>CM077307.1:68686196-78686196 GCA_039655065.1 Glossophaga mutica | reverse complement strand
TAGAGTCATGAACGTGACTGGAAGTAGTGGGGGCTGTGACGAAAAGGGGAGGGCTTGGACCTGCTGTCAATGGGCCATGGTGACGCAGCTCCAGCCGATTGTTACGGTCAGGAGGACAGGTCCACCTGCCAGTATTTCAAGCTTTCAAGAAAAGTACATTATCTAACATATTATGTGAACCCCCTCAATGTTTAAAGGCTGAATCAACTTTTTAAAATAGTATATGGATCGAACAAAACGTTTAGCCTACAGGTTATTACTTCATGAATTGAGGTTCAGATTAATCAAGTTTTTCTGAAAAGTGTTTTAAGATGCTGAATTAAACGGACAAATTTTACTCTAATTCTTATGACTAGAGAAAAATCTATTGACTTTGAGGGCTGCTTTAATGTCTCTTTTGTGAGAGAGGGAAGTGTTGTTTCTGTTGTTGTTTTTCTCTAATGGGTGCCTTGAATAGAGCTTTGGCTGAGGTCTGGGATTCCTTTGCTCACATCTCTCTGCCGCTCATTACCTCTCCGAGGCTCTGTTTTTCATCAGTATGCTTGGCAATCTAATTAGAGGCCTTTTTAGCTCAACAATCTATGATTCCTAAGGCAACATCTAGATCTAAAATTCAATGATTCTTATTCTAGTATGAAAGAGGATGTGTTTTCCAGCTGACCTCACCTCACAGAAAGCTCAGGGAGAATGTCACTTTGTGTACTGGGCTCCCATCATCCTTCAGGGGTGGCAGGGTGGTAAAGCAAAGTAACTGTCACTCTTGTCCATACATTAGAATGAACTGGAAAGTTTTGCAACAAACCCAATGCGAGGCCTCATTCTCAACCACCCAGACAAATGAAAAGGGGCTCTGGGGATTGGTGCCGGTACAGGGATGCTTGATTTTAATGTGCAGTCAGGACTGAGACCACTGGTGCAGGCAGAAGGTAAGTTTTCAATGCAGGATGGACCTGGGCAGCGGCAATCCGCAATGGAGCCTGAGGCAAAAGGAAATATGTGGGCCCCATCTACACGTATCAAAACACCCTCCCTTCGGTGGGACGAAGTGGGAAAAGTTAATAAAATCTCTAACATCAGAAATCATGACTATATACATAAAGTCTGTGTTGACCAGTCTGTCCCTGCACTATTGTGAATCTTCATCAGCACGGGGGGGCTGTGCAGGGCCCAGTGCTGGGAACATGGGCTGAACAGAGAAGGCTGTTCCTGGGGCATAGTGATGCGGGCTCCTAAGAAAAACTGACAGTAGTCTGCCTTTATTTAAAATGAGGATAGTTTGTCCATCATGGATATTTTTGCATTGATTTAGACTTTTCATAAGGTCGAATTTAAATATTATTTATCTTGATTCCTGAGTTTTTGCCAGTCCTTTCAATTTTGCACCTGAGGAGAGTGCTTTCTTTATCCTATCCTCATCCCAGCTCTGTACCTGGGTTCAAAGCTTGCCTCTGCTTGGAGCAGTAACTTAATTACTCTAAGCCTCACTTACTCGTGGGTAGGATGTGGTTAAGGCCAGCACCTCCTTGTAGTACTGTGAAGTTAAATGAGGGGATGTAATGAAGTCCCTAGCTTAAAGTGGCAATACTCTTTAATATGTGGTAATATGGGTTGGCCAATATTACCTACGAAGATTACATAATACTACAGTTACCAGGTTTCTAATTTGTCTCCTTATTCCAAGAAAGTTGGCTTACCTGGGATTTGCCAGTTCTCCTTATGTACAGGATTGGGGTCACTTCAACATTGTAAACAGTCTCCAGCCAAGGAGTTCTAGAGTAGGGGTATTCAAGCTCTTCCATAGAAACTAGGGATCCAAAAAATAACCAAATGTTATTAATTTTTTACTTTTTAAATTTATTTATTTCTAGAGAGAGGGGAAGGGAGAAAGAAAGAGAGGAAGGAAAACATCAATGCGTGAGAGAGATACACTAATCAGTTGAATCTCACACACCCCCAAGTAGGGACCTGGCCTGCAACCCTGGCATGTGCCCTGGCTGGGAACCGAACCTGCCACCTTTTGGTTTACAGGCTAGCTCTCAATCCACTGAGCCACACCAGCCAGGGCAATCAGATATTATTCATAGTTGAACAATGACTATAAATTGCTCTGATGGGCATAATTATTTTGATCTATTATATATATTTGGCTCTGCGCAAATTTTATTTTAATCAATGTAAAACAAGAGTTCCATATTTTAAAAAGTTTGAGGACTACTCTTCTAAATCTTGTTTCTCAAAGTGTAATATCCATAAAATTCGGATGGGGGTCTCGTCAAAATTCAGATTCTGACTCGGCAGGTGTGTGGTGAGGCCAGAGGTTTTGCATTTGTAACAAACCCCCAATCAGGATTGGCTACATCATTTGTGGGGCTCAGCGCAAATAAAAACACAAGACCCCTTGTTCAAAGTTATTGACAGTTCCACAATGGTGATGACAAAGCATTGAACTAAGTGCAGAACCCTTCCAAGTTCAGGGCCTTGCCCCATTCATTCTGCAGGCCACATACACATGAAGCTGCCCTGCTTCGAGGTGGTGTCTCTGCTGCTGGCCCATCTTCATACTTTGAGGAGCAAGGGTCTAATCAGTGGTACCCAACAGAACTTATTGTGATAATGAAAATGTTCTATATATGTGTTGTTCGATACAGTAGCCACTTAGTCACATGGAGTTACTGAGCGATTGGAATGTGGCTAGTGTGAGTAAAACTAAAATTTTATTGAATTTTACTTAAACATAAATATAGCCCCATGTGGCTCGTGGCTGCTGCCTCGGACAACGAAAGTTAGTTGTCAACTTTCCCCAGCAGGACAGCTTCCTAGTCTAGCACATTGTCAGTCTTCGAGTTGACTACAGAACATTATAGTCAAGGGGAGTCAGACCAGACCTCCTTTATGCTTTAATAGATCTATTTAATCTTTTTTTTTCTTTTAAGATGATGAATAATGCTATTCCAAATATTCTCATGGAAAAGAACTGGCCAAATCTGGGAAACAATAATTTTTTATATTAAAAAAATTCTACTTAATTTACTATGAAAAATGTCAGAAATTCTTATGTTAAAAGTTTCTTATCTTCTTTTGTAGTCAATGACTGACAGCCTTTAAGTGCTGTCTGTGTCTTTGAAAACTTAAGTGACTGACACTCCTCCAGCAGAACACACTTTCCTGCAGCCTTGAACTATGACTTTATCTCCCTGATGTGAAGATGGTTCTGGGTGCCTGAGGCACTCCTCTGCTTTTTAACCCGTGATGGTCAGACCTCTTTTTTCTGGTGATTGGACTGAGCCCGTGCAAGGATAGCCTCGTGCTCCGAGAACTCACGTGAGTGCCACCAGGCTTGCCATTGGGAAACAAAGAGGCACTTCAATTCTGAAGGATTTTTAAAAAAATTTGTGCTGACTGAAATCTCCAAATTGCTAAGTTGCTAATCTTCAGAAAGGTTTTCTGATTTCCCAACTCCATTCAAGACTTTAAACTTTCTTTTTGAAACAGGATTAATTGAACGCTCAGAAAGAGAGAGAGAGAGAGAAAGAGACGATAAAAATTTAACTTCTTGTCAAAGAAATAGAAGCAGAAGACCTTCCCAGAAGTCCAGAGATCAGGAAGGAGGGAGCAATGTGAGAAAGGGCTCATTTAAGAATATCGGCCAGAAACCAAAGGTCCATACAAGAGGAATTTATAAGTACAAGGAAAAGCAGCCCTTGGTTTTAGTGACTTTTTTCATTGGATCCATAGTTAGTTCATGGCTCTCGACATCAAAGCACAAAACACAGGAGAGATTAAACATTCTCCAAATGGGTCAGTGCTTGGCAGCCCTGAAATATGCTCCTTGGAAACCTAACACTTCGGAACAGACCCAGGAATCTATAAGGAGGTAGTAAATGACAGAATGACAGTGGGGGAAATGGTGGTATTATTCAAAAGTGTTATGTAAACTGGCCAAACATTTGGGGAAAATAAATATTGCTCAATACTTACACTCTACAACAAAATAAATCCCAGATGGATTAAATATTTATGTGCTAAAAATAAACAAAACCCAAACTATGAAAGTGCTGGTGGAAGAGTGGAATTTCAGGGTCAGGAGCATGTGCACACTTAATGCGACCACAGGCCACTCTCCTGCTGGTGGGAGGGGCGTTGTGTCTGCAGATCCACACCAACACCTGATATTATCCGGGTTCTGGGTTTTGCCATTCTCATAAGGCGGAAGTTTGTTTTAAAGATGCATTTCTTGAATTACTAATGAATTTGAACATCTCTTCAAATACTTGTTCATTTTGGGGGGTTTCCATTTTCATAAAATGCCTATAAATGCCTGCTTGTATTCTTTGCCCAATTTCTATTGGTTTCCTTTATTTGCCTTCTTGATTTGAGAAGGTTTCTGTGTATTCTATATACTAATCCCTTGTTAGTTTAAGTAGCACAAAGACCATTTTCCTCTTTGTCGTCTGTTAACTTCGTCTACGTCAGTCTTTGTTGAACAGAAGTCCTTCATTTTGATGCAAGGACATTCATCTCACAGAGAGGCATAAGTGGATGCAGTGTTGTTTGTGATGGGAAGCTGGAGCAATCCGAGTGTTCACTGCTGGGAGAGTGGGTTGGTGACATGTCCAACACACACCAAGGAGGATGGAGCAGAAGTTAGAAACAATGGACCAAATGCACACAGAACATCAGGAATGGACCTTGAAATTGCAGTCCTGAGTGAAGCAAGTAATAAACAGAATTTTATACACACACACACATATATACACATACACATATATATGTATATATATCAATCGAAGTGTGTGAACATTACACAGTAAGTACTTAGCCAAAACACTCAGATGAATAGGATACATATTAACACATGAGAATGGTTGTATGTGGGTTGACTGAAGTAGCCAATGGGGATTAAAGGGAATAAATAGGTAAGAGATAAACCTAGGATGAATCAACTGTCTTATAAAATATTGAGTAGATTAACTGAATCAACTGCGCCTGAGTATGCCACTCAAATACAGAAGGAGAAAATACGGACAAATAATTTTATCATTTGGAGGTAAGACAAGTCTTTATAAGCATGATGCTAAGGACAATAACTATAGAGGAATAGGATAATAAAACTAATGAAATAAAATACTTTTAAACTGTGGTAAAATACACATAACATAAAAATTGTCATCTTAACCATTTTTAAGTGTGCAGTGAAAACCAGCAGGGATTGAGTCAGTGAAAGAAACTGCTAGATCCCCAAGCAGTTCCTCTTAAAGAACCCACACATGGATTTATCTACTCAGACTCACTTCCTCTGAGCTCCAGCACTGACATAGCAGCTTGAAAGGCACCAGTGGCTTACAGGGAGGAACTGAAGTGTCTGGCATCAAGGCAAGCAGAGGCCATTGTTCCTTTTCTAAACTCTACCTCCACAGAATCAGTAAGCTGAGGCCATATCAAGACTCCATCAACCTAGCTAACATTATTTGACCTGCCTTGGAGCTCTCCATAGACACTGCCCTACACAAATTACAGTCCCACACAAGCTGCTTTTCCATATGAATGGCTGGTCTTGGCTCATGCTTCACAACTTCTTAAATCCTATCAAACAAGCAACAGCTGGCCTTAGTGATCCCCAGTCCCAGCAGCAGCCAGCTTCCTAAATTCACAGCTTGGCCTTGCCTGGGAATCTCCAAGCCCAGCATAAGCAGCCATCTCAAATTGCTTTATAGCTCAGGAAAGGTGGACTCAGGCAAAACACAGGTGGGGCTGACCTTAGCCTGAACCACCTGGCAACCCCAGGGCCAGCACACCCAGTGGAAAGCTATGGACCACACTGGAGCACCACCACCCTGCCCCTGTATAGCTGATCCTGCAAGGAGGGCAGAGGTTGGTGGTAAGTGTTCACAGCCAATCCTTGCAGCTGATTGGTCTAAATAAATATCTCCCATTGTTCTGCCAACAGAAACCAAGGCTCAGCTACAAGAGGAGGATGTACTTAGCCCACACGAAGGGCACGCCTTGAGTATCCAGCTTGGGTAAAAGGGGAGGCTGTGCCACTGGACCCTACAGGACACCTACTACATTAGGCCACACTACCAAGACATGGAGTCAAAGCAGCTATACCTAATACATAGAAACAAACACAGGGAAGCTGTCAAAACAAGAAGACAAGGAAACATGGCCCAAATGAAAGAACAGATTAAAACTGCAGAAAGAGAGCTAAATGAAATGGAGGTAAGCAACCTATCAGATGCCAAGTTCAAAATGCTGGTTATTAGGATGCTCAAGGAACTTAGTAAGGATTTCAGCAGCATAAAAAAGATCCAGTTAGAAATGAAGGGTACACTAATTAAAATAAAAAATAATTTACAGGGAAACAACAGTAAAGTGGATGAAGCCAAGAATCAAATCAATGATATGAAACATAAGAACACCAAGGAAGCAAAAAACAACCAATCAGAACAATAAGGAAAAAAAAAGAATCCAAAAAAATGAGCATAGTATCAGCAGCCTCTGGGGCAACTTCAAGAGGTTCAGTATTCACATCATAAATGTGCCAGAAGGAGAAGAGAGAGAGCAAGAAATTAGAAATCTATTTGAAAATATGATGAAAGAAAACTTCCCGAATTTGGTGAAGGAAATAGACATGCAAGTTCAGGAAGCACAGGGAGTCCCCAAAAAGATGGATGCATAGAAGCCCACTCCAACATACATCATAATTAAAATGCCAAAGGTTAAAGATAAAGAGAAATCTTAAAAGCAGCAAGAGAAAAGCAGTTAGTTACCTACAGGAGGAGTTCCCACAAGACTGTCAGCTGATTTCTCAAAAGAAAATTTGCATGCTAGAAGGGATTGGCAAGAAATATTCCAAGTCATGAAAAGTAAAAACTTGTAGCCAAGAGTACTCTACCCAGCAAAAATATAATTTAGAATTAAAGGGGAGATAAAGAGCTTCCTAGACAAGAAAAAACTAAAGGAGTTCATTTTCACCAAACCATTATTATATGGAATGTTAAAGGGGCTTATTTAAGAAAAAGAAGAAGATCAAAACTATGAACAATAAAATGGCAAAAAATACATATCTATCAACAATTGAATCTAAAAAACAAACTAAGCAAACAAGAAGAAGAGAGACAGAATCATGGATACAGAGAGGGTTTTGATGGTTGCCAGAAGGGAGGGAGGAATGGGGGAATGGGTGAAGATGTGAGGGGATTACGAAGTACAAATAGGTAGTTATAGAACAGCCATGGGGATGTAAAGAACAGTGTAGGAAATGGAGTAGACAAAGAACTTGTATGCATGACCCATGGACATGAACAATGGTGGGGGAATTGCCTTAGGGAGTTGGGGGTGCTGGGTGGAGGGGAGGCAAAGGGGGAAAAATCAGGACAACTGTAATAGCATAATCAATAAAATATAATTTAAAAATAGAAAAAATTAAAACTCTGTACTCATACAAAAATCCTGTTTGCCCCCTTCTTCTAGCCCTGGCAACCACCATTCTATATTCTGTCTCTGCTCTAGATATATCATGTAAGTGGAATCATACAGTATTTGTCCTTTTGTGACTAATTTCATTTAACGCGATGTTTTCAAGGTTCATCCATATTGTGGCAAGTGTTAGAATTTCCTTATTTTCAAGGCTTAATAATATTCCATGTTAGGTATATCTACATTTTGTTTACCTATTCATCTACTGATGGACACAGGTTAGTCCCACATTTTTACTACTGTGAATAATGCTGCTGTAAACATGGTTGCACACATATTTTTTCAATGCTCTGCTTTCAACACTTGGGTGTATATCAAGAAATGGGGTTGCTGAATCATATGGCAATTCTACTTCTAATTCTTTGAGGAACCACCACATTGTTTTCCATAACACTGCATCATTTTCCGTTCCCACCAGCAGTGCACAAGGATTCCAAATTCTCCACATCTTTAACAACACTTGTTATTTTCTGTTGTCTTTTTTATAATAGCCATCCTAATAGGTGTGAGGTACATAAAATATTTTTCAAAAAACATAAGTGAAATTTTAACAACATATGAAAATCTGGGGGAAATATTTACAAAGATATTATGGTTTATATTTCTAATAAATAAATGACTCAATAATCACTATGAAAAAGATGAAAAGGAATTAAAAATAGGCTATGGGCATAAACAGCAATTTCTCAGTGAAGGCCATAAGTACACTAGTTAATAAATATGCTTTTGTGATCATCCTTCTCAGTAATTAGAGCAATATAAATAAAAACAGCATGATACCATTTAGAGCACATCAATTGGCAAAGGCAAAAAAGAGACAGTAACACTCAGTGATGGTGATAATGTGGGGAAGCAGATCCTCTCATACGGCACTGATTGAGGAGAAGAGAAACTCTAGTTGTCTTTTACTATCCATTTATTGGTAATGGAATCTATTACTTGTTAAGATGATTGCATTGTTGACAGGTTGTAGCTGTGATTTGATTTGGGCTGTTGAGATATGCGAAAGTGTTGGGTAGAAATTCTGGGAAACTTCCATAAAAGAAAAGAGAAAGATGTCTGCTTGTTGCTATTTTGCTTCTTCCCAGTGCCCTAGTGGAGCATAGTTATGATAGCAGGCACTCCAGCAGCCATCTTGGAGCACAAGGGAACTTTCAGGATGGAAGCAGGTGGTGTTGGTGATAGGAAAGAAAGAACCTGAGTGTCGTTTGAGTGTCTACAACTTGGCCTCCTGGCTCCTATTATAGCCACCTACTCCTAGTACCAGGGGTCTATATTCAGCCACAAACTGGCAGTGGAAAATTCTTATTATATGCAAGTGAGCAAGGAGACTCACACATCTTTGAGGGTTCCCCTGACCCTCATCAGCATCTCCTCTCAAGATGTCTAATGTTGCTTGAAACAAATAGTACAACAAAATGTACTTATTAAAAGTTTATAAATCATAATAAGTAAATAGACATTTATATAATTTAACTTTCCAACGAGGCATTTTGTAAGATTTTAGCAAATACACATTTGAAGTGATTTTGCACTAAGACTTCTGGAACACCTCATGTGACAGGTAATGCTTCCTTTGACTTTGGTTTCACTTTTCCTGCACCTGTGTATCAATACTTGCCATTTCATCTCAATGCCTTTCCACCCATTTTTAACTGCCCTGTGAAAGCAGAGAGCTGCTAATGTAAATCCACTCCTTGCTCCCAAAGCCATACTTTTTCCAGAAAGTTACCAACTAGAAGTAATTGCATCAAAGCAAATGCATGGGGACAGGTCTTCAAAGTAGACAAGTGGGGTCATTCGGCTTGGAGAAAAAAATTCAGCACAGGATAGCTCTCTGTAAACCCTTGAGGGGCTCAAGAAGCAGAGATTAAATAAAGAAGTACTTTCCACAGATGAAAGCTGCCATCAGCAAACTGGGCTCCCTTGAGAGGTAGTGAGTTCCCCAACCCTGAAAATGTTTCTCCTGGAGAAGACATTACTCCAGCAGGCGGCACTGGGTCAAGGTCTCATTATGTACTGAAGTTTTGTGACTGACTCAACATGCAACTGCCTTCTGAAAGGACAAGAAGAAGACCTCAGTGGGAACTGGATGTCTAAGAGAGAGGATTTCTGGCACATGCTTGGCAGCACATGGAGAGCAAGACTGGGATGTGAGCTAAATTTCCTTAATGTCCCAATTTCCAGTTCACCATCAGGCCCAGTTGGACTATGTTACCAATTGCCTCCCAATCCCCCTCCACCACCTAAACTGCCTTTCCCTCCTCTTACCCAATGCCAACCATGTGCCCACACTTCTTTACCTCCATGGAAGCTTCTCTTAAAACTTCGTCTTTTGGTTCTCTCCCATGGCACTAAATGTAGGTCTGCTTTGCCACTACTGACAGAGACCACCAGGGTCTGCACACCTGCCAACTCACCACAGAGCAGTGAGACATAAAAGTGAAGAGAATGGCCTTTAGAGTCAGATCAAATTAAGGGTTCAGATCCTACTATTATCTACCACTGACCACCAGTCACCTTTGGTTTCTTCATCTCTCTGTCAGGGAGGACAATGCAAATGACAGCTCATGTTTGCACCAGACACAAAATGTCTCAGATAGATAATCTCTCTAAGAGGTGGGTACACTTCACTCTGTTCCCTTGCCACTCATAAGATTGCTGGGAGGCATGTGAATGGTCACTCCATGCCTGGCACACTCTCAGCCCTAAAAAGATGCCACCTGTTGCTATGATTTTAAGGCAGGTCATAGGATCAGGTGCTGTTATCACAATGGGAGCCCGAACTCCACTTCTTTCTCCCCATTGATTGCAACAGCCTGCTATGATGTGATACCAAAGTTGAGACCAAGAAGTCTGCACTACTTCGGCATTTATTTGCATTCATCTTGGACTGTTACTGTGTTGCTCACATGTCTATGTGTGTCTTGTCTCTGGAGAATGAGAACCATCCGTGACATACTGAGGCACCTCCTCCAGAGAGTGACAAGCACCCCACCCACAGGGTTGTGGTGAATGGAGAGTGTGTTGGAAGAGGTGAATCCCAGCTGGGCAATTCCCCTGAGTCAGCCTCCCTCAGGCAGGGAGTTTTCTCAGGTGCCAAACTGAGGCCCTGGAGAGAAATGACAGGCTGTGGGTGGGACCTCAGATAAAGGAGAGCTCTTCGACCTCAGGGCCTCCAAGCTTGCCTTGGCAACAGCTCTTTTCCCTGCTCTCTTTTGAAAGGGAATTATGTGACTGCTGGCACTAGGCGATTATCATTTGTGAACACTTTTTTTTCTCGTGTCATGTTGCAGAAAGACACACACAAACCTTGCATAAGAACAGTACATTCAGGAATTACAGGCATAAGCCAATCTAGTTTTAGAAATGAGGTTGCCATCTAAATTCTATTAATCCTACAATGCAATCTCCCTTAGACCAAAATATTGCAATTTCCTTCTCTTTTCACTTTCTTTTTCTCCAATTTAATTTGATTTTTGCTCTCTTTAGAGGCTACACAGTAATTGAGTTAGGTCATCGTCGTTTCAGTATTGTCCTTAAAGTTCCTTCCCTTTATATTTCAGCCCATTCCCTACTTCTCCCTTAATCCACTTTCTGCCCAGCAAATTTCCCAAGAAGAACTGGACAGAGATAAATCGTTTTGCCTGGAAACTTATCAGGTTGAAAAAAATAAACAATCTGCTGCCATCCAAAACTCAGAAAATCACGTTAGCCTAAGGTACCAAGTCTGTTTATTTTCCTTTATCTGAAGGATAGATTTCATTATGAAAACGGGGCCTGACTGAATGGCCAATGGAGTCCCTAACACGAAAGGAAGTGCCAGAAATAATAAATGAATGTGTTTGCTATTGAAGTAGTCCAATCTGGACTTCAGAGGGGATTATATTTGGTTTTTTGGAGGGTATGAATCATATAGGTTTTAAATAATAATTCTGCAACTTCAGCTCTTTTGGAGGGCACGCAGAGCTTCTTGCCAACTCTTGAAAGCCCAGAGAGTAATTGATTTAACAAGACTGCAGCAATATTGCTTTTCATGCAGCTTAAGGTGTAAACAAGTATTTCCTCTTAACACATTTCTGATGTTTGGTATAATAACAGTCAGTAAATTAGATGGAAACAGACACATCTTTTTAAAAATTCCAGTTTTCTTTCATCCCTTCTCTTTCTATGTCCAAGGAAATGAAGAATAAATAGAATGAACAAACTAGAATGGGGCAAGTGATAAAAGCTAAGTGGCTTGTTTATTTCTTTGTTATAAATTTTAGTTACATGTTGACTGGAAAAGAAGGAAAAGGCTCTCTGCCTACAAGTTCTAGTCAAAAGCACCTTTTTATTCTTTAGGAAATGAAAATGAAGAAGTAACAACATGATGACATTTCCATCCTGGCAATGTGACCCCATATATGATTCATGCAGCTAAGGTGAGTGCTGTGGTCTGGAATCCTTCAAAGAAGCATTTCTGGCAACTGGGGAGCCTCAGTGAAGCTCCACAACAAAAACTCAGACACACTAATGGGTGTGCCAACTCCCCTACTCTGGTCTACTTTGCTGTCATTCTCTGTTTGGCTTCACGCACTGGCATTCCAGCCCTCTGAGATTCTGCCACCCTGAGACAAGATGGATTTGATGTTGGGATGACCTTAAAAGACATCTTTCAGGTAACAAGCCTGCCAGGTTAAAGACATCCTTAGTTACAGCCCAACTAATGTGGCTTGGAACATTCTCCAACAAGAAAGACTGGGCAATTCTTGCAGTCTAAAGGTAGAGCCCACATTATTCCAGCAGAGAATATAAATCAGTTCATCTTCAGGGGCAAAAAAGAATGTACAAAGGTCCTGTAGCAAAGTCCTGGTCTCTTTGTCAAACTCAAAATCAGATTGATCACTGACGAAGAGATACACGGATCTACCATGATATAAATAAACACGTGAACATGACCCTGCATCTGTTGTCTATCTATCATGATATAAACATAGTTCCAAATAATATGGTGTGATAATACTTACTATAGCTTATTTACATGACTTAACTTGGTATAATAATGCCATGATTGTTTACTGTCCCTTCTTCAAATTAGCAAAATTAAAAGTAGTACATCCTTTCCAGTGCAGCAGGCAAAAGTCCGTTATTAAATCATTGCCAATGGCTGTAAGCGGGCTGTACTGAAGACCCTTAAAAAGGAAAATTGACTGGAAGAGTAGGCTTGTACACTTGGTGAAGCAGATACGAACACAATTACATTTTGCCTCACACTTCGTAGGCAATTTACCTGCGGATTGATGTCAAGCAGGGGAAATTTCAGCCCAAGGACACTTTAAAGGAACTGATGAGTGTTGGAGAACAGAGGAAACAGAAAGAACTAGAATGGGCGTGTTAATGGAACTCTGTCTCGGTCATGCCTCTGCTGTTACTGTGAATGCGACAGTGGGATGAATATCACTGAAGCAGATAATTCTTCTTGTTCCTAATACCCCACCATTCAACCTGCCAACCTGTCATTACTCTAAAGTAGAAATGTTTTTCCTCATTTCTGTTTTTAGTTGGCATTTATATCCGAGAACTGAGGTGCTGCCGTAATGTAGCCATAAAATGTCCTGGGAGGGAGGGGTAACAGGCCAAGGTCTGTGGCAACAAAGAATACTTGAAGACTTTCAGAATAACTAGAGGCACAGCAGAAAAGAAACCTCAAAGCAACTTTATCGAGACTGAGGATCTTTATCGGGTTCAAGGTCATCATGACTGACTCCTTTGTTTAATATGGGTCTGCCTCTTTACTTGTTCCAATGGAAGTGATATGCCCTTAAAGTTATCTGAAACCAATGTAATTCATTTAGAGGGTCCTTGAATCATATTTTCATTGTTCATCTCCATTGTCCAGGGAAGGCCTAGGTCAAGATGCCATCTGCCATTTCTACAAACAAGCAAAAGGAAGGACCTGGGATTAGGAGATACGATGTATTTTAGTAGGCACATTTTGGGCCCAGAGCTGAGTCTGTCTCTTTAGTTCCTGGAGTAAGTAGTAGCAGAGTGTGTAGACACACTGTGATGTCACCTCATCCTCAGTTCTTTTTTTAAGGGGAGCAGTCATGTGGAGTGGAAGGCCCCACTGGGAAAAGAAAATGAAAGTCAAAGAGATAGAGCTGCGGGATCCTACCTGAGGGTCTCATCAATTCTCTCTCATTTGTAGGGGGCTGTTTCTGCAATAGTGGAAGATGGCTTTCTCTCTGGTTTTCATTCATTCCAGTCCATTTCCATCCAATTTAATTTACAGACACAGAGATGCACAGCTGCCTTCATATCCACATGGAGAAGAAAGGGAGGAGTAACCAAGGTGAGACTGGAAGCTATGAGTTAGGTTAAGAGAATAGCAAAGGAAGCAGGCGAGGCAGCAGGAGGCCTGGAACAAAAAGTGGGAAAAGTGCTGCCACTGGTGAAGCATGGATGGCCCCGTGGGCAAAATCATGTCAAAGTTATTTTATCCATCCGGTCTGTGGTCACCTCATCCTCCAGGTTTTGCTTTTCTACCTCAGTGGGACTTTGTGCATATACGGGAAGTGGGAAGGAGTAGAAACTAGGTTTTGTGTTGTGGGAAGGGAAATACGAGTGAGAGGAGAGACAAAGGGAAGAAGGGTAGGACTGCTAACAATTGCCTTGATTCTCCACTTTCTTGACTTTGCCTCTATGTTTACCTTGCATAGTTTGTGATTACAAGAGCAAGTACTGCAGATCCAGCAGCTGAGGCATAAAAATTGGAATTACTCACTTTTGGAGAAGGACACATTTGTGATAGGATAAATGTTCATTCATTAGACACTGCTATGCAGTGAATTTCCAACTGGTTAACTTCCAAATAATGAGACTTGCAATAACGAAGGCCAAAGGGTACTTGAATTTGGTTCTTATACTAAAAAAAAAAAAAAACAACCAGAATTTGCACTTATTTTAAACTTGGTAGGAAGCTCTTGATATAAAGAAATGGCAAATCTTAACCAGTGGGTCTTCATTTGTGTAGACAGATACCTCAGAATTCAGTGGCAGAAAGTGAAATGATTATGGTACAAAGAGAAAGAAAAGAAATAGAGTTAAACTTTGGCAATGCCTACTGAAGCACCACTTAGAGGAAAAGATGCTCCCAGGCTGATGGGACCTATGTCCCCATCTTTGTGAGGGATGCACCAAACAGGCTCTGAGCCATTAAACATACCAGTCCAATTCTGATGCCATGCTCACCAATCCCCTTTTGATGATATGGCTTCTGAGAGAACTTGTCTAAAAGAGGGAGAAGACATTGTTCAGGATAGTGCAAATTTCTGAGCTATCTAGAGTTATAGTTCCCATTATCAATTAATATGCTTACATGTTATATATTTATTTTAATACTCTAATTGCAATTCTCCTGTCTTCAGACTGAATCAAAAATGACATTTTACAAAGCTCACTTCCTTCAGAGCCACAGGGAGTAGTCATTTTCAAGAGCAGCAATTGTTTCCAAATGTGAAGCTCCCAAAATTGATGAAAATTGGCATTTACAAGAAAATCAAATTGTATAAGATTAGTCCATCTTGAAGGCACCTGAAATGATTCATTTCATATGGTGACTCAATTGGTTATGTATAGATTTTGAATTTACATACCACACACTTAACTTTCCATTACTGATTTCATCTTGCTCTTCAGTCTGCACTTATGCTGATGACACAAAACATGTGAGCTTGTCATCATTTCTAGGTTAAAGATACCTCCTTGGGATAATTATCCAGTCTTTTAGGATGTTCCTCTTTTGGTCGATGGGGACATTTTCTGGGTCTTCCCAGAATATGCAGTGGTGTTGCTTGGCACACTTGTTTGGGGGGGCATCAAGTTGGCACCAGTGCTTACAGCTCTAAGTCTGGCCATTGCCTGTGGAGTTTAAGTCCCCACCTCCAGTGGCCTCCTCATAATGACCCCAGTCTTCCTCCAGGCAACCAAATCTCTGAGAATATCTAGAGCTCCCAAAGAGGCTCTAAGGCTCGGCTGCCAGCCCCCGAGCTATTGGTCTTGTTGCCCTCTTCATCATGGTTGGAGAGCTGTGCCACTCAATTCAGCTTTTATTCTAGTTCATGGTCACAGTGATCTTTTACAAAGTCAGAGTTTTTTTTTCATCACTCCTCCCTCCAAAGTTCAGGGGCTCACCTTTGCTCTTAAGACAAATTTTCTTAACAAGGTCAATGGAGCTTTGCATAAATTGCTCTTGCCTGCCCCACACTCATGAGGCTCTCTATCCTCTGACCTCTGCCCGCACCATTGGCCTTTTTTTTGGTTTGTATGACCAGCTGTGCTCCTACCCATCACAGGGGCTTTGCACACGCTGTTTCCTTTGCTTTGAATGATCTTTTCCCCCTCTTGCCTGATTAACTTCTCTTTGCCCTTCAAATCTCAGTTCAACCATTAAGTATTCAATGGATGAACACTCTGTTAAGGTACTTAGACATATCCTCTGGCTAAGATAGAGGACAAGAGTCCAAGGCAGAGGAATTCCCAGCAGGTTCCAGTCAGTGGAAGCCCATTCCTGAGTTTGAATGACTGGTGGTTTTGCCAATAATTCATGTGAGAGATGACCTAGCCCTTGTCACAGGGAGTGGCTCTAAGGATGGAGAGGGAAAAAGGTAAACCAGGAAGATATTTTGGAAAGAGAAAAGGTATAATATAAAGATCAATTAAATATGGTCTGGGATGACCCTGCCCAGGTTTCTAGCTGGTGCTCTGATGTGGGAAGATGGAGGTTCAGTTGTGGCCAAGGTACTCATGGGAACATCAAGAAGAGATGCCCAGTAAGTGGCTGGAGCTATGAATCTGGAGCTTAGGGAGGAGCTCTTCCCCCTCCTCTCTTCTCCTCTCTGTAAAATCCATATCCTCTGGTGAGGATTAAAAAAAAATTCAATAAATAAGTTACTGGGTCTGCTGAAACCAAGGATGCAATGTTTCTTCTGAGCCTCAGTTCTTTCATCTATAAAATTATTTTCCACTTACTCCATTGATGTCTGTTTACCCTTGTTTCTTCTATACACAATTGGCAGACTGTTTCCTGATGATAGCCCTACCCTTCAGAGACTGCTCTTCACCATTGACTGATGTAGAAACTTTCATCCATTAGTGAGACCTGCAATAAAAAATTCCAACCAATGGTTTGGCCATTTTCCCTCCAATTTCCTTACTTAGACTCTGCGCTTGAGCCAAAATGAATTGCTTTCTGTTCTCTTATATCTTTACATTATTCTTTCCCCAAGCCCAATCTTCTAACATCTTTCTTGTCCTTTAAAATTCATTTCAAATTTGATCTCTTTAGTGAAACATTTCCTGAGTCCCCAAATTATGTATAGTCCTCTGCTCTTTGTACAGAAGATGAGCCTTGTATGTTGCTTTAACTAGGCCTGTATTCCTCCTAGAACTGTGTGTACTTATGTCAGTCCCCATCCCCCAGTTAGACTGGGAGCTCTTCAAGGGCAGCAGCATCTCATCATCTCGTCTTTGTGCCACAGCCCAACCCCTATAGGACAACACTTTGCTCAAAATGGATATCTGTGGGAAGGAACTAAATCAATATATTTTTCCATTTATTTATAAAGAAGCAAAGGAATGTCAGAAGCTAAGGAAGCAAACTATTAGATGAGAAGGGTCAGTGGAGAAGTAATTGTCTTTCTTGGCTTTAGAGGAGAAAGAACATCTTTCCATCCAGTTCGAATACTAACCAGTTACTATCCTATACCACGTACATCTCAGTGAGGTCAAGAAATAGCTGGGATGTAAATTACAGCACAGGGAATGTAGTCAATAATATTGTAATAACTATGTAGAGGTACTTGAGATATTGAGGGGACCACTTTTTAAAGTACATGGTTGTCTAACCACTATACTGTATACTTGAAACTAATAAAAATAACATTGAATGGAAACTATAATTAAAAAATAAAATATAAAAATTTTTTTAAAAACAAATAAAATAGCAAGAGAAAAAAATGGGACTTTTGATATCCTGGTGCCTTGGAAGTGGAGATTGTCCTTTGTCCCCAACACCATCTCAAAGAGCCTGTGAATGGTGGGGGTAAGGCAGAAAGGGAAGGGTTTGAGAAGCATCTTACCACTAACAAGAAAGCAGAGAGGGGTGCTGAGTGAAGGAATGGGAAGAGAGAAGGAAAAATGGGTTGCTAAATTGGAGGTAAAAGACCTTCCTATTGGATGAGGCCAGGGCTTCTGAGAACCTACCACACAGCTCTGCTCTTATTATAATGTAATCTTTGTCCTTGCCTCCTCATCTATGAAGTTCCACAGAGGCACTGAGAGTCCAAAGCACTAGAAGATTCTTGAATTAAAAGGCACATTGTAAAGTGAAAGCATTATCACTATTATTATAAGGAACCTGTCATAGACAGAAACAGACACCACAATGCATAATTCTTTTTTAAAAATAAATATCATGCTGTCAAATTGGATAGTGACTGGCTGTTAGATAACTTGGCAACTGCAGCGGAGCAAATGTTCAGGAGAGGTGAGTATTTTTCCACTCTTCCAGAAGGCTGGAAGCATAAACAGCAACAATTTTTTTTGCATCAATCTTTCAGTCGTGTCCATCAAATTGGGCTTTCAAGTTGAATGCTGAATAAAATACCCTAAACACAGCGAGAGCAAGCCCAGACTGAACATCTTGAAAGTGGTGAGCTGAAAGGCAGAGCGTGCACATTCCACGTGAATGTTTCAGCAGTGTCAGAAAATGCAGCACATTTTAAAAACCAGTCTGTGGATTTCTTCAGTGCACTCCCTTTTAACAGTCCAAAGGGAATTCACGTTCAGCTGTAGGGTGTACTGTCATGGCAGTGTTGGCAGAGCTGATTGTAGCAGAGGAGGAAATGGGGAGCTGGACACCCTGTGCTCCTCGACAAGCTAGGACACTGAGAGCAGAGCAAAAGTACACAATAGGCGTGGCCCTCAGACAGGCCGGCTCTTCATGCCAACCATGGGCACAAGGTGGAGCAAGATCAGCTGCGTTTGTCTGGATTTAGGACCAAGGACATAGTGAGGGAGTGGGAGGGGGTAGCGACAGACTTGCCTGCGAGCAAAGGGATTGGCTAATAATAGTTGTGTTTATACCAGGGAGAATTGAAGCCACAGCAGAAGGGGAAACTAACGACATTAAATTTTAGTAGAGCTAATTTTGGAAGAAAGGGAAAGTGCTGAGGGAAATGAAACAGGATAAAGCTGTTGAAGAGAAAGCCACAAAGGAAATAGAAAGTGTTCAGAGATAAATTAATGCATGACCAAAATCACTACAAGCTACCCGGTCATAAATATTCCAACAGAGAAAAACAAAAAGCCAAGGTGGATTAAAAGTGAGAATCAATGGTAAAAGAAGTAGAAACACTGTATAATAAGAGTTTGTGGATGTGTAAAAAATCAAGGATTGGAGCCCTGGTTAGGTAGCTCGGTTGGTTAGAGCAGGTTCTATCCCTGGTCAGGGCACATACAAGAGTCAACCCATGAATGCATAAATAAGTGGAACAACAAATTGATGTTTCTCTCTCTCTAAAATCAATAAATTAAAAAAATCAAGGATTGATATGGGAGGGAGGTGGGGAGGGCTGGGGTGGCGGGTTCGGGTGAGAATAAAAGACAGAAAACTGTACAAGATCAACAATTAAAATAAAAATTAAAAAAAAGAAAAAAATCAAGGATTGGCTAAAAGGCAACTACTAAGTGAAAATAAAATGTGGAGATTTAATTCTTTTGTTAGACAAAAACCTCTATTTACTCCTCTATACATTTTCCCCCAGTTCCCTTTCTGCCATCCTATAAATATTCCTGTTTCTACTTTTCAGTCTGGCATCCACTTCAAGTCTTTTGATTCATCTCATGTTTACTCCCACATGTTCTTGATTGAAGGTAGAGAGATGGTTTATCTGAAGATGGGGGTCGAGGGGACCCACCTCAGGGAAAACTTTAAGGATGTAGGCAATGGCTAACCTGCTTGTTAAGAATGCGTCCCTCAACAGGAGAAAAAGAGGTGAGAGATAAGCTCTGAGGCACATAAGTAAGTCAAGATGTCAACAACAGACATTTGTCCAGGGTCTCATAAAAAACCTGGCACGAAAGAAGGCACAAGTGAGCATCTCTTCCCCATTGTTCTCTTAGCAACACTCCTCTGAACTCAATAGGAAGAAGGTGCACATCTGTCTGTATGGCTTTACTCAAGGGTTAAGGAAGGCACAGAAGACCTACAGCTTTAAAGACCTACCTCCTTAATAAGTAGGTCAAGTGGAAGTCTGCAAATTAAAAATGGAAATCAGGAAGAGGTAAAAATCATACTTCATGGATAAATTACCAGAAAATGACTCCAACACAGCATGGCAAAAAAGGAAAAAAATAATAAAAAGAATCCTCTGATCTGTGGAAATCAAATATACTTCCCAACAAGTACCTATACTCTGCAATCCAAAATAGCATGTGTTAATATTTCACTTTGATAGAGTTTTAGAGTCTCAGTTCGGTGGGTAGCTTTTATTTGTTGCAAAGACTCTGGAAAATGTTTCTAGACCCTAGGAGTTACTCTTTGCTGGCGGACCTCCATGACCCCATCTGGAGGCCCTGCTGGGATCTAGCTGCAGGTCGGAAATCCCTAATTGGATCCACCATCTTTGTGTGAGAAGAAGAGGCTATGCTTGGCTCCAGTAATATTTTAGCTCATACATAGTACATTAATAATGGGAAGTTAGAGGAGGGTTGTCCTGGGTTGAATAGAGTACCCCCAAATACATATCTACCCAAAGCCTCTAAATGTGACCTTATTTGGAAATAAGGTTCTTCAGATGTAATTAGTTAAGACCAGTCATACTGAATTCAGTGGGCCATAAATCCAATGACTGATGTCCTTTTAAACACAGACACAGACACACATACACATATACACACACACATGAAAGATGGTCCTATGAAGATGGATAAGACATGGGAGTGATGCAGCTACAAGCTGAGGAATGCCAGGGATTGCTGGTGCCCATCAGAATCTAAGAAGAGGCAAGAAAGGATTCCTCCCTAGTACTTTCAGAGGGAATGTGTCCCTGTTGACACTTTGATTTTGGGCTTCTCGCCTCCAGAAAATGAGAGAATAAATTTCTGTTGTTTTAAGTCATCTAAATTGTGGTAAATTTGTTATGACAGCCCTAGGAAACTAGTACAAGAGCGACCACAGGCAGATATCTGGACAAAAGGAGTGAAAGAACATTCAGAGTAACTACAAAAAGCTGACCCAAGGACAATAACAGCATAGCTTTGCAGGACCTTTTAGCATAGAGTAAATAACTATGTAGCCCACATACACAGTGGGGTGGAGGGAATGTCAGAGGACATTTTTTAAATGAAGTCTCAGGACAATTTTGATGTGCATGAAAGTAACACTGAAATTCCCATTGGTCAGATACTGTAAAGGGAACAGCAGGCAGGGCCAGAAAAGAAAGCATCTTTTGTTTCCAAGGAGCAGTTTTTTTAGCTGCACTCTGCTGGAAACTACTCCTTCCCACCCAACAGCACAAGGGAAAGATAAATTGCTCCACCTAGCAGGTTGCAAGGAAAGACCAGAGGATGTGTTAGAATCAGTACAGTAGAAGATTCAGACACAATAAACCATGAAAATCAGGGTGGGGCTGATGATCTGTGCAGGGCAATTGCTACCTGGGTATTCTTCTCTATGCCCATGGCCAATCCCTTTTCCATTCCTCAATGTGTGACCCCAATCCAAGAGCTTCCCTGAGGCCCTCGACCTCTTCCTTCTGTTCTCTTCTCTCTTGGCTTTGTACATCCTTGCATTTTCCTACACAGAAAGTTCAGGCCATCCACTATGCATCCCCCCACCTCCTGCCCTGTTTCCTACAAATATTCATTATACGTACATATTTCCCACCTGATCTGGAAGAATAGGTGTCTCATTTATGTCCAAAGTCAACACCTCCTCTGTTCTTTGCATCTTCTGATCTTCTCAGGGAACTTGCTCCATTAGCTATCTCCTCTTTCATGACCTCAGTCTCTTCTTGTTCTCTTTGATATAAAATATATTCAACCTTCTCAATTTAGAAAACCTTTTCCGGGTTTTGGTGATAGCTCCCATCACTCTCAGTAATTATCCTCTGTTATTCCTCTTGAAGCTTCTTAGGAGAATGGGCTACATTCAACAGGATCCTTTTCCCCCCATACTGCTGCAAATCTGACTTTTGGACCCATTATTACACTGAAACTATCCTGGCCAAGATCGCTGCTGAATTAGATGGACACTTTCTAGTTTTATCTTAGCTGATATCTCTGTGGTATTTGGCAATGCCCTCCTTGAAATTCTATTCTTCATGACTTAGTGACATTACTCTCTTGTTTTTCTCCTGCTACTCTAGAAACCCAATTTTTATCCCCTTCCCTTGATCTGCTTTCATGTTGGAATTAACCCAGGTTCTTCCAATAGCCCCAGCCCCCACCAAATTTTGTGCTCTCTTTTTCTTTTATTTTGAGAGGACAATGCTTGGGAACACTCCGCCCAAAGAATACCATCCACACCCATATCTTAATATATACATGCTGATGAATCCCAAATGCATATCTAAAGCTCTAATCTTCCTCCTTACGTTTATATCCCACAGGTTCTCTCAATTCAACATGTTCAAAGTTAAACTAATCATCTTATTCTAATTACTCCTCCAACCTCCCAGCTCCCCAGTCTAACACCCTGTTTTCTTTCTCAGCTTCTTTCATTTACTACTGATAGTTCAACTTATGTTTCTTGAAGTACCAAGCATCTAGGTGCTTAATCCCAGGATGGCAGAGAAAAATGAGATCTCAGAGAACAGTAGGAGAGAAACACAGCCAAAATATATGTTGTATTGTGTTGGCCAAAAAATTCATTTGGTTTTTTCAATAAGATGGTTTTAGTAGTGCTTAGTTGTCTTTAACATCATTTGAAACAATTTTGTTAGATTATATTGTAACAGCTGTCATATCAGTGCGCATTTAAAAAAACAAACAAAATTGGTGAATTTTTGTGTAGCCATTTTAATATTGAAGATGGAAGAAAATATGCAACATTTTTGGCATATTATACTTTATTATTTCAAGAAAGATAAAAATGCAACTGAAATGCAAAAAAAAAATGTATAGTGAATGGAGAAGGTGCTGTGGCTGATCCGGTCAAAAGTGGTGTGCAAAGTTTCATGCTGAACATTTCTTGCTGGAGGATGCTACTCAGTTGGATAGACAGGTTGAAGTTGATAGTGATCAAATAGAGACATTAATTGAGAACAATCAATGTTATGCCATGCAGGAGATAGCTGACATACTGAAATATCCAAATCAATAAAGTTACTAGTGACAATGAAAAATGTGTCTTTTAGTTTATGGGGGGAAAAAACACACACACATGAACTTTTTGGCCAACTCAGTTGTTTAACCAGAGAAGTAAAACTAGAAGAATACACAAGATATAGAGGCAACATGAAAGTGATGATTATCTGGATCAGAGTAGGAGGGAGATTAGGTCAGCAGGAGCAGGAAATGCTCCCAAAGACTGGTGAGTTAGTCTCTTTCCTTAAAGAGTGGATGGTCTGTGTCAGTTAATGCCCACCACCACCACCAATCCACCACCTCAGCCTGACTCCCAGGAATTTTCCTAGAGTCATCCTCCATATCCGATCAATTCGTACCAGATCTGCATGCAAAAATCTCTTAAAACTTATCTCTTGGACAATTCATTTTATCCCCTAATCGACTTACCTCCCATTTCATCCCCAATTCTACCTCCACAAGAGCAAGGATTTCATTCAATTTGTTCACTTCTCTATTATGCATAATTAGATCAATTTCTGCACATAGAGATAAATAAATCTTGAATGCAAGGATGCTCCAAAGTGATGTTCCTGAAACCTACATCTTATCGTGCCACTTTTCTCTTCCCGTATCTTCAGGGCTCCTCATTGCAATTAAAGTAAAATCAAAAAGTGGCTTGGCAAACAAAGCCTTTGACATTTTGGTCTCTGAAGATTTTACCAGCAGATACATCACTCTTTCAAGCTTTTGTGTCTTTAAAAAAAAGATTTTATTTGTTTATTTTAAACATAGGGGAAGGGAGGGAGAGAGAGAGGGAAAGAAGCACCAATGTGTGGTTTCCTCTTGCATGCCCTGCACCGGGGACCCAGCCTACCACCCAGGCATGTGCCCTGACTGCAAATCAAACCAGCAACCCTTCCGGTCACAGGCTGGCACTTAATCCACTGGCCCACACAAGCCAGGTCATTGATCCTCTCTGTCTTTAATAGCACTGTTCCCTTCTCTGAAATACATTCATCTTGCTGCTCCTCAAGATGGGCTTCTACTCATATTTTAAGATTCAGTTTAGGCATCTTCTTTTTTGTCCCATTCATCCTGTCTGACCAAACAAGGCCATGACTTGTCCTTGACCCTTTGCATTCTCAGCCTCTTGCAATATATATCACTAATTATCTCTTTAACATATTTACATATCTACTTCAATAAAATTGGGGCTCCTTGAAGACAGAATCTGGGAGTCAGGACAAAAAAAATCAACCTAATTAGCGTGTGATGGTACCACTTGGGTCAAAGAGAAAACCACAAGTATGAAGAAAATACAGGCTGATTTGACATGTTCCTTCTATCATATATATATATTGCTGTCTCCTTGGGTGAAATTATATTACATTTATGTAAGAAGGCAATCAAATGCGTAATATATTTAGAAAGATTTCTATCAAAATGGTGCAGATTTTTAAAAATAGTTTAGAGCTTACAGAGGATAAGCTTTAATTATCCAAAGACTCATTTGTATGGAACATCATATTGCCTTATAAATGGCATAAACTAAATAAATGGACATAGACAAAGGTCACACAACATGCAGCAACACCTTCAGAGCAAAGGCAAGATGACAGACTCCACTGGTATCATCTACACCTTTGGGCCCCAAAGGAAAAACTAGAAAGACCAAGGATAAAAGCCACCAAACTGGGAGACCACAAAACATTCAGCAGGAGGAGAGAAGCAGGATAAGCTGCTGTGTGAGGGCCCGAGTTTAGAGGCCTCAAAGGGAACTTTCTTCTGTTAGACATAAAGGGAGACTGCTGCTTAACAAAGTGTTTTCAGAATCATGATAGTTAGGATGCCTTTGACTTCCTTGATTTGCAAAGCGTGGTTATGAATATTTACTCATCGATCGACCTGCAAAGTCCTCTTTGGAATTCGCCAGTCCTGGATCCCAGCTAAAGAGGAGCAAACACGCCTGGAGAAACCACGTGCAATCCTGCGGTCGGGCTGGAATCCTCAGGAGCAGTGAAGTCGGTCACTGCAGATGTAACTTGGTCAGGTTTTGGCCTTGGGCCAGTGTGTTCCAAACTATGGGAACTTCATGAGATGAATTTCATTGGTAAAGGACATTTTTTTCCCCCAGTATATAGATAATTTTGATTTTAAAACTTGTTAATAGATAACAAGTTTGTTGTAATGTGCCTTTGGACAATTTATAAACATAGCATCTTACTCATGATTTTATAATGCTTAATGCGAGTAAAATCATTTAAAAGTAAGTCTATTCAAAGGAAAAATAATGATAGTACCGACATTTCTATAGTGCCTATAGAAAAAGCCACCATATTGATATATGAATGAAGTTTTGGGAAACAATGAGTAAGAACAATGCTCGTTTTTATTGCTTCAAATTTATGCCTGTTTAATCCTCATGTGTATAACTAAATGATTATAAATTCATAAAAAGTTTTTATTTCTGATGTGGAGTTAAAGGGAAAGAGATAGAAAAGGGTTGGGTGACGTGAGAAAAGAAGGAAGCAAGTAGGGAAAGCCTTACAAGCAAGTTCTAAAACCCAGTGGAACTAGCAGAAATGTCCTTTGAATGCAGTGTGCACATCAGTCCTCATGAAGATGCAGCTCTATTTTATTTAGAATTCGGCTCCCTTGAGTGTCCTGGGGAGACAGACATCTCATTTTCCGGAGGGGCCCAGAGAAATAGCAGTCCCTCAGCGTTCTTCTTGCCCATGTCTCGTACATACACAGAATTCAGAGCCCAGCTCTCTTGGTAGAGACAGAGCTCCTAGGGGTGTTGACCAAAAATAAGTAAGTCCATTCATTCATTAATTTTAAAAAAATAAAAAAATTTAAACAGTTTTTGAAGTCCTTTCTTTTAAAACTTTTTTCCCCAAATTACCTCTTCTAATTGCATGTTTATAGTTGATAGGAATTTAACAGATGAAACCTGGCTGAAAAATAAAGAGGTGACCCATAGGCATGTCATGGTGGTTCTGCAAAGATCACTGAAGCCAGAGCCAGTAATGAGATCTGCCAGAATAAAGGCCTATGACATCACAGTTCAGCCACTAAGGGGTGATCTGTGGTCTCTGTAAAAGAGTCTAACCGCTGGCCCTTGGATATCTCTCAGCCTCGCCTCTGACCACTCCAGCTCGAATAGTCCGTTCTCTCAGCCTGGCTGGTACTTCTTTATTTTTTAAGACTCAGCTCAACCTCACTTCTTTCAGGAGTTTCCTGGTTGCTGTGCTCTGAGTCAGATCCAGTACTCTGTGCTCCTGTAGTGTCCCCTCCCCCCTCCCTCCTTACCTTCAGATCCTTCAGCAAATATTTATTGAGCACATACTATGTCCCAATGACTATTTTAAACACTAGAGCTATCATAGTGGCACCCTGTTTTCATGAAGTATACATGGGGAGAGGTGAGCGTGGGGAACAATACATAGCCCTTCCCCCAAAATACCTACCCCGAATCATAAACAATCTAATTTTTGATAATGAAAGTTCTGTGATGACACAAAAAGGGTCATGTGTAGTGATCTGAGGAGAGTTCTTCACTTTAGATCAGTAGACATGACACAAAAGAGCTGGAAATGAGAGGAGCTGGTAGATCAGTGGTAACAGCACGTGAAAAGGTTCTAAGACAAGGAAGAGCTTTGGGGAGTTTCAGGAACAGAAACAAGCCCAATGGAGCTCAAACAGAATGAGTAAGGAGGGGCCAAGATGAGGTCAAAAAGTTACATAGGGGCCAGGAACCGCGGGGTTTTTTAAGCCAGGTGATGCAAGTGGATTTATTCTAAGAGCAATCAAAAGCCACCTACACAAGTGGTTTTTGACTGGCATGAGGTGGGAGGATCTTAATCAGAACCCCCCGAGGAGCGAAAAGTTAAGAAGACTCACTTGTTTACCAGACATTCTGATTCTTCATGTCTGGGAAAGACTGGGCATCACATTTGGTGAACCACTGACCGAAATGCTCTGCAGACATATCAAAACTGACATGTTCAAAACTAAACTCCTCATCTTCCCCTCACTCACCCTTCACGTGCCTACCCCTGTCCAAACCGGCTCTTCTTGTAACCCACAGCTGGCATCAGCAGTTCAGTGATTTAAGCTGGAAATCAGTCATTCTTAATTTCCCCTTCACTTTTACCACTAAATTTAATCAGACTGAGTCTTGTCCATTTTATCATCAAAATATCTCTCAAAACAGTCTCTTCTCTCCTTCCCACTGCCAACTAGTATTTTGCCATGTATAATGCACACCCATGTTTTTGTGTGCATTATATACGGGATCATTATACCCATTATTATATCCATAGTATGTAACCATTATACCCATGTATAATGCACATCCTTATTTTTCCATCAAAAACTTGGTCAAAAAAGTGTGCATTATACACAGCAAAATATGGTACACTAGTTCGGACTTCTACCACCTCTCATGTGATATTTATAATGGTCTCCTACACTTGCCTATGGTCCGCACATGCAAAGCATCTTCCATACTGCAGGCAGTGTCCTCTTTCTAAAATAGAGAACATCAGCACAGTGGTAAATCTCTGTCTAAAAGGGACTGTACTGACATTTCCCGTCCAGATATCGCTGACTTTCTTACCTGTTAAATATCGCTGAAAATTCTGTGTGCTTACACAATAAATCTCAAGTTTACTATGATGCATCAGACCCTTTCGAATTTGTCTCAGTTTATGTCCCTCACTCCTCTCTAACAGTCCGTTTTCTACAATTACTTCTTTTTTATTTCAGAGAGAGAGAAGGGAGAGAGAGGGAGGGAGACAAGCGTTGGTGCGAGAGAAACATTGATTGGTTGCCTCCTGCACTCCCCCAAACGGGGGACAAAACCTGCAGTCCTTGGGTTTATGTGTCTCCAACCAACTGAGCCACACTGGCCCGGGCTGCTATGATTACTTCTTGCTTCTAGAACATTCCCTGCTTTTCATGCCTTTCTGCCTTCTCAGAAGCTCTTTCCTCTGTCTAGAATGCTGCTCTTCTTCCCAGGCAAACTGCACGTGTTTTTAAAGTTACAGCTCAAATGAATCCTCCTCTGTAAGTGTAGGCACTCTGTTCTCCGTGCCCCCACATACAGCACTTAGCACTTTAACTTTTCAGGACTTCTCATTTCAGTTATAAGTATTTGAACCCCTGTGAGCCTCCCAGGAGCAGATACTGGATCTTATTTATCTCTTGATTTCTAGCACCTAGCATAGCATCTGGCACAAAATGCTCAAAAATATATTTGTTGAGTGAATAAACAAATGAATTACCTTTGCTCCCCACTCATTTGCTGCATATTTTTATATCCAACCTCCTTCTTTGAAACCACACAAGCAAGAAAAAAATTTAAAAACCACATGAGGTCAAAAATTTCAAGCCATTTCAAGCTATTTAATAGCCCCCATGGATTCTTCCTCAGTCACAACTTTAAATAATGTAAGGTGATGCTAAATTGGAATTATCTTGGCACAGTAACTGCATCTGAGATTTAACTGAGTTTAGGCCAAAAGATTTCATTTTTCAAGTGGTTTGCCAAAATGGCTAAAACAGAAACAAGTGGGCACTGCTTTAAATATAGTTTGCTTCCTCTTCTGTTCAGGGAGTTACTGGCCCACTTTGAAACTGGTGAAACCTCTCCAGGGGAGAAAAGCAGTGATCATTCCTTTTAGTTTAATTACAGGTAGGACAGCCACTCAGAGATACTGGAGTGTTTGAACTATTTGTCCTGGCACTTTTATTTGGGTTTACCTGATATAGTGCTCTGCTAAGAACTTGCTAATGAAAAAGTAGTGCTATTAACATTTGGCTGTGTTTAGAAGTCTAGGCAAAAAGGTCAGCAAGATCTGCAAAGAAGATGTCCATATATCTCCCACCACGGAGGTTCTCCCACTGCAGAGGTTCACCCACCGCAATCACAAAGCAGAACACGGAAAGCAAAGGCAGGTGTAGGCCTGAGCTGGGAGGCATTAGATGCACATTACGCTGAGACACAACTGGAGCCCAGGGACAAGGGGCTGCCATCGCACGGAGAAGGCCCCTGGTTGCCTCGCTTGGATTGTTCAACTTTCATCTTTCCCTGGACAATAGAAGGAGCTTCATTGATCTGTGCTGTCATTCTATAAAGTGCATGTTGCCCGACTTCAGGGTGAAGCCCATCCCACACTGGCAGGCGTCCATTTCCTCATCTATAAAATAGGAGAATTCAAATCTCGGAGAGTACGAATCTTTGAGTGCAGAGGAACTGAAGCTTGCTGACAAAGGAGTGTGGTCCACATCAGGGAAGGCTGCACAGAAGCTGTGGGCTATGAGTAGTACCTGAAAAAAAATGCCAGGATTTACAGGTTAAGAGAGGAGGAGAGTGAAGTCCTGAAAGTGATGTAGACCAGAGGGAGGCAGAAAAGGGGAAGCATGTCCCGAAGACAGTTAGTTAACCAATTTGGTAGGAGAGTTAACTCCCACCATATCTGTCATTTAAAATTTTTATCTGCTGATGTTAATCAAGTTTCTCCCATAAACTGATAACTGTACTAGGAACCTAGGGAGGTAGTAAAAAAAAAAAAAAACAAAAAACAAAAACCACATAGCCTATGTCCTCAAATAACTCACAGTCAAGTGGAGGAATCAGACTTGTAAACAAGTTCAGAGCGATGTGGTCGATGCTATGGTAAGACCTATAAGCAAATGAGGAGTCACAGAAACCTTCACGGTGGTAACGTTCGGACTGGGTCTTAAAGAGAAGCAGGAGCTTGCTGACTAAGGCAGAGAGGAAAGCATCAGCAAAGGGAACAGGGTCTCTCGAAACCTAGTCTTCTGTTATTGCTCAACAGGAACCTTCAAGTGCTCCCTGTTCCGTAATGTTTCTCAGATACGCCAGACTCACTTTCAGCCCACTCTTTCTGCTTATTATCTGTTGTGTGTGCCAAGCCTGAGACATCCATTCCTAAATGCCAAGGTCTAGCACCTCCTTGAAGCATTGCATGTGGGCATCCCAACTATAGTAAGTTGGAGAAATGATACTAATACCGATACATCTGAGGATGAGGCCAGACAGTATACAGCAATGTGAGGGCTAGTAGAAACCTGCATGAAAGAATGGCTCCCTGAGGTCCTTCTACTCCATTCCCAAAACATCACAGGAACAGGTAGTGCCAAGCTAACAAATGGCTGCCACTATTCCAGCCCACGGTGTTCTGTTCCTGCTTTGACATTCTAAAGCGCTCAGAGTTTGTGCCGCCAAATTACATATGCAAATATATCATGTTGGAAATAAGTACATTGTCTTTATTATTTATGTGTCACTAACTAGACAACAGTTGTATAGTTAGTTGTGTCTGACTTACTGGAAGATAAACTCCTTCATAACAGGAGCCATCTCTTATATTTGTGTACGAATAGCATGACTCTACGCCTTGGGGACCCGGTAGCATCCCAGTTATACCAGTCACATGATTACCTTTCTCAGAAGCCCCAGTAGCCAGCCCTGCACTGGAAACATTCACTCAATTGCAGGCGCATAGAAATTATTTGATTAATTGATTTTCTCCAAATTTTCACCACCCACCTGTTCCTAAAGACAATGTCTTAGAGCATTGCCTAGTCTGTGACAGCAGCTCTAAAATAACCACTAGATTCAATTTCACTATTTTATGCAAATGTCCTTAAAACTATATCTCTAGCCTTAACATGTCATGTGATCTTCCAGCCTCCCATGATCCTCTAACCATGGGCACTTAACGTCCATATGTTCAGAATTTATTCTCACCACTCTACCCTGACACATGCTTTCTCCTTCCCTTCCTATTTCAGCAAATAGCATCTTTTCTGTTGCTCGAACAAGAACAACAAAAACTCCAACTGCGTGAGACATCTTTCACACCTCACTAGAGTAACCATAAAATTAGATATACAAACTGTTACACTCCTCAGAGTGGACAGAGGTGCTAGGAGATTTTACTCGGGCACTCCTAGGACTGTTCTGGACAAACCAAGACCTTCTTACTGTCTCTCACTGCTTTCTTTCCTTGATGATTAATCAGCTGCCACATCCTATCAGTTCTACCTCCTAAGTATTTTCTCAAACCCTGTTGCCTCTATTGGAGATTGCTACCATGCCATGCTTAGATTTTTGTGATGGCTTCCAAATACATTTCCCTGCTCACAGGGTTGCGAATTTTCTATCTACTTTTCACACATCGGAGAGATCCTTCTAAAACATACATTTAACCATCTTATCCCATGCCTAAAAACAGCTTGGTGGTCTGGTATTTTTTAAAGAAAAAGTTTAAGTCCCTTAATCTGGTCCCCACTTACCTCTCCAACCCCATCTCCCATTACTCTTGTCTCTTATTGCCCTTGCAGTTTATACTGTGGCCAGATTGCCCCGCTATTGGTTCCCTGCAAACGCTGTACTCTCTCACGTGCATCCTTTGCGCATGCTCTGCCCAGAGCTGAAATCCTTTTTTTCCCTCGCATCTTTCACATGGTGAACTCCTCTTGACCCTTCAGCACCCCTTCAATCTTACCCCCAAGGCTTACAACTAACTTTCACCTGGCAACTGGAATGACCTAGCTAAAACACCAATCTAACCATACCACTTATTTGGTTAAATAATTCAATGATATCTGATCTTCTAGAGCATAAAATCCAAGCTCCTTAGCAAAATCTCTGCAAACATTGGTCTACTCTATCTTTACTCTGACCATTTTTGTGCCTAGAAAGTCCCTCCATATTTTTGCAGGGTGCTGGGTTTGAATCTTGGTTCTAGCACTTATTACCTGGGTGAGCTTGGGCAAATTTTTAACCCATGTCTCGGTATCATCCTCAATACAATAGGGATAATCATAGCATCTATCTCAGAGAGTTTTTTGTGAAGATGACATGAATGAGTATTTAAGATAGTGCACACAATAAAATTCCAATGAATGTTAGCTATCATCACTTGTATCCTAATAGTAACTAATGTCCTAGACACTATCTCCTTCAAGAAAATTTTTTATCCTTTAGTTTTATTCATTACTTCAATAATATTGTAAAATCCCTGCAGTCTTCCAGATAGTCTAAGAAATAAAGATGATTTTTAATTAAAAAATAATATTTTTAAAACCCTACAGTGTTCCAGAGACACTAAGAAGTAAAGATGAATAAAGTAGTCCCAGATTTCAAGAATATAGTAATCTATCCTCCTCTCATGCCGCTAGTGCTAAGCAAACTGTAACATACCAGTGTCATCTGTTCACATGTCACCTTCTCTGTGAGACTGTGGGATCCTTAGAGGCAGAAATGGATGTATTCACTATTGATCCCCAGCGCTAGTATATTCCTTAGCACATAATAGGTTCTCAATTAATGTTTGCTGGGCTGAATGAAAACCACATTTAATCATTCCAGTCTTATACAACTCTTGGCAAATAGTCTGCAAGCAAATTTTTAATTCATAAAAACCAGTTCATACCAGTTCTAAATCTTCCTTTCTTGTCTCTGCCGTGCTGAAGAAAATAAAAGTGCTACTGTACTGTTTTTTATTTCTGATGATTTCAGGAGTCTGCAAACTTCAGAGACACAATATGCTACAACATATTATAAGTTATGGATAGAAGTGAAACATTTATTTTGGCTAACTTTTCTTAGTAAGCTCCATAAAAAGTCACATGTACTTCTCTGAAGCATCGATGATAATCCTGTTCTGTGGGCAGATTTCAGCATTGATCATCCAAAATTCGAGCCATCTGTCCATCTCCCCATCCATCCATCATCCATCCAGTGAGTCATTCGGCAATTAATAACAATTAAGCTTATGCTCTAGGACCAGAATGGAGTCAAGGCACTGAAGTCTTGTTGGTTTCGGTATTTTTTGAGAATTTTCATCATTAAAAGGAACAGAGGAGAAGACAATATGGATTTCTAATTTCTCCTTAACACATTTATTATTGGCATTTTTTCTAACATAAGCACTCGTATGAGAGTTTATGATAAATATGCCACATTTTTGGAAATGTTTCCTTTTTAAGAAAGCAAAATATTTTTTATGGTTGCTTTGAGGCAGCAAACATGAGTGAACTAAAAGTCTTGAGAATTTCTTTTTAGTGCTGAAAAACTTTTCCCTTTTATTTTTTCAATTACAGTTTATAATCAATATCATCCTGTGATAGTTTCAGGTGTACAGCATAGTGGTTAGACAATCATATACTTTACAAAGTGTTCCCTCCGATATTTCCAGTACCCACCTGGCCCCCTCCATAGTTACTACAATATTATTGACTACGTTCCCTGTGCTGTACTTTACATCCCTGTGACTCTCTGTAACTACCAATTAGTACTTCTCAATCCCTGCACCTTTTTCGCCCATCCCCTGTACGCCCCTACCCTCTGGCAACCGCCAGTCTTTCTCTTTATCTATATCAGTCAGTTTCTATTTTGTTTTGTTCTTTAGATGCCACATCTAAGTGATATCATATGGTATTTGCCTTTCTCTGTCTGAAAGTCCTGAGAATTTAAAAGAGCTATAACCTCAAGGCCTACTGAACAGACGAAGAGAGATGATCATGTGGTTCTAAGTTAAAGTGAATTCCTCAATGTTCATTGAGGCCAATTATGCTCATTACCACTGCCAAGTATGCTAGTCACATTAATAAATACAGTCCCTCAGACCAAACTTGGTTGACCTGGAATAACTGCAAAGAATATCAGTCGCGAACAGCTGGAAAATGCTTACGATGAGCTGTTTCTGTGGTTGCACACTATCTTAATCATCGCATCGAGAGACACTTTCCTCTAAGAATATCCCACCAGAACAATTCTACCTCCGTACTCCATGGTTCGGCACTCTCTAAAAACTCTCATCTCTTTTGAATCAAGAGAGAAACATTTTCTTGCCTGGACATGTCATTTCCTGCGTGTAGAGCTCCACCTGCTGAACAAGGCATGGACCGCACACACCCTAAAGGGAGGAAATCGCAAGGGTTGTTTGGATTAAACCTGTGATGACAAGGAAACAATCACATATAGGGTTGGCCAGAAGACCATTTAGTTCTTTCCATAAAATAAAAGATACATTTTTCATTTTCACAAATACTTTATTGATTTGAATTTGTTGAGTATGTCAGCTATCTCCTGCAAGGTATACCATTGACTGTTCTCAATTAATGTCTCTATTTGATTGCTATCGACTTCAGCTGGTCTACCTGACTGTGGAGCATCATCCAGTGAGAAATCTCCAGCACAAAACTTCACAAACCACTTTTTGACACGTTTGATCAATCACAGCACCTTTTCCATACACCATACAAATCCTCTATTTTACATTTCAGTGCATTTTTGCCTTTCTTAAAATAATAAACATAATATGCTAAAAATGTTGCATGTTTTCTTCCATCCTCTATTAAAATGGCTACACAAAAATTCACCAATTTTGATGTTTTTTAAAATGCATGCTGATATGACAGGTGTGACAATACGATCTAACAAAATTGCTTCAAATGAAGTTAAAGACAACTAAGCACTAGTAGAGCCATCTTACAGAAAAAAAACAGAAGAACTTTTGGGCCAACCCAATACTTAGTCTTGCAAGAGCTCCTTTTCAGAAGCCAGGACCATGCCAACCTTCAGCCAAGCTTGGTTAACTTCATTAAAGATCAACAAGCAAAGGCTGTGTTGTTACTTCGCATAGTCTATTCCTATGGGATGATTGGAAAGTTGGAGAGATTTAGGGCAATTCCCATGCTTACCTCTCTTTCTTCTGCTATACATAGGGACCTTCGACTCCTAACCCTGTATTTAGCAAAGACAAATATATCCAACTGTGAATAACTGACAATAAGATCCCAGAAGTGCTTGCTTTCTCACTCTGCTCCAAAACAACTGCCACATTTTCCAGGTGTTTCCCTCAAGAATGGACCACACTTCACAGTGTATGTTGCCCACCTGCTCTTCCAGAAGTAGCAACCCACAAGCTCAGCAACAATATCTGAAGTCGTTTTTTCCCTTAGGGTCCTGCTATAGCATGTGTCTCTCATCTTGAAAGCTGAAGAAATTGCCAAGTAGGACCTCCTGCCAGGGAGACTTTCTGCCAAAGAGCAACTTTCAAACCTTTTCTCCTCTCTTATGGTCTGAAAGATCCTAACTCCTCAGCAGTAATTATTCACTGTTTCCTTTATTTTTCATTTTTTTTTTTTACTGCTGTTCAGTTACAGTTGTCCTGCCTTTTTCCCCTTGCTCTCCCCTGCCCGGTCCTCCCTGCCCCTCCCACAGTCAGTCCTCACTCCTCATTGTCTATGCCCGTGAGTCCTCTATTCCTGTTCCTTTGCTTGCCCCTTCCCTTTCTTTCCCCCATTACCTCCTCCCCTCTCTGCTCTGGTCACTGTCAGTTTGTTCTTTATTTCCAAGTCTCTGATTCTATTTTGCTCTTTTGTTTGTTTTGTTGACTAGGCTCCTCTTATCGGTGAGATCACATGGTATTTGTCTTTCAGCACCTGACTTATTTCACTTAGCATAATGCTCTCCAGTTCCATCCATGCTGTTGCAAAGGGAAGGAGCTCCTTGTTTCTTTCTGCTGTGTAGTATTCTTATGAAAATGTACCAGAGTTTTCTGATCCATTCATTTACTGATGGGCACTTAGGTTGCTTCCAGCACTTGGCTATTGTAAATAATGCTGCTATAAACACTGGGGTGCATAGGTTCTTTTGAACTGGTGATTTGGGATTCTTAAAGTATAGTCCCAGCAGTCAGATTGCTGTATTGAAAGGATTTTAGTTTTCTGAGGAAATTCCATACAGTTTTCCACAGTGGCTGCACCAGTCTGCATTCCCACAAATAGTGTACTAGGGTTCCCTTTTCTCCGCATCCTCACCAGCACTTGTTGTTAAAGCTTTCTAGTTTTCTAAAGAATTTAAACACATGTCTTTTATATCTTATCTGTGGATTTGTTCTTTTTTATTTTAATTGTTGTTCAAGCACAGTTTTCTGTCTTTTACTCCCATCCCAGCCCACCAGCCCCCGCCCCCGCCGCCATCTGTGGACTTGGCTCCCTCATTGTGAGTCTATTCTGACTCTGCTGGTTACTAACTTATTCTAGAATCCTCTAATGGAATCATCAGCTCTATAGTTGGATGCTTCATGTCCTCTCCTGTCGCCCAGATGCAGCTCTCTTCCTGGAGCCAATCATATACAAGGGGACAGACTCCTGGTCAGGGGCTGCAGGACGCCTTGAAGAGACCTTGCAAATCAGACCGGCCCTTCCAAGTGCTGAAATGAGCCTGCAAGAGCCTTGCAGGCAAAGGTGTATTTTGGGACATGAGCATTGACATTTAAAGTGACATCCCTTATTACATACTACTTAGTCTCTCTCTCTCTCTCTCTCTCTCTCTCTCTCTCTCTCTGTGTGTGTGTGTGTGTGTGTCCCTCACACACACACATACACATGAGACACTTAGATACAGTCTATTTCTCTTTGTATCTGATTCTCTGCCTTTTTCTGACTTTCCACTCTCTTTTTCTCTGTTTCTCTCTGTTACTCTTTGTGTCTCTCCTTATCCACCTATTTCTCCCATGTTACTTTATCCAGCGTATCCTTTTCTTTAAAACAAACAAAACATCTTATTGTCAAATGGCTACATGACTAAATTGGCCACATGAGCCAGTGTGACTTACCACTTTCTTGGGTTATTCTTCTAGTACTATAAAGAACTGAGATAGTAAGGGTTTTCCAGGGAAAAAGAAACTGATGTTTCTGTGTTCTCCAAATTTAGATGCTTAAGAGTGGTCTAGCAGTCTGCCAAAAGACATGCAGAGAGAAGAAGCATGCCTCTGGGAATGCGAAGTTCCCCGTCTTCTAACCAAGCCAAGGCAATAATCAGGAATTGATAACTTTACAGGGAGTGATATGAAGCGGAGACCCCAGTCATATGTCATCAGGATTCAGATTAAGGCTCTTCTGATAATTTTAGATAATTGCTATAAGAATGTTTCAAACCAGCCTTCTACAAGTTTGTGATGCATAGAACTAAAAGCAAACTCTTATATCCACCCCTCCCCCACAATCCTTTCCAGCAGCAGCCACACCGACACCTGGTGGGCATTCTGAGTGGAGTCTTCACCAGCCTTCACGGGAGGAGGGAAGTGGCGCAGCTGGGAAGGTGGTCAGAGCAGACAATGACGCTCTAAGAACGCACTTTTTAAAACTCGAGATAAATGTATTTCAGGTTGGGAAATGGGCCATTAGAATAAATAAAAAGTAACGAAAGTGACTCATTTCTGAAGAGTGGATACAAAGAGGGTGTTTTCACATACACAGTTGGCGCGGATTCTAAACTGAGAGCACCCAGCCGGCGCGGTTGAAGGCATGGTGGAAAAGGCGCTCAGGGCGCTCACAAGGGGGCAATGGTTTCAGAAATCAGTCCGATGGTAGATCCTTAACATTTCCCGTGTGCGCTGACATAAGAATATATAATTCTGGGTAGAATTCTAAGAATATATTCTGAAATAGCTAAAAATTAATGCAGAGAGATGATCATTACAACATCATTCACCATTGCATGCGGAATGAAAAACTAGAAACCATTTGAATATCCACTTTTTGGGAAATGCTTGAAGAAAAGGAGTTTGCTGAAAATTCTAAATATAGAGAATGCTTATAATAAAATGTTAAGAGAAAAGGAGCAAGCTATGACATGATCTAAACTGTAATGATATGAGTAAGAAAAACAGAATGTGGAAATGCAAGAAATTTTTCCTTCTGACTTTTAAGGCCTGACAAAATCTCTTCAATGTGTAAATGTTGCTTTAACAATCAGGGAAAAAAAATGGCATTGTCTTGGCCACAACCTGAGAGATAACAACTTTCCAATACTTTAATTGAGGTCTCAGAATTTAAACTCTTCTCACTAGGTCACAATGCCTGGTTAGCTCAAATGTTCATTTGTAGCATTAAAATAATCCTCTTGGTTCACCATAATGCATTCTGTGCTCATCCTCAGAAAACTGTATGGAGACTTAAAGACAGAAATGCACACACTCATATAAATCTTATGACTTAGGAATTGGTTGTACTCACCAACCAATTCTTTGAAGCATGGCTTCCTTCAAATTTATATAAAAGAAATTACATAAATGTTTCCTTAGGCTTTTAGGAAAGAGTCTCTGATTCTTAGACTCTCTGATAACTTTCTATATTTAATCCTTTCTTGAATTAATGTAACCGCAGTCCTGATTACCCACCCACACACAAGACTTGCAGGAATCTTTTGGAGAAGCCTCCCAAACCCTCCAGGGTGCCTGTAGTTATCAAACTCAGACAGTTTGCCTAAACTGGATTTTGCTTGAAAATATAGTGTTACAAGTTGGCCTATAGGTTTTCTGGTAAGATTTTAGTAACCATATTTTGGTGAAAAAAATGGAAGAATGTGACTGAATCATGTTCTGAGATATCTGTCTCAGAAACCTCATGCTTAGAAACCTCTTTCCCAGATGCCAGGGCTGGTTCCAGGGTGCCATGGAGCTGTCAAAAGCATCTATTTCCATCTAAATTTAGGAAGGCTTTCACAGAAACTGTTGCTCCAATGATTCAACCTTGCTTTTGAGTTGTATATTCTGGGTACTTATATTTGTCAGATATACATTCTGGGGATATTTCCTTTACAAGGACTTTAAAAAAATTTGAGTCCAATTTGTTCATTTTTTGTTAATTTTAATGTTCTTATATACATTCTAAGAAATATATGCCTACCCAAGATCACAAAAATACTCTGCTTTCTTATAGAATCTTTATAGTGTTCGCTTTTAAGTATAGGTCTATAATCCATCTTAAATTAACATTTACGATGTATAAGGGAAGGTTCAAAGTTCATTTTTCTCATGCATGTGTTCAATTGTTCCCGCACTATTTTGTCAACAAAAACTTTAGTTTCCATTCATTTGTTGATGGGCACTTAGGCAACAGTGACCAGAGGGGAGGGGATAGGGGGATAATGCGGGAAAGAAGGGGAAGGGGTAAGTCAAGGAACAGGAGTAGAGGACTCATGGGCATGGACAAAAGGGGCGGGGATTGGCTGTGGGAGTGGGAGGGGCAGGGGAGAGCAACAGGGAAAACAGTGGGACAATTGTAATTGAACAATAATAAAAAAATAAGAATTAAAATAAGAACTTCACTTTCCTTATTGAATTTTCTTGACATAGTTGTTGAAAATCAATTGACCGTGCGTGTGTGGGTTTATAACTGGACTCTATTGTATTCTACTGATCTATTTGATCGTGTATTATAGGCCCTTGAAACTTGTTTTTTTCTTTCTTGCTTGCTTTCTTGTTTCTCTTCCTTCCTTCACTTTTCTCTTTCTTTTTTCATTCTTTCTTCAAGAATCGTGTTGGCTATTCTAGGTCCTATGCATTTCCAGATAAATTTTAGAATGAGCTCTTTAGTTTCTATAAGATGCCTGTTGGAATTTTGACCGAGAATGCATTGAATACAACAGATAAATATGAGGACAATTGACATATAAAGAATATTGAATTTTTTACGTATGAATATCCTCCCATATCCTCCCATTTCTTTGGGGTCTTTATTTCTCAGGAAGGTATTATAGTTCTCAGCATGGAGTTCTTGTATGTCTTTCATTAAATCCATTCCTTAGTGTTTTATTGTTTTTAAATTCAGTTTTAAAAGGATTTAAATTTTTTTTCATTCTCCTTTCCTTTACTTTTAGTTTACAAAAATGCTTTAGTTTACTTTTAGATTTATGCGTATTGATGATGTGTGCAGTGACTTTGCTAAATTAACTTATATTAGTTTTGGTTTTGTAGAATTCTTAGCATTTTCCGTATCAGTCATCATGTTACCTGCAAGTGCAGACCATTTTACTCAGTTCCAATCTGCATGCCTTCTTTCTTAGAGCTTTCAGGTAAGATAATCACACAGGACACTGAAAACATTTGGTGCATGTGATTTGATATTCACACAGACCCCAAACCCCCGCCACACTCAAGGTCATGAACATCCCCTTCACATCCACTGCAGTCAGTTTCCTCATGCTCTTGTATTCGCCCTCCTTCCTGTCCCATATAAATGTCTTTTATTTATTTTACTAATTTTGTTGCCTTGGCTAAAGCTCCAAATTACAAATGTCAGTAATAAAAAATATCATTGCAAACCCTACAGATATTAAAAGATAAGAGAATGTGTGAATACCAATATTTAACAACTTAAAGTAGACAAATTCCTTGATAAATAGAAGTTACTAAAACTAAAACCAAAAGAAACAGAAAGTCTGAATTATTCAGTATCTATTAAAGAAATTGAATTCTTTTCAAAAATCTGCTCACAAAACAAAACAAAACAAAAGAACCCTCTAGGCCCGAATGGTTTCATTATTGACTGGTATCAATACTGAAGGAAGACATACCAATACAGCACAAACATTTTCAGAAATAGAGAAGAAACACCTTCCAATTCGAGCTCTTGCTACCTTGCACCAAGAAGTATGGGTACTGCCCTCCAAGCAGAAGATATATAAATGCACATCTCACCCAGGGCGGTTCCTGGTTGCTTTCTTTCAAGAATCAAATGCCCTCCTGTTTCTGCTTCTGTTTCTTTAGGTTGATTTCCGCTGACTCCAGATAGCGCTTTTCTCTGTTTTGTTCAGTTTGTAGTTGTTATCAGTTCAATATAAGCTACTCCACTGTCATGCAAATGAAAATTCCTATTTGTATTTATATTTATTTAAAAAAAATTTTTAATTTATTTTATTTTTAGAGAGAGGGGAAGGGAAGGAGAAAGGGAGAGAAACATCAATGTGTGGTTACCTCTCATGTGCCCCTCACTGGGAACCTGGCCTGCAACCCAGGCATGTGCCCTGACTGGGAATCGAACCTCGACCCTTTGGTTCACAGTCCTCGCTCAATCCACTGAGCTACACCAGCCAGGGCTATTTAAAATTTTTGAGAAAGACATGCATTACTAATATTTAAGATAACGATGGAGGCCAGATGATGGAAGCTCTGTCCTTGCTTGAACCATATGTCAGGCAGTCGAGTGTCACACATGGAAAAGAAGGTAGGTATCCTGAGAGGCAAGTGGACACAGATGGGATTCCAGTGATGACCACTCCCATTTGCCCCAGATTATGATGAAAGGCATTTTATCAGGGGCCACAAAGAATTTAGGATTTACAGATTTTATTAGCAGCTTTGACTAATGAGTCTTTGCAATTTGTTGTGGGGTTTTTTTTTTAAGATTTTATTTTTTTATTTTTAGAGAGAGGGGAAGGAAGAGAGAAAGAAAGGAGAGAAACATGGCCGCCTTTTGCACAACCTCAAATGGGGACCTGGCCTGCAACCCAGGCATGTGCCTTGACTGGAAATTGAACCAGTAACTTTTTGGTGTGCAGGCCAGCACTCACTCCACTGAGCCACACCAGCTAGGGGGAGTCTTTGCAATTTGGACCAGCCTTTAAATGAATTTTTGCAAGGAAACCAAGGATTAAACATAAAGATATAAAAATAATCCAACACCAACTTCTAAAACCAGAACTAGCTCTTTAAGAGACATCTTGGGAAATAAAAATGATGATCCAGTCTAATGACAAGTCACTTTGGGAGTGTGACTAAGAAAGAAAGCAGCAGGACAACTTTGTGGAGTATCAACCATTACCCAGTGAGAGGAAGAAATAAAAGACCGTGAGTGTGTGGCCCAGAACCTGGACGGCAGGACAGAGAAGGCCAGAGGGTGGCACAGCTGCTCAGCATCAGCCCCACAAGAGATACTTTATCTTATTTCTAAAGAAGGTGGGAGGATGATAATGTTCTGAAAGCAGCAATGAAAGAGGTTTAAACTAGAATGGTTACTTTCATTTTCTTTTTCTGGCTATTTTAGGCAAAAGAAAGTTTTGATTTAACTGATCCACATAATTTACTCACTAGTCAAATTACTTTGGATATTTAATAAAGGAAATGTGTAACTTCAAAATTTTTAAAGTTAGGAATTTTAACTAATTTAAATCATAAAAGCATTTAAAAATATTTGTTCCTTCCTTTTTAAACCACGTTTCTGCTCCACCACACCCCACCCCTACTCACCTCCTGTTCTCAGCTACACTTATGAAAATATTTGTCCTGTTCTCAGCCACACCCCATTCTCTTAACTCCCATTCAGTTTTGGAACTACTGTGATTTGGCTTCTGACCTCCTAGGCTTCTGAAATTCTCAATGGTCTTGCTGTTATGGTGGGGAGAGAGAGAGACCTGGCCACCTTCCCTGCCTCGGTTCTTGTCTCCCTCGAAAGAAGATAGTTCAAGCAAAAGACAAACACATATAGTGGAAATGAAGTAGCAAGTTCATGAAACACACACAGGCACAAAGCTGCAAGCAGGCACCCAGCTAGTCTAAATGTCCCCTGTACAGAGGAAATAAAGTTGTTAGTAAGTTTGTTAGTAAGTCAGTTTGATACACTTGAGCCAAGGCTACAAGTGGGTGCTTAGCTAACCTAAGTACACCAACAACTGGGCTTCAGGGGTTGTACACCTTAGTCAGCTTTCAGCCCACCTCCTGCCCCTTCTAAATCTTGGGAATGATGCATAGCTACAAAGGCTTTGTTTCTCAGTTAGTAAAGGCTCTTTGTCTTAGTGAAATTGTTACAGAGGCCCACTTTCCCAGCAGAGGCCCCCCTCTTCCTCCTGTGCAATTCCCACTTGTGATGTTCTGGACACCCAGCAATCTTAGTAAAATTGTTACAGAGGCTGCTTTTCTCAGCGTAGGCTCAAGGACCCACCCCTTTCTCCTGTGCTATTTTTGCTTGTGGTGCTTGAGGCAACTGACAATCTTAAACGGAGCTCAGGACTACTGAGTTAAATGGCGAGACATGTTTTCCTTTTGCTTCTGGCCTCCTGTGTTAAGTTCCTTGTGAGATTGTAATGGCAAAGGGCTTGCCTTTATTTCCTCTCTAGCCACTCATTTCTAGCTGCTACCTAACATTTTCTCCCTCAAGTAATAGTAACCTATATCTTTGGAGACTTTGGGCAAAGACCACTCTAGCAGCTTCTTGCTGAAAGAGGGCGCTGTTGTGGTTTGGGTTCCTCTACTTGCTGGCTGTTGGCTTGGAGAGTGTTGTCCTTCTAGGGGCCTGCAGTAAGGGGTGGAAGGCCATCGTCTGGTTAGAATTCCCAAAGAGACATTGTCTTGACCTGGAATTGCTGTGTCTCAGAGAGGACAAATTTGACTAGAAGGTTAGTGGAGGGCCTGGGACTTTATTTAATAAGGGTTAAATCCAACGGGGATAGAAAAATTCCTTTCAGGGGGAGGAGGCTGAGCATATTGACCGGCTGGTAGAAAGGTGTCAAAAAGATGAGAAAGATGATTATATTAAGGCCTGGTTGTTATGTTTCTTATCCGTAACAGGTTTTTGTTTCTTGAAGAGGAATTTAAGGTCCTCCGCTGGCTCACAGGGGTGGGTGGTATCGTCCTGCTGCACTGGAAGTCCTGGATGAGTCGGCTCCTTCGGTGGTTTAACTCGAGAGTGGTGTACCTAGCTGGAGACGCTGGGGACCCTGATGGCTGTTGGGGAAGACATAGAACAGGGGGGTGGGGGTCTTTTCTATGAGGGTTGTTGTTCAGAACAAGGGGAACTGTCCTTCTAAACTTTTAAATAGACTATGTCCCTTGGTGTAACTTGTTTGTGTTGGTAGCCTTAAGTTTCTTTCTATATTTTTACAATGCTTTTGTATTTGTTCTAGACTAATGGTGGAAAACAATCTAGGATTTGTATTTCATGTTTATGGCCTAATTCCTCTGAGGGGGGAATAGATAAGTAGGTCATTTATATATTGGATTACTAGGCTACCTCCCCTCAAGTGACAGGTCCCTTAAGTCCTCTGCTAATGCTTGTCTAAATAAATGAGGGCTGTCCCTAAATCCCCAGGGAGGACAGCTCAGGTTAGTTGTTACTTACGTCCTTGTGAATTTGTCTATTTGAAAGCAAAGAAAAAGTCCTGCTTGTAGGCTTTTTTTACTCCTAGGATGGTACAGGATTGTGAGGAGAGGTGTCCAGAGAAGGAAATAAAGACAGAGTAGGTGGCCCGAGTATCTTATAAGAACGTTACTGTCCTACTTGCCACATCCATGTGCACCCAGGGCTCCAGTCCAGTATGTGATCTCTTGAGGCGGGGCTGACTGGGGCTGGCAGCTTCAGTCCTGAATTAACACCTGTAAGGTGGAAGGCAGTCACAGTCTCAGGCCTGGGAGCCCTACAGTCCTGGGGACAGAGTGCCACCCAGTGGCCTGCCTTCTTGTGCTGATGGCGTGGTCTCTGAGGTAGTTTGTCACAGTTTGGACATTCCTCGGCCCAGGGCCCCATCTTTTGACCTATTAAACACTTTGTGTCCTTGGTAGTGGACTTGGAGAGGCCTGTGGCAAATGGCTATCCCACAAGGGTGGCTGCCATTTGGATATGCCTCACCTTCCTTTTTCTCCTTCTCTCGAGACCTGGCCTCTCTGTCCTGATCCAGGTTGTAGAAGACTATCTGCTGTGGTTAACATATCATTTAAGGAGACTCCAGGTTCCTGAAGAAGCTTCCGGAGTTTTCTTCTTGTGTCAGAGGCAGGCTGGGGTGGAAACTTATCTTTTAGTTTGACCTGACCTTCGTATGATTCCAGGTCTAGATCGGTGTGTTTGATGAATGCCTTTCTTAGCCTTTCTAAAAATGCGATGGAATTTTCATCCGGGCCTTGGCTGACAGTGGAGACCTCAGAATAGTTCATGGTCTTCCCTCGGCCTGCCCTGAGGCCTGCTTTAATGCAAATTAGAAAGTGATTTCTTTCCCATTTTGGGGAGGAATCACTGTAGTCCCATTCAGGGTCTACTGGTGGAACTGCTGACTCTCCAGTGGAGTATTTGCTATCAGATAGGTGTAAGCTGTTGGCAAACTTTCTGGCTTCCTTTATTACCTTTTCCTGTGTGACATCCCATAAGGTCTGCCCTCAGACGACCAGTGTCCTCCCAGCTTAATTTACAAGCTGTGGCGAGGTGTTGGAATGCATCTATGTACTTATCTGGGTTGTTAGAGTAGCTTCCTAAGTCTGCCTTAACTCATTTAAGCCTTATAAGAGCGAGAAGGGGTTTTGTACTAGCTGAGGGCCATACTCTCCTACAGCCTCAACTAATGATAAAATCTTCGCCAGAGGAGAGGGCCCAGGACTGGAAGGCATGAGGGTTGCTAATTGAGTTGAACGTCCAGGGTGTGGCAGAAATGATGAAGATGTTGAGGGCACCTTTTTTAAAGGGTTTTCCCCCCCACAAAGGCAAGGGGGTAGAAAGGGAGGTGCTTACGGAATGGCTGCTGGAATGGCTGCCGGGTGGCTCTGTGGTAAGAGTTACCTTCTATTTGGAGCACATGTCCCCACCTCCCCTTAAACAGAAGAATTCCTGTACATATGGGATTTTTGATAACCTGCCTAGGCATTTGCAAAAGCCATTAAGTTGGAATATGGTATTGTGATTTAAGCTTCCATATATTGGCCAGGATTCCCCATCAGCTGACTGATATCGAGGCCAAGCAATGCTGCAAATAAATATTGGTCTTTCCTTTTTTAGAGTTTAGGGGTCAAACTGCGACCAGTTGGAAAGGATACAGCCTCGGGGGGTTCCGTCTGGGATGGAGTCCTGATTTCCCACCTGCAGTGGAAGAAACACCAAAGGTTGGAGGGTCTACGTCTAGGGTTGTAACCTGAGAATTTCGGTGTCCGGAGACCCAAGATCCTGCTTCGTTCAGAACAAACATCTCCGTTATGGATGGATGTAGAGACAGCTGGAGGGAGGAAGTACCAGAAGGCTAGAGAGCACACGTCTAAGGTCATAGCCGGAGGGGCTCGGCATTCCAGAATCCAAGACCCTGGTTTATCCAGAACGGACATCTCTATTCTGGACAGGTCCTTCCAGAATGTTTGTCCCTGTCTTCCTTTGGCTATTGGGAAGAGTTCCCCACCCCCGCCACAGCTGTTATCTGGCTTTGCCTCTCAAGGGGTGCCAGCAGCATCCAGAGAAGGGAAAAACACAAGAGATGGGCAGCGACAAGGCTACCGCATGAGACAGTGCTTGGCAAGGATGGGCGGCTGCGAGGCTACCTTCTCCTTCCCTGGGTTTCTAGGGGCTGGGTGTCCCGAGATGACATAGGGCTTTAGCTGCAACGGACAAGTGAGCCTTTGTTTCTATTGTGTGGCGGCTTGTGCTCTTCCTTTGCCCTGTCTTAATTGTTAAAAAAAATGCTGATGGCTATTTCTGTCACTTGCTTAGTGGGCGAATGTATTCCCAGAAGTGCTCAGCCCTTAGCAGACTTAGGGTTGATGTTTGTGTACTTTCGCAAAGTCTTAGTTAATTGTCCCTGAAAAAGAAGGCTGGATTTTATTCTTCCCCTCCTGTCCTTTATTTGTCTTAGTTCAATAGACTTAGTTGGGGTCCTGATCTGGGACTGCATCTCCTTCCCCAGCTGATGGGCGCTGTTGAGTATGATGACCAGCGAATTCCACTAGCATGAGCCCTGACAGATCCTGTATGTGTGGCTCTTTATTTCCAGGGCAGCAGTGAGAGAGAAGATTTGTAAGTCACTCCAAGTTAGGTCGTAAATCAGTGATTACAACTGACAAAGGATTTTGCTTTTTGTAAAAACATTTTGAAATAATAGCAAAAATTGTAGATGAAAGTGTATCAGGCTGAGAAATTTAATTTGTTTGTCCCCAACTGCCCATTTCACCTGGGGTTTCTATTGGAAATAATGATTGGCTTTGGAAAATTAAAGGGAGCTCTCGGCTCTTTATTTGTTATTAAAATTGTCTTTGCCATTTATCTATGTGCCTTTCCTTTTCTTTCTAATTTCTAGTTTTCCTCATTCCCATTTCACATTCTTGAGTACCCTACTCCAATGCCCTTTCTTCCTGTATGTCCTCTTTAATCTCTTTTTGTTCCTCCGCTCCCACACGATCCTTCTTAAACTTGCACAGACCATCGACAACTTCCTCACTCTGAGACAAACTGAATCCTCCTGCAAATTACATAGTCCTTTCTGCAAGACACAATGTTCTAAAATAATGATCAGAATTATAAATGAAAATATATTAGAACTTTGTAGACTCTTGGAGATTTTTGGATAATTTACTTATTTGATAAAGCTTCCCATGTATTTTAAATATATTAAATAAGTCTGATTAGTCTAAAATTTCTCTTTTGTAAGAAGAAAGAATAAATCCTTGAGATATTTCAGGGGCCCTTTGAAATACCTCAAAGCTATAAGAAGAAGCCTTTTAAATTCACACCCTGGGAAGCTTGCCAAACATTTGACCTAAGGAGTGTATTATAAAATGATATTTCACTATTTATTTTAAATGATAATAAAAGGCATGTAACATTGCCATAGGCTGACAAAACTTCAGTTCTTAGGATTGAGACACTTGAATTTTTCTTTGAAAGTTAATTAAGCATTTAATTAACACACCATGACGCATAATTATTTTACTAAACAGAACCTTGGCTTCTTAGCCAGGTAGGAAAAACTTTCCCGTTCATTATACTAAAAAGGACCAACCACATTTTGTATTAGCGTATTTATGTAAATTCCTCTTAAGATTTCTTTTTACAACCTTCTTCAATGTGTACAGCCTGTCTGTAATGTACATAGTCCCTCTTAGTTTGTTTCTTTTTAATTCATTCAGAAGTAAAACACTTCTCTAAAGCAGTTCTTTTTCCCATTGGCAGATACACGCAGTGCTTAAAAGTGAGCTGTTTTATTATCTTGTAACCTTGACAACTGTAAGGGGGCTGGAGAAGAAGGAAGGAGGGAATGTCAGGCTTGGGCGACCTTCAGCTGCTTCAGTTTTAAAAGTACCAGTTTTGTTTTTTTTTTTTTCCCATTTGCACATTGAGGGAGGTGGACTTATTACTTCTGGGGACAGTGACACAAAGGAAAGACTTAGGGTAGAAGAAGTAACAGGAAAGAACGTAGGCAGCTGCTTAGAAGAGGTGTTGACAGGAAAGGAGTGAACCTCGGCAGGGCTGCCTTCATTCACTTGGAAGTCATTTAAAAGGGGTCCTGGAGACAGGATCAGGGGTAAGCCTGGATCAAACTTCCACTGCCCACTGCTCCCCTGGCTGCAAGTCTCCTAGTGACCCATAAAACTTAGAGGAAACATCAGGTTTATGCCGGAGAAGGGGCAGGGAAGAGAGAGTAAGGCATTCGCTGGGCAAATATAATACCGCCCCTCAGGCAGAGATGCAGCAGGTTCATAACAGGTTAATGGTTTAAACTTATTTTCCATGGCCATGGTTCAGATGCAGAAAAGACTAGGGGACTCTGAGTAGTGGGTCAAAGTGTGCTGATTTGAGAGCAGGGCTCCCAAAGGCCGTTACACCTTTGGTCATCCCTGTCTCTCTTACATGTCTTGGTCTCTCCCCTGGTGGTCTAAAACAGCTGGGGGACTGGGAGTGCTGGGTGACCAACCCTTATTTTGCACATCCCTGGATGAGCCGAAGTTACATTACAGTGATTGGAGTTCCCTCTGAGGCCCCTGCACATCGTAGGGATTGACCCAAGACACCTCTACAAGGCCCCCACTCAAGTAGGGACTCCGAGAATGGGGGGAAGGGGTGTCTCTTCAGTCTTCGGAGCCCAGGGCAACCTGAACACTCATCTCAGATCCTATTCTGCTTCTGCCTCCAAACACAGACCCAGTGCATCTGAAGACCCCTCCTCTACAGCACTGCTGCGTCCCCTTTAACCCCGGAGGTGAAACAGGCAAAAAGCACGGCTGGTGAGACCGCTACTCATTGAGTTCTGGACGGCGGGAGACAAAGGGTGGAATCCAAGTCATGGCCCCAAAATACGCTGTGGTGGCGAGAGAGAGATCTGAGTCAAGAGGTCCCCGCCCCTGCCTCAGTTCTCGTCTCACTCACATGAGAATAATTCAAACTGAGACACAAACACATACAATAGAAATGAAATAGCAAGTTTATTTATGAAACACCCATGAGCACAAAGCTGCAAGCAGGCAGGCAGCCTGTCTAAAATGTCCCCTGTACAGAGGAAATAAAGTTGTTAGTAAGCTTGTTAGTAAGTCAGTTTGATACACTTGAGCCAAGGCTACAAGTGGGTGCTTAGCTAACCTAAGTACACCAACAACTGGGCTTCAGGGGTTGTACACCTTAGTCAGCTTTCGGCCCACCTCCTGCCCCTTCTGAATCTTGGGAATAATGCACAGCTACAAAGGCTTTGTTTCTCAGTTAGTAAGGGCTCTTTGTCTTAGTGAAATTGTTACAGAGGCCCACTTTCCCAGCAGAGGCCCCCCTCTTCCTCCTGTGCAATTCCTGCTTGTGATGTCTGTTACACTTTCTCAGCACAGGCTCAAGGACCCTCTTCTTTCTCCTGCACTATTTTTGCTTGTGATGCTTGGGACACCTGGCAGTCTTATCAAACCAAGCTCAGGACTACTGAGTTACTTGGTGAGACATGTCTCCCTTTTGCCTCCTGTATTACGTTCTTTGTTAGATTGTAATGGTGAGGGCCCTGCCTTTATTTCCCCTCTGGCCACTCATTCCTCGCTGCTACCTAACATTGTGACGGAAGCCAGGACACACTCTTCTGATTTTACCTTCCTTACCTCTCCACAGCTTTTGTTGCTGTTGACCACACTCACTTCTTAAACACGTTTTCCCTTAGTGTCTGTGACATGCCACTCTCCTGGTACCGTGCTTATAATTCCTTTTTCGTTTGCTCAGCAAGCTCTTGTTTCTCTCTCTAACGCTTGAAATTTCGATATTCTTCAACATCCTCACTTAGTCACCAGTCGTTCCCTAGTTTTCAAAAACTCCTCCCAGATTCTGAGTCATTTTCTTGGAATTATCTTCTCAACCCCAGTAAGGTCTAAATCTCTATTTTCAGCCCATACTTTGTTCTTAAGCCCAGATTGTATATACAACTGCTTATTTAACTTAACTGCTCGAGTGTTCAAACTAAACATGCTTCAAGCTGAACTCATTGTATTGGCTCCCACCTTCATCCCGTCCTCTGTGTTCCTTATCTCACAGGAATGGAAATTCAGTTGTTTACATCTGATCCTGGGGAGTCATTCGGGACTCCTCGTCTTCCACGACCCTCCCCACATTCCATCAGCCGCTAAGTTTTGCCATTCGGACCTTAAATATCTCACAAAACCATCCAGTTTTTTCCAAGCCCACTATGTTATCCTGTGTTCTCCACTCTCAGTTCTCACTTTGATTCTTGCACTCGTATTCTGTTTTCCTCACTCTCATTCTGTTCTCTCTCTAACATGTGCTCCACACTGCAGCCAAACTGGTATTCTAAAACTCACATCTATGACATCCCCCTGCTTACGGCTGTCCGACGGCTCTGCCCTGCTCTCATAATGAAGCCCAACTGTCTTCACCTCCTGCACGACTGACTGGTGATTGGCTTTCAGCATCCTGTCCTTCCCCTGTCACAACACTAATTGCATGGTGATATCTTGAAATATTGATCTTTGTGCTTTTCTTTTCCCAGCATCCCCTTGCTTGTGTGACTTTTTCCTTTGTCAGAGGCATTGACTTTGCCTGGAGAAGTAGGATTGTTAAAGCAGGAATTTAAAAAGCAGAAAACAGTCAGTGTTAAGTATTCCTTTCTTTTAAACCTCTAAACAGGCTTTTGAATATCTGAAGACAAGTCCTGAGGGATTCAGAGAACAGAGTTTAGACTGTAAAATTTGAAGCAGAAAGAGAATAAAAGAAAAATGGAGCATCACCTCTCCACTACTACATCTAAATAGAGAGTCCTTTGGGTTGAGCTTCAGGAGTGTGATGGGGTGGAGGATGGGCAGGGCTTCGGAGGAGGGAGGGGCTAGGAATGAGGGGACAAACATGGAGAAGCAGGGTCAGCATCAGGAGAATTGCTAGCCGTGGTGAACTAAACCTGGGATTCCTGCTGAAGCTGAACCAATGCCTGCAGTCATATCATCGTCCAATTTGTCTTTGACAGTCAATTCTAATAGTGAAATTGTTTGCTACTTTTCATCTGAAATATATGGGCAGTCACTGCTCCCCTCCATTCGTAAATAGCTTAGGATACTCATAAATTCTTCTCCTAGCAGAGTGTGATGGGGCCCTGACACCTAGAGATGGAGTGGCAGTATGGAAGGAACAGCCCCAGCACTAAGACTTAGGTGTAACTGAAGGAGTGAAAAGCAGTCCCATCACACACTTACTACACACTATTGTAATAACTTCCTTACTTTCCCTATCCTCCACTAGACAGTAAGCTTATGAAGACAAAGACCATACCAACCTTGGCCAACATTAGGCCCCAGTGCCCAGTGTAGTGCCTGGTATGTTGTAGGTGCTCAGTAAACATTGGTTGGTTAAATCAAAGAATGAGTGGTTTTAAATTCATTGATTTTAGTGTATTTTAAAAAAATTGTTTGATTGCTTTCTTGAAATATCAAGATTGTAATGCCTTTTTAGCTTAAGCAGATAAGGACTAACACTTTTAAAAATAAAGTGAAGGAGCTAAACTATGAATAATTTTTAACTAATATTAGATTTTTCTGTTCTGTTAAGACATTCTAAACTTAGAGGACAATATACAGTCTCCTGTGTTCATCCTGTGGAGTCCCATGTATATTTGGTATTTCAAATGGGACAGTCATGTAAAGCATGACACCTAGAGAGTTAGAACATGCATACATGCCATCATGAGCAAACTCCATTCCTCCCATTTGTAAAGAACAGATTGACATATAGACAACTACTATATTACACTTTTTTCTGTTGCATTTGTGATAGAGTAAATAATGGCTTTCCAAAAATATCCATGTCCTAAACCTTGGAACCTGTTACTTTATTAAGTTCAGAATCTTGAAATAGATTATCCTGGATTTCCCAAGTGGGCCCAATGTAATCACAGGGGTCCTTATAATGTAATCACCAGAGTCCTTATAAGAGAGAGGCTGGAGGGTCAAAGTCGGAGTAGATATGATGATGGAAATAGAAATTTGAAGTTGCTCCATTGCTGATTTTCAAGATAGAGTAACAAGCTGTGTACCAAGTAATGCAGGCAGCTGTTACAAGCTGGAAAAAAAATCGAGGAAATGGATTCTCCCTTAAAACTCCCAGAAGGAGCTCAGCCCTGCTGACACTCAGATTTTAAGACTTCTGACCTCCAGAATTGTAAGATAATGAATTTGAATTGTTTTAAGCCACTAAATTTTTTGTTAATTATTACACAACAATAGGAAATGAATACAGTTCTATAAACTTTGTTAGTTGCATTAGGCATATTCAGAATGCTACCTAAGAGGAGGTGTTTGGGAAGAACTTTATGAAATGATGCTCAACTAGGACAGAAAGAGGATTCTATTAACAGAATGGGTGATGCTAAGAAACTTAAATTATTCATCTATGTACGAATTGCCTTATGAATATTTATAAGCATCTGTCTGAATATTATAAACATATCCAGATTATATATATACATATATATACACACATATACATCACACACAAATATACACATACACACCATCTTGGGAGAGGTATAAACAGAAGAGTGTGATGTGAGTACCTAACCTATTTTTAAATTACACATGACTTACCCAGATTTTCTACCTATAATATTATATTTACTTGAAAACAATACTGTTATAAGAATCAGTTTTTAGGAAAGAGCATTTTGAACTTATGGTCAAGATGGAGGTGTAAGCAGACATGGCTTGCCTCTTTGCAAAATCACATGAAAATTATAACTAAAATATAGAGCAATCATTACTCAGAACCATCAGAATTTGAGTTGAATGGAAGTCTGACAACTGCAAAATTGAGTTGAATGGAAGTCTGACAACTACAGAATAAAAGAAACCATCCAGACTGGTAGGAGGGGCACAGATGCAGATCCAACATGTGGGGGATAAATATTTGGGAGGAATATCTTGGGAATAAGGAGTCCCAGCTCCACACAAGGTCTCCCAGCCCTCGGTTCTAGTGCCAGGAAGGTAAGTCCCCACAACTTCTGGCTGCAAAAAACAGCGAGCATTGAGTTGGTGGAAGAAACTACTGGAAGTCCCAAGCAGTTCCTCTTAAAGAACCCACACGCAGACTTACTGAGACTCAATCCCTCTGAGCTCCAGCACCAGGGTAGCAGCTTGAAAGGCAGTAGCAGTACAGAGGGAGAAACTGAAGTGTCTGGCATCAAGGCAAGCAGAGGCCATTGTTCTTTTTCTAAACCTTATTCCCACAGAGCTGGCAAGCTGGTGCCATATCTGAGACTCCATCAACCTGGCTAACACTGTTTGCCCTGCCCTGCGTTGGAGATCTCCAGAGACCCCACCCAACTCAATTTACAGGCCCACCTAAGCTGCTTTTCCATATGAATGGCTGTTCTTGGCTCATGCTTCACAACTTCCTAAATCCTATCAAAGCCAAACCACCACTGGCCTCTGTGAGCCCCAGACCTGGCACTAGTGTCAGCCAGCTTAGATTCGCAGCTTGGCTTCACCTGGGAATCTCCAAGCCCAGTACAAGTAGCAGCCATTTCAGATTGCTTTATAGCTCAGGTGGGGTGGCCCCAGGAAAAGTACAGGTGGAGGCTGACATTGGCCTGCACCACCTGGGAAACCTCAAGGCCAGCACACCCAGTGGACAGCTACAGACCACGTCAGAGCACCACCACCATGCTCCTGCACAGCTGATCCTACAAGGAGGGTAGAGCTTGGTCGTCAATAGTCACAGCCAATCTTTGCACCTGACTGGTCTAAGTAAATACCTCCCATTGATCTGCCAACAGAAACCAAGGCTCAACTACAAGAAGGAGGATGTACTTAGCCCATATGAAGGGCATACCTCATGTACCAGCTTGGGTGATAGGGGAGGTTATGCCACTGGACCCTACAGGACACTAACTACATTAGGCCACACTACCAAGGCACAGAGTCAAAGCAGCTCTACCTAATACATAGAAACAAACACACAGAGGCTGCCAAAATGAGGAGACAAAGAAACATGGCCCAAATGAAAGAACAGATAAAAACTCCAGAAAAAGATCTAAATGGAATGGGGTTAAGTGATCTATCAGATGCAGGGTTCAAAACACTGGTTATAAGGATACTCAAGGAAATTAGCGAGGACCTCAGTGGCATAAAAAAGATCCAGTCAGAAATGAAGGGTACACTGATTGAAATCAAGAACAATTTACAGGAAAACAATAGTAGAGTAGATGAAGCCAAGAATCAAATCAATGATATGGAACATAAAGAAGCAAAAAACAAACAATGAGAACAAAAAGAAAAAAGAATAAAAAAAATAAGGGTAGTATCAGCAGTCTCTGGGACAACTTCAAGAGGTTCAACATTCATTCACATCATAGGGGTGTGAGAAGGAAAAAAGAAAGAACAAGAAATTGGAAATCTATTTGAAAAAATCATGAAAGAAAACTTCCCTAATTTGGTGAAGGAAATAGACATGAAAGTCCAAAAAGCACAGAATCCCAAACTAGATGGACACAAAGAGGCCCACTCCAAGACACATCATAATTAAAATGCTACAGGGTAAAGATAAAGAATACTAAAAGCAACAAAAGAAAGGAAGTTAGTTACCTACAGGGGAGTTCCCATAAAACTGTCAGCTGATTTCTCAAAATAAAGTTTGCAGGCTAGAAGGGATTGGCAAGAAATATTCAAAGTCATGAAAAGCAGGGATCTACAGCCAAGATTGCTCTACCCAGCAAAGTTATCATTTAGAATCGAAGGGCAAATAAAAAGCTTCCCAGACAAGAAAAAAACTAAAGGAGTTCGTTATCACCAAACCATTATTATATGAAATGTAAAAGGGGCTTATTTAAGAAAAACAGGATCAAAACTATGAACAATAAAATGGCAAAAAATACATATTTATCAGCAATTGAATCTAAAAAAAAAAACTAAGCAAACAAGAGCAGAGAGAGAATTATGGGTATGGAGAACATTTTGATAGATGCCCGATGGGAGGGGGGTGTACGGGAATGGGTGAGGTGGTGAAGGGATCAAGAAATACAAATAGGTGGTTACAGAACAGCCATAGGATGTAAAGTCCAGTATAGGAAGTGGAGCAGCCAAAATGAATAAAATATAATTTAAAAAAGAGTTAGTTTTTGGAGGTGGGAAAATAGAGTTCTTGAGAGGTTGGTGAATTTATAATTAGCTAAGTGAAATAATAGGATGATGTATCAGCGTTTTGTGGTGGAGCACCTATTGACTTTACTGGGTTATCTCTAAGATTATGAAGAATCCTGATCTTTGAGCAAAGCCAAAAACAGTTTACTTCTGGTTTATATATTGCTAAGGTCAAGTCTGAGTACATAAATAGAGATCGTGAGATGTAGTGTCAACTTCTAAACCTGAATTCCACCTCAATTACAATGTTTTCAAAAGCTTAGTGAGGCCCTCTCAGCCAAAATCATACTCTGCACTTTTATCATAATGCCTGAAATTCAGTTAGTAGCAATTTGTCCAATTATACTACTAAGAATTTTAGCCTTACTCTTTTCTTAAGATGCCAATACCCATTGGGTAGGGAAACTCTGCAGGTGGTCACCACCAGCTGTCTTAGCAGAAATAATCGATGTAGTTTTTTTTAGGGGCGTAGGAGATGGTAAGAGAAGGGAATACCAGAAAGGAGGAAAGAGGGCACCTCCTTAAGCTGGCCGTAGTCACAATCTAAGAACTTTGCACTCAAATGATCACCAAATCTAGCTGCAAGCAAAATTGCAAAATAATAATGCTAATGGCATTAAAATGCTATCTCCCTTATTGCTATAACAGCCCTGCTTATTAGGTGTTAATATAAATCAAAACTTACAGGTGTAGAAAGTGAGGGCTGGGACTGGCAGTGAGAGTCAGGACTCGGGGCCAGATCTGTGGTGCAGGTTACATGGCTTCTGTTTCCCCCACCAACCTTCTCTTTGACATTGGCCTCTTCTTCCGCTGCCCCCTGACTTTCCATCTCAGATGCTCTGTACTCTCCTGGAGCCCTGTTTCTTGAGGTCTCTCACTTTAGAGTCCCCACTCTAATGGGCTTCAGAATCCTCTCCTACTGGGATTTAACTCAAGGTGGGTTGGAGAAGGAACTGAGACACTCCTGATACTATTGTGGGTTTAGCAGGAAGTCCAAAGAGACAGAAAGTAGCACAGTGCTGGTTTAATGTTAAGCATCAGGCCATTACCATGTGCACATTTATTTTACAGCCAAAGAAGGGGTACTTTCCAGGGGAGAATTTCAATCAGAGTTGGAGGGATCTGAAAGCGTCCAGTGGAGACAAAACCCTACAGCTGGGAGCTTAGAAGCAAAACTATGATGTAGGAGGAATAAAGCACAAAAAAGAATATTGTGCTGGGACTCAAAACAGTGCTCCAGTTCTGGAATTGGAGTATAAGAAACACAGCAAGAGCCTGATTGCTCAAGTAGGACTCAAGGCGAACGTCAGCTGAGCAGCACATTTTCTTACTAGGGCTCAGCTGCAGGCAGAGTGCAGGACGACTGAGGCAGACTCAGCCTCCCCAGCAGTTGCACCTAGAAATTCAGTCCTCTCAAGAGACCTGAGAGCAGAGGAGAAAAATATTTGACTTTAGGTCCATAACTCAGTTCTGTCCCAGGGAAGACCACAACAAGAATTTCTGACATGATGTGGGAAAAGATGAAGAAGACAATTTTGGGGTGCGTTTTTATCTAAGAGGTGGCTTGAAGTGGATTAATGGCAAATCACAATAAATTATTTATTAGATTTAAAAAACTTCATTTGCTACCTTCTCTGTCTTTATTAATGGCATCAACATCCTTTAATCAGTCATGGTTGAAAGTTTGGATCACGTTTGATTCTCTTCTCTTCATTTCCCACATGCATGTATGCATATTTCAGAACAGAATAAACATTTGTTGAAGTGTGGTCTTTTCTGTCCTAGGTTTCTCATTTCTAATTTCCGCCTCATATCACTGGAAAAAAAAATCTTCCCTTAAGTAATCTCTCATCAGGCTATTTCTCCCAGTGAACAAGTGACTCTCATTTCCTACTACATTTCCTGCTATGAGGCATTTCCTTGCATTGTTTTCTGGCCGTTTTCCGCTCTTCACCTCAAACTTCTTCCCTCTACCTCCCCAAATATAGACACATCACCACCAATTTATTTAGCAAATACTTAAATTGTACTTACTCTTTCAAGAACTGTTCTAAATACTTTATAAATAAATAGTAAATCTTTAAGCCACATAAAAACCCTGGGAAGTATATAATATTATTATCTTCCAATGTACCCATGCTAAAACTAAGGGAGAGATGGTACATTAACCTGAAGAATGTCCACATTTATGTAGCTCATCTCCCTATGTCCCAGGAAGGTCATTCTACCGGCAATGCTTCCCTCACCCGGAAGCCACCCATCTAACTGGTAGCTGTAGAGATTCTATTTATCCTTCAAAACCCAGTTTCTAGCATTCTTCCCTTTTATTGACAACTTGTCATTCTTGGAAACTTTAGGTCTCTTAATATTTATCTCCTTGTTTCCCACATTACTCATGGTCTTCCACACATAGCTGGCACTGAACAATATAGCTACCCTAGATCTCCCTAATGTTTCATGCGTGGTAGTCTTGTCTTGAAGGCAAGAACGATGGCATATAATTGTTCTGCCTCATTTCCTCTCACTTCTTTCCTTCTTTGACCTTTTTATTTTTGCTCCCCCTTCTCCATCCAAACCTTGAGAATATTGAGTATGTAAAAGATACTCCACAAAAAATAAATTGACATTAGAACTCATAATTTCATGGGAAGAGTGGGGAAGCCTGGCATGTTCATTCAGATCCTCTGAGAAGTAGATAGCGAGATGGAATAAGACATGCAAAAAACTTACTGAGCTCAATATCTGCGAGAGAGAAAGAGGAGAGAGCCAACGGAGGTGGGACAGTCTTTAGAGTACCATGAAGGGCTGACCCCTGTGAAAGAGAAGGAAAAAGGAGGAGGGTTGGCTAGGGAGAATCTCAGACTGCAGCACAGTTCTCAGAAAATCTCAGTCTGGCAACCATGGGGTCCTCCGGCTGAAGTCACCATCAGGAGTGCCACATCACAGCGATCGGCTGGCTGAATCAGCCCTCAGCTGAGCCAGGTCATTGTGTGGAGCAGCCCAGAGGCAAAAATTGCCTGGGGCACGTTACCAACCTCAGAGGCGGTATGGCCGGGGCATGAACATAGATGTACATCTGGAACACAGCCATTGTAATCAGTCAATTATATTCCCACAGCAGGAGATCTGAGCAGTGCATTCTGTGGCCATTATTCCTGGGACATTGGAAAGAATACTGGATTCAGAATAAAAAATTCTGCCTTTGGATCCCAAATGCATCCCTCACTTAAACCCATCTTTGTCCCTTTATTTGTAAAGTGGGAATGACCAATAGCTTAGTGGGTTATTGTCAGAACTGCGGGTTGGCAAGAATATACTTTGTATAACATTCTGCCTATATGGCATATGATTTCATCAGCTCTGTTTCATTGTAGTAACACCTGACATTTGTAAAACATCTCATGGCTCACAGCAAGCTGTGTTCCAGCCCATGATCCTGGGAGGAAGCAAGGCAATCATTCCTTTCCACATCCACTGCCTATTGGCTCTCCATGAAATAGAATGGCTGTGGGGAGGTCATTGGGTACTGAATAACAGGACTCAGTGCCTCAGGTGGGGACAGGACTCAGACCCCACATGCCATGTAGGGCCTTGTTAAAACCATGGCAGGCTCAGAATCAAATTCCTGAGGAAAACCTGTGTGTAAAGATCAGGTGATTCAGATAGATGTGAGGACTTGCCTGGAGCATTATTCTTCACCTGAAGGTAGCTGGCTGACCAGGTCCAGAGCCCAGCTACCACCTGCAAACCTGAGACATAAGAAGTGAGTTCTGATCCTGGGGCAGATATTAATTAGCTAACCGACTTCTCTATCCTCCTCATGGGCAGGCGGCCTCTCCTTTACTTACCCACTTATTTCCATTTGCATAAACACAGGCTCCAGGGGAGAAGAGCAAATCTGTGGAGGGCAAGACAAGGAAATCTGTGATCAGCTGCCTAAAAATAGCCTGGAGGCCTCACCACCTAGGAAAACAAGGGACCAGCACCCTGCTGCAGGCCTTTGCAGCACGCATTTGCTGGGAGCTGGGACTTGCCTTGTGGACCCAAATTGTTCCCACCTCCAACACTGTGCCTGGGCCTTAAATGGAATCATTCGCTCTCTGTGGTAACCTTTGACAAGAGCTGGCAAGCTGAGCTTTTCTTTGTAATGTACTCGGGGGCGTAGCATTTGCTCTCACAGAGGAGGCAGGGCTTCCAGCAAGTGTGAGCGACAGGGTTTGCCCATTGGAGGGGGGGAAATTGCCTCTGCTACATTACCAAGTGAGGGAGATAGGAGTCAAAATCTCATAGCAAAATTTACCGTGAAGCTCCAAGAGTTCGAGAGAAGGAACCATGTCGGGTTACGCCTGCTACATCTGCCAAACAATAAGAACAACAAAAATAGCTCCAGTTTTAACTGATGAGAAAGCTGTGAAACACGATTCGAAAATTATGTCATGCCCTGCTTTGCCTTCCCCCAAGGCAAATAAAAGTCTCGAAATAAAAATGTTTCCACTTATTTTCAAATCTTTGTATGGGTTGCAACTTTAGTCATACATTCTCTCGAATATTACTCACGAGCAGCTTAATGGCAGTTATTAGCATGAATGAACACTCTTTGTTAATGGCTGGATACTGGATGAAGTCAGTTGAAAGCCCAAAGAGTCAGATGAATGAAAGCAATTAATAGAATTTGCTTTCATGGAAAAGAAACTTAGATTGTACAGTGGTGCATTGACGCAAATGAATATGATGGTAAATCTAGACTGAATCCTGCCCACTGGTAAATTCACAAGTGTGTTTCAAGTGGAAAGCCCAAGTCTGCAGTCTGAAGGAAATGCACAAATGTATCACAAGGCGAGGTTTGGCCCAGTGCCTAGAAGCTGATGAGGTTGCAAAACTCATTAATCAGAAGATAAGCCACGGATGGGCCAGGCTGTCATTCCAGTGCATTTCACTGCAGAATGGAGATCCCTTGGTCTTTTCTTCTGTCCCCACCTTCCATCAACAGGAGTAAAATGTCATTCCCAGGTCTTTAACTTTCGTAATCATAGAGAGATTCAACACATACTCCTCCATCCCACACCCTGATTTTCACTGTGGCTCTTCTTCCTCTGTCTGGAGCCATCTCAGCAGTTAATGGGAGTGGTTCAATGATCTTACTCCAATTCCTGCTATTTTAAGATGCTTAGCTTTTCTTAGCCATGGATTTCTTCTGTCTAAATCTGCCCGACTGAATTGGAAGCTGCCCAGAATCATCTTCTTTGGAAATTACATTTGTGCATGTAGGGTATATTTGTCGTTCCGCCCACGCTCAAGCCACTTTTTGAGAAGTGCAGAGCAAGTCATGTGACAGTCATCAGTGTATTTGCACCCTCTCTTGTTTAAAAACATAATCTGCATTACAAATTGCACCAATTCCTGTATGTAGTAAGTCATCATTCAATAAAAAGCACAAATGTATGCCTGTCACATTCCACATAATAAACTGCAAGTAAATACATCTTTTCTTAGTCCAAATCAGTCAGTAAATGATGTCTTTATTTTCTCTGCTATGCACCAAGTTTGCAATCAGCTTTATTCTTGATTCTCTCAGGCCAAGCACGCACAGCTTCAGAGCAGTGGAAGAGCGTGCTTTTGTTGGAAACATTTAGACATCTGAGGACAAGAGCGTGGCTGAAGCAATCTATTTCTCCAATTCACTTTGCTCTACTTCATCACCATCACTCCAATATTATTATTGTTTCCTTCTTAACTTCTATCCACAAAGGACTTATTAAACTGTCTGCATCTGTAGGTGATAGTATAATACAGAAAAAAGCATCGTTCTCTGCCTGTTCTAGGGGACTTTGCGCAGGAGTATAGAAGAAACACCTTGTGCTTTGGAGTAAGACAAAACTGGGTTAGTATCAGTCTTATCACGTACAGTAGATATTTGACTTTGGTAATATTACTTAACCTCTGAGAGCCTCCGTTTTCTCATTTACATAATGATAATAGGCACCTTATACAATAGATGTGATGACTTTAAATTACATGTGTGTTGTGCTAAGTACAGAGTACCTGCTCAATTTAGCATTAACTAGTAATGGACGTGTTCTTACAGAAAAAGACAAGTTAGCCAGGTTACATGTACTGTGGACATGTTATTAATAGCAGTGATTATAACAGTGGCTACCATGACCTCCTTTAATTCTGTAACAAGTGGGTGGCTCTATCATTTCCTTTTTCTAGATGAAGAAACTGATAGTCAAATAGTATGCCAGATTTTTCCGCTTTAAATTTGGATTCCGTTTTCATGAAGATCATGACCACACCGCTGCCCTCTCAGAACAACTCAAGTTCATTTCTGCCTTAGGATGCATGTACTAGCCGATTTCTTGGCCTGGAAAATTCTACCCTCAGATTCACGTGACCGATTACTTCTGATTGTTCAGGCTTCAGCTGACATGCCCCATCCTCGGAGGGGTGTTCCTTGCCCACCCTATTGACAAAGACCGCCTGGCACATTGTGCCCTGGCACTGACCTGCTGTCCTCCCAGCAGTGGACCATGAGACACAACGGTCCAGAGTGTGGGCTCGGCATTAGAGGGTCTGTATTTAAGTTCTAGTTTCCCCACATACTTAGCGAGTTAGTCTTGGAAAATGACTTAATATTTCTGTGCCTTGGTTTCCTCACCTATGAAATGGGGACAATAATGACATCATCCCAGGCAGCTTGGAAGTGCTGGGAGATTAAATCAATGAGCGCATGCAGAGCAGTAAATCAACGTCTGACACAGACTAACCACTCAATAAGGGTTGATGAAGCCTTTACAGTCACATGGCATACCTCACTCTTTGACAGGATTGTACCCATTTGTGATTGCTGTCTCCTCCCCATGGCGGTGAAGGCACGGAGCCTGCCTGTCTTCCTCATCAGTCTGTTCCCATCATCTAGAATGGTACATAGTAGGGACATGATAAATACGCATTGTGAATGAATGAAAGACTATTAAGCGTGTGTATATTAGAGACTGATGAATAAAGGTATGATGAGAAAGACATGAAGACAGAGTTGCTTCATAATTTAGGTAAGAGAGTTTCTGGGGACTTTCTGCTTCTATTTCACTGTGTATAATGCATTTATTCCCTCAGTGCCTTCCAAAGCATTACGTTCCTCTCTGATTTTGTCTCTTTTCACTGAAGTAAAGATTTCATCTAACCAGCCTCTCCACACATGTGCTCACGACCCATGGGTGAAACTTTATGAACTGATACAATTCAGGAAGAAAAAGACATGTCGAACCCTTCAGAAATAATAGCAGATTTTATGCCTACTTGAGAAAGGTGAGCCGTGGGCCAACTCTATAAAAAAATGGCATCATCATAAAAATAGAGCAACCTCCAGAAAGTGAGCAAAAAGAAGGGGCCTTGACAAAAGCCTCTTCTGCCACACACCCTCACACGTGTATACTCTCACACCACAAAACAGAGACTCTCGCTTGCAACACACACTCACAACCTCGATGGTGCTGTGATAGGAATCTGTATAGGCTCACAGAGGTTGTCCAGTGTGATGACTCGTCCAGTGCATGAAGCCCTGCCAGGTGGTCATAGCATCTTTGCCTCCATCATATTATCTGGCCAAACCTCCACAGCACCTGTCTCCAGTCCTCACCCATCACCATTTCAGTCTCCAGTGCTCTCCTGGCTGCTCTCCTCTATACATTACAATTTGATTACACCCGGAGTGACATATGTCCTTGTTTGTCCAGGAGAGCTCCAGTTTACCTGTTATCCTCAAGTAATCATCAGTGACACCCCTTTTCAAAAGTGTGACAGTTTGGACATGAAATTATAGGATCCCCTAACTATGCTCAGCTTCAGCTGTGGGGCTTAGACGTGGATGCCGAAACCCCAATGGGAGTCATTTTGGGTTCCCCAAAAGAATACCTGAGAATAATCCACTGAATCTTCTAAATCAATAGTAAGATAATAATCTTTGGCTGTTCCATATATAAAAGGAGAGCAAAGAGATAGAAGAATGTTAAGATATCAAAGTTATGGGAAGAAGTTGCAATGCAGATAAACTATAATAAAATGTAATAAACTATGACAAAACAGAGAAATTGGAGAACTGGAGTCTTATTTCCTTCAGCTTCTTTGTGCTAACTACATAAAATAGGTGTATTTTGCTATTTAGAGTAGGTGCAACCTTGAAAATTTACCTGCAAAATAAATTCCTGGTTCTGATAGTTTATGTTCCTATTGAATTTCAATTTAAAATATGTTGTGCAGTGTTCATATATTCTTCTGAAACAAATGGACTTAACAGTTTAATAAACTTTCACATAAGCATGACTGGGGTAAATAACTGTGCAGTTTGCAATACAACTAATAAGTCTCAATTCTTCCCCCAAAGTGCACACGTTTGACACACGGCCCACTTATTTACACACTCACTGCTCATAGCAGGAGGCCCAGAAGATCAGTCTAATGTTCTCTGAGGCCTTGTCACTGAATAAGCTTCCAGCTCTATGAAGCAGGAAGTCAGCTTTGTACTGTTCTTACTGCTAATTCACCATATCCTTTTATGTGAATAATACATGAATCCATTGTCAATGTAAAATATTCAAATACTTTGTGCTTTTTTTGTGTACCACAAAAGATCTTGCATGTATTGGGCATAAAATATGTTTTTAGGAAAACATAAGTTTAATAAGTAATATATAGTTGTTCAGCATATTTGAAAATGCCCTAGGTAATGTTCCATCAAGACATTTTTTCCACCGTGAAATAGATCATACACACAGAAGAGTTTGTAAAGCATATGTTTAGAGTGTAGATATGTTAATGGTATGTGTAGAGCTTAAACTATATGAATAATGTGAATGCTCAAACACCTGTCATCCAGCTGAAGGGGCAAACATCAGCAGTACCTCACACCCTCTCTTCTTGACAAGTTCCACACAAAACCATATTGGACTTTTGTTGAACTCGGTTGACTCACTGTCTACATACCATTTTATTGTTAAATAAAATATAGACACAGAAAACCACACAAGTGTATAGCCTAGTGAACAATTACGAGGTAAAGAAACAGAACTTGGCCAGTCACACTAACATCTCCTCCATGTCCCCTATCCCAAACACGGCTACCGCTGCCCCCAAGGCAACCAGCACCTTAAATTTTATAGTAATCACTATCCTGAGGTTCTTTGTACAATAGTCCCCCCCACCAGCCTTGATTTTGCTTTCCACGGTTTTAGTTTCCTACAGTCGACTGCGTTCCAAACATATTAAATGGAAAATTTCAGAGATAAATAATTCATAAGCTCTCGACTGCGCACCACTGAGCAGCCCGGTGAGATCCTGTGCTGTCCTGCTGCCTCCCCCGGGCATGAATCACCCCTTTGTCCCTAGTCTCTGTGCTGCAGACACGCCCTGTCCCTTAGTCACTCACCAGGTAGCTATCTCTGTTATCAGATCAGCTGCTGAGATGTCACAATGCTTGTGTTCAAGTAATTCTTATTTTACTTAGTAATGCCACATTTACATAACTTTATATTTATGTATTTATTTTCCTTTTAAATGTTTTGTCATTTATGCTATCACATTTGTCCCAATTTCCCCCACTTTGTGCCCCATCATCCAGCCCATCCCCGACTCCCACAGTCAATTCCCACACCATTGTCCATGTCCACAGGTGAGGCATGTATTTTCTTTGATTAATCCCTTCACCTTCTTTCAACCAGCACACATCTCACCCCTCCCCTCTTACGGCTGTCAGTCTGCTCCATGTTTCTGTATCTCTGATTCTATTTTGCTTACTGGTTTATTTTGTTCCTTAGATTCCATTTATAAATGACATTATATGGTATTCGTCTTTCATTGATTGGCTTATTTCACTTAGCATAATACTCTCCAGTTCAGTCCATGCTGTCACGAAAGGTAAAAATTTCTTATTTTTATTGCTGCATAGTATTTCATTGTGTAAATGTACCACGGCTTTTGTACCCGCTCATCTACTGATGAGCAAAAAAATGCCCACCATCACTAGCCATCAGAGCAAATTAAAACCACAATGAGATATCACCTCACACCTGCAACAACGCTTGTCATTAATAAATCAACAAACAAGAGATAGCAAGGATATGGAGAAAAGGGAACCCTAGTGCACTCTTGGTGGGAATGCAGGCTGGTGCGATGACTATGGAGAAAAGTATAGAGTTTCCTCAAAAAATTAAAAATGGAACTGCCTTTTGACATACATATAACTTTTATTACAGTATATTGTTGTAATTGTTTTATTTTATTGTTAGTTATTACTGTTAATCTCTTACCGTGCCTGACTTATAAATTAAATTTTATCACAGGTATATGTAATATACATAGGAAAAAGCCTAGTATATTTAGGGTTTGTTACTACCCATGGTTTTCTGCATCCACTAGGGGTCTTTGAATTAGCCCACTTGGATAAGGGGTAACCACTATAATCCAAATGATATCTTGCCTCTTTTTAAAATTTTTATATACTGTAAAATTAACTTTTGGATTAAAGTTAATCCACCCCATTTGGACAATTCTTTGAATTTTAACACACACATACATTTGTGTAACCACCACCACCACCAGGATACAGAATGGTTCTGTTGCCCCCTAAATTCCCTCATGCTTCCCCTTTGTAGTCAGACCTTTCCCCACTTCTAACCTGTGTCAGCCACTGATCTCTTCCCCATCCCTACAGTTTCACCTGTTCCAGAATGTAATATAAACAGAACAATATGGATGTAACGCTGAGAAAGACTTCTTTTACTCAGCGTAATGCACTTGACATTCATCACATAGATGGTGTCTTTCTATGGCTGAGTAATATTCCACTGCATAGATCACCACGGTTTTGTTAATACATTCGTCCATTTAAAGACATTTGGGTTCTGTTCCTGTTCTAGCTGTTTGTTTAGTTTGCTTTTGTTTTAGGTGTGGTTCTTAATAGCTGTGAGTTTGCTGTCTTTTCACTGTCATATTTCTGATCTTCTTTTTCTAAGATAAGTCCCTTTAACATTTCATATAATAAGAGCTTGGTGATGATGAACTCCTTGAACTTGACCTTATCTGAGAAGCGCTTTATCTGTCCTTCCATTGTAAGTGACAGCTTTGCTGGATAGAGCAATATTGGATGTAGGTCCCTGCTTTTCAAGATTTCAAATATTTCTTTCCAGCCCCTTCTTGCCTGGAAGGGCTAAAACAAAAGCAAACTAAGCAAACAGCTAGAACAGGAACAGAACCACAGAAATGGAGATCATATGAAGGGTTAGCAACAGGGGCATGGGAGGAGGAGAGGGGGGAAAAGGTACAGAGAATGAGTAGCATAGATGGTGGGTAGAAAATAGACAGGGGGAGGGCAAGAATAGTATGGGAAATGTAGAAGCTAAAGAACTTATGACACATGGACATGAACTAAGGGGGGGGGGAATGTGGGTGGGAGAAGGTGTGCAGGGAGCGGGGGATGATGGGGGAGAAATGGGACAACTGTAATAGCATAATCAATAAAATATATTTAAAAAAAGAAAAAAAATAAAGACATTTGGGTTTTTTCCTGGTTTGAGTGATTTTGAAGAATGCCTTTACGAACAATTCATGTACAGATTTTTGTGTGAATATACACGTTTACTTACCTAGGTTAAATACTTAGGAGTGGGATGGCCGGATGAGACTGTAAGGGTAAGTTTTACTTTATATGACACTGTCAAACTCTGTCCTAGAATGACCACACTATTCACGTTCCCACCAGCAATGCACAAAAGTTCCAATTTCCTTGTTCCTTTGCTAACACTTGAAATTGCAAGTTTTATATTTTTATTTTTGCTTTAGCCATTCTCATAAATATGTAGTAATATTTTACTGGTAGCTTTAATTTGTATTTCCCTAATGATTAATGGTGTTGAACATTTTTTTATATACTTATTTGACATCCTTATATCTTAGAGATGTTTAGTCAGAACCCATTTTTAAATTGGGTTATTTGTTGAATTTTGAAACTTCTTTATATATTCTGGAGATAAGTCCTTTGATGCCATGAAAGTTGCAAATATTTTATCTGAATCTGTGCCCTGCTTTTTTATTCTCTTACTAGTGTCCTTCAGAGAGCAAAATGTTTAACTTTTAAATTTTGGTGATGTCTACTATGTCAATTTTTATGAATTATGTTTTTGGTGTCATATCAAAGAACTATGCTTAAATTAAGATCATAAGGATTTTTCTCCTGTTTGCTTCTGAAATTTTTGTAATTAAAATTTTATATTTAAATATAATGTCTAAGTTGAATTCATTATAAGTTATAAGCTATGTAGATGTCCCATTGTTCCAGGATACTTTGTAAAAAAGACTGTATTTTCTTTGTTGCATTACCTTTGAACTTTTGTCAAAAAAAGAAATTGCGCTGGGCTTCTTGCTAAATTCACCTATTAGTCCCAGAAGCTTCTTTTATAAATTCCTTGGTATTTTCTGTGTAGATAATCATGCCATCTTTGAAGGAAGACAGTTCTATTACTTCCTCTCCAATATGTATGCCTTTTATTTAGTTTCCTTGCTTAATTGCAGAAGACAAGGCTTCCAGTGCGAAGCGGACTGCAAGTGGTAAAACTGGCGGTCTTTGTTTCCTTCCTGATCCCAAGGCGGAAGCATTCAGCCTTCCACCATTAAGTCCAATGTTAGCTGTAGGTTGTTCATGTCCTTGATCAGGTTAAGAAAGTTTCTCACTATTCCTAGTTTGCTGAGTTTTTGAATCATAAAACTAATAATTTTGTCAAATGTTTTTTCTGCTTCTGTCGAGATACTTGTGTGCCTTTTTTGTGTATTCTTTGGTTTGTTAATAGAGTGGATTACATTGATTCTCACATGCTGAACCAGCCTTGCATTCTAAGATAAAACTCATGTAGTTGTGATGCATTATTCTTCTTATATATTATTGGATTTAATTTCCTAATATTTTGTTGAGAATTTTGGGATCTACTTTCATGAGAGATATCGTTCTATCTTTTGCTATATTGTCATTGTCCCATTTTAAGATCAAGGCGATGCTTGTCTCCTCGGATGAGTTGGGAAGTGTTCTCTCCTCCTATTTTCTGCTGTGGATTGGCCACATGCCTGCTCAGCTTGGGACTTCATGCTGAGCTTTGTGGAATTCTTTTCTCAAGCTCTCTGTCTTCATGATTTCCTCCATGCTCTGTAGCCCCCGGGGACCCCTTTTCCCGCTTCCTTGGCCAGAAGTATAGGATTTTATCTTCCCCATTCTGTTACACACTTGCCTTGACTGTGTCCACTTCCACAGTGAAGCAGCCAGAGAAAACAAACAACGATGTCCGGATTCTCCCTCCACTGCCAGGTCACAGGGACCCCTTTGGCCTATTTCTCTCCTCAGAGAGAAGGACTTGCTCTCTGTCAAAGTTCTAGGTGCCTGTGTCCTTCTGCAGCGGTGTTGGCAGCAGTAATTCATATTCAGGACTATCTTACCTCATGGAATGGCCAGGAGAGCAATGAAACAGGTGGTTTCCCCACCTCTCTCCACCCTGCTCCTCTGTTCAGAAAGAGAGGGTTTCTTTTGGAGCACGGTCTGCCTGTGCCTATTGCACAATGTCAGGAGTAGATGACCCTGGGACTAACCCAGGAGGTGCAGGAGGAGGGAAAAAAGAAAGTTTCTGCCATACTCACCATTCCTCACATTTTTAATTTCCTCTCCAATCCACTTGCTGGTATTCATTTTTAGAGTCCTAAAATTGTTGCTTTGCATATTCTGTTGAAGATTTTTAGTTGTAATTTGTGGGAGATAGAGTAGATCATACTTACTCCCTCAACTGAAACCAGAAGTCTGGTCTTCCTCATTTAAAAAAAATTGATATGCATATAGGTCTCTTTTAACCTATATGTTCCCTCACCTCCTTTTCTTTTCCTTACAATTTATTTATTAAAGGACTTGAGCCATTTGAGCTGTAGTGTATTTCTCATACTCTGGATATTGTGGCTTTAGGTTTGGTTACTTTTGCAAGACTAGGTGATTGTGTGCTCTTCCAATGAGAAGCAACTAATGTTGTGGTGTCTATTTTTCTATAATCTTTGTAGCCATTATGCTAAACCTTTAGATTCATTAAGTCATTGATGGCTGCAAAATGACAAGGTTAACTTATTTTTTTTTATTTATTTATTCATTGGAATACTTTTATAAAGAGACACACCCTTCCATCTATTAGTATTTGGTTACTCAGTGGTACAGTTCTTATAGGCGAGTCAGGGTAAATGCTTCTTTCCCCTTGCAATTCCTATCTCCATTAAAGCTCAAATTCTTGGACCAGTGCACTACAAGTTTGCTACTGAATTCTTTGACATGACTCCAGTAGTCTTTGATAACTCCCCTGCCATCCGATTTGACAAGATATTCTAGGAGCAATTTGTGCATTTTTCTATTCTAACCCTATAATCAACCATTCCTCCAAGAAGCTTTGATATCCTTCAGTGGAAAATCAAGTGATATTTCACCACCATAATCCAGATGCCAAGTGTGCTATCGTTACTAGGTTAATCATTGTTTTTAAGGCATTTTTAGTGGATAAAGTTAGAAAAATACATATGAAACAAAAATACCTATGAGTTCACAATGATACTTTCCATTTAAATTCAAGACTACAGAGTTTTTACTTAAACTTGTCTGTCTTGCATCTGCATCTCCTTTCTTCCTCACTAAGAATTCTGGGGATGATAGAATTAAACATATACACAAATATTGCATCTGGCTATATAATGTGCACAACAGTCTCAGAAAGGCAAGCCAATTCTATCACCATCAATTTAACTACTGAAAATATTTTTAAAAACTTTCTCTCACTCTCCTCATGTTTAATAGTTGTCCAATATCTACATTATCACAGTGTATGTCCACGACACACAGTACTCTCCTCCTTTTTAGCCTCATTTAGTCTTAGGTCTCAAAGTAACAACACACTTAGTGTTCGTAACTGTTTTCATGCCAGTGTCTCTGTAGCTGTTTCAGTTTAATGAAGATCATTCTTTACTAGATTCCTCAGAAGGGGCTCACACCCACGCTATTCCTTGTGTTCTTGCACGTTAATTTGTTTGTTCCAGTTAAGCTTGAAAGTTAGATATAAAAATCCTTGGGTCACATTTTTCTTTGTTTAATACAATTGTATTATTAAGTTTTGATCTGCTGTTGTTGGAAATTCTGGTGATGATCCAATTGTTTTCTTGTATAAATAGCATGTTCTTTTTGGCTAGATTCCCCAAGGGTGTTTTTTCTTTAAAGTCCAGAAATTTTATTAGAATAGCTCTTGGTATAAGTCATTCTAGATATACAGTATGGCCTTTCAATAGGCAGTTCCAAACATTTTATTTCAAAGGCAATATCTTGAATCACAGGATTTAAGAAGAGTGATGAGATCATGTAAAGTACTGAATACATTGTCCTACATAGACATATTAGCACTCAATATTAGCTATAATTTAAATATTGAAATTCACAATGTCATCAAGAGATAAAGGAACATTTTTAGCTTCAGATTTCTAAGAACCCGGATATTGTCTGAAGAAGAGAGAGAGAGATGTCAGGTGGAGGGGTGAGGCTCAGCACAGGCTGCTGGGAGCTAACGCCCCCCATGTGTGCACGAGGCAGTCAACAGGACTCTGTTAAGACGTGCTGTGATTGTTGAGCTTTGGAGCCAGAAACCCCCTGTAAGTTAGCATTAGCCCTTAGAAATCTGGAAGAGAGTCTTCAAGCGTAAAATGTATTGCCTCATTACTCCACATACGACTGGTCTTATTTCGTTGGAAATTAGAATCAATTAAGTCCATACGAAGTGCTGAATGTTTTGTCTGCCCCAACACGTCTCTCACCAGACTGACCCAACATCCAAAATCTCCACCATGACCTTGCCCAGGGTCACTAAGACAGACGCACAGCTGGGATCTGAGTCTTTTTAACTCTGATGACAAAATGCTCAGCATTCGGCTCTACTTAGCTGCTCTCACATAGTTTTAGGCGCACATCAGAACTGCAATGTCGTGATGGGGCATGTTTTCCCAGGCTGTCTTGGAGAAAAATCATACATTTGTTCCAAGCACGTAGCCTTCCATTTCCTGTTGCCAATCTCAATACTAGTTAGTTCTAGCGGTGCCTGACTTCACAACGACACGTCCTCTATCAACTCAAGCTGTACCAAACCTGTAGGAACCAATCTCAGACGCCCGCAGGCTTTTGCCCATGTTGCCACTTTTGCTCTTAGTTCTATCCTGCTGCTTTGCTCCAACACTTAGAGTCCTTTTAAACGCTTTCTCTGCCAGGTTGGCTGGGTTGCAAAGGTTGCTACCCAGCATTACACAGGCAGGGAGCATTGTTTGGTGTTAGGCTCCAGTGTTTACTTAGAGCAGGGGTGGGGACATTTTTGTGTAGAAAGTCACTGACCATGGGAAAAAGTTGCTCAGAGGCTACAAAAGTAAAAAGCAGATAAATATCAAATGTAAGGCTAAGCCAGTTTACATATTAAAAGTTGTTAACAAATAAAAATTATTAGGTTTTATATCATGGCTCTATTTAAAGGAGAGATTGAAAGACAAGTGGAGAAAATAGTGTTGAAAATTTTAAAAAGAGATACTGATGGCTGGAGTAAAACCCAAAGATTTCAAGAGAGTACATATATGTGTGATACATATATACACAATTATATACATACCTATATGCATATATGTACATATGTATTCAATTGAATACTCTGATGGTTAATTTTATTTTCTATTTATATGCTGTTTATAAGAAACATATTCAAAACATAAGGATCCAGAAAGGTTGAAGTTGAAAGATAGAAAAAGATATTCTGTCAAAATATTTACTATATTAGTTTTCTGTGCTGTATGACCACAGAAATGACCACAAACTGAACAGCTTGAAGAATTTCAAGGTTTCTTTGGGCCAGGCATCCACACGTGGCCCAGGCGTCCACACGTGGCCCAGCTGGGTGTGTGGCAAGGCTGCAGTTGAGGTGCTGACTAGAGCTAAGCTCTCGCATAGAGGCTCAACGGGGCAGCCTGCTTTCAAGCTGACCTCAGCTCATTGGCAGAATTTACTTCCTTGCAACTGTAGGATTCGTGGAAGTTTGCTTTTTCCAAACCAGAGAGAGAGAGAGAGAGAGAGAGAGCGAGCGATCGAGCGTGAGAGGGACACTAACTAGAGCAAGCCTGCTGGGAACACGGGATTTTAGAAAATGTAACTGAACCATGGGAGTGACATTGCATGTGATGGTTAATTTTATGTGTCGAGTTGACTAGATCACAGGGATACCCAAATAGCTGGTAAAACATGTGCCTGTGAGGTGTTTCTGGAAGAAATTGACATTGGAATCAGTAGACTAAGTAAACAAGATCACACTCACCAATGCCCACCTGCCCACCCAATCAGCTGAGGGTCTGAATAGAACAAAAGGTGGAGGAAGGGAGAATCTGCTCTCTCTGCTGGGCTGGCACATCCATCCTTTCCTGCCCTTGGACATCAGTGCGCTTGGTTCTCTGGTGTTCTGACTCAGGCCAGGACTCGCACCATTGGCCCCCTGGTTCTCAGGCCTTCAGACTGGGACTGAATTACAGCATCAGCTTTCCTCATTCTCCAGCTTGCAGATGGCTGTTTGTGGGACTTTTTTGCCTCCATAACCAATGAGGCAATTCTCATTAAAAAATCTTTTTTATCTGTCTACCTATCTTATTGGTTCTGTTTCTCTAGAGTACTCTGACCAATACAAATACATGTATTCAATTTTACATATTCAATACACATTTTCAAATATATTTAATTGATTATAATATTCAATACGTATATACATAATCTACACTAACATGTGTGTGTGTGTATGTATATGTATGTATGTGTGTGTGTGTATACAGTATTCTTCATATAATGTCCTTGATAGGTTCTGTGACTTTAAATGAAAAGATGTACAATGAAATCAATTTACCATAAGCTAATAGATGTAAAGAAGAGTTAAGTTTCTATGGCATCTCATCAACATTATAATGAAAAGACATTACTTGGGGACCAGCTATATCTATATAAACAGAGAGACAGAGAGAGAGAGTCTATCAAAGGAGATATGCCCATTTCTCTGCGCCCCTTTCCTTTTCTCTATTTCCCCATCCCTCTCTAGCTTTTTGGCTGCTGTCCACTGACGCCCCACCTGCCTCCTATAGACTTTGTTTGGTCCAGCTCCTGGGCCACTTGTGAAAGGAAAGATAAGAAAGCCACCACCTCATTATTAGCATTTGGTGGATCTCAGAATTGAATGGTAGGACCCAGACTTGGGTTTCAGCTACCCACCCTCATCTACTTGGCATCTCTGTGGCTCAGCAAGTCTGTGTGACTTCCTAGACACCTGGAAGTTCGGAGGAGGGGAAGAAGAAATAGGTCCTGGATCTCTGTAGTGCTCCTCCTCACCTGGTTACGGTTGGTACCAGTTTTTTACTCTGGCCAGAGCACGTTCCTCTGAGCAGAGTGGGCTTCCTCCTACAAGACTCAGACTACATAGAGTTAATGATGAGGCCTCAGAGGCAGGCCTTAAATTAGAGTAAAGGAAAGGTCCTCCTCTCTCAGAGGCCCAAGCTCTGAGATCTGGAGCAGTTTGAAGCTCTTCTTTTTGGGAGCTGGCAAGGCATGGCGGGGGTGGGGTACAGCTCAGGACCTGTGCTGTGGGGTCAATTTCTCTGTAACCTGAGCAACTGCTATGCTGCTCTATTTGTTCCTTCACTTGCTTGTCTTTGGGATCATTATCACGGGGCTCTTCCGCAGTCCCTGGTCAAAGTAAATAGCAGTTCCTGAAAGAAATTAACATGCCACAAGGCTTTCTTCAACAACAAGGAACATATTAAGGTCACATTTCACTACAAGTAAGCTTTTAACTCATATACATGATGTTTAAACAGTCTCTAAAGATGGGCCTTGAAGAGCTTTTCTTTGACAAGAAAATTTAATACAAAAATGTAAGTTTTAAAATATATTTACATAAGATGCAATATATACCATTATTTTCTCATGTTGAACCCTTTCATTTCACATTTGAATCATTAGTGTCAGTTGATTTACAATAATTTCATGAGATTGTAGCAGAGATACATACATCTTTGCAACACTTAGTTGCAGTAGGGTAAGGGTATTTAACTACATTAACATTGTAACAGTGTTTTCCACATACTAAGCACCTTGAAAATGAGAAGAAAAGTACTCCCAAACCCAAATTGCAGCCCTATTCTCTGCATGTGAAGCAGAATGTAATTTGGTCACTTGTCCTTGTGCAGTGGGGTTCGCAAGGTTTAAATTCATACAGTGTTTGTGTGACTATAATCTCTCAGATGTCTTGCTCTCTCGTATTGCAATCTTATCACATTTGAATGGAAAAAACAATCAAGTCAAACTGAAATGATCCAGGTCCCCATTATCACGATGTTAATTAGTGCTTCATCTAGATGTTATGAAGAGTGATAAAATATGCTCCCTTTTCATGAGGTGTACTCTCAGCACAGGTGATGTAGATGCAGAATAATACAAAAATTGCCTTTATGCCACAGGAACCAACTTAAAAACAGTGTATTAAACTGGTGTATAAGAATTTTCCACCTGAAGTCATGGTCCCATGGACAAGGTCTCCCTGGTTACAGTTTTTATTGGTCGGTTTGTTTATATTTGCCCTGTCCCAGGAGGAATTTGAGGCAGCCACTTTCTGCTGTGTGCCTGATGTGATGTCCCGTGTATTATTAATAAAAATCCTTCCAGTGCCCACTCTGGTGGCTTTAGGTTGGGGATAAAACAAGCATTTTGGAGTTTTCTTAGCATACAATTAAGATACCTCCGGAGCCTCATTCTGACTCTGGTTGTCACATCTAATATTTTAACCCATTACATGTGGATTTTTAAATGTTGATGTTCCTGTTTTCATTTAAGTGGCTGGGATTTTTTCATGTTCACAAGTGATGCAAAGCAAAATTAAACATCATTAGTCTGAATACGGGAAAGTATTGACGGAGGCACTCTATGTAATTCTGTCCCCTGGGCAGATTCACCCTGGGGGAGCATGAGGAAGCTTAGAAACGAGGAACGACTTATTTACCCAATTACCGAAGGCCAGGAAGTGGTGACTTACATTGCATGCACTTTTGTGATAATATGGCAGCTTCTGTTGACTACGCATATACTCCGTACGAGACACTGCAATAGGCAGGGGGCTTTATACGTGTTTGCCCTTTACAGCGATCCTGTCACTATCTCCAACTTACAGAAGAGGAGATGGAGGTGAGGGAAGCTGTGGGCCCTGCTGTCGGTGTTTCAGCAAGGTCAGGCTTCAAACCCAGGTCAGCCTGGCTCCAGTCTCTCCTCACCATGATGACTCTGCCTCCCCTCTGATGTTACGATAATGCACATGGCATCCTGAAGTCCTTATCTGCGTTCGAGATGGCTGAAAGAAGCTAAATTTCACTCACACCCACCCCGTAGCTAATTTAGGTCTCCGTTTGGGGATGAGCCTGGAGTAACTGCAACCCTCTGCACTTCCCTGACTTTCATTTGGATTATCAAATATTTCAAGCCTCTTGGAGAAAGTGACCAGACCACAGATATTCTCATGCAGGACATACTTGGCAAACATTTCCTTTGTAGTTGCCATTCAATAACAGAATTACTAGGATTAGGATTGAGGAGGCTGACACTTGGAATACTTGGTAAAGAGATTTCAAGAACAGGACTTATGAGAGCTGTCTGCCATGGTCCACCCCTTTGGCTAACCAGTATTTTCATCTGCCCACAGTGTGCATTGATCCCATCTCCTTGAAGATGACCCCAAAGTCTCATCAAATTGTAGCACAAGCTTAAGGCTAAATTTCTTTTTTTTTTTAAATATATTTTATTGATTATGCTATTACAGTTGTCCCATTTCTCCCCCATCATTCCCCTCCACCCTACACACCCTCTCCCACCCACATTCCCCCTCTTTAGTTCATGTCCATGTGTCATAAGTTCTTTAGCTTCTACATTTCCCATACTATTCTTGCCCTCCCTCCCCCTGTCTATTTTCTACCCACTATCTATGCTACTCATTCTCTGTACCTTTCCCCCTCTCTCCTCCTCCCACGCCCCTGTTGCTAACCCTCCATATGATCTCCATTTCTGTGGTTCTGTTCCTGTTCTAGCTGTTGGCTTAGTTTGCTTTTGTTTTAGGTGTGGTTGTTAATAGCTGTGAGTTTGCTGTCTTTTCACTGTCATATTTTTATCTTCTTTTTCTTAGATAAGTCCCTTTAACATTTCATATAATAAAAGCTGGGTGATGATGAACTCCTTCAACTTTTTTTCTGAAGTAGCAAAATTTTACTTATGCCTGTCCTAATACAATGAAGACACGTGTGGTGGGACAGTTATGAAATTCTCTTGGAAAGTAGAACTATAGGAAAAGAAAACAGAAATATTTTTGTAAACTTAGTAAATTTTAGCAGACCAAAGAGAGAGATAAGAGAAGGCAGAGAGAGAGGAACAAAGATAACACCCTAAGCAGAATATTCTAATGGGCACTATTTAGCAGCTATGAGCACTCAACCCATCTCCACGCAAAATTTAAAAATAAGGGTATTGTTGTTTTAGAAAATGTACTTTAATAACTTTAATATATTAACTCAGAAGTAGTAACTCTTTATTCTGTACTTTATGCTCCTGAACTCTTTCCTATGCAAATGAAGATCTTCCTCAGACTAAAGGATAAATTACTATGCAAGTTCATTGTAGCAGACACTGCTGGTTAGCCATTGAACCTTCTTCCTTATTGGCGGAATTTGGTTTTCTTTGGGCGTCCACCCCCTCTCCTTTGTGACTCAGGAGTACATCTTTATTAGCCTCAGACAATCAGGGTGATCCCATTCCACCTTGCCAATGATGGATTTAGGAGTGTGCATGTCACTCAGCTCTATCTAAATGAGACAGAGGTAGAAATCTGCTAGAGGGAAGGAGGCTTCTGGAAAAACATTTCCTTAAATAGGATGAAACAGTTCCTCTTCTGATTCATTTTATAAGAGTATCTGGATATAAATACCTTGAACAGAAGCAATTATGTTTTGACCATGCATGGGCTAACCGAAGACAAGGTTGACCCACTGAAGAAGTCAGAGCACAAAGGCACAATTTACCACTGAATTAGCCAAATGCTAGATCTGCTCTATCAAAATATTTTATTATGTAAAATATCTTATTAATATTTAAGGCATTTGAGTAGGTGTTCATTGTTAATGGTGCCTAGGATTTGTTTTAATCAGGTATGTAAGACACACAGACATGGAAACGATTGCCAGGAAAGAAGAGATTTTTGTTATACTCACAGTCCCCCGGAAATAGTAGGCACAGCAAGCAGTGCAGGGCCACACAGGGAAGCACTGAGGAAAGATGACCATGCTGGCAGGGCTGCGAGGGAAGAGCCACAGGAGGGAGGAAACGAATGGGTGAGGCCAGGTAAGCAGTTTTAGGATGGGCTGGTTTGAACAATTTCAGTGCCTCCCGGGGCATGTCCCTAGTTGTATAGTATCCGGGCCTAGGGTGATTGCAGCAGAGGGATAGTTGCCTAGAGTATGAGAACAGATAAAAGGAGATGTTTGTGGGTGTGGGTTCTGGATTTGTTGGTTGGTATATCAAGGTCATACTCAACAGGTCAATTACTATTTTTAGGAATTAGCTATATCTGGGAGAGGAAGTTTCTCCCAAGTCAGGAAAGAATACAGAGCATCAAGAATACAGAAAACAAAAAAACTAGTTAATACATTTTCTAACTGATACAATTTTTATAAAACATTGTAATTTTTTTAAAGAAAAAAACAATGATTGCTTATTGGATTATCTCAGGAATCCTCAAAGAAGTAGAAAAGATTATTTTGTTTTACCCCAAATTATCTGTTCATACTTCCTCAAATCATTCCATACAGTCAGTAATACATTCTGCCTATGCTTAAAACTTTTAAGAACCAAAAAAAGAAAGTCAAACTTAAAGTGGATTAACCTAATATCATTATGTGTTCTAATATATCAACTATCTCAGAAGTAGAAGTCCAGGGCTTGTGGAGCAGCTCCACAATGACATCTTCCTTCTCAATCATCCTTAAATGTGACGTCCAGCCTCATGCTTGTTGCTTCACAGGCCACAAGAGGCTGACTCATCTCCTGCATAGTGTTTGCATTTAGGGTCAAAAGAAGGGAACAGGTATCCGCAATCTGAATCTTTTACTTTTTCAAGAGTTTTCCTGGAATATATCCAGCAACTTCTACTTACATGTCATTGGCCACAATTGCTTCATATGGCTCTCTCTCACTGCAAGGGAGGCTGGGAAATGGATATTTTTACTGGGGCATGCCATTTTAAAAAGTGCTGTCTGCCACAGTCCACCCCTTTGGCTAACCAATGTTTTATATATTTATAGAAAATATTCATCCCATCCCTGTGAAGATTATCCCAAAGCCTCTTCAAATTATACCAACCCACTCAAAGTCCAGTTTCTGCAGTGAATTAAAGCATTAGTTCTGTCCTTCCCAATGCAGAAAATATGGTGACCTTAACCTTTCATATTTAAATTGAGCTGAGACAGTTATTTTGGGACTTCCAGCCAAGATGGAGGCAAAGGTAGACACACTGTGCCTCCTCGCACAACCAAAATTAAGGACAACAAAAATTTAGAAACAAAAATACACCCAGATCTGACAGAAAATTGAACTGTATGGAAGTCTGACAACCATTCATCCAAACCGGTAAGAGGGGCGGAGTCGGCGGCCTGCAGAGAGGGGTCACATGAAATAATGGTGGTTGGCAGTCCCAGGCATGCAGGCAGTGGCTGGCAGACCCCGGGCGTACAAGGCAGCTGGCTGACCGTGGACACACATTCACATGCAGATAAACCAGGCGAAAACAGGGAACCAGACTGACGGAGCAACCCAGGGCCCCAGCGTGGGGAAATAAAGCCTAAAAGCACTGATTGAGAACACCTGTGGGGGTTAAGGGGCCAGGAGAGACTCCCAGCCTCACAGGAGAGTTTGTTGCAAAAACCCACAGGGTCCTTGAATGTACACAAGCCCACCCACCTGGGAACCAGTACCAGAAGGGCTCAATTTGCTTGTGGGAAGTGGCAGAAGGGACTGAAATATGAGAGAGAGTGGAGCAAATGCCAGTGTTCTCTCTTGGACCCCGCCCCCCCATACAGCATCACGACCCAGCAACTGGGTTGCTGCACCCTGGTGAACACCTAAGGCTCACCACCCCTCACTACATAACAGGTGCGATCAGACTGAAAAAAAGAAAGAAAGAAAGGGGGGGGGGGAGAGAGAGAGAGAGAGAGGGAGGGAGGGAGGGAGGGAGGAAGGAAGGAAGGAAGGAAGGAAGGAAGGAAGGAAGGAAGGAAGGAAGAAATGGCCCAAATGGAAGAACAGATCAAAGTCCCAGAGCCAATACATCTAAGCGACTAAGAGATACCCAACCTATTAGATGCATAGTTCAAAGCACTGGTAATCAGGATGCTCACAGAATTTGTTGATTTTGGTTGCAAATTAGATGAAAAAAATGAAGGCTACACTAAGTGAAATGAAGGAAAATGCACAGGGAACCAATAGTGATAGGAAGAAAACTGGGACACAAATCAACAGAGTGGACCAGAAGGAAGAAAGAAACAACCAAATAGAAAACAAGGAAGAAACAAGAATTCAAAAAAAATGAGGAGAGGCTTAGGAACCTTCAGGACATCTTTAAACGTCCCAACATCCGAATTATAGGGGTACCAGAAGGGGAAGAGGAAGAGCAACAAGTGGAAAACTTATCTGAACAAATAATAAAGGAGAACTTCCCCAATCTGGCAAAGGAAATAGACTACCAGGAAGTCCAGGAAGCTCAGAGAGTCCCAAAGAAGTTGGACCCAAGAAGGAACACACCAAGGCACATCATAATTACATTAACCAAGATTAAAATGAAGGAGAGAATTCTAGAAGCAGCAAGAGATAAGGGGAAAGTCACCTACAAAGGAGTTCCCATCAGACTGTCAGCTGATTTCTCCAAAGAGACCTAACAGGTGCTGTTAGGTGCTGGAAAGAAGTATTCCAAGTCATGAAAGTCAAGGACCTACATCCAAGATTGCTCTATCAAGCAAAGCTGTCATTTAGAATGGAAGGGCAGATAAAGTGCTTCTCAGAGAAGGTCAAGTTCAAGGAGTTCATCATCACCAAGCCCTTATTCTATAAAATGTTAAAGGGACTTATCTAAGAAAAAAAAGATAAAAAATATGACAGTAAAAAGACAGCAAACTCACAGTTATTAACAACCACATCTAAAACAAAAGCAAACTAAGCAAACAAGTAGAACAGGAACAGAACTACAGAAATGGAGATCATATGGAGGGTTAGCAACAGGGGACTGGGAGGAGGAGAGAGGGGGAAAAAGTAAAGAGAATAAATAGCATAGATGGTGGGTAGAAAATAGACAGGGTGAGGGCAAGCATAATATGGGAAATGTAGAAGCTAAAGAACTTATGACACATGGACATGAACTAAAAAGGGGGAATGTGAGGGGGGTGCAGGGTGGAGGGGAATGAAGGGGGGGAAATGAGACAACTGTAATAGCATAATCAATAAAGTAAAAAAATAAAATAAATTGAGCTGCGACTCTTTTCTGATAAACACTGAGACATTGCCTTCTTTTAGACCAAACCTATATTACTGATACATAAAGGAAAGTATGTTTTCACCATGAATCTGTCTTTTCAAACTTTAAAAACTTCCTTAGAAATAAATCATATAGTCCAACATATTTATTCTTCTAGGCCAACAACAAAATGAATACACAAAAAAATTTCTAAGGGCGATGTAGAAGAAAATGCAAAAAGTCTCATGTTCTCTATAAGTAATGCGGTTAATATCATTAGTAGTTAGAATTTACTATCAATTATGAGTAGAGAGGGTTTTTGAAATTCCAAAAGGGGCTTTTTCTATGCAAACTAACTATATAAAACATATATAAGGAGAGAGAGAGAGAGAAGGAACACTAGTTACCATGTAGATAAGATCACTCCAAATATGGACACAGACTGGATTTTCCTTCAAAAATAGGATTTTACAGGTAGTTATAATGGCTTATAAAATATCACTGGTATAGTAAAATAATATTCCCCCCAACCAGGGCCAACTTCAGTTCCTCATTTTCCAACATTGATCTCTATTACTGTAGGTGCAGAGTCAAATGATAATTGTTGCAGACCATTCAGCCTGGTTTCAGGAGTTGTAACCCTCACCCCATGGTGGGCTGAGTAAGAGCCTAGGGACCCGCTTCATCTGAGTCTGTTCTGTTAAGAGGACATAAGCTACTAAAGAGACAAAGCTTATCTCCCTGGCAGGAGTACCGCTTCTGCTTCATCCATCTCTGGCCCCATCTCTGGCCCCAGTGCTTGGTCAGTGAGTCAATGTCGGTTAGTAAGACTCCTCACGGGAGGGGCAACCTAAGCTAGACATGACCACTTGGGAGGCCCTTATGGAAGGACTTGGGGGGCTGCAGCAAAGAGGATGTGATGGACCCTCGCCCCCAGGCTATTCTGACATAGCCCTAGTCCCCATTTTGGTCTGGGAGATATCTTCCTTATCTCTTGCTTCCGGGGCCTAATTGGCTTAAAGCCTGAAACTATGAGGGCGAGTGGTGCAGCCCTGTGCCAGCCAGGACAGCTCCCTGGGTGATCGGGCATAAGAAAGAATTCCTAAAGCCCTGTGAAACCTGCTTTGCTAAGAGTGCTCTCATTTAAATGATAAGGGTCCCAGGAGGAAATGGGTATGTCTCCCAAAGTTTTGCAACCCCCTTTCCTGACAGACACTGACTCAGATTAAGCCCTCAGATTTCTTTGAAATGTTAAACCTGTATTCCTGTGTGCTTGAACCCAATAAAAGCCTAGTGAGGAAGGGGCTCTGGGTCCTTCTCCTCTGAGAGTTTGACCACCTCTCCTCCCCAAGCAGATCATGTCTTGGTAGTTTTATTTTCATCCATGACGGAGGGATGGGGCTCTGTGGGTGGACCCCCCCCTTCAGATAATAATAGTAATAATAGTCATAATGACGATACAAGCTACCATTTATTGAACATGTGATCAGTCAGGCAATGTTCTAAGTGCTTTACATGTATTAGCTAATTTATTCCTTGAAGCAATCTCAAGACAGAGGGTATATGCCTCGGCTGCTAGTTTGGTCCTCAGCCAGGGTGCATGCAATAGGAAACCAATCGATGTTTCTCTCTCACATTGATGTTTCTCTCCCTCCCTTCCTCTTTCTCTAAAAATAAATATATAAAATTTTTAAAAAACACATGAAAATTGATGAACATCACTAAGTATTGGGTTAGCCAAAAAGTTCTTTTGTTGTTTTCCGTAAGATGGCTCCAGTAGTGCTTAGTTGTCTTTAACTAAAGACAATTTTGGAAACAATTTTGTTAGATTGTATTGTGACAGCTGTCATACCAGTACGCATTTAAAAAATTAACAAAATTGGTGAATTTTTGTGTAGCCATTTTGACATTGAAGATGGAAGAAAATATGCAACATTTTTGGCATATTATGCTTTATTATTTCAAGAAAGGTAAAAACACAACTGATATACAAAAAAAAGATTTATGTACTGTATGGAGAAGGTGCTGTGACTGATCGAATGTGTCAGAAATGGTTTGGGAAGTTTTGTGCTGGAGATTTCATGTTGGATAATGCTCTACAGTCAGGTAAACCTGCTGAAGTTGTTAGTGGTATATCAACAAATTGTGGTATATTCAAAACATGGAATATTATTCATCAAGAAAAGGATAAACTACTGGTGCATGCGATATTCATGATACTCAGAAATATTACTTCAGGTTAATGAAAATAGATTCAAAAGAGTCAAACTGAATATGCCATTTATATGGAATTTGAAACAGAAAAAACTAATTTAAATTGATGAAACTCGATTGTTTATTTGGTGGAGGGTAGATTGTTAACTGGAAAGGAGCATTCATGAGGAAACCTACTGAGGTGATGGAAATGTTTTATATCTTCATCTGGGTAGTGGTCATGGTGGTGTATGTATACATAAAAAAACATAAAGCTGTACACTAAAGATTAATGCATTGTGTTGCATGTAAATCATACATAAATTTAAAATATATAACATATAAATGGATTGATGGGGCCCTCCCAGGATCTTAGAAAAGATTTGATCAATTCCAAAATCAAGTCTAAGATAAAGTGATAAGATTAAACCAAACTAAAAATGAATTCATCAAGAATGCAGAATACTGGATCAATATAAACAAATTAATTGTATTTCTATAGAATAACAACGAACAACTTGAAAATAAAATAAAGAACTCCATTTACAATCACATCGAAATAATAAAATAGTAATAAGTTGAACAAAAAAGTACAAGAGTTGTATGCTAAAACTATAAAACATTGTTGAAAAAATTAACGACCTAAGTAAATGGAAATTTACTTAGGTTTTTATTTACTTAGGTCCTAAGTTTTTTTTACAAAAAGACTTAATATTGTTAGGGTGGCAATACTTCCTAAATTGGTGATAATTGCAACATAATCTTTATCAATCCCTAACATTCTTATCAGCTGGTTCCTTTGCAGAAATTAAGAAGCTAAAATTCATTCAGAAAAGACTTTCACTTCCCAATTTTAAAACTTATTACAAGGCTACATTAATCAAGAAGTTGGTCTTAGCATAAGAATAGATATATAGATTAATGGAATAGAATTGAGAGTCCAGAAATAAACTCTTACATTTATGATCAACTGATTTTAGAAAAGAGTCATAAGATCTTTCGATGAGTCTTTTCAATAAATGATGCTAGAACAATTGGATATCCATGTATAAAAAATCCAATTGGGCCTTTTCCTTACACCATACATAAAAATTAACTCAAAATGGGTCAAAGACCTAAGTGTAAGAGTTAAAATTCTAAAATATTTAGGAGAAAGTCTAGAAGTTAAACTTGTGGGCTTGGGATAAGCACCACTTTCTTAGATATGATAGCAAACACAAACAACAAGAGAAAAATATAGATGAGTTGAATTCCACTAAAATTAAAAACTTTTGTACTTTAAAAGATACCATCAAGGAAGTGAGAAGACAATCCAAAGGATAGAAAAAAATAATTGCAAGTCAGATATCTAATAAGGGGCTTGTATCAAGAATGTGCAAAGAACACTTACAACACAATAATGAAAAGACAAATTGTTGGAACCAGGAAAATAGCTAAAGGACTGTTCCTGTGAGATTTGGCTCTCCAAGGACAGAGAACAAAGAACTTGAGGCGGATTACCATTTAAGGAGATGTTTGGGTTTAAATTTCCCATTCCCCAAACCCTGCAACGCATAGATCCCACGTGCTAAAAGATAACCAATAGCTAACAGCCACATCTGCTTCTGTGAAATGCTTGCTTGCTTGCGTCTATAAAAAGGCTTATCTATAAGCGTTAGGCGCGGCTCTCGTCTGTAGCTCTTCTGAGCATTGTGTCTCCGGACACTCTGGGAGTCCGCCCCTGCGCAGGTTAAAACTTTTGGCCAATAAAAGTAACATCTCTGAATCCTGAAAGTTCCCGAACATCTGTTTCTCGCGTCGGCGGATGCAACATTTGGAGGCCCCAGCGAGATACTCCCTCAGTGGAGAGCTGGGTCGGGAACTGAAAGGGCCAGCTCGAGCTGGGTGAGTAATTGGGAGGATCCTCATATGGTTCTGGAAGTCTAGACTGCTTAGCCCTGAGGTGGTAGGTGAGACGTCACCGGCATTCCACCCAGGGGACTCCCAAGGAGGGGACGCCCTCGGGAGTTGCGAAAGGGTCGCCTAAGGTTTTGGTTTCGCGCCGCGTTGCGCAGCGCCGTGTGAGTGACTGTATGTTTGAAAGCCGCGGCTCTATTGTGTCTGAGAGAAGAGTGGATGACAGAAGGTTGTGGTGTCTGTTCACCTGTTTCGTTCTGACTATCGTCACTCCCCTTGTGTACAAAATCCGGAAGAGTATCCAGTTCCGGCATGGGCCAGAGTGGATCGGTACCTGGGTCCCCCCTAGACTTCCTCCTTAACAACTTTTCTGATTTCCAGAGAAGGAGCCAGCCAGCAGGGTGGGGCAGAGGCTGCCATTCTACCGCTACGGGAAGCACCGGCCGCACCGGCCGCGCCGCGGGCTCCTCCGCGTCTGATTTACGTGCCTTTTTCCACCAGCGACCTATATAATTGGAAGCACCAGAATCCCCCTTTCTCTGAAAAACCTCAGGGGCTAATCTCCCTCCTCAAGACTATTTTTAGGACCCATCAACCCACCTGGGATGATTGCCAGCAGATTCTACAGACCCTCTTCACGTCAGAAGAAAGGGAAAGGATTAACAGAGAAGCTGCTAAGGCAGTTATAGGGGAGGAGAGAGATAGAGGAAATTCTCCCCTCTCAGACAGTAAAAAGCTCAGGAAGAAAAACAATGAGAAAATGTGTCTTTTTAACACTCTGAATCCTCCTTTTGGAAGCCCAGGAACTGCTTCAGTCCTGGGAACAGGCCGTGCTATGCCTGGTGTCTCCTCCCTCCTTCTTCTCCAGTCTCCCTAAAGTTGTCAAGGACACTAGATAATGAGACAGCTCACTTTTGACACACTCAAGGAATGTAGTAATCACCAAGAATTAAAAAAAATGTAAATGTATTTGCCAGTAAGAAAAAAAACTGTTTCTGAAAGTTATGAAATGTGTTCACAAACTTGTCAATCTAAAGCATGCTAATTACTTACTTTTGGTTATCACTAAAAGTTGAGAATTTTAATTAAATTGGGAAAATATATGGTTTTGGTAATGAAAAGTATAAATTATGGCATTGTATCTTGAAAAAAGTAGAATTGAATGTGGGTTATTCTAAAGTTGGTTATGTCTGGATGAGTTAAAAGGGCAAACTAAAATGGGCTAGGAGAGTTGAGGAAGGATTGTGTAAGTTAAAGAGAGTCCATGTAAGTCAAATATGGTCTGTGCAAGTTGAAACAGGATTGTGTAGGAGAAAAGTAAGAAAGAATTAAGAAAGTGAAGGAAAGAAAAGTATAGGATTGTGTAGGAAAGTAAGAAGGAAAATGGAAAAGCCCAGTTAAACTATTAATTCGGGGAAGAGGGTATGTCTGTATTTACTCTGCAGAAAGATCGCTGGAACTGCAGGCGAAGAAGATGAAGCCATATCACAGAAAAGGCTTCCCTGGCCTCAACCCACCTCCACCCATTGGACCCTCCCGATCCAGACTTCTCCAAGCTATGTGTCATCACACTCCAGTGGAATTCCAGCCAGCATTCCTGGAGCGACAATCAACATCACCTAAGAGTGATGGGACTTTTTCTTAAAGGGACTTTGAATACCACTGGTTGTTTACTGATTCTAATAATGTTTTCTGACTTGCTCTTGCTGCATATCTTTAAAGTAACTTCCTGAAGTCTGTGCTAATTCTCCTAAGAATTGAAGTGTAACCAGACCTGTTACTCTTATGGTTCCCTTGCATTTGCAACATTTTTCATTGGACTAAATTTACAAGTTTGGGTTATGGCAACCGTTGGCTGCCTCCTTGTTTTAATCCTTATTTGTGCTTCATGATGTATGTGGAAATTGTTTTCTTGTGATTGCATTTGAAAATAGCAGATAGTAAGTTTCACAGGCCTAACAATTACAATTGATTTTAGCAATCTAAAAATGGGGGAGATGTTGTGGACCGTTCAGCCTGGTTTCAGGAGTTGTAACCCTCACCCCATGGTGGGCTGTGTAAGAGCCTAGGGACCCACTTCATCTGGGTCTGTTCTGTCACGAGGACGTGACCTACTAAGGAGACAAAGCTTATCTCCCCAGCAGGAGCACTGCTTCTGCTTCATCCATCTCTGGCCCCAGTGCTTGGTTGGCAGTCAATGACGGGTAAGACTCCTCATGGGAGGGGCAACCTAAGACAGACGCAACCACTTGGGAGGCCTCATGGAAGGACTCGGGGGGCTGCAGCAAAAAGGATGGTGATGGACCCTCGCCCCTCGGCTATTCTGACATAGCCGGAGTCCTCATTTCCATCTGGGAGATGTCTTCTGCTTCCTAATTGGCTTAAAGCCTGAAACTGTGGGGGCGAGTGGTGCAGCCCTGTACCGGCCAGGATGGCTCCCTGGGTGATCAGGCATAAGAAAGAATAAAAGTAGTAAAGCTAATGGTCCTGTCTCAGCCCTATACCATTCTCCCTACCGATGAAGAATCAAGGGTTTGATTCATGTTAAAGGAAATGGGGGAATGTTGGAACCAGGAAAATAGCTAAAGGACTGTTCCTGTGAGATTTGGCTCTCCAAGGACAGAGAACAAAGAACTTGAGGCGGATTACCATTTAAGGAGATGTTTGGGTTTAAATTTCCCATTCCCCAAACCCTGCAACGCATAGATCCCACGTGCTAAAAGATAACCAATAGCTAACAGCCACATCTGCTTCTGTGAAATGCTTGCTTGCTTGCGTCTATAAAAAGGCTTATCTATAAGCGTTAGGCGCGGCTCTCGTCTGTAGCTCTTCTGAGCATTGTGTCTCCGGACACTCTGGGAGTCCGCCCCTGCGCAGGTTAAAACTTTTGGCCAATAAAAGTAACATCTCTGAATCCTGAAAGTTCCCGAACATCTGTTTCTTGCGTCGGCGGATGCAACACAAATAACCCAATTAAAAAGTAGACAGCAAAGGATATGATTTAGGAATTTCTCCAAAGAAGGTATACAAATGTCCAAAAAGCATATGAAAAAATATTCAACATATTAGAATTAAGGAAACTAAAATATACTTTAAACAGGTAAATTTTATGTATATTCATTTTAATCTCAATAAAGCTGTTTTTTAAAAAGTACCTGAATATTTAATGTTTATTATATTTAAATATCTAATAATATTTAATTATAACAAATAATACCTGAAATATTTATGAATAAAAGAATACACTGTCAAGAATCTGTCACAAAATAATCCAGAAGCAGTGGAAAGAGAATAGAGGTAAAAACGAGATAAGATTGGACATGAATTAATAATTATTCTCGAAGTTAGAGGATGGATATACTATTTTCTCAACTTTGGTATATGTTTGAAATTTCACTTAATATAAAGTTAAAAATGTACATGATGGAAAAAGTCCGGATTTTGTTAATATAATGAGAATGGTTTGCATGACATTTATGTCACCTGACAGACACAGTGAGTGGACTGGAACACACATGTGTGAACAATGATGACTTCACTGTATTAATCAGTGGGGGCAGTAGACACCATGAGTGAGCATGTGTACTGTGTGGCTGTCATGTTTAAAATGACTGAGCAAGTACAGCAACAAATCTGCATCAAATTTTGCATTAAGATTGAACATTCTTTGCAGAACCTATTTGGATGATTCAGAAGGCCACAGCTATGGACAATTGGTGATTGGCAGCTTCATCGTGACTATGTACCTGCTCATGCATCACATCTTATGCAGAGATTTTTTTTTGCAAAATATCAAATCATGCAGGTGGCTCAGCCCCACTAAAGCCCAGATTTAGGGCCTTGTGACTTCTGGCTTTTCCCAAAATTAAAATCACCTTTGAGAAGGAAGAGATTTCAGACCATTGATGAGATCCAGGAAAATACAACAAGGCAGCTGATGACTATTGGGACAACTGTGTGAGGTCCCATGGTTCCTACTTTGAAGGGGACTGAGTTATCATTGTCCTATGTACAACGTTCCTTGTATCTTACACCTTCTTCAAAAAATGTCTCCCTTTTTCATAGTTCATGGCTGGATACTTTGTGGACAGATCTCATACATGACAAGTCTCAAGGTGTGTGCAAAAACTTATACACAAATGCTCATAGCAGCATTATTCATACTATCCAAAAAGTGGACACAAGCCAAACATCTATTAACTGATGAATTACTAAATAAAACATAGCACATTCATCATTCATATAATAGAATATTATTTAACCACAAAAAGGAATGGCATTTTAATAAATTTTATGACATGGGTGAACCTTGAAAATATTATGCTAAGTGAAAGAAGTCAGGCACAAAAGCTACAGATTACATGATTACATTTACATGAAATGTCCATAAGGTGTAGACTCATGGAGACAGAAAGTGGATTAGTGGTTGCCAGGGTCTGGAGCAGGGGGGAATTGGGAGTGACTGATAATGGTTATGGATTTCTTTTGGAATGATGAAAATGTTCTGCAAGTATACAATGGTGATCGATTCACAACTTTGTGCATATGCTAAAAACCACTGAATTGTATCCTTTAGAAGGGTGATGATCGATTCACAACTTTGTGCATATGCTAAAAACCACTGAATTGTATCCTTTAGAAGGGTGAACTTAATGGTACGTGAATTACATCTCAATAAAGCAGTTATTAACAAGAAAACATTAAAGCAGAAAAGTAATTGTGTGACTAGGTCTCTAAGATAAATGAAATAAATACTGAATCCAAGTTATAGATCAATAGTGCTTTTTTAAAAATTCAGGGAAAAAAAGAGCACAGAGAAGTTGTTCATAACTACAAAAGGAGAGATGGTCCTATCCTGGAGCCCTCAGGATAATGCCTGGTCCAAGGGTTTTGCCTGCTTCCACTTTCAGTTTACCATAGGGTATAACAGGTAATCTCTACCCCTCTCTATACATTAATATCCCTATCCCTATTCTTGAATTCCCAGTTGATTGTTTGTTCTCATTCACTCATTAAGTATTTGAGGATTAAGACACTGAGTTCCTAAACAACATCAAGGAAATCTGCCTCTTAGCAAGCCTGATAGGCTTCCTGGAGGAGGGAGCCTGACAGTAGACTCCCTGGTGCAGCAATGAGATCAGTCTTCCTGAAAAAGATGGCAGTGAGGTGGTGATGATTTAGCAACCCTAGGAGGCCTCCCAGAGTTCTAGCATGTGGGAAGAGGAAGTCTAGAGTTGCTTGAGGTTGCAGGAACCATATATTGGTTTCAAAGGGAAGTTGATATCAAGTCAAGGTCAGGAGTTTACTAACGGAGTTAGCAGTCAAGTTCAGATCAGCCTGAAGAAGTGGACGTATTGAGGCTATTATAATCATTCCCTTTGACACAATGTGAACTAATGTCCTTTATGACACAAACGTCATTGAAGATCAATCCATGAGTCTTCATTAGCATTACAGTTGTTTTAGCATTAAGCCAACTTGGTGAGATGCTGTTAGGCTAGCTTGTTGAGGGTGGATACAGAGGATAGCACTGCCAGCGACAAGAAAAAGGTAGAAAATCATAATGACTCTATACTAAGGGCTTGAGATATTTTCATTCTTTTAATCCTCACAATGACCCTACAAGAGAAATATTATTACTCTTTTATAGATAAGGCAAGCGAGGCTTAAAGGGGATGAGTCACTTGACCAAAGGGGAGTGGAGCCATAATCTTAAGCCAATGTCAAGACACCTGAAGTTTCATTCTTGCTTTCTACACTCCATGACCTCAATGCAATATAAAGACCACAGGTTGTTAACTGTAGAGATCATCTGTTCTAAAAATCTGACATTTGTATGGGAAGGGTCAAAAGGAAAAATGAGTTATGAAAAAGAGAAGTTGAACATGAATACATTATGGGTTCAAGTTTTTTGTGACCTATGTTGGAAAGAATATTTAGAAGTAAATCTTAACTCACATTGCAAAACATGACAAGTTATCAGATGAAGTACAGACAAGTAGCATCTACCAGCAATCACTGTAATTAACCAAATAAAATGAGTATATTCCATAAGACAAAAAGACATTTCTGAATCATTAGTGGGCCTTGGTAGGTGAAGGTGCATGCTGCTGGACAAATCAGAAGCTAGGAAAGGAAACATGCTAATCACTGTTTGCAAGCATATCCAATTTTAACCACTATGAATGCTCATTAGGTTGATACTATCATTTTGGAATATAAGAGATTAAACTTTTAAAAAAGATTTATTGCAACAGTTTTTTGAGCCAAGGTCAACTAAGAGCAATAAAGCATTTCATAGCATGGAATACCAAAAATTCTTGGGTGGAGAAAGTATATTTCTATTGGCCACAGATTGGTAATAATTATCAGCACCAGTACTAATCAAAGTTGTATATCTTAGTGAGATCACTGTTAACCTCCATGCAAAAATTTACCAGGGACCAGAGATGTTGAAGCTGCATGTGTTTAGTTGATAGCGCATCTTAAGAAAAGCCACCTGCTTACTGACTTGCAGGTACCCCATGTATTCTAGGGACTGGCACAGACTGCTGGGTTTCCTTCTACCCATTTCTTACCCTGTCCTTAATAATTTATTTCTTAGAGCTCAACAGCAGGTGTTTTGTATAAAGAATGAAAATAAATGTGCAGGATATAGTCCTCAGCCTAAGTAAGTTTCCTTGCTGAAACATAACTAATATGCATGAAAGAACAACCATCAAAAAAGTGTATAATTGAGCAATGAGTATGTTATAGACTTTAGACAAAGGAGAAATTAATGTGGACTACCATCACTAATGCAGAGTTGACAAGGAAGCTTGCACCTAAACAGATTTAGTTAAATGTAGGCCAAAGAGTATCCATCAGTCCATATTATATATTTTAGTCCCTTAGTTTTCGTATTTGAAAAAAAGTGGAGCTAACCCTAGTCCTGTTATAGATTGTAAGGGATAATTACTAAGATCCTTGGGACAAAGGTGCCAGGATGTAGAGCTATCTGAAGGAAGGGCATCATCTTGTTAACCACATAGAAATCGCAAGAGAGTAGGAGAGAGGCATCAAAATCTGAAGTATTCCACCTTTAATATAACCTGCACTTGCCCAATGGCACAATATTAAATATTTCCTGCATGGTGTTTCTGTAGCATTTTGCTGGCCAGAACTTAGCATGTGGATCCCTTTTCACGCATTTCTTATTATTTGGCAAATTTTGGAATTTTCAACAAGAGCAAGTGGTTCTATAGTGCCAGGGACTATTTCAAGAGCTTTAAAGACATAGCAATACACTTAATCTCTTTGAAACAACTCTATGTAATGAGTGCTATTTTGTCACCCATTTTACTGATTAAAAAAAAAAAGTAAAGCACAGATAAATAGCTGGCCCAAAGTGTCACAGCTAGTGAATGGAAGTAGTGGATTTGAATCAAGATACTCTAACAAGAACCCACGCACCTAACCTCCAACCTTTAAGGCAATAAATCCCCCCAGCATTGTGAGGCTTTGCCACTGGCTGGTATTGCCACCCAAAGAAAGACCCAGAAGAAAGGTCTCCTAGACAGAAGTACTGCAAGAGATATTGCGTATCCACAGATCGCATTTTCCCCAGTGTACCAGGCAGGGTAAAGAGGCAAACTTTACCGTCCAGATACCCCAGATACAGCCCAGTGTGGAGGCCATGGCTGGACAGGGTTGGGCAACAGGGAAACCAAAGGTGATGGCTGGAGGCAGGGTGTGCAAGCGGGACAGAAGGAATGCATGCAAAGTCAGGTGACAGTCTGAAAAGGGCTGGAATCCAGGGCAATATCTTAGGCATTCCAAGCTCATTCTCTTTCACCAAAACAAAATTTCCTGGAGACAAAATTTTCCAGTATCTCAGGTCTTTTGTCTACGCTAAAATGTTCATGCAGTAGATTACAATGAGTGTGGTATTCAAAATCAGGGGCCAGCAGCAAAAACTGAGAAATCTTTCAAACTTCTATTCAAACTTCTCTGACCACGGGATTTGACTGGGGTGAGTTTGTGATCCATGGCATATTCACGAAGGCATGATCGGGTGTTTTTCTTTCAGAACCTGTTTATCCATTGGCAGATATTAATTAATACTACAAACACTTTGGGGTAGACACTCTGGTGGACACTGGGGAAATAGATGGAGAGGTACGATACTGCCTCCAGGACCCCACAGTCTAGAGAGCAGTCAGACCCCTACACAATCGATCACAACGCAGCAAGCATGACAAGAGAGGGTACAAGGTGTCAAAAAAAGGCACAGAGGGAAAACACCTGACTATTCAAAAAAGTTTTCAGGTAGCGAATGCCATGGCTGACTACTCCAAGAAAAATTGGAGTCTGCCTGAAGGAAGGGAAGGATGAGGAAGGGCATTCCTGGCAGAAGAGACAACTGGGCAAAAGTATGGAAGTCAGAGAGTGCATGAAAAACTCATGCACTTATAAGAGGATATTCCCCCGGCTGAAACAGCACGTGCTTATTATCTCACAGTTCCTGTGGATCAGGAGTCTGAGCATGGTTTGATCAGATTCTCTGCTTCCGGGTCCTCTCACAGGGCTACAGTCAAGGTGTTGCCCTGTGGTGAGGCCTGATTTCAAGGCTTAACTGGGGAGGATTCACTTCCAAGTTCATGAGGCTGTTGGCAGAATTCAGCTCCTCGCAGGCTTTTGGTCTGAGGGCCTGTTTCTTGCTGACTACTGGCCAGTCCCTTCATGTGGGCCTCTCCAAAACAGCAGCTTGCCTCATTAAAGGCAGCAATGGAGAGAGTCTGCTAGCAACTTGGAAATTGCAGTCCTATGTATTTTAATAATCGAGGTGACACCCATCATCTTGCTGGATTTCATTGATTAGAGCAGGTGACTAGGCCAGCCCACACTCAAGGAGAGAAGATTACACAAAGCCATGTATACTAGAAGGTGGAAGTTTGGGAGTGGGGGCTACCTTAGAGTCTCCCTGCCACAGGAAGACAGCTCCACATCATGGTCTAAGGAGGTATTCAGAAGATTCTATTCATCACTATCATTTTCCTTTTATTCCCACTTAGGGATGGGCGGTAGGTGGTGGGGAGAGGAGGAGATTGGAAACCTTCTACCCATGTGCTCTGCATTGTAAAATACCCTCCCAACCAAAAAATGTGATGAAAATTCTGGCTGAATGGGACAGAATTTTCCCAGTCTCCTAGTTTGCCTTTTTTTCTTCCCTATCTTCTCCGTCACTCTAGGGAATGGGCGCACTGCTACTGTGCCCACAAAACAAGACCCTTCCTGGGACGGCAACAGCACTGGCCTTCTGCCTCCTACTTCCTGTCAATGGCAAATTTCTCCCGAATCTGATTACTACCCTATCATTAGACTCCAGTGTCATGTGACCCTTTTTAGTGTATAGATAAAATGTTTAGTCTTCCTAAATGCTTAAAATAATTTTTATCCCTTTAGACATTCTTTAAATTCTTTTTCAATGGATGTTATTCATTACCAGTGAGATTTATTCCCCTCTGGCTCTTTTCGAAGGGCACAGCATTAAGGAGATAACAGGTTTTGACAAGTTATTTAAAAAGGGGTTAAGTTCACAGGTTTCATTATAATTCCTGGCACACAGTCTGAGGCAATATTTTATATTTATTTTGTTACATGGGCTTTTTAGTCTCTCCACCTGCTACCCGCACGCAAGGGCCTTACTATGTGAGAGTTTCTGTGACAATACATGGCTTGTGAGTTCCTGAAAGGGATCAGAAAGTATCATAGAAACAAAGAGTTTGTGTCTCTCTGATCACGATAACCAGAAATGGAAAAGAACACCGAACCAAAAATAGTAGTAGCGCCATTTACTCTGACAGAACAGAAAACTAGCAGCTTCTGCTTAAGAGTTTTAGGATCTCGAGCGAGCAACACCTCTGCGACTCCTTTCGCTCATCTGTCAAACAGCAAGGATGATGGAGATGCAAATGTATTTTCCTAAACAGAGTCCAGAATTAGTACAGCTTTGAACCCAATTTGTACAGCTCCGAATTTTACCAAAGGAAAGGCCCAAAGTAGTTGAGTAGCTGACCGGCAAAATGGTAGGCAGACATTGCCACAGGTTTTAGTAAAATTCTATGTACAGCCAAAATTCTGGAGCTACATTCATAATTTCCTGTTAATTAAAAGAAATACAAGATTATTGCATGCATCATTTAGAATATGGGATAAAAGGATATTCTGACACAGAAATGAGCAATCTTGAAGAAGAATCTTTGGATGTTACGTGGAAGGTAGAAAAAGCACATGCTTTAGAGTCCAAAAATATGGTTCCTAATCTCTGCTTGCTTCTGTGTGACTCCAACACCCACACAGCCTGTCATTGGTTCTCAAAGTTTTGCTCGCAGGTATCCCTATCTTCACAGGGCAAAAATAAGTCACTTGCCCAGGAATTTAAGGGACAGCACGGAGCCACCTCTTATAATCGTAACGTACCATTTAAAATATTCTCATGTACTATAAAAATCTATTTGGACTCATTCAAATGTTATGAGCTCTTGGTTTTTAAATAAATATTTTAAGTTAATTATTGTCATGTAAAATTTACCTTCCAAAAGCTGTGCCATGCTTATCCTGTTGCCTTGAGTGGCCACTTGGACTCTGCTATCTATCCCAGAGTGGAAATCACTCCCTGATTTTAAAAGCCTGGCCCCAGTGAGTATACAAATGAGAGCTGATAGCACGGTAAGCCCCCCAGCCTGAAGTGGACACCTAACGTGGCCCAACCCTACAATGACAAAGTCATAATGTCCCCACTCTCAAAGCTCTGACTCTCCCTCCCTTCTGAACAAATAATCTTTCTGTCACCCAAAAAAGAGAAAAGTAAGCCCATCTGATAGGAACTTTCTCATGTTCCTTATACAAACTCACTCACCTTCCTGTATCTATAATGGTCTTCTCCTTCCTCCTTCTTATCACACACAAGTCAAAGGGGCTGTAGTCCCTAATTCCTCTAGCCTTCTCAGGGAGCACACTCTGGCTTAGCTCCCTAATCTTCTGCATCCGTGACCTCTCCTTCTTGACTCTTCCCATTGATACCAAATATGTTTCCTGGGGAAAAAAAAAAAAACAGTCACCCCCTCAGTTGCATCTCCTGCCTCAGCTAACTACCATCTCCATATTTCCATTCAGAGCCAAACTATTTCCTCATATAGTCTCCATTTCATCATTCATTTTAAAATTATTACGTTTTTATTAAAATACTACATGTACATAGTTTTAAAAATGAAATATTACTACAAAGTATACTGAAAATATAGCCTTCTGCCCTACTCTCCGTGCCCAAGGCTGCTGACCAAGGCCAAATACTTTTCATTCTTTTGGTCATTTATATCCATATTTCTAAATAATACTCTTGAACTTTATATAACTGGGCACAATACATAATCTTGTGCACATCAAAGTTTTTGTTCAATATTATGTGTGTGAAAAGCACCCACATACTTCACTTTCATTACATGTTGTATCAAGTAATAGTCTATTCAATAAATATACATTTATATACCAATTCATTTGAAACTGATTGATTATCTGAACATTTTCCAGGTTTTTGCTACTATAAACCATTACTATAAACATGCATATATATTCATATTCAACATCTGTATATTGAATATGAATATATATACTCAGATATATATAAAATTTTAGTCTGTCCAAAAAAAATCCAGGCATTGTTAATATAGCAAGAACAGTTTGCCCAACATTGATGCAACTTGGCAGCCAAGGAGAGCGGACTGGAATGCCCATGTGTGAACAATGACGACTTCACTGTACTAGTCAGTGGGGGTGGCAGATGCCATTGAGTGAGCATGTGTACTGTGTCGCCATCCCATTCAAAATGACTGAGCGAGTAGAGAAACAAATCTGCATCAAATTTTGCATTAAGCTTGAATGTTCCTCTGCAGAAACTATTTGGATGATTCAGAAGGCCACAGCTATGGGTGACTGGTGATTGGCAGCTTTATCATGACAACATGCCTGTTTTTGTATCATGTTTCATTCAGATTTTTTTGGCGAAACATCAAATCACCCAGGTGACTCAGCCTCCCTGAAGCCCCATTTTGGGGCCCTGTGACTTCTGGCTTTTCCCAAAACTAAAATTACCTTTAAAAGGAAAGAGATTTCAGACCATCGATCGATGAGATTCAGAAAAATAAGACAGAGCAGCTGATGGTGATTGGGAGAACTGTGTGAGGTCCCAAGGTCCCTACTTCGAAGGGGACTGAGACATCATTGTCCTATGTACAATGTTTCTTGTATCTTCTTCAATAAATGTCTCTATTTTTCATAGTACATGGCTGGATACCTTCTGGACAGACCTCGTATATACGCATACATATGGGTAAAATTTTTCTCTCCTTTCTAAATGTGGAATATGAAACAGAAGTTCTTACTATTAAATTAATATTCATGTAGTCAAATTTATCAGTCCACTTTTATGATTTGCTCTTTTTCCTATATTGTTCACAAAGTTGTTTCTTATTCTAAAATCATGAAAATATTTTTCCATGTTTTGTTCTAAAAGTTTTAGTGTCTCCCTTCTCATTTAATTCATTTATGGTTTATTTTTGAGTACTGGGTGCCCATTTCCTTTTGAAGTCCTGTAATCTGGCTTCCTTTTCCATCACAACTGAATGTGCTCTAGGAAAGGTAAACAATGGTTTTTATATTGTTTAATCCAATTCCCCTTTTCTGGCCTTATTTTGCTTAATCACTAAGCAGCATTTGATACAGTGGATTACTCCCTCCTTCTTGAAAGATGCTCTCTTCTTGACTACCATGATACCACATTCTCCTAGGTTTTCTTAAACATATCTCCGACTTTTTTTTCAAGTGGTGCCTTCAACTACTTTTGCATGTATCCATTTCCTGCCTGACCTCTAAATGTTGGCGTCCTCCTGGGATCAATTCTTGGCCCTATTCTCTTTCTACGGTATTTTCTTAGGCAATTTCATCGACTCTCAGGGTTTTATGCTGATGGTCCCTAAAATTGAGACTCTAGCCTACACCTTCCTCCTGAACTCCAACTTGATATCTCTATTTAGATGTCTCCCTGACATTTTAAATTATCAGTCTAAAACAGAATGCTTGCTCTTCTATTCCTCTTCCTGCCTTCCCCATTTCAGTAAATGTCACCCACCCACCCTGTCATATGCCAAATATCTGGACGGCCATCTTCGATCCCTTTTTCTCCCTTAATCCTAACATCCAAGACAACAATAGGCCTTACCTTGTCTCACTCACAATACATCTGGATCTATTTACTTCTCTTCATCTTTACTACTCATTGTTTATTACCTGATGACTATAACAGCCTCCCAATAATTTTCTCTGCTTTAACTCTTATTCCCTTTCAATTTTCTTTTCCAAAGACAAGACAGACTGATCTTACAAAAACATCATTGGATCCACGCCAAGCCTCCATACAAAACCCTTCAACACTTACTCTTGGACTCGGGATGAAATCCCAAACCCCTGACATGGCCTAAAGAGCATTCTGCATTAAACAGCACCACCCTCTCATTCTATAATCCACTGTACCTAAGGGTCAGCCTGGAACACTCTTCTCCAAGTTTTTTGTTTGCCTCTTCCTCAAGCCTCAGGTTAAAGGTCAGTTTCTTGCCCCTACCCTGGCCCAATATATGACCTCACACTAACTTATACTTTCCTTTATATCATCTAAGTTCGTGATTACATGTTCATCTGACCATTAACTCATTAGCTGTACCCCAAGTTCCTGGGGGCAGGGATCATGTCTGTATAATTATTATTGTTATTATTATTCCTCGCAGTGCACCCCAGACCCAGGTCATGCCTTGCTTGTAGGAGACCGTTCTGCGTGGCATTGGCCCAGCTCCCACTCAGAGATGCACAGGACCCATGCCCACGGATAGGTTCTCCCGTGGGGAATCGGGCCTGCAATGTGCCTAGGCCGCTTTGAGTCTTGCTTTTGCTAAACACTCCCTCACCCTGAATTGAGACAGCAAGTGCTTACTGTAACTTCCTAAAATCCATGCTAAACCTTCCTAGGATGAGTGCAACCGGTTTGGCACTTTTCCCTTTGCAAATATCCTTCTTCTGTGATATGATTAGCGGTATTGTCTCCTTTGTTGTCTGTAAAAGGTAACCACCTAAAGTGAACCTGTGCATAGTAAATGAGGTCCATCATGTAATATGCGGGGGAACCCAATAAAGGCTTGTCATGGCTGTGGCTGCAGGCTTTTGCTCCTCTTGAGAGAAAAGCCATGCTGTCCCTTTTCCTCCACCGGACTCGGTAGTCCCTGTGCATGTCTCATTTCATCCATAATGACACAGACACTGCGGGCTGGTGTCTGCATCACTTGTCCATATGAGGAACTCAATAACAGCATGCTAAATCTGAGGGCACACTGAAGAGATGATGCCCCTTTCCTCACTGAGAAGGCTGTGTAGTCTTGTGGGACTCCTCGTAGCTGGGACTCAGGATTTCTGGGCTACGATCATATTTCTAAGAGGAGGATTTGGGGGAAATGCACTCTTCATGTCTCTGGCTTCATTTTCCTCATCCGAATGGCTTCCTGCTATAATCTATACCTACCCAGCACCTATGATTCCCATCATAATCCCTTTAAGATTGATTTCCTTCTAAGGGGGAAGGTAGCAGAGAGGAATAGAAGTAGTCCTTGCAAAGCTCTCCCAACTGTGCAGGCTACACAGGCTAATTACTACTGTTACCTTAAAGCAGAAATGTAATTAGTATATTACTACTTAGTTGTGTTGTAGACTGTGAGTAGCACAAAATTTATTCACCTAAGATTATTCTTGTAGATGATGTGGAGGCAATAAAGAAGCTTATTACTATTCCAGCATCACTGTGGTATTATTGCCCCCTGGTGGCAATGTTAATTACTTAGCTTTGTATGTTTGAAGATGCTGTTTAAGCAGGGGGTCCACAGATTTTCCCTGCAGATTGCGGTATTTACTTCTCTCCAAATGAAAGTAGAATCAAGGGCATGAGAGCATTTTCTTGATGAAAACCTCTGTGTCTACCCCACCAGCATCTTTTCCTTAAGGGTTACCGTTTCATTTCTTTCACTCTCCTTCACCCAGAAGACACATTTGTTCCCTCTTAGTCACTGTCCAGGGAGGCAATGACCAGAGCAATGAAGCCAATGAACTGCTTGGAGACCCTCATTTTAGAGAATATCTGTACAATAGCCAGTGTGCTAGGAGCTAGCTTTTACTTAGAACTTAGATTTCAAGGCAGCAAAACATTTTCAAATGTGTAAAATAATAGAAATACTGCCAACAATCAAACGTGAAATTACATATAGTAATTGCATAACAATTAAATTTTAAGGAAGTGCCACGTGAACACAGGTTTGCATGTTTCCAAGTGCATTTTCAGTCTCCAAATGAGAAACTTACCCATGAGACAAAGTTCGACTACTCACAGTTATACGACCTTGTTCTATCCTTTGAGAAAAAAAATAGAAGAAAGGCGGGTGTGGGAAATGGTGTTTCTAACTGATAGAAAATGCTTTAGCAGAGTTGAAATATATAGATATGTCTTTGCTATATGTTCTTTCCAACCAAGAGAGCATCTCCCAAAAGCTGGCTGCATTTATCCTTGATGGAAACAATCCACTAAAGAATGACTAGCTTTCACATAGCACAATGAGCAGTAAAAACAGTTTTCATTGCTCTCTACATTCCCATTTTTTCCCCTACAGTGCCAGATTTAGAATCAGACAGCTCTGGGGATGAATCTCAACTCCTTTGCTGGCTGTGTTACTTTAGGCCAGTTACTTAAGATTTCTAAGCTGTAAGATCTCTTCATCTATGAGTTGGGTAAATGGGAAGATCAAATGTGATATTATAGAAAAAATACTGTGCAAAATGCCAGGTGCACATAGAACATTCAGGAAACAGTAACTGTTATCATTACCATAATTGTTATTAAGGTTGTTCAAAACCTTATGAATGGTCTTGAGGAAGAAAATAACACTAAGCCAATAGAAGCTAATTGTTTGCATCCAGGAACAGTATTTAGTCACTTTGAAGAGACTATGAGTACAAATAATTGGCAAATAATACCCTTTACTTGTGTTCATTTTCTTCTGTCTCCCTAGGGCAGATGGAATTCTAAGATGGCCCCTAAAATCCCAGGACCCTGGTGTATGCCCCCAGGATAATCCTGTCTTCTTGAATGTGGGTGGGCCCTGTGGTTATGATGGGGTGTCACAGTCATGCTTACGTTGTAAATATAGTAAAAATGAACATATTTGCCGATATAATTTAGGTTTCACACTAGTTGATTTTGAGTTAATCAGAAGGAATATTATCTTGGCTGGGCCTGAATAAACCTGGTGAGCCTTTTTAAAAAGGGTCTAGAGGTCAGAGATAAAAGAAGCAGCAACGAGTCTCTTCTGCCAGCCTTGAAAAAGCAAGCCACGATGAGTTCCACAGCTGCAAGGAAATGAATTCTGCCAATAATCACATCAGCTTGGAAGAGGGTCCTGCATCCCAGATGAGACAGACCCCAGCCAACACTGAGATCTTGAACAGGAGGCCCATCTAAGCCGTGCCTGCTCTCCTGACCCAGGAAAACTGTAAGGCAGTGAGTGTGTGCTGTTTTAAGCCACTAAATTTGTGGAGATATGTTATGCAGCTATAGAAAATAAATACAACCCTGGCCAGGTGGCTCAGCTGGTTGGAGCATTGTCCCGTACAACACAAGGCTGCAGGTTCAATTCCTGGTCAGGATACTTAGCTAGGTTATGGGTTCCATCCCTGGTCGGGGCGCATACGGGAGGCAACCAGTCTATATTTCTCCCTCACATCAATGTTTGTCTCTCTCTTTATCTGTCCATTCCCCTCTCTTTAAAATCAATAAAAAATTTCCTTGGATGAGGATTGAAATTTTTAAAAAAGGGAAATCAATACACTCCCCAATTACTATTGTTTATAATTACTATTTTTAATTACTCCCTCAAAATACTATAATGATCATCACTGGTGTTTTAATTTCCCAAAGAACTGGAAAAAGAAACCAAGTGTCACGACTCTTTCAGTTATTTGTTTGCTCCTTTGACTCATGGATTTTTTTAGAAGAATATATTTTAGTTTCCACATATTCGGGGTTTTATCCAGAGATGATATTTTCGGTTCTTTCATTATACTCCCAGTGCATTTCCATGTCCCTCTCCCAGAGTCTAGCACAAATAGGCTTAGTGCTCTCATTGCCATCATACCTTGTACTTTCACATATGTTGTAAACCTCATACTGCACTGTTATTATTTGTGTTGAAATACTCAATTATCTCTCTTTTTTAAAAAGATTTTATTTATTTATTTTTAGAGAGGGGAAGGGAGAGAGAAAGAGAGAGAGAGAGAGAAACATCAATGTATGGTTGCCTCTCACGTGGCCCCTACTGGGGACCTAGCCCACAACCCAGGCATGTGCCCTGACTGGGAATCGAACCTGTGACCCTTTGGTTCGAAGCCCATGCTCAATCCACTGAGCTACGCCAGCCGGGGCTGAAACACTCAATTATCTCTTAAAGAGCTTTAAATAATAAAAAAAAAACTCTTATTACTTATATATCCATGTAGTTACCTTTTCCGGTGCTCTTTATTTCTTTGTGTAGATCCATATTTCCATCTGGCATCATTTTCTTTCCGCCTACAGGGACTTCAACATTTTTCTGTATGTGTCTGCTGGTGACAAATGCTTTTTTTTATTGATTTGAGAAAGAGAGAATGGAAGGGGGAAGGGAGAGAGAGAGATTGATTTGTTGTTCTATTTATTTTTGCATTTATTGATTGATTCTTAAATATACCCTGATTGAGGATCAAATCTGCAACCTTAGCATATTGGGACAACGCTTTAACCATCTGAGCTACCCAGCCAGGGTGAATTCTTTCAACTTTATTTTCCAATAGTAGTTTACATTCCATATTATTTTGTATTAGTTTCAAATACACAGCATTGGGCTAGACAATCATACACTTTACAAAGTGATCCCCCCAATATTTCCAGTGCCCACCTGACACCATACAGTTATTACAATTTAACTGATTATATTCCCCGTGCTGTACTTCACACCCCATGACTCTTTTGTAACTACCAATTTATACTTCATAATCCCTTCACTGTTTTTACCCAGTCCTCCAACACTTCCCTCCACCATAAATCATCAGTCCCTGTATCTATGAGTCTGTTTACTTTTTGTTTGTTCTTTTCTTTTGTTCTTTAGATTCCACATATAAGTGAAATCATATGGTGTTTGTCTTTCTCTGACTGACTTAATTTTATTTACCATAATCCCCTCTAGGTCCACCCACTGCATATATGTGTACCATATCTTCTTTATCTAATCTATTGATGGGCATTTGGCTGCTTCCATGTCTTGGTCATTGTAAATAATGCTGCAATGAACATAGGGGTGCATATATTCCTTTGAATTAGTGATTTAAATTTCTACCCAGTAGAACTATATACCCAGTAGAATCACTGGGTCATAAGACAGTTTCATTTTTAATTTTTTGAGGACCCTCAATACTGTTTTCCATAGTGGCTGCACCAATCTGCATTCCCACCAACAGTGTACGAGGGTTTCCTCTTCTCCACATCCTCACCAGCAATTGTTGTTTGTAGATTTATTGATAATAGCCATTCTGACAGGTGTGAGGTGATATCTCATTGTGGTTTTAGTTTGCGTTTCTCTGATAATTAGTGATGCTGAGCATCTTTTCATATGTCCATTAACCATTGTATATCCTCTTTGGAGAAGTGTCTATTCAGGCCCTTTGGCCATTTTGAAATTGGATTGTTTCCTATCTTTTTGGTGTTGAATTGTATGAGTTCTTTATAAATTTTGGATTTTAAGCTCTTATCAGATGTATCATTGGCAAATATCTTCTTGCATTCAGCAGGTTGTCTTTTCATTTTCCTGGTTTCCTTTGCTGTGCAAATACTTTTTAGTTTGTTATAATCCCATTTGTTTATTTTTTCTTTTGTTTCCCTTCCCTGAGAGATATATAAAAAAAAATATTGGTAGGTAAGAGAAAAGATAGAGATTTTACTGCCTGTTTTCTTCTAGGATTTTCATGGTTTTGAGTCTTATATTTAAATTTTTAATCCATTTTGAGTTTATTCTTGTATATGGTATAAGAGGTGGTCTAGTTTCCATTGTTTTGTGTGTATCTTTTCAATTTTACCAACATCATTTATCGAATAAATGGACTGTCTTTATCCCATTGAATGTTCTTGCCTACTCAGTCAAATATTAATTGGCCATATGGGCATGAGTTTATTTCTGGGCTCTCTGTTCTGTTCCTTGATCTATATGTTTGTTTTTATGCCATTTCCATGCTGTTTTGATTACTACAACCTTGTAGTATAATTTGATATCAGGTAGCACGGTGCTTCCAACTTTGTGCTTTTTTTCTGAGATTCCTGTGGCTATGTTGAGTCTTTTGTGGCTCTATATAAATTTTTTTATTATTTGTTTAGTTCTATGAAATACACCATTGGTATTTTGATAGGATTGCATTGAATCTACAGATTGCTTTGGGTCAACTTTTGTATATCTGATAGTCTTTATTTTGCCTTTGTTTCTGAAATGTATTTTCACATTATAGGTTGCTCTATTTTTCTTTCAGAATTTTAAGATGTTCACTACTTTAAAGTTTCTCTGCATATAGCAAGTATTTTTTCTCTGTCTGCTTTTAAGATTTTTCTTTATCAGTGGTTTTGAATAATTGCTTATCACATATTTTGGTGTCATTTTCTTATGTTTCTTGTGCTACTGGTTCCTTGAGCATCTTTTATCTGTAGGTTTATAGTTTTCATCAAGTTTGAAATTTTCTCAGTCATTATTTTTTCAGATATTTTTCTTCTCTCCTCCCCACCCCCTTCTGCCCTCTCTTTTGAGAGCTCCAATTATAAGTATTTCAGGCTAAGTGAAGTTGCCCTTTGATTCACTGATACTCTATTCATTTTTTACTTTAGTTCTTCTTTCTTGAAGCATTCCATTTGGGATAGTTTCTATTGCTCTGTCAGTTCACTAGTATTTTCTTCTGCAATGTCTAATTGGTCATTGCAATGAACTGAATGCTTATGTTCCCCCAGAATTTATATGTTCAGATCCTTACCCCCACTGTGATGGAATTACAAGGTGAAAACCTGGGAGGTGATTAAATCATGAAGGTGGAGCTTTCATAAATGGAATTTGTGCCCTTCCTTGTCAAAGAGACCCCAGAGAGCTCTCTCGTCCTCTTCCCACCGTGTGAAAATACAACGAGGAGTCTGCACCCTGGAAGAGGGGTCCTACCAGACTGCAGCCATGACCTCAGACCTCCAGAACTACAAAATATAAACTTCTTGTGTTTAAGCCCTCCAGCCCATGGTACTTGGTTATAGCAGTCTAAGTGGACTAAGACTGTCATTAATCCCACTCAGTATATTTTTAAAATCTCAGCCATTATAACTCCAAAAATCCAGTTTGGGTCTTTTTCATGTCTTTCATGTCTCTACTTAACATGCTCAAACTTTCCTGTAGCTCTTTGAACACATACAATGCAGTAATAATAAATTTTAATGCCCTTGTCTTCTTATTCTAACATCTGTGTTAGTTTGGGGTCAGTTTTGGTTTACTTATTTTTTTCTAATTGCATATCATATTTTCCTCTTTTTTGCATGCTTAAGTTTTTTATGTCCTGGCTGGTGTATCTCAGTGGATTGAACACAGGCTGTGAACTAAAGTGTCACTGGTTCGATTCCCAGTCAGGGCACATGCCTGGGTTGTAGGCCAGGTCCCCAGCGGGGGCCATGTGAGAGGCAACCACACATTGATCTTTCTCTCCCTCTCTTTCTCCTTCCCTTCCCCTCTCTCTAAAAATAAATAATAATAAATAAAATTTAAAAAATAAGTTTTTTTATTAAATGTGTCTATGTTATCAATTTTATTTTGGGGAGTTCTGGTGAGTTTTTTGTTCCTATAAATAAACATACTTGAACTTTGTTTTGTAATGCAGCTCCATTACTTGGACACAGTTTCAGGTATTGATTTTATGAATTGTTAGGTAGCACCATGGTGATGCTTATTGAAGGGACCATTTTTTCCCTCACTGCTAATGACAAGCATTTAGTATTTTCTGACTACTCTAACCTATGCCTCCTGGGGTATTCTAGGCTGGTTGGTAAGAACCAGTGCTGTGAGAGCTCTGAGTACTATCCTTTATAGTTCTTCTGGGTGGTTCTTTCTGCAGCCTGGGTAGCTTTCTCATAAGCTTGTGCTGATCAGTCCTCTGATGAGTATTCAAGCAGCCCTCCAAAATCTCCAGTTTTGTTGTGTTGTTTTTTTTTTATGTCTCTTCTCAGGTACTTTGTACTGCAAACTCTAGCCCCCTTTTTCCTCCTGGGATTCAGCTTCTCCTCGATTAAAGGAGTCCACTGGGCTCTCGCGGGATTCTGCCTTCTGCAGTCTGGAAACTTTCTCAAGGCAGTTAGCTGGAGGTGATCAGGCTCATTTCATTTGCTTCCCATCTCTCAGAGATCACTGCCTCTCATTGTCTGATGTCTAGTGCCTTGAAAACCAAAGCTTCACATACCTAGTTTGTTTTTAATTGTTTTCAGTGGGAGGGTAAGTCTGGCCCTTATTATTCCACCTTGACTGGAAGCAGAAGTCTATCTGGACCATGTCGCATCAGGGGAAAAGGAAGAAGGCTGGAGGCATCATTCTACTGAATTTCCTAAAGCTGTCTAGCTGTATGGTAATCATTCAGTTCAGATTGGTTTTTGGTTTCACCCTTTGTTTCTTTTTATGTAACAGATTGAGGAAGAGGACAGGTGGCATGCCTCTTCATTTCTCTTGGGGCAACTTTGAAGCATATTTTGCTTTTTTCCTAAAAGAATGGGAAAGAAAAGAATTTTTAAATTGTTGCTAAATTTAATTCAACGAAAGCTAAATGTAGAAGAGGATAATAGTTGAGTATTTCCCTCCAGGAGGCTGAAGTGACACCACATCCGCTCTGCACAACTGAAAGTACAATTTTACTGCATTGTGTAGTGTCCTTTGAAAGCAAGACTCTCCTTGTTAGGTGAATATTGCTGCTAATATTGCAAATACCTAACACTGTTTCCCTTTAGCATGGAGCTGGTAGGTAGAATAATTAATAGTCAGTTGGGATTAACTTTAGAAGGGAACAAAAATAAACTCAGCAGATGATATGCTACAGAAATGTACACTTGAACCTGTACAATTTTATTAACCACCAATGTCACCCCAATAAATTCAATTAAAAAAAGAATTAACTCAGCAGGAAACTCTTAGGCCAGCCCGCTATGGGCAGTTCTTTAATTATTCCTTTCGAGTCTTGGAATACTGTGCTGAAAGGAGCTGAGGGCCCTGTTCGCTGTAAAACCTGTTGGGAGAATCCTGTTCCCGCTGCAGTGTTTGCTGGAGCTCATCCCTGTCTGAGCAATGTCCACGTTCCCCATCTCCACAAACACAGCCTGTTTGTAAAGTAAAAGACATTTCGGAAAAAATGAAGGGGATTTTTTCATGGAATACAGTATTATTCTCTGCCGAGTGCTAGAGAAACTCTACTGAGGGAATAGGAAATAGCAGGACCCCCGTGGGCAACATGAACTTAGGACCATTAGGTACCGCCACATCTGGGCCCACAGCTTGATACAGTATCCCTTCCCTGATCCTCAGGCAACTCCTATGATGAGTATGATGATACGTGACCTCCTCAAGAACAAGAACTAGATGCTGCTGCTTCTCTTGAGGTCCCACTCAGTCCTAAGGGCAATGATACTGACATGAGTTACTTCTCTGACAGCATCCCTGCATCCTCCTAACTCCTGTGCAGCCACCCTGGCCTCCAGGCTCTCCCTCACATGCCCCACGTACGCTTCTGCACAGGGCATTTTGCTTACTATTCCCTCTGCTTTGAACACTCCACCCACTCACACCCATAAGGGTCATTCCCTCTCTACCTCTCCCAACTCCCCAATCTAAAATTGCATCACCCTTCCAGTCACTTTCTATTGCTTTCAGGATTTATTTTTCTGCATAGCACTTTCACCACCTCTTATGGTAGATGTCTACTTTTTTGTTTATTCTGTTGACCCTCCATAAGCTCCATGAAGGTAGGACCTTTGTTTAGGTCTCTCCTGCACCCCCAACACCTGGAACAGTGCCTGGAGCATAGTAGGAATTCAATAAATATTTGTTGAGTTAATAAGCATGTGGAACACATGGTATTCTTTTAGGAAAAGGTAAAGTGCGCTTCAAAGTCGCCCCAAGAGAAATGAAGAGGCGTATCACCTGTCCTCTTCCTCAATCTGTTACATAAAAAGAAACAGGCTATATAAACATGTGTGGGTCATGAGAAAGCTGGCTCGATTCCATGGAAGTAACAAGATGTTTGGCCATAAATTAAAATGTAATGTACTGAGAAATTGATATTATAAGCATCTGTAGGTATGGAGTCAGCTGGGATTCCTGGGTAGCAATCTAAGAAGCGATCAAAGAATTCACACGAAAAATGAGATGGTTGGTCTGAGACACACCATCAAGAAAAAATTGGTAAGAAGAACCCCCAGAAGGACAGGGCCTCAGTCGCAGATTCTGCAAAACGTCCCACACAAGCTGATGTATGCTCCATGAAGACTTGAGTAGCACAGACTTTTTAAAAACTATAGTTACTTAAGACTGGCACCAAAATGCAGGTACTAAATCACATACCGAAAAACTAACCATCAACAGCTATCAGGACCATTTTCAAAACTGAGCTGGTGTTTAGTATTAGCACATTCCCCTTCTGAGCGGGCATCTCTAACAAAGACCTATTCCTTTTTTTGAGAAATGAAAGACATTTTCTCATTCTACATCCACAATGTCTGCCTGACTCCTTTACTCTTTTAACGCCTGTCACTATGAGAGTTCCACCTGCCGACACACAGCTGGAAGGTGAGTCTGAAGCAGAGTTAGCATGGGCCAATTATGGGCCCGACAGCGAACCTGACAGGTGCCTAACCCATGTTTGGGGAATCCAGTGGAATCGGGACATTTTGGCAAGCAATGACGCTGGTGCCCCCTGCTGCGTGGATGCACAGAGAAGGTAAAGAACCAAGCTCCTCTTTTCCAGCGGAGTCTGGTCCAGAGCATACTACACACCCTTAATCTATTTGGAAAAGTTGTCCCAACCTTTATAAACAATTTCAATCTCCCTCTCCCTCTCCCTCTCCTGCTCCCTCTCCCTCTCTCTCCCTCTCTCTCTCTCTCTTTCTCTCCCGCCCTACTTCCCTCACCTCCAACCCCAGCAACAGTACTTACATCTGACTTTCACAGTCTTCACACAGAGAGAAACAAGTAGCACCCCCACGGTGATGATTCTCCTGGCAAGACTGAACAGACTTCCTAGAACAGGAGAGCTACAATTTCCCTCCAAGTAATTCTCACAGTCAGGCTCTCATGGCAGCTTGTTCTGAAGGAGAACAGGCAGCTCCCTGTAGCTGCTGTAAGTGAGCGAGAGGACGGGGGAAGGACGGTGAGGCAGGGAACTGCGGGGCTCCATACCTCGCCTGGGCTCAGACGTGCTTCTCCAGGGGACTAACAGCATTCACTGTGAAAAGGGCAATGCCTGAGTCTGGCTGGTGGTGTGTGGCGTGCAACGTTGAACTTTAAAAACTATGTTCCTAGAGTCAGGGCCTGATACATCAGGCTAGAGGTAAGTTGACCTATGTTGGTATAAAAATAACATGTAATCAATCTCATGGTTAAAAAAAATTTTAACCCTAAATCTTTTTCAAAAGTCAGATTATTCAACAAAATCTTTTTTTCTTCCTTTGCACTGTTGTGAATTTGATATAGTTGTGGACTTTATGTCAGATTTTATCTACTTTACCATAAAAAATAGGTTGACTCTAAATGTCAAAATATAGTCAAAATCATCTTAGCTGCAATGGAGCGCATAATTACCGTGAGTGAAGCACTTTCCATGCCTTTAAAAAAATTATTTAACCCTCCCAACAACCCTAGGTACTATAAAATAGGTGAATACTATTACTATGTCCTATTTTATTTTTTAATCAAAAGTATATATAATTTTTACATATAAAAATTACAGTCAATATTATTTTGTATTAGTTTCATGTATCACTGTGTCCCATTTTAAAGATGAGTAAGCTGAGACTTAGGAAGGTGAAATAATTTCCCAAGGTCACAGATGAGCTGAGGTCAGCCTCCCTCTGAAGGCCAGGTTCTCTCTGCAAAATGGCAAGCATTCCTGTACATATGAATAACTTGAGACAATTCTTGAAAGTACAGATTCTGGGGCACCAGTCTCAGAGAATCTGATCCAATAAGTTTGTTCACGTGGCTGGAAATCTGCACTTGTGACAAGTAGCAGAGATTATTCTGAAACCGATGCTATAGCCCCTCCCATCAAGAACCAGTGTTCCAGGGGTTCCTAAATATCCAGCATCTCTTACTCCAGTCCCTTTGTTAGAAGAATGAGGGGACAGCCCCCAGAGGTTAAATAACTTCCTTGGAGGCTGGTCCACTGGCTCAGAGCAAGACTGGAATCAGAATGGAGCCAGCTGGCTCAGCCTTCTTTCCACCACATTCCAATACAGAAAAATTCAAGTCTCTTAGAGAGCTTTGTTCTTTCCCTAGCCTCTCAGTTCTGCAAGCAGCCAAACTCCCCTGGAGCGTCAAACAATATGTTCAAGGCCAGCATGGAAAAATCACACCACTAATTTGAAAAGTCTCAGAGCTTGGTGCCCACGTACTGCTGAAACTGGAAGCAGTAAAAATCATTTAAATATTACTTTTCTTTAATTGTGAGAATATCAGTGTGTGAAAATTGCCATGTGTAACCTTAAGAGTTGTTACAGCTTTCTAAAAAGCAAGCTTGCCTTTACAACTGCCATTCAGCAAGTATTGTTTCTCCTTTTACACATTCCCATTAAGATCTCAGCACAGAATTGGACCCATATAATATCTAAACGTGGTTCAGAACAGGTTCTTAAGTGTAGATGTAAATGGAAGTCTTATAATTCTATGAGATCATTATGGTTACATTTACTGTTCAGCCGCCACTCTGAGCTATTACCCTGAGAGAGGCGTTTTCTCTCTGTATTTACCCAGTTTGTGTTGAATGAGCAAACATCAAGATTGCTGGCTTAATGCCAAGGTTTGGCAAACAATTGTTCCCCTGGGTGTGGGCTTATTTATTTATTTCTGTTTGTTCTCTGCAAGAATCTGTCATATCAAGTCCCTTGAAAGGATACCTAAAATATGCTTGCACTCTACATTTTGAGGTAACTGCGTTAATTCATCTCTGGTGTTATTGCAAGTGTTCGCACATGGATTGCAAAATTCTTGGTTATGCAAATGTGTTGTGTACGTGTGTTTTAATGACACTATTCTGGTATGATTTTCCTTTACTAGTAGTAGCTTATCACACAGCTGTTTATGGACAGACTTGTGAGCTTTCTAAATGCGCTTGGCACTGTTACTGAGGCAACCTGCCCCAAAGGATTCCAGAGATAAAAACTTCAGAGGCCCCTTGCATCTGAGCCGCTCAGTGTGCGTGTAAGGCAGAGGACTGTTTTCCAGAAATACAATGTTTGGGTGGAAGTGTCTGACAAAGGAACATGAAGAACCAGAACAATATGGGGTTTTGAAATTAGGTCTTTAAATTCAAGATGACTTTTGAAATGCCGCCCCATTTCTTACAATCTGGCGCTCTCTTTTCTTTTTCCAGAAGCTGCAATGCTCGCTGCACGCCCACTCGGGAGGCAAAGCGGCAGAGCAGCACAGTGGAGTTTTGTCCCCACTCCGCAGCCCTCCTGTCGTACAGGGTGCTCCAAGCAAAGTATGGCAGGGTTTTCGCAGCTGAATGAAGCCACTTGAAATGTCTGACAGGCCTGGACTTCAGTTGGTTAATGAGATCAATTCTCCCTGTGTGGCAGCTAGTCCCTGGCAGGTTTTTTTGCCCTTCTGGAAGCCTTATAAATGCTTTCAACCCATTAGAATTCCACATAGTTATTTAATACCGTTGTGGGAATTACTTTGTCATTTTAAATCAGAGCTCAGCAAACATTTTTGTAAAAAGCTAGACAATAAATACTGTTGGCTCTGTGGCCCATATGGTCTCTGTCACAGCTACTCAATTCTGCTCTCGCAGTACAAAAGCAGCCATAGATAATGTGTAAACAAACAAGGGTCTACGTTCCAATGGAACTTGATTTATGGTCACTGAAATTTAAATTTCTTATCATTTTCATGAACCACTAAATAATGTTCTTTTTCTTTTTTTTTCCAGCTATTTAAAAATTAACTCCATTCTTAACTCATGTATCAAAGACAGGCAGTGGCCTAGGGTGGGGGGCATAGATTTCCAGTCCTTGCTAAGCTAATAATGGTTCAAATAAAAATACCAACATAGCCGTCAGCTTCCCTCATTTACCTCAACATTAACGAGCATCAAAAATGTCAGCTGTCACTGTACTAATTAGTTGGTTGATCTATGTTTGGGAGCAAAGGTCAGCATATAATATTTCTATTCAGAGGAAGAATGCCAGTAAATTTGGCGAATTTGGTGTTGGGTTCAAAACGGATTTCTTCGTGTGACTCCCCATCTTCTTGAAAAGCTCAGGGTCTGAGGTGAGACTGGAAAGGTTCCAATGTGAAGTTTGAAACCTGTCTGCTGCGCAGTGCTGACGCTGCCTGAATGTGCTTACTGCCTGCAGGGAGACCTCTGTGCTCTCCAGTTGACTAGCCACCCCAGGAAGGGGAGCTCCCTCTCAGAACAGAGAGAAGGGGAAGGGACGCCAGATCTTGGGTGACGTCAAGAAAGGTTCTTCTTTTCTTCTTCATCCTGACCCACCAACACAAAGATCCCTTCTCCACCAGGGTAGCAGGACAGCAAATTGGTGTGACACTCAGGTTTATTACACTCCTACTTGCAGTTTAGTGCATCAAGTTGCTTCCTAGACAGAGAATACTTTGATAAAATGAAGTCAGTGCCTCTTTCCTCCTATACCAATTGCCTAATAGACTTGATCATAACTCTCCCCCATCACTTCTGCCCTCACCTCTTCCTTCTTCTGCCCATTTTCCCTCTTTCCTGTCTTTTGAAGTAATAATTTAATGTTCCCACATGTCCTATACTCTTCCTACATGACTCTGTCCCACATGACAGAGTCATGTGACTCTGTACCAACAGCGATGGCATCCCTGGGTTCTTAGAAATGTGGTATTTGCCACCCCCATAACCATTCAGAATCTACATCTTAACAAGACCCTGGTGTGTGTTCATTAAAGTTTGAGCGGCACTTTTCTTTATAATATCCTTATCACTCCAGAGAAACAAAGCTCAACACAAACTTCAGGCTTAAATAAATATACTGGAGGGAAACAGAGAAGTAACCTTCTCAGGATTATTCAGAGTTGCAGAAAAAAATCAAGGATAGTAGTGAAACTTTAAAATGAGCGAGCGATGGCCTTGCTTTGGAGAGAATCTGAGGACTTTTTCCTCTAGCAGTCTTCAAGGTGGGAACAGATTATCCCGCACCAGAGCGTGCTAGTTAAGGACCCAGAGCACAGAGCCTCACTGTAGCGCCCCAGCTCCTGTGTGGAGGGAGACCCATGTCTGATGATGCTCATCCCATGGCAAGTGCTGTAGTGACTGATGCCACTTCACTGCAGAGAGAGGTCTGTGGAGGAGAAGGGTGAACAGAGCGGTCATTCCTTGGCATTCTGCAATATAAGGGAAAAGGCAGTGGGTAGATATTTAATAACCAGGTTGGGAGTGGGGGAGTGGTGGGAGAGGCCCTGATTTGTAGTATTTATTGATTCTCATGTGCACATATTCCCAGCTCGGGTGATTTGAAACTACCTAAGTGATGTCACTGAACATGGACTTGGGAAGAGATGCAGAGCAGCGCCCGACGATATGACAGTTCCACTCTACAGATACAACGGACCTAAACAAACTCAAAAATATGATAATAGTAAGCTATAATAAAATATTTAGAAACCAATGAGTTGTATTTGGTGCCTTTGTTTTCAATAGAACTCATTTAATTGTAAGTTATTATAATCTAAATATTAATAATGGTTGGGTTTAATGACCAGGTCCAAATATTCCCGACAATCAGCATTCATGAGGCAGCATGAGCAGGCTCTAGCCCATCCCTGGAACAGGGCATTTCCATGGCTTTGGCCTGTAGTCAGAGTGTGCTTCCAAAGATACCTGTACAATACAGTTGGGTTCCCCTCCCCCCCCCATTACTCGCAGGGATGCCCAGCAAACCTCTGTTCATAGATTGCCTTAAAAGGTGGGGGAGGTGATCTGTAGTACCTCACTCATATAGTTCATCCCACAAACTTTCATTAAACCAACTCAAGAACGTTTTATAGGTGTCCTCTGTGTTGGATTATTCTAGTTGAAAATTTTCCAGTTTCCAGTTGGAACATTTCATGTGACTAATAAGTTATACCTTGAGTTAATTTTTTCAGAGATACTCCCCAAACACCATTGAGCTTTGTTTCAACTCCTCAGTCACAAAACTTTAATGCTTGCTGCTCAATAATTATAATGCTTTGACTTTCATCTTTCCTCTTGAATTTCATCTTTCCTCTTTTTCAATTTTAGTAAAGAACAATTGGCGCACAACATCATCCAGGCAATAAGGAGAGAGAGTGAGAATGATTTTAAATACTATAAAGGAAATAATCAGCTTCTTATAATAGAGCTGACCATTAGGTTCCCTGGAAGGATCCAACAGTGTCACGTTTCCAAGAATTCTTACTAGTATTTTTCTGGGTGGATACCTGGAGGGACTGAGCCGGGCCACCTGGGTCTTCCTCCCAGATTCCTCAGTAACCGGCCCGCCCCCAGCTCCGCCTCCTCATCTGAGTGGCTCAGTCTCTCCAAGCCCAAGTTTGCAGCCTGTAAAATACGCGGTTGCTCCATGATCTGTAAATTCCCTTTTAGCCCTTTTTTGTTTTAATTTTTGAAAGTGAAAATTAATTGAAAATAGAATAAAGAGAAAAAAATGTTGCTCATTTGAGCACTCTGCCTGGTCTGCCTTTTTTTGAAGGATTACACCGTTTTAATTTAATTCTCTTAGAGAAATAGTCATATCCATGCTCTTTCCTAACCGCTGATAAAATACATCTTCCATAAAAATTATTTGCACGACCCGTTTCTCGGTTGCTGGGATGTTTATGACCCTAACTATCTGGATCTCTGGTTGTGTGACCGTCCTCTCTGGTGGCCATCCTGATATCGCCGTCCGGTGCTGTCCAGGGCGCCTTCGCTGCCCACGGGTCCTCAAGAGCTGCACCCGCCCACCGGGCTTCTAAGTCGCCTTCTCACAGTCAGTCCCCACCGAGTCCGAAGCACAAATGCCAAGAAACGGAGTGTGTGGCCCAGGCACTGGAGGTGGGTGTGTATGCCACTGTGCCTTAGAAAGGAGGAAAGAAGTCCACGGAGGGTGCTTACGACTACGGTACTTCAAACTCTAACTCGGGCAGCAACGGGCCTTCCCCTCACTTCGCTTTGGAGAGGGCTGTAATCTGCATCCCAGTTGTGAATTAGATGCCTCCGATCTTCCGGTTCTCGGTTACAAAAGTCCCAGGGTCTGGTGATTCGGTTTATTGTGGCAACAGTTCCCGGCAACAGCCCAGGTGTCAGTGCCTCCTGCTGAGCCTTTCCTTGCTGGAGGCGGGAGAGGCGCTGGGGCGCAGGTGCAGGACGCGGGGCCCTGGGGTTCAGTCAGGGCCGCGGCTGCGGCTGGGAGAGCGCGAGGGGCGCACGGCGGAGCCGCGTTCGAGGAGGAGCTCACAGCACGCAGCAGCAGCATGGGCTGTCGACCTTCCCAGCCTGCTGAGGAACAGAGATTCGTCCCCACGCCCAGGAGGGGCTGGGAAGAGGGATTCAAGGTAAACCAGACAAAACAAGAATAAAAACCTTTGCCATGGGTAGGGGCGGCTGGAATGGGTTTGAGCAGGGTCGGTGGGGCTCACGGTGGATGGCTTGTATGTAGTGGGGGCGGCTTGGAGCCAACTTTATCCGTCCAGTGTTTAACTGCTGTTTTAACCAGGATCCTTGTTGCTACAAGACCAGCTTTGAGAGTCTTTTGTTTCAAGAGCTAGCAAAAGTGATGTCACCCCAGGGCAGGGGCAGGGGCAGGGGCAGGGGCAGGAATAACGGGATGAGTGGTGCGTTCTGTACAGAGCTGGGGTTGCAGATGATTCTCAGGGGCAGGTGAGAGCACCTGGGAGTTGCCACGTATTATTGGCTTCCAGAAAGTGGGCCCTTTGGCAATAACTTAGAGCTGGAAGAGATCTCCCTTGCCTCTTGAGGGGCCCAAGGCCCAGAGAAGTAGACAACTTGCCCAAGGCTGCACACCTGGTTTGGGGGGCAGAACTGGAAAAAGAATCTAATCTCCAAAAGTCTCATTCCAATACTCTTTCCACTCTCCCACAAGGTAGCTTCTTCCTTAATTCTTCTGGAGACCTGCAGGGGAATTTTTTCCAGGGTGGGAAATGGAGGGATGGTTTGGTCCAAGCAGAAATGAGGTCCACGATTTCTCCCCATCCTTATCACATTCAACATTCCACAAACAGAACTAGGAACCCACAAGAGTCTTCTTGAGAGGGGTTCCCCAAAGTTAATGTTACCATAAGATTTATCATCAAAAGCAGAGTGCTTTTAAGAATGAAAGAGAACATTGGTAATAAATCTGCCCAGGAGGTCTGAGCTAAGCCCGCCCCATCACCTTTCCTAAAGGGCATTTTTGGAACTACAGTTTAAAGAGCACACACCTTCTATCCACAGGCTCCAGTTACAACACCTACACTGCGTGAGGAACATCTGCTTGGCTCTTGGAGTCAAAAAACAAACCAGGGTCTAGTAAAGTCTGAGATGCAAGTTTAGCACCTGCTGCCCTGGGGGAGGTCAGCAGAAAACACCTGCTTTCCACACCAGCTGCCACTGCCTGCATGTAGGGTGCAGCGACCTCTTCCTGGGTTTTTCTGTCATTCCAACCAGTCTGTCTCCCACACTGCTGACTACCTTCCTAAAAAGAATTTCCTGAAGTGTGCAAAACCCTTGACATTTGGTCCTACCAATCTCTCTTATACCATCCTCTTCTCTCCAGTTCTGTCACTCACAGACTTTCCCATCTGCCAGCCAAGAACTTGCAATGCTGTGCCCTGCCTGGTGTGGCTCAATTGGCTGGAGCGTCAGCCCATAACTGAAAGGCTGTGATTCCATTCCCAGCCAGGGCACATGCCAGGTTGCTGGTTTGGTCCCTGTCTGGGCAGTTATGATCCCAGCTTGAGAGTATCCATCCAGGAGGCAACCAATCAATGCTACTCTCTCACATCAACGTTTCTCCTTTCCTCTCTCTCCAAAAACAAAGGCAAACAAAAATGTCCTTCTGCGTTCCTCCCATTCTTTAGTGCCTGCCTCTCTCCTAGTAGCATAACCAGACTAAGGACAGTTGGCAAGGAGGACATCCAGTATTAAAATAACCTGAAAATAAATTCAAAGTCAACTCATGCATATATCTCTCTTTCCCCACCCCAAGCACTTGACTTTGGAAATCAGGTCTGGGAATGGTATAATTACTAGTTAAACACTAGGAATCAGAACAGTACTGCTTCTGCTACCTTCATAAATTCCCGGGACTGCAAGTTCAGTAGCTCAGCAGCGTCTTTAAAACCAGATGAACATGTTTGCTTGCATGAAATATTTATGTTTCTTGGTGGCACAATTGTAAAATATTCTGAATCAAACTTCTTGAGAGCTGCCTGCAGACTTTTTTTCACCTTACCTTAGTCTAAAGTGGTGAGAAATCACTGCAATAAAATAATGCACAATAAGAAATGATGGCAAACTTTTCTTCTTTGGGGAAATCTCTTTATGATTAATTCAAAGTTTTCTGCTTGTTATAAAAAGGGACAGGGTATATTGGAATAGACTCCAAGGGTCCTTCATACTCTCCCCTAATATTTGATGAGAAAATTCCTGTTTATTGTCAGTTAATGGGACTAAATACTTTTTAAAGTCCAATTTTTAGAAGGACATATTCCTGACTTCTTTTTTGGAGAGGTGCCATTTATTATTTCATTCATTAGAGTAAACTAGAAAAAAAATTTTTGAAGAACAAACTCTTCCTGTATGTGTGTGGACAAATATATTTATAAACTGTATCTGCCAATAATGTGATTTAAGAAGGTTTATGCTCCAGGGAGCCCTGACAAATGACTCCCTCCAAGCTGTGTGGAAAATTTGCTTCCCAAAAGCTTTGGAATAATATGACACCTGTGGACAACCAGACCAAACAAAACCAAATCCTGTCTATAGTTACGTCAGTACCTTTTTGGAATGTTGATTGTTCTTATGCATAGCTCTCAGTTTGGCATTCTCAGTTTTTCAGTGTTGTGTAAAATTGATCGAATTTTTTCACCAAAACAATGAAGTACAAAATAAAATTGATACAAAATGTAGAAAGGCATTGAGTCTGTTCTTCTGCTACAACTTCATCTCAAGGAGAAAAACAAAACCTTTCCCCTCCCTGCGCCTCCCCCAGTCCCACTGCAGCCAGGCTTCCTGGTGTGGAAATGGAAATACAGCATGTACTGACAGATGAGGAAACTGCCTTAGACACGTGGCTGAGAGGCACAGGTCTAATTAATTTGTAAATATCTCTAGTCTTTGAACTATATCTACTCCCAAATCTAGATTTTGAAATTGGGTTAAAATTTCCAAAATGTGTTGCACATAGATAAGATATTTAAAAGACATTCTCTGTTTTCAAAAGAGAAAAATCTTAGATTTCTGCTGTGGCTACGGAAGGCTGGTGTATATTATTTTCTGCTGAAAGACAGTGTTTCATCTGCTACAGTCGAAGTTTTGGCCACTCACAGCCCTTGAAGGCAGATTCTATCCAAATAAGCTTAAGTGGGGAAAACTCCTTGCGAAGGCCTGGATTAGTCACTGCCATGAAACAATTAAGAGGTCGGTCATTCATGGTTGTCACGTGTAAATATCTTCCAATCAGAATATATTTGTGAAAACACACCTTTTAGACTGAAAATATTCTGATTTGCTCTCAGCTCCAATGTGGGCATTTTGTTTATTGTTGTTATTGTTAAATCAGTTAAATTTGTCAAGTCCCCAGTGGGAAATGTGAGAGGGCAAAATTAATCCCTGTGTGTTATTTAGTGCTTCACTAATTCAATGAAAGAGAGATCTGCAAAACAAAATGAACTTGTGAAAATGTCTGTCTTACTATCACTGCAGACACTGGGTTTTGATCGTTCATTTGGGAAGAGGGGGAAGAATGCCCAGCACCGTCTTTAACTTCAGTACAAACTGAGAGCCCCAGAAAGATTAGCAGCAGATACACTCTCCTTTTCCTTTGTTGTGAGTAACAACAACGAAGCAAAACTGATATACATACGGTGGGTGGGGCAACGTCAGGCTTACAGTTGTTCATATGGAAAATAATACAATAATAAATAACAATACAAGAATACACTGTTTTGCATGCTCGCAACTGTAAACCTACTTTTGCCCCACCCTGTATGTATGGTATACATGACAAAGGAAAAGGAGACCCCATCTGATGTAATAATAGTTATTACATAACAATATAGTAATATATCACATGTTAACTGTAAAGACTTTTCCCAGTGGGCTTATTCTACAGGCACTGCACGGCAGTAACCATGTCTATGAAGAAAGACAAATGGAGAGAGGAGGAGAAAGGCATACAGGGGCTCTCAGGCTTTCTCCTTGTACCGACTCTTATTTCTGATCCGCGGAGTTTTTGTTTGCTTACTTTGTTTGTTCAGTCGGTTGATTTTTTTTCCCTAGTTTCCCATGTAGTCCTGAGCCACAGAACTAATTAATCCTCAGCACAATCAACTTGCTGCTGGTTTAGCTGGAGTGATCATGTTACATAAACTCGGTGATAAGGAGCTGTGTGAGGTTGGAACGTGGGAGAGCCCCTCACTGCACTCAGAGAACCTGAGTGGGCGGGGCCCCGCCTAGCTATTGTGATTTCTCCTTAGCCTCTGAGCGACTTCACATGTTGGAGTGCATCTAGAAAGTGGTCAAATGGCCTTAAGTTTTACAAAATTTGTCTGATTTTTATTGTAAAAATATCAAGAGTTTCATGCTAGTGTCCTAATTTTTTATTGTTTTTCTGTTTTATAAAGGGATGTTTTCTGTTTGGTTCTAGAGTCCTAATTCAGAGCCAGGAGGGACCCCCCTCCTTCAAACTAAAGTTCTCTGAGGTCTGTTATCTTCCTTTCTAATATTTCTGAGCCCACCGCTTTTCCTCATGTTTATTGACGCTCTCCTAGCTGGCGTTTAATCAGTTCTCACCTGGACAATAACCCAACAATTGTAACTGGCTGCCCTGTTTTGTTCCTTCCTTGAATTCTTGCCATTGCACTAGTTCAAAAGCGATCTTTCTAAAAAAAAACACAACTGATCGTTTATTTTACTTCCACATAGGACAGTCCTACAAAGGATTACTGTTGCATTCATAATAAAATCAAACTCTTTTACTTGTCACAAAAGACTTCCCTTTCCCACCTCAGCACCTGCCACTTTCTATTACAGCCGTTTTCTGCTATGACGGAATAATTCAGGTTCAATTCAAGTTCATGGACACACAATATTGTTTCATGTTTGTGGGTGCTTTTTCTTCTAAAATGACCTTTCCTCTTTGCTCGTTGGAAATTCATTCATTAGGACCTGATTCAAGCATTCTCCTCTTTAAGACATTTGCTACTCCCCCAAAGACACAAACGTGTGCCTGGGTATCAGGGCTGTGCTGCAAAGTGCAGGAGTTGGTGGGGCGGAGTCCTGAGGCCCCTCAAAGACTCAGGGGAGAAGAGCACCTTTTGGGTGAGAAACATAAAGTCATAGACATAAATAAGAATAGACAGAAGACAATATTCTGCAGAAGATGCTTACGTTCTTAATCTCTTCTGAGAATACCAAAGAGACTTCCTCTGGCATGTGTCTTCCATAAGAGAAGAAGTTGGCTGATAGCACCGAGAAGCTTCAAATGAATGAGACGTGGGAAGTGCAAACCAAGCAATGGAAGAAGGGCCAACACTGGGAGAGAGGGGGCGTGGCATTAGAGGGGCTACAAGAAAAGTTTTCCGGAACATATTCAGTATTTAAAATCTATTTCTAAACATAAATGCCAGGTCTATAAATTGAATTAATTTCACTTTTTCTTACTTTTCTGCTTTTGCTATAGAACTATTGAACATTGACACCAGCCAGCATTTTGGAGCCAGTGGTTTACTAAATCACACATGGCTCCTTTTCACACTGTGCTTTGACCTAGTGACAAGCAGTGGGCTTGTGGTAGAAGGAAACTGACATCCTTAAAAGGAGAAGGTGGGACTGTAAGTCGGTGCAGGATTTACGGAGGGCCCTCTGGACACATGTGTCGATATAAAAATGTGCATATTCTTTGATTCGACAGGTCCACATGTAAGAATTTGTCCTCGTGGGATGAGTGGTGAATTCAGGCTGGTGCATATGGGCAGATACTGTGCCAGCACTGTTTATTATATTGATAAGCTGGAAACAGCCTAGGTGGCCTTCAGTAGGATCTGGTCGACTGAAATGCGACACAGTTACATAGGGTGCTACAATGCAAACAGACAGTGACTGCTTTCTGCCATTAAATATTGCTAGTCACTTTCAGGCCTCTGCATTACTTTTTTAATCAGCAAAAGCAATGAAGCTAGTTCCATTAAAAAAAATTTTTTTTAACCCTGCCAGGTGGCTCAGTTAATTGGAATATCATCCGTAAAGATTCCCCATCAGGGTGCATACCTGGGTTTGGGTTCCTACCAAAGGCAACTGATCGATGTTTCTCTTTCACATCAGTGTTTCCTTTCTTCTCTCTAAAGTCAATAAACAAATCCTCTCATGAGGACTAAATTTTTAAAAATATTTAACAGCAGTATCTTTATTGTTTACACTTGATGATTATGAACTTGTTAATTTTTGTATCTTTCAGAATGCTCAGCATAACAGCTTGTATCTGATTCATATTTAATATTACAGTTGACCCTTGAGGAACACAGGGGTTTATGGGAACCAACACCTCTTGCAGCTGAAAATCCATGTGTAACTTTTAATTCCCCCCAAACTTAATGAGTTGTCCCTTTGTATCCGTGAAGGATTGGTTCCAGGACAACAACCCCTAGTCCCCACCCCCCGCAACACACACACACCGTAGATACTAAAATCTGAGGATACTCAAGTCCCTTATATAAAATGGGGCTGAACAATGCATAGAACCAGCCCTCCAGATCTGCACATTCCCAACCGTAAATTGAAAATACTGTTTTTGATCCACGGTTGGTTGAATCCACAAATGCAAAACCCACGGGTACAGAGAGGGCTGAATGTATTTATCAAAAAAATTATGTGTATAAATAGATCCACACAGTTCAAACCCCTGTTGTTCAAGGGTCAACTGTGTATTAGTTTTCTATTGCTGCTTTAACAAATTAACATAAACTTATGGCTTAAAACAATGTAATTGTATTCTCACAGTATCGGAGGTCAGAAGTACAGAATCAGTTTCACTGGGCTGAAGTCCAGAGGTTAGCAGGGCTGATTTCTTTCAGAGGCTCTGTGGAGGGACTTTTCCTTGCCTGTCCAGGTTTTAGGGCTGCATTCCCTACGTTCCTTGGCCAGTGGCCCTTCCCCATCTTCATTGCCATGACTGTAGCATCTTCTAATGTGCCCTCTGATTCCGTTGTTACATCACCTACTCCTCTGTAGCGAAATGTCCCTTTGCCTCCCTCCCTGAAGGACCCTGTGATTACATTTAGGCTCCACCCGGACAATTCAGGCTAATTTTGCCATCTGAAGGTCTTTAATCACACCTGTGAAGTCCTTTCTGCCAAGTAAGGTAGCATCTGCAGGCCGCTGGGTACAGATACTAGCTAGCTAAACTTTCCCAAAGCCAATCTTGCAACATTGTCTTCATTTTCTGAGAAACCATTTTCTAAGAATCTTGACTCTCCAAAACGATTCCCTTTTCACAGGCCGATGTGGGTGTGACTCATTCCGGGAAGAACGGCAGACCCCAGCCGGAGGCTGTGCGGTGCAAGGACTCTGTGGGCAGCCCTAAAGGTCGGGAAAAACAGGTCCAGTTGGAAAGCTTACCCGGAACTATTCCAGAAAGTTCCCCATCTCCTACTGGGAGAAACAGAAGAATAAATTTAGGTAAAAGCCCCAATTCATGTTAATCTCCATAAAATACTTTTTCTCTAAACATGTTTCATAATATGTGTTTGGTGGCCCCTTTACCACAGCTTTGTGGGCCAGGGAATGCTCTAAATGTCAAGGTCTGTATCTCTAAGACACTAGAATTTAGCCTTAGGCCTTCATTGTGTGAATAAATAATGCTAACCATTACTCTCCTGGTTATGCAGTAATTAAACCATCTTTTTTTTTTCTCTTACCTAAGAGTCTCGTTGGTGGTTGATAATAGGCCTTAAGAATAGAAGTTGCATGAGCTTTGGTTAAATTCCTTTAAATTCCCACTATGCCAACATTTTTCCAAGGGGAATTTGTATGTTTGAAAAAATAAACAAAACCAGCATCAAACTGTTTCCCTTATTTCTTCCCATCCAAAGTACCAGCAAATATATGATGAAAGAATCTTCCAAAAGCATAAAAGAAGTAATTATGACCTAGTGTGCCCCTTGAAACTATGTGTTTCTAAATATTTTTCTTATGGCATGTTTTTGCTCCATTTACCCCCCTGGGTTGATATGAAAGCTCTTACTTATATTTCATCAGCCTTTGAAACAAATCGAACTTACCAGACCTCAAGGAAAAGTACTGTCTTTTATTGGGGCAAAGGCTTTCATTTATATCACTGTAGATTCTGTCCTAAGTACAAGTTAGAATTAGAAAATGGATAGGGTATAAAGAGGTTTTTTTGTCTTGGACTCTTGTGCACCTCAGGTTGTCACAAGTTTCATCTTTACCCTTGACTCGTGCTTTTGGCTGGTGCCGACGTGACCTCTGGGAATGAGGCAGGAGATGGGGTGCAGCGCCAGGCGGCCTCTCCCTCCGTGTGTGGGTTGGAGTTTTTCTCTCTGCAAACTCTGTTGCTGGGAACGCCTCCCACAGCGCAGCACGAATGCTTAGTGTCTATGATGTTAACAAACTGAAGATTGCCAGGTGGACAGGGGCCTGGGTGTGTCCTGGGACAGTCAGCCCTCCAATGTTGAAAGCAGGATGGGGAGGACCATGGCGGGGGGGGAGGGGAGGATAGCGCTGCAAGAGACCAGCTTGGGGAGGGAGTGAACGACCAAAGCAGATGCTTCCAAAACAAAGTGTAAATTAGTTTTAAGAGCGCTCTTATCACAGAATGAAAAAGAATTAGTTTCCTGAGCTTTGTATTTTTCTCTACCCAATTTCACCTCTGCTTGCTGCAGAGTATATTTGTTAAAAATTTCAAATTTCATACTCACATTTCCCAAATATTTCCTTTTGGAAGAAAAATTTCTTATTTTGAATAATTTTAGATTGAAGAAAAGTGGCAAACAAAAACAAAGAATGCCTATATTCTTTTACTGAGATTCCCCAAATGTTAACATTGTACCACATTTGCACTTTCATAGTCTTCCCCGCTCTCCATCCCTCCCTCCCTCTCTCCCTCTCTCACATACACGTGTTTTTCTCTGAGAGTAAGTTACACACATAGTGATAGTTTCCTCCTAAATAGGCCAGCATATATTCCATAGAAACAAGGACATGCTTTGAAAAATCCCAGCACAAGGACCTGAATCAGGAAATCACCAGTGATGCAGTACTAGTATCTCATCCAGAGACCACATTCAGATTTTGTCAGTTGCCTTACAAGTGCCCTTTATAAATAAGTTTCTGGTTCAAGAGCTAATTCAGGATCCAATGTTTGGTTTAGCTGTCGTGTGGCTGTAGTCTCCTCTAATCTGGAACGTTCCCTTGCCTTTTCTTTGTATTTTATAACCTTGATATATTTGGAGATAAAGACCGTTTATTTTGTAGAACGTCCTCAGTTTGGGTTTGTCTTATATTTCTCACGATTAAATCCAGATGATGCATTTTTAGCAAGAATACCAAAAATTACATTGTATCCTGTCTAGTACATCACAGCAGGGGGTATGTGATATCTATATTTGACTTTTATTGTGAGGTTTAGTTTTGGCCTTGCGAAGTTTTTAATGTAGTAAAATTTATCAGTTTTTTCTTTTATCAAATCTGGATTTCGAGCCAGTTAGAAAGCCCTTCCTTACACCATGGTCAAAGACAAATTCACCCACGTTTCCTTGGATGACTTCACTTTCTATACTTACACTTGGGAAGAACTTCTAAAGGCAGGAGAAAATGCTAATGTAAATGATTCACTGCATAAGAAGTGAAACTACATGTTCAATGTGATAGTACATTTATAAAAATAAAATTTTATACATTAAAATGATGATATCTGAATAGTAAGAGAATGGACATTTTTATTATCTTTTTATTCTTTTCAGTATTTCCAAGTTTATGATATATTATGTTTATAATCAGAAAGAAGCATAATGTTATTTTTAAATATTTCTTCAGTATTCTTCAATACCCCCAAAATTATGAAACTTAGTCAAAATGGCAGACGTAGTCCAAAGATTTCTGTGTAGATTAGCTACTGTGAATGTCAAGCCAACTACTCCAGTAGATGGACAAAAGAATGGATTGAAATGGTTAAAATAATTTTATTGTGTGACAGGTGTCCACAATGACATTTTTTATAGAAATGTCCTGAGAGAGAAGTGGACTGTGGCCAGCGGGAGCCGTGTGCATGGCGGCGTGTGTGGGAAGAGTGCAGTGAGGTGGTGAAGAATGCGGCTGTTGCAGTCACACTTGGGTGTAAATCCTAGTTAATTTGCTCACTACCCTTGTCACCTTAAGCAAGTTAGTTAGTGTCTCTCATATAAGGTTGTTTATTTGTGAAATAGAGATAATAATACCTCTCTTACAGAGTTTATATTTGATTCAAATGTTATAAAATATGTAGAGTGCTTAATATAGTGCTACTGCGCAAATTTTCATGAAAAGACTACATCCACTAGATGGAATGGATTTGGTTACCACACGGACTTCCTGATGATTACAGCATAGAAGAGAGCTCATTTCTGAAGATATTCCTTTGCATTTTTATCTTACAATATGAAGTTTTTTAAAATGGATGATTCCTTGTTTATTTATGTAATTGAGTGATTTGCAATGGGGGAGGTCTCTTAGGACAGTTTATAAAGGTTCCTCTATAAACTGTTTCAGTGCCATTTTTAGAATTGCTGATAAAAATTTAGTTGATATCACTTGACTCCAATTCTGATTCAGTTCAAAAACTCTTTTCAAAAAGGCCTATTTTTACTTACGTAGATTTAGCAGATGGCGTAATTGTAAACTCAAGGTTGCAGAACTAGAAGTCTCTTGGTAACACCACACTGTTTATCCTTTGTATACAAAGCATAGTAACCGACTGCAACTCAGAAGAGTCACTGAAAGAATATCTCATTCTTAGCTGTGGTTTAGCTTCATAATTGGTGCAGAGAACCCATGCAGTTGTACCCAAGTGTACAAGTGTTGTTACAACAAAAAAGTAGCACATAGCAGCACATGAAAGACTTTTTGTTATGTTAATATGGGGTCTGCTTAGTAAACAGTGTATTATGTTGACATGTACCCTCTGTTAGAACATTAAGAATTTGAATTTCAAAGGATTCAAAGGTTTATAATAGAAACAGGTATTTAGGTAAGAGTGTTGAGTGTAAGATTTAATTAAGAAACATGACTTAAATGGCATCCATTTAGCATTTGATTGACAATATCTTCAAGCTTAAATTTTGCTTTCTTGTTTCTTTTCCCTTGGAAGACTTAGCAAACAATGGATTAATCCATAAACCCCAACCTCCACAGAATCGAGAGAGACAAAAGTCATCAGACATCCTAGAGGAATTAATTGTTCAAGGAATAATACAAAGCCACAGCAAAGTATCTAGAAATGGAGAATCGTACGATATCATGGCAAGTAATTTTGTAATTAACATTAGCTTGTAGTTAAAAATAGATCTAATATAATTGATCACAAGTTATTTCCAGCATATGCATTTTAGAGTCACAATGCAGACAGCATTTATCTAAGCCAGTTTTTCTCCCTTAAATTCCATCACCTCTCTGCATACCATCCTTCTCTACAGACTCAAAATTGCCCTGATCGTTAATGATTAATGAATCCAGCAAAACATATCTTGGGTTTTGCCAAATCTGAGACACAATAAGCCCCATCGAATAACATGCCTCATTCTTTCAGCAATTTTTGTTATGCATTGCCTATGTACTAGAAACTGTAAATATAAAACTAAACTCTGACTTAACCAATAAGAAAATAGGCCTAAATGCCAAAGCTGAAACAGATATGCTTATACATTTATAGACACACTATGAGGTTAAATATGAGGAAATAAATATAGAAATTGTTTCACACTTACCTTTCTTCATTGATTCATCCTGACTGATCTATCATTGTTTTTCCTTAGTGTAATCAATACATTTACTCTAATTTTAATTTATTGTGGCCAAAGTCTTGAGGTCTTGATATTTTAAATTACATTTTATTGATTATGCTATTAAAGTTGTCCCAGTTTTCTCTCTTTGCCCCCCTCCACTCAGCACCCCCAACTCCCTCATGCAATCCCCACACCATTTAATGTCCATGAGTTACACATATAAGTTCTTTAGCTACTCCATTTCCTATACTGTACTTTACATCCCCATGGCTATTGTGTAACTACCTATTTGTACTTCTTAATCCCCTCACCTCTTCACCTTTTCCCCTATACCGCATTCCCATCTAGCAACCATCGAAATGCTCTCCATATCCATGATTCTGTCTCTGTTCTTCTTGTTTGCTTAGTCTCTTCTTTAGATTGAATTATTGACAGATTTGTATTTTTGTCACTTTATTGTTCATAGTTTTGATCGTCTTTTTCTTAAATAAGTTCCTTTAACATTTCATATAATAAATGGTTTGATGATGATGAATTCCTTTAGTTTTTTCTCGTCTGGGAAGCTCTTTACCTGCCCTTCAATTCTATATGATATCTGTGCTGGATAGAGCAATTTTGGTTGTAGATACCTGCTTTTCATAACTTCACATATTCTTGCCAATCCCTTCTAGCCTGCAAAGTTTATTTTGAGAAATCAGCTGACAGTCTTATGGGAACTCCCATGTAAGTAACTAACTACTTTTCTCTTGCTCCTTTTAAGATTCTCTCTTAATCTTTAAACTTTGGCATTTTAATTATGATGTGTCTTGGAGTGGGCCTCTATGCATCCACCTTATTTGGGACTCTCTGTGCTCCCTGGACTTGCATGTCTATATCCTTCACCAGATTAGGGAAGTTTTCTTTCATTTTTTTTTTCAAATAGATTTCCAATTTCTCATTCTTTCCTTTCTCCTTCTGGCACCCCTATGATGTGAATGTTGAACCTCTTGAAGTTGTCCCAGAGACTGCTTACCTATCCTTGGTTTTAGGATTTGGTTTTGTTTTTGGATTCTTTTTTCTTTTTGTTGATCTGATTGGTTGTTTTTTGTTTCATTATGTTCCAAATTATTGATTTGATTCTCAGCTTCATTCACTCTACTATTGTTTCCCTGTGAATTGTTTCTTATTTCAATTAATGACTGGATCTTTTTTATGCTAGTGAGTTCCTCACTAAGTTCCTTGAGCATCCTTATAACCATTGTTTTGAACTCTACATCTGATAGATTGCTCATCTCCATTTTGTTTAGCTGCTCTTTTCTGGAGTTTTGATCTGTTCTTTCATTTGGGCCATGTTTCTCTGTCTCTTCGACAGTCCTCCTGTGTTTGTTTTTATATACTTAGTAGAACTACTATGACTCCCTGTGTTGGTAGCATGGCCTAATGTACTAGGTGTCCTGTAGGGTCCAGTGACACAATCTCCTCTATCATCCAAACTGGGTACTTGAGGTATGTCCTTCATGAGTGCTAAGTATACCCTCCTCTTGTAGTTGAGACTTGATTGCTGTTGACACATCAATGGGAGGGATTTACCCAGGCCAATCTGCTGCAATGATTGGCTGTGACCACAGACCACCAACCTCTGCCCTCTGTGAAGGATCAGCTGTGCAGGGGTAGGGTGGTGGTGCTCCAACATGGTCTGCAGCTGCCCACTGGGTGCACAGGCCCTGGGGTTTCCCTGGTATTACAGGCCACCTGTGTTTTGCCTGGAGCCATCCTGCCTGAGCTATAAACAATCTGAGATGGCTGCTACTTGTGCCTGGCTTGGTGATATCCAGGTGAAGCCAAGCTGTGAATCTAGGCTGGCTATTACAAGTGGCTGGCCTGGTGCCACTTAGCTAGAGGCATGGGGACTAGGGATTCACTGAGGTCTACTGTTGCTTTTGCGATAAGATTTAGGAAGTTGTGAAGCATGAGCCAAGACCAGCCATTCATATGGAAAAGTCATGATTAACAGCTGTAAGTTGGGTGGGACAAAGCCTCTGAGGATCTCTAGAACAGTGCAAACAGTGCTAGCCAGGTTGATGGAGTTTCAGATACAGCACTGGCCTGCCGTCTCTCTGGCTCTGTAGGGAGAGCACCCAGAAAAGGGACAATGGCCTCTGCCTGCCTTGCTGTCTGGGAGAAATCTGTCTCCCAGCTCTTGCCTTGATGCCGGACACTTTAGTTCCTCCCTGCATGCCACTAGTGCCTTTCAAGCTGTTATCCTGATGCTGGAGTTCAGAGGGAGTGAGTCTGAGTAAATCCATATGTGGGTTCTTTAAGGGAAACTGCTTGGGACTCCTGAAGTTTCTTCCACTGACTCAATCCCCTCTAGTTTTTGCAGCTAGAAGTTATGGGGATTTATATTCCTGGCACTGGAACCCTGGACTGGGGTCCTGGTATAGGGATGGGACTTATTGCTCCTGAGACATCCCTCCTGAATTTTGATCCACCACTCATGGGTATGGGATCAGCTCATTCTGCATCTCTACCATTCCTACCAGTCTGGATGGATGTGGTTTCTTTAATTCCATAGTTGTCAGATTTCCATTCAACTTGATTTCTGATGACTCTGAGTGATGGTTGTTCTATAATTTAGTTGTAATTTTGATGTGGTTGTTCGAGGAGGTGAACTATGTTTACCTACCTAGACTGAAAGCCTGGGAGGGGTCTTAATTTTTTAATAAGTTCTGTATAAACTTGTGAAGAGGATAGCAAGTTTTATTGTTTTGTTTTGCTTCCTTTTTTTAAATCCCACACACAGAGGCAGTACCTAAAGCATAGGCAGAAGGAAGAAGATAAAAGAAGGAATAACAAAGAAAAGAAACCTGAGGAAAAAATGGAAGGGAAAGAAAAAAGAGACAGAAATGGTGGAAATAGAGACCAGAAATTATATCAATGTCTCCTGTGCTATAGGGAAAATAGTCAGCTCAGGATAAAAATGTGCTTTATTTAAATCACATTTGACACCTAGACCAAGTCACTTAGTGTTTGAATAAAGATAATTTCCTTTTCTACTTTAGAAATATTGAAAACTCATCAATAAAATCTAAAGTGGTACTTTCTTTGGAAGAAGGAATGTAAGTCCTGGAGAAAGTATTTGGGTGGAAAAAAGGAGATTGCTAAATCTTATGAATGATTTTATCAGGCTGCCAGTAATAAGAAGATGTAGGGGAAAGGAGTTGGTGAAAATGGACCATATAATGGAAAAAATGATGCCAACATAATGACAATTTACATTTGTACAGTGGTATGATACAAGGCATTTTGGAGTGCCTTGTTTGAAAGTATTAAAAACGATGTGACTTTAATATGGAAATGGAGAAGAGAGATACTTTTCTAGCTGTAGCTGAGTCTCTGGCATGTGGGGGGTGGTCAGAAAAAAGAGCTATGTCAAAAGAAAAAGACGGGAGCAATCTGGCAGAGGACAGATTTTGGAAACACTGAGTATCTAAGTGGTGCCTTCTTAAGGGAAACGCTGTGGAACCTTGATGCTAATGCCAATGGGAGTAACATTAAAACATTTTCCAGGGCTGAGTGAGTTCAGACTCTGGCCTTGCAAGGGCACCCACAAAGTTAATTAATATAAGCTGCATTATGAAAGAGATGTCTCTTTAAACAAAAGAATAAAAACTATGGGCATGATTTTCATAACATCATTAAGTGTGCCAAAGATGAAGGCTGTTTTCGTGCTCTGCAGAGAGGGGATGCTGTCAGGAGCATAGCTGGAGTGTTCTCCAAAGGATTCAAATGTGACAGGATTGCAGAGGGAGGCAGGAGTAACACAGTTCTTTTGTGTTTTGTGGAAGGTTTTGGTTTTGTCTTGTTTTTGCTTTGGAACTGGGCCAAGATACCCCAACATAAGCCAGACTTGCAAGAGGCCCGCGGTAGTACCACACAGCTGTGCCTTTTGTTGCCTAGTGCAAGAGTCCTTATCCTGGCTGCACATTTGAATCACCCAGGAGCTTTCAGAACTCCCAGTGCCCAGGCTCCACCTGGGCCCCCTGGCTGGGGCCGGGCCCCAGCTGTCGTTGTTTGAAAGCTCCCATGTGATTCCCATGGACAGCCCAGATGGAGAACCACTGTCCTGAAGTTTCAACAAACATGTCAATATACGAAGCCTTCAAGTTCATCATAAAGCTCGGGAGCGTTACAGCGAAATTCCCCATATATTGTGAAAGAGAATTCTAAAGTATTCCTGAAATATATAACATAATATTGGGTGTAAGACTAAGATTATGCCCGGGAAGCATGTGGAAATGAAGGAGAGATGTAACTGCTCATTGTCGTGGGAAAATTTCTTTCAGTTCAGGTGTAGTTGAGAACTTAAGTGTGACAGACACCAGGTTTCTTGTATATTTTAAGAAAAGTTATAAGGATGCTGTGAAAAGATGAGAATTAAACTTAAAAGACTGAAAGGGGAACCATATTAAGAATAGAAATATTATTAAAGAATACTTTTAACTACCTAATATTTAAAAATATTTTAGGAACAAAAATAGATAGTAAAATAGGCTCAAAAACAAACCAGAGTAAAGGTAAATGAAAAGAGGATGGACAAAAGAGATGTTAATATTTACAGTTACTACGGTATACTAACTTCAATTACACGTAAACACTATTTCATCATTACTTAAAAAAAAAACAAACCCTTGTAAATATTATGGGGAACCAAACAGAGTAATAGATTTGAGGATACATTAAAAACGAGCCTCCTTATGCAGTCCAATAGTATATTTAAATACAAGGGCGTTTTAAATATAAATCTTCCCCCTTCTTAGCCAAGTTGTTACCTTTAGTTCAGTTACATTTAGAGTGACATGTAATAAAGGCTGCTGAAAAGTAAGGGTTTTTTGTTTCTATTCTGACTCAGTGGACTCCCCTGTGAGCCAGTCTCTCCCTAGAAGTCCATGGCAGTATCTGAGCCCACCACGGGGGCCCCCTTCCATCTTTTTCTCTTAATTTTTATTGTTTGCTTGTCAGCAAGTTCTACAGCCACTCTGTAATGCCCTGCTTTCAGGCACATTCATACTAATAGATGTTATGTTCACCCAGAATATAATGATATGGAAGAAATATAGTATTAGAGGCGAAATATCAGACACTGTGAATCAGTATATTTTAAAACATTCTAATGAGTTGTAAGTGGCTGTACTATAAATGTGAATTGGTTTTGTGCACGCATGTAAATGTATGTAAGGATTGGGACGAATCACTTGAGATAGATGTGATTGGTTGTCATTTATTCACATTAGTATTAACCAGTTTAGGTGTTTGTATCCCCAACTTATTTTTCTCTGTCTCTCAGGGGGTCCTCAGTCTCCCCACATAAGACTCTTTTGACTCCTCCTGTCCGCTCAAGGTTTATCCTGTTCCCCCGCAACTTCTGCGTTTGGTAACCTTCTGTGCAGTTGGGGAGTTTGTTCACATTACATTAGAGTCTCACATTATTTGTTGAACCTCATGGGGAGTTTGTTGAGGAGGAAGTTACAGGGTAAACACCAGTTAACACTCAGACTGCCTCCCCCAGGAGGTCTAACAGTGACAGAGCAGGAATGCCAGATCTCCCTCTGTGCACAGGACTCTGGTAAGGGGGCTTAGCCAAGGTAGGTTCATCTGTAGGTCAATAGTTAATTAGGGACTCTGAGGAATACACAGTGGATGCGAGAAGTAATATATATATTATAAATTAGTACGTATATATATTTAGGTTGTCTGGAAAAAAGACCCAAGTTTTATTTTATCACGGCATCTTAGGGTGTGGCAGTTTTCCCATGGTGTTCTTAAAGCGATGAAGCTAGTAACTTCGATAGGTTTTAAAATTGGGTTTTTCTTTTTTTTAGTGTTTCTGTGGGTAGCACCTCTCTAAGTACAGTGTGATCCTTGCTATCATTTTTAAATGACAATAATTGATAAATCCTGACTTCATAAAATCTAGTAGTAAAGAATACAGATATCTTTCCTCACATCTTTCAATACTTTACTCAAGAAAGGATGTGGGTTGCACAGGTAGGATTAACTTCCAAAATGGGGAGGAAGTAGATGATTTTATAGGCATCATTTTGGGATAAAGCCACAGGAAATGTCCACCCAAACAGGAAATCCTAAATTCTCTGAGAACTACCGATCTAATCATTTTAGTCAAGGTTCAGACTCCTATGTAAAGCCTGATTGAGCCTTCTTTTGGAGGATCTTGGATTACCATTCCATTTTCTTTTAGTCCTCTATGAGTAAACTCCCCTAAAAACCTGTTTTCATACTGATTTCACAGTATGTCAAGTTGAGCCTCCATAACAAATATGTCCCTTTTTCAGCAGATGGCTTTTGTCAGTAGGAAGCCTACAAGCCAATTGTCATAAAAATAATACAATGATGGGGGAGGGGGAGTTTCTTTGACAAACATCCCAGTTGCTTATTTTTTAATGAACAACTCACTACATAAAACTGCCTCAAGGATGTAACTGAGCCAAAATTTCGACACCTATTTTCCCTTTTAAAGGCTTTCCGAGAATCAGAGATCTTAAAGCCACAGGGAAGCTTAGCTGTCATCAGTCCCTCACTCTTTTTACCTCTGAGGAAGCTGAGTGCCAAGAGACAAGGTGCCCTGTCTCGAGTCACGTCATGTTAGTGGTGGGCCAGGGGTTAAAGCCCAGGCCCCCTGCCTGTTGGCCCCTGTGATTCCAACTCTCATTCCTCCGTTCAGTGACAAATGATACATGTTGGTTATGATTCTGTGTGCTGTCTCTGAAAAAAATCGCTGCTTTCATCAAATGCAAAGTAAGTGTTATTTACTGAGTGGCTACCATCCACTCCCCTCTTTTTAAAAAAGAAAAACAATCCCATGCAAAAGTGTCATTAAACCTATTTTACAGACGAGGGAGGCAAGTGTTACAGAATTGGATGGCTGAGTTGGGGTGCAAACCTGGGTCCTTCTGCGTACCATATGGATCCCGTGCCTTTTTCTCCTGGGCTAAATTGTCTCTTTTTGATTTATTTTCTTGGTACTTACAACATTGCAGTCTGGTGAGAGATAGTCTTTTAAATATTGCAATGGATATCAATATCCCTTTTGTGTTTAAACATCTTTAGAGAAATTATCTAAAATAATATTCAATTTGTTTTACAGTGAAGCCTTGGAGTTCATTAAGACCTTCCCCAGTCATAATAAATCTATGTATAGTGAGGTAGACAGATGTTCATATTAAATTAAGCGAAGAAAGCAAATTGCAGAGCAGTGTCTCTGGTATCATCCCATTTATGTTTGATTAAACATTACAGATGTGTATTAAAGTGGTTCATGATCAGGGCCAGATTGCCAAACAGAGTATTAGGAGATTATTTGTGTATCACTTTAATTTTTCATAATTGATGTATATTATTTTAAAACTCTAATTTAAAAAATATGTGAAATTTTCTTTATAAATCCTGTACAACAATTTTACCTTTTTTTGCAATTAGAAATTATAACCAGCCCTGGCTGGTATGGCTCAATGGATTGAGCGCCAGCCTGAGAACCAAAGGGTCACTGGTTCAATTCCAAGTCAGGCCACATGCCTGGGTTGTGGGCCAGGTCCCCAGTAGGGGGCACACGAGAGACCACCACATATTGATGTTTCTCTCCCTATCTTTCTCCCTCCCTTCCCCTCTGTCAAAAAATAAAATAAATAAAATCTTTAAAAAAAAGAAATTATAACCAGAAGGTCATTATTACTGTTTTGAACTGCTTAAAATTTGTCAGTCATGTGAAATGGAATGGTTTTCCTGCTGTCATGTAAACATCTGTGAAGTAGCAACAGCAAAACCCAGCGCAGAGCTGCTGCTCAGGAATGATTAATTCTCCCTCCACAACACCTGGAGTACTAAACACTAATCTGGATTCCAAATGAGAGTCATTGCAGCTTGTAGCATATTATAAAATCTTCAGGTTTAACTTTTTACCGTGAAGCACAAATTTATTGCTCATCTGCCACCTTTTCTATCTTGTGTTTATTCTCAAGTTTTTTTCCTTCTCCTGAGCCCTTGCCCTGTTTCAGGATTTTCCTCTCCTCCCCTCCCCTCCCCTCCCCTCCCCTCCTCTCCCCTCTCCTCTCCTCTCCTCTCTCTCTCTCCCCCCTTGTTGAGCCTGTTTTGTTTTTTTTCTAGGCACCTAATAGATTTTTTCCTTTAGGTCTCAGTTCTACTGTTACCAGTTTTCATGTTTTTTTTTTTTTTTTAATCTGACACTGGAAAGTTCACAGTTCTAAGATTCACGTTTTACACTGTGTTTATTTCACCTTCTCTTCTCTGCCAATAAATACATTTGTTTCTCCATTTAAAAAGTGTCTTCCTCCAGGTGGACACGACTGAGAAGCCATTGAGAAAGCCACCGGCCAGGCTGAAAAAACTCAAGATCAAGAAGGAAGTAAAGGAGTTCACAAGGAAGGACCTAGAGGAGAAGATTCAGGCAGCGGCAGAGCGCAGGAAGGTACCTGAGCTAGGGCGGGGGCAGGTCTGCCTGCTGAGGTGAGCCTTTCCTATCAGTAGCCTTTAGACAAATTGCATGGATTTGTTTTTAATTATTTTCATGATAAGTATGTTTCTTATGCTGAATGTTTGATTTTTTTAAAATGTGTGCTGTGAAGGAATAAAGCAGTATCTTGAAGTTGGTTGAATTAGTTTCATCCATACAGCCTAAGGAAGCAATATCCAGTTCTCAGAATGAAGTGTGGAGTTTTCTTCATAGGAAAAAAAGAAAAACTTATTGGAGGCTAGAGGTGAGGGGAGGTGTGGGGGGGAGGATAGGATCTGAGAGGAGGGTGTGCAGACCATCAGTTCTTGCAGCATCTGCACTCATGGTCCCCCATCGCTCTGACAGCCTTCATTTCCTCTCTCTTTCTGGGATTTTCCAACTAAACTAGGAGGTCCATGAGGGTAGGGAGTGTATCTGTCCTCTTCAACAGTAATTCTTCAACTTAGCTTTGTTAAATTACTTAGTTTTGTTGAATCACAAAACTGAGAAGCCATAAATGTTAAATATAGGCAATGTTAATGAAAACTTGGAGAGCGTTATTTGGACTCTTCTTCATTCTTTAATACTGCTTTTCAGATGAAAGAAGAAGAAATAAGAAAAAGGATACAGAGTGACCAACTTGTGTCCCCAGTCAGTCTCTCAGAGTCAGCTGAACAAGATGGGGCTGAGGTTCCATTTGCCAAAGGACTTAACCGTGTGGGTTCTGCTGTGTTGGAACCATCAGACCTGCAGGGAGGAAAGCTGTTGAAAAGAAAGAAGAGCAAAAGTGACGAAATCTCAAATGATAGAAACTACAGTTATGAAGGTATTGGTGTCGTGGAGTCAGACATGTCCTACAACAAAGAAGATGACATATTCTAATAAGCCATTTTATGTGAATTCTTTGAAAAGGCATCCATTCCCCACAGTCGTGACATGCTTAGTATGTCTCATCCTTTTCTTTGACTGCCTGATAACATAGACTGGAAGTTAGTTGAGTGAATTAAATGGGTAATGGCTATGCTACCTAAAAAAAAAAGAAGAAGAAGAAGATTCAACTACCTTCAATATTAAAAGTTGGCATTCTCTTTCATTGTGGCTTTAAATATTGTGGAGATATCTTTATGAGTACCTCCCAGTTTACATCAGTGTATTTGTGCCAAATGAGACCTTGCTTTTTCACTCCTGCCCCTTGGCTGTGTCCATCCCCTCTGAGTGCCCTTTAAGACAAATTTCATGGATCTTACCAACTGATGGTCATTGGTACAAATACAATACCAACACAAATCCCCGTTTTAGGGTGCGGTGAAGAAGGAAACTTTATTCAGTGCAAAACTGTTCAACTGTGATACAACACAGCTGTGAAAACAGCATGGCTGCGAGGCAGCCCTGGGGGCAGGCCCCCCTCCAGTTAGACAGCTTTGCTCTGCTCTGTTCTGATGAGACATCTTCAGTGTTTCAGCCCAGGAGCCGCAGTCTCCAATCTTCAGTGGAAAGGGAACGATGGCTCTCAGAGCCAGAAAGAAGCTGCCTTACGTGGACTGAAGTTCCCACCACTGCATCCCTGATTGGTCTATCCTCATGCAAATGAGGACTCTAAATCCTTGCGGTTTGATTGATCCAAACAGCACTGTCCTGATTGGTCAGAATAGAGCTGCTCTGGTTTGTTGGAGCTGTGCAGCTCGAGTTGGATGAGGAAAGCCTCAGTTCTATTGGTTGAAATAGGATTCCAGGAACTCCTTTATAAGCACTGGCTCAGAGGGCAGAAACACACCGAAAGCAGGCAGTTCAATGCAGAGGCAGGCTTCTCCCTGAAGTGCAGTTTGCATGAGAGGTCCCTGTACAGAAATGGCTGCCAGGCTTTGTTGTTTAAAATTTGAGCCCAGTTAGCCACTAGGAGCCCTTAGTAGGTATCTTTTTTCTCAGGGTTCACAATCTATATTATGTATTTTAATTATCTGTATGCATACTCTGGTTTCTCTTCAGATCATATAAATCTTTCACCTTTTTAAAATTATCTGTATGTTTCATATGCTATATATATATATATTTTTAATTCTCTTTGTGTTGTAAAGGAATAAAGCAACATCTTGAAGTTGGTTGAATTACAATTTTATCCATGTAGCTTAAGGGAGAAATATGCAACCCTCAGAGCTAAGTACAGTATAGTTTCCTTCATATAATAAACGAAAAACTTCAGTTGTGTCTAGGGGATAGGAGGAGGTCCCGGGTAGAAGGTGAATAGCAAGGAGGCCCTAATGCCAGTGCCTTACTTCTCTGCAGGCACTCTGGGCTAAAGAACTTGGGGGCTTTCATCCTATTGGAATTGTACTTTGGTTCTTCCTTCTCCCTTGCCCCCCACATCCGATCAAGCATCATTTCTATGAATCTATATTCTAAGGATCTCCAGCACCTATTTTCATACTTTTTTCCTGTCACTACCTAGTTTAGACCACCCTATCATCATTCAACTGGATTACTTCAACAATTTCCTTGACCTTTATACAACAGTCCTCTGTGTAAAACCCTTTCTTGGTCCCTTTCATTGTCAAGATAAAGTCCAGACTCCTTTTTGCAACTGGTAAGGATCTTGGTCTTCACAGTTCACCCAACTCAAACTCATCACATTTCCCCTAGCCTCTGGGTCTTTGCACATGCTGTTCCCTCTTTCCCCTGTTCTCTACTCATTATTTCAGTTGACTAGTGCCTTCTTTGTCTCCAGTGTTGTTGTTTATGTCTAATGTTGTTTATGTCTTCATTCAGACCACTTCCTCCTACCCCCCACCCAGTCAGAGTTGGTGCCCCTCTGTCATAATTGCCTTTTAGCACCCTGGGCTGCTCATCTTTGTGCTTACCATCCTGTGTGGGATTGTCTGATACGCTTTCATCCTCACCACTGGTATTTCTGGTCTATCAGGGCAGGAAATGAGTCTGTCTTGTTCATGGCTGCATTTTTTTGTACCTCAGAAAGTGAACGGCATATCAAAAGTGCTATGTAAATATTTCTTCAGTGGATAAGTCAATGTACCCATACATCTTCCAGAAGTAGGAGGACAGTCCCAGGAGATGGTGGTTGTTCTGGGAACCAGTGGCTTGGGGGAATGACAGTTTGACTTGAGGACCCCTGACACCTCCTCTTTATGCATTCCCTTTGGGTTGTTACAAATGGACACCATGGGTCCCTGTAGTCCATAGGACTGAGGACTCCTGTGGCCAGAGAGGTATGATGGTGATGGTGAAAGGGGCTTCTTTCAAAACTCATTTTCGAACCAAAGCCTTTAAGAACCAGAGTTCACTTTCTTCTTTTCATTAAATTCATTGGGGCAACATGGGTTACTGAGATTCTACAGGTTTCGAGTGTGCATTTCTGTGATCCATGATCCGCATGGTGCATGTGTGCTGCCACCCAGTCAGATCATCTTCTGGCCCCATGTGTCTGAGCCCTTTTCCCCTTTGCTACCCCACACCCCCTTCCCTCTGGTACCCACCACACTGTTGTCTGTGTCTATGAGTTTTTGTTTGTTTGTTTTTCTTATTTGTTCATTTGCTGCTTTCAGTTTTATATCCCACATATGAGTGAACTCATATGGTTCTTAACTTTTTCTGTCTGACTTATTTCACTTAGCATGGTATTCTCAGGGTCCGTTCATGGTGTTGGGAATGGCAGTATTTCATCTTTTCTTATGGCTGAGTAGTGCCCCACTGTATATCTGTACCAATCGCCTATGGAAGGACACTTCAGTTGTTTCCATGTCTCTGCCACTGTGAATAATGCTGCCGTGAACATAGGGGTGCATATGTTTTCCACGGTAACTGTACCAGTTAACATTCCCACCAGTAGTGAACGAGGGCTCCATTTTCTTTATATTTTCTTCAATCTGCCCAATGTCTGTTATTACTTGTCTTGTTGATAACAGACATTTAAACAGGTGTGAGATGGTATTTCATTGTAGTTTTGATTTGCATTTCCCTAATAGCTAGTGAAGTTGATCATCTTTCTATGCATCTGTTAGCTATTTATATGTCTTCTTGGGAGAGGTGTCTGTGACCCTTCTCTGCACATTTTTTTTTTAAGATTTTATTTATTTATTTTTTATTATTTTTAGAGAGGGGAAGGGAGGGAGAAAGAGAGGGAGAGAAACATCAATGTATGGTTGCCTCTCACGTGGCCCCCACTAGGGGCCTGGCCTGCAACCCAGGCATGTGCCCTGACTGGGAACCGAACCTGCGACCCTTTGGTTCGCAGCCCGCGCTCAATCTCTGCACATTTTTTAATTGGGTTGTTTGTTTGATATTGAGTCATATGAATTCTTTAGATATTTTGGATGTTAACTCTTTGTCAGAGCTGTTGCTTGCAAATATCTTTTCCCAATCGGTTGGTTGCCTTTTTGTTTCATTAATGGTTTCTTTCTCTATGCAGAAGCTTTTAAATTTGACAAAGTCCCTTGACGATACAGTATGGTATTGGCAGAAAAATAGACACACAGACCAATGGAGTAGAATTGAGAGCTCAGAGTTTACTTTTAACAGTGTGCCCAGGGAAGTCCTGTAAGCTCGCTGCATCTTATCACTTTGGATGTTAATTTGGAATGGGCCACCTTCCTGGGGTTGTACCAAATCACATAATGTGTTTAAAAGTGCTGTGTAAACTAGAATATGCCATGTTATTTGTAGACTATTATTTATACAAAATCTTGTGTGAGTAACACAATGTTTTCCTCTGTCCCTCGATTTTTCTGTAAAGATTATCTTGTGGTGGCATTTGCCGATCTCATGAAATCTTAGAGTGCTAATGATGATTATCCTCAGACACAGGAAAAGACTTGGGTATCATTTAGATCACTGCAAATGGTAAAATTCAAGTGACCAAAATACATTAAATTCAAGTAATAATAATTGTAAATTAAATTCCAAAACTTGATAAATATCCAAATACTATTTTCTCTTGAAATCTTATGCTCTTGCCTATTTATTTATAGTGACTTAGATGACATCTTTGTTGAGTTAAATATAAATGTAAACATTAACCTCTGGCTTGATAACTTCTGTACAGGTTTAGAGTTGAACACGCTAAGGAATAGCACACTCTGAATGACAACTGTGTGCTTCTTTAGCAAGACCACTCACTTCCACAGGATGGGAAGTGAGACAATGAAAGTGTGGAACACTTGCCCTCAGTGGGCTACTGCTCACAAAACTATCTGAAGGCTAGGGACAAGGAAATGGGGCTCCGAGACTCGACTCGAAGCATCCCCACCGTCTGGGAGCGCCAGCGTCAGCTGGGGGTGTTCCGACCTGCTGTGCTTCCCACGAACTATCAGCCATATTCCTGCAACATTACAAGAAATCTACAAATGTAAATGTGACTGTTTTCCATGATTGTCTTTCTTTTCTTTCTTCTTCTTTTTTTTTTTTTAAAGGTTGACTTATATTGATTGTAATGGAAAAGAAAGATTGGGATTTTTTAAACAGCACCTCTACTTTCATGTTAATTTTGTGGTGAAATAACATAATTGGTCTTCGCATTCTTACAACATAAAATTTTGACAACCACCAGGGTGTTTCTACTAAAATCAAACCACAGCCTTTAGGAAGTTGTGAGTAAAGAAGACAAGATTGGGTAAATGTCTCTACAATCATTTTAACTGGGGGCAACTGAAACAGCCTGCATAGATTTCCTCAGAGAGGTGGGCTTGCTGTGTCAAATAGAAGATGATCTGATATCTAGTAAGTCATCCATATTTTTTTTTGGGGGGGGAGAATCTTATGGATAATTTATTTATATTTACAATAATATTTTGAAATATTTCACATATATTAAAAATAATACACATCATAAGAGTCCTATGTTAATCAAAGTAATATTGCAACCACAGGTACAAAAACAAGATTTATCCTAAGTGTTGCTATAGTAAGTAACAGTAATTTATGTCTATGCTTATTTCTGTGTTTGTATCAGGAAACAGCTGATATTTGAAGGAGCCATTATACAGTGAAGACTACATCCTAAAGATGTGTAATGCTGAAGTGTGTCAACAGGTGGATCACTTTAGCACCCACGTAACCCATGCAAGCCCCGCCTTCCTTCAGAATGGTAGAATTTAAGTGTCAGGTGGGTCAGTGAGGGCATTAAAATAAACTGTGGGAGATGATGGTTGTGGTCTTTTTGTGTCACTTGTATTTGCATTTTAAAAATAGCTGCTTTTGTAAATTACATAACTAATATGTAATAGGAAATACTGAAAAACAGAAGCAAAAAATACCAGGAGTCCAACATTTTCCCCTCCCACCAAAGTAACTGCTGGGAACATTTTGGTACGCTCACTTCCTCACAAAGGTGGACTCATACTAAGAAGCTGTTCTGCAACTGGCTTTTTGCACTTGACAATGTATCTTACCATGTAGATAAATCTACTTCTACAGTATAATGATGTAACATTGTTTAGTCTCTCTATTGTGTTTCTAGGAATTTCCCATAGTTAAAAACAGTCAGAACACATTTTCATTTCTGTTTTTAAAACCCTGACAGAGTACAAGTGCAAATGAACACTGAAGGTCAGAGGCAACCGGTTTTGCAAATCCACCTCCAGATCCTTCTTCCTGTTCAAGAAGTGGAATTCATCTCATCACCCACAAGATCTCAAGCATGCTCCAAAAGTCCATGTGAAAAAGAGAAATAAAGAGCAACAGTTATTATATCCCATGTCCAAGTTAGTTTCTCATTGATCAGAAATAAAGACTAAGCACAGTTGCAGTGTTTGTTATTATCAGCAAAGTGTTTGCAGTTAAAGCTTCTGAAACCTTTTCTCTTGTCATTTAGAAACAAATTTTTAAAAGTAAAACAAGAAATTATAGTCAAAAAATAAAGTGATTGGCTATTTTAAACACAAAATGCAGTCACTCTAAACACCCGGGTTGTGAAAGCAGCAATTTCATAATTAATACATAAATGCCCTCTGTATATTCTAATCCTTAAACCAAATACAATAAATGTACCATTTAAAAATGCGTATAACAATTTATACTTTTCTCACTTGACTTAAACAGGAGTGCTTATTTTTACATGGAAGAAGAGGATTATCACTTAACCAAACTTCATTTACTACATTGTGGGATTGGTCTTCCCTGGGTGGTTTTCAGAATGTGGCCCCCCACCAGCAACATCAGCCTTACCTGGGAACTTGTAATAAATGCAAGTTCTCAGGCCCTTCCCTAGACCTTCTGTATCACATTGCGGGGCCTACTGACTTCGGTTTTATCAAGCCCTCCAGGGGGTCCCGAGGCACACTCAGGTTTGCCCTCTGCTTTGCCTTCCCTCTGCAGGTGGGCCCAGGATGAGCTGCCGCTTTCTAGAGGGCCTCGCGTTCAGCAGGCCTCGCCTCCTGCCCCCAAGGCTCCAGCTGACTATTTACCAAGAATCAGTTAAGTTTATTCCAAAACCTATTAATGCTATTTATACTGGCTATTATATTTAATTTTGAATAGCTTTATAAAGAATGGTCTATAAAGGAATAAACAAAATTATTTTTGAAATCTTTTAAGGCCCCACACATAAAATGTACAAATTTCACTGTCCAATTGAAGGAAACTTAAAACTACAACTGTTGATAATGAATCGTGGATGTGGTTTAGGTAGGAATTTTATTCCTGCCTTGGTATTACATCACAGTATTTTCAAATGAAAGTCTAAGAAGTCTGTCTGGAAAAAGTACAACCACTCTTAATATAACAAGAACAGCTTGTGCGACATCGATGTAACCTGGCAGCCAAGGAGAGTGGACTGGAATGCGCATGTGTGAACAGTGACGACTTCACTGTACTAGTCAGTGGGAGTGGTAGACAAATGCGTTGAGTGAGCATACGTACTGTGTGGCCATCACATTCAAAATGACTGAGCAAGTAGAGCAATGAATCTGCATCAAATTTTGTGTTAAGCTTGAACATTCTTCTACAGAAACTATTTGGATGATTCAGAAGGACACACCCGTGGGCAACTGGTGATTGGCAGCTTCATTACAACAATGCCCCTGCTCATGTGTCACATCTCATGCAGAGTTTTTTAGTGAAATATCAAATCACCCAGGTGACTCAGCCCTCCTAAAGCCCATATTTGGTGCCCTACGACTTCTGGCTTTTTCCAAAACTAAAATCACCTCTGAAAGGGAAGCGATTTCAGACCATTGATGAGATTCTGGAAAATACAACAGGGCAGCTGATGACGATTGGAAGAACTGTGTGAGGTCCCAAGGTGCCTACTTTGAAGGAGACTGGGTGTCACTGTCCTATGTACACTGTTTCTTGTATCTTCTTCAGTAAATGTCTCTATTGTCACAGCATGTGGCTGGATACTTTCTGGACAGACCTTGTATGTAAAGGTTTTAAGTTAAAATAAAATATTTAGGGTATGTAAGCATGGTTTCTTAAAACTACCTATCTACTTGACTATTTTTAATTAACTAATAATCTCCTAGACTTGATTTCATATATTGTATTTAAAGAAATTTTATAACAAAATCTTTACTATATCAATCAAATATTTTAAAATATTTTTTATTTAAATCAGATCTTTCTCACATGCCATTCAAATTGCTGAAAATATTTTAAAGCCACTAAAAGGGATTTGGAATTTTAAAAAAGTTGGAAGATGTTATTATTTATTTAACCAACCCCTATTGTTGGGGGTTTTATGTTCAATTTATCAATATTATGTTATCAATAGTATTAGTTATTGTAAACATACAAATGCTAGTTTATCAAATGTCAGATTTCATCTCATAAGTTCTATAAAATGGAAAATTTCCTTTTGTTTCTTGTGTCTACCATCGTGAGAATTTGACAATGCAAGGAATTGCTATTTTCACAGAAATATTGTGACAATGAGTGATTGCTGGGCGACTTGGAACTGTTTGTTTAATTCTCCAAGGAGAGACTGCCTATTTTTTTATCTTTCCGAACTTGTTGAAATCTGTGCAGCTCGAATGCTGAAAATTCCCAACAGAAAAACAAACCAACGAGCACTCACCAGCTGCAGCAACTGAGGCAGACGGTTCATTTGGACCACAGTCCTCAGCCCAAGGTGGACCACCGCTCGCCTGCAAATCAGTTGCTAGAAAGACAGACATCTCCTGTGCAATATACGTACAGCAGATGAACAGAGGGACGTCCATGGCAGATGGCCTTGGATATTGGTTTGACTAAAACGTTCCATTCCATTCTCTGTAATATAAAAACTGTAGGTTACATAGGGTCCACTTATTGGCAAGTTTGTGTCACTCAGCCTGATAAAAGCCAGCTATTTCATATGATCAAGGAGTGTTTCAGAGCCTGAGTAGGCAGCACTGCCCCAGGCAGGTGAAGACAATGGGGAGAGGAAGGAAAGCTTGGGTTTTCAGTGGAATCCCCAGGATCCTCACAATGAGCCCTGGAACCACCCAACGACCAGCCAGCTTGAACCCTCCCAGAGGTGGCTGCTAATTCGCTGTTTCTCCTCTGTATTCCACATCACTACCATGAGATCAGTGAATATTTTTCGATGTTTTTTTCTCCTTCTTCAGCTGGTCTTAAATTAAAAACTTTAGAATTATTTTATTTATTACTCTCCCTAATCCTGGTTTTCTGAGATAATTTAGTACTTTTGATTTAATATTGATCAATTTTCTATAAGGTATGCTTTTGTCAAGAGTCCACATTGGCATTTACATACAGATTCCCTAACTGTCTACCCTTACTCATTCAGGTAGATGGATGCTGAAGTATTCCAGATGTGAATATCTCCAATTTCACTGTTCATGGCTGTTTCCTGCCACTTTCATCTTGCCCTGACTTCATGTCCATTTGGATTTGTGGTTTGTTAGAGCATTTCCTTGGCAAAATTCCTCAATTAAGGCCATTTGGGTGACATAATGTCTGAATTCATGCACACCTTCACACTCTTTGGACACTGAGATGGGATATCTTGGTTGGGTAAAGGATTGACACTTGAAGTTATTTTCTTTCACAGATCTGTAGGTTTGATTCTACCATCCTTTAGCTTCTAGTATTGCTTATGAAAAGTTTGATGCCAGCCTGATTTTTTCTTTGGGTAGGGATATGTTCTTTATGATTTTCTCGTTCTTTTTGGAAGTCAGGAATTTTATTGGTATTTCCTGAAACGTATCTTTTCTCATTCATGCAGTCTGGAAATCAGTACATCTTTTAAATCTCCAGGCTAACATTGTCAATTTCACTTACAAAAATGTTCTTTCCTTTTTTTTTATAGTGTCATCTCTCTTTCTAGAACTCTTAGAGAATTAATTGTTTAGGCCTATTCTCCAAATCTCTTATCTTCTCTTTTGGTATACTTTTTTCTTTGGTCATTAGGATGTTTCTTGTACTTGCTTTTCCAAGCTTAGGAATTTGAGCCTTAACAGTAAAGTTATTTACTTCTATTTATCTTTGGAAGTGCCTAATTGATAAATTCTCTTTCTTTTTTAAAAAATATATTTTATTGATTCTACTATTATAGTTGTCCCAGTTTTCCTCCTTTGCTCCCCTCCACCCAGTTTCCCTCTTCCCTCCAGCAATCCCCACCCTTAGGTCATGTCCATGGGTCATGCATATAATTTCATTGGCTTCTTCATTTCCTATACTATTCTTAACCTCCCCCTGTCTATTTTCTACCTACCATTTATGCTTCTTATTCCCTGTACCTTTTCCCCTGTCTCCCCCTTCCCCGTCCCAGCTGGTAACCCTCCATGTGATCTCCATTTCTGTGATTCTGCTCCTGTTCAGCATGTTTGCTTAGTTTGTTTTATAGATTCAGTTATAGATAGTTTTGAATTTATTGTCATTTTAATGTCCATAGTTTTGATCTTTTTCTTAGATAATTCCTTTTAACATTTCATATAATAAGGGCCTCATGATGATGAACTCCTTTAGCTTTACCGTTTCTGGGAAGCACTTTATCTGCTTTCCCATTCTAAATGAAAGCTTTGCTGGATAGAGTCATCTTGGATGTAGGTCCTTGCTTTTCATCACTTTGAATCCTTCTTCCCATTCCCTTCTTGCCTGTAAGGTTTCTTTTGAGGAATCAGCTGATGGTCTTAGGGGAACTCCTTTGTAGGGAACTGTCTCCTTTTCTCTTGCTGCTTTTCAGATTTTCTCTTTATTTTTGCCTTTGGCATTTTAATTCTGATGTGTCTTGGTGGGTATTCTTTGAGTCCAACTTGTTTGAGACTATGTGCTTCCTAGACTTATATGTCTAGTTCCTTCACCAAATTAGGGAAGTTTTCTTTCATTATTTTTTCAAATAAGTTTTCAATTTCTTGCTCTTCTTCTTCTGGCACTCCTGTGATTCAGAAGTTGGTACATTTAGAGATTTCCCAGAGGCTCCTTAGTCTATCCTTGTTTTTTGCTTGTTTGTTTGTTTATTCTTTTTTCTTCTTGCTGTTCTGATTAAATGCTTTTTTCTTCCTTGTGTTCCAAATCATTGATTTGATTCTTGGCTTCATCACCTCCACTGTTAGTTCCCTGTAGATTTTCCTTTATTTTACTATATTTCTGCCTAGTTCTTTTTTATGCCATTAAAGTACCCAATAAGTTCTTCGAGCATCCTGATAACCAGTGTTTTGAACTCTTTATCTGATAGGTTGGTTATCTCCATTTCATTCAGTTCTTTTTCTGGAGTTTTATTCCATTTTTTCATTTGGACCATATTTCTTTGTCGCCTTGTTTTGGCAGCCTCTTTGTGTTTGTATCTGTGTATTAGGCAGAGCTGCTTTGACTCCCTGTCTTAGTAGTGTGGTCCATTGAATGAATATGTCTTCTTTAAATCCATAGTTGTCAGATTTTCATACAGCTCAATTTTCTGATGAATCTGGGTGATAATTGTTTTGTAGTAATTTTTGCTGTAGTTTGGCAAGAAGGTGCTGCAGGTTTACCTCACCTCCATCTTGGAAGTCCTAAATTCTCTCTTTTAGCTTCATAAATTATTTTCTGTGTTGCCCATGACTCCCTTTATTTGATCATATTTTTTTCCCTACTAAATTGTTGTCTGTCTCCTAGAGCAGCTTCATTTCCTTGGGCATGTCGTTGATTTGCTTCAACTTGTCATCCTGTCTTTAACTGATGACCTTCCTTAGGTGGGAGTTTTTACTGTTGTTGCTGTTGTACATTTAATTGGAGCACCCAGGTGAGAGTGTTTAAATACCCTTAAAGGCGGTGGTCATAAGAAGAAGGAGGCAAACTGGTCTCCCCTCCAAGGAATTTCACACGTACACGTCAGTGGGATGCTACACTCTTCCTTGTGTGCATCGAGAGAAGGTGCCCTGACGCTGGTCTCCATGGACTTTACCAATCTCACAGACAGACAGGTCTAAACTAACCCATTCAGCTTCTTAAGGTCTTAGAACCCAATAATTGGGCACATTTTATTTATTTTTAAATATATTTTATTGATTATGCTATTACAGTTGTCCCATTTCCCCCTTCATTCCCCTCTACCCTGCACCCCCTCCCACCCACATTCCCCCTCTTTAGTTCATGTTCATGTGTCATAAGTTCTTTAGCTTCTACATTTCCCACACTATTCTTGCCCTCCCCCTGTCTATTTTCTACCCACTGTCTATGCTACTTATTCTCTGTACCTTTTCCCCCCTCTCTCCTCCTCCCACTTCCCTGTTGCTGACCCTCCATATGATCTCCATTTTTGTGGTTCTGCTCCTGTTCTAGTTGGTTGCTTAGTTTGCTTTTGTTTTAGGTGCGGTTATTAATAACTGTGAATTTGCTGTCTTTTTACTGTCATATTTTTTATTTTCTTTTTCTTAGATAAGTCCCTTTAACATTTCATAGAATAAGGGCTTGGTGATGATGAACTTCTTGAACTTGACCTTCTCTGAGAAGCACTTTATCTGCCCTTCCATTCTAAATGAAAGCTTTGCTGGATAGAGCAATCTTGGATAGAGGTCCTTGCCTTTCACGACTTGGAATACTTCTTTCCAGCCCCTTCTTGCCTGGAAGGTCTCTTTGGAGAAATCAGCTGACAGTCTGATGGGAACTCCTTTGTAGGTGACTGTCCCCTTATCCCTTGCTGCTTCTAGAATTCTCTCCTTCATTTGAATCTTGGCTAATGTAATTATGATGTGCCTTGGTGTGTTCCTCCTTGGGTCCAACTTCTTTGGGACTCTCTGAGCTTCCTGGACTTCCTGGTTTCCTTTGCCAGGTAGGGGAAGTTCTCCTTTATTATTTGTTCAAATAAGTTTTCCACTTGTTGCTCTTCTTCTTCCCCTTCTGGTAACCCTATAATTCGGATGTTGGAATGTTTAAAGATGTCCCGGAGGTTCCTAAGCCTCTCCTCAGTTTTTTGAATTCTTGTTTCTTCCTTCTTTTCTGCTTTGTTGTTTCTTTCTTCCTTCTGGTCCACTCTATTGATTTGAGTCCCAGTTTCCTTCCCATCACTATTGGTTCCCTGTGCATTTTCCTTCATTTCACTTAGTGTAGCCTTCATTTGTTCATCTAATTTGGGACCAAAACCAACCAATTCTGTGAGCATCCTGATCACCAGTGCTTTGAACTGTGCACGTGATAGGTTGGCTATCTTTTGGTCACTTAGATGCATTGGCTCTGAGGATTTGATCTGTTCTTTCATTTGAGCCATTTTTGGCGGGGGGAGGTCTGGTCACACCTGTTATGTAGTGAGGGGCAGAGCCTTAGGTGTTCACCAGGGTGGGGCAACCCAGTTGCTGGGTGGTTATGCTGTATGTGGGGGCGGGGTCTGAGAGTGAAAAATGGTACTTGCTCCACTCTCTCTCATATTTCAGTCCCTTCCACTGCTTCCCACAAGCAAATAGGGCCCTTTTGGTGCTGGTTCCTGGGTGGGTGGGTTTGTGTACATTCTAGGACCCTATGGGTCTCTCCAATGAACTCTACTTTGAGCCTGGGAGTCTCTCCTGGCACCTCAACCCCCACAGGATTTTTCATTCGCTGCTTTTAGGTTTCATTTCCCAGCACTGGGGCCCTGGGCTGCACGGTCTGTCTCACTCCTCATTCTTGCCTGGTCCATCTGCACACAGGTCAGCCAGCCACCCTGAGTGCCTCACTGGGTCTTCTAGCCACCGCTTGCATGCCCAGGACAGCCAACCACCACTTTTTCCTGCCACAACCCCTCTCCACAGGCCACCAACTCTGCCCCTTACCAGTCTGGATGAATGGTTGTCAGACTTCCTTACAGTTCAATTTTCTGTCAGATCTGATTGTTTTTTGTTTCTAAATTTTTGTTGTCCTTAATTTTGGTTGTGTGAGGAGGCAGTCTGTCTTCCTATGCCTCCGTCTTGGCTGGAATTATTTGGGCACATTTTATCAAGTGGATGGGTGATTCCCTCCAGGGGCTCCATTTATCTCTAAAAGTTACATTCTTCCCAAATCCACCATTGTCAGCCCTGAGCTCCCTGAAACCAGTCTCCAGGCAACCATCCTGCCCCTGGGAGAGAAAGCCCTGTGCCGGTTCTCTCTGCTGGAGTCCAACGGGAGACCTGCCTTCATCCAGCTTCCTGCAGGCCTCAGAAGTTGTTTGGCCCCATATAGATTGGAGTCGGGAGTACACAGAAAGTCATGGCAACATTCAGATGGCTACATTTCCAAACTGCTTCCACACCCTCTGAGAGGGCTTGTAAGTATTTCTCTATTCAGTGTTAGATGAGAGTCTCTTCTAACAAATGGATCTTGAATTTTTCGATCATTTATTCAGTATACCTCAGAATGGCCGTGCTGTTTCTCTCCTCTGCCCTACGGGTGGAGTGTGCCATGTTAGCGTCTTCACCAACACCAAACAGCACCGCTGCTGCTGGAGTAAACCCCCAGCTGAGCCAGCGGATTGATTAGAAGGTCTTCACCCAGAAATAGTAAACAGCCCAACTCACACCACTTTAAACAATAAAAAATGTATTGATGTATATAATGTTGACACAAGAAATGTTCAAACCTACAGAGAAGGTCTTGTAAGAGTTTATTTGAGCCAAATTGATGGCGCGTGCAGGGGAGCAAGACCTCAGAGGCTCCAGAGAGCAGCAGTTTTGTAGTTTCTTTTATGCATTTGAAATTAAAGAGGGAACACAAAGAAGATTACACGAAGGTGGGGGAAAGCAATTAAGATGAAGACTATGCACTCTCATGCTTCAGAAGGAGGAGTCTGAAAGGGGGCATTTCGAAGATTTGCTGACCTAAAGGCACAGCAACAACGGACAGGACTTGCATAAGGGAAAGATAAGCCTTTTACTAAAGAAGTTACGTGCATGGAGTGTGACTGCTCACCCTGACCTGCCCAGTTAGGAATTTACGATCAGATCACTCTGTGAAGTTACTTTCCATAGAATGCTTCCCCTGCCCCCCAATAATACTCAGAATAACAAAGGTACGGCAAGTCCAAGGCTGTTCACGCATAGTTTCAAATTTCTTGGACATGTGAGATGGGATGTCTTGGTTGGGCATAGGATTGTGGCTTACAGGTTTTTTTCTCTCACACATCTGTGGTTTTGATTCTACTGTCTCATTCTAGTGCTCAGCTGTCATCTCAGACGCAGGTTTCTCTGTCTCTCTGCTCTTCTACTCACAGCCATTTGCATTATTCTAAGATGGGTATTCCTGTGGTCACAGGATGGTTTTTGTAGCAGTTGGGGGCATGTGCTTCCTTACTTACCTTAGGCAGAAAAATCACTTCTAGAAGCTCTCCCTCAAAAACAGGAAATTTCCTAAAGGTCCCCGAAAGTATCTGCTTTCGTGTCATATGCCTAGACCAATTTCGGAGCCAGCCACTGTCAATGGAGCAGGAGGTACCTTTAGACCAACCAAATCCTTCCTTGGAGTTGGGGAACAAGGTCACTTCCCCTGAGGTGAGTTGAAAAGATTAGACACCTGAGTAAAATCAGACTCCATTCAGAAGAGAGAAGAGCACGGGGATGCTAGACAGTCAAGAGGCCATGTAAATCACAGGTCAGGAATTGTTACTATTTTAGTATGATGCAGATTCATTTTGCTAACATCTTATTTTGAATTTTACATGTTGTTACTCATTTTTCTTCACTATGGTTATTTCTCATAAAAAGTTCTTAGGAATTTCCTGTCAGAAACCTAAAGGTGCACAGCACTTTCTCTTTTCAGTCTGCTGGATTTGGGTCTGATTATCTCCTGATGTTGCTCCTGCCGACCATTTACCACCAAGGGGCTTGAATAATTTGCTTCCAACTTTACAGAATTTGAGAAAGCTACATGGATGAGCTTTAGACTACCCATTTAGTTGTTCTGAAGTCTCATTTATTCATGTTCTGGTCTTTGATAAGTTTTATTCACATTTTACTATACTTTTAATCTTTTTAAAGATTAAACTTCTTATTTTGCAGTGATAAGAAATAATACAGAGAGATCCCACGGGTCCTTTACCCTGATTTCCTCAGTGGTAACATTTTGCAAAACTGTAGCACAACTGGGGTGTTGACATTGATATAGTCAAGATATGATGTGGACACCGGCTAGCAGTGCCTGCGTCATTATGGATGAAATAAAACATACACACGGACTACCGAGTCTGGTGGAGGAAAAAGGACGACTGCGAGACTTTTCTCAAGGGGAGCAAAAGCTGCGGCCTCCGCCATGACAGGCCTTTATTCTATATCTCTACATTACAAGATGGTCCTCACTTACTATCCCCTGGTTACAACAAAAGGAGCCAATGCCCCTAATCCCATCACAGAAGAAGGATATTAGCAAATGAAAAGGCAAAAGTGGTTGAGCCAGTTACACTGGTCCCTGCAAGGTTTAGCATGGATTTTAGGAATTTGCAGGGTGAGAGAGTTTTCAGCAAAAAGCATCTTAGGTATATTGCAAATCTCATTACCCACGAGAGAACCTATCTGTGGGCGTGGGTCCTGTGCATCTATGAGTGGGAGCTGGGCCTACGCCACGCAGAAGGGTCTGCTACAAAGCTATAGGATATTTCCATCACCAGGAGGATCCTTCATGTTGCCTTGTTAAAATTATTTTTTACTTTTAATTGTGGTTAAAAAGCACATCACATAAAATTAACTATCTTAATATTTTTCATTGTACAGTTCAGTTATGTGAAGTATATTCACATTGTTGTACAACTATCTTCACTTTTGATTGTTTCTTCTTCATTCTCCAGTCTTTGGCAAATATTAAGCATCTACTCTTTGCCTGGCCTTGTATTAGACACAGGTAAGGTGGGCTTGTCACAAGCAGTGTTTAAGATGACATATCTGATTACTGAAAACTTGAACCTATTGGAGAAGGGGAAACACAGGTAAACATGAAAAAATAACAAAATAGATAGTATATTGCCCAAAAGGCAAATTATAGAACAATCAGACAATTCTATCTCATTCCTGCTTCCTCTCTTTTCCCTTTGTGTGCCTATTTTTAGTCCTCTCCAAACTCTGCTTTTCTCTTATACATCTTTTTCCTCTATTTCTTTCCTAGATATTTCAGAAAGCAAGATTTGTGAAATTTACTACCTCTTGTGACATCCCAAAGTGATTATTAATTAATCACCGTACCTTAAGAACTGTCCTATTTTTTCCCACCCTCCAAGAAATTTATGAAAATCACGAGGACTTTCTTTGGAGGCTTTATCCTTCTAATAGTTATTTGCTTTAGTCTGTGCCCAGCAGGTGGCGCTAAAGGATAGTTAATGGAAGTTAATGTGGCACAATTGTAGAATTAAAATCCGTTGGGTTTTACCAGTTGAATCATTTTATTTGATTGCATAATATGCAAAACTTTAGATGGCTTATCCCTTAAATATTTTAGGTCCTGGGTACTATTGCACTCTTTTTAACACTCTTCTTGCCTTAATTCTTGTGATCTCAATATCCTGCCAACATTCTTCTCACTTCCTTGACTTCCTCATATCCCTGATCTCTTCCCAAAAAGCCCATAGGCTTTTCTTCTGACTTCTCCTCTTTTCTAGCTAGATTCTCATCTTTGGTGGTCCCATCCATTCTGATGGTTAAAATACTATCCATATGCAGATAACTACCAAATTTGTATCTCCAACACAGACATCTTCCCTAAGTCCAGGCTCCCCTTTGGTGTCTCGTCTGCATCTCAGGGTAACGTGCTCCAAGTGTAGTGCTCCGCGGGTCTCAAGGCCTTTCCCATCTCAGCGAATGGCACCTCGGCCTCCTCATGGCTCAGGCCCCAAATCCTACGTCATCCTTAACATCTCTTATTTTTTTAATCCGATCTTTTAGCAAATTCTCTCAGCTCTTGTTTCAAAATATATACAGAGTCTGACCACTTCTCACCACCTGTGCACTAAAATTCTTGTCCAAGTCATGACCATCTCTTACCTAGATTGTTGTCACAGTCTCCTAACTCATCTCCCTGCTTCTGCCCCATCTCTCATAGGGCTATTTAGGAGGCAGAGCTGCTTGGACTCCCTATCTTAGTAGTGTGGCCTGTCTGGATAAATGTGGCCTCTTTAAATCCTTGGTCGACGGACTTTCATACAGCTTGATTTTCTGACAAATCTAGATGATATTGTTTTGTAGTCTACTTGTAATTTTTGCTGTAGCTGTGTGAGGAGGCCAAGTGTTTACCTATGCCTCCATCTTTGTAAAGTTGGTTGGTGGCTGAATTCCAGAATATTTCTCAGCACATAAACACTGCCAAACACTCGGGGTGTACAACACTTTGCCCCTCTGCTCCACAAGCATAAGCAGATCTACAAGTCCTTGGCCAAAGGTTTATTGAAAGGAAAGCTTAAAACTCAGAACAAACCAACTCACATGCTTTTGTAAATCAATTACCTACAGGGGCTCTGCCAACAATCCACTTTCCTTGATCCATCTTTTATCTGAATATACAGCTCCTAATGGCACACATTCTACAAGGCTGAACACAGTAACATGTTTTATAAAATACCAGTCAGTGATGGAAAACATCCTCACCCTTAGACTCATCCATAAATCTAGGTTTCCAAGCCTAGCCCATTTAAAAACCTGAAAATGGATAACTGTAGTTTATTTTTTGAACCACACTAAATTTCTCCTGTGGCTACTGAAGTGTCTAAGCCCTAAAATACTTGCATTAACATCAATTTTTTAAAAAAAGACTTTGGGTCTCCTTCCTCCAATTTACAGTATGTCCTAAATTTCAAATGGGAAGAGTATTATTAAGTCATTTCTCTGGCTTTTTGTCAGGTGGAAAAAATTGCAGTTTATTTGCTCAGAAGAGTGAGACCACAGAACTCTGTTTTGTACCAATCAGATCTAAAATGCTAAAGCCTTTTTGGGAGGGAGGAGTAAGAAGTGGGGAATGAGGCGTTACTCCTGTGTAGAGAATACAGAGGTCTAACAAAATTCTTCTTGGAACTTTGCATTTATTCCATAGCTTAAGCCCTGTAAACAGTTTTCAGATCCAGCGAATTGATATATCCAACCCCCATTTAAAGAGTGACTCTGTCTTTTCACTTTAAATAATTTTATGATTTAAGAAAAAAGTCAACTCTCTTTTTGCTTATATAGTTTGCCTTTGACTGGCTAGTCTTTCATGAAACAAGCATTTTTTAGCACGTGTGTTTTGCTGGACACCATGCTAGGTCTTAGAAACACAGAAAATACAGGGGTAAAGAGAATAAATTTTAACTTTATTTATAGAGCTTATGATGCATTAGAGATAGATACAAACAGGTCATCAAAATGCAGTGCAAAGCATCCCAAATTAGAGCACAGAGGAGAGGAAAAACTATTTCTGAAGGATTCTGTGATCATGTCATTAAGAAAGTGACATTTAAGCAGAATCTTGACTGATGAGTGGGAGTCTACCCCAATATAGAAATGGGAGGAAAAGACTCCAGGTGAGGATTGTGTATGCAAAGACGCAGTGTGAAAGCAGAACACCGGGAGTGATGGTAGAACAGGGAAGTGTTTGGTGCGCCTGAACCAGAGACAAAGTGGGGGGAGATGTCGCTGGAAAAGCTGAAGTGCTGTGTGCCCTGCTCCGTGGTTGGGTGTTACCCTGTAAACATGAAAAGGGTTTAGCCAATGGTCGAAGGCACCCATGTGTTTGAGGATGATTACTCAAGCACAGTGCTCCTCCAAGTGGGACTCCAGGCTAGCAACAGCAGCCTCATCTGGAAACCTGAAAGGCGTCCAAATTATAACCACAACCCCAGGCTTCAGAATCAGACATTCCGGTCATGGGCTTAGGAATCCGTGTTCAGCAAGGGGTCCAGCCAATTTTGAGGCACCTCAAGTTTGAGAACCTCTGTTCTAATAATAGCATGGAAGATAAAGTGGGCTAAAGGCAGATTGAAGTTTTGTAGATTGTTCCAAATAGCTCCAAGGAAGAAGAAGAAGAGGGAAAAAAGCCGGGGACAAAAATTTGGTCAAGACAGCCTGCATTAGAGAGAACTTTCTGGCAGTTCATGTTTGGGAGGAGACAAGCAAAGAACATCTGGAGTATCAGTTCTCAAATCTCACTGAATACCACAATTAACTGGATGGTTCTTTAAAAAAATATAACATTGAGGCCCCATTTTTGACTTACCAAACGGAATCAGCATCCTGTTTTGGGCCCCTCTTCTTCTGCTGTTCTTATATCTTTATTGTCCTTATATCTTTATTGTCTTTCTTTATTGTGCTTTTTTGTTCATGGAATCTTCCCTCTTGCTAAGGTTCTACAACTACTTGCACTTTTGAGGGATTTCTGGTAAGTCCCACCTGCTTTCTTTACATTGGGAGACAGCCTTACAGCCTCCAAGCAGGGAGGGGCTGTCACTACCCAGAGACCCAGGGTTCTCAATTCCAGGCATTCGTTAAATCTCCTATAAATGTTTTTTTGTGTGTGCGTGCTTGTTTTTAATACTGATGCTCAGGCTCAACCTCAGGCAAAATAAATTAGAATTCCTGAGAGTGAAGTGTGTCTAAAATATTCCATAGGTGATTCAAATGAGCAACTAGCACCAGGAACTGCAAAGTAGTCCATTACCTTTAGTAATAGACTACTTTGAGAAGTAGTGAGAAGCTGTCAGAAAGAGAAAGCTCTCAGGGTCAATAAAGGGAATAGCCAACTGTCCTTTAAGTCATTTTAGTCAACTATGTCCTTAAGCACAGTCAAGGCTTAGGAGGTGGAGAAGAGGGGTGGGAACTGAGAAAAAAATCACTACATTTAGTAATGAGAACATTACTGTGGGCCTTCCAGGCACAGATGGCTGAAAAAAAAGCCAACTATTAGAATCTCTCCCCAACAGCTAAAGTAAGACATAAGAAACTGAAAACAAACATAAAAGCCAAAAGGAAACAATAAAAACTTACCAGGCATAATTAAACAAGAAGAAAAGAACAACTTCATGTCATTCTCTTTGAAAAAGAGGCAACAAGGAAAGGAACAAATGACTCTGGAGTGGGACCATCTGGTCTGGCTCCCGAGGGCTTTCTGCTCCCAGCAGCGCTGCTGAGGAAAGATGAACGAGTCAACAAGATCCCGAGTCTTCTCATTGGGGCCCTCAGATGTGCAGAGAGGTAAACCAAGGGTATGAATTGGAATCCAGGGGGAAAAAACAGAAAAGTCTTCCAGATTACAAGCTCTTCTCTCCCTTGGAGGCCTTGAAACATGCTAGAAACAAGGTTTCCCACTCGCCAAGACGTCATGTTGAGTTGTGCGGGGGGGCGGGGGGGGCGGGCGGGGCAAGATGGGGGGCGGGTGGCAGGGGCAGGGGATGAGCAATCACATGGGAGTTGGATGTATCCCTTGCTGGGTGGAGTGGGCCCTGTTACATCTGACAGAATCTCCAAGCACTTTCAGCATTCATGCCCCTGGACTCTGACTTCAGCCCCAGCCCGGCTCTATTTCCACCCTTTTCAGACCACCAGACTACAGAAAATTGAGCTAAAGGTAATAGTGGGCCTTAAAGGTGGAAAGGCACAATAAGCTAGTCTCAAAATAAGGTGGGGAATATATCAAATAGAATATAAGAGCAAGTAAACATTTCAGCAGAGCTGTCCATTTAAAGCATGCTTAATTTCTGTTTGCTCTACAGGTGTTCTATAACTAAAAACGATACTAAACTAAAAGAAAATGAAAAATGAAAAGGAGAGAGCTTGCAAAAGATGGTCAAGGAACTGTCTGGAATAAAACATAAACCAAAAAATAGTAGATTGCCCATGAGTGTATCCTGCTATAGAATAGTTTATTTTTGAAAAAAATCAATTTATATTCAGGGAGCTTCTAATACTGTTCAAGGAAATAGTTTTGAAGGACTGGTGAGGGAGAATCCAGATCCCAAACAGTGATGGCTGAGCACCGGGTAGGTGGGGTTTTACTGTGGTAATGAGTAAAAAGCGTGAAAACAGATGTTTGAGAGTTTATCTGAGGGAAGACAGGAAATTATTATTATTTTTGTTATTGTTTGTTATCATGAGTGGGAATCACTGAACATATTTGTATGCTAAAAATAAATAATCAGAAATACAGAAACTTAAAAGAGAAGGAGACCCTGCCATGTGTGGCTGCGTTGGTGGACCTTGAGGACATCATGCTAAGTGAAATAAGCCAGTCGGAAAAGACAAATGCTCGGTGGTTTCCTCTTATACGCTGCCCCTAGAGCAATCAAACTCAGGCTCTGGCAGCAGAGAGGTGGATGCCGGGGCTGGGCTGGGCTGGGCTGGGGGAATGGGAGTTGTTCGATGGATGCGGGGCTTCAGTTTCGCAATATGAAAGGGTTCTAGAGATCTGTTGCGCAATGACGCACATACACATAATGCGACTGTGCACTGAAAATGGTTAGGATGGTAAATATTAAGTGTTTCTTACCACAATTATTAATTAATAATAGTAAATAAATAGCCTTAAGGTCCAAATTGCCACCTTCTACTGTCTCGCTCCAAGGGTTGCTGCTCCTCTGGTGAGAATGCTTTTCATCCTCTCTAAGGCAAAGGAACTCAGATTCAACCAGGAGGAGGTAAAAACCAAAAGACAGAGAAAGACTGAAATTTAGCCTCATCATCTGCACCCCTAGGTGAAGTTACAGCAGAAACAATAAGCCTTTGGAACTTTCAGTTAGGAGAGACAACAGAACTCCTTTTCTTTTCCTTAAAACAAAACAAACAAATTAAAAAACAAATCCTATCAGATCCAGCCGAACTTTAATTACATCCTTCAGACCACAATGTAGGAAATAACTTGGACTAAATCATTTTTGAAATAATAGGTTAGTAACTTTTCATAGTAAGTTAATAATAATTACAAGTACTCTACCACCACTTAACCTTCCTTTACTTTGACGTGTCACTTAACTGGCCGTCAACCGGCTGTGTCCTGCTTTCTGTGTGCTCTGAGAGCTCGGGCGGTTTGCTCGCAGACACGTGAACTGTGGCCTCTGTGTTAAGCAACAGCTTTGCTTTCTCATGAAAAACTGTTTCCAGTCAACTCCAAAGCTCCAATATCCATATAAGTTCTGGAATTCTCACAGATGGATTTATGAGATAATTCTTATTCAGTTTGTAGCAGTTCCTTTTCCACGCATCCAGTTTCCTATCTGGTCATTTTTGTCATTACTCAGGCTGGAGATTCTGCTCTCTGTAATGAACCAGGCCTCCACGCTGCTTTTGAGGTAGTCAGCAAGGGTCTTTCATTTTAAAGCATCTGGAAGTTTCAATTGTGGGGTGGGACCCCAGGAATAGATCACCTAAAAGATGAATGAAATGGGTTTCTTATTTCTCCTTTGTGCAATACAAAGAGAAAACTTTCATTGGATTTCATTGCCTTCCTTTTCATTAATCTCTGGCTCTTATAAAGAGATACAAGACAGAGAGTTAAAAAATAAGTGTCTGTACTCATAGTACACTCTGAGGAAAATAACTAGGAGCTATTTCGAAAGATAGACAGTTTAGATCAAAGAGCTAAAGACAAAACTGAGCCATCATAGGCCAATCAATACGAAAAAGAAATGTCTGTTGTGTCAGAATAATCGTTCTCTAGGAGAGGAATATTTTGGAATTGAAGATGTCTCCGTGACTTTTCAAAAACCCAATTGAAATTATAGTTTACAAACAGCATTATAGTACATTTATTTAGCATTAGAACATAAACATTTTCAGGGGCAGCATTACTAGTTCGATCCATTTGGCAATGGCTGCACACTACTCCACCAACGGCTACAGAGCTCATACACCTTTTTAAACCATGCTCGTGTTGTTCAATACTTTGGCTGTTGCTGATATTGCACTATTGGGTGTAACCATGATGAATATCTTCGTCTGTGTAGATTTTCCCAAATTATGAATTATCTCCTTAAACCAGAAAAGAAATTCTTTTTCTCAGAAAAGAAATTATAAGATCAAAGGGTTCAGAACATTTTTGTTGTCCATGCTGCTCAATTGACATGCAATATAAATTTAGTCAAACTGAAGATCAGTCTCGCTTTCTACCTGTAAACTCTGAGTATCATTAAAATAATTCTTATTGTAGTTAAGAGGGATGAAATTTTAAAAAATTTAATTATTGTTCAATTACAGTTGTCTGCATTTTCTCCCCACCACTTCCCCCCACCCCAGCCAAACCCACCTCCCTCCCTTGTTTCCACCCTCCCCCTTGGTTGTGTCCTTTATAATAGTAGTTCCTGAGAAACCCTTCTCCCCTCTGTCCCCTCCCTCTTCCCCTCTGGCTATTGTTAGATTGTTCTTAATTTCAGTGTTTGTGGTTATATTTTGCTTGCTTTTTTTCTTTTGTTGATTAGGTTCCAGTTAAAGGTGAGATCATATGGTATTTGCCCCTCACCACCTGGTTTATTTCACTTAGCATAATGCTCTCCAGCTCCATCCATGCTGTTGCAAAGCGTAGGAGCTCCTTCTTTCTCTCTGCTGCATAATATTCTATTGTGTAAATGTACCATAGTTTTTTGATCCACTCATTTACTGATAGGCACCTAGGTTGCTTCCAGACCTTGGCTATTGTAAAGTGTGCTGCTATGAACATTGGAGTGCATAGGTTCTTTTGGATTGGTGTTTCGGGGTTCTTAGGATATTATCCTAGCAGTGGAATTGCTGGGTCAAAAGGCAGATCCATTTTTCATTTTCTGAGAAAATTCCATACTGTTTTCCACAGTGGTTGTACCAGACTGCAATCCCACCAACAGTGCACTAGGGTCCCCTTTTCTCCACAACCTCTCCAACACTTGCTGTTTGTTGCTTTGTTTATGATGGCCATTCTGACCGGTGTGAAGTGGTATCTCACTGTGGTTTTAATTTGCATCTCTCTGATAGCTAGTGATACTGAGCATCTTTTCATGTGTCTCTGGATCCTCTGTATGTCCTCCTTGGAGAAGTGTCTGTTCAAGTCCTTTGCCCATCTTTTAATTGGATTTTTTGTCTTCCTGGAGTGGACTTGTGTGAGTTCTTTATATATTTTGGAGATCAAACTAAGAGGGAGGAAATTTTCACTCACACTCATATGATCACTACTGAAATCAAATATTTCTCATGTGTCCTTTATTAATTTGTTTCCTTTTGGAGGAATTGTTGGTTTATGGGATAGTTTGTGAACCCATGGCAGAGGGGAGGTTTATTCCTGGAGCTCTCTATTGCCCTCAAACTCTGTCTTTCACTCATCTCAATTACCTGTAATTGCAGGCCGGAAAAATTCCCACAATGCTCTGCTCTCATATAGGCAACTTGTTGGGGACAGGTACGTTGCTGAGTGGTTCCAGGCAAATCCCCAGGGGCCTCTCTCTTCGTGCTCTACCTCCTAGAAGTGATACTGCTATCTCTGCACCTACAGAATGTGTTCCTAAAATCAGTGGTTCCCAGCATTGACTGCCCATTAGAATCATTTGGGGAACTTTTAAAATTTCCAATACCAGGCACATTCCACACACGAATTAAATCAGTCTCTGGGGGTGGCTCATGGCATTAGTGATTTTGAAAGCCCCCTGAGGACTCTAAAATACAGCCGAGGTGAAGAATAATGCTTTAAACCCACAGTCATAGGAGCACTGTGCCAGGCACTGAGGAGTCGAATGCCCTTTTGCAGTGGTCTCTGCTATAGGGAACCAATCCTCCTGGCAATGGCAGATGTAACCCAGCCCTATCAGAAAACCAGCAGGCACAAGTCGGCACATGTGAAGCCAAACGCACGGATTGACTTTCCTGTGGGAAACCAGGCCTGCATTATACCTAGGCTGCTTTGAGGCTTGCTCTTGCTAAAACTCGCTCACCCTGAGTTGAAGCAGCATATGTTTACTGCATATCTTTAAAGTAACTTCCTGAAGTCTGTGCTAATTGTCCCAAGGACAGAGTGTAACCAGACCAATCAGTCTTATCATTCTCTTGCATTTGCAACATTTTTCCTTGTTAATCTATAGGAATTAATCAGTAACATCTTTTCCTTTGTTATCTGTGAAAAGTAATCACCTAAAGCAAACCTGAGCATAATGAATGAGAACCTTCTTTGATGCACTCTGTTAGAAAGCAATAAAAGCCTGTCCAGGCAAGGGTCAGGGCCCTCTTTCTCTCAGAGAGCAGCCATGCCATCCCTTTTTCTCCACAGGACTTCTGTTGTCTGTGCGTATTTGCTCATCTCATCCACAACATGGCAGACACTGCTGGCCATAGTTCGCATCACTCTGCCCTCAGGGAGCTCACAGCTGGAGGGTTTGAATAGCAAAGTACACTCTTGAATGTTATGCATGTATATACACACACGCACTCACACAAGGTCTGTCCAGAAGGTATCCAGCCATGCACTATGAAAAATAGAGACATTTATTGAAGAAGGTACAAGATACAAGAAACATTGTACATAGGACAATGATGCCCAGTCTCCTTCAAAGTAGGCACCTTGGGACCTCACACAGTTCTCCCAATCGCCATCAGCTACTGCATCGTATTTTCCTGAATCTCACTGATGGTCTGAAATCTCTTCCCTTTCAAAGGTGATTTTCATTTTGGGAAAAGCCAGAAGTCACAGGGCAATAAATCTGGGCTGTAGTGGGGCTGAATCACCTGAGTGATTTGATGTTTCACCAAAAACTCTGCACAAGATATGATGTATGAGTGGGCACGTTGTTGTGATGAAGCTGTCAATCACCAGTTGCCCATAGCTGTGGCCTTCTGAATCACCTGAATAGTTTCTGTGGAGGAATGTTCAAGCTTCATGCAAAATTTGGTGCAGATTCATCACTCTACTTGCTCAGTCATTTTGAACGTGATGGCCACACAGTACACATGCTCACTCAGCGGCATCTACCACCCTCACTGACTAGAACAGTGAAATCGCCATTGTTCAAGCATGCGCATTCCAGTCCACTCTCCTTGGCTGCCAGGTTACATCGATGTTGCTCAAACTGTTGTCATTATATTAACAAATGCTGGACTTTTTCCAGGCAGACCCTGTGTATCTACCACTTTGTTAACTATTAGGTATAACTTGATCAACCAGTGGCATCAACTTAATGGAACTTTTCTGCACTCAGTTTTTGTCATTCAAAGGTAAATTGTATGAAAACAGAGAGGCTTATTAAAAACACACATGTAACGAAGGCTGAGATAGTTTGTGACGGTCTCCAGACTTTCTGTCGGTACTAACCTGCACTATTGGTTCTCCCCACGGGAACTGATTTTTCAAAAGGAAGACCTCACAGCACCGTCAGATTCTGACTTGCCTGAGAAATGGTTAGTTATGTTCACTATGCTGTATTTACTCTGGCAAAATATGTGTTAGAAAATATATTGGAAAGATCATTTAGAAACTAAAGACAGAAAGGGTTTTCACTTGATTTCTTTTAACAAGAAATTTAAATCCACATCCCTCCCTCCCTCAGGCTTCTGCAGCAGCACCTATCTTTTCAGTAGTGATGCTCTGGACAAACTCCTACATTGTGGGCTTTGCCACAGTTAAAGCCCCTTTAGAGGAACAAGTCTCATTCTGTGGCAGAAATGGCTGTTCATTCACAGCCCACATCTAAAGTAATCAGAAATTATTTTCCTACCTTTTGCTAATTGAGAGATAAAGTTAGATGCACTTGAACGGTATTTATAATTATCAATTCAAATATCTTTATAGCCCTGGCTGGTGTAGCTCAGTGGATTGAGCACGGGCCTGCGAACCGAAGGATCGAGGTTCGATTCCCAGTCAGGGCACATGCCTGGGTTGCCAGGCCAGTTCCCGGCAGGGGACATACAAGAGGCAACCGCACGTTGATGTTTCTCTCCCTCTCTCCTTCCCTTCCCCTCTAAAGATAAATAAATAAAATCTTTAAAAAACAACAACAACAACAAAAAAAAAACAAATATCTTTAGAGTTGAAAAATCTACCTTATCGTTTTACTGAATTCTATATTTTTCCCCAATTATAGACAATTGTAGACAATTGTAGGCTTTGAAATAGCTTCCGAGGCTTCATCTTACAGACATTTAGTGCCTGCTTTTTCTATTGGAGCCAATCATGAAATATAGCCCCCATCATTCACATGTAAAGACCCAAACGCACATTAGACATCAAACAATTGGATTTATTTTTATGGCTTAAAGCATCTGAATGTTATCTGAGACAGAATTAAATGGAAAGCATCCCTGATTTCTCAACAGAAACAGGACTGTACTGGCCCTGGGCCCGGTGGTTGAGTCCCTGGCTTGAACAAAACACCGTTCAGTAAATGGCAGGCCAGGCTCAGAGTGCCGCCCAGGGCAGAGCGGCTGCCCACAGAGGTTGTGCAAATTCTCAGGAAGCTAGATCAGAATTTCCAGAGACAGCTGGCCACTGCCATTCCTTCAGCAACTCTGCAAAGGGCAGGATTCTTGACCGCCCGGGAGGCCCAAACACCGTATCGTATCCAGAGTTCATCTTCATCTAACCCAGGTCCTGCTTTATGGATTCTCTCTGGCATCTACATTGCTATGAGTAGCCCAGCAATTTTAAACTCTTTTAACCTCGTGGCACACGTAAACTAGTTACTAAAATTCTGTGGCACACCAAAAAATATTTTTTGCCAATCTGACAAAAACAATAGGTATCGTTTTGATTCATTTACACTGGGCAGTTATTGTGTTGGCTGTTGTCCTTTTTCCATTTGACACTCTAAAGGAAAAGAGGTCAGTGCCCCTGACTGAATAGTCAGGTACTGCATGTGTTAAAAATTCTTGTAGGGCACTGGTTGAAAATCGCTGAGATAGACCACTGGAATGAATTTGGGCTCTTTTGCAAAACTGAGCTTGACATCAACAGCCAGAGAAGACCAGAGACATGTTTGCTCCCTTAGAGAACTAGGAGAAATGTTGCTTCAGGAAAACTGGGTATTAGTGAGCAGGAAAAACAACATAATATTTCATCCTTTTATTGGCATGGCCTAAAATCTGGCTGGTCTCTGATCCTGCCTCAGAAAATATGATGCACGTGATGTTCATAGCAATTTCTTGGTGCCTGAGTGTTTATGCTAAACTATTTCTGATCACTGTTGACTCTCTTTCCCGTCATCCTCTAGGGACCAAACCAGCCATGGGTAGGATTAGCCAGTCCATTCACCTCCCAGAGCAGTGCCCCTCAGTCCGTGCTGGTGTGTTTACATGATCACTGCTTCCTCCTTCTAGGAAATGTTCTCCACATTTGCATTACATAAAAGAGGAGATGACTTAGCTAGTGTGAAGGATCTCAATATAATATGATAAATTATCCAAAGGAAGTGACTTTTCCAGCTACGAGGGCTCTTGGATCTAGGAGTGATATCCTCACCAAAGGCGAGACAATCACAGCCCTTCTGGCATTTTATTTTACCTTGGGACCGGAGAGAAAGCGAGTCAGTCTTGTTCTATTTGTGGGAACAGCATGATGTAAAATTTTACACAACCCGTAGTGAAAATGAGGTGAACAGGTATGGAAAAGCATAGCCAAAGCACAGATCCTTGTGATAGGCAGATCTCTCACTGTTTCTCCTCAAGTGAAGCTGCATCCTCACCATCTTGCTATTGGACGGTTGGTTTCCTTCAATTATAAAAGAAACCCCAGTGTCCCTTTTGAATTTAAGCTGATCTTTGATCACATTCAAAGGAAAAAACTCATAAATAATATGTGGTCATGCTTAAAATATATGAACTATGTGTCTCAAAAAAATTCAGGGTTATGTCATAATTTTAACTTTTGATATAAGGAGGCTCAGTTCTTTGACAGAGCTACCAAGTGGTCCCTACCTTAAAAGGGCTCGGTAAGATCTGAGCAAGATGAAAGTGGTCAGAGGATAGCCCTATTGGGGATCAGGCACTTACATAAAGGGAAAGCATTCAGCCCCTGTGCATAGGAGCACTCAGCCTGGCTGGTGGAAAATGCTGCTAGGAGTCCAACACTCCACCCATGGGCTTGTCCACTGCCCACAAAGAAGCTGCACTGATGAGCCTGGGAGACCCAAGCTTTTGGATGTAAAGATGAAAACATCAAAACAGTACTCAGTAGAGAGGTTGAGGGGATCCAATTGCATTCAAGTGATGTCAATAATTAACAAGAATACTCAGATAATTAGAGGATGCCATTTATATGAGTGAATGTCACTAATAATTTCTTCCTGGACAGAGACTTCAAACACCAGGATATCACATCCAAAACCCTCCACAGCCCAATCTCTGGGAAGCCATCCCGGGCTCCTTAGAGTCATGTTCCTCTCTAAGAAGGAGCAGGCAGGGGTGGGAGGAGGCAGGCTGAGGAGGAAATGTTTCCCGGTTACACTGTAGGTCTAAGTAGTAGAAGAGAGCTGGGGCCCACAGTGGGGCATTTGCAGGTACCACCCCTGCTCCTTCAGGTCTAATTTTCTGAAAGGAGAAGGCATGTCTCACCTGGTCAGAGAGGAAGAGAAAGGAGCGGTTCTAGAGAAAACATTTAACTTTGTACCTTGTTCTGTCTCCTATCCAGCACCATCTATAAGGCACCCTCCCCTCTCTCCTACTTTTACAATGCCCATATTAGTGGTTGAAGAGCAACGTACCCCAAGTTCATGTCCAACCAGAACCTCAGAAAGTGACCTTGCTTGAAATAGGGTCTTTGCAAATGTAATTAGTGGAGACTCTGTACATGAAATCATGCTGGATTTAGGGTGGCCCTGAATCTAATGATTGGTGTCCTTATAAGAAGAGAGGACACACACGGGAAGGTCATGTGATGGTGGAGCAAGAGATTGGAGTGATGCTGCCACAAGCCAAGGAATGGCAGGGGCCGCCAAGAGCTGGAAGAGGTGAGGAGGGATTCTGCCCTGCGGCTTTCAGAGGGGCTCAGGGGCCCTGCTGACACTGTGGTTTTGGACTTCTAGCCTCCAGAACTGCGAAAGAATAAATGTCTACTGTTTTAAGCTACTAAGTTTATAGTCACGACAGTCATAGGGCACTAATTCAGTGCTTCAGGAAGTCCTTTAAGCCTCCTTTCCCACACCAAGTGCCAAAGTACCCACACTGGCCCCTTTCTCCTTTTCTCACCCTGCCACCTCTCCCCTCTGCCCTCCACATTTCCATCCCAATATCACAGACCCCACTCCCTAAAAGTGGCTTAGGTCAGGTAAAAATTCAAAGAAAACCAATTTGATTGAGTCAGTTCTCATCAGAATAGACAATATCACCATTTGCTTAGAACATTTCCATTTTTAGAGAGGATTCTTAAAAAAAATCTTTAATTGGCAGAAATTTTTTTATGGGGGGAATATTTGAGGACTAGACACACTTCTTTACTGTAGAAAAAGAAAAGCTCGTTCCTGGGGTTTAGAATTTGGGAACCTTTAGAGGGACCTCAAAGCAGGATCTCCTTCATCTCCCTACTTAATTGATTCCCGTCAGCCAGTCTGGCTGTCGTAGCTCATGCTCACACAACAGCGTCTGGAGAAGGAAGGAGCTCTCTCCTTTTTCAAGTAGAAAATCTTTCCCGTAAACCCACAAACAGATTTTTCCTTTTATACCTCTCTGCACACCCCTAGTTCAGTCACTACATGGGACAGTGAGATTGCTCAAAGTGGTTTAGACTGTGGCCACTTATGCCTGTGCTGGGGCACTTAGTCATTCAAACGTAACCGTTGTTCCAGCCCTGGCTGGTGTGGCCCTGTTGGCTAGAGCATTGTCCCATAAACCAAAAGATCAACAGTTCGATTCCTGGTCAGGACACATTCCTAGGTTGAGGGTTCAGTCCCCTGTCAAGGTGCATAGGAGAGGCAACTGATCAATATTTCTCATTGATGTTTCCAATGTTGCTTCCTCACATTGATGTTTCTCTTTCCTTCTTTCTCCCTCCCTTCCTCTCTCTTTAAATCAATAAGCATGTCCTCAGGTGATTTAAAAAAAACAGACAAACAAACAAAATAAACCCTGTTGTTCCATTCGCAAAGAAGCAGGGAAAATACCTGTTGGAAAGGGCAACCACAGCTCTCTTCCCTACTAATTAAAAAGCTCACACTGCAGGATAAAGACATTCTGGTCCTTGATTTGCTTCCATATTCTACAGTCGTGTTGATATTGTTCTAAAATGCCAAAACTAATTTCATTCACTGGGGGCTTTTCCATTTAGAATAGGCTACCCCATAATTTAAGGCTAAAGAACTGTGTGTGAACAATACTTAACTAAGCTTATAATTAGAAAAGATTATGATTGAATTTTTTATGCTCTCGGCCCAAAGCAACCTCAGAGAAACAAGTGCTATTCATTTTAAGAAACTCCAGCCTGGAGGGCTCCGGAGCTGTGCCCTGACACTCTGGGCTACAGCCTCCCTTCGTGAGCCCTGAGTCTGCCCGCCCTTCCTCCTCAGGGCTCTCTGCTCTCCTCGTCTTGCTCCCCCCTGCACTTCCCTCCTTCTCCTTCCAGACTTGCCCTTCTCCTTTGTTATTGTTATTGTTCTTTTTCTTTTTCATTCCTTTCATCTATTTTTCTTGCTCCTCCCTGCCTTTCCACTTCTCCCAATACTGAAGTGTTCCTTTCAACTGAAGGATCGGTTGTTTCATTAAATTTGTTTCCTATTCATCATTCTTATTTTTAAAAGCAGGTGAGTTAAAGGTTCGGGCATCACCCTTGCAAAAAAAAACTTTCACACAATTAAACGGAACTAAATGAAAACACAACAACACAAAAAACTTCTTTCATTTCTGTCATGTGACTGATCGATTTCACTCAGTATTTAGTCTTCCGAGGGTAAGGACCCAGCAGAAAGCAATATCCTATTAGGCTCTATTCTTTGATTTGATCTAATTAATTCAGCCAAGCTCTGGCAGACAGTGCAAAGCCATATGGGCTGTCATGAAGCCCAGCAAATATTCATGTAGCTGGATCCTCTCAGGTCCTGGGCTACCAACACAGAGACCTGGCTGGGGCCCAGCACTGAGGAAGGGAGTCCTGCGTGGGGGTGGTGTAGACTGAATTGTGTCTCTCAGCTCTCATATGCTGAAGTCCTAACCCCAAGGTGATTGTATTTGGATATAGGGCTTTTACAAAGTGATTAATGTTAAACGAAGTCATAAAAGTGGGCCCTAATTCAGTAGCACTGTGGCCTGAGAAGAGAGTCAGTCTCTCCCTCCCTCATTCCCCCTCCCTCTCCTCTCACCATGTGAGGACATATCAAGAAGGTAGCTAGCTGTCTGCAAGTTGAATCAGCCAGTACCTTGATCCTGGTCCAGCCTTCCAGACTTAGAACTGTGAGAAAATTAATTTCTGCTGTTTAAGCCACTCAGGCCATGGTTTATTGTTATGGCAACCTCAGCTGACTAATACAGGGGGGCATAGTGTCAGAGCCTAGGGATAAGAGACAAGGCTAAAATGACATGAAACCATTTTCCCATTCAGCCTCCTCCCAGCCTGCAGCTCAAGTCCCACCTCCCATTTAAGCTCTGCGTGTTCATCCATGAATCCATAGAATAAACTCTGACTTCTGGGGGGTGGGGGTGGTGGGGAGGGAATGAAACTTTTTCAAATGAATTTTATCTCTTTCCCATCTGTACATTCTCTATTATTTCTAGGATGATTTTTTTTTCAGTTCTAACCATGAAATTTTTAGTATATAATCTCTAAAAGATAAGAATTCTTCAGAAATAACCATAGTTATCACAGCCCTCGAAATTAACAATAATTCCTCAATATCATCAACTATCTAGTACCCAGTATTCATATTTCCAACTTCTTCTTGAGTGCTTAATGTGTGCTTTTAAAAATATCGTTACAGGTGGGGACAAAATATGGACAACTGTAACTGAACAACAATACAATAATTTAAATTTAATAAAAAGAATATAAGAAATGTTCACAAGTTGAAAAAGTCAATTATAAACTATGAACAGTAGGATTGTAAGTATATCACATATTATGTGTATATAATATATCCAGATAGTGAAAATATATTAAAAATGCTAAGGGTTGTTATCCTGCTGGCAAAATATATATATATATATATATATATATATATATATATATATATTTTTTTTTTTTACAATTTTTTAAATTGAATCAAAATCCAAATAAGGCCCATCAATGGCAGTGATTACAATGTCACTTAAATTTCTTGTAAGCTCTAGAATCCTCTTTTGTTATTTTATTTCCTGGAAGTTTTTGTTGTTGCTGCTGTTGTTTCTACATAACTTGTCCCATAGTCTCCCTGTTCAGACTGGCACAGTATTTTAACACGCCACTGTCACCTTTGTAATTCCCTGTGAATGGCTGGTTGGATCCAGAACCCTGGTCAGAGTGAGGATGAATTCTTTTAAAGACTACTTCATACATGATGGTATGCTTTTCTGTATGGAGGAATATATCTAGTTGTTTTTCGTTGGGTGATATTGGCAGCCACTGATGATTACTATGTACAGTCATTAATTCATTAAAGGGTTTAAGATGATGGTACTCTATGAATCATTTTTCATTTATTAGCTGAAATAGTTCTGTAAAGAGAAACTTTCCCTCATCTACTGTTCAGTTACCAAGTGGTACAATTCATACATACATCTTACAAATGCTGATTATTTCCTATTGTTTATTGGCATCAAATTAACGTGTTAGTTCAGCAGTGTTCTCCAGAGGTGACCAATTAGAAATTAGCCTGAGTTGCCTTTTTGTTTTGTTTTGTTTGTGACATTATGAAGGTGTGAATTTTAATATATTTTATTTGTCTAAAATCCATTGCAGTTATTTTTTAATTATTTTATTGTTCAACTACAGTAGTCTGTGTTTACCCACCACCACTCCCCACCCACGCCAGCCAGACCCACCTCCCTCCCTTGCTTCCACCCCTTGGTCTTGTCCGTGTGTCCTTCATCGTAGTTCCTGAGAACACACCCCCCTTCCTCCCATTATCCCCTCCCACCTCTCCTCTGTTACTGTCAGTTGCAGTTATTATTTTTAATAATATTAAGTTGGTCAATCTTTAAGCAGGGAGAGCTTCTTCAGTTTGGCTCCTTTGTCCTTTTGACATGCCTTTAATAAGTCAACTGTTCGACATCCCTTTCTTTGCTATCTGATCTAAAAAGATATTCCAGCTTTTTCCCGTACATCACCTGACTCAGACTTAAATCAGTAATTTCTCCAAGGAGCTCTTTCTTTTTAGTGGGAAATGGTATTGCAAGATCATAGTCTGGCTGCTGGGGCTATTCACTGCTATGAGGTTAAACATTATTTTCTTGGCTCTCTCTATAAACAGAACTAGAAGGTTTTTGTAAAAAAAAAAAAAGTTAAAAAAATTAAGATAAAATACATCATGAGAACATATTGATCTTTCCAATTCAAATTTAGGAGTAAAGGGTTTACTTAACCTTTCCTGTCTTCAGTATGTTCTTTCTCCATACCAGTAAAGCTGGTTGCTAATGACACTGAAAATGAGAGAATTCAAATATAACACTACTATTTATTTGCTTTATCCCAAAATACATCCACAATAGTCTTAGAGGGAAAAAAGTGCCACTACTTACCAACAATACATACTATCACCAATGTTAAGAATTTTTTCCTCTGTTGTTTTTCTTAAGGTATATCCCACTAGGGAAGTACAGTTAAATATTGTGTTTAAAGTCACCTGGAATAGTTCTCCTTCGTGTGGCCATCTTTCAGAATACAGATCTGAGAGGTCCGAGGAGGACCAAGCCAGAGCAGCGTGAAGGACCAGCCCGGAGAGAACATCGTGCTTCTTGAGACAAGCACCTGCTCTCTGATCCAGCTTAATTTTACCCCATTTCCTTCACTCAGCCCCCGACTCCAGGCTCCTCTGCTACTTACTCAAGCTCAGCTACCCCTGCACTTCCTTCTCACATGCAAATGTCCGGTGGCAGTGCTGTAGCTGTCTTTACCACATGTGAGATGTGAGTCAAAATTTACAAAAACAAATGTTCATACTCTTTCAAACCCTTTAAAAATAGGCTTTATTTTTTTTTAATTTTTTATTGTTGTTCAGTTATAGTTGTCCCGCCATTGCCCCCATTGCTCTCCTTGCCCCCCCCCGCCTCCCCCCACTGTCAGTTCCCACCCATTGTCCATGCCCATGAGTCCTCTACTCCTGTTCCTTCACTTGTCCCTTCCCCTTCTTTCCCGCATCATCTCCCTTCCCCTGCCCTTCTGGTCACTGTCAGTTTCTTCTTTATTGCCATGTCTCTGGTTCTATTTTGCTCATTTCTTTTTTTTTTTTTTTAATTAGGTTCCACTTATAGGTGAGATCATATGGTATTCGGTTTTATTTTTTCAAACACTTTAAGTTTTACAGTAACACTGAGCAGAAGGTACAGAGAGTTTCCACACACTCCTGCCCCCATTTAGACATCAGCCTCCCCCATTGTCATCACCCCCCACCAGAGTGGTGCATTTGTTACAATCAATGAACCTATATTGACACATCGTTATCACTCGAAGTCCCTAGCTTACGCTAGGGCTCATTCTTGGTGGTGTGCATTCTATAGGTTTGGACAAATGTGTGATGACACCTATCTGCCACTATAGTGTCACATAGACCAGCTTTGCTGCCCTAAACATCCTCTGAGTTCCGTGTAGTTGTACCTCTCTCCCTGCTGACCCCTGGCATCCAGAGGTTTTTCACTGCACTGTTTGGCCTTTTTCAGAATGTCAGAGTTGGAACCACACAGTACATAGCCTTTTCAGATCAGCTTCTTTCACTTGGTATTACGTATTTAGGTTTCTTCCATGTTTTTTCATGGCTTGATAGCTTATTTTTTTAGCACTGAATAATGTTCCATTGTCTCAATGTACCGCACTTTATTTATCACTGAAGGATATCCTTACCTACTGAAGGACATCTTAATTGCTTCTACATTTTGGCAATCATGAATAAAGCTGCTATAAGTGTCTGTGTGCAGGTTTTTGTATGAATACAACATTTCAGTTCCTCTGGGAAAACACCAAGGAATGTAATTGCTGGATTGTACAGTAAGAGTATGTTTAGTTTTGAAACTAATTGTCAAACTGTCTTCCAAAGTGACTACCATGTTGCATTCTCACTAGCAAAAAGCGAGAGCTCCTGTTTCTCTATATCCTTGCCAGTATCAGGCACTGTCGGTGTTCTGGATTTGAGTCATTCTGATAGGTATCTCATTATTTTAATTTGCACTTTCCAGATGACATAGGATGTGGAGTATCTTTTCACATGCTTATTTGCCATCTGTGTATCTTCTTTGGTGAGGTGTCTTTTAAGGTCTTTGGCTTATTTTTAAATCAAGTTCTTTATTTAGTGATTGAGTTTTACTTGTTCTTTGAATATTTTGGATGAGTCCTTTTCCAAATATGTCTTTTGCAAATATTTCCTCCCAGTCTGTGACTTGTCTTTCATTCTCTTGACACTGTTGTTTGCAGACCATGAGCTCAATGAAGTCCAGCTTCTCGGTTTTCTTTCATGGATCCTGCCTTTTATGTTATATATAAAAAGTTATTGCCAAACTCAAGGTCAGCTACATGTGCTCCTTCTAAAAGTTTTACAGGTTTGTGTTTTACATTCAGACTTATGATGCATTTTGAGTTAATTTTTGTGATGGGTGTAAGGTTTGTGTCTAGATTCATTTTTTTTTTTTTTTTTTGCATGTGAATGCCCAGTTGTTCAGCACCATTTGTTGAAAAGACTATTTTTGCTCCATTGCATTATCTTTGCTCCTTTGTCAAAGATCAGTTGACTATATTTATGGAGGCTTATTTCTGGGTACTCTATTCTCTTCCATTGGTCTGTTCGTATATTCTTTCTCTACTACCTCGCTGTATTGATTACTGTAGCTGTATAGCAAGTCTTGAAGTCAGATAATGTTAGTCCTCTAACTTTGTTCTTCTCTTTCACAACTGTAAAGAGTCTTCTGACTCTTCATATAAATTTTTGAATTAGTTTGTTGATATTCACAAAATAATTTGCTGTGATTTTAATTGAGATTGCATTAAATCTATAGATCAAATTAGGAAGAACTGATCTCTTGACAATGTTAAATTTTCTTATCTACGAGCATGGAATATCTCTTCATCTTCATTTATTTAACTCTTATTTGATTCATATACCTTTGATGCAGTGATTTCATTTCTGATAAGTAAATCACCCAAAGAAGGAAAAAATTATATGCAGCATCAATTCTGTTAATTCATGGACTACAGGATAGTTCCAAAACTTAATAATGAACAGAAAACTTCCTAGGGAACACATTAAAGTGTTGCTTTTATTTGTAACTTTTAAGTACATTTCCCTGACCACCCATTAGGTTGGGTACTTTCTCATATGTCTACTGGCTATCTTATTTTATTTTTTATGAAGTGCTGTTTATGTTGAACTTTTCCTGTTGTTTTGTGTATGTGTTCTCAGTTCTTCCCTTATTGATTTGTAGGAATTTTTAATATATTAAAGACAATAGCCTTTTTTTGGTACTAATACATGTTGCAACTATATTTTTTCTGTTCTGTGATTCACCTTTTTACTTTATGTCTTTTGATTAACAGAATTGTTAATTTTATTAAAGTTAAATTTATCACTTTTTATTTAATAATTAAGAAATTCTTTAATATTTTGGGTCATTGAAGTTTTCCTATCTTCTTTATGCTTTGTAATTTTGCTTTTCACATTTAGGTATCTTATCTAATGAAATTGATTTTTATGTGTGAGATGAGGTAAGGGTCCATTTTAACTTTTTTCTCTATGGATACCTACTTGTCCTAGCAGTACCATTTAAAAAGTCTATTTTCCTCCACTGGCATACAAAGTCATCCTGGTCAATAACTTTCTGTATGAGCATATCTCTATTTTTGGAATCTCTATTCTATTCCATCATCTGTTTACCATTCCTGATTCAATACTGTTACTTTAGAGTATAGGAGCGGCAAATTTACTTCTTGAATTTTTCTTCAGGAGTGTTTCGATGTTTTTTATCTCTTGCATTTCCATACACTTTAGAAGAAGTCATTTAATTTCAATAAATAAACCAATTTAATTTTTATTAGGACTGCAAGGACTAATGTTCAATTTAGGGAGACCTGGCATGTTTAAGGAATATTGCATCTTCTGATCCATGAACACAGTATAAGTCTTTGCTGATTCAGGTCTCTCTTAATATTCAATAAAGCTTTATTATTTTATCTGTAACATATCCTTTACATCTGTTGTTAGATTCATTCCTGTAGGTATGCTTAGATGTTCATGTTAAAAGTATTCTTTTTTGTACTTCATTTTCTAATTATTTGTAGCTAGTACATAAAATAGAAGTGGTAACAGAGGATGTCCTTGTCTGATTCCACAATAAAAGGGCCCGTAGATGAGGTGGTCAGAAAGTTAAAGGGCTAGATCATGCAGGGTTCTGTGGACTGTGGAAGGATTTGGAATTTTCTGAGTGAAATGAAGAGCCACTTCGGGGTTTTGAGCATAGGCGTGGCAGCTGTGTTGAGAATAGACTATGAGGTAGTGAGCATAAAAAGAAATAGCAAGCATGAAAATGGAGACCAGTTGTGAAGCTATTACAATAATTCAAATGTGAGGTGGTGGTGGTTCATGAGGCACCAGGGCAGTGGTGGTGGTGAGCTGTGTTCAGATTCTGGATATGCTCGGAAGATCAAGATTACAGTATTTTCTGATAGAGGAGATGTGAGTCATGGTGGTGGTGTGGGGCATGGAGAGATTCATAAGCTAAAAGTGACTCCAAATTTTTTTTACACTTATGCGGCTGGAAGAATGACTAATGCAATTTTAGACAGATGAAATCTCAAGTCCACTTTGTTACATGTTGAATTTGAGGTTTCTATTAGATAGCCAAGTGGAATTGTCAACTAGGTAATCGGTCTGGAAATTGGGAGAAAAGTCCAAGCTAGAGATACAAATTTGTGAGCCTCAGCATATAGATGGTATTTAAAGTAAGTAGTCTAAATAAGATTACCAAAGAAGTAAGTGTACATAAAATAAAAAGGGAGGCCATGGATCCACCCTGATGAGCCTCAACATTAAGATTTAGGGAGAAATAAAAAAAAAAAAAGGGAATGAATAGACAATGAGGTAGGTGGAGAACAGGGTAACTATGCTGTATTGGATGCCAAAGAAAAAAGGTCTTTCAAGAGAGGAAAAATGTTGTCTTACTCTGTCAAATGCTATTGCTAGATGAGGGCAGAGGTTGGCCATTATTAGATTTAGCAAGGTCATTTGATGATGACCTTAATAAGAGCTGTGTTTGGTGGAGTGGTAGTGAATAAGACATAAGTGAGTGGAAAGGGAATGGGAGAAGAAGAAGAGGAAATGGTTGAGCCTTTTGCTATAAATAGAAGCAGAGAAATGGGTAGATGGAGGGAGATTTGGGGTCAAAAGGGTAGTCTTTTCCCCTCGAGGGAGAAATAAGAATATATTTGCATGCTAATGGAAATAACCTGATAAAGAGTAAAAAATTGAATATGTAACAAATAGAAAGGAGAACTGATAAAACAATGTCCTTCAGTAGGAGAGAGGAATGAGATTTAGTGTTTAGATGGAGGGATTGGGTGTATGTAGGAGTATGGATAAATTCATTGTATTAACAGTCAGGAAATTTGTCCATCCAGATTAGGGTGCTTACAGGGGAATTTGTTGCATAGTGGAGGTCTATGGAAAGTTTTGAATATTTCAAGTTTGAATATTTCAAGTTTTTCAATGAAGAAATGAAGTCATTAGCTTAGAATCTATAGTTTCAAAAATTTTAGAAGAAAAATTGCTTATATTATCCTCTTATAAAATAACTACAGCATCAGTAGTGGAAACTCATTTTCATTCCCATTACTGGTTATTTTGCCTTCTTTTTGTTTTTTGTTCTTAATTGGTTTCACTAGGCATTTGTCATTATTTTTTCAAAGAACCACCTTTTTCCAATATTGATTGTGTTTATTGAGGTTTCTCATTTAGTGACTATTTCACTTACAGCTGTACTGTATTTTCTTCTACCTTTTTTGAGTGGGGGCAGTTATTTTTCTGATTGTTTTCTAACTTCATCTGACAGATGATGTTTTACTCGTTAATTTTCAGCCACTCTTCATATTTAATACATATTTCAGATTAAAATTTTTAAATAAAATGCATTAGCTGCATTGCACAAGCAGATAAACATGTACTAGTTTCACAACTAGTCAATGCAAAATATTATCTAATTTTCATTTTGGTTCCTTCTTTGACCCAAGTGTTAGGTTGAGGGTTTTTTTTTTAATTCCTAAAAATATGAGCTTTTTTACTTATTTCAAGTATTGATTTATAGCTTAATTACATTGCAACTGGACCTAAGCTCTGTAAAATTTCAGTTCTTTGAAATTTATTAGGACTTACCTTATGACCTTGTGTTTGGTCTTTTGCTATAGAAGTTTTATATGTGCTGAGGAAAACAGCGTGTCCTGCAGTTGGTGAGTGCAGTTTTCTACACGTGTTCATTAGGTTAAGTTTGTTAATAATGCTATTAAAATTTTCTATAGTTTAATTATTATGTGCTGAATTTATCAATTATTGAGAGGTGTCAGTTAAAACCTATGATTGTGGATCTATCTCTTTTTCCTTAGATTTTTGTCAACATATGTTTTCTCTATATTGAGATTGAGATTAAGATACACTGCCAAAAATGTATTATCTTCTAATTCAAGCACTCATTTCATTCACATTTAATGTAATAAATAACACATTTTGACCTATATCAACCATATCCTTTTATACTTTATATTTTTCTACCCACTCTATATTTCCGTTTTTAAAAATCCTTACACATCTACCTAGCAAAGCCTAAAGTTAATCAGTAGACTTATCCACCTTCTAGGAAATACAAGAACTAAGAAAACTTAGAACACTTCTAGCTCCATTTATCCCACTTCCAAGTTATCTGTTGTCTTAGCACATATTAAATCTATCTTATTTTTTAACCCCGTAAGATAATATTTTATTGTCTCATGTGCTCTTGTTCCTTCTTTGCTTCTCTGTGTGTGTCCTTCTAGTATTTATTTATTTTCTTTTTTAATTATATTTTATTGATTGTTATTACAGTTTTCCCAAAATTTTGCTCTTTGCCCTGCTTTATCTAGCACCCCGACTCCCTTAGGCAATCCCCGCACCATCGTTTATGCCCATGGGTCATACCTATAAGTTATTTGGCAACTCCATTTTCTATACTGCAATTTACATCCCCATGCCTATTCTGTAACTAATATTTGTACTTAATCCCTTCACCTCTTCACCCTTTCTCCCACACCCCCTCCCACCGGGCAACTATCAAAATGCTCTCTGTATCCATAATTCTATCTCCATTCTTAGTTTGTTTTCTTTTGGATTCAACTGTTGATAGATGTGTATTTATTGCCATTTCATTCTTCTTAGTTTTGATATTCTTCTTTTTCTTAAATAAGTCCCATTAAAATTTCATATCATAATGGTTTGGTGATGATGAACTCCTTTAGTTTTTTCTTGTCTGGGAAGCTTTTCATCTGTCCTTCAATTCTGAAAGATATCTTTGCTGAGTAGAGCAATCTTAGCTGTAGGTCCCTGCTTTTCATGACTTTGAATATTTCTTGCCAATCCCTTCTAGCCTGCAAAGTTTATTTTGAGAAACCAGCTGACAGTCTCATGGGAACTCCCCTGTAGGTAACTAATTGTTTTTTTCTTACAGCTTTTAAGATTCTCCCTTTATCTTTAACCTTTGGCATTTTAATTATGATGTGTCTTGGAGTGGGCTTCTTTGCATCCATCTTGTTTGGGGCTCTTTGTGCTTCCTGGAATTGTATGTCTATTTCCTTCACCACATTAGGGAAGTTTTCTTTCATTGTTATTCAAATAGCTTTCCTATTTCTTGTTCTTTCTCTTCTCCTTCAGGCACCCCTATAATGCAAATGTTGGAACACTTGAAGTTGTCCCAGAAGTGGTTTACATTATATTCATATTTTTTTGGCTTCTTTTTTCTTGTTGTTCTGATTGGGTTTTTGTTTGTTTGTTTGTTTGTTTGTGATTTTTTTCTGCTTTCTTATGTCCCAAATCATTGATTTGATTCTCAGCTTTATCCCCTCTACTGTTGTTTCCCTGTAAATTATTCTTTATTTCAAATAGCTTATCCTTCATTTCTGACCAGATCTTTTTTATGCTGCTGAGGCCCTCACTAAGTTCCTTAAGCATCCTTATAACCAGTGTTTTGAACTCTGCATCTGATAGATTGCTTATCTTAATTCTGTTTAGCTCTTTTTTTCTGAAGCTTTGATCTGTTCTTTCATTTAGACCATGTTTCTTTGTCTCCTCATTTTCACAGCCTCCCTGTGTTTGTATCTACGTATTTGGTAGAGCTGTTTTGACTCCGTGTCTTGGTAGTGTGGCCTAATGTAGTAGGTGTCCTGCAGGGTCCAGTGGCACAGCCTCCTCTATCATCCAAGCTGGGTACTTGAGATGTGCCCTTCATGTGGGCTGAGTATACCCTCCTCTTGTAGTTGAGCCTTGGTTGCTGTTGGCAGATCAATGAGAGGTATTTACCCAGGCCAGTCAGTCACAAGGGCTGGCTGAGACCACTGACCACCAACCTTTGCCCTCCATGGAGGATCATCTGTGCAGGAGCAGGATGGTGGTGCTCCATCATGGTCTCTAGCTGTCCATGGTTGCGCAGGCTCAGGGGTTTCTTGAGTGGTGCAGGCCAAGGTCATCCCCCACCCGTGTTTTTGCCCAGGGCCACCCTGCATGAACTATAAAGCAATCTGAGATGGGTGCTACTTGTGCTGGACTTGGAGATTCCCAGACAAAGGCAAACTGTGAGTCTAAGCTGGATGCTGCTAAGCCAGGCCTGAGTTCACTTAGCAAGACATATGGGGGCTCTTGGTTCACTGAGGCCAGCTGTTGCTTTTTAAAAAGGATTTAGGAAGTTGTGAAGAAGGAGCCCAGACCAGCCATTCATATGGAAAAGGCATGATTAACAGGTTAGACAGGCCTGTAAGTTGGGTGGGATGGAGTCTCAGGGTATCTCCAGAGCAGGGCAAACAGTATTAGCTAGGTTGATGGAGTCTCAGATACAGCACCTGCCTACCGGCTCTCTTGCTCTGTGTGGGGAGGGCTCAAAAGGGGCAATGACCTCTGCCTGCCTTTCAGTCTGGGCGAAAGCTGTCCCCCAGCTCTTGCCTTGATGCCAGACACTTCAGCTCCTCCCAGTGTGCCACTGGTGCCTTTCAAGTTGCTACCCCCAGTGTTGGAGCTCAGAGGGAGTGAGTCTGAATAAGTCCCTGTGTGGGTTCTTTAAGGAAAGCTGCTTGGGACTTCCAGCAGTTTCTTCTACCCTCTCAATCCCTACTGGTTTTTATAGCTGGAAGTTATGGGGACTTATCTTTCTGGTACTGGAACCCTAGGTGGGTGGCCTGGTGTGGGGTTGGGACTCCTCATTCCTGAGATATTCCTCCTGAATTTATCTACCACACATGGATGTGAGACCAGCCCATTCTGCATCTCTGCCCCTCCTGCAAGTCTGGATGGATGTTGTTTCTTTAATTCCATAGTTTTCTAACTTCCACTCAACTCAATTTCTTGTGATTCTGAGTGATGCTCGTTCTATATTTTAGTTGTAATTTTGATGTGTGAGGAGGTAAGCCATGTTTACCTATGCTGACATCTTGACCAGAAGTCCTCTTGCTCCTTCTTGCATCTCAAACTTTGCATCTGGAATCACTTTCCATCTGCCTGAAATTCATTCTATACAATTTTCCTTTGTGAGCATGTGTTTGTGATAAATTGTCTCAGTTTTACTCATCTAAAAACACAATTATTTTGCCCTGACAAGACTGGCTCAGTTGGTTGGGTTTCCTCCCACAAACTGAAAGGTTGCCAGTTTGATTCCAGTCACACCGCATGCCTGGATTTCCAGCTGGGTGCCCAGACCAGGTCCCCAGTTGGGGGTGTAATCGATGTATATCAGTGTTTCCCTCCCTCTCTTTCTCTCTCCTTCCCCTTCTCTCTAAAAATAAATTAATTTTTAATTTTTAAAAAATAAATATGTTTTGTCCTCATTCTTAATAGACAATTTCATTTAATATGGAATTTTAGATTGGCTATTGATTTGGGACATTTTGGGTTTTGTTTGTTTGTTTGTTTGTTTGTTAAAATCTTCATAGTGAAGATTTTATTCTGCTACCCTCTAGCTGGCACTGTTACTATTGAAAAAGCTGATAGGAATTATGCTGCTCCTTTAAAGTTTGGGGTAGATTGTTAACACGAATGACTCCCATCGAATCACAGCTCCTGGTATTCCTGCCGGATGAAGAGATTGGCCCACCACTGATCCAAGAATTAAAGTAAAGCTCAGCTTCCAACCAACATATTTAAATAGTCAAATAAGTAAGCCCAGGTGAAACTAGTAGGAGAATCTTTTAGGACATTTTGAGGATAAGGAAAATAACAAGATAATAATAATAATACATCATTGTTGTTTTAAGTCACTAAGCTTTGAGATGATTCATTATACAACAATAACATATAGCTTAAACAATAATTGGGACCTAAAAGTTGGCTGTTGCCATAACAAAAACCTAAAATGTTTCTCATTGGCTTTGGAACTAGGCAGTGGGTAGTGGATCAAAACCTGGCCAAAAACTGTTTATTAAGCCTGAAGTTACAATGAATAATCTACTAGCAGAGTCTGGAAAGACAGGGAGAAATTTTTTATTGGAGGCTGTTAAAAGATAATCATTGTTTTGAATAGTGAAACAACTGGAAAAATTGTTGCCTGCAATAACTTGAAAGAGGAAAAAATATGTATGTTTCAAGATGAAATCGTAGCTGTGGCTAAGATGTCCAGATGGAATATTGAAAGTATCAATTGGCTTCCTTTTGCTGCATATGATAAGATATATGAACAGAGAAATAAACTAGAAGGAACTGTTCAGTTTGCAAGATCAGTTTAGATCATATAGAGTTTCCAGGACTTATTGGGTCATAAAATAAAATTGTTTCTCGTTCTCAGTCTCTGCGGCCAGCAACAATTTACAAAGAAATGACCTTAAAATAAAGATCAAATCCAAGTGTAGGAGTAAACTTCTCTATTAGGACTTCAGAAAGATGAAGGCGGTGCTTAGTAGACTCTCTTAGGTAGACAAAAGCACATCTATGGATATTAAGGGTGGCATCCCACAGTAGCTCGATATGCCCAAAGAAGAGAGAAATCTGTTTTGGCTTCTCAGGGCCTCATGGCTTTTGGGGCATGGGATAAACTCCATGCAAATTCACAAGAAACCCATAATGTTTTAAAGGAAGTCATGCCACCTTGGACTAAAATAAATAGAGCTAGCTCAAAATGAAAAGAGGTCTCTAGGCCCCCAATTATCTATAGGCAGAAGAATACCCAGACATGAAAAGAACCATGTTCTAGGCCCTAATCAAGAAACATTCCCTGCCTTAGAACAAGACCAACATGACAATATTAGGCCAGCTGTATTTCAGAATTGTTATGGGCCACTGGCTGATAAGTGCATTCTCTCCCTCCTTTTAATGACAGTCTGTTGTGGACATTCTGATCCATCTTACCATTGTATGTTTGGTACCCTACCCCTAATTAATAGTTGAGAACGTAATGCTCAAGGTGATGTAGCTGTGGCTAAGATGTTCTAATAAGGAAGTGGAGCCTTTAGATAGTAATTGGCTTATGAGGACAGAGCCCTCAAGAATGGGATTAGTGCCCTTATAAAATAGACACCAGAGAGATCACTTGGACCTTTTGCTATGGGATGATGCAATGAGAAGACTGCAGCCCACAAGTGTATCCTCGTCTGACCATGCTTCGCACCCTAATCTTGGACTTTTAGTCTGCAGAACTGTAAGAAATAAATTTCTGTTATTTATAAGACACCAGTCTATGATATTTTGTCATAGTAGCTAAAACAGATGAAGATGGTGTATAACTTGTCTTTTTAGTTCACAGGTCTCTAAGCCACAAGGAGTTACCCCTGATAGCTACACCTAAGACTCCTCTGCATCAGGACCTAATACAGATCACAAGATGACGGACTTTGACTCTGATACTGTTTTTGGAAGATACTTTGGGTCTTGGGAAAACTTTGAGTGTTTTTTCCACAGAGGAGAGAACTGAATCATGGAAGCCAGGGGGCAGATTGGTTGAATGCTACATTAATGGATCCCAACAAATCGTGCTTCCTGATATTCATCCCTTTGTATAATTTTCTCCTATATTGACTCTGAGCTTGGCTAGATCATTTACTGTGTCTGATGAGACACCAACAAATATGATGCAAGCAGAGGCTATGTAAACATCTGTGTCTTGAAATTTTTCCTTCCCAGAATGCTGTTATTGCCATATGTAGAAGCCCAGTCTGGTGTCTTTGAAGATGGAAAATCTCGTGGAGTGAGAGAAGTAAACCCTTCCCAGGCATCTGTTAAATCCTGCCCCAAATAAACCCACTAGGATTGCAGAGTGCAACTGTATGTCTGAGTCAACACAAGATCAGTAAAATTGCCCTACTGATCCATAGGATTGTGAGAAATAATAAATCATTATTATTTTAAGAAAATAAATTTTAGAGTGGTTTGTTACACAATAAGAGATGACTGAAACACAGGTAATCTATCCTTTTTCTCTAGCTATTTTAAAGATTTCCCCTTATCTTTGATGCTCTGCAGTTTCATTATAATGTGTCTAGCAATTGTATATTTTTATTCATCCTGTTTTATATGCATCCAAATTCTTGAGTGTGTGAATTTGTGCTTCTAATAACTTCTGGAAAACCCTCAGCCCTTATCTCTTCCAGTATCACCAATGCTCCATTCTTCCTCTGCTTTCCTGGCAGAACTTTGGACATAGAGTAGACCTTCTCTGTCTTCCATGTATCTTCTCCAAACCTCTCTTTCATTTTTTTACATCTCTTTGTCTCTCTCTATGCATTCTGGATAATTCTTCTGACTGTCAGTCAGCAGTAACCAGCTATATTGAATTTGCCTTTCCTTCCATCTTTGAGTGCTTTATTTCAATTACTATATGTTTTATTATTAGGATAAATATTTGTTTTTTTAAAAATCTATTAAATTTTAAAATATTTTCTGCTTATTCTAGGATCCAATCTTCTTTTTTCCTTAAACATAATAAGCAAAGGTTTTATTCAAAAGATGAATAATGGTTCCAATATCTGAAGACTTTGCTGTCTGCTTGCTTTCATTGTTTTTGGAAAATTATTAATGGGAATTTTTTATTTGCATTTTAGTTGTAATGAAGTATGCATAACATAATTTTTAACATTTTACTTATTTGTAAGTGTATAATTCAGTGGCATTAAAATCATTCATAATGTTGTGTCATCACCATTATCTATACCCAAAGTATTTTCATCATTCCCAACATAAACTCTATACTCATTAAACAACAATTCCCCCTTCCCCTTTCCCATGCCCTAGTAACCCCTATTCTACTCTCTGTTTCTATGGATTTGCCCATTCTAAGTATTCCACATAGATTGAATTATACAATATTTTCCCTCTGTGTCTGAATTATTTCAAAAGCATAATGTTTTCAAGAACCATCCGTGTTGTAGCATGTATTGTGGGGGTTTGTCGGTGTCAAATATAAAGGCGCATTTTCCTGCGCGAATCTGTGCTTTCTTCTGCCTGGTGCCTAGAAACAAAACTAGTGTGGGGCCACTTTAAATTAGATCCACTATTTTAGGCTCTTGAACTGTTCAGGTAACATGAATTTGAGCTTCATATAATCAGAGGGGCTTGGAGGCCAGGTACCACTCAGAGATGGCTCTGTTCCCTCCTGTTCTGCTCTTCTCCAGCATAACTCTCCTTGCTGTCCCCTAAGGTGTTGTGTGTGGGGGAGACCAGGTTTACCTCTAACTCTCCCTAACCCTATGGTTATAGCACTTTGGGGTCCCATCTTTAAGAGGGTGTATTAGTCCTCTAGGGCCACCATAACAAAATACCACAGAATGGTAGGGCTTAAAGAACAGAAATTTATTTTCTCACAGTTCTGGAGGCTGGAAGTCCAAGATCAAGGTGCCAGTAGGGTTGCTTTCCTCTGAGGCCTCTCTCTTTGGCTGGCAGAGGGATGCCTTCCTGCTGCGTCTTTACAAGATCTTTCCCCTGTGTATGCAGGCTCCTGGTGTCTCTTTACATATCCTAATCTCTTTCCTGTCTTAAAAAGACAACAATCAGATTGGATTAACTATACCCATAAAGCCTCATTTTAACTTAGTTATCTCTTTAACAGCCCATCTCCAAACACAGCCACATTCTGAGGTACTGGGGGTTAGGGCCCCCAGTACCCCCAGAATATATGAATTTTGAGGGGACAAAAGTCAGCCCATAACAGAGGGAGAGGCTCCTAGATGACTCCCTACCTTAGGGGGAGCCCGCTTTTGGCATCTGTCCCCTTCACATCACATATCAGGTAACTGTTAAAACCTAAGCTTGCTTGCACCTGGCTCAACAAATGCCCTCAGGGCACAAGAGGTTTCACTGGTTGGGTTCCCTGTTAGTCCTCCTGGTCCCCATTTCCATTTGGGTGTTAACCTCCTATTAATTTATTATTATCTTGTCAGCTTTGCCATGTTTTAGTAACCTAACCTGGCATAGTATCAGTATCACAAATTATATTCTATTGAACTATATGTAGTACTTTGCCAATTTCATAAAAGAACTTTCCCACCATATTTGTGTTTTGTTTTTATTTTACTTTTCAACACAAGACAATATGATTATTAAGTGTAGCAGAGCCTCAAGCTCTTAGCACAGAGCCAGTTACGAAGTGGGATTTCATTAAATATTTGTTGAATAAATGAATAAATTATGTTCTTTATTATCATTGGGTCCAATATGCTGCTCTTTTCCATTGTGAATTTTCCTATTTGTAGGCTCCACTGTATACAAAGTTATTCCTATTATTCATACGGTAAATACGGAAGGTTCTCTGAAGTAAGAAAAATCTATCAGTAGTTTTAAAATACATGGTAGTTCAAATATAGGTGAAATTAATACAGACTTCAACTTTATTTAGCCAACCTGACTCTTGCCAGGCCTCTGAAGACACTCTATGGATAAAGATCTCATTGAGTGTGACTAACACCTTGAATTATATTTGCCCTCATGCCTAAAGTCAGTCAGTCATATTGAGAGGTGTCTGCATACCACAAAGGCCATTACACCTATTGGCTTATTCAGAATGTTTTTCCAAGGACCTGGACTTTAGAAACACCAAACCAGTCTTAGGACATAACTTGGCAAAGGAATTCACTTCTCAGAGTCCTCTCAGCCTCTTTTCAATTTCTGTAATCCCTTTACCCTTCCCATTTACAATGCCTAAAGAGCAAGGGGAACAGTAAATCTCCATCTTACTGACAGGATCAGTACAAGCTCCCTCACTTCCAAAAGTCCTGGGAGCATGTCCCCATTTGGGGAGGCATCCTATTTATACCAGTGACCTTCCCACATTCAGAACCTGAACAGCTGCACAATATATATAACGGAATGGAAAGTAACATGACACACGTTTCAAAGAGAAAACTGAAAAGGGATATGTAGCCAACATTCCCTCCAGCTCTAAACAGTGATGCTTCTTTGAGTCTATATCATAAAAATAACAAGAGAGTCAGCATGGGGGGGAGGGTGAGAGAGGAGGCCCTTGTAGGCAGAATTATTTCAACTTCCTAAAGAAAAAGCCTGAAATAAAGAAGGAAATGTTTAAAACAAAACACAACAAAAAAATAGATTACTGATACTTTTATTGGATGATATAATTATTCTTTTTCTGAATTTGAAACAGTACACTTTAAAAATAACTAATGATTCTGCTTAATATGTTTGAAAATAGTTGTGCATTTATTTATTGGTACCCTTGAGATCCAGGATTATACATGTACAACTTTATATCTCTAGGGCCCATTTAACACAGTGCCACACTTAACAATAGTCACTTAATTCATGTGCTGTAGTTAATAAATTGTGACAATCTCAACAGTCAGGACATGTGTGTGTGTGTGTTGACACATGCCTGTCATAAGGGATTGTTCGCATTCATGGGGTAACCCCTGTGTGTGCCACACTGCTCAAGGGGCATACCTTTGAGGCCATACCACCCATTGTCATACACAGAGTAAAGATTCTGGGCTTCATATGAAACACTTGAAATCATAATTTTAAAGTCAAATTAAACAAACTCTATGTGTGTGTGTGAGCCATCTTGGACATGAGTGAGCCATCATGGAACTGGGCTCTCCAGCCCCCGTTAAGCTGCCCCAGTTGATGGCAGATGGAGCAGAGACGAGGTGTCCCAACCGAGTGTTGCCCGAATTAGATTTATGAGCATAATACATGATTGTTGTTGTTTTAAACATCTGAATTTTGGGGTGATTTATTATGCAGCAACAGCGGACCGGAATATTTATTATAGTATTACTTCTATTTTATGTATGTATGAAAATTCCTACATTAAAAATATTTTAAGTGGGTACATGGACACAGCAGAATGGTATGACTTGGTATTGAGACTTCACAGGGCAGTGTTTCTCAAGGACTGGTTTGAGAACTATTTGCATGAGCCTTCCTCTGGGGTGCTTATAAAATGGATCCACTCTCAGACCCGAGGAATCAGGAGCTCTCAGAGAAGAAAGGAAATACGCATTTTTCACAGGCACTACTAGGGAGTTCTGATACCTCTTAAAGTTGGAGAGACACTGGGCTAGAGCAGAGGCTCTCAGCCCTGGCTTCACAGAGTGACCAGGTAGCGCACTGTACACAATACCGGTGCCTGAGTCCCACCCCGAGTTACTGACAACAGTCTGAGATGCACCTGGGCACTGGCACTGGTGAAAGTTCTCCAGATGATTCCAATATGCAGCCTAGGTTGAGAACTACTGAGCAGAAGGGTTCAGATCTGAGAGTCTGCAACATTTGAGCTGCAAGGGAGTCAGTTGGTACAACACATGTGGGAAAGAAAGCTTACAGAGACTGGGAGGCAAGCAGTGTCTGCTGGAGAAGGCCGTCTGTGAAGATCTACAATTCAAAAAAGCAATAGGAATTCTTCATGAGACTAGGTGACAAGGACTGCATTCACCAATACGGGGTGGAAACTGGGAAAATATCAAAGAAAAACTAGTTCCATCATTTTGAAGTAAGAGGAAATGAAGGTTTCAAAGCATAAATTAAAGTTTTGCTTCATGATTGAATAGAAAGTAAATTTTTTTCTTCTGTGAAAAATTCTGATTATAATTTCCTTTTCAAAATTATTTCTACACCCACTTTAAAGTTTTTATCTCTCTCTTGGTATTTCAAAGGATCTGCTGAGCATGACTTAACATTTGAGCCTCTGATTTTTAGTGGTATAGTGAGTTATTAAAGAAATGGGACAGTGGGGAGAGTTGATAAGTACCAGGAGTATGCAAGATGCTTCGTTGGATTGCAAGGCAGGCAAAGGTGCAGATATGATGGGGCACAAATTATTAATGCACGAAGCATCAGAGGTTTTCCCCTCTCCCAATACTGTCCATTTAATTTCAATCTCTTCCTCTCTGCCCCACCTCTAAATGGAAGGGAATGTAGACGGAGGAATTGGGAAGAGGAAGAGATCTTAGAAAACCGTACTGGCTGTTTATTGAGAAAGTTTTACTCTGGACAATCTTTGAGGTATGAAATAAATAGATGGGAGAAAACTAAGTATTACTCTGGATTATGACAGGAATCTCTTTTGATATTCTCACATAAGAGAATGGAGTTGCTTTTAAAGTACTTTTACTTGCTCCTTGAATATATTGCCGCTATGAGACTGGACCCAGAGATGTAATTATTAACCTGGATTTGGAAGCTGCAGTGCTATCCCCAGGGACTTTCTGCCTCCTTGTAAACTAGATGCAAAGTTCCTGAGCCAACATTTCACCTTCTCAGTATTTATATACACTTTTGTTAATTAGCTGCCAAGAGTTACTATATATGTTTGACTAGTTGATTTTTCAGCATCATGAGAGGAAAAGAAAACATGTGTTCTTATTACTTTATTGCAGATGGAATCTCAAATCTAAAATATTTTGTTTATAGTTATTTGAGGGAAGCAAGCAAAAATTTCTTCCTAGTCAGTAATAACACAGACCACTCCCTATCTCTGATAAACCCTGTCTCTAAGGAGGAAGAGCTATTTTTCATTTGCTTCAAAATATCTAGACAGGAGTATTAGCGAGAAATGGTGCTAAATAGAACCCTTGGGTACAGAGATAGTTAATATCCCTCAAACATTGGTGGATTCCCCTTTACAGTTGTGTTGGGAGCTGCATGATTAGATCTAGACAATGGAGTTCAAGTAGAAGTGATGTTTGCCACTTCCAGCCTCGTGCATTTCAGAGCCAGTGTATTTCCTCTATTCCTCTGCTCCCCTTTCCACAGTAACCTGGAAGCCGGCTGATGCAGATGGCACAGCTATAATTCAGAAGCAACCCCGACGCTGAGGTCACTGTTTAGATGAGAGCTGCCAAGGGACACCTCTGCAAGACTGGGACATGAGCAAGAAGTAATTTTTTGTTATGTTAAGCCACTGAGTGCTAGAGCTTTATTTGCTACAGAAGTATGACCTAGCTCTGTCCTGACTAACGTGTCCCTGGGAAAAATGAGGGACAGGTGGTGCTGTTTGTTTGTTTGTTTGTTTGTTTTTAATTTCACTGGAAAACTGTGTAGCGAGAGGAAGGACTATGGCTATTACTTTAGAAATCAATTCATGAAGGCTACCTGCCCATTTGGTGTCACCTAGAAAGACAGATGACATGGAAGTGTTGTGAAGTGGTTTTGTATCTATTTGCCCAGATTCCAAGGTTCCCCATTCATCTGCTAACTAATGCCTTTGTGACCAGCACTTCAGTCAACCGCATTGTATTTAATTGGTGGGGAGCCAGGGCAGAATTTCACACTGACTTTGAGAAAGATGTGGCAGTACCTAGGAAGCAGTCACATTGTATAGCACTAGGCTGCCTTCATTCCCCAAGGATCTTTTGGTGAAAGTCAGCTGATTCAGAGAAAGCCTAGCCTCTTGGCTTGAAGTTCTCAGAACTTCAAAATAGTGCTATAGAACCTAGCATTTAGACAAAAGAACATTTCTTAAAATTTATACATAAATAATTACCAGTGGCAGATTAAAACAAAGCATGACCTCAGAATCAACCTTTTTTAAGTTAAAACTAAGAGCTTTTCTTAAAGACCCAATGAGATATTTTTGAAGCCTCAATTGGATAATGTACTTGAAAGTATTTATTTTATGAACCATTTGTTGTTGCTACTAACCACAGAAATGCTCTCTTGCTTGGTTTCAGAGAAATAGAGAATGCTCACCTTATTTTTAAAAGGCCATTTAACCCCAGTAACAATTTAGAATGATTGTCATGCAGCCAGCTGCCCCATAGGTGCCTTTGTCTTCATCCAATAAAGCTGGGAATGTCCCCTCACAGCCTATCTCTGTTTCAATAGAGTGCAATCTGGTTATTATGTGAGTTTTATTTTTTTTCAGCCCCAAAACACAGCATTTAGCCCATGGGTTTCTTTATTACCATCTAAGGAGTCCTGGCAGACTGGAGCCATTTTTCCCTCTGACAGACCTTTAAATGATTCTTCATGCTTTTGTCACATAATTAAAATTAGATTACTTCTACTCCCTGCTGGCTGGCCTGAGTGGGGGCCCTTGTAAAACCTCCAGCTGGCCCAGGGACCTTTGAAAAGAGGAATATGGTCCAAACACACTCAGCCAGCCTTGCCCCACCCCCAGCCCGGAGGCCATTGTGCTCCTTGCCAGTTATCAATGGCTGCTTATTTTCCAACTCTGGACTTTCCATTCTAAAGACTTGGAGACAGAGATTGGTCTGTTTGTTTCTAAGGAGCTGAAGCTATGCTAGTCCCCATTATTCAGCACCTAGAAAGCTCACCTCTCAGTGCTTTGCCTGGTGGGTCAGCTAAAATGGAGGACAACAGGAAGATCAGGCAGCTGAGCACACACATCGTCATGCATGTTTGCTTCTGGATGCTGGTTTGGTTTCTCAGCCAAGGCTGAGTTCAAAATCTCTTCTCTCTTCATTAGGCCTTCTCCTTTAAACCTCCGCACCCTCTGCCACCAGGACACCCCCTGGCTGACTCCCTGTCAGCCTCACTCAGGCCTCCATGTCGAGCAGCTTGAGAGCTCTCATCACCGTGCATAGAGCACCAAACAGTTCTTCGCAGTACACCCACTCCTGCTGAATTTTTGACATCTGCCTCTTCTCTCTCCTTCTCAATTTCCCTAAGCAAAAAATAAAAAGACAGGACAAGAAAAGTCCAGCATTACTCTCTAGCAAGGAATCTCAGCTTTCTTGGCTAAAAGAACAGCTCTCGTTGGTCACACTTGGCACTTTCTATAGCCTCCTTCGCAACCTTCCCCTGGCTCATTTCCTCAGCCCATCTCTCTGCCTGCCTGTCACCCATCCTCTTTCTATTGTAGAGTGCAGCGGCAAGAGAATTAGATCAGATGGGGGCTAGACTCTGCATTAGAAACGTATTAGGGCTGTGACCCTGCGTAAGGGTCTTAACCTCTCTGAACTCTATTTTCTTACCATAAAATTAGAGCTAATTTCCACTTAAATGGCCAAAGGGAAGATTAGGAATAATATAGTTAATGCCTGGTGTATAGTAAATTCTTTAACCTGGCTTCTCAGAGCAGAGAAATTTACTTGTGCTTAGTTACTGGACGCTGCCTCCCCTCTTTCTGTAAAAGATAGTTAATTTCCCTACTCTTTGCATTATTGCGGCCTTGACTGCTTCGCAGTAGGGTGGGATGGATTTCCTTTAGTCCCCTAAAAAACAGGCATCACAATATTTTCTGCCAGAAAGCCTCAGCCGCTCTTGGGTGTGCATGCGGGGAGTATGTGCGTGCACGCACATGTCCGTGCACCTGGCATTTACTGAGTATTTGCAGCATGCCGGGTATCGTGATATACACGGCACATAGATTCTCTTATGTGAGGCAGCTTCTATTGTATCCCCATTTTGCAGTGGAGGGAACCAAGGTTCAGGGGTCCTAAGTTGTCTGAAGCTGCAGAGTTAGCAAGTGGCAAAGCTGAAATGGAGCCCAAGCAGTCCAGTTCTGGTGCCGCACTCTATGGCCTGTTTCTCAGGGATGGAGGAAAGTCAGTGCAGAAATAAGGACTTAGACAACTTTCCAAGAAAAGAGAATGCAAAAGTCCCTGTAAACCTTTTGATAGCCTTTATCATCTTATTCCCATAACCCTACGGTAACCTTTGAATTGTCTGAGCCAAGGGATCTCAGTCAGGAGCCGAGTTGCCTCCCAGGGGACATTTGGCCATGTCTGGAGACATTTTTGGTTGTCACAACTGAAAGGGTTGGGGTAGGGGGGGGGGGCGCTGGGTACTACTGGTTATGTGGGTAGAGGCCAGGGATGTTACTCAACATCCTGCCATGCACAGAACAGCCCAACGCCCCTCTCTGCCCAACAAATCATTATCCAGGCAAAGTGTTCACACGGCAGAGGTGAGACAACCTACTCTACATCTATAACTATCTTCACTTCCTACTTTGTCTCCCAAGGGAGGAAAGGAATAGGAAACCCATGTGCTTTTTTTTTCTCCTATGTTACCATCTTGCAGAAATCTTTAACGTCAGGGCCAAAGCAACCCAACCTATATAATGTCATCTGTTTGAAGTTAAGATCATTCAGAAGCAATACATGTTGACATTTTATCCTAAATATTTAGAGTAAAGTACTAAAGTGTTTAAAAATAAGAAAAATAGTAGTGACAATATATAGCATTGTATTTATATTTACAATCTACAATATTTTGGAACCTTCTAAAAATATTTAGGAACCTGCCCTGGTCGGTGTGGCTCTCATTTGGTTGGAGCATCATCTCATGGACTTAAGGGTCTCTGGTTGGATTCGCAGTCAGGGCATGCACTTAGGTTGGGGGTTCAGTCCTGGATGGGGTGTGTATAAAAAAGGTCGCCAGTTAAGGCACATGAATGAGAAGCAACTGATCGATGTTTCTCTCTCACCTCAATGTTTCCTTCCCTCTCCCTTTCCCTTCTCCTTTCTCTAAAATCAATAAGCATGTCCTCAGGTGAGGATTAAATAACACTAATAATTAATTAATTAATAAAAGCATTTAGGAACTAATGTCAGTAGTATCAAATGACAAACTATTAATACAAGTAAAGATTTGTACTAGCTGCCTAGAAAAAGATTGCTCATTGCATTTTGATACGAATTACGATGTACTGTGTCACCAGCAGGAAGACTGCATGACTGAAAAGAACAGAAGATTGGGTGAAACTCAGTGAAGTGTCTACAGAGTCTTTCTGTGTCATTTCTCACGACTGCATCTGAAGCCACAATGATCTCAAAAAAAAGTGTAATTTTAAAAATGGAAAGAAGAAAGGGGAGAGAAGATGGCTAAAAAGTAGGTGGAAACTCAGCCCATTTGCTCATGACCCCAGGATGGATTTTCAGCTGATCTTCCAGTAAATGAACTGAACAATCAATGGAATCTTATTTGATATGAATTTTTGAAGCCTAGGAGCACAGAGGAGGTCTGGCAGGGGCCAGCAAGAGATTTCATAAGTTGAAGGGGAGGTACCCTGCACGAGGTGCCTGCAGAGGAGAGAAAACACAGCTGAGTAGCTCCTACCCCTCCTGCAGCTGGGGACACAGACCCGCACAGGGAACCCCCAACCCTAATCAGGAGAGACTTGGGAGGGTATACAAAGTCTAGGAGACTCAGGCTACACACATGCATAGCAAGCAGCATGCCCATAACTGCAGCACCAACTGGGAGAGCCCAGGAGAGAAATTCTAGCTCTTAAGACTGTCGGAGGCACCGGTAGGCTGTGGCCAGACCTAATCAAGAAAGACTTTTTGCCTTTTGGGGAAGCAGACTGTGCAGAGAGGTGGGCAGTGGCTCAAAGCTGCAGGGTGGGTGCCACATAGGGCCTTTTTTAAAAGATGGGAGCAGAGGCACAGCTGAGCAGGAAACCTACACATGCACACAGCTGTCCTGCCAACAAAGAGGCCAGATTTAAAGCATGGTTTGTGCCCACTGAACCCAATTTGCCAAGAAGAGTAGAAGGCTGCATGGCAAAGGGATCGTGAGGCCCCACCCAGTGCAGCTACTGAGTGGGGGCTGTGTGCAAAATGCAGAATGGAGGGTTTGGGTCTGAGTCTCCTGTGAGAGCAGTGAGCTGGGAACTGGATGGGCAGGAGCTGAGCACCTAAGATTCATTGAAGCCAGGAAGGGCAACTCAATCACAGAGTACAAACCTGTGGGAAGTGAAGGGCATGCCCACACCCCCACCTGCAGGTTTGCAAACTCTTCAAAACAAGGCCAGGCTCCAGAACACCTTGCCGGGTATACGGCCACAGAGGAAAGAAAAGAGAATCTCCAAAGGATCCCTTTATTAGCTTTCATCAGATGCTATGCTGGGTCTTCTTTGGGCCCTGTTCCATAGAAAACAGCAGAGCAGAAAGATTAGAAATTGGCACAACAAGAGGTATTCAGGGCCCTGTCCAGTCTCTGCTCTCACATAGAGCTGCCATCAGCACCAAGCAGGAAAGAGCTGATCCTTTTACACAGCTTGGCCCCTCATATGAAACAGACAGCTAATTCATCAGGAGCTATACATTGTATACATCTGGGACAGACCAAGATGTGTGGTGCAGAGGCAGGGGAACTCATCCATCATCTTCCCTGAAGACTGAACAGCGCCTCCTGGGGGTGGTTCAGGGATCTCCCCCTCCTGATGGCACCAGAGGACCCCTCTGGAGGCAGGTGGAGGTGATACAGGTGGTGCTGTCTGACTTTAGATGAACCACCCCTGGGCCTTGTGCTGATAAAAAGCCAGCAGTGCACAATAGAAGGGACCAGCCAAGCCTTAAGGAGAAAGTCACCAACTTTCTCACTTGTAGCCTTGAACAGGCTGCCTAAAGCTAGACTGGGACACTAGCTGACATCCAGGACGGATCATGAAAGTGAAGACTGTAGGCCAGCAAACACTAGACTCTGCTGAGATGAATTCCATCTCATTCTTTCTCATTATTTGTGCTATTTTTAATTCCTGTATAGCTTTTTAACATTGGTTCTTGGTTTTCAGTTTTGTTCCTATTATTTCATTATTTTTATTTTATTTGTATATATTTTATTTTCACTATTACTTTATTATTTTTTAATTTTAGTTTTAATTCCAATCTCATATTTTACCCTTCCCTTCTCTTACTACATATGACCTTCATCCTTCTCTTTCTTCTTTTTGTTTTAAATTTTACTTTTTCCTTTTCTACCCCTTGTTTTTATTCCTTACTTTTGTTATTTTTCCTCCCTCTATCCTCTCAAAATCATCTTTCTCTCCATTAGTCATCTCACATTCTTTTCCCTTTTAACATCATTATTGTTGTTCCACCTTTATTAATATTTGGTTGATTATCATTGATATTGGGGTCATTACATTTCTTCAATTCAACAATCCTTACTTGTTCACTACTTTTTATTTTAAATCTTATATTTTACTGTTCCCCTGTCCTACTCCATTTTGCCCTCCTCCTGTCCTGTCTTACTTTTGTTTTATATTTTATTTTCTCCCTTTCTTAGCCTGGTTTCTAACCCTTACACTTATTATTTCTCCTCCCTCTATTCTCTCAAAATCATCTTTTCTTTCCTTTAGACATCTCACAATCTTTTTTCTTTTTTTTCTTTCCTATATTATTATTATTCTCTTTCTACCTTTATTAATCTTTGCTCTTTTGTCATGGATATTGCTGCAGTGGTTGTTTTTCTCCAATTTGGTTCCTATTTTTTAATATTTTTTTCTCTAAACCTCATATTGTACTCTTCCCTTTTCTTACTCCAGTTTTCCCTATTCCCTTCTTACTTTATTTACCTTGTAACTGTATTTTATCCTTTTCTTTACCTTGTTTCTAATCCTTACTCTTATTATTTCTCCTCCCCATACCCTCTCAAAATCATTTTTCTTTCCATTAGTCACGTCATATTCTTCTTTCCTTTCCTATAATATTCTTATTATCTTTCCTACTTTATTTAATGCAGCTCATTTGTTGTTGACATCCTGGTAGTGCTTGGGGGGTGTTTTTGCTGCTGTGATTTTTTTTCTGGGTTGTTTTGTTTTGTTTTTGGCAACTCCTGTACAACAGCATATATAATGTGGTGGGAGTTGTGACTCTCAGTCAACCAGTGGAGGGGAGAACCCACCAATGAATGAGCCAACACCAACTGAAACCCAATTACAACAAAATAGCCCACCCAGACTGCATAAAGGGCATCTATAGAATATCCAGCTCAGGAGCCCAAGGAGATTGCACCACTGAGTCTCAAAGGACAGAAGGCCACCCCATGAAGACAGGGAGTCAAGGCAGATCAATCTAATATGCAAAAATGAACAAAAAGAGTCACCTAAAATGGGGAAACAAAGAAACAACCCCTAATCAAAAGGAAAGGAGAAATCCCCAGAAAGAGTGCTAAAGGAAACTGAGGCGAGCAATTTATCAGACACGGAGTTCAAAGTAGTGGTTATAAGGATGTTAAAGGAACTTAATGAGACCTATAAGGAACTTAGTGGAAACTTCATCAGCATGAAAAAGGACATAGAAACTATGAATAATAACCAGGAGGAAATAAAGAATACAATATCTGAAATGAACAATAAACTGGAAAGAATTAAAAGCAATCTAGATGAAGCAGAACATCAAATCAGAGAGTTGGAAAACAAGGTAGGAAAAAACATCCAGTCAGAACAACAAAATGAAAAAAGACTCGAAAAGAACAAAGATAGCTTATGGGAGCTGCAGGACAACATGAAATGTAACAGTATTCACAATATAGGGATCCCAGAAGGAGAAGAAAAGGACCAAGGGATAGAAAGTCTGTCTGAAAAAATAATGACAGAAAACCTCCCTAACTTGGTGAAGGAAAAAGTCATGCAAGTTCAGGAAGTACACAGGGTCCCAATCAAGATGAACCCAAAGAGGCCCACTCCACAACACATCATAATTAAAATAGCATATTTTAAAGACAAAGAGAGAATCTTAAAAAAGCAAAGGAGAAACAGCTAGCAACCTACAAGGGAGCTCCGATAAGGCTATCAGCTGATTTCTCAATAGAAACACAACAAACCAGAAGGGAATGTCATGAAATATGCCAAGTAATGAAAAGTAAAGACCTACAACCATGACTACTCTACCAGCAGGGCTCTCATGTAAAATGGAAAGCAAAATAAGGAGCTTCCCAGGCAAAAAAAAAAAAAAAAAAAAAAAAAAAGCTAAAAGAGTACAAGCCAGCACTGCAAAAGATGCTAAAGGGACTGCTTTAAGAAGTTGAAGAAAAAGAGAGAGAGTAACACAGGCACAAAGGGAAAAACTGGCAATGAATAAACCCTATCAATGATAACCTTAAATATAAATGGATTAAATGTTCCAATCAAAAGACATAGGATAGCTGAATGGATAAGAAAACATGACTGACATGTACCCTGTCTACAAGACCCACCTCAGAACAAAAGATCAACACAGGCTGAAAGTGAAGAGGTCGAAAAATATATATATTCCAAGCAATTGGACTTGAAAAAAAGGTAAGGCAGCAATACTTGTATCAGACAAAATAGACTTCAAAACAAAGTCCATAACAAGAGACAAAGTAAGGTCACTACCTAATATTTAAGGGAGCTGTCCAACAAGAGGATATAACCCTTGTAAACATATATGCACCCAACAAAGTAGCACCTAAATACATAAGGAAAATCTTGGAGGACTTTAAGAAGATTGACAGCAATACAGTCATTGTATGGGATTTTAACACCACACTGTCAACAATGGATAAATCATCCAAACAAAAAAATCCACAAGGCTATTATGGCATTGAATGACACCCTAGATCAAATGTACTTAATTAATATTTACATAGCATTTCACCCCAAAGAAGCAAAATATACATTCTTCTTAAATGCACATGAAACATTTTCAAAGAGAGACTGCATGGGAGGACACAAACAAGCCTCAACAAATTCAAGAAAACTGAAATCAAATCAAGCATCTTCTCAGATCACAATGGTTTGAAACTAGGAACCAACCTCAAGGAAAAAACTCAAAAACATTCAAATTTGTGGAGACTGAATAACATGCTATTAAATAATGAATGGGACAACAAAGAGATCAAGGAGTAAATAAAAATTATCTGGACACAAATGAAAATGAACACACTACAACACAAAACTTATGAGACACACCAAAGGCAGCTCTGAGAGGGAAGTTCATAGCAATACAGGCCTATCTAAAGAAAATAGAAAAATCTCAAATAAACAACCTAACCCTACATCTAAAAGAACTAAAAGAACAACAACAAACAAAGCCCAGAATGAGTAGAATGAAGGAAACAATCCAGAGCAGAATTAAATGACATAGAGACTAAAAAAACAATTCAAAGGATCAATGAATCCAGGAGCTGGTTCTTTGAAAAGATAAACAAAATTGACAAAACTTAGGAATAGCCCAAGTGCCCAGCAATAAATAAGTGGATCAAAAAACTGTGGTATATTTACACAATGGAATACTACACAGCAGGAGAAAGAAGGAACACCCACCTTTTGCAATAGCATGGATGGAACTAAAGAATATTAGGCTAAGTGAAATAAGCCAGTCAGTGAAAAAAAATACCACATGATCTCACTTATAAGAGGAATCTACTGAGCAAAATAAAATAACAAGGAAAATAGAACCAGAGACATGGAAATATGGAACAGACTGACATTGGCCATTGACATTGGAGCAGGGTAATGGTGGAAAGCAGGGGAGGGGAAGGGTCAAAGAACATGTATGAATGACCCATGGACATGGACAATGGTGTGGGAGTTGACTGTGGGAGTGGGGAGTGGGCTGGGTGGAGGAGGGCAAAGGGGGAAAAATTGGGACGACTGTTACAGAATAACAATAAAGTAAGAAGATTGAAAATGGAAAGAAGGCTAAGAGAATGAAAGGAAAGAAAAGAAAGGGAAGAAAGAAAATATAGGAAATTTGTCTTTCATTTTTTAAAATTAATTTCTATACCAGTTACATTTGCTTTTAATACTGATTTTCAAAAGTTATGATACATGCTAAGTCCTGAGGAGGAATATGGATACTCTAACAATCAGCCATCTCCCCTGGGTGAGGTGGGGGCAAAATAGGCCCAGGGCCTAGGGCTCACACACATGTCTTAATCTTAATTTCTTTTAAAGTCAGAAGGAAAACATTGAATAAAATAATACTGAATGATAATATTATGTTATGTTACTTAACATGAATAATAACATTCATCTAATGATTATATAATAATAAATTCAGCTTAGTTTTTATCAATCTTTTTAGCTGTATAGTCATCAGATATTATTTTTTTTAATGAAGGAAATGGCCATAAAGGGCTTTGGCACTAAACTGATACTAAAGGGACAAGAAGAACTGCAGTGGCACCTCATGTTTGGCTAGCATTGCCAAAAAATATTCAGATACCTAAGTTTATTTTTTAAAGTTGTGATAGTTATTTTTTAAGAATTCATTTGAGAGAGAGAAACATGGATTTGTTCCACTTACTTACACATACATTGGTTGACTCATGTACGTGCTCTGATCTGGGATCAAACCCACAACCTTGGCATATCAGGATGACGCTCTTATCAACTGAGCTAGCCATCCAAGACTTGCAATAATTACTTTTATTTGAACCATTTTATGAGGAAGAAAATCTAACACTTGGCTACTTTTTAAAACAAAATATCATTTAAGTTTTCATTGAGGGAACAAGGTGCACATTTATGACAGCAACGTTGCAGTTTCTGCCTCTCTCGCAGCCTCTTGGCTTCTCCGCTGCACCTCCTGCCATTAGTGTGTTTGCCTCTTACAACCTCCCCACTGCTGATTTGCTCCCTGTAGTCTGTTCTTCATGCAAAATAAGCTGCCTAAGCTCATGAGTGGAGTCAATACACCCTGAATAACGACTTAGGGGCTCTTTGAAAGGTCATAGTCCTCAGATTCTGTCTGACAATGTCAATGACTCAGAAAACTTCTGCTCACACCATTATTGTAGGTTTCTCACAGTCTAACTGAGGAAACAAAGCAAACATGCAAAACAATTAGAGAATCATACAGGATCTACTAGAATCAAACAGTTCAACAATAAACACCGTTGGAGTTCAGGAAGGGACTACAGAGATTTATCAACCTCCAGTAGCAGACAAAAAAAGGGCACAGACCACAAAGTGGTCTCAGCTCTACCACTCACTTGTCGCATGACCATGAGTAAATTACATAGCCTCTCGTGCCTCCATCACCTGTACAATGGGGGTGATAATACTATGTACTTCAAACTATTTTTATGAGAACTATATGACTGCATGTTTGTGAGGTTCTTAGATTAGTGTTTTGCATATATAATAAATGCCCCAAGTTTTGTTAAACAAATTGTGAAGACAAACGGGCTGAGATTGTCAGCTAACACAAAGCAAAGAGGAAAAGGGGGTCTGGAATGAAAAGGGAGCCACCTAACGAAGTCGTGATTAGATCCCTGCATCCCATACTGCTGAGCAGGTCTGCATGTCCACACTGGCCTGCTCATTGCATCTATTGTTTCTCTGAGCATCAAGGTCAGGCCAGGTCCTTTTCTTGGTCCTCTCTGAAAAGTAAAACTCATCTCTGTCTGAAAGGTCACATCTCCTTATGTTCCCTCATCTGATATTCCTTCAACTTGGGTCTCCAGAGGCAAACCAAAAAAGGTCTTCACAGACAATTGTCTCAGTCTTTGTACTGTGACTGCTGTTGGCATACACATGTTTATATATGTACCTATATATACTGGAGAAAGTTTTGTGACATGGTGTCAACTGTCTGCAAAGTCTGCACTAGTGACTACACCTGCAGAACCAGCCCTGTGACTCAAGGTTACTTCACTTAGCGCCGGTTCAATGAACCCTGATGAATTCTGCAGGAGCCCGCTGTAGCAGTGGCCATGCTCCCCATGATAGTGAGTAACCACACGACCTTAGAGCTTTCCCTGTGCTGTGATTTCTCCTATTAACACCATGGTCTGGCAAGGGTGAGTAGGCAGATGTGCTCTGTGGTGTTACAGATGACCGAGGACACTTCCTGAGTGGGCAAGGTGGTAGGTACTGGTTGGCTGGCAGGCCACCTATGGCTGCAAATTCAGCCACATGCCACTGAGTGATGTGGCTGGAGTCCGCAAGGAATGTGGTCCACTGTCACTCACCATCTTGCTGTGGCCACCTGAAAACATCATATTCACACCCATCCCAAAATTCAATGCCAGGAGCAGGTGGTAAAATGTGTTCAGAAGCTCGGCTTCATTGAGGAATATTTCTCCTGGTAAGCGGGTGTGTGGGAGGCATCTGTAACGTTTGGATTACACCCTCTTGGCATCTTCTTTTGCTTTGCCTACTGCTGTGGCAGCCAGGTGCCCTCACATGTAGCTGACACACTAGCCTCAGCAGAGTGACCTTTGTCTTGCTGACTGCCTGGACCTTTCCACCTGAGATGTCTGAGGGGGACCACCCAACTATTCTGCCACTTGCACAGGTCTGGGATGGGAGGGAGTCAACACCTTAGAACAATCCTTGAACAAGTGAACTCAAGCCAAAGAGCGCTCTCTGGCTCCTTGTCCTGTGGATAACCCCAGAGAATGTGTTCTCATTTTATGTCATCAGAGAAAATGACTATTTTAAAGGAATGTTATGAAAATATATAGTGGAAATGGATATTCCTATTTTTAAGTTATATATTTGGGTTTCATTTCTTGTTTATAATTGTTATCAGGGTTGACATACAAACTTCTTAAAAGAGAGGGATATTAAAAGAAATGTGTCAAGAATCTTAGAATATTTTTAAGTTTTGATTCCAAAAATATGAATGAATCAGAGATGAGAATGCAATAAAGATAATGAGACAGTGATAGAAAGAACTCTACATAACCAATGAATAGCTCTGAAAATTCAAAAGTTGGGGAGGGGAGAATTGAAGTCTGATTTCCTAATTTAGAACTAGGACTGGAAAAACACAATCATCTGCTGCTTCTGTGGTATGGAATAATACATTCTAAAAATCTGTCCTATTCTAGAATTTCTTATCCCCTTCAGTTAATTCTCCATTTAAAGGCATTATTAAAAACAAAGCAAAAAGAAAAGGCACACCTCCAAACCCTGGTGTGGGAGAGGAAGAAGGTTTCCTCTACCCGAAGGCTCTTTTGGCTGCTGTAATAATCAAATAGACATGAGCAGACTAATGAGAAAAAATGATCATATTTAATTATGTACAGAATGGGAACCCCACATACATGGTGGAGTCAGAGATCCCACGTACACGAGAGGCTCTCAGAAAGGCAAAATGAGGGACATGTGGCATCCTGAGCAAAGGGTGAAGTAAGGTCTGTTGGGGCTTCAGAGGGGAGGAAGGTCATTGCAGAACAATAAGAAGAGCAGAAGTTAAGTAATTAACAGTTTGCCCCACCATATAAAGAGGTCATTGAAAAATGTTACCTCTGCTGATAACTCTTACTATGGGCAAGGCTACTAATTGCAATACTTTCAGGGAGAGGAAAAGTTTCTCACAATCCCGCACAGTCTTGATTGCCTTCAGCTCAAAATAATTCATGTGCTGAAGTGGCACATCCTGGGAATCCTCTTCTGAGCCCTTACACTGTAAGCCTTTATCCTGTATTTCCTTATCAGATGGGTTATCAACTTTGATGCAATGGGATACAAGGCAAGTAAATTTTGATCGTTTTGATCACCAGGAGCATGAACCTGGGAGATTATATTCATCAGTTCAGTAGAAAATCTTGGTTAATAAAAAGGAAGCATGATGCAGTCAGTCATTAACAGAGTTCAAGTAGGGAAAATGGAGTGTTTGATTAAAAGTGACATTTCAGATAAATGGAGAAAAATGAATGTCAATAAATTGTATAAGGACAAGGAGATAGCCACCTAGAAAAAAGTAAAATAAATTCGCATCATATTCCTTGGACCAAAATAAATTCCAGATAGAAAATATATTTAAAAGTAAACAAAGCACTATAAAGTAAACATAAAGAAAACAAAAAAATTTAAGTAAGTGTGGAGTGGGCAAAAGATTTGTATGACTCAGAACACAGAAACTACGAAAAACATAAACTTAGCTATATAAAAATAAAATTCTTGCACAAAGGAAAAAACAGAAATTGAAGACAACTGATAAACAGAAAAATGTCTGCAAAAATATCTATAATTTCCTTAATATGTAAAGACTTAAAAATGACTCTTAAATGCATACAAAGCTACTCAACCTCACTTAACTAAAAGAAATACAAAATGAAACTGTACGGAGACAGATTGACAGCTATCTGTGTAGCGGCTACTGGACTTCTCAAACCTTACATGCTTACAAACCGCCTGGAATGCTATTAGCATGCAGATTCTGATTGAGAAGGTCTGGGGTGGGGCCTGAAAACCTACATTTTTAACCAGCTTTGTGGTGAGACCTATGCTGCTGGCCCCGTGACAACACTCTGAGTAGCATATGTTACTGGCGGGCATGTAAGTTTATATTGCCTGTATGGAGGGTAGTTTGGCAACATCTCTCAACATAAAAAGTGCACCTTCTGGTTGTCAGCAACTTCGTATTAGCAGTTATCCTACAATATACACATACATGCAGTTATGTGCAGACAAGGGCATTTTCTGCAGAATCAGCAGTAGTAGCAAAAACTTAGGGTCAATATGAAAATCCTTCGATAATGGACTATTTCAATATATTATCCATATAATTGAATATCTTGGGAAAAGCACCAAGACATTTTGATTTTATAAAGTTTCAGGCAAGAGAAACCACATACATTTGTGCATGGAATTGCTTTAGAAGGGGCTGAAGACACAAGTGGTTTTTTTTCCCTCCCTCCTACATGTTCAAACTCGCTCTCTAATCAGGTTCTACTTCAGACAGATAATTTCATAACTTTTTCAAACACATTTGGAAAACACGCATGTGCACCAGGAAAGCGCTGTTTGCTTCCGGTGCAACTCTCTTTCTCTCTGCTCTGTTGCTGCTGGCAGATGGTCACAGCTCCTTGCCCTTGGATTTCTCAAACAGGAATCTGCAGGTGTCTTCCTCTACTTTCCCTCAAACTCCAGAAAAGACACTATGAGCTCTCCAAAAAAAACTCCTTGAAGCCCCTCAGGTTTAAGAATTGGTGCAGCAGAAGCTCCTATGTTATTTAAGTTAGTGTTTCTGGAGTCTCTGCTACTTGCTTCATTGAAATAAATGTAGCTATAAATCCTTTGGAGGTGGACCTAAGATTAGAGGCCACAAGCTGGTAGCCTCATCCACACCTGGCAGCAGAGATGTTTGTTTGTTTTGTTTTTAATTTTCCCAGCTATATTGAGATGTAACCAACACACAACACTGTGTAAATTTAATTAAGGTGTACCCGTGTTGATTTGACATATTTATAAATTGCAAAATGATCGCTACCATAGAGTTGGCTACCACCTCCTTCCTGTCACATAGTCACCATTTATTTTTTGTGTTGGGAACATTTAAGATCTATTTTCTTAGCAACATTCAAGTACATGATACAGTGTTATTAGCTATAGTCACCATGCTATGTGTTAGATCCCCAAACTCGTTAATCTCATAGTGGAAATTCACACCCTTTAACCAGTATCTCCCTCATTCTCCAACCGATGGTAACCACCACACTATTCTTTGTTTCTGTGTTCATCTTGTTTAAATTTCTCAAGAGATATTGTGTTTGCCTCTTAGAAGATTGGTCAGCATTCCCAAGCTAGGTTTTACATAGACTGCCAGATTCCTGAGAATCTGAAAGACCCGACAGCAACAGGGCCTCCATTTCCTCCTTTGCAATGTGTGCCTGGGGCTGGGCAATGGCCACCCCTTTAGTGCGACCCTCCAGGTTCCAATGTTCCCACTATTCCCTGTTGTCTCAGATCCACTTACTGTTACACTAGCACTTTCACCTCTTCTACCTTCTTGTTTCTTTCATTCGTGTACATTTGATGATTTAACCCTTCTGCCGGCCACAGAATTAACCGTAGGCTGACCCCAAACAAAACGGCAAAGCCTTCAGAGAATCCCACTACGTCTTTCTAAACTATTTCCCCTGTTTTAACACCTCTTCCCTCCCTCCAAACCCAGAAAGTTCATGCTTTCCTACTGCTTCTCAGTCTCCCCTTTCTGGAAAGAAAAAAAATGTGGTAATCTAACTCATACTACATTATTAGTGATTCAATATATCCTTTGGGGGCGGGGGGGGGGTGGTGGAAATGGCCAGATGTTTAACATTTCCAAATGGTGAAATTCCAGCCAATTTGGCACTTGAATGAAGGAGATATTTAGGGGCAGGAGACTCTTCTCTAAGACCCTCTAACTGCATCTTGGAGACAATTAATTACTCCTTCCCCACTTTATGTCAGCCAGCTAAAATATCTGCCAAAACCTTCCGTTTCTTTTTGCTTTTCAGACTAGTGCACTGCCAGGGAATCCCTGCCCTAGTTGGTTCTCCCTAGGAAAAATATTCATCTAATTCACTCCTATTCTGGAATGGAGTGCCCTGTGTGTTTTAGCCAACCAGAAGCTTAATCCATGCCAATGGTACAGGGTGGCTGTAAACACACCACACACACAAACATAAACTTAGCCATGTCACCCATAGATACGCAAAGCATAGGACATAATTTCTTTGAAATCTTAACCCACACCCGGAGATTTTTAAAGATTATTTTGAGAAAAATGCTGACAAGTTAAGAGCATTATGAGGAAAGAAACTAGGAGAGAGAGGAAGAGAGAGAGATATGGAGATAGAGATAGATAGAGATAGAGATAAAGATAGAGACAGAGACAGAGACAGAGATAGAGATAGAGATTAGAACTATGCCAATACAGTAATAAGAGAAGACTAAAGAAAGACTCAATGGCTGCCTTAAAAGTTTGAAGGGCTGCCCCCAGAGGGAGCAGGATGCATTAGCTCTTTGCTGTGCCAAAGAACAAACTAAGACCAATGGCTAGAATTTAAAGGATAAGAGTGGGAGGAGATTTTGGCTTAAGAAATAAATTTAACAGCTACTAGATGGAGATTAGAGGAAAATGACTTTCCCTTTCACTAAAAATATCCTGGGAGAAGCTGTTTGAAATGCTATAGAAAGAATCCTTACAATAGTTGGTGGCCTGATTTGACTTCGTTGGAACTCTGCATGCTAAATTCCACTCTGGTGTGAATTCTGCTTGCATGTCATAGAAAATATATCCACAAATGCAGGATAACATCTCTGCCTACTCTATTTGAACTTCAGTGTAATCATTTAGGTCCAACTACATCAACGTTCCTTTTAGACCCAGAATCTGTGACTTGCGCAGTTTTGTCTTCCTGCCTTGGATGTGTACACTTTGTATTCTCATTGTCAGTAAGCATATAAAGTAGATTTTCACTCAGTGAGCTTTTCCTCAGTGCTCTTGTGAAGAAAATGATGTAGCCAATTGTTTATTCCATGAATAGCCTTTTTTTTTTTGTCCCCAGAATATGGCCAACATATCTATGACTAACGTTCACAGGACAGAAGGATTTTTCTGGCTTAAGCTTTCACTTCTTTTGGCCAGTTGGAGGGTTCTTTATAAACATTTATTGATTTGGATTCATAAACCAAATGGAGGTGGAAAAGCTTGCTGTGCTGGTTGCTATGGTAACTAGCATTTTACACATGTACCCGCCAGCCAGCAGGGATGGCTCAGAACAGAAACCCAAAGCCTACCTGTAGCTACAAATTGCATATTAACTCTTTTTACATTTTTAATTGAGAATCTGTGATTTCCCCGACCAATTATATGTGAAAGCATATTGTATTAAGGCAGAACTTTTTTAAAAAATTTATTCCTGTATTTCTCTTGAGGCATTTTCCAGACAGAGGTGATTTCTAATCAATTTGTATTGTCATGTATTAAAGAGATTCTACCTCAGGTTCAGCTCTCTGCCATATGTTGAGGGTGATATGAAAGAAATTTGGGTTCTATTCTTCTCTTCAAGGAACTTATAGCTAGAGTCAAGGAGCACAAACATAAAGTAGCAGACAGGCAACAGAAGAAAAAAATGTGGTTAAATGCCAAACTCTGCAACACAGAGGATTGTAGAAGTGAAGCATGCTGGGTAGAGCACAGTCTGCAGAATGAGACACAACTAGTTTGAACTGTGCGGCCTTGAACAAATTATTTTTCTATGACTTACTGTAATGAGAACTGTATCAGTCCATAGGTTTATTTTCAGGATTCAGTAAGAGAATTATATAAAGTGTCTAGAGTATTGTCAGATTCAGAGCAAGCACTCAGTTAATGGGAATTATTAGTTTTGCATTGAAATAATGTTACATTTTGTTTTTGCCAGGAAAAGACCCAGGTTTAATGGGAATTGATACTTAAACAATTTTTAGGCCTTGTTTTAAGGACATAATAAAAACCCATGAATACAAAATCAGATATAAGGAAGTACTATAAATTTAAAATTTAAAAAGCACACAAAAAATTAAAAATACAACATATTTTTATTGATTTTAGAGAGAAGAAGAGAGAAACGTTGATTTGTTGTTCCGCTTATTCATGCCTTCATTGGTTGATTCTTTTTTAAGAAAGATTTTATTTATTTATTTTAGACAGAGGGGAAGGGAGGGAGAAAGAAAGGGAGAGAAATATCAGTGTGCGGTTGCCTCTCATGTGCAACTCACTGGGGTCCTGACTTGGCCCACAACCCAGGCATGTGCCCTGACTGCGAATCAAATCAAAGACACTTTGGTTCGCAGGCCAGTGCTCAGTCCACTGAGCCACACCAGCCTGAGCTCATTTGTTGATTCTTGTATGTGCCCTGACCAGAGACTGAACCCACAACCTTGGCATATTGGGACAACACTCTAACCAAATGAGCTACCCGGCCAAGGCCTAAAAATATGGTATAACATTATTTAATTTCCCTATACATGTCTTTAATATTTCTTACTACACTTTCTGAGTCTATACTATTTGATTGCCTCTTTATTTGACATGGATTTTGTAACATTTTCTATAGAACAAATACAAAGATAACTCAAGTCATTTTTCTAGCAGCATTAATTGAAATTTGCTTTTTATTTTTCATAATTAGAATGCATAAAACATGACTTTACATACAGATACATTTTCTGTTTGTAGTACTACTAAAAACACAGGGATTCTGATAAATTCTTTTATTTATTCATTTTATTTATTTTTTATTTTTTTATTATTTTATTATTGTTCAATTACAGTTGTCTGCATTTACCCCCCCACTTTCCCCCACCCCAGTCAAACCCACCTCTTTCCCTTGCTTTCACCCCCCTTAGTTTCGTCCATGTGTCCTTCATAGTTACCCTGAAAACCCTTCCTGTCTCCCCCCATTATCCCCTCCCACCTCTCCTCTGGTTAGTGTCAGATTGTTCTTAATCTCAATGTCTGTGGTTATATTTTGTTTGCTTTTTTCTTTTGTTGATTCGGTTCCAGTTAAACGTGAGATCATGGTATTTGCCCCTCATCACCTGGCTTATTTGACTTAGCATAATGCTTTCCAGTTCCATCCATGCTGTCACAAAGCATAGAAGCTCTTTCTTTCTTTCTGCTGCATAGTATTCTATTGTGTAAATGTACCATAGTTTTTTGATCCACTCATTTACTGATGGGCACTTAGGTTGCTTCCAGACCTTGGCTATTGTAAATTGTGCTGCTATGAACATTGGGGTACATAGGTTCTTTTGGATTGGTGTTTCAGGGTTTAGGATATAATCCCAGCAGTGGAATTACTGGGTCAAAAGGCAGTTCCATTTTTAATTTTATGAGGAAATTCCATACTGTTTTCCATAGTGGTTGTACCAGCCTGCAATCCCACCAACAGTGCACTAGGGTTCCCTTTGCTCCACATCCTCTCCAGCACTTGTTTGTTGACTTGTTTATGATGGCCATTCTCACAGGTGTGAAGTAGTATCTCACTGTGGTTTTAATTTGCATCTCTCTGATGACTAGTGATGCTGAGCATTTTTCATATATCTCTGGGCCCTCTATATGTACTCCTTGGAGAAGTGTCTGTTCAAGTCTTTTGGCCATTTTTAATTGTTTTTTTGTCTTCCTGGAGTGGAGTTATATGAGTTCTTTATATATTTTGGAGACCAAACCCTTGTTTGAGGTATCATTGGCAAATATGTTTTCCCATGTAGTTGGTCCTCTTTTCATTTTAATGCTGGTTTCTTTTGCCGTGCAGAAGCTTTTTTATTTGATGAGATCCCATTTGTTTATTCTTTCCTTTATGTCCCTTGCTTTAGGGGACATTTCAGTGAAGATATTGCTGCATGGAATGTCTGAGATTTTCCTGCTTATGTTTTCCTCTAGGACTTTTATGGTGTCACAAATTATATTTAAGTCTTTTATCCACCTTGAAATTATTTTTGTGTATGGTGTAAGTTGGTGATGAGTTTCATTTTTTTTTTTTTTTTTTTTTGCATGTAGCTATCCAGATCTCACAACACCATTTGTTGAAGAGGCTATTTTTACTCCATTTTATGTTGCTGCCCCCTTAGTCAAATATTAATTGACCATAGAGACTTGTCTTTATTTCTGGGCTCTCTGTTCTGTTCCATTAGTCACCATAAAGCAAGAAGAAAATGTATGGTGCGTGTGTAATTTTATCACTGTGTCATAGAGCATTGTCCAGACAGGGCTTCTGTTTTGAGTAGACATCCATAAACACCAAACATTTGGCTTACATTTTTCTACATTTGGTGTTTGGAAGAATTTTTCACACACTGCCTTCTGCCTTTGTGCATTTCAAACCTTGTTCCTCTTCTGCCACCTGTGTATTTCTGGTGCCAACTACACAAGTAGAGACGCATATTTTCAATGACCCCAGCTCTGTCCAGGAAGTTAGCAGAGCAGCCAATAGGCAGATTCCTAGGAACCATTCCTCTACCAGAATGGCCAGAAATAACCTAACGATATATGGAAGTGACTGCCTACCACATAAATATATTCTACTAAATGTTTTTCCAACTTAACTTTCTCTCCACTGGATCACCAACATGCCCATGGTCATCCATCATCACCCAGCACTAGGGGAAAGAGAGAGTTGTCTTGTCAATTGTGATTAGACTGCCTTGTTTTTGCTAACTTTGCAATGACCGTGTGAATGCATAGCTAGGACCCTCCTAGAGTCTTAGAAAGGGCCAGTGCATGTGAAGGGCTCTGAAGCTGAATTTTATTACCTTCATGGAAATTCTTTCAGCTCTTTCTGCCTCAGGGTGAAGGGACTTTATTCCAGATGTGAAAAAGAACACAAGCAATGGCTCTGAGGAAGTGGAGAGGATTGATGGGATTCTTGGGCAACTAGTTGGATATGAGCAGAGTCTTTACCAATAGGCTTGTGAGATCCATTTTTGGAGGACCTTCAAAGTCAGGCGGAGAAAGAGCAAGGAGTGAAAAGTTTTTGGTATGAGAGAGGCAAAATGAAAGCATTTTAAAATATTAGTTTGAATGAATACCTATTGAGCCTTAGTTACCTCTGAAAGCCCAAAGAAAAACATGTAGATCTCATTAGGAGATAAAACTCCATGTAGCAAAACCAGCCCAAAATAGTAGACTAGGGAAGTCCTGCCTCCTGAAACATGTTGCTTAAGGCCATCTATAGATCTAAACTTTAGATCATTCTGCTGAAATGCTCTTATGATGTTCCACTTGAGAATAATCGGCTAAACTCAAGCTCAGGAGAGTACAGAAAAACTGCTGCTAGCAGGCCTCTCTAGACCCTTACTCCAACTGGGATTTTAAATTAAAAAACTGTCTTGTCCTCTAAAGTCAAGATGCAAATGACAGATGCCAGAGAGATATTCTGCTCCTACAACCAGCCCATTCCACACTCACTGAATCTCCCAGCCATTAAGAGTATCAAGAGTGTCATTATGAGTATCCCCACTTGTCTGGAGGACCACTGCATTGTTTCCTGAAAGGTACTGAACAATGACCAGAGGAGAAACAGGGACAGCCATGAAGCATCCAGTTACATGGGTGAGAAATATGAAATGGGTCCATAAAAAAAGGACAGAATTAGCCAGAATATCTGACTGAAAAGGCCTTGTGATGAGGGAGAGAAAAAAGGGCCTAGAATCATATTGCTTTGAATATTAAAACAGATATGGTCACAGTTTGTACCTTAAGTCAGTGAAGTAGAACATATGTATTTTACATGTTAGGCCAATATGCCTGGATTTTAAATTGCTTACATATTTTTCAGTGATTATTGACTGTCTCTGTATGCATGTCTGTAAGTACATAGGAGCATCAGTGAGGGAGAAAACAGGTCTCAGGATAGATACAGTTCCTACTCCCATGAAGCTCACATTCTAGTCTGAAGGAGAACAAAACTAAAAAGATTTAAAAAACAATATTTTCAGATGTTAAGTTGCTATGTTTAGTTGTAGCATGGAGGGATGGGGCACAGCTGTGTTACCTTGATGACCAGGAAAGGCCTCTGTCGGGACAAAATGAATGAGCTGGAAGATAAGAAGTCAGCCATCCAAACACCTGGGGCAAAGCATGTCTGAAGGAGAGAGCTCCAAGAACAAGATCCCTGAGATTAGAGGAGCAGAATGATGAACAGAGTGACTGAGTACAGTGGATAAGGGAAGTGTGGTTACATCATGAGGGCACAGAGATGGATAGGCAGGGGCCATCGGGTCATTTACAACCTGATAGTCATGGTAAGCCACTTGGATTTTAGTCTAAAAGCAACAGGAAGCCACTGAAGGGTTCTGAACAGAGAAGTAACATGATCTGATTAATGTTTTTAAAAAATGATTCTGGCTAGCAGGTGGGGAATGGACCCTAATGATTAAGAGTAAAAGGACAACAGTTAGAATGAGGGCTCCTGAAGCCATCAAATTAGATTGTGATAGTGACTTGTCCCAAGGTAATGTGATGGAGTCCTTGCATCAATGGTTCAAATTAGTAGACTTCTGGAATCCAAAGTCTGTGGTCTACAATTTATAACTCCCTTCCAATTCTGACTCTGGTCTTTGAGCAATGAGATGCAAGCAGAGGCTGGCATAGGGCTTACTCTCCTATACTGCTTGTTTCTGGGGCCTTGCTGTGGAGTGAGAATAGACCCAGGCTAACTACCTACTGGAGAGACAGTTACCACACAAAGCAGAGCTGTGCCATCCCTGCTGAGGCCATCCAAGAGAGCTGGTCCTAACCCTTAGTGTGGATGCAAAAGCAAGCCCAGCTGAGCTCAGTGAAGCCCAGTTCAGATCAGCAGAAATATCCAGACAAACCAAGGACAGGGTAAGAAATAAGAACTGGTTGTTGCTTAAAGCCACTACATTTTTAGAGCACTTTGTTGTTGGGTGTTAAACAACCAATGAACATACTAAAAAAAAAAAGTATGGAAAGAAGTTTGGATTTGGAATACATTTTGGAATTAGGGAAGGCAGAATTGCTCACGATTAGAATAATTGTCCACCCTCAAATGCATGTAATTGGACATATCAGAACAGTTTAAATCTAGCAAAATAAAAAAGATCATGTATTCTATGACCCTAATAAATGGCACATTTTTAGTCATAGTGTTCCCATCAATTTTGAAAGACCAGATGAAAGTGGAATCAAGAATTCCACCTAATTCTGTGACGTTCCCCGAGTGGCGGCGTGGAGACTCGAGGAAGCTAACTAACGCTGTCATCCTAGAGCAAGTCTTCGAGGATTTCGTGGGGCAGGAACCAAAAGAGCAGAGAAACAGAGAGAAGGGCATGACTTTTCTGAAAGGGAGCACATCCTGGTGATAGAGGTGCCATTCAAAATTTAATTCCTAGAAATCTCACTATGGTTCCATAGAAGAGGCTTGGATCCAGTATTATCCCAAATAACAGTTATTCAAGAAAATTTTTTAAAAATTTGAACAAAAAATTAGAAATTGAAATTTAATAACATTTGTTGTCTGGGAAAATGATATGTTTGTATTCACCCTGATCCAAGCTTTCTAGGTAGGTATGTGCTGGAAAAGGAGCCTGATAAATGGAGGCTAAGATTAAGAGTAAGGAATTTCCCAACTCTAGTACCAGTTTTTCTGAAGAAGTAACTAGCTTTTCCTGTGTCTTAACATCAAGTTCCCCAGGAAACAGACTCTGAAATAGACACTTGCTAGCAGGAAGTTCGACATTTACTGGGGCATGCTCTCAAAAACAATCCCTGTTGTGGAAGAGAAGAAAGCCAGATTGGGCAGAAATTTCTTTCTCTGGAGAAATTAAACCTGCAGAAAAGTTGCAACAGAGGCTTCAGTCAACCTCGTGGGAAGGTTTGAAGCTTGGATGGTTTTTCAAAGGTATCCCTCACTTAGGTAACGGAACCCTGTACTGACTCCAGACCAACAAGTCAGTGAATGCTGGCTGCCTCTGGAGAGGAGAGGGACTGCAAGTGTGGCAGCTCCTTTCTGCTGAGAGCAATCACTGGGGAAGAAGTCAAGTGTAACTCTCACAGGCAACACCCCAGCAGCCGGGGAACAAGTGCCTTGGTCCTTGGAATCCGCCTGGTAACAATAAGGTCCACTACAATGTATCAAGCTGGGACGTTGATACCTTTCTCCCACATCACTGAGAGGGAAGATATGGATGTCAATCCAGGTGTGACCATGGACGGTGCCTTTCCATGACCGTGAGGTTAGTGCCAGGCCACAGTGTGTTGAGAAATGGGAGATGAGAGGCAAAAGCAGAAAATGTGAACTTTGTTAAGCAAGATAGTGAGCAGGAGAAAAGCTGATACTGACCACAACAGAAAGAAGAGATGCAGAGATTATTACTTTTTAAAATAATGGACAAGATTTGAGCATATTAGTAGAATTAAGGAATAATTAAATAAAGATTTTGAAAACACAAGAGAAAAAATAATTTATTTTAAAAAGTACTGAAAAAGAGAGACACTATGGAATTGAGAGCTGGTGTAACGATGAGTGTTGGCAGGGGCAGGAAAACCACTTCCAGAGGGAAAAAGAAAGATGACTGAAGAGAGAGTTGGAGGGAGAAAATGTGAGGAAATTCCTGACCTTTATAATCTTGGTGAAGCAGGCATCTAATCTTCTGCTAAGAATGATAGGCTCAGGGTTTGAGATAAGGAAGGATGCCCTGAAATGACTGCCTTTGGAAATGGGTAAATTTGCTGGGCAGGGATGAGAAAACAAGTAATGATGTAGACCCAGTCCTGATCTAGTTACTGGTCTAGGCTTCACCTTTGGTTTGGGTTTTTCCACAATGATATTTTTCACCTCAGAGACAGGAAAGGAAGAAATGAATGGTTATACTCATCCTAGATAAGGAATTGACTGGATTGGGAAAACGATGAGTGGCGATGAGAACTTACTTGAAATAATTTATCTCGAAGCCTGTATAGCTAAGAGGAGAAAAGACAGGCAGGAGTGCATCTGGTCAATGTTGAGGACTGGAAGGGACCAGGATAAGGAAGGCTGCTGAAGTGAGATGCATTCAACCTTGGGCCTTTGCAACAAGCTATGATTTTAGGGCTCAAATATTCCTAGTCTTGCCTGCCTCCCCTCCTGCCTAAGAAGACAGCAATCACCCTGACCCATCAGGCCTTGAGTCTGACAAAACTGCTCTCCTCTGATGCCCTCTGACTCTCAGGCCTCATTGATTCTTTGACCTCTCCTTAATGTTGGGCCCCCATATTCTCTGTTGTCAGCACCATGAGAAGATTACTTATCACAACCTTTGTAGATTCTAGTGGGAAAGCATGACTTCTTGGTAAAGTGCTGCTGGGGAAACTACCTTTGACTTTGTGGCATTCTCTTCTACCCAAACCCTTTCTGAACGCCAAACCCTTTAGTTACAAGGAGAAAACACTCTATGGCAGGACCGATTATACCGAGACAAAGGCTGTGTGTGTCCATATAAATGCTTTCTGTGTGAGATATGCCCCTATACAACGAGTTTGCATTTAAGTAAATTTGGAGACAATAACAAGACCCATGCTTCAGACTGTACATATACATATATGTAAAAGCCTATGAAAAATTCATTTGATATTGTGAAATACTTCTGTTTTTTGAGACACATGTGATCTTTATTTAAATGATATTACACAAGAGGACATGAGAACTGCTGTAGGAATGGGGGGACAGAAGTGGAAACCAGAGATGGGTGAGACCACTAACGGCATTCTGCACTTCAACTCCTTGGCAGAGAAGTTCTGCCCAATGCCTGTGCTTGCTTCTGCTTTTCCCAGGTCGACTGTAACAGATGCAAGAAATTAGTCTGCTACAAGCTCCTCAGGAGTTTCTCCTTTTCAGAGTTTATTAAGACCTTTGGCCCTGTTTCACTTTGATTTAATTTTGTCACTGCCTCCTGCATGTATCACATCATGAAATTCCCAATTGTATTTCCTGCTTGTCATGAACTGGATTTCAAAATATCTTCCAGGAGAGGGAGAATACTTCCCTGTAAGGAAGCTTTGGACCAAATACGCCCCTGCTCCCAGTCAGCTCATTACTGACCTAAACCACAAACCATCACAGAGCCCTCCCCGCTTTCCTGAAGGACCACGAAAGAGAGCATCCCAGGCCTCAGAGAGGGTAGATAGCTCGACAGGAGATGCCTATAAATAAGTAATTCACTCCCAGGTCCAATTTCTTTTGTTTAGTTTAAGTGTCCAAACGCCACCTTGTTGTTTTATTAATGTAGGTGTCTCATTTCCATTCTCAGTTTCAAAGCTGATGGAATCGGAAAAAAAACAAAAACAAAAACCTTGCATCTGTTACTAGGCCAAAGTCCATCAGTCTCCCCATGAAAAAAGTATGTTACTTTGGTATATTAAAGAAAAAAGTTCCATTGGCATTGTCCCTAGTTTGATTGTTAGGGGTTCATATTTGCCTATTCTGTCCATTGTTTGTCACTTTTGTATTGTCTGATGAGAAACCTTGCCTGCTTGTATGTAAACTGGACTCCACCAATCTGTATGATCAGCTTCTAAGGGAAAATTGGCTCTCATTCTCTAGGTGGATCATTAAATGAGCACCAGACATGCTTGAGTGACAGTAGAGGAGCTCAAGGAGCATGTCTACTCATAGGCAAATACCAAGGCTTCACTTAGCTAAGGACCTGAAACAAATTCCTGGAGTCTCTGAACTAGTTGGAGATGTAGAGATGGTCTACTGCAAGGAAACTGAGGTCTACGCAGTTCAAATAATTTCTCCAAAACTAGCTTGAACTTGGGGCAACGGCAAGAGTAAATCCAGTCCTCCTGACCCCCAAGCCAACATTCTATAACCCGAGGTTCTTAAGAACTACCTAATCCTAGGGAATACAATGTCACGTTCCAGAAAATACTCAAAGACATAGCATGCCTATGCCACTTCTTCCTAAATTTTGACTATCGCCTTAAGATAACTAAGTTAAAACACATTTTTTGAAAACATGTATTTATTAAACAGGAGAAAATGAAATTCACAAGAATTTTTAAAAGGAACATAATTTTCACAGGAATCTATGCTTAGTGCAGCCCATTCAGACTGTCACAGACAATGTGTTGCCACTGCTCAGGGCACCCCCTGGACTGGCTTGAGAAGCACTGCTTTACCTCACACTGTTTCTAAGGACCAGGAAATTCCTCCAAGAACTGCTTTGTTCTGGTCTCTCCCTACATTGGCGAATACACGTGACTCGAGTCCATATGCACTGAAATCTGTTTTGTTTTGTTCTTGGATAAAGCAGGAAACATGATCTCAAGGTCTTAAAACATTGAAATTTGAACCACTTTTACGCCTTTTCTGCCATATTCGTTCTGGACCATAGGTCAACTGTGGTAATACTAAACCTGGGGAAGAATAACTTGTACATGTATATATATATATTGTCTTCTCGCTTAATTCTACATAGTGCTTTTTGTTAACTTTGATAACAAACTTGTTACCCAAATCCATATCTAATTGTTTTCCTCCATTGCAGTTTACTATTGCTCCCATTTTTAAAAGTAAATACAACTTTTCCCCTTCACCTAATTACCTCCTGTTTTGCAAAGAAGTTGCCCTTAAAGTTTAGTTAAAGCACATGTGGTATCAAGCATTGTTGTGAACCGTTCAGCCTGGTTTCAGGAGTTGTAACCCTCACCCCATGGTGGGCTGTGTAAGAGCCCAAGGGACCCACTTCATCTGGGTCTGTTCTGTCACGAGGACATGACCTACTAAGGAGACAAAGCTTATCTCCCTGGCAGAAGTGCTGCTTCTACCTCATCTATCTCTGGCCCCAATGCTTGGTTGGTAGTCAATGACGGGTAAGACTCCTCATGGGAGGGGCAACCTAAGCCAGACGCAACCACTTGGGAGGCCTCATGGAAGGACTCAGGGGGCTGCAGCAAAGAGGATGTGATGGACCCTCGCCCCCTAGCTATTCTGACATAGCCCGAGTCCTCGTTTCCATCTGGGAGATGTCTTCTGCTTCCTAATTGGCTTAAAGCCTGAAACTATGAGGGTGAGTGGTGCAGCCCTGTGCCGGCCAGGACGGCTCCCTGGGTGATCGGGCATAAGAAAGAATTCCTAAAGCCCTGTGAAACCTGCTTTGCTAAGAGTGCTCTCATTTAAATGATAAGGGTCCCAGGAGGAAATGGGTATGTCTCCCAAAGTTTTGCAACCCCCTTTTCGGACAGACATTGACTCAGATTAAGCCCTCAGATTTCTTTGAAATATTAAACCTGTATTCCAGTGTATTGGAACCCAATAAAAACCTAGTGAGGAAGGCGCTCTGGGTCATTCTCCTCTGAGAGTTTGACCACCTTTCCTCCCCAAGCAGTCATGTCTTGGTAGTTTTTATTTTCATCCATGACGGAGGGATGGGGCTCTGCGGGTGGAGCACCCCCCCATCTGGCGCCCAGGACAGGAGTCCCCGCAAAGCTTTCTGAAAGTATAAACTGAGAGTGTATGAACACTGTTCATACCCCTTACCAAATCTCTAGGTTTGGTCAGAACAACAGCTAGAATTTGTTAGGTAGTTATTCCTGACTCATTTTTGTCCAGAGAAATAGGTTACAAAAATTCCTCTGATAGGCCTTTTTCAGTAGTTACCTTAGGGCACATTGCATTGATGGGGCCACTTCTTCATTCCTTCTTATGGCTGTCCAATTTGCCGCATGATTTTACCATCCTTCCTATCAAGTGGGTGAACAAACATACTTCCCTATTCTTTGATTAGGAGTTCAGTCATGTGATTTGCTTTGGCCAATGGGATCTTAATAGATATGGCATGAGCGGAAGCTTTAAAGGTGCTTTCTTGTATCCACTTACTCTCTTGTGTTTCTGCCATTACCATGAGAAGAACATTTTCGAGTTAGCCTGCTAAATCCAAGAGCAGAATGAGAGACATTGAAATAGAGCCAACTCCAGTCAGCTCCAGATGTCCAATGAGTCTAGCCCAAACCAACAGTTAGTTACTTTATTTGAGACTTTTGAAAATATCATCCTGCTGGCTCCTGGCTTTCACTCTTTTGTTGAAAGTTCAACTGTCACTCTTACTGTTTTCCCTCTGGCTGTTCACAAGACTCTTCCCTCTCTTCTTACTTCTCAGCAGTTTTACTGTGATATGCTTGGATATGGTTTTCTTTATATTTATCCTTCCAGAAGTGTTTAAGTGTTTCTTAAATCTGTGGCTTGATGTCTCTCAGCATTTAAAAAAAAATTCTCAGCCATTATCTCTTCATATATTACTTCTGCCCATCATGTCCCTCTTCTCCTTTCATAGCTCCAATAATACATATTTTGATGTTTTCACTCTGTATCCTATGTCTCATACTCTTTTTGTGTTTTCTATATTTGTTGCTCATGCTGCTCTGGGATTTGGTCTGGATTTTTTTTTTTTTTTTTGGTTTGTTTTCCATTTGTTAATTCTCTTTTTGTTGGAGTCTAATCTGCTAATAAACTTATCCACTGAGTTGTTAATATCAATTATCGTGTTTTCTTACTTCTGAAATTATCATTTGGTTCTTTATATATTTTCCACTCATCTGTCAAAATTCTCTGCCTGGTAAAAGTTTTCTGAACTCTAAAACCTTTATCCATTATTTGCAGATTTATTTCTACATTTATTATTTGTCTTGTGTTTTTGCCATGTTATATTGTCTCTTCATGTGAGTGATTAATTTTTAATATATTTTATTGATTATGCTATTACGGTTGTCCCATTTCTCCCCCATCATTCCCCTCCACCCTGCACACCCTCTCCCACCCACATTCCCCCCTTTAGTTCATGTCCATGTGTCATAAGTTCTTTAGCTTCTACATTTCCCATAATATTCTTACCCTCCCCCTGTCTATTTTCTACCCACCATCTATGCTACTTATTTTCTGTACCTTTCCCCCTCTCTCCTCCTCCCACTCCCCTGTTGCTAACCCTCCATGTGATCTCCATTTCTGTGGTTCTGTTCCTGTTCTACTTGTTTGCTTAGTTTGCTTTACATGTGATTGTGAATATCTGTGAGTTTGCTGTCTTTTTACTGTCATACTCTTTATCTTCTTTTTCTTGGATAAGTCTCTTTAACATTTCATAGAATAAGGGCTTGGTGATGATGAACTCCTTGAACTTGACCTTCTCTGAGAAGCACTTTATCTGCCCTTCCATTCTAAATGAAAACTTTGCTGGATAGAGCAATCATGGATGTAGGTCCTTGCCTTTCAAGACTTCAAATACTTCTTTCCAGCCCCTTCTTGCCTGGAAGGTCTCTTTGGAGAAATCAGCTGACAGTCTGATGGGAACTCCTTTGTAGGTGACTGTCCCCTTATCCCTTGCTGCTTCTAGAATTCTCTCCTTCATTTGAATCTTGGCTATGTAGTTATGATGTGCCTTGGTGTGTTCCTCCTTGGGTCCAACTTCTTTGGGACTCTCTGAGCTTCCTGGATGTCCTGGTAGTCTATTTCCTTTGCCAGATTGGGGAAGTTCTCCTTTATTATTTGTTCAAATAAGTTTTCCACTTGTTGCTCTTCCTCTTCCCCTTCTGGTACCCCTATAATTCGGATGTTGGAACGTTTAAAGATGTCCTGGAGGTTCCTAAACCTCTCCCCATTTTTTTGAATTCTTGTTTCTTCCTTGTTTTCTGTTTGGTTGTTTCTTTCTTCCTTCTGGTCCACTCCATTGATTTGAGTCCCAGTTTTCCTCTCATCTCTATTGGTTCTCTATGCATTTTCCTTCATTTCACTTAGTGTAGCCTTCATTTTTTCATCTAATTTGTGAGCAAAATCAACCAATTCTGTGAGCATCCTGATCACCAGGGCTTTGAACTGTGCATCTGATGGGTTGGCTATCTCTTGGTCACTTAGATGAATTGGCTCTGGGGCTTTGATCTGTTCTCCCGTTTGAGCCATTTTTGTTTTTGCTTTTTGGCGGGGCGGGGGGGGGGGTGGGTCTGGTCCCAGCTCTTATGTAGTGAGGGGCAGGGCCTTAGGTGTTCCCCAGGGCAGGGCAGCCCAGTCGCTGGGTAGTGACGCTGTATGTGGGGGTGGGATCTGAGAGGGAATAATGGCGCTTGCTCTACTCTCTCTTGGATTCCAGTTCCTTCCACTGCTTCCCCTTCGCCTGGATTATCTGCACGGGAATGTGGGACCACCTGGTCAGCCAGCCACCTTGCATGGCCTCACTGGGTCTGCACCATTGCCACCCCATGCCTGGGGCCCACTAGCCACCGCCTGTGCATCCGGGTCTGCCAACCTCCACTTTTTCCTGCCTCAACTCTGCCCCTCTTACCGGTCTAGATGAATGGTTGTTGGACTTCCGTACAGTTCAATTTTCTATAAGTTCTGATTTCTTTTTTGTTTCTAAATCTTTGTTGTCTTTAATTCTTTCTTGTTTCTAAATCTTTGTTGTCTTTAATTTTCATTCTGCACGGAGGCACAGTGTGTCCACCTACACCTCCATCTTGGCCAGAAGTCTCTGAATGATTAATTTTTATTGAATGCGGAGCATTACATTTAAAAGATGGCAAAGATGATTTCAGGTTTTGGATCATGTTGTATTCCCCCAGAAAGACTTACCATATTTTGCCATGTATGATGTGCATTTTTTTGCCCAAATTTTTAGGGAAAAATAAGGATGCACATTATTCATAGGTACAATGATTACATACTATGGGTATAATAATAGGCATAATAATCCCATGTGTATAATGTGCACAAAAATGTGGGTGCATATTATACATGGCAAAATATGTATATTTGGTTTATACAAGCTAGGCTAAGACATTAGCAATCCCAGATCATCTTAGCTCAACCAAATATTGAGATAATTCAAAACTGGTCTGTTCCCGGTTTGCCCATTCTCCTAAGATATAGTTCTTCAGAGTGCCAATACAAAGCCTAGTTGAGAGTAATCAGGCTATTGGCCATCCTTGACAGGCCATGATCCATTTTGTATGGTCCTTTTAGACTTATGAATCAGTGGCGAGCTCTTCTCAGATTCTCAGCTGCCTCTGTGGCCATCAACAGATTCCTTGAAGACAAAACAGTCACTAGTACTGAATTAAACTCTCTGGGGTTTCTTTTTCCTTCCAGATTTTTGCCCCATGATTCTTCAATGCCTTGTACCTATTTTATATCTTCAAAAAGATCTGCTGATATTCTGTATTTGTGTTCAGTGGTAGAAAAAGAGAAAAATTATCTCAGAAAAAGTATTAAGCTGCTTCAGAAAATTGAAAACCAGAAGACAATAGGATAACATTTTTAAGTAATGAAAGAAATTAACTGCCAACCTAAAGTTTTATACGTGTAAAAAAACTTTTTCAGAAGGGAAGATGAAATAAACAGATTTCCAGAATGCAAATGGAGAGAACTTGTCACCAAAAAACCCAAAATAAAAGAAATACTGAGCTCCAGCAATTCCACTCCTGGGTATTTATCCAAAGAAAAACACTAACTTGAGATATAAGTTTATCCCCTCATGTTTATAACAGTAATATTTATAATATCCAAGATATGAAAATGAGCTAAGTGTTCATCAAAGTATGAATGCTGAAGAAAATGTGATATATTTAGTGGAATATTATTCAACCATAAAAAAGAATGATTTTTTTTTTTTTTTTTTTGCCATTTGTGAGAACACAAATGGACCTTGATGGCACCATGCTAAGTGAAATGAGTCAGACAGAGAAAGATAAATACAGTATGTTCTCACATATACAGAGAACAGATAGATGGGGGTGGGCAAAATGGGTAAAGGATGTCAAAAGGCACAAACTTCCAGTTACAAAATAAACAAGTCATGAGAATGTAGTGTATAGCATGGTAACCATAGTTAATAATATTGTGTTGCCTATTTCAAGTTGCTAAGCAAGTAGATAGCAAAATTTCTCTCCACAAGAAAAAGAAAAATGTTGCAATTATGTATGGTGATGGATATTAACTAAACTTACTGTAGTGATTATTTCACAATATATACACATAGTGAATCATTGTGTTGTACACCTGAAACTATTATGATGTTATGTCAATTATACCTTAGTTAAAAAGAGATAAAAAATACTTGAAGGAAATTCTTCAGGCAGAAGGAAAATGATCCCATGTGGATACACATAAATGCAAGTAGAAATAAAGAACAACAGAAGTCAGAAAATGTGGGTAAATCTAGGTAAATATTTACTGTGAAAAACAATAATAACAACATTTAATGGCACTCGCATATACGCAGAATTAAAATGCATGACAACAGTAACACAAAAGACAGAAAGGGTAAGTATAGGTAAAATGCTCTAAGTCCTATCATTATCCTACACAGGGGTAAAAGTACTACTTTATGCTGGTAGTATATAAGTGGGTGGTGGTGGTGATGGGACATAGAAGGATGAAAGAAATACTAGAAGAGTTGAAAAGAATGAAAGAAAGGAAAGAGTGGAGACTATGGAACAGGCAGGTATAGGACAAATAGAAAACAAATAATAAAATGGTGAATATAAATCTCAATATATCTGTACCTGTAATCACATTTAATGTAAATAGACTACTCAATTAAAAATGTTTTCAAACTGAATTAAAATAAATGAAATCCAACCATATGCTACTTAGACACACTCTAAATATAAGAACACAGGTACGTTAGATATAAAAGATGTGGAAAGCAATACCATGAAACACTAAGCAAAGAAAGCGGTTATAGTTACACCAATATCTGGCTGAGTAGACTTGAAGGTAAGAAATAATTGATTGAAATACGCAGGGACAAAAATATATAATAATTGTAAATATTTATGTCTTGAATAACATGATTTCAGGAAATATAAACAAAATTTGACAGAAATGATGGGAAATAGACAAATCCACATTCATTAGAAGACGATTTAATCCCCTCTCTTGGTAACTGAAAGATCAAGCAGAAAGGATATTACTAAGGATATAGAAAGCCTGAACAACATGATTAACACACTTGAATCACTTGAGATATATAGAACACTACAGCCAACAACAACTGAACACATAATTTATACATATATTCAAATATATAAAGAACATTGATCAAAATTAGCTATCTGCTGCTCCATAAATCAGGTCTCATCAAAATTCAGAGATTTTAATTATCAGGGTATGTTTTCTGACCACAGTAGAATTAAACTAGGAAATAATAAAAATAGAACTAAAAATGTTTCAATATTTGGAAGTTAATTTCAAAAATTGAAAACCTACCAGTATAATTCATAATACTAACAGAAAAGGGAGGAAAATTATATAACTACCTCACAGATGCAGAAAAAAATTAGTAAAATGTAATACCCATGCAAGATTCTTAGCAAAAACGAAAACAGAAAACCTTCCTGAGGTGATAAAGAACAACTACAAAAATAAAACAAAAACCACAGCAAATATCATACTTAAAGTGAAATAATGAATATTTTCCCTCTGAGGTCAGGATAGAGACACACATTCCTTCTATTAACACCTATTTAACATTGTGTTATATATTTCCTAGCCAGTGCAAGAAAAAAAGGGGCATAAATTATTGCAGTAATAATCAGTTCAAGCAAGAAGTATTAACAGAAGCTAAAATCTTTGGGTAAACAATTGTTGCAGGACAGAATATTCACAGGTCAAAGGGTTGACCTAGAGATTCATTTATTACTTATAAAAAAAGGAAAAATTTACAATAAAGAAATTTGGCAAACATCATCTTAACCAAGTGATCAAAATTAATATCACCAAAAATAAATCAAAATGACATCATGTGCCTCCTGTTGTAATACCTAAGAGACACAGCATCACATAAAATTTATTCTGTCAAGAATATTGATTCTTAATATAAACATCAGGAGTCCCTCAGATCAACCCATACTGAATGATACTCTGCTTAACAAATGATCTTAAAATTGTGAGCATCATGAAAGATGAAAAATAAAAGGCCAGGAAACTGAATTTAGAGGTGAAGTATCATAATGTATGCAACTTACCTATCATCTATCTGAAAGAGAGAAAAAGTGTATACCCAAAAAGAAATTGACAAAATGTTAACAATTGAAGTACATAGGCCAAAGGTCAGCAAACTACAACCCACAGATCAAAGCAGGCTGAAACCTGCTTTGCAAATAAAATTTTATTGGAACACAGCCATGCCTATTCATTTATACATTCTATGTGGTGGCTTTCACCATATAATGGCAGTATTGAGTAGTTGTGTCAACGACTATCTGGTTCACAAAGCCTAAAATATTTACTATCTAGCCTCTTACAGTAAAAATTTGTCAAGCCCTGTTTTAAAAGATTGCATAGAAAAATATTTTCATGACTTTGAGGTAGTCAAATTTCTTAAAGAGGACACAAAAATACCAACCATAAAGTGGGACACATTAAAATTAAGAACTTCTGTTTATCAAAAGATATTAAGAGAGAGAACAGAACTGGAGAAAATATTTATAATAGATACATACAACAGCAGACATATCCCTGGTACATATAAAGAACTCCCTAGGAGGCATTCTCAGAGATGGCTCCCAGTAATCCTGGACTCCTGATATCCACGGCCTTGTGTCATCCTTCCTCCTGGATTCTGGACTGGTTTTATTGCTCACTTCCAACAAATAGAATACACAGGAAGTAATGGATGTCATTTCTGCAAGTCAAATAAAAGAGTGGCTTCCATCTTAAGTCCTCCCTCCCTCCCTCCCTCCCTCCCTCCCTCCCTCCCTCCCTCTCTCTCTCTCTCTCTCTTTCACTCTCTCTCTCTCTCTCTCTCTCTCTGTCATTCACTCAGTGGAAGAGAATCTAGCTGCCATATTGCGGACAACCCTATTGGGAGGCCAGCAGCCAGTGAGGAACTGAAGTCTGACAACAATCACATGAGTGAGCTCAGAAGCAGGTTTGTCAACATTAGTCAAGTTCTGAGATGACTATAACCCTGGCCAAAGCTTAACTACAACCTCACGGAAGATCATGAGCCAGGAGCACCCTAGTAAGTGGCACCCAGGTTCTTGACCCACGTAAACCGAGAGATAATAAGTATTATTTTAAACTAGAACGTTTTGGGGAAATTTGTTATGCAGCAAGATGTAATTAATATATATTCTTACATGAATAAGAAAAAAATGAGCCTGAAAGAAGAATGGGCAAAAAATGAATAAAGCATTTGCAAAAGAGAATATTCAGTGGCCAAAAAATATTTTTAAAGCCCTATTTATTAGTAACAAGGAAAATGCAGTGTAAAGCCATAAAGAGTTATCACTATCTACTCACCAGTATAGATGTTATTTTAAAAGATTAATTACAACAATGTTGGTGAGGATATGGAGCTACTGGAACTCTCATGCACTGCTGGTGGGAGTGTAAATTGGTGCATCAACACTTGGCAGTGTCTACTAAAGCTAAACATATGGATACTTTATGACTCCCAGGTAAATGCACTCATACTTATTAGAAGGATACACACACACACTGAATTCAGCAAAAAAAAAAAAAAAAAAAGTTTACAAAAAAAAAATCAACATTCTAGGCTACAAAAAAATTTACAAAAAATCAACATTCTAGGCTACAAAGCTATGTGATAAATAACAAAGAATTAATATCAGCAGATTCTTTGACAGGCTTTCAGATTACAACGCAATAAAAACAGAATTCAAAAGTAAAAAGATAGCCAAACTCTCCCCCCACCTACTACGTTTGTAACTAAAGAGAAAAATAAATCTTTAAATAATTCATTGGCCAAGAAGAAATCAAACATAAATTAGATGTTTCAAATTGAATGACGGTGAGAGTACTATTTGTCATAATTTCTAAGATGCAACTACAATGGAACTTAGAGGGAAGTTCATCATCTTAGGTGCCTTTATTAGAACAGAAAAAAGATTTATATTCAATAACCTAAGTGCTCAACATAGAAAGTTTGAAAAAGATTATAAGAGTAAATCCTATGTAAATAGAACAAGGATATAACTTATGATCCAAATTTAATAAAAAAATGAAATGGAGTTAACAACAGCTGATTAATTAATCCAGTTTAATTAATTTAATTTAATGACTATATACTCCTCCTGAAACACAAAAAGATCTTCAAATACTGAATTCTTATTATCCTATTTTCCACATTGTTATCCAGTATGTTGTTTTCATCTTGCTGACAACTGAATCCACAACGAACCAATGCTTATTTAGAATTACCATTGTTATCAATTTCTTTACTTACTATTGTTTCTTGCATGCCACTTTTTCCTTTTGCACTCAATTTTATTCTTACTGAAATACACCCCTTAGTAGTTATTTAGGTTCTGTCTGTACACTCATATTCTTATTGTGTGTGGGTATCTGAATATGCCTTCATTTCAGCCTTCATCTTTGATGATGGTTGAGTTGGGCATAGAGTTCTATTATTTCCCCCACTCTTCTAACTTCTGATTTACTCATGAAGAGTCTGCCATTAGTATAATTATGGTATCTTTATATCCTCTCTTCATAACAAGTGCATTGATAGAATGGAGTGATATAGTACAAACAGAAAATTACTTTATTAATAGCCTCTTGGTCATCCAAACCCATTCTGTGGAGCCAGTTTTTTCCATACCCTTCAGGTGAAATCCCAGGAAAGAACCATGCCTTTTTGCATCATCATTAATTAATGAGATCTTCTGGTTACTTTCAATTAATAATATAGACAATCTCATTTCACTAAATAAAATGTCTTTCCTTCTGTGCTAGTAAACTATTGGAAAGGTATTAAAAGGTAAAGCCCTCCAGCCAGGGCCTGCTTCCCACTAGAAGCTTACAGAAAGAAAGGGAGGGGGTGACTTCTTTATTTTTCCTCCTTAAGCTTCTCTAATTCTGGTCCCTGCTTCCTGATTTCCAGATCCTTGGAGTGGAGTGGGAGGCCCAGTGTTAGTTTGCTAATGCCAATGGAAAATGTCACCCTTTACTAATTTTTCCTCAGAAATGCTCTCCTGGTTTCTCCTGGAACAGGAGGAAGGTCTGGCAGGAAACGTTTCACTTCGTTGGTTGTGTCATGATCTGTTTTGCATGCTTTCTGGGATTCGTAGATTTCAATGGTGATTCTTTCACAGGACAGTTTGGACTTTTGAGACCCTCAGTGAGACTCCACATTTCATTTCTCACCTAGACAATGCACTGGTTAACCCCTTGCAACCTGCCCTACCCCACTGCCCCTGGTAGTTTATCCCACAGTCTTTTGTTGCTGGGGTTTCTCTCAACTGGCAGGCTTTGGTCTTGAGCAGGTTCCCTTCAAGATGGCTCCAGTTCAAGAGTCCAAAATGTCTTTTTAGCACTAGAAAACAATATGTATTTCCTAAGCTCAAATGGAGAAGTGGCCAGTTACCTCTCCCTTTTTGCCTCATCTAGCCCTGTAAGTGGTTACAGCCAAAGCCTTTCATCTATCCACACCAAGGCTTCTTGAGACTGAGTGAGAAAACTAGTTCATTGTATTTTTGCAAATTCATGGGGAACAATATTTGGCTCTCCAAGTGATCCTCTCAAAGCCCCTTTAGAAGACCTAAGAGGGATGTGCTTCTCCCCGCTCCACACACCCAGTACTCAAATGCAAGGAATGGAAAATGTCACTGCCCTTCACTAATTTTTCCTGAGAAATGCTCTCCTGGTTTCTTCAACTCAAACCTTTACACTTTTGCAGTGGATTTCGGCTGTGCCATGGTTTTTAACACTCTCTTCCCACATCCTGCATAGGTAGTTGAGTGCTTCTCTTTGTAATAAGGGAGTACCTGCTCCTTATTATTTTGTTATTGGTCTGAAGTGGCCGCTGCAAAAATTGAGACAGGAAGAGCCCCATTACAATGTTTCATTGCATATCTTTTCTAACTGTTTGTTTTTAAGATTTTCTATTTTTCTTTGGTGTGTTGCAGCTTTACTCCAATGTGTTTAAATGTGGATTTATTTGTATTTATTCTGTTCATAATTTGGTATGCATCTGCATGTCTTTCTTCAATTTAAGAAATATATGTTTATTATCTCCTCAAACAATGTTTCTTCTATCTAGAACTCCTATTAGGCATATGATGGGCCTTCTGACTCAATCCTCCATCTTTCTTAACCTTTCCATTTTTCATTTCTTTACCTCTGGGAATAATTTCCCCTTCAATATCTTGTTCCCTTTAGATGAAGTTCTCTGTTCTAGCTACTGACACATTACTTCTCCTTTCATCTGTATCAAACCTCCTGTTTACTTATCTACTGAGTTTTTATTTTAATTTTTTCATTTCCTGAAATTCTATTTGGTTCTTTTAAAAGTCCATTTTTTAATTCACAGTATCCTGCCTTTTAATGCATTCTTTGTTCTTCTATCTCTTTAATAATTTTAAACATACTTATAGCATTTTTCCAATTATTGCTTATGTCCAGTACCTGGAGCACTACTTGTGTTATCTATTGACTCATCCTCATGTAGTTCATTTCTTTGTAGTCTGTATTTCCCTCCCACCCCCAAGGATACCCTGAAGGTGGCACTGCCCTGTGGAGCCATTTGCATTTTCTTTTGTGAAAGCTCCAGAGTTTTTCACTGACTATGAACTAATTTTTATGTTATTTCTAAACTTCATGTTTACTGACACAGTGGGTAATAAAAATGTTGACTTCATATCTGCATGTAACACAGGTTTGGAAGTTTGTGGGGGTCTTTTTCTGATTTGGATTTCTCATTCATTTACAAATATCTTTGTTCACCATTGCTCTAAAAAGACAACAACCTCTCCTTTAGCTTTCTGGGTTGTTGGGCAAAGTTTTTCTGGTGCCTTTTACACACCAGGCAAACCTCCAACATTCCCAGCTTTAATAAGGAGATTCATTCCAAGCTCTCCCTCCCTGCACAGGTCCAAATTTATGTATCCAGTTCCCATGTAGACGTTAAAATCCTGCCCAGTTCTTAAGGTCTATATTTGGGTCTTATATTCCCTGGAGCTTAACTTCTTTAGTTTCTTCTTACGATTCCAATTTTGCATTTCTTCTCTGTTCTGGTACCTAGGTTTTTCCCTTTCTATCAAGCTAAGCAATGTATTGTATTTTATTATTGATATTTTATGTAATTTAATATCATATAGAAATTTAAAGTGTGAAATCAGACTATTTGGATTCAAATCCCAGCTCTGCCACTTATTGGTTATGTGACCTTGAGCAAATTACCTATCCTTTTTAAACATTAGTTTCCTCATTTGTAAAGTGTCAGTAATAATACCTACCTCATATAAGGGTTATGATGCTTAAATAAGTACAGTAATGTACCCAGAGTAATGTGTGGCAACTATTACAAGTTCAATAAGTTATTATGTATTATCATTATTTTCTTATAATTATCTCATGTTTTCCTGTGTGTTTATACCAAACACAGGGCCTCTTTGTACAATATATTTTCTTTTTAAGCCCATTTGTCAAACTAAGACTTCCTCATCTCTAGCTCACAAAGGCTTAGAGGATGCAAAGCAACTTTAAATTTAGTCTGTGTAAACTATAATTAGGAAGAGTAGACTGTTTCAAGTTGCATATGTATATCTGAGCTAATTATAAATAATTTTTTCTTGTCTCTCTCTCTCGCTCTCTATTTTGAATTATCTGAATCATGGCTTCCCCCACATCAGGGCAAATAATTGAAAGAACAGAGCTGCATATTAATGATACCACCAATAGCTCACCTATCAAAGACACGCTGTTTTAGTTGAATACCCTGTTGTGAATCCTCTCGAGACAGGGTTCCTCAGAAGTGAAGGCTTAGCAAAAATGAATGAAGTGGAGCATAATGAGTGAGTCTTTGTAGTAGATTCTAATGAGCGCCTCCTTGACATTTTCTAATCTCTGACATGACAAGCATATGGTGTTTATCAATAAATAAAAAGGATATAATTACGTTGAGGCTGAAGCATTCAGGGCTTGGTAACATTTGGTAAGCTGGAAGGCAGTCTGCCCTGCTCTTTATCCTGACAGGTGGAATAAAATAAAATGTCTCCATAAAAATCTATTCATAGTACATGATAGTGTTTCGTTGTCTTTCGTTTTCCCAAAGAAGCAGCAGGTCATACTCCAATTTGCGTCCATAGATGTATGTTAATATATTATTTAAATGACACTTTGAGGTAATCACCAATAGTCCTTAGAACTTTTAACACATATCTCCTGACAAATATTCCCAGACTGAAGATCAGAGCTTTCCATTGCTAGTAATTGCCTGGTGGTTGACACAACTAGCATGTTACTTTTGTCCAGTGGATTCTTCTAAAATCCCAATGACAGGAACAGCTTTGTGCCTCTCAACTCCCACCTGTGGCAAAGGTGAGAGATATGTCAACAAGGAAACTCCAATGGGAAGGGCAAATGGAACAGGCTTTCTAGCTGCTTATTTTCTACATTTGGCTGTACAGCAAAAAAACATTTTGTCAGGAAATTGACTGTTGCAACTCAGTCAATAGCCCCAAATGAACTTTTAACTTATTTGTAGTTCACCAGTTTGCCATAGTTTCTTAGAGAAGAGCCACTATAATGATTCTACTCATAAAGCACTGGCTTAGGGAAATCCCTTGCTATCACCCCTATGTCTGTTCTTTACATCATATCCCATATTCAATCTTCAGAAAATCCTATTGGTTCAACCTTCAATATATCTCAGAATCCCAACAATTTCCATCACTTCTACAACCATCACCATAGTCTGAGCCCCTCCCCTTCTCACCCTGATAATTGCAGTCGCCTCCTAATAGGCTCCCTGCTTTTATACTTACCACCCTATAGTCCAGAGTGATCCTTTAAATAGGTAAGGGAGGTCACATCACACCTGTGCTCAAAATTCTGCAATGGCTCCAAAGTTCTTACAATGGCTTGCCAGCCCCTATTATCTGGCTTCCAGTTTCTCTCCTATACCTTGCTATTCCTCAAATATTTTAGACATTGTCCGTCCTCCAGGAACACTCTTGCCCTGAATACTGGAGGGAGGCTTCAGGTCTTCGTTCAAATCTTGCCCTTAGTGACCTTTATCTCACCAACAATCCTGGTTAATGTAAGACCTGCCTTCCATATATGTTCACACGCAGCTTAAGGAATCCTATTCCCTTCTTCATTCCAAAGCATTTATCTTCTAACATATTATTATTAATTATGCTTATTTTCTTCTCAAACTCTTCCCTCTAAAATATAAGCTCCATAAGAGCATGAATCTTCTATTAAGCGATGTGCCCTAAGCACCTAAGTTGAGATTGCCATATAAAATAAAGGATACCCACTACAATTTGAATTTCAGAAAACACTGAATAATTTGTTTTAGTATAAGTGTGTCCTGTGTAAATTCAAATTTACCTGGGCATGCTGTATTTTTGTTCACTAAATCTGGCAATCTTAATTTAGAACAGTGCCTGGCATCATCATCACAAGAAACATTACATATGGTATGATTTTTAATTAACTTAATTTGGTTTTCCAATTTTAATGGTACTTTGAGCTAACTGGAGATACTTTGGTCTGTCACGAGAAAGGTTTTATATTACCATTAAAAATATTTTTATCCCTGGCTAGTGTGGCTCAGTGAATTGAATGCCAGCCTGTGAACCAAAGGGTCGTCAGTTCAATTCCCAGTCAGGGCACATGCCTTGGTTGTGGGCCAGGTCCCCAGTAGGGCACATGTGAAAGACAACCACACATTGATGTTTTGCTCCTTCTCTTCCTCTCTCCCTTCCCCTCTCTAAAAATAAATAAATAAATAAAATATTTAAAAAAATGTTTTTAGGAAGAGTACATTGTCAAAAATAAAACCACTCAAATGAAACAAGCTAAGTATACCATCCACAATTTAATAAAGCAGAGATCCAGTAATCCACTTTAAAGCATTAGATTTTATAATGTTGTGCAAAAAGAAAATAAGAAGTCCCAAAACCAAAGCTGAAAAGTACGTGGGAGAAATCATACTGAGTGGAAAGCTAGAGTTTGAGGTCAAGTATAGTCTGTCATTGAAGAAGTACTAGATGGAGAATGGGAACAAGACATGGATTATCCACACACCTGACCTCTAGTTGTCCTTCCCAATTAACTGTTGGCACTACTTATATGACCTTGGGATAGTTAAGGAATGACTCCATATCGCTTTTATAAGATTATAAGATTCACTCTATTTCTACAAAAAAATCTGTGATTCTGTATAAAAACATGACCACAAAGAGACTATTTTTACAAATATACTAGAAGTTATGTATGATAATAAATATGATCAGATAAGTTACCATAATAAGCTATTCACTTCTCCCAATGATGCTACTAATGCTCGAAACATTTTTGGCATTTCTATTTTGGATTTTCTTTGTAGCAAGATACTATTTAAAATATTAACAAATGTTTTTATTCCAGCCAGTGAGAGGCAAAGTTAGGACTTGAACCCAGGCAGTCTGGCAGCACCAACTATGCTGTACACTAGTGAAAGTTACATTCCTTTTACACCAGAGTTTGTGAACTGGAACTGATCTACTGCAGCTTTAAAAGTCAAGTTATAAACCATAAAGAAAATAGCCATTAAATTTCATTTTAAACATAAAATAGTGTTTTTTAATTTGACCATTTCCATCTCTCACTTTATTAATTAACCTGGCTATGAATAGAATTTAACTTGGTTGTAGAAAAACCAGTCAATGAAATGTTGACAGTACTGATGAAGACTTAAAGAATAGGCTCCTAGGCAACTACAAAAAAAATTAAAAAGAGGTTAGGAAATGTTGTCAGTAATGGCAACATCACTCAAATAAGTATATCCTTTACTATCAAAATGATGCTGTGATGGTTGAATTTGAGTGTCAACTTGACTGGGCCATGAGGTGCCCAGATTAAATGTTATTTCTGGCTGTGTCTGGGAGCGTATTTCCAGATCAGCTTAACATTTGAATCAGTGGACTCAGTAAAGTAGATCACCATGGGTGGACATTATTTAATTCATTGAAGGCTTACATAGCACAAATGGAGTAAGGGAGGGTTCATTCTCTTCCTGCTGGACCACTGGAGTGGGGACTTTGGTCTTCTGCCCTTGTTCTGGAATTTACACCATTGGCTCCCTGGTTTCCTGTTCCTCAGATTCAGACTGATTTACACTACTGGCTCTCCTTGGGTCTCCAGCTTGCTGGTGGCCGAAGGTGGGACTTCCCAACCTCCATAATTGTATGAGCCAATTACTCACAACACATATTCTTTTAGCCCTGATTGGTGTAGCTCGGTGAGTTTGGTGTCATACCACAAGCTGAAGGATTGCCAGTTGGATTCCCAGTCAGGGCACATACCTGGGTTGCCAGTCAGATACCTGGTTGGGGGCATGTGAGAGGCATCTGATCGATGTTTCTCTCACACATCAATGTTTCTGCCCCTCTCTTTCTCCCTCCCTTCCCCTCTAAAAATAAATTATAAAAATCTTTAACAGTTTTTGTTTTGGTATTGATATATATATAGATGTACCTCTTATTGGTTCTAATTCTCTAGAGAACCCTGACTGATACAGGTGTCTGTGGGGATAATACATTCCTTTCCGTAAAATATTTTCACTTTTTTGTTTACAAGAGTCATTTGAGGCTGTCAATTCTGATTGCCATCTGACGTTCAACAACCCAGGTAGATCCCTTCCAAACAGTGCCCATGCTCACGAGCATATCACTTTCTCAATATAATATTTTTAAATAACAGATTAAGGCATAATTTACATACCATACAATTCACCTTTTTAAAGTGTACAGTGAAATTGTTTTTAGTATAGTCACAGAGTTGTACAACTGTCATTATCACATTTGTGAATACTATTTTTTACACAAAGGAACCTTAAAACCTTAGCAATCACTCCCCATTTTCCTCCTGCTAGCAACCCCTAATGTACTTTCTATTTCTATGGATTTGTCTTTTCTGCTTATTTCATATGAAGGGAATTTCATAACATGTAAACTTTTACATCTGACTTCTTTCACTGAGTTTAATGTTTTCAAGGTTCATCCATGTTGTAGCATGTATCAGCAGTTCATTCCATTAACAAAATTTTTTTAATCCTTACCTGAAGGTGTGTTTTTATTGATTTTAAGGGAGAGAGGGAGAGAGACAGAAACATCAATATGAGAGAGAAACATTGAACGATTGCCTACCCTATGTGCCCTGACCTGGGATCAGACTGGCAACCCAGCTATCTGTCCTGATGGCAATCAAACCCACAACCTTTTGGTGTATGGGATGATTCTCCAGCCAACCGAACCACCTGGTCAGGGCAGTTCATTCCATTTTACTGCTAAATACTTCCCATTATATAAAAATACAACATTTCTTTATTGTTCACTTAGTTGATAGACGTGTGAATTATTTCCATGTCTTAGCTATTATGAATAATACTGTTAGAAGTATGCATGTACAGGTTTTTTCCTAGAACTTATATTTTCAGTTCTCTTGAATATATGCTTAAGTGTGAAATTGCTGGATCACATAGTAACTCCATGTTTAATTTTTGAAGAACTATCAAACTTTTCTAAATGGGCTGCTTTGTTTTATATTACCACTAGCAATGTCTGAGGGTTTAAGTTTCTCTACATCTTTGCTTACACTTGTCATTGTCTGTCTTTGTTATTTTAGCCACCTCAATGATTAGCTCAAAGTGGTATCTTATTATGGTTTTGAGTGCATCTCCTAAGGACTAACAATGAACATTTTTTCATGAGCTTATTTGTCATTTGTATTTTTTTTGAGAAATGTCTAAGTTCTTTTCCCATTTTTTGAAGTTGGGTTATTTGTCTTTTTATTGTTCAGTTTTAAGAGTTCTTTATATATTCTCCCTACAAGTTTGTTATAACTATGCAATTTGCAAATACTTTTCCCCATTCTATGAGTTGTCTTTTTACTCTCTTGATTGTATTCTTTGAAGCATAAAAGTTTTTAATTTTGATGAAGTCCAGTTTATCTATATTTCTTTTTGGTACTTGTATATTTGGTGTCATATCTAAGAAGCTATTTCCTAATTTAAGATCATGAAAATTTACTCCTGTGTTTTCTTCTAAGAGTTTTATGCTTTTTCTTTTTATGCTTAGGGCTATGACACATTTTGAGCTGATTTTAGTGTATAGTGTGAGATAGGAATCCTCTTTTTTTTTTTTTTTTTTTTTTGCATTTTGCTATTCAGTTTTCTCAGCATATTTGTGAAAAGACCATACTTTTCCCATTTAATTTTATTGGCACACTTGTAAAAAATCAATTGACTGTAGATGTATGGGTTTATTTCTGAATTCTGAATTCTAGTCTATTGATCTGTATGTCTAGCTTTATGTCAGTTCCACACTGTCTCAATTAGTATAGTTTTGTAGTAAGTTTTGAAATCAGGAAGTATGACCCCTCCTACTTTGTTTTCTTTTTCAATATAGTTTTGGATATGCTGGGCCATTTGCAATTCCATATGAATTTTAAAATCAGATTATCAACAAATTATGCAAAAAAGGCAGCTGGAATTTTTTAATCAATTGTGCTGAATTTGTAGATCAATTAAGAAAGTATCGCCACTAATTAAGTTTCCCAATTTATGAACATAAGATGTGTTTCCATTTATGTAGGTTTCCTTTAAGCTTCATCAATGATGTTTTATAGCTTTCAATGTATATCTCTTGCAGTAGTTTTGTTAAATTTATTCATAAGTATTTTATTTTTGATATGACATTGAGTGAAATTGTTTTCTTAATTTTATTTTTAGACTGTTCATTGTAATTGACTTTGTATTGTATTTGTACTCTATTGCAATTGGCTTTGGCTTCACAGTTTATAAAATATAGATAGGTGTGGATCTCATTGAGCTCCTACTTGAAGTTTATGGAGCTTCTTAAATGTGTAGATTAGTATTTTTCATTAAATTTGGGAAGTTTTTAGCTATAATTTAAAAAAATATTCTATTTATTCTTTTCTTTCTCTCTTTTTTTCTGGGATTGATATTATGCATATATTTGTATACTTGTGGTATCCATGGGTCTCTGAATCTCTGTTCATTTTTCTTATTTCATGATTTCTTTTGCTTCCCAAGCTGAATAATCTCAATTTTAGCCTCAAGTTCAGTGGATTCTGTTGTTGAGTCCCTTAGCAAATTTTCATTGCAGTTACTGTAATTCTCAACTTCATAATTTTTATTTGATGCTTTAAAATAATTTCTATCTCTTTATTGAAAATCTGTTATGTGGTGAGGCATCATTCTTATACCTTATTTTCTTAGTTACAGCTTCTTTCAGTTCTCTCAACATATTTATAATAGCTGATTTTAAGTACCTGTCTAGTAAGTTCAACTTGTGGGCTTTCTCAGGGACAGTTTTTTTGACTACTTTTACCCCCGTGCATGAGCTTTCTTGTTTTTTTTTAATGACATAATTTTTTTTGTTAGAAATTTGCTGAAACTGGACTTTTAAGATAATATAATGTGGCAACTCTGGAATTCGTATTTTCCCTTTCCTCAGTGTTGCTGTTGTTGCTACTGTTTGTTTAGTGACTTGCTGAACTATTTCTGTAAAGTGTATTTCATTTGTTGTGTGTAGCCACTAAAGTCTCTGCCTGGTTAGCTTATTTGTCATCTAACAATTGGGCACAAATTTCCCATAATGCCTTGAACAAATACACATTCAGTGCTTCAGCAATTTAAAACTCTATTTAACCTTTACTTCCTGTTTACACAAAGCCTTATGGTGAGAGATTAGGGTCTTCTCAGGCCTCTCCTGGGCATGTGCATAGCCTTACACATGTACTGTGGCCTCCTGCATTCTCAGGAATATGACAGAATTTTTCAGAGCTCCCTGTGACCATTTAATTCTCAGATCTTTCTTTTAAGTCTCTTAGTCACCACTGATTATCATGACCTCAGGCAACTACAACGTTAAACAATTGCCACTTAAAGTTTTTGACAAGTGCCCCAGGAAAAAGGCTGCTTCCATTGAATTATGTGTGAAGTCAAATAAAGACAAGCTGTATGAGTGGAGATTTTCAGGGAGCTGTCAGACAGGTCAAATAATGATAATTCTCTGGGAAGCATGCTTTTCAGAGATGTTCTAACTCCCTTTATCTCCCTCCAATGGCTGCTAGGCTGCTGCTTTTCACACCTACTGTGATTGCAAGGCTATAGGTTTCCAAGATTACTGTAAATGGGGAAGAAAATGGAAATCAGATAAGGTAGAATGCCACAAAGCTAATGCTTCTTATCAAGATTCATTTGTTTTTCTTTGATAAACAGAGCTCAAATTTTTGCAAGTGTTTAATTTCCAGAATTGTGAAAACACTGATTTTGACAATTATCTTTTTACCAATGTTCTCATTGTTCTTATGGAAGAACAAATTGTCAAAGGACCATAATCTGCCATTCCTGAAGTACTTCTCTTCTAGTATATTCTTTTTTTTAATGTTCAATCTGATTCTAGATTAAGTCTATTTTTCAACATCTTTAAAAATGTACAAATAATTGAGGAAAGAAAGGTTTAACAATACATGGCATGGTATTCTAATATATTTGTGGTTATCTAGAAGGGAGGGGTCTCCCCATATTCTGTTAGTATCTTGAAGCAAGAATAAGAATAGGCTTAAAAGCTTTCTGCTCTAGCTGAGTCTAAGGACGTTAATTCCTCTTTCTGCAATGGGTCATTCTGATGCTACAAAAAACTAATTTATATAAAGATGTTGGAGCTGAATTGCCTAAATGTTTATCTTTTATAGTTTTGTTATTTGTACTCATGTATAAAAGAAAAATGTAGGAATCATTTCTTGGCTGACTCATAGTAGAGCAGAATACCTGGGGAAAACCACAGGCTTGATGTACATCACTTCAACAACCAGCATCTTTCAACGTCAGCAGCCCAGCCCTGTGGACATTCATCTTTAGCAGGATGATGACAGGACACTGAAAAGTCCTGAATCATCACAGAAGGAGTTGATGGTGTTCATTCAAGGCTGCTTCTGGGAGATTGGGGGTGGGAGAGGACTTTTTAGAAAGCTCTTCAACACTAAAGGCGAAAATGCAGAATGGTTTCTTAGTCAACCTTTGTTAATGAAAAAATGAAATTGATATGTTCCTAAACTAGATGTTTAGACCCTTTGATTCCTATTAACGTCCCCCTCAAAAATAGATCACATTTTAGAAGTTCTATTCACTTGTTTTAATACATGGCACATTTTATAGAGTTTACACTGTCATAGGCAACTTCTCCAAACAGAATCCTTTTATGGGAGACCCATCCTTTGGTTTGACATGTGCAAACGAATAATGCTGAGCAGGTTATTGTTTTCCGGCTGAGGAAAAAGCAGTCCTCCCTTCCTACATTTTAGCTGCTATTTATAGTTAATTAAAATATTATTTCTGCCCTGGCTGGTGTAGCTCAGTGGATTGAGCGCGGGCCTGTGAATCGAAGGATCGCGGTTCGATTCCCAGTCAGGGCACATGCCTGGGTTGCCAGGCCAGTTCCCGGCAGGGGACATACAAGAGGCAACCGCACATTGATGTTTCTCTCCCTTTCTCCTTCCCTTCCCCTCTGAAGAAAAATAAATAAAATCTAAAAGAAAAAAAATTTTTTTTAAAATTATTTCTTTCTGAACTAATATTCTCCCTCAGTCCTCCTGGTTATGTAGTTCAGTAAGATTTTGCTGAGGTATAAAATAGCTCAGGTACGTCCACCTAAGATTAATAAAAGAGTGCAGAGAAATCAGGATACTGATGTGTGTCAGACACACAATTATTTCTCAGAAAAGTTCTTTTCTGCCCTAGAACAAAAAGAAATAAAATAGACTAATCTATTTTTAACTCATCTTGTCTATAGATCAATATGATCTGAGTATAATTCTAAAAATCTTTAACTAATAAATTTTGGCATTTAGAGGGATTTGTGACAGAAGTACCCAAAATGGTTCTTGGAAAATAATGAGATTTGGGTTTTCTAACACTTCCAAACATCTTGAAACCTACAATATTTTACTAGTCATAAACATTTTATTCTTTCCAAACTTACCAATATGGCTGAGATGATGACATCTCAACATCAACATGGAAAAAATATACACACACATACAGAAACCTATTTTCAAGAAAAAGCAAATATTTAATGCCCATCTATCTATTTAAGATTTGGAGCTGTTCTAATTTATTTTGGTACCTAGTATTATGATATTTCTTGCAAAAAATAAGGCATCCAAAAAAGTGTTTATTTGCTTTTTTCATGTGAAATATTTGCTGGTCTTATTTTTCTAAGAAAAAAAAGATAGCTTTTTTCCTTGTAAGTATGCAAGGCAATGAACAGGAAAGATAAATTGGAAGAAAAATACAGTTGGCAAAAATCTGTTTTTAATGTTGTGAGTAAAAATATTTTATAAATGTTTTTAACCAACTGTACAGCTAGATACTCAAATTAAATAACTTTTATGCCACTGAATTCATCTCTTCAATTGTTTTAAGTTAAAAGAAAGCTGCTTTAATTATGATAATCTGTATTGAAATGGATTCTGGATGCAAGCTGAAAATGACACTGTTCCATATGCAAATGTGGGCTAAGTACTTTCACAAAGTGTAATATAAATAAAAACAGAACAAATAAACCCAAATAAATTATTTTCATAAAATGTTTGGCTTGTTTTACTGTGTTTTTCTGCATGTAATTGCATAAATCATTTTGCTTTGTAAAGAGAAAGGAATAGGTATCTTAATAATTAATTATACACATCTACATGTATATTAATCTTTGTAACATTATTTTTTCACTGTTTATGTGATTTAAAATACTGTACAAAAAGGATTCTTGATTTATACAAAGTTCCCCTCGGGATCGCTGCCAGATTCTGAGATACCCTGACTGCGCTCCACTCCACAGTGTGCATTGTAGCTAATTTATTGGCACTCGTCTTTTGGCAAAGTCTGATGAATTACTTTCTAATTGCAATACTTGAAGTACAGAGATAGACTGCCTGCCTGCCTTAATCGACACTCCTGCATTCTATCAACTGGTCGTATGTTGTCTCTTCTGTTTCTCCCTTCTATGTTCCAAATGTCTTGAGTTGCCTTTCATAACAAGGATATATACCTGCTGTTATGCAAAAATATTGCTGGGTGAGGAAAAATCAATATGCCAGTATCAGAGAAAACAACTAGAATGACATTTTCAGGTCCAGAAATTTTTACCTAGAAAGAGAAAACCAAGCCAGTATAAAGTACTATGACTTTCTGGCAAAACCACACATCTAGAAACAGATATATCCCCATTTCCCCATGTTTGTGTCCCTCCTCTGTCTGCTGGTTGTGCATGGTCTCGCCAGACACTTGTTTCCCCTCCCTCCCATACCCTTGTAAAAAAGAAAACCACATATGTATGCCTAGACAATGGTTGCAAGTGCTTATATCAATAAGCATAAAATTTCTGTACTGGGGAGCCAAAAACTACATTTGCAAAGAAGAAACCCACAATATTGATGAAGAAGGAGAAAGAATTCTGAGGAAATGAAGATTTACTCATTGAGCCTGTGGATCTCTTGAAAGACTATTTGAGTCGTAATTTTGTTTCTTTATGTTGATCTTAGCTTATTTACACTGTTTCTAAGCACTGTGATTAACATAAACATTTTCTAGGCTAAACTTAAAGATATTTTATACAATTTGCCCAAAAGTTGATGGAGAAGGAAATCAATCTGGAAGCTAACTCTGACGAACCCATGATTTTAAAAATTCATCTGTATTCCAAAATCCTGTTATTGAAAATGAACAGTTTCTTTGTCTTTTGGCTAAGGCAAAAGTTGAATGTGAAGAAGATATTTATTTACTCTCGCAGATTTCTCCGCATGAAAATGTACCTTACGAACAAAGAAAAATCTGCACTTTTGGTAAAAGTGTGCCGATAATCCAAGTGTTGGTTGTTTTGTAGCAACTAACACTAGTTGCTCCACAGTAAGCCTAAAGATGAATCTTTAAAATTAAGAAATACATTAATATTTTTAGTGTAAAGAGATTTTTACCAAAATATCCATATATATAATTGGATCTAAAGGAGTTCTGGTTCAGACCATGACAAAGTAGCTGGTATCAAACTCCTATCATTAAATATGAACTATAAAGGCTGAGTACAAAACATCAAACAATTGTTGAAGTGCATCGGACAGCCAACAATTCAGGGGTATACTTCTTAAAAAGAATGGAAGGAAGTATATAAGATGAGTCCTACATTCACTCCAGATTTTTTTCTGAAGTTATTTTCAAATGCTTGACCCAGGAAGTAGGGTTGAAGCACAAAGTGTCACTTCCATTGGGCAAAAGAAACAGAGATCAGAGCTTGTATATGCTAAGAATGCTGGGACTAGGGGGCAGGTATCAGGTGAGGAAGAACTAAAGATAAGGAACAAAGAAAAAACAACGTAAAATTCTCTTGGTATTTTATCCCAATTAGAATATGCTTTAAAAAAAAAAAAAGCCCATATTTTTTTAAAAAAAGATAAGAAAATACAGCTGTTGGGAGGTTAAGTAATGAGAAAGTTTTCAGGGGTTGCAAAATGCTACAAAGGTCTTAAAATTCCAGCCCATTCAAATTGCAATCTTGATGAACACTCCACTCATTTAGCTGAGACTCCAGAAAGCTCATGCTTAAAAATAAGGTCTACTTTCTAGGCATAAGAAAATAATTGAAGACCACTAACCCTAAAAATTCGAAATCAAATTTTGACAGAATCTAAGTGATCTGCCAGCAATATAAATGTATACTGGTTAAAAATTCAACATAATTCAGAGGAAAATCACACAAAGCAGAGCTCTTCTAACACAGTCCAGCGCACAATAAAATACTACTAGGCATGTGAGGAAGCAGAAAAAAGAGGATGATAATCAAGAGAAAAGACAATCAATAGAAGCAGACATTAAAAATATCCAAATATTAGAGTTAGCTTCCAAGAACTTCAAAATAATTACAAATAATAAGTTAAAGAAAAAAGGAAAATATAGACTAGTAGAATAAAATATGAGATATTTTCACGGAAAATATTATAATTCATAAGAATGTTGAGTAAACATCCCAGAACTTAAAATGCAATACCTAAAATTAAAAGTCACTTGATGTATTTTACAGAAGTCTGGACACAGCAGAAGACAAGCTTCATGAAATCAAAGACAAGTTTCTAGAAATAATACAATGAGAGCACAGAATAAAAAAAGAAGAAAAACAAAACAGAGAAGAAGAGAGGCCAAGGACATGATTCAAGCATCTAAGATACATGCGATTTAAGAGAAAATGTGGTATGCCCCCTCTGTGGAGAAGAGAGAATGACATAAGAGACATATTTAAGGAGATAATACTCAAATTATTTTCCGACTGTGATGAAAGTCATAAATTTTAGAAGTTCAACAAAACCCAAACAGAAGAACTACAAAGAAAACTAGGTATTTATTTCACAGTCAAACTATTGAAAAACAAAAATAAATGAACAGAAATAAAATTTTAAAAGCAGTTTTTAAAGTATATGCATTACTTTCAAAGAAAAGCAATGAGAATGAGAGCTGACTTCTCCACATAAACTGTGGATGGCAGGAGACATCATTAAAACACCAAATGAAAAAAGTAACATCAAACTTGAATTACAGATTATATCAGGGAAAATACTAACAAATGAAAATAATATAAAGACAAAGCTTAGAGTAAGTACATCATGGACAGACCAGTCTTACAAAATATATTTAAGGAAGTTCGTTGAGATAAGCAAAAACAATGATTGAAAATCAGAGCACAGACAAGCAGGAAGCAATAAAAAGCACCAAGTAAGGGTAAATATATGGTAAATAGAAAAGCCCAAAGACCTAAAAAAAGTAACTTTTTGTGGTTTAAGGTATATGTCAAGGTAAAACATGTTTAAAAACAAAATTAGCAAAGCCCTGATCAGTGTGGCTCAGTAGGTTGAGCATCATCTTGCAAATGAAAGGTCCCAGGTTTAATTCCCGGTCAGGTCACATGACTGGGTTGTGGGCTAAGTCCCCAGTTGGGGCACCTGCAGGCGGCAATCAATCAATGTTCCTTTCTCACATCAACATTTCTCTCCCTTACTTTCTTCCTCCCTTTCCCTCTCTCTAAAATTAAATAAGTAAATATATATTTAAAACAAACAAACATGTAGGGGGTAAATGGAGTTACAGAGAGAATTCCTGTGCCAGAAGACACACCTATTCACATGGAACTAAAAGCTACAGTTGGCACCTCAGCACTTCAAGCTCCTTATGTCCCGTGACCAACTGACAAGAAGAGGATTCTCCGTCCTCACAGGGATATTTGACCACAGATGTCAGGAAGAAATAGGGCTCATTTATACTACAGGGACAGGAATAAGTTTGGCACTCACGTGATCCACTTGGATGCTTCTTGGTACTTCCCTTATCCTATTTTGATAATAAATGGACAAGTACAGCAACCTCCTCATGAGAGAGCATGGTGACCAGGAACTCAAGCCCTCAGGGTTGAGGGTCTTGAACACAGACTATAAATGGTTAACTTTATATGTTAACCTGGCTAAGCTCTGATCCCTAGTTTTTGGCCAAATGCTAGCTTATGTGTTATAGTAAAGGTATTTTGTAGAGTGACTAACATTTACAATCAGTTGATTTTAAGTAAAGGCGATTATTCTCAATACTGTGGGTGGACCTTAAGGAGTTGAAAGGCTTGAGAGCAAACTCTGAGGTTTCCTAGAGAAGAAAGAATTCTGCCTCAAGACTGTAACATAGAAGTCCCCCCCCCTGCATTTCCAGCCTTCCATCTGCATGAGCCAATTCCTTAAAATTAACCTATCTATCCATCCACCCATTTATATGGTTTTTATATATCCTAGTCATTCTGTTTCTCTGTGCTCTCTGGAGAACTCGAGGAGGCAAACTATCAAGACTAAGCAGCATTTTAGCTGAGGATGAATGGAATCTAGAGTAGCGAAGAAGGTGATGGTGAAAATAAATGGAATGGAATAGCAAAGAAGGTGAAGGAGAGTTATCAGCTGCATCCCCTAAGCCTCTGGGAGCTATGGAGGCTGTAGATTATCCCACTAACCTTCCACTTCTAAGTTCTTTCAAGAAAAGTAGCAACAGCATCCTGGAGGAGCTGCTCCCATAACTTATATAAAAAGCAAATCCAAGAGGCAAAAGGGCCACACTGTGAAGGACCCTGTAAATCACTGCTGTGATCCCTTCAGGAATGAAAGGCTTGTTTTCCCAGGGGCTGTAAGTGCTACCTGCAGAAAGCCTCCAGCTGTCAGTCCCAGGCAGCCCTCATCCAGTGACCAATCACTGAACTCTCTTCAGGGTTGGCTGAAAACTCTGCAGCTCAGCTTCTCCCTTCAATAACTGAGTGAGAGATGTTACCATCTTCAACTATGATTGTGATGGAAGCAAAAGGAGCCAGACACAAAAGAGTAAATAAGTACTCTATGATTTCATTTACGTATATATGAAAGTCAAGAACAGGCAAAACTAAACCAGATAATGAAAGTTAGAATAGTGGTTATAATTGGAGGGGTGCCAGGGGGAGAACTGTTATTGATTGGGAAAGGGCTTCACGGGAATCTTCTGAGTTGATGGAAATGTTCAATATCTTCATCTGGGTAGTGGTTACGTGGGCGGACACATGTACCCATTTAGATTTGTGCAATTGAGTAGATCTAACTTATGTGTAAATTTAACAAATTTTTTTCAAAGGTAAAATATAATTCATTGGAATCCCAGTTGAGTCTTTTGCTAGGTGCATGACCTTTTAGAAGCCATATTTGTTTCAGGCCTCAGTTTTCTGAACTCCAAAATGAGGGGCTGGGCTGGATGATCTGAGTTACCGGCATGGATCTACCAAAACAGTTCTTTAAAGTGTTCTTAAAAATTGAAAGAAAAAAAACAAGCACCTGCTTTTTAAAAACAGGGCAATTCTCACAAGAAAAACAAATGGTCTATAGTCTTATGGAAAAAATTGACAAGAGAGCATTTTTACTCTAGAAAATACACATTCTAAAAATTAAATACTAATATTCACTGTAACTATTTGTTGTTTCCAAAGCATTCACTCTACCATTTCTTCTTCCCAAAAGAACTCAGAATCCCCCGTCCACATTCAGTAGGGTTCCCCAGTTCCAGGAATGGGCCATAGTGGGTCTGAGCAAATCAGCGTGTCATCATCACTGGCCCCAGTGATTTGTCCGTGATAGGAAAATGGAATCAAACCCAGGCCTAAGCAAACCTGCAAGTCACATTCCTTGGCCCTAAGATTAGTTCAAAGGTGAGCTTGCAACCTAGGATGATACAACCAAAAGGAAGATCAGACTTTCTTTTGATAGTTGGGGGGAAAAAATCTATTTTCCTCTGCATGTGAACAAGGAGGCTCAGGGCTCTGGGGGCTGCTGGCAGCCACCTTGTTACCTTGAGGGAGTGAACAAAGTCCACGAGCAGAAGAGGACGAAGGCGGGACGACCTCAGCAAATGGAGTCCGAGTCTTAGTGACATGACCCTTGTGGTCCAACCACGTTGGAAGCCTTCCTTCCTCTGGACTTTTCAATTAGAGGGGACCAAAATTCCTTTTTATTACTTAACTAAATGTGAGTTAGGATTTTTCTTACTTGCAAACAAAAGTATTTTATCTTGGCAGCATCAATGAGGCTTCTGGAAAACTGACATCGATACGCTGCTGGTAGAAATAAAATCTTATGCTACCCTTTGAAAGACAAATTGATAATGTGTATCAAAAGATCTAAGTATGGGCATACCCTTCAACGTAATATACAAACTTATAAGAAATTATTCGTTCATTAAATAAATATTAAAGCACTTTTTATGTACCAAACACTATTCTAGGAGTCCCTCATGAAACCAGCTTTAAGAAATAATCATGAATGTGTAAAAAGATTTATCTACAAGGATGTTAATCTCACAGTCCTTCATAACAGAGAACAATTAGAAATAATATAAATACTCAACACAAGGTGATTGCTTAATTAAATTTGGCAGCATTGGCACAATGAAATGCTATTTAGGCATTTAAAATGAATTGTAGAAACTACTTAATAGTAGGAAAACATATTCACTGTATACTGTTAGGTTAAAAAAAAACTGGTAGTAAGAATGCAAGGGGTAACTCATGTTTGTGTACTTACAAGTGTATATTTATGTACAAGAAACACCTGCTATTAGATACTCTAAAATGTTACATTATTCTGAGTAAAACTGTGGGTGCTTCTGATTTTCTTCTTAGTACATCTTTATGCTTTTTTTTATAATTTCTGTTCTCAAATGCTTTCCCTTTATCAGCAGAAAAAAATATCAGCCTTACAGAATGACCCCAAGTAGTTTAGATTAAAAAGTAAATAAATAACACTTGAGTGTTAACTGACATCGTGCTGTCTCATTAATCCAGGGTGGCCATGTAAACACATCTGTAAATAAAGTGTCTAGCTGGCATCCTCCCTTCTAGGTTCTGTCTCTTCAGGGAAGATTGTCATGGTTTTTCTTACCACCTTACAACTTTTTAATGGAATAAAGCAAACAAGATCCTGGAGCTGGTTAACGATTGCCTGGGCCAGGCCCCAGGTCTCTTGTCTTGGGATCTAGTGCTATTTCCACCACGCTGTCCTCTGCCCAGCACACAAGCAACATCATTAGGATGAAACTGTCATCAACAGTCATGCAATATTTTTTGAGCATATCAAAAATAGCTTGGCAGCTCTGAGGATCATTATTTAAAGACTTAACACCAAAGTACACACTGAGTTTAAAATCTAAAGAAGCACAGAGTAGGTTTAAAGTATTTTCATTTTCTCCCTTGCCTTTCAAATGTATAAAATACAATTTAAAGCGCACATACACTTAAAGTTGCCTCTACACAGGCAGAATGAAACTGTTGGTAGGGAGAAGTTGGCCATGAACCTGTTTTGTACCCCCTTCCTTTCATGTTTGCCCTTCCCTCATTCTCCAGGAAACCCTACTCTGCTTTCTACTTTCTAGATGTTTGATGCAAAAGAGACATTATGACTTCAGTGATTGAATAACAGTTACAAATTTCCTTTTCACTTTGCTTAGCAGCTCAGATGTGGTTTAATGAAGCATGAATAGAATTCTCCCAGAAGTAGATCTGAGCTGAACTGATGAAGCTTCTGACTGCCAACTCTTCTGCACATTAAAATAGCAGCATTACCTCTTACATGTATTTGTTATCTGTTACTAAGAGAAAATTACCAACCCACAGAAATACAGCTGATCATGAGACTTCTCCAAAGGGCAGAAAACTTGTTGATTTTCATTAAAATGCTCACACACTCTCAAAACAAGGTAAATGTTCCCAAACAACCAAAACAAAACAGTTCACCAAAGACATATTTTTGTTTAAGAAAAAAAAAAGAGTGCCTGGCCTACATACTCCTCAAGTGGTCGGTTCTCTTCAGGAAAGTATGGATTTTTTCCTATCAAACTTGTAGGTAGATATCTTTAAAATATCACATCTCTTCAGTAAATGTTTCTTCAGTGTTCGTATGTGTAGAACTCTGCAGAGGATCTAACTGACCTGCAGGAGACCCAGTAACCCCTGAGAGACCAACCCTGCCTGCAAGAGACTCAGGGTCCAAATAACGCTGGCTCTGGAGCAGGCGCGTTAGGACCGGGAGTAGTGCTTCTCTACCTTCACGAAATATTACTCTCTTTTCTCAAAATTCCCTTAAACCTTGGACTTGGAGTTAATTTTCATGATTAATTTACAAGAAAGGGAGAAAATAGATAAACGAATGTGAGACTATAAGTTTGGTTCTGGCCTTTAATAGTCAGATTAAGGTTTTGAACAAAGTGGACAGTAACTTATCATGAGTAATAAAATAATATTGATCTTGCAATGGAATAGGAAACAAGGATTCAGGGCCATCCATATGTACTAATTTGGATATGACAAACTTAAAACCTATTTATAACTTTTAAAGCATGTTATGGTTCTTTCTTTTCAAAGAAGCGCACATCATATTGCGCAAGGTCTGTAAATATACAAGTGCTCTTCTCTGCCAAAAGCAGCTGAGAAAGCAAAAGGATTACCCCAGTATTGTTTTTCCAACCTGAATTTGCAATGGGTAATTGTACAGAAATATTTGGTACTTAATAACCTTGAAACTTTGAATTCAAAAACATTTTATGGCTCTAAGGCTACATGGCCTGATGGCTCAGGTTCATAAATCCACCAAGAATGTGTCTGGCTATTGTACCTGTACCCACCTTTGTGCTGATATAAAACAAAACCCAGTGTCAATAATGTCTAGTCCTAACACAAGGCCTGCCTGTAGGAGGCGCTGGACAGTTTGTCAAGCTGAATTGGGCATGAATTATGCCTTCTACTTAAAAGGGTTTGGAAAATAAGGAATCTCCATTCCTCTTAACATTTGTTTGAGAGAACCACATAACATCAGATTATCAACGATGCTTTAATTATCTCTGGAATTCAAAATCAGGAATATTCAGGCGTCATTTCCTACCAAATGAACAAAGTTTCAAACAAAGCTATTAACTATTGACTTTTACTAAAAGCACATCAGCCAGGGTGGCTGCCTTGTTTTCTCTGGGACTATGGCAGGGAAGCATCTAATTTCCAGAAGCTGAATTTTACAACACAGGTATCCCAACCTGGGATCAGAATTTCCTTGTAGATCTCACCAACCTCACCACCCTCACCACCCTTGTAAGATCTGTACCTAGTGAATATCCAAGAAGCTGGCTGCACTCCCAGACACTCTCCCTCCTTGATGTTATCACAGTCCCCTCCCCCTCCTGGTGGGCTCCCCACCAAGGTAAGAAGAGAGGTGAAACTGCCAAAGCAACTCTTCTCTTTAAGGCTTCTCTGTAAGCAGCTTCCCCTCACAAAAGGGTTTTTGCCTGAGCCTCATTCAAATACAACAATTCTTAAGTGACATTGTAAGATGGCTGTTGAATATTTAAAAACATGTCTCCTCTGTTTCATGGCCTGCTTTGGTTTTCTAATTTTTTAAAATTATCCTTCATCATAGCAGTACACACAGTCTCTTTTAAACCTGTACTTGAACAACGAAGAGAGGGTGTTTACAGCTTCACTTTCTGGTTCTCATATGCCTGCAAAATGCTTTATTTTTCTTCAATTGGGTTCTAAAAAGATTTTTCTAAATCTTTAGACTTCTTATTTCTCTATATCTCCTATGGGGAGTTCAAATGTAAAGAAATGATGACCTCAAAAGGCCAACTTTATGCCAAAGTCAGCAGAATTTAACATTTTGTACAAGATTAGTTGAACTCCCATTAGTTTTTGCAAGTGCAATACATCTCATTCTTTGGGGCTGACTGCAAAGGTTCCCTGGGAAGAGAAACAGAAGTAGTATGTGCCTCTCTAATAGGTTAACATACTAAACAACGTTAAGGAAATAAATGGTGTGGCCCAGAGGCAATTAATGTATGGACTTCAGTGGACACTACTGGTGGAAATGACTTATAAGCAAATTGTGTGCCATTGATAGTGGGTAAAACATTTGGCTCTCATTAAATATCTTCATCCAAACCTCAAATATGACAATGATTTTACAGTCTAATTGAATGTATTCTTAATAAAAGAAGTTGCAAAAACCTGATATAAAAAATTAAATATACATGGGGTGCACTAAAGAGTGTATTTTCAACAAATTAAAGGTCTGCTGGTAGAAACCAGTGGTTATGCAACAAGTCTATTTCAAAAGACTGCACCTCTTTACAATTACATCCTGATAAAACAGTTGAGCTCAAGTCACTAAACATTCTCGCGATTCAAGTGGAAGGAAACACATTCTTTGCTTAGGAAGAAAAAAAGATGATTTATAATGAGAAATGTGTACCAATCTTCCCCAATAGTTAGGGAGGAATAAGTTAGGGAGGAAACACAAATTTGGTTTCTGTGGGGGCTAAAGTACTAATTTATGATCCTCTGAAACAGAAGGCGGCGCCTGATAAATTTAGGTGTCTACAGTTACTTAGCTTGGCTGGGACTTGAGCAATTAAAGCTAATGGTTCTCCCCAGCACACCCAAGTCTAGACCTTTTTTCCCTTCTGGGTCTGCCTAACTAGTTGTCCCCAGCACCGGCTCTTTGGGGTCAGTGAAGGCTGGGGGCCCTCCTTCTCACTCTCCAGACCACAGGTAACCCAACTCGGGTATCCTTGCCCGAGCTTCGTGGCCCTCCGCGCCAGGGAGCGCATTGGCCTCTCGGCGAACCTCCCCAGGCCTCCGGGCTCCCAGCTCGGATGTCCAGGTTGCCTGCTCTGTCACCGTGGCCCAGCGCAAAGAGCTCGCATTTTCATTTTGAAAAGCTACGTAGCTCCCTCCTCTGGAGCAGACCCCGTGCCCTCCGTCCCGACTGGGGCCGCGCCGGGGTCCTGGGACTTTGATGGGTTAGAGCAGGCGATGCAGAGCAAGGCCGCCTCCAGCCGTCCCCAGCCCTACCCCAGCTTCGACTCCAGAGCCCAAGCCAGGCTGCCCAGCGCGTCGCCGCGCGGGGAGAGAAGCAGCTGTTCCCAACAGCTGGGGGGCGGCCGCGCCAGGCGCCCCAGGTGCGGCCGTGGCCAATCGCAGGCGTCCGGCCCGCCCCCTCCCAGCCGAGCCCCGACCCCGGGCCCGCGGGGGAAGGGAGCAGAGAGGGGGAGAGCAGTCTTCGCCACTTGTCTTCCAGCTTCCGCGGCGGAAGGGACAGAACGGGAACCGAAGCCGAGCGGAGTCCCCCACCCCCAACCCTACCGCCGCGCCCACCCACCCACCTCCGCGCCTGTCCGTGCACCCCACCGGCCCTACCAGCGCCCCACCCGAGACACCTAGTTTCTAAGAAAGAGAAATCTACCTCTAAACGCACCCTGTACTTCGCTTGAGGACCACCCTTCTTGTCATTTTTTGGCCTCTCTGCCGGGTGAGTGGAAACCGCTTGCACATTCTATTGAACCGGATCCTAACCCAGACGATCCGGAGAATTTGTACCGTGACCGGCAGGGGGGGCGGGAGGAGAGAGACAAGTCCAGTCTCCGGGGCCGCTGGCGACTTCGGCAGCCGCGCGCCCGGTGCCCTCGGCAGCCCCCGGCCGCCCGCCCCCGCCGCGCCGCCGCCCTCACCCCCGGACTCGCTCTCGGCCCACGGCGGCCGCGAAAGGGTGCGGGAGACGCGGAGCCGGAGGAGGAGGCGCAGCCGGAGCCGGAGCCGGAGCCCGAGCCGCGGGGCGGGCGCGAAGATGCACACCACTCAGAAGGACACGACGTACACCAAGATCTTCGTCGGGGGGCTGCCCTACCACACCACCGACGCCAGCCTGCGCAAATACTTCGAGGTTTTCGGCGAGATCGAGGAGGCGGTCGTCATCACCGACCGGCAGACGGGCAAGTCCCGGGGCTACGGATTTGTAAGTTGCGCGGTTGAGAGGGGGTGGCGGTGGTGGAATGGGGTAGGGGGGTCGACTAAGAGCCTGGCTGCGAAACCGGTGACCGTGGGGGAGGGAGCGACTGAGTGGCTTAGTCCGAGAGATCGTTGTTTGGGGCTCCGCGAGACGGTGCGAGGAACCCCTCGGGCGTGAGCCGCGCTGCCCCTACGCTCCGGGCTGAAATGAAAGCTTGTGCGCAGCAGAGCTGGGGAGGGAGGGCCGGCTCTGCCACGAGGGGTTCCGAGGAGACCGAGCGCGTCGCGGTGTCAGGGAACTGGGGGAGCAGGAGTGGAAGGAGAGAGCTGTAAGGACTACTGGATTGGGGGTGCGGAGCGTTTGGAGGGAGGGGGCGCAACCCCACAGTATTGCACTCCGGGGTGGAGGCCGGTAGTTAAGCGCGCTGTTGCTTTGTAAAATTGTGTGTGTCTTCTGGCTGTCAGCTGGGGCCTGGAGGGGACTGCCGGGGAGGTTTGGGGCTCTTCTCTTATGCCAGGTTGCTCCTCCCCTTTTCTTTTAACTGCAAATGGGTTCTTTAAAAAGATGATCCTACGGCTCTTTGCAGACCTAAAAGAGAACATATTAAGCTTCCTGGAGATTTAAGCGTGTAAATTCAGCTGCTCAAGAGCAGGGAGCCCCAGAGTAGGACAATAGCTATTGTCGTTGGGGAGTGTTTGCGGGTGGTTGGGAGCATTGGCGGATGTGAAGCTGGACTTTTTTTTTTTTTTTTTTTTTTTTTTTTTTTTTAGCAAACAGCGCCTCTCAGGCGGGGTAGAGACCTAGGGGCCGGGACCCGGGGGGAGGGAGGGTGAGGAGGACCTACAGGAGTTTTAAGAAAGAATTCAGGCTTCCAAATTTTTCCTAGGCCCTACTAGCACCCTTAAGAATTTGGAGTGTGTGTGTGTGTGTGTGTGTGTGTGTGCGCGTGCGCGCGCGCGCGCGCGCGTGTGCGCGCGGGCGGGCGGGCGGTGGGGTGGATATGTTTTTTTCCCCCCTTTCTGATTTCTTCTTTTTTTCCCTTTTTTGTTGGACGGGGGATCAAGGAGTTAAGTTCCAGGAAGAAAAATAAAAAAAGAAAGAAAAAGTTTAAGAGCTCCCCTCTCCCTTAGTTTTATCATGAATAATTTTTCCAGTGCCATTCTGGTTTTCTTCAAGGGTTGATTTTGAGCTTTGTATGTATGTCTGTGTGTGTATGTTGCTAAGGTCACCATGGCTGACCGGGCTGCTGCGGAAAGAGCCTGCAAGGATCCCAACCCCATCATTGACGGCAGGAAGGCCAACGTGAATTTGGCATACTTGGGAGCAAAACCAAGGATCATGCAACCAGGTGAGAAACAGGGGTCCCTTGGTTACCGCCCCACCGCACTAGAGACACCCACTACTACATAGAATGAATCCCTGGTTTAAAATACACTGGTTCTGTGAGAACGTATAGATATGTTTAGTATAGTTAAACCATGGCTGGTTATTCTGCCAAGACATTAAATAAATGAGAGTTGTAAACACTCCTTTCAAGACTTGAAATGTACCTGTGTAGAAAAATAGATCTGGTAGGTCTGGACAGTTTGTACACACCCAGACTTGGGCTTGACTCACCTGTTTTCTTTAAGACGTAGTCACAGTCCACTCTCCATTTTCGAGTCTTCAGCCACTTGTAGATAACTCGGATGTGGATTATATGGGCCACATTTGTCAACTTCAGCTGGTTACACTTCCCAACATAGTGTTGTCTCTCTTTTCACCACCAGCTGCCCTGGGCTCAAAGCAAGCCTGCAGACTTGAACAGTGACCCCAGAAAAGTTTAGGGGTGCAGGTGTAGGCATCTAGATGATAAATGTTTACCATAAAGTCACAGAATATTAGTAATTAAAGAAAATAGAGTAATTTCGCATACTCCATACTCTCATGTTACAGATGAAGAAACTGACACTTAGAGATGAGCAGTGGTTTACTCCAAAGTCACACAGTTGTTAATCAGCAAGAGGGAGCACAGTTTTGTCTGTGTGAAAACATGACCTTTTGCATTATTTACAACACTGCCCTTTGCGTTGGCGCAGATAATTGAGAGCTGACTATCGAACAAATGTAATCTTTTCTTTGGTAAGCAACTTTTATTAAATAATGTATTTTTCACTCTAGAGTCTTTCCATCTGAACCTTTGGAAAGAGCTTGATACCTTCATCCAAATGAATTTATTAGAAAGCTAGGTTGTCAAGAAAGTGGATGTGCAAATATCCATGAACATTTTTTTAAATGTGTGTATATACTATTCAGAAAAGGAGAGTTTGTTTTTGTGAATTTTTATACCATAATCTGTAAAATCCATAATCTTCCAAAGCATTGTTCAAAGTGTTCCAGGATATTCCAAATCACAAAGACTTTTTGTAGATCATGATTCAGAATTGTAGGAATACTTGTGATGTGGAACTTTATTATCAAGTCCTTTTGTTCTTGGTTTTATTCCATGAGAATTTTTCCCTGGACTAATTTTCTAAGGTCTAATTCTATATCTGTCAACTAAACTTTGCAGATAATTTTTAGTTTCCACCTTTAGCCTATTAAAACTTTTATTTAGATTAACAGTTAACATTAGTCAAGCTGACTTTTACAGTAGATATAATATTTTCTCGAAAGTATCAAAAGGATGCTTCTCTTTTCTAAGCAAAAATTGTGATTACTCTTTACATATAATTGGAGTATAATTGTCTAATCATGCTCAAATAGAGAATGTGGTATGCTTTGTTGTCAGGTTTTGCCTTTGGTGTTCAACAACTTCATCCAGCCCTTATACAAAGACCTTTTGGGTAAGTCAATTAACCAGGCCCTCCTCACTTTCAATATGGCTTTCATTTGTTAACCTGCTTCTTATGTACAGACAAGACCATCATGTCACAGAATGTTCCTGGTTATACATACTCATATATGTTTGTGTATTTTTAATGCTGATAATATAAATATTTTTAGATGAGTCAAGTTATCTGACCAAGTATGCAGCCTTCAAGCCAGACAAATTTTGAGCTTATGATTAACAAAACAAAACAAAAATACCAGGTATGACTTGTGTACAAGACGATTGTGTCCCAACACCATTACTACTGTTCAACTTGACTCAATTTTATTTATCTCTTTCTAACCTGACAGGGCTCGTATACAGTTAAGCTAACTGATCAGAAGGATACGATGATAAGAGGTGGAATAGTTCTGTTTGGAATTAAACTGTAACCAGTAGACTCAGACACACAAGCTCAGATGGTGATTAACGATGCATGGATGTTGGTGTTGTTTTATTTTTCACAATAGTCAATAGACCTCCGTGTGCTTTATTTTATTTATTACAGTAATGAAGTGGTGTTGATAGCTAAACTGTGTGCTTTTTACTTAATTGAAAAGAGCTGTAGTGAAAGTGTTTTCTTTTCCTCGGGGAAGGGGCTCTTTGTGTTTTGGTTTTGGTGGTGGTGTTGAGGAGTGTTGACTTTTGACTTTGCCATGGGAAGCAAAGGGCCTCTTTTTTTTCCTTGCTTTTAAGCTGTAGCCTGTGACTTCCATTTAACCATACTTTTGTAGTGAGTGCTAAATTGTGTGATATCCCTCTGTAAGAATACAGATACATTGCTTGCATGTCCTAAGTTTCTGTTTTACTGGGGAGTTTTCTGGGAATGGGGTTCTTTCTTTTGCAATGCGTATCCACTTTTAGACTTTCTAATTTAAAGGTTCAACAACTCTCATCAGATTTTGTTAACACTAGCCGAGTTGTTCAGTAGAGTAGCACTAACTTTCATCTTTCAGACCTAACTCAGGTGAACAGCCTGCTCGTGTTTGTGTTGTCTCTGGGTTCTGTGGTCACCGCTGTTCCTCATTTGGGCCCCCTTATTTTCTTTCCATTCAGATGTGATATGGGTGGGTGATCCCCTAACACCTACATTTATTCTAAATATTGAGAGTATGTTTTGACTGAATTCTACATGATCAACATTGCTGTAACTCTGGCATTGCTGTAATGCCAGAGATTTAAACTTCCTTTTCAAATATTTTAGCTGTTCAAGAAGTGTTTTATCCTCAGCAATAGTTTCTTCTTTAGCTTAACACCTAAACATCTCCACATGAATATAGCTGGATTCTATCTATATAGATACCTACCTTATATGTCTTAAAAATAGAACCACCACCCCAAAAAGTAATACTATGTTCACTTGGAAGATTCAAGTTATATATTCCATGAATATCTTCTTTAATCTTCCCTTTAATATATCAATACTTCCCTCTTACTGTCAACTTTTGCTTTTTTTTAAATCATGGAAGGGTCTTCTGTCCAATATCATTAAAAAGGCTTTCATACCCATAGCTATTTATCAGTGCCCCATCCAAACTGTCCTGGATGCCGACAACAATTAGTGGTTTTATCCGTCCAACTACTTCAGTGGGACCCATGCCTCTCATTGGTCTAGACTTTGTTGAAAGAGGGATCGGGAAGGAAAACCTACATCTTAGGAAGTGATGGTGAACTTGGTCATGATCTCACACTAATCTTGAAATAGTGACACAACTGAATTGATCAACAGGTATTAGCATGTTTATTGTTCTCTGCGTTAGGGGTGATACGAAATAAAGACATTGCACTTTAGTTTCAGAGCTAAAACAAACCTATTGGGAACTTGGTTGCTAAATTACTTGATATAGTTTTCAGTACAAAAGGAATTCACACCAGCAAGAAAATACGTGAGTTGGAGAAGCTGAATGAGGCTTTGTGGGGACTTGAACTAGACTTGAACCAACCTAGGCTGTATCCTAGGCAGGTAAAAGGAAGAATGGACATGTGTTGAGGGTGTAGGATGAGGTGAGCTTAAGCAAAGGCACACAGGAGAAAAGACTCAGTGCATGAAGAATGTTTATGGAAGATCTTGAGAGCTAGACATAAAAATATGGACGAGTTGTCAGAGCCCTTATAGGTCTTTGAGAAAGAAAGCAGCACGAGGAGCATAAGAACAACTGAAGTAAACTGTGTCATATGGAATTTTTAAATCAAGCATGTTTTGATAGTAACCTTTTGTTTTTCATCTCTTTTAAATTAGCTGTCTTTATAAAGGATGGTGATTATTACTGTTTGCATAAATTGTTTGAACTTGAGATTCTTATTAAAAATAGATAGCATTCCAGATGAACCAAGCAAGGCTTCTCTTTCTTTTTTAAGGGGTTCTCAACACTGCTCTGGTTCCTGGAGTCTGTACCTAACAAATCACACCTGGTCATCCTAAATTCTATTTGAATGCTATGTGTTCTTATTTTAGGCCTGGAAAGAAGCCTGAGAATTTGTTATTTTATTTGACTTGTTTTAAATCCTAGTAACTGAACTACTTTTTAAAATGTGGTCCTTAAATGGCCCCCAAGTTGCTTTAAAGAGAAAACCTTGGCCTAGAGGGATTTGTGATGTAACTGGGTAGAGGTGTAGAAACTTGTGATTGTGCTGAACGATATGTCGTAAGTGTTTTATGTCTGAAAGAAGCATTTTATTAGAATCTTGGAGAAGAGAGAATGCAGATCTGTGAGTAAAAGTTTCTAGTCTCGTTTCGGTCAGGTTGAAATACACTTAAACACTTGATCAGTATGCCTTTAAGTGTTAAATTGTAGGCTAGTTGTGTTAACACTGTATTAGGTAGTAAACTACTAAAAAGGACAGGAGGGACAATAACTAGCGTTAACTTGCTAGCATCTGCTACAGGTCTAGTACTGATAAGAGATTTAAATAAATTATATAATTTAATTCTCACAATAATTATTTGATGAAGACACTGTTAATGTCCTTTCCATTGATTGATGAAACTGAGATGAAGAGAGGTAAATGAACTTACCACAGGCCTACTAAGTGGTAGAGTCTGGTTCTAGGTTCATAATCATGTTCTGCCTAACCTCAGAAGTCATGTTCTTGCCTCTGTGTCAAGCTGTAGCTAATAAGACACGACTCCATTCTCTCTTGTGATTCCATAAGAAAACTGAAAAGCACCCAGAATGGCTGTTCCTGAATCTTCAGATAAGGGGGAGAGGTATCATTTTGGTGGGATCCAGAAAGGAGGTAGACGTTGACCTAGATTTAAAGTATGGGGGATGGTAAGGAACTCTAGTATTGAGTGCTTACTTATGTTTGTCATTGTAGGCTCTTTGCACAATTTTATTTAATGCACAACAATTCAGGGTTAGAACTATTACGTTCATTTCACATATGGTGAATATACGAGAGTAAAAGGTTGAAGCAAATTCCTAAGGACTCCACACAGAGTGAGTGCGGGACTTAGGGTGGATGGGATTTGGATTTCAACTGGTAGACATGGAATGAGGACTGGCATCACTGGCAAAAGGATGGCACAAGTGAAGGTGAGCACATGTGAATGTGTGGGATAACCCAGAAGCACTGAGGGGCCCAGCCGATCTGGGTCCAAGGACAGATGGAGAGTCGTAATACTGGAGCAAGTTTTTTGGAGCCAGAATCATTAAAGATCTAGCATACCAAAGTTAAGAAATTTGTACTTAGTTTGGAAAGATGTCAGGGGCCATAAATTACTTGAGCAAGCAAACGAGATGAAGGCTTGGTAGTTCTGTGACAGATTGGAAGAGGGAGCCAGTTAGGATGTCAAAAATCACACAGAGATGACAGAGGGAACTGAAGAGGTAGGAAGAATAGGAAAACACAGTAAATTTTCTTTGAAAATTGCCCAGTGTGTCTGCAATGTTCTTGTGCTTTTGTAACTGCTAGGTGCATAAATTCTGTGATTACTTAAGGGAAAGAACATTGAAGATATTAGGAGGAGGGAGAGTCTCAAACTGCCTTAATGGGTTTCTTAGACGATTAAAAACTCCTAATACAGGAATTCCTTCAGAAGTGCCACCTTATGTTCTAGTTCAATTCCACCCTCCTTCCTGAACTGGGATATTGTAGGCTCTCTATTGTCTTCTGGGTTCTCCTTTCTCTAAGCCTTAAAGGACTCCAGGGTCTTGTCTTCCAGGTGTCTTCCTAACCCTTACTAGACTTCATGTAGGATTCCGACATTCCCAGGAACTTTATACTCTCATAAGTTCACATTATCCAATGAAAACTATTCATGTAAAAATAACTGGAGAATCAAGAGTCATGTTAGCAACCTGCCTCTCTTTTACTGCATTCTTCATGTGCCCATGCACACACAAATACAATTTTAACCAGCCTCGTTGTAGGCTAAAGTTATTTTCAGTTAACACCTTTCTTTGAAGATAAGAACCTAGCAAACATGGTGTTGTCTTTAAAACTTTGGGAGTACAAGGGTTAATATTTCCATATCAGTGAGCTTCGTACTGGCTGGCCTTTGCAGCTGATAGATGTTTTACTTTGGCCTTATAAAGACATTTTACCCGCTGGAAACCCTTGTCGCATGACAGGATCAAAAATAGCCCGGCTGCAGCCCCTGCTGTCCATCACCACATGTAAACTGGCATGAGTGTAGGCTCTCTTAGGCATGTCCGCACATTGCGGACACAGTGGCCTCCAGGGACGGCGCTTCATAAAGCCACACCTGTCGCTGTGAGTGAACCAGTCACCTGACCTGCAGAGAAGCTTTGAGTGTGTGTGTGACCATGCGTCTGGTTTCTAACAAGCAATTAAGAACATTGCTGAGTGTCCTGAGAAACCCTCGATGACGTGGTTTCTCCTGGCACTGGGAAAGATCTGCAAGTCTAGTAAAAGTGGATGTATTTTTATCATTGGGGTCAAAGTTCATTACCCTCTGTGATAAATACGTCTTTTTTATGGATGTTCATTAATGAATATTTTCAGTAAAACTCTGAAAAGGCAAAGCAAAATCTGTTTTCGAATATCTAGATGTGAATTTTTCTGTTTTCAGTTTTTTAAAATTTGAAGGTTGTTGTTTGTACTTCTTGTAAGTTGCCTTTGCCAACACCCAGATGGCATTATACAATAGTGTCATATTTTTAGAAATATAAGGGGTTTGGTGGAGATTATTTTAAAGAAAGATGAAATAAACCAGATGTTCATGGTAGTGTTTTAAGTGGACAGTAACGAATCCCAAGAGTGAGAACTGAGGTGCATGGGTTTTTAAAAATACCTCTTGTGATTTAATTTTTAACAAATTTAATGTGTAAGTTCAGTCATTGGGGTGTGTCTTGTATGTGATCTCTGAATGTATAATTTTAAAAGGTACTTGCTTGTGTTTCACTTTCTTGAACTTTTGCAGGATAATATATAACAATAGATGGTTCATATAAAATATCTACTTGTAGGCAGATTTAAAGCAGATATGCTAATTTATTTCTGTTGATTGGGAGGCTAAAACAAGAGTTAGTAGATGCGCAAAAAACTGTTTCCTTATTCTATTATGTAAACCTTTTGAGTTTTATTAATTTTAGAAATATTTAGTTGTATTTCCCTGTCCCTACCTTTTCCCTCAACCTCATCATTTCCCCAAAACCCCTTCTGTCTGTCTTGCATAGAGATAAACAAGCTGGCTGACCTTCAGTTGCCTGATAGTCAAACAGGTTTGATCGACCCTTGTGTCCTTATGAATTTTATGGAGAAAAATAAAGAAAGAAAGGCAAAAAGCGTGCTGCACCTCTCTTTGGGAGTCACTGCCATGAGTGTTGATAGCGTTTCTGTAGCTTCCCACAACAGCCTCTTGTGATAGAGTGAGCTGCACTACAGTTCGTTTGAGAAGTGTGATTCTGCTGTGTTTACCACACTTGTGAACTTTTAAACTCCTTTTTTATTTTGTCGCCTGCTTCTTTTTTATTATTATTTTTTTAATAAGGGTGACTGAGGTTGCAGAGGGATTAATGTGTGCTGAGTCTGCATAGCAACTTCAAGTAGGGTTGCCATGATAACAAACATATGGATTTTGTTGAACTTTTAGTTTTGACAAACCAGCCATCACCCCTTGGAACCGAATGATCATGGATTACCTTTTGAGTCCGCTATTCACAGTTGAGAATCTTTTCTATCTGCTAAACAGTTTTGTTTTATGAACTCGTCACAAGTTCCTAAAGTCTTCATCAATTAAGAATTTATTAAATACCTCGTACGTTCATAGCCCTCATGAACCTTGATTTATTCTCCAAAGTTTTGCTAAAGGATAATTACTGGTTCGAAATGATCATTCACAAAAATTCTAGGAGAGAGGGTATCATATTTTTGTTGTTGAATTCCTTTGGGGGCGTTCCTTCACTTTGGCTACTGCCAGAGTCCTTTCACGTACCCCTGGAAAGCAGATATTGTGGCAACCCTATGCTCATAATAACCACTAAATTTGAGTTTGTCATATCTCTGAGCAAGCAGTACTACAGCTAGGAGGCAACGGCTGCCTGACTTTGTTTTTCGTTTCTCAACAGGATACCTGCCCACTATGTCTACCCTCAGGCCTTCGTGCAGCCTGGAGTGGTCATACCGCACGTGCAGCCAACCGCAGCGGCGGCCTCCACCGCACCTTACATTGATTACACTGGAGCCGCGTACGCGCAATATTCCGCCGCCGCGGCGGCCGCCGCCGCCGCAGCCGCCTACGACCAGTACCCCTACGCGGCCTCGCCAGCTGCGGCGGGCTACGTCACCGCGGGCGGCTACGGCTACGCGGTGCAGCAGCCCCTCGCCGCCGCACCTGGGACAGCTGCCGCCGCCGCCGCCGCAGCCGCCGCCGCCGCCGCGTTTGGCCAGTACCAGCCTCAGCAGCTGCAAACAGACCGAATGCAGTAGACCAGCCATCTGATCAACGTTGAATTGTTTTCTCTTTCCCTCCGATTTCCCGATTTTTAGTAGCTAATCAGAGTTAACATTGACTTAAACAGCTTTAAAACAAAAACAAAAACGCTATGCTGTTGTGAAGCAGAATTATTATTATTTTTATACTCCGGTAGTGTTCTAGGTGAGAACGAGGTGAGCGAGAGGGAAGTGGGCGCAGTTTTGGAAACTAATCCCAAAGAGCCTGAGTAAATGAAAGGCCGCTAGGAAGTGATGGCAGGAGTAACTATGGAACTTCACTTTTATAATGGGGTTTTTATTTTTGCTCTTTTTATAGTATCAGGGAAGCAAACTGCCTTTACAAGTTAGAAAACGTTATTTGAATCTAGTTGAACCAGGGAATACAGAGTGAGCAATATGTAGCTTGAATTACATTTAAAAGCAGATTTTTTAAAAAAATGGTGAAAGCACTGATTGTCGTTTTTAAGTTGCTATGGCCTATAGAACTTTTTCAAGTAAGAAGGTGATGTTCTTACTCTCTCAAAAATGGGCATCGAACAATCAATCTAGGAACGTGGCAGTGGGTGAAATGGTGGACAGGCACCAAAGCTATTTTCTCATCTTATCCTGTGGATGAGCTGGACTGTGGAACAAGTGATGTGGAATTAATGGGTGCAACAGCTGTACAGACAATCAGTAACACACACAGTTCTGGAAAGAACACATCACTTGTGCTTGTTTGATGAGCTTGTCACATTCTAATCCCTCTCCCCATCCTGTTTCAATTTTGGGAAACTTGTATCTGCTGGTGTCAGCAATTCTGATTCTGAAATAGGATCAGGCTTTTACTACAACAGCCTTCTCTTTCTATTTATTGTGTCGACTTGTGGCTTATGATTAAAGGCAGGCAAAGTTTGCAGACTCTAAACCCTTAAGAATTGTCTTAAGGACATTTATTTTTTTCCCTTTTTGAATAATTTTACACTTTTTAGTATCTATTTCAGAGTCCTATTTAAAACTATTTATTAGTGAATACAGTACATGAGACAACAGAGTTACTGAGATTACAGTTCTTCAGAGGTAATGATAATGTGGTTTATACTGTGCCTTAATAGTATGCTATTTAAGATATTTATTTTTAAGTTTTACTATGCTGCACTCTAAAGAAAGGAACTTTAGATGTGACACTGTAAAATTATGTATTCATCTCATGGCATAAATTATTTAGTAGGTCTAGATGTAGCATATTAAATATTAACCTGTTCAGCTAAAGATGTTGAGTTGGATTTATTTAAATTCATATGTGCACTGTATAAGAGAGTACTCTTACATTAACACATTTTAGTTTATTTTAGTTTTTAGGTTTTTAAAAACAGTATATAGTGCTAGTTTCATGCTTCTCTAATTTTTGCTTGTGTAGATCTCATTTATTGTACTTCATTAGTTTAACACTATTAGTTTTTAAATGCTGCTTTACATTTTTCTTCTGAAACTGCAATACTTGTAATTTTTATTCTTAAACTAAATTGAATACTATTTTACACTGTATTGGATTTTTATACTTGAACAATTTCGTACAAGGGAAGACAGGTTAGCATTTTTATGGACTTTCTCCATTATCACTGGATTTACTTTAAGTATTCCCATACTAGACAGTGTTATGTAATGTAGACATGACTCTCCTGTGCAGATTATTTATTCATTATGTACATTGCTTTATAACATTTCAGATCTTCTAATCTATTCACTTGTATTAAATATAATTTTTAAAAACTCCTGTTGCATTGTTTCTAATTTTGTCATAAAGGTAGAATGATTTCTCTTTTTAACTAAAATTAATGGTCATGATTTACTTGTAACAATTTCGGTGAACAGAAAACTTCCTGGACATGCTGTTTTTGTACCTTCTAAGTAAATTTCATTAACTCAGTATACATCTTCTTATATGTAGCAAATGATAAGGGCCCTCCCCGACAGTGAACCCTAGAAGGCTATTTGTGTCACTGCAACCTGGAAGGAGCGGGCTACCGAAGGGGCCAGTCGACCTGCAACCGGAGTGGCACAGTGATGCTGGGGTCAGGGAAAGTGAAGTTTGGCACCAAACTGTACCACTTTCTAGCAATGTGAATGGAACAAGTTGTTTTAGTAATCCACTTTTTGGGTGAGGTTTTTATTGATTTCTAATCTATAATACTGGGACAATAACACCTATCTCACATGGTTCTTTGAATATTAAATAGAGTATATCAACTACTTGGCACCGAGCTAAATATTTAGTAAGTCTTTGATAAATGATCACTGGTAGCAGTTGTTGTAATGCCCAATAGTGAAAGCTAACAAAAAAGGAAGTCACCGAGTAAGATGTTTTAATTTTTTGCCACAATGACATGGCAGCATCCTAATAAGGTGAGTATGAGAACATCAAATGAATGTCATATTGTCTTGAAGTGTATATATTATGTTAATTATGGAATGGATTGTTTGTTGGTCTTAATATTGCCCAAATCTGTGATGTAATATCTTTAATTAACTCCAATATTTTTCAGAAATTATTAGCAGCAGGAAATTTTGATAACAGATTCTATCACACTTTCTGCTTTATGAGAACTATTATCCTATTTAGAGCCATCACAATCTTAAACTTAATTGCCTTTACTTACCAACAGAAAATAGATAACAGCTTATTTCTAGAGAGAGATATTATTGTGTCCCAAGGTATCATCTTGGATCAGTAAAATGATTTCTAAGCTATTTAATTCATTCAATGCATCAGTGATTATTTTATTTCAAAGGACATGTTCTACATTTAACTTTTCAGATTTATGCAAGGTCACTTTTGCTCTCAATAAGCCATACATTGATTGCTGAACTTTAAAATGAAACATTATTTGATTTATCAATTAAAAATAGGTGACACAGTTCTGGGAAAAAAATTGTTAAAAATAGCCATACTCAGGAAAGCCAGAAGGCCGTACCTTGTTGTTTTTTTTTTTTTTTTAATATTTCCTGATCTATATAATATCGATATTAGCAGTTGTAGAGAGGGGAACTTTTTTTATGATGCTAAAACATATATTTCTAAAAGTAAATAAATAAAAGTTCTTAATATCTAACAAAGAGGGGAGAAGAGCCATGACATATGTTTACATTGGCCAGGCAGGCTAATTGTACTTGTAGTTAGAAAAGTAATGAGTCTGAGATCCAAAGAGCTGGCTGAGTTCTTTACTTACCAGCATGCTGACCTTGAACCCCTCTACCCTGGTAAAATGTGAGTTGATAGTACCCAACATAGTAACTCTGTTTACCTCTCAGATTGTACTGGTTAAATGAATTAATTTTATGGCAGCATTTTGGAAATTCTAAATTTATGAGAGCATTTTAGAAATTCTAAAGTATTAGGCAAATGGAAATCATAGGAAATATATACAATATTAATTTGGAAATTGATTTCAATGATAATAAGTGACTTCCAAAAGAGGACAGAATTTTATCTCATAAAGTAATGACTAAACTTGCTGTACAAGGGCAGCACAGAAAACATCATTGGAAGATGGAGAGATTGCTCAGATCTGGAGAGGAAGATTATGGAATGCATTTCTCTCACAAGGGAACTATATTTAGTTCCTTCCTCACTCCTGTCAAATATTGTTCTTCTTAATTCCCTCTGAGGCTTGAAAGCATTCATTAAGAGGCCAGCCTGAGGTTTGGAGGGGCAGAGGTGAAAAGCAACCAAAAAATAAATAAATGCATTTTCATGCTTACTTTTGTTCTCTCTTTCCTTCGAGATTCCAGGCTGTTTCCATGGAAATTCTATCTTGTTTTGCTTAAGCACTTATTCATTTTGGGTATTTGTTCTCAGTTGAATTTTAAAAGTCCAATAATGATTTATAGCTAGGTCATTTAAACTCCAGGCTTTGAAATCCAAATTGTAAATCAAAATGAGAAATTGGACGATATGTCTATAGTCACTTTAGAAATTTTTTTCTTTTTCTTTTAAAAAAATTTTTTTATTTTAATTGTTGTTCTTGTACAGCTTTCTGTCTTTTACTGCCATCCCATCCCACCGCCCCAGCCCTCCCCGGCACTTTAGAAATTTTAGATAAGAAAAATGGTATACATCGACAGCTTTGATGTCATAAATTAGTTCTGTCTTAATGGCACAGTATTTGGTTATTCTTCACCAACTTCTTCAGAGAAAATGTCTACAAAGTCCCTTTCTTTCCAGTCAGTTGTCTCCTGGAAGATGAATGCCATTGCTTTTTAAAAATCCAAGATGCTACCACTAAGGCTCATCATATATTTTAAGTGACTTGGGAGGTGTGCATTGTTTTCCATTTTGCCGCTGTTAGAGGAAACTCTTGACTACCTAATAACAGGGATTGAGTGCCAATCCTTATTTCTTCTCCTTTAATAGTTCCAGATAACGTTCTCATAAAAGGGCAAATATCTGAAACTGCCTTACAAAATGAGTTTTGAATGCAAAAACGTAGTTTTGCCAAGTAGAAAGTTGTGTTTCAGCTCTGTGTTTAAACTGTGAACATCTGACAGTCTCAACCACTTATGAACCTGTTTACCTTCTCAGTCCTCTGTCTCCTGCTCTGCCATGTGTAAGGCAGGTGATGAGAGAGCTACAGCGAGTGACTTTGGAGAGTTTCCGGTATGCGTTTCCATTCTACATTCACTTCATACATTTTGAAATTTGAGAAAAGAGGGATGTGAAAGGATGGAGAAGAAAATATGAAGAAAAGAGGCACGAAGGTCAAAATCATCTAAAAGTAAGAGAAGGAGGAAGAGATGATGAAGCAGGAATCACGTGGATGAGGTCACTGGAGGCAAGGGCTTGCCTTGAAGTTGGTCACAGAGGGAAGACAGGGAGCGGCGGCTAGCTGAGTGTCAGGAGATTTCATCTGGGGAAGGAATGTGGGGGAATCATTTAAAGGACAGTAATTAGACATGTGTTTTTCTTCTGCCTTCTATTATCAGTAAATAAAAGACATCCAGGAGAACTGCTGAGGTTTTGAACTTGCAAAGGCTTAGACATCTTAGGAAATGGAGCACATCCTTTGTAACTGAAAAATTTAGAAACAGATCATAGTTGTGCCTGTTAGGCTCAGATGGAGCTTCATCATGGACCTTGGGCCTCCAGGGACAGGGACATCGACTTTTTTCTTTTCCTATCTTATCTACTGTCACTTCCCATTTTACACAGACAAGTGAGTAAGAAGAGAAGAGAGAGATTACAGACAATGTATTTACCTTGCTACCCTGTTTACTTTCCTTCACCATTTGTGGCCGAAAACACAGATCTGTGCTACTTCTTCCCCGACACTGGCTGACTCCTGTTGATGGGCCTTTGGAAAAATAATGGAGAGTTTGTGAAGTGGTGCGAGGGAAGAGACCTACACCACTAACTACATACCATGTACCAAGTACATGTATTTAATCCTCATAACAACATAAGGTAGTGTCCCCATTTTTTCAGAAATAAGAGAGTGCAAAGGCCGTAAGTAGCCTCCCAAAGTCACAGGGTCAGCATGGGGAAGAACCAGGGTTTCAAGATGGTCTGAAACCAAATCCTGTGTGCACACCACCTCACCATGCGGCTCCCCAACTCTCCTCTTTCTGGTGAACCCTATAAGCCTTCCCTGGGGTCCCTCAACAGAGCCACTGGTTTCCTGTCCTCAACTTCCTGTTACATCTGAGCAAAGCAACCACTGAATTAGTGGAGGGAAATTTCCTGCATGTAGGTGTGAATTACCGTGAAGAATGGGGATGGAAGATTCTAGAAGGGCTAAAGAAGCCTCCAGTGTTGCCCTGAACAAAAGTGATTCATTCCCAATCACTATTTTGACCTTCAGAATGACATCTAATTGTGCTTTTGGTACATGCTTGTCTCTGGGGTACATGTTAAAACTTTTTTCTAATGCCAATTTCCCACACTATGCCCACTTGCTTAGTAATATTTTCAAAACATTCCATATGCTCTGTCATTGACCGTGTTCGGCAATGTGCTTAGAATAAAACAATGCCTGATGGAAAGATAATATACTGGGACAGTGTAACAGGGCAAATATGAAGTTAAAGTGGATGTCTGAGGACCCCTGAGAGCTCAGAGGAGAATGTCAGTATGAGAGCCTGCTGCACAGATTCTGCGTTTGAAGCTTTCCTGCAGTCCTTGCTTTTAGTATTAGAGAATCATTTTGTGTTGTGGGTCTTTGTTAGAAAAAGAATATTGGTAATAATATCAAATTGAACACACTTCTCTTTACTTTAAATATGTAGATGTTTTGGCTACTATTTACTGAGCATGCATTTATGCCAGGAACTGCACATATTATCTTAAATCCTTGCAACCTCACAGTAGGCTTGGCATTATCTCCACATGACAGAGAGGTTGGTAAGTCTGCCCAAAGTCACAACTGAAGGTGGTAGAACTGTGACACAAAACCCAGGTCTGGCTGATGCCAAAGACTCACTGCCAATGGGTCATCGTAGCAACATCTTTCTGTGTCACTAGGAATTGTCTCAGAAACTTTAAGGGAAGCTTAGTAAGCATGCCTTTGGTTCTAAAGAGTCTAAGGTCAAGCACAAATCTAAGGACCCCAAAGCAAGTTACATACACATGATTAAGACCCTTAATAGAAATCACATAGCATAAATGTCCCCATGTTCATCTTCTTAATTTAATTTCTTCTGCTAACATTTGTTTAGTCATAGTACTAAAGATTATAATGATTATCTAATCATCTTGACCTCCAGCTGCTTGTGCCTTTATAGGAAAAATATTATACTAATAGTGCAATTTGCTATAATAAACTACTATTCAGTCAAATAAGACTGTATCTCAGTTTGTGTCAAAGGATGTCAAATAATTATAAGGTTTTAATGAACACTGCCAATTTTAATAATAATGACATTGAATTTAAATGCAGAATATAGTTATGAAAATATATGGTTCAAGTCATCTGCCATTAATAGCTTAACTGTCTCAAGGAAAATTGAGAGGCAACTAGGGAGAAAAGAACCTGAAGAAGTACTGCCAGAAACAGGAGCCACAGCTGCTTGGGACTGGCTGAGTGAGAAGTACGCAGGGTCCTCACTTGGAGAGAGTCAGGAGGAGTGAAACTGACTGGGGAAAGAAGTCACTGGGCCTGTCCCCTGAGCACACATGTTGAATGTCTTCATGTCCCGGGCGTACCAAGAATCTTGATAATTCATGCTTCTGTAACAGCTGCATGTCTTATCAGCTTTGGCATATTTCTTCAGCGCGCACAAAGCCTCTTATCTCCCAAACAGTCTCTCCCTGGACTGCTGTCCCTTTCAGCTGCTTAGAGGCCATGTCCCTTAAATCTGCCAGCTGTCTTTCTTACCTCTCAGCCCTTGATTCCTTTATCTGTATATATTTTTTAATCTTTCCCAGCTGCCACTTTTGGCCCAGTGATTGTCTTTCAGCTCTCTCAGTATGAGGCATTTCAGCATGCTGGTGTGGGGAAGGAACAGAACCATTACAACAATGCAGTGACAAAATTAGCCTTGAAATCTATCAAGAAAAATTTTCATCTCAGCTTTTGTGCAACCTGCTCTCCATGAACCAAGCTGTGCATTTCTGAAAGGATGAGATATCCCAGAGGTTTGCACAAAGAAATGCAAGAGAGAACTACAGGGTGTTTAATTGTCCAAAATAAGAGATTTCTCCCCTTAGAAGTGCAGATTCTCAGTGGCTGCAGCCTTACTGAGTTTATGTAACACCCTCTCAGTTGGATAACATGTTAACTGGCATCCCACTATGTACGGAAATGAAAATGCTACTAGCTGGGAAGAAACTTAATTTCATATTGGAAACTATTATATTTGTCTTCAATTGCCTGCTACCAATAACTCCAGTTGAATCTAAGCTTCTATAATCAATGCGATTGTCACTCCTCAGGGTAATTCTTTCAGTGGTTCTGTGGAGTTACCAGATTTTCTTAATATGATGGATTCTGAGTGATTAAAAGAAATAGCATCATCTTAGTTTGGGGGGAAATTTTAATCCTCCCCCAAGGATGTGCTTATTGATTTTAGAGAGAGGGGAAAGGCAGGAGAGAGGGAGAGAAATGTTAATGAGAGAAAAATGTTAATTGATGGCCTCTTATATAAGCACCCCAACCAGTGACCAAACCCACAACCCACTCATGTGCCCTGACATGGAATTGAACCTGTGACCTTTCTGTTTATGGTACGATCCTCCAACCAACTGAGTCACCTGGCCAGGGCAGTGGGGGCAAATTTTTAAAAAACTATGTAATAAATGTTCAAGTACCTCTGCAAAGCAGAAAAGAACAACTTTCAAAATGTCACAGTACTGAATACAGTTAGGAGTGTCTGGCTTGGCAATTCTCACTCTATTACCACTCAAGAAAATACTCAACAAGTACAACAGTCTCGAGTAATATTCTACTTCCCTTTGACATTAGCCAATAATGCTCTCTTCTATACTAACCCAGGAAATTAGAACAAATGGCTTGTTAAAATGGCTTTGTGTTCCTATTATGCTGTTAAGGTTATTATTCTGAAAATGATATGAACCTATATTGAAGGTAAATCTCTTAATTGCATAGAAATACACACCTGCTATGCTTTGAGTGCGTGGGAACTTTTTAAATACTTAATTAAGTCCAGGTTCTTGGGATGAGGAGAAAAATCAATGGGCAAGGTCTATTCAAGCTGGGTTTGCTCATTTTGACTGCCTTCTAAATCATAATCAGTTGCTGCATCTGAATGTATTCTGAAGAACGTAAGCACCCCTATGTTCATTGCAGCACTGTTTACAATTGCCAAGATATGGAAGCAGCCCAAGGAGATGAGTGGATAAAACAACTACAAGACATTTACCCAATGGAATACTACTTGGCTGTAAAAAAAAGCAGAAGGTTTTACCCTTGGTGACAATATGGATAGGCCTGGAGAATATTATTCCGAGTGAAGTAATCCAGTCAGAGAAAGACAAATACCACATGATCCCACTCATAGGTGGAATCTAATGAAGAAACTGAACCAACAAGGAAAATGAGGACAGACTCATAGATGGAGAGCAGATGACAGTTGGTGGGGGAGGGGATGAAGAGGCGGGACTGAGCAAAAAGGAAAAAGGACTCATGGACACGGGCAACCGTGTGGTGATTGCTGAGGGGGTTATAAGGAGATTAAATGGTAATGGAAAAAATACAATGAATATTAAATAAAAAATGATTTATTGTGAAATGTGAACTAATAATGAAAAAGAAATCTGCATTGGTTATAGTCTGCCAGAAAGAACTGCCAGACTGATGCACACACACATCTCCAAGTTACAAAAGGCGAACTCTGTCTAATTAGATGATAGTCTGGATCCTGATAGAAATAGTTTATGTTAGAAGAATAGAAGCTCTATAACTGCACATGAATAGGCCAGACAAAGGATGTAGTGAACAGATTCCACAGATTACAACTTAAAAACCTAAAGCTGGCATTCCTTTTTACTTCTAGAGTTGTTCTTAATCTTTCTTTTATCATACTAGTGTTCCATTTACCTGTTCTATTACAATGATAGCAACACTAAAATCAAATCATTAGTGGGCATTACTGGACATTTCCTATGTATAAGGCATGTCAAATTTCATACATGTTTATGGGATTTTTGCTTCTGGGTAACAGCCCTACATGGCAGCTAACATTCCCTTGACATTATTAACTTTTACCAGATCTTTGAAAAAAATGACTTTTAAAATCCATGATAGAATGAAGTAGGAGTAATGAAAATGGTGGAAGCTGATTTCTTAAAATTAAAAATTTCACCATTTTTTATATATCCTTTATCTTACAATTATTTCAGAAAATTATTTGCAATATTAATCATAAAATTTTAATCATTTTCATGATTTCAATTAGGTCAAGCTAGATATACCTAGAACATGCTGATAGATTTTTTGGATGGTTGATACAGACATGAATCCTAACGTAAAAGCTATGGAAAGACTATAGGTACATGCAAGTGCAACCGGAGCGAGGCAAAGCATTACATAAGGATGGCAAAATGAAAATAATGTACACCATGGTGGTGCGAAGACTGGTAAATTTGAGCGAAGAAAGCCTTGAACTACTTAAGTATTCCACAATCTATTGAGGACTTACAGGCCATTCCAAAACAGCGATGTAAAATCAAAAATAACAATTTCTTTATGCTTGCGGTTTGTGTGTCAGAAATTCAGAAGGGCACTGTGGGAACAGCCCCCCTTCACAGTACCTGCTCTGCAATCAGCAGGTGTGACTACAATGGCTGAGGCGATTTGAATGCCTGGTGGATAAAACACCTGGGACTTGGAGGATCACTTCCAAGGTGGCGTTTCCAGCAAGGCAGTCTCAGGACTGTCTGACTTCTTACGCAACAGCTCAGAACTCCCACCAATAAGATGGAAGTGGCAAAACCCCTTGTGGCCCAGCCTGAGAAGTTACGTAGCATCACTTCTGCCACATTCTATAGGTTCCAGTTGAGTCACTAAAGCCAGGCTCAGTGACAGGGGACTTAGACCTCCATCTCTTGATGGGAGGAATAAAAGGTATTTGGTGCCATGTTAACAAAAAATTTTAATATAAATTTATTTACCTTTAAGGCTTTTTTAATCCCAATATCTAATTTGTAAAAAAATAAGTTATCTGCCTCTTTCTGTGGCTTTATTTGCTAATTTTTGAAATGTGGGAATCGGTGCGTCATCAGTGGCACAGCCCCAAGATATATCTGTGTAAGAGGTTACTTCTGACATATTACTGACTAGCTTTAGTAATAAAATAGAAATTCAGAGGTCAGTAGGACATGTAAAATAGTTAGTAGATATACTTTATCACCCAACTTTTTAGGACACTGACACTTTTCTAAACCTGATAACCAACTTGCCAGTAGTTAAGATGTGGGTTCAAATTCCTAGGGTTGGTATATATACCACAGGAAAAATAGCCATATCTGAGGAGCACAGAGCGAATCATGACAATAAAGGGCAGGAGTCCACATCCAGAAGAAGCCATCAGGCTATACAATTAGAAGGAAACTGGACTGGAGGGCCAAAGGTTGTAAGATTAATCTGTGCCCCATCAGTAATCACCATTATGTGCTTGATTAGTGCCTTTACTTCTTTGTAAAGGCACTGACTGTTTCCTCACTTGTAAACAGTTTGGCTCACTTGTAAACAGTTTGGCTAGGCAACCTCAGAAGTCCCTTTCTTCTAGCTATAATAAGACTCTAATTTTAGTTCAAGTTGTTCCTAGTATGCTTCTAACAGACCAACAATTAATGCCTGTATGGAAAGAAGAACAAAGTTAGAGGTATCATGTTACCTGATAACAAACTATACTACAAGGCCATGGTAATCAAAACAGCATAGTATTGGCATTTAAAAGGGGCATGTAGATCACTGGAACAGAATAGAGAGCCCAGAAATGAACCCATGCCTATATGGTCCATTAATATTTGACAAAAGAGGCAAGGGCAGACAATGAGGTAAAGACAATCTATTCAGTAAATGGTGTTGAGAAAATTGGACGGGTGTATGCAAAAAAAAAAAAATGAAACCAGACCACCAACTTACACCATACACAAGATAACTTAAAATGGATTCAAGATTTAAATGTAAATCTCGAAACCATAAAAATCGTAGAAGAAACCATAGGCAGTAAAATTTTGGGCATTTCTCATAGCAATATTTTTTTCCAATATATCACCTCAGACAAGGGGAAAAAATAGGACTACATCAAACTGAAAAGCTTTTGCGCAGTGAAGGAAGTCATTTGAATGGGAGAACATATTCACCAATGCATCTGAAAAGGGGTCCATATGAAAAATGTATAAAGAACTTATACAACTCATTACCAAGAAAACAAACGATCCGATTTAAAAATGGCCAGGGGACATGAATAGACACTTCTTCAAAGAGGACATACAGCTGGCCAATAAACATATGAAAAGATGATCAATGTCACTAATCATCAGAGAACTGCAAATTAAAACCACGTTGAGATATCACTTCACATTTGTCAGAATGGTTATGATCAATAAATTAATAAACAATAAGTGTTAGTGAAGATGTGGAGTAAAGGGAACCTTCATGCACTGTTGGTGGGAGTGCAGATTGGTGCAGACACTATGGAAAACCGTATGGAGTTTCCTTAAAAAATGAAATGAAACTGCCTTATGACTCAGTGATTCCACTTTCTGGAATATATTTGAAGAAACCCTAAACACTAATTCGAAAGAATGTATGCACCCCCATATTTATTGCAGTGTTATTTACAGTACCCAAGATTTGGAAGCAGCTCAAGTGTCCATCAGTAGATGAATGGGTAAAAAAGCTGTGGTACATTTACACAATGGAATACTACTCAGCTGTAAAAAGAAGGAAATCTTACCTTTTGCAACAGCACAGATGGACCTGGAGAGTATTATGCTAAGTGAAATAAGCCAGTCAGAGAAAGACAAATACCATATGATTTCACTTATATTTGGAATTTAATGAACAAAATAAACTGACACAATATAGAAATATACTCATAGATACAGAGAACAGACTTACTGCTGTCAGAAGGGAGGGGACTTGGGAGACTGGGTGAAAAAGGTGAAAAGATTAAGTGAAAAATAAATACATAAATAAATAAATAAAATCAGACACAGACAACAGGATGGTGATTACCAAAGGGAAAGCGGGTAGAGAAGGTTGAAATGAATAAAGGAGGTAAAGGGAGAATAAATGATGATGGAAGGAGACTGGACTTGGAAAGGATGAAAGCATGATGCAATATGCAGCTGATGTATTATAGAATTGTATACCTGAAATCTGCATAATTTTATTAACCAGTGTCACTCCAATAATTCAATAAAAGGTTTTTTAAAGCATATGTGAAATAAAGATAGGAAAAATAATTCAACAAGCAATCCTTTGGTAACCTACTTTATCTTCTAGTATTTTGCATATTTTAGTGCATTTTTATGAGTAATAAAATGCCTAAACTAAAACAACAAAGGCATGAGAAAGAGCTTGAAGAGAAGGTACTTTGGTACAAATAAGTTACAATTCAGATTCTGGGTCCAGAGAGAGCTTCCTAGTCCACTTGAGAGACATCCAGTAATGATGTCTATCTAGGGCAATGACAACAATTGCCAGTGCCCCTCCCCTCTCCTTTCTTTGTTTACTCAGCCAGGAAAAGGTGATCTTCCTTTGAGATGTAGCTTGATTGACAGCCACCCTCACATTGCCTTGGGCGAGTAGGCATGTGGGCTGACATGAGGGGACATCTGTGCCTACTAAAGGGAAGCTGGAGAGCTGTGTCCTGTTTATCCAAGGTGACAGGGGCTTGCCTAACAGTGAGATCCATTAATAATCCATGGCCCCGTGGAGAAAAAACCCTATTAATAAGACATGTTGTTGTTTGTAGAAGACAGAGCCAATGATGCCCTCGTTCCAGGGAAATAGAATATGCTCAGAGTGAGGCAGCACTCCCTGAACTTTCCAGTTACGTCACCAGATAGCTTAGATCAGAAGCAATTTTAGAAGACACATTCAACATACGGCTCTCCTTTTGGCCAGCCTAAATTGTTAGGGTCGAAGTCTGGTCAGAAACACACTCCATCGATTTGTGAACTGTACCTCAGTAAGAAAGAAACAAAGAAGGAAGGGAGGAAGAAAAGAAGGAAGGAGGAAGGAAGGAAGGAAGGAAGGAAGGCCGGCCAGAAGTTTGTTTGTTTGCTTGCCTTCAAGACTGATCAAGAATATGGAGTTATTTTGGAGCCTTAGGCTTTATATCAAGTCACTATTTAAGTATAAAAATGTTATCTGGATGGTTTTAGATTCAATATGTAAGGCTGAAAATCAACAGAATTCCTAAACCTATTTTTCATTCCATTTAAAGATCACATTCTTCTATGTCTGTCTAGTTCTTCTTCTTCTTTATGGTAACTTTTAATTATTAATCCTTCCTTATTTTAAGGTTCTAATTTAAGAGTGCATTAATAGATTACTCAGTAGAGACTTTGCCAAAATTATGGCCGGACAAGGTCATTAATGTATGATGGCAAGGAGCATAGAGTTGGAGGCAGATATACGTGGGACTGAGACTGGGATCCACCAGTTGCCAACCGAGAGACCTTAGGCATGTTACACACCCTCTCTAAGTCTGCATTCCTCCTCTCTAAGAGGGGATGGTACATAGTAAAGCAGAGAACAAGATAAGGAGTAAGCACTCAAAAAATGGCTAGGTACTTTAATTTGTGGTTTTCTTAATTATTCATCTGACAAATATTTATTGTGTTTCATATGTATTAGACATTGTTTTAGGAATGGGGACGTAAAAGTAGAAAAACAGTTTTGGTACTCACGGAGCTTACATTCTAGGAACAAGGGAGACCAAAATAAACAAAAGTAAATATACTTTTCCTGTAGGTGAAAAGTAATGACAAAGAATACAGAAGGAAGCTGGATTGACATGCAAAGACCCTGACACAGGAATGTGCCTAGAGCATTCAATGAAGAGCAAGGAAGAAAATGCAGTTAGAATGGAGAAAGTAAATTGTGCTGCTATGAACATAGGGCTGCATAGGTTCTTTTGAATTGGTGTTTCAGGACTCATAGGGTATAATCCCAGCAGTGGAATTGCTGGGTCAAAAGGCAGTTCCATTTTTAGTTTTCTGAGGAAATTCCATACTATTTTCCACAGTGGCTGCACCAGCCTGCATTCCCACCAACAGTGCACTAGGGTTCCCTTTTCTCCACATCCTCTCCAACACTTGTTGTTTGTTGATTTGCTTATGATAGCTATTCTCACTGGTGTGTAGTGGTATCTCATATGCAACAGAAACAAAGAAGGAGCTCCTACCCTTTGAGACAGCATGGATGAAACTGGAGAGCATCATGCTAAGTGAAATAAGCCAGGCGGTGAGAGAAAAATACCATATGATCTCACCTTTAACTAGAACCTAATCAACAAAAGAAACAAGCAAGCAAAATATAACCAGAAACATTGAAATTAAGAACAATCTGAGAGTAACTAGAGGGGAGGTGGGAAGGGATAATGGGAGGGAGCGTTTTCAGGAACAACCATGAAGGACACATGGAAAAAACCAAGTGGGTTGGGGGGGGTGAATTTAGGGAAGAGAGGTAGGGGTGACTGGGCTGGGGGGGAAATGCAGACAACCATACTTGAGCAACAATAAAATTTTTAAAAAATGTTTTTAATTTAAAAAATGGAAAAAGTAAGAGGAAAGTGGTGAGAAATGAGGTCAGGGAGGTGAAGGGAGCACCCAGAACATGTAACACTTTATGACCGTGACGACTTAGGATTTGACCATAAGGATGACAGGGAGCCACTGACAGGCTCTGAGCCCAGGAGGACCGATGACAGTGTTTCAGGAGGTTGACCCTACCTTCTGTGTGAAAGACAGACTACAGAGCAGCAAACAGAAATGCAGAAACCAGTTAACAGACTGTCATAATCATCCACACAAAAGAAGACAGAGGTTTGCACTAGGATGGTCATAACAGAGGGATAGGAAGAGGTCATATTTTGTGCATATTTTAATTAAATAACCAACACAGCTTGCAGATAGATAAAGTGTGGGGTTTGAGAAACAGACAGTAATCAAGGACAACTCCAAGGCTTGGCCTGAGTGGCAAGCAGATAGAATGGAGTCGTTACCTAGCAGGAAGGCAGAGTCAGACAGTGACAAATTTGACAATGCAAGGTGAGGGTGAGAGAGAGATGAAGAATTTTGTTTTGGACATACTAGGTTTGAATTGTCTACTAAATATCCAAGAGAAGATGTCAAGTAAGCACTAGGCAGTTTGAAACAGCAACCTAGAGTTTAGCAGAAATGTCAGGGCCTGAGATAAAACTGTGAAAACTATTGTAATCATTAGAGTATTCACCAATATTTCTAAGCCCATGGTAGGACTGTACTTCCTGCACCTTTAAAGTTACATATAGACATGTGACTTGATGCAGCCAACAAAATGAGAGCAGAAGGATTATGTCACTTCAGGTAGAAGCTTTAAGAGTTTCCTTTTTTTTTTTTTTTTTTTTACCTAGGTGATTGTGGTTGTTTGTGTTAACTTGGGTCCTGAGTGGCCATAGTGAGAAGGTACCCCTGCTGGTTCCTGATGGAAATTTAGAGTGGAAGAGAAATAAATCTTTTTTGTTCTAAAACTCTGAGATTTGAGGGTAGCAGAAAAATCTAGACTATTCTGACAATTGTGTATGAGATAAACATGGATTTAAATCTATAGAACTGGGTAAGATCACCTGTGGTGCGAGTGTTCATGATACTGAGAAGGGCGCTGAGGGCTGAGCCCTGCCGTGTCTTAACACTGAGAGGTAAGGAAGGAAAGGAAGTCCCAGGAAGGAGACTGAGAAGGAGCAGCTGCTAAGGAAAATTAAGAGGTCACATGAAGAAAGTGCCTCAGAAAGAGGCAGTAATCAATTGTGTCTAGTGATACTGATCAACTAAGAAAGGTGAAAATTAGGAAATGGGCACCAGATTTGTCAACATGGAGATTATTGGTAACTTTGACAGGAGAGGTTTTGTGAGGAGTGGGGAGCAAGAGTCTGCTTGTGTTGGATAAGTCTGCTCGGAATGAATGTGATAAAAGGAATGGGGATTGCAAGTACAGACTACAAACAAGACAGGAGAAAAATTTTCTGTTAAGTGAAGTAAAAATTGGAGGGGGTCAAAGTAAGATTTTTTAGGTTGGAGGTTATAGGAATATAAAGAATTACCCAGTAGAGAGGAAAATATTAATGCTGCAGGAGAACAATGGCATTGATAGGCAGTGGGATCCATCTAACGTTGGAATGGTGAGGCTGGAGTGTGGGCAGTCATCCATGGAAAGGGAAGACAAACTGTCCAGGCGCAAGTGCAGATAGAGTGGGAGGTGTGGTGGTGGTGAGGTTATTAAAGTTCTCTTGATTTGTTCAATTTTTTTCAATGAAATCAGAAGACAGTCACTAGCTAAGAGTCAGGATGGTGAAGGTAACAATAGTTTCCAAGGTTCTGTGTGTCGTGACTGCTCCCTGCCAACCTCCCTGACTTCATCTCCCGCCACCTTCCCCTGACTGTCTCTATAGTAGCTACACTTTCTTCTTTCTTCTTCCTTGGTGAACACACCAAGGAAGAAACACTTCTTTGCTCTTCCTTGAACACACTCCTGCCTCAGGGGCTGTGCACATGCAGCGTTCTGTGCCTGGAATGATCTTCCCTTGAATGTCCACATGGTGTACTCACTTATATCCTCCTGTTTTCTGTTTAAACGTTATTTTGTCAGAGAAACTTCATAGACTAGCCAATAAAAACACAATTCCCTCCATCCTACCTCTATCACTCTCTATCCCTTTTAGTATATTTTATTCCGTTATTATCTCTATCACCTAACTGAAAAAGTATATTTGCTTGCTTACTTATTTTTTTTTTTTGTCTGCCTGCCCCCAGAATTTAAGCTCCAGGAATACCAACACTTCATCTTTTGAGGAGAGAGCAGAGGTCTAATATAAGAGTCTAGGAGAGTGTGAGACTTAAAGAAACAGAGTAGAACTATCAGGCAGTTCTCAAGGCCTGCTAAGGTTAATGGCCATAAGTTTAAAGCTCTGTATCTTTTAAATATATGCCAATATTTAGAATTGTCTTAGTTTTCTTTTTTAACCTGGAAAAAAATTCCACTTTCGAGCAAACAGGAGAAGAAAAAAAAAAGAACAAGAAAAATTTAAAAACCATGAAATTCCTAATGAAATGCTTCGGGTTGTCATTCAAGTAGAGTTGCAAAAAGTGTTCCAAGACCCCCAAAACCTGACATTGCAACTAACTTCGTTGCTCCCAATGTGCCTTTTCACATCTGTATCCTCCATCTCCTATTAGGCACTACTATTTTCTTTTCAGGAAATTCAAAAGAGCAGTCTGGACTAGGAAGAAGATTTTTCACTCTCACTACAAAAAGCTGAACGACAGGGGGAAAAAAGCCTCCCTTATAGATTTTTGAGTCTTTCTATATAAAGCTGAGAGTTTGATTTGAGCCTTTTAAGATGGAGTCAATTTTAGAGACAGGGGCAGTCTTTGTTTGTAATATGTATAATTTATGCATAAGTTTAGTTTTGCAAGTATATCTCCAGTTAGATGCCACTCTGTGTCAGGTCATCTTCACTCTGGGCTCCAGGAAATGGCTGTCAGGAACAGAGGGAAATGTGTGGCAAAACACAAAGTGCTCTTAAACCTTTGCATGGGTGTGATACACATCACTTCTCATACTCCATTGGCCGAAGCAAGCCTTGTGGCTAAGCATGGTTTCAATGGGTTGAGGAAGTATAATCTTCTCCCACGAAGGGCAAGCAGATATTGGTAAACAGTAATACAGTCTATCAGGGAAGCATCTCCTGGTCTTTCCAGCTAGAGTTCATCACTACTTCCTCTGTTTCACCTCCAGAACTTCTGTATGCTTGTATTATTACAGAGAGTATTATAACTGTTTATATAACTTTCTCCCCAACTAAACCAGGCAGTCTTTATGAAGATTAGAACTACCTTTTATTGTCTTGTCACTTACCCAGTGCCTGGGACATAATAGATGCACTGTTGAATAAAACAAAATAATATTGCATTGATTGGTTAGGTGTGGATGAATTGAATATAACTATATAGATAGGATCAAATTGAGGTAAAACAGAGTACTGTATTTGAGTGCATGTGTTGGTGTGTGGTATAAATAAATAAACCTGAACGGAATATAGCACAAAGCAAAATTACCCTAGCAAGGATCTTGAATGCAGAAATCTGTTTGCTCAATAACGAGTCTACTGGTGAGAAAATTAAAGCCTAAGTAGAAGAGATAACTGGTCCCATAGCAGAAATAGAGTCAGTGAGGAGACCAGGTCTCCCCTTTCCCAGTTGGGCTCTCTATCTGTCATAGCCTGAATCCTTTTTAGAAAAAAACACTATGACCACAGTAACCTCCTAGGTATTGAAATATTTATAAAATACATATTCAAAGTAAAATTTAAAATACTAAAAAAGGATAAGTAAAATTCACCCTCCCCATACCTTGTCTCCACTCCACCTTGGGACCAGTGACCACTCTTAACACCAGCTTATGGACCTTCCAGAAATTTCCCACCTGTGCACAGACATGTAAATGTGATTGTGTTCTTACATAAATTGTACAATATGCATGCCATTTGCTTTTTTAATTTAATGATATGTTCTGAAACCTTTAGCATCAGTCTATGTGAATCTATACCCTTGTTTAATGGTTACATGATATTCCATTATAAATACCACAATTTATATAACTAGCTAGCTATTGTATACACTTAAAGATTTCATCTTTTAATATAAATGATGCAGTATACCACATCTGTGCTCATGACTCCCTAATTGACATCTTAAGCCCTGAATTCTCCCCCAGATTCTTATACTATTTATTTACTTGGTATGTTTAATATTTAATAGATATAAAAACTCATATATTCTTAAACATATTAAACATTAAACACATTCTATGTGATGATTCAAATACTCTTTCTGAGATCTGTTCTTTCTGCTGGTTCTCACTCATGGCCTCTTATTTTCCTTATGTTCTGAGTGATTTTTGATTATGAGCTCATTGTTCCTAAAGCTTTATGTAAGGGAATCCTTTGAGCCTGGGTTGAGCTAGCATTCTTCTTGCATTTGTTTCTCCCTGTTGCCTTATCAGCACTATCAACATAGGACCATTTAAATTAAATTCCTCCTTTGGGATACTGTTATTTTTTGCTTTCCATAGGCCATCAAAGTCAAGACAGGCATATTTTTGTGCTTTCTCTTTCTTTTCTTCTTCTATTACTTTATTATGAAAACTTTCATTTTACTACATTTATTTTATCACATATCTACCTATGTATTCATCCCATTATCTATCCATAGTCCCATCATGCCTTTGATGTGTTTGAAAGCACACACCACCCCAAGCACTTTAGCACACATGTATGTTATTAACTGAGTTAATATTTATTTATAGTTCTTTTGTTTTAAAGGACAAAATGAAAGTGATAAAATTCTGTTTTATGTCTCAATGCCAAGATACAGAACAGGAACATAACACCAGAAAGGCTTTTCATGCCTCTTCCCAGTCAGTCCATGTCCCCTGTTGCCAACCCTGGAGGGATTAGTTCTTATTTTTCCTCCTTGAACTAGTTTAGCTTCTTTTATAATTTCAGGTAAATAAAAACATATAGTTTGTGTTCTTTCATGTGAGGTTACTTTCACTTAGCGTAACATTTTTCAGACTTAGCTATGTTGTTCAGTATATCAGTATTCTACTCCTTTTTATTGCTGGCTAATGCTCTATTGTATACATATAACACAATTTGTTTACCCATTCTTGTGTTGATGTCCACTTGGACTCTGTCCAGGGTGGGGCTATTATAAATAAAGCTTCTATGAATATTCCCATACAAGTCATTTTCATACAAGTGTCTTGGTTAGACCATAGGGGTAGAATTGTTGGGTCAGAGAGCAGGATTACATTTAGTTTCATAAGAAATTTCCAGACCATCTTCTAAATTGGTTATACAACTTTTTACTCCCATCAACGTTCTCTTTCTGCCTTGTGATTTTATTTTTTGTTAGTGCTTTAAGATCCATCCTTTCAGGGTCTGAGCATTCTGAGGGGGTTTCCTATTACACTCCCAGCCTGGGTGGGGTTTAGTCTTCATCTCCTTCTCTGTGCTCTGAATATCAATCAAAATAGGGATTAAAGTTCATAAGAGCTGAGGAAATTCTCTTAGGAAACAGTTTCAGGGTTGTACATCTAGGATCCCTGTTTTTATTTCTTTTTAGCATCTGCAAATTCCATACTTGTTTGCAAGATCTTTAAAGCATTAAAAATATAAAATTATCTAGAACTTTTAGTTGTTTTTAATGGGAGAGATTCATTACCCATTTTAATGAAATTATATATAGCTAGGAAATCTAGTCTGCTAGGCTAACATAATTTGAAGTCTCCAGAATATACTTTTTAAAATGTAAATCACAGCACATTATACCTCTGATTAAAATTTTTCAATGGCTTCTTATTGGCACTTGGAATAAACTTCAACTTCCTATTTTGACTTTCCAGGCCCTACATGATATAACCTGTGTTTGCAATGATGATTTCATCTTAAGACATTGTGCTCTGGCTGTAATGGCCTTCTTTCTAGTCCTCAAGAGTGCAGCTTTTCTCCATCTTAGGTCCCACTGAATTCTCCCCCTGGCTGCCTCTTTCTCACCTTTAAGTTCTCAAATTGCCCCTGACCTTGCCATCTGGAGTAGCACCCTCACTACCAATCTGTCTTTATTCCAACAGCCTATGTTATTTTCTCACAGTTCTTATCACCACAAAAATCATATTAATATTATTTATTTGCTTATTATATGTCTTGCTCTGTTAGAGAATGTAAATTCCATGAAAGCAGAGATTGTGTCTCTTTTCTTTCACTTTTCCCAATGCCTAAAATTATACCTGTAACCTAGAAGTTAACAATTTAAGAATTTAACAATGAAGAGTTGTTAAATGAATGAACAAATGAAGGTATTCCACAGGAACTGTGTGATTATTAAATATTGACTTCAAAAATAGATTTTCTTTTATTGACCCTTTACCTGGTATTATGTGGATTCTCTTTCATGTGGTTGGAATACATAATCATCCTTGAAACAATTCAGCTGTTGCTTCCACGGTGGCGTTTTCCCCTCATCTCGTCAGGCTGAATTGCCTGGGTCTTTTCTCCCATCCACCCTTGTATCATTGCATTCACTGTGCTGTATTGTAAGTCCTTATACACATCTCCCACCTGAAATATCCACACCTCATAAAAATTACAACCAGCCCAGTGCTCATAAGAGACTAGACACATTAGAGTTATGCAAACCAACATTCCCTGAGTGGATGAATGAATTTTGCACTTCCATGTATCTTTCTTCTAAGGGGTATCATTTTCAATCTCTGGTTTATGAGCTTGAATTAATATTTCTCCATAATATTTCCCCATGCTACTTTAGGCCATCATGCTCATGTTTCTTATATAGGTCCTTAGAGTAGAATGTAATTAAACCATACTTACTCAGTAGAATTACTGCATATCTGCCATGGCAGAGCAACCGGGGCTTAAAAACAAACCAGCAAAAAAAGACACACTCCCTAGTGTTGTGCTACTCACAATCCTGTAACGACATGATTGCACCAGAGAATTTTAGAGCTGGTAGAGACTTTTGAGCTTCAATCCAGCCCATCATTTTACAGAACAGGAAACTGAGCAGCAGCCTCAAAGACAGGTTGTAGTAGAACTAGACTAGAACTAAAATTTCCTGGCAGGCATAATACCGCCCATAGTTGAATGCTAAAAAGCATGAAGCATTCATGTTTAGCCAGTAAATGAAACCTACTTTAAAAGTTGGAAACACTAGAAAAGAAAGGCAGTGAAACCATGTGTAGCTTTGGACAAGTAATTTAAACTCTTTATACCTTAGTTTTCTCATTTATAAAATAGGGATAATAATGGCTACCTTGCTGGGTATCATAGGAATTATAAATGATGTATGTAAAACTCTATGAGCTAGGGATGCTTTGGTTGCAAGCAACATAATACCCAATTTTATGATATCTTAAACAAATAAAGGATTATCTGTTTTCATATTATGAGTCTGGAGGTAGGTGGCTGCTGGCATTTGTCTGGTGGCATGTGTTGCTGAAAGTTTTGGGGATTTTTCTTATGTTTGTGATCTTATGGTGGCCACACACCTATTATAGGTCCAGAAGTCAGGTCTGCATTCAGGGCAGGAATGAGAAGAAAGGAGATGTGTCCTGTCAGGCACACCAATCCTTTGGTTCAAGGACAGCAAGCTCACCTAGAAGTGCCCAGCAGAATTCTGCTCATCTTCTGGGTCCTGGACCATCATATCATCATCCTTAGCTAAACAATAAGCTACAAAAATCAAATATCTAGTATTCAAGCCTCTGTAGAGCAGATGTCAGGGAAAGGGAGTTGAGAATAGCTTTTTCATAACCAACGAACAGGACCTTCCATAAGAACCTACCATATAAGAAAAGGCTTAATAAAGGGTAGCTATTGGAGTTTATTTATTTCTTTTAATTTCTAGCTCCCTACCCGCTTCCCCTTGGACAGCCATCTGCTTGTTCTCTATATCTATGAATATGTTTGTTTTGTTTTAATTATTCATTTTTTGTTGTTTTGTTGGATTCCATGTGTAACTGAAATCAGATGGCATTTGTCTTTCTCTGACTTATTTCACTTAGCATGATACCCTCTAGGTCCATTCATGTTGTTGCAAATGCCAAGAATTTCTTCTTTTATATTGTTGAATATATTGAAATTTTTTAAACTTTATTTTTATTGTTGACACTACTACAGATGTCCCCATTTACTCCCCACCTCCATCATCACCACACTGTTCTCTGTATCTGTGGGTTATACATACATGTTCTTTGGCTAATTCCTTTACCTTCTTTTAGCCAGTACCTCCCTCCCCTCTAACTGTTGTCAGTCTGTTCCATGTGCCTAGGCCTCTGTTTCTGTTTTCCTCTGAATGCATGCAGTCAGCTTGATCTCTGTGCCCTTTAACAATGAACTTCTCATTACAAAGAGTGAATAAGAAAGTATTATCTGGTACTGTTGTGTGGTTTGTGGCTCTGCTTTATCACTTGCTTTCCACATCTTATATGTTTCTTGAGATTGTCCTGGGATCATGGGAATTTGGTGACTTGGGTCATGAACTTCATTATTTTAACATTAGCCTTCAAGATAAAGATCCAATATTAAGCTCCTCTTTTATATCTATTTTTAACGTTTTGGCTTTAGAAGTAAAGGAGATTAGGTGAAATCCCAAAACACTCTGATGATTGTGAAATAATGAAAATATAAGTGAAAGCATGGAAAATCAATGTGTTCTTTATCATTCTTAACAGCTTCAATAAAATGACTGACTACTCTCAGAGTCAAAAATAATTTAAGATTTAATTGGCAAAGGTATTTTAAGGTTCTGTCTTTTTCTAGTTCTCTCCTGCCTTGGTAGAGCTATGCATTATGTTGCAAGCACTCCACATCTTGAAATAGTAGTTACTAAGACAACCTCTTAAATTAAGAATTAATTGGACTTTCAAAAGTTCTCCTGCATGTGAATACAAGCATATTGGTTGTGCTTCTCATTTTGCTTTAGCATAACGTCTCCTTAGAGAAATCTGTATATTCCTTAGATTCTGAATGTTAACATTTTCATACCTCCATAAGTAAGTAGAATCCTTCAAACATGCATAGTACAGGATCTCCTTCCTGAGGGAAAGATACTTATTACATGTGACATAATCATATTATGTTCTTGTTAGTAGTTCTCCAGACTGGCTTCCACTAAATTATGATAAATACCTACTTTTATCTAAAAGTTGATTCCAGAGTTCCCATGATTATTTGTCAGTGATGTCTGGATTTGATTTTTCTATGCTTCCCTTAGTTTCTTATTATGAGCACATGAGTTTCCTCTAAAGTGGTAACGTGTACATCTCAAATTTGAGCTATGGAAATGTAATCATTCCTATAGACAAAGAAGGTTGGGGGGGAAGATACTGTAAAGAACACACAACTCAGCCTACTTATGTTACTCATAGAGAATCAAAGCTCGGATTAGCTGGTTCACTTTCCCAAGACTGTCAACTGGGAGAGGCAGAGGCAAATTCAGTCCCAGGTCTTCATAGGCATGAAACTCCTTCATATCTTTTTATGAAGATAATGTGGCAATGGTTCTCTCCCCATTAGCTTCATTACATATCTCTTGGCCAGGTGTTAGGCACTGTGATAAGTGCTAAGGATACAAAAAGGACTGAGACATAATCTTAATGAGCTCACGATCTTTAGAGTCTTGAAAAGGAATCATAAAGATGGGAAGGCCCTGATTTAAGTTGAGTTGTCTCTACCCATGTAAGGGAAAGAAGACCAGAGAGGATGATAAAGCCTTTGCTCTTCCTGAATCTGTCTTCTCTATACAGTCTTTCTCAAAAGGTTATGTAATGGTTTTGTGTCCAGCAAGCTAAGAAAACAAATCTTGGCTCAGCCATTTACCTCTTTGGATCTCAATTTCTTTACTTGTAAATAAAGATGATAATAATATTTAGCCACTAGAATTGTGACAGTGTAGTAACAGAGAGCCTCTTGGTCTGGTGACTTCTAATGTTGGCGATGCAAAAACCCTTAGAAATCACAAGGGTGAAGAGTAGGGAAGGTGTGGGGGTGGGAAACAGCTCACTAAGGTGTGTGGAGTCAGGAGATGGGAGTAAAGTTGTAGGCAGGCCTTGCAGACTCCTCCACAGTAATTGAAGTGTGTGTGGATGGCAGCCCTTCAGTCCAGGCCAACTCTCGAGCAGAACCAGTCAATAGAGAGCCTTCAGCCTCAATGGTCAGCATTTCCCTTCCATCTCCACTTGTCATCTTGCACCCCTGCATGAGAAACAACAAAATCTAGTTATAGCATGATTTAGATAAACGTCATCATATCAAATGGGAATGGTTGAAACATTCCCAGTTGTTTTAATGTAAAATGATGGTTTCCTTCATTGTAAAAATACATGTCATTTTTAAAAATCAGAAAAAGAAAAATGTTGACATATGAACTCTTAATAGTTTGAAATTTCATCTTTTAAACAGCATGTCAGTGAATTGTTGAAAAAGGGTTTGATAAATGAATATCAATATTTCACCACTATTGTATGAAAAATGCTTTTCTTGGCTTAGGCTTTAAAGTGTCATAACAATAATAAATATACTCAAGGGCACATTTGTGTCATTTTAGATATCTTGATTGGTATGTAATTATTCTATATATTTAGTATAATATGTATATTTTGTGCTTATAAATTTGGAAAACACAAGTGAATATACAGTCTGTCAAGGACATCTTTGATCTGAAATCATAATATATTAATATCTAGCACTCTATGCTTTCTGAACATTGTAAAATACAAAAATAAATGCCCTCACAGTCTAGCTGGGGAAACAACCATTTCATTGCTGCCAGAAACTGACCTCATTGTCTTGCTAGCAGATACTGACTATGGTCCAAGATTCTAAAAAAAGATATCACAACTTACAAATCAACTCCAAATTATAAAAGAAATATAGTTGCATAGTTACCACCAGTTCTATTGTCTTCTTTTTCTATCTCTAGTGCTACACCATTCACTGCCTACTCAAGGATAAGTGTAGTGTTGCTGAGACCTCATCCTACTCACACAAGATGATGTAAAATAGAGGAAATTATTCACATGCATCACATCACTTGGTTTTTAAATTCTTAGATTATTTATCTATAGAAATTTTTGTCCTTTGTTACCTAAATATCTGCCTTGATTCTTTCATTCATTTTAGTAGTACACCCATAAAATAAGATTGAGTCATAATCAAAAAAATGTTTGTTTATCCACTTACCTGGTACACTAGAAAAAGTAGGCATACTTATCCTAATCTGAGTTGCTTGGCAACTGCATCAATTTTCCATTCTAGTTAACCAGCTGTGGATGGAGCCTGTTAGAGACCAAACATTAGGCTGACACTCACAGATTCACAAGAGGCTCAGAGGCTAAGATCAGTGGCTGAGCTAGGATATCAATAGAATTGATGCTTCTTGCATTTTTAAGATAATAGGCTCTAAGATTTGAAGGGCTAAAATGTTACTTAATCTAAGTGCCATCCTGTCTTTAACTTCACTACAGAGGTCTGGACCAACCTCTGTATGAACATCTGCCAAGTTTAGTGAACTATTAAACTCAAAACTTTGAGATCTAAGATGGTTGGAGGAGTAAGTGGAAGCTACACTAACCTCTTCCCAGGACCAATCTGGATTTACAACTAAACTGTAGATAAATCATCCTGAATAATCAACTGAACACTGGCTGGAGAGAAGCCTTACAACCAAGCACAGACAGGAAAACAATTCACCACAATGAGACTGGTAGAGAGTGCAGAAGAGGCACAAGAGGGCTGACTGGGCTCCCGTGAGTGGCAGCTGAAGTTCCAGAGGGATATTTTAGTGGCCAGGAGTTCCCCTAAAAGTCTAAATCCCAAACTGGGCTCCCCAGCCTACAGCACCAGAGCCTGAAAGGACTCCAGAAACTATGCAGCTGTGAAAAGCAGCAGGGTTCTCTCTGCCCGGAGAGATGGCTAGAGATGCAGAGGGCCTCTTAAAGGGCCAACACACAAAATTTTGTTTGCAGCCACCTACCCTGGCCTTTAGCAAAGGGAGGGCAGTGTGGACTAGAGATGCTTGAGGATAGTCTGCGGTTGGTGGCTTTGAGGAGTGAACTTAAAAACAGCCTTCAGGATCCCTGTGCTGAGTCATTCCCCATACTGCAGAAGCCATCTTTCTTAGGCAGAGCAGTCCTCTCTAAGTGGCATCAGCCTTAGGGGAAGCAATAGCTCTGCCTACAGGAATTACTCTGCTCTGCCCTGTGGAGCTTAAGCTGACTACTAATCGTAGCCTGAGTAGTTTGACTGATCAATTTAACATGTGATTAGTTTAACAATTAAGGTGGTATCAGATAGAGAGTTTACAGTAATGATTATAAGGATACTTGACAGCATGAAAAAAGACATAGAAACCAAAAAAGAGCCAGTCAGAAATAAAGAGTGCAATATCTGAAACAAATAATACACTGGAAGGAATAAGCAGTAAATTAGATGAAGTAGAGGATCAAATCAGTGATGTGGAAAACAAGAGAAAAAAACACCCAGGCAGAACAGGAAAAAACAAAAAAAAATTTTTTTTAAATGAGGAGAGCTTAAGAAACATTTTGGACACATGAAGCATAACAACATCTACATCATGGGAATACCAGAAGGAGAAGAGAGTGAGCAAGAGATCAAAAACCTATTTGAAGAAATAATGACAGAAATCTTTCTTAATCTGGTAAAGGAAAAACACATAGAAGTCCAGGAAGCTCAGAGAGTTCCAAAAAGCTGGACCCAAAGAGGCCGACACCAAGACATATAATAATTAAAATCACAAGACTTAAAGAGAAGGATAGAACCCTAAAAGCCTCAAGAGAAAAGCAGGAATTTACTACAAGGGAGCACTAATTAGGCTGTCATCTGATTAGTCATCAGAAATACTTCAGGCCAGACTGGAGTGGTATGAAATATCCAAGGTGATGAAAAACAAGAACCTACCACCAAGGCTATTTCACCAGCAAGTAGCTATCATTTAAAATCGAAGAAGAAATAAGGAGCTTCCCAGACAAGAGAAAGCTAAAGGAGTTTGTTAACACCAAGCCAGTACCACAACAAATGTTAAAGGGCTTGCTTTAAGAAGAAGAAGAGGAAAAAAAGAGGAGGGAAAAAAAGACAGAGAAAAACAGTTTAACAATAAAATCTCACTACATACATATTTATCAATAATCACCTTAAATGTAAATGGCTTAAATATTCCAACCAAAGGACATAGGGTAGCTGAATGGATAAGAGAACAAGACCCATATATATGCTGCCTCCAAGACACCCATCTCAGATCAAAAGATAAGCAAGATACACACAGACTAAAAGTAAAGGGATAGAAAAAGATATTTCATGCAAATGGAAAAGAAAAAAGCTGAGGTAGCAAACGTATAGCCCACAAAATAGATTTTAGAACCAAGGCTATAGTAACAGACAAAGAAGAACACTACGTAATGATAAAGGGAACAATCCAACAAAAGGTTATAACCCTAGTAAACATTTGTGTGCCCAACATAGGATCACCTAAACATGTAAAGCAAATCTTGTTGGACATAAAGGGAGAGATTGACAGAAATGCAGTCATAGTTATAGGTTTTAACACACCATTGACTTTAATAGATACATTTTCCAAGCAGAAAATTAACAAGGAGACAGTGGCCTTAAATGACCCACAAGATCAAGTGGATTTAATTGATATCTTGAGAGCATTTTCAAGTGCATATGGAACATATTCTAGGATAGACCACATGTTAGGATACAAAACAAGTCTCAATAAATTTAAGAAGACTGAAATCACATCAAATATATGTTCTGATTATAATTCTATGAAACTAGAAATCAATCAAAGAAGAACACTGAAAACAGGCAAAGACATGGAAGCTAAGTAACAGGTTATTAAACAATGAATGGGTCAAACATGAGATCAAGGAAGAAATCAAAAGATACCTTGAAACAAGAGAAAATGAGGACACAACAATCCAAAATCTGTGGGGCACTGGGAAAGCAATCCTAACAGGGAAAATATAGCATCATTGGAATCTTGGTAGGAATTACATTGAATTTATAGATTGCTTTAGGAAGCAGTATATACGGTATATAGCAGTATATACAGTATATAGCATTACAGTAAATGTATATATACATTTGTATATATACAAAATATACCAAACATTCCAGGAAGAACTAATACCTCCCCTTTTCAAACTATTTCATAAAATTCAAGAAGAGGAAAGAGAAAATGAATTTAGGAATTCATTTTACAAGGCCAGCATTAGCCTATTTCCAAAACCAGATAAAGACACTACAGAGAAAGAAAATTATTGGCCAATATCCCTGATGAATATAGATGCTAAAATCCTCAACAAAATATTAGCAAACTGAATATGACAATGCATCAAAAAGAGCATACACCATGACCAAGTGGGATTTATTCTGGGAATGCAATGTTGGTACAACATTTGCAAATCAATAATTGTGATTCATCACATAAACAAAATAAAGGATAAAACCCTATGATCATATCAATAGATGCAGATAAAATTCAGCACCCATTTGTGATTAAAACTCTCAGCAAAGTGGGAATAGAGGGGACATATCTAAACATAATGAAGGCCATGTATGACAAACCCACTGCCACCATCATATTCAATGGGAAAAAACTACTAGCATTCTCCTTAAGATCGTCAATAAGACAGGAATGTCCTCTTTCATCTTTTATTCAACATAGTACTGGAAGTCCTAGCCACAGCAATCAGACAAGAAGAAAGAAAGGACATCAAAATTGGAAAAGAAGTAGTGAAACTGTCCTATTTGCAGTTTACATGATTCTGTACACACAGAACCCCAAAAATTCTACCAAGAAACTACTAGAACTGATATTCAGCAAAGAAGCAGTATACAAAATTAATATCTATAAAAAAGTTGCATTTTTATATGCCAATAATGAACTAACAGACAGGAAAATTAAGAAAACAATCCCATTCAGAATTCCTTCAAAAAGAATAAAATACCTAAGAATAAACCTAACAGGATATAAAAGACCTGTACTCAGAAAATTACAAGACACTGAAGAAGTAAATTGAAAAAGATACAAATAAGTGGAAGCACATACTGTGTTCATGGATAGGAAGAATTAACATCATTATAATGTTCATACTACCTAAAGCAATCTATAAATTCAATGTAATTCCTACCAAGATTCCAATGATCTATTTCACAGAACTAGAACGAATATTTCAAAAATTTATATGAAACTACAAAGGGACCACATAGCAACAATGATCCTGAGAAAAAAGAACAAAGTTGGAGGAATCATGCTACCTAATATCAAACTATACTATAAGGCTATAGTAATCAAAATAGCCTGGTACTCAATGGCATATTTCACAGACATAGAACAAACACTTCAAAAATTTATATGGAATCATAAACGACCCCGAATAGCTGCAGCAATTTTGAGAAAGAAGAGCAAAGTAGGAGGGACCACAATACCTGATACCAAACTGTATTACAAAGCCACTGTAATCAAAACAGCCTGGTACTGGCACAAAAACAGGCACATGGACCAGTGGAACAGAACAGAGAGCCCAGAAATAAACCCAAGTCTCTACAGTCAATCGATATTTGACAAAGGGGGCAACAACATAAAATGGAGCAAAAATAGCCTCTTCAACAAGTGGTGCTGGGAGAACTGGACAGCTACATGCAAAAAAATGAAACTCGAGCACCAATTTATACCGTACACAAAAATAAATTCAAGGTGGATAAAAGATTTAAATATAAGCCGTGACACCATTAAAATTCTAGAGGATAACATAGGCAGGAAAATCCCAGATATTTCATGCAGCAACATTTTTACTGATATGTCCCCTAAAGCAAGAAACATAAAGGAAAGAATAAACAAATGGGATCTCATCAAAATAAAAAGCTTCTGCACAGCTAAAGAAAACAGTATTAAAATAAAAAGAGAACTAACTGTATGGGAAAACATATTTGACAATGATACCTCAGACAAGGGATTAATCTCCAAAATATATAAAGAACTTACATGACTCCACTCTAAGAAGACAAACAACCCAATTAAAAAATGGGCAAAGGATTTGAACAGACACTTCTCCAAGGAGGACATACAGAGGATCCAGAGACACATGAAAAGATGCTCGATATCGCTAGCTATCAGAGAGATGCAAATCAAAACCACAATGAGATACCACTTGACACCAGTCAGAATGGACTTCATAAACAAAGCAACAAACAGCAAGTGTTGGAGAGGTTGTTGGGAGTGCAGACTGGTACAACCACTATGGAAAACAGTATGGAATTTTCTCAGAAAACTAAAAATGGACATACCTTTTGACCCAGCAATTCCACTGCTTGGATTATATCCTAAGAACCCTGAAACACCAATCCAAAAGAACCTATGCACCCCAATGTTCATAGCAGCACAATTTACAATAGCCAAGTGCTGGAAGCAACCTAGGTACCCATCAGTAAATGAGTGGATCAAAAAACTATGGTACATTTACACAATGGAATTCTATGCAACAGAGTGAAAGAAGGAGCTCCTACCCTTTGCGACAGCATGGATGGAACTGGAGAGCATTATGCTAAGTGAAATAAGCCAGGTGGTAAAAGACAAATACCATATGATCTCACCTTTAACAGGAACCTAATCAACAAAACAAACAAACAAGCATAATATAAACAAAGGCACTGAATTTGAGAACAGTCTGACAGTGACCAGAGGGGAGAGGGGAGGGAATTTCAGGGGAAAAGGGGAACGGTTTAGAGCAACAAGTATAAAGGACACATGGACAAAAACTATGGGGGGTGGAAATGGGAGGGAGGTGGGGAGGGCTGGGGTGGTGAGCTGGGGTAAGAGTAAAAGACAGAAAACTGTACAAGATCAACAATTAAATAAATAAATAAATAAATAAATTTTTAAAATGCCCGAAAAAAAATAGCCTGGTACTGGCATAAAAACAGACACATAGATCAATGGAATAGAATAGAGAGCCCAGAAATAAACCCACTCCTTTATAGTTAATTAATATTCAACAGAAGAATAGGCTAAAGATAGTTTATTCAATAATTGGTGTTGGGAAAATTAGACAGATATGTGCAGAAAAGTGAAACTAGACCACCTTACACCATACAAAAGAATAAATTCAAAGTAGATTAAAGACTTAAATGTCAGACCCAAAACCACAAAAATTATAGGAGAAAACATAAGCAACAATATCTCAGACATAGCTTGTCACTATATTTTATCAGCTATATCTCCCCAGGCAAGAGAAATAAACAACAACAACAACAAAACAATGGGAATACATCAAATTAAAAAGTTTTTACACAGCAAGGAAAACATCAGCAAAACAGAAAGCCAGTCCACAGAATGGGAGAACATATTTCCTGGTACATCTGATAAGGGGTTAATATCCAAAATTTACAAAGAACTTATAAAACTCAATATCAAAACCCCTCAACCCAATTAAAAATGGACAAAGGACCTAAATAGACACTCTCCAAAGAGAATATACAGATGACCAATAGACATATGAAAAGATGCTCAACATCACTGGTAATCAGAGAAATGCAAATAAAAATCACAATGAGATACCATTTGACATCTGTCAGAATGACTATCACCAATAAATCAACAAACAACAAATGCCAGTGAGGATGTGCAGAAGGGGGAACCCTTTTGCACTGTTGGTGGGAATGCAGACTGGTGCAGCCACTGTGGAAAGCAGTACAGAGATACCTCAAAAAAATTAAAATGGATCTGCCTTTTCAACCAGTGATCCCAATCCTGGGAATATATATGAAGGAACACAAAACACTAATTTAAAGAACATAAGCACCCCTATGTTCATTGCAGCATTATTTACAGTCGCCAAGGTATGGAAGCAGCCCAAGTGTCCATCAGTAGATGAGTGAATAAAACAACTACAAGACATTTACCCAGTGGAATACCACTGGGCTGCAAAAAAGAAGAAAATTTTACTCTTTGTGGCGGTATGGGTGGAACTGGAGAACTTTATGCTAAGTGAAATAAGCCAGTCAGAGAAAGACAAATACCATATCATTTCACTCACATGTGGAATCTAATGAACAAACTGAACTAACAAGAAAAAACAGGGACAGACTCATAGATGGAGAGCAGGATAACAGCTAGTGGGGGTGGGGTGGGGAGGTTAGGGATTGAACAAAAAGGAAACAGGACCCATGGACATGAACAACAGTGTGGTGATGCTGGGGGGAGGGGAATATAAGGGGACTAAATGGTAATGGAAAAATACAATAAAATTCCAGCCAAGATGGAGGTGTAGGTAGAAACCCTTCACTTCCTTACACAACCAAAAGGAGGATAACAACCAAATCTAAAATCAATAAACAACCAAAATCACCAGAAAATCAAAGTGCATGGACCTCTGACAACCAAGGAATTAAAGAAAAAATCAAGAACAACCAGACTGGTAAGGCAGACCACGCTCTCCGACTCAGAAAAACTGTTGTGAGGTGGTGGTAGCACTGAGCTCAGCAGAGCTATTCGGGAGGGACTGACTTAAGGGGAAAACTGAGACTCAGAGCTGACTGTGGGCTAAGGCTGGGGTTGCCTTGGTGAGAGTTACTTGCAGTCTGACACAAGAGTCTGTTGGAAAGTGTGCTAGAGACAAGCAGGCAAGCTGCACTTTTCCCTTTCTGGCCCCTCCCACACAGGCAGTCCAGCAAAGAAGGTTGCTCTGCAGGGGTGAATACCTAAGGCCCCGCCCCCTTACAACCTATCAGCTGCACTAAGAGAAAGATAGCCCAAATGAAAGAACACAGCAAAATCTCAGAAAGAGAACTAAACAATGAGGTGATTGCCAGCCTATCTGATGGAGAATTTAAAGCCCTGGTAATCAAAATGCTCACAGAACTGATTGAGCTTGGTCAAAAAATGAAAGAACAAACAAAAGATACCCAAAATGAAACAAAGCTAAATATTCAGGGAACCAACAGTGACAAGAAGGAAACCAGGGTTCAAAGCAACGATTTAGAACAAAAGGAAGAAATAAACATCCAACTGGATCAGAACGAAGAAACAAGAATCTAAAAAAATAAAGAGAGGCTGAGGATTCTCTGGGACAACCTGAAATGTTCCAATATCCGAATTACAGGTGTTTCAGAAGGAGAAGAACAGCAGCAAGAAATTGAAAATTTATTTGAACAAATAATGAAGGAAAGCTTCCCTAATCTGGTGAAGGAAATAGACTTCCAGGAAGTCCAGGAAGCCCAGAGAGTCCCAAAGAATTTGGACCCAAAGAGGAAACACATCAAACAGATCAACATTAAGTTACCCAATATTAAAGACAAAGAGAAAATCCTAAAATCAGTAAGAGATAAGGAGACAGTTACCTACAAAGGAGTTCCCATGGGGCTATCAGCTGATTTCTCAGAAGAAACCTTACAGGCAAGAAGGGGCTGGAAAGAAGTATTCCAAGTTATGAAAGGCAAGGACCTACATCCAAGATTGCTCTACCCAGCAAAGCTATCATTTAGAATGGAAGGGACGATAAAGTGCTTCCCAGATAAGGTCAAGTTGAAGGAGTTCATCATCACCAAGCCCCTATTATATGAAATGTGAAAGGGACTTGTCTAAGAAAAAGAAGATAAAAAAAATATGAACAGTAAAATGACAACAAACACACAACCATCAACAAATAAACCTAAAAGAAAAGCAAAACAATGAAAACAAAAACTAAGCAAACAGCCAGAACAGGAACAGAATCAAAGAAATGGACATCACACAGAGGGAGTTCAGTGGGGAGGGGGAAGGAGGAATAGGGAAAAGGTACAGGGAAGAAGAAGCATAATTAGTTGGCATAAAACAGATGGGGAGAGACAAAAAATGGTATAGGAAACAGAGGACTCAGAGAACTTATATGTATAACTCATTTGACATGGACATGGGGAGAATGCTGGAAGGTTGGGAGGCCAGGGTGGAGGGGGGGATAAAGGGGGGAAAATTGGGAAAACTGTGATAGCATAATCAATAAAAATACTTAAAAATATAATAAAGGTTAAAAACTAAAAAATAAAATAAACTCAAAAATTTTTCCATAATGCACTAGCATGCTTGAGTTTAAGCAGATGGTGAGGTTTCTAATTATTAACAATGTTTTCATTCAAATATTTTTGTTTTCTGATTTTTATAAAAGATATGCATTCTTTTTACACTGAATGAAAATACTATTGTTTATCGCATCTTTGGACAATTTTTACTCATATAAATTTTTCCTTATACTGAGGTAAAAATCTATTAATTCTCCCCATGAAAGATAGTTTACCTGTTGGTGCCTTATAGATCAAACCCAATTTACTGTACTTCCCATATGACAGCCCAGCAACATTTTACTCTCATCTAAGTTTTTCCTTCAAATTAAATTAGAAAATTTAATTTCTTTAATCAAACTTCACACACATAGTACCTAGTCCCTTCATGATCCCAATCGCTCATCTCTAAACTCCAACTGGTGTTCATATACTGTTTTTTTTTATTTTTATTTTAATTGTTGATCTTGTACAGTTTTCTGTCTTTTACTCCCACCCCAGCCCACCACCCCAGCCCTCCCCACCTCCCTCCCATTTCCACCCCTCCATAGTTTTTGTCCATGTGTCCCTTATACTTGTTCCTGTAAACCCTCATATACTGTTTTTGAACTGGGACTCCGAGAGTAGAATGCAGCTTTCCAGTAATCATACTGTAAACTGACACCACACTCTCCCTGACTGGTACGACTCAGTGAGTTGGGCTTCTTCCTGCAAACTGAAAGATTGGCTGTTTGATTCCCAGTCAGGGCACATGCCTGGACTGCAGGCTACCTCCCCCAGTAGGGGACATGCAAGGAGAAGCAAGCCATAGATGTGTCTCTCAAACATCGATGTTTCTCTCCCTCTCTTTCTCCCTCCCTTCTCTTCTCTTAAAAATAAATAAATAAAATCTTAAAAGAAACCATGCTCTAACTTGAGTTGGTACCATGCTTATTTGATGCCATGCTTCCATTGACGCAACTCAAGATTGCATGACCTATTTGATACAAACAACATTTGAAGTTGGTACATATCAAGTTTATTGAAAACAAAAACTTCTGTGGTTTGTCTACATACATAGCTATTAAACAAAGTCTCCTCCATCGTGTTCATATGCTTTAGGGAATTTTGTACCCAAATGCAAGATTTCAATATATCCTGCCTAATCTCACCTTATTGCTGTCCTTAAAGCTAATCAGACAAAATTTCCTGATTCTTTCCTCCAATATATGCTTTCTTTCAGTTTTTCGTCATGCAAAAGATTTGATGAGCTACACCATTTATACTCTACCCAAGTAAATGACAAAAAATGTTTAATAGATGAAAAGAACAAAGTGTCACAATAAGTCTTCAAACACACCACCAGACTGACAGTGATTCATTTGTCCATCCTTGATTATAGTCCTTTAAGTCAGTTCTGAATCTCATGGCATCCATTACATACCACAAAGAGCATTGTCAAATGCCTTGGAGCTGCCAAAGGTAGAGAACTAAGATATACTGGCCACCCGCTACTTTCAAGTAGTTTATATTACCTCATTTAATTCATCTATTTATCCAACTAATATTTATTGAGAATACCAGGTATTCTTCGAGACTGTAGCAACATACAGAAAAACCAAGTTTTTTGTAGTATTATATGTACTACACGTATTATCATCCTCATTTTGCAGAGTAGGAAAGTAAGGCTCAGAGATACGAACTAACTGCCAAGATGGACACATAATGGTATCAGAGCCAGGATCCAAACCTAATTTTGACCACATAAATGTTTTTCTCACAGCTGGATGTTATCTCTGAAGTCCACAGACATTATAGCTACCTAACCTTCACTCACTTCAATTTCTCCTTTTCTGTCTTCCATCCGTAGTGGTTTCCTCTTTATTACAATAAAACAGTTGCCAGTAGAGTCTATACTTTAACTCGGAGTGACTAATGGTGGGAATTATAGGCATCATAGTAGACTAATAGGGAAAATGTTTGGAGAAACAAGGCTACCAGCTTATAAGGAATCACTAGCTTTCTGTGTTTTCCTTATGGTAACTCACTTCTGGTTCTATTGTTATTCCCTTAACATGCATCCCCCTCTTGCAAAAATGAACAAAAACTAAACTTCTAAGTAGGGATTAGAGGGCTGAAGCACATTCAATTTCATACTTATAAGTAATAAAATGCACCTCATTTATAGTGAATATTGACTATGTCATGCTCCAAATCTTGTCCTGGAGAAGAATGCGAGTGGAGAATTTCTAATGCTAGTTTTCACTTCCCAAATAAAACATTTCAGTGTGTTTAACACAAAAAACAATAGCAAAGTAGTTCAGAATCTCTTATATTTGTTTTTATGTTTTTAGGTAACAAATTTAAGTTCATGTCCTTAGTCTTTCACAATTATGTTATTTCCTTAAAAATCATAATTAACTAGTTTTTAATGAAAAAGTAATAATTGAAAGTAGATTAATGTTTTAGTACAACAAAAGGGAATATAATTTAAAAGGAAGACTTTGGAATTCCCACATCTTTCTTCATGCCACTCAGAAATAATCGATTTTAGTTCCGGTGTCTTCATGTTCTTTCAGGCCTCATCTTCTCTGCACATGTGTACATGTATGTGGGCTTTTTCCTTGGAGATCTTCCTGTCTTAGAGAAACCTGCCACATTCTTTAATATTTGCATCATATATTCCCTCATTAATGTACTATATCTGATTTAACCAGTCTCTTATTGATGGTTGTTTAACTTGTTTCTAGCCTTCACAATTAAAAGCAATTATTTTAATTTAATTAATTCAAAATGTATTATACATACCAAATGCCAAGCTGTGTTCTAAAGCATTTTATAAAAGTGAGCTCATTTAATCTCTAAAGTAACCCACTGAAGTAGGTCCTAATCTCATCATAATTTTATAGATGAGGAAAGTGAGAATAGAGCAATAAAGTGACTTCTCCCAGGACACACGGCTATAAAAACAGAGCTGGAAGTCAAACACACACCTCTCTAGTTCAAGGCTCCATGCTCAGCTTTCATGGGCTTTGATTCCTCTCCACTTCGGAAGCACAATTGTCTATTCCTGAAGTGGACCAGCTGTTAGGCACAAGAAATGAAAGGTGCTTTTAGTAGCCAACATTAGCATGTGAAAAAACTGAGGAAGAAGAAAAAGATAGATGGCAAAATGCGTGGAGAGCTACTTCCATTCCACTCTGTCACACTCATTCTCAATGACTTCTGCAAAGCTTTTTGGAAGGCAGACAGACCAACCCATCCCAAGTGATCAACCCCCTGCAAGCATGAAGTCATGTCACCCAGACACCTTGAAGGAGCTGAGGTGATAGCCCACAGAGCACTGGTTTTCAAATCCCGCAGAAAAACAGTAAAGACACTAACTCAGTTTTGTACAAAACTTCACTGGGGGCACAATTTTAAGTTGAGGGTAAACAATCTAATCAAGGCATTTTAATTAATTTTTTTTAATCAAGGCATTTTAAAAGAAGAATTTGTCTCAAGAAATCTTTTTTATCAGGCATACAATTATACCTTCTTAGTCTGAAGACAAGCAATTTTGTTGCTCTGAAAAGCTCAAAAGCCAAAATGCACTCAATTCTTTTTCCCAGAAGCAGAACAATTTGTTCTCTGGTGCCAGTTTTTGTATTTCTAAAAGATAACAGTGCTTGCTGCCAGTGGTAATACCACTTGAATCTCAAAAGACTTGACTAGAATCTTGTTGATGCATTGGGGTTTAAACATGACAAACCTACACTCCCATTCCCCAGTGGTAAATATCAAAAATACCTGCCAGTTTCTTCTAGTATATACAATGCTAATTATATCACTGTTCTAATTTTATTTCTGGCCTTTGGTAGAGCAGAAGCTTTGCTGGTATATTAATAATGACATAAATGTTTGCACATTTTTGAAAGTGTGAGAATATGAATCACCTTGAGAGAAATCATTTTGATCCAAACGTGAGAGCTACATCTGAACAGTTTCTTTTCTACTGTACATTTTGGTGGTAAAACGGCAGTCTGAACTTTAGGATAAAAATTATAAAGAATAAAGGAAAGAATGGGTTCAAACAAAAGTGTATGCAACCCTTGGATCACTTGGTCAAAAGAGAAAAATTCAGAAAATGAACGGCTCACCTGGGAGTCCAATTAATTTAATGTTTTGATTTTTAAAAGATAACATTTTGCAAGATTTAGAAGAATTTTCAAAAAAATTTCCCAAAATATTGAAAATTTTTGAAATGTTTCTTGATATTTTCTTTGATAACTCTAGAGGAAAAATCCACCAAATATTCAAAGTCAGCTGGCCCCCATCTCCCACCTCCCAGTTCTGATATCACCCCTCCCATCTAGCGTGACCTCATGATAAAACCACATAAGATGCACACTCGGGGAGGGTATGAACAGTCTATCTATTTTAGTTTGTTGCTTCTGCCAACAAAAGATGGACCTTCACCATCCAAATAAATAAATAAATATGTATCGTTTCTCCATTTGGAATAAAATCGTATTTGATAAGATTACATCTACGTCGGAAATACAAACTACAGTAGTCACCCTATCTATAGGGGCTGCATTCGAAGACCCCAAGTGGATGCCTGAAACCGTGGATAGTACCAAACCCTGTATAGTTGCATGCTATGTTTTTTCCTATACATGGATATTTATGATAACGTTTAATGTATAAATTCAGCACAGTAAGAGATTAACTACAAAACTGATAATAAAATAGAACAGTTATAACAATACACTGTAATAAAGGTTATGTGAATACGGTCTCTCCCTCTCTCTCAAATTACGACAGTTACTAAGTGAATAATGGGCAGGGAGCGTCTGAGGCACAGACACAATGGACAAAGATGATTCACACCTGGCCAGGGCACAGTGGAGCAGCGCAAGAGTTCATCATGATACTCAGAACAGCACAAAATTTAAAATGTAAAAAGTGTTTATTTCTGAAACTTTCCAATTGATATTTTCAGACCATGGCTGACCCCAGGTAACTGAAACCAAAGAAAGTGACACCAAAGATCGAGGGGATAACCATAAGAACCTTAGACAATCTTAGGGGTAACTGGGTTTGTATTTGTCCTCTACGTAGGAAAAAATTGCGAAAGACTGAAACGTGCCAAAAGATGTTTTCAATGAAAAACTGTGTGTTGCTTATATCACTGGATTATCTGTTTTTTGGGGGACTCGTGTCTTACCATCTTTGAGCTACTTTATAACTCAGTAAATTGTAGATAATAACTACAATGCAAATATTTTTTGTCAATAAACCTGCAAATATATTCTGTCAAGTGGAAATACAATTACTTTCCATCTCCAATTCTGCAGAAATAACCAGCTTTTCATCTATTTGCAAACTTGTTTCATGGCATACCTATGTCTCCACTTTTTTATTTCTCCTTGGAACCGGTTAGGATATTTTACTGATTCCCTTAATAATTAGTGAGTTCAACAAGCTATTCATTTTATATGTACATAAAAGTCATGATTTTATCTTTTATGAAAATTCTCTTTGACAAATCACTATACATTTTACTTGAACTAATTTTTTTATTGTTGCTCAAGTACAGTTGTCTCCATTTTCACCCCACCATGCCCCCCTGCCTCCTACCCTCCAACCTACCCCATTTGGCTTTGTCCATGTGTGTTTTATACCTGTTCCTTGATGGCCCTTCCCCTATTATCCCCCATATCCCTCTCCCCTCCTCTCTGGTTACTGTCAGTTTGTTCTTTATTTCAATGTCTCTGGTCCTACCCTTTGTGACGGCATAGATAGAACTGGAAAACATTATGCTAAGTGAAATAAGCCAGGTGGTGAAAGACAAATACCATATGATCTCACCTATAAGTGGAACCTAATCAACAAAACAAATAAGCAAGCAAAATACTTTAACTCATTTTTAAAAGTACTCAAGTTATCACTTCATTCTGCAAGAGAACCTCTCCGTTTTCATTCCCAATAACATAATATGAAAATATGGTTATTTCCTCAGGTCATCATCCTTACCTTGCAAGTAAATGTTTTTCTTCTAATTTAGTAAGATCTTTTGTTTTCCCTATATATGTTTCACTCACAGACTTCTTTGGAGGCTTAAGTCAGGAAAACTCATTGAATAGGGGTCATTACGGCTCTACCATTAGTGAAATAGGTTTGCTTCCTCCCTCGTATGGTACATTTTTAATATATAATTTATAAATCATTGCTCTACTTCATTTTCTCTTATTCTTCAATATCTAAGCAAATTGAGCCAACAGAATGCAGCTAATAATTACATAGAAAGCATGCTTGTGACAGAGCTCAGCTTCAAGAAATGGCCCCTGAGAAGGCTTCTAAGTAATACAGGACTTGAATAATTTCTTCAGATTCTCCTACTGCATAAATCATTGCCGAGAGTACATTGGGTATTTGAGAAAACAGAATCTCTAGCTTCCAGGAAATCTTTTAATAGATGAGTATCACAGTTCTTTGAGCAATAATTACTAATAACTTGTACATTATACTAACCACACAAACACACACATACCATCACCCCAAAAGTACTGAGGAAATATATATTTTTCATTGAAGTTGATTTCAAAGGAGGGCCATGAAGGTAAGTTAAGCCTAATAGTGAAGCTCGGCACTCCTTGCATCCAAAGCAATCTCTTTACAAGGGTTGAGAATCATGAGTTTATTTGTCTTTAACTTCCCCTTTTAGGAAATCTATAAATAAGAACTGGTGTCAACTCTGAGCTTTAAGCTCCCCAGGAAACAGTATTCATAGGAACAAATAGATCCAAGAATGCTACTTTTGTTTATAGATAAAGCAATTTTCTTTTAGTTTATACTTACTAATGCCATAAATGGCAACACTTTCTATCACACTCCTTACTTAATATCGAAGTGATGCTTTGCATAAAAATTCCTCAGACCCGCCGTGTCCCTTTCTGATCTTCCCAGTACTTCTGCTGATCACCTATAGGAAATATAGGGTGGTATTTAACAGTCAAGTCAGATCACACCATTTACTATCATTTACTCAGTCCCCCAAATTCCCATTCTGGAAAATGACCAATAATGATATCTATCTTACAGGGCTGCCTTGAGGATTAAGAAACTTAACGCTTGTAAATAAGGTGTGTAGGATGCAGTAGGCAGTCAATAAATATTTAGTAGCAGCACAGATGTCAAATAATGACTCAAAAGCTGGTGCATACAAGGTCATTTTAGGCAATAATTCAGGAACAATTCACTCCAGTTAGCACAACTCTGCCTTCCTTCCATAGGAAGCAGAGAGGAGCTCTCTGCCTTGAGACCTTGTGGGAGGCAGAGGACAGAGGGGACAGACCCTCCTTGAAGAATCAACCAACAAAATGAATGTAGACAATCCATTAGCATTTGTTAAATGATCCCCTGAGACAGTAGTTCTCAAGTGTGGCTCAAGTGTTTCTGACGGCTCTACAATACCCTCCAGGTGGTCTGTGAATTCCCTATAGATTTAAGCACAATAAGAAGTTAAGAGAGAACCTCACTGCTCTAAATAAATTTAGGTCTCCCAACCCAGATAAATTATGTCCCAGAAAATGGAGGCAACCGGCCAACGGATCTGTTAAATAATTGTAAATTGCCCTGAAGGAATCTTGGAAAATGAAATACATGCCAACATATTAGAAAAATGAAAATATTATCTGCTTATTCATAAAGGGTAGGTTCTGTGAATGATCAATCTGTGCATTTAGCAGAGATCCCAGACAAAAGCCTAGAAAATATTGTTAAATAAATAGTTCTTAAGTGCTTGGAAAACAAAGGGGAATGGGCAAAACTAAGAAAATCGGTAGTATTTTAGTGAGAGAAAGAATACATAGTGCAGTGCTTATCAAATTTGAATGAGCATGGGAGTCAGCAGAACTTTTGTTAAACGGCAGAATCTGATTGAGTGGGTCTGGATGGGGCCTCAGAGTCCACGTTGCCCACAAGCTCCCAGACGATGCCAGTTCTGTTTATTGCTGGACCACACTCTGCATAGCTAGGCTGCAGAGCACTCTTGGTAGAGATATAAGTTGGAGAAATTGTATAATATTCATTAGAATTTTAAGATGTGCGTGCATGCCTTTTATCATAGCAACTCTGCTTCTAGAAGTGAATTCTTTCTCATTTGCCTAAAGGCAAAAGGATGTTCATAATTGCATTGTTTATAAAAGCAAAACTGGCAACAACCTAAATGTCCATCAGTAGGAGAGTAGTAAAGTAGATTGTGGTAAACTGAGCATTATTTTGAAGGCACTATAGAAAATGTTTACTGTTATGGAAGATCCTCAAGAATTTTATTAAGAGAGATAACATAGAACACTATCCAATACATTTTTAAAGAGACAAAATGTCTGTATCAATACATACATGTAAATATATAAGAAAGTATCCAGAAAACTACACATCAACTTCTCAGTGGCTTCCTTTGAGTAAAGGCATGAGACTAGAGAAGGGGCATGAAAAGGGAACTTTCACTTTCAGTCATTTTCCTCCTGTATTTCATATTCTTTAACAAAGAGAATTTATTTATAATTTGCGTGGTTGTTTTGAATAGAAAGGCAAGAGGTGACCAATGAAAGTTGCCACGGGTTCATTAGGAATTTGTACATGAATGACATCTAAGAGAAAACTTCTGTGTTTCTCTCATTCCACACAGACATTCCAGGAGTATGGGGGCCTAAAGGTCCATAACGCACTGTGGGTTCTTGGCTTCCCGCGCTAAAGAATTCAAACATGAGCCAGCATGGATTTTACAGGGAAGTTTGGTAGTGAAGCAGTGAGACAGAGAGTGGCTACTCCACAGGCAGAGCAGCCCCTCCCCAGTGGGACTTACTTCTTTTATTGAGGCTCCTTTAATGGGGGGGCGGGGCCTTCAGTAGGTGGGAGGAATATTCAGGATTTTTTCCGGGATGTAAAGGATGGAGTCTTCTCAGAAGAGCCCCCATCAACCATTTTGTTCCCTTGCATGGGTTTTTTGATTCCAGTCATTGTGGCTCTGGATGTGTGGTTTAGTATGCTAATATATTACAATGAGTGTATAATGAAGTGAGGGGTTACTGCAAGGTGAAAGAAGTCACCATGTTGGATTCAGCCGGTCTTCTGCTGGTTCTAAGACATAAATCTATTGGGGGTTGGTCTTACTATCTCCTTGACAATCCCTGTAGGCTTTATTGGTTACAGCCGTTTCCCCACACACCCTATTTCAGTACTACTGCTGCTTGCATTACTTCTGACACCAAATGTGTGGGTTTTTCACACCAAGCAATTCTGACACTAACTTCCATGAGCTAGCGCAGATCCCCCTTGCGATGCCAGTCATAACTTTGGGCCTCCAGTACTTCTGACTATGAATCAGGGCTTCCTAAGACCCTCTCCTCAGGTTTGATAGCGCTAGAACAGCTCATAGAACTCAGGAAAACAGTTTCCTTATTATTACTTTTTATTATAGTAATAAATATATACTTGTATTTTATATATATAAATATTTTATATTTATATTTATAACTTATTATTACTTTTTATTATAATAATATATACTTGTATTTTATATATAAATATTTTATATATAAATAGTTATATATATAAATATGTGTGTATATACACACATGTGCATATATAACATATATCATGTGCATATGTACATAATATATGCATGATGTATCATATAATATACATGAAATGTGTGCAGCATATATACATATGTGCATGTGCACTCATGTACACATACACGTGCACCTATATGCCTGCACACACATGTGTGTGCTACACAGATACATGTGTGTGGTGTGTATAATATGTGTGTGATATATGTGTATGTGTATTTTGTATGTGTGTGTGATAAAGGACACAACTCAGAAACAAGATATGGGGAACGGGTGCAGAGTCTCTATGCCCTCTCTCATATACTACCTTCCCAAAATCTTGATGGGTTCACTAACCTGGAAGCTCTCCAAACTCTTTCAATTAGGGTCTTTTATGGAGGCTTCATATGTAGGCATGATTAATTACATCATTGGCCATTAATAATTAACTCAACCTCTGGTCCCCCCTCCCTCCTCCCTGGAGCTCAGGAGGTGGAGCTGAAAGTTCCAACTTTCTAATCACATGCTTGATTCCCTTGGCAACCAGCACTCATCCTTATAAGTTTTCCCAAATTCACCTTGTTAACATAAATTCAGGTGTGGCTGACTAAAGCTTGTTATGAATACAAAAGATACATCTTTTCCCTTTATTGCTTTGGAGATATTTCAGGAACTGGGAACGAAAACCAAATATTACAACAAAAATGTTCCTATCACTTTATCACTTAGGAAATTGCAAGGATATTAGGAGCTCTGTGCCAGAATTTGGAGACAAAACCAAAAATATATATTTCTTATATCACAATATCATAATGTGCTTTTCAATTGATTGGATACAAGGATAATGAGGTAGATTTGTAATTGTTAGAAACAACCAAATCCAGATCATTATTCATCACTAATAGAAATATCTTGTGGTGTGCTCCAGGACTCTGTCCCTGGTCCCATTTAAAAAAATGTATTTGCCTATATCTTTCATAGAAAACAAAAAATGCATTTTATTAAATTTTCAAATGATGTGAGGCTGGAGAAATAGCTAATTTGTTGAATTATGAAACTAGGAATTCAAGACTTCCGGACAAGATGGAGGCATAGGTAGACACACAGTGCCTCCTCGCACAACCAAAATTGATTACAACAAAAAATTTAGAAACAAAAAACCAACCAATTCTGACAGAAAATTGAACTGTAAGGAAGTCTGACAACCTTTCATCCAGACCGGTAAGAGGGGCGGAGAGGGGTCACAGCAGGAAAAAGCAGTGGTTGGCACTCCCGGGTGCGCAGGTGGCAGCTAACAGACCCCAGGCATGCAGGCAGCAACTAGCAGACCCAGTGAGACATGCAGTGCAGCTGGATGACCACGGATACACATTCTCACAGATAGACCAGGCGAGAACAAGGAGTGAGACAGACTGCACAGCCCAGGGCCCCAGCACTGGGAAATGAAACCTAACAGCACCAATTGAAAACACTTGTGGGAGTTGAGGTTCCGGGAGAGACTCCCGACTTCACACAAGAGTTTGTTAGAGAGACCCACATGGTCCTAGAATGTACATAAGCCCACCCACCCGGTAACCATCACTAGAAGGGCCGAATTTGCTTGTGGGAAGCTGCGGAAGGGACTGAAATACAAGAGAGAGAGTGGAGCTAGTGCCATTGTTCCCTCTCGGACACTGCTCCCACATACAGCATCACAACCCATCAACTGGGTTGCCCCATGCTGGTAAACACCTAAGGCCCCGCCCCTCATACATAACAGGTGTGACCAGACCCCCCCCCCCAAAAAAAATGGCTCAAATGAAAGAACAGATCAAAGCTCGAGAGCCAATACATCTAAGTGACAAGAGATAGCCAACCTATCAGATGCACAATTCAAAGCACTGGTGATCAGGATGCTCACAGAATTGGTTGATTTTGGTCACAAATTAGATGAAAAAATGAAGGCTACACTAAGTGAAATGAAGGAAAATGCACAGGGAACCAATAGTGATAGGAAGAAAACTGGGATGCAAATCAATGGAGTGGACCAGAAGAAAGAAAGAAACAACCAAACAGAAAACAAGGAAGAAACAAGAATTAAAAAAAAAAAAATGAGGAGAGGCTTGGGAACCTCCAGGACATCTTTAAACGTTCCAACATTCGAATTATAGGGGTACCAGAAGGGGAAGAGGAAGAGCAACAAGTGGAAAACTTATTTGAACAAATAATAAAGGAGAACTTCCCCAATCTGGCAAAGGAAATAGACTTCCAGGAAGTCCAGGAAGCTCAGAGAGTCCCAAAGAAGTTGGACCCAAGAAGGAACACACCAAGGCACATCATAAGTACATTAGCCAAGATTGAAATGAAGAAGAGAATTCTAGAAGCAGCAAGAGAGAAGGGGACAGTCACCTACAAAGGAGTTCCCATCAGACTGTCAGCTGATTTCTCCAAAGAGACCTTGCAGGCAAGAAGGGGCTGGAAAGAAGTATTCCAAGTTATGAAAGGCAAGGACCTCCATCCAAGATTGCTCTATCCAGCAAAGCTGTCATTTAGAATGGAAGGGCAGATAAAGTGCTTCTCAGATAAGGTCAAGTGAAAGGAGTTCATCATCGCCTAGCTCTTATTCTATGAAATGTTAAAGGGACTTATCTAAGAAAAAGAAGATAAAAAACATGTATAGTAAAAAGACAGCAAACTCACAATTATTAACAACCACACCCAAAACAAAAACAAAAGCAAACTAAGCAAACAACTGGAATAGGAACAGAACCACAGAAATGGAGATCATATGGAGGGTTAGCAACAGGGGAGTGGGAGGAGGAGAGAGGGGGAAAAGGTACAGAGAATAAGTAGCATAGATGGTGGGTAGAAAATAGACAGGGGGAGGGCAAGAATAGTGTTGGAAATATGGAAGATAAAGAATTTATGACACATGGACATGAACTAAAGGTGGGGAATGTGGGTAGGATGGGGTGCAGGGTGGAGGGGAATGAAGGGGAGCAAATGGGACAACTGTAATAGCATAGTCAATAAAATATATTTTAAAAAAAGAAACTAGGAATTCAGAAATCTCTTGACTGTCTGGAAATGTTGATTAAATCTAAGAGAAAACATTTATTTGGGGGATTAATGTACAGTCCTACCCTTAAATGTAGAAATCAAACAACACAAGCACAAAATGAGGGAGCACAACATGGTTTAATAAAATCTAATTTGACAAGACAAGATTACAGCTGACTGACACGCCAAATAAGTAAATAATATAATTTGGTTGCCATCCACATTTGATTATGTCAATGTAAGAAACATTTAAACCTGTAAAAATAACTTTTTTATAAGAGTTAATTTGATCCAACCTGACAATATACCATATACCATATGCCAGGGAGCAAGATCTCAAATGCTCCAGAGAATAACAGTTTTGCAGTTTCTTTTATGCATTTGAAATTAAGGAAGGAATTTAAGGAAAGTTACATGGAGGTGGGAGAAAGCAAGGCAGGGATTGGATTACAGGATAGTTAAGGCTATGTGCTTTCTTGAGGGTGGTTAAGGCTTACTTCAAAGGTGTGTTAAACTAAATGCACAGCATCAATGAAGAGGAGTTACTTAAGGCGATTATAAACCTTTTATTTAAAAAGCTATGACTGAGCCCTGGCCAGTGTGGCTCAGTTGGTTGGTGTGTCATCCCATACACCAAAATGTTGCAGGTTCAATTCCTGGTCAAAGCACATACTGAGGTTGTGAGTTTGATCCCTGTCAGGGTGCATATAGGAGTCTCTCTCTCTCTCTCTCTCTCTCTCTCTCTCTCTCTCTCTCTCTCTCTCTCTCTCTCTCTCTCTCTGGAGGAGGAGGAGTTATGGCTGAGTGGCTGAGGCATTCCTCCTACCTACATGATCTGCCCAGTTAGGAATTTTTAATCAGATCATCCTGTGAAGTTACTTTCTGTAGAACCCCTTTTTTCATAGCTAAAAAAAGGTTTCTCAAGATTCAAACCAGGACCAAAAAGGGAAAGCTTCATAAAGACAAATTTCAAGTCCCTATAAAGAAAAACTTTAGCCTGTCCAAGCACAAAATGGATTGTTTTATGAAGTATTGTATTCCCTACTGCTGGAGATGTTCAAGCAGAGAACTACCTCTTGCTAGATGAAGTGGAAAAGCACCATTTAGACAGCCTTTAAGGTCAATTATGGGTTCTAAAAATGTACAGTTTTATGACGGGATTAATAATGACCTGTGGAAGGGTTTTTTTGAAATTTTTATTTTATTTTATCATTAATCTTTGTTGTATTAGTTTCCATTTTTAAAGGTTAAAAAATAAATATTTTTATTCATTTGATCAATTCTATCAAGAATGGTAGTCTTACTATAGGCATAGGAAGAAGTGTAGGTGGTCCAAGGAATTTCTGTCTCAGTGACTATGGCGCATACACTCCTTTATTATGGGTACCTCCTAGAATTCCAAACCTGAAAGAGATAATGAACATCTAGTCTAGACCGATCTTGTTGACGATGGAGTACAATTGTGTGCCTGAAGTAGACAGAATCCTTCATGCTCAATCTCAGCAGCATCCCAGTGGGGGTGAGTAGAGATCCTTTTCACTCCTTCATGCTTCTACCCTGGCTACCACAAACATGCAACCTAGTGCCCAGGGTGGCTGCTACCATATGAGATGCTGGCAGTAGTGGTTTAGCAACTCCTCTGCCATACTTACATACTTCTCTGATGGTAGTTTTTGATGATATTCAAGAAACAAAATCCTTTGCCTCTTTGACAATGGGGACCCAAGATGTAGATAAATTTTCTGTCCTGCAACTAGCTCTGTGTGGAGAAGTATACTGTATACTATGCCTGCCAGTTTTACTGATGTTAATGAAAGCTTTTTTAAAATCCTCAGCAGAGGATACGTTTATTGATTTTAGAGAGAGAGGAAGGGAGAAAGAGGAAGAAAAACATCAGTGTGAGAGAGAAACACTGATAGGTTGCCTCCTGTACCTGCCCTAACCAGGGATCAAACCCGCAACCTTTTTAGGCACAGGACATTCCAACCAACTGAGCCACTCGGCCAAGGAAATGGAAGCTTTTCTGCCAAAAGTTTTCACATTGGTAACTACTGTGCCATGAACTTACTTTTTTAAACCATTTCCCCATCAAAATAAAATCAAATTACTCAGCCTAATATTTCATAGCTTGATTTTTGTAAGCCATAAAATTGCCACTAGCTGCCTTGATTTTGGTGTATTGGTGTGCATGCTGCTGTCAACTAGAAAAAAATAAGCCTTCAAAGGAAAAACAAATCCATTTTGGGGACTTGTGTTTGAGACGCAGAAATTTCTGTTGTGTACGTGTACAATGCTGTTACTCTAAAATTGATGCAAGTAGGAAGGAGTATGCTAGTAGTTGTTTACTCTCAGAAAGGAAAAAACAACACTGGTTTTTAGCATTTGCCAATTTTTGTGCTATAAATACTCCTACCATGGTTGTCAGGCTGCGAACATAGATAACACTTAACTTGGAGTTGGGAAGAGATATGCTTATAGGCTTCGATGAGTTAAACAAGCCTCCTCAACTGGACGTGGGGGAACGAATTAGTTGAGTATTTAGAGTAGAAAGAAGTGCCTATAACATTTGATGCTTGGAGTGAATCTTCCTTCTAAAAGATTTTACAGAGGTATTTAAGGCTGGTTGGGGCTTGGTACATTAAAACAAAAGAGTATTTGTTTCTTTTTCCTGTCCTTTCACCAACTATTTTGATCAGCTAAGTTTGCATTCTTACTAAAAAGTATTTTAAGAATGAAAATTGCAGCTATTCCAATATTTATTTTGAGGTCCTTCCCATCTTTGTAAAGTTGAATTGTATTTTTATATCACAAAAGAAACTTTCATAACAAAGCTTTGTGGTTGTAAGAAGAAACGATTAGATTTCTTCATAACGATTTCTATACCAGTGACACCCTTCCTCCAGAACATATCTACATAAATAGTTTGATAGCATTTAATATAATGAAATCTATTATTTATTCCTTAGTGGAAAAGAAGAATGTCAGACATTCTTGTTAGAATATCCTAATATCATGCCAATATCTCATCCTTGCCCTCCTGGAGAGAGGCTATAAAGCTAAATGAACCATGTTTAACAGGTCTGTCTAATAAGGTGTCATTAGAGCCTACTTAGATCTTATGGGAAAAAAGAATAGATACAACTGTCAGCATTTTCTTTCCTCCCCCTCCCTTCTCTCCGAGTTGAATGTGAATATTCCACCTAGATCAGCAGCATGCTAGCTCACGAGGCAACTCGCATGAGGATGAAAGCTAACACCAGGACAGCAGACGGAAAAGAGAAAAACTTCCCATGAATCCTGACAACATGGTCAAACCATTTACTAGATGTAGAGTGTCTACATCCAGATGTCTTGGTGTATGAGGAAACAGTCCTAATTTTTAAAATAACTTCATTGAAGTATAGTTTACAATTCTATAAACTTTATCTGTCATAAGGAAGCAATTCAATGAGTTTTAGTAAATTATAGAGTTATAGAGCCATCACAATCCACTTTTCCCCTCAAGCTCATTTTCAATCAATCTCCGATCCCAGCACTGGCCCTAGGCAAACATTGATCAGCTTTCTGACTCTAAACTTACCTTTTCTGGACATTTCAAATAAATAGAATCATGCAATAGGTAGTCTTTAGTATCTGGCTTTGCTCACTTACAATAATGCTTTTGAAGTTTATCTGTGCTGTAGCATGTACCATTATTTTATTTTTTAATGCTGAATAGTACTTCCTTTATATACATATACCTTAGTTTGTTTATACATTTGTCTACTGGTTGATAACTTGGTTGTTTTCAGTTTGGGGCCATTACAAATAATGCTGGTAAGAATATTTATGTACAAGTTTTTGTGTATATGTTTTCATTTGTCTTGGCTAGATACCAAGAAGTAAAATATGGAGGTCACATATGATTACATTTGACACTTAAAGAAATTGCCATACTGTTTTCCGAAGTGGTTGTACCATTTTACAACCCCACCGGCAATGTATGAGAGTTCCAGTCTAGCTACACTCTTGCCAATACTCAGTATTGTTTGTCCTGTTTTAGAGTAAACATTCTTACTAGGCATATACTGGTATTTTGTTGTGATTTTAAATTCATTTTCCTGAGGACTAATGATTTTGAGTACTTTTCCATGTGCCAACTAGCCATTCACATGTCTTCTTCGGTAAAATGTCTATCAAATCTGTTGTCCATTTTTAATTGCGTTGTTTGTCTTCCTATTTTTCGGTTGAAAGAGTTCTCTATAGACTCTACATACATCCCCTTTATCAGAGATATGATTTAAAATATTTCTTCCAAATTTATGTTTTCATTTTCTTAATCTTGTCTTTTGAAGCACTCATTTTTAATTTTAATAAAGTCCAATTTATAAATTTTTTTCATTTTAGAGCTTGTGCTCTTAGTGTCATAGCTGAATTCTTTGCTAACCCAAAGGCACAAAAATTTATTCTTATGATTTTTTACAGAGGTTTAACCATTAGCTTCTTTGGAGCTAATTTTTTAGTATAGTGTAAGGCAAGATTCGATGTTTGTTGGTCTACATTATTTATATATTCCATGCTTTCTTTTTTTGCATATGGATATAGTGGATTCATTACTATTGAAAAGACTATGCTGTTTTCATTTAACTGTCTTGGCACCTCTGTTGAAATCAATTTACTTTAAATGGAGGGTTTATTTCTGAACTCGCAATTCTATTCCATTGATCTATAGCAAGGCTCACAAAGTATGGTCTGCAACCCTCAACAGGAGGCAGAGTAACAGAGAGACTTTCCACTATACATGCCTTTTTACCATTTGGACATCTGTATACCTATTTAAAATTAAATTAAAGTGTTTTAATTGAGGCCAAATATTATGAATTGGAAATGAGTGACAACTGTATTAAGCACTAAGTGAGCACTACTAGAAGACTAACTTTCTGATTTAAAAAAGAAAAAGGAAAAAGCAATCAAGAATCAACAGTGTCTGTAAATAAAACACTTTATCCAAGGATTCTGGGAGGCTGGCAATAGACCCAAATACTGAGCAAGTAGTGAGATGACCACTTCTTATCAACCCTCAGTCTCTCCCCGCTGAGAGGGCCTTCACAAATATTATGCTGAGATACAGTCAGGTATTTCACAATGTGGCTTCATAAGTACAAAAATTCTGCTATTATAAATTCAAGAGATGTGAAACTCTCAAGTTGCACTACTGCCCTAGCCACGTGTGTCTAATGAGCACTTGGAATGTGGCTAGTACAAATTGATTGTGCTGCAAGTGTGAAATCGTACTGTATTTCAAAGATTTAATACAATAATGATCTCAAAAAATTCATACAAAATTAATTGGATTATATTTTGAGTGCTATTCAAAATATATTTGGTTAAATAAAACACATTAAATTAACTTTCCCCTTTTTTACTATTTAAAATGTGATCACTAGAAAAATTTTAAATTATATGCATGTTCAAGTTATATTTCAGTCAGAGAGCGCTGCTCCAGAAGCACATTTCCCCCAGCTCCTGCAGTCCGTAGGACTGCTGGGGCATTACTGGGCATACCTATGCCAGCTTCACCACTTTTAAAGAGAAAGTTAAATTTCAAAATATCAAGAGCTAAGAAACTCCCAGAATGAGAAAATTACATATCTATCACTATAACTGAATAGATCTGTTAAAGTGTTATATAATTACATTGTTTCACAAGTTTGAAATCATCTCAAAAATTTTCTTTAAAGTAATAAGTAGTTTCTCTAAATGCTTTATTCTAATTCTTTTCCCAATTCACTTTATGCCTCTCTAAAATATCTTAAGTTATATAAAATGAGAATGATGTACTTCAATAATCCTGAAAAACAATCTTATAAGAAAAATATTATAAGCAGGAAGAAGACATACAAAAGCTGAATGATTTCTTAAGTAGTCAAAATTAGTCATTATAGTATACATTGTATTGGCTCACCCTTCAATATCAGCTAGATTACAGATCAAAAACTTACATAGGATGATTCAGTATATGAAAATCAATCAGTATAATATACTACATTAACAGAATGAAGGGAAAAATCTACATGATCATCTTAATTAATGCAGAAAAAGCACTTGACAAAATTCATCAGCTTTTCATGACAAAAATATGCAACAAACTAAAAATACAAGGAAAGTACCTCAACATAATAAAGGACTGTATAAGAAAAATCAACAGCCAACATCGTACCCAGTGATGAAAGTCTGAAAGCTTTTCCTCTAAGATCTAGGACACTGACTTTGCCACTTCTATTCAATATAGGATCAAAAGGCCTAGCCAGAGCAATGAGGTAAGACAAAGAAATAAAAAGAATCCAAATTGGCAAGAAAGAAGTAAAGTTATCTCTCTCACAGATTATATGATCTTATGTGTAGAAAACCCTAATAATTACACATACATACAGAATGCAGGAATACAGGGGTGGGCAAAGGTAGGTTTATAGTTGTAATACAAATAAATAGAATAATTAATAAATGATGCAAGAATAAATTGTTTTGTATACTCACAAATGGAAACCTACTTTTGCCTACCCCTGTATTGGGACTAATAAACAAATTCAGCAAAGTTGCAAGATACAAAATCAAGACTCAAAAATCCGTTCCATTTTTATACACTAATAATAAACAATCTGAAAAAAAAATTAAGAGAATAATTTTATTTGCCATAGCATTGAAAAGATGAAAATACTAAAAAATAAACGTAACCAAAGAAACAAGAGACTTGTACACTAACGATTACAAAATGTTGCTGAAAGAAATTAGAGAAAACATCAATAAATAGAAAGATATCCCACGTTCATTTGTAAAGTGGTACAGAAAGTGGGCCCCTGAAAATTGGGGAACCCCAAATCCTGTATAATGGCAGGGGAAAGAATGTCCAAAAAGCAGAAAGTACAGCATTTAAGAAACATTGCATTAACAAAGGCAGATTAACAGCCTGAGCCTTCCTGAAAGGAGGAGATGCAGAAGCTGCAAATGGTGTACATGACTGTAAGAACACTCACCGGCTGAGTTACTAGGCAGAGTGACTTGTGACTTGGCCAGAAGGGAAGCTCATATGGTGCCTGAGTGAGCTGCTGGGGCAGATGTCCATGAGCTACTGATAACTCTTACCATGACTAAAGATGGCAGCTGAAATTGGATCAAAGACATTGGGGAGTTGACAAAAATGGTGGACACTAACGCACCATAGGAAGAACCAGATGTTTGGCCACACAGAAAGTTCTGAGCTGAGCATTTAAAATCTGAGCAGATCAAGTAACAGGGGTCTGCCACAAGGTCTGGATGTTGGGATAAGACAGCGGACAGAGCTGGCGGAGCTGCGGGAACCTGCCTGACCAAGCACACAGACATGTGAGAGATGCTTGGAGCTGACCTGTGACAGGAAATGCCAAGCAGCAGACTTCTGTTTTTCTGAAAAATGGTACCTCTGAGTGGTATATTCTGAAACTTGTGTGGCAAGGCAGAGGGAGGCAGGGTTATTTGTTTTGGGGTGTTTTGAAAGGGAGTGGGACTTAACAGCATAAATCTGTCATTCTAAATCTGTATAACCTTTAAATAAACAACCTCTTTCCTTTTTCACCAAACTCTTGCTTTGGGAGTCACACTTTTTGGTGGTGGACAATCAAATCCCACAGTTGTTCCAGAACACCATTGACTGGTTCTGTAACACATAGATTGAAAGACTAAATATTGTTAAGATGCCAATAATACCCAAAGTGATCTATAGATTTAATGCAGTTTCCATTAAAATTCCAATGATTTTTTCCGGAAATAGAAAAATTCATTCTACAATTCATATAGAATTTCAAGAGACCTAGAATAGCCAAAATAAACTAGAAGAACATAAAGTTGAAAGTCTCAAATTTTGTGACTTCAAAACTCACTACAAAGCTCTGATCACCCAAAATGTGTTGCACTGGCAGTAGGACAGACATATAGACTAATGAGATATAACAGAGAACCCAGAAACACACCCTCATGAGTATGTCAAATGATTTTATGAAAGGGTACCAAGACCAATTAATGGGGAAAGAAACATCTTTTCAACTAATCGTATTGGGAAAGAGTGAAGTTGAACTTTTGCCTCATTCCATATAGAAAAATTAACTCGCCCTGGCTGGTCTAGCTCAGTGGATTGAGCGCGGGCCTGTGAACCAAAGGATCGAGGTTCGATTCCCAGTCAGGGCACATGCCTGGGTTGCAGGCCAGTTCCCAGTGGGGGACACATGAGAGGCAACCATACATTGATGTTTCTCTCCCTCTCTCTCTCTCCTACCCTTCCCCTCTAAAAATAAATAAATAAAAAAATATATTAAAAAAAAAATTAACTCAAAACTACCTAATCCTAGAACATTTTCATCAGCCCTCTAAGAACCCATACTCATTTACTGTTGTTCCCTATTATGCTCTCACCATCCTGGCAACCACCAGTCTACTTTCTATCTCTATGAATTTGCTTATTCTGGACAATTTACATAAATGTAATTGTACAATATGTAGATATTTGCATCTGGCTTCTTTCACTTAGATTATGTTTTCAATGTTCATCCATTTTGTACTGAGTATCAGTACTTCATTTCTTTTCAATGGTAAGTGATTTTCTGTTGTATGAATATAACACATTCTATTTATTCGTTCACACACTGATGGACATTTGGGTTGTTTCTACTTTTTGGATATAACATTATTATGAAATTAGCACACAGGTTTTTACATGATTATATGTTTTTATTTCTCTTAAGTAGATACCTAGAAGTAAAATGGTTAGGTTGTAAGGAAGATCTATGCTTAGCATTTTGAGAAACTGCTGAACAATTTTTCCAAAGTGGTCACATCATTTTGCAGTCCAACAGTAATGTGTAAAAGTTCCAGTTTCTAAACATACTTATCAACACTTGTTATTGTCTGTCTTTTTTTTTTTTTTAGCCATTCTAGTGAGTTTGAAGTGGTATTTTGTTGTGGGTTGATTTGCATTTCCCTAAAGACTGATCCTGTTGGACATCTTTCATATGCTTTTCAGCCATTTGTATATCTTGTTTAGAGAAATGTCCTCATTTGGGTTCATTTTAATTATTTCTCTTTTTATTGCAGAGTTGTAAAATTCCATATATATCTGGGTACTTGGCCTTTGTCAAATACATGAGTTGTGAATATTTTCTCCTGCTCTTTAATTTTTCTTTTCACTTTCTCAGTAGTATTCTTTGAAGCACAAAATGCTTGAATTTTGATGAAGTCCAATTTATCTATTTTTTCTTCAGTTTCTTATGCTGTTGGTGTCATAGCTAAGAAAAATTTTTCAATCTAAGACCTTAAAGATTTACACCTATGCTTTTTAAAAAAGTTTCATAGTTTTATGTTTTATATTTAATTCTTTGCCCTGTCTTGAGTTAATGTTTACGTATGGTGTGAACTAAGGTCCAAATTCATTCTTTTGTATACATTTATCCGGTTGCCTCAGAAATAGCCAGTTTCAACTCTTTGTTGAAGACTGTTTCACTTTTAGTCTTGTCACTCTTGTCACAAATCAATTACTGATAAATGTAAGTTTATTTCTGGACTTTCAATTCTACTCTATTGATCTATATATCTAGCTTATGCTAATACCATATTAGCTTGATTTCTCTCACTTTTTAACTAAAATTTGAAATAAAAAATATGATTAGTTCATCTTTGTGTTTTTAAAGGTTTGTTGTTGTTGTTGTTGTTGTTGTTTTAGCTATTCTGGGTTTCTTGCAATTCCACAAGACTTGTACAGCTCACTTGTCAATTTCTACAAAGAAAGAAGTTAGGATTCTTACAAAGATTATGTTGAATCTGTAGATTTATTTAGGGGTGTTGGCATCTCAACAATACTAAGTATTTTAATCTAGAAATATGGGATATCTTTCCAATTATTTAGATTTTCTGTATCACTTTAAATAATGTTTTATAGTTCAGTATATAAATCTTAACTTAATTTTGTTAAATTTACTTATAAATATTTTATTGTTTTTGATGTAGTTAAGTGGAATTGTCTTAATTGCAATTCAGATTTTTCATTGCTAAAAGTAAAATCTATTTTTTGTATGTTGATACTATATCCTTCATCCTTGCTGACTCATTCATTAGCTCTAATAGTTTTTTGTGTTTATTTCTTAGTGTTTCTATAGTCAAGGTCATGTCATCTTCACATAGAGATGGTTTTAATTCTTTTCAAGCTAGATGCCCTTTTTAAAAAATTACTCACTGCCCTAGTTATAACCTCCAGTATAATGTTAAGCAGAAATAGTGAGAGTATCTTAGAGGTTTTTTTCTGATCTTATGGAGAAAACTTTGTCTTTCATCATTAATTGTAATACTTGCTGTGGTTTTTTGTAGATGACCTTTATCAGGTTGAGGAATTTCACTTCCATTCCTACTTTGTTGAATGTTTTTATTCTAAAGGGAGCTGGATTTAGTCAAATGCTTGTTCTGCATCTGTAGAGATCACATGCTTTTTGTCCTCTGTTGTATTTATGTGGTATGTTACACTGGTTCTCTTACGTTGAATCAAGCTTTCATTCCTAGGATAAAACACATGGTTATGTATGTTGTTGGATACAGTTTGTTAGCATTTGTTGGGGATTTTTATATCTATATTCACAAGGGATATTAGTCTGTAGTTTTCTTTTGGGAAGACGTCTGTCTACCTTTGGTGTCAGGGTAATACTGGTCTCATGTAATGAGTTGAAAAGTGTTCTCTCCCCACCCTATTTCCTAAAAGAGTTTGTGAAGAATTTGTATTATTGGTGGTTTTATTGTACATGTAGTTAAAACTATTTAATAAAATTCACCAATGAAGTCACCAAAACTTACATTTTTCTTTTAAGAAAGATTTTAATTACTAATTTAATATTTCTTCTTATAGATCTATTCAGGTTTTCTATTTCTTCTTGAGTCAGCCTTAGCTGTTTGTGTCTTTGTAGAAATTTGTGCATTTCATCTAGATTATCTAATTTGTTGGTGTGCCATTATTTGTACTAGTCTTATATAATTATTTTTATTTTTATAAAACCAATAATAATGTCTTATCTTTTTTAACTTTAGTGATTTGAGTTATGTCTCTTTTTTATTGATCAGTCTATCTCATGGTTTGACATATTTTTTTTTTTACTCTTCCAAGGAAATTACTTTGGTTTTGTTGGGTTTCTTTACTGTTTTATATTCACTATTTTATTTAATTTTACTCTAATCTTTATTATTTTCTTCCCTCCCTTTGTTTTGCATTTATTTTTTTTCTACTTTCTTAACATTGAGGTTATACTATTGATTTGAGGGTTTTTTTCCTTTTTTTTTTAATATAGTTGTTTTTACAGGTGTAAATTTCCTCCTAAGAGCTTTTTTGGCTTATACACTTTAAGTTTATATTGTGTTTTTCTTTTCTTTAATCCCAAAGTATTTTTCAATTTCCTTCAGAATTTTTTTTTATTTATTTAAAAGTGGAATGTTTAATTTCCATGCATTCATGACAAATTCCTCCTGATATTGATTTCTGGGTTCTTTAAGTTAGCATGTTATATTTAGATTTATCCCTCTTGTTTGGTGTATCACTAGTTGATTCCTTTATGTTGCTCAGCAGGAGTTCATTATGTAGTTAGACCACAGTTTATTTATCCTTTTTCCACTTGAGGAACATTTGGGTTGTTTCCAGGTTTTACCAATTATGAATAAAGCCACCATAAACACTCATGTATAGGTTTTATATAAACATGAGTTTTGTCACTTGGGAGTAGGATTGACAGGTCATACTGTAAGTATATGTTTAACTTAAAAAAACTGCCACACTTCTTTTCTAAAATAGCAATGTCATTTTGCTTTCCCACCATCAATGTATGGGGTTTCTTGTAATTCCTAGTCTTTGTCAGTACTTGATATTGCCAGGCTTTTCTTTTTATTATTTTAGCCATTTTAAAGGATGGTATCTCATTATCATTCTAATTTACATTTCCTTATTATTGCTATTGAACATCTTTAACAGTGCTTATTTTATTTAAAGACATTTTTGAGAAACACATACACAACTCTTTATCATGATTGTACACAGTGACACAATGAAAATTTGAAGTAGCTGAGGTGGGAGAAGGTATTTACAATTTACCTTCTACTTTTAGCTATGTACTATTTAAATTTTGTTAAGGGTAAGTTTATTTAAATTTTTTAATTATTTTAAATTTTTTCCCTTTATATAAAACCATCTCTGTGCTTTGTTAATCTTTAAATAGGGTTTCATATGTAAAACATAAGAATAATAGATTATCCACAACAGGTAATCCAAGCTTTTAAAGAAGGTTGCATCCAGACCTATAAAAAAGATCCCTCTTCCGCCCTTTCTTTTTAATTCCCATGGTTAAGACCTTATCATAAAGTAAAACTTGATGTTATTTCATATATTCCCCCCATAATCAATCACTATCATTTGGTGACTTTAATTTAAAAAATAACAAGAAATCAATGTCATATGCTCAAACATGCCCATCAGATGAAAAATTTTTAAAAAGCTTAGATGGGGAGCAATGGGAATTTTTACTAGAGATCAGAATGCCTAAAATCAGAAAGACTGAACACACCAAGTGCTAATGAGGACCCAGAACAACTGTCATACACTACTGGTGGGAATATAAAATGTTACAACCAATTTGGAAAGTATTTTGGCTGTTTCTTTAAAATTTTCAAAATACCTGTACCATATGACCTAGTCATTCCATTCCTACATCTTTACCTAAGAGAAAGTAAAGCACATGTTCATGCAAAGACTTGTATACAAATGTTCACAGCAACTTTATTCGTATATCTTTAGACTGTCCAATTGTCCTTCAACATATGGATAGATAAACAAATTGAACAATATCTACAAAATTGAATACGACTTAATGAAAATAACAACAAAGAGAATATGGGTGACTCTCAAAATAATTATGCTGGGTGAAAAAAAAGCCTGATAAAAAAGAACACAATCTGTTTGGTTCCATTTATATAAAATTCTAGAAACTGGAAACTAACCAATAATAACCAAATGCAGAAGCATGGGTGCCTGGGAATGACATAAAGGGCATGGGAAGGTGAGGGAGAAGGGTTACAAAAGAGGAAGAGGATGCTCTTGGTGGTGATTGATACTCTCATCATCTCGGTTGTAGTGATGGTTTCATAGGTTTATATAGATGCCAAAACTTAACAAATTAGGCAACTTAAATAGGTGTCATTTATTTTAATGTCAATTATCCATCAATAAAGCTGCTAAAAATGTTGAACATTAGCACTTCTGGCCAAGATGGTGGCATAGGTAGAGAAGCTTTGCCTCCTTGCACAACCATAAGGATAAGGATCACAACTAATCTCAAAACAAAATGCAGTCAGAAAATTGAACTGTATGGAAGTCCAACAAGCGAGGATTCAAAGATGAAATATTCATCCTGACAGGCAGGAGGGGCAGAGACAGGGAGCCGGTGTGGAGACGGTGTGGTGTGGTGGCGAGAGCAAGGCAGCAGCAGTGGCAGCCATTGGAATGGACAGTCCTACATTCATTTGTGGTGAATAAAAGCTGGGAGGGACACCTGGGGAGCAAGCCATCCCAGCCCAAGGCCAGACCACACAGCCTAGGGTTCCAGCACCAGGAAAATAAAGCTCCATAACTTCAGCTGTAAAAAGCCAGTGGGGGCTGGGGCTACAGAAACTGCTGGTGTCTCAGGAGAGTTCATTTAAAGGGCCTGCATGGCCCTAGATCATATGCAAACCCACCCACTCTGGGATTCCGCACCAGGGCAGTAGCTAGAAGGTGCCAGTTGCATATGGGAAATGGGGGAAATGACTGGAAATGAGTCAAGATCCAAGCAAGTGGCATTGTTCCCTCTCAGACCCCTCCCCCACATACAGTACCACAAAGCAGTGAAGTGGGTTGCCCTACCAGGCAAATACCTAAGGCCCCACCCCTTACAATGTAACAGGTGTGCCAAGACAAGAGCCAAAGCAGCTCTACCCGATACACAGAAGCAAACACAAGGAGGCTATTAAATTGAGGGGACAAATAAATATGGCCCAAATAAAAGAACAGATCAAAACTCCAGAAAAAGAACTAAGTGAAATGGAGATAGCCAACCTATCAGATGCAGAGTTCAAAACACTGATGATAAGGATGTTTAAAGATCTCACTGAGTACAGCAAACGCATAAGGGAAGAAATGAAGGCTACACTAAGTGAAATTAAAAAAAACAAACCCACATAGAACCAACAGTGAAGGGAAGGAAGCTAGGGTTCAAATCAATGATTTGGAACATAAGGAAGAAATAAATACTCAAACTGTTCAGAATGAAGAAATGAGAATTCAAAAAGATGAGTAGAGAATAAGAAGACTCTGAGACATCTCCAAAAGTGCCAACATCCAAATCATAGGGTGTCAGAAAAAGAAGAGCAAGAAATTGCAAACTTATTTGAAAAAATAATGAAAGAAAACTTTCCTAATTTGGTGAAGGAAATAGACACAAAAGTCCAGGAAGCATTTGGTGAAGGAAATAGACATTGCAAACTTATTTGAAAAAATAATGAAAGAAAACTTTCCTGATTTGGTGAAGGAAATAGACATAAAAGTCCAGGAAGTACAAAGACTTTCAAACAAGTTGGATCCAAAGAGGGCAATACTAAGACACATCATAATTAAAATGTCAATGGTTAAAGATATAGAGAGAATCTTAAAAGCAACAAGAGAAAAGAAGAGAGTTGTCTACAAAGGAGTTCCCATAAGACTCTCAGCTGATTTCTCAAAAGAAACTTTGCAGGCAAAAGTAACTGGCAAGAAATATTCAAAGTCATGAAAAGCAAGAACCTACATCCCTGATTACTCTATCCAGCAAAGCTATCATTTAGAATGGAAGGGCAGATAAAGTGCTTTCCAGGATAGGTAAAGCTAAAGGAGTTCATCATTAAGCCCTTATTATATGAAATGTTAAAGGGACTTATCTAAGAAAAAGAAGATCAAAACTATGAATATTAAAATGACAACAAACTTACACCTATCAACAATTTAATCTAAGAATAACAAAAACAAACTCAGCAAACAACTAGAACAGAAAGAGATTCACTGAAATAGAGATCATATGGAGGGTTATCAGTGGGGAGGGAGAAGGGGAAGAATGGGGGTAAAGGTGCAGGGATTAAGAAGCATAATTCATAGATACAAAATAGACAGGGGAGGTTAAGAATAGTGTAGGAAATGGAGACACCAAAGAATTAATACGCATGACACATGAACTAAGTGGGAGAGATTCCTGGAGGGAAGGGGGGGGTACCAGATGGAGAGGGACAAGGGAAAAAATTGGGACAACTGTAGTAGCATAGTCAATGTAATATACTTTTTAAAAAGTTGAACATTAGCAATATCTGAAAAGTGTTTGCCCTCCTTATCATATAAATATATTACATAAATAAGAAGCCATGATGATGATTTTGAACTGCAGGCTGTGGTTTTTGAAACTTAAATAATAGATGATGGTGATGATGACAAGGGAAGTGTGTCAGAAATGGCCTATTTAAGTGGTAGAACCCTTTTCTCCTCTCAACTCTTTTTCTCCTACAACCTATAGAATAACAAAATGCTGTACTGTCCAAAGCAGTCGCCACTGGCAAGTGTGACTATTGAGCATTTGAAATGTATCTAGTGAGAAGCTAAATTGTTCATTTTATTTTGTTGTAATTAATACATTAAATTTAACTTAAATTATTATAGTCACCTGTGTCTAGTGACTACCATATTGGACAGAGCAACTCTAGAGAACTTGCTAGAAATCTGTTTCATTGTCATTCTCCCCCTGGTTGCTATTTAATTTTCCTGTCCTCACCAAAACATAATAATAAAGAAAATGATTGCTGGCAGTGGTGATGGAGGCTTTTGCTATGGGGGATGAGGCGGGGGTGGGGGAACCCACCTGAACTTTTCAAATCAAATTTAGATAAACACCTCCATCATCCCAGGAGTTCTTTTGGACAGCACTGTTCTCTAGAGGGTTGCTAAAGGTGTTTGAACATGACAGATTTGAAATAACGCACAAAAGAAATTTGCTGTGTTCTTACTTCCAAAGCCAGGAACTGGAAACATTAGTGAACTATACTGGCTGCACATCTTAAAATACACGGAGCAAATGCCACAATGAGCCAGCCATCATCTAGTGGACTCAGAACCCAGCTCGGCTGTTGTTGCTCCAGATACCAGGGCAAGACAAGGTCTGGGACTTTGGGCACCAGGGCTGGATATTATGTGGATACTTGAAAACCTATCTACAGAACATCCTCTTACATAATGAATAAGGTTCCCTCACTGATATATGCCAATTTTCCAGCGGACCATGGAAAATTGGCTATTTTTGGCCACTCTGTAGGAGACCATGGAGCTCTTACTTGTGCTTTGAAGAATCCTGGAAAATGCAAATCTGTGTCAGCTTTTGCTCCAATTTGCAACCAGTTCTATGTCTTTGGGTGGGTGGGAAGGCAAAAATCTCTCAATGAATATTTAGAATCAGATCAAAATAAATAAAAGGCTAATGAAGTTGCTGTTCTTAGGAAGTTTTTTCATTCAGGTTCTGGTTAGACATGATCAAGGAGAGAATAAATAAACATTTCAGCAAGGCAGCTACTTCCTGACTATTATTTTTAGATTAGAAGAGGGTTATGACTATAGTTACTTTTCATCAGAATCTTTATTAATGACCACATCAGACGTTATGCAAAATCCTGGATACAGGAAAAATCAGGCACAAGAATCACTTCTAAGTTATATAACTTAAAGAGGAACACAGTTATGATTGTAAAATGTGAGTTTTCACAAAGCTAAAAGAGCTTCATTCTGTAGATGAATCATCTTCTAAATAAATGTACGTAAAACATAAATGTTAAAGGTTCAAGTGTATACTAATTTTAGAAGGGTTATCAACCATCAAACATGTTTTAATAGCACCACACAGTTATTCAGACTTTTCTATAATTTCTTTTTTAAAAATGTGGGCAGCCTGGCTTACATGTCCCTTTGATAGTTTCTATGAAATTGTAGTAGATCACTCAAGACTTGTTTGAAGATCAAGTTCTGCTGAATGAAGAATTAATTTTCATTGGTATATCTGTAAAAAGTAAGAAATTAATCACTTATTTCTCCAAATCAACTTAGATTTAAGCTCCAAATATTATTATTCCTCTTTCTCTTCCTCCTCCTTCTTCGTATCAGCAACTGGATATATACAGGGTGAGGCAAAAATAGGTTTATAGTTGTAAGTACTCAAAACAGAGTTTATTTTTGTGTCATTGTTTATTAATTATTGTATTATTTTCCATACAAACAACAGTAAACCCACTTTTACCCAACCCTGTAAGCGACACTCCATTCAGTGCTGTGGAATTCTCCTCCTTCCTGTTGACAGGCTTCTCCACACAAGCATTTGCAGAGGCAATATTGATTTTATTTCATCCACTTCTATTTCATTACAACTAGGGGGAAATCCACCAAAGTATAGTTAGAAACTCATTAAAGTTTCAAAAATGAAGACTGTTATCCATTAATGTTTTTGTTATTCTTAAAACACGAAATGAAAAATGGAGCCTCTCTAGGCTCTTTCAATTTAGATTCAGGACTGCGTTCAGTGTTCAGTGAGACCTGCCACGTGGTCACAGACTGTGGACTTGAAAGTGTTTATTCCAGTCAGGCCCTGGTCCCGGAACCCCACCCAGCCACACCACTCTTCCTTGCGTCCCCCATCCTCCACCCAGCAACACCCACCCAGCCAGCCAGGCTTCTCACTGGCCTTGGAACTGCAGAGGGGCTCTGGCTCTGTCTGTCTTCTCTGCCCCACGAAGTTCCCACACCTCTCCAGCTGCCTCCTCCAGAGTATCCTTCCACCATGCACTGCCAGATGGATCCATGGGTATCCTTGCCTTTCTCCTCTCGGTCACCATGCCTACAGTTTCTCCAGCCTCCCTATTGATTCCTCAAAAGTAGAAGCCTGGGAAAAGAGCCACTGCTGAGCAAGATCCCAGCTCCTCAGTCAGAGCTGCTCCCTTCCTCCCACGGCCAGTCAGTCCACTATTAACAGATTCAATAGGACCCAGAGAATTTCTGAAATGGCATAAAGTGAACAAGGCATGCTTTTTCTGTTTTCGCATGAAACCCAGCTGTTAACGGTCTAGTCCCACATGAGAGTTCATTCAAAAGAACAGTAATGCAGAAGCTAAAAGAACAAAAATGTCAAGTCTACTGCAGTTTCGGACAGCCTTCGGGGAGCTCTGGTGGCTGCCGACAGGGGTACCCTATCCCTACTACTACCAGCAGAAACCTGGATTTTGTACTCAAAAGTATGCATGTTGACTCTCCTTTCCTGAATTCAGGAATTTCCCTCTGAATGATCAAGTTCTTCGTTGGCAGCTGAGAAAACCACTGACAGCTGCGGAGTTATTTTCTCCTTTAGTCACAAGATGATGGAGATAATCTAGGATGGGAAGTGTAGGGGAGAAAAGGAGGAGACAAATGTCTGCTGCTCTGACTAGAATTGGGTAAGATGGCTCATAGGTCAGACACCTAAATAACTCATGATTCTATCCCTTCCATTTGATGAGAAACAGTTGGATCATATCGACATGCTTTTGAGGTGTCAGAAACAAAGACCAAGTTTTGAAAAGAGCCTCATTGTTTTGTTTTGCTTCTTTTCAAAGATCATTACAAAACACTTAATCCGGATGGCATTGTTTCCAAAAAAGTGAGGAATCCATAAAACTCAATAGAATATTATTTTCCAAGTATGAGATTTGGCCAAGAAAATTATTTGGAGTTAATCCTTCCTGGTTAGTTGATGACTGTTGAACTAAAACATGCAGAAACTTGAATACCTAGAGCTGTTCATTATAAAAAGTTTTCAGGTGCCCTCACTAGGAATATATCTAATTGGAGGTAGTTATTGTTTTGTAATTTTCCACTTGTTATCTTAGAAATTCCAGGAATTTGCATGTCAGTCACTCTTTATATGTATGTATTAAACACACTCTATATTTAATACATGCTAAGTACATAATACATATATACAATATTAAATTCATAATAGACCACCAATTATTATAGTTATTGCTTAAAATATTTTGAACAATGAAAGTTTCTTTTAGATAATGTATATTTTCCAGATCATTTCCTGAGTTTTATTTATCACAATATTCAGTTCAACCAGTATCTACTGAGAGCCTTCTGTGTTCCAGGTGGATGGATATTTTAGCATTTCTTCCACTTAAAAGGCAGCTGTTAATTTTGGCTAAGTTCTAGGTAGAGTTCTTTACATCCTTCAGTTTTTCTTTCATCATCATCATGAATTAGCTCCCCATCCTACAGCACTAGTATAAGCCCTTATGTTGGCATAATTAAATTAGAAAGGAAGGAGTATTCCACTCAATAAGCATAATTCTATTTTAAACCTGAAATCTAATTCTCCTTTTTAGCTGTATATTATAGCTTCACTTTTAATTTGCAAATACAAAGTATATCACATAGAATAAGATATGGAAAGAAATGGATGATATACTTATTTTTATCTGTTCTATATTTTCATTATTTTAAGATACTACATTAAAATGAAAAACTACATTAAATAATACTACATTAAAATAAGCTTGCTCTTCTTACAAATAAACCCTTGCTGAACCACTGGCCTCGGGCAATTTTATCTTCTCAAGTCTCCTTTAAACTCATAAAATTGTTGAATACCATATTGGCATTTTTTTCTATATTCATTATGGATTCAAATTGGCCTCTAGGTTTCTTAAATTCTCTTGGACAATCCCTCTCTCTTAAGCTGTCTCTAAATTTTGGACTCTGACTTTCCTTTTATTAGAAAATAATAATTCTCTTACTGGCTGTTTTTAATGTTTTAATTGGTTGTTTATTTCATCCCAAAATTGGAATCTAAATATATGTATATTAAACATTTGTGGTAATAGTTTTATTTTTGTATGATTTTGGACAAACTTGTCTATTTCCCTGAGCTCTGACTTTAAATCTGGATTTGTTTTGGAAAACAATCCAATGAAACTATTTACTAACCACTGGTTGCATATCATTTATTGTCCTTGGTTAGAGCCACTGTATACAGTTGTGCAGGTGTGTCCCATACAAGTGCACCTGATTCACTGCTGAATGGAAGTAACTTGTCAACATGTGCCACGGAGAGATTCTGCATACCTTTCCCTTAGCATTGCATAATGATGTAAAATAAATTGGAGATATGTATGGTTCTGCTTTTAGACACCTAAATATAGACAAGGGAGACTAGAAAAACAGAGAATAAAAGAAATTTCTGAGGGTAATTTATTTTCAACTTAATGAAACTAAGTTCCAAAGGTATTCAATGAAGGAAGCACTGGAGTATGTAAGTATAGCTCCAACAAGTCAGTGGAATGTAAAAAGTATCCTTAGGTTGAGGACCTGTGGTCTTATCCATTTCTAGTCACATTTCATACAGGGATGACCATACCCACATAGTGAGTTATTAGGGACCTGCTCTGTGGTTTGAGTGATGTCCACCAGCCCCCTCCATCTTCGCAAATGCCTCTGAACCTCGCCCCATATCCATCTCAATGCCTAGATTAGTGGGTTATGCCTGTGAGTTAAGGTATGGCCATCACAAGATGCCCTTTTAAAAAAGAAGATATCCCCTAAAAGTTAAACATACCAAACACGATCTGCCTGGATGATGGAACTGAGCAAGGTTTTTCACACCTCTGCTCTGGAGAACCAGAGCCTGTGTTCACCTGAGGCTGAGAAGCTGGCTTTGCTGAGGGGATTAGGAAGGAACCGCTTTTCTCTGTTTTGCACTTCTATAAATCATCGATATCAACCAATTTTTAGACATAGATGACTAAAAAATGTATCATAAAAGCTGTGGATCATTTTCTCAAATAAATGTACAAAACCTAAAACATTACGTACAGGGTGGGACAAAAGGAGGTTTACAGTAGTTCATATGGAAAATAATACAAGAATTAACATAATAATACAGGAATAAAGTCTGTTGCGCATGCTCACAACGGTAAACCTACTTTTATTCCACCCTATAGAATTCATGGAGTTCATAGATTCCTGAAGCCTGTTTAGGTATCCCAGGTTAAGAATCTCTGTTCACTGAGCAAATGTAGTGTCATTTTTAGTCTCCGAAGTGTTGGGGAAACTGTTGTTTATCTTCCCCTTCTTCTATTTATAGTTGATCCACTCAACTTGTGCTCATCCCTTCCCCTCTTCCACACCATTTGTGGGTAGGCAGAACCATTAAAGTAGTGACTAAGAATCCTCACTGAAAAAAAGAGGGTTCAGTCCTGCTACCTCCAGTTTGTTTTCATGTTCCAAACTATGTATGGAAGAGCAAGGGACAGCCAAAGGAAACCAGGGTGGTGGTGGTGGTGGTGGTGGTGGTGGTGGTGGTGGTGGTGGTGGTGGCGGCGGCGGCGGTGGTGGTGAAATGGGCAGGGGAGGTGGTGAGGCAGAGGTGGTGTGATGTGGCCAGCTCTGCCATACTTTGCTGCTCCGTCAAGTGAAAGTGTAACATATCAGGGAAACATATCAGAGAAAATCAGACCACAGAGCAGAGCCAACAAAGAGTTCTCTCTCTTATAGATTCTAGGTCAGGACATATGGAAATAAGTAAGATAGAAATCTTTACTAGAAACTTCGCATGGTTAAAGTTTGGGATGTTTTAAACTTGTTTTCAGGGTCTTTGACTTCTCTGGCACAAGGTTTCAACACTGCAATGGAGAGAGGAAGAAGGTCAAGATGCAGGAGCTGAGCTACACTGGTTTTCTTTTTGAGAAGAAAGAATGTAAAGAATTCATCTGCCCAAAGCAGTCAGTGACTCACTGTTACACCTGCCAAGGGAGTTTGTATTGCAGAGATGGGGCCACACTTAATTTATATAGCTTTTCTTTGTCTATATCTCATAAACTCAAGGTAGTATTACTCGCTGTGTTGCAGCCTGTCAAGGCCTGACAGGTTCACGGTATTCCTGCAGACAGAAGAATATTCACAGAGCCATGGGGATGTCTGGCACGCCTTTATTCACGGGTGGGTGAGCCACGCACACTGCAAGCTGCGTGTCTCCCTGCATGTCTCTGCAAATCTCTGCATGTCACCTGTCCCTTCTGCACTGCATGCAGCGTGGCCCTTGTTCCCCAGTGTGGCCCATGTTGTGGCACCCAGCAGGGAGTCCCTACCTGCTTAAGTACTAGAGGCACACAAAGCCAGCTTCAAGCCAGAAAATTATACAACAGCATAATACTGTGCATGCGAGCGCACTTCATGTTATGGGAACAGTTTTCCAGATCCAGACTCAAGGCTATGAGAACACTACTTATCAGGCCCATTCAAGGCTATGGGAACACTGTTTCCCTTAGTTACCCAGACACCTGGATGAGGAAGCCAGACTGCCTCTACTTACCCTACACTCACCTACCCGATTCTCTGCACTCTGAAGTACAATACTATATAGTTCTATCACTTTCTTTAGTCAGGTTTACTTATTCCTGTTACATCAGCTCAATGGAAGCAGGCTATCAGTTTTATTTCTAGGTATTCTTGGTGATGCATAGACATCAGTCCCATCACAACTGTTCAGATACCTAGACTTAGGGTATTTGAAATATTGACTAGTAGCTTTATATTAATTCCTTTTTCTTTTTTCTTGGCTCCTACAGAGTGTAGTGGTTAAGCGAACAAAGTCAGCCAAAATCCCACTACCAATGTTGCTTTGTGGTATTGGGCAAATGGCTAGATCTCTCTATGCCCATTTCTTAATTTATGGAATGCAGATAAGAACAGTGCCCACATAATAAAGCTGGTGAGTTAATATATATAAAATGCTTAGAACACAGCTTGGCACATGGTAAGTTCTCAGTTAGTCTTAGCTATGGTTATTGGTTTGTTTGCCGAGAGTACTGCATTCTTAGCACCCACAATGTGTGACTCAGTCGCTGGTACAATAACCATTGATAACTTTCCATTTGACAGTCATCAAAATAAAACACAAACTCCCATGGCACACTGGGAACAAGTTCTTGAAATCTTCTGACTCCTGAGAAGGTGTGTTTGTGGAGGCACGCCATCATTATCCTTTCTTTCTCAGGGCCAGGAAAAGTTCCCCAAAAGAACATTGTGTTCACTGGGTGTTTTCCATTGGCCAGTAAGAGATCATATCAATACAGTAAAGGGGGCTAAGGTAAGAGAGCACATGGGAAAGAATCTGATCTCGGTTGTCTCAGCAGCCATGTGGGTGGAGCAGCCTTCACAGAGGCCTGGGGTACAGCATTTAGGACACAACTTGAAATCCAGGGACCCACTTTCTCTTCCTATTCTATGAGGAACAGGCTTAGGAAAAAGAGTATATTTGGGTTCGTTGGTTTCCACCCAATACTCTCCTTTGGGGAGGACTGTTCACCAAGCCAGTGCAGAGATGGTTAACCTCTTGCATGTCAGACTGATACACAGGTGCATTTGGACCCCAGGAGCAGAATTTGGAAGATCATAAAAGCCTAGGCTCCCTCTAATACTTGTGTAAGCTTTATGGACCATGAATTTATAGATCCTGAGTCACTAGTGATGCGGGCACCAGCTAGCAGTGTCTGCGTCATTATTGATGAAATAAAACATACACACGGACTACCGAGTCTGGTGGAGGAAAAAGGACAACAGCATGACTTTTCTCTCAAGGGGAGCAAAAGCTGCGGCCTCCACCATGACAGGCCTTTATTCTATATCTTCTCACATTACAAGACTGTCCTCACTCACTTTGCCCTGGTTACAACAAAGAGCCAATGCCCCTAATCACATCACAGAAGAAGGATATTAGCAAATGAAAAGGCAAAAGTGGTTGAGCTGGTTACACTGGTCCCTGCAAGGTTTAGCACTTGCAAGGTGAGGGAGTTATAGCAAGAAGCAAACCTCTAAACAGCTTAGGTATATTGCAAATCTGATTCCCCACTAGAGAACCTATCTGTGGACATGGGTCCTGTGCTTCTCCGAGTGGGAGCTGGGCCCACGCCACGCAGAAGGGTCTGCCACAACCTACTTTCTGTCAAGATTCTAGCAAAGCCCCTTCATATAAAATAGTTTAAAAGTTCAACACTATATAATGAAAGGCAGAAGAACGGCAGAACCATTCTAATGCCAAGTCCCTCTTTTCCATGTGTCTACCATATTATCAGCTCTTGGTACAGCCCTGGCTGGTTGCAATTTCAGTATAATCCAGGGTGACAAAATCAATGGACAGGAGGAAACTCAGATGCAAGAGTAGGGGCCCAAGATGGTATGAGATAAGAATATTGTTGGTTTGGGCACAGAAGGGGAAATCAATTCAAATGAAATTTAATGAGCAGAGGAGAGGGGAAGCTTTGAGGTAGGAGAGGTCATGAGAAAAATTGAATGCATGGATGTTAACATGGCAGCAGATATGGTACAGCAGATGACATAATCTGCTAAGGAAAAAGGCAGGTTTGGGGTGGCATCTCAAGCAAAAGTGAAAGATGTAGAGGATTTTTTTTTTTTTTTTTTGCCTCCTACCTCTTTCCAATCATGGAGAGAATCACCAAATTAACACTTATTGTCATGATTCTGCTCCAAAACTGTCAGTAGTGCCCCACTGCCTGCCCCTTAGGGTTCAAACACCTACCCTTCCTTCCCAGATCTGGCTCTAGTAACTCTCGGTTCCAGCTAAGCTCACTGACTGTCCTTCATACATGTCCACCCTTTGTCACCTCCCCCACTTTTGTCCCTGCTGCTCCTTTCATCCTGAGTGTCCCTCCCCCACCATCTAGTCTTATTGTTTTATTTCTGCTTGAAGGGTCAACTCTCACTTCCACCAGCATCCATTCTCTGATCCCTAGTACTAGAAGCAAACTGCCTCTTTACTGCACAGCCACGAAACTTTGTTCATATTTCTCTTAGGATATTTTTTCAGCCTTCCTATACTGTGGTTATTTTTATATTCTCTTTATCTTTCTACTATATTATAAACCTAAGGGCAGGATTTTTGTTTTTCCTTCTACACTCCATAATACTTTATACTCCAATGCAAAATATACTTAGCTAAAGGAAATGCTCTATTAATATTTGTTGAAGTTAATGCTAAGGAAAAAAGTCATGTTAGACTGGATGTTTGGAAGTTTCTAATGAATCCACACAAGGCGATATTATAGATATATTATTTTTTTATATCCCTGGAATATAAATGCTCTAACATGATACCTACCAAATGCAAGGTATGCGCACAATAAGGATGGCACTGACTCTGGATGTATGCAGTGTATGCATTCATTTCTCAAGTTTATGTCATTTTGTTTTCTTTCTTTTAGACAAAGGAGAGCAAAGAGGTACTCCTCATCTTCACTGATAGTCAAGAGCGATGTGAAATAGGACTGACCTTCATTTAAGTTGTGACATATGGGGTCAGAATAAGCTCTTGTAATGCACAGAAATAAATTAGACCCAATTTTATCATCAACACAGAATATTGGCTTTTTAGATATTCATCTCTGTTTGTTTGGAAATTTTGTTTTAAAAAGTATCAATTACATTCCCCCATTTTCTCTTATCTGTAATTATTTTCCTGGCATTCATTCAACAAAGAATTTCAAGCCCCCTTTTGCAGATTGAAATAAACTGATGAAAATTGAAAGTCAATGTTTCCCTTCTAAAAAAGCCCCACAACTTTGTAATTATAATCAATATATGATGGGACAATGGCCACGAATTCACATTTGAAAAGTAGATTGGTTTGGGGTACATTTGTTTTAAAATAATCAGGCACATTTTTTTCCTTTAAAGATGCTGTATGTAAAATACATTTAAAAATACATTAAAAATGTTTTAAGGTATGAGTGCATCTGAACTTGATGCCCAGCTAAACCCACACGTTCACTCCCTCTCCTATCAGGGTCTTTATCCATCTCCTGGGGTTGCAGGACAGGCTGCTCTGCCTCTTGCTTCCTAAGAGCCCATCATTTCTCTGCACAAGTCTTTTGAGGTCCAATCTGTCCGTGGCTTGTTCAGCCAGGAGCTTCTTGGATCTTTCCAGACTTTGCAATGCTGCCTGATGCGATGACTTCATTGCTTTCACAGCCTGGTGCTTGGCAGGCTCTCTCTCCCTTCCTCTTGTTTCCCCATCTCCCTCTCTTTTCTCCCACCGCCCATCTGCCCCTCCTTTCCTCCATCCTCCTCTCCTCTCTGCTCCCCTTTATTTCCACTCCCCACCCGCGTAGCTTTGCTCTCCCTCCCTCTCCCCCTTGGCTTGTCTGTATTTGGAGCTCCCGGAAGCCGCCGGCGACTCTCCCCAGGAGCAGCGTGACTGACACAGACTCCCATTTGCGGGGGGAGGAGGAGGAGGGGAGGAGGACTAGCGGGAGGAGGTTGCAAGTGGCGGAACACGGATTTGCATCGCCGAGGACAAGACCCCAGGGCACCCAAGCAGGTAATCCCGGAGCGCCTGGGCCCGGCGACGGCGGGGAGGGCTCTGGGTGCAGGTGGGGGTTCCCGCGGCTGGAGCTCGGAAGTTGCGCCGAATGGGTGGGTTGCAGAGGGGCCAGGACGCGGCGGCCGCGCGGGAGGAAAAAAGGCGGTGCGGGCGCGGGTGGGGGCTGGACGCCCCGGACCAGGGGCGGGGACGCTGGCGGGAGCCGGGGGCAGATGCCTGAGGGCCCTGCGCGCAGACGCGGGCGGCCGCCCCAAAGCAGCGAAGCTCCCTGCCCCCGGCGGCGCCCCCTGCCCTAGGCGCCCGGGGCCGCTCAGAAGGCGGGTGCGGACGGAGAGCAGACTGGCGACTGAGCCGGCGGCGGCCTGGTGCGCTAGGCTTGTCAAACTTTGCGGGTGTCCGCCCGTGGGGCTCTGAGCCTTCTGGGGAATGCGTGGGGGAGGGTCGGAGGCTGTCATTGGACTGGGTCTGACCACAGCCACCTTGGATCAAAGAGCGCTGGGGAAAAACCGGACCTGGCTTCTCTGCAGAACCTGACTAGAGGCAATGAATCACTGTAAAAAAAAAAAAAAAAAAAAAAAAGAAAGAAAAAAGAAAAGAAAAGAAAAATGGAAAGGCAATTGAAGCATTGAGGGACGGCTTGGAAAGGGGCCCCTCACGGCTGGGTCTCTGGCCGCTTTGGGTAGAGGGTTGTTCATAGGAGCAGCGCCGCCGTCATCACTTTTAGGGTTGATAATCACCTGCGGATGGCCTTTCCTTTATGCTCATCACAAATAGGCTGCAAGTTATAGCGATATTTGAATTGATGCGTTATTTATAATGTGTAAATATGGGTGACTGCATTTAGGATATTGAGCTAGGATCAGATCCAAACGTCCAAAGCGGAGATGAACACTTAGCGAAAAAAAAATCAAGAACCTGTGGTTCTAGAGCCATGGGAAAGCAGAAGCCTATGGGGCTCGTGCACCTTAGTTTACCAGAATTGTTTGCAGAGTACTGTGTCTTTACTTCGAGTGAAGACTACTTTCAATTTAAAGAACATGTTTTCAAATTGTGGGGTAAAATATTGACGCCCATTCAGTGTGAGGTTACAACCAGTGGGGTGATCTTCCCTGTTGTAATCTGTCAGGAAATTGTTCTTACAGTTACTAGAGTGATTAGACTGCAAGCCTCTTGAGGGCAAGGATGGGTTTTGGTAGTTCTTATAGCACCAAACAGTATTTGACTCAGGGCATGTAATGAGCAGACGTAAAAGTTTGTTAAAATAATTAACTTAATAGCTTGAGTGTGGCTGGATCATGACTTCTTGAAATGGAATTGCATAATTTGCAAGAAAAGACTATTCCATGAAACCCCAAATCTAAAAATCCTTAATATAATTAGAGTCAAGTTGTCATATAAATATTTATTAAAAGAAAAAGAAAAAGAAATTGACTATGAAGAGTCATGAAGGTAACTGTCAAGATGGCCTTGGCTAGTAGGAAATAGTTTTTGCTGCTCATTGTTGAATGAGAAGTCAATTTGTCGATTTGTATAAAGTTTGACAAACTTTTTGAATAAAGGCTAGATAGTAGGCTTTGCTGGCCATGTAGTCTCTTTAGTATAACTTCTCAACTATACCATTGTAGCTTGAAAGCAGCCATAGGTAATACATAGTTGCATTTCATTTTATTTATGGATACTGAAATTTGAAGTTCATATAATTCTCACCATTAGTGAAATATTCTTGTTCTTTTTCCCCCAGGCATTTAAAAATGTAAAAATCATTCATGGCTTTGGAGAAGAGGGAGGAAAACAAAGCCTGGAAGGCAGGGTAGAGTCTTGTGCTATTGGTAGTAGTTCACTACTCCCATCTACCATGTGACGCAGTTTGAAGAGGAACCTTTTGAAAGGATTAATGAGCCAGATTCTCCTAGGCCTAAGTTATACCTAGGAGTTGAGTTTAAGGTCTTCAAGAGTAGCATTAACTTATTTGGGGCATTACAGTGTTTTGTTGTGTCTTGAATATTACCTAACAGACATCTTTATGCATGAGGTTTTGTCTTTAATTCATTGATTATGTACTATTTTAAACATAAAAGTAATGTTCTAAGTTAGGTAAGCTATAAACATTACATTCAAATGACCGCTTGTGACCCCATCACGCAACTCTAAAAACTAGGGCTGAAGAGCTAAATATTTATTAAAAGATAACACAAAATGGAAGAAAATATTCTAAAACCATATATCTGATAAGGGACTTTTATCCAAAATATATAGAGCTCTTATAACTCAATAATAAAAAGATAAATAACACAATATAAAAATGGTCCAAGGACATGAATGGACATTTCTCCAAAGAAATGACCAGTAAACACATGAAAAGATGCTCAGCACACTTATTCATCAGCAAAGTGCAAATCAAAACCACAGTGAAGTACCACTTTACATCTTTTGGGATGGTTACATTCAAAAAGTCAGATAACAAGTGTTGGTGAGGGTGTGGAGGAACTGGAACCTCTATGCACTGCTGGTGAGAATATCAAACGGTGCCACTGCTGTGGAAAACAGTTCGACAGCTCCTTAAAAGTTACACAGAGTTACCGTATAATAAAGCAATTTCTTTCCAAGTATATATATCCAAGACAAATGGAAGCATATGTCCACACAAAATCTGATATACAAATGTTTATACCAGCACCATTCATAATAGCCAAAAGGTGGAAACAAGCCAAATGTCCATCAACTGATAAGTGGATAAATAAAATGTGGTATAGCCAGACAGTTGGATATTATTTGGCCATAAATCAGGTACTGATACATGATATGTACATGAAACTCAAAAACATTATTCAAAGTGAAAGAATCGCATGAAAAAAACACATATTGTATAATTCTGTTCACATGAAAGCGTTCAGAACAGGGAAATCTATACAGACAGAATGTCGGTTAGTCATCGCCTAGGCCTGGGAGTTGGGGTGAGGGAGGGTGCTAGTTAAAGGGGACAGAGTTTCTTTTTGGGCTGAAAATGGTCTGAGATTGACTGTGGTGATGGTTGCACATATCATTAAATTATATGCTTCAAATGGAGAAATTATGTCATATGTGAGTTATATCTCAATAAGTCTGTTCAAATAAACAGAAGTCTGGTGCGGGGAAGAACTAGATTGTTACCTACGCTGTTGCATGTTTCTTTGTGGGCTTCTCCTACGCCATTCCCCATGCCCCTGATTGTAAAACAGTTGTATGGCTTATGTATGTGCTCCTAAACAATATGTTGTTTAGGTTTGCGTATTTTTAATTTATAAAAAAGCCATCTATTATATTCTCACTTTAAAAAACTCAATATCATATTTTTAAGAATTATCCATATTGTTGCATGTAGCTATGTCATATTTGTTGTCAAATATTCCACAGTTTATTTACCTATTCTCTTATTAATGGGCCCATGTTTTGCTATTACAAAGAATGTGATTTGAAAACTTTTTTTGGTGTGTCTTGACACACATGTGCAAGAGTTCTTCTATGTGAATGTGAATGTGCTGTGTATTTTAATGGCCAAAAAGGAAGGTTAATTCTTCTGACTTATAGATAAATGGTATCTACCCAGGTTATTCACTCCTCCAAACTAAGAAAAAGTGACTATAGCTGAGAGCCTGATTTCTCATCCTACTTAAATTCTAATTGTAATATCTGTATACTCATGTCCTAAGAAGCATGGAAAAATACTAATCTAAAACTTTAAAACTGAATTTCACAGCAGGACCTCTTAATCCAATCACTATGAGCATCTTCATCCCCTTAAATTGCCTGAGTTTAGGATGCAAAGGAGGATAACTTTATCAAATCAAAGGAACATTACTTTAACCAAGGTACGTGGTAACTAAACTTCACTAACATTTTCCTTGTATGGTATCCTGCTGGGTACACCAATGTTTCTGACATGATTAGTTTGGTTATTCTGGTAACACGCCAGTTGGAAATCTGGCATTTTAGCCTTGGACACTTTCTAGGTCTGCTGTGATTCAGGCTATGAGTTTTTGCAGTTTATTCAGGATACTTCCACTTTACTTAGGAAGGGGAAAGGCACCCTAAAGTCAGAACAGGCCATTGTGGGGTATGTTTTTAGAATTTTTCTATCGTGGTAACAAAATTTACCATTTTCACCATTTTAAATTGTATGATTCAGTGGCGTTGAGTGGGTTCACAAAGCTGTGCAATAATCACGCCATCCTCTCCAGAATTTTTCATCATCCCTAACTGAAATTCTGTACCCATGAAACAATGAATCCCCATTCTCCCCTCCCCTAAGCCCCTGGTAACCACCATTCTACTTTCTGTCTCTATGAGTTTGCCTATTCTAGGCACCTCATATAAGTGGAATAACACAATATTTGTCTTTTTGTTATGTGAGCTTTTCTATCCAGAGTAATTTCATCTCCTTTTGTTTTTCCGTTTAGTAAACCGCTTTTCCACTAAAAGGAAACATGTCATCTTGTACTGAAAAAATGCAATAGGATTGTTTCCCTTTTAATACACAGCCTTATATAGAAAGGGACAAACATAGGAAGTTGTCTAAAACTAGAAGAACTTTCAATTATTATAGATGGCACCTTCATCTGCCCTATTCAGTTAATGGGGCATCTAATAATCCTGGTTTCTCATTAACCAATTAGCCAAGTGGAGAAGATGCAGCAGTCCTTAATTCTTAAAATTTTACACCAATCCGATGAATGGATGAATTAGGTAACCTTGAGGTTCCTGTTAGCCTCAGCTTCTCGGAACTTAAGGGCCATTCTACAATATAAAAGTCTGTTCTTTATTGTTGTTGTTGTTGTTGTTTTTTTAAAGAAAAAAATTTTTTTTAATTTTTATTTTAATTGTTGATCTTGGACAGTTTTCTGTCTTTTAATCTCACCCGAACCCGCCACCCCAGCGCTCCCCACCTCCCTCCCATTTCCACCCCCCCCCATAGTTTTTGTCCATGTGTCCTTTATACTTGTTCCTGTAAATCCTTCCCCTTTTCCCCTGAAATTCCCTCCCCTCTCCCCTCTGGTGACTTTTAGCGTGTTCCCAATTTCCATGTCTTTGGTTATATTATGCTTGTTTGTTTGTTTTGTTGATTAGGTTCCTGTTAAAGGTGAGATCATATGGTATTTGTCTTTTACCACCTGGCTTATTTCACTTAGCATAATACTCTCCAGTTCCATCCATGCTGTGGCAAAGGGTAGGAGCTCCTTCTTTCTTTCTGCTGCATAGAATTCCATTGTGTAAATGTACCACAGTTTTTTGATCCATTCATTTACTGATGGGCATCTAGGTTGCTTCCAACACTTGGCTATTGTAAATTGTGCTGCTATGAACATAGGGGTGCATAGATTCTTTTGGATTGGTGTTTCAGGGTTCTTAGGATATAATCCAAGCAGTGGAATTGCTGGGTCAAAAGGTATATCCATTTTTAGTTTTTTTAGAAAATTCCATACTGTTTTCCATAGTGGTTGTACCAGTCTGCACTCCCACCAGCAGTGCACTAGTGTCAGGATGGCCGAGTGGTCTAAGGCGCCAGACTCAAGCTTTGCTTCCTTTATTGTTGTTTTGATAGAAAGGGGTAATAAAGAAGAGCAGGAGGGCCCTGGGAGACTGAAAGTAGAAGTGAGGCGGTCTGAAGGGCAGTGTTGAAGAGGAGCATGGTTCCTGGAAAAGCTACATGCTGGAGACACCGAAGGCAGACCTTGTAGCATGTACACTACGTTGGTTGTCCTGTGTCTATACTTGTACTCAGTGTCATGAGGAAATAACATTTATTGCTTTGCATCTGTCCACATTGAAATCCAGAGAAACTCTGGGATCCCTTGATTATTCATTCCCCCGTGTTGAACGGCTGTTATGTGCCCCGCACAGTGAGAAATCACAGAGGATGCAAAGATGAATACCAGCAAAGGATCTGATCTAAGAACAGAAGGTGACCTAAGCTGTGAACACAGATCTCAAAGGATCTGCTTAGGTGGTTGTCATCATTAGGTCCAGCTTTGCTTCTATTTAGTCTTATTCAGAGAAGAATCGCTGGATTCTTATGAGGTAAATTGATTATTTTACTCTAAGCAGCAAGAAGCGGTCCGATTGCACCAGAATTATATTTTCCAGGACTACCTATAATAGGCTTCTCAGTGGTGAATGCACATTTCAGTCTGATTATAGTCTGATATGTACTTGGGGTGTCCATTTTATGGAATCTGAGTTTAGAAGCCTCGATATTGCCCAGATTGGGTGGGTAAAGGACTAGTGTGATATAAGAGTGGTCTTTTCATCTAAGGAACACTGTATGGTACTTCTGCTCACCTCTGTTAAGTGGCAGGAGGCTCAGATATTTGGCCCAGTTAGTAGGTTGATGGAAAAGTCCGTCTAATTGGTTGCTTAGCATTAGGTTAAACACGGACAGTCTTTTTTCCTGGCACCATCTTCTGGAATACTAGAAACTGTGGCTAGATATTTTCAGGGGTACAATGTAGATTCGCAAATATTTGGACAAAATTTTTAAAAGTTTGAATTTTGATTTTTTCCTCCATATCCACTTCTTCTTCATGTCTTAGTCCTCTCATGGTACCCTCTGGCTGTTCAAAGTTCCTTCTGTGGACCACCTCCACATCCCTCTTCCATCCTGCTTCCCAGTGGCCTCTCCCTTCCTTAGGCCTCCTCTTCCCTCAGTGTCTCTTCTGAGTGGAAAGTGAACAGTACCTAATTTAAGTTCTTCAGTAATTGAAAACTTTAAAAAGAGGCGGTTAATGGAAATGAGTGTAGGTGGTATAGAATGAGAGGCAACACTCATTTTTCTGCTTCCTACTTTAGGCCAGCAATCTTCTCATTGTGTACATTGACTACATGCAGAGACTTCCAAAGATACATGCACACATGTCTCTCACCTTCCTTTCTATGATTACCTTATGTAAGAAAGGCCTATCTTATTAGTCCACTTTACAAAAAGGCCTGTCTATCTCTAACCCATTTTATTAAATTGCATTGTCGAGGGATGTGAAAATCTAGGAAATGGAGAGGGCAAAAAAGGGGGACATTTCAAAATGTCAATTTTAGGGGTGAGAATGCCAATGACTCTAATTCCTAGACTTTGCAAAATCATATGTTTTCTAAATAAAAAAGGTAATCTAATGAAATTGTAAACTGATGTTAAAGGAAAAATTTAGAAGAGATGAAACATAACTCATGCAAATAACAAATGAACATTTTTAAATATTAAAAACACAAGAGAACCAGAAAGTTCTACAAGCAAAGGAAACCATTGATAGAAGTGCTGAAATGAACTTACCTAGTAGATGCAACACTGGCTTCTTCATAGTTTGAGAGGGAAGTCAATTGAACTTCCACATGATTTGCATTCCCATAGAACATAATTTCATGCTTCACTATAAGTTTTCTACAAGTTAACATCTATGTGTACAGAGCTGTGAATTGCCTAAACAAAGACCATCATGAGTGGCTGAGATAACCCAGATGGATGAAGAGATAGGGTACTCACTCAATTTTAGTCTTCCCCAACTTTTTCTCTCACTGATGAGTAAAATAATTTTGATATTTTATCACCATGATGTTCATTATATAACTCAGAAGCAATTCAAAGAATTGAAGAACATTTCTATTACAAAATCTCATCTGTTCCCATCTCTTCATTTATGTGAATAGTTTCTCAGCATTTTCATTGGTAAAACCAAAAATTGAGAATCAAATTGGTTTTCAATCTTGACTCATTCTAGTAATATAAATACTCATCCACATAGGCATAAAATAATTGAAGAATAAAAGTGCTCGAAAGAGAGGGGTTTCCAATAAAAATTTAACTTTTATTTACATTTAGTGATTATTTGCTAACATTTGTAATATTTGTATTATTTTGATAAGTTGCATTCTAATAATAGTTACAATGGTAACAATCAGAAGAGCATTTTTTGGTCATTGGGTCAAATTTAAGTGTATATACACATTTTGATGTAGAAAAAAGTATGATAGGGTAATGAATAAAAGACATTAAGGAATAAATATATAAACCTGGGATAAGCTTCTATAGGGAAAGAAGAATGGAAATACAAGTTCAAGGATAAAATGTAATTATGCAAAATTTATGATTTGCAAAGAGCAGCCCATTTATGTATTCCTTTAAAATGAATGGTGATTAATTTCAGTGGACATATTTCAGTGAGTGATAGAAGTTTTACCTTTATATGTCAGTGTTTACAGAGTTCTGGAAGTTACATTCTTCACAACTGTTCACATTTTGGGGCAAGTTTTTATATGTCTATCTAAAAATGTGCAAAATTCTTTTAAGTTATATACAAAAAAAGTTAAAAATCTCTTTGTAGCTCATCCTGCCTCTGTTTTCTGACCCAAAGTCAATGGTCTGTAATGTGGTAAATACTTTCTGCAAGTTTATTGTTGGTAGATGAACTAGTTTCTTGCTTGACATAGTTCTAATGAGTCCTCGTTCTGCTGGATTCAGGGGAGAACTTTAGAAGTAAAGGTCTTGGTACTTGGAACACCTCTCAAAAGGAGATGATAGCCTGGCACATTTTATTTATTTTTTTAGGTAGTTATATCTTCATTTGCCTCATCTTTCTTGTTCTCTCCTTTGGAGGCGCTCACTGGAGGGTATAATGTGTGCATGCAGGTGTGTGCCCAATGACCAGGTGGATAACACTGCCATTGGATCTGTAAACATATAGCCTTCACCGTGTTTGGGAGGTTTGGGGCAATTATTTCTTCAAATATGTTTTCTACCTAAATGTTTTTGTCCTCACTGGGGATTCCAGTGACACTATAGTATTAGACTTTTTAATATTGTCCCATGGACTCCTTGGGCTCTGTTCATTTGTTGTTGTTGTTCAACCTTTTTTCTTCTCTGCTCTTCAGAATAGACAATATCTATATCATCAAGTTCATTGACAGTCCCCTTTTCATCTCTGTTCTGCCATTGAGCGCATCCAGTGTGTTTTTTTATTGTTATTGTATTCGGTTGGCCAAAAAGTCTGTACGGTTTTTTTTCTGTAAAATAAGAGACACATTTTTCATTTTCACCAATAACTTTATTGACTTGGATATCTTGATTATGTCAGCTATCTCCTGCATGGTATAACGTTGGCTGTTCTCAGTTAACATCTTGATTTGATCACTATCAACTTCAACTGGTCTACCCAACCAGGGAGCATTGTGCAGCAAGAAATCTCCAGCATGAAACTTCGCAAACCACTTTTAACACATTCGATCAGTCATAGCACCTTCTCTATACACTGCACAAATCTTTTGATTTCAGTTGCACTTTTATCTTTCTTGAAATAATAAAGCATAATATGCCAAAAGGGTTGTCCAGCTTTTTCCATCTTCAATATTAAAATGGCTACACAAAAATTTACCAGCTTTGGTAAGTATTTTTAAGGCATGCCGATATGACAGCTGTCACCATACAATCTAATAAAATTGTTCTGAATGACGTTAAAGACAACTAAGTGCTACTGGAGCCATCTTACAGGAAAAACCAAACAAACGTTTTGGCTAACCTAATATTTTTCAGTTCTAAAATCTTCACTTGTTTCCTTTTTTATAAGTTGTGTCTTTTCTAAGAACTTCTATCTTTCCATCCATTTCAAGAGTGTTTACCTTTATCTCCTAGAACATAGTTAAAATAGCTCCTATAAACTTGATCATTTCAATATCTGTATCATTTTAGAGTTGTTGATTGTCTTTTTTTTTTTTTAGAATTGAAAGCATTTCCCCAGTCTCTTGCACATCAACCATTTTGGGGTTGAATTGTTGACATTTGGAGTATTGTGTGAGACTCTGAATCTTTTTTAAATGCTGAGTTTTTTTGTCTTATCAAGTAGTCAACCCCGTTCTTTCTTGCAGTCTGTGGGCAGTGGCTCCAACATCAGTTCATGTTTCAAAGCCTTTACTGTGCTGTTTCGGGTCTCACAGCAGCACAATTCAGGGGTTAGTCTGGGACTTGAGCAGTGGCTTATGTCACAGTTCAGTTCTGAAAGCCTTTGGATCTGTCCCACATCCACACAGCCCAGAGGAGAAACTGGGGCCTGCATTCTTTCACTCGTACAAGCAGGGGATCCCCTTCTCTAGTTCTCTCCTCTTTGAGATTCCTCCCGCAATCTCCTCACCCCAAAGAGCCTTCTTTCTGGGTCTTCTGGCCAGAAACATTGAATTTCTCTGGAAGTTTTAGTGGCTCCTGATGCTGCAGTATAGCCTAGAGTCATCCTCAAGGCAAAGCCATGAGAGAAAAGTGAGAGGGAAAAAAATGAAATAAATAACAGGGATTCTCCCACACTCTTTGAACTACAAAGGCCCCTTTCCACCATTCTTTGGCAGTAAGACCAGGTTTCTTTCAGAGAAATTTTTAGCTGCTTATGACATATAGCTCTGTGACTGTGGTCACTTAATGGAGAAAAGCTGGAAAAAAGAGAAAACCTGGTCTTTCCCTCATATTCTCCAATTTGCACAGGACTCCTTTCCAGGCTTTCCAGCCAAAAGAGGAGGTTCTCTGGGATTTTCTTGCCTGCACCCCCTGCACAGTTCTGACCTCTGAGCCAGCTCTGGAGAGAAATGAAAAACCCAGAAACGCACTCCCAAATAGGCCACTTGTTCAAGTTTTGTTCGCCCCCCTCAATTCACCCACTATTGTTTATCTTTCAGAGTCAGAGAGTTGCTTTTTGTGTTTCCTTTTTAAATTTTTATATTGAATTTATTGAGGTGATGTTGATGAATAAAATTATATACGTTTTAGGTGTACAATCTATGACACATCCCCTGTGTATTGCATTGTGCATTCACTGCCCCAAGTTGCTTTTTGCGTTTTGAACACATGCTGCAGTGGAGTTAACCCTTCCTGGCGTCATTGGTAGCTCCCTCCTCTTTTCCATAGCTTTCCTTATTCTCTTTCCCCCTTGGTTTTTCCCACACCCCACCATTCTTTTCTTTCCACTTTGCCCTTTATCTGTTTCCCCTTTGGTTTGGGCTCCCGGGTCTAAAGAGTAAAAAGAACCTCTCTAGTCTTTTCGTGGCTCACAGCGCTATTTGAAAACTGATTTTGTTACAACTTATAAATCAAAGTCAAGTCTGAAAGTAGACCCAGAGGCTGGAGACACAGAAGAAGCGAAAAGGGGTTGGAGCAGAGCACCTGGGCCAAATCCATCACCCGGCTATTTTAAATCAAGTGATTGCAGTCACACGTTGAAAATGCCCGCGCATAAATCTGGCCCAGCTCTTAAGGACTGAACCTTAGGGTTTTTCTTTTAAGAGAGTTGCTGAATCCATTATTCAAGTGTGTATAAATCTTACAATAAATTCCAGAGTGTTGAGATTGGGAAGAATTTCAGCAAGCCTTATTGCCTCCATTATGCCAGAGAGATATGGCATTCTTAACACTGAAATGACAGGGTTTAATAAAGTAAAATATTTCTAGTTATGCTATGAGAATAACTGACCATATGAAATGCTTTCCCCTTTAAGTTTCTGCTCACCAGTGTTTCTGCAGTTTATTTGTTCTGTGGCATGGTCTCAGAAGAGTGGTGTGTGAGATGTCATGGTCCTTGTGTTTGGGGACAGGAGAGGTGGTAACACATGCAATAATAGTTCACAGATTGAGCACTCACTGGGGACAGATCAGAATGGTGAGTGCTGTGGAGTGTTCAGAGATAAATTACAACACTCAGGCATCACTTTATAGTTCACAAAGTCTCCTTTAATCTGCTAAAGAACCCTGAGGCAGTTATTATTATTAGGTGGGTAATACTTCTAATTCCATTCCACAAGTCCCCTGAACTTTGGGTTCCTATTTGCAGGTGCCAACTATCATCTCAGTGTCACTGCAGGCACTTGAAACTCACAGGTCTAAAACCGAGCTGCTTCTCTTCATTAGCCACCTCCACTCCCTAGCTCTGTTTTAACTGGCACCGCCCACCACAAAGTGCGACATCCAAGACACCCTGCCTTCTCCATTTCCCTCCTGACCCCATTTAATCCGTTCTCAGATTTTCCCTGTTTTATAACCTCCAAAATCTTCAATCCACTCTCATCTTGGTAGTAATTACCTCGATCCCTTTCCAGCTTTATCAACCGCTCTAACTACCCATCAATCCCCTCTTTCTCCTTTCTTAAGATATCTCCTGGCACATAGTGAATGTTCAATAAAGATTTTTATTTTCTGGCTCTATTGTTTCCCTGTCTGTGCACAAATTGGCCATAGGTTCAGGAATGCTTTTACTTACCTTCCCTCCTCATCCTTTGAGATTTAGTTCAGGTCCTAATCAAACTTTAGTAGCCTCCCTACTTCTGAGGGCTCAGTTGAGCATCCCATTTCTTGACCCTTCCATTCCCATGATGCTCCCACAGCATCCCTGTGCATTTTTCTATTATTTGACTTCTCAAAGTGCGGGGCCTCATACTGTGACATGTATTTAGAAATACAGATTCCTGACTATACGCAGGACCACTGAATTAGTATTGCTGAGAGTGGGGCCCAGGAATCTGCATTTAGGAAGCCCAGCTCTTCCCCATTAATTCTGGTGCACAAGAGAGAGAAGCAGTGAGAACAGCTGCTCTGCTTTGTCCCCCATCTTGGCCCCTACAACTCGTTCCAGGAGAGAGGAGTGTGGCCTTTCCGGGCAGTCTCTGGCTAAGCTTAGTTTACCACCTGTCATTCTGCTGGGGGATGAAAGCATCAGTTTACTCAGATTTAACAGGTTTCCAACTACACCTTTGTAAGAGGAGCAGTACTTATTTTTTTACATGTTTTCTTAATGCTTTATTGACCTAAAATTCTGCATGCCATGATATTCACCCTCTCCACATTCACAGTTCAGTAGTTAGTAGGACACCACAGCATTGTGCGGCTGCCACGGCAACCCTATTTTAAGTCATTTCCATCACTTCAAATAGAAGATTTGTGCCCATTTACAGTCACCCCCCATTTCTGTCCTCAGCCCTAGGCAACCATTAATCTATTTTGTGTCCCTACAAATTTGCTTACTTCTATATATTCATATAAATGGAATTGTACAACACGCAGTCTTGTGCCTCTGGCTCTTTCATGTAGCAGAGTGCTTTGGAAGTTCATCTGTGTTATAACATGTATCACTACTTCATTCCTCTTTATTGGCAAGTAATAGTCTATTGTATGGACATACCACATTTTATTTATCTGTTCATTCACTGATGGAAATTTAGGTTGTTTCCTTTTCTTGGCTATTATGAACGATGTTACTGTTATCATTTGTATATAAGTTATTGTGTGTGTACATATGTTTTTGTATCTCTTGACTAGATAATTACAAGCGGAATGGCTAGGTCATATGGCAAATATATGCTTAACTTTTTCAGAAACTTCCAAAATGTTTTTCACAGCAGCTGCACCATTTTACATTCCCACCAGCAATATAGGAAGGTGCCAATTTCTCTTTAGCCGTACCAGCCCTTGTTATTATCTGTCTTTTTGGTTGTAGCCATCCCATTGGGTTATTTGTATTTCACCAATGACTATTAATGTTGAGTATCTTTATACGTACTATTGGCTTTTACATATCTTCTTTGGGAAAATGTTTATACAAATACTTTTCCCATTTTTAAATTGGAGTGTCTGTCTTCCTATTACTGAATTTAAGAGTTCTTTATATATTCTGGATACAAGGAAAGCAATACAGTTACTCTGTGAGGGGACAGAAGGTCCATGAGAAGCCTGCCCAGCAGGGTCCCCATGGCACTTCTTTTCCCTGTGGGAAGCTCCAAGAAACACCTCTCTGACCTCTCCCTCCTCAGTGGCCCAAACAAGAGCAGAAGGGCCGTGTGGGGACTGGAATAGAAAGACCTTCTCCAACAGTATTGGAGCCTAGGAGGGGTCATGGTGGCTTTTGGGGAGGGAGCTCCTTTTCCAGCAAGAGTCCTTAGCTCACATTTAGCTAAAGGAGTTGCTGCTTCATGATAGTGGAGTGGAATAGGGGTCTGTCCTGGTCCCACTCAGCCTTCAGAGTCCATTTTTTGGTGGCTCTGCCCATACCCAGTCCCACCACCCCAAGTCAAGGGACAGAGCCAGCCTTCATGATATGTACTTATATTTCCCCAAGGTCTCAGTTCCCAGTGGGCTCTTTCCTGCTGAAATTACCCAGTTCCTTGTGGCCTGGTGTCCTAGCTTGCTAGCCTGTCCCCAACAGCTGAACTGTCCTCTCCTTGAGGAGATCGTGGTACCTTGAGTGTCTCACCCACCTGTGTGGCCCCAACAGCTATCATGGAACCTAGCCCAAACCTATTTGTAAATGATTTCCTTAAGTCAGTGAATGAAAAAGGAATGAGTTTATGTTTGGGAAGTGAGAAACTGAGACTGAGACGGGTTAAGTAATCTGCCCAGGGATGTTGGCTGTTGATTAAGGGGCAGAGCCTCAAGTTAAGATTTTTTGAATCCAAAAAATGCTTTTTTCCACTACCTCAAGTTGTAAGCCCTAGCCTCCTATATTCAGAGATTACAACCTTGAGGAGACGTATTTGTTACAAGACTGTTCAGGGATGGTTCTAAGGAGTGGTCCCACAAGAGTCCAGAGGGCAAATGGAATTGGGTTGTTTGTGTCTATTATAGGGTTGTATTGTGTCTATATGTGGTTGTTTATTTTACCTTCTATAGTCTACTCTGGATTTGATAAAAATGCCAGGAAGTTACTACCTCAAGGGAAGTTACCTCTGATTTGTGGCACTCGAGGAGTTGGAGTTTGGAAAATGGGTGCATCAGTACCAGGAAGGACCCTCATGACAGTGGAAACAACAGAACCACAGCAAAGAGGAGAGATTGTGTGGCACAGAGGAGAGGGGATGAGTCGTCTCTGTGACTGGACCTCAGGAGCGTGGTGACGGAGAAAGAGCTGGGGTGAGGTCCTTTTGAAAATCCAACTGAAGATTTGCTTTTTTCCTCTGCAGTGGGACATTACTAGAGGCTTTAGAGGAATCAGTTGACTCATCAGGATCTCAGATATGTTCTTCCAGTTTCGTGAAAAATTTAAAGTGTTGTTTTCCTGTGTAACTCTCTGATCTCTTATAATCTGATTATACCATTTCAAAACTCAGCAAATCTTGGAACTTCTTCACAATAAAAAGAAAATAGAAATAGAAATAGAAAATAGCTTTTTTTCCTCTGTTCGGTGAAAAGCTGGCTCCAGAAATGCTCTGTAGGAGAGCAGGCAAAAGATATATGAAGGCGGGCACCTTGGCAACGTGAATATATCTCTTAGTGAAAAAACTCTTTGGCTTGACTGAGCAGGGTCTGTTCCAGTCCTCTCCCACTATAGCTGGGCAGGAAATGTATTTTAATCTCTCTTGATTTTCCAGATATGAGCATTGCACTTAGCAGATCGTGGGGACTAACTGAATGAGTGAAGCAAGCATATTCATTGAACCAGTCACTGAATGAGTGAATACATATCGTGGTTGGTTTTTCTATACATATCATTACTCCAATTAGTAATAGTGAATTACAAGATCACTTCCCCCCAGTGATTGGTAGCTTCCCGAGAAAGGAAAGAAGGTAAGTCATATAGTCATGGGAGAGGGAATTTAACAGTCTAGTACAGTCTGATTTGATAGTAGTTTAACAAACATTTTTTAATTTGGGTGGAATTATAGAGAAAGTCATCCATTGCCACTTCATTGTTCTCAGAGAGCTCACCTATAAGCCAGCTGTCCCGCCTCACTATGACAAAAGGTTTGAAAAGTCTTCTGTTTCCTAACTATCACTGCAATTCTATTTCCTAGTTAATCTTCGGCTCTTGATCTTTAGAATCCACTGGGCCTGTGTCTCCCTTAGAGAATCAGAAGAGAAACTCTCACCGCTATTATTTGTGCACCTTTGAACTATTAGGAGAGCTTTAAACTAGCAACCCAGACTCTCAGAAGACCCAGCTGTTTCATTAACATGAAAATATTACCAAAGTAGCATTCTGCCTTAATTGTCTTTAAGAACTTACTGTGAGGAATTTACAAAACCCTTTAGACAACATGTAGTTTTGATAATTTTGAAATCCTGAAAGTAAAGAGGAACTTTGGAAAAGCCTAAGGTTCACATTAGGGAGAGCAAGTGTGGAGGAAGCCACTGTGGTTTTAAGTGGGAAAAACTAATCTAGTGTCTTCTTTTAAATGGAAATTTCTCCTGTGAAAATCTGGCTCTCTGCCTGATCTGAGATTATGCCAGGATGTGGGCAGGCGAGGGAAAGACAGTGAGTGGTAGCCAATTAATTAGTCAATCAAAAATATTTATAGAATTCTCCAGGTACACAGCAGCATGCAGGCTCAGTGGGAGATACAAAGAGTTTGGAGTAATCTCCTTGGGAGGCAAGGTGTGCATGTGCTAGCAGAAAAGATAGCATGAGGTGGTATTTTAATTGGGCAAAATGTCTTAGAGATACCAAGAATGCTACGCAGACCAACAGGCTATTATTCTGGGCTTATCACCATTTGTTCTGGGCAATGGGATGCCAATTTTCGAAGCCGCTATGAAAGCTGCTTTTTAAAACTGGTTAGACTGAATAGGTAGGACCTTAATAGACCTCTTACCATTAAGCATAAGATAATTTGGGTGAAAAATATGAGAGATAAAGGAGTGTTATTTTCCAAAAGTGATTCCACAGAGATTGTGCTTATGTCCTTCACAGAGGACTATATAAAGAAAAAAAAGCATTATAAAAATGTTTAGGGGAGAGATATGTGACTAAAAAACTAGTAATTGCATAGCAAATTTTCATTTTATAGTATCCATTACACAGAGATTTGAGAAAATCTCTTTTAAAGAAATGAAATATTGAAAATAATAATAATGAGTGTACTGTTCTAAAATTTTCAGGTAGTCATTTTCCTTGGCCAGATCTTTTAGATGATTGCTGAATGTTTCAGATTCATGAAGAGTTGAGATAGCGGTATGTAGGTCTAACTGTGCCCACGGAAAACAAAATGAAATAGGATGTCTTCGTAAGAGTAGCGAGTGAGTTTATCACTGACCTTGTGCCAGACTTAGGGTGTATTCATACGCATACTCCTAGCAGCCCTACGGACAGGCAGCAACTAAAATGAAGCAAAATTAAGCTCTTTTCCCAAAGTCTTCCAGTTGGTGATTCCAAAGCCTCTATACCTCCCTAGTTAAAGATGGCAAAAAAATTGAGATCTTATAAAATGTTTGAAAGTGTGAGAAGCTGCTATGAAAAAAATAGAAATGCGCTCTCTCTCAGTGCTTTAAGCATAGTTGTGGTACCATTGGTATAACATTGGAGAGTAGACACAACATTGGACAGTGTTAGGAACCCAATATATGTACTTTGAGGATGGTTTCTATAAAAGGACCAAGGAAGTAAAAATAAATTTAATTATGATAGCTGTCCTTTCTCCTAGATTATGTTTCCACACACCTTATTATTCTTAGAGATACTTCTGAAAATACTGTTTATATTCTTGTTGCGGTGTATGAAATTGGTCTGAGAGATGTTTTAATTGTTTAAATATTTAAAATGCTAACTTCTTTATTTGAAAAAACCCCAAAATTTGGTTTATGAACTCACCCAGAGACATACAATATGCAATGCCCATTTTCCTACCTTTCCTATACTTTGAAAATCATTTATGTTTGTTCAACAACAAAGCATATCATCATGAAAGTTCCAAACACTGGGGACAAAAGGAAGATCCCAAAAACTTCCTCCAGGGAGGAAAACACAGGTTACATCCCTAGGATGAAGAATCAGAATGGCTTGGACTTCTCAACAGCAACCTAGGGAGCTAGAAGACATTGGAGCAATGCCTTTAAAATTCTGCGGAAAATTTCCAGCCTGGAACTCTATACTCAGCCAAACCACCAATCAAGTGTGAGAATAAAATAAAGATCTTTTCAGGCCTGCAAGATCTCAAAATATTTGACCTTTCATATACCCTTTTCAGAAGACAATGCTCTTTCCAATTAAGGAAATATCCTAAAAAAGAGGAGGATAGAGTCCAGAAAATAGGTAATACCACATAAGGGGGTGGGGGAGAGAAATCCCTAGAATGAGCATTTCTCTCTTCACCTTCATTGAAGGTGAAGGCAGATACCAGTTTATAGATGTGCAGCAGGCATACAGAGCAGTCATGCAGCTGGAGTAATTCTGCAGAGGAGGTACCTCTGAGAAGAAAGATCTAAGAATTCCAGATGTGTTTGGTCCCATTGAAAGGGAACTTACACAACTGGGGCAAGAGTTTGGAGATGATTCTTTTTTAAGTGTGTAGAAAACCAAGAAGCTGAAAAACATGGCTCTAAGAAAACAAGTTGTGCAAAATATGAAAAATAATCGTTGTACATGTCATGATTCAGCAGTGAATAGTCATACTTGTGTTAACACTGATCGTTAGCCACACAGAAATTGGGATATGGCACGTTTGGGAAGATGGGATGAAAGGAAACATGCATGTATGTGCAGATGGGGATGGGGCAAGGAAAAGGTAAACCCTCTTTTTTTGGTGGGAACTCAATGGATAATGTGTAAAAGTGAAGAAAACAAGACACGGATCTATAAGCATATTGTTGAGAGATGAGGGGGCAGTCACTAAAGTGAACAGCTAAAATACTTGTAAGTACTGACTCTCAAGACAAAGAATGGAAGGTGGCATTCGGGGAACTGTTGTGTTTTGTCATAAGCCTTGAAAAACTGTCTACTCTTTACATCTGCTCATGTTTGGCTTTGATAAAACTAAAAATTAAACTTTAAAGGGAAAGTGAGGGAGAAATTTAAATTTTAAAAAGTGGCTGACAAGCATAAGTTATACATACCATTATAAAGAGAATACTTAAAAAATAATGCAAAACAAAGAATTAAGATTCATCTCCAAGTATCATTTCCTAAAGCATTAAAAAGAGAAAGTTGTGAAATTCTACATTCCTCCACCTTTTGCTTTTCACCCACCCTCACACTCTGATCAAATACTGGTGCTTGTCCTCTGTAAGCTGTAGGTTCTAGGAGACCTCAACTCAGGGTTGGCTTCTACTTGATTAGAAAATCCGAGCAGTAGCATCTACCCCAGTGTCTTGATGCTCCAGCACCTGTCTGGCTTCTCTTTGCTTCTCGTTTGATTCTTTGAACATCTTACATCCACCATCTTGCCATCTTTCCCTCCTTTGCTGGCTTCCTAATCTAAACTCATCCATCTGTCCCCTGACCCTGACTCGTTACTCATTTCTGAGACTGATCTTGCTGTCTGCATTTGCTTTGACTGCCCTATCCACTTCTTCAGCCTAATTCTTAATTCCTGGCTCCCACCTTCTCCTCAAAACTAAGCTCATTCCATTTTGAAAAACCAGTGTGAATGGAACTGCCCGGGAAGAATTTGAAACATCTACAGCTCTGTCCTTTCCTCATTCTTGAGAGCCAAGATAGCACCTGAGGGCACATGTGGGGAGAAGTGTGTGTGCATACCTATGTGGGTGTGTGCACGTATGCGTATATATTGGGAGAAGAGAGCACAGCTGTCCTGGACCCCTTCATTTTCACTAGGAATACTAACTTGTATGTTTTTGATGTCCTGGTGTATTCTTTCTTTTATTTGTTCTATTTCTCCTAGAAACTCCTGTTCTAAAATTTTATTTTTTTAATTATATTTTATTGATAATGCTATTACAGTTGTCTCATTTCTCCCCCATCATTCCCCTCCACGCTGCACACCCCCTCCCACCCACATTCCCCCCTTTAGTTCATGTCCATGTGTCATAAGTTCTTTAGTTTCTACATTTCCTACACTATTCTTTGACCTTGATTCTTCTAATCTTTTATCATATTACATATACATTAAAAAGGATCATATATGTAAATGAGTGAAGGTACCTAGGGGCAGGCAGCTCCACGGAGGGGTTCAGCTGTCCAGGGCTGAGGCAGCAACATCTTGGCATGCCAGTTGGGAAATTTTATGTTCTAAAATTTTAAACCCAGAGGCATCTTTCCAGTTTTGTTTTGTTTTGTTTTGTTTTGTTTTTTTGCATGAACTGTATTTTGACCTCTTAAGAGGTTGTGCAGCAAGACTTCATTTCATGGTGATTTTACATGAAGTGACATCTGATTCCCTTTTAGACTGCATTCCACACCACTCTGCCCAGCCCTGCAGTTTACAGGCTAACTCCTGTTGTCTTTCAACATATGAAGCACTATTAGATAGTGTGCAGTTAGGGCCTTGTGTGGGAGGCTGATTACGCCACAGCCAGGGACAGCAGTCCTATGTGTGAAATGTAACAGGCCTTCCTGAAACAGCTCTGGAGCTGCTGGGGGGTGGGTGCTTGGTGCTTTTCTGTTGGGGTATAGGGGGCTTGCTAAGAAAACAAACACATTTTTTTCCTAGCATGGGCTTAGTCTATGGTGGTAACATTTGGCAAGTTGAGTAACAGGGAGCATAGAGAACTGTGAACAGATGGGCAACTATTAAAAGATTTGAGGGACTTTTATCATTTCTCAAATGGCCTTCACCCACCTACAGGATACCCAGTTCGCTTACAAGCTTACGTAATGGATTCAATTAATTTCTCCTTCCTTTTTTTTTTTTTTTTTTTTTTTTTTTTTGCTTGCAATGGAAGCGAAATCTCTGATGGTAAGAAGAAAAGAATAGATGAGAAACTTCTAATTTTGAATCCCCTTGGGATTAGATGCTTATTTCAGCCATGCAGAGAACACTGCCCCATATTTTGAAAGAGTAGCTGCTGGCATTTTTAGAGGAGATGACTTTCCAAAATAGACAGCGAACCTTCCCCATCCATATCTGATGACCATCTGACATTTGGATGCAGAATTACAGAGCTAGCCAAGTGTTTTGATAAGTATAACCTGGATTTTAAAAAAGACAGTGGCAAGTCATTATTACGTTTAAGCTCGAAACTAACAGACTACAAAATACAAAAGAAAAGTGCGTTACCTGGTTCCTGGCAGAAATAGAAAATAGTTACATGTCTTAGAGCATTAAAATTTACCCACGCTGTGAGGTAGGGCTGTCTGTGATGCAGGGGCCTGCCAGTCCTCCGTGGCTCAGAATGATGTCCGTGGGAAATGCTTAATGGTGAGAAGGAACAGACACCACTGTGAGGCCTGTTTTACCCTCTCTGGGGCAGAAGCCTGATTTTACCAAGAGCAAAATCACATAGGTTGGTATGGTCAGAGTTATGGTACCTGTCATCTGGATCTCATGAATCTGGCCAAATGAGCTTGGGTTCCATTCCTCAGAGGTTGCCTTAATAACATTATATTCCAGGGCTGATAATTTTCAGGTACTCATCTTGTGCGCACTCAGTGTAGCTATCCTGTTGGGAAGCAGGGAAGTTGGATAGATACCCAGCTTCACTTTTACCCCCAATTCGTTATTCAGCTTCAAAGCCAGTTTATCTCAACCAAGAGTGTTGTGTAACTGAAGATCGCTGTTTCCAAAACACCACCCCACCCAAAACTGAATTTTGTCTAAAAGTAACCAACATCAAAGGGAAATAACCACTTTCAATGTTTTAAATGACAATCTCCACCATTCCGAATAATTGCAACTTAAAATAATTTAGCAACAAGCACTAAAATGAACTAATGGTAAGAAGAAAACGGTCCGCTGTGAAGGTGACGGCCTCTGTTGGCCTGCTAAATGATGCACAGTTTCACAAACTCACAGTTCTGTACTGGGCTATTGGTTTAAAGTCATTGAGTAAACAAGGGATATCCATGGGTTTAGTGTCCCTGGAGAATTACACTTTTAACAGAAAGATTGTTGGAAATGGTTAAAATATACTCCCACTATTTAGCAATAACAGTTGGCAATATTAGTTGTGAAACATATTTCTGGGATTTTAAGTAAGTGCTAGACATAGATTGTATCATAACTCAAAGAAGTACCCAAGGAAAACTTGATAATGGTGTAAAGAGAGTGAATGTTTGTATATTACATATAGGGCTTGTAAAAGGTATTGAATTGAATAGAAATAAGCTCAATAAAATTTGTCAGGGGTTTTATTCTAAGTTTTACATTCTTTTGCATTTCACATATATTCTTGACATGTGAAAATACTCTGTAAGTAGTTAAAGACCTGGTCAGTTATTTTTATTTCCCTTCTTGTCGCTGTTAAGTGGGATGGTGTCAGCTTGTGAATTCTGCCTGACGCTCACACGGCCTCCATTTGTTCCTGTGTTCTTCTAGAATGGCGGAGCTGCAGGGGCTGGTGGAAAGACTGGAACGGGCAGTCAGCCGACTGGAGTTGCTGTCTGAGGTGTCACACCGGCCTCCTGAGAACTGTGGGGAACTTAACGGTGTCAACGGAGGTAGGGCCCCAAACTGTTGCCATTACTGATCTCTACGTGGGTCACTTAGTTTTGTCCCCATCACTTAGTTCTTAAGAAATATTTCTAACTACTTTCTTCAACTTCCCTACTCCTTCCTTTATATGTGACCATGACATTAACCAGATGCAAGCAATCCCTGAAAAAGAGAAAGGAAAAAAGAATTCACAAAAATTACCAGTATTCTGCTTGTTAAGAGTATAAACCACGTGCCAAATATCATTACTTTTTCATTTTAGTGTTTATACTGCTGTTCCACACTCAATGACTAAATATATTATCTAACTATCAAAAAGAAACTAATGTTCTTAGTTAGAATGTAAACTGCAAGGATTTATTATTCTGTAGATTTCAATTTTAAAGAGAACAAGTCGTTAAATTTAAGAACTACAGTTTTAAAGGAAGCAAGCCTGCTGTGAATTTAATATGACTTTCTTGTTACATGATTACATCCCATTGTTTTACCTGTGCCTATTCCCAACCAAATATGCTTTTAAAATTACATGCTAGCTCTTCCAGCCAAGAGAGAGGCATAGGTGGAAACATTTCAATTCCTAGCACAACCAAAAGAAGGATAACAACCAATTAAAAACAAAAACAACCAGGACTTCCAGAAAATCAAATTGCATGGAAGTCTGACAGCCAAGGGGTTAAAGAAGAAACTTTCTTCCAGACTGGTAGGAGGGGTGGAAATAGGAAGCCGAGTGGGATAGGGCACACAGCAAGGAGGTGGCTGCTGGATGGAATTTCCCACATTCACGTTCAGATGAGCCCAAAGGAGCAATTAGGGAGGAAGACAAACTGAGGATTCTAGTGTGGGGAAATAAAGCCTCAAAAACTCTGGCTATAAAAAACCTGTGGGGGTTGTGGTGGTGGGAGAAACTCCCAGTCTCACAGGAGAGTCCTTTGGAGAGGCTCATGGGATCCTAGAACATACACAAGCACACCCACCCTGGAATCAGCGCCTGAAAGGGCACAATCTTCTTGTGGGAAGTCAGGGAGGTGACGGAAAGCGGGGCGAGAGCTGAGAAAGCTAGCAAGCAGCAGCGGCATCGTTCCCTCTCTGACCCCTCCCCCACATACAGCATCACAAAGCAGTGAAATGGGTTACCCCACCCTGGTGAATAGCTAAAGCTCTGCCCCTTACAACTTAACAGGTATGCCAAGACAAAGAAATATGGCCCAAATGAAAGAACATATCAAAACTCCAGAAAAAGAACTAAGTGAGGAGGAGATAGCCAATCTATCAAAGTTCAAAACATTGGCCATGAGGATGCTCACAGAAATGACTGAGTTCAGTCTCAAAACGAAGGAAGAAATGAAGGCTATGTAAAGCAGAATAAAAGAAAATATACAGGGAGCCAACAGTGAAGGAAAGGAAACTGGGACTCAAATCAATGCTTTAGAACAGAAAGAAGAAATAAACATCTTGGAACAGAGTGAAGAAACAAGAATTCCAAAAAAATAAATAAAAAAAAAAATAGGAGAGGTTGAGGAACCTCTGGGACAACTTTTTTTTCAGTTTTTTAAATTTTAATTGTTGTTCAAGTACAGTTTTCTGCCTTTTACTCCCATCCCAGCCCACCCCCCTGCCCTTCCCACCTCCCTCCTATTTCCACCCCGCCTTGTCTTTGTCCATGTGTCCTTTATACTTGTTCCTGTAAACCCTTCCCCTTTTCCCCTGAAATTTCCTCCCCTCTCCCCTCTCATGACTGTCAGCCTGTTCTCAATTTCAGTGTCTTTGGTTATATTATGCTTGTTTGTTTGTTTTGTTGATTAGGTTCCTGTTAAAGGTGAGATCATACGATATTTGTCTTTCACCACCTGGCTTATTTCACTTAGCATAATGCTCTCCAGTTCCATCCATGCTGTCGCAAAGGGTAGGAGCTCCTTCTTTCACTCTGCTGCATAGAATTCCATTGTGTAAATGTACCATAGTTTTTGATCCACTCATTTACTGATGGGTACCTAGGTTGCTTCCAACACTTGGCTATTGTAAATTGTGCTGCTATGAACATTGGGGTGCATAGGTTCTTTTGGATTGGTGTTTCAGGGTTCTCAGGATATAATCTTAGCAGTAAAATTGCTGGGTCAAAAGGCAGATCCATTTTTAGTTTTCTGAGAAAATTCCATACTGTTTTCCATAGAGGTTGTGCCAGACTGCAATCCCACCAACAGTGCACTAGGGTTCTCTTTTCTCCACAACCTCTCCAACATTTGTTGTTTATTGCTTTGTTTATGATGGCCATTCTGACCGGTGTGAAGTGGTTTCTCATTGTGGTTTTAATTTGCATCTCTCCGATAGGTAGTGATGCTGAGCATCCTTTTATATGTCTCTGGACCCTCTGAATGTCCACCTTGGAGAAGTGTCTGTTCAAGTCCTTTGCCCATTTTTTTAATTGGGTTGCTTGTCTTCTTAGAGTGGAGTCATGTGAGTTCTTTATATATTTTGGAGATTAAACACTTGTCTGAGATATCATTGGCAAATATGTTTTCCCATACGGTTGGTTCTCTTTTTATTGTAATACTGTTTTCTTTAGCCATGCAGAAGCTTTTTATTTTGATGAGATCCCATTTGTTTATTCTTTCCTTTATGTCCCTTGCTCTAGGGGACATATCAGTGAAAACGTTGCTGCACGAAATATCTGAGACAACTTTAAATGTTCCAACATCTGAATCATAGGGGTGCCAGAAGGAGATGAGGAAGAGCAAGAAATTGAAAATGTATTTGAACAAATATTGAAGGAAAACTTCCCCAATCTGGCAAAGGAAATAGACTTCCAGGAAGTCCAGGAAGCTCAGAGAGTCCCAAAGAAGCTGGACCCAAGGAGGAACACACCACGGCACATCATAATTACATTAGCCAAGATTAAAATGAAGGAGAGAATTCTAGAAGCAACAAGAGAAAAGGAGACAGTTATCTACAAAGGAGTTCCCATAAGACTAACAGCTGATTTCTTAAAAGAAACCTTACAGGCAAGAAGGGGCTGGAAAGAAGTATTCCAAGTCATGAAAGGCAAGGACCTACATCCAAGATTGCTCTATCCAGCAAAGCTATCATTCAGAATGGAAGGGCAGATAAAGTGCTTCTCACGTAAGATTAAGTTAAAGGAGCTCATCATCACCAAACCCTTATTGTATGAAATGTTAAAGGGACTTATCTAAGAAAAAGAAGATGATCAAAACTATGAATAGTCAAACGACAACAAATCAGAAGTATCAACAACTGAAGCTTAAAAACAAACAAACAAATAAAAAAACTAAGCAAGCAACTGGAACAGGAAGAGAATCACAGAAATGGAGATCACATGGAGGGTTATCAGTGGGGAAGGGGAGAAGGAGAACGGGGGAAAACGATACAGGGAGTAAGAAGCATAGTTGGTTTGCACAAAATAGATAGGAGGAGGTTAAGAACAGTATTTGAAATGGAGAAGCCAAAGAACTTGTATGTACAACCTATGGACATGAACTAAGGGGGAAGGGGGAAGGCTGGAGGGGGGCTGTGCAGGGCAGAGGGGATAAATGGGAGACAAAATTGGGACAACTGTAATAGCATAAGCAACAAAATATACTTTAAAAATGACATGCTAAAACCACACTGTGAAAAAATTTTAAAAACTATGTGAGCAAACATAAAAAGCTATTTCTTTAACATGATACCATGTATGGCAAACTCTCTAAGTTATCTACAGTAAGTTTTTTCTATTTCTTCTTTCTTAAGGCTGCAGATTTAGCAAATAAAAATACTGGACATCTAGTGAAATTTTCATTTCCAATAAGCTGCTTTTTGGTGGGGGGTGATATAAGTATGTTCCAAATAGTGCACAGGATGTATTGCATGGTACACACTTATTCTAAAGATTTATTCATTGTTTATTTGAAATTCAAGTTTAACTGGGCTATCTGTATTTAATCTAGCAACTCTGTTCTTGTCTCACATAAGGTCCCTCCTTATCTGACACATTTTGAATCCTGTCAGGCTTTGGGGGGCTGAGAAAAGCCTTGCGGAAGAGGGGGTTTCAAACAAAGCTTTCACCAGGCAAGATCCACATTGGTGCTTCTAGAATTTCAGGCGCACTTGGAGCTCTGCCTTGTATTACATGCCCTGGGACAAAAATTACTGTGTGAGCACAAATGCACAGGCTGGTTTTTTCCCCTGAACATAATGAAAATTGAAATGCTCTGAATGAATTGAAAGGGATGTTATTTAAAGGAAGTCTGCCAGGGGCCTGTATGTTGTTTCCGCATCAACTGAGACACATCTATGATTTCATTTTAAGCCTCTTTGTTAACTATACAGTAAACCTCACTTGTAACAAAATATTTGTATGTTCTCTTCAGTAACTGTCTCCTTATTACTTTGGCATCTGGTGAACAAAAGACGTTTCTCTGAGGTTGCCAATCTCAGCTATAAAGCCCGTGAATACATAAAATGAAGCTAAAACCCAGCTCCCAACACATTGTGTAGTGTGGTTGAGTAGAGAAAAAAAACCCTCCATAATTTGGACTTCACTTACTCAAAGAGCTACTAGACTACATTTTTATTTTCTTTATTAAGAAAATATTCTGAGAAAATTAATAGGCTAAACAAAATTGGAAGATATGTAATTAAATTACTTAAGTATTTAAGCAAATATTTTCTCATAGAGCAAATTATTCCAAACCAGTTATTAAAGTCCAGTCTTTTAAAACAACTTAGCCAGCAATTTATTATCCTACTTGAAATAAAGTAGGGTAATTAGTAGGTAAGCTAATTAGTAAAGTGACTGAATGATATCCATCCTTAAGACATTTTCCTTATCCTAAACATCACTTCCATTTCTTCTTAATTGGTAAACTTTGGTAATTTTCTAAATTTCATTTTGAAAAAAATCCTTAAGGACAACCTCTCACCTTAAATATAAACATGGTCATTACAATGGTGCTATAACTAAAGTTAAAAAGTTATTATTTTTTATTTAAAAAGAAACTTTTAGGAGGAATCCAGTCATTACAAATCCACCTATGCATAGATCAAAGAACTGCCTTCTTATCATACTGGTGTTATGATATGTTTTGATATGTTTTATTTTTCCCCTGACAATCAGGTAAGTCTGGCTCAACAGTGGAAGAAATATTTTTGCATGCTTGCCAAGTGACATGCACCGTAGTATCACCAAGGAAGTCCAAGATGAATTATACACAGTCCTAATCCTCTAGAATCTTTGGTCTCCATGCATTACTATGCAGAGCCACACATACTTTGATTGAGGGATGCTCAAAGGATGCGGGCTGGACAGAAAGAAGTCATTAGAGGCTGCCTGGCGGAGGTGTGAGCAGAGCTGAGTGATGAAAGACAATCAGAAAATATTCCCTTTTATCATTGTACCATCTCCCCACAGAGGCCTCCATCACATTTCTGAAACTTCCTACTATTTTAATATTCAGCAGATACCTACCTCTCAGTCCTCTCCAACAGCGACAAATAGGTTCATCTGTTTCTAAATGGGTCCATAAGGAATCTTTGGACATGCACTGCTTTTATGGTCTAGAAGTTGGTACACACTATGTTTTGATCTTTACGATAACTCAGCTTCGTCAGTCTGCTTAGAAGTTAGACTGGAGGCATGGAGTTGTGAACAACTTTGTTCATCACCCTTTGGGCCTGTGGAAATGGACAACTGGGAAAAAGGGAAAAAGAAGGAAACCTTTATCTCATAGATCTATGAGCTTGGCTATCTGTGTCCAATATGAGAAAGGGAATCCTAGCTTTTGTTTTGGATTTTATAGTCTCTAGTGCTGAGTTTCTCAATATTACCTTTCTCAGTATTAAGGATGTTCAGGACTTAGAAAATTTTTCCTGTGAATTAAAACATAGAGAGAGAAATTCAGAGCACAGCAGGTTGAGCTGCAGTCACTTCAACTTTTACAATAATTTGACAGATCAAAACTTCTCAGCAGCTCAGCAGTCATTTCATGCCCACCATTGCCACCTCTCCTCCTCTGGAAGTGAAGAAGGGACCAAATGTGTGACATCAGCTTTCTTTTCTTACTTGTCCAGAGTTCATATTACCTTTTAATTGTCCTGGGTAGCATTGGTAACTGTTTGCAAAGTTGTTACAGCACCTGGTCTGGCCAGTATAGAAGAAAAGTACTCTGGCTGTGGATTAATAAGGCTTGTTCCTGTTTTTGGATCTGCCTCTTACGTCCTATAATGGCTATGGTCAAGTCAGATGCTCTGTTTACATCTCCATTTCCTCATCAGTAAAACTGTGATGATGCTACCGTAGTTTGCCGTGTATAATGTGCACCCACATTTTTGGCACAAACTTTCAGGAAAAGGTCTTTGATTTTAATTTTTTAATTCAATTTTTAATTTAATTATATGTTGAAACAGAACTGGTTATTGTATTCCAAGGTATTATTTTGCGTATGGATATCATACTGCTTTCCAGAGTTATGCTTTTAACACATAAGCATAAGTAAAAGAATTAAAAAACATTTATATAGATACAGAATTAGTACTACCCATTAAAAATAATTAGAATTCTTTTTCCCTAAAAAATGTGGGCAAAAAGTGCACATTATACATGGCAAAAATACAGTACTTACTCCATGAGTTTGAGGGAGAATTAAGCAAAATCATATAAGCGAAAGTGCTTACTGAGGAGGATGAAGAATAAGAAAACATTGTTTTCTTGAGTCATTGAGAAGTGTTTAATAAATATGGATTGAAGGAACAAATGACTTGGTGAAGAGAACGAAAAGGTTTAATATCATGAATGATATTAATTTATTCTGCTAATGATATTAATTTATTAACTTATTCTTCTTCCAAAGGTGTGGCACCCTCGGTGGAAGCTTTTGATAAACTGATGAACAACATGGTGGCTGAGTTTTTAACGAAGAGTAAGATCCTTGCTGGTGATGTGGAGACTCATGTGAGTATTCTCTCTTGTCCTCCATGGAAAGATAACAAGGCTAGCAAAGGATAAGGAGACATTGGGACCATTCTGCACCACTGGTGGGAATGTCAAATGGTGTGGTCAGTATAGAAAAGAGTATGGCGGTTCCTCAAATACAGTTAGGGACAGAATTTTTATACAGTCCAGCAATTCCCTTCTGCATATACTCCCAAAAGAATTAAAAGCAGGATCTTAAAGAGATATTTGAGCCCTGGCTGGTGTAGCTCAGTGGATTGAGTGCGGGCCTGCGAACCAAGGGATCGCGGTTCGGTTCCCAGTCGGGGCACATGCCTGGGTTGCGGGCCGGTTCCTAGCATGGGACGCACGGGAGGCAGCCGTACATTGATATTTCTCTCCCTCTCCCTCTCTCCTACCCTTCCCCTCTAAAGATAAATAAATAAAAATTAAAAAAAAAGAGATATTTGAACATCTATGCTAATAGCAGCATTATTCACAATTGCCAAAAACTGAAGCGACCCAAGTGTCTGTGGATGGAGGAATGGATAAGCCAAATGTGGTATGTGCACACAAAGGAGTATTATTCAGCCATAAAAAGGAAGGGAATTCTGACACAGGCTACAACGTGGATAAATCTTGAGGACATTATGGGTAGTGAACTTAGCCAGTCACAAAAGACAAATACTGTACGGTTACATCTATGTGAGGTATCTAGAGTAGTCAAGATACCTCACCGAGATGGAACTCATGGAAACAGGAAGTAGAAAGATGGCTGCCAGGAGCAGAGGAAGGGAAAGATGACAACTTTTTAAGTAGGTAGAGAGTTTCAGTTTTGTAAGGCAAATGAACTTCAGAAAAAAATCTGGACATCTGTTGCACAACATTGTGAATATACTTAACACTACTGAACTGTATACTTAAAATGGTTAAGATGGTAAATTTTGTGCTATCTGTATTTTGCTACAATTGTTTTCTATAAAGTACATCTTGAGGAAGGCAAAGTCATAGAATTTGATAATCTCTGGGTTAGTAGAGTGCTCTAATGATATCCAGGCCTGCTTTTCAGTTTTAGATGCTTTGTATACATTTTTTAATGTTTTGCCTCCTAAGGCTAGTCACTATTTGCATGCATTTGCAAAAATCTAATTTAATAGCCAAAACCAATTAAAAATCTAGAAGTTTATCACCAGTTTCTTCTTTTTTATTTGCCTTTGTTTCTCACAGAGGATTGAATTTCAAATCCATCTGCTTATAGATTTTTCAAGAATGAGACAATCCTGGCAAAAACCATTTTCAGTATAGATTTAGATAAAATCTGATTCTTAAATAAAGTTGTGGTTTGGGATTAAAAATAAATAAAAAGGGATTCTCTCTTTTCTCCTTCCCCAATTAGGGATTATATTCAACACCCAACACCGGTCTTCCAGGGGATTTGGTGACTCAGGTTCTACCAGAGGTTCCAGGATTGTAATTAAACAGATGCTTATTTTACCACATTTGCAACAAATTTGTTCACCACATCTGAGAAAAATGAAAATTCTTCTCTTGACCTCTATTTTTATTAAATATTCCTGTTGAAATGCCCATTGGTGCCCTGACCAGTGTGGCTCAGTTGGTTGGGCATTGTTCCACAAGGCAAAAGGTTGCTGGTTCAATTCGTGGTAAGGGCACTTGCCTAGGTTGCAGGTTTGGTCCCTGTCAGGTGGTGGTTGGGGCACATATGGGAAGCAACTGATCAATATTTCTCTGTCACATCGATGTTTCTCTCCCTCTTTCTCCCTCCCTTCTCCTCTCCCTAAGAATAAATAAATATTGTAAACTCTTAAATTAAAAAGAAGAAATACCCATTGGCTAAATAGAGGAATTTCTAACATATATGAGTTCTAGAAAAGTCTTTGTAATAAGACATGCCTCCTTCAAATACATCACAAAGCTCTATAATTACTCTGGTCTGTTCTTAAGCTTAATACACTTGTTTGCATACAGTAAGATAGTAGCTGAGCTTCTTATGTTCCAAGGCATGATTGTGCCTGAGAGCTAACAGACAAAGTGGAATAGTACCCCGATATGCTAAAAATGATTCTTTAGTGACTGACAAACATTGCTTTGTTGTTATTGTTAATTAACATTCACATTGTGCTTCTGAGGTACATAGTATACCTCTTATTAGTGATATTTCACAAAATTTTATATAGTTTTTTTACAAGAGAATAATGAGCACTATAAATAAGTATATTTAATTTTTATTTTTTAAAAAATATAGAATTTGCACACTGAGTCTCTTGAATCACATGGTAAACAGTTCCTTTAAATTCTTTTTACAACAAAGTTTAATTATAAATAAAGTATATCTTGATTTATATGAAGTTATTTCTTCTTTCCATTCATTAGCCTGAAAACAGTGTGACTCAAATAAAGGAATATTCTCAGTAATGAATATATAATGCTTTTAAAAATTAAAGAAGGAGGTAGGGAGATAGAGAAGGAAGGAAGGAAGGAAGGAAGGAAGGAAGGAAGGAAGGAAGGAAGAAAGGAAGGAAGCGAGGAGGGAGGAAGGGGAGAGAGATAGAGAAGAAAAAGAGAAAAACACTTGTTATCTGAAAGTTTAGACTCTCATTCTACAAGACAAAGAAAAGTACAGGCAGCTATCATCCATCTGCCCATTATTTTAATACATTGAACAAGTAGTTTATTTTTTTCTCTCTTATAGAACCATGTGGCATTGACAGTAAGCTTGCAGCTGCTGCCTCTCACATAAGCCAGAAGTGGGGGTTGAACTTTGTTCCAAGAACACACCTGTTGCCTACGGGGGAAAAAAAAACCCTCACATACCTGATTGTACATTATGGAAATTCGAGAATAACACAAATGCGCATCATGTTAAATCTTGTCCCTGTACTTAAAAGCTATTTCACAGATACAAATAATGAATAAGGGCAGCCAAGCTATGATTTAACGTCTGTCTTGATGTGTTGGCTGCTGATTGGGCTTAATTTACTGAACACTCAATAGTCTATTGACAGGACAGACCACAGAAAAGGGGGAACTAATAGCTACAATTAGGAAGCTCTGCTGAACCGAAGAACATAACAGGTTTAGCGAAGATTAGATCTTGTAAAGCCTTCTTGTATGCAACATACACCAAAGGGCTTATTTGAATTACTCTTCAACCCAAGATTATATACAGAGCTTGCACCCCTTTTAAGAAGAAGTAAATGATACATAATTTTATATAATTTTATAGTAGATGTTTAGAGTAAATATAGCCCTCAATGTCACTGGAAAGGATTCTCTAGGAACTGGGCCTATGTAATACCAAGCCTTTAGTCAGACCTCATTTATCCTTAAATGAATAAATGTGATCTTTTTTTTTTTTTTTTTTACAAAGCTATCCTGTTGTTTTTTATGGTATATGGAACTAATCTCAGGACTGTTTCTAAATTATTTGAAAATCATGATACAGCTGCAAATCGTATGCCTCTTCTTAACTCAAACCCATTTTGGAGATTTATAGAATTTACATTTGAAATGGTTCTAGAAGCCTGAAACATTTATTTCCTATCTTGATTAAAATGGGTAAAAGAAGAAACACCTGAGAAGTATAACACATGTAAGCATAAATCACACTGTGCAATTGAGTTCCCTGACTTTATAAAGGATGATCCTTTTTAGACAATTATTGTAGCTGCACTTCTGATGGTTCCCCATCACTATTCTAGATGTTCCTAGTCTTTGCCATTTGAACTTTTATTTGAACTATTTACAAAATGGTTTGTCCATTTTATACCATCCTGACTAGGTACCAAGTTAAAAGAGTGGCAAAATAAGGAGTATCTTCCTGTGACTGGCACCAACAGTTTGTATTTGGAATATAGAGCTGGCTCTGCTTTTTATAGCATGACCTTGAGCTGGACAACCTCACTACCAAAGGGGCTTTCAGCTCTCACAGCCCATTTGAATGACTCACCTGCAGCCTCAGCATCAGAGCATGAGGGGAATGGTTTCCAGTTGAAAAGCTTGTGGTAGGGCAACATAACCATCATTATAAAAAGCAGGTTAAGCCATACCATAGAAAGTACCTCAGTCCTCTGAACATGCGAAGCAAGCAGAAGAAATCATGTCAGAGAAAGGATACACAAAACACTAAAGATAAAATAGCATCCTGCTTTCTTACACTGTAGAAGAAAATCAGACTCCCTCATTTTAAAAGACCTTGAAGCCTCTATGAGTCTGTCCTTGGTCTTACATGTTGTCACTTCTTCTTTTATATGGACTCTATTCCTAGGATAAATAATAACCTTATCCCTGAAATAAATAATACAAAAATACACCTTTGTTTTACTAATTCTATGTGTATTCTGCCTTTGGCTGTAGAAACATCTATAGGTAATTTGTGCTAATTCAAAAAGAGACCAGTTACACTTTTGGTGTTTTGTAATCTGGGTCTTTATAGGGCCCCTCTTGCTTCCACACACACACACAAAGAAAATCAGAAGCACAAGTTTTCACTCAACAAAGTAGCCCATTCAGTGTAGATTCCCTCACTCCCCTGCACTCTTTCAGCCACGTTGGGCCTCCCCTTAGCTTCTGATTTCCTGCTTATCGTTTTAATTTGAACATTTATTTTTATTATAACTAGATGTAGATCACTTGGCAATCTCAAGCCCAAAAGATCTGTATGTCTTTCACATTCTCCAAATGGGAGAGATCTAAAAACTGACTTGTATAAAGAATTCTGCTTGTAGATTTCATACAGGCTTTAAATTGGGAATCTCCTTTCTTATTGTCTTAGCCAGTCAGGACAGTCAGAATTATTACAGAACAAAATACCGTAGAAATCATACATTCCAATACATAGCTCCTTTTATTTTTTTCCATTGCCTGCCTTTTTTTCCTGTCTTTCCCTCTTTTTTTCTTCAGAGAAGGAAACTGTAAGCTAGAGAGATTAGGTGATGCAGGTGATGTGGTGAATGGAGCACCTTGTCTTGATGGCAGACTCAGGAATCTTGTCTCCGGCATGTCGATTCATTGCATTGGGAGATGCCTGGCCTTGACCTGCTATGCAGCTGTGTCTCCCAACACCTTTATTCGTAACTTGAGAAGCAAATGGCACTTACCTGCCACCTTTCTGCTGCCCTCTCACTCTATGGCTCTACCATTCCCCTTACCAAACTTCCACGGTATGAGGAAAGGTCATTATGATGGTTGACTCAGGCCCCAGGGTTGAGGAGAGGGTGGAACATCACTGTAACTTGTGTCTTTCATGGGTCTCCTCAGAGCTGTGCTAAGTGAGGCAATGAGGAAAATGCTGACCTCCAGGACAGATGAACTCTGTCCCTCATGGGACTACTCTTCTGCCTCATTACATTGGCCTTGTCTCAGCTGGAGCCCCTGCACCATATTTGCAGAACTCAGAAACTTCACAGATCTATCAGTCTCTGTTATCACTGCCTCTCAAGAATTTCTAAAATGTCTATTCTCAGCACTGAACACATAATTTGTGCTATTAAACATATGCTATGGCTCACAGCCCATGTCCTTCTGTCACTGGCCTTAGTTGGACATCCCTGTGGCCACTCGTTAACTTAAGGATGCTTGTTTTTACAGCATACAATCCCTATTTCCTTAAGCATTCTAATTTCATAGCGCATCTAGATCTTAGGGGGCAGGCAAATAAGAAACTGGACTTGGAATCTAAACATCTCTTGAAGGGCCACCAGGAATCACTGGCCACCAGGACTGACCCATTTACTCTACCAAAAATAAAATATACCACCAAAATATTTTGCTGAAACAATTGAATAAGGTTCCGTTAATTTCTCAGATTAAGATGGTAACTTCCTTTTTAACTTCCTGGACAATAAATATGTTTTTGCCAAACTTTTTTTTAATCCTTACCCGAGGACATGTTCATTGATTTTGAAGAGAGAGGAAGGAAGGGAGAGAAACATTTATCAGTCACCTTCTGGAATGCTACCTGACTAGGGATCACACCCGCAACACAGGTATGTGCTCTGAAAGGGGATCGAACCCGCAATCTTTTGTGTATGGGATGATGCTCCCACTAAATGAGCCACCCAACTAGGACACTTTGCTCAAACTTTCATCTGAGTGCTTTTCTTTCAGCTTCTTAGAGGAAACCTTCTAAGGAATCCTGTGGTACATTATCAGTCCTGGTTTTACTTCTCTGTTCTATGTTCGCTGACATGAGCAAAATAAGAGTCGAAATATGCAGCAATCCATTCTGAGCATGCCTAGACTTCTGTGGCTGGGGGGAGGTCATGTCACCCACCAGCTGGCACATTTGGGACTGCACCTGTGAAAAAAATTAGTTGAGTCTCTTGAAAATGGTGCTGCTCTAAATAAAAGCATAGGAAGAATTTACAGCTCAGTCCATGCTAGGAGTTCCTGAGGGTAACCAGCAACTTTTCTCCAAATATTTTCTCCCTAGGAATACCCTTTTAGAGGATTATTTCCCAGTGTTAGTGATGCTACCCACTACTGCAAAATGTTTCCATTCCCTTTTTCTTGCCTGCCTCTTTTTTCCCAGTCTTGCCTTCTTTCTTAAACTATTCTAATAATTGGAATATTTGTTGTTGTTTTCTGTCTAGAATTCAAGATGACTTAATTGTTTTCCTGGAGGCTGTTTCAGTGTCTGAAAATAATACTTGTCTAAAAGTAATGACCTGATTTCATTTAGATTATCTTGTTATTTGTATCCATGCACCCATCTCAAAAAATGCACTCACGTACAGCATGCACACACACATGTACACACACACCATACACCTAAGAATTGCTCTGAATGCAGTATTAGAAAACGTATGAGAAAAAAACAGTCTTGGTCAGACAGGTGGGAGCTCTGACCCAAGGGTCACTCTGATTGTGCGAAATGTACTTGCAGATTTGTTAGTGTGCATAAGGCAAGTAAAAAAGATGCTTTCTCACCTTCAGGATATTTTTTTTCACTTTCTAGTTTTGTTTAGATTGTAGTTTAACACTGCAAGTTTTATTTATCTTTTAATTTTTTTTAGATTTTTATTGTATTTTTTCCATACCATCTAGTCCCCTTATGCTCCCCCAACACTGTTTTAAAATATGACACATTATACGTTTCGTAACACATTGCAAATGAACACTTTTACTATATCAAATATAAGATGTTTTAGTAATGTAAAAGAAAACAGTATTCAATGAATTAATAATTTATCTCTGTTAATGCATTTGCAATAGAAATCCTTCCCCTTTCAGAAAACACTTGGCAAAGTGAATAGCTTAAATAGTAAGGTACTTGGAATGTTGATACTTTCAATTGCTTCCATTAAAACAGATTAATAGACTTCCAGCTGAGATGGAGGCATAGGTGAACACACTGTGCCTCCTCTCACAACCAAAATTAAGGACAACAAAAATTTAGAAACAAACAAACAAAAAAACAATCAGAACATATAGAAAATTGGAGTGGGAGGGGAGGGAATTTCAGGGGAAAAGGGGAACGGTTTAGAGCAACAAGTATAAAGGACTCATGGACAAAAACTATGGGGGGTGGAAATGGGAGGAAGGTGGGGAGGGCTGGGGTGGTGGGCTGGGGCGGGGTAAAAGACAGAAAACTGTACAATATCAACAATTAAAAAATACTGATTAAAAAAATTAAAAAAAAAGAACATATAGAAAATTGAATTGTGTGAAAGTCTGACAATTCACCCAGACTGGTAAGAGGGGCAGAGTCGGCGGCCGGCGGAGAGGGATAGCGGCAGGAAAAGGGAGTGGCTGGTGGTCCCAGACACGCAGGTGGTGCTCGGCACACACCAAGCACACAGGCAGCGGTTACCGAGCGTAGGGAGGCAACCAGCAGACCAAGCGAGGCGCACAAGGTGGCTGACGGAGGTCACACATTCACGCACAGATAAATCAAGCGAACGGGGAGTGAGACAGACTGTGCAACCCAGGGCCCCAGTGCCAGGAAATAAAGCCTAAAAGCACCGATTGAAAACACTTGTGGGGGTTGAGGTGCCAAGAGAAAATCCCAGCCTCACAGAAGGGACTGAAATACAAGGGGAGGAAGAGCCATTGTTCCCTCTCGGACCCCGCCCCCTCATACAGCGTCACTACCTAGCAACTGGGCTGCCCCACCCTGGGGAACACCTAAGGCTCTGCCTCTCACTACATAACAGGCGAGACCAGACCCCCCCCCAAAAAAAAAGGCTCAAATGGGAGAATAAATCAAAGCCCCAGAGCCAATTCATCTAAGTGCCAAGGGATAGCCAACCTATCAGATGCATAGTTCAAAGCCCTGGTGATCAGGATGCTCACAGAATTGGTTGATTTTGCAAATTAGATGAACAAATGAAAGCTACGCTAAGTGAAATGAAGGAAAACACACAGGGAACCAATAGAGATGGGACAAAAACTGGGACTCAAATCAATAGAGTGGACCAGAAGGAAGAAAGAAACAACCAAACAGAAAAGAAGGAAGAAACAAGAATTCAAAAGACTGAGGAGAGGCTTAGGAACCTCCAGGACATCTTTAAATGTCCCAACATCCAAATTATAGGGGTACCAGAAGGGGAAGAGGAAGAGCAACAAGTGGAAAAGTTATCTGAACCAATAATAAAGGAGAACTTCCCCAATCTGGCAAAGGAAATAGACTCCCAGGAAGTCCAGGAAGCTCAGAGAGTCCCAGAGAAGTTGGACCCAAGGAGGAACACAACAAGGTGCATCATAATTACATTAGCCAAGATTAAAATGAAGGAGAGAATTCTAGAAGCAGCAAGAGATAAGGGGACAGTCACCTACAAAGGAGTTCCCATCAGACTGTCAGCTGATTTCTCAAAAGAGACCTAACAGGAAAGAAGGTGCTGGAAAGAAGTATTCCAAGTCATGAAAGGACCTCCATCCAACATTGCTCTATCCAGCAAAGCTTTCATTTAGAATGGAAGGGCAGATAAAGTGCTTGTCAGATAAGGTCAAGTTAAAGGAGTTCATCATCACCAAGCCCTTATTCTATGAAATGTTAAAGGGACTTATCTAAGAAAAAAAAGATAAAAAATATGACAGTAAAAAGACAGCAAGCTCACAGATATTAACAACCACATCTAAAACGAAAGCAAACTAAGCAAACAGCTAGAACAGGAAGAGAACCACAGAAATGGAGATCATATGGAGGGTTAGCAACAGGGGAGTGGGAGGAGGAAAGAGGGGGAAAAGATACAAAGAATAAGCAGAGACAGTGGGTAGAAAATAGACATGGGGAGGGCAAGAATAGTGTGGGAAATGTAGAAGCTAAAGAACTTATGACACATGGACATGAACTAAAGGGGGCGAATGTGGGTGGGAGGGGGTGTGCAGGGTGGAGGGGAATGAAGGGTGCTATTACAACTGTAATAGCATAATCAATAAAATATATTTTAAAAAATCAAGGCCAGGTTTTAAGTCATGAAGTAGCAAGTGAAACATGAAAAAAACATAAACTCTATAGATTTTTGTTTATCACACACACACAAAATTCTCCAATTTATCATAGCCCTGAAAAATTTTCTAGTACGCCCCGCTTATTCTCCTTCATTCTCATTTCTATTCCATAGTTGAGGAAAGTGAACCATTGAAAGTCTACAGCTCTAAGATATCTTAAGAAAGCTAGATGAGAATTCATGAGTGATATGAAAATCCATCAATATATTGGCGCAGGCATTGCCAGTAGACATCCCATGAGCTGTATCTGAGACAGGATAATTTTTTGAACCTTACTATAACTATTACATACTGAAGGTCACATTTAAAAAGAAATAGAATTTTGTTTCTGTAGGGATTGGGTTTTGGCATGTTGCTTTCCCCTTTGATTGTTAACATTCAAAATGATAGTAATCAGGCAAGAAATAACTTTGGAGTCTGAAAGCACCAGTAGGAAATAAAAATTTGCCTGTGACTTCACTGTGTATTTCCAATAATCAACTCTCCCTGGTTTCAAGAGTCCTATACATGCATAATTTAAATGTCTGGATGAAAAGTGAAAAAATTCAGCAGCTCATCTCAATATATGTTCATACAGACAATCCCAGACTTTTACATGGGGACTCCCACCTGAAAGTTCATCTGTAAGTTAGTTTTTAGAAACTTGGAAGACATTTGCCCATAGACTTTATGTACACGATGGTGCAAGTCTCACACAAAGACACAGGAAAGCATCACTCCATGGGCTATACACCAACCATCACCATCCACAAAATCTCTGCGAGTGGTCTGCCACAAGATAAGTGTAGAAATTGTAAGTAAGACTTTGAAAACTTTTATAACAATCCAACAGAGTAATTTCAAGTCTGTTAAATCTAGTGTTTGGTTTTCATTTCATGAGGCTCTTGAATTTATTTTATAAAAGTACTAGTCTGTAACAGATGAGAAATTAAAAATAAAAACCTTCAGCAAAGCTTTTTTGATCAGCACTTGTGTAACGCAAAATGTTTGGAAAAGTCCTCTGCTATGTTTTTAGTTAAATGAAGCAGGAAAATTATAACATTAAATGAAAAATAGTCATTTGCCACGAATGCTGGTACCTGGGGAAGTGTGAATTTAATGAGAGAAAGACAAAGAAAGAGATGGAGATTTTGGTGCAGATTATTTATACTTTTACCTGATGTCAGGCCTGATTCCTTTCTATGTGCACTACCAAATATAGGACTTCTTTTTCTTTATGAGTGTATATCCCATGCTTTTGATTGTAAGGATAACTTTGCAATTCACAAATGGGACACAAAAAAAGCAGGAAAAGAGATTTTCTGAGGATAACTGAACAGAAATTGAGAGAAGGCAAAGAGATAATATATATACTTGTGAAAGGTTTGCCTTATTAAAAATGAAGCTCAGAACATTACTCACTGAGTTGCTGACAATGGTCATTTTTAGTGAGAGACTTACTGAAAGCTTTTACTTCCTAAACATCCATGTCTTCTGAACTTTGTACAAGTATGTGTGAACTGTTATCATTAGATGAAAGGGAAGGGAATATTGAGAACTTTAAGAAAAAACCTTGGAATTAACATATTGCTTGGAAGGGAGTTCACTGGGCAGCAAAAGACAAGCAAGAAAATTCAGGCACAAGGTAGTGTCATCCATGCAAATTGGCTGCAGGGCTCCCTACTGGCCAGGGGTCCAAGCTGCCTGGAAATTCACAGGGAATTGGGGGATCACTGTTTCAATAAGGACTTTTCATGGGTTAAGTGTTAATAGTAAGATCTCAGTGTAGATGGATTGATATTGGGTAGATGTGATTGTTGAATGAACAAAATCTGGTTCATAGCTAAATCTCATCATCACATTTGAGGGCGGGAGGTGGGGATGGGTGGGGTGGGAGGTGTGATAGGGTAAAAATGGAGACAACTGTACTTGAACAACAATAAAAAAAAGTCATCGTTACTGGAGATCAACTTCCTTATTTCCCTTCCTTATTTACATTTTCCCTACTAGCAAGGGAGGCAACTATAAAGAAGGGGAAAGAAAAACTAGCATTTATTGAGGACCTGCTACGTGTCAGGCACTTTGCCAGCTATTGACAAGCATTGCTTCACTTGATTATTAGGAGAGCCCTTAGGTAGGTAGTATTCGGGATAAAGAAGCCAGGACTCAGAAAGTTTGGGTAACTTGCTTATGACCATGCAACTAGCAAGGGGTAGAGTTGGATTCTATCTCAAAATCTAAAGCTCGCAATTTCTCCTCTATACCACACTGCTTTCCAATACTTGTCATTCATTACTAAGCAGCAGTTACTGACCTCCTGTTGTAATAAAGGGCCTTTTATGTAGGCACCCGCTGGTCTAGTCCTCAAAAACACATGATCTACTTCCAGACACAGGGCATATACATACACACACGATAGTTAAGTAAGAGAATGGCTTCAATAACACAAGAGGAACAGCAATGCTTAGGGAATTCTGGAATCAAGAGCACCTGTCACCCCTAGTATTTCAGAGTGTTCCTGGAACAGCACAACAGCCAAGAAGACCCAAGACTCATCAGTGATTTAGTTTCCTAAATCAAAAGATTTGGTTTAAACATGTTAATAAAATGCTTTAGATTTCTTAAGTGTTAGAAAACCAAGTGAGAGATTTGGAGAGGGATCCATATGCCAAATGTTTTGTAGCTACGCAATGACTGAATTTGAAAATGAAGTTAATTTAGGAGAATGGTTTTGTTGAGAATACAGACTTGTGACAATATTCATACCTGTCAGAAAAGCCAATAGACTTATACAATAGTGTTTTTTTCTTTGTTCTATTCCTTTGCCTTAAGAAATACTCACTGCTTTTAACTCATTCAAGTCTTTGATCTTTTTCAATATAAATTGCAACAATTAATTATTTAGAAGAGCTCTGTATTGGGATGTTTAAATTACACTGATTGATTTTATTATAGATTTTGCAAACTTTTCTGCACATTCTGTTTTTGTACGCTGCTTGTTTAACTTAGACCGTATATTTTGAGCATCTTCCCATATCGGTAAATTGAGGTCTACATTACCATTTTTAATGACTGTATGATATTTCGTTGTGTGGTCACACCATACTCGATTTACACAATCAAAATCATATACAAGTGATGTAATCGTATATAATGTACGTACACGAATGCAGGGCCCAGACTAGGGAGTGAGGGCCCAGGGTGTGACTCTGAGAGGGAGCCGCCTGGGCTCCTCCCCAGCTTCACCTTAGTCCTGTCCCTGAAATGATGGCCATCTAGGATTATAATCATTTTAAAAATTAGTGACATTTGACATTCTCCATTTTTCTCCTGTTAGAAATGAAATTGCAATGCATACACTTCTACAAACATTATTTTATGTTGTACAATTATTTTCTAAAGGCAAATTCCTGGAATTGGAAGTGTGCTAGGTCAATGGCAAGCACTCCCTAATATTCATCGTTGCCCTGCCCTCCCTCCCACACACACATTGGACTAACTCATAGACTTGCAGTGTCTTAAAGTGTTTCAGGCTATTTGGTGATAATTACAAACTAGGAAAATAAGAACTTTAGGGGAACAATGCATGATTTGAATGCATGTTAATATTCATGGAATTGATTGTTCAAAAATACTTTGCTCTCTGCTGGATGAGCAGGAAAAATAAAATCGAAGCTATCTTTCCCTGTATAAATCATCTTTTTTACAAAAGAACCCCATTTATCAATTCTACCTTTTGTCAATTTGACTTACCAAGAGATTAGTTTAAATTGCCTCTTTGGGGCTGGATAACATGTTTTGGGTGGAGTTGGTTGGGTGTTAATGTCACTTGAACTGGGACCAATAATGCGACTGAGATATATAATGGGAGACTTCAGGCTCGGATGCAGAAAGAACGCATTGGAGCTGTTCCTTAGCCTTAGAACTGTGCAGTGTGGCTGCTGCAAATACTTACGTGAACTGGAAGTTGCCAAGGCAACAGTCCTATTAATGAAGAATAGACCTCTTTTATTATGAGTTCCTGAATGATTTTTTTTTTAATAAAATGTGCCTAGTAGTCTAACATTGACATTCTCGATCTACCTACTCATCTTTCCTTTCCGGACTGCAAAACTATTTAGCTCTGTTCAATAAATACGTCTCCTTTCTCTGCCAATGCGAGTGGTATCATTTAAAAAAAAAAAAAAACAGTCAGCTGTAAAGGCAGTAAATATACTAATTTATAACAATTACCTAATATAAAATTATTGCCCTTTTGATATATGTTTCGGCTACAGCTAAGTCTGAAATTGACTGGGACTTGGTTGGTATTTGAACAGGCCAGGCCAGAGTCTTTAAATTAACTTGCCTTTATGATTTAGTGGAGTATTGCCAACATACTTTTAAGTAAGTGGAGGGAGACAGTACTGCCTCCTTTCCCTAGTGAGACTGTAAATTTAGACTCTGTAAATTGTGCACACACTGGATACTTCAAAAAGGCAGCCATGGCTGAGTCATAGGCTTTAGGGAACCCTGCGGTCTTGAACAGCAGAGAGCCGTGGTCAGAGAGACGATGGTTAGAAATGGCTGGGTGCCACGCATTGTGCTTCCTGGGTTCCAGAGAGAAGGAATTTTTTTTCTTTTTTTATATATATTTTATCGATTATGCTATTATAGTCATTCCATTTTCCACCCTTTATTCCCCTCTGCCCTGCACCATCCCCCCTTCCCCACACTTAGCTCATCTTCATGGGCTGTACGCATAAGTTCTTTGGCTTCTCCATTTTCTATACTATTCTTTTTTAAATTTTTCTTTTTTAAAAGGTTTTATTCATTCAATTTTAGAGAGGTGTGATGGGAGGAAGAGAGGGAGGGAAACAATGTGTCATTGCCTCTCACGTGGCCCCACTGGGGACCTGGTCCGCAACCCAGGCATGTGCCCTGGCTGGGATCGAACCTGCCATACTTTGGTTCTCAACCCGAGCTCAACCTACGGAGCTACACCAGCCAGGGGCATTTCCTATAGTGTTCTTAACCTCCCCCTGTCTATTTTGCACCTACAATTTATGCTTCTTATTCTCTGTAACTTTTCCTGCATTCCCTCCTTCCCCCTCCCCACTGATAACCCTGCATGTGATTTCCATTTCTGTGATTCTGTTCCTGTTCTAGCTGTTTGCTTAGTTGGTTTTTGTTTTTTTAGGTTCAGTTGTTCATAGTTGTGAGTTAGTTGTCATTTTACCATTCACAGATTTTTATCTTCTTTTCCTTAGATAAGTCCCTTTAACATTTTATATACTAAGGGCTTGGTGATGATGAACTCCTTGAACTTGACCTTATCTGAGAAGCACTTTATCTGCTCTTCCATTCTAAATGAAAGTTTTGCTGGATAGAGCAATCTTGGATGGAGGTCCTTGCCTTTCATGACTTGGAATACTTCTTTCCAGCCCCTTCTTGCCTGGAAGGTTTCTTTTGAGAAACCAGCTGACAGTCTGATGGGAACTCCTTTGTAGGTGACTGTCCCCTTATCCCTTGCTGCTTCTAGAATTCTCTCCTTCATTTTCATCTTGACTAATGTAATTATGATGTGCCGTGGTGTGTTCCTCCTTGGGTCCAACTTCTTTGGGACTCTCTGAGCTTCCCGGACCTCCTGGTAGTCTATTTCCTTTGCCAGATTGGGGAAGTTCTCCTTTATTATTTGTTCAGATAACTTTTCCACTTGTTGCTCTTCCTCTTCCCCTTCTGGTACCCCTATAATTCGGATGTTGGGACATTTCAAAATGTCCTGGAGGTTCCTAAGTCTCTCCTCATTTTTCTGAATTCTTGTTTCTTCATTCTTTTCTGATTGGATGCTTCTTTCTTCCTTCTGGTCCACTCCATTGATTTGAGTCCCAGTTTTCCTCTCATCACTATTGGTTCCCTGTGCGTTTTCCTTCATTTCACTTAGCGTAGCCTTCATTTGTTCATCTAATTTGCGACCAAAATCAACCAATTCTGTGAGCATCCTGATTGCCAGGGCTTTGAACTGTGCATCTGATGGGTTGGCTATCTCTTGGTCGCTTAGATGAATTGGCTCTGGGGCTTTGATCTGTTCTCCCATTTGGGCCATTTTTTGTGGGTGTGTTGTTGTTGTTGTTGTTGTTGTTGTTGTTGTTGTTGTTGTCTGGTTGCAGCTGTTGCCCAGTTGCTAGGTTGTGATGCTGTATGGGGGGGCGGGGTCGGAGAGGGAACAATGGCGCTTGCTCTGCTCTCTCTCGGATTCCAGTCCCTTCCACCACTTCCCCCAAGCAAATTGGGCCCTTCTGGTGTTGATTTTCCTGCGGTGGGCTTGTGTACATTCTAGGACCCTGTGGGTCTCTGCAATGAACTCTCCTGTGAGGCTGGGAGTCTCTCCCAGCACTTCAACACCCACAAGTGTTTTCAATTGGTGATTTTAGGTTTTATTTCCCGGCACTGGGGCCCTGGGTTGGGAGATCTGTCTCACTCCCTGTTTTCGCCTGGGTTATCCGTGCGCAAATGTGAGACCGCCTGGTCAGCCAGCCACCTTGCGCGGCCTCACTGGGTCTACCCATTGCCACCCCACGCCCTGGGTCTGCTAGCTGCCGCCTATGCACCCAGGTCCACCAACCTCCATTTTTTCCTTCTTCGACTCCGCCCCTCTTACTGGTCTGGATGAATGGTTGTCAGACTTTTGTACAGTTCAATTTTCTATCAGCACTGGTTATTTTCTTGTTTCTAAATCTTCGTTGTCCTTAATTTTGGTTTTGCAAGGAGGCACAGTGTGTCTACCTATGCCTCCATCTTGGCTGAAAGTCAGGAATTTTTTTTCTTAAAAAAATAAATAAATTCCCTTTTCTTTTGTATGAGGATGCTTCTTGTGTCTTGTGAAGCCAGCCAGATGGGAAATTTAACATTTCAATCATGGCTAATCAGCCATCAGTTTTTTTTTAAGATAGGATGTTTGCTTTCTGTTCCATACAGGCAGCACCTTACCATTCATCACTCACATTTACTCAGCATTCACTGTGTTCACAACATGTTTCCCCTGATTCATGTCTAGTAGTACCCAGGCACAGAGTAGCTACTCAGAAAATACTTTTGTTTGTAAATTAATTAATAAACTTCTATTTTACTCAGTTATATCTTTTAAATAATTTTTCTGGTAATAAAATGTAAATGTTTGATTTAGAAAAATTAACAATAAATGTGAAGAAGGAACAAAAAACACAATCCCACTACTCAGAAATAACTGCCATTGATATCATGGTTTACTTATTTTGAAATTGTTCAAAATCCTATTTTTCTCCTCGATATGATAGATCCTATTTTTGTCCTCAATACAATAGAATCCCATACACACTGTGATACGTATGGGACAAATGACACATGCCAAGTGCTGGGTGGGTACAGGTATTCCAAGTGAGATATTAAGATGCTCACTGAAATGATGGAGCCAATTACAATCCAAGCGAAGGTAGCCCTTCTCCTGTGCACTCTGGCAATTCCAGGTTCAATAGCAAATAGCAGTCACCCCTCTTTCTCATTTCTTAATTTTTGACTTTAGACTATATTGCTAACAAAACAGATTTTGCCCTCAGAACAAGTTTTAGTACAAGCAGATGTACCGGTTTCTTTGCTAATGATAATTCTGGCTTCTTGTGACCTTCTCTATTGACACATTGGGAAGAGGGAGAGCCTTTCCCCAAACTTATGGAAAACTGGCAAAAGTCCACAGCAACTAAAGAAATCATAGTGAAGAAGCATTGTGCACTTGTATATTTTATTCTTGGCTGTGATGGCATAGCAAGGCCCTTGGGGTATTGTTTATTCCCCCAGCCCCAATGATCTTCCTAAGTACCTCCAAGCACCACCAGATAGATATGATAAAAATAACCATGACAAGCACAAAAAATAAAATCTCATTTAGTGAGGATAAAAGCAACTTCAGAGAACTTTGCCATTTTCTTTCCAATTTTATCTGGAAAGAAAATGTTCCAGATAAAAATGTTAAAGCATAGAACCTTTGAGTGACCCCCCACCTGCCACCATCACAGTCCCACCATCCTTCCCACCAGATTACTGCCCTAAGCTCCTTCCACATAGGTGTTTGTAACCCCCCACTTATCCCCTGCACCTTATCCACAAGTCCACGTACTTACATCAAAGGCAGGAGACATTCTGTTACCAAGAGGATAAAACTGGGATGGAAGTTCCAAAATGTTGTCTGAAAATTAAAATGGAATAAGTTTTTTCTCATTTAAAAAAGTGGACAATATACAGATGATATACTAGAGAATTGTACACATGAAACCTATATAATTTTGATGGCAAATATCACCCCCAAAAATTCAGTAAGTAAATAAAATGTAAATTTTTTTAAAAGTGGAAGAGGGACTTCCAGTTTCTGGTTCCAGATGTAGGAAGCTTGGACGTTGGAACTCCATCTTAAAGAGTAAAAAGTTGAACAGAGTAAAAAACCAACAACTCTTCTTGGATCCATAGAGACAGGAGGACACAGGGCAAATTGCTGTCCCCAAGATCTGGCTGACAGACAGACACAGGAATTGCAGCTTGCTAGAGCAGAAACTCCTGAGGGAAACTGTCACAGGAACCAGGGCTAGGTGAGACAAATTTCTGTAAGCTTAGTGCCAACAATTCTGAGAGTTAAGGACTCCAAAGGGATCCAGTCTTTGAATGCCCCCACAATATTGTGAGGTTTACCTCCTACAGCTTGACTACGTTACCACAGTAAATATGGAGAAAACCCCCTTTGGGCTTCCAGTGGAAAAAGAGGAAAGGAAGTATTTTGAAATAAGCCACAGCACTCTGTTCTTAACAAGACCTGTCCTTGGAGGAAGCTAGTTAACCTGACCTTAACCTGGTAGGATATTAGGAAAGCCTGATTGGACTGAGGAAGGGAAATACTCAACTGCAACTGGCTCTAGTCTTCCACAGGGACAGGAAAATACTGAAGTCCAGCCCACTGTTGCCATCCTTAGGTAGCAGAAAAGAGGTGAGAAAAACTTGTGAAGTTTATAGTCCAGAGGCATAAGCTCACAAAAAGACTAAGATCTAATCATAGGACTAAAATTTGCTTCTCCTCTCACACCTCACCACCACATAACTAAAGTCCTATTTACAACTGTTGTTTTTACATAGTGCATCATGTTTGGCTATCAAGAAAAATTAAAAGGAATATCAAAAGACAAAAAAAAAAACACAATATGAAGAGACAAAGCAAACATCAGAACCAGACATGGCAGGGATGTTAGAATTATCAAGCAGGGAACTTACAGCAATTATGATTAAGAAGCTCCAGGGTCCAGTGGATAAAGAAGACGTCATGCAAGAACAGATGGGCAATGTAAGCACAGAGATAAATATACATGAAGAGCCAAAGAGAAATGCTAAAGATCAAAAACACTGTAACAGAAATGAAAGAAAAGGCTTTAATAGGCTTATTAGTAGAATGAATACGACAAAGGAAATAACCTCTGGGCTAGAAGATAGATGTATCAGCAGAACCTTCAAAAACAAACAAACAAAAAAAGACTGAAAAATAAAAACATAACATCCAAGAATTGTGTGACAACTCTGAAAGGTATCATATATGTATAATGGAAATACTGGATGGAGAAGAAAGAAAGGAACAGAAGAAATATCTGAAGTAATAATGACTGAGAATTTCCCCCCAATGAATATCAGACACCAAAGCACAGATCCAGAGAATACCAGGCAGCATAAATGCAACAACAACAACAACAAAAAAAAAAACTATACCTCAGCATATCATTTTCAAATTACAGAAAATCAAAGATAAAGAAAAAATCCTAAAAGAAGGAAAGGAAAAAAAGACCTTCCCTATAAAAGAACAAATATATCAGACATAGCTTATTTCTTCTCAGAAACCATGCAGGAAAAAGAGTGGAGTGAAATAATTAAAGTGGTAAGGAAAAAAAAAAAACCCACCAACCTAGAATTCTGTATTCCACAAAATTATTCTTCCAAAGTGAAGGAGAGCCCTGGCTGGTGTGGCTCTGGATTGAGCGCTGCCCTGCAAACCAAAACGTCACTGATTCAACTCCCAGTCAGGGCACACACCTGGATTGCAGACCAGCTCCCCAGGAAGGGCCATGTGAGAGGCAACCAACTGATGCATCTCTTGAACATGGGTGTTTCTCTCCCTCTCTTTCTCCCTCCCTTCCCATCTCTCTAAAAATAAATAAATAAAATCTTTAAAAAAAAAACCAGCAAAGGAGAAATAAAGACTTCCTCAAACAAAAATTGAGGTAATTTGTTGCCAGTAGATCTACCTTACAATAAATGTTAAAACAAGTTCTTTAGAGAGAATGAATATAAATTAGAAACTTGGATCTATATAAAGAAAGGAAGAGCATCAAAGTAAGAAGAATAAGTAAAGATAAAATGAAGATTTTACTTTTAATATTCTTTTTGATCTAACAGATAACAATTTGTAAAAAACAAAAGTAACAACATATTCAACCATGTATGTTTATGTATATATAACCTAAATATACTTATTTATGCATATATACAAGGTCTGTCTGGAAAAAGTCCAGCTATTGTTAATATAATGAGAACAGTTTGTGTGACATCAATGTAACCCGGCAGCCAAGGAGAGTGGACCAGAATGTACATGTGTGAACAATGATGACTTCATTGTACTAGTTGGTGGGGGCAGTAGACACTGTTGTGTGAGGATGGGTACTGTGTGGCCATCACATTCAAAATGACTGAGCGAGTAGAGCAATGAGTCTGCATCAAATTTTGCATTAAGCTTGAACATTCCTCCATAGAAACTATTCGAATAATTCAGAAAGCCACAGCCGGGCAACTGGTGATTGGCAGCTTCATCATGACATTGTACCCACTCATGTGCATCACATCTCATGCAGAGTTTTTTGTCAAAACATCAAATCACCCAGATGACTCAGCCCCCCTACAGCCCAGATTTGGCACCCTGGATTTCTGGCTTTTCCTTAAACTAAAATCACCTTTGAAAGGGAAGAGATTTCAGACATCAATGAGATTCAGGAAAATACAGCAGGGAAGCTGATGGTGACTGGGAGAACTGTGTGAGGTCCCAAGGTGTGTACTTTGAAGGGGACTGAGGTGTCATTGTCCTGTGTACAATGTTTATTGTATCTTGTATCTTCTTCAATAACTGTCTCTGTTTTTCATATTACATGGCTGGATACCTTCTGGACAGACCTCGTATAAGTAAAATGAATGGGAGCAATACCAGGGACAGCAGAAAGGGATTAAGATTATTTTGTTATTATAAGACACACCACTGTAAATTAGTATGGTGTTATTTGAAAGTGGACTGCATTATCTGTGAATGTATATTACAAATTCTAAGGCAACCACTTAAAAAGTAAAAAAAGAAATATAACTGTTGTGCTAAGGAAAGAAAATGGAATCATGTGAAATGCTCAATTAAAATCACAAAGGCAGAAAAATAGTGGAAGGCAAAAATAGAAACAAATAACAAAGGCAACACATGAAAAACAGTAATGAATATGGTAGATATTAATCCAACTATATCAATAATCACTTTGAATGTGAATGATCTAAATATACCAATTAAAAGATGGAGATTGCCAGAGTGGATCAAAAAATACAACCCAATTATATGTTTTTTTACAAGAAACCCATTTTAAATATTTATTTATTTATTTTTAGAGAGAGCGAAAATAGAGGGAGAGAAACATCAATGTGTGAGAGAAACACCAAATATTGACTGGTTGCCTCTTGCAGCTACCCAACTGAGACCTGGTCCACAAACCAGGCATGTGCCTTGACTGGGAACAGAACTGGCAACCTTTCAGTTTGCAGGATGGCACCCAACCCATTGAGCCACACCAGCCAGGACAAAACCCAATTTAAATATAAAGACACATGGATTAAAAGTAAATTAATGCAAAAAGTATACCATGCTAACGCTAATCAGGAGAAATCAGATGCAGCTATATTAATTTCTCACAGAGCAGACTTCCATAAAGGAAAGTTATCAGGGCATTGCATGATAAAAAGGTCAGTTTTCCAAGAAAACATCACAATTCTTAAAGTGAATGTGCCTAACAAAAGAGCATCAAACTCATAGAATTGCAAGAAGAAATAGATGATGCTACTATTATATTTGGATACAGAATTATGGAACACAACTCTGTCAGAAATGAGTAAATCCATCAGGCAGAAAATGAGGCAAGGATATAGTTGAACTTAACACCATCAGTTAACTTGCTACAGTGGGCACTTGTAGAATATCCAACAACAGTTTAATACACATTTTTTTAAGTTCATGAAAATAGATCACATTCTGAGTCATAAAATACACCTTAACAAATTTAAAAGAGTGGATTCATGAAATGTCTGCTTTCAGACCATAATGGAATTAAACTAGAAATCAATAACAGAAAGGTAACCGGAAAATTTGCAAATATGTGGATATTAAACAACATACTTTTAAATGACACTTGGATCAAAGAAGAAATTTTAAAATATTTTGCACTCAGATGTTAATTAGACTTATTGTAGTGATCATTTTACAATATATATAACTATCAAATGATTATGTTGTATACCTGAAGCCAATACAATGTTATATGTTAATTATACCACAATTGAAAAATATTTTGAACTAAGTGAAAATGAAAGATTAAAATTTTGAAGAAGCAATGAAAAGTAAAAACAGTGCTAAGAGGGAAATTTGTAGTATTGAATAAGTATATTAGAAAAGAAGAAAGATATAGTCAGTGATCTGAGTGTCCACCTTAGGAAACTAGAAAAAAAAAAGGAAAATAATAATAATTGGAGCAAAAGTCAATAAAATTAAAAATAGAAAATCTATATCAATAAAACCAAAAGCTGGTTCTTTCAAATGATCAATAAAATTGACAAGCTTCTAGCTAGGCTAAAAAGGGAAAAATGAAAAAGGACACAAATAACTCATATCAAAAATTAGAGAAGGGACATTGGATCCCATGGAAACTAAAAGGATAATAATAAAGGAATACTATGAACAGCTTTATGCCCACAAATTTGACAGCCTACATGAAATGAACTGATTTCTTGAAAGATGTATCTGCCAAAACACACAAGGAGAAATAGACAGTCCAAATAGGCCTATATCAACTAAAGAAATTGAATCAATAATTAATAACCTTCAAAAAATAGAAATCGCCAGGCCCAGAGGGGTTTGCCAGTGAATTCTACCCAACATTTAAGGAAGAAATTATACCAATTCTCTACAAGCTTTCATAGGATAGAAGCAGAGGGAATATTTCCTGTTGTTGTATGAGACAAGGATTACCCTAATACCAAAATAAGACAAAGACATTATAAGGAAAGAAAACTATAGACCAATATATCTCATGAACATATATGCAAAAATTCTCAACAAAACATTAGCAAATCAAATTAAAAATGTATAAAAAGAATTATACACCATGACTAAATGAGATTTATTCCAGGTATGCAAGGCTGATTCAACATTCAAAATCAATCAATGTAATTCATCACATCAGCAGACTGAGAAGGAAAAATCACATGGCCACACAATAGATGCACAAAACCATTTGACAAAGTCCAACATCCATTTATGATAAAAATGCAGTAAAATAATACTACAGTAGAACATCTTCAACTTAATGAAGACCATTTACAAGAAACTTAGAGCTAACATCAGACTTAATGGTAAGAAACTCAAAATTTTCCCACTCGCATCAGACAAAAGGCAAGGATATTTTGACCTCTGGCCAAGATGGAGGCATATGTAGACACACTGTGCCTCTTTGCACAACCAAATTAAGGACAGAAAAAATTTAGAAACAAAATAACAACCAGAGATGACAGAAAAATTGAACTGTACAGAAGTCTGACAACCAAGGAGTTAAAATAGACACATTCATCCAGACTGGTAAGAGGGGCAGAATTGGGCGGCCAGCAGAGAAGGGTCATGGCATGAAAAAGCGGCAGCTAGCAGACCCCGGGTGTGGGATGGCAGTGAGCAGACCCAGCAAGGTGTTCAAGGCAGCTGGCTGACCAAGCGATCCCACATTCCCACACAGATAAACCAGGTGAAACTGGGGAGCAAGAGAGACCAGGCAACCCAGGGCACCAGTGCGGGGGAAATAAAGCCTCAAACAACGATTGAAAACAATGATGGGGGTTGAGGCAGTGGGAGAGCCTCACAGGAGAGTTCATTGGAGAGACCCATAGGGTCCTAGAATGTACACAAGCCCACCCACCTGGGAATCAGCACCAGACAGGCCCAATTTACTTGTGGGAAGCAGTGGAAGGGACTGAAATCTGACAGAAAGCACAGCAAGCATCATTGTTCCCTCTCAGACCCTGCCCCCACATACAGTGGGACAACCCAGCAACTGGGTTGCCCTGCCCTGGAGAACACCCAAGGCTCTACCCCTTATACCTAACAGGCATGACAAGACAGAAAAATAAAAAATGGCCCAAAAGGAAGAATAAATCAAATCCCCAGAGCAAATACATATAAGAGACCAAGAGATAGCCAACCTATCAAATGCACAGTTCAAAGCACTGGTGATCAGGATGCTCACAGAATTGGTTGATTTTGGTCACAAATCAGGTGAAGAAATGAAGGCTACAATAAGTGAAATGAAGGGAAATGCACAGGGAACCAATAGTGATGGGAAGAAAACTGGGACTCAAATCAATGGAGTGGACCAAAAGGAAGAAAGAAACAACCAAACAGAAAAGAATGAAGAAACAAGAATTCAAAAAAATGAGGAGAGGCTTAGGAACCTCCAGGACATCTTTAAACGTCCCAACATCCGAATTATAGGGGTACCAGAAGGGGAAGAGGAAGAGCAACAAGTGGAAAAGTTATTTGAACAAATAATAAAGGAGAACTTCCCCAATCTGGCAAAGGAAATAGACTTTCAGGAAGTCCAGAAAGCTCAGGGAGTCCCAAAGAAGTTGAACCCAAGAAGGAACACACCAAGGCACAACATCATTACATTAGCCAAGATTAAAATGAAGGAGAGAATTCTAGAAACAGCAAGAGATAAGGGGACAGTCACCTACAAAGGAGTTCCCATCAGACTGTCAGCTGATTTCTCCAAAGAGAGCTTGCAGGCAAGAAGAGACTGGAAAGAAGTATTCCAAGTCATGAAAGGCAAGGACCTACATCCAAGATTGCTCAATCCAGCCAAGCATTTATTTAGAATGGAAGGGTAGATAAAGTGCTTCTCAAATAAGGTCAAATTCAAGGAGTTCATCATCACCAAGCCCTTATTCTATAAAATGTTAAAGGGACTTATCTAAGAAAGAGAAGATAAAAAATATGACAGTAAAAAGACAGCAAACTCACAGATATTAACAACCACATCTAAAACGAAAGCAAACTAAGCAAACAGCTAGAACAGGAACAGAACCACAGAAATGGAGATCATATGGAGGGTTAGCAACAGGGGAGTGGGAGGAGGAGAGGGGGGAAAAGGTAAAGAGAATAAGTAGCATAGATGGTAGGTAGAAAATAGACAGTGGGGGAAGAATAGTATGGGAAATGTAGAAGCTAAAGAACTTATGGCACATGGACATGAACTAAAGGGGGGGAATGTGGATGGGAGGGGGTGTGCAGAGTGGAGGGGAATGAAGGGTGGAAATGGGACAACTGTAATAGCATAATCAATAAAATATATTTTTTAAAAAGGCAAGGATATTCCTTCTCACTGTTCCTTTTCAACATCACACTGGAAGTTCTTGCTGATGCCGTTAGGCAAGAAAAGGAATTGAAAGGTATACAAATTGGGAAGGAAGACATAATTTCTTTTATTGCAGATGACATAATCATTTATCTATATAGAAAATCTAAAAGAATTGACCAAAAAAAAACCCTTTGGAACTAATGAGTGATTATAACAAGCAGCATTTGTTAGAGAGTTTGTTAGAAATGTAAATTCTTGGGCACACCCAGTGCTACGGAATCTGAAACCCTGGGGCTGGGACTCAGCAATCTGTTTTAACAAATCCTCCAAGAAACTATAATGCATAGTCAGGGTTGAGAACCACTGGTATAAGCCTTCTTCATGGTTCTTAATATGTTAACCCAGATGCCTTTCATAACCTGACTTTAGTGAGTGCTTATGTTCATGTCTACAAAATTAGGCATCTTCAATCTTGTTTTAAGCAAAACTATGAAGCAGGTGAAATTTGTCTTTGGTGTCCTATCACCTCTTTTTGTTGGCCCATTCTCCTGTCTTGGTTTCATCTATCAAGTTCCTCTTTATCTTTTCAGTGGCTGCAACTCAAGGGACTTCTCCTTTAGGATAGAACAGAGGCCTCTATGGAATAACATCTAAAAATACAATCTCTAATTATGAAACGTGGGGCATTGGCAGACTAATTAGGAAAGAATGTGGGGATGGCATCAACAGTGACTTTCCCAGGACCCACAAATTGCACCCGATGAGCAGATGCCCATTCCCCTGACTTGAGTCAGAGGAGGAGAAGCCCCTCCCTTTCACTGTCTGGTCCTTGTGATGAGAGTTGATGCAGTTTCAGAAGACCTGGAAAGGCCTTCAGCACAGGCACCCTGGCTGAATGCTTTGTGTATCTCCTTCAAGTCCTGCCTGTGCCCTTCCCCCCGATACACCTGTTCATTCTGTCATCTACATGGTACTTTGCAGCCCATAGCTTTCTTGATGAAACCATGCAAAGCTTTGGTAAGTATTTAGAGATTCAGCTTCCTCAGGGAGCCAGCTCTCTCCCAAGGGATTAACTAAAAATAAGTCATATTTACGTGGTGTCTGCTTGTCCTGAGGCTTATTTTAAATTGATTACTGAAATTCTTTCTCCTACTCTCTCCCTTAGGACCACAGAACAAGGTGGTCCACCAACCTATCTATCCAAGAACCCCAGTTGCCCAAGTGATCAAATGCAAAGCCTTGACTCTTACCAAAACTGTCCCTTTCTTCTCTGCACACATGTGCTCACAGGCAGATAGATGTGTGTGTTCACCCACAAAGGTCACTGAGGCTCTCTGAACCTGGCACATGTGTGATGGACAAACTCAGCAAAAACCCTCAATTATTTGTCGTTACTGAAAATCCCTGCGTTTGGCTTTTTCTTTCACAATGTTTTGAACTGCCTGAGTGTGGGCCAGATTCTCCCTTTCGAGTTGTTAGAACTCAGCAGTTTTAGTAAAATTGCTTCTAAATAGGGTGCTGTCTGCTTTGGGGAGCTCATGGAACTTTCCAGAAGCAAGAAGCAGGTGGATGAGAAAATCTCAACAGTGAAATGGAAATCCTTTGAAATGAGGACTGACGAGGTTAAAAATGAACGTGGTTTAGAGTCTGCTGCTTATGCCCAGAGTTCCAGGGAGCTAGACAAAGCACACTGCTGAATCCTCAAAGAGATCTGTCTACATAAGCAAAGATAAGGGGAAACTTGAAGCGGATGTCTGCATATTCAGCCATTCGCTGCTCCAACCTCCACCCTTATTATTGAGTGAGAGGCCATTTGGTGGGGGGGAGTAATTAATGAAACTGGCCATCTTCGCTAATCCGACCCACTAGAAAATTGCTCTATTAGCAACAGGCTAAATGTTGTTTCTAGGGAAAGTAAAAAAGGCTAATGATAGTGTTCATCTTGGGATAACTACAAAAATATTGTTAACGTTACTTCTGAGCTGCAATTTTAATTATAGAAGTCAGGCGATCCCAAATTACTGTTCCCACAGCAACTGTAATTCAGTCAACTCCGCAGGGCTTTTCACAGATGAGGATAATACCTCTACATTATTGTTGCTGGGAGAAGTGCGGTTATTTTATTTGTATCCAAGCTACAGAAAGTTGTACTTCATAGTTTTCTTGTTGGAATGGTGGTGGTTACAGATGACAAAAGTCCTTCTGAACTACTGAAAATACACATTTAGATATATGGGTAAATATTCATGCAGCTCCAAGCTTCACATTTATAGGGTCATAATGACCTCCAGTAAAATTCAAAAATCTTCTATTCCTCCCAAAGTAATCCCAGCAATCAGCTACCAGGACAAAGAGAAGAGGAGATGGTGTTCCCCGAAACAGAACATTTTAAACATTTTTGACACTTAATCTGTTATACTGATGATGATTGAATCTCTGATTTTCAAATAAATTATCTACTAATTTTGGTTTGATTTCAAGCATTTCTCAGTAGAAAAAAATCACTGGATGAGAAATAAATAAGAAAAGTTAGAAAAAATTTCAATAAATATTTTGGAAAATTTGTCAGATACCGAAACATGATACTAAAGTAGAATAACAAAAGCTAGTCATTTCTCAGTTAACGTATTTACCCTTCCAGCCCAGAAAATTGTCCGATATTCATTGACACTGGGATGAAATTGACATACTCCTGTTTCTTCTATTCTAGTTCTCTGCTTTTGGAAGTATATCAAGCTAGTTCTTACCTAGACATTATCCAAGGAGGCAAAGAGGTAGAAACTGACCCAAATCAGATGTGAAGATAACAAGGAGATTAAAAATGAAATCAACAAGGATACCCCTGGCTAGTGTAGCTCAAAGGATTGAGTGCAGGCTGAGAACCGAAGGGTCGCCATTTCAATTGCCAGTCAGGGCACATGCCTGGGTTGCAGGCCAGGTCCAGGCAACCACACAGATATTTTTCTCCCTCTCTTTCTCCCCTCCTCTCTTTCTAAAATGTAAATAAATAAAATCCTTTAAAAAAGAGAAATCAACAAGGATAAAAGAATATAAATTTGGGACCAAATACAACTAAAGCAGATTCTTTTTCCTCCCCATAAATGAGGAGAGAAAAGATTTTTAAAAAATTCACTGATAGTAACCAAGCAAAAAAGCCATAACCAAAAGCAGTAACTGATGGCCAAGTAGCTTTAGGCTCCTAACTCTGTCTCTGTCCGCCACATTCTTAAAGACATAATTTAAAAGATGAAGTCAGGAGAGGAAGATATGAAATAAGAAATGAAAACCACAGGGCTGCTTCCCTATATATACGTAAAGTCTTCATGTCTGGGTTCTGAATTGGAGAAACGATCTAAAATCTTCAGAATGGCCTATGTTTCCACTGGGTGAAGTGAATTAGAACATATTCCCAGAAGAATGTCCCCCAAATTTGCAAATAAAGATGGGCCAGCTGAGCTCTCCCTTTCCCTATTCCCTATTCCTTCAGACTCTAAAAGAGTAGATGGAGCACAAGGCAATTTACACTTGAACTGTTGCTTGAAAAGGAAAATTAACTGACCTCCAACATGGCGGTGAAAGGCTCAGGGACTCACCACGTGGCAGCCACAGTGTCAGGCAGGACCACAGCATGCAAAAGAAAGGCAGGCTAGCCCTCAAACAAAATGAAACGTAAGAAACAGAGACAGATTCCTCACAAAGGTTTAGTAAGAATATAACATATTCTTTGAATTCACTAAGAGTTTAAATGTATTTTTAAGCATTAAGCAAGGTGATAAAATAATAACAAATTGAAAAGGAAAACTGAAAGGCTAACAAATCAAGAACAAAAATAACATTAATGTAGAAATCATATATAAATAGAAATGTTAATATATATAGGAAACCCTGTTGAAAATCTATTTCTTAACAATAGACAAAAGTATTCGTATAATCATGTAAATACTCATGACAAACAAGGAAATTCCAGGCAGAGAAAGAATCTAAAAGATATGAAGACATTTAAATATTATACAATTTGAGGTTATAATTGGAATCCCTGAAGAGGTATTCTAACAAATGAAACGGAAGAAATATTGAAAATATATAAAAAATATTTCCCAGAAATAAAGGACCAAGTCTATTCCAGGAAATATAAAATAGAATGTTCAAAACCTAAACATCTTGTTTAAACTATTAAATTCAAAGGATAAAGAAATAATTCTTCAGATGTCAAGCCAGAAAAAGTCAATTTCCTCCACGGGAGGAAAAAAACAAGCTGGCTTCAGATTTTTCCATTGCCACATTCAGTGCCATGTTACCAAAAAATGGAGAAAGAGAGAGACCGAAGGATCTTCTACCCAGCCAAGGTGTTGTTCAGTGTAAACACAACAGGGAGAATGGCTTAAACCTGAAGAACTAAAGCAACCTTGAGACTTTTTTTTTTTTTTTTTTTTTTGGATAATGAGAGTTCAGCCAGTAAAATCATCAAAATAACTCAGAAATGGAGAAGTCATGGTAAAATGCTGGTGGGAACCACTAGGCTTGTTTAAATGTAGAACTCATCCTAAACAACTATGGGACTTGCAGGTGGAATATGAATGCTATCAATTGGGCTAAATATAAAAAGGGGACTAGAAATAGAAGTGAGGAAGTATATACTTATGTTTTCATCCTTCCTGATTGATTCCCAACCAATATTGTCTAAAATTATATTATGTACTTTAAAATGCCACACATAGCTATTCCAACCTCATAATATTTTATAACGTTTTTACCTTAGAATGCTTACTTTGGGCATACTTATTATAGTGCTGAAACTATAATTTTTATTTGAAGTTAGTGATTATCTCTCTTTCATCTCTACTATTCAATTATATTGGTAATTAAAATTTATCCTTTTTTAATGGCACGTACAGTACAGCCTTATTTTATCAAAGTCTATCTGTACATGTATCTTAAATGTTTAGCTGATGTTAGACTACTTCTAAGTTGTGAGGCATTTTTTAAAAATTTTAATCTTTGTAACCTTCAGACTTTAAAAACCCATTTGAAATCATCACGTTTTGTGTTATAAAAAAACTGTGCAAATTATTTTCAAAATGATAAAAGTGCCAAAAATGATTAATTGTGGGTGACGTGAGTACTTGGAATTATTTTCTTCTTAGTACTCTTCTGTAACTTTTTAAACAGATTTTATTTATTTATTTTTAGAGAGAAGGAAGAAGGAAAGAAACATTGATGTGCAGTTGCCTCTCACACACCCCCAATGGGGGACCTGGCCCACAACCCAGGTGTGTGCCCTAACTGGGAATCAAACCGGTGACTCTTTGGTCCTCAGGCCAGCACTCGATCCATTGACCTACACCCTCCAGGGATCATAACACTCACTTTTTAACATGTATAATTCAATGATTCCTAGTATAGTCACCAACCCATAAATATATTACAACTCTCTAATCTCAGAATATTTTTATCACCCCCAAAATAAACCCCATACTCATTAGCAGTCGCTCCCCATTCCTCCCTCCCACCAGCCCCTGGCAAGCACTCTGTTGATATTGATATAAAATTACCAGAATCATACAAATGTGATCTTTTGTGACTTGCTTCATTCACTCAGCATCGTGTTTTCAAGGTTTCTTTATGTCATAGCATGCATCAGCACTTCATTTCTCTTCAATGCCAAATAATATTCCATTGAATGGGTATATCATGTTTCATTTATTCATTCATCAGCTGATGGACATTCTGGCTGTTTCACAGCTGGACTATTACAAGTAATGCCTCTATGAACATGTATTACAAGTTTTTGTGTGGACATATGTTTTCCCTTGGGAAAAGTGGAATTTCTGGATCATACATTAACTCTGTTTAAGAGCACAAACATTTAAACTTCCTTCTTCCTCTTTGTCCCCAGGCAGAAATGGTGCATAGTGCTTTCCAGGCCCAGCGGGCTTTCCTTCTGATGGCTTCTCGGTACCAGCAACCCCAAGAGGTAAGAGTGTTTCCAGAGAGACAGGGCTGCTGAGGGAATGGGCTGTGTAACATTAAAAAAAAAAAATGAGGAAGCAATAGAACCAGTTACTGTGGGTGGCAGGCTGAAAATGAAATTTACAACACATGAAGGCCCTGTCTCTATGCCACACCATGATATGGAACATTTCTTCTGTCTTCATAATCTTATTGTGGCCAAATTCATAACAACTGACATCACCAGTTTAAAAGGTCCATTTATTTATGTCATCTGTACCCTATTCTTTTTACTGATCTCACAACTCTTTTATAATCAAGAAAGAATTTAATATTAATTTTTTTTCATACTTTGTGCTGTTTTGTTATCAAAAGTGTTCACATCTATCATTACATACACAATGTCTGTCCAGAAGGTATCCATCCATGGCATACGAAAAATAGAGACAGTTATTGAAGAAGATACAAGATACAAAAAACATTGTACACAGGACAATGATGCCTCAGTCCCCTTCAAAGTAGGCACCTTGGGACCTCACACAGTTCTCCCAATCACCATCAGCTGCCCCGTTGTATTTTCCTGAATCTCATCGACAGTCTGAAATCTCTTCCCTTTCAAAGGTGATTTTAGTTTTGGGAAAAGCCAGAAGTTGCAGGGCACCAAATCTGGGCTAAAGGGGGGCTGAGTCACCTGTGTGATTTACTGTTTTGCCAAAAACTCTGCACGAAACATGATGAATGAGAGAGCATGTTTTTGTGATGAAGCTGCCAATCACCAGTTGCCTATAATTGTGCCCTTCTCATGGTATTAACAATGGCTGGACTTTCTTCAGACAGACCTGGTATATTCTATGTTTGAATTTTGTTATCTTCTATTTCATAAGTGGTATAAATAGGCTAAAAAGTAGATCTGTTACCAACATACTTTGTTAAATAAGATAAAATAATTGTTCTTTTGACTAAATATTCTGCATCTTAATTTTGGTTATAACCATATAAATATAGGATATAATTGAATATTCCTTATAACATGATAGCTTAAATTTAATAGCTCACTTTGAATTCTAATACAAATTCCTGAAACTGAAAAAATTGAGCTGAGAACCCTGGGAAACTAGGGCTTTGACTTTCAGGCAATGAAGCTCAGCTCCATAAAAGGCCAACACTTGAGACCCTAGTCCCATCCACCCCCACTGCAGCTCCCACACTGCCCTGCACCCAGAACAGTGGTTCCCAGCCCAGCTTATGCAGTGGTATCACTCAGAAATTTCTTTAAAATACCAGTCCAAGAGGGTCTGGTTTAATTAGTATCAGGGGTGATCTTGGCCTTGATAGGTTTATGGGCTTCTCAAGTGATTGTAACTTGCAGCCAGAGCTGCCAATCCCCACCTGGACAGATGGATGGATCACTTCTGTTGAAGGAAATGAGTAGCATGCAGCCTAGCCAAACAGCTTTATAGGGATGGAAATATCTTATGTCCTTCTGTGGATGCATTTTCTTCCTTAGCTTTCTCAATCCCTGAATTTTTTTTCTCTTTGCAAAAAAAGAACAGTTAAAGTAGGAAATCATAATGTGGTACATTCTAGAGACATACTTAGCTTTTCTGTGATTAAAATGAGAGAAGAGGTCATCTCAATGCATCATTGAGAGACTCAGGTGGAGGGAAGAACAATGACTTTCTTGGCTGGTGCCCCACTCAATCCCTTCTTTAAGCACAAAACAAAAGGCTTCTCCATGGGCCTTGCAGGCCTTGCACATAAAAGTCATTCATTAAATATTGGGTGAAGAAGTGAACAAGTGAACAACTGAGCAAATGAATGAATGAACAGGAACAAGCAATGCCCAGGGATAATGTGTGTCTGAGCATGTGACTATGCAGATTCTTGGGTATAATATCTATAGCTCCCCCTTCTTACTTGACTGCATTCTTGATCAAAGGAAGAGGAATGGACCTCTTCCAGGTGATTCATACCCAGGAAGGACACAGACTACCAGTGTTCCCTATAGAACTATTACCATACTCTGAGAGTAGTAAGCCCCACAGTATCAGGTAGGCAAAATGCAAAGCAATTTTTTTGAGACTTGCCTTCCTTGTTTTGCTCTCCATCCTTACCCAGAGGACTGTCCTAGTACTCCCACTCCATAGAAAAACAGAGTTTGGAGGTTACCACCACAATGGCGAGAATAGTCCATGGGCAAGACTTTATTTTCCCCATGTACATTCTTTTTTTTAATACATTTTTTCATTATGCTATTACACTTGTCCCATTTTTTTTCTCCCTTTTATTGCTCTCTGCCCTGCAACCCTCCTCCAGCCAGTATTCCCCCACTTACTTCATGTCCATGGGTTGTACACATAAGTTCTTTGGCTTCTCCATTTCCTATACTATTCTTAACATCCCCCGTCTACTTTGTACCTACCATTTATGCTTCTTATTCCCTGTACATTTTCCCCCATTCTCCCCCTCACCCTCCCCAATAACCCTCCATGTGATCTCCATTTCTGTGATTCTGTTCCTATTCTAGTCATTTGCTAGGTTTTTGGTTTTGGTTTTGGTTTTGGATATTAATAGTTGTGAGTTTGTCATTTTACCATTCATAATTTTGATCATCCTTTTTTTCTTGGATAAGTCCCTTTAACATTTCATATAATAAGGGCTTGGTGATGATGAACTTCTTTAACTTAACTTTCTCTGGGAAGCACTTTATTGGCTCTTCAGTTCTAAATGATAGTTTTGCTGGATAGAGTTAATTTGGGTGTAGATCCTTGCCTTTCATGACTTGGAGTAATTCTTTCCAGTCCCTTCTTGCCTGCAAGGTTTCTTTTGAGAAATCAGCTGGTAGTCTAATGGGAACTCCTTTGTAGGTAACTGTCTCCTTTTCTCGTGCTGCTTTTAAGATTTTCTTTTTATCTTTAAACTTTGGCATTTAAATTATGATGTGCCTTGGTGTGTTCCTCCTTGGGTCCAAATCTTTTGGGACTCTCTGAGCTTCCTGGACTTCCTGGTAGTCTATTTCCTTTGCCAGATTGGGGAAGTTTTCCTTCGTTATTTGTTCAAATAAGTTTTCTATTTCATGCTCTTTTCTCCTTCTGGCACCCCTATGATTTGGATGTTGGAACATTTAAAGTTGTCCCAGAGATTCCTAAGCCTCTCCTCATTTTTTTTGAATTCTTCCTTCTTCATTCTGTTCTGGTCGAATGTTTCTTTCTTCCTTCTGTTCCAAACCATTTATTGGAGTCCCAGTTTCATTCCCATCACTGTTGGTTCCCTGTACACTTTCCTTTATTTCACTCTGCATAGCCTTCACTTTTTCCTCTATTTTGTGACCATCCTCAACCATTTTTGTGAGCATCCTGATAACCAGTGTTTTGAACTCTGCATCTGATAGGTGGTTGGCTATCTTTTCATCAATTAGGTCTGTTTGTGGAGCTTTGACCTATTCTTGGATTTGAGCAAAATTTTTTTGTCTCAGCATGCCTGTTTAGTTGTAAGGGGTGGATCCTTAGGTATTCACTGGTGGGGGGCGGGCAACCCATGTCACTGTGTTGTGGCACTGTATGTGGAGGAGGGATCCAAGAGGGAACAATACCACTTACTCAGCTCTCAGCTAGCTTTCATTCAGTTCCCCCACTACCCACAAACAAATTGGACCCTTCTGGTCCTGAAACCTAGGTGGGTGGGTTTGCATATATTCTAGGACCCTCTGCATCTCTCTGAGGAACTCTCTTGTGAGGCTTGGAGTTTCTCTTACCACCGCAATTCTCACAGGTTTTAAAAGCCAGAGGTTTTGAGGCTTTATTTCCCCACACTGGAACCCTGGGTTGCATGGTCCATCTCATTCCCCAATTATTCGTCCTGGCTTGTCCACAGGCAAATGTGGGATCTCCCAGTCCGCCAGCCACCACTTCGACCTCCTGGTCCTCCAACCACCTCCTTGCCATGAGTCCTCTCTTCCCCAGCTGCCTGTCTCCACCCCTCCTACTGGTCTGGATGAATGTTTCTTCTTTAATTCCTTGGTTGTTGGACTTCCATACAGTTTGATTTTTCTGGAAGTTCCGGTTGTTTTTATTTTTAAATTTGTTGTTGTCCTTCTTTTGGTTGTGAAAGGAGGCAAAGTATATCATTTACCTACACCTCCATCTTGTCCAGAAGTGGCTCTATTTTCCCCATATACATTCTAAAGACAGATGATAAAGAAGATTGTAGTTTCTTATGAGGACAATGTTATAACTGTCCTTACAGGAGAATATTAACTTCTGTAATTTCGACTCTCATTAACATAGGTCAGTGGTTCCCAAACTGTAGCATGTGTAAGAATCATAGGTAGGGTTGTTAAGACACAGATTTCTGGGCTCTACTACAGAGTTTTCAGTTCAGTAGGACCTGGTTGCAGCCTGAGATTCTGCATTTCTCAAAAGTCCCCACATGATGGTGATGTTGCTGGTCCAGGGACAACACTTTGAGAAAATCTTTGACTCATAGTTATGCCTCTAGCTCCAATTTATTTCGGGTGTTTCCAACATTCATTTCCAGCTGCCTCTCAAGCATTTCTTCTCAAGTTTTAATTTTATTTGAATTACCTGCAAGTTTTGTTAAAGTGCAGAGTCTGGATCAGTAGGTCCAAAGTGAGACCCAAGAACCTGTAGTTCTAACAAGGTGATTCTACCACTGCTGGTTCATGGCTGCACTTTGGGCAACAATAATTTAGGTGTTACCACCTAAAATCTGTACAGGAATAAAATCCCTCTGTAGTCAAATATCAAACTGATTTTTTTTTCTCTGAATATATCAATATCAAAGCAAGTCAGGTTATGGCACAGTAACAAGCATCTTCTAAATCTTAGTGGCTTCTAACAGAAGAGATTTATTTCTTGCTCACATTTCATGCCTATACAAGGTGACTTACTTTCTAATGGATGAGATATTAAATAATTACTCATATAATTATTGACTTAGAATTGTAATAGCACCCTGAGATAAATGGTAGAGAACGAGTCTTTAATAGGAGTTTCAAGCATTAGGAAGGGAAGACGTTTGGGCTGTAGGACCTTCTAGGCAGCGCCTCCAATCCTGATGATGAAGGTGACCACAGCTCTGTGGAAGCACCAGACCAGGCCAAACCAACAGTAGTGATCAGTTTTGGTCTGAGGATTGTATAAGCTAGATGCCCAAAACTGAGGGTAAGCACCCTGATCAGTTGGAAGGTATCAGCCTCCTAGAATACAAGAGAATACCGAGAAAATACAGGAACCCACAACGATGCAAGCTCACAGTTCATCAGTGCATAAATATTAATCAAGTGCTTACTGCACACCAGGCATTGTAAAAACAAACAGCTATGAGATCAGACCAGGCTGGGGGACAGGCATATATAAGTTGGAAAGAGCCCTTAGAAATCATATTTCACAACACTCTCAATTTAAAGAAAAGCCAGGAGGTAAGACTTGCAGCCAAGATGGAGGCATAGATAGACACGCTTCATCTCTTCATACAACCACAAAAAGGATAACAACTAAGTTCAAAACAAAAAACAACAAGGACTGCCAGAAAATCAAACTGTATGGAAGTTGGACAACCAAAGATTTAAAGAAGAAATATTCATCCGGACAGGTAGGAAGGGCAGAGATGGGAGCTAGGGCAAAGAGGATATGGCGTGGTGGCAGCAAGGTGGTGGCAGGGAGGCAGCAGTGGTGGCAAGTGAAACAGGTAGTCCCACATTCACATGAAGTAGATAAAACTGAGAGGGACACCTGGAGAGCCAGTGATCCTAGCCCCAGGCCAGACCATGCAGCCCAGTGTTCCAGCGCTGGGAAAATAAAGCCTCATAAATTCTGGCTGTAAAAACCAGTGGGTGTTGGGGCAGTGGAAGAAAATGCAGGTCTCTCAGGAGAGTCCGTTTAAAGGACCCCCATGGTCCTAAAATGTACGCAAACCCACCCACTCTGGGATTCAGCACCAGGGCAGCAGCTAGAAGGGTGCCAGACACATACAGGAAGTAGGGAAAGTGACTGGAAACCAGGCAAGAGCCAAGCAACCAGTGTTGTTCCCTGTCAAACCTCTCACCCATATACAATCCCACAAAGCAGCAAAGCAGGTTGCCCCACCCTGGTGAAACCTAAGGCTCTGCCCCTTACAACATAACAGGTGCGCCAAGACAGGGAGTCAAAGAAGCTCTACCTAATACACAGAAACAAACACAGGGAGGCTGCCAAATTGAGGAGACAAAGAAATATGGTGCAAATGAATGAACAGAACAAAGCCCCAGAAAAAGAACTAAACGAAACACAGGTAGCCAACCTATCAGATGTGGAGTTCAAAATGCTAGTGATAAGTATGCTCAGAGAACTCATGGAATACAGCAAAAGCATAAGGGAAGAAATTAAGGCCACACTAAGTGAAATAAAGGAAAAATTCACATAGAAAGGAAGGATTCAAATCAATAATTGGGAACATAAAGAAGAAATAAAACAGTCAACCAGTACAGAATGGAAAAACAAGAATTTTTTTTAAGTGAGAAGAGAATAAGAAGACTCTGGGACATCTCCAAAAATGCCAAAATCTGAATCATAGGGGTGCCAGAAGAAGAGGAAGAGCAAGAAATTGAAAACTTACTTGAAAAAATAATGAAAGAAAACTTCTCTAATTTGGCAAAGGAAGTAGACTTCCAAGAAGTCCAGCAAGCTCAGAGAGTCCCCAAAAAGTTATACCCAAGGAGGGCCACACCAAAACACATCATAATTAAAATGCCAAAGTTTAAAGATAAAAAGAAAATCTTAAAAGCAGCAAGAAAAAAGGAGACAGTTACCTACAAAGGAGTTCCCATTAGACTATCAGCTGATTTCCCAAAAGAGACCTTACAGGCAAGAAGGGACTGGCAAGAAATATTCAAAGTCATTAAAAGCAAGGGCCTACAACCGAGATTACCCTAATCAGCAAAGCTGTCATTTAGACAAGGTAAAGCTAAAGGAGTTCATCATCACCAACTCCTTTTTATATGAAATGTTAAAGAGACTTACTTAAGGAAAAGAAGAAGATCAAAACTATGAATTGAAAAATGACAACAAACACACAACTATCAACAACTAAATCTCAAAAAAAATGAAAACAAAAACAAACTAAGCAGGTGAGTAGAGTAGGGGAAAGCAATGGGGGGGAAATGGGGACAACTGTAATTGAACAACAATTTTTTTTAAAGATACACCCTGACTGGTGTGGCTCAGTGGATTGAGCACAGGCCTGTGAACCAAAAGGTTACTATTTCAATTCCCAGTCAGGACACATGATTGGGTTGCAGGCCAGGTCCCCAGTTAAGAGCAGGCAAGAGGCAACCACACATTGATGTTTCTCTCCTTCTCTTTCTCCCTTCCTTCCCCTCTCACTAAAAATAAATAAATAAAATATTTTAAAAAATATAAAAAAAGAAAGAAAACAAATAAGCAAATATCTAGAACAGGAATAAAATCACAGAAATGGAGATCACATGGAGGGTTACAGCGGGGCAGGGAGAGAAGGAGGGAAAAGGTACAAGAATTAAGAAGCATAATTGGTAGGTACAAAAGAGACAGGAGGATGTTAAGAAAAGTATAGGAAATGGAGAAACCAAAGAACTTATATGCAGGACCCATGGACTTGAATTAAGGGGGGGATTGCTAGAGGGAAGGAGGGTCCTGGGTGGAGAGGGGCAAAGGAGAAAAAATTTGGATGTCCATAACAGTGTAATTGATAAAATATACTTAAAAATAAAAAATAAAGATGAGCCAGGAGAGTTTCGGAGAGAGAGAGAGAGTAACTGGTTTACTCCTTAGTCCAAAGCTGATGAATGACCCCCAAGATAAGTGTGATTTCCAGAAATCTCAGCCAACATGCTTTACCACAGCACAGCTGTGTCCAATGCTCTTACATTATTGCTTTAAGCCAGAGTGCCAGCCCTCAAAAAGATTAAATTTAGTAAGGGTGACCATCAAAAAGGAAAAGTATTTTATATTAATCAATTACAAGCAAACTGCCAATCAAGTGAGGTAGACCATTAGTGCTACCAAAATCCAGGGAAATTGGGATCTTGTAAACAAAAGTACCAGCAAAGATATCATAGAGGAAGTAAAATGACAGTGCAAGAGCAGTAATACAGCTCTTTCAATGTAATAGTAGTATTACAGTAACATTAATAAAGTGGTGGATTTACTTGGCACAAACTTAAAAAGAAAAATGTCCTGAGTAAATTATGATTGGGGAAATCCCCTACTCTGTTCAGTAGAGAAACATGTTGAACATTACTAAACCCATGCTTTGCAAACTTATTTAACTATGGAAGCTTTTTGTAAGATATCTGTTCAAGTCCTGCAGAAGACTGGTGCACCAGTTTGAAAACTGCTGACATGAGCATTTCTTTTAAGTTGCTTTAAATGCTTGATGGTTCAGGGGTGTCCAAGCTTTTGGCATCTCTGGGCCACACTGGAAGAATAAGAGTTGTCTTGGGCCCCACATTAAGTACATAAACACTAATGAAAATTGATAAGCAAAAAAAAAAAAAGATTTTAAGTAAATTTATGACTGTGTTGGGCTGCATTCGTAGCCATCCTGGACCACATGTGGCCTACGAGCTGCAGGGTTGGACACCCCTGCTTAGGTGAATTCTAACTACGAGAGGAGATTCTGTGGTAGACAGAATTCTGAGGTTGACTCCAAGACTCCCACTACTTAATGTATAATACAACCCCTGCCCATTGAGTGTAAATGGAATCTGTGAATTTATAGACTATCACTCCTTTGGGTAGGTTATGAGCAGGGTGATGGGACAGTCACTCCAATGATTATGTTGTGTCATATAAGACTGTCAAAGTGGTTGTCTTTGAGATTCTTCTGCTGTCTTTGAAGACATGAGCTACCATGTAGGGGAAGACAGCTTCTAGAAGCTGAGAGGGACCCTCTGCCAACAGCCAGCAATAAAACAGGGATTTCAGTCTGCAAGTAACTGATTTCTGCCAACAACCACACAGCTTCAAAGGGGACCCCAAGCTCCAGGTGGGAATACAGCTCTGCCAACCTTCATTTTAGCCCTGTGAGACCCTGAGCAGAGACCATAGCTTTGGCTTGCTCAGATTTCTGAGCTATAAAAACTGAGAGGATAAATGGATATTGTTATATGCCACTAGCTTTATGGCAATTTGTTATGCGGCAATAGAAAACTAATACAGATTGCCCTGAAGCTTTTCTCCTACCAACTCTAAAACAATTCATTACTTTTTTAAAAAGGCTGTGAGCCACAGGCCAAAATGTGAAGCCACCCTGCCATCTGCTTTGTCTTTCCTGCTCCTCAGAGTTCCTCCACCCTCACCGCTCCATCTATCCTGGGAGAGGCAGGATGAGAGGTTTGTCTCTAGGCTTGATTGAAAAGAATGACATCCAATTTCGAATTCATTTCTCATTTTGAACTAAAAAAACATGTTTCCTGTATTCTCTAACATACGGGCTTTTAAATTTTTCAACCATGGACCGTATAAAAAGTATACTTTATTTCACTACCCAGTTTCACAACAGTTCCCCTTACCCGGTGAACTGAATTCTGACATTTTTTCTTCTAGTCCATTCTATTGCTCTGTTCTTTTCTTCTTCCTTCTTTAATATTGATCATGACCCACTGGGTAGGTTTCATGATGTACTAATGGGTCATGGCACCTTGCATTTTGAAAACACCCCTCTCATTGATAGATTACAGTGCTCATGACATAGAACAGGTTATAAAACATACACGGAGTATCTCATGCTTGTCCTCTCTCCCCTTGTAATTTAAAGAAACTATCTTTGGACAAAAGAATGGCCTAGTTCTTTAAGTATTGTTGTCTATGACTTTTAGTGACAATTGATCAAACCCATCTCTTCCCCTTCGATGGAAATATTCTCACATAGAAAATGGTCAACAAACCCCTATTCTGTAAATGCAGAAAATTTCAAGGGACCCCGGCACATCCAATTACTCATTTACTTTCACAACATGTGGATATAGGGAAAATATGTTTTTTTCCAATTTACAAGCACAAAATGTGAAATGCAGTAACACGTTAATGACCTGGCCTTGGTGTCTACACTAGGATCTGTTCCTTTACTCACCTTCCAAAGTCCTTTTCACAGACACTACACATGACAAGAGTCACACTGCATAGTCATTTATAAGACTTGTCTGTCAAAATAAAACTGTAGAAAGTGTTTAGTTGAAGAGAGAGGTGACACAAGTGTTTTGTTGTTGTTGTTGTTTGTTTTTTTGGCATTGAGACATCTCCCATCACCTGGGAGATATGTGAAACAAGAGCTTTAATCATCCGCATCGTGAGTGACCCCAAAACTCTGGCCTGAGCTGAGAAATGGAACCTCCCATAGGCCAGTGTCCTGAGTGGGCACGACCCCAAGAAGGCCATCATCAGGGTTCTTGGATGGTCACTGACTGAAGCCCCATCGCCTCCAGCCCCAGTTAATTGTCAGGCAGATGGGAAACAATGGTGGGGTGGGTGGGGAATGGACCCCAGTACAGCAAGCATTTTCCTTCCCTCCCAGGCACACTTCCCATATTTTCTCCATCTCTTATACTGCTAAGTCCTGAAACGAAATGGTCTGTGTGTGCATGCGTGCGCGCATGTGTGCGTGGGATTCATGTGTACTAGTACACAGAGAAAAAGTTAACGCCAAGTTCCCAGCTTCAGAGAAACTGATTTATGGTCATTGACTGCCCTGTGGATTTTATTCCATTGAAAAGACCAAGAGTCTGGGGTTTTTATTCCTGGGGAAATGAGAGGTAAATTTCTTCTAGCCTCCCCCTTCTTTCCTCTCTGTACTTGGACTTGCATTTTAAAAGGAAATAGTGCCTTCTTGTGTATAGAGAAGGAATCTAAAACTGGTTCTTGGTCCTTTCCTTTTTATACTGTTTATAAAAATTACCTTTTATACTGTCTGAAAAAGGATAGGGAAATGAGAGCTTCCTTCCAGCCATTCCTCCATCTCTGAGTAAATATGCACACCCAACCCAGTGCTGTGCTCAAAGCACTCACCTCATAAGGGTTTTTAATTCATGGACCATTACTCTAATCTAATTTGCAAATAATTTGTTACTCTTAAACTAAGCAAGAAACCCTAACAGCAATAACCTTAGGACTTCTGCTAGTTACTTGACACATTGATAGATCCAGATTACTGATTACTAGTGGGTGGGAATGTGTTTGAGGTTTTTGTAAGACAAAGTACTTTGTGAGGGCTGTCAAGAATAGAAACTTTGGACTTGGGTCTACCTGGATTTGAATCACAGATCTTCTCATTAGCTCTGCTCCTCTGAATGGAAGAAAAAGAAGTCATCTCTGTCTCCTAAATTTGAGAATCTTCTGTGTTTTCAGAGTGACCTGTGGCAAATTAATCTGGTGAAGTCCACAATACATTTCCACTGAGCCATTTTAACCAAATCGACTTGCTAAGTTACCCACTTAGGGGGAGGCAGGTAAACTCTAAGCCCATGTCTTCTTATCCTTAAAATGGGGATATTAGTTTTTACTTCATAAAATTGAAAGGTGGGGATTGAAAGAGAAAAGCAACAAGTGTCAGGTGACCGAAGAGAATTGTTCAGTATTAGCCAGGGTAGTCCAATTGCCTTAGGAAAAAGTCTTCAATTATCAAAGACTTCACAGAGTAGGGTTTTGTTTTTGTTTTTGTTTCTGTTTTACTCTCAGAAGGTCTGCTGTATGTGTTTGGTTGATGGTATTCTACACGGTCAGGGACCCAGGCTTCTTCCATCTGGTGGCTCCTGCCTCCTCTAGGTCTTCAGCCATTGAATTGGGAAAGAGAATGCAGGATCATACCTTCAAAGTTTTAAGTACCAGGCCTGGAAGAGGCATGTGTCATCTCCACATTCATTCAGTCTCATGGCCATTCCCGGCAGCGAGGGAGGCCGTGGATTTTAATCAACCTGTGTGCCTGGATTGAAAAAGTCATAGATTTGGTGAGCATCTAGCCAATTTGCCAGAGTGGGTAACTTGGTTTGGCTAAAATAAGGTCTATTTCAGTGGAAATAGACTATCTTTCTAAACACTCATGTGGGTTTTTCCAGGTTAATAGCCCAGTCCCATCCAGAGAAAGACAGAAAACTTTCAAATCTAACAGCTGAATTTGTTTGTAGTACACTTGGGTGTATAGAGAGAAATACAGACATAGATACGTGTATACAATTATCTTAAAGTTTCATTAGAGTGAGTTCATCTAATGTTTTACTGTAACTATAAGGTGTCAGATTATTTTCTAATACTTTAAAATACCAAACAGAATGGTCATCAGAGGAATCAGACTTTGATCTCAGAGCAAGTCTTGGGTAAATTAGTTGGTGCTTGTGGCAGGTCTGGAAATTGTAAGGAAAAGCAAACGAATGAAGAAGCCAAAATTCTAAGCGTTCCTGGCGTCTGTGCCCAGAAAATGTCACCGTGTTCGTTGCTCAGTCAGGGTTGCTGAATCTTCTTGAAAGAGTTGGCCCTGATTAGCGCTGCTAAGTTCTGTTGTTAGGGGCCATATGAGACATAACATAATGCAAGAAAGTAGTGCTGGCCCTGTTGTAAAATGAAATGCCTACTTTAAAATACTGCTGCAAAGTTTGTGTTCTTAATACAAAAGCATTAAGAAAACATTCTGTTGAGTAACTGGTATTAATTGTATATGCCAAGCAAATATTTTAATATATTTTTAAATACATAATCTATATTTATCTTGAAAATAGAAAAGAAAAACTGTAAGAGAAATAAAAGGTAAGAAGTTTTCACCCTTAATATTATACTGTTATGTTTTCATCAAATAGAGGTGCTGTATTTTGCCATGCATAATGTCCACATTTTGCCCAAATTTTTGAGGGAAAAATAAGGATGCACATTATACATAGATATAGTGACTACATACCATAGGTATAATAATGAGTATAATAACCCCATGTATAATGCACACAAAATGGGTGGGCATTATACACGGAAAAATACTGTATTTCCCAGGGGTCTGTCTGGGTTGACAGTTTCAGGAAGGCGTAGCACATTAGAATCCAACTAGTGGCCAACTTCATGGTGTTTTTTAAATTAACTTTTTAGTCTCGCTTCATAAATATGCATAAGTTTCTGCTCTTAGTGGATTACTGAATGGGTTGTTTCTCTTTACTACCAACTCAAAAGCACCCAAAGGCAATGCTTTTAATTTCTAGAGAAGAGTATAGGCTTAAGCCCAGCTAAAATATCTGCTCAAGTACAATCTATGAAGAGCATGTACAACCTGATTGCTGGCTGATACCTACAGGATTGCTCTTTGGTAACCAACAGCTTTCTGTGAGCATTTCATGTTGTAGGTAGAGAAATGAGGCTAACGAAGCTTTTTTTGCTTTCCCCATGAGCCTTCCATGGCAAGAAAATGACCTCAGCAATTACACCCTGGATAGCCCATAGAAGCTAGCTGTAGATGCTGGTTAATGAAGAATAAAGCACCAGGGAAGGAAAGAGAAGAGATTTGTGTGATATCGTCAGGGTCTGCTTGGGTTGACAGCCTGAAGCTACCCAGTCCAGTGCTGAATCCCAACAGGAAAGCTAATCTTTAGTTTATCAGGAAGCAGGGAGAAGGGTAACAGAAAGAAGAGTAATGCTGTCATTCTTCTGACCAGACTGTTTGCTTTAGCAACATAAAGCTGTGAATGAGCCTGTGAGCTGTGACCATGGTTAGTAGCTTTATAGGTATTTAGAAGCCCAGGCCTGTGGAGGCAGAAAGGATTTGCTAGGATCCTGTCCTGTGGGCCATCACTCATTGAGACTTTTTTTTTAAATCTGATAAGGCACGTGAGCTCATCTGTCTTTGTGTAAGGCACAATTAGATAATGAATGGCAGCCCAAAGGAAGCAAGGTCTTTATCACACACAGGGGATTTGGGGATTATCTGAGAGGTAACAGTTAATAAAGAAGGATAATATCTTTCCTTTTATCAACTATTTCACACAAAGTTTGTTGCAATTCCAGACTTGATGGCAGAGTCTTTCTAAAGGCTGGAACTGTGTATGTGGCTGGGGAAGTGATTGTTCTCTCTTTAGTCAAATGTTGGGATCACTTTGTATATGTAATAAAATGATTATCAACTATTTCTCATTCTCCACTGTGAAATTAAATGTTTGCTTGCTAGCCACTATTAATCTGATATTTAAAAAAAAAAAAAACCCAACTGGAAGCTTTGCAAGATTTTCTTGTATGGCCTAAGTCAAATATTAACTTTAAAAGGGTCATTCACTGAGTCATTCAACAAATCTTTTTAAAAACCAAATGTATTTTGGCATTTGATTCATATTTGCTACTTGTTCACCTCTCCAGCAGCCTTCATTTGTGTCCTCTTTGCAGGACATAGCTTCTATCATCTGCACAAAACAGTATATGTGAAAATAGCAGACAGGGAGAAGGTAGTTCCAGCTGGCATTCCAGTCTGGATTCGCTGTCATAAATTACTTAGCAGAGGGCATGGTCCATTACTTTTTATGGTCATGTTCTATATTTGTATGTGCTGGGGGATGGATCACATGACAAAACCATCATTTGATATTAGTGTTTATGTGCTCCAGCTAGTGAGGGCAAGATTTAAGCTTCACTGTGCAGTACTTTTAATTTGTATGCTTAGCTGTTAATTAAAAATGCAGACATTTCCCTGAGTTACTAAAATTATAAATAATCCAGAATAAATTTTACATAATTGTTTTTAGGAGAAGACAAACTACTATATATCCTGAGTAACTGAAAGGCACTGAGCATTCTGGAGATTTTAAAACATATGTTTTGAACATGAACAAGTTAACATTGCCAGATCAATAAAAATCCAAATTCACCACTTTCTATCCTATGGCTCCTCTCCTAACTTGAACAAGAGGGCATCTTACCGATGGCAGTTTACTTTAAAGGAGATACTTTTCCCAAACTGATCGAGAGAAGGAAACACACAAAAGCTTTTACCCCTCTGATCTCTACATCACGTCAGCCAGTGAGGCTTAGTGCTTAGGTTTCTAGTGGCAACACCTAGACAATGTACTTTGTTCATGATTACTTCTTTTCATAAAGTAAACAGGCAAAAAAATGTCTTGTCAGGTTTTAGTGGATTAGCTGCTGGGAGAACTAGTGTTTCCATTTCTGGAATTGCTTATTAGATAAATTTGCCTGTAAGTAGTTGCTTGAGATCTTTGTTAGGCCCTGTTCACCTTACATATTCCAGCCCTCTTTAATTGCTTCGACTCCATTAATTTATTTATTTTCAACTCCAAGGGTTTTTTAAAGATTTTATTTATTTATTTTTAAAAAAATGGAGGGAGAAAGAAAGGGAGAGCAACATCAATGTGTGGTTACCTCTCATGCACCCCCAACTGAGGACCTTGACCCACAACCCAGGCATGTGCCCTGACTGGGAATCAAACCGGTGGCCCTTTGGTTCGCAGGCTGGTGCTCAGTCCACTGAGCCACACCAGCCAGGGCTCAAGATTTTGTTTTTGGTTTATTTATTTTTTAACCAAAATGCCTACTGTATAGCATCCATGACATTTGGCACTCCTGCATCTATTATTATCCCGTTTGTACGAGAACACGTATTGGAGAAATAGGGTCTGGGTGATGTTATTTGTCATGATTCATGTTTTCCTGTGCTTTGTGCTTATCTTACCTATTCCCATCCTCATGCCTCCACCATGGACAGTCACCATTCCTACTTTTCTTCTATTAAGGAACATATTAACCATGCCTTCTAATGGGTTCTTTATAGCTCTGAACTTTATTAGCACCTATATAGTACTTTCTGTCAAAACAAAAGTAACTTGTTTATGTGTTATTATAGAAATATTCCACTGTTATTTTTGTGAATACTTTCCACTCTCTCAACAAGAGTCTAAGAGCTTCAGAGATCTTTATAGTATATGTGTCTTTGCTTTTATGATATATTGTGATTTTAACTATATTTTATTTGATGTCAAGTTTGAGGAGAACAGAGGCTTGCGCTCCTGATCACTTATGGTTTATTTGAGGAATAAAAGCTGGGTTAATAGATTACAGTGGCACAAGAAGGGAACAGAGTGAAATGACATTTTTGTTTAGTGATACTATAATTTTTTACCCTCCAAAAAATAGAACTCAATATTTGAAGCAATATTTGGTAGAGACTGCAATATCAAATGTTAAGTCATGGGTCGGCCACATAGAATTAGCTTTGAAAAAGTATTCCTCATGGGAATTTGGAAAAGGGAAGATTAGAGGAAGAACAAGTGAGAGGGTATTAATAAAGCATTTTATTTCAAAGATACCATTTCTTGGACTTCAGGCCAAGATGGAGGCATAGGTAGATATACTTTGCCTACTTGTACAACCAAAAGAAGGACAACAACAAATTTAAAAACAAAAAAATAACAAGAACTTTCTGAACATCGAACTGTATGGAAGTCTGACAATGAGGAAGTTAAAGAGGAAACATTCATTCATTCAGACTGGTAGGAGAGGCAGAGAGGACACACAGCAAGGCGGTGGTTGGAGGACCTGGCAGTTGAGGTGGAAGCTGGCAGACTGGGTGCTGGGTGGGCCCACATTTGCCTGCAGATAAACCAGCATAACAATTGGGAAGGGAGACAGACCACGCAGCCCAGGGTTCCAGTACAGGGAAATGAAGCCTCAAACCCTCTGGCTTTAAAAACCTGTGGGTGTTGTGGCAGCGGGAGAAACTCCCAGCCTCACAGGAGAGTTCATTGCAGAGACCCACAGGGTCTTAGAATGTACACAAACCCACCCACCTGGGAATCAGCACCAGAAGGGCCCAATTTGCTCGTGGGTAGGAAGGGAAGCTACTGAAAGCCAGCAGAGAGCTAAGCAAGTGGCATTGTTCCCCCTCGGACCCCTTCTCCACATACAGTGTCACAACACAATGACATGGGTTGCCCCTCCCTGGTGAATACCTAAGGATTCGCCCCTTACAACTTAACAGGTGTGCTGAGACAAAAAAAAAATATATATATATATGGCCCAAACGAAAGAACAGGCCAAAGCTCCAAAAATAGAACTAATTGTTGAAGAGATAGCCAACCTATCAGATGCAGAGTTCAAAACACTGGTAATCAGGATGCTCACAGAAATGGTTGAGGATGGTCACAAAATAGAGGAAAAAGTAAAAGCTATACAAAGTGAAATAAAGGAAAATGTACAGGGAACCAACAGTGATGGGAAGGAAACTGGGACTCAAATAAATGGTTTGGAGAAGAAGGAAGAAAGAAACATTCGACCAGAACAGAATGAAGAAGCAAGAATTCAACAAAATGAGGAGAGGCTTGGGAATCTCCGGGACAACTTTAAACATTCCAACATCCAAATCATAGGGGTGCCAGAAGGAGAAAAGAAAGAGCAAGAAATTGAAAACTTATTTGAACAAATAATGAAGGAGAACTTCCCCAATCTGGCGAAGGAAATAGACTTCTAGGAAGTCCAGGAAGCTTAGAGAATCCCAAAGAATTTGGACCCAAGGAGAAACACACCAAGGCACATCGTAATTACATTACCCAAGATTAAAGATAAAGACAGAATCTTAAAAGCAGCACAAGAAAAGGAGACAGTTACCTACAAAGGAGCATCCATTAGGCTATCAGTTGATTTCTCAAAAGAAACCTTGCGGGCAAGAAGAGGCTGGAAAGAAATATTCAAAGTCATGAAAGGTAAGGACCTACATCCAAGATAACTCTATCCAGCAAAGCTATCATTTAGAAGAGCAGATAAAGTGCTTCCCAGATAAGGTCAAGTTAAAGGAGTTCATCATCAGCAAGCCTTTATTATATGAAATGTTAAAGGCACTTATCTAAGAAAAAGAAGATGATCAAAAATATGAATGGTAAAATAACAACAAACTCACAACTATTAACAATGGAACCTTTAAAAAAACCTAGCAAACAACTAGAACAGGAAGAGAATCACAGAAATGGAGATCACATAGAGGGTTATCATTGGGGAGGGGGAGGGGGAAAATGGGGGTAAAAAGTACAGGGAATGAGTAGCATAATTGCTAGGTACAAAGTAGACAGTGGGAGGTTAAGAATAGTATAGGAAATGGAGAAGCCAAAGAACTTGTATGTATGACCCATGAACATGAACTAAGGAGGGTTAGGGATGATAGTGGGAGGGCTGGTGCAGGGCAGACAGGGTTAAAGGGGAGAAAAAAATGGGACAGCTATAGTAACATAATCAATAAAACATATTTAAAAAATACAAAGATACCATTTATCATATGCACCCTTTTACAAAGTGAGTACCTTTGAGGCTACCACAGGGTGGTTCATTTATGGATGTGTGGAGCTAATGATGAGAAATGATCACAGCCAGATTTAGGTGACAGATGTAGCTCAAGCCTTCAATGGTTATAGAATATAGGTTCTGGGAAGAGTGTGCTGATTAAATTCACAGGAGCTATGGAGATCCAGCTGGCCTGATATTTAAGCATTACTGGAAAGTGTTCCAGTAAGATGGATTCTTCCCTGTGCAGAGTTTTCATGTAAATTGTGAAAAATGGTACTTTCTTGAGGTTGGGAAATTGTTGTAAGTGTCCAGCGTCAGCCCCTGAAGCTGGTAATCACAGTTAGAGCCACAGAAATTTCAGTGCAAAAGAACTCCAGGCTCCATCCCATCTCTGTCCAGATGTATTCTCTATAAGGAATAATGGGCAGCACATTACACAAATTGGATTTAAATGATTCAGACAGCAAGAGTCCCATCATTTTCTTTGGCTGAATGTCCTACAGTTGAATGTGTACAGGATTCCTCTTGAAAAGACACAAATTGGATTATCCCAGAGGAACAGGAATACAGTTTGAAACTTAATTTTTCATCAAACCGACAGCAAATAAAGCCAAGACAGGGCAAACTATAAAAACTAAGATATGCCCTGGCTGGTGTGGCCCAGCTGGTTGGAGCATTGTCCTGTAACCAAAGGTCTGTGGATTAGATTCCCAGTCAGGGAATGTGCCTGGCCTGCATGGCGGAGCCCCAGTCCGGGTGCGTAAGGGAGGCCGTCAATCGATGTATCTCCCTCACATCAGTGCTTCTCTCCCTCCCTTCCTCTCTCTGTAGAAGCAATGAAGAAAAGTCCTTGTGCGACAAGTTTTAAAAAAATTAAACAACTAAGATACAACTGAAACATTATCATTATTTAAGATGGAAAAATGCAGCTCTAAGTCCTGCATAGTGGTTATAAATATACCGTTCACTTCAGTTATGAGTTTCTAGTGAATTCTAACTGCTTATACAGCTCGCAAAGCGCCTATATCATTACTCAGCTATCAGAAACTGGTGACGGCTATAGTGATAGCCAAAATAATGATTTTACTTGACATTTTAGAGTTTGAAAGGTGTTATTGTAGAGATGTACTGGATGATCCAAGTCTGCTTATTTTTAAGCCACTTTTTATATAACGTATAAGACAGAATACTCATTTACCTTGAGGTAAAGTGCACAGCTGGTGCACAACATAAGATAAAATTATATAAAAATACCAAACCTCTGACCCCAAATTAGTGTATGAGATGCACCACACATAGGACATTAAAAAAAAAAAACCAAAAAAAAAAAAAAACCTCTTCTACTCTCTCAGCTGTTTCTAATTATATCAGCTTCAATGACTGTTCCCTGATAACTGATTTTTTAAATTAAATTTATTGGGGTAACCTTGGTTAATAACATTATGTAAGCTTTAGGTATGCAGTTTTGTACTACATCATTTGTATATTCCATTGCGTGCTCACCACCCAAAGTCTAGTCTCCTTCCGTCACCATGAATTTGACCCCCTTTACCCTCTTCATACGCCCCTTTCCCTTGTCTTTAAAATACTTGTGTGGGAAAATAAGAACTCTTGTCTTTTTGTTCCCTCCCTTGACAGCTTTTCTCTGGCCTGGATAGAGACATTTTGTATCATCCTGTAATTCTCTAACAGTGCACTTGAGATTGAATTATTCTTTACTAATAACAACCAAAGGACCATAACATTCAGAGACCTTCCCAAAGATGTGTTTGGAGTGGTTCTTTGGGCTCTGGTCTTCTCACTCAACTTTTCTTTGTTCTTCTATCTCCCAGGACTTAAAGGGGAAAAGGAGTCAGAGAAGAGAAACAGAAGGAATGTGAGGAAAGACACAGAGAAGGAAAATCATGTCTCTGTGGTTTATCAACTGGACAGGAGGGAGGCGGTTCTGAGCTGAGCCCGTGGCTCTGTGCCTTAGAACTTCTTAGCACAAAGCTTCTCTATGCTCAAAAGATGTCAAGTTTCATTTGTTCTTATTTTCTTCTTTGTGTCTTTGCCCATCATTTGTAGCCCCCAAAGCAGGAAGAGTGAGGTGTATGCGTTAATCAGTCAGGACGCAGGAAGGGAGGAATGCAGCTGTGACATCCAGGGCTGCCTGGGCTGCAACCATGTGTCATCACAACTCTTGAATTTCCTTGGACTTGTTTTTAAAATCTTTGTTTTCTGTCAGGTTACCCTAAACTTAGTTATTTTCCCTATATTAAGGGACTCTTTATGCTCTTAAGTTGTCCCTGGCACCAAATCAATTTAACTGTTGACTTAGGTAGTTAGGTAGTGAGTAATCTCTTAAATCACTACCAGTAAGTACTAGGGAGGGACTAATACAACAGAATGTGATTACTCAGTACTTCTTTGTCCAGTACTTCTGAGCAATGAATGCCCAGCCCTGTGCCCAGTGCCCACAGTAGGTACCCCACAAGAAACTGAATGAATAAGCCATCAAAAACCAACTGGACCCCAGATATTCAAGATGAATAAGACCTTCTTTCCCAAGATCACTTATTAAACGAGTCTCTGGGAGCCTCCTTTTATCTTTGTGTCTGTGGAAACAAATAGTGCATGGAAAGTCAACCCCAATCACTTCTTAGAGTAAGAATCTTGGGGACTCTGCCCTGGCTGGTGTAGCTCAGTGGGTTGAGCACGGACCTGTGAAGCAAAGGGTCGCTGGTTTGATTCCCAGTCAGGGTACATGCCTGGGTTGCAGGCCAGGTCCCTAGTAGGAGCCAGATGAGAAGCAACCACACATTGACATTTCTCTCCCTCTCTTTCTCCCTCCCTTCCCTTCTCTCCAAAATAAATAAATAAAATATTTAAAAAAAAAAAAAAAGAATCTTGGGGACTCTGGAAGAGTAGAGTCTTCCCATGCTAAGGGGATGCATGCTCTCTAGCAAAAGGACAGTCACATTCAACACAACCATCATGAAAGCATAATTATCTCCCAGCCTATGGACTGGTTGTGAACACATATTACAGATACGTGTTTGTTAAATGCAACTTTGTCTCCTGTATGTAAAAAGTTTGGGGGAAAGATCTGTTTTTAATGGGATAATATTTTTGATGTTTGTCAGGTTGTTTTTATACATCTGTTAGGTTTTTCTTGATTTTTGCAGTGTTCTATTTTGTCCCTGTTCTTTGTTCAGACAGGTCCTGAAGAGAATTTTATGCAACTACCAAATTGATTTCTTCTTGAATTTACCCCATGTTTCCTATGTGAATTTTTTATGTTGCTTGAACATAAACATTTACTACTTTAGATAGGTTGTGTCTATTACAATCTTCATTGATTTTTATTTCAAGTTATTTTTTTAACCTGATAATATTATAAGTATCTCCATTTACTTGACTGCCCTCCTTCTAGTATCTTTGGAACCTTATCTAATCAATCATTCCCTTCTTTCTCTTTCTACTGGCTCCTTCTGTTTAATCTACAAACCAAATTAGGTTTCCCTCACCTTAAAAAAAATCTTTCTTGACCACCTAAGTCATTTCTTTGCTTCCTTTCACTTCCAAGCTTTTTAAGCACACTTTGTCTTCCCCGATTTTGTGTTCTCACTTCCCTGTCACTTTTCAGTCTCTTGTCATCTGTCTTCTCTCCTTATCATTTTACAAAAAAAGACTTTCCTGGTACCCTGGTATCTTTCAATTGTCCTCATTCCATTCAACCTCCTTGAAGAACCTTTATCATTGACCATCACCCTCCTCAAAGTTTTTCCTTCCCATGAGAATGAAACTCTGTTCTAAGTTGTGTTTCACTTAATTTCTTTCTCTAACTTCTTATCCTTTCTTTACCCTTGAAGTGTACCTATTTCTTCAAGCTTTTATTCTTATATCATCAGAAGAGGACTTTCTTGAACCTAGGCTTTCTGTGGTCAATTTCACCAAATTCCATGGTGGTATCAGTCAGTCCTGTGCTAATGGTGCCAACCATACATCTTCAGACTCCAGGCTCTTAGTTTTTAACCCAGGTCTGGGTACCAATACCTGAGCCCAAATGCACTTTTCCAGAACCACACACATACACAGCTCAGCCAAACATTGTTCTACCTCCTGTTTTTTTCTCTCAACTGGTGGTTCCCCAAACACCCCATCACATGAACTAGAAACCCCTAAGTCCTCTTAACTCCTCCTCTTCCTTCACCCCTCACACCTAACCAATCTGAGACCCAGCAACACCTGGACCACAAGAATCCATGAGATCTGTGCTCCATTCTCATTGTCCTAACGCAGAAAGCAAGAAAGGATGAGAGAGAGGAGGGGAAAAGGAAGGAAGGAGATAAGAAAAAGAGGGAAGAGAGGGAAAGATGGAGGAGGGAAGAAGGAAGAGAGGGATAAAAGAAGGTGGGAGGGAGTTAAAAGGAATGAAGAAGAGAAAGAGAAGAGAGAAAGGGAGAAGAAAAGAAAGAGATGGTTTGCTTTGTCAACATTTTAATATAAAGATATTATAAGCTTACTTTTCAAAATGCTGTAAAATGAAGACAAGCAAAGAAGAAAAAATTCCACCACTCACTGACAAGCCTGTAGCTATGGCCTCTTACAGCTAGCCTCTCTGGCTCAAAGCTCTGTTCCCCATTCTCTCATCAGAAGTAATGTTGCCAAAAAAACAAACAAGCAAACAAACAAACAAACCCAAGTGAACAAACAAAAAATAAAACTAATCCTGCCTCATTGCTTCCTATTGCTTATGTGATCAATTCCATAGACTCCATAGGATGACATTCAAGACCCTTTGCAACTTCTTGTTTCAGCATGAGTTCTCCCCAAAACCCCTCCACACAACAAATCCAATATCCCAATCATACTAGACAACGAGAGTTCTCTGAACATGGACTCTTTTGTACCTATGTTCCTTTGCTCATGTGAAGGATTGATGGGCCTGTGAGATGTCCATCTTTCTCTTCCTAATCCATGTGTTTTTCATTGTAACAGATATATAATATTCCATACTTTCATTAGCTATGCTTGGAAAGGAAGAGCTGCTTTCTCCAGGAGCTCAAGGTCTAATGAGGGCAACAGATAAGTCTAAATGTGGTGCACTATAACAAAGGCTGAACAGTCTTGAACATTGCCTAGAAGGTGGAGAAGTCACAGAGAAGGGGCCTCTTGAGCCCAGTCTTGCAAGATTAGCAGGATTCAGGTGCATGAAATTACATCTAACAAATGGAAAAGCCCAGAGAATCTCTGCTCTTGTTTCTAAGTGGGTTAAATCTCAGACTGTTCTCCCCAACCCCAGCTATCAGAATGTCTTCATGCTAAATACATTTTTCTTTTAAACAAGAGATTGTTGAATTTTATATTTTAATGCAGTCAATTACTTTTTTGTTTTAATAATATGTTTAGGCTGTTCACATTTACTTTTTGATACATTGTTTTTCCTTTAGCCCAAGTAAATGTGTATTTATTGTTGTCATTTACTGCTTTTTCTTTTCATTTCTCTGTTTTCTGTGGTGGAGTTTTTAAAAGATTTTCATTATTTATTTTTAGACAGAGGGGAAGGGAGAGAGAAAGACAGGAAGAGAAACATCAATGTGTGGTTGCCTCTCACGTGCCCCCAACTGGAGACCTGGCCTGCAACCCAGGCATGTGCCCTGACTGGGAATTGAATTGGTGAACCTTTGGTTCACAGGCCAGTGCTCAATCCACTGAGCCACACCAGCCAGGGCTCTACGGTGGATTTTAAACTCTTCATTTCTTTTTGAGCTAGGCCAAAAGATAACCTTAAGTGGTCCATTTGTTAACATTTTAACATTAATGTATTTCAGAAAATCCATTTTAATTGCTTCTACTTGTTTCAATTATTAACTACATAAACTTTGATTCCCTTTTGGAAACAGAACAAGTCTTTGTTTCTACTACTGTTTATTTTTGTAGTTATTAACTGAGATCCTTTTGAGGTTCCACTAATACCTGATAGTTCCAAGAATTTATTTTCTACTATACCCACTGTTTTTACTATTAATGAAAGGATTATTAATTAATCCTGGTTAATACTCCAATTCATTTGTTTCTCGAAGAGGCCTTTAAATCTCTGTCTAGTCTTACTTATCTCCTAAAGTATCATAATGACTGTGAGTCTTTGTGATCCATTGCTTGTATTTTTAGGTCGCCAGTTGTTTCAAGTCCTTTAAGTCTCCAAGCATTCCCCTCTGCCTTCAAAGAGCAAGGCGACCCTAGCTGAGCACTTTTGCTTGGCTTTGTCGTAGTGTCTCCACACAGCACTATTCTCCTCCAAAGTATAAGGAGGGAAATCTAATTACATTATTATTCCTACATGATTAAATACCAACTTCCTTTATTTGTGATAGCTTTAGAGCTTTACCTTTGTCTTGATTTTTTTAAGTGATAGGCACCAAGTGAAGGGAAGTGTGGGCACGGAAGTCACCCACCACTGAGCAGATGCATCTGAATTCTCATGGTGTCTCTGCCACAGTTCTGTTTCCATTCAGTACATTTTCTCTTGTCTCCGTTTCTAACTTTGTGCTCATCACAATCCTTGTCTCCTACTCTTCAACGCCTGAGACTCTTTATGCTAGTTCCTAGATGTATCACTTTGCTAGAGCTGTCATAACAAAGTACCACAAGCTGAGTGTCATAAAAGCAACAAAAATGTATTGTCTCATGGTCCTATAGGCCAGAAATCCAAAGTCAAAGTGTCAGCAGGGCCATGCTCTCCTGAAGGTGCCAAGCAAGGAAGGATCTTTTCTAGGTCTTTCTCCCTGCTTCTGGTGATTTTCTGGCAATCTGGTATCCTTGGCTTGTCAACACACTGCCCTGGTCTCTGTCTTCATGTTCACATGACATTCTCCCGATGTGCACGTCTCTGTGTTCACATTTCCCCTTTTCGTAAGGATACCAATCATAACGGGTGAGGGGCTCACCCTACTCCAGTATGACCTCATCTGAACTAATTACATCTGCAACACCTGTTTCCAGCCAAGGTCACATTCTGAGGCACTTGGGGTTAGGACTTCAGCACATAAATTGGGGAGACAAATTCAATGGCTAATGCCAGGTTTGTCAGGTACTGTTCCAATATTATTTTCTGTGTGATGCAACCAAAATTTAGGCCCGTTGTTCTAGCACATCATGGTAATACTCACCACCTGAGCAGCACCAGTTCTCCTGTGTTTTATTCCTTTATAATATTCACAAGTTTTGCTGAGCTTCCTATCACTCCATATTCAAGCAGAGAGCCCCAGGTATGGGGCTTTGCTCACTCCCCCCTTAAATTGCAAAATTTACATGGGACGCAGGCTGTTAATTAGTGAATTGTATTTGTTTGATGTATGTGTTATTTATGAAGCACAGCATATTGTGTTTGTTGTGTCTTGTTGTTTCCTTGTTTCAGATCGTTTTGTGCTGGGGGGAGTTTTACCACCCACGGAGTTCTTTCTCAAAAGTCCAGGGTACATAACATGCAGCTCTTTGCTTTAATTCTTTCTTCCCTTTTATTGTTTCCTTTCTAATGCTTATGACTATTTCTGTGAGAATCTGTGTGACTTCCTAAGCTATCATGTGTGTACATGGAGCTCATGTAAATGTGGGTGGGTGGCCACACCCCAGGGAGACACAATCAGCAGTAGACAAGCTCTACAGGGAGCAGACAGGTGATAACAACAGATTCAGTTTGACTGGCTTCATTATTACAGTGGCATAGGGTTGGGCTTAGGTTCCTGTGTGAAAGAACCAAGTACCAGTCCATAAAGAAAAGGTACGACAGGATGGGAACTCAGACCTGGGTGGAGCCCAGGACCCCTTCATATAGCCCTATCACATGCCCAGTTCCCCTCATGGGCCACAAGCCATTAGGAAGGCTGGCCTTATAGGCAGCTTAGAAATCTTTCTTTGGTATTGCCAGCAGTATATTTTTCACATCAGGAGCGACCAGCTCCTTGTTCAGTGGTAAGATAAATGAGCCATACTCACAAACTATGTGCAGGAGGACCTTGATAAAAAACCAGAGGAACTTGCCCTAGAAAACAGCCCTGTACATTCTCTCCTGTGTCTCTCCTCTGTCTTCTGGACACATGCAGGTCACTTCTATTTGTAGTGGTGTAATTCCAGTGGGAAGAGGGATCCCAGTGAGTTGAGTGGGAAGAACTGACCCATTTCCATTCTTATGTCCTGGGGGATATGTCTAGGCTGCTAGTCTGAGAGGAAAACCATGTCGGCAAACAAGAATCAGAGATGATTGACTCCATTTGCTTTCTTTCCAGAGCTCTTACCTGACTGCAGATGTTTGTGGGCAGGGAAAGGTAGAAAAGAACCATTTCTTTTCTGCTCTCACGAGTCTGCTTCTGTGTATTCAACACTTGGGTGGGGCCCCCTCTCAGGCAAGCTCTGGTAATGAATTGTTGGAACCCACAGCCGGGCTCAAATGACCAGTGGGTGCCTCTTTGTCAGACGCACGCTGTACATCTGGCAGCACCTCCAGGGGTAACGTGATAGGTCTCACAATTTTAATTTTAACCAAAAAAACATCTGCCAGGTTCATTTCAGCTGACAGGATAAATATCCTATTTCTTTACCAATTTGTAAACACCTTGCTTTTCATCTCGATCTAACATGCTTCCTGGTGGTTAGCAAATGGAAAAGTCAAGTAGGATACTAATGGTGCTGAGGTGTGTGTTGCAAGTGTCAGTCAAGTGTGGGGGTAGGTAGCTTTACGTGGGATGGGGTCCAGTGCCAACAACACGTAGGTGGCCGACCCGGAAATCTGACTGTGGCAGCACCATATAATTATCTTGGGTAAGAAAACCCAATAGGCCTCAGGTTTTGAGAACATTCAGCCACGGCCTGTGAACACCTGGCGTTGTCCTTGTGACAGCTGAAGGATGGATTGTGTCATTATCTGAGGGTCCACATCCCATTGCTTCTCTGGACACTAACTGTTTTTAACCAAAGATGGTTTTCTTTCACTGCCTTTGAAATTTATGTTTTATGATTTTCTAGAGCGAAGACTCTTCTAAATGAATCCAAAACACAATACTGAAATGCCACTGTCCCCCTCGTCCGCTCCCAATGAGAGTGCTAATATAGAAGGGGCAGTATTTGTTTTGTGACATTACTGGTGAGTTCAGTGGGGAGAGAATTTGAGATAAGCAGAATGGCAAACAGAAACTACACATTTCCCCAATTTTAATAGAAATGGCATAAATACTAATGGCATTTTATGTGAATATTTGCTAATCTCAAGATATAGACCTTGTATAGCATATGAGAGACCTTTTAATTCAAGGATCTCAAAATTCTTTTATCACCTGTTAATTTTCACAATGTCATGCTCAAGCACGTGGGGAGTGATGTCATACTCACTCCGTCTCCAGATGGAGAGATGGAAGCTCACAGATGTTCAGGTACAGATCCTGCCAGAGACCTGCAGTGATCAGCAGGGTGTTTTCCAGCCCAGGCACAAGCCTCTGCTTACCAGTGCCACCCAGCTTTCCCCAGCCAGGCTTGGTCACCAATGACATGCTGGCGCAAGAGAGCCAGTGAGCTGCCTCTGGGCGTCAGGTCTGTGGCCGGCCCTGGGATCGGTGGGAATGGTGAACGTGGGCCTCACCCTCTCAGCGCCCTTTTCCTGCCCTGCAGCCCCCACCTCCCATCCACTCCTCCTCCTTTCTTGTCAGCTCCTTCGTTGCTTTTAGTGGATTTCTACTGACCCCGGAAAAGTGTTAATTAATATCAGTAGAAATTAGTAATTATTAATAAGGTCATACTTTTCAAAAAAATATATGCAGTTGGAAGGAAAATCTGAATGGTAGCTCTGTCTTCCCACCCTTACCTCCTTTTCCTTGTTTAAAATGCTCAGTCTCTTCATGGTTAGGAACCAGAGACTCATAGCACTGTTAAAGTAGCTGTCAAACTCCACCTCCATGGCAGGCTCCGCCAGGCCCCCACACAGGGCAGGGCCTTCTGAGGTGAGAGGGACAGGGAAGAAGGAATGGGAAAAGACAGCCTGCCATGTTCCCACCATCCACAGAGCCATAGCGCTGTGAACGTCTGAAAACCTAAATATCCCTATTGTATTACAATCTTCTGTTTGCAGCCAAACCTATTCTGAGAACCAATAAAATAGAAAAATCCTACAAAATAGTGGGACTCAAAACTCCAGCAATTTGTTACTATTGATCATTTATATTTTTTCAAGAGAAAAACCTAGATAAATAAGTTATAACGTTGAAGCAAGGTCAGGATGCCATAAAAAGCCTATAGGAGTACTTCCAATAAAAGAGCTCACATACCATCACATGAGATCATTAAAGGCTATAGATCTAAAAATGTTTTCTCTTATCAACTCTATGACCATAACCTGAAGGCCAACTGAAGTCACTCTTGCCCTTAAAGTTCAGTTAAATGGGCTTGAATTCTCATTCCATGTCCTGTGGAAATCAGGATATCTGAAAGTCCTTGCATAGCGTAGTTTTATGGTGACCTCTAGCTTCCAGGGTGGGCTGCTGTGGAGGGTGTGCGCCATCTCTGTTTTGTGCATGGAATCCGGTGGTTTTCCTGAACTTCATTAACAGAAGACAGTCGCAGTTTTAAACACCATCTTCCAAACAAGGAGCCTTGGAATCATTCTCTGCATCTTCCTCTGCCATCACTTTTCATACTCACCTCATTCAACTCAGCACTCGATAATTGAGTGCCTACTATGTGTCAGGAGGTCAAGATATAGAGTAAAAAAAAGAGTCCGTTCTCATCCTACATTCCTCTCAGATCCATCCCCTTCTCCCAGTCGCCCTTGCTACTGCCTCCCTCAGTCCTATATTTATACTTTGTAAATCCCCCTTCTGGCCTCGCTGCCTCTGCTTTGGTGCTGGCTTGCCACGCTCCTTGCTCTGATCTCTCCTCCCTGCCAGATTGGTTATTTTAAGCCTCCAGTTCAGGAACTGCTCTGCTGAGATCCTCCCAGAGCTCCTTACTGCAATTCACATCCTCAGCATTGCACAGGAGCCTCCCCAAGAGCACATCCCCTTTTGGCTTGGCAGACTCATCACCCAGGACACCCCCACAGGATTCGTATTCCACGCCACCCAGTAAAATGGGTCATTTCCACCATGCCCTGAGTCATTATGTCACTGTGGTTTTTTTTCCCTCTGCTGTTCTTTCAGCATAGAATACCTTTTTCCCCTGGCATTTCTTCTCAACCTTAAACAAGGAGCAGACATGGCCCCTCCAGGTTGTCCCACCTGACCCCACCCACCTCAGACCTGCTTGTAGCTCACCTTCCCAAGGCTCAGCCACACCACTGTCACCGTGTGTTCACGTGACCATCTCTGTCATCTGTGAAGAGCACAGTGCCACAAACGTAGTCATTGTGTTAATTAATAGTAATTGTTCAATGAATTTTATTCTCTAGTTTTCAAAAAACCACTCATATTACAAACCAACATTCATTTCAGAGATAAAATAGTAAGTCTGCCTAAATCTGTTTCCTTTGCTGAAAAATGGGGATAATAATACTTAATTTCAAAATCATTTGAGAATTAGCAGCTATTGAGATAGAAACCATAGTATCAGGCACATCGTAGCATCTCAGTGAATAGTAATTTGCATTTGTCACTGAAGTACACACTTCGAGTGAGCACAGGGACCTCAAATTATGCTCCACCCCCAGAAGTGTAAGGAGGAAGGGCATTAATGAACGTGCAGCACCTGTTGATTCACGTGTGTTTGGTGATGTGGATATTATTCTCCCCATCAGTAAGGGGCAGAGTGGAGACTAAAACCCAGAACTGACTCTGGTGTCAGTCGTGCTTGGGAACGCCATTGTGCTGCCCCTTCCGTCAGAGGGGAAAATGTAGCAAACAGGATGTTCTGCCATTGGGGGCTGATACCTGTCTTGCCTGTGGCCCACTGCTACAAACACAGGGAAACACTTGCACCAGAGAGTCTAGAAACTGACATTGACTCCACAACTTTTAAAACAGATGGCTACAAGAGAAATGGCCTTTCAAGAAAATCAACAGCACAATAACTACTATTCAGTACTGGTTTCAACAGGCAATTCTCAGAGCCCAGCATGGTGCCAGCATATCAGAGGAGATACAGTTATGCCTGGCACCGAACTTGGGCAGCCTCTCCCAAGGACTATTCCTCAGCATGCCAGAGATTGGCAGGGCACCCTACCTGTGCTCCGGCTTGTCTAGTACATACTAGGAGCATGTACGGAAATTGCCTGTGATTCTCAAGAAGAGATGACCCAAGTTTCCACCCTGCCCAGCAGGGTCTGCACTGTAAGCTCATTCAGAGTGCATGTTGTAGGCACTCTGCTCTCAATTCTTTGATCAATTATGATGTTTCACTGAACAATAATTCAGTTTTATTTGTCTATCAGTGACTTACTGTTTCTTTGGTGTCCAAGGCCAGTAAAATGTTCAAGTAATTATGAATAGCAGCTACTGCTTTTAGGCCTATGTTATATGTCAGACACTGCACACGTGATCACGTCAGTCACCACCAGGGCTGTACGGATGGGCGTTACACGTTTCATAGGAGGAGACTGAGGCTGAGCAAGAGGAATTAGCCCCAACTAGTATTAAAGCTGAGAGTTAAACCCAGATGGGGACTACTGCAAAGTCAGTGCTTTTTTTGTTATGTCTGAGAGTATAAGCTTTGGGATCAGACATATGTGGGTTCAAGTCCCACTTCTAGCCAGATGATCTTGAGCTAGTCACTAAGTAGTTCTCAACCTTGCTTCCTCATTCATAAAGCAGGAATAATAATGCCAATCTTTCCAAGGTTTAGTGATGTTTAAGATATAAAATACAAGGTACAGTGCCTGGTTTATAGCAGGCAATCAGTAATTCCCCCCTCCCCTACGCAGATCCTCAGGTGATGCACACTGCCGAAGGGCTCACAGAGACTTTTGTGGGCTTCCTGACGCGGTCTGTGGTGAGAACCAAATCCCACTGGCTACCTACCTCAGTTGCCCTAGTCCCCAGCCTGTCCCTAGGTTCATGCTGGAAGGAGCATGTGCATTTAATGTGCCAGAAAGAAGGAAAGAGTTTGACCTTTGGCCTTTCCTTTGCAGAAATTGTATTTTGTACTTTGTCACCCTAATATGTGATGCTGGAAAGGTACATCCTAGAAATTCAAAGAAATCTTCTAAAACCAACTATGGAAAATGATGGTATAGTTTTTCCTCTCTGTAAATTTACCGACTTCTTATGATGTTGGCCAGTGATAGGGCACATGTATTCATATTTTAATTTTGTATTTAGAGTCATCAAAAAAAAAGAAAAAGGAAACTGAGTATATTTAATAAAGTCAGAAGGATCCAGAGCTGACGAAAGGAACCTAACAGAAAAAATAAAAACAAGATTTGTAAAACATCACGATGGTCAAGCAATTACTTGAAACTGCAGCTGGCAGTTTTTATTCTATAATGCTCTTCAGCAGCAAGCATATTATCCTGTACTGTGTGCCAAGGTCAAGAGTGTCTGGAATTGACATTGAACTATATAGCCTATGAGTGGCTGAATTCAAGTTAGCCATTTGTGGTGGAAAACAACATATCTCCTTCTACTTCCTGTTTTTTTTTTCACTGATATTCCATATTCCATTCTCATCACCTGCTAGGCTGTGTCAGACCAGCTAAATCCAATAGAATTAACCAAATATTCAGTCTAATATTTCAGTCAGCCAAATATTCTCACTTAAACCTGTTTACATTATATAAAGCTCCTGAGCACTTCCAATTCCTTTTTACTGCTCAACCCCTTTTTTCATAGTGTGATGATTTGTTATGTTTATTGTTTATTGTCTGTTCACCACTTGTAAATCCCATAGGGGAGGTCTTTCTTTTCTCACTAATGTCCTCCAAATACCTAGGATGGTCACTGGTACATGATAGGTGTTCAATAAATATATCAACAGATAATAGGAACAAGAAAGCATTATGAGGTCAGGGTAAGCACACACCAAGCAGAAAAAAAGCTTTTGAAGGAAAACAGAGAGAAAAACGTAAAAGAAAATATCCAGTGCCTTAAACGGTGTGGCTCAGTGGGTTGGGCACCATCCTGCAAACCCAAAGGTCACAGGTCCAATTCCCAGTCAGAGCACATGCCTGAGTTGTGGGCCAGGTCCCCTGTTGGGGGCTTGAGAGAGGCAACTAATTGATATTTCTCTCCTTCTCTTTCTCTTCCCTTCCCCTCTCTCTAAAAATAATAATAATAATAAAAACCTTTTAAAACAATATCTGAAACTTTTCTTCATTTACAATTAAAAAATACACATATCAAAACAAGATAAATTGTTGCCATCTTTAGATAGATAAGTTTATTGCTGCTACCCAGATCACATCTGATTTCTCAGAAGGTTCATTTTTATTTTCTACCTCACATTACTTCGCTTACTCATTCGTTCACCTGTTATGTGACAAGCAGCGTATTTAGTATAAAAATGCAGGCCTTGGGGCAGGTGGGAAACGCAGCCCCAGTGCTCTGGCACCTGGCAGCCCGCCCCTTAAGGAGCCTACACTTGGTCACCTGCTGCCCAACTGCCCAGCTTTCTCAGATCCAGGCCCAGGGCCTCCTCCGCTTGAGTTTCACCTTCTCAGGAGCCCCTCCCAGTGGCAGTGGGCCTGGCTGCCCCTCCTCCCAAATGCTTCTCATTCCAGTCTACCACCTACAGCTGCCTACGCCATTCAAAACCTGTATCCCACCATCTGTCCGCTGCTGGTAAAGGGCCTGGCTGTGACTCTGATACTGGGCTCTGCTGAATCATTTGGATGAAAATTTCATCTACACGAACTTCTGTCCAAGATGGAAGTGTAGGTAGACACACTGTGCCTCCTCGCACAACCAAAATTAAGGACAACAAAAATTTAGAAACAAAAATTGACCAGAACTGACAGAAAATTGAACTGTATGTAAGTCCGACCACCATTCATTCAGACCGGTAAGAGGGGCAGAGACAGCGGCCAACAGAGAGGGGTCTCGGCAGGAAAAAGCAGTGGCTAGTGGACCCAGGCACACAGGCGGAGGCTGGCAGACCCTGGGCACAGGGTGGCATCAGGCAGACCCAATGAGGCATGCAATGTGGCTGGCTGACCGAGGTTTCCTGTGCAGATAATCCAGGCGAAAACAGGGACTGAGACAGACTGCATAACCCAGGGCCCCAGCACCCAGAAATAAAGCCTAAAAGCACCGATTGAAACACCTGTGGGAGCTGAGATGCCAGGAGAAACTCCCAGCCTCACAAGAGAGTTCGTTGGAGAGACCCACAGGAGCCTAGAACGTACACAAGCCCACCCACCCAGGAACCAGCACCAGAAGGGCCCTATTTGCTTGTGGGAAGCGGCGGAAGAGACTGAAACCCGAGAGAGAGCTTGGAGCATGTGCCATTGTTTCCTCTGGGACCCTGCCCCCACATACAGCGTCACTACCCAGCAACTGGGCAGCACCACCCTGGGGAACACCTAAGGCTCCACCCCTCACTACGTAACAGCTGCAATCAGACAAAAACAATAACAACAACAACAACAACAAACCCACAAAAAATGGCCCAAATGGGAGAACAGATCAAAGCCCCAGAGCAAATACATCTAAGAGACCAAGGGATAGCCAACCTATCAGATGCACAGTTCAAAGCACTGGTGATCAGAATACTCACAGAATTGGTTGAATTTGGTCACAAATTAGATGAAAAACTGAAGGCTACAATAAGTGAAATGAAGGAAAATGCACAGGGAACCAATAGTGATGGGAAGAAAACTGGGACTCAAATCAATGGAGTGGACCCGAAGGAAGAAAGAAACGACCAAACAGAAAAGAAGGAAGAAACAAGAATTCAAAAGAATTAGAAGAGGCTTAGGAATCTCCAGGGCATCTTTAAATGTTCCAACATCCGAATTATAGGGGTACTAGAAGGGGAAGAAGAAGAAGAGCAACAAGTGGAAAACTCATTTGAACAAATAATAAAGGAGAACTTTCCCAGTCTGGCAAAGGAAACAGACTTCCAGGAAGTCCAGGAAGCTCAGAGAGTCCCAAAGAAGTTGGACCCAAGGAGGAACACACCAAGGCACATGATAATTACATTAGCCAAGATTCAAATGAAGGAGAGAATTCTAGAAGCAGCAAGGGATAAGGGGACAGTCACCTACAAAGGAGTTCCCATCAGACTGTCAGCTGATTTCTCCAAAGAGACCTTGCAGGCAAGAAGGGGCTGAAAAGAAGTATTCCAAGTCATGAAAGGCAAGGACCTTCACCCAAGATTGCTCTATCCAACAAAGTTTTCATTTAGAATGGAAGGGCAGATAAAGTACTTCTCAGATAAGGTCAAGTTCAAGGAGTTCATCATCACCAAGCTCTTATTATATGAAATGTTAAAGGGACTTATCTAAGAAAAAGAAGATAAAAAATATGACAGTAAAAAGACAGCAATCTCACAAATGTTAACAACCACACCTAAAACAAAAGCAAACTAAGCAAACAGCTAGAACAGGAACAGAACCACAGAAATGGAGATCATATGGAGGGTTAGCAACAGGGGAGTGGGAGAAGGAGAGAGGGGGAAAAGGTACAGAGAATAGACAGGGAGAGGGCAAGAATAGTGTGGGAAATGTAGAAGCTAAAGAACTTATGACACATGGACATGAACTAAAGCGAGGGTGTGTGGGTGGGAGGGGGTGTTCAGGGTGGAGGGGAATGATGGGGGAGAAATGGGACAACTGTAATAGCGTAATCAATAAAATATATATTTTATTATAATAAATTGCTCCTCCACCCTGAACACCCCCTCCCACCCACACACCCTCGCTTTAGTTCATGTCCATGTGTCATAAGTTCTTTAGCTTCTACATTTCCCACACTATTCTTGCCCTCCCCCTGTCTATTTTCTACCCACCATCTATGCTACTTATTCTCTGTACCTTTTCCCCCTCTCTCCTCTTCCCACTCCCCTGTTGCTAACCCTCCATATGATCTCCATTTCTGTGGTTCTGTTCCTGTTCTAGCTGTTTGCTTAGTTTACTTTTGTTCTTGTTTTAGGTGTGGTTGTTAATAATTGTGAGATTGCTGTCTTTTTAATGTTCATATTTTTTATCTTCTTTTTCTCAGATAAGTCCCTTTAACATTTCATATAATAAGAGCTTGGTGATGATGAACTCCTTGAACTTGACCTTATCTGAGAAGTACTTTATCTGCCCTTCCATTCTAAATGAAAGCTTCGCTGGATAGAGCAATCTTGGATGTAGGTCCTTGCCTTTCAAGACTTCGAATACTTCTTTTCAGCCCCTTCTTGCCTGCAAGGTCTCTTTGGAGAAATCAGCTGACAGTCCGGTGGGAACTCCTTTGCAGGTGACTGTCCCCTTATCCCTTGCTGCTTCTAGAATTCTCTCCTTCATTTGAATCTTGGCTAATGTAATTATGATGTGCCTTGGTGTGTTCCTCCTTGGGTCCAACTTCTTTGGGACTCTCTGAGCTTCCTGGACCTCCTGGAAGTCTATTTCCTTTGCTAGATTAGGGAAGTTCTCCTTTATTATTTGTTCAAATAAGTTTTCCACTTGTTGCTCTTCCTCTTCCCCTTCTGGTACCCCTATAATTTGGATGTTGGGACATTTAAAGATGCCCTGGAGATTCCTAATCCTCTCCTCATTTTTTTTGAATCCTTGTTTCTTCCTTCTTTTCTGTTTGGTTGTTTCTTTCTTCCTTCTGATCCAATCCATTGATTTGAGTCCCAGTTTTCCTCCTATCACCATTGGTTTCCTGTGCATTTTCCTTCATTTCACTTATTGTAGCCTTCATTTTTTCATCTAATTTGCGACCAAATTCATCCAATTCTGTGAGCCTCCTGATCACCAGTGCTTTGAACTGCGCATCTGATAGGTTGGCTATCCCTTGGTCTCTTAGATGTATTTGCTCTGGGGCTTTGACCTGTTCTTCTGTTTGAGCCATTTTTGGGTTTTGGGGTTTTTTTTTTTTTTGGTCTGGTCCTGCCTGTTATGTGTGAGGGGTGGAGCCTTAGGTGTTCCCCAGGGCGGGGCAGTCCAGTTGCTGGGTAGTGACACTGTGCGTGGGGGCGGGGTCCAAGAGGAAACAATGGCACATGCTCCAAGCTCTCTCTTGGGTTTCAGTCCCTTCCGCCGCTTCCCTTTCACTTGGATTATCTGTGTGTGAATGTGGGACCACCTGGTTAGCCAGCCACCTTGGGCGGCCTCACTGGGTCTGCACTGTTGCCACCCCATGCCTGGTGTCTGCTAGCCCCTGCCTGTGCGCCTGGGGTCTGCCAGCTCCTGCTGCCTGCCTGCCCGGGTCCGCCAACCTCCATTTTTTTCTGCCGCAACTCTGCCCCTGTTACTGGTCTGGACGAATGGTTGTCAGACTTCCATACAGTTCAATCTTCTATCAGTTTCGGTTGTTTTCTTGTTTCTAAATCTTTGTTGTCCTTAATTTTGGTTGTGCAAGGAGGCACGGTGTGCCCACCTATACCTCCATCTTGGTCGGAAGTCTCAATAAAATATATTTAAAAAAATAAAAATAAAAATGCAAGCTAGATAACCAGCATACCCTTACATAACATGACCAAGTCTACCTCATGTCAACCATCTCAAGCAGTGTGTCTGCATCGGCTACTACAGTTAGTTAGGCTGTGGTACAGATGAAGCCCAGTCCCAGGTTTGGTCTCTCCGTTGGCCAGCTAGTTTCAGGATATAATGAGCAGCTGACCTAGGAAATAAACAAAAATAATTTTACTGCCAACCACAGAATTGTAAACACAAGTTTCACAGGACTCTTCTAAGAGATCAAAGTTTTATTCTGATAGAATTTGCAAATCAGAGAGTGTAGCCTTCAGCATAAACCGAAGGCAAGCTCTAAGGTGGTAAGAATAAGGGAAGGGTTTTAAAGGCCAGACTTGTGAGGAGTTGCTGATCAAAAGGATGGGTTGCTAGGGGAAAAGACCATAAGCTTACATCATTTGTTTTCTGGTTGGTGGTGATGACTGGATTTTCAGGGGTCTGCTGACTCAGTGGTCAGCAGGTGGAGTTGTGACATGAGAATGACGGGCAGTTTTAATTGACTCATGGTCAGCAGGTAGAGTCATGGGATGTGGCCACCAGATGGAGCCCTGAGGCATGTTTGGCAAAGGGGGTGGGGGGGACAAGGCAGTCCCAATGCCTCAGTTTCTCTTGGAGCCTGCCAAATAAACTAGTAAAACAAGTCTTGTAGTGAAAAAGGCAGTGCAAAGATTGTAGTTTGTCAGGTAGAGTCGGAGTTTAAACCAAAAAATGGCCTAGTCACTCCAGGAAGGTCAGAGACCAAGTTGCAGAAGGGTCCAGATATTCAGTCACGAAGTATGATGTCAGAGTCCTCAGCATGTACACACAACCCAGCTAGTGAGCTGTCTCACAGATGTTTGCTGCAGCACAAGCCATGCCCAGGACAGACACAGCACAGAGCTCACCCCCTGACGATTGTGGGCCAAAAGCCCAGCTTCGTATGCGAGGACCTTTGCACGTTGTGTTGTAGTAAATTGAGAAGATGCTCCCAAGTGAAGCCAAGCTGCAGAGTGGAAACCAAAAAGGGACCGAGCTTAAGAGTAGGGGGGGAGGGGCATTAAGGAACTCAACAGCCACGTGGCAAATGTAGTGAATTGTAGTCTCTGGGAAAGTGCGATTAAGGGTAGACTAAACATTGTGTCAAATCTGAAATCCTGTTCTTCCTGCTAAAACTTGTTCCTTTTGCAATTTCTCCTCCTCAAGTAATGGCAACTCCATTTTTCTAGTTTGCTCAGGTCAAACATCAAGGAGTCATTCCTGCCCCCTCCTTTGCTCGGATATCCCCCATCCAATCAGAATCTACTCCACATACCCTCCAGTATCATCACTGTGGTTCCAGCTCCCTTCATCGTTCATCCAAATTGCTGCAAAGTCTCAAATATGATCTCTCTGCTTCTACCCTTGCTCTCCCCGCATCAATCTGTTCTCAATACAGCAGCCTGAGTGATTCTTATAAAATAAAATTACACCATGTCATTTATTTACTCAAAACTAGGGTGATTTTCATTTCATTCAGAATAAAAGCCAAAGTTCTATCAACAGCCTGCATGATGTGTCCCTGCCATGTCCTCTCCCACCTGAGACCCCACCACTTTCCCCGAACTTGTTCCTGCTCCACTTGTCTGCTTGCTGTTTCTTAACACTGGAGACACACCAGCCTTAAGGACTTTGCAGTGGTTTTGTTTTTTTGGGTTTTTTTTTGTTTTTTTTTTTTTCTCTTGCAATGGTTGTATCTGCTTCCCCCAAATACCCACATGGCTGATATTGCCTCCAAGCACTTACTCAAATGTCACCTTCCCAGTGAGACCTACTGGAATCCCGTTTAAATTGAAACCCCTCCTCATGAACATTTCTGATCCCCTTCACTTGACTCTTTTCCCCCATGGCTTCTAATACCTAACATGCTATATAATTTTTGTTATTTATTATGTTTATTGATCTTTGTCCCCTCCTGTGGTGGCTAATTTTATATGTCAGCTTGACTGGCCCACAGGGTACCCAGATATTTGGTCAAGTATTGTTCTGGGTGTTTCAGTGAGGATGTTTTTGGATGAGATTAACATTTAAATCAGTAGACTGAGTCCTAATGTGGGTGGGCTCCATCTGATGAGTTAAAGGCCTGAATAGAACAAAAGGCTAACCCTCCCCGGAATGAGGGAGGCTTCCTCCCGCCTGACTGCCTTCCAACTGGGACATCAGCTTTTTCCTGCCTTTGGACTCACAGTGAAACATCAGCTCTTCCTGGGTCTCAAGCCTGTTGGCCTTTGAACTGGAAGCACACCATTGGCTCTCCTGCATCTCCAGCTCGCCACCAATTCACGTGTCAGCCTCCAGAGAAATCTGTTTCTCTGGAGTACCCTGACTAATACACTCCCCATCACATTTGAACGAAAGAAAACAAAGACCTAAGAGCCCCTGTGTGTTTACCGCTGTAAATTGTCTGTACTGTTCACTGCTCTGTCCCCGCACCTCTGACCAGCCCTGGCACGTAGACAAGCACTCCGTGTATATTTGTGGAATAAATGAAGAAACAAACTAACAGGTAACAAGGTGGCTGTCTTTAGACATATCATAATTCCAGTCATGTCCATTTGATTACACACTCAAGAGCTATAGGCTTTGTATCTAATAACTGAGCCAAAAATCAAAGAATGAGATTCCTGCACGTGCCTCATAGAAAATAATTCTGGGTATGCATCACACTTTATGCTGGCTTCACACACGCTGCTAGCCACACGCTCCCTTTGGGGTCAGTATGAAAAGCCAGGCACAGCAATCTACAAACACTGCCAGACTTTGAGTGTGTGGGATCCACGGCATAAGGAAGCCTTGAAAATGGTCAAAATCCCTCTTGGGAAACAAAATAGCGTCCATGGCCATGGGCAGCTCAGAGAGAACAGAGCTCAAGACCTAAAGGCTAAAGGCAAATGTCATTAGCCATCAGTTCGCTCTGCAAAAGGAAAAGAATGTTGTGATTCAGTAGTGTTGCTTCTAAATGGCCTGCCTTTCCACACACAAGGTTAGAAGTGTGAGAGAAAAAAGAAAAAACAAAGAAGATAAGGGGAAAGGAGAGGAAGAGATTGTAACTGCCAATGGTGATTGGAAGCAGAGGGCATGGCTGGCCAAAAAAAGAACAGAGAGACAGCAATAGGAGATAGAATCTCAGTGCAGAGGGGGAGGGCTAGGCCAACAGCCCTCCCAGAGATTATTACAGCTCCTGAAAACAACCTGTGTGTGTGTGCGTGCGTGCACATGCATTGGAGACCAGAGAGAAGAGACTTCTTGTCCTCCATTAAATGCCCTTGAAAGTGTCTCCATGGTAATGAACAAGAACCACTGGACAGGAAGAGGACAAATGAATACATGGTGAGGAGCCCAGCAGATCTCTGTGAATCCCCAAAGTCACTCCACACACCCCCTAGCAGCCCTTCCCAGAGTCTGTTCCACAGAATACCAGTGCCCTGGAAAACCCGGTGGGGAGGGGGCATAAGATAAAAAAGCTAAACATAGTTAAATAGGTTTCTGTAGTACCTCCTTGAGTATTCTGAGGTGAATGTGACTGGCCAAGTGGGGGTGGGGCAGAGAAGTGCCATACAAAGAATTCCCTCAGCTCCACTGACAGGGCAGCACCATTTGTGTTGAGCTGCCCACCAAACCGAGGCCAGTGCTCTGTGGGACACACCGTGTCTGTTTCTGAGAAAAGCAAACACTGGAATCGTATAAAGATTGTGCTAACTTTAAAAAAGAAGCACATTTCTGATTAAGGATGATTGGGGCAAAGTATCAGTCGCTTGGCACAATACTGCAACCCAGAAACTACCCTGTGGGATGTCTTATGATTCACAGGGTGGTTGTTGAAATTGTTTGCATCCTTGAGTTTGAAAAGGCAACTATAGCTGTCATCTCAGCAATGTTCTGCTTAAACGAATCTCCGAGAAAAGATGTGGCTATCGCTGGGACATTTATCCAGGGGAAAGACAAGGACCCAGTAAATGCAGTTGACTGGGCTGGGATCTGTCAAATGGTGGCTTTGGTGGTTTACATGGAGATTTACCGTGAGGAAGGAGACACAACCGGTGAGGAACAGTCAACATGGAGTTTGACGTGCAGTTAACGCTCAACAAATGTTGGTAGAAAAAAATTCATGGCAATTTGGATTTTTTTTTTTAGGTTTCAAGGAACTAATTTCTGATCACAGTATATTGTTTTAGATCCTATGTAGCTGATGAATTTGAATGGTTTTGGCAGTTTTCTCCAATTTCTATCCCTGGAGATTGTTGGTTAGTGAAGTCCCTGGGCATTTAAGTGAGATCTACTGCCTTTCAGCTTTAATGTTCAGAATCCCATAAAGTAAAATTATAAGGGATTATAAAATTCTTCACTGTCAGAAGCCAGATGGTACCTACCAGATAGGCGAAGAACTGCTATGTTCTTGGCTGGACCAATAAAATAAGCTGAAATGACAACAAACTGCAGGATCAGATTCCTCTTGGCCACCCAGTCTATCCTCATGTGCTCATTGTGGATAACCAGGTTAAGTTTTGGATTTTCAGCCTAATTTTCCCTCCTGGTTTCTCTCGGCCATGATTTTGTATGTCTTTATTTGTCACTGCCTGTTATTGACCCACTGCTTCCTTCCTGGATCTCAAATAATCTAGCTAATTCCCCGTCCCTGCCATGAACCTGGCATTTTCTAGAGCTCATTTTGTCAAGTGCAGCCACACGGAGGGTTTCACTGGAGCTCCGTGTGTACCCCAGGTTCACTCGTAGCCTGCACATCAGTGCATGAACGGGGAAGATGTTTGCTCAGACGGGCTATTCTTTTTGTACTACCAGTAAAAGATTTTACTATCAGAACAGCATAAATGAAATCTATAAATCTTAATCTGAGGGAACAATTAATGTTTTTTTTTCTGCCTTCTGACCCTCATTGAGGCAAGATTCAGGGTATAAGATATTGTAAGGACTCATTGAACTTGACATTTTATATCACCCTAGCCTTCTGAAACATGTCAAACATTGAGAGGTCGGAGAAAATGGTGGCCCACGTACCACGTGAGCAGAACTGTATTCCTGTTCTGATGAATAAATTGTAGGCTTTGGAGTGAGCACCCCCCAAATACTGCAGCACAGAAACTAGAAATGAGGAGAGAGAGGGCTCACACCTGTGAACTGCAGCAAAGACAAAAAGCAGTAGGAACTGACAAAGACATGGCCCTTGCTCATTGTGTCTATAGCCCCAAAATCCTAAATTAAGGTTTCGAATGATTCTGACAAATTAAAATGTGTTGATAGCAGCAGTGTAAATTAGTATCTGAAAAGTAAGAAAGTAACTTTGGAGAAGCTCTTTAGCCTATGGTTTGCTGAATGCTTTTGCAGAAAAGATTTTATGTTAAAAACACGCAATTAACAACTGCCAGTGCTCACTGTTCTAACTTTCTGACAAAAATAGAACAAATGACATCAGGCTGTAGTGCCACCCCTGAGGGCTTATGTAAACAGTTCCGTGCTCCCGGCTCCAGACCTCTGAGTTTCCAGCGGTGCTTCGGCACGTGTCGCTATAGTGTGATCCTGGGCCCTGGTGCGAGGTTAAATTATGTTCTGTCCGCATGGGTGCCTGTCATTATTATTTTCTATGCTTTTCTGTAGGTCTGAAACAGTTTGTGTTTTAAACAAGTTACTACTAAGAAATGTGCTTATGAGTATAATGGGTAGTTGAACATTCAATCTTAGATGTAAATAGGAGTTCATGCATGTTACAAGCTTCTTGCTTAGGTATCAGTACAAGGCAGCTCCCCAAAGCAGTCCCTTGGTTTCCCCGAGGAAATTTTACTTTTTAAGAACAATTTTTAAGGAATATAAGCAAAAGGCTTTGGAATTCTTGAGTGTATTAGGAAGAGAGCTTATCAACTCAAAGTAAAAAACAGATGTGGAATGTAAAGCCTTAAGAACATATAAGAAAATTTGCCAAGGAACTTGTCATGATGCCATATAATGGCAACTACCATAGTATCATGTATCCTTGTGGTGCTCAGTAGGTTGTTTATTTAGGTTGACTTTGGTGACAGTTTGCAAATGTTTTAGATTTTCAAGTTGTCTTAAATGTACAAATGTTTCTGAAAGTATTTCCATGAGGCCTATTCTGATATCTCCAAAGTATTCCTGGATAGCGGAAAATATTTATATAAGAGGAGCAGGAAGGGAATGAGCCTCAGGAAATATCTACAATCACGCTGAGCAAGTTCATTCAAATTAACATTTCTGATCAAAAATAACTTGCTCCTGACTTAAAATGGTGAAAACAATCACTTTATTTATTAGAATTTACCCAAATAATATATTTTTAGAGCAAACACTCTTTCTGATTGGGATGACCTTTGCCTGAGAAAATGTTAACTATTCTTCTTCATCTGAATAATTTATTTCAATAATTTCTGAATATATTTTCCTGAAGCTACCTTCCTGATAGTAAAAAAGAGGCTTTACGTATATATATGTATATGTATAGACTATGTATATAGTCTATCTATAGTCTATATATATATAAATATATATACTTACACCTATGAGAAGTTTTTCTACCATTGAAAGTTACAGAACTTAATTACAAAAGAAATGCATGTACATATTAGAAAATTTAGAATACATGGATAAGCCAATAAGATTAAATAAAATTGTTATATTAACACTTTGAGGTATATCTTTCCATATGTTTTCTGTGCTAAAGCTCACACACATGTACACACATGCACCCAAATAGAATCAACTCCTAAAACTTAGCACAAAAACACATAAGCCCAAGTAATATGATCGATATTTGGTAGTGTGGTTGGCTAAGAAGTACTGCTTAACATTGGGTTTCTTAGAAGTTTAAATGCAGGTGGGATCCAATAATGAAATCCTTTCTAAAATGACAGCATTCTCATAATACTTGCCAAGGATAGATTGATGGGTTTTTATGTTTTCGTGCTTGTTTGTTTTAATTGAACAGCTTGACTTCAACTCTGAAGACTGTTCTTTATGGCCTTAACCATTACTTTAAAATCAGTGATTTTATTTTTGAAGATATCTCTAATAATTATATCTACAAGAAAAACTCATTTAGCAGTAGTTCTCGATGTGGTGGAATTAGGAATGTTTATTGTTTACATATGCTTTCCCATCTGCATTTTCTAATGTTTCATAAAGACATACGGTATTAATGTTATTATCAGAAAAAGAAATTACTTAAAAAGAAGTAACAATAGGTTGATCTACTTTCTACCTGATGTAGAACCACATTAGAACCCTGGATTCCAGAAATAACAGACTTATTTCATTTAATTTAATGACAAATCTTCGAGGTCAAACTCCCAGGGTTTGTTCCATCCCTTGCAAAACAGCGTGAGTGAGAATTTGGTTTTCCTTTTTGGGTAACATTTCTACACAGCTTGCTGATAAAAACTCTTTAATTTTACTTTCTGCAAACAATTATTTCTGGAGCTAAACTGAGATGAAGCTGATAATGGGTCTCAATTCTTCAACTTTAGAGCAGAAACTAAAGTCATAAAGTCCTGAAATACTCTCCAAAGCCCAGTCCCATCAAGCTAAAATAGCCCTTGGAAACATTTGCTGAAACTTGCAGTTTGGGCATTGTATCTTTTTCATTTTGGCCATTTTTCACCTTCTGTTAAAGCCACAGAAACCTGGGGAAGGCAGAGGAGATTTTTCAGCTAATCTTCACGTGAGCCTTGAAAAAACAATTTTCTTTCAGGGAAGCACCTTCCAAAATAAAAAAAAATATGAGTGATAAATTTTAAAAACATAATCTGAGTGAGACTTATGTAAAATTAACAGATCTGAAGTCATTCCAAAGCCTGCTAGCTTTTAGATGTGCCTGAGGAGCCATCGCCAACACATTCCATTGAAAAAACCCAGGGTGCCTCTTAAATGTATCTCCTTCTATCAGTGGAAAGTCCTTTTGCTGTGTTAATGGACATCAGTACAAATTCAACCAATGTTTATTGAGTACGCCTAATATATGCTTAATGCTTAAACAGATGGAAGTACCTCTAATAACCTCCTCATTTGCTTTTCATGTGACATCCCACACAATCAGCCTTGATGGAAATCACACCATAACTCTAATGTTCTCTCTCTGTTTTTGATTCCAGCTGTGAAAGTTCAGGATGAGCTGGAGAATGTAAGCCTACTTTAAAGTACAGGAGAAATCTATTGGCACAAAATAAAAGCTGTACTATTTATTAAGGTTGTGCAAATAGCTATTAAACTTAGTTCTCTCGGCATTGCTTTCTTTTTTTTTTTTAATGAAGACAATTCTTCACAAAATTGCCAAACTAAGGCAGAAGAAAACTTTCTCAATCTTTATACTGCTTTCATCAGATAACCATATAAAATATCTCCCAGAGTACTCTGTCTCCTCAGACTTTAGAGTTTGTTCTTGAAAAGTTAGAGATAAACAAATATGGCCTTAATAAATCTATCTAACATTGTAAATACACACTTTCTGGTTCTTTTTCCCTTGGGGCAATAGGCCAGGTTTCACCAACAATTCAGATATTCTGGCCTTTCTCAAAAATGTCATTATGCCCTGGTCGAGTGGCTTAATTGATGGGAGTGTCATTCCCTGCACCAAAAGGTTGTGGGTTCGATCCTCAGTCAGGGCACATACTTTGGTCATGGGTTCAATCCCCGTTGGGGGTGTATATGGGAGGCAACTGATTGATGTTTCTTTCTTACATTGATGTTCTCTCTCTTTCTTTCCCTTCCTTTCTCTCTAAAATCAATAAACATATCCTCCAGTAAGGATTTTTTTTAAATGTCATTACATCAAGAATATTATGTCTTGGCAAATTGTTACAGAAAATTAAGTTGTTTTCAGTAGTTTTGCCATAATTATAAATCACCTGGTTTCTGGGAAAGCTGATAACACACCTTTGACTGGGTGTTGAATTTGGACTAAAAAGAATCCCATGAGGAAGGAAATGTTTGCCTTCTGAAGAGAAGATCCTGGGGAGAGGAATTAAACCTGACTTTTGGCAGCCATTAGCGAAAAAGCATGGAGAAGTGATGTTTGGGGCAAGAATATTTACAGGGTTTTGTTTGCTTTATTGCTGTTGAGGGTTTGGGGTGTTTGTTTGCTTTTCACCCTTATATTAGTTTGCTCAGGCTGCTAGGACAAAGCACCACAGAAGGAGGAGTGGAGTGTGCGTGACTGTGTCCTAATGGCCTCTTCATGTAAGGACGCTCATTGGCTAAGGGTCCACCCTAATGGTCTCCTTTTAATTTAATTACCTCTTTAAAGGCTCTCTACCTGCAAATACAATCACATTCTGAGGTACCAGGAATTAGGACTTCAACACAGTAATTTGGAAAGAACACAATTCGGCCTGTAACAGCCCTGGTTCAGGGTGCTCTGGCCGAATCTGTAAGATCTTGTCTCTGTGCCATTTAGAAGGGAAAGTGAGAAGGCGGGAAACATGAATTTTTCACAAAGTCTGTCTGGCTGCTGCAGCAACATTTTTTGGTTTTCCCCTCCAACATGGAAGAATTAAAAAGTTCACTGAGAACTTTGAACACACTTTGCTTTCTTTCCCTATATTTCTTTTTGTTTCTCCCAGGTAACAATGCGCCTCTGTCCATCTGCATATCTCAATTAGGAAGTCACTCTCCTTGTGTTTGCCTATCAGTGACAGGAAAGAGCTGGCCAGTGTGTCTTGTCAGTAAGAGCCTTTTTAATGGGCAGACACCTTGGAGATCACCCACAATGTACCAAACGCTGTACCAGTGCAGACGTGTTCTCTCATTTACTCCTCATAGTAGCCCTGGGAGGTGGGTGCCATTATAGAAACCATTTTGCCGATGTGATCATGGAATTATAGACTCATTCGGTAATTTGTGGAAAGTCCTACAGCTTAGTGCCCTGGGGAGCAAGGACATGAACCCAAGTGGTCTCATTCTAGACCTGAGCCCTTAATCTCTTCACAATACCTTTCCCTAATGCTACTGACATAGAAGAAATCTGTGTGTGGAAAGCTAACTGTATTTTTCTGAGTATCCAATAGAGTCATCTTCAGGCCTCACAGAAGGTCTGGATTCTAGCTCCAGCTCTACTAACACTTGCTAGCTGATCTTGACTTAGTAAAGTAACCTCTCTGAGCTTGCATCCCACTTATGTAAAATGGGAGAATTTTAGTAGATCCACATTTCCTAAACTTCTAGCCTGAAATTCATAAGAAGGTATACATTGTATTTTTTTTCAAATCTGTGTTTTTCTTTTTTCCTTTTTTTATTATTTTATTTTTAATCAGTATTTTTTAATTGTTGATATTGTACAGTTTTCTGTCTTTTACCCCGCCCCCAGCCCACCACCCCAGCCCTCCCCACCTTCCTCCCACTTCCACCCCCCCCCCCCCGCCCCGTAGCTTTTGTCCATGGGTCCTTTATACTTGTTGCTCTAAACCGTTCCCCTTTTCCCCTGAAATTCCCTCCCCTCCCCCTCTGGTCACTGTCAGACTGTTCTCAAATTCAGTGTCTTTGTTTATATTATGCTTGTTTGTTTGTTTTGTTAATTAGGTTCCTGTTAAAGGTGAGATCATATGGTATTTGTCTTTCACTGCCTGGCTTATTTCGCTTAGCATGATACTCTCCAATTCCTTCCATGCTGTCGCAAAGGGTAGGAGCTCCTTCTTTCTGCTGCATAGAATTCCATTGGGTATACATTGTATTTTGCAGCCCAGCATGCACACACTCAGTCACTCATGCACTGTATACTTGAAACAAATGTTCATAAAACACTCACCCTTACTACATGCAAAGGCCTTCTAATATTTTTTACTTATTCTATTTTTTAAATACTGGTGTGACCTACTCAGTTCAGTCTGTCAAAAGCTAAACTAGAGGACCCACTTTAGATTCCTGTAATTCTAAAATTCTGTTAGCCTACGCGGATTTTATTTGGAGCCTCTCTTATTTTAAATCATCACAGTCATCAGAGAAATGCAAATTAAAGCCAGAGTGAAATACCACCTTACACCTGTAAGAATGGCATCATCAATAAATCAGCAAATAAGTGTTGGCAAGGATGCAGAGAAAAACGACCCCTGGTGCATTGGAGATGGGAACGCAGATTGGTGCAGCCACTGTGGAAAACAGTATATGAAGTGTCCTCAAGAAATTAAAAATATCTCCCCCAACGACGTGTCGGCGGGTGGGGGGGGGGGGCACCGCAGCATGGATACCCAGAGGCAGGTAATCAACTTCGCCTTTGGGTCAGCTGACTTGAGGCAGGGTGTGGGGGCAGGGGAGTTGAGGCAGCAGGCTGCAAAACTGCTATGCTCAGTATTGTTAGATACAAAAAGAATTATTAGACTACAAAGGCGTTGAGATTAGTGTTCTTAAAATGAGCTACAGGTCATCAGATTTTGCTAAGATTCTTGACACAGAGGATTGTGTTCAGAAATTGCTAGCTGTTCCAGACAACTACAAGGAGATTTTTGTGCCAGGAGGTAGCTCTGGCCAGTTCAGTGCTGTCCCCTTAAGCCTAATGGGCCCAAAAGCAGGAAGGTGTGCTTTGTGGTGACAGAGCTGGGTCAGCTAAAGCTGCAGATGAAGCCAAGAAGTTTGGGACTATGATCATCCATCCTAAACTTGGGAGTTGTACAAAAATTCTAGACCCAGCACCTGAACCCTCAGCCCTGATGCCTTGTACATGTATTACTGTGCCCACGAAACCATGCATGGTGTGGGGTTTGACTTTATCTCTGGTGTCAAGGGAGCAGTGCTGGTTTTCGACATGTTTTAAACCTCCTATTCCAAGCCAGTGAACATTTCCAAGTTGAGTCTGATTTTTGCTGGTGCACAGAAGAATGTTGGCTCTGCAGGGGTCATGGCGGTGTGCTGATCATCTGCAGGGGTTCGCCCTCAGCGAATGCCTCCCAGGCCTGGATCTCAAACTCTATATAGTACACCTCTCTGCAGCAGCATCTTTGACATGGTCTTGGTCCTGGAATGGATTATGAACAATGTCAGTGCGGCAGCCATGGACAGACTTAGCTCCATCGAATCACAAATGATTTATGATATCATTGGTATTTCTCAGGGATTCTATATATGTCCAGTGGAGTCCCAGACTAGAAGCAAAATGAATATTCCATTCCACATTGGTAGTGCCAAAGGAGACAATGCTTTAGAAGAAAGGTTTCTCAATAAAAGCTCATTTTTGTTTGTTTGCTTGTTTTGTTTAGCTCCAGATAAACCTGTTGGCTAAATATAACCTCCATGAAAGGGCATAGGTCTGTGGGAGGCATCCAGGCCTCTCTGTGTCATGCGGTCACCATCGAGGATATTCAGAGCTGGCAGCCTTCATAAAGAATTTTTTCGGAGATGCGTCAGCTGTGAACACATCCTAACCAACAAATATTCTAACTTTGAATAATGTCCAAAATTTAAAGTAACTTCACAATGGCTTCAAAAACTTAAACATGTTTTTTTCCTCAAAGAAATGTGCTTATTATACAGTCTTCTCTTCCCCCCCCCAAAGAACAGCAAAACACCCACAACTCTGCAAAGCTAGTGGGAATAAACAGTGCCTTAATTTTGACTTGAATTGAAAGCATTTTAAAAAATCTTTCCTTAACTTTTCTAATGATTCCAGCTTATTTTGTCTTTACCGCTACTTTTTCTAGCTAGATCTCAGTACTCAGACTGGCTCGTGTACTTAATTAGGCAAATGCAGTTAATGTTTCTGGAGGTACACGAACATACAGCAGAGAGAGCAGATGGGGTCCTCTAGGTGCTAAATCTTGGTCCTTTCCAGAATGACAGTGGCAGGGATTCCTGGGTTGGAGAGCTGTTCACTCAGGTCCACAATGACCATGTGTCACTTTACAAGGTTTAGAAGTTCCCTGATTAATTTTACTTTCAGTGGGTAGAGAGAAGTGTGTGGCCAGAGTGATGCTGTGAGCTCTGGAAGATGCTGGCTGAAAAGTCTTTCCCTCTATTGTTTAAACAAGGTCAATCCTAAAGCATCTAAAAAAATTCAGATTAGAACTAGTGTGACTCAGCATCCCACTTCCGGGTATTTATCCAAAGAAACTCAAAACACTAATTTGAAAATATAAGCATACCTATGCCTAATGCAGGGTTGTTTACAATAGCCAAGACATGGAAGCAACCTAGGTGTCCATCAATAGACACCTGGATAAAAAAGATGTGGCACATATTACAATGGAATATTACTCGGCCATAAAAAAGAATGAAATCTTACCATTTATGACAACATGGATGGATGCAGGGGTGCCCAACCTTTTGGTGTCTCTGGGCCACACTGGAAGAAGAGTTGTATTGGGCCACACATTAAATACATTGTGACACTTAAACACACACAAAAAAAATCTCATAATTTTTTAAGTAAATTTACAGTTTTGTGTTGGGCTGTATTCACAGCCATCCTGAGTCAAATGCAGCCTCAGGCTGCAGGGTGGACACCCCTGAGATGGTATTATGCTAAATGAAACAAATCAGAGAGAGACACCATATGATTTTATTTATATATGGAATAATCTAAAGAAAAAAATAAATGAACAAACAAAATAGATACAGACTTAATAGATACAGAGAAGATTGATGGTTGCCAAATTTGAAGGGGGTTGGAGGACTGGGCAGTTACAAAATAGTCCCAGGGACGTCAAGTACAGCACAGGGAATATAATCAACATGTTGTACTAACCAAGTGTGGTGTCAGGTGGATGCTAGACTACTGGGCATCACTTTGTAAGTTATAAAGTGTCTGACCATTATGCTGTACACCTGAAATAAATACTGAATGTCAGCTGTAATTGAATAATTAAAAAATGTAAATACATAGTCATTTATTTGAAGCAAATGAATACTACATACTACAGGGAATATCTGTTTTACCTCCAGTCTGAGCTAATTGCATAATAGTAGTGATAATAATGGTGATGATAATAATCGTTTCCACTTACTGCATATCTTCCATGTGCTGGGGGACTAATATGCTGTATCTCCTATAGTTTATATGTTATAAGTGTTATTATCTCTGATTTAAAAGTAAGGAGACCAAGGCTCAGAGTAAGTAATTTGCTAAAGGCCACATAGGTAGTAAGTGGCAAAGGTAAGATTTGAATTAAGGGATTCTAATTCCAAAGCCCTTACATACAGCATTTCTTCTGTGGGAGGGTATATATAGGAGTTAAGAAGGAAAAGTGAGGTCTGGAAGCTGCAGCAGCTGAACATAACTACACCCCTAATGGTTTGCTCTCCCTAGTGGAAACAACTTTGGGGGTATTAAGGTACCACTGTCTGTAGCATTAACTAAAATTTTACCTGGGGAACTTTCCAATCTCTCCCAGCCCAGGTCACCTCCAGATCAGTTAAATCAGAGTGTCTAGGGTAGGACCCAGGCCTCTGTTTCTGAAAGCTCCCAAGTGATTTTGGTATGTAGCCAAGGGAACCTTTGCTGTGAAGTCTCAGTGAAAAAAATTAAAGGACTTTAGTGCCTTTTCTATTTTATTTCCTGCAAACAAGATTTAAAAGCCTCTTCAACTGCTTTTACAATGCTGAAATAAAAGACTGTTGCTATTTCTTTAGAGCGTTCATACACAAATTTCAGGTAACCTTGTATGTGGTCTTCAAAAGTAGAGAAAATAGAGAATGCTAAGGGGATGTAGGGAGAAGTGTTAGAAGCACCAATCTCTGTGTTACTTCAAAAGTCAACTCAGATGATTTTTTTGGATTTTTAAATCTTTTTTTAATATTTCAATTACAGTTGACATACATTGTTATATTAATTTCAGGTGTACTGCCCAGTAAGTATACATTACATAACTTACTAAGTGATCATCCCTATATACCTCACACTCATCTGACACTGTACACAGTTATTAAAATATTATTGACTACAGTCCCATGACTATTACATCCCTATGGCTATTCTATAACAACCAGTTGTTAACCCCTTCACCTTTCTCACCTATTCCCCCAACCTCCCTTCAGTCTGGCAACCATCAAATAGATACATGTTCTCTGTATCTGTGAGTCCATTTCTGTTCTGCTTATTTGTTTTTTAGATTCAATTATTGATAGATATTTATTTTTGCCATTTTATTGTCCATATTTTTTATCTTTCTTCTTCTTAAAAAAGACCCTTTGACTTTTCATATAATAATGGTTTGGGGATAATGAACTTCTTTAGCTTTTTCTTATCTGGGAATCTCTTTATCTGCCCTTCAATTCTAAATGATATTGTTAAATGATTTGCTGGGTAGAGCAATCTTGGCTGTAGGTCCTTGCTTTTCATCACTGTGCCTATTTCTTGCCAATCCCTTCTGGCCTGAAAAGTTTTTGATAAGAAATCAGCTGACAGTCTTAAGGGAGCTCCTTTGTAGGTAACTAACTGCTTTTCTTTTGCTGTTTTTAAGATTCCCTCTCTGTCATTAACCTTCAGCATTTTAATTACGATCCGTCTTGGAGTGGGCCTCTTTGGGTTTGTCTTGTTTGGGATTCTCTGTGCTTCCTGGACTTTTATGTATATTTCCTTCACCAAATTAGGGAAATTTCCTTCCATTATTTTTTCAAATAAGTTTTCAATTGCTTGCTCTCTCTTTTCTTCTTCCGATACCCCCATGATGCCAATGTTGTTATGCTTAAAGTTGTCGTGGAGGCTCCTTATATTATCCTCATTTTTTTGATTCCTTTTTCTTTATGCTGTTCTGCTTGGATGTTTTTTGCTTCCTTATATTCAAAATCATTGATCTGATTCTCAGCTTCACCTACTCTACTGTTGATTTTCCTGTAAAATATTCTTCATTTCAGTTAGTGTCTCCTTCACTTCTGACTGGTTATTTTTTATGCTGTTGTTGTTCTAAGTTTATTGAGCATCCTTATAACCAATATATTGAACTCTGCATCTAGTAGATCACTTGTCTCCATTTTGTTTAGTTCTTTTTTCTGGAATTTTATTCTGTTCTTTCATTTGGTTCATATTTCTCTGTTTCCTCATTTTGGCAGCCTCCCTGTGTTTGTTTCTATGTATTAAGTAGAGCTGCTGTGTCTCCCAGACTTGGTACAGTGGCCTGATGTAGTAGGTGTCCTATAGGGTACAGCATTCAATTCAATTTCAGGCAGTTCTGAATGGTAGTTGTTCTGTAAATTACTTATAATTCGAATGTGGTTGATGGGGTTGAGGTGAGTACCGCATTTACCTATGTTACCTTCTTGACCAGAAGTCCATAATTTTGAAAGTCATTTTAATCTGACTAGAGAAACCAGTTATTGAATTAATCAGAAGTAGTCATAGGCCAGGTTGACCTAGGACATTGTAGAAAAAACCAAACCAGACTTTAAGGTAACTATAAATATTATAAGCCATCATATTTTCTTAAAAAGAGCTTCAATGAAATATTTATGCTTTTTGACATGAACTGTGATAACTCTGATAAAAGCAAACACCCTCTTTCACATCATTTTCCCACAGGAATAAAAAGCTACCTTTTTACTAACCTCTCACCCACCCTGATTTTAGGCCTGTGTTACTACAGCATGTGATCTGTGCATTCCATTTGAAAACACAACTGATCCACTCTCAATTTCACTCTGTTCCATGCATGATTCTCTAAAACAGGGCTGTATCATATACAGTTTTTTCCATGTCTCAGGAGACATTAATTGTTGTCAAAACTATGTGCAATTTTCATAGTTAAGAGAATGAATATATAGTATTATCATAACAGAAAAAAAAACATTCTATTATGAAAACCACCAGCAAATGGCAGGTCCTGACTGCACCTTAGGTGAACATGGAGGCAACCTGCTTCCGTCCTGTCCTTAGTAACAGTGCTCAATGTTTACTTACAGAATGACGTGACTGCACTTCTGAAACCAATATCGGAAAAGATTCAGGAAATCCAAACTTTCAGAGAGAAGAACCGAGGCAGTACAATGTTTAACCATCTCTCAGCCGTCAGTGAAAGCATCCCGGCCCTTGGGTGGATAACTGTGGTGAGTCTGGATGGAGTGTCACCCCTGTACCTGGTCACATTTTTGGAGTGTGTGGGAGAATCCGTGGCTCCCTTCAGGCTCCTTCGTCCTCTCTCTGTTACACTGAAGGCAGAGTCTGTGCAGGCTGACTTGTGCTCTTTCTTATGCTGTTTGGAGTTCAGTGCTTTGTGTTCTAAGATGTGACAGTGTTTCATCAATCTTTACAGAGCAAGATTTGACTCCAACTTTCAAGTCAACATCTCCATTGCTTTTCTTCTTCTTTAAGGCATTTTCTTTCTTATCCTATTTTTTTTTCCTTCTATGCTTGGGTGATGGTCCTGTTCTCTCAGTCCCCCAAACCCGGTCCTTATGTCAAGGAGATGAATGATGCTGCCACCTTTTACACTAACAGGGTTTTAAAGGACTACAAACACAGGTACGTACCTTCTTTTACTGACCAAGTTTTCAGTTAATCGCTTGTTAGACATTTGTCCTTAATATTTATATAGTTCATTGCTGATTCCTTTAAAGGGCTATTAACAAACTTACTGTAAATGTTAATGAAAAATCCTATCTTTGCAGGAAAAGCAAAATGGAAAGCATTTTAGAAATTCTGCCTCAGTTTTCTTGTAGTGAATAAATTCTCCCACTTGAATGCACATTATCTGTTACATATTCCCACATTAATGCAAGAGCTCTGTGATGATTTGTGATAGACCAGCCCCATATGGTCACAAAACTTTTATAGTGATCAAAATAGAGTTGGTGGGTGAGCAGAGAGATGAAAGGAAGAATCAGAAAATGAAGTATAAATAAAGAACAGAAATGAGATGAGACAATAAACCAGGGCAATGAAAGGGAAAGCAGAGATTGCGGTAAAATTGAAATACAAAAAGGCATTTATAAGACTAGCACTCAGAGGGCTGTTGGAAGAACAGAAGAGTCTGAACCAATGGGTTTGCCTATAGAACCAGCTTTTAAATTTTAAAACCGTTCCTTTCTAAGCCCAAATTATTGATCTTAGAGAGGCCTAAATTAGGGTTGAAATGGAAAATGGGACCAAATGGAAAGACACCAGAGCTGAATATACCTGAAAACATCTCCTTAACTACAGTGCTACCTTCATACAGTTTATTCTGTGTCAGGCAAACAGGTCTTGTAGCTTTACGAAGGGCAGCTTTAGGAGACGTAAGTGTGCCTTTTTCCTCTTTCACCCCATGGGAACTTCAGATAAGTCAATTATACCCAATAATAGACCTCTTGCCCCCAGAAAACTGTGGCCAAGGCAATGGTGCCCAATAATACAACTATAAATGTTGCCATGTTGTATAGAGACTACGGAATTGTGTAATATGAATGAGAAAAGGCATCAAAAAATGCAAGGTGCCCACTCTTCTCACATGAAAATAACAGTTCAGGAATCAATTTTGTTATGAAAGCTGGACATAAAACTTATGTCAGCATGAACCTACGCCCTTAGTGACTTCCACATCATAAAAGATCTTCTGTACCTAGTCTCTTCTTCAGGACTGGACACTTCAGGCACCACCTAGGTCTCTGCCTTTTTGCATGTCACCTTGGAGGCCATTTTTGTTTTTATCTCAGGTCATCAGCTCCTGGCCTCCTCCCAGTCCCTACCTGACTGTATGTTGGGCCATGGATGTGAGTGACTCTCTTGAGTCAGCAGCATAGCCAGGAGGGTTGTGGTTTTCTGCTTTTTTTTTTTTTTTTTTTTTTTGTAGAGCCCAGTATTTTCCCTCGATGCCAGCAATTGAGTACAAAATGTACTTCTGGCAGCGTCAACAACTCAATTACACTTAGTGGATCACCTGAACACTATCATATGCCAGGGAAATGCAGCCAGACATGTGGATTCATTCACTTCACTTCACTTCCAGAAATTGTCAGATTAGTTCCAAGTCACTGGTCAAGCTTCCAGAGGTGGTAACCTGTCAGAGACAGAACTCTGCACACCACTCACAGTACACCCACTTGCGGGTGCACCCGAGCCAGCTGGGCCTTCACTGTGCGGGCAGGCCGTGGGCAGAGGGGTTGAGCCAGCGCTTCCGAAAGTGCTGTGGGCAGTGCAGCCCTTACAATGGGCTCGACTGGTTGTTTGGCTCTTTTTCAGGAAATGAATAGAGTACGTTAATTACTTTGACGTTGGCCTCTCTGAGTCATAATTATTAAAATCACAGGCCCCTGCCATAGCTTCTTCCAGGTAAATGAAAACTGAGGATGGGCTCATAGCTCCTGATGTGTTGTTGGGTCCTCCTTACTGTGTTGTCTGGTAGAGATTGACTTCAGGCTAGAAGACATCATATTGTTTTTCCTTATCACAAGTTTTGCTAGAACTTTCCTCAAATCAAAAATCATGCTATAATAGTTAAATTAAAAAATGAATTTGCCTATCCATGTTTGGACCTTATTGCTTGTTAAACTTTTTAAATAGATGCATGCGACCTGCTATTTCTAAAACGTCTATAGACATGTGTTTTATGTACATACACATATGTACATATGCACACATATGTATTGGAGAACCATATAAATGTGTACATTATATTGAAGTGACTTTAGTACTTGAACAATAGCTGCTGTACATGTTGTCTCCTACGTGCAGGGCATGTACTGAGACCCTCACACACCCCATAGGATAAGGAAACTGGTATCAAAGGCTACATTTGGCATACAGGGTTTGACTGTAAAAATATAAGAAAAGTAAAAACAAGGTTTTTCACAGGTTGATTAATATAAACAGTAAATTTTAAAATGTAGAACAAAATCACACTCACGTGTTTCATCTCCAAGGGGTGGATAATTACAAATTCAGTTCCCAATTTCACTTTTCTTAAATGGCATGACTTAACACGATGGGATTCTGAACATGGTGGTGCTTCTCGCAGAGCTATTCAAGGAGAACAAAACAAAATACATCCAGAGAAAAGTCATTAGTGACAAGAGCTTTGGTAATAGAGATTTCCTTCAGTGACTGTCTTCAGATGAATGGCCCAGGCTCATGATTAAGTTTTTGTTAACTGAGACTTCGTCATTTTCTCATTTACCACAAATTCATTCAAAGTGGAAAAAATGTGTGGGTGGAAAATATCCAAAGGAAATGCAACTGTTTTTGCCTGTCTACAAGTTTACTATTTCTAACAGTCGTCTCAATCCTGTATGTTAATCCTGTTGTAAAAGGTAAGCATTTACTACATCTTGGTTCAGCAAAATTGGGGTAAAAATGATAATACCCTACCTCACTTGCATTGCCATTATAAATATCAAGTTAAAGTAATTTAAGTGAATGTTACCTTTAGAAGTATGGAATGATACCCATTTGTAGAAAATCATTTTTCTTATAATAGCAACTTCCTTACCAGTCCAAAATTCTCCAATTTGGTTATACTTCAACCAAATAATTCAACCAAATTATTAGAAAACAAGCCAAAGGACTTTTTCTTTTCAATACCATTCTCTTTCCTGAAAGCGCATCGTTTTTCATCATGCATTAGAAGCAGTACGGAAAGAAAGGGTCACCTCTCCACAGTCAGCTGCCCACTAGAGGTGACATGAGGACACATGACCTAAACTGGCGTGGTTCTGTCGGGTCCCCCCGTGGTCCTCTCTGCTCCACAGCTGGAGCTCAGGGCACTCAGCTCCCCTCAGGGGAGACCTGAACCACCTTTCTTTCAAGGTTCTCTTTGGAATCAGTTCACGGTGACTGGACTAGAAAGACAATGGCTCCAGGGTCATCCAGCCTTAGTAACTGGATTACCATGTGTCTCCTTATTTTTTTAAATCTGATTTTAGATCCTAACTCCACTCTCTTCCACTCTCTTTTATAACAAAGCGATTTACGCCATGTGGATTGGGTGAAGTCATATTTGAACATTTGGAGTGAGCTTCAAGCATACATCAAGGAACACCACACCACAGGCCTTACTTGGAGCAAAACAGTAAGTACCAAGCCCTCTTCACCTGGAAAACAAAACACCATAACAATATTGACTCCCAGTACCTAGTAATCTCACACTTTCGAAGTTACCTTAAGGAAAGCATAAGATAAAATATACGTATAAAAACTGTTTATGACAATGTCATTTGTCATGGGACAATCTGGAAACTGCCTCCATGACATGCAGGAAGAAAATGGTAAAGGTGTCCATGGTTGAACACTTGACAACCACTAAAAATAACATGATAATTACATGGGAATTTGGTGATAGTCAGTTTAGTGATAGAGTGCAAAAGTTTGTGAGTAAAATGACATCTATGTGAAGAAATTCTGATAAAAATGGAAGGAAACAGGAAGGTTTGAAATTGTTATTAATCTTGAGATAGAATTATGAATAAAATGTCTCTTTTAATGTTTTTGCTTGCTCTTTTGGTGTTTTAAAGTTTACCAAATAATATTTTTGAGTCCTTAAGCAATTCTAGTACTTCATGTGATATCCTAGTCCTAGGTTAAAATCCCAGGCTGTGTCTGTTCCCACTTTAATTTCCATGTGAGATGTTGATCTGACCTTTGCCCTCTTCTTCTGCCTGCTCTCTTATCCTCCCTAGTCTCAGTGTGCCCCAGCACTGCTGCGCGACTCATGGAATCCTGACCACATGCAGCGCTGAGGTCGAACCAAATCAAATTGTTGTTTCAAAACGTGCAAGTTTCAGCCTTTACTGCAATGTCCCAAACATATATCATGCTCTGGACCTCTGTTCCCTGGGGAAGTACCCCCTCTCTCCTCCAAGACTTCACTTCAACATCACTTCTTTAAGAAACTTCCATTATGTAGCTCAGTGGATTGAGCTCTGGCTGCAAACCAAAGGGTCACCAGTTCTATTCCCAGTCAGGGCACGTGCCTGGGTTGCAGGCCAGGTCCCCAGTGGGGGGCCATGTGAGAGGCAACCACACATTGATGTTTCTCGCCCTCTCTTTCGCCCTCCCTTCCACTCTCTCTAAATGAGTAAATAAAATATTTTTTAAATGTAAAAACAAAGAAACTTCCATAGATCTCCATCAGCCCTCCATCTGGAATTGATGCCCTCCTTTTATGCCTCTTCCATTGCTTTATTATACCTCAGCCATAGCACTTAGAATATAGAGTTGTAATTGTTTGTGTGTTTTTGGGAGCGCTTTCATTCCACTGCAAAACTCATTACAATCTCTAGCCCCTAACATAGTGCCTGGTACCAAGTAAGTGCCCAGCAAACAGTGTGAACTGAACTGTGAATTGGGGGTCTTTTAGAATCTTCTTTGATCTTTTAAGAATATTTACTTATTTGGGGAGTGCTTCTCATAGAAAATCCCTTGTGTGAGAAATGAATCTTACCTGTCAGTGGTCACAGTGGATGGTCTAACTGGAGTAAACGCTGAGGTGTGTGAATTCTATTCAAGGGTAGGACCCACACTCCCCTGATAGCTGTCCGCTAGCACTTATCCTCAGTTATAATTGTTAATGTCAGCAGGTTAGACTTAAAATGAAGGCCGAGTTTGTGACTTTTCAAGGGAATGTGGGACGTTTGCATTTGTCCCCGACACTCGTACAAATGTTAACATTAACCCCTAACAACGGACACTTGTTTTTATTTTCTACTTTGTCCATTTTCTCCATAAGCTGAAATGCACAGTGCAGGATACAATAACTAAGTTGATTATTCATCTTTTGCTCACAACGTTATGATTTCTGAGAGAAGAGTTCAAATGTTTTGTATTAAAACATTTGAAGGGTTTTAATACAAATGGGTATGTGTGGCTGTCGCTTGGTGTTTTGTAAATTAATTGGAATTATTTTTCATACATTTCCAGTGAGATGTTGTTTTGAAATAGGTCAATTTGTTGTAAAGAGGAATTGTCACATGTTTGCCATGAAGATAGGTCATCATGACAGAATAGCAAACAAAACATCAAGAGTCTTTAGATTTATTTTTATTTCATGGTAGGTAAATGAAAAAGGAATAAGAGTCCACTTGTAGAAAATAATCACATCAACAAACACTAGCCTATTAATTCTTTAAAGGTGCCCATGGAAAGTGAATAGAAAATCACTTTTAAATGGTTTTAATACCTTTAATGCAATGGGCAAAGCTGAGCACTTGTGCTTTGAATGTAAAAAGTTGTTATTAATTACAGAAAAATAAATGTAATAATTGTTTTGCTTTATTTTAGAGTAAATACTTGTCTTTTCATATGTTCATCAGCTATATATGCCTTGTGACAATGACTTTCAAACTTTTTTAAGACAATCCATTGTAAGAAATCCATTGTAAGAAACACTTTATATACACACCATACCCACAATACTAACCTAAGTTTCACAAAACAATACTTTTTCTCACTACATGATATGCATTCATATTTTTTCTTTTCTAATTTTATTTCATTTTTTTATAAAATGCTGGATGAGACCCATTAAATTCATGACCCACTAATGGTTCACACCCCATATTTTGAAAGACATGTTATAAAACACAGATGTTGTATTTATGCAAAATCTAAGTGATCCTCAGAGCATGAATTGGGCAGCGAGGATTGCCACAATAAAAATGACAGCTATTACTTACTGAGCACATGTCACGCTACTGGAGAACCACACTCAAAACAGTAACCATTACAAAGCAGAGCATCTACTTCACTTCTTAAATAGAAGACTAGTATGATAACAGTTTTGCCAGATAGTAAAAGTGAGGAATGATTATGGTAAAAAAAAAAAAAAAAAAGTTGATTCAGAGATAACATCATATATACAAAATCTTTTAACAAGCTTTAAGACATATTCAAAGAAACCTTTTTCCTGATATTTTTGTCCTCTTCCAATATGGCTTGGGATAAAACTGTTTAAAACTTTATTATAAAAATTATAGTTTTTATTTTAATCTAAATTTCTATTTAAGTCATTAAAAACTATTTAAAAGTTCCCAAAACATAATCCATAGCATAAATTAAATAATTTTCTGCACACTTATGATGGTCTGCCAACTTACCAGTAAAATGAATGATAAATAATTATAGCCAGAATCACAGCATTATTACAAAGAGGAAGGAAAGGACTCTTAGAATTATCTGAGCAAATGGCATGTGGGAAAAAAGTTAAATAAAAATCATTTCATTTATTTTTCCACTGATCACAACTTTGCTAAAAGCATGCATGTATAAAATGATAAGGATCCAAAAATAATATAGAAACTTATAGTGTTGGTATTGATTGATACTACAATATTCAGCAGTTTTAAGAAATGTATTCCATCTTAATGGATAGCCCATTATAATACTCCTATATGCACCACAAAAAGCTTATGCCAACCTAATATATGCTATGGGAGATTCTATTCAAAGTGGTAACTGCTATAAAGCAAAGCATTTCTTTTGCTTCTTTAATGGAAGAGTGCTACAGTAAAGTTTTGGCCAGATATTAAAAATGAGGATTGGAAAAGGGTATAGAGGAGATAAATGGTGATGAAAAACATACAATTAAAAAAAAAGGGACAAGCTCAACATCACTAGCCATCAGAGAGATACAAATTAAAACCACAATGAGATATTACCTAAAACCCGTCAGAATGGCCATCATTAATAAATCAACAAACAACAAGTGCTGGTGAGGTTGTAGAGAAAAGGGAATCCTAGTGCACTGTTGGTGGGAATGCAGACTGGGGCAGACAGTATGGCCCAGTATGGCATACTCAGTATGCCCAGTATGTCTCCCAGTATGGCAGACAGTAATTTCCTCTGAAAATTAAAAATTAACTGCCTTATGACTCAGTCAGTGATTCCGCGGCTGGGAATATACCCTAACAATACTGAAACACCAATTCAAAAGAACTTATGCACCCCTATGTTCATAGCAGCACTATTTACAATAGCTAAATGTTGGAAAGAGCCCAAGTGCCCATCAGCAGATGAGTAGATTAAAAAACTGTAGTACATTTACACAATGGAATACTATGCAGCAGAAAGGAAGAAGGAAGTCCTACATTTTATGACAGCATGGATGGAACTGGAGACTATTATCTTAAGTGAAATAAGCCAGGCAGAGAAAGACAAATACCATATGACCTCACTTATAACTGGAATCTAATGAACAAAATAAACTAACAAGAAAAGTAGAATCAGAGACATGGAAACATGGAACAGACTGATAGCTGTTGGAGGGGAGGAGGGGAAGAAGGGGAGGAGGAAGGAAGGGGAAGAAACATGTATGAATGACAAAGAACATGTATGAATGACACATGGACATGGACAATGGAGAGGGGATTGACTATGAGCTAGAGGGGTAGGCCAGCAGAGGGGGGCAAAAGGGAAAAAATTGGGACAACTATAATAGAATAAACAATAAAAAAATACAACTTCTGGCTAAGATGGAGGTGTAGGTAGATACACTGTGCCTCTTTACACAACCAAAAGAAGGACAACAACAAATTTAAAAACAAAAACAACCAGAACTGCCACAAAATGGAACTGTATGGAATTCCAACAATCAAGGAGTTAAAGAGAAACATTCATCCAAACTGCTAGGAGGGGCAGAGAGGGGCAGCTGGGGCAGAGAGGACTGAGTCAAGGCAGTGGCTGGAAGACCTGGGCAGAGGAGGTGGCAGCTGACAGACTGGGCAGTCCCACATTTGCATGCAGATAAACCAGAGGAACAACTGGGGAGCAGATAGACAGCACAACCTAGGGTTCCAGCATGAGGAAATAAAGCCTCAAAATAAAGCCTCTGACTGAGAAAACCTGTGGCAGTGGGAGAAACTCCAAGCCTCACAGAAGAGTTCATTGGGGAGACCCACAGGATCCTGGAGTGTACACAAACCCACCCACCTGGGAACCAACACCAGAAGGCCCAATTTGCTTGTGGGTAGCGACAGAATGACTGAAAGCCAGCTGAGAGCCAAGCAAGCAGCATTGTTGCCTCTCAGATACCTCCCCAACATACATTGCAGGAATAAAGGTTGCCCCGCCCTGGCAAAACCTAAGGCTCCACCCCTTACTATGTAACAAGAGCTCCAAGCCCAAAAAATGGCCCAAATGAAAGAACAGATCAAAACTCCAGAAAAAATACAAGTAAGTGACGAAGAGAGAGCCAACCTATCAGATGCACAGTTCAAAACACTGGTAATCAGGATGCTCACAGAAATGGCTGAGGAAGGTCACAAAATAAAGGAAAAAGTAAAAGCTATGCAGAGTGAAATAAAGGAAAATGTACAGGGAACCAACAGTGATGGGAAGGAAACTGGGACTCAAATAAATGGTTTGGAGCAGAAGGAAGAAAGAAATGTTCAACCAGAACAGAATGAAGAAACAAGAATTCAACAAAATGAGGAGAGGCTTGGGAATCTCCGGGACAACTTTAAACATTCCAACATCCAAATCATAGGGGTGCCAGAAGGAGAAAAGAAAGAACAAGAAATTGAAAACTTATTTGAACAAATAATGAAGGAAAACTTCCCCAATCTGGTGAAGGAAATAGACTTCTAGAACGTCCAGGAAGCTCAGAGAGTCCCAAAGAATTTGGACCCAAGGAAGCACACACCAAGGCACATCATAATTACATTACCCAAGATTAAAGGTAAGGACAGAATCTTAAAAGCAACAAGAGAAAAGGAGACAGTTACCTACAAAGGAGTTCCCATAAGACTATCAGCTGAATTCTCAAAAGAGACCTTCCAGGCAAGAAGGTGCTGGAAAAAAGTATTCCAAGTCATGAAAGGCAAGGACCTACATCCAAGATTACTCTACCCAGCAAAGCTATCATTTAGAATGGAAGGGCAGATAAAGTGCTTCTCAGATAAGGTCAAGTTAAAGGAGTTCATCATCACCAAGTCATTATTATATGAATGTTAAAGGGACTTATCTAAGAAAAAGAGGATGATCAAAATATGAACAATAAAACAACAAACTCACAACTATCAACAACCGAACCTAAAAAAACAAAAACAAACTAGGCAAACAGCTAGAACAGGAAGAGAATCACAGAAATAGAGATCATGTGGAGAGTTACCATTGGGGAGGTGGAGAGGGAGAGTTGGGGAAAAGGTACAGGGAATAAGTAGCATAAATTGTAGATACAAAATAGACAACGGGAGGTTAAGAATAGTATGGGAAATGGAGAAGCCGAAGAACTTATATGAACAACCCATGGACGAGAAGGAGGGGAATACAGATGGGAGGGGTGATGCAGGGCAGAGGGGAATAAAGGGGGGAAAACAGAACAACTGTAATAGCATAATCAGTAAAATATATTTTATTTTTTTTTTAAGATTTTATTTATTTATTTTTAGAGAGGGGAAGGGAGGGAGAAAGAGAGGGAGAGAAACATCAATGTGTGGTTGCCCCTCACGTGGCCCCCACTAGGGGCCTGGCCTGCAACCCAGGCATGTGCCCTGACTGGGAATCGAACCTGCGACCCTTCAGTTTGCAGCCCGCGCTCAATCCACTGAGCTACGCCAGCCAGGGCATAATCAGTAAAATATATTTTAAAAAATAAAAATTAATTAATTAAAAAGTAAAGGAGTTATTATAAAAAATGTTGTTTCAGAGATAACATATGTTCAAACGCTCTTGACAAGTTTTATGCACAGAAACCTATTTCCTCATATTTTTGTTCTCTTCTAAGAGTTGGGGTGAAGAAACTATTACAAATTATGTTTAATTATAGTTTTTAATTTAAAATATAAATCAAGTATTTTCAGTCACTTTTCTTCTTTCAAATTGGATTTTGAGATTTGCACTCTGTAGGGGTTTAGTGACCAACTAACTGCATGCATGCTGCTGGATACTGAGTTTCCAAGGGGACTGCGCTCTGAGAGTCATTCCCTCTGAGTGAGCAGCTGGAACTAACTGTGTTTGCCTGCTCCCCGCTCCTAACCTGTGTGCTCAGACTGCAGCTGTGTCAGACAACTGTTGCTCCCTTCAGTTGTCACGGCAAAATGCAAAACATTGAAGCCAGCCATTTTTCAGAATGTGATTGGCAAGAGGGTCCATGTGCACAAGTCGGGATGGGGGTGCTTCCGGGGGAAGAAGCAGCTGCAAAGTAATCCATCTGGAATTTCTTGTTACGTTTACTGTGGCAAATGCGATCTTCTGGTTCTGTCAGCATGTCTTCAACATGACCGTGGCCTAGGACTCTACACTGGAAACTTCTTGCAGTCTTGAGGTAGTTTAATTATTGGGAACTCTTTTCCATATTAATTTGCATACTTTCCTCTGCTAGGTCTCAAATACACTCTGTGGAATAAATTGATCTTTTGGCAGGAACACAATATTGTAAATTATTATTTCTTGTAGCTTGTCAGATTTCTAATATTCATTGGTAGTTCCTGCAAATCAGATAAATAAAGCTTAAAAAGTAAGGCCTAATCTTTACACTTATAATTACCAAAATACCTGATTTTTTCTATAAATTGTCCGGATCAACATTCCAGCTACTACTACTCTGTTCTGTCTGGATCTGGCCAGGAAAAGGTCATGAAAAGAATTTCATAAATAGGATAAAATATGGTTGTTTTCTTAACTTTCTGGTGTTAAACTTGATAGACTTTTGTCCTTTCATATGTCTTTCTGAATTACTTTAGCTGTGAAAACAGCTACAATGCAATTATTTGCAAAGCAGAGTCAAACTACACACCAATGAATGTGTATAAAGTCTTACATAATGGTGATGTCATTCTTTCTGTTAATAATGTGAATTTTTTTAAAAAAATCTATCCTATACACAAATTGTAATCCATCCTAACCTCCCTTGAAACTCCAGAAAATGCAAATATTAGTTGGAAATGGTTACGATTTTACACAAGGTGGGGCTTTATTTTCCTCAAAGCAGGAGACGATAAGATCACTCCTTTTCCTCCAGGTACATATCTCTTTTCAAACTATTTCTAACCATGTAGACCAAATGTCCATTCACAAAGCGAAAAGCTAGCAGTTTGCTTCTGATCAAATTAAAATTCAGCCAGGGGGTGCCCTGACTTATAAATAATGTAGACTCTGTAGCGTGTCATTAAATATCCATGCCTTTAAGTTTTCAAGTCTGGCCTCCTGTCTTCCTTTGATTTTACAAGCAAAAGTTCAATCTTTATATTTAAATTTTTATTTAAACTATGAACAGTATTATTTTATGTATTGTTAAAAAATTATTATTTTTGCTATTGTTTGGCAGAGTTCACAAACACTTACAAAAAGTCCAAGGTACATATAATACAGCCTTTCTACACACAGTAAAGTTTTCCCAGACCTGTGCCTTAAGTTTATCAATCAGAATGAAGGAACAAAACCAGAGGTGGCATGTTGTTTGTCTGGGTCACAAGCACATCAATCTCTATGGGCACAGAGAATGGCTCTCTCCTTGCTACCTGACCACAGCTGCATTCAGTCCACATTAATTGCTCCTGGGTTTTAGCTCCTTTTTGTCTCCTGTGGAAGAGTACACAGGCTGCTCGGAGGGAGTAAGGAGTGCTATTGACTAACAAATGAGCTCCATGTGGAGTTAGGTTGGAAATGGCTGTAAGTTCAGCCCGAATTAAACATGGCATAAGAACCTACTTTACCCTGGGTTCTGAGCAATGTGCTGAGAATATCAAGATGGATATATGGCCCGGTAGGCACAGTTCTTGTCCACTGAAATGCACATTCCAGCTGAATATATAAACCAGACAACATAATAGAATGGGGTGAGTGGCATGCTAGAGGCAAGCTCAAAACACAGTGAGCAGTATAGACAGGAAAACATGGTGGGTACAGGATACCCAGTCCTGTAGTGCAGTGTGGTTCTCAGGCCTCAGCAATCTGAGAACTTGTTAGAAATGCGGACTCTCAGGCCCCACCCCAGACCCCCTGAATCAGAATCTACCTTTTAGTAACACTTCCCCAGGTACTTTATATGCATGTTAAAGTTTGAAGGGCACTGCTCTTGTACATTTAAGTCATACCAAAGGAGTCCAGCTTGAGAGAGACTCAAGGGAAATAACTAATTTTTACTCATTCATTTATTTAGTAACTATTTATTGCTGTCTACCACACGCAGAGCACACATCCAGTATTATGTTTATGTTACAGTTTCTGCCATCAAACAGCAAGTTTTAATTATGAAGCAAAAATAAATAACACTATAAAGTTATGTAGGAAATAAACCTTGCTAATTAGACTCCTAGGTGGGCAAGAAGGGCAAGAACGGGGCTGGCATTGGGTTTGGGTCTTGAAGGACGAGTAGGTGTTCCCAAGTTCAGCACCCAGGACGTGAACAAGGTACTTTGAGAGAAAAGTTGGTAGTTTCGCAAAGAGGAAAGAAGCAAAAGGTGAGAACAGAAAGGCAAATTGGGGCCAGGTGGTAAAATCCTTATGTGTTATCCTAAGAAGATGTTCCTCCGTGGTGTGCAAGTTTATTTTTTCCTTCGCTGTAGGAAGTTTTTAAGCAGAAAGTTGTGCAAGACAGATGGAAAAAGGAAGAGATTAGAGGCCCTGGAACCTGTTAGGAGACCAGTGGATGGCCAGGGGTGGGAGAGTTAGTAGGTGACTTAGAATGAGACAATGGTAATGCAAAGAAAGGGGTGGAGTGGACACTGAGTTGGAGGACAAAGTGAAGAGACGGAGAGGGGGAGGGGAGAGAGATTGACTCTGAACACAAAGTTTCCAATCTGGAAGTCTGGGAGAGTCATAATAACATCAATGATAATGGGGAAATCAACAAGAGGCGTTAGTACAGAAGCAAGAAAAATATTCACAAGATTTCACCATGTTGTTTTTAGGGTGTGAGACATCTGTGGAGGAGGAGAGGTGTGGCAAGCAGGAAGTGCAGGTCTGACCATCACTGAAGTGGTGGAGACCTAGAAATGATAGTTACATGCATGAGAAGAGAGGAAAAAAGAGAACATGATGGAGGATAAGATCTTGGAGGACACCATTATTTGAAGAATGGTGTAAATCAATCATGGAGACAAGAAAACTAGAGAGTCCAGGGTCTCAGAGCTCCAATGGGCTGGCAATCACTGTCCCTGTAAGGATGGGGAAAAGGCTGCCATCATCTACCTCATTGGTGACCTTTAGAAAGTAGTTTCTGGTGCTCTGGCTGGATGGCTTGGTTGGAGCATCATCCTGTACACCAAAAGGTTGTGGGTTCGATTCCCAATCAGAGCACATGCCTAGGTTTTGAGTTTGGTCCCAGGTCAGACACACATGGGAGGCAACTAATCAATGCCTCTCTCTCTCTCTCTCTCTCATCAAAAAGAAAAGAAAAAAAGGAATTTCTGGAGTGTTGGAGGTAGATGCAGGCTTATAGAATTAAGGAGTAAGAAGGTTTTATGTAATGTCTGAGTTATTTATTAACCAGTTGTCTTATTTGATAGATTACTGCCTATAAGTTCAATGTCTGTCTTTTGAAGTTTTGGGGTGATTTTATTTTTACTTGTGCTATATCTTCACTAGGATAAGTGTAGGTTAAAAATAAATATCTACAACTTTATACACAAGAGTTTAGAGTTAGCTGTATTATAAAGCTCCAAGTAAGCTTTTTATATTTAGAACTATTTTATTGTCTCATAAATACCTTTGAGTTTTATTGTTAGTTGGTAAGTGTTTTCTAGAGTATTTCAACCTTTCTCTCTCTAAATCAAAACAGTAGTTACTTAAAACTGCCTACTTTAATGATCAAGATTATTTTATTTAACAGAACTTTTTCATAACCAAAAGTTTGAACTCTCTAATTTTTTTATCCTCACCTGAGGACATGCTTATTGATTTTAGAAAGCAGGGAAGGGAGGGAGAGAGAGAGGGAGAGAGCCATCGATATGAGAGAGAAATATCAGTTGGTGGCTTTTCATATGCGCCCTGACTGAGGACTGAACCTGCAATCTAGACATGTGCCCTGACTGGGAATTGAACCCGCAACCTTTCATTCTACAGGACAACACTCCAACCAACTGAGCCATACCAGCCAGGACAAGAACTTGAACTCTCTATACCCAAGGGCCAGCAAGTTAATACACGTTCCTGATTTATTTAAACCATCACCCCAGGAATATTTTAATTCAGGTGTGCTTATATAAAATTCTTTTTTTTAATATTTTATTTATTTATTTTTAGACAGAGGGGAAAGAAAGGAGGCAGAAGGGATGGAGAGAAGCATCAATGTGTGATTGCCCCTCTCATGCCCTCAACTGGAAACCTGGCCCACAACCCAGGCATGTGCCCTGACTAGGAATCGAACGAGTAACCCTTTGGTTCACAAGCCAGCACTCAGTCCACTGAGCCACACCAGCCAGGGCTATATAAAAGTCTTTATGTGTGATATTGAAGGCAGTGGTATAACTGCAGGTGTCCTGTTGCTCACTCTATTTTCAAGCACCTTAGGAAAATCAGGAGTCGTGGCTTAAGGGTGCATGCTGAGGTGCTTCCCAGAGCAGGTCTGGGGGTGCCTGGATAAAAAGAGACCCTGAGTCAACTCAGCTGTCAGTCCAGCCCAGAGTGGAGCCACAGTGGACAGGCACTCCAGGCTCTTATTCACTACTAAGGTACCGTGCCTTTGGGTCTAGCCTCTTAGCCTCCACTCCCCAGAGCCCCGACCCCCACACCACACACACACACACACACACACACACACACACACACACACACACGAGTTCCTGAGACTGGGCCTCCTGGTGATCACCTTCACAGCTGAGTGGCTTTATCTGTCACCCTGTCCCTCCTCAGTGAGAAAGGGAAGTGACAGATAAAGCCTCTGGCTCATCCTTTTTTGGATACTAAGCGGCAGCAAATCTTCCTTCTTTAAAAGTGACTTTTATCTTTTCAAATGGCCAAAAGCCATTGAGACCCTCTTTGGAGAAAAATTAATCCAAATCATAATTCTTTTTAGTCAAAAGGAGCAGAGTACAAAGGCAGGAGTGATTTTTTGGTCTGCATATTTTGGTAAGCAGGTCTGAAGGCAATTCCAAAAGAAAATTTTGAATAGCAACACTCATTAAGCATGTGTGTCTCACCAAAGGTAATGCTTTGAAAGCCAGTACTAATGTGGATCTGTGACTGTGATTGCTAACCAATCAGTCGCATGTATTTGTTGCAATGACAACACTCATGTCCCTGCTGTTGGAATCCCCTTTCTCTTGCTTCCATGGTCAAATTCCATCCATTCATTCGTCAAAGGGATTTCAAACGGTCTGCTCCCCCAGAAGCCTCTCCGATGTCTGCCTACACCTGCCCCAACCTGGACACTTTCCTTCCCCTCCACAGAACCTCCATAACACTTCTTAAAATCTTGTATTTCTTACATGATGCTTAGCACTTTCTACTTTATAAAGCAGTTACTTACTCACTTCAGTAGATATTAACAAAGCACTGTTTCAGGTGCTGGACCACATTACTGGTGACATTAAGATGAATATTGAGTGGCTCTTCAGAGCCCAGGCTTGGGACAGGACTGAACCTGACTTCACAGACAACTGAGGGTGTTCCTAGCAGGTCCTGGTAATAGAGAAACAGGAAATTGCTTCTTAGGAGAGCTCCAGAAACCCTACAAAAGAAGAGAACTTCGAGCTGAGCCTTGAAGGATATTTAAGAATTTTCCAGACAGTAAATTGGGGAAGGACCTTCCCAACAAAGGCCCAGCCTGAGCAAAGCTGCGAGGCCGACAGCCGCAGTGCCAGGAGTCTGGAAACACCGCAGTGACTTCTCTCTCCCCCAAGGCTGTGAGAGCACTGAAAGCAGAGTCCTTTTCCAAGTCCACTGGGATCTGCATCCATGACTGCTACAGGGCCGGAGACACAATGTCCAAACACATTTGCTAAACTGAACCTATTAATTTGTAATCACATTCTTCACAATGAAATTTTCGTAGTGTTATTCCACTAACTATACAGATTGTGTGCATTGTTCAAGAGGCACGTAAATCAAATTTCTTTTTTCTTCTATGAAATGATGGTAATTGAAATGAACAATGCATGTCAGTATAAGGGCATATTGGTCCCCGGTGCCTCCCCTGCACCTGTCACATGCCACCTGCCTGTCCCTTATTCCCATTTGGTATAAACTTGGGAAATGCATATAACATTAGATTCAGCAAAAGTGTTTCCTTGAGAAGGGCTGGAGGAAAGGTGCAGATTGTCTCCTAAAGATGAAATGAACACCTCACAGAATACGATATAGTGCGAGCCTGGACCACAGTTGTTGGTCCAGATTGCACCGCTGATGCAAGCTGAGCTAATAGCAGAACTCATCCCAGACCTACGCACCAGTTACCCTTTCCTGTGAATTCTGGAACTGAAATTGAGACAAAAGTTACTCTGTCTTAGTGTGCCTCGACTATAAAGCTCAGCAGATATTGACACTTCTATTTTTTTAATTTTTTCCTAAGTAAATAACATATAATAACAAATAACATATAATACCGAGGCAAATGTGAATCAACTTTGGCACAGCTATTATTTTGCCTCACCCCTACCTTTGCCATCTACCAAGTAGGGATAATTAGAGCAATACAGTAGTTTTCTTATGAACCTAAAATCCTAAAGAGGATCAACAAATTTAATTCAATGATAGTTCAGACCTAGGCCTCTCTGGCCAAATAAAGTCATTGCTCAGATAATTCAAGCCACATGTCAGTCACTCTCGGGCCCCATCACTGTTGACTATCTATAGTTTGTCTCTTTAATGAGTATGTTCTGCTATCTTTAACTCTGGGAAATTTTCCCATGGAAAATTTAATTTTATCTTTCCTTTTGTTTTGTGAGAAATTTTATCTTCAAGTTGCCAATGCTGGCAGACAAGAAGAAAAGACAATCTGGAAATTCCAGATTTAGTTCTGATACCAAGAGCAAAGCAAGGCCAGACTAATAATTGAGGCTACTCATCAAGGAAATTTGTGCAGAATAGCTGGATAGCTTCAGCAAATGGGAATGTGTTCAATATGTTCTGGACTCTGCCCCGGGGGCTTGAGGATTCTCAAGGCTACCTACTTTCTCAAAGGTACCTACTTTCTGTCAAAGGGAAATCACCACCTCTGGTTTCTGAAGGGCCACGTTGGAGATACAAATTAGGAGAACAACGAACATAACAACACTAAGTTACTGGACCGTGTATGTTGTTCCCAAACTGTTTCCAACTTAAAACTACTATTCCTTCTCTGAAGGGACTTTGTTTCTTGTTCTGTCTTCTATCATCTACGGCCCTAGCCCACATCCCTCCAGGTCATCAAAGGCATGACCTGCAGACACCACAGGAGGGTGGGGAGCATAGGAAGAGCGACGCTGTCAAAAGTCCTCAATGAAAAGTCCTGAGATTTGGGTTCTTCCTGCCTTCCCTCTTTACTTCTATCTCGGCACACGGTGTTTGGAGTCTTGCCTCTGAAGGGAAGGGATCCAAATGAGCCCCACATTTCCTTCATGGTTGTGGGACCACCTTTTCATTTAGACCACAAGCAAGTATAATTGGTAATACCATGTTCTGTTACCATAGATGAAATGGGAAATATTCCCTACATTGACTTTTTAAACAATATGAATAAACATGTGCTTAAAAATATTATACAGCATTTCATTGTAGTATTTTTAACAATTCTGTTTTCTTGGGAAGGCCCCCAGAAACTTTGTTTCATTGGCAGAAGACATTTTAAAATTATCGGAAGTGATAAAAATAAAAGAATAGAGACTTACGTCATAAATTCACTTTGGCTTACATTTGGGTTGTACGGGATGATCATCTGTGAGCTTGTGGGCAAGCTTTTCTCTGGATTATAGTTGTCTTCAAATAAAAGTGTGATATAAATATGGATGTAAAATTTACAAATACTTGTACAAATCAACAAATTTGGAAATGTTTCGGTTTCACTCAGTTCTTAATCAAAATACAGCTAGCATAAAATAGAAACTAGTTTTGATGGCTAAAATATATACAAACTTTAAATCACAAATTTGTAAAGCATTTCCTGCTGCCATGAAAACTGATCCATGTATATACAAAGTTAGTCTTTTGTTCTGAAACTGGTAGCTCTTTCTTTTAACCTCCCTCCTATTCTGGTATATGCTCTCTCCCTCCTGGCAATCCTGTTATTTTATGTCATATTACACATTTGAAATTCTTTTTCTTTGGTAATAATAGTAAAATGGCATTTGAACAAAATGTTCTGTTATAAAACATTATGAATTCTCATAGTTTTAGCATATTAATGTAAACGTATTTGTGACTAAAAGGGCTTGGAGATTTTTTTTTTTAAATATTTATTTATTTATTTATTTACCTTTAGAGGGGAAGGGTAGGAGAGAGGGAGAAGGAGAGAAATATCAATGTATGGTTGCCTCTTATGTGTCCCATGCTGGGAACTGGCCTGCAACCCAGGCATGTGCCCTGACTGGGAATCGAACCACGATCCTTTGGTTCACAGGCCCGCGCTCAATCCACTGAGCTACACCAGCCAGGGCAGGGCTTGGAGATTTTTAAACTGCTTTTAAGGAATATAATCTGGCATAGGAAAGCTGTCACGGCTACCAGGTGATTAGTGGGCCAGGCTGACTTCAGGATGGACAGCTAAAGAGAGACTCTAAGCCCTGGCTGGTGTAGCTCAGTGGATTGAGCGCTGGCCTGTGAACCAAAGGGTCATCGGTTGAATTCCCAGTCAGGGCACATGCCTGGAAAGCAGTCCAGGTCCCCAGTGAGGAGTGCATGAGGGGTGCGTGAGAGGTAACCACACATTGATGTTTCTCTCCCTCTCTTTCCCCCTCCTTTACCCTCCCTCTAAAAATAAATAAATAAAATATTTCTTTTTGAAAAGAGAGAATCTAACAGAGACACAGAAGACAGCCATATGTGCGTGTGTGGGGGTTGGGGTGCTGGCCATGAGGGAAGGATGGGGACGGGTAAAAGCCATCCCATTCCACCGAGTGTCAGCTGTTTCAGTTTGCAGCTTTATCTGTGATCTCCACAAATACTTAAAAACAGGTGGCTCAAAATATTACTATCACTAAGCTCATTTTATAGAAGAAACATTGTAACAAAAGCTCTATTATAAGGAATGCAATCCATTTGTTCCAAGACACCGCCACATGTTATTTTTATTTTCTTAGTCTCTGCTTCTTAAAAAATTATGAAAACATGGGCCAAGACATAGGTTGCCTGACCTATTCTTAGAGTTGAGATTAATGTTATTTATATCTACACTTCCCCCAGCTGAAAGCCCCTCGGTGTCTCTCACAGGACCTCTGTTCTCTTCAAAACACTTGATGGTGTGGCCACAGCAGCCTTTTCTCTGGCTGTCCTGAGCCCACTCTCCTGAGGGGAGATGGTCACACCCTCCTTTGTGCCCCCAGAGTCCTTTGCTCACATGACACATGACACATGTCAAACTGCATGTGAGTTAACTTATTTACTTGACACTTCCACTAGGTTATAAACTTCTTACCAAGTAGGATGTACGCCTGGTTTTTCATCGTGTACCCAGCTCTTTGCAAGGTAGCCCTTGGTAAATTTGTTGAATGAACTGACAAACGAGCTCTACTTATTCTAATTTGCTTTCAATCCATCTATCAGAGAGTTGGATTCTGTTTAAACCAGATCGTCTGCTTCCTTTATGTTACTGGGTTGGAAAAATCTTAGAATTTAAAACATGAACATTGAAAATGTCCAAACAATTTAATTATTAAGCAGAAAATCTTAGATAGGAAACTTCTCTTTGTAACTGATTTTTCTTTTTTACTTAACCAGCAATGTTTTGTGTTTCGCTTAATTTTGTTACAAAGTCATAAAACTTCTGTCTAAAAGTACCTTATTGGTCCTGTCTTGTACAAACTCAACAAAATGGATAATTAGAGTCCTTTTTGTAGATTATTTAGATCCAAAGCTGCACAATACCTGTATTAACTGGATAACTAATGCAATGGTGTTTGTTATTGGGGATAGAAGTGAGGTGTTAATTATATGTGTAACTGCCACCAGCAAAACAATGTGGATATTTCTCTTCAGAACTAGAAGTGGTTGGGTAGCTCAGTTGGTGAGAGCATTGTCCTGGTACGCCAAGGCTGTGGGTTTGCATGTGGGTCAGGGCACGTGCAAGAATCAACCCATGAATGCATAAATAAGTGGAACAACGAAGTGGTGTTTCTCTCTCTCTAAAATCAATGAATAGAAAAGTTTTTCTTGCCCTGGCTGGTGTAGCTCAGTGGATTGAGCACGGGCCTGCGAAGCAAAGGATCGAGGTTCAATTCCCAGTCAGGGCACATGCCTGGGTTGCAGGCCAGTTCCCAGCAGGGGACACACGAGAGGCAACCATACATTGATATTTCTCTCCCTCTCCCCCTCTCCTACCCTTCCCCTCTGAAGATAAATAAATTTTAAAAAATCTTTAAAAAAAAAAAAAGAAAAGTTTTTCTTTAAGAACTAGAAGTAGTGTCCCTTTCAGAATAAAATCTAAATTCTAAAATAATAAAATTAGTAATTATTTCAAGTAACATTTAATGAAAAAGTCACACATTAGTACATAAGTATTTTATATGTAATATAGTTATATAATTTTATAGTATATATGTGTAAAACAAAAAAACTTCAAGCTGTCCACACGCCGCATACAATGGTTTCATTATCTGACAGCTATAGGTCATATATTTAAAACTAGAGGGGGCAGCTGTTCCCAGGATGGTCGAAATTAAGTTAGAGAGAGGGATTTGAGACATTTTAAAAAGCCTCTGTGCCCCCGCCAAAAAAAAGTATATAATCAAACATCTGCTCTCAAAATTAATCTTAATAAAGCTTTCAAAAGCAGCTTTTTCGGATTTTGTGCTGTGTTCTTACAACATAAGTGAACTTTTGCCCCCTGAATATGGCCATTTAAAATAATAAATGTACTGCTTTCCTTTTTTTTAAGTTGTCAGCCATTGTTAAAATGACTTGAATCAATTTTTTTTAAAAGATTTTTATTTATTTATCTTTAGAGAGGAAGGGTAGGAGAGAGGGAGAGGGAGAGAAATATCAATGTGTGGTTGCCTCTCGTGTGTCCCCTACCGGGAACTGGCCTGCAACCCAGGCATGTGCCCTGACTGGGAATCGAACCGCGATTGTTTGGTTCACAGGCCCGAGCTCAATCCACTGAGCTACACCAGCCAGGGCTTTGAATCAATTTTTTTGATTCTGAGGCTCCAAGGTACTCAAGGCTCATTTCATCACCCTAATAAAGTAGCGTTTTTGTGTGGGGTTGTGGGGGGCAGTCATTGCTGCTCAGGTAGGGTGGTCTCCCTGCAGCTTCCTCACCTTCACGTTCCAATCCGTGTGGCCTGGGCCAGTCACAGGAAATCGTAATCCTCTAGGGCCTGAGCTTTTAGATGTGTAATTCTACACCTTAGAAATAAAATTAGAGTAATTGTCAGCTTAAAACACACCATAAAATAATGTTTTATTAAGAAAAGGGTTCCTGTAGAAGGACCAGAACTATTCGGATAATTTGCAAGTAAACGGCATCTTTTTAAAATGTGGTTTTATTCTGCCTTGTAGATCTGACCCCATAGAGCATAGCCTCTGTCCGCAGAAACCCATGAGGTCTGCAGGCTAATTCACAGTCATCCCTGTGACTCTCTCAGGACTCTCCCAGGTTCCTGGAGCGTGTTCCGCTGGTTCAGAGGCTCGTCTCAGCCCTTGCCTCAGCTCCCCCAGACAATTTACCCCTCTGAAGCAGTCCTTCCAATATCCCTACACAGACCTAACTACGGCGGGGCAGGGGTGGGGAGCAAACCCCGCCTGCCCTTCCCCAGGGCTCCTTTCTCCACCTAGTTCCACTTCCCACAGGGCCTCGGTCCAAGGGAGTGAGAAATAGTGGCGCCCTCAGCGGGCAACTGAGGCTGTGGGCCCTGATGGGATCCACTACTCTTTCAGTCTAGACGTTACCTCTGCCGTGAGATTTTCTCTTAAAGGGAATCTCACCAAGAGGTCCCTGCTGTCCCAGAGGGGTAATTAGGTCTCCATTCAACTTAAGCAATAGACAGGGAACCAAGATTAGGGTGCAAGTACCCCGTTACTGGAACTACTAGGTACTCAGGAAAAAATGCGTAAGGCAAGAGGCCAGTTTCTAGAACCAGAGCAGAGTCACAAAAAACCAGCATCAAGGGTGACTTGATACTGAGGTGCCACTGTCAACACCGGAAACGTCCCTCCATGCCCCCCCCCCCCATAGGATCAGGCCTCGCTCCAAAGTGGCTGCAGGACCTCAGTCAGCTGCTGGGGCATTGGAGGGATAGAGCCCGGTGTAATGGAGATAAAAATGAAGCTCGTTTCACAGCTTCAAGGGGCCCAAGAGCAGCACTGCATATATCTTGAGGTAGCCCATACCTCTGGTTCTTTAATTTGACTAGTGACTAAAAAAACAAAAGTCTGAATATGGTATAAAAGATTTCCCTGAAGAAGGCTTATTTTTTAATAATTTTTAGAGAGCTGTCATTGACATATAGCATTATATTAGCTTCAGGTGTACAACATAATGGTTTGAAATTTGTATAAACTGCAAAACAATCACCACTGTAAGTCTTGTTAGCATCCATTCAATGTGCAATTACAACTTTTTCTTACAATCGGAACTTTTAAAAGTTATTCTCTTAGCAACTTCCAAGTTTACAATACAGTGTTATTAACTATGGTCAGCAAGCTGTACATTACATCCCTAGGACTTACTCATTTTAGACCTGGAAGTTTGTACATTTGACCCCCCTTCACCCACTTCCCCTGCACCCCACCTCGGGCAGCCACCAATCCTGAAGGAGGCTCCAGAATCAAGCAGGTATGCGCTAGAGTCGTGTCTCTATCACTTACTGGCCATTTAATGTTGGGTCAGCCTTTCTGATTTCCTGCTTTATTTTCTGCTAAAGAAGGATTTTGATACAGTCCTAGTAATATTGCTGTGACGATTAAGATCAGTCTCAGCACAGAGTGGTTTTCCCAAACTTGTTGGCACATTGGAATTACCTAGGGAGCTTCAAAAATAAGATGTCTGTGCCCCACCGCCCCAGAGAGCATTTCAGCAACGTGGCCCCGGTTTTGGAATTTCTAAGAGATCCTCAGCTGATTCTAATGTTCAGACAAGTTTGGCATAGAGCTGCCCTATACTGAGCATTAAATATTTGTTAAATGAATGGAAACAATTAGTGCCTGGCACATCCTAGAGTTTCCAGCATTTTTGGCTCCCTTCCCTTCCCTGACTAGCTCCCCTGTTTTTATTGGCATTCCTGAAGACTTAATGCCAGGCTGTGATTCCAGCTGATGTGGCTACCACTCATGGCCAGGCGCATGTGAGGATGCAGACGGCTGTGGAATCATGTGCCGTAATACCCTGCAGGAGGAAGAGAGGAGAAAGAGGCAAAGTTGCACTGCAATGGGCAGCCCACAGAGCTTCTGTTAGGGGAATGTCTAATGAGTTTGCTTTCAAGTTCACTGTATACAGTAAAGCCCCTGAATGCTAATTATAAAGTCACCTTGGAAACCAGAACCCAGTTTTGTGTTCTTGCTGGGGCTGATACTGGCATGAACCAGAACACACAAAGGATAAATCAAAGGCAGAGTTTCAGCTGGTCCTGAGCTCTCCTATTTTTTGGCTTTTATATGCAACATTTGTTGCAGTAAATCCTTGGTTTAGTGTTCCTGGGTCAGCCTTCTGAATGTGTCAAAGTTCCAAAAAGTCGAATATGTGGCTTATTGGTTTCAGTGTCCTTTTATGGCTCTTGGAGAGAGGCTCTGCATTCTGAGAGGGAGGGAACTATGTAAATCATTCTAGGATTCAGAAACCAGTATCAGCTCCCTTTCCACAAAACAGGAGGACTGTAAAGCTGCAGCGTTTCAGATGTGGGAGAGGGGTCTGTCCCCTCACCGACCACGTAAGTTATTACATGCTTATGAGTACAAGTAATATTTTCTGGCTCTCGGTGCCTGGAACTGAGGACTGGAATATTATTTGAAGCCTAAATCTTGTATCTGATGCTCTTTATGATTCAGAGCAAGTTCTCAAGTTCACCTCAGTAACATAATAGAAACACTTAATATACTTTAAAGAATTGGTTAGTCTCAAGAACTATGTGAACATTTCTGCCCGACCTGAGAATCCCGATGGCATCAGGCTGGTCTTCCTCATAAACGAAACCACCCTGTTTTATAACTTCAGGAGGTGAGATCTCTAGACTGCTCAGTTTTTCAGATATGCATCATGAATAGAAAAAATCTTTTTTAAAATTTCTTTTCAATTATACTTGACATATTTACAGTATTATGTTAATTTCAGGTGTACAGCATAGTGATTAGATATTTGTGTACCTTTGAAGTGACCACTGTGGTGTGTCCAGTTCCCATCTCACACCACGCAAAGCTGTTACATTATTGACCCTGTGCTGTATTTCGCATCCTCATGACTGCTGTGTAACTGGCAATTTTGTATTAAGAGAAGAACCTTTTATTTCAGGGTAATTTTACACTTACCAGGGATTGGATTATACAAGAACTTGGAGAATTGTGTCTTTTTTTTTAAACTAAAACCTACCACAGATTAAAAACTTGATATTGACACTTTGTAATACTGACTCATTTAGGAAAATAAGGATGTGCTATCTTTGTTAATATTTGTCGCCATGCAATGTTTTACATATTGATTGCATTTGGTATTGAAAGTGATTGAGCCTAATCCATATTTCTATTGCTCTCTTTTAAATTTTCTATTTTTTTCACCAAAAAAAATTGGTTAGCCTCAAGAACTATGTGATCGTTGAAAAACATTTCTTATCACAGGAATACAGTGTTCTACCTCAGGATTTAAAAGTAAGATGTTGCATAAGACAACTTTATTGTACATGTGTGCTTGTCTCCTAGAAGTTTTAAGCTCTCTAACAACTGCCTCTTCGGGTTCCTCTCAAAATGTTAGATCAAATCCCTCTATTGCCATTTCAATGTGTTAGAACCTCATGTTTCAAACAAAGGTTGTACTTCAGATAGCAAAGAAGGTAAGAATAAGCATAGCTATTGCTCTGCGGAAATCTAGTTTTTGGTTTGCTCACTGACAATCAGCATTAGAGGAACCAAGTCATGAGCAGGGCCTGGGCCCTGGCCGCCTGCAGGCTTGACAACACCCAGGTCCCACGTGGCCCCTGTTTGGCAGTCAGTTTGGTGCATGCATGCTTGGAAAAGGAGTTCCACATGAAGAATGTCAGTATTACTTTCTTTAGTTGCTCAGAAAGATTTTTTTTTAATCTAATAATTTTTGAATAATTTTCAACTTTCTCACTTTGGTGGCTGCAATTCCCAGTGTCCCCAAAAGTGAACCCTCTTATCAGTTGGACCACTTTTTTCTTACAATTCTCAATTGGCCAAGGCTCAGTCTCATGCATATCCTGAGCTCTGGACATGAATTTGTAAATATGGCTTTGTTTCCCTCTGTGTTAGCAGCGTGAGTCCTGGATTGCATTGACAGGTCTGTACAGCTGAGTCATGCTCCATGTTCTCAAGGTGAATCCTCTCTGAGTCCCAGGTTGTCCCAAACAGACCAGTGATGTCCAAGTGTACCTCCTGGGTGCCCTTTGTAAGTCTGGCACCCCAACCCCTCATTGATCACGTTGGCTATAAGTGATGTCAGCAGCATCCCAGCACTCAGCAAGGACATTCGTCTCAATGCAATGCCTTCCCTTTGCTCTCTCCCCACAGGGTCCAGTAGCATCGATTGCATCCACATTGTCTGCCCTCTCCCCTGGGCCTGGCCTTCCTCCACCCCCTCCTCCTCCACCTCCTCCAGGGCCTCCTCCACTTTTTGAGAATGAAAGCAGAAAAGAAGAGTCCTCTCCTTCACGCTCAGCTTTATTTGCACAACTTAACCAAGGGGAGGCGATTACAAAAGGTGAGAAAAACCAGACCTTGCAGCTGTTTCCCTGGGACTCCAAGCACACAGGCCCCCCAGAGCTCGCCATGGATGCATTATCCCACCCCAGTCTCAGCATGCAGGGAGCTGCTCTTGAGAAGGCAGGGCCTGCAAACCTGTATCTCAAGGTAGATGAGCTCAGTGGGCTGTTCACAGACCAGAAAGAACTCAGAGACTCTGGGTGTTCCACTGACTACTGCGCACTGCCTCCCCATTCCGGCCCCTGATGTTACAGCGCCACCTATATAACCAAGGCATCAAGATCGAGTGAAATAAAAATGACAAATGATAGCACCTATGACCTCAAGCAGTATACAAACTCAAGGAGTTATATCATCAAACTACTTTTGTCCTCTCAGTGAATAGTTAATTTTTTAAAAAATCATACAATCTGTAATAATATCATGTTGCCAAAAACTTTATGCAAATGTATTTTTGCTTTGCATGGGTAATAGGAATTATGGTATAAGCATCCCTATGAACTGGGCTGGGAGTTAAGAACCAAAAATTTATATTTTTCTCAGGCTCCAATTAGCTGCACTGCCTCCTCATCTGAAAAGTGAAGGAATGGATCTGTAACCCTAAAACTGACTCTACTCCAACATGTACTTAACGCAGTCCCCTAAGCTTTTGGCTATGTCTGGGGAATGAGTTAGCCACGGGAAAAGAAGTAAATCAAATGATCCTTTTGGGCACAATGGTTTGCTTTTAACAGAATTTGTATGTATCATCTTATCACCTTAAAGAAGAGGACCCTCTGCCCTGGCCAGGTGGCGCACTTGGTTGGAGCGTTGCCCCACACACAAAAGGTTGCAGGCTGATCCCTGGTCAGAGAGTGTACAGAAGGCAACCGATCAGCACTTCTCTCACACTGATGTTTCTCTCCCCCACCCCAAACCCTGCTTTCTCTCTCTCTGAAGTCAATAAACATATCCTTGGGTGAGGATTAAAAAAAAGAAAGAAAGAAGGAAGTGGTTCATCAAATGCTTACAGTGTTTCTGTTAACTCTAATTTACACATATCTCAAATTGTGCATATTAACCTTGAGAAAACACAAGGCTGCTATGAAAAGGGCATGGACCAGAATTGTGATGCTGTTGCCCTCACATCGATCTAAGAAGTTAGGGGCATTCCCTGTGCATACAATTGAAAGCAATGTGTTTGTACGTTACCTTCCCAGGGCTCCGGCACGTCACAGATGCCCAGAAGACATACAAGAATCCTGGCCTGCGAGCTCAAGGAGGACAAACTCCATCTCCCACCAAAAGCCGCTCTCCAGGTCCCAAGGCTCCCCAATCAGAGCCTCTTCAGAAACATGCTCCTGTGTTCGAGTTGGAAGGAAAGAAGTGGAGAGTAGTGAGTGAAGCCCTTTAGCCTTCATTCCTGACGCACTCTGACGAAAGGACTAGCGGCAAACCCACGCGCCAAGGTCTTCAGGATTTCCAAGTGCACTGACAGGGGCAAAGGCTGGCGAGCATAGAACTGGAGCCTTTCTGAATGCTTCCATCAACATTTTTAATTTTTCATTGTTTTCCATTTATTAGTTTCTTCAACTTTTAAAATTATGTTTTAATTGTGGTAAAATACACATAACACAAAATTTACCATCTTAACAGTTCTATGGCATTAAGGACACTCCACTTTGTGCCACCATCGCCACCATCGCCACCATCCATCCACAGAACTGTTTCCATCTTTGAAACTGAAACTCTGTGCCCCTTAAACACTAACTCCCCATGGCCCCTCACCCGAGTCCCGGGCACCCACCATTCTACTTTCTGCCTCTGTGAGCTGGACTGCTCTTCCCATAAACTTTTAATCTGTTCCCCATTCTGATGAGCTGTAGGATGTTTCACTCTAGCCCTGACAGAGGTGCTGATATAACCTATTACTTCACCCACCACCTCCACCTTTGCGTGAGCAGGACAAGGACACTTTGAATGAAGCTGGTGCCCCTGGACGATCCCAGGGGCTTCCCTAAAGATTGAGGACCAAAAGTCCCTGGGAAGGTTGCCATGGTCTGAACCCACTGGGATTTAGACCACCGTAGTGGCCCTTACTAGTCTATTTGTCCACCTCCTACCTGACACAGCAGATTTGCCACAGCATCAGTAAATCCAGACTCAGCCCCCTGACTCCACATAGAGCTCTTCCATCCCTGGTCCAGCCCCAACCCCCTCACCAGGGGGCCTGACACCTGACTACTTGCAAATTGACACCAACCACCCTTCCAAACAGCCATTTCCTCTATTCCTAACACCACAATGACAAAGTAAAACCTGTGGTTTAGTCTGTAAAAAATGGTTCTAAAAGAAAGAACATATTAAAAAGCTATAGTTAATGAATGCTGAACTCCATAGTAATTTCATTGTGCAATGGATTCAATCTATCTAAACACCCTTACATTTAATGTTTGCATATGTTTTAATTTTAGGAGTACCAAGAGGACAGAAATGACCTTGTGATTTCAGAGACTGAACTGAAACAAGTGGCTTACATTTTCAAATGCAACAAATCTACGCTACAAATGAAAGGGAAAATAAATTCCATTACAATTGGTAATGCAGAACTACGGTGTTATTGTTACCATGATAAGTATAAACATGCTGTGTGTATTTAGTGGAGTTTTTTTTTTCTTAGACAACTGTAAGAAGTTTGGTCTGGTGTTTGACAATGTGGTGGGCATTGTGGAAGTGATCAACTCTAAGGACATACAGATGCAGGTAAGTGACTCTTTGAATCATGCTCTGCCCTCACTGTGGTTTGCCCAGGTCATCCACTCTGCCTGCAAGGGGCCCTTCCTCTCCCCCTGGAAAACTCCTCCCTTTCCCGCTAGACCCAGCTCTGTCAGCTCTCCTCAGAAGCCCTCTCTTACTGCTCAGTGTTAATTCGTCTTTTTCAGTCTCTTAGAACACTTCCTGTTTTGCACTCCAAATACTGGTTTGCCATCTCTGTTTCAAGAAGAGCTAATTAATCTTTACCGCCCAGACCTCCACATGCTAAGTGTCCGATACATGTTTGAGGAGTGAGAGATGTAAATGAATCAACTAATGAGTGAACAAAAATACCAAGAAATTCTCCCAGCATACTAGCGCTATCCCAAAAAGAATTTTCTCCCCTCAGAATTGGTTCTGAGTAAGGAGGGGGAAAAGTTTTTCTGAAGAGTCAGTGGAATCAAATAAGCAACACTGGAAAGTAGAAATGAAATTGAATTTGCAATGCAGGAGAAAAGTGTGTCTCTTTAATAATTTTGATTTAACCAAATGGGATTTTATAATGTGCAAAAGCTAAAGGAATTCTTCCTTTCTTAACTTCTATAGTTATAGAAGTTATGGCCTTCTATAGGCCAGCTATAACTTCTTTCTTTGATTACACTCTTTTCCTATTGTTAATCACCCCTAATTATCTGATGTTTTCTAATAATGTTTATTAAAATTGTATTCTAGTTTTATAGATATTTCTCTTTTGTTTTAACTGGGCTTTTCACCACTACCACCGTAAAAAAAATATTAATTTATTGAGGTGACATCGGCTAGTGCATTGTGTAAATTTCAGATATACAACTTTATAACATCTGTGAACTCCCTTATGTGCTTCCCACCCAAACTCCAGGTTCCTGCTGCCATGCACTTGGCTCCCTTTACCCTCTTCATCCTCGCCCCCAACCCCTCTCCCCCTCTGGTAACCACCACTTTGTTGTCTGTATCTAGGAGTTTGTTTCTTTGTTTTACTCGTTCATTTGTTGCTTTGGGGGTCAACAAACACAAACTGTAAAGAAAAGGACAGATGAATCTAACCACATAAAAGTTAAAATTATATATTCAATAGAAGACATCATATATAAAGCTGAAAGACAAGCCATGGATTTGAAAATGATACTTGTAATGCAGTTAATCAAAAAGGATTTGTAACCAGAATTTATAAAGAACTTAACACAAATCAATAAGAGAAAAAGAGTAACCCAGTAGAAAAATGGGCAAAGAATATTATGGCAATTTTGAGAAGGAAAAAAACAAGTGTTTTCTAAATATGTGAAAATGTGCATGACCTACCTAATAGAAATAGGAATGCAAATTAATACTACAGTTAGCGATAGCTTCACAATCAAACTTTTGCTCTTAGGCTGTCCTTACTTTACAAGGGACATATTAGCTGAAACCCATGTTTGTCATAGCTGTGCAGCTTAAGGACCACCTGTACGTTGAGGAGCCTGATGGTACAAGGGTTGCTAGGGAAGTGGAACAATGGGACCCTGATACATCAGTGTTGGGAGAGTGAATCTACTGCACTCACTGTGCAGGGTAAATTGACACCATGTAATAAAGTTAAAGACATTCATAGTCTGTGACTCAGCAATTTCTCTCTTAGGTACCCACACTAAAAAAGCTCTAGTGCCTATGTCCATGAGATGTGTAAAATTACTTATTGCAGTATCATTTATAATAACAATAAAAACAAAAGTAATTTAAATGCCCACCAACTGGTAAGTGAATAAATGAATCCCACTAGCAGAATACCATAGAGTAGTTCAAATGCATGAACTGCAGTTACATGTGTAAATGTACGGATCACTCTCAAAGCAACAGTGAGCAATAAAGGCAAGTTACAGAATGGCAGGCATGGTGCAGCGTGTCCCTTTATGTGAAGAGTGAAAACGTGCAAAATGATACGCACATGTTAGACATGCTTATGAAGGCTCAAGGGCACTTTACCCCAGGGACAGACCTGGTGTGAATGATAAACACAGAATCCTGAAGAGCAGTTACATCTGTGGGGGAAGGAGGGAGGTGAATAGGGACCCGGTGGAAGGTACGGAGGGGGCTTCAAAGATACTGGAAGAGTATAGTCCTAAAAAAAAAAAAAAAAGGCAAATAAGCCAAATGTTCAACTCTGATAAAGCCCTGTGACAGACATATCTGCATTTACATATTTTATGATATTCTTTCTATGTTTCTGTGTTTAAAATGTATCATAATTTTTAAGAATACGGTCAGGATTTCCAAAAATAATGGAAGGATAAATCTGGTTATCTATCCAAAAGAGAGAGAACCTTGGCGGTGACATCCAGAGACCAGAGAGAAACCTTTTACTGGAATACTTTCCGAACTTCTGGATGTTCACACCAAGGCAATGCCACGATCTGTTTAAAATGCTGAATGCATCCTTCAGAAGGGCCTGGAGACGACAGAGACAGGAAGCAGAGCGGCGGCCGCCTGCGGGCGAGGACAGGCGCACGGACCGTGAATGGGCATCCAGGTTACTGTGAGGATGCTGGAAAGAGCTTCAAACTGAACTGAAGGGATGGTCGCACTACTTTGTAAATCTACCAAATACAATTAAACTGCACCCTTAAACTACGTGGATTTTTGTTTGCAGATTTTACCTCAGTACTGCTGCTAAAAAGACTGAAAGTAAGAAAGGGCACTGACCAAAGTTCATATGATTTGATCCAGTAATTCTGTTTCTAGCAAATTACTCTAGAAAAAGAGTACAAATTATGAAAGAAAGAACACACTAGGAGATTCCATGGAAATTTTGGAAATTTTTACAGAGAAATAAATTTTTGAAAAACAAAACGAGTACAGAAGCATGTATGAAATGCTAGAGCACTGGCCTGGGCAAGGTCACATAGCACCTGTCACTCAGCAGAGGAGCTACTTTTGGCCCAGTTCTGTTGATAAGAAACAATCTCTGTTCTCAAAGTGTTCAGGGGAAAAGGGTTTGTATATCACCTACTCTAATGTAATATTGACCAAAATGCTGTGGAAATGAAAATTCTTACTAATTCAGGGCTATTTTTTTTAATTCTGCTATTGCTTTTTCAGAGTTTTAGATACATAGAGCATCTCAGCATTGTTCATATAATATAGCGATACATATATATAATATAATAGCATAATGTGCTTGCCTCGTGTGACCCCACTCTGTCTCGTAAACAAATCACCTACGACTCACTAACAATTCACTCCTTCTCTTTCCTTGCCTGCTATTCGTACAGTTCTGGTCAGTATGCAAATGCTCTTCATCACTATAAAATAAACAACTCTAGATCACCAAGAACATTACTGCTGACATATTCTTGAAATACAGATGTATGTATTATCATTTTATTTTACTTATGGCAAAGCCCTGTGCTTACCTGACCTCGAACTACCTCTGCCTTTTTTTTTTTTTTTTTTTTGTACTGGGGTTTACTTCCAACTCGGTGTCCAGTTTCTGTGGAGAGAGGAGAAAACAGAGAAGAGTGGTGACCTGGCTAGACTCCCCCTAAGGAATTCTTTACATCACCTGCACCATCAACAGGAGTTGCTCCTTTGGTTTGCAATCCAGCCTTTTCTTCAGGGTGAAAGAGGAGATGTCTTTATCGCTTCAATTACCATTACAAGAAGGAAAATTATAGAGTTGTAATATGGTCATTGGGGGAACAGTCTACCCCTATAGAGATTTGGGGGAATGCCTGAAAACTGACTGTAAAAAGAGAAATTTAAAACTGATCAAAATTTTTATAGCACTTAGATTTTTAAAACAATACAAAGAATCGCCTCCTCTCGTGTATGGTGCCTTTTGCCTATACAATGAGTGGCTTGAACTGGGTCTCCAGTTTTCACTCCTGAAATTAATACATTTCGAAATACTTAGACACTCATTATCTCATTTAAGCTTCACATTCAGCCAGTGAGATTTTTATCTAGCAAAGGACTTATGTGAAAAGAATTGTAGTGTTTCTTATTTATTCCTTTTTTGGTTCGGGAAAAATCTCAATTACAGAACAATTTATTTGCTCTTAAATGACAATATTAGCACTTGTTTTAATCCAACTTTTATAGAGATTTGTCAAAACTAAAATTTTAAGCACATAAAGGGAAATGCATCTTGTTCCTTTTATCATGAAATCAAATATACGTTTCAAAGCCACTAACAGGGTTGTAAGACTTTTTCTCAACATTAGCTGCTGTTTTCAAACTATCCCTTTATTTTGTCTCAGGAAAGAGACCCCGAGGTTTGAGAATCCCCTTGTGAGATCCTTTCATTCTGTCCCCAAACGACACCTACCAATGCAGCCTTGAGACTGGGCCCTTAACCAGCCCCCAGCTCTGACCCAGCTGTCCCTAGCACCTGGTTAGGCCCATGAATTGTCCCTACTTAGGAATATTATAATTCCTGTTTCTTTGCTTTGGTCCCATATTATTTTTCTTCTATTTCAGGTAATGGGAAAAGTGCCGACAATTTCCATTAATAAGACGGAAGGCTGCCACGTATACCTCGGTGAAGATGCGTTAGACTGCGAGATAGTGAGTGCCAAGTCCTCTGAAATGAACATTCTTATCCCTCAGGATGGCGATTATGTAAGTACCTTTTAAAGGACAGGAAAGACTCTTTCTCGAGCCTTCATTATTAACATTCTTTGAGACTGACTACTCAGCTCCCGACTCACGAGCTTCACTTGTCAACCACTCACAGGCTGGAGAGGCATTCAAAGAGCTGCCTCACACATCTTTCCCCTCTTCCTTTCCTTGACGGTGCTCACTCCTGGGTTTGTAGCTCTCAAGGCAGGTTGCTGATCACGCCCCTCACGGGGCTAGCTTGTATCACATACAGCACACCTCTAAGTCCCTATTAGTTGGGACCAAACATTGCCCTTGGCTACGGTGGAGGCAAGCAGAAAAGAGGGAGAAATGCTTTGGGGGAAAAGTGGAGGGGGGTGATAGTAATAAGTAGACCAATTTGTGTGGGTATTCTTACATCAGAAGTTCTCAAACCCAGTGTAAGAATCTGCTGGGAAGCTTGATGCTGGTGCCCACTCCCCAAGTCTGCACCTGGAAATGAGACCCAGGACACTTGCAGGGGGGTCTGGGAATCTGCATTTTAATAGGCCCACAGAAACACTAGCCCCTGCGATGTTGCCACCATTTAGTTCCTTTGCCTTCTCTGTCTGACAAAGCAGCTTCTAACAGAGCGTGCAGATATCCTCACGCATTGAAAAGCAAGTATAAATAAATGCATCTTGTGCATCACACAGTGTCGTGGTCCCACCGGTTGTTACTATTTAGAACCAAGCTACTGCTTTTTACTAGTTATTGCTTCTGAGATCATTCCCTCTGATTCTAACTGTGCAAGGGGGCCGGGAACCAGGAAGCCTGGGAGAAAGTGTGATTGAGCAGGCACAGCTTTGGAAGAGGAGGCCCCATCAGTCCATCACTGTCAGCACTCAGGTTACCCTCCTTACACAGGCAACACGACTGCTCTCACGTTCTCCTTTCCTTGCAGGACGTTGGTCCTGTCCAAATAGAGACATTTCACCCATAGTTAATATAAGTCCTGCTCTTCTGCAAGATTCAAACCCCAACTCACCTGTTTAAAACCCTGCGTGCCAATAACAGCCAGGCTACCAAGGAAAGAAGAGTGATGATGGGCAATATAGCCATAACACAATTACGGGACCAATAAAACATGGTAATATTCTTTACGTATTAATCCTGTAAACCCAGAGTAAAAATAAATGTTCTGGGCTATTTGACCCCAAGGACGTTTTCTAAGCGTGAATATTTTGGGCAGGACCAAATGCCCGTTAATTGCCCCTTTCCCCATCTCTCGGTGAGTTCTCCAGTGCTGCCCAGACACATCCTACATGTCGCAGCCTCCAATTTATCATTTAAGTCTGAACAACAAAACTCTGCCAGCATTGGGCCACATTTCACAGCTAGGTGTGTGGCCAGCCTGACCCTGAGCTTTAGAGGAGAGTCTCCTCTCACATTCTCCACCTGCTGCTACTTAGTAGTTCCCATGCAGCTGAGCCTTCTGCTACTGCTAAAAACAAGCTACTGAAGTGCAAAAGCCACTACAGAGCAGGTCCAGAGAAGAGAGTCAAAAGTTCGGGTGAGTCCTGGCCTTGGCAGCTGTTTAAGCAGAAGGCTCAGCTGCATGGGAACTGGATCAGCTAGGAAAAGCATTGGGGTTCGGATGAGCACTCCAGAGTAATTAATGTATAGTCCCCAGGCATGGGACCCAGACATCTGCATTTGTTAAGACTTCCTAGGTGATTCCAGTATGGAGCCTAGAATAAGATCCGCTGATCTAAGGATGAGTATAGGTAAAAACCTGAGCATGATGATGTAGTCTTCCCTCTATACGGAAATTATCTTTTGCCCTCTTCATGCTTTTTCCATTTAAAGGTAATAGAGAGCAATATGGAAGTCCTGCTGTAGGCATTGTAATCTGGGAATGGAGGGTAGGGATGACTCATCCCAAAGAAATCCAGAGAAGACGTGTCATCAGATTACTATCAGTTTACACCCCCCAAAATTTCCAAACAGCTGTAGAGAAGTTACTACCTTCTCTACACTCCAGTGCCTTCACTCCAGAGTATTCTCTACCTGGCTTTGTTTACTCATCCTGAAGAGCCCCAGAAGGGATATTAGCTGCACACACACAAGGTTATTGAAATTGTGGCTTCTGTGACTTCCAGCCAAGATGGAGGCATAGGTGGACACACTGTGCCTCCTCTCACAACCAAAATTAAGGACAACAAAAATTTAGAAACAAACAAACAAAAAAAACAACCGGAACATATAGAAAATTGAATTGTACAGAAGTTCAACAATGATTCACTCAGACCGGTAAGAGGGGCAGATTCGGCGGCCGGTGGAGAGGGACCGTGGCAGGAAAAAGCAGTGGCTAGTGGTCCCGGATACGCAGGTGGTGGTTGGCACACACCAGGTGCACAGAAGGCAGTTAGCAGACCCCAGGAGCAGGGAGGCAATGAGCAGACCCAGCGAGTTGTGCAAGGTGGCTGACCGGAGTCACACATTCGTGTGTAGATAAATCAAGCCAAAACCGGCAGCAAGGCAGACTGAGCAACCCAGAGCCCCAGCACCAGGAAATAAAGCCTAAAAGCACCGATTGAAAACACTTGTGGGGGTTGAGGTGCCAGGAGAGACTCTCAGCCTCACAGAGGGGACTGAAATCCAAGAGAGAGCTCAGCAAGCGCCATTGTTCCCTCTCAGACACCCCCGCCCCTGCCCCACATACAGTATCACAACTCTGCCACTGGGTTGCTCCGCACTGGCGAACACTTAAGGCTCCGCCCCTTATACGTAACAGGCACAACCAGACCAAAAGAAATAGAAAAAAAATGGCCCAAAAGAAAGAACAAATCAAACCATCAGAGCCAATACTTTTAAGAGACCAAGAGATAGCCAACCTATCAGATGCACAGTTCAAAGCACTGATGATCAGGATGCTCACAGAATTGGGTGATTTTGGTCGCAAATTAGATGAAAAAATGAAGGCTACACTAAGGGAAATGAAGGAAAATGCACAGGGAACCAATAGTAATGGGAAGAAAACTGGGTTCAATTCAACGGTGTGAACCAGAAGGAAGAAACAACCAAACAAGAAAGAATGAAGAAACAAGAATTCAAAAAAATGAGGAGAGGCTTAGGAACCTCTGGGACATTGTTAAACATCCCAACATCCGAATTATAGAGGTACCAGAAGGGGAAGAGGAAGAGCAACAAGTGGAAAACTTATTGGAACAAATAATAAAGGAGAACTTCCCCAATCTGGCAAAGGAAACAGACTTCCAGGAAGTCCAGGAAGCTCAGAGAGTCCCAAAGAAGTTGGACCCAAGGAGGAACACACCAAGGTACATGATAATTACATTAGCCAAGATTCAAATGAAGGAGAGAATCCTAGAAGCAGCAAGAGATAAGGGGACAGTCACCTACAAAGGAGTTCCCATCAGACTGTCAGCTGATTTCTCCAGAGACCTTCCAGGTGAGAAGGGGCTGGAAAGAAGTATTTGAAGTCTTAAAAGGCAAGGACCTCCATCCAAAATTGCTCTATCCAGCAAAGCTGTCATTTAGAATGGAAGGGCAGATAAAGCGCTTCTCAGATAAGGTCAAGTTAAAGGAGTTCATCATCACCAAGCCCTTATTATATGAAATGTTAAAGGGATGTATCTAAGAAAAAGAAGATAAAAAATGTGACAGTAAAAAGACAGCAAACTCACAGTTATTAACAACCACACCTAAAACAAAAGCAACCTAAGCAAACAGCTAGAACAGGAACAGAACCACAGAAATGGAGATCACATGGAGGGTCAGCAACAGGGGAGTGGGAGGAGGAGAGAGGGGGAAAAGGTGCAGAGAATAAGTAGCATAGATGGTGGGTAGAAAATAGATAGGGGGAGGGCAAGAATAGTGTGGGAAATGTAGAAGCTAAAGAACTTATGACACATGGACGTGAACTAAAGGGGGGAATGTGGGTGGGAGGGGGTGTGCAGGGTGGAGGGGAATGAAGGGGAGGAAATGGGACAACTGTAATAACATAATCAATAAAATATTAAAAAAGAAATTGTGGCTTCTTTGCTTTATTGTAAGATTTTTCCATTGTAGGTTTCATTCAGGGAGAATTCATCACCCATGATAGAAAGGGCTGTCCCTTTAAAATAAACAAATAAGTGGCTTCTTCCAGAAAAAATAGTCAGATCATACAGGAAAATATGTACTCATGTGTGTACCCCATGAAACTTCACATCTCAGCAATGGTGAGCACAGGCATCAGCTTATCAGACAGTTGTGGTTTCAATAGCGCTGTGTGTCTGGAATTCCAGGGAAGACACACAAGCCGAGGCCAAGGGGACTGCTCCACACCTTCCTTTCTGATCCCCTTCTGAAATAACTGGAGAGCCTCATTCAGAATGGAGAGATTTCAAACTACTTTTATTTTGGCTATATTGCATTTGTGTGTGTTGGGGGAGAGTCTGCGTGGGGCATGGTGTGTGTGTGTGGTACACGTGCATGTATTTCCCAATGGGAAGAGTAGGGTGGCAGGATGAAGGGTGAGAAATTTATATACAACCTGAAGTACATTCTCGTATTTCATCAAAGAGTAGACAGATAACACCAGATAAAGCTCAGTGTGACTGGGGATCAGCAGCTTCATCACCCCCGGGGAATTTGTTGGAAATGCTGATTGTCATTCTCTTCCCCAGATCTACTGAATCCAAATCTGCATTTTAACAAGCTCCTCAGTTGAATTCCTGTGCATGTTTGAGTTTGGTGGAGATTCATGGGTAGGAGAGGCAGTCTAAGTTTGCACTCTGGATGCTCTGCTCACTAGTGACATCATCTGGGTCGGTGGCTTAACCCCTCAGGCCTCTGTTTGCTGTAGATTGCATCTCAATGAACCTAGGTCATGGGGATGTAGGAGGTCAACTGAGTTCACATATATCCAATGCTTTAAAAAAAGTCTGGTTCTTAATAAGTTCTAGTTTAATGGTGAGGCTGGCAGACTGTCACAGAACTGACACATGACTGTGCAAGTCTCCATGTGACATAGAAGTTTTCTCCATGACAAAGGTTTGAGTTCCATAAAATGTCTTTGTCCATGAAGTAACACTAACCAGCCTTCTATCTGTTTGCAAAGGAAGCCTTGGTTTAAATAATTTTGTTCCTCTTGCCTTTTTCCAGAGAGAATTTCCTGTTCCCGAACAGTTCAAGACAACATGGGATGGATCCAAGTTGGTCACTGAACCTGCAGAAATTATGGCCTAACCTCCAGAAAGACCAGACCACCTGATCTGAATCTCCCAATTAAAAAAAAAAAGAAGAAAAAGCAGCATTAAAGACCTAGAAGTTGCAGTAGCAACTGCTAGGTGTGGCCTCCAACAATTCTGTGCTATAGGAACAGCATCATTTCTGGCATGCCTTCATGGGCATTTTGAAATAGTTAACATTTCTTCATGATTTGCCTTTGTGTGTGGTTTGAGTTCCACATGCTAACTTGTGAGCATTATGCATTTAAAGGGAAAAAAGAATTCTGTTTTCCTCTTATCATTAACACAGTAGACTATAGGTAAAAATTATTGCATGATTCATTTTTGCACTTATGTTTAATTGCTATCTGGAAAATAAAACCTTTGAGAATCTAAGGTGTACATTTTTACCTTTTACACAATTTCAATATGCTGTAGTGGCAGTATGCTCTGAAAAAAACTGCTTTTTATTTTCTTACTTTCACAACATGTTCACCTTTATTAGTGTGAATACACTATCAGCATGAATACGTATCTCAATCCATGTTTTGACGAAACAGAAGAAAATTCCATACTAAGGACCATATCCAGTTTCTCGGTCCCTAGAAGACCTTTATTCTTTACAGTTACTAAAACCCAAAGTAAATGCTAACAACTTCTCATAAACATTTTTCCACCTTGTCACCTGGGAAACTTTTATTTTTCTGCATAAAGATTCATGCCAAAAACTTGGTGGGAGGAAGCAGATATAATACCTCACAATTTTGCTCTAAGATCAAGCTCAATTTTTGTTTACCAATTTTGAACCTGTTAAATATCAGATGCCTTGTAAGTGATGTCTTTAATGTTTTCTTACAGACCACCTTCTTCTTTTCCACTTGCCAGACTTGCTAAGCAGTCTCAAAAATGAACATGAAAAAGCCATAAATGTATTACTTCTTACAAAATCCAAGGAATAGTTTGTTGGTTTGGCCTGCTGCTCCTATTTTGTAGTATTGATAGTACATGCTTTTTCAACATAATACGATACTTCTTTGTATCTTTTTAGAATATAGTGCTGAAAATCTGCAACTTCTCGGATCACGTGTAATAAACTATAGTATAATGCTTGCAGACCCAATACAAGCATATATATTGTGCCTATTACAGCCTTTGGAATATACATCATTTCTGTCTTTTTAAGTATCTTCTATATCCATATAGAATTAAAATTACTAAATACTCATGTATCAAGGTTTTGCAATAAAAGTTTTGTCCATATAAATAATGTTGTGGCTTTAGTAAATATCTTTTTTTCAATTGTAAACTTACTCTAAAATAAAGTAAAATTCCGATTGTTTAAGTGCTGTGTTGAATTCTGGGTGTTAAAGCTCTTTTTTTCTGCTTTGATTTGCCCCTTGCTCATCTGTCTTATTTAGGAAAGACAGCTGAGTCCTCTGGTTGAATTAGATAATGTATGCAGCATGCCACCAGCTTCCCTGAAGAACGGCTTCCCCGAGACAGATGTCACATAAAGCCATTTGTAGTTGGAATAGTCAACCAGAAAATTCTGGAACTATTTTATAAATCAAGGTCTCTTCATTGAGAAAACCTCCCTCATTGATCTCAGTTCATGTAAATATCCCAGAAATTAAATTTAGCTTATAAGTATAATATGGTGTTATATATACTATATATTTTAAAGTATAGTATAAATAACTTTTATAATAAATGTATAAGTAAACTTATGGAGGAAAAATTTAACTGGGAAAAAACTCTAAAAAGGACAGGCTACATACCCATAATGTAGTAATAATTTTACGTTAAAAAATAAGTCCACTTAGAATTCTTAGACTCTATGCCAGATAATGCTACATTTCCAATATGTGTTTTTTCTTGCATATTGTTGAATTCCAATGTTAACAGTGCTGTCGCCTAATAAATATTAACAAAGGGGTAAGAAACCCATACTTAACAGAGTTTCAAATCATGTAAATTCACAAAAAATAAAAAACAAAAATGTGTCAATAAAAAAAATTAAGTGCAAGGATCTCCTGTATCTCTTTACCTTGTCATATTACAAAGTATCATTTTATAGGACCAAAATGTTTTTTAAAAATTCCAAAAGATGTAGCTCAGTGGATTGAGCACAGGCCTGCGAACCAGAGGATCGCGGTTCGATTCCCAGTCAGGGCACATGCCTGGGTTGCAGGCCAGTTCCCAGCAGGGGACACACGAGAGACAACCCTACGTTGATATTTCTCTCCCTCTCCCTTTCTCCTACCCTTCCCCTCTAAAGATAAATAAATAAAAATCTTAAAAAAAAAAAAATTCCAAAAGAACCTTGATTGTCTTGAAAATCCTTTCCTTGAAAATGCTGACTCCATTAGATAATTTCTTTCTTACCAAGTCTTCCTTTTACAGCAAGACATCTTAAAGTGAGTAGTTTCTAGAACTGGTAGAAAACGCATGTAGTTTACTCATTCACTCTCTCATTCATTGAAAATGTCTACCTCAACTTCCTAGAATCTAGATGAGTTATCTAAAGAATCCTCTCATTTTAAAGATGAAAAAGCTGAGGTCTGATGACATTACATGTTTGAAATTTGAAATTAAACATTAGACAAGCAGCCAGTTAGAGATAAAGCAAGGACTGGAACACACACACACACACACACACACACACACACCTTTTTATAACTACTGTAATTAGGCTTCTAATCTAACCACGTTTTTAAAACTATAAAAAATCATTTAATACCATGACTTTATCTCATTCTTCATCCATTGAGATTCTTGACATTGCTTTTTTCTCATTCAACTCCCTTTGACTTTGATACACAAAAGACTTCTCTGGCTCCTGTCCCCTCTGTTTCACCACCTCAAATGCTCATTCGTCTCCTTTAACGTCACCTATCACCTCTGTGTAGATAACTCCCAAATCCACATTTCCAACTCAAGTCCATCTCTCCAAATTCTTAACTCAAATTGTCTACAGAGTATTTTGCCTACCCCAACTTCATTGAACATGGCTAAAAATTACTGCACACCCCCCACACATATCCCTATTTTCCTCATCTGCCTTTCTAGGTAGTCAATTCTCATCATTCTCATCATAGATTTAAAACCACCTTTTCCTGTGATAAGAAACACAGGAAGAGAACCAGATCTGGAAGGAACTGTGGTTCACTCTTGAACTTGTTTAACTCAGGGCATCTTTGTGATATTTAATTGGAAATGGAGAGTAGGCAGTTGGATATGCATCTGGAATCTTTTCCATTGTTCCTGATACCAAATCCTTAGGAATTATTCCAGAAGCTTAATATTCCAAAAATGACTTTAATTAAACATGTTCATTTCAAAAGAATTATTTTAAACTGTTGGCACTTTCTGCAACACTTCAGATAAAGATGCATTTTAAGGGCTTAATTCTTTCAACTGAGATAAGCTGATTTAACGGTTTTTTAAAGTCTTCTTTTGCAAGTTTAACCATTTCAATGTTTCTGTACATGGTGAAGCTTGTATCTGTGCTGCAAGTCGTAAGTAAACCAGCTCAAATTAACCAGTGATAATTCATCCAGATTTCTTCAAATGGTTCTTATCCCTCTACTGTAAGTTTAATAACTTGGCAGAGAATATGCAACTAAAAAAGGATAACATGTACCTATCAGTAGAGAATTTTTTCAGCTTTCCCTCCAGTACAATATCATCTCATAACTAAAGATAATTTTTGTCTAAAACTACTGAATATTTGAGTTTTAAGTCCACTTTATTTCAATACCTTGCTTTTCAGCACCATCATAGTCAAAAAATACTTTGTACTGACATGAAGATCCAGATGAAAGAAATGCATGATTGACCATACTTCTTAAACAATAATGTTAATTTTTAAATCCTCCTCACCAATATCATAAAGTCTTTTTCATTAAAATTCAATTAGTAATTTCCATTATATCAATAATTAAACTTAGAAACTAATCAGAAAGTGCATTTAATTTTTTTACTTTTAATAATAACTCTATGGCCTCATTTCTTCAACTCATAAACCAATAAACTTATAATGGGGAAGTCTCCCCATGAATGTAACAATTCTGTAGATCTTTTTGGAAGGAGTGAGGTTTCTCTGGGAAGACTGGTTTATCCTGCTCCTCATCCCTATGGAGCAGGAAAAAACAGTAACCCACACGTAACCAATGGCACATCCCCAGAAGGGCAGAGCTAATGACACATGTTCTGCATGTAGCTAATGTTATGACAAAACCTGCTTCGGGCATTCTTCTTCAATTTAAAAGCTATAGAGAAAATATAAGAGTTAAATTTATACTGTCAGTTCCAGGAGAGTGATTGTCTTCTGCAATCAAGCGTAATAAAAATCTATGCCCCTTCATGGATGCTTAACAACATTGTCCTGTAGCATTACTAAAAGGTGTATAGAGGTCCAGAGAAATATTTTATAAGAGCCACACATGATATGTATCTTCAAGAGAGGATATAAATTTATGGTAATATGGTATCTAAAGGAGGTATAAGTTATATGTATTCTCCATATCTTGAGATCGAGAAAAGTTCGCTGAAATAACAAGGAATTTCCTCCATCGTTATGAATCTCATTTTGTTTAGCTGTGACTACAGTTGCAAGTTGAAACAGATTTTGATATTTATCTGACTAATTTAAGCAAAAACAAAGTAACGATATGTGCTTATTGAAAAGTAAATAGTATTTGAAAATCTAAGTTACCCAAATCACCTGAGCAAGTTTGATAAGTAAGTGCTCAGCACTTTCCTATATGCTCAGTCACCACTGACAGCAAGTATCTGGAGAATCAAGTAGGAATAGTTTAATGTCATCCTGTTCAGTAGCTGTGGGGTTCGGGGAGTGATGTCTCATCACTAACAACTAAAACTGGCTCTCTACAGAATTATCAAAATGTTCTATCATTTCTTAGCATCAAAAATAATTACACCAGCAATTTGGATAATGTTCTGCAGGCTTAACTCCATACACTACAGTTTTCAGACATGTCTCTCTTTAACACCTCAGGGCTTAGCTTCACACTTTATTAACTTTTTTTAAAAAGTAAAGCAGGTCTTGTAGTAACTAGAAAAAGCTTTGGCTTGGGAGTCAGAAGATCTGGTCTCTATTCTGGATCTGCCACTACCAGGATGTGTCTATTTGACAACTACCTGTGATACCATTAAAAACACGTAATTCTTGAACAGTGAGATCAATGTGTTAAAATTTTTTTCAAATATGATTAAACAAATATATAAAAAACTACCTGTGGCAGAGTCACTAGCTGTCCACCAGAATTTATTTCCTTTCCTTAGTAGACTACATTCCCCAGCCTCCCTTGTAGTCCAGTGGCAACGTGACTAGATTCCTCTTGAAGAATATGAGTGTTAAGTAATAGTGTAAATCCTACTTCAGGATTCAGTCTATTAAGAGAACATGTTTTGTACATGTTACCTTTCCTTTCCACCAGCCAGATCCTGGATATGGCAACCGGCCTCAATTGTACAGATGACAATATGCTCTGGTCGTGCAATAATAACAGTTAGCCTGGGTCCCTGGGTCACAATACAGAAGACAGCAACTCACTGACCCACCCCTGCCCTAGGTGGTTACATGAGAAATAAACCTATATTGAGTTTACACTTTTACATATTTGGGTTTATTTATCAGAGAAGTTTAGCCTACCACAACTAATATGCCACCTAAGGAACTCTGTGAGTCACTAGTCCACTCACCAGAAATACCTTCAACAAATTTGGAAAGATGTACAATTATTAAGTAAAATGATCATGTATCAGAAAAAGAGTGTAAAAACATTTTTATTAAAATGTAAGTCAATTAAAAGAACTACATTTGGTTTGTATATAAAGCTATGTAAACATATTTGATGAGAGATAGTTCAGTACAGTGGTTGAGAGAATGGGTGCTAGTTTTATCACTTACCGACTACGTAATTTGGTGGGAAATCACTTAACTTCTCAGCATTTCAGTTTGTTCATCTCTAATACAGAGATGGTAATGAGAGCAGTTACTGGGCTGTTTTGAGGACTCAGTCAACATACATACAGCATGTAGAAAAGGTTAAATAAGTATTAGTTACTATTATTGCTATCATCATTATAACAGAAAAATATGGAAAGATACACTCTAAAACAACAATGCCTGTTTTGGGGGGATGGGGTTAGAGAGAAAAATCTTTTCCCCTTATTCTCTACTGCTTGAATCTGTCAGACTAAGCATTATAGCATGTAATTATTAGAACTCTCATAATTATTTGTGATCACAATAATTTTTAAAACAAATACAAAAGAAGATAATTAGCTTTTAGTTCATTAATTTATTTTTGTCTGCTTTAGATCACAGGTTTCTGCTTCAAAAGAGTACACATGAAGAAAATGTTTTATAATAAACATAAAAAAATATGATCCAAAGGGATCAAAAGTCTTAAAAGCTATTTACCAGGATAATTGCTTAGAATCTAGAGATATCAATTGAGCAAATTAAAGACTCTTGAAATACTTCTATATGATTGGTACTCAGGATACAAGAGGGACAGAGCTATAGTCCCTATCGAGGAAAACTGTAAGCTGAAATATTCTTAACAACACTTTAAATTTTCTTTTAAATCTATAAATAATTATAAAAATAAATGTGTAGTTTCTAAAACACTGAAAAAGAAAAACCAAACAAGTAGTCATATACCAAAGTACACAAAATAAAAGGAAGAATTAGATAGGAAAAATAGAGCAAGAAGAAAAATAAGACCAAAGATATTACAAAGATAAACATAAATGTGACAGATTTTACCATGAGAATACAGAAACTTAATTCAGCAAGTGTACATAGTAGTCCCTCCTTATCCCCAGTTTCCCTTTTGTGTTTTAGTTACCCACTGTCAACTGTGATCCAAAGCTATCAAGTAAAAAGTGACAGAAATAAAAACTCATGTTTTAAATTGCATATCATTCTGAGTAGCATGAAATCTCATTCCATCTCTCACTACCCTATCCTGCTCAGGATGTGAATCATCTCTTCATCCACAATGTACGTAGAGTACAATAGAATATTTTGAGAGAGAGAGAGAAACCATATTCACAAACTTTTATTACAGTATATTGCTATTATTGTTAATCTCTCTTTTTTTAATTTTTTATTTTTTCTTTTTTTTAATATATTTTATTGATTATGCTATTACATCACCAAGCCCTTATTATATGAAATGTTAAAGGAACTTATCTAAGAAAAAGAAGATAAAAATACGACAGTGAAAAGACAGCAAACTCACAGCTATTAAGAACCATACCTAAAACAAAAGCAAACTATTGTTAATCTCTTACTGTGCCTAGTTTATAAATTAAACTTTATAATAGGTATTACAAGAAAAAAAAACATAGTAGATATAAAATTTGATAGTATCTGTGGTTTCAGCCATCCACAGGGGGTCTTAGAATGTATCTCCCATGAATAAGGAGGGGCTACTGTTTACTGTTTATTAGAGCCCCATCTAAACAAAGCATCACAAAATGATTAGAACTACAAGGGTGGGAAAAGGGATATTAAATAAATGCTAAAACAAGAAAGCAGGAGTCACAAACAATAATAATACACAACACTATAAAATTCAGAGTAAATATATTAAATAGGAAATTAAAGTTTATTTTATTTTATAATGATGGACACAATTCACACTGAAAATACAACTCTCAGAAGTAGTACATTTGTATTAGTTCTTTCTTAAGTATATTTTATTGATTATGCTATTACAGTTGTCCCATTTTTTTCCCTCCCCTTTATCCTCCTCCACCCTGCACCCCTCAACCCTCCAGGATTACCCCCCTTAGTTCATGTCCATGGGTCGTACATATAAGTTCTTTGGCTTCTCCATTTACTATACTATTCTTAACCACCACCACCCCCATCTATTTTGCACCTACCATTTATGCTGCTTATTCCCTGTACCTTTTCCTCCATTCTCTCCCACCTCCTCCCCAATGATAACCCTCTACATGATCTCCATTTCTGTGAATCTATTCCTGTTCTAGTTGTTTGCTTAGTGTTCTTTTTAGGTTCAGTTGCTGATAGTTGTGAGTTTGGGAAAAGGGATTTTCATTTTCAATTTGTCATTTTACTGTTCATAGTTTTGATCATATTCTTTTTCTTAGATAAGTCCCTTTAACATTTCATATAATAAGGGCTTGGTGATGTGAACTCCTCTAACTGGGAAGCACTTCATCTGCTATTCAGTTCTAAATGATAGCTTTGCTGGGTAGAGTAATCTTGGATGTAGGTCCTTGCCTTTCATGACTTTGAATACTTCTTTCCAGCCCCTTCTTGCCTGTAAGGTCTCTTTTGAGACATCAGCTGACAGTCTTAGGGGAATTCCTTTGTAGGTAACTGTCTCCTTTTCTCTTGCTGCTTTTAAGATTCTGTCCTTATCTTTTAATCTTGGGTAATGTAATTATGATGTGCCTTGGTGTGTGCTTCCTTGGGTCCAAATTCTCTGGGACTCTCTGGGCTTCCTGGAAGTCTATTTCCTTCACCAGACTGGGGAAGTTCTCCTTCATTATGTTTCCAAATAAGTTTTCAATTACTTGCTCTTTCTTTTCTCCTTCTGGTACCCCTATGATTCGGGTGTTGGAACATTTAAAGTTGTCCTGGAGGTTCCTTAGCCTGTCCTCATTTTTTTGAATTCTTGTTTCTTCATTCTGTTCTGGTTGAATGTTTATTTCTTCCTTCTGGTCCAAATCATTGATTGAGTCTCAGTTTCCTTCCTATCACTATTGGTTCCCTGTACATTTTTCTTTATTTCACTTAGCATAGCCTTCATTTTTTCATCTAATTTGCAACCATCCTCAACCATTTCTTTGAGCATCCTGATCACCAGTGCATGGTAATCAGGATGTGCATCTGATAGGTTGGCTATCTCTTCATTGCTTAGTTGTATTTTTTTTTTTTTTTTGGAACTTTGATCTGTTCTTTCATTTCGGCCATTTTTTTTTAGTCCTGATGTGCCTGTTACATAGTTAGGGGCAGAGCCTTAAGTGTTCACCCAGGAGGGGCAACCCACATCACTGCATTGTGATGCTGTATGTGGGGGAGGGGTCAAGAGGGAACAATGGCGCTTGCTCTGCTCTCTGCTGGATTTCAGTCACTTCCCCCACTTCCCACAAGCAAAGTGCTTCTTGGTGCTGATTCCCATGTGGGTGGGCTTCTGTATGTTCTTGGACTCTGTGGGTCTCTCCAATGAACTCTCCTGTGAGGCTGGGAGTTTCTCCCGCTGCTGCCTCAACCCCCACTGGTGTTTTCAATCAGATGTTTGAGGCTTTATTTCCCCACACTGGAACCCTGGATTGTGTGGTTTGTCTTACTCCCCGGTTGCTCCTCCCAGTTTATCTGCACTCGAATGTGGGACCTCCCACTCCACCAGCTGCTGCCTCTCCAGGTCCACTAACCGCCACCTTGTTGTAAGTCCTCTCTGCCTAGCTGTCCATCTCCACCCCTCCTACCGGTCTGGATGGATGTTTCGTCTTTGACTACTTGGTTGTCAGACTTCCATACAATCTGATGTTCTGTGAGTTCTGGTTTTTTTTTTTTTGTTTGTTTTGTTTTTAAATTAGTTGTTGTCCTTCTTTTGGTTGTGCAAGGAGGCACAGTGTATCTACCTATGCCTCCGTCTTGGCTGGAAGTCCCTCCCATTTTTTTGAATTCTTGTTTCCTCATTCTGTTCCAGTTTGATGTTTATTTGTTCTTTTTGTTCCAAATCATTGATTTGAGTCCCGGTTTCCTTCCCTTCCCTGTTGGTTCCTGTATATTTTTCATTTCACTCTGTATAGTCTTTACTTTTTCCTCTATTTTTCATCCACCCTCAATCATTTCTGTGAGCATCCTGACCACCAGTGTTTTGAACTCTGCATCTGATAGGCTGGTTATCTTCTCGTCATTTAGTTCTTTTTCTGCAGTTATGATCTGTTCTTTCATTTGAGCTATATTTTTTTGTTTCAGTGAACCTGTTAAGTTGTGGGGGGGTGTGGCCTTAGGTATTCACCAGGGCAGGGCAACCCACCTCACTGAGTTTGGAGGCAGTATGTGGGGGACAGGTCAGAGCGGGAACAGTGCCACTTACTCAGAGCTCCATTCTCATCTAGAGCTCATTTAAGGCCTTGGGTTCTCTTCTAAAATCATTCTGATTATTAGCAGAATTCAGTTTCCTAAAGTGGTAGGAGTGAGGTCTCTGTTTTATTACTGGATATTGGTTGGGGATCGTTCTTAACTTCCGGAAGCCTCCCTCAAGTCCTTGCCTCAAGGGTCCTTCCACAGGCAGGTCACAACATGGTCATTTCCTTCTGCAAGGCCAGCAGGAGGATCTCTCTCATTTCCAATCTCTCTGACTTCTATATCTGAACTTCCAACTCTTTTAAAGTGCTCACCTGATTTGGTCAGGCCCACTCAGGATAATCTACCTTTCGATTAAATGAAAGGTGAGTGATTAGGGACCTTAATTATATCTGCAAAATCCCTTCACCTTTGCTATTTAATGTAATCTAATCATGGGGGCAATATCCCCTCATAGTTGCAGGTCTCACGCTAAACACCATATAAGGCAGGAGGCATAAATTTTAGAGACCATCGTAAATTCTGACTGCCACAGTGCTGAATTGTTTTTCATGAAAATACATTAAGTGATACTGTTAAAAATACAAAAGGATGAGTTTTTAAAAGTATAATAATGTGCTCTAATATGTATTTCTGTCTTGGACAGATTGAGTAGGCAAAATAAGTGGATTGATATTAAAAAATCTAAATTATATAATTAACAAGATTGATTTGAAAGATTAGTAGAAATCAGAAAATAGAGAATATACTGGTTTTCACAGTGTCTTATGGACTTCATCCTATGTTAGGATAAAATGAAAATCTGAGAATCTGAAAAGTAAATATTACATGGGTCAGTCCTTAAGTGTAAGGCAATAAAGCTAAAACAGGGAAGAAATGATTTAGCAAAGTAATTCAACCACTGAAAAAGTTTAATTACTCTTCTAAATAATTCTTCAAGCAAAGAAAAACAATACTGCAATAACAAATTAGCGACAATGGAAGAACTGCATATAAAAGGCGGTAGAGTAATAAACATTCTAGCCAAAAAGTTATGAAAAAACAAAACATATCAAAGAACTATTAGAGAAATATGTTAATAAAGCAAATGTTAAAGAATTATAAAAATTAAATTTTTTTTTTAATGTTTGAAAAAGTAGAGCAGAATGCAGAAAGCTACACTGACTACATGGATGGTAATCTTATGGGATATAATGATATTTCTCTGTGGTTTAAATTTGTTATAATAATCATATTTGACTCTTGTAATTAAAAATAAATGAGAAGTAGGCAAATAAGGTATTTTCTGGGCTAGAAAATGCCAATTGTACTATTTTTCCAATATCTTAAGGAACACATTTAAAAATTAGTCATATAATAGCTTGATATTAATATGTCAGCTTCCAAAAGGCAAAAAATATACAGGCATTGCTCCTGAGCTCAAGGCAATGAAAACAGAAAATGAGAATCAAAACATAATTAAAAGATCAACCATTTGATAGGCAGTTATTTGATTTTAAAATTTCTTCGGTGGTTATAAATATCTTTAGGTTTTTGTTTTCTTCTTGAGTCGATTTTGGCAATCTATATTTTCTAGGAAATAATCCATTTGCTCTGGACTTTCTAAATTTATTGGAATGAAGTTAAATATTACATTCTGCTTTATTTTTAATTATCTCAGCATTTTAAATATGGTTTTTCTCAGTCTTAACGTTCTATAGCTGTGGTTTCTCCTTTTCTCTAAATTAACATTGCCAAAATTTTATGTACTGTATTGTTTTTTTCTTCAAAGTACTAGTTATTGTATTCATTGACAATTTATACTATCATCCTGCTTTCTAATCTTTTAATTTTTCATGGCAACCTCATTTATTCTTACTGTTTTACACTTACAATAATCCTGCAAGAAGTATGCTGGACTTGCATCTTCATACCCCAATGCTCATATTTCTGAAAGGTAGATTCCTAAAAGGGGGACTAATTTGTCACAAGCCTCCAATATTTTTAATGTTGGTGGATGCTATCAAATCAGCCTTCAAAAGGTTGTGCAAACTTACAGGCCCACAAACTGTATCAGTGAACCTGTTTCTCTATACCTCATCCACACTGGGTTCCATCAGTCTCAGTAACTTTTCCAGTTTAATAAGCAAAAACATAATATGGCCTATAAAACTGATGAAGAATTCAGGGGAGCCTATTATATAAAAAGAAGGTAAGTTTCCATGGTTGGTTAGTAAGGACAAAATGAGCCGTTAAATTTACAATAGAGTGTACAGGTCAACAAAACCTGATGACAAGAGAGAACATGGAGAAGAAACCGGGAGAATTGTGGCATTTTTCATTCTTTTGATCACAAGAAACAGGGGAGCTGAGAACAGAGTGAAATTTAATGAAATTAAATCAAAGTTTCAGTAGATGTCCTGAATGTTTACAGCGCCTCATTGGCCTGATAGTGCAGTCCCACTTTACAATAATGATAACACAGTGGGGGAGATCGTGCAAATAAAGTAAATAATCATGGGGAGGGAGAGGCTAGTATTTAGGCTAGTGGACTGTGTCCTGGAGGAAGTTCAGGAAGATGTTTGGGAGGAGTGGTGCCACAGCCGAGGACGAGATTCTAAGGAAAGAACTGAGTGAGGCATATAATGGCTAGACTGACGTGGGTGCTGAAGAGGCGGTGTGGCTTTTCCTTCGGGATTGGTTGCTTCTAGTGCTAATAAACAAAGCAGCAATGGGCAGAGGCAAATCAGTGTTTTTCACATTCGTTTGTACCAACACTTCATGTTTTATAAATATGAGTCCTTCATCTTTCGTAATAGCTTTTCATTGCTGACTGGGTCAAATCGAAGTTCATCCTCCCTCCCTTGACCTTTCTGCACATCATAATGCTGACATTTGACCAGGGCTCCTATTTTCAGCCTCTTTCCTCTCATTTCAAATCACTTTCTTCATATACCCTAGTTATTTTCAGCTTTTGATCTCATGCTTTCCATACCTGAAACGTTTCACTTCACCCCCAATTCTCATATTTCACAAATGAAATCTAATCTTAACCTAAAATAGTCTTCCCTCATACCACAATTTCATGGACACTATATATATATGAAAGTATAAGTTGGGGATAGTCAACAGTCTTTAGTTTCTGTTAGGATAAAATGAAGAAGACTGGATCAATTTTTTAAATGTCTTCAGGTTCTGAAGTTGGGTTTGGATAATGTGGTGGAATTCTTAGCTTTGGAAATTCCTCCACCTACTGGTTACCTCAAGTCAGTTGACTTTATATAATGAAGCTCACTGTTGTTTTATGAGTTCTGACCATTTTTAAGAATAACATGTGCCTCTTGTAAGTGCTGATACATTTATAAGTCACTTTGAATTCCAAAAATCAGAAATTCTGTTATAGAGAAAATATATACTTATAAAATATTTAAAAACAGATGATAAATTTCTTAATGATTTTTAACAACCACTGGAGGGCAGAAAAGCATCATAAAGTAACTTACTGCACATTTGGCTAAAGAAGGAAAACATACCTTATTCTAAGAGTATTTCTAAAAGTACTGAAATCAAATTACTTTTAAATTTAATCTTTTATTTGGTGCATAGGACAAAGTTTCAGAAGAAACTGTTCATGGTGGTTTTATTTTTTTCACATTGTTTTCTATCAATGTATCAAATCACACAAATCTTTGCTTTAAAAGACACTTTAAAGAGCAATTTGTCGTTACGGGTGTTGGGTTTTTCATATACTTTTAGTAAGAATAGTTGAAATACCCTGATAAACTAAATCTGGCCAAACTTTAGAGAAATTCATACTAAAATAAGAGATTCATGGCTCCTCAGTTTTCAGGAACTCTCCTTTCAATTGTCCTAGCAAAACATGGATTCAAACATGGCTCAGAATAATTAGCTACTTCCCTAACACCTTAATGACTAGAATGCAATTATTATCCCTACTTCCTCACCTTCCGTTCCCCACTCAGTCAGCCTTTCACCCTTCACCCCATGACACTACTCAGGCAAAGCCTTCAGTGACCTCCTAATGGCTGAATCCAGGTAAGCTTCTTTAGTTGGAAGGATCATAAACCAGGACTTGCTAACCTACACTTAAGGGGAATTTATTGGAAGAATATTACAGTCTCTGATATTAAAGATAAAAGTGTAGATAGTAAGAAATCATCAACAGTCTTGCCAGGGATCTCTGCTGGCATTATATTTATACCACCCCTGAATCACTTAACTTGGCACAAACTGTCCAAGTTCCAGGTGAGCACGTCCAACTGAGTCGCATGCCCACCCTGTGGTTTGGAGTGGCAGAGTAGAAGGCCCTGATAGTCCTCCTCCAACTGCACATATTGAGAGAGGGGTTTTTCAATAAGAGGAAATTGGGGTGCTATTACCACAAAAAGGAAAAAGGTAGGGTATCCCAAAAAGAAAAAGAAATCAGTTCCTGATTTCTTTATGATTTTCCCTTCTTACGGAAAGCCTCTCCTCCTACTCAATCTGACTTTCTCTCCCACCTCAACATCCTTTCTCAGTCTTTTCTTCTTCCTTTTCTTCTTCTTCCTCCTCTTCCTCCTCCTCTTTCTCCTCCTCCTTCTACAGGCCTTTGGCCTCTGTTCTTGGCTTTCTTTTCTCATTTCATACAATTTTCCACCTACTTGTGAAGTCAAGAACCGCCTATATGCTTATGACTCCTCAAGCTGTATCTTTCTGATACAATGTTCAGCGGCCAGCATCGGCTGGACATCTCACCAGTGCCTTACTGCTGCTCCCTTCTACCATCTTGTGCTTCCTTTTGCCTTCTTTAATTTCTATGAATGGCATCACAGTCCACTCACTCAGCCATCCAAGCCAGACACAGTGTGATACTTCTCTCTCTCTTCAAATCCATTCAATCACCAAACTCTGCAAATTGAGCTTCATCAATTTCACTCAAATGCTTCTTCTTCTTTATGTTCCATTGCTGTTGGCTTGGTTCAGTTTCTCTTCATCTTAACCAGATGATAATCTCCCAACTGGAGTCCTGGTCTCCAAATTTACACCATTTCAATCCATCTTCCACATGCCTACCAGAGAGATATTTCTAAAAACAAACCTGACCAGGTTTATCTTTCTGATTACAGCTCTTCTATAGCTTCTGTTGTCCACCGGATAGAGTCCAAACTCTCTTATAAGAGACAAAAACTCTTCATAATCCAGCCCCTCCCTACTTTTCCAAATTTATCTCTACTCAGTCCACCCTGACCATAAATATCAGGTCAGCTATTTCCATGAGCTTTGCTCATGTTGCACCCTGTCCCCAAAATAACCTTCCCTACTACATCCTTATAATACTTTTAAGACTCAACTCAGCTCAGAGTCACTTCCTATATAAAGACCCTCCCAATTCATAACTCTGTCTCCTTGTGAGTAGAACTGATGACAACATCTTTTGGGCTCACACTTTGCCCTGTATGTATTTACCTACCAATCTCTCCCGTCTGTTCTGTATTCCTTCAACTACAAAAGACTTGGCTTAATTCACCTTTGTCCTCCTAGTATGTGGCATAGTAGCCAGCACTTAAAATGACTGCAGGAGGTGAAGACAGTCTACGTACTCACTTGAGGGACTCAGGGAGAACAGTTACCAGCAACTTTTGGTTAGAATCAGCTAGGCCCATCTGGACATCCAGTGTGTGCCAGCAGGTCTCTCAGCTCCAGTCGCATGGTAGAATTGCTTGGGGAGTTTTTAGAAAATATGGATGGCTGGGCCCTAACCAAGAACAGGTACATAAGAATCTTTCAGGGTAGCGCCCAGACATGATGGTTTTTAAAGGCTCCTCCGAGGTTGTAGTGTGCAGCCCCTGGTGCGTAGTGCTCCTGAAATAACTGCAGCCAGACTGTGGGATGATGAGAAGAATGCCCCAGTGGCAAATAGCTTCCCAACAAGGGAAGAGAGTGAACATCACTGGCCTCTGACCTGAGCACTGATTTGTAAGCCATGAAGAGAAATGCTTTCAAGAGAAACACCAGATGGTACCATTTAAGTATTTTGTACCCAGCTCTAAGGAAATTTGTTGGGAGTAAATACTTGTAAAAAGCTATAAATAGTGATGTCAGCCTTTCTCCTTCTCACAGAAAAATGCTGCAGGAGCTGGAAGCTATTTAGTTCACTGACAAGGAAAAAGAAGGAATGTGAAGAACTTGAAACTCCAGTCTGTGTTAGGATTCTTTGGTTGTGAGTAACAGAAACAAAGGAAAGAGGAATTTATTAGTGTGAGCAACTCTAACGTTCCAGGAGATGGTTTCAGACATAGCTAGATCCAGGATAGAAACATTTTACAAGAGTACTTTCTCTGTTTCTCTGTCTCACAGTTTCACTTTTCTCCACACTGATTTCACTTTCAGGCACGGTTAATACATATGGCATTAAAAAAAAAATGGCCACCAGCAGCTATAAGTCCTACCATCCTTGCATGTAGCTAGCAGTCTAGTAAACCAAGAGTATCTTTTTTTCAGATGATAAAATTCCAAAGATCATTTAATGTAGCCCAGTTCCAACCACTTTCCTATCCCTGAACCATGGCTATGTGATAGAATATTCCCATATGTCTACTTTTAGGGATAGAGAGGTGGAGTCAATCTTATCTACACCACATAGGTTAAGAACGGAGTGAGGCATAGTTCTCCAAAGAAATGCTGAAAAGGAAAAAATTAATAATTCTATTTTGTGCATTTCAACTGGTGCAGAATTTTGTGATTATTATCCTGTTACAGTTACTATTCTTTGGTTAAAATCTAAAGAATCAGATCCTGGCTAATAAGAAAAAATAACATTATGAGAATAGTGTGGCCCTGGCCAGTGTGGCTCAGTTGGTTAGAGCATTAACCTATACATGAAAAGGTTGAGGGTTCAATTACCAGTTGGGGCACATACCCGGATTGTGGGTTGGTTCGATCCCCAGTCAGGGTGCATATGGGAGGCAGCTGATCCATGCTTCTCTCTTACATAGATGTCTCTCTCTTTCTCTCTTTCCCTCTCTCTCCCTCTACACCTCCCTCTATGCCTCTCTCTAAAATCAGTAAACATAATTTTTAAAAAGAATAATGTGTCACTCACAAAGTCAAAAGGAAAAAGGGAAGGTGAACAACTGGACCTTAAAGTCACCAGGAGCCAGAGACAATCCAAGGACCCTGGAACAGGAACTCACAGACGGTCTTTTTAGACTGATGGATATCCAACCACTTTCAGTCACCATCCAAAATTCAATTCTACTGAGACAAAGAACAAAACAAAAATACCTTGTGTTGCTGAGACAGAGGATCCTGATGACATTATTTGTGCCCCGTCTATGCAGCCATACCTGAATGCCAGCCCCACCTTTCTCTTTTTCTTCCTTCCTTCCTTTTTTGTTGCTATTACAGTAAAATGTATATATGATATAGTTTATATATAATAATAAATATACACACATACAGAAGCATCTTATGTTAACCTGCCTGCCTTTGTTCTATGTAACAGACTCTCCTCTGCACTATGTAGATATATATAGTTACATAGTTTATATATATAGTTTTAAAAAACTAATACAGTTAAAGAAAAATGATGATACCCTGCCCCACACTCCCCACTCCCAGCCCGAATTCTGTTCCTTTGGATTTTTTCTTCTTTTCCTGATTTTTTTAACCATTTATTTTCCATCACTCTTACTTCCATTTTCTGTCTAAGAGTCTGGAAGAACAGCATAAGACTACTCCGTGGTCGCTCCTGGCCATTCGGTGCTCTGAGCAGTGGCAGGCTGAGTATTTCAGTCTTTGGTAGGGAACTACTGAATAGGACAGAGGGCACTAGCACACCTTCAGACCAGTCTGTGACCTCAGCTTGAGGAGCAGTAACTTTGAGAGCTAGAGTCACAGTCTTCTCAGGAGCTGCCTGCACTTACTTTTCCATCTCTTCAGGACCTTTGTAGAAGTAGAGATCAGGCATGACCTGCCAAGGGTGGTCATGGGAGATGATGCCATGAGTGTGTAGAACTTCCCAGACGAGCATCCACCACATCAGACACACTCAGTCAGCTCTCTTATCACAGGATGGCAATGTCTACATAGCGCAGAGGAGAGTCTGCATTACGCAGAACAAAATGTAAGCAGGTTAACATAACACACCTCTGTTAGCCCTGGCTGGTGTGGCCCTGTGGATTGAGCAATGGCCTGCAAATCAAAGCATTGCCAGTTCAATTCCCAGTCAGGGCACGTGCCTCCAGGTCCCCAGTAGGGGTTGTGTGAGAGGCAACCACACACTGATGTTTCTCTCCCTCTTTTTCTCCCTCCCTTCTCCTCTGCCAAAAACAAAAACAAAACAAAACAAAAAAATGCCTCTGTGAGGGGCTGGTGCTCCCAGGAAGCTGGCTACTGCAGCTTCCAGGAGTGAAGTGTCCAGCAATAGGAGTGGCGCCAGTGGCAGCAGCAAACTTCAGCACAGCTCTCTGATCAGTATTCCTGGGGGAAATGACACTGACATCAGCAGGGTTTTCAGTGGTGACAATGGCAAAGCTGCCGACAGAAGTTTCTCCCAGGTTCCCTTCAGATGTATAATGTAAAGTCAATGTTGGTGCCATCTAAGTGGGTTCCTGCTGCAAAGAATTTGAGGACACCTTCCTCCTCCTTTTGCAGAACATCAAGGATGCCAGACATCATGAAAGTTTCTTTTTAAGTTACAACAGGCACTCAGAACAATGCAATATAGACCGCTTTCTGGTTAGCATAAAAGATTTCCTTTTCCTGGTATTAATGATTGCCTTTCTTTATATTTTCATTTTCTGTATGTATATGCAACTATTTTTTAAATTGTCAAATGCTCATCAATATCCTCTTCCATATCCCAATATTATTTTCCATAGCTACAGGTTTTATTTTTGCTTTTGAACCTTCTTTCCATAAGGCTCTTATTTTTATGTCCCTGGTAGGTGTTAGGGGAGAGTGATAAGCTGCAAGCCAGATTTTTTGTTGTTGGATCCCCAAATGACAACACATAGAAGGTTTCTCTGCAACCGCTCAGTCAAAAGAAGATTAGGAGGCATAGGTCTGGCTGATGGAATTTTAAGAACAGAGTTGGGGGAAAACTAGGGATGAGAGCCACTATTCAGCACACCAACTTTTACTTATGCTTCCTGTAAGGACCGTGCTTCCCTTCCACTTTCCAAAACACCTTATTCCTCCAAGTTCCCAGCCTCTCCTCAGGTCAATGGGCTTCTTTCTGCCTTGCCAAAGTATATCTATCTTGTAGGTTTATAACTTTATACCTTTGTGTTTTTTCAATGGGTACTTTGGAAAGGTGATGAATATACATGATCAGTTCACTTAGGATTTAACTCATTAAATCCTTACAGGATCCAATTTTCTTAGTCTTTTTTTTTCCTCATTCCTTGCTTCTGAGTTCCATTTCCCTCTTACTGAAGTATAGCCATCAGAGTTTAGGTGTGTGAGTGAAAAACTCTCCATTTTTGCCACTTTCTCTAACAGCTTGATGGTTTATTATAAGGTGAATATCTTTGCGATCAGTTCCCAACAGAAGCCTGTCTGCGTGCTGCATCTCGGTCACAAACCGCTCCCTCCCTCCCTCAAATGTAATCACTCTCCTGACTTTGATGGCCATCATATTTCTGTATTTCCTTAAGTGTATACACAGACATTACAATTTAGCCTTGCTCTTTTTTTAATTTGATGTCTTTTAAGCCTCCTTTGATCTAATGATCCTCTTTATTTCTTTCTGTTTCTTACCATTCATCTATTGAAGAAGGCAGTTCTTTGACTTGTATGGTTCCTCACAGTCTGCATTTTACAGATTCCACACTCATGGTGAATTTCAACATGGAGAATTTAAATCAGTAGCTGGATCCAGAGGCTTGATCAGACTCCGGTTTAATTCCTTTGGCAAGATTACATATTACTATGAATATAAACATGTTTAATAGATTTCAGTGCATTCTAATTATTACCTTTATTGAAACTCACAACGTCACATCTTTGACCAATGAACGCCTCTTTAAGTTGGCTCCTGAGTCCTTTGAACATGACCTTAAATAGTCTTGAATAGTTTTTCTGCTCTCCAGTATTACAAGATATTTCATGTTCATTCTATATATTTCCTGTCCCAGACCTAGAATCACCTATTTCTCCAAGAAGCCTTTGCTTCTTTTCTTTTCATTTTTTAATTGTTGTTCAAGTACTGTTTTCTGCCTTTTCCCCATAACCCCCTCCACCTCCCTCCCCTGTTTCCATGCCCCCCTTGTTATTGTCCATGTGTCTTTTATAATTGTTCCTGCAAACCCTTCACCCTTTCCCCTGTAATCCCCTCTCCTCTCCCCTCTGGTCACTGCCAGCCCATTCTCAGTTTCAGTGTCTTTGGTTATATTTTGCTTGCTTGTTCGTTTTGTTGATTAGGTTCCTCTTAAAGGTGAGATCGTATGGTATTTGTCTTTCACCGCCTGGCTTATTTCACTTAGCATAATGCTCTCCAGTTCCATCCATGCTGCTGCAAAGGGCAGGAACTCCTTCTTTCTTTCTGCTGCATAGAATTCCATTGTGTAAATGTACCATAGCTTTTTGATCCATTCACTTACTGATAGGTACTTAGGTTGCTTCCAGCACTTGGCTATTATAAAATTGTGCTACTATGAACACTAGGGTGCATAGGTTGTTTTGGATTGGTGTTTCAGGGTTCTTAGAATATAATCCTAGCAGTGGAATTGCTGGGTCAAAAGGCAGTTCCATTTTTAGTTTTTTGAGAAAATTCCATACTGTTTTCCATAGTGGTTGTACCAGTCTGCAATCCCACCAACAGTGCACTAGGGTTCCCTTTTCTCCACAACCTCTCCAACACTTGCTGTTTGTTGCTTTGTTTATGATGGCCATTCTCAACGGTGTGACAACAGACACACAGACCAATGGAACAGAACAGAGAGCCCAGAAATAAACCCAAGTCTCTACAGTCAATTAATATTCAACAAAACAGGCAGCAGCATCAAATGGAGTAAAATTAGCCTCTTCAACAAGTGCTGTTGGGAGAGTTGGACAGCTACATGCAAAAAATTGAAACTCGAGCACCAACTTACACCATACACAAAAATAAATTCAAGGTGGATAAAAGACTTAAATGTAAGTTGTGACACCATTAAAGTCCTAGAGGAGAACATAGGCAGAAAAATCTCAGATGTTTCATGCAGTAATATATTCACGGATATGTCCCCTAGAGCAAGGGACATAAAGGAAAGAATAAAAAATGGGATCTCATCAAAATAAAAAGCTTCTGCATGGCTAAAGAAAACAGCATTAAAATGAAAAGAGAACCAACCATATGGGAAAACATATTTGCCAATGATACTTCAGACAAGGGTTTAATCTCCAAAATATATAAAGAACTCACATGACTCCACTCTAAGAAGACAAGCAACCCAGTTTAAAAATGGGCAAAGGACTTGAACAGGCACTTCTCCAAGGAGGACATACAGAGGGTCCAGAGACATATGAAAAGATGCTCAGTATCACTAGCCATCAGAGAGATGCAATTTAAAGCCCTTTTTCCTTTTAGTAAGATATGGTATTTCAAGACCACAGTCCAGATGATTGAGAAGGATAATTATTGCTACTGAAAGGACCCAGGAAACAAGAAAAAAATAAACACACATATGTATGTATGTATATATCTATACACACACACATACACATATACATGGAGAGAGAATTCATACTAATGGTAGTCATTCATTTTACACACACAGATTCTCAAAATAATACTAGCATTACCATCACCAATACACTGAAAAGTTTAAAAACTTTTGCTGATGTTCTCCTCACACTCTCTAGTTTTATAGTAATTTTTGTACCAATATTTCAGAATATAAATCCATCTCAGAGTCTACTCTCTTTTAATCTTGTTTCAGGTGTCAATTTATTAACCCCCAGCTCTGAATCTTTACTCGCTCTGCAATAATAGAGCTGAATTCTGTAAATACTTCTCCTGTGACAACTGGTTTGGCATTATGCTTGGTTGGTAGAGACCACTGGGGGGCCACTGGAGGGAAAGGCTTCTTTTTTTTGGTTCTCAGGTGCTTATCTCCTTGGGCTTCTGCAGCGCACAGGGTTCCTTTCAGCAGTGCCCAATGGCCAGCAATAAGCAGAAACTTCCCAGGGCAGCCCCCCCCCCCCGCCCCGCCCCACCACCACTGAGGGCAACCCGCACACTGCTCCCTAGATGGCTTTATAATGTGCTGCTGGCGAAGCACCTTTCCGTAAGTGGCTTCTCTGGGCACTTTGTAGCGAATTCTGAGATAAAGTCGCCTCCTTGTCAATAGCTTCTCCCAGAATTCCAGAGAGAAAATTTCTAATGAGTCCCACTGAGGCCACACCTCAGTGAACTTTGACAACCAGTGAGCCACAGCCATGCCCTCTCCAGCAATGAGATGGCTGGGGCGGGGGGGGGGGGGGGGGGGGGGGGGGTGGCAGCTGAGGGGGAGGGTTGGAGAGCAGTGGAGCTCTTCCTCGGTCAGTCTATTTCAGTCCTAGAAGTGCTGGCTGCTCCCTATATCCACCACTCCTGTATTGTAGGAGTTATCTCTGCCTCTTAGCAGCTAACTCCCCTTTACTCCAATTCCACTAAGTCTTTATAATAAAAGTTCTCTGTTCAAATTACTGTGTGATTTTTCCCTCCTGACTAGACCCTGTCTGAAACAAACCTTCCTTAATCTTAGTTCTAAATATAATTAAATATTTAATGTTCACCAATTCTCCTGGCATTGTCTGTCGGTCAGTCACTTGGGGGGCTGCGCTTCATTTGTAGTGGATTGCTCAAGAAGGACGCAAGTGAATAAACAATGTTCTCTGAGTTACCTCATTTTATAACAAAGTAAGTCTGTGCTTTTAAACTTGAAAGTCGGTTTTGCTGAGTACAAAAACTTTGGCTCTTATTTTCTTTCTTTGAATATTTTAAATGTCTCACCATTTTCCTCTCACATGAAGTGTTAATGTTGAAATCTTATGATTAACCAATTTTCTTTTGCTCATACGTTACTTTTTTGGCCTGGTAACCACTTTTCAAAATGTGAAATCCAGTAATTTTACTAAGATACATATTGTTCATTCTCAATGTTCTCAGATACACAGTATGCTCTTTCAGTACATGGTTTCAAATATATATATATATACCCATGTATGTAAAAATGAGTATATGTAAATATAATATATATATATTCAGAAAAAGTTTTCTTGAATTATAATGTGTTGTATTTGTTCTGTTAGCTAGATTGGTTTTCTTTATCAGAGACCATTTACCCCTATGTTGGATCTTTTTGCCTATTTCCAATATCTATCATTTCTCCCATCATTTCAGTGTCTTTCTGAACTTCTTTTTGACTTAAGAAAATCTCACATTCAAATTTTAGTTCTCTTGGGCACTATTGTGTTTGTTTACTCCTATATTCCTTCTTGCATAGTATTCTTTTCTGAAATCATTTTTTATTTTATTTCTATTTCTTTCTCAACTTCTGTTGCTTCATTTCTGAATTTTTCTCATTCTGTTTTTACTCTTTCATGCCCTATATGATTTTCTTAATATGTTTATAGTTTTTAAGTGGCTTTTTTAGTACTGACAATGTGAAAGTTTTGCATTTGTGGTTTGACCCCACTTTCCTGAATTTGGGGTTTGTGGAAGCATCTGTCATCCACAAGACTTTTGTTGCAAATGCTGTTCCATGCATTTTTGGCTTCACTACAAACTGTTTTTACATGGGAATTCATGGATATTCAAACTCATATACTGCCACATTTCCAGAATCCATTTATATGTTAACTCATGAATGCTCTCTTTCTATATTCCTGAGACTTTAATCCTTAGCTGAGTGTGATCAGAAGGGGTTAAGGTTGTATCAGGATGTTGTTCGGATTTGTCACATTCGTCCATTACACCACATCCTCATTCTTGAGTGATGATTCACTTGGTTATAGCATTCAAGGTTGTCAATAATTCCCCCTCTGTAATATATACATTTTTCACTATCTTCAGCATATATTTTTACTTTTGCAAGTTTGGCTTCTTGTCTAAATGTCATTTCCTTGTAGGTAGGAGATATATATATATATATATATATATATATATATATATATATATATATATATATATATATATATATGGTAGGATATATTTTAAATGCTGTTCTTAAGATCATTAAAATTTTCTTTCTCCTAAATTCATCATGATCTATGTTATTTTCTCAAGATTTGATATTTCTTCAATCTAAAGAGTCATCTTTAATTCAAGAAAATCATTGGCCAGTATTTCTTTGAACTGTGATTCTCTTCTCTCTTTTGAAATGTCTATTAAATGTAGAAGCTCTGAAATTGTTGGTTATGTAAAGGAAAACAAAATTATTTTTTGCTGAAGCCAGTTAGAATGGAGTTTTCTTATTACAGAAACAGAAACACTCTTACTTTTCTCAAAGGCAAAGTCAGTGAGAAAAAAAAAAGAAGTGACCCCTGAAGTTATCATTTGATTATCTGTAACTAGATATCCTTTAAACCTAAACTTCTCCTGCTCTTTTTAGCTATCTAAGTCATTAAAAAATTCACATACAATTTTCTCCATTAAATCATTTGCAATTGGATTTCTGACAATTGCAACCAATAATTCTGATTAACCCTCTGCTATGTGGGTGGCACTGTGCGGGCTATTATATAATCAATGTTATTCCAAACAAAGTCCATGTCTTCAATAAACACAGTATTTCACAGTTGTTCCATGCCATCTTCATTTCTTTGTTCCTGCTTCTCCTGTCTCTGCCACCCAAACTTGGAATGCTTTTTTGTTTAAACATTGCATCTGCCTCACGGTTGACTTTAAAACCAAACTTGTAAGGGTAAACTCTTTAGCTAAAGGCTACCATGATCCTTTCCCTTACTTTGGATTCGTATTATACTCATATTGTCTTAAACAGGTATCAAATGGTTCATCAAAGTCCTTCCCTTTAACCAAATCATTAGTTTTTTTTAATTGTTGTTCAAGTACAGTTTTCTGCCTTTTATTCCCATCCCAGCCCACACCCGCCCCCAGCCCCAAATCATTAGTTTTTTAAGGGCAAAAGGTTACACCTTTTACTTTTACATCTCCCAGAGAAAAGTCAATAGGTATGCGACCTTGTTGCATCCTTATTAACAAGCATACACACAATACTTGGCCCTTGTACGTCTTCTGTAGAGTACATATATATTGCTATTGATCAACTTAAGGACATAGACAAGTATATTAAAATACAAATATACAGATCTAAGGTGCTATATATAGAAGGTCTGTCCAGAAGGTGTCCAGCCATATCATACAAAAAATAGAGACATTTTTTGAAGAAGATATGAGATACAACAAACATTGTACACAGGACAATGATGCCTCAGTCCCCTTTAAAGTAGGCTCCCTAGGACCTTACACAGTGCTCCCAATATCATCAGCTGTCCTGTAGTATTTTCCTAAATCTCATCAACTCTCTGAAATGATCCCTCTTCCCTTCTCCTACAATCAAAATCTCTGCAGCTGAGCCACTCTCTTGACATATGTCCAAGTTTAATTCGCTTATTAATTTCTTAACCTCTTAAAGGCATATGTCTTGAATCATCTTGAGTACAAATGGCCTAGCACTAGTTAATTGGAACAAATGCAAGGAGGAAATAAGCAACAAGTTTTGCGCCCAGAGAGCAAAACAAACGAAGCTCGGTCATAGAAAAAGCAACGCCAATTCCCAGGAGCTTTCCAGGAAATTCTCCTCCTGCACTAGCAGCTTCTCCTGAGTCCCGGGTCCTGTGAGATTAGATTATCTGAAGCTACCCCTGGGCCTTGGACTTCATTAAGACTTTAGGGGGTGGGGGCTTTAAGGGGTCAGTAATTGTCTGGGCACAACAACCTATAAATTAAGGACTGTGGGCGGAGAAGCCGCTAACCTCCCAAGCTTGCACGAGTCCCTGGCCCCACTGCCCCTGCTCTCTTTCCCAGACACTGCGCTCCGCCCTACAGCTTGGCTACGCTGCACAGGGGCGGGGTTTCCGCTTCCGGTGGCAGATTGTTGACGCCTGTGGCTGCTGCGGTGGCTACTGGACCGTTGGGGAGGGACGAGTAGGGAGGGGAGAAGGCGCAGTGACCAGACAGCGGAGGGTGCTGCTGAGGCGAAGATGGCAGAGGGGCCGGAGGAGGCCCAAGGCCGCCCTCCAGGGCAGGATGACAGCGGAGGAGAGCACGAACCGGTCCCATCCCTGAGAGGCCCTCCTGCCGCCGCCACCCCACGCCCCCAGGACGCACCGCAGGCCGAACGTCAGGCCCCGGGCTTCCCGCCCTCTGCGGCGGCCGCGGAGGGGTCGGAGCTGCAGCGGGAGCCCGGGAATCGCGCGGAGGTGGCACCCGACTGCGGCGCGGAGCTGCAGGAGCCCGCGGGCTGCGAGGCGCCTGAGACCGGATCGCCGCCGGAGAAGCTGGCGCGGCTGAGCGCTCGCGAGTACTCCCGGCAGGTGCACGAATGGCTGTGGCAGTCTTACTGCGGCTACCTCACCTGGCACAGCTGCCTGGCCGCCTTCCCAGCCTACTGCAGCCCGCAGCCGCCCGCACCCAGCTACCCCTCGGGCGGCGGGGCCGCCCCCCAGGCCGCAGCGCCACCGCCCCTCCACTTGGGCTATTACAACCCCTTCTACTTCCTGAGCGCCGCGACTGCCGGGCCTGACCCGGGGGCGGCTCCCGGCATCGGCACTCCTGCTCCAGTCCCGGGCCCGGGCCCCCGGGCTCCTCACGTTCAGGGGCCCGTCCGGACAACCCCAGCAACGAGGGTGGGATCCGCCGCCCCTTCCCGAACAACGAGCGAGACCGGGCGCCAGGCAGGTAAGAAGTGCTAGGCAGCGGCTGGGCAGAGCGGAAGGGTCTTGAGAGAACTCCATGGGAGGTGGGGTAGGCTCGCTTTTCACACGTGTAATTGCTGCTGCTGTTCCTCGGGTTGATGTCCCTCCGTGTGCTTCAGCTATAGTTTGCCCAGGCCTTAAATTCCCAAAGTGTACACAGAGGCTGTACAGTTTCTTCTTCATTTAGGCCTGGGGACTAGTCGTTCCGTGTATAAAGAAATCTCTGCTCCTCAAACCATCCTCTTCATTTCCACGCTCTGGAGAATGAGATTCAAAGCTTAATTCTCGGATGGCAAACACCTTGGGGGTGGGGGTGGGTGTCGGGGGATTGACGGATAATGCTGGAAATAATCCAGACGTGGATTTATTTTATATTATCTATGTATTATAGAGTATATGGTAATACAGAATTAACAGTTCTGTATTGCCTTTCTACTAAGGACAGTGGAGCTGATGGACATAGGAGATTTACGTGAATAAAAATGGAGTTATGAACCTTTGGGCTTAGCTGAATGACTTTTATATTGTGTTTACTTCTGTAGAAGAATTAGAATAATTTGCCCTAGTTACACTTTTTAGTTTATCATTTACTTTATTCAGCCACAGATATATGGGACAAGTTTCTCAATTTGATCCCATTCAGAATTCAGTATGACACATTGATGTATTACTACAAAGAAAGCAAGACAAACTGAGTTAAGAGGTAAAATGAACACAGGGATTTACTTTGTGTTTGTCTATATTTAACCCCAATTTTTACTAAAAATATATAATTTAGTGTCATAGGTTTGTGATCACCTCAATTCTTTTGAGTCCCTAGTGAAATGCATTGAGTACCTTAAATAATTAAATTTACCTGTGAAGTCACTTTTTAAACATTGAGGTGAAAGCAAACTTCAAGCTGTTCATAAACAGTGGAATGGTGTTGCTGTATTTTAATAACATGTACTATGGGTGGAGTCAATGCCAATGATTGTTGCAAGGTTGTGTGTGTGTGTGTTTTATTAGCAAGTTGTACCTTGACTTTACATTCTCCATTTGTTTACCTAGCTTGGGTTCCAAGGCCTATGTGAAATGATTCGTTTTCCTAACTTTTCTTTTTTAATTTACAGGCAGAGAGTATATTATTCCATCCTTGGCCCACAGATTTATGGCAGAGATGGTGGATTTCCTTATTCTCTTTTTTATAAAAGCAACCATTGTCTTAAGCATTATGCACCTCAGTGGAATAAAGTAAGTTAAGACTATGTGCAGAAAGATTTATTAAAAGCTGCTGTCTAGGAATCTTGTTGAGTTCTATTTATGCATGCAAGTGACCGTATGGGCAGCTTGCCAATGTCGTGACTTTTTTATAGGAGCTTTGTGAGATTTGTTTTCTTTCCTGTTACTTTTAAGAAATAACTACAAAAAAGAGAATAACACTTAATAAATTCTGGAAGAGCTGTGGGAATCTCACCCATCAAAAATAGGTAAAAGGAGCTCCCAAGCCTGGTTTGATTTTATTCAACTATTTTCTCAGGCAGAACTCATTTCCATCTTGCTGCTACCTATAAAGAGCTTTTGGTAGATGAACTGTGTTAATCAGCTAGATGGCATTTCCAAATGGGATTGCTTATGTTATCAGGGAAGTCCCAAGTGAACTTCCCACCTTTCATGTTAATAGCCATAGTAGTAATTATCACTTGCTAAGTACCTTCTACATGCTAGGCGTTGAGCTCACCTCTTTATATGGATTCTTAATCTTACACCATTATGAGCTGTAGAGGTTAATGACTCCATTTTTGTAGAGGTTGAAATTTGGGTTTACAAGAAGCCTGAATTTACAAAGTTGTGAAGATAATAAGTGACAGACACAAACACTTGTAGTCAACTTTCAGGGCTCTTGCCAGGAACCTGAGTGATACTGTGATTCCTTTCTGTCTCTTCATTGATTACTCTCTTACATGTCCAAGTACCAACTCCTTTTTATTGAGCCTCCTGAATAACCTTCAACCCAGCCCATTTTTTAAAATCATTCCTTCTAGCTCAGTGACTGTCATCTGTTGCCTGGATCATAGCAAAAGTTTTCTAACTGGTATCTCAGTCTCCTGTCTTATCTCAATCTGGTCTGTGATGTACAACCAAAGAGATGGTAAATTGATTCTGCTCCTTTCCTGCCTTAAAGCCCTTCCTTCAGTGCTTCCTCAATGTCACTAGGATAAAGCCTTGTTTTTGTATGGTTTCACTTTAAGATACCCTTATTTCTTAATCACCGTTACCTCCTATACTTAATATTTGAGCCACCCAAACTGCATATACCTTCCATCACTGTGTTGCTCCAAGGCCTTCTCCCTGGTTAGTCCCTCTCTCTGAAACTTCTCCCCTATTAGTCTGGCTAATTTCTGTCATCCTTCAGATCTCAGTTTAAATGCCATTTTTGGGAAGCTTCACAAGTTAAATGTACCTGGTATGTGTTTCAGTAGTACACTATGGTTTTCTGTCACACCTCTCATCTCACTTTATTGTTACTCAGTGTTCTGCCTCCCTGCTTGGTTAGAATCTCCATGAAGGCAGACACCACGTTGAATTCCCTCACCATTGTATCCCCAGGGCTTGGACAGTGCCTGCTTATGGTAGTGCTGCCTGTTTCTTGAATAAGCTAATGTTTTGTGAAGCTAGATGGTTGGAAACCTAATGATTAATTTGGAATTTCAATTAAAGTTTATGACTAACACTAATAGAAAACAAAAGCCAATGCAACTCATCTGGTAACTAATTCTTTATAACCCAAAACTGTTATTTTGTGTAGGGATATCTCTAAGTTTGCTATGCATTATATAATAGAAGAAATAGATGAAGACACATCAATGGAAGACTTGCAGAAAATGATGGTTGTGGCTCTTATATACAGATTATTAGTTTGTTTCTATGAGGTAAGCTACTGACTTCAGCAATTATTAGATACTTATCTAATTTTAGATTATCATTCCAAGGAAAAAAAAATTAATGGAAATTTACATTTATGTATTTGTCAAATGTCTCTATTTTTCCAAATATTTTTAACATAAAACTTTTCAAATTAAAAAAAAAACCTCTCGCTGAGTGGAGACATTTTATAATTTCTCTGTACTGTATTTCTGTCCCATGGTCCAAAATGTACCTGTAAATTAGTTGTGGAACTTGAAATGTATTTTTCCATAGAAACAACTGGATCATCAAGAAACATTACATTAAATAACTGGTGGTATTAAAGATGTTCTCCTAACATCTCAAGAATATGCATTAAAAGGTCAACCTTTGAGTATTCTGTGAAATTCTTTCAAGTTGAAAATTTTAAAACATCAATGATATGGCAGAAAAACTTACTTTTAAAATTGGTATGGTTGAGTCCTGGCTGGGTAGCTAGGTTAGTTAGAGCATCCTCCTGACATGCCAAGGTTTGAGATTCAATCCCCAGTCAGGGCACATACCAGAAACAACCAATGAATGCATGAGTGAGTGGAACAACAAATCGATGTCTGTCTCTCCCTTCCTGTCTCTAAAAATCAATTAAAATAAATAAAATTGGTATGTTTGAGCTAGTAAATTTCTAAATAATCCTTCTTTCTTTAGATAATTTGCATTTGGGGAGCAGGTGGAGCTACCCCAGGAAAGTTCCTGCTGGGGCTTCGAGTTGTGACATGTGATACATCAGTGCTTATTGCACCAAGTCGGGTTTTAGTGATTCCTTCCTCAAATGTTAGCATTACAACGTAAGTTCTTATTCTACTATGTACTTCCGAAAATTACAAACTTTTAGTTGTCAATATTGTTAAGATACCATTTAATACAGTATTTTTAGGATGTTGGTATTTTTTCTCCATGGTATACTATAATAGGCTTACATTAAAACAAAGTTTATGAGTGTTTTTTCAACTATATGATTGTAGACCCTTCTTCAGTATATATTTTCAAGAGAATCATTTGATGAAACACAAGTCATGATAATGAAAGGATGATTTGGGTGTCAGTGCTATGTCAGTGCTTCTTGCCTTGCCTAGCTTTTTTATTCTCTAGACCTGTGGATATTGGGTCCAGGTACTGATCTACCTTGAGCCTCCACTTGGTTGTACCTGTCATACCATCTTGAATAGGTAGTAAGAATTTTGGTACCAGTGCATGCATGCAGGTATCCTGCTTGTTAATACTCCCAGTACTCATGGTTAGCTGCTGGCATCTGCTTCTGGGGAGAAGGTACAAAGGATGATAATGGAAGTTGTGAAGGTGAGTAGGTAGTAATTGTTTGAGTAAAACAAGATACTGGCTGGAATTGCTGCCCGAATGATTCAGAGTTGGATTATAAATAACATTACCTCTATAAAAAGGGGTAATGGTACCTTATAACACAGGTACCATTACTCGTTTTTTTATGGATGTGGAACACAACTTGCGATTGCTAGAAAGTAGGTCTAAAACCAACTATCTGGCCCCAGAGCCCACTCTTTGCCATTGCGCTTTTCGGTAGCCTTTGAGTATACTAGAAGGCAAAAATCTTAACATGTGTAGCATAATTCTCCATTTTAAGCTATTGTTGAAAGTTTTCTTATTTTTAAGTTTTTTAATCAAATCACAAGATCCCACAAAGAAAGAGAGCTGATAAAAGTTTTAACACAGTAATTTAAAATGCCGGTGCTGCCCTGGCCAGTGTGGCTCAGTTGGTTGCAGTCTTCCCATAAACCGAAAGATCTTGAGTTTGATTTCTGGTCAGGGAACTTGCCTGGGTTGCAGGTTCAATCCCCGGTAAGGAAGCATACAAGAGACAACTTCTGTTTCTCACATTTATGTTTTCCTCCCTCCCTCGCTCCTTTCCCCTCTAAAATCAGTAAGCATGTCCTTGAGTGAGGGTTAAAAAAATGCTAGTGCTTCACAGAAGATAAGAAATGAGACTGCAGTTAAGTGTACTCAGTTTAAATACTGAGAACACACAGGAACAAGTGACTGTAGAAAAGGTAACTAAAAGGAATGGTTTTCTTCTGGCTAAATACTAGAAAATACTGCAAACTTTAGTTTACATTGTAAGACATATTACTGCTTTTCATGTGAAAGTTCCAGTCTTTTATGTTGATGAAATCTTTAGAATTGGCTGAGAGTTTGATCATATGATATTTGAAAGTAACTCAGATATCAAAGGTAAAAATTCTCAAACTATACTTTGAATGTTTTAAATACATATTTTGAACTTGATAGAATGAGTAAGTCATCTATCTATATGCGATGTGTATACTATTTATCTGATTTTTTTTGCTTTATTTTTTATTCTTAGGTCCACTATACGAGCTTTGATCAAGAATTTTTCTATTGCTTCTTTTTTCCCTGCTTTTATCACACTACTCTTTTTCCAGCATAATCGAACAGCCTATGACATTGTAGCAGGAACCATTGTGGTAAAAAGAAATGGGGTCAGATGATGCCCCCAAAATCCCTGAATTCCATACTCTCTGGAATAATGACAAGACTAAATTATGTATCAAGGCCACCAGTATCCCTGAGCTACATTAATTGCTAATTTAGAAATTAAAGCAGTCGCTCCAGTGTGATACCAGTGACTATTCTGAAAGTATTGATTTTACTTGGATGCCAAGAACTTTTCCAGAAGAAAAACCTGTTGAATTCAAGTGTTAAAATTTTAGATCAAAAAGAAAGCAAGTGGTTTCCTAATCGACAGTGGACAGTGTATACTAAGATCTAAGGCATTAGAATTTGCTGAAAGCATTTTCAGCTTTGAAATCTCCCAATGAAACTTTAAAAATTTATTTTGGTTTATCCCAAAATGATGGAAGATGTCCAGTTGTGTTTTGTAAACACATTATTCATCTTTTAGTTATCACTTCTTGGGGAAATTGTCTTTGCTTTTGGCGGGGAGGGGCGGGAAGTGAGGACACAGATTTGATAAGCCACTTACCTCCTATCGCTGGAGGTGGTGAGTTAGCTGCCAGAGAAAGGGGAAAGTGAGGCAGGCCTAGTAGTTCCCTTACCTAAAGTTTTAAAACCTGTACTGCAGTATACAACTATTCTTAGTGCTTCAACATGTATTTTGGGGCAAGTTGCATGATGATGAAAAAGTATTGTCATATTGTTATGTTAACATTGACTTTTTTAAAGAAAAGTTAGTGATTACTTTTAATGGGGGAGGGGGGTGTACTGTCAACTTAAAATTCATGTGCAGGTATTTTTAGTACCCTAAACCAAACTAGAAATAAGTGAAGAAAAATTACTTCCATCAAACTGTTGCATATTCACTGTAAAACAACATTCCCAGTATGTGTGCAGCATGAAGAGAGTATTAGTGCTTTTCAGTGTTCTCAATACAACTTCTCTTTAAACACAGGATATTTACACACTACTTTCCTTTTACATTTTATATAGCCTCGTAACTTTTGAAAGATCGAGTTACACAATCTGAATGTTTCATGATTGACCACTGGTAGCCTGTGAAATATTAGCAGTTTTACCATTATGGATGTTCTGAAACAAGAAAGAGGAGTGTTTCAAGGTATTAAGTTCTTTGGTTCTGAGCCAAAATCTTCTATTTTGGGCCTGCCAGGGATGGTGGTTTGAGGGAAATGTTAAGCAAAGTAACACTGTATTGCCATTTTAATTTATTTTTCTATTGAAACAAAGTTACGGAGTTGCAGGTGTGTTTGTGCTTTTTTGTTAGATGGCCCAGTTAGCTATGTTGAGCTCCACCTGAACTAAGTTTTGTTTCTTAGATGTTTTCTCCGACTCAGATATTTTTTCCAAAAAAAAAAAAAAGCAAAAACAAAACTCTAAATTATGTTGGATAGTTCATAATTAGATTAAAGGGTCAATCTGGGCTTTATTTTTGATGTTAAGCTTATGAGCAGATGTAAGACATCTATTTATCACTGTATCAGTTTTTAAAGGAGGGTTTCTTTGATATTTAAAACTGTGAAAATAACTACATTTTATGGCTATAGAAACATTAACAGTTTCCTTTTTTATTGTAAAGCTTCATAAACCATGTTTTTCAAAATAATTTTATATGAAGTCTAACACACAGAAAGCCTGTCAGTTAAGTGTGTCAGAGTATTAAACAGATCACTCACTTGTAGCCTCTGGGAAAATGTTATGGCCCTTCAATTTATTAGGACTAGAAATTAGGAAATGTTACATAAACGTACCACTTAGTATACACATACACTATTTTTGCCATTGACTGGGAACTCCAAGTTGAAATATCCTTCAGTCATGTAACAATGGAATGTAATTTATTATTTCCTTTCAGATATTGGGTGGTTTGCCATATAGGCTATTTTTATTTATATAGTAAAACAAAGCAAACAAATAATCCTATTCAACTTGTTACACCTAAAACAGTGCACATCTATGTAGGTTCATTTAGATCCATCTCAGTATTCAAGTTATACTGTATAGACCTATAAAATAAATATTGTCTGCTTTTACAACAAAAAAAACAAACAAACAAACAAACACCCAAGTCTGTTTCTGTTTATGAATTCAGCACTTTAGGAAAAGAGATTTGACTCCTGAATAATTGGGGGACGGGGAAATGACACAACAATGGGGAAAAGAGGAGCCCCTTTTCTCTTGGGGTTGTGGAGAGTGGAGAATCCCTCAATACTTTTCTATTTAGTATATGTAATTTATAGAAACACTGACTTTCTGTGTCAAGTATAATTCTCATACTGAAGCTCTAGGCATAAAGCCAGAACGCTGTCCTCACAGGACAGACATTCATGACTTTTACAATGTAAGCAAATAATGGAACAAAAATTAGGAGTCAAGATGAGTGAAAATACTGTTTCAGTGAATGTGCTCTAATGGTTAACTTTAGGCATCTAGAAAATCTCAGTACCCATTACCAAAGGAAACCTGAGTGACTGATTCACCTTGAGAAAGTCACTAATCCATGGTGGGGCTAGGGGAGGTTAAGTGTGAGTGATGGCAAGCTTTGCTTTTAGACTAGTCTGATCGTACAGATAAAGCCAACACTTTTTTAGACATTAAGCCTTTATAAAGTATTGCCCAACTGACTTTACGTAGGACTGGTTCAGAAGTTACTTCTATCTAAACATTTACCTTCCCATTATACCCAAGTATTTCAAATTGGAAAAAATTGTATTATATATGAGGGCCACTTTGTCTATAAAAACGAATCTTCAGTGTTTTTTGTTTCAAATGGTGGTAAAAACTGTTTTAACTCTAAAGATGTTCCCTGTGTTTCACTGATGTTTATGTATTTCCAGCAAAACGAAGGTAGAAGTTGAAAATTAAACAATTTGCTACTTGGGAAAAAAAGGGCTTTTTGAAGGGAATGAGGACGTTAAAATATTTTCATTCTACACCTATACCAGGCTATTGTTTCTTTTGAAGAATATTTCTAAACAACAGTATTCCTAAAATCTGACAAGCATTTCAATTATTTACCATTCCCCACTCCTCCACACCCAGTGGTCAGAATCTTTACAATATGTACTTTGCTGGGTGAAGTTCCTCATTTCAGATGAAATGTGTATTTCCTTGCCATCATTATAGTAGGGCTTGACCCACAAACAATATCTAATGCCCTGCCTATAAATAAGGCATTCTATTTTCAATAATTTGTATGCCACAAATTTGTATTCTTTTGTCTCAATAAATACTTGGTCACCAATGATGGTGTGTTTTGCCTTTGTCTTTGATGTTTGCTTTAGAACCTCCTAAGGGAGACTTTTCTTTCATATACAGCTTTCTGCCTTCAGGAGAGTGACTATAGAGTTTTCAGAAATAACAGGTCCACCAAAATACCGTATTTTGCTGTGCGTAATGGGCACTTTTTGCCCAAATTTCTGAGGGAAAAATAAGGATGTGCATTTATACATGGGGTAGTACCTAAAATACTTTGTTCTTGTGTTTTTAACTATGTTACATAAAATTTCTTGTACCATATGTTCAAAAATAAATGCTAAAATTCCTAATAAAAAAACAAGTAAGTATAAATAAAAATTTGAATTAAAAAATTAAAAGACCTTTTCCCTGAAAGTTTGGGCCAAAAACGTGGGTGCATATTATACATGGGAGCACATTATACATGGCAAAATCTGGTAATCACCCACTTTCTGGGATGTATTCTTTTAGCAAGTCATTCAAAAGTTACCCATAGATGATTAAGCTTAATGTCAAACTAATCCTGTCTTTCCTTAAAGCTGTTAACCATCCACCTGTCATGCAAGATGTTAAGGACACATTACACATGAGGAACCAGAAATTCAAGTCTCATAGCTAATAAATGACAGCTGGGCAGTTTAAATTTAGTTCTAGTCTTGTAAGAATTTCCTATTCTAACCTTTACAAATCTAGGGGACAGGATACAAAACAGGTTCTTCGAGGACAAAGATAATGAAGGATAAACTTCAATGTAGCTAAACTGTAGCCTGGTCTGAGTCATGTACACAATGTGCTGTTACGAGCTCACTGGATCTAGTTTGTGGATCTAACTTGGAGTAGACTTATTTTTTTAAGTAACTTTTATTTTTAAAGATACTTTTAGAGAAGGGAGGGAGAAAGAGAGGGAGAGAAACATCAATGTGTGGTTGCCCCTGCACAACCCCTATTAGGGACCTGGCCTGCAACCCAGGCATGTGCCCTGACTGGGAATCACACTGGCAGCCCTTTGGTTCACAGGCTGGCACATCAATCAGCTGAGCCACACCCACCAGGGCCCTAGAGTGGACTTTTAAGTTTATAAACATTGCTCATACATAAGGAAATAAGGCACTGACAGGGTCATACAGTTGGTGTATGTAGCTAGACCAAACACACCCATTTCCTCAATTTTACTATACCAAACTTGTCAGTTCTCATTAAACAACACGCAGGCTAACCTTTGTAAACTTTCCATTGAGTTTCAAGCTATATAAGTTAGTAGACCCAGGAAATGACAGTCACGGCTTGCATAGTATTTTGGTCAACAATGGACCACATATACAACAGCTGAACAAAGTCCATTGCCTAGAGATTTCATAGCTGTCATACTAGCATAGTACACAATGCATTTCAAGGGCCTGTGGTATACAATAATATGCTGTACAGGTTTGCAGCCAAGGAGCAATAGACTACACCATACAGCCTAGGTGTATAGTAGGCTATCCCATCTAGGTTAGTGTAAGCGCACTACATGATGTTTGCTCAGTGATGAAGTAACCTAACCATATTTCTCAACATATCCCTGGTCAGGCAACATGTGACTATACTAATACAATGAAAGCAAATATAAATTATTCCCAGGCTAAACCATTTAAGGCTTGATTATTGGTTAAAATTAGTCTATCACTTTTATTTCAAATGAAATCTTAACACAATTTCAGGGGAAAATTTGTAACAAGTTTAAAGACAAGTTTTTCCATGGTCTGAATTATACTTTTGCTTGCTTAATGCCTGAAATCATAAATTACTCGAAATGACTTAGCACTTGAAGTGGAAAGTCTTCCAAATGCTTATGTAATGATGCGGATTTTTGGACCCTACCCAGACCCAGTGAATGAATCTGTAATGAGAAGGTCCTAGAATGTACATTTGACAGTTATATTGATGTACCCTGAGAACTACTGACCCTCTTGTCTGTAGACCAAGTTATATAAACATACCTACTTACTCACTCTTTCCACATAAAGCATTCCTTCGTTCAGAGATTATTTGCAGTTAAAAATAATTCCCCATTGGTCCAGCATGAAAAGTGGGCTAAATACTGTTTTCTTTCCATGTTTACCCCTCCTTCCAAAAACAGCCCTCAATTTTCACTTGGAGCATATATAACCTTAGCCGGCCCAAGGCTGCTATCACAACCACAAGGAGTGGATCAGAAGTGGGTCTACAGCCCTAGCCAGTCTGATAAGGAGATACCTCTGCTGAGCTTGAATAGGGGCAGGCTGGAAGTTAAGAGCACCTACCACAAATAGACTCCAGAGCTGCCATGTGTAGCCTGAGAATTATAGCCACTGAGATGGAAAAAAACACGTGTAGAGTCCTCAATACAGTCCTGTATATTTCAGTTTAGGGGGCCACAAGAGTTCATTTTTAAGAAAAGCCACTTTGGGGTTTTCAGTCACTTGCTTCGTAAAAAGTTGCTAAGTAAAAGAAAACCTTCCCAGCACATTTCTTAGGAAAAATCCTTTGGAATAAAAAGCCTAATGCTCCCATCCAGACTGGCCTAGAGAATAGCGAAGAACAAATGCGCCTGCAATTTAGTTAGGCACTAACTTCTCCGCACTAAAACCACAAATTTCCAGTTTACGTCTTCCAACATTCACCATCACTGTTTGCCCCCAAACAGGTTCATGTCAAATGTGCATTACAAATACAAAATTTCTAAGATATTTTAAGATACATTTTAATTTTAAAAAATATCTTTTCATTGTAAACACACACCAAAAAGCTAAATATTTTTAGAGTTCTGAATCTATATTCCAACCAGAAGCTCAGCAAAACACAAGTCAGCACAACACAACTGTGCATTCAAATTGAATAAAATTACCAAATGCTGTCCCACAAGAGATCTTTTATGGACCACAGAAATCTAGTTTAAAAAAAAATTGGTAAAATAATCCAAAAAATCACACAAAAGAAACACTGAAGTTTTTGTGGGCTGCTCGGGCCATATAGCTCCAAGAACTCAATCAAAAACCAGTGTCTAGGCCTGGCCAGATAGCTAAGTTGGTTGGAGTGTCATCTTGATACACCAAGATTGAGGGTTCAATCCCCAGTCAGGCCACATACAAGAAGCAACCAATGAATGCATGGATAAGTGAAACAACAAATCAATATTTCTCTCTCTCTCTAAAATCAAATAAAAATTAAAGGGAAAAAGGAAAACCAGTATCTAGTCATCCATCAAGGAAGATACAAGTATAGACAGAAATGATTGGGTGTTTATTTCCAACTTTTAAAAGGTAAGCCAATTTACGTATATGCAAAGGAGGCATGATTCCTAGCACCATACAAAAAGCATGGGAACCCTCAATTTGTTATAAATTCAGACATTTTCCCCCTTCACTTAGGAGCTATCCAAATCACTTAGAAGCATTCGCTGAAACTTCTCTTCTAGCTGACCATTACTAACCTTTATAAAAAAGGTCCCCTTCCAGAGTTAACAGAACAAAAAGGATTTCACAATTTTTTATTGATGGCATTTATCCCATGGTTTAACATGTTAATTATACTGTAATAAACATGGCTTTAATATTAAACTTTTCCTTATTATCCAAAGTCACCACAGTCCATTTCAGTAAATATAAAAATATATGCTTAATACTTTGTACAATACTGGTTTTTGGTCCAAACAAAACTGGATCAGAAAAGCCAATAAATTCACTTTAAGAATCCCCAATTTTTTTTAAAGATTTCCAAATGGATTTAGGCAACTTTGAATAATGGGATTTACATAATAAAATCTGAGACAAGACTAAACAAACAACAAAAATTCTAACACAAAATTAAAACTTCAAGTTCACAGATTTATGTTATGCCAAAAAAGTACAGAAACAAAATTGTATTTACACAAGTTTCATAATAAAATAATGAAAAAGGCAAGACAGGTGATAGAAGAATGAAAATATAGAAATAGCATATAATTATTAAGTGGAGAAGGAACTAGATCTAACAAGTCCTTAGTATGGACCATTCTTTAATCAGGCTTCCTCTATCAGAAAATTTTAGTGCACAATACACCCAACTCACTCACTTCACACATACACCAGCACAAACTCAGCATAGAAATCATTCATTTCAATATTCTCTAATCTATACAGAATTCCTCAGATATAATTACAATATTAAATGCGTTCCATAAACGCGTATCAACGCACATAATGGTGCAGACGAAGAGGTTCTATACAAAGCCATTCACTGAGCGGGCTCTATTCCTGAATTCAGCCAGCCTAAGCCAAATCAGTCAGTGAATAATTTGCTGGACCATAAAATATTTCTGCTGAAGAATCAGTCACCAGTCTAGCTATTAATTGTTTTTAAAAGGGCATGGCGAGAGGTGATGGCAGGGCTTTTGTAAAGAGGAAAATTCCAAAATTAAAGAAGTCCTTAGGCAGGTTTGACTTCAGATAACCCCAGCATGTAGTACAATCCAGTATCTAAAAGCAAGACACCAGCTTTCGTTAAAACTTGTGCGAAACACCACTGTGACCTTTATTTCCTGCGTCTAATAGCAGTCTTTATCTTGCGACCAGAAACTGATGTCCCAGAAGAGAACACACTTTTCCCATTTGACCTGTGAAAAATAAAAACTTCAAAATGTGACATGATGCTCAAAATTTTAGAATCATAATATAACTCTAAATATGACCAGTGACAAGAAGGGAGAAGAAACATGGTTCAAAGTCAACATACTTTCTGTTGTACCCCCACACACATACCCCCCATACGCTATTTTTTTTCAGGCCGTGATTCTCCAAAACTGTAATATGGTAAATTGACATTAGAAAACATACTTGATTTTACCTGAACTATATTTCACTTTGGTGATTTTAAGAACACACACACACACACTCACTCATGCACTGGCACACACCCTTACCATGTGATATTCTCCATTTCAACAAAAAGTTCTCTTACCCCACTGTAAAGGAAGCTGACAGCTGAGTAAATGGAAAGCCCCCTGAACCAGAAGGCTGGGCTGAGGCTGCAGGTGTGCTCGGATTCGCACCAAACGTGAAGACTCCTGATGGATTGTTGTTTGTGAAATTGAAATTTGTAGTGCTGCTGCCAAACTGGAAAACTGAACCTATAATAGTTGAAGCAAAATAAATAAATAAATAAAGTAAAAATGAGTTTTTCTGTTAATGACCCTGACCCTTTAGTACAAAATATAGTAAATGATTAAGCTCTCTTATGGTCATTTAAAAGAAAATTGAGTATTTTCCCTATTGACACAGAACACACTTGACAACGCCCCACAACAAGTGACCCCACTTACCCACGAGCAAAGAAAAAAGGACAGAATGGACTTCCAGTTAAAGATAGCAAAATTAATAAACAATTTAGCCCACCTTCTTCAAAAATTATGTTAAAATAATAGTAAAGGGCTTTTTACAAAGACTGGGGAGAGGAGACAACAGGCTGACTGGAGCGGAATACTAACCTAGCAGCAAGGAAAACAGACGCGATTCCATTTAACCTAAACATACCCAAAGGGTTTGGGGTTCAGGTACCTCTGGAAGAATGAAGGTGTGACTTAAAAAAAAAGAAGCCCCAGAGCCAATTCCTCTAAGCGACGAAGAGATAGCCAACCTATCAGATGCACAGTTCAAAGCCCTGGCCATCAAAATGCTCACAGAATTGGTTGATTTTGCTCACAAACTAGATGAAAAAATGCAGGCTACAATACATGAAATGAAGGAAGACGCATGGGGAACCGACAGAGATGGAAGGAAAACTGGGACTCAAATCAATGGAGTGGACCAGAAGGAAGAAACTAACAACCACACAGAAAACGAGGAAGAAACAAGAATTCAAAAAAATGAGGAGAGGCTTAGGAACCTCCGGGACATCTTTAAACATCCCAACATCTGAATTATAGGGGTACCAGAAGGGGAAGAAGAAGAGCAACAAGTGGAAAACTTATTTAAACAAATAAGAAAGGAGAACTTCCCCAATCTGGCAAAGGAAGTAGACTTCCAGGAAATCCAGGAAGCTCAGAGAGTCCCAAAGAAGTTGGACCCAAGGAGGAACACACCAAGGCACATCATCATTACATTAGCCAAGATTAAAATGAAGGAGAGAATTCTAGAAGCAGCAAGAGATAAGGGGACAGTCACCTACAAAGGAGTTCCCATCAGACTGTCAGCTGATTTCTCCAAAGAGACCTTCCAGGCAAGAAGGGGCTGGAAAAAAGTATTCCAAGTCATGAAAGGCAAGGAAGGACCTTCATCCAAGATTGCTCTATCCAGCAAAGCTATCATTTAGAATGGAAGGGCAGATAAAGCACTTCTCAGATAAGGTCAAGTTCAAGGAGTTCATCATCACCAAGCCCTTATTTTATGAAATGTTCAAGGGACTTATTTAAGAAAAAGAAGATAAAAAACATGAACAGTAAAATGATAGCAAACTCACAATTATTAACAACCACACCTAAAACCGTAACAAAAACAAACTAAGCAAACAGCTACAACAGGAACAGTGACACAGAAATGGAGATCACATGGAGGATTAGCAACAGGGGAGTGGGAGGAGGAAAGAGGGGGAAAAGGTACAGAGAATAAGCAGCATAGACAGTGGGTAGAAAATAGACAGGGGGAGGGCAAGAATAGTATGGGAAATGTAGAAGCTAAAGAACTTATGACACATGAACATGAACTAAAGTGGGGAATGTGGGTGGGAGGGGGTGTGCAGGGGGAAGGGGAATGATGAGAGAGAAATAGGACAACTGTAATAGCATAATCAATAAAATATATTTAAAAAAAATAAGGATGATAGAATAAGAACCAGATACCCAGGGTTCAACCCCTCCCCAACACCAAACGAGACAGATGGTCATTCTCCTCTTTCTACCTGAGCAGAAAAACAAAGCTTTATTCTCTGGAGGGGGCAGGGTCATTCTGCACTGTTAAAGGCAACAATATTATATTGAAAATAGAGGGATTAAGAGTGGGGTTGGTATCACAAATATGGAGAACAGCAGCCTTCCTCTGACTCAGCTCCCAGAACATTGGCAATCTGGAAAGACTTACCCTCCAAGCAGGAGACTAGGAAGGATCTTCTCTGGGGAACCTGAAAGACCTAAACATACTAAAGGCCAGGCCTTCCCAAGTACACAGAACAGTCAGATAAAACTACAATGAAATTCAAGACCTACATGCCCTATCCATGTACAAAGAATTATCAAGTGTTATTTAGATGTACAAAATGATCAGCAGAATGGGAGAAAATATTTGCCAACAGGGGCTGATATCCAAAATACATAAGGAACTCCTACAACTCAATAGTCAAAAAAATCCAAATAACCCAATTAAAAAATGAGCAAGAACTTGAATAGACATTTCTCCAAAGATAAAATACAGATGGCCAACAGTTAATATGAAAAGATGCTCAACATCACTAATGACCGGGGACGTGAAACTCAAAACCACCATGAAATACCACCTCACCCCTTTAGCATGGCTATTATCAAAAAGACAAGAAATAGTAAGTTTTGGCGAGGATGGGGAGAAAATGGAACCCTAGTGCACCATTGGTGGGAATATAAATTGGTGGTCACTGTGCAAAACAACAGTACAGAGAGGTTCCTCAAAATATTAAAAATAGAAGTATCATATGATCCAGTAATCCCATTCTGGGTATCAAAAGATTTGAAATCAGTACCTCAAAAAATATTTGGATTCTTGTGTTCACTGCAGCATTATTCACAATAGCTAAGATATGGGAACAACCTAAATGTCCTTTGGCAGATGAACAGATTTAAAAAAATGATGTATATACATACAATGAAATAATATTCATCCATAAAAAATGAAATCTTGCAATATCAAAGAAAAATGGTTGAATCTGGAGGACATTATGCTAAGTGAAAGAAGGACAAATACCTCATGATTCAATTATCTGAATTATCTAAAACAGTCAAACTCACAGAAGCTGGGAGAAGAATGGTGGCAGCTGGCACTAGGAATCGAGGCCGCAGGATGGGGTAGGGTGGGTTGCTACTCCATGGGTACAAAGTTTCACACAGATGTGTGAGTTCTATAGATCTATTATACAACATTGTGCCTACAGTTAACAATACTGTACACACTTAATTTTTTAAGAGGGTAAGTCTCATGTTAAATATTCTTACCACAATTTACAAAAAACAAAAAACAAAAACCAAAACTATGAGTAGACAGTTGAGAAGCACCAGACATATGAACAAAATATTTCATAGGAAATACTAAGATCAAAACAATAGAGAAAATCAAGTTTGAAGAAAACTAAGCAAAAGCTGTAAGAAAAAAAAACACAACTAATGGATAATGTCAAGAGATAATAGATGACTTTTCTGAATAAAAACAGAAGGATATAAAAAAGAAGCATCTGCAAAATAAAAAGGAATGCTTAGGAATCAAAAAATAACACTAGTGGAAGTAAAATCGCAAAAGACCAAATAGTAAGCAATTAGTTGAAGAAATATTCTCAGAAAGTAAAATGAAGTCAAAAAGTAGAGTGGGGGGAATGAGACAACGACCTTTAAAAAGAATGAGGCACAAACTCATCAAAGAAATAATTCAAGATAATTCCCAAGAATGAAGGTTCACAAAAGGACACATTAAATTCCTTACACAATCAGCGGATAAAAATGGAACCAGATATAAGAACATTCTTCTGCTAAGTCAGAACACTGGAGGCAAAAAGATTCTAATGAGATTCCAGAAAGAAGAAATAGGTCAAAAAGCAAAGATTAAGGAGGACTTCAAGAGCCACAAAGTCCACGATGGAGAAATGTGTTCGAAATTATCAAAATGATTTCCAATCTAAATATATATTCAAACAAAATCTTACCAAACCGGGGGTGGGGGGGGGGGCAGATCTTTCTGGAAATGTAAGGTCTCAAAATATTCTTCCCTAAGTCCTTAAGAAATCACGGGAAGGTTTGCTCTATCAAAACAAGGAAGTAAGAGGGAAGAAGATGTGACATCCAGGAAAGAGAACTGCCTTTAAAAGGAAGCTAAAGGGAATCTCCAAGATAACTGGTAAAAAGGATTGCCAAGACCCTATTTAAACAGCAAGCCTCTATAGAAAGCCTGGTGGGAGGAAGTTTAGAAAATTCTGTGAGAAACTTCTTTCAGATACTGAAACAGCCAATGTATTTGAAAATATTGAGTAGAGATCTATGCAAATGGGAGAAAAGTTAGTTACAACTAATGATAAGTACAAAGAAAATGTTAACAAAGAGGGAATTACTAATGACAGAGGAAACAAAATTTTGTGTAGAAAAAATCACATTACCACATATTCTGCATACTCAGAATACTAATCTAAATATACAGCACCACTGTATTAGGTCTGAGGGAAATGTTACCTGTGTGAAAGACAGCTAAGCTCTCCAATTTCATACATTGTGAGAAAAAATATTAATCAGTATATCCCAATTAATATGGTTACCGTAAATCAAACTTTACTGCATGTACTAACTGACAAGGGACTAATATCGAGAAATACTGAGAATACATAAAGAACTCTTACAAATCAATAAATAAAAACAAATGAACCGAATAGACAAATGGTCCAAAACACTCACAAAAAGAATTCACAAAAAATAAAATCACATAGGTCCAGATACGAGAACCTTTATATACAATGCTGGTGTAAAATGTGACTGGCACAATCCACCAGGAAAAGTTTGAATTACCAACTGAAGTATAAGCTATGCACACACCCTTTAACTTGGTGATTTCTCTCCTAGGTACGTATACTGTGGAAAAAGACACATATGTGCCCAAGGCACATATACAAGAATGTGTAGAGCTGTATTTTCTAATAGCTAAAAACAACTAAAAACATTCATCAATAGTATATGGAAAAGCTGTGGTATATTTATTTATTCTACGGCAATGAAAAAAACAAAATATATGTAGCAACATGGGTGAAACTTACAAAAAATACAGAGTGAAAGGAGCAAGAATCAAAAGACTGGCTACATTAGGACTCCACTCACCTGCATTTTTCGGACCATAAGAGGCACCGAGGTTTTAGAGGAAAATGGGAAAAAAATTTTGAAGAAAAAATGTGGTAAAATATTTAGTAACATAAATAACATACTATTTCACCAATGTAAATGTAAACAGAACTCAACAGCAGTATTAACAACCATTATTCCTCCCAAATGTGTGTGTGTGGGGGGGGGGGGGCGTCATATAGTCCGAAAAATATGGCATATACTTAAAAACCAGGTAAAAACTGAGATGTATGTATTAGTAGTTAACTTTAAATAAAACCCAAGAAAAGTGATTACCCTAAAAGTCAAAACACCATTAGAAAGAAGGTGTTTCATTAGAAACACCAAATGAAAGAAGAGAGAAATGTGTTCAAAAAGGGACCCAGAAGGGAGGCTCCTGGGAAATGGTTACATCAGAATTTTCTTCAAAATTATACTATTCACTTATATTTCATGCTTCCCCATATGAGGTTATATTTCACAATTAGAAAAATACGGTGCAATTTTGAGGAAATATATCAATTACAAGGTGGGGCAAAAATACATTTACAGTTGTGAATTCATGAAAACAGTTTATTTTTGTATTATTTAATTATTGTATTATTTTTCATATGAATGACTTATATTTTCCATATAAATCTACTTTGCCCCACCCTGCATAATACCATGTGATTAGCCGTATTTTAAAAAAAAACACAGAAACATTTGTTTAAATATGTAAGACGAGTGAAAAAGTTTGTATCATCACATGGAAAGTATCACTAGACAATCAGCTGGAGTGTCCCAGGAAAGAGTACCAGAACCAGGGTAGAACTTTCTGAAGTAAATCCAATCACGAAGAAGGTTAGAAAACACTACACTTGACATCTAGGCTGGACTGCCCCAAAATGCAGATGGGGAGAAGACAGATGGAATGAATCCAACACCTGAATCAAGAGTTAAGACACAACTGCATTTTAATCAAATGCTTTAATACCTTAAAGCGCCAATTTTCAATCAGTGTGCAGTAAGAATTTTTGAAACATACGATGCCTGACTATTTAGTCAGGGGCACTGACATCTTTTCCCTTAGACCATCAAATAGAAAAATGACAATGGCCAACCCAGCAATAGCAATCTGGTGTGAATGAATCAAAATTATACCCAGTTTTTTTGGTCAGATTAGCAAAAAATATATACTATATATTTGGATGTGCCACAGAATTTCAGTAGTTTGTGTGTGCTATGAGGTGAAAAAGGTTGAAAATCACTGCCTTAAAGCTTTAATACATTAAACATGCTTAATGTGTCAAAGTTGGGAATGTGGTTTATAGGTGAAATTAAACATACACCTCTCTATTCTGTTGAGCGTACAGGAGACAATAAAAAAAATAAGACATGTATGTTTCAAAGCTCAAAGAAAATAATTACATTTAAGACGTACAGAATCTAAGTACAGATACAAACTACATCATTACTCACTGGAATTTGGAGCTGTTCCTGAGCCAAATGCAGACTGACCGGGCTGCTGTCCAAACACAGGAGGCTGGGTACTGCTTGACACTGTCCCAAAAGTAGGTGGTGTGGGCTGAGAACCAGCAGAAAACAATGTTGCTGAAGATGATATAGATCCAAAGCCTGGGGGATTAGGCTGGCTGGCACCTTGACTCTGTCCAAATGTTGGTGTCTGGTTAGCACCAAATGCTGGACTGGCAGATGGTGCTGAAGGTCCAGTGCCAAACACAAAGGAGCATCCTATAGGCCCAAAAAATGATTTAAATCAAGATGGCTACAGATAATCCTCAAGAAATCTCTATGAAGTCAAAGCAAAATTCAAGCTCCTTTTCAAACTCTTAGCTTGCTGAAAAAAATCCCACCAAGTTTTGAAAATGACTGTAAGAATACATTGTTTAATAAAACTATATAGAATCCATAAAAACTAAAACTTCTATTAACAAGACTCCCCACCTTCAAGACAAAAAAGGTTTCAGGTGAAGGGAATACATCTATGAAGACAACTGATCTCATCAGAAATTGAACACACTGCAGAAATCAGCTAATGCTATCATCATGTATATACTACACAATAAGGACTAATGTCTAATAAAAGCATCCCTGGTGTCTCATTACTTAACAACTTACATTCCAAAAATAACACATGGAAAAACTGAAAATAACACTCCTGCTGAAATTAGAAAAACTGCTTCCAAGAGTTAATTATGTTAAATTTAAACACAAGATATACACTATACCACAGGGTGAATAGCTACAAAATCCCAAGAATAGATGACATAAAGGCACCCATGCCGTTTTTTGGTAAGCTGTTGTATTAGTTCCTAAGAGTTGATATACTCCTAACTAAAGCCAATGCAAGTTCATGTACGTTTGTTTTTAAAGTACCTGAAGAACTAGATGTGGTTGTAGCTCCGAAGTTAAAACCAGAGACTGCAGTATTATTATTACCGCTGGCTCCTGGACCAAAGACAAATGGGGTAACTGCTGTACCCGTGCTGGATGTGGTTGCTGGTTTGTTCTCTTGAGAAAACAGCAGAGGCTGAGATGTACTGGATTCAGCAGGGTTACCGAAGGCAGAGCTGCTCACAGGACCGCTGGCCTGTCCAAACACAAAGGCACCTGCCGGTGCGCTGGAGGAAGCAGTGGAACTACCAAATATGCTGCCACCAGCTGACGTGGCTGGGGTACTTGAATTAGAGGAATTGTTCAAGAAACTAAAAACTGACTTTGTTCCACCTTGATCTGTATGACAGAAATTAAGAAATAAAAAAAATCTTTAAGAACAAGTAATAACAGAAAGCATTTTTCCTATCCCACAATCTAAGAAGTCATTAAAAACACAATTTTTAATATAAATTCATTCATTCATCAAATGGGTATATGGTATATTAAATTTTGATGTAGTCAAATATATTCATCTTTTCTTCAATGGATTTTCCTCTGTCTTTACATAGGAAAACCTTCAGCTCAGATTAGTAAAATTAAAAATATGCCTTAAATCCAAATCTTACTGGATACTATGCTTGGATAACAAATTCAGATAGTGGAAGATAACTACTTTTTTTTAGAGAGGGGGAGAGAGGGAGAAAGAGAGGGAGAGAAACATCAATGTGTGGTTGCCTCTCCTGCAATGCCTGCTGGGGACCTGGCCGCAACCCAGGCATGTATGTGCCCTAGACTGGGAATTGAACCAGTGACCCTTTGGTTCGCAGGCAAGCACTTACTCCAGAGCCACACTTGCCAGGGCAGCTAACTGCACTTTAATAAATCTGATTTTGCAGTTTATGTTAGCAGGATTAGAACTTCAATTTATCCAAATGATAGTCAATTTTCTCTGCAGCATTTATTGACTAGTATATCCTTTGCTCTCTAATTTATAACTGTATCTTTATGACATATTAAATTCCAAATATATGTGCATTTGTTTTTTCTATAGTTATTCTTAGTAGATTGTTCTAGTTATTATAGCTTTACAGTCTGGTTTGATACTTATTAAGTCAAACCTGGCTGTGTACCTGTCATGCATGCCAAAATTTTTGTGCATTTTCCTTCCAGATGAATTTTAAAAACAGCTTAGCTTGTAAAGACCCACAAAAATTCCTTTAAGAACTGAAATTATATTCAGGGATGGGATTGGAAGGGAGGGAAATATTATCACTCAGGAACAAGTATTAAATATGTCTTTATTATGTTACCAGGTAACAGGTTCTATAGCTATTATAAAATACATATTAGACATGTTAGAAAATACAAATATGTTGTCCAACAGTTGCTGTTTGATTAAAGCTATTGATTTTTATATGATGATCCTGAATCCGACCACCTTATTTAAGACTTTTTTTGAAACTTTTCCAATAATGTCTAAGTTCCAATGCTGTCTACTACACAGGGCTGGCCACACTATGTGGCATGGGCATTAGTATGGTTCACAGAAAATGGACCATTCGCGCTCACCTTCAAATCAGTATATAAGAGATTATGAGTGTCCATTTCAATGGAAACTATAATATAGAGATGCCATGATTAAATTTGATTAGAACCCATCTCACGCTTATTCCTTTCCCAATAGTACATAATTCAGTTTTTATTTTCTTCGAAGTTTTTAAATTTTGAAGTAAAAATTTAATACACAGAAACTACTCACATCTACTTGTTCTGTTCATACTGTTTTTGTTTCCAATTTATTATTCAAAAACATTCATGGGCATTCAACTTTTAATTCTTTACTTATCTGAAAACATCTGTATTTTGCCCTTATGTTTAACGAAATTTGGCTGATTATAGAATTCTAGATTCAAAGACCATTTTCATTTTGAGGTCACGGTTCCGTTTTTAGCATCTGATGTTACAAACTAGAAGTCTAATGCTAATTTTTAACTGTTTACTTGTGGCAAACAGCTCTTCTCTCTCTGAAAGCAATCAGGATTTTGACTCAGTGTCCTAAAATTTCACTGGTCTTTGTCAATGAGTGGGCCGGTTCCATCTTTAAGAGCAATGTCTTTCTTTACTTCTAGGAAATTTTCTTCTGTCACTTCTTTGATAGTTCCTCCACAGGGCTCTCTCTCATTTCTAAGCACTCTTATTCCAGTACCATTTGTGAATCTAGTTTGGATCAATCACTCTATACTTTTGCAGCACTGTGTTCTGAAAAATTCCAGTTCACAAATCTGATTATCAGCTGTGTTTTTTCTGCTATTCAGACCACAGAATGATTTTGTTTCACCAACCATGTTTTTAACTTTTAAAAATGCTATTTCATTTTTTCTTCAGAATTTTAGTTTTCATAATCATTTCTATTTCTCAGGAATCAATTATATTTGTCTATGTTCCTTACATGGCTGATGATGACTGGTTATCTTTATTTGTAATAAAGGCCTACATATAAAGATTTCATTAGTTAAAAAACATTCATGAGCTTAAGAAAGAATGCCTATTTTCCCAAATGATTATAAAGCCCAAACAGAAGGGACAAAGACATGAACAACTGTGCAATACTGTGGGTTTTCCATTAGAGCTATATTTCTCAAAATTAGATCTGTAGATAACTTTATCAGATATCATGGGGGTTTGGAGCAGTTACAACTGAAAATTCTAGGCTCCTTTCTAGAGAGTTCTGTCACTGGTCTCTGTCACATATATTCAGTGTAAATTATTCCTTGACTTATTGTATCTGTCTAGATATCAAAGACCCTTGTAAAAGAAAGTGTTTAATATTTACCGGTTGTAGTACTGGTTTGAGATCCAAAAGCAAAAGTGGTTTTGGTTGGCTGTTCAGACTCCTTCTCAGATGGTTTTGCCACACTGAAACTAAAGGTGGACTTTGAAGAACTCTCTTCTTTGGTTTGCTCTGAATTCCCAAAGGAAAACACTGGTTGACACTTTGGCTCTTCATTGTCAGCTTTCCTCCCAAACACTAGAGAAGTAGATGTGACAGGCTCTTGTTGTTTCTCTTCTGTCCTTCCCAAAGCAAACAACGAGGCAGACGGCAGGGGGGCAGGTTCCATAGTGCCAAAAGTGAACCCTCCTTTGGTGGCAGGCATTTCTTCTTTTTTTGCTTCTGACGTCTTACATATAAAAGGAGCCACTGAGACACTCTTGGTTTCTGTAGTCCCAAAGCTGAAGCTGCTCTTGTTCTCAGAGGTCACCACGGTGTTAGCAGCAGCAGGAGTAGAGTTAATTACACCCGTACCAAAACTAAAGCCTGCAGATGAAGACTTTGGCAGTTCCTCTTTCGTTTCTTGCTGCCCAAGACTCGACACCCCAAACTGAAATGGAGCTAAAGAAGTTGGATTGTTTAAACCAGAAGGAAGTCCAATCTTAAAATTATCGTCCTTACTGTCCTTTTTAACTTCTTCAGGTTTAGAATCAGATGAAACTCCAAATTTAAAATCCCCTACTGGTTTAGAAAATTTAAAGCCTTCAGTCATGGGATTTAAAGACCCAGAATCTGATGACACACCTATTTTAAAGCCTCCTTGATCCCCAAATTTAAAATTTCCAGTGCTTGTTAAAGTCTGTGAAGGCTCAGAGGAGGAGGGTGGGATACCGAATTTGAAGGATGAGGCTGCTGGGTTCGAAGATGAGGAAGATGTACCAAAGCCTTCAAAATACAAGATACCAAAGAGACACTGAATTAATGTTATTCTCTCAAACAAATGTAAACCTTGAAAACCAAAGGTACAAACTTGAAAAAAGGCCTACTCTGAAGAGTATTAGCAACTGTAGTAAACATACACCAAATTGCCCAAATTTAGTATGAGAAGTGTATTTCAAATCCTCACAACTATATAGACAAGCTACTTTTAAGACTGGCAGAGCTCAAACAGGTTTGATAAAACAGTGTTTCTAGGAGTGACAAATACTTTATACATTGTAGGTAGTTATGTAAAGTAGCACAAAATTATAAAAGGCATTTTGTCAATATTTACTGAAAAATTACAAATAGATATATCCTCTACTCAGCAATTCTATAGCTTTGTCTTTATTTTAAAGATAAACTCAAAGACACACAAAACACTATATGCAATCTGGGCAGCTATGAACGAAGAAATGTATGTCCAAATGTATGTCCAAGCTAATCTGTGATAAAATCAAGGAGGCAGAAAGGCAGGCAGATGGTATGTAATCTAACAAGGTAGAGTCAGGAAGGATGGAAAATGAGCCAATAGGGACAAAAGGTAGACTTTTCACTCTGAATCTTGTCACAATTTGATATTTAGTTTTGTGAACATGTTATTTACCCAAGAATTTTTTTTTAATTTAGCATCAACAAACCAGAAGAATTACATCAGTGGAAACAATATTTAAAAAATAAACAATACTGTATTGACAAGATCAAAGTCTTGGTTTCATAATGCTTCCATAGCAAATAAACTGGAAATGAAGCACTTGACTGACAGTCTCAAAGCAGTAATCAGTAAAGGGTTCCAGGCATTTACACATTACTCTGCTTACCCACATGTAAATAAAGACAAATGACAGCCAAGTTTTGCAAACCCTCATCTTCAGACTTCCCTTTTTTATGATTACCTACCCTGCTTTCTTTCCCTAAGAAACATAATTGAAATATTGTATCAGTTTCTCAAAAGTAAACGGCTATCCACATGGTCTCTAAGAACTTTATGTGATATTACACAGAAAGCTAAAGATAAAGGTGCCCAAAACAGTAATTAGTTATCCCCTTTGCTTCGAAGGAACACATTTTTACAGGTAGAGAATATGAAAAAGGGACCATGAAGTATTGGCACATCTTCTAAAAGCTTTTATCAAAATTTTGACTAGAATATGTCTCATATGAAATATGAAGTAATTCCTATAGAAATAAAGACTTGAAAAATCTGGCCTCCAGGGAATTTAGCATGAATTATTTTGAAAGGTTCTTCTTTTATATTTATATGTTAACAAAGTTATTTTTCTGGGATATACTCTGGGAAATCAAAGTCCAATTCTAGATTACTTCTGATAAGTTTCTAGGGGTGGTAAATTTCCACTCAAATAAATAAAAGTCAGGAAATTCATCTAGATGCCAAAGAGTTGTTAACAGTTAAAAATAAAAAGCTAGACTGTCTCAGACTCAATATTCTAAGACAGAACAGCTCTTTCGCAGCTGCAGAAAAGATACTTCACTGCTGACCAGTAAATAATCCAACTAATTCAGAGACAGATGGGAACTAAAACTCTAGGACCATACCTCATTTTGTGTGAATTTTCAATAGAGAATGAAAAATTTTAAAAACTGAAGTTGTTTGCAAATATTTCACATATTAAAATGGCAATACGAGGAGGCACTTTACCAATGGCTTACCTTTAAACTCAGATTTTGTGCCTGGCTTGGCACTTTCACATGCCACACATTTGGTGGCATCAGCTTTATTTTGCACTAGGCATACTTCGCAGTCCCAACTTCCCTCAGGTTTCTTGAACTTGTCCAATCCTAGGCAGCCTCCAGGAGACAGAGAGAGAGGGATGGTGCTGCTACTTGAAGCAGGTTCTGAGCTTCCTAAAAAACAATGCAGAAACACATGGAAATTCTAATTTATACTTATGCCATTATCTTAATGACACCACTAAGTCTAAATGTCCAGTTTTTCTTAGTGTTTCCTATTAAAACAGAGAAAAATGCCAGAAATATAAATCTTCACTGTTAAAAACAGAAGAGACATTTTAGATTTCTCTTAATCTTATAAATGAGCAGTTTCACACTCACCTTGCTTAGCGATAAGCACCCTTTAAGCCCAAGTTTGAGTAGGCATGATTTTTTAAAAAACTATGCTCATAACAGTCTAAAAAACTAAGCTTTCCTTAAAAGTCTTTGTCCAAGTTCTTAAAACAGTACAGCATTATAAAATATAAGATATAAATTGTAGGCAATATCCTAACAAATAAAATACATAGCCACGGACCACATTAAATTCACAATTTCAAAGCACAGGTCTCTCTGCCTTTGAAATGATCACTTTTGCACGGAGATGTTCTATCATCCACTTTGCAATTCTACTCGACATCACCTACTATGTTCATGGCATTTATTATAAGCTAGCCAACTGACAGACATTTATTAAACATGATAATGCATTTACACTCTGGGCACACAAAAATGAATAACATGTTGCTTAATTTCTTGAAGGTGCTCATCATCTTAAAAGGGAAAAGTAAAATAAATGCACAGTAGCACCACCAACAAGATGAAAAGTGATTAAATGATCTAATGCAAGAGCACAAGGAAGGAAGAAATGACTAAGCAGGCAAAGAGAAGGATCCTCAGACATGAGACTTAAATTCTTAAACAGAACTAGCAAGTTCTGTGGGCAGAGGACGTGGCACAGGAAGAATGGCTCACCAAAGCACAGTGTATGAAGAAATACAGGGTGGGGCAGAAGCTGGTTTACAGCTGTTCCTACGGAACATAATGCAATAATAAAAATAAACTGTTTTGTGTACTCAAAACTGTAAACCTACTTTGGCCTCACCCTGTGTAGTGTTAAGAGTGAAGCCATTCACTCTGATGCCCCTATGTCTCTAAATATTCTCCGTTTGTCATCACTTCTCCCAGTTACCTTGATGTCTGTGTTTTATTGGCATGTTTTCTTCCATCTTGCCAATAAAACTGCACCCTGAGGTTCCACCACTGGGCTGTTGCCCTGCTCACAAATTCTCATCTACTCTGATAGTTTTACTCACCAACAAAACAGTTTCCTGATCTGTGTACCTACGATCCACACTTCTGGGCTTCATCCCTGTGGATTCTTTCTTAGTTGGTATTTTCACTATCCACTTGATTAGCTTGAATAGATGGCTCCTCCTCCCTTACGTATTTCTCAAATCTTTTTCATTCTCTTTTCTGACACTTCTACTGCTTGAGTAACAGCTTTCTTAATAAGACTTACTCCCTTCAATCCATCCTTCCAAGAAGAAACCAGTGCCACGTTTTTCCTCTCTGGGTATTCCTTTAAAAAATTAACTTCCGAAGTGTTATTTCTGCCACTCTCTTAAGTTAGCAGAGCTCATTTTAGACCATCTTCTCTATTCACTCTGCTCACTTTCCATCACTTTCACTCCCATGACTTATTAGAAAAATATGGGCTAATGATTCCAAATCTGTATCTTTAGCCTAGAGAGTCCATTATCAGCACACCCAAAAGCCTCACATATATCTGCAAATCAACTTCAGCAGCTTGAAATTATCATGCAATCAACAATACATTATTCTACATCTTTCCCATCCTTACTTGATTTCATTAGTACATATCGCCATTATGTTTGCCTATATTATTGATACGACTTCCCTAACCTGTCCTGTGGTCTCCAAAATTTGTCACCTTCAAATCGATCCTTCAAAAAAGCCACCAAGTGATTTATCAAAATACAAATTTGACTGCATCACTCCTCTGCTTGAAATAATGGCTCTTTTACAGGATGCAAAGTTCTTTAATACATATGTAAGCTTCCTTTGTTTATCTGTAAAAATTCACTGCTGGACTCAACGCTTTATTCTCCCATTAACTCAGAATTAACTTCCACTTCCTGCATCAAGGTCTTGTTTCCGTTTTTTAGAGGAGGAGTGGCACAGGTAGGGAGGGAAAGAAATGAAGATTTTGAAATCTTATTCTCATGGAGATGTCCAGTAGGAGTTAGAAATACGGCTCACCCCTTGTGATCAGACAGGGGTTTAGGCTAATAACTTGAGTTTTTCGCTGCAGACATAAAACTACACAAGTAATTCCCAAGATAGTCACATGTTTTATTTAGTATTCATGTCACCATATTATCTGTACCAAATAATTATATAACAGTATTACAAAAACAGCAAAGTCATTTCCAGATGTGAATCTTTATTAACTCTTTAAAATTTGAACAGAGAAACAGGAAAAACCCAAACCTAACTCCATTTTTCTAGCTGTCAAAGTCAGAATTTTCACTGATGCTTCAGTAATTCACTACCATTGCAGCATCTCTGGCAGAGAGCATACAGGTACAGGTATCGCCATGAACATCCAGCGACAGCCTTTTCAATAAAGCAATGTTGCCCACCCTTTAATGAAACTTTCCCTGGAAATGACCACTAGCCATCCTCACCTTCTACTTAGAGAAAGAGACAAAGCAGGATTTTATTCTGTGTGGAGATTTAAGATTGCCCCTTTACCATTCAGCATCTGTAACAGTAAACTTGAAAATGATCCTAAAGAGCAAGAAGTTTCTGATAAAAATGCATACAAAGAGGTCAAAGTCTTAACTCAAGCCTATCCTAAGAAAATATACAAATCCAGCCCCAAGCAAGTCATTTTAATCTCAATATAGCTTTAAAAGTTAAGACATATTGAGAAAATTTTCATCATGAAACATTTAAAACATTTAGATTGTTCTCAGAGGTTTTACAAAGAATAAATTAAAATGTTCTACTAACATAATGAGCAAAATTATTCCAAACAGCCATAAACGTACCTGGTTTCTCAGACATACAGGACACACATTTATTGTCTTCTGGATTATTAGGAACACAGCATACTGGACACTCCCAAGATCCCTTGGGCTTTTTGAATTTATCTGCAAATCCTAAGGTACCAGTGGTCACAGTGCAGCTGGAAGATGAAGCAGCCACAGTGACAGCACTTTCTGAAGTCACTGGCAATGTAAGGACTCGCTTAATACCAGTTCCAGGTTTCGGTGTTTCACAAGCTACACATTTTATCGCTTCTGGTTTATTTTGCACTAAACAGGTATCACAATCCCAAGTTCCTACTGCTGGTTTAAATTTGTCTCCAAAACCTGTCCCTGATGCAGGAAGAGTTGTTTTGCCACTTTTACTTGGTGTCCCAATTCCAGTCTGTTTAGCAGTATCTCTCGGTGGCAATTTTGTTGCTTGGCAGGCTGCACACTTGCTGTCTGTTACTTTGTTCTCAAGTAGACAACTATCACACTGCCACGATGATCCAGCTTTTAAACTTTCCCCCAACCCGATTCCACTAGAAGAAAAGCTACTTATTGCTGGTCTTGTATAAACTACGGGGCTTGTGGTGGCAGGATCAGCAGCAAGAGAATCTGACTTCAGTGATGTGAAACCTACAGGGGTTAGGGCAGGGATTGAAAAAAAAAGTTAGGGAAGGTTTTCTAATCAAAACACTAACTGAAATACTATTACTGGGAGATAGCATTTACCTTATTGCTGAGTTACTACAATCCAAGATGGAGCACTTCAGAGGTGATTTTCACCAAAGCACTATTTATTAATTGCATAAATAAATGACACCTAGTTAACATTCTACAAAAGATGCTTTATTTACAAGATATCACATTCTTCCTTTAAGACTTTCTATTTATTATAATTCAACCAACACCTAACTCAAGGCTTTAGTTATAGTCATCCACTGATCTACACTATTGTCACCAATGTCCTGCTCCACTCCACATCCCTGAGACAATGACCGACAGTATATTCATAGTCTTCTTCCCCCATCTGTCTCTCCTTTCAGGTGTTCTCTTGGCTATACCAAATGACTTCAATATCTATAATTTTTAAATTCTGTCCAGTCATAACCCCCTACTGTGATATCCTCTACTTTCGGTAAAAACCAGCTGAACTGTAGAGGTATGGTCATTGGGCAGATGTCCCTCCAAAGTATGATAACAGAATGGTAAGAATTATTTTTAATTACACTAAACTCACACAGAGCTTTAAAACAGCAACAGTTCAATCACAAATATGATAAACTACAACAGAAATACAACAAATCTGTCTGGTAAGGCCTAGAAGTACAAAAATTACTAACTCAGTCAATCCTAATGGTGTGCAGGCTCATGCTATTCAAATGCAGGCCCCTGCAAAGTTACCAAACACAAATTCAAACAAAATTACTTCAAATATCTCTCAAATTAATCTCAGAGCCTTTCGCATTGAAGTGTACCTTTTTGTAACCACTGAAGGTACACTGAGACAACTACGGTATTCAAGCAGAAGCACAGAATAACGCAGGAAGAAAAAGTCCATGTGCTGCCCAAACTGCTGCCACAGAACTGATTCCCTGAAAGCACACTGTCTTTGTGGAAACAGTGCTTCAATCCTTTACTCTGGACCAATTAATTTTTATTTCATTCATACCAACAAACTCGGTGACCTGTTTCTCTAGCCTTAAGCATCAAAGGAAAAGAAAATCGGAAGGGAAGAAGGTAAGAGAAAATTGTTAGATTTTTCTAGTGCTGCCAAAAAAATAACTCAGCCTAGAGCTATTTTTAGCATAACAGACAAACAATCCCACATAGCTCAGTCATTCCCAGTGGTCAACATGTTGTTAATGATTAATTTAAGTCACTAAGATTGACAAAAGTATCACAGATTTCTATTCCTTCCACTTTTTCGAATTTTCCTAACTTCTCCCTCAGAAGAATGTATGATCTCCTCCAAATTTTTGCTATTAAAAAGAAGTTAAAAGGAGGGAGACGTGGGCATTTTGAATGTATGGTGTGTAACCTACATGAAGATAAACTATATAAATCTGATGCTAACCTACTACTTGGTTAATTCTAGTACAGGAATTCTGGAGTTCTGCCAATACTGAATAAACTCATCTAAATTACTGAGAGAGCTCAACCAGAAAAACCTAACCGTTCTAAATCTTGCAGAAAGCTAACCTTATTTTGAAATTTCCATTCAATTCTATATGAACACTTCTGCTGGGTCTAAATTCTTTCTGAGCTACTAGATTATCTTAAAAACATCTTTACATTCTTATCATACACATCACAACTGAACTTGTGACTATTTTCTTTGATGGTCAAACTAAAATCTTATTCCTATTTGAAGATTTCTAGTCACTGCCTTCATATTATTACCTACTAGCTTTCGTATCTTGTTTCAGGTGAGGACTGCCTCTTACGTATGTTCAAATCAGCAAATGTTTGCTGGCCTTGTTATACGCACATCACAACTGGGGAATAATCTGAGAAGAACAAGGCAGTTTCAAAAACTCTAGTGAGAAAGACATGCTCACGTATATCATGAAGTTCACTTACTTTTATTCAATATTGGCCTACCTCTATTAACAAGAATTCATTTTTCCTTCTATACTTGCCTTTTAAAAATTTCATTTTAGTATAAAGTCCTTGAATTCTAAAGAAGTAAGTAGGGTTTCTAAGATCTTTTCCCTAAAAGAATTACATCTGATTACATCTACATTTAAAAGTCAATCCCCTGTCAAATGAGCCATAATTTTCTTACAGCTTAAAGTATACCACAAATGACATTAAAATCATGAGTTTGTAATTAAAACTTTAGACCATCTCAAGGGCAGCCATCATCTTACCGGGGTTTTTCAGAACATCTAGGACACTTCCTTCTTTCAGGGTTTTTGCAGGTCTAAAAGGGCCCTCAAAATCTTCGTCTGGCTTCTTACAACTTGTACTGTTCACTGCAGTGATATCTTGAGCTGTAATTTTTTTTAAATGATAAAAGATATTATGCCAAGAAAAAGCACTGGACTCGACTTAAATATATTGAAAAGATCTTTCAGAGACTATTTGGATCAACTTCCAAAACATCATTAAAAAGTCTGAAATTCAAAAATAATGAACAAATTATTTAACATACAGTTAAACTGCCATTACAAGGAAGTAAAAATACATTTCCCACATTGTACATCTCTCCCCTCCAGAAGGACAAAAAATTTAGACTATAATTACAACCCAACGAGTTCACTAGTAATTAAGAAAGTCAAGCTGAAACATTCAAGAGGATATGGCAACTGAGGTAACTTGACTCCCTTCATGAAATATGTAATCAATTACATAGCAATTTATAATACTGATTTTAAAAACGCCTTAATAAATATTCAACTGAGCCAGTTACTTCTAGAAATTCTGCCTATGAGTGAAACTATCCTTCCGTTGTAACACTGAAAACCCTGATGATAAATGTTCAGTAAGGGGCTGATAACATAAACTACAAAATACTAAAATAAAATATTACACAGCCACACAAAAACATCCTTCTTAAAAGCAGAGTTATAGGTAAAAACAGGTAAGAAAGTCCAAAAGATTTTGAATGTTTACATCTAAAGAGTAATGGGTGGCCACTAGTGATGAGTGACTTTTATTTATTGCTTTTACTTTTTATATTTCCCAAACTTTCCAAAATAAACATATCCTTTTACTTAAAATGAGAGATCTATATTTGAGATAGATCTATAAATGAGTATGATAATGGTTGTGTGGTTATATTTTTAACATGGGACTGTACAGATGAAATATGTGTGGAACGGTTTCAAAATAAACTGACAGGCATGTTTGTATGTGTGCAAAGGGAAGAAGGGAGGGAGGGACAGATAAGGTTGGTCATAAAGTAGTAAATGTTGAAGCTGGGGAAAGAGTATATGGGTGTTCAGTCTACCATTCAACTTCAGAGAATATTTGAAATTTGTATAATAACCAGGTTTTTCTACTTGAGTGTTTGCCAATTAAAAAGGGGTTTCAAAAAATCCTGCCTACTCATATACCTTACACCATAAACAGAACTTAATTCAAAATGGATCACTGACCTAAATGTTAGAAAACTATAATGCTCTTAGAAAAAAAGCCAGGACGAATATCTTCATCATCATGAACTTAACAATACATTCTTAGGTATGACATCAAAAGCAAAGCAGAAAACAAATTTGAACTTCACCAAAATTAAAAACCTTTGCATATCTAAAGACATTATCAAGCAAGTGTGAAAACACAATCTACTGAACTGGAGAAATTATTTACAAATCATGTCTGGTAAGGATACAGTATCCGGACTTTATAAAAATGGTTACACCTCAGCAAAGAGACAAACCCATTTTAAAATGGGCAAAGACTTGATTAGACATTTCTCCCAAGAAGTTATATAAAGGGCCAACAAGTACACAAAAGAGGGTCAACACCATTAATCACTAGAGAAATGCCAACCAATGTCTATTAAAAAAGAGAGAGAGAGAAAAGGAAGTGTGATGAAGATGTGAAGAAATTTAAACCCTCACATACTGCTAGTGGGAAAATGAAATGAGCTAGCTGCTGAGAAAAACAACTTTGTAGTTCCTCAAAAGACCATCTGACCCATCAATTTCATTCCTAGGTGTATACCGCCAAACACCGAAATGAGTATTCAAACAAATACATATGCACGCATATTCACAGCAGCACTATCCACAACATCCAAAAGGTGGGAAGAGCCCTGATGTCCATCAAGAGACAGAAAGACAAATGAACAAATAATACAGAAATAAACTTATAGATAAGAGAACATATTGATGGCTGCCAGATGGGACAGGGACTAGGGGATGGGTGAAAAAGAGGAAGAGATTAAGTAAAATTGATAGAAACAAAACAGTCACAGGGATGTAAAGTACAGCCTAGGGAATATAGTCAATAATATTATAGTAACTACATATAATGTCAAATGGGTAACAGATTTATCAAGGTGATCACTTCATAAGTTATATAAATGTTGAATCACTATGTTGTACACTTTAAACTAATAGGGTGTATGGGAGGCAACCAATCGGTGTTTCTCTCATATACTGATGTTTCTCTTCCTCCCTTCCCCTCTCCCTAAAAAAAATAAACAAAATCTTAAAAAGAAAAAATATTTTTTAAAGAAGAAATAATTATTTCATTATGCATCTCTCCCCCACTTATGCCAATTTCTTGAGTTCAGACACTATGTATTACTAATTGCAGAGGTTATGTGTCATAACCATGACACATAAGAATGCTTGTGAACTGAACAGCAAACTTAGAGCGGGAATCCACTGCAATTATAATGTAGACAACTCTTGATTTTTTATAAGACTTCCTTTATGACATACTTATTTTGACTGAACAAAGACAATGCATAAATCCACTTTTGTGACTATCCCCCTCACAATCAAACTGTAATATTTACATTTAGGAAGCTAAATATCTCTAAGGATAATTACTAAAAAGTATTATTGTTAAAAGGTTGATATTAGCTCCTTGTTTGCTTTTCAGAGCCAACTTCATTCAAATAAAAGCATTTATAAGAATATCAAAGGTGAAAGAATTTGAAATATTAATCTAATGTATGCAACTATGTGAAAATTTGTGAGAAATTTTTACTTACCGGAGCTACTTGTGATTGGTTCTGAAATATTACTAGAGCCAGAAAGTTCTGCTGTTTTCGCAACAGGCACACTAAATGTAAAACCAATCTGTAAAGAGAAAAGTTACCCTTTAAGTGTCAAATTAGTTTTAAATAAATAGAGGGTTATTTTTATTCCAAGTAGAAAACATATACTGAATTTCATTTATTCTAAGATTCACCGTTTTCCATGTTTTACAATCCCTAAAACTGTGATGCTTCTTGTAACAAATGGAATGTCATAGTTTAACAGTGAAGTTTTAAATTTCTAAGGCACCTTTTTCTTTCAAAGCAGTACATAAATTATGTGTTCCTAATGCCTAAGTATGGGTTGCTAAATGTTATTTTCTAATAGAAAGTTTGAGACTTTCAGGACAACAAACAGATTTTAGGCATGCATCAGGGAAACTACAATTATCTGGAGCACCTGGCCGACAATACAACGACACAGTAAAAAACACAAAGAGCAACATGTTAAAATGATACACATGCCAAATAAGAATGAGGCCACTTAAACACTGAACTTATAATTCTTACCCAAAGTATTTATTTCTATTACAAAGAAAAACAAATACATATTGTGGAACATAAATATCTAAAACTTATCTACGTTAAAGATAATTCAAGAAACATATTAACTAAATGCATTATGACATAATTGATTAGGTCCTAATCTTAACTGGATCGAGGACCAAGAGAAAACAAAACAGCAATTAAAGGGCAGTCTGGGATCGATGGGGAAATGCGAATATGGATTACGTTATTATTTTATTATGTTAAATTTTGTGGGTATGAAAATTGTATTGTGGATAAATTGTATTGTAAAAGGACAAAGGAATGTCCTTTTACTTAGGGGAAACATGGACAGTATTAAGGGTATTAAGATGTCCACACCTTAACTTGCAAATGGTACATAAGAAAATGAATACGCCTGTGTGTGCGTGCATGTGTGAAGTAAAAAATACAGGTTTTCACTCATTCATCCTTTCTGTATATGATGGGTTTTTTTTAGCCCAGAAGAAAAATAGTTTATTTCTTACCACTGATGGCATCTTGGATTTGAGATAAAAATACAGTGTGCCTTTGAAATCAATTAATATGAAATATTGTTTGGTTGCTACTTACAGATGGTGGAGGTAGTACATCTGCCTCAGTAGATTTTACAATTGGAGATGAAAATCTGAACATGGGACTGTTCGTGTTGTTTGGAGAGGTCATTTGTACCTGGTTTTCAAATTATTAAACAAAATACAAAAAAGAGAACTCTTTAGAAAAAGAAACTGATGCAATAAAATAGACCTTAAGCAAATTATCCCAAAGAAGCCAAAAGCAAAATTCTCCCCTTTTAGATTTAAAAATCATTTCATTTTCTCAAAAATACTTAATAGTAACTGCTATAAAAACTGCCATCCTCTTAGAAGAGGAGCATACACAGTTTTTAAACATGGATATTTGTCTAAAGAAGAAAAATAACAGCCATAAGCAAATATTTAGAATATTTTTTAAAAAGTAAAAGTTCAGAAAAAGTAAAAGCCAAAACAAAAGCATAAAAATTTAAGGAGCAATTTAAAGATATTAATCCTACTTATTTGAAAAATAAACACATAAATCTATCCTTACAGGAAAAAAAGCATCTCATTTGAAAGCAGTTTGGAAACAAACACAATCACCTCTTTCTTTAGTGTACTGCTGCATAAGAATTGAAGAGCTCCCCCCATTATAACGTATCCCATCATAATGTACATTTTTTAAAAAAGCAAAATACCACTTTCATTTTTCTCTTCTTACTGCGTTGATTTCCATAGTGAAAATTAATCTGTCTTAAACTGAATTATTGTATTTTGCAGTGTATAATGCACATTTTTTTGCCAAAATTTTTGAGAGAAAAATAAGGATGCGCATTATACATGGGAGTCCACTATGCATGGTGAAATATGGTACATGTTTTAAAATAAAAAGTAAGAAGATCACAAATCATTTCTACTTGTACAAAGGTTTTATACCTTGTTTGTTGATGCTTGTGCAGGACTAACTGGTGATGAAGTTGTGATCACAGAGGAACTAAAATTAAAGGTAGGCAGTGAAGAACTGGTGATGGGTAGAGAGATTTTTGGCAATACTGGTACTTCCATTTCCTGAAACACAATTAATTTTCTTAACGATATGGTTCATCTTTTATGTCATTCTTTTATCTGTTGTTTTAAAGTAGATTTTATATAGTTACAGGTAAATCTAAAATAGAAAGAAGGCAGCACACCATGCAGTTTTAACAATGTGAGCTCTTGAATGGAAAAAAAACTAAACTAAACAAAATTTGAATCCCAGCCACCAGCCATCCATATGACTTTGTGAACTAGCCCTCAATACCAATTTCCAAATTGGTGAAAAATGAGGAAAGAATATACTATATTTGTGATATTAACATGAAACAAAGTTATATACCATTTAATAAATATCAGTATTAATGGGTTTGATGAACTGCCTTGGTTTTTAACCCAATATAGCAAAGGCCACTCCAAGTCTCAGATGACGCACATTTAGAACAAAGAGTTCCACTTCTGTGAAAGGTGGCATAGTTCATATCTTACCAATACTCTGACAGATAACAATTACAAACTCTGGACAAAATATTAAAAACAACTCTCTAAGCCCTGGCCAGTGTGCCTCAGTTGGCTGGAGCATACTCCCATGGACCAATAGGTCACAGGTTTGATTCCAGGTCAGGGCACACACCCAGGTTGTGGGTTCAATTTCTGGGTGGGGTATGTATGAGAAGGCCACCAAAAGATGAGGATTAAAACACACACACACACACACACACATTATCTGAAAACACTGGAGAGCAAACAAAAACAAGCAGAAACTGGAGGAAATAAAACACTTGGAAAAAGAAGAACACAGAGTAAGCTTCATATTCTCTTTTTGAGTTGGTGTCACTGGACAGATGAAATTCAGAGAAAACTGCAAATGTGCTGGAGGAGGAATCACAGACAGACAAGGTGACCAGGGCAGCTAGAAAATGAGTGGAGATGCAGGACTGAAGAGCCACAGAAGGGGAGCCCTAAGTCTGCATATGAACTGTCCAAATCTCCAGCAGACCTGTAAGTGACATGTGTGTAAGGCGGACATTCAACAGCCAATTAAGACTAAAGAGTTTCAGCTGCTGCCCACCACCGAGGAGACAGAGTTTGAGTTCAGTAAGTTCACTGTCAGCTGAAACAATCTGAATACTTCAAATGGATGAGGTTTATTATACATAAATCACACCTTAGTAGAGTTAAGCCCCCCACCAAAGAAAAATAATGACACTTTCAGGTAAAAGAAAACCAATAGAGCCTGTTGCTATAAAACCTGCTGTACAAATTCTTCAGGGTGAACAAAAATGACACTATATGGAAACTCATATTTCTGGAAGACATAGAGAATTTGGGAGCAAACATAAATATTTTCTGTTAATTTCTTTAACCGTGTAAAGCAAAACTCCTATGTGATAGGTTTATAGCCTATCTATCTAAATGTAATACAAATGACAGTAACAGAATAACATACCAAGGAAGTGGTGGTAAATCAAACTATAAGGATACAAGATTCTTAAATTTTCAAAGGAAGTGGTACAATATTTACACAAAGTAAAATATACAGTAATCCCAAGAGGAACCACTAAGTAACATGAAGAGACAGATAAAAAGCCAACAAGTAATTCAAATGGAATTTAAAGAGATATTCAATTAACCCAAAAAAAGGCAGCTGTATTTATTTATTTATTTATTTATTTATTTATTTATTTATTTTATTTATTTATTTATTTATCTTTAGAGGGGAAGGGTAGGAGAGAGGGAGAGGGAGAGAAATATCAATGTACGGTTGCCTCTCATGCGTCCCCTGCTGGGAACTGGCCTGCAACCCAGGCATGTGCCCTGACTGGGAATCGAACCGCGATCCTCTGGTTCGCAGGCCCGCGCTCAATCCACTGAGCTACACCAGCCAGGGCAAAAAAAAAAAAAGGCAGCTTTCAAAAAGAACAAGAAAGAAAAAAACAAATGGGAAAATTAGAAGACTGGTAGGCCTTAATCCAACCATATCAATAATTACATTATCGATATTATAATTACATTATTGATATTATAAGTAATCTGAGTACTTCATTGTAAGTAAACATTCCAATTAAAAGGCAAGAATCAACTACATGCTATCTATAAGAGACTAAAATATAAAGACACAGGTTGAAAGTAAATGGCTTAAAAAAGATATAACCTGCCATAAGCCTAAGAAAGCTTATTCTAACAACAGTGGCTGGTTATATTTATACCAGATAAAGTAGATTTTAAGACAAAGAATATTTCAAAGAACATTTTTAAGGGCATGTATTAATATTAAAAGGGGCACATCACTGAAAAATCGGAATAGATGTAAGGTGGATGTTCTAATGAGGACCTCAAAATATTATGAAGTAAATATTTATGTATTATGTATTAAGGAGAAAAACGTATCAAGTGTAAGTTGATAATTATATCTCCTATTTCTCAACAATTTTAATAGACTAACCAGACAGACCCCCCAAAAAAGCCCCACAAAATTCAGCAAGAACAAATAAGATCTAGGAAATACTATCGGTCATATGATCTGACTTCTATAGAACACTATACCCAACAACTGCAGAATATACATTCTTTAAGATTCATCAAGCAGACCTTACGCTGGGCTATAAAAGAAGTCTTACTGCATTTCAAAACATTAAAACCATGATTAAACACACTTTTAAATAATCCATGGGTTACACAAGAAGTAAAAAAGGAAGTAAGAAAAAAACATAAAAGCACTACTATCTTCAGAAGATAATAACATAGAATTCCGCAACCTGGGGAGATGAAAAAGTTCAGGTACAGAGAACAGTAGAAATAATGGGGAAAAAATAAATAAATTCAGACTTCTTGTAAGACATGTATTATTCAAAGTACTGTATTCTGCCATGTATAATGCGTACTTTTTCTTGCTCAAATTTTTGAGGGAAAATAAGGAGGCACATTATATATGGGTAGTACCTGAAATACCTTGTATCTGTTCTTGTGTTTTGTAATTATTTGTTACGTAAAATTTGTTGTACCATAATGTTCAAAAATAAATGCTAAAAAGATGCTAAAATTCCTTTAAAATACCAAAAAATCACGTTTCTAAATATAAATAAATAATTGAGCCCTGGCTGGTGTAGCTCAGTGGATTGAGCGCGGGCCTGCGAACCAGAGGATCGCAGTTCGATTCCCAGTCAGGGCACATGCCTGGGTTGCCAGGCCAGTTCCCGGCAGGGGACATACAGGAGGCAACCACACGTTGATATTTCTCTCCTTCTCCCTCTCTCCTACCCTTCCCCTTTAAAGATAAATAAATAAATAAATAAATATTTTTTTAAAGAAGATAATTGAATTAAAAAATTAAAATGAAAGACTTTTTCTCCCGAAAGTTTGGGACAAAAATGGGGGCACATATTATACCCAGGAGCATATCATACATGGCAAAATCTGGTATCTAGGTCCAGAATCCAGTTTGTACAACTCAATAAAACAACCCAATCTTAAAAGGGCAAAAGATCTGAACAGAGATTGTACAAAGGATGATAATACTAATCACCAATAAGGACATAAGCAAGAATACAACATTACTAGTCATTAGGGAAATGCAAACTAAAATTACATTGATATACCACCATACACAATGCAGAATGGCTACAATTTAAAAAATGACAACCAACTACTGGTAAGGATACAGAGTAACAGAAATGCCCACACACTGGTGGGAGTCTAAAATGTTACTCCCCTGCCTCCCCTGTTTGGTACTATTATTTACCCCAAGAGAAATAAACATGTCTACAATTAAGGTACAACAAGAATGTTCACAGCAGTTTTATTCATAACAGCCAGACCCTCCAAAAAAATACACACTGAACTGTACTGATACTAAGTTTTGGAACAAGCAAAACCCAATACACAGTGGGGGGGGGGGGGGCGGGGGACGACGGGGATGAGAACAACCATTATTCCAGGAGTGGAGGCAATGAATATTAAGTGGGAAGGAGCATGAGTGAAAGGACGGGAAATGTTCGACACCTCAACAGTACTCTGGGTTAAAGAGATGTAAACATTTGTTAAATTCATTAAATGACGCACCTAAGAATTTTACATTTCACTACCTGTAAATTCTTGCTAAATTAAAAAACAACAAATATTTAACTCTAGTTCATGCAATGCATGCTGAAGTATGTGGGGGTGAAGTATACTGAGTTGTCTTAAATTTACTTTGAAATGCACTCCAAAAATATGAGTATTTATTTGCTAAAGCAAATATGACAAAATATTAGAATCTAGGTGCCAGTATTATGTATGTTTACTACCCAAACTTTCAAAATTTCTTGTGTGAAACGTATAATCAAATGTGGAAGAGGAGGAAGGAAGGACACAATAGACACATTTGAGTATTTCTGTAGGGATGTTTCTTTCCATCTCCAACCTTAGCCTGATTTTCTTCCCTGTAGACCCTTTACAACACCTGGACTCATCAACTGAACATAACCTGCCAACTCATTATGCCATATGCTTGCCTTTATTGGTTCTTTTTATTATTGACTTTAAACCAATTTAAATTTGATTCTTATCACCAATATTTTGACTTCATTGATAATAAGTGGGTCCCACAAATCTGGGTAAAACTAAGTCAAGAACTGTAACTGGATGCTTACAGATGCCTCAAGTTGAACATAACCACCATCAAATCTGTGATGATATCTGTGACTACATGTATTACCTTTGTAATACCTTTACATGGGTTACCTCACATGAGATAGACACTTAGTACTGTAGATGACGAAACTGGGGCACACAGATATATGTATGGCCTAATATCAAACAGGTATTAAATGACAGACATCCAACAGACACAAGCTAAATATATTTTTCTTAACACCATTGAAAAAAAGATTTTACAATGAGATAGTAAACTCAACTCAGAAAGACTTTACTTTTAGAGAGAGGGGAAGGGAGGAAGAAAGGGAGGGAGAGGTACCTTGATGTGTGAGAGAAACATGGATTGCTTTCCTCTCGAAATGTCCCCAACCAGGGACCTGGCCCGAACTCAGGCATGTTCCCTGACCCAAGAACCAAGCTGGTGACATTCAGCTTTGCAAGATGACACCTAACCCACTGAGCCACACTGCTCAAGGCTTATCCTCATTTTAAAGAGAAGGAAGCTGATGTACAAGAAGTTAATCAAAGTCATGCACACCACTGAGTGGCCGAACTGTACCTGACATGACAACATAAAGCACTTAAATTACCCCAAACTCAATCTTATTATAAACTACTTATCTGTTCTGTATCAATGAACTTCTCCATTATAAAAACAGAGGATCACAGCAAAGGCAAACTGCCAACGTTTAGGGACCAGCATACAATCCTCACAAATGTTGGAATCTGAGATAAGACAAAAACTAAAACACACTTTTACTACCTCATATTGCAAATTGGGTTATTTTTTATATAGAATTCCATTAAACTGAATGTTTAGTAAATGAAATACACCAGTCCCTATTAAGTAGAAATGTATCTGTAATTAACATAATTTGTTTAATTCTTTCCACTTGACCTTCCTAAAAGCCTATTTTAAAAAAAACCACAAAAATTAATCTTCGATCTTTTACCAAACATTCCCATTAAGTACAATTAATTTAAGAAACAATGTGGTATAAACACATTTGCCATCTGAAACAAATAAAAAAATGGCACTGGACACATCAAATAAGGAAGCATCTATCCAAAATTATTATACATTAATTTCTTAAAAAACAGAGGGTAGGCAGAAAATTTGGGGCAGCCACCCATTAGTAAGTACCTCTTTCCTCAGAAATGTAGAGACTCTAACCCCTGTGTGGAATAGAGTTAAGAGGCAGAAGGAGTTGGGTGAAGCATCCTGGGATGTGAAATTGGCAGTTGGCAGTTGACCGGAATGGAGAGAGGGGCCCACATAAGGGAGGAGGGTGATTAAGGGGTCTGGGAAGTTAAGAGTTTCATAAAGCTCCTTATAGTTAATATATCAAGCACTAAGAGCCAAAGTAAATAAATTAATTTTAACCCCCCAAAATGTCTCAACACAGCAAAATCTAACTAAACACAAATCTACAAGACAGCTGAAATTAAGCTATAGGTACCAACCTGAGATTGAAACTGAAGGGAAATAAGCAAAATTCACAATCTGTCATTTGACAAACACCAAGCCAAGCTAATAATTGTTCTCATACAGGGATAAACTTTAAAAAGGTAGGACCACACATTTTACTGAGAAATATAGGCAAGATAACCCATTTCATAACTGTAATTAAATCTATGTAAAGAGCTTTAATCACAAAAGAAAACTGGCTTGCTAAGAAAACTACAAAGTTTTATACACTATGCAATTAATGACATTTGAGACTTTCTCTTTCAAGATAGAATATATTAATACATCCCTTCCCTCCACAACACTCCAGCACAGCAACAAGTAGAATCTAAGGGAAAACACAGAGCGTCAAGGCCAGTAACTGAGCCAAGACCCCCAGCATAACTATCACAAGACAGGCTACGTGGCAGAAGGTCCCAACTGCCAAAGAAGTCACGATTCTGGTGAGTTGTGCCTCTGGAGACAGACACAATTAAACAAGTAAGAAAAGAGGAGATAGATAAGGAAAAAATGAGAAAGATTTCCCATTCTAAATAAGCCTGCAAAACAAGCTTTGTTTTTTTTTTTATGGCTTTGCAGCAGCCATAAAAAAATACTGATACATACAACAATTTCAATCAAAACATGACTTCACAGTCAACAAAGAATGTTAAGAAAAGATCTCCTATTTAAAAACCTAAAATATTCTTGAAAAATATGGGTCAATGAGAAAGTTACAAATGAAATTTTAATTACAAACACATGACAAATAAAAACTTTAATAATCCAGCTAGGCTGAAATTCACTTACAAAAAGACTGAAATGAGACCTGCCTTCAACTCAAAGCAGACAAAAAAACAGAGCAACATATAGGGAAAGAAAAGTTAATTTAACCAATCTTCCATTAGTCCATATCTTTTTCAAACTTTTGTACTCAGAATATACAAAAAACTTTTCCTAATAAAAGAAATAACCCAAAAGAAAAAACTGATAAAGCGAAATCCCCAATGGCGAAGAAACTCACAAAAAGATGTCTCCTCTCCCTAGTAAACAACGAAATGCAAACTAAAACTCCTATGACATGCCACATCACAGCCATCATACTGGTAAACATTTTTAAATCAACAAAATCAAGTACTAATAAGAATAAAGAAAAAGCATTATCTACCTACTGTCAGGTGGAAGTGTTAATTGTAAAACTACTTTGAAGAGTAATGAGGCAACATCTAATACACCTGAATTTGTGTATCATGCCCTATAATCAAATTCCATTCCTAAATAAATAGCCTAGAGCAAATACTGCATGTGTGCCAAGGGAGAAGTGCATAAATATTCACCCTAGCATATATTAGGAATCAACTCAAATATACCATGCAGAGCGGATTGTGGTAAATCTTCATGCTGAAATTAAATAACCTAGAGTTAACTTTCACAACACTGATAAAGTTCACAAATAATATGAAAGGCAGGTGAGATAAATACAAAGCACATTCATCTATTTTTGTACATTTCAGAAATTTGCAAAACCAAATTATAAAATATTCTAAGAGTCAATTTCAATTGCAATTCTTTTTTTGAAACAATTATGGCTTTTTAATGACACCCATGAAATTTTTCAGTACTAAGTTAGGTTTTCTGAGTTGTCACAGTGAAGGTGTGACAACTGGTAGTTTAAAACACACACAAACAAACATTTTGAAGGAACTGTTTCAGTGGCACATTACTGTCATATTGGGTCTCCCTAAACCCCACCCCTCCAAGATCTCCCCTCACCACCACAACACACCAAAGCTTTTAATAAACATCGAGTACGAAGTATGTAAACCTACCTCCTCTTCTGGAGGTTTACATGCCACAAAGCGTGTTCTTTCTCGTCTCATCTTGCCGCCTCCACTACCTACTCCAGAAGATACACCATTGGCTGCAGACATACTGAAATTTGGGTACGAAAAACCACTAAGGAAAAAAAAATTAAATGACATATTATTCTGGTCCATAACTTGTTAACTAACTGAAGACCTAAAAATCAGAACTGCTACAGAAAAAAATAAATGTAGAGCTGAATGTGATTTTAAAAGCTAACATATTTTTGTGCATAGTTTCTATTTTTTAACCTTCTTAATTTTCAAAAAGGCACAAGTACATTACATACAGAACTTAAATGTATGTATAAAGAAGTTTAGCTATAAAGATAGCATTACCTTTCTCGTTGTTCTCTATTTTGTCCTGGTGTCATATTTTTTTCATATCCAGTCTAGAAGAAAATGAAACCATATTTAAAAGCTTGCTTATTTAATTTTCTTAATACTACCCTTCTATCTGTGAAGTATAATATTTGGAATGAGGAATTTAATGGTTTTTAGTTAATGAATCCTAAAATTTGCAACTCAGAGCGTACTTTCTGAGTAGAGCCTACTGAGTAATGGTAGAGCCTACTACAAGTATTAGTGTGATATATGTACATAAAATGATATATTGACATAAAATGTCAATGAGCACAATTGTGCTTAGAACCGAATGGTCACTATACAAGGTTAATATACTTACCACTTTTACTTATCTCTTGTTTTGGCATATTAAATATGCAAGCAAATTTATAAGGATATTCCTTTTGAAATGATTCTCTGAAACTTACCTCTTACCACATCAAAATTAAAAGTAAATTACAGATCAACCTAGGTAACCATCTGAAGACAACAATAAGGTATGTCCGATTCACCACTCTTATTCAAAATTGTACTGTAAGTCCTAGCCACAGCAATCTAATAAAAAATAAAAGGCATCTAAATTGATAAGGAAGAAGTAAAACTGTCATCTGCAGATGACATGAAACTATACACAGAGAACCCTAAAGAGTCCACCAAAAAACCACTAGAACTGGAGGACTTCGGGTCAAGGTGGCAGCACAGGTAAACACAGCTCATCTCCTCACACAACCACATCAAAATTACAACTAAAATATAGAATAACCATCACTCAGAAACATCAGAAATCGTGCTGAAGGGAAGCTGGACAACTACGCAATTAAAGAAACCACATCCACCCATACTGGTAGGAGGGGAGGAGAGGTGGAACAGGTTGGTCCCTCTCTCATCCCCATGTGGTGGATAAAAATTCAAGAGGGATACCCTGGAAGCAAGGAGTCCCATCCCCATACCAGGTCCCTAGCCCAGGGTTCCAGTGCCAGGAAGATAAATCCTCATAACTTCTGGCTGCAAAAACCAGCAGGGTCTGGGTCAGTGGAAAAAACTGCTGGAAGTCCTAAGCAGTTCCTCTTAACTCACACACGGGCTTACTCAGACTCACTTCTTCTGAGCTCCTGCACCAAGGTAGTAGATTGAAAGGCACCAGTGGCATAGACAGAGAAAACTGAAGTGCCTGGCATCAAAGTAAGAGCTGGGGGACAGCTTTCTCCCAGATAAAAGGCAGGCAGAGGCCACTGCCCCTTTTGTGAACTCTTCCCCTAAAAGAGCCACAGAGTCAGCAGGCAAATGCCATATCTGAGACTCCATCAACCTTGCTAACACTGTTTGCCCTGCCCTGGAGATCCCCTGAGACTCTACTCCCCTCAATTTACAGGCCTGCCCAAGTTGTTAACAGACTTTTCCATATAAATGGCTGGTTTTGGCTCATGCATGACAACTTCCTAAATCATCTCAAACAAGCAATGACCAGCCATAGAAAGCACCCAGCTCCCATACCTCTTCCTAAGTGGCCCCAGGCCCAGCACTAGCAGCAGCCAGCCTAGATTCATAGCTTGGCTTCACCTGGGAATCTCCAAACCGAGCACAAGTAGCAGACATTTCAGACTGCTTATAGCTCTGGAAAGGTGGTCCCAGGCAAAACACAGGTGGGGACTGACCTTGACCAAACCACCCAGGAAACCCGAGAGACTGTGCAACCAGTGGATAGCTACAGATCACTTCGGATCACCACTACCCTGCCCCTGAACAGCAGATCCTTCACAGACATGCAGGTTGGAAGTCAGTGGTCACAGCCAGTCTTTGCAGCTGACTGGCCTGAGTAAATCCCTCCCATTAATCTGCCAACAGCAATCAAGGCTCAACTACACAGGACGGTATATACTCAGCCCACATGAAGGGCGCGCCTCAAGTACCCAGCCTGGGCAATTGGGGAGGCTGTGCCACTGGACTCTCCAAGACACCTACTGCATTGGGCCATATTACCAAGACACAGAGTCAAAGCAGCTTTACCTAATACACAGAAACAAACAGGGAGGCAGCCAAAATGAGGAGACAAAGAAACATGGCCCAAATGAAAGAACAGATCAAAACTCCAGAAAAAGAGCTAAACAAAATGGAGATAAGCAATCTATAGGGTGCAGAGTTTCCAAATACTGGTTATATGCCCAAAGAACTTAATGAGGACCTGAACAGCATAAAAAAGACTTGGTCAGAAATGAAGGATACACTAATTGAAAAAAAAGAACAATTTACAGGGAATTAACAGCAGAGGGGATGAAGGTGAGAATCAAATCAATGATTTGGAACATAAGGAAGCAAAAAACAATCAGAACAAGAAGAAAAAATAATCCAAAAAAATGAGGATAGTGTAAGCAACCCATGGGACAACTTCAAGCATTCCAACATTCTCATCACAGGGGTGCCAGAAGGAGACAAAAAGCAAGAAATGGGCAATCTATTTGAAAAAATAACGAAAGAAAACTTTCCTAATTTGGTGAAGGAAATCGACATAGCAAGTCCAGGAAGCACAGAGTCCCAAACAAGATGGATGGAAAAAGGCCCATTCCAAGACACATCATCATTAAAATGCCAAAGGTTAAAGATAAAGAGAGAATCTTAAAAGCAGCAAGAGAAAAGAAGGTAAAAACCTACAGGGGAGTTCCCATAAGACTGTCCGCTAATTTCACAAAAGAAACTTTGCAGGCTAGAAGGGATTGGCAAGAAATATTCAAAGTCATGAAAAGTGGAGACCTACAGCCAAGATTGCCCTGCCCAGCAAAGCTATCATTTAGAATCGAAAGGCAGATAAAAAGCTTGCCAGACCAGAAAAAACTTAAGTTCATCACCACCAAACCATTATTATATGAAACGTTAAAGGGACTTATTCAAGAAAAAGAATAAGATCAAAACTATGAACAATAAAATGCCAATAAATACCTATCTGTTAACAATTTAATCCTAAAAAACAAACTAAGCTAATAAGAACAGAGACAAAATCATTAGATATAGATTGGGTTTTCATGGTTGCCAGATGGGAGGGGATTGTGGGAAAATGAGTGGAGAGATGAGGGGTTTAAGGAGTACATATAGGTAGTTACAGAATAGGCATGGGGATATACAGTACAGGAAATGGAGTAGCCAAAGAACCAATCTGTATGACACATGAGCATGAACAATGGTGTGGGGATTGCTTGAGGGAGTGGGGAGTGCTGTGTTGAGGGGCCCAGGGGGTAAAATTCGTACAACTGTGACAGCATAATCAATAAAATATAATTAAAAAAAAAAAAAAACTATTAGAACTGATAAGTGAATTCCGTTAAGTAGCAGAATACAAGATAAATATTCAGAAATAGGTTTCATTTTTATATAATAATGATCTATCAGAAAAAGAAACTAAGTAAACAATCCCATTTATAATTGCATCAAAACAATAGCTACGAATAAATTTAACCAAGGAGGTAAAAGACATACACTATAAAAATATAAGACAGAGAAGAAGATACAAATAAATAGATCCATATACCTGTGCTCATAGATAGGAAGAATTAACACTTGTTAAAATGTCCGTACTATCCAAAGCAATCTACAGATTCAATGAAATAGCTATCAAAATACCAATGGTGTTTTTCACAGAACTAGAACAAATAATCAAAAAACTTACATGGAACCACCAAAGACCCCGAGTAGCCACAGCAATCTTGAGAAAAAAAGGACAAAGTTGAAAGTATATCACACTACCTGATATCAAATTATATTATAAGACTATTGTAACCGAAACATGATACTGACACTAGAAGACACATATATCAATGGAACAGAATAGAGCACCCAGAAATAAACCAACACCGATATGGTCCATTAATATATGACAAAAAAAGCAAGACCATACAATGGAGTAAAGACAGTCTATTCATGTGTGGTTACTGCAGGGGGAGGGGCATGGGTGGAGGTAGAAGAGGGAAGGGGTAATAAACAGTAACAGAAAAAAGAATTAAAAATGTGGGGGAAAAAAGCCCCACTATCTAGTCATTAAATGCTGTTGGGAAAATTGAAGAGATACATGCAAAAGAAAAAAGAAACTAGACCACCTTCTTACATCATATACAAAAATAAAATCAAGATGAATTAAATCTTAAATGTAAGACTCAAAACAAAAATCCTAGAAGAAAACAAAGGCAGTGACATATGACATTTCTCTTAGAAATATTTTTTCTGATACATCCCCACATCTCAGGCATGGGAAACAAAATAAAAAAAATAAACGAATGGGGCTACATCAAACCAAAAAGTTTTTGCACAGGAAAGGAAACCATCAACAAAATGAAAAGACAACCTACTGACAGAAAGAGATATTCATCAAAATTATATCCCACTGGGGCTAATATCCAAAATTAATAATGAAATCACACAACCTAACACAAAAATAATAAATAATCCAATTAAAAAATGGGTAGAGGACCTAAACAGACACTTCTCCAAAGACATATAGATGGCCAACAGACACATAAAAAGATGCTCAATGTCAATAATCATCAGAGGAATGCAAATTAAAACAACAATGAGATGATACCACCTCACACCTGTCATAATGGCTTCCGTCAATAACTCAACAAACAAGTGTTGGCAAGAATGTGGAGAAAAGGGAAACCTCACGCCCTGTTGGTGCAAATGCAGACTGGTACAGCCACTGTGAAAAGCAGCAGAGATACCTCAAAATATTAAGAATGGAAATGCCTTATGACCCAGTGATTCCACTTCTTTATGTATCTGAAGAAACCCAAAACATTAATTTGAAAAGGTACATGCACCCCTTGGCTATCGCAGCATTAGTTACGACAGCCAAGATAGGAAAGCAACCCAAGCACCCATCAAAAGACAAGTTTAGTTGTGATACACATATACAGTGGACTATTAACTGGCCATAAACAAAAAAAGGTAATCTTAGCATTTGCAACAGCATGGATGAACTTAAAGGGTATTATGCTAAGTGAAATAAGTCAGAGAAAGATAAGTATCATATAATTTCACTTATATGTGGAATCTAAAGAACAGAATAAACAAACAAAATAGAAACAGAATCATAAATACAGAGAACAGACAGACAGTTGCCAGAGAGAAGGGTGGCTGGAGAGCTGGATGAAAAAGGTGAAAGGATTAAGAAGTACAAATTGGCAGTTACAAAACAGCCATGGGGATGTAAAGTACAACATATGGAATATGGTTAATAATATTGAACAACTATGTATGGTGCTACAAATAGCAAAAGGGTCACTTTGTATACTGTACACCTGCAACTAAAATAAAATAATACTGAATGTAATCTGTAAATGTAAAATAAAACAAAAGAAAATACTTAGAATATGTATGCAAGCCAAAGTACTTGGAGATGAACAGATGTGATGTTTGAAATTTATCTTTAGATAGTCCAACAACTCAAACAAAACACACAGATAAAGCAAATCTGGCAAAATTATTTAATCTAAAACTATTAGTATATATCAGTCTTTACTAGTAAACACTAATTTGGGATTTGATTAACATTCCTTGCTATTTTAAAGCATTCTATTTCATAATCATCACTAATCCACAATCTGTAAGCATCCTCTTAGTAGGCTGCAATAGTAAAGTACTTCTATGTTATATTATATACTTATTCATTTTAATCAATATTCAAAGACTAGTGAAAATAAACACATACTCACACTGTGTTTTTTATCTATTCTTTGATTTGTCTTCCTTAATTCACCAGAAGGGGTCAGAGATGGTTTAAAATACGCAGTTCGATTTGCTGCTATGGATACTGGCTTTGGGGTCATGAGTCTCTGAACAGGGGGATACTGACAGATCACCTTATAGTTAAAAAAAAAAAATCAAGGACAAACTTTCACTTTCATGTATTATCAGTGATGCATAGCTAAAAATTATTTGACAATAACATGACCTAGAGACTACAAGTACTTCCCAGAGAAATATCAAATAAATGTAATACTAAAAGAAAACTAATAGGAACAGAATCAAATGTGCATGCGTATTTACACACACACACACACTTCCAAGATGGTTTCATGGACTATTTTACTCAACTTAATGACTTTTCACACAGATTTGCACATACACAAAACAAAAACTGTATTTAAAACTGTTCCACAAGCCCTGGTCAAGTAGCTAAGTTGTTTATAGCATTATCCCAATATACCAAGGATACAGGTTAGATCTCTCTGGTCAGGGCACATACAAGAAGCAACCAATGAATGCCTAACTAAATGAACAAAAAAAATCAGTATTTTTCTCTCTGTCTTGCTGTCTATAAAATCAATTGGGGAAAAAAACTGTTCGCAAATCTAAGCTTTTACCAGATGAATTTCAAATAAATAAACTAAAATTGATTATGCCACACCTTCCCCCTAATTACTATCTAAATTTTCTTCAGCTACAGATATTTTCAAACTAGCAATGAAAATATTTTAATTGCTAAAAAGGTGAGCAAATTTCTCTCCAAGTTAATTTTTCTCTATTGTTATTTAAAAACGAAACAAAAATGTTTACAATTTCAGTCTAATTAGTAAAGCCCTGTCAAGAATTCCAAATCTTAAAATGAACTGGCTTTATTATCTAAGAACAAGTGTTTTATCAACAATCTATTTTTACACTGAAACATACATAGTAAAAATCGTGTTGATTTAAGCTTCTACTTTGTCCAAAGATTGTAATACTATGAATATAATACACTCACTCAGCAGTAGCTGTGAACAGTACTGATTTCCTAGACAAAGCCCCAGTATGGTCACTAGTTCTCCCCTAAATCCTCACCAAAGTGTGATTCTATAACTCAATGAAACAGTTTATTTTGTAGACTGTTCTGATGACATCCATGAAAACATGGAACTACAATATTGTTACCTGGCCTTTACAATTCTTAACAGTCACTTAGTGGTATTATACGCAATCATTAATAAAAACTTTTATTGATGAGAACTTCTATTATGGCATAATTTTTAGAACTTATTTTATGCAATCTGATATAAAACGGGAATCTGAGAAAAGCAGCTCATGGATTAATCCCAGCATGGTAGCTAATAGTGGAATCCTCCTTGCCCAATTAAAAATATCTAGATAATTCTAAAAATTGAGAAGCAGCACTATTCCAAGGAAAAAACTCAATTTCAGCTTTCTTCTCTACATTAGAACTTCAGACTATATGGAGGGGGGAAAAATGGGATAACTGTAATAGAATAAACAATCTCAAATACAGTCCCCAAATTAATTTAGAGAATTATGGTAATTTTAATCAATTACTTCTGAGGGAACTTGGTGTTGTAATAAACACTTTCATAAGTAAGGATCTGGGAATCTGCTTGCCATGAAGGACACGTCACTAGCCACAAAAAAATCTAACAAAAAAGATCTTTTTAATCCTATCAAGCACTTTATTTTTTTTATGGTAATCTCCAAAGCTAATTTGTAACAACATAGAATACATTAAAAAGGCTGTCAATATATAATCTATATTATACTGTTTTAATAGCTCTGATATTTTGGAAGAGCATACTTGGCTAACTGATGAAAGATATGCCAAGTTGAAATTCTATTACACACTATAAATTTGACATGTTTGTTAATGAGGAAAGTTTTCAAAGATAACTATGTTCAGTGAGTGTTTCAGTTCACTGAATTTATAATCACTAAACACTTTAAGCTCTGTTTACGCCTAATTTTATTTATCAAAGGGTAAGAGTTATTCATAAATGACTGCCAAGATGTGGAAGCCGAAAATGCCAAATAACCAAAAAACAGTAGCTGAGCTCTCACTACAGACAGGACGTTATGCGAAGTAAGGCCCTCCCTCCCAGCAGGCAACCATGTGCAATGTAAAAAATCTCATTTTTTCAAACATGTTCCCTGTGACTACCAACTAAATTCAATTTGTGTATTTGCCAATTAAAAATAAAACAAAGTTGCTCATACTTTACAATAATAAATTCTAAAAACGTATTACCTTTTCCCTTTTAGGTCGAAAATCTGTGGTGGAATCTATTCCACTCCTATCAAGAGGCTAAAAAAATAAAACAATATTAGAATTGATGGCAAACTCTGAAAAATAAGATTTTTACCACCAACATATAAAAATATATCTTTTAAAGGTTAAAAAGTCAACTTACAGAATTCAGTGGAGAAGAAGCAACAGATGGAATTCTTTTTGCATCCTGTTAATGTTGAAATAATAACAAATTAAGATTTTTACTAAACTCAAATTTTGTTACACTTCTGCTTTGAATTGTGATTTTAAAAATTTACCGCTAGAGGGCTTGACATCTTCTCTAAAGACTGCAATATTCGACGAGCTGTTGAACTAGTCACACCGTAGCATTCTGCATTGAGTTGCTTAGCTTTCATCTGTCTTCTGAATGGTGCCTACAAAGTAAAATTTGTATTATTTGTTGGAATGGTAAGCACTAAAGCACATATTTCAGAAAATAAAAATACTTACAAAATAGAATGGCTAGCCAAAGCAAAACAGTATTAATCTAACAACTTACCTCTGGGTAGTGTCATTGCCTATATAGTTAACTTTTTTCTTTGTGCCTTTATTGAAAATCCAATTCTCTGCCTGATAAATTTTACTTTTACAATGGAAATATAAATGGTATGATACAGCATGCACCACTCTAAAGCTCTCCCAGCTTTGTTAAAGATAAAAAATAAGATGGTAAAATATTCCAGCACTACCTTAATCTATTTACCCCTAATATTTAAATCAAAGAACACTAAATTAATGACAGTTTAATTAGCCCTGACTGGGTAGTTCAGTTGGTTAGAGCATCAGCCCAATACACCAAGGTTGCGGGTTAGATCTCCAGTCAGGGCACATACCGGAAGCAACCAATGAATGCATAAAGAAGTAGAACAACAAATCAATGTTTCTCGCTCCCTCTCTCAAATCAATTTAAAAAAATTAAATTATAGTAAATTCCAATATAAGTAAAAAAAGACTCTAGACTCTGTAACAATGAAAATTTAAAATTTTAAACAGACTTGTTTCTCGAACTTAAATATAAGAAAAAATTTAAATACACAGGCTATTTCTTAATAAATGACTTTTTAACCTTCTTAAAATTGGAGTTAAGGAAATAAGCTTGTAAGTAGACAAGTAACTTTTATACAAAAGCAATGTTTACAAATTCTAATAAAATTACTTCCTTTTCTCAAGAATGCATTACCACATTCCAATAACCAAGTAACTATCACAAATCGAAGTAGTCTGGCAATGCTTAATATGAAAGATATATTACTACAATCAAAATATAACCCAGTTTGTACAAACAGCTCATAATAACTGAAAAACTGAATAAAAAGAACTACTTTAAATAATGTTTCTCTGATACCAAACATTCATTATATTTTCAAAGTAGCTACAATAGTTTTATTAACTTGGTGCCTATTAGGATTGCTGTTCAGGCCAGAGGCTTTGGCAAACATGAGGCGACATTAAAATCCTCTAGGAAATTACGATAATCTGTCCTGTCACTGGATTCTACTGGCCACTGGCCTCTTGGGGCCTCAGTTCGCTAATCAATAAAATGGAAATCATTTAAAGAATCTTTGTTATACGTTCCAACTCTAACACTCTTGCAGAGACAAAGTAAACAGATTCATCCCAAATGTCAATGATAAATTATTTAGAAGTCTGTGTTAAAGATTCAAGTTATTTGTCAGGATTCAGCATTAGAAAGTAAAGGATTCGATATAAGAAACAGAAGAGGAACTAACAGAAATATACTCTGACTTGAACTATTCTACAAATGGACTTGCATCATCTATCTTCTACTAATGTGCTAAACTATTTTAATTGTAAAATACGGTTTTTAAAAAATAATACAATCAGTTTAAACTTTTAAGAAAACTCCCTGTGCTTGACTTGGAGTGGTGAACACACAAAACGGTGTACAGATGATGTGCTGCAGAACTACGCACCTGAAACCTGTGTGACTTTGTTAACCAGTATCACCCCGGTAAGTTTCATAAATAAGGGGGAAAAAAAGAAAAAGAAACAGAACAGTCCCAGTGTAACTCCAAGATCCAGTTAGCACTTTCTTAAATAACAAAATACTGCACTCCATGAACACACTCAAGTATAAGACTCATAATTACAGCCAACTATGAAAACATCGTCTAGGAAAACAAGAAACTATTCTAAGGATAGGACAGTATCTTCAAATATACTTGTTTCTGTACAATTTCTATGTCTGTCATAGATTACCTACATGCTTAGAAGTATTACTCCTCCATTTTTAAAATTTCCAACTCTATAATATAAGTATGATAACATATATATGAAAAAGAATTTTAAGAGCCTCAAGAAACTCCTAGGACAAAACACAGAATAGTGCAATTTGCCTCGAATTGACATATTTTAAAAAGTTATCAATTTCCCATTGTTCTCTGCTGATGTATATATTTAAATACAATTGATTCTGTATACTGACCTTATAATCTATGATTCTGTTAAACTCTTAAGTTCTGATGTGCCTGGAATTTTCTATGCACATAGGCATATTGTCTATGAATAAAAATAAATTTATTTCTTCCTTTTCAATATGTATACCTTATGTTTCCTATTCCTGGTGTTGGACAGGACCTGTGGTACATTTAACAGTACCAATGATAGCATATCCTTGTTCCTTTATAATCTTAGGAGGAAAACATTGTCTTTCACCATTAGTATGATGTAAACATGATTTATCAGGCTAAGAAGGGTCCCATCTATTCCTAGGTCTGCTGAAAAATTTTTGTCATGAATAGATGTTGAATTTTGTCAAATGTGTTTTATGCACCTGTGGAGAGATGTTCATATAATTTTTATTCTTTACTTACATGGTAAATAACATTAGTTTTCAAATGTTGAACCAACCTTGCATTTCCAGGATATACCCCACTTGATCATGATGTAATAGTGTTTTTATATATGCTGGATTCTATTTCCAAATATTTGTTGAGAAGGTTTGTGTCTGTAATTCATGAGAAATACTGGTCTGTAGCTTTCTTATACTGTCTTGAGTATGTTCTATCAGGGTAATGTTGGCTTCATAAATGTGGTGGAAGTGTTTGGTAGAATTCACCAGGGAATTTATCTGGGCCTAAAGTTTTCTTTGCTGGAAGATATTTTAACTATGAATTCAACTTATTAAATGGACTACTTAGACAATTTATTCTTGACGAATACCAACTAACATGAAATACTGAGATGTAAATTTAATAATATATGTGCAAAGTCTGTATGATGAATACTAAAAAACACTGATGAAAGAAAATTTAAAAGATCTAAATAAATGGTGAGACAGTGTTCATGAATTGGAGGACTCAATTTTACTCAGATGTATATTCTCCCCAAGTGGGTCTTTAGACTCAATATAATCCTAAAAAAAAATCGCTGTAGACTTTGTAGAAATTGACAGGGTGATTCTACAATTATGAAAAAGCAAAGAAACTAGGAAAACCAAAACAAACTTGAAAAAGAACAAAGCTGGAGGGCTCCTATTACCTGATTTCAAGACTTACTGTAAAGCTATAGCAATCCAGACAGTTTAGTGTTGGCAAAAGGATCAACACATAGATAGATGGAAAATATAAAGTCCAGAAATGGACCACAATATGGTCAACTATTTTTGACAAAGGTGTAAAGGCAATTCAATGAGAAAAGTATAGTCTTTTCAACAAATGGTACGAACTAAAGAAATTGGACATTCCTATGTTAAAAAAAATGAATCCTGAGTCATACTTCATGTCATATACAAAAATTAACTCAAATGATTCACAGGCCTAAATTCAAAGCTAAAACTACAAAGCTTTTACAAGAAAACATAAGAGAAAATCTCTATGACTTTGGGTCAGGCAAGAATGTCTTCCATACAACAAAAGTATGAACCATAAAAGCAAAAAAAAAAAAACAATATATTGAATATTATCAAAAGAAAAATTCTCGCCCTAGCTGGTGTAGCTCAGTGGATTGAGCACAGGCCTACAAGCCAAAGGGTTGCTGGTTTGATTCCCAGTCAGGGCATGTGCCTGGGTTGTGGACTAGGTCCTCAGTGGCAGGGAGGGAGGCTTGTGGGGGGCAACCACACACTGATGTTTCTCTCCCTCTCTCTTTCCCTTCCCCTCTCTCAAAATAAATAAATTTTTTTAAAAAGAAACAAGAAAAAATTTCTTCAAAAGACATTGTTAAGACAACCAAGAGAAAAGGATAACAATATTTATAAAACATCCATCTAATAAAGGACTCATACACTGAATAATGGACTCTTAAAGCTCATTAATATGAAAACAACTGTATTTTTAAAAAGACAAAAGATCTGAGCAGGTATTTCACCAAAGAAGATATATGATAGCAAATAAGCACATGAAAAGATTCTCAATGTCATTAGGAAGTGAAAAACAAAAACAAAAACAAAAAACCCTCAGCAAGTTGGAGTCGCCACAACTGCCTATTACAGAACATTAATCATCATACTTTGCTAAAATAAAAAACAGAAAACAAAAAACTGATGACCAACAAGTACTGGCCAGAATGCCCTTACATTACTGGGGAAAATGCAAAGTGGTACCAGCCCCTCTGGAAAACAGTTTGGCAGTTTATTATAAAGTTTAACGTTTACTTTAAATGTATTATATGATCATATAGTAATATGAGCCAGCAGTCAGACCTCTGGGTATTTACCCAAGAGAAATGAAAATTAATGTTCACACAAAATGTTCATAGCAGCTTTATTCACAACTGCCAAAAATTAGAAATAACCCAAGTGTCCTTTCACTGGTAAATGGATAAACAGACTACATTATACCTTAGCCCCCCTGCCCCCAAAAAAGTAACTACTGATATATATGCAAAAATACAGATTGATCTTGTGCATTATGCTAAGTAAAACCAACAGATTCAGACTATACTACATAATTAAATTGATATGACATTCTGGAAAAACCAAAACTACAGAGAAATAAAACAGATCAGTGGTTGCCAGAGGGTGGAAGTAGGAAGAATGGTTGACTACAGAGATGCACAAGGTAAAAGCTTTGGGTGATGAAAATGTTTACTCAATATTTTGATTACAGAAGGTTATACAACTATATGTATTTTGTTAAAATTCAAATACTCTAGTAAAGATAAATTTTACTATATATAATTTGTACCTCAATTAAAAAAAAAAAGGAATTAATCATCATACTTTGTATAAACACGCAGACACAAATCTAATAAAATGTTTGCTTAGATTTCATATAATATTCATACAGTTCCTAAGTGAAAAGATAATAACATACACATCTATCATTTTATCAAAGACTAACTGAACCAAAATCCTATTTGAGTGTCAAGTTCTTTAACAAAACAAACAAAGAAAATTTCCGGTTAAAAAAACCTCCTCTTATTCAAACCAACCTGATATGGTGTGTTGTGTAGTTTAGGCTGTCTCACTGCACCTGCTGCCCCACCGTACGTTGTTTTTCCAGGGTAGAAAGGAGAATCTCCAAGCTGACTAGTTTTAAGGATTGAAGAACTCCCAAGTGACTGCACAGAAATACAGTGATAGATTGTAAGCAATAAGCATTAAAACCTAATGTGATTAAATCAACTCCAATTAGTACTCACAGGGGAAAGTGTTCCAAAGGCAGACAAATTGAATGCTGGTTTCTTTGAGCTGGTGGCAGTGTGCTGTGAGAGTGAATGAGAACGTTCAGCCTCTGGGGACCACAGAGCGGGCACCGAAGTATTCTTTGAAACAGTTATATCTGAAGCAAAAATACATAATGGATAATAATGGAATTAATTACAAGACCCTAGATTTTTATAAACAGTAAATAAAAATTAAAACTAAGTTTAAAAAAATTATCCCTTGAAATTTAATTTTACTACTGAAATTATTTACTATCAAATGCTAAGAACACCTTTATCAGAAGCTCTTGAAGAAAATCCACTGGTAGTTGAGATGTTATCATCATCATGCTGAGAGGTAGAATCTTTAATTTCCTTCACAAGGGAAAATCCAGAACTGCTAATTGGGAATGCCGAGGATGTGGAGGGCTGACAGTGTAAAGTAGGAGATTCCAACGTGGAGAAATTCAGATGGCTCCGATGAAGAGAAGGCCTTGTTAATACATCTGGATAATTTGAAGCAGTACTAGTTGTTGAGGGTTCTTAAAAGGAAAGTATTAACATTATGAATATATAATTTAGAAAAAGCAAAACACCATCACAACAAAATGCTGTTTATACTTTGAGAAAACATACTACATTATATAGTTTAATTCAAATCACTGAGGCCTCCCAATTAAAATATTCTTTAGCCAAACAAGGTTTCAACTAACTTAATTTACCTAACATAGTGTCTAAATACATTTCACATACCAATTCCGAAAGTGCATGGTTCTTGATTTTCCTTGAAGTGATATCAGTATAAAAAGTCATAAAATAAAATCAAAGCTGTATAATAAAATGACAAAACAAGACGGATAACCTCTTGATACAACCACTATTAAATTTGTATATGCTCCCGGATAATTCACAGTAGTCCCCCTTTATCCAAGACCCACTGTGGATGCCTGAAAAGGCAAATAGCATTGAGCCCTATATATAGTACGTATTTTTACATGTATACTTTTATCCAAGTTTATTTCATAAATTAGGCACAGTAAAAGATTAACAACAATAAGATACAACAATTATAACAACATATAATAAAAGTTATGTGAATGGGTTCATTCGTTTCAAGGGAAAGCCTTGCTTAAGTCTTAGTATAGGCTCAGAGCTTTTTCTGGCACAACATGCTGTCATTACTCAGAACATATATTCTGTTCATCCACAACTTCCATCTTAACTGAGCGCTGTGGCTGTGACTTTTGAAACCACAAAAGTTACACAAAAGGTGTGACGGCAAAAATAGCAAAAAACTTTTTTCTTCACAATTTCTTAGATAAAAGATTCATTCTTACCATAAACCTTACCAACCTCAACATATTTTTCTTTCCCTATTAAATCGAGAGCTTTCTCTTTTTCATTTAAAGAAAGCAATCTCTGGATTCTCTTTGGCATTATAAATACTGCTTGGTTTGGGGCCATCAATTCAGTAAAACAAAGGTTACTTGAACACAAGCAGTGCTATACTGTCAATATGATAACCAGTGACTAAAGGGTGGGGAGCATGTAGCTGTTTGACAAAAGGACGATTCACATCCCAAAGAGGACAATGCAGGGCAGCACAAAATTTCACCATGCTGCACAGAACGGCACACAATTTAAAAGTTAGGAATTGTTTATTTCTGGAACTTTCCCATTAGTATTATCGAACTGTACATGACTACAGGTAACTGAAAGCATAGAAAGCGGACACTGGATAAGGGAAGGCGGGACTACTGTATGTGAATACACAAATACGTTTTGCCTAAACCCATGATCATACTTATGTATCCAGTTCCATGACTTTTTCCATTTACCAGTGTAATTTTGTCTCTATATACAGAGCATTCCCCTTAAAGACCCCACTGTATGTATCATACTGTTTTAATTATTTGTGATTATTTTCCCAATACTCCATCAAACATGTATGCACTTATATCTGCACACTTTTAAGAGTATTCTTTTGGATAACTCTATGATTCCTTAAGTATGTAAGAGAAAAATTATTAAACAAATATTTCTAAGCGATCCATTAAAAAGTCTGATTCTTTAAGTCTAAAGAGAGGCTCATAAAACACTCCAAGTAGTTGGACATATCCTGGGAATCAATAGGATACAAAATTATGGGGGAAACTGCTGTCATACTGGATCAGAGTGCACACTGATTTTTGCTTATGATACTGTGATCCAACGATTTCATGTCAAGTTATACTCCCACAAAAAGCAAATAACAAAGTACATTTTCCCCACATTGTCACTGGATATTAACCATTTCTGATTTCTGTCAACTTAATATATCAAATGACATTATTTGATTTGCATTTTTAAATATATTTTATTGATTATGTTATTACAGTTGTCCCATTCCTCCCCTACATTCCCCTCCACTCTGCACACCCCCTCCCACCCACATTCCCCCCCTTTAGTTCATGTCCATGTGCCATAAGTTCTTTAGCTTCTACATTTCCCACACTATTCTTGCCCTCCCCCTGTCTATTTTCTACCCACCATCTATGCTACTTATTCTTTGTACCTTTTCCCACTCTGTCATCCTCCCATTCCCCTGTTGCTAACCCTCCATATGATCTCCATTTCTGTGGTTCTGTTCCTGTTCTAGCTGTTTGCTTAGTTTGCTTTCGTTTTAGGTGTGGTTGTTAATAACTGTGAGTTTGCTGTCTTTCTACTGTTCATATTTTTTATCTTCTTTTTCTTAGATAAATCCCTTTAACATTTCATAGAATAAGAGCTAGGCGATGATAAACTCCTTTAACTTGACCTTATCTGAGAAGCACTTTATCTTCCCTTCCATTCTAAATGACAGCTTCACTGGATAGAAGAATTTTGGATGAAGGTCTTTGCCTTTCATGACTTGGAATACTTCTTTCCAGCCCCTTCTTGCCTGCAAGGTCTCTTTGAAGAAATCAGCTGACAGTCTGATGGGAACCCCATTGTAGGTGGCTGTCCCCTATCCCTTGCTGCTTCTAGAATTCTCTCCTTCATTTTAATCTTGGCTAATGTAATTATGATGTGCCTTGGTGTGTTCCTCCTTGGGTCCAACTTCTTTGGGACTCTCTGAGCTTCCTGGACTTCCTGGAAGTCTATATCCTTTGCCAGATTGGGGAAGTTCTCCTTTATTATTTGCTCAAATAAGTTTTCCACTTGTTGCTCTTCTTCTTCCCCTTCTGGTACCCCTATAATTTGGATGTTGGGACGTTTAAAAATGTCCCGGAGGTTCCTAAATCTCTCCTCATTTTTTTGAATCCTTGTTTCTTCCTCGTTTTCTGTTTGGTTGTTTGTTTCTTCCTTCCAGTCCACACCACTGATTTGAGTCCCAGTTTTCGTCCCATCACTATTGGTTCCCTGTGCATTTTCCTTCATTTCCCTTAGCGTAGCTTTCATTTGTTCATCTAATTTGCAACCAAAATCAACCAATTCTGGGAGCATCCTGATCATCAGTGCTTTTTATCATGCATCTGATAGGTTGGCTATCTCTTGGTCGCTTAAAAGTTTTGGTTCTGGTGGTTTCAACTGTTCTTTCATTTGAGCCATTCTTTTGTTTTCTTTTGGTCTGGTTGCGCCTGTTAGGTATGAGGGGTGGAGCCTTAGGTGTTCACCAGGATAGGGCAACCCAGTTGCAGAGTTGTGACAATGTATGTGGGGGCAGGGTCAGAGAGGGAATAATGGCGCTCGCTGTGCTCTCTCTTGGATTTCAGTCCCCTCTGTGAGGCTGGGAGTCTCTCCTGGCACTGCAACCCCCACAAGTGTTTTCAATCAGTGCTTTTAGGCTTTATTTCCTGGAGCTGGAGCCCTGGGTTGCACAGTCTGTCTCGCTGCCCGTTTTCACCTGGTTTATCTGCGTGAGAACGTGTGATCGCAGTCAGCCACTTTGTACACCTCGCTGGGTCTGCTCATTGCCTCCCCATGCCCGGCAACCACTGCCTGTGGGCCTGGGGTGTGCCAACCAGGGCCTGAGCACCCAGAACCACTAGCCACTGCTTTTTCCTGCCACAATCCCTCTCCACCAGCCGCCAACTCCACCCCTCTTATTGGTTTGGGTGAATCGTTGTCAGACTTCCATACGATTCCATTTTCAACATGTTCTGGTTCTTTTTTTGTTTCTAAATTTTTGTTTTCCTTAATTTTGGTTGTGAGAGGCGGCACAGTGTGTCCACCTACACGTCCATCTTGGCCAGAAGTGACTTGCAGTTCTTTAAGTAAGAGATATTGAACATCCTCTCCAGTCATTGGTAATTTGTATTTCTTCTTCTATTAACTGCTTACTGATATGGTCTCTCTTACTAGTAAGATTAATAAGACCTAATTTCTTTTTGATCAGTAAGGCCAATGTAAAAAGATCTTAAATATTATAAATAATTTTCACTATTGGTGGAACCCATTCACATTCCTCATTTTTTTAATCTTATTTTTTCAATCACAACTAGCACACAATATATTAGTTTCAGGTGTACACACCAGTGACTGTACATTGTATAAGGTTCCAAGTGATCATCCTGATGAGTATCATACCTGACACTATTATTAGTTCTTAGAATATTATTGACTATATTCCCCATACCGTATTTTACAACCCTATGACTACTCTGAAACAACCAATTTGTACTTCTTAATCCCTTCACCTTTTTCACCTGTCCCCTATCACACCTGGCAGCTTTCAAAATGTTCTCAGTATCTATGAGCCTATTTCTGTTATACTTATTCGTTTCTGTTGTTTTTTAGATCCGACTGTTCATAAATATGTATTTACTGCCACTTCAGTGTTCATATTTTTTATCTTTATCTTCTTCTTAAAGATGATCCTTTAACATTTCATGTAATAGCAGTTTGGTGGTGATGAACTCCTTTAGCTTTTCTTGTCTGGGAAACACTTTATCTGTCTTTTGATTCTAAATGACAGCCTTGCTGGGTAGAGTAATCTTGGTTGTACGTCCTTGCTTTCCATCTCTTTGAATATTTCTCTCCAACCCCTTCTGGCCTACAAAGTTTCTGCTGAGAAATCAGCTGACAGTCTTATTTATGGGAGCTCCCTTGTTCACTGGGGAGGAGAGGGGAAGGGTCCTAGGAGGAGGTTGCCCGATGCAATGGTAAACAGTCTAGGATGGGATAGGCTATGAAGCTGAATGACTCCAGTATGCATGGAATTATGAGCCAGAAGATTTAAATAGAAGGGCAAAGACTGGGGCTCTCTCTTCTCTTCCTCAAGGATGCCTGGATGAATGTGCTGTAGCTGCCTCCTTTTCCCAAAGGACAGTATGTTAAATGGGAGAAGGAACTCAAGTGCATCTTAGGACTGGACTGGCCTGGCAGAGGATGTCAGGGTTATTTTTCTTTGTGTGTTCTAGAGGGCAGATGCCTGTCATTCTTCCAAAATTATGTAACTTTTGTATCTTCTGTTATTTTACTTTTTAAACTAATCTTATAGACACAGGGTAATTAAAAACAAGGCAAATGATAGTAGAACTCGAGAGTTAAAGATTTCATCCTTCATTGATAGGCTTAAGTGATTAAAGCTGGAACTCAAGAAGAGTTCGAGATTGTAGTCTTAGGTGACAGGTTCAAGTAACTAATGCATGTAGAAAGCTGTTATTCCAAAATTGTGTAGCTTCTGCATCAAGACTCCTTCCACTGCCTCCAGAATTTTGCCTAGAGGGTGGCAGCAGGCAGCAGGACCCCACTTGCTCTTAGATAGCTAGCAGCTTTCTTCTGCTTTTAAGATTCTCTGTCTTTAACATTACGCATTTTAATTATGTATCTTGGAGTCTGCCTCTTTGGGTTCATCTTGTTTGGGACTCTCAGTGCCTCTGCACTTCTGTGTCTATTTACTTCACCAAGTTTGGGAAGTTTTCTGTCATAATTTTTTCAACTGGGTTTTCAATTTCTTGCTCTCTTCTTCCAGCTGAGTGAGATGGAGGGCTTCTGGAGTCCCATACAATTCCTCTTAAAGGACCTGCACACAGATGCTTACACTGAAGTTATTCTGGAGGCTCCTTACACCAACTTCATTGGTTTTGGATTCTTTTGTCCTTTTTGCAATTCTGATTGGGTGTTTTTTGCTTCCTTATATTCCAGATCGCTAATTCGATTTTTAACTCCATCTACTCCACTACTGATTCCCTGTGAATTATTCTTCATTTCAGTTAGTGTACCCTTCATTTCTGACTAGTTCTTTTTTGGGGGTACGGTTTCCATATCCTTTTTTATGCTATTGAAATTCTAAGTTCATTGAGTATCCTTATAACCAGAATTTTGAACTCTGCATCTACTAAATTGTTTGTCTCTGTTTAGTTCTTTTTCTGGAGTTTTGGTCTGTTCTTTCACTTGGTACATGTTTATTTGCCTCCTCATTTTGGCAGCCTCCTTGTTTGTTTCTGTGTATTAGGTGGAGCTGCTATGTGTCCCAGGCTTGGTAAAGTGGCCTTACATAGTAAGAGCCCTATAGGGTCCAGTGGCAAAGGTTCCCTATCACCCAACCCTAGGTTCCACCTCTGCCCCCCCCAATATGGGATGTGTACACCCTTCTGTTGACCCTTGACTGATGTTAGCATATCATGTGAGGTTTACCCCTAAGCCTATTAGCTGTAAGGACTGGCTGCAACCACCAACCAACTTGAACCATCAGCTGTGTAAGGGCCTAGCCCACAGAGCAGGACTTACTTCAGTGGGGCTCTGGTGCTCGCGGAGTCCACCCCTTGAGTGTGTCACTTGTGGAGGTGGTTAGTTGGTGCTTCAACATGGTCTGAAGCTGTTCACTAGGTGTGCTGGCTCTGGGGCCTCATGGGAGACACAGGCCCAGGTCAGCTGCCACCCCTGTGTGCTCTGCCCAGGGCCACCCAGCAACAGCTACAAAGCAATCTGCAGATGGCTGCTACTTGTGAATGTGGAGGTGCCCAGGAGAGGCCACACTGCAAACCAAGTGTCTACAAACTGGACACTGCAAGTGTCAGGGCTTTGGCAACTTAGCAAAAGGTACAAGGCATGCTGGGGCCAGACACTGCTTTCTTAAAAGAGATTTTTGGGAAAATCTGAAGCAAGAACCAAGACAGGCCATTCCTATGGAAAAGCCATGGGAAACAGCTTGGGAGTGCTCTCAAAAGTTGGGCAGGGCAGGGTTCTCAGGGTATCACTAGGGCAGAGCAAACAGTGATAGCTTAGCCAAGCCTACCTTACAGATGATCTGAACACAATATCCAAAAAAGCTGGCTACACAGTACACTGTAGAGTTCAGTATTAGTCGCTTCCCTTTGTGATCTCTGACTGGGAGTCACATCACAAGAGTGTACTACCATACTTGCTAGCTTACAAAAAGTATCTACTTAATGTGTCCTTCTTGCTCACCATCATAGGGTCAAAATTTTTAAGCTGAATGATTTTGAGTCAAGTAGGGACTATTTGCACTAAATTCCAAGAGACTTCCCCAATTTCCCCAATAATAAATCTACATATTTCTCTTCCAGTGCCACAGTTTTTTTTAAATAATGTAGCTTTAGAACACACTCAATGGCTGTAAAAGTTACTACAAACTACCCCACATTCCCATTCTTTTTCAGAATTTCTCTATTCATTAGCTGGTGTATATTGAAGATTTTTAGAATCCTTTGTCAAGTTTCCAGAAGATTCTTCCAGTTAGGCTGAAATAACAGGACTTCCAGATTAGCTCTTCTTCTGTAACTAACTATAAAACTGGGTAAATAAATAAATGGACAAAATAAATGAAACAACAGCTTTCACACAACAGAAAATAGCATGTGCACATTCACAAAAAAACCCTCACAAATTGAACCCTATTACTACTTAGCACACTAACTGGGAAAATTTTCAGACCTGACACAGAGAGCTGAAGTCCAAGCAAAATACATCAGGCAGAAATGAAAATTAAGGGCACTGGTTAATAGAAAACTCAGCAGGCCTCTAGAAGACCACATGGGAGTATTCAGAGAGTGAATGAGCTATATACACACAGAACGAGACCACCTAAGCAAATAGCAATTGCTACAGGGTTGAGAAAACAGATACTAGAAGGTGAGCAGTGCTTGGGAATAAAGCAGTGCTGAGAACAATGAAGTCCCTGGGCTGCCAGAATTTAGAGATCCCTCCTTAAATCCCTGGCACTCAGCTGAGATAGCAGAGAAGCTTCCCCTTGGGACTATGGATCAGGTCCTACAATAAGACCTACTGTACATTCATCCTAAAAGGCCACAAGAGAGACAGAGTTGGGAAGCTAAGTCCCGCCACTTTAGGGCACTCGGAAACACCTTGGACTTTCAACAGATACACATTACCGAAGCATAAAACTAAGCCTATAAAGTTCAAAATGATCATTCATTAACGACTGCCTGCTAAAACAAGAATCAATACTCTTCAGAAGATGACAATAGAATACAGAATCTCTCCATATATTATTCAAAATGACAATATTTGGTGAAAACAATCTATTGATATACATAAAACAAAGAAAACTGTGATGCATAGTGAGTAGAAAAAGTAGTCAACAAAAATCAACCCCAAGATATCCAAGGTCTTATACTTAACAAAAGATTTAAAATGCTAATTTAAATAGTCCAAAGCTCCTAACAGACCTGTCAAAATTATTTGACTAGAATCACACTCACTGGGGAGAGTTAATTGAGGGATGCAAGAAATCATTCATCTTTAAGGAATGGTTACATAATTTAGCATGTTAATAGAATAAATTGAATATAGAGCCCCAAAATAAACCTTCACATATACAAACAATTTTCAACAAGGATACCAAGACCCCACTCAGTGGGACAAGGACTGTCTCTTCAACAAATGGTATTGGGAAAAATGAATATCCATATGCAAGAGAATAAAACTGGACCCTTATCTTATACAATATACAAAAAGTACTCAAAATGGATTAAAAACCTAAACATAACAACCAAAACTTTTATAAAACTCTTAGAAGAAAACAAGAGGAGAAAAGCTTCATGCCACTGGTCCTGACAATGACTTCTTGGACATGATAAGGAACTATGGAAGGAAAGACATATGGGACTATTTCAAACTCAAAATCTTTTATGTACTAAAAATACAAGCAATAGAGTGAAAAGGCAACTCAAAGAATGGTTGAAAATATTGGTAAATCACATATCTGATAAGGTGTTAAAATCCAAAATATATAAAGAACTACAAAACAAAAAAATCAAATTTGATTAAAAATTGGGCAAAAAATTTGAACAGACAACAGTCCATAGCTGATATACCGATGGCCAATAAACACATGAAAAGATGTTCAACACCACTAATCATCAGAGAAATGAAAATCAAAAACAAAAAACAGATACCACTTCATACCCGTTAGCACAGGTACCATCACAAAACCAGAAAATAAATTTTGGCAAGGATGTGAAGAAACAGGAACCCTTGTGCACTGTTGAAAGGAAAGGTGAAATCGCATAGACATTGTGTAAAACAATACAGCAGTTCACAAAATTTAAAAACAGAATTATCGTAGGATCTACTTCTGGATATACACCCAAAGAACTGACAGCAGGATCTCAAAAAGATTTGTTCAACCATGCTCCTAACAGCATTATTCAGAATAGCCAAAAGGCAGAAATAACCTAAGTGTCAGTGACTGATGAACAAATGTGGTATAGACACACAATGAGTATTAATCAGCCTTTACAAATAAAGAAATTCTGGTATGTGCTACAACATGGATGAACCTTAAAAACGAACATTAAGGTAAGTGAAATAAGCCAGTCACAAAAGGTAAAATACTGTATGATTTCTCATCAATCCATCCACTCATCTAGCAGACAAAAAATCTAGATACCCAACAGCTCACCATCATAGATGTTCTCTGACTAAAGTGATGACTGAATATATAAAAAACACTGAACGGTACAGTTTAAATGGTTTAGATTTATAAGTGACATATCTCAATAAACCTGTAAAAATAGCTAAAGAGAAATGACAGCATACTATTTCCAAATATGTCATATTCATGGGTTATTTTAAAGCTATTTTAATATTTGTAGTGTTTAATATTTGTAAACCCCATCATAATGCTATAAGTGGAGGAAAAAAGTTTAAAGCTATAAAATGCAGTCACTTAAGGGACTTCTGGTCAAGAGGGAGGCATAGGTAGACAAGGTTTGCCTCCTCACGCAACCATAGAAAGAAGTACAAACAGATCTCAAAACAAATCAACACCCAGAACCATCAGAAAATAGAGATATATGGAAGTCCAACAACCAAGGATTTAAAGAAACCACAGTCATCCAGGCAGAGCTGCAGAGAAGGGTGGAGAGGCGATGTGGCACAGAGAGGCAGCAGAGGTGGAACAGATGGTACCATATTCATGTGTGGTGGATAAAAATCAACAGGGATACTTTGGGAGCAAGCAATCCCAGCCCCAGGCTGGACAACCCAACCCAGGGTTCCAACATCAGGAAGATAAATCCCCATTATCCCTAGCTGAAAAACCAGTGGGGGTCGGGGCAGTGGAAAAAACTGCCATATTTCCATAGCTTACAGGGTCCACATAGACTTAGAACGTACACAAACCAACCCACTCTGGGTTTCACCACCAGGGCAGAAACTGGACAAACCTCTAGAACCCAGGCAGTGGCACTGTCCCCTCTCTGAGCCCTTGCCCCACACAGAACCACACAGCAGTGAGTGGGTAGCCCTGCCCTGGCAATTACCTAAGGCTCCACCCCACACAATTTATAGGTGCCTTTTCTACATAGGCCACACTACTAAGACAGGGAGTTGAAGCCGCTCTACCTAATACACAGAAACAAACACAAGGAGGCTGCCAAATTGAAGAGATTAAGAGGTATGGCCCTAATAAAATAACAGAACAAAACCCCAGAAAAAGAACTAAATGAAACAGACAGCCAACCTATCAGATGCAGAGTTCAAAACACTGGTGATCAGGATGCTCAAAGAACTGATTGAGAATGGTAAAAAAGTCTAGGAAGAAATGAAGGCTACACTAAGTGAAATAAAAAAAAAATCTACAGGGAACCAAGAGTGGAGAGAATGAATCCAAGAATCAAATCAAAGACTTGGAACACAAGGAAGGAAAAAGCATTCAATTAGAACAGTAGGAAGAAAAATGAATTAAACAACAACAACAAGGGTAGGCTTAGGAACCTCTGGAACAACTTTAAATATTCCAACATCCGAATCATAGGGGTGCCAGAAGGAGAAGAACAAGAAATTGAAAACTTACTTGAAAAAATAATGAAAGAAAACTTCCCTAATTTAGCAAAAGAAATAGATATACAAAACCAAGAAGCACAGAGAGTCCCAAACAAGGTGGACCCAAAGAGGAACACACCAAGACACATCAGAATTAAAATGACAAAGGTTAAAGATAAAGAGAATTTTAAAAGCAGTACGAAAAAAGTAAAGAGTTACCTACAAAGAAGTTCCCATAAGACTATCAGCCGATTTCTCAAAACAAACTTTGTAGGCAAGAAGAAGACTGTGGCAATAAGTATTCAAAGTGATGAAAAGCAAGGACCTACAACCAAGATTACTCTATCCAGCAAAGTTATCATTTAGAATGAAGGGCAGATAAAGTGCTTCCCAGACTTTAAAGCTAAAGGAGTTCATCATCGCCAAGCCCATATTATATGAAATGTTAAAGGTATTTATTTAAGAGAAAGAAGAAGATCAAAACCATGAACATTAAAAAGGCTACAAATTCACAAGTATCAACAAGTAACTGTTAAAAAAAAAAAAAAAGTAAGCAAACAACCAGAACATAGGTATATCATTTGGAGGGTTATTAGCTGGGATGGAGAAGGGGGAAGTGGTGCAGGGATAAGGCAGCATAATTATTAGGAACAAAATAGACAGGGGGATGTTAAGAACAGTAGAGGAAATGGAGAAGCCAAAGCCCTTACACGCATGACCCACAGGCATTAACTAAGTGGGGGATTGCTGGAGGGAAGGTTACTGAACAGAGGGGTGCAAAAGGGGAAAAAATGGGACAACTTTAATAGCATAGTCAACAAAATATAGTTTTTAAAAAATGCAGTCACTTGAGACTTCTGGTCAAGATGACAGCCTAGGTAAACACAACTCACCTCCTCACACAACTTCATCAAAATTACAACTAAGCTACAGAACAACCATCATTCAGAACAATCAGAAATAAAGGTGAATGGAAGTCCAACAACTACGAACTAAAGAAGAAACCAACTATGAAATTAAAAGAGAAACCACACTGAGACTGGTAGGAGGGGTAGACACGTGGCACAGGCTAGTCCCACACCCACATGTGGCAGATAAAAATCAGGAGGGTATCTCAGAAGCCAGAGATCCCAGTCCCATACCACACTCCCCAGACCAAGGTTCCAGTGCCAGGATGGTAAGTTCCCATAACTTCCGACTAAAAACCAGTGGGATTGAGGCTGTGGAAAACAGAAACTGCTGGAATCTCACGCAGTTCCTCTTTAAAGGGCCCGCAAACAGAGTTAATCTGACTCACTCCCTCTGAACTCCAGCATGGGGACAGCAGCTTGAAAAGCATCAGAGACATATGGGGAGGAACTGAATTGTCCACCATCAGGGCAAGAGCAGGGGTCAGCTTTCTTCCAGAGAGGGCTGGCAGAGGCCACTGTTCCTTTTTTGAATCCTTCCCCCAAAAAGCCATAGAGCTGGCAGGCAGGCACCCATATCTGAGATTATTCCTTCTACTTGGCTCACTCTGTTTTGTCCCCCGCTGGTGATTCCCGGAGATCCTTCCCCACCCAACTTTCAGGCCCATCCAAGCTATTTCTGGTGACTTTTCCATAGGAATGGTTTGTCTTGGCCAGTACTTCAGATTTTCCTAAATTTTGTCAAACAAGCGGCATCTGGCTTGAAATGAACCCTGTAACTCTTGCTAAGTACAGCAGCACTACCTGTACGTGGCTGGCACTACCAGCAGCCAACCATGATTCACAGTTTGGCCTCATTCAGGCACCTCTAGGCCCAGTCAAGTGATTAGACATCTACAGATCACTTTGTAGCTTATGCTGTGTAACCCCACACAGAACACAGTTGGTGGCTAACCTCTGGCATGCCAACAGTAATCAAGCCTCAAAAACAACAGAAGTGTGTATACAGCCCACAGAGTAGGTACACCTTGAGTACCCAGCTTGAATAACAGGGAAGGCTTTGCTACTGGACCCTACAAGACACCTACTACCTTAGGCCACTGTACCAAGTCTGAGAGACGTGGCAGCTCTACTTAATACATAGAAACAAACACAGGGAGGCTGCCAAAATGAGGAGAAAAGGATTATGAGCCAAATGAAAGAACAGAACAAAACTCCAGAAAAAGAACTGAACAAAATAGAGACAAGCAATCTACTAGATGCTGAGTTCAAAACACTGGTTGTAAGGATGCTCTAGGAACTTTGTCAGCACCTCAATAGCATTAAAAAAAGATGCAGTCAGAAATGAAGGATAAACAAATTGAAATAAAGACAGTTTTCAGGGCGCCAACAGTTGAGTTGATGAAACCAAGAATCAAATCAGCAGTTTGGAATATAAGGAAGGAAAAAACAAACAACCAGAACATCGTGAAGAAAAAAGAATCCAAAACCTATGAGGATAGTGTCAGGAGCCTCTGGAAGAAATCCAAGCATATCAACATTTGCATCATAAGGGTGCCCAGAAGGAGAAGAGAAAGAATAAGAAACTGGAAACCCATTTGATAAAAGATAATGATAGAAATGATAGAAAACTTACCCAACTTGGTGAGGGAAATAGACATGCAAGTCCAGGAAGCACAAAGAGTCTCAAATAAGATGACTCCAAAGAGGCCAACACCGAGACACATCATAATTAAAATGCCAAAGATTAGAGACAAAGACAGAATCTTAAAAGCCGCAAGAGAAAAGCAATTAGTTACCTACAAAAGTACCCCCATAAGACTGTCAACTGATTTCTCATAATAAACTTTGCAGGCTAGAAGGAACTGGCAAGAAATATTCAAAGTGATGAAATGAAGGACCTACAACCAAGATTACTCTACCCAGCAAAGCTATCATTTAGAATCAAAGGAAAAAGAGCTTTGATTCTTTACAGACAAGAAAAAGCTAATACAGTTCACCAGCAAACCAGTATTGTATGAAATCTTAAAGGGTCTTCCTTAAGAATAAGATAAAAAATATGAATGATAAAATGGCAATAAATACATATCTATCAACAATTAATTCCAAAACCCAAAATAAACAAACAGGCAAAACAAAAATATATGCACAGATACAGACATTTTGATGGTTGCCAGATGGGAGGTCAGGGGGATAAGCGAGTAAGGGGAAGGGATTAAGAAGTACAAATTGGTTGTTACAGAATAACCATCAGGATGTAAAGTACAACACAGGGAACAGAGTAGCCAAAGATTATATATGCATGACCCATGGACATGAGCAAGTATGGGGGTTTCCTGAGGGAGCAGAGGGGTGCTGGGGAGAGAGGGGCAAAGGGGGAAAAACTGGGACAACTGTAATAGCATAAACGATAAAATATAATTTTAAAAAATTTAAAATAAAATGCTGAGTCACTTAATTATAAGATTAATGAAATGACCCAGATGAGCTGCTGCAAAAAGAACAGGAGCCAATTGAAGTTATACCATATCCAAATTCATGTCATTATCAGTTTCACTGTAACAGGTAAGTTATATAGTTCTCCCTTAGTGCCCGTGCCCAGACCTATTCTAAGGGCTTCATATTTATTTTCATAAGAATTTATGAGAATACAGATTATCTTGCCCAAAGCCACACATCTAACAAATGATGGCTTGAAATCATTTTTAGACTTTCTGAGGCAAGTCTAAAATCCGAGCTTGTACTCTTAGCTGATACAGTGTATGAGCCATCCTTAATAAACAAAAAGCTAAAAAATAAGGAAGGTACCTAATTTGAATCTGATCATCACCCTTCTCCTACATGTTTTTATGTACTACCCAGTTAGATTTACCACAGAAAGATAATATAAAAAAACTTCAAATTAAGGCATGAAAACCTGTATTTCATAACAAAATATTCACATTCCATTTACCTTCTGTATTTCTTACTGTTGGATCAGGAGTGATTCTCCCGTCATGAATATTAGTGCTCTCCTCATCAGCATATATCAGATGGTCATCTTCTCTATTTTCTGGCCACTGTGGTATCTCTCTTGTGTCTGTGGAACAGCTGCATACTTCTTCATTCTTGTTAAAGTATCTCTGTAGCCATCCTGGCACAATATTCTTAACTGATTCTGTAACCCTGCTAAGAATGCCCTGTTGGGAAGGAGGAGGGGAAGAACACATAAGGCAATTTTAGAAATTTATCTTTTTAAGTACCAACTTACAGAAAGCCATATCAAGAAAAACACAACTGTTTCCAACAAAGTTTCCTAAAATTCAGTTCCTTGAGCTAATGCTGACATAATGGTATTTTACAAATGCTATAAGTAAATTCCTACTTTTTCTTTCTTCTATATACATATAGCCATGAATCAGTAATTACCCCAAATGGCCATATTAGTCTAATCTTTAAAAAAAAAAAAAAAAAAACAATAGGGCATCAAATAAAGACATATAAATTTTAAATTTAGTAATAAGATATGCACTAAAATGCTATAATCTGAGAAAAGGCATCCATTTTGATCTCAGCATATTAAAAGAAGCAATATAAATACCTCCAACAGCTTCCTCAAGCAATTATTTTATTGCATATTCTTTTAAAAAGAAAAATTTAGACACATAAAACTAGAAGGCTTTTTGTAAAAGGCAGGTAATAAGACAACTAATCAAGCATAATAAACTCAAGAAATAATCTAAGATTTTTTTGATGGGAGAAAAATGTAGTATAACAACTATTAGTATTAACATGTATTATAGTTTTGCTATGTGCCAGGCACTATTCTACATAGCAGTTTATACATATTATTCAATTTAATCCTCACAGTACTATTATGAAGTTGGTATTAATGGTGCCACTTTATGGATGGAGGCACAATGAAGTTAAATAATTCACTCCAGATACAAACATATTTATTAGGATAGAGTAAAAGCATAGGTGGGATTGGCAGGACCTGAAGTTTGAATACAACCTCCTTGCACTTTGAGTAACTCTAGGTAAAATTAGAATTACACCCCCTCCTGCTATTACCTGATAAGTATTATAAAGAAGATCCAATGGAATATGTGAATGTACTTTGCAATTTAAAAAATTAACAAACATATACTGATAATTTTATTACTACTCTAGGTAAAATTAGAATTACACCCCCTCCTACTATTACCTGGTAAGTATTATAATGAAGATCCAATGGAATATGTGAATGCACTTTGCAATTTAAAAAATTAACAAACATATAGATAATTTTATTACTAATTAGGAAAAAAAAGTCACAGAAACAAAATGGAGTGAGGCAACCAATTTTAGGCAACAACAGCCTTCCTGTAAGTAGCATTAGTAGAATTTCAGACAAAAAGTCACAGAGGGAAAAAAATGAATTGGCAGGTACAGAAAAACAATAAAGTCAAGGCAGAATATATAAATCAACCATGAAAGCAAACCTAAGACAAAAAGGCCTTGAAAGATCCCATCAACCAAAAAGATAGAAGGCACCTCTGATACAGGCACTTGAATAGTATTTTCCTTATTGTTAAAAAGGTGTAGGCAGCAACTGGGAAATATATAATTATTTTTCCATGTATTCTCCAAACAGATATTTCAAACAGATCTATAATGTAATCTCTCTCACAACACATGAGGCCAACAACCCTAGAATACTCACTACTGAAAAACACAACCTCACCATTTCCCTTTGTTACACTAATGTTACATAGTTTTAGTGACTTTGGGAACAAATGTCATAAACCTATATCCAAATTTAACATTTACAAAAACATACATCAAATTTTAAATGTATGAAAAATATTTACTTTTACTTAATACTTATACTTAGTATTTATTTACCTCCCCTATTTCAACGAAGTGCTTACAAGCTATAATACAGCTTAAATAAGACTTGAAAAATATAAGACTCATACTTGATATGAAATGATAAATTAGCTATAGCACTACAGCAAGAATTTATTGGAAATTAAGCTTTCTGTGGACTTCTTCTAAGGTGTTAAGCTACTAACAGTATCAATGATTCCTGTGATCCCTACTCACCTGTGGCATGTACAGAACTTAAATGAATACCATACTTAACCAAAGGTCACTTCTGTGGCAACATTTGATATCGTGGAAAATAATCAGTAATCAAAATTAGACAGTCAAAATGGATATAATAAAGCTCCTTCACTAAAGCTCATAAACTTTGGTTGGAGATCTTCTCTTTTCTAAACTAAAATCTAACCAATTTATCTATCTCAGGCCACAGCAGCTTAGTACAAGAAAATTACAATGACCCTGGCTGGTATACCTCAGTGGATTGAGTGTGGGCCTGTGAACTGAGGGGTCACCGGTTCAATTCCCAGTCAGGGCACATGCCTGGGTTGCTGGCCAGGTCCCCCAGCAGGGGATGCACAAGGGGCAACCACACATTGATGTTTCTCTCCCTCTCTTCTTCCTTCCCTTCCCCTCTCTCTAAAAATAAATAAATAGAATCTTTTTTTAAAAAGAAAATTAGAATGAGAGAGAGGTTACTAATGGCACAATGAATGCTGGCACAAAACCCTGACAGTAAATAAAACTGATCAGGAACCATTATAAGAAAACAAACATGCCTGTACTTCAGTGTACTTCTGTAGTAGGGTAAGTGAACCTAAGTAACCAAGAAAAGTTAAGCCCTGGCAGGATATCCCAGTTGGTTGGAGTGTCATCCATACACCAAAAGGTTGTGAGTTCAATTCCAGAATTCCAGCTTAGTGCATATATCTAGGTTGCGGGTTTGATCCCCAGCCGGGGCACGTACAGGAGGCAACCTATTGATGTTTTTCTCTCACATCATGTTTCTTTCTTCCCTCTCTCTCTCTCTACATCCCCCCCCCATTTCTTTCTCTTAAAAAAAATTTAATAAACATATCCTTAGATGAAGATTTAAAACAAAGTTAAATTAAACTCAGTATACTCTAGTACTAGTGGTCCCTTTACCAGAAATATCGGCATCACCTCAGGTGCTACCCAGCCCTATAAAACTCAGGAAGTAGGGCTCATCTGTTTTAACAAACACTCAAGTGATTTTGATGTATGCTAAAGTTTGTAAGTTTGTGAACCACCATTCTAGTTGAAGAGATTAGGGAATTAGATATATTTAATGATATTACAGCACATTTTAAGGGAAAAGTCCCTTTACAAGAAGTTAATAAAATTACATGTACTTAAAAGTCTTAAGATTCAGTTATCTGGAAAACATGTAATATGGAATACTGGCAAGACAACAATTAAAATACAGGATGGGGGAAATGTAGGTGTACAGTCTGTTCATGTGGAAAATAATACAATAATTAACAAATGACAATATGACGATAAACTGTTTTGTGTACTCACAACTGTAAACCTACTTTTACTCCATCCTGTATATCACAATAAAATATTCTAGAATGAATGAGAAAAACCAATTGTACAATGGACTGTGCAGAACACAAAGCAGTTTAGAGAACTAGCTCCCCAGTGTTTCCCAAACTATGGCTATGAGTTTTACCTGTACTATTATTTAATGACTGTCATTCTATCCACTCATTTCTCTTAATAAATCTAGCTTTGCCTACATAGTAAAATCTATCAGTTCACAGATTTCATGTTATTCTGGTCTTCACTTGCTCTTCCCTCATTCTTTTTTAAAAATTTTTATTTATTAATTTCAGAGAGAGAAGGGGGAGGAAGAGAGAGGGGAGAGAGGATGGGAGGAAGGCAGAGGACAGAGAGAGAAAGAGGAGAAACACTAATTTGTTGTCCCAGTTATTCATGCATTCATTGGTTGATTCTTATGTGTGTCCTGATAGGGGATCAAACCTGCAACCTTGGCGTATCGGGATGATGCTCTAACGAACTGAGCTACCGGCCCAAGGCCCTCACTCCATTCTTGATAGGCTATCCCACAAAGCTGGCTTCTAGAAAAACTGGCCTACAAGAGATACTAGAGAATACCAGATTTCAGAGGATAGGAAGAAAGAAGTCTTTTTTCCTATGCTCCCTTCTCTACTTAAGTGTTCCCTCTCTGAAACTAGTTTCCAGCCAGGTGGCTCCTTCTCTAGGCCAGGTACCCTTTATCCTTTCCAGTCCTAGGGATGGTAGCAGCCTCTGCTACTAGTAGTCTCTGGGTCTCTTGCTATTCTGTATGTATCCCTTTAATTACCAGCATATCTGTAAGGAGACTTCTCTTAAAGACATTCAATACTTCAGTTGAACCGCCCACCCAGAGTGAATAAATTGTTTCTTGCTGGGTCCCTAAGGTATTGATACAGCAGGGTTACCTGTTAAAGTTTTTTTATCTAATTAACATGAAAACCAAAAAGTCCATGTTGTCAGATTCAGCTTCTCTAACAACAATGGAACATATGTACCACACTTGGGGAAGTACTCTTATTACCCAAAAAGTTACACCATCCAACCTTTATCTCTGTTAAAAAGTATACAAATAGGCCAGAAAAGCAGCTTTATTTTGGTGAATATTTCAAAATCTTATCTAACTCACAGATATAAAAGCTGACGCTGCTTTTCTTCATTTAACTTACTGTCAATACTTATTGGTCACATACTACATGTCAGGCACAGAACAAGAGGAAACAGCAAGGAACAAGTTCCTGCCTTCTTAGAATTTATAGTCTAAGTTAGGGAGACAAATGAAAAAGCTAGTAAACATAATACGTAACACATATGATGATTTTGGTACTCTGAACGAAAATAAAGCTGGGAAGGAAAATGGGATAAGTATTTTATATCAGCAAAGACCTAAAACAAAAGTGAGGAATGAGCCATGCAAATTTCTAGTGGAGAAGTACTATAAACTGAGAATAAGAAGTGCAAAGACTCAAATTTAGCAGTGTCCTTTGTACATGCTGACCAAGCTTCTGGTAATCTTTTTAATACATGCAAAATATGATGACCTTAAATAACCGTCTGTCAAAACTCCCCTTCAGCCCTGGCCAAGGGGCTTGGTTGGAGCATGTCAAGAGCATCAGCAGGTTGCTGTTCAACCTGCAGTCAGGGAACATACCTACATTGAGGATTCAATCCCTGGTAGTAGCGTGTGTTAGAGGCAACCAATTGATGTTTTTCTCTCCCATGGATGTTTCTCTGCCTCTCTCTCCCTCCCATCCTCTCTTTAAAATCAATGAGTATATCCCCAAGTGAGGGTTTTTTAATCCCACTTTAATCATGTATATATGTGAGACTCTATGTGCAATCTTTTGTGCTGTAGCTTAAATATCTAGTCACCATAATAGGACTCAAACAGTGGTCTTCAAACTGAAGTCTTCAGACCAGCAGCTTTGGTGTCACCCTTGAGCATGCTGGAATTGGAAGTTTGTTTAAAGCTCCTGAGGCAATTCTTCTGCCAATTACCGTTTGAGAACCAATGCACTGAAACCCTCTAAACACTTAGTGACTATTATCCATAGTACACATAACCCTGAGTGTAAGCTTAACTACACCAAAGTTTTATACAAAAGATCACCCTATTTCCATGATTATCTCATTATTTATCAAATTACACCAATTTTTATAAATATCTATAATATCAGCTCTGACAATCAAACCAGACATAGACATAAAAGTCTACTTTTGAAATTATAACTTCCAGTGTTAAAGACTTTACATTTCTAACCAACTACCAGATATGAGAGTTTTTTAAAACTAAGTAAAAGAAATTTGATCACACACAGAACTGGGTAGTAAAGTATAAAGAGGTAAAAGGAACCATGTGTCTCAACTAAATTTGGAGAACTGCTTCCCTGCTTGGCAATTTTTTAAGAGTTTGGAAGTACTAAAGATAGACTTCGGCCACTAATGGAAAACTGAGAAAAGAATTGATGGGAGCTAGGAAGGGGGAAAAATAGTTTTCTTATGGTAGAAAAGGTTCCTTTGATTCTATTACCAAAAAAGGCCTCTCTTTTCAGGAGTTATTTTTTTTTTTTTTTAAGATTTTATTTATTCATTTTTAGAGAAAGCAGAAGAGAAGGACAAAGTCAGGGTGAGAAATATCAATGTGTGTGTGGTTGCCACTGGCATGCCCTACACTAGGGACCTGGCACATGCCCTGACTGGGAATCGAACTGGTGACCCTTTGGTTTGCAACCTGCACTCAATCCACTGAGCTACACCAGCCAGGGTTCTTTTCAGGAGTTCCTGAGAGAAGACGTTTCAGGGCTTTAACAGAAATGGGGTAAATCAGTTTCCTATGTGAATCTAAACAAAAAATGCTTCATGACATTTGAAACAAACAAACAAAAACATGAGGGGAAAATAGAGGTAAACTAGTAAAGGTCTCCTAAGAAGTGAATACTCAAGTCCTGTTTTACAGATTTAGCTTACTCCCTGCTTTCAGAGGCTTCAGCAGTAAGCCTAACTGCTGCCCTTATAACTTGATGTACATCTCCTACAGGAAACCTACTCTGATCTTCAAAGTCTGGGACACTTACTCCCTTGTATGTGCCAACAGTGGCCGGTACTTCCTGCATGATGGCAATTTTTGTCAAACAGGATAGTAATTACAGTCTGTACAGTGCACAGATTAGCTGGCACATGGTTTTAATTTATCTACAAGTGTACTGCTCAACCAACCTCTTATTCCCACATATTAATATTCCATGAGAAGTTTCTAAAAAAAAAATCAGTAATTCTAGAATTTAAAAATAAATATTTGCTTACTGTAATAGTTTCACCTTAAGCAAATATTATTTTTGTTGCTATACTAACAACCCTACCCCCAAAAAAACCCCATGTGAAGCTATCCAAGAGCACAGGAAAACTGAACCATCCTCTGGAATGTTAAATAGCACAAAGCCAACTAAATAAAGAGAAGCAGAAAAGTAGCTAAAGAAAGCAAAATTAATGGTCTTTTTAAAAAAAATTAACAAAACAAAGAGTGCACTTAAATTTTGCCCTGGCCTGGTTGGCTCAGTTGTTTGCAGCATTGTCATCTCGAAAAACAAGAGGCCATGGGTTTGATTCCAGATTAGAGAACAGACTTAAGTTGTGGGTGGGCCCTATTTGGGGCACCTATAGGGGGCAACCAATGGATGTTTCTCTCTCACACTGATGTTTCTTACTCTCTCTTTCCTCCCTCCACCACCATCACCGATCTTCCTCTCTCTCTAAAATTCAATAAACATATCCTCAGGTGATTATTAAAAAGCAATCTTAAAAATAGTCCTTGTAACCCTAAAGCAAAGTCTATTCTAGAAAATCATAAGTAATGAGGTTGAATTCAAGGATAAAGGAGTGAGTCTTTAAACTTAGACTGGCTAAACTTATTGGGTCTTTTCTCCCCAAGGACTAAGGATTCTGCATTTGGCAAAACACGTCAAAAATTCCACCGAGATTTATGATAAATACTCAATTTGGGAGGCAGAAGTGAATTCAAATCAACACCACACACATATTAAGCACATCAGTGTATAAGGCACTGCGAATATATTACCTTCCCAAAATACATTTAACCGGAATTCAAGAATGAATGAAAGGCAGCAGAGGTGGGGCAAGGCTCTCCTACAATCCCAACTCAGAATGCATTTGTAACAAAAAAGATATTCTTTTCCCATATATCTTTTCATCAATTGGTAATCTCAATAGCCAGAGACATCTCTCCTATGTGGACAACCCCGTATCATTACCATACAGCAGCGATTTTCAACCGCTGTGCTGCAGCACACTGAATTTTTAAAACATGCGACACCTGACTATTTAGTCAGGGGCACTGACCTCTCTTCCCTTAGACCACCAAATAGAAAAATGACAACAGCCAACACATGCCATCCAATATGAATGAATAAAAATTATACCTATTTTTCTGTCAGGTTGGCAAAAAATATATTGTTTGGTGTTCTGCAGAATTTCAGTAATTAGTTTGTGTGTGCTATGAGATGGAAAAGGTTGAAAAAATCCAATGCTGTATAGCCTTCCTTCCCCTTTATAATATAGAGTTCTCTATTCCTATTAATTTCCTTGACTTCAGTTCTGTTCAACTCTTCATATTATCCTCTATTAAGTAGCACTATTTAGATGATAAAATCTCCTTTCTCAAGTAACATCACTGGACCTCTAACTGTAAATATCAAATATAATTCATCTTTCATTTTAAGGTTCTGGAGCCTTATTCCACCAGAAAACAGTTTTGACTTCTATCTGCTCTTTCAGGTGCCTCTATTCCTTTGAGGCCCGTCACTGACCCTTAATTCTCTTCCAGGGCTCTGTGCACACTCTCCTTACCCACTCAACTCCCATGTCATCAAACTCCCCTTTCCAAACTTTTTGAAAGTTTTATTTCATATAATCTGTCTAATCAGTGTTCCCCCTTGCTCCCTCCAAGCCCAAGTGAAAATAAGAGCTTACAACTCAAGACTTCACATGAGACTTAAAGAATATGTAATTATTAAAACACAAGGAAAAACAAAGATGCCATTCTAATCTTTCAGTTATTTCCACTATTTTTTTTAAACAATGTATCTCTAGTCTAACTTTAACACTCAGTTATCTCCATGAGGGAAAAAAGTAATGAAGTATTCAAATTTTAATACAGTTATAATGGATCTAGTTTCAGTAATCTGAATTTAACCTATAAATCTAAACTACTGGTTGTCATATTTTACAACCAACACCTAGACAGCAGCCAAGCTTTCTCTATCCAGTTTAGTCCAAATCCTTCTGGTCACTTAAAATCCAAACCTTTTATTTCTCTTCTCAACGTCAAGAGATCAAGCCAGAAAATTAGCACAAAAATTTTTCTGGCTAAAAAATTAAAAACTACAATGGCCACATATTTCCAACTCCTTGAAAACTCTCTGTCACCACTGCAACAGGGAAACCCATAGCCTGGTTTAATCTTATTTTTAGTTAGCCATGTTACAGAAGTGGCATTGAAAATTAGCAGTAATTTGGTGGGAGTAAAAGACAGAAAACTGTACAAGATCAACAATTATAATAAAAATTTTAAAAAAAGAAAATTAGCAGTAATCAAATAAGGACAAGAAAAAGGATCCCTAAAAGGACCTTCAAGCTAACAATAAGAGATCCAATCAAAAGCTAAAGAAGTTTAACTCACTCAAAGTTACCTATAAAATATTGCCCACTTTTCCTACAATCTGTTTGAAAACTGGATGTAAGAGTTCATTTCCTAAGTCACACTATGAAAAAGAGAATGAAATCAAGCTGACAAGCAAACTGAACTATGTCTAGACAGAAAAGCCATTGTACTATCCTGTTTCTGACAGTAAACACAGTAAATTGTGTTATATCTGGTGGTGAGACTTTAAGTGTATATGCACTTCCCAAAACAGAAGAATCTTTTACAAGTATATTACAACCATGACTATTAGCTAAGTAGCTACAAATAAAACATTTTTAAAAATACATGGTCATTACATCTTTCCAATAACATGTTGTGCTTAATAAAATGTTTTAATTAGTGACATCAGACCAAAGGCTTCGTTTTACTTCAAACTAATAGATAACTAACTTCCTCATCAGGGGACTTTCCAGGAAATGGAGATGACACATGGCCATTTTTGTCATTTATCTTATTTAGAAAAATTAACAAGTAAATTGATCAACTATCACACACAAGAGCCTCTCATCACAAACAAAAAAACTGCATTTTTTGAAATAGCTTAATATTTGAATTTATTTTCCTATATGCTTAAATGACCGGCACTTCTATTAGGAAAACATTTTTAAAGTATTTAAAAGAATAGTAATAGTTTAAGGTTTGGCCTCATCATTCAACAAACAAGTCCTTTAATCTAATATGAACCTATAAAAGATTCAGTTTGTGTAACAAGTCCTTTAATCTAATATGAACCTATAAAAGATTGTTTGGGTACATAAAGGAAAAAAAACCTTCTACAAAGAGGCCACAAAATTTGGAGAGAATTAAAACATTTAAATCAAAAGGTTCTATTTAATCACAACGATTTCATTTTTTTAATCTGCACCTGAAGATATGTTTACTGATTCTAGAGAGAGAGGAAGGCGGGGGAGAGCCAGACAGACATTGTGAGAAAAACATCAATAGGTTGCCTCCCATTCACACCCCAACCAGGATCAAACCCACAACCTTTTGGTGTATGGGACGACACTCCAACCAACTGCGCTGCTGCCTGGCCACAGCTCCAGCCACAGCTAATCACAGCAATTTCAAATGAGTCCTTCATTTACAAGTTTAAATTACAAGTCCTGGCAGAACCCAAACCCAAACGCTCCGATTCCATTATAGTACTTTTTCCTATCAACTAGTCTCATTTCTATTTCCATGAAAACAATTAAATATCTATCAAGATAAAATAAAAATCAAAAATACTTAGTGACTTCAGGAATGAGTTAAATATTCAACCTCTAAATATTCCTCCTTTTCAAAACTCAAAACATGCTTAGGCTTTCTATACCAAGCAGAACATACTTATTTGGGAAGAAAGTATCATGTTGTACCAAAACAAACAACAACAACAACAACAACAATGAAAAACCCACATTATATAAAACAGGGTTTGGCAAACCAAGGTCTGTAAACCAAATTCAGCCCTTGGCATGTTTTTATACACGCCTCAGGGTAAGAATGGTATTTACATGTTTCAAGGGTTGTAAAAACAAAACAAAGAACTTGCAGCAACAACCTAAAATATTTACTATCTGGTCCTCTACAGAAAAAGTTTGCAAGCACCTTATCTAAGCTGCTGAATAAAGGAGTTCATCTCCCCTCTTTCTGAAATAGCTAAATGCAGGAAGTGACTTGTAAGACAAACTACATCTGGAAAGATAAAATGAGTGGATTCCCTTAGCTCCAAACCAGAAGACAAAACCTCTGAAGCACACCCCCCCAAAAAAGGGCAAAAATAAGTAGTTCCCTCTCACCAGGAGGTGGCAGTAGATTCTTCCAGAGGCAAGGTTCTGTTTTGCCCATGGGCTCAAGTGTTTTGTGGTGGCTATTAAGAAAAGCAGCTTGACCTTCCAGAGCTGACTTTCTGGGCCTGACAATCTGCACAAAAAGGAAATCGGAAAGGAGACTAAACAGGTGACAAGAACTAACCACATCCTCTTTAATGACCTGTTTACTCCCAACTAGAAAAATGACACCATTTCCTAAATGCATGTGAGCTAAGAATTAGGGGGAAGGAGAAAAGGCAAGTGAAAATGATGTTCTTCATACATACTTCTACGATTCTTAAGCTATTACCCTTCAGTCAGTTAAGAATAGATTTCTGTCTCCACAAAGTCAAGCAAGATGGCATTTTAAAGATCAGAAGTTAAAAGTAAAAATACAAACTTCATATATATTTCAGCAGAGCTAAACCAGAAGTCAAAACAGGAAATTACAAGTCAGTTAAACACATGCAAAAGTCACAGGTACTGCTGACTGCACAAGCCAGTTGGCCTGACAGGCAATGGCAAACATCCATTAACTAACAGTGCCAGACCTCTCATTCTTATTCCAACCCTCTACTACACAACCCAAAATGTCATTTTGGCCCAGAAACCCTCGGACACTTAATCAAATAACGTTAGTATAAAACATGCCATGTCATGAAGTTGCCTGCTATTCATGATGACTCAGCAACTGCTGCAAAACAGAGAGGTGACAGCAAGTCCCCAAAGTTCCAGTAAGGAGTAAAGAAGAGTCCTTATTTTTAAGATTTTTTCAAAATGATAATATTAAAGTGTATTCTTTGTATGCTCCTGGATACTTTTCTTTGGTAGTTTCTGACAATGTTAAGTAACACCTACAGTGTTGATCAAGAAACCCCCAAACACCTTTAATACCAATTCAAAAGCTAAATTTTTTTTCTTTTCCAATTAAATGGAAAGCAAGAAGCTGAAAGCATTTTAGATGGGGAAATGATAGATTACCAAACTCTAAAACAAAACTACACAGCCTCAAATTATATCAGCTCTAACACAGGTTGGACCATAGGTGTTATATTGTTAAAGAATCATTTACCTTAATTTAGATTTTTATTTAAGTACATTTAAAAATAAACTATGGTTTAATCTTTCGCCACCCAGAATATATTAGCTCCTTTCTAAACTCTGTCCAGACAATGATCGGTATTTAAAACATTTCATTTTTTATGTATTAACTTTCTTTTAAGGAGACCTAAGGAAGCACTCAGACATTTACTTATTCTTCAGGAGAAACTGAAAGCATGTGTCTAACTTCCATTCTACAAAAGGATTAGGTTAAATGGCCAGGCTTGTGACCTGAATTCTAATCTTAAATCTGCCTCCAAGTACCTCTTGGCCCTCACAAAGAAATCTGAAAACTAAGCACTTTCTTTATACATCTGGGGGAAAACTGGTGGGAGTAATAGTAATGCCAAGACTTCTAACCATACAGCGGTGTCCAACCTTCTGGCATTTCTGCACCACACTGGAAGAAGAGTTGTCTTGGGCCACACATTAAATACACTGCAACACGTAATCACACAAAAAAATCTCATAATGCTTAGATCTTGTGTTGGGCCGCATGTGGCGGTTGGACACCCCTGCTAGTAGAAAGCTAGGTAACACTACAAACCATAATTCTTGCTATTAAAAATTTCCCCCAAATCTTTACTTTAAAATTGTTTTTTAACAATTTAACACCACCAGCAAACATGTTAAAGTGTTCAATATTCATCATCACCCAGCATGAAGCAATCTAGGAAGTCTACCTTTAAAAGCATGCAACAAGTTATCAGACCCTTCTGATATATTTTTGTTCTTTTAACAAGTTTAAGACACATACTCACTTCCCACCTTAGTATCATTGAGTTTTATAAGTGATTTTTATTAAAATAAGTTAACCTTTTCCTACTCAATACCCATAACAAGTAACATTTAAAAAATGTAATTTTGTCAGAATCAAATGTCTCTTTTACGTTTAGGATAAATTCCTTTTCATAATTTCAAACGCTCATGAATACGCAACGTGGTTAAATGGTAAGACCTCCAAGACTCCTGGAGCGTCAAAAGTACCTAAACTTCGGAATACGCCCCATAATGTTAAAATATTTTGTGTATGAGATCAGAAGTGACGTCCTGATCAACTGTGCATAGTAGCCTATTCTAACCTCCAAAATAAAAGAGGGTAGGGGGCACCTGCGGTGGGGAGTGGTAAGGAAGTCTCACAGCAGAGAAAAGACTCGAAGGGCTCAGAGGGACTTTCGAAATGCCCCAATGCCACGGTACCTATAAGCCGGTTGAGGGGGGGAAATACCAGCCACTGCTCTCAGGTTCGGGAAGAGGTGTGGGCAGGGGGGAGGGAGAACTAATTACTAAGTTGAGACTGGCTTATGCCACTTTCTGAATAACAGCACCCTCGCCAATCCCCACGGCCCCGGAGAACGATTTCCTCAGGGCAGCCCCCTCCCCACAAACACTGAGCCGCGGGAGACTAGAAAAACAACAAGCCTAAGGGCATCCCGCCACATCTTCCATTCTCCCTGGAGAGGACGTGAGTAATACCCTCTAACCCCGAATCCCCGCCAAAAACGAAAGAAACGCGCGCACCGTGGGCCTAGAATTTCTGTTCCCGCGCTGCGCCGGCCGGGGGAAGCCCCAGCCCCGCAGGGTTGGCAGGAGGCGGCCCGAACCGCACGTGTGTGCGGCAAAGGGTCGGCCTGTCTCAGCCCACTTCCCGTCGCCACCCCAGCGGCCTGAGCTCCCCCCGCCTCGCTCGGGTCCCTCCTCAGGCCCTCTCATCCGCTCCACGTGGGGCTCCAGGGTCCCTCACCGCCTGTTCCCTCCCGCCAAGTTCCCGATCCGCAAAACCACTAAGGAGTCGGGGTCGCGTACCTGGTGCTTTTGTCGCCCCTGCTGGTAAGGCTTAATTGGCCCCTGGTGGCAACGCCGCGTCCGGATCTTGCCGCCACCGCCACCGCCCCCTCCTATTCCTCCGGCTCCCGAGGCCATGGCCGAGCCTCCACTGCTTCCCGCTGCGGGGCGGGTAAGGGGGTGGGAGAGGCAGAGGCGGGCGCCTTAGAGCACCCCCCGCCCACCCCCAGCCCAAAAGCCCGTCCGACTGCCCACACCGTAGGGTACAGGCACTACAGGAACCGCGAGGTTGCGAGCAGAGTGGGGAGAGAATGCGCGCAGGCAGCAGGGAAGGCGGCGGCGGCGACAGAGGCCGAGTAGCTGGCTCCGGTCCGGTAGCCACTCGCGGACCCCCTCCTCTGTGTATGTCACAGTCTCTATGGAGATCCCCCGCAGAGGACAGAGCTGGCGGCTCCACTCGCAGCTTAGGCCTCACTCGACCGCCGGCTGACGGGGTTCCTTCTTCCGTCGCCCTAGCCGTGGCTGCCGCAGTTGAAGCCGCCGGCGCCGCCCGCCTACCACTCCCCTCTGCGCACAGCGCCCGCCCCGGCGTCGTCGTCCCTGCAGTCCCCTCCGCCGTTGCGCCTATTGCCGAGGCTAACCACGCCGCAGCGGTCGCGAGCCAGAATGCCGTCACTCGTCAGCGCCCGACGCGTTTGCATCATCACGCTGCGACCGGATGATTGGCGAGAAAGAAGGGCTGGTCAAGCCCGCGCTCTCGGTCGCGCTGCACGCTGGAAAACGTAGTTCAGTGCAAAAACCGACCTCTCAGAAAAAAAAGACGCGGAAGGAGACCTTGCAGACCTCCTCAGAGGTACAAAGCCGGGCGCTCCGTTCCTTTTGCTACTCTTGGCTGTAAATTCAGACTTTAAAAAAGGCGTTCAACGAAAGCAGTGACCTCCTTCCCACTCTGTTTCTCCCCGTTCGTTGGTGAAGAGGGCAGAAAGAAATAAGCACTTAATAAAATCAAAGACAGCAACTAATAAATCTTACAAAAACTGACTGAAAAAACAATATCCATGATCTTTAAGCCTAATCCAGATTAGAAAATATATATACAGTTTCATTAATGGTCCATTAGGCATATAAGGGCTTTACTATCCAACACACAAGACTGGAATTCTGGCTCTGCCACTCCGTATCTTGACCTCGGATAATTCAAAACCTGAGCCTTGGCTTCCTCCTCCATGAAATGGGAACTTCAAAATCCACCTTGTGGAACTGTTGTGATTATTTGTGTAAAGCACTTAGTATATTTCCTGGTAAACAAAAAATGCAATAAACGGTAAAAAAAAAAAATTACTATTTACACAGTCAAGTCACGTTAGAGGTAAGTGGTATACTACCAGAAATAAAGTATACATATATTAACAACAAATAGAAGGCATTACATATAGGAAAGTGAATGAGCTGGGCTCAAATCCTGAATCCACAGAATAGATTGTAGGAGTTGACTCTTGAGTGTCACCTGAATCTTGAACTGGGCTACATATATAGGAGAATAAACTGTAGCCACATTCCATTTTTCCTTTCACCTTACCAGACTCAGAATTTCCAGCACAGGATAGTAGACTGGCTGGCATTAAAAAATCATCTCTTTCTTGGAGGCTATGTGGGACAGACTTCACATCCAAACTTTGAATGGAAGGGACTTGCAAAAGAGCTGGGCCAAACGACAAAATATCAGAATAGAAAATTGGTAGGATTTTCGGAAATGTGGAAGTATCTGCATTCCCCTTAGCCTCAATCTCAGTTGTTTACCCCACTTTACCGTTATTTCTTTAAAGTAAAATAATTTTTGAGGGAACAATAATGTATCAGGTCCCACTTTCATGTGATTAAGTTATTGGAAACTATCAGGCTTGACAGCAGAGAAGGGGCAAGAGGCAAGAAGAAATCTGCATTCAAAACTTCCCACTGTTTAACTTAACCCTTAAATAGTATTTAGTCTCACTATGAGATGAGGTGACTTCTTGTGCATAGTTTGAGAATCTAAAATAACAATGTTTCTGTGCTGAAATTCAATTTGGAGTTACAAACCATCAAATCTTGAGTTCCTCACACTTATTTTGGTACAAAACTCATTCTTCAATGAGGAATTACTAGTAGTAGAATGGGTTATAATGAGTTATCATGACTATAAAACTTAAAGAACCTCCGTGTATTCAGACATACAAGTAATTACTAAACAATTCTCTGAGATACTACATATAAATTGGAAAAATATCAAATGACATAGAACAATAATAGGGATTCTTGAAATCCTTCCAGCTGTATTAAGAGGCAATAGTTTTTTTTGGGGGGGAGGGGCATAATTACTTACTACTTATAATTAAGCAATTTCTATAAATGATGAAATTTTAATCCCTAAAATCCCTGCAAGATTCTGTGGTTCACAGAATTGGAAGCTACCACTTGTAAATTTTGTATTATGAACTAGGTATATTTTTTAAAAAAGGACTTTATTTGTTTATTTTTAGAGAGAGGGGTAGGGAAGGAGAAAGAGAGGGAGAGAAACATCAATGTTTGGTTGCTTTTCATACGCCCCTAATGGGGGACCTGGCCTGGCAACCCAGACATGTGCCCTGACTGGGAATCGATGCATTGACCGTTGGGTTCACAGGCTGGCACTCAATCCACTGAGCCACACCAGCCAGGGCTGAACTGGCTATCTTCTTATTCATCCTTTCCTTTTCATTATTTACTTCTACTCCCATTAGTCTTCAGGCCAGACAAAATTGAAATGGCTCTGAGAAGTGATCTTATGTTTTGGGTTGTTTTGCTGGGTGTATTTTAATAGAAACTCATTTCTTTCCTACTAGTTTTTAAACTTGAAGAAGATAAGGAATTTTTCTCACTGCTATATCTTGAACACATAGGAACACTGTTGACACTTAGCAGTTGCTCTATATATACTGTAGTTCATTACTCCAATATTCCATTGCTACCAATGTTAACTGTTTCCATTTTACTGTGATAAATAATGAGGAATACAGCTAAACTGCTATATTCAGCAGTTTACAATTTTCTCATCTACAACAAGGAATACAGCTAAACTGCTTTACATAACCTTTCCTACCTTGCATGTATTCGTTTTCTATGCTGCATAACAAATTAATATTCCCTGAGTCCATTTATTCATAATATGTTCATGAGCATAGAGATTGTCACATAATCCTCACAATTCTGGGAGGAATTATTATCCTTGTTCTTCAAATGTGGAAACTCCACATTTGAGGGCACCACGGAAATAAAAAATAATTTAAAAAATTATTTTAAGCCATTCCAGTATGGCTCAGTTGGTTGGGTGTCATCCCGCAAAGCAAAAGGTCACAGGTCAGATTTCTAGTCAGGGCATGTGTCTGGGTTGAGGTTTGATCCCCCTCTTCAGGCACATACAAGAGGCAACCAACTGATGTTTCTCTCTCTCTTTCTCCCTCTCTTCCCCTTCTCAAATATATAAATAAATAAATAAATATTAAGAATTATTTTTAAAATAATGGAAGATGAAATATTTGAAATGATTTTCCCCCTCCTTACCCCAAAGCCCATCCTCTTGCCTTTGTCATCATTCTGTTATAATTGTAGCCAATTTAGGAACCTCCTTACCATTCAAACATTTTTTATTCAAAATGTGTTTGTTTGTTTGTTTGTTTGTTTGTTTCAGTTCAGTGGAGAACTCCTCACTTTAGAAACTTCTTTTTGATGCCTTCACACTGACTAAATATTTCGAATCAGATCTGTCTTACTGCATAGAGAAAATGAACACTTGCCAACTGTATGATATGACGGCCATCAGAAAGACCAGACTCAAACAGCTGCCTTCGGATCACCTGGGAATGCAAGATCCCTGTCATGGCATGGCAATATGAGGTTATGGTGTCGGGTGGGAGTGAAGAGTACATCAGCTCGGGTGTTTGGGTAGAAGGGATATTGTACGTTAGACCTCCAAGTCACAGAGAGAACCCATGTTAGCAGTATCAATAGAATTCTACGTATATCATAGAAACAAAAGAATACTGCAAAGGATAAAGAGAGAAAAAAATCAGCTATTTGTATTCAGACCACATGGCAGAACATGACACAAAACATAGAAGGACAGGAATTCTTTCCTAATAACCAACCTGAAAACAAAGATTGGCCCAACTTCACTTTTCTTCAGGGCCCAGTTTTGTGTTTTTTTTCTTTCAGCCAAAACAGGTGGTTTCCGAAGACATCTCCGCTGCTAGGGTCCCTGTCCTCCATGAAATTTATTTTTCCCCATAAAATATGGTAACCATTTGCCTATTATAAATCAGCAAATAGAGAGGCTGCTAACCCTTCTCTAAGAATTAAGGAATAGTCACTAACAGCTTTTGTAGATTCTTCAAAGATAAGACAATTCTGGCCAAAGGAGTATTTAGAGATGACAATTACAAGAAGTTAGAAAATTATGTATTTTACCCCAACATAAAATGGGGTATCTGCTAGGATGTCTATTGAAGCAAATTATTATTTGATTGAGAGTAGTTTTATAAGGATTTCCATGCTCTTCTAGTCACATCTTTCATGTGACAATTATTACCAAGCATTTAATTAGATATAAAAATAAGGGGAGCCCTGGCTGGTGTGGCTCATGGATTGAGCACTGGCCTGCAAAATGAAAGGCTGCCGGTTCAGTTCCCTGTCAGGGCATATGCTTGGTCCCCAGTTGGGGGTCAGCAGGAGGTAATTATCCATGTATCTCTCACACACTGATGTTTCCCTCTCTCCCTCCCTTCCCCTCTCTCTAAAAGTGAATGAATAAAATCTTTTTTAAAAATTGGGGGAAATTAGTTGTTTTTTAAAAAATTATCGTACATTCCAATCTTAACTGGAGGAACATGTATTGGGGTTAGGATTCTAGAAAGTTACTGGGTTTTTTGTCTGTATTTTAGAGGAAGTGCAGCCGTAGCCTTGGGAAGATATTTAAAGATGTATATTATTATACTCTCATTAACTTACTGTGTTCTCTGTCTTTTGGGAATAGAGTAATACTTAAGGCTAAGTGAATTAACTAATGTAATCAAATTTTGGTCATCTACATATATCACATAATTCCAACACACCATGTAAGATTTTTCCTCTTCCTGACTACATACATCAGTGAATATTAACCTTTGGCATATATATGTTTACGTACATTCCACTACAGTTCAAGCCATATTTTAAACTCATCAATTCTAAATGGAAGTTCAGTTTCATTGGATGAAATAATAACCAAATTCAGGAACACCAGACTCAGCCTAGCATTACAATAGTTAATGAATCAACTAGGATTAAATATATTGGCCTGTAGGCCAAATATGAAATAGAATAAACATGAACAATTGAGATCAAGGCTAAAGGAAGATATGGATATTTATAAACAATTTGTAAATACAATCTAAACATTAAAAGAAATTATTGAGAATCTACTACATGTTGGTTTCATTAACAATGAAAGATATGTGAAACTATAACGTTTGAAAAATTCGATTTGCTTACACTATACTGAGTATGAAGCTTTTTTAATTTAAAAAAGCATTTGTAGAGAATGCTCAAATTTATCAGACCCTACCTTATTAAGACTTTTCAAAAGCATTCTACTAATTAATTTGTTAACGACACTAAGGTACACACCACTCCACCACCAGAAAGGTACAACCAACCCAGTTTAAATGGTGTCTTTTGGCCCCTTGCTTCTCACAGACTAGCAGTACAGTCTCTGGGAGTTTGTTAGAATGAAGGATCTCTTCCCATCCTAAGACTATTCAATCAAAGTACGTATTTTAACAATATCACCAGGTGCTGCCTCATGCACATGACATTTGAGAAGCAGTGTTTTAAAAATTAACCATGCCACCATATTTTATAAAGCATATGTGAAATGTTAAAAGTCTGAAACTAAACAGTAATTATGAAATACATACATAAATGAAAATATTTGAAGAATGCTTTGATAATCCCCAAATATCCTTTTTTATTTGCGTAAACTTTCTTTAAGAATTAACTCATGACAGCCCTGGCTGGTGTAGCTCAGTGGATTGAGCACGGGCCTGCGAACCGAAGGATCGCGGTTCGATTCCCAGTCAGGGCACATGCCTGGGTTGCCAGGCCAGTTCCCGGCAGGGGACATACAAGAGGCAACCGCACATTGATGTTTCTCTCCCTCTCTCCTTCCCTTCCCCTCTAAAGATAAATAAAATCTTTAAAAAAAAAAAAAAGAATTAACTCATGACAAACAAAAAACATGGAGGTAAAATAAGCCATCTTATAATCCAAAAGCTATGAGTAGAGAGAGATTTTGAAAAGAAGCATCAGACTACTGCCTTAGAATTGCTATGACTTTTACCTTTCCAAAACATTCACAAAATCATTTGTAAGGCAGAAAAGCAAGCAGAGACTCTGAGAAGGAATATTCTTAGTCGCGGGTTACTATCCAGTATCTAAAATGCTAGATGAGAAGTTAGGCAACTTGGAGTGACAGCTATAGGACTTCACTTCCCTAAACTGTAAGAACAGGTATGAGAGCAGCTTCCTACCTGGCAAATCATAAAAACAAGCAAATAGATTACCTACTTTTAATAGCTTGCTCTTTTAAGTAGGTGATACGAAGTCAAGATAATATTCAGATATAGTATTTTCTCCAAAAATTACTTCGGGAAAAATATAATAATGGATTAGTCTAAAGATTCTCTAAAGTTGGTGATAAAAGGTATTCTTTCCACAACACACTCAGAGTGAGTTTTTATTGATTCCTGCAACAGAGAAGGCCTAAAAAGTTATACAATAAATGAAAAGTCGTTTTTCAAGGGCTCACATACACGTCCCTTCCTATAGGTCAAATAGATACACATTTGCTTCTGTGAATGCTTATGGACGAAGGCATCGAGGTAATGGGTTAACCAAAGATTCTATGAAGAGCAAGCTTAGGAATTCCTGTTCCTCATTTATTGACAAGAACCAACAAATTAAGTAAGAGTTGATGAACCAGCAGCTTACAGAATATGTAGCTTTTTTCTCTGTTATTTATTATTTGGTACATTTCCACTTTACCAGAGACAAAATGAGCAGAAATGAAATTTCTTTTTTTTTTCTTTTTATTTGCATTAGCTTCTTTTTCCAAAGTTATGCCATTACTCAAAGTGAAATTCTGTATATGGTACATTCTTATTCTCTGTTACCATAGGTAGAAAAGTTGATTTTACAGAGCAATTAACCAAAAATGATGATGAGTTAACAAGATATTTTAAGCCAGTATCTATACCCTAACCCATGGCCTATGTCCTCAGTATATCTCATCTTGCTTGAGTCCATTGTAAGAACTATAGGATATCATGAGCAATCAAAAAAGGTGGTTCTTCAAACCCAAAACCAAAACCAAAACCAAAAAGAACTCTAAAACATTCTCCAAAGCAAAGATGAGTGAAGTTATACTAATCAATATTCAATATTAAATAGGCAGTATTGCCACACAAACGAAAGGCAACTCTACAAACCTTGAGCAAATCCTACTGAAACACACCCCCCCTCCCAATTAGGGAAGACCACAGGGAGGTTCCACCACATTCACCATGAATAGAATTAACACATCAAAGTAGACCGTGCATCAGTCTCTACAGAGGCCCCAACCAAGCAGCAATCAACTTCTACCAGCCACAATTAAACCCAAGCCATGACTTGGATGCTTTAAATTGGTAATAGTTAAACCACCTTTTTTTAAAAATTGCTTGGTCATAAAATCTTGTGTCCACTGTGAGTCAGCGTTGTTATAAGCACTTCCTTCAAGCAGCACCTGCTTTTAGACTCATCCTTTCAGCTGAAGTGCTGAGATCAATGGTTGGTACTACCTTTATGCTTGCTGACACTTGAGTATATTCCCTTGTCTCTTACAGTAGACAGTCCTATGCAAAACTGCAGTTACTCTGCAGACAGGTAGTGATCAGTTTCTTGCTGGGTGGTGAGGAGACAGAACCACAAAAGGGCACTGGGAGTAGGCAGCTGGGAATGAAAGGCCATTTTTCTGTTTTCTCTTGTCAGCCATTGTGCATAAGCCTGTCCCTTCCGCTAATCCACACGGGTCTACCCTTTGCAGCTGTTCTCTCGAGGATACCAGCATGTTCCTTCTCCCATGGTTTGGGCTGGGTTTGCCGGCAAAAGCAGCTGACTTTTCTCTTTTCATTTGCTTCATCACTAACTTTAGAACGGAATCTCTTGAATAATGTTAAAAACTGAGATGGAAGAAAAAATGCAATAGTTCTTAGAAGGTTCCTGTCCCCATTTCAATCTAAGGAAAAGAAAAGTACAGTGGCCACTTCTACATCACACCTAAACAAGAAAGGTCAGTCATTTGTCAGACTTTTTTTTTTTTTTAGCAACTTCCACTGAAGACTTCCTAACTATGCGAGCAATATAGAAAAAGGGGAAATGTTTAAGGAGTGATATGAGAGAGATGAAGGCAGGGCTGAGATGAGAAAGGAGGGAGAAAATTTTACGCCTTGACCAGTAGTCAAAACTAGCCATTTCTGAGAACTCTCAAAACTTTTGCCAGATTCATGGCCAATCTGAACTCACCTTTGGTGTAGTCACCCTCCATAAGTCAATCTTCTGTGACCAGATTGGCTCCTTATTGACCCAAATTCAAAAGCTGTAAAATAAAGGCAAGGACGATGAGTGATACTTTGCAGGAATGGTGCTGCAGAAGTGCAGAGTATCACTTACTAAGGTCATAAATAATGAAGAACTAATAAATAAAACATTAGAAAGAAAAGACCCTCCTTATTGCCACTTCATGGATTCCTAACAATTTATATCCAGAGCATGAAGTACAAATTGGCTGAATGTGTATGGAGTGGGTGAATTCATACTCATAGAAGGTTTTGCAATCCATTATTTCCCTGGACAACTTTTATGTTATGGATTTTTTCTGTGTACTAAAAAAATACCTTAAAACCAAATTTGCTAAAATAATATTTTACTGTTAAAACACCTTTATTCTCCTCATTCTTTTAAACTCAATTTATCTGAGACCATATACTAATTGGAGTATCAGAGGTAAACAGAAAAAAAATCACTTTTATGTAATCAAAGGAAGATAGAGCTTTTCCTCTGGGATTAAAACCAGACCTTTGGAATATTATTCAATGAATATTTACTAACCCTGGGCCATATGTTCTGCAGCAGAATCATGATGACATAGGTCCCGACATTTAGGGACATATATGTTGAAATGGTTTGTACTGTTACTTTATTTTTTTTAAGATTTTATTTATTTATTTTCAGAGAAAGGGAAGGAGGAAGAGAGGGAGAGAAATACAATGTGTGGTTGTGTCTTGTGCACCCCCTACTGGGGACCTGGCTTGCAACCCAGGCATGTGCCCTGACTGGGAATCGAACCGAAGACCCTTTGGTTCACAGGCTGGTGCTCAATCCGCTGAGCCACACCAGCCAGGGTGTTACTTTATTTTTAAGTATTTTGAGTAAATACTTATGCAGGTAAATTTCCTTTTGGAAGTCAGTATTGCATTAGGTTTACATTTTCCCACTTAAACAATTGATTAGTCAGAGAGAATAAAAGCTTCACATAAACCAGCATTATTCTTGCTCCCCAGATTACAAGTAATCAGGACACTCAATTAGGGAACAGGAGTGCAAGCTCAGGAGGTCATTCCTTTTTTTTTTTTTTTTTTTTTTTTTTTTTTTTTTTTTTTAAAGGTTTATTTATTTATTTATTTATCTTTAGAGGGGAAGGATAGGAGAGAAGGAGAGGGAGAGAAATATCAATGTACGGTTGCCTCTCATGCGTCCCCTGCTGGGAACTGGCCTGCAACCCAGGCATGTGCCCAGACTGGGAATCGAACCGCGATCCTCTGGTTCGCAGGCCCGCGCTCAATCCACTGAGCTACACCAGCCAGGGCCATTCCTTTTTTATATGTAAATAAATAAGCTCATCAGTATGAAAGACCAGGTTAAAAGAGGTGACTATAAAAACATATATTCTGCCTGGCTGAGTAGCTCAGCTTCTTGGAGCATTGTCCTGATACACCAAGGTTTTGAATTCAATCCCTGGTCAGGGCACATAAAAGAATCAACCAATGAATGCATCAATAAGTGGAACAACAAATCGATGTTTCTCTCTCTCCCTTCTTCTCTCTCTAAAGTCAATAAATAGAAATTGTTTTTAATATGTGCTCTAGACTGAGGTACATAGACCTAAGATTACAGTGGGACAAATTGTGTTCCCAAATAATTGCAATATCTAAGTGGGATCTTCCAGATGCAGGGCAGAGACCAAGGAATATGATTTAAAGTATCCTACACTCTTACTTAGTAACCAAATGCACACAGTGATAGCAGCGTGTAGTACCCACAATGTGCCGTACACCTCACTGGGTGTTTACATGTGTTCGTTATCTTTCTAAAAGAGAAGAGTAAGTAGTTCATTCGCAGTCATGTACCTGGTAGTTGACAAGGGTGGGTTTTGAACACAGGTCTGACTGATTTCAAAACTTGTGCTTCTTTTGTTATTCCAGGAAGCATTCTAGAACTTCCCACAGCCAATGGGCAGAAGGAGTGGAGCCTGAGATGTCCATGGAAACTGCTCAGCCCACTGACATTCCTGCCTCTTCTCACCAAGGTCTGTCCAGCTGCTTCTCAGCAAGGGCCTTGGCAGGATTTCTGAGGTAGCAGAGGGACCCTGCAAACCTAATCAGTTCACGCCAAGGGATGCCTTATTGGACCCCAGACACCTGTGAGTTCCCTTCTTTGCAAAGTTGCCAGGTAATATATCATGCCTGCTAAAATTTGAATTTCAGATAAACAATAATTTTTAGTATGTCTCCAATATTACAAATATAGCATGGAATAACTTATCTGGTACATCTAGTAAATCTGGATATTCCATGTCATACAAATATAGCATGGAATAACTTATGTGGTAAATATTTCTTTGCCCTAGCTCAAAATGTCTTAGATCAGAATTCGGGAGATACATCTATACAATGGCTATTGACTGGAATTGTGAGAAACTTATCTGCAAGCACATCACCCTCCCACCTACTCCAAGCTGTTAAACGGTTTATTATGGGATGCCACCACAACTCAATTTACGCATTTCTAGTGCAGCAGACATGAATTTTGTGTCCACAACTCAAGTATGCAAGAAATGTAATTTTATATTTCTTTAACTCAACAGAATTTCTGTTTCAAAACCCCATTTTTTTCAGAGGAAGCAGAAATATAAACTCAGTCATGTCAGGTTTCACCATACCCTCTCCCGGAGTTGTGTCCAAGGATTCACACAGTGCTGAGGGGACAGTTTGTTTCCTGATGTCCTCTTTCTAGGCAAATCGTTTCCAAGGCCCCTCTTCTTCATTCCCGGCCTTCTGGTCCTTTCAGTCCAGATGTTTCTGTTCCTTCATTGTTCTACTGAGGCACGGGTAGGTATCCTGCAGCTTCTATACCACTCTAAGGCTCCAAACTGTTTCTGGAGTCCTTTAAAGCTCTGCCTGCCTAGATTCACAGTATAGTCATTCCCTCTCCAGGTTCTTATTAGCCTGCTGGGCATCTATCTGCCCTTGGGGAGTGAAGCATGATGCTCTTTGTCATTAAAAAAAAAAAAAAAAAAAAAAAAAACTGTCTCAGGCTCTTCCCCCAGGGAAGGACACATAGTTCCTCCAGAGGACACAAAACTACCTCTGTCCTCTTGGCTCCCTGCCCAACCCCCCCCCCCACCCCCCATGCTCTCTGCTAAGACAATCCTTCTCAATCTTTTTCTTTCTTTCTTTCTTTTTTTTCATTTTTCAATCTTTTGTCCCCATCTTTTTCTAGGGATGGCCCACCCTCCTCCGTACCCCACCCTCCAGCTCTCAAACCTTTCCCCTGTGTATCTAATTCCCCTAAGGAATATTAGATTTTTGGAAGACACTGGCAGGTTATTTCCTTTTCACCCTAGTTTATCCTTTCCCTGGGCAATGAATACAAGAGTTAGCACTTTGAAAGGAGGAGAGAAGATAAAAAGACCAAAGAAGAAAGTATTCTAACCAACTAAGTTTAAGTATCCTCAGGCATCTACCCCATCCCCCCCACCTCCCCCTCACCCCATCCCCAAAGGCAGATGTAAACATTAGATCCTGATTGTTCAAGCACAAAGGGTAGTCCACAAATCTTGCATAAGCATCAGATGGGAAACATTTTAAAACATGGATTGTCAGGCCTCACCCCAGACCTATAGACTCTCTAGAGTTGAACCTAGAAATAAGTATTTTAAACTCTCAACAGTTTTCTTACTCTCATTTGGACTCATTCGCTGACCCGCATTTGGGAATAGCTCCCTTTTCTTCCTACATCTTCTGCCTTCTTCCTCTTCTTTTTCTCTCCTGGAATGGCAATATCCGGTTAAAGATTCCTTGCATAGAACCAAATCTAGTGTGAAGTCCTGTATCCACCTTAAAGAGAAGATAACGTGGAGACCAAGAGGATGTTCACATGTCTTGTCTCCTCTTATTTATCTCCTATCTTATTTTTATTTTAATATTTATTGATTTTAGAGAGAGTGGTGGTGAGGGGGGGAGGGAGAGAGAGAGAGAGAGAGAGAGAGAGAGAGAGAGAGAGAGAGAGAGAGAGAGAGAGAGAGAGAGAGAGAGAGAGATTGGTTGCCTCCCATATTTGCCTTGATTGGGAATCAAACCTGCACTGTAGGTTTGTGCCCTGACTGGGAATCAAATCCCCAACCTTTTGGTGTGTGGGATGACATTCCAACCAACTGAGCCACACCCCCAAGGGCTCCTCTCCCATTTTTCTCATCCTTTGGAGCCCTGCCCAGTTTCTAAGAAGAAACTCTGAGTGTAACCTACCAAACAGGCCCATTCCAACACCACATGTCCATCCAATGTCAAATGCAAAACTATTTCCCAGAGACCTAAATGCTGCTCAGCTCTTATGAAGATTCATCAGCATATTTAAGCATCTCAGTTTTTTTGAGGCTCTGGAACATTTCTACAGAGCAGGGCCTAAGCAATTAAGATATATTTCCGAAGGAGATAAATTACAATGTAAGATATTTTAATTGCTTGCATTGATTTATTGAAATCATTAAATGCTCTCTTAATTTATTTGGAGAGAACAGTTTACCTATTTTTTTTTTAAGTGAATATGGCTAGGTAGGACATGTCAGGCTGGCAATATCATTGCCCTATTTTATTCCAAAATGAGGTTAGGAGTGCTGAGCTAAATTGGAGCTCTGAAAAGAATATGTCCTAGGAAGTGAGAATGGACATGCTAACTGAAAATCATTCACAGGTAATGATGGGAAAGACTCACCCCTTGAAATGGTAGTTGGTATTTATAAAAGTCAGCTATGTTTATTGACTTGATGCAACAAACAGTCATGTTTTGCTATTATGACATCAGAACACTACTCTATCAAATAACAACACAAAGGCCTGAAAAATGAGGAAGGTGAGCAGGGCAAATGGGAGATAGAGAAGTGAATATCTAAACTGTTTCCAATAATTCCTTTATTTCAGGAAAGTTAATTTTTACTGAGTATCTCACTCCAGGTTGAAGTTATCAAGAAATATATTTTTCCCTTGAAGTTGATTAAGCAGCAGCAGCTCTTCAAAACTCACCGATCTGGAAGTGTAACAGATGCCAAGGGTCCTTAGAGCACTCTGCTAGATGCTGTAATTACGGGAAACCAGTTTTTCCCACAGGATGTCCCTTTTTTCCTGAAAGGCTGATATAGAGATGGAATTAGGGACCACAGAAATCAGACTTCACAGACTGTAAGGAACTATAAAGTTCACTAGGCCAGCCCCACAGCTAGAGGGCGAGTCTTGTAAGTGCCCCTTCTACGGGGGCTTTATCATCTCCAGAAATGTGGATCCCTGCTTCTGGAGCTGGGGTCAGCTGTTTTCTCCTAGTGGGAGGCGCCAGGAGGAAAGGGCTCAGCCTGCCTTTGGCTGCTGATGCTCCCTGGGGAACTGTGGGCCCTGCCCCAGGGACTCAGCCCGGACCTACCTGATCAGCGGGTCCTGTCGAGTATCTTCTTGGCTGGAAGTCTGATTTTCCCCTCAATGCTTGCATTTGTTTTCAGCATTTTTACTTTAGAGCCAAAACCTTACTCTTTGTGGTGGTTGGTCCAATTGGGAATCACTTTTTCCATTTTATTATTAATTCATTTGCTGAATACCTTTTTATGGAGTTACTATTATGTTTCATTATAGGAAACTGAGGCCCAGAGAGCTTAGGCTATATACTCAAAATCACAATTTTGTGACTTAGTGATAGGATGGGTATCTCCTAACTCAGATTCCATGTTTTTACATTATGGGGTGTGTTTTCTTTGTTTCCATTGAATAGCTTTTAAAAATCTAACTCTTCCTTCTTAATGTTCATGGCTTATTTCTCTCTCATCAGTGGCAACAAAGGGTTGACAGCAGTGCACAGAAGACAAAAGAGCACTAACACGCATTGAAATCTTATAAGAATGATAGACCAGGTTCACCAGTCCCGCTAGTGGTGTTCCATGAAGTGTGTAGGATTGTTCCCATTTTACAGATAAGGACATTGAGGCTTAGAGACATTAAATAACTTGCCTAAATTCACTTGACAAGGTGTCAAGTATTAGAGCCACGTTTATGAACCCAGTTCTTTCTAACTCCAGATGCCATTAAATTATACTGCCTCCCATGCTCCAAGCAGAATAAATTTGATGTCTAAATGGCCACTTAACTTCAGGTAGTTCTGCCCAGATTTTTCATGTACTTTAAGGAAAAGCCTTTATTTTTGACTCTTGATCCTGAGTTTAAATGACCAGAAGTCACTGATAATAACCCCATGTAAAAATGTTACTCATTCAAGTAACTCAGAATATCAACACGCATTATCATCCAGCTCCAAAAACAACTGAAAGGAGTTACTTGAACAAAGGTGTTATGTTGTTTTAAGAATCAGTGATAGAGAACAGATACTAATGTTCTCTGACCTCCTGGGATAGCCCTGATTATTTCAAAATTTATGTTGTGGAAATTTAAGTTTTTCTGAAGAACTTTCATTCATTGATCTGTGCACTAACAGTCACATACAATTCAAATTCCTTTTCTCTGACAATGCTTCAAACTATTTGGATTTGGCTTCTGAGTTTTCCGAGGGTTTGACACAAGAGTGTGGTACAGCAGGCTGAGCCAAGGGCTTCTGGTTAAACAAAGCTGACTGATCAGACAGTTGTATCCTCTCCCTCCCCAAACCCAATGTAAAAGAGGGGACCCCCCAAAACGGAATTTATTTATAAAAAATTGTGTTTTTATTCTTAGGTGTTTAAACTTCAGTCAACTTCAAAGAACTCTCCATTGAATGCAATACACCATTCAAGATGTTTTCCCTCTGTTCAAAACAGGTTTTGAACTTGGTGGTTCTGACGCCTTTTAGTACTTCTGCCATTTTTCTTTTTTTCACCTCTTCATCATTGGCAAAGTGTTTCTCTTTGAGGACTTTTTCCATCTGAGGAAATAAAAAATAATGTCTCTTGGGGCAAGATTGGGTGAATAGGGAAGGTAGGGCACAGAGATCATGCCATTTTTGGTCAAAAACCGCTGGACATAAGTGCTGTGTGGGCAGGTGCGCTGATAAATCACCCATCATGAAATGGGCAAATGCATTGAAAGAGTCTTCAAAATGAATTCACCAAAGCTGAACACAGCCTCTCACAACAACAGCAGCTGTTACACTGATGCAGATGGGTTCCTAGAACACTCACCTAGCGGGGGAAGCCTGTGCTATAAGAGGCCCACCCTCTAAAAGATAATTGCATTGTTTTTGAGGGGTCTCCCCTCATTTGGGACAGTAATGAATTAATAAAGGTATTGAACCAGAAGGAAAAAAATAGGAAAAGAAGACAACAGAGGACAGAAGAGTTTATCACAGTTTGGTGAGAGAAAAAGCAAAAGGAAAAATTCATTCCTTTCTTAAGGCAGAGAAAATTATAGCCAAAGGGCCAAAGACGATATTTCTGACAAAACATGAAGAGGACCTCTTGGGAGTTCCCAGTACTGTTGATGGAGAGTGGCCATGGCTGAAATTAGAACATTGGTTCATCTAGGTGGACACAATTGATGCCACTTCTCTTATCCCACCCTGGCTAGTCAGGGAACTCTCTCTACCCACATCTCCTTGGAGTCCAGAGGTTTATTCTGCAGAGAAATGGAATCAGTGAGGCCTCAAACATGGCACAATTAACACAGGTACAGATATAAGTGAGTGTCTAACTGAGCATGGGACTGGACCCAGCTACTTTCTGGGCTCTGTGCCAAGAATGCTACAATGTCTACACTTCCCTTTACACTCATGCTACCAGGAGTGTCATTTTAGGGTGGGCGGGGGTGGGGATCTTATTTCAGTTTCTGTCAATTGATTTATAACTGTTTTGGAACAATGTCTGATTAATTTAAGAGTGCCTACATTCATTTCTATCCTGACTTTATGCCTTCATGGATTGGATAAATGGAAAGGCATTCTATTATTGCATATTTAAAACTTTCCTTCTATGTACATTAAAGAACATATTATTACATGAAATATAAGTAGAACCCACACCAGCTATTTTTAAATTAAAAATGTTAAAATTCAACATATATCTAAAAGCTTTTCATGAACAAAACCCCGTACTAAATTTGGAGCAAAGGAAGGGCAGAGATGTGCAAGTATGCAAAAGGAACTGAAAGTTTAATTGCCAATTACAATGCAAAATAAATGAAAAACTTTTGAGAGAATACCTGAATACCAAAGAAGCTTGAAGGGGATATTGGAGAAAGCTTTTCTGAGTCATTGAATTGAACTAGCCCTTCAAGAATGGGGAGGATCTTAGCTTAGGAGGGGGTGAAGCATTTGGACTGATGGAAAAGAATGAGCCTTGGAGATATATAGATCAGCATGAATATTAAAGACACTGTATACTAAAATTCCACTGTATGTATATGTATACATATCTCACAATTCCTTTATCCATTCATCTGTTAGTGCACACTTAGTTTGCTTCCATGTCTTAGCTATTGTAAATAAGGGTAGTACAATGAACATGGTGGCGCAAATATCTTTTTGATAGTGATTTCACTTTTTTCAGATATATACCTAGAGGATTGCTGAGACATATGGTAGTTCCATTTTTTATTTTAATTTTTTTTTGTTTTGCCATGTATTAAAATCATTCATTGTCATGGTATCTCAAAGAGCCCAATGTATCCTAAACTTCCCAAAACTGAATGAATTTAATCTTGTCTGCTAATCCAAACTCATTAGTCTTCAGTCTCTTCAAGTAGTTCTATCTCTTAAATTTTTTTTAGTAACTTTCTATGGACTCAAGTAAATTTTGAGTACAAATTTATCAAGTATAATTCTGTGCCAGTTTACAATTTTACCAGCAGTATACCATGGTTGCCTTTCTCCATATCCTCCCCAGCAATTGTTATTTCTTGTCTTTTTGATAATAGCCATTTTTAAATATATTTTATTGATTATGCTATTACAGTTGTCCCATTTCTCCCCCATCATTCCCCTCCACCCTGCACAACCCCTCCCACCCACATTGCCCCCTTTAGTTCATGTCCATGTGTCATAAGTTCTTTAGCTTCTACTTTTCCCACACTATTCTTGCCCTCCCCCTGTCTATTTTCTACCCACTGTCTATGCTACTTATTCTCTGTACCTTCCCCCCCCTCCACCTCCCACTCCTCTGTTGCTAACCCTCCATATGATCTCCATTTCTGTGGTTCTGTTCCTGTTCTAGCTGTTTGCTTTTGTTTTAGGTGTGGTTGTTAATAGCTGTGAGTTTGCTGTCTTTTCACTGTCATATTTTTTATCTTCTTTTTCTTAGATAAGTCCCTTTAACATTTCATATAATAAGGGCTTGGTGATGATGAGCTCCTTCAACTTGATCTTATCTGAGAAGCACTTTATCTTCCCTTCCATTCTAAATGACAGCTTTGCTGGATAGAGCAATTTTGGATGTAGGTCCTTGCCTTTCAAGACTTCAAATACTTCTTTCCAGCTCCTTCTTGCCTGGAAGGTCTCTTTTGAGAAATAAGCTGACAGTCTGATGGGAACTCCTTTATAGGTGACTGTCCCCTTATCCCTTATCCCTTATCCCTGCTTCTAGAATTCTCTCCTTCATTTTAATCTTGGCTAATGTAATTATGATGTGTCTTGGTGTGTTCCTCCTTGGGCCCAACTTCCTTGGGACTCTCTGAGCTTCCTGGACTTCCTGGAAGTCTATTTCCTTTGCCAGATTGGGGAAGTTCTCCTTTATTATTTGTTCAAGTAAGTTTTCCACTTGTTGCTCTTCTTCTTCCCCTTCTTGTACCCCTATAATTCAGATGTTGGGACATTTAAAGATGTCCCAGAGGTTCCTAAGCCTCTCCTCATTGTTTTGAATTCTTGTTTCTTCCTTGTTTTCCATTTGGTTGTTCGTTTCTTCCTTCTGGTCGACTCCATTGATCTGAGTCCCAGTTTTCCTCCCATCTCTATTGGTTCCCCATGCATTTTTCTTCATTTCATGTACTGTAGCCTGCATTTTTTCATCTAATTTATGAGCAAAATCAACCAATTCTGTGAGCATCCTGATGACCAGGGCTTTGAACTGTGCATCTAATAGGTTGGCTATCTCTTCATCGCTTAGAGGAATTGGCTCTGGAGCTTTCATTTGTTCTCTGGTTTGAGCCATTTTTGGGTTTTTTTGTTTGTTTGTTTGTTTGTTTTTTTTTTTGTTTTTTTGTTTTTTTTTGGTCTGTTTGTGGCTGTTACATAGTGAGGGGCAGAGCCTTAGGTGTTCTGCAGTGCAGGGCAGCTGAGTTGTGACGCTGTATGTGGGGGCGGGGTCGGAGAGGGAACAATGGTGCTTGCTTCGCTCTCTCCTGGATTACAGTCCCTTCCACCGCTTCCGCTTTGCCTGGATTATCTGTGTGGGAATGTGGGACCACCTGGTCAGCCAGCCACCTTGCACAGCCTCACTGGGTCTGCACCATTGCCACCCTGTGCCTGGGGTCCGCCAGCTGCCGCCTGCACGCCTGGGAACCGCCAGCTGCTGCTGCCTGCATGCCTGGTCCGCACCTCCACTTTTTCCTGCCGCGACCCCGCCCCTGTTACCAGTCTGGATGAATGGTTGTTGGACTTCCATACAGTTCAATTTTCTATCAGTTCTGAGTGTTTTCTTGTTCTAAATCTTTGTTGTCTTTAATTTTTGTTGTGAGAAGAGGCACAGTGTGTCCACCTATGCCTCCATCTTGGCCGGAAGTCTGATAATAGCCATTCTAATAGATGTGAGGTGATGTCTCATTGTGCTTTTGGTTTGGATTTCCCTTATAATTAGTGATGTTGGGCACCTTTTCATGTATCTGTTGGCCACTTGAATATCTTCTTTGGAAAAAATGTCAGTTCAGATCTTTTGCCCATTTTAAAATCAGATGGTTTGGGAGATTTTTGCTATTGAGTCGTGGGAGCTCCTTATATATTTTGGATATTAACCTCTTATCAGATATGTGTTGTGCAAATACTTCCTCTCATTCCATTGGTTGCCTTTTCATTTTGATGGTCATTCCTTTTGCTGTGCAGAAGCTTTTTAGTTTGATGTAGTCTTACTTATTTATTTTTGCTTTTGTTGCTTGTGCTTTAAGAGTCATATCAAAAAATTATTGCTGGCCCTGGCCAGGTGGCTCACTTGGTTAGAGTGTTGTCCTCATATGTCAAGGTTGCAGGTGAGCTCTTCAGTCAGGGCACATACAAGAAGCAGCCAATGAATATGAACGCATCAATAAATGAAACAACAAATCTCTCTCTCCAAGAAATAAAATTTAAAATAAATCACTGCTAAGACCAACATCAGGACGTATTTTTCCTATATTTCCTTCTAGGAGCTTCTTTTATTCTTCAGGTTTTATGTTAAAATGTTTAATTGATTTCAAGGAAAGTTTTGGTTAGTGGTATAAAATAGGGGCCTACTTTCATTCTTGCATGTGAATATCCAATTTTACCAGCAGCATTTATTAAAGGGAATCTTTTTTTCTGCGTTGAGTATTCTTGGCTCTCTAGTCAAATATTAGCTGATAGCTATGGGTTTATTTCTGGGCTCTTGACAGCTGATAGCTGATAGGTTTATTTCTGGGCTCTTGGTTCTGTTCCACTGGTTTCTGTGTATGTTTTTATTCCAGTACCATATTGTTTTGACTACTAGAGCTTTGAAATGTAGTTTTATTTTTTAAATTATTTTTAATTGCATTTATTAGGGTGACATTGATTAATAAAATTACATAAGATTCAGGTGCACAATTTTATAACACATCATCTGTGTATTGTATTGTGTGTTCACCACCCCAAGTCAAATCTCCTTCCATCACTGCTTATCCCCCAGTACCCTCTTCTACCTTTCCCACCCCCTTTCCTTCTGGTAATCAGCATACCATTGTTTGTGTCTATGAGATATTTTTTCTTAACACCCTTATCTTTCTAACCCAGCCCTGCCAACTCCATCCTTCCAATAGCTGTCAATCTGTTCTCTATTTATGAGTCTGTTTCTATGAAATATAGTTTTAGATCAAAAGGTGTGATGCCTTCACATTTGTTCTTCTTTCTCAGAATTGCTTAGGCTATTCAGTGTCTTTTGTGGTTCTATATGAATTTTAGGATTTAAAAAAAAAATTCTATAAGAAATGCCACTGGAATCTTGATAGAGATTGCATTGAATCTGTAGATGGCTTTGCGTAGTATGGGCATTTTAACAATATTAATTCTTCCATGAACACAAGATGTTATTCCATTTATTTGCATCTGCTTCAGTTTCTTTCATCAATGTCAGAGTTTTCAGTGTATATATCTTTCACCTCTTTGGGGATATTAGCTTTTAGGCTATGATAATAAAGTTGGCTAGTAAGGAAAATAAGTTATAAAAATACATTTTAGTGGTACATTTTTTTAACTGCATAGTAAAAGAAGAAGGAAAAAGAAGTGGAGGAAGAAGAAAAAAGTTAAATTGAATCAATGTAGAGGTGGAAAGTGTCTCTTGGAGAGAAAAAGAAGTCTACCTTTATTGAGCAGCTATCTAAAACAATCCATCAGTCATCTTCTCACTCAAAGATGTTCTTTCCTTTGTATCCCTCCTTTCAGTATTAAAAGCATTAGCCATTAAATCCAACCCTTTAAACTGGTATTCACCCCCACATTCTAATAGTCATCTAACAGTATATCTTCTTCCATTCTTCCTTCAACCAAACCAATTCAAATCCTATGATCTTCTTAGCTGTTCTGAGAGCTCTAAAAGTGGTCTTGCCATTTGGAGTCTAATCCCCCCCTCTTCACCAGGCCAACTCCTAAATATACGTCAGGCCTTAGTTTAAATTCCTTGCAGAAAGCCTATGGTAATCCCTCAGACTAAACTGCATTCCTCCTCTTGTTCACATCCTCCTCAGTGTATGATCGTAATACACCATCCTTCTCCTCTGGACCACTTATAAGTGGTATAATTAAATAATTACGTGCGGATGTATAAATACACCATATGTTATATATACACATCATATATCTGATGTGTACAAATACATCATATATATATATATATTATGTGTACTTGTTTGTTCCCTCTCTCACCCAACTGTCTACTCTATGCCAGCAGGGCCAGGGTCCCTGTTACACGATGCTGCACTCCCCTTGCTTTTCACAGTGCCCAGGGCACGTGGGCTCTCAGAAGTTATTTGCTAAATGGCATACACACACACACACACACACACACAGACATGCACACATGTTAAATGGAATATGTGTATGTATAATACATATAATTTTTAACCTAACTTCCTTTTCTGTTGCAGGGTTGCATCCAAGATATCACATTTTGTTACATTTACGTGTCACATTTTCTTAGGCTCCTCTTGGTTATGATAGCATCTGAAACTTACTTTTGATGTCTGACAGTTCTGAGGAGTGTGCTAAGGCATACTACAGGGCGCCCCGGCACTGGCATTTGTCTGAAGGTTTTCTCATGGTTAGACTGGGGTTATGCGTTTACGGGAGGGAAGGCACAGCAGTAAAGTGCCATTTCCATCACATCGCGTCAAGGGGACACACTCGATCACTTGGATGCCGGAGCTGTCAGGTTTCTCCTCTAGAGAGTTTCTCTTTTCTCATTTTCGTCCTCGTACAAGGAAGTCAATACACAGCTCACACCTAATAGGGGGACTTAGGGAGCCCTTCATTCGCAGCACGTTTCGCCACTTACCGCTACAACAGCGCATTATTTCAAATTCTTTTTTTCTTTTTTTGAAGAATGATTTAACTTACCTCTTTACAGGATCTGTGTCAGGGATGCCCCAACCTTCAGTAAGAGCTACCTTTCACCTCCTTAAAGGCTGGAGATCAGCAAATAAGGGAGGCACGGACAGAAGAATGTCTGAACCTCCTAGGACAAAGAAGAACTGCCTTTTCTGCTGGAAATCCAAAGCACTAAGCGTCAAGTACAATCACTGGCAACCACTGTGTAATTCTGAACAAGATCTGGAGACTGACAGGCTCTGATTAAGACAGTGCTCCTGGATTTGAAGCTCAGCTCCATTATTCTTCTGGTCTTTGTGATCCTGACAAAGTCTTAACTTCGCTAAGACTCAGTTTCCCCAGTTACAAAGTGGGTGTAATGTTAGTATCTACCCAACAGGGTTGTTGAAATTATTTCAGGAGACAAAGAATATAAAGCCCTTTATACTTAATAAATAAAGAGCAATGCAATGGAGATATTTGTTAATAATTTGGAATATCTTTCCTGCCTACAAATCATGTAGCCCTCTGGTTCTCTTCTCTGTGTCACCGGCGTGGCTGTCTTCATGGCGTGGTGGGTACTGTCTGGAACACAGCTGGGCTTGCAGAGCTCATCAAAGTAGTAAGAAAACTTGAGAGCCATGTTCTGTTGAATGAGAATTTCCTTAATTCCAAAAGCCTTCCTTTACGTGTTCACAGCAAAGCTTGAAGGTAATTTTGTTATAAGACAAAATGTGGAGAGAATGGCTCTATGGCATAATGGTGGTCCCTGGGAGGTAGGAAGGGAAGGAAAGGAAGACATCAGGAAAGGGAACAAGAGAATAGACATGGAAATTCAGAGGTTCAGAATATGATGCGGATGCTGCTGGTTCATTGAGAAGACCAGTCCCCATGTGTCGGTCTGGGGTGACAAGCAAGAGTCAGTTTAAATGCTAAGGCACGTTGAGAGGGAATTTGAGAGTGCCTAGGCCGATGCTCTGCTTCTCCTTATTAGCTTTGCTTTGGTAGAAGGGAGGGAATAGATGGGCTCCAGGAAGCATTCGGCTGGTCCTTCTGGTGGCATGGAGTTTCTGGAAACTTCCAGCACTGATGCAGAAGAGAGCTAAGGAGTAAGAGTCACTGTGACTGTCCAGGGTTCACCTCGCATGAGCGTGTCAGAGAAGCACCGCGGCAGGGGCTGTTTGTGCACAGCCCAGAGCTGAGAGCGGGGGTGGGCAGAGCTGAGCCTCCCTAGTACTGGCGTGAGGCCAGCTTGGGGGCCTGGTCAGGGGAGGGAGTTTGCTAAGCCTCCTAGGAGCAATTAGGACAGACTATTACTGACATCAGTGGTGGATGAAGCTGGGTCAAAAGTCGGTGCCCAAAAATTAAATGAGAAAAGCTATCCTTAAGCAGGGATCAGCAGGAGGCAGCAGAGGACAAGGGACTGCAGGCGCCTGCCTTGGCTGACAGGATAACTAACTGCCTTCCAGACCCACCCCTGGAGGCCAGGGGGTCGAGGGACAGGCAGCGGAAAGGGGGCTCCCATGCGGAGTCTGAGTGGACTGAACATGTAACTGAGAGAGTCGAATTTTAAACAGGAAGAAACTATCCAGGAATCCTTTTCTATGTTATCTGTACCATTTTTGTTAGCCTATTTTTAATTTTTTTAACATGTTTTCCTTCTTAAACTAGTCTTTTAAAAATCCCTTTAAGTGTCCTTTTCTAGTTGTTCTACTTAAAGTTTCATTTTACAAGCTTCAAGAGCCCTGAACCCCTTTTTCTTATTTCCAAACGACTGGATGTATATCACATGTTAATAAAATAATCCTACCTTTGTCAATCTCTTAAAAAAAAATCCCACATTCATAAAAACTTATTGGCAGTTTTATTTCTAAAGCTAATCATTAATATTGCTTGCCTTAAGATGTTTGAATTTCCTGATTCAATTCTTATTTTGAGCTAAGCCATAAAATATAGTCATGTGTCTGTGTCTCTAATGAAGCAAATCTGAAAAGAATCACATGTGAAACTGTAACTATAAAAATAAAAAAAATTAAATGTCTGATCATTTGCCTTCACCAGGAATATTAGCGCAGTTTGATCACACATTCAGATCATTCTAGAATTTTTCCTTTTTTATTAATATCTTTTTCTTACAAGGAACTGTGGCTTTCCTTTTGGCTCTACCATTTATAAATGGGCTGGATTCCTATATTCACTCAGAGTTTCCAGTTGGCTTTGCTTTGACCCATGGCCTCAGCTCTATAACTCTTAACTGCTTACAGTGGTTTTAAAATGTCTACAAACTCTTAGACTTCCCTCTTTTCAAGAGGAACAGCAAATTCTCTTTCCTTCAGTGGAGGCTGAACTCGTGACTCCTTTCTAAAGAACCGTGGTGGTGGAGGTGACCAAGTGTGACCTCTGAGACCAGGTCAGACAAGGCATTTTGGTTTCTATTTGTTCTTTTTGGAACCCTCACTCTAGGGAAGATGACCAGCATGCCGTGAGGACACTCAGCAGTGCGGAGAGGTGCACACGCGGAGGAAGCTGCAGTGTCCGGAGGGGGAAGTACCCACAAGTGGCTCCTCGCAGGTCCAGTTAAGCCTTTGGATGACTGCAGCTCCAGCTCACCTCTTGACTGCAGCCCCATGAGCGACCGGAGCCCAAACTACCCACTCCTGAACCTAGACCCAGAAATTGTGAGATGATAAGTGTTTACTGCTAATTTAAGTTGCTAAGTTTCAGGGTAATTCATTTTGCAGCAACAGGTTAATAACTAGCTTTCCCACTATATACAAAGGGTCTAGAAAATAACGTGGGCCCTGACTGGTGTGGCTCAGTGGATTGAGCACTGGCCTGAGAACCAAGGGGTGGCTGGTTCAATGCCCGGTCAGGGCACATGCTTGGGTTGCAGGCCAGGTCCCCAGTGTGGGATGCACAAGAGGCAACCACACATTAATGTTTCTCTCCCTCCCATCCCCTCTTTCTAAAAATAAATAAAATAAATAAAATCTTAAAAAAAATAATGTGGGTAAACTGGCATTTTATGTCATTAAGACAGCCTTGGGTACAAGTGGTAGTGAGGTTAAGATCTTACATCCTTATTCTTGGTGAACTGCTCTTTTAGGGAGCTGCTGCAGCTAAGCATTTTAACTGGTGTTGGTAAGTAGCTTGGCTTACTTGTGGTTGATCACATACTAGGTAAAGATTATACTGATTCAACAAGACGGAGTAATCAGTTACATAAAGGTGTGACTTTTGGCTCAGATGTATTTTGATGAAATTAAAAAAAAAAAACTGATTGATTTTAGAAAGAGAAAGGAAGAGGGGACAGAGAGGTTGGGTGGGTTCCGGGGAGAGAGAAGCATCCATTCGTTGTTCCAACTATTTGCCCAGTCACTGGCTGATTCTTGTAGTGCTCTGACCAGGGATCTAACCTCCAAGTCTGGCATACGGGGATGCTGCTCCAACCAACTGGGCTACCTGGCCAGGGCTTTTCTGAAATTTTTAGTCAAAGAAAAATACATCTACTCTGCCTGGTATTTCTCCAAACTCATGCTAGATTGTGAAAAGACAGTAACAACGAAACCTAACATCTTTAAATGGTTTGGTTCAGGCAGATTTTTAGGAGACGAAGACCCAAAGTAAGAGTTTGAAGTTGTTACAAACATCAATGTTTTTCCATTTAAAAATCTAAATAGTTACATGTTTTAGGTATTGTGAAAGGGTCAAGTTGGTTTGTACTATAAGACCAAACTGGGCCTCTTTTTCCCTCTTCAACTTAATCTTTTCTTCCTCCAGAGTCTCTGATTTCAAAACTTACCTTTTCCTTACAAGCCATTCATTGTTCTATTAATCAGCCTGTCACTGTCTTCATGAATAGGGCCCCATGAGGACCTCAGAGCTCCTTTCTCAGGGACAATCTGGCGCTGAGAAAACCTGCAGTGAGCTCCAAGACGGTGGTTTCTGCCAACTGGGCTCAGACTGCAGTATCTGAGGCACCCCACGCTGCAGTCGTCTAAGAACTTGATGCAAAAATAGAGGCACCCAGTGAGCATCAGAGGTGAAAACTCACTTGTTTTTCCAAGAATACACTGAGGGGAGTGTATGTTCTGGCTCACCTGAAAAATAGTGACTAAGTTTTATTTCAATTTAAATTAATTCACAGCACTGAAATCTACAATTACCTTTCCCCATACCTTGAGGGATTAGAAACAAATGACAAGCTGGTTAAATTTAGACTTTGGGACTTTGTTTTCACGACTGTCAGCTCCAGTTCATAATGAGTTAAAGAGCAGAGCTGGTGTCCCCGCTTCTCATGGAGTCGTCTCCATTCCAGGCCCCCCACCAACTGGATATTATGGGAGCCCCCAGAGGTCTGAGGGGACGCCGCTGGACACTGGAACAGACTGCCTTTCTTCTGGGTTAGGAGAAAGTCTGAAATGAACTGCTATATGTTACAGATTGACTTTTTGTTGTTGATTTTTAACTTAGGAAGTAGGCTTTACATTACAGAGACTGGTGCTAGTGTTACTGTAATAAGTTCAAAGCCAAATACAAAAAGCTTTCTATGTCATTACATACCAGTAGCATACTTTTCTGTTTTTAGCTCTTGGTCCAGGAAAGAAGACAGTAAGAACTTACTCAATTACATCTTCTTTCAAGACTTTTTAATTACATGAACAAAAAGCTTTACTTTTTAAAATAAAACTTAATCATGTAATTAGTTTTCTTTTTTCCCAATGTAGTTTTAAAGCTTGACTACTGTAATTTTCAAAGTAAGTACTGGCTAGTGCAGCATTTAATAGAAGATGGCATCCTGCCCTTACCTAATCCTAACAGTATTTTTATAGTTATTCTTCCCATAAGTGGGTACCCTAGATCCATAAGGCTATATTTTTGCTATGATAAAATGTGTCCAAATAAGTATGAACAAATGTGATAACACTGGTAATAATGTGCTTTGGAAATTAACTGTTGAACATGTGCCTACACTTAACTGTCCAATACAGTATGTCCTAAAACCACTCTGCTCTCTCGCAGTTGCAACGACAAAGGGCAAGGTCAAAGCTCAACCACCGCAGATCTCGTACTAGTGAAGGGAATGAAAATTAGTTCATTCTGCCTTGAACTGTATTTGCATTTGTCATACTTCATTTAAGAAAAGCCCATACTTTTTGGGCTTTTCTCCCCTCTCTGCTTTTTCCTGGCAATCCATATAAGACACTCTTCTGTCCAGAATATTTAGATCTAATTCTTGATTACTTCAAAAAGGCTATTGTAAACAACTGAGGTTTTTCTAAGAAGATTCTGTAATAGCATTTTTTAGATCCATCTTTCCTGTTATGCTATCTCTGGTTACTACTTCATGGATGGCAGAGCACTGCTACTTGCTTGAAAAATTTAAGCACCGTGACCGTGAATGGTACACTCTGTCCCATCCACTGCAGATGCCTCCCAGCAATGCTGGTCAGCCTGGGACGTCCGACACTCACCGCAGCTCTGCGGGCCCCTTCGAGGCACATCACCAGACAGAACACGAAGAGAGAAGAAGCTGCTGGAAGTGTGAGTGGAATCCCCCTCCCAGGCACTGATGTCTCTGCCTCAGGTTTCCATTCACCAAACACATAGTAACAACAGTGCCTAGGGCATCTGTCGCTGTCAGGATTAAAGGGCATAATACACATCATATATCAGGAACAGCACCTCGAACATAGTAAACCCTCGGTGAATGTTGGCTGTTATTATGATTAAGCTGCAGGGACACGAGACACACAAGTGTGGAACATCGGATTGGATAATGGCAGTGTTATTAAAGACAAACAACTACTGTTTTAAAATCTGGATTAGACCGTCTGTATTCTAAAAGACACACACAATCTGTACCAATTAAATACAATAAAGTTGAAAGGGGATATAAATTACAGTCTTCCTTTTTTAAAACAGACAATAGTAAAATACTACAGTCAGCTCACTATACACAAAAAATCATGAACAGCAGCTTTTCATTAAAGTCTCGAATATCTTTTTCATTTACTGATGCTAAGAACTTACAGAGAAAAGGGACAGCAGGCTGGACACCTCCTCTCATGCACACACACTTTACTGCTGTGCCTCCAGACCAACTGTACAGACATCTATGGAACAGGTACATGAAGTGCCTTGGTAAAGTTTCTGCACACATGATCCCTCCCATGTCCCCACTAGCAGGAGAACTTTACAAATGAAGAAATGGGCAGCAGGGTCATCTGTATTCAGTCACCTCCTGCAAACATGGTGACATGGGAACCTGTGAACTTTGTAGCTCATTCCATCTCTTCAGCATTTTCCAGAATTAAGTACAATAGCAACAGCAAAAACCACACCACAATGAAACCTACCAATCCGAAACAAAACCACACAAAGACAAAAACCAACACCCCTCCCCCACCCCAATCCAACTCTTGGTATATCCTTGTGTTTTTACAGTAATACTGCTTTCCCCACTCTGCCTGCCTTGCTGGGCTGAACCAAGAGCCCCAGTCATGGTCACAATGCAATGTCAAGTCAGCAGGCGGCAGGCCAGGTGGAAGACCAAGGAATCTGCTGTGAGAGTTTTCAGTGTGTTTATGAAACAGGACAGAAGGGCAGCGCATGGCCTGGTAGCCAAGGGCGGTGCGGCACCAAGCTTGCAGTCAAACATATATGTACACAGAAAACAAGGGTGGACAGCAAAATTGATCAGTCATATGTAAGTTCTTTGGTTATAAAGAACGGCATTCTGTAATATTTTTTGCAAAGAGGGATCTGCAACCTTATTTAGGCAATAACATGTTTCATCTGCTCATGCATACAAGATTGCCCAAATTGCTTTGTAACCAAGTCCAGTACCTTATGATTTTTTACAAACCACTTTTCTCTGCATCTTAGTGTGCAGTCTTGTCTGTCTCGACACAGATATACTATAGATACACATTTCATATACACAATATATATTATTTATAAAAAACACATTAGAGTATTGACTCCAGATTCTACAGTAAGAACTGATTAAAACTGTACAAGAATAAGTTTGTTTGAATCTGTGGTTTCCACACAGTGGGATGTATAGTTAAGTGCAAAAAAACAAATACTGCCACTTAATTAGTCCACGATTTTCAGTTCTCTGGCTTTCTAGAAAAAGCGGAAGCTGTTGGTTCACCCAGGTGATAGAGCACCGCTGCTTCTTCTCGCACAGGAGCGGAAAGGTGGTGGCCCAGGAGTGCACAGCTTCTCCGTGCCAGTCTGAGGGCCTGCCGGGCTGCAGCATGTTATAAAGATGAGGCTGGTGCTTTGGAAAGGAGACCCGAGACAGAGATGCGGGGGCCTGCGGAGGAAGTGCTTGCAGCCTTTCACCGAGCAGTCGAGGTCCTGCTTCCCTGGAATTCAGAGGTTATAGTGAGTTCAAGCCCGGATCCCCACTTCTCCTCCCCACCCACAGGGACCATCCTCAGCCAAACTGTGCCCATCCCACACAAAGAGCTCTTCCTTAGGGAACCACAGGATTCAGTTTTGGATGGAATCCAGCTCTAAACTTTACAGTATACAAGGGAGAAATCTAGCCCCCAGGTGAAGCTTCTAGGAAAAGTAATGGACAGCAAGACCTAGAGTTAAAGCAAAAAATTGTTATTTCTGGGCCCACACAGTAAGTATATTAGGGTAAGAACAAAAGTCAAACTTGAGTATGTAAAAAGTTCTCAAACTGTTACAGTGTTAAAACAACTTCTTAAAACTAACAAAATACTAAAGCAATAAAAACAAAAATATCACCATAACCCTACATTGTTCTAATACAACAAACATCTTTGTAAATGCCACCTTTAAACCACAAACTTTGGCAGGGGGACACAGTTCAGAAGACTTTCAAAATCAAACCCCAGGCATTCTTCCTGCTTGTTGGGCTCCAATGTCCCAGGCAGTGGGTGGCTGTCCCTCTGCCCTCTTCTCTGGGCTGAGTGTCTCACTGTGCAGCCCTCAGACACCCCGCCTCGCAGGATGTCTGCAGAGGGCTCCATGGGAACCTCAACCCCAGGAGCCATCCCCACTGAAGCAAAACCTTAGGAGTAGAAGGCAGTGGCTCCTGGGAATCTGAGCTTTTAAGAGGCACCTTCTCCCAACAGCCACATTTAGATTGAGAAGCACAGTTCCAGGGTGAAGAATTATCCCTGGACTTCTTGTCCAAGTCCTTCTTGTACTTCCTGGAAGAGGGGCTGAAAGCTCATGTAGGCCAGCAACGAAGATTCTGCTGAAGGGTCAGTGTAGAGGATGTTGACGACTTTTTTTTAAATCATTTTTTTATTGTTATTCTATAACAGTTGCCCCAGTTTTTCCCCTTTTGCCCTCCTCTGCCCAGCCCACCCTGCCCCCACAGTCCATTCCACACTGTTGTCTCTGTCTGTGGGACTTTTAAGCAGATGAGTGTTTGGTTTGCAAGAACAGTCATGAGTAACTATTATTATTCTTAAATTGGGGACAAAGTCTTTTTTTTTAATTGAAGAGATCACTGTTTAGGTTTTTGCAGTTTATGAGCATGCTGTAAAAATGACTACACACTGAAATTTTAAGGGACAGTATGGAAAACTTGGGTGGGAAAAATCCACCGATCTGAAATGGCAACTTCCTCTGTGAGACACAGATCGAGTGGCACCAGGATCGTCTTATCCTTCACCAAGCTGCTTTCTAGTTTGGTCAGCTCTTCATTCTGCTAAGCACTGGCACCACCACACCCCTTACACTGCTGCGCTTGGCTTGTAGGACCAAAACAGTGACTCTTAATGGGTAGAAATGGTGGCACTCACGAGCAGAGTATGCAGAGGCAGATAATTTCTTATTTATATAATCTGCCATTTTTCTTAGGACTATTAGCAAAAATCCATTTTGTTCCAATATAAGAATTAACATAATAAACCAACTGGGCAACTTCCAAAGCCCAACATTCAGTTGCTCAAGGAATTCACCTTTACTTCTCCAAAGCGCCTTTTAGTCTAATGATTGTATTTTGTCAGTTCTACAATGCATGTTATTTTCCCCCACATTTTAACATCTCTGAAACTGGATTGTGTCTTACACTTGCTAATATGAAGTAGTTTAATTGGAAGTATTTTTCCTTGATGATATATAAAATAATGGTGTATCTAATAGTCTAAGAAATCACTAATTTGATGAAATATAGCGGATACTACCAGAGAGCTTGGGATAGCCAGTAATTAAACATCTCAGGGAAACAACAGTAAAATGACTGATCCTTATCCAAGTGAATACTTAATTCAACCAAACCCACATGCCAGTTGAAAAAGCCACTGCTCCTGTATACAGTGTCGTTCCACTCTGCAACTGTGCAGGCACGCTTGCTGCCCCCATTAACCGACAGCTGGGCAACACGTGAGCTTGCTCCCCAGGTGGGCATGTCTTCCCTGCCGGCAACATCTTTTTTAAGTATATTTTATCGATTGTGCTATTACAGTTGTCTCAATTTTTCTTCCTATACTCTCCTCTGCCCAGTATCCTCCTTCCTTCCAGCTGTCCCCACCTTAGTTCATGTCTATGGGTCATACATGTAAGTTCTTTGGCTTATCCATTTCCTATAGTATTCTTAACCTCCCCTGTCTATTTTAGGCCTACCATTCATGTTTCTTAATCCCTGTACCTTTTCCCCCATTCTCCCCTCCCAGCTGATAACCGTCCAAATGATCTCCCTATTTATGATTCTGTTCCTACTCTGATTGTTTGCTTAGTTTTTTGTTTTTTAGATTCAGTTGTGAGTTTGTTGTCATTTTAATGTTCATAGTTTTGATCTCCTTTTTCTTAAATGAGTCCCTTTAACATTTCATATAATAAGGTCTTGGGGATGATGAACTCCTTTAACTTGACCTTATCTGGGAAGCACTTTATCTGCCCTTCCATTCCAAATGATAGTTTTGCTGGATAGAGTAATCTAGGCTGTAGGTCCTTGCTTTTCATCACTTTGAATACTTCTTGCCAGTCCCTTCTTGCCTGCAAAGTTTCTTTTGAGAAATCAGCTGACAGTCTTACAGGAACTGCTTTGTAGGTAACTGTTTCCTTTTCTCTTGCTGCTTTTAAAAGTCTCCCTTTATCTTTAACCTTTGGCATTTTAATTCTGATGTGTCTTGGCGTGGTCCTCTTTGGGTCCAACTTGTTTGGGACTCTATGTACTTCCTGGACTTGCATGTCTATTTCCTTTGCCAAATTAGGGACGTTTTCTTTCATTATTTTTTCAAGTAAGTTTTCAATTTCTTGCTTTTCCTCCTGACACCCCTATGATTTGGATGCTGGCACATTTGGAGATGTCCCAGAGTCTTCTTCTTATTCTCTTCGTTTTTTTTTGAATTCTTGTTTCTTCATTCTGTTTTGGTTGACTGTCTCTTTCTTCCTTATGTTCCGAATTGATGATCCGAATCCAAGCTTCCTTCCCTTCACTGTTGGTTTCCTGTATATTTTTCTTTATTCCGCCTAGTGTAGCCTTCATTTCTTCCCTTATGCTTTTGCCATATTCAATGAGTTCTCTGAACATCCTTATCACCAGTGTTTTGAATTCTGCACCTGATAGGTTGGCTGTCTCCATTTTGCTTAGTTTTTTTTTTTTTTTCCTGGGGTTTTGTTCTGTTGTTTCATTTGGGCCATGTTTCTTTGTCTCCTCAATCTGGCAGCCTCCCTGTGTGTGTTTCTGTGTATTAGAAGAGGATGTGGTGTGGCAGCTACAAGGGGGAGGTGGTAGTGAGGTATCCAGCAGAACAGGTGGTCCCACATTCACATGTGATAGATAAAATCAGGAGGGATATCTTGGGAATGAGCCATCCCAGACCCAAGCCAGACAGTGAAGCTCAGGGTTCCAGTGCTGGGAAAATAAAGCCTCATAACTTCTGGCTATAAAATCCGTGGTGGCTGGGTGGCGGAAGAAACTGCTCGTCTCTGGGGAGAGGCTGTTTAAAGGGCCCACACAGCCCTGGCTGGTGTAGCTCAGTGGATTGAATGCCAGCCTGTGAACCAAAGGGTTGCCAGTTCGATTCCCAGTCAGGGCACATGCCTGGGTTGCGGGCCAGTTCCCAGCAGGGGACGCACAAGAGGCAACCACACATTGACATTTCTCTCCCTCTCTCCTTCCCTTCCCCTCTAAAGATAAATAAATAAATAAATCTTTAAAAAAAAGGGGGGGGGGCCACACAGTCCTAGAATGAACGCAAACACACCCACTCTGGGAACTACCACCGGGGCAGCAGCTAGAGCAGAGCCAGTCACACATGGGAAGGGGGTAAAGTGATGAGAAATGGGGCAAGTGCTGAGCAAGCCTAAGCAGCATTGTCCTCTCTGTGACCCCTCCCCCACATACAGAGCCACAAAGTGGTGAAGCAGGCTGCCCCATGCTGGGGATTACCTAAGGCTCCACCCCATACAACTTAACAGATGCACTCAGACAGGGAGTCAAAGCAGCTCTACCTGTTGGCAATCTCTTTTTTTTTAAGATTTTTATTTATTTATCTTTAGAGGAGAAGGGTAGGAGAGGGGGAGAGGGAGAGAAATATCAATGTACGGTTGCCTCTTGTGTGTCCCATGCTGGGAACTGGCCTGCAACCCAGGCATGTGCCCTGACTGGGAATCGAACCGCGATCCTTTGCTTCGCAGGCCCGTGCTGTTGGCAACCTCTTAATGAACATCTCCTAAGTCACTGAGGTGAAGGGTTGCTGGGAGTTGGTGCACAATTAGGTATGTTCACTGATAGCACAAGGAATGCGTCTGGAATTTATTACCTGGTCATTCTCTGCCAAGGAATGCAGCTGGCCAGGGTCCTGTGGCTCATCTGAGACACCCTTATTGTCCATTTTATTTGGTAGGTTCTTCCTACTTGAAATCTCTCCAGCAGAAGAATCTGTCAAACCATCAAAATCTTTTCCATCTGACACACCCATAAACTCTGTGAAAGAATGGTCCTCAAGAATGTTTGTGGTGTATTCTATGGTCACCTCCTTGGAGCAGAATTCTCTGGCAGCTTGGCCATTTTTGCTGGGGCAGGTGTCTTGTTCCGAACATGAGCCAGTCCTACAGAATATTTTGGAGTTTTTCTCAGGAACGCTTTGGGACGGTGGGCTCCCTTTGGCTAAGGCACTGTTTTCCTTGAGTGGCACCGTAATTACCCTATCCTTTACCAAGCCTCTTTCTAGCTCTGTCAACTCTTTGTTTGAGGACGATCGGAAATCATGTACAAGTGGTAGTCCAGAATGCTCATTGGAGTCTGCATCTTTTGTCTGAATGGCTAGCTGATCTGTGCTGTCACTAGAGGGGACCACCATGTCAGACAGAGTGGCATTGGAGGCACTGTGGGAAAAGTAGCCACTGGTAATACTGCTGGTGGTAGGGCTACGGGACACTTCTTTCTCCAAGACCCTTGAGTTCGTCAAGTCTACTTTAGAAGAAAACCACTCTCTGTTCTCCAAGCTGGCGTTGTAAACACTGAAGTCAGCAAACTCCACCGGTACGTAAGGCTGTGAACCTATTAGCTTCCTGTTCAGAGCTTCCAGATCATTTTCCTCCTCCTCAGAGTCCTACAGAAAAAAAGCAAAAGTCAGTTGTTAGCTCCTTATAGCGACTGTATTGTTAAGGCAAGTTTTAAGTACTTTATTATTAAAGGCATTCGCATTTAGTATTTTTTCTTTCTTTCTGCATTTGGTTAAATCTTATTACCTATTATGGACACAGGTACATTATTCTCAGAGGTTTGCAAACACAAAGCCATTACCTCCTAAAATGAAGGTTCATTTCTTCTGTGCTCATTCAATACTAATCAGAAACTTTTCCTCCCCTGGTTTAAAAAAAGGATGGACTACAGTGCAGTGGACTTGAATGAGTGTACTTGTGATTGTTTTTCAGTTGGGATGTTGTCCCTTCTCTAATTAAATGGGTAGAGGGGCAGCCAGAGAGGAGCTGCTGCTTCATGTCTTCTTTCAATCCTCACCTTGGAGATGCAGTGCAGATAGGTAAGGTTATTTGTGAAATGTTGCTGAGCTACTTTATGGAGAGAGGGCAGTAAAATAAGGCCACAACAGCAAGAGGGCTAAGAACACAACCTCAACACCCATTCACAGTATTATACTACATATCGGAAGGATGTAAAGCACTAACAATCGATCTGAGAATTACAGGGGTTTTGGGAAGCCTGGATAGAGGATTTGGCTGGAAAGTGAGGAAGATTTAAATGGAAATCTATTTGTCTAATAGCGTTTGAATTCTGTTTATAAAGATTGGTAAATATGCAAAAGTTGGGTGTTACCAACTCCCTAATCTCTCTCCCTAATGAATGATTCTTTATATTTTGTGGAAAACAATATAAAACGTATAGGTATTTTACAATGAAATAAAAATAAATATTACTATCTAGTCATTTCTAATTAACTTCATAAACATTTGATGCCCTTGCAAATATTCCTTTTCTCTTTTAAAATGTAACTTTCATTCAACAAATATTCATCTGGCATCCACTATGTGCCAGCCATTGTCCTGAGAACTGGGAATACCAATGTGGAACAAAAAAGTGGCGTGATGCCTGCCCTCAGAAAGTTATGATCTGGGCTCCTTGTTCTCAGAACAATCCTGTTGCTCTGGCCAGGTAGCTCAGTTGGATAGAGCATTGTCCGGATGCACCAAGGTTGTAGGTTCAATCCCCAGACAGGGCACATACAAGAATCCACCAATGAATGCATAAATAAGTGGAACAACAAATTCCTATTTCTTTCCCTCCCTCTCTCTCTTCCCTTCCCCCCTCTCTCTAAAAATCAATCAGTTTTTTTTTTTAAAAAGAACAATTGGACACTGCCTGGATGGATGGAAATTTCCTGGAACCAAAACAGCAACCTTCCTCATCAGAGACACATACGGAAGGGAAGGAGCAGGGCAGAGGGGCAGCCAGCGAGGATGGGGAGGGGTAGGAAGACTACGTCCCACCGACGTGGCAGACGGTAGTTAACAAATCAACGTAAATTTCATCTAGTGAATTTTATTGTAATATTTTCTTCCTCATCTCATCAGAGGCTAAATATCTAAAAACAGTTTAATATTCTTTAGTGCTTCTTAGTTTTAAAAGTAACTTGAATATAAATTATTTAAAAGCATCAGTAGTTTTAATTCCTTGGCTAGTAATTAAAGGTGAATATCAGTGATAAAGGTCCAGAAATTAGCAAAACCAACTTTTTGGCAACACTAATCACTTGCCATCTTATCTTTAGCTGCATTCTAAATTACGTGGCACTGCTCAAAAATGGGTCCCTAGAGCATTCTTTCTCCAGGGCTGGGGGAATGTTTGTAAAGGAACAAAGAGTGAACAAAATTGTCCGAATCAGTAGCCTTTGTCAATATTTTCTAGATGCTCTACTTGTTTAGACTCGAAATTGAGTCACGAGTGTTTGTATCTGTGACATTTCCTTTTGACTTAAGCTGGCTAAGAAACATAATTCCCCAAGCCCAAAAGGCCCCGAGGCAGTGCATTACTAGAAAAATGAGCTGTGGTTAGGAAAACCAAATTTGAAGATGAGAATTAGAACTCTGGGGCCCTTTCAATGCCTGAAGTCATTTCTTTTAAAGATGGAGGAAAGGCCTGTCATCCTGACATATAACAAATAAAATATTCAATCATGACTCTAATGTGTAGAAACAGGTGTACATTTATCGAACTTGCAAAGACAAAAAATTATTCCTAAAGGATTAGAATTACCTTAATAAACCTGCAGTCTACGAAAACCCCAAGACTTTAAGTCCACATAGGGATCAGTACATAGTCACGCACTTGGGGTGGGGGCGAGCTGGGAGGAGAGAAGGGCTGAAGCAGTGGGGACAGCTAACTCCAGAAAAAAGAAAACCGAGTGTGGACAAAATATTTTCCAATGTGTAAAAGGAGTCTGAAGGTTTATCAAGTTGTTGTCTTCAAAAAGAAAAGAGAGGATTTAATTGTCTTAAACTGTGTGTTAAGGGAATTTGGTTACATGGACAATTTGCTTCAGAAATATTATTTATCATTGTATCTGAAGTAGACTGAACCGCACACCTTCCTACTATGTCTTAAGGACAAAAAGAATGAAAATGCTACCTAAGACTGGATCATGGAGTCCTGTTCTCAAGCTTCTCTATAGCTACAGTCTTCACGATTTGATTTTTATAATTCAGTTTATGCAGCTGATTAATTACCTACAGACAAAACACCTTGATTTTAAGAAGGAATCTAAACCCACATAAAGCAGTGACTCTGCAAGGAGTTTCACTTGATTAAAGTTATTTTCACCCCCTCTATGAATGGGACTGTATTTGCAGAAAGACTATCAGCCAAGGGCCCCCAGTACTTCTGTCCATGGTGCTAAGGGGTGGGCAGTCGCTGTTAGAAACAGCAGCAGAAGGGTAACTGAAAAAAGTGGCACCATCTTTGGGGTCATTGGGGTCAGCCCAATTCTGCTGAGGGATGGAACCTTTGTTCATACCCTGTCATTAAATGAGACCTTGGGCAAGTCCCTCAACAAGTCTTTTGTTTCTTCTTATGTAGAATGAGAGAAGTAAAATGCTGTGTATGGAAACCTAAGAGAGGGAGAAATACCTTACTTTCTGCTCATCTTTCTGCGTCCTTACTTAGATAAGACTCCAAAGGCGTATCATTGCATTTATTTTATGTACTTCACATCTTGAATGACTAAGATCTGACAAAATACTGCTTTAAAGGACCAAGCATAGCTATATTTATTATGTTTTATGTGAAATTACAGGTTACTCTGGTAACTAGATGGGCTAAAAATAACAGGAACAATGTCTCAATATTGTATCTCCAAAATGATTTCAAACTCCCTTGCTCACACTGAACCACTGACTCACAATCTGGTTTTTCAAGAGTAGAAAAAGAAAGTGAATTAGGAGCAAAGGAATAAACTGCAGTTTATAAATTCAGTTCATAAGGAAAGAAATAAAATTAAAGCTTTTTAAAAAGAGAAATGAGAACCTCAGGCCAAGCAAGTAAGGGCCTTAAAATCTACCAAAACATCCTCGAGAAACTGCTATCTGAAATGAAGCAAACAGTTCAACAGCTTCAGGGGTGAAGGGAGCTCTGCAAGCCAGATTTCAAAGGAGTGTAGAAGCTGATCTCTCAAGTAGACCCCCAGAAAGAAAGACAGCACCAGCGAGCCCTGCTTCGTGGGCCCCGGGGGTGTTCCAGCACAGAGCGTCTAACTGCTGCTTGAGACTTTCCAGGTCCAGAGAGTCTGGTTCCACCCTGCCTTCTGCTAGGGAGGGGTCCTGAGACAGTTTCATTTTAAAATATTGGAAGTATAGGAAAATAACTACTAGGCAAATTCTGAGAACAGTGAAACTACCTTCTAGGCAGCCCAGAAGGGTCATCCAGCCTTCTTTTAGTCATGTTCTACCAAAATGTAGTGTTAAAGTGGGTTTAAATTTAGTACCTGTGCACCACGTTGGTAAGGGCCATGCCAACAAACAGATCTAATCAGCCATAGAGCCAGAGAATCTGAGGGTAACACACTAGCCACCTGGCTTTTCTAGCCCATGCTGCAGCCCTTATTAATTAAGCAGGTCAGCTAAGTGACTGTGCAGCTCATTAAGATTCAGAGGAGCAGCTGTTGTGTACTCTCTTCTCCAGCAGGAATTAGGATGGGGATTTAGGGCTAGAGGGGCAGGGAGAACACAGAGGCATAGGCAACGGAGAGGGACAGAGAGGTGAGGGGGAAACGGTGACTTTTTTCCTTCCCTCAGTGCACAAGAGGGATAAGAAGCTCATTTCCTAAATCTGCTAGCACTTCATGCATGCTGCAGAATGGCCAACTGCATATCCTGAACTAGTTAGTTTCACACGCTGTGCATTGGCAGCATATTCTAGAACCATTAAAGGACCTCACAATAAGGAGCCTCTGGAATGGATCTGACGCGGCACAGCGGGGAAAGGAAACTCCCCACACCCCGGCCGCAGAGCAGGCGGCACACAAGCATGGGCAGCGAGCAGTCTTCTCTTGCTCCTGGCTGCTTCACTATTTCAAAGTCTAAGAAAAGCTGCATGAGAGTGAAAGCCCAGGCACAGAACTGGAGAATTCTTTCCAGGTCTGAGAATAGAGAGGGTTTGTTTTGTTTTGTTTGTTTGCTAAATTGAGGTATCATTTATAATCCACAGTGCCTGGTATGCAGTGTTTAAAAAAGATTTTTCAAATTTGTAATTTGAAAATGGAATGCTAGGGAATGAGGTTTTACAGGTAGAGTTTCAACCTATCTGTGATAAAATACAGATGGGCCACCCTGGAAGTGAGACTGACACCAAAGGCTGTGGATTGTGTTTGGTGAGCAAATGTAAAAACACTCTCTGGGATGTAGGGATGATGATGATGGACTGGAGTGTGGCTGCAAACTACAGAACAACCTTGGTGACCGCATCAAGCAACATGAAAGAAGCTTGCAAACATACCCACAGCTAAATGCATGATTACTTACTGCAAGTAAGTGCAATTCTTCTAGGTAGATTAACTTCAGAATCTGGCCAATACATACAGGCACATCAGAAAGAGTCATATTAGTTAAAGTAATCACTTCGTTCCACTTTTTATAAAGTCTAGAATGATGAAAAGTGCCTTTCCCCCTTTTTCTAAGCAAATTTATACTAAGCAGAAAAAATAAAATAAAATAGAACGAACACTTAGAGAATAAAAACACAGGTCATGGCCACCTTCATGCAAAATTTCATTACCAATGGTCACATTTTCTTTTTCCTTTTTTTTAGAAAAACCAAAACCCAATACACATATCTGGATCATGGTCTGTGAAAGGGCCTTAAACCCACCACCGGGCAATACGACAGAAATGGTTCCAGAACTTACAATCTTCTTCTCACGTTTGCTATTGTGTTCTACTGGCATGCTGCTGCCATTGCTTCCTGAGGGCACAATGCAGCCAGGGTTATGTGCCTGAGGTGGAGGCATGCTCTGCAAAGGTTAAGACACACAGATGCATCACACACAGAAGACAATGACAGCCGAAATACACATTAACTACGTGCAAGTTAAAAGCAACACAAACATTTTCATTACATGTGAGTCGTGCAGCAAACAATTTTGCAGGCTACAGTTAAAGTACTAATGAAATCTGACAAGACTACACAGATTCTGTGGCAAAGAGCGTAATTGGTTTTATCAAATTAAAAAAATGAAAGACTAATATTTTCAAAATGCCTAGAGAACATCTCTTTCCCACTTGAAAGATAAAAAAGACTTTATAAATCCACAGAAACAAAGAAAACAGCAGCAACTGCAACTAACAAAAAATTCTACCATAACCCTGTGTGCTTGAGAAAGAGGTGTTCCAGAATAGGACTCAGGAAGTGATAACCCATGCACACATGTCTACATCCAGCATCCAACTTGTTAATGCAAACTGTTAACTTCTCCACAGGCAACACGACTCCTTTCTATTTCACATGGTACAGACAAGTCAAGAATTTACCTCCTGGCTTAGGAGAGGTCTTGCTTCAAGAGCTATCTTTTTCTTATGCTCCTCTTTTACAGGCATTAGGGGCTTGAAAAACTTTGGTGGCTGAGGAGAGAATGCTTTAAAAGGGCTGACTGATAAGGCGTGAGGATTCTCCGATGTACAGCCTGGGGAAGACAAAAAGGCATCGGTTTACAGGCACAGAGCACTTTAACCAACACACAGAAAAAAAAAAGGTACAACCTAGCCACAGGAAAATCTGGTGTAACAAAAAAATTAATATGCTAATACGTGGCTAAGCATTAAAACAGAGGTAGACAAGAATGGAGATACATCTATAAAGTCTCAAAGAGTCATCGAAAACATGAGAAACTAAGTTTTTTACCTTCTTTTCAGGATCCGGGTTAAGTGCCATTTACCAGACCAAGTTCAACTGGTGCTGATTTTGTTGCCCTGAATTCTCAGAACCCTTATTACATGCACATGCAATCTGACACTTTATCACTTAATATCTAACTTTCTATGTATTTCATTTCCACAGTTAGATTTTAAGATGTATTAGTGGTACCTTTTTGTGCCTTTCATTGCATATAGCAAGTAGAGACTCAATAAATGATAAGTGAATACTGCATAAATTCTTGCAAGCCCATTTTCCTCTCAAGCCTGCCTGCTCCATATGACTAAGGAAGGACAATCTTCTTTCTTGCTTCTACTCATTTCTTTGGGCCCCTCCTCCTCCACCTATATTTTTCTCCCCAATTCACTGGTACAGTGGCACTTAGGTAAACAAACTATAAGGTGTAAAAGAATAGAACTGATTTACTTATCCACAAAATGTGTTCCCTTCATGGCACTGAGAGATTATATTTAGGTAATAATGTTGTCACGAATCAAATTTATTTCTGGTGTCATTTAAAAATTTAGGAATCAGAGACATGTTCTAAAAAAATCCTTTGAGTACAAGAATATGACAGAGGTGGGTAGTATTCTTTTGGTGAAGAATGAAGTCTTACCATAATGTAATAAGATTTGTGACTTCCAACTCAGGAAATGATGCATGAAAAGTGATTTGAAAATTCTGAAGTGTTACACAAAAGGCTTATTATTATTATTTGAATGACACATTGGATACACAGCAAAAAGAAATGAAATAAGCAAACACGATATGTTCTAATCAAGAAGGTAGTTTAGGACTATCCAGCAAACTAGAATTTCAGCTTCCTATCTTATTATTTGCCATCTATAAAAGAACTTTACTCAGTGCCTTTCCTGAGCAATTATAAAGAAATTACACAGAACGACAACCTCACCGCTACTTTCTTTACGACTTCGAGGTGAGTCTCTGGGTAGAGTCCCGTAACACGCGACATCCTGGTAACTGGAGCTGTAGTCCGACACGTCTAACCGGCTCTCTGGCCAACCCTACGAGGGAAAAGGATGGTTCGGCTGTGACTCAGTGCCTCTAAAATGAGAGAGCAAGCCCAGGCTTGAGTTGTTCCTGTTTTTTAATGGGATGGCAGTATGTACTCTTCTATTTTTGTTATGACATATTTTAAACATGTAGAAAAGTCCTGAATATGACAAACACTGTCATATCTAAGGTCCCTCCAGAGTGAACAAACGTTAACACTTTATTGTTCAAGATTTAATAAAGCCATTATGAAGAGAGTGGCCTAGAGGTTCCATTCATCTTCCTCCCTCCCCAGAAGCAGCCATGTTTATGCATTTGGTGTGTATCTAAGGAGGCTGGATAATTTAAAGCCCAAACTGAAACACTTTTCAGAGGGAAATGGTTCCACTGATAATTTTTTTCGGATAGCAGGTATAAGCTGGGACTGCCCCAGCAAAACTAGGTGATACAGTTACTCTATATATAGTTGAGATTTAAAAGTACCAAACTGGCACAATATATTGATATCCTTGAGGGAGAAAACTCCTGTCGTATATCATATAAGCTTATTTATTTACTTCAACCTCTCAGGAGTTCATTGTCTCTAAGGCCTAACTTTTAAGTTTCTTGAGGACATAATCTGTGTTTATACTCTGAAGCAGCCATAGTCCCTAGCTTAGTAACTTAACATGAGATATACATGGTTATGAAATGTTTGCTGAGTAAGATGATGTTGCAAATGCCCTTGATTTTAAATCCCTAACTTTACTCACTTGAAATAATTGTGATTTTGCAAGGGTGGATGCAATACCTTTTAAAATCATTTAGAGTTAGACCTATAAACACAGATGTTCAACTATGTGTGGTATCACCCTAGTATGAAAAGCAGTATCATGATAAGTAACAGTATAACACTCAGAGCGCACAGCAATTTCACATCAAGTATTTGAACTTGGAAGCAGACGTGTAGAGACAATGATCTGCATAAGATTAAGACAGAAAGAGCGAACCACCAAGATATCCTAACTTTCCAGACTTAAGAGACTGCTAATAACCTAGCCACACCCAACGGCGCACACCTTATCATCTTCATCAAAGCCAGAGAGGTCTGGTCGACTGGAGGAGACCTGTAAAAGATAAATGGTTTTACCAATGTGGTTTATGTATTTCACATAAATTTTATGTGTATGTAGAGAAATACGGTGTCATATACAGGTGAAGCCTGGATGACCACCTCTCCTCTTCCTTCTTTCTTCCTTCCCCAGGAGCAATAACCACCCTAAATTTGGGGCTTATTATTCCCATACAGGTTTTATATAATTATGTGTGTGTGTATAAGTATACATACACACACACACATATAAATAATACATACCATTATTTTGCATATTTTTATAATTCATATAAATGGTACCTACACAGTCTTCCTCAATAGTCTAATAATTTGTTGTATTCTAGATGGACATCCAGGTTGCTTCTAGTTTGTTTTTATTATGAACTTTGATAAAATAAATGTTGTTGCTGCTGCCCCTGAGTACCACTCTGTCTGCCTGCTAGCAGTATTGATATGTGCATTATTCCAGCATCCTTTGGTTCTAGAGACATCCCATGTATCCATGAGAATCTCTGAGCATGTATTAAGGCATGGACTTCCTAGCTGTAGATAAGGTACATGCATCTTCAGCTCTGCTCTTCCATTGAAATTTTAGGATCATCTTATCAAACCCTAAACAAAATTACGTTGGGAATTTATAGATCAGTTAAAGGAGACATGCCAATTTTTTGATATTGTGTATTCCCATCAGTGAACATAGTCTCCACATGAGTTGAGGCCTTCTTTATAGTGATAACTGGATTCAGATTTCCTATTTCTTTTTGATTCCATGCTTTGCAGGAAATTTCCATTTTGTTTAAGCTTTTACATTTAATGACATAATATTCATGGTTTGCTCTTACAAAATCTAAGTCTCTGTTCTCTCTGTTGTGATAAGGCCCTTTGTATTTCCACCATTTGTATCTTCTTTCATATTTTCTTTTCTGTCCCAATCAATATTACTGTAAGCAATCTGTTTGACCAATCTTTAAAAACCCATTTTTCAGTTTCTTTTCTTTTTGATACAACTCTGTCTGATCTTTATTATTTCCTTCTTTATTAAACTTATCATTCTACTTCAATATTTATTATCATTTTATTTTAAAAAATATTCCGATTTTTCTAACTTAAAAAAATCCAAAGTATTACTTATACGAATGTCTTAAAAATAAGTAATTCCTCCTCCTCTTTTAAAAACTATAACCGTATACCATTATTACATCTTGAAAAGTTAAGCGATTCCTAAATAGTATCAGATATCAGTCAGTGTTCAAATGTCTCATAACCATTTTCACAATTAATCTTGAGGCCTAATTCATACATTACAACTAGATATATCTTGTCTCCTTTCATTTATGAGTTTTCCCTTTTCTCTAGGTCACTCTTTCTGTAAAGTTTCCTGCAGTTGGGATTTTGCTGACTGAATCCCTGTGGTGTCATTCAACATTTTCTTCTAACCCTTGTAAATATAAGTAGTTAGAGCTAGAGTCTTGATCAGATTTTGCTTCAATTTGTATGTGTGTGTTGGGGGGCAGGGTAGAATACTTCATAGGTGGTTTTTCTTTCCTTTGTAAGATAGATGTTTCCCTCATCATTTTTTTACTGTTCTTTTAAATACGAGAGCTACAAATTTCCTAATAGCAACTCTCACTCTTTCATTTTCTCCGCTGTCTAGTATTTGTGAGATTCCACTAAAGGCCCAGGCGTGTTACGCAGCTGTGCTGTCTGGTGTGCTTTCCCAGGACCGAGGGGCAGGTGTGGCACTTCGGCACGCCCGCACCAGTGTGGAATGTTCTATTCGCACCTACAAACCCCAACCTCGGGTCCCCTCCTGTGTCGCACCCCAAGCCCGCCAGGGTGTGCTCACATTATGCACGTTCGGTGTGCTGAGGCTCCTCCGCAGGTGCCGAGCTTTGGTGGAAAGTGCTTCTTTGACTGTGACTGCCTGGAAGTTTGAAGACAACATTAATGTTTCTCCTTTGATAGCAGAAGTAATATATGTTTCTTGTGGACAACTTAGAAAATACACAAGTAAAGGTCATTTCAATCCTACATGTCACCTGCTCCCCCATATTTACAAAATTGCAAAGTTTTTGTAGCTACTCATTTTTTTCCTTAATCCATCAAAAGACTTTTTTTTATGAATAAAACCAGGAAAACTGCTGAATAGACATTTATACATTGTAGATATTTTTTTTCTTTTTTAGATTTTATTTATTTATCTTTAGAGGGGAAGGGAAGGAGAGAGGGAGAGAAACATCAATGTGTGGTTGCCTCCTGCATGTCCCCCGCTGGGAACTGGCCTGGCAACCCGGGCATGTGCCCTGACTGGGAATCGAACCGCGATCCTTCGGTTCGCAGGCCCGCGCTCAATCCACTGAGCCACACCAGCCAGGGCACATTGTAGATATTTTTAAAGGTGAGCAGAGGAAACACAGAAAAATACCTCTAGCTATATATCTCACTTTAAAAACTACAATAAACTTTTATGCTGTTGGTGTTTTACTTATACAGCAATCTAGATGGCACTTCACTGAAGGAAGGTTTTTCTGACAGATGCCAATCTCAGTCCTCTGGTTGCTCAAGACACACTTTCCATAACTTCAACTCCTGCTGCTAAGAAATGACACCTTCCATCTCAGAGTCCCTCTATCCAGTGGGTTTTCACCTGAAAGTCATGCTGTTGCCACGACGTTAACCCGGATCGGAAAATCAGGGAATCAGTACTAGTATGTGGGTAAGCATATGGACTTCGGAGACAAGGTCTCTCGGTTTGCATCTGAGTTTGTACCACTTCCTAGCTGTGTACCCTTGGGCAGGTTAGCTAACATGTTACCTTCCATTTTCTCATTTAAAAATGGGGATTATAACAGTATTTACCTCAAGGGTTATCTTGACAATTAAATAAACTAATGTATCTAAATGACTTAAGCGTCATGCTTAAATAAAAGGTTTTCAATAAAATGTAGTCATTATTTAAATTGTTTTGCTCTGTTAAAGTAGCTGTTCTGTGTGATGAGATCTCTACTCAAATTTCCCTTCTCAGGTAGATCGAAAGAGAAAGTGTTTGGTAAATAAATTCATCTTTGTCCATCTGGGGTGAAGGCTGGTGACGAATCTGCTGTCCACTGTCCAGTTACTTGCCTGCCGGAGCCGTTCCAGGCTCAGAATGTTCTCCACCTGCAGCACGCCGCGCGTGTACTTCTCAATGTACGTCTCTCCATCCGACGTGCCTTCGTTCTCGCTCCTCGCTGCCATGAGAGCCAGCGTTTCCCGGTCCTCAATCTCCTCTGTTGCCTAAGGTGACAGGAAGACCATTATTATACTTTTACATGAGCAGTATCTTTTATCAAAACTGTGGTGAGAAAATGATTTAAAAGTTTTGAGAATTAACATTCTCTATTATTTATATTGTGATCTTTTAAAAAAGTAATAAATATTTTACCTTTGGTATATTGGATACTATTTCATAGGTTACACCACAGGAATAAAATATATTTTTCAATGACATTCTTCTCTTCAAACTCTGGGTGAAACTCTGGTAGAAAAAGAAAGCTGAATTAAGTGATGCAAAAGTATAAGTTATTTAGTATTTTACAAATTGTAAGAGTATTACCAATCACTGGCTTTGACACACACACAACACTCAAAATAGAAAAAATGAAACAGACAAAATCCATGTCCACCCCTAAGGGACAACGATGGCCAGCTGTTATTTGGGCAGACTATAGAATCTGTGGCCTGTGTAGGGTGTGTGTGCGTGCATGTGTGTGTACATGTGTGGTTGATTCTCTCTCCCATTTGCTGCCTTTCTTTTGATCATGTGAGGGTTTCATCGGTCTGTCCTTGTACAGTCAGAAGAAAACTAGAGGATCAGTTTTGCTGACAGTACTTCTGAAATGGAGGTCTGGGGGACCCATTCAAACAGGGATTTACTGGAGTCTGCATTTTTGTCCTGATTTTGTCACTAACCCTCTTGGATCTGGCACTCAACCCTTTTGAAACAATGAAATCTCATAGCTCCCCTGCCTCGTAGGATTATGGGTCTCAAATAGGTAAAGGTGGAAAAGTCTTTGCAAATGACATTAATTCTGCTATCCTCACACCCCATTATTCTACATAAATGAGAATCAGACTGTAACTTGGCCAGTATGGTAACAGCCTACACATCCATTGTGTTAACACCACAACGCACTACACTTTGTGATAGAAGGAAAAACTTCAAGCTTATATATGCAACTGCAGAACCGTCCTATTACTACCTGTTTGTTGTAAATATTGGCTGCAATCCGTTTTCGTAACACTAACTCCATAGCAGCTGGGTGGCTGAGCTGGACTGTGGTCTTCACTATCAAGTAAATCCTTTCATTCTGGGGAGTGACCCTGTTCAAGTGAACTGAATCATGCACTGAGGAATCCCAAGAGGCGATGGCTGAGACCTAAACACGGCAGAAGGATGGGGAGCAGGAAACGAGATGCAAGTCAGGTACTACAGTTTTACATCACCCACTAGAGAAAGAGAATACATGCAACTCAACTGAATAATGGTTTTCCTCACTGTTTTGAATGACAACACACAAGTTCTATTTTTTAAAGTTCCCAGTCCTCTTCCCCAAAGCAGATGGTAGTAATTTAAGGGGAAGACAGGCCCACCAGCATATGCACTAATACAAAGTCCTTGAAGAGAAGTGTAGGGGTCAATTACCTCCTCATCACTGTGCTTTATAATGGGCAGGTAGAAGAACTGGCTGCCATGCTCCTTGGGCAGGATGGAGTTCACACCTGATGCATGCGGGCCCACAAGCTGTTCATTGGCACTAAGGTCATCCGCTAATCAAGTCCAGGGCACAGAAACAAAAGAGGGGAAAAAGGTCAGTTTTTAATTAAAGACCAAAGAGATGAAGTTTACGTAGAACACATTTAAATTTTTTCTCTCATTCCTTATGCTGCAGTTGCTATACAGACTTCAATACTCACGCACAATAGCTTCTATCCTTTACAGAAATAAGTACGGGGCCCTAAAGGTACCTTTGTGAGTCTCCTACAAAACGGACTGAATATATTCTTTACATAGTTCTAGGAGCAACTATTTTTATTACCTGCACCTTAAAATTTTGCTGCTTTTTTTCTCTTTTCTTTCTTTTAATTTATGGATTTTAGAGAGAAAGAGAGAGGAGGGGGGAAGAGGGAGCGAGGCAGAGGAGGGAGAGAGAGAGAGAAACACGGATCTGCTGCTCCGCCCATCCATGTCTTCACTGGTCAGTCCTTGCACGTGCCCTGACCAGGGATTGAAACAGCAGTCTTTGCGTAGCAGGATGACACTCTGACTGACTGAGGTATCTGGCCAGGACCAAAGTTTTGTTCTTTCTGATACCATTTCCTTTTGTAACCTAGTGTTAGGTTTGTTGTCCTACTTACATAACTTATGCTAAATTAGAGATTTGAGAAGTTCAATTATCAATTTAGAATCAAAGTTCTGAGCACTTGGGAGAAATCTGATCTTCTTCCACTGCCATTCCAAAAGTGGGATTCACCCTTCACAAATCTCTGTACCTGGTCATACAGTTTTTGCTTGTTCACTTCCAATAATGGGGAACTCCCCACTTCTGAAGGCACAGTCTACCTCTAGGTTTAAAAAAAAATTCTTCATATGAAGAGGCAAACACAGTCTCCCTATGTTTTCCATCCATCCATCACTGGTCTTCTCTCCAGAAGAGAGGTTTCTGGGGCCGTTTTGAGGATCACAAGAGCCGGGCAGGAGGGCCTGCCAGAGCCTGCCTATCCCCAAACTTGGCAACTCTGCTTTTGTATTCTACACACGGAGTTCCACTTAAGATTGCATTTTGAAAATGTATTTTACTGCTAAAACATATTGGAAACCATTGCTCTAGGCTCACCCAGGTTTGATGTATTGCTATAGTAAAGCACAACCCTTAAGGCAGGGGGAGTCTGTGGTCATGTTCTAACATCAGCGCTCTTGCAGTGGGGAGCAAAGGATACTAGTTGGAAATGCAGAGGCCTGGACCCTCACAAACCCTAAAGATTCAGAATCTCTGAGGGTAATTACTTTCTCAGGTAATTTCTATGTCTGTTAATGTTTCAGAGCAATAATACATGCTTTAATGTTTCTATATGAAGTACTCCATCTTCCAAGTGCTCTCTTTTTAAGATTAAATATCCACATCTCTCTTCTAGTGATCTACCTGTCATGGCCATATACATTTGTTTGGACTAAACATGCCACCTAGACGTGACATATGAGTATGGTATTTTTCAGACCATAAGATGCACCTAGATTTTAGAGGAGGAAAACAGGAAAAAAATTTTTGAAGTAAAAAAATCTGGTAAAATATTTAATAGTATAAATAGCATAATATTTCACCAATGTAAATGTAAACAGAACTCAACAGCAGCATTAACGACCATTATTCCACCCAAATTTGGGGAGGGGAGAAGTGACTTCTATAGTCTGAAAAATACAGGTAATTAGAAAAGTGATTTAAGGATCAACATCGTGTGGGTCTGAACAGATTACAGACTTTAATTCAATGTGATAACCCCTGGAACGTTAGAGGTCTACTTACCATTCAAATCAAGAAAGAGAACTGGGATGTGGGTTTCCATTCCAGGTGGTGGGATCCTAAATTTAATAACAAAATTTAATCATAACCAAATACATGTTTTACATTTTGGCAGACAATCAGGCAGTGCAGGGGCATGGACACAGAAGAGAACTACTGTGGAGATGCAGGTTCTATTAATGAAATAGGTTCACCTTTACTGATGTTCCTATTAACACAAACCATGGGAATTATGTGACTTACATGAAGAACTACCAGTTATATGGATTACATGTAACTAATTGAGACAAAGATTATTTGAAGCATTTCTAAAAATAATTCTAGTGATGGGAAAAAGCAGATGGGGTTGTTGCTAGAGTGGGAATAAAGGACAGGATAAAAAACCAGGGGAAGTAAACAAAAGAGATAGTATTCGAAAAAGCTCAAAGAAAGCAGGAAGGAAAGATGTATGAAAGGAGGCAGGGTTGTGTACTGGATAGACCCAAGCAGTTTTATATGAAAAACGTGCCCATCTGCATGGAAGTCAGGTTGGGGGCCTTTTAAATTGAAAGTCCTGGGCCCATCCTTTTTCTTCCCAATCAGAATAATTAGGAAGGGGACCCAGGACTCTACATTTACAAATGCTCAAGGTGCTCTGAAGTTTGTAAATACCTCAGATGAAAGTGACTGGGGTAAAACAGTTTAAAGAGGGCCTGGAAAGGAAGAACACTGGGACGGAGCTGACTATTTCTTTCTGAGCGGTTGGCCGATACACTGCCTGTGCCTACAGGGCTCCAGCACAAGAGGATGATCAGCAGGAAGAAACATCAGGTTACAAATTATGTGCCTGCAAATTCAGATTTTTTAGTTACATAATACCATGGAATCAATTACACTTCCATTTATCATTTCAGACACAACATCACTAACGTTTTTATGCCTATCTAAAAGAGATTATCTGGGCATGTACATTTTGTGTTCAAAAGAAATCTGCTTTCTCTCAAATGCCTATTTACAATATGCTTACAATAAGAACGAGAATAAGCAGCAGTAGAAGTTACCATTTAATGAATGGGCACTATGAACATGGTATTTCTTTTAAATGTATTATTGCTAATCTTTACAAGAGTACCAACAAGGTAGTTCCATTAATGATTAGGAATAAAGCCTCAGAGAAGTAAACAACAGTAAGAGCTACAGCTGGAGACTGTATCCAGCTCTATTTCACCCCAGAGTCTAGCATATCACACTGTTTTTTATGAACATCAGGACTGACATATCAATGGACTGATCAGAGCTTAGATATACAGGGATGGGCAAAAGTAGGTTTACAGCTTTTTTCTGTTTTTTGTTTTGCTTTGTAATCAGTATGTTAAGGAGACATCCATACATTTCAAGAACTGATTAAATTCTGATATCCAGACTTAAGCTTGTGAACATTACTTTTAAACACACAATTAAAGCTATTCATAATTTGCTATACTACCAACATTAAATTACAGTTACTTTGAGGCATAAGTTAAATGGTTTAAGTAAGCCCATAGCATACTTAAAAAATACAATAATTAATAAATAATACTACAAGAATAAACTCTATCACATACTCACAACTGTAAACCTACTTTTGCCCTACCCTGTATTTTCTGCCCTCTTCTACTACACCCTGGATATACCCTTCACTTGAACCAAAAAAAGAGAATTTCTGGTGATCAGGAAACCGCATCCAAGCTGCTCACACAGACAAACTGTGCAATTGTGGTATGTGATTCCTGCCCAGGTACAAATGCTCTCCGGCTGCCCATGAGAGGGGGCCAGGTGAGGTGGGGAGGAAAAATGGGAAGGCAGCACTAGAGATGCGTGTCCCTTCCCTGGGCAGCTCATGTTCCTTAGCATTTCCTGTGATAATCCTGGGAAGTCACTTGCATGACTCTTGCCACAGGCCATCTGAGCCATCCTGTCAGGCCTGCACAGGAGGAGGGTGGACATACCAGTCGGCAGGCGCCCCGGGGATCCCACTGCCCGGAGCTGGCACCAGCACGGCGTTCCTTTCCTCAGTCAGCCCCACCCACTGCTCCACAAGCCGGGCTTCCCGTTCCACATCATCCTCGGTTCTCTCTGTGGGACAAAACGAGGGGAAGAGTACCAAGAAGGGAGGAAGTACAATCTCTACATTTCAGGTAGATTATTACTTGGTGATATCCACACACGGCTTAAACATCTGCTACGTTACAAAGGATCTGAGGCTTCGAAGCGCGAGCCTGAGCACCCCCATGGGCTTGGAGAGGCTATGCCACTAGCTCAACGAACCATAAACCAGGAAGAGTAGAAAACGCACTGGGACGAGGATTAGAAGACGTGGGTTATCTTATTGGTTCTATAATTTGGGGAACAGATGAGTCTAGTTTCCTAACCTGACAAAAAGGGGTACTCAAGTGGTATCTGTTATATTTTGTGCACTTGCTGGAACGGTCAAATGACAGGATAGATGTGACACTGCTTTATAAAAACAGCACACCATTTTACAAAGACAGAGGATTAAAGAACACTGTGTCACGCACTCTGCAAACCTACCATTATTTTCCTTCATGCTCATTATGAAGAGGTTGGATTTGATATATTTTGAAATCCTCTTACCTATAATCCAACTCTGGAGCTACCTGGGCACAGTCAAAGTGAGTTTTCACTAGTAGGCTGAGCACATACACAAACTGACACCAAGGATATTAAGATGTTTTTTGAGGGAGAATTTTTGCTAACTTCTTCATGAAATGGGTTAACATCTGTGATGTATCCTTTGGTGCACTGTCAACTACAATGAGTGGGTCATAAAGTTAGGATGAGAGACTAAGAGTTTTAAGAGCATATTTTTACTCTAAAATCCAAGAGGCAGTTGCCAGCATGAGCGAACTGCATCCTTGGAGCTCGGTCACAGTGAATGGAGCTGCAGGCCAGCTTTAGCTGAGTGCATGGCTACCGCCCAACAGTAGCGGGGCTGACCTGCCAAATGCTGTGCTTTCAGAACTGACCCTTTAGCTGCTGTCAGTTCCATTGTTCTGAGCCAGAAATAACCTCATTATTGAGATACAGTATTGATCATATTTGTATTCATCAAAGCAAAATTTTAGTTTCATGTTTAATATGACAGTTAACTCAGAGTTTTTTTTGGGAGTTGTGTGGGGGGGGGGCGGTAAATGTAGACAACTGTACTTGAATAACAATAAAAATTTTTTAAAAAACTCAGTTTTTTTTTAACAAATTGACATCAAATTCAGAGGCTTCTTAAGCCAACACTGTACAACAATATGATACACAAATATCTATAACTGTTATAATGTTAAAAACTAAGATACAATTATCCAGCGAAGGGAAGAAAACCACCCACCACCATGGTCTAGAAGTGAAAAAAGCTGCTCTCAAGAAAGAGTCTAATCTCGCATACCTTTTTTATTGCTGATTTTTTTAATCTGTTCATCTAAGTATTCCCGTCGTTTAATGAGTGCGTCAGACCACCTCTCTCTCACACAGTTCAAGTCTTCTTCCTGACGTGAGGGAAGGAAAGTATTTTTCTGCAGAGCCCACAGACAACTATTTTTTAAAAAAAGATGTCTCATTGACTAGAAAAATTTTCATCAGGAAAAGCCATTGAACATTATTGTGTGATTAATATGCAAGAAAGCAAAGAGGCCTCAGAAAAACTGCATGCTGATCAAGAATCCCAGCACTCAGAAATCAGAGCCCCTATATTTCCAAAAGGATAATTATACCTAAAAGCAAGAGAGCCTCAAATTACACCAGCTGTTGGATGATTCCTAAACGGTGTGTGTGTGCATGTATGTATTTAAATTGTAGCTATTCATCTGGAGGATTTGCAATTCCAAGCTGAAGGACACCATAAACAGAGCCCAAACCATGTAACAGCAAATGGAATGGAAAACGACAGGCATTTTCTGAAACGCAAAGAATAGATCAGCAGAGAATCTTTCGAATTTGCCGCAACATGTGTACTTCCAACCCCTACCATGAGGCTAGCCAAAAATCTCCCATGCAAAAACCCAACATGCAGCCAGCCATGCTTTCCAGAACTGCCAGCAGCAGCCGCCGGACTTCGAGTGGGCACGCGGCAGAAGCGCACAGGCAGCCGCAGGAGTTAGTTAATGGCGTTTCTGAGATCCAAGGGAGCCTCCCCGTACAGTTTGTTTTTGCTTGCTTGTTTTCTTTCTTAGTAAAATTATGAGGAGGAAAAGAAATCCACAATTCTATTCAAAATGCCCTGACTTGCTTAATTTTAGTGTAACCCTTAAGACGTTACATTCACAGCAGACACCTGTGGACTTCTGAGGCTCTACCTACAATGCATCCACATTTTAAGTATAGGAAGGCACATGGGGAAAACATGCTTTTAAAGTGTGTGTGGAGAAGAGCACACAGACTGGGAACCAAACCCCAAATTGTCCATCTTGGTTTGCTGCCTCGACCATTACTACTGCTGCACACTCCACGACAGCAGGCCAGTCAGTGATGACCAGGTAAAAGTTCACATTTGCACATATTAAAAAGTTGAGATTTGCCCTGGTCCATGTGGCTCAGTTGGTTGGAGCATCATCCCTTCCTCTCTCTCTAAAGCAATGAAAAAAAATGTCTTCAGGTGAGAAATCAAGGAAATAGTCTCACTGTGAAAGAATATGTAAAAGTAAAAAGATTATTAAAATAAATAAATAAAAAGCAAGATTTAAATTCTCCAGGTTATGTTTAACTAAGCTTGGCCCTACTAAGAGAAGAAAACTGGCTAAACAAAACTGTGCACATAAAATGTCTTCAGTTTTCTTATCCAACAAAAATCTCTTAAGGTAAAATGGCATTTTATAACACTACTTTTTTGGATGTAAGGAGCCAATTGCAGTTCCTCACAGGAAAGACAAGAGTTGCTTAGGGAATACACAGGGATAACTGTGCAAATTTTAAGATCACCAATTTAATATGGTGATAATGTTCTTGCTTAGAAAGGCTTTATAAGCTAGTAATTTGAGATGGCATAGCAAATTGCAGTATTTGGTTATAAATTTTCAAGTGACAGAGAAATCTATAGAGACAATATTGTATCCCTGATTATATTGGAAGCAAATAAAAGACAAGTGAAAAATTGTGCATTCTTGCTCTATGCTCCTCCTTCCTCCTCCCTGCCCTCTGCTTGCGGAGGCTGGCAGTTAGCAGCAGCTGTGCCCCATGCCACAGGATTGACAGCAGCGATACCTGATAACTATCCATATCATCACCATCCTCATCATCTCTCTGGGAGGAAAAAATAAACACAAAAAACATGCATTTTGTTTCTCAAACAGGACACAAGGAACATAAGTCTTTAAGCTTAACCAACACACACATCACAACAGACAGCACACACAATATCAGCACAATAAAACATTTAGTTGAATCTCAAAAAGGTTTAGTGGATTTCATTCACTTGTCTACAATTACTTAAGGAACTGAAGTTTAAAAAATGAAGGAGTCATTTAAAAACAATAACTCTCTTAGATGGGACTGCAGGCCTTATTGCACTGTTATCCAAATAGTTGTTATATATTTGTGGGCTGAGATTTAGAATGGGTTTAGAAGGACAGAATGTCAGAGAAAGGACTTTAGAGACTCCACTGCTTGACCTCTGGAGTTTTATCCATGAGGCAACTAAGGCTGTGAAGGATGAAATAATTTAATCTGAGGATCACACATGTAATGGCCTCTGGTCTCCCACCTGAGCACACCACTCCCACTGAGGACATCATCACAGTGAGAGCCCCAGGGAACCTGAGGCCACCTGCACACAAGTTTCTGCACTGGACTACTGCAACATTACCCACTATTGTACATATCAGCACCCACACCAGTCAGCTGAGAAAAACCAAAATTGTTAAATCCACAGCAACATTTTACAATCATAATATAAAATAACAACTTGGCAAAAACATTTGACAAAACAAAATCATTATGTTGAAAACAAAAGGGTTTTAGTTGAGACAATTTTCTTTAAATATAAGAATAAAGAAATTCCTGTTTGTAGAGAATATTCATCCATACGGAGGCAGGTTCTACTCAAATGAATGTAACAACCTTCTCGCATTTCTCTATGGTTACTGGAAGGTTAATAGTCAAACAAGAAGTAAAGTGGTCAAGTCGTAAAAGAGACAGAGTGGTTTTTTTAAGAGTGATTTAAAAATATAATTACATTATTCTTATATCTAAGTATATCTCAAAATATACTGTTAATTAAAAGTGCTTTAAAAATACAGTTAAAATTGTTCTATGTATAGACTTAAAAATACACTTTGTTTTAGTTTGGTAACCACAATTATGGTTTGTATAAATAATTCATTAAATGCAAACCTAGCACTGAAATACATTTTCTTGAATTAATTCCCCATATTAATAAGTAATTTGTCATTATTTTTTAGACAAAGGAAATACTTTTATTGACTGAAAACTAGCCTGAGGTTTTATGATGGGTAACCGTTGTGACATCAGCATATTTGGATTGGCCTGAGCTACCGAGTCAGAATAATTTTAGTGTACGATGTCAATAACAACAAAAAAGTTTATGGACATGACCTTGAACATGGCAGCAAAAATAAATAAATGAATGAATAATAAGTAAATACATACATACATAAATAACAGCTTTATTTTTTAAAGATTTTATTTATTTATTTTTAGAGAGGAGAAAAGGAGACAAGAGGGAGAAAAACATTGTGGCTGCCCCTTGCGCACCCCCAACTGGGGACCTGGTCTGCAACCCAGGCATGTGCCCTGACTGGGAATCGAACTGGCAACACTTTGGTTCATAGGCCGGTGTTCAATCCACAGAGCCACACCAGCCAGGGCTATAAATAACAGCTTTAAAAAAGCCAGTTTAAATTTGCATGATTGGCACTATGCTCTTTAAAGAACATGTAGCCCAGGGGAAAGGCTATTTGAGAGCTAAAATTTTGACAAAACTCAGTTTTAACTTAAGAGGTATGTTGTTTGGACAAGTGCAAATAAGCAAGTCCTGTGATATTCCTCAAATGAGAACATTTAGTCAGTTGATGTTCTATATTCTGTAGGTCACGGTTTGGGACACACAGATTCAGTTTTATCTAAGATCAGAGGCTTATTAAGTCACAAAATTTTACTGCAGAAAGGGACCTCGGAGAATTATTGTCTACACCATCATTTTAAAGAAGAGAAAAAGGGAGCTTGACAGTTTAAATTACCCAGTCAAGGTAACCATGCAGGAAGGTCAAACTGAACTTAAGAACCCTGGTCTCCCCATTCCAAGTCTAAGGGGTTCTACCAGGCCCCGAAGTCACCCCAACATTGATGGTCAAGTGAGGGACTGAACTGTGATGAGAATACGACAAGCCAATTTCATACTCCACACACAAGAAAAAGTCTCATGGATAAGCCTGCCCCAAAACAGCAGGCTCTGTCTCCACACTTTCACTCACACTCCCCGCCCCTGCCCCAGGCTTTGGAATTTTGGCTTGAATGGGGAAGGCAGTGTCTGACAAAGCTATTCTGTCCTTAAGGCCCAAGAGTCCAAGCCAATGTTCTTTTTAGTTTTCAGGAAAGTCTTTGCCTGAATGCCATGAAGCTCCAAACAAACAAACACAAAAAAACAAAACACAGAGATAGAAGGTGAATCATTTTCTAGATGGACTAGGGTTATGCCTGGAACCCACAGAGAAACGTTTTCTCCCTCTGGTGATAGAGAGAGGGCCCCCTCCCACCTGTGACAGCGAGGGGGCCCCCGATTTCATGGTCTGATTTCTCCAGTCCCTAGTCCATGTTTGAGAGGAAACGGGACCAGGGGAAGCACATGCATTCCTTCAGGCTGCTGGGGACAATCTCCTAATCTTAGCGTTTATTTTTAAAGAGTACTCTGGTAACATAAAGGTTAATTCTTAGAGGTTTTCATCTTTTTATCTTTAAAATGAGATCAGAAGATTTAGTAAATGGAGAACCCATGGACAAAAATGATCAGGAGGACAACTTTTAATTTAAAAAAAGTAAAGTTTTCTAAGAGCTGATTATTTATGACAGTATACAGGGGCAATTTTATATTAATAAAAGTGAATCAGGCAGCAGGGTCAAGATATCCAACATAATTCGGCCCACAATATAAAATAAAACCTGCCTAAAGTACATGAGTACTATAGCATTAAAATGTGTGTTTATAAATAAAATTATTATTAATTAACACTAAGCCAATATAGTATTTTAAATCTAGAAAAAGGGCAATGGATGGAAATACGAATGGGTGGACAAATAGATGGTTAAAGCAAGGAATTCTCTTATATTCCTAAACGGGTCTCTATCACGGATCATTGACTTCCTTAATTCTGCATTAACCGATCTTCATTAAATACTATTTCAAACCTGCTGGTCTTACCTGGTAACTGTCCAGCCCTCTTTGGAGCTTGGTGGACCTGGCGGTCACACAGCCAATGGACACTGACAAGACGGCTTCGACCATAAGCGGCAGCGTCCCCGAATGCTGTACAGGTTTTACTGTGACTTGCACTCTCCGGGAATGACCCTGCAGAGGTGAGGGTGTGATAAGGGAGCATGTGGAGATAGGTGCCAGGAATGGGGATGGGGAGAGATGGGGGGAAAGGATAAAGGAAGGGAAACAAATTAGGAAACAAAGAAGCGAATAATGAGAAAACTCCACAAACTGTGTGTAAGAGTGGGGTAGAGCGGAATCATGAAACGAACAAACACAAACGTAGTACCTGTCTGAGTTGAAAGATGCCTCCTGTGTTGACATCCTTCGCCTGATGAAGCTCCACTGCGGCATACTCCCCTAGCTCATTCAGTTCCAATATGGAGATCCACATTTCTATTCTGCGAGTCACTTCGTTCCACCTGCAAAACACATGCCAACGCGCAACAGTGCCATTGCCCAGGGACAGTGTTAGGAATTAGCCACCATTCACTGAGCACTTACTATGTGCTAGGCACTGTGCTATGGGTGTTGCATAGATTATTTTCTATTTCACTCTGCATTTGATCTTAGCCAAAAGGCCGAGAAGCAATCTCTATTTCACTCTGAAAACAAGCTTTCAGTATAGGTTCTTTTTATTTATTTGAGGTATAACTTACATTCAGCGAAATGTCCAGATCTCAAGCACAGAGTATGATGACTTGTGACAAATGCATACACATGTGTAACTCACCCCACTGTTACTTCAGAAAGGTTGTTTGTGCCCCTTCATATAAATGGACTCATGTAGTAGCATGTACTCTTTTAGGACTGGCTTATTTGATTCTGCATATTTTCAAAATTCATCCAAATGGATAACAATAATCTTTTTTTCTTTTTATCTGTGTTTCTGAGTAATATTCTATTACACGAATAATACTACAATTTCTTTATCCAGCCTTAGATTGAAGGATGTCTGGATTGTTCTGGTTGCAGTTTTATGGTATTATAGAAACGCCATAAACATTTGTGTACAAGTCTGCTTGTGAACTTATGTTTTCATTTTCTTGGATAAATATCTAAAAGTGAAATTGCTTGTTCACAGAAGAGGCAAATGATCAACTTTAAAAGAAGATATTCTCCTGTTTTCTTCTATAAACTTTATAGTGTATCTTTTACATTTAAGGTAATGTAGTTTTACGCATGGTGTGAAGTAAAGATCAAAGTTGTTTCTTTCCATACCGATATGCAATTTTTCAGTCTTGTTTGTTAAAAAGACTTTTCTTTTCCCATTACATTTCTGTAATGCCCAGTAGCTCCTTTCATCATTCTCATTTCACACATGTGGAAACAGGCTCAGAGAATCTGTTTTCTTACCTACTGTCTGAGTGCTAGTCTTGGCCCTGTGTCTAAAAGTCACAGAAAAGCACAAACCTGTCATGCAGTGTTCTTGTCTTAGCATGAAGAGAATCAACTTCCCAGATGCAGCTACCATTCCCAGCACACCGGTGGCCCCACACTTCAATTGCTAGTGCTCCATCTGAAATGAACTCCAGGAATTCTTCTGTTACATTCACCACAAAATCCTGGGATAAGTGGGTTGAAAGAAAAAGAGTGACAAGAATTGTGTATAAAGATGTCTATGAAATTTTCCTTTTTACCTTTTAACCATATCAAGATTCACCATTAATTTTTAGAGAGGGGGAAGGGAGGAAGAAAGAAAGAGAGAGCAACGTTGATTGGTTGCCCAATGGGAGACTGAACCTGCAACGCAGCCATGTGCCCTGACACAGAAACGGTCACCTTTCGCTTTGCGGGATGATGCCCAAACCATTAAGCCACACTGGTCAGGGCAAAAAATGAACATTTGATTGTTCCTTGCTATGGCTTCGAACAGCAGTCCCCAACCTTTTTGGCACTAGGGACCTGTTTTGTGGAAGATGGGGCAGGGAAAGGAGTAAAAAGAGGCAGAGCTGAGGTGGGCTTCCTCCTGGCCCTTACTGGTCTGTGGCTGGGGCTTGGGGACCTCTGGCTTAGAAGACTAATAACAGGATTAAATTGTATATGATTATGGTTGTAATTCTGATCTCTTGCTCTTAGATTCTCCCACCCAGATTTCTCATTCTAAAATGCAAACAGATGAGTGTGAGGAAATGAATACTGAATTGACTGAGTAGCATGGCAAATCACCCGAAACCAGGCAGCAGGCAAGGAACAAAGCCCATTTTCTTTCCATAAGCATCTCAGTGGAGTCTCAGATGAAGACAACTCTGACTCATTTTTGGCAAGAGCTGTGTAATACTGATTTAACCTTGTATTATTTAACTTATTTCATTTGGAGACAGAGCAAGAATTTTAGAAGGAAAATAAACTTAATAACCAATTAGTACAATCTACATATTTTTAACATGAAATAAACCCCAAGGTCACATAATGGATCTGGGAGCTCTGAGACCAGTATTTATTAAACCAGTTGTTAACTAGAATTCATTTAAAATTCAGATTCCATCCTGCTAAATACATAGCTTTGTAAATCCAAAGAAACACAGGGACTACAAAAACAAAACATGATTAATAAAAATCTTGAGAAACAGATTGGTGAGTACAGGCAAAAGATGTGGGCTATTTATTTTCAGAAAAAGACTTTATAGTCTTTACATGTGTGAAATTTTATAGGTGGTGATATGGATTTGTTTTTAAAATGTAGAAATAGAAGGAATATGCATGGTTTGCAAAAAAAAAAAATTGCACAGAAGATAGAGCCCGTCTGTCGGACAAAACTCACTGGCAGTTTGATGTGAAAGCTAGGAATGGTAGCTAATGCTCCAAAGTAGGTCCATACAATATTCACCAAAAATTCACTTTCCCCATTTTATATTTTCTTGCAAACCTCATTTGGTGCATTAGAATGCTATGCTTATAATACTATATTCAAAAGAATAATGATATCTACAACTTACATGTTAAGATGTCCGCATATATTAAAATAACAAGATGCAATTCTGCAATATGTATAACGTAATCATGTTTTTCTGAAAAAGTATTAGAATTATGTATGCATGATATTAAGAGTGTGTATTTATGCCCATTTATATGTATGAACATATGTTTACTACACACATATAAAAGCTATGGAACATAGAGAATAGCTTATCAAAATATGTAGCAAGCTCTCATTGGTCATCACACCTCTGGGGAATATGATTTCAAGTATTGGTTTTTCCGATGTTATTTTAAACACCTGTAATTTTTTTGAAATTATATTGAAGTGCATTTTGAGGTTAAAAAGCCCAGTAAACATACTACCTTTATAAAACATTCTCATGGGGAAAACTTCTAATGTACAAACACACTTTTGAATGACACCCAGCTCTGTTGCCTCCCCCACAGTTCACTTCGTAATGGCACCTGTACCTGACAATGAGAGAAGGTCACACTATACTGGGCATCCTTGGACTGTGGGGAAGGCACCTCCGGGTCCACTACGGGGGCAGCCACTGCAGGCTCACACTGGTCCCAAAATGTGTACTGACAGAAGACGAAGTTCGAGAGGTTTAAGGGCAGCCCAGTTGCCTCTTTAATTTTTACCTGAAGAGACAGATTTTAAAAATGCAACTGTAACTTCCATAAAGAAAACATTACACTATGCATCCGTAACTACTCCAAATTTAAGACTAAGCAATGAAATAAACAAATCAGTCATCCATCTGACATGTGAAAATATTTGGCACCATTTCATTAGCGGTTCTATCTGTAATGAAATCTGTACCACAGTTCTATAACTACAGCATATAAACTTGGCAACAAAAACACATCCCTCCATAATTTCCCTACTAACTGAGTTTCTAATATAGATGCAACCTTTACCAGACAAGTATGATTCACCAAGCAACATACACTCCTTGCATGCCAAACATATAGGCTTTTGAAATATCACACACCTGTCATCAAAAAGTGTACTATACTTCTGGAAAAAGTACTGTTCACAATTGTATTTATTGCCAGAAAGTTTACCTTTTCTTGTGCTCTACAGAAAACTCTTAAGATTTTTCTATAAAATTGTTTTGAATTAAAAAGTCATTCATCTGAGCCTCCCTGTTCCTGTCCTCTCACCCTGCATGTCAGCTTTTTGACTCGGTGGATGACTTCCCCACTGCTGTCCACGACTTCGAGACTGCCACTTTCACTGGAGTTCTCCGAGGAGTCGTCCTCCACGACGCGCTCCGGGACAGCTCCTGTAACACGCATCACCTCCACGTGGAGACGCCCTGCAACCTGGGACAAGGAGCCAGAGGGCGCTGGGGTTAAAGGGCGCCCCACAGACAACACAGGCCTGAGGCAGAAAGCACTCCACAACAGCTCCGGGGCAGCTGCTCGCCCTCTCCCTCCAGGAGAAACTGACGCTCCCGGAGCCTGGGAGCTGGTCCTCTCTATCACTAGGCCCTCTAGTCATCCTGCCTGACTTTGACCCCAATTCACCTCCCGGTAACTTGCCTTCTGGAGTCATCTGCATTCTTATGGGTTTTTGTTTCTTTTTTTAAACAGGATGGCCCATGAACAGCTTAGGGCTACTGTCATATCCTATCTGGAATCACCTCTTTCCCATGTGTATATATATTCACTCGCTTACTCATCTGACCAAACACCTGGCCTCGCAGGAATACCAAGACAAAGACATGGGCTCTACGGTCAGGGCACTCGCAGCCCGGTGGGGAAAGACAGAGAGGTAAAACCCAGCAGCAACAGTGTAGGCTAGCTGCTACGACAGAGATCATGTACCCGTTGTTATGGAATAAACGGACGCACTCAACAAATATTCACCAAGAACTGACACTGTGCCAGGAACTGTGCTGAGTGCTGTATTGACAACAGTAAACCAAACAGACATGGTCACTGGGCTCATGCAGCTTCTGTTCTCTTGGGAACAGAGAATGGGCGTGGCATTCACACTGGGGTAGGGAGTAGGTGAAGAAGAGCTCCCTGAGATGGTGAGACCTACTCCAGGAGAAACAGCATATACAGAACTAGGAAGTTATAAGGAAACAGTTCCTTCAAAATTGTTTTTCCAAAAAAAGGCTTAAAATTTCCTCTCTCCTGGTGTTCTCAGAATAGATGCTAGTTTAGCAGTATCTCTCTCAACGTTGTTGCAAAGAATCAAAGGAAAACTGCTGAAATATGCATTCCCAGAATGTTGTAATTGGCCAAGTGATCTTTCCTAAAACAGGTTAAGGTTGTAGTAACTGCAGTGTGCATGTGACATACATTCTGTCAGTACCACTGTCACTCTTAAATAGTGAGCTTGTTTTCAAAGGCAGCTCAGACCCAGCTTCCACATAGCAATCTGCACTGGCGCCAAGGACCTGAGAGATACTGGTCGATGGTATTTGACAAGGGAGAAAATATGAGGAAGTGGTAAGGTGGGGGGTGGGGAAGGGAATAAGAGAAATTGCAACACAGAAGATAGTGGTTCTTAAGCTTTTTTCAATGCTTGCTGAGACTCTAATACGTTTTTAATATGATTTCAGGGGGATTCATGGAACTCTAAAGCCCTCCATGGATGCTAGCTTAAGAACCCTGACTCAGCCACTGGATCCCTTTGCCCCAGGAGTTGTGTCCATTTTTAACATGGGAAAAAACAACTCTAGTCCAATGGTCTTCTACAGCAGAATGTTCACAGGGCTGTGGAGGAGGGGATTACGACACGTGCAGGCAGGCTGTGTGCTTACACCCCACAACCGGGGATCTAGGGTTTGCTTTGGGCAGAATGACATCTTATTCTAAGCTTGCTCTAAAAATCACAAAAAATAACCTTGCATGTTATTGAAGGACAAACTATGAAATAAAAGTGTTATTAAATTTAAATTAAAACATCAGTTAATGAATTGGATAAAATTAAAAAGTTTGAACTTGAAGACTTTCTGAAATGTCTTAGGCCTACACAAAGCCAGTATATCTAAATTACTGAAATATGAAAGTTTAAAAATAAGGTGGTAACAATAGGATAATAAAGCTTGTTTTCTTTGCATACTTTGAGTTTCAAAATAATCCTCTCAAGTTGTATCTTGTAAAGACCACTGAGAGGCCAGGAGGGAACTAGAGTGTATACGAAGGTAAGAGATGAAAGGAAATGAATAAGTGGCCCAGAGCTGAATCTGGTTTCCAAAGATTTCTAATTTGATTAAAACAAAGAAAACACTTGTGAGCCACAAATATAAAATATGTTATAATAATCTTTTAAAACCATGCCTTAAGTTTGATAGTTTCTATTGATACTAGTAGAGAAAAAAAGAATGAGGACTGTGATTCGTTTACCTAGTTTCTCTCAATCAACCCCAGGAACTTGAAAATAATCCCCAAAATTTGAACCATCATCATTTTCTCTGACGTTGGCATGTCCTTACCTCCCCCTGCTGGCTGATGATAGGGACTGCATACTGAAGTTTCACATCACAGAAGAGACACTCCAAGAACACATTAGCCACACCAATGAGGTTGTGATTCTCTTGGGCTTCGTAGAAAGGATCGCCTCGTTTCCCATAGAGTCTCTTTGCCTGAGTGGTAGGAGAGGTCGGTGGATAGGACAGAAGGAAATAAAACAGCGATTGAAATAATATGATTTAAAACTAGTGTTAACAATTATTAAAAAGCATTTATTCAAATTAAAAAAAGTAAACTTAGAATCACATCACATGAACAGAACAAAAGTAGCACACAAGAGGGCTTGTTAGTTGGAGACTAAGTCCGTGTAGAGAGCCCATCTTTAGTTACTGTCCTGTCTTCCCTGTCACACCCTACCTACAGCCTATTTCATTTTATTCCTTGTGCGCTGCCTCATTTTCCTTCGCTGAATCTTCTAATGTCTAAAAAATGAAGTGTGCTCTCTAAAATTATTCATAGTAATCCACCCAGCTACGAGCACAGCTAGGGGAGAGAACACATGCTAATGAATATACAATCCATGCTGACTCCACCCAGACAACTTTTCACATCACTGACATAACCACACAAATTTCCTTCCACTTCACTTCCCTTGAGTGGCAGTAAACATGCAGCCAGACAAGAATACACTGTGTTATCCTCATTCAGTCCTCTCTGGGTACAGATCACATGTTACGTTACTGATAGAACTCAGCACTCCTTTCAAGATCACTTCTGCTTTACTTTTTTAATCTAAATGTCCAAAGCACCACTACAAATATTCATTGGTATGCATGTGTTCTGACGATTAAGTCATTTATACGCTCTGATTTTTTTTTAAAATATTTATTTATTTATTTATCTTTAGAGGGGAAGGGTAGGAGAGAGGGAGAAGGAGAGAAATATCAATGTATGGTTGCCTCTTATGTGTCCCATGCTGGGAACTGGCCTGCAACCCAGGCATGTGCCCTGACTGGGAATCGAACCGCGATCCTTTGGTTCACAGGCCCGCGCTCAATCCACTGAGCTACACCAGCCAGGGCTACTCTCTGCTTTTAAAATGACCAAATCTCCTTTACATTTTATCTCTTTTACCTCTGGGACCTTTTCCTTCCATTCTTGGTAAAGGTCTCTCATATCAATTAATTTATTCTCCAGCTTCTCAATGGTCCAAACTTGGGTACCCTTTCCTTTCTTCTTCACTTGAATAGCTGGCTCACTCACTATTGCTCCTCTCTGCAGAACAAAGAAAAACAAAAACAAGAGTGAAACAAATCTTGTTATAACCTTTTGAATTGTTAAAGCATTACATATTATTGTAAAGCACTTTATAACAACAATATATACAAAAGAAAATGAAATTCTATCACCTACAGAATATTTTGGTTTATTTTCCACCTTTTATGTATACTCAGGCACACACTTAATTTTTATCACAAGTAGAACTAAACAAAAATATAAATTTCCTATCCCAATTCTCTCTCTATAGTTTTTATATTACGATCACCTTCTTGTGCTCACTGTTCTTCATAAACATGATTTTTATAGGTAACGCAGCAATCCTTATGTGGATAGACTATTCATTTGACTAATAATTCTACTGTTCAATATCATGGTTTTCTCAAATTTTTTTCAAATTTTATAAAGGAAATTTTATGTCCTTATACAAAAAAAGCACATAAAACTTTAAGTTTACTTCTGTGACTATGGACTTAGAATACATTTCTCCAAGGTCAAATGACTAAAACCCAACAAGACTAATTGAGATACTCCCTCACACATCCTGGGAGGGGAAAAATGAACAGAAGAAAAACTACTGTTTTGCAAAGTTTCTCCTTAAAGAAAACATTCTTCAAGACAAAATGATGGGAAACATCCAAATGGTTGCAGAATGTTCTTCTGTGTATGTAAAGGCAGTTACCCTAGCAGTCTTCATCTTCCTTTCTTGTAGAATTCACTCTCAAGATGATACTACAACAAAACATACACCTATCCCCCATTTCAGAAGGGGGCATTTATATGAAAAATAAGAGCAGGTCGGATTACTTAACATATGTCTATATTTAAAGAAAACATTTAAATGCTTTAAGCCACTTGAATTCTCATATTCTGATCATAACACATCCAAGGGCACGTACACACGAGAAGGTCTATGGAGGAAGTTTTGAGAAGAACAAACACCCTGGCTCACTTCAGGATCTCCTCGGGATCTTACCTTGGATGTCAGGTGTACAGCCATCTTACAGTTGTCACTAACGCACACCTTGCTCTCATTCTCACCTTTCTATTAGCACTGAGGTTCGCAGCGGGGATCTGCAGAGTCACCTGGTAGTCAGTGAGCTTGCTCATTTCCTCAGCTAAGAAGTTTGCCTCCCTCACCAAGGTATTGGCTTTAACGAGCTGCTCGCGCAGTTTTGCCAGGCTCTGACGGAAGAGTTCATCCCTGTGGTATAGCAGAAGAGGAAATGAGAAAATCGAAAAGAAAAGCAAACTAACTGCAATCCAGTTTCTAAGTGAGTCATATTGTTAGAAAGTGTTAGAAACACCTTTTGGGCAGTATTTTTCCATTGATTTTTGCCGCCCAATCCCCTTATCCTTCCCTCTTCCCACCAGGGTCATGTGGGCTATCTGCTGGTAACCACTGATGAGGAGCAAATACGTGAACTGATGTAAGTAAAATCCATTGTAAAAAATTATGTAACACTTGAAGACTACTAGATTTTGACATGGTGATGCAAAAATAAAACCCAACCCAACCCAATAAAGGATCCTTTAGGGAACGGACATGACTATGACTTCTGTGTGCTTTAAGGTCAGGGAAGGGAGGTGGGCGGTGAAAAACGCCTGCAGTCACGAAGAAGCAAGTGCTCCACATGGTTTCTCCAGCTGGTAAAAGGCAAGAATGGGCACTTTCGTGGCAGCAGGAGTTCTTTTTCAACTCTCTACACAGCAGCACTTCTGATAAAAGCTTCTCTGACAACCTGACCGGGTCAAAACCCGAATATGTGTTCTCCCAGCCCCAGGCTTTTTTACTCCAGTAGCACTTACTGTTACAACTTTTCACTTATCTGTACAGTGATTTGACTAAAGTCTATCTTCCCTAAGAGGCTACAAGCGCCTCTAGGGTAGGGACCCTGTCTTTTCTGCTTGTCATTACACTTAATTCCTGGCCAAGTGCATCTCCCATCGTAAGGTATTAAAAAAATACCACTGAATGAAAGAAAGAGTACATCTGGATTCCACTTTTGAATCTGGGCTCAAAGGCAACCCAGTTTAGCAGACTGCGCTATGCCTCATACAGCTCTTCTTTCCTATCATTTACACCCCTCCTGCCCTCACTTCAAAGGGAAATGATAAGCCTGGAACAACCGCATCTGTACTCTTTCCTTCTCACCTTAGAAATGACAACAGGAGGCCCACTGCAAAGATGTTAATATAAAATGACCTAAAATGTATCACACATTTATACTGTCTTGCTGCCTTTTCTAAATTATATTACCTTTTCCCCCCAGTGACTTAGGCTTGACTACTTTCAGCCGGCCCAGTCTTTTCTTTTTTCCACAGTATACAGAAAAAAGCCTTATTGATTCTTCCTTTGAAACATCCCCTAAGTCTCTCTCCTTCTGTTTTGTTCATTACCCCAGTTCATGTTCCTCAAATTTGCCCCAAATTCTTATAGTACCCAGGCTCTTCCTCCCCCACTGCAAGGCAGTTCTTATAAAGCCCTGCCTTTCATGGGCAGTTCCTCAGCTCAAAACCTTCTCTTCCACAGGATAAATCCCAAATGTGCAAGTCTCTAGGCCTCCTGTGTACCCTGAGAGTTTGGGACTTAATTTTCCCTATTCCTCTGCAAATCACCTTCTAGACTAAGCTTCTCATGTAATCTCCCAAACACACCTTACTCTTCTCCACTGCTTCACATTGGTTTATGACAACCCATCTATCCGCAATGCCATCCCACCTTCTGGCTATCCTAAACTGCACCCTTCAGACTCCCTTGAAACCCTTCCTTGTCCAGGAAATCTCTGCAGAAGACTCAGATTGATGGGATCTCATCCTCCACTGAACAACCAACCACTGCACTTTGCCCTCTGCCCAATTGGCCATCACATTCTTATCACTCAACAATTTCACACAATCAACACTTCCTAAGTGCCCACCATGTGGCAGCATCGTTCTAGGCACTGGGGACATTTCAATGAATGAACCTTATTTTTCAGTGGAGGAAATAAACAAATAAATAATTATATCATTGTAGCACTTCCTATTGTTGAATGAAGCTGTTTTTTAAATTCACTATTATGGTTGGATATTCACATATTTACACCTTACTCTAAATTATAAGTGTAAAGAAAGAATGAACTACATCTTTAACTTTCTTTGTAATTCTCACTGGCTTTTAAATATACTTGATTCTCAAACCCTTAACATTTACTTAGATGTGAATCCTTCAATATTTTGCAAGCCATCAACATCTTCTAAGATAAAAGTCATCCTAGCTTATTAATGACCATCTTGTGAAACCTGGTGTAATCAATGCTGTAACCATGCTTTTCATTTTTATTTTAGTTGTTGTTCTTGTACAGTTTTCTGTCTTTTACTCCCATCCCAGCCCACCATCCCAGCCCTTCCCACCTCCCTCCCATTTCTACCCCACCTAGTTTTTGTCCATGTGTCTTTTATACTTGTTGCTCTAAACCCTTCCCCTTTTCCTCTGAAATTCCCTCCCCTCTCCCCTCTGGTGACTGTCAGCCTGTAACCATTTTTTTTAAAAATGTTATCCTTTCTACTCTTTCTTTTTAAGAATTTGAACCTCAAGGAGAATCAGTGTGGTATTATGGGAAGTGGAAAATTTTTTTTGACATTTAACTAAAAAATGCTACATGATGTAATTAAAGCAATCTACCATTTCTACTGCACTTTTTGTCTTTGTCTTTTGCAATCTGATGTATATAGGAAAGTAAATAGGGAGGATAAATAGTAAGGATATCAGTGGGAACAATTACACCAATTACCTGTAGCTAGCTATTGCTTAGAGTAAAGCCACCAGCTCATAGTAAATATGGAAAAGGCACCTCTTCAGAAAAAGCATCATCTGATAACCCTTGTCTGTTTTACCCAGGCACAATAAAATACGACAAAATAATACAAGTATGGTTAAGTATTCATATTCAGTATCCAAACATGTGAGCCAGCAGCTCCTTGGGGAAGTGCAATTGACTCTTCTCTCTTGATCTGGAAGAATCAAGTGCATTAGTAAGGCAACCCTTCCAATGCAGGGTAGGGTCCCCTTTTCTCCTCTCAGGGGTCATCTTCCCTGGATGTGGCTTAAGTTAAGCGTCTCATTGCTGGAGAGAGATGCGGTGTGGTTGCAAGAATGAGAGGAGGTCCCCTGAAGTCAGACTGCCTTGGCTTTGATCCCACTGGCCCAACTTACTAGCTCAACAACTGGGCACATCATTAAGCCTCTCAGCCTCAGTTTCCTTATGTGTGACATAAGGGGTGAAAATGATAAAATATGGTAGCAGATGTGAAGATTGGGTGAATATATGTAAAGCACTTAGTGACTGGTGCATGATAAATGCTCTGTAAATGTCAAATGCTGCTTTTATTACTATTAATTATTATTACAACACAGGAGTTATTAATGGGTCTCTGGACAGACCTTGCTTTTTCAAATTCTGGGCTTTTTATTGACTAGATGGGTGACTGAGTCAGAGCATTTACACTGACTTCTCATCTACAAGACAGAGGTAACAGAGCTGTTGGGAGTGTTAAATAAAATTAGCACCATGCCTAGGTGTGGTAAGAATACAGCAGGAGTTAGGAATAATTTATTGTTCTTATCAGTATTATCACTATCATTTCTTCTACCACTACCTCAGTTCTGATATGTTTTAAAGTCATAATTTAAAAAAATTTGTGTATATGAGATTTCTTAACACTGAAGTATTTAAATAGATTCTAAAATAAATAAAAAACAAGGAGAAAGTCTTATTCAGACTATCTCAATTTTAATATCTTAACAGTCTAAGCCTTCAAACTTGGTACCATTTTTACTGAAGGGTTGGGAAGTGGGGCATGTCTTTAACAACTAACTATAAGCATACCAAGGTTGGACAACATCCTTGAAAAGAAAAGCCAGTTGCTAACAATCCAGAAATGGGATTAAGATTTCCTTCTGTGCTAGGTTTATCCCCCTTTGATGTGTCTCACAACGCTCCCTCCATGCCCCAAGGCCGAGAGACTGGCCTCTGGGTCCAGTGGGTCCATTCTCACCTTTCCTCTGCCCACTGCGTCACCTTCTGCTGAGCGGTCTGGATGCTGCAGACCAGGCGGTCTGGGCCGCTGCTCCGGGGCTGCCTCTCAGGAGACAGTTGCTGGCGGAGCTGCTCCAGCTCTCGCTCATACATGAGCCGCTGCTCCTCAAGTGCACTCCGCTTTTCTTCCAGGTATTGTTTCTCCAGGACCTGAACCACATTTTGAACTGGGTCTGATGAGTCAAGAGACAAGGCAAGGTGTGTTCAGTGGTGGCTAAGATGGGCAGCCAGCCTGTGCTGCTTCAGCAAGGGCCATCTCCTCCCTCCCCCAGAAAATGGCCTTTTGCTGTGCTTTCTAGCAGAGGCCTGAGCGGCCCTGTGGGAAATCCTTTCAGCTTTCTTTTCACTAACATTTTAGGTAAATTTCATATATATAAATACGTTATTTTCTTCAATTTGATGGGCTTATCCTAATGATAAATCTACTATAAGCAGAGTGTAAAGAAGGGGATGAGATCCAATGCCCTGAGAAGAAAAGTGTTATGAAATCTAGGATAATGTCAAAGATGCAGCCACACAAGATTTGATTTTTATGTTGGTGAATTTCTGTGCCCATTTAGCATTCAGTTTTGGTATATGTCAAATGGTTTATGTTTCTGATTTTAACCACAAATCATACTACTGAATTTCTGTAATATGAGAGGAACAAAACTTACAGATCATTGTATATATCTGAAAACACTGAGTACAGCATCTGGCAATTGTTCAGGTGCTGAAAACTAAGAGGATAATTCACTTGCAAAAATAAACGGCTCTTTTTGTGATTCTTGCTGTTCTGGATCTAGAGATCACCAATATGTATATGGGTGAACAGGAATAAAAATACCAATAGGTCATGCTCAGAAGAGTTGTGCTGTGACTAGAGGGGGTTGGAATGCGGGTGAGACTTGACCCTGAAGAGTCAACTGGCTGAGGGAGAACATGCACTTGGTGCAGACTAATGAACGCAAAGCCATGGAGAAAAGATTAAGGCGCTGGCCTTGTGTACACAGAAGAATGTTACTGACAGTAAGGGAGCAGACTGAGGGAGACGGTGTGTTAGAATGCCTGGAAAGTCACCACCACGTAAACATCTCCTGTAGGAACAGGCGACCTAGATGTGCCCGTATTCTCAGACCAGCCTGGGACTTCATTTCCTCCTTGTATATGGACACACTTGCCAGCCATGCAGAGCTATCTGTGTTCTATTTCCACATACTGACTGTCAGTTTAATTTTCAGGATGACAGTGGGAAATTAAGGTTTTGCATAACACCTGATGATAGCTACTGACAGACTTTTCCAGAAGGCCCTTATCAATTTGTGAAATAAGTGTGTAGGTTATACCAATCTCTATATGAGCAGTAAGAGAAAAAGAGAGCATATCTATCAACTTAAAAAAATAAGGTTAAATCATACAAAACAAAAAGTAGAAAGCAATAAAAATATCACGATATGCACAGCATCAGCAAGCTTTTAAATAAAACAACCACCACAATGACAATTATAATTTCATTAGCTACTGGCTGTATCTCATGTAGAGGAGCTACCCTTTGCATGCATCATCAGACCTAAGAGCGTGTATCATTCCCACTGCAGAGATGAGGAACTGGGGCTTGGAAATGTTAAATTGCTGACCTAAGATCACATCTGACCTCTCGGTTCAGTGCTAACTGGCTGGGGTAGACATAAACTCATGGGGTAGTAAATTAATGTAGTATCCTAACTTCCAATGCTTTGCTCAGAATTAGTGCTCGGTTAAAGAATACAGGATGTGGCAAAAGTAGGTTTACAGTGGTTCATATGGAAAATAACTCAATAATTCATAAATAATACAAGAAAAAACTCTGTTTCTTATGCTCATAAGTGTAAACCTACTTTTGCCAAACCCAAATTAAAAAAAAAAAATACTGTTCTTTGCTGATATAAGATTCTCAAATTCTGCATTTTTTCAAAGCAGAACGGTTTTCTTCATAGAGTCTCTAAAATATGTTACTTGAAAACATGATGGAAAATTAATCACCACCATCAGCCCCCTCACCACACCCCCCCCAAAAAAAAATCCTACACAAAGACAGACCACGAGTGGACAAGGCATTTGCTATAGAGTAAAAATCTATGTGCCCCTAAGCATTAGAATTTCTGACATAGCCCCAAATTTTCTGGAAAACAAAAAAAATGAACAATATGGTGAATTTTTTTGAGGGAATCTGAAGGACTTTTAAATGCAAGGGCCAGAGAACGAAAGCTCACTCAAAAATTTTAAAAAATATATTTTTCAGACAGTACATATTTTTGCTCTATTCAGACTTTAGGTTTAAAAAGTAAGGAACAAGGTCCTCGCCATCAATTTCTATTTACACAGAGCCTTATTTTCAAGAGCCTTAGCTCAGTGTTTATGAGTTGAGAGAGAAGTCTTTTCTAGAGAAAGAAGACTGGAAAATGTACCATTTCATACAAGTACATGCTAGAGTTTTTGCTAAAAGACCCTAAATAAGACACTTAACCCTCACTTCCACTTGTTAGTCAGTGGTGTGCAGAAACACACAGGATCCTAAGTCTCTGAAGTGGAGGGGATTTCACTGCAGGGCTCCACACTGTGCAGAGGCAGTGTGACTGAGGCTGCTTCAGCTGCTTCAGCAGTTGTCATGACTGACACCTCTACTCCTCCCAGGCTTTGTCAGTGGCCACAAATCAATGTGCGGCTAAGAAAGACAGAGCCACCTAAAGCAACCGCCCCTGCACCTGCCCCACTGTAGCCTGGCAAGCACCGCCCTGGGAATCTGCCCTGGTAGAGGTACAGCGGCTGAGAGGTTCTGTTTTGTTTTTGTTTTGTTTTGTTTTTGTTTTTAAATTCTAATCCTAATCCTAACACAAGTCTGGAAACAACTTTCTCTTGTACATATTTGATAACATTTTCTTTTCAAATACCAGTTTCAAGCCTTTATTATTACCTATATTTTTAAAAATAGATCCCTCAAATCAGGAAGTCAATCTGATTCTATAATAAGGCCTAGGACAGAAGTCAGAGATTATTTGGCTTATTTTCAAGTGACCAACCAACTATCAAATCATTGTCCACAGTTTTAATTTCCCCCTATCACTTTCCTCCTTTTGAATGAGCTGTTTTAAAACTCAGTGAGTCTGGTGCCTACGGCCAAGATACCAAGAGGGTGGTATTTTAGGAAGAGAAAAAAGGATCACATTTACTTTGGGTAGAGCACTCCTCTTCTTCATTAGTTTATTGTTTACCTGGTATGCAACCGTGAAATGAGCTCAAATTTACTGGTCTGTCCCAAGAATGGAAAAGAGAGAGTGGTGGTGATGGTGGTGGTGGTTGGAGGGCATTTATGTGATAAAGAGAGTTAGAATTCATTCATACCAAGAGGCCCCAGGCACCAAATTGAAGGGAAGTAGATCTCTTTGGGGACAAAAGAACCTTTTAATCCCAGATGGAATAAGCGGGCTGTATGATTGTTCTTGACTTTAGAGCTACTATTGACTCTGTGAAATAGATAAGTGTCTGATTCCTAATTTTGAACCCTTGGGGAGAAGGTATTATTGTCTACAGATACTAGGTGGCTTGCTTTTACTGTTAATTCAAATGAATTGAGTTTTCCATCATTATTTACTCTAGAGACTGAAAACACATTATTTTAGTCTGTTACTAGGATAATGCAGGTAAATGCATATACAGAAAGATGTTCTGACTGCTGTGCTTTCAACAGTAATAAAGCCATTAGCGGCAGCAGCAGTGATACCAGCAACACTTTTGTGCTGTTGGATGCAGAGGGAAAAGAACAGCTACCAGATTTTAACCATGGGGAAGGTAGTGGAGGTGGGACATGGGAGGCAAGGATCTTAACTGAAAAGGGAACATTCCTCAATCAAGGATGCAGAGCACCGCTGGCAGAAAGGTCAGCTTCTGTACAATCACGTTAGATTTTGCCAAAGCATGGAGCACAAACGTCAGTCAGCAGCACTGCTAAAACCCAGTCAAGCTCCCTCATGCTAATGGCAATCAGTGAAAACCTTTATCCCACTGTTTGTGGAGGAGCTTCGTCTGAAACCATAGGAGAGGGAAGAGAATCTTCAAGTAGGACCACCAAGGGGATGACCACCAGGCAGACAGGCTTATTACTGGGAAGCCACCTAGTAGCAGAGGGGAATCGTAAGAACAGTGTTCAGCCGCCAGCATTTCCGTACTTGCATCAGAACACGTCTATGTGCCCCACAGGGAAGCTCCATTTACCAATGAACTTGGGTAAGCAATTGGGAGAGGAGAGGAAAACATTACTTTTAAGTAGACAAAACCAACACTGGAGAGCAAGGCCAGATATGGAATATAAATGAATAACTCGTGTTAATACCATGAACCAGGCTGCTGATGACTAACTGGTTTGGTCAAGAGGATTAAAGGAATTAACAAATGTTTACTAAATACTCATAGGTTATTATTCAGGGATTTACTACGTATATGATAATAGGCTAGCAACTGGATTAAATTAGATATCTGTGATACGGGATGATACATGATTCAACTGATATGGAGACTCTGCAGAGTTAGGGGATAGAGACCTCTAGAATTCTGTAATCTCACTGAAAGAAATAAGTTCTCTTCAAATGGGAGTTCTTCCAGCTGGAGTGTGGAGCCTACACCCTCCTGTAGCAGTTGTGTCCCTCCAGGCTTCCAAAAAGTCATCCACAGGAGGCTCGTTGCACAGGCACGTCATTAAATGATGTGTTAATGTGATCCTGATGCCCGAACATCAACGTGCAATGTCTTTTGGCATTCGGCCACCCTGCTGAGCAAGTAGCAATGTGGACTAAAGCTTGATTTCTAGCTGTGGTCCACCCTGTGCTATAGTGTCAAAAGCACCAGTAGCTAATTTAATCGGTAATCTTCATGTTTAAAACGAGAAATCACCAAACTTTTTTCATAAAGTTACTTTTTCCCTCCTTTTTTGTTGTTATACTACACTTGTTTCTCAATCTGATCTTTTCTTCAAACCTCATCTTTATAATTAAAAAGAGGGGTCCTTAATGCTAAAAAATCCATAAATAGAGATAAATCAAAATCTTTATTTTTGCAACAGAATCCCCAATTTCATATGTCAGAGATCTGACCAACAACTCATGAGCCATGCTCAAATTCTTCCCAGATAGACTTATTCAAGGAGTAGAATGAGAAAGTAAACGTTTAAGGGAAAAACTCAACTGTGAAAACCAAAATACTCTTTAAGCACCCTGCCAGGGAAGGCTGCCCTTCTAGAGAGCCTAGGTAGAGCTCTCAGGGTTCCTGGACACCCTCCCTTGTTTGAGTTAGGAATCCTCAGGTATCAAGTTAGGGATCCTCAGAACAGATGAATGGGAAAGTATGGCTGGACAACATCCAGAAACCAACTTGCTCATGTGCTCCTGAATGTAGTCCTCAGACACAGCCCTGTAAAATAGTTCTAGTCCTAGAAATGTAGTCTTGTGCCTGGCAATGGGAGAACTTTCCTGTCTAGCAACTAGATCCCAGGTACAAAGTGCGGTGATTAGAAGACTGGGAGATGGGAAAAGGAAGAAGCAGATTTATTAAAGCAAGAAAGAAAAAACTTTGGTGTGTATTTTATTGAACTCACATTAAGTGTGTAAGCACAGAAGAAAGTAGGTAAAGGACTTCCTTTTAAACATAGAGAGGAAGAACTTTAATACAATCATTGAAAACCTTCTGGAAAGAGGGATCTAGAAATAATACTTTAAGGAGAATCTCTTCCTTAAGGATCTGAGACAGGCTGGAGTGTAGGTCAAGCAAAAAACCCATACAAGCTTTTATTTTAGCTATCATTTAAAAAATTTATTTATTTCTTTTTAGAGAAAGGGGAAGGGAGGGAGAGAAACATTGAAGTGTGAGAGATATATCAATCAGTTGTCTCTTGCATGCCCCCAAACAGGGACTTGGCCCACAACCAAAGCATGTTCCCTGACCAGGAATTGAACTGGCAACCATTTGGTTCATGGGCCGTCGCTCAATCCACTGAGTCACACAGGCCAGCACTCATTTTTAAGTCAGTCTCTTTGGGGTATAATTTCCAACTGAGTTTATAGTAAAATGTTGTGACTTTTATCTCTCCAATAGATTCTCTTTGAAATTTCTGGATTACCAGTAATATTCTCCTGGTGATTTTCATGCTCTGAAGGACTGAGAAATGATGGGCTCTGCAAGGGGAAATTTGGGAAGGAACTCCAGCAGAGTCACTCAGCACTCTAGGACCATGGAACTGTTACGACAACTGGCCTGAGAATGCGGGGTCCCCAAAAGCTTCCACCTACTTCCTGGTTACATCTAAGAGAGCTGACCAGGTTCTGGAACACTTTCATTAGCCCCTCACTTACAGCCTTTTTAAGGAATTAGCAATGTGATGTGTCTACATTTTCAGAATGGCACAACAACTTCATACATACTTATCCCTCATTGAATGTGGTGAGATCGGGAACTGCTCAAGACACAGAAATCTGAAGTGAGGGCCTTACCGTTACTATTCAGTGTTTTCATGATAACCTCCATCTGTGCAAATTCATAGTTATAGTCTGGTTCTGAAGAAGCTTCACTGGCTGCGTCCAGGTCATGCTCTGGTGGGCCTGCTTCTTTTTCAAAGTCTTTCAACCAATCTCGCCGTTTCCTCTTAGGTAAATTAATTCTGTGGGGTTTTCACCATTAGAGAAAATCAACTTGTTTTGCACTCAGATAAAAAATATATATTAAAATATTAGTGAATACAAAGATGTTACCTGAAAAAGTGGTTATTGCCCCACAGGATTCTATCACCATGCCACAGCTGGGTGGTACTGCACATGAGCGTGCCATTCACACAGGACCTGAAGGAACATGAGGAGAAAGGTCAGCTGAATGGTAAAGAGCACAAAACCCAGCCCCAGTAGCTAAAGAGATAACTGGGGGGACTTTCTCTTAATAGATGTATTCTATTAATACCTGAAGAAGGAATAGGAGAATTACAACCACTTCTGAAACACATGATCTAAGCCAGGGGTCCCAACCTCCGGGCCACAGACCAGCAGCAACCTGTGACCTGTTGGGAACCAGGCTGCACAGCCAGAGGTGAGCTTGATGTCATGTGCTCGAATCATCCCAAACCCCTCCAACCCCCACAGAAAAATTGTGTTCCATGAAACCAGTCCCTGGTGCCAAAAAGGTTGGAGACCACTGATAAGCACCGATAATCCAGGGCTGCAAATGCCCCCAAAGAAAGAGAACCTGATGTGGTATGCAGCCTATAGGAGACAGACAGCACCACCTATGGAATACTTCTGTAATAATTTGAGCTGAATCTAATCAAGCTTCTATATGTAAATACCAATTTAGAAAACACAGAGGACAGAGGGAGATGCCAAATGATGCCATGGGATGCAATGAGCAAAATGCTGATAACAGGAAACTCTAGGCCAACAACTAGGCATCTTCAACAAACAATGCAAGAAAAAAGGGATTGGGGGGAGGGGGTGGAGAAACCCATACACTAAAAGAGATTTAAGAGATATAATAACCAATGACAAAAGTTGACAGTTATTTGGACCTTGATTTCAAAACACAACTGAAAAAACAACATTTATGAGGTAATTGGAGAAATCTGAACACTGAATATATAATGATTAGTAAGAAATTACTGTTAAATTATTTTAGATGTGATGGTATTAAAATTATGTTTAAGAATATTCATCTTTTAGATTTCCAGCGAAGATGGAGGTATAGGTAGACACACTGTGCCTCTTCTCACAACCAAAATTAAGGACAACAAATATTTAGAACAAGAAAACAACCAGATCTGACAGAAAACTGAACTGTAAGGAAGTCTGACAACCATTCATCCAGACCAGTAAGAGGGGCGGAGTTGCGGCAGGAAAAAGTGGAGGTGCGGACCTGGGCAGCAGTGGCTGGCAGTTCCCAGGTGTGCAGGCTGCGGCTAGCGGACCCCAGGCACGGCGTGGCAATTGTGCGGACCCAGTGAGGCCACGCAGGGTGGCTGGCTTACCAGACGGTCCCACATTCGCACACAGATGGTCCAGGTGAGGGAGAGGTGGCAGAAGGGACTGGAATCCAGGAGAGAGTGGAGTAAGCGCCATTGTTCTCTCTCGGACCCTGCCCCCACATACAGCGTCACAACTCAGTGACTGGGCTGCCCTGAACTGGGGAACACTTAAGGCTCCACCCCTCACTATGTAACAGCTGCGACCAGACCAAAACAAATGAACAAACAAACAAACAAAAAAACCCAAACCCCCAAAACAAACAAACAAACAAAAAACACCAAAAATGGTTCAAACCGGAGAACAAATCAAAGCCCTAGAGCCAATTCCTCTAAGTGATGAAGAGATAGCCAACCTATCAGATGCACAGTTCAAAGCCCTGGTCATCAGGATGCTCACAGAATTGGTTGATTTTGCTCACAAATTAGATGAAAAAAATGTAGGCTACAGTACATGAAATGAAGAAAAATGCATGGGGAACCAATAGAGATGGGAGGAAAACTGGGACTCAAATCAATGGAGTGGGCCAGAAGGAAGAAACAAACAACCAAACAGAAAACAAGGAAGAAACAAGAATTCAAAAAAATGAGGAGAGGCTTAGGAACCTCTGGGACATCTTTAAACATCCCAACATCCGAATTATAGGGGTACCAGATAGGAAAGAGGAAGAGCAACAAGTGGAAAACTTTGAACAAATAATAAAGGAGAACTTCCCCAATCTGGCAAAGGAAATAGACTACCAGGAAGTCCAGGAAGCTCAGAGAGTCCCAAAGAAGTTGGACCCAAGGAGGAACACACCAAGGCACATCATAATTTCATTAGCCAAGATTAAAATGAAGGAGAGAATTCTAGAAGCAGCAAGGGATAAGGGGACAGTCACCTACAAAAGAGTTCCCATCAAACTGTCAGCTAATTTCTCCAAAGAGACCTTCCAGGCAAGAAGGGGCTGGAAAGAAGTATTTGAAGTCTTGAAAGGCAGGGACCTACATCCAAAATTGCTCTATTCAGCAAAGCTGTCAATTAGAATGGAAGGGAGGATAAAGTGCTTCTCAGATAAGGTCAAGTGAAAGGAGTTCATCATCGCCAAGCCCTTATTATATGAAATGTTAAAGGGACTTATCTAAGAAAAAGAACATAAAAATATAACAGTAAAAAGACAGCCAACTCACAGATATTAACCACACCTAAAACAAAAGCAAACAACTAGAACAGGAACAGAACCACAGAAATGGAGATCATATGGAGGGTTAGCGACAGGGGAGTGGGAGGAGGAAAGAGGGGGAAAGGTACAGAGAAAAAGTAGCATAGACGGTGGGTAGAAAATAGACAGGGGGAGGGCAAGAATAGTGTGGGAAATGTAGAAGCTAAAGATCTTATGACACATGGACATGAACTAAAGGGGGGAATGTAGGTGGGAGGGGTTGTGAAGGGTGGAGGGGAATGATGAGGGAGAAATGGGACAACTGTAATAGCATAATCAATAAAATATATTAAAAAAGAATATTCACCTTTTAAAAGATAAAAGCTGAGATATTTATGGATGCAAAGTTATAATGTCTGGAATTTGCTTTAAAATAACCCAGAGAAGAGGGAGGAGGAGATGTGGAGGGCATGTAAATAAAACATAACTGTTTATGAGGTGCTTGTGTTGAAGCTGGATTATGGATATATGGGGGTTCATTATAGCATTCTTTCCACTTTTATATCTTTTTCCATAGTAAAAATGAAGAAAACATAAAAAGAATACCATGCTTAAATCCCAAACATCAACCAAACATATTGCAAAGCAAAACTAACAACAGGGGCTGGGGAGACAATCCTGACAGTGATTGTTATTGCATGTGAACAATGGGCACTGCGTCTCTGGGTCTGGGTTGGCCCGTGCATCTCTGACAGGCCTGAAGCAAACCTTGAAGAAGCAACGTAGCCCAGTGCGCATTCGTAGGTGATCTTTCAGCAGTGCAGCATTTCTTACATTGCAACTTTACTACAGCTTACCAGCTATCAAGGGGCTGTGAAGTCAGTCGCCCGAATAACCCACTGTAAGAGCTTTCCAATTAGATCTCATTGACTGATCCTCTGACACAGTTAAAGCACAGTCACTGACATTTTTTAGGGGGAAAGGAAAAGTCCTCCAGAATTTTTAGTGCTGAAAAGTTTGGTCTTTTTATAAATGTTTCCTTTACTTAAAAAAAAGAGATTTTGTTGGTATATTAAAACAAAAGATAATAAGGGGGATGATTAATTAATTAAAATTTAATTTACTAAAGAACTATCAGGAGAAGTTTAGTGGAGAAAAATAATGAGTATTATTTTGAGTTTTAATTTTTCAATAAGTTACTTTTCTCATATAATAATATCATTTTCTGGCTCCTAATATTTATAGGACTCTAAAGCAGAGTTATGGAATAAGTAGAACTCACATATGGAAATAATCACTCCTTTGTCGAAATATTTCAAATCAAGTAGCTAAGTTACTCTGGAAATACTCTCTTAAATCTTTGTAATCTGTCATACATAAACATGATAAAACTTTGGTGTGTGTATTTTTACACTAACATGTTCTCTTCATTCTTGCCATTGAAAATGACTCTCATCATTGTAACTCAAGCTTCAAAAGTTTGTGTCCCATCTACTTGGCATTAGGAACTAATTTAATCGTCTGCGAACTGGAACATAAGATCAGAATATATAGGTGTGTCTATACATATATAGATATGTATACACATACATGTACACGTTTTTGCTAAAGGATGATGAAAAGGGTTTTTTTTTAAAGTTTTATGGAATATATTTCTACCTAAAAAACAAACATTCACTAGTCACTTTCGAAGGAACATATTTGCCCATTGTTTTCTGAGGTATCTAAAAGGCTCTTCAGAAACTCTAGAAATAGCAGTATGACCAATAATAGAGATGTGTCCCTCTGTGTCCTTCATTATTTTTAATATGGAATTATAATCTTAAAAGTTCAGTTCCTCATGCTCCTTAGCCATATTTCAATGCTCAGGAGCATCACCTCACTAGTGGCCACCAAAGTGGTTCGTAGCAGGTACGAAACCTTCCCGTTTTCTCAGAATGTTCTCCTGGGCAGTGTCATTCCACAGCGACACTAAGAGCAGCTCCAGAGTACATGAGAGAGAAATACAGCAGGCTTTGCCTCTCCTACTTATTGCTAAATTATGAGATAATTTCTGTCTTTAGAGGACCCTATCCAGGGATACATACAGACACACACATGCACACATGTGCACGCCCCTCCACACACATATGAATAGATCACTCTGCCATTTATAATACTCTCTGAATGAAAAAGAAAAAATTAAGGAAGCTGTCTGGTTTAGTACTGTACCTAAGCCAAGAAATTAGCATAGAAAGTAATTTCTGGTTGGATACATGCTTGGGATGCTTGGAACAAGCCAGTATAAAACCTCTCTGCAGGAATTTATGTGCCCTCACCCAGGCCACGAGACGCCCACAGATAAACTGCTGAAGATAAGTGCATCTAAGAAACCATAAACTGTTTAGGAAGCAAACTTATCAGCAGATACATCAAACAGACTGAGGTCCCAACGACTTCAAAGAATAGAATTCTCAAATAAAGACAATGAAATATTTGAAAATAAAATTATTAATGGCATACAATGGAGTAAAAACAAGACTACCAGTAGAGAACATATCTAAAAATGGGCCTCCTCAACTTCTACAAATGAAGAATAGAGACATTAAAATTAAGAACTCAATAGAATGGTTAAGACATTACTATAGAGAGAATCAGTAGACTTGCGGATAGCTTTGAAGCAACAACGATAGTTCTTAACCCCATGTCCCTCTCTTACTATGTCCTCAACCCCATTTCCATCTTCAGAACCAAGACTCTTGACTCACTTCCTCACCTACCATTCTCTCTTCTTTGCATTCTTCCTTCCATACTCAGAACTATATGGTATCTAAACACCCCAAGGTTCCTGCTGTCTTCCTAATTGCTAAACACAACAGAATTTTTTTAGCTTCTATTCTGACCTCTCCTTCCTTAAAATTGTCTCTTTCCTTAGCTTCCATGACTATATCCTCCTGTTACCTCTACTGACTCCCTGGCTCCCTTGTCTCAGCCTCCTTCATGGACTATCCTCAGACCACCCCAAAAACATTGGTTTAATGCTCACACTACACACTCTCAATCCACTTTCAAGAGAGGCAACACTGCTAATGCCCAATTCTCTATCTTTAGCATAGCATCACAGCCCAAGGACACTTCGAAGTATCCCATACTGAACTCATTACCTCTCAGACCTCTCATCCTCCAAACTGGTTCCTCCTCATGTATTCCTTATTTGGTTTACCAGCACCACTGTTTATCTAGTCTCCCAAGATAAGAACCTGTCATTGCTGACTTCCCCTTTTCTTCACTAATGGAGTCCCATTTCGTTCCCCAAGCAGATCACTACAATTTTCTGACTTTCAAATAATTTTCAAATACTTTTTGTTCTTCTCCTCCGCTGCCACTTGCTGTGTTCCCATTACAATATAATAAATATCCACTTCCAGTCCTACAAATATCCCACAGTTCCTCGGTGATCAGATTTGCAGGCTATAAAGATCACTTGGAAAAAAGCACTTATCTTCCTGTATAGTAACTGTTGATTCTGTACATTCCCCTCTACCAGGCATTCCCAGCACAGAGCATAGAGCAAAGTATACTGAATGAATGAACTGCTACCCTGGGGTTCCAGGAAAGGAATAGATTGGGCAGGGTGGGGAAAAAGAAGAGTGGGATGAAAAGACATGGAACTGGAATTAAAATTGGGTATGAAAAAATTTGCTGATTAAAATCATTTTTAGACATAGTGTTAAAAGACAATATTATCAAACCATCATGTTGCACACTGTAAATATATATAGATTTATTTGTTAATTATATTTCAAAAAAAGAGTACAAAGAAATCCAAAGCTTCTAACAGAGGAGGATACAGTATAAGGCTAAGGACTATCTGAACTTGGAATAAGTAAAAATTAAAGAATAGTATCATTTCACCATTAAATATTTTAATAATAATAATATCACTATAATATAAGATCTATAAACTTTCATGTATCAGGTATGCTATCATTTTAAGTCTCAGTTTTTCATTACTTAGAAATTTATATGGCCAAATGAATATAATGTTTTCCTCATAAAAATGAGTGTTCTGAATTACAATATTTGTGTGTTAATGAATATTATTAGAGAACTTTATTTAAATAGTATACCTGATTATTAAATAATTTAAACATCATCTAATAGAACTAAAAAATAAATACATTATTCTGTCGATTCTCAAGTTTTTATACATTACAGCCTGGTTTAGTAATTTTTCAAAACAATGGAGTTATCTGATTAATTGCTTTTTACACAGTGCATTGCACTGAGTAACAACTAATTTCATTCAATATTTATTATGTGTCAGGCAGGCACTGAGCCAAGTGACATGCATGTTTTGTCTACCATTAGCTTCACAAAACCACGGGAGGAAATTGAAGTTTAGATAAACAAAGTGCTGGTCAAAGCAGAATCAGCCTACCCCAAAGCAGGTGTTTGAAATGCTGCTATCCAGCTCTCTGTAACAGGAAAGAAATCCTTGTAGCCTTAACTTTGATATAACTGAAGCAAAAGACAGAAAGGGCAGTCTCCCCCTTTGCAAATGAGGCGCACAAGCCATGGTAAGTAGCCATCTACTCTTCTTACCTTGCGTTTTCTTTTGGAGTAAGAGTAACATCACCATCGGATGCGATATCAATTTCACAGTGCTCAGGCTGAATGCCTATACCAAAGAGCTGGATGTCTTGAGAGGTGTCTGCACCCACCCTCGTATGGTCCTAGAACAGGGTATTAAAGAAAGTAAAAACCCTTACTTACAAGTTACTTACAAATTTATCACAATCAATTTCAATAACCCAACAACAAATGCATGACAATAATAGTAAGTGAATCAGATGGGAGATGCAAGATGTCTGGAGCACTATAAGTCAAAACTTACCTTAATACATTAAATTTTTTAAAAATGATAAAACAGGATTGGTGGGGGTGGGGAGCAACCCTGATCGACAGTGATTAGATACTGCTTTAAAATACAAGAAAATCAGACTTGACAGTAGAATACCCTGAGTTCCACTTTTAACTTGACAACTTATTATTTATGTGACGACAGGCAAATCATTTCACTCTCTGAGCCTCAAGTTCTTTTTTCTTCAAAACGAAGATAAGACCAATTGGACTTATTTAACGGGATTCTTTTAAGGCCCACCTGAGTTAACAGCAAAAGTGGTTTGAAAACAATTATATAAATTCAAGAACCATTAAAAATGTTTCATGGAAAGTTATACTTGAAAATACGTAACCTTTAAAGATTTTATTTTTATTTACTTTTAGACAGAGGGGAAGGGAGGGAGAAAGAGGAAAGAAACATCAATGTGTGGTTGCCTCTCGCACACCCCCTACTGGGGACCTGGCCTGCAACCAAAGCATGTGCCCTGACTGGGAATCGAACTGGCGACCCTTTGGTTCACAGACCGGTGCTCAATCCACTGAGCCACACCAGCCAGGGCTAAACCACATACCTTTTAAAATGTTAAAAATAGCTGAGTATATAATACTAGTATTACATAGAAGAGTGAAGCTTCCTGGTTATATGATATTCAGATTAACATGATGTGAAGGACCTCAAACCTCACACATATGTGGACTGTGACTCCTGGCGATTCAATCCACTGCTCATCTCCTTCGCTTCTTCTTTTGCTCTAAAAGTCATTTAACCATTATGATAAAAATACTTTCTATTCCTGCTGAGAAAGCATAAGGCCTGGTCTTTCAAAACGAGATTTCAGAAAAAATTCCCTTCCCCTTATTCATTCCCGAATGAACAGATCTTAAGTGTTGGGGGACTCTCAACAAATCAGGTGCTATTTTTGTTATATAATGTCTCTGGAAAAAGTAGAATAAAAAAGGATAGCAAGAATAGAAAGCTCCTTGCTTCAATTCTGGCTTATTCTCTATGGCATTTAATATATTTTCTCACTAGGCAGATCAGAATCCTTAACAAGGTCTCTATCTAACCTTTCACAAGGGGGTAATTTCTTTTTATTTAGAGATTTATGTGTGTGGACCATTTATGGAAGCTGCCTTCAAGTCCCTAGCTCCCCAATCCTTGACAGTTACTTAAATATCCAACACATACAACATCTACTTATATACTACCATATCAGAAGTTGTTTGCGTCTGATGACAAATGGCCTCATCAGGGTACCCTACTCAAAACAGATGTCTTATTTTTCCCCTAACAAAATATGTCAGCATTTCTAAAAACATGGTCTGAGAACCTGTGGGGGTCTCTGAGAACCATTCAAGAGGCCCATGAAGTCCAAACTAATAAAAATACTAAGATGCTATTTGCCTTTGCACTCTTGTTTTGTCACAAGTATACAGTGCTTTCCAGAGGCTACATGGTGTGTGATGTCATGGCTCTGAAGATTAATGGACTGTATAGTTGTAAAAGTTCGTATTTTTTTAAAGATTTTATTTATTTACTTTTAGAGGGGAAGGGAGGTAGAAAAACTTCGATGTACGAGAGCTACATTGATCGGTTGCCTCTCACACGCCCCCAAATTGGGACCTGGCCCACAACCCAGGAATATGCCCTGACTAGGAATCAAGCCAGCAACCCTTTGGTCACCAGGCTGGCACTCAATCCACTGAGCCACACCAGCCAGGGCCAAGTTTGTATTTTCAAATGGCCTCAGGTTTAGTACCTAATACAGTAAATATAGATAGATGTAACTGAGATACACGTAAGTTCTTTGGAGTCCTTGATACATTTTTAAAGAGTGCAAATGGGTTGTGAAAGTTTCGGATTGGAGGCAATAAGCTACCCAACATGGTTGGTGGCATCCCATCTCCACACTAAATGGGTGACTATGGGACCAAAACTTATTTTCTGTGGATGGATGTCTAGACGTTTCAGAAGAGCCCTAGCTATCTAATATACCACAAGAGTTTGTTTTAGCCTTATACTGATCTTGAGATTGCCTTAGAATTACTCAGAAGCATAACTGAGACTCTCCAGCGCTTCTCAGGATTTTTGTAATTGAACCCAAATATTGTCAGAATTCTTGTTGCCACAGCCAAGGATCAACATGACACCCTCAGCTGCCCACTTGTGCACCTCTGATGCTCATGGTCACAGGAAATCAGCCCCAAATGCACTGCCTCAGGATAATACAAAATTGCTAGTTTTCATTCTCAATAGTGACCTGTCTGTACTATGAATCCTTTTAAGGAGGATTAAGCTGGATAAAAAGCAAAATCATGGGGACAGATACCCAGGTTCAATTGCAAATGGCACATGAATGAATCAGGATTGCAAACACGTGTTTATATACCCTCTTACCTTTAAATAATAAACCAGAAGTTCATTGAGAGCAGGGTCTGCATTCAGGTTGACTAAGTAGCACTTGTCATCCCCCACCTTGATACCAGATGTCTCCAGGGAAATCCCCATACTCTCAAGTTGTCGTTGTCTCTCCTGCACACAAAGCAGACAAAAGCGGGGAACTCTATTTGTTGTTCTAGTCACCAGATGTATCCATGGAAAGTGTAAGTCACAGCTTCTGGGGACAATGCCAATGAAATTACACACTCTACCGAGCTCAGCCAAGTTTATTTACAGCCTAAAACGTGTGACATCTTTGGTCAGTGTTCTGGAAGCACGAGGCGTGAACCAGACCCCATCTTGCCCTAAAGGAGCTTAGCGTCCAGTAGAGGAGGGAGACTACATAACTGGAGACAAAGGAGAAGAGGTCTGTGCCACTGTGGAGGAACAACACAGGAGGGGGATCATGACGGGTTAGGAGACCAGAAAGGCTTCAGGAAAAGTGAACACTTAAGGTGGTTCCTGAAGCATAAGAAGAATTTCAACAGGAAGAAATGGGCGGGGCGGGGGGGGGGGGGCGGGAGGTAGCGAGATAAAGGCAGAGTGTTCATGGGCAGGGCACAGGAAAGCCGAGTAAAGACTCTGGGCACACTGGAGAATTTCAGGTGTCAAGAACTCCTACCAAATGCGGAAAAGTAGTGGGAGACGGGGCTGGAAAGCAGGTTGGGCCCCTGTTGTTGAAGGCTTTGAATTCATTCATTCACTCACTCTCTCATGACTAGGTACTGATCTAGGGCTGAGAATTCAACAGCAAACAAAACGAGGCCCCTCTCTTTCATGAAAATTTATATTCTAGTGGAAGGAGACAGACTATAAAAAAACAGATGAGTAAATATATATAATTTCCAATGGAGTTAAGTGCGAAGGAAAAACAGAAAGCAATGTAAGAGGGGCATGTGTGTGTCCAGCAAACAGCTGGACTATGTTCCTGTTACTGCTCTCAAGAGACTTGATTAGGGTAGTCTATTATTTCCAAATGGTCAGTGAACTCAAAATGTTTATGGAAAGCACAGTGTAGAGATTCATAAGACACATAATCACACACTTGTGCAGAATTAGTCCTTGCTTTATATTTTATCTCCAGGAAAGTTCACACGGCATTTTCTAAGATGCCCAAAGAATCAACTACATTGGCAAAGCTATGGTGTTCGGTATGTTACAAATTCTCTGTCAATCAGGTTGCCCTGCGCTATGCCGAGGAACCTAAAATCACAGATTTTTGTTTAAATGTGATAAACAGGAAATATTAAAGTATTTCCTATACCATCCCTGCTTAAATTCAGTGCTATCCCACACCTGCAGCAGATATACAGACCAGACTGCAGTTGATAAAGACACAAAGCCAGTGTCTAAACTGGTCTTTGCAGTCTAGTTCATCAGAGGAAAGTTCTCGAAAGACTTGTTGAGGATGACAAGTGACTGACAATACAGAAAAGACAGGAAATGAAAAAGAATCACAACATTTTAGGCCTACATTATCGAGCTACCTGTGCAATTTCTTCTGTTTTCCTCAGCTTCTCTTCCCAAGTCACTGTTAGCTCTTTTATCAGCTTTTCAGACTCTTCCAGCTTCTCTTTCAGTTCAGGGGCCTTCATAGCCTTTAAAATGAAACCAGAGCTATCAGATCTTCTAATTTTTTCTACTATGTAGCAAGACAATCACTTATTGTCCTTCTTAAGCAGTTATCAATAGTCTGTTGGAAGCAATTAATTCACACACTGTCAGTGTGGGGTTTAGACCTTTATTAATCAAGTGAAATGTAAGAGGCAAAATGACTGCTACTATTTAAAGGAGAAAAAGAAATACTAGTGCCCTGAATTGATACAAATCATTACAAAGTAATTTTACCCATCATACTTAAATTTCACACTTAAAGACTTAAAAGATGCTAAAGTTCATCTTCAAAATAGAAAGTTAGAAAAAAGTTTACTTAAGCAGACTTCTTTTTCAATAAGACAGAGATCAAGGCACATTACAAATAAAGGCATTCCAGTTATATTGACCTACCAAGAAAGGTGAAAATTCTTCTCACTTATTTTAAAACTTAAAATGGGGCCCCTCCAACTACTTTTCTTATGATGGAATAAACTTAGTGTATTTATTATTCACCTGGATGCAGGACATCTGGTTAAAAGATGAGTAATTTCCCTTTGAGTTTGTTTAGTGAGGATAACTAAGGGGTCTAAAAACAGATAATATGCAGCTTGTAAATTTCAGGAAGCCTTTAATTTGCAAAGAGATACTTTGACACCCTCTGATAACATGAGTATAACCCTATGAACAGGGAGGATGGTAAAGCCTGGACAAGAAGCTGAAGCAGCGATGATCCGGAGGCCAGCTGAGCATGCCTGAGTCTCACAGTATGTACAGAGCCTGAAAGTGACAAGCAGGGCCGGGGACATATGTGAACATTCTAGGAGAACCTGCTGTGGCTCATCTCTCCTGTGGCCAGGTGTTGTTCTACCCACCTGGCCTAGATTGTATGGTCACAGTGAAAATGCAGATTCAGAGACAAGAGGTAAGAAGTAGATCATCTACCTTTAAACAAATTCCAGAAGCATTACACTTTCCTCCCAGGATCAGGACTCTCTTCAAAGGGTATCAGCATTTTGATTTTTCAGGTGTTTGCTACCCTTTTTGGCATCAATAAAAAAAATTACGCTTGATGCACTGACTGATGATATAACCACAACAATAAAAATATCAACATTTATTGAGCACTTATGATGTGCAGGGCATTGTGCTAAGCACCTTCCAGATTCAGTGTTGTACTAGGGGTTAGAGATGAAGAAATTTAATGAAACATAGCTTCTTGAACTATAGGAGCTCACACCCTGAAAGAAGAGAAAGAGATGTAAACAAAAAATTATAATACAACTGCCAGGACCACCAATTAATGGAGTATTCAAATCTCTGGCTTCACTCCTTTCTGTTTATCTCCTATTGATAACTTTTGTGATTACGCAGATAATCCAATAGATAAAAAGTATTTAAATAGTGCCTGGTACACAAGTGCTCAATAAAATGACAGCTATTATGTTTTTTCCAACCCTCAGAATAAGGTGATGCGAAGGAACGTGAACTGGGAAGCCTGAGGTACACACCCAAGTCCTGCCATGTGGAAACATGTGACTCAACATAAGGAACTTGGGCTACACCTCAGTCACATTACCTATTTCAAATGGGACAGTGTCTTGCCACCTGGTAAGTTCCCTAAAGCAACAGCTATTTGGAGGAGGATGTGATTATTAAAGTCTAGGTAAAGCCAAGGAAAGATAGCAACAATACAAAACTATTGATTTTGTTTCCTCTCAGGAGCTGATATGGAGAAAGGTAATAAAATATTTCTGAATTATTCCTAACATTTAATTATCCTTGATCACGCTATCTTCCATGATTTAAGGAGGAGATGGCACACAATTCTTCTCTGAAAACTGCAGAGCCCTTTGGGAATACAGTCTACAATGTTAATAAAAACACCATAATTGGTTCTTTGGCTTTCAGGTGGAAGAGATCTAGGTTCTCAAGGACCAATTGATCTAAGGCAGAAAACAATGAGGAGGTAACAGCAGCAACTCTCTCTTAATTTTCCGTTTCCTTGACTGTATCCTAGGACAGAAGATTTTCATTATGTTGTCTTCACAATGCTTAGCACATAGCAGACGCCAATCAACACTGAAATGTTGAACCACATGGAGATGACCTAGGACTGCAAGCAAGTGGGTCCTTACAGCTCAGATACAAGTCAGGAAACTTCAAATATATGGAGCACCAGGCTGAATTTTTATTTTTAAATTTATTTAAAAATTATAGTTGACTTAGACTATTATACAAGTTCAGGTGTACAACACGGCGATTAGACAATTACATACCTTACACAGTGGTCACCGCAATAAGACTAGTGCCCACCTGTCATCATGCATAGTTACTACAATATTTCTGACAATATTCCCTGTCCTGTAAATTACCTCAGCCTGCGAGAGTTGCTCCCTCAGTTTCTCGACTTCTTCCCGCAGCTCCCGGATGACTTTTGCGTTGGGATCCTCGTTCACAATGGCATGGTTAACAATCCTTTTGGCTCGATCCGCATATCGTAATGTGGACAGCGTCTCTTCATAGTTGTCTGCTGCTGGGCTAATGGTGGCTATCATAGAGGTCTGGCTGTTGCCTCCCAAGTTGTCCTGCAAAATATTTCAAACAGCATCTTAGGAAACCAGGCCCATTTCATGGACAACAGGTATGATGAAAGCAGTAAATACACATGTGTAATATTCTCTGTGAAGAAAATGCTATGTGGAAATGGGTCTGTATTTCCCAAATAGTTTTATGACAAGATGAAATGTGGTCTCTCTATATCACAACAATGAATAATGTCCATCAACAGCATTACGAAGAGATAAAAGGCAACAGAAATGACTTTTCATTCTGTGTTCCTAGGAATTGGGATAACAGTACTACATTGTCAGGTGTTCTGTCTATTTTTAGTTAGCTGTGCACACACCTTTCAGCTGTCACCTCTGACACAGTCAACTTTTAGTCGGAAAAGAGCGCTGGAATGCTGAATTACCTTAAGAAGCCAAGTGAGGACTGAGTCTCGATAAGGCACAAATTTATTTTTACCCTTGCCAGCTGCCTGGTCGGCCAGTGATGATATAACCAACCCCAATGTTGTCAGTGATCTGCCAAGAGAATAATTAAAAAATTAATTTTATGGAATGTTTATTTGGTTTTCAATAATCCTTCTAGGTAATAAGTATAAAATACACAGAATAGAGCCCTAAAGTTAATATAATCAAGTTTACATTAATTTGTTGAGGAGCTGAGAAAAAAAGCTACAGAACATAACTTTATTGATTTAAAAGAATAAATTTAGAATTCCTGTAAGAATCTATTCTGGGGGGTAAAGGGAGGAAGAATAGGAGAATGGTGGACATCTGTAATAGTGTCAACAATAAAAAAATATATATATTTTAAAAAAGAATCGATTCTGGTTCATTACAGGACCTGAGAAACATTTATTTCAGAACCTGGAAGCTTACATTTAAGAGATCACAGTGGAAAACTTTACTCCAAATATTATGCTTCAAGTCTCAACCATTTACTCTTTGGATCTAATTTGGGCTGTGCTGGGCTCTGGTTTTGTTTCCCAGAATAACCATGTAACCTGCAGAGTCCCCATCCACTACCCACTGTAAGGTATATACTGTTTCTCTGCTTAAACCTGGCAAGTTTGTTTCATGTAGACTTATTACAGTTTACAAAAACAAGTACTCAAGGAGAGGACAGCATATGGTTCCCCTTCCAACCCCTGCTTCTCAAAGCGACAGCACAGTCTCTGAAGCCTCTCCAGCCTACTGAATCAGGACTAGTTTAAGGTATCTCCAGGTGATACATATGCACATTAAAACTTAAGAAGGTCTGATTGAAGAATACCAAAATGATAAATACATTTCGTTGTGTAGGCCTATGATTCTCAAAATGTGATGCTGGGACCAGCAGAATCAGCATCAGTGGGGACCTTGTTAGAAATGCATCTTCTGGCCCCTCCCCAGACCTACTGAATCAGAAGCAGGGGTGTGCAACCATTTGGTGTCTCTGCACCACACTGGAAGAAGAAGAGTTGTCTTGGGCCACATGCCAAATACACTGAGACACATAATCACACACACAAAAATCTCATAATGTTTTAAGTAAATTTATGATTTTGTGTTGAGCCACAGTCACAGCCAAAGTGGGTTGCATGCAGCCCATGGGCCGCAGTTTGGACACTGCTGGAGTGGAACTCAGTCAGTCTGCTCTTCAATAAGCCCTTCAAGTGATTCTGAAGTAGGGCTGAGTTTGAGTACCACTGGTTTAGGCTGCTGCGCTCTCCCTGCTGGCTTACGCATCTTCTCTGCACCTGAAGAAAAGGGGGCCTAGAAACAATGGATATGTGATACCGAGGGATGAGGGACATCCTCTCTGCATCACAGTTACATTCCAATTGCTCTTCTAGAAGGAATTCAACTGGTCCCTAAGTTAGCAGCCAGAAAAGAGCAGTGTCAGGTCTCACAGGATTGCAAGGAAGGATACATGATACCACAAACAGAAAATGATTTCAAAATAGTTTTAAAAATCAAATGTTACTACTTCTAAAAACAAGGCAGAGCACAAATCAGCCAAGTGACCAGAGGTTGGCAAGTGAGAGCCTAGATAGCTTTCTTTAGAATGTCAACAACAGGCTTGAAATTGAGTTGAAAGGAAAGAAAGTCTATTTCTCACAAAACATAAATCCCCAATGGTGACTTACTGAAGAGTCACTGAAATGCAAAGTAAATTCAAGAGGCAGATAGTGAACAAGAATTTTAATAACAGCCATTACCACAAAGTGATATAAATATGTACATCATGACTGACAGATTTAAAAGTTAAACAAGTCCAACCGAAGAGAAATGAAAACATGTCCACACAAAAATTTGAACATGAAATTTTTCATAGCAGCATATTCACCATAACCAAAATGTGGAAACAACCCAAATGCCCATCAAATGATGAAAGGATGAATACAATGTGGTATGTCCATACGATGGAATATATTGTTGGCTATAAAAGAGGAATGGAATTCTGATACATGCTACAACATGAGCCTGGAAAAATTATGCTATATGAAAGAAGCCAAACACAAAAGGCCACTGTCCAGGGATGAATAGTCCCACCCCTCCAAAGCTCATGCCCACTAGTACCCCAGAATACGACTTTATTTGGAAATAGGGTCCTTATGATGAAATAATTAGGGAAGGTTCTAAACCAATGATTGGTGTCCTTATAAGAAGGTCATGTGAAGCCCTGGCCAGTGTGGCTCAGTTGGTTGGGTGTCATCCTGCAAACCGAAGGGCTGCGGGTTCAATTCCTCGGGGCACATGCGTGGGCCGCAGGTTCAGTCCCTGTTGGGGCACCTGAGATTCAATGTTTCTCTCCTTCCCTTCCCCTCTCTCTAAAATCAATAAGCATGTTCTCAGGTGAGGATTCGAATTTAAAAAAAGAAGAAGCCATGTGAAGATGCACATGGAAAACAGCATGTGAAGATACAAGACAGATTGTAGCGATTCATCTACAAGCCAAGAAACGCCAGCCACCACTAGAAGCTGGGAGAGGGGCACCAAATACATTTTCCCTCTGAGCCCCCAGGAGGAAGACACACTCGATTTTGGACGTCCGGCCTCCAGAACATCCAAAAATAAAACAGCTAAAACAGGAACAGAACCACAGAAATGGAGATCATATGGAGGGTTAGCAACAGGGGCAGGGGAGGAGGAGAGAGGGGGAAAAGGTACAGAAAATGAGTAGCATAGATAGTGGGTAGAAAATAGATAGGGGGAGGGTAAGAATAGTATGGGAAATGTAGAAGCTAAAGAACTTATGACACATGGACATGAACTAAAGGGGGGAATGTGGGTGGGAGGGGGTGTGCAGGGTGGAGGGGTATGATGGGGGAGAAATGGGACAACTGTAATAGCATAATCAATAAAATATATAAAAAACAAAAAACAAAAACAAAACAAAAAAAACCCCAAAAATAAACTCTGCAACCCAATGTGTGGTATCTGTTAGAAAAACACTAAGAAATGATATAGCCACATATTAATCAATTTCAGTTATATGAAATATCCAGAATAGGCAAATCTACAGAGACAGAAGTAGTGATTGCTTAGGGCTAGTGAAGGGGCCAAAAGGGAATGACGGGGACGTGAGGTTTCTTTTGGGGGCAATGAAATTGTTTTAAAATTATATTGTGGTGATGGCTGTACAACTTTGAATATAATAAAGCTATTGAATTGTACACTTAGAAATGGCAAACTATGTGGTATGTGAAGTATTTTTCAATGCAGCTTTAAAAAATTTTTTAATTATAGAAAAATTCAGAAATTTCAGTCATCCTTCCAAAGCTAACAACTTTAAGAAAACTGCATGTGATATGTAAGAAACAGAGGACAGTAAGGGTTGGATATAAGACAAAAATACATTTCTGCTTCCATATGGAATATAGGGAACTTTTCAATTTTGCAACTATTGCAATAAAATTTTTTAGTTGAAAACAATTCTCTGAACTATCCAGATTTTTAATACTCCAATGCAGTAAAAATACTGAAAGGTCGGTATTAGTAACTTTAAGGCTCACGGTGGCCCTTGATATGAAAATATGTTTCGGGGTTGTCATGAATATTTAATCACTGAGACTCATTACTTTGTCCTATGGCAACTAATTATACTTCCTAATTTTATAGTGTGGGAAGTAAAAAGGGAAACGGTGGCACAGTGTCATCGGTCCCACTGTACCATGTGCACTCTGTGAGCCCAGGGCAGCACGTACGCGTCAGGAGCAGGGGGTGGAGCTGGACAGAAACAACACAACTCCAGTTACCGCATACACTCTGCTCTACAACTTACCCAGAGAAGCTTATCATTAGTAGAGGCCACAGCCTTTTATCTAACAGTGCGCACACATTCAGAACAAGAACTTTACCTACACCTATGACAATCTCCTTGAAACAAACAGAAGTGAAATACAGGGTAAGTGGGCTCCAGGAAGGGAGAGAGAGAGAGGTCAGCCGATGACATGGGGTCCACATCATTCCCCGCTTCTAGGTCCCACCCAGAAGCAATGATCCTGGAACCCTAAAAGCTGTCCTATTTGGAAGTTCAGTGTGGGAAAGGTGAACAATAGGGTTATGTATTTTAATGAGAACTTTATTCCAAGGAGCTTAAAAATATAACAGGATCACCAATTATGGATCCTGCTAGTACTGTCATCTCATACTGGAGACAAATGGGCAGCTTTTGTGCCTCACTAGTATCCAGAACAGGGTGGAATTGTTTGCCAATTTTCAGAGCTGAAAAAAGTTATTCCAGGAATCTTTCCAATTCTACCCAAGAGCTGCTCCTTCCATGAACTTACTGGAGAGAGGGAGAGCAAGGAAGCTCCTAATCTTTAAATCTCTTAGCACAAGTTCTTGGGCTGGGGTGTGGAAGGGAATGGGAGGGGCTGACTGGAGGTGAAGGAAGAATTAGACTAGAGGATAACATTTATAAACATTCCATGCTTTAAGATCGAAAATTCAAAAAAATCTACCATCTATCTGTCCATCTATCGAGAACAATGGACAATTAAGGATCAAAGAGAAAGCAAATAAAACTTGGAAGGATCAAAAACAATACCAAAGCTGCTCCAAAAATCCAATCAATGACAAAAAATAGTAATAATTCAACTTTTTGTGTGGAAACTTTTCTGAATAGTCCTCCAACCTACATAACTTTCTAACCATCAGATTCCTGCCCTTAGGAGTAGATATGATTTTTTTTCTAAGATCATAACTGCAGTATTTATTAAACTTTTTTAGTGTTAGCTGTATATAGGCATACCTTGGAGACACTGCAAATTCAGTTCCAGACCACAATAGAGCAAATGCAATAAAATGTCATCTTTTTGCTGCTGGAGGGTCTTGCCTTCACTTTGTAAAAAAAAAAATGCAACATCTGTGAAGCGTAATAAAATGAGGTATACCTAAATCTATTTCTATCGCTTTCTACTTAGATTGTGATCACTTTTAGGACAATGATCATTCTACTGCCATAGCTATTCCTTCATTAGTTACTGTGCCTGGCTTACAGAAAGCATTCGGTACTTGTGGAATACAACTGAGTCTGTAACACACTAAGAACAGAACATGGACCTGTTTCTAAAAAGGATTAATCCAGTCATCACTGGTATGCTCTGTGGGTGCTGGACCAATATCGACTTCCCCCTCTTCTTATTAACAGAACCCGAATTTTGTTGGGAAGTATGTGTCAAGCTAAAAACTCTACTTCCCTAGAAAGCAGAGATTCCCTGCAAAGAGTCCTTTGCAGCTTGAGGAAGCCATCAAACCCAGTTTCTGGCCAATGAGATGTAGGGAGACAGTACTAGGAGGGGCTTTCAGGAAAGTTACCTACTCCTGATAGAGAAGGTACATTATTCAGCTGACAGAAGCTGGTAGTCCTTTACCTCTCCTCCTTCTCACTTCTTGTTTGCAACACAGATATGGCTGCAATGCCTGGAATGGTACACCCATCTTTAGGTTATGAGGGTGACATGAACATACACTAAGGCTGGCAGAGCTGTGTGCCTGACAGCATTTCTAAGGTGCTGTTTCAGCTTCTGAGTGTCTTGTTAAGTGAGAAAAATGAATATACCATTTGGTTGTTACAATAGCTGGTTTCTATTGCTTATAGCAGAATACAGTTTCTTGCTTTTAAAGAATTAGTTGAAAGACGATGAAGTTAGTGGATTTGCATTTAGTACTTTTCCCCAGTAAGTCTCTATTCTTAAGAATAAAAAAGAAAAAGCAAAATATGGGGGAAAGACAGTGCCATCACCTGAAAGGGAAGGAAACCCTTATACCTATAGTACAGGCCTCATTTCCATTCACCACCTTTTTCTGGTGGTGAATGCAGATTAATAAACTCAAATAATGTTCATCTAATGAGTATCACTCTCAACCTCATTTCCATCTAAACTGCTGTGGTATAATAATAAAGTATACACCAACATTTCCAAAAGCAAGTTCTTTTGAAATTTGTTCTAGAGATTTTAATATACATTTATACCTAGAATTCTGTCATCTAATAAGTTCAAGAAATAAGTTAAAGTTCTATGGGATTTATCACTGCAGGACTTCTCAGAGCTTTTAACTTTGTGACTGTCCAAAGGAAGGCTTTAGGATTTACAAGTAGCCTTTATCAAAACTATTTGTCCGGGGATCCTTTTCTTCCCAAAGCCACTTGAGGAACTAGTATTTCACAAAAGTGCTTTGAGAAACATTGAGGTAAAAATAGCACATGCCCCAAAAGATGCGGCTACTGCACCTCAAGGAGCAGAGTTTTGCTCTGTCCTTTAGGGGTGTCTCATGTTAAATGTAAAGACATTTATTCAGATGTTCCCCCCACATACTTTGACCTGGCAATGTACAAGTGGTAAATTAACAAGGGTCCCTGCCCACCCTTGAATAATGAAGAGGTAAGTCATTTTTATTCTCCCCAGGTACAAGTTCGTTCAGACAATAATACCCTTTTAAGTGAGGTTTGGGTCATGGAAAGTACTCAAGAAGAAGAAAAGAAGAACTGAGTCACATGTAATATTCAACTTATAAAGTAATATATTATTACAAATTATATAACAGAATCCTGGGAGTATCATATATTACTGTCTCTAGAACAAGTTCACTAGAACTCATTTTTGGAGATGTACTTTATTATTAACCACAGTAATTGAAATGCAAGTGAGACCAGGAAAGATACTCATTGGATGAACATTGTTTGCATTTAAGGACTGGCGATTTCTGAGATTAAAATGGACCCATTTTCAACGATATTCCTTGGGGCATTAGAGACAGTGTTCCAGGATCCAAACGAGTTCTCAAGGGAGCTCAGCCAGCCAGACTCCAGCAGAAAGGACAGGTTTCCTTATTCCACCCTCAACAGACAGGTGGAGCAGAAGGCTGACTTTTCAGATGTACTCCCCTGTGAAGATGGTCTACAGACGACCTGTACCTCTCAGCCTGGAACAGGCCATGGTGGTGCAGCCATGTAGCGCCCTAGCTCTCAAAATGAAGGAATAATGTGTGTTTTAAAGCTCTTAAGAGCTTAAGGAGAGATGAAGCTCCTATATCCACAGCCCATTAAGCATATACTAATGTCTGTGTGATGTCCCTGACAAGTCTGCTTAAGAGGATTATTAATGTTCCATCAAAAACAAACAAACAAAAAAAAGCCGAAATAGGAGGCTGAGAGTAAGCTTAGGAAACATCAGAAATTTCTTTAATTTTAGCACTCACCTGGGTACTGATTTTAAGGCTGGAACTGTCAGGCAGCAGTTTCAACTTATTATATTATTTTATTAGTACACATTTATGTAGAGCTTGCTATGTGTTGGCACCGTCATAGCACTTTACATGAGTAATTAATTTGATCTTCATAATAGCCTTACTCTTAGGCTTGTTCCTCATCTGCATTTTACAGATGAGGAAACTGAGGTACAGAAAGGTCATAAGGCTAGTTTCTATAACTAAGTGACTCCAGTAGCTGCTCCAGAAACCCCCTGAACCTTCCAGTTGAATTGTCACCTGTGTTCCCACTGCACCCTGTGCGGAAATATCTATGGCACTTAATGCACCGATGCTGCCTTTCTAAGGGCTCCCCTCCGCCTTGGACCTTGCACTTCCTCAGGCCAGGGTTCCATCTTACTCACTCATCCCTGGGTTCTTATGCCCAGTGTTCAACACATATTTGCAAAATGGGTTAAAAAAGAGCAGCTTCATATCTCTTATCTGCAATCCTTGGGGTTACAGGTATCTTAAAATTCACAATACTTTGGATTTTAGGGAGTTCAGTGCATGCACTACACATGACCACCAGTGGGATCTGAGACACCACTCCACAGTAAAATACTGAATACATGAACAATTCTAGAGTTAAACTTATGAATGGCTACATTAAGAGAGTAAATAAAGACTATAAATATAGATAAAGACTAAAGATAGCCTCATGAGAATTCAGGTAAGGGTTTACCAGAAAGTGTGCAATGAAGAAAAAAAAGCACCTGGTTTTTGAAACTTTTTGGATTTTGGAATCACAGGTAAGGAGGGGATCGTGAGTTGCTATTTTTATGAAGGTCTCTAAGATGGCTGTGCAGATGTTACGGCACTGCCTCACTGTGAAAAGAATGTCCCATTCACTCAGTTACCACGTACCAATGGCCAGGCTGAGAACTTGGAAAACAACTGGTGGAGACCTGGATCCACGGTGGGCTCTTGGTGCATATGCACCAGCTCGGAGATTGGCGAGAGGTGTGGAGCAAATAGCCCTGGATTAAGGCTCAGAGGAAAGGGTTCAGAGGGAGTTCCACTCCCTTCTAGCCAGTTATTTTGGGAAAAGCATAAGACCAACTTGGCAGACATCCACAGGCTGATAAAGGTGTTATAAAATATAGCTCCATGCTTAAATGTTAGGTTATGTAGCATTTCTCAACATTGTCCAGTCAAAAACAAAATCCTTCTTCCTTTCACTTTTTCAAATGAAGTGACTTACTATTGTCCTAAACTATGTGCTCCCCAAGGACAGTGATCATGCTGCAACAAATAATCATAAACACAGAGACTTAAAACAATACAAGTTTATTATCTTGTAGTTCTGGTGGCCAGAAGTCCAAGATGTCCTCACTGGGCTAAAATCAAAATTTCGGCAGGGTTGCACTCCTCCTGGAGGCTATAGGGGAAGAATCTGTTTCCTTGCCTTTTCCAGTTTCTATGGGCTGCCTGCACTCCTTGGCTCATGGCTCCTACCCCATCTTCAAGCAAGCTATGGCCGCTGGAGACTTCCTCACTCTGCCTCAGGCTGACTCTGACTCTGGTTCTCCTGTCTCCCTCTTTCATTTGTTAGCGCTTTGTGATTACATCAGGCCCACCTGGATAATCTCTTCATCTCAAAATCTTAATTACTTAACCATATCTGCAAAATCCCTTTAACTTCTAAAGTAACTTATATACAAGATTTGGGAATTAGGACCTGACACCTCTGGGGGAGGCAGCAAGGCAGCATTCTGTTTACAACACTATCTAAACTCCTTTTGCACCCCCAGCATCTGCTGCAATGTCAGACACCTAACAGAGGGTTAAAATATCTGTTTGGCTTTATTGGCATTACTCAAATGCAGTAATGCCAAAAACTTCAACCAGCAGTTTCCTTATTTTTAAACAGAGATTAAAAAAATAAAATACCTAATATAAGCCTCACACAAAACAATGTATGTGAAAGTGGTCCGAAAGCTATAAAGAAACCTAAACATGGAGACAACAGTCCACAGACGAGGAGTAGAGGATACACACACCCATGTGTGAAAGAGCCAGTGTATAATAAGGAAAGACAGTGGAATGCTAAGAGAATTCCATTCAATCAATAAGTCATTATGGGAAACAGGTCAGTTGCTAGGGGACTGAAATCATGTTATCTATCACGTGGCCTTGAGGTAGTTCAGTTTGGGACACTACATAATTTCGTGTCCAAATTTAAGGAGGCAATGATAATATTTACTCTGGGGCAAAGGTATCAATCAGAACTTTTTTCAGGCAGACAGAACACATGGTCATGCCAAATACAGCAAGCACAGTGGTGAGCCTGGGCTCTGGAGCCAGAATGCCTGTAACCAAACCCAAGATCCACACTTAGGGCTTTGTGACCCTGGACACATCATGTAACAGCGTTCTGCCTTGGTCTCCTCATCTGCAAATGGGTAACAAACTCCTTTCACAATGCTGATGTGAGGATCAGATGAGTTATGACACAGAGCATTCAGAAAGATGCTTAGCACACTGTAAGACGTCAATAAGATTTAGTGATCATTACACATCAAGACCCATACTCCAAATTCCCACAAATTCTCAGTACAGAATCTCCAGTGTTTCCCCACAACCCCAGCCAGCAGGGCTGGCACGGCCCAATGCCAGCACACAAGTCTCTAGGACAGGTGACGGTCCTCTCTTTGGTACCTGCTCCCTCACACGCCCATTTTTGCTTTCCCACCCTGGTCCTGAGCTCATGTTTGGAATGCAGAGCTGTAGTGCCAGCCTTGGCATCTACAATATTGTGTCATCAAATATAGCAAAACCTTTTGTTATTTGAGCAGGAGCCAGGATGACTGGAAGATTAACTCCCTGAAGCAGCAGTCTTTTCAGTGAGTGTGTGTGGCTGTGTCCATTGGAGAGAGGGGGGCAATGGCTGACTTCTAATTTTAAACTTGTGTATAATAAAATTCTAATGTGCTAACGTCATTTTAAACTGCAAGCTGCACAGACATGTTCCTGAATATATTACATCTTGTCACCTTCTGTCCTAAACAGAATCCCAAGTTATATGTCACAACAGAAACATATTACAAGTACAAACTACACTGCTTTCTGCTGAACTTGGAATAAAGATCATGATTATGCTGTTTACATGGATTATAAAAACAACAGCTACAACAATTAATTTTATTCAGTTGCATGCTATGAGCCAGGCATTATTCTAAGCACATTATGGGTATTTAATTCCAAACAATTCTATGAAGTAGGTACTGTTATTATTCCCATTTTACAGATGAGAAAAATGAAGCATAGAGAGGTGAAATCACTTGCCTATGATACATACACATCTAGTAAGTGGTGGAGGCAGGATTAAACAGGGGCAGTCTGCCTTGAGCACACCCTCTTCAATGCAAACCCTGCTCCCTCTCGTGCTGGAAAGGAGAGAGAGAGACTTCCTCTCGGATAACAGGGGCCATCCTTGACACAGCACTCCTGCCGGAACAAGTTCTTCACTTGTCTGTACCTTTGCTGCATGTGCCATGTAAAATGACTTTATCTCCTTTGTCTACCAGGCAAACTCCTACACACTCTGCACCACTCTGTGCTCAGCCTTCCCTGCATCACGGGGCACACTGCAGGCACTCAAGGCAAACAGTGAGATTTCAGTATGGCAGTTATTCAATAACTGCTAAGCTTTTCTTTTTTTTTAAGTATTGATGTTTAAACATTACTAGCCTTACCAAGAGATTCAAAGCAGATTTTCTCTTCAGAGTAAGCTCCCAAAGTTAATTTACTATATGATTTTATTAATGAAATTGTAATTTGCATTTACCTAAGTCTACATTCCATACACTGATGCACTAAATATTTGCAGAATGTTTGAGCAGGGCTGCACCACATAGCTTAAATAACTTCATGCATCTCTACAGAGGCCAGCTGTTGTTTTTCCTCGACACAGTTTACTGAAGCCGCATAGATCCCAAGCCACCTGTGATCAGAGCTGTCTGACCCTTTATGTCCCAAGGCCCCCCAGGCACACAGTACACGGGATGTGACATTCCAGGTGAGCACCGGCCGCCTTACTTGTTAATGTTGCTGCCTTCTTTCAGTCGCTCTCCTGCGGCTCCTGTTTTGGATACTCTTTCGCTACCAGCCAGGTCTACCAAGCTGACCTTACTGACTTTCTCTCCAGAGTTCTAGTTGCAGGAAACAAGACAGAAACAACACACATAAATGCAAAAACCACAGATTTCTACATACACGTCAGCACTCTGAGAGCAACCTTAGCAGCCACCACTATAACAAGGCAAACTTCTCAAGAAGATTTTAAATGGTAAATTGGACCAGCCATTTCATAGCCAAACCTTAAATTGGTGTGGTAATGGAGCATTGTGTTTGGCAGCTGGGAAGCAAACACACTTCACTTTCTGGAATATAGTCAGGAAGCTGCCAATTTTATATGCCTATGAGGAAATACTAGAACATGAGGATTCCTATTTATTCTGGTCAAATTCCTCTTCTTTTGAGAAAGTGTTCTTTAGGCTAAATGTTGTGCTTTCCTCTTTAACATCCCTTAATGACAATGAGGTAGACTCAGTTGCTTTTTAGGTGAATTTCAGTATCAAAGAATACATACTTAAAGCTGTCTGGTGACATCATCATACTCTTTAGGGAGTTCACACAAGAAATCCAACTTTTTAAAAAACAGTTATGTATTAAAGAAGAATCTAAAAATTTAAATGATTTAAGCAAATTAGCTCCTCTACTTGGTAGAAAAGCTAGCACAAAATTCTTAGCAGCTGAACCCAAACATGAAACACATCACCCATGCAGGTATTTTGAGTTCTTTTACTGCCACCAAAGCATCTGTCCAGTTGCTCACCCCAGACTGCAAGTCATAAAGTGTCTGTGTGATTATGATGTTGAACACAGCATGGGAGCGGCTACTTTCTTCATTCATGTTGGTTGCAGCTACCGTCCGAGACTTATTTCCTTCAGACATCAATGACTCAATATCCTAGAGGCAAAGCATAAGGAAAGTATTATAAGCAAAAACATATGAATGGTCCTGCCCACAGGTGTACGTATTAATTATGGCCCTCTGACACATTCGCCACCACCCTTCCATAAAAGCCTCCCTGCCTCTCCTTTATCGAGCCTGGTTCAGCTGCCACCTGGTTCAGCTCCTTCAGAGTGCTCTCTCGTGTAGGAAATGATTCCCCTATTCTCTCCCACCCGCAACTGTCTTCTTTCTCTGTTAACTACCTATTTTTTCCTTTATAAGGTCCTACGGGAGAAAAGAGCTAATATGTACTGAGCCCTCCAGATACTCAATAACAATTAGTACCTTATTTTATTCTAACTCTCTGGGCTTAACAACTCTGTGTAGCTATCTGTTGCTCACTGACTTGCTTCTGTCCTCCAACACTGTGGCTCTCCTGGGAATTTTCCTTATTCACCTTGTACACCTGCCTTACAACACTTGGAACCTATGGATTCTCATACAATGTTTGATGAATGAACCTTATAAAGAAAGTATTCTCATGATTTTACACACAAGGATACTGAAGTTCATGGAGGTCAAGTAACTTTCCCCACATCCAGTAAGAGGCAGAGCTGGGACACAAAGCACAAGCTCCCTGGCTCTTATTAGTAAGTGATGAGATGAGCACTGACCCAACCACGCTGAGCTACAAACCAGTGCTGACTTAGCACCTCTACGCCAAAGAGGTCGCCATTCACTTCAGAATCTAGGTGTTTTTAAAGTAATGACTACATTGTATTTCTGATTTAAACAATACTAAAAATATCTTCACTTACTTTTTAATTTTTTAATTTTTCAATTACAATTGACATGCAATATAGTATTAGTTTCAAGTGTACAACAAAGTGATTAGATGTTAATATAACTTACAAAGTAATCATTCCAACAAGTGTAGTAACCATCTGAAAAATGTCGTCTAAATGGCTAGAGAGAGTTACTTCACACATTAATTTTAGTCCCACTGAGTGAGGGTAGGACAGCCATAACAAAGAAATAGCACAACTAAGTAAAGGGGTGTATTTGCTCATCATTCATCAACTTTCTTCAGCAACAGATGGCAGTTTGTGTTATGATATTTCCAAAGCAATGACAATAAAAACAAGGGCAAAACATCAAGTCAGAATGTAAGAAGGCATAAAAATCAAGAAGTAGGAAAATGAAACAAGTCAATCAATGTAGAGAGAATTGATTTTTTAAAAAAGGAAATGAGTGAAAAGTAATGAAAACCAAGAGAGGAGACCCTATTAAAGAGAAGGGGTTGAATTAACTACCAAACACTGTCTATATTTGTCGAGATGGGCATCATTTGCAACCTTAAGTAGAACAATCTCAACAAAGTGGTATTAGTGAAAATATTCAGCAAGCTCAAAACACTGGGCCTCCAGCTGCACTGTGAAACCTTTGCAACAAAGCAGGTTGAAGACTGTGATTAAAGGTCCTTTTTTTCTGTTTGGCATGTGTTGTTACTGGGTTTTGGAGAGCATGAATGGTACCAATAAGCTTGCTATAAAGCATTCATATAGAAATATTTTCAACATCACTTGCACACTTCAACTTACTGTAGTTATTTAATGACTTAAAAAAATAAAACTTACCTCAAAACTAGTGACAGCCAGTTGGGATAAGCCATCTACATAAGGTCCCAAAACTTTATGCTCCCGAACTTTAAGAGACTGTCTACTCCTTCAGGAGGAAGAAAAACGGAATGAATGAATCAGAAAAAAACTCTGAGCCTTTTCATGCTTTTTAAGTACTCATAAACCAAGATGGCAGTTTCAAAATAATTTTTTAAATATATAATCTTCATTATATTTTTTCCATTACCATTTAGTCCCCTTATATCCTCCCCACCCAGCAATCACCACCCAATTTTCTATGTCCATTGAGTCCTTTTCCTTTTTTTTTTTAAAGATTCTACTTGTTTATTTTTAGAGAGAGAGGAAGGGAGGGAGAAAGAGAGGGAAAGAAATATCAATGTGTGGTTGCCTCTCATGTGCCCCCCACCAGGGACCTGGCCCACAACCCAGGCATGTGCCCTGACTGGGAATCCAACAGGTGACCCTTAGGTTCACAGGCCAGTGCTCAATCCATTGAGCCATACCAGCCAGGGCCATGAGTCCTTTTTCCAAAAGAATTTTTTAAATAATCAACAAATATTCTAAAAGCTACTTTATTTAGATTAACAAGACAGTATTCATTATGATAAATGTCTTTTATACTCGGATTTCTATTTAAAGTAACTTAGTACTTAAAAATTCTATCTCCACTCCCAAAATAAAGAGTCAGCACACAGAATACTAGGTTGGGCCAACTTGCTTTAGAGATGAACTTCAGTTTTACATAGGAGGAAAAAAAAGAAAAAGAAAAGAGACGAAGTGAAGAACGTGACAGAGATGAATTTAACCTCAAGGCTTGTCTATAAATAAGCACATTCTCAGTAAATAATATCTTAAAGTTTTGACCAAGCAATAAACAATATTAAAGTACTTTATTTTATTTTTAATTTAGTTTTACAAGTCTGTACTGATTCATGCTGCTCTGTGCTGACAATTTTACACAGAAAGTGATATTACAGTACAGCAGTTGCTTGCAGTTACTGATATTTATCCTACATTTAGAATCGGCTCTGCTGGTGAAGATTTTAGGGCTCGTTTGATTTTTTAAATGGCAAACCTGGTTTGGTACCCATTTGCACAGCATATCAACAGATAATTGAGACTAAAAGCAAAGCAATACAGATTATGACTATATTGTATATGTCTGCCTCTTTCAAGGTGTCAGATATTAATCACCTTTCAAATAAAGAGTCACTCAAGTGTGGAAAAAAGGAACTAAGAACCAAGAGTGCTTCCCAAAGCCTTACCATTGTTACCTAAGAACTTTTCAGTTATCCCTCCCAATCTTACAACCCTACAAAATAGGTTTCACTAACTTTAAGGATGAAAAATTCAATGTGACAATGAGCAATTTTGCTGTCCTCTAAATAGGGGTAGACCAAATGCACATCTTTACAAGAGCTGCTTTGATGCACACAAATCCAGAACTAAGCTCACTCTGCTTACACAACCAGAGTTTTTAATGCTATTCATGAGCAAGAAAAAGTACAGTTAACACACTACCAAGTGCTTTTGAGGTGTCTAACATCTGGCATTCTCATACACTGCTGCTGAGAGTGTAGGCTGGTACAACCACTTTGGAAAACAGCCTGGCAGTGCCAAATAAAGTTAAAGATTCAGTATCTTTTGACCTATAATTCCACCCTGTGATATATTCCCTAGAAACTCCTGCATTTGTTCACCAGAACTGGACAAGAAAGAGCAGCACTATCTAGAGATAAAAAGTGGGCTAAACAAATTATGGTATAATCACACCACGGATACTAAAAAGCAGTAAAAATTAATGCATTATTACTTCATATATCAGAATGAATGAATCACTGACGGTAAAAACAGCAAGTCACCAAAGGACACATGTAACTATGATGTCGCTTACACAAAGTTAAAAACTATGCAAAATCATGTGTTAACTCGAAAGAGGAAGAAGATTAATGAAAAACATAAAATTCATAATAGTAATTACTTTGGGGAGGGATAGGAAATAGAATGGGATCTAAAAGAACATATAGGAGGCTTCGAAAATATTGGTCATGTTGCATTTATCAAGGGACATGGTGACTAGGGCAGTCTTTGCTTTTATTATTCTTTATACCTTACATGTATTATAAATGTTCTTTCATATGCATTAAATAGTTCATAGCTTTAAAGTACATGTAAATATTTTCTATGACTGGGTTACTTCCTTCCCACCCACAATTTTGACCTTATATGTTTGTTTACACCCTTGGTTATTCAGCTGCTAAAAGCTTTAAAAAATATTTTTTAGTGACAAGAAAGTGTTCGCTATGTTACATAGAAAATTCAGGATACTGAATTGTATTTAGGGAATCACTTCAACACACACACACACAGCATACATTTGAAACACAGGATCAAAATGTGCCAAAGTATTAACAGCAGTTATTTCTGAGTGGTGGGATTATAGGTCATTTTTATTTCTTCTGACATTTTGCTTATATTCTAAATTTTACATAAATATATATTATTTAAATCAGTAAAAAAATTTAATAAAAAAAGTAAATGGTCCTCTCTTCTATGAATCAAACTCATCTGGTTTTTAATCACCTACTTTTTGAAAAATACAGATGCCTAGGTTCTCCCCTGGGTCTACTGACTCCTAGTCTCTGTGGGTGGGGCTCAGGTAGGCGTATCCTTGAAAAGCTCTCCACATGATTCCAATGCACAGTCTGGTAAGAGGATCACTTGCACAGGCTGGGTGGTTTCAATAATTCAACCTCTTTATCTCCAATTCAGAAGTGCTGCTTTCCAACATAAATGGAAGGACCAATGTGTAAAAACACCTTTTTAAAAATGGCATATATAAGCAAGTTTGTACATGTAGGATAAACTATGTACAAATGTAGGATGTAGGATAAACTATGTATGCTGGGTATACCAACAGCTTTGAAAGCTGATGATTTCTCAGTAAGTGAACTGAAATCAGAGTATGACCAAGGGCTCAAATAAATATACTCACTTATAATTGTAACTTCAGGATCACTTAAAATTATTGCCTCTATGACTTACCCTTTGGGGTCTAAAAGATCCCGAACTTTCTCATTATAAATTTCCATATAGGATACTTCGACTTTAAAGGTCTGTGACTCATTTTGCTCCAGAGAGATCCTTTTAAATAAAGCACAGCAGAGCCTTGGGATAAGGCCCAGCTGCTCAGCATTGCCCATCATAGAGAAGGATTTTCCTGAGCCTGGAGAAGAGCAAGCAGAAAGAAAGAAGGATAAAAGAGGCAGCAACACGTAATGCTTCAACCATACAAGTTTCCTACATAGACCAACCAAGGTCACACAGTGGAAGTGGCAAACTTGGCCACCAAACCTGGCCCTCATACTAGGTTACTATCTTTTTCTATTATACCCACTGCCTTTAGTTTCACTCTCATTGCAAGATCCAAGAGGGCTGCTCATTTACAGGTGAATGCACACAAACATAACCACTAAAAACAGTATGTACAGTAAATATCAACTATACATCACGAAATAATATAACAGTATTTACCCAAAAGTAACTTGTTTGTGAAATGCTTTCATATACATTCTCTCATCTGAGTCTCCTAGTTGTCTTATAATGTGACCATAGGCAGTACTGTTATGATTTATTGATTTATTCCACCTTTATAGTTGAAATAATGGCAGCTCAGAGAGTAAATGGCTGAGAACCTAGTATGTTTTTGTTTTGTTTGTTTCAACCAACTATGCCCCAAGCCTACAGTGAGTAATCTACTATCGGTTTTGTATCCTAGTGAAAGTCCTTCGTATAAAATGATACTAAGAGGTGTTTGGGTTTTTTTTTTAGTTTTTATTATAACATTTGTACGAAGAAACTTGCAATTGTTTTTTTCTGGCTTAAATACAGGTGAAAACTGTAATTTAGGGAAATGGCATTTAATAGTTTGAAACTAGCTTGCTCATTTACACTGAAATTAATTGCCAAAACTGTTGAATCATCAAAAAGAGGGTTCTTTTGATCATCGCACTCAGTAAAACCCACAAAGGCAGAAGCATATTTTGGTTGCTTCCCAAAGTGTTTTCATTTCTGTGTTTTAAGAAATGCACATTTAATACTGACTACAAATAAAAGCAGCAACTTACCTGTTTGTCCATATGCAAAAATGCAAGCATTATACCCCTGAAAAGCTTTTTCAAGAATTCCTTCCCCAAGGCACTTGAAAACTACCTCTTGACCTAAAAAAAAAAAAAAAAAAAGAAAAAAGAAAAAAGAAGAAATGATGTTTCTTGACATATTTGTGTTAGTATCTAAGTCTCAGTTGCCAACATTCTCTAACTCCAAAAAGATGTTAAAACTGTACTGTGTGCCTGCTATGTGTAGGGCTAAGTTTTAAAGGTTAATGGGTGCAATTTTATTTAATCTTCTTACCCATAGCTCAGTACCTGAATCAACTTATGATTCTACCCACTGCTTCCTTGTAAGACTCTTTAAGGCATTAAAGTTTGCTTTCCATTGTCAGGAGGCCATACTGAAGCATTGTTTAAATTTGGTTTAGTTTCTTCTCATAAGTTAGTATAAAATGTTATTAATCACAAATTGTCTTTCCCCCCATCTGGATTCTGAGCTTCCGATGAGGAGGAACCATGTCCTACACGTTTTGGTGTACACATGTTCCTTGGCACCAAGCATGGTGCTGAGTACCTGCCAGGTGCTGAGAGGCTGCTGATTGCTGGTGGAGGGGATGTATTGAGCACAGACACCTCTCACTTGTGTTCTCACAGGGGGTTCAAGGACAAGATCTCCTCGGTGAGCCTGTCTATAGCTTATTGTAGCTCTTGGGAGAGTTCTGCCATTTAGTAGTATAAATATGATGGTAGCATCCGTAGCATCCAGCTGAAGAGTTGAAGTCTGAAAATATTTTTAAGCACTTAAGGCTACCATTTACTACTCTTTGAAATGGATGACTTTCTGACATTCATTCACCGTTATTAAGAAAATAAAAAGGATATTCTCCTTCTGGTGTGCACTTACAGTCCTCAGAACATTCACTATTACAGCATTTGTAGAAACTACTGGTTCAAGTACCTCCAGTGGAATGAGAACACCCTGATTGATGCCAGAGACTGTAATCTGTTTATCTTTACAATACTGGTGCGTAATACAACATACTTAATAAATATTTATTGAAAGAATGAGTCCATTTAACCTTTTTATCCTATGCAACACTTCCTTTCACATTTGGAAATAATGCAACATAATAAAAGCTTTTGGGTATATGTTCCTCTTTTATGCATCTCATTTTAGCAGTCCCTTGTTATATTATAACATATCATGGTTGAAGAATGGGACTCTTAAAAGTGCATGAATATAAAACTAGATATATTTTCAACCATTAGACTGACAAAAATAAAATTGTGACAATATTAAATATAGCTGGGTTGAGGAAATAGATATTTTCATAAGATGCTGGAAGAATAAACAAATGCAGCCATTCTAAAGGAAAACCTCACAGTACTTCTAAAAGGGACTCTGCCCATAATCATTAGCACAGCTGCCCTACAGAAAGCAGGGACCCCTGTAAAAGGATGCTCATGGCAACATTATTTATAATGCTACAGGCTGGAATCAAGTTAAGTGCCCATCTGTAAAGAAGTCGATAAGTAAAATGTGACTATTTTATATGATGTAATATTACAAGTCATGTAAAATGAAACAATCTGTGTGTAAATAATGCTAAAATTTAAAAATGTTCTTGATTTAAAAAGGTCATATTCAGGCTGTACATATAACATAAAAACTTAGGTCAAATTGTGTGTGTGTGTTTGAGACAGAGAGAGATTTATGAGTGCTAAAGTAAAAATATGAATTGGGAGAAATTGTACCAAATTTATATAATCTTATTCTCCATTTCTGACTTCCAACATCTAGCACAGACATTAGTACCTGAGAGGTATTCAAAACATGTTGGTGGAACGTGGGGTTTTTTAGAAGTGCAACAGTAAGAAGCTTTCCTAAACACACAGGTTTGTTGAGAAGACTAAAGACACATGTGTCCATGCGCGCACACACACGATTTACAATTGTGAGTATGTGAAACACAAGAGTTCATTCTTTTATTATTATTTATTTGTTATTGTATTATTTTCCACTGATCACAGGTAAACCTACTTTTGCCTCACCCTGTGTACTCTGAGGAGAATAAGGTATTGTCAAAATGATTATCAACTAAATACACTTTCAAAACTGCTTTTGTTAGTCTTGTGGTTATGAAGAAAATATGTGACCCATTCTGTTGCAGCAGACCTTTCATACCCATCAATATTTTTTTCTCATACATTTTCAAAAAGTGCTTTCCTTATTCCATACGCACTCCCAAAGTCCATGCCAAGAGGCCAGCCTCAAATCTGGAGGTGAGCCCTGGAGCACAGAAGATCGGAAATTAAAACACAGCCTGTGCTCAGGCCTGTGATAACTGACAGTGGTCCTCAGCCAGACCCAAGTGCCGTTTGAAGGCATGCGAAAAGCACCGCTTTCTTGGCGCACACAGATGAGTGGCGCAATCCTGTCTGATCATCCACACGGGTAGCACCCAGGAAGGGAGTGGGTGGGGGGGGGGGTGGGTGTGGAAAGACACTTTAAAACTTGGTGAGGTCGAACATCCTAACCATAATTCATGATTTCAATTCATATTTAGTAACTTGTAAGAAAAAAAAGCAAGAGCTTGAGATGGTGAAAGGATTCAGCTGCAGAGAACTGTGGCCAAAGAGCAGATGCCATGGCTGCACAGAGCCTGGAGTCATTCCCCAATCAAGAATGGATACATCAGGTAGTGAAACATGATACTTCCGGTTTCTAATGCTGAGAGGCTAGTGTTATGAGGAATTAGTTTCTCAATGTTCTCTCAAGGGCAAACCACAGTGCTTCCTTTTCTTTGGAAAAGTGGCCTTTTAAACTAGAGATCATTAGTTGGAAAAAGAATTTTACAGAAATACATGAAACAGGTTTTTCATATGTCAAGTGAAAATAAAAAACCAACTCAGGATGTGTATACTAATATTGCATGAAAAATAAACCAAATGACCAAAGAATTCTCCAGGATATAAAAATAGAAGAATACACTTCAGTTTAGCCTATGTCCAAATTATTGTAAATACTAAATAGGATGTGAATTAACCTATTTAATTTGTATAATATTATTTATGCTATCAAGAAGAAGAGAATTAATCTTTATCAATTGTCCTGTTTGTAATGCACCTTACACATTTTCTATCATTGCATCCTTACAATACCCAGGTATAGTAGTAATGGATAGTGATCAATAAGGAGACTGGGGTTCTGAAAGAATAAGCCATTTGCCCAAGATCCGGGGGTCTGGGTCTTGTCTGTGTTGGCTTCTGAATGTGAAGGCCGATGCCCATTCACAATCGGAGACATGCTGCCTGACACTGGGAATCAGCTGCTCGCTCCTCTGGTCTCCATGGTATTTTCCACAATCTCCCAGAACTCATCCCCTGCACTGTATTTTTTCTCTGCCATTGCATTGTGAGCTCCTTCCAACACAGTAGTTGTTGCATCTTAGCAGAGTGCCTGGCACACAGCAGGCACTCCTATTGAATTATTCCTATGTTGACATTGCTGTAAAGACTAACATGTATTTAATTGGGAGCCCCTTTTCTCATTAGTGATGACTGAGGCATCGAAACATTGTGTGTTGAACTTAAAAAGAAATATTTTTAATTGTATTAGAGGTTACACTTTGGTCAAAGTTGGCTGTTTTTGAAATTCTAATGAGCCTCTAAAGACTACAATATCCTTTGTTAACAATAAGGCACTGGGGTGTGAATAAACATGTCGACATGATATGTACCTACTAATTGGATGATTTTAATAAAGATCACAGATTATGCTTTTACTGACATTCAGAGTAACCTCCTGAACCTTGAAACAAAACATGTGATTAAAAAAAAAAAACTAACTTCTCAGATTTCCCCTAAATATATACAAATGCTTTCCAAAAAGTCAAGTTCTTTGAGTTAGATATTAACAGTTACATTTGACAGAGTATAATTTATTTTATCATATTTAATGAAAGTTTAGCTAGGATAGGAAAGACAAATTCTGGGAAACACAAAATAGACTATGAAAAAGAAGCAAACAATTATTTTGTGTTTCTGGAAAGAATTTTTCTCATTTCCATCTTTAACTATCTTAAAGCACAATCTATAAAAGGATAAATATAAAAAAAACTACTGTAAGATTCATGTATTTTTACAAATCTGTGCAAGACTGGATACTATAGAAACTGGAAAGCCATCTTATATGGCTTCGTGTCTCAGGGGAAATTTATTCTCTTTTAAGACAAGACATAATAAATACATTTTTACCTCTGCAAAGATACATCAACATGAACATTGTTTTATAGCTGCTTAGCTTTCTATGGTATTCTTAACTGATACAATCAGTTTTCTAGTATTGACATTTAGATTATTTTCTTTTTTTCTGCAATACCCTTACATATTTACCTTTGTGCACTTTTCTACTGACTTTACTAGGCAAAACTCCAAAAAGTCAAATTACTAAGTCCTTTTAGTAATGCATGGGTCCTTTTTTCTACACCCTCAACAAACTAGCTATTATCACTCTTCCTTGTTTTGACCATGTCAGTAGGAAAAAAATATTCTCCTCCTGTTCGTTAGATTAAAATTTTCCTTTTCATAGTTTATTGCCCATTGGTATTTATGCTTTAATAAGTTTCCTATTTGGGTCCTACATTTATTTTTATAAATAAATTGGTTTCATCATTGATTTTTTTTTTACTTGTTAATTTTAAATTGCTCCTCATACATTAAGGATATTAACCTTTGGCTTATCATATGTTGTAAACATTTCCCTGTGTCATTTACCTTTTGGTCTTATGCTATTCTTTGTTATACAAAACCTTTTGGTCTTTCATATTCAAATCTTTAATCTTTTATAATTTTCACCTATGGTATATGTTATGCTTCCAAAATACTTCTGGATTATTATTTTCCCAAATTATACAGGTATTCACCTGTATTTTCTTCCCGTTTTGCTGTGTGTGCTTTTTTATAGTTTTATTTTCAAACTCTACTCCTTTCCAGCTGTGTAACCTGGGACCAGTGTCTGGTTTCTCTGCTGGTAGAGCAGGGATGGCAGCTGCTGATACACTACAGCAGTGCAGGCTCGGCCTCTGCTGCAGTGCCCGGACACCGTCAGGCGGGGACATGCTTTAGTTAGAATCTATAATTAAGTCACCCTTTAAATCTGTAACCTACTGCAATTCATTTTGGTGTAGAAAAGGAGGTGATCATCTCCTTTTCCTGATAAAAGTTCCTCCAGCTTTGCAACAATTCCGTGAGGTGATCCAATTTCAAAGAGAACAGACACCTGTTCTTAGGGAAAAAAGTTTAAGGGAATCATTTATTGCTATTTCTCTAGATTCCCTAGAGGGCCCGCTTTTAAAATTCCACTGAGAAAGGGGGTGTGGTGTGTAAACAAGTATGCACTTTGTGGAGTGTGTGTGATAGAGGGTGTGTGTTGGGTGTGCATGTGAGGGTTGTCTGTTAAGGGTATGTGTGCTTCGGGTCATGATAAGGAAGAAGGAACGGTATCATTATTTGGGCCAGGATATGCCAATCCATGTTGCCTAGTACAGGAAAAATATTTACCATTCTTTTGTAACATGAAGATATTTTCAGAAAGGTATGGGGGGAAAACAACATAATATCATACTAATGAAACTGTGAATAGGGTGGAGGGATTGAGCAAAGAAGGAAAAAGGACTCATGGACATGGACAACAGTTTGGTGATTGCTGGGTGGGGAGGGGGTACAAGGGGACTAAATGGTAATGGAAAAATACAGTAAAGATTAATTTTTTAAAAAAGGAAATATTCATAAAGTTCCTTTAATTTTCTATTCTGGTGCCATTTAGCTGTGAATCCCTACCTGGGTTATACTTAATCAATTTTTTTGTTTTGAGGACTTGTAGGGCACTGTAGACTCCTTTTAAAAGAAATCCTCACTTGAGGATATGTCACTGATTTTAGAAAGAGAAGCGGGGCAGAGAGCGGGGTGGGGGGGGCATCGATGTGAGAGGGAGACAACCATCAGTTGCCTCCTATACATGCCGTGACCGGAGATCAAACCCACAACCCTTTGGGGTATAGGACGACGCTCTAAGCAAGCCACTCCACCAGGGCCACTGTAGACTCTATACAGCCTCTATGTTGTTTTCAACATGACTAGCTTCCCATGACCCTTATAGAATCTATTAAGGAGAGTTTGGTTCATCCGAAAGACTGAGGTGTTTTTGCTTTGTTCATTTCTATTTTTTAAACACAGCAGTTCCTTTTTCATCATAGGAAAAAACTTGCCAACTGCTTTAAGAAGCTAAGTTCACACACACACAAAAGGAGCGATTTATGCTGGATGGTGGGAATCAAGGAATCGATAAAAGATGCACCATCCCCACTTTAAATGTTTCCTGTCTATAGTTCACACGTACACAGTTATTTGTCTAGGGGAACATGCACCAGCCCATAAGGGAAAGTTCAGAAGTCCCGTAGAAAGCAAGAGGATCTAAGAGTTATTTGTTTCTATCCCAGATAAGCCAAATAAAGCCACAACACTGTTAAATCCAAGAACCATGTGGCTTTTCAGCCGGACTGATGCCAGAGACAAGGTGGCCACTCTGCAGATGTCAGCTCCACGTGCCTGATGCAGGGAGTCCTCAGGGCAAACCTGACCTTACTTGTTAGTAACCGTGACCAAGGTGCCAATTTCTTCTGTAGAGTTTATGGTTAGGCATCCTGTAAGATGTGCGGACAAGTCTGAAAACACAGTCATGCCCAAAGCAATGCATAACACAATGTCAGAACAGTAGAGAGGGTTCCTGTACGGAATTTCTGCAAGCGAAGTTACAGACTGATCCACCCAGCCCTGAGTCACATATGATACAGATCTTTGAAAAGCTAACACTATGAGTCTCCACACTTGTGCATCACCAGTCCCTACTGGGTATAGATAGCAGCAATGGACTCAGAGCTCCTAGGCATGTGCTTTGGGAGCCCAGTAACCAAGGTAATATTCTCTCTACAGCAGCGCCCTGACTGCAAAGCACAGAAACTAGGGATGGAAGGGAAAATGCACCTGTCATTCATACACCTAACAACTGACTACTGAAGAGGCACAAGGGTGAAGCATCACAATGGGCTATGTTCTAGGAAATGGGAGAACGAAATGGGAGGGCATACCCTCTCTCATCTGCAATTTGCTTTAAACAAGGCAGCCTCACGTAGATCACGGTCAAATAGAACACCAAGTATGGGAATACAAGTATGGACATAATACACAGACTATTTCTCATTTTCCTAAAGTAGCTACATGAACAAGCATGCAAGGTTTTAATGTGATCAATAATTTTATCAGTTTAAACACTGTGTGGTTCTCATAGAAGTTAGTGTGGGACAAAATGGTTAAGGTCATTATTTGTGATTTGGAATTCCCAGGCCGGCTCATTTGTGAGGATGTTTTTCTACTTCTAAACAGGGCTGACAGCCACAGCAATTTTGATGAGTCTAAACTTGGCAGGTGGCCCAGCTTCAAATCAGAGCACCTGGACAGTGCAAGCTCAGGCAGGTTCTTTACACATACCTGTGGGGATGAGTAATGCGCCTAACTTGGACAAGGTTTCAGTAAATCCCTGTCTCAAATAGTACAACTCTTAGAAATTGTCACAAGTAGTGACTCTAAACCTGGTTTAAGTTAAATGACCAAAAATGACAGAGTTCAGATAAAGGAACTAAGGCTGAACTTGGTGACATGAGGTTTACATTTTAATTAACTATAGTGGTTTGCCACTAAGGGGACCTGGTAAAAGGATCTTGAGAAACTGGGCCGTGAGGGTAAAAGTTCCATGGTGGCATCCAAGAGCAATCAGCGCTGCAGTCCTTGGGAGTCCTGTGGCAGGCGTGGATGACTCACCCGGACGGATGTTTCCACCCCAGTGACAGTGCTGGGCCTAATCATGAGCTGGCAGTGAATCTTGGCTCCTTTTTTGTTGCCAGATAAAGTGGCTGACTCACTGAGGAGCAGGTCAGGCTTTGGTGCTCAGGATGAAAGAAAAAAAATAAGCCACCTTACCTGTGAAGATTGTCAAATAGAAACATTTCAGAGTTATTCAAGAGGGTATTTTCATATACAGCAACTGCAGAACCCAGCAAACTTTCTTCACTTCTACCTGCTCAACAATGTTTTACACAGTCTGACATAGAAGCAGGCTTATCTCAACATCTCCTTTGGACTGTGGGGTACACAATATTTACAGCACTCGAGGGGAGGTTGAAACAAAGCCCATCCCAAATACAGGCATTCAGAAGGAGAAATGCCATTAGTACTATTCCTGGCTAGGTTCCAAGGCACAGCACTCCAATCTGATTTCCTGAACACAGCCTCTCTTGGGATGAGAGAGAAGAAGAGAAGAGCCTAGGATCGAAGGAGTCTTCACACATCACTGTCGTTGACCAAAATCCTGTTGCCACTGCTTTCAGCTCGCTCACAGGTAGCAGGGGCCCTGAACCTCAGTTTCCTCATCTATAAAATGAGGACAATAAAGTTTCTACCCAATTAGGTGTTTTGACAGTAAAATAACTTGCTGCAGGTAAACGTGTGCACACTGTGCTGAGAGCCTAGTACTGCATTACCTGTTGTTGCTATTACCTAACCCTCTAAATACGCTTAAGTTAAATGATGTCTCTGGGTGCCAATAAAGACTCTAAGGAAAAGACGTGGACAAAGAAAGGTAGTGTGGAAGAGGGTGGTTGTGGGGACAAAAGGGGGGCCACATAATACACCTGATGAGCCCAGGGGAAGCCTATAAGATGGGCCCTACAAACTCAGAAACTGAGAGTAATCACATAGGATGGTCTGATCGTAAAAATTCCTCACTAAAAGCGAGTCGTGGCAGGTAGTCACATCGTAGGTCTGTAGCTTCCTTGACAAAGGCTGGTCTTTACCTTTTGCATCTGAGGTAACACACCTTTGAAATGTCAGAGTAATCCCCTTTTTTCTGGACCCTTCATGGTACAACCTGGCATCAGAGCCAGGAGACCACAGAACCACTCACTGGGATCTTACTCCCCTCATATCATCTCCAAGTGCTGTACATGTTAATTATTAAGTATCCTGTACCCACCGATGTAAAAGAAGTATGTATTTCTTCATTTTGCCTTTTTATGCAATCCCAGAGATTTCTCTGCTTTGCTTTCTCCAGCCCCCCTATTCTACCACCAATGGATTTCACATAACCTCCCTTATGTCTCCTTGTTTGATTCTAATGTACACAATAAGCTGCAAAACTGCCATTCTTGGGAGCATTGTCTGAATCCATTGTGATACTGCTTTTCAGAAATTGTTGTCAGTTTGGCTCAAATAAACTCATACAAATTCTCTACAGATTTGGGCATTTCTTACGTCAACAGGTGGGATTAAAAAACAGAAGCATACACAGACACTCTTTTTAATAATTTAACAATATTAACTTAGCTCATTTGTTTCAGAGAAATTTTTCTTTTTTCTTTAAATATGTACTTATTTATTAGAAAGAGGAGAAGGGAGGGAGAAAGAGAGGGAGAGATACATTGATGTGAGAGAGAAACATCGATCGGTTGCCTTGCACACACACCCCTGAATGGGGGACCAATCCCACAACCTAAGCATATGTGCCCTGACTGGGGATCAAACCAGAGACCTTTTGCTCTGCAGGACAATGTCCAACCCAGCCACACCGGTCAGGGCGAGAGAAATTTTTCTTAACTGACCTACACTTATTCAGTTCTCAGAATTAACCAGCATTCTCTCTTCCATCTGTAAAATACAGTGTTGCATGCCCAGCGCATGCAACGTTGCCAGCTGTGCGACTGCTCTCTGGACTCCGCCAGCTGAACTATATTCTTCGAAGGGTCAGACGTGTTTGCTTCTAAATCAGTCTACATTGGTTGTACTTCTCTGTAATTACATAACAAATGCAAAAAGAAAACTAAGTTGAATGCTTAGGAACAACATGATAAAGGCCAGTCACTAAAAGAATTGTCAAGTTAGGTATGGCCGAGATAACTTGTAAAAGACCATATAAAAGAAAACTAGAAGGATTTTGCAGTCAGACTGTTTCATGAATGTCTTTTAAGATGGCATGCACCATTTATAATGAATCTCTACTTAACAAATTTTACAAATAGTCAACCACTACAGCTTCTCCAAACTACAATTTTGATAACAGCTAATGATTACTGGGAATTTATTCTGCAGAGCACTTCCAAATGCTTCACATATACTTGAGTAGTATTATAAAATAACCAATACAGTGTGCTAAAATAACTATTTTGGAACTCTGCTGGAAACATTAATTCTATTTTGGCTACTATCAGTTTTAAAATGTAAACTTTGATACATCGTTACACAATTCGACACAGAAATCATTTCTACCTCTGAGCATGTAAAATCTGCTGCCCTGGGCACAGAATCAACTGTGGCTGCTCTCCCCACAGCAATAGCCAGGCTGGGATGCACTCAGCTGTCCCCTCACAGCATAAAGCAATGCTAGCAGAAGTGCAACCTTTCTCCTGAATTGCAGGGTATTAACCATGACCGAAAACACATGGCTTCAGCAAATTTGAGCAACATGCCATATGGCGAGAATTGTTATATAATTTCTAAGTCAATAGTTTAGAATCTCTCAGGCCAGGAAACGCTCATGCCCGCACTGGTCCCCAGATATGCTACCACAAGACTGATTTTTATTTTTGGTATGAAGGTTTATAGAAAAATATGTTTATGAAAAATACTCCCCTACAAGAAAGAAAAATTAAAAGCAAGGTTACTGGAAATCGCTGCTATTCACCAACCTAACAGATTTTAAGCAGTGAGAAATCGTTGATTGATTGCTGAGAAGCCTTCATTCCAATCAGCTGTGATTTAAACATTTACAAAGACCTATTATCCCTTGTGACGCTCTCAAGTTTATCAGTCTTCACGAAAAGATAATAACTTTATAACCCTAAATGTGGACCTATGCATATGTGGGGCTGCAGGGGAAGATGCGGGTTTATGCAGAAATGCCATGCCTCACTATGCAGGTTACTTGTTTTTTCTTAGCTCTGACACAAGGATTTTTGCTTTAAAGACTCAGAATTATGTGCCAGACAAGCATTATTATGACTACCTAACCAAAAGGTAAAACAAGAAGAGATAATATAGTTAAAATGTAAAATGTCTCAAAGCATGATAAAATGCAATTCAAATGGCTTAACAAACAAGCCTTTGATTTGCCTCTGAAAAGTCCATCTCGACAGCTGTGTGGCCAGCATAAAATGTCTAATTCATGTTTAATCAGAGAGCTAGAGGAGATCTGAAATCAGTCTAGGCCAGCAATTTTCAACTGGTATGCTGCAAGAGGCACAATGGTGTGCCACCAGATTTTCTAAAATACGCAACACCTGACTGTTTCATCGGGGCACTGACCTCTTTGCCCTTAGATTGTCAAACAAAAAATAACGACACCAGCCAACACAACAATAGCCGTTCAGTGTAAATGAATCAAAATTATACCTATTTTTTTGGTCAGATCAGAAAAAAATATATTTGTTGGTGTGCCACAGAATTTTATGATTAGTTTATATGTGCCATGAGATGAAAAGGGTTGAAAATAGCCAGTCTAGCTAATAGTAGGAAATATGGCTAATATCTCCTAGTAAACACTAGTTCAATGTATTTTCCTTCCAAATAACTGATGCTACTACCCTTACTCCTGCTACAATGTGACAGTGATAAAGATGATAAATATTACGTGAGCTTTTCCTATATGCCAAGTACTGGCTTAAGTACTTCACAGGAACAGGTCATTTAGTCCTTGAATCAGAAATATTATCTTTTTTAAAAAAGATATTATTTATTTTTAGAAAGAGGGGCAGGGAGAGAGAAAAAGAGGGAGAGAAACACTGGTGTGCAAGAGAAACATCAACTGGCTGCCTTTTGCACACCCCCCCAACTGGGGACCTGGCCCAAAACCCAGGCTGAGTCCTGACTGGGAATAGAACCAGCGACTTTTCACATTGTGGGATGACATCCAACTCATTGAGCCACACCAGTCAGGGCCAGAACTATTATTATCTTTATTTAACATATAGGAAACAGAAGCAAGATGAGATTAGTTACTCACCCAACCTTACACCGATAGAAGGTGGTGAGGTCAGAATCTGAACTCAGGCAGTCTGACTCAAGAGCCCACTGCCTTCCCTTACTCCAACCAAATTACTGCAATGCTATTATACACTATCGAACTACATATTTCTAAATCAGAAAGTCTGAAAGTAATTGTGATTTTAACATTTTTCGTTTATACGAAATTTAGAGTTCCTGTTTCTCTTCACTCCTTCAATCCATGAACTTATCTTTCTTTCTCTCCCCTGCTCTTTCTGCCCCCACCTTCCAAGTTTCGAGAGCTGCCTTAAGAGCTCCCATTCAGTATCAATGATGCCATTATTCTTTGAGCCTGAAAAATAGGTTGACTTCAAAAAAAATATGTGCTTCCCCTTTTCCATTTCCCATCAGAGAATGAATGCTTCTATTTTAATGTTTCTATTCACAATTAAGAAGGAACTGCTTTTTTTTAATAAAGAGAAAGGAACTCGAATTACCTATTAACAAATCTACTAGTAACATATTTACTAGACAGAGTATTTACAAAGAATGCAAACAAATCTGAGAGAATAGCAAGCAAGATTTTGCTTTTTGCTAAGGAAGTCACAGTATTTGTATAATAATGGGGATATTTAAAGAATAAGAAATTTTGTAAGTAGACATTGCTCTATTAGGCAAGAGAATCCTATTTCAGAGCTAATTGGAAGGTGGTATTTGATATAATCATACAAACTAAAATTTAGTAAATTTTAGGCTATCAGTATGTTTAAAAATCAGTCTTATCTTTTTAAATATTTCTGAACATACTGTTTGTACTGAAGAGGTATAGAAATCTTGAGTTTCACACTTGAATTTTATCATCTATACTTAATAAAGTTATTTTTAGTAAAAAAAAATTTAGTGTGGCCTACATTCAAGGACATGGGTGATACACTGCAGAAGGTTAGAATGGTTTCTATGGATAACAATGGAGGGCGTGATGCTAGGCTATATGGAAAACAAAGAAAATCTTCCTTAGGCATTATTTTTTTTTTAATTTTTTTAAATATTTTATTTATTTATTTTTATTATTTATTTATTTATTTATTTATCTTTAGAGGGGAAGGGAAGGAGAGAGGGAGAGAAACATCAATGTGCGGTTGCCTCTTGTATGTCCCCTGCCGGGAACTGGCCTGGCAACCCAGGCATGTGCCCTTAGGCATTATTTTAACCACATCACTCCAACAGACCCCCCCCTTTTTTTACCATATCAATCTAAATTTCTTAGTCCAGCTTTTAAATTTTCCTATTATCTAGCTTCACTCAATATGCACAACTAGATTTCCCACTGCTTCCCTCAAGATGCACTAGTCTGCTCAGACTAGTCCCACTCTCTCCCAGTTCTGCATCTTCACACATGGATAAGACAAACGTATTGTTTATAGGCACCTCCTACCGATTTAACCCTTGTAACAGCATATGAGTAGGTACTATCATTTCCATGTTTCCCATTTCACAGAAAAGAAACTGTATCTCGGAAAGGTTAAATTGTCAAAGAGAACCAAAGCAGGTGTCCTGAGATTTAAGCCAATTTAAGTATTATCCGTGGAAATATTGCTGCATGGAATATCTGAGATTTTCTTGCCCGTGTTCTCCTCTAGGACTTTTATGGTGTTGTGACTTATATTTAAGTCTTTTATCCACCTTGAGTTTATTTTTGTGTATAGTGTAAGTTGGTGGTCGAGTTTCATTTTTTTTTTGCATATAGCTGTCCAGATCTCCCAACACCATTTGTTGAAGAGGCTATTTTTACTCCATTTTATGCTTCTGTCCCCTTTGTTGAATATTAATTGACCACAGAAACTTGGGTTTATTTCTAGGCTCTCAACTTTCTTCCATTGATCTATGTGTCTGTTCTTACACCAGTATCAAACAATTTTCATTACTGTGGCCTTGTAATATAGTTTGAGATCAGGTATTGTGATCCCTCCACTTTGTTCTTCTTTCTCAAAATTGCTGCAGCGATTTGGCATTGTTTATGGTTCCATGCAAGTTTTTGAAATCTCCATTCTGTGTTTGTGAAGTATGTCATTGGTACCTTAGTAGGGATTGTGTTGAATCTATAAATTGCTTTGGGCAGTATGGACATTTTGATGATGTTAATTCTTCCAATCCATGAGCATGGTACATACTTCCATTTGTTTGTGTCTTCCTTAATTTCTTTCCTCAATGTTGTATAGTTTTCTGAGTATAGGTCTTTTATCTCCTTGGTGAGGTTTATTCCTAGGTACTTTATTTTTCTTGCTGCTATAACAAATGGGATTTTTTTCCTGATTTCTGTTTCTGATATTTCATTGTTGGTATACAAAAATGCCTTTGATTTCAGAATATTTACTTTGTATCCCGCTGCTCTGCCAAATTCACTTACTAGGTCGAGCAGTTTTTTTGGTGGAGTCTATAGGTTTTTCTATGTATACTATCATGCCACCTGCAAACAATGACAGTTTTGCTTCCTCCTTTCCAATTTGGATGCCTTTTATTTCTTTCCTTTTTCTTGTCTGATCTCTGATGCTAGGGCTTCCAATACTATGTTGAATAGAAGTTAAAACCCAGGTTTCACTTCTGAGTCCATCTGCTCTGCTTCATGCTGCTTCCTCTTATCTGTACTGCCCTTTGGTTAAGCCAATGCTAAACTTCTATGTCCAGTTTCAGACACCCCTCCTCTATGATGCCTTCCCAGGCAACTGCAGTCTTTCCAGATTTTGCTTTTCCAGGGTTTTTCCCTAGCAGTTATAATCTGTAAAATTTAGAGTTTAACTAAATATTACCTCAAATGTTTACTGTTGTTATGAATTCTTTTGTTTTCCAAATTAGTTTTTAATTTCTCAAAGGCTTCCTGGGGTGCACACATAGTGAAAGATTCATGAATACATAAGAAACTATTCTGGCTTCCTGGATTCTATAAGAAGAACAAACAGTAACACTGGACTGGGGCACAGAATGTGTGGTGGGGAGTCATGGAGTAGAGGGTGGGGAAGGTAGATGACGGCTATATAATAAAGGACCTTAAATGTCATCTAAGTATAGATTATAAGTGATGAGCAGTCCATGAAAGTATTTGAGAACTGAATGAGAAAAATTCTAATTCCAAAAGACATATCTGACTATATCCTAAATCACATCAGTTGAACAGGGTGAGAGATTGGGCTTTATATAGCCATAGTATTTGACCTCCTTTGTTTCTGTTAAAGTAGGAAATGTTATACTTCTGTTGTTTATTTAAATCTATAAGGACACACCCAGCCAAAATATACACAGTGCTAACAATCAAGGCAGACTGTTCCCGACTCTGTAGTATGCATGTATGTATGTATGTATTATTAATTTATTTACTTTATTAAATTTATTGGGGTGACATTGGTTAATAAAATTACATAGGTTTCAGGGATACAGACTCTGTAGAATTTGTTATCTAAAGTCCCAAAGGACCAATAAAAAGACAAAACATTAAGAACGATTTACTCACATTAATAAATACACTGCTGAAGTCACAAAACTGATGCTTGGAAAGAAAGACTAATTTACCCAATGTGACCAACTGAAGGAATTTTCCTAGTTCAAGACTGCTAACTTTTGAAAAATATATACCAAATAATTTCTCAGCAAATCTGCTTTACCTGGCAATGAAAAGGCTGTCAATAAAATTCCCTATAAGCAAGTAACTTTCTTTTGCTTTCTAATCTTTTAGGCCCTACATCCTCTTCATCATTTCCTCACTGTTCTTCTTTTCTTTTTTTTTTTTTAAGTAAATGGGAAAGTCATTCAGCTGATATTCTTGTAAGAAGATATAAGGAAAAAACACTCATTAAGACTATACATCGGAGAAAATGGGGACACAGTCAGAAGGGAAGGAATCGAAGATTCCCTCCACTTAAATGAATGCTTTGCTCTTAAGCTAAAGCAACTGTGATTAACTCCTAGGAAAGGCTAGTCACCTAGGATCACAAATAATAATAAAATTAGCAGTCATTTGTGTCTGATAGAATAAGGGATAAAATGCCTCAAGAAAAACACTAGCACAATGTAGGGCAAGGGGATGTTTTCCTGAGAAAAGTGTGCTTTAGTTACATCACCAGTGACTGCTTTAGAATACTCAGGATGTAAAGGGAGGGTTGGAAACCAATAGTACCTGTGTTTTGCTTATATAAATGGAGCCATGCGTTCCCTGAAAGTTAATGACAAGGAAAAGCTTGGTACATTAAATCTCCTCTTATGTGACAATCACAACAGCTGCCGTTTATAAGTTGAGATGGTTCCCCATTATCTCTAATCTTTGGAGCATGTCTGGAGATACTAATATCCCCTTTATACATGAAGAACCTAAAGCTTAATGAGGTTATGGGGGTGGGGTCGGAACCTGTCCATGACTTCTCAGCACCTAATGGCTGAGCCAAATCCTAAAATCAAATCTTACTAACTTCCGAGCATATGCACTAGATTGGAAAGAATGAGTGTGAATTTTATGGGGAAAACAGAATGCCAGAATAATTAAAGAAAGTAGATGTAATGGAAGAAGAGGCCAGAGGCCCAACCATCAACTGCAGAAAGAGAGCCAACTTACCAGCATATTTTGTAGTGTTAGATTCATCCATGGACCAAAAGCAATAATCAAAGGCAAACACCTGAATAAAAGAACAAAATATTAAACTTAAAAATTCATTGACTTCTATGAGTAAGTCAGACTGCAAAAAACAAATTCACTGATGAAGGTGAGTGAGGATGCCTGCTACTGTCTGATTTTTTAAAAACCTCCATAGGTTTGATGCTTTGTTAACCCCCAAGTTTCTTTTTGACTAAACTGTTGGTTATCTTCTAGTACTAAACTAAGCTATACATGAAAACTGCTACTTATCCAGAATTCAAACAAGCAAAGATCTTAACCAATTTTTTTAAATTATACATTCAGTGAGAAAAAATAATGACTACTCTACCAAGTCAACAGTTCTGCTGTAACCCTCTGGTTGGATCTCCCATAGCTTCTCAAGAAATACTAAAGCAATCAACTTTCATTTAAACCAATTTCTTCTAACTTTCCATGACACCACCATTTCTAGCATAGCCAAAGCTCAAAACTCCCCATGCTGTCATCTTGGACACCATCTCCTCTTCTACTTCAGCATGTAGTCTTGGACCTAGCGTTGTTAATAAATCAGTAATTCACTATTGCATGCATTAATTTTCTGTATAGTTACTGAATGCCTACTGTTATGAGGAATGACTCATGCTACCTCCCTCAGGACCCTCATCTAATCATTGTTTTCCATGCATACGACCACCACTCATGTTTTGGCCATCATTATCAAATGCATAGGGCAACATCCCTAAAGTATGCTCCAAGAAACAGTAGTTTCATGAGACAGTCTGTAAAAAAAAAAAGACTAAACCATGTTAGAAATGGTGTACATTTTGCCCTGTTTGAGATTCTCAATATTTAAGGTTCTGAAAAGTCTTCCAGCAAATAAATCAATTTAATTAACTTTTTATTTTTCCAATTAATTTTGGTGAGGAGATCCTTTCTTGAGTAACACCTGTCAACATGCCTTGAAACTAGTGCTTCTCAATATACCAACCTCTTAGCTATCTCTGGCCCAGGTGACTCAGCAGCTACTTTCCCGGGCTCCTTTTTACAGCCTCCCTCCACCCTCCCACCCCATCCCCCTGGTAGTACACATAGCAAATTACAAACCTTCCAAGGACAGGGACCCTTTAATGCCTAATCATTTCCAGGGGATCTTAAGCAGTGAGCAAACAGAATCCAAAACCTTTGACCTGGCATTTGAGACTGGCCACAATGAGGCCTTTCCAGCTTACGTCCCCCAACTTCTTTATGCTTCAGCTGAACTCGTCAGAACCTTGGAGTCACAACCCCACCTCCACTGGTGTTCTCTTTATTTCCATTCTTCAAAATGCTGCATACTCCTTAAGGCCCAACGCAATATATTTTTCTTCTCGGAAGCATTCCTTGGTGCAATCCAAAGGAATTAGCGTTCCCTTCTCTAAACTCTCACAACACTGTATAATCATTTGTGTATTTGGGTGTGTGTGTGTGTGTGTGTGTGTGTGTGTGAGACACCTATACCAATTATTCTACTTTTTACTAATCCTGTGTATCATCCATGATATGTTTTATCTCCACTGGTAAACTAAGTTCCTTAAGATCAGGAACCATACCTGAGTTGTATTCGTATCCTTCAGTATTCATAGTAATTGCTTTAAAATTATTTATTGTATGATTAATGGCATTGAGACCTTACATGAAAGTAGGTACTTTCTTCATCATCAAAAGATTAAGTTATGCTCTCAATAGTTTCAGCACTACATATACTTTAATGCTTTTAAAACTGATTCAAGTATGTACACAACTTACATCATCAATCTCAAGTCCAAATTCAATTCTGTGACTTATACAAACATTCATTCTGGCTTTACAATAAACAAGGCTAAAATGAACAGCTATGAAACAACAGTTTCAGCCAACAGAGTGTGGAATATTTACTGCATTCAGAGGGCTGTTCCAATGACTTGAGAGACCACACAGGCATAATCCAGTTAATCATCCTGCCTCTAGGCAAAACTGAACTTCAACACTTTTCCTGAGAGATGAAGATCTGTCTTGTTTTTAAACATTTCCATAAAAGGAGATTTCACAACCTCCTTTTAATGACATCTTATTAAACTCAATGTTCATTCCCAGGACATTTTCCTTTCCTTTTAACCTAAGTCAACTCTCCTTATTTTAAATGGCCAAAAGAGGCTATTTTCCAGTTTTTATGTATCTTTATTGTTTTCCTCTAGCAGGGGTGTCCAACCTTTTGGCATCTCTATGCCACACTGAAAGAAGAGTTGTCTTGGGCCACATATTAAATACACTGAGACACACAATTACCAAAGAAATCTCATAATATTTTAAATAAATTTAAAATTTTGTGTTGGGCCGCATTCACAGCCATCCTGAGCCACATGCAGCCCACAGGCTGCAGGTTGGACACCCCTGCTCTAGAGTCTCAATGAACTCCTTTTAGCAGTGGCTCTATAAATGAAATAATCATTTACTTCCTATATGTTAATTTTCGCACCTAGCTAAAACTTACTTTTACAGCTTGCTATTTTATATACTACGTGAAAAAGCTAGAGATTTACATTCCCAGTAATGCTACTTAAAATACAATGAAACCCACCCCAAATTCAGGGTCCAACTCTCAGTGATAATTATTCCAAAATTTTATGCTACTTCTAACCAACAAATAATTACTAGTTTAAGGCTGTTTTTGCTCATAAAGAAAATATTTTAAGTGTTTGCTTCCTAAAATTCAGACAAATGTTAAAACGCAGCAGAGAAGAAAGGGGCCCTGACAGTACTGGTAGATACTTGATACAACTGTTCTTTGCTCGTCAAATACCAGCCTCTCCCTGAGCTGAATTATGTCTCAAATTTCAAACCCTTTGATCACAGGCATTTTAGAATGCTCATCCCTCAAGCCAGTCATGGTTATTATTTTACTAAACATTTACCAGTAAGAAAGCCGAAGCCCAGAAATCTGAGGGGTTTCCCTAAAAATTCAAAAGCAAATGAATAGAAAAATTGTTATAATTTTTTTCTTTAATGCATGCCACAACTAATCACCCCTTCTATGAAAATCTACAGCACTCCTTAGCTCCCATGGCACTAGTTCACAGGTTGTTCAGTGTGGGTCTCACCTCCACTCTAAAAGTGAATCCACTGGGGGCAGGGACTTCAGCTCATGCACCTCATAGTACCTGGGTCAGTACCTCATACAGAGCAACTACTGTACATAATGTTTCTTCAATAAGTAAACAAAATACCAGCAGAAAGGGCTGGAATGCAGACAAGAACACAGAATGGATATGAGAACTATTATGAATAAGCAGAGGTTCAAATTGCCAAGATATATTTTCAGATGTTTCATTACTTTCAGATGCATGTTTTAGGGGAACTTGGTCCCTTCAGCAGTTAATACAGATCTGGTCACAAGATGGGCACTGGGGTCCTCCTTCAGCACCATCATTCCATGGCTCATGTGGATAAGGGAATATGGCCACATCATGTGTAATTTGTAGTTTTCACAGAAATTAAAACATTTGTTTGACTATTGCTAGGATAATTTCAGTTATGACTGTTACTAAGAGTTTTGAAGAAGTTTAAAACAATTTCTTTGTCCTCTCATTTTCCTTGCAATCTTGTTAGTACTATAAGCTATTCACAAAATATTATCTTTCTTTTCATGGACAAACATTCACTTATAATTTAATCACAAAAGGTTTATAACAAAAGGGAATGTGATTATCTCAGGTTTTACAGAAGTTTTGGCTTTCCAATACAAAATCTACTGATATTTCAAACAAGCTAACAAAACTGTTTTCTTAATAGTTATTCCTTGGAAACTGACCACTTCAAAGAAAAAGAAATTAATTTTTTCAAAGCCGTCACATCATATTAGAGAAATATGTTAAATAAGATTTCTAACTTATTTCATAAGAATTCCTAAATTCTTATTTCATATATTCATTATGGAGTCACTAGCATCTTAACTGAAATGTAGGAGGTGTGGGATTTCTTAATGCGCACAACTGAGTAGAAAAATAAATCAAATTTGGAAATCATGTATAAATGTCCTATTTCATCAATGCCAATTAACACTGTGAGACCTTTATTTGTAAAGGCATCCATACATTGCCAAGTGCTTTCAACTAGAAAAAGAGCCAAAGGTACAGATGTTCCCCGGTTGTCTTTAAGATCTGAAAAGGCATTGTCTTGTTTTCAATAAAATGTTACTCCACCTTCTCAGAATCCCACTCCTTCCTCTTCCTTTGCAATTTGTAAAATTCATACCAGCATTTAATTCCCTTCAACTTGTGGTCCACATCTGCTCTACCTTCATCACTCTCTTAAAAAATGTTAGGTTTGCATCTCTGTGAACCACTGAACAGCTAGTAAAGTTACTACAGGTTGTTTTTAATAAGACAGTTGTGTTGAGTGATACATGTTCTGAGGTGAAGGCATTCCAGCACTTCGGAGCAGGATGCAGCATAGTCAAACGCCACTCTTATCTAAAAGTCCAATCTGATAGCATTTCAGCAAAATTCAATTTACAATTTTAAAAAAAGGAAGAAAGAAAGAATCTTGAAGAACCAGAAGGCATCAGCATTCTAAGAAATGTGATCTGGTAGTCATTTTCCTGGCCTATAAAAACCAAATGTAAAGGTACTTACAACTGCATTACCTGTGTATCCTTCCTTTCATTCTTTCTACTTGCATGCTTTCTCTTCTATGTTACCTAACTGTAAAATATTTAACCCAGAAAGCAATCAACAAATGCCTATTTTCCACTTTTCTCAGTTTTAGGTATCTTAGGGAACTCAAATATGTATTAGGTATGTTTTTTGGTCCCCTAGTTGCTTATGGTCTAGTTAAAAAGACAAGGCATGAAACAATTATTCTTGAAAATAAAACAGTACATGTTTTTCAAAATCATTTTAACACCTCTCACAGCCCTTCTCTAGGAAGAAAGTGATTAACCCAATACTGCTCTCTAGAGAATTTAATTTTATACAAAGAAATATTTCCAAACATGTACACAGATATTTTGCAAAGTGAGTCAAAGCCTACTCCCTTTCAATTTCTCCTTATTGAAACCTTTCAATGTCACCTCAAGTGTCACTCCCTTATGAAACCTCTGTTAAGGACACTACTTCCTATTACTCTGTATTTCATATTTGTCTGACTACATTGTGTGTGTGTGAGAGAGAGAGAGAGACAGAGAGAGAGACAGAGAGACAGAGAGAGACAGAGAGAGAAGTTTTCTTTGTTCTGCTTCATCATTAATTCTTAGAGAACAAGACCTTGGTTTTCTCAATGTTTTTATTGTCCACAATTCTGCCAAACAAAAGTACTCTTAGAGTGTATTTTTAAAGCAGCTTCTTGGTGAACTACCTTTTAATTAAATGATCTTGTAAAACCATGTTTTCACATACGTTTGTTTCCTCTACAGCACTGCAATAGAGTAGATAACACAACAGTACTTTGTCAACACCTCCCTTTTCCTTTCATCTGTGGAAGTGACAAGACTGGTGTCATCCTTCAGACACTTTTTGTGTTCATTGAATTCCCACTCTTTTCCTGAAAAGAGGGAAGAAAGCTCCCATATTTTTCTATAAATTATGTCAAGAGTTAGCCATCTCTTCAGCTCTGAAAGCTCCCACCAATGACCAAGAAATTCTCTGGGTGTATTAAGCACAGTGGGAAATCTGGGGCGGGGGGGGGGGGGGCGGTGGAGAAGGAAGAAAAAAAAACTGTAGACATTAGAGGGAATCCCTCCTTTCTGCAATCCCCTCCCTCTCTTCACTTCCCTGCCCACTGAGCTACAAATCATTCTTCAAGACCTGCCTAAATGTCACCTTCTCCAGTGTTTCCTCATCCTTCTCTCCATATTTACCCGTTTTGTGCTACTTTTCTTTTTTTTTTTTTAAGATTTTATTTATTTATTTTTAGAGAGGGGAAAGGAGGGAGAAAGAGAGGGAGAGAAACATCAATGTGTGGTTGCCTCTCACGTGGCCCCCACTAGGGGCCTGGCCTGCAACCCAGGCATGTGCCCTGACTGGGAATCGAACCTGTGACCCTTTGGTTCACAGCCTGCGCTCAATCCACTGAGCTACGCCAGCCAGGGCTTGTGCTACTTTTCTTATAGGCTCCATCTCTCTAATACATACTCTACCTAAATAACTGCATACTTTAAGTTAGGACTATGGGAATTTAAACAAAATGTCTATTAATGCAATGCTGGAAGTGTAGTAGTAATTCAGTATATAGCAGCCACTGCGATCAGTGTAACAGTATCTACTCATGGGCTCCTCTCCCCAGTTAACAGTACAGCTACCACCTACAGAATATTTATTACTATGTACCAGGCACCATCCTAAGTGCTTTATATTCTCAGCAAGCTGGGAGGTTTCCTGAGCCAGGGACTGTGATAATTTATTTCTTTATTCCCTATAGCTATCGACACAGTCAATAGGTGCTCAGTATTTGCTGAATCGAATAGAGAAATGAGAAAAGGCAAAAAGGGTCCACATGGCCATGAGTAGAAGAGTTGCTACAGTTCGTTGAGTTCTGTGTCAAAAGCATCAATGCAAAACACTACTTCCTAGCTCCCAAATCCAGAATCAAAGGGTTTGGTGGGGGAAAGACCCACTCTATGAGAACTTGCTTTGTTTGCATAAAGGAGTGTGCCTCTCTCCTCTCATTCTATACTGTCACCCTACTCTCTTTGCACAATTAATCTACTGTTCACATCTGCAGACCCAGCTGCTATTAACAGCTTGTTCCAGCTACTCTCTACTTTGAAAACTGAGTCCAAGATCTCTCCACAAATTCCCATTTCCCCAATTTTATAAATATTGGCTTGCCAATGTCCAGTTTTGTGGTTACTTTTCAACTTTGTCAATTTGAGAGTACAATTTATATAAAAGACACATGCCAAATTTATTCACATCTCACCATACTGTGTTATGAGAATTAGGTCAGACTAAAAAAAAATTAAAGTAGTATATTTCATGTCATGTTAAAATTTTCCTTTTATTTTTTTATATTTTATTGATTATGCTATTACAGTTGTCCCATTTTATTCTGCCCTTTATTTCCCTCTGCCCCGCACCACCCCTCCCACCAGCATTCCCCCCACCCCAGCTCATGTCCATGGGTTGTACATATAAGTTCTTTGACTTCTCCATTTCCTGTACTATTTTTAACCTCCCCGTCTATTTTGTACCTACCATTTATGATTCTTATTCCCTGTACCCCTTCTCCCTTTCTACTCCTCCCCTTCCCCACTGATAACCCTCCATGTGATCTCCATTTCTGTGATTCTCTTCCTGTGCTAGTTGTTTGCTTAGTTTGTTTTTGTTTTTTTTTTTAGGTTCAGTTGTTGATAGTTGTGACTGTTATCATTTTACTGTTCATATTTTTTATTATCTTATTCTTAGATGCTAAGCTTCAACACTTTTCTTTCATTGCTTTCTCCTATTATCAGATATGGAAAGAGTACAAAAAAAAAAAAAAGAGTTAAACTTCATTCCTCTTGGAGAAGCTAGACTGAAAGTGAAAGGAGAGCCCAGAACTGAAAGCTGGTCTGATCACTGGGAGTGTCTTCACCACGGCTATGTGCTGGAGCCAGCACAGCTCTGCCAGCCCAACTGCAGCCTATGTTTGTGAATCTCTGCTCCTGGGCACCACAGAAGGAGTGCCAGAGTGATCACCCCTATTGCTGGTGAGTTCTGCTGATAAGACACCACCCATCCATTCAAAAATATGTCAAATAACTACTGTCTTTTTACAATGTAATTAATCATCTCCTTTATACATGGCTACACACACACACACACATGCAATAGTTATATTGCTATAACTATTTCCTTTATATATGGCTATATATATACACAATGTAATTAATCCTTTCCTTTATATACGGCTATATATATACATACACACACATTATGTATGTCTATATCTATGGCTATATAGGGCTATAACCACTTCCTTTATATATGGCTATATATATGGCATACTAAACAATGTCTTGAATTACAGTTAATATTGCCTGACTGTGAAGATGTCAAAGGATTTTAAAGACACAAAGCAAGCCACCAGTATCCACAAGCAATAAGGCACTGTTCCTGATCTCAGGGAACTCACAGTCTGTTGTGGGAAATGGCTGCGCTGTGGAAAGTACTACTCTGAATTGCAGTTCCACTTTCTAAAGGCACACGGAGAAGTGTCTCTTCAAACAACTAATTCGTCTTTGCATTCATTTATTTTTTCTTCCCCCCTCAAGATTTACTGAGATATAATTGACATACAGCACTGTCTATGTCCAAGTATACATCATAATGACTTCACTTACATATATTGTAGAGTGAAAAATATTTACTGAACAGCTATTATGAGCTGGTTAAGACACAAATAAGTCCCCACTTACAAGGATCTCACGCTCTATGAGAGGGAAATAACCAAATGAAGGAAGGAGTGCAAAATACAGAAGTCAGTACAGGGTTCAGCAGAAATACAAAGAAGGAATAATTACACCGCAGGACAATGGCTTGGGTGGGGTGGAGTGAGGCTCAGGAAGGTTTCTAGAAGAGGCAACGATTGGACAGAATTCTGAAAGATAATTGTTGAGAAGACAATTAGGAAAGACATTCCAGGTAAAGAGTGAAGCTAGCAAGCAACTGAGATAAGGAAGAGTTGGGTGTGATTGGAGTGGTGTGCAAAGAGCAGTGAGCAGGGGAAGAAAGAGGGAAAACTTGGGGATAGGGGGTAGGCTGAGCTAATATCATGTGAGACTTTATGTGCCTTATTAAGAAGCCTGGAAGTCAGCTTGACTTCCAGAATGACAGGAAGATGACAGGATCATATTCTTTGGAATGACAATTGTGTCAGTAATGTAGAAGATAAACTGAACAAGTATAAAAGTGCCACACTTTTATTTTTACTGCACTTATTGCATTGTCCCTGAAAGCCTTCTGAAAAAAAGCTAATCAGCAAGTAATTATGATGAAGGTAAAAGTTTCTAATTCCCAACCTTAGCAGGGATAGAGAGGAGCTGTAGTGAACACATTTTTGGGGGGGGCCTAAAATCCTATACCCCTTTTATTCTAGAAATAGTACCTTTTCTTTGGAGAATTGTACTAAGCTCCATTCCAGTCATTTTGTTCTCATGGCTTGCTGCCATGTTTTTAATATGGCATATAAAGTCATACAAGGTCTGTCTAGAAAATATCCAGACATGTAATATGAAAAATGGAGACATTTACTGAAGATACAAGATACAAGAAACTTTGTGTATAGGACAATGACACCTCAGTCCTCTTCAAAGCAGGACCTTGGGACCCCACACAGTCCTCTCAGCATCTCTTCCACTGTTCAAAACACTCTACAAAATCCTTTGTTGGAATTGCCATCAGCTGTACCACTGCATTTTCCTGAACCTCATGGATGGTCTGAAATCTATTCTCTTTCAAAGGTAATTTTAGTTTGGGGGAAAGCCAGAAGTCACAGGGCACCAAATCTGGGCTGTAGGAGGGGCTGAATTACCTGGGTGATTTGAGGTTTTGCCAAAATCTCTGCATGAGACGTGATGCATGAGCAGGCATGTTTGCCATGATGAAGCTGCCAATCACCAGTTGCCCATAGTTGTGGCGGTCTACACTGTATTGCATCTCTCAACCAATGAAAAACATTAAGGCAGTACTCCTTATTAATTATTCGGCCTGGAGAGGCATACTTGTGATGGACAACACCATCCCAATCAAAAAACACAGTTAACCTAGTCTTGATCTTGCTGAGACTTTGCTGCACCTTATTCAAGTGTGGAGAACCAGGAAACTTCCATTGAGACAACGGGGCCTTCATTTCAGGATCATAGCTATAGACCTACAATTCATCTCTGGTGATGACCTTCTTGAGGAAATCTGATTCATTGGTAGTGATTTAATCAAGTCATTAGCAACTGCAGCACGATGTTCCTTCTGCTCTAGTAGCAGAAGCTAAGGAACACATTTTGCTATGACACGTCTCATGCCAAGATCCTGCATCAAAATCTTGGACACAATAGATTTTGGAATCCTAAGATCAGCTTCTAGTTCTCACACTGTCACAGTTGCCAATCTTAGTTGATTGCAGCCCATACACCAGGGGTGTCACACTCATTTTCACCTGGGGCTGAAATTATTTTAGGACTCCTTAACTGTTAAGGAATTGAAATTACATTCAGCCTTTTGAAGGCAACCACTAGGCTAATGAGATCCCTGGTGAAAATGAGTTTGACAACCCTGTCATACATGTTCAACATTCTCAGATGTTCTGCTTGCTGCAGGCCTTCCAGAATGTGGATCACTTTCAACAGATTCTTGACCATCTTTGAATCGTTTGTGCCACACTTTTATTTGCACTGCACTTATTACATTGTCCCCAAAAGCCTTCTGAATTATCTGAATACTTTCCGTGGAGGAATGTTCAAGCTTAACACAAAATTTGATGCAGACTCATTGCTCTACTCACTCAGTCATTTTGAATGCAACAGCCACATAGTACACACACTCACTCAACAGTGTCTACTGCCCCCACTGACTAGTACAGTGAAGATATCACTGTTCATGTGTGCACATTCCAGTCCACTCTCCATGGCTGCCAGGTTACATCAATGTTGTACAAACTGTTCTTGTTAGATTAACAATGGCTGGACTTTTTCAGGCCAGATCTTGCATACTGTATGTATGACTGTTCATGTGAGAGGGCAGTGAAGATGCAGACAGGGGCTCAAGTTGGACCATTCGCGTCCATAATCTCTTGACCACAGTTAACTGTTCCCAAGGGTCTGATGGAATTTTTGGATTAGGGACCACAAAAGTCAAACAAGTCTTTCTTTAACAACCGATGCTATAAAACCTGGGACATGTTGAGGCCATGTTTCTAAGCATGTGGACAAGAGAAGCAGACAAAGCTGGACTGCAGTGAGAGAGAAATGAAAGGGACACACATGAGAATAGAGACAGATAAGGAGAAGTGATTGTATTTCAACCCCAGCCACTTCCTGTCTGTGGGTTCTTTGAAACATCCCAGAGTCATTTATCTTATGGTTTAGGTCCTATCATTTTAGCTAAAAGACTCCCAACCACTACAGGAAGAAATAAATATAAGCAATGTTAAAGGAAGAAATAACCAGGCTTGATCATCCTTTGAATACAGAGCTGAAAGAAAGTTTGAATATTAACAGTCCTGTGAAAAAAGGCAATAAAAAGGAAAAGTTCCCTAAAATCCAACCAGAGTTTCAAAAAATTTAAAATAGGAAGTAGTTCTACCAAATCCGAGACCAATAGTGTGACAGAACATAGAGCTTCTATTTAGCACTCACTCAACTCCAACTCTTTCAAATACTTCATTCCTTTCATGTTTAATCCCTTACCATTCAGTTTTAAAATCCGCTTCATGCTTACTGAGGGGAGAGGGTTGGGGATGTCACAAATGCACATTTTGTGACATTTCTGGTTCTTTCAGCTCTAATTACTTCTTCCCCCAAAAATCAGTCACCCAGACAACTTCTCCAACAACACATTCAAAAGGTAAGTTGTACGTTCTCAAACACTGAATATTTCTTCTTCAACAAAAAACAGCCCAATGACCAGCTGTCGGTGTCTAAGCATGTACCACAGGATACTATCTGCTGCCCCTAACAAATGATCATTGTTGCTTATTAAAAAGGAAAAAAACAAAATCCAGACTGCACTTGACTCACCTTGACATCACCCACCATGAGCAACCTTGGAGTCTGTTTCAGAACCTCCAGACCAATACCTCCCCTCATCTCCCTGCCACCCTCGCCCCGGCGGGGCAGCACCAGAGGCTGAGTTGCCTCCAAGGCCACAGGTTACCAGTGAGAAGGACTGGAGGGGGCTCAGGGGTTGCAAACGCTTACTGTGCAGTCAGATCAAACTGGAAAGGTTGACAGAGTCACTCTGCTGGGACTGACCCTAGCCTGGGGCAAGGAGGTGGGAGTGTAAGGGGGCTTCATGACACTCTGCCTGGTCTAGCAGGTTTTCACTGTTCTGGATTTAGAGATGGATCAATATCAAGAGGCAAGGGAGATGGATCCCTTTTTTATCTGGGGCCTACAACCCAGGAAACTGGGTCCCCTGTCAGCTACATCTTTAGGCATCTAGACACACACAACTAAAGAGGGAACAGCTGGCTCTGAACAAAGCCAAGGAGAAGGCAAGAAGAAGGATAGAGCCTGCAGAACTTTCAAGACAGAAACATGTGGCTCTATGTTTCGAAGGATTTTTTGTTTCTTTGGCATTTTTTTTACAAATGTGATTTAGAATGCCATGTATATTAGATTGTATTATTGTCCCAAATTACTCACTGCCCTCCCTGTAAGCAGATTACATGTCCTTGACTATGTGACTGTCGGGCCTCTAGTAGGAATATAATTCCTGACCCAACCGACAGGGGGTTTGGCCACATGACCTGCTTTGGCCAATTAAATGTGGACAAAGAGATATATGCTAGTTCAGAGCAGCAGCTTTAATAGGCCATTGCATGGTTTCCTTTCTTATCCCCTCTGCCATAATAACAGCAAGTCCCAGACAGGGGCAATTCCTTCAGATTGGAGCCCAGATTGAAGGCCCATGATACAGAGCCACAGCTGCTCTCTGCTTACATGGGGCAATAGAGAAGTAAACCTGGTTTGTCTCAAGTACATTGAACTTCTAAGGTTGTTACAGCTGTATCACATAGCATAAACTAGCTAACAAACAGTGGTTATTATAAAGTAAACCTAGATTGCTACCTACCCTATGTTCTGCACTCACAATTTATCATACATCCTGCAGCCAGATTAATGGCTTGCATGTACAGTCTTGATCCTGTAACTTTTCTACACAAAAATCCAAAATGACTCTTCATAGTCTACCAGATGAATGTCAAGATTCCCAACCCTCTATAAGCTACCTACTTTCCTAGTTTTTTAAAACACAACTTCCTTTCAGGGACTCTATAACTAGAGTTTGTACTTCTAAAGATATCTGTAACATACTAAGAAATATACTGTTGTCCCTCATCTCTGGTTCCTGAGTAATAGGAGTATCTTTTTTTCTTGACCTAGAGCTCCTAAATCCCTTGGAATTTCCTGGGTGATAGTAACCTCTCTTGTTCTAACAAAGTGACTCATGGAGTGGGGGGACCCTCAACAGCTTCAGGAGTGGGACTCGATGCCAGAAAGAACGAGCCTTGATTAGCCTAGAACTTCAGTCACACTCCATTTACTCTCCAGGAAAGGGAGAGGGGTTGGAGATTCTGTTAATAATCTATCATGCCTACATGATGAAACTTCCATAAAAACCCCTAAATAACAATGTGTTAGGAGGGTAACACACCCCAACTCCAGAGAGACAAACTCCTGTGCTCAGGATCTTTCCAGACCGTACCCTACACATGTCATCTCATTGTTCATCTGTACCCTTTATAATAAACCAGTAAACCTAAGTACATGTTTCCCTGAGTTTTGCAAGCCCCTGGAGGGGTCTGGGGAAACCCAGATTTGTATCAAAGTCAGTTGGAGGTGCAGGTAACCTGGGGACCCACTACTTATAATTAGTGTCTAAAGTGAGGACAAACTTGTGGGACTGAGCTCTTTACTCATGGGGTCTGTGCCAACTCTGGGTGGTTAGTGTCAGAACTGAACTGACTTGTAGGACACCCAGTTGGTGTCCAAAGAGAACAGGAGCACTGCTTAGTGGAAAAAACACATGTTTGGTGTTAAAATTATTGTGAGTAAAGAAACAGTTTTCCTCTAACATCTATTTGTTCCTGTTCCTCACATACACCTTGATTCCCATCCCACATTTCTTCCTTGTGAATCTCTACACACACTTCAAGCCCCTCTTCAAGCCCCACTTTAAGCTATAAAGCCTTCCTCCTCTGAAGTCACAAAGTACTAAAACAATGAATAATGAGGTTTATCATAATTTGTTATCCATTACTTAGCATTTTATATATATATATATTTAATCTTCCTGACACATTATGAATTCTGGAGAGCAAGAACTGCTTGAACCCCACAAACTCCTCATATAACACTTTTCACAAATGCTCTCAATTAATATTTGTCTAATTAATGACATTTGAATGGACAGTAAAAATGATTCCTAGGAAAAATGCATAGCAGTATGGCTATGGTGCCATTTTGTCCATGCAGCTGCAACATGCATGGACCCAGATATAAAGGCAGAAGTGTAGATGGAGAGGCAACAGTGGAGCAGGTGCGTTTACTGGGTAGGGACTCAGGCAAAAGCCCTGGATGGATGCTGAAAAACGTTCCACACTCAGCCATGTGTTGGTCTGAAACAGTGCTGCCCAACAGACATATAGAAACGAACTATGTTACTTAAAACGTTTTTGAAAACACATTTAAAAATGATTTTACTATTTATTTAACCCAAGATAGCCAAAATTTTTATCTTTGATATCTGGTATGTACTTTATACTTACAATACATATCACTTCAGACCAGCCACATGCCACAGGCTCAAAAGCTTCCTGTGGCTGGATGGCTGCTCTCCTGAGCAGCATGGGTCTAGAACTCACCACTTTTGAGGCCAATTAAGTTTTTAGAAATTCACAAAGCAAAGCAGTAGAGGCCATAGCAAATGATGGCAGACACAGCTTGTAAAACAAATCTGAATGAAACTGTACTTCAGAAGATGCAAGCTGTACATAAGATCTTCCCCTTCTTTTTTCCTGAGTTATTTTTATAAAGCCAAGTTTATGGTATATTGATATGCCTTTTTAAAGGATGTTGCCTTCAAAAAAATAAAACCAAACAGAGTCACAAACCAATGAAACAAAAATTGAGAGCCCAGAAATAAACCCATAGGCAAACAATTTTTGATAAAGGACCAAAAAACATGAAATGGAGAAAAGAAAGCCTCACGCAAAAAAAATAAAACTACACAGCTACGCGTCACCATACATACAAATTAACTCAGAATGGATCAAAGTACTAAACATAACACCTGGAACAACAAAATGCACAGAAGAAAACATAGGTACCAAACTTATGGACCTTGGTCTTGGAGAAGATTTTATGAATTTGACCTTGAAAACAAGGGAAGTAAAAGAAAAATTAATAGGAGCCCTGGCTGGTGTGGCTCAATGGACTAAGCACCAGCATGCGAACCAAAGGGTCACTGGTTCTATTCCCAGTCAGGGCACATGTCTGGGTTGTGGGCCAGGTCCCCAGTAGGCAACCACACATTGCTATTTCTCTGTTTAAAAACAAAATAAATAAAATCTTTTAAAAAAGAAAAATAAATGGGACTATATCAAACTAAAAATTTTCTGCACAGTAAAAGAAACCATCAATAAAACAAAAAGGCAACCAACCGAATGGGAGACAATATTTGCAAACAACTCCAATAAGGGGTCAATATCCAAAATATATAAAGAACTCATACAACTAAACAACAACAAAATCTAATCAAAAAATGGACAGAGGACTTGAACAGACACTTCTCCCAGGAAGACATATAAATAGCCAACAGATATATGAAAAGATGCTCAACTTCACTAGCTATTAGGGAAACGCAAATTAAAACCACAATGAAATATGACCTCACACCTATTAGAATCGTTATCGTAAAAAAAAAAGTAATAACAAGTGTTGGAAAGGTTGTGGAGAAAAAGCAACCCTCATACACTGTTGATAGGAGTGTAAATTGGTACAGTCACCATGGAAAAGAGTGTCAAGGTTTCTCAAAAAATTAAGTATAGAGTTACCACATGACCCAGCAATCCTTCTTCTAGATGGTGACCTGAAAAGTTTGAAAATAATTTTTTGTGCAGAGATACGTACCACTGTGTTCACTGCAGCATTACTCACAGTAGCCAAGACATCAAAACAACCGAAGTGTCCTCTGATAGATGATTAGATAAAGAAGATGTGGTACGCACATGTGTACATACAATGGAATACTACTCAGCCATAAGAAAAGGTAAAATACCTCCATTTGCAACAACATGAATGCACCTTGAAAATATCATGCTAAGTGAAATTAGTCAGACGGAAAAAGTCAAGAACCATTATTTCACTCATGTGGAATATAAAACTGAAAGTAACAAATGAACAAACAAGACAAGCAAACAAACAAAAACTCACAGACACAGACAACAGAATGGTGGTTACCAGAGGGAAGGAGGGAGGGGGAGTAGAAAAGGATAATGATGGAGGGGTCAAATATATGGAGATGGAAGGAGACTTGATTTTGGGTGGTGAACACACAATGCAATTACAGACGATGTACTACAGAATTGTATACTTGAAACCTATATAATTTTATTAACCAAAGTCGCCCTAAGAAATTTAAAACATTTTTAAAATGATACTAAGTTCAAAAAGCAACAACTTTATTTTTCTGTAATGTCATTTTCTTCTGTTCATGATTTTGAAGGATTAAACACCTTGATGTTTGGTAGTGCCTAGCCTCACTTGAAAATAAAATAAACAAAACATTAAAAGCAAATTTAATTAACAAAGTCAAGTTGTTCAAATAAATCATACATTGACTTTTTAATTTGAAAGTTAATGATCATGAAATTAAATGAGCAACTAAGTAAAAAAGGATATAATCCTAAACAAAGTGATTTTGCAGATATTTACATCTTGGGCAAACTCTTCTTTAATCTTTCCCCTGTCTCTTCCCCAAAAAACCCACCAAGCAGAAAAATGACCTTACAACCATATGGTACAACAGAAACTATTCACGACTGTACCACACTGGCACTCAGAAAAACTAGGGCTGGAGCCAACCTCTCCTGCTGGCTGGTCTTGGTTAATTCATTCCTTAAGCCTCAAGCTCCTTGGTCTTATGTAACAGGGTTAGAATGGTCTGAGCTGAGAAATGTCCGGCTCTATACTATTCACTTCACACACAGAAGGTGCTCAATAAACATTGAGGTAGGGAAGAAGGAAACAGAAGAAGGAGGAAGAATTTATTTGTTGTCCTCTATATGTGTTGAATGTGGCTATGCAGGAAGGCAAGAAACTTGTGCCAGATGTGACAAAAGCATGAAAAGTGAAGTGTCCTAGAATGTTCTGGGTATTCTGGCTGCCATCTGGGAGACCAGGAACTGGGTTTCTGGAAGCAAAGCTACTATGACCAAAGCTACTCTCCCACAGAGTACACGTACCAACATAATTAGACAGCGCTTCTCCACACATCTTTTTCCTATATACTATCTCCTGCCAAAATCCAAAGGTTATGAGAAGGTAGCTAAATTAACAAGTAATTTCTCCCTCCTCTACTTGCAATACTTCTAAGACAAAAACCTTGGGCTTAAAACTACAGTCACACCGGTAAAGAAAAACACACCCATATCAACTCTGAAAATTAGGAGACAAAGGCTCTTAGTTTTTTTTCTTCTAAACTGAAGAGGCATAGAAAAGGTGTCTCCATGTTTCTCAAATGCTACTTTTTTTAAAAGAAGGGAACTAGAACATACTCTAACTTTGCATAATATGCTACTATGGGAGCATTAAAAAGCATGCAGTTGGCCTACACTGAAATAAATGTTTCTCTGCTTAGGAGTCCAAATTTACAAAAAGTAACACCAAAAAGAAAATCCAAATATATAGTATAAGACAATTTATAAACAAGAATTTATCTGACCTTTCTAGGGCAGAGACTGCAAACCTTATTTGGGCATCTATATCAAATGCTTTGCCAGCAATTCCAATTCAACCCACCCTAAAATTGAACCCATCAGCTTCTCCCTGCAACAAACTAGCTCTTTCTTGTTTAGTTCCTGCTGAATTTTCAGTCACTTAGAATCAAACTTCAGTCATGTCTTACTCCTTGTGCTATATTTTCTTCTCCTGTATGCTGTCAGCATCCGAGTCCTCGACACTTTATTTCTGCAATGTTTTGATAATTCTTCTCATAGCACCGCTCCAGTGCAGGCCCCTATGACCGCTTTTCTGGCGTGTTTCCCCGAGGACCATCTCCATGCTCCCCACTGACCGAATCAAACTCATGCTGTGCCCTGCTTTCAGATTAACCTTCTGAAAGCGAGCCTCAACTGTGCCACTGCTTTGTTCAAAACAGGCTTTTGAGAAATTGAAGGTGTCCAGGTCCAACCCTGGCATCATGTCTTTCACGGCCTGACAGCTCATACAATACTCCAGTGAGGGACGTACTGGTCTGTGTATCCATTCCCTTACTGAAGAAAATCTCGGTTGCTTCCGGTTTGGAGCAATTTTAAGTGAAGCTGCCACAAACACAAACCTGCAGGTCTTGGTGTGGAGAGACATCGTTTGTGTAAACTCCTAGCAGCGTGACTGCTTGGTCATATGATAATATGCTTAGCATGGTGAGAAACGTCAAAACTATGCTCCAAAGTGGCTATGCCATTTTTCAGTATCACCAGCAACAAACGAGAACTTGTGTACTTCACATCCTCGCCAGTTTCGGTAGTTTCAGATTTTTGGATTTTAGTCATTCTAATAGGTGTGGAGTAAAATCTCATTGTTGTAATGTGCAATTCCCTAACGACATGTAATGTTGAGGACTTTCACATCTGCATCCGCCATTTGTATATCTTCTTTGGTGAGGTTGCTGTTCGGCTCTTTTTCTCATTTTTTAATTTGATAGTACTCTTTCTTACTGTTGAGTTTTAAGAGTTCTTTGTATGTTTTGGGTAATACTCCTTTATCAGATGTGTTTTACAAACGTTTTCTCCAGGTGTGGCTTTCATTTCATTCTCTTAACAATGCCTTTGTACAGCAAGCGTTTTTAATTTTAACAAAATCCCACTAATCGAGTTTAAGTTTATGGATCATGCTTTTGGTGATGCATCTAAAAGTGATCACCAACCCTCAAATCTCCTAGATTTCTCCTATCTTCTAGAAGTTTATACTTTTGTATTTTATGTTTAGGTCTATGATCTGCTTCTAGTTAACTTTTACGAAGGGTACAAGGTAGTATCTAGGCTGATTTCTGTACATGTGGATGTCCAGTTGTTCTAGTACCAATTGTCTCTTTTGCACTTCATTTTAATATTCTCTGGTAACCTATCTTCTATAGTTATTTAATTCTCTCTTTAGCTGGATTTATTCTGCTGGTAAACCCTAACACTAAGTTTTTTATTTTGGTTTGGGGTTTGTCAGGGCAAGAATGTCTACTGGGTTATTTTCCAAATCTGTTTTGTCGCTTTTTATAATCTCCAGTTCTCTCCAACAGTTTAAAATCTTATACTTTACCTTTCTGAATATAATAAGCATACTCATGTTAAAGTTCATACTTAACAATTTAAACATCCATGGGTCTATTTCTACTTAATATTTCCCCTGGTTTTTGTGCACATCACCTTATCTTGTCACGCACCGCTTTATCTTTGTGTGCTGGACACCGTATTTTTAAAACCATTTGTGGAGTCACTAGAGACTTAGGGCTACGTTTGCTTCTGCCAAGTGCCTATGGGGACCTGCATTCGAGGATCACTTTGATCCAATTTTAACATTTGAGAGTTCCTGGATCACAAAAAGACCTTGAACCACACTGCAACACATGTAAGGACTGGTTTGCTTCTGTTCCACCTTTACATCCCACCCAAGGCTCGGTCTCAATCCACTTTGTCAGCCCAAAGTATAAGGAGTTTACCAAGCACTGCACCTCTGGCAGACACCAAACTCCAACACGTTTGTCCTGCAGGTCTGCCAGGCCCTGTAAGGCTGTCGTCAGAAACTCTGCTCTGCCTTTTAGGTGCTTTTAGCCGAAATGCATTTACCCAAACACCAAGTTAACCTAAGTTTCCACCTTCTCTTGGATCTTGATCTGGTAATACCTCACTAAGTTGGTACTTCTCCAGTGCCTTCAAGTTTAGGTTTTCAATATTCTGTCAAGTCTTAGCTGTCCTCAGGTGTGCGGAAGTCAGAACAGGACCCTGCATCTAATGGATTTCACAACTATTTTACTCCTTGTAGCCCTTAACACAACTGATTTTATATTATCTTGTGCATAGGCTCTCTAGCCCACCTCCATTGGAATGCTAGGATCAGGTGTGATTCATGCAGCGCTTGTCTCCTGCCCAGAATAATTATTTGTTAAATTGAATCAACGGTCTTGTCTGATACTTCTGCTAATTATTCATGCCAAAATCTCATTGTTTTAAATCAATAAAATTTTGTTCTTATACAACATCATCAAAAGTAACTTTTCCTCTTCTATTCGCTTTCAATATTTATAGCTTCTGCAAGAAAAGACCTTATATTGTATGGTATCTTTTTAAACAATTTAACTCTATTGTGTCACTTATTTGATTTCAAAATGATTTTTATAATTTCCAAATGTTCTCTGTGGCACACACACACAAAAATATATAAATGTGACAACCTAACATTCATTTTATTTTAAAAATTTCATGATACTTTTTACAAACGATCAACATAACACCTAGTGAAATCACTAAGCTATATGCACTGAATAGAAAGGAACCAGAACATTTCTATGCATACAGAATTTGTGATCTTTTAAAAATTTGTTTTTGTGCCTCTTTTCACTTCAGTGTTTCTCCTTCAATAAGTAGCCACATATGGAATTGCTTAGGATTTCATTGCCTTTTTCTGTGGGGAGAGAATTAAATACATCACGAAGTTGACAGTCCGTTCAGAAACCTCTAGGAACTGACAGCAAGGGAAAGAAGAGCTACTAAGGGGAACACACATCTTCCTGAGTAACAGACACACTTTTTTGGTTGCAAATTTTGGAGACTTTATCCACATCAGTAATTCCTCAAAGAGAATTTCCTGATCTCTTTCATCTCCGAAACCTGGCCAGGATGCCAGTGCTCATACCTCCATATAGCATATATTTCCTCTTTCTTTCTTAACAGATCTTATAGTATTTGCTTGATGTGTGCCTTCCTTGCTGGAGTTGAAATTCTTAGTGCCAAGCACAATTCCTATACTGTCTTCAATAAACATAAAGGATAGGACTTAGCTTTTTAGTAGGTTGCCATACTCCAATTTTCCCTCATAACCCCAGAGTCAAGTAAGCCTAACCTACTCTGGATTCCTTACCCTCACCCAACGTATCTAAGATTCTGTATCTAAGATATAACATGCGTAGGTGTAGCCTGTCTTGATCACATCTTAGAAACAAAAGTTATAACCAGCATCATTGGTCAGGGGCTAGTCGAATTTCTTCTTCCTTCTGGTATAAGTGTCCCTCTGATACCCAATAAAATGCTCACTGGTAACAAAATCAGCCTTCAATTATTCAGGAGTTGGTTGTTCGGATGCCCTGCTTCTCATATTCTTTTCCCCCACCTACTCTCTAACTTTTTGGCTTCTCACTGGTAAACATCCCATCACAAGCTGGCCAGAGCAAGGGGGATGACTCCAATTAGTGGACTTTATGACGCTGGAAATTCCAGTGGAGCACACAGAGTTGGTGGGTAGTTGAAACTTTATGTAAAAGTTTGCAGAATTGTTCTGATATCAACTATTTTAAGGACATGAAAAAGAGAGTTGGTCCAGTTAATAATCAGTTACACACTATCATCCTAGATGTTACTATTTCATCCTTCCATTTTCTAGGTGGTGGCACACTGTGTAGTCCCAGCTCCTCCATTTACCTAACTGTGAATTGGGACATCTTGCTAAGCCTCATTTCATCATCAATAAAATAGGAACGGAAAACTGATAGGACCAGAGCATTAATACCAAGAATAAAATGTATAAAACTGGTTTGTAAATGTAGACGAGCAGAATAATTTTGTATCATTACCAACATTAATTATCTGTTTACAGTTTAAGCTTTATATTAGGAAGCTGATTTTTCTTCTCACAGAGAAAGGTGCTCCACATTCATAATTATAATGGATAAAATCCTGAATTTTTACATGTCAAATTCCTAACAGTGCTTACCTTGGGAGGTTTCCTTAATGATGGAAATGAAAAATTTCAGTGGCAGAAGTAGAGAGGGTTGTCAACACAGCAGCCACGTCAGAAGGTAGCAATGAAAGAGAAAAAACATAAGAGAAACTCAGCATCCTGATAACATGATCTAAAGGATACTGCAACGTCAAAAAAAAAATTAACACCAAATTCCCTTTACTACTTGAAGTGATAAACTTTTACCGTTTGCTCAAAAATATTGCACAGGCATAATGAATTTCTTTCCTGGTTTAACAGAACAGATCCAGTCATTCACAGCTATTTTCAATGATTCTAAAAGATGCCAACGGAAGAGCATCAAGATAAAGAAAGATGCTGCAATCATAGTGCATATGGTCAAATGCTTTAAAATCAATATTCATATTTAAATTTTTTTAAAGTTGGTATTAAAATGAATGTACAAGCAGGGAATCCAAAAACCCCAGAATTATCTTCTGGAGGGAAAGCTCCTTGTAGTACAGGCTTCTCCCACTAGGTGAGTGTTCTTGGAGCCCATCTGTATCGGTGTAACAGCTGGCTGTAACAACAGCTGTTGTGAAAGGCTGTGTTCGGCTTCAGTGAATTTTTTTTGAAGACTCTTTCAAAGCATTTGCTCATTTCATGATGGGTGATTTACAAATGCACCTGCCCACATCATGCTGAATGTTCAGCAGTTTTTGAGGCCCCCGTGCCTCACCTACCCTATTCACCTGATCTCACCCCAAGTGACTTTTTTTGTTTCCCCAGATGGAAAAAGGCCTCAAAGGGAAATGCTTTGCTGTGGAAGAGGTGAAACAAACAAACAAAAACAACGGCAAAAGTACCAAAAGGCATCAAAATCAACTAGTTCAAAAACTGTTCTGAGCAGTGGAAAAAAGTCTCTATAGGTGTATTGCATCATATGGAGAGTACTTTGAAGGTGTCTGGAGTTTAAACATGTAAGAATAAACACACAATTTTTTATATATAAATTCTGGCTTCTTTGGGTCTCCCCTAGTATATTTCTTCTCATAAGCATTCCAATTTATAGGAGATTTTTCCCATTTAAAAACCATATTTCAACTCTGAACAGAAATTTAAAAGCAAGTTACATCTTCCCCCATCACCAACTACTCATACACTTTTTTAACAGTTTTGCATGTTCACACCTCAACAATGACTAAAACTGCATCTGAGGAAAACTGAGAAAAGGCAATCATTTTGAAAGTAACAAACCATGAGGCTGACTTGCTTTGTAAATGTTTTCCTCACGTACAAAATTAAGGTGCTAAACTATAAATTTATAGTACGTGATTCTACAACAGTTCTTGGCCTTCCTGCTGTGGTCATTCTCAATGAACCTCCAATATCATCAATTCATAAACCATAAAGTTATTGTCAGATCAATAAGGGAAATTATTCCCCAAGGCTTTAAGCCATGGTTTATGGTTTTCTTTACAGGAAAAGGAAATCATGAGGAAAGAAAATGGATTTTCCAGGGTGGAGGGTATGGAAATCCAAGGATCCAGGCACAAATAGCACGGTGCCCTTTCTCCTTCACCGAGTCCAGCAGAGAGCTCTGAGACCCCAGTAAAACCCAGAACCCGGCAGCGAGGAGAGACTGTCCATGGATTCCAGTCAGTCAGGTAGGCGATGCTAAACTTTTAAATCTAAGAAAACCATGAAGTTTCTATAGTGATGAAATCAAAAAGTCATCTTCTTTAAATTTTATGAATTAGTGAACAGAAATAGGCCCTTATATCATTATCTTGGACATTTAGCATAATGATTTTTCTCTTTAGGTTTTAGAGGGGAACTCTATCTAGAGAAACTGGTATCTCTGGCTGCTTCCAAAGCTAGTCTCCACATTCTGTGTCTACCCTTTAAAACAAGATAAACATTTATAGTTGTTATAATAAAAATGCACAAGTGTTTTTAATTCTGAGAAAGCAGTGTATCTCTGCTCTGTGCCTAAAGCTTGAGGTTTCTGCCAAGAAAATTTCCTTAAGTGGAACGCTGCTCTGGAAGGCATCTGTTCTGAGCAGGTATTACAATATTTAACTAGCCTTCTCTCATTTTCTTATTTATTTTTAAAAAGCCATTTAAATCACTACTTTATTTAACAAAGGAAAGGAAAATCACTTAGTTTACAATAACACACTCATATGAAAAGCATGGACCAAGCTTATAAAATGCACCTTTCATATTTAGGATATGATGAACCAAGTAACCTAACAGGGGCAGAACATGCTCACAGGAACCCCATGGATCTCTCCGGAGTTCTCCTGTGCTTCCTTTATGCCACAATAAGCATCACCAGCAACAATGAACAAGTGCTGGTTTGTAGCCAGTAGTACATTTACCTCCTTAGCTGTCCAATAATAAAGTTATCCCTTCTTCACTGACATTCCAATATGGTTTCCTTTATTCTTCTTAGGAAACCAATCCTACCTCAGCATTTTAAGCACTTAAAAAGTGTATCCCTCTCACTTAGAAAGATATGGGAATGCCAATATAATTCTACTACCCTCTTTTGTTATTCTGTTTGTTAAGAATAAATGTACACTGGGCAGCAGGGGAAGAGGGGAAGCCACTAACTTTATCTGCCGCTACCCAATTACTAGTCATTTAGTTTAAAACAAGGATCCTTACTATACAAGGCAAAGAAGTCATCACAAGACTACCTCCTTAATTGCTAAACCCTTATGAGTTAGGTTGCTTATGAGTTTAGGTCACACAAACAACCAAGTCATTCTAATTCAGGACCATACCATAGTTGAGTGCCCCAACCTCCAGAGGTTCGATAGTATTCTTTGGTAGTTGTGAAGAAAAAATTTCCATTATGAGTAATACTGATACTATAACCAAATACAATATGTGATCCTTTGGGAAAAAATCTGTGATATTACAATGTAAAGATAAAAGTTTCATACACACATGAAAAAAGAATGAATAGATACATCCATCAGAAGCATAATCAATATTAAATATATATATTTAATTATGGCCTTCAGTTGATTATATCAATAAAGTCTTATCAACAAAGAGTTCTGTCACCCACACTATACGCATTCACCACCAACTCATGTAATTTACGTGCTTTTCTCCCACTTTTGTCTCCCTGCTCTGCCTCATCAAATTTTCTCTAAGACCTAGCTCAAGGCTCTATTTTCTCAGTTCTTTACAAAATGTTACAGACCACTCTGACCTTCACCCCTCTGATACTCCAGTATTCCTACAGTCAACAAAACAGCTTAGCACTCACTGCCACACAAAGGCAGTAACTTTTGTCTGTACATGAGTAATTTTATCCGTATGGTATTTGAATCTCACGCATCCTTAAGATTTAAATCCCATGAAAGCAAAGGCCATCCCTCATGCTAATTTCACAATCTCTGTCCCCAATCTCACATATTCATGTAGGACTGAGAACATTAAAAGAACTGAAAATTTTTTTACATTAGTGAGTTAGAAATAATCCAGATGTGACGATTTACGTCGATCACCACCTCAATCCCATGATTCCACAATGTTGTGGCAAGACTGCTTGTAATAAATAGCAGTGAAGACCTAGAGATTGTTAAAAATTGTAGACTATTTCCAATGGCTTACTTAAAAATAATTATTTCTCTAGACCAGCATTTCATACAAATAAGTTCAATGAGATGTTAACAAGGGTCAAACCCTCAAAAGCTTCTGAAGTCTAAGTTCAGGAACTCATGTTTAGTTTTATGAGGCTAGAGAATGTGCACATACATACAAATAAGACTGTAAAAGATAAGTTTAACCTATATTGGGCGAGGTCTTAAAAAGAGAGCTGGTACTTAATTTAGTAGGTAGTACAGACCTGGAAAGCTTAACAGGAGAGTGAAATAAAGAAAGCAGTATAAACAGTATATTACAACATCCCTGTATAGCTGGAGTTTTTTCCCCACATTTCACGCTGAAAGATTTCTGGGTCAAGGAGTCTTCTGTCCATTATTTACAGCCTATTGAATATAGTTAGCCATTTAGAATTTAGATGGCCAAAGAGCTCAATGTGCACAGCCCAAATACCAGTCTACGTTTCAAAAGATATGAATGATCAGTGTCTTATCCTAAACACAAATTTCGTTTCCATGTGTTATCTCATTAATGATTGTTGGAAAATGCCATAACCTGTATCTGAAAGATACATAGCTAACTGACCCATAATGCCTGAACATTAGTCTATGGATAGGACTTTTATTTAGCCCTTGGTGATCACTTTCCGCTTAGTCACTAAATACTGGGTCACTAAATGGTCCAACAGCTCTGTTAACCAGCAAGTATTTACTGAGTACCGATTCCCACACTGCACATTATAGGTGCTTTGAGGAATATTTTAGAGAAATAGGGCATAGTCTCTGAGCTCAAGAAGCTTAATACCTTGTGAGAGAAACAGGCACACACAGGAACAGACAGTGATAAGTGTCACGGCATAGACAGCAACAAAAGACCTATGTTATGTCAACAAATTTTTAACACCACCCACTGTGCGCTACTTTGTCCAGCTACAAATATAAATTAAATACATTGCCTTTCAGACAAAACTGAACTTGTACACACATACTACAGTACAATGTGATACACACAGCAGCAACCCCAAAAGAGGGCAGGATCAAGAGGGAAAGAGGGCAGGTATTTTCTCTCTCAGTAGAAACCTCCTGAGCAGGATCTAGAAGGCTGAACAGTCACCAAGCTGAAAAGGCAAAGATACGGCGTTCCAGGAGCAGGAACTGTGTGTGCCAAAAGCACCTGCGTACACAGCCCACTTAGGACTGGAGAGTCATAGGATTGTTCTGTCACTGAGCTCCTAGAAAAGAGATGGTGGGACATAGGAGGATACAGGTCTGGGGCTTTGTCAGACAAGTGGGTATAAAATTCCAGCTTCGATCAGCATTAATTAACTGTAGTTTGAAGATGAGTTTATACACTTGTGTACCAAGTTAACATATTGATATATTTAAAACATATAACAAGAACTTCTATGAATTATAATAAAGAGAAGGAATCATACATGCATTGAGAAGCCTTTGAAACCTATCACAAGAAGAATGTTAATGCCCAAAATATTAAATGCTTATGGGAAGCTATAGCAAAATTTTCTGAATGTGTGAAGAAGCCAATCAATTCATTCAAGGGAAGTATTACCAATCAGAATAGTCCTTTAACACCAACATATCTGATTTGCTTTGGAAGAGTATGTCTTCTAGACTCTACTAGGTTTAAAATATATTCTTAATGTCATTTTAAAATTATTTTTCTCCTAAGCCCCTATTTCCTATAAGACTCTGATCTTGCCACCTGTGCTTTTCAAGAACACAGTCCCTGTAGCTGCCAAGAGGCTGCTATGGGTCAATGGGAAGACCCAATAGGGCATGGGCTGGGGAGAGAAAGAAGCAAAGTCAGGAGGAGGATGGCAGACTAGGAGAAAACAGCAAGGTAAGAATCTCATGGTCTAGATAAAGTTAAAAGGCAAAGATGCTGATTACAGTTGATGACTGAGACGTAATATTTCAGAAGTGGAATGTTTCCAGGCAGTAAACTCTAACCTAGTCACAGCAATATGTTTGTAAAATTGAATGAACGATCATTAATAACTAACACTTAATGGATTTCTAACCATGTTCCAGGTATGTTTCTGTTAGTTCTACCTGATTTGATGGATTTAAAATATTTGATAACCCTACAAGGCTCTCTTTACAATCATTTTTTCAGGTGAAAAATACTGAGATACAAGGTACAGAGACTGTACAACTTGCTTAAAGTCACAGAGTTAATTGGCAGCAGCATCGTGATTCAAGCCCCAGCAGTCTGGCTATAGCAATCCCTCACTCTGAACGGCTACAGCGTATTGCCTCTTGAGTCTACAAGAGTTTAATGAAAGCTCTTTGAGCTTCATCCAGCTAGGATGCTGGAGAGCAATCCATGTGGATGCCTAAAGACATGGATCATCTGTGTCCACATGGATCATCCATGTGGTTAATGGCATCAACTAGTCCTCTCTGTGGCAAGGTCCTTCATGAATGTATAAGAGAATCTCAAAGGAGGAATGTCTTTTACATGAAAGAAAGGGATGTGGTAGCAGTGTGGAGTTAGCAAAAGGCTGCAAACTCCCATGGAAATTGACCACCACTGGAGAGAGCTCTGAATAAAGCCACAAAATGTGCATGTAGTGTTCTGGGAGTAAATCTTAGGCATGAAACAGCTGACACAAAGGTGAGGAGTAGAAGACATGTTCATGAAGCAGCAGACAAACAGAGGTAACCAAAAACTTTAAGGCAGAAATAACAGACAGCAACCATAGTGCAGACAGCATTCCATGCCACGCTGACTTTGACTCTTTCCAGAAGCAATTGCCATGGAAGGCTGGCGCAGTGAGAATAACAAGGCCAGATCTGTTTGAGGGAGGATGTGATTGAGGCCATACCACCTACAGAGTGAGCAGTGAGAGATGTCCTATGACCCTCTACTTGGCACCCCCCACAGCCAAGTGGTGGTGCCAACTTTCAGGGTATGTACGTTGGTACCACTGCAAAGGCAAGAGAAAAAGTAGGATGGAAAGGAGAAAACAAAAAGATGATTTGAAGGCAGAATCTGTAAGACTTGTTGGCTAATGAGCAACCCACCTGGCCTCCCCACTACATCTGTAAGGACGGAAACACAGCTGCAGGGTTGTGGGATGACTTTATATGGTGCTTCTGTTACAGGCATTGAGATGAGATGAATGAAGGGGAAAACAGCTTCAATTATCTTAACATTTAATGTGTTGTTGAGTTTAAAATTTTAATTCCAAATGCATTTACAATAAAACACTAATAGTCCCAAAATTCATTTAAAGAAAACTGCTTCTTTTTTAAAAAATTATCATTCCACTTAACCTGCTCTTATTTTCAATAAAAGTCAAAAGAAAAACTACACTACTTTTGTACTTGTGGAAAGATTTGTGGTTTGATTTTTGGTATATTTGGACTACATCCTTCTGGCATAACTAAATTTGGCTGCAATTTCTATAACAAGTAATTGGATTTGGAGCCAAACAACTCTAGCTCTGCCACCATTTAACTGTGTTGATCTTGGGCAATTTTATTTAACCCCTCTGAGCTTCAGTTTCCCAGTCTATGAAATTGGGGTAGAAGAGCACTCCTTCAGGACACTTGAAGGATTGCAGGTGATGGGAAGGGTAGCACTACACAGCAGTAGCAGAGTTATTGCTCAATAAACGTCAGATGCTATTGTTATTATAACAAATAACCCTCCTGGATAATACATGCAAAATGTCAACATGGCTCAACTAAATCTAATGCAGGAAAAAGTTACTTGGAGTTAAAGAATGAGAGCACTTTTTTGGCAGCAGAGAAAATTTATTTTCACAAAGATGAAGGAAACATAGTGTTCAAAATACATTCTTCAAACGAGGATAGCAGCTGCTGACAACTGTGGGAGCACCCTAATGGTTGCATGGATGGTCATTATACTCTTAAAAAAAGGTTAAGATGTTCAAAATGTTTTCAATGTTCAGAAATTACTTTTAGAGGAAGAAAGTACTCTAGCACAAAAGTGAATGCACAATGTTCTGAGTCTTGAGTGTCTTTGCTCAGCAGGTAAGAATGACTGGGAGGGTCGGCAGCAGTGAGGACCAACCAGCAGCACTCAGGACTGGGAGGAGACCCCACACTGAAAGGTGCCATTCAGTGTGCTTCAGCCATGGCATACCTTAAAGGGTGTATAATATTAAAATTTTGAGGGAAAAAATGCTCACTGTGTTGTCAATGACACAGTGGTTTCAGGTGATGAGAGCACTTCTAAAACAACAGTTTTTCCCTTACCAAAAAAAAAAAAAAAAAACCCAAAAACTTTTTAAGACATGTACAATAAAGGAAGAGAAAGAACAAAGAAAAAACTTGGAAATAACTTCTAAGCACACATAAAGTTGGACACCTTTTAATAACTAAACTATGATACTAATGTTTCTGGCACAGCGGTAAGAGCAAGTGCATAGCTGCAAACACCTGAGCATACTTCATGGAGCTGATCATGCGTGACATTTGGTCCCATGTACTGCTACAGGGATATAATAAAAATTCCTCCGACAGTGACAAAGTGGACACAGGAATGATTTAAATTGTAAAGATAGACTTTATTCAAAAAGGGCCTAATATTTAAATTTTTGCCATTTCTCTTCTCAGTCTATAAAGTAGTCTATCACTAGCTGAAGGACCCAGAAGCACTGTTTTAGTGCCTGAAATGCCAGCAATAAAAGGTCAGGGATCATCACGAAAAACAGAACCTAAGGGAGTGAACAGTTTTGGTTCCCTTTCCGAAAGTGCCACCTAGAATTTTCAACTGAGTACCACAGAGCAGATTCATATTATCAATGTGAGATGTGCCTGAAAGACCAGGATAGACATTGGCAGTTGATGGTTTCACTGATGAAGTGCACTGAATGAATAGTGAGACAAGGTGATTTTTTGAAAAAAGCTATTCTCTTAGTCTTTGTCCAAAACACTTTTTGCAAGAAAAATATATCATCTTTGTAATAGAAGCAATAAACTTTAGAAATAAAGTGAATAAAAACAGCAAAGTCCTACAATTCCCACTGCAGGTTTCCTAAACAGTTCAAGTTTTATATATTAATTTTACTTTACAACTCTAATGAACCCAAAAATCCTTTGGGGTTGCAAGAGTTTGTAAATACAATGCAATACAGTTTCAGTTTTTTAAATCATCACTTTCTTTCTGCACAGTTGCACAATATGTGTGCTACTCAGCAAGACTCAGGGTTAATGATACAGGCCTCAGCAGCCCCCCTGACTAGGCGGGAAGACACACGGTGGTGACCCTTCATGTGAACAGACCACAGCACTCATGTTGCACATCAAATGGCTTGCAAATAATTAAATGAACTCTTGTTAAAGGACCTCATCAACCAATCTGTGAGCTACCAACCTCTCCTAATATCAGGTTCATCTTCACTATGACACTAATAACTGTAGATACACTTCTAATAAAACTCTGCTTGGCTAAAAATATTTTTAATTAAAAAGTATTGAGTGTCATTCAGGTTGAGCCTAAAATCTAAATACCCCAACCTTGGAGGAGGGGAGAGGGACCCGAGGCTGAACCAATCACCAATCACCAATGGCCAGTGATTTAATCAATCGTGCCTCCATAGTGAAGCCTTCATAAAAATCCTCATAGATGGGTTCAGAGAGCGTCCAGGTTGCTGAACAGGTAGAGGTTCTGGGAGGGTAGAGTGCCCCGAGGGCATCGAGGCTCTGAGCCCCTTTCTCACGCCTTGCCATATACATGTCTTCCACCTGGGTGTTCCTAAGCTATATGAGGTTTTTTTTTTTTTAAATAATAAACTGGTAATCTAGTAGATAAGCCGTTTTTCTGAGTTCTGTCAGCAGTGGTAGCAAATTATTAAACCTGAGGAGGTTTAACCTTCCATTTATAGCCAGTAGACCAGAAGACAGGGTGACAACCTGAGACTTGTGACTGGCATCTGAAGTGGGGTAGAGGGACAGTCTTGTGGGACTGAGTCCTTAACCTGTGGGATCTGATGCTGACTCCAGGTAAGCAGCGTCAGTATGGAACTGAATTGTAGGATGTGAACACCCAGTGGGTGCTGCAGAGCCTGGAGACTGGTCTGTGTGAGAAAACCCTGCACAGTTGATGGCCAAAAGTGCTGACAGTGGAGAAACGCAGAGCCAGAGTTTCTTCCCCCTTTATGGGGATTAGTACCTGGACGAAATCTGGAAATGTGTCCAGGCCGCATGCTCCTCACAGCCCAGTCTGAGGGCTGCTGGCATAAGACCATAAACTGTTAATGGTCTTAGAGGAGATAAGAATCCCCCTAAGGTACAACCACTCTGGCCTTCCTTTAGAGGTAAAATACTTCCAAGCCACCCTCTTCCACATTTATAATAGTATCCATCCCTGAGATGGATCGAAATCAAAAAGGAAAATGGAATGGTCCTGAAAGTTTTTTTTATTAAGTATACATTATTTATTATGCTATTACAGTTGTCCCATTTCCCCCCATTTATTCCCCTCCACCCTGCACACTCCCTCCCACCCACATTCCCTCTATCCTGCTTTAGTTCATGTCCATGGGTCATACATGTAAATTCTTTGGCTTCTACAGCTTCTATATTTCTTTAACCCCCCTCCCCTGTCTACTTTCTACCCACCATTTATGCTACTTATTCTCTGTACCTTTTCCCCCTCTCTTCCCCTCCCACTTCCCTCCATATGATCTCCATTTCTGTGATTCTCTTCCTGTTCTAGTTGTTTGCTAGTTTGTTTTTGTTTTAGGTTCAGTTGTTAATAACTGTGGTTTTGTTGTCATTTTACTGTTCATATTTTTCATCTTTTTTTTAGATAAGTCCCTTTAACATTTCATATAACAAGGGCTTGGTTTTGATGAACTCCTTTAACTTGACCTTATCTGGGAAGCACATTATCTACCCTTCCATTCTAAATGAGAGCTTTGCTGGAAAGAGTAATCTTAGATGTAGGTCCTTGCCTTTCATGACTTTGAATACTTCTTTCCAGCCCCTTCTTGCCTGCAAGGTGTCTTTTGAGATATCAGCTGATAGTCTTATGGGAACTCCTTTGTAGGTAGCTGTCTCCTTTTCTCTTGCTGCTTTTAAGATTCTCTCCTTATCTTTAATCTTGGGTAACGTAATTATGATGTGCCTTGGTGTATCCCTCCTTGGGTTCAATTTCTTTAATATTGCTTGTCAGAAGCCAATGAGAAATTTCAAGGGAAGTTTTCATTTCTTTGAAATGAAATCAACTGCTTAATAAACTGCGAATAAAAAGACCATGTAATCAATTGCTTGATAAAAAGACTATATAGTAAAATGCAAAACTTGAGGTGAATACATGAGTATATCCACAATAACTATTAATCCAACATAATGATGTCCATATAGCCTATATATGTATTTCCAAAATTAAAATGGGTACACAAAGCAAATAGAAAGGTTTACAAGTTCTATGACATTTTATTCAATCACTATCCATCAGTAACAGCTCTCCTGACCATTTTTCGAATATTGTCAAGAAAAGTAACACCTGAATAGTTCATCCTGACTAACAAAACACAGCCATGTACAACTATGGGCCTTGGGCCTGCAGAAAGCCCGTGGGCACAGTCATCTCTGTGGCTCGGTCTCTAGGCCACTGCATAGGGCTCCTGCTCCTAATCACCATGGCTGCAATTCTCAGTGGGCGAGCCTGGCAAGAACTACACCAGGTTAACCAAAACAAAACTAAGCAGAGAAAGCAGGGCTCTTACACAATTTTCTTGCTGTGTCTTCAAAGGTATAGTGCAGTAAAGCTTTAGAAAAACTGTAGCACAAAGCACCAATTCTTGATTTAAAATCAAGAATTAAGATAAAGAATTAAGCATCTCTGGGGGGCCATTCTCAGGCTAATTCTCAGTCTATCTGCTACTACTAAACGACCCCAATTAATATGCAGTTTGGAAGAACCATATATTTAAATCTGTTTTGTTCTTATTTCCAAGATTAATTTTCCATTTAAATGAGTTTGTATCTTGATAACATGTACTTATGACAGCATGCTTATGATTACATAAACAACATTTAAACTTTCTACATTAGGGGGTCAGACAAAAGCAGGGATATTGGCTGAATAATCCTAGTAGACACAGACAAGGGCCTTTTATGAGAGCCAGTTCAGCAGGGTGGTTAGAAGCAAAGATGCAAAATAAGCTGTTCTTCTGGGGTCCTACCCTTACCTCCACCACTTTCTACTGATGTGACCTTGGATGTGGTGTTCAAGCTCTCAGTACCTTGATTTCCTCACCTGTCAGAGTCGTTGTGAGTGTTAAATAAATATATGTAAAGCCTTTAAAAGTATCAAGGTAACCCAGGTGATTAGAACATCTCCCACTTTCAGCCATTTATTTTACCTATAATCTCTTTCTTTCCATTTGCCATAGAAACAGGTGGTACTGCTGATGCCAGATGCTTATGAACTCTGAGAGCCTGCCAGACCCACCACCTTGAGAACGGCAGGACCAGACACCCTGACTCTGCAGCCCACACACACTGTAAGATCCCTGTGTAGAATTATTGAACTTCAAAGTTGCATTGAGTCAAACCATGAAGGCAGGAAGATTGCAATTACAATCAATCCCATTTCTAACATGAAAAAGATTTTAGGAAGCATGCTAAGTAGGCAGGATGGCATTTCTCATCCCCATGCCCAAAACAGACATGGGAGCTGCATATGAGCCCCTGCTGATAATGTGTTTGTGATAAGACCCACAGCAGTGGTGAACATTCATGGCTGTATTATCCTCTGTATGAGGAAGCATGAGATGAAAAACCTGCGTCGTGGACAGCAAACCAGGAACAGTTTGATTCTAGAGCCTAAATATATCTAAAAGCCTTGGCAGAATCCATGGGTCAATTTTAAATTCATAGCACTGAAAAGAAATGAGCTTTCAAGTCAAGAAAAGACATGGAGGAAACATCAATGCATATTACTAATTGAAAGAAGCCGATCTGAAAAGGCTACTATACTATATGATTTCAACTGTATGATATTCTGGAAAAGGCAAACTATGGAGAAAGTTAAAAAAAAATGGTGATGGCCAGGTGTTGCTGGCAAGTGGGGGTCGGGGGGCATGTATGAATAGATGGCACAGAGGATTTTTAGGGCAGTGAAAATACTCTGTATGATGCAACAATGGATAGATGTAACGATACATTTGTCTAAACCCACAGATGTACAACACCAAGAGTGAACCCTACCTAATGTAAACTATGGATTTGATGATGATGTGTTACTGTAGGTTCACCTGTAACAAGGTACTACTCCATAGCAGGAGGCTGACAATGGGGGAAACCATGTATGGAGATAGGGGGTATATGAGAAATCTCTACCTTTCACTCAGTTTTGCTGTGAACCTAAAATGGCTCTTAAAAACCAGTTTTGATTTAAAAATTTTTTTATCTAAGCAAAAAAAAAAAAAAAACCCAAACCCAAAAACCTGTCTAACCATACTGCACGTGTAATCCCCCTACAATGCCTATTACCATCCCAAAGCAGAATTGACTGCGGGTAAGTCTGAGGCTGATTTATGAAGGTTTAGGATTGCTAAAACAAAGTTATGTTGATGATACAAACTCCTTGAGGACAGTTGCCATGTCTGGACCATTTTTATTACCCCCAAACCACTTAACAGCATTCTCTTCGCATTTACTATTCACATGGTTTAAAAAATAAATATTTTCCTTACTATGCAAACTTACAACATGGACCCAATGAAAACCATTATCGTCAAATTCTTGAGAATTAAGTATTCTCTGCAAAATTGTACAGCAAACTCATTATTTGTGGAAGCTATTTTGAGATTCAAAACAACAAGAAAGTCCACGTAAACTCACAGGTAAAGAAATGTCTTTAGTCTAAAGGAGAGTCCAAGGTATGAGCAAGAGGCAAGTTTAGCAGGTTCTTATGATATGCACTCTCCAACTTATGATACTTTGACTTAAGATTTTTTTTAACTCTACGATGGTGCAAAAGTGATCCACATTCAATAGAAACCATTCTTTGAATTTTGAATTGGAATCTTTTCCTGGGCTAGTGATACATGGTACAATACTGTCCTGTGATGCTGGACAGCAGTCATGAGCCCTGCTCCCGGTCAGTCACACAATCACAAGGGTCAACAATGGATACTCCACAGTGTACTGTGTTGCCAGTGTTTTTTGAATACCGTGTTTTGTGTTTTCCTCTCTACAACATGCACATCTGTGTCTCATGGTCCTGGTGACAAGAAGAAAAAGACAATGACTCTTGAGATGAAGCTCAAGATAACAGCCCAATTCTACATCAATGTAAGGGATCTGATCACATTTAAGGCTAGGCTAGGCTATATTATAGCCTAGGCTAAACTATAATGTTTGGTAAGGTTAGATGTATTAAGTGCATTTTCAGCTTATGATATTTTCAACATACAGTGGGTTTATTGGGATATAACCCCATTATAAATTGAGGAGTATCTGTATAATTGAGAATTATCAATAAAAGAGTACCAATGCCTTAGCAACTTAGTTTTCTCCTTCAAAAGGCATCAAGAAAAAGGGAAAAATCAGTTCACTAAACTAAACTCATAAACTCAACTGGAACAAGTTATTATACAACCACCATTGCTAATCCAATACTCAAGTGAGCCAGATCAACCTCAAATAGAAAAACAAAATGTTCCATGACTGGACACTGTATCTGCCACCTCATGGAGCTGCTACTGGGCTCAGTGATGCCATTTCTGAGGCTACCAGAGATGGATTTCAGAACACTATACTCATGTATTCTACTCTATGGGAAGGAGGAAACCAATATTACTGCTCATATTCTATATATTATACACAGTCTAGATAACATATATTATTCAATCAGTTGTCACTACAAGATGAGGTGGGATTTATTAGCTCCCTTTCTCAGATGAGTAAACTGCCCACCAGCCTAAGTAAATGGCAAAGCTAGGATTAAGACCAAGTTCAGATCCAAGATGGCAGAGGAGTAAGTAGAAACTACACTAACCTCCTCCCAGGACCAATCTGGATTACAAGTAAATTGCAGAGAAATCATCCTGAATAACCAACTGAACACTAGCTAGAGAGAAGCCTTACAACCAAGGACAGAGAGAAGAAATCACTTCACCACAACAAGACTGGTAGGGAGTGGGGATGAGGCACGGGAGGGCTAGCTGAGCTCCCACGGGTGGCAGCAGAAGTTCTGGATGGATATTTCAGGGTCCAGGGGTTTCCCCCTGAGAAGTGTGGGGTCTAAACTCCAAGCTGGGCTTCTCAGCCTACAGCACTAGAGCCAGAAAGGAACCTAGATAACATCCAGCTGTGAAAAGGAGCAGGGTTTCTGTCTGCCAGGGGAGATGGATGGAGACTCAGAGAGCCTCATAAAGGGCCAATACACAAAATTTCATTTGTAGCCATTTACCCTGGGCACTGGCAGAGAGAGGACAGAGTGAACTGGAGATACTTGAGGAGAGTCTGGGGTGGGTGGCTCCGGGGAAGGAACAACCATTAGGATCCCTGTGCTGAGTCATTCCCCACACTACAGAATCCATCTTTCTCAGGAAGAGCACTCCACTCCAAGTGGCCTAAGAGGAAGCAATAACCGCACCTACAGGAATTACTCTGCCCCACCCTGTGGTGTGTAAGCCAGGCTGCTGATAACAGCTTGAGGCTACATCACTGATCACTTTAAAAATTCATGTGGAAAATACAAAGAAGCAGCCAAAATGAGAAGACAAAGAAACAGACCCCAAATGAAAGAACAAGAGAATTCTCCAGAACTAGATAAAATGGAAGCAAGCAATTTGTCAGATAGAGTTTAGAGTAATGATTATATAAGGATACTGAACAGCATGGAAAAAGATATAAAAGGCATAAAAAAGGACCAGTCAGAAAGAAAGAATGTGGTATCTAAAATAATATACTGGAAGGAATAAACAGTAGGTTAGATGAAACCGAGGATCAAATCAATAATTTGGGAGACAAGGTAGAAAAAAACAATGAGGCAAAGCAGCAAAAAGGAAAAAGAATTTTAAAAAAGAAGAAGAGCTTAAGAAACATTTTGGATAACATGAAGCATAACAATATATGCATCATAGGAATACCAGAAGGAGAAGAGAGCAAGCAAGGGATCAATAATTTATTTGAAGAAATAATGACAGAAAACTTCCCTAATGTGGTGAAGGAAAAAGATACGTAAGTCCAGGAAGCACAGATAGTCCCAAACAAGATGGACCTAAACAGGAGTACACCAAGACACATCACAATTAAAATGGCAAAGCTTAAAGCCACAAGTGAAAAGCAGGTAGTTACCTACAAGGGAACTCCAATTAGACTGTCATTTGATTACTCAACAGAAACATTTCAGGCCAGAAGGGAGTGGAGTAAAATATTCAAGGTGATGAAAAGCAAGGACCTACAACCAAGGCTACTTCACCCAGCAAGGGTATCATTTAAAATGAAGGAGAAATCAGAAGCTTCCCAGACACAAAAAAACTAAAGGAGTTTGTTAACACCAGACCAGTACTAGAACAAATGTTAAAGGGCTTGCTTTATGAAGGAGGAGGAGGAGGAGGAAGGAGGAGGGGGAGGGGGAGGAGGAAAATAGTCTAACAATAAATACGCACTAAATAAATAGCACTAAATACTTATCTATCAGTGATCACCTTAAATGTAAATGGCTTCAATGTTCCAACCAAAAGACACAGGGTAGCTGAATGGATAAGAAAACAAGACCCATATATATGCTGCCTCCAAGAGACCCATCTCAGATCAAAAGATACACACAGACTAAAAATAAAGAGATGGAATAAGATATTTCATGGAAATGGAAAGGAAAAACAAGCTAGGGTAGCAGTACTTATATCCCACAAACAAGACTTTAAAACCAAGGCTATAGTAAGTGACAAAGAAGGACACTAAGTAATGATAAAGGGAACAATCCAACAAGAGAATATAACCCTAGTAAACATTTACACACCCAACATAGGAGCACCTAAATATGTAAAGCAAATCTTGATGGACATAAAGGAAGCAATAGACAGAAATACAGTCATAGTAGGGGATTTTAACATGCCTTTGACTTCAATGGATAGATCTTCCAGACAGAAAATCAACAAGGAGACAGTGGCCTTACACTATACATTAGATCAAAAGCATTTAATTGATATCTTCAGAGCACTTCATCTCAAAGCAACAGATATACATATTTTTCAAGTGCACATGGAATGTTTTCTAGGATAGACCACATGCTAGGACACGAAACAAGTCTCAATAAATTTAAGAAGACTAAAATCATATCAAGCATCTTCTCTGACCACAATGCTATGAAACTAGAGATCAATCACAAGAAGAACACCAGAAAACACAAAAAGACATAGAAGCTAAATAACATGTTACTAAACAATGAATGAGTCAACAATGAGGTCAAAGAAGAAATCAAAAGATACCTAGAATCAAATGAAAATGAGAACACAACAATCCAAAATCTGTGGGACACTGGGAAAGCAATCCTAAAAGGGAAATTCATAGCATTATAGGCCTATCTCAAAAAAGACAAGAAAAAGCTCAAATAAACAATCTAACTCCACACTTAACTTGAAAAAGAACAACAAAGCCCAAAGTGAGTAGAAGGAAGGAAATAATAAAGATCAGAGCAGAAATAAATGAAATAGAGTCTAGAAAAATGATGTAAAAGATCAATGAATCCAAGCGCTGGTTCTCTGAAAAGATAAACATGATTAACCTTTAACTAGATTCATCAAGAAAAAAAGAGAAAGGACCCAAATAAATAAAATCAGAAATGAAAGAGAAGTAACAACTGACACCAAAGAAATACAAAGGATTGTAAGAATATATTATGAAGAACTACATGCCAACAAACTGGACAACCTGGATGAAATGGATAAATTCCTAGAAATATTCACTCTTCTAAAAATGAATCAGGAATAGTCAGAGAATCTGAATAAACAGATTATACCTAACAAAATTGAATCACTAATCAAAAAATTCCAGTAAACAAAAGCTCTGGACTGGATGGCTTCATGGGTAAATTTTATCAAACACTCTGAGAAGAACTAACACCTCTCCTTCTCAAACTATTTCATAAAATGCAAGAGAAAGGAAGTCTCCCAAACTCATGAGTCCAGCATTATCCTAATCCCAAAACCCAATAAAGACACTACAAGGAAAGAAAATTATTATAGGCCAATATCCCTGATGAAAATAGATGCTAAAATCCTCAACAAAATATTAGCAAACCAAATACAGCAATGCATCAAAAAGATCATACACCATAATCAAGTGGGATTTATTCTGGGAATGCAAGATTGGTACAACACTCACAAACCAATAAATCTGATACACCTCATCAACAAAATGAGGGATAAAAAAACTACATGATCAGACCTGGCTGGTGTGACTCAGTGGATTGAGTGCTGGCCTGCAAACCAAAGGGTCATGGGTTTGATTCCCAGTTAGGACATACTTGGGTTGTGGGCAAGGTCTCTAGTTGGAGCATGTGAGAGGCAATCACACATAGATATTTCTCTCACTCCCTTCCTCCTTTCCCCTCTGTGTAAAAATAAATTTTTAAAAAATCATAGTCATATCAATAGATACAGAAAAAGCATTAGATAAAATCCAGTACCTGTTTATGATAAAAACTCTTAGCAAAGTGGGATTAGAGGGAACATACCTAACATAATAGAGGCCATCTATGACAAACCCACTGCCACCATCATACTCAATAGGCAAACACTACAAGCATCTCCCTTAAATTTGGGAACAACACAGGAATGTCTGCTTTCACTTTGCTTATTCAAAATAGTACTGGAAGTCCTAACAGCAATCAGACAAGAAGAAATAAAAAGCATCGAATTGGGTAGGAAGAAGTAAAACTGTCATTATATGTAGATGACACAACATTGTACATAGAGGACCCCCAAATATTCCACCAAAAAACTATTAGAACTGATCAATGAATTCAGCAAAGTAGTGGGATACAAAATTAATAGCCCAAAATCAGTAGCATGTTTATATGACAATAATGAACTAACAGAAAGGGAAATTAAGAAAACAATCTCATTCACAATTGCTACAAAAATAATAAAATACTTAGGAATAAACTTAGTCAAGGATGTAAAAGACCTATAACACAAAACCGTAAGACATTGAAGAAAGAAATTGAAGAAGATACAAATAAGTGGAAGCACATACCAAGTTCAGGGATAGGAAGACTTAACATCATTAAAATGTCCATACTACCCAAAGCAATCCATAAATTCAATGCAATTCCTATATGGAACCACAAAAGACCATGAAAAGCAATATTTTATCAGATATATCTCCCCAAGCAAAGGAAACAAAAGAAAAAATAAACAAATGAGACTATATCAAACTAAAAAGTTTTCACACAGCGAAGGAAATCATCAACAAAATAAAAAGACAACCTTCAAAATGGGAGAATATATTTGCCAATACATCTGCTAATAGTTAATATCAAAAATATATAAAGAACTTACAAAACTCAACACCAAAAAAAAAAAAAACCCCACACAACCCCAATAAAAAAATGGGCAAAGAACCTGAATATATATTTCTCTAAAGAGGACATACAGATGGCCAATAGATATAGGAAAAGATACTCAACATCACTAATCATCAGAGAAATGCAAATTACAACCACAATGAGATATCATCTCACACCTGTCAGAATGGCTGTCATCAATAAATCAACAAAAAATAAGTGCTGGAGAGGATGTGAGGAAAGGGAACATTTTTGCACCATTGGTGGGAAGGCAGATCGGTACAGCCACTGTGGAAAGCAGTGTGGGGATACCTTGAAAAATTTAAAATGGATGTGCTTTTTGACCCAGTGATCCCACTTCTGGTAATATATCTGAAGGAACCCAAAACACTAACTTGAAAGAACATAAGCACCCCTATGTTCATAGCAGTGTTATTTATAATCACAAGATATGGAAGCAGCCCAAGCGTAGGTGAGTGGATAAAACAGCTATGGGGCATTTACACAATGGAACACTACTTGATTATAAAAAAAGAGAAAATTTTACCCTTTGCAACAGTATTGACGGACCTAGAGAAAATTATGCTAAGTGAAATAAGCCAGTCAGAAGACAAATACCATATGATTTCACTTATATGTGAAATCTAATGAACAAACTGAACTAACAAGAAAAATGGGAACAGACTCATAGATGGAGAGCAGGATAACAGCTAGTGGGGATGGCTTAGGGGGTAAAGGGACTGAGCAAAAAGGAAAAAGGACTCATGGACATGGACAACAGTATGGTGATTGCTGGGGGATAGGGAGTATACGGGGACTAAATAGTAATGGGAAAAAATATAACAATAATTAAATTAAAAAAGAAGACCAAGTTCAGGGTCTTTTTAGTATATTCCTTTAACCCCACATCTAACCTTGCAACCAGACTGATCTTTTGAAAGCAAATTTCCTATGATTCTCCTGGTTTGGCATCCTGCAAGGGCTTCCTATTATGCATGGGATAAATACTAAAATTCTTCATGGCATCTTGGGCCATGGCCTGTGGTCACCTTTCCCACATTTCACCTCTTCCTTTCTACCCACTGTGAATTCATAAAACTCATTCCTGCCTCAAAGCAAGCACACATGCTGCTCTCTGCCAGTAACGTCCCCCCTCACCTGCTAGTTCTTTCTCACAGATGCCAGAATGTCACCTCCCTAGAGAGGCCTCCCCTGTTATTTACTATCAATTTTCCTGATGACACCGATCACACCTTGTTAGTATTGTGGCTTACTGTCTGTCACGTCCACTTTAAGGTAAGCTACCAAGGTCAATGCCAGCTCTGCTTTGCTCACTACCGTCTACCGTATGCACCTGGCATGCATGAGCATTTGGCCTGGTCACTGACACCGTTTCTTCCCGACTCTGAGCACCCGGTAGGCAGAGGCAGGTCTCACTTGTCCTGGTTCTTTCTTGCTAGTCTGCATAGTGCTTGACACGCAGGAGAGAATAAATGTTTACTGGAGAAACAAACACACGTATAAAAAAGAATCTCAGAACTATGTACTAAAAGAATGCAGATGTCCCATAAGATGACCTATGACAGTCATACATGAAGGGTAGCCTATTTTTATGTAAATACCTGGAGACATTTATTTTACTACTGCATAAAAGCGACTGTTTTGGTTTGGTTAACCACTAATTTGAAAGTCCTCTTAATAAGGATATGTGTACTGGCTTCTTTATCGGATTACTCAATAGCTCTTATCATAGCAGGTACTGAGTAGGGAAGCTAATTCCCAGTTCTGGGCCTCAGGGGGCATGTGTGTGAGGTGAACTGGCTGGACTGCATGCTCCCTGGGCTGCCTTCCTAAAGGTGACAGCATCACTCAGAGGAGAAAGTGTTCACATCCCAGGGAGTCTGCACAAGAAGCTCCCACTGCCTGGAATGCCCCCTTTATGCTCCTCCTCCCAGGGCTGGGGGAGGGGAGGCTTCCACACCTCTATTATTAGTGGTGCTGCAGTCTGCGCCACCCCTACCTACTCACTCTATCTCGTATTACTCAGCTCTATTTTCCTCTCATCACCTTGCACCGTTTTAAACCACTTTATTTATTTACTTACTTATCTACAGATCTTTTCCTCTGGATCTAATAGTTATTAGAGCCACTGAAATGGGGGCCTTGTCTAGCTTGTTCACAGTTGTGTTCCCAGCGCCTAGAAACTGTCAGGCATAAAACAAATTCATAAATATCTGTTAAATGAATAAATAAATATAAGAGGCCCTTGGATCACATCACCAGGTTACTAGTAATATTTGAGACAATGGGTACGTTCCCCTCACTAACTCTACTTTTTCAGGCTTGACAGAAGACCAATCAAATGAAGATGTACTGTTTTATTTTACAGATGCTTTATTAGGGAAAATTTCAAACACATACAAATGGAGAGGGACTAGCAAAATACAACATCACATAACATTATACCACATCCCATGGGATAACAACATACCACAGTAAACCTTCTTCAACAATTATCAATACGTGGCCAGTCTTGTGCAAGCACAGCATACTTAATACTCCTAAGACAGGGCTAGTAGAGAATTTAAAAAGTTACATTGATATACAAACCAAGGTTGATTTGTATTCACTTTTAGAAAACAAACTAGTATATTTATAAACTTCCAAGAGACTTATCTAGGTTTTATATGGTATAAAAATAGTGATTATTCCTTTTCCAGGGACCTTAACCCCCTGTATCCAGAAGAAAACCTGAGAGCACCAAAAATAGATAATCAACAGCCCCAGGGTGTCTGCTGTGTCTCCACTCCTAATGCATTCATTCCTTGGCTGCTTTATTCACTCCAGTTTGACCTGCTCTGTTATCTAGTTTCCCAGCGCACAGCAGACAGGACAGCCAATATGCAAGGCTGTGAAGGGAGGCAACAGCAGGATGGGGTCTCCTGACAGCCCAGCACTGACCAAAGACAGGAAGCTGAGCACAACCCAAGCTCCTTTCACCACGCAGAAAACAATGAATCAGGATCATGTCCAGCAGCCTCTGGCCTCTCAGAGCTTAAGATAGAGGGGGAAACAAGGCATAATGGTTAAGGAGTGGTATTTGAAGGAGTAAGCTCCAGTTATCTGGAAAATAAACTTATAGTAAAATACTCATTAGTGGGGAAACAGACAGCAGATAGAGCTGAAAAAGAAACTTTTGTTGTAATAGAAATTATTTTAGATGAAGCTTCTAGATAATTTTTAATTGTTCTGAATTGAGCTTCTCTGGTTTTTGTTTTAGTATTTTAGTGGAAAAGGTGTAATTAGATATAGTTTTCATTTCAGTCTTGGTCTTATTTACACATTATACATTCAGGGCCTAGAGAACATAGAATAGTAACCAACAAAAAAACATACTCCCAACAAGGCACAAAATGGGATCTAAATCAGCAAGCCAAGTACCTATCATAAAACATGTCAGAAAGGAAGGAAGGAAGGAAGGAAGGAAGGAAGGAAGGAAGGAAGGAAGGAAGGAAGGAAGGAAGGAAGGAAGGAAGGAAGGAAAAAAAAAGAAAAGAAAAGAAAGAATCAGTGTCCCTGGCATCTTCATCTTCTGGTCTCCCCGATTACTAAAAGGAAAGGGAGGGTGGAAGGGTAGGAGGGAAGAACAGACACTGAGAAGAACAATAATTTTCATTAGTGTTTTTGTGCACAAAATCTTTCTCTGACTGGAGACATTCACAAAGATCTAATTTTGGACTGGGTCCTTTTGCTACTCTCCTACTTTTGTGAGGTTATTTCTAAGGAGCATGAACATCTTTTAAAAGCTGACACCTCATTCTTCTCATCAATTTACAAAACTACTTCTTTACCTTACACACACACACCTCTTTGGCCTAAAAAGTCTAAATTTAAAGGTTCACATCCTCCCTCAAGATAAAGAGAGACATATCTTAAGGTACTAGAAAATTCCACTGCAATCCTGAGATCTAGGTAGATGGAACTAACATAAACAATGGAAAATATGTTAATGATGCCTCTCCCAGAGTCCTCAGAGGAAGGTTATCACTGCCAGAAATACTATAATCAAATATGTTTTTAACTCCTGTCTCTACTAGTTCCCCATTTAATGTTCACAATGCATGACTGCATAGCAAAGGCTCAGAGAAGTCCTCTAGCAAAAAAACAGGGGTAGGAGGTGGAGGACAGATTTAATTTTTACCACAGAATCATTTTTTCCTATATTGCCAACCATTAACATCATTTTCGGGGGGCACATTTTAAGGAAAGCTGAACAAATATCAAGTTATCAATTAACAGCTAATACAGAAAAACACACTCAAACTCTTCATGTTACGAAAGAAGAAAAACATACTCAGAGACCTGCTTTCAGAAGTGTCACAGGACAATAATGACGCCAGTAACCTTTTAGAACAATCTCACCAGAAAATTTTCCAAATTCGAAAATAAATGCAACCAACTGAGATCTTATTAAAGATTCGGTCATTTCCACAGGGGTATTTTAAAACTAAATAGTGTGAGTGCCCCTTAACTGACTCCTTCAGTACAAGGCACAATGCAACAGACAGTACAATAACTGATGAGAAATAGGGTGGGGAAGGGAAAAGGGAGAAAAATGCCCTCGGAAAGTGAGTGCAGGAAGAAAAACTCAGTGTCTTCCTGTCTTCCTCTAAACACTAACCTGGTTCTAGTTAAAGCATTTGGGTTTCTAGCTGGCTCCAATCTACCTAGAGAGAAAAAAAAAACAATAACAGACAAACAAAAACTGGCCCTCAAAGGAGTGTGGTGATCACAGGGGAGGCTCATCCATAAGATCCTGCAGGATCAGGGCTTTGCTTCCAGACCCAGGAGAAGCACGAGTAACAATCTCTGGAGAAGCAAGTTCATTTTTTAGGTGGTCTCCAGAAGTGAGGACATCTGGTATTCCCACTAAGGAAAGCAAACCACCTGGAAATTCCCAACCCAGACTCGGGATTTGGCCAAAAAGGAATCAACCCTTGAAGCTTAAAAAGCAAGCTAACTTGCTGAATTTGAGGTCCATATTGTTTTCCAAACACCAGTGAAGAAACAAACCTGGGGAATAGAAAAACAACTGTGGCAATCCATAAATCCAACACTTGACAGCAGTGCAAGAACATGAACCACAGTTACACACAGCCATGAGATGACTCTCAAACACATAATGCTGAAAAGAGCAAGTCACTGAATAATATATTCAGTGTGATTCCATTCACATAAAGTTCCTACCAAGAGGGCAAGACTAAACAATACAGGGGTGGGCAAAAGTAGGTTTATAACTGTATGGGAAACGCAGTTTAATGTTGTATTATTTATTATGGTATTATTTATTTGTGTTATGACTGTAAACCTACTTTTGCTCAACCTGTATATTGATTGGTTGATAGAGAGCTAAAAATGAAGTTATTTTTTCAAAGCTAAGAAATAAAGAGCACAAAAAAGAAAGTGAGCCTACTGAAAGGGCTGTACTCCTTTCATCCACTCTTGTAACGTGTAGGGAATGTTTCCTCAGCTGGAAGCAGGTTATTTGGGTATTCATTTTTATTACTAGTCTTTAAATGCACATGTATGTTGTATCCACTTTTGTACATATGAAATAGTTCACAGTTTTTAAAAAAAACGGCTAGTGATTCTCAAGTCTTTCACAAAACAAATTTGAAAAACAGACTGGATGAGTCAGGATACTTTGATTAGGAGAGACTTCATTTAAGAAGGTTGAGAATGCCCCGGGAATTCAATAAGTCTTTGCAATTAAAACAGGAAATCCCATTACATCGTCCCTGTTCCAGAAACCTGGAGACTGCTAACTATGTCCCTGGTTTTCGTTTGTTTGTTTTGTTTTTGGTGGTTGGCAGTTAGATTTTTCATGTTTGTGGAAAGACAATATATGGTGATCAGGGATAACCCTCTTTACAACTAGTGCATTAAAAAACACAAATTTTCCAGTGAGCCACTCAGACAAATGACAAGGAACAGCGAAAAGTCAGGAGACCCAAATTCTCCACAAGCTGCACCTGAAGGCTCACACAGAAGTTCTTTAACCCTTTCCCAACTCCTTGCAGTTCTCCCGTCAACTTTTACCAGTGTCTCAGCTGGGAATATTCTAGCAGTCCTCATTTTTTATCTCAGATGTGAGTGCAAAACTCTCACAAATCTTTCCCTAAGATGCCTCTAGCTGAGGACCCCCTGGAGAATAACAAGCGGTATTTACACAGCAAGCTCTTCTAGCTCAGCCATGTGTCGATCCCACACTATCTCCTGCAGCTACCTCAATATCTAATGCATGAAAGTGCTCAACAGTCCTTTAATTTAAAATATGATTCTAGATTTTTAAAATTATTTGTGTTTAAAACCTTTGAAAAACTCAGGATCATGGAATAAATGTTTATTAAAACTGAAAGATAGCATCATGAGCAGATATATTTCTAATTATAATATTTGAGATACCATTTATTAATATGCTTAGATAAGTCACATACAGAGATTCCAGCAAGGCTTGTACTTCATTTGGAATGTTCTCCTGCCACTAATTACAGTACTTGTTAGAGCTGCTTAAAATAGGCATTTTGGGGATTTTCTGCACAACTTTTAGTCATGGACTTCAAATATGTTATGAGTCCATATGATGTTCTCAGGCTGTTAAAGTTGTGTATTTGTGCTGTGCTTTGCTTTGGTCTGATTTAAAAGTTTGTTTCTCCTTGGATTAATCACTAAAAGTACAGTACTTTTATAAATAAAGTGCAGACTTTTTAGTCACTCAAGTAATAGGACTTGGCAAGTAAAATGAAAAGTCTATAAGTAATAAAATTTTACTGGGGACAACCCTTCTTACATAATTTATCTCCCTTACAAACACAACAGAACAAGGGCAAAGAGTTCTAGGAAGGACAGCACTATGATCTCAGAAGAGGTGGATCAAAAAGGGCGAGACAGAAAAAAAAAAAAAGGAAAAAAATAGCTGTTAAGCAGCAAAGTCTCCCATATGTAGACAGAAATACACTTAGCATAATTATTGTTATATTTCAGGCACAGTTTTTTTCTCTTATTGTTGGTTGCAGATAGGTATGAAACTGTCACTTAGCTGGGTCAGAAGTGACAGCAACAGATTCCTACAAAGCCTGTGTTAACTGAATCCCCCTACACCTTATCATGTACATTATCTAAGAAAACAGGAAATGAATATACTCTTACAAAATTTTACCTTTACACGAAAACTCCAGAGTAGAATCAAATTAAATTTACTTCTCCCTTCAAACATGACTTTTGAAACGAAGAAAAAAAATCAACAAATGCTTCAAATCTCTCCATCAGCTATATGGGAGAAGAACATTCAGAGTGGACGTACTGATGACAAGCGCAGAATCTGAGGCAGGCGCATGTCTGGGGCAGAGATGTGAAGAAGTAGTGTCATTCAGGACGTACCTGGATATTAGAACTAATGAATTGATGTGAGGTGTGCGGGTAAGAGGAATCAATGAGAAAACTAGTGTTTTACACCTGAGCAAGAGGAAGACTAGGGTTGCCTTTTACTAAACTGGGAAGTCTGTGGGAAGATCTAGTCTAGAGGGGGATATCAGAAGTTTGGCTTTAAACATGCTAACCTTGAGATACCAATTAGGCAATGAGACATGTTAAGAGGGGAAGGCAAGAAGGCAGTCTATATACACAGAAATCAGAAGTAGAATACTGTTTCAAGCTATGTACCTGGATGACATTATATTCTGCCTTGTGTAGAGCAGGCCCGGCTACTAGCCAACATGAAGTAAACAGACATGGCTTCTCCACCACTTTAAAGAGACAGTCCGGTGGGAGTTTCACAAGAAGGAGCCAGAGATTTCTGATGCACTTTACTTAGGATAGCATAAACAACACCCCTCTGTGGGCAGAACCAGAAAATTGATAATATGTGTATGTATGTACACTGCATTTAAACAAAGTTCATCACCTCAACATTTCATTAAGAAATGGGTTTGATTAACTGCCGTTGTTCACTGAGAATAGGGAGACCACCAGCATAATGATGAAGGCAAATCGTGTTATCTCTTAGAAGGGCTAAGAGATACTTAGTAAAGAGATACTTAGATGTCACTTTGCTCTGGAAGTTACATGCCAGTGAAGAGGATACTTGGCTAAAAGAGAGGCAAATCAGAAGGAAAATCTATTTAGTAGTACAAATAGCAACATTTACTAACAATGTCAGTAATTTCTACCCTGTCCCACTGAATTCTTAAGGGAAGCTGTTGTTCCCATAGCACCAGAAAAGGCAGCCATATTTATGACAGCCTTGTGTAAACTGCTTATCTTACAATGAAGATGTCAGAATCGAGCATGTAATTGGTCATTATGTGCAAATGCGTATTAATTCAGAAAAGAAATACATTGTTCATCTTTTGTTCAACTAATAAGGCTGCCAAGAAATTCAGTTCTTGTAAAGTTTGAGTTCCTAAATTTATCACCTTGTGTATAGTAGTCCCCCCTTATCAGCTGGGAATATGTTCCAAGACCCCCAGTGGATGCCTGAAGCCACAAACAGCACTGAACCCTACATATATACTATGTCTATACTTTTTTCTATACATACATACATATAATAAAGTTTAATTTATAAATTAGTCACAGTAAGAGATGAACAACTAATAAGAATACAGAACAATTATAACAATATACTGTAAGAAAAGTTATATGAATTTGGTCTCTCTCTCAATATCTGGAATTTTCCTTTTACTACTTTTGGATTGTGGTTGTCCGAAGATAACTGAAGCCATAGAAAGCGAAGCCCCAGCTAAGGGAACACTACTATATTTCTTAGAGCACATTTGGCTGTGCCTTGCTGAAGGGCATCCTTTATTGTACATTGACTGGGAAAGCACAGGACTCATAAGGAGGAGACTGAAACTTACTTTCTTTTTAAAAAAATACTTTATTTAATTAATTTTTACACAGAAGAGAAGGGAAGGAGAAACAGAGGGAGAGAAACATCAATGTTTGGTTGTCCCTCACATGCCCCCAGCTGGGGACCTGGGCCCACAACCCAGGCATGTGAGCTGACTGGGCATCGAACTGGCGACCCTTTGGTTCGCAGGCCTGTGCTCAGTCCACTGAGTCACACTAGCTAGGGCTGAAACTTTCTTTGATGTAAAATTATTTACAACTTCATTGTGTTAATAACTGGAGAATGCTTAAGCACACTAGGATATTCAGATGAAGAACACCTTTCAGTCAGATCTGAAAGTGGTACTTTAAAACATAATCAGAATCCAGCAATTCTACTTCTGGATATATACCCAAAAGAACTGAAAGCCAGGATTCAAACAGTTATTTGTATCTGTGTACATATAACAGCATTATTGACAATAGACAAACAAAATAAGGTGTTTACACACAATGGAGTATCCTTAAAGAGGAAATTCTGACACACGCTACCACATAGATGAACCATGAAGATATTAATGCTAAGGGAAATAAACCAGACACAAAAAAGACAAATATTGTATGATTCCACTTATATGAGGTACTTAGAATATTCAAATTCATACCAACAGAAAGTAGAATAGAGGTTACCAGGACCTAGGAGAGGGAGTAATTGGGAATTATTGCTTAATGAGTAAAGAACTTCTGTTTGGGATGATGAAAACACTCTGAAAATGATGATGGTTGTACTATGTTGTGAATGCACTTAATACCACTAAATTATCCACTTAAAATACTTAAAATTGTCAATTTCATGCTGTGTGTACTTTTACCACAATAAACAATCTAATCAGAGTACAGATAATTCCCCACTTTCATAATCACTGGGTACTGAGACAGATAAGGGAGCAAGATTTCTCCCAGAGGAAAATCTGGGAGGATGCAGGGGAGGCTGGCCCAGGCAAGACAGCTCTTGACATAAAAAAGCAGTGGGAGTCCCTGTAGCACCAGAGCCCCAGCCCCAAACACCCCAGACGCAGATGCTGGCAAGCAGTGACAACATTTTGACTTTCATAATCATCAGCCAGGAAATCTGTGAAAGATAGACTTTCAAGAGAAAGGCAGTTTAGAACCATCTTATCAGGTATAACGCACAAAGTGCAGGCTATGAGAAAATGCAATCTATGAAAGCCGTAAATCTCCCGTAGAAGTTTAGGTTTTTATTTCCCAGGCTGGTTTAAGCATGGAAAAACAAACCACCGTCAGTGAGCTAATAAGCTGGGCCAGCTCCTCTCATGGGTGTCAGACTTTGAACGGGACGGTGTGATGAACCAAAATAAACAACACTCGTGTGTACATGTTGCTGTATAGGTCAGGTGTTTTGTGTGCACATATTCTTGGAGTTTCTTATCCTCAAAAATGTCTGAAGGACGCCAAACTGGTCTTAGATGAAGTTCAAAGAAATCTTTCCACAGCAGTCAGAATAAATACAGGAGAGAATCAGCACACTACTAAAAGGACTGGGGTGGTGGTGACGGTAGGTTCAGGAAGCTCAAAACCTGGGGATTCAGTGAAGCAGACCAACTAGAACCTGGCACTCCCAGCTTGCTGGCTATATCAGAGGCCACCAGCAAAGGACACTTTGGGATGGAAGCCACAATTCGTTCTAGTTCACTAGCCAAAGTGGTACTTAGTGAGTAAGAGAAAAGAAAATTCAGAGTTCGTTTTATTCTGCTATATATGTTACACTACATGTAGAGTACAAAGCAGTGAAAACTTTCACTATAAATACCTTCGTTTTGCTGCTCTGTATCATGCTGTCCAAGACATCTTAATGTCAGAACAGTACAAAGTAAGAAACTGTATTTCTCTGGTCAGAGTAAGACCATGTGTGTTGAAAGGCACAGATTATACCATCCAAAACATGCCTCTTTGGTATCAGGATTATTTTGAGGAACATCAGAGGCAGAAGCTTGGAAAACAGGGAAGTCACCCTTTTGAAGGGACACGTGCATTTACTAGGGAAACCCCCATCTGTAAGAGTGCTCCCCTCTCTGCGCCAAGAAGAAAAGGACGACTCGCAATCACGAGAAGCTTTTAATAAGGAGACACTCATTTTTTCCACTGGGTATTTCTCACATATATAGGAAATACACATGTTAATAAGTTTGTTTGTTTTATTCTTGTTAAACAGGGGTCTCAGCCAAGAACTCAAAAGGATGGAGGGAAAATTATTTTCCTCCCCCACAGTATTAAATATCATAACCATTCAAAAGTTATGTTTAAAGACATTAGCAAAAACACTTAATCAAGGTCACATTGTCCTAAACTTCAGCTTCAAAATAATTTGAATAGGTAGACTTAGACCAGGATACAATGGAAACGTTGAAGAATGTAATGTAAGATCACAGACACCATAAATAACAAAGACTAAACACAAGGGTATACGATTTGATTGCGTCAGCATTCCAGTATGCACAAGCTTATGTCACAAGCAGTAACTCAAAAGAAAAGAATTTCTCCAACAAACAAAGTAGCCCTTCAAGAAAAAGGTACAAACCCTCAAAACTAATTTTTAAATTAACTGCTCTGGAAACATTAAAGTATGTTTTAAGTTAAAAACTGTATTCTAGCCACCTGGTTTTAGTTCTCTGCCCTGCTCCTCCAGCAAGAATGAAGTGTTCCGTGTGTGAGCGTTGGCCTCCCCTCAGGACAGCGCTAATCCCAACCCCAGACCACAGCCAACAGCACACGGCTGAAGGACAGGAGACAGAGCTATGTGAGACTCACCAAACCTTCAGTCAAAGAAAAGTAACTAAAAACTGGGGTTACCGTCTGCCTGCAACACTTAAAAAGATACCATTTGTGAAGTGTATTGTCCTTGTGTCCTTTGCAGGATAAAACGAACTCACAGGTGACCAAAATTTGGCCAGGTGCTATGGGAACTAAAAAGCAGAGCAAAATTACCCCTTCCCTGGAAAAAGCCGCAATTTATTTTGAAACTTACATCCATATTCATCAAACCATTACAGAGGGTTTGCTGAGAAGGGGAGCAGTTGTCAGTGCGGCTGGAAATATGAAGTACTCTAAGGACCTACAGAGAGAACTCCCAAAGGCTTGACTCCTTAGCTTCCTCATAGGGGCGGTGAACAATAAAGTGATAAATTCCTCAGGTGAGAGATCATTTTTTTAAATAACAGACTCATGGATTTCCATAGAGACTGTAACTACTTTAACTTCCTGGAGACACTGTAATTGAAAAGGAACTTACAGCCTTATCAGGAAAAACATTGTTTGGAAACTATCTTGCTGTTCCTAAAGCTGTCTGACTTCAGAGTTCATACAAAGGCTAGTCAGTGGTACTGCCAAATTGGCTGCATGGGAGGGGAGGTAGACAAGAAGAACCTGGACCTACCGAACTTTGCCACAACCTTCTCGAAAGCAGAGAGACCAGCAATTATGTGAACTTCCACAACAGACCCCAGCGCTGGGGAAAAGAAAGAGGCAGTGGTGATCTCACTTTGCAGACGACACTACTGCCTTAAAGCGTCAGTGGGTTTCTCACCAGCTTTGTCTGAGTGTTGGCTCACTTGCACTATGACACTCACTCTGAGGTGTTCACAGGGCCAATTATTCCCATTTACACACTAGGGTTTAACCCAAGGGGCTAAGTAACTTGCCTAAAATTTATAGGATCAGGCTTAGAAACTAGTTATCTGGATTCAAAGCTTCGAGTTTTCTCAACTAACCAACATCCAAATTTACTTTCAATTAAAAAAGGACCTTCCTAAAATACAAATGAAACACATACAATACGCTTCTATTCTTTCACGGAAAACATTGCATTCTTGAGGCTTTGTTTCTTATGTTTGGTGTTATGCATATACTCTTCCTAAAACTACAAGAGGCAAACTATGGAGAGCCTTTCACATGATGAAGTAATAGTTCAGTGCCAAGTGCTGGGGTTTTTTTGTTTTTGTTTTTGGTTGGTCATTGGTTGATTGGTGTATTCCCAGGTCAGGAGAGCTGGATTATCATTTTGGTCATGACTTATTTTGTTGCCTTAGACAAATTCTTTACTCTTCTTTCAGATTCCAAGGAAAGTTTCCTCTTCCAAATACTAGCTGTATTCATGAAATAGGATCCCTTAAGGTCCGAGGAGAGGCAATTCGGAATAAAAGAATCTGATATTCTAAGTGAGCTATTGACAATCTACTGAATACTTACCATGTGTTAAACACCAAGACTGAAACAAAAACTCTGGCATGACAAATATGCCCTTCTGAAAGCTCACATCTTGAGGAGATAAAACAAACGAAAACAAAAAACAAAAAAAAACCCCAAGGAACTCAAAACACTGAATTCTTGAAACTTTGTTTTTAAAATGGCAATAGTGTAGGACTGGACAAGAGAGGACAAAGGAAACTACATGGGTTCACAAGAATAGTACTAGACCCTCAAAAAAAATGTTAAATACTGTTTCTTCTGATGATAGCAGTAATAGTCATTAGGAAAAAAAATAAAATAAAGTATTAAGAAAAAATAAAGAGCCCCTATAATCCTATTACCCAGCAAAAACAACTGTTAACATCGTCATGAATAATCTTTGTGGACGTTTTTCTATGCTTCTCTGTGAGAGTGACAGCAGTTCTCAAAATGTGGTCCCCAGACCAATAGCATCAGTATCTGGAAACTTGTTAGAAAAGCAAATCCTCGGGGCCCAACCCAGACCTACTGAATAACAACTCTTTGGGTGGGACCCAGCAATCTGTGTTTTAACAAGTCTTCCATATGATTCCAGATGCTGGGTGCCAAAGTTTGAGAAACACTGACATACGCTGTATACACATACAGGTACATACCTTCAGCCCCAGCCCAAAATGGGATCGTGGTATACGTAATGTTTAAAATTTAAAATCCATACTTGGCACCAAAGCTTATTATGTTGGAAATTACCAAAATAGTGTATAAATACTCTTACTATATGTGTGAATGTCTTCTGCATAGGTGAAGGATACCACAAAATGGTTCATATAACAAATGCAATTAAACACTAGAGTCAGCCAGACTAAATCATTGATGGCTGAATAAACAAGTCATTCAGCAACGTGAGGACCCAATGAAATCCATTTAAAGCTGAGTAGTTACATAAGGTTCTTAGATCTTTTTTTAAAAAATAAGAAACATCTGTATTAGCTTCTCTCTCCTGACCTTGAATCTATTTTGGGGTTACTTATAAATTGCTTGTGCTTTCCAACATTCCAGCACCAAAAAACGCTTCCCTGACGCACCAATCTGCACACACTGGGATGGTCACCCAGACAACTCTTGCTTGTGTCACCTCCACCCCGCTTCCCCACGCCTACCCCATCACAGACCACTACGACACAAACTCCGGAAAAGCAATGCAAGCTCTGATAGTTTGTACACAGGGCAGCAGCCCTGACTCATATAACAGAGTGAGGCTCAAAGCAAGGAAGAAGTTTGTAGAATGGAAAAGGAAGAAAACTGGAGTAAGTAGGACCATCATCCTGTGCAGATTTTGCTTAATGTTGCCGAATTATTTCTCGAGGTTTGGAATACACAGCTTTCAAAAATCTTTGCCAGCTCCAGGGACACCCCAGAGGAAAAAGTCAAACTTTTTATTTGCTTTGGGTTATCCAAAAAGCTTAACTATAAAAACAAAACAAAACAAAACAAAATTCATGGTAAGATAAGAACATCTCAAGTATATCATTGTTACTTTATAAAAAAGATAAGCTTTTGTGACCTTGAGCACTTTGTTGAACTTTTCTGAGCCTCAGTTTCCTCTTCTAGAAAAGTGACATGATTGGAGAATATAAACTTAAGAGTTGTCAAGTGATGGAAACAAAGAAAACCCAAGAAAGTGCAAGTATAATAAAATTTTACAACATCTGTAAAGAATTTATTGGATAGCAATCTCTCGTCTCAACAACAAAGAAGAGTACATTCCAATTGCATTCTTCTTTCTTAGAAACTTCACAAGTAGAGCTAGATATAGTATAGCAGGCACAGAATGAAAAGGAATCATGGAGAAACAATTAACATGCAGGCTGGAGCCAGAATGCCCAGGCTCAAATGCCAGTTTCATCACTTACCATCTGGATGACTTGGGCAAATAGCTTAATTCCACTGAACCTTGGTTTCTTCATTTAAAAAATAAGGTTAATAGGGCTTGTGGGGATTAAATGATGATAAAAAGCACATTAAGTTTATATCTATATGTTTTAACTATTACTATTATCAATAATATTATTAGTACTACTGGATGTTCTACTCAAGAAGTAGAGGGTAAGAGGTGGCTCTAGCCTGGAAACATCATTAAACTGGAAATATGTACCTACATGACCTAGGGCCACCAAAAGGGCAGACAATGGATTGAGTCAGTTAAGTAGGCACGCTAGTCTAAATCCTAACTGTAGCTTACTACATTAGTATTTTTCAAGGGACAACATTCAACCCACGACTAGAGATCAAAGGCAAAGTAGCTCAAAGGAAAGCTTCAAGGCTATGGGTTAGAATAGGACCTAGATTCAAATCTCAGCCCCCTACATCAGAGCTATGTGGCTTCCAACGAATTACTTAAGCTGAGATTTATGGCCCTCATCTCATAAAATGATATACTTTCAACTGTCCTTCAAGATTGTTACAAACCTGGCACAAGAACAGCCGCACAACAAGTGATTGATAAATGTTAGTAATAATGGTTGTCTTTTTTTTTTTTATCAGTATTTTTTAAATTGTTGATCTTGTACAGTTTTAAATGGGAGGTAACACCTCAAATACAAGCTCCACTTAAATTACAATGAATCTTAAGGACAAAGAGTTAACTAGATCATCCAACCTTCTTCTGTCTTGAGGCAGGAAGTGGAGAATGTGTGTAGTGCACTCGGCACCGGAGGGTGACAGCAGCCTATTTAGGGAGAGGTGGAGGACCCAAAGGGTGAAGAGAGGTGCTGACTGGAACCAGGCCAGACCACAGAATTCAAAGCTTTGCTCAGAGGCTACCTCCTCAAAAACAAAACTGCATACAAAATATTTTTTGTCTTTGAGCTATAAAAATAGCTTTGTTTCTTATCTTAAAGTTTTTCTTGTGCTTTAATTGCAGGCTTTGTTTCTGCAGAAAGTAACCATTTAACTTGTATTAATAATAATAGCAATTTACTAATATCAGAAACCACATGCTAGGACCAAAATTAATGAAGCCATCACTTCCTACCACAAGCAACTAGGAAATTAATACAGAACATAACTTTCCTCATGAATGTTTTCCCCATCCACAATTGGCTGCCCTTTTTTTTCTATAAGGTGATGTGGCATGGTTAAGAGTTTCAATCATGGAAAGCCATTTCATTTGATGCTACAATAAAACTTTATCTTTTATGGCTGTTTTTCCTGTAATAGACTGATGTCGTGTACACAACTCAGGGAAAATTAATGAGGACTGGCCACAGAGAGATCTGCTTTAAAAGAACGACAGAAAATTAAAAGAAAAACTGAAACTCTAATATTTAGACCTTTGCTCTGAAAATAAAACCATGTTTATACTACATTTTATGTGAAAAAGATGAAGAGTTCTGGTTTTGACTCAAAGTAGATACTTCCTAGAATTAGTCACAGAAAAAAAAAGAATAGAAGAAATTTTATACTTTTTCTCCCAAGAGAGTAATTCAATCAGGTTTCCCAACCTCATTTTTTACCCTTAGACATTTTATTTTATTAATATGCCCTTTTAACTTGATGACATGGATAATAAATGGTATCCTTCCTCTAGTTGGTGGAAAATGGGGTTTTTGTTAAATTAGAACAGAAATACCTTCAGTGTTCTTGTGAATTAGATAATTATTCTCTTACAAAGCAGATTTTAAAGAAAATGACAATCAATGAGCTCAATAACTTCATGAATGGATAAACTTCACCAATGGTCTGCCTAAAATTCTGCTTCAAATTCCAAAAACATCTTCAGTATTGTTTATATTCTCACATATCACACATAAGAACACAGCTGGATGAACTGTGATACAACCAAATGGGGAAGAGAGTCTATGAAACTTTCCAATGTGGTCAATCTCCAGAAAGCAGCATAAATTAGTCTATAAACTTTGTTGAGAGGCAGGCAAACAAGTATCAATTACCAACTCAAAGAACGGTGTGTTTACACTGGTCCAACAAGGAGTGTATTAAAGGTAATATCCACAAGGTTGATGTCCTGTCAGGAGCAACTCTACAGTGGAGACTACTAACCACTACTTAAATTTTTAATAGCAAATCTTGATTCTACCTTTTTTAATTCATATTACATTTAGAAAACAAACAATAAAACAATTTGGACAACTTTACACTCTCTTGTTTTACTATTAAAAAGAGCAGCAAGCTCTTGAATAGGAAATGTAGAAGCTAAAGAACTTATGACACATGGACATGAACTAAAGGGGGGGAATGTGGGTGGGAGGGGGTGTGCAGGGTAGAGGGGAATGATGGGGGAGAAATGGGACAACTGTAAGAGCATAATCAATAAAATATATTAAAAAAAGAAAAAAGAAAACATCATTGCTGGAATTTCTTCACCATGTGCCATTCCTCGCCCCTCCCCCACTCTAGTGCTCATCAAGTAATCCAGTCACAACAGCCTATTAAATAACCAATGCTCATTTTTTGAAAAGGAAAAAAGTAATACAGTTTAAATAAGCAAAAGAAAAAAATTAAAAGTCTGGACCAAGTAAAATACACTCAGCCTAAAGTCTCCCAGATTCTTGGACTAAAAGAAAATACTGAAGTAAATAGAAGATAAAAAAGGAGAGAAATCAGAACAATTAAATCAGCAACTTAGATTTTAAAATTTATTGATTTCCTAGATGGAGGAAAAATACTGTGTACATGTTCAAAGGGAACAACTTTATGAGCAAATTATGTGTCTAGGAACTGGTGAAATATAAACTCCCCAACACAGAAGCAACAGTCCAAGTTTCCTTGATCCATTTTTACCTTAGACACATAAAAAAATACCTTTCTTCCAATGGGAAACTCAACCCATTCAACCTGCCTGCCTAGCTCCTAGACTAACAGCCTGGCACAGCAGCTTTAAAACCACATTTATCTCAGTCAGCTCCTGCAGTGCCTTTCATATCTAGCCTTTAGTCTGACTTTTATCTTATGACAATGCAATGTAACTATGGAAACACAGGATTTAGAATTATATTTTTCCCTGCTGCTCTTTATAACTCAATTCCATGTAAATTGTGTCATTTAGGGTCTCTTTTATTTTTTTTTTTTACAGGTTGCAAGAAAACAAGCATTTAAGTGGAAAAGGATAAAAAAAAAGAAAAAGAAAAATCATTAATTAAAATCCAGGGTGTATTTTCTCTGTAATGATAAAGAAGTCCATATTCTGGTCACTATTCCCTAACGGCCACAAGGCTCTGGCCTTCTTTAAATCCCCAAGTGACCCTGGTGGGGTCAGAGCAGAGGCCCCGGCTTGCAGCACTCACTCACTGGCAAGTGTTCGTGGGAGAAAGCGGAGCCAGCTGCTTACCAGAGACAAGGGAGGCCGAACGCAGACCCATCCTAATTTAGGAACTCGGAACTCTCCCTGCATGACAAGCTTCTGCAGCCAGAAAGTCCAAGTATTCTGGCAAGTAGCACTCTAATGTCATAAAAACAGACTCCCCAATAATGTCATCATAAAAAGACAACATCTAAAAATAATATTCTTGTGCTGAGTGTCATAAATATGGTCACCGTGCAATGTAGAATGTGACCCAGTTTTGGGTGTGTGTTTTTTTCTTTTTAAGCAATACCCAGATATAAATATATCTGTGTCATGGGGATTAGAATTCCTCACCTTGAGATCAGGTAGATTCTGGACTGCAACACCTGAAGCAAGTTCCTTCACACCTTGAACTTCAGGCTTCTTAGCATTCTAAGGTCAAGAAACTTGACTTGTTGACCCAAAGTAAATATTCAAGAAATGAAATTTTATTTTTGGCTGTTTTATTATTTCCATCATTTATCTGGCGGCGATGGAGGGATATAAAAAGGCCAAAATGTTAAGGGTGGTTCTCTCTCTTGAAGGTTGGACCACAGATTATTTTTATTTTCTTGTCTGTGCTTTTCTATAGTTCTCAAAATTTCTACAATGAACATTTTAATGCCTTAGTAATCTTTCTTTTAAATTGGTCACTCTCACCATCAGATTCTAAAGAAACTTTTATTCTATTCACACACACACACACACAAAAAGTTTCTGCTTAACCACCTCCTCTACTTGGCAGATAATTCCTGCTAAGGACAGTCGGTTTGAGGCCCATGGCATTAGGAAGCAGACAAATCCAGGCTCCTCAGTGAGGGAAATTCAGTGCCATGACCCCTGGCTCAGCTCCAGCTCTGCTGGGGGGAGGGGGGTGCAGGGAGGCCGGGGCACACAATTCTGCAGGCAGCTGGGTCCTCACTGCGGCCTGAGAAAAGCAATGCATCTGTATTCGTCTGTCCTCACCAAATGATGGGAAGCTCTGGAGCTGGACTTGTGCAGGGCGTTTTTTTTTAAGCACCCAGGTGATTTTAACATGTAGCTGGTATTGAGAATTATTACTCTAGCAAGTCCATGAACGTCTAAGCACCAATCTCCCAAATGGAGGGAATTTCAATTCTCTCAAAATTCAAGGCTGCCCCTCTAGTCTGTATGTAAGTGGGATGGGAGAAAGGGGAGAAGAGGCAGGCTATTCTGGACAGTTTTATAAAAAATTTGTCTACTACCTTGTAGACAAATTTTTTTATTTTCTTAGATTTATACATGTATATAACAAAAACCTGATTAATTTCAAAATTCACAGGCTGATTTTTGTACTATACTGATTAGTATAAATGAGGTTTTTAAAGAGATAAATTACTCATTTCCAACCCAATTCTTAAGCTAAAATCTGATGGCTTTTTTGGTTTTAAAGAGACTATAAAACCACAACATCTCCTACTCTTCAAACCTCACCTCCTTTCATGTTACACTGACTGCATAGAGTAATTTTAATGAAAATGGAAATTCACCAGTGAGAACTGCACAGAAGACCCCACACGACCAACTGAAACACACACACAAATGACTAACAGTGATTGCATGTCACATACAAAAATCGATATTAAACTGACAGTGTTAGAACAGTTCATCAGCCATTAGGGGACAGGGATGAGCCACCTCTTCACTGCCCATCTAGAAAAAACTCACTGTCCCCCCTTTATTCTCACACTTACACACTCCTGACATGAGACCTGTGGGTTTTCTCCACCAAGCGATTCTGACACTAACTGCTCAGAGTCAGCACCAGGCCCCACAGGGTAAGGGCTCAGTCTCAGAAGACTGCCCTTGCCACCTCAGATACCAGTTGCAAGTCCAGGTTATCACCTGGTCTTCTGAACAACCAGTTATAAGGCAGAAGGTTCCAAACTTCCTCCTTGAGTTCAATCATTTGCTAGAACAGCTAACAGAACTCAGAGAAACATTTACATTTACCAGCTTACTATACAATAAAAAATATGATAAAGGACAGAGATAAACAGCCAGATGAAGAGGTACACAGGGCTAGGTCCAGAAGGGTCCCTGTGCAGGAGCTTCTGTCCCCATGAAGTTGGGGTGTGCCACCCTTCCCACACATGGATGAGTCTGTTCACCAACCCAGAAGTTCTCTGAACCCTGTACTTTTGGTTTTTATTGGAGACTTCATCACAGGCATGATTGATCACACAGTCTATTTCCAATACCTCTCCCTTTCAGGACCACAGGGAGTGGGTCTGAAAGTTGGAAGTTTCTAATCACAGCTTAGTCATTCTGGTAACCAGCCACCTTCCCAGAGCCCACTAGGAGTCCCTTCACTAGAACAAAAGATATCCCTATCACTCAGTGAGTTCCAAGATATTCAGGAGTTCTGTGTCAGACACTACTACTTCTCAGGAAATTATAAAGGTCTTAGGGACTCTGTATCAGGAGCTAGGGTCCAGGGGCTAAGACCTGTGTGTGTGCACACGCGCATGCCTGTATTTATTAATTCTCATTTCCCTAAACTTTCAGCAAGGCAGTAACGTGTCTCTCTCTTTCTTCCCAAGGTCCCCCTTCACCTCCCCACAAGCCTCGTCTTTGAGAGGCTTAAATGTATGCACCCTTCCCTGCTTCATCTTCCCAGGCAATGTTGCAAGAAAAGGAAGTAGAGGGAATTGTAGGTACTATGTGCAAGGCTTAGGGTCAAGTGTTCTACACATACAGGGTTGGGCAAAAGTATGACTATAGTTGTTCGTATGGAAAATAATACAGTAATTAATAATATGAGAATAAACAAGTTTCATGTACTCACAACTGAAGACCTACTTTTGTCCCACCCTGTACTGTTTTAAGTATAATAATCCTGTAATGCAGCTACTGTTACCCTAGTTCATAGATGAGGCTCAGGGAGGTTAACAAACATCCTGAAAGTCAGCAATACAATTATCTCAATGGTCTGTATTCATAAGTAAAATGAATGAGTAATACTAACACATCAAATCCCAAAAGCATTATGGGATTTCTGTGAAACTGATTTATGTGTTACATTTAAATGTTTGCGTTCCTTCAGGAAAAAATAAAATGGGTAGTGACAACTAGAAAGTTTGTTAGGGGAAAAGGAAAAGGGACTCTGGATTCAATACTGGCCACCAACAATCCAAAGTGGGGAACAGAAATTGGAAGTATCTGGTAATTCAGAGTTGTTATTGCTAGCTGGTCCTAAATCCAAGAGAAAACACACTTTCAATATGGATTACAATCCAAGGCAGCAGTGACCTTGGCAGTGACCTCTAATTGTTTTACTCCTTTATCCCTATAGATGTTTCATCTTGTAACTTCTCAGTGCAGCTTGCAGGAACTTATCCCATAGCCCTGAAGACAGTTATTCCTAATTGTGTTGTTCTGGAAAAAGTAGTAACAGGTCTCTTCATATAGTTATGGGAAGCAAAGATGCCTTTTAAATGGAGAACTGGGATGATTTATTCAGACTTTTGATAAGTGAAATTATAAAATTCTAGGCATCAGCACCTCAAGCGATGCTTTCATTTGACTATTAGTTGTACAATATAAGAATGGACAAGAATCTATACTGCTTTTAAACAGATTACATTCCAATTAGGAAGCCCAGTGCCTAACACATAGCAGGTACTCAACAAAGACTTGTTGAATGGATGAAGAAAGAAATGGGAATAAAACAAGCACACAAAAATGATAAATTAACATAAAATGGGATCACTGCAGTAAGAAAGGTATGAAGTGCTCTGCGAATTTGGAAGATGGAAAAATTGCTCCCAGCAAAAGTCATGAAGGTCTTTATGAGACAGATTATATGTGGTAAAGATGAGGGAATTTGTCAGGTACCCTTTTCACCTAAAGAAACATAGGCATATTCTTATAGTAGCCTTGAATACAAGCCTACGACTTGATCTAAAACAAACTTCATGCAAAAAAAAAAAAAAAAAAAGCATTAGTTTTTAAATATCCTTTCCCTCTGGAAATTTGGCAACTAAATCTCACAGAAATGTCAGAAACTAGTATCTCAGCTTTCTGAGCTGTAATGGATTCAATATGGTACTTTTAAAAACAATGTCTTTTTTTTTTTCATCTTTCTGCCCCATGTAGGTTGTCCTTGAATCATTATCTTGGAACTGAAAGCTTTAGAATTTAACTCCTTTGGAGGCAACATCTTTACCCAGCAAAGAAAAAACAGTGTTTTTATAATGCGAGATATGCTCAGTTAATTTTTATTTACTAATTCTGTAAAACCAGTTCAATTTAGTCAACCAATCTTATGAAATTTTATAGTCTTGCATGTCAAAAACCCATGATGATAAGAACAAGAGTTAATACATATGCAATTACTATGCAAGCAAGTTGGCACAAGTTCCTTCTTTTATATCTCTATTATTTGTTCCAAAAGAACAATTCAAAGAGAAACAAATTCAAATCTTGGAAAAACTCTAAGGTGCTCTAGGATGCTTTCCCCATCCTCACCCCTGCCTCCCTCCACTGCATCTGCTACATATTAACAGCACTGAAGCAACAGAAGACATCTATAAACAACATTTCCTGCAAGGAAGACATAGACATTCTGGTGTGTATCTTAGTACCAGATGTTTTAGTACATCTAAAATCCAATATTCAGCAAAGCAGTGATGATGCTCTTCACTGTAACATAACAAAAAATGTTATACTTGTTTGTTTTTATTTATAATAGCTCCTCAAGGCCATGCTAGCTCAAGCTTATTATTCAATTGTCTTGCTGTCACTGAACACAATCTTCTTCAGAGTCTGAGAACCTAACCATTTGAAATGGAAATTGAAGTCTCACTAAGGCTGTACTGAAGTGCTACATATACTCACAGGATAAGAGAATTCTAGCAATTATCAAGTTCATTCTCATTTCACATAGATGTAACTTGCCCAAGTCAGCATGACTAGTCCAGGGTACTAGGACCAAAGCCCAAGCTTCTGGATTGCCAATTGTGACACACACAAACACAATGACTCTTGCAGCTGGAGCTTTCCTGGTGAGGATACAATGATTTCTACTAAACAAAGAGGTTCTGACTAAAACACATACCTTGAGTTTCTCTATGGTAGATAGGCAAGGAAAAAAAATTGGGTGATTCATGCACACTTTTTTTCCACTAAGCTTTTAAGTGTTTTGTTACAGTTTTGTGTTTGTTTCAAAGAGGGGTTTTTAAGCTTGGGTGAATTACCCCCAGCAGGTATGGCTCAGTTGAGTGAAACACTGTCATGTATGCCAAAAGACTGCAGATTAGATTCTTGGTCAGAGCATATGCCTGGGTTGCAGGTTTGATCCCAGGAGGGAGAGCCTACGAGAAGGCAGCCAATTGATGTTTCTTGATATTTTTTTCTTCCTCTCACCCCTCTTCCTCTCTCTCTAAAAGCAATAAAAAAAATTGGGCAAATTATCCAGTGGGTTGGTGTGATATCTGTATTCATGGTGAGAATTGCTGTTCATGAAGTAATTATGACATTTGTTATTCACTTCTACAGTAGGCATTTCCCTAGACTAACTGCTGGTTGCTTGTGGTAGGAGCAGCAATAACAGCAGTGGCAATAATTAATAAGTATAACAACAACAAAAGTCAAACTGACTGAACTTACTGTGCCCAGCACTGTTCTAAGAACTCTGCAAACATTAACTCTAATCTTTCAACACTAAGGTCTTATCCTCATTGATACATGAGGAAATGAAAGGAAAGAGGAGGTCATGCTATTGGCAAGTAAGGAGCCATTGAGTCCTATGGTATTCTGCTCAGACCAATTGGATATATGAGTAGAATGAAAAACATAGACAAAAAGCATTGTAGGATTTTTTCATATAAAATATTCAATTAAAGTCCAGCTACTACCACCATCTAGAGGGAGGCCTCTTAAACTTGAATATTTATACAGATTACCTGAGAATCTTACTAAAATACAGATTTTGATTCACTAAATTTGGGGTGGGGACTAGAGTATAACCAGCTCCCAGGGTATGCTAACTAATTCTGGTGGTCCACAAACCACACTCACAAGGACTTATTTGTGGTGGAGAAAGCAGTACTGTTTAACTGATCTTACATACGGGAGGAAACACTGTTAGTGAACCTACAGATTCAACCTAACTAGGGGTCGAAAATCATCATTGTCTCTTCTCAAGATGCACCAAGTTCATGGAGAATTCCCCTTGCCCCTTACCAGACCCAACTGAGGGGTTTTCGGGAGCAGGTCTCAGAGCAGGAGCATAAGTAATGGAAAGCTAAAGGCAGGAAGTAATGGATTCATAATTATTTGATGTAAAACAGGATTATTTGCATTCTAAATCCTACAAGTTTTCTTTCCCTATAACAAGAATTTCTGCAGTTAGCAGTTTTTTATGACAAACACAAACTTTTAAATTGATTATGATGACTATATGACTCTAAATCAATGAAGAAGCTTAACTGGTCTTTGAAGGCTGGAATCCATTCTGCTCCCCAAATACTGTACTACTCTCCTAAAGCCTATTAAGAAGCTGGTGTCCTCTCACCTGGATTTCAAATAGCCTGGTTCTATGAACTCTGCTCTAATTATATTAAAGAGAAGTCAAGGGTGTTCAAAACTCAAAAATTTTGACCTTCTGGGGAAACCCTGGTTAACCAATGGCAGCTCAGTTGTTATGGGTGTAATTGTGAATGTACCCTCCACCTCAATTCATATGTGAAGTCTGAACCCCAAGTACTGCAAAACATGACTAGATTTGGAGATGGGGCCTTTAAAGAAGTAATCCAGTTAAAACAAAGTCATCAGGGTGGAACTTAATCCAATGTGACTGGTGTCCTTATAAGAAAGGAACTTAGGGAACAGACACTCACAGAGGAACGACCACGTGAAGACACAGGGAGAAGATGGACATCTGCAAGCCAAGGAGAGCCCTCAGAAAAAACCAGCCCTGCCCACTCACACCTTATTTTCAGACTTAGAACCTCTAGGACTGTGAGAAAATTAAGTTCTTTCATTTAATCCACCTGGTGTATAGTACATTATTACAGCAGCCCTAGCAAACTAATATATTGGCTTTTGTTGCTTTGATTGTCCAAGTGAAATACAGCAGGAGCTCACTACACATGATTCAGAAAAAGGCAGGCTGTGCATACTCTTCATCAAAAACACAACTGGGAAGGTGAGCTCACGGGGAAGCCACAGTAAGAATCAGAAGGCCTGGCCAGAGACACCAAATTATTTGTCTCTTTATACTCAATGATGCCACCAGCGGAATAATCTGCAGTCCACTAGGTTTAAATTTTGGTGCTGTCATTTAATTAGCTGTTCAATTTCCAAGTTTGAACCCCACCCTCTCTCTAAAATGGCTTCCTACCTCATAAAGTTGTGGTAAGGATTAAATGAGATAATGTATTTTAGACCAGACCCTGGCCGAAGAGCTCTTCCAGCGTGTACTGGATGTCTATGAGACTTAATTATTAGATTTATTGAAAACAGTCAAAATCCTCCTCTCATTATACTGGCTTTGGTGGCTGGGCAGTGAGTGGTAAAAGTATACTAAGGCAGGGAATTATAAAAATGAACCTTGCACTTTTAAACATTTCATGTTAATTTATATCATAAAAGTTCATTCATTCATCAATGTTTAGGTTTTAGGTGTGAGGCAAAGGCTATTTCTTTGAGAATGGTGTGCTGAATGGGGTTCTGGTTATCTTTTCTATGTAAACTATACCACAACACAGTATCAATTTTCAGTGTGTGTTTCTTTAAAGAGGATTAAGAACTAAAAGATCTTTAAAAAACAATGTGAGTGCAGGAGGGTCCTATATTTCTATAATTTCCCATCTTGCTGTACTAAATTCAGTTGCAATATTTTTTAGTACAGTAGTTCTCAGATATTAGCATGCTTCAGAATCACCTGAAGGGTTTCATAAAACAGATTTCTGGGCATTACTTCCCAAGTTGTTGATCCAGTAGGCCTGGGGTAGAGCCCAAGAATCAGCATTTTTAACAGGTTCCCAGAAGATGCTGTTGCTGACGACACAGGAGCCACTTTTTGAGAACTTACCCTCACTGATCCTATCTCTCAGAGAAAGCGCATCTTTCTGCATTCATGTTTCATCAATTTACATAATATTTAACTGAATTCCATCATTTAAGGACAAATACTACCAATGCTTGATAGCTTACAACTCCACTGGGAGGAGTGGAAGTACTTGGGGATTCAACTGTGATGTCCATGGTGTAGATTCTGAGAAAGAAGATACCACCCTGGTTGGTGTGGATCAGTGGACTGAGCACCAGCCTGTGAACTAAAGGGTCGCCAGTTCAATTCCCAGTCAGGGCACATGCCTTGGTTTCAGGCCAGATCTCCAGCAGGGGGCACTCGAGAGGCAACCACACATTTATGTTTCCCTTTCTCCTTCCCTTCTCCTCTCTAAAAATAAATAAATAAAATATTTTTTTTTTAAAAAGAAGAAACCTAGTAAGTGCTGCCTCCCCCCAGGGCCTCCAAATAGCCATGTGGTTGCTGTTATCACAATTGAGCTGTTTGTACTTCATAAGGTTTCCTTCTTCATCGCACCCCAAATTGGGAGTTCCTATTGGTGTTGAATTGACCCCAACAACCTCCAGTTGTCAATGGACATCTGACCGACCAACCACAAAGATCAGTTAACTTGTTACAGAAAGAGTAGGGAGCACCAGTTAATGCCAGAAATTGGGTAAATGGAGATCAGTTAAGAAAACTTCCAGAGCATTAGGCTGATGTTTATCACTTTCCTTCATCCACCCTCAACACAAGAAAAGAATAGCAAGCTACAAATATATGCTTTTCTAATCATCACATATTTAATACTTTCCTCACTACCCAGCATCACAGGTTATAATTATATTAGTATACGTACAGAGTAGTATAAGATGATCAATCCAGCTTTACTTTCTAAGTAAAGTAAGTACACCGTTGAGAGTTCACAGGTGAGCCTTACTGCCTTTATCACTGCCGTCTTCTAAGAAATCACCTGGCAATTTATGATTCAAGACTTTTGAGACTGTGACTTTCTCTTAAAACCTCACGCTGCTTTCTAGGAGGAATTTCAGCTGAACCATATGCACTGGAGTCCTTCAGATGCAGACCCAGGACAGTGGAACTTATTTGTGCCTTTCGGCATCAGTATGCCCCAAATCTATTTTCATTCAATTAAACAACAAACATACATGCTAGAACTCAAACTACCACCCCTCTACATCTTTTGGATATCCAGCTGCACCGATACACCAAGGAGAGAGTAACCTGTTGTGACAGCTTGTCAAGACCCCACAAAAGAGATTCATCTCTAATTGCACACACGCACATAAACCAAGGCCAAGGGCAAAGAAGCCACCACCTGTGGTCCCGCTCCTCCCAAACTACACAGGCACAAGAAGACAGCAGAACCCCAAGGCTATAAAAATATACAACAAAATTCCAGTTCAATTTCCCTTCCAAAATCTAAAGAAAACCTAACTTATTCATAAAATATATATCCCATGATTTTTGCATCTGACTTGTTTCACACACTTGCTTTTCTTCTCAATCAAAAGAAATGAAAGATTTAAGTAAGGGTCAGGAAAAGAAGGGAACTATCATTATTAGCAAATAATATGACAGTCTATAAAGAAAGTCCAACATAATCTGCAAAGACTTACTAGAATTAATGAAAATTTAGCAATGTTACTGCCTATAAAATTCAGTATATATTTAATACTTTAGTTAACAGTATCACTCCAAGCTACAACAAAAAGCTCAGAAATGCAATTTAAAATGACCACTTGTGATATATTCGTACAACTGAATACTATTCAGCAATAAGAATGACAAACTACAACTAAGTGATCACAAAAAGAACACAGCAAAAGACAGATACAGAAGAACAAACACTATGATTCATTTACATAAAGTACAAAAACAGGCCAAATTGACCCAGGCTTTTGAAGTCCAGACAGTGGCAGCCCTCAGGGCATAGCAGTAACAGAGAAGAAACAGGAGGGGGCAGGGCGGGCTACTAGGGGACCGCTAATGTCCTGTTTTTTTTATCTGGGTGCTGGTGCTCGGTTTTAAAATTCTGCATGCCATACATTTACAGCTACAGGAAAATGGATGTATCATATTATATCAATAAAAAGTTTTTTTAGATATACCACTTAAAATAGCAAAAAATAAATACATTTTAGTACTTAGGCCTGTGTACACATCTAACAAAAGATACATTTTAAGATACATATACCATATTCTCCACTTAGAAAATTCAATACTGTAAAGATGTTAATCCTACATGGAGGGATACACCCATTGCAATCACAACATAGTTTCTTAGTGAAAATCTATAAGAAGGACCAAGCTACCCCTGAAGCAGAACAAACTGGTCCTGAAGTCATCAGCACAGCAGAGAATGTTGTATGCCTCAGGGATACAGAAACAGAACGCAAACAGAATCAAGAGCTAAGAAAACGATCCTGTTATCTGGAAACTTTATAGGACAGAACTAGTATCCCAGATAAGTGGTGAGAGGCTGGACTATTCAATAAACAATGCTGGGGCGACTGGATAGCAGCTATGTGAAGGGAAAATGAATCCCCACTTTATATCATATTCTTAAAAACCTATTTCAAGGATTTAAATGTGAAATGCAAAACATTAAAATTTGTGGAAGAAACTACAAAATACTATTTTTATGACCTTCAGGTACTACTTTTTAAAGAAGACATATAAGACATTGTCCTAGAGAACTGGACAGCTACATGCAAAAAAATGAAACTCAAGCACCAACTTATACCATACACAAAAATAAATTCAAGGTAGATAAAAAATTTAAATATAAGCCGTGACACCATTAAAGTCCTAGAGGAGAACATAGACAGGAAAATCTCAGATATTTCACACAGGAACATTTTTACTGATATGTCCCCTAAAGCAAGGGACATAAAGGAAAGAATAAATAAACAAATGGGATCTCATCAAAATAAAAAGCTTCTACACAGCTAAAGAAAACAGTATTAAAATAAAAAGAGAACCAACCGTACAGGAAAACATATTTGCCAATGATACTTCAGACAAGGTTTTAATCTCCAAAATATATAAAGAACTTACACGACTCCACTCTAAGAAGACAAGCAACCCAATTAAAAAGTGGGCAAAAGACTTGAACAGAAACTTCTCCAGGAAGGACCTACAGAGGATCCAGGGACACATGAAAAGATGCTCAATATCAGTAGCTATCAGAGAGATGCAAATTAAAACCACAACGAGATACCACTTCATACCAGTAAGAATGGCCCTCATAAACAAAGCAACAAACAGCAAGTGTTGGAGAGGTTGTGGAGAAAAGGGGATCCTAGTGCACTGCTGGTGGGAGTGCAGACTGGTACAACCACTATGAAAAACAGTATGGAATTTTCTCAGAAAACTAAAAATGGATCTACCTTTTGACCCAGCAATTCCACTGCTTGGATTATATCCTAAGAACCCTGAAACACCAATCCAAAAGAACCTATGCACCCCTATGTTCACAGCAGCACAATTTACAATAGCCACCTGTTGGAAGCAACCTAGGTGCCCATCAGTAAATGAATGGATCAAAAAACTATGGTACGTTTACACAATGGAATTCTATGCAGCAGAAAGAAAGAAGGAGCTCCTACCCTTTGCAACAGCATGGATGGAACTGGAGAGCATTATGCTTAGCGAAATAAGCCAGGCAGTGAAAGACAAATACCATATGATCTCACCTTTAATAGTAACCTAATCAATAAAACAAACTAACAAGCATAATATAACCAAAGACACTGAAATTGAGAACAGGCTGACAATAACCAGAACGGAGAGGGGAGGGAATTTCAGGGGGAAAAGGGAAGGGTTTAGAGCAACAAGTATAAAAGACACATGGACAAAAACTAGGCGGCGGGGGCGGGGGGGAAGGGCGGAAATGGGAGGGAGGTGGGGAGGGCTGGGATGGGAGTAAAAGACAGAAAACTGTACAAGAACAACAATTAAAATTAAAAAAATTTAAAAAAGACATTATCCTTAAAGGGTAGATTTGAATATTTTTAAAAATCACACCTCTGATAATCAAAAGAAATTAAAAATAATTAAAAAAGACTACAAACTGAGAAAAGATATTTACATATGAAGGAAGAGTAATATGTACAGTATGTGAATAACCCTACAAATCAATTAGAGAAAGGCAAAAAAATGAACAAAATTAGAAAAAAAAATGAATAAGAACTTTATAAAAGAAAGCAAAGTAATAGCCAACAAATATCAATACATGAAAAGATGTTCAATCTTATTAGTTATAAGAGAAATGCAAATTAAAACCACAACTAGATAACATTTCACATGTTCCAACCTGGTAAAAATTTTAAAGTCTTATAATATTAGGTATTATCATTATAAGTAGCATCATTATCATATACTATATGTACCATATATATGAGGTCTATCCAGAATACATTCAGTCACAGAATATGAAAAATAGAGACATTTATTGAAGAAGATACAAGATACAAGAAACATTGTACATAGGACAATGACGCCTCAGTCCCCTTCAGAGTTGGTACCTTGGAACCTCACACAGTTCTCCCAATCCCCATCAGCTTCTCCATTGTATTTTTCCTGAATCTCATAAACAGTCTGAAATTTCTTCCCTTGCAAAGGTGATTTTAGTTTAGGGAAAAGCCAGAAGTTGCAGGGCATCAAATCTGGGCTGTAGGGGGGTTGAGTCACCTGGATTGTTTGAGTTTCACCAAAAATCTCTGCACAAGACATGATGTATGAGTGGGCACACTGTCATGATGAAGCTGCCAATCACTAGTTGCCCATAGCTGCAGCCTTCTGAATCATCTAAACAGTTTCTGTGAAGGAATGTTCAAGCTTCATGCAAAATCTGATGCAGATTTGTTGCTCTACTTGCTAAGCCATTCTGAATGCAACAACCACACAGTACACATGCTCAGTCAAGGGCATCTATTGCCCCCACTGACTAGTACAGTGAAGTCGTCATTGTTCACACATGCACATTCCAGTGCACTCTTTTTGGCTGCCAAGTTACATCAATGTTGCACAAACCATCCTTGTTACATTAACAATGGCTGCACTTTTTCTGGACCCATGTATACACACACACACACACACACACACACACATGTGTATATGTGTGTGTGTGTGTGTGTGTGTGTGTGTAGAGTGAACTTTCATCATGCACATATCCTACAATCCCAATGTGCACAGGAGCATTGTTCACAGAAACCCAAACCTGGAAACTACCCAAATATCTATCAACAACAAAAGGATAAACTGGACTTCCAGCCAAGATGGAGGCATAGGTGGACACACTGTGCCTCCTCTCACAACAAAAATTAAGGACAACAAAAATTTAGAATGAAAAAAACAACCAGAACAGGTAGAAAATTGAATTGTATGGGAAGTCTGACAATGATTCGCCCAGACAGGTAAGAGGGGCAGAGTCAGCAGCAGGTGGAGAGGGATCGAGGCAGGAAAAAAGCAGTGGCTAGTGGTCCCAGACACACAGGTGGTGGTTGGCACACCCCAGGCACACAGGCGGTGGTTACTGGGCACGTACCACAACCTACTGGGCACATACCACACGTACCTACTACTACTGGGCACAGGGAGGCAACGAGCAGACCACAAGGCTGTGGTCTGTGTGCGACGCACACAAGGCTGCTGACCACGGTCACACATTTGCGCGCAGATAAACCAGGAGAAAACAGGAAGCGAGACAGATTGCGCAACCCAGGGCGCTGGCACCACCAGGAAATAAAGCCTAAAAGCACCGATTGAAAACACTTGTGGGGGCTGATGTGCTGGGAGAGAATCCCAGCCTCACAGGAGAGTTCACAGGAGAGACCCATAGGGTCCTAGAATGTACACAAGCCCACCCACATGGGAATCAGCACCAGAAGGGCCCAATTTGCTTGGGGAAGGCAGCAGAAGGGACTGGAATCAGAGCGCAGAGCAAGTGCCGCTGTTCCCTCTCTGACCCCACCCCCACATACAGCATCACAACCCAGTGACTGGGCTGCCCCGTCCTGGGGAACACCTCAGGCTCCGCCCCTCATACATAACAGGCACGACCAGACTGAAAAAAAAAAAACCCACAAACCCCAAAAATGGCTCAAACAGGAGAACAGATCAAAGCCCCAGAGCCAATTCATCTAAGCAATTGAGAGATAGCCAACCTATCAGATGCACAGTTCAAAGTAATGGTGATCAGGATGCTCACAGAATTGGTTGATTTTGGTCCCAAATTAGATAAACAAATGAAGGCTATACAAGTGAAATGAAGGAAAATGCACAGGGAACCAATAGTGATGGGAGGAAAACTGGAACTCAAATCAATGAAGTGGACCAGAAGGAAGAAACAAACAAACAAACAAACAAACAGAAAAGAATGAAGAGACAAGGATTCAAAAAAATGAGAGGCTTAGGAACCTCCAGGACATCTTTAAATGTCCCCACATCCGCATTATAGGGGTACCAGAAGGGGAAGAGGAAGAGCAACAAGTGGAAAACTTATTTGAACAAATAATAAAGGAGAACTTCCCCAATCTGGCAAAGGGAATAGACTACCAGGAAGTCCAGGAAGCTCAGAGAGTCCCAAAGAAGTTGGACCCAAGGAGGAACACACCAAGGCACATCATAATTACATAAGCCAAGATTCAAATGAAGGAGAGAATTCTAGAAGCAGCAAGAGATAAGGGGACAGTCACCTACAAAGGAGTTCCCATCAGACTGTCAGCTGATTTCTCAAAAGAGACCTTCCAGGAAAGAAGGGGCTAGAAAGAAGTATTTGAAGTCTTGAAAGTCAAGGACATACATCCAAGATTGCTCTGTCCAGTGAAGCTGTCATTTAGAATGGAAGGGAAGATAAAGTGCTTCTCAGATAAGGTCAAGTTCAAGGAGTTCATCATCACCAAGCCCTTATTATATGAAATGTTAAAGGGACTTATGTAAGAAAAAGAAGATTAAAAAATATGACAGTAAAAAGACAGCAAACTCACAAATATTAACAACCACACCTAAAACAAAAGCAAACAACTAGAATAGAAGCAGAAACACAGAAATGGAGATCACATGGAGGGTTAGCAACAGGGGAGTGAGAAGGGGAGAGAGGGGAAAAGGTACAGAGAATAAGTAGCATAGACGGTGGGTAGAAAATAGACAGGGGGAGGGCAAGAATAGTGTGGGGAAAGTAGAAGCTAAAGATCATGGACATGAACTAAAGTGGGAATGTGGGTGGGGGGGGTGTGCAGGGTAGAGGGGAATGATGGGGGAGAAATGGGACAACTGTAATAGCATAATCAATAAAATATATTTAAAAAAAGAATTTGTACAGGCAGTTTGCAGTTGAAGAAGCCAGAGCTTTTAATAAATATATGGAAAGGAAAAAAAAAAAGGATAAACTGGAGTATATTCATACACTGGAATACCACAGAGCAGCATAAGTGAATAAAGTGCAGCTACATGCATCAACATGGATTAATCTCAAAATCAGAGTTGACTGTGGAGATGGTTGCACAACTGTGAATATTTACCAAAGGTCACCAAACTGTACACTTAAATGGGTACTTACTATTATGTATAAATTGTTGGTCAGTACAGCCATCCCCACAAAATTGAGCAACTGAGGTGGGGGTGAGGCACGTAAAGAGTGTTTGTCCATTTACAAAAAGATAAAAACTGGAAAAACATAAAATTAAATGTATTTAAATATAAACAAAATTAAGTGAACTAAATATACAAATTCAGAATAATAATTTCCTTTCAGGAGCAATGGAAAGTAACGGAATTGAAAAAGTCATACAAAGGACTTCAAAAGTACAAACTGGGTAGTGATGTAAGAAACTTACTTTTAACTGTTAGAACTAATATATAAATAATATACTCCTTTATTACATATGCAATGTTTCGATTTTTAAAAATAAAGGAAATTTAAATAGTTCTATTTTAGAGAGATAAACAAAAAAATTTATTGTAGCAGAAAGTAATTAAGACTAGCTACTTTGTTTTACTTTGTTTCCTCCTTAAATTCAAAATTTCAAAACTTTGATTGACTGTTAAATATTTTAAATTTGGTTATATTTGTAGAAAACATACCCTTAAGTATAAAGGGTTAAAGGACTCTGATGTGCACAACCTACACTCAAACAATTGAAAAAGCACATTATATATACACATATATAATCATAGATAAAGTAAAGGCAGCAAAGGTTTAAAATGTGGAAGTTTGCTATGCTTGAAACTAGACATGTTTTCCAAGTTCAAAAAAAAAAAAATTAAAACTGCTGTCCAATAAAAACAGCATAGAGAACATCATGTTATATTGAGAACACAATTTAATGCCTATTCTGACCATTTTGATGGCAATGAATCACATAACTAAGGTACCTTTTTCCTACTACTGGCCTCAGACCAAAGGTGTTGGAATGACCAGACTGGAGCATCTGAGCAGGCTTGACTTCATTGTTCAAATGTCCTGGGCTACAGTTAATTTTCATCAAGTAGCAAAGTAGTTTTTTATGTCACCAAAAGCAGTGGCACTTTGGGAGTGGTTGCTGTAGATTCACAAATTTCTGTTTAAAAAGAGTATCATTTTCTTTGGGGAGGACTTACAAAGAGCCAAATGTCTCCCAACTTCCACAAACAATGACAGAAATCAACTCACTCTGTCGACACTATAGAGTTTCAAAAGTAAAATAAGTTATACTGTATAAACATCGAAGGAAATGGTTTTTTCCCAAAACGTGACACATATTCTGCCACACATCATCTTTTACAATAGAGCAAGGCTGTGCAAAAGAAGGAGAATCTAAGCTCTTAGAAAGCAAAATCCACACTCTGACAGATACTTTCCAACTAAACAGCCTCTTGCTTTACAATATTATATTCAACAAGAACACACAAGTCAAATGAACAACATAACAACATGACCTTAGGAAACACAAGGCCAGATGAGATGGAGTGTAAGCCACTTCAAAGGAGATGCTGAAAGCTCACCCACCACTATACATCATAGCTCATTAGAAATTTACATTAGCCTCCTCTGGGTCAAAAAAAAGCACTTTGCATAAAAAAAATTTATTGTGCCCTGGTTTGCTGTAAGTATAAATCTTTTAGGGACAAGTCACCAGAGTGTACCATAGCTCATTGATAAGTTAATTTCTAGTGAGGCAAAGCATGTGACCAATGGCTTTGGGGAAGGCTGTGCTTAACATTTATTATAGTAACCACAAAGGCCTTCATGCTATGAATTAAAGCCACCCACAACATTTTAATTCTGGCTACTGAGCAATTAGAGAAATAAGAGACAGCTGCTGATATATTTCACCACTTTAGTATAAACAACTGTGACAGTCTGAAGACCTTGGCTATAGAAGGAGTCTCTAAATGTATTTTGCTGTTAGTGCAGGTCTCATAAGGAGGGGAAAACAGTTAGGATAGAAAAAGAAAAACATACTTCTAAACACAACCATAAAAAATACCTGACACCAGTGTTCTTCATTTTCTAGAGTTATGAAACCCTTTGAAATGCTGATTAAAGACATGAACTCTCACCCTTGGAAACTGCATATATATCCACAAGCACACCATTTTACTTTTAATTTCAGGGGTTCGCTGACCCCAATTTAAAATGCCCTATATTACACAGATAGTCATAATACTACATACAAGTTCTAAAAAATAAAAAGTGGCATATCAAGCTATTATGTCCAAAGAATGACAAATTAAGAGGTAAAGCCAAAACTAAACACGGTTAAGAGATGACATGTATTACTGGTGGACTTTAAATGTAATGATTATAATGATTTTTATGTTAATAAAAATCACTGATTAACAGGATACACTCTTACAAAATGCAGCTCCCTTCTTCCTAAAAAAAGACCTACACTAAGACAATTATTAATTACAACCAATTTACTGGGCACTCATAACACAAGTGTCTGTTGAAGACAAAAACTATTGACCCAAATAGTTTTCCTAGGATATAATCTGTAGCATACTGCTCTAATTGTTTAACTTAATCCTTGTTCTTTTGTAAATCTTTGTTCAAATGTAAATTACATCTGGCAGATTCTCAGAGTGTGGAGTGTCTGATCTTCTCTGTTATCAGTGTAAATGCGAAGTTGCAAATCTCTACTTCATAACAAATAAGGAAAAGAAGAGCTAAGAGCACTCTGTTTCAATTCTAACAAACCAGAAGGGATTTGAACAAATATGAGTAGAAACTTTATTTCTGGTTAGAGCAACAGAACATTAAAGTATAATAACTCAAATACATCTGATGTTATAAAACAGTTTATTAATGGATTAAAAAATAAAGCACTGTCATTATGTAATTTATTGGTCAAATTTACCTTCTTAAACTCTTTAAGGACCAACAGATAGTAGAACATGTACACAAACACATTCCTTTCTTATACCCTATTTTCTGGATGAATACCCCATGGAATTTTAACAAAAGCATTATTTATTCAACAATTGAGCATCTTACAAAATTACAAAGCAATAACAATCTCTCAATCTTAGGAATTTATCTTTATTTGTCTAATAATCCTCAAAGATACTTAATCATGCCTAAACAAATCCTGATGAAACATTAAAAAAATACTTAAATATTAAAAACATCCCTTAACCACCCATCTGGAAAAACCTCTACTGAGGTGCTTTAAAATTTTTTCTTAATTTTAAATTTCCTTTAAAAATTTCTTAAAAGAATACAATACTGTTGGCTGTGAATGATGTAGATCCTGAGAAAAAAGATACCTACTAAAAAGGGCTCCCAGTGGCTAACTTGACTCAAGTTTAAAAAGCAGAGACTACCAGCCATTTCTACACAGGGACCGCTCATGCAAACTGCACTACAGGGAGAAGCCTGCGCTGAACTACCTACCCCTGCACTCAACTACCTGCCTGCACTCTTTCTGCCCTGTGTGAGCCAGCCCTTGTAAAGTTCCTGGAATCCTATTTCAACCAATAGGACTGAAGCTTTCCCCATCCAATCAGAGCTGTGGGGCTATACTCCCTGCCCCCCTATCAGTTCTTCACCAACCAATAAGCGTGCTTAATTCTGACCAATTAGGACAGTGCCTTTTGGACCAAACTGCAAGGATTTGGAGTCCTTATTTGCATGAGGACAAATCAATCTGGGACCAGGGCAGGGACTTCTGTCTATATAAGTCAGTTCCTCTCTGGCTCTGAGAGCAAGCACACTTTCTCTTTCCACCAAAGACTCTGTCTCATTGGCTGGAGATGAAATACCTAAGATGTCTCACCAGAGCAGAGCAGAGACCAGTGCAGGCAGAGCAGAGACCAGTGCAGGCAGAGCAGAGCTGCCTAGCTGGAGAGGGGCCTGGCCCCTAGGCCACATGGCCCCAGCACCTCCTAGCAGCAGTGCTGTTTTCACAGCCATGCTATATCACAGTTGAGCTGTTTACAATGAATAGTTTCCTTATTCACTGCACCCCATATTGGGGATTCCTGTTGGTGTTCAACAACCTTTAGTTGACAATGACTAAATATGTGGGCCACTGCAAAACACTCCTGAGGAGCCACACTCTGCCAGCCATACACTATTCATGTCTGTTCTAATGCAATTCATCCCATACTTCGTTTTTGAAAATAACAGCTTTATTGAGATGTAATCCATATACTATGCAATATGCCCATCTGAAGTACACAATCAATGATTTTTAGTATATTCACAGAGTTGTAAGGTCATCACCACAATTAACTGCAGAACACTCTCAACACTCAAAAAAAAAAAAAAAAATCCATAACCATTTTCAGTCACTCCTCATTTTCCCCCAAATCCCCAAGGCACAGCAACCATCAATCTACTGTCTATCTCTATGAATTTGCTTGTTCTGGACACTTCATATAAATGGAATCATACAACATGTGGTCCCTGATGACTAGCTTCTTTCACTAGCATAAGGTTTTGAAAGTTCATCCATGCTGTGCCTGTGACCAGCACCCTATGGGTCCATTACGAAGAAGGTCCAGCATGTGCGCACCCTTTCAAAGACTGTCATCCACGCAGTTATAAGTGCCACCTTTTCCTCGTCCTCCCTTTCCAAATTAATTAGCAAAGTGTTATCCATCATCTATTTCTTGCCTAATGCTGTAACATCAGCCAAGATAGAAACACAAAATCTAGGACAGGATCTCAATATGGAAGAAATGTACAATCTAATTAAGGATGCAAGGTACGTTTCAGTGAAATAATTAGTGAAGGCAGTGTTAGGGTTATCACAATAGCTGAAGACATTCTGTATATGGAGTACCTAACAGCCAAATAAGAGGGTTTTTTTCTTGCTGTTCACAGTGTTCTAAGCTTACCATTACAGTGGCTTCACACACTTTTCAAAAAGCTTTAGAACACTCTGAGGTCTTGGGCCAGTCTTCCTCCAGGAAACATTCAAAGAAAACATTTTCAATAGAGAAATGTCTGAAAGCTGTCACCAAACCCTGCTACTGACGTAGCCTTCTGTCTGATAACCTGACACAGAAATAGAAAACTCTACATATAATAGACACTGCCTGCACAAGCTGGTAACCTTTCATCTAATTACAATTATACCTTGCACACAATGAGGATTTAACCAAAGAATAATCACTAACCATTGTAATCAATTGCAATTTGTCTTCAGTGACATTAATTTTACCTACTATCTCCGGATGACCAATCTAAATTTCTCAAAAAGATGCTGAAGTGGCTTGTAAAACTCCTCCCTGAAAAATGTCATCTCTGGCCCTTCGTAATTTCTCTTTAAGAATAAGTATGTGCGTAGGATGTTCTGTATAACACACATCTAACTCTGTATCTCATGAATACTACATACAGTGGACTTCTTGGTATCTGAAATTAAGTAACATGTCTATAAATATCTTGATACATAGTTTGTTGCTCATAACATTGGTTCTCAAGCTATAAATAGTAAGGCTATTCTGAAAAGTGTAGTGCAGCTGTCATTTGAATTTTCAGAGGAAAAGTCTACAACAATTGGGTGTTCTAACAGCACTTTACTCTTCCCCATCAACTGTCCTTATCTTCAAATTGGAAATTCTGTTGAATTCCTTCATCTTCACCTTGAATGTATACTGTGATCTTTTCAATTAAGTCCTGATATATGACTTATACTTTAATTTCATTTACTCCATCTAATCCATTGTCATCATTTTATTCATAGAAACACTAAATTAATTTTCGCCTACTATTTTCTTGTATGTATAAAAACCAAGTTATAAACTTATTTGGACAATGCTAACATTTTTGTGTTATTTACTTCTAAATAAAAACTACTGTGTTGGTAAGCTATATATACAAGTCACCATATAAGGAGCTACATACATCTGATTATTCATTCCATGTTTACTATGTGGCTTCCTGCTAGGTATACAATAACAAGCTTGCCTGAAGCTTTGCAGGAGCTTCTAGAGACAGTCTTATTTATATTTATAGAGCCTGCACAGAAAACTCAGCAATACCCATACAAAATCATGTATTTTATATATATTTGCATTTTTTAATTGAGCTACATCACGTCTGGAAGCTGCAATGTGAAAAGAACTTTATAAAACAGTCAGTTGCCACTAATAAAATTCTTGGAATGCCAGATTTTTCTCTGTATGAACACATCCGAATTAAGAGTTGGACAGCAGTAGAGGAAAGAATGTGTTATTCTTAGAAAAATAAACTGGCTAGAAATAGACAGTCACTGTAAATAACCCTAAAACAAGATGATCTCAACACCTCTGTTATCAGTAGCTTTCTCTCCAACAAGTAGGTATCTGTCCTGCCTGAAGTAAAAAGCAATCCTCTTCAGGAAAGATAGGGAGCACTTCCAATTATATTTATTAAGCCTCTACATTAACCCAAAAGTCAATATGAAAATCAGGAGCATTTAACAGTAGATGTGCTTATGCAACTCAAGGCTTGCAGTTCCCCCCAATCAGCACGCTTCCTAGACTTTGCAATCAAAGTCTAGGAAAAGTTGCATTATGTGTTCATTTTGAATAGCATTTCTGATTTCCTAACCAGTAGAGAAATTTTTTAGGAGTTAAAAGTTGCCAACATGGTATAATCATAAGAACATGAGTGAATGGGAAATTAAAAATAAAAAATTCTTTAAGAGTAGGGAACCATGAAAAATTATTTTGGATTTTGCTTTGACTGCTAACACTAATGGATCATCCTCTAGACACCAAAGTTTGCTGAACTTAACAAACAAATAATAACTGCAACAACAGGGCTAAACTTCAAAACCAAGTTATCTTTGTTAAGCAAAACTCTCCCCACAAAAAAATTTTTCTCTCTATATCCTGAATATGCATTTATGAGTGTGGCTGGGCTGGCCAACACATCAGTGACTACTGTAGACACATAATCTTCAACACTATTACATGAGTGTATAGTCCGGTATCAGCCATCATTGGGGAGAGGTTACAGGACACCCCCTTCCTCTCCACTGGGGCTACAAGAGAGTATCATCCCCCAGAGAGATGTGAGATTTTGAAGTTGATCCAAAGGGGCCACTGTTTTAAATGTTTGAAAATACTTTTTATGTCATTCCTCTACAAAGGAATGTTATTCCCAGAAGAATAAAGATAAAGTACCTGGCTGGTGTGGCTCAGCTGGTTGGGCATCATACCTCAAAGCGAAAGGTCGCTGGGTTGATTCCTGGTCAGGGTGCATGCCTGGGTTGCAGCTTTGGTCCCTGGTTGGGGCGTGTACAGAGGCAACTGATGGGTGTTTGTCACATCGACATTTCTCTCTCATTCTTTCTCCCTACCTTCCCATTTCTCTAAAAATAAATAAAATCCTTTTTTTTTATAAAAAGAATAAGGATAAGTAAAGAACTGTGATGGAATTGTGGTGTCCGTCATACTGTAGTGCATGAGAAACAGCAAAGCAAAAGTGAATGGAGCTAGGAAGGAACCCTGACGCCCTTCTCCGCTCAGGGAGTGCATTCTGAGTACTACACACCATCCATTCCCGCGTTACACTTTCAGTGTCCATCTGCTCTTCAGCGCCCACCTTCTCACCAGACACCTTCGAAGCTTCAAAGTAAAAGAAACTAAGCCCTCTCAAGAAGCCTACCATATAATTATCTTAAAAATTATTTAAAAAGCAAATGAACGAGTTCATGATAACATGGTCAAAATTATCTACATAATTTTAAGGGGGTTTGAAGTTAAGACAAGTGTCAAAGAAAGATACTTAGAGGAGGATGCATTTTTTTAAAAAATTGATTTGTGGTGGGGTGGCAAGACAGAGAGAAAGCAACATATATTTGCTGTTCCACTTATTTATGCATTCACTGGTTGCTTCTTGCATGTGCCGTGACCAGAGACTGAACCAGCAGCCTTGGTGAATCAGGACAATGCTCTAAACAACTGACCTATCAGCTAGGGCTGAGGAGGATGTATGTTGAATCATCTAATAGGAATTAATGAACATAAGTTTGTGGAGAGGAGGCTAAAAGAGAATTTCAGGCTGGAGAAACTAAGGAAGTGAGAACTTGGGTGCACAACTTAATTTGATCTGGGCATGGCAAGAAGGTGAACTTTGCTGGAGTAAGGTGTGAGGAGCTAATAAGGAGCTGGGATTATAAAGGAGGGAGGCAGCAACTGATGTGGAGCTAATAAAGCAAGTTATTAAGATATGAGCTAAACCAAGCTCCAGCAAGCATGCAGGGACCCAAAACCACCACATAATTGGCCCAACAAGCACCAAGCATATTTTAAGCCTTTTACATTGGGGTCCCCAACTCCCGGGTCATGGCCCAGTACAGGTCCATGGCCTGTTTCGGAACTGGGCTGCACAGCAGGAGGTGAGCAGCAGGCAAACGAGTGAAGCTTCATCTGTATTTACTGCTGCTCCCCATCGCTCACATTACTGCCTGAGCTCTGCTTCCTGTCTGATCAGAGGCCGCATTAGATTCTCATAGGAGTGTGAACTCTACTGTGAAATACGCATGCAAGGGATCTAGGTTGTGTGCTTTTTATGAGAATCTAATGCCTGAGGTGGAGCTAAGGTGGTGATGCTAGCACTGGGGAGCAGCTACGAATACAGTTTATCATGAGCAGAGAGGTTTGACTGCACAGAGAACAAAATCAATTGCTTACAGACTCATATGAAAACCCTATCAGTGAGTGGCAAATGACAAGCTGCATCTGGTGGTAGGCTTTATAGTGGCAAGTGAGTTGACGTACTTCAGTTGTGCAGCTGCACCTGGTGGCAGGATGTAAGTCGAATCTGACACTTATTTTAGTCTGTGCATGGCCTGCCCATTATTTTATTACTACTTTCATCTGTGCTTATTTCCCATACTGCACGCTTGTCTCAGTCACAGTTTCAGTAAGCCCACAAGCTAACACTAGCCAAAGTGAGTAAAAACCAAATATCGCTGGAAGCTTCTTTGAAAAGGGGGAAAGACCCAATGATGAGATGGCAGAAGACTCTAAGAAAAGAAAGCTGCACTTAAAAGAAAATACCGAGTCCTACTTAAATTATGGGTCCGCTGCAACAGGTGACTCACATTCTCCAAGCCCACTTTGTATAGAATGTAGTAACTGGCTGTCCAAGGAAGCCATGAAACCTTCAAAACTGCTTCACCACATGGAGACCAAGCACACTGCATCAAAAGACAAGCCTTTGGAGTTGTTCAAAGAAAATGTGAACATAAAGAACAGAAGCAATTATTGAAGGCCACCACTTCATCAAATGTGTCTGCACTGAGAGCATCATTCTTAGTGGCTGACCACACTGTTAAAGCTAAGAAGCCCTTTACTGGTGAAGAGTTGATCCTGCCTGCTGCTAAGGACATTTGTCATGAACTTTTAGGAGAGGCTGCAGTTCAAAAGGTGGTACATGTTCCTCTTTGGGCTAACACCATAACTAGACAAATTGATGAAACAGCAGGGAATATTGAGGCACAATTGTTAGAAAGGAGTAATGAGTCACTGTGGTACGCAATCCAGGTTGACGGGTCTACTGACGTTGACAACAAGGCAACAATGCTTGTCATTGTGCGATGTATTTTTCAGGAGGACGTGCACGAGGATGTGTTATGTGTGCTTTTGTTGCCGACCAACACCACAGCTGCAGAACTAATCAAGTCTTTGAATGATTATATATCAGGAAAATCAAATTGGTAATTTTGTGTCAGTGTATTCACAGAGCAGCTGCCATGACTGAACAGCTCTGGTTTCACTACTCCGGTCGCTTCTGAATGTGAGTCTACGCACTGTGTCATCCATAGAGAAATGCTGGTTAGCAGGAAAAAAATGTCACCTGAACTTAACATCGTTTTGCAGGATGTGATTAACATTATCAACCGCGTTAAAGTACATGCCCTTAACTCCCATCTGCTCGTGCAGCTCTGTGAGGAGATGGACGCAGAGCACACACGTCCTCTCTCACACACAGAAGTGAGGTGGCCTTCTACAGGTGGACCACTGGCCAGAGTGTTTGAGTTACAAGAGCCACTCCAGAGATTCCTTTTAGAAAAACGGTCACCACTGGCAGCACATTTCAGTGACACAGAATGAGTCACAAAACTTGCTTACTTGTGTGACACAGTCAACCTGCTCAATGAACTCAATCTGTCACTTCAGGGCAGAAAGACAACTGTGTTCAAGTCGGCAGTTAAAGTGGCTGCATTCAAAGCAAACTGGAATTTGGGGGCAATGAGTGAACGTTGGGATGTCTGACATGTTTCAAACATTAGCAGAGATTGTGAAGGAGACTGAGCCGGGGCCTTCTTTCTCCCAGCTGGTGTGTGGTCACCTATCTCAGCCTTCAGAAGAGTTTGAGCATTACCTCTCAACCACAAAAGGCCCCCAAACTGAGATGAAATGTGTCCCACAACATATTTGTGAATAAGCCAAGTGAACTGACTTTGTCCATGCTAGAAGAGGATCAAGTGCTTGAGATCACAAATAACAGTGTCCTTAAAAGTATGTTTGAGACAACTTCGGACCTCCATACATTCTGGGTTAAAGTCCACTAAAGGTGGAATATCCTGAGGTTGCCACAGAAGCAGAATAGCCTGCTTCCATCTCCAACATCCTATCTTTGTGAAGCAGGGTTTTCTGCAGTGACAGCAACCAAAACGAGATTACAGAGTAGACTGGACATAAGCAACACACTTGGAGTGTCGCTGTTTCCCATCACCCCCAGATGGGACCATCTAGTTGCAGGAAAACAAGCTCAGGGCTCCCACTGATTCTGCATTAGGGTGAGCTGTATAATTATTTCATTATATATTACAATGTAATAATAATAAAGTGCACAATAAATGTAATGTGCTTGAATCATCCCGAAACCATCCTCCTACCCCCATCCGCTGAAAAACTGTCTTCCACAAAACCGGTCCCTGGTGCCAAAAAGGTTGGGGGCTGCTGTTTTATATTATCTATGAACAGGCCAGAACATGAAAGGCAAACTTCACTTACACCATTTTACAAACTGACAACCATAAATTACACAGACAAACCAGACCAATCAACTATATTTCAAGTTCTGAGGATCTAATGTGCAACATGGTGACTACAGTTAAAAACACTATATACTTCAAAGTTGTAAGAAAGATCTTAAATATTCTCACCACAAAAAGCAAATGGTAATTATGGGTCATGATGGAGTGTTAGCGAACACTATGATCACTTTGTAATATATAAATGTATCAAATCAACACATATACCTTAAACTTACATATGTTATATGGCAATTATATGTCAATAAAGCAGGGGGGAAAGTGACTGTAGTACAGTGAAGACACTGTTGAGGGTCTTGTTCACTAAACGATATTGTAAAGATAAGGAGATGTTTCATCCAGGGCTTAGTAAAAAGAATAGCTGTTTTCCTCTTTACATGGGCTTCTAGGATACTCCAGCCAAAAATAAGGTCCACCTGCAGCAACGACATGGGCATTACCGTGCACACTGGATGTCTTACCGTGGTTTGAAATGACTGCTCTTATTCTTCCTTCACCCTGGATATCCTCCCCCTCGGTGCTTTGCTCCAGTCTATACTCTGGAGCACTCAGTGTTTGGTTAGTGATACTGAGTCTTTCATGCGCATTTTAATTACTTGAAATTAGGATACATCTACATTCAAGATTTAATGATTCAGTTAGCAACAGTTTTTCTTTCCTTTGTGGTGCCTAAATACCAATGTGACTTATAATCCATAGCATTTTAGATTCAGTGAACATATGGTAACAACATGAAGAACAGACTTGAAACAGCCATAACAAGTCAAGCTTTTCCTGCACAGGCTGAGACACAGGAGAGGAGCAAGCAGCAAACCACGAAGGAGGCCACGAAAGAGAAGAGCCAGCCCAGAGAAGATACGTGAAAGCACCTGGCAATGGAGGCATAAAAAGGGGGGCACTGACCACAGAAATGAGAACAGCCAGCAAGCGGCAGGAGCCTCAAAGGCTTGGTGGTGGGAGGGTGGAGGTCCCAGCCTAGGGGAACAGCTGACGCTGGTGTGGGCACAGCAGGTGTGTTTGCCTGAGACTGGAGGTCACTGACAGGCCTCCAAAAGCTACTTGGCCACAGAACCAGGCATGACTGTTTTGTCTATTCTGTCCTGACAAATTCCCAGCAGTCTTCTTTCTCACTCTCTGTGGAGCCTCCAGATGTTGGAGGTGTAATCCGGCCAATCAACACTTTTCCATTCAATTGGAATTGTCCTCATGTTTGACTCAAGTTCTATCTCTTCAACTAGTTCTGGCTAATGAATTACAAAGCAGTGAGCAGAATCAAGCTCACATTATCAACCAGCCCCGAAGTGTCTCATGTATATACATGCTTTAGCTGTTTAGATGGCAGGTCTGTCCGTCCTCTCCTACTATACAGTCAAGTTAAAGTTCACAAGGACAATCATTTATCCCACACAGTACAATTAACAATACATAATCACTGCATCTAGACATCAAAGGCTTTTGTTTCCCTTTCAACACTGTAACCAATAGAAATGGGGTAGAGAAGGGAGTTAGAATGTCATGTGGAGTAACACAGGGAGTACAAGGTTTTAAAATATGAAAAATATATATTACCAATGCCTGCAAAAGGGCCCAGGAGAACTATGTGGGTGATGGAAATGTTCTGTATTGTACTGGTGGTGGTTACACAGGTGAATACAATCATAAAAACTCAAGAAGGTATATGCTTAAATGGGTGCATTTTCTTGTAGGTAAATTATACCTCCACAAAGTTGATTTTAAAGAATACTTTCTAGGAACCAGTTGTTTAGATTAGAATAAATCAACCCCACTAACTACTCCTTCTCTTTTTAGCTATGTGTGTTGTAGCCAACTCACTAATTCTCAGAAAACACATTTGAAGAATGGGAGACAAAATGCAAATTATATTCAAATAAGTAATTTTTTCTACTTTCTAGAAGCTAGGATCACTCACTGGCCTAAAAGGATGTTTTAATGAACCCTGTCTTTGGTTCTCAAAAGGTGACATCAGGAATCTGTACCTTATTCCCTAATGGCCTCTAATGTAGAAAAAGCAAAGAAAATAAAAAGTACTGAACCTAATCAATAAATAAAGCACAAGTGAATCAAATTCATAAAAACAGTAGAAAATTTCAGTATTATACTAAGGAGGAAAACGTAAGTGGAATGCTGTCAAATTATACACTGATGCCACTTTCCCGAAGAGAAACCCAGAAGGGATTTTTGTAACAGCATATAAAATTGGACAAAAACGATAATAGCCTGTCAAATATTTCATGGACTTGGGTTATCACCATCTACGGAGCTTTGAAGTTGGCTAATTTTAATCCCAGATAAAGCCATAAATGCCATACAAACCATCCAAAACTTGATCATCTGAGAATAGTGTTCAAATATTAAAAAATCATAGTTAGGGAAGAATAGGCTTTTGTTCTATTTGATTCAAATCTCCTAAAGACCATTTTACCGGCCAATATTTCAACAATTAATGAGGGAAACTCAGAGTTTAGACACAGAAGCTGGTTCTCTTGTCCTTACAAAATTTCACATAACTTTTACTGAGTCAAAAGTTCCATTCTCTTTTTAGAACAAGAAGGGAGAAAGGATTACAAGTGACTCAAAGCAAAGTAATGTAACTGTGCTTCATGAGTGGTATGTTTTCAGAGCCCAGCCACTGAGGACATCAGGGATGTCCAATCTTATTCTTTATCAAGTAAGATAATAATTCCTTTGTTATGAGGGTTTAACTTTAGATTTATCTTTGCAGTCACAGATACCACATTAGCTTTAGTCATAATTTCAGATTAAGGAATAACCACATGCTCATCAAATTAAAGAGAAGTACAATTTTTGGATTAAAAACTTTCAAAGAGGTGGTAGGAAAAAGGTAAGGTTAAAATGAAAATTAGTAATGTCAGCACATAAAAATTGTGTGTATATCTTTCCAATTCCATTTCTGAAGTGGCCTAAAATAGAAACTTCAGCACTCATGAGAAATGACCTGGTGCACCACTTAGAATTTGTCTCTAATGTCCTCCCCACCACCTGCCCCCCCCACCACAAAACCAAGTGATATCCCAAAACAGTATGTATTTGTTATTCCGAAGCACTTCTGCCAGTGAGCAAGTACACTTTCCAAAGTTCTGAAGAGCAGGTGAAAGGACACAATTAAGTTTCTCACTGATCAAGATGTGACAATTTGAGCATTTATGACAAAGGAGGGTGTGAATAACAAGTGTCTGCTCGTCCAATCCAAGCACAACACAATGCTTGTTTCGACATACACCCGGCACAGATTCTCCTGGCTGCACCCTCCTGGCAACTGTGAGACAGTATCAGTGTCATTGTTCTTAAAATCGTTGTGTATTACACTACTTCAGCATCTTCCCTCTGTCTATGTTTCTTACTACTGCATTCAAAGTAAAAATAATACACTAATAAAAATAGCCAACATGTTATTTACCACGAGCAAGAAATTAATCTAAGTGCTTTATTTATTTTACAGAGCTGGAAATTAAGGGCCAGTGAAGTCAGGCCGCTTGCTCGTCCCCACCCAGGGAGTGCACAGGTGCCAACACTCATACGGCCAGGGAGCCGAGACGCCTTCCTCATGCTGCCTCATCAACAGGGAAGGGAAGGGCTGAATATGCCAGTGGGATCTGTCTTGGCCAGTGAACATTTTATTCCCTTTTAGTATTGAGTACACTTTCTCAAGGGAAAGGGAAACTAAGGAGACAACTTTGATGAAGGGAGAGATTAAAAAGTAAAGCAAAACCAAAAAAAGTCAATGAGAGAGAACTTTGACTTGGACCAATGTTTTACTGAACTTAGTAAGTTTTTATAAATTTTTTGATAGTGTTACAGCCTAGGGGCAGTATGCAATTGCTTTTTTTCATAACCTTAGGAAATAAGTTCTTGCCCTGGCCAGGTAGCTCGGTTGGTTAGAGCGTCGTCCCGATGTGCTAAAGTTGTGGATTCAATCCCCAGTGAGGGCACGTACAAGAAACAGCAATGAAGTATAGATGGGTGGAACAACAAGCTGATCAACTTATCTATCTATCTATCTATCTATCTATCTATCTATCTATCCATCCATCTACTTGTACCTCCCTTCCTCTTCCTCTCTAAAAAAAAAATCAATAAATTTTTTAAAAGTTTATCTCAGCAGTAAAACTACCATGCACATAAAAAGGGAAATGCAACAAAATGTTAAGTGATGATGAGCAAATTTTATTTTATCTCTAGTGTCCTACATTTTCTAAGTTGTTTAGCAGTGAATGGGTGTCACTTTTATAATTAAGAAAAATTGTTAAAAAGTTATTTGAGATTTCAAAAAGAAAAGGAAGGATATATGCCTCTCACTTCACCTGCATAAAGAAATCCTGAGCCCTGCAAAAGTTAGCTGCGAGTTCCTAAAAAGTCAGTCACACCTACACTTGGATTAAAACAGTAATGGAAGTAGCGCAGTTTTGTTACTGTATCATTTTTTTATATTTACTCTTTAAAATAGATTTTATTTACTTATTTGAGAGGGAAGAGAGAGAGATAATGATGACAACCACAAATGTGTAAGAGAAACATTCATTAGTTGGCTCCCCTTTGCATCTTGACCAGGGACTGAACCTGCAATCCAACCATGTCCCCCAACCTGGAATCCTTTGCTTTGCCAGAGGGCCCCCAACTGAGCCACACAGTCAGGGTTGTTATTTATCAGTAAGTTTAAATCCTGGAGGGGTACAGCATTACACGGATTCTGTGTCCAATGGCCTTAGCAGGAAGGTTGCTTCGGAATTTAGCACAATGCTGTGAAGAAGGAAAGATAGCAAGAGCCCTCTTACACTCAACTGCCCAAAGACTGGAAAACTAAACTTGCCCAAGGCAGAGAAAATTATCCAAAGCCTTCTCTGGAAGGGCTGTAGGTTCCAGGAGCCAAGATGCCAGTTATTCTCCAGAGTCATGAAGCGCCCCACCAGACAGGCTGCTATTCGCAACAACTTGCTACAAGCTGCTGCCCGTCTTCCACTCCCTGCAGGTGAGGTCTGCAGCATCCGTTTTCTCCTGCTCTTAGGCACTGAGTCTTCTGGCTTTCTGGTCCGAGTTCTGAACCAACAAGGCTCAGCCATGGTACTATGATTCCTGAAAGTTTTGTAATTGTTGGGAACTATATCAAAAGTAACTTGTTAATAAGGTGTTTATGAAATAAAACCTGTAATGGCGTATTTAATAAAGTCTTATAGTGTTAATAAAGACTTAATAAAGTCTGCAAGGGCTTACGTAAAAATGTAAATACAAACAGACTCAAAGCTATCCTTGTAGAACACCATTCTCATTTGACTTGCATTCCGATGTGCACTCCTGGACAGCACACTCTGAATTTCCTGCTACCCTTAGCACTCCTGGGGGATTGGCATACTCAAAAGCATCTTGTGACCTCTATGTTTCAGAGTTTTAAAAAAATTGACACCTGCCACAGGGCAAGCAGAAGTTGCAGCATCAACCCAACTGCGCATCAACCCAACTGCCATTTGGGAACAAGAGAATGAGAGGTCCTCTTAGCCACTGGAGCCACCAGGAGAAAGAAGAATAAGCAGGCCAATGGCCCCTGCCACTCATGGAGCTGTCCCAGGTTAGCAAGCACCTCATCCAATATCTTCTCTTTTCCTCAACTGTCTCTCCACCCCTCTCCATCCATGACAAGGGGAGGAAAAACTGACTATAAATAATATGACTCACATCAATGCCAACCAAGTCTGGTTGGTGTAGGGTGCACCCAAGTCTGGGAACACACACCACCTCTGGGGCAGAGAACAGCTCTGGCGCTATCGGAAGTGAAACATACCTAAGGTCATGACTTTGTTACAACAGGATTCCTTTCTACTAGTGACCTGTATAGAACTTGCAGCTGAATGCGAACTTTGTCCAAGCCTGGGTGGCCCCTCAGTTGGATCAACCTCTAAGTAGTGCTAACAGAGATGGCCCCTGCTTGTCAGCCCTAGGCAGTGGTAGTAAAAGTCGTAAGGGGCCAGAGCTACATTTGCACTACCTTATCCAAAACAGCCACATGATAGTGCACAGCCTGTCATTATGTAACAATGTAATGCAGAAATTAAAGGCAGTGGAACCACAAGTGAAGGATACAGCCAGAGGATCACATAATAACGCTCCACCCACAGATGCACATACCCAGGTACAACATACCCATACCTTTGCAATGTATCCAGTCATAAACAGCTGAGGGCACCTACTATGAACAGGCATGTACCAGCTGCTGAGGGAAAGAAGTAGGGAAGAAGTAGGAGATCAATAAAATAAAGGGCTCTGCTCTCAAGTTTATACTCTAGAAAAGGGAAGTTGTTTGCACAAATTTTTCAGGGCATGGAGGTGGTCATTACCTTCCACTCAAATATTTGGAAATATTGACTCATTAGTCTATGACTAAACTCAAAGAACTATAATGAACTGTCAGTGAATAAATGCCAAGGCACTTTGTAAGTATTATTCCGCTTGTAAATAAGCTAAATAAACAAGTAAGCAAGCAAGCACACACTAACAGAATGTTTACAGTCAGCTGTGCCTCTAACCTGTAAAAACACTCTAGAAACTAGTGAATGACCAGAAGCCTGGAACATCTCTTCACATACCCATGGTTCCCCAGGCCTGTGGCCAGAATCCTCCAAGTAGCCTCCTCAGGGCACAGCTGCGCAGCTGTGCCCACCCTCCCAAGAGGATCCACTGACCTTTGGTGTGGGGGTAACAAGTCAGAGATGTAGTCAGACACAAGGTACCACATGATTCCTATATGTGCTCTACCACCCCTTCACTGCGTGCAGAGCTCCTCAATTGCCAATGGAAGCAAAGAAAACCGAGCAGTTTATTAAATAAAATGTCAAGCTCCTTCCCAAAAGTCCAGTCCAATATCAAGGCTGTAGTCCAGCCAAAATGAGAAACAAGTGGTTTACCTTCTGAAGATGACATACTCTAAACAACATTCACTGAGCTGGTGCAAAGCAGCACAAAGCTCTGGAAGCATCTATCTGTCACTCACGTCAGAGTGTGTGAGATGTCAGGCAGTTTCCACCTGAGTACTGGCCACCATGAAACAGTGGCCAGAGCAGGCAGCACCAGACACTGCCTAGGGCTTCCCCCTGGCTGACAATGGTCACACAGGGTCACACACAGTCATGACTGTAGTGCCATGTGGCTACGTGCTCTGATGTAATACCCTGCTACAACACGAGAAGTCTTTATTAAAGGGCCACATTATGCAAGCAAGAAGCCACAAGCAGCTGAAGAGCTTTCAAGAGAAACAGCTTTTCAGAAAACTGGAAATAGGAGCATTATTATTTGCCTCCAATTTACAGGCCCCAGGAGGCACATCAGTTCTTAAACTACCACTTCTGTCAACTCCACCTTACCTGCCAAAGGGCAGCCTGGGACATCCTAACGACATGGAGCACCTCTGGAACAGCAGTGAGGTGGGAGCTTTCATGCACAGAACTACATGGCTCTGGGGCCGGCAAGCACCTTGCACTGCAAACACTACAAGAAACAAAAGTACTCTAAAACCACTTCGTTTTACCCAAGGGCTTGATAAAATAAAGGAGATACTTTTGAAAGAGGTAACTTTGGCTTAAGTTTCCTCGTGTTCAAATTTGAGCAAGAATTTTCAGGCCTCCTAAAATACATTCATCACTCCCACTTGTGCAGCTCTAAAGCAGATCAAGAACCAGTCTGCCTGCATTTTCCCAGCCACCCATCGTAGGCACACACGTGTGATCAAGCTGGCCTTCTGAGGCACTTCTGTCTTTATTCAGGCCAACAGGTTTTGGTCATGTAAACGGAAGAAGGGAACTAGAATAAGGAGAAGGATTCTGGGCTTTTTAATAGCTATAACCTATTTCTGCTCAGCACCACAACCACAGCCTATCACTGACATCCCTAGAAAGAATTCACTAAATAAGAGGCTCAGGGAGAAGTCCCTTGTCACTAATACCCACAGCCAGGGCTATCCAGGATTCAGATATTTAAGTCAAAGACTGCATTAAAGCTCTGGCCAGTGTGATCAGTTGGTTGGAGCGTTGTACCATAAACCAAAGGGTTGCGGGTTTGATCCCCTGTCAGGGCATGTGCCTCGGTCATGGCCTTGGTCCCCAGTTGGGGCACGTATGGGAGGCAATTGATCGATGTTTCTCTCTCATGTCAATGTCTCTCTCTCTCTCTCTCACTCTCACTCTCTCCAAAGCAATGGGAAAATGTTGTTAGGTGAAGATTTAAGAAAAAAAAGACTGCATTAAAATTAAATTTGAAAAACTACCTGGTAATTAAAGCAGGCAAATTGTTATACACATGTAACTTATCTGAAATCTAGTTACTTTCAGATCATTAGATCCCTTCTCTCAGAATCGTGAAATAAAAATGCCCCTCCGTGCTCAGTGTCATACCTGGATGACACTTCCTGACAGGATCTGATGCATGCTGAGTAATATCTGTCTGATCAAGTAAAAGGCTTTATCTTTTTAATACATCTAACACATACCCAGATACTTTAAATTTAAGACATTCTCCCAACCCCCCACCCTGTCTAGGCTTACTGCTGACTCCAAGGCTGCTTTGTGGACAGGCTGGAAAGTCAGGGAAGTCAGGATGCTGGTGCTCAGGGCCCAGGCCTGTTCTCCTCCCCTAATTCCTCCTCTTCCCCATTCCCCATCCTGTTCTTTGCTTCTAGGGCTGGAACAAGGGGCAAAGCAGCAAACTCAGAGCACAGCTGAGAGCAGGGAGAGGCTACAGCAGAACTACACACCTGTACTTTCCCCACTTACAAGGCCACAGGCTGTGAATGTTGGTGGAGATGTTTGATGTGCAGGCAGAAAACAGAGAAAAGCACAGCATACATGTCATGTTCACTCATGTAAATTTACAAAGTATTTAGCACATCAAAACGTTTTATTTTCCTCTTTAGTTTTAGTGTATTTCTGCACACACACACACACACAAATAGATAACTGATCAAAATTTCTGAGAGAGCATACCTCTCTCCTGTATTTAAAGAAAATACCACAAATATGCATGCATTTAAGTTTGCATGACATAGTTTTTGAAAACAAACTCTAAGAGTATCAATAGTAAATTCTAAGGAAACTAGAATGTTTCTATGAAATAGACTAATTTTTCTTTTTTTTTTTTTGGTGCTTTTTTTTTTAATTTATTTTTATTTATTTATTTATTTATTTATTTATTTATTTTTAGAGGAGAAGGGTAGGAAAGAGAGAGGGAGAGAAATATCAATGTATGGTTGCCTCTTGTATGTCCCCTGCTGGGAACTGGCCTGCAACCCAGGCATGTGCCCTGGCTGGGAATCGAACCGCGATCCTCTGGTTCGCAGGCCTGCGCTCAATCCACTGAGCTACACCAGCCAGGGCGAAATAGACTAATTTTTCAAATCTCAGTGTAACATAAAAGGAATGCCAAAAACCAAATGACATCCAAAAAGAAATATGTAAATAAAAGAGAGTTCAGGGATAAAACATATTCACTTAAGGGGGCCAGAAAACCAGATATACAAGTAAAAGTATTTCTCTATTTTTGAATTTAAGATTTTATGTATTTATCTTTAGAGAGAGGGGAAGGGAGGGAGAAAGAGAGGGAGAGAAACATCAGTGTGGGGTTGCCTCTTGTGCACCCCCTACTGAGGACCTGACCCACAATCCAGGCATGTGCCCTGACTGGGAATCCAACCTGAGACCTTGTAATTCGCGGGCCAGTGCTCAATCCACTGAGCCACACCAGCCAGGACTCTATTTTGAATTTTTAATGGAGAGGCCCTGAGTTCATGTTTCCGGTATGATAAACAGAATGAGTCACCAGCCTGGGGACTAGGATAATAAAGTCAGTTGCCTCAGTAGGAAAAAAAGAAGTATAGAAGCTCAATATTACTGAACACATTTCAGCTTCAGACAGTCATTTTCTGAGAAGTCAGTTTATAACTAGGTAGTTCTATCCACCTACGAATCCCCTTACTAACTAAAGCCCCATAACCCCATTATTAGAAATAGAATGAAGTACAACATACATTTACTGAGGATCTACTGTGTCTAAGGGAATAAAGGAGAGCAGCACCCAATAACTAGAACACAGAGTTGAAGTTCCAGAATTGGAGCTACAGCCCCATCCCTACGACCCACCAACAGGCCCTCAAGTCAGGCACAATCGTTTGACACCAGGTGACATTCTGGGCAGGCTATCTGCACTGAGGTTCTCCCCCTCACTTACTGCCCCACAGCTCTGCTGTGCTCCTCTACCACCAGCACCCATTCTTTACACACACACTTTTTAAAACGTGGCAAAGTTTTATCAGCAACATTGACTTCTTACAGGTATTCACATACAAGTTCTTGACAAAAATTCTTCACCTAAAAAAAATGACTGCCAAATGACCAGAAACTGGTGAACACCTGTCATGGAAGGAATTTCCTTCTCCACAAAATTCATTGCGTCCCTCTCAGCAAAGCCGTGCTCCTGTGTCCAGCAGCTGAGATGGTGAAGTACTTGATTTGACATTGTAAAGGTAGTCTTAAAGTATCCACATTTAAATCAAAAGTAATCAAAAAATTCTTACCACTTAAAAGAATTCTGAGACTTCCTTCTTTAATCTCTCTTTTTAGGCATTAAAAAGGAAAAGCCCAGGTAAGTTAAGCTTTCAGTGTTCTACAGTGATAAAAATAATGAAATTGTCTGTGCTTAGTGCATGCTATGTGCCAGGCACCCTGCTAACCTTAACCCTGTGATGTCTCTACTTTTTTTATTCCCATTTTACAGAGAAGAAAACCAAGACACAAGTGTTTAGGGACTTACGCAACATTTCACAGCTAATAAGTTACCCAGTCAATTTCTAACAAGAGCAGTTTGCCTCCAAAGTCCACTTGGTGACTCTTGGCTACTACATCATTCTGTCACAATTCTTGATAGTGTTTTACAAAACTAGTTATTCACACCCAACTGATGGCCACAGAAATACTGCAAAAGGCAAGACGAGATTTTCCCTCATTGAGAGTAAAAGCTCTGGCTCAGTTAGAAGGTAATTCACAATAATTATAAAACTTTAAATTTTGTTTAGGTTAACTTCCAAATAGATTGGTGAGGTTACTTCAATATATCAAAATAAAACAGCAAAGATGTACCCTGCCATTTAACAAATTCAATTATACACACAAATAAGGAGAATCAACTTTTTTAAAGATTTTATTTATTTTTTTTAGAGAGAGGGAAAGGGAGGAAGAAAGAGAGGGAAATAAACATCGACCAGATGCCTCTCTCATGCCTCCAACTGGTGACCTGGCGTGCAACCCAGGCATGTGCCCTAACCAGGGAAGTGAACTAGTGACCTTCCATTTCGCAGGACGATGCCCACTGAGCCACAGCAATCAGGGCTCTATTCAACTTTTAAAAGAAAAAAATTCTTTAAAAATGTATAGTATATGCTTTGGCCCTAAGGACCAAAGGAGTCCAAAAAGCTCAGAAACTCTTATTGTTGAAGGCCCTCCCAGTAGACATCACAGGCACCAGGGACATCGACGATACGTCTCAGTCCAGAGGTCACCGTTAGTGGTGTCCCTGTAAGTTCCCAGGAAAGGAGAAAATTAACAACTAGTGAGTTTATGTTTTACAAAACTAAATGTATCAAATGTTTAAATTCTAATTATGTTCTTCCTTCTGCTCTGTTGAGTCCCTTTTTTAATTAAGTACGAAATCAAGATATGGTGGTGTTTTTGTTGTAATGTGCTTCTCAGCACATTTAAAAGCAGCTAGAAACTCTGTTTCTCTAATTTTTTATTTCTACTGGTTTTAAAATTTTGGTTCTCAACTCTAGGAACCAATCTATGGGCACTTTTGCAAGAAGTTGCCCTTAGAAAAAACTAGTTAAAAAAACCCAGCCTAGAGAACTTTTTTTCAAAAGTCCCTTAGAAGTACAGTAGAACAGCAATTTTGGAAAATTATTTCCAACACATAACTCACTATAAAAATTCAGACTAAGCTACCATCCTCAAGAGAAGAATACAGTTCTATCAAAAACCAGCAGTACTCCAAGGCTTCAAAAAAACTTAAAGTGACATTACCACGCTAATGTTACCTATTTGTACTGTAACTCTAGATAAAAAAAGCAGATGTTTAAAACTCAATAAGGCTGCTCAAATTTAACACCATTATCTTGATAAGCTTTCTCTACCACACCCCTCCCTACTTAAAACATTACCCAAGGGAAACAAGTAATTTTAAGGATCTTTTTCAATGTAATAATGTAACCATCCCCTGTTACAATTTGTATGGTGAATACTAAGCTTTAATAACTATATAAATAGAAGTAGTTAATGGCAGAAAACAAAAAGGCAGAACAAAACAAAACACTCTAACAGTCTGTTATCCAATTTTAAAAAGGGCAGTTACAACTGCAAGTTCTGCTGTAAACCTTTAACACATTCTCTGCTTAGCTGGGATAGTATGTGCACACACTAAGCATCAATTCTGACGGCTTGTTTTATTAAACCACAGAAGGTAAGTATATCTAAATGCTTGTTAATTTGATCAACAAACTACATGTGAGTTTATCATATATAGCCTTTCCAAAGTTTGGGATAAATCTACCCTTTGCTCACAACAGAATGCCTGTGCAATTCACCATCATTTGCCCTTTTTCCTCTGAGGCTCCCAGCTGGAGATACATGGATGTGTGTGGTCATTCCTGGTGGGTGTAACAATCTAGGGAGTGTCTTCTCAGACAATGCAAAGAGCCAAAAGCAAAGGGAAAAGCTTCCCTTAACTCAAAGGCTTCCTTCCTGTTCCTGTCTTAAAGAAAGAAAGGAAAGAAAAAAAAAGCCCAAGACTCTAAACTTCTTTCCTCAAGGAAACTACAAACAGAGGCTATCCTCATGCTTCTTCTGACAGCAGCAACACTCATCACACCTACAGACCAGACTCTGAAGGACCCCACGTAGTCAACAACTCCAATCCATTTTCAAAGAAAGGGTAAGAGGCACAAACCAGAGGGAAACACACACACACCACCGGAAGACAGAGAATATTGGGGATTAACTACAGTTTGGCAGAGTTGTAACAGAATTCTCAGAAACAAAACAAGCTACCCAAGTAAGCTTTAAGCTAACAGCTCTGGAAATGTCATTTTCCACCCCCATACAAACATACTTATATCATAAAACAGCTGTATGCCTGCAAGAACAGCTTAAAAATCACTGGGTCCTGAAAGAACACAACTGTACAAGATGAAAACTACTTGAAAAGTCCAAATCAGATGATTCACAATCATCTGCAGCCACATGCAAGAACTGCTGTCCCAGTGAAGGAAGGAGGGATGTGGAATGTCTGTGACGGACCCAGGCTCCTCAGACACCTGATAAGGACTTCGGGTATCTGGACCTGGTGGCTGTCTCATTTCACTTGACACCTTCGATTCTCTCGTCAGCTACTGCAGGCAGGCGATGCCTGCCGAGAACAGTGACCCTGTCCTCCCAGCTCTCTTAACACTCCAACGAGACATAAATTACAATGCAACCCGTTTCAGCCCCTATAAATTTACCTACTTAGTCTATCTGACTCAACTTTACATTTAAATACAGTTGGGACAAATCTGAACTTTAGAGCTTAGAAGCTGCAAACAGCTTATCTAGTTTTTACAGATGAAGAAACTCAGATGGAAAAGGATTATGGCTAGCTCAAGGATACAGACTAAGTTAGGGGCAGAACCAGGAGGCACTCATTCTTGCACCCGTTTATCATGCTATGCTGATACACAGGAACTGAGGTTGGTATAACCACATGGTTAAAGGGCCTGAAGCAGGGAACTGGTCCACAGGCCCCTGGAAAGCTGAAGAACCTGTACTTCCCAAGAAGTCAGTATAGGAGAAGGAACAGGCAAGTACCCTGCATCTATTCTAGACAGTTTAGGTAATTCCTTTCTCCTCTGCTGAAATTAAAGTATTGTACAAACACATAAGGAGAGGCAATATGATTAAATACACTTGGCTAGGAGTAGGAGGCTTCTTCTAAAAATGGGGGACAATTTATTTAGCTTTCTGAGGTTTTACTTTCACACTAATACACACCTTTGGCACAGGAAGACCCTGTTAAAGTTCTATAAATTGTCTTTATATGGTAAATATTTAGGCTGGTTTTATGAGGTTTTCAGACATTAATTTTGAGAAAGTTAATGATTTTCAGGGTTTGCATATATGATCACAGTCGAAATGGTAAAATAAACCAAAGGACAACTTATGAAAGTAGGCTTTAAAACCTGGTTTATTACAGTAGGTTTTCAACTTTGGCTACACATGAGAATCAAGTGTCGACCACGCGAGTTGGTCACCTGGACATGCGCCTGGTCAAGCCTCCAGATGACAACATCCCCAGACCTCTAGTCTTCACAGATGAGGCCCCAGACACTGCAGAGCAGAGACACGTCATACCTACCTTGCTCTGTCCAAATTCCTGACCCCCAGAATCCATGGGCATAAGAAAGTAGTTGTTTTAGACCACTAAGTTTTGGGGTGATTTGTTAAGTGACAACAGTAACTGGGACACCTGCGGAGTGTTTGAAAATCCAACGTCCAAGTTGCACTGCAGCCCAATTAAGCCAGAATCTCTGGGGGTGGGACCAAGGCATCTTACTTTTAAAGCACCCAGGTAATTCTAATGTGTAACCATGGTTGAGAACCATCTCTAGGCCTACGCTGTCCAATGCAGTAGCCACCTGCCATTTATAGCTACTTAAATTAATGAAAATTATGTAAAATTCCATTCTTCACATTAGCCACATTTCAAGTGCTCAATACTCACATACGGTTAGTGGTTACCATATTGGACAGCAAACACATAAAACATTTCCATAATGACAGAAAATTCTACTGGACACTGCTCACCTAGACCAGTGGTACTCAAAGCTTGGACCTGAGCTAACAACATCACCTGGGAATTTGTTAGAAATTCAAATTCCCAAGTGACACAGCAGACCTACTGGACAGAAACTTTTGGGGTGGGGCTCTCCAGATGATGCTCTGCACACTCAAGTGAGGAAACCACTGCTCTTGTTACTGCCAATAGAGTAATTTTTCCATGACCCATCTCATACCTATATCTGAAAATTATCAACTTTTAACTCCATTATAATGAAAGAAATAAGTTCATGTTGTTGTAAAATTTCAAAGATATATTTTTATATTAGCAAGCTTGTTTGAGACGAGATATCTTTCAATTAGCAAAGGATTATTTAAAAGTTTCATGAGGATGCTTTGAGTATTTATAATCACTAAAAGAAACAACCTTAAGGTCCAAAAATATAGAAATGGTTAAAAATTATAAAACTCAACAGAATATTCCATCGTTAGAATTACGGGCAGAGGTCCTGGCCAGGTGGCCCAGGTGGTTGCAGCATCATCCCATGCACCAAAAGGCTGCGGGATCAATTCGCCATCAGAGCACATACCTAGGTCGTGGGTTTGATCCCTAGTCAGGGCATGTCCAGAGGCAACCGATCAGTGTCTCTCTCACACTGATGTTTCTCTCCCCCCTACCTTCCTCCCTTGTTCCCTCTCTAAAATCAATAAACATATCCTTGGGTGAGAATTAAAAAAGATTTTTTTAAATTATGGGAATGGGCAAAAACAGGTTTACAGCTGGGAATACACGAAACAGTTTATTCTAGTACTATTATTTATTAAGTATTGTATTATTTTCCATATGAACAATTGTAAACCTGATTTTGCTCACCCCTGTTTACTTGTGAAAACTATAGTGGATGACAAACTATGGACAGGAGAAAACACAAACAAAATTGTAATTGCAAAAACTTATTATATGAATAACAAGAATATGAAAATAGAGGGAAAATAAGAATAACTGATTTGTTAAAGTTGGCTGAACAATGACTCCCCCCCTTTTATTTTGCTATGCTTCTTACACCTACATGTGCAAAAATACAGGGTGTGGCAGAAGTAAGGCTTGCTTCAGTGTGGTTGGTAGGGTATGTGAATGTATCTCACGAAATGGACAGCAATTTGAACATTTCACCTAAAATGTCACATGGTGTGCTTGAGTGTGATATTGTTATGTTACAGAATTACATGCTCATGATTTTGTAATAAGCAACTTTGTAATAAAAAGGGGGCATTATTTGTGCCAGATCCTGTATATTAGAGTATCTAAGGAAGCAATTTTTTAAAAAGGTGGTTGTGTTTTGATGTGAAAAGCACGTTCCAAGAACATTTGGTAAAACAGCTCACTGCTTGGTCAGTGACTCGCTGAGTTTCCACCTCACAGCAACATGAAATAATGACCAACTTCAAGCAAATGAGGCGGCTTGGACTGGGTGCCCTTCTAATACCAAAAAGAATTTCTCCTCTCTTCTTCTTTAAACTTAGATTCTACAATCAAATACAAGAATTATGCATTTTATGAAATAAAATTTCAGAGATCTGAAAATTTGAGTTATTTTTCCTGCATTTATTGAGTTTCCACATAGTTTGGGTGGTATGCGGCCAAATACGCCTAACAACTACATTCTCACATTTTCTTCCTGAATTTGCAAGTCTAAATTCCCAGAAATACTTTGTATAGTGACCTTCTTTGAAAAGATCACACCTAAATCAACTCTTGATTGTTTTAATACAAATTTTAGCATTGCTTGTTTTCTTGACAGCTCTGTTGTTAGTGAATTTAATTTCTTCCATTGTCAACATACAAAATCATCTTCCTAAGTATGTCTGTATGTCTTGGAGTCTCTACTATTCTGTTTCCTTCCTAGGTAATGTTGTACAAACTCATGTAAATTCTACTGAATAAATGCAGTAATATGGTCTCTGCTCTAGCTCCCAGGAAGATTTAAGAAAAGGTAACTGTGGTTGAATAACTCTGAGAAACCCTGATATCTTCAAAAAGCCTACCATTTGGGAAAAACTTGTTCCAGTAAATTTCTTAAAATCATGAGTGTGTGCCATGTACAATTTTACTGAAAATGAGAAACAATCCAAGTTATACGCTTATTTCTAACTAGATTTTGCCAGAAGAAGCTGAATTAAGTGGTAAGATAATAAACTGGCCAGTGTGGTATCATTTTGAAAAATTTTCCCAGCCCAACACGTTCACACATTTTTTTAATTAAAAGTGACTTTTAAAAATGTCTGACCTAAAATGCATGCAATAGTAATACAGAAATAGGATCTTTTCAAAATTTTCCAACTTTCTGTCCTGACCACAACTAATTACCATCTTGAATGTGGGTAATTTGAGAGTTCTCTGGGGGCAGCTACCACCTTCGCTTCTAGCATTTACATATGCTCTTAAGATAATCATTACTTTTATTTTTATTGTGGGAAGTTAAATAAAAAGGGGACTTGACAAGTACTTCAGTAATAATTTTTGCTTAAATAGCAAAGAGTATTTACAAAATGCTTTCTGTGTGCTGGGCATTCTTGAACTTAGGTACTGAGAACGCAAAAATATACCATATGTTATCTTTACCCTGGAGAAATGCCAGAGTCTACACCTGAGATAGGTCCTTAACATTAAAGATAGAGACCAACACAAACAAAACAGTGCATTATAGGGTTGTTATAGGAGGAGGGGAGAGAGAGAGCAGACTACATAGAGGAATCTATCATTAATGTCCTCAGAAAGAGGGCATGAATGCTGTAACCAGGAAACTACAATAGGAAACTATTAAAAAAAGAAAAACAGGGACCAAAAAAAGGAGCTCTTGAAAATTAAAAACATGATTGCAGGAAAGAAAAATTAAACATAAGTATTGAAATATAAAGTGGAGGAAACCTCCCAGAAGGTAAAACAAAAAACAAGAGGTGAAAAGTAGAAAGAAAAGCCCTGGCTGGTGTGGCTCAGTGGATTGAGCGCTGGCCTGCGAACCAAAGGGTCATCAGTTCAATTCCCAGTCAGGGCACATGCCTGGGTTGCCAGCCAGGTCCCCAGCAGGGGGAGCATGAGAGGCAACCACACATTGATGTTTCTTTCCCTCTCTTTCTCCTTCTGTTCCCCTCTCTCTAAAAATAAAAAACATATATATATATATTTTAAAGTAGAAAGAAAAATAAGTAATTAGATGACCAGTTCAGGAAACTAATTCCACGTCCAAATAAATGTTCCAGTAGAAAAAAACAAACAGAACGAATAAAGAGGAGAATTTGTTAATGAATTAATTCAAGAATTTTTTAGAACTTAAGGACATGAGTTTCCAGGTCAAAAGTCACAGTATTTAACCAAAAAAGGGGGGAGGGGTGGAGAACATTCCGCAAGAGGGAAAATCCAGGTTACACACTAAGGATTGGAAATCCAAATAGCTTTGGACTTTTTAACAGAAACACCAACAAGATAAAAGATATTAGGCCAACCGACATCTTTATTTTGATAGTCATCCAAAATATCAATGAGGTAGGTGGGTAAAATGAAGATAATTTCATGGTTTCAAAAACACTTTACCTCCAAGCACCCTTTCTAAGGAAAGTACTTAAGGGTGTGCTCTACAAAATTTCAGCAGTAAACCAAGAAAGAATGGGGAAACAGAAAAACAAGACATTCCACAGGTAAAAGGAGTCCTCACACATGGACAGGTAAAAGGGATCCTCAGAATGCTGCGATGGAAACCTCTGGATGGCGGCCAAACCAGGCGGAGAACGCCACCAGTTCATAAGGAGCATATTAGAAGGGTCAAGGAGAAATGTCTCTAAGAAAATGAAATCAACAAAGTGCTTGATATGGTTGAATGTCTTGAAATGAGACTTAGGCAAGGGGCAGATAATGTAAATGTTGAGTTAAAAGTAAGTACATAGAAAAAGCAGCAAATTAAAGAAAAGGAAAAATAGACACAATTGTTAACTCCATGGAAAACAAAAAGTTCTGTATGACAGGAAAAGAGAGCGTAGAGTACATGATTCAACTATAAACAGTGTTCTATTTGGTCATATAAATAATATAAACACTAAATACTGATATAACAAAAATTACTAAATAACTGTATTGGGAAAATGGGGAATGGGAAGAATTTGGGGTGGGCTGGGGATAGAACACAGAAAGAGAACAAACAGAGCAAATCAAAAACTAGCACTACCAGCCCTTGGCTGGTGGCTCAATTAGCTGAAGCTTCGTCCCTTACACCAAAGGCTGTGGGTTTGATTCCCAGTCAGGGCACATACCTAAGTCTCAGGTATGATCTGCACAGTCAGGGCACCTATAGGAGGCAACCAATTAATGTTTCTCTCTCTCTCCCCGCACCCTACACACACCTTCCCCTCGATCTCTAAAAATCAATTAAACATATCCTTGGGTGAGGATTAAAAAAAAAAAAAAAAAAAAAAGCACTACCAGCATGTTACTCAGAAATATGGAGGGAAATTCCAAAAGACTGAGCTAAAATTGCTATATATAGTCCCCTCTGGGAAAAGAAATAAAGAGGAGAATTTATTTTTTTATCATAGCCTTTATAAATTACAGAACTACTTTACACTTTAAACTATGTACACTGATTTAAATATGCAAGGTGGGGCAAAAGTAGGTTTACAGTAGTTCATATGGAAAATAATATAATAATTAATAAATAATATAAGAATAAACTTTTGCATACTCACAACTGTAAACCTACTGACATAGAATCCAACCTTTTACCCTCTAAACCTGCATTTTTCAAATTGTAAATGTGATACCTATTAGTGGCTTGTGAAATTAATTCAGTAAGTCACAACCATCTTTCTAAAATGAATTAGAACTGAGAGGCATGGAAAATAAGAGAGACACAGCACCTGTAATTTTTTTCATAAACCTTCATACACATACACATAGTTCATAATGTAAAATGTATTTTTAACGTTGGACTATGAACAAAGTAACTTTAAAATCATTCATCGACACTGCATTATAATCACTGTGGTCTTGTTCTTAAAAGTAAGAGATTTCAATATACCTTTATTTTATTTTTATTACTTTTCAATACTCACCCAAGAATATGTTTTTATTGATTTTGAGAGAAAGAGGATGGTGGGAGTAGGGGGAGAGAAAAGGAAAGGGAGGAAGGGACAAAGGGAGACAGGCAGACAGACAGACAGACACACAGACATCAATGTGAGGGAGACACACATCGATTGCCTTCCATACGTGCCCTGACTGGGCATCAAACCCGCAACCTTTTGGTGTATAGGTCGACATTCCAACCAAATGAACCACCCAGCCACGGCTCAACCTATTTTTATTGTAAAACGAAGAAACGGAAAGTGTTGACAGCTGATGAAAACACACCATTGCAATGTTCTTTAGACTCCCACCGATACCACGAATGAACGATGTTCACTCCTATGTTAGTGGGACCTAAATACTCCTTGCTTTCTTACAATCAACTCTGTAATATTTGAGCCAGAGAAAAGAGTAACAACACAGAAAACAGAGTTCAAAATCATCCAAATAATTTTATAATATGGAATATTATGCTTCTTTGGTGATCTTTTAAATTTTGTATGACTCTCACTAGTATTTAAATTTCTGGTCTGTATAGACACTTGAGCAAAAGGACCCATCCTGGAAGCATTTTGGAGTGGCACAGGAAGCCAGTGTGGAAATAAAAACTTGCAATATACAATGCATAAGCTAAAAAACATACATGCGGTGGATAAAGAGATAGCTTTCCTCCACTGACCTTCCCTCATTTGCTTTATAAGGTATGCTGCACACCTTGCAGCATGAAAAATATGGGCAAGAAATTAAAACTTTGATGCTCTTTTATTAAGCGCCCAAATTTACCCCAATTTTTCCTTTTAATAATTGCCAGGTTATACATACATCACTTTGAATGCTTGCCCTAAAATTTACTTGCATAAAATAATCAAGAACAAAAACTTCTGTGGAAAGCAAGTTCCATTTATACTCTCTTCATGGTAAAGCTTCACTTCCAAAAAGTTATAAAGATCAGATTCATAAGCCACCCATAAATATTGTTAAAATTACCACTCCCATCCATACTGGATGTAAAAAAGAATAAATGAGTCTTAATATACTAGCACTTAAAGATAGAAAAGATACTTGTTGAAATACATCAATAACGTACAGTGTGTATGTCTGAAATCTGCATGAGAAAGCAATGATTGTGGGGGTTTTTTCTGAGAGGGGAGGGGATGGGACAAGCAGGAGTGACAGCCCGGGTGAAAGGAGGAGTTTTCACTATGCATCTCTTCATACTTTGTTAACTCTTGCCTATTTTGGCAAATTAAGGGTTCCTATTCTATTCCCCACTCCTGAACTACCTTGATTCTACATCCTGTTCCACAATGTGTGCAGGCATGCACACACATGCACACACAATCACCCAGAAGTCGTTTCTGGCAGGTATGCTTTCACTTTCTTTGGCAAAGACTTCCTCCTGTTCTTGCAAAAGTGAACCTACACTATTAGCACCCACATGACCAGCATAAATGCCACCTGTCTTTACAGGGTGCCAGAACCCTGGGTAACTTCCACAGCCCCTCCTCAGTGCTCCATCACACTGGGAACCTAAGTGGTACAGACATTTGCTGAGCATCAGCGTTATGCCAGGTGCTGCTCAGAATCATGGGACACGAAGGTACATAGGACAAGGTACTTGCCTTCGGGGAGCTCACAGCCTCAAAGAGGAGACAGAAAAAGAAATAGTATTTCTAAGTAATATGGGACATGCAATGGCAAAAGCATAGTCTAAATAATCTACCACATTGCATTTTAACGATCCCCCCCCCCCTTCTCCCATCTCTCAAAGGCAAGGTCCTCTGACACAGGCCCGCAGTTACTGGGCCTGTAGTTATCTGTGGATCCCCTGTGCCAAGTATAGGGCCCATATCATCTGAACTTTGAAATGTCTCCTGCATAGCAATACAACTGTATTTTAAGAAACAAATTTATATATGTCTTAACGTTTCAGAACAGTAATGGTATACACATCAACTATTAACCTGGATCTCTGCAGTGTATTATAAACTTAGAATATCAGGGCCAAAAAAAAAAACAGTATTAACCTCAAAAGCCCTGTGATCTTTAGTCCCCACCATGTAGTCTTGGCTTTGATTCCATAGAGGGGGAAATTATGAAAGCTGAGCCTGTTTCTTCTCCTGGAGATCAGTGCACTCTCACTTATTTTACTGATAGGACTGAAAACTTTAACCCAGTAACTTAAAATTTCTATTTACAGTTAATATATTAATAATTTCTAACAATTCTCAGGAAAACAGTACTTCTCAACTTGATACAGGATTTCCAATATAAACTTAAGGACTTTTAATACTTCAAACCTTGGACTTCTAGGTAAGAAAAATAATGTTCTTGCCTTTCCCTGAGCTCTATCTCAAAACAAATGATAGAAATAAATTGTAAACATAACATAATGCACTGTCTCAATTAATCAACCCAGAGAGCTCAAGGGATGAATTGTCTCTATTTTTAAACGCTCTGTTGCTTTAAGGGAAAACTGGTGGAGAAACATGAAACCAAGCTGCATAATGAAAATCAAAATGCATTTGGTGTCTCCATCCTTGCCATAGAGTAATCCTAAACTACAAGCAACACAGTTGCATTGACCCCTCTCAGCAGGTCTGTTACCTAAATGACTGGTACCCAGGCAGAACCCTACAGAAAGGGCCCATCCACCACTCAAAGAATCAGATCTGTCAGAAGGACAGAACAAGAGAACACCCATATTTCAATGCTATTCTTGTCACTTCAGAGTAGGGGCTATTCCAATAAGCAAGCAGATGGATAAATCCCAAAAGCATCCTACACATTTTTACTTAAAAAAAAAACAAAAACCTGATTAATAATGGCAGTGGCAGCCCTAAAATTGATCAACTGATTATTTAGCAATTCTAATCAACTGTCTACAGTTATAATTTCTATCCAAATTCCACAAAATTAAATCTGTTTCTCCCCACACATGACAAAGTTTCATTTCATTAAATAGTAGCTAACGGTTGCATTCCTTACGGTTAGGAGTGACAAGGAACAGGTGCCAAACCAGCAAGGGAAAGAGAAACAGCAACTACATAACAGGAGTTAGAATATTCTACCTGTTTCCCAGACTGCTTTGAAGACTCTGACCCTGCAGAATTTTTTTCTGACACAAGATGACAAAAACCAGTCTGGGGGAAAAAAAACATTGGCTATCTCATGCAACCTCGTAGCAATTTTAATGTACTCAATGAGTTTACTTACTGACCATAAAATATACAACTACATTGCTATACATGAATCTAAAATATTATATTTAAAATGTATCTAAAAATATTACCCAAGGATACGGATACATCCATTATTGAAAAGCATTTAACACATTTTAAATGTAACTACATACCTTAGCTATTTACTATCACCATAACAATCTGCTCTGGGTAGCAAAATGTCTGCAAAAATTGCTAGCCTCAGATAAAAAAAAAATCTTACATCTCGATCATTTCCCCCCCAAATTTAGCAAAACTGTGCCTGAAGACAACATGATTATAGAATGGAGGCAGTTGCTACCTTTCGCAATAAAGTAACAAGCACTGCTTCCGAGTCTCCAGCGAAAATCTCTGAAGAGCAAAAATCACTAAATTGTAGCATATCAGTCAACAGGTGACTTCTAGAAACACAATCTCATACTCCTGTCCCAGAAGAATTAATTTTGCCAAATATCCTGTTTTTTCTTTCCTACTTTTTATAAGCTAGTGCATTGCTATACTGATTGAATTCCAGCCATTTTCTTCTCAGGGGCTCACCAGAAAAATGCCAGATATTCAAATTATTTTAGGGCATTTTCCCATACTGCTGGGTGGAATAGAGCAGAATTAATAAGGATCCAACAGTTAGAACTTTTCAAATGCAAATATGTTGCCATCTAGTAAAGGCAGCCCGGTTTTAAACATCCCCCCAGCGTCTACACCGCTCCGACGCTACTTTTGTTTCCTTGAAAATCAAAATTCGCGTATTACATTCAGGCATTATCCCAACTCGGAACCACCAAAAAAAAAAAAGAATTTCAATGGTCCAGGCCTGAGCCTGCATCTTACAAGACTGTTTTGCTTTATTGTGGGATCCTCTCTCATTTTACACACAAAGTCCCTCCTAAACAAGTCTGTCAAATAAAGCAAACAGTGCAGGGGTGGAAAGCGCCTGAGGCATTGATTTCGCGAAAAACAAGGCTGTGGGGTCGACACTGGCCCACTCAGGCCTCAGTCTTCTTATCTGTAAAATGTGGCTATTAGACTAGTCTTCTCCAGGATCCCACCCATCTGGTCCCCCTTGGTCGGGGTGCCCCGACGACGGCCGGAGACTCAGCTGGAGAGGGTGCCCGGCCGGACGCCGCTCTAGAGGGGAGGGGGCCGGAGGGAGGCGAGGAACTTGGACTTGCAACAGCTTCACAGACCAGTGCGCGACAAACTTGCAGCCGCTCCTCCTAACAATAGGCGAGAGCACTCCCATTTTCCTGGCTCAAACTTGGAGACCGCGGTGTCGGGTCCCCCTCCCGCCCTCCGTGCGCCCGCGTTACCTTTCTCCCTGTTTGGTGTTGGAAGGAGGAGAGTGCAGGACCGTCTGATTCCCTTCCATCTCCACCACACACTTGGTGTTCAGCTCCAGTTCTGAAAGCAAAGGGAACACAAACGCTGCAAAGCCGAGCATCCCGCCGGCGCGGGCTCTCCCGAGAGGCGGCCAAGCCGGACACCCGGCGCCGGGGTCTGCACGGCCGGTGCCCGCGCCGCCTCCGCCCGGCTCTCCGGCCTCGGCGGCGCGCCGGCCGCCCAGCGCCGCAGCCCCGCGGCCCCGCAGTTTCCAAAGTTGCCCCCGCCCTCGGCCGGACCCCGGATAGAAACAAGCGGAAAGATCCTCACCTCGTCGGTTCATGGGCCGGACCCGGACGGCAACTTTTACCTTGGTATCCGACATGTTGGCGGCGCCCGCTCGGCCCGAGGCGGCCCCTCACGCGCCGCGCCGCCGCCGCCGCCGCGCGCCCCTCCAGCGCGGCCGCCGCCGCTCCGCCGTGAGCTCCGCGAGGCAGCGCCGAGGCGCTCGGGCCATCCCGGGGGAGCGCGACGCGGGGCACGGCCGCGGCCCGGGGAGGGGCGGGCGCGGGGCGGGGCGCGGCGGGCGGGGAGGAGGCCGTGCGCGGGCCCGGGCGCCGCTCTAGCTGCGCGGGCCCAGCCGAGCGCGCAGCCCCGGGGCCCCTCGCGGCCGCCCCGGGCCCGGCCGCACCGCCATCTTCGGCTCCCCGCCCGCCCGCCGGGGCCCCGCGGCTGCGAGAGGCCGGACTCGGCCTCCTGCTGCGTCCTTCCTCGCGCGGCGGGGCCCGAGCGGGAACGCGGCTCGCGGCCGCCGGAGTTCGGGGCGGGACGCGCGGTCCCCGGGCGGGGCTGGGGTCGAGCCTGCACCGGCGCCCTCGGGGACCCCACGGGAACCGCCGTGGACTCGAGTCACCTTCTGGGGCCGCTGTCACACGCAGCCCCGCAGCCCTGGGGCGTGCCGGGTGGGCAGGCCTTGCCAGCCGCCTAAATGCGCCTGAACCGAAACGCCGGCTCGCCAGCCCCTCCGCCAGCCGGTTGCGGCGCCTGCAGCGGTATTTTAAGGTCGTTGTGGGGAACCGAGGTTAGAAATTAATCTGTGCATACACCACCGAAAGAGTACGTGTGTGTAAATAGTGCTCTCGCTTCCTTTCCCTTCCCCTCCTCTTCTCTTGTCGTGGGAGGGATGTCAGGTTGGCTGCGAGGGCCATTAACTATTACATAAGAATTTAATAGCAGTGAATTCTGTCGTCCTGCCAAATGCAGACCTCGTTGCCAGGATGGAACTGGGTGAATCCGATTTATTCTGTGCGGTTCAACGGGGGCTTTGGGGCGCTGTGTGCCATGCAGGCACTTTGAAGCGTACAGAAGTGTAAAATCCAGAGTTTGGATCTGGGGAAATCTTTCGATTTTGAGTAAATGTGAAATTTAATTATTCATTAGTTCATTGAAAATTGTAGAGGAGGGCCTGCTGTGTGCAACGTGCTGTGGAGGACACACTCTCAATCAGACATGAGTAAAGTTCTGCCCCAGATGCCCACGCCATGGCAGGGAACAGCGCGGAGTCAGACACAATGCCAGACTGTGCAGGTGGTATGAGAGAGGGCCAATTCTGTCTGGAACAGGTGCCTGAGAGGGGCTTGACTTTAAGAAGTAGCAACTGACTACTTCTTAAACTACTACTTCAGAAGTAGCTACTTCTCCACCCCTGTCTTGTTGGAAAGATGCCACAGCCCACTTCTGAAAGGCCTGTGGCATCTTTCCTTACTCTCCTTTCCTACCACAGAAGCCTCCTTCCTCCATCAAATCATCTGTTCAACAAAGGCGGACCCTGCACTTATGATGTGGGATGTATTGCTGAACAAAAGACACAAAGTTAACAGCCTCCTGAGGCTAACAATCTAATTCTGTGCTTGTCTCCTCATCTTTGGACTACTGTGACATCTTCTTAACCCAGCTTCCTAAGTTTACTTTCTATAATCTTTGCTACATCCAGCTTCCAGAGTGATTTTTCATGAGTAAAATTTTACTGTTTTATCATGCATGCTGTTACATTGTTCAAAATGTCCTCCTGGTAATCTGGTTTATCCTGCTAATATTACCTCCCCTGCCCCTGAAATTCTTCATTCCATCCAGAATTTTTTCACAAGGAAGATTCACTCCATCCCTGTGTTAAGCCATTGTTCTGTCATTTCCACCAATGTAAATTACAGAGGGTTGAATCCTACCTCCAAGAGAATACCATCAAGTCTTAACCCCCAGTACCCGTGAATGTGACCTTATTTGGAAGAAGGGTCTTCGCAGCTGTGATCAAGTTAAAATGGGATCATACTGGGTTAGGATGGGCTTTAAAGCCAATGACGGGCATCTTCATAAAAGAAAGGAGAGGCAGATTTGAACTCACACGTGGAAGGCCATGTGAAGACGGAGGGAGAGATTAGAGTGACACAGCTACAAGCCACGGAAGGCCAAGGATTTCCAGGAGCTCTGACAAGGCAGAAAGAGACACAGAAGAATTCTTCCCTAGAGCCTTCGGGGGCAACATAGCCCTCCTGCACCTTGATTTTAGACTTCTAGGCTCCAAAACTGTGAGAAAATAAACTTCTGTCATAATAAGCCATACGGTTTGTGGGCATTTGTTATAGCATTCCTAAGAAGCTCAGGCAGGTATTAATGTCTCTGTCCTGACACATCTTTTTTCGCTTTCCCCGCCCCTCGATTTCTGCCATATCGTGAAAACCTTGGATACCTAAGAAATTTCAACTTTTTATTAAAGGCAATGGAAATGGAATGAAAAATTTGACTTTAGAGACAAGGACTGACATGTTCAGAGCATTCTGAGGAATGAATTCGAGCTCATAAAAGATTATGCAAAGGAATGTTGCAGTTATCTAGATGAGAGGTGAGGATGGCATGAACAAAGCCAATGACAGTGCAAACGGAACATAAGGAACAGATGCAGGATTTACTGTGGAGGTAAGTGTGGAACAACTTAACAACCAGTGGGATTGAGCACTGAGGGAGCCAAGAGAGTTTCAGGTGACTGGGAGAGGGTCTGGAAGGACGAAAGCCCGTAACACACCATAAACCAGGGGTCCCCAACCTCCCTGCCTCAAACCATTACCAGTCCAGGCCTGTTAGGAAGCCAGTCACACAGCAGGAGGTGAGCTTGAGTGTAATGTGCTTGAATCATCCCAGAACCATCCCCATCCCCTCCCCTGCTCTGTCTGTGGAAAAGTTGTCCTCCATGAAGCCAATCCCTGGTGCCAAAAAGGTTGGGGACCACTGCCATAAATGGGTGAGAAAGAATAGGTTTTCAGATGAGAGCAGCATGGTTATTTGGGTGTTGCTGGCTAAATAAACAGTTTCCATTGGTTCTTAGCTGAGTGTTCTTTCTGCTTTTCACCCTTCCCAATCCTCTCCAACTTAAAGAGCCTAGATTAGCCCTTACCTCTTCTAAGAAGGGTTTACTAAATGTTTCTTTTGCAAAACATTTTTAGCCTTAACTCCTTTGGAATTATATCATTTTAGAGTTGAAAAGTGCCTTTGGGGTCTTCTGGACCCTTCTACAACATCACCAAAAGTGGTCATCCCTCTGCTTATATATGTCTGACAGCAGAATGCTCATTGTTGCATGGCTCTGTTTTAAAGTTCTATAGTTAGAGCCCTGGCCAGGTAGTAGTTCAGTTGGTTAGAGCATTATCCCAATATGCCAAGGCTGCAGGTTCAGTCCCCAGTCAGGACACATATAAGAAGCAACCGATGAATGCATGATTAAGTGGAACAACACCTTTCTCTCCCCCCTCTCTAAAATCAATTAATAAATTAAAATGTTTTAAAATAAAAATTAAAAAGTTGTACAGTTAGAGAAGGTCTTCATGAAGAATCAAATTTGCCTCCCCAGATATTCCCAACTGTTGATATTAGTGCTGTCTCCTAGAGCTTCAGAGTCCAAGTCAGAGTCCTCTTACACATGACAGCCCTTCTGATACTTAACGATGGTTCTCATGTCCCTCTGAAGAGATCAGAATATGCTTGTCTGGTCACTGTTGTATCACACATCCCCTGAAAACTTAGCCGATTAAAACAATTTGAGAAGGGCTCATCTGGGCAGTTGCAGCTCTGCTTCCATCATGAGGTTGCAGTTAGATGGTGGTTGGAGCTGGAACTGTGGTGGGAAGAACAGCTCCAGCAGGCCAGGCATTTCTCTTTCTCTAGGTAGGTTTAAGGTTTCTCCATAAGGTCTTTGTGCGTGGGGAGACTTTGGCTTCCTCACAGCATGGTGGCTAGTTCCGAAATGGAGCATTGCAAGACTACCAGAGCAAGTCACATCATCTTTTATGACCTTAACTCAGAAGTCCTGGAGGGTCACTTCTGCCATAGCCATATAAGCTCTCCCAAACCCAAGGGATGACTATGTTCCCTTTATCTCAATGGGGGAAAGGTCAAACTTAATATTTTAGGAAGGTCGTGTTGGGTGGAAGATAATTGTTATAGCTCTTTTTAGAAAATACAGTCTGCCACATAATGCATTCTCTTAGCCATCCTGGCCATCCTCCTCTGAATGTGGGTTACGCCTTCAGGTAAAGTAAAGTTTGGGAATTAGATAGGCTGCATTTTAATCTAGTATCACTTATGCATAGCCTGGAACAAGTCGTTTAACTTCCCTAAACTTCAGTCAGGCTGTGAGTAAATGTGGAATCTGAACTCCTACCACACAGGCTGTAGTAACACTTTTATGAGCAAATGCCTATTATACAATGTTCAGAACCACTGTTCCCTCACCTCTACACCTCAGCTCTGGCTCCCCATCTTCAGCTGCCATGTTGGTACTCATAACCCCAGCCGACTGATAGAGTTTACAGGACGCCAAGGTCTATTCCTGCTACATACTGAGTCTATCAGGTTCTTCCTACTGGAAATGTGGGCTTGGGATTCAGAGGGTTGGGACCCGAGAGTGTGACCGTTGGAACCAGACCATCTAGGTTAAATCCCAAACCTTCCCTTATGGGCTAGAAAATCTATATTAACTCTTCTGGGCCTCAATTCCCTTATTTGTCAAATAGGATAATGGTGATTAATGATGGTAAAAGTACCTATTTTACGGGGTTGTTCTGAGTATAAAATGAGTTAATACCTGTGAAATTTTTATCATAGCACTGTGAATGGGAGCTGGCATCTCCAGGAAGTCAACAGGAGGGCTATGGAGCGGCTGTATTTTCATAGTCACAGGGAGGGCCAAGACACTGCTCTGAAGAATAATCATGAAGCATGACACTTAGGGAAGAGGGAACTGTTTGGGTAGCTGAAAACCTTCCTGGTTCTGCTTCTAGGCTCTATCAACGCTGAGCTGCGTTCCTGATCCTAGATTCTACAGTGGCACCAGAGCTAACCTGGGAAAAGTGCCAATGTGACTGAGAAGACAAGAAGATGCTCAATGAACAGTAACTGTTATATTTTGTCAGCGTGGATAATGTCAATAAGTTACAGAAAATATTGCTGATACCACCTTGCATCCATAAGACCCTTCAGAAGGGGAACCTTTAAAGTTGGATATGTAGATGATAAAAATAATGAAGAATGAAAGGAAGCACAGTGCAGAGAATTAAAGCACATACCTTGGAGTCATGCAACCCCCAGCTCAAATTCCACCTCTGCCACTTGCAAGCTTCACAATATTGTTCAAATCAATGATCCTATCTCTACTTCCATTTCCTGATCTTTAAACTGGTGCCGATGATGATACTTACCTTGATGTGCCAGGGACACTTAGACCAGATCTGACACACAGTAAGGGTAAAATGAGTTATCATCAGGTGTTACTATTATTGTTGATATCATTTTTATCACTGTCCCTATTATTTATTGATCCTGGACTTCTTCAGTGAGTCTAGGTTACTCAGCGTTATTCAGTAGATATGACTCTACCATATTCTTTAAACGTCTGAGGTATTTTACACTATGAAATGAAGAACATCCTTAAAACAATCCCCAATCGGTAAGCCTTCAAATATCTCAATGCCATCAGCCCACCCCCTACCCATAGCCCCTAAGAAGTATGAATTAACCAAATCAAAGCCACAAAGAGATCCTGTGGTCCTGCCACAATTGGCTCTGTGGGCCAGTTGGCTAGGAAAGGATGGGATGGGGACCTTTCCAGAGCCCCTTCTCTTAGAAAGGGGTTCCCAAAGGACTCCTTTCTAGGGGAGCCCTTAGGGGAGGTTGTGGGAATGCTGATCTCAGACATCTGGCAATAGGAAATCCAAGGTTATCCATCTAAGGAATCATAGACCATACACTAGGAATTTTAACGGAATGGGCTTCTTAAGAAGAACTTTCTAAATTCACCCATACTTTGTTTCCCCCTATTTAATGAAGTAAGCAGTAAAAAAAAAAAAAAAAAAAAAGGCTAATAAAAGAATGCAAGGGCTTTCCTCAAGTGACAGCAAGGAAAGCTCTGGGAGCTAGACAGACAGTGTCCCATTCCAGAGTCAGAGGAGAGAGAAGCTCAGGGTACACAGCAAGGCAGCTTATGGAGGTCATGGTCCTGTGGTGCAGAAGCAAAGGCTCACCTGAGCTATGGAAAGGCTGGGGGGAGGGGGCTCCCTGACAGCACAGCCTGGCCCAGATACTCTCAACCGCCTCTGCAATTTCCAAAGACCAGCTTACCCAGCCCCAGCTGCTGTGCACACTCATCACTAGATACACCCAAGTCTTGTGCACTTTATAAATATGCATTTTGTTAGGAAGAGCTTGTTAATAGGGCTTTACTTCAGAAACTGGAAATGCCATGGGTTCTGAAAAACTGGCAGACACCTGATAAAGAACCCAGGGTCTCTGGAATCATCCGATTTCTGTAAGACAAAGTTCCAAAGTTATTTCAGTGGAAAGGGGGTTGCTAGGCTGATGTAAAAACTGCTTAATGGCTTAAGTCCACAGAGGATTAATGAGTACTGATAGAGCAGGCAAATACTTAAATAAGAAGCTTTCTATAAATCTACTTTAACAACTGTATCTGTCAACCTAAGCTAAGTTACAGTGTGGTGACCAACAACCATGCAATATCAGTGGCTTATGAAAACAAGGCTCCTTGCCTCACTTACATGACTTGTTTGTAATAGCCTGGTTGTCCATCACAGTTCTGCTCTTACCATTTTCATTCCAAGTCCCAGGCTGATGAAACAGATTTGTGGTAGAAGGAAAGGAGAAGGTGACAGACCCACAATGGCACTTCAAGCTTTGGCTCAGAAATGACACATATTGCTTCTCAGTTTTCATTGGTCAAAACAAGTCATATGGCTAAGCCTAGACTCAATGCAGGAAAGAATGATTCTCCCCCAAGGAGCATGTAATGTTGTCATATATGTAATAAGGAATATATATTTTCGATTCTACCCAGTTTCTAGCTCACAGCTCCTGAAACTCTTACAGTTACTTAAGTGACTAGAACACAGGAACATCTTTTGTTACAATATTTAGTTTTTGACCTTCATTTCTGAAATAGCTCCAGAGTATTAATGGTGAAATGAGGTGGTTGTTAGAAAGCTCCTAGATAACCAAAGGATGGGAGCTGGTTGCCAAGGAAACCACCCCTGTGGTTACAGGCTTAGAACATCCAGCCCCATCACCCACCACCCGTACCTCAGGGGAGGGGAGAGAAGCTGGAGGTTGATCCAATCACCAATAGCCATGATTTAATCGGTCAAGCCTACACAGTGAAACCTGCATTTTTAAAAAAATTTTTTTAAAGGATTGGATTTAGAGAGCTCCCAGGTTAGTGAACACGTGCAGGTGCTGGGAGAGTGGTGTGCCTTGAGAGGGCATGGAGCCCCAAACCCCTTCCACATACCTTACTCTGTGCATATCCTTTTGTAAATCAACTAGTCACCTAGGAAGTGAGCTGTTTTCCTGAGTTCTGTGAGCAGCTCCAGCAAATTATTGAACACAGGAGGGGGTTGTGGAAATATACCATGACAACCTGGACTTGTGATTGGTGTCTGAAGTGGGGCAGGGAGCAGCCTTCTGGGACTGGACCCCTCACCTGTGGGACCTGATGCTGACTCCAATGATAGGACACTCAGGTGGAAAGTGTTAGAATTGAGTTAAACTGCACAGCACACACTTGGTGCGCCGCCCCCCCCCCCCCCCGCAGAGTTGGAGAACTACTTGGTGAAGGGGAAAACACCCACACATTGGTGTACAGAAATACTCAGTGTGTAGTGAGTGGGTAGACAGAAAACACACCAAGTTCACTCTTTCCTTTACCGAAGGGCTCCAAGCCATCTACCACAATAACATTTACATGTTGCAAAAATTTACAGTAGCAAACATTTACTAAACACTGACTACTTACCAAGCAGTCCTAGTATTTAAGCCTCACAATAACCCTATGAGGCACACATTATTATTATTATCCTTCATTGTACTGATTAGTAAAAAAAGAAAAATATTAGGTTACTTGTTCAAGGTCACATACCTGGGATGAGGTAACCTTGGGATTTGAATGCACATACAAAGTGGAACATGCATGTGAGTGGTTTTCTTAAAGGGTGATAATGGATTTACCCTGACAACTGTATTTTTCCAGCACAAAAGATAAGCAATATAAATAATAGTCCATTCACATTATGTACAGTTTGATGCAATGGGTGGCTTCCACAGAGGAGTCACAAAATACTATGGCAGATAGAAAACACTTTTTATGGCAGTGATCTAGGATGCAGGGGGCAGTATTTGCAGAGAATATTGGACTCAAAATGGCATAATAGGAAAAGGAGACTTGGGTGTCAGCCTGACTGTGGTTTGTTTACTGCCTGTTACATACCTGCTGTGTTTACCTTGGACATTCAAGCCTCGGGTGCCTTGTATGTAGAGTGGGTACAATAATATCTATTTCATAGGGTTGCTGTGAGGGTTGCATGAGATAATGTATATAGAATGCCTGGCTTGGAGATAGTCAACAAATGGTAGTTGTTATTGTTACTGCTATTATGGTTGTTGTTGAAAAGGATAGAATTTTAATATGAATATTTGCAGAAGAGCAGTCTAGCTGGGGGGATCAACTGAAGACAGGATTATGGAGACGGGAGAACAGTGAAGGGCTGTGCTTTTGGAAGCTGATCGAGTAATGTGTATGGAAGAGTTGGCCCCAAGAGAAACCAGACACTGAAAATGGTCTGGGAATGGATTATCCAAGCTAGATTTGGGGAGCTCCTGAGGAGGAGGGTGGGAAAGGACAATGATGAGGAAGAGCAGGGTGGAAGTCTTCATCCACACTGCAGGTCAGTAGAGCCCTCTTGCTCTGCCCTCTTCTGAGCAAGACCAGTGGCTGATCAGAAGAGGGTCCCATGACAATTTCAATGCACAGACCCATAACCTACCCTCGGCCTGCCGGATGGTCCCGAACCTGGCTGACCATTCTTTGCATTCTGCTGAAGCAGGGATTTCTGAGTCTTCACTCAGATTCAGGAAGTCTGGGCTGGGCTGACTCTGGAATAGCCCATGCCTGGACTGGCATTTAAGAATAGCTTGGGGAGGCCACCTAGTCACACTGGCTGCAGCCCACATGTGAGGGCAGAGGTACCATCCCTGGCTGTTGTGTAGCCTTAGTTCTTAAACATAAGCTCATAGAATGATTGGGAACTAGCTAAAAGTAAACCAGAAGGTGAGAGGAAGCCCAAAAGAGAACAAGTCTTTGCTGAAGAATGTATCCAGTTGTGAAGACTGCAGGTTGGAAGTTTTGTGGGCAAGGGCAGGAGAAATCAGAGCACTCTAGTTTTAATTTTCCAAAGATCACTGATAGAAAGTGGAAAAGCTACCCCCCATCCACCAATGTATCCATTCATTTATCAAATGTTCGTCAAGCAGCTGGCACATGTACTGTGGGAATTGCTGGGATTTAAAAACCGATGTTGTCTCTTCCCTCAAGGTGTTCCTGGGCAAGGGAGGACCAGCTAGATGCCATCTAAAGTGGGCCACATTCTCACGGTTGTGTGAACCAATTTGGAGGGAAGCCACAGTTTCCATCCTGAGAGAGGCTTCACACTAGAGAGGACTTTTGAGCTGGATTCTAATGGCTTAGGGGTGGTTTGCCAAGTAGGGCAAGAGAATATCTTAATCAGGAATAATTGAGTTGCAAGAAACAGAGACATACTCGAGCTGGCTAAAACCAAGTGCAGTATATAGGAAGAACACACCTCTTGGAAAGGCAAGTCTCATCAAGGGCGGCAGCCAGAGTCTGGAAAGTTGAGAGTACAAATTACTGCCTTGTTTCCTTTTAGCCCTGTGGTCTTTTGTCTCCCTCTGCATGTTTAATTTCTTCTTCTGTCTCTCCAGATGACCTTTGTACACATAATGAAAAAGGGCCACCTTCAACATCTTTGTGTGTGGCCTTCTTGTTCCACTTCCCAGTAACAGCTAACCACGCAGAACAGCGAGCAGTATGTTGTCTTCTAAGTAATTTCAGGTCCAATTAAAGTCAGTGTGTGTGCGTGCATGCATGCTTGTGTGTGTGTGTGTGTGTGTCGAAGGGGGTGGGTGAAGTGTTAGTGGTAGAGGCAGGGGAACTAAAAATGTTAACAGGCTGAAGAAAACACAGAAGAGATGAGTGTGCAGGGGAGAGTGGGTGGCCAACAGAGTGGAGGAGGAAGAGGAGGACAGGAGTCATGATGTGGGAGTTTCAGGGTTCAAGGATACTTCGGAGGAAGGGATACCGTGGATGGAACTTGGGGTTTTCAGGTCCTGCATATGGTGGGGTTGGTAGTTACCTTCCCCCTTCCCACCATGCTTATTCTGCTGCTGCAGTTCCACCAGAAGGGTATTTTCTTTCATTTGGTAGACAAATAGATTATATCTCCATGTTGCCTTTAAGCATGAAATCGTTTGGTCATAATCCTGTCCCTATGTCCCTATGATGGGATGTGAACCACATCTGATCATCCACAAGAAGCAGCCTAAATAGGAAGGAAGAACTTCTGGGACAGATGTGGAGGGGATCAAGTCTGGGCTGTTCTATACCTTCTGCACAGGCATTGGTTGCTGGAGGAGGGGCCCCAGAGGAGGGGGTCTGTGGGAGTGGGGAGGAAGCATAGTCCATGACACATGAAGAAATGGTCCAGAAAACATGGTGGTGGTGGATGGAGATCCTTAAACTGCCTTCTCACCTATAAGTCATAAACAAATGTCCTGTTCCAAAAGTAGAAGCTCCCAGCACATTAACTCAATGAGATGGAAAAAGAGGGTCAAGCGTTCAAGGAAAAGTCTGGGGCTGAAATGCCTGTCTTTGGTGCTGTGCTTGTCTTTACTTTACCCAGGCTACTTTGGGTACCCCATGGCCCTCACCCCCTTCCTTCCAAAGGAACTCTGACTTGTTTCTCGGTGTGTGACCTGCATATGCTCTGACACCCTTGTAGGATTCCAATATCAGACAGCGTAGAAAGATTCACCAGGCCGCCCTTTTTCCCTCCTATCCTACTCCTCAGGGGTAACACTTTTAACCTTACCTACTAGCTGTGAGACCTTGGACAAATTATGTAACTTCTCAATGCCTCAGATCCCTCGTCGATAAAATGTCAGTAATAATAAAACTACTTCAAACTGTTATTATCAAAATTAAATGAAGTCATTCATGTAAAGTGACTGGCATTATGCCTTCACACAGTAAAAACTAAATAAATGTCAGCTATCATAATCGTAGCACCTCACCATCCATTAGTTTGATCGTCCCCTTTTCTGAACTGTGAGCTCCATACAGAATTGATCTGTAAAGTGATGGGCACGTTGGAGGAACTCGGTAAAAGATGATCATTTTTACTATTGCTACTGTTGAAGGTGGTAGGAAACTTACCTTGCTCGTCTTAATACCACCAGCCCATGGCACAGACCCTAACACCTAGCATCTTCTCAGTGGGACCTTGATTAAATAAATAAATTGAATAGTTGGGTCTCTGCTCCTTTCAAAATAGCATGGAAGAAATATACTGGTTATTGTGATGTTTCTAAATGTTTTCCTTTCAGAACTGTGTCATTCTTGTGAGCATTCTCAGCGATGGCAGGTCCTTATTCATCACTTAGTCCTGGGATTTTCAAGCTGGAAGGTAATTTAGAGACCCTTAAATCCAGTCACTTTGCTTTAGATCAGTTGGCACCTGTGACATTTGGCGGAGTGACCAAGGCCACACAGCTGGTCAGTAATAAAGCCAGAAAGATGGTCCTGGTTTTCATAAACAGCTTAAAGTCACTTGTAGTTAATTCTGGAGATAAAATGGGTAAGTCAGCTGAAAAATATTGGTGTGTTCAAAATTGAGGTAGGAGTGAAAATAAACTAGACTTGCTTGTCTCGTAAAAGTGAAGGCAATTTCAAGAGAAGAGTCGCCAGCATGCTGGGGTGTCATTACTGGAATGTGTGACCTGGCTTTAGAGGCCCTGTCCGAACCAGCTCCACCTGCTCTCTAGCAGCTCTCAGGATGTTCACCCCAGGCCAGGTCTCAGGTTTTTCATTAAAACCTCCCTTTGAGTGGGGCTGCAGGCCTGGAGAACCTAAGCATCTTACCTGACCTTAGCTGAGACATTGACTCAGAGCCTCCGCCTGGTACTCTGCCCACCCCTTCTAATGTGATGCTTTGGAAAGATTCATCAGCCAACCCAGGTTCCTCTTCTGAATGACAGAACACAGAAAATGATCGCAATGATTCGTGTCTCGTTTCCCCCAAGTCGGTACAGAACTAGCCTGCTCTAGACGCCTAGGAGAGGTTAATCCAGTACACACAGTGGATGCCTTGAGGCATTAGGGCTTAATCCTCTTGCAAAACCCACTGAAGAAAGGCTCCAGTTGGCTGTTTCTGTAACTTCCAATCCACCAGATTCCAGTGTCTTTCCTTCACACTACCAAAGATGCAGGTCTCCCCTATCCCCAGGCACACCCCTCATCCCTGGCCCCACTGGGATATTCAGTCAGGACAAGGCTCTTTTCTGAATAAGCACTCATATATTTGTTTTTTAAAAAAAGTTTTCTTTTAGTCAAGTTAATATCAAGAGAGACCCCCACAGTAGTAAAAATTCCAGGGGAAAACCACAAACTAATCTTGTGGAGAGTCAGTTAAAGGCAGCTGTTATAAATTAAGTAATATTCCCCTCTTGTGGAAGTGAAAAGACCCTTTTGCTTCCCTGGAAGATTCAGGATAGCTCCTTTAAATTCTGCCCTAACCTCCCAGGGCTTTGTTAAACAGTTTTGCAGATCTCTACTCTACCGACTGTCCTTTTCTCCCAGGGGTCTTTCAGAGGGAAAGAAAACAATAACCTGCAAAATCTTTCTCCCGGTAGTGTGCCTTCATGGAGCTAGGAGAAGTTCAGGCTTCTGCATGAGGTGCTTGCTGAGAAATGGCTTATTTCCCTGCTCAGTAGGTCCACTTTCCAGAGAGCCCTGCAGGTATAGCTTTGTCATTCTAGAAAGCATTTCCTAAAGACTTTGCCAGACAAGTGGAAGAAATACAGCTCTAAAAATGACCGTTCCCCTTTGAACAAGAAAATCATGCATATTTGTGCAAGGAGTGATGTACTGTGGTGGCAGCAGACAGATGTGTTTCCAAAAATAGATGGTAAGGCAACACTGGCGGGGCTACTGAGAACCTTGCTGGTTTTGTGAATGCTTTCTCCGGAAGAGCTAAACTAAGTTCAGGCACCTATTGACCTTAAAAAGGCTTTAGCTACATGCATATTTATTGCCTCCATAGTGTATGAAATCATTATTATAAAGGTCAAATATCTAATACATTTTGAAGAAGAGAAAGGAGTGACAACAAATTTTCCTGTAAGAGCTTTTAATACAATACAAAACTGAACCAAATGCAGGGTGTGGAGTGTTGGATCCTGATTTAAACAAATTGACAATAAGCACATATTGTAGGGCCAATCAGAAAAATTTGAATATGGATTGAGTGTTAGATGATACTTAAGGAATTATTGTTACTTTTGTGAAGTGATAGTATTCTGGTTATGTAACTAAATGTCATTTTTTTAAAAAAGATGCATATTGAAGTAGTTAAAGGCAAGTATAATGCCTGAGATTTATTTTAAATAGTTTATCAAATATATATAACAGAGGATGTTTCGGGGGCTAAATGTAAGTTATTAATATAGGTAATTGCTATATTGAGGCTTATTATATTATTCTCTTGGCTTACAATATTTAGTACATTTTATAACAGTGTTTTAACAATACAAATAAAAATTTTAAAAGAAAGACTCTAATGTTACCAACAGATCACTTCTCATGAAAGAAATAGAGGTGTTTTGCAAATGGAAATAGTAATGAACCTGAAATAGGTCATTTGCAAACCTAGTACAAAGAATATACATGAACTTTCTCAACTCATGATCTGACACAATGATGTTATTGAGCACAGGAGCCTAACCACCATAAAGAAATTAAAGGTTAAAATAATATAAAATGTTTCATCTACATTAATCCCAAAGCGCACTTTTATTTTTTTATTTTTTTAATTTTTATTTTAATTGTTGATCTTGTACAGTTTTCTGTCTTTTATTCTCACCCGAACACCAAAGTGCACTTTTAGATTAAAAACAATGTATGATGCCAGGTGGCATGCTAGAATACTAGAGTATCAGGGGAAACACTTTGTAAAGTATCTGATAGGCTAAGCACTATGCTGTACACCTGAACCTAATACAGAATAATATTGATTGTACACTGAGTTGAAAAACGTCCTTTTTAGTATATCTTTGGTAATTTATAATAAAAATTATTAGCCATGTAAATGAACGTAATGTTAATGTGTTCAGTGTTGGTTGATTTTTTTAAAAATATGAGTTAAATGTACAGATTCGTTACATTAGCAGAGAAGTAAAAATAAACTGCAAAGCCCTATCGATCGGGAGCGAGGTTGTTTCTTTGTGTTTGATGCAGTAACAAGAGGATCTCATACAGAACTGTGTGTTATCTCGAGGGTTCCCGCACGTCTTAGGACACATTGTCTCTGAGGATGCCCCTGGTGGAAGACCCTTCCTCATGACTGACTTCACCTCATCAGCAGGATTTCACATAGACCTACCAGCAGTAGGATTTCACCTTAAGTCACAGCCTTACTCAGGCCACTGTTGAGGTACCGGCACATCTAGACTATTTTCTGAATGCCTATCAGGACCGTCCTAGAGGCTGTGGATTGTAAGGTACAGCTGAAGCACTTCCTGGGACAGAACTTATTCTACAGAGAGAAGAAACCAGACATGAAGGCTTAGTCATTGAAAGATGGAGAGGATTCTGAATAGAGTAGAGTGGGTTTATACTCTAATTGTGTACATTAGGGCATCCCAAAGATGAAGCAGAGGGTGCCTTAAATTTGGATAACTTGAGGAGAGTTTGGGGACCTTTTATAGGGTAAGGGAGGACCTTCAGGGACAGTTCAGTAAACCAGGTTAGAACCGGAGGAGATCTTGCCACAGGGAAGCAGGAGGGGAAGGAGCCATTCCTGTCAGCAGACAGAGTGAGTCATGAAGAGAAGGCCACCTTGAGAGGATCGGTGACATTTAGCGCATAAGTACTCCTCCTACATGATGCCTCGCTCCCAGGGGTTGACCAGCCGACATCAGAGGGGAGCGAGCCAGCTGAGAGAGCAGGAGGGGAAGCCTGGGGAGTGAGTGTGGGGGCACACGGAGAGATGTGCACACACTCTTCTTCCTCTGTCCAATATCCACAGAACAGCCACGGTAGTGTTTTTAGAATTTTAGATAGTGCTATTCCTGTATTCAAACCCTACCGTAGCTTTCCCTCACACCTGGAATAAATCTTAACGCCTTACCTGAGCCCACAGGGCCATCACCACCTAGATGCTGCCCACTCTCTGGTCTCACCTCTGAGCACACTTCCCTGGGCATCCTCAGCTCAGCCACACTGACTTTCCTGCTCTTTCAGGACACAACATGCTTTCTTGACTCAGAGCTCTCATTCTAGCCTACGTCTAGAAGATTCTTTATATCACTCATGTCACAGCTCAAAGGCCACCTTGGAAAGGCTGTCCTGGACCACCTAAAATGGCTACCTTTCTCCAGACACCTCTGTCCTCTCACCCTGGGTTTAGTCTCCTTATTCTTGGGCCGCTCAGGCCCCTGAGCTGGGTGCTGTGCTAAAGGACAGCCCTGCTCCAGCCACGTGTCCATCGAGAGCCCAGACCTTTGAATTAGGGTTCAATCTGAGAAGCAGAATCACTAGAGGAAAGTGTATAAATTACACACATGCACAAACACACACATACATACTGTGTGCATAAATACACGCATGAGGGGAGGGAGGGAGAGAAATTTGTCAGAAGGATTTGACCTCATACAGTTGCAGGAGTGACGAAGCTGCTGTCATGACGTCTGATGTTGAAGCTTAGAATCCACAGGGCAGAAAATGGGGAAGGGAAGATGGACGCAAAATGGGGAAATGAAGAGAAGCCCAAACTCACAGCACGGGCCAGAGTCCCTTAAGATGGACAGAAACCTGTGTCAGTTCTTGTTAACTCTGACCTTAGGGGTGCGGGTGTTCTTCGTCACAGAGCTAAACGTACATAGCTGGCCCAGGAGTCAGAGAAGCTGAAGGAGGACTCTGGGGGAGGTGGAGCAGTTGCTGCTGCCTCGTGGGCAGCAGGCGAGCCAGCAGCAGATTAGCAACCATGCACGTGACTTGCAAAAAGGCGGCTGCTTCCTCCCTGCCCACCAAGTCTCCCACAAGAAACATGGGAAAGGGAATTCTTGGAAATAGGATCCAGCTGAGCCAACCGGATGTATTAGAAATCTACCACCCCTATTCTTGACCACCCTTCAGGCATCTCATATCCTGAAATTCCCAAAATCCTCAACACTACTTCCATAATCTGCATGGATCTCTTTTCTGGTTCCATCTTTCTTTAAGCCACTCATGCCGCCATGAGGCATGACCAAGGGATGGCTGTTTTCACAGGTGTAAATGGAGTTTGAACATGCAAGCTGGTCCACGTGTGTTGGAGGCCACTCATGATTCAGGACAGAGTGGGAGGTGACAGAAGAAAAGGGAAGATGACCGGCCAGCCTCCTTGATTATAACCTCACTGGGTGAAATCCTGAAGAAACCAGGAATCCTAAATTTGAACATTGCAAATCATTATAAAGGTATATTTGTCAAAGCTGAGGGATAAAATGTGTTTTATTTACATTTCTATAGAGATTTTAAATTTGAAGTATTAGACTTTGTGAAGAGAGGGTATCAGTGTGTCAGTAGCTTGGAGGGTGACCCGAGGTAATTTCTGTTGAGTAAATATCCCCTAGGTACACAGAAGCCACTTTCCTTTATTCAGGATAGCAATACTGTGCATCAAGTCAGAAAGACCATTACATTCCTTTCAAATTTTTTTTTTTTTGAATTCACATGATTCAAAACTCAAAAGGGAAAAACGGTGAACAATGAAAAGTGTCCCTCCTATTTCTGTCCCAGTGCCCCAGTTCCCCTCCTCAGGACAAGATATGTCACCTATCTCCTGGGTTCTCTTCCCAAGACATTCGCTGCATATAAATATAAATTTGTACATCTCTCCCCATTCCTTTAAAGTTTTAACCTAAATTTTAGCATACCATTTTTACTGTTCTTCACGTTGCTTTTGTGACATAATAGCGCATCTTAAAGATTATTTCATATCAGCACATGAAGAGCTTCCTCCTTTATTCATAACTTCATAATATTTTATAATTTAACTAGTTTCTTAGTGAATGTACATTTAGGAACAATCTTTTGTCGTTACCAACAATGTCAGAGTGAATCTCTTGAATGTGCATATGTCTGGAGGAAAAACTTATAGAAGTGGGGTTGCTGGTTCAAACAGTTTATACAGATGAGATTTTTGGAGGTGCTACCAATTGCTTTCCATGGAGGTTATATGAAGCTATACTCCCATCAGCAATGTAGGAGATTGCCTCTTCACTCCTACTTTTGCTAACAAAGCATGTGTGATGGCCTTGAAAATGCACCACTGAGACATGTTGTTACAGAACACATAATTACTGCTGTGTTCTGAGTCCCCCACTGTAAGTGCACTGAGGCCAGGTTTTCCACTGGCTGCTCCCAGCCAGTGGCTGAGTGCAGTAAGGACACCAAGGAAGGCCCATTCCTGCAAGAGGTAGGATTCCTCTGTAGGTGACTTCAGCTCAGCTCCATCAGTCTGGGCAAACTCTCTTAGAACTGTGCTACAGCCTGAGACTCCCCGAATTCAACCCTCTTTTATTTCTTCACTCTTTCCCAGGGGTCAGATCAGCATCGTGGTCTTAAGCCTCTCTTCACTTTCTCCATCTTCCTGTCCCTTGTTCCTTCACAGGAATTTACCCCAAGTCATTTCTTGCATGTCTAATCTCATCTTGGTACCTGCTTCTCAGAAGAAACTGAATTTTTCTTATGAATGAATTTGGACATGTTTATATGTTTAAGAACCATTTATATTTTTTCTTTTTAAAATATATTTTATTGATCATGCTATTACATTTGTCCCAATTTTTCCCCTTTTGCCTGCTTCTACCTGGTACCCCCATTTCCTCCAGCAATCCACCCCCCACGCCTTTGTTCATGTACATGGGTCATGCATATAAGCTCTTGGCTAATCCATTACCTATACTGTTCTTAACATCCCCCTGTCTATTTTGTACCTACCAATTTGTGCTTCTTAATCACTGTACCTTCCCCCCAGTCTCCCCCTTCCCACTCCCAGCTGATAACCCTCTACGTGACCTCCTTATCTATGATTCTGTTCCTGTTCTGTTTGTTTTCTTAGTTTGTTATTTGGATTCAATTATTGATAGTTGTGGATTTATTGTCATTTTAATGTTCATAGTTTTGATCTTCTTTTTCTTGTATAATTCTTTTTAGCATTTCTTATAATAATGGCTTGGTGATGATAAACTCCTTTAGTTTTACCTTGTGTGGGAAGCACTTTATCTGCCCTTCTATTCTAAATGATAGCTTTGCTGGATAGAGTAATCTAGGTTGTAGATCCTTGCTTTTCATCACTTTGAATAGTTCTTGCCAGTCCCTTCTTGCCTGCAAGGTTTCTTTTGAGAAATCAGCTGATGGTCTAAAGGGAACTCCTTTGTAGGTAACGCTCTGCTTTTCTCTTGCTGCTTTTAAGATTCTTTCTTTATCTTTAACCTTTGACATTTTAATTCTGATGTGTCTTGGTGTGGTCCTCTTTTTCTCCATCTTGTTTGGGACTCTCTGTGCTTCCTGGACTTGCATGTCTATTTCCTTCGCCAAATTAGGAAAGTTTTCTTTCATTATTTTTTCAAATAAATTTTCAATTTCTTGCTCTTCTTCTTTTTCTGGCATCCACACGATTTGGATGTTGATATGTTTAAAGATGTCCCAGGGGTTCCTAAGTATATCCTCATTTTTTTAATTATTTTTTCTTCCTGCTGTTCTGATTGAATGTTTTTTCCTTCCTTGTGCTCCAAATCGTTGATTTGATTCTTGGCTTCATCCCCTCCAGTCTTAGTTCCCTATAGATTTTTCTTTATTTCACTTAATGCAACCTTCATTTCTGCTTGGATCTTTTTTATGCTGTTGAAGTACCCAATGAGATCTCTGAGCATCCTTATCACCAGTGTTTCGAACTGCGCATCTGATAGGTCGCTTATCTCCATTTTGTTTAGTTCTTTTTCTGGAGTTTTGTTCTATTCTTTCATTTGGGTCATATTTTTTGTCTTCTCATTTTGGCAGCCTCCCTATGTTTGTTTCTGTGTACTAGGTAAAGCTGCTTTGACTCCCTGTCTTAGTGGCATGGCCTATTGTAGAAGAGCACACTGGTAAGTTGTATGGGGTAGAGGCTAAGGTAAACACCAGGGCGGGCAACCCATGTCCCCACTCTGTTGCTCTGTGTAGGGAGGGCACGAAGTGGGGACAATGCCGCTGCCTGGCCTTTGGAGTTTTGCCCAGGAAGAAGCTGTCTCCCTGCACTCATCCTGTTGCCAGTCGCCTTACTTTCTCCTGGTATACCACTGATATACTTCCAGTTGTTGCACTGGTGCTGAATCCTAGAAGGGGTGTGTCTGTGTGAATCCTAAGTGCGCGGTAAGCATCATAAGAGGAGTCTCTTGAGAATCCAGCGGTGTCTTCTGCTGCCCCAGCCCCCACTAGCTTTTATAGCCAGGAGTTATGGGACCTTATCTTCCTGGCATTGGAACCCTGATCTGGGTGGTCTGGTCTGGGGCTGGGATCCCTCACTCCTGATTTATCCCTCTCAATTTTTATCCACCACATGTGAATGTGGCACTGAATGTTAGCCTCCACACCTCTCCATGCCACTCCACGGCTCTGCACCTCTCTACATCTCTGCACACCTGTCCACCTCCCAATGCCTCTCCATGCCTCTCTGCGCATCTCTGCATCTCTGTCCCTCCTACCCATCTTGATGAATGTGGCCTCTTTAAATCCTTGGTTGTCAGATTTCCATGCAGCTTGATTTTCTGACAATTCTAGGTAATATTTGTTTTGTAGTCTAGGTGTATTTTTTGCTATAGGTGTGCAAGGAGGCAAGGCTTGTTTACCTACACCTCTATCTTGACCGGAAGTCCTATTTATATATTTTTTCATGAGATATCTTTTCATCTTTTTTGCTCATTTTTCTACTGGGTTAATGGACTTTATTACTAACTTATAGGATCTTTTTATATTTGAGTGAAATCACCTTGTTAATATGAATTGCAAAAATATTTTATAGTTTATGTGTTTTGTTGCTTTTTCCCCCCAGGGAAAAATTGCTTGGTCTTTGTTAAATTTATTTTTCTATTCTTCCCTGGCATCTGGGTTTTGTCTCACTTTTTGAAAGTTCTTTATTACATAGAGAAGGTTTAAAAATTCTCCCATCAGTACTTTTACTTTATTTTTAACATTTAAATCTATGATCCTTCCCAAATTTATTCCAGTTTAACATTTGAGGTAGGAATCCAAAATTTACTTTTTTTCCAGATGGCTACCAGTTGTCCCAATCCTATTTCTCAAGTAATCTTTTTCCTACAAATTAGAAATGCTACCTTTATCACATAGTAAATTTCCATTTGCCCTTGAGAATTTTTCTCTATGTCTCATTTGATTCCACTGCTCTATCTTGGAGAAATGCTTTGGTCTGTATTCTATTAGTCTGGTATTTTAAAAAATAAACAGGCAGATATCAAAGACTCTGGTATAAATTTATTCAAACTCTATCCAGAACAATACATTCAACAGATGAATCATTCTTTGGAGAAAATATTCTGAAACCCTATATCTGCCAAAAATCCAATATTCTTTACCTGTTAAGGACACAGTACAAACTATAAATAGTGTCAGTATTAGTTAATAAATCTTGACTTTTCTATAGCAAAATAGCTGGCTGGTGTCGGGTTGGGTTTTTAAATTTTTATTTTTTGTCTTTTTTGGTTGAGTTAGCTTGTTAGTGGACTGTGCTCATATTCGGGGTAAGAAATTGATCCTACCATTTCTCTGCTCACCTTTCAACTTTCTCCTAAAGCAGGGTTCTGGGTTTTGTTTTGTTTGTTTCATCAGCTGCCTAAATACACTTACTTTATATCCTCATCACATACCACCCTTCTCTCAGTATTAGTGGCATTTTGATTTGTAGAAGCTGTGAGACGGTGCTTTACAGAACTCCAGCTGTGGGGAGTGTAACTGTCCAAGGAGCTCAGCTGCTGTGCTCCGAAAGCCAGTGAAGTATGCGTGCTGAGGCAGTGCCCCCTGAGGGCTGCTTCTAGTGGTGACTGAGGGAAGCAGAAATGCTAAGTCAGGCTGTTCTGGAACAAGGAAGGCCTCTCAGCTGACTTTGGCTCCTGGACCACCCAATGGTTTCGATGAACTTTCTTTTGATTGCACAGCAGTCAAGAACACGTCTACCTACTGTCTTTCCCTCTCTTCCTTTGCGTGGGGTCAGATGGGCATGTGGTCTAATGTTCTCCCCACTTTGCTCAGCTTTCTCCTCATCTTCTCTCACACAGGTATTTTGTCCTGTTAAAATCCTCGCACACTGAGTCCCAATTTGACATCCAATTCTTGGAAGACCTGCATTAACAAAAAGCATCCTGTTTTTATAGCTATTAAATGTATTTATTGGTGCTTTCCCTACGTAACCATTATAATTGTACTCGGATGTTGGATTCTGGTTCTTGGCTACCTGCTTCGCTCTGTGCATTAGGAATCACTCTTTTTCTCAGTTGAGCACAGCATCTTGCCTTGTAACCACAGATAATCAGTCAGAGATCACTATATCTGTTTGTCAGTAAGTCAGGACTGTCAGACTTTAAAGCTCATATAGCAAAGAGGAATGGAATAGTCTTCTTAGAAGTAATTAGTACCTGACTAATACCAGAAACACAAAGAGGTCATTTCAACCTGGCCTTCACTAGGGGTACACCCAAAAAACAGAGCTGCTCCCAGGGGCTGAGATCACCCTTTTGTCTGTAGGTGAAGCAGTACTAATATATCATCATGATCCACCCAGTGATGAATGGACACACCTGTGATTTTAGTTAACAGTCATCCTTCCGGCCTTTTCTAAAGTTTGGTGTTTCCAGTACTTTGATTTAATTGCAAACAGTTCTCCTCTTTCCATCTTCAGGGATTCTGATATTCTGGAGAAACCAAGTATTACCTGACAGTTAAATCTGAATTTTTAATCCTCTGTCAGAATTCCAGGGCAACATCATTTTCAAGCAATGCTTCAAAAGAGAGCTGTTCAGATTTCCCACCCGACCAAATCCTCTCACATTGTGGCGTGCACAGTGTAAAACCATTTTGGAGTGTCTCGGAGATGACCTCTGCAGGTGGGTCTTCCCTTTGAGTATCTCTGGGGCTAGATCAGTCATGTCCATCTCACTGCTACTGAGGCGTTTGTGTGAAAAAACTATTTTAATGGTTTACTTAACTGTTTAGATCCTAACGTGTCAGTTACAGACATTTAATCTCTCATTATTAAAAATTCTTACCTCTTTCGCTGTGCATAGGAGGGTGCATGTGAGTAACCTGTGAGTAACCACACATGGGTGGAGTTGATCTGTGAAAGAATTTAAGGAGGAGAAAATTATACAATCTCCAATGTTTTAGGGAGAGCCTGAATTTTTACCAGGTGACCTCACTAATTTTAACCAGGCTCACCTCACAGGTTTTTATCTGTCTACAGACAATCCCAGTTTGGTGCTCCAGCTGGAATAATGTACAATTTAACCCCGTTTCCATCTCTCCCGGCCCTTCACACTCCAATGTTGGTGGTTGTCCTTACCCCACACTGAACTCTGTAGCAGGTTGCTCTTGATACAAGGCTTGCTGAGCAAGCCAGTGCTTTCATGCATGAGGCTGGCACTCCTCACTGGAGCAAACTGCCTCAGAACCTCAGATAGATTTTTAAACATCACAAAGAAGAAAGTCTAATAAAAAAAAGAAAAGTCCCCAGGTATAGTCACACCACTTTGTGCATCTGCTTTACAACTATGAATCCACTCCAGTCTGTATGGATATAACCATGCGGCTTTCACCTGGACTATGGTATATATAGATGAGTCCTACTTCTTTCACTTGTTTAAATGTTATCACATAAACAACATATTTATTATTTTTAATGGCTATATAATATCCTATCATTCATATGTAATTTACTTCATCATTCCCAACTATTAAACACCTAGGTATTTGGGGAGTCTTTGATTTTTAAATATCTTATTAATACCATTATAAACATCACTATATTGTAGCTTTTAAGAAAATGTATTTCCTTTGTGATCAATTCCCAGAAATAGTATTAGTGAATCAAAAAATATAAATACTTTAATGACTTGTGATAGGTAGCCAAATAGTCCTCAAAAATATACAATACAGACTTACAAGGCTACTAGTATAAATGAGACCTATTTTTAAAATCAATTTATTATGTGTTGCTATCAAAAATAAAGAAGAATATAATAAAGTGCTCATCAGCAGCTCAAATTAACAAGACTTAAGAAGGGGAAACATGCAGGGCAGGCAAAAAGCTGAGAGAGGGCTGTTCTGTCTTAACTAAGGAGGCTCTGAGGGTGAGAATTTCGTGTGTCAGGTATCAGTCAGTCTTCTTGGCAGGTGGTTGTTGTTGTTGTTTTTTTTTTAGATTGGGTTTAAATAGGGATTAGAAAAAGGTTATGGTATTAGTAGCAAAGAACATGCAGGGCAGCAGAGGGTACTAAGGATGAATTTTGGATCTGGACATAGGTTGAAATCCCAGATCCATTTTTTTAACTTTGTGGCTTTGGGCAAGTTATATTCCTTTGTCAACCTCATGGAGAGCTGTCATGAGGATTAGAGGTGGCGTGTGTGAAGAGGAAACATGATACCTCTCATCATCATCAAGAACAGTCTGACCTTACTAGTGGCAGATGACGGCACAGTCTAGAGATTGTCATGACTTTGGTAACAAGATCATAAAGTATACAGAGGGCCATGGAAGATGGGAAGGGAAAGACGGAGAAGAGAAAAGAGAGATGGAGAAAAAAGGAGAGAAGGGGGTAGAGGGAGAAGATGTGGGAGAAATAGAAGAGAAGGAAGATGAGAAGATAGAAGAAGAAGCAAAAGAAAAGGAAGAAGAAAGAAGGACAATGCACATCCTGTGGGAAATGAGACAACTAATTAGATTCTTAGTTTGCTCCTTGTGACAGTCCTGCACTAACAGCCCTACAGGCAGTCACCTGAAAGTTGTGGGCACTTGCATTCGGTGCAGTGCAATATCTGTATCTGCCATGGAGAGAATAAGCTTGAGCCAGTGTAACCATTTTGATAAGTGACAGGTCTGCTTGCCTGGTGGCCCAGGTGGTTTAGAGCAGGATCCTATACGGTGACTGGAAGCACAGGGGTAGTACTAACTCTCCAGATGGTGGTGGGTAGAGTAATTTGAGACTTCAGGAATCGGACAAGGGAGCTGGAATTCAGGCAGACTTCAGTCTCAAGAGGAAACCAGGGAATTAATTAGAAAGATGGGGAAAAAAATACCTGCGTTTCCATACTGGATAACAAAAGCAAAGATATGGGAGAGGTAGCAGGTCCCAAGAAAAGAGGATATCCAGGCATCACTTTAAACAACACTGGTCAAACATTGAAACTAATTTCAGACATCATCTGCTAGTTCAGTCACTCATTTCTTCAACAACTTTTGATTGAAGCCCAGGTTTCATGCTTGGTCCTGAGAATATAAATGTGAGGAAGTCATTGTGTTATACTTAAGGAGATCTCTGGTGTGGGAGACAGAGATAAAAATAGAGTGATCAGTGCAAGGAATCAACAGATGCTGTAATGAGCTTTACAATGGAAATGAAGCTTGAAATGAACCTTAAAAAATCAATAGAGAGAACTTGACATCCTCGTACTGCTGGTGGGAAACAATTAGGCAGCTCCTCAAAAAGTTAAACCGAATTACCATATCACCCAGCAATTTCACTCCTGGGGAACTGAAAGTATATGTTCACACAAACACCTGTACACAAATGAACATAGCGGTGTTATTTATAATGGCCAGAAGGTGGAACAACCCAAATGTCTATAAACTAATGCATGCCTGATACAGTGTGGTTTATCCAAACAATGAAATATTCAGCCATAAAAAGGAATAAAGTACAGATACAGGCTACAACGTGAGTGACTCAAAATTACGCTAAGTGAGAAAAGCCAGTCTCAAAACATCACATATGTTATCGTTCCATTTATGTGAAATATCCAGAATAGAGACAGAAAGCAGATTAGTGGCTGCCAGGGGCTCAAAGGAGGAGAAAAGAGGAAGGACTGCTTGATATGTATGAGGCTGTTTCTGGAGGTGATGAAAATGTTTTGCAACTATATAGGGGCAATGTTTGTACAACATTGTGAATATGTTAAATGCCACCCGAGTGTATACTTTTAAATGGTTGATTTTACGTTACGTGAATTGTACTTCAATAAAAAATGAAGAGATTTTCCAGATAGACAAGATGAAAGAAGACATTCTACAGAGTTCACATCACATGTCAAGGCCCAGAAGAACAAGCATGGGTCATCTGAAAACATAAAGTACTGCAGCGTGGCTGGAACACACAGGGAGTACAGTAGGAGATGAGACTACAAATGTCAGTGGAGGCCAAAAACGAAAGGGGTAACAGGCTTAATTTTGTAGAAATAGGTACCTTCTAAATGGGGGCTTAAAAACTGACAAGGCTGAGACTGTAAGTGAAGACACTCTGTCCAGGGTTAGGGTGACCACAGTGGCTGTTTGTCATTGTTCACAGAATGTTAGAAATGGAAGGGACTTAGAAAATATTCAGCCCAGTCTTTCCCATGGTGGAATCATGAAACACTGACACTGGGGTGAGGCGGGTGGGGAAGGTTCTGTGGTCAGGCCATTCATTCACTGCTGTGTCTCCAGCAACTAGAACAGTGCAGATAGTAGGCACTCAATAAATAATTGTTAAATAAATGGAATCAGTTTGGGGGAAGCTGCATAGTATATCTCCCTCTTGGAGGGCCACTATGCACATTAGCAAAGTAAAGTCCCTGAGAAACCAGTTTTAATTTTCCACCCAGCATTTCCTAACTAATGCACCCACACATGTCTTTTTTCATGATGCTTATGTACATCCCGTAGATATCTAATGCTCTCCAGAAACGTTTGAGAAATTATAGCCTGGTTCATCCTCTTTCTTTTACCAGTGAGTTATAGAACATCAGATATAGAATTTTAAACCAGACCCAGCTGCAGTGAAAATTAGAAGTATATAAATTGTGAGGACCTACACCCCAAGAAAACAGGGTCTAGCTTATAATAAATGTTTTGAGGGGCAAATTGTCCCTGGGTTTGGATGGCAGCAGAGATGTCTGGGCAGCTTCTTTTTTACTCCGGCCAACATAATCTGAGCGGTGCCTTGGCTGAGGACAGCTATCTCCACCCGGATGCCTTCTGGTAGTTGTTCATACTTCCCTGGATGGAGCAGTAGAATGCTCAGTCTTACGGACCTCGACTCAGACATTTACTAATGGAACACCGGTTTGTCTTGTCTATAAAACTGAGACAAGATACTGCCTACTGCCCCATCAGAGGATTTACTGTGGAACGTGTGAAGCTTACACCTCAGATCTTTCAATTAGATGGGCCGCTTTTACTATTTTTTGATAGTTTATATATTTATTCTAAATAAATATGTGGCACAGTAAATTTACGTTCTCTTTTTATTTCTATTTTTTAAGATTTTATTTGTTTATTTTAGAGAGGGGGAAGGAGGGAGAAAGAGAGGGAAAGAAACATCAATGTGCGGTGCCTCTCATGTGCCCCTTGCTGGAGACCTGGCCTGCAACCCAGGCATGTGCCCTGACTGGGAATCAAACAGGCAACTTTTTGGTTCTCAGCCCACGCTCAGTCCTGAGCCACACCAGCCAGGGAGTTATGTTCTCTTTTTAAAAGAGCCCTCCAATTGTGTGCTCTTGGGACCACATGCAACTTAGATCCCACACTCCAGTGACCACAAGGGCAAGAATCCCCTGCACCCAGCATTCAGAGTCTCCCTGACAATTAGAAGGAACTCAGTAAATAGTTACTGAGGATTGACTATTTAGAGATGATGTACATGAAACACTTGGCAACTAGTTGTCATTGCACAGTTTTATGAATAAGCAGTTAGAGGCAGAAACGGAAAGTGCACCCAAAGGTGTTTATATGCAAACTATGCACAAGTTATTGGTTTTGAACCGACCCACAATGCCTATGAAGCATATTGAACATCATCAGAACAAATTGCAGGTTTAGGAATATAAACTTGTCCCTGTGCTCCAAAATAAATTTGCCCTTTCCATCACTTACTGTCATATGACCTATCCCTACTGGTTCGGAAGACAGTTGTGGCAGTCTGTCCTTATCTGCGAGAATGTGACAAAGGGAACTTGAATGCAACACCAATCATATTATGAGCTCTACACAGTGCAGGTGGGATCATTAGAACAGCAAATACTCTGTCTGATGTTCCTTGAGAGACAGGTGATCTCTTATGCAGTGATGACTGACATTCTTTATAGTAATGATGCAGAGCATGAGGGCTTCCAAGGAAGCCAAGCAGAAGGCAGTGGGAAGAATAGGAATAGTGGCATGTGTGTTTGTGTGTGTGCCTATGGAGTATGCATTGTGTGTGTATACTCCATTGCAGTGGCCTTCGTAAATAGAAAACCAGCTGGATCCTCTGAGAAAAGTATTAACCACAGCAGTAAGTGACTGAGCTGGTAGTATGGCAAGCACCAAGGCGGCACCAAGCATGAAAGGCTGCCTTTCTTTCCTCCTTTGCATCTCTCACCTTCTCCAGAATGCTTCCTGGAAGGTGCTTACCCTTCTCATCATTATCACAAAGAATGGCTAGAATGTGAGGATGGCTGAAACTAATTCCTGCAGATTTGTTGTCTGAGTCTTAAACACTGCTCCAGTCTAGTCAAAGGAAATGAAAGTGGAGAGACAGCCAGCTTATAGACACTGGGGACAAGTTGTCCGTGCCATCCGCGGCTGGACTGAAACACTGGGCTATTTATCACACAGAGCCCCATCTGTTCAGGGCAGAGAAATGCTATTTGCTTAGAGGAAAGGAAGAATTGATAGCAATATTCCCTAGCTTTTACATTAGAGGGTTTGAAAAATAGCCTTTCAAAAGAAAGACACCTTTGTATTCTAATTGAGTTATGGATTGAACAGATCACTGGGCTGAGGTTCATTACCTGCTTTAGTCAACTCTACAGCGCAGCAGGACTCCAAGCCTTCCTTTTCAGTATTCTGCTCTGTGAATGAATCCTCTGAGTCTTCGGCAATTTTTTGTTGCCAAAAAAAAAAAAAGGATTTGGCTTACTATTTTAGGATGAGCAGAATTCACAGGGCAAACGGAAGGAAAATAATAATGGTCTTAGATAACAAAAGAGCACATTTGCAGAAAACTTACATATGGTCATCTTAATTCTCAATAAGGAACATCTTTGAAGATGATTTTCCTCAACTAAATTCTCCCTTTATTCCCAGTTTGCAGAAATTCATGATAAAGTGCCTTAGTGTAGACCTTATCATCATCGTCATCGTCGTCATCATCATCATCATCATCATCATCATCATCTCATTATTATGTTAAGCTATTATTGTAGTCTCTTTAAATCCGGAAATTTATATCTTGCAGTTCTGGAATATTTCTTTATTATGCCATTGATAATTTTCTCCTCTCAATTCTCTTTACTTTCTCTTTCTGTAAAATCTGTTAGCTGGATTTTGGGCCTCCTGGAATGATTCTGTAATTTTCTTAGTTTTTACTCCCATTGTCCATCTTGTTATACATCTTCAGAGGTTTCCTGTTCAGCAACATTCCTGTTCAGCATTTCTATGGATGTTTTAAAATTTTGGTTAGCATGTTTATTTTTTATTTCCAAAAGCTCTTTCTTAAATATTTTTTCCTTAGAATCCTTTTCTTGTTCTTCTTCTCTTATGTTTTAACATCCTGTCCTTTTTTTCTTATTGCTCTTGAGGATATTAATTCTAGTTTTTCAAAGTTTTCTTCTATTCTTTGCGCTGTTTTTGTTTCTTTGGGTTATTTTGTTTTGACTGTTTATTTGTTTGTTTTGGATTCTCTTGCAGCCAAATCTTTAGCTATTATTTATGGATGGATGCAGATTCTTCCCCCTGGGAAATTCTCATTCCGGGCAAAGTGAATGACCAGAGATCCTGCTTGGCGTCCTGAGCACCAGGAGGCTTTCCCTCACTCACCCTCCTTCATGGCCACTCCCGAGTGGGGCCGGAACTCTGCCTTCATCTATCTGGTGCCAGCATGTAATGCAAAGTAATCTATAAACAATTCATTAAGTTTTCATCCTTAATCCACTACTTATTAGGAACTCTGGTAAGGCCATAGATAGAGGGTGAGAAATGGGAATGACATAGAAAGAGTGTGTGGTGTGGAAGTCATGCTTTATAACCTTCTCAAGGCCAATCTTATCTGTACCATTTCCATTCAATGGTAGTTGAAGCAGTAAAAAGCTAAATGGCAGTGGTGTGTGTGGGTGGGTGAGGAGGGCCTCAGAACAGGGTGATCATGTGCCAAGCAAGCTTTTTCATTAGAACATTGAAAAACATTGGAAGACAGCTTTGGAAATGCCAGTTTCCTGGTATCTTTTTTTCTGGGACCACTGATAGCCTTCTAGGGGTTCCATTGTATGTAATAAGTTATTTTTCTCCTGCGGCCTTCAAAATAACAACTTTGTCTTTGACTTTTAGAATCTTGAATATAATGTGTCTCAGAGTAATTCTTTGGGTGGATCTCATTTGGAGTCCTTTGAGCTTCCTGTACCTGGAAATTCATATCTCTTGGAAGAGATTCTGGAAGTTTTCAGCTATCATTTCTTTAAATACATTTTCTGCCTTTTCTCTCTCTTCTTTTTTCTGAGACTCCCAGGATATGATGTTCATTTGGTTGATGGTATCATATAATTCATGTAGATTTTCTTTACTCTTTTTTTTATTCTTTTATCTTTTTTGTTCATCTAACTGGCTAATTTCAAATAATCTCTCTTCAGGTTCACTGAGTCTTTCTTCTGCATCTTCATTTTATAAATGAACAAGCTAGCATCCTTGTCTTATCTAAGATAGGCAGCTTTTCAGGGTAGTGTAAATAGACCACAAGTCACCAGATTTCTAGTTTTTGTAGGTCTTAAGGAAGAGTTGGAGGATCTTGCTATGAATAGTCAAGGCCAAGGATATTTTATAACTTTGGTGTAGGGGAATGGAAATTTGGTATGACAAAGAATAAAGCTGTTGAGAATGACTCTTTTGGATTGGTTTTCCCTGCACAGCTGACAGGCCCAGGGCTGTCTCCCACCTGGGGAATGCTTTGGATAATTGTGGAAAACACTTTAGATTGGCTTTGCTCAAGGCTTTAGATTCAAGTAGCACTCTTCTTTCCTTGGTGTACTTTCCTTAGACGTGTTTCTCCTTGTCTCTTCTTGTCACCAGAACACTAAGATCTAGAGAATTGATATTAAAATGAGGGCTTGGAGCAAGGATGATAAGTGGGTTTCAACTTGTTTATCTCTACCTTTGTTTTTTTGTAGTTACTTATTGGCTATTTTGAGAAGGACTCTTAAGATTCATCCAGGCTCAGCAAGGAAAAACAAGTAATATGACTAACTAGTAATGTATTCAGGCATGGCCAGTGTTTTTGGTGGATTCCATAGAAACAGACTCTGAGACTCAGAGACTTGCTTGCAGGAGGTTTATTAAGGAGTTTATTCAAGAACAACACTTGTAAGGAAATGAGGTAAGTAATATGAGACATTGCAGTTGCTACAAAATCCTCAGGCAATTTCATGGGGGAACTCTAGAGCTGGGTTGTCCCAAATGAGACAAAGTGCCAGGACTTATCACTAATCTCTTCCTGCCCCCCTGCCCATTTTCTCCAACATTGACCCCAGAGGGCTGAAACCCTGGGCAAGGGTGTCTCCTTTGGCCAAAGCCATTCTCAAAGAAGATGCAATTATGAACCATCACTGGCCAACATTTGTGACAGCTAAGGGAATGCATGCATGGGTCCTGAAAGGGGAATCTGGGTAGCATACCACAGTATGCCACCAAAGTGGGAGTGGCCATGCAAGTGAGAGATATTTGTCACTCTGGCCTAGGGACGAAGGCCAAAGAAGTTTGCTGCTGCTTGAAGTGTGAGACTTAGGCTAGAAGACCAAGATAAGACCATGCAACAAATAAGGACCAGTCTAGCTCACTAGAGGACAATATGGAGGTTCAGAACCTAATGTTGCTGTTATCATAAGTGGTCCTTTGCCTGGTCTTGTCTATTGTGCATATATCTCCCTTGGGAAGCTCACATGGAATGGCAGCTGCTTCATTAGCAACTGGAGAGGATTTAGGAATTCAGGCCCTGAATTCTGGTCATCTTTCTCAATGTCTTTCCACACTGGAGACATGACTAATACCCATTTAATCCCAACTCATCATAACTAATGATGTGATTCTCCTTTGCTTACTGCTCTGGAGTTAGAACTGCCTCTCCTTCATGCCTTCTGCTCTGGAGGTGTCCATGTTGGAAAGTGCCAGGGCCCCAGCTGGGCTTTCATCGGGGTGTACATTGTCTGCAAAAGAAGCCCAGAAACTGCTTTCAGTCTAAGCCCTGAAGAGGGAGATCATTTGAAGCCTAGAAGTTCTCTACTTATTCCTCTCCAAATCCTTAAATCTTCTCCCAAATATTTAACTGTAAGAAACCCAAGGTATAGCTTGTCTGTGGCACCAGAGTTGGAATCAGAATGTTCTACAGACTTACACATCACTTGTTCTTCTACCCAGGTGAAGTCATACTGTGTTACTGCCTAAATTTCAACATTCTCCAATCTAAATAATACATAAACTCACCAGCAGCCTGTCACCTATATTTCTTTGAGTTTATTTTCTCCTTGATTAAAAAACCATAGATCTAAATATGAAGTTTAATATTTTAAAGCTTCTAGAAGAAACCACAGAAAAATATTTTTATGACTTTTGGGTAGGCAAACATTTCTTCAACAAGACACAAAAAGCATAGAAGACAAAATTGAAAATTAGGCATCATTGAAATTGAAAACCTCTATCAAAAGAAATTAAGAATGTAAAAAGATGTATAATTGGAGAAAAATATTTGTACTATATATATTTGACAAAGGAATTATATCCAGAATACATATATAGACACACACACACACACACACACACACACACAGAAAAACTACACGCCAATACTCAACTTATAAACAATTTCATTAAAAAACAGCAACAGACTTGCACTGGAACTTCACAAAGAAGAAGAAAACTGAAAGTCTATATAACATATGAAAAGGACCTCAAAATCATTATTCATCAGGGAAATTCAAATGAAAAGCACAATGTGATACTATGACAGACCTGAATGAATGAATAAAATTAGAAAGACTGATAATCACATGTGAGGGTAAGGATGTGGAGGAGCTACAACTCTCATACAATACTGGCAGGAATGCAGAATGGTGCAACCACTGTGGAAAACTGGCACTCTCTAACAAAGGTAATCATATATTTACCTGACAACTCAGCAATTCCACTGCTGCATATATATCTGTAAGTGAGTTTATATGTACACATAAAAATTTGTATGTGGATGTTTGTAACAATCTTATTCATGATAGCTCCAAAATGGAAATAAGCAAAATGTGCACCAGTAGGAGAATAACTAAACAAATTGTGGTATATTAATACAATGGAATACCATTCAGGAGCTAAAAAAAAATAGCCCTGGCCTGTGTGGCTCAGTGGGTTGGGTATCGTGGTTGCCAGCTCAATTCCCAGTCAGGCCACATGCCTATGTTTCATATCAGGTCCTTGGTTGGGGGAGTGAGGGCATGCAAGAGGCAGCCAATTAATGTTTCTCTCACACATCAATGTTTCTCTCCCTTTCTCCCTCCCCTCCCTTCTCTCTAAAAAGAAATAAATAAAAATCTTTAAACAACAATAGCAACAACAGTATAAGCAACAAAATTAATGACTTTCAAAAACATTAGGTTGAGTGAAAGAAGCCAGATGCCACTAAGTAATATATACTGTATAATGATTCCGTTTATATAAAGTTTAAGAGCAGGAAAAAGTAGTCCATGGTAACAAAAGCCAAGAATGCTGGTGAGTAAGTGTTCGTTGGAGACAGGAGGGAAGTTTTTGGGGTGATGGACATCTGCACTATCTTGATCTGGAAGGTGGTCACACAGGAGTGTATTAATAGATATACAAATATTTATTAATTTTTAATTGATAATTTTATCTTGCCCTGACCAGGGTAGTTCATTTTGGGGGGCATCATTCTGCAAAGCTAAAGGTCACCAGTTCAATTCCAGGTCCGGGCACATGCCTGGGTTGTGAGTTCAGTCCCAGGTGGGGCATGGACAAGAAGCAACCGATCGATGTTTCTCTCCCCCTTTAAAGTAAAAAAATCTATGAAAATTTTATCTTAAAACTCATACATTTTACTGTATGTAAGTTATAACTCAAAGGCCTAGTAAAAGAATAAATGATTTTAACATATACATTGAAAGTATAAAGCAGAAAACATGGTTCATAATCCAATCATCCAGAGGCAATTGCTACTAACACTTCTCAGTTTAGTTTCAATACATGTTTTATGTGGGTAAAATATTATTGCAAGCACATATTTTAATTTGCTTTCACCCTTATCATCATCATAAGCACTTTTTCATGACATAGAACACTTCTCATGAACATGATTTGAAATGGCTGTCATATGTCATCATATACAGGAAATTATTTAACCATCATGTTAATGGTCAGATCCTCTGGGTTTTTGTTTTTCATTGCTATCAATAATATTTACATAAAATGCTATTACCAAAAGTTTTATTTCCTATAATGTAGGTTATATACTTAAGTAACATTCCCTGCTGTGTATCAGCTATAATTTTTTAAACGAATCAAAGAGGTAGCAGCAAAAACCTAAATCTGGAGTTTCTACTTAGTGGTGTCGTGGCCTGGCATCCTGCCACGGAGGTGAATGTAGTAGCTCCAAGCTGACTTGTCACTCACCAATAAACGTTACTGATGCACAGAGGAGATCTTCCTGAGAAGGAAGACTGAGCTGATGGAACAGAGCCTTGTAGACTGGTAATTCAGGGGGAAAAGAAGAATTCAGGAAAGCATCACAGAAGACTTGACACCTTAACTGGTCTGAAGGGTGAGCAGGGTTTTGCCAGACAGGAAGTGGGCTACAGGAAATGAGCAAAGGATAGAAGCACATCAGGTGCTGGGATTCTGCAAGTGTTTAAGCATTAGAGTGACACTGTCATGTTTGTCTTTTAGAATTCTCTGAGAATGTTCTAGACCTAGGAGGATGGATTGGAAGTGGAAATAGAGATAGACATTAAGGAGGGTAGACAAATTAGGGCACTTTTGATAAATAGGCAGGATGAGTGGAATCGGGGTAAACGAAATATTTTCAAGAGGCATTTAGGGACAAGTATTTAGAATAACTGGGTTCAGGGGGTGAATGGGGAGAAATTTTATTCAAGAATAGCTTCCTACTGAATTTGCAGTCCTAGCTATGCCACTAACTGTACAACTTTCAGGAAGTCTCAATCTACCAGGGCTTTAATTTCTAACCCATAAAGTGAAGAAGTTGTTCTAGATCAGGACTAGTTTGGACTCATGCTGTCACCTTCCCCTCTTATATCAAAGGCAGATAGGCGCCACTAACTAAACCGAGTCACTTCTCCTGTTGAGCCAGGACAAGATTGCAGGCAGGTGCCACCAATGAGGGAATGCAGAAGTTGAATCTGTATGCCAGCCTTGGACGTGATGATCTCCCAGTTTATTCCCAACTCTAAAGCATGATTATAAATTACATCATCACATTCTTCAGGTGCGAAGTGAAATTAGAAAAACTACTGTTTAATAAAGACCTGTAAATAGTGCTATTTTTTGAAATAATGTGAGCTTATTCCCATGTTTGGAAGATTTGATTTTAAGAACAGTAATTTCTTATGGATTGTAAATAGCAATCAGCACTACACAATAAATTGACACTTGGTTTCTTATAATTAAAGAAGAGACTTAGTTCTCTTAGCATAAAACATGAGTAAATTGTCATGACTTTAGGTTGGGTAATGGTTTCTTAAGTATGACATCTATAGCACTAAAAAACTGATACCTGGACTTTATCAAATTAAAAACTTGTGCTTCAAATGATGCCATTAAGAAAGTGAAAAGATAACCTGCAAAATGGAAAATATTTTATTATCATATGTCTGATAAGGGACTTGTATCGAGAGTATATAAGAACTCTTACAACTCAATAATAACAGAAAGAAAGACAAATACACAATTTTAAAAATGGGTAAAGTGTTTGAATAGAATTTGTTTCAAATAAATATGTAAATGGACAAAAAGACATGAAAAGATGCTCAATGTTAATTTTTAGGGAAGTGCAAATCAAAGCCACAATGAAATATCATTTCATTCATGGCTAATATAAAAAAGAATAATAAAAAAATGTTGGAGCAGATGTGGATAGATCGGAACCCTCGTCCATTGCTCATGGGATTGTGAAATAGTGCAGCCACTTTGAACAATAATTTAGCTGTTCTTTAAAAGATTAACCATAGAGTTACCATATAACCTAGTAATTTTATTCCTAGGTAGATACACAAAAGAACTGAAAATATGTGTCCACACAAATATTTGTATCTGAATGTTCATAGCAGTATTATTCATAATATCCCCAAACAACCCAAATGTTTTTTAACTGATGAATGGATAAACAAATGTGGTATATCTATAAAATGGAATATTATAGGGAAATAACATGGAATAAAGGGCAACATGTGAGATCTTGCTCCCAGGTATATATTTTCATTTTGGCTCAAATAAACTAAAAAATTCTCTACAAGTTTGGACATTTCTTACATCAAGATTATTATTTGAATTTATTCTTGGAATTATTCTAGCCAAAGTCTCTAGCTGATTCTTTTTTTTTAATTTTAAGATTTTAATGAATTGAGGTATAATTGACATATAGTATCACATTAATTTCAGGTGTACAACATCATGATTAGATATTTGCATATATTGTGAAGTGATCACCACAGTAAAGTCAACATTGTAGGGGACAATAAAACTTTCCTCTATCCTAAAGTTTCTAATAATCAAATAGATACGAGGCAACTTAGCAAGAGAGAATAACAAAAAAAAAAAGAAAAGAAAAGAAAAGGAACAGAGTAGTAGCAACACATGCTATGACATAGGTGAACCTTAAAAACACCATGCTAAATGAAAAAAGCCAGACCAAAAAAAAGTTACGTATTATATGATTCCATTTACATGAAATATCCAGAACAGGCAAATCCACAGAGACAGAAAGTGGGTCAGTGGTTGTGCTGGGAGGAAAGGAAATAGGAAATAACTGCTAATGATTATTGATTTTTCCTTCAGGGTGATGAAAATGTTCTGGAATTAGATAGTGGTGATGGTGAGCAATATTGAATATGCTAAAAAATACATTGTACCTTTGGTTTTATATTTTAAAAGAGTGAAATTATAACATGTGATTATATCTTAATAAAGATGTTATATAAAAAATGTGGTAGGAAGCCATCAGAAAGGCTTAAGTAGGAAGAGAGTAGCATAATTTATATTTTTAAAACCTATATTTCTATGTATGGATTGGGTAGGTAGGAGAAGTAAGTAAATGTGAAGACACCAGTCAGGAGATTCAAGCAATAGTCAAAGTAAAAAACCGTGTTGGCTAAGATTAGGAATAGCTGTAGTAACAGAGACAAGTGGAAAATTTTGAGGTATATTTTTAAGGAGGTATTAGGAATGATTCATAAGTTTCTAGCTTGGGCAACTGAATGAGTAGTAGTGTTACTTATCACTGGAGAAGATTCATTTATGTCTCACCAAAGCCCTGTGAATAAATCATATTCTAACCATTTGACAGATAAAGAGATTGAGGATCAAAAGTTGTTAAATTAATCTTTCCCAAACCAACAGCTAGTAAGGAAAAGCATCAGAGTTGTGACTCTGTTCTAATTCACAAGCCCATACACTTTCCACTGGGCAATCCGCTGCTCATGTTCCCTTTACTATACCTGAAGATGTGTTGCATCAGGAATTTGCATTTAAGAAGATAACATTTGCAGAAGATAAAACCAAAATTTTTAAAAAGTGAATTAATGTGTATCTTTGGCTTTTAAGAAAAAAAATGGATATGCATAAATTTGTAGCCTAATTGCTTACTGAGTTGAACTTTTCACATATAAGAAAATAAATTGTTTTACCCTTCACATGAGAAAAAAAAGTGAATTACCATTTGTTGATTTATGACATTTTCAATCACTGAATGTTTGAATTTTGAGAACAATTCCACAGTTCAGTGAGACAGATACACAGTTCTTGGTTCTTTGACAGTTGAAAGTGTTTGTTCTCTCTAAATGCTGTTTTTTGTGCATTCCTTGACTTGGCACAACGAGTTTCTATTGTTAACTTTCATGTGTGATTTTGGACAAATATGTCATTCTTAGGCTAACTAAGAAGAAAGAGATCCCAGAGACCCTAACTCTGCTCTCCATATATTAGCCAAAGAAAAAGGGCAGCCCCAAGGACAATGGGGTCAGGGGTCAGAGGACTGAGAAGACATGAAGAAAGTGTGGGAAAAGCTTCACAGGGAAACAGCTCAGGTAAGCATCTGCCACGTGAGGGTATTGGAGAGGCCAGACAGACCTGTGCCCAAGGACATACGTCAGCACCATGTCAAAGCTTGAAATTGTGGTCTCACACATATCTCTCTTTAGATTAAGACAGAGTTTCTCAATATTTTTAAACCTCTGCTCTCTTAGCTGGAACTACACTTCAGCTTCGCACAATCTCTCTTCTCTACCAGCTGAGATTCTGATACAGACTCCTGGGGTCATCATATCGTTAGTTATTTACCACCAGCCAAGATTAATGGAACTTCACTCTTGGACTTTGTATTACTTTAATTTTTTTCTGTATAAATTTATGTCATAATATTTAATATGCCTTTTGAAACAATAACCCACTTCTGCTTCTTTAGCCCTGACAAAGAGAGCATTTCTCTTCTTTTTTTTCTTCCTCTCTTTCCTTCTGGTTTGAAAATCAAGAAATAAGGAATTATCTGTAATTTCAAAATTTACACGGTGGAGGACAGAACATTAAGCTCCAGCTGTCACTTCCATAGTTAGTGTAGAGAGGTATATCAGAGAATATCTAACAGGGTGGATAGTAGGTGACAGCAAATTTTTATTGGAAAAAAGGAAAAAGATGGTGAAGGACATAAGGAAAGAGGGCTGCAGATGGGTGAGATGTTCCTTCTTCTTTATACTTACCAGACCGGTGCCCCGGTGAGCCTTCCAAAGCTGCCCTCGATCTCCAGGTCTTAAGACTTTAGGATAGGTGTTCTGTATAGTTTGATAAACTCAATAATTTTCCAGGAGGGTGGGCTTCCTTGAATACCTCCTGTTTCTGTGTTGAGTTAATGGATCTCAAGAGCTCTCCAGTGAGCCAACATTGTATTTTCCTGAAATACACCAGGGATGTAGGCTGGACAAAGAAAGCACGATCAAGCACACTATGGGGTTGAGGGAAGATTCCTGTCTTGAGTGCTTCAGATGCCAGAAAGACCTAATAAAATCATCCTGAGGAAAATGAGATTTATGGTAAAGATACCCAGGTACTGACCTGGAAAGGAGCCAGAAATTAGGGCTGCTCCAGGGGTCAATACCTCCCCTGGTCTCTCAGGGACACTCATTCCCTCTGCTGACTCCTTGTCGTCTCTTGTCTCTTCTCTGGGAGTTTCTTTTGCTTATTTATACTTTCTATTCCTTCTTATCTTTGGTTTGGCCCTCGTGGCCACAAATCTGCCTGGGGCATCACTCTATGCAATTTTTGGCTTCTGCCTTTCTGACCGCTAACCAACTCCTTTTCTTGTTGCTGTTCAGTTCAAATTGCTGGAAGAGAGAAGCCACATGACCATGTTGAGGCTGCAAGTCATGGACAGCCCTGCTAGAGCCCATACCTGTGTGGGACAAGGGCACATTCCTGGTCCCATGTCCAGAGGAGACTGGTAAAAATATGGCTGCCTGCCCTACCACTTTGACGAGCAAGTCAGTGAACAGACTCTGTGAAACTGCTCAGCACAGCACTGCTGTTCCTGGAGGCAGTGATGACCGCAGCAACAAAGATTGTAGCTGCTTTCCCAGGGCTCCCTTCCAGGAATGCCAAGCCAGGGAGAGTCACCCTGGGGGACTCTCACCCTGAAGATGGCTCAAAAGCTTCTATTTGCTTCATCGTCAGTCTCTTAAACCGGAAAAACTCATGCAGCTTAGCTGACATTTCCAAAGGGGGAACTAATACAGAAACACACAGGGAAGCACATTCTTTAACACTGCTGTGTCCCTCAATCCCCATGGCTGTTGTACGTAGCTGTGTAGGTTGTGACTGCACATCTCTAGAGAGTACTTTTTTCACATCACCACCCTACCCTTGCCTCATCTTTGCCCCCACTCCAGGCCATTCACATTTTCCAGCCATAAAACAGAAAGAATAAGGGCAAAAAAAATTCCAATTCCACTTTTTGGTCTTCCCATTAAAAGGTCATTTGCCAAATATAGGCCCCCTCGGAGGCCCATTCCATCCTCCCCTTGCCATGGACGTGTCCTAGGTACATAGTAAAAGGTTCCTGACTAAGTGTTTGGGCTGCGATAACAACATATCAGAGATTTAGTATCTTATAAACAATTTGGCTGGGAAATCCAAGATCAAGGTGCCAGCCTAGTCATCTTTTTATGGGGCCCTCTTCCTGGCTCTAGCTGTCTTGTCACATGGTATAAGGGAGAAGGGATTTCTCTGGAGCCTCTTCAATGATTCCCTACAGGACTGCTCTGCCTGCATGACTGAAGCACCTCCCGAAGTCCCCACTTACTCATACCATCACCTTTGGGGGTTAAGATTTTAACACGTGAATTTTAGGGGGACCATAACATGGTGTTCCTTTCTGGAGGTGAGTTAGGGAAGTATGCCCCAGCTGTCCCTTGACGTTGGCATCCGAGGGTTCTCCTTCCAGAGGGGAAATGAAGGGCTAAAAAGAAAAGAGAGCAATGTGTGGAAGACAAACTGACCTGCTGCGTCATCTTGTCCCTGCCAGTCCTGGTGCAGGAGCACTCACATTATTGTTAGCAGCAGGACAAGCAGCATGAATTATGGTGGCCGAGGACAGAAGCAGCCCAATCTGGGGGCTGAAATGATGACAGAGCTTGTGTGGCTCTCTTATCCCTCCTCTCCAGCAGTTTCTATCACACCTTTTTGAAAAGCAAAAGGTTGCAAAGGTTGGAGGGATAACCACGGCAAGTGGAATTAGGTAAGGCCAAAAAGGAAGTCTGTACTTCCTTTGCACCACTTTACATACAGTGTATGTAGCTATTTGGATGAAAAAAAGGAAGGGAATCACTTCTCGATGGTGTTTTTCATCAGTTCACATTTTTCTGTTCCTTTAACACACCCATACTTTCTGCCTCAGACTATGAAGTTTTCTGCTTTGAACTCTGCTGTGTTCAAAGCTCAGTAAAATATAGTCCTCTTTAGTCAAAATGTTAAAAAAAAACTTTTGAATGTGAAAAATTTTAAAAAGAGTAGAGAGTACAGTATAGTAGTATAATACACCCAATAGTGGTTAAATGCAAGCCCCCCTAAAATGTTGTCTATGTTCTAACCCTGGGAATCTATGAATGTGACCTTATTTGGCAAAAGGGTCTTTGCAGATATAATCGAATAAGGAATCTTGAGATGAGGTCATTCTGGATTATCTAGTAGAACATAAATCAAATGGCATGTGTTCTTATAAGAGACAGACCAGAAGACAGACACAAAGAAGAAGGCCATGTGACCATGGAGGCAGAAATTGGAGTTTGGCAGCCATGAACCAAGGATAATCTAGGGCTATCAGTAGAAAGAACAGGTGAGAAAGAATTCCGCCCCAGAGTCCAGAGGGAATGTGGCTTTGCTGATACCTTAATTCAAACTTCTGGTCTCCAGAACTATGAGAGAGTACGTTCTTGTTGTTTTAAATCCCCAATTTGGAGTAACGTCTTATGGAAGCCAAGGAAATTTATAAATGCCGTATACTCATCACGCAGATTCAAAAATCACAATTTTGTCACATTTGTTTTGTGGATTAAAAAAATGGAGGGTTCTATGAAAAGTAACCTCACAGAATAATCTGATTATAAATTTCTACCTAAGCAGGTCATGGTGAGTAGGCACACCCCAGGCATTTAACTTTTTAGAAAAAGGTTTATATTTTTCGTATCTTGCCTTCCTTTATCTTGCCTAAAGCAAGCCCTGTCCATTGTTTTGTGCTTTTAGGTTAACACATCTTTGATATAAACTATAACTACCCTCAAGAAAGCACATAATCTTATTAACTATTCTGTAATCCAATCCCTGCTTTGCTTTTTTTGCCACCTCCTGTAATCTTTGTTACAGTCTCTCCTTAATTTCAAGTGCAAAAAAGAAGCTGCAAAACTGTTATTCTCCAGAGCATTTGAGATCTTGCTCCTCAGCATCAGTAGTTACTTTGACTCAAATAAACTCTGATACAAATTCTCTTTGGGTTTGGACATTTCATCTCTCTCTTCTCTCCTCCTTCCCTCCCTCCCTTCCTTCCTTCCTTTCTTCCTTCTTTCCCTCCTTCCTTCTTTCCTTCCTTCCTCCCCATTTCCCTTATTCTCTCTCTCCTCTTTCTCTTTAAATTGAAGTGTTTTAAAGCATATTCCAAATATCGTATCTTTAATCCTTAGATAATTTAGTACACATCTCAGAATTTATGGATATTTAAAAATTTAACAACACTGCCATCATGACAACTAACTAAATAGCTAAAAATAAATCTTAGCATCCAAAATATTTTAAAATATTTTAAAATATTTTTTAACTCTATCTCTGAAATCTTGTTAGATTTTTTTCACTGCTCTTTGAATTACCCTTTGTTTTCTGTTATTGTAACAGTGGGAAATTGTAATGGTGGGGAATTGTAACCCACCCCACCACTCTTTTGACATTGTCTCTGTAAGTGCTGACTCTGACTAATACATAGCTTGTAGATGAATAGCATGTTTGTATAAGAATCCTAGGAACTAGCTTCAAAAGATTCAGACTCTGACCTTCAGACATCCCAGCAAATCTGGGAGATTTGCTGACCTTCAGCTCTGGAGCCAGGATGATGTGAAACCAGAATGATATGAATCTGGGATGCCTACACCAGGATGATGCACACCAGATCATCACTTGCTCGTAGTCGCTATTGGAAGGGACTATGCTCATGCGCGTGTAGAGAAGTTTTCAATCCCTTCCTCTGATGTCTTTGTTTTGTTTCTCTCCCTCCTTATAAAAACCTCTGCCTCCACTGAGAGGTAGAGATGGACTTTGAGACAAGAGTCCTGGTCTTCCCAGGAAGACAGGCTTTGAGCCATGAGTCACCCATCTTCCAGACGGCGGGCATTTGAGTGAGCCACTTTCCTTTACATCAGCACCTGCCTCTCAAGTAGTGGCTTTCATAGGGAAAGGCAGCTGGGCCTGAGTTCAGTTACATTATCTTCCTAGAAAAGAAATGCCTGGGATTAAACCTACCATTACAGGTGTTGGCTCCTAGGTGTGTGGTGGCCAGTATCTCAATGTTCTTCCCCACTTAGTGATGAAAAATTCTTGGAATTCTTTCTGGTTAAAAATAAAGGGTTTTTATTTTTTCTTTACAATATGAGCTTTTGTGTAGGATTAACAGTCAGAATTCCAAAGTCATGTTGGAAAGATGAGAAAAAAGTCCTGATACAGAAAATTAAGTTGGATTCAATTTTTTCCCTCAAATATAGAAGAATTCTGCTTTGAAAAATGAAATAAAATTTTAAAAGCTAAAACCAGAAGTCATTGTACATTCGCTTTTAAATGATTTTTTCTTTTCTCCAAGAAATTTCTATACCAGTTTAAAAACAAAAGAAATTTATGCTCTGGAAAATTGCATTCAGCAGTAGTTTCAAAGAAAAGCATGGTACCTGCGGCCTGCATTGGGGTTTTTGCTGTTATAGAGGCATGTCCCTTTAGGGGTCGCTGTATGAAGGGTACCATTAGGATCCTTTACCTGAAAAATATATTCTCCATACCTTAGGTTACTATCTTAGAAGCATTTTCATCGTAATTTACTGCTTGTCAAAATTCAAATACCCCTTGCAAAGGTTGTACGTTTGCATGTTCTGAGATACGTTGGTGATGGGAACACAAAGGTCAAGATTACTGCATCTGACCATTAGCTGAGAGCCATACTTGCAAAAACTGGGTAGTAAATATTTTGAGGAGACAGAAGAGAGGGTACTGCCACCAAGGGGAAAAGGGCCCTGGCCAGGTAGCTCAGTTGGTTAGAGTGCTGTCCCAATATGTCAAGGTTGAGGGTTTGATCTCTGGTCAGGGCACATACAAGAATCAACCAATGAATGTATCAATAAGTGGAAGAAAAAAATTGATGTCTTTCTTTCTGTCTCTCAAATCAATTAAAATAAATTTTAATTTAAAAAAAGAAGGCCAAGCCGAATAACAGAAAAGTGTCAAGGTACTCAAGAAGAAACGCTCCAGCTTCCTCCTTCATTGTTCTCCTTCAGACCTGGTACCCCCAGGCTAAAGGCTGCCATGGCCACCAGGGAAATTGCTGAGCAACAGCTTTTCTGTCTGAAAACAGTGTAAGGTCATCATCTAAGTGACTTTAGCCAGATCCTGAGATCTAGCCAAGTGACCCCTCCTCCCTTGTCTCCACTCACATATGTTCCATGAATGGTTCTCTTTCAACAAGGCAGGGACTTTGAAGCTCTTGACTTATGCAGCTTGTTTGTTCATGCTTAAATGAAACCTTTGGCAGAATAGAGATGTTTGTCTAAATCTCTCTTCCTGATAATATTTTCTTCTATTATAACCCAGTCAAGGGGAATGAGGAAGGTATCTGACATGCACATAGTTTATAGCATAAAAAGTTACAAACTAACGAGGCAGGATAGAAAGAAATTAGAGAAAAATTCCAACAACTGGAAGAAGTAGGAGCCCACATCCTCTAGCCAGAGCCCCACTTCTAAGCATGATCAACGAGAAAACCCCCGTGGTGGTTGCAGAGGTCACCAACAAGAACTGGCCAGAACCGGATCAACCCAAGATGGAGCAAAAATTGACCAGAGACTAACCCAAAAGCTCATTAGACCATTATAATAAAAACTTACACCACAATTGGTCAGGGGTATTGAGGGGAACAAAGGCTATGACACTGCCAGAATGGACCATGTTAGGAACAAGGTCCCCACCCCAAACAGAAGGCAGTGAGAATTTGGCACCACAAAGCCTGAAGACAAGGCCCTCCCCACCCTTGGCAACACAAAAACGTCTAAGAACTGACCAGGTGTACAAACTCACTCTTGAGTTAGCCTGCATCCACTTGGACTCATACTTTTCACTTCTTTCACAGCAGCACCCACGCCCTGGCCTCTTTCTTTTTCTCTACCTGAATAAAACTTGCTTTATTCTCACTCCAATTCATCTTTGAAATCTTTCCTGGGCGAGTCAAGGACCTGGAGGTTGCCAAACCACACCCAGGCAAGGCCAGCCCCCAGAGCAAAAGCAGTGCAATAACACGAAGAACGATGCAGCTTGAATTCTAACACTCGTCTGCTTTTCACAGAAACTTACTGTCCTGTCCTAGTGTTCTCCGCACTCCACCAGAAGGAAGGGAGAAGAGATCGGTAGAAGTCTTAGAAAATACAGCAGAGGTCTAGTTTCAGCTCCAAATTTAAAATGCTTGGAAGTCACCACTCTTGTCTTTATAACAACAACAAAAAGACGCATACATTGAAAATCAATTTCTTAAACCTATCAAAGAAATGAGGTCACAGAGAAAATTGCCATTCTAAAATCTGGAGAGACGAGTGAATGGGGAGAATAACTGAGATCAGCATATCTGGAACAACACCTGCTAGAGCCATGAACTGGTAGGAATATTCAAATGGTCATTTCTATGAGCTGCTAGAGGCTGAGTATGACATCTTGGACAGTGAGAAATCCAAGGGGGCCCAGGCTAGGGGGACCCCACACTTTCATGGGTTTTACCTCCAGGAAACCCACTAAATTCTCAAGATGAAATTTTGAGAAATGTCCCCTTATATTTCTGGCAGGGGGAGGGCAAAAGGAACTTTTTGAAAATCACCTAGAATCTTCTCCATTACAAAGTCCTGCTCTCTGAGGATAGCAACTTTACCAGAGACTCACCAACTTGGTAGAAGGGAAGTTAGCCAGCTACAACCCCCTCTAGCCTCTGTTTCCCTTAAGGGGAAGAAAAAAAGGATAAGAAACATTTCCAAAGGTCACAGCTCAGGGAGCCAGGCCCACTGAAAGACTGAGATTTAATTATAAGATTACAGAGCACTTCCTCTCCCGCACACTTAATCATCAAGCCAACTGGGCTCCAGCACAGAAACAGTAGGTTGTAACTAAAGGAAATGCAAGACGCAAAGAAAATAGGAGGGGGGAAAACACAAGGGCACCAGAGGAAATTGAAGTCTCTGGCACCTCTGTCTACAGAAAACATAAAGCATAGCCCCGCTCCTAGTCAAATTAACATAAACGCTCAAAGTAAAGTTTGTTTACTATGGTTCTTATTATCTAAAACACCATGTCTCTCTTTAAGCAAAAAATGATAAGCATGCTAAAAGGCACAGAAAAACAGTCTGAAAAGACAAATAATCAAAATCAGACTCAAATACAATATAGATTTTGGAATTATCAGAGAGGAAATTTGAAACAACTAAGATTAATATATCAGTAGATTTAATAATGAAATTGACAATATGCAGGAATAGATGGGTAATGGAAGCAGATAAATGGAAACCTTAAGAAAGAATAAACAAGAAATGCTAGAAATCAAAAGTGTAAACAGAATAAGGCCCTTGATAGGTTCATCAGTAGACTGAACACAGCTGAGAAAAGAATCATTGAACTTGACCCTGTCTGCATAGCTCAAATAGTTAGAGCATCATCCCAATATGCCAAAGTTGTGGGTTCAGTCTCCAGTCAGGGCACATAGAAGAATCAACCAATGATTACATAAATTGATGTTTCTTTCTCTCTCTCTCTCTCCCTTCTTCTTCTCTAAAAATCAATTAATAAATTTAAAACTTTTAGAAAGAATCAGTGAACTTGAAGACACGAGTACTTCCATAAAAATTTCCCAAACTGATGTCAAAAGAACAAAAAAATATTTTAAAAAACAGAACAGAATATGCAGGAACTGTGGGGAAATTACAAAAGGTGTAAATTTGTATAATTAGAATAGAAGAAAATGACAAAAGAGCAAAACGGGTAAAAGAAATATTTGAATTAATATGATTGAGAAATTTTAAAAAGTAATGACATATAAAACTATAAATAAAGGAAGCTTAAAGAACACCAAGCATGATAAATACCAAAAATCTATACCTAAAAATACCATATTTAAATTGTAGAAAACCAAAGACAAAGAGAATGTCTTAAAAGAAGCTGGGGGTGGGGAAGAACTTACTTAAAAAGAAGCAAACATAGGAATCATATGTGACTTCTCATCAGAAACCACGCAAGCAAAAAGAAAGTGATGTGAAATATTTTAAATGTTTAAAGAAAATCCCACCAACCTATAATTCCATACCCAGTGATGTTATCCTTCAAGAGTGAAGGAGAAAAAAAAAACTTAGACAAGTAAAAATGAAGAAATTTGTCCTGGCCAGTGTGGCTCAGTTGGATGGGAGTATTCCCACAAAGTGAAAGATTGCTGGTTCAATTCCCAGTCAGGGCACATGCCTGGGTTGCGGGCCTGGTCCCCAGCTGGGGCATGTGTGAAAGGCAGCCTATTGATGTTTCTCTCTCACATTGATGTTTATCTCCCCCTCTCTTATTCCCTCCCTTTCCCTGTCTCTAAAGATAAATAAATAAAATCTTAAAACAACAACAACAATAACAATAAGAAGGGAACTTATCACCGGTACGCCTGCCTGTATAGATGTAGTTCTTCAGAGAGAAGGAAAATTGTATAGGTCAGAATCTCAGATTTACATAAACAAAGAATGTTGAAAATGAATAAATGAAGGTAAAGTAAAATAGTATGTTTTAATTCTTAATTTATCTAACAGATAACTGTTTATTCAAAGTGATAACAATAACAATGTATTGATAAGTGATATCACTGACAGAAATTTTATAAGAGATTGCAGGAAAGAACCAGGAATATTCTATAAGAAGCTACCTGCATCATCCATGAAGGTGCATAACATTATTTGAAAGTGGACTTAGGCTAGTTGCAAATACATGTTATGAACTCTAGGTTCTCCAGTGAAAAAATTTTTTGAAAAGGAAGTATAATTGATATGCAAGGAACAAAGAGAAAATAGAATCACAAAAAATGCTCAATTAAAATCAGAGAAGGCAGAAAAAGAAAAAGAAGATAAAATCTAAAAAGAAACAGTGTAACAAAAAATAGTTACAAACATGGTAGATAGTAATCTATCACTTTATATATGAATGGTCCAAGTAATGCTAGTTGAAAAATAGAGACTATTAGAGTGGATTAAATAATAAGGCCCAACTATATGTTGTCTATCAGAAAGCCACTTTAAAAAAAAGGAGAAAAAAAACCCCACTTCAAGTACAAAGACAGGGATAGGTGAAAAATAAAGGGATGGAGAAAGCCACACCATGCCAACATTCACCAATAGAAAGCTGGAGTATCATATTCACTTCAGACTTCAGAATAAGTAAAATTATCACAGATGAAGAGAAGCATTAGGTAATGATAAGGGGGTCAGTTATTTAAGAACACATAACAATCTGTAATACTTATGTACCTGACAACAAAGTCAAAATACAAGAAGCAAAATATGAAAGGATTGCAAAGAGAAATAGATGAACCCACTACGATAGTGGGAGGTTTCAACACACCTCCGTCAGTAATAGATAGGCCCAGTGCCCAGAAAATCGGTAAGGACATTGTTCCACTGAACAGCACCACTGATCAACTGGACCTCACTGACACTTGCAAAATATAGGTTAGGCTTACTTTAAAAAATGGAAACATAAAAATACATACTTAGGAAACCAATAAGTTTAGGTGTGATAATTAAATATACAAAGGAATGCTTTAGTTAACTGAAATATATCTACTTTTATTCTACCTAATAATTTTTACAGAGTTCCTTTAAACATTTCAATTATCAAGTCATTTACAAGTTTATAGTTTACCGGATCAGAAGTGGAATTGTGAAATAAATCATCATAAACTCCTACAAATATTTGGAAAAGTGAACTCCAAAAGCACCGGTGCATGTCACTGGTGATATAACCAGCATACAACCCTCTAAAAAACTCTTGCCAAGGCACTTACGTTGTAATTCGTGGGGGCTTTTTCCCTCATCAGCTTGAAGAAGAGGGTGGCAGGTAAGTGCTGCTTCTCTAAACCCAAAGCCTCCCTGTTAGCGTCAGTTAGGGGAGAGGGTGGACAGGACAGCTCCTTCCCCAGAGCCTCTCTGCTTGCCAGCGTGCTCTTGTCTGCCATTGGCTAACCCCTGACATTCATTCATCCTTTTTTCTTTTAATTTTTTTATTTTAATTGTTGATCTTGTACAGTTTTCTGTCTTTTACTCCCACCCCAGCCCACCACCCCAGCCCTCCCCACCTTCCTCCCATTTCTGCCCCCCCCATAGTTTTTGTCCATGAGTCCTTTATACTTGTTCCTGTAAACCCTTCCCCTTTTCCCCGAAGTTCCCTCCCCTCTCCCCTCTGGTGACTGTCAGCCTGTTCTCAATTTCAGTGTCTTTGGTTATATTTTGCTTGTTTGTTTGTTTTGTTGATTAGGTTCCTGTTAAAGGTGAGATCATATGGTATTTGTCTTTTACTGCCTGGCTTATTTCGCTTAGCATGATGCTCTCCAGTTCCATCCATGCTGTTGCAAAGGGTAGGAGCTCCTTCTTTCTTTCTGCTGCGTAGAATTCCATTGTGTAAATGTACCACAGTTTTTTGATCCATTCATTTACTGATGGGCATCTAGGTTGCTTCTAACACTTGGCTATTGTAAATTGTGCTGCTATGAACATAGGGGTGCATAGGTTCTTTTGGATTGGTGTTTCAGGGTTCTTAGGATATAATCCAAGCAGCAGAAATCAAAGGCATTTTTGTATACCAACAATGAAACAGCAGAGGCAGAAATCAAGAAAAAAAATCCCATTCGATATAGCAAAAAGAAAAACAAAATACCTAGGAATAAACCTAACCAAGGAGGTAAAAGACCTGTATGCAGAAAACTACACAACACTGAAGAAAGAAATCAAGGAAGACACAAACAAATGGAAGCACATACCATGTTCATGGATTGGAAGAATTAATATCATCAAAATGTCCATACTACCCAAAGCAATTTACAAATTCAATGCAATACCTATTAAAGTACCAATGGCATATTTCACAGACATAGAACAAACACTTCAAAAATTTATATGGAACCATAAATGACCCAAAATAGCTGCAGCAATTTTGAGAAAGAAGAGCAAAGTAGGAGGGATCACAATACCTGATACCAAACTGTATTACAAGGTTATGGTAATCAAAACAGCCTGGTACTGGCATAAAAACAGGCACATGGACCAGTGGAACAGAACAGAGAGCCCAGAAATAAACCCAAATCTCTACAGTCAATTAATATTCGACAAAGGGGGCAGCAACATAAAATGGAGCAAAAATAGTCTCTTCAACAAGTGGTGCTGGGAGAACTGGACAGCTACATGCAAAAAAATGAAACTTGAGCACCAACTTACACCATACATTCATCCTTTTAATAATGCTTACTGGGCACCTGCGGTAGGCCAGGTACTGCCCCAGATGACCACAGACATTCAGATCAATTCATGGGTTATTAACATCACTATGTACATCAGAACAATGACATATTGGAAAAGTAGAAATTCTCAGCACAAATTGATCACCCAATTTTGCATCTATTATCAACCATATGATTCTCAGGTGGGTGGAATGTGAGTCACAGCAAACCAAGGCTTTTCCTGTTCTCTAGCTGCAGAGAAGCAAAAGTCCCAGCGAGCTAGTTGGGACTTTTTTTTTTCCCTGGGAGAATGTCATGAAAGATTCATTAAACTTTTTATTAAACTCTGCTTTCATTACAATTTCATTAAATTCTCCTGTAGAACCCTTGATGAGCTTCCTCTAGGACTCCAGGTAATTGTGTTCATTTGTTTGGTACTCACTAAGCACAAGATGCTGCACTAGGGATCATCCAAGATGCAAAAGTGAGTAAACCTCAGTCATTGCCCTCTAGTAGTTTGCAATCTGTCATATTTCTTCCAAACATCCCTGTAAGGTTTTTTTTACCTGTGTCTTGCAGTTCATAAATTTCATTACTTTCACTGATTATATATTTTTTCTCACTTTTCATTCCATGCATGGTACAGGAAGAATATAATAATCTATCTTAGTATGTGTATTCATAATTCCATAATCATCAAAAATAAAACAGCCCTGGGTGGTGCAACTCAGTGGATTGAGTTCTGGCCTGAGAACCAAATGGTCACCTGTTCGATTCCCAGTCAGGGCATGTGCCTGGGTTGAGGGCCAAATACCCAGTTGGGGGTGTGTGAGAAGCAATCACACATTGATGTTTCTCTCCCTCTCTTCCTCCCTTCCCCTCTCTCTAAAAATAAATAAATAAATAAAACATTAAAACAAAACAGAACAAAACCCTTCTTAGCACAGATTTAAGAATCAGAAGGTCTTGGTTTGAGTCCCATTTGCGCCTGTGAAGCCTCGGACCAGCCACTCGACCTTCTGAGTCTCAGTTGCTTTTTGCCTGTAAAATAGGACTAAATATTTCTACCTTATCTACTGCACAGTTTGCGTATGTATCAAATGTTCAGATGCATATACAATCATTTTATACACTATAAAATAATTTACAGATATAAGTTGATATTATTAAAAGTTTGTAACAGAATCTACCTCAGAGTTTGCTTATGTGGACAGTACAAATGCCATAGAAATAGTAACTAAGGGCAGAATTTGGCCCAGGGCACTTAACTACAGCAATTTTTATTAAGGGCAGGAGGAAAAAAAATCAAAGACTTCTTATTCAAAGCAGAAAACTTTCAAACAAGAGACAAAACTTGGCAAGGACACGGCACTAAATGGATCTCCTTGAGAAAAAGTCACAGGATGAAGGCAAACCTCAGAGAGCAGGAACTGAAGGAGAAAAGTCTTTAATGTTATTATCTTCCTGCTCCACCCTGGCTTAGAATTCCTTATCTAATCAACTGGAGACACATCTCAACAGTCCAACAATAAAAATGGAATGTGGGTTAAGTGTGGATCCTTCTGGAGCCCAGAAAACATTCCTGTCAGGCCACTCTGCCCGTGCCCAGAGTCTCCACTTTCAGTTTTAGGGGAACTACAGATAAAATGCCTCCCTCTCCTGGATTGTTGAAGTGTTTTGTGGTTAAATTTGGTAAAAATGTAGTGTAAAATTTACATTATGTTCACAGAACCTAGCAGAAAAGCAAAATTTATGCTCAGTTCCCCTGAGATGAATCAGCAAGGAAAAGGGGATGCAGTGAGTGAGGGGGAAGAAAGACCAGTCGCTCTGAGATTTCCCAGCTTGGACTCCTAGACAAACAAGAGAGGACACCGGAGTAGGGGACTGGGGTGGTTAAAATGAGAAAGGGTGAGGGAAATTGGAGAGCACGATTTCAATTAAAAACAGAGAATATAATCTCATACCCATTAGAAATGGCCACAATTAAAAAAACACACACAAAATAACAAGTGTTGGTAAGGATATGGAGAAACTCGAGCCCTTGTGCATTGTTGGTAAATTGTGAAATGGTGCAGCTGCTATTGAAACAATATGGTGATTCCTCAAATCATTAAAAATAGAATTACCACATGATCCTGCAGTGCCACTTCTGGGCATGTATCCAAAAGAATTGAAAACAGGATCTAAGAGAGATATCTGCACACCCATATTCACAGCAGTGTTATTCAAACGTATCCACCAATAGATGAATGGATGAGCAAAATGGGAAACCATTGAGGCTGAAAAGGAAGGAAATTCTGACACAGGCTACAACATGGATGAAACTTTAGGACATTATGCTCAGTGAAATAAGCGAGTCACAAAAAGACAAATACTGTATGATTCCACTTGTATAAGGTACGTAAAGTTGTCAAATTCACAGAGAGAATTAGAATGGTGATTGAGAGAAACTGGGGAGGAAGTAATGGGGAGTTATGTAATGGGTACAGTTTTAGTTTGGCAAGATGTAAAAGGTTTGAAGATTTATTGCATGTAGTGTGAATATACTTATCACTACTGAACTGTACACTTAAAATAGTTAGGGTGGTAAATTTTATGTTATGTATTTTCTTTACCACAGTTAAAAATTAACCACTGCGGGGGGGTTAGGGAGAGGTTGCAGGTGGAGGGATTGCGCATAAAGGAAAAAGGACTCATGGACATGGACAACAGTGTGGTGATTGTTGGGGAGAAGGAGGTATAAGGGGACTAAATGATAATGGGAAAAAATACGATAAAATATTTGGAAACGCTAAAAAAATGAAAAAGTTATTTTTAAAATTGAAGAAAAAACAAAGAAAAGAAACCTCACTGCCCAGTTAACTTTACAGCTAAAGGCCACGTTCTATGCTTACAGACTCTGATGGTTTCTGGTGTTTGTAAGGTCCAGGCCCTTTGGAATGACATTCAAAAGGACAAAGACTTCCTGGAGGAGGTCCCATGGCACGTGCCCTCAATCTTCCCTTCTGCCACAGCTCACAAGCTCCAAGTTTCTCAGTCCCTGCCATGGTTTGCATTCTCCTCCACATGCATTTTCTCAGAGGGTGCCCTTCTTTGTAGTGCACTTCCTTCATCTTTGCCACCGAAGCCCCATCCACCTGCTAGGTGCCATGGTGTCCTGCTGAGCCTTCCCTGATCTCTCAGAGGCAGTGAGCTCCCCCTGCCTGGGCTGTGGTTTGTAATTTGTCACATCCAGCCCTGTGTTCTGTGAGTTCGAGAATCTCCACAGGCAGGGCATGAGTCATGTGTGTGGTTGATGCCTTAGTCATTTGGCATCTTCATAACACCTGCAGCCAACAAATGTTTAATGTAAGTCAAATCGTATCACTCTTCTGCTGAGAATCCTCCCTTAGCCATAGTGATTTATATAAGGGCTTCAGGGACCGACCCAGTTCCTCCAGCCTACATCCCCACTTCCCTGTTCTCACCTCCTACCATGTTCCCCTCATTCACTCTGCTCCAGCCTACTGGTCACCTTGCTGTTCCCTGGACCTACTGGGTGGATTCCCAATTTAGGGCCTTCACAGGGGTTGATTTCTCTGCCTAGAATGTTCCTCCCTCAGATTCCTTCTTGACTCACTTATTTTCCTCTTTCAGGTCTTTGCAAAAGTTACTTTCTGGAAATGTCTTTTCCTAACCACCTGTCCTACTTAGATTTATAACCCAGTCTCATCTCCACCCTAGCACACCCTACCCCCTTTTCTGCCCCTATTTTTCTCCATTGAACTTACCACCAGGCAACATATTTTTCACTTCCTTAGTTTTTGTGTCTTCACTGGAATATAGGCCTCATGAGGGCTGGTATTATTTTATTTCTTATTTAAAGCAGTGAATTATTTCTAATTCACTGTTTTAAACAAAATCCTCAGCACCTTGTAGAGTGCCAGCAAATAGTAAACTTCTAATAAGTAGTTGTCCAATTAATTAAATGATTGAATGACAAAGAACTTGCAGTCTTAGATTATTGAATACTTTCATTTTTTAAAATTTATTTATTTTTAGAGAGAGGGGAAGGGGAGGAGAAAGAGAAGAGAAACGATGATGTGTGAGAGATACATTGGTTGCCTCTCATATGTCCCCAGCTGGGGACCTGGCCCAGGCATGTGCCTTGACTGGGAATTGCACTGGTGACCCTTTGTTTCACAGGCCTGCACCCAATCCACTGAGCCACACCAGCCAGGGCTGAATACTGTCTAATTGTTTGTAATCCATACCTTTTTTTCTGTGAGCACTCATCCTGAGCTTGGAGGAAAAACTGCAGTACAAGACCTTCTTTGTCTTCAATGCACAGGATTTAACCTGCGCTAAGCAGCAATTGATTGCTGTTTTTCTGTTGGCACACTCTTTAATCATTTCCCGTCAGGAATTAAAGTAAAGGTCATGTTGGATAAGCACTCAATTAAGTCTTTAGATGATGATGATGTGTAAACAGACTTAGTCCATATGTGTAATTAATTCTCACATTACCTAGCAGTTTGCTTTACGCTGTTAGTAACTTGATTCCCGAGAACTTGCTACTTGTATTTCATTATGAGTCCCAATCTTTTAGTAAGCTCTGCCCCCAACATTTTAGTGTGAAAATTTTCAAACATAGAAAAATGAAATATTTTAGTTATTTTTATTAGCTATAAAATAGTCCCTCTACATTCTGCTATTAACATTTTAGCATATCTACTTTAACACCTAACCATCTACCCATCCCTAATTAAGTCTATCTTTTGCAGGGCAGCAAAAAGTGGAGGGGGGGTGGGCATGGTGCTGGGTACAGTGTACTTTATTAATGGTACATGATAAGACAGGGCTCCCTAAACCCATCCTCTTCTTCAAGGGCCTGGGATGGGAAATGGTTGAGGACAGGAGACTCTCAGTATGTTTGGGGGTTTGAGTTGCGGCAGGGACTCCCCAGCAGCTTCTCTCTTGCTCTCATGCTCTTGCTGAGGCTGGTGGTCCAGGAGTCTTTTATAACTTACTGCCCTGTTGCCATTGGCAAATTCATTGTGATAACAGGAAATGAGCTTAACAAAGTGGTGGTTGTAAGCACTACCAACCCCAGCTTTGAAGGTGGAAGGAAGAGTGGGTGTCAATGTTAAAGTTGCAGGAGGCAACGTGGTCCTCAGTGTAGCCCAGGGAGCCCTTTATGAGGCTCTCTGATGCCTGCTTTACCACCTTCTTGATGTCATATTTGGCAGCTTTCTCCAGATGGCAGGTCAGATCCACAACCAACACACGGGAGGCGGAGAGAGTTGGAAGGCCATGCCAGTGAGTTTCCCATTCAGCTCAGTGATTCCCACAGCTTGGTAGCATAAGTAGATGCAGGGACTGTGTCCTGGGCAGCCTCTCTGGCCATCATACCACAGCTTCTGTGGACAGGGGCCATGTAGTCTTCCAGGCAGCAGTGATGGCCGGGACTGGTGTCACGAATCCCTCCACAATGCCAAAGTCATCCTGAATGACCCTGTCAGTCTTTTTGAAACTATATATTTATCCATCCCTGCTCTTTTTTTCTTCTCAAAGTGTGGTTTTGATTTCAACATAAATTTTGCAGAGGAGCACAAACATTCAGTCCATATTGACTATCACTTAATTCAAAATGTTTTCTATTTTTTGTTGTGACCTCTTCTTTATCTGTGGGTTATTTAGAATTATACTGCTTAATCTTCGAGCATTTGGGGATGTCTTAGTTATCATTTTGTTAATAGCTTAATTCTACTAGAACAAGAGGAGTGTGTATAATATTCATCCTTTGAGGATGTAAAGATTTGTTTTTAGACCCAGCAAATAATCCATTTTGTTAAATATTCCATGTGTTCTATAAAGGTTTATGTATATTGCAGGTGTTGAGCATAGTGTTTTTTAAATGCCAATTAGCTTAAGTTTTTCAATGTTGTTAAATTGTATTGTTTACATCTAATTCGATTTATTTATCTGCTTGTTCTATCAGTTTCTGAGAGAGCTTTGTTTAAATTCCCTATTATGTTTGCAGATCTGTTCATTTCTCTTTTTCATTCTGTCAGTTTTTCCTTTATGTATGTTGGGACCATGCTTGTAAAGTAAATACAAAGTTTAGATTTTTATCTTTTTACTGATTTGGTCATTTTATCAGTTTATGAAATGTCCCTCTTTATCTCTAGAAATAGTTCTTGCTTTAAAATCTGCTTTATCTGACTTAGTACAGCTATTCTAGATTTATTTTGGTTAGTGTCCACACAGTATAACATTTTCCATCATTTTTTTCAATCTTTCTATGTCCTTATAATCAAAGTGCATCTTTTTTGGATCAGCATATACCTATTTTTTAAATTCAGTTGAAATAATTGTATTTTAATTGGAGTATTTAATCCATTTATACTTAGTATAATTACTGACATATATGAGTACTGGTGTGAGGTTCACAGAATTTCTTGAATCTATTGCTTGATGCTTTTATTTTTATTTGTTTAGATTTTATTTATTGATTTTTAGAGGGGGGAGGGGAGGGATGGAGAAAGAGGAGAGAAACACCAATGTGAGAGAGAAACATCAATTGCTTGCCTCTCAAATGTGCCCCATCCAGGGACCAAGCTCGCAATCTAGACATGTGCCCTACCAGGAATAGAACCAGCAACTCTTTGCTTTGCAGGGCAATGCCCAGCCAACTGAGCCACACCAGTCAGGGCTGTTGCTTGATGCCTTCACTCAGCTTGAATTCTCAACTATTATTTCTGTAAATATTGCTTTTGTTTATTCCCTTTCTCCTCTCCTTCTGGGACTTTGAATATATATATGGAAGGTTTGCACAGATTTCATATGTCTCTTAGGCTCTTTTCTTTTCCATCCCTGTTTATCCTTGTACTTCAGTTTGAATATTTTATACTTATAATCTTCTAGTTCATGATTGTTCTTTTTTGCTATACTTATTCAGTTTGCTTTTAGTTTGTAATTCCCATTTGACTTTTCTATAGATTCTATTTTTTGGTGAAATTTTCCCTCTTTTAATTAATTTCTTAATCATGTTAATCATGCTTATTTTAAAGTCCTTCTCTGGGACTTCCAGCCAAGATAGAGGCATATGTAGACCCACTGTGCTGCCTCCCACAAGCAAAATTAAGGACAGTAAAAATTTAGAAACAAAAAAACAAGCAGAACTGACAGAAAATTGAACTGTACGGAACTCCAACAACCAAGGAGATAAAATAGACACATTCATCCAGACTGGTAAGAGGGGCAGAGTTGGCAGCAGGCAGAGAGGGGTTGCAGCAGGAGAAAGCGGTGCCTGGCAGACCCAGGTGCTCAAGTGGCAGCTAGGAGACCGCAGGTGCAGGGTGGCAGTGGGCAGACCCAATGAGGTGCACAAGGCGGCTGCTGACCGCAGTCACACATTCTCACATAGATAAACCAGGCGAAATGGGGGAGTGAGATAGACCACTCAACCCAGGGTCCCAGTGCCGGGAAATAAAACTTAAAAGCACCGATTGAAAACACCAGTGGGGGTTGAGGTGCTGGGAGAGACTCCCAGCCTCACAGGAGAGTTCGTTGGAGAGACCACAGGGCCCTAGAACGTACACAAACCCACCCACATGGAAATCAGCACCAGAAGGGCCCAGTTTGCTTGTGGAAAGAGGTGGAAGGGACTGAAATCTGAGAGAGAGCAGAGCAAGCGCCATTGTTCTCTCTCTGACCCCACCCCAACATACAGCGTCAAACCCAGTGACTGGGCTGCCCCACCCTGGGGAACACCTAAGGCTCTGGCCCTCATACATAACAGGCCCATCAAGACAAAAAAAAAAAAAAATGGCCCAAACAAAAGAACAGATCAAACCCCAGAGTGGATACATCGAAGCAATCAAGAGATAGCCAACCTATCAGATGCATAGTTCAAAGCACTAGTAATCAGGATGCTCACAGAATTGGTTCATTTTGGTCACAAATTAGATGAAAAAATGCAGGCTATGCTAAGGGAAATGAAGGAAGATGCACAGGGAACCAATAGTGATGGGAAGAAAACTGGGACTCAAATCAATGGAGTGGACCAGAAGGAAGAAAGAAACAACTAAACAAAAGAATGAAGAAACAAGAATTCAAAAAAATTAGGAGAGGCTTAGGAACCTCTGGGACATCTTTAAACATCCCAACATCTGAATTATAGGGGTACCAGAAGGGGAAGAAGAAGAGCAACAAGTGGAAAACTTATTTGAACAAATAATAAAGGAGAACTTCCCCAATCTGGCAAAGGAAATAGACTACCAGGATGTCCAGGAAGCTCAGAGAGTCCCAAGGAAGTTGGGCCCAAGGAGGAACATACCAAGGCACATCATCATTACATTAGCCAAGATTCAAATGAAGGAGAGAATTCTAGAAGCAGCAAGAGATAAGGGGACAGTCACCTACAAAGGAGTTCCCATCAGACTGTCAGCTGATTTCTCCAAAGAGACCTTCCAGGCAAGAAGGGGCTGGAAAGAAGTATTTGAAGTCTTGAAAGACAAGGACCTACATCCAAGATTGCTCTATCCAGCAAAGCTTTCATTTAGAGTGGAAAGGCAGATAAAGTGCTTCTCAGATAAGGTCAAGTTAAAGGAGTTCATCAGTGCCAAGTCCTTATTATATGGAATGTTAAAGAGACTTATCTAAGAAAAAGAAGATAAAAAACATGTGCAATAAAATGATAGAAAACTCAGAATTATTAACAACCACACCTAAAACAAAAACAAAAACAAACTAAGCAAACAGCTAGAACAGGAAGAGAACCACAGAAATGGAGATCATATGGAGGGTTAGCAACAGGGGAGTGGGAGGAGGAGAGAGGGGGGAAAGGTACAGAGAATAAGTAGTGTAGACGGTGGGTAGAAAATAGACAGGGGGAGGGCAAGAATAGTGTGGGAAATGTAGAAGCTAAAGAACTTATGACACATGGACATGAACTAAAGGGGGGGAATGTGGGTGGGAGGGGGTGTGCAGGGTGGAGGGGAATGAAGCGGGGAATGGGACAACTATAATAGCATAATCAATAAAATAGATTAAAAATAATAAAGTCCTTCTCTGATAACTCCAATATCTAGTCATATATAGGTATTTTCCTGTTGTTTATTTTTTCTCTTGGTTTTGGGTCACTTATTACTCACTGTCTCCTAAAATGATTGCTAAATATTAATTAAATCCCAGATACTGTGGGTAAAATATTATAGAGGATCTGTATGTCATTATCTTCCTTCAAAGAAGACTTAATTTTATTTCTAGCATGCAATTAGACTAAGAGCCACACACCTTTGTCCAGTCAGAAACTGAGATGATTAAAGCTGAATTTCAGGTTTTGGGAGGCCATTCTATTTCTGGTTTCCTTAATTCTAGAGTAGTCGTTGTCAACTGAAGATAATTTTTGCCCTCGGGGGACATTTGGCAAGAGCTGGAGACATTATTGATTGTCATAAGTTGGCTATGGGTGCTGCTGACTTCTGGGAGAGGCCAGATATGCTGTACACATTGTATAATACACAAGGTAGCCCACACCCCCAACATACGCAAATTACCTAGCCCAATAAGTCAACAGTGCCAAGGTTAAGAAATCTTGCCCTAGATCATAGTTCTTTAAGATTCCCAACTGAAAACTGGAGTATTTACCAAAGTTCCTCCTCTTCAGCAGGATTTGATCTCCAGCTTTTCTGTCCCCAGCACTTTAAGACTGTCAATCCTTTGTTCACCTTTATAGCTTCTCAGAAGCTGCTTTCTGCTCAGTGTTTCATACACAGATGAGGAATCAGCCAGTGCTTTAGGTGAAAAAGCAGTGCTGAATGTTGGTATCACCTATCCAGGATCTGGGCCCCCTCGGAGCCTGGCTACTTTGATTTTTGATGCCTTAAAAAAAAAAAGCTGTTACTTCCGGCCAAGATGGAGGTGTAGGTGGACACACTGTGCCTCCTTGCACAACCAAAATTAAAGACAACAAATATTTAGGAACAAGAAAACAACCGGAACTGATAGAAAATTCAACAACCATTCATCCAGACTGGTAACAGGGGCAGAGTCGCAGCAGGAAAAAGTGGAGGTTGGTGGACCTGGGTGCGCAGGCAGTAGTTGGCAGATCCCAGGCACACAGGTAGTGACTAGTGAACCCCAGGCACGGGGTGGCAACAGGCAGACCCAGTGAGGCTGTGCAAGGTGGCTGGCTGACCAGGCGGTCCCACATTCATACACAGATAATCCAGGTGAAGGGGAAGCAGAGGAAGGGACTGGAATCTGAGAAGGAGCAGAGAAAGCACCAATGTTCCCTCTCGAACCCCGCCCCCACATACAGCATCACTACCCAGGGACTAGGCTGCCCTGCCCTGGGGAACATCTAAGCCTCTGCCCCTCATATGTAACATCTGTGACCAGACCAAAAAAAAAAAAAAAAAAAAAAAAAAAAAAGGCTCAAAAGGGAGAACAGATCAAAGCCTCAGAGCCAATTCATCTAAGCGACCAAGAGATAGCCAACCTATCAGATGCACAGTTCAAAGCACTAGTAATCAGGATGCTCACAGAATTGGTTGATTTTGGTCACAAATTAGATGAAAAAAAATGCAGGCTATGCTAAGGGAAATGAAGGAAGATGCACAGGGAACCAATAGTGATGGGAAGAAAACTGGGACTCAAATCAATGGAGTGGACCAGAAGGAAGAAAGAAACAACTAAACAAAAGAATGAAGAAACAAGAATTCAAAAAAATTAGGAGAGGCTTAGGAACCTCTGGGACATCTTTAAACATCCCAACATCTGAATTATAGGGGTACCAGAAGGGGAAGAAGAAGAGCAACAAGTGGAAAACTTATTTGAACAAATAATAAAGGAGAACTTCCCCAATCTGGCAAAGGAAATAGACTACCAGGAAATTCAGGAAGCTCAGAGAGTCCCAAGGAAGTTGGGCCCAAGGAGGAACACACCAAGGCACATCATCATTACATTAGCCAAGATTCAAATGAAGGAGAGAATTCTAGAAGCAGCAAGAGATAAGGGGACAGTCACCTACAAAGGAGCTCCCATCAGATTGTCAGCTGATTTCTCAAAAGAGACCTTCCAGGCAAGAAGGGGCTGGAAAGAAGTATTTGAAGTCTTGAAAGGCAAGGACCTACATCCAAGATTGCTCTATCCAGCAAAGCTTTCATTTAGAGTGGAAAGGCAGATAAAGCGCTTCTCAGATAAGGTCAAGTTAAAGGAGTTCATCATCGCCAAGCCCTTATTATATGGAATGTTAAAGGGACTTATCTAAGAAAAAAAAGATAAAAAATATGACAGTAAAAAGACAGCACACTCACAATTACTAACAACCACACCTAAAACCAAAGCAAACTAAGCAAACAGCTAGAACAGGAAGAGAACCACAGAAATGGAGATCATATGGAGGGTTAGCAACAGGGGAGTGGGAGGAGGAGAGAGGGGGAAAAGGTACAGAGAATAAGTAGTGTAGACGGTGGGTAGAAAATAGACAGGGGGAGGGCAAGAATAGTGTGGGAAAAGTAGAAGCTAAAGAACTTATGACACATGGACATGAACTAAAGCGGGGGAATGTGGGTGGGAGGGGGTGTGCAGGGTGAAGGGGAATGATGGGGGAGAAATGGGACAACTGTAATAGCATAATCAATAAAATATATGTTTAAAAAGCTGTTGATTATTTGCTTGTTTATTCATTCTGTTTGTTGTTGTCATTATTGTTTTCTCTTTTATCTTGTTGACATGGTTATTAGGATCAAAGCTACTCTGTCATAGCCAGAACTGTAAGTGTTCTAGGCTTATCTGGGGTTGAGTCAGTTAAACTCCGTTTTCAGTGCCCTTCTGTTAACAAAATGGCCAATGACTATTTTGATAACCAGCTATTTAAACAAAAAGATATTTAGGTTTTATTTTCTGCCCAGGTGTATGATATGTGAAAACATTTAAATGATGATGTACCTTTCAAATATTTCTTCACTCTAAATAATTTAGAAAAAATAAAAGGATGAAGAGAAAAATTTTTAAAAAGTATTTCCACTTTAACGGCCATCAACAAAGTTTGGCATAGTTTCTTTCAGTGTTTCTTCTGTGCATTTATAATAATTTTTTAGTACTAACTCAGAGAATTTTATTAATTTATTTAGCATTTTAAAACAATCTTTACAGTTTTATTGCAGTATAATTTATATACAATAATATTCATATGTTTTAAGTGTTCAATTCCATGATTTTTAGAATATTTAAAGAGTTGTGAAACCATTCCCACAATTCAATTTTAGAATATTTTATCTCAGAAAGAAAATAAAAAGCCTATTTGCAGCGACTGCTTGCTTCCACCTCCAGTCCTAGCTGACCACTAATCTACTCTCTGTCTCTGTTGATTTGCCTGTCCTGAACACTTCATATAAATGGAATCAATACTTGGCTTTTTGTGTCTGTCTTTCACTTAGCATGATGTTTTCAAGATTAATTCATGTGAGCACTTCATTCTTTTTTATGGCTGAGTAATATTCCATTACATGGCTATTCCACATTTTGTTTACCCACGCATCATTTTATGGTCATTGGGGTTGTTTCTACTCTAACTAAAATATTTTTATTAAAATAATTTAATAAGATGGGGAAATGTTATGATTTGGGGGATATAGCTACACTTTTAAAATGTTCTCAAGCAAGAAAACAGTACATGAACAACAATTAAAATAAAGTTTTAAAAAAGTTCTCAAGCATAGATTAAATAAAGGTTATAATAAAGAATTAAACAATATAACAAAGACAAAATGTTTAACAGAAGTTCTAAGCTTCTTTTAATGGTGTTTTGCCTGAGATGGAAAAACATCTATGCCCCAATTTTTTTAGTGCAAACTGGAATGAGCAACTTTCTTAAATACTGTGATGAAAACTGAAAAATAACTGCCCAGAAATGCCATTTGAATAATGCTTTGAACAAAGACTCATTGTACGATGAGTAAGTGGGAAAACGATAGAGGTGGAGAGAGCCTTACTGCTGATGACAGAAATCTTAGAGCACAGAATCTCTACGATGGCATTGTGATCGAGAAAGACAATATTTATTTCCTTCATTTCCTTGCTCTTCGAGGGAATATCTTTGCCTCTTATCTCAGCACTCTCTCAAAGAGCATGCTAACTAGTTCCACTAATTAGGAAAAAGGGGCTCATGAGGCCAATGAATTCTGCTCTTTTTTAAAGTGATAGACTATCTTAATTTGGATTGCTGTAACAAAATACCATAAGCTAGGTGACTTAAACAAAAAAATGTGTATTTCTCACAGCTCTGGAGGCTATAAAGTCCAAGATTAAGGTGCAGGCCAATTCAGTGTCCAGTGAGAGCCGTCTTCCTGGCTTGAAAACAGCTGAGTCCTCGCTGTATTCTCACACGGCATAGAGAGAAAACTCTCATGTCTCCTTTTCTTTTTTATAAGGGCATTCATTCCCCACCCTTATGATGTAATTTAACTTTAATTACCTCCTAAAAGTCCCACCTTCACATACCATCTGTGAGGATTAGGGCTTTAACCTATGAACTTGGGGGGACACAAACATTCAGCCTGTAGTGTAGACAGTAACCTTAACTTCGGGCATTAGAGGCATTGTGAGAAACTGTTAGTCTGATCCCCATACAAGCTGTGCATTTACACACACACACACACAATTTTCTCACAGTGCTTACTGCAGGGGAGCCTCTATTTTTATTAGGTGTTCCTAGTGATTGGTAATCAATCTGTTGAAAAATTAAAAACCACAGATATAGGAAAAAATATAATCTCTGCTAGAAAAGTAATTCAATACACATACTCTCTGCACAAGAAAGATACAGTAGTCCCTCATTATCCAAGGCTTCACGTTCTGAAGTTTTACTTACCCATGTTCAACTGTGATCTGAAAATATTAAATGGAAATGTCTAGAAATACACAACTCATAAGTTTTCAATTGCATGTCATTCTGAGTAATGTGCTGAAATCTTGTGAGGTCCCACTTGGGATGAGAATCATTCCTTTGTGGAGTGTCTCCCGGCTGTAGGCACTCCCTACTCATTAGTCACTTAGCACACAGTGCCTGTGTTCAAGTAACCATTATTCTACATAACAATGACCCCAAAGTGCAAGAGTGGTGATGCTGGCAATTTGGATACGTGGAAGAGAAGCCCTAAAGTACTTGGTAATAGCCTAATGCTACCTCACAATTGTTCTCCTTACTTGATCCCATCATATAGGCATTGTATCATCTCAGATCATCACAAGAAGGAGGGTGAGTACAGTAGAAGATACTTTCAGAGAGAGAGAGAGACCATATTCATATAACTTTTATTATTTCAATTGTTATAACTTTTATTATTACAATTGTTATTGTATTAGTACATTGTTACAATTGTTATGTTTTATTATTATTGAAGTTAATCTCTTATAGCACTTTAATTAATTAATTAATTAGTAACAATTTCTTATAGGTATGTATATAAAGGAAAAAAGTACATATAGGGTTTGGTACTACCTGCAGGTTCAGGCACTCACTGGGGGTCTTGGAACACATCCCCTGTGGGTAAGGAGGGACTACTGTATACACAAAGTCTAGCACAATAGAAGTACATTGTAATTGTTTATAGAGCAACCTCCGTATTCGAAATGTTTAAGGACCTTGTAAAAGTAGATGCCATGAAACATTTATTAATGAAGAATTGATCAAATGTCTATTGAGTGCCAAACATGCTGTGTCTGTGATAGTTGCTGGGGTGATCATTGTGGACCAGACAAAAACTACTGCCTTCAAAACCACATAGAGAATATAGCAATGCAGGGGAAAAGGGGACAATAAATGGGAGTGCTCTGAAGCTGTCATCCCAGGGAGGCGTAAGTCTATGAAAGCTGACAGGAGAGACACCTAACCATATCCTTAACATAATGTCCCACAAATGACCCTCGAGCTAGGTCACTGCTGTCCTAGAATGAGTAGGAGGTATCCAGGAAAATGAGGCAGGGAAGGGCAATCCAGAACGATGAAATGGCACGTGCAAAGGCCTGAGTGATCATGGTGCGTTTGCACAAAGGGAAAAAAACGTGTCTGGAGGAGGGGAACATGCAGCGGAGAGGGAGAAAAGGGCTTGGAATCTGAAGGGTGCTCATGCTACCTTAAATATTTTAGACTTATCGGAGAAGAAAGTGGTGTCTCAAATGCAGTATGGAGTAAATGTTAGATATTCTATTTATATTCATTTATGTCACCCTTTTCCATTTTTTTTTCAGGTTGCATTAGTTATTTTTTATTTCTGAATAAACTGTTTCTTTGGCTGTTGGGGACAGGGAGGCCGAGGCTGGATGCTCTGATTCCTGGACATTGAAGTTCAGGGAAGAGTTTTCAACTTCGTGGATCTTGTTAGGTGTGTCGTCAGAGTGGCCCTGACCTAGGTTGCAGGCTCGGTCACTGGTCAGGGTGCATTTGGGAGGCAGCTGGTCAATGTTTTTCTCTCTCTCTCCCTTCCTCACTCTCTAAAATTGTATACACTGACTAGTCCAGTCACTACTTCACTCCATAAATATTCATTTTTGGCTTTTATGGTGTAGCATCCTTTGTCCTTCAGGGTGACATTTTGGAACAGCAGGGATCTATGTGAAATATTGTCTCTTGAGCACTGTATGCAGGCCTGGGGGAAATCTTTTGCGTTTTTATAATATATGATGCAATTCAGTGGTTTCTGTTCACACTTTCTCCTTTGTACCAGACATAGCCTAGAATATTTTCAGGCAGATTGTGTACAAGGAACAAGCATATCCTTCCCTTCAGTACCACTGGTTGGCACACTAGTGAGTTCAGCAGTGATGGGCGGGTTCCACAAGGTTAAGAGTGAGACAGTTTGGATGGATGTGGTTTCTTTAACATTGTAGTTGTCTGTTTTCCATTCATCTTGATCTCTGATGATTCTGAGTATATTTTAGTTGTAATTCTGATGTGGTTGTATGAAGCAGTGAGCCATGTCTGCCTATGCCACCATCTTGATCGGAAGTCCCTTTTTCATTTCTAATGTTATAAACCGCATGTGTAAATATCTATGTTATATACATTCGGGGCATGCTCAAACATTTTTTTTCAGGGAAGTTGGAATCTACTGTCACGGGCAGTGAAGAGCAGTAGAAGGACTTTGAGCAGAGGGATGACACATTCGGGACAGCATTTTGGAAATACCCCTTGGTGTGGGACATCACTAGCCTAGGAAGGAGCTTCTCAAATTGTGTTTTTGACTGAGGCAAATTGAAGTTTTCCCTTCCTCATTTGTCTAGCAGGTTGCATGTCTCCCTTTGTTTAGCCTATAATTCCCAGTGAACTCTGGTTTCCTGCTATTTCTCATGAGCTCCTACAGAAGTGCTAAGGAAAGGCAAGCAAGAGGGGGTGCTTTTGGAAGGGAAAGGTCAGGGACAGGCCAACAGTCTGTCACCTGGTGTGGCGGTGTGGAGGTGCACCATTCAGGTCTTCTTTAAAAGAACATGTCGTGGGAGCCTCTGTGTGGTCCCCTGGGCTACTTCAGACAATGACAGAACACACAGGACTTCACAACAGGCAGCATTTGCTCGGGAACTGACCACACTTTCTGAAGTCTGAGGTTCTTCCTACCAAATTCTTCCTTTTCCACGGATGTCAAAACTGCATTGTAGTCTGAGGCTCTCTACCTTCTTCTGCTTCTTCTTCCCTTTTTCCTTCACAGGCACTTTCCTCAATACATCTCTTGCTCATTGTCTCAGGCTGACATAACAAATAGCACAGGCTGTATGGCTTAAACAACAGAAATGTATTCCCTCACAGTTCTGGAGGCTAGAAATCCAAGATCAAAGTGTTGGCAGGATTGGCTTTTCCTAAAGCCTCTCTCTTTGGCTTGTAGATGGTCATCTTGTCCCTGGGTCCTCACGTGCTCTGCCCTCTGTACCTGCCTGGGTCCTAATCTCCTCTTCTTATAAGGACACCAGTGATACTGGATTAGGGTCCACCCTAATGACCCTATTTTAATTTAATTACATCTTCTAAGACCCTATCCTCAAATATAGTCACATTCTGAGGTACTAGGGATTAGGATTTCAACATAGGAATTCTGGGAGGGGCACATAATTCAGCTCATAACACTCATTCAATTGTCTTAGCATTTTATGTCTTCAATGCCAGGTTAAGCTAATAGAAGATGTAACCATGTGAGGTACTCAACATGACTAGTGATTCTCCAGCTCAGCCTGACTCCTAAAGAATAATAAATATACAAAAGCATGGAAAAATAAGCCTCAGATATGAAATAAACCTCCAGCTTCTTGGGTAATCCCCAAATCCCTCAGAAACCTCTGAAAAGGATATTTTGACATGGAAAGCAGTAGTGACAAGGAACAAGGCTCCTCCTATCAGTAGCCTCTGTGAGGAGAGCACGTGGCCCCCAAGGCCTTAGCGTGTGGCTGACGTGAGGAAAGCCACAGCCCTGTCTCTATGAGCATCATACCACGTTCCGCCCGCAGCATGAGCACAGCACTCCCTCGCCAAGACAGCAGACGCAACGCTTCGGACGTGTGGGCTGGCAAGAGTGTGAGTGAAAAAGAAACTCTAGCAGAGACTTGGTGATGATGCCATTTTGGGGGCTGACATCCAAAATTATTAGCAGTGTTTTGGGGTATGTTTTGCTTTAACAAATAGGGAAAATGCTTTAATTGGTGCCCTTTATTTACGGTTTTCATCATTCATGTCCATGGAAAATGCCAACATCTTCCATGCTCAGAATTCCCAGGGGCTTGGCGGTGCACCAGCTCAACAACTGCTTTCACTTAGCAAACATGTTTTATTGCTTAGAAGATTGCTCTTCGTTAATACTACCTGGCAAATCTTAGTATAACCCTTATAATTGTTTTTTCTATCACACCCCTTTTCTAAGGGTGAGTCAATGTTTAATGAGTGAGTGCTCATGTATGTCATTCCATATGGGACAGGACTGAATTTGCTCAATGGTGCTAAAAAACAGATACAGTCTTTGTACACAGTATGCTATTACTATTATTTTTTTAATCAGAAATTCTTAATTACACCAGAATGGCCTGGCTGCTTTTATTTTGTAATTTATTGTGGTAAATGTGTATAATTTACCATTTTAACCATTTTCAAGCGTACAGTTCTGTGGCATTTAACTGCATTCGCTGTGTTGTGCAGCCATCTCCACCATCTATTCCAAAACTCTTTTTTACCACCCCAACAGAAATTCTGCAACCATTCAACTTCCCATTACTCCCTCTCCAGTCCCTGGTCACCATCATTCTACTTTCTGCCTCCATGAATTTGCCTAGTCTAGGTATTTCATATCAGTGGAATCAGGCTAGTCTTCTGTATCTGGCTTATTTCACCTAGCATAATGTTTTCAAGGTTCACCCATGTTGTGTCATGTATCAGAACTTCATTTCTGCCTATCGATGAATAAAATTCCATTGTATGTATAAACTACATTTTGTTCATCTGTTCTCTGTTGATCGATATTTGAGTGGTTTATGCCTTTTGGCTATTGTGAATAATGTTGCAATAAACATTCATCTATAGGTATCTGTTTGGGTCTCTGCTTTCAATTCTTTTGGGCATATGCCCAAGAGGGGAGTTGCTGAGCCTCCAGTAATCCCATGTTTTGCACAGAGGCTATACCATTTTCCTTTCTAAACAGCAGTATATGAGAATCCTAATTCTTTTCATTTTTAAGCCAAGTTTTGTATGTTTCAGAGCACAAGTCTTACACTTTAGTAGTTTAATTTATTCCTACGTATTTTATCCTTTCGGATGCTATTGTGAATTGAATTTTAAAAATGTACCCATGCTGAGCATACAATTTGATGACTTTTAGTAAATTGGTACTGTTGTGCAACCCTCATTTCAGTCCCATTTTAGAACACTTGCGTCATCCCCCAAGTTCCCTCGTGTCTGTTTGCATTAGATCCCTGCTCTCACCTCCAAGTTCCAGGCAACCTCGGATCTGTTCTTTGCCCCTATTGCTTTTTCTTTATTTACACCTGTCACATAAGTGGGTGCTTATATTTACATAAATGCATTTATAAACAACACACCATCTCCTTCTCTTTTTTCATTTTCCCTCTTTCTCATCCAGGACACAAAAGCATACATCTGAATTTGTCTAAATCTTGACCACCCAAGGACGTCACCTCTTGCAGCATCAACTAGGTACCAAGTGAGAAAAATCATGGCTCATCTTTCTGTCAGAGGAAGATGTTGAGAGCCAAGTTCATCAGAGCTGTCTCTGAGTGGGCTAGTGCTTGAGAAAACAGCAACATATGTGCCTCATCCTCCAGGTTATCTGAGGCTTGTAAGTATGTGCTGAGTTTCTGTTGGACAAATCCAGAAGAGAGAAACTTAGCAGAACTGAGGACTGCTATGGGCTCTTTCACTTTATTGAAAACCTAAAATAAGAGACATTGTTCAGCCACGGTTTAGAATCCACTAGAAACTGCTGGACATGGTTAACTCATTAAATAAAGGTATGCTGTGAGTGAGGTTCAGAAACTTCAACTGTGTGAAATGTGAGGTTGCATAATTGCAAGGTGATTGAAAAGAAAGTAGGGACTGGGCGGAGAATGGGAGCCAATCGCCAATTGCCAATATTGGATCCAAATGAACATCCACAGCCCAAACCCAGCCTTCTGGAGGGCGGCCCAGGCACCGTGGCAACTACACAGTTTCCTGCACTCCACTTTCCCCTGGTAGCTTTGTTGACCTTCTCTTTGAATTCCCGAGATACCTTATTTGTGTTTTGCTCAACAAGTCTCCTAAGAAGGGCCAATCCATGGCTAATAAAGACTCAAAGTGCTCTCATTAGCTTGAATAAAAAGCTCAGTTACTTTAACCTACTTCTCTCCTTCAACTACAAAGATAATGCAAGGCTCAGATGTTACTAGGAGTTTCTCAGCACTTTGTCCTTCAAAAGACTTGGAAGACCAAGTTTCCTAGAATACACAAGGCCTCTTATCCTGAGGTTTATAAATTGTTCAAAGGGCAGGAGATAGAGTAGTATTTTTGGTTGAGAAGAGGGGCAGAGGACACAGAAGTTTGATTTGTTTGAAATTACTTGGGGAAATAATGAATCAAAGTTCATTTGGGTTATTGTTGTATCCTTGTCGGCTCTCAAAGACACAACAGATATTTATCAAGGACCTACTGTGTGCAAGGCACTGTTCTACGTGCTGGGAATATAGTGGCAAACAAAACAGACAAATATCTCTGCTCCTCTTTCATTCCAGTGAGAGAAGACACACAATCAACGAAATAAATAAATAAGATATGTGGACAGGGGCTAAGAGCCATGGAGAAAACTGAAATGGGAGGGGCCCAGGGACTTCTAGGTGAGGAAGGATGATCAATGGCTGCGATCTGAAATAGAGTGGTCACGCATAACAAAATGGGTAAATGACGAGTTGGCTTGTGGGCAGGCCCAAACAGAAACTAATTTAAGATAACTGCCTCCGATTCCTATGCTCACAACTTACTTATGCTGTCCTTGCCTTACTTGGCTCTCTTCAGGGGTGTCCATTGCCTATAGGAGAGTCTGCACCTCTGAGCTGGACATTGGTTCCAGCTTTATTGCCTTCTCTATAACCTACCATTCCAAAATCATCTCATATTTTCCCATACTCTGCACTCCAGATTCTTGTTAAATGTTGAATTTAGCAATCCACTATCCTTTGGATGATCCAGAATGCCTCTCCTCCATCATTTCACACCACTCCTTCATCCCTGAGTAGCACAGAATCATTACAGACAAGTTGTGGCACGTGAAAGCAAACATTTTAACTCTGCCCTCATTCACAGAATCTAGAGACAATGAGGTTATCACAAATTTGAGAGGAGTGCAATCATAGCATGTCATCTCCTTGCCAAAAGTGTTCAATGGCTTCCTATTTCCTATGAATTAAGATACCAGATCTTTAGACTGCTAATCAAAATCTTCTGAAATAGGGTCCCAAAATACCTTTCCCAAACCACCTCCCGTTACACTGACCTGTATAGTTTCCTTACACCATGCTGGCACTTGTCTTTGCCATCTCTGTTCTTTGCTCACAGTGGTCCCTGTCCTGAAATGTCCTTTTCTTTGTCCACGTATCAAATCCTGGGGCCCAAAGAGTTTGGGGGACTTGCTCAAGTTCACAGAGTTTGAGTAAATCTCACTTTTCCCAAGAAAATATTTTAGGTCAGGATCAATCTTTTCTTCCCTAATACTTTTATAGTACTTTGATCTTAGTAATCATTAAACCCTACGTTGTCTTTTCATTATTTACATTTATAGGAAGAGATTTGTGGGTATGCAAGTGGCTCTAGAATTAACATAAGCTCAAATCCTGCCTCCATCACAGCTATGTGACCTTGAACAAGTAACTAGACCTCTTTGACCCCAAGTTTTATAAGTTGAAAAATGGGATATATGAAAATATCTACCTTTCAGGATTTCCCAATATATAGTAATTTGCTTGTTGACAGAAAATAATTTTTTGTTGTTGATTTAACAGAACACTTCATTTTTAAATTAAGTTTACTGGGGTGACATTGCTTAATAAAATTACATAGGTTTCAAATGTATAATTTTATGATACATCATTTGTGTATTGCATTATGTGCCTACCACCCAAAGCCAAATCTTCTGTCACCATATAGTTGACCCTCTTTACCCTGCACTGCCCACCACCCCTCTTCTCTCTGGTAACCACCATACTATTATGTGTACCTATGAACCTTAAAAAACTTTCTCGTACTTGTGTTTCCTTTCGCTCTTAACACAGTGTCCCATAAATTAAATGGCTCAAAAATGCTAGTTTAATTAAATCCCTTGAATAGTTTTGGTCATGTTTTTAGCTCTTTAGTCTTTTTAATTTTCACACTTCATGTCTTATCAAGTCACAGTGAGACGGTTGAGTTCCTTTCATTTTAAAAAAATCAATATTCCTTCTATAGTGTGGGCAAAAAAGGGATTCACATAAAGTAACCTCATGGGGTGATCTAATCATAAATTGCTAACTGGGCAGGTCATGGTGGGTAGTCTGCAGTAGGCATATAACTTTTTAGTAAAAGGTTTATGTTTGTCTACAGCAAGCCCTGTTTATTGTGCATCTAGGTTAACATACCTCTGAAATGACAAAAGTAATACCCCTCAAGGGGGTAACTCCCCTCAAGAGAGCACATAATCTTGTTAACTATCCTGCAATCCAATCCCCACCTGCTTTCTCCAACCTTCATGTAATCTTCCTTATGTTCTCTCCTTAAACTCAAATGCATAAAAGAAACTGCAATGTTGTTCTCCAGAGTGCATGAGACCATGCTTCCCAAAAATTGTCATTAGTTGTGGCTCAAATAAACAATATAAAAATTCTATAGAGCTTTAGAAGTTCCCTTCATTAACAATAGGTATGTTAAAACCTTTTAATTTTCCTCTTTTTCTCCAGGGGTATGGTACTTTTAACGAAGAGGGAATCACACCATGAGGTGTAGGAGCCTTCCTGTCCAGAAGTGTAGAAGGCAGCTCCACGCTGGAGCCTTCTGAGTCTGAAGGACGACGGTACTTACTCAGAAGCTGTCTTGTTTCAGGACAAAAGCCATTGGTGTTTTTTAATATAAGTAAAGAATTGCCTCTCTTTGTTTATTAAAAAAAGAAAGAAAAGACATTTGTTTAAACAGGTTCTTAGAGGATTGTTTTTGCCAAGTGAATGTTCTACATGGTATATGCAGTTTGTTATAGGAGATGGTTTAAACAGGGACAAAGACTGTGTTGCTAGCTGGTGAGTTGCCTCGTAATTCATGCATATGAAGGATTACCATTGCACTTAAAGAAACTAGCATGAATAGGGCTCAAACTGAGTTGTGGGAAATGCACCAGAGTTGGGTTCACGCCTTCATTCTGCTCTTATAAGTCATACAATTTGGCAAAACTCTCTAAACCGGTTTTCTTCTAAAGTAGAGCTAACACTTGCCTCAACTGTATGACAGACTCATTACAAGAATCAAGGGGGGAATTAATCTGTGAAGACTATAATGATATAAAATGTGAAGAAGTACTATAATACCTAAATTTACATTAATTTAATCTGCCACAAATTCCATTTGGAAATAGGTAAGATATAAATAATAAACTTCTACTGCCTGTACTCAGCTGAAAAAAGAATGGTATAGGATTATTTAATAAAAGGAGATAATCTGTAGGTTTCATTTGTAATAGAATATGCTAATAAAATATCTAAGATACCACAATACCAAAATTCTCAGTTCATCTTGCTGGGAAATATTTTAGTGACTTTACTTGACAGGTGACAATAGGTCATATTCATAAAGATATTTTCATTGAAGAGCAACAAACAGTGTGTCTAATATTACTACAGGTTTTGAGGGAGTTATTAACTACAATTATAGGTTGTTCAGATTGTCCAGGTTCATGTAGCATACAGCTGTTATCTTTTATTCTTTTATAAAAGTGAGTTTTCAATTTAGAAAATTACATGTGGCATTGAACTAGTTGAAGTTTTCTCTGATGTCAAGAGTATCTATTAAGAAGTTTGGAGGGTTCTGAGATAATGGTATTAGTGTCTTCCAATCTCATTCATTTACCACTAGGAAACATGGTAAGAAATGTCTGAATGACACCCCCACACCACCCCCAGTGATCTCTGCATCCTGGTTCACACCCTGTGTAATTTTGTGTGTGTGTGCACCAGACTTAACAGCTCACTTCCAAAGAATAAAACAGCAGAAATTGTGGGATGTCATTGCTGAGATTAGGTTTTAAAAAGACTCTGGCTTGCATTTTGGCCACAACTATCTTGGATAGCTCACCACAAGGGAAGCCAGTTACCTTGTAGTGAGGCAGCTCTGTAGAAAGGCCCATCTAGTAAGGGATTTAAGTCTGCTAATAAACATGTGAGTTGGCCTGGAACAGCCACACTCACCGCAGCTGAGCTTTCAGATGAGACCGCATGGCCCGCTGACCGCGTGAGTAATTTTAGGAGGGTCCTTATGTCAGAGCCACTCAGCTAAGCTGCTCCTGATGTTCTGATCCACAGAAACTGAGTGGTAATAAGTGTTTATTGCTTTAAACCACTAAGTTTGGGGACAATGTGTTATATAGCAATAGAAAATGAATATACAAATCTTATTTATGTTCCATCCATCAAAATTAAAAGACGTATGTGTAAAAATAAGTAATATCATTTTTAATAGCAATAAAAGTTCATCACTATCAAGCAGTGCAGGACAATAATATGGAATGGGGGAACCAGACTTGTCAAGAAAAAAAGAGAGAGAGGACCCAAATAAATAAAATCAGAAATGAAATAGGAGAAATAACAACTGACATGAAAGAAATACAAAGGATTATAAGAAAATATGACCAACTATATGCCAACAAACTGGACAACCTGGATGAAATGGATAAATTCCTAGAAACATACAATCTTCCCAAACTAAATCAGGAAGAATGAGAAAATCTGAATAGACAGATTACACCTTTCGAAATTGAAGTGATAATCAAAAACTCCCAACAAACAAAAACCCGGACTGGATGGCTTCACAGGTGAATTTTACTAAACATTCTGAGAACTAAAACCTAAATATCTTTTTGTTTAAATAACCAGTTATAAAAATAATCATTCGACATTTTGTTAACAGAAGGGCATTGAAAATGGAGTTAAACTGACTCAATCACATGTAAGCATAGCACATTTATAGTTCTGGCTATGACAGAGTAGCTTGGATCATAATATCTCATTTTACAAGGACAATTATCCTAATTCCAAACCAGATAAAAACACTACAAAGAAAGAAAATTTTAGGCCAATATCACTGATGAATATAGACCCTAAAATCCTCAACAAAATCAGCTGAGTACAGCGATGCATCGAAAAGATCATACGCCATGATCAAGTGGGATTTATTCTGAGAATGCAAGGTTGGTACAACATTTGCAGACCAATAAACATGATTTAGCACATAAACAAAGTGAAGGATAAAAATCACAGGATCGCATCAATAGATGCAGAAAAAATATTTGATAAAATATAAAAATACATGGAAAAGGAAAAAAGAACATTTTAAATTAGGAAATATGAAATCTCTAGGTTGCTAAATATCCATGTAGTATCCAGCATATTATCAATGCATTATGCTTAATCAAACTGCAATGATATTGAAAACTTTCAAACTTTAGATTAAAACATTCAGAGGATGAAAACTGTAAATAACAGGATGTTAAAATGAGACTCTCACTGGCCCGGTTTCAGCTGAGCTCCCCAAAGCTGAGGGCAATACACAAGTGCCACGTGCCACCCAGATGACTGAAGGAGGGCGCTGTCCTCTCATGCAGGACGTGTTAAGAGTTGCCAGCATTAGCTGATCTCCTACACTTAGTTTTAAAAATATTTTATTTATTTGTTTTTAGAGAGAGGGGAAGGGAGGGAGAAAGAGGGAGAGAAGCATCAGTGTGTGGTTGCCTCTCACGTGGCCCTCACTGGGACCTAGCCTGCACCCCAGGCACATGCCCTGACTGGGAAGCGAAACGGCGACCCTCTGGTTCTCAGCCTGCGTTCAATCTACTGAGCTACACCAGCCAGGGCACCTGCACTTATTGTTTCAAAACTGAATTTGAATAATCTATACTAGTAGGATTTTTTGGTAAGAGTTTTCATTGTGCTCCATATTTCAACCCCAGAAGCAGGAAAAGAACGGGCTACAAGTAAAGGACAGGGAGTTTGAACAGAACCATTTGCAGAGCTTGGGGTTTGGGGTCACAGAGACTAGTGTCTGATTCTTGCCAGAGGACATCTAGAGGTGAGAGAATATGGCCGGAACTGGTCTTGTTTTGGAATGAAGACAGAGTACCTTGAGGGGCAGCTGCATTTCCACTGCACTATTCTAGGTCCTGGATTTGAAGGCGGCTGGCCTGGAATTTGCTTAAAAGTATTATAAATCTTCCAAGTCCTGCCTAGAGGGGTGATGTGACCCAGGCAGAGGGTATAGACACCTGAGGCTCAGGGGTCATGAGCAACCACATTATCTACATCAAGGAGTGGGCAAGCAGAGAGATCTCTGAGGAGTCTGTAAAAGTTTACCATGAGAGGAAGCACCTGCTGCCTAGAGGGACAGAGGCAGGATTATAGCCGTCCAATGAGTGAGGCTGTGTCCTTGTGCTACTCCCTTCTCCCCAGCACCCCACACTGCAGAGGTCATACACAGCAGGTCATAAATGGGGAAGCAGAGAAAACAGCGAAAGAGATAAGGAACAAATTCTACCCTCAAGCCTGTCTCCTGGCTGGGGCCATGTCCAAATGTGAGAAGGGAGGAAGACTTAATTGAATAACAATTTAAAGTTCTGATTTTTATAACAGACTAAAGGAGATTTATATAGTTACTAAACTGACTTTATTTTTTTAATGCCAAAACAAGGGACTTTTCATTTATTTTCTAAGGATGACTGGGAGAGACATGGAACACGCCCATGATTTCTTCTTCAGGCAAGGAAAAATCAGATCATGGAGTGATGTAAACAGACAGTAGAAGAAATAATAAAGTTATTTTATGCTTATACTCCATCCAGTCCAGCTCATTCAACAAAATGACTGCAAGTGTTTGTGGGAAAGGAAGGGAGGGTCCTGTTGCCAGGAACCTGCCTCTAGCTACAAAGGATATATGGATCACTAAAGATAAGAGTTTTCTAGTGAAGCCTTGGGTATCTTCCACTTGACTAGAAATGATGCCGACCCTAAGGCTCAGGTCCAACGGAGAACACTGGGAACACGAGCGCCTGGCCCACTCAACAGCTGCTAAGGGAATTTTGTCTCGAGTAAGGGGAAAGCCTCCTGTTTCGGGAGGGCCAGGCATCTCTCCACCGAGTCCAGACCTTACTGGTCTAAAGCCAACATCAGTGTTTTCAACAGTGCTTCCACAAAGCATGACATCCACAGGATGTGAATAGGCATTACCAAGGAAAAGAGCGTTCCATGGTCAGAAAGTCTGAAACGCGCCAAGTCAAACAAAGCTAAACAGTTATTTTGCTGCAGAACTTGTCAGAGCCTTTAATGAGCTAAAGCACACTGGTCACGTTTCTCTAAGGTGAGACCACATCGCACAATATTTCTTGCAGCTTCTCTCACTGTAGAACACCTTTCTTCATTCCCTTGACTACACCTTAGGAAACACTGATTTAGAGAGTTGTACCCAGAAATGATACCAACCAGATGATGCATAGCTGCTGCAGAGTGGATTACAGTCCTGAGGGGACAAGGCAACAGTTCCCGTGGCACCCTCCTCAGTTCTTGGACCAGCCCCCTTGTGGGATTTGCTTTTCCCATCCAGCTTCTGAAGTCGTCCTGACACCCACCCTCTGGCCTCATGACTTTCCTCTGGTTTTGTCCTTCACTGTTTCCTACCCAAGCTCGACGGCTTGTTCCCTGGTCCACACCCTGTGCCATTGTGTCCAGGACATCTATTTCAGCCTGCTGGGGCTGGCAAGGATTTCAATTAAGAAGAAATTTTACTTCCCCAAATATCATGTTTATGCAACACGTAGTGCTAGAAATTTAAGCTTTAGGTGAGAATCTAAGATTTTATGGTAAATCGCTGCTTAAATGTTTCCACACACCTCCACCTTGTTCTTACTCCAGACTCTAGCCAGCTTGGTCTGGTTCTGATTACATCCAATCCTCCTCGCTTTTTGCCCCCTCCAACCCTGTTCTCTAAGTTCTAGACACATTAGTCTGTTTCAACTCTTTGGAGCACTGCTTCTTCTTCTTTCTTGTCCTCCCTTTTTTCTTCCTCAGTCTCACTCACACCCCTGCAGGGGTGTCCAGCCTGCGCCCATGGGCCACATGCAGCCTAGGACAGCTGTGAATGTGGCCCAACACACAATCATAAATTTACTGAACACAGTATGAGATTTTTGGGGAAATTATATGTCACAATATATTTAATGAATAGCCCAAGGCAACTCTTCTTCTTCCAGTGTGGCACAGAGATGCCAAAAAGTTGGACACCCCTGCTTAGGGCATCGGTGTATTTCCATCCTTTGGATACCTCCTGCCTGTTCTTTGTGTTTTGCTCTGCCCCACTCGAACCAAATTAGGTGCCCATTTTTGTGCTAGCAAACACTCTGTGCTTACTCTTGTCTCCTGAATACAGGAAGCAACTGTATTCTTTTTTTATTCTACTCCATTAAAACTTGACTGTCAAACCACCCTTAAGTGAAATTTCCAGTAAATAATGGAAATTTGTCTTATTTGTTTGAATAATAAGAAGTCCACAGGTCACTGGCCTAGAAGCCAATCCAGTGAAATAACCACACAACTTCAGTCTAATACAGTGTAATGTCAAAACTCTAAAATTATCTAATGTTAAAATTTCTCCCATTCTCCACAGAGGCCTCCTTAGCTTAAAAGCCTAGGGTAGGAAATAGAGATGTGGTTGTCTCCTCTGCTCTCCTCACTTACTTACTTTCTCCCTTACTAAAGAGATGATGCTTCCGAATGTGCTTCCATTCCCGTCTCCCACTCCCCCTTCTGCCCCATCTGTCCCCCCAACCCCAAGGTCAGGCCCAGGACTGGGGGAAGAGGAGATGAGTAGAAGAGGCCCTAGTTTTACGTGGCTGTTGAAGGTGCGCCTGGCACTGGTGCCCTTTTACAATGGTCCGTGTCTAAGGCTGTAGCTGTGGCACTTTTCTGTGTTCCTCTGAGATTTCACTACTAGTGACCTCTAACATATATTAGTTCTCTATTGCTACATAACAAATGACTCCAAAACTTAGTAGCTTAAAACTATGAACATTTATTATCTCACACAGTTGCTGCTTAACTGATTGGTTCTGATTCAGGGTCTCTTAGGAGGCTGCACTCAAATGCTGGTAGGAACTGTAGGCACCTGAGGGTGAGACGGGGGCTGGGGGATCAACTCCTAAGATGGTTCTCTCACACGCCTGGCAAGTTAGTTCTCATTTTTGGCAGAAGGCCTTAGTCTCTCACCACTTGGACCTCTCTGTAGAGTTGCTTTCCCCAGAGTGGGTAATCCAAGAAAAAGAGTAATGAGGGAGCCACAGTGTCTTTTATTAAACCTGGTCTTAGAAGTCACACGCCATCACTTAAATTGGTCACTGCTTTTGTCAGGTCAAGCTGTCATAACACCATACCATAGACTAGATGGCTCAAACAACAGAAGTTTATTTCTCGCGGTGTTAGATGCTGGGAAGTCCAAGATCAGGGTGCCAGCATGGCCAGTTTCTGTTAGAGCTCTCTTCCTGCATTACAGATGGCTGCCTTCTCCTTCACAGCAGAGAGTGTCCTCTCCTCGCAGAAAGAGAACAAGCTCTCTGATATCTGTTCTTATAAGGGCACTAATCCTGTCATGAGGGTCCTATCCTCATGACTTCATCTAAACCTAATTACTTCCCATAGGCCTCATCTCCAAACACCATCTCACTGTAAGGACTCCACATATGAATTTGGGGGAGATACAGTCAGTCAGCCCATAGCAGTCACACACACCAACCCTAATACGATGTGGAAGGGGATACATGGGAGTATAAGCGCCAGGAGGGGAGATCGCTGGGAGTTATCTTGGAGGCTGGCCACCACCCAGGCAAATCCTCTCTTCCAGCTGACCCCTTATGGCTCCCAGCTCAGTCCCTGGGCTTTCCTCTGCCCCCCAAACCTCACTCTCTACTGGAGGCTCGCTGCTCTTCTAAGTGACCTCTTGGTGAGATTCATTCCTGCAAGCTGGCTCCCTTCTACAAAGCTACAGGTCCCCATATAGTTCCTGGGAGATATGCGTCTTGGCCCGGTAGTGGCTGGAAGTGCAACTCACTCCCTGCGCAGTGCCCCCTCCTCGAAGTTCTGCCAGCATCAGCCAGACTCTTGCTTTTAGCTTTCAGCTTTCTCAGCTGTGTTTTAGAAACCAAACTCTGAGATCTTTAACTCCAAAGAAAGGTGTCAAGTTCTTTGAGTGTTCCTCTTGTACTCCCATTCTCAGTTTAAGGTACAAGATAGAACTCCTTTGTCCTCCACTTTGTTCTCCAAAATATCCCATGTTCCTCCAGCCTCCTCTCCCATGGCTCTTGTATAACCTGGGTATGAATAACACCGGTTTTTAAATCTCTCCACACACCCTGCAGAGGCGGTTGTAGCAGATGCTTTTGGTGTCCTGTCCCTTGGCCCTCATGGTTGCCCACCCATGGTTTCCTACTGTTAGTGCCTGTGACCCTGCCTGGGGAACATGGTCGGTCTCAGGAACATCAGAATGAGGAAAGTCAGAATGCCTGGAAGTCACCAGCCTCTGGAGTAGCCATCAACCAAAGACAAGTGGTCGTTGGAGATCATATCACCCAGCTTCCTCAGGTGGGACAGTTCTGAGGCGTATTCTACACTGTCTCCAGGGAGTTCCCAGTGGGATGATCTGCAGCTGAGGACAGTGGTAGCCTCTGATAAATGCACCCTAAACTGGCTTCCTACCTTTTTCAGATGCACTTTCCCACATTTCCTGTGGATGTTTCCTGAAATCACCTCTCAAACAAACTATATTCATAGGGTCCGCAACAGGAAGAACCCGGCTTGATGGGTGTGTGACCTGTGAGGGCCTTATTTCTGATAGTTCTCTGCTGTTGCCATCTTGAGATTATCAATAATTTTTTAACAAGGAGCCTCACATTTTCGTTTTTGACAGGGTCTTGCAAATTCTGTCATTAATCCTGAACTCAACCTAAGACAGTGGTCTAGCACCTCTGGTTAGGGCTGGGGTACTTGATGCCCATTGCATTATTCCTGGCCTTTGATATTATAGTTCATTGTTCTATTACAAATCCAGGATTGAGAATTCAGAAAACCACTGGGTTTCACCCTTTTGGAAGGAATTACATTTCATTTTGTTCTATGTGATTTTCATTGGTTATCACATAGCTTGGACTGTGATTATCCTTTAAAGTTCAAAAGAAAGCTTATTATATTTGTAATGTGTTATCATTAACACTCCACAAGGCCTGTGTTCAGCATTGCAATTTCACAAGCTTTTATTTCCATGACTTCTTATCACTTTCCTCAGACTTTTCAACGAATTCCTAAATGTGAGAATAGTCAGTTGGCTCAGATTTCTCTGTTTCTCATAATATTTGTATTAATACAGGCTCTAAATCCACAGAAATCTGTTCTCATGAGGAAGTGATTAAAAGAAATATGTGAGAATGTTTCTGTGGAGCTGGGACTGCTCTAAAAGACAAACTGTGCAGCTTAAAATTGAGACTTAGACAAAAAGAGGGAATCCTTCTCACTTGTTACTGATTGGCCACGCCGCTGCATTTCATACCTCAACAGGGTTGTGTTTTGAATTAAAGGGAATTTCCTTCACCAGAGAGCCAATACACCTATTCAAGATATCTTTCTACTTTCCAGATATAACATCAACATATAGCTTAACTCTTTTCTCTCACCCCATAATAATCAAATAAGAGAGTTTCAGCTTTTTCAAATAAAAATATCCTTCCAACAGGATGGCTAAATATCAAGAAATTATTGAATGCAGGTGGAACATGGAACTTTAACTCTCTAAACTTGAAATGGAAAAGTCAAGATTTCTGCATGGGAAGAAAAGGTGGAACAGATGACCCTCACTTCCTCTTTAACTCTGACCTTTCAGTTTTTGTTCCACATAGTGAGTCCATTGTTGTAATAAATGAATTCCATTTTTATTCACACTTGACCTTGTTGTGTAATGATAATTTACTGTATTTTGCTGTGTATAATGTGCACTTTTTGCACAAATTTTTGAGGGAAAAATAAGGGAGTACATTATATATTGGTAGTACCTGAAATACCTTGTATCTGTTCTTGTGTTTTTCAATTATTGGTTACATAAAATTTCTTGTACCATAATATGTTCAAGAATAAATGCTAAATACAAAAAAACACAAGTATCTATATGTAATTAATTAAATTGAATTCAAAAAATTAAAACAAAAGATTTTTTTTTTTACTGAAAATTTATGCCAAAAACATGGGTGCACGTTATCAACAGGAACGTATTATACCCGGCAAAATACAGTAATGGCAAAACATAGGGGTAAGTATAACAATTACCATTTATTGAGTATTTAATATGTGCCAGTCATCTGCCACAAGCATTCTCTCAGTTCAAAGTGGACTAATGCTCCCATGCTATTTGAGGAAAGTGAGGCTCAGAAAGGTTAAATAACTTACCACTGAGTAGGTGTCTAGATTGAACTATCCATGCTCTAGGTCATATTACTTGCTTGTAGAAGAAATAATTTTAAGTGCCCATTAGTAAATGAGTGAATCAAAAAACTGTGGTACATTTACACAATGGAATACTACACAGCAGAAAGAAAGAAGGAGCTCCTACCCTTCCCAACAGCACAGATGGAACTGGAGAGCCTTATGCTAAGTGAAATAAGTCAGGTGGTGAAAGACAAACACCGTATGATCTCACCTACAAGTGGAACCTAATCAACAAAACAAATAAGGAAGCAAAAATATAAACAGAGACATTGAAATAAAGAAGAAACTGACAGTGACGAGAGGGGAGGGGAGAGGGGGATAAGGGGAAAGAGAAGAGGAAGGTCTGTCAGGAACATGTGTAAAGGGCACACGGGCAAAGCCAAAGGGGGGTAGGATTGAGGGTGGGATGTGGGCGTGGGTGGGGCAGGGAAGAGTGGCGGGGCGGGGGGGAATGGAGACAACTGTACTTGAACAACAATAAAAAAAAGATAATAACATAAAAAAGAAATAATTTTAATTTCTATTATTTAAAAGCCTTGTTACAATAATCCTCCCACAGCTTGATTTCTTAGGAGTCCAGTTCTAGTTTCCATTGTGTCTTAAGTTTCTAATAATTTTGGAGTTAATATGCGGGTTAAGGAAAGTACTAACAGCAACAGCCAAAAGACCTTTGGGAAAACAACGTCTTTGGGAAAAATCTGCTGAAAAACAACATGCTGTGTTAGCCATATGGAAACAGTTGATGGAGGTCTCTGTGGTAGATGCAGCTGAATACCGTTATTTCTTTCCTCTTTGCTCTTGCTCATACTCTCCCTGTACTGGCCCCCTTCATCTGGTCCCTCCTATTCACCCCTCTCAGCCTCTGTGTAGACATAATTTTCTCCAGGAAGTCTACCTGCCCTTCCTTTCCCACTGCCCCGTCCTGGGTTGGGCCACCGTGATTAGTCATTGCTCCATAGTGCTCCCCAAACTCATCGTGCACATTTATGACTTGTGATCTGCTTTCCCCACTGGGTTGTAAGTTCCTTGGGTGCAGGTGTGATATTTTATTGATCTTTACCCTTTGCATATAGTTGCAACTTCTTTTTTTTTTTTTTACTTTTCTTTTTTAATAGTTCATTTTTTATTGTTTTTTCCATTACCATTTATCTTTCCCTAAACCCTCTTCCACCTCCACCCACCCCCTCCATTGCAGTTTCTTACTAAACCTTTGTGGAATGACTACATGATTGGCTCACTACCTGATAGGACCTGGGATCTCCCAAGAACCTTAGCCACCAGAGCTTTGTGTGGAGGCAGAGCCTGTGATGGGAGAGGCATTGCCTGCACGAGGAGCTCAGAAAGTAGAACTCTTCCTCGTGAATGAAAACAGCAGCTGGTCTAAGCCCAACTATGATCTGAAAGGGAACATTTGTTATCAGACCACACCCTTAGACTTGGCAAGTTCTTCCTTATTTGAGGGTGTGTTGCTCCCTTTTGTCTGATGTCACACCCCATAAAGGGGAGTTATTTGCTTCTATTTTCAACAAGGAAAGAAGTAGGTGCCCTGCCAGTCTCTTAGCCTCTTATTGAACGAAAGACCCTCATTACAGGTGTAATAGTATCTTGAAACGATGGACTTAAATGAAGACAGGGCCGAAAGTTAGATGTGAGGCAGCCCTTAGCATTCATCAGTTCGTCCTCTAGGCTTTACTGAGAGACGCCAGCACTGACATAGCATTGACGTTCAGTTAGAGCTGGATTCAAGTTCCAGTTCTTGGAGCTCCTAAACAAGTCACTTAACCTGGCTCAGTTTCTCATTGAGCAACTTTAAAGTAGAGATTATAACATACCTAGGTTTGTACTCTCATTATAAAGTTTCAATAGCACAAGGTCTATAGAAGAGTGGACAAAAAGCGGGGGCTCACAGTAAACCTGACAAGCTCAGGGGAGGCCGGCATGGCGGCCTCACAAACTCAGAGACTGAAGGTGCCCACACAGGAAGGTCTGGACATAAAATCCCTAGCTAAAAGTGGGTCATGGTGGGCAGCCACAGCCCAGGCTTGAGGCTTCTTTGATAAAAGTCAGTCTGTACCCTAAGGAAGCCCATCTATTGTCTTTTAGCATCTACGATAACATACCTTTGAAATGTCAGAGTAGTCTTTGTCAGACCCTTAGGGCACAACCTCCACCAGAGCAGGAGACCCCAGAACCCCTCATTGTCATCTTGTTCCTCTCACACCATCTCCATGCACCGTATATGTTAATTGTTAACTATCGGGTACCACTGATGTAAAAGAAGTAATGCGTTTCTCCATTTTGCCTTTTTATACTAACCCAAAGATTTCCCTGCTTTGCTTTCTTTCACTCCTTAATCTACCACCTATGGATTTCATGTAACACTTCTTAGGTCTCCTTCTTTGATTCTAATGTATAAAATAAGCTGCAAAACTGCCATTCTCCAGAGCATTTTTTTAATTTGTTAAGATTTTGCTTCCCAGCAATTGTCATTAGTTTGGCTCAAATAAACTAAAAAATTTCCTACAGGTTTGGACATTTCTTATGTTGACATAAGGAACTAAAAGGAGGTCATCAATAAATGTTTCTTCCTGTGTTTCTATACAGGCTTAGCTCAAGTTCATCCACTTGGTTGCTTGTCTTCGGCAACCTTCGAAGACTGCTTCTCAGTCCTAAGTGGTTTGAGAATAACCTGAGGTCCTCCTTAAAAGGCAGCCTCCTGGCCCCACCCCCAGCGAGTCTGGCGCTGTGGGTCTGGTTACCGCCCAGGAAGTTGCATTTTTAACATTGGTTCCAGGTAATTCAGAGACACTTCTGGAACATGATTTGAAAACTGAAAAGCATTTATCTTAGACTAAGACTACTTTCCTTTCATCAGGGGCAGGCCAAAGAAAAGCACCTGTAAGCTAAAATATTTGATTGCATACTCTGACCTGGGAGGTGTTCAGAAAAACAGACAGTAAACTGAGGAGGTGGTGGAGATGATGGCGTAAGACAGTGAAAGTGGGCGTTTTTCACAGGCCTACAGGGCAAACTCCTCAGGGAGTGGTGAGTGGAACAGAATAGCAGACGGCCTGTATTGGTGGGGATGCAAGAGGGCAAACTGGAGGGGCCAGAGAGCTTCCAGCTTGTACCAAGTCAGCACTTTGAAGTACAACTTTATTATCTTACTTTAAGGGCTTTTAATTCCCTCTGCATCAGACCCATTCAAATTTTTAAGCATCAGTGCTCATATATATCCCTAAGCCAAGTACAAGAGACTTTGCTAACACCAGTGGTTTGGGGTTGCCAAGTGCCTGCGGCTTCAGTAGAAGGGAAAAGTGAGAGGTAAGTAGCCATCTGCTCGAACCGACTCTGCAAAATCCCCACCGAGGCCTGAAGTAGACGTAGCCTTCGTCTGCCTCACCTTTCCAGGCGCTCGGCAGGGCATTTTGCCGAAAAACGCTTGGCAGGGGCTCCCCGCAAAGGCTGGTAACTAAGTAGGTGTGGGCTAGTCCTGGGATTTCTCTCCCAATTCTTATTTTCTACCCTTCCCTCTCTTTTTAAACATCGCTGGAATTTGGAGTTCATGGCCCTTAAAGAAACACAGTGTATTGCTTTCAGGATGCCGCTGCGCTGCGCAGCATCCTCACTTTTGTCCCGCCACCGCCCAGCCACTGGTGTGGAAGGCAAGTGGCTTTCTCAGTTCTGCATCGACTCAATGAAGTTTTTTTTTTTTAATTGTGCATACTCAGTGGAAGAAAGAAGCCATTTCTTCCCACACATAATATACACATAATATCGAATTTACTATCTTAGCCATTTTTAAGTGTACAGTTTAGAAGTCTTAAATTATTCATTGTTGTGAACTCAATCTCCGGAACTCTTTTTGTCTTGCAAAACTGAAACTCTGTATCCATTAAATAACAACTCCTCATTATCTGCTCCCGCACCCCTAGATCTTGGCGACCAAACCTCATTCTACCTTCTGTATCTATGGATTTGACTCCTTTAGGTACTTGGTAGTCAAGTGGGATTGTACAGTATTTGTCTTTTTGTGACTGGCTTATTTCACTTAACATAACGTCCTCAAGGTTCATCCACATTGCATCATGTGTCGCGATTCCCTTTCTTGTTAAGGCTGATCATACTCCATTGTGTGCACATAGCACTTTGTGTGAAGCCATTCATCTGTTAGTGGGCACTGGACTTGCTTCCACCTCTTGGTTATTGTAAATGATGCTGCTATGAATAACAGTACACAAATATCTCTTCAAGACCCAGCTTTTAGTTCTTTAAGATATCTACCCAGAGATGGAATTGCTGGATCATGTGGTAATCCTACCTCTAATTTTTTGAGGAACCTCCATACTGTTTCCACAGTGGCTGCACCACTGTACATTCCCACCAGCAGCGTACAAGAGTTCGAATTCTCCCCATGCTGACATTTCCATTATTCTCCGATTCTTGTATTGTAGCCATCCTAATGGGTGCAAGGTGGTTTTGATTTGCATTTTCTAATTATTAGTGATATTGAACGTCTTTTATGTGCTTGTTGGCCATCTGTATGTCTTCTTTGGAGAAATTTGACATTTTTTTGTTGTCTGTGGGTTGCATGTGCAATAGCTATTTTCTCTCATCCTCCTGACTGACCTCTAACATCATTTCTCCCTGACGTGGCTCAGGGTTAAGTCCTAATTAATCAAAGTCAGTGGTTCTTAGTCCTGGCTGCACATTAGAGTTATTGAGGATAGCTTTTAAAAATTACCCATGCCTGGACCCCATCCCCAGACTAATTAAAAATGAGGATGTCTGGAGGAGGTTCTGGGCATTGGCATTTTTAGAAGTCTCCTAGTTAGCCCCAGATAGTCAAATATGCTACCAAGAGTATCAACCGTGACTCAAAACCAGCCACACTAGTCCCATTCCTCTTGCCAACGATAGGGTTAGGATTGGCTGTATGCCTTTGCTCTAGCCAACGTCGTATGATGGCTTCTAGGAAAGAGTGACATTTTCCTGAAATGAGACACGGGTAGGGTGGGAGGCGGGAAAAAAGTATTTCTTTTCTTCCATTAAGTATGACTCTTAAAACCACAACAGTCTTCTTGCTACTGTGAGAGGCACCAGCCTGAGGATGTCAAAACAGGGAGCTGTGACAAGACACGGGTCACTGACGATGTCACTGAGCTGCTGACTTGACCCACCTTGGACCTAGTGTACTTCTGATAATAAATGTCCTCCTAATTTAAGCTATTTTGAGTTGGATTTTCTGTTACTTATAGCTGAAAGCAGCCTAGCATTTCATGTACTATGTGCTGGGAATTTCAGGAAAACATAAAGGCTATCCTTATGGAGTATCAGTTATGATAGAAGAAAGGAACAGAGACACTGTCTTGAATGGACTTAAACCCTGAATTCTCATGTTGAAAGTCTGAAGCTCTGCTGTCCAAGCATTTTTAAGGCTTTATTCAGAACGCAGGTGAGACAAGAGACCGGGAAAGCTGGGCGGACCATGCAGTCAACATCCAGAGCCAGCTGGAGGCATTCTGACCTTAAATCTTGTGTTCTGGGGCAAGCCCTTACACTGGGTCAGTTATACATTATACAGTTTGGAGGCGACATGGAAAGGAAAAGAAGTTGTGTACTTATGAACATTCTGAGTCCAAATCATGTAAGTCTTTAGAGATTAAATTTAACACCTGGGTGTGATACCTGAGCCAGAAGAACTAACTTATTTAAATTAATGGTCAGCCAAGTTGTATTATCAGGTTACATGATTCTCGGGTTTCTGACAGGGATAAGCTTCTTTAGCATCTTTTTTCCTGGATCTGGATGTTATCAGACCAGGCCTCCTTTCTGCTACAGTTTCCTTCAACGGCACCCATGAGAGTGGCTTACGGATATCACCACTGAGCGCGTCCCGAAGGCGAGGCTAGGTGAGGGGGTCCATGGGCTACTCTGCTGGCTGGTCAGTGTTTTGTCTGTGTGCCAAATCCCAAGATATACTGACATGCTTTAAAATGACAAATGATTAGCTGGTAGCTAACAGCACTATGTGACAAGAATCAGCCATTGGAAGGTTTGGTTCCACAAAAAATCGTGAAAGGATGTGTATGTCTCTATGAAAGCCACTGACGTGGAAAATAGTGAAGACATACTCACCATCGACTTTTCTTGTAAATAGTGTTGAAATTTGAAATGAACACTGATGAGTATAAAGTGTGTCCACATCTCCACCTGTCAATAATTCACAACTGGCCTTTGAACTTGCTCGTTTGGTGCTGTGGTCTCTATAGTGAAGGCAAAGGACTGATTAGTATTCCTTAAAGTGCTCAGGTGAGCGGTTTGCATAAAATGCATCTCAGTTTTGAAAGGAATGTGGAAAATGTTGAGGGGAAAAATGTGAGAAGGAGAAAAGTCGGAAGGGATATTCATTTAACTGAATCAGCATTAATATTGCTTCAGGCGTGGTTTCACCTGTGGAAGAGAAGCACAGTGATACTCCCAACTCTGCCATCAGGTCTGAGAAAATAAGGGGATTTTGAGTGTGAAAAATATAAATGAAGATAAATCCTACTCAGGTGAAAAACCTATCAAAATTCCTGCTAGAAATTTGAGTACCCAAGAAGGCAAATGTAGAAAATACTGAAGAACCCTTTAGAAAGATAAAAGCCAGCACCTTACTCAGTGACAGTAACTGCAAATCTTAACAGAGGAGGCTGATTCCCCCAGCTGAAACACAAATGCCATCCTGGACAGACTGTCAGCTCATCAGGAGGGAAAAGGCTACATGCTGAGCCAGACACTGCCTTGCTTGTGATACTGAGGTTAGGCAAGAGACTTCTGAAGGCTGGGTGAGTTGCAGAGGTGTTCTGCTGCTAGTCTTGTGCCTGGAAAGTTGAGTAGACTCAACAAGAAGGGTTGTGGCTTTCTCACCACTTCCGGGCAAGTTCTCAAAGACATTTGTATATGCTGCTCTTCCCCAAAGCCCGCATTGGGGTGTGGGAATATTGAGATGCAATAAAGTCAAGGTTGATCCTGCCCTTCTGAGTGAGCCCAAGCTGGCCATTCTTCCTGAAATCTGCCAGAGACACTGTCCCATCTTCTCTTTACCTCCAAAATAAAGGCCACACATAGAGACTGAGAATGAGCACCACAACTGGAAAAGCAACGAAATACAGAAACTTGGAGAAATAGAAGGATGGGAGGGAGTATGAGAATTGAGAGTAAGAACTTAAAAATTAAGGTAAGAATTAAAAAATAAAGACCCAAAAGAAGGACACCCAAGAAAAGGGCAGAATTAAATCATGGAGAAAAGTGGGTCTTGAAAAAAATGCAAAAATTCAGGCCTCCAACACAGTGTTCTTCAGAATACTAGACCTGGGGAGAAATAAGTTTGGAAAACACTGTATCCTATTCTAACCATCATAGTTTGCAATTTATAATGCATTCCCCAGAACACTAGAAAACACTATATTCTAGATCTAGCAATTTATAATGCAAAATAGCTTGTTAATGGCTCTGAGAAATACTGTAATAAAGAAATCCATTTAACTCATAAATTTATTTGAACACAGAACCTCTTTTCCTACATCACCCCATTCTAATAGTCCTTCAGGGCAAGAGTTCTACACATTCGCAATATGCTGCTATAGTATTCTATGAAGTAAATATAGCAGCCACAGGAAATTGTTTACTTACAGGAGTCAGGAGGGCTGACATCAGCTGCTGACTCTCTTCAATTCTGCATATCTACGTAGAAAAAAAAATGCTATGTGCAGCTTATATTGCTGAAAATCTAAAATCAGAGAGAATTCAAGTGGCAGCAAGGTTAGAATTGGGGTTTTTTCTCCTAAGAAGATTAATCACTTGTCTGAATTACTTTACCTTCCCAGGCTTCAGCTTACTTAGAAAGTTGAGGTGTTAGACATCAAGATCTCTGTGGTCCAGCCAAAATTTAAAACCTTACGTAACAAAGGAGCTGTGATAATCCAAAAACCTCCTTTCGGTTGGTACCAGGCAACTCTCCTCCCACTTGTTAAAAAAGTCAAGCAACTTATTAGCAGTTTGACATGCCACTCAAAACTGAAGGGAACCGAATGATTTCCTTCTATCGTCCATCTCTGGGCACAGACTGTAAACCAGCTTTGTGCTGCCTTGCCACAAGGTGTAAAGCAAAGTGCTCGTAATGTGTGATGCTTTCTAGAAGTTTCTGCCTTGGACTCTCTTAAGGCTCCTTTAGGGAAAAGTCACAGACACCCAACTCAAACTCATTCAAGGGTAACAGGGAATTTATCAGCTCCTATAATTTGGACATCCAGGGTTGCATCCAGTTTTGGGAACGGAAAGATTTGGAGACCCACACAATGTTAAACAGTGTCTTCCTCAGGCTCTCAACTAACTCTGCTTTCTTTCCTGCAGGATCCATTGTCAGGCAGGCTGTCTTCACATGGGAACAAAGGTGGTTTCCTGTAAGCCTCAGCTTCATGGTCCTCACCTTCTTGCTTAAAAATAGAGATATTGCCTTATCTCCACATCATTCAGGCAAAACGGTGATTGCTAAGATTATTAAGTGCTTACCAGGTACTGATCCAATGCACTTATGTGTGTAAACTTATATAGGCCTCTCAGGAACCATAGAAAATGGGTACTATTAAAGTTCCATTTTACAAACAAGGAAACTAAAGCTCAGAGAGATTAAATAATTTGCCTGCCTTTTATGTGTGGGGCCTCGGGCAAATAACTTAAGCTCTCTGTGTTTCAGCTTCCTCGTCTGTAAAAATGTCACTAACAACTATTTCCCAGGCTTCAGTGAGAATTAGATAAGAACATGTAAGAACTGAGTCACTGCATTCAATGAAAAGCCAACAATTTTTGGTACAATTTCCACTTGCTACTTTCCCATCTCTTTGTTGGTTCACAACCTGGCTTCTGTCCACAAAGGGCACAGTGGGAGTGAAGAAAGAGGAAGACCACTCCAGATTGGTAGGTGGCAGGTTAATAAACACAGGAACTTACACACGAGGCTTGCCTTGGGTAGCCACAAGAGATATCATTTTCTGAAACCTGCCCACTAGAATCTTAAGAGTTTATATAGAGGTTTTAGCTGGGTTCAGTCATGTGTTAGTCCAGATGGTATCAACAACACATGGTTCTCTCAAGGCTGCATTTTTGAAAACAGCTCCCACTGTGGGAAGAGTGGGCAGAATGTACATTCCAAGGACAGAGGAGGGGATGAGCATCCTCCGATTGCCCAGGTCCAGCTCACAGGTCAATTTGTGGTCATGTCCCCTCCATGACCTCCTCCAACACCCCTGCCTCTTCCCTGGATTGGCGCAAAAATATCAACTTCATATATTCCATGGTCTCTAAGAGCTTAGATAAGATGGCAAGTATTACAATGGATCACAGCTATGGATAGAGGAAAGAAAGCCCAAAACAGAGCTGAGACCTAGATGTTGCATCCTTGTTTGGACAATGAAGCTGAGGGTAAGAACAAGGTCAAGGCTGGCAATCTAGCCTAGATGGCAGTGAGTAACAAGGCCTATGCCCTGGGTGGCAAACCCCAGGCACCAGATAGGAAAGCCTTTAATTGGAAGACTCTCACACTGGGCCTGCTGGGGCAGGAGCCAGATCCAGAGTGCGCCAGCAGGACAGCTGCTGGTGGGAGCCCATTCTCCCCATGAGGGAGATGATAATGAGGTAACTTAGCTGGAAGACAGTACGAAACCAAAGCAAAGGTCATCCCCTGACAGGTAGCCTTTCACTGATGGTGATTACATGAAGAGAAAGTGATGAATATTATTTATAAATTATTTGGCAAGTTTTACAACAGAAAAAAAATCCTACAGACAAAATCTTAATTTAACACACATCCTGGCAAAAAGAACAAACAAAAAAATAACCCTTCTTAACTCAGTTGTAAAATATCTTGTCAAAGCAACACATGATTGAGGGTGGTTTCCCTTGGAACTAGAGGAGCTATTCTGGATTCCCTGCCCAAGTGACGGCCACCAGCAGTCAAAACTATTCTGCGACTCCGTATGTATCTTACGTTGTTCCTAGAAATTAGTTAATGTTTCTGACCTCTTTAAACATGCACTTTCTAATCATTAAACAGAGCTCCCAGGTGAAATCTTGCAGTCTCTTTATCCTGAATATTGGGCCTCTCCTTGGTCCTTTGGTTAGTGCGCAGGAGCTATGCCACCTGAGTTGCTGAACGAAAGGGCTGAAGTCACCCTGTCAGTGCCAAGGTGCCCAGCAAGGTCTCGACTCCTCAGTGCCTGCTGGCAGGGAGTGAGCATCGAGAGAAGCCAGAGCACAGGAGACAGAAGGACATCTTCAACGACACACCTCTGAATTAGGGAAGTGTTTCTTGTGTCCATTTCCCTCCTCCCACAGAAACCTGTGGTTGCCACGCTGATGGAAAAGGGGCATACATGGGAGAAGACTATAAAATATATCACCATGAAAAGTGTTTTATTTAAACATGGATAAACTTTACTCAAAAATGGCATATTTGACCTGGGCAGATATTAATGAATGGAATACTGTGGTGTTCTACAGGAGACTGTTCTGTGTGGCATAGGCCCAGATAGGGCCCACGCCCATGGATAAGTTCTCCCGTGGGGAATCAGGCCTGCATTGTACCTAGACTGCTATAAGACTTGCTTTTGCTAAAACTCCCTCACCCTGAATTGAGGCAGCAAACATTTACTGCAAATTAACTTCTTAAAATCCATGCCAAACCTTCCAAGGATGAGTGTAACTGGTTCAACCACTTTTCCCTTTGCATTTGCAAATATCCCTCTTCTGTGATGTGATTAGTGGCATCCGCTCCTTTGTTGTCTGTAAAAGGTAACCACCTAAATTGAACCTGTGCATAGTAAATGAGGACCATAATGTAATGTGCCCAGAAAAGAAAGGCTTGTCATGGCAAGGGCCAAGGCTTTTTCTCCTCTTGAGAGAAAAGCCATGCTGTCTCTTTTCCTCCACCGGACTCGGTAGTCCTTGTGAATTTCTTGTGCCTCATCCACGAGCTGAGGTCCGCATCAGCATTCAGCCGAATGTGAAAGTAACAGTAAAATGCCCTTCGATGTTCTGGAACATAGCTGTCATCCTGATTGTTGACACAGCTACAGAAAAAGTAGATCCTGATATTGGTAACACAAAGAATCGATGCAGGCTGAAAGAAAATGTTCTTTCTTTTTCTAGCTTGTTTTGGGTGAAGCAACCAGTATTTACAACATGTATGTTCTGTGATTCTAGGGTGACATCATCTCTTACAATGTGCCTTTTCTGTTGTGGCCATGTGGGGTCACTTCACCCTCTTCATAGTGCCTTGAGCATCCCTGTGCAAAGCACACCTGTGCAGAGCACACCTGTTCAGGGGTCTTACCATTCTGTACTGTATTCTTCTAATTATCTTGCCCATCTCTACACCAGACCATTGGTGCCTTGAGAGCATCTTTGTATTTCCATTGCTTAGCAAGTTGCTTAAAATATACCGAGCACACAGGAAATATTACTGTATAAACACTTGCCAAAAAATCAAAGGAATTTAAAAGTTTTTTTTAAATAAATTGATATACTTCCTTTTCTAGTACAATAGAGTAAGTTCCAACTGGCCAATCTTTCTACAGAAAATGGCTATAAATTCTGGACACACACAAACACCTCCTGGGCCAGATTTCGGGGGCCCCTGTCCTGGGCGCCAGATGTGGGGGGGGCTCCACCCGCAGAGCCCCATCCCTCTGTCACAGATGAAAATAAAAACTACCAAGACATGACTGCTTGGTGAGGAAAGGTGGTCAAACTCTCAGAGGAGAATGACCCAGAGCCACTTCCTCACTGGGCTTTTATTGGGCTCAAATACACAGGAATACAGGTATGTCAGGCAGCAAGGATCAAACAATGGTTAACATTTCAAAGAAATCTGAGGGCTTAATCTGAGTCAATGTCTGTCAGGAAAGGGGGTTGCCAAACTTTGGGAGGCAATCTCATTTCCTCCTGGGACACTTATCACTTAAGTGAGAACACTCTTAGCAAAGCAGGTTTCCAAAACAGGACTTTAGGAATTCTTTCCTATGCCCGATCACCCAGGGAGCCGCTGGCCGGCACAGGGCTGCACCACCTGCCCCCACAGTTTCAGGCTTTAAGCCGATTAGGAAGCAGGAGACATATCCCAGATGGAAATGAGGACTCAGGCTATGTCAGAATAGCCGGGGGGCAAGGGTCCATCACATCCTCTTTGCTGCAGTCCCCCGAGTCCTTCCATGAGGCCTCCCAAGTGGTCGCGTCTACTTAGGTTGCCCCTCCCATGAGGAGTCTTACCCGTCATTGACTGCCAACCAAGCATTGGGGCCAGAGATGGATGAGGCAGAAGCAGCACTCCTGCCAAGGAGATAAGCTTTGTCTCCTTAGTAGGTCACGTCCTTGTGACAGAATAGACCCAGATGAAGTGGGTCCCTAGGGCTCTTACACAGCCCATCATGGGTGAGGGTTACAACTCCTGAGACCAGGCTGAACAGTCCACAACACCAGATTCCCTGAGAATTTTGTCAAACAGTTAAGAAGAAGTAACACCATATTATGCAAATTATTTCAGAAAATAAAGGAAGAAACATTTTCCAAATCTCAACACAACCCTACTGCCAAAACCTGACAAAGACATTACCGAAAAAGGTAAACTGATGTATTTTCTACATGATCAAAATACATTTGGATATCCTCATGTGTTTCACTTGTACAGAGAATACTTCTAGCAAATTTAGCAAATTCATACAAAGTGTTTCTTACTAATTTGCCAAAAAATTACTAATTTTAAGATTTATTTTTAGTGTTCACCGCGTGTGGGGGCTGAAAATTAACTCCAAAATGTAATGGAATCGGCCTCCTGTATCATCCATTTCATAGTCAGTCCAGGTATTTCAATCAGTGGCTTGAAAATGGAAATAGGCTGGGAAGGAGGGCTATTACGCGGAGGTCTATTTTGGAGTAACTTGCTCATCAGAATGCCCTGGGTACAGGGCATAAAGGGCTGCCGTGAAGCAACCAGAACAGAACTTTCCTCCGATTTCACCACATGGCACCGAGCAACTGACTACACAGCACCCCACACAGCTCACAGCCCCGTTGCTAGCCTTCGATTTCACATATTTATTGGAACTCTGCTCCCCTTGGACAGCAGCAGGGGTAGGTTGCCCTTGCGAGTGGTGGAAAAAATACCCTGACAACATACATTAAACTGAACTGACATTATAACTTGGTTATAATGCTGACTTTGGTATGATTGAAAAGACTAGAAGCTAAATTAGACTCAACCTCAATTTTACTTTATAAAACCGAAGCACAATATTTTATCTCTATAAATTACCATACTTTCATTGTGAAGCTTGAGACCTCTGTTTCACCTCCGAAAAGCCTGTATCTTCACTTTTTCAGTCTGCTCATCTCACACAAATTGTACGGCTTGATCTGGGGTTCTGTTCACTGCCAGGGCTTGTCACCTGGCCGTGCGAACTGCAGGGGGCTGGGAGCCTGGAGGGCAGATGGGGTATCGGTGAATGCCTCTCTCAGCCACAGTGCTTTTTCTTTTAATCATTTTTTAATTGTTATTCTATTACAGCTGTCCCAATTGTTCCCCTTTGCCCTCCTCCCCAGCTCCCACAGTCAGTCAGTTTCCTCACTGTTGTCCATGTCCATGGGTCATTCATACATGTTCTTTGTCTAGTCCTTTCCCTTCTTTCCACCATTATCCCCCTCCTCTCTGGTCACTGTCAGTCTGTTCCATGTTCCCATGCCTGTGGTTCTATTTTGTTCGTTACTTTATTTTGTTCATTAGATTCCTCTTACAGGTGAGATCATATGGTCTTTGTCTTTCATTGACTGGCTTATTTCACTTAGCATAATGCTCTCCAGTTCCATCATGCTGTTGTGAAGGGTAGGGGCTCCTTCTTTCTTTCTGCTGCATAGTATTCCATTGTGTAAATGTACCACAGTTTTTTTATCCAATCATTTACTGATGGCCACTTAGGCTGTTTCCAGCACTCAGCTATTGTAAATAGCACTGCTATGAGCATTGGGGTACATAGGTTCTTTTGAACTGGTGACTTGGGATTCTTAGGATATATTCCCAGCAGTGCAATCACTGGGTCAAAAGGCAGTTCCATTTTGTTTTTTGAGGAAATTCCACACTGTTTTCCACAGTGGCTGCACCAGTCTGCATTCCCACCAAGTGTTCACTAGGGTTCCCTTTTCTCTGCAACCTCTCTGATACTTGCTGTTTGTTGATTTATTAAGGATGACCATTCTGACCAGTATGAGGTGGTATCTCCTTGTGGTTTTAATTTGCATCTCTCTGATGGCTAGTGATGCTGAGCATCTTTTTGTATGTCGCTGGGCCCTCTGTATGAACAAAGAAGGTCACTGCATAATACTAAGGGAATAGTTCAACACGAGGACATACCCTGGTAAATATATGCCAAGGAGCTTTTGGTGCTCATAGTTTGGGATCTCCAAATTGAACTTCAGCTGAATGCCACTAAAATTTACTTTGCAGAAGAGCCAACGATTTTATGTGATCTATTCACTGTTTTACAAAATTTGGATCAATAAATTGGATTTCCAGAAATATTAATTACACAGTGATAAATCAACTCAATTCAAAATGGTAACAATTGTCTTCTCTAATTAAAAGTGATTAACTATCTTCATGCTTGTTTCTGTTTTCCAATTCTACTATGGACATAGGTTACTTCTACAATTCGGGGGGTTGGAGGAATAACAGAGAAACAACCAAGGAAAGGGCACGTAACAGGAGAGAGGGATGGAAGAGAACATCGGGGCCTTGGTTTGGAGAAGCCGGCATCTCATAGGCAGGCTTCTGCCACTTGCCACTTGGCTCCTGAAGTCTCTCCCCACCTCCCTTCACAGCACTCTGGATGCCAGATCCCAGAGCGACAGGGCACAGTGCACCAGGCAGCTAAAGAGTTACATTCTCTGATTTCTGAAAACAACAAGCACATTCCTTTAAAAAAAACAACAAAAGTATTCAGGTTAAGGGAAACAGAACTTAAATCCCAACACTCAGAGCCCTCCAAAGACCTAGTCACAGCTCTTGCCATGGAAACAGGCCTCTCTCCACAGCACCTGGAAGAAGGCACTACGTGTGGAGCAGATGGCGCTCAGAACCTGATAAGATGGGTCTACGTTATAAACGGAAGCTCTAAAACCCGAGGCTGGTGGCAATGTTTCTTCCCCAAGAACATTACTGGTGCTGAAACGAAATGATGTGAAGGGCGGATGTGGTGACGATGCCACCACGGGCGATGGCTGGCATGTGTTTGTTCTCTGGAGTGGTGGGACCCAACCCTGGATGCACATACTGTCACTTGGAGGAGACCTTTTAGAAATACCTGCTCTCCCCCAACCCAAAACACAACTGGACTTAGCTGTGTTACCATGGATGCCACTCCATTTCTGTCAGTCTCAGCTTCTTCCCCTGTAAAGTCACCCTAATAAAAGCTGCCCTATCTCAGAGACAGTGCGAGCATCAAATAAATAAATAGCTTTGTGAAGCAATGTTCAAGTATTGTGAAAACATTAGTTATGTGTAAGTTCTTTAATCACAGTCCCTTGCAACCAGAGGCTCCTGGTTTTATAACATGGACAGGTGCTGCTAAAGTACATTTGATGATCATGAAATAGAATTAACTTATGTGGCCCCCATACGGACAGAGCCTCACAACTTTGGACTCATTAAGGTTTACCAATGACTAAAGAGACTGGCCTCATTGTTTCGGTCTAGTTGGTCAATTTGGAAATACTATGATGTTATTTGAGAAAGAAATAGTCAGACATCCCAGTAGATGCTGTAAGACAATAAAATAAAAGTTGACTGAGGAAAGCTGGGGCAGCGATCTATTGGTAAAGAACATAAGAACTTTCCCAGCAAAAGATCTAGTGCCAGCCCACAGGTGTATGTGTGTATCCCCAGCCTTTGACCTTCAAATCCTATCCCACTAGAGGGGTCAGTGTGGAATACGGAAAAGTCCAGTTTCTAGTCCTGGTTCTCCCCTTAACTACCTGAGTGACATAGTCATCCTTTTATAACTCTGCAGGCCTCAACTGGCATTGAGTGCATGGTAATTAAAAATTCTGAAGTTTCCTTCCAGTCCTAAAGTCTATGGCTTGAAGCACAGTTTCATATCATTCCTCACGGTCTGACGGAAGAGATGACTCATGAAAACTCAGGCAACGCTCCTGCCTCAAAGTTCCACGTGCTTGGCATCTGCGCTTGCTTTTATGGACTCACCAGGTGGTGCGTGCTGGGCAGTGTTGGCCTAAAGGCACCTGATTGAGGGAGACCTTCAGGAAGAGCCCTCCTTCTCCCCCATTTACAGCTGGTCACATTCTTTTCTCTCCTGGCTCTGGAGAATCATTCCAACTCTCCTCCACCACCTTGAAACTTTCTGCCACAATTTTCTCTTCCTGCTAATCTCACGAGAGGTCAAGAACATCCAACTTTGCAGCTTCCCCAGGGAAACCCTGCCTGTTCCCCCCTGGCCCCCAGTATGCCATTCCTGGGAAGAGCTGCTTTCTCTTTATATTGCATATCCTGCCCCACCAACTTCCAAGCCGGTAACAACCAAGGAGAGGTAGCAGTTAACTAGGTCACTTGTTATCACCCCTTTGATTTGCTCTCACATCATCTCAGGGACTCACACCTCATTCCTCTGGTGGGCTACTCCACAGGAGACAGGTAACACCTTGGTCATATACCTCCACACGCATGGCATGTTCCATACCTTTCCTCCGAGTGCTGCCTGAAAAAGGCATTCGCACAGCTCTATGGCCAAAGATGATGCCACCAACGATTACAAATGGGAGAAAGTCCTTGGAATTGCTCAACTGACCCTGAGGCCATTAAAATGTCCTTATTCCTAAGGAAAGCTTTTTAAAGGTCAGTCCACAGTGGGCCTACTTGCAAATGACCGTTTGAACCTCTATTGCTACCTGAGACTTTTCTTTTGTTACACAATGCAGAATACCTGTGAAGTCACCAACCTAAGGGTGACCTCTATGGGTGGGGTGAGTGTGGGGGCAGGGGGTTGTCCCCCGAGTCTCTATTTAGAATGCACTGACAAAGGTGATCCAGGGTTGCTGAAACCTTACTACGGGTGCTGTATGATGACAACACTGAGGCAAAATGGGCTTTTGTGGACTGGCATGGGAACCAGGCTCTGGACACACTTGCAGTCTTTCAGAACATATTTTACTTACAATTTTAGGACTGTGTCTAGTGCCTATTAAAAGTCTCGGTATTATAGAATCCTGTTGTTAATAAAGCATCAGCTATTACCTGAAGCTAACATTCACCTTTCAAAACCAGGATGTTCTCCCTGAGAAAAACTTCTGCTGCTTCTGAAGTGCCAGTTATTTGGAACTATTCCAACAGCCCTAATCTCCGAGATGTTTACACTAACTAAAAATACACAACTTATAAAGAACTGACCACTTCACCTGAAATTTCCATTCATTGAACCAACTGCAACATGAAGCAGGTGTTATCATGGTCAAGTCTGTTACTTCAACTCAAAACGTATTTCAGTGTTTCCCAGTGGCCTAAATGATGACTTAGGATCAAGGGAAGTATTTATTGAGTATACAGTGTTTGCAAACACATGGAACAAATTTAAATTGCACAGAGGAAAACCCCAACACAAAAGTGCTTCAGGTTACCACTGATTATAAAAAGGCCAGCAAAATCACTTTTACCACAAACTGATTGTGGTGACTTCTCTCTGTGTCAACATAAACATGTAACAGGAATATCATCCAGCCCTCTAACACTTGTATAAATGTGTGTTCTACAGTAGTTTAGAACTTACACCAACACAGGCCTTTCTCAACCAACCAAGCACTATTTCCTGAGTGCCTATACAGTGGGGGAGATACAGCTACTAAGGACACGTTTGCTGTCGGAGTAAGCAGTTCAATTGTTTTTCTTAGCAAGTAACTCAAAATCCACAGTAACTCCATCCAGAGTGCCCTCAGAGGAGCTGCAAGCTGAACTAAACTGGTGTCCACCACAAAACCCTTTTTCTCTTTTTTTAAATATATTTTTGATTATGCTATTTCAGTTGTCCCGTTCCCCCCCCCCCACTTTATTACCCTCCGCCCTGAACACTGCCTCCCACCCACAAACACTTCTCTCTTGAACTCTCAACAAGGTCGCCTATCTTTGTGCATCCAACTAAAATAAATGGCCACTTGTAAATAGTGTACACATGGCAACAATATACATTCACATATCCTCCCCCCCCACATCTATTATCCTATTTAAGAGAAAGAGGTTTCTGGGAGTCAAAATTGAGTTCCTGTGGTGATTGTCACAATAAGTGTTACTTTGGGTAAGTCACTTTAGCTCTCTGGGTCTCAGTTTTCTCATATCTAAAATGGGATCAATAATAGAATTACCTTATTGGGTAGTTGTTAAGGATTAAAGGAGCTAATACTTACAAATTTCTTAGCACAGGGAGCACCTATTCAATAAACAGTAGATTTCATTATTTCTCTTTAATAATTACCTCAACCTTTGTAGGTCTGCCAGGCAGTTATTGACACCTGTTGGATAGATGAGATTAAGTAATTTACCCAGGGCTAAACAATTCCTTAGTGGCAGCTCCAAGGTTTCTAATTCCAAGCCCCAGGCCCCTCACCACACCCATCATCCCCAGTCAATCGTAAAGACTTTTATAGAATGGGTTGCACTGTCCAGCACAAGAAGAGAATTCTCCTTGGTGAAGGTCAGTGCCACAGGATGAGAAAGACCATGGGTGATGATGGGCTTCAGTACCGGAGACTCCTCAGGTTTGCCTAAGCACAGGACCGCATGACTGGAAGTATCAGCGACAATCACATTTCCCTGGTGATCGAAGGTCACAGCGGAGGCAGTTATTTCGTAGGGGAAGAAAAGGCTCAGCCCAAAGGTATCCACCTGTCCGATGAGCTGCATGCTTGCACTGAACACCTTCACCGTGGTGCTGCAGGTCCCGGGCCCCAGGGTCAGGGGACGCTCTAGGACTGCAATAGCCCCGGTAAGCCCAGACACTGCCACCCCTCTGGGACTACGCAGATGCGCTTGCAACCTTTCTGTTTTCCGGAGAACCCCTTCTGGAAAGTCCACTTCCAAGAGGTGCAGGGACCCTGCTTCCGCATCAGTTACCAGGACCCCATTCTGAGGGGTGGTCTCCACACCCCAAGGCAAGGAGAAGTGGCCTCCAATGACAACTTTGATCTGGCCAAAAAAATCAAAAACTTTGATCGAGCGGTCGCCGGCGTCGGTAACAACCACATGGCAGTCGTTGGTGACGGTGACATCGAGTGGGTACCTAATTTCCTGGGCAGCACCCCCCTTCTCTCCAAACTGATGAGCACATCCTCCCCCAGAATCAAATATCTTGACCCGCCTTTTGCCGTCGTGCACCACTACTATCCGCCCTGTCTTGGGACATAGCGCCAGCCCAGTGGGGTTAACCAGGGTTCCCCAGCCGCCAAAGGCGTGGTGGCAGGTGAGGGTCCCAGAGCCGCAGGCGGGGACGCGGTGGGTGGCCGGGGCCTGGCGCAAGGCGGAGCCCAGGAGCTCCAGGAGGTGCAGCACCGGCAGGCAGTCGCTAGTGTCGGAGCCCCGGCAGGCTCGCCGGCAGAAGGGGCACTCGAGGGCAAGCGTCCGTGGGTGTGCCAAGGCGGCCACGCAGGCCAGGCAGACCACGTGGCCGCAGGGCAGGTTGCGCGGACGCCGCTGCTGACGATGGCCGAACCTTTCAAAGCACACCTTGCACTCGAGCAAACTGGTCTCGGCCTCGCGCATGAGCTCCGGCAGCGCGGTCCCGCTCCCCGAGGCCTCTGCACTCATCATGCAGCCATTGGCGTTCTTGCTGCGCCACCAGCCAGGGACTGGACACCGCCCCGCGCCGCCCTGGGTCACGGTCAAGGGGCGGAGCGCTGGTCTTGACGTCAACCGCAGCGGAGCACTGGGGGAGATCTGCTGCCGTCTGGTGGACTAGTGAAGCACTGCTTCCTAAAAGCCCGACAGTGGGCATTTACACGCCGTACACACAGCGTGTGGTCAGACGTGTAATCTTCACAACAGTCTTGGATGGATTATATCCACCCAACACATGAAGAAGTACACCTGCGGAGAACAAGAGGGTTCCTCCCTGTAACCCGGTCTGTTAAGGGCAAAGCAAGAACTAGAACAACCCAGTCTTCCAACTCTGGTGTCCTGCAGTTTCCAAATCACCGTGCTGCGTGCTTGGTGCTAGGGCTGGTGGGACTCATAGTTCATGCTGCTTGTGATCGGGTGAGGCAGGTGTGTGTCTCCTGTCACACTCGCAGTTAAAGTAGATAGTGAATACTTGTAAATTAAATTCATGTAGGAACAAAGATGTGTTATAGGACAATACAAGAAACCCACCAGGGGAATGAGTGTGAGATGGGGGAACCATGGCTGGGAATGTCTTCTAGAGGAATTAATACGAAATACGTAAGCCGTTCATCATAATTGCTATAGAACTTAGGCCATGTCTGCTTTCTATTAAGTGGTTTACATAGATTATCGTTTTTAAGCCTCATGACAATCCTATAAGAATGTTATTTTCATCATCCCTTTTCTACAATAGAGTTCATAGAAGTTAAGCATCTTGTCTAGGGTCACATGGCTAGGAAGTGGCCGCGCTTGGATTTGAAGCCAGGCAGTTTGATTGCAGAGCCCACCTCTCAACCATCCCAGTGTTTTCCCAACCTCTGTGTCTCATACCTAAGGTTTAATTGGTCTGGGGCGTGGTCTGGGCAGCTGGGATTTTTAAAGCTCCCGGGATGATTCTAATGTGCAGCCCAGTTTGACGACCACTAACAAATGCACTATGATAACCCTTCAAATGGCACCAGGTTAAATACTTCCAACCTCAGTCAAGATTGACAACAGAGAATCTACCCTATATTTTAAAAATCTTCAAATAGGTGAGATTATAACCTCCCTCAGGAATCTCTCTCATTTTCAGGAAATCCCCCCTACCTCTGCCCCACAATACCTTACATGAACATTCTCTTCATAAAACCACATATCAGCTCACTTGTCTTCATTTAGAGACCATTACCATGATCATTCACCCTCTTATTTGCCAGACTTCTGGGAAAACAGAGGATTTTTATTCTGTGTGAAAACCCCTGGAGGAGCTTTAATGTAAGATAAGAAAGAACTTTCTTTTATGTATTACCTGATTCAAAGATTATCTGTGTGTTGGAACATAAAACCAATTTAATATTATAATTTCAGGCTATAATACATCTCCATTCTGAATAAACAGTAAAATAAAATCTAATCAAATAGAAATTACTTTCTGAAGTAATCTTTAAGTCAAGAAATACATTCAGGAAACCAAAAATATAATATTGTTAGACCTAATGTCCATTAGAAATATGATGAGAGCTTCATTATAATATTAGATTTTCTAGTACCCACATTTTAAAAAGTAAAAAGAAACTAGTGTGGTTATTTTAATTTTATATTTTATTTAACCCCAAATATACAAAATATCATTTGGACATGAAATCTTTTTTTTTTAATTTTTTTTCTTTTAGATTTTATTTATTTATCTTTTTTAGAGGGGAAGGGAAGGAGAGAGGGAGAGAAACATCAATGTGCGGTTGCCTCTTGTATGTCCCCTGCCGGGGAACTGGCCTAGCAACCCAGGCATGTGCCCTGACTGGGAATCGAACCGCGATCCTTCGGTTCGCAGGCCCGCGCTCAATCCACTGAGCTACACCAGCCAGGGCTCTGGACATGAAATCTTTATAAAAATTATTAAGGAGATATTTTACTCTCTTTTTTTAGTACTCAGTAAAATTCAGCGCATATTTTACACTCGCAGCACATCCCGATTCAGCCCGGCCCCACATGACTGCTCGGTGCCCACATGCCACTGGGGGCTGGGGCAGACACAGCGCTGATCTAGACCAAGTCTGCACTGTGAATGTTGCCTTCTCAGGATGCTTTCCAGACGGATTTCATTGATTTCTTGACTTGCTTCTAACTTGTCTCTGCTCCAACATTGTTTTAAAATGTGTCCAAAGATCCCTCAACTCATTGCTGACTGCGAGGGAGCTCAGCCCCTTCCATGACCTTAGGTAGCCTGTCAGGAGAGAGGAGCAGGAGGGCTCCACTTCGCACGCTGCTCTCCCTGAAAATCCTGCTTTCTTCTTGATCCTCTGCTGCCCCTGCGGGGCAGCCAGTAGTACTGCACCAAGAGGGAAACCAGAAAAGGTGCAATAAACCTGGCGCTTTAAAAGAATGATCGTTACCCACCCACATTCCCCCCTTTAGTTCATGTCCATGTGTCATAAGTTCTTTAGCTTCTACATTTCCCACACTATTCTTGCCCTCCCCCTGTCTATTTTCTACCCACCATCTATGCTACTTATTCTCTTTACCTTTCCCCCTCTCTCCTCCTCCCCCGCCCCTGTTGCTAACCCTCCATATGATCTCCATTTCTGTGGTTCTGTTCCTGTTCTAGCTGTTGGCTTAGTTTGCTTTTGTTTTAGGTGTGGTTGTTAATAGCTGGGTGGGAGAGGGTGTGCAGGGTTGGGGGGAATGATGGGGGAGAAATGGGACAACTGTAATAGCATAATCAATAAAATATATTTAAAAAAAAAAAAAGAATGATCGTTAATAATTGCTCTACCGCTTGGTAGACAGCACAGTAGTTCTGGAAAGCCTTGTGGCACATACACAAACAATCCATCCGCATGAATTACTGTCAAGGCTCTAATGGCAAATTTGAAGTCTGAAAATATTTGGGGGCATGGGATTGGGAGTTAAGGTTTTCTCAATTAAGCTCCAGAGCTGAAAACGCGCGGGTTGGAGTCTTTCACAGTGCAGGGTCGCCCATTCTTGCTCACCATCCTTAGCAATCATCTTCTCCACTGTGTGCTGCCTCTACAGGAAGTAAACATGGATTCTGCTCCAGCGTTCCCGTCGATCCGACCTGGTCACTCCCTTCCTTTGTAGTTTGTCTTTTTTGTACTTTACCAAGTATATGGAGTCCAATTTCCCTTTTTATCCAATCTTTTAAAAAACCTTATTAAATTTATTGAGGTGACATTAGTTAATAGAGTCATATAGGCTTTAAGTGTATATATTTCTATGATACATGATCTATATATTACATTGTGTGCCCAACACCCAAGGTCAAATTATCTTAAAAGTGCTATCTTCACCCCTTTTTTCTTTTGCTCCTGTCTCTGGAGAGAGAAACTAAGTTCCAGGAGAGCAGGAACCACATCTGTCTGTGTTTGACAGCATGTCCGCAGAACCTAGCACATGCCTGATACACAAGTAGTCGCCAATAACATTTTTTAATTTTTTTTATTTTAATTGTTGATCTTGTACAGTTTTCTTTTACTCCCACCCCAGCCCACCACCGCAGCCCTCCCCACCTCCAATAACATTTCTTAAATGGATGAATGAATGAATGCATAGAAGGATGCTATTTACAAGTAGTAAACACAAATGTTATACCTTTTCTTTGATGATTCTCTGGGATTTATAAGAAGCATTGCTAGTAAAGTAGCATTTAGCTAGGACAGGACTAAGCATTTTGCCTATCTCTAGAGTAAATGCTAATGGGCTTCTCAGTGGGACTATAGAGTATAATCTTCGTCACATATATACACACATTGATTAATGAAAGAAATGCCCTGAGTTTGACTCCAACACTTTGAGTTTTTGATGGTGAATCTTTCTGTGGCAGAGTCTCCATGGATTTCTTGTTTCCCTCCAACACACCTCACTTGGAGGGTCCTGGAATAACCTACCCATCTCTCCCTGCTTCCACCTAGAATGAGTCCTGAAGGTTATGGGGACACAGGACTTGAAGAATAGGACCTTTGGCCAGTGGCTGCACCTATGTTCAAAGTACCACCTAGCAGAGGAGGGAAAATGGAGGCCCAGCTCAGGCAGTTATAGCAAAGAAGAGGGAGCTCAGGAGAACAGGCTAAGGAAACTGGGAAGGGAGGGAGTGCTTAGGTTTTGCAAATGTCGCAAGATATGCCACATAAATGCAGTTTAGAAGGCATCTCAAAACAAGTCCAATGACATAGTTATCTCCCAGAGTGTACCTGACAGTGATGGCAGAGAAAAGTGAGGTGCAAGGCACATAGAACGGAATCATCTCAGCTAGGGAGGACAGGTGCAACTTCTCGAAAGAGAAAGAGCAAAGACAGTAGATTGTTTAGCATGGGCTTATGAGTCCAAAGAGCGAAAACCCTGCTTCCTCTGCTAAACTGAGTCCTTCCTGGGTTGGTCAGTTTTGAGTTTCTTTTCTATTTTTTTCTTTTTTAAATGAATTTTTAGAGAAATAGGGAGAGAGGGGGAAAGAGGGAGGGAAGGAGAGAGAGGAAACATCAATTTGTTGTTCTACTCCTTCATGCATTCATTGATTGATTCTTGTATGTGCCCTGACTAGGGATGGAACCTGCAGCCTTGGGCTACTGGGACAACGCTCTAACCAACTGAACTACCGGCCAGGGCAGTTTTGTGTTTCAGGCTAGTTTCAGGACACCTCCTCAACAGGCGAATCTCTGTAGCCCATGTGGTTCCTTGGACTCTGTCCTGGGCTCTGGTGACATCTGTAGCTTTGCCCTTCCCCCAGGGCATCTTGTTTTCTCAGTGCTTCCTCTGACCACCTATCTAACTGTGGAACTCACATCCACATGCTTGGCTTCTCAGGGTGAGGGGTTTGGTGGAGAGCGGGGTAGTGGTTCAGGCCTGAATGCTTTGAGTGCCTACAGAAAAATGAGCTGGAGGATACGGCTGGAAATGGGAACCTGGAGATTTTAAGGTTTCTTGAATTTGAAAAATTTCAGGGCACTATCCTTGGTCTTTTTCTATTTCCACCTGCTCTCACTGAACAATGTTGTCCTCATTTACTGGCAGGTTAAGTGGCCACTTGGAAGCTGACAGCTGCCTTCGTGTCCCCTAAAGAGCCTTACCACACTGGATAGTAATGATCAATGTCCAGGCTCTGCCACTAGGGACGCAGATCCCTCAGAGCAGGGCTGTCTTCACTCCTCGGTGAATCCGCATCTAGCACTTTCAAGAGTACCATTTACTCTTACCATTTGCTGAATGACTCCAAATAACAGGAGAAAGATGAAATGATTCCGGTACTGCCACATGACAGACTTGAAAGAGCTTAAAGAACCTTGTTTCTAAAAAACAGTGACATGAGGCCCTGACCGGTGTGGCTCAGTTGGCTGGCCGTCATTCTGCAAAGAGAAGCGTCACCAGTTTGACTTCTGCTCAGGGTACACACCTGGGTTGTAGGTTCCATCCCAGATGGGATGCATGCAAGGGGCAACTCATCAATGTTTCTCTCCTTCTCTTCCCCCTCCCTTCCCTCTCTCAAATAAATGAATAAATAAATAAATAAATAAATAGTTTAAAAATAGTGACATGAGAGGGCTGATGAAATACTAGGGAAGAGAGTAGAGAGACAGTACTGTATCCATAGTATGATCTCAGATTTGCAAAAACTCACACGTACTTGAGCAGACAAAAAAGGTAACACATAACTGGTTTGGCGGAAATTTTCTCTGGTGATAGGACTTGGCTGCTTCCGTGTTTCTTTTTTAGACTTACCAGTACTTCCAAACTTTGCAGTGAGAATGTATTATTTTATTATGATTAAATATAAACATGAATACTTTGGGGGTATGTTTGATTCTTAAATACATCCCTTCATTATGTTCCTTCTCTCTGCTGTTGAGAGTTAACACCGATGTTGACACAAGTTTCTATTAATATCCAGTGGTCAGGGATAACAGATTTTCAGTTCACATGTTACTGCTACAAACAAAAAATAAACCTGGGACATGATTAATTACCACAGACCAACAGTGTGACGATGTTTAATACATAAACAGAATCCTACCCTACCCCCATCAACTCAGCCACTTCAGTGAATCTGTGATATAATGTTCTACAAGAAATAAAGCATGTGGGGTAAGATGGGATGAGTTAAAGACAATTTTGATATTTTAAAAAGTAGTCAGTAGAACTCTTTTTAAAAAAAGATCTTTAGAGAGTGTGTGTCGCCCTGGCTGGTGTGGTCCAGTGGACTGAGCGCTGGCCTGTGAACAGAATGGTCACCTGTTTGATTCCCAGTCAGGGTACACACCTGAATTGTGGGCCAGGTCCCCAGCTGGGGGCACATAAGAGGCAACTGATTGATGTTTCTCTCACATGTTAATGTTTCTTTCTCCCTCCCTTCCCCTTTCTAAAAAATAAATAAAAATCTTTAAAAAATTGTGTCATATATTCATATAGATCATAAATACACATGTATATCACACCTTGTTATTAAACTAAAATGATAGGTATGCATTACAGTTGTGAATGGGAAAATTATTTGGACTAATTTCTCTGTGGGTGAGATTTATTTTTGTCGCTTCATTCTTCTTCCCAGGAATTCCCTTTTACCTCATAGTGTATCTCACAAGGTACAACTTTCAGTGTACTTTCTGTGGTCCCTATACCATTAACCCTTTAGAGAACCAAATCTCTAGCTCATCAGAGGTAGGTGTTAAAGCTTTGGTTGTATTCCTTCACAGGTTTTTTTTCCACATTCACCTGAACAGACTATTACACACTTTTGTTTCTTCCTGACACTGAAATCATTACGAGTGTACCAAATGCTAGTGAATGTATGCCTGCTGTTCAGGCTGGGTAAGGCATTTCATAACTCACTGTGTCAGGGCCCAGAGGCTCAGGTAATCTGTTATTTAAATTACTAAGCTGAATAAAAGGCATTTCTAGAAAATTCAGAAAATAATATAATTACTCTAAAATAATTTACATGTAGTAATCTTCCATCTTGAGACTTTCTTAAAGATCAGTGTTCCCCTAATGAGGCCAGATAATATGTAAAAGACCAACTACTAAGCTACAGCAACTAACTCCAGCCAGCAAAAGAGAACAGAGTTCTCTATCACCGGGACATGAGGTGTTCTCCCTCCAGGGCAGCTGGGCTTCAGGAAGGATGAAAACAGAAACCAAAAACACCCAGGGCTCTCTCCAGCCCTCCTCTTGGCCTCTCTTTTTGCTGACAGCATTGTCTTCTTCTTGGATCTTTAGAGTACAGTGTGGCTGCCTCAATGCTCATGGGTTCACCTATTAGTCTCACCCCCTCTAAGCGGCTAACTTGCTTTTCTTGCTCCAATTCTAAAAATCTATGAAGAAAATCAGATTGGCCCAGCTCAGGTCAGCGGTCCCTTCTGGGTCCACTCAAATGGTGACAAAGGTAGAGTCAGATAGTCATGGCTTCTGGAAGCCCACACCATGAACTGGGGACAGGTCTCAGAGAAGCAAGAACCATGATGAGCTGGGGGACACTCCAAATGAATAGCATCATCACATACAGAACAAGACCAGTGCCAGAGAGCACCTGGGGCACTAGGTCCTGAATGGGGACAGAAGAGGTGGAGAGGTCAACAACTCTGAACCCTAAGGAAGTTTTCAGTGTGTCCTGCTTATGAAATATGTCTGAGGACAGTATCTATAGTTTTCCTCAATAGTCGTGGGGTCTAGAAGCTTCCCCCTTTAACCCAGCACACACACACAATTAAGTAACTTATTTCTTAATAATAAGCACATGCCATCCTGTTAACACAAACCAAACAACCTACATCATCTAGGTATTAGCACGGTTTGGGAGGAATGTCTGACTTAACGAAACACAGTTTCTGATGAAACACCAAGAAGCCCGGCGTCTGAACTCACAGTGCCCGAGCCCCGCCCTCGGTGGGCTGCACCTCATGAGGCTGCAACTGAAACAAGATTAATTAAAAAACATTAAAAACCTGCAAACTCAGAAAGAACATTTTTTTAAAACTTTATTTGTACAGATTTGGAACAATATTTTATTGCATATAGATTGGTTTAATTTTAAAATTTTCTTCTTGATTTTGTTACATACAAAGTCATATAAAAAGAAAAATGTAAAAAGGACTTGAGAAGAACACGAAGGTTTACCGGAAGAGCTAATGTCGTATATAATTCCTTAGACTACTTTCTTCTACCTTGAACCCTATTAGAGCCTTACATTTCCTCAATGGTTTTAAATTTCATAAAAATGACAATTTTTGTATTAATTTAAGTTGTACACATTGCATTTCTACTTTTTTAAAGTTTTTAAAAAGATTTTCTTTCTTTATTTTTAAAGAGAGGGGGAGGGAAGGAGAAAGAGAGGGAGACAAACACCAATGTGTGGGAGAATCATCCACTGGCCGCCTCTCACATGCCCCAGCTGGGACCAAGCCCTCCACCCAGGCATGTGCCCTGACAGGAACCAGCGACCCTCCCCTTGGTGGTACAACACCCAACCAACTGAGCCACGCTGGTCAGGGCTCTCTTTTATTTTTTAATTATAGAAGTAATATATGCTGATTGTAAAAAATTATTGCAATTTGTAAGTAAAACACACAGGCATAATCTTTCACTCCAATCATACTCTCCTTTCCAAAGGTAGCAACTTTAACACTTTAGTATGTTATTTTCCCATAGAAAGTTACATACATTTCTGTGATATACTATGTGAATGTTTTTTTCAAAGGTCATTCATTATATTTTCATGCCTTAGCGTAATTTTCATTTGCTCCAAAGCTCAAAAACTCGATGTTACTCGCTTTTGCTTGTGTCCCATTTACTTTTCTGTAAGTAGATACAACTTCTCAATAAGGGAGTCAATCCCCCAACGTCTGTGTCGTTCCTCAAACACGTCCGCCTGCTCAAGGCACTGGCTGCTGCACACCGCGCCTGGACCAGGAAGACAGGGTGACAAGGTACAGCTTTATGAGGAACGCAATCGGGGGTGCTTCTTAAAACACATCAAATGACTTTTAAAACTGTGAAATGGACACTTTTCTCTTCTTTCAATGAGAACAGGAAAACACTGAGGCAAATTTTCTGAATTATCATCATTTGTAACTGCTAAGAGCCAAAATAAATATACCATCTCTCTAGAAGAATTCAAATGGCTTCAACATAAGCATGCCATTTAACTAAAAAGGCAAATTACAGAGATCTGTCCCTTTTTTTAAATCTTTCCCCAAGGAAATTTTTTTCCTTCCTTTTTTAGAGACAGAGGAAGGGGGAGGGAGAGTGGGGGGAGGGGACAGAGAGAAACACCACTGTGAGAGAGAAACATCTATTGGCTGCCTTCTTGTACACACCCCAACTAGGGATTGCACCCACAAGCTGGGTATGTGCCCTGATGGGAATTGAACCCGCAACCTTTCAGTCCATGGCACAACACTCCAACCAACTGAGCCACACTGGCCAGGGGGAGATCTGTCCCTTTTCTAAGATAAAATAGTCTTCAATAAAATGGTTTCTAACCTTTAAGTTTTATACCTCTAGAGAGTAATAGTTTGATAATAGCTCAAAGCAGTTAACTGTTGACTTTGTTTTAAAAGTTACAGCATACATCCATAACTCACCAAACAATCTTTTAATTTCAGCATCTGAAACATAAAATGGTGGGCCTAGGTAAAAGAGAAACATGGTTAGATCTAATCCTAAAGAGAAACAAATTCTCAGGGCCCACTTCTCAGCTTACTTCCAGTGACCTAGGTATGCTTATTCTCCATATCACTTGATTAGCCAAATGGGTGGGGATGTGACCAGTTCTTCTGGTGCTTCCTTTCTACCACCTCAGACCAAAGACTGCCTTAGTGAGGGGGAAGCGATGGCAGGTGCCCATCTCCAGCAGAGATGAGATGGCCGAGCAGCCATGGGACCTGACAACATTGAAATCAGAATGGAGTTGATTGACAAATTCCCTTGGGGTCTCCTTCATCTTCCGGGGTACTGATTTTCTACTGCTCGTGCACACACCTACATTCTATACATCCTCCACTTTACTGAGGACCATTAACTTTAAAGGAAACTTCACTTCTAACCCTTTCTAGAGCTCTCTCTTCTGGGCTCCACCCCCAGACAGAGCTTGCTGTGTTCCCTTCCCACAGGCCTGCTGTTCAGGAATGAAGTTGAAATCAGATTAGCAGAGCTGATGACCGTCTCCATTAATTTCTATTTCCATCTGATTGTCCCCCTGGGAACATGAGGTCTCATCTTTTAATGAATTTTTAAGATAATTCATTAAAACAAAAAAAAATACTAAGATATGTAAATTTTATAAAACAGTACTTTTTTAAAAACTCAATTAAAAGTCAAAAAGGGACTTTTTACAAATTAAAAGTCTACATACTTGGTTTTCAAATCTTCCTGAAAATGCAAGTTCCTGCATGACAAAGGTTATGCTTTAATGTTCAAACACATCAAAATGGGTCCAGAAGAAAATATCACTTTTACAAATTCAAAACACAGATAGTTAAAAAAAATACAATCAGTAAATTATAAAATTTAGGAAATTAAAAAACAGCAATAGTTGGATTTTCCTGCACACCTCTGACCTCCCCACGTCACTCTCCCCCGTCCTCCTGTGGGGGGGGGGGCGTGTCCATGGGCACCGCACAGCCATCCGCGACACCACTGGCGACACGGACGCGCGCCGTCTACAGCAGAGCTGTCTCCCTCCTAATGCAATTCCCTCTCTCTCTCCTATTGTGAGCTACGCATGAACAACATGGGATTGGAATATGAGAAGAATACACATTGAGTGGGGAGAAAAATGTTTATCGTTTCCATTAGCCAAAACTAGACTTATCTTCATGTACATGTAGAAGCAGTATACTTCCCATGGGATAAGTTAGGAGAAAATTAATGCTATTCATGTCATAGAATTAAATCAGAAAACAAGGCAACTAGGAAAACAAAAAGACTTTACCTGCATGTTTAGTTGGATCATAAGAAAGAACGCTCAAGAGGTACTGAAACCCTTTTCTCATTAGGGACAGCATTATATCTGCATAACTAAGAAAACACACATGACAAAGTACGGGTTAGATTTTTCTACAAAGGCAAAGCCTGAGGGGTGAAAGGCAGCATTTACTTTCATCTACACTGCTGAGTTTATATTTCTCCTAACAACCCTGTGAGGCCGATTCTCATTCCGAAAGTCAGCAGTGGGCCCAACAAATTATGTCACCTGTCTCGACTGGAAAATAATAAAGATGGGAGTCAAAATGAGCCACTCAGACCAGAAGACTTCACAGTAAGACGGGCAGAGGCTCCTTCCTCCTATGTACTCAGAGGCCTTCTGCTTTGAACACATTCTTTCCAAAGGCCACCGCACTTCCCGGTGCTCTGGGGCAGTGACACCTCTTCCCAGGCTGGTATCAAAATGACTTGGGCACCTGCTTAAAGGAAAGATGCTTGAACTCCATTCTCACAGACTGATTCAGCAGGTTTACTGTGGGGCATGGGATGCTGCAGTGTAACAAATGTCATGGGTGAGTCGGACCTCACCGGGGGCATGCGTAAGGGGTACAAAACACAACGCTTTCCCTCTATTAAGCTGGAGAGAGATAAGACTAACAGGTAAAAATTCAAGGTAGTATGAAATTTAAGTTCTGCAAGTTTGGCAGAGACTGAATATTGCTGGAAGAGTTCTTTGTAGTGGGTGGCTTGGGGAACAGGTGACACCACTTCCCAGCCATGTCTGATTGAACGTTCAGAGTGGGGACCTGGCCCAGATGGGCCCCATCAGTAGACTGACCAGGAGCCAGGGCTGGACCCAGTCCAGAACAATGAGTTAGACCAGATTACTCCACTGGGAAACTGAGTTAAGAGACCCCATGAGCCTCTAGTTAGCTGCAGTCATTGCACTGAAAGATGGAGCTGTTGGCTGTGTGGTGGGTGGAGCAGAGGAGGCTGGGGGTGGTGAGCAAGTCAGATATGTGGGAGCAGAATGGAGCAGGCAGAGGAAACTAAGTGGTCAGGCTGGGAGGACAAAGGGTACCCACACAGGGAGGTAGAGAGGACATGAAAGACAGACAGATGGGCAGACTGCCCAGCTCTGAGAGAGGAGCTTTGGCCCTTGGCACACTAGGGGCATGGTCTGCCTTTATAGTGAGCTTGGTGACTTCTAGTTTGCTCCCCACTGCCTTGTGGATTTTAACCATGCAAACCAAAGGCCTTGGGAGGGACTAACCTCAAAACAGGTAAGCATCCTCAAGGAGTGGGAGACACCTACAAAGTCAGACATTTAGCAGAACTGAGTTTAGTATACAAACATGGTGTTTTATGAATATGAAGGGGTCTCAGGTAAATCTTTGAGTGGATAAAGAACACTGACATCACACAGGAACTGCCAATCAGACCCTGGAAAGGTGATGTACACGGTCGGGACAAAAACAGAGTTGGCAATATAAAAATGATAAAAACAAATACCATGTATGATGTGTCCAGCTACTTCCCCAATATCTGGCATAGGATACATTTAGAGCATCGTAGGAACTTAATGTGTATTTGTTGAATAACTGAATGAGAGTAATAGGAGAACCAAAGTGTCATTAAACCAGCAAGTATAAGAGAGAAGAGCAAAAGGCTAGGTGGGTCCCTTTGGGAGTGACGCCTTAGGCATGGGAGGAAGGTGAGGATTCCAGAAAGGAGATAAAGAAGGAGTGGTGAGAGAAAGAGCAGGGAAGATGGGGAGCACGAATTCTCACCAAAGAAAAATGTATATTAAGATGTAGCATGGCCTAATTTTGAAATATTAGATTTGGCAGTAAACCTTACTTAGGAAACCATTTTTAAAAATAAAAACTTAGTTTCTCTAATGTGAATTCTAACATTTTTGGCCACGTGTTAAGAGTCTGTCTCCATACAACTAAATAATTCAATATTTATTTGCCAAATCCAAGTAAGTATATGAACGATATTTGAATTGGAAAGTACATAGGTGCGGTCACATTTTACTCAGTATGTTTTCTCTTATATTATCATTTTATTTCCGAATAAGGCTAGATACAATAAGCACAGCCACTGAGAAGTGTCATTACAAAAGCTCTAATTTAATAGTGGCTAATTTTTATACAGTGATTTAGAGTTGACAAGGCCCTTCCTGCACATATCATTTCTGTTAATTCCCACTACAACCCTGTAAGGCAGTATAACGTGGAGATCATGATCGTGGACTTTGAAGCCAAACTCCCTGGTCTGAATCCTTCTGTCATGTATTAGCTGTCTAACTTTGAACAAGTACCTTCATGTCTTTGACCTTGGTTTCCTCATCTGCACAATGGGATAAGGAGGACATATATCTCACAGGGTTTTGTGGATGAAATGTGTTGATCCACATAAAGTATTTCAAACAATGCCTGACACGTGGCAAATAGCTAACAAGTGTCACCTGGTAATATTAGTGGAGGTGGTGATGGAGGTATTAGAAGAAATGTTACAATTTTCAGAGGAGTAAACGAGACTTAGAGAAGGTGAGTACTTTGATCAAGGCAACACAGTTTAGAAGTGATGGTGTCACAAGCCTTGTACCCAGGTTCCTATGGCCAAATGCTATACTTTTTAGAAAATATGGTATTGAATTTAGGCTCTATAATTCCAAATACAAAAAGCTACTTCAAACCAGTAAAATTATAACTAATTTTCTAGAATCCAGAACAAGCACAATACATTAAATTAAGAGGAGGAGAAGAAAGAGAGAGAGAAAGAAAAGGGGGGAGAGAAAGAAAAAGAGAGAGAAAGAAAGAGTGAGCCAACATAAAGAAACCAAATTACTAACCGTTTACGATCCCCTGGGTTAACAGCAACTAAGGATCCTCTATCCCAAATCCTGTCAAATTTGCCAATATTTGCTCTATCAGAAAGAAAAAGAAAAAATACATTTTACATAAGAAAAATAAAATGTTTAAAAAGCTTTTATTTATTTATTTTTAAAGAGAGGGCAAGGGAGGGAGAAAGAGAAGGTGAGAACCATTGATGTGAGAAACATTGATTGGTTGCCTCTCATGAGCGCCCCAACTGGGGACCAAGCCCACAACCCAGGCATGTGCCCTGATGGGAAATCAAACCGGGGACCTTTTGCTGTGGTTTGACACCCAACCAACCAAGCCATAGCAGTCAGGCAGAACAATTAAATTTTTAACAAGACAAACAGTGTTCCCCATGGTTCATGCTGGTACTTCACCAGGTGTAACAGACCCAGGTGTGAAGGTGACATTTGTCTTGCTCTTGCTTCCTTTCCTTTTCCTTACCTGTCTAGGGTCATAATAATGTTTTCCATAGTTTGGAAGTTACCAAGGGAAAAGATATTGGGAAGTAGAACATGTTCAATTACTGCTGGCCTCAAGAATTTTTTGCCAGACATGTCACGTGCAGTAAAAATAACTGCAGAACAGACTCAAATCAATGCTTCATGGATACTACTGCAAGTTGATAGGAGGGAGGAAAGATATTTCCCCCACCCCCAGCACTGCTAGTAAGCACTCAAGTTTTTACAAGTGCACAGGTAGTATTCGGTCCTACCTGGGAAGATCAAAAAGGTTGCAACAGTACAATGAGATGTTCCCGGAAGAACTCTGTAAGGAAAAAATTCAAGAAAAAAAATTCTACTTAATTAGGATATACTTTGAGTAGTCAAGGAAAGAAAAGAGGGGCAAAGCAATGGTGTTGAAGAAAGAATGCATAATTAAATATAGAGTATAATTTTACTGCAAATAATTTTTTTACTGAAAAATATTTAAATGGCACTGCAGTTTTTTAAACCTGTTCTTTTTGATCAACTCAAAGGGCAAAATGATAGAGACGTTAACCTCATTACTAAAATGTTTAACTTATTTAACTTGCTAGGTCCTGATTTAGACTCTGCTAAAGATAAGTACAAAGGTCAATCAATACCTGGCAGGCTGACAGAGAAACGTCACATGTGTTAGAATTTATTCATGACAAGTGCAGTTGGGTTGACATCCCCTCTCTCTTCATTCATTCAATGGGCATGTATTTTCTGAGCACCTCATGGACGGGATTACCCTGGTTCTAGATAGTGGATGTGAATTTGACATGGCCTCTGACCACAGTGGGGACAGCCTGGTAGAGCAGAGAGGCACGTGGGTACAAAGAAACATTACACTGCAGAATGGCCTGTACTGTTCTGGTTGTGTGCCCAAGAACTATGGGAACAGAGGACAGAACAGGGAACTGCCTGGGGAAAGGCTGAGGAAGAGGCAGCCTTTGAAAGGGTGTTGATGCATCTGCTAACATCACAGGGCTTGGGCTGGATGAGCAGTCCAGGAGGAGTACCATGACATGGTCTCCACCACATCCGGTGATATGAGAAGTCTGAGAGATGGGGTGGGGTGAAGGGCAAGTTAGCAAAGGCACATCAGGACGGGAAACTGTTCAATTTTATTCTGAAGTGAGACACCAACAGAGGTTTACAAATAGAAGAGGGGAGGTCTTTGAAAACCCGTTTGGAAGTACTCTGGGAGCAGCCCAGAGAGGGCTGGGCCTGGAGGCAGGGAGAACAGATAGTGAATTTTAACTTTGGCTGCAGACTGGAATCACTGGTGAACTTTAAATAATACTGATGCCAGCCCCACCGACTAGAGGCTCTGATTTAATTAGTCTGAGGTGAGACCTCAGACTGGGAACTTTACAAGATCCACAGGTGAGGAACTTCCCGGCAAGATGGCAGCATAGGTAAATATGGTACTCACTTCCTCCTCCACCACATCAAAATTACAGTTAAACTACAGAATAACCATCATTGAGAATGCCTGAAATCTAGCTGAATAGAAGTCCTAAAACTTGAGAATTAAAGATGAAGCCACATTGAAACTGGTGGGAGGGGCAGAGATGAGGAGTGGGCTGTTTCCATACCCATGTGTGATGGATAAAAATTAGGAGGGATATTTCAGTTGTAGAGGTCTCACCTGAGAAGTGAGGGGTCCCAGCTTCACACCAGGTCCCCCAGCCAAGAATTCCAGAGCCAGGAAGTGAAGTCCCCATAACATCTGGTTGTGAGAACCAGGGGGGATTGAGGCTGAGAGAGACAGAAGCTTTCTGGAGTCCCAGGCAGTTCCTCTTTAAAGGGCCCGCACATGGACTCACTCTGACTCAATCCTTCTGAGCTCCAGTGCTGGAGCAGCAGCTTGAAAGGTAACAGAGATATGCACAAAGAAACTGAATTGTCTGGCATCAGGGTGAGAGCTGGGGATGGGCAGCTTTCTCTCAGACAGAAGTGCTGGCAGAGGCCATTGTTCCTTTTCTGAGCCCTCACCCACAGAGCTGGCAAGAGGGCAGCATATCTGAGTCTCCATCAACGTGGATCACAGTGTTTGCCCTGCCCTGGTGATTCCCTGAGACCCCTCCCCACTCAATTTTCAGGCCCCCCCCCCCCAAGTTATTTCCACTGGCTTTTCCATCTGAATGGCCTGTCTTGGCTCATGCTTCAAATTTTCCTAAGTTCTCTCAAACAAGCAGCATCTGATTTCAGCATGCCTCTATATCTCATGATGTGGCCCCATGCCTGACACTACCAGCAGCCAGCCTTGGTTCACACCTTGGCATTGTCTGTGTACCTTCAAGTCCAGCGCAAGTAGCAGCCGTCAGCAGACTGCTCTGTAGCTCATTCCTGCTGACCCTGGAAAGAACACAGGTGGCTGCTGAACTTGGTCTGCACCTCGCTGAAGGCCCTACAGTCAACACACCCAGGGACAGTTTCAGATCATGTCAAACCACCGCCACCTAACCACTTCCACAAGCAGCACACTCAAGGGGCAGACTAAGCAGACACCAGAACCCTGTGAAGGTAAGTCCTCCTCTGTGGGGTGGGCACCTACACAGCTGATCCTCCATATTGGTCAGAGGTCAGTGGTCACAGCCAGTTCTTGCAGCTGATCAACCTGGAGGTAAATCTCTCCCATCGATATACCAACAGCTATCAAGTCTCATCTACAACAGGAAGGTGTGCACAGCTCCATTGGAGGGGGCACCACCTCAAGTGTCCAGCTTGGGTGCTCAAGAAGACTGTGCCACTGGACTCTACAGAACACCTATTACATTAGACCATGCTACCAAGCCTGGGAGACATAGCAACTCTAGCTAATACATAGAAAAAAACACAGGGAGGCAGACAAAATTAGAAAACAAGAAACATGTCCCAAATGAAACAGTACAAAACTCCAGAAAAAGAACTAAACAAAATGGAGACAAGCAATCTTCTAGATGCAGAGTTAAAAACACTGGTTATAAGGATGCTCAAAGAAATTAGTGAGAACCTCAACAGCATAAAAAAGGACCAGTCAGAAATGAAGGCTACACTAACTGAAATTAAGAATAATTTACAGGGAATCAACAGTAGAATAGATGAAGCAGAGAATCAAATCAGCAATTTAGAATATAAGGAAGCAAAAAACACCCTATCCAAATAGCAAAAAGAAAAACGGATCCCAAAAATGAGCATAGTGTAAGGAGCTTTTGGGACAACTTAAAGCATTTTAACATTTGCATCTTGGGGGTGCTGGAAGGAGAGGAGAGAGAGCAAAAAATTGAAAACCTATTTGAAAAAATAATGATGGAAAACTTTCCTAAGCTGGTGAAGGAAACAGACACACAAGTACAGGAAGCACAGAGAGTCCCAGATAAGATGAATCCAAAGAGGCCCACACCAAGGCACATCATAATTAAAATGCCAAGGGTTAAAGACAAAGAGAGAATCTTAAAAGCCACACGAGAAAAGCAACTGGTCATGTACAAGGGAGCTTCTATAAGAATATCAACTGATTTCTCGACAGAAACTTTGAAGGCCAGAAGAGATTGGCAAGAAATATTCTAACTGATAAAAAGAAAGGACTTACAACCGAGATTACTCTACCCAGCAAAGCTATCATTTAGAATTCAAAGACAGATAAAGGGTTTCCCACATAAGAAATAGCTCTTTAAGAAGGAGGAAAACTTTACGTGCTGTTAGCGCTCTCGCAAACATGGTGAACGTTCCTAAAACCTGCCAGACTTTCTGTAAGAAGTATGGCCAGCATCAACCACACAAAGCAACACAGTATAGGAAGGGTAAGGATTCTCTGTATGCACAGTGGAAGCGACATTATGACAGGAGGCAGAGTGGCTATGGTGGGCAGACTAAGCCGATTTTCCAGAAAAAGGCTAAAACTACAAAGAAGATTTCACTGAGGCTTGAATGTGTTGAGCCCAACTATAGATCTAAGAGAATGCTGGCTACTAAGAGATGTAAGCATTCTGAACTGGGAGGAGATAAGAAGAGAAAGAGCCAAGTGATCCAGTTCTAAGCTTCATTTTTTGTTTTATTATATGACAATAAAATCATGAGGGTATGTTCAAAAACAAGAAGAAGGAAAATATATGAACAATAAAATGGCAATAAATACATATTTATCACCAATTGAATCTAAAAAACAAAGTACATGAACAAGCAGAACAGAAACCGAGTCGTAGATACAGAGAACATTCTGATGGTTGCCAAAGAGGAAGAGGGTTGGGGGAATGGATGAGAATGGTGAAGGGATTAAGAAGTAAAAATTGGTTAGAAGTACAGAATAGTCATGGGAAAATAGAGTACAACACCGGGAATACAGCCAATAATATTCTAACAATTATTTATGATTTCAGATGGCAGGACTTATTAGGATGATCACTTAGTAAGTCATGTAATGTCTAATCACTGGGGTCTACACCTGAAACTAATATAATAATCTATGTCAAATGTAATTGAAAAGTAAAAATTATTCAAAAATGAAAAAAAAAAAGGAACCCCAGGTGATTTCGAATGTGCCACTAGGGCTGAGAACCATTGCTCCAAGGAGTCTGGAAGCAGGACTAGCTTCTTTGGGCTGAGTAATCTCCTGGGATTCTTAGATGACTGTGAACAGAGTAGGAGAAAGCTGTAAAATAAAGTACTATGAAGCCTTGTAATGACTTGAGCAATTAATTTCAATACTTAGAAAAGACAGTACTTTGCGAAAAACTGAATATACAAACACACAATGGCCAGGCCACGTAAGACAAGAGAACTTGGACCCACTGCCTCTGCAGCAATCAGGCAGCAAAGCCAAACCACAGCCTCTGTGGTCAACGCATGCCAGCCTCCCTAATTTCACTCCTCCTCCTCAAGATCAACTAGAGAAAGTCAAATATAAACCCAGACCCATCACATAGCATGCTCTCCTCTAGTTAGCCCCATTCTGTTTTTCCCAGGCCAACAGCCTCCAATCAGGGCATAACTGAAACCTTTGTGTTCTTCACTATAAAGCTTTCCTACTCTCCCACCCGTCTTTGAGCCCCTGCCAAATATAAGTGGCTGACCCCTCTGAATAAACAGCCTCTGCTTATTCACGTTTGGGTGGTCTTTACCATTCCTACACTATTACCCCAAGCTGGTGAGGCAGTTCCACTGGATCGTTCTGGTCATAGGATGACAACTCCCAAATCTATTGTTTCCAGCCCAAGTGCTGCCCCATGCTTCGGAAACATAAAACCATTTGCCAGCTACACCTTTGCCATTCTGTAGTTCTCTTAAACTCATCTCTAGAACAAAACTAATTTTCTCTGCTTGTTTTCAACTTGCTTTATTCTTTGTCATTCAACCTAAGCTGGGAAGGTGAACTCATCATCACCTTGATCTCTCAGTTAAGCACTAAATTCTCCCAGTTTGGCATTCTAAACATTACTTTAACCTACCTCTACTCCTCTAAGCACCTATATCACTTCAAGATCTCTTTCCTAGAACACTGCTCACAGCCTCCCATCTGGTCTCTTTGCCAGGCGGTTCCTCCCCTTCAAATTTACAGACCTGGAGGCCACAAGGGTCTTTTGGCTCAAAAGAAAATCTGGCAGTGTCATGTTCCCTCTTGAAACCTCGCTGCACAGGCCGAAGTACCAGCTTCCCAGGGCATCTGAAACTGTGAACCTGAACTCCTGCCTGGCCCAGCCCTACCAGTCACCACGCTTCAGAAAGCCCCCCCAGGCTGGATTAGGTAATTTTCCTCTCTGTTCCCTTAATACCCTGTGCCATTATACTTAGCTCCGTGTATGACAAACAGCTTCCTCTGCATTTCTCTTTTCACTTATAAGCTAAAGGATTCTTTAGGGCAGGAACTGTGTTACTTCTTCCATGTTTCATGCAGGGTGTGGCGCAAGACAGGTTTTCAGAAATGCTGCTTTATAAATTTTAAAAAATTACACAAATCCAAACCAAAAACATGAGTTCAGATAGGGTTTGACCTCAGGTTTTATACACAGGGTCTGGCAGAAGTAACACCTGCTTCAGTGTGGTTGGTAGAGTAAAAATATGGGTATAATAATTTATAGTTTTAATTTGAACATTTCACCTAAAATGTCATATGGTATGCCTCAGTGTGATATTTTTATGTTACAGAATGACATGCTTATGGTTCTGTAATAAAGATTTTGTGATAAACAATGTGGTGTTATTTGTGCCTGACTCTGCATATTTCTATACCTAGCTATCCATCTATCTTTTTCAGCCCCAGTTCCTTACGCCATTTAATGTCTAGATGACTCTTATATACACTTGCTTAGTATCCTCACCCATTCTAAGAAAAAGTTTTGGTGGGGGTATGGAAATAATTATTTACCAAAAACAAAACAAACCTTGAATACTTTGGCTCCAGGAATTGCCACGATTGGCTCTTCTGTGTAAGAAAGATTCTGCTCCGTAAAAAATTCCCGGATCCCAAGTTCACTGATTTCCACTCCAACTACACTGTGTCCTCGATCTGCAAACCTGCATAAACCATATATTTATACTTAAATTTTTATTTCAAATGCAGTACTAAATAAAAGGATATACCCCAATAAGCATATATTTTCCTTAACTTTAAAGGATTTATATGAATGCAGGTTCTTTGGGTTTCATAGAATATGCAGATCTGCAGAAAGTGAATCTCTGTATTCTCAAACCTTATGTTATATGGAATTCTGAAAAGCTGATTTATATGACCTTAGGAAAAAATTTAGAATTTTAGAAAATTATGCCTTAAAATGTTCATTTATCACAATGGATTTGATTAGGAGAGTTTTTAATTTAAAAGCATCCTATGGATTAGAAATGCTTTTCGAGTTCTCTAAATCAGCTCTGTCCATTACAGCCTTTGGCAATGATAGAAGTGTCTATACCTACGCTGTCCAGACAAGCAGCCACTAACCACACTGGCTGTTGGGTATTTGAGATGTGGCTAATGTGATTTAGTTTAAATTTAAATAGCCACATATGCGGATAGTAGCTAGGGTACTGGAGCATATGGCTCTAAGAACACTAGCATCAATTTTTATAAAAATCTTATACTTTTCATTTACTTACAGTATACACTATCCAGAAATTTATTTAATTACTATATGCAAATAACTAGTATTTTCTTGGTAAGCTTTATAATCACAGAATTCACACATTTTCTTGGACTTCAGAGAAAACACTAGTGGTATAAAATACCTAGGCACAGTATTGATTTTATGTAAAATTAAATAAACACATACAGTCAGTTCTGCTATAATGCAACATATGCCAACCTAAAAATCACTGCGCTATGCAAAATCATGCAATAAATAAGGCTCCTGAGAAGATAAGGGGTGGGGCACAACATTAAAAACTTTGTCGTAATAGAATATTATTCAGCCGTAAAAGAACAGAATGTTGCCATTAATGATGACCAGGATGAACCTTGAGGGTATTATTCTAATCGAAATAACTCAGAAAAGAAAGACAAATACCTTATGATCTCATGTATATGTGGAATCTAAAAAAAAACAACCAAACAAACTCAAAGATACAGAGAACAGATTGATGGCTGCCAGAGGCTGGAACTGTGGGGTGGGCAAAATGGACGAAGGGGGTCAAAAAGTACAAACTTGCAGTTATAACATAAGGCCATCCTGGGGGTGTGATGTACAGCATGGGGGCCACAGGTAATAATCCGTAATGCATGCCAGGTGGGGCAAAAGTGGGTTTACAGCTTGTTTGGAAAATATTATTATTAATAATAATACAAAAATAAATTGTGTTTCACATACAACTGTAAGCCTACTTTTCCCTATCCTGTATTTAAAAATTACTAAGAGTTAAAAAATTCTCATCATGAGAAAAAAATTTTATAACTATGCATTACGATGGATCTTAACAAGACTTATTGTGATGGTTTTGCAGTACCTACAAACATCAAATCACTATGGTGTACACCTGAAACTAACAGAATATGTCAATTATACCTTAATTAAGAGTTCCAGTGGGCTTTTGTTAAGATTACAAAAATCAAGATTTTATCAACCATCTTTCCTGAACTTTATAAACTCACTAGAGACTCTGGTCCATATGTGTACAGACAACGTACCACATCCCAGCAAAAACGCAGCTCCACTGGGACCTTTGCCAATTAACAGAAAGTCAATTTTCCCTTTCCCCAAATGTCTTCAAAGTTTTGAGTTCCCACCGTTCGCTTCTCAGTGGAACCAGCCCCTTGTGGCTAGGGATAATGAAATTCTACCCCATTTTCATTGAACAAGAAATTTTTTTCAAGTTTTAGTTTTATTTCAAAAAAGGTTAACAGGGACTTTGTTCTCTCCAGGCACCCCTCCCCCACAACCATTGGTTGAGGTACAGAGGTCTGTATCTTAATAACCCAACCGACCCCCTCCCCTGCACGGTATTGCACACTCCCTGCTGGAATCTCTCAGCTGGGGAGGCGCAGGGTCCAGGTGCCAGGCCAGCTCCCTCTGACCTCAGGAGCTCTTATAACCTTTGGGCCCTTAACTCTTTACCCCAAAGGTGAGTTTTAAAATCTGGAGAGTGGATTTTCTTTGGGTGTTTTATTTTTATTTATTTATTTATTTTTAAAGATTTTTATTTATTTTTAGAGCGTGGAAGGGAGTAAGAAAGAGACAGAGCATAACACTGATGTGAGAGAGAAACATCAATGTGAGACAGAAACATCAGTTGGTTGCCTCTTGCACACGCCCTGACTGGGGACCAAACCCTAAAACCCAGGCATGTGCCCTGGCCAGGAATCAAACTGGTGACCTTTTACTTTGTGGGATGATGCCCAACAAACTGAGCCACACCAGTCAGGCTTCTTTGGGTGTGTGGAAAAAACGATCTGTAAGGATACACAGTAGAACTACAAGCTCACCAAAGTCCACCTAAATACACCAAAAAGTTGACTGACTTCAGCTCCCAGGAGGCCAATATTTTGTTTGACAAAGATACTTTGCCAGAAAATGATTCCACAATAACAATTTTAAGACACATAGGAAACTGAAGAAGTAACAAATTAAAATAGCATGGCTTAATTTCAGGAATCTATTTCCTTTTTTTGTTACTCATCTATAAGGTCAGGAATATGGCTAAAGGCAGTTTCTGATGAGGTTATCAGCTTTCCAAGCATTTCTAAATCCTTAGTGCAGATACCCACCCTTTTGGGGCATAGTCACCTCCCTCCCACCCCTATTTTTAAAAAGAAGAAGAAAATAAAACAATGTGATCAGAGATGTTTTGATTCCAGAAATGTACACTCAAGGCTTTGTGCTGAGTTGCCTGGTTCTAACCCAAGATGATGGCATCAAACACAAAGCACATAGCAAAGGAAGGATGCTCCCATTTCACTCCGAAAACAAGTATTGATAACCAATTGCCTCCCCCTCTGCCCCCCAGAATTATACTTCAATTTAAAAATAATATTTTTAAAAAGCTGTTGCACATTTGGCATAACCTATCTCTGTGAATCAGGATTTTCTCAATAATATACAATTAAGTGAAATTTAGAAATAAATTGGGTAAAAACTATATAAGAAAAAAATTGTCAGTGGCACATTAAAAGGAAAAAGGGAGGAACCTAAAAGAAACGGTGTCAGAGTTTTTACACATGTTCAATGGTTATATAATATATAAATATTACAACATGGCACCAGATGTTTACTTGTAGAGCTCAGCACCGGAAGGGCTGCAGCTTTCAAGTTAGTGTGAGATGATGGACAGAGGATTATTGGAAATCAAATCTAAGTCCTAACTCTGGCTGTGGATAGGAGAGACTCACAGCACACAGGGTAAAGTGAGGCGCCTGGGAGAGGCTGGAGGTGCGTGCCTGTGTTCATTTTGTCTATTCACACACAGCTTAGTCCCACTGGGCAAAATCATTTGTTTTCCCCTCATGTTTCTTACAGACTAAGCAAATGTAAAATTCACATCATGCTCAAATTATTCCCTAAGATATCAATAAACTTAGAACGAAATTTGCATTTTTAAAACAAGAGGTAGAGCTGAAGGGACTATACCTATTACCCACACAGGGCTACACACTTTCAGTGTGGTCAGAGCATGAACAGTTCATAGTTTTCAAATATGCATATGAATAACTTATCTTCCATATTCCCTAGGAAGTTTGTAAATTACCATACATGGAACGTTTTTTATATTCTTCATACATTTTATAAAGTTACAAAATATAAACAAAAGAGTCTAAACCAGCTGCATGAATTTTTATTTCCATTCAACACATGGAAAAATGAAATGGCCTGCTATAAAGTAGTATAAGCTGGATGATATTGGAATACATTGCCCTTAAAAAAGAACCTAAAGAAATGTCTTAAACATTTCATTTTAATGCTATTGGGCCTCAGCTCATAGTTTATTCACATCTGATATCTGTATAGACCTCAATATACAAATTAGTTACATAAATGAAAAATTTTCTAATACAATAACTTATATGTAATTATATGTAATATAATTGCATATATATAATAGTTTAGTTCTGGTATTTTTTAATTATAAATGACTTTCAACCCAAAATATTTAACAATTACATTTAATTGGTTGTCTCATTGTTCTATTTCCTAATCTTGTCTTGAAAACTCTGCTACAGTTAGATTGTTATTATCGCTTATGACATGGCAATAAGACAATCTATTTATAGAGTTAATATTTTCTTACAGGTAGTTTCCAAAGTAATCCTTTCTTCTATTTCAGTCAGTCAGTTAGGATAAAGTCTAATTACAAAGTTTAAATGTTCTCAATTTCATGGCCACACTAAAACGTAAGCTACAGCAGCCATTTCACAAATGATCTCAGCTACAAGCACTTTCCGTCAAGACAAGAAAGTTGACTTCTGGTCAAGATGGAGGCACAGGAAGACAAGCTTCGCCTCCTCACACAACCACTGAAAGAATTACAACTATATCTCAAAACAAATAACCAGAACTGTCAGAAAATCGAGCTGCATGGAAGTCTGACAACAAAGGATTTAAAGAAGTCACATTCATCCAGACAAGTAGGAGGGGTGGAGTCATGGAGATGGGCGGAGAGGTGCAGAGACATGGTATGGCACCGAGAGGTGGCAGTGGCAGAACGTGAGGTCCCACACTCATGTATAGGAGGTAAAAATTGGGAGTGATACCTTGGGAGCCAGCGATCCTAACCCCAGACCAGAACGCAGAGCCCAGGGTTCTAGCACTGGGAAGATAAATCCCTATAACTTCTGGCTGTATAAATCAGTGGGGGTTGGGGCGGTGGAAGAAACTGACAGATTTTCAGAGGAGTCCATTTAAATGGCCTGCACGGACTTAAAATGTATGCAAAGCTACCCATTCTGGGATTCACCACCAAAGCAACAGCTGTAAGGGCACCAGTTGCATGTGGAAAGTGGGTGAAGTGACCAGAAATGGGATGCATGCCAGACAAACCTTCAAAAGCCAGGCAGTGACACTGTTCTCTCTCCAAGCCTTCCCCCAACCCAGAGCCACGAAGCAGTGAAGTGGGTTGTCCCACCATGGCGATTACCTAAGGCTCTGCCCCACACAATTTATAGGAGTCTTTTCTAAGACAGGGAGTCAAAGCAGCTCTACCTAATACACAGAACCAAACACAAGGAAGCTACCAAAATGAGGAGACAAAGAAGTATGGCCCAAATGAAAGAACAGAACAAAACCCCAGAAAAGAAACTAAACAAAATGGAGATAACCAACCTATCAGATACAGAGTTCAAAACACTGGTTATCAGGATGCTCAAAGAACTCACTGATGACAGCAAAAACATAAGGGAAGAAATAAAGGTTATATTAAGTGAACTAAAGAAAAATCCACAGGGAACCAACAGCAGAGAGGATGAAGCCAGGAATCAAATCAACAACTTGGAACACAGGAAGGAAAAAAGCATTCAATCAAAACAGTAGGAAGAAAAAAGAATTCCAAAAAATGAGGAGAGGCTTAGGAACCCGTGGGGCAACTTTAAACGTACCAACATCCAAATCATAGGAGCATGAGAAAGAAGAGGAGCAAGAAACTGAAAATTTATTTGAAAAAATAATGAAGGAAAACTTCCCCAATCTGGCAAAGGAAATAGACATATAAGTCCAGGAAGCACAGAGTGACAAACAGATGGATACAAAGATGAACACAACAAGACACATCATAATTAAAATGCCAAAGGTTAAAGACAAAGAGAATCTTAAAAGCAGCAAGAAAAAAGGAGATAGTAACCCACAAAAGATTTCCCATCAGACTGCCAGCTGATTTCTCAAAAGAAATCTTGCAGGCAAGAAGGGACTGGCAAGAAGTATTCAAAGTGATGAACACCAAGGACCTATATCCAAGATTACCCTATCCAGTAAAGTTGTCATTTAGAATGGAAGGGCAGATAAAGTGCTCCCCAGACAAGGTAAAGCTAAAGGAACTCATCATTACCAAGCCACTATTACATGAAATGTTAAAGGGAATTACATAAGAAAAATAGGAAGTTCAAAACTATGAACATTAAAAGAGCAACAAATTCACAACTACCAACAAATTAAAAAACAAAAACAAAAAACTAAGCAAACAACCCGAACGGGAACAGCATCATACATAGGGAGATCATTTGAAGGGTTATCAGCTGGAAGGGGGAAGGGAGAGAATGTGGGTAAGGTGCAGGGATTAAGAAGCATAATTGGTAGGTACAAAATAGGGGGATGTCAAGAATTGTACAGGAAATGGAGAAGCCAAAGAACTTACACGCATGACCCATGGACATGAACTAAGGGGGGTACTCCTGGACAGAAGAGGGGTACTGGGTGGAGGGGTGCAAAAGGGGAAAAATTGGGACAACTGTAATAGCATAATCAATAAAATACATTTAAAAAAGAAAGACAAAAAAAAAAAGACAAGAAAATGTATGAATGCTTATCTGCTCATACCATTTCATCTCAACTGCTTTTCCACAAAGAGGGAAAAATACTCTCAGTCCACTCTCGCCTTTAAGGAAATTATCCAAATGCTTCTTTAATAGCCTGGAGACAAAAAAAAAAAAAGTTTTTGTTTTAATTAATCAATGCACAGAGTAAAGGACAACAATTGCATAATGCTAAGTACTTTTCATGCATTATCTCACTTACTATTCCCAACAACTTTATAAAGTAGATAACATTAATTATTATAATCTCCACTTGGCATAGGAACAGAAAGGTTAAGTAACTTGCTCAGTAACATAGCTAGTGAATGGTTAATCCGACTCAAATCTAGGTCTTTCTTGGTTGGCAATTAAAAATTTTAAAAAAATTGTTCCTTGGTTGATATGTTTTAAAAATTCTTTGTTAATCTCCCAAATATATACGTGCATGTATGTGTGTGTGTGAGATGTGGGGGAGCCTTTGGATGTACTGAGTTTTTCCACACTCATTTTACAGTAAGCTCTCTAAATGTATACTCAGGGCTCAGAAGGAGCTCTGAAAAGCTGTGGTTATTCTTGTTGTTAATTCCTTTGTAGGGATGTGGCTCTCCTCAGGCCATCCACATAACAGGGATACAACATCCACATAACCCATACAACAATTCTGGGATGATGCCCCAACTACCACTCAGTGTGCACGTGCAATGATAATAATAATAATGCACCCTGGGAAGGCAGGGTGGCTGCCTGGAACAGGGAACATCTGACATGACCACTTTACCCAGCACTGGCCCGTGATTTATTATTGCTGCTTCAAAGCCTACTACTGCTACTACTATGTGGCTTAATATCTTGGCTCATTTGCTAATTTCTTTCATCCTCCCTTCTTTCACCATACAGATAACACTTCAACATTTGAATGTTTAACAACAACATTTACTATTTGAAAGCCAAGTCAAAACAACACCACTTTTCAGTGTAAAGATATATAAGCATTAATGTTGCTTGAGCACCTGCTCTATGTATAAACATGTGTGGCCAATGCATAGATGCTACAGGGGATTTCCCAATTCATGAATCTAAGATGCTTTCAATTGTAAGTCATACAATTACTTATACTCCATGGAAAGAGGGAGCATGCCACAGATGCAATATGATTTCAGAAATGCTGAACTAAGAAAAAACTAAAAATGTGCATCTTAAAATGTGTCAAATATTATTATTATTATTTCTATCTCCAAAGTCAGTTTCCGATAGAGCATTTCTCTGTTATCTACCAAATATTTCGTACTGGTGTCCTTGTTCTTGATGAAATGCAATTTTGCGGTCCACCCACTTTTCTTGCCATTCTTCCAGAGTTAGTACTTGGTTTTTCTGTACCTCAGCATCAGGGTGCTCTTTAATATTAAGTGAAGTTTTTGTATCATCCATTGTTTCATAAATGCCTTTGCCTCACAAGCAGGTGTCTCCAATACCTAGGCAGAAAATACTTGCAAAGTTGACATTTAAGGGTACTGCAATTCAATTGAGGAACGAAATAAAAACCATTATCCTCAGCATTATGGCTTTTAAAAATATATTTTGACATCCCAAAAAAGTCATACAAAAATTACTTTTCAGTGAATTTGATGGTAGGGGCACCCTCATATTACACATTAGGAAAGATCTTTAAATAAATTGAATTGTATCTTAACATTAGAGTAAAAGGATTTAAGTTAAAATAAAGGAGAAAAAGCAAATAGGATTTTCACACTTTATAACTTCCATAAACTTAGATTTTTTTTCTAGCATCTCAGTTACTCTTAATTTTAAAATTTTCTTTCAGTGTTTACTTCTTATTTTTGTAATCACTGTTATAATTTGAAGACTTCAACAGGTACAAAAATAACAATTCCCATTTGTGTGAGAGAGAGGCAACCATCTTTAACTTTTTTAGCTCAGTCTTCAAATCTAACTCTATCTCAAAATAACAACCTTATTTTTGTATCTTTTTGATTTTTCATTTCTAGGTAACTTCTAGAGAAAATAAGCATTTATCCATCTTTCAAGTCCTCAACACACATGCACAAACACACTCACACCCTCTTCTCATTTTTCCTATCCTTTCAATAGAGACATAGCAGATTTTTGATTAAATATGTGGACTACATTGTTGTGACTCGGTAAATACTATTCACAAGCCACATAGCATTCTATGACTAATGTTCCCTTGTTGTACAACTTTTTCATTCTGAAGTTAATCACTGTCTTGCTTTTTTATTTATAAACTTTCTATATGGTAGTTTGGATTATATTAGTATATTACTAGTGGTTCTAATTTAATGATTTATCCACGAGAATAGCAAACAATGCATAAAAAGCAGGTATTTCAGGAAAAGTTACCTTTATTGCAAACTTTGGCTTTAGTGTGCTTAAGATTTAGGGATTTGTAAATATGAATTCACGTCTCAGCAAACATTTGTTAATAAATTAGTTTTGCAAGGCCCTGATGACTTCAGGAGGTGACTCAGTTTTCTTAAGAGGTTAGGGGGAAGTACCTGATGATACTCGGTACGGAAAAGCAAAAGAGAGTTGCTTTTTCCCCATCTTTATATTTAACTGAAATTTTGGGAACGGTGGGCTTAAGACTTCATTAAGCACCTCTCTGCTTAAAACAAAGGAGAAGAATAATTTTATCACAGAGGCAGGGATACCTGTATTGTACAATTCTATCCGTCGCATGGAAACTTGAAATAAACTTACCACGAATATAATTTAATCACTTCTGAGATGTTCTAACAATTTCTTAACTTGCCCATGACCTCTTCTGGAGAAATAAAGGTTTCATTCTCAACCAAGATAAAAGTGTAAACTATAAGCACCAGAAAGGCAAGTTTCACGAGCATTGCTACCCCTACACGGAATAGAAGATGCAGTAGTTTCGTCCTTGAAGTCCTCCACGGGTGGATCCCCCACTTTTTCTTTCAACAAAACGTTTCTGCTTTATATTTATTTTAAAATTTTGCTAAATTTAAGAATAACTTCCCTGAACTGCACAAATTTTAAGAGTACGGCTCAGTGAATTTTTACACAGACATACACTTTTGTAACCACCATGGAGGAAGACAATATTTAAAGCACCCCAGTTCTCCCCTCCCCTGCCCCTACGCCGCCCCTAGTGCACTAGTCAGGTACTTCTTTTAACAATAACTAATACATATCGATGTTTTGGTTTCACTTAATCATGGACTCACAGAAAGGTCATTCACTGTCCGACCTGGTTATTCCCAGATGCCACTCTGCTTCCCGAGCTCTACTTCAGGGCGCAAATTACTCTACTCGGCTGTCCACCTTTGTTAGGCTGCCCGATTCCGAAATCCCATCATAGGATTACACCTAGCAAATCATTCCACTTACCCGCACAGTCTCTACGGTCCAGGGGGCAAGCGTACCTCGCGTGCCCCCTGCTGCTTCACGGCCTAGCTTGATGGGGCGGGGGGAGTATTGGACCGCTTTCCCCGCCTCCTCCCGCGCTCCGCCTCCTCCCGCGCTCCGCCCCTGTGGCCCGCCCCCTCACCAACAGCCATACCCCGCCCCTCCCCAGGTGCCCCGCCTTAGTCCTCGCCCCTCACCAGCCCCCTCCTTGGACGCCCCGCCTCAGTTCCTGCCCCTGGTTCCACCCTCTACCGGCGTCGAGACCCTGCCCCCTCCTTAGGAGCTCGAGCACGCGCAGCAGCGGAAATGGCCAAGGCGGGGCGAGTGCTGCGGCGAAGGCGAAGGCGGGGACCCTACTCCTCCCTGCTCCCGCCGGCTCCTCCCACTCCGGGTCACGCCGTCACTGGGGCGGAAGCGGCGGCGGCGGTGGCGGCGGCGGCAGAAAGAGGACTGCGGTTCGCGGCGCGGATCCTGCAGTCTTGTGCGCGCGGCGCGCGGCTCGGGAGAGGCGCCCGCGGCCGGGGGCGGCGCGCACTATCTCTCACGCGCTCCGAGGTGAGGCGCACGCGGCTCTGGAGGCTACTGTAGGGGCTGCGGTGGATTTCGGGTGACAGCTCCGCACAAAGCAGCTTGGCAGGGGTGCAAACCCTCCTTCTTCCCCTGTGCAGCGCCCCTCGCCCGGTTGGGAGGTGAACGAATGCCCTAGGGACTGATACCTCTCTCTCCGATTTGGAAGCGAGCTGCTGGGTGGGATCCCTGTCTAAGGAAGAGGAATTCCCGGGCTGGGGTGTTGCAGCGACGGGGTTCCCCGATTCGTCTTGGTGTTGTGGGTCTCTCCTAACCCCCTACAATATTTCCTTTCTGTACAGTGCTGCCTTCTCCCTGCGACTGCTTGCACCTTTTCAGCGCTCAGGTGAGCACCGGAGGCTGTTGCTTCTCCGGCTTCGGAGCAGAAACGGGAAAGGTTTTCGGAAAGCGAGGCGGCTGCAGCTGGCACAGGGAACGTTGGGGCTCCCTTCTGGGGACTGTTAGAGCCCTGTCACCTGGGGAATGTGTGCAGCGTGGGGGAAAACCCACAGTTCGGAGTAGGAACTCCCTCGCTTGTTCTGCTTAGCAGAGTGTGGCGGTGAGGAGCTCGTACAGCCTTGCAGGTGTGGTAGTAATGCTTTGAAGCACGATAGGCATGGCCAGGTTGCTGGGGTAACTCCTCCGGGACTGGGAACCCGGAGCGGGCGGCCGAATTACGGTAGCTGTTAGTCAACAACAGCCTGGCAGCCGGCAGGTGAAACAGGAAGGAAGAGGAAGGCCCAGCTGTAGAAAGTTGGGGTTCCGTGCTACGGAACCTCGCCAGATCGGGGCCCAGCCTTCTCTTGGGTGAGTGCGCACGAGTCCGCAGACTGATCCTTGTGGGAGAGCCATCACTTCATATTCACGCACAACTCCAGGTTTTTTAGTTTTGTTTATCTGTTTTTAATCTATTTTAGTGGAAGAAAGGCGAGTGGGAGAGAAGGTTTTTTAAGGAGGTACATGAGAAAATGACCATCAATAATTAATAGTCTTTCTGGTAGGGAAAATAATCAACAAAGCATTCAGGCAGTTGAACTGGGTCCATATTTTGGAAAATTTTATTAGTGTGGGTGCAGTAAGGTGCTAGTCCTTCCTTATTTTAAGTGGCCCAAAGGGAAATTCCTGTTTCTGTTTTCTGAAGAAATTTCTAGTAATTTGCCTAATAAATGTTGGTGTCACTATAAATTTTTATTCCAACCTGAAGTCATTTTGTGTCATATATTTCTGAACACTGCGTTTTAAAAAAATCTTACTGAATAAACTACTTCAGAAAAATCCTGGGAATTATTAAAATAGAAATCTAGGCACTGATACATCCACTTATATATTTACCCACCCAAAACCAACATTTTTTTTCTTTTGTCACATTAAAAGAAAAGCAAAGCTATAAATTTAAAATTAGGGAGATATGCTTATAAAATTATATTGAACATGAGACAGACTGATTGTACTTAAATGAAGTGTGCTTATTAATTTGAAGAACCAGGTAGGAAAGCATTTTCAGTATATTCATTTGTTTTAAAGACACTTTTGAACATTATTTCTGAATTTATATTTTAAAGCACAAAAACTATTGTCCTTTAACTTAAAATTTTCCCCCATTTTAAGCCCCAAGAACTCAGCAACAGTGAAAATACAGAAATTACAGCAAGTCTCCAAAAAGGATGAGGGTACATAACTGTTAATCATATTATTAAAAGTGAAAATGTACTACCCTAAAAATCCTCAATCATATTTTTCCCTGACAACACAGATTTAATAATGGCTTTTACAGCTAACATATTCATTTTCTCCTAACCACTTCTTGATTTACATCATTCTTTATTGCAATTAAACATATTTTCCATGTATAGTTGGACTCAAATGTTTGATGAAATTTCTGGAAATTATGCCTTTTTTAATAGAATGCTTGCATTTTTAGAGTGCAATGTTGTGTGAACCTAGGCTGATCATATTTATGTTCCTAAACTCCACTTTAGACTCAAATATTTTTCCTGTAATATTGATATATACTATACATTTACAGATCTGTATTTACATATGTCTTATTTGTGGTTCACTTGCGAATAATGTTGGATATATGTTTTGTATAGAGATTAGTTAGATTGGACAGTCTTTTGAAAATATAAATATGATCCAGAAAGCCTTCTTTGTGTTTAACAATTATTGATAGGCAGCAGTACTTTTAACATTAATAGTGTTTTATCCATCTGTATTTGGAGTGCCGTAGAACTTAATGACAAATTATTTAATCCTTAAAGAACTATAATGCATTTCAAAATATATAGAGAGTTTGTGTGTTCACAACTAACATAATGGTTTTAAGAAACTGAAGAGTGAGCTAAAGGAAAATCATCCACAACGTTGGTGTCTAGTTTTCTCAGTCAGTGCAGCTAAAAACCTGAAAGTTTTCACACATGTTAATAATCCATCCAAAGTGCTCTGAGGGGTGTTAGTAGAACTCACAGATAGGAAACAATAGGATAACAAACCTCTCAAAGATTTTCTTCAAGATTAAGATTATATACAGGCATACCTCACCTTACTGCACTTCACAGGTGTTACAATTTTTTTGCCAATTGAAGTCAAGACTCTCATCAGAAAACGATTACAACTCGCTTCATTGCCGTATTTGCTCCATTACAGTGGTCTAATACCTAACCCACAATATCTCCTGCATATGCCAGTATGTGGAATTTGTATCTTATGATAACACTTTCCTATTTCAAATTCCTTATCTATAGGTATGTCCTATTTATTTGTGCCCTATTTTGTGTGAGTGTATATAGTAAATACAATGGATCGGTGAAGGGAATGTATGATAATTGTAGAACCCATATATTATTGAGTACTTTTGCTAAGCATTTTTTATTCCTTATCTAACTAAATTGAATAAAATACTAATTTGATAACTCAGTCTTTCATGGTTACTATGCATTATTTTTCTCATAGACTTTTGGTTCTTAATGTTTTTGTTTAAGCATGCTGTTATTAGACTAGTTTGAAAACTTATAAAATTTTTTCAGTAGAAGATATAGTAACTAACCCAGATTCCTAGATTCGGTAGTGACTAGATGGTGTGCCTGAGGTTTATTTGTTGGGTTTTACTAAGAAAGAGTGAGTTTTCTTTTTAAGGTATGATAAGAGATCAAAATTTAGGAACTGCTAAGAAGACATAGTAAGGTGGAGAGAAAGAGACAAAAATTGAGCATTTTTACTCACTGAATTTTACAAATAGTGTGATTTGTATATCGGTCACTTGTGTGGTATGTTTCTCAATTTTGTATTTTTAATTGTACATACTACTAATGGAAAACATTTATTGCATACTTAAAATATGCCAGGTCTGGTACTTCAAATAGGCTGTTTTACTTCATGCTCACACCGATCCTGTGATACAGTGGTACACTCTTGCCATGCTCCTTTTATATATGAGAAGACTGAGGTCTTGAAGATACTAAGTAACTTGAAAGCAATGGTTTCACACTCTGGCAGTCTAACTGCAGAGAACATACTTTACCTAGTTCTGCATAATAACTTTACTCCAGAATGTTGACAGTATTAGCAAGTGTTACTATTTAATGATTTAATTATTTATTTTTATTTTCATTTTGCAGATTATCTGATACAATGGCAACCCCACGGGGCAGAACAAAGAAAAAAGCATCTTTTGATCATTCTCCAGATAGCCTTCCTTTGAGGAGCTCCGGTAGGCAGGTATTACTCTTTTGTTCGTTCTGGGCACCTGTTTTGAGCACATAGAATTATTCTGATTGGGACTAAAGAATTAGAAGTAAAAAAAAATATCATTCTGGTCCTCAAGGAACTTGTAGTCTAGTAGAGAAACTAACCTTGGAACAATTACAGTCCAGGGTGATAAAAAGATAGATTGTAGACAAAAGCATGCTGGCAGAGGGAATTGCAAAGATGAAGACATAGGGTGTGAATCAACATGGGGTGTTCAGAGAATTACAGCTGTGTGGTTGCCTCCAGGATGTGAGCTGGGGCCAGATCATACTTGGCTTGCTGTCATTCATAGGAATTTGACGTCAGCTTGTAGCTGGCTGAGTGCTGTTGATGAGTTGCTTACTGCCATCTTTTTGTAGGTTTTTTTCCTCTTAAAGAAAGGTCTTAAATGATGTAATTCTTTTTCTAGAATTTTTCTCGGTTTTTCAAAGATAAAGTATTGCATACTGAGAGGATAATATCTTGCATGCATTTTAATTCTCTTTAAAGTACTGATATTTGCACAGTACAGTTTCAAGGAAATTGCTGTATTATCAGCCCCTAACCTACTATCAGGGCATTGTTGATTTTCATGTTTAGAACTTTTCCCAACATTGAAGTCATTTTAGTAATAAACCTCCCACATTACCCTTGGCCATTCTGGTGAAATCTTAACCTCAGCTGGTTTTTCCTCAGGCAAAGAAAAAAGCAACGGAGATGACAGATGAGGATGAAGATGGTGGGTCAGAGAAGAAGTACAGGAAATGTGAAAAGGCAGGCTGTACAGCAACGTGTCCCGTGTGCTTTGCAAGTACTTCTGAAAGGTCTGTTTAGATGACATGTCCCGGCCTCACATTCCTCCCTGTGAAAGTGTTCTTTGTGGGAACATCATCCTCAGAGACACTTTTACTAAAGATAGCTGTAGATACTGTAAGTCATCTAATAATAGAGACATTGCCTGTACGTTCTGTACACACCACACCCTCCTATATGCTCCCCCTGTTAGACATGGCTGTATCAGCTCTACACAGTGCCCAGTCAGTATCCTCAGATCCCACTTCCCTTGCGGGTTGAGTGTGGGATAGTGTGGGGACACAGCAGAGGGGACCATGGAGCTCCCTGTGGGCCAGCAGATGGTTACTTTCCCTAGGCTTTTCTCCCTCATGTAACATACCTCCTCTTCCAGTAGACATAACCAGGTCTCATTGAAACTGTGAGGCCAAGTACACTTGCCATTTTTATTGGGATGACACAAGTGTGACCTTTTACTTCCAGAGAAAAATATTCAATGAAGGCTTAAGATTCAGTAAAACCTGGAACACCAATCCCATTTTTTTTTAAATCATGAAGAATAGTTGTGTTAGTGTACATTGTGCCATTAGAGTTCATTCTTTTACTACATTATTGGCTCTTTGACAGCGTATATTTGCCAGATTGTCTGCGAAAGGGTCAGACTCCAGCTGGCCAGATTCATTTACTATTCAGTATTGGGCCAGATGTTGTTACTAGGATCACACTTCTCTCCTTCACCCATGTGCATCCTCCAGCAAGCACAGTGACACCCCTTGTTTCATGTCATTAGAGACCCTATCATGGCTCGAGGGAATCTTGATAAAACTCCTAAGCCGCATGCCCTTTGATGTGCAACCAGCTAGGTTAGGTCCTCTGGTCTAAGTCCCTGGGTCCTTACCATGTGCTGTCACCTATTGTCTGTCCATCCCACTTCCCCTGCCTGTTATTAGCTTCTGGTGGTTAGGATTCTAAGTGGAGAGAATGCGACATGGGCTCATAGGAGGTGCTCGACACATTTTTTGTTTGTTTGTTTTTTTGTTTTTTGTTTTAAATAAAAGGAGTGGGGAGGGGAGGGGGGAAACTTTGTGAAACAGAGGGAAGACTTTATTGTTGTTATTTTTGGTAAAATAAAGGAGTCAAACTAAAAAAAAAAAGTGAGAAGAACTATTATTTATTACCAAAGCTCCATGTTTTTGCTATTTTCAGATGTGCCAAGAATGGCTACACCTCCCGTTGGTATCACCTCTCCTGTGGGGAGCATTTCTGTAACGAATGCTTTGACCATTACTACAGAAGGTCTGTTCTCTAATTGTTGGAGGTTTTTGTATTGGAGGGGGCCAGGGTGGGGGCAGTGGATGGGTCAGATGGTTAAGGCTGAGCCCACAGACTTACTGAATCATGCCACTTTCGCAGCCATGCCTGTGTCAGCTACGACTGTCATGCTACAGTTTGTGCATGAGCATATGTGTGCACTCAACGTTCAAAAACATCTACTATGAGACAGTTATTCTCTTTAGTTGCAAGCTCCAAAAACTCTGGGAGCTGCTTTACTGTTCTGTGACAGTACATAGGGGGATGAATGCCAAGATTCGGGGGAAGATGCTGACAACTGGAGGGAGCTGGAATGATAGCAGCTCTCCCTTCCTAACAGTTTTAGGTATTAAAACTGATACGAGCCCTGGCCAGGTGGCTCCGTTGGTTGGAGCCAGACCAAAAGGTTGTGTATTTGATTCCTGGTCAGGACATATACCTAGGTTGCAGGTTTGATCACTGACTGGGGCATGTACAGGAAGCAACCAATCGATGTTTCTCTCTCACATTAATATTTCTTTCTCCCCCCATTCCCCTCTCCCCATACCAATCTAAAATCAATAAAACTCATATCCTCGGGTGAGGACTGAAAAAAGAAGTACTGATAGGGATGCACCCTTCCTGACAGCCTCTTTTATGGGTATCATAATAACTTCCTCCTCCTTATAATATGGCTAATTAAATCCTTTTATATAAAATTTTCTAACCTGCTGCCTATTTTCAAAACCTAATTAACTTATAGCTCAATATATTTATTCTTTTTCAGCCATAAAGATGGATATGACAAATATACTACTTGGAAAAAAATATGGACTAGCAATGGAAAAACCGAACCTAGTCCCAAAGCTTTCATGGCAGACCAGCAGCTCCCCTACTGGGTAAAAAGGATAATGCTTTATTTTCTGTAAGGCAAGAAGAATGGATGAAAATACCGATTTGTAGGAAATTGTTCTTTTATTACATTTATTGTTCCGTGTCTACTAAAGAAAATCACATTTTTTGTTTCTGTAGGAAATTCAGACATAGTTAAAGAAGAAACTAAAGACTTAACGCCAGCCGATGATAGCTGTTGCTAACCTTCCATATCATTCTTTTCTTCTGTTAATTTTTTAAGTGTATCTGTAAACAGAATTTTTTGCTTCATATACAAATCCTAATAAGGTTTAGCATTATACTGTGAATGTAATTTTTGTTAAACTTTTGGCTTTTTTATTCATTTAACTTTATATTATTTTTCCATTTAGCCATTCTTTGAAAATAAATTGTAGTGTTGTATATATTAGATAAAATCCTTGCATTTAATAAATGATTTGCTAAATTTGAGCTTCCCTTGCATACTTAAAATTTTTTATTGAAGTGAAACTCACCTGATATAAAATTAGCATTTTAAAATACACAATTCAGTGGCACTTAGTACACTGACAGTGTTGTGTGACCACCACCTCTATCTAATTCCAGAGCATTGTCATCACACAGTGTAAACTTGTACCCATTAAACAGTCACCTCTCATTTTTCTCTCCCCCTAATCCCTGGAAACCATTAATCTGATTTCTGTCTTTAGGAATTTATCTATGTTGGATGTTTTATGTAAAGGAATCATGAATTATGTGACATTTTTTATTGGCCAGTTGTATTTTTTATTTTATTTTTTAAAATATATTTTATTGATTATGCTATTACAGTTGTCCCATCTCCCCCCCCCCCTTTTTCCCCTCCACCCTGCATACCCCCTTCCACCCACATTCCCCCCACTTTAGTTTATGTCCATGGGTCATACATATAAGTTTTTTGGCTTCTCCATTTCCTATACTATTCTTAACCTCCCCCTGTCTATTTTCTACCTACCATTTATACTACTTATTCTCTGTACCTTTTCCCCCTCTCTCCCCCTCCAACTCCCCTGTTGCTAACCCTCCATGTGATCTCCATTTCTGTGGTTCTGTTCCTGTTCTAGATGTTCGCTTAGTTTGCTTTTGTTTTTGTTTTAGATATGGTTGTTAATAACTGTGAGTTTGCTGTCATTTACTGTTTATATTTTTTGTCTTCTTTTTCTTAGATAAATCCCTTTAACATTTCATGTAATAAGGGCTTGGTGATGATGAACTCCTTTAACTTGACCTTATCTAAGAAGCACTTTATCTGCCCTTCCATTCTAAATGAAACCTTTGCTGGATAGAGCAATCTTGGATGTAGGTCCTTGCCTTTCATGACTTGGAATACTTCTTTCCAGCCCCTTCTTGCTTGTAAGGTCTTTTTTGAGAAATCAGCTGACAGTCTGATGGGAACTCCTTTGTAGATAGCTGTCTTCTTTTCTCTTGCTGCTTCTAAGATTCTCTCCGTATCTTTAATCTTGGGTAATGTAATTATGATGTGCCTTGGTGTGTTCCTCCTTGGGTCCAACTTCTTTGGGACTCTCTGAGCTTCCTGGACTTCCTGGAAGTCTATTTCCTTTGCCAGATTGAGGAAGTTCTCCTTTATTATTTGTTCAAATAAGTTTTCCACTTGTTGCTCTTCGTCTTCTCCTTCTGGCACCCCTATAATTCGGATGTTGGAACATTTAAAGGTGTCCTGGAGGTTCCCAAGCCTCTCCTCATTTTTTTGAATTCTTGTTTCTTCATTCTTTTCTGGTTGTTTGTTTCTTTCTTCCTTCTGGTCCACTCCATTGATTTCAGTCCCAGTTTCATTCCCATCACTATTGGTTCCCTGTACATTTTCCTTTATTTCACTTAGCATTGCCTTCATTTTTTAATCTAATTTGCGACCAAATTCAACCAATCCTGTGAGCATCCTGATTTCCAGTGCTTTGAACTGCGCATTTTGTCTCTGCACCTGCTACATATAAGAGACAGAGCCTTAGGTGTTCACCAGGGCAGGGCAACACACATGGGTACGTTGTGACGCTTTATGTGGGGGAGGGGTCAAGAGGGAACAATGGCGCTTGCTCTGCTCTCTGCCAGATTTCAGTCACTTACCCCGCTTCCCACAAGCAAAGTGGGTCCTTCTGGTGTTGATTCCCATGTGGGTGGGCTTGTGTACATTCTTGAACCCTGTGGGTCTCTCCAACAAACTCTCCTGTGAGGCTGGGAGTTTCTCCCACTGCCAACTTAACCCCCACAGGTGTTTTCAATCGGTGGTTTCAGGCTTTATTTCCCTGCGCTGGGACCCTGGGTTGCACGGTCTCTCTCGCTCCCTGGGTCCTCCTGGTTTATCTGCACATGAATGTGGGACCCCCTAACCGGCGAGCTGCAACCTTGCCTGCCCCACTCCACAACCCACCGCTTTGCTGGGTCCACCAGCCGCTGCCTTGCCTGCCCGGTCCTCCAGCTACCGCCTTGCTGAGTCCTCTCCACCCCTGCTGCCCCGCTCCGCCCCTCCTACGGGTCTGAGTGGATGTTTCTTCTTTAACTCCTTGGTTGTCGGACTTCCATATGGTTTGATTTTTCTGTCAGTTCTGGTTGTTTTTTGTTTTAAAATTGTCGTTGTCCTTCTTTTGGTGGTGCAAAGAGGCACAGTGTGTCTACCTATGACTCTATCTTGGGCGGAAATCCCAATTGTGTATGTGACTTTTCATAACTGTCTTCTTAGCATAATGTTTCTGAGGTTCATCTGTGGCATAGCATGTATTAGTTCTTCATTCCTTTTTATGGGTGAATAATTTTCTAGTGTGTGGATTTGCCAAATTTAATGTATCCAGTCATCTGTTCATGGACAGTTGGGTTGCTTCCCCCTTTTGGTTATTGCAAATAGTGCTTCTATGAACATTCATGTACAGATATTTATTTGAGCACCTGTTTTCAATTCTTTTCAGTATGTATCTAGAAATAAAATTGTTGAGTCACAGTCTATGTTTAACTTTTTGAGGGACTACCAAACTATTTTCCTTAGCAACAGCTGTGGCATCTTTCATTCTCACCAGCAATGTATAAGGGTTTAAATTTCTCTACATTTTCACCAATTTCTTTTCCCCTTTCCCTTCTTTTATCTAGCTGTCCTAGTGGGCCTGAAATGGTCTATCATTGTGGCTTTGATGTGCATTTCCCTAATAATTGATGCATCTTTGTGCCTGGTGGCCATGTATCTTCTTTAGAGAAATATCTGTTCAAGTCTTTCCCTGTTTTTAAATTGGATTGTTTGTCTTTTGTTTTTGAGTTGTAAGGTATTCTAGGTACATATATTCTAGATACCAAACCCTTATAAGATAAATATTTTCTCCTGTAGGTTGCCTTTTCATTTTATTGATAGTGTCCTTTGATGCACTAAAGTTTTTAATTTTGCAGTTCAATTTATCTATTTTTTTCTTTTGTTGCATGTACTTTTGGTATCGTATTTAACAGTCTGTTGTGAAATATGATGTCATGAAGATTCACTCCTATTTTTTTTCTAAAGTGTCTGTCATTTTAGTTTTTATGTTACAGTGTTTGATCCATTTTGAGTTAATTTTTGGGTATATGTGAAAAAAGGACCAACTTCATTCTTTTGCCTATGGGTATCAGCATGCTTTCTTAAAAAAATAAACTTTTTTGGAATAATTGTGAATTTACAGATGAGTTGCAAGAATAATACAGAAAGTTCCCACATATCCTTCACCCAGGTTATCCTAATGTTATCTAAAGCACCCTGATAATTTGCCAAACTAAGAGATTAACATTAATACAGTACTAATAATTACAGTACAGACTTTATTTGGATATCACCAGTTTTTCTAAATAATGTCTCTTTTGCTGTTCCAGGATTCTCTCCAGGACCCACATTACATTTAGTGTGCATAGTTTATTACTAATTGTAACTAAACTTAACACTATTTCCTTAGGTTAGAGCTGGAAAACCTTTCTAACAACAGTAGTCAGATCTTGTTTGTACTTCCTGGTGCCTGAGCTATTATTAAATCAGAAATTATGCTAATGAGGTAAAAGTGGATTATATGGGTGGTGGTCATGCAAGGGAGAAAAAAAGTACTTAGAAGTGCTAAAAGGATGGTCAAATTGTGTGGCAAAGATGGTGAAGCAAGTGGTGGAAGAGAGAAATGCAGGCTCAAGAATAGTCAACTGATTGACCTTGACATGTTACTTTCCATCTAGGTTCAATGTACAAAACCTGAGTGTAGAAAATGGAGGCAACTTACCAAGGAAATCCAGCTTACTCCGCAGATAGCAAAGACCTACCGCTGTGGTATGAAACCAAATTCTGCTGCTAAGGTATGATCTCTGTTGGTTCTCCTTTTGAATTAAAAGATAGGTTAATTTAATTGTCAGTAAATAATAATGGTATGTATTTCTCATTTATTGAATTGCAGTATTTTTAGTAGATGGAAAATTGCATCTTTTTTTAATTGAAGTACAATATATGCACAGATGTTAAATGTATTTCATTGCATTTTGGAAAAAGACTACATTGGGTAACCAATACCCAATAAAAATACACATTTCTTTTTTCTTTAAATAATAACTTACTGATTATGCTATTACAATTGTCCCAATTTTTCCCCCTTAGTCCTTTCACCCAGCACCCCCCACTCCCTCAGAAAATCCCTATACCATTGTTCATGGCTATGGGACATGGATATATGTTCTTTGGCTATTCCACTTACTGTACTGTGATTTACACCCCCATGGCTATTCTGTAACTACCTATGTGTACTTCTTAATCCCCTCACCTCTTCACCCATTCCACCACAACCCCCTCCCATCTGGCAACTATCTCTAAATGCTCTCCATATCTGTGATTCTCACTCTGTTCTTGTTTTCTTAGTTTGTTTTTTAGATTCAATTGTTGAAGGATACGTATTGATTGCCATTTTATTGTTCATACTTTTGATTTTTTCTTAAATAATCCCTTTAACATTTCATACAATAATGATTTGGTGATGATGAACTCCTTTAGTTTTTTTCTTGCCTGGGAAACTCTATCTGCCCTTCAATTCTAAATGATAGCTTTGCTGGGTAGAGAAATCTTGGCTATAGGTCCCTGCTTTTCATGACTTTGAATATTTCTTGCCCATCCCTTCAAGCCTGCAAAGTTTCTTTTGAGAAATCAGCTGACAATCTGATAGGGACTCCCCTGTAGATAACTAACTGCTTTTAAGATTCTCTCTTTAACTTTCACCTTTGGCATTTTAATTATGATGTGTGGGCCTCTTTGTATCTCCTTTGGGATTCTCTGTGCTTCCTGGACTTGCATGTCTATTTCCTTCACCAAATTAGGAAAGTTATCTTTCATTATTTTTTCAGGTAGAGTTTCAATTTCTTGCTCTTTCTCTCCTCTTTCTGGCACTCCTAGGATGTAAATATTGTAATGCTTGTAGTTGTCCCAAAGCTGCTTACACTGTCCTTGTTTTTTTTTTTTTTGGATTCTTTTTTTTTTTTTTATTCCTCCTTGTTCTGATTGGTTGTTTTCTGTTTCCTTATGTTCCAAATCATTGATTTAATTCCCAGCTTAATCCATTCTGCTATTGTTTCCCTGTAGATTGTCCTTTATTTTAATTAACGTATCCTTCATTTCTGACTGGATCTTTTTATGCTGTTGAGTTCCTCACTAAGTTCCTTGAACATCCTTAATAACCAGTGTTTTGAACTCTGCATCTGATAGATTGCTATCTCCATTTTATTTAGTTCTTTTCCTTCAGTTTTGATCTGTTTTTTCATTTGGACCATGTTTCTTCGTCTCCTCATTTGGGCAGCCTCACTGTATTTGTTTCTATGTATTAGGTAGAGCTTCTATGACTCCCTGTCTTGGTACCCTAGCCTAATGTAGGTTTCTTGTAGGGTCCAGTGGCACAGCCTCCCCTATCACCCAAGCTGGGTACTCAAGGTGTGCCCTTCATGTGGGCTGAGTATACCCTCCTATTATAGTTAAGCCTTGATTGCTAATAGTAGGTCATTGGGAGGGATTTACCCAAGCTATTCGGCTCTAAGGACTAGCATTACCACTGACCACTAACCTCCACCTTCTGTGGAGGATCAGCTCTGTGAAGGTAGGGTGGTGGTACTCTGACATGGTCTGTCACTCTCCAGTGGGTACACAGGCTCTGGGGTTTCCTGGATGGTTCAGACCAAGGTCAGCCCCCACCTGTGTTCTGCCTGGGGCCACTCTGCCTGAACTATAAAGCAATCTGAGATGGCTGTTACTTGTGCTGAGCTTGGGATTCCCAGGCAAAGCCAAGCTGCGAGTCTAAGCTAGCTTCGGCTGGCACCTGGTCTGGGGCCACTTAGCTAGAGGTAGGAGGAATGGGAGCTTACTGAGGTTTGCTATTGCTTGTTTGATAGGATTTAGTATGTTGTGAAGCATGATCCAAGACCAGCCATTCATATGGAAAAATGCCTTTTAACAGCTGAGTGAGCCAGTGAGTTGGGTCGTGAGTTGAGATGGAGTCTCAGGGGAACTCCAGAGTGTGGTAACCAGTATTAGCAAGGTTGATGGAGTCTCAGATATGATACCCATCTGCCAGCTCTGTGGCTCTGTAGGGGTGAGCTCAGAAAAGGGATAGTGGCCTCTGCCTGCCTTTCTATCTTGCAGAAAGCTGTCCCCCAGCTCCCACCTTGATGTCAGGCACTTCATTTCCTCCCTATATGCCACTGGTGCCTTTCAAGCTGCTACCCTGGTGCTAGAGCTCAGACTGAGTGAGTCTGAGTAAGTCTGTGTGTGGGTTCTTTAAGGGAACTTCTTGGGACTCCAAAAGTTTCTTCTACTGACTCAATCCCCACTGGTTTTTGCAGCCAGAAGTTATGGGGACTTACCTTCCTGGCAGTGGAACCTTGAGCTGAGGGGCTTGGTGTGGGGCTGGGACTCCTTACTCCTAAGATATCCCTCCCAAATTTGTATCCACCACACATGGCTGTGAGACCAGACTTTTGTGCATCTCCATTCTTTCTACCAGTCTGGATGGATGTCGTTTCTTTAATTCCATAGTTGTCAGAGTTGCATTCAACTCGATTTCTGATGGTTCTGAGTAATGGTTGTTCTATATTTTAGTTGTAATTTTGATGTAGTTGTACAGGGAGGTGTTCTGTGTACACCTATGCCTCCATCTTGACCCAAAGTCTTGATACACATTTCTACCACCCCCAAAATTCTAGTCATTCCTTTCCCTACTCCTTTCTGATTTCAGTGCCCTAAACAGAGTTTTACTTGCTCTTGAACTTCAGAAAAATTGAATCAGCCAACATACACTTTTGTGTTTAGTTTCTTTCACTGAATATAATTGTTTTTGAGATTCATTCATGTTATTGCATGGATCAGTAGTGTTTGCTTTTTATTGCTGAGTAGTATTCCATTGTATGGATATATCATGATTTGTTTAACCATTTTCCTTTTGAAGAGCTTTTGTGATGTCTTAAATTTTTTACTATCATGAATAAAACTGTAGCGAACATTCTGTGGAGTTTTTTCTATGTAATGTGGATATGAGATATGATCTTGAATATTTTTCCCAGTTTTTGTCTTACCCTTTCATTTTCTTAATATCTTTTGATGAGAAGTTTTTTAATTTGAAGCCTAGTTCATTAATTTTTTTATGCTTAGAACTTTTTGTACCTTTTCTGAGAAATCTTTCCTTCTCAGTTTATACAGTGAGTGTCAGATATTTTCTTTGAGGAGCTTTATAGTTTTAGCTTTTATGTTGAGGTCACTAATCTATCTCATGTTAATTTTTGGTTTGGATGTGAGCTATGGGCCAGGATTCCACCTTTTTAATATAAATATTTAGTTGCCCAGTATCATTTGTGGAAAAAACTTCTTTCCCCATTATATTATCTTGTCTCCGTTATCAAAAACCAGTTGGCCATACATGTTGGTCTACTTCTGGACTCTGTTCCACTGATCTCTTTATTCTTACCCTGGTTCTCTGCTGGCTTGATTATTGTATCTTTATAATAAGTCTTAAAATCAGGTGGTGCAAATGCCTCTGTGTTTTTGTTTTTCAAGATTGTCTTGGCTATTCTAGGTCTTTTACACTACCATATAAAATAACAGCCTGTCAAAATCTACAAAAAAGCCACTGGAATTTTTTTTATAATGCATTGAATCTATAGATAATTTTAAGAAGGATTGATATCCTTACCTTTTTGTCTTTTAATCCATGGGTCAGAAAACCGTGGATCAAATCTCGCCCCCAACATGTTTTTGAAAATAATGGTTTATTGGTGCACAGCCATGCTCATTTATTATGTATTACCTATGGCTACTTTCATGCTACAGTGGAGGAGTGGTTTTGACAGAGATCATACCATTCATGGAACTTAATATTTACTCTCTGGCTCTTTACAGAAAATGTTTCCCAGCGCCTGTTCTGATCTATGAGCATGGTATCTCTCTCCATCTTTTCGGGGTCTTTAATTTCTCCCAACAATGTTCTGATTTTCACTGAGGATGTCTTTTGTTAAATATATTTTTAGGTATTTGGGTTTTATTCTGTGATTGTAAATAGAATTTATTTTTAACTTCATTTTCAGGTTATTTGTTGCAATGATACAGAAATCCAGTTATTTTGTATATGATGATTTTTATACCCAGAGGCTTTGTTAAGTTATTAAACTTATTAAATTTCATAGATCTTTTTGTAGATTTCTTTGGGGTTTCTATAGTTGTATCAGCTGTGAATAAAGACTGTTTTCTTTTTTATTTTTTATTTTATTTTATTTTTTTTAAAGATTTTATTTATTTATTTTTAGAGAGGGGAAAGGAGGGAGAAAGAGAGGGAGAGAAACATCAATGTGTGGTTGCCTCTCACGTGGCCCCCACTAGGGGCCTGGCCTGCAACCCAGGCATGTGCCCTGACTGGGAATCGAACCTGTGACCCTTTGGTTCACAGCCCGAGCTCAATCCACTGAGCTACGCCAGCCAGGGCAAGACTGTTTTCTTTTTTAAAAGAACTCGGTCATTTTGCTCTTTCTTTCTCATGCCTGATTACATTGGTCAGGACCACCAGTACCATGTTGAGTAGAAGTTGGAGAGCAGACATCTTGCCTTGCTCCTGGTATAGGAGGAATGTGTTTAGTATCTTTATCATCATGTATAATGCTGGCTGTAGTTTTTCACAGATTCCTTTTCCTAGATTGGAGAAGTTCCTTTCAATTGCTAGCCTGCCGGGAACTTTTTATTATGAATGGGTGTTGAATTTTGTCACGTACTTTCCTTACATCTTTTTTGATGATCATGTGGTTTTATTTCTTTTTTCCTCTGTGAATGTGGCGATTCTGGAATGTTGAAATAACGTTGCATTCCTGGAAAAAAAGATATCATTTGTCCTTAATGTATCATCTTTTTAATGAATTGTTGGATTGAGTTTGCTAATACTTTGTTAAGGATTTTTGCATCTGTGTTCATGATGGATACTATCTGTCATTTTCTTTTCTTGTAATGTTCTTAATCGGTTCCGCTGTTTGAGTTATGCTGGCTCCATAAAACAAATTCAGAAGCGTATCCTTCTCTGTTTTGTTAAAGAGTGTGAGTAATGTTGATACTATTTCTTCTTCATGTTGGTATAATTCACTGGTGAAGTCATCTGGGTGTTTTCTTTGTGGAAAGTTTTAAAATTACAAATTCAGTTTCTTTAACAGGTACATGGCAATTTAGTTGATTTAGTTACCAATTTTAGAGTTGTTCTTTTTTTTCTAAGAAATTTGCCTGTTTCGTCTACATTGTCAAATTTGTTAACTTAAAGTTGTTTACACAGTTCCCTTATTCTCCTTTTAATGTCAGCTCAGTGGTGATATCTTTGTTTTCATTTTTGATGTTGGTAATTTGGGAGTGTAGGGTGGAAAGCACAGGTCTAGGCCTGGGACCCTGGAATTAACGCATTGTTCTGAAACCTCTCAGCTTAGCCCTTGATTGAAGCTTCAGCTCAGTCTTGGGAGTAGAAAGCCTGGGTGAGGGATAGAAGAGGAAACAGTAGGAAGGGCTGACGCTGAGGGGGTGGGTAATTCATTTTCCAGGTCGAGCACACTGCTGTGAATTGGGGTTTGTGTAATGAAGGTGCATGAGCGTGTGTGGCAGAGGGGAAGCTAGCGGAAACAATGTCATGGCTGCGCTGAACTTATCTAGCACCTGTGCCCCAGATTACTTTTCAAGTCAAAAGTAGACTTAGTGGCATTTCATTATAATATTTAGAAGGAGAGTTCAGCCAGGAGCAGTCAGAAATAGCAGACTGTTTTAATAGATACTAGCCTTTGGGCCATTTTCATTCAACCTATTTCAGAGAAATTTCTTTTTTTTTTTGTTACTTTATTTTTTATTTTAAAATTACATTGTACATGCTGTTACAGTTGTCCTGGTTTTTTGCCTTTTGCCCCCTTCTACCCAGTGCCCTTCCTCTCCCTCAGGCAGTTCCCACACCGTTGTCCATGTTTATGGGTCACGCACTCATGTTCTTTGGCTACTGTAGTCGCTGTGCTATACTTTACATCCCCATGGCTCTTCTGTTACAACTGACTTGTACTTCTTGCTCCCTTCGCCCTTTTTGCCCATTCCCCCACCCCTCTCCCATCTGGCAAGCTTCAAAGCCTTCTCTGTATCTATGAGTCTGTTTGTTTTTCTGTTGTGCTTTGTTCATTTACTTTGTTTTTTAGATTCAATTGTTGGTAGATAAGCATTTATTGCCCCCCCCATTTTATTGTTCATATTTTTGATCTTCTTAATGAAGACCCTAACATTTCATGTAATCCTGGTTTGGTGGTATGAACTCCTTTAGCATTTTTGTCTGCGAAGCTCTTTATCCGCCCTTCAATTCTAAATGATAACTTTGCTGGATAGAGTAATCTTAGTTGTAGGTTCTTGCTTTTCATGATTTTGAATATTTCTTGACAATCCCTTCTAGTCTGCAAAGTTTCTTTTGAGAAACCAGCTGACAGTCTTAGGGGAACTCCCCTGTAGGTAGGTAACTGCTTTTCTCTTGCTGCTTTTAAGATTCTCTTTGTCCTTGACCTTTGGCCTTTTAATTATGATGTGCCTTGGTGTGGGCTCTTTGGGTTCATCTAGTTGGGGACTCTGTGTGCTTCTAGACTTGCATGTCTATTTCTTTCACCAAGTTAGGGAAGTTTTTTGTCATCATTTTTTTTCAAACGGGTTTCCAGTTTCTGGCTCTCTCTCTCTCCTTTTAGCACCCCATGATGCGAATGTTGGCACACTTGAAGTTATCCCAGAGGCTCCTTACACTGTCCTCACATTTTTGGATTCTTTTTACTTCTTGCTGCTCTGGTTGTTTTTTCCCTTCTTTATATTGCAAATTGCTGATTCGATTCTCAGCTTCATCCACTCAACTGCTGATTCCCTATAAATTGTTCTTTATATCAATTAGTGTATCCTCCATTTCTGACTGGATCTTTTCTTATGGTAAGTTCTTGAGCATCCTTATGACCAGTGTTTCGAACTCAGCATCTAGTAGATCACTTGTCTCTATTTTTGTTTAGTTCTTTTTCTGGAGTTTTGTTCTGTTCTTTCATTTGGACACATTTCTTTGTCTCCTCGTTTTGTCTGCCTACTTGTGCTTGTTTCTCTGCATTAGGTAGACCTGCTATATCTTCCAGGCTTGGTAGAGTGGCCTAATGCAGTAGGTGTTATAGGGTCCAGTGGTTACAACCTATCCTAACATCTAAGCTGGGTACTTGAGGTACATGTACCATGTGGGTTGTGTAAACTTCTTCTGTAGTTGAGCCTTGATTGCTATTGGCATGTCAAGGGGAGGCATTTACTCAGGTAGATTAGTTGCAAGGACTGGCTGTACCACTGATCACCAACCTACAACCACTGTGGAGTGCCAGCTGTGCAAGGAGCCCACTCCATAGAGCAGGACTTACTTCAGCAGGGCTCTGGTATCTGCTGAGTCTACCCCTTGAGTGTGTTGCTTGTGGAGGTGGTTAGGTGGTGGTACTCCAATGTAGTCTGAAACTGTCCACTGATGTGCTGGCTCTGAAGCCTCCCAGGCTGTACAGGTCAAGGTCAGCCATCACCTGTGTTCTGTCCAGTGCCACCCAGCACAAGGTACAAAGTGATTTGTGGATGGCTGCTACTTGTGCTGGGCTTGGAGACATCCAGGCGAGGCCGACCTGTGAACCAAGGTCAGCTGCTGCTAGTGCCAGTCCTGGGTCTACTTAGCAAGGGCTATGGGGCTCACTGAGACCAGATGCTGCTTGTTTGAGAGAACTTAGGAAAATTTGAAGCATGAGCCAACACAAGCCATTCGTATTGAAAAGCCCCTGGAAACAGCTTTGGTGGGCCCAAAAGGTGAGTGGGGTGGGCCCTCAGGGAATCACCAGTGTGGGGCAAAGAGTGGGAGCCAGGTTGATGGAGTCTCAGTTTTGGCACCTGCCAGCAACTCTGTCGGGGAGGGCTCAGAAATGGAACAGTGGCCTCTGCCAGCACTTCTGTCTGGGAGAAAGCTGCTCCCCAGCTCTTACCCTGATGCCAGACACCTCAGTTCCTCTCCATATGTCTCTAATACCTATCAAGCTGCCATCCTTGCACTGGAGCTCAGAAGGAGTGAGTCTGAGTAAGTCTGTGTGTAGACCCTTTAAGAGGAACTGCCTGGGACTCCAGAAGTTAATGTCTTCCACAGCCTTAATCCCCCTGGTTTTTACAACACTGGAACCCTGGGCTAGGGAGTTATACGTGAAGCTGGGACCACTCCGTTCCCGAGATATCCCTCCCAGTTTTTATCTGCCACACATTGGTGTGTGGCCTGCCCATTCTGCGTCTCCATCCCTCCTACCAGTCTCGATGTGATTTCATCGTCAATTTAGGAATTGTAGGACTTCCATTCAGCTCAATTTCTGGCAGTCCTGAGTGATGGTTTTTCTATAGTTTAATTGTAATTTGGATGTGGTGTGCAAGGAGGCGAGTACCGTGTGTACCTCGCTGCGATCTTGACCAGAAGTCTGTGTGAAGTTTCTAAACAGTTGCTCTAAATAAATAAAAAATATTCTGGGTGATTTGCTTACTAATGTATATTACTAAATACTAGGTATGATTTTACACTAAAAAGTTTATATTAAAATCATTTGATACTGTGCTTTGACTATCTTCAGTTTAACTATCTTTTGGAATTGTACATAATCCTTCCTCTTTTTTACTTGCTAACAATGGAATGTGCAGCTTTGAGTTTATCTCTGCCAATTGTTCAAATTATCCATGTCCCTTGTTTGTTTGTTTTCTTACTTGATTTTTTTTTAATTTATTATTTATTTATCTTTTAGAGGGGAAGGGTAGGAGAGAAGGAGAGGGAGAGAAATATCAATGTACGGTTGCCTCTCGTGTGTCCCCTGCCGGGAACTGGCCTGCAACCCAGGCATGTGCCCTGACTGGGAATCGAACCGCGATCCTCTGGTTCGCAGGCCCGCGCTCAATCCACTGAGCCACACCAGCCAGGGCTCTTACTTGATTTTTTTTTTTTTTTTGGTGGTAATTGTTCACTGAAGAAAATTTCAATTTCAATTTTTTCAGTGTAAGTAGTTTTTGAAATGTTGAAGGTTTTCTTTAGAATGAGTTTAGTTTTAGACACATGACCTGTATTCATTACCGAAAAATTCAAGCAATATAGAAAAGAACAAAGTTGGTAACAAAAAAATATTCATGTGGTTATTAGCATGAAATAAGCATCATTAAATGAGATTTATTCAAGAATATTTCTGCATGTATTTCAAGGAAAGGACCTGACTGATAACTTCCTATTAAGAATTAGTACCGTACAGTCTGGTTTTGTATAAAATGATTGAGTTAAATACAACAAAATTTAAAACCAGAAAAAGAAGCCAAAGTGAAATAAGAAATTGTTGAACATTGGATAATTATTTCTTCATCTTCGGTAATAGTAGTTTCTAAAATCTCCATAAAAGGATATGAAAATGGTGTGAGGTTGGAATCCCTTTTTTTAGTTGCATGTTTTAATTTTAGATATTAATTGACACCCTGCTATGAAAGTGGAAAAAGTAAATTATGTAACACTTTATCCCACATCCCCTTTTCCTCTCTCCCAATTTTTGTTAGTGTTTTGTTGTTTTATTTTTTAGTTTAGCATACTTGTTTGAGTAAATGTCTCATTTATTTCCAATAACCACAGTCCCTCCCTTGCTTATTCTTGCTTCTGTATTTACATGGGTTTACTGCTCCCCACAATTTCTCTTACCACAGTTTCTTCTATCCCAAGTTCTTTCATATTTTGATTAACCATGTGGTTGAAGTGTTTTAACATCAAGAACATTTTTCCAGGTGGACGGAGAAGTACTGCATTCCTTAAGCTTTTGAAAACTTAATTGCCTTTCTCTCCTTCCAGCCATATTAAAGTTGAAGTCTTCACAGTCTTCTTAAATTCCAGCTTCTAAATAGCGTGTCACACGTTTTTATACTTCTTTCTCCACCCCCCCCAAAATCCTTCTTTGATATGCCACTACTCCCGTCTGTTACTGTCAATAATCCAAGGTTTTGAAATATTTATTTAAGTGGTTTTATTGATTCAGAGTCCCTTTGGTTTCCAGCTTGGTATTCTGTTAAGGACAAAGTCTGGAAGGGTTTATTTGTGTAACAACATTAAAAAGAATGGTAGTGTACTAGCATACTGTTTTGGAGCTTGCGTTTGTCATTTAATCTATCTTAAAGGACCTTCCTTCTATCTTAAAGGTCCTTTAAAGATCTCTCTCTTTAAAGACTGTATAATAAACAGTGTACTGAATGGATGTGTTATGATGAATTTAGCGTGATTGAGAGCATTTAGCTGACTTTTAAATGTTTGCCATTAGGGACAGTGCTGCAATTAATAGCTTTATATTTTTGCCATTTTTCAGTATATTTGTGGGACCAATTTCTAGTAATGAAATTTTTGTGTCAAAGACAACATACCATTGCTTTAATGTGAAATAAATCTTAGACACAAAAGAGGATTTACAATTTGTGTGTAAGGAATAAAGAGTTAAAGCAAACATTTGTGCATCCAGCACTCAGTTTTAAAAACAAAGCATTGCCAATGCCTCTGTCATTCCTGTGTGCCCCTGTACTTGCCTTCCTCCCCATCCCTGCAAGGACAAACAGCATTCCAAATTTTGTATTTATTGTTCCTTTGCTTTTTGTTACAGAGTTAATACATATTTACAATGCCCTAAACAGCATGCAAACTTTTGCATATTTTTATACTGGTTACAAATTATATTATATTGCTTGCATTCTTCTGCAACTTGCTGTTCTCACTCAACGTTTTTACATGTATCCAAGTTGATGCCTGCAGCTCTGAGCCATTAATGTCCCCTGCTGTACAGTGTTACATTGTGTGAATGTACCACTCTGTATCTCTTTTCCTGTTTATGCTCATGACGGTTGTTTGGGATTCTGGGCTGTTGCACACAGTGCTTCTGTGAGCACTCATGCATGCCTCTTCTAGTGCTCACGTGCAAGAGTTTCTCTGGAGTATATTCCAAAGGCCAGATTTGCCAGGCTGTATGGTATACCAGTGTTCAGTTTATTTAGGTAACTTTTTTATTGAAATAAATAAACAAAAAAATGCACAAATCAAAATGCATAGCCCAGTGGATTTTCACAAAGTCCCCATTTAGCTAGCTTCCAGTAAAGAAATGCAACACTTACCAGCCCCTCAGAATCCCCCAGCAGCCCCTTTCACTCGCAGCCTCCATCCCTTGCTCCCTCACTTACTATTCTGACTTACAACACTAAAGATGTTTTGCTTGCTTTTGAATTTTATGTGACTGGAATCATACAACATGTTTTCCTTTGGGTCTGACTGCTTTCTGGCATCATTATGCCTGTAAGGTGCATGCGTGTTGTAGTGTATGGTTGTAGTTAGTTTGTTCTCACTGCCATATGGTGGCCACTGTTTGACCATGATGCAGTTCATTTATCCATTCTACTCTTGCTTTACTTCTGGGTTGTATTTAGTTTTTCCCTATTGCAAAGAATCCTCCTTTGAACATTTTCTACTTCTGTTGATGGACATGTACAAGAGCCTTTCTCAAAAATATAACAAAGGTTAGAATTTGCTGGGCATACAGCGTATACATCTTCAGTTAAACAACATAATGCCAAATTTTCGATCATTTAAAAGTTTCATATTTTGTCCATTTGCTCTCCAGAATTGTTTCCCCTTTACATTTCTACCCAGGATGTCCTTGTGAGAGTACCTGTCCTCCCCACACCTTCACTCATGCAGTGTCTTATCACACTTTTTCTCTCTGCCAGCCTAATAGCTGAAAAGAGGTATCTCCTTGAAGGTAAATTGGTACCAAAGATAATATTTTATAAGTAAAGCTAATTAATACTTGGTTTTCTTTGCAGCCTGAGACCCCAGATCAGTGTTCCCTCCCAGAAGATCTAGTGAGTATTTCTGCGTGTTCTAGATCGGAGTTCAGTGCACCTGCAGTGTTCAGTGTTACATATATGACATTAACAGTTTTGTGAGTTTCTCTCTCTTTAGTTGCTGATCAGAGGGCTTTTTACTCTAACGTGATAATGATATGATAAAAGTGCTAGTAATAGTAGTATTATAGGTGATCCTCCCCAACTTTAAAAAGAAAAGTAAAGTTATATTGCTTTACATTAAAAGGAAATAAAGAGGAAGAAACTGCTACCTTGCTTTACTATAGGGATCAGGCTTGTTAAATGTTTTTCATGGGTGACTTTATGACCATGTCTCTGCTTGAATCCTTCCAAGAAAAAAGAACAGGAGGCGCATAATTTGATGGCCTTGGCCCAGATACAGCTGTGAGAGTGTTCTCGTGTGTTCTGACCTCAATGTCACTACTTTGTCCTGTCCCCGCCATGGAAGGAAAAGCAGTGTCTCCAGCTGGCAAGGCCTCGGCACGTTTCATTACCTTACAAAGCTTTGCTGCCGGAGCCGGCAAAGGCCAGGGGTTGTAGAACCAGATCCAATGGCTGTTTCAGAAAATGACTTTTTAATACTCTCAAGTTTCTAAAATTCTGAGATTCTGAGTTATTTTGCATTTCAGTAATTCAAGATTGTTAACCGGCAGTTTTTCTAATTGTCTGAAACTCAGGGACTGGGGTTGATTTTTAGACAAAGGGAGAATTGACATCTAGCAAATCTATGTTAAAACCACTTTGTTATATAAAAGGAGTGTATGAGACACACATGTACACTTGCTTAATAACTAGTTGTACCCTGAAACATTTCCATGGTAAACTAGTAGCTCAGATAATATCTGGATTAGGGTAGACAGGATGAGATTATAGAAACAAAGGAAAAAATAACTTGAATATAATCACAGTACCTTATGAATATGTCCACTAACATTCAGACCATTTTGCAGGCAGAAGAATTTGAACTTAGGACAGAGGCCATATTCTTGGGGTATATGAAGTTTTAAAAGTTGGGAGGAGTCCCTGAATATTCATCTGCCAGTTATTTATTTTTGCATTTCATTAAGGAAGGGTTGGGGGCAGGTTTATAGCCATATCACCTGCCCACCCTTTTTCTCTTCCTGTGGATTCTAGGGTCAGTTTTAAAGCAATTTCTAAATTTTGAGTGATTCTTAGTTTCCTAGGGCTGCCATAACAGATCACCATGAACCAGGTGGCTCAAAGCAACAGAAGTTTATTGTCTCATCATTCCAGAGGCTCTATGTCCAAAACCAAGGAGTTAGCAGGGCCATCCTCCCACTGAAGGCCCTAGGGAGGGTCCTTCTTTCTTCTTCCAGCTTCTGATATTACCAGCAATTCTTTTTTTTCCCAAATAATTTTTAAAAATATTTTATTTATTTTTAGAGAGAGGGGAAAGGAGGTAGGGAGAGAGGGAGAGAAACATTGACGTGCAAGAGAAACATCAATTGGTTGCCTCTCGCCCACCCCCAACCAGGAACCTGGCTCACAACCTGGACATGTGCCCTGACCAGGAATCAAACCAGCAATCTTCCGGTTTGCAGGACAACACCCAACCCACTGAGCCACACCAGTCAGGGCTGTTGCAATTCTTGGCATTCCTTGGCTTGTAGATGCATCACTCCAGTCTCCGCCTCTTGTCATCACATGACCCCCTCCCTGTGTGTCGCCCTTGTCTCTGTCTTTCCTTCTCTTACAAGGATAATAGTCTATTGAATTTAGGGTTTACTCTACTCCAGTATGCCAAGATTTCCAGGAAAGGTCACATTCTGAGGTTCTGGGGGACTACTATTTAACCAAGTATAGCGGACATTTGTTAAATTGATAGACTGACTACATCAAGTGGAGTTTCTTTCTTGGTATGTGTATTCAAGGTGAGAGTGGAATTTTTGATGGCAAAAGGGCAAAACTATAGCCAGGTGTTCAGGAGTGGTAAGCATGTTGAGAGAACAAACTTGGAATAGCAAGATCAAATGCTGGTTTATTAGTCACTGTTTAAGTTTCTCGTGTTCCAGTGTGGAGGCTGGTTGGAGCACCCTCAAGTGGACTTCTACAGGAAGGAAAGACTAGTGGGAGGTAACAGGATGGCAGGGGCTCTTTCTTGGGTCCTGATGCAGTTAACCAAAACAGCTGCAAGACCCAGGAAGCAGAAGAGAATGGAAGAGCTTGGGTTCATGTCTTTTAAGGCACTTACATTCTGCCCTCTCTATGGTCTATGTGGAGTGTCAGGGTCTGACTCAGTGTGCTCTCTCCTTGGGGCTGAGCTCAGAGAGGGGTTAGGGTTAGTCCTGGTGTGTTGGGGGAAGGGACTGAAGCTTCCTTTCTTTTTGGTACAGCACAAGGTGGTCAAGAGTAGCCAAACCTAAAACAAGCCTTGAGAACAAATTGCACACTGAAAAGTCTCGGGGGCAAGACACATAACAATGAATGTGGAAAGCAGTTGGGAGTGATTTGTAGGGAGCGTTGAGACTTGTAGTAAACTGAAAATTGCTTGTCTCAGAATTGGACTCTGAAATTTGAAGGACAAATAAAACACGTCTTCAGACTAGATCCAGTTGTGTCCATCCTTTTGGTGTCTCTGGGCCACACTGGAAGAAGAGTTGTCTTGGCCCACACGTTAAATACGTTGCAACATGTAATCACACAAAAAAATCTCATAATGTTTTAAGTGGGTGTTTTGTATTGGACCACTTTCATAGCCATCCTGGGCCACATGTGGACCCCTGCTTGGTGGCAAGTGGCATTCACTGGGAGCCTAGAGAACAAACACCAGAGAGGCCCTGAGCTCAAGGTTCTTCTGCATCAGATTCTTAGGATTCTCAGAGCATACATTCAAGATCACTTTTAGAAAAGTCTTTCTCACAATAGGATTTGTGGAGTGTTGCTTTAGAAGCTGACCAAATTTTATTTTTATTGCAAGAGTTAGCATCATGGGGATGCTTTGATTCAGTGATTCCATATGTTAAATCTACTCTGGAATATGATCACATATTTTAAGACTGAAAAGAACCGTTCTTGTTCAGTTCTTTTTGCATCTATTTTGTTGGTTGTAGTGTACTTTTCCCTCAATGTTTTTCAGTAGCCTCTGGCAAAAAGCAGTAATGCTTGCCTACTGCTTAGGAGAATTATTTTTTTCTGCCCTGTTTTGCAATTTCAATTATCTTTAGATCCTAAGTAAAAAGGAAGGTTAGGGGATGGATGATAAATACTGTAAAGAAAGAAAAATGTCATGTCACACCTAAACCTAGGTGTGCAATGTAGCCAGTGGATGCCGCTTTAAGACTGACCTGGAGTTGGTAGGCTTGCTGAGGGAGGTGGGAGAGAGGAGGAAGCTGTTGCTGTATATTTGAAATAACTCTGCCTTGGAAACATGCTCTCTAAGTATTGCCAGCAACTCTGGCATTGTTGAGTGGGAGAAGGCAGAGAGAGTGGAAGGGTTAAGGATGAATACCAAGAAAAGAATCATCTGAGCTTGGCTAAATCTGCATGTACATTTCTTGTCTGCCATTGTCCCTCTCAGTCTTGCTCTGCCCATTTCAGAGAGTGTCGGAAGTTTCCAACCATTGGTGGTACTCCATGCTCATTCTACCTCCTTTGCTGAAAGACAGCGTGGCAGCACCCCTGCTCTCTGCCTACTACCCCGACTGCGTTGGCATGAGCCCCTCCTGCACCAGCACAAACCGCGCAGCCAGCGAAGCCAGCCCGGGGAAGCTGGAGCACCCCAAGGCAGTCCCCTCTGTGCTGGGTGAGAGCTGGCCCTAGCACTCCCCGCTTTCCCCTTCCCCTCAGTCCCTGGAGTCCCTGGAAATGCGTGGGTGAGGAGAATGGAAAAGACTTTTAATGTGTGTAACCTGTGGTATAAAGCACCTCATTATATCACGGATTTGGTGATGCTGTGGATGTCATACCATTTGTGTATATTGTACAGTTAACGTTTCCCTCAGCAATTGGAGAGCCTGTAACATTTGTCCAGGAATTGTGTCTACAGAGTTTAATGAGTATTTATTTGAAAGCTGGATAAGTCGACAGTAATGCAACCTCTTTAACATGCTGGAAGAACGTGTGACTCTATGAGCAGCTTTTTTATTTTCTCTGAGTCTTTCTCTTCTAATTATGTCATTGAGAATCTCAGCAAAATTATCCACTCTTGAAAACATTCAAAACTTTAGGGCAGGGCGGGCATGCTGTTGATCATATGTTTAAAATTCCACATCAGAATTCTTTGTGTACAAGCAAGAAATCTAGAGCTTCTGCCTGAACAATTACAAACTTCGTTTTTAAATGTTATTTTTCAAATACACACTTTATTTTTGATAGTGCAAAAAGATTTTGACATTGTGGCCCTATCTAAGGTTTATAACTCATAACACGGGCCCTCTAAAAATCAAGCTGTGGTGGAAATCAAAGTAGGAGTGAAAAATCCCAGTGTTAGTTTAAAACACTCAGATTAGTGGGTTTGTACATTTATGTAAGATAGTTTGGCAGTGTGAATCAAAACCCTTAAAGCTAATACCTGTTGACCCTATGAATTTATCCTAACTAAATTATCAAAGTAAACTGTAAAAGGAAGTCCAAAGATTTATGCACAAAGAAATTTGTGTGGCATTGCTTATAATAGTCAGTAATTGGATGAAGTTTAAGGGCCCAGCATTAGTGGAATGATTAAATGATAAATATTATATGTCCACTGAAGTCCTATTTAATGGCATAGAAAAATGCTCTTGATGTCATAGATTTTAAAAACCAGGTTAGAAAATATTAGAAAATAGCAATTTTCTGGATTTGTAAAAACAAGTGTCTATTATATTGAAATTCCTATTCAAAGAAACAGCACTGATCATCTGTGAGCCACACCGCTCAAGAATTAGCAGGAGTTAGTGAGTGCTGTTTAGTTCTGTGAACCTGTTCACTCTGTAATCAGACAAAATCCAGTAATAGTTACTTTTAAAATATATTTCCACACAGAGTCGGTGTTTAGTCGGTACAGAGTTTGAATCCTGAGGGTTGTAAAATTTCTGGAGATCTGTTACACAAAAATACGAATATACTTAAAGCGCTACTGAACTATATATTTAAACAAGGTTAAGGTGGTAAATTTTATGGTATGTGTTTTTTGTTTACCACAATTACAACTTGAAAAAAATTGACCATACCATGGAAATTCAATTTGTGAAGAAAGAATGGGAAAACTGTTTGTTTAATTTGCACATGTGTGCATGTTACCTAACTGGATGGAGGAAGCAGAAATGTAATGGGACAGGCTGGAGCTTGTCTTGGCTGTCCTTGCTGGTTGATGTTACTCTTTAATTCACCCAAATTTGGAAGTGACAGCTGGAGGGTTGCCTGTTTGTGCTTCTGTCAGTTCCAGGCATGAACCGGTACTTCCAGCCTTTCTACCAGCCCAATGAGTGCGGCAAAGCCCTGTGTGTGCGGCCAGATGTGATGGAGCTGGATGAGCTCTATGAGTTCCCAGAGTATTCTCGAGACCCCACCATGTACTTGGCCTTGAGGAACCTCATCCTGGCCCTGTGGTACACTAAGTGCAAAGTAAGTGGGGGCATGTTAGCTATCAGCTCACAGAGAGATGCTTCCCTTGAAGGGTAGGAGCTGCTTTACCTGCGGATGGAACCTTTTAGCCAGGCTTTCTCCCCCTCAGCAGTGTTGACATTTTGGGGGCATAGTCTTTATGTGAGGGACTGTCCTGTGCATTGTAGTGTGTTTGGCCACATCCTTGGCCCCTATCCACTGGGTGTCAGAGCACCCCCAACTTGTGACAACCAAAAGTGATTCCAGCTATTGCCCAATGGGGGCAATGTCTGTCCTTCCAGAGAACCACCGCTTTGGACCATTTGTCATCAGAATTCTTGACTCCTCAGTGCGTGACTGCAAGGTGCAAAGTTTGGTTCAAACAGTTCCAGTGGCTCCCCCGGGAGAACAAGTGAAACACTGAGGGCTGGACCAAACCCATCGAGGGCAGAGTTTGTGTCCCCCTTGTTATCCTCCAACAATCCTTGTTCTGTCGGGACGGAAGAAACGTTAGGGGCCTTATACACACAGTACCTACCAACCTTGAAAGGGGCGAAGAAAGATGTGGATATGGGGGTGGGAATACAGGTTTTTTTAAAAACAGTATTTCCTGATCCTAGTATTTTTCTGATTTATTAATTCCTTCTGCAATTACCAAGTGACTGCTCAATGCAGAACATTTTGCAAGGCCACCAAGAAAGATTTTCTGGTTCCATCCTGGTATTTCACTGGATTAGACTCCAGTATGAGGTGACTTGATTAAGTGATGGCTGTTAATGCCATTTATATGAATTACACCCCAGGTAAGTAGACTGGGCAAGGTACAATTACTTGTTTCCTCCCCAGCAGGATTGAGGTAGGTGCTCAATAAACATTTGCTGAACTGATCAAAATTGTGATCAGAAATTTCTATAAGTAATTATAAAGATACTTTGCAGAAACAGCCTTGGATTTCTTTTTCTTTACATTTTTTCAATTTGCCTTTGAACTTTAACTTATATAGGGGAAGAGTCTTATGGAAACAAATCCTGACTTGTCAATCTGGATCCATTTTAATTTTTAGTGTGAGAGTAGATATTGTGTATATTTAATACTTTAGTGGTAAAATACAAATGTTTTCTACAGAAGAATCAAAGATACTGAAATGATTTTGAAATGGTTTTTTAAATTTCATAAACACAAACACGTTTTATCTTCTGAAGCAATGAAGGTCCGTATTGTGTGTGTTGGTTTTTGAATGCTTCGAGTGTATAGTCATCTTCCTGGGTTTGTTCGGGTTCTGGTGGGGCTGGGGTTTGGTGTCAAGTAAAGGAGAGGCCAAGGGTGGAGACCCCTCACCCCCACCTCCAGTGCCCGTTCTAACTTCACCGCAGGCCAAGGCCACCATTACTCAGGAACCTTTGAGGTGGATCATGACCTTGCCAAAGCTGGGTCCAGCAGAGAAAGGTGGTGTCTTTCCCTACACTCCAGATTCCTCAGTGGTCCTCCCTCCTCTTATCAGTGATAAGAATCCAATTTTTCCTGCTGCCAGTACACAGAATGCCTGGGCTTCTACAGTGGCCTTTGTTGTATGGTTTATTAAGCCAGGATTATATTTGTGATGTGGTCTGCTCCCTTACTTCCTGTAGCAGTCATTCTCAGTGAGGGGAAGTGTGTGTGGTAAGATACAAATTGCTGTATCTGCCTTTTGTCCCTTCACCAGGGAAGCTTCCCTTTGATCTTGTTATAGCTTAATGATTAATGGTGGATTTGAATGATCCTGAGAGTTTCTTTTTGTGATCAAAATGCAACATAAAATTTATCATTTTATTCTCAAATGTATCATTCAGTGGCATTAAGTGTATATGCAATGCTGTTTAACCATCACCAGTATCTAGTTGCAAAAAATTTTTATTACCCCAAGAGGAAACCCCCCAGTTCTTAAGCAATGACTCCCTGTTCCTCCCTTTCCTGAGCAGCCACTGATCTACTTTCTGTCTTTGAAGATTTGCCTATTCTAGCTAGTTCATGTAAATGGAATCAGACAATATGTGGCCTTCTGTAACGAGCTTCTTCACTTAGCATAATGTTTTCAAGGTTCACGCATGTTGAAACATATGGGTCAGTACTTCATTGCTTTTTATGGCTAAATAAAATATGGATAGACCACATTTGTTTATCCGTTCAGCCATTGATGAACATTTTTTTGGCTATTCGAACAGCGCTGCTTTGAACATTTTGTTTGAACATGTGCTTTCAATTCCTTTGGGTATGTACCTAGTAGTGGAATTGCTGGGTTAATTCTGTGTTTAACTTTTTGAGGAACCAAGAGTTGCTTTTTGTTTATTTGCCTTAACAGTTTGGTTTTATTTCCAAACACAGGAAGCTCTTACTCCTCATAAATGTACTCCTCACATCATTGTCCGGGGTCTCGTGCGCATTCGATGTGTTCAAGAAGTGGAGAGGATACTTTATTTTATGACGAGAAAAGGTCTCATCAACACAGGTGTTCTCAGCGTCAGCACCGACCAGCGCCTTCTTCCTAAAGATTACCACAGTGTAGGTGACTAGCTCTAGCAATAGCACCACCATTCGTCATGATAAAGGCTGGTACATTGTTGTTAATACTATCAAAAGTCACGTTATCACCAATAAATTGTAATGCAAGACTTTTTAGACTATGTGTTTCTCTGAAGATACTATCAGGCATTGTTTCCCTGGACTGTAGAAAAGAGGTAGGGATTACGTAAGAAAAGTTCTATAGTATACTTTAGGAAAATTACTTTCTGCTATGGACATCAAAGAAATGTAGATGAACCAACATTGCTTGATTTTTAGTACCATCCAGAACAACTAAACGAGCACATTGTTTTCATTGCTTTTTTTCCCTTTCTTTCTTTCTTTCTTTTTTTTTTTTTTTAAGAAATCAGTCATCATTGTCGGGGCCGGTCCAGCAGGATTAGCAGCTGCTAGGCAACTGCATAACTTTGGAATTAAGGTAAGATTTTTGGCTCATGGAGGCAGAAACAGATGGTTAACTGCTCCTCGGGTCCTAATTTTCTAAGACTTAGAATTCAGTTCATGATTTTAGCAAAGAATGCTGAATACATGATGGTATCTTTGTATCTTTACAATCCTAGAAAAGATACAAACATTGAAACTGGTTTAATAAGAGAAAGGTAGAGGAATACAGAAATTCCCACAGCTTTGGAGAGTTTCACACCCAATGAGCAACTCAGAAGAGATTCAAAGTTGGTATCAGAGCAGAAATTCCTGACAGTGTTGTTGACATAATAAAGGGAACACGGAGGGAAATCTATTATTTCTGCAATAGTTTGAGACAACAGATAGCAACTTGGAAATTTACTTTATTTTATAAAAGTTTCTGAGATACCCAGTTACATTTTCTTATGCGAATTAAAGGAGCCCTTTGAATCTTACTCTGAGAAACAAAAATCTTTGGTTTTGGAAGCAAGATTGAATTAGTTAATCCATGGTTGGGACAGAATCGCATGGCTTCTAAAGTACTGTACATATTGGAGGTTGCCTGCTTTTCTAAAGTGGGATATTTTTTCTTTTTATCTAGTATGTTGCCTTATTCCAGTTCAAAATTAGCCAAAATAGAGACTATTACGAAAAACCATTTGTGCAGTTCAGTATCTAATTTGTGTGACACTCATTCAAATTAATCATCCCCTAGATTTCTGTGACTTCCTAAGTCTGACATATTTCTCCATTTTAAAAAGTTGTTTTGCAAAGACTTTGGTTTTCCCTTAAACCAATGTGAAAATTAATTTGGTAAAATTGAATTAGTCTCTTTGCTCTTCTCTATCTGGCTAAAAGAAAATAATAACTTCTTTTCTCACAATATCTTCTCTGCTGGAGGAGTTTCGGGGAGAAGAAAAGTTTTCAGTAGCTGTGCCTGGGAGAGGCTTTCCTCTTGGTTGAATGGAGAACCTCAGTCTTAAATCACATTATGTTGCTGACAAAGCAGAAGAATCTGAGCTGGATTTATACGAAGTGTGTTTGCATTTGTAAATTTTTCTTAGTGGCGTTAAGCTTGAGGTGTTTTAATTTATTGCTTATTTCAGCTTTAGATACTAGGGGCAAGGCTTCTTGTTTGTTTTTTATTTGTGAAACCCACAGAATATGTTACAGGGGAGGTTGTTACTATCCAGAGTCTTTAATGTTGAGCCTTCCTCTCACACTAAAAGGAAACTAGAAATGGATGGTTCTGTGTTAATATGAAGGGTGGAGGGTGGGGAGGGCAGAACCACCAGTTATAACCTCTCTAGAGGGAGAAAATGAGGAATACAGGTCTGAGAAAGGACAATATTCAGAGGACTCTTATTTTTCTCCCCTTTCTATTGCCAGGAGATGAGGAAGACCCCACAGAGACCATCCATCCCTCTCATGATTAGAAAATGAGTCACTGAGAGATGGGTGACTCAGGGATCTTTCTTGAGCAGTTTGAAGGAGTGCTTCTAGGGACCCAGAGACGAAATGGCTGGCCTTGCACTGAGCAGGACTCACATTTTTCAGTTACTGCAGTCCCAGAAAGCATAGAGTAGTGCTTTGAGTCACAGGGGCGACCGACCACATGAGAGCAGCTTCTCGTGCCACCGGAATGAACAATGTGAAGGAGTTAAAATAGCCTGCGTGTGGGACCAGTCTGCTTAGGTCATGATGCCCATGTGGCGACAGGATTTTTTTTTTTAAGTGATAGTCATATCTTGGGGAAGTTAAGGTGTATGTGCAGTGTTAAAGGAATTTTGCTACATATATGCATATTTGATAGAACAAAACCTCCTCTTTTACCTAGTTTTTAATAGTGAGTGCTTTTTAGTAATGGAGTACTGTTTAGGAAAAGCCTTCCAAGTGCATTTCATGTGCTAGTTAATCAAATCTTACTATTATAGCATTTGAGAGCGAACAGTTTGAGGATTTTACCAGCAGACTATTCACTTTCTCCTTGTTAGAATCAGGGTTTAACAGCCATTTCAGCTTTCTTTTCAAAGTTGTTTCTCTAGTAATATAATAAAAAACAGCAACCAGCTGTGGAGCTTATTTAACTATATTGCTCTACATTTATAGTGGTGCATTTAATATGACTATTCTGTCTTATTTAACTCCCCCAATTGTCTGTCTTTTTAGGTGACTGTGCTGGAAGCCAAAGATAGAATTGGAGGCCGAGTGTGGGATGATAAGTCCTTCACAGGCGTCACGGTGGGAAGAGGAGCCCAGATCGTCAATGGCTGCATTAACAACCCAATAGCACTCATGTGTGAACAAGTGCGTTTCTGTCTTTAAGCTGTGTATTCTAGACAAGGAAGAGAAAAAATTCTCAGTTTGCTTCTGTGTAGTATTAATGTGCTCCTAAATAATAATGAACAACTCCAGAGTGATTTCTTGCCTCTTCTTCTCTGAAAAGTAAATGGACAATTATAGTTCTTCTTTTCCGAGAAGGTGGTACTAGAGGACTTAAAATATTTTTTTCTTTTTCCAAGATATTTAATTATATTTGTGTGTTATTTGCAGGCCACTGGATTAGCTCGTAGTTTTAGGGTTGCCAGATTAAGTAAATAATAATACAGAATGCCCAGTTAAATTCAAATAAATAACAAGTAATTTTTTTAGTATAAGTATGTCCCAGATATTACACAGGATAGTTTGCATGCAATGTTTGGTACATACTTATACTAAAAAAAAAAGTTCATTGCTATTTATCCGAGAGTCAGAGATAACTGGGTATCCTGTCTTTTATTGGGCAGCCCTGTATAGTTTCTTTGAAGACCTGGTAGGCCCAAGGTTTTTCCTGACATCTTTATAGACTGTAAATTCAGTTTAACTTCTGTGAGTGTTTGTGTGTTTGTGTGCTCGTTTACGTGAGAGTCAGGGCGAGGAGGGGCAGCGCGCAGCCCGGCGTCTGCAGCATCAGCAAATACTGGCTGCGAGGCTGAGGGTGCCTGGCGTAGAAGCTGCTGCTGTCACCCTCACATCTTCGTAAAATAAGGCCTTACAGATTTCATGCTATGTTTCGCTGCCTTCCTTTGCTGCCATTTTCCATTAAGAATATTTAGCTTCATTTTTGAGAGGGACTAGACCATTTTCTCCATGAGAGCTCTGTTTAATTTCAGCTTAGAACCTGTACGTATTTTTTCCAGGGAAAATTTTCACCTTCTTATTCTTATTATTTTGAAGCTTGGCATCAGCATGCATAAATTTGGAGAAAGATGTGACTTAATTCAGGAAGGTGGAAGAATTACTGACCCCACTATTGACAAGCGCATGGATTTTCATTTTAATGCTCTCTTGGATGTTGTCTCTGAGTGGAGGAAGGATAAGACTCAGCTCCAAGATGTTCCTTTAGGAGGTATGGGGAGAACGATGTTCTGATTGTTCCATCCGAGTCTCATTCTAACCTAAGCTTGGTCAGCAGTAGCATCATTCATCTGTGAGGTTAGTGTGTGCAATAAGAATAGGCCTTCAGAGCATTCGTTTTGGACTGATGAGTTCTCCAGACCATTCTGCAGAGGGGGCAGAACTTCTTCAGCGACCTTTAGGTGCTTGTGTGCGCACACACACACAAATCTTTACACAGTAGTGGGTGTTACAAAAACTATGTGAATGTTTAATTTTCCATTTCCCAGGAGAGCTTCCTTTTAACTAAAATATGACATGTCCTATGTGAATAAATAGGAACCATATAATTTCTTTTCTAGATAAGAGTTTCTATATGCCAGGATTTCTTTTCTTTTCCATTTTTGGAACAGTAGGTTAAGATTTTTCCAGTATATTTCATTTAAGAATGCAAGAATTGATATTGTAATGTAATAATTTTACTTCAGATTCTTTAGGCTTTGGTTCTAAATGGACAATATTAGCCACAGCCCTTTAGAAAACTGGGCCGTGTGCCATGACTCATTTCCATGACGGGGCCAGCTGAGAATTTACTATACTGCTTTTTAAGCTAATACTCATTTAACCTACAATTCTGTGATCTGAATGTATTTATTTACTCTCAGTTCTTGGATGCATGTCAGAGTTTCTTAAAGTAAACACATTTGAACTCAGTTTTCAAGATACTAATTTGCTTCAACTATATGTTACTTCGTGAGGGATTTTAGCTCCTCATCCTGGTATATATGCCATCTCTCTTTGGGATAAACAACTCAGTAGCAGGGATCATCCATCTCTTGTTTTTATCTGCCCTCCCCACCCTCTACCGTCTGAGACTGACCCACACTGTAATCCCCTTAGTGGTGACAGACAAACCATAACAGAACATTTTCAGAAAGTCACTGGGGTCAACGGGGATCATTTAATTATATTCTGAAGTGTCCAGACCAAGTACTGAGTTGTTGAATTTTCTGGAATTGAAGATAGTTATGAGGCTGACTTTCAGGGTGTTTTCAGAATTTAGTTAGTGTTTTTCACATGTGTGGGAATCACTGGATAGCATTTTCTTTATACTTCTTCCAGTGTCACCAAATAAAAGTGTAATAATACTGCTTTATCTTGGCCTTACTTAAAAATAAGGGAGGATCAGCAGCACTTACTGTGTAAGTGGTTTCATCGTACTAATGTTTTTTGAAAAGCTTTAATAATAATGCATGCATGTCTATATGAGGTTGGTTATATCTGTCCTGGCAGGATCTCAGCTGTCTGAGATCTCACTTTGTTACCACTTAGCCGAAAAAAACCGAAATGTAAATACTAAGGAGCTAGAATTAATTTTACAAAGCATATGTACTAAAGCTTTTAAATAGTATTTGCATAGAAATCACATTTAGACTTTTCTTAGTCTGTTTATACTTAATTTTATATACTGTTCCAGCAATTTTGATTCTTCATGAACCTCTACAAACCTAAGGAAAATAGAAACGACAGGAGGCAGGAATGGGATTTCTACCAGAAGGCTCTGAAAGTGGTAAAAAAAAAAAAAAAAAAAAAAAAAGCCCAGTGGTCCAGGGCCAACAGCCTGGTGCAAATCCAGAGGTGCTGTGACATCCCCATATTACAGTCTAGTGGACGAATGGATATTTTTAATGAGAATCTTGAGTTGCCTAAAAAACGAAAGTTAGTTGATACGCAGTTCTGTTGCTAGTGGAGCAAGTTCATAGTACTTTGTAGAAGCTTTGTGTCTGCAGTGTATCCATTGGATGGTTGTCTTCCCTGAGAATTTTGTAAAGAAGTGACCTGGACTAAAGTTGACATAATGTGCCAGTTGTGAGTTCCCCCCACGCCCGCAAACGGAGTCTAAGAGTAGCTGGAATGGCATCACAGCGTGTGGAGTGGGAGATGAGTGTGGGGGTTGCTAACAAGGTGTGATTGCTGAGGCGTGTGGAGTCCGGGTGCTGCTGCGCTGGGAGCAGGGTGGAGTGGGCCTTCAGTGCAGGGGGCAGCCGCAGGCTGGGTGGGGCTGGTGTTTACCAGCAGAGCCTGGGAGTCGGCAGGTGGTGGTGCCGTGTTTGGAAAGGCTAAAAACGTGCTGGCACGGTCTGGCTGTGGGTGTGGGATTTATTACACAGACAACAGAGAACCAGTAATTAAAGGTACTGAGGCAGAGGGCTGACGTGATGATAGTCCATAATTGAATATTCTTGTGGGGGATAGGATAAACCCAGTAACCAATGTATCACAGATCTCCCCGTTGAAGTGCAATGCTATAAAAACTTGACTTTAAGGTGATGGCAGATTCCCAGAAAGGAATGGGAGTTCTCTCCCTGTGTGCCTCTTTACATGTGCAGGGGGTGCTTTTCTGTGTTTTGAGCAAAAGAAGAAAGCTTCTCAACCACATAGAAATGAAACATGGTTGAAGATACAGAACCTACATAGCTTTGTTTTCAGTTAAGATAAGCTTTTACTTCGTGAGAGGAGCCAACATTATTAAGATATTTTTTCCCCTGAGTTGGCTTAGGAAAGTCTGTAAGTTTGGGGTTGTGCGGGTTGAATGAGATTGAAAACAAAAGATAAGGAATTAGAAAATGCTGCTAAGGCTGTTTTTTTCTGCTTTGATCCATTCCCACTACAGAAAAGATAGAGGAGATCTACAAAGCTTTTATTAAGGAATCTGGTATCCACTTCAGTGAACTGGAAGAACAGGTGCTTCAGTTCCACCTCAGTAACCTGGAATATGCCTGTGGCAGCAACCTCCATCAGGTGTGATTAGGTTTGGTGAAATGTGCTTCAAAATGCTTGTGTTTTTGTGTATCTGTGTATATTTTATATAATCTCAACACTGAACTTGGGCTGGTTTGGATAAACAGGAAACAATGGTTCTGCTGCTGAAAAGTTTGAAAACCACGATTTCAGAGCGTATTAACCCCACAGTGGTTTTGAAAAAAATGATTTTTTTTGTTAAAAAAACAAGAGGAGCCTCTTCTCCAATGATGCCTGTGAGGAAGCTCAATGTGTAAACCTAATCCCGGAGCGCCGTTGAGCTGAGCCGGGGACGGGTCCAGAGCCTTGAGCCTTCTTGCACTTCAGCGAGGGCCTGGAGGCCGTTCTCTGGAACCCCGCAGGGCCCGAAAACACTGCTCACCAAAAGAGAATATCCTTTCAGTTATGGTCTGTTTATCTTGCTAAGATACATTTAAACTTCCCTAACCTATTTAACCAACTATGATTTTGATACTTAAATATTCTATATTTTGAATAGAGGCCCCTGACTGAGTTGTCCTCTTTTGGACCTCTCCATGTTGTTTGATTCTTCACAGCAACCGGAATAGCATTGCTTTCCAAAATCACACTGCATTTCAACCTCTGTAGACTTTCCACGGTGAAGACCTGTAGTTGGCATGTTTTTGTATGGAGTTGATCAAATGCAGTTTTACTTCATAGAATTCTCCTTCCCTAGGGTTGTTGATACATAACATGCCCTTTATTTCTATTAAGGACTGGTATTCACAACCAAATCATACCTACCTTTTGTTCTAAAGTAAGCTTTCTAGTGCGTTGTTGAGCAGTTTCCTTCCTCAGCAGTGGAATCCACCTGGGTTGGTCTGTGTATCTCCTCCTCCCATTATGTTTTGCCCTGTTCACAGAAGCCCTGCCCTCTGGCCTCAGGTGGCTTTTTCCCACCTTGGGGTCCTTTCTTGTCCCTTAGGTGCAGACTCAAGAGGTGGGAACACCTCGTCTGTTCCCAGCCTCTCCTGTTGTTTCCTAGGTGTCCGCTCGCTCCTGGGACCACAATGAATTCTTTGCCCAGTTTGCTGGTGACCATACTCTCCTCACTCCTGGCTATTCTGTCATCATTGAAAAGCTGGCTGAAGGACTAGACATTCGGCTCAAATCTCCAGTGAGTATGACAGCAGTAGCAGGCTCTGGTTTGGCCTTGTTTTTAGAGGATGTGAAGTTTGGGGCATACCGGTTACAAAAGAGGCAGGTACTTGCTGTGACAGTCAGCCTATGCCTCCAGGTATTTTTATGACATGGTTGTAGCATCATCCATGTCAGTTACGTAGCTGCTGCTGTTGGGAAACAGTAGTGGCACAGATGCATTTTCATTAATAATAAAATGTTGAAGTTGCTCACAACATCCCTGACCCAAAGCAGTTATTTTCACTTCAAAATTTTTCCTTCATATTTTTGTCCCTGTGGTTTTATATTGTACATTGTTGTGACCATGGAGGCAATTCTCTATATTACACTTTACACTACGTTATAAATATTTTCCATATGTTGACGTAGTATTTATAAATTTTAATAGCTGAGTGATAGTTCCTTGAAATAGGCTGTAACTGTTGCTTTGAACTCTGAATGCCAGGAAATGATTTTCCGTAGCCTTGGGGATGTAAACTGACATATAGAATTGCAGAGGCTCCCAGATCATATGGTCCATCATGTTTTTTATAGTTGTTTTTCTTAAGCAGGTACAGAGTATTGATTATTCTGGAGATGAAGTACAAGTCACCACAACAGATGGGACAGGGTACACAGCACAAAAGGTGAGTTTTAGAATTTCCCGAGGTGCTTCAGGGGCCCAGAAACACAGGAAAAGAGCCTTTTCCACCAGGAAGTTGGCCTTTGGTATTTTTCTGGAACACCTTGTTTGATTTCTGAAGAGTTATGTATGTCCACTTAGTATGTGTGGTGGGTGTGCAAATCGGATTTAACTAGTGTAACACTATATAGATTCATGGCAGATGGAAATCTGAATAGACTTCTTAAAGTGAGTTCTATGCTACATTAGTCCTGAGAATTGAACAAGAAAATAAATTCTTTGACTACATAAGTTTGAAAAGTATTGTATACTACAGTCTGCTTTTCGAGTTAAATAGGAGCATATTAAGGCTCTGAGAAATCCTGCACTAAAAAAAGAGCCATTTTACTTTGAGTGTTCCAAACTGGTATTGTTGTTGTTGTTTGTTTTTCCATGGAACCAATTTTCATATCAAGAAAGCTCTGTGTTTGCATTTTGAAACTGCAGAAGTACTTTTATATTATTTGAATTTTTTATAAACCACTTTAGTAGCTGGACAGTGAAGGGTGCTGTGATATAATATGTGAAATCATGCTGAGATTTCTGTAATGTTGTAGAACAAAGGTGGTTTACTTGGGGAAGAGGGGATTAGTAAACACCATAGTTTATTTAAATTTTGTTATAATATCTAAAATGATTCCCAGAAAGTATAATTGACAAACTATCACTAGTTCCTAGGCTAGCTATGTTTTATACTTTTCATTTATCTTAAAGTATTTCACAGTCCTTGATATTCAAACAGAAATAAAGGATTGCATGTCAAATGGAGAGACAGGGTATAGTGTATGACTCCCGAGGATGGGTCCTCGTATTAGTCTTGGGTTTAACTAGCTGCCTAGTTCGTAGTGGTCCTGTAGACTTGGGACTAATAGTGGTTCTCAGTTCTGGCTGCACATTAGAATCACCCAGAAGGTGCTTTAAAAGAAAGGCTGCAAAACCTCACCCCACAGGGATTTTTTCTGAATTGGTCTGGTCATGTTTGTAACGCTCCCCAAGAGATTACAGCATGCAGCCAGAGCAGAGAACCACTGGGCAACGGTGTCCTTGTACATGAGTCCCAAGATGAGAATGAGGCTAATTTCTAAAGGTCTTCCTACAGAAAAAAAAAAATATTTTATTCCCTCTTTTTAAAATTGCAAGTCCGTGAATGGCTCAGCCTCTGATATTTTGTAACTTGGCCTTTTGGCATCCGGGATAACATGCTCATTAGACTCACCTGCTGGGTCACCCTCTGCCGACCCTGAGCCACCACATTTACTCCTTTCTTTGTGTTCTGGCCCTCCAGAGGTTTCAGGGCCTAGCTCCAGTCTGCGTTTCAAAGCCTGCTCTGAATGGTGAAAGCAAATATTTTTATTTTTATGGTTGTCAGCACTCATCACACAGTTTGAATTGGAAGTTTCCCAGGTTCATAGGTGAAAGATGAACATTTGACAAAATGTAATTCAATTTACATTGCTTCCACAGAGATCTAGCTTTAGTTCTTTACCAGAGTGTTTATATCTTGTGGCTGTTGGTTTTGAAAACTTGTTGTTAAGAAAAATCTCTAGATCTTATATTCTTGTGGTTTTTATTTATATATCCAAGAGAGTAATTTTTTTTGTTACATGGTAGCTGTTATCTTTTTTAAGTATATTTTATTGATTATGCTATTAAAGTTGTCCCATTTTTTTCTCCCCTTTATTCCCCTCCATCCTGCACCCTCCCCTCCGTCCACCATCTCCCTGCTTAGTTCATGTCCATGGGTCACACATATAAGTTCTTTGGCTTCTTCATTTCCTATACTATTCTAAACCTCCCCATCTATGTTGTACCTACCAATTATGCTTTTTATTCCCTATACTTTTTCCCTCATTCTCCCACCTCCCCATCCCCACTGATAACGCTCCATGCAATCTCTATTTCTGTGATTCTGTTCCTGTTCTAGTTGTTTGCTTAGTTTTTATTTTCGTTTTTTAGGTTCAGTTGTGGTAGTTGTAAATTTAATTGTCATTTTACTGTTCATAGTTTTGATCTTCTTTTTCTTAGATAAGTCTCCTTAATATTTCATATAAGAAGGGCTTGGTGATGATGAACTGCTTAAACTGGACCTTATCTGGGAAGCACTTTATCTGCCCTTCCATTCTAAATGACAGCTTTGCTGGAGAAAGTAATCTTGGATGTTGGTCCTTGCCTTTCATGACTTGGAATACTTCTTTCCAGCCCCTTCTAGCCTGAAAGGTTTCTTTTGAGAAATCAGCTGAGGGTCTAATGGGAACTCCTTTGTAGGTAACTGTCTCCTTTTTCCTTGCTGCTTTTAAAATCTCTCCTTGTCTTTAATCTTGGATAATGTAATTATGATGTATCTTGGTGTGTTCCTCCTTGGGTCCAACTTCTTTGGGACTCTCTTAGCTTCCTGGTCTTGCATGTCTATTTCCTTTTCCAGGTGGAGGAAGTTTTCCTTCATTATTTTTTCAAATAAGTGTTCAGTTTCTTGCTCTTTGTCTTCTTCTGGCATTCCTATGATCCAGGTGTTGAAACATTTAAAGTTGTCCCAGAGCTTTCTAAGCCTCTCCTCATTATGAATTCTTCTTTCTTCATTCTGTTCTGGTTGAATATTTATTTCTTCCTTTTGCTCCAAATTGTTGATTTGAGTCCATTTCCTTCCCTTCACTGTTGGTTATCTATATATTTTTCTTTATTCACTTTGTATAGCCTTCATTTTTATCTTTATTTTGCACCTGTACTCAGTCATTTCTGTGAGCATCCTGATTACCAGTGTTTTGAACTCTGCATCTGATAGGTTGGCTACCTTCTCATTGCTTAGTTCTTTTTCTGGAGCTTTGGTCTGTTCTTTCATTTGGGCCATTTTTTTTTTCCCCCTCCACAAGCCTGTTACGTAGTAAGGGGTGGAGCCTTAGGTATTCCCCAGGGCAGGGCAACCCACATTGCTGTGTTGTGATGCTGTATGTGGGGGAGAGGTCAGAGAGGGAACAGTGCCACTTGCTGGGCTTCCACCCTGCTTTTAGTCCCTCCCCCTGCTACCTACAAGTGTATTGTGCCCTTTCAGGTGCTGCCCTAGTGCTGATTCCTGGTTGGGTGGGTTTGTGGACGTTCTAGGACCCTGTGGGTCTGTCCAGTGGACTCTCCTATGAGACTGGAAGTTTCTCCTGCTGCCACAACCCCCACAGGATTTTACAGCCAGAGGTTTTGGGGCTTTATTGACCTGCACTGGAACCCTGGGTTGCTGTCTTGCTCCCCAGTTATCTTCCCAGTTATCCGCATGTGAATGTGGGACTTCCCATTCCACCAGCCACTGCCTTGCCATGCCTTCTCTCTGCCCTGGCTGCCCATCTCCGCCCCTCCTACCGGTCTGGATGAATGTTTCTTCTTAAACTCCTTGGTTGTTGGACTTCCCACACAGTTTGATTTTCTGGTGGTTTTTTGTTTTTAAATTGGTTGTTGTCCTTTTGGTTTTGTGAGGAAGCAAAGAGTATCTACCTACCCCTCCATCTTGACTGGAAGCCCTGCATGGTAGTTATTTTCTATAATGAGATTGAGGATAGAATACATGTTTTTCTTTTTAAATTTTCTAATTTTCTTGTGGCAGTAAACAATAACAAAATCCCAGGAAGAACTCTGAACTTCCTGTGATCATGGAGTTTGGGGTTCAAGCCAAATACACTAAATCTTTGATGAAGGCCATGGTAGATTTGGTGCTTGGCATTCAGCTTCATTGCACTCCCATCTTCCTGTTATCGTATTGTAGATGACAGAAAGTAAGTGTGCACACACACACATGCACACCCCTTCCCAGACTCCTTTGCAGCTGAGGCTCTCAGTAAGAAACGGGTTAGTCACTCTGATGCACTTGCATGATTTGGAAGGTATAGTCTGGGTTTTACTTCATTTCTGCTGCATCTGCTGATAAGCATAATGGTCAAGGTGTTGGGTTCTCCAGCAGGGACAGTAGAGATCCATTAACTGCAAGGGAGTCAAGACTCAGGGCATGAGGAACCCATTTTGCTGGTGAAGGTTGTTCTGTAAAGTGGTGTGATTCTGGTAGCAGTAGTAGTGGCTCCTGATTGTGGCAATGGTAACATGATTCTAGAGGCAGGAATTTTCCTGATTGTGTCGAGAGATGGCAACTTTCTTCGATGGCCTGGTTTTATGACGTGACTTTCAAGAGTCATTCTTGAAGGCTTTGTTAGCATCTGTGACTTCATCCGTTAACTGAGTGAATTTGTGAGCCATTTGGACCCTGCAGTAAATTACTTCCTCCTTTAAAACAATTATAATAATTCCCAGTCCTTGTGATGTGCTTTACCATTTATGAAGCAGATTGATGTATATTGTAAGGGTTTTTGTTTTAAGTGTCACCCCAATCCTTTGAGGTTACTAGGGCAGGTATTACCTTGGCCACACGTTATAAGGTGTCAGGAATAAACAAGTCTAGTTCTCCTGACTCCATATTTAGGTACATTCTTCTTATAGCACTGCTTTTCAGGATTGGGACCATTGACTCTTCTTAATCTGGGATTATGGCAAATCATCAAGACCTTTCTGAAAGTTCCTCCATGTGGAAGCCACTTCTGCCCTGCCAGGCACCCTTGTGCAGTAAACAATCTGCACAGCTGTACACGGCCGCTCTTATTCTTGGAAAGAGAACAACATGGGATGTTGACCGACTCCCAACTGGCAGTAGGGAGCAATGTTCTTCACTGAGATTTTCCTGGAGATGCACGCACTGAGTTGTTGTGGTATTAGGTTCAGTTGCTGCTTGTGTGTTAACTTTTAATTATTTCCCACAGGTATTAGTCACTGTACCACTGGCCTTACTGCAGAAAGGTGCCATTCAGTTTAACCCACCCCTGTCAGACAAGAAGATGAAGGCCATCAACAGCTTAGGCGCAGGCATCATTGAAAAGGTGACTAGATTACTTAAGCCCCAGAACTACGCAGATTGATGTCAGATGACAGGAGTTCTTTCACTCCTGATACTGAGAAGTAGTGGGTAACTTTTGAATTCAAATAAAATCTGAAGATTTCCTTTTCATTTGAATAACTGTTCCTGCAGAATACAAAAGGATATTATGAAGACATAAGGAAGAGAGCTGGCTGAGGTCTATAAATTGTAACTTTAGGAAGATAAATCTTATTCAGAATTTGAACTTGGTATATTAAACAATTCTTTTCTGCTTTCCATCTCTACCTCTATTAATTGGCCCCAATGAGGAGAACGTTGTACTTCCTCTGCCTTTAATATCCCTTTCAGCAGAACCTGCCAGTGCCACAGCAGATACTGGCGGATCTATGAGGAGTCAGAATTCATCTTAGGGACATAGCTTCAAATACCATATCTCAGGAATGCTTTGCGTTTTCAGATTAGCCTAGAGGTTGTTGGTGGGAGTATGGGACTGAGGGACATAAAAGGCCGGATGCTCATGGAGAGAAGAAAGGAGGTGGGAAAAATGGAAAGGGAGTAGTGAGGGGTTTGAGTTTTTTTTTTTCTTTTTTAAAAAATTTTAGTTAAGAGCTGTAGGTTGCTACTTGGAGATTGCTGTACTTTTGATTCAAGAAATTCTTAACCATCTTTCTCTCGCTTACTTTCCAGATTGCCTTGCAATTTCCTTATAGATTTTGGGACAATAAAGTTCAAGGGGCGGACTTTTTTGGGCACGTTCCTCCTAGTGCCAGCAAGCGAGGGCTTTTTGCTGTATTCTATGACATGGATCCCCAGGTAAAGTCACTGGTGAAATGTGGTTTGAACTTCCTCATCGCAGTTTAAAATTTGATGTGGTAATTTTTTACATGTCAAGCTCAGAAACTAAGGGACACTGTGGACACTCTAGATATATGTTTATATTCTAGGAGGATACTTGGACTGGGACATTTTCGTATAGCATAGGAACTCCATTATCTGCTTTACTTTCTCGAAGTACTGATGTTGCTCCCTGAGAAATAAATTAGTCACTTGTGGGAACGTTCAGGCTGATAGGGGAATTTCTCTTAGGATAATCCGCAACAGCACAGCAACCAGGGGTTCCTGAAGAGTACTCTCCAAGGGTCCTCAGTGGTGCCATGAAGGGTGGGATATGATTGGCTCAGGGAGGGCAGAGCTCAGTGTTGGTGGATATGATTGGTGGGGAATGAAGAGTGGCAGGCAGACCTGCGACTTGAAAGCTATGGTAGTGCTGATGTCATGCAAAAGAATCCCGGTTGTTTCTTTTTTGTCTTCTTTCCAAGAAACATCTTAAAAAGTTTCACATGGGAACCTAGAGCAAAATTTCTTTACCATTTGAGAAAGTTCTTTCCATTATTTCATCCATAGACTTCCTTCTCAGCCTTGTTCCATTTCTTCTGAAAGAAGTTCTTATAAGGGAAAAAACAAGGAAACTCTGAATTTAATATTTACACTGCTTCCTGAGTTCTTTCAACATGGAACAATAAAAAAATGTACAGGTGAATAATGAATATGAGGAAAATGGACTGGTGATTGAAAGGGTAGGGGACAATAGGAAATGACGACATGTAATTTGTGAGATTGAGGTCATCTCTTTGGAACCAGGCATTTAGAGATTTTTGTACCAAAGCAAAAAGCGTAAGCTGCTTTTCCCTTCTGTGTGTCCAGAAAAAACACAGCGTGTTGATGTCGGTGATTGCTGGGGAGGCGGTGGCCTCCCTGAGGAACCTGGAGGACAAGCAGGTGCTGCAGCAGTGCATGACTACGCTCCGGGAGCTGTTCAAGGAGCAGGTCAGACGCCCTCTTTGAAAGGAGGGCACGCCTGCCTCGGCGTGCTCCTCAGAGTGTGGCGGAGCCCAGAGCAAGCCGTGATTACCAAGCGTGAAAAGAGTCAAGGCAGTAGGCCACAGTATTCTTTCTTTCAATATCTAACTGTCCACTTAAGTTCCTGGATTAGTTTGCTAGGGCTGCCATAACAAAAATACCACAGCCTGGCTGGTTTAAACAATGGAAGTTTATCTTCTGACCATTCTGGAAGCTGGAAGTCCAAGATTAAAGTGTTGGCAGGTTTAAGTTCTTCGAGGCCTCTCTCCTTGGCCTACAGATGGCTGCCTTCTGGCTGTGTCCTCACGTGGTCACCCCTCTGTGTTGTCTGTGTCCTCATCACCTTTTCTTCCTTCCTTTTTTTAAAAAAATATTTTATTTATTTTTAGAGACAGAGGAAGCAGGGGAAAGAGGGAGGGGAGGGTTGTCAATGTGTGGTTGCTTCTCGCACACCCCCTATCTGGGACCTGGCCTGCATCCCAGGCATGTGCCCTGACCGAGAATCAAACTGGTGACCCTTTGTTTCGCAGGCTGGCACTCAGTTCACTGAGCCACACCAGCCAGGGCCTCTTACAAGGATACCTTTTCTTATAAGGATACCAGTCGTACTGGATTAAAGCCCACCGTAACAAGCCCATTTTAACTTAATTACCACATTAAAGGCTCTTTCTCAAACACAGTTACATTATAAAGTAGTGAGGATTAGGGCTTCAACATACGGATTTTAGGGGGGACACTAATGTAGTCCATACCAGTATCCCATCCCTCCTTTTACACTGTTGTTTTTTCCTTCCCTTTTTCCTCAGATCACACATACCCCCTTTTCTTTCCTAAGGATGTACAAAATTTCCCACAGACTCTGTATTTATCTAAAGCCTAGCAAGCTTTGGTGACAAATGTCCTTTTAAAGAGACATTGTCCAGAATTTTCTCGTACTTCACGTAGCAGCTAGTCTCTTTTCTGTGTTTTCTCCAAGGAGCTCAAGGTACTTTTTATTTCCCAATTCACTAAATGTCACAGTCTCTGCAGAATTATAAATGGCATGGCTTATATCTTTTTCAGATAAAAGATACAAGTTGAAAGAAGTGAAATAACTTGAAAGTTACATAGAGAAAGACAGGTGGCCAGGGGCACTGCTCATGTTGTGTGATGTGATTATGTCTCACTGTAGTCCCTAGTTTTGGGTTTTTGTCCTAAAATTTGTTTTCAAATTAGTTACTTAGAACTGAGGACATAGTTCTTTCCTTTCTATGGAAATCATTTCCTTCTATAGAAATAATTTTCATGTTGTGCTTGTCAGAGACTAGGCTACAAAATGATTTGAAATTTAGGGAGTGTGAAACATATCTTTAGATATCTATTTTCTGGAGGAGCCTGTTGAGAATTTCATCTTGAGATCCAAGAACTCCAGCCTTCCCTTCCCTATTCTGGCCCAGAGATCCTTTTCCCTCCATCTCTCCGGCACAGACTAGGCTGTGGGAGGTGGGATGCCCCAACTCTTAGCCGGCAGTGATGGCCCCAGGCAGGTGGCGGGAATGTGTGTCTGGCAGAAGGGTAAACTGTTAAGTGAGGAGATGCGTGTCGAGGGAGGTTGCAGAGCTGGGGCAGGAGGTAGAGAAAGACGCACAGGTACAGGGTAGAGTCGTAAGGGGGTCAGAGGAACGTGCCGAGAACGGCTATTTCAGAGTGCTACGAGAATGAACTCAATTTCTACTGGGAGGGAGGACTGCATATTCATACTTGGGATTGCATGATATCTAAGTCCCTTCTTGATCCTGTTTTAATGATTCCTTCAACTTGACATAGGAAGTCCCAGATCCCACAAAGTATTTTGTCACTCGGTGGAGCACAGACCCCTGGATCCAGATGGCATACAGTTTTGTGAAGACAGGTGGGAGTGGTGAAGCCTATGATATTATTGCTGAAGAAATACAAGGAACCATCTTCTTTGCTGGTGAGGTGTGTATCAGGGTCCCGGACCCAATTATTTTTGTTTTGATTACTTTCTTTTAATTAAAGTGATATATGTCCAGAGTTTTAAAACAGTATCAAGTACTTTCAAATCTTTTGACAACAAACAGCAGATGTTCTCCCAGCGTCTTCCTCAAACTCCCAGAGCAACCATTTTTAACTTTCTGATGTTTCTTCTGGAATTTACTTTATATATTTATATATATATATATATATATATATATATATATATATATATATATAACTTTATATATATATATATATACATAAAGAGCACAATGTATTTGTCATAAGTTAGGTCACATTCTCCTGGGAGGGAAGACAAGGAGGGGAAGCACTCAGGTGGTTCTCAGAACACAGCCAAGTGGTCCAGAGCAGTGTCACAGGTAAGGCTGGTCTTGGGACAGCTCCCACCTCCGTAGGGGAGGAGCTGGTGTCCCTGCCTTCTTCTCAGTGGCTGCCACCGCTGAGCTCTCTGCTGGCTTGCCTGACTCCAGGGCCTTCTGTGAGGACATGATGACCGAGGGTGGCGTGGCTTCCCAGCGGCCATCACGAGTGCAGTATTAATTGTTGTGGCTCGGGCCCACAGGGAGTCTGGGAGGAGGCTGAGTTCGCTTGGCGATCTCCTGGTAACGCAGCTGCAGCTTCGCCTGCAAGTCTCGCCCAGAGGCCCAGTTCCGTAGCCTTTGGATGAGTCAAGTAGCGGATGCCATCTTCCATCCGCGCTGAAGAACAGCTTCATTTTTAAAATATTTTTATATTGTCTTCTGACTTAACAAGTTAAACATTATCTACTGACTTCCTTTTAGGTTAAAGATGCAGCCCAGTTAGTCTCTTCGTGACATAGTTCCTTCACAGTGAGGCTGGTATCAGTGGGTCTGTGATGTGGCTCAGTGAGGGTTGCTCCTGTTGAGCCAGGGCGTTCCTTCCACTCTCACTCAGCTTTCTGGTGTCCTCGTCCTTCCGCTCCTGCCTGCGCTGGTTCGTCTCTTGGGCACTGCAGAGCTCTCCTCCTGGGAACATCTCCTCCTTACCTTTCCCGGATTGGGAGTTTTATTTTTTAGATTCCTCTTTTTTTAATACTTATTTTTTTAATCGTGATAAACTACACATAACAAAACTTACCATTTTAACTAATACGGTTAAGTGACATGAAATACGTTCACATTGCTGTACAGCCATCACCACTGTCCTTCTCCAGGACTTCTTTATCCTGCAAAACTGAAACTCTGTCCCCATTAAACAACCCTCCTCCGCCCCCAGCCACTGACTGGCAGCCCCGCCACTTTCTGTCATGTAAGTGGAATCATTAAGTACTTGTCCTTTTGTGACTGGCTTATTTCACTTAGTATAATGTCCTCAAATTTAATCTGTATTGTAGTATGTATCAGAATGCCCTTATTTTTTAAGACTAAATAATATTCCATTATATGTATACATTAGATTTTGAGTGGCTTCCACCTTTTGGCTATTGTGAACAATGCTGCTGTGAACATGGGTGTGCAGTTACCTCTTCAAGAACCTTTTACTCCTTTTGGGAATTTACCCAGAAGAGGCATTGCGGGATCATACACTCATCCTATTTTTAAATTTTCAAGGAACTACTGCACTATTTTCCATAGCAACTGTTTTACATTTCCTCCAACAGGGCACAACATTCACATTTCTGCACATTCTCAGCAACACTGTTTTGATAACAGCCATCCTGATGGCTGCAAAGTGGCCTTTCTTCTTTGTTTGCTTCCGTTGAGAATTGTTCTGCTGTTTTGATTTCCAGTCCTTTCGATGCCATATTTTAATTTCTTACATCTAGAAACTCATGTCCTTCAGCCCTAGATTTTACTTTTTTTTCTTATTTCTGATCACCTATTACATATATTGGAATTCTTACATTATCTAACTTTGTTTTCTTTGCTATTATTCATCTTTTTATTCTAGTTTTGTGGTGGGGAGATTTTCCAAACTTTACACTGACTTAAAATTTTGGCTTTTACCTTATGAGCACTTTATTCTCAGTTTCTCTCTTTTTGGCAGCTTCCTCTTCTTGCTTTGTAATTGTTTCTTGCATGACTCCTCAGAGTTCCTATTTTTATCTCCTTTAGCCTGTGCCTCTTACATGTCCAAATAACCAGTCCTTGACTGCTCAGATTTGAGTTATGCATTTTTATTTTTAGTGTTTTTGAGTGAGTCATTTTTAAAAAGCCAACGGAAAGCTCTAGTAAGCTCACCAACTGGTGGTTGAATCCTCAAATCAGTATCTATAGCTCTTTTCTGTGGGAACATGTAGTTTCTGTCATTCGCACAGTGAAAGCTCAGTTCCTGGCATTCTGGAAGCCAGAAGCCTTTCTTATTTATGAAGATGTTAATTAATCCCCATTTTGTTTGACACCTTACCCATACTCTCTCCCTCGGATCCCCTGGAGGGGTTCAGTGGATGGGAGTGGGGAACCTAGAGAGGCACCAAAACGCTCTTTATAGTCTTGAATTGCATTTTCACCCCTGCCCAGTCTCTGCCTTCATGGTTCCTGATATCCCCAGTCACTGGGTTTTTTTAAGGATTCTTTGAGGTGAATTGGCTTGCTTTTGTTATCACCGCGTCCTCCCCAAGTTTAGCGGGGTAAAGTGAATTCTCAGCAGTCTTTCATTTCATAATTTGTACATTATAAGTTGGGATTACCAAGGTCTCCTAGCTTTCTCTAAAGAGTTAATGTTTTTACTTTTTTCTCTTAATTTTTAAATGATCATAAAAGACAATCAGTGAAAAAGCAGCACCCTGGCTGGTGTGGCTGAGTGGTTTGGGGGCTGGCCTGTGAACTGAAAGGTTGCCTTTTTGAGTCCCAGGTGGGGCACATGCCTGGGTTGCGGGCCAGATCCCGGGTTGGGGTCATGCAAGAGGCAACCGATCACACATCAATGTTTCTCTCTCTCTTCCCCTCTTTCTAAAAATAACTAAGTAAAATCTTTTAGAAAGGAAATAATGAAAACCCAGCAATCTTTGATTACTCCTTGGCCTATGGAGAGCCAGCTTGGTAGAAACAGAGCATGATGGCTGCATGCCAGGCAACAGCTGTCAGCTGCTTCCAAGAGATGGCTGTATTAGGCTGCTGTGCCCTAGGTCATAAGCAGAGTGTAGAGCCTCTTCTGCTTTGCTGCTTTGCTGCTATGACAAGTTTTTGTCCTATCTAGGATCCACGTCACCTCCCTTCCACCCCAGCCATCAGTTTAGGTGACATAGAACCTAAAGCAGTTCACGTGGAACTTTGTTTCTTCTCCTCCATTTTATATGACCTGTTCACACCATTCCAGCTGCTCTTTCCCATAGTCACATCCCAAACCTACTTTCCTGTCTTTCTGGATGTGCCTGCTGTTCCCACCTCTTCAAAGTGAGGTTGGCCCACTGATGGCCCTCAACCTTTTGACTTTTCCCTTGCTGCTGAACTAGTCTGTCCTTTGAGTACCTCAGCTCTATCCTTTTGTTCCATCCATCGAGCAAAACACCAGTTGCAAATGAACCGTGATTCACTTTTTGTGCTTGTTTCATTTACTGCTGATTGAACTAGATTACTTGTCTGAGGAGAAGGCCCTATGACTTAGTCATTGTGTGTAATTCCAGTAGCTGGCATATTTAAATCTCTTATGAATGCCAAACAGTACTTTACAGGAGTGCTGAATAAATTGTAGAATGAATGCATTTGGCAAAGCATGGAAGATAACCAGAAAAGGTCAAGTGCTAAGATGGGTGAGTACTGTTAACATGAGCATGTAGGAGTAGCACTATTCTTCATTAGGAGGATCAGAGAAAGTGTAAGCTTGTACTACCTTTCATATCACCTGAATTCCTTACATGATCTCATATTATGCAATTATTTTTTACAGGCAACAAACAGACATTTTCCGCAAACTGTTACAGGGGCATATTTGAGCGGTGTTCGAGAAGCAAGCAAGATTGCAGCATTTTAAATAGAATTTGCCTGGACCCAGCTTTCTTTGGTACTCCAAGTGGGAAAGTTTGAAACACATAAACCTCACTTTCATAAAATCAAACAACAAAACCCTCTTTGGATAACAAAATCGAAATATTTCCATGGTGGTTTGATAATGTAAACCCATGTTACCACTCTGAAAGCATTAGCCCTAAAAATCATTTTAATAAGCACTTATATTTAATTGCATTTTCCACAAGTCTAACCAGTGCTAAATCTTCTGGATTTCATAGTAAGACAATATAACCTTAAACTAAGACCTTGGATATGATTCTTCAATGGTTGGAAATTCTTTAAAATTGACTTTTTGTTTGGCTGGTCAGTTTTCACACATTAAGAAACCAAGCCAATTAAGCAGAAATCACTTAAAAACCAACAAACAGATACAGCCATGTATTTTTCTTCTGACAGTTTATCACACTGTCTTTGCCAGTGAGCCTTAAGGTTTTTATATAGCTCCAATGTTGAGCTTTTACCTTAAAATTTAGATAGAAATCTTTCCTTTTTGGATAGAGCACAAACTCTTCAGGCAAAAATAAATGAAGCTTCTAGACTATTTTATATTATACTTTCTATTGGGTATTCAAAAGAAATTTAAATTCAGGTATCTTTGTGACAAAACATTTTAGATTTGTGTACTCATTGGCAAAAGAGCAAAATTTTCAATTCTTAAACAGTACAGGTTTGTACCATTGAAAATGGGGTAAAGAGTGTGGTCTTCATACTTTAGATGTAGATTATAAGGGCTAATTTTCCTTGAGCCAAGTTTGGGCAGATGGAACACTTTAGCCTTAATTTTGGCAACTACTAGCAAAAATACCTTGTCAGAATAATTTAATAAAAACCTCTTTAAAATAACTGATTCAGCTATAGAAATAGTTTTCACAGTATTATGTTTCAATATTCCATAGGCAGGTCCACTGGAAAACTGTGATCTCTTGGTAAATATTTTATAAGCCATATTGTAAAAGCCTGAGAACATGGCAGATGTTTTCACTCATGACCAAAAAAAATATTTAAAACAGACACTGGTTTCAGGGTCTTCAGGATGCTTATCTTGCCAAGAAATTTCAGTTTATGGGTAAAAATATGGATAACTTAAGTGCTTTTGTTTTAAAGTCTGAATAATTTTTTGAGTTGTTGGTCTGCTTAAGAAAGATTCAAAAAAGGGGTTAAAGCCACTTTTCAAAATATTAGGTATTTTTAAAATTTAAAGTCAGCTTATAAATACAAAGTATCATATGCAAAGAATGTGTGGTGAACTTAAGACATACTTCCCTCTCCAGCAAAGTATGATACAAATGAAAGAAAAATATAGTATATTAGTTTGAGTTAACACAGGGAAATGTTGATATTCGGGTTCTGATAAGACTTGTTGGTACTACTTGGGAAGTATTCTGCTTTAAAGTGTTGTGTATTAAAACATTTAAAGAATAGTATGTGTTAAGTGATTGATAGATGCAAAATATTGTACGTTTGAAATGGTTCCCAGTAAATTATTACTTTAGTCTCTGGGCACTTGTGTTACAAACAAAGGAAAAACCTACTTAATGTTAAGTACGGTAGATGTGTGTTTAAAAGAAAAAAAAATCCTCATTTCTCACCTCAAGTGTCTACACTTGACATTTTGTTCTTTAAGGAACCATGGTACTTTTCTTTTACATTCTTGAGTTTCTTTGAGTGTTTTTCATTGTTCTGAAGATTTTATAATTAAGCAGCTGTGAATATACAATGTTGTTAAGTGCAGATTGTGAACAGCTTACTTGTGTAAAACTACTTAATAAAAATTAGATTTGTTTTTCAAATACAGTCTGCATTGTAGTATAACTAAATAGTTAACATCTTCATCACAAACTTTCATACCCACCAACTCAATGCATTCACCTCCGAATCCTCTTTAGACCTTTTAGGCATTACTATTTGTCTCCTTTCAAGTACATGGTCATAAATAATTGTTAACCTTAATCAACTTAGTTTTGTGAATCACTTTTAGTTTTCCTAGGAGATTTCTTTATAGTGTATTCATTCAAGAATAGTGAAAGTGGTCAGTTGTTGAAGAATGTTCTGTATAGGCTATGGGTTAAATCCATTTATAAACACATGTTCTGAAATCCTCATGTAGAGGATTTCATGAGGGGGAATGCTATCAAAACAGCAGTTAAGACATAAAATGCAAGAGACAAAAAGTATTGTTTATTATTTTTATTGACAAAGTTTATAAGAATTAAATATTTAAAATCAAAGGCAAATCCTTAGGTCTCATTCAGTTTATTCCACTCATTTGTATGAAGTGTACCTTTTTTAATGTTTTAACAACTTTATCAAGAAACAAGTCAAAACTGTGAAAATACCTATTAACAGTCAACATTTTTACTATTTCTGTTCTATGATGCAAAGATATTTTTATTTTAAACACTCAACTGGTTTATCAAAGACCTAATTCTCTCATAAGCAGCATGTTTTAGTTTAAAATTCAAAGATTACTTAATAAACCAAGTAAGACAATTTAAAAAACAAATTAGTTTCATTCAGGGGTGGTCCACATGTTGATCACCTAGAATCCTGATTAGCCAAAAAACCCAACAGCTCTAATTCCACAAATACATTAAATTTCTTTAATGTTAAAAACAAGCCTATTATCACTTTTGAGAAATACTTTGTCAGAGATATACCCACTACTGCCTACACATTATCTTCTGGCATTAATACTGGGTACTTTTTGTCATAATTATAAAGGTCCAGGTTTCCTGTGAATACCAGCATTTTATATGGGCAAAAGCAGTTAATAAAAATCAGTCATATATTATGAGCCTAATGTTCTTGTACTTAACCCTACTCTTTTCCAAATTTCTGAAGTTCTGATTTTGGGCTGTCCTTAATATAAAATATGTCCAAAGACACTGTTGCAGAGTTGACACTAAAACTACAAACTGATGACACTTTCCAGGCAAAGCAGAGAATTATCTGTTCCTTCAGTGTTGTGTTCTCTGAATTCTGACTTTTACTGCTCCGTGATACCATCTGGCTCAACACTGACATTTCACAATTTGTAACTGTAAAGATACCTACCTATGTGTGTTTAAAAATTGATCTGCACAAAAGAAATTTTTAAAAAATTTATATACAACAAATTTGTTTTTGAAAATATAAAAATAACATCTGTTGCTTTTGTCATGCTAACAAATTGACATATATATATACATGCAGGAAGAAGTTCCAATTTAGTCATCTGGACAGCTGAAGTTGTGTATTCTTTATATGATGAATATACTGCCACTGAATTTTTACACTGACAGGTGTGTTGTATTCAAAATATTTCATATACTAAATACTGCACTGGTCTCTGCATGTATAAATGCCAGTTATAATAGTTTCTGTTCTACTTGAATTAAAAGTATGTCCTAAACAAGCTAACATTAACTGCACTGAGAACTACAACAGTTCAAGAATCTATGAAGCTTACATAAAGAAACACAAAATGTACAAAATACAACTATAAAAGCAAGTAACAATAACTGCCATGCAAAATTTTAAACTAAAAACCGCACAGAAATGCAATTTAAAATGGCAAACTCAAATTTACGTAAGACTCAAGACATCTGTCAACACAATGCTTGCAAGGATTTACAAAAGGAAATACATTCTCTTTGCTGGTATAATGGTATAAATCAGATCTTAAGTCCATGGAACAAGTCATCTGTGTCTGTCCTCTATCTCAAGAAATTAGCTGTAATGAAAGAGAAACATTATTTTCCCATACCCCAGCATACAGTATTAGGTACACAACAAGTCATAAAACCTTATTTCATTTTTAAACTTTGTCTTACTATTGTGACCTTGGGAAATCAGTTGAGATCAATATAAACTATAGCTGTGTTGATTTTTTTTTCCTGCTTTTGACTTGTGGACACAAACACGTGCCCAAGTAGTTGTGTAAATGCCTCTGACATGCCCAGTAGACTGAGCCCGCATCTCTTCTTTGCCTGAGGTCAGGTTCTGTCACTAATGTGCAGGCTTTATTTTTAAGCTCTAAAATGGGAATGAAAAGAAACATCTTTCCCCATCTATTTTGAGGAAATTTGAGGATCAGATGTGATATTTAGTAATGTATTTTTAATCATTTTATTAATTTACTGATTTTAGAGAGAGGACTGGGAGGAGGATGGGTGGGAAGGGGAGAGAGGGGAGGGGGGAGAGAGAAGGAGAAAGAAAGAGATTGATTGGTTGTCTCATTTTTCTGTGTATTCATTGGTTGATTGTTGTATGCACCCTGACCAGGGATGAAACCCACAACCTTGGTGAATCAGGACAACTCTCTAACCAACTGAGCTAGCTACCCGGCCAGGGCTAGTCATACATTTTGAAGAATATGCAATATTTAATATACATTTCTTTTGTCTCGTATGTCCAAAATTATTGAAGTTAGAACTTTTAGAAATGGTAGATGTATTACCTCTTTCACAGTTGTTTTTATGAAACCTTTTCTTTCAGTTAAATCATAAGCAGGGTAATTTTCATATACCTGTAGTGAAAAGGAAAAACAATGTTAAAAATACATTGAAAAATTCAACAATGCTCTATTTTGGGTAAAAAAGAAATGTATGTTATATACAAAAGCTCCATGTATATTCTAACAGTACCCATAGAGAATTCCATTGCAAATGAGCAGTTTTAATAATACTGTATAATATAGAGCAGAAAATAAACTAGCATGCAAACATTCTCAGTGTTTTAAACTGGGAATATCAGTTGAATGAACAACATGGGTGAGGAACATCTAGACAGATCTTAAGTGGACTGAATTCTTTCTATTGGCAAGTTATCAGGTATTTTTTAGAGATATTCTTACTTTATTCTGTTGTATCAACTAACTACTTATAATTCAACTTGAACTCTGGTGTACTTCACACTTCACTCATTGCTCAATCCCCTCCCCAAAGCTAAATCATTGAGGGGACTCAGGATACCTCTACTCCTAAAATCTTACTCCAAATTTCCCTCTTTTATCAACTTGACACCTGCTGCTTTACTTCTCAGTAACTTCTAGTCCTGACTCCATAGGTGCCCTGTCAACTTCACTCCTGTGGTATATGTATAGTTCAAGGTCAGCACACTATTCTCTAAACAACCAGAATAGTACATGGTTTTGGCTTTTCCAAGTGACGCATTTTCTGTCACATCAATTATGCCACTGTAGCATGAACGCTGCCATAGACAATACTTAAATGAACAGGTATGGCTGTGTTACAACACAAAAACTGTAAGATGATGGATTTGGCCCACAAGCTGCAGTTTGCCAATCCCTACAAATATAGTCAATCATTTAGTTTAGTGATTGTTTGCCCCTTGTTCATTCTTTACAAAACTCCAAACCTCAACTGGTCTAACTACCAACTTTGCTATGGTTGATTGCCGTGGAAAAATTGAACAACTTTGGAAAAACTCATCCCATATTAAGTCTGTAATATTCAATATCAAAGCCTCACTAGCAATTGCTGTCTATGGCATTTTCATCCCTGCTCAAGTGTTACACATTCCCTCTCTCAGCCAAGAAGCTATTATTATGCATTTCTTCAACTTTCTGACATAACTTTCCCTCGATTTCATCTGTACCTGGATTCATCAACTCCTCATTTTCTTTCCCTCTGCAGAGCCATCCCTTAACTCTCCTGGATCTTCAGCTGCTTCTTTCCTAGCACTGTCCCTTAGCTTAACACATGCTTGTACTTTTTCTTAAAAAATACTTTACCTAAAGTTATATCCACCCCTGACCATCTAACTACTATTTCCCTTTCAAAGAATGCTTCAAATAGAAGCTTTAATTCATTCACTTTCCTGACTATTCATTTACCATCCATTAAAATTGCTCTTAAGTGAACAATAATCTAATTGTCAAGCCCAAAACAACCCTTTTAAGTCCTTCTCACCTGACCTCTCCGTATTATGAATAATTCCTTTGTAAGATTACAATAATGTACTCACAAGACCATTCAAAAGGACAGAAGTAGTTTCCCTCTACTCTGCCCTCATCGCTCTCTTCCCTCTGAGGAAACCAGTTATCAGTTTGCTGTGTATTATTCTAGACCTTCCTTAAAAAATGATTTTATACACAAGTGTATAAATAGCAATATAGTTTTTCTGTATTTACATAATGAGGTAATATTCCATTTTACAATTCTGACAATAGCTGGAAGGTTTTTGCATGTTCTCTTGAACTGCTACATAGTATTCCAAAAATACGGACATGGTTACCAGTTTAACCATTTTCCTATTGAAGGCCACTTAAGTGTTTTTGATTTTTCAATATTAGACATGCCAAAGATTACCATAATCATTTTGTGCAGATGTGACTATGTCTTTAGGATAGAGACTTAAGAGATGGAATTGTTAGGTTGAAGGGTATTTGTCTAGAAATGAAATTGGTAGATTAAAGGTTATTAGCAATTTAAATTTTAAGATACTACCTAATTGTTCTTCAAAGCTGTTCATCTTAAAATCATCAGAGAATGTTTCTCTACATCCTTGCCAACCATGAAAACTATTAATTCCTCATCATCTGTCATGCTAATAAGCAACAAGATTCCCTTTTAATTTCTATCTTCCTCATTACTAGGGAAGGTTAATCATGTTTTCATTTGTTTAAAGGCTATGTTTACTTTTTTTAGGTTTCTCTCCTAACTTGGAGAATGTTCAGAATTTCTCCCACTTCAATGTTCCAAGCACCTCATCTCAAAATTTCTAAAACAAAACTAATCTTTTCCCTCAAAAAGTACACCTTTTGTTCTGTTCCCTATTATAATTAATACACTGAAGCCCTTATACCCACATTAAAACTACCTGTGATAAGGGTCTCTTGATTTCTGACTTGGGTACAGCAATCTTGTAACTTTGATTCTGAGATGGAATAAGCTGCTTGTCTCTCATCTCATTCTTTACCAGTCTGTCCTTGCTGTGTCTAGGATGACTCCAAAAAATAAAAACCTGATTGGGTCACACCCCTGTCAAATAGCTCTAAATAATGTACCCAACCACCCTCTGTCACATAGGATAGTTTAGAACTGCAAAGCTCTAGTATTTTCTCTGACTTCTGTGAAGACTTACTTCCAATTCTAATCTTCAGTCAAATTAAACTAATTACTATTCCCGGCAGTCATTTTGTGTCTTATTTTGTGAATGTGTCAATTGTTCCTCAATTAAATGTAATAGCTAATGCTCTACGATATCTTTCAAGGTGATTTTCTAGATTTCCCCAAGCCCTTCCATCCCAGTCCCAAGTAGGTCCTTTTTGTTCACAGTGCAGTAGTAGTACCTCCTCCACTCTTCTAACACAGCCCTCATACACTGTACTCTAAGTACTAGAACAGTTGTCTTTCAATTCCACTGGACTGTAAGCCCCCTAAAGTGAAGTAATATCTTCTCTAGCTCTACTTCTAACATCTGTCCCAGGGCCTAATATAGAGTACAGGCTCAGTAAGTGCTGAATGAATTAAAAAAAAAAAAAAAAGAAAGAAAGAGATAAATGCCTTTAAAAAGTATAGATAGTTCACCTTTGATACACTGCAAATTTTAATTTCATTTTACCATAAGATAGTAGACTCTAAAATCTCCTGATATGGAGGTGGGGCACAGAATTATATTCAAGACTAGATCATTTCATTTCCTGAGAAGTATTAGAACTTCACAGGAGTCTGAGCTAAGAACCTAATCTATAACACTTCATTTATTACAGTGACACTGATGGTGAGGTGGTCCCTGAGATTTTGCTTTGTAAAACTAACATAATCTAAGGATGCATCAATAAAATGGTTTCCAGATCAGGAAAAGGAAGTTTCCTATGCAGTTTGGAATACAGCACTTTATTCACGGTATACATTCTCCTGCCTATTTATGCAATAACTCCAAGGAACAGACACTTTGATTTACTTTTATTTAATATGGCTATTACAGCTCCTATAACAGAGTGCCTGGCATGTGGTAATTCAGTAAATATGTGTTCAATGAATGAATGCATTAAAGAATCTGGCTTCAAACTAAAGGATGGATGAAACGATTTTTCAAATAAAAGTGATCTAAGTATCTGTCCAATTACCTTTTTGCAAATCTGCTTCATTGTAACTTCCTCCAAGTTAGCACTGGCCAATAATTTCTTTACTGTTTCCTTTAACTCTTCATCTGTAGGAGGTTTCTTCAATTTTTTAATTAAAGGTTCATCATCTGAACTATCCTCAGACTCACTTTCTAAAAGTAAAATATTTAATTACATGTAAAAAAAATTTTTTTCTTACATAGTAAATTAGCATGCAAGTTAGACTGGGAAAAATCCTATGAGCATTCATCAGATTCTCAAAGGGTAATGTATTAGATTTTAAAAAAGTATAAATCATCGCTATACATTACTGCACCTCCAAAATATACATTGAAATTTGTCAATTTTGAAAAATTATAAAGCATAAAAAAATGGGCATACTACCCCCCCCTCAATGTTCTTCTCAGTTTACCTATATTCTAAACAATTAAAGACTATGTTACAGTGTATGTTATATCTTTAAAGTTGCTGAAAATGTGTAACTTCTAACATACCTTTTTTGGAACTGTTCTGATTCTTCTTGGTGGTGCTGCTATCTGCCTTTTTCACATTAGCATTCTTTACAGATTTTTTACTTTTAGAAGTGGCTTTCTGTTTAGGTTTTTCTCTTTTAGATGCCTTTTTCGGTGGCTGTTGTAAAGGAAAACAAAGTACATACATGATGAGATTAACTGCTATCTCTTTAGTCCTCTATACCCCTTCACAATATTAGAGAAAATTAATGTATTCAATATCACCAATAAAGTATTGCTAATTATCAATTTTTGAGATACTAATATACCCAACAAATTTAATTTTATGCCAACACAAGACTAGTCATGTGAAGTCAGGATTAAAAACACTAAAAATTAACAGATGCCCACATTTATTCCACACTATTAGATAGAAAACTTTATATGTATTACCTCACTTAATCTTGAAAAACTCTAAAACAGGTACTATTAACATGCTCTGTTATTTACTGTCAGTCTCTCCCAATTCATATGTAAGTTCCAAAGGACAGGGATTTTTTTTGTTTTTTACTTATCATGTTCATTGATGTATTCTTCACTCCTAAAATAGTGCAAAGTGCACAGTAGTTGCTCAATTGCTATTTATGAATATATGAGGAAACTAAAGCTCAGAGAGGTTATTTTTGTCCACAGCCACATAACTAATGAAATAAAGTGAGACTCAAATTGATCTGACTCCAGAACCTGTGTTCTTAAATATTAACTCATAGTTGATAACACAAAAGCAAAGAATATACATATGGATAGGTTAAAATGACAAAATTGTTTTATAGTGACTTTGTCTCAGCCAGGGTCTATGAAATTAGAAAACATTAATTCTTTAACTAACATTTCCAAAGGTAAAAGTATCCTATATAAGCAAATACCCCAAGATAAAAATCTCATCTTTATAAACCAAAAATACTGCAAATACTTTTAATAGAATGCTTCTCCAAATGTTTTACATCAAACTCCCGATTATCATCATAATTCAACCTTTTTTTTAAGGACAGAGAAATTGTATTGAATTTAGCCTTAAGAAAAGTTGAAGTGTATATTACATCAATCTGTTCCAAAAATCAAATGGGCTCAGATTTCTGAGTATAGTTCATTGGATTTTAGTGTTTGTCTTTTCTCTTGTTCCACTGCCATCACTGTACATATTTCCTTACCTACACCTACTATCTCTCCCTGAATTACCTCAATAATATAATGTCTGCTGGAAACTTGCTAACCTATCTATCTTAACTGCTACTAAAAAGTTCACTTATGAGGTGTCAAGAGGCTGACATGCTTCTAAAAGTAAAAGTATATGAGGAGCTTTACTCTGGATTTTTCCATTTAAAGAGCTTTTTTACTTATTTCCTAATTCTCAGAGGTGTTCCAGATAGTGATGGTTGCTGGAAAGGTGTCAATGGTTCATCAGTTTTCTGTGACTAACTTAAACTAAGCTTCAAGTTTATTAAGAATCTACCTAATTCATGAAGAACCACACTAGGGTCTGAAAAGGAATACTAAAAATTCTACATTCTGTAGATGAACTTAATATACAGAATAAAATCATCACTATTAAATATCACTCATTACTCAAAGGTTAATAAAACCTGGACCTGTAAGATATTCAAATATTTTACAAGAAATTAAATTATTACAGAAAGGGTTGGAGAGGTTGAGCAAGGAGTAACAATGTTATAAACGTTATTACTTTATCCCCATTCAAATTAGATCATTAGAATCAGATAAGTAAAATACTTCCAAAGCCTTTTAAGACCAAAGTATAAGTTTGTCATAAAATTTTAAAAGGCACATAACTTAGCTAGTGTGGCCCAATGGATAAGTGCCAGCCTGTGAACCAAAGGGTCACCAGTTCAATCCCAGTCAGTGCACATGCCTGGGTTGAGGGCCAGGTTCCCAGTAGAGGGCGTGTGGCAGGCAACCCACACATTGATGTTTCTCTCCCTCTTTTTCTCCCTCCCTTCCTGCTCTCTAAAAATAATAAAATCTTAAAAAAAAAAAAAAAAAGAATTAAAAATTTAATTCTGTGTGTGGTTGTCACTTGCGCGCCCCCCTGCTGGGGACCTGGCCTGCAACCCAGTCGTGCATCCTGACTGGGAATCGAACCAGCGACCCTTTGGTTCACAGGCCAGCGCTCAATTCACTGAGCCACACCAGCCAGGGTTATTCTACAGTTTTTTAAATAGACCATTAGTCTATTACCTATTAATAAAAAGACTGCAAAAATGCTATTACAAGCACTATAAAGATACAGAATAATAGTAAGTGTGGGCTCTGGAGGCAAACTTCCCAATTTCAAATTCTAACCTCAGCACATCTACAAGCCCTAGTTTCCTCATTTACAAAACAGGGGAAATAAAGGTATTTAGGGTTTTATGGGCAGTAACGCATTAATATGCAAAAGTACTTTTAATAGTGCCTGGCACACAGAAAATACTGAATAACTATTAGCTATTATTACTATTTTGAGTACTTTCTTTTGTAAAGAAATTCTTTTACTGTGCAAATGTAATTTCCTCCAATAACTTAAAGTTTGGTGTTTTGTTTTTTTTTAAAGGCGGATATACAGAGTAGACTAAAAAGCAGCTAGACTCAATGACGCTTGGGTTAACTAACCGGTATACATCATTTATTTCATTATGATCTGATAGATAAGGCTGGATCCAACATCCGAATCCCTGTAATAAATTGTTATTTAATGAATTTCACTTATCTTCAGTAATAAGTTACAAATTACTGTGTAACAAATTAAAGGTAAGAATTCAGTAAAGTACCTTTTTAGATAGATAAATGTTGGTATGGGAATGAGGAGAAGCTACAAAGTATAATAACTAAACTGTGTAGATACTTATACCTAAAGGTTTCATCTCTAGCAGAGAGGTAATCAGACAACTGATTAACTCACATCATGTGCTTTGGTCTTGCAAGTAATAAATGATCACACCAGCTACCCTAAAGCTACCCTAAAAATAAGTTACTAGGTATAGAAGGGAATAGATAACTATGGAGAATTTTTGGCAGATAAGGCAAACATGGGTAATCTGGAATTTGGGAGGTAATGGAAAGAGGCCCTGGAGAGCTGAGAAGGAAAGTAAAACCATGCCCACTTAAGTTTTACATGAACTTTCAAACAACTTCATTACTTTCATTTCTTCTCCCCTGCTTAGGCAAATCTTACTCATTGTTCTAAATCCAACTTAACAATCACCTCCTCTAAATCTTTCATAATACCACCAATTTGATTTATCTATAGTCCCACAGTACTTGGCCTATAATTCATTTATACCTACTTTATAGACAGTATTGTGAAGCAGTGAGTAAGAACACAGGTTTTAGAGCCAAACTTCCTGGTTTAAGTCCTAACCCCCCACCACTGACTAATTCTGCACTCTCAGGCAAATCATCTTTCCCTGTGCCTGTTTCCGCATCCATAAAATATGAAGGTTATATCAGACTAGGCTAAATTTAATACCCTTTTCCCACACTCGTATCTCTGATACTGGGGTACATTTTACAACTTACATTAAAATGATGCCTTATAGGCATTGCAGATTTGATGAACTATGGCTACAGCTGAAGAATTTGTGTGAAGAGCAAATGCATAAATTCATACAAGGGAGCAGAGAAAATACACATTTAATATATAAATTGTTATTAAACTGTAGCTATTTACACAGTTTTCCCACTACAAATTTCTTAAGGCCGTATCTGACAACCGCCTTGAGAAAAGACACCTGACTATCTATCTTACTTAGTCCTATGCATCCCCAGCAACTGCAAGAATGTTTGGCATAAAGCAGCCACTGAAATATTTCTTGTCATGTTCACTTTTGTATCATTTGTAGGATCTGGTTTATTCTGAACCCAGGATGTGGTTAAAAATATAATTAAAAGGAAAAAAATGCATTTGTATGGCACTGCTTTCATATCCACTATCTTATAAGCTATAAAAACAAATCAAACCTCAAAGACAAACTGTTTCTCATTATAAATAAGCCAATGCCTTATAGCTAGTAAAATCCAAGATCTCTGATTAAATCCAGTGTGCCTCCTACTCTATCAGTTGCTTATAGAAATGATTAGTCTAACCTATACATTTCATTAAGCCAGAGTTGAAACTAATGAACTACAGGAATAAGCCAATGATACCATAACTTATATGTCATATTGTTAAACTTCCCCCCATTATATACAAATGTTACTAATGATGATAAAGAATAAAAAAAATGTTGGCAGAGAATACAGAATAGCAACAAAGGCCAACCAAACTCTGTATAGGGCTGTCTTTAAGTTTAACTCCAAACTCTGTATGGGCCCTTATATCCTTTCTTTAAAAAACATTGTTTTTAAATCTCAAACTGGTACAATCCAATTTTGTTTAAATGGTGTTCTCCAAATACTTTTCTTTTGCTCTGCCAACCTTCTCCTGCTTATCCTTCAAGGTTCAGATCAAATTGTCACCTCCTGTGAAGTTTTCCTATCTGAATCTTTGCTCCTCATATTCTCCTTGTAAGAGGTAAATACTCCTGTCTTCTGATCTTCCACATTACCTTGTCCACAGCTCTTTTTTAACTAAGTTATATTCTACTGTACTTTTTTCTCCTAATCTTTGACCTCTCCCCTCCTACCAAGTAAAATGAACTGTGTAAGGGTAGAGGCCCTATCCTGTTTCTTGATCTCCAGTGCAGAGCTTAAAACTGGCACTTTCTATCTACTTTGAAAATTAAGATGGGAAAAGACCACGGAGACTAGATAATCTTTAACAATCTATTCCAACCCCAAGGTTCTGTTTCATTAGAATCACTCTGCTTGCTAAAATAAACATGTTTTTCTACAATATTAAAAGCAGTTAGCCAAACTTGATTTTTAATATCACTGCCTTCTGGCACAACTTTGCTACATAGAGTGTACATTTAAGAAAAAAAATAAGACTTCCAGCCAAGATGGAGGCATAGGTAGACACACTGTGCCTCCTTGCACAACCAAAATAAGGACAACAAAAATTTAGAAACAAAAAACCAAGCAGTACCGACAGAAAACTGAACTGTATGGAAGTCCGACAACCAAGGAGTTAAAATAGCCATATTCATCCAGACCGGTAGGAGGGGTGGAGTCGGGCAGCTGGGTGGAGAGGGGCGAGGCAAAAAAGCGGTGGCTGGTGGACCTGAGAGTGCAGGTGGCAGCTGGCAGACCCTGGGTGCAGGGTGGCAGCGGGCGAACTCAGTGAGACACCGGACTGTGGACGGGTGCAGCGTACAAGGCAGTTGGTGGACCAGGTGGTCCTACATTCGTGTGCAAATAAACCAGGCAAAACTGGGGAGCAAGACAGACCGCGCAACCCAATTTCTCCAGCATGGGGAAATAAAGATTTAAAACACCTGTGGGGGTTGAGATGCTGGAAGAGACTCCCAGCCGCAGTTTGTTGGAGAGACTCACAGGGGCCTAGAGCGTACAGAAGCCCAACCACATGGAAATCAGCACCAGAAGGGTCAAATTTGCTTGGGGAAAGTGATGGAAGGGACTGAAATTCAGCAGAGAGTGGAGCAAGCGCTATTGTTCCCTCTCGGACCCCTCCCCCCACAAACAGCGTCACAACTCAGCAACATGGGTTGCCCAGCCCTGGTGAATACCTAAGGCTCTGGCCTTTACTATATAACAGGTGCGTCAAGACAAAAAAAAAAAAATGGCCCAAATGAAAGAACAGATCAAAGCTTCAGAAAAAATATAACTAAGTGATGAAGAGATAGACAACCCATCAGATACACAGTTCAAAGCACTGGAGATCAGGATGCTCACAGAATTGGTTGAATTTGGTTACAAATTAGATGAAAAAATGAAGGCTACACTAAGAGAAATGAAGGAAAATGTACAGGGAACCAATAGTGATGGGAAGAAAACTGGGACTCAAATCAATGGAGTGGACCAGAAGGAAGAAACAAACAAACAGAAAAGAATGAAGAAATAAGAATTCAAAAAAAAATGAGGAGAGGCTTAGGAACCTCCAGGACATCTTTAAACATTCCAACATCCGAATTATAGGGGTACCAGAAGGGGAATAGGAAGAGCAACAGGTGGAAAACTTATTTGAACAAATAATAAAGGAGAATTTCCCCAATTTGGTGAAAGAAATAGACTTCTAGGAAGTCCAGGAAGCTCAGAGAGTCCCAAAGAAGTTGGACCCAAGGAGGACCACACCAAGGCACATCATAATTACATTGGCCAAGATTAAAATGGAGAGAATCCTAGAAGCAGCAAGAGAAAAGTAGACAGCTACCTACAAAGGAGTTCCCATCAGACTGTCAGCTGATTTCTCAAAAGAGACCTTCCAGGCAAGAAGGGGCTGGAAAGAAGTATTCCAAGTCATGAAAGGCAAGGACCTACATCCAAGATTGCTCTATCCAGCAAAGGTTTTATTTAGAATGGAAGGGAAGATAAAGTGCTTCTCAGATAAGGTCAAGTTCAAGGAGTTCATCATCACCAAGCCCTTATTATATGAAATGTTGAAGGGACTTATCTAAGAAAAAGAAGATAAAAAACATGTATAGTAAAATGACAGCAAACTCACAATTAATGACCACACCTAAAACAAAAACAAACTAAGCAAACAAGTAGAACAGGAACAGAACCATAGAAACAGAGATCACATGGAGGGTTAGCAACAGGGGAGTGGGAGGAGGAGAGAGGGGGAAGAGGTACAGAGAATAAGTAGTATAGACGGTAGGTAGAAAATAGGGAGGGCAAGAATAGTATGGGATATGTAGAAGCTAAAGAACTTGTAAGTATGACACATGGACATGAACTAAAGGAGGGGATGTGGGTGGGAGAGAGTGTGCAGGATGGAGGGAAGTGAAGGGGGAAAATGGGACAACTGTAATAGCATAATCAATAAAATATATTTAAAAAAGGAAAAATAAAGATTAGATCAAATCATCATGAGTGGGGCCTTGGCACCTATATTTTGTAAAGTCCCAGAGCTGACTATCCTTGCTATGAACCATATAAGGTGAGAGGCAGACTTATGGTCTAGATCTGTCACCAAATCTTTTCTATAAATTATCAGATAGTAAATGTTTCAGGCTTTCCTGGCTATGTATGGTCATTGTTCCATGTGCTTTTTTTGCCTTTTTCCAAATAAGTAGAAAAACCATTCTCAGCTTGCAGGCTGTAAAAACTAGGCCCCAGGCTTAATGTGGTATATAGGCTATCATTTACCAACTCCTGGTCTAGTTTACGAATCATTGGAGATATATAAGGAAAGGACAGGAACCAGCTACAGCAATCAATAGGATAATTTCTCAGGTTATAAAGTTTACATCAATAGCTTTTAGTTTTAAGTTTTTATAAGCATAAATAGATATATACTCATTATTAACTTTCCTAAAGCTATTACTTAAAATCAAATTTGGATCTAAGTCTAAGTCAGTAGTCCTACACAGAGAATTCTGAAGACGAAAGTACTTGAATTAGAAGCTCTGGAAAGAATAATACAGAGAAAGCATTTTTAAAAACCACTATATATTTATTGTATCCTCAAAGTACAAAAATGAGGATATACACTTTCATGGAGTCAAACGTAAATGAGATGCAAAACCTGAAAGTACATGAATCTCAACAGTTTCTCCTCCTTGTAGGTACCAATCAATGCTTACTGAACAAGTGGTGCTTTTTCACATGTAGACTGTCAGTTCCTGGAAGGCAGAGGCCATATCTTTTTTCCCCATAGAGCGAAGTGCTCAGGCAGAATAAGACAATTGTTCTGAATGAGTAAGAATAATGAATCTATCCCCAAAGGTTTTATTGTTCACATAATAATGTCCAACCTCATGGGTTCTCTTAGTCTGGCTTCAAAGTACATTACTCTAGCTTCACCTCTCATTCCTTTACTTCTGGACACAACCTAACCACAAGAGTTTGTCAATGCTACTCTGTACTTTTCTGCTCCCCATCTCTGTTCACATGTCCAACTTTCCTTTCTATCTCCAAGGTCAGCTTCAACAGGCACGTCTTCCATTTCTCCCCAAGCTTTACTTCATCAATAGATAAGATTGTTTTTTGAAATTCTGTAATATTAAGTATCACTCAAATGGTATTTTGGGTAGAAAGTATCTTCTGTAACTCCAACAGCATTTAGCATATTCTCAAAACTTGAGTCTTTTAACAAAACGCATGGGAAAAAATTAGTTAAGTTTAAAACAAAAAGAAAAGGCTAGTTTCTGAATTGTCATAGATTTATTTTTAAGATTAGGGCTTGCTATTTTTAAATATGCTATGAGCAATTTAATCGAGACCAGCCAGTACTGTAGGCAGTTTTGATGTGCTAAAGACAGGTAAGAATTGACAGCTGCCATTAATTTTAGATAGTACAGTGTACTATAATTTAAATTTTTAAAAGATTAACTAATATAATTTTTAAAAAATTTGAAGGGGATTTTCCATGTCTCTGATAACCATGAAGGTATAAAAATCAGAGGAAGGAATGACACAAGCACTTTTTGAAGGAAGGCAAAAAAAAAATCTTGGGAGAGAAGGCTTACCTATCTTTTTTATAGGCAGCAGGGCTCTTTGAAGGAGGGTCTCCAAAAAAGACGCCTGTCACAGAGCCAGATCCTGTCCTCACAGCAGAAAGGTTGTACTGGGTGAACAGATGAACAAAATAAAAATTAGCTTAAAATACACTATTCTTATACAACTTGGCTGAGAACCCAAGAGTGCCAAGAGTAAAGAATGTGCAAGTCTCGTTATATTTCACAAAAGAATATGAAAACAAATCTAAATAGAGTATTTATGGTGATTATTCAACTTTGCCTTCCAACAAAAGGTTTAATAGTTTATTGTTTTGCAGTCACTTTGATCAAATCATTAGATGGGAGATATCTTTGTTTAGAACATTAAGGACTAACAAAACTTTTTCACATTCACCCTCCTACCACTACTACCAAATTTTTCAAATGGTCCAATTATATGTTTACTAGAAATTATGATGCAAGTTTTTTTTATTTAGCAAACATTGTAGAATGGTTCACTCAACATCCCTCTTTTTATCTGCCTTCCTCCTATAGAAGCAGGAAAGCTAACACCTGGATCTCACAGCTTTTCATTCAACTAAGGCACAATGGTGAACACAAGGCCCCTGGCCCGATTCCGGCCCTCTACCTTGTTTCTACCTGGCAGTAGCGCCAAGCTCTCACTTAACTGTTAAGGAGTAGTTATGTTTATAGTCCTAAAATTATATTTGGCCCTTTGAAGGCAACCATGAAGCTGATGTGGACCGCAGTGAAAATGAGTTTGACACCCCTGAACTAAGGTGACCATGAATCAAACTCCTGGCCAATGTGATAAACATGGCGACCTCTGGTAAAATGCATCCAGTCCTGTACATGGGGAGGGTGAGTGGGAAACATTACTAGAAGAAAGCCCTTTGTTCTTTCCTACCTGGAATGGGGAAACAATGCCTAAAGGTGAAACAACCATTTTATGATCATAAGGTTAAATGCCATATATAAAGATGATGGCTCAGGAAGGAAAATGGTACTCTAATTCTTGATATCTTTTTTCTTAATATGCTATACTGCCTGTCTGTGGACTTTGTGCCATGAAAGAAGGAACTTCTGTTTTGGACATTATTAGTGAGGTTTTTAAGTATTTACAACTGAAGATTTTCTTCATTTATATTACAACATTTAGATAGTTTCAATACTCACAAAGTAAAAATCCAGTTTTATGTTTTCTAAAGAAGTTATAAAAACAATAGAAAGCAAAAACTACAGAATAGATAAAATGAAAAAGTTAAGTATGCTTTAAGGGTCTAAAATAATTATTAGACTCATTTCCTCCAACCTGGAAAGCACTGCTTCTTCCTTCTTTTCTCTGTACTCTCCACTAATTTCTCTGTGCTTGAGTCTAATTTCAGTGAACGGTGTATCTGAATATGATTTAATCTCATTAGTTCATTTTAGCACAATTCCCCTAAAGATGCTAATCCAAATGGGAACCGGTTCATTTTCGGAGGAAATTTACAGAAAATAACTAAACCTGTCATTTTTCTAAATTCATCTACCAGTTTCCTCCTGGTTCCAAACTGCTCTCCTGCAAATGTCCAAGAGACAAGATGATAAACAAGTTCAAAACAGCTCTTTTATGAAACAATTACACAAGTAATTCTCAGAAAAAGCACCTTCTTATTTAATTCCAAAGCATGAGAATTAAAAACTGTTATGAACCATTCACTACGTACCACAGAAACAGATACAGTTATCCCTCACTATATCGCAGTTCACTTATTGTGGCTTCACTGCACAATCACGGGTTTGTTTTTTTTTTAATGTATCTAATTCTGTATCACGAAGTTTTCGCTCTATCACGGGATTTTGCGGTATATAGGTATTTATATAATATTTATGATTTTTGCCTAAAAAATTTAAAGCAATATAAAAAATACAAAAAATGTTAATTCAAACACATTAAAAGAATATTAAATCGAAATACAGTATGTATTTCATCAGCAGATGAATACTGTACGGTACACAATAGAAATGCAGTACACCACTACAGCTTGCTCAAGTCTGCCAGCATGAGATTGTACACAGCACACTATTGGCTGATGAAATGGAAGGCGACCAACCACAGCACTGTGCTCTGTATCCTGGGCACTAACTGGCTCAGTGACTGTAGCATGGGTCTGTTTGCTCTCCTGCACTGTGCCCGTACATTCAGCATCTCTCCTTGTCCACTTCACATCAGCGTCTGATCGCTGAGCGTAGTGTTGCTCTGCAGTGTTGTGTTTTTGTGAAATTTTCGTAAAAGTTTGAATTTATTTCAAGCCCTACGATGTCACCCAAACATTCTGCGCCTTCTAAGGCTTCTGGCAGTGAATCCAAGCGCCAGAGGAATATGCTTACCATTAAAGAAAAGGTGGAACTTCTCAACATGTTAAAGGAAAGTAAAAGCTACATGGCTATAGGCCGCCATTATGGAATCAACAAATCTAATGTTCGCTACATAAAGACAAAAAGAATATTAGGTCTACGGCAACAATGACTTTTAACAAGACTGCAAAGAGGGTGGTCACATCCGGCAATAAGGCCATGGTGAGGATGGAATCTGCATTGGCCCTGTGGATAAATGACTGCAGGAAACAGAATATCTCGCTGGATACCAACACCATTTGGACGAAGGCCAAGAAACTTTATGGTAGTTTTGCGGAAAGCACGGACATTCACGATGGTGACAAGGATGAAGATGAGGATGACGACGCAGAAGCAAGACCGTCGAGTGCTTCTCCCACCAGACCAATCCCACTCAGTGGCAGCAAGGGCTGGTTTGGCAAATTTCAGAGACGCTTTGGACTCAAGAGTGTTTCTCTGCATGGAGAAGCTGCCTCTGCAGTAGCTAAGGTCGTGAAGCTGGCAAAACTTCTGGGAGGAGATGGCTTCAATGATATGACTCCTGACAACGTGAATGATCTAATCAATGTCCACTCACAACTGCTGATGGATGAAGACCTGACGGAGATGATGAAGTCAGCAAGTGAAGAGGAGGATGAGGAACAAGACGAACTATGGGTTGAAGAGGAGGAGGAGGTTGGCCTAACACTTGATCGTCTTGCAACCATGGTCAGAATGGCCAAAGAACTTCAGCAAGTGGCTGAAGAATGGGACTCCCAGATGCTTCGTTCATTGCACTTCGCAAATACAATCGAGAATGGCATGTCAGTTTATAAAAACCTTCTCACTTAGAAGAAAAAGCAGCGTCAGCAACTCCCCATAACTATGTTCATCACTCGGACAAAGAGATCAGTTACTACTATGCCTTTAGTGGAAATAGAAGTTATGGCCCAGGGCAAAGATACTGCACCGCCTGATGAAGTGGTGCCTTCAGAAGAACTGTAATGCTCTTTCTGGCTGTGCAGTACATTCATCTCATCATCATCACCTCCATCGCCATCAGTACTGCACAGCTACATAATTCATGATCTTCATCATTCCCGTTGTAGTATACTTCACTGGTGAGTACCCATATAGAATTTTATATGTTGTTAAAATTACGCAGGTTTGAGAGTGTAGGAAGTGTTTAAGAGCATATGAAGTGTTTATAAGAGGGTGGGAAAGGTTAATGAGAGAGTGGGAAAGGTTTATAGGAGTGTGGGAAGGGTTTATAAAGCCTTAAAATATATATAAATTAAAAAATAAATATAACACCGCTACTTCGCAGATTTTCACCTACCGTGGGGCTCTCTGGAACATAACCCCGTGATAGGTGAGGGATCACTGTATAGGTATAGAGAACTTTGAACAAAATGTCTTAGCAATTATTGGCTGACATGCTAATGTGACATCTGCTTATAAAAGATTTTTTAAAAAGGGGAAATTACTTCAAGTTTCCATTTACTCCAAGAACTTGAAATAGAATACGAAACTGATCTTAGTAGAGAGAACTGTTTTTATTTATGAAAGAAAAATTTACTCCAGGAAATTAACAGAATAAATAATATTAACTTATTAATTTTCTACAAAAAAATCTGCAAAAAAATTCCATCTACAGGCAATCTACCATTTTTCCAATCAGCCTGAAACTCTTCTTTCTGGTCTCTTAGAAAAGAGGTCCTTTCATGGTCATGACCCTAATACCTCCATTTATGAAGTCCCTAACAAGGCTTCACTTAACCAAGACCTCAAAAAATGGAAGCAAAAAGGAAAACAGTTATCATAGAAATACTGCTCCTCTTGCTGGCACTTACCTTCCTTCCAAAGACAATCAGAGCTTTTCACAGAAATGGAATCAGCAGTCAAGTTTTTGAGGAGGGCAGCCCTAAATTTGAAAGCCTTTAGAGCAATAAAAAATACCTATACTTATTGGAAGGAAATGTATTTGGGGGGTGCGGCGTCATTTCTCTGACCAGATTTTGCTGGCATTGTATTTTATGAAGTCAGCTTGTATCAGCCCAAGCAGAAAAACTGAAGCAGAAAAGAGTAGCCCAAGCAGAAAAACATAATACAGCTTTTATATTGTGTAACTTTATATACTTAATGTCCATAAAAGCATTTTTCTGTTTGCTTTTTTCCTTTATGTATTTTCATCATTTGATCTGAGTTTCTAGCAAAAGCTCCTCATTTATGGCACTGTAGAAAGAAAGACTGTGAGATACAGTGGAATAGTTTCACTTGTGATCAATTAACCAGTAACCAATATGGTTATAAATCAGGGATTATCTATATTCACAGACTTCTACTACTTCTACTTATAACAATGAAGCAATAATCTGGAATGCAAGTAAGAAAATGAATCATCTTTCTAAATCCAATCTTCCTGTACTCCAGTAATGACAGGAAAATTAGATTTAGAAATCCTATGAATGATAAAAAGTCAGGTGAATACCAAGAATAGCAGTTAATACTTAGTACTTGTACCAAGCACTGCTCTAAGTACTTTACATAAAGTCACTAAGTACAACCATTTGAGGCTGCTACTATTATCCCCATTTTACAGCAGGAAATCTGATGTTACAGAGTTTAAGCAACTTGCCCAAAGTCATACAAAGGTACAACTGGATTTGAACTCAGATAGTTTCCAAAGCCCATGCTCATAAGCATACTGCCTCTATGAAAAAAAATCAGATGTTTATATTCTATGACAACTTTCCATGCTTTAAAATCTGCCTTTAAAAGGGTTTTAAAGGAAGTATGGTGAATATTCACAGTAGATAACCAAAATTTTGTTGAATGAGAAATAATACTATTACTACACAATTACCACTACTGCATATTCACGTATGAACAAACATGTTTTCCTCCCATATGGTCTTAAAATCTATTCCATAAAAACCTTAGTGCTCAGCTCTGGCTGGTGTGGATCAATGGGTTGAGCACTGGCCTGAGAGCCAAAAGATAGCCAGTTCAATTCCCAGTCAGGACACATGCCTGAATTGCTGGCAGGGCCCTGGTTGAAGGCGTATGTGAGGCAGCCGATGGATGTTGCTCTTCCTCTCTTTCTCCCTCCCTTCCCATCTCTCTAGAAATAAATAAAATCTTAAAACAACACAAAATAAAAACCATAGTCCTCAGATTATTCATCTTCCTTTTACACCAAAAATATTAAAATTTATGAAATACCTGCTTTGTAATATTCTTTCAATAGGAAGCATTTCAAACTTAGCTTTACTAAAGTGTTTATAAAAATTTGACATTAAAATATGGATTTTAAATACCTAAAGACAAATATACACAAAATAGATACTTATACATACAAAACCAGAGTTTACATCTTTATTCCCTCTACTCTAGAGGTTATCAACTAGAGGTGACCTTGTCCCCTAGGAGACATTTGGCAATGTTTGGAGACATCTTTGGTTTTCACAACTGGAGGTTGGGGAAGTGTGCTACTGGCATCTAGTGGGCAAACATTATACACGGCACAAGACAGCCATCCACAATGAAGAAGCGTCTTGACATTTTGGCCCAAAATGTCAACTCACATTAATCAAGTCCTAAATAAGACCCAAGTACATTACCCAACTTATATAACAAGTTCTGACCAATGAAGGGCAATAAAACAAAGTTAATATAGAGTCTATCAAACCACTATTAACAACAGGAATTCATTTCCTTGTACCCATTCCACCTACTTGACTGAAGACACACAATAAGGAAAGGGTATAAAGTTAACCCTTTAAATGGTTCAGCAGTTCTTCCCTTCCTGAAGTTTCACTTTGAAAACTAAATATTCAACATTTAACAAAGATTTGCAAGTAAAGGAAAATGGCAGGCATTCCTAAATGATACAAAACTTGCCCACCAATTAAACTTCAAATACTCTTATTCTCAATTAATCCCCAACAAATTGAGGCGAAAAATGGTGGTCTTTAAACCCCTTGCTTTTTGTATAAAACAGAATAAAATGGTTCAATACCATCATATTATATTAATATACTAAGAAGAAATTCTTTAAAAATCTGCTCCTTTATGTTCCTGTTCAGGATATGAACCCCTCTCGCAGTCCCTTCCCTTCACATTTGACCTACTCTAGTCAACGCCCAGCTCAAATCCAGTCCACACAAACCTCACTCTTCCAACGTTTACACTCTCATACAGCAATAAAACTAAAAGCTTCTCAGGGGAAAGAAAGGGTTTATATGTAACTATTTACCTGTCTTCAGAATTAAAAACAACCAATATGGTACTGATAGTTCCTACAGCCTGTTTTCTGGCTATACCTTTGATATAGCAGGAATATTTAACTCTGCCCAAGAGAAGAAATGAGAGGGGGAAAAAATAAGTTTTACCTCCTCTTCACTTTCTTTATCTTCATCTTCTGAAGACTCTTCCTTGTTTTTCTTTTCATCTTCATCACTGCTAGACTCATCTGACAGAATTTCAGGACATTTGGTTCGCTTTGCTTTCCTTGACATTCCAGAACTGTTCCGTTCCTTTTTGCTGCCTTTGCTAGAAGTTTTTTTAGATTTTGGTAATGGCTGCATAAAATAAAATAAGTCCCAATGAGGTATTATATTTCCAAGTCCATCAACTGTTTATGAGACCTACTTCAACTCAGTTCTTCTTCTTCTTCTTATCTCAAGATATTTCCAAGCTTAGTAGCTTTAGAGAATAATTCATTTTTAACTTAATGTGTCATTCATCTTTTTGACTCAACTACCCTTTCACTTGTATTCTAAACACCTAGGCAAGAGACACCTCGTAAATGTTTAAATATACATTCTATGTTTTGACATGGAACTAGAAGCCCAAGTACATACTGTGTAAGGTCAGACAGTTGTTTACACTTTATCAAGATATTCTGAATTAGACTTATAACTTATTTCATTTCTGTAAACATTAGCCACTGCCAGAGAAGGTTCTTGTTTTATGGGATCCTCCAAAGGGCTGGGAAGAACCATCCATAAAGTAAATAAAATCTCACTGTACATATTCTGAATTTATGAACTATATAGTTTTATATTCATATTACCTCTGAGCTCTGTTTTCAATAATGCCAGCATTATATTCTCACTGATGATTGGAAACATGCGGTAAGTACTAAGTATGTTAATTATGAAACTAAGAACCACAAAACAACTACATCGTTCTTTCTTTGATGATTAAAACACATTTAAAAAGCAGAGTACATCATGTGAGGAAAATGATTATGTAAAACAACAAATTTAATTTTTAAATGCTTTCTTTAGGGAAAATTTGCTAACTTCTAAAACGGAAAACCATAAAATAACCCCACATAAAGGATCTAAAAAGATATACACTAAAGCGTTAAAACTACTTATTTCTGAAATTATGAGTATTTTAATTTTTACCTATATTATTCTCTGCAGTCAACAGGACCATTAAGAAAAATTCCATAACATAACCTTAAAAAGCACAATTATATGAATGTTAGTGATAGCTTTCGGCAATACTTGTTATGAAACTAGCAGAACCACAGGTCCCTTCGCTCTCAAGAATTTCCAGTTGTAGAGGTCACTGTCTGTCACCTGCACAACAATTAAGAAAAAGTGGCTGCTTGTGTAATGTAGTATTCTCAGGCGATCTACAATCTACAGAATAGCCTCTAACTTGCCCAAACAACCTACCTACCCTTTTCAGAGCAGACTGGGAAACAGTCAATCTAGGTCACTCCAGAAATTTTAAGTTAGTGGACCAAAGACATTTGTCAAGGAGATTCTGTAAAGAAACTTTTTTGAATGAATACAGATATATCCTTGTTACATGAACTACTACCATTACCAGAAAACAAATACATTTAGATAAAGTCTTTGATATCCCTGTTTGGAGAAAAGGTAAACTCTCACTGTCTAAACTTGCACTACTCACTTGCACATATGAAATCCAGGGTTCAAATGTTTTTAGAAAAATATGACAACCCTCACTTTCCTCAGCTCAGGAACCAAATACAGGTAGTGAGAATGTAATCGGTACATGAAATCAGTAATGAGGACTGGAATAGGTACTAAATAAATCTACACAGAAAAATAAAAGCTTTTAAATCATTCAAGTAACCAATCAAAAAAATGCGACTTCCAAAAACAAATAAGCTTTTAATTAAAAAAGAGTAACATATAAGTGCTTTAGAACTTTCCTACATTGGTTTTAAAATTAGTTTAATCTATTAATCTGAATCTAGGGTCAATAGTATCATCCCTTTTTGTAAACAAAATCTGATTAACAAATAAAGTGGAAACACAAAAGAATAGTAAAACAACGTTAATTCAACAATATTAAGATTATAGAGAAAAAATTAGTACTAATGAGTTTAGTGTTTTCCTTAAGTGATGAAGTATATGGTAGCATAGAAAATAGCTTAAGATACCATTCAATTAAGTAGTAATCAGAATCAAATATGAAAAGTTAAGATTCTATAAGGAAAGATAAAACAGTCACACTCAAAGTGTGGCTCATGGACCCTGGGGTTTCCTGAGAACTTTTCAGAAACCTACCGGGTCAAAACTATTTTCATAATACCAAGACATTTATTTGCTCTTTCATGGTGCTGACGTTTGCACTGATTATGTAAAAGCAGAGGTAGGTAAAACTGCTGGCACCTTAGTATTACTATTTACTAATCAAAGCAGGGTAGCACAATGGGCTAGTAGTCATTATATTCCTCACAACCACACACTAGCAGGGGTAAAAAGGTGTTTCACTTTTTTGATGAAGCAGTAAATATTAACTATATTAAATACAAACTTTGGAGTATGTGTCCTTAGAATACCTAACAAAATTGGAGGTACAACATGAGGTACTTCCTGTACAAACTGAAGTTCACTGGTTTTCTCAAGGAAATACACTTGCGCTATTGAGATGTGACCTAAGTTAGCTACTTTTTTCATGGAATACTGTTAAAAATAATAATTGAAAAACTATGCCTCTTTGAACTTAGATATTTGACAGACATATTCTCAAAAATGAAGGGCATGATCCTGTCAGATCAAGGAAAATAACTGCCTATTTATTACCAATGATAAACTTCAAAATTCAAGGGAAAATTAGCATTTTGGAAAATTAATGTCTACTACTATGAACCCAACAGCCTTGCAATACCTAAAAAATTTTCAGATGAGACAGAGGTTGTATTAATGAATGTGACTCACCAACAGTGTTTAATGAATGAATGTGCCAATATTTGGAAGATATGCATAATTCAGGGAACCAGTATTTTCCAAATGGTGAATGCATATTACAAAATTATGCATACAGGTAAAAGGTCCAAGTTCATTAACATGATATCACATGCCATATTACAACTAACCTTTAAGAAACTACCACTGAGAAGTTTTGATGTTTACATATTAAAGGAGAATATCCACAATTTTTAAAAAAGGTTTTAAAATACTCCTTTTTCTAACTATCGTATTTTGCAGTGTATAATGCATACCCACATTTTGTGTACATTAGACACAGGATTATTATGCCCATTATTGTGCCCATGGCATGTAATCATTGTGTCCATGGATAATACACATCCTTACATTTCTTTCAAAAAATCTGGGCAAAAAGTGCACATTATACAAGGCAAAGTATGGTACATAACTTTGAGAGGCTGGGTTTTCTTCATATACTTCAAGCAAAGCAATATATCACAACAAATTAAAATGCAGAAGCAAATGAAAATATAGCTATCTTAAGTCAGACACGAACAGATTTCATACAAAATATTACTTTTGTTTCCATGCAATGGGCATTCTGCTGAGAAGATTTTTAGTTTGAACTTAGAATACAGAATATATCAGAATAGCCCATGTAAACAAAAGCTCTTGGGGTCCTTGTTCATTTTTAAGAGGGCAGTAGTCAAACCGACACATTTGAAAATCAGTGAGGAAAATAATATAAAAATATTCTTCATAACTTTGGAAACTTAGTAATTGCTTCTGGGGAAAGTGTTCAACTTGTTGACTAAAATTCTGAAGCAGCAGAGGTTTAGCCATAGTAAAAGTATAGAAAAATAGAAAGATAATATCTTGATAATACCTCATTTTTAAGTAAGCCAATTTGAAACCTCCTTGAAAACTCGCAGTAACCCTTAGGTTTGTAGTTATATGATGCAAATATTACTTATCTGTCCTTGTCCAGATACTGATAAATAGGACCAAGAACAGACAAAAACAAAGCTCAGTTATTTTCTGGTTTCTAACCTTTAGGCCCTCTTCCCTTGTTGATAGTGTTCCTCTGAAGGCCTAGGCCCTCTAGATAACTTCACAATTTCTTTCCTTTCAAAATGAGGAAGAATATGAAAATACTTGCTGACAGACTTAAAACTGAAAATGCAAATATAAGTAACACTTCAACATTTTAAGTCAAAGATGTTATTTGTTACTATTAAACCATTAGGTTTAAACCAAACCTAATCTAGATTTTAAGAAAAGTAGGGTGAACGATAAGGAAATTTTACATCTCTGTCCAAGTCCTGGACCCTGCAGAGGATTCTCAAAACCAAATCCAAGAAACGCATTAGGAGTCAGCTTTATGTCACTTTTACATAACTGTATTCTAGCAGCTAGAAAACATCCAGTCTAATAAACCCCCATCTTGTCTTTCAAGACCTGATTACAGATTGCAATACCAGCCCAACACCTCATCCTCAACTCAATCTGTTTCTGTTCTTCCCATGCCTTCTAGATACATAACTCTGGATACTTAATTTGTACTTCTGGCCCACCTGATATTTAGTTAACAACTATTTTTCTTAATCTTATATCCTTTATATCTGCTAGGGGAGAACATATCCATATGCCTTCTATGTTATTTCTATCATGACACTGTTGCAGATAGGTCAATGGAATGCATATATATTCTTTGAATGGAGATGATTTTACTGAATGCTGACAGCAATGCTAACTAAATTGTTCCACAGAAAAGAGAAACTAGGGGGAGGCTATAAACAACTGACTTGTTACTAAAATAATACAAAACGGTCCTCACTTTGCCAGAAGGCTTTGGATGCATTAAGAAATTTAAGATCCTCTTCACCAGTTCACTATTTACACCTGATCTCTCCAAATCAAGAACCTCACAGATGCTTTTTAGCATGGCATTTCTAAATCTGAAAAAGAAAACAAAAAGGTAATTATGTTGTGAAGTTTAGAAACATTCCCCACAATATAAATGCAATAGTTAACCTAACCAAACTGTCTAGACTACAAACATTAAAAGAGTACCCAATGTTCCTCTGAATCTTAGAAGTACCCCAATAATCTTGATTAGTATACAAATACAACCAAATAAGATTATTTAAAAATTGAAAACACCATTTACCAATTAAATTCTAAAAGTATTAAAAGAATACCTCAGTTAATTACTAGAAAATAATATAAAATTTTCAATTCTGTAACATTCATGAATTTGATCATTCTTCTATCTGCTGACTGTGACTAAATATTGCATTCCCCAACCTCAGCATTCCTACTGTTTCAGTGAAGAAATACATAATCATCTTTACTATCTAGAGGTCTTAAACTACAGAGAATTTAATAAACAAAAGCTCTAGTATATCATCTTGCTCGCAATATGGGGAAGGATACTGTTTCTATCAAATTAATTATCTTCAAAAGCTTATAGGTACTTAAATGGTACCTATAAGTGGAGGAATAAAGTGGCTGATAGGACAGAAGTGATAGAGTTTTCATTTAATATTCCCTTTAGATCTTCTGAAATTTGGACTGTGAACGATTTCCCTATGTATATTGTTCTTCTAAGAAACAGAAATGTCAAGTTTTCAGTAATCTTGACAGACACTACCTATTGGAAAGTAATGACTATAGCAAGTCATAGTTATGAAAACAAATCAGGTCTCGGCATTTAAAGCAAAAAGTCAGCATTCTACTAAAAATGTATGGGTGGTCACAGTAAATGTTTAAAATTAAAATTTAAAGCACACTGATCAAAATATGGTATTTATAAAAATAGCTTACTTTTTCAACATTTCTTCCTTCTTTTTATATTCACTACTTCCTTTTTCAAATGGAAAGCCACTGAACTGACCCACATTCTTCTTTAATGAGGACACCTGAAAACGTTTCTCTTATTATTAATTCTACTTACTAGTAATGTACACAAGAAAAAATTCAAAGCCAGTATCTTTATTTTCCTATCTCTCTCCAAGTTACAAAACAATATTGGTTCATGCAACATTTCTTACAATTACAAGCTGTATTTATTACTAAAATATTAACATTGTAACAAGCTTACAAACTTTATTTTTTGAAAATGACAATTTGAATGAATATTCATCTAGCAATTTTTACTGGTAATCATAAAACCACAACTTAATGTTATCTGACAGTACCAGGGGATGTGGAAAGTTACAACCTAAAAAGACATCCTTCCCCTCAGTAATAAAAAGTTACAAGTAATAGCAAAGTCAATGATTTTCCTCTTTGAAAAGAATAGCGCACCTCCAAATGAGACAACATGCATGAAAATAAATTATACCATGCTCCAGATATTCTAACCTAACAATGTCAAATTTTACTTTTGCCCATGTACAATCCCAAAGCAAAACTTCGATTATGTAGAATACTGAAGTTGTGTGTGCAATACAGTAGCCCTTCATCCATGGATACTGTGGTCTGAAAATACTATAATTCTGGAAATAAAAACTCGTAAGTTTTGTACGCTATTCTTTTTTTTCTTTTTATCCTCACCCGAGGACATGTTTATTGATTTTAGAGAGAAGGAAGGAGAGGGAGAGAAACATCGAAGTGAGAGAGAAACATCCACTGGTTGCTTCTCATTCGCACCCCAACAGGGGACTGAACCCATAACCTAGGCATGTGCACTAACAAGGGAACAGAACCCACTGGTTTAGAATTTTGCAGGCAATTCTAAGTAGCCTGATGAAATTTCAAGGCAACCCACTGGGACATGAATCATCCCTTTGTGGTTCCCCCTTATCTGAGGGGGATACATTCCAAGACCCCAGCTGAATGTCTAAAACAAGTTAGTCCCAAACCTTATATGTACTACATTTTTCCCTATATACACATACCTATCATAAAGTTTAGTATGTAAATTAGGCCTAGTAAGAGATTAATAATAATATCCAATAAAGAAAACAGAACAATTATAATATACTGTACTAAAAGTATGTGAATGGCTTTGGGACCATTATTAAGTAAAATAGGTGTTACATGAACAAAAGCATTGCAATAGTGAGAGTCAATCTCATAACCAACTAAGACCTCATACTAAGTGACTAACAGGCAAGTAGAGTATACAGCACGGATATGCTGGACAGTCATATCTCAGGCTTCTTGCCTGTTAGTCACTTAGTAGCCAGCTTGGATGAACTGCGGTGGTATCTCAGTGCTTTTGTTCGAGTAACCCTCATTTTGCTTAATAATGGCCACAAAGCACAAGAGAAGTGATGCTGGCAATTCAGATATGCCAAGAGAAGCCATAAAGTGTTTCCTTTAAGTGAAAAGATGAGTACCATACAGGACAGTAAGGTATTTTGAGAGACTACATTCACATAACTTTTATTATAGTACGTTGTTATAATTGTTCTATTTCAATATTGCTTATGGTTAATCTCGTATTGTGCCTAATTTATAAATTGTTTTTTCCTATACATACCTATAACAAAGTTATGCATAGGGTTCAGTACAATCCTCAGTTTCAGGCATCCACTGGGGGTCTTAAAATGTATTCCATATAGATAAGGGGAAACTACTGAAAAATAATTCAGTCAATAAAACACTGATTTATTTTAACAAATCTACTGGCAAGGAAGTACCACCTAATTTATCAGATATTTGCTCAAAATAATATACAATTATACTGTATCATTTATTCTGAATGACTAAAAAAGTCCAAAAATATAACTTTTTATACAATTAAAAAATCACTAAAATCATCACAATCTGACATTTCAGTTTGGCATAAAAACAACTTCAGTAGAAAGGTCCCTGGATATTGCAATCCTAATTGTTAATATCCAGCTATGTATCTCTTGGTAAGACATTTTAAAAGTATGTGTCTTACTTTGCTCGCTTGTATGGTATGGAAATTAAACTATGTGATCACTAAAGGCCTTTCCAGGTCTAAAATTATGCTCTTATGGTGAAGTATTTTAATACATATTAATACAGTAAATATACTACTAGGTTGAAGCTATAAAAAAGGTCTTACTGTGCCTGGTCTGTTGTAAAGCAGTTTATGTAGATTTCTAAGTTCATCTGTTTTCTTCTTACTCAGAAAGAAATGTATCCTTTCAATTTCACAAAGTTTCTGCCCCTTTCCTAGCAAAAAAAAAAAACCGTGATAATTGAAGTTAAATACCATTACATGTTTATACATTTACAAAGTTAATTTAATGAAAATTATTTTTAGAGCATAATTTACATAACTTTTGCTCTAATAGGGCAAATTAAAATAACAGTAATACATTGGTAAACTACTTGGTAAACTACTTAGTTAAAAACTAAGCACTACTAAACATCATTTTGTATATTTTAGGCATTTTCACCATAAAATGAAAAGAACATAGAATAAACTTACCTTGTGCAATTGTAAATGGCTCTCTTTGTAAAGAAGAAACTTGCATTGTCAACCTCTCAACTTTTTTCTTTTCCCTCTTGCCTTCCACGATGAGACTCTTTTCTAGAAATTAATATAATACTTCTTAAATGACAAAAAGCTTAAAGAATATATTTTCACTGGATAAACATGTAGAAAATAATCACAGAAACCTAATACCTTACTCTTCTCCTCAGATTTTTGAGAAGAAAATTAACGTAACAGATATGAAAATACTTGATCAATCAATAGCAACATCATTTTTTTTAGAGTAACAATATACTTACCTGACAACTACACAGGGATCCAATTTTTTTTAAAAACCAGAAAGCAAACAAACTTTTATCCAACTACAATTATTGCTATGAAAGTCCAGTTTGTGAAAAATCACCAACGCCCTCACTTAGCCTATTCTTTGATTAGATGTAATTCTATTAATTAGAATTCAATTCACTGTACCTCAAAAACAGTTAAGAATTAAGATTATAAGAACTTCAAAAGACATATATAGAAAAGCAGTAATTTAGGAGGCTGACAAAAAAAAAAAAAAAAAGAAAGAAAGAAAACAAGGACCTTAAGTAAGGCAAAGCAGCCTGGAGTTACTATGGATAGGGTAAAATTCTACAAGTTTACCTTTACTGCAATCAACTGGGAGGGCATTTGTTTTGCTTTGTAGTATAATAAACAATATTCACAATTATGATCATAAATCATTAAAATATTAAATTCTGTTTAGTCCAGACTGCTTTTTTAAAAAAGCTAGAAAATATACTTAAAACACTAAGCCTGATTTTCTAAAACTACTTACCCAGTGTCTGAGATAAAGTCAGATAAGTAACAGCACACTGTACTATATCACTGGAGATCCTCCTAATCATACCTGAAAGCTTGTTTTGTGCAAAGCTGCACAAGATACTAAGAGTGACTGAGTAGATGATTAAGACATTGACTATCTATCTCTTTTAGATTTTACCTGGGGGGTAATGAGACACAAATATTGTACTCCAAAGTAGATAAAATGCCTTTTCTAAAGACACAGATAAGAGTTCTGAAAGTTGAGAAAAGAGTAATTATCTTTGGATTAGGGAAAAAGGATCAAAATATTGGAGCTGGCTTTGAAGGACAGGTAAGATTTGGAGATGTAAGGGTCTGCACAGAAAGAATTAGGAGAAAGGGATTATAGCAGGTATATTTTGGCAATGGTGTACAGAAGAGAAAGCACTCAAAAGCAACCAGTTTGCTTCCTTTCCCTGAGTGATTTAAACCATGTACTTGAGTTAAATTATCACCTACCAGCTAATAATTTTCTTGGTCTATGTCTAGTTCAGAGCTTCCTCCAATCTGAGTTTCAACATGGCTGCCAACTGGACAGCTCCATTCACATCTTGCGTGTACCCAACCCCCAATGTGTCCAAAACATAAGTTATAATCATTTCCAAACTCACTCACCTTCATGAACTCTATCTTCTAGAAAACAGTAATATTATTATTGACCCAGCTGCCACAGACAGAAATCTAGGAGTCATCTTTTACTAGACATCCCCCAACCCCTGCCAAGAAAACCAAGGTAAATCAGTTCCATCCCCTATTTGGCAAAGAATTCACTGCCTTGTTTCTTTCATGCCTCAGTAGTAGACTTACATTTTTAGGGCTAAATAGGATAAAATGTTCAGAATTTTAGAATGAGGGAAAATATAAATTGGAACAACTACAAACTGCTTGGGAATTTTTTTTAAACAATTTTTATGTTGAAATTCACCATCTCTGTGGTATCCACACCCTGTCTTTTAAAAAGACTGAAAAAATTAACAAAAAAAGACTGGAGGAAAAAGTGCTTTTTGAAAGTCTTGGACTAATAGATATTGCAGCCAATCTTGTTACTGCATAATTGACAATTAAAAAATAACTTTTCTAAGCATTTTTGTGCCTAAATGTGGTCATGCTCCCTTCTTAAAGCACCTACCACTTGAAACAAACAAAAGGCATACCATTCAGTGTAATCTCAACCCAGATAGTATTTATAAAATGCTGACCATGGACTAATTTTAGCTTTAAAAAAATTAACAGTTAAATCTGCTTTGGGGAAGAAAACTTCAAACGTCTTCTCAAGTTTGGCTGAGTTGTAAGCAAACCTAGACTGGGCTAGTATCATCAAAGAATGTACCTCTGATAGGGATTTTTTTTAAGTGTTTCGTCAGAAACATCTTAGGAAGCTGGCACATTTCAAAATGGCACTGCCTCCTCTGCTTCGGATAAACTGATACAGTACCATCCCTTAATTCTGCAAGCTGCTTCTGTTTCCTGTCTCCAGTAAAATGGTTAAAAATGCTCGCCCTCAACACCAAAACCGAAAAGGGACTGAGCTCATTATTTCACAGCTCACTGCTTTCGTATTTAACTACAGACTTTCTCAAGTAGCAATAGCTTTCACCGGTGTTTCCCCCATGAAAGTAACTCCCTTACGCCTGTTAAAAGGACCTCTGCTTAAGTTTAGTAAACAAAGCATTTCCAGGACTAACAATAACTCAGTGTGTCGTTATTTATGGAAGACATTACAATTACCTCAAAAAGCAAAAGATGTGTGCTTAAATCATCAAAAGATTAAAATAAAACATTACCTACAAAGGTTAAGAGTTCTAAAAACAGATCTGAAACTTACAAACTTCCTGTCCACTGATGAAATGTTATGAAAGTATATTGAAGGTGAGAAGTCAACTGCACTCCAAAGTAACGTAATAACAACCCTATTACTTTTTTAATCATCGGAATTATTTTTTTATAATTCCAATTATTTTTTAAACATTGGAATTTCTAAAGTTAATTATCTGCTATTGCTCAACACAAAAACATAAACTTTGCATTCTTGCTGAAAATCAATCCCATTTAGTGCCTCTAAGCACAAAAAGAGCAAGGAAACTGTTTCCTGTAAAATCCATCACTCAAGGGACAGGGCTTCCCACCCTTTTCTTCGTCCTCGTCCTCGTCCTCCTCCTCGTCCTCACTTTCCTCTCTCGGGCCGGAAATTTCGGGTTCTTTCTCGGACGCAGGATGGTCAGTTGTTTCCTCTCCCTCCGCAGCAGGGCCCGAGGAGGACATGCTGTCCACCTGCGGACGGCAGAAAGCCAGGCGTCTCGTTCTCCTCGCCCCCGGCGGGAAGGATGGGGCAGCCCCCGCCACTACCCGGACCCTCCTCAGCCCCAGGAAGCAGGGGCCGCGGGAAACCCGACCTCAAAGTTGCCGTCCTCCGTAGCGGGGACAGCGAAGCTCCCTCCTCAAGGGCAGCTTCCCTCCGGCTCAGCCCGAAGCCCCGGAATCCCCGAAGCGGGAATTCGCTAGGGGCCGAGCCGCCCCTCCCACCACCGGGCCGCGCCGTATCCCCTCCCCCGCCCCAGGCCGCGGTTCAAATGGCCGCGGTGGAGCGGGCGGGCCCTGCAGCGAGCACCCGACGGCCTCTCTGCCCCGAAGTGGCCCTCACCGCTGGTCCTGGCCGCCGCTAGTCTGGCGCTCGGGGCACAAAAAGGCTCCGGAATGCTGCGGCGGTCGCCGAAGAGAAGGCGCGCGGGACCCTGTCTGGCGTGACGTTCGCACCGCGCTCTAAGCTCCTCAGAATCAACAAGATTTTCAAAATGGCGGTTCGGGCAAGAAAGCGGGAATGCGGTGGCCAATCAGGATCGCGAGCTGGGAGTTGGCGCGCGTGGGGCGGGGAGGAGGGGCTGGCAAGGCGCCTCCGCGGGAAACCCGGGTGGCAGGGTGGGGCGGGGGTGCGAGGGGTAGTCCTGCCGCGAGCCGAGGGGCCGAGCGCTCCTACCCGCACGGGGCAGCGTCTGGCTGGCAGGCGGTGTCCCAGGAGGAGCTGGACGAAAGGAAGCTGGGGGGCCTGTGGGGGGATTGTGTGCGCTGCTCGTACCCGGAAAAGAGGAAGCGCAGTCACGGGGCCTGGGACGGGGCTGGTCAGTAGTGGTAGAGAAGTTTACAAATCACGGAGTCGCTGTCTACAGTATTTCACAGAAATGATCGATCCCATTTAGGTTCTGGTGATGACTCCCGATTCCGCTGTATTTCTGAGGAACTATCGCCTGTGAGGTGCGCCGTAAGGAACAGGCGCCTGTCACATCGGAAGTTCACGTCATCAGAGACAAGTAGATTTTCAGACCTGTAAATGTAGGAGGAAATTGTGTGTGTGTGTGTGTGTGTGTGTGTGTGTGTGTGTGTGTGAGATAATAGGGGAAATAAGGTATTGCCCAGTCCAGAGTTGTAAACCAGCTCCGCAGATACATTTCAAACTCAACGTTTCAAAAACTGAAGCAGTATCTGCTCCTCCCCCCAATATTGTCCCTTTCTATAGGTGATTCCCTTCATTTTTCCAAACTCCTAAACCACTAGCTGCCCAACTTAACAGAAGTATGAGCCATCCAAATAAAAAATAAATTTGCCTGAACGGACTCGGTTGGAGGGCAAAAGTTGGACATTTCCTTTGAATCCTCTCTCTTTTCTGTGCACCTACTGAAAACATAAGCAAATCTTGTCACTTCTACCCTCAAATTTTATACCATTTCCCACTTCACTGATGCCATTCAAATCCTGTCCTTTTGCTTGGATTTTCACACAGCCAGTCACTGGTCCGGTGGCTTCCACACTGTCACCCGCAGCGCTCCCTAGGCACACAGCAGCCAAGGTGGTGGTGTTTTAATCACATTGGGTACTCTGTGCTGAAAACGCTGCAATGGCTTCCCTCATACTTGGAATAAAATTCAAAGTACAGTGGTTTATAAGGTCCTACGGAATTCAGTGGCTGACAATCTTAATCTCATCTCTCCAACACAGTTAGCCCTTTCAGCCACACAAGCCTTCGGTTTCCTCCACAGAGCCAAGCTCTTTCCCACCTTTCCACTTTTCGCTTACTTTTTTCTGGTGGGACTGCTTTTCACTCAGAATCTTCAGATGATTTCCACCTTCACATCATTTAGCTCTCTGCTCAAGTGCCTCTCCTCCCTCAGTACTATCACTGTTCCTTTCCCATCGTTTTTCATTCATTCGTTTATTCATTCGAAACATGTATTGAGCACCTACTCTCATCACTAGGAAGCTAGAAGGCAGGACTAAGTAAGTCCCTGCCATTTTCTAGCTTACATTCTAGTGGAGACAATGAACCAATAAACAAGTGGATATATTGTAAATTAAAGCAGGGGAAAGAAAATAGTAAGTACCAGTAGGGTGGATGGCATTTTCTTTTACATATTTGATAACTAAGGAAGATCTTGTTAATGGGTGATATTTGAAAAGAGATATTAAGTAAATGAGAGCAGTGAAGACTGGACATATCCTAAAGAATTCTGTGAAGTATGGAATGTGGGGCATGAGAGAGAAGTTAATAATGACTTTAGATTTTTGGTTCAATAACCAGAAGAACCAAGTAGCTATTTGCTGAGATGAGGAAAACCTCAGGAGTTGGGGAGGGGATGCAGGGCTTTGCAGGGGGTAGCATGGGGTGGGGCAGGGATGGGTGATGAAGAAGGGGATCAGCTCTTTTGTTTCAGATATGTAAAGTTTGAGATTTCTGCTAGCCTTTAATTGGAGATCCAGAATAGTCAGCTGGATGTGAAAGTCTGGCATTCAGAAGAAGCTCTAGCTCAAGATATAAATTTTGCAGTTGTCAAACATGTAGATGGTATCTAAAATTCTGAGACCGGATGAGATCGCTACGAGAGTGAACACTGGTATAGATAAGGAAAGGGTCAAGATTATACCTTGGAGCTCTTCAACGCTTAGAGGACCAGGAGAGGAAGAAGAACCAGCAAAAGAGAGGAGAAGGAGCAACTGTAGCCAGTAAACTGGGAAGAGAATCAAGTGAAAGTTGGATCTTAGAAGCCAAATGAATAACAAGTGTCTAAGAGGGAGAGGGTGAGTAAGGGTCAGAAGCTGCTAAAAGTTCAGGTGAGATGAGAACTGAGAATTGACTATTGATATAACAATGATGAGTTATCATAGATTGACAACGGCTATTTCTGTGGGTGGTGAATATGAAGGAGAGAAAGGTAGGCAAGGAATGCATTCAGACACTCTTTTCAGGAATTTTGATGTTCAGGGGAGCAGAAAAATGGAGCCAATAACTCAAAGGGAGTTTGGCTCTGAGGAAGGAAGATAGTACTGTATGTTTATAGGATGATGGGAATGAATCAGTTGAGAGGGGAAAATTGATGAAAGATGGTGGGGAGAAATAGCAACTTACGGTGGTGGTGATAGGTGTGCCACGTTGGGTTCTCTGTAAGCAAGCAGATGCCAAAGCAGAATTTGAGGTGCCAGATATTTATTTACTGGGGATCAGTACCTGTGAAAGGAAGGGGGTAGGTAATGGGATTGGACAGAGGAAGACGTCCAACTGTGAATCAGACCTGACAAAGCCTCAGCCTGCCCTGTGGGGAGCTTTGGAGTGAGTACTGCTCTTCTGAGAGTCCTACCTGGCCGGCTTTTATACTCCAGCCTTGCTCAGTCACTGCATGCAAGCTGCCTTAGGAAGGGCATGGCCTCAGGTGAGGTAACTCCGCAGCTGTGGCAGAGCCTGACAGAGCTGACAGATGGAGGCTGCTGACTGTAGGCTCTGCAACTGGGCCGCAGGTCCTTCCTTGATGGGGGATCTGGGTTGCACATTTCCATGTTTACCACAGGAGATGAGACAGGACAGAAAACAGCACATAAGTGGAGGAGTTGTTCTTAGTGTCTACACAGTAACAAGAGGAAACATGGAGGATATGGGTACCAACGCTGGGTGGGGGCTGGCAGATGTAGTGGGAGTTGTAGAAGTCCTTATTCCACTAAGTTTCTCAGTGAAATCAGGAGCAAAATCACTGACAATGTGGGAGAGGAGTGTTGGAAGTTTCAGAAGAAAGGAAATGTGAGCTACTTCGTAGGAGAAAGGGAGATGGATGGATAGGTTAGGGAATATCAAATGGTTGCCAGGAAGCTGTAAGGAGAACCAAGTGAGAATAGTGGCCATGAAGTCAGAAGTGAGATCAGTCAGGATTATTGTTTTTCTCCAGCCAAATTCAGCTACTCAGGAGTAGATGTGAAGATGGCAAAGATTTGGGTTTAATCAGATTAAGATTTTGCCAGGCAAATATGAAGACAGGAGAGAAGGGTAAGTGAGGTGAGGATATGGGCAGGGCAATAAACATGATGGTACATACAATCTGAGTTGAGTAGGGAGGAAAATAAGGACATGAGAGAGGTGAGACTTTGTGAAAATGGGACATTATTATGAGGTAAGATCATTATTTCTTTGTTACATTTATCACTACCTGAAAATTTAATTGTCTTCCCCAGTAAAACGGTAAGTTCCTTATAGCTTCTGGGGACTCTCCTATGCATCATGATATTCTCAGCACCTGAAAGAGTGCCAAACACATAGTAAATGGTCAATGGCATTTGCCAAATGAAGGCAAACCAACTCTTATTAAACTCTTATTATGATTCAGACCATTGTTTTGTTTATTGAGATGGTATATTAGGATCGGACAGGTTATTTCAGCAAAAGATTTTTAACAGCAATTCGACAGATTTTTTTTTTAACAGCCCAAGTTTATTTCTCACTCTGTAAAGCTGTCTGTTGGTTGGGGCAACTCCCCAGGGCTTCCATTCATGTGGTTTATATCTCTAGGCTACTTCGATCTGATAGATCCACTATCTCAACACAAGTCCTTGGTATTCATGGTGGTAGGGCAAGACTGCAGAGGAACTCATTCCTGCTCTTCTGTGATTCTGCTCATTCTCCAGTGGTCACATCAGTTCTCTGACTGCAAAGACTCCAAGCAACAGGGGGCACGTATGGAGTAGTTGGTGAGCATTTCTGTCTCTGCACAGGGGGGGCTCATAATTGCAACCAGGTAAGGTACAATTGGGGTGAACAGGGAATGTGCCTGAAAATAAGTTTTATTTTTGAAATACAGGGTGGGGCAAAAGTAGGTTTATAGTTGTTTGTATGAAAAATAATACAATAATAAAGAATAAACAATAAACCGTGTTTCACACACTCACAATCGTAAATCTACTTTTGCCCCACCCTGTACTAAAACCCTGATTCTTTTTTTTTTTTAATATTTTATTTATTCATTTTTGGAGAGAGGAGAAGAGAAGGAGAAAGAGAGGGAGAGAAATATCAATGTGTGGTTGCCTCTTGCACATCCCATACTGGGGACCTGGCCCGCAACCCAGGCATGTGCCCTGACTGGAAATCAAACTGGTGACCCTTGAGTTCACAGCCCATGCTCAATCCACTGAGCTACACCAGCCAGGGCCTAAAACCCTGATTCTTAATGTTTTTCTCATTTTGCCTTGAGTTTTTATATGCACTGTACACCTATATCTGCCTTTCTTATACACATATCTAGCCCTTACATAGACATGTCTGTCTTTCCCAGACTATAAGCTTCATAAACTTCATGGATAGATACAAAGTGCATGCTATTTATTCTCTCCCAGTACTTGTCACAGTGCCTAACACAGTAAATACCGTAAACATATTTGTTTAATTTAAATGCATCCCCTTTTGGTTGTTAGTGGCTTGAGTCTGTTGTCTGGCTGCTATTTAAAGACCTTCCAGCAATATCAACTCTGTAAATGAATATGGCTTGCATAAGCTGAGGGAAGATTCTTATTTAAACCTGGTCATAAATATAAATATAGTGACACATTTGGTTCTTATAAAAACAAGATATCAACTCTATTTTGGTAGAAAGAATTAGCCGAAGTACACAATTTAGTAATTTGAGATTATGTTTGAAAATATGTGAATGCAGAACTATCCAGTTGGTTGGTAAACTGGATATTCTATCTGACAATGGCCAGGGAGGACTATTTAAGTTGAGCAATAGGAGAAAGTGAGGGAAATGGTGGTAAGACTTATAAAAGTTGAATAACAAAGGATAAAATGTTACCAATTAGAGAAGCATAGAGCTCTGGTATTGTTTCTTATTTTATTTTATTTTTATTTTTATGTTTAGAAGGAAAGGGAGGCAGAAAGAGAGGGAGAGAAGCATCAATGTGAGAAAGAAACATCAATCAGTTGCCTCTTGTATGTCCCCAATTGGGGACCTGGCCTGCAACCCAGGCAGGTACCCTTGCCAGGGATCTAACAGGCAACCTTTTGGTTTGCTGACTGACACTCAGTCCACTGAACCACATTAGCCAGGGCTCTTTTGTTCTTTGTAAAATATAACAAGATAATCTCTGTTGAAGGGGGCTTTTCTGCTTATGGACTAACTTTCAGTGCTTAGATTACATTTAATGCCATCACTGTTGGCTGAATCAGAACATCTGAGGCAGTAAACGTGTTTTCCACTGCTATTTGGCTAGAAGCCCTCAACATATTCACAAGATTATCAAAATGGGATGTTATCTTAGAAAATAGAGTGTCTAGATCATACCCATGTTTAGCAGTCTCAATTAACTCCCCACTAACATAGGATAGAATTTAAACCTGCAACAAGTTGTATAACAACCTGAACCCTAGCTTACTTGTCTAGCTTCATCACCTACTCTTCCTTGCTATTCATACAGTCAACCTATTTTTTTCTGTTTTTTTTTGTTTTGCTTTACAATTTATTGAGGTATGATTAGCATGACATAAAATGCATGCAATGAAGACATACTATCTGATATGTCTGACATATGTATACAGTATGGAACCATGGCCACAATCTAGATAAGGAACATACCCATCACCTCCAAAGGTTTCCTTTGTGTGTGCCCTTTGTTCTCTTACCCTCTCACCTGTCCAACACCATGTCCTGGATAATGATTAATAATATTCTTTCTGCCACTCTAGGGGAAAAGACATATGTCTAACTCTAAAATATTTTAATAAATCTTATTTTGAATCTAGATTTTTAGAAATAAAATATTTATTCTTATAACTTACTCTTTAAGTAAACTAGGGAAGGTTTGGGTAGATATTTCTTCCATAGGCAGCATGGGTTTTACAAATTAAATTTAGAAGAAACAGATGTTTGCAAATTAGGAAAAGAAAAAGATTTTAAAAGGTGATGCTACATCCTAAACACACACACACACACACACACACACACACACATTTGTGTATCTCCCATCTACATCTCGATTTAATGCAGTGGTTGTCAAGTGGGAGGGCACATTTTGCCCCCCAGGAACATTTGATACTATCTGGAGAAATTTTCATTTCTTACAACTTGGGGAAGGTGCTACTGGAATCTAGTAGGTGGAGGATGCTGATAAACATTCTGTAATGCACAGGACATCCCCCCAAACAAAGAATCGTCTGGTTCCAAACATTATTAGTGCTGAGATTTGTAAGCACTGATAGAATGCAATGCACTCTCTTTTCATAGTGTTCCACTAAAATTGGTCTCATAAAGGCCAGCAATGATCTCCTATGAAATTTAAAGGCTTCTTTTGAATATTCCTACAATAGTACTTAGTTTCTTTGCAGCATTTGGCAAGATTTACCATTCCCTTTTTTCAAAAAGATTTTCTCTTGACTTGCATGACTTTCCTTTCTCTTGGTCTGTGCCTCCCCGGCCCCCTGCCCCCCGCCATTAGCTATCTTGTGTGTGTCTGTTGGCCTTGCAAATGTTGGCGTTTTTCAGAGATCCACCTATGCCTTTGGTTCTTTCCTTACACATGATTTCCCTGGGTGATCTCATGCACACCCTTGGGATCAATGACCTCTAGATTTAAAAAAAATCTAAATCAATATATTTAACAATTTGCTTCCTCTTTGAGTATCATACTCTTGCCTATTAGATTTCTTCACTCAGTATCCCACCAATATCTGAAATTTAACATATCAAAAACTAAGCTCATGCTCCTTAGCAAATCTTTCCTCTTTTTACTGATTTATTTAATCACTTTGTCCACCTTGTTGTTCAAGCTTTAATATTTGAAGTCATCTTTGGTGTCTCCCTCTTCACAAACCCACATCAAGTCCTCTCAATTCTACACCTGTGTCTGTCATAAATATCTCCTGTCTTTCAGGCCATATCAGCTCTCTCCTTAACTGTTGTAATAGCCTTCTTACTGGTCCCTTCCTGAAGCCTTGTCATTACTGAAAAACTAGGCCATCAAACAGGGAATAATCTTGCAAATCCTATGGCCTAGCTAGTATGTTTGCCTGGCAAGCATAGATTAATTTTTTAAGAACTCAAACCACTGCCTTCTCCATGAAGCATTCCTTATGATTCTGAAGCTGAGACTCCTCCCCCTTGCACTGTGTTCCTTCACTACTTTGTTCATCTTTATTACAGTATTTACAAAATTATAATGTAATCAGTCACTGACATATCTACTTTTTTAGTAAACATGTCTGCATAGAATACTCCTCTTGAAGAGTGCCTTCCTCCCAACATCCTGAAATAGCTTCCATCCTCATCCCCAATCCTATGTGAGCCACCATCTGTATAACTACATGGAGAGCTCTTGTTTTTATGTCATGACCAGGACACCCTGTCCTTCTTGACTAGGCATCTGAATCAGGTAAGGCCAGTTAGTCTCCTCCCTGTGAACTTGAGATTGAGATAGATTGAAGATGAGAGTGAATTAGAATAAGGGAAGAACAGAGATTCAGGATGGAATTTAATTTCCAGTTCCAGATTGTTGAGGAAGACTGTCTGTATCCATTCCTTGGGTTTCCAGGTGGCAGCCCTGTTACTTATTAAATAATTCCCCCCATAAGTTACTTTGATTGCATTTCTATCACTTGCAACCATAGAGTTCATACATCCACTATGAATTCAAGGGTAAGGACCTTGCCTTGGCCATCTTTGTATATACAGCACTTATCCTAGTGACATAACAGTGCTATATAGATACAAAATAGATGCTAGATACAAAAATATTTGTGAAATGAATCAATGAATAAAGGATGAAGGGAAGAAAGGAAAGTAGGAAAAAGTGATGAGAGGTTTAAAATAAGAGAAGAGAAATAGAAAGAAATAAAAAGAAAAATTGAGGCAAATAGAACTGAACTGAGAGAGACAGAGGTAGTAAATGATCTTAAAATAGCAACAAAAGAATAATAAAGAGCATGATTTAGGGGTGAAATGTTTGGCTGTCTTGCTGTGGCTCTGCTTTCCTAAGCTTGTCCAGCCCTTCCCCCTTGCTTTCACTTTTGCACATTTGTCTCAGAGTCAGGTGGGAGGGTCCAGCAGGGAGCCCTGGTACCTCAGAGTACCCTTGCCTAGGCATTCACTGTTTCCATGAGATCTTCTGAATACACCCCACATAGTTACAACAAAGTAATTCATTTTTTTAAAATATATTTTATTGATTATGCTATTACAGTTGTCCCATTTCTCCCCCATCATTCCCCTCCACCCTGCACACCCTCTCCCACCCACATTCCCCCCTTTAGTTCATGTCCATGTGTCATAAGTTCTTTAGCTTCTACATTTCCCACACTATTCTTGCCCTCCCCCTGTCTATTTTCTACCCACTATCTATGCTACTCATTCTCTGTACCTTTTCCCCCTCTCTCCTCCTCCCACTCCCCTGTTGCTAACCCTCTACATGATCTCCATTTCTGTGGTTCTGTTTCTGTTCTAGCTGTTTGCTTCGTTTGCTTTTGTTTTATGTGTGGTTGTTAATAGCTGTGAGTTTGCTGTCTTTTCACTGTCATAGTTTTGATCTTTTTCTTAGATAAGTCCCTTTAACATTTCATATAATAAGGGGTTGGTAATGATGAACTCCTTGAATTTGACCTTATCTGAGAAGCGTTTTATCTGTCCATCCATTCTAAATGACAGCTTTGCTGGATAGAGCAATTTTGGATGTAGGTCCCTGTTTTTCAAGATTTCAAATATTTCTTTCCAGCCCCTTCTTGCCTGGAAGGTCTCTTTTGAGAAATCAGCTGACAGTAATTCAGCTCCCAGTGGCAGCCATAGATGTCTAGAGCTAAGTGAATCTAGAAAACATGGCCTAGGAGAAGTAGCATGAACAGATGGATCCAGACTGAAGAAGGTCATAAAAAAATTAGATGGGAGAAGTGAAATATAGTAAGAATAAAATAACTCTCAAAAGGAGAGGGAAGTTGTGGTAGGAGCACTCTGTTACATAGTAGGAAGTTTGGGATATATATATTAGAGTAATTCCCATGTGTCAAATTTTCTATTAACTTAGTCCACTACTGAGTTACAAATCAACATTCTCTTTATCCTTGAACTATATGACATAGTTACTGTGTAAATAAAATATTTCATTAAAAAATCCCAAACCGTTTTCTATGTCTAATTTTTATTTGCTTCTGTTATTTCCCAGTTGTTTACCACCACTGACTCTCCTCCATACAGACCTTCCTTCAGGAAAAGTTTCTCTCTCTAGGGACTTGTCATAGGATTGAACTTTGATTTCACAGAGGTGGGAGGGTCTATACTCTGGTATTCACTGATATGGTGCAGCTTCTAGAGCTCTTTTCCCTGATTCCCTCTCATCTCTAACCCCATCCTCCTTTGAGAAGGACTACAACTGGAGCCAGTAATCCTCTTTAAGCAAAAACCTGATCTCGCCATTACCTTGCCTATAACATTTCAATGTTTTCCCATTGTCTGTGGAATAAAGTGCAATTTTGAAAACATGGCCTAGAAAGCTCTCCATGATCTGGCATCTGCTTAGCTCTGTAGCCTTGTCTTCCTTCCAGCTACTCCCACTGCCATCCCCAAGAAAAAATGATCCATAATGAGCTTCTTCATATTCTTTGAATTGACATATTCCTTCTTATATTTGGCTTTGTCTCTGTGCTATACCCCCTGCTGGAAAATTCTTTCAACTCCTAGTCTCCTGTTTCAGGCCAAATTACACTCATTCTTCAGGTCTCAGTGTAAAGGTCACTTCCTCTGGGCTTTGTATACACTGCCATCCATGTGCGCTGCCCTCCATCTGAGAATCTAGTTTTAGCAGCCTGTTTGCTTGTCTATCCCCCTACTCAGCTTGGTGAGGCTGAGGATGTTGACTTTCTGATTAACGTTTTTTTCCTGCCCTCAATGTTTCTTTAGGTCCATGAAGAAAGGAACTGGTAATATATACTATTTCCTTTCTTTTACAAGGCTTGTGTTCTATGCCATATAGTTTTGTCTTTTTTAAATATATTTTATTGATTATGCTATTACAGTTGTCCCATTTCTCCTCCATCATTCTCCTCCACCCTGCACACCCTCACCGACCCACATTCCCCCCTTTAGTTCATGTCCATGTGTCATAAGTTCTTTAGCTTCTACATTCCCCATACTATTCTTGCCTTCCCCCTGTCTATTTTCTACCTACCGTCTATGCTACTTATTCTCTGTACCTTTTTTCCCCTCTTTCCTCCTCACACTCCCCTGTTGCTAACCCTCCATATGATCTCCATTTCCGTGGTTTTGTTCTTGTTCTAGTTGTTGGCTTAGTTTGCTTTTGTTTTTGTTTTAGGTGTGGTTGTTAATAATTGTGAGTTTGCTGTCATTTTACTATACATGTTTTTTATCTTCTTTTTCTTAGGTAAGTCCCTTTAACATTTCATATAATAAGGGCTTGGTGATGATGAACTCCTTTAACTTGACTTATCTGAGAAGCGCTTTATCTTCCCTTCCATTCTAAATGAAAGCTTTGCTGCATAGAGTAATCTTGGATGCAGGTCCTTGCCTTTCATGACTTGGAATGCTTCTTTCCAGCCCCTTCTTGCCTGCAAGGTCTCTTTGGAGAAATCAGCTGACAGTCTGATGGGAACTCCTTTGTAGGTTACTGTCTCCTTATTTCTTGCTGCTTCTAGGATTCTCTTCTTCATTTTTTATCTTGACTAATGTAATTATGAGGTGCCTTGGTGTGTTCCTCCTTGGGTCCAACTTCTTTGGGACTCTCTGAGCTTCCTGGACTTCCTGGAAGTCTATTTCCTTTGCCAGATTGGGGAAGTTCTCTATTATTTGTTCAAATGAGTTTTCCACTTGTTGCTCTTCCTCTTCCCCTTCTGGTACCCCTATAATTCAGATGCTGGAACGTTTAAAGGTGTCATGGAGGTTCCTAAGCCTCTCTTCATTTTTTTGAATTCTTGTTTCTTCCTTCTTTTCTGTTTGGTTGTTTCTTTCTTCCTTCTGGTCTACTCCATTGATTTGAGTCCCAGTTTCCCTTTCTTCGCTATTGGTTCCCTGTGCATTTTCCTTCATTTCCCTTAGCGTAGCCTTCATTTTTTCATCTAATTTGCGACCAAATTCAGCCAATCCTGTGAGCAACCTGATCACCAGTGCTTTGAACTGTGCATCTGATGGGTTGTCTATCTCTTCATCGCTTAGTTGTATTTGCTCTGGAGCTTTGATATGTTCTTCCGTTTGGGCCATTTTATTTTTTGTCTTGTTGCACCTGTTACGTATGAGGGGTGGAGCCTTAGGTGTTCACCAGGATGGGGCAACCCAGTCGCTGGGTTGTAACGCTGTATGTGGGGGAGGGGTCCATGAGGGAATAACGGTGCTTGCTCCACTCTCTGCTGGATTTCAGTGCCTTCCACCACTTCCCCCACATACTGGGGCCCTCTGGTGCTGATTCCTGGGTGGGGGGCTTGTGTACATTCTAGGACCCTGTGGGTCTCTCCAACGAACTCTCCTGTGAGGCTGGGGGTCTCTCCCAGCACGTCAACCCCCACAGGTGTTTTCAATCAGTGTTTTGAGGCTTTATTTCCCTGTGCTGGGACCCTGGGTTGCCTAATCTGTCTCGCTCCCCAGTTCTGCCTGGTTTATCTGCTCATGGATGTGAGACCCCCTGGTCCCCCAGCTGCCTAGAGCGCCGTACCTGGCTTCACAATCATCTCCTTGCTGGGTCTGCCTGTTGCCATCCCGCACCTGGAGTCCACCTGCTGCTGTCTTGCGCGCCTAGTGCCACCAATTTTTTTCCGCAACCCCTCTCCACCCGGCTGCCCAACTCCGCCCCTCCTACCCATCTGGATGAATGTGTCTATTTTAACTCCTTGGTTGTCGGACTTCCATACAGTTCAATATTCTGTAAGTTCTGATTGTTATTTTGTTTCTAAATTGTTGTTTTCCTTATTTTGGTTGTACGAGGAGGCACAGTGTGTCTACCTACACCTCCATCTTGGCCGGAAGTCCTCTGATTAACTCTTGAGTCTCTAGCACCTAGCGGTGTGTCAAACTAACAAGCAGTCAATAAATATTGGCAGGATGAATAAGAAGGGCAGAGTCTTTGTGCTAACCTCCCTTTACTCCTTTTTCTATGTCATCTAAGCTGGTCCTTGCAATAACTTGTTTGATGAGTTTATCTTCTAGTACCCACTTTCTGCCCAATAGAGAAACCTGACAATTCTAGTGAGTATTCTTTCCCCCACCCCAACCTTCAGATTAGGGGTTGTCTGATCAATTTTTAACAGGTATTTGCATGATCAGGGCTGTGCAGTAAATCGGTTGCTTCCCATGTTAATTCCTAACATCCTTTATGACTCTAACCTACTACATAAATATATAGTATATGGATAGGTGAATGAATGGAATGTCATTTAAATACTCACTTTTCACATTCCCAGTAGGGATTATGCCACTCCAGCTCCTGCATATTAGTAATGACAGCAACGTTTTCAAGGATCCTCTTGCATCGTTATGTTTAAATTACTCAGTATGCTTTGCCCATTGCCAGTTCGCTCACCATTAGAACTCTGAGTACATCCACCTGTTCCTTTCCAGAAATTCAGCTTCGGAGCTGCATCTTTCCTAAGTGAGAACAGAGGCTCAGAGCACGCTCAGTAACCAAAGCCCGGTGTAGGGAACTGTTCTGGCCCTGACTGGGAGCTCTGACAGGTGAGGGGTATCGACAACGCTGGCAAAGGAGACTTGTCCTGTCTTGTACAGCTGAACAAGTTTCCCCCCCACCGAGGCCAGTCTAATGTCCTGGCAACCTAAATGTAAACACTTGGGGACGTCTTCATTTTAAAAACAATAAAACAGAAGAAGTTATTGTGAAAAATTAAAATGACTGGCAGGAGTTTCTCAGAGCACAATCTACATGAATGTCAAGTGTTAAGTGATGCTGCGGTTTTAAGACAAATGTTGACGGAGGCGGGAATGAATGGAAGTGGTGCCTATCTGGAATCTCATTGGGCATATCAAGATTTTTAAAAGGATTTTCTGAGATTGCCCAGCCCCCGAATTTCAAGGACCTGAGTCGCTGCCTCCCTGCTAAGAGAGCCCCTCTCTGGGGGAGGTCTGTGCGTGTTTGCGCAGGCAGAGGGCAGGCTCGCAGAGGGGCCACCGCTCTCCGGAATCAACAGCAGGGGGAGAAGGGAGCGCGGCGAAAGGCCGCTGGAGGGGAGAGGAGTCGGGCTGCAGGGGCAGGGCCCGAGGAGGGGGCCGAGACAAGCTCAGAGGCTGGCTGCAAGAGACCCGAATGCCGTGGAGAGCCGGAGCGGCTGCCGGGCGGAGCTGACAGCAGACCCCCAGCGGCGCACGCCCGCACCAGAGCCCTGCGCTCCTGGGTTCCCTGCTCCTCACACCGACCTCGCGCTCAAGGTAAGCAGAGGCGCTGGGTGCAGCCTTCTCCCAGCGCGGCCGGGCCGACGTACCAGGTGGGGTTTGGCCTCCCTCGCCCCTCCCAGGTCTCCTTGGCGCCAGGAGCCCCGGGCGGTTGCAGGGACTCGCGACCCTTGCCATCGCCGCTTTTACTTAGCGGCGCTTCGGAACCCCATCTCCTCCTTGCTCTCACTTCCCTTCCCCCTGGGCAGCCTCCGGAACCCCGCACCCCGGGCTCTGGGGGAGGAGGCGGAAGGTCTTCCACCCTCACCAGGTGTGAGGCGTAAACACTGGCACCCGCTTCCGCCCCCTACTCCCCAATCTGCAATGATTTCCAGGTTGAACTAATCACCGCTCCTCTCCTTCCAAAACATACCTGTCCCTGCCTTCTGTTACCATCCTAACTTTGGGGGGAGATTCACCTTTGGTCAAGGTAGGTATAGCGTCTTATCTTTTGTATCTGCACCAAACAATAAGTTGAGGGTCTTTGGGAATTAATTTACTGAAAATCAAATACTGTGATGTTTCTAACGTTTTCTGGGTGACTGTGGTGCTACAACTTTAGCTTAGAGCAATAGCTCCTAGTCCAGCGCTGAGATCCTGATTCAGAAATGTGTGTGTGTTTGCAGGTTTCTGTGTATTTGAAAGCACTCCTCGTGATTGAGATGTACTCTCTCTTTATAATCACTTGAAAGCATCTGTATGATCCGAATAGGAGGGGGGCGCCCAACTGTTTGTAAGCCTCACCTGGAAATAGTAGTGTGAATAGAGGGAAACAAAAAACAAAGAACAAAAACGGAGTGAAAGCTTATTCCCTTTGCGTTGGTAAATTTGGTGGAATGCCATTAGTTCAGAGATGAGAGTTTCGGGAAGCGGGGTTTGAAGTTCATTTGAAACTCAGATACAGAGTGGAGAGAAATACCACGTCTAAGAGCCCTCATTAAAGAGTTAGCTTTTAAACATCAATTTAAAAAATATAAGAATTCCTTCACAAGTACTTTGGCTATTAGAAAGAATGAGGCCTGTGCTGGTGGGAATCGGAAAATCTTTCACATGCTTGCATTGATTGACTTTGTGTCAATGACCACTGGCATTTTGCATGTGGGTTACTTTAAGGCTAGAGACCCAAATGGACTGTTATCTCTAGGAACAGAAGGAGGAATGAGCATGTAAATTAATTTGGATCCTGTTTACTTACATTCCTAATTTTTTAAATCAAGCTCTTCTATCATGAATTGGTTGAGTGTCTGCAAATTATATTGTATTTGAATTTACACAAATAACTTTCTCCATCTTGCACTTTGTCATAGATGTACATCTGTACCTTTACTTTTTATATATATCTGTATATGTACCTGAACCATTCTAAGTACACTCTCAGAGTGTAACTGCCAAGGAAAATAAAGATTTTTATTTGTCTTTTGGAAAATTGAAGTGAAGAACTAACTTTGAAAAATACCATTAAGTGAGTATAGTATTAAGCCATACATAAAATGAGATGCTTGTTATGAAATGGGGATGATATTTGGTACCTGCTTTCAGGAATTTTAAGTACAAGTAGGAGACTTTCTGTAAAGCATTTTGAACTTTAAGAGTCACTGTCTAGGTATTGAGCCAATGTGGTTGTTTTCCTGGCAAACTTTTTCTTCTTTATAAAATTAATTTTCCCTTAGGAAAAGTAGTGCAGATGCACACAATTCAGCTAACCAGGTCCAGAAAATACGGTTTGAATTTTAAAAGTGACCTTAATTCATCCGCATAGATCTAATGTTTGTAACATGTGCCACAAAAATATGCAGAAATATTCATTGCTTGCCGACCTTTTCAAAGCATTGGTTTAATGAGGGGAGTTATGGACAGAATACAAATTATATCATAAATTTCGTTGGCTAAGGCAAAACTATTACTATTTTTTTCCTAAGGTTTTTGTGTATTTGTGTGTATAACTGGGTCTGAGACTTACATAATTATGTACATATATGTAACACATGTTTTTAATTGGAACAAAAACCCGCAATGTTTTTCTTTGTGGCAGAACACTGTAAGCATTAGGTTTTGATTACTTTTTAATGGAAATTTTAATATGACAGAACTAAAAACTTCAAGGGAATAATTCCATAAAGATCTATTTGGAACTGACGGTCTTTTTAATAAAACACGTTTGAAGCCCTTAGTCTGTGGGCTTAGGGTATGGAGAGCAGTCCTTTGTGAGTGGGTGAGGGTGGTAGATCCAATTCTGGCAGCTTCAGACAGTGGATGGTTAGCCCCTGCCACTCTTCTCCAGACCTTTAATTTGGTCTGTAACTTGATGCTTCACTGACCCCACACTCTCCCTGCCACGCCAGCTCACAGAGGAATTGCTGGCACTCTGGATTCAATTTTTCCCTTCTCATCTGTGAGAACATGTTTGCATTGGTTGCAGAATGTAGTTACATTTTTAGCTCAGCATTCTAAGAAGTAACCTTTAGTTATGAAGAGAATAGTTGTAGTGTGGCCTAGATCACAAATTGCCTTATTTAATTGCTATGTTAATTTCCCAGTGATTCAACTATGTAGGAATAATAGTCATAGAGTATTAAAATTGGAAGGCACTTTAGAAGTCATCTAAATTCTAATTATTCATTTCTACAGATGAATATGGAAGCACTCATAGTCACAATCCATACTTTGACAATACCCATTAAATTTTATATTCTTTCCAGTTCTTGCAGTAATGTAGATTTTGCTCATTTTAAATGGAATTATATACTCTTTTCTGTTCTCGGAGTAATGAGGATTTTGCTCACTTTAAATGGATTTATGTACAAGTTCAATAATGTAGAAATGGCAGCAAAATATGTTACAAATCTCAGCTAGATTTCCAGTGAAACTTGAAGTGTGTTAAAGGCAATACGGGCCATTGGTAAAGGTGGTGCAGTATTCTAAACTAGCATCCTGGGTTTTTCATTAGAGGAGGCAGTGGGCGGGGGGGGGGGTGTTCTTCAACTAGCTGACAGAAGAAAAGGAGTGCACTAAGAAAGATGAGTATAAACAGAAGAGTAAGGTGGTGAGGCTTGTGAAAAGCATAATCTACTAGATCAGCAAATCCTTCAGGAATGGTTGGCCTTTAGACCCGTTTCCAGAGATTTTAATCTGAAATACTGCCAGCAATCACTGGAGTTTCTAGTCCTCAACACCCAACTGAGTTAAGGCTTGATTTCAGAAGTTCTACTTGATGTTTCTGTCTTTCAAGATCCTCTGCAGTAAAAGATCTCTTTGCTCATGATCCTAGTGTTGAGACAGTTTTCTTTTGTCACCAGTTGTAAAAGAATTTATTCTGATATGTAGGCACCAAAAAAATTGCATCTAATCTTAAGAAAGTACATAGAGGCCTGGCCAGTGTGGCTCAGTTGGTTGGAGCGTTATCCTGTAAACCAAAAGGTTGCCGGTTCGATTCCTGGTCAGGGCACACGCATAGGTTGTGGGTTCAGAGGCAAGTACAAGAGGCAACTGATCTATGTTTTTCTCTCACATCAGTGTTTCTCTCTCTCTCCCTCCCTTCCCCTCTCTCTGAAATCAATGGGCATGTCCTCTGGTGAGAATTAAAAAAAGAAGAAACCATAAACTCCTGGCAGCCCCAACAGGTAGCCATTATTATCCCCTTCACATAGATCTGTGATTCAGAGAAGTTAAGCATCTTGACCAAAGACTCATATCACTTTTAACACCCCACACTGCTTCCCTAACTAGCGCAAGCTGTTGATTAAATCAATAGATGACAGTATGCTTCTTTTGGGGTATCTGACAAATTTCCTAATTCTGAAAGGACTTTATAAAGTCTTCATAAGTATTTATATTTCAGTTTAAGTGCATTCAGTGTGTGGAGCTCAACATTCTGACATTGATTTAATGATTAAATATATTTACTACATTTAATATATGTGGAATTAGTCCATAACAAGGATGTCTTTAAAAATATCTTTTCTTTATAATGTCATGCCATTTTGGTGATCCACAAGACATCTCTATTATGACTAATTTGACACACTCTCCGGTGCTCTCTACAAGTGATTTTCCAATGTATGGTGCCAATTCATTCAGGACTTTTTAGAAACTATTGTAGCGTCATCCTGCCAGAGCAAGTACGAGTTAAAATGTGTATTACTTTATTAAATTTAGTTTCTTTTATGTTTCCTTCATATTATGGTTAGGATATTATATTTGTTTGGTTTAGAAAGTATGTATGTAATTAAGCTGTATTTTCTATGAATTTCATTTCGAGATAGTAAAGGGATAACTTCAAAATATTCATTAAAAATGGGTATTAGTCTCATAGGGCAGAGAGTCATTGCCCTATAAAGAATATTACTGAATCTGTCACAAATATAACTATGTGGCAATGAAAGTTTTTCTTTTAGTGTCATGAATTTATACATTTTAGTCGGCTTCTTTTGGCTTTGGATTAACATTGGGCCTTACCTCAAAAAGTGAAGAATTGTCTCCTTAAAGTCTAATCTTAAAGTCTAATCTTGAAGCTCCTTAAAGTCTAATCTGTCCAAGAGACAGTCCTTCTACCTGCAGAGGGCTTTCTTCCTCTTTCACTGCCATTCTTCTGTTGCAGTTTCTTCCCTGTCCCTGAAGGCAGAGGTTATTCTGGCTCTGGAATTAGTTGGTTCATAGAAAATCTTTGTAATAAACCCTTTGAAAGGCTCCACTGCCAGGTCTAGTATGTACAACAATTGGACAATTGGCCACACATTGCCCAAGTCCACCTTCCCAGTCTGCAGTTTGGGAATGTTGTCGTGAGCAGCTCAGAGAATGTTTGCCACAACCTTCCTCACATCCGTCCCCTCCTGGAGAGGGTAGTAGTGCCCCATGAAATTCTGCTTTGTAAATGAACAAAGCGGAAACAGACTCACAGATACAGAGAACAGGTTGATGGTTGCTGGGGGTGGGCGGGGTGGCGGGGAGGAGAAGTGGGGGGCAGGATTGGGGACTGGGTGAAAAAGGTGAAGGGATTGAGAAGTTACAAAATAGTCATGGGGATGTAAAGTGTAGCATAGGAAATATAGTCAATAATATTGTAATGACAGTTGGGTACTGGAAATATCTCGGGGAACACTTGGTAAAGTATATGATTGTCTAATCACTATATGGTACACCTGAAACTAATACAAAACAACATTGAATGAAAACTGTAATTGAAAAAAAATTTTTTTAAGAAAAACATTTCCAATGATCATAACTTAATATTTCTTCCCATAATATTTAATTAGTCTAGGTTTAAAAAAAATTATATTCTCCGTTTGCCCTGGCTGGTGTGGCTCATTTGGTTGGAACATTAGGAATTCCATTCACAGTCCAGGCACGCAGTACCTAGGTTGTGGGTTCTGTCCCTGGTTGGGATGCATATGGGAGGTAACCAAGTGATGTTTCTCTCTCACATCACTGTTTCCGCCTCTCTCTCTCTCAGTCTGTCTCCCTCCCTCTTTCCCTTCCCCTCCCTCTAAAATCAACAGACATTTTAAAAAATATTAAAAGAATCATACTCTCCATTGGTATATTTCAGGACTTTATCACTATTTAAATATTTTCTGAGAAACCATGTGAGTAGAAAGAGGTAAGACTATTTGGACTATCATATTTAAATTTGTATATAAATATATTTAAGTTTATAAGTAGGTTTATGAAAAAGATTAAAGAGCATGTGTGACAATTGAATAATTTTATATTTTGGTTATGGAAAATACAAAGGTGTATAAAGAAAAGTAACATTGTTTTAAAAAAAAGAACAAACATACACATTTATCACAATAAAAATAAAAAAATAAAATAAATAAAAAAAATAAAAGTATCAGAATCACCTCTAATCTTACCATCCAACAACATCTGACATTTTAGCATAACTCTTCCAGTTTTTAACTATGCATTTGGGCATTTACATATATGAATGTTGCCGTTACAGAATGAAGACATTTTTGTATGCATTCTTTTTGTTTTCAAAAAACTGCCCTAGCTGGTGTGGCTCAGTGGATTGAGTGACGACCTGAGAGTCAAAGGGTCACCAGTTTGATTCCCAGTCAGGGCACATGCCTGGGTTGTGCAGGCCAGGTTCCCGGTAGGGACTGCGTGAGATGCATACACACATTGATGTTTCTCTTCCTCTCTTTCTCCCGCCCTTTCCCCTCTCTAAAATAAATAAATAAAATCTTAAAAAACAAAACAAAACAAAAAAAATCCTTAACAATGTTTTAAGAATTGTCCATGCTATTGAACATTTTTCTTAGCTATCTGGACTATATTTTATTTGCTCATGTTTCTTCTGATAGATTGAAAGATGTGGATTATATCTTAAAAATCCAACTATTGCTGCCTTAAGGGTTGTGTGTGTGTCTGTATAGATATGCTTGATTTCCCTAATGAATGCCAGGAAGAAGTGGTATTTACTACATTTTCTACTGTAAGATGAGAAATTTAACACTTTTACTACCTCTCTTTCTGTAGCTCCTTTATTTTCTAGTTTTTTTGTTGGTTTAATCTAGGATTATTAAAATCAAATTTATTATTAATAACAAATGATGAAATAATTTATATTCTATTTAAAGAATTACTTTTGACGTTGTATTCAAGGTTTATACCCATATTGACCAAGTTTATTTAGACTTAACTCTGTTCAAGTTGTTTTACTTATACCAGCAAAACAACTTAATATTATTATAGTATATTATATTACAGTTCCTCTGTCCTTAAATTCATATCACAATACTTTTAAGTGTATATTCAAGTAACTTTTTTCAGAGGTCATGTATAGCTGAGAATGTTTTTAAAAGAAATTGGTTTATTGAGGGCAAGAGGATGCAAGCAGAATAAAATTCAGAAGCTTATTTGGCTTTAACTGGTTTTTCTTTCTCTTGGTGAAGGGGGGTTGGGATTTTATTTGTACATTTTCTAAGGGTCCCAATCTGTTCATGGAATCCTTGTGCAGGGGGAAGCTGTGGGGCAGAGATTTTTTAAGTGACTAATTGGGAGAACGGACTCTTGATCCAGGAGGAAAGGCAGTAGCTGCTCAGTGGCCTACTCCTTTCCCACTGCTTCAGAGTACTACAAAACAGCCATTGCATGTGATGGTGAGCCCAGCAATTAGTGAAAAGAAGGTCAGGGAGCCCACTCTGCCCTCTCTGTACTGGTCCAGGTCCTTCATTATTTTGTGCACAGCCAGAGGGTCTTCTTGATTTTCCAAAAATCCAGGGAACTCTTTTTCCGTGAGTACCGTCAGGTCTTCCTTTGTTAAGTACCTCTTATCCCCAGCAAATTTGTGAAAGGTGAGCATCACCGTTTCCATGATGCGTTCCATCTGAGAAGGCATTTTGGTGCGGTCTTGGCCCGAGGTGCTGCAGATCCTCTGCAGGCTGGAATGCGTGGCCAGTAAGCAGAGTCCCGCCATCTCTGAGAATGTTTTTAAGAAACTGTGTCCAGAAAGCCAGTAGAGATAAGAATACTTTTCTTGCTTTATATAATGCTTCGGTCACAGTCTTTACCTCAATACTCTAGATATTGCTTGACTGAATTCTAGCATTAGGGTTGCAGAAACCAAGTTAGTTTTTTGTAGGCAACCTGTTTTTCTATCTCGGTGATTAAAACATTGTTTTCTGTTCTCTAATTTTTTTAGACTAGACCATATCATGGTGATAATCTGTTTCATTAATTTTTTCCTGGCACGTTTGAGTAGTTTTGATCTGAAGACAAATCTTTTTGTATCTCAATATTCAATTATTTTTTCTGGTTATTTTTCATTGATACTTTTTGTTTTGTAATTATGCGTACATTTGTGTATTCATCTCCCATACCATCTTTTATTTAATAAATTTAGTCTTTTTGCCTTTTCTCTGAGTATTAGCAGAATTTCTCAAGCTTATCATCTACTTTGATCAGATTTTTAGTAATTTCTAATATGTTACTACCTCCACTGCAACTTTTTATTTGGAAATGGTATTTTTTTAGTATCCAAGTTGTCCTTCCTAATCTCAGATTCTTCCTGCTTTATGATTACCTACTTTAACTTCATAGTGACGAAGTTCTTTTGCTTTTTGTTGAGTCCACTAAATAGAAAATATATAAAAGTTGTTACTGTGAAGCAACTTTATCTTAGTAGAAATAATTACTCCACGGTAATTCATTAGAAGTGTTTCCTTTTGAAATACAGTGTCTTCATATACATAGTATTCTTTGTTTGTCTGCTCTACCTTGGAGAAGTAATCCCTATTAGTACAAAAGCAGGAGTTAAGATGTACTGATGTGTGGACCCTTGGCTGAACCCATGGTCAGTGAAAGGAAAAGGAAAAAGTCGAAATGTGCTGTGGTTTACTTAACTGCTTCAGAGAGAAGAAAGAGTGCAAGGAGCAGATGGTACTAAAGAAGGGAACTTTGGCTCTTTACAAAATGTTCTTTATTATACAATGCCAGAAATTAATTGAAATAGAAACCTTTATCCCAGTTTTCACATACTTTTATACATTACCTTATTTTATCCCTAACACTGCTGCTTTAGAGTCAGAGGGCCATGGCCTTTGGATTCAGCAAGTTTTGGGTTAAATGAGTTCCTTACTACCAATAATAGAAACTTTGCAAATAATTTTAGTTTTCTTAGCCTCCCTTCTTTACCTGGAAAAGACAATATTGACCACATAGAGTGACACAAATTTCATGACATAATTATGTAGGAATTGTCAGAACACCTATGGTAGAAGGCATGGATGAGATGGCCCTTGGAGAGTGTGGAGCCAGCCTTCAACAATGAAACCCTGAGATCACAGGAAAAGCCAATAAAAGGAAACTGAGAAGGAGTGGCCTGAGTGGAGACAAAGATAGGAGAGAGTGACATAGGCAATCAAAGGGAATTTAGAAATTTAAGATGAAAGGAATTCTTATTTTCACCATGAGGACAAAGACGTTATCATTGTGTTTGGCAATTAGATTGGTGTGACATCAGCCATAAGCAGTTTCAGAAGAAATATACAGCTAGAAGGAAGGTTGCAGTAGAATCGTTAATGAGAGTAAGGAAGATTGGAAAGTGTAAACAGCCGATAAAAAAAGTTCTTCTGTTAGGAAAAAGGGAAAAGATAGGAGAGGAGAGAGGTAAGTCAGTAGCTAGATAGATACTCAAGATTGTAGAATTGGATTTGAACTGGAAAGAATAGCAACATTTCAAAAAAAAATTAGGGACTGAAAATTTGCCAAGTTTAATTTTTTTTCAAGTAAGGACATTAAAAATACTACTATCTGCCCTGGCTGGTGTGGCTCAGTGGGCTGAGTGCCAGCCTGCAAGCCAAAGGATCGAAGGTTTGATTCCCCATTGGGGCACATGCCTGGGTTGCAGGCCAGGTCCTCAGTGAGGGGCATGCAAGAGGTAACCACACACTGATGTTTCTCTCCCTTTCTTCCCCCCCTTCCCCTCTCTAAAAATAAATAAATGAAATCTTTAAAAAAGTAAAATAAAAATACTACCATCTAATTTTAACTTGTTTCAGAAAAGGAAGAAAGTATTAGCGTTAAAAAAAAAAACTGAATAAATTTAGCTTTATGAGAAAGTCAGTGTCAGATAGTAAAGCTTTTGCTTTCCTGTTCAAGGTTTATCTTTCTTCCTGGGTTTAAGTTGCCATCTCTCCCCGTTTAAGGGTCTGGCTTCACCAGAGGTCTTCTCTCTCAAGTATTTTCAGTCTCCTTCTCGGTGGACTCTTTTCCATTAGCGCGGAAGTGTGTTTTCCTCTCCTGTCTTAAAAATGACCTAAGTCAAAACAGAGGAGAGGAGCTGGGAGGAGGGACTAGATAGGAAGGACGTTTTATAAATAGCATTAGTAGGACTTGGTGACTGATTGGATCTGGCAGGTGAGAGAGGGGGAGGAATCTGAGATGACTCCCAGGGTGACTGTGCTAGGTGGCGCTGTCACAGAGGAGGAGCTGGGCTGGGAGAATAAACACTCAGGGACTCTGTTCAGTGTGCAGTAGGTTTTATGGGTTGGGAGCTCGGACTGTGACTTTGACCCTTGCTCCTATATGCCTCTAACTAGGCCCCCACCGCACGCCAACACCCCACCTCAGCCATTGTCATTTCATCCCTCTTGGTTGGTGTTTAAACCTCAGTTTCTGCAGTTATTTAACCCTTGGGAGTTCTGGACATAATAGAGGCCATGTTCCAAAGTCAGGTGTAATTGCACAACACAGACTGGAAAAGAAGTACAGGAGGAACAGGTTAGCATTGTTTGCAGTTAGCTCATCTGCCACCCTCAGCTGATAAAACAGGCCTCATAGACCAAGAAAATAATGATTAGAAGACAGTGTTTAGACAGAGTTGGTGGTGGGTTTGAGTGTCCCCTCCTGGCCACCATGAGAGAGGGGTGTGAGGTACTTGTCCCTTCATCTCAAGTCTGGAGGAAGGGGTGCCATGCAGACCATTTGAAGTGTCTAATGTGTACGCCCTACAGATTCATAGGCACAATGGATCAGAGATTCATGCTTGAGAAATCTGAAGTACAAGAGACTGGCTGGCTAGGTCTTCTACTGGTGAATCAAAATAGATATAGCTATATTGTTCCAGCGTTGGATAGCACAGAATGCAGGTTTGTTCTCCAAGGACCAAATGTAGACCATACTGGAGAGTGAGCTAGCCAGAGGTCATCTCAGGTCATGTGTGAAGGGCCACCTGGACCCCAGCAGGGTAAACTGAGGGAAGAGCCTTAAGTAACCATCTGCAAAAAGGGATCTGTAGGGGAAAGAGCCCCAGTGATGAGGGCGCAGTGCAAGCTCTCCACCTCTCCACTCCCTGTTCTCCTCATCACCACTCCACCCTTGGCTCAAGAGAAAAAGTAAGATTTAAATGCCCATGAAGTTCATAGATCACCAGCATTAGGTCGTTATATATGGATTAGCCATGCAAGAATATTGCTGCTGCCTTTTCTTCCTCCCACCTCATCCCTGCTTTTGTGTCAGGAAGTGGGGTAACCTATACTAGCAGTTTGGCTACAGAGAAGAATCTTTCCCTGTCTACCCCTCCTCCCCCACCCCCAGTACCAGTGGCCAGTGCTCAGCAGGCCATAGCTGCAGTAGGGGAGAAGTTTAACTTTACATGAAGTTGAAAGAGTTTGAGGGCTACATGAGCTTGAACACATTAATTACGGAACTGTGATTGAGTTTTAGACTTAGAGTGACTTGCAAGTGTTTTTATTATTTAAGAGTGACTGGAAAAGTCATGACGACTACTCTGAATTTTATCCAAGGATAAGGGAAGAGCCAGCCCCATACAGTGAATGTAAAGAATGTAAAGAGGCAGTGGAGGAAACATATAAAGTAAATTTCTGATTAGAGCCCATAAGTCCTGCTTGTCCATTGTATGGGCCATACATGTAAAACCATCTGTAGTTTTTCAGTGATGTAGTTGTGTGTGTGTGTGTGTGTGTGTGTGTGTGTAGTTCAGTGATATAGAGTTTTCACATATAATTGACGAGGGTAGAAGGGAAGGGCAGAGATGGTTATTACAGGAATTAAACTTATTTTGTTCACAGAAATGTCATGATAACTATTTTCATATCTTAAAATGATGCTAGCAGAATTTAATTAATCAATAAAAATATACATTAGGTAATTTAAAAATGAGGTTTGCAATCTGTTCCACAGCTGGGGAAATGAGCTGAGATATACTGCCTTTCTGTAGTAAGCACATAAGACATTTTCCTCCTCCTGTTTCCAGAGAATCACAGAAGCAAAAACAGTTCAGATTAATTGTTTACCATTTGTATTCTGTCATTGATCAATTAAAAAAAGTATGTATGTTCCTGTAAACAATGAAGATGATGCCTATAAGCCCATAAACTCTAGAATAAACAGAATGCTAATGATTTCTCTTTCCAGCTTTGGGGAATTTTAAAAGGGCTTTAAATTATTAGCTTCCATATTATCTGCTTTGAATTTGCAATGTTCATTCAATCAAAGTCTTTTAATAGTGAAGTAGTGACAAGGGGACTATCTACATAATGTCTCTATTAAAGTTTTCCTGGAAGTTGAAAAGACAACTTGAAAAACACATGAGAGACACCCATAAAGGATGTACATTGACAGAGAACAAGTGCAGTTTATTCCACAGAAGTGGAATTTTGGATCCAGAGGTAGGATATTAGATTGACCTGAAAGATGGACTAAAGGTGACGACCCAGCCTGAGGTCTCCAGCCAGTGTTCTGTGGCTCTAGAGGAAACCGTGCTGTGCCCTTAGGAAGCTGAGGAAAATGCTGTGTTGCTCTCGTGCCCTGCTAAAAATACCATGTGGACTTCCAGTAGAGTAGTGGTGAGTAGTGGTGTGACCTGGGACATACCTCCTAATTGTGCTTTTTCCCTATGGTAGGCTAAATGGTAGGATGACCCTAAGATTCTGCCCCCTGGTGTACACCCCTGTAAATTCCTTCCCCTGGAGTTGGCTAGAGCCTGTGAAGATGATGGCGTAAGTTATTCCCATGATGATGTTACATTACATAAGACTGGAGAGAGATTCACCTGCAGGTGTTGAAGAAGCAAGCTGCCATGTTGTGGGAGGGCCATGTGACTAGGATCCTAAAGAAGCTGCTAAATTAGTGGTAAGTTATTTCATGACTGCAGAAAACTAATACATTACCCATTTTTGCTATTCTGTACTCTCAGAGTTATTAAAGCATATGCTGGAAATTCTTATTCTATCCTCATGTCTCTTAACTGCATATATTTTCCATTAAATTGTTTCTCCATATTGTGTCTTGGGCTTCCTTCAGATTTACCTGTAGTTTCACTAATTCTTTCTTCAGCTGGTTTCATGATCAGCTTTTGCTCTGATAATACAGTGTAACAAGCAACTTAAAACCTCAGTGGCTTGGGTATCTCTTCCTCACATTGCACATCAGTGGCCGCAGGTTCTGTGCAGTGTCTCTGCTCCAGGTGGTGGGTCAAGTTCATTCAGCAGGAAGAGAGCAGCCGGTGTCTGGGACCTGAGGTTCGGGTGGTGTGTACGAGGGCTGCCTGAGACTTGGAATGCTTCCTAAAGCCTCTGCTCATAACTGGCAGTCAGCAGCCAAGCACAACATCAATGACATGGTGAACTAGACTCTTTGCCAGCGGAAGATGAGGAGAAAAGTTTTAAACAATACAATGTATTAAATTGTTCTTTTTTATTAACAATATTTTAATTCTATTGTTCTTAAAAATATTATAATGACAGAAGACTTGACATATTATACCTTTGAGGAGCCTGCAACTAGATTCATTGGAAATAAACATACATCTCCTACCACTGCTCCATACAGATATGTCAAGTTGTATAAGCAAAGGTTTAGAAAAGAAATTGAAAAAGAGGGATGAACATATCTATATGTATATATGTGTGCAGTTTTCCTTAAAAATGTATAACATGGTTGTCCTTTATTTTACTTGGCTCAAAGAAACTCTCCATCTAAAGCTATTTTATGCGTATGCCTAATGCTATACTCAGGAACTATGAAGCAAAAGTGGTTCTTTCTGAAATCTCCTTGTTCTTTTGTAATGTCTTAGTCTTGATATATGTGTTCTGTTCCATCTTTTATCTTGTCACATATTTTACAAACATTAAAATTCTTAGAATGCTCTATTTTGCTGTGCTTTTGGTGGAGTAAATTGTCCCTTTTGATTCACCTGCTAATTTCATCTTTCTCATGGCAATTTGCTTGCTCATGGGCCTTATCATTTTGAGTTTCATGTATCCTAGGCAGTGGCGGAGTTCCTATGAGGCAGTTTTCGATTTCATTTGTTGAGGTCTGCCTGTTTCCACAGTTTGGGATCTGGTTTCCAATCCTGTGTAGTTAGAGTACATTCGAACTCCTTCCTGTGCCTTGAACAGACTTCAGTCTCTAATTTCTCACAGGTGTCTCCTTTTGCATCTCTAGCCCAGAGCCAGTGGCACGCTTTTGTGCTACATCCCTTCTGAGAGGGTGGCATTTTCTTGACTTTATGGGGTGGCCCTCTCCTGACTTTATGTAAGGTGCTTATTTCCAGCTCCACATGGTGGATAAACTGCACCCACCCTCCAAGGTGAATATCCTATTCTTAGGTTTCTACTAGGTCTTCAATTCCTAATCACCATTGTGGGTTTCGAGTTTCTTTTGTGTTTCTGGGAGATTTCCCTTTCTTGTTTTCATCCCAGATGTATTTAAAATAATTTCTTATATTTTATGTAGAGCTTATCTGTTAGCAGAGCAGGGTGTAGGATGGGGTAGCAAGGGGTGGGAATGGAGTGGACTTCCCAAGTCAGCTCAGCATTCTTTATCGACCAACTAGAAGTCCATAAATTCATTTTGTAAGTTTTCCATCCCCAAATTTTATTTTTTTATTGGAAGTACAGTGAATATATTGATTAATTTGGAGAGAATTTATGTACTCATGATAGGGAATCTTTCTATGAATCATACTCATCATTTATTTGAGACTTTTTTTTTAATGTCCTACTACAATGGTTTTCAACTGTTGTGCCACAGAATTTTTAAAACATGCAATACCTGACTATTTAGTCAGGGGCACTGACCTCTTTTTCCTTAGACTGTCAAATTAAAAAAAATGACAGTTATCAGCACCACAATAGCTGCCTGCTGTGAATGAATCAAAATTATTCCTACTTTTTTGTCAGATTGGCAAAAAGTAATATATTTTTTAGCGTGCCACAGAATTTTAATTAGTTTGTGTGCCATGTGATGAAAAACTTGAAAATCACTGTTCTACTGAAATTGAACAATGAAAAAATAGGTACTGTATACTTATTGTCAAATTTAGTTGTAGGTTTTATACTTTATTCCTAGATATTATTCCTGGCTTGTTGAATGACCATGAGCAAATTAATCATTATAGTTTTAATTTGGTTGATCTGTTTAATTACTATTATTTAACTCCATTACTTAGTGACTCTAAAGTGACAAACTTACTAGAAAACATAATTCAGTTTTTAACATTTTCATATGAGCTTTGTCATAACATATTATACTTCGAAAATATAAAATACGCATTTACCAAAATTACTCAACATGCACATAAGTAAAACTTTGTGAAGCTTAAGTAAAAATAGAAATTACTAACAGCAGTAAGTTAAATTAAATGTGTGATTTTATTAGTTGGTGCATACCAGAATCAGAATTTGTAAAATCATTGATTGGAAGGAGGAATTGTGGAACCTAGGTCTGTTGCTAGACTGGGGAGCTCAGCTTTAGGCACAAACATTAAGTGAGCTGAATGACCTTCATTGTTAGCATATGGTGAAAGTCAGCTCAGATACAACAGAAATGATGAGTTCCTGAAGAGGTTTTGTAGTGGCTTCATTGCAGACTGCGGCACCGCACCCTCTGCTGGCAATGTATTATCTGTCTACTGTGGTTTTATGCGCCTTCAGTTTTAAAGGATTTTGCAAGATTATTGTGAAAATATATTATTTATTTTAATTAAAAAATAGATGTATAGCATGACATGTCAGGTGATACAGCATCTAAGGAGGTATCCCCAAACCAACCAAACCTAAATGGGCAAGTCTGAAAATATATTAGGGGTTTTGGGGCCACAGTATTCTCTGTTAGCTATAGTTATTCTGTTATGCTTAGCCCCCTGTATTAAATAGCCCCCTCTATTAAAATTTGCTCATTTTAGAAAATTTCACCTTTGCTATTTATTTTTCTTATTGTTTTCCAGTTATTGGAAAACATTTAAAATATAAAGTCCTAAATACACATATTTAACTATAACTGGAGGTTGTAGGAAAAAAGCCTGACTATGTGATTTACTAAAGTGAAATGCATAGATGACAGACAAATAGGATATCTGTTATTGAGGTTGGCCTCATAAATTATATTGTGGTTACAAATCAACTTATTCATCAGGTAAATATACGTTCTTCACATTTGGTTGGTTTTGTTTTTGTTTTTACCATCTCATAATATGGAAATGGAGAAAGAAAATGAGAGTTAAAGGAAGTCAAATTTGTCACATATGAGAAGCATGGTGAAAGGCCAAGAGTTTCTATATAATCACCGCACTTTATATTTGCATAATATTAAACATGGGTTAAATAAATTTGATATACATTCTCATTTGGATCTCACAACAACCCATGAAGCAGGTGAGGAAGTGCTGAAGATAGTAGCATTCCTACTTTACACAACGAAGGCTCACAAGATAAAGTGATTTGCCCAGGGCCTTAGACAAGTCAGTCCTTAATTAACATTCTCCATAGGTTCTACAACTTAAAGAAACCAATTTTACCCTGGCTAGTGTGGCTCAGTGGATTGAGTGCCAGCCTACTAACCAAAGGGTCACTGGTTTGATTCCCAGTCAGGGCACATGCCTGGGTTGTAGGTCAGGTCCCCCTTCGGGGGTATGCGAGAGGCAACCAAACATTGATGTTTCTCTCTCTTTCTCCCTCCCATACCCTTTCTTTAAAAATAAATAAAATAAAATCTTTTAAAAAATTTTAAAAAAAGAAACCAATTTTACCATAGGTGATTGGTATAAATAAGAGCGAAGTTTTTATGGCAATTCATCAACATTACAATGAAATAGTGTTGAATGGTGTTATTCCAGGACCTGCTGTATTTAGAAAAGTGGGGGTTTTATCCTGGAGATAAGAAATGACTGAAGTGAAGTGTGTGGCTTAGGAAACAGTACTAAATAAACTGATTATTGAGTATACTGTTTCATCTATCTGTGGCATACCCTTGCATCATTGGCATGAATAATTAAAACTTCACAGATCTCTTTTTAAATCAAACTGTTTTATTGGTTCTAAAATGAGAACAGCCTTTTAAAACACAGGAAAAGGCTTATCTTTAGAAAAATGAAGGGTCAGTAGGGTAAGTTTGAAAGTAACATTTACCCAACACCTATTTTATGTCAAGGTTAGTATGAGGCACTGTGACCAGGTGTCAGAGGGACTTTTATTCTCATTTTATGCAAAACAAATGGAGGCTCAAAAGATTTAAATTTAGTAACTAGTAGCAGGTTTAGTTACCCAGCTACTAATGAAGAAGCAATAATTTGAACTTGAGCCGATGCATATTCATCTCCTTCCTCTACACAAGACTATCTGTAAAATGCAAATCTAATGTTAAAGCCGTCTCAGCAGCTGCACTACAAGGTGGAGACCACGTGCAGTTCTTTCACTACGAAGCCACCACGTAATCAATAAATCATTATTGCTTGTAGAACTCTTTTATCATTGTCTCCATTTATTAACATAGCACTTAGAACCAGAAGGGCCTTCAGAGTTTAGAATTTACAAACTAAAGGTATGTAACAGAATGCTTTTGTGGAACATTTTAAAAATATATATAACGCCTTCTGATTTAGTAGGTTTGGGGTGTGGGTGGGTATGTGTGTTTGGAAAAGTTTCCTAGGTGACATGGTGTGGTTTTCTGGTTAAGAATCATTTCTCTAGCCTAACTCCTTAAAATTGTATAGATGAAAGAGTTTTCTTGAAAGGAAGAAAAATGCCTCCAATTTAAGATTGCCTTGGTAACTTGGGTAGTTAGAAAATGTAAGACCTTAATGATTCTTTTTCTCCAGTTCTTTCTGAGCTCATATTTCACCACCATAACTTGCAGTTTAGTTCCTGATTTAATGACTTGGGGCTTTAGGTAGCTCTTTATTTTCAAAACAAATCTGTTTTTTACAAAATATAATGTAGATGAATGAACAATGCTCTGCACTGTGTTTTGGGTTCAGAAATTGTGAGGAGCTCTTTAATGACAATAATTCAAGTTAGTTGCAAACAGCTGCAGCAGGGAGAGAGCAGACAGAGCTGCTGGGTTCAGTGCGGAAGCCATACTGAAGTTTGTACAGTGTCTGTGGGACCAAGACTTAGCTCTAGGTTGGAAAATAACTTTTTAAAACCCACTAAGGCCCTGGCTAGTATGGCTCAGTAGACTGAGTGCTGGCCTGCAAACTGAGAGATTGCAAGTTTGATTCCCAGTCAGGGGCAAATGCCTGGCTTGCAGGCCAGGTTCTCCGTTCGGGGAGAGTGAGAGGCAACAGATCCATGTTTCTCACCCTCTCTCCCTCCCTTCCCCTCTCTCTAAAAGTAAATGAATTAGAAAAATTAAACCTACTAAGTTTATTTTACATTCATATATTTCTGAAGTGATTTATAACCTGGTATTATCTCCCACTCTGGTCATGTTTAATAACTTGAAACATGATTTCACAATTCTCGAGGTTTATACAAATGTAAAAGCTTACTTTTTCAGATGGGTAAATCAGGCTCCTAGAGACAACAGGAAGCAAGAGTATCTTTTCCTTACATTGGACAATTGGAAAAGAAACCCAAGAAGGAATCTATGATTTGTGGAAGAGCACAGTTAATTTTAACCTTAGTTGAGTCCATCCACCATAGTTGATCAGTAGCTAAGCCGGACTCTCTTTTCACTCATTAGCTCCCTGCCCCCACATTTATATCTTCCTTAACAGCACAGATCAAGATATTTCATAACACAGAATCCAAATAAAGTATTTGGGGTTCAAGCAACTTGATTTATGATCTCCACTTTTTATTAAAACAAATTCACTTTTCAAAGGGAGTCGTATTTTTAGTTTCACATTTTCCTTCCTCAGAGAGAAGCTTATACTGTTTTTTCCATATTATGTCAAACACATTTTTCTTTCAAATTTTTAAAAATTAAGATTACTCTTAATGATCAGGAGTAAATAAGAGTCTCCATATCTTCTCAACTGGTTAAACAAAATGACCTTACTTCAGGTAAAATGTCATGGGCTGATCCCTCTAAGGAAAAGTGTAATGCTACATTATTACCTTGTAGAATTCTCAACCCTATAAGAGAAGGGACAAATATGAGCAGAGAGAAATAAACAAAAAGATTGTACATCTAAGCATAGGAAAGCATAGTCAGGTTCAAAATGAACTAAAGACATTTTCTTTGGTTAGAGGAACTACTAGATTGGGGTGTCAAATTCATTTTTACCGGGGGCTAGATTAGCCTTGCAGTTACCTTCAAGGGGCCGAATGCAATTTTAGGACTGTAGAAATGTGACTACTCCTTAACTAGGGGCAAGGAGCTCGGTGCTGCCGCTGGGTAGAAACAAGGTGCCAGGCTGGATAAAACAAGGTGGAGGGTGGGATTTGGCCCATGGCCTTGTGTTTGCCACCTGTGTACTTGATATTGGCCTGGGATTCTTTAGAACAGGCCATATGCTGCCTGCCATTAATTCCTTGAATAAAGTAAGTTTTTCTACTTCTGTGACCATTTGGAAAAAATACAACAAACAAAAAGCACAAAAAGCAACAACCAAGTAATCACCATTTTTATGTTTTTTTGAGAGTAATACATATTTGAATGTTGCATTTTCAAGAGAATATATACGCATTTTGTCATTGCTAATGCAACCAGTGAGAAGGCCTCCTGTCCATACTCAGAAGCTCAGTAAGTTAGAATTGTTGGTCTTATAAGGCTAGATGGGGCCTTAGAACTAGTCATCCTTTCTCACCTGTTATACACACGTGAGAAATCTGATGTGGCTTGTTATTGGTTACCTGGGGGTTGAAGAAAAGCTATTGGTGAATATTTTTGATTTTTAGTGATATTCTTTTTGGCTCTTTTCTGCTTATGATAAAAATTAAGTAGTTAAACTTGTATATTCAATCAAAGAAGGTCAATATCTGGTTTTTCATGTTTCAGAAATATAGGGTATGTAGTAATGCTATTCTCCATATATTTCTGGCTTTCTGCCTTCCATATTGTATTTTCTAACCCTCATGTAGTTGAATGGTACCACACGACCATTTCTAACCAATACTTTTTGAGCAGAATTGTGTGTCATTTCTGAGGAAGAGTGTTTAATCCATGATCCTAGACCCTCTGGAGATCTGTGGAAGCTACTCCATTGGCCTGTGTCCCTGAACCATAATGATATGCAGCACCCCCTGCTGAACATGAATAGCCATAGCATGAGAAAGAAAAACCTTTTTGTTTTGAGCCACTGAGGTTTGTGGCTTATCTGTAACCTCAGTTTAAGAACCTACTAACAAGGCATTTTCTTCTAAGCAAGAAAATGTTTCTAATTTAGGCTGTAGCATTAAAGGGAAAAGAAGAATTTAGGTAACACATTTGACAATTTAGGGCAAAAAGAATGATATGACATTTTTTGCTTATTGAGAGCCTGAGAGTATCTTTGGGGGGAATGTTGCTGTGTCTTTATCTTTATCCTCCATTTTGGCTATTTTTTACCACCCATGGTAGCAAACTATGCATGGAATGACTGCTGCAACCAATCTCAACATTTTTAGAACTATTGTCGTTTTAAATCACAACTGAGATTCTGTAAATTAAACTGGGAATCAAAGAATCAGGGTTGCAGTTTGCATGTTGCCACTGCATGACCTTCATGCTGTCTGAGTCTCAGGACACAAATCTATAAATAGGTGTTGAAGCAAATCATCTTGAATATCTTTCTAGTCCTGTCGATCTGTAATTCCAGGAAATCAGAGCAACATACTGCTAGCTAATTTGGGCTGGGAATCTTAAACACAATTTTAAAATATAAGAACCAGATTGAAGGATATCTTGATATAACAGTTCAAGGAATAAATGATATGTAAGTCATCTAAAACTGAACTGTCCCCAAACACGATGTACTTTCAGAGTGCCATTTCATTTGTAAGTGCTATCCATGATTTACAAATATTTTCCAGGTTATCTGATATTTAAGTGTATTTTCCTTGTACTTAAGATTTTTTTTTTTTACTGTGCCATTCTGAAAAAGTTTTCCAAGGGTGTGGTGGAACTGTGTTGTTCTATTTAACTTGCTTTTTTAATCTTTCCAATTTCTTATAGAGATGAGGATGCCAAGATTTTTAACACTTTTTCATGAGATTTACCAGCTTTATCTATATTTGCCATATTCTTCCTGAGTTCTAAGGAAAGAGGGATTGAACAAAAGAGAAAAAAAAGAGAAAAAACTCACTTTGCAGGGTGGGGTGGATAAACAGTGATGGAAGGAGACTTGACTTGGGGTGGTAAGCACACAACACAGTGTACTACTGATGATGTGCTGTGGAATTGTGCACCTGAAATCCATATAATTTTGTTAAACATTGTCATCCCAATAAATTTAATAAAGAGGAAGAAAAAAAGACCTTGGGAAAGTATTGGCATGCTCTGCATTGCCCTCTCCTTTTGGTGGAAGTGCAAGCAAGGGTCGCTGCACTTAAAGCTTCAGCTATCAAATCCTCAGAATGGTTTGTCTGCTGCAGTCAGTTGGGATGGGAGGCTCAAGTTACAAAGCCTTTAGGATCAATTGCCATGTGCCCATTTAATGGTGGATGCAGTGTCACTGATTTCTTGCTCTGGCTTTTGACTTCTGCTTTCCCAGAGCCAAAAGTAAGCTGTCCTCAGAGCTGTAGTCTCTCACTGGGAAGTACCCACTGAAGGTATAGTAATATCATTAGTATCCTAATGGATCAGTAAAGGAAGTAAGTGATTTATGAAAGCCAGTTCAATTGTTTGTTTTTGTGCAGATGATGTTTGGAATTGTTCATTTTCACTTATAATTTTTGTATTGCAGTTTAATGTAGTTAGTATTGTAACATGTATTCTTATATCTTAGAACTATATTAATGATGGAGAATGTTGCCCATAATGGTTGCCATTCTTGTTGATTGTAAAGTCTACATCCAAGAATCAGAAACTGCCTAAAAATATAAGCTAATGGCACTGGAGCTGACAGCACCTTGTGTTAATTCAGTGGCAAGTAAAATGCTTTTTACATAAAACTTGATTTTTAAGAAAGCAGACATGACATTTTGAGTACTGTTGCTTATTTTGCATTCCTAAAGCATTTTCTGCTTTCATCTGAATCTTAAATTTAAAGACAGTTTTTGTGCATTGACCCAGGAAAATGAAAATAACACAAATACAAACATTACTCAGTTCCAAGAATTTTTAGAGCTTCAAGTTCTGTGTACAAAAGCACCATTCAGTGTTTTAAAAAGCTGGAAGAGGGTGATCTTAGCAGCACAATCTTATCATCTTCAATTGGTCATCTTACCTGAACTTAAATGTAGGCTACTTGTTGTAGAGTGCAGTGTTAGAAGAGGTGACACAGTGCCTCCAGATGTCAGTTAACTCTGAGGAATGCGTAAGCCCCCCAGGCTGAGGTAATGTACTGTATGCTTTCTGTATATTTGTGAACCACAGTCTTGGGGTCTCTGGATAGGTATGAGAGGTATGCAGAGTGAGGTATTTTATTGAGTCTTCTGTGCCACCAGGCTCACAACACTCAAATGAGCTAAGCCAGATTCCTCATGTCACAACTTGGGTGGCTTAATTGGTGAGCAGTGTGAACTGAATGGAATGCAGTCACACAGAGGATGTCCTGAAATGTGTTCAGATTTTATGGCTTGAGAGCGATGTGCATTTTACATGATTCTTTTCAGTGGAACAGTTGCTATTTTAGATATCCTTTCTTAACCTTTAATATAATTTGACTAACCAATGTCACCCCAATAAATTAAAAAGTTAAAAAAAAAAGGAAAGAAAGCAAGTTCAGCTCCAACAGTGGATGTCTGTTCCCATGGCCAGTAGATGCAATTGGCCTGTACATGCACTCCGCTTGTTACACAGCAGAAGGACCCCAGTCCCTTCCTCATGGAGTCTGAAGTGCAGAAATCCAGGGTGTGCCTGAGGGCTATTGACACACACTTCGGCAGAACAAAGGAGTACACACAGAGCCTGAAACAGGGAAGGATATTTCCACACAAGGCGATAAGTCCTGCACGGGCTGTGCAGGCTCTTCATTTCTAGGTAAGGAAGTTCCAAGCCCATTTTTGTGGTGAGCAGAGGTCGAAAAACTGTGCCCATGAGATTGCTTTTCCCTCCACAGGCCATGAGGAATTTCCTGACTTCTAGATTATATGTGTTGCTCCTGTCCTTGTTTCTGCCTCTAGGTCTTTCAATTTTTTTGAAACCTCACCTGAGAATATATCCATTAATTTTATAGAGGAAGGAAGAGAGAAACATTGACCCGAGAGAGAAACATTGATCTATCAATTGGTCACCTCCCATATGCTGCCCAACCAGGTATTGAACCCTCAACCATGTGTCCTGGCCAGGCATTGAACATGCAACCTTTTGGTGCACAGGATGGCACTCCAAACAACTGAGTCACCCAGCCAGGGCTGCTTCTAGGTCTTTGTGCTTAAATATAGTTGTGTCTTTGACAAAACAAAGCAAAATAAAAACAAGTAGTGTTGTTTGCTTGATTTGTTATCATAGCCATTTCTCCAAGTCTAGTGGATAGTATATTAAGAAAATCCTAATAATTACATTACTCTGTGCTTTCATGTAAAAGCCCTATAAAATTCCTCTTAGCTCAGCAACTGTTCACAAAAACCGTATTCTTACATACTTGACATTTGAGGTAAGTGCAGATTTTTTTCATTTGCACTTGAGAGATTTCACAACACACTTAAGTAACTGTACTTACATACCCTAAGGGGATGTTGACAAGAATGGGTTTGACATTTGGAAAAAAAAAAAAGCCTGAGCACATCAAATTAAAAGCAAATTAAAGAGCAAGGAGGCACTGATTGTTGCATAAATGTTCTGTTAACCTGTCTCTTTTGAGCTCTGAGGGCAAGAGCATGCCATTTCTCCCTGGGTTGTATTGGGTGCCCTGCTTGCATCAGCTGCTGCTGCTAAGGGTCAGTTATGCGGGGCCTCTCACCCCTTTCCACTTTCAGAACAAGAATAGAACTCATTGTAGCATGAGGATGCAATGCATTCCAAAATATATTTATTCTGAAGCAGTAATCTCTTCCATATCCAGTAAAGCAACCAAGGGCATATTTTTTTGTCACTTAGAATTTTTTTGACATTGGATTTGAAACTCTAAACCTCAAATGTGCTGAAAAAAATAGTAGAAATAATCTATTGGTATATAGTTCTGTGTATTGGTTTAATGTTAATTCAAACATACTTGTTTATGACTTAAGTTGTTTTAATTCACTTAATTAGGAAAAAGAAAAAAATTGCTTTGGTATAAATATGAAGTAAGGATATTATCATTCTACCTCTGCTGTTGTTGATAAGCAGTCAGCAGCTTATTGATAGAGAACATGCGGAGAAGCAGCTATGGCAGGGGGATATTTAGATTACAAATATTGAGAGTTTGAGGACTATTGGAAAGTTTTGGTTTGGGTGAGGTGACTCTGCTACTCTAAAAACTCTCTGGATACTCTTGGAGCATTTGCTCCTGTGTTGGCAAGACAGTCCTTCTAGACAGTGGTGACAAACCCACAGTGGCCCTGTGAAAGAGATCAGACCTCCTACCAACATTAGAGTCTGTGTTCCCTAGCAACATGCTCTAGCAACAAGGGACTTTTACTTCTGCCATGGCAGTTGGAAATCAGCTCTTGGTAATAATCGATTTCTCCTGAGTATCTGCTTGTGTAAAAGGTATTAAATTTGGACTTTATTTCTCTCATCTCCTCGTGCCTGAAACAATAGTGTGATTAATATGTCATTTATTTGAAGTATGTTATTTCTTTTTTAAAATATATTTTATTGATTATGCTATTACAGTTGTCCCATTGTTTTCTCCCCTTTATTCCCTCGCCCTGCATCCTTCCTCCCACCAGCATCCCGCTCCTTAGTTCATGTTCATAGGTCATACATATAAGTTATTTGGATTTCCATTTCCTATAATATTCCTAACCTCCCCCTGTCTATTTTTTACCTATTATTTATGCTTCTTATTTGCTGTTCCCTTTCCCTATTTCTCCCCCGTCCCTGGTGATATCCCTCCGTGTGATCTCCATTTCTGTGATTCTGTTCCTGTTCCACTTGTTTGCTTAGTTTGTTTTTGTTTTAGGTTCAGTTGTTGATAGTTGTGAATTTGTTGTCATTTTACTGTTCATAGTTTTGATCATCTTTTTCTTAGATAAGTCCCTTTAACATTTCATATAATAAGGGGTTGGTGATGATGAACTCCTTTAACTTGACCTTATTTGGGAAGTACTTTATCTGCCCTTCCATTCTAAATGATAGATCTGCCAGATAGAGTAATCTTGGATGAAGGTCCTTGCCTTTCATGACTTGGAATACTTCTTTCCAGCCCCTTCTTGCCTGCAAAGTTTCTTTTGAGAAATCAGCTGAGAGTCTTACGGGAACTCCTTTTAGGTAACTGTCTCCTTTTCTCTTGCTGCTTTTAAGATTCTCTCCTTCTCTTTAATTTTGGGTAACTTAATTATGATGTGCATTGCTGTGTGGTTTCTTGGGTCCAACTTCTTTGGGACTTTCTGAGTTTCCTGGACTTTCTGGAAGTCTGTTTCCTTTGCCAGATTGGGGAAGTTCTCCTTCATTATTTGTTCAAATAAGTTTTCTATTTCTTGCTCTTCCTCTTCTCCTTCTGGCACCCCTATGATTCGGATGTTGGAACATTTAAAGTTATCCCAGAGTTTCCTAAGCCTCTCCTCATATTTTTGAATTCTTGTTTCTTCATTCTGCCCTGGATGAATATTTATTTTTCTCTGGTCCAAATTGTTGATTTGAGTCCCAGTTTCCTTCCCTTCATGGTTGGTTCCTTGAATATTTTGCTTTATTTCACTTTGCACAGCCTTCACGTCTTCCTCTATTGTAGGGCCATACTCGACCACTTCTCTGAGCATCCTGATTGTCAGTGTTTTGAACTGTGCATCTGATAGGTTGGCTGTCTCTTCATCACTTAGTTCTGTTTTTGGAGCTTTGATCCGTTCTTTCATTTGGGCCATTTTTTTTTTTTTTTTTTTTTTTTTTTTTTGTCTCATGTGGTGTTGGTGGTATAGTGGTGAGCATAGCTGCCTTCTATATTTTGTTGTCTCAGCATACCTGTTATGCAGTAAGGGGCAGAGCCTTAGGTATTTGCCAGGGCAGACAACCCAGATCCCTGTGTTGTGGCACTGTGTGTGGGGGAGGAGTCCAAAAGGGAGCACTGAGGCTTGCTTGGTTCTGGGCTGGCTTTCAGTCACTCCCCTGCTACCCACAAAGAAATTGGGCCCTTCTGGTGCTGATTCTCAGGTGTGTGGGCTTATGTACATTCTAGGACCCTGTTGGTCTCTTCAATGAACTCTTCTGTGAGGCTGAAAGTTTCTCCCACCACCTCAATTCCCACAGGTTTTTATAGCCAGAGGTTTTGAGGCTTTATTTCCCTGTGCTGGAACCCTGGGTTGTGCAGTCTATCTTGCTCCCCAATTGTTTGTCCCAGTTTATCTGCACCCAAATGTGGGGTCGCCTGGTCCACCAGCTGCCACCTTGCTTACCCGGTCCTCAAGCCGCTGCCTTGCTGCATGTTCTCTCTGCTCCTCCTACCAGTCTGGATCAATATTTCTTCTTTAACACCTTGGTTTTCAGACTTCCATACAGTTTGATATTGTGGTAGTTATGGTTTTGTTTTTTTAATTTGTTGATATCTTTCTTTTGGTTGTGTGAAGAAGCAAAGTGTATCTACCTATGCTTCCATCTCGGACGGAAGTCTCTGGAGTATGTTATTTCTTTATTTGGCTTAGAAAGAGACACTATTTTGTATGCTATTAGCTTGTGAAGTTATTATAATTTCTGCCATGAACCTCTGCTACATAAATTTATGGCAAAGACACACTCAGTTTTCGAGTGTAACTTTTGCTGCCTCATCCTCCCTCCCAAAAAACATAAAAATAAACATTTTAAAAATGAACTCCATGAAACCATTCTTATACTATATTGGCATTGCACTGTTAACTTTTACTTAAAATAAGAAAACCAGTTTTAGATTACATATTCCGATAGTGGCATTGGCCATATGGCATTGGGTGCACATTCACATCCAACCCTAGGTGAAATCATAAACTTGGAAGAGTTTACATTTCTTTTTTCCTCCCTCCCTCCCTCCCTCCCTTCCTTGTTCTTTCCTTCTTTTTGCCTTTAAAATTTCTCTTTTGCCCAGAAGCCTTCACCTGCATTCCAATAAACGCCCAGTATTGGATTGAGTTCCTCCTTAACCTCAGTAAAGAATCTGATCTTCATCAGGAACATAAAACTAATACACAGGTATCATACAAAGGCAGAATTAATGAATAGTAATGAGAAGAAATAGGAAACCTCTAACTTTGATGCCCCTGGACTAACTACATCTAACTATAGGGATATTTTTATAGTTTATGCCCACCTGCGTCCAAGCCTGGCTTAGCCACTATCTCAGTCATCTGTTTTTCTCAGCTTCATTTATATCTGTTATTTGAAGGCTGCAATGATTCATTCTACAAGATGGTGTTAGAAGCAGTCAATAAAACATGAAGTACTTTGTAAGTGGTCTTTAAAAAAATTGCTTTAAAATCATGCAAGGAATAGCCTCAGCAATCTTGAGAAAGAAGAATAAAGTAGGAGGGATCATAATACCTGATAACAAACTATATTACAAGACCACAGTCATCAAAACAGTCTGGTACTGGCATAAGAATAGACACATACATCAATAGAACAAAATAGCCCAGAAATAAACCCATGTCTCTGTGGTCAATTAATATTTGACAAAGAGGGCAGGAGCATAAAAATGGAGTAAAAATAGCCTCTTCAATACATGGTATTGGGAGATCTGGATGGACAGGTACAGGCAAAAAATGAAACTAGGCCACCAACTTATACCATACACCAGAATAAACTCAAGATGGATAAAAGACAAATATAAGCCATTACACCATAAAAGTCCTAGAGGAAAACATAGTAAAATTTCAGATATCCTGCGTAGCAATATTATCACCAATATATCTCCTAGGGCAAGGGAAGTAAAGGAAAGAATAAACAAGACTACATTAAACTAAAAACTTCTGCACAGCTAAAGGAAACATCAAAATGAAAAGGAAACCAACTCTATGGGAAAACATTTGACAGTGATACCTCAGATAAGGGTTTGATCTACAAAATATATGAAGAACTCATATGATTTAACACCAGGTAGACAAACAATCCAATTAAAAAAATAGGCAACAGACACTTTACCAAGGAAGACATATGGAGGGCCCATAGACATGAAAGGATGCTCAGCATCACTAGTCATCAGAGAGATGCAAATTAAAACCACAATGAGATACCACCTCACACCAGTCAGAATGGCCATTATAAACAAATCAACAAACAAGTGCTGGCCGGAGTGTGGAGAAAAGGGAACCCTAGTGCACTGTTGGTAGGGATGGAGACTGGTGCAGCTACTGTGGAAAACAGTATGGAATTTTGTCAAAAAACTACAAATGGAACTGTCTTTTGATGCAGCAGTTCCACTGCTGGGATTATACTCTAAGAGTTCTAAAACACCAATTCAAAAGAACCTATGTGCCCCTATGTTCATGACAGCATTATTTACAATAGCCAAGTGCTAGAGACACCCTAAGGTGCCCATCAGTAAATTAGTGAATCAAAAAACTGTGGTACGTTTACACAATGGAATACTATGCTGTGGAAAGAAAGAAGGAGCTCTTACCTTTTGTAACAACATGTATAGAACTGGAGAATATTATGCTAAGTGAAGTAAAGCAGGGGGCGAAAGACAAATACCATATGATCTCACCTATAAGAGGAAGCTAATGAACAACAACAAAAAATGAGCAAAATAGAACCAGAGGCATGGAAACAAGAAACAGACTGACAGTGTCCTGAGGGGAGGGGGAAGGGGGAGAAAGGGAGAAAGAAGGGTTTAGTAAAGGAACATGTATAAACGACCCATGGAGACATGGCTTGTGTGACTCAGTGGACTGAGCGCTGGCCTGTGAATTGAAAGATTGCTTGTTTGATTCCTCTTCAGGGCACATGCCTGGGTTGCAGGCCAGGCCCTAGTTGGGGGCATGAGAGAGGCAACTGATAAATTTTTCACTCCCTCTCTTTCTCCCCTCATTCTCTTCTCTCTAAAAATTACTAAATAAAATCTTAGGAAAAAAACAACAAATGAGCCATGGACATGGATGACAGGGTGGTGATTTACTGTGGGAATGGAGGTGAGGTGGGTGGGGCAGTGGAGAGCAACAGGGGAAAAATTGGAACAACTATAATAGAACATCAATAAAATACATTGAAAAAATAAAATTGTGCAAAGAATTCTAAATGGGAAGTCAGGAATTCTAAACTTTGAGACATTTTAATTATGCTGGACCTGTTTTCTTTGTCATGAAAACCTGCAGGTTGAACCCTTTGTCTCTAAAGTCCTTTTGAATTGCAGGCATTTGACAATTCCATGAAATAAAATACTTTGCAGAGAAAATATGGTGACACCTAGGACCAGGAACACACAAGGCGTCATGAGTTTGAAGTAGGAGGTAAGTAGAGGAATAAAGGAGATGGTAGTTATGGGGATTGGGCTTAATCCCTCAGAGGACCGGAGACAGAAGCTGTACAACAAGAGCAGGTGCGGTCCGTGTGGCAGGACCTCTGGAGAGTGGGGCATTGGTTTGGAGGGATTAATGGTTTTGGGGTGAAGGTTGCAGGGATATCTGGGAGCAGAGTGAATAGCTAAAATCTTCTAATGACTTTTGTGGGGCAGTGTTGCCAGGTGGGTAGGATCTAAATCTGCAGGGGTGGTGGGTTGGCAAATGCAGGGGTGAAAGTGGCAGAAGTACGACTATTACTACAACAAAACCCAGCTCTTCTTTTCCACTTATTCTACTGGGCAGTGAGAGTGATCAGCTTGCAATGTAAATCACATGACCTCTTCCCAGCTTAAAGTTCTTCAAGGGCTTCCATTGTATTGAGGTTAAAATACAAGTTCCTTATTTGGGCTTCGGAATTGGCACATGCTTATCTCTCTAATCACCGGCTTCCCTCCCCTCTTCCCACCTACATCCCATCCTGCCTCTTTCTGAATTTCAAACCCAGGAGTCAGCTTGGAGTCACCAAGGTTCCCTGCATCAGGGCCTTAGCACATGCCACTTGCTCACCCTTTCCGTAGGGTTGGCTTTGATTCTTTGGGAGCTTAGTTTAAGTATTTCTTCAGACAGGCTTTCTCTGACCACTCTATGCACCATACTGTCTGTCCCTTGTTTAAGCCCTTTATTTCCATAACAACAACCACAAGCTATAACTGTGCCTTAGCATGGTGTCTGACTAAAGACTTGTCAAATAATAAAATGAAGGATTAAGTTTATATTCTTTTTCTCTTCTCTCTTTTCTTTTTGTATTTTTCTCTTTTTCTCAGTTTTTCAAAGTCAAACAGTTTATATAGTTTTCTTTAATTATAAAAGTATATATCTATGTCAAAAACTTAAGTAATACTTAAGTATGTAGGGAGAAAATGAAAAATCACTGAAATTCCATCATCCAGAGAAAATCAGAGCTAACATTTTGTTGTATATACTTAAAAATCTTTTTCTTAATTTAATTTTTTATTTTAAAGATTTTATTAGCTTAAAAAATATTATCGTGCCCTGACTAGTGTGGCTTTGTGGGTTGGGCATTGTCCCACAAAGCAAAAGGTCACCAGTTTGATTCCCGGTCAGGACACATGCCTGGGTTGTGGGCTAGCTCCTTGGTTGGGGATGTGCGAGAGGCAACCAATGGATGTTTCTCTCGCATATTGATGCTTCTCTTCCTCTTTCTCCCTCTTTTCCCCTCTCTCTGAAAATAAATAATAAAATATTAAAAATATATATTATTAATTATATTCCCTATCCTGTACTTTACATCCACTTAACTATTCTGTAACTACCAATTTGTACTTCTTAACTCCTTTAGCTGTAGTACCAGCTGCCCAAATGCCCTCCCCTCTGACAACTGTCAAAATGTTCTCTGTATCTGTGAGTTCATTTATTTTGTTTTTTAGATTTCACAGATAAGTAAAATAATCTGTCATAATTTTCTGTCTGACAGTGTTCTCTAGGTCCATCCATGTTGTTGCAGATGGCATGATTTAATTATTTTTTATGGCTGAGTCATATTCTATAGTATATATGCACCACTTCTTTATCCACAAAATCTTGTTCTTAATTTTAAAAAGGCAATTGAGGTCAATATCCCTGCCCCCCAAAATTTAACAAAGCCAAGGTATTTTCCTTTTAAAAGGCCATCAATTAGTTGAATCTGTGCATCCTCCCCAGAAACTTTTTCCTCCCATTAACATTGGTGCTGTTCTTCTCTGCCTAGGAGTTAGTCTGATCCTGCTTTTTTCAGGCATAATCTGGTGTTTATCTTTGGTAAAAAAAGTAACTGTTATTCTTGTCTTTCACTGCCAGCATTGCCGACTGGGCATTTAAATGCTTTTGATTGTGTATTTGTAGAAGCTAACAGCTGCATATGCTATTTCCAATAGTCTTTAATATCCACCCAGGATGTGACCATAGAATGCTTGTCATTTTTTTGGATGGGAGGATAGATATAAAATTGGTGAGTAATATACAAAGATGAAAACCGGGTGAAACATTCTTCAACAGATTATAAACTTGCCATCCACTGTCTAGAGAAAACTACTTTCCTTTGAGCAGCTCTTGGAGTGCTCATGTGCCTGAACTTGGGGACCCTCAGATGGCCAGTGCTTTGGAGACTCAAGTAAAGTCAGTATGTTTTCAAAACAATATGCATCATTCAACTGGTTGAGATAATAGTCCATCTCTGGATGGACTGGGAACAATACAAGAGAACTCCAAATGAGTTTTCACTAGTCATATGAGAAACTAGTTTCACGAACATTTTATCCTGCCAATCTAAATTTAGAAAAGAGAGAAGGACTCACCACTTCTAACTTCCACCAAACCCTGCAGACAAGAGGTCAGAGAGGCTGACAGTGTAAAATCCTTACCACTTCTGCCAGTTGTGGTCACATGTCCATGATCTCCTAGCTGCAGCAGTCCTGGGAGCCAGCAGTGTCCCAGCCAGTGAATTTTCCTGGCTCGCTCACCATACTATGGGGGCTAAAAAAATATTAATACTTTCTTCCCCAACTTCTAAGTTCTTTTTGCTGAGCTAATCTAATTAACAGAGACAGATTAACGGGAAAATCAAGTTTTAATGTATGCACATGGGGAATTTGTATAAGCATGAAAATTCTAAGTACAGCGAGGCAGCATTGAGTATATTAAGACATTTTTGGACAAAGAGAGAAGAGGGGTAGGCTGTTAGATTTCAGAAGTGAGAAGTGGCAGCAGTGCTATATGCACTACATATGCACATACATACAGTGCTGTTCTCCAACCGATATTTAAGTCACCAAGCAACAAACAGAAAAATAAATAGAAACTGAAACTGGAAAAGTCTGCATTTGTGCTGCCAGTCACTACCAGAACCAGTAAATAGAGACAAGGATTCAATCTTTATGGGCGCTCTATTCAAATGGCTGGTGATCTGAGAAGACGATGGTTTAGGTACCCTTAAAACCATCTTAACATTTCATTTCAAGCTGACCTTTTTATAATGACAAGAAAGGGTGGTTTTGAGAAAAGGTTAATTGGATAGAAGGGTAGGTAAGAAGTTTGGAAAAAAGGTCGATTGGATTTTCCCAGTACTTTATCTGTTGATGAACAGTATGGCTCAGATACAATTTCAGTGGCTTGCAGACCCCTGGGGCACAAAGGTTGAATTAATTGATTGTTGACCTCCTGGTCACATGGTCATGCATTCCAGTTCCTAGAATAATAGCTTTCCACATGCATTAATAACTTAGGGCTATCACTTAAGGCTAAAATCTATAACTCTCTTGTTCCCCTATCAAAACTACAATTTTTCTCTTAAGAAAATTGGATCGATTAGAGGGCCATGGGCAAGTTCTTCCCTTCTTTGAAGCATTGACATGTACAACTGAATGGTGTTTCTAGTTGTTTATATTCAGTTCCAGCTCAATCAATAAACCAGTTGTTGGCACTGTGTTGGGATCTGATTAGGCTGAGAAATCCTTGTTATATTTTAGTAGGATCAATTTCATAGATTTTTGTAAAAATATTCTGCAACCCAAAGCCTAATAGAAGTTTAAATTACATCTTTATTTCTGTTATTTTCATATAATAATATTATTTGATGTTCTAGGAATTTTTTATTTGGGAAGGGATGTCTAAACTTAGAACTATTTTTCTTGGCTATTATTACTTAAACCTTCACTGCTAGATTTGGACTATTTGTTTTGATGTGGGAAGGGGGCAGGCAGTTAGCATGTTATTTGAATAATTACGTTATGTAAGAACATATTAATGTATTTATACTGTCAGTGCCCAGCCCATTGGCTTCGCACTCCCAATTTTGATTATATGGAAATTCTGTTAAATGAACAACAACCCCCAGTACTCAGTCAGTGGCTAGTGGAAGTTAGGGTGTAATTACTCCAGCTCCATCCCTCTGTGTGTGGGGTGATTGTGAGGCCTGTGGCATTAAGTTCTAGTGATGATGACATGCCAACCCAGCCTTTATTAGCTGTCCTCCCTTTCCTGCAGCTCCCATACCAGCAATGCCTGAACCTTCCTAGTACATGATTTGCAATCAAATCTTTGTCTCACATCAAACCATATCCCTTTGGGGAATACCTAATTTAAAACAAACCTCTTGCCTTCAAACAGCATTTTAATCTATTGTCGTTGATAGTTGAAAAAATCATTGGTTTTTATTAGTTTAATCACCTTAATAGGAGCAGCAGTCCTCTCTTTATTCACAGGGGATTTGTTCCAAGACTCCCAACAGAGGCCTGAAACCACAAATAGTACCAAACTCTCTATATGCTATGTTTTTCCTATACATACATACCTAGATAAAGTTTAACTTGTAAATTGGGCACAGTAAGAGATTAAAAACAACTAATAATAAAATAAAATGCCATGACTGATGTGGCTCAGTGGGTTGGGCATTGTCCTGTAAGGTGAAAAGTTACTGGTTCGATTCCTGGTCAGGGCACATGCCTGGGCTGCAGGCCAGGTCCCCAGCTGGGGGTGTGTGAGAGGCAACCAATCAGTGTATCTCTTGCACATTGATGTTTCTCTCCCCCTTCTCCTTCCCTTTCATTCTCCAAAAAAAATAAATAAATAAAAATAAAAATAAATAAAATCTTTAAAAAAATAAGATAATTATATTATAATAAATTATGTGAGTGAGGTCTCTGTTTCTCAAAATATCTTATAGTACTGTACTCATCCTTCCTTTTGTGATGTGAGATAATAAAATGCCTGTGTGATGAGATGAAGTGAGGTGGCTGACACAGGCATTGTGAGGTAGTGTCAGCCTGCTGCTGACCTGATGATACATCAGAAGGAGGGTCATTGCTTTGAGTAATCTTGGATTATTGAGCACTATGGTGTTGATGCTTAACTGTCAGGAGTGAGCAATGTCCATGGTTCGGGAAATTTAATATTTTTTGGACTGCGGTTGACTTTGGATAACTGAAACCAAGGAAAGCAAAACTTCAGATAAGGGAGAACCACTTTACTTTACACAGACATACATACCTCATTTCATTGTGCTTATGATGTTGGGTTTTCTACAAGCTGAAGGTAAGACCCTATGTTGGCAAAAAGATTACAACTTGCTTTATTGTGATACTCACTTTATTGTAGTGGTCTGGAACCGAACCTGCAATATCTTGGAGGCATGCCTGTAGAGTTTCATTCTCTGGTAGTACATATTGTTAATTGTCTACTAAATAATGTCCTTGTTATTGTTGTAAAGGGACAGTTTTGTACATTGAAAACATAATTGAAACAATTAAAATACAGTAAGCATCAGAAAAATAAGTATCTAGGTGAAACATGATCATATTTTAAGAGTTTTCAGTCTTGACAGTGACATTTAAAGACAGCAGAATATTCCCTGACTGGTGTGGCTTGGTTGCTTGGATCGTTGTCTCATAAACCAAAGGGTTGCGGGTTTGATCCCTAACCAGGGCACGTGCCTAGGTTGTGGGTTCGCTCCCCAGCTAGGGTGCATGTGAGAGGCAGCTGATGTTTCTCTTTCACATCAATGTTTCTCTCCCTCTCTCTCTTTCTCCCCGCTCCCCCCCCCCCTTTCTCCCTTCCTTTCTCTCTAAAATCAATGAGCATGTCCTTGGGTGAGGATTAAAGAAAAAGACAACAAAAGAAGACCAAGTGCTAAGTGTGGTGGCTAAATATAATTATATTTTTATTATTGCTTTTCATACCATCATCTATATTATAGGATAGCCAGGGTCTTCTAAAGAACTTGTAGTTTTGGTGAAGGTGAGGTCTGAGGTCAAATACAGTCATGTGCCACTTAACAATGGGATACATTCTAAAAAAATGCATTGTTAGGTGATTTTGTCATCACTTGAACATGATAGAATGCTCTTATGGGATAGTCCACCACACACACAGGCTGTATGGTACAGCCTGCTGCACCCAGGCCACGAATTTGTACAGTGTGCTAATGCACTGAGGACTGTAGGCAGTTGTAACAATGAAAAGTATTTGTGTATCTAAATGTAGAAAAGTTATACTAAAAATATGGCCTAAAAAATCAAAATGGTCCACCTGCATAGGGCACTTACCATGCATAAAGTCTGCGGGGCTGGAAGTTGCTCTGGGCGAGTCAGTGGGACAGCAGTGAGTGAGCGTGAGGGCCTTGGACACTACTGTGCACTACTGTAGACTTTATACACACTGTACACTTAGGTTACAATAAATTTGTAGAAGAAATATTTTTCTTCAATAATAAATTAACTTTAGCTTATTATAACTTTTTTAAAAAATTTTTGACTCTTGTGATAATAGCATAAACCACAAACGCATTTTACAGTGGCACAAAAATATTTTCTTTATATCTTTATTCTATAAGCTTTCATCTGTTTTTTAAATTACATTTAAAAAAGTTTTGTTGTTAAAAAGCCAAGGCACAAACACACGTATTAGCCTCAGGCTAACGGTGAGGAGGGTCAGTATCACTGTCTTCTGTCTCCACATCTGGTCCCACTGGAAGGTCTTCAGGACAGTAACACACATGGAGCTGTCACCTCCTGTGACGACAGTGCCTTCTTCTGGAATGCCTCCTGAAGGACCTGCTTGTGGCTCTTCTTGAGAAGGTGTCACTCCTTTCAGACATGTGTCTCTGGTGATTTGCTTGGTTTATTTCCTTTTTTTGTTATAAATTTATTTGTAAACAGGTAACACTGTGATGTTACACAGTTAACAATGTCACTAGGTGACAGGAATTTTTTTAGCTCAATATAGTCTTATGGGACCACCATTGTGTATTCAATCTGTTGTTGACTCCAAGTCATTGTGGCCCATTACTGTGCCATTTAATTCACATTAATGTAAGAGCTCTCCATTATGGATCACCCTGGTGTATAGGAGACCATTGAATGAAAAATAAAAGATTTTGCAGAACTAGAGATTACACAGACAAAAGTTAAACCTGACTTGAAAGACATAAGTGTGACTCTCCTAGGTTCTTTTTTTTAAATCATATTTTATTTTTAAAATATAGTTGACATACAATATTATATTAGTTTCTGGTGTACATTCCAGAGATTAGACATTATATAACTTACAAAGTGATCATCCCGATAAATCTCATACCCATCTGACACCATATATAGTTATTAGAATATTACTGACTGTATTCCCTATGCTGTACTTCACATCTCCATGACTGTTCTGTGACTACAATTTGTACTTCTTAATCCTTTCACCTTTTTCCCTCATCCCTCCAATCCTCTCCCATCTGGCAACCATTACAATATTCTCTGTATCTATGAGTCTGTTTCTGTTCTTGTTTACTTATTTTGTTTTTTAGATCCAGTTGTTGATAGATAGGTATTTATTGCCATTTTATTGTTTGTATTTTGTATCTTTTTTCCCTTCTTTTTCTTAAAGAAGAACTTGTAACTTTTTATGTAATACTGGTTTGGTGATGATGAACTCCTTTAGCTTTTTCTTTTCTGGGAAGCTTTTTATCTGTCTTTTGATTCTAAATAGCTTTTCTGGGTAAAGTAAACTTGGCTGTAGGTCCTTGCTTGTCATCACTTTGAATATTTCTTGCCAATTCCTTCTGGCCTGCAAACTTTCCATTGAGAAATCAGCTGATAGTCATATGAAGGGTCCCTTGTAGGTAACCAGCTGCTTTTCTTGCTACTTTTTAAGATTCTCTCTTTGTCCGTAACCTTTGGCGTTTTAATTATGATGTGCCTTGGTGTAGGACTCTCCCTTACCTGGTGAAGGAAATAGACATAAAGGTTCAGGAAGCACACAGAGTCCCAAGGAAAATCAACCCGAAGAGGTCTACTCCTAGGTTCTTTTGAGGGCAGGTAATGGCTTGGGTTTGCAGCTGTAGTCTGGCCCCTAAATGTGCCAGCTATCCTTGGCCAAGTGGGTGATAAGGTCAGAGGTCATGATAAAACCAAATTCATGGTCATTAGCTAGAAGCACGTTCTGTCTGTGCTGGGTCAGTAGTGTGTCCTATAATGTAGGGAGAGAGGCAGTGGAACGTGGTGACTGGATGCAAATCCCCACTCTGCCACTTACTGTCATCAGATAAAGTGAAGATGATAATTCCTACCTTTCAGGGTATTTGTCAAGATTAAACTGATAAAGCAATTTGAGCACAGTGCCTGATAGATAGTAAACTCTTGGTAAATGGTAGTTGTTTGTCCAAACCAATTACACTTTCAAAAAGGAAAGAAGGTACTGAAATGATACATATTATATAATTTGTTATATAATTGAAAATTTTATATATTTGTTGAAAATTAGTTTTATTATATGGATAGTTCTATAGGATATTTGTATTTAAACATTTTGAAATGATAGTCTTTTAAAAGTTCATGTACATTAAAGCAAAATAAAAAATGAAACCTTTATATTGTCTTATGTGAATATTAAAAACTAAGTATAATTATTTTTGTTAAGTATTTACATAATTAGCTTTTTAGTTATATCTAGCTCTACTACTACATAACTGGCATTTTTATGCAGAATGCCTTTTTTTCCTAATTATGTGGACATTATTTTTAATTTTTCCTAATAATGTGGACATTATTTTTAATTTTTCATGATATCTACAATTGTTTTATAAGTTGTACTTTGTTGATAAACTTGAAATTGACACCTTAAATTAACTCTCTTCTGTGAACCATAATATTTTTACTTGAGAAAAGTAATTTCTTTATAAGAACTGAGTGAAAACTGAGTGAATTCTGCTAAATAGAGAATATTTTCAATTATAATAATTTTTGTATTAAAATGTATAAGTGATCAGCTAAAATATAATTCTTGATACTGGGTTTTTATTATTTATTTATTTATTTATTTGCCTCCATTCAGAGTATCTTTCCTTGACAAACATTCCTAGAGGACAAAATTCATCAGATAAATTATCTCCAGATGTGATTCCTTTGATGTTTCCCCAACTGGGATGCTACAAAATCAAAAGTGCTCCTAATGTTTCTCTTCACAAGTGGATATATTCCAAACAGCACTGATGGAATTTCAGTATTAAATCTTGGACAAGACTTGAGTGTTCATTATTTAATTTACTCACTCTTTGTTATAGTTGGGGTGTTGTAGGTCTTTCTTTTTGCAAGTTTTGTTTTTCAATAATTGTAATGCTTCAAAAGCTGAAGGTTTCTGGTATTCCTTGAACTTTTTATTAAAATTTCTAACTGTTATTGAACAAATGCAACCCAAATCTAGAGGAATCATTTACAAAAAGTTCAGTACTACTGATAGGACACATTGATTTACTAAGTAGTTCCAATTAATGATGGGCAGCAAAGAGAGAAGTCTAGTGAGGCCATACTGAAGTGTGTGTGTGCATTTTTAATTTTAATTTTAATTTTTAAAAAAATTCAACATCAGCCTCTATACAAAAATTGCGTAGTTTCATATTTCGCATGTTCAAAATTTTAAAATTTGGGGTGACAAATGCAGCTTCTCTTTCAACTGATATTTAATGTAACTTCTTTGAGTGAAATTATGACTTTCATTTACACTTGAACCAATTCCAATTACATTTTTTGCTTCATATTTTAATTTTATTTTAATTAATTTTGGGGGACGCTTGCATCCCTTCTCATCCCCATTCATCCATATACTTTAGATTAATGGTAGGTGTCTTAGCTCTGGCTGGGTGGCTCAATTGTTTGGAGCAGTGTCACGCACACCAGAAGGTTTCAGGTTCAATTCTGGGTCAAGGCACATACCTAGGTTGCGAATTTGATCCCTGCTTGGGGCACGTGCAGGAGGCAACCAGTTGATGTCTTTCTCTCCCATCGATGTTTCTCTCTCTGTCTCTTTAAAATCATAAAAACATATCCTCAGGTGAGGCTTAAAAAATAAATAAATACATTAAATTAAATGTCTTAGCTTAGTAAAATATTGTTTTTTTTTTTCCTATAGATACAGTGTTCCACCAAAATTGTATGGTGCTATCACAAGTACTTTTAAATTAAATTTACGGGAAGATTCACAATAACATTAGATATTTAATCTTAAACAGACTAAATTCTGGAAACATTGCTTGGATTTCATGAATTAGTTTTAAAAAATCAAACCATTTTTTGGAATTGATCTTTTTTTTTTAAAGATTTTTTTTTTCCTTTTAGATTTTATTTATTTATCTTTAGAGAGGAAGGGTAGGAGAGAGGGAGAGGGAGAGAAACATCAATGTGCGGTTGCCTCTTGTATGTCCCCTGCCGGGAACTGGCCCGGCAACCCAGGCATGTGCCCTGACTGGGAATCGAACCACGATCCTTCGGTTCGCAGGCCCGCGCTCAATCCACTGAGCTACACCAGCCAGGGCTGGAATTGATCTTTCTAGGTGAAGCTTTGATAACACTGACATAAAATTAGCAACATGGAACTGTTTATAAAAATTCTTCTGTGTTCATTATCATACACACTATAGCAACCCCTTGGTCCTCAGGCCATCAATCCACTGAGCCATACCAGCCAGGGCAGCACTTAATATTTTAATAAATGTAAACTTCCATTTTTGAGCTCATTGTTAGTGAAAGAGCTTATTGCAAAAAATAGAGCATCACCAAATAATAACATAGTTAGTCATTATAGGTATACTAGTACATCATGCAAGAAATGACCAAGTCATTATGTTAACAGTGTCTAGATTGGTCTCTATATGCTTTTAAGGCAGCACTCTTGGCCTCTTTTCCATGAAAGTATTTTGAATACCCTAACCCGTAATTTCCCACCTCTCCCAGCAGCTGTGCCTTTGCAGTTCCATTCATCCTGCAGGCCTGAGCGTGGGCATGGCACGCCGAGCTGGTAAGTCCTAGGCAACAGGGCAACAGCGTGTTCTCTCACCACCACCAGAGGCTGGAGGGGTTTGCTGTCCCTGGCAGCTCTGACTTGGGTGCATTTTCTTCTGTCAGCAAATGTAGTGCTGTCGTGAAGAGGAAGTAGTGATTCCATTGTATTTGGAAAGGACTGCGGAAAGTAGAAATGGGCCGTTGCTGGTTATCATTCGTTAGAGGGATATCTCTGTTTGCTGCTTGTCTTAGCTCAGAGTACTGTAACTAAATATAGACTGGGAGGCTTAAACAACAGACATTTCTCGCAGTTCTGGAGTCTGGAAGTTCAAGATTAAGGTGCTGGCAGATTCTGTGTCTCGTGAGAACATACTTCCTGGTTTGCAGATGGCTGTCTTCTTGTTAAATCCCCATATGGCCTTTCCTTGATGTGCATGTGTGTGTCTGTGTGTGTGTGTTTACGGGGTCAGTGGCTCTGGTTCATTCCTCTTATGAGGCCAGTAATCCCATTGCAAGGACTCCATCTTCATGACCTCATCTAAGCCTGGTTACCTCCCCAAAGTCCCACCTCCAGACACCACCTGACTGGGAATTACAGCTTTAACACGTAAGTTTGATGGGGACACAAACATTCAGTCCATAGCACTGCTCATGTGCTTCATGTAGTGTTGGATGAGACCGTGGGGGAAGCTTGGAAATACAAAGTGTAGGACTACTCAACCAAACCCAGAGTCATTCATTCATTCATTTAAAATGACTTATTTTTAGAGAGAGGGTAAAAGAAGGAGAAAGAGAAGGAGAGAAACATCAATGCATGGTTGCCTCTTGCACACCCCGAGCTGGGGACCTGGCCTGCAACCCAGGCATGTACCCCGACTGGGAATTGAACCAGTGACCCTTTGGTTTGAAGGCCAGTACTCAATCCACTAAGCCACATCAGCCAGGGCCCAGCGGCTTTTAATGCGACTGTTAATAGTAATTCTTCAGTAAAGTGAAAATATCAAGGCAAATGTTAAACCAAACAGGATGACAGGACAATAGGCCCAAACCTGGACTGTCTGGGGCAGAAAGGGACCCTAACCACTATTAGAAAGGTTGGCACTTTATCTGAAAAGAAGTTTTTACATAGGAACGCTAGAGGGCGCTTTAGACTGTAAGAATTTTGCTTTAATTTACACAAGATAACACATTCAGTACAAAATTGATGTTAAGTTTCAAAAGTGAATAGTTTATAAACGTTAAAAGTAATCATAAAATAGTAAATGGTTTATTTATTTAGGTAAATACATATTAGGTGATTTTGACATTCTAAGACTATGAAAAAATTCAATACAAATGTTTTGGTGTGTTTCCACCATTACTCCATGCTAAAGGTTATGATGATTCTATTTTTGTTTTACTTCAAAATTAAAAAAAAAAAGTCTTCAGGGGTGCCTTGAAGTTAAACAGTTTGCCCTCACTAACTGAGATTTTGGTTTTTTTCTTGGGGGGGAAAGGCAGAGAGGAAGTGTTCTACAGCCAATTAAAACAACTACAGCATTGTGCTTCTTTCAAGATGAACCTAATGATATTATTTTACATACACATGGCATCCACTGTTCTTATCATAAGTGTTGACAAGTGAGAGTGGGTTATGGAGGCAAGTGCTCTAGTCTTTAGGGAAACACAAACAGTGGGAGGAAATGTATGACCTGGCATCTGATCTAGGGCCTGTGGATTTGTCCCCAGCTCTGTGACTTTGGGCAAATTTTACAATCATTCTGGGTATGTTTTTTAATAAAATGACGGGGTTGAACTAAGTGACTGCTAAGTCTTTTTTTAAGTCTGAAATTCTCTAATCTTGAGTCTTATACTTAACTTTGATTAGTCTTCAATTTGTATTTGCACATAGGTGTCATGTCTAGAAATTACCTCCAACTCACACTGTGAAGTCTGGGGCACTGTATTATGTGGATCAGAAGAGAGTGGGGAGGTAGGTGATTGCCGTTGAGTTCTTTATAGTGGCTTGCTCTGCATCAGAAATAAGTAGCTTTTGTCCACTGACAGAAAATACTCATGTAGGTACTGCTGCCCAACCTTGGAGTTGCTTTGAAGCAAAAATGATGGTCAAATGTTTATATTCCATTGACTTTCTGGCTAGTATTTACAGTAGAATAAAAGTGAGAAGCCAAAAATCACTTGAGATTTTAAATCCAGTCTAATCAGTCTGTTTTTGATGTTAGGAAAACAAACGAGATAAACATTTCCTAGATAACTATGAGCCCCATTTGCCCTCATATAGTTGGGGCCAGACTCGTTAGTGATCTAGTGTTTGATTTAATTGTGTTGCTACACAGGTGTTTAACTCCTGAAGAATGCTCTGACATTTTGAACTGAGTTTTCCTTATAAAACAAATGTATTGTTGAATAATGTATGCTTTATGTGGAAACACAAAATATTAGCAACATTCACTTCTTTTGGAAGGAACACAATTTGATGGGTGGAATTGTACAACTCCTGTCTATATACACACAAGAAAGTGATTCTTAGCGTGTTTCTAAATTTGTAAGATTTTCAGTAACCATTTGCATGTCTTTATGTGAACACATATCTATGTGTATGTGCCTGTGTGCATATATTTTCATGTCTTCCGTCTGCAGGTGTATTGCCATGTTCACACTTCAAGTGTACATTCATTACAGTTAGTAACTTTTGGATGATAACTTGTTTTACATCTTGAAAGTTTCTCTATGCTTCATAGTTCCCCATATGTGATGGTGAAATCAAAATTAAGCAGATCCCAAAGGGAACTTGCATAGCTTGATAATTTCTTCATGACTCATAATGTCTGAACTGAGTCTTGGGAGCAGCAAGCAGAATCAGGGAGGAAAGGACACAGAGTCTAGACGAAAAAGGAAAGTAAGGCAGAGGTCTGATGGGTCTCAGTCCAGGGAACTTGGCCAGATGGGTGCACAACTAGTCAAGTCCGCAAGGAGACCACAAGTGGAAGCCTCCGGAGGTCAGTGTCAGGAAGATTCAACCCATCTGTTATTCATCAACCCTGTACTGAGTGCCCAGTTTGTGCCAGGTGCTACAACTGGTGAAATGAATATGGAAGTTTCTTCCCTCGAGCATTTTAAGGACTAGCAAGTAAAACAGACAGACAAAGACCATGATAAAATCATAAATGCTAAGAGGAGTGCCATGGGAGCCTCAGGAGTTCAGGCTACTGGCCGGCAGAAGACCTCACTGAGGATGCAATGCCCAGTGTCTTTCAAGGGAAGACAAGGGTTCCCCTGGTGGACAGCATTCCTATGTATGAATGGTGGGAGCGTGGACCCCCATCCTGTGCAGTGTGGTCGAGAGGAGGGTCATTCTGGGGAGCGGCAGAAGTGCCTGTCAGAGATGGACCTCTCGGTTCTTTTAAGGCTTTATGAGGTCTTTGATGGACAGGCTGGCTTGAAGTCAAGATAGTGAATCCTGGTTTTGTTGTTGTTTGTTAGATAATCTTCACTTATTTAAGGCATACAATGATTTCCTCAGTCATTTAGCTAAAAATTAACTTTATTATTTTTCATTAAAAGTATGTCAGAAACAACATGGAGGGAAGAGAGAGATCAAATGGATATTAGTATTTCCACTGTTGATTTTAATGACATAGTTTTCAAGATTATCAGTCAAGACTCCCTTAGTTCTAAGTGACTGAAACTCCATTCCAACTAAGCCTATGCAAAAAAGGGAATTTGTGGGTTCACATAATTGGGAAGTCTAGAGGGTGGAGACAGGAACAGCAGGACCAGAGTTTCAAAATGCTGCCCCTCATCTCTCTCCTCTTTACAGTTTTGGATACTACAGTTTTTAAAAAGAGTATCTTTCTTGAGAATTCTAATGAGGTAGAGAACTTCGGTTGGATGAGCATATACTAAAAAACTGAAAAGAAAACCTTCTAGAATTATAAAATAAAAAATAAAGTCATCCTCTTGGAACCCCATTGCTTGCCTTTTGTGGGACGAGAGTGCCAAACATTAAGAAGAAAAAAATATCACACATCAGCCCTGAGCAATGAAGATCGAGGGTGTTAGACTGACTCATACAACGTACGTGCTAGGTATTTTTCCTAAACCTTTTATGTGTAACACGTTAATGTTCATCCAAATTCTGTGAGATAGGCATGAGTATTATCTCTACTTTATGGATGAGGAAACGGAGGCACAGGGAGTTGAGGAGACTGCCCAGGGTCACCCACTAGTGCATAGAAGTTTGTCTTCAGTCATGTGCTCTTAACCATTACCCTGTACAATGCAGTTGCATGCATAATAGTGAATAATTTCTAATGAATGGGTAACTATTGTGTTACGAAGATAGTAAACACATGGTAAAGAAGGAAAGAGGGAAAATGCCATATTTCCACCCCCAGCAGTTAGCTCAATAATTTGATGCGTCCACACAGCTCCCAAAGGTCTGGTGGAGTCCACTCAAGGTGGGGAATGGATTTACCTGGGTCACATCAAGGCTTAATTGAAAATAGTGAATATGGATTTAAGGCCACCACTAATCAACCCTGGGGAGTTTGGGTCCGGGATAGCATAGAAGAGCAAGGGGAACAAGAATGCGGTCTACTTCCTGATAGAATAGGTAAAATGCACGGTAGGAGGAGATACTGCTTAAACAGCCTCCACAGTTCCGTTCAGTAAACCAAATATCAGGAACAGTGGAGCTCCCCTGTGTGTCTGCTCTGGGAGCCAGATCTCCTTGGGTGGAACCCTAACCAGGCTAGATAGACACTGAGGTGCTAGGACTGAAGCTGGTTTCAGTGAGGGATGTGTGAGGTGGGGGTGCGGGAGGTATGTATGAGATGTCTCCCTCGGCTAATTCTTTTCTATCTTTTTTTTTAAAAAGTAAGATTTTATGTATTTATTTTTCGAGAGAGGGGAAGGGAGGGAGAAAGAGAAAAAGAAACATCGATCAGTTGCTTCCTCCATGTGTCCTGACTGGGGAACCAAACCTGCAGCCCAGGCATGTGCCCTGACTGGGAATCGAACTGGCAACCTTACACATTGCAGGATGACGCCCAACCAACTGAGCCACGCTGGTCAGGGCCTTTTGTTGTTGTTGTTGTTGTTGTTAGAAGTTTTTAAATTGTGGTTAAATATGCATAACATAAAACTGACGGGTTTTCAGTGTATTCGTACGTCGGTATACATTCACAGGGCCTATACGGGCATATCTTGTTTTGTTGCATTTCTTTTTATTGTGCATCACAGATGTTGCATATTTTATAAATTGAAGGTAAGACCCTCCATCAGCAAAAAGATTATGAATTGATTATTGTGGTGGTCTGGAACCAAAGCTGCAATATCTCCGAGGTATCACTGTTTTATAGAACTTTTTCAACATTTCAAATCAAAACTCCTCATTTCCCCCACCCCACTGCTCTTGGTAACCTCTATTCTAGTTTCTGTCTCAGTGAATTTGCTTATTCTACATACTTCATATGAGTGGAATCATACAGTATTTGTCCTTTTGTAACTGGTTTCTTTCATTGAGCACAATGTGGTCAAAGTTCATCCATGTCATAGCATGTGTTAGAATTTCATTTCTTTGTTAAAACTAGAAGCCCAGAGAGGTGACGGCATGAGGTGCTCTGGGCTTCCCCCCCATGGGTGGCAGTGGGAGTGAGCAGAGCAGAGGTGCAGTCCTCTTGCCCATCAACAATTCCGAGTCGTCACGGCAACTTCCTTGCCATTGCCAAGGCTAGCAAGGGCTGCGATGGGTGGGGCAACAGCAAAATTAATTTCTCACCCCCAACCTGTCCCCAGGTTCCTTGTCCATATTACCTAAAATATAGGGACTAGGAGATTGACTTAGTGAGAGAGAGTGCAGAGTTGAGGTGGGAAGAAGGCCTGTCAAGGATTCACACTTTACTGTGAGTTCATGTTATCAGATCATTCTCGCTTCTCAGCACTCCCAGCTGAACTAAGCAAATAGGAATTACACACCTGGAGTGCAGAGTAGGGTGAGGCTGAAGCTTTGGAGTATATGTATGGCAGCTGCTGCGGGTATCACCTAAGCTCCAGGTACCTGGGGAGATGGAGGGAGTCAAGAGGAACCTAGAATTCAGAGAAGCCATTCTTGTTCTTGCCAGTCTCAACAGGGACCTTTGTGGCCCACCCAGCAGCTGTCATTTAAAACATCTAAGGGCCCCCAGCCCACCTGGAGTCTTAAAACGGAATGGGGAGAGCGGTTTTTTGCAGCCTCCTTCCCTCCCTCCTGTGGAGATTTTCTGGAGATGGAGCCATGAAGAAATTTCCGAGGCTGACGCCAGTGTCAAGTAGTACAAAACAGAAGTTCTTTGTGGAGAGTTTATGTTCTTTTCAGCTGTACTCACACGTTCACTTCCAGCTCTAGGATCTTACAGCCATGACTCTTAAAGACTTCCGCCTGGGTTTACACACTTTGACACTCTCATAGGAGGAGGGGCCTCCTTTCATCTCAGTGTTGTTCTTTCTTAGCCTAACATTGGATAGGGCGGAGAAAAGGTAGCCGGACTGACTGACTGAAGCTGCGGAGTCTGGAGACAGGAAGGAGGTTTCTAGGTCTGTGCTGTTGACCTAATTCTGTGTTATGTGTTCAGTGCTGCTGACCTAATTCTGGATTCTGTTTTCATTGAATGAGTTGATTATTTTTATATCATTTCCTGGTAAGTGAATTACCTTCACTACTTTCAGTGTTTCCATGTCCCATTTTCTAGTTCCTTACCACATTTTATATGCACTTGAAAATTCCTTGTTTAAACTCTTTCTCCCTCTTTAAAGCCAGTGGGAACAATATTGCCTGTTTATTATTTAAACAGCAGCATTGTGGCTATTATTATAAACACCCTGGTTTTACATATAATTTGTATAAGGAATAAGTTAAAATTTATTGTCAAGTCTTTGAAGGAGCTATGTTCTTCATATTGCACTTTAATATTTCATGTACCAATTTAATGTTTTCTTAAGATTGAAAATTTATTTGCCAGAAAATTTTGAATTTAATAAAAATGGCAATAACCAATACATACATTAATTCAAAATATTTTCACTAAGGACCAAGTAGAACAGTGTCTGAACTTTTCACCAAGAACCTCTTTATTATTGAAAGATGCCTAAAACTTAAATCAGTTTATTTAGGGTTTTAATGAAGAAATCTAAAGCTGCCAATCAGAGCTTCTATTTAGCATGAGATGACTGGATTAACAACCTTTAAGTCATATAATGTGAGAAAAAACAATGTTTAAAAGCATTGTTTAACCTACACCTTTCCATTGAGGGGATTCAGTGGTCTCAAGCAGTGTACCATACATGCACAAATAAAAATGGGTAATAAGTACTATGTGTAAAACAGGGGTGTCAAACCATTTTCACCGGGGGCCACATCAGCCTTGCGGTTGCCTTCAAAGGGCCAAAATAATTTTAGGACTGTATAAATGTAACTACTCCTTAACTGTTAAGGAGTTGAAATTACATTCGGCCCTTCGAAGGCAACCACAAAGCTGAAGTGGCCCCCCCATAAAAATGAATTTGACACCCCTGGTATAAAAGATCAGTGATACACGTCCCCTGCATATTCAGAGGAAGACAATGCCTAATTCTCTAATTTTTTTGCTCTAGTCTCCTTCCTTGAGTGATTAAATATGCATCACTAGATTTGGCTTGCTTTCACTCTCTCTGAAATCTGTTAAATGGGTTATTTAGTTGTATTTTAGTTTCAATGAAAACATTGAAACAAGTCAGTTTTTAAAATACGTATTCTCACTGTAGTTTGCTACTCCTGTTGTCTTTGTTAGGTTGAGCATTGGAAAGACATTCTAAGTTAACGTTCAAACTCATGGTAGCATGCCTTTCTTGATCTTAAAACTTGTTCTGTTATGCCCTATGATTTGCTGATGTGACATAATAAAAAGACCCTTGTCTTGTGTAAATTTGACTTTGTATCCCTTCCCTGATATTCAGTACATTTTGAGATTCTCTTCAGTTCTAGAAATTAAATGGGAATGGTAATTCGATTAAGCATGCTTTTAAAAATGGTTAATAACAAGGTGTCATTGCTTACATATTTTAATAATCAGGACATTCCAATAGGAATGAGTCTGAAGGCAGGATTCCCCCCTCACTGTTACGTGTATTATGAGTGTTACTGATTTGGTCAGTGGTGGGCTGCATGTACGTACTACTGTGGTTTCATAAGATTATAAGGAAGCTGTAAATTCTTATTGGCTAGTGATGTCATATACATACTACTTGATAGTAGTAATAAATGACTGTGTTACTGGCTTATGTACTTACTATACTATACTTTTTATCATTATTTTATAGTACATTCTTTCTACTTACACAAAAATTTGCTGTAAAACAGTGTGTTGTGTTGTGTCAGCGTCAGTGTTCACTGAGTCTCCTGCTGGCATCATCTTCTCTTGAGCTTGATTTAATGTTGTTTTGTCCCTAACATACTCTGTGGTCTCGTAGCCGAGGACAATAGCTTGGGCATGTAGTGGGCTATACTATTTAGGTTTGTGTAAATACACTCTATGATGTTCACACAGCAATGAAATCACCTAGCAGTGCATTTCTCAGGATCTATGCCTGCTAAATGGTGACTGTTTATGTGTTTGAAACCTATGCTAAATGCAAATAACTACATTTAGTAACTTTTTAAGGAATTATTCCTCCTCCATAAAAGGATACACTTATTTTACAAGAAGTGGTAAAATTCCTATTTTGTAAGAGATACAATTTTAAATTTATTTAATGTCAAGAGGTTTTACACATTAACTATGTAATATAACATTTATGTTTTCTTTTTCTGTTGCTGAAGAGGAAGATTAATTCTGTGGAGAAAGCAAGAGAGAAGGTTTTTAGGTCTCTGTCCTTGAGTCTGACTGTAGTCCTTCCTATGCTGTATTATCTGCGTAGTTTACTGTAATTATATACTTCATCTTTTCAGCAGCCTCAACTAATTCGGTTTGAAATTGGATTAAAACAAAACAAAACTTTCTTTTTCTTGTGTGTCCAAACCCATCATTTAGAGTGTTCTGAACTTTTAAAAGAATGCTTAGCTAGTTCTTTTTCCAACCACAATTTGATTTAATTTCCTTAAAAAGCCAGAAAATTGTGCCACATTCAAAGATCCTAGATTTAGTTGTTTAGGAGCTGTTTCGGATGATGTGGGGAGTTAAGCAGACCACCATGTGCCATTTTCCTTTATGAGCACAGCTGATCCTTGGCGCAACGGTGGGAGTGAGGGACACTGACCTCCCACATAGTCAGACATTCACATCTGACTTCTGACGCCCTAAAACCGTAACTAGTAGTGGCCTAGTGTCAAGCTTTAGGGATAACACAGTTGATTAGCACATGTTTTGTATGTTATGTGTGTAATTTTACAGCAAAGAAAGCTAGTAGAAAGAAAACTTTATTAAGAAAATCATAAGAAAGAGAAAACATTTGTTTAAAAAATTCGTTTATAAGTGGACCCACATAGTTCAGACTCATATTGTTCAAGGGTCAGATGTAGTGGAAGAGAATTAGGGCTGGGAACCAAGGGCGAGTCTTTCTCAACTTTACACAGTCTAACAGCTAAAGAGGAGGAGCTGGTGAGGAGGGATTCTCCATTTCTGACCTTAGCATTGCAGTGGGTCTTTGTTTTGATGTGGACTTTTTCTCCTCCCCCCGTTTCTTTTCATTGAAAAAAAATTATAAGCATTTAAAAAATGGTAATATTTGGATGCCCTCTGAGCTTTAGGTTTAGTCCACTGGGTCCAGTTAGTTCTGTTGTGTTTTCATACTGTATTTATCAGAAAAACTTTAAGTGGAATGAAGCACGCAGAGATATGAAATGGTCTCAAGTTTCCTCTTGAGTCATTTTAGCTGCAGAATTTCTCTTCTGCTGCTTGGAAAATGGGAGGCTTTGGAAGCAGGTACTCTCCAGGCTGAAAAAAGCCTCTCATCCTGCAAACTAGTTTTCTCCCGCTTCCCCAGGCAAGTCCAGCATCTGATTTATGATTTGGTCAGCACTGACAGGCAGGGCTCTGGCTATAGCAGTTGTGAGAGGGAAAGTGTTAGCTCTAGTTGTATAGCATAGCAAAAGGAGACCATAATTATGTCAACCTGGAGAGTCTTACTAAATAGAGAAACAAGGGATTGGTTTAGGTATGTATATAATTTAAAAAAGAGGACATTTCAAGTGGTGATTAAGACTAGAACCATTGGGAAAAAAGACTAGCACCATTGGCATTACATAAACCTGGTTCAACATCTGACTTAGCCGTTGATCAGGCAGGTGACCTTGATCTGACTGAGGGGTTTTCATCTGTAAAGATAATAACATGCATAATGTTTAGGGGATATTGTGGAACTAATGTACCTATTGTGATATCTAGCACAGTAAGTCTTGTTAGTGGGTTATTTATTCATAAACATATTTATTCACAAATGTTTTGTCACACATGTACCCAGAGATAGAGACATACAAAATTCTTTGTGGCTTGTCTAGTTGAAATAAGAATGATGGGTATTGTCTTCAGTATTGAAGGTACTCATAGATAAGGTAAGTGGACATGCCATTCACAACTGCTGATATAACTGCTTCTTGCCTGGTGAACTCCTGTTTGTCCTTTAAACCCAGCTCTTTTTCATCTTTCCTCATCCTCCAGAGAACTCTTTCCTCTGTGTTTCCTTTGTATCAGAGCCTCTCTTCTGTTGTTACCTTTATCTCAGGGTTTTGCAGACTCCCCTTTTGGACTGAGAGCATTTTGAATCAGTAATTGTTTTAGTCATAACTACTTCCCCCTCCTAGTCCCCAAATCCCCACTGTCTGGCATAGGACCTGGCAAAGATATTACTTGGATTGAAATAGATTGAGAGATTTTTGCATTATTGTCTCATACTAAGTCTTCAAAATCTGGTATGTAATTATATACTTACAGAACATCTCAATTTAGGCCAGCCACATCTCAAGTGCTCACTGGCCACATGGGGCTAGTGACTGTCACATTAGACAGTGAGGATATAACTAAGGCATGTGTACAGGGAAGAAAAATTGAGTGGAGGTCACGAGGTCTCTGGAGAAGTGAGCCAGTTGAAGCAGAGGGCTGTGTTGTGCTCTGGAGCTGGGGAATGTGGGTTAGGTAACACACTGTGGTGGCATCAGGCTTCGAGTTTATACACGTTCATGTCTCCATATACTTGTTAGACCCTTCAACATCCCCTGAGTTGCAATATTACAGGTGTTGAGTAGTTCAGAGCAATAGTGAACAATAGCCTAGTACAAGAGGAGAAATATATCCTAGCTGTTGAATTTACAGAGGCAATTTTTGGGAACTCAAAGTTTAATTATTCTCCTGCAGATTTGACCAGAAGAAGCCTAAAGAAGGCATCTCTGACACACACATCAAAGTTGACTGTATGCATTATTAGAAGCAGGCATGTTGGAAGACGTTTTCATTTCTTTGGCTGCAATGATATGAAAACTTGAAAATAAATGCAAGTAGGTTGTTACCTTGGTTTTTGTTTCAGTTGAAAGGTAGCACCATGTCCTTACGTGTTCATAAAACATGAAAGCTATGTTAGCAGGCTCTGAATCAAAAACCTTATGAACTTGATCCAAATCACCTTAGACTTCTTGGGAAATGCGATAGTTGGGTAAGATACATGACTGTAGTTATTTGGCTGACTGCTGCAAAAGCTTCAAAAACAGTGAAGCAAGGTGCTTGGAACCTGTCTAGCCTGTGTGTGGTATTTGAAAAGTAGTCATACAATTGAAAATGTATTTTGGTCCTTAAAAAAAAAAAGAAACAGATTGAATTTAATTAAATGAAATATCTGTACAGAGAACAGGGCCATGTAAAATATTTGGGGCTCATAAGACTGCTAGCTACATCCGTGAGCTGTCTCATTGCACATCCTTGTTTTGGATTCTGGGCCCCAGTCTTGGCTTAGCACCAGGTCGTGCATCACATTTGATGCCACTCAGGACTGCAGTTGTCCTTGCAGGCAATGTGGTGTGATTCAGCTGCCAACAGATGTCAGGTTTCTCGAGGTTTTACAAGTGGATTGGCTGTTCTTTGGGATGTGAACAGCCATGGGGTTCAGCCTACTGGAATTAAGGAAAGATTGCCAGTGTGACAATAGGGAATAAGGGCTGAGATACAAGCTTAGGAACTGGCTGAGCTGTCAAGGGTTTCCTGGTGATTCTGTTTGAGATTTTAACCTGTCAGTAGGGGTATCTGTCTCTTTATCTGTAGCGTCTACTGAGGCACAAATTTACTTTTGTGTCCTTCAGTATCCTTTTTAAGAAAATGGGAATAAGTTATTCCGCAAATGGTGGCAGTCAAAAATAACACAGACAGTTACATTTTTAAATATAAAAATATCTATGTTTGAGCCATTTTTATGTACAGAATTTTTATGTAATTGCCACATCTGTTACATAGATTGCAGTTTAATCTGATACTTTGGTATTCTTGAGAAGGTGGTATAGTTTAAATATATGTTCTTTTACCTGTTATAATTCTTTACTCTCCATGTAGTGAGTCTGTATTTCTTATTTTATTCAAGAATTGATTTAAAGCTCGTTTTTCCCTGGCCATGACCCATCGTGGGTGGGACAGTAAGAGTGGCCTGCCCTGGGTGAACCCAATGAGGGGTACCTTGTCTGTGTACAGTTATAAAACAAAACCAAGAAATGTTGGTCTGCTTTTAAATATCACCATGTGATGACAATTCTAAACAATTGTCAATGATAAAATGCTCTTCCCTGAACAGTCTTTTGTTGGCCTAAGTTCTAAGTCCTGCTTGGTTACTATTGAGTGTGTTCTTGTTTGGATCCTTACCAGAGGATATGTTTTGTTCAGAAAATTGATTTCAGAGAGAAGAGAGAATAGAGAGACAGAGAGATCAATGTGAGAGAGAAACATTGTTTGGTTGCCTCCTGTGAGTGCCCTAACAGGGGATCACACTCACAACCTAGTTATGTGCCCTGACCAGGAATTGAACCTGCTACCTATTGGGTGTATGCTCCAACCAATTGAGCAACCTGGCCAGGTACCGTTGAGTTTTAATAATTTCTTTGCCAGCTATAAATTAATACATTTGTATTACTTATTCTTTAGTAAACATTATTTCCATATGGAAGTTAATATGAAGAACTACTTCAACAGGGCACTGTTGAGTTTATTTATTTAATTTTTCCCTTCAAGTATGTTTTATTGATTATGCTATTATAGTTGTCCCATTTTTTTTCTTCTCTTTATCCCCCTCTACCCTGCACCCCTCTCCCACCGGTATCCCCTTTCCCCTTAGTTCACATCCATGGGTCATACATATAAGTTCTTTGGCTTCTCCATTCCCTATACTATTCTTAACCTCCCCCTGTCTATTTTGTACCTACCAGTTATGCTTCTTATTCCCTGTACCTTTTGCCCCATTCTCCTCCAGTCCTGTCCCTGCTGATAACTCCATGTGATCTCCAATGCTGTGATTCTGTTCCTGTTCTATTGTTTGCTTAGTTTGTTTTTGTTTTTGTTTTTTAGGTTCAGTTGTTGATAGTTGTGAGTTTGTTGTCCTTTTACTGTTCTTATAGTTTGGTCTTCTTTTTCTTAGGTAAGTCCCTTTAACATTTCATATAATAAGACCTTGGTGATGATGAACTCCTTTAGCTTTACCTCATCTGGGGAGCACTTTATCTGCCCTTCCATTCTAAATGATAGCTTTGCTGGATAGAGTAATCTGGGCTGTAGGTCCTTGCCTTTCATGACTTGGAATACTTCTTTCCAGCCCCTTCTTGCCTGCAAAGTTTCTTTTGAGAAATCAGCTGACAGTCTTATGGGACCTCCCCTGTAGGTAACTGTCTCCTTTAAAAAAATTTTTTTTCCTTCTTGTTGCTCTGATTGGTTGTTTTTTGCTTCCTTGTTTCAAATCATTGATTTGATTATCAGCTTCATCTACTCTACTGTTGTTTCCCTATAAATTGTTCTTCAATTAGTATATCCTTTGTTTCTGACTGGATCTTTTTTATGCTGTTGTGGTCCTCACTAAGTTCCTTGAATATTCTTATAGCCAGTGTTTTGAAGTGTGCATCTGATAGATGACTTATCTCCATTTTGTTTAGCTCTTTTTCTGGAGTTTTGTCTGTTCTTTCATTTTGGTCATGTTTCTTTATCTCCTCATTTTGGCAGCCTCCCTGTGTTTGTTTCTATGGTTAGGTAAAACTTATTCAGTTACTGTAATATTTATTATACATACATAAATTAATATTCATTAGTCATAATAAAGATAGGCCAATATATAGATATGTTTTTTCCTCTTTATTTCAAAAATACATTAACACCCCTGGCTGGTGTAGCTCAGTGGACTGAGTGCAGACTGCAAACCAAAGGGTCGCTGGTTCGATTCCTAGTCAGGGCACATGTCTGGGTTGCGGGCCAGATCCCCAGTGGGGGCCATGTGAGAGGCAACCACACATTGATATTTCTCTTTCTCTTTCTCCTTTCCTTCCCCTCTCTAGAAATAAATAAATAAAATCTTTTAAAAGTTGAGGTATTTAAAAAAATACATTAACATAATTAGAGTATCGGTCCATTAATTTTCTCCCCTTTTTGAATGGTAATCTTTCTTTTCTTTTTTATTATTTATCTTTTTTTGTTGGCATGATTACATACATTAAGTAAAATAAAAGTGTCTCTACTTATGCATCTTTTCTGGCCCTTGTTATTATTTGTTTCCTTTTACAATTATAACTAAAATAGTTTTGTCATAGAATGATTTATTCCAGGTGTTACATAATTTACTCCAGGTAAAATTTACTAAGTATGTCATTGCTTCAGTAATAATTTTCCATGTAAACTTTATCATCTCCAATAACTTTCCTTATATTCCACACTTAGTCAAATCAACATATATAGCTTTCATATGACAACCTGTTCCTGAAAAACTTGTGTGTAGTTAGAAACTGGAAAACAGGGATACTTAAAATATTTTCTTTCTTTTTTTTTAAATTGAATTTATTGGTATTTCAGTGGTTAATAAAATTATATAGGTTTCAAGTGTATAATTATATAACACATCGTCTGTGTATTGTATGTTCACCACCCAAAGTCTAGCGTCCTTCGTCACCATTTACCCCGTTTACCCTCTTCTACCCCCACACCCCTTCCCCTGCTGTAGCCACCCTACCGTTGCCTGTGTCTATGGTTCTTTTTTTTTTTTTTAGAACATACAAGTAATCTGTTTTCTTTTCAGCATGCTTACAACTGACTTGCCTTTTCTCCCTCTTTTTAAAAAGATTTTATTTCCAGAGAAGGGAAAGGAGGGAGAAAGAGAGGGGGAGAAACATCAGTGTGTGGTTGCCTCTCACATGCCCCTTACTGGGGACCTGGCCCACAACCCAGGCATGTGCCCTAGACTGGGAATTGAACCAGCAACCCTTTGGTTCGCAGGCCAGTGCTCAACCCACTGAGCCACACTAGCCAGGGCAATAGGAGAAAGTTTATTTACAGTCACAGAAGTAGATTAAATGAGTCATAGAAGACATGGGGTCAGGAAACACATTACAGAGGCAGAAGAGGGGCCCTTGAAGCTTAGGAGAAAGGTACAGGTGACATACCTGGGCAGAAGATAGGGGGACAGGAAAGGTGCCTACATGCCCCTGAGAGGGAGAGCTTTCTGGATCCTCTGTCCTAAGGGCTTTTAAGGGCAGGGATTTTAAAGGAGGCTCCAGGGAAGGATTTCAATATATTTATCAGCTTTCCAGGTGTGTCCTTTCAGGGTCATGGTCTCCATTGACTGATCAGCACCAGGGCTGTGGGTCATTAGTCAGCACAGCTTGTCCTGATGTCAGCCATGGCATTTCTGGTCTGGTTTTCCTGCTTTTTTGGGCCTGGAGCTGAAAGACAACTGAGGCCTAGTTATTATCCCTAAGGGTTTATACTTAAGGGAGCAGTTGTGCAAGGGTCTCCATGGGGGTTGAATGAGGCCACTCTTAGGCCCCTTGTTCCTCCTCCAAGGGGGCCTACCTTATGACTAGTGCCATGCCAGGGGAAGAAAAGTCAGGGACGGGTCTGAACCTCGTGACCACCAATATGAAAGATCAGGGGGTCCAAACTTCATGACCAGTGATATGCTAGGGGAGAAAAGGTTGCCCTGGAGGTGAAGTCCTTGTTTTCCCAGTTTTTCTCTTTGCTAGCTTCCTGGGGCTTTGCACCCTGGTCACCTTCTGCACCTGTCTTGTAGTCCTTGCTCTCCTTATGTCTCATTGCTTACCACAGATGAACTGAATGTCATCACCAGGAATTTCTGAATGTCCCTGCTGTTCTTTAGGAGTAGCAACAAGTTCTTTTGATCTTTTCATATCCACAGGCCTAGATATATTCATTTGTGAGGTTTCCCAAATGTATTTTCAGAAGATCTCTTTTAATAAAATGGTTTGAGCTGAACTTCTCTGTAATTCATTTTATTAGTTCAAAAAATGAAAAAGATACCGATGATGGGGAGGCTTGCCATCTGGATATATCACCATCACACTGTCAGAGGCCAGCCAGCGCCCCCACACCCTCCCCACCTTCCCCCACCACCATCCTTTAATTTTCTCTGTTTTGTTTGGCACAGGGGAAACCTTCCTGTTCTTTGGTCTCTTCTCATAGAGTCTACTTTTTGTTAGATGACAGTAATTTTTAATCAAATATGCTCATCAGAGTGAATGCATTAGCCAAAGAGTATGTCACTGTCTCAGATAAAACAAAGATACTTCCTGATGACATTTAAAGAGAGCAAACAATGGTTTGAATTTCAGGCAATGTGGGGAAGTTACATGTGGTATTTTGGGGGAAGGAATTCTGGCTTCAGCATTAGACTGTCAGCATTCAGATTTAAATTCTGGCTCTTTAGTCTGTTAGCTGGGCAATCTTGGGCAAATGACTAACTTATATAAAGGTTTGTTTTCTCATCTCAAAAACGGGGATGATAATTCCAGTTGGCGGGTTATTTGGATTCGGTGGAATGACAGATAGCAGTACTGCATAGCACACCGTGGGTTCCATGAATTGACAAGTGTAATTGTGATGTTTAGGGCCATTTCCGGCTTCTCTGAAACCTCATTCTTATGTGTCAGTTTCTGCCTGGATATCTGATACAAAGCACTGGTTTTCCTTAGAGTTAATAGGGAAACTTTTTTTATTGAAAATGGTACCCAGACATTTGGAAATTATTAATGTGGATGACAGTTTTATAATTTGCTTCATGTAGTTGTTTTATTATTCTAAAATCATCTCCCTTTGAATTTATTGGCGTCTCCTACAGTAGTTTCGATGCTGATCACTGAGTAATTTGAAGGTTAAAGGGATGATGAGCTCATTTGTAGGCAAGAGCATCTCTCTGAAAGAGGGCCAAAATTTGCCTCTTGAATATGGGGGTGACTTTATGTGTGGTCATAATAATGGTAAGAAAATATTTTGGATGAGTCCCTTCCAGTTACATATATGGGTCTAGAGACTACCCCAAGACAGGCACAAAATTATAGCTTGAATATATGTTAAAATGACAAGTCTCAGGATTTTCAATTGGAGAGGAAGAAAAAAGCTATTACTTTCCCTTATTTGAGAAACCCCAATTGAAATATTAAGGATCTTTAGTGGACTTTGATAAAAAGACCCTGGGACACTGGTCTGGGCTATTTATTAATCCAATACATTTAATTTCTTTGAGCTAAGGAGAAAAGTTATTTTTCCTTAAGAAAGTAATTTCTACATTAAATGAAATGCTTAGACTCTGGTGTCTATTTTTAATGAATGACTATGAGAGCTGGGAAAACCATTTAATTTGCATCTGTGTCAGCTTCTTTATAAAATGAAGGAGTTGGACCCAGCCCCAGACCTGCTCTGTCCTCACATGCTCTGATTTGTAATGCAAATCATAAGGCTTGAATGACTGTCGAACACCTGTTAGTCACTCCAGACCCTGTAAACAAAGGTTGACTGACCTTTAGAAGATTGTCACTTAAACTTTTATAAATGCAAAGAAAAGGCAGCAAGAGAATTTTGATTTTGCACTCATTTTTTTCCCCCTTACCAACCAGCAAGTCACTACCACTTCTGTGAAGTTAAATAAATGCTTGTTTCAGTTGAGTTTTTCTGGGTGGCTTCTCAGTGTGGTGCTTCGCTCTAATAAGCACAGAATATGCTGGGTTAAAAACTTTCCCCCTCTCTGGAAGTTCTTAAACTGTGCCTACTGGCAGCCAAATCATGTTATTTTCTGTAGGGTTGTTACAAATTTGCTTCACAAAGCTTAAAAATGAAAAGCTCAAGTAAATTGGCATTAATTTCTTAAGTGACCTTTTAAGTTTACACTTTCTACTGAATTTGACTTTCTCTTCTATTCTTCATATTTCACTGGATTTTTACTAGATATTTTGGTAGTAATTTTGACAGAAACATGTGTGTTATTCCTTTCAAGGGTTTACACTTACTTAGCATATAATTACATTTTAACAGTTTACCAATGCTTCATTCATACATAAACCAACGTAAGTCTCACAACATGTTTCTAAAGTTAAGCACTTTGTAATTATCAACTTTCTATAGATTAGGAAACCAAGGTGGAGGAAGGTTGAATAACTTGCTGAGCGTGTTGATGTGGAAACCTATAGTCTAAATTCAACCTCCATGGTCTTTCTACCTCATCAGCTCAGGTCAAATGACACCCCGCTTTTTGCCACTTAAAACATTTTCAGTAGAGGAGCCCCAAAGAATGAATTTGTAAAGGCTGACTTGTACTTACTGTGATGGTTTGACAAGTAGATTTTCCTTCTTCCTTAAAATACTGTATAGGTCAATCTGCATTCTTTCCTAAAGAAGGCCCTGTGAAATAAATATGAAACATATTAAATTAAGAATTTCAAACTGTCAGTTTAAGAGGTTTATCATAGGCCACGGTCAGATCATTCTCTCAACAATTAAATGAGGGCGCACTCTTCTAGAGGCTGGGGAAACAGCAGGGAACTGAAGAGAAGAACATTCTGGCCTGCATGTAGCTAGCACGAGTAGACAGATCATGTAGCAAGTAAGTAACAACCCAGCGTGTCATCAGATGTGCTATGGAGAATGAAAGGATGACAGGTTTTTAGAGTGTGAGAAGATGACATTTAAGCAGAGACCTGAAGGAGGCAGGTGAGGTGGGAGCCTCTAGATGAATGGGGGAGGAAGGCCCCCGGCAGGGGAAACAGCAAGTACAAAGGCCCTGAGGTGGACACACTCCTGGCACAGTCAATGAAACCTTTGTAAGTGGAGGGAAGAATTAATATAACGATTATATTAGAAATTTCAGCATGTGTTAAACAGGTACCTGGAGGTGTGGGCCTTTGTGTGATAAAATTTTATGATGCTTTTCGTGCTATACCCTCCCCAACTCTTTATATAAAGGGTAATATTGTTGCTGATTTTGTCAACTCATAGCAATTTTGTTTTCAAGAAACTTTTTTTCCAGTATATATATTTTTTCTGAGTAGGGAACGCATTTATAAAGTTCAAGGGACACATAAGGGTGTATTAAGTTAAAACTGTCCCTTCTGTACCCCAGACACCTAATTTTCCTGGAAGGCAAGAATATTATCACTTTCTTCTATTCCCAGAGACAATCTAGGCCCATAGATGCAAATATAGCATAGAGATTGGGGGCACCAGCTTTGGAGGCAGACTACCTGCATTTCAGTCTTGGTTTTGGTACTTGCTACCTATATAACCTTTAGCCAAGTAGCTAAATGTCTACATACCTCCATTTCTTCATCTGAAGAAAGGAGAGAATCATCATAGGGTTGTTGTGAGGATTAAATGAGATTATATTTTTATGTAATACATACGTATACAGTATTATATACATATAAAGAATTTAATACAATTTCTAGCAAATTAATAATTACTCAATGAATGTTAGCTATTATCACCATATTTAGTTTGCATTGGAAGCTTTTATGGTGATTCCATTATACAGATGAGGAAAATGAATCTTGAAAGGTCAAGAAATTTTCTAGGGAACCAGAGTTAGTATGTGAAAGCACAGTGATGCTCAGTCAGAATTCTAATGCAATGCTCCATGGTTTTCTACATGAATGTCATTAAACTCTCTTATGTATATTCCTTTCAATCAAATAAGCTGTAAAAGTGCCAGGTGAATGTAATGTAGAAATGCTTGTGGTGTTTGCTTGAGAGCCTAATCAAATACAATTCTTTTGTGTTTTATGGTTTTCGCCAAGGATATTTCATAGATGCACAGGTTTGTTTTTAACCTTAGGCAACCTTCATTCTTCTAACCAATGTTTATTAAGTATTTTTTATGTTCTAGGCAGCATGTTAGGCACAGTGGGTGAAAAACTAGACAAAGTCCCTGCCCTGGGAGGGTTACTGCTGAGTGAGAGACACAGACAAAGAGATCTGTGAAGTACCAGGTGCTATTTGGTCTCATAAGGATTTGTCCAATTTGGGGAAAGGTTGGTTTCCTTAATCCAATAAGAGATGTTTTCAAAAGCATTTTTTCCTAGGTTTGTTGATCATGGATGTACATCAAATAATTCTTAGAAACAATAGACTTGTTTTTTATTCGGTATGCCTGAGGACATGCTAAACATTTAGTGGTGCTGCTTGCCTTCGAGGTTCAGTGGGTTGCAAGCAGGTATTGCATTGTTTGCTGTTAGGAAAGTCATTATTGGTCTAGCACATAAAGGAGATTATGGCTTTTTAATGTACAAAGGGAAAATAATAGGTATGGATTTTAAATGGAATGCATTAAAAGTGGGAAATGTGAGCGCAGTCTGCCTTGAAACAATGTTAAATTATAAATGCTCTCAGCTATTATTTCTTGGGTGGAGGAAGTAAAAAACCTTGAACCATTAATTCTGGTTTGCTGATATATATGGTCTACTCAGCCTCACAGGCCCAGGGGGAATAAAACACATAGTTGAAGGTTTTGGAAATAATAAACTCTTCATTCAGCTTTAGTCAAGCTTTTTTTTTTCCCCAATGCCTGTTTTGTCAAATTTGTTGATAAATCATTGTAGGAGCTCAATTAAAAAGGGAAGTATAGAATGATTTTAAATATTTACTTGTTATTTTTATTATTTATTGCCTTCCATGAAACTCATTGCATGCATTTCCTTTTGCTCACTGGCCCTTCTTTTAGACTTCATGACACTTGGCCTCCTAACCTACTCTCCTCATCCGGTAACCCTGCCCCGGGTTTCCCACTCCTGCTTCATTAAGATTGAGATTCACTTGCATAATTTTGCCTGCATTTTCATTATAGTGGATGTCTTTGGGCGTAGAGCAGCCTGTAGCCCACATGGAAAAACTGAATAGCTCATATTCTTGGATCAGAGCTGTTAATCCTGAATGCTTGTGCTGTTGGGGCAGGTTCTTTGCCAGCAAACCTAGACTTCCCTTTCAACTTCTCTGAAACTGGTCTGTGCATCCAAGCTCCTGGTTTCCTTTAGACTGTTTCCTCAGCTGGTCAGTGTGGAGTTTCTATATTCTTAAGGCTTAATGTGCCCTGTGACCTAGCAAATAGCAATGGGCTTCTGGAATCCTGTGAGTGAGGCACATTTCCCTGTGGTTCTTCTTAGGAGTTTGGGACTGGCAATGTGGTCAGTATCTCAAAACAGAGATAGGGAAAAGGTGGCACTTAGCAGCCACTCACCATTGTTTTCTCTAAACATACAGGCAGACTCTCTTGGCCAATGGCCAAATGCTTAAGGTCCTTGGAGTGCAGAGCATTGGATTTGCAACCCACTGTCCCCACCCCCACCACCCCCACCCCCACCATTCAGGAAGAAGCCTAAGGCAGGACAAAAGGAATGGCTCTTCTGCTTCTCTGCGGAAGTGGGAGAGTTGGCTTGTCTTTAAAGGTAGTGTCACATCATGTACCCCTCAGCGTGGGTAGACCTCTGCCATTTGTCCTGACGTGTTAAGATTTGCCCCGGGAAGCAGCATGTCTGAGTGAAACTCCTGTTCCTTCCTGAGACCTCAGGAATCCCGGGCCTTTTTCTGAGTCGAAGATTCCCATGGGTGCCCCCTCCTTCAAGAATGCTTCCACAGTCAGCCCCAGTCACTCTCCGCTCAGCCTCCTGTCTCCCCAGCACACATCCCCACAATGGGCTCTTCAGTATCCAGCCTGCCAGGTCCACTTGGAAAGTTTCTTTGGCTGATTTATTTTATTTTATTATTACTTTCCCACAACGCTCTACAACTGTTAACTCTTTCCATCACTGAATAAGGCAGTATAGTGTGTCCATCACAATTTGGATTATATTTGACTCTTGGATTAGATGAAATCATATAAATAAAGCCCTTAGCTTAGCACTTAGTACACGTGGTAGGGATATAATAAACATTAGCTTCCTTGATCCTTTCTGGTATTTTCCTGGCAGCAAGCAAAGTGTAGGCAGATTCTTCAACGCTTGTTTGGTGAGGACCTTTATAGTGTTATGGCCAAGAGAGTGGATCTTGCTCCTACTGTTAGGGTTCAAATTCTTCATGTAGGTGAATTTGGGTAACAGGCAATTTGCTTAACCTCTGTGCCTCAGTTTACTCATTGATAGAGTTAGCATTACCAGTTTCTGTTCATAACATTGTTGTGAAGATTAAGTTAGTATAATAGGAACTGGTGAGATCATTTGCCTGGTACATAGTGCTTAGAAAGTGGGAGAAACATCCTCTTATATTAGTAATAGAAGTGGGGCTACAGAGGTGGTTGTTATACACAGCAGTGGGCTTGTGTTGCCTTACAGCCTAAAAAGTAAGGTGAGTTTCCACTCTCTCTCTTTGAGAAAACCCAGGTCAGATTGGAGCTGAATGCCTGGAATGGGGTTCCAAAACTGGGGGGTCAAAATGTCAATTGGAGTAGCTTTGCTGGGGATAGGAATTTCTGACTCAGCTAAGTAAGACAGATACCTTTCTCAAACTCCATTTAAGAATCACCTGGGCAGTTGTTAGAGATGCACACTCTAAGGCCTTGCCCTGGGCAGACCTACTGAATCAGAATCAGGGAGGGGCTTAAAATCTGTTGGCTAACAACCCAGACAAATAGTACCACCTGGCAACAGTAAACACTCCATCACCTGGGAAGCTTGAAAAACTACTGATGCCTGGGTCTCATGCATCGGATGTTCTGATTGGATTGTTTTTAGGTCTTTGTGTACAGGCATGAAGACTCTTTTTATTTTTTTATAGATTTTATTTATTTATTTTTTTACAGAGGGGAAGGGAGGGAGAAAAACATTGCTGTGAGGGAGAAACATTGATTGGTTGTCTTTTGCACTCCCACCACTGGGGACCTGGCCCGCAACCCAGGCATGTGCCCTGACAGGGAATCCAGCTGGAGACCTTTCAGTTTGTGGGACACTGTGCAACCCACTGAGCCACACCAGTCAGGGCTCTGTTTTTTGTTTGTTTGTTTTTTTGTTTTGTTTGTTTTAATGCTTCTCACAGAAATGTAATGTGAGTCACGGTTAAAACCCACTAAAATGGAATCAGAATTGTTAGTATTTATTAGAATCAGTTGGGGTCTGTGTTAAAATGCAGATTAATAAACTCCAGCCCCAGCCTGCTGAATCCCACTCTGGTAGTAAGGGGTGGGATATGGGTTGGGGGAGTGAGACCCTGGGATCTGCATTCTAAACAGACTTTCCAGGTGATTCTTCTGCATGCTAGACTTTAAGAACTACTCGCTGAACAGTGTTTTCCCTTAGTGGGTGTGTGTGAAAGGGGCTGAATGAATGAAACAAAATCATTATTTCTTTTTTTAATTTTTTATTATTTTTAATCAGTATTTTTTAATTGTTGATATTGTACAGTTTTCAAAATCATTATTTCCTTTCCTGCTAAACCAGTCTGTTAGAAACATGCTTATTCATGTAGTGTATGTAAATTCGTTCCTCACTCTCCTTTGATAGGTATAGGGTTTCTAGATGATGGTGTAATTTTTAATATGGTTTGATTTGACCTGGAGGAATTTTCTGGGAGTTATTTTGGGTTTTTGCATGGCCACATGGGAACTAAGTTGACTGGTTGAGCAGGTTGATATTCAGCCTACGGTGCCTGTATTCTCAAACTGTTTAACCAAAGGTCTGAAAAAGGTGCAAGTGACCAAATGGAGAAAGTAAAAGTTTGTAAGAGTAAAATGTGTATGTAGCCATTCTAAAGACAGAAGGCGTGCTGCTTTTCTCAAATGGCCAGTTTGCATCAGGACTGGCGTCTCGTCTGCTTTTGCTGACCACTATATCACCAGTGCCTAACACGTCACAAATAGCTGAGGAATGAGAATCCTCTCTACTGAGGCAACAGTGTGAGTACAGTGTTTCCTCTTTTCCATGAAGGCTAAGGGAAAACAACAATGTTTGTAGAGAGCTAATCCAGGATATTTGTACGCACTAGGTTAGTGCAGACATTTATCAGGTCCTCTTAGAGGGAATGATTTCTTGGGCTGCAAAACCAGCTTATAAACTAATTGAAGACTTTTTTTTGCATATATAAAGAATCTGTACTCCCACCGGAGATGGGAGAAGATAAGCGTGGAAGCATCATAAGAAGGGCCCCTGGAGCTGCATGTTGGCACTACCCATGGGAGCCTGTCTAAGGGAAGTGGGGAACTGCCGAGGATAATGCCACCACTGAGTGGTAGTAGTGTGTGATGGATGTTTCAGGTAGTCAAAGCCTGGTGGCATTCTACAGGCGGTCAACCTCTCCTACGATTTCACTCATATTCAGCTCAGGTAGCTTGTCTAGACCCTTGCTCTGTAAAGTGTGGTCCATGGACCAACAAGATTGGCATCACCTGAGAGCTTATTAGGAATGCAGATTCCCAGGCCTCATCCCACCTAGCCCAGTGCGTTGGGTTTGCCTGACAATGTGACATTCTGTTTCCCTATATCATACTGCAGATGCTTAGTATCAGTCAGCATCCCTCAGCACCCCAGATTTTGATTAACTTCAAGATACTGATTAAAAGGTTACTGAAACTGTAAGGCTGAGAGCTAAACCCAAGCAGAGGTGAATTCACCAAGGGAATGTCACTGAATGGGTGGCCAGTTGGCCTTCTTCAGGTGGTCTCCTTTTTTGCTGTGCACTGCCTTTAAATTTCAGCACTGACGTCTGCTACGGGTTGCCTCAGATAACTGTATAAGGCTCATTTCCATTCCAGCACATGCACTACAACAAACGCCTCTCCTCTCCAGCTGCGTGAGCATGCTTCCTCCAGCTGCTTTGCACCAGCTAGGACTTTAGCAGTTTTTGAGAGTCTCTGCAATGGTAAAGAGAAGGAGCCTTGCTCATTGAAATTATTTATGGCATATTTGTTTAGATGTATGATTTCTATAATGCAAATTATATAGATTATTATAATCATTTTAAAATGAACTAAAGCCCATACTTTGTTCAGACTTCCTTAGCTTTTACCTAATGTCCTTTTTCTTTCCTAGGATCCCAGCTACAATACCACATTATGTTCAGTTGTCATCCCTCCTTAGGCTCCTCTTGGCTAAGTTGCTGAGGCTTTTCTTGTTTTTGATGACCTGACAGTTTTGAGAAATACAGGTCAGGTATTTTGAGACTGACCTTCAACTGCAATTGGTCTGCTGTTTTTCTCATGATTAGGCTGGGGCAATAGGTTTTTGGGAGGACAACCACGAAAGTAAAGCATCATATCAAGGGAGCATACTGTCAGCGTGGTTTGACACTGTTGATGTTAGCCTTGATTACGTGGCTGAGGAGTGTGTGTCAGGTTTCTCCACTGTCAAGGTACCCTGTTCTCCTCCTTTTCCTAAAGTACTCTTTAGAAGGAAGTCACTATGTATTAGACACAATTAAGAATTGGAGGGTTATGTTTGAGACTGCAGTATCTGCGTAAGCTATTTGGAATTCTGTCTGGGAGATTGGTCAATTCTCCATCATTTATTTATATCAGTATGAACTCACAAATGCCTATTTTATGCTTTGTTTATAATCCAATGCTACTTTTGCCATTCAAATTACAGATTTTTAAAAAATGTCCATTAGAAATATACAACTTTTCCTCCTAACTGGGGTCTAGGTCTACCTGGATGCAGTGGTGGTAACTGCTTAACTGGTGTGATTTCAGTGGAGCTTCCTACCAAGTCTAAAATTGGTGCCATTTGAAAGACTTAGTTACTCCTGTATGAGTTTGCTAGAGCTGCTGTGACAGACTACCACAAGACTGGGGGGCTTAAACAACATATGTTTATTTTCCTGCAGGCCTGAAGGCTGGAAGACTGAGGTCAATGTGTCAGTAGGGTTGAGTTCTTTTTGAGGGCTCTCTCCTTGGCTTGTTGAGGGCCATCTTCTCTCTGTGTCTTCACTTGGTGTCCCTTCTGGATTTGTTTGTGTTCTAATCTCATTTTACAAGGACACCAGCGTTACTGGATTAGGACCCATCCTAATGACCTCATTTAATTTAAATCACTTCTTTAAAGACCCAATCTTTAAAGATATTCGCAATCTGAGGTACTGGGGGTTAGGACTTCCACATGTGAATTTTGAGATGACACTTCAGCCTATAGTACTCCTTCATGAGTCACAGATGTACATTTTCACCAGGCATTACCTAGAAGGGGCAATAACTGGTCATGTTCTTTAATTTGCCTTACTAACCCTGTGGTCATTGCTGTGAGGCAGTAGTGTGCCTTCTCTACGGTGGTTTGAGATACCAGCAGTTGGAGGGGGCACAGCGTGAGATCACTGGATACCTAAATGAATATGGGAGGAGTGAGAGAAGTTTCAGGGAAAAATTCATAAGGAAGGTAGTGGAACACTAAAATAAGAAGTTTGTAGTAATCTACTTTCTGTGCAAGATGGCTCTGTCCATTATTGAAGAGCATCTTTCTTCAGCTGCTTGATCACAGACAGTCTGTAAGAATGGCCTGAGGGCCAAATATGTAGAAAGTTGGGTGATTTATATCACAATGGTCACTTCCTCTGTGTATACCTGCTACTCAGTGTGATGTGGAAGAATCTCTGTCTCTATTCTTAGCTTAGGGTTATGTTAAAAAAAGATCTGGCTTTATGCATACCTTGCCCAGGAGGGGTAAGGATATTGTGTATGGAATGAATATCCCTTGATTCTAAGCCCAGTATTCAAAGCTGAGTCCATTGTGACTTTATAGACAACAGATTTTGCTAACACATGTGGTTTGGTGTCTTCAGCTTATTCAACCATGGCAGAAGAAAATAGTGTCAAGTTTTAGAATTTCATGTTTCCTGTCATGCTTGTCCTCTAAGGCCAGTAACAATTTGGGACACCATGCAACAATGAGGTTGATTTAAGGAAGAGAGCACGGTGGAATGGAGAGAGCCTGAGCTCTGTTGCTGATTTCTTCATCTGTGGCAGAGATTACTAGTTGCCTTCCCAAATTCCATTTTCAACTTTTCCTTTAGCAAGAACTTTACTCCAGTTAAAATTATACTTCCCAACCTCCACTACATCCAAGTGTGTCAACATGATTAAGTTTCGACCAATAAAATGTAAGTAAAAGTATTTGGGAAATTCAGAATGGCTATTGTAAAAGAGAGGCACACATTCTTTTGCTCCTTTCTCATTTCCTCTTTCTCATAATCTTGAATATTATGGCTCAAGTTTCAGCAGGCATCTTTGATCACGAAGTGAAAATGAATTAAGTACTTAAACATAAGTCCTAAAACCATAAAACTAGAAAAAAATTTTAGAGGAAAGATTCCTTGACAATGGAGCCTTTCATTGTTGTCAAAGAGCCTACTAGACATTTTCACTTGTATAGCCGACCTTGAATTAAATATGCTTATATCTGAACTTGTGTTTATCCACCTCATTGCATTTGTCAGTGACATGGGAGTGAACAATGAGTTCTTGACCTCTCACATCTCCAAAATCCTAATAATTCCCTAGTCTTATCAATTCTGACTTTGTGAATCTGTTAACTTTTCTCCCACCCCAGTGCTACCACCAGCGTTTTTCACCTGGACTAGTGAAACAGATTCTCACCTAGAAGCACCTGATTAAGTTTTGTTTCTGGTCACCCCACTTCAACACTGCAGCTAGAGTGATATTTAAACAAAAACCTGGTAATGTCAAGTTGTTCAAAAAGGCTTCTCATGGTCTTTTAGTTTAGCTCCTAAGTTTACAGATTCCTTCTTACCATCTTGTCAAATTTCTTCTCTCTAATCTCAAAGCACTGGCCCTCATATTGTGTGTAATCCAGCTCTACGAAATTCTGTAAATTCCTCAAATGCACTATGTGTTTCTTCCTTCTGTCCTTTAAGCATCCAATTTTCTCTGCTTTGAAACTCTTTTTTCCTATTTATTTTCTGACTCCTACTCATTCAAATCTCAGCTTAAATGTCTCTCCCATGGGTCTTTCCTCACCTTGTGGACCAGTAGTTACCAGTCCTTGATTCCACAGTAGAGTCAGCTAGGGACATTTTAAAGTGTCAGTGACCCAGTTTAACAGCGCTGCGATGGGGTGTGAATCAGAATCACCTGTAGGGCTTGTTGAACCCACAGGGAGACACTGATGCTGCTGGTGTGGGGATGACATTTGTAAATCATTGCTCTGGATTAGACTAAGTTTGGGCTCCAGCTAAGTGTTTTCATAGCACCTGTGCATCTCTTAGTGCGCAATTATTGTCACTTAAACAAACTATCTTCCCTGCTAGAAAGGAAAGATAATCTTTGTGATGTCAGGTACCCTGACCTTCTTGTTCACCTTTGTATCCCTGGGGTCTCGCACTGTGCCTGGCACATAATGAGGATTTATCTAATATTTGTTCAATGAATAAACAAAGGGCTGTGTTTGAGTAAGGTGACATTCAGATTTCCTATGAATGAATTATGGTAGTAATCATATGGAGGTAAGACTAGAGTTAGCCCTATATCTGTTTTGAACTTGTTTAAACTTTGTTTCTTTGTTAACTATTTATTCAAAATTTTATTGAGGGCATTCCTTGTATGTGCCTCAAAGTGTTTCTGTACTCTAATCCTTCTTATCACTACTCTTAATATATATATAATGAAGCAACAAATGAATATACTTTGGCTAATTATGGTATAAGACAATTCCATGAAAATCTGACACTTATTTTTACCGTATACGTGCGTGCTCACATGTTTGAGTGTGTGGTGGAATGTATTTTAGAAATGCGTTCAAGTAGAAGAGAATCCAAGAAGACCGAAGCTGTGCGTTGTATAGAGACCCACTGCCGAACAGTTTAATTCTTTGGAATTGACTGAGAAGAGACTTCCCTCAGCCCTGATAAGGTCGTTATGGAAATTATATTTGGGGGTGTGCTGCAGTGGCTTAAAATCCTTTTACGGCCTGCACACTATCTTGAATTTTCTATTTCCCGAGTGAAAGACAAGCATAAATCATAATTTGTATTAACAAAATATTACATACTTATTTATTTATCATTTGTTGAACATTTACCGTATGTAACATAATCTCAGAAATAAAAGACATGCATTCTGTCCTCATTTATATTTTAGTACGGGAGACATGCAAGCCCCCCTCCTGGACAAGTGCATACCTACCGTACTGCATGGCAGTAAGGATATTAGTCTGGGGCTGGGAAGCTTCATGCTGATTGTCTCTTGTCTGTGGATCATATCTGGGGGTACATTCTGACACACAGACTTATCTGGAGAACTGCCAAATAAAGAAGTTTATTGGACTGTCCAATTCTTGGGGATTCATGAATGAGATTCAGCTGTATCACATACACAGGAAAATGTGCAAAAATTTGTATTTATGTTTATATGTGAATCCCACGATGTGAGAGCTCATACTTTTATCATATTCCCAAGAGGGTCTGTGATTTCAACAAGGATTAGAACCACTGTCCTAATGTGTAAACTGGTGGAGAAGGAAGCAATCCTCTGGTGAGAGTTGCTACTGGGGTTTCTCCAGGACTTTAATGTAAGCTGTGGTTGATGCTACATTAGAAAGTATTTTAAAATCAATCCATACTTTGCATATGCTAGAGTATCTCAGTAAAGAAACTTGGGTTGAATTATTTTGCAAAGTATGGAATTTAAGACAAATATCTGTGTTCGTAAGTTCTGTTTTTTGTATTGAACACTCCTGTTGTGATGTCCTGGTGATACCACTGCAGCCACCAGGATGATGGCTCCAGTGAGCTGCACTAGAACTCGCCACTGACTGTGTGATGACTACGTACCAGAGGCTCTCTCTCTATTTTTCTGATTTTCAGAACAATTAATTATACATGGCAGTTATTATCTGCATTTTATAAGTTAGGGGACCAAGGCTCAGAGAGACTGGGACACTTAGCTCTGCATGAGACAGCTTCTTATCCGGTGGAGCCGAGACTGGAGCCCAGCATTGGCAGATTCAGAAGTCTGCGCTCTGTTTGGAGTACGGTGCTGATTTACTTTACACTAATATGCTTCAATCAAGGCGCTTCTGATTTCAAATAACTGACAGTGATTTGAACTACATTTAACAAAAATTTGTTATAAGAAGTGTCTTTAGGAGCTCAAAGATAGGAATGTATGTGGCTTCCAGAAGGAACTGTAACTCAAAACTGCTAAACCATTCTCTTTCTCTGACCCTTACCTCACCCCTTCTCTTGCACGTTGGCTCTGTTGTTCTCTCTCCGGCCTTTTCCTGCTGCTCACATAGATGATGGAATATGGCTGCTGCACAGCTTCAACCAAGCACAGATATCAGCTGTCCCTAAATCCCAGTTCCAGATTCCTGGTAGGAAATCTCACTGGCTCTGTTTCAGACAGACATCCGTTCTGAGTCCAACCAGCTTTAGCTAAGGCGGCAGAATGACATTGTCTAAACATGGCTGCCATGGGATTTGGAGGCACCGTCCTTTTCTGGTAGGATGTCTGACTCTTGTCTTTTCTTACTTATCTGGTTTGACTACTGCCCATTCTGGGTATTCTAATTGTTACATGGAGACGTCTAAGGATTCCCTTCTAGGTTTGATCCATGATTATAGCTCTTTGAAGAGAAAACAAGACTAGGACAGGCTTGGCCAGTATGTTGTCATGGCTCCTAAGGAAGAAGGTCATATCTCAGCACCAAGTTACATACGTGTACACTTTCCATTTTCCTCTGTGGCTGTAAAGAAAAGGAAACTTCAGGACAAATGTTGTTGCATTTTTTTTGTAGGTGGCCCAAACTTACGGTATTAAGTGATCCAAAAGTTTGTTTGCAGGTAAGCTGTTTAGAATTTGGAACTCATTTTACTTTGGAAATATTTGCTAGTTTAGGTTTCTAGACAAACTGCAAATGAGCATTTGGTCTGCAACATAGCTGAAATGGCAATTGTGATCTCGAAATTTTCTTGCCCTTACCATTGGGGTCTGGACTCTTTTGTGTCTAAAGCACTAATTCATTAGCTTCTTGAATACTCATCCCACTGAACTTCTCTAAAGTTTAATACTCTCTGGAAGCTCCATTTTCTTTCATTCTGAAGGAGGTAGGGAGCATGGTGCGTCGGTGAAGGATGGGTGTGAGCTCCCGGGATTGAAAGATGCAGGGATACTAGATGCCACAAAAGGAAGGGCAGAGTAGAGTAGAGAGAGCAGAGAGTTTGGATGTCCTTAGTGAATCCCATAGGAAAGGTAGGGGAGTGTAGGGAGGAGGAGTTGGGAGGGTGGAATGACTGGCTGAAACATTTGATAAATGCCTATTGTCGTCAGTTAATCAATGCCTTCGTTTAAAATATTCACTGCTTTTCTCTTGCATGCAATTCTTTGACTTGTTCTTTCCTCTAGACCAGCTTGCTGTAAGTGAATAAAGAATTTTACAGGAATTTCCACTTGTTTAGCTGAATCCCTGAACTCACCTCCCAGGGGTGAGGTGTGCTGACTGCACAGCAGTCCGGCCAGGGGCCAGGTAAATGGGAAGGTGTTTACTGGCCTCTCATTGCGGGGCTGTGTAATATAATCGCAGCCCCTGCATATGTGGCTTCAGTGGATGCTTTCGTCCCCTTTTCTAACTTGGACCCAGAATTCTTTGCATTCTCAGCAAACAGATGGACAAAAAGGTTGAAAGAGGATCCTGTACTAAAATAGTCTTTGAGTCATTCTTTTTGACTGTTTACTCTTCCAGAAAACTTGCTCTGTCCTTCTGGGAGAAGGCCAGTGCTGAGAACTAATGTACTCAGACTGGTTGGACTCTCTTCCCAATGTATATTTTATATTTTTCTTCTTGGTCAAGATTGGGCTTTTGCTAAGATAAGAATAGTGTCTAATATGTTTTGCCATAACAAGCTGGCCTTTTGCCCCAAGTAGATGTTTAAAAATAGAATTAAAACTTTTGCATCAACCTTCTATTTTTGCCCTCCTTCCAAAAGAAATTCTGATATGAAAACAAGGAGAGCTTGATTTCACCTATAACTTTATTTTGGGAGGCATGGGTGCTCTAGCAGAAAGTCACTTGACTTGGTTATTAGGTTCTCGTCCAAGCTGTGGGAGTAACTGCCTGTTTGACCTCAAGAAAGATGTTTCATTTTTCAGTGCTCAGGTTTTTCATCCATAAAAACAGAATGATAAAACTTCAACTGAAAAATTGTTGTGGGTCGTCAAGGAACATATATAAAGGACACATGAATAAAGCCGAGGGGGACAGGATCAAGGGTGGGAGGTGGGGAGAGGTGGGGTGGGGGAATTGAGGGGGAATACAGAGTACAGAGACAACTGTACTTGAATGACAATAAAAAAATTAAAAAAAAAAGAAAAGTGGTTATGAGTATTCAATGAGATGATGTTTGTGAAAGCACCAGATGGGGAAGCATTGCTATAGTAATACAGGTTTTGATTAGTTTTTAGAGGTTAGAATTATTCTTCCTCTATAACAAAACAACTTATAATGAGCAAAGAGCAATTCCCTTACAGATTTATTTATTGTAAACCTAGAGTGTTGGGCTCGATACCTTTTATTTAGTTCTTACAGAGTAGTGGTAGGAATATTCACGCCTTTCTCATTTCATCTTCTGTTTGGTATTTGAATGAGGGATAAAATGAAGCATAGCGTAATTCAGGGCACTCTGACTCACAGTGTCTCCATCTTGCTCACCGGGGACATTGACTGTGAAGTCATTATGCCTTCTGGTAAGAGGCATAAACTGGTACACTATCGAAGGTACAGCTTGAACAATATGACCGTTGAACTAAAAGAGTCAGCAGAGCTGGGCAGCTGGTCCCCCCAGGTGACAACATTTTTTTGAGGATGATGGTATCCGCTTTCTCATCTCCAGTTTTCGGAGCCGCGGGTAGGCACCACAACATCTGTGGTGTGCAGCACCCCATGGGGTTATGTGTAGAAGTTGCTGGCTGAAAGGATTGGAATTATTTTCCCAGAATTTAAGTAACATCATGTAAATAACAACATTGGTCATTCTGAACAGTTCTGTCACTGTTGGTCAAAGAGGATACGATCTGGATTTGCGATTTTCCACGTACCTGAGGAGGAGAGCTTCAGCCTGTGTGTGTGTATTCAGTCATAGGAAAGGAAGACAGGTGCTTGAAAAGGGCCCCCTAATCCCCACAGAATGGCTTAGAGGCCTTGCACCAAAGCTTTTATCATTTGTCTTGATTTGTTCTCACCGTTACCTGGGGAGATAAAGGAGTCTTTCCTCCTCACCCATTCTCAGGTCTCACATGACTGAGCTATTTATCTTTATTCACTAATGCTTGTCAGAGCACTTATAAAATATCTAAATCTAAAGATAAAGTCTGAAAGTATTGATATATCAGCAATGAGCCTCAGTGGGTTTCAGAAAGCACTGGATATTACTGACAATTGGCAGTAAGTTAGGGTTGACTTTCTATGATTATCTTTTGCTTTTATTGTAACTCGAACAAGTTAGTAAATGAGTACTTTTAAAATTCTTTGTTTCTGAAGTAACAGAATGCCTTGGGTATAAAAATTTTTTCTGCCATGAACAAAACTTACCTGTTATCCTTTGCTCACGCACTTCCTTCTGCCCAGCCTCTGGCCTGATGGCTTCACACACTTCTGCCTGTCACACTCTCCCCAGCCTGCAGGGCTGGGCACGCAAAGCTGTCGTCCTGGATCCAGGTCAGCACTGCTCTGGCTATTTACATGTTTGTCTTTTTCGGTACCACTTGGAGTCTTATGTTTTATTTATCTTTGTATTCCCAGCATCGAATAAAGAACTTGGTAGGTAATATGAGCTTAATAAATGTTCACTGAATGAAGGAATGAGTGCTGTAATAGGGTACGGGCATTGTACTAAGGGAGGAAGACCAGAGCGGACTATTTAAATGTGCGGCAGAGGAAGAAAGTAGGGAGGGTGTCCCAGAAAAGATACACTTTGAGTGACAGTTTGGAGAATGAGCAGCTATTTGTTAGGTGAAAAGGGTGGGGAAGAATGGCCTGGGCATATGGAGTACAAGAAGAATTTGTGAATGAGAAATTTGGGTGCCTGAAATAGTTTAGTGGATTGGGAACTGAGATGTAAAGTGAAAGGGGAACAGATGAATTTAAAAAAGGTGGGCAAGTTATATGTTACTTTGAATTTTGTGCCAATTAAAAAAAAATCACTTAGGTTATTAGCCAGTATAACCTCTGTGATGCCCTGATCAATTGTATAATGCCAGGTAGGATTAGATTTTATGAGGTCAGGTCATTTGATTAGGTGAGTTATCATTTCATTAATTTTTTATGTAACAGTTCCTTCAAAGTAACTGGATGGGCATATAGATCTGTGTTTAGAACATAAAGTTTGCTGAAATCACAAACTGAAATCTTAGAAGCTTTAGTGGCTTATTCCTGACTTAGAGGTAAACATCTTAGTCTTAATTTATTTTGAGACAACTTTATAGCTGAATCTATGTTTTAACGAGCCTTTTGTGGTGTATTAGTTGCTAACCATTTAAAAATGTGATACTAATAAAAAGTTTGTAATTGGATAAACTTGAATTCTTTTCTGTAATGTCTGTTTGTGAAGATTTAAAGAGAGAATGTATGCAAAATGCTTAGTACTAAGTACATGCCTGGCACACAGTAGGTGCTCAAGAATATAATCTGTTTCTTCCTCAAACTTACCAGAACCAAGGAAGCTTCTGCTCTCTCTCTCTGAACTTTCAGTCAAAACCTTAAGATAACAACACCCTGTCTCCACATGTATCTTTAAAAAATATATGTTTATTGATTGTAAAGAGAGAGAAACATTGATGTGAGAGAAACATTGATTGGTTGCCTCCCATACACATTCCGACCAAGGGGAACCTACAACATAGGTATATGCCCTGACCGGAAATCGATCCCCCAACCTCTTGGTCCAACCAACTGATCCACACCTGCTAGGGCTCCTCATGTATCTTAATTAAATATCTGCTAATTATTTTATAAGAATTTAGAATCTCTTTTGTGATTTTTCAAAACATTTCCTCTCAAATATTCTCATTGTCTGAGTCTTAGGGGACAAGGATGATCTGATTTGAGTACAGAATCTTCAAAGCCTTGGTGGGACCAAATATTTTAGCAGTTACTTGCATTTAAAATATTTTTAGCCACGTTCAACTCATGGATTCAGTTATCACACTGAGGTACTCTTGACACACAAAGCAAGTGCTTTTCTCCTGGATTGGTGGGTGGTAGTAGGTTCGCCTGATGCCTACTAATGCCGAACAGGAACTGAGATGCCAGATTGGAAAATGAAAACTTAAACTGGGTGTTTGTCAGGGAGCATTTAGGAATATTGCATGCCTTTGGATTGTTTTGATTAAATTCCACAGTGATACAATCATCTGGATGTTAAAAATAATTGCCTTATCTTGTACTTAGAGGTATCATGGTTCCAGATTCACAAGTCAGAATGCATTTTGCAGTGGGAACACAGAAACACAAACAATTGGTACTGACTTAGCCTTTAGGTGAGCACAGCAGGTTACTTGGTCACATCACCAAGACATCTTTCAGGGAACATTTCTTTGGAGATGTGCCATTTTCCAAACCCCAGTTACTAGAAATAATAGAATTATTGTCCTAGTTGGCCAAAAACAAAACAAAACTATAACAAATATAAAAAGTAGCCCTGGCCAAGTGGCTCAGTTGACTGGAGTATTGTCCCATTCACCAAGAGGTTGTAGGTTCAGTCCCCAGTCAGGGCACATACCTACATTGTGGGTTAGATGTTTGGTCGAGGTGTGTATGGAAGGCAGTGATCAATATTTCTCTCTTGTGTCAATGTTTCTCTCTCTCTCTCTCTTTCTCTCTCTGTGCCTTCCTCTCTCTCTAAAATCAATTAAAAATATATCCTTGGGTAAGAATTAAAAAAATTGAGGTGGGTGGAGATGGAAGAGGGTATAGGAGGAATAAATGATAATGGGAAAAATACAATAAAAAATTAAAAAGTAGACCTTCTTTAGATCATATTCCCTAATCATAATCCAATTAAATCAGAAGTCAATATTAAAGATATGAACAAAAAAACAACTACTTGGAAATTAAGAGAAATACTGTCCAAGAAAAACCTGTGATCAAAGAGCAAATCAAAGAGAAATGATCGGTTCTTTAGAAAGCAATAAAAAAGTTTACGTTATACCCAAATCTTTAGGGTATAGCATATACCCAAACCTTTACTCAGAGAAAAATTTATAACAGTGATAATTTTTTTATTTATGAAGAAAAGACCAACAAAACACCTGGCCCCTCAAAAAAAAAAGAAAACAAATGATAAAACTAAAAGTTGGAATTAGTGGAACAGAAAAACAAGTAGAAAGACTAAATATTAAACTGAAAAAGTAAAAATATACAAGATTAGGAATGGGAAAACAGATACAACCACAAAAATGGGAGAGTTGGAAAGAAATGTAAGAATTATACATGGAGATGAGGGCCAAAACTCTATAGAAACAACTTTGGAAATACAGAAGAAGGGGACAGTTTTATAAGTGAAATGTAAATGATCAATATTCACTACTGTAAAAAATGCAAACAGACCAGTTACTATGGAAGTCCCGGTTTGTGCCTGTTTGACATTGGTTCTGGACTTTTTTTTTTTTTTTTTTAAAGGAAGTATTTTTAAACTCACTAAAATAAGGATAATAGTCCTCTATCTTGTAATATCAGATTTTACTGTGGTCTTCTCTAATAGCATGCTCTGAAAAGCATGCACCATTAACACATTCTTTAAGGTGAAAGATGACAAGTATGACCTTGTATTTTTTCCCCAGTTCTCTTCAAATGCAAGTTTATGTACAACTCTCTTTAAAGAAGAGCATGCAAAGCACTTGCTGGTAAAATGAAATAAGTTCCTCCATTGGTGGCCAAGGCTAACTCATTCCAATCTTGGTGGTGGTGGAAGTACTTGCTGGTGCTAATTCTGTTTCTACTTGGGTCATGGCCCCCTTTGTGGCCTGTGACAAGCATGAGGCCGCCAGGCTGACTGTTGGCAAGGTCAGTTGCTAGTGTGGAAAGTCTGAATGCTCTTGGTACAGTGGTTTTGTCATTTTTGTATAATAGAATCTATAGCTCTTTATTTTATTGTTTATTAACTTTAACATTTATTTTGGAATAATCTCCTTTGGCAGAATATGAGCTAAAGAAGTACAAAATTTAATGAAAAATCAAGCACAGAATTTCTGTTTAAGAAAGATGGTGATGAATGTGTAACTCATATATCTACTGAAGCTGCAGCAGTATCTTCTTAAAAATTTATAGTTATTTTAAGAATACTTTGCACAAAGGCCACAGTTTAACACATGCAGCTGCAGAAGTCATTACATTTCATTCTGTGAAGCATGACCTTTCATTTAGATCAAATGACTCCTTAAAGCTATTTCACCCAATTTTAAGTTTTCTTATACATATAAGGAAAGTGAAATAGTCATTGTTAATCTGTTGGTGCTGTTAGCAGAAGAGAAATTTTCACAGGGTATGCCAATTTTATAAAAATATTACCAGATTATTTAAATAGAAATTCAACTGAATTTTTATCCTGAATGGTTTAATTTTTGCTATAATTTATAGAACCAAAGTATATCTTTTATAACAGTCCTTCTACTGAAATGTAATTATTTTAAATTGTGAATTTTATTTAAAAATTTTTTAAAGTTTATCATCAAAAAAATTTAAACCTCTTTATTGAGGTAAATGTTATATACTAGATATTTCACACATTTTAAGTGTTAAGTTGGATGACTTTTAGTAAATTTATCTTGTGTACAACCATCACTACCATCCAGTTTCAGAACACTTCTATTACACCCAAAAGTTACCTGCTGTCATTTTGTAGTCAACCCCCACTTTCACAGCCAGTCCCAGGCAACCATTAAAAATGATTGATTTCTTTCAAACAAACTGTAATAGAAATAGAAATAACTGCCAAATGTAATATTCTTCTGCATACACTAAGAACCTGAACTACAACATTTTTGTGATGAAGCCAATATTGAATGCAAAAATTTTTTTCAGTGTACAGTATGTGTTTTCTCTTTTTGCACTCCATTATCAATCAGACTTTGGAAATTTTTTGAGTTTTTTAAAAATATATTTTATTGATCAAACTAGTATAGTTGGTCCAATTTTTCCTCCTTGCTCCTCTCCTCCCAGTACCCTCCTATACCTCTGGCAATCCCTCCTCCTTAATTTATGTCCACAGGTCATGCATATAAGTTCTTTGGCAACTTTATTTCCTATACTGTTGGTAACATGCCCCTGTCTGTTCTGTACCTACCAATTTGTACTTCTTAATCCCTCACCTTTTCCCCCATTTTCTCCTTTTCCCTTCTCAGCTGGTAACCCTCCAAATGATCTCCATACCTATGCTTCTGTTGCTGTTCTGGTTGTTTGCTTAGTTTGTTTTTTCTTTTAAATTTCAGTTTTGATAGTTGTGAGTTTATTCCCATTTTACTGTTCATAGGTTTGATCTTCTTCTTTTTCTTAGATAATTCTCTTTAACATTTCATGTAATAATGGCTTGGTGATGACTAACTCCTTTAGCTTTACCTTACCTGGGAAACCCTTTATCTGCCCTTCCATTCTAAATGATAGCTTTGCTGTATAGAGTAATCTAGGTTGCAGGTCCTTGCTTTTCATCACTTTGAATACTTCTTGCCTGCAAAGTTTCTTCTGAGAATCAGTTGAGAGTCTTATGGGAACTCCTTTGCAGGTAACTGTCTCCGTTTCTCTTGCTGCTTTTAAGATTCTTTCTTTATCTTTAACCTTTGGCATTTTAATTCTGATGTGTCTTGGTGTGGTACTCTTTGGGTTCATCTTGTTTGGGACTCTCTCTGCTTCATGATCTTATATATTTATTTCATTTGCCAAATTAGGGAAATTTTCTTTCAACATTTTTTGAAATAAGTTTTCAATTTCTTGCTCTTTCTCTTCTCCTTCTGGTACCTCTATGATTTGAATGCTGGAATGTTTGAGGGTGTCCCAGAGACTCCTTAGCCTAGCCTCATTTTTTGATTTTTTTTTCTTCTTGCTGTTCTGATTGAATGCTTTTTCTTCCTTATGTTCCAACTCATCGATTTGATTCTTGGCTTCATACACTCCACTGTTGATACCCTATAAATTTTTCTTTACTTCATTTAGTGTAACCCTTATTTCTGCCTGGGTCTTTTTTATGCTGGTGAAGTATCCAGTGAGTTCCTTGAGCATCCTAATAACCCATGTTTTGACCTCTGCATCTAATAGGTTGCTTATCTCCATTTCGTTTAGTTCTTTTTCTGGAGTTTTGTTCTGTTCTTTCATTTGGGCCATGTTTCTTTATCTCCTTGTTTTCGCAGCCTCCCTGTGTTTGTTTCTCTGTATTAGGTAGAGCTGCTTTGACCCCCTGTCTTAGTAGTATGGCCTGTTGTAGGAAAGCACACTGGTAGGTTGGATTTGGTGGAGCCTTAGGTTATCACCAGGGTAAGGCAACCTGTGTGAACCAGGTTGATGGTGTCTCTGCTCTGTGGTTTTGTGTGGGTGAGGGCTCAGAGAGGGGACAGTGGCTGTTGCCTGTCCTCTGGAGTTTCGTCCAAAAGGAAGCTGTCTCTTGGCACTCACCCCATTGCCAGACACTTCAGTTTCTCCCCGAATGCCACTGGTGCTCTTCCAGCTGCTGCTCCGGTGCTGGAGCCCAGGAGGAGTGAGTCTGCATAAATCCTAAGTCTGTTTCAGGTCCTTTAAGAGGAGATGCCTGAGAATCCCACAGTTTCTTCTGCTGCCCCAACCCCCACTGGTTTTTACAGCCAAAAGTTATGGGGGGCTTCTTTTCCTGGCACTGGAATTCTGGGCTGGGTGGTCTGATGTGGGGCTGGGATCCCTCCCTCTGAGGTGTCTCATCCAATTTTTATCCACCAGACATGGATGTGGGACCATCCATCCCACATCTCTGCATCTCTGTGTCTCTGCACCTCCTACCTGTCTGGATGGATGTGACTTCTTTAATTTTTTGGTGGTTGTACTTCCATATGGCTTGATTTTCGGTTGATTCTGGGTGATAGTTGTTTTGTAGTTTAGTAGTAATTTCTGATGTGGTCATGTGAGGAAACAAGCCATATTTACCTACACTGCCATCTTGACTGGAAACCTGTTTTGAGTTTTTGAATAACTGCTTTCTAAATCAGTGCCTATTGATAGTTGACTATTTTTTGCAAAGGGGTTCTATAAATTTGGATTGTATTTTGTTTAAAAGGAATTGAAAATTTTTGATCGAAGTATTCAGTTAATGGAGCAAGCAAAATATTCATCCTTTGAAGTTTTGAAGTTGTGGAGAACAAAGCTTGCATATGGAAAGGCACTAGAATTTATCCTTATAAATACAAAATAGGAACTGAATGGGAGCTAAATGATTAAGAAATCAAACGCAGTATACATGGTTTAATTTTGAAATTTTATAGTTAGTCCCAAACCTGAGACTAAATTTTTAAAAAAGCCAATCTAGAGCCACTCTAGTAGAATTAATAAAATATTGGGGAGATGGCCTGATGCCTGATAAATGTATAATTGAAAGCTTTTGTCTATTTAAGCAAAGCAGTGAGTATTAAGAAATGAAATTATTCCCTTAAATAATAAAACCATAAAAATATACATAATATATATATTTCTTGCAGTTTCAAAAAATAGCAACACGAGTTTTTAAAATGATCAAAAATTATCATAAAATTTAATGTTGATAAAGATAAGACCCTATTATACCCAAGAAAAGTATGAAAAATAAGAATACTATAAACTCACTATATCAACAGTATTCATCTATCAATTGACAAATAGATCATTGGAACAGAGTAGATTGAGAGATATCATTCAGAATAGCTCATTGAAAAGACAGACAACTTAATATTTGATATATGTTACAGTTCAATTCAGTAGAAAAATCCTGGATTACTTAATTCTTCTGTTATACATAGTTCCTTATCTGCTTAAAATATAACAGGGCTCATCATATGCCATTTAAATATAGTTCATTGGTAGATTAAGTATGAATTTTAAAAAACCATAACAATATCTCACAAGAATACCTAGGAAAGCACACATGTACAATCTGAAGCTTTGGAAATCTTAAAACTGGAAGCCTCAGAAGCTATATATGAAAAGGAAGGGATATCATAACATATGTAATCAAAAACTATTTTATGGGAATAGTAACATAAAATAGATCATTAGACATCAGCTATATGTGGAAAAGTGTTGGTAAAATGTATTGCAGCCAAATGTTCATATTTATAAAGAGCTACTATAAATAGGAAAAATATAAACAACACTAAAGCACAGTGGAAAAAGAATGTGAAAAGACAATTCACAGAGCTAAGATCAATGGTGTGTGTGTGTTAGCATACCTCAGTATGATTCTGTGAACACAGAGAAAAATGCTTAGAAGACACCATAGGCTGTTAACTTTGGTATATGGGTGAATGAGGGGCTGATGTGAGCAGAAGGTGAAAAAAAATATTATGACACTCTTCTCACAGACCATTGAGGGAGATAGACATACAAAAAGAGTGCCAAAGTTGAGGAAGGAAGAGCTGAATTAGAAGAGGAAGGAAAACCTATGTATCTGAAAAGAAATGACTCTGGTAGAAACATTTTCTTCAGTGCTGGCATTATAACATCATCTATTACTTGCAACTAGTGACACAGTGACTTACATGAGATAAATATAGTTATGTGGGTCAGGCATAGTATGAGTTTAAAAGTTATTGTGAGTCCCTTGGAAAAAGATATTTTACTTTGCAAAGACATATCACATGACTGCAATTACGGCTTATCAAAACTGATGTTCATATATTTAATCTAAATTGATCTTCATATAGTTAATCAATTATGATTCCTCTCCAGGGGCCAAGGGGAATGAGAAGGGTCCACTTAAGGAGCAGTGATTTGTAAGAAAGATCTCTCTGAGATTCCACTTTCTTGGCAATGCAAGCAGAGTCTATAGTTTTTGCTACAACTGTTAATACATGGCAGAGTCTCTGTGGTGCCCCTCATGAGGGCTGCACTATTGCATGGGCTCTGGGGAGCTATACCGAATCAACCCTCTTAAGACATTCTTAGGAGAATGTGGAGGATTTCAGATGAAAAGTGGTAGATATGAAAGGGAAACAGACTTTCCCAGTGTAGGTTTCTTTTTTTCCCTATTGTGGAATATGGAGTAGGATCCCTCCCTTTCCAGCACCTGCATTTCTCCATCCAGCATTCATTTAGCCCTGGGTTCCATGCCTGTAGTTTTGGTTTCTTTGGTGTGTTGCAGATGATAGTATTTGCTGGTTCTATCTGGCTTCTGATTTCACTGGGGACTTTATGATTCATTATTTTGCAGGAAAAGGGACAAGAAGGGTGAAAGGGAGAAAGCAGGAAAAGAAGGGAACCAGACATCTATGTTACAGAGAAAAGTTTTTAAGGTGCTTTTAAAACAAAGTCCTATTGGAAAATTAATATCTATGAAATTCCCATCTATGAGTAATTTGGTCCCTGTAGAGTGGAATCTTAATTTGAAGAATGAAGTTCCTCATGATTTAAGCCAAGAAATAGTTTGACTTTTAAGCCAAGCCCTGTCTATCATGTAGGATATGGATGCACAAACTGAGCTCTTCATGTCCTGTACACCAGCAGTCCCCCAATCTTTCTGGCACCAGGGACCGCTTTTGCCCAGATTGGGGGTCGGAAGGGGGATGGGATGGGAGGTGGAGCTCTGGTGAGTTTCCCTCGAGTACCCTTGGTGAGGGTATATATATACCCCTGCTGTATACCAAGTGCATTGTCTTGGATGACAATTTATAGGAACATTGGGGATTTTTTTCTCATTGATTATCTGATATACAGGAATTTGGGGGAGATGGTAATATTAGAAAGATTAATGCACACTTTGCAAACATAAGAGTCTCAAGACTATTTTATCTGACTTTCTAGTGGAGAATCTTATTTCAGGGCTAATGGAGTCATTTTTTTCTAGAGTTAGTTGATGAACAAAAGTGCTGAAATACATTTTCTCGTTGGGCCCATAACCCCAGCTTGCTAGTGGTATTACATTTGGGATGTTAAGAGTCTTGAACAGTTGAACCCTTTGGACTCTTGCTCTCTCATTCAGTTCTCCATCTTGGGTCATGGTGGCTTCTCATGTGGTGTAAAGGCAGTGGCAGTTTGAGGTTACAGTCATGTGCTCATTAGTGGTGGCATCCATTCTGAGAAATGCCTCTTTTGATTTTGCCATTGAGCTGACATCATAAAATGCACTTAAATGTAGATGGTATAGACTACTACACACTTATTGTTTTAGGCTACAGGCCTGTATTGCATGTTACTATAAAAAACAGCATGAGATTAAATCAAGCACAAGAGAAAATGTTTCAATCAAGAGATAGGGCAAACACAAAATGTTTGTGGCTGCTGCCAGTGTAACATGGCATAGTTTTGCAGCAAACATTTTTTTTATAAGTGGAAAGAGTGCATTCTAAAATAATAAAGTGTAGTATAGTAAATACAGTAACAGTTGTGTATTATCATTATCAAGAAGCATGTTCTGTACATGATCGCATATACGACTGGCAGCACAGTAGGTTTGTTTACACCGGCATTACCACAAATCCATGAGAACTGCATGCTCTGTGATGTTGTGACAGCTGTGATGTTACAAGGCAGTAGGAATTTTCAGCTCCATTATTTTTTAAAAGAGCATTGCTGTAGATTATTGATGATTTTAATTTTCCTTTATACTTATTTGTCATCAGTTAAAATAAAGGTCATTTAAAATATGTATCACATACATTTCAGTTTTTCCTAATGTACCATTTAACAGATGTGTCTTCTTTTAATTAAATTTATTGGGGTGACATTAGTTAATAAAATGAATATGTTTCAAGTGTACAATACTATAAATACATCATCTGTATATTGCATGCATCGTGTCTTTTTTTTTTCCTTTTTTAAATATATTTTATTGATTATGCTATTACAGTTGTCCCATTTCTCCCCCATCATTCCCCTCCACCCTACCCACCCTCTCCCACCCACATTCCCCCCTTTAGTTCATGTCCATGGGTCATAAGTTTTCTAGCTTCTACATTTCCCATACTATTCTTGCCCTCCCCTGTCTATTTTTTTCCCATTATCTATGCTACTCATTCTCTGTACCTTTTCCCCCTTTCTCCTCCTCCCACACCCCTGTTGCTAACCCTCCATATGATCTCCATTTCTGTGGTTCTGTTCCTGTTCTAGCTACCAGGACGTCCAGGAAGTTCAGAGAGTCCCAAAGAAGTTGGACCCAAGGAGGAACACACCAAGGCACATTGTAATTACATTAGCCAAGATTAAAATGAAGCAGAGAATTCTAGAAGCAGCAAGGGATAAGGGGAGAGTCACCTACAAGGGAGTTCCCATCAGACTGTCAGCTGATTTCTCAAAAGAGACCTTCCAGGCAAGAAGGGGCTGGAAAGAAATATTTGAAATCTTGAAAAGCATCGTGTCTTTACCACCCAAAGTTAGTTCTCCTTGTCATCATATATTTGACCTCCTTTATCCTTTACTTAGTAAAGGGCTGAATATAATTTCAATTCCTTAACAGTTAAGGCGTAGTTACATTTATACAGTCCTAATATTATTTCGGCCCTTTGAAGGCAACTGTGAGGCTAATGTGGCCCCTGGTGAGAATGAGCTTGACACCCCTGCTTTACAACCTCTCCCACCCCCCTGTTCCTTGGTAACCACCCTACTGTTGTCTGTGTCTATGAGTTTTTATTTGTTGGGTTTTTTTTTTTTTTTTGTCTTGTTTGTTCATTTGTTGCTTTCAGTTCAGCTCCATTATAGTCTATGACACCACAATCACCCATGTTGACTGAAAAGTCTTCTGCAGCCTGTGACTATATTCTGGTCAGGTTTTTCTTGTTGGGGGCCCAGCTGGCTTTGACTTGCTCTGTGAGAGGTTGCTGTGCTCTGGTGCATGTGAAATAGAACCGAGTGACATGTCCCCAGATTTTGAAAACTTTTGTTATCAAGTCTGAGGTAACTGGATGATCATTTCTGAGTTAAATTTTGACTTTCCATGTAGTTTGGCTTCTATCCCCACCTGAGTATATCTCTGGCATAGTTTATATCCCATTGTTTTGTAATGTTCTTAGCCTCATTTTGTACTGTGTATTACTCTTAGTTTTATACTCAATATTCTTGATAAAGGTTGACTTGAATATATAAGCTGAGCACCATTAGACGCAACAGAAAAACGCAAATGAAACTGTCGCTGTTTGGAAATGAGAAGCCACCGCACAGGCAGTGGCAGAACACCATGACCTTCACCTCAAATTTTTTCCTGTGGAGAAAGGACTATGCCTATTGCAGAAGCCGGTTTCCCAATACTTGTGTTCTGTCATCTGATTTCTTGAAACCGAACAAATCATTAAAACAATTTTAGTTTTAACACAGAATGTAACTAAGATGTCACATCTAAGTTACATAACTTACATGTTAAGGTAGATTAGAAGGTTAATTTCAACAGCAGAAGAATGAATCTTGAAATTTCTTCATATTAAAGAGAACAGTTTTCCAAAGAAGAAATCCCACTTGTTGATTCTCTTCTTTTGTAGGACTACAGTGCATTTTACAGTGTGTATCTATTATCTATTGATACTATCTATTATATACTATGGCATATATTACTATGTAAAAGTCTTACACATAAATATCTAGTAATCTAGTATATATATATTTCTATATAGTTTTGCCTCATATGCAGGGAAAATGTTAACCATGCTTTAGATTTATTTATTTTTTAATATAACTTTAGATATCTTACACATTGATACCGTACTACAGTTTGGACTACTTACCATTCATGTCAGCATATGGTTTGCCTTTTCTTAAGGAAAGTCTATAATTCTGATTAGGAAGTAATTCTTTATTATGATGAAGGTCAACATGGACTATAATCTCTGTAATTTGTAATATTATGTCTACTATTGCTTAGAAAGATAAAAACCACTTTTGTAGATTATAGTGGCTGGATTCTACTTCTCAGTCTGAGATATCAAATTTTACATGCACTTTTCCAGTGTAAAAGAAGCAGTTCCTTTTTAGACTTGTTTGAGGGCTTCTCTTTAATTTGCCCTTTAAATACTGGTGTTCCTTTGGTCCTCTTCTATGATCCCTTTCTTTTCATGTCCGCTTTTCCTCCCTTCTTAGATGAAGCACATTGACTGAGTTCCTATTGTGTAGCAGGCCTGGCCCATGCTGTGCAGCCAAGTGGGTTGTGTACTGCACAACTGCAGCCACCCCACGGATTAGATAGTGTCATCTCCTTTAACCTCACAGCAACCCATGAGAGCATATCATCACTCTTATTTTATAGATGAGAAAACTGAGTTTTGGGTACGTTAAAAACTTGTTTGAACTTACGTAATAATGAATGGGTGATAGAGTTTGTGTGGGTCCAAAGCCTCTGATTCGCTCAACAGCATGCCGGCTTTTGTGGATGATTTCAGCTCTTGGTCATCTCATCCCCGGCCACAACCTAAATGATGGTAATTCCTAGAAGACTCTCTACCCCAGATCTCTCTGTGTTGCCGGCCTACTAGACAAGTCTTCCAGTATGTCCCGGAGGCACCTCCGATTCTGCAGAATGAAAATGGATTCATCACGATTTTCCTTACGACTGCTCCTCCTTTATTCCTGGTCTCAGTTAGTGGCACCAACAGCTTGGGCTCTCCTCTCTCCCTTATCCCCCATGTATAATCAGATCTTTCCAGTTTTAATAATTCTGTTTTTGAAATCTCTCTCCACTTCTTTCCTTCTATTTCATGTCAGTTGTCACTACTGTTAATTCAGGCTCTCATTCTTTTATTTCGAATGCATCCACTGCGTCTGAATTATAAAAAGTATCACCTGAAGCCTCACATTTCTAGGCCTTTGCATTGGCTGCTGCCTCTTTCCATGTTGCCCAACTGGCCACTTGAGGACTCAGCTTTAAGTCACTTTTCCAGGGATGCCTTCCTGGATACTTTTTATCAGCCCCTTCCTTTAAATTAAATTATGTTGCCTTTTGCTCCCATGGCATGTCATGTGTAAGTCTGTCATGTCACTCCTCAGAATACCCTGATAATGGGTTTGCTTGTCTGACTCCTTCCTTGGACTGAGAGCTCTCAGAGGAAAGGGACCACATCCAGCTTTGTCTTCCAAGTATCCAGTGCTTTTCTGGGAGGAGATCAATAAATGGCTGCGGGGATGAATGAATGCACATGGTGGACTTGTTAGGCAGACTGGAAAGAATTGTTCATGTAATCCTGAAGTGTTCTACATGTTTATTCAGTTCAACTAAAATTTGAATACAATTTTTATCAACTTGCATGGTTGAAAATAATGCTGATATTTTTAAATTATACAATATATTTTTCTTCCCCTCTGCCAGTTACAACAACAGGCAGCCTGATAATTGCCTAACCCATGTTTTCATTCCTATTGGCAGCTGCATCTTCCCTTATCCCATTGATAAGAGGTTATTACTCAATTGCATGGTAATCTAAAAAGTGGATTCAGTCGAACTTTGGTTTAAGGTGCCAAACTTTTTGCATCAACGTTAATGAATAAATTCACTTCCCAGAAGGTGCTTCATGTATCTTGACTCCTATCCAGCAACAGCAGTTACTACACCAGAAAATACCTCGAGGTCGATGATCTTAGAACTTAAGCTACAGCTAAATTTGAAGTTAGACATTCATGGGGTGGTTTTCATTGACATGTACTTTTTGCATCTAAGACAGATTAAGGTTTGATTCTGGCTCTGGTACACTATACTCTTCAGCATCCGGCTTTGATCTGAAGGTTTTCTTCAACGTGGAGAGAGCTGAGAAGCACTTTGCTGTGTGCTCTTCCTTCACTGGCATGTTCAGATCCCTTTCACTAAGGGTTTGCCAGTCTCTCCCTTTTAGGAAAAGCATATTCCTGTGTGCAGTTGCAAAAGTAGAGTAAGGTTGCAGAGTGAGCACAGAAAGATTCTTGTATCAGAGTAAAGACATTTGTAAATTGCAACAGATTTGGGACTGTGATTTTTGACATCTGGGGGAGCAAGTAGGTATATATTCTTTTTAAACATTACACAAATTGTCTAAGGTTTTGGAGAGAGGAAGGCACGCCATAGTCTCCCACAGTTTCCCACAGTTTCTGGATTACTTTGTTACATTTTCTTTAATTGAGAGTACAACCTGTTAGGTTACTAAGTGTTCCCCACATAATTTGTTGAGAAAGCATTTAAAGCAAAATCATTCTCTCATAAAGGTGCACACTGTATTTTATGAGGTAAATTAAGATGGTCTTGATTTCATTTGCCTGCATTTTCATTTTATCATTGGACACAAAAGGACAAATCAGGTACAAGGTGTTTTTTTAAATTTAAATCATTTTTTTAATTTTTCAGTTAGAGTTGACATACAATATTATATTACAATAGTTCCAGGTGTACACCATCATGATTAGACATTATATAACTTAGTAAGTGATCGTATTGACAAATCTCGTACCCATCTGACACCATACATAGTTCATCACCACCAAACCAGTATTACATGAAGTGTTAGGGTTTTCTTGAAGGAGGAGGAGGAGAAATCAAAAGAACAATAAAATGGCTATAAATATGTATCTATTAACAATTGAATCTATAGATGCAGAGAACATTTCCACAGTTGCCAGTTGGGCAGGGGTTTGAGGAGATGGGTGAAAAAAGTGAAGGGATTAAGTACAAATTGGTTGTTACAGAATAGTCATGCGGATGTAAAGTACAGCACAGGGAATATAGTCAATAATATTCTAATAACTAGATAGAAGGTGTTTTGATGAGATGTGCATGGGACATGTTTCTATAAACAGTTGTCTGGCAAGGTGAGAGCGCAGGTCTGGGTTGTTGGAAGCAAAGAAAAAAAATTTTTAAGCGCCGGGAAGGAGGGAGACAGGGTCCCCCTAGGAAGGCACGGTGCAGAGAAGCAGCAAGCTCTGAAAGTCGAGAGGCGGCATGCCCCTGCCTGGGTAGGACGGAGGGCGCGCGGGGCTGCCGCTAGACACCCCGCTCTGCATTTCTGCAGCAGCTGTCCCAGAAGGGCGAGAGACAGGTCCTGCCAAGTGGAGCCAGCGCTGGAAGACTGGACTGCGGCGGGGCTCTGGCGGCCAGTTCGGACAGGGTTAAAACACCATCACCTGCGGATCCAGTGCTCCAGTGCGACTCAGATGGGAAGTAGGAAGTGCCGCGCCTGCGCTTCCTGTATAAATAAACGCGCGGCTGCCGGCGCTGCTGCTGCTGCTGCTGCTGCTGCTGCGAGCTGCGCTGCACGCTCCGCGAGGTTCCCGGGCACCACGGCGGCTCCTGAGGCTGGAGGTGGTTGGTTGTAGGTCCTCCTCCTCCGGGCCAATAGGTCTGGGAGCCCGAGTCCTGTTACAGACCTGCAGAGTGCAGAGCTGTCAGCCGCAGAGCACGGAGGACGGGGGAGAGAATGAAACAGCTCCTCCTCCCCAGTGTGCGTGCCGGAGGCTGCTGAGAAGCCCAGCGGCCGGAGGAACGTAGCTCTCCAGCCAGGTAGGTTTAGTAAGCTTTTAAAAAACTGCAGGCAATAAAAATAAAGTTTAAAAAAATAAATAAAAGCTGCAGGCATTGCAGGACAGGAATGGTTTTGGACTAAGAAAGGAAAAACAGACAGGAAACTACGATACCATGGTTTTTAACTGTATGTTCTGTGTGTAGTGCTTCAACCATACAAAATTAAAATCGTTCCGAATGCCTTAAACACCTGTTAACTTTTAAAAATAGATGTCTTCATAAAGGTAAAAGAAACTAGTTTAATTTCTGCTAAAACAGTCTCTACAGAATGTGTTGGAAAATTCAAGGTTAGATCAAACCTCCCAATGTCTTAAGGGGAGACCAAAAGTTTGCATAACCTCAGGTGTTTACTGTTACTTGGAAATGCATAGCAGTATGTTGACACATGGAGATATGAACAAGATGTTATATTATCCATGGGATCTTGGTCATATGTTATGCTGATTATTTTGTCAGGTAATTGCTGATAAAACAGTGCAACTATGATCTTACACTGCTCTAATCAAATTTAAGTTAAAATGAAACTGATTCCTGCTATTTTAGCAGAGAAAATGTATTTTTGCTTGCCCCTTCCAGGGTACCTTTTGCTTTTCTTGTTAGTTTCAGTGATTCTGCTGTAAATGTACTCCCGATGTATATACTTCTCTTATTAAGATTTCTCAGAAATAAATCCCCCTTTCTGAGAAAAATGTCCTCTCCATGGTTCCACTGTAGTCTCTCATGTTCTTACTTCTTTCTGCTCCACACATACCTTATCAAAACATTAGCTGGGGCTCCTAATGGGACTATCTGTATTCTGCTGAATACCTTGAGGTTTTTGGATGTTTATTTGAATATAGCCAGGTATGAATTTTAAAAAAATGTATCTAACATTTCTGAAGCAGCAGTTTGGGGGTGTCTAAGCAGAAGCAAAAAATGAACTTTGAGATGACTCAGTTTTCAGGGTGTGGGTAAGAGGCAGAAGGAACCCAGCCAGTCTTCACTGAGTTGTTCGCTAATTAAAGTATCAGCTGCAGCTTTCACTGAGATGAGCTTCTTGAGCCCTGGTCCTTTTCATCTGATTCCTACACTGATTGCACCTTCCCCCCCCCCCCCCCCAAACTCTGTCCACCCTTCCCAACCCTAGTCATTTTCATGAGTAACAGCCCTTTAAGTACTTCTGGAACTATTTGGGGAGAAGAGGTGGGGAGGAATAGAACAATAGCCACAGCAAATCCACAAAGCCACTTGGAGAGAATAGTATTAGGAAATCCAAGGCCTCATTTTCTCTCAATTTCTGTCTTACTCTTGCATACCTATGTCTGACATTTTTATCCTTTGTAGTGGGTGTAAATTGGGAGAAAAAGGAAAGGAAATAAAGACCTGTTTGAAAAGTAGTCTCTGACTAATTGAAACTGTAAATGTGTAGAGAATGTTAAAAAGATGTTTAGTTGCAGAACTGGGTTGCTTGGCTTTTTATTTAAAACAAACAAACAAAAAACTCAAACCAACCAGTCTCTCCCACCCCCAAACCAATCACCCTAGATAACTTGCTTCTACACTACTGCACTGGAAGTGAGATTTGAATGTGGTCACACACTGTCTAAACCCAGAATTTTACAAATATTTACAGTCATCAATGCCAAATATCTTTGTGCTGAGCCCCAAGAACATTCTCAGCGTTCAAAAGCCCCATTCTCATGAATGGTTTCAGTTCATTGGCAATTTAAAGGCATTCAGGCTTCCCAACTAGGTCCGTTTAAGACATGTCTTTTTTTTTTTTTTTTAATAATAATTAGTTTTTGGGTCTCCTAGATGATGAAGCAAGTTTTCTCAGCCAAACTGTACAATAGAGAGAGAAGTTATACTCTATTTAGAAAGAAAAAAGTTTATCTATTTAGCTTCCTAGAAACTATCTCTTCAATAATATGAATACATTTTATCTGAGAAAGTATATTTCAGTTTTTCTTTTTGAAAAGTACTTTCAATATTTTAGCTGTTCAGAAACATTTATAAGGACATCAGAATCATTTTTCTGTGGTGTTTTTTAACTAATTCTATCTTGTATGTTGCCCCTGGCCTTGACTAATGACATTACTTTCTTGTTAGGTGAGGTTTGGAAAAGTGTTTGAAATTGCCAGTTTGAGGTGGAGGTCAGAATTATGCTGAACCTAGATGTTGTTAGAGGTACAAAGTCCCAACAGTTTTGGGGACTAAACTTACTCAGTGCAACTAATTATTTTGAATATGGCAAAGGGGCCCAGTTGCACCACAAGTCATGCTTTCTACTTGGGGCTGTGCGGAGTAGGCATCTACAACCACAGCTCCCGAGTGCTGTGACTTTTTTTCAGGGATGCCCGCCTTAATTTATAGAAGTTCCAGGGTTTGAAGTGCTGAAAGTAAATACAGAGGAGAACCAGGCCTTTAATATTTTCTTTTTCCCCACATACATTCAGAAAACTTAACACTGTAATATTAAGTGCCTACTGTTTGCCAGGTATATGAATGCTAGGTGCTCAGGATATAAAGTATAAGATGTGGCCTCTGTCCTCATGGAATTCCCATTAGCTTGGAAATGACTTTGAACTAGAGCGGTAGTTCTCAGTTCATGTTGTTTTACCTGAGCATGAAAAATACTTTGATGTTTGTCATCTCAGCCATGGCTTCTCAGATGTCTATCACCGGAAGAGTCATAATATCTAAGCCCATTTATTTAATTATTTTAATTTTAATTTGTTGTGTTTTTTCACTTTAGGCATATGTGGGAGGTCTTGTACTAATATTTTATTTTTATTAACTTTGGCATTTTTATTTACTTGGTCGATGAGTACTTGTAACCCCAGTGCTTCATACTGTAGTAATTTAAAAATGGAAAATAATACATTAAAGAGAATACAAGTGATCGATGCTTTTGCAACATGGAATGAGGAAATTCTCATCTATGATCAGACAGATCCCTCACTTGAATTGAAAACACACCAACCTAAGTGAAATGCACATCTCATATTTGTAGCTTGAGATACTCCAGATCACATGGCTGGTAGTATCTAGGAAAGAACGTACTTGGAAAGCCATGTCTCTGTGGTTTCTAATTCCTCTGCAGTCATAAATTTGAGCCCTACACCTTGAATCAACTGCTTCTTTGTCTTTTTGGAAGGATGGAACAGGACATCTCATTTCTGTCTTGTGATCATACACACTGGACCTGTGGCTGAAGCTGTAAACCCACAAATTGCCCTGTGTATGATTATATGAAACTACTTGTTGACAGTCTCATCAACTAGCTTGCTCTTTATAAGTAGGCGCTGGATTTAATCACCTCTACACCCCCAGCACCTAACATCTATGGAATCCAGTTCTTTGCGTGTTGACTTTGTTTTCTGCATTATTGGTTCCTTAAGAAAGTGATTTGGCAAAAACATACAAAAATGAACACTCCGCACTTTGCTTAGAGTGTGATGGAGGAGATTCCTCTCCCAAACTGGTTTTAAATTTGTTTCTAATTAAAATTGGTATATGCAACTTTTAACTTTCATAGCAGAGGGCAGTATTTACATGTGCTTTTATTCATTTGGAGAAAAAGCACTGATTTAGCCATTTGTACTTTAGTGACTGCAGTTTGCTGGTAAGTCATGACCCAAGAAATCAGCCCTTCTCTTCCTGTGAGCTTTTCTGAAATAACACTTCCCCTTGATTTGTTAATTACATCATTGTCTGACCTGCCTTTGAGTGGCATTCCTTCCTGCTTCTGTGCTTTGTTGTGATGCCAGGCAAGGGAAAGAAGATTATTCACCAGGGTTGTATGAATAATTGTGGGAGGCAAGGGAACCGCTGATTAAAAAGGGGTGGGCAGGGCACATGGTGGTGTCAAGGAGGGAGCTACTGTGATGAATGTAAAATTACAATGCCAAAAATATCATTGACCTGTTATTATTCTCACTCCTGCTGCCTTTGATGTGTTTTTATTGTTAGGAAAGGTCAGAATGGATTTCCTCCTCTTGGGCCTTACCCTGGGGTAGTAATGAGAATATGAAAAGAAGGCAAGAAGAAAAGAAATGTGCTTTTTAGAAAAAGGATCAGCATTTTGCCAGTGTTAAAACTTGATATCCCAGGTGCTCTGTACCTTGTAGGATTTGGAATTAGTTTGCCACAACATCATGATCTTGGTTGACCATGGTCTCGTATCTCTTTCCATATATTTCACCTGATATTTTGAAGGAAAAATATAAAAATTGGATCTTTTTATCCTCACTATAAAAAATTGTTAACTGTATGTGGTGATGAATTGTTAACTAACTTTATTATGGTGACCATTTCACAAAATATGTATAGTAAGTCATTACCTTGCACACCTTCAACTTACACAATGTTCTGTATCAGTTATATCTCAATATAGCTGGAAAAAATCAGGTCTTATTAAAATGGTCCTATTTATACCCTAATTTCAAATAGTAAACAGACTGTCTGGGACACAGAGCTTGCTAATATTTAAGATACCCATTCTGATGGGGAGTGCCTGTCCTTTTCGCCCACAGACAAGTTAATAGAAATATATTAGCATATCAGTCTATTTTAAAAGATAATGCTCTTCCAATTACAAAGTTACAATATTATTGCCATCCTGGAAACTGATGAGACAAAGATGTTAAAACTAAGGAATTGAAGACTGATTTTTTTTTTCATTTCTTGATTTCCTTTAAATGACGATTTGAAATGGGGAAGAGAACAGAATTTGCCTTTTACACTTGAGGCTCAGTGATCCACAGTGTTTTCCAACAATGTTGCTGCCTCACAAAGGTGAAGGTTTGTTTCTATCACATCTAAGAATTAAGCAGTTACTGGGTTTATTTATTCTAAAGAATGGTTTCCAATCTATTTTTTTTCAAATAATGACCAAATGTCCTACATGTGATGCCATGTATTTACTCATTGGCCTTGAGCATTGTTCTTTTTAAAAATAATTAAATAGATATAAAATATAATTAATTGCATTTCTCCGATTACTAGGGAGGATGTGTCCCAATTTGTTCTTGCTCTCTTAGAACTGTTTTTCTGATATTATGGAGTGTACACCGGATCATCTAATCCTTGAATGACCAGAGAGTGGGTCAAAGGTGTAAACCAGGAATAGAACCACAACACTGGCCAGATGGAGGTCCGCCATGAGTCCTTGCCACACTTACCACTCATACTACCCATAGCCCTGGCTACTCTACCAGCCAGCTTGTCTACCTTCCATTCTAGACTAAATTTAGGGTAGAACTTCAGCAAATGGCTAAAGAATGTCCATACACTACTAGACTCAGTTGGTATTAGAGTCACTAATAGCTTCTGTTAAGAACATAAACCAGCAGCTAAATAAATCATTGTATTAGGCAGAGTGCCAATATCAATACAAGCTAATTTTCAGATGGTGTTGAGTGGAAGCTGGTTGGTTGCCTTGCATGTCATTCTTTGTTGGTATTGGAAGAGCATTCCTAACAAAGTCTCTGGATCACTGTTTCTTTCTGCTCTATTAGAATATTGGCTTCGTGAGAATTTCTCATTATGCAAGGCTGTACCTTCCCACCACCTACCCTTCCTGAAAAGGTCATTCTCCATTGTAGTCATGTAATCAAATCTTTTATTTCAGTTACCTCACAGGGATGACTTCGTGTGTTGCATGGGCATGTAAACGTTTTGAGAGTATTGTGTACCTCCTCTTCTGTTGTGTCCCTTATTCTTGAGTAACTTTCTTAGAATTTCATAGTATAGCCTGGAACTAAGACCTTACTAAGATCAACTGTAGGAGAATTTTTGCATACGTTAATATTCTGTTACATCAGTAATATCCAGTTGGTTCATTTTGGTAGCTTTCTATTTCTCTTAGTCTCTTTAATTGCGCTTTATCAATTTACTAAGTTTTAACGTTTTTGCAGAAGGGTGTAAAAATTCCTAAATAACTACATAAGTACCCTAATAAAACATTATCCTTTGCAACCACATAATCTTTTTGTGGAATGGAATGACTACTATGATTTTAGGTAGTGAAATGGGCATAAATACATTAGTTAAAAGTACTTTGAATGTTGGCTCTGCCACCTTCTGTGTTTTTGGAGCAGATTGCTTTTTCAGGCAAATTCCTTATACATCCTGTGCTTCCAACACTGCTTCTGAAGTATTCCTTTCTTTGACAATTCCAATGAAAATACGTGAGGGGAAAAAGTGGCTTTCCTGTTCTTTCCCATCAGATAATACTTGCTTCTCATATAATGAACACTTTTAGAGCAAGAGACACTCAGAATAGATGGAACTGCTGATTTCCCTTTCCTGGTAATTGAACGCAAAATCAGATGCTTTAGAGTGTTTTTTCTTCCTTGCACGCCCCAGCCATTCTGTCCTATTACATGATTAGTTATAGGTAAGCAGGTGATACTTTTACAATTTGGGGGAAGTCTGCCCCTCACCAACCCACCCCAGTGCTACCACTTACTTCAGAAAGTTTGATTCTGAAGGCTCGCTTCTCCCTCCCTCCCTCCCTGCCTGCCTGTCATTCTCTGCCAAAAATTATTTTCTCATTGGGTTCCTCACATCCAGTAAGAGGTATCACATTTGTCATAATGGTAAAGTAATTATAATTGTTACTGGTTTAAATCAGGCAGTAGAGTAGAAATTGAAGTGACTTTCTTATTGTAGGTAAAATGTGAAGTATGAGGCAAAACAAGTTGAGTGAGAATGAGTTCTGGGCTTTGTGGGAGGAAGATTTTTCTTGCAAACTGGAGGGGAGGGGTGAGTCCTCACTGTACCTCTGAACATGTGGTCTCGTGAAAGGGTCAGGAGGAACTGTGAGTGAGTTGCCAGTCTTCCTGTTCACACTGCCTCCAAATCTTGCTATTTACTAGTAGTTTGGGTAGGGGGTGAGTTTCTACTCTTGGTAGTTTCCAGTTGTGGAGACTGGTGAATTTTAACAAGACATAAATGAAGAAAACGAGGACACCATGGAACCAGCCGTTCTGACATCTCAAGTGTGGGGGAATTCGTTAGCAAACATCATGGATTCTCCTGCTTATTGCTTGAAGAGCTCAATTTCTAACATGTCAATGGTGAAAGGATTTCTTATTTGATACTCTTTTTTCATGAAATGCCCGCCATGTGTCATTCATTTTTAAAATACTCACTGTTGATTTCACACAGAGTGAACACCAAATCACTGGTCTTCAAACTATGCCTGGTGAAGCCTTCAGCTTCTGTGATGCTGCCTGGGAGTCTGCTGAGGGGAAGGTCGGCAGCACCTGGCCTGGGCTTCCCGGCATTGCTTCAACCAGCACTCCTCTACTTTTATCTTTTAGAAAGCAGTGGTTTGCCCAAGATTTTGTTTTCATAAAATTCCATTGCTTTAAAAACATTTGAAAGCCATCCCTTTAGGGAGTTGGTGTTACTGTACACAGAAAAATAAATCACTCCTTTTTGAAGTATTATTTTGGATTGTTCATATCTCAAAGAGATGAAATATGTGATTTCTTTCCTCTCTCTCTCTGAGTCATAAGTAATTGCCCTGATTGGAATGCTTGGAATTTTTTGTAAATGAAACAGATCTCTGCTTTATAAGAAGTTTTGTCATGAAATATTTATATATAGATATATTTTCAAAATTTATATATATTTAAAACCATTTTATTGAGGTATCGTTGACAGACAAAAAACTATATGCATTTATTGTATGCACCTTGATGAGCTTAGAGATAAGTATACACCTGTGGAACAACGTAATGCCTATAGTTAAGAATACTGTATTGTAACCCTGGCTGTGTGGCTAAATGGGTTGAGCATCGGACTACAAGCCAAGGGGTTGCTGGTTTGATTCCCAGTCCGGCCTCCTGCCTGGGTTGTGGACTGGGTCCCTGGTTGGGGGTGTTCAAGAGGCAACCAATCTATGTTCCTCTTGCACATTGATGTTTCTCTTCTTTTCTTTCTTCCTCCCTTCCTCTGTCTCTAAAAATAAATAAATAAAATCTTAAAAAAAAGAATGCTGTATATTGTATACTTAAAAATTTTCTAAGGGGATAGATCTTATATTCAGTGTTCTAATAACACACACAAAATAATAATAAAGAGGGCAGAAGGAAACTTTTGGAGATGATGGATATATTTAAATTTTTTAACTTTGATTTTATACTGTAGGCTATATGTCACAAACTAAGGAGTAAAAACTTAAGTATATGCTAAGGGACAAGATTACATTTCAGATGGCCTTGATTAACACAATTACTAGTTCTGCCTTCCAAGGAAGACTATTTTTAAGATACACTTTCTAAAAGGTATTCAATTATGTCTACGGTTTTTGAGAACATTAAAATTTGGCCTGTTTATTGTCTCCTAAAAAAATATTGTAGGTTGAGACTGAGAAATAATTGACTTTCTTGGAGAGCACCTCGATCTCTTATTAGGTTGAAACAGCAAGACTTATCTGTTCACGGCAGCTTTCCTCAGATGGGCTCATACGTGTCAATGGCATTTGTGGGGTGGGGTGGTTCTGGCCTGTGTCATTTCCCATCTTTACCACTCGGGAAGCATTTACAGGCTACATTTCTTCTTGTTGTTTGACTTGGGATTTGTCTTTTTTAGGGGGGAAGATAATTCAGAATTTGTTGTGTGAGCAGTGTAAGGAAAACAGAGATGAGAAGACAGCGGTTGGGGAAGATTGATGAGCCTCGGTGTGCTTTGGGGAGTCTTGGAGAAACAAATGGGTGATAGTTTTCTAAGCATAAACTGGGAAGAGGGGAGAGGTAAAATAATTTATTTTTACCCCTAACTTACCCTAAAGAGATTTTTTTTTAACTTCAAAATCCTGAATTTGATATACGGTTTGATTTGAATTTAATTTGCTCTTGAATGATAACTCATTCATAGTTAATCAAATAAGAACACTGTGTCTTGGACCTTATTGGCTCTTTCCCAAGAGGTATCATATGGGAAGCCAATCCTTGGTTAGCATCCTATTTTTAATCAAATCTTCTACTACCACTCATGGAGTAGGTGAAAAATCTTGAATAACTTTACATTACTAGAGTTAGTAACTATTGACTATTTCTGGTATGACATTAAGAAAGTCAGTGTAGTTACATATCATAGATTTTTTTCTTTCCAATTCATTTAATTTGGTTTTCCCTCCATTGCTTTAGTACTTTTTTTTACCTGTTTATTGAGACTTAAGCAACTGTGGGACCATGTAGGAAATGTTGAACATGCCATTTCTTTTGCCCCAAAATTGAAAGAAAAAGTCTGATTCTTGTAGGGAGAAAGGGTATTTATAATTATTTCTATGGCAAAATTTATTAGAATCTGCCGTACTCTTTTTAAAATAGTAAGAACTTCAGGATTTTGCTTTCATTTAATCAGAACATGAATTTTCTTGATATAATATACTAGAAAGCTGTGAATATGCAGGAAGCTTATTTTTACAGGTATTTTACCTCTTTTAAAGATATTCTGGATAAAAATAATCTAGTGGAAAGACTTTAGTTATAATTTTTATTTTTCAGTGTAGAAATATCCTTTCCTATAGTTATGCTATGTGTGGAGACACATTTTATTTTTGCAAAATTTCAGTGAACTCAGGATAGCTGTGGTCATGGACTTCACAGTTCTCTCTCTCTCTCTCCCCACCTTCGTCTTCCTACTTCTCTCTCTCCCTGCTCTATCCCACCATGTAATATTTACTTGTGAGCCAGCTCTGGTATTAATGGACCAGGTACCGGGCTTGGCCCAACAAGGTCGAGGTTTGAGTTTTGCTCTGCCTTGCACAAACTCGGAGAACTTTGGCAGGTTACTTAACATCATAGGACCTCAACTCCTCTATAAAATGAAGAAGATAATCCTTATGGTTGCAAAAGAATAAATGAAATATTGTACACGAAGGAGCACAATTAATGCTAACACCTTATTGAAATTTTTTTATTGGAGTAAGAGATACGTAAGAGTTATTTCAAACATTTGAAGTGTATCATTTAGTGGCATTAATTATATTTACAGTGTTTTACAACCATCACACTATCTGTTTCCAGGACATTTTTTTAACATCCTAAACAGAAACCCTGTACTCATTAAATAATAACTTCGTTTCCCTTTCCTCCAGCCCTTGGCAACCGCCTTCCTAATTTCTGTCTCATGCATTTGACTGCTCTAGATACTTCATGTAGATGGAATCATACCACTTGCCCTTTTGTCTCTGGCTTATTTCACTTACAGTAATGTCTTCAAGGTTCATCCATGTTGTAGCATGTCAGAATTTCAGTCCTTTTTAAGACTGAATGATACTCCATTTTATATTTATGTCATAGTTGGTTTATCCATTCATCTATTGATGAATATTTGGATTGTTAACACCTTCTAGCCAATGTGAAAAATGCTGCTATGACCATTGGTGTGCAAACATCTGTTTGCGTCCCTTTTTCAGTATTTTTTGAGGGGTATACATCTAGAAGTAGAATTGCTGAATCATATGTTAGTTCTTTGTTTAGCATTTTGGGTGACAATCTATTTTTAATTATTTTTTGAATCTATTGAATTGATTGTAGTGGCATGACTCCTAAATGGAGTGTTTGTTCATAGTGATTACTCTATTCCCATAGTTTACATGACTTGAGTCAGGACAGTGAGGTCACCTTATATTTTAGGAACACATTGCCCATGGTTTTCAGAAATGTATTCACTGTATGCTTAGAGATCATTGAGGGTGAGGATTTTCTCTGTTGGTATCCAACTGTGTTGATTATACATTAGTTGTATCAATGACTATAGTATTTTCTGCTTTGCACCTTTCTGCAGGGATTAAGGAGACTAAAGAGGCTGAGCAGGCTGATGGGCTCAGTTGGTAGGCTGCATTATCTCACCATGACTGCCGAAAATCCCATGCCTGGAGACCTGGCTCTGGCTCCTCTTGTCACTTGCAAACTCTGCCTGTGTGAACAGTCTTTGGACAAGATGACCACACTCCAGGAATGCCGGTGCATCTTTTGCACAGCCGTAAGTTTTTCTTGATGCTTTCATCATGAGAAAATACAAAGGGAAGAACTGTGAAGGTATAGGATCCATTTCTGATCCATTACTGAGAAGCTGAGTTTGCTTCAGTATGATCCGACTTTGGAAAGTAATTCCACATTTGGGTCTGTTTCCGAATAGTATCTTGAATGGTAAATTCTGTATGTACTGTTTTTTAGGAAGAGTGAAATTCGTGTGTGAAATTTAATTATTTGCTGGATAAGCACAGTTTTTCTGTTGTTAAAGTTCTAGCTAAGAAACTAAATAGCGACATTTTTACCATGCCTTAGTTAACTCTCATCAGTAGAGAAGTTCATGGGGTATTTTGAATGATGGAGAAATCAGGTAGTAATTTACTGAGTTTTCTTTTATATACTTGCTCAGCTCCTACAAGGCACATGGTATACAACTGTTTTACTTTGTTGTATCTCCTTTTCTTTTTTCCAGTTTTCAGTGTGCTGAAGGCTGTTTATTCCTCTTAATAGAGAAATGCTGTAACTCTCCAGGTGTGGGCTTGTCTCTTTCAGTCTAACACTTGGTATCAGTGCTGGTGACCTTCATTGCATGTTTCCCTGAAGGTTGGTTGGTTAAGGCATAAAGCTAGGAAACAGACTGAGAAGTTCAAAGTAACTACAGAAGTGTGAGCCCAGGTGATCTCACTCAATTTTTCATTTATTCAAACATTTTTTGAGCTTCTACTATGTGCCAGGCACAGTGCTGAATGTTGGGAATATAAAGTGGATAAGTTACTTTCCACAGGGAAGATGGACACATTGAAGAAGCGCCACTAGAGTGTGGTGAAATCCGGGATGGCTACTGTGACATCCCCCAGCAGCATCCACCCACTAGGGGCTGGGAAGGTGGGAGGGGCCTCGGTGGCAATGATCTCCGAGCTGAGGCTTTAACACAAGATTGCAAACTGATGCCCATAGACCACATTTGGCCTCAACATGTTTGTTTGTTTGTTTGTTTCTTTCTTTCTTTCTTTATTGAGAAATTTAAAGTAACAAATTTTATAAATTTTTCATGAAAAATGAAAAAAGTAGTAAGATACAGCTACTCTGGGCCTAAGTTCATAGGCCCAGAAACAGATGATCCTTCCTTCATTTATGTCCCTGTCTCTCACCGGTATCTGAGTCTATTTGAATCGACAGCACTTTAAAACTAAGGGTAGGTCGGTGAAGAGTCAGACTGGAAGAGTGCTGGCATCTCAGAATGGTAGAGGGGAGGGTCTGATGCCTAGATTCAGTATTTACCATTTATCTTTGCTTTGGTAGGCCTTGTATGGGCAGACTGTTAATATTTATTATATAGACAGTACAGTAATCACTGGACAAATGAAGGTTTAATACCCTGACTTTGTGAAGGAAATTGAACAGTTTAATTACAGTGGTGATTGGTGGTTAAATCAAGGGAACTAAGGAGAAAGGAATCATTTAGGAAGTACAATCATTTATAAAGCAGCATGTTTATTACCAAGCTTTACTAAGCATTCTTTTTTTAACAGACAAATTAAGGTAAAATGAAATTTCCTTGTCGATTTAATCAATGTAGCACCTTTTCAAGCTAATTCATACCAATTTTCTTTAAAAACATCTTTTTCAATGGAGAATTTGGGTAGGGAGAAGCCTCAGCATGACTTTTAGGTAAAAAGGGACTGAAATCCTTTTCATGTGTTTTGACCTCTAGGATCCAAAGATGGCAGAGAATAGCATTGTGTGTTCATTCATTCAGCAACAATCTAGTGAGCAGCATCTGTGTGCCAGGAGCTGTTCTAGGCCCCAGGATTTATCAGTTAAAGAAACAAAACCCAGCAGAGATCCTTGCTGTTACCAAAGCAAGTTATACAATAAACAATAGACATAATGAATAGGAAATTATAGTACTGGGTGATAAGGGCTTAGAAAAAAAAGTCTAGTAGGAGGTGAGGGGACATGACAGTTCAAGCAGGGTGAAGGCCTCTCACTACGTGAGGTTCCTGCTGGTTCTGCTCATCTTGTCAGTGTGTGTTGCTTTATAGGAAGTGAAGCAATGGCCTTGTCATCTCAGGGCAGCTTTAGTTTCCTTTGGTCTTGCTTTGTTTCTGAATTCTGTGCTTCAAGAGTGATTATTTCTCACATGTGACTTTTTCACACATGTCTGAGACCCTTGCTAGTCCTTGAAACAAATGAGTCAGAAGCAACATTTGGTTAAAAGCAGGATGGAAACTTTTGTCCACGTGTTACTGGACAAAAAGCAGGTATGGAATTCAGTTTTCATTAGGAGACGTAATAGCACAGAATTCAAGTTGGTGTGCCAGTGTTGGGTGATGAGCACAAACGCTCAGGATTTCATATTCACAGGGAGCTGACACTGGCATATTGTTTCAGTAGATTCAGTTCCCAATTAAAGACAGAACAACTGCTTCTCATACCTCCTTCAGCAGTTTAGAGGTAGGAGTTAGTACAATTAGATCGTTCTGTCATCTAGGTTCATACTTCCTTATTGTTGGGGAATGCTCAAAAGCAGAAAGTCAACTGGCATGGTATTTTTGGTAACCCTCCAACTTTGGAATTTTTTGTACCTATAAACGTTAACCTTGCTCGGCTACCCCATTTCCTATGATCGGCCAAAATAGCAAACTGCATGTGTCTGATTACATCAGTGTCCATAAATTTGCAAGTGGTACCAAACTCACCTGAAATGTTACTCTTTTTATTGTTGGAGCTTTTATTTCTTCTTCAAAAAATTGATCGAAAAATGTATCTAATCTTCACAGATACTAATTTGCACTCATATTAAAGAGATCTAATGTGTTTTCAAGGCTGAAAAGAAATTTGCGACCTTTTAAATTGTGTCATATATTACTAATCTTTGACATTAAATGTAATTGGATGACATCTCTCAGTTATTGACTGGGAAAGACCAAATATTTAAAATAGTTTTGCCAAGATAGTCCCTCTCTCCTCTTCATTAGGCAGATGTCCAAATGTAATGGTCTTCCTGCTAGGTATGGTGCTATACTTACATATTTTCATAGATTTAATCAAGCTTTGTATACATTCTCTCTTAGTCCTATTTTCCCTAAGATATATCCCTGAACATTTGTTGTGAGGTTAAAGCCTTTTTGTTTCCAAGATCAGTGTGCTCTGGGAGTGCTGAGTAGACAGATGCGGAGTGTTTGACTTGAACACTATTAGCCAGCTCATTCCCTATCTTTAGGGAGACCCGGCCTTTAAATAGACATCCCCTGACCTGTGTGGTCCATGAACCTGTGGCTCTGAGAAACAGAGATACTCCTTGAACAGATTGTTCCACATGCAAATTAACTCGGGAAATGGTGTGTTCTCTTTCTCTCTTAGATGGACGCAATGCATATTTGCATTTTAGAGGCTCTGTGAAATATTGTGGTTAAGAGGAAAGCAAGGGGACCCTGTTTAATTTCTTCCAAAGCATTCACATTTGATCATACCACCTTCTTTTTTTAGTGGAATACCTGTTAACTTCCCTACAACTAGAGCTCTGAAGAATGCTGCTTTAAATTATTCCATGTAGTTAGTTAATTCTTGATTTAAGTGACATCTAGAGAAAAGAATGTGATGAATATCACTTTAAATAATCCATCAATATATTGAGTTTATTTTTAAAGGAAACTTCCCATGTTCTAATTGCAAAGGTGATTTTTGTTAAATCACCTTGGCTTGGCTTTAATATACAGAAGGAAGTGTAGTATAAAGAAAGGCGAGCTGAATTTATATGGCAAATATGGGCGTAGCTCTCACTAGCATGACTGAAGTTACAAGTCATTAGGTGTATTATGGAGCCAGAGAAGTTAATATTTGGTAGTTATGGGAAAAGGTGTTGCAAAATTACTTGTTTTTGTAATTGATGGTTTTTGTAATTTCTCAGGAATGTTGGTCTACTAACTAATGATATGCAAACAGTCTCCTATTTAAAAAATCCAAATTTTCCTCTTCTGGCTTCTGCAGCACACTTTTTTGAGATAATACCACACAATTATAATTAAGTGAAAGAAAAAAATTCACAAAAGCCAGTTATCAGAGGAGGGTCAGTTTGTGAGTTCGCTCCCTTGTGAGCAATATTTGCCTCTTTGATTTATTTTGGAAGCTATTTCTGTCAGCCGTGAATTAAAGAATAAAGAAAACACAGTTGTTGCTTGTTTTTATAACCTAGATAATTTCACCTGAAAAGAGTCAGAATGTTGGGCATGGCCTATTTACCTTTCAGATTAAAGACAGGATGTGTTGAGCAAAAAGAAAATAAAGTCCAGCCATATTCTTGCCTTTTTCCATTACGTTTTGTTGGCTCAAAGTAGTTAGAACTCCTTTTACTATTCATTTCTCTGAGCCAAATAGATTTTCCAATGTTTAAAAAAGTGAGAGGAAATATAAAACATTTCAGACCAAGCCCTTCTTTTCCTTGGGGCCTGTTGGGTGACCTTTAAGAAAAGCCCATGTACAGCCTGGGAGACATTTCAGTTTGGGGGAAGATTAGCTCTGTGTGCGCGTGTGTGTGCATGCATGTGTATATTTGTGTGTCAGTGTACACACTTGTGCATGCATGTGGTTGGTAACTTTCAAATGAAGCAAAGAATCTGCAGTGGTTCATTCTGGATTCTGGTATCTGTATTACGAGGAAGAAATGCTAGTTTTCTACTGCCACCTCCATCTTCTCTCGCAGTGTAGTATGATGATTAAGAGTGCAGAGACAAAGCTAGGAAGACCCAGGTTCAAGTTCGGGCTTGGTAATTTAATGGTGTGAGACTTTAGGTAAAATCTTTGGCTTTTCTGAACCTTTGTTTTGTCACCTGTAGGATGAAGGGAGGTAAGGGATGATGATACCTGTCTCAAAGTGTCATATGAGGCATCAAATAAGACTTCCAGTAGAGCAACTAGCTCAGTGCCAAGGCCCTAGTAAGTGGCTTTGCTCTTCTCTTCTTTCTTAAGTTCTGTCAGGATACTGAACTGTTCTGTTTTTCAAAAACATTTTAGAGAAAGAAAATCCTATACAAATCTTGTCTGGCTTCCTCATTAACCTTTTATAAAAAGGGAATTATATAGGTGATTTCAAACTCACTACTCTTCTGAAATACTCAAACAGTCTAGCCATTAGGATAGACAGAAATTTCTCTGTTAGATTTGTCTAAAGAGACTAATGGTTGGATGTTGCAAATGAAGATCTTGAAGTAGGACTTAAAGAAAACACGAGTACAACTTTGAAAGTGAATAGATAAGCACATTTCTGACTGGATGTAAAAGATTTGGATGGAAGAGTGTCTTAAGCTACCATTTATTTAAGAGCTTTTTAGCCCCAGTAAGAATATAATAATATAATTACTTGTTGGCTTGATATGTTTGGTCTAGTATCATTGTGTTTTTTTTAATTGATAACTCTCTGTAACTGCAAGAAATAATGAGGCATTTTACTCCAGCAATATCACAGAACAAGTGCTTGTCTCCTCTTCCGATCATGTGACCTGCCAATCTGTCCCGAAGCTTTAAAATTTTCTCTTCATTCCCATGTCTTCTAGTCCTGTTAAATGGACAGAAGTAAATCCTGCCTCTCTTATTCTCTTGGCTTATGGTAGTAAAATATACTGGCTTGCCAGGTTGCTCTCTCCTTGGATGATCAACGTTGAGTCAGTGAATTTGTCTTTCTCGTGGTTTATTTGTAAATGACTTCATTATACTCATGGATCATGCTTGTTAGGAGTTTTAATACAATGCTATGATGGCTTTGTATTTATTAGTCAAGTCACTTGTTTAAAATACAAATTTCGACACTATATTTTTCCATTGGTGATTGAGCTGCTGCAGGTCAGATAGCATCTGAGAAATAGGAGCAAATTATAACAGCATGAGAAATGGATTAGAGATGACTCAAGGAGGAGCTGGCTTCCTGGACCTATGATCTCATTCATGCCTAATGCTCACCACTTATTCAAGGAAAATGGTAAAATGTGGTAAGAGAGGAAAAGAGCAGCAAAAGAAAACCATACTCTTCAGGCCAAATGACTTTGTCATAGCATCGTAGTCCTAGAATTGGAAGGAACCTTAGCTGTTCTAGTCCCCTCCTCCCCTTCTTCTAATGAAAGACGGCCTTTTCCCAGGTGCCAGTAGGGTTTGGCATTTAAGAGAATGGGTCTCAAATCTGGTTGCCTGGGCTGCATTTATTCAACCTATATTTATCATGCCCTGTGTAGCTCTGATGGTTAAGATATAGTGGTGAATAACTGGATCAAGTCCCGGTTTTCAAATAGCTAAAATTTTATAGTGCAAGGCATAAGGATTAACAAGTAAGATACAGAAGTCAGGCGATATGTGCTTTGAGAAAAACAAAGCCAGATGTGGGGAGGTAGGGAGTGCTATAGGAAAGGGGATTTCCACTTTGTGTTAGATGGTTAGGGGAGTCTCACTGATCAGATATTTTTTTTAGTGGCCACCTGAAAGACATGGGGAATAGCTGTGTAGATATCTGGAGAAGAGAGTTTTAGGCGAAGGCGAGCAGTGTCTTGGTCCTAAGCTGGGAGTATGCTTAGTGTGTTCAGAGCAAGGAGGCTAGTGTGAATGAAAGTGTATGTGGGGGGGGGCGGGGCGGTGCCCTGGGGGAGCAGTAGCAGATGAAGTCAGAGAGGCAGCGGCGTTGGTATGCAGTACCTTGCAGGCTACGGCAAGGATTCAGGCTTTAGTTTGATGTGAGAACAGAAGCCTTTGGAGAGTTTTAAACCGCAGAGTGACACGACCTAACATTGTTTTAAGCAGATCACCATATAGTAAGTGTTCTCCAGAGAAAGATATCCAATAGGATGTGTATTTCCAATATGAGATATATGAATACATATGTAAAGGAATTGGCTTACACAACTGTGGAGGTGAAGTCTCACAATCTGCTGTCTGCAAGTGGGAGACTCAGGAGAACCAGTGGCGTAGTTCCAGACTGAGTCCTAAGCCCTGAGGATGAGGAGAACCACGGGTGTAAGTTTCCATCTAAAGGCAGGAGAAGACCAGTGTCCCAGCTCTTACACTCAGGCAGAGAGTGAAATCTCCTTTCCTTGCCCTTTTGTTCTATTCGCATCCTTGACTAGTTGGATGAGGCCCACCCACATGGGGTAGACAAAGTCTGCCTTTCTTGCTAATCTCATCTGGAAACACCCTTACAGACACAACTAGAAATAACGTGAAACCAGGTATCTGGGCACCCTGTGCCCCGCTCAAGGTGACATCTAAAATTAACCATCACAATCAGTCTGGCTGTTGCACAGAGAATGAACCAAGAGGAAAAGAGTGAATGCAGGCCAGAGATGGTAGTGGATTGAACCAGCAGGTGGTAGCTGTTAATGTCTTTGGGTAGTCTAAGGCTTCATTTTCTTTTATGTAATAGAAGGATAATAATAAATCAATGCACATATAGAGAAGATGGCAGTAGGTAATCTAGATAAAGCACTTAGTGCCTGGAATACAGCCAACATGTGTCACTCTGCTGGTTGTAACCATCTAGATTTTGCTTGAAAACTTCAAGAATTGGGACATACCATAACACTGGCTATTCAATTACTGGAAACTCTAATTCTAAACTGTCTTTTTTTCTACATTCATTTGAAACACTTCCATGTCAGTCCTACCTATTAATACTAGTTCTGTTCTCTAGAACAAAATTGGTTGAAATCTCATTTTTTTTCTACCCATTAGCTCTGTATTGTTTGAATTAAGATCATCTTTCTGTTAGAGGGCAAGGAAGAGATGACTATTAAAAATTCCCCAACAATGCTCCATCCAGTGTGGGAATATTAATAAATAGAACTTTATTCCTCCACTCTTTGCCCCTCTGTTGACACAGTTCTTTTGGAGCTAGCTTTATTTGCACAACATTCTTGACTTTGATCAGAGGTTGAACAAGTACTTCAAGCTTTGCCATATTCTCTTAGAAAAGCATTTGCTATCAGTTTAAGGGGTGTGGTACTATTATAAGCAACAAGCTTTAATTTAAATATTTTTCTCAAAGAGGGTTATAAAAAGATGGTATGTTGGTAATCTGTGTTTGTGTACTGGGAAAACATTTTTTTTTGAAGCATACCTTGCTTTCAATTCAGTTCTTCAAAGCATTTATCAGAATGTGATGGGCTGGCCAAACATGCAGACCATAACTGGAAAGCAGGCAAAACTGGCACACAACAAGAGAACCTTCCCTTACATCCCCTGAATCACCAGGGTTTAGCTCTTTATTCTTTTGAAGTTGCACTTTCATTTCAGTTTCCTCTAAGTCTATTTCTGTGTCCTGATTCAGCTCTTCCATTTGTTACTACAGTGTACCAGCCACTGTGCTGACTGTGTGTATAAGGCATAACCAGCCCAGCTCTCATGTGGGAAGAAGCCCCTCTAATGGAGGAAGCACTGGGTACTAGGGAAGCATATGGGAATCCACCTAGACTAGAGTTGCTGAGGTCAGGGAAGATTTCCCGAGGGACTAAGACCAAACGATGAATAGGAGATAGCTTGGTGGTGGCATTGGTGGGACTGTGGATAGTAAGAGTGCAACAGGGAGGAAGGGCAGCCACATGTGAAGGCACAGAACCAAGGAAGGGTGGCCTACCGAGGAACCGAGCTGAAGGACATCCCTGGAACATGTTGGAAGTATGAGTGTGCGTGGGCATGAGGCTGGAGAGGCAAGCAGAAACTAGATGGAGGGTCTACATGCCATGTTAAATGTCATTACAGAGCCACTGGAAGGCTTTATTTGGGAGTGGGTATAGGAATGGCTTTGGCATAGGGTGGAGAATGGTCTGCAAGTGGGCAAAGCTGGGGTAGGATGAAGGAACGGGGGTGGTGAGAGTGCCGAGAACAGCACCCTCATCAACATGAGCTGTACTTGTTATGGTAGACTGCAATTTTGAGGACTGGAATATTTAAATTATTTTCATGTCTCCAACTTCTCCTCCTTTCCATTTAAATGCTGATGTCAGATTTCTTAAAATATTTCTGTCAAATGCCACTACTATTATTAAGGATTCACGTGTTCCTGTTTGAATCATATTCCTTAGTGCTGACATTCAAGTTCCTCTACGAACTGTCTGTCACACAATGTCTATCCAGATCATCTCCTGCTACCTTACACATGAGGTATCTCATACCTCCATTTCTTTCCTTTCTATAATGCTCTTCTTTTCTTTCCTTTTTACACTACCTGCTCAATTCCTAATGATGCCTCATTTCCTGGTCAAAGCAAACCAGCAATCATTCAACAAATACTTATTTGGACAGGCAGAATACTAATGGGGGGAGGATTTATTGGTGAACAACTCAAACATTGTTCTTACCCTGGTGGCATTGGCTGACTTCGTGTAAAATTATCATCTCTCTCTGAAAGCATCTAGCATTTAAAATCTAATTAAGTGTATTTTATACAAATATCTGTATTGCCATATATTCTAGCCGTTGACCTAAATTCACTTTATTTTTTTCCCACGTAGAGGGCAAAACCCAGGAAAGCAGTTAGGCATCACTAATCATCATTGTTATAATAATAGCAGCAAGCACTTATTCAGTGGGAGGTATTATTCTAAGCGCATTTACTCATTTTATTCATATAATGACCCAAATCAGTCTTTAAGAATATCCTTATTTTAAAGATCATTTAGTAGATATACAGTAGTTACTCATTTACTTAATGTAACAATTTTTTTGATTTGTGCATTCATGTTTTGAGGCCCACCCATGTTTTGAGGCCCATTCATGTTTTGAGGCCCAAGAAAATCATTGACTTAATTGCCAATTTCCAAGAGTGCTTGGGACAATCAGGGATAGCCTACCAGAACTATGTAACTGCCTACTCTAGTTAACCTCAGCTACTTCTACAAAGTTTGTGGTAATTTAAGGGTGGGTTGCATAGGGTTTTAGTTCCTCTGTTTATCTTTTTGCAGAAAAAAGGAAGCCAATGGGTAAATGAAGGTCCCCAGTAGGAGAGTCAGAAAGAAAGGCTGCGTGGCTCAATCCTCTCTTCCCTTTAACTGCAAACCCAGAATGGCTTCAGTCCTAGATTGACACTTTAGCTGAATGCAAAGTTCTTGGTGACCAGTTTCATGTACACTAATAGGAGTAGAGAATTTAATGAGAAATACAGGGAAACCTAACTTATTTGTTTTCCTCCCTCCTATCCATTTTTTCCTTGCTCTCTTCTTTTTAAAGACTAATTATTAATTATAAATGTAATACATGATGGTTTTAAAACAATATAAAACAACAATCTCCAAAGTAGTGATGATATAAATGGTTCACCTGAACCCCCTTCCAGACTCTTTCTGTGTGTATAAACATATAAACGTGTGGGTGGACATGTATTCACACACAACATATAATAGAGAAGTGAGATCTTTATGGATAGATACTATTTTTTAACTCTAGTTCTACAAACTTAGTGTATTGTGGACATGTGTCTATGTGAGCACATGCAGACCTACCTCCCCTGCCTTCCTTTTTTAAGGGTTGTGTAGTGTTCTATGGTAAGGCTATATCAACATTTATTTAACTGGATCCCTCCTAATAAGTGGACTTCAAGGTTGTTTCTAGTTTTTACTATTATAAATGAAAATGTTTGTACTTATATAAATGTGAAAATACACCTCTGTAGGATAAATTTCTACAAGTAGAATTGCCTAATCAGAAGGCATGTGCATTTTAAATCAGTATGTGTTGCTGGGTTGCCTTCCCACACTGTTGTGCCATTTAGCATTCTCACCAATGGTTTGGGAAAGCCCCTTTCTTTGACACTCTGGGTATTTGCAATTTTTTCATCTTCTCTAATCTGATATATGAATAGAACATATCTCATTGTTTAATCCATGCTTCCTCTTTTAAGGAGGAAGCAAATTGCAGCAAAACAAACTGATCTTATGATTCCTTAACTCAATATATGCTGTGTCCAGTGTCACTACAGTTTGAGCTGATTTTACACGTTGGTGTTCACAGTACTGTAAGTTAGAAAAGTGGGGCCCATCTAGAAAAGTGTATTACACATAGGAGAGTGAATGAATGAAAACACAGTGCTCAGAATGGTGGTCTTAAGGCTGTGTGAGATGAGTTGTCACAAAGTTTATGTTCAATGACAAGTAGGAAAGGGAACTTCTAGAAAAACTTAGGTAAATGGAAGCCAAAATGTTGTGAGATAACTAGAAAATTCTAAAACCCTATTTTTTGAATAAGTAAGTTCATCAACGATTGGTTATGTTGTGGATTCCACTGTGCACAGCACCTCTTGGAAACAGGTTAGATGCAGTCAGGGCCTAATTTCCACGGAAATAAATAGCTCTGTGTTAACTAAAAGCCTCAATGGTTTTGAATCATTTCCCATCTCCAATAAGGAGGTCCTTTTGGTTACACTCTTCTGAAAAGTGTTTGTGAATTATTAGCCACATGAATGTAGAGTTGAATTTCTTTGACCCTTAGTTCATTTATTTAAAAAAATCAAGGAAGGACAAGTAAGAGCGTTTGAAAACCTATTATGTAGTATATATTATGCAAGAATACTGCTCTTTTTTCCTTTTACTCTTACCCTCTAGCTTACAGGTAAAGAAACTAATGCAAAATTAAGTTACTTGCCCAAGACCCTCTTAATTCCTGCATTATAAGATTGTTTGGATGAAATAAGAACAACCTCTGTGAAAATACATAATGTACTTCCTAACACATTGTATGTGTTCCCTGCATTTTATTTGTTAACATGAACAATGGCTGAGCCTCATATTAGGTTTTTATGATCCTACTTACAGTTTCTCAAGCTTGACAATGGCCCGTACAATGGAAACTAACAGCTGGTTTTTAGTTACATACAAGTTTAGTCAATTCAAAGAAGATATAAAGTAGAACTGGTTAAAAATTCCAAGTTGTTTTCCAAAGACCCAAGAGTACGTAATCCGAATACACTGGCGGCTATACCTCAGACTGAAGGGATCGAGCAGTGTGCTATGAACTTTCAGCTGTGTGGCTTCTGGCAAGTTACCGATAAAACCAGGGGCTGAGAAATTAAGAGATATGCTTTCCGCATGTGGATGCTTCCAGTGCACTGTATATTCAGTGTAGAAACTGAAGTGTTGGTTCAAAGACTGGTGTTCTCCTACCCCTACACGCATGATGTTGGTGGAAGTTGCTGTTGTTCACAAGAGGCCCTCAGTCTGACAGTTGTTTTCAAGGGTTCTTGTGTGCAGAGGGCAATTACTGAATGGGTGTCTCTAAACCACACAGGTCTTTACTGTGACTGGAAAAGAACATTTTATGGCCATAATATCTACTTTCCCTAGGTAGTGGGGTAAATACAGATTGTTTTAATATGGAATGGTGTCTGATCTTTGAAAAACTTTATGGTTTATGGTGTTGACAACCTTCAGAAGGAAAAATGTAACATTTTCAAACTGTAAAGATTCCAGTATTTTGTCGTGCTTTTAGTTCTGATAACATGGAAATAGTGAAGTAGTGAGAAAGCAAGCAAAGGCTGTGTCTCAGTTCCACTTTGGTTTAATCCATCTATCCTCCTGTCCTTTGAATGGGTATAGTTTTAATACTCATTGTGAATTCTCTAGTAAGATGCTAAGTGCTGGGGACAATGAAACAAGGAAGGGCTTCGCATAGAAGAAGCAATAGGAGAGCCCAGCTTGGGCAGCCTGAACTTGTTGGAAGTCAGAGAGGAGGAGACTTTGGGGACAGGTTCAAGGGATTAGCCTGGAACAAGCTTCATCTGCCCATTGACTTAGAGTTTAGAAGACCCATGCCTGTGGGGAAAGAAGGAGAGGGAATGGGATGGGCTGCTCCCCAGAGGGAGAGTGCATGCTGGGTTCTTTGTCTTGAGGCTTTTATCTCTTTCTTGCAGGTGGGAGTCTTAGGGGAAGTCTCAGGGGAGAGTTTCAGTAGAATATTCATCAGTTTTCACAGGGATGCTCTTTTAGGGTCATGATTTCTGTTGATTGGTCGGTGACAGGGCATGTTACTGAACAGAAATGGAGTTCCGCTGCCTGCTGTCCATAGGCAAACTCTGGAGGCAGAGGTTTGGTGAAAAAGGAAAGAGTTCATTTATTTAAAAGCTACATGATTTTGAAAGAATATCAGGCTTTCTCCTCAGAGGCCATCCCCTCCAGAACAACCAGAGGAAGAACACCACCATCCTCTCCCGGACAATTCCAAGGCTGATCCCAGAGTTCCTTCTCCCATTTAAAACTAACATCCTTTGGGAAACTGCAGCTGACCACTACACAGTCATCCAGGCAGCTTAGCTTGTTCCTACTTCAGGGTTCTTCCTGTGATCTGTGTGCACAGCCCATGCTACAATGCCACCATTGCTGCCACTTCCTGTGCCAAGGGCCTGGAGCCTGCAGCTGGGCCACTAGGGCTTTCTGGTCTGCAAGCACTCTGGTTCCTAACAGGCAAGCAAGGGAAAGAAGAAGGCATGTTTCTCCATTTAAATCTCCTAGCCTAGGCTTCTGTGCACTCTAGAAGGGTCCAGCCCCCCAGCCAATCCCATCCTTTTCCCAGGTTAGACTGGCAGGTCTGTACCTCCCCCTGCTGCCACGTTAACCTTTATGTACACGTGCTTCTGTGTCCTATGGTTTCCCTTTAAATCAGGAACTGGAAGTGGGTAGGAGGGCTTTTCCCTTATCCAGACATTTTGCTCGCCTTGTGCACGCTCCACTCCATGACTTCCTCCTGCTGCATTTCTGCTTAGGGGTAGGGAGTCTGTCCTCATGTACAGCACTAGGTTGGTGACCTGGGCAATGCAGTGCTGCAGCGATGCCTCAGGGCCTGTCCCCTCGGCTCCTGGCACCACACCAGTATCATCAGGCAGGGTGTCTTTAGTCATTGCAGTTGGTTCTGGCATCACCCACCTGGTTTTGCAGCTTTTCTGGGCCTGGAGCTGAAGTATTGGGTTGGCCAAAACGTTTGTTTGTTTGTTTTTTTCCTTAAAATGGCTTTAGTAGTGCATAGTTATCTTTAACTTCATTTGAAACAATTTTGTTATATTGCATTGTGACAGCTGTCATATCAGCATGCATTTAAAAAAAACTTATCAAAATTGGTGAATTTTTGTGTGGCCATTTTAATATTGAAGATGGAAGAAAATACTTATTTTTGGTGTATTACACTTAATTATTTTGAGAAAGTTAGAAATGCAACTGAAATGCAAAAGAAGATTTGTGCAGTGTATGGAGAAGGTGCTATGACTGATTGAACGTGTTAAAAGTGGTTTGTGAAGTTTCTTGGTACTATTGACATTTTGTCCAAATAATTCTTTGTTGTGGGGTTGTCTTATGCACTGGAAGATGTTTAGCAGCACCCCTGGCCTCTACCCACTAGAAGCCAATAGTGGGAGATAGCCAGCCTACTCAGAATATCCAAATCAATAAAGTTACTGGTGAAAATAAAAAAGTATCTTTTATTTAATGGAAAAGCACTAAATGGATTTTTTTGCCAACCCCATACAACTGAGGCCTAGATGTTATCTGCAGGGAGGAGAGGTTATACTGGGGGTCAGGTCCTTGTTCTACTCCCCCTGCCCAGGCACTTGGGGCCTTGCTGGGCCTTCCACCCTCTTCCACTCTGGTGACCATCTGCACCTGGTTGTAAATTGTTTGGCCAGTTTGTTCAGCCATCTGTCTCAGTCTCTCTATTCCACTTGCCAAGGAATTTCCCTAACTTCTCACGATTCTGTCTCAGTACCACCAAACAGTTCTTGGACACCAGTAAGGTATCTAAGAATTCAACTCAATTCTGACAGTATTTATCTGGAGATAGCATTAGAATCCCACAAGTTAAAGGTTCAGTCCTACAAGATCTGCTCCCTCCCTGCTTTCAATGTCAGTCACAAGCCCAGGTTGTTACCTGTGCTTCTGACCAACTGGCTGTAAGTCAAAGGATCCCACACCCTCGCACCCCTTGGGTTCCATTAATTTCCTAGAGCAGCTCACAGAACTCAGAGAAACATTTTACCTACTAGATTACTGGTTTATTTTAAAAGTTTATAACTCAGGAACAGCAAGATGCAAGAGATACCGAAGTCAAAGCATGGCGAAGAGTGTGGAGCTTCCATTCCGTCTCCAGGCACACCTCTCTCCTTGTATCTCTTGTTTGTTCACCAACCAGAAGTTCTCTGAGCCCTGTCCAGTTGGGTTTCTGTGGGGGTTTTATTACATAGACATGACTGATTAAATCATTGGCCACTGATGATGTTCAACCTCCTGCCCCTCTCCCCCGCTAAGCATTCCCCAGATGAGAATGAATATCCCAACCCTGTAATGACAGGGTGGGTTCTCCTGGCAACCAGCCTCCATTTTGATGGCCTGGGACATTTCAAAAGTCACTTTGTTAATATAACAAAAGCCACTTCTATATCTTTGACCACTTAAGGAAATTCCAAGGGTTTTAGAAGCTTCCTGATAAAAATAGGGACACAGACCAAACAATGTATTTCGAATTATAAATCACAATATCACAGTTGCCTTTCCCAATAGGATGTCATAATTTCCAGTGTTTCTTGTCCGTAAAAACATCTATCCTTCATCCTTTTTTTTTTTTAGGACACTGCCCTCTGGTAGGGAACTGGCCTGTCTAACCTCTGTATTAAATCCTCCTGCCATAATTACATGTGAATGATGATGGGATCATTCTAAAGACAAGGTGCTCATTAAAGCAATTTAAAGGCTGAAATTTCTGGTGACGTTGACTGGGGGAATGAATGATCAGACAGTGAGATTTTGGGGAGCACATAATTACATACACCTCAGTTTTGAATCCTAACTATAGTGCTAAAAAGGAAAAATAAAGAGGGCTTACAATCATGGAAGGGTTTTAAGCAGGTGAAAGAAGTCATCAAACTTAGATTGTTAAAAATTTTGCTTTGCCTGCAGTGTGGAGGATTAATTAGAAATAGGCAAAAATAGGTACCGGAAGACTTGTGAATGGGCTAAGGCAGAAGCCCAGGTTAGAGGTAAAGGCAGGTGGCCTGGGATCATGGCAGAAGAGATGGAGATGAACAGTTCTAATCCGTGTTTAGGAAATGGATTGATAGGACTTAGAGGTTTATTAAGTCATGCAATAACACATTTTGTAGAAACTACATGGTTGTCTGGGATCAATCAAAGAACAAGGCAAGGGCCCTGTCCTTCTGTTGAAGTTCTAGTGGGGCAACAGACAGTACACAAGTAATATTAGATAAGTCATAAGTGCTATGAAGAAAAATAAAACCAGGTAAGGAGGCTGATAGGGCAAGGAAGGTTGGCCTGTTTAGCCAGGGAAGGCCTATCTCCCTTTGACCTGTTGAAGAAATAGTGAGAAGGCTCACGTTCTCAGAGTGAGGGAGAATGTAGTGGAAATGAACTCACAGCAGTAGCTACTAGTTAGAAAATGTAGGGCATCGTGAGCCGTAGTAAGGACTAGGAGAGGCAATCTAAATGAGATGCACATTCATTGGAAATTTTGAGCAGGGGAATAAGACATGATTTATATTTTTAAAAGATGTATATAGTGCCCTGGCTGGGTAGCTCAGTGGATTAGAGTGTTGTCCAATACACCAAGCTTGTAGGGTTGATCCCTGGTCAGGGCACATGAAAGAATCAACCAATGAATGCAGAGATAAGTGGAACAACAAACCAATATTTCTCTCCCTCTCCCTCTGTCTGTCTTTTTCTCCCTCCCTCCCTTCTCTCTGTTTCCTCCTCTCTCTCTCAAATTAATAAATAAAAGATGCATATAAACAATACCCTGGCTACTGTGTGGAATAGAAGCTAAGATCAGTGGGGAAGCTACTGCAGAGGTCTTTGAAATAGGTGGTGATGATTTGATTTGCATTGGGAGTGGTGAGAAGTGATTAGTTTTGGTTGTGGAGTTTGAGGAAAAGAATCATCGAGGATGATGGATTTATTTATTTATTTGCTAAGCAACTGGGTAACTGGTTCTATTTATGCCTCCCACTGGAATCTGGAAAATACATTCTCTGCATTATAGAGCAGAGCAGAGCAGGGAAGTGATTATATCTAGTTAATGAGGTGACCAAAAATTGCAAAGACAGAAGAGAGTTTAGATTCCATCCTGCAACTTCAGCATTTACTGGGTAGAGCAAAATGAAACAAGTTGAGAAGGAATGGCCAGAGGGGAAGAACAGAATGAAAACCAGAGAAGTGTGGAATTCAAGACAAGAGAAGGGAAAATTTTAAGAAAGTGGGAATGGTTCAGCGTGGGTAAGAGGTCAGGAAGGAAGAAAATGTGTGTTGGATTCAGTGACATGGAGGTCACAGGCAACTTTGGAATCACTACAGTTAAGTTGTAGGGGTGGGGCCGGGACAGTGTTGGTGACACAGTGAGGGCAGACAACTCTTTTAAATCTTTGACGATGAAGAGGAGAGGAATGAAAAATCAGTATCTAGCCAGGAAGAAGTGTAAGGGAGGGCTGTTTTTCTTGGCTGTTTTTATTATTACTGTTTTTTAATTAGAATAGTTTTGGACATGTTTAACTGCTGAAGAAGGACTCAGTGGATAGGGAAAGTGTCAAGACATAAGGAAGAAAATAGATAATCAACTGGGTAAATATCATGGGAGGCAGGAGGAAATGGGAACTGGATAATAGTGGAGTTGGCCCTGAAAGGCAGAGTTGGCTCCTATGTGTCAAACAAGGGCAGCAGGGAAGACTGCAGGTGGAGTGGGTTTACATGTTTCAGTGACTGGAGCTGAAGGACTTTCCCACAAAGCTGGTGAGTGGTAGGTTTGGGCTTCCAGAGCCCACAGAAGTCTGGATCCACCATATACTAGATCTTGTGATAGAAAGATGGCTAAGATAAGATCCAGACCCTGAACGGACTCCTGAGCTATTGGGGAGACAGCCTAGTTCACAGTCCCTGGCAATGCAGGGTGATAAGCACCGTACTGTTGACACATGTGACATACTTAATTGTTAACATCTGGTGTTACCTAACTTGTTGATAGAAATGTTGGAAAGTAGGGAGGAAGAGCCAAGTCTTCTGGAGAATTGGAGGAGGGATATATGGTTGTATCGTTTATAAAATTCTTTTTGGATAGTCTGATATTCTGATCAGTCTCCAAAGGAAAATGTCATACGACCAACTGCACTGCCACTGAGAATCACAGGGTTCTCCTCCTTTTGGTGGGTTGAGTTTCCTTCTGAATGGGAAAACAATTGGAACCCCAACACTGAACTGTTTTAAAATTACTTTTTTTTTTTTTAAAGATTTATTTATTTATTTATTTATCTTTAGAGGGGAAGGGTAGGAGAGAGGGAGAGGGAGAGAAATATCAATGTACGGTTGCCTCTCATGCGTCCCCTGCTGGGAACTGGCCTGCAACCCAGGCATGTGCCCTGACTGGGAATCGAACCGCGATCCTCTGGTTCGCAGGCCCGCGCTCAATCCACTGAGCTACACCAGCCAGGGCTAAAATTACTTTTATTGTAGCCTCACTTCAACATAATACAAGGTACAAGCACATTTAGACTTCTATCTCTTAAATGAGAGCATCAGAATAAATGTGTAAACTAGATGTTAACTAACGTAGACCAACAACCTTTACACTAACATTAATGTGATGTATGAGGTTTAGTTTCCACTAAATCAGTTTTCACAGTTGGATTCAGAGTTTGGTGTGTTCTAGTGAACAAGTGCTAGTTTAATGATGTGGCCACTTTTCTGAGTTGGAATCACTGAAAATCTTGCCTTGTATGCTTTCACTGGCTCCACACACTTGCGTAGCTTTTCATCTGCCTGTGCAAGTGACTGCTTTCTTTTCTGGCAGAGCCAGACTGTACCATAAACACAAGTGTGAGCATTGACATTGAGTAGAAATGGGGTTTTCCTTGAGATGGTTCAGAGTGTACTTATCAAATATTAAATAAAATGGATAAAAACCTTGCCATGGGGAACTCCCTGGCTCCCAAGAACATGAGTTTACACCTAGTTTGAAAAATACCATGCTAGCTGGGCACCAGAATGCTATGAGAACAGATGGGCTGGGCATTGGCTCTGCTGGGGACAAGACGAGGAAGGCTTTCTGAATAACAGATGCTTAAGGATGAGGACTGTAAAACTAAGGTCTCTCTTTAACTGGCCTTATGGCTGATTTGATTGGGGGCTTCTTTTTCATCATCTGGTGCCAGGTTTTCCTGTCAGTCCTCCAATGTTCTGTGTGGTCGGCAAAGGCGTATTAAGGTGATGCCCATCAATAGTAATACCATATTTGTGAAAAGCCAAGGTTTTGAAAAGGGGTTTTATAATAAAAAGTTTAGTACCATACTATACCAGGAAACAATTTACTGCCTAGCTACAGATTATTGATTTATTTGAATTTTTAAAAACCATTATATATTTACAAACCAGAATGTTTTTGGTGTGTTAAAAGGCTTTTGAATTGTGAGAGATGTTCCATCATGAGTTTATTAATAATTTAACTCAACAGCATTCAACAAAGAAGGCTTTATTCTTGGATCATGTATAGAGATCATAGTCTGAACTGGAATAAACAGAATATTGGCCTAAATATAAGATGTTATTTAGAACACTCTTGAGACATTATGATGTAATTGTGTACTGAGGCAGAGAAGTGTTAGTCTACATTTTATTAAGTATCCATTTTAGTGTATAGCATCGTGCCAGGAAAATGAAAAGCAAACTTTTAAACTCAAGGTACTTTCCCCCTTGTCACCTTCCTTTCCATCTGTGACTGTGTTAGGAATGAGAAACCCAAGGTCAATAATTCACCAACTCTCCTTCAATCCGGGTGGTCTGCCAGTCTTTTGAACCTCAGAACCCTAGCATCTGCATCCAGAAGCATCCAAGAGCATGAGGATCCATTTAAACTTTCAGCTAATGGCACGTATTACCTCCTTCCTCCCAACAGTACATAGTCTCCTCTTACCCCCCCACCACTTCCTCCCCGCCACTCCCTGCCATCATGAGACTGATTTCTGGGGATCATATCTGTCAGGGGACTTTCGTTTCTGTATGCCTGCCTATGCTTCAGAAACCTATTCTAGTCTCCAATTACACTTTACATTTGCATACTTCTTTTCACTTTTCATTGTATTTTCATGTATTCACCCTCATGAGGGACTCTCCATTTCCCTGAGAATATGCTTGGCAGGCGGTGTTTCATTTTCTTATTAAGAGTGCTGTTGCTGGAGATACTAATGACTTGCCCAAGATGCCAAGGAAAACTTCAGAGCTTGTACTTCACTCTTCATTGTTAGAATCCAGTTCCTTGGCTATTCGTTGTAATGCTTTTAGAGAAAATTTTTATGAGAGGTATAATGTAGTGACAGAGAATGCAACTTTATAGTAAATATATGTATACATATGTCCATTATTCTTGGGTTTATCTATTAGGAGCTTTGTCTAAATGATGCAGCTCTTTTTGCTCTCTGTCCAGCGAGTAGATGAGAACACCTATGAAGAATGCCCTTTGGTACACTGAAAAATTAACATGCCTCAAAGGGGTCTAGGAGAAAACTCTTTCAGGGAAGGTTTACATAATTCATAGAATCTCAGGACTGGAAGAGACCATACAAGTCATCTGGTTCAGCAGGTGTTTGATGGTTCAATCCTTGGCTAGATCCCATTTGAATCCTCGAGGGCTCGCAGAATGGTTTTGAGGAACAGTCTTTATTACACATGATGCTTCATGGCCTAAAAAACGTTATGTTCTACCAAACTAATTGAGACGTTGACTATCCAAAAGAAAAGTTGTTTCTTTCTTTGGTCATCAGGATATTTGAAGTGTTGTATTTGAAACATTCCCCTTAGAATTTGTTAGCTGTTAGGAAAATTGCGTATTTAGACATTTGTTTAATGCTGTTGTTTATTGGAATGTAACTTTCTCAATGTGACTAAATGATGACTGTTTTTCTTTTTCTTTTCCTGTGTTCCTCTGTCTTTATTTACAAGCTAGACACCAGTTTCTTCCAGAATTGTTAACCATTTGTTTATGTTTGGTTCATATAACATGCACAGGGCTTCATGTGAATGTTTTCAGGTTTTTTTGTGCTCTAGCCAGAGGTTTTGAAGAAGAGAGGGAGAGTTAGAGATTTAATTTTTAGTGAAGCTAATAGAAGACATATAATAAATCTAAGGTACTTGAGAATTTAATAAGAAGCAATAACTAGAGCCGGTTGTTTTCCCTCTTTACCTGTGAATGGAAATGCAGGCCCCTGGGGACGGAGTGTTGATGCTTGTGCTAGAGCATTACTTAGCAACTTGTACTGCAAATCTCTTTCTTGAACCAGTGGTTCTTAGAATTTAAGACAAAAGCGTATATAAGGTGTATATAATTATGCCCTGTTGTTGGTGCTTGCAGCTCTAACTTCTGTCCTAGAGTCATGGGTCATGCAATGCTGTGGCCAGGAGAGTACTTGTGGGAAGCTTAACATTTCATTGGGTTTATGTATTGTGGTTGCAGTGTACTTAAGAACATGGCATTAGCAAATAGGACACTCATTATAATCCCTTGGGAAAGCTTAGATTCAACTTTACAAATTTGCACCGTAAGTGGAAATGAATTTTTGTTTTTTGCCTATAAAGGCTCACGTAGTCTTTTTAGTTCCTATTTAATGCTAAGCTTTATGTATAGACCCAAACAGCTCTAAGGAGAGGCTTGACAGTAAGTGTGTGGGATGTTGCTCTGTTACAGTTGTCTGTTCTGTCTATGCAGCTTCTCAGGGGCTTCACTGGTCCCCTGCAGGGAGTGGAGAAAGGATAACCTGAGAAGGTCAACGGGTACCATTTCCCCTCTACGTTTTTCATAGAAAGTCTAAGACAGGTAAAGTAGAGTAGAAATAGGACCAAATATCCTATAATTTGCAAATTTTTAAAAGGCTTCCATACACAAAATTTTAGGCTTGTGCTTATGTGTGAGTGTTTTAAACCCTGTGAAGTAACCATAACAGGTATTATTGTCCCCATTTTAAAGATCAGGGGAAGCAAGTCTGAGTCATAGGTTAAGTAATTTTCCCATTGTCACCTGACACAGTGGTGCTGGGGCTGGAGCCCAGATACTAGGATTGACGTTCACTTCCTCAGATACTTTCCCCTTGAGCCTAGAGGCCATACATTTTCAGTCTTTCTACTTAACTTGCAAGTGGCCGCTGGAGAGGTCAAGGCAGTGACACTAGCATCTGTGTGGCAGGTGGAAGGCTGAGATGTCCTTAGGAGCAGAGCAGGTGGACAGGCCTTCACACGGTTCATTCGCTTGTCCCGCGCCACGGCACTCCCTTTGTGAGCCACCTCTGCCGTTTTGCCCAGGGTTTGCAGCCCTTTGAGATTCTTCCTCGTATTTCCTTGCCGCTGCTCTCTTCTCCTCCCCACCCTTCCTGGTCCCGGAGACCCTCTCTGGCACGGGAATGCCTCGCAAGAATGATTGTTCACTCTTCTCTGGGAAAAGAAAGTAAAAATTAAAATGCAGTATCTAAATTGTGGTCAGTTGTAAGGGAAAAGTGACTGAAGAAGACCCCTGCTCCAGTTTCTTTTATTCTCCAATTCATACTAAACTATCTTTTGTTCCCCAATTCATACCAAGTCATGAGCATTTTTCCATGTCTTTCAACATCATTTGAAAATATTTTTTGTGATTCTTCAGCTTTCCACTGCATAAATTTAGCATAATTTATTTATGTATTCTTTTCTTTTGGATACTTAGGTTGTTTTCTAGTTTCCTCTTCTATGAGCATCATAGAAAAAACTTGACTCCTTGGAGAACGGAATTGTTCAGTAGTTGAAGATATGCAAATCTGGTTTAAATGGTTAGTCACTGCTTCATTAGTACATTGTGACAGTAATTTCAACTGGATAAATGCAGGATTATTTTTTCTGAAATACAATTTTGATATCAGTTTTATTTTCAGATAGAGAAAATAAATAAAGATGGTCAATAAAAGGAATAGATTTTACAGTTATGTCATCAGTATTCTCACCATAAAATTTATTTGGTTGTTCAGCTTCTATAAAAGGTTTTATAAAAACATTGCAGCAGCACTGTTTTTAATGTAGCAGGTTGATACCTAACTGTGTAAATTTGAACGATCCAAGCCCTGGTATAAATAATGATCACTCCGAAGTCATTAATTCATTGACTAGCTTATGTATTTTGGGGGTGTCTTCCTCAAACATTAAGCTTGATTTTTTTTCCATCGTGCATATAGAAAAGAACTGACCAATTATGAGCAAATTAGGAGAAATTGAGAAGCTAACTTACAGATTTCTTAAGAACTTTATCTTCTGAAACTATGGCCTTCAGTTTCCTGTGGGCATGTGCAAGGGGTTGGGAGGGAGGAGGTAGGAATCAGAGATTTCTGTAATGGTATCAGTTCCTCTTCTACCTTCTAAGTCTCACTCACATCTCCATTCACTACCCAAGAGTCAGGTGCAGCAGGCAATGGGTAGATCAAATTTGTCCTTGGTTTTTTAAAAAAAATATTTATTTTTTTATAGAAAGGGGAAGGGAGGGAGAAAAAGAAGGACAGAAACTCTGGTGTGAGAGAGGAAGATCTATCAGTTATCTCTTGTACACACCCTGACTAGGGACCAAACCTGCAACCCAGGCATGTGCCCTCACTGGGAATCAAACTGGCATCCTTTCGCTTTGCGGAGTGATGTCCAACCAACTGAGCCACACCAGTCAGGTCTGTCCTTGGTATTCTTCCTCTTCTCTTCTCTGGGTTTCTTTTTTCCTATGGGTTTCTTCTTTACTCAGGTTCTATTCAAACCTCCTCATCATAGCATTCACCAAGGCTCATGGTTTCGGAAAAGTCTCATTCTCCCTAATTGTTTTTGACATTGTCTCTTCCAGGTGTATTTGCTGTGAAGGGTGTTCCTGGATAAGTCTGTGCCTCACTTCCATGTTGTTTCTGTTTGGCTGGCTCAGCACTAGGGTTGCAGTTCTACTTCTGGGCAAACTTTGAGAGAGAGGACCACTACGTAAACATTAAACTGGGAATTCACACAAGTTTTTTTTTAAAAAGTAGAAAAAAGGCTTTGGCCATTCGTACAAAAGAATGTTTCTTCTTTTCCCAACCTATGGTGGATAAAATGCGAGAGTACAGAAATTTGACTTGTTGCCTTGAATAAACTCAGTATTCTTAGGATACAGTCATACAAAATTGCCTGTCTCTGCATTCTTCCCAAAGTGATGGCTCTTAGTATTCACACTCATGATAACTTATGTTTTCTGAGTACAAGAGCCCCAGGACTGCCAAGTAAGGAAGAAGAGGCAGTGGTGGTTTTGTAACCTTTCTGCTACTGTAATGCGGTGGGTAATTGTCTTTTTTCCCCCCTTAACTTCTAGTGCCTGAAACAGTACATGCAGCTGGCAATCCGAGACGGATGTGGGTCTCCCATCACTTGCCCTGACATGGTGTGCCGAAATCACGGGACCCTGCAGGAAGCTGAGGTACGGATGAGTGCTGTGATCTTCCCCTTTCCTCTAGACACAATGCTTAGGATCTCCACTGTGTACTTCCCGAACAGGGAGTCTAGTAACAAAAGACAGAGGTTAACTTTTTAAAGGAGTACTTCATTGCTGCACACCTTTGGATTCTTTACACAAACTGTTAAAGCTGCTATTTACCTCAGTTCTATTTATAAATGCTATCCGAGAGCTGAAGAAACTTTAGAATAGATAGGCAAAGGTGTGGAAATAAATTTACCAAATGTGAGGTTTGTGAGTGGTCTTGTGATCTTTCTTACTTTAGAGATTAATAGACAACAGATTAGCCACAGCTATACACAGACCACAAACTAGCATTTGGGTCTATGAAGGTAGCCTGAGTTGAACCATTTCCAAAGAGCGGAGAAAGGCTTTTCATTTGATTTTTACTGGGCATCAGAAATGTCTTTTTTCCAGTAAGTTCTTCCACCATCTTCTTAAGACTATGATATATCTCTTTCCTGTTTCTTCAATCCATGAGCAGTAGCTTGCCCTTCCATCTGCTTTTAATCTTCAGAGCCCACTCACTGTAGGTCAGAAAATAAGCAAGTCTTGTCCATTGATAGGGAGTTGGTGTCTCAAAGAGGTCCCAAGAAACAGCTGAAATAATTTATTTATTCAGCAAACACAGCACACCTGCTGTACATCAGGTGCTCTCCCAGTGCTTTCATAGCCAGTATACTAACTATCTAATCCTTTCAACAAATGTATAAAACGAAGGCCCAGAGGGTTTAAGTAATTTTCCCCAAAGAGCATATTTTAAAAAGTAGTAAGAGCTAGCAATCTAACACAGTTCTTTCCAGCCATCATAGTTATATGGCTCTAAGAGTGAAACTAAGTACATAGAATGTGTGATAAAGGACTTGATCATTGGAAGCTGAATAGTGCACATGTGTGTATAGATATATGTATATATGTGTGGATTATGTATGTGAGTATATGTATGTATGTATGTGGGTAGGTACATGCTTCATTTACAAATACGTATACTCTTACATATAATTTTTTGCTTTAAGTGAAGCAGGCAAAAAGATGTTAATAGACCACTTCTAATCGGTGTGCCTTGGGATGTCCTGTGTTCAACTTATGGAATATCAGCTAAGTGGTACAAGTGATCTTCCAGGTTTTTTAGGGAAGAATCAGAGGAATACATAATGATTTAGAAGTGATTCATTTCAGGAAAAACAAGAAATAATTGATTATTTAATAAAATTGTAATAGTCAATATGTAAAGTGAGAAATATTGCTTGCTTTTGTATGGGTAATGGGCACAGGAAATTAAAGTGGGGAAAGATCAGGTTAGTCACCGAGAATGCCATTGAGCTGTGCAACCCAGAAATAGTTTTTAAAAGGAGATTCAGGTGTTGAGGAGCGTGTTTCTCTGCAAAATCCTTCCAAGAAAGATGCATCCTTTTTGACTTCCAATGCTTGATTAGGGAACAAGCGTTGATTAAGCGCGCACACTGTGCCAGGCCCTGGTGCGTGCCAGGGCACAGAGGTGAGTGAGCAGGCCTGGTGCTGTCTGTCCTCATGGTGGCTTCTGATCTAGCAGAGACATTGAACTGATTAGAAAAGTGAAGAGCATTACACGGAGTCTGCGGCGAGAGCTGTGTCTCCTATGAAATCTTACTTAGTTCATGTATACAAAATCTATTAAACATAAATGTATGGTTTGGTGAAGCTTTAAAAACAAGCCTTTGAAATTAATCACAACTTTGTGTTCTACACCTGTGCTGCCTGATCTAGTAGCTACTAGGTTCACGTGGCTATTTACAATTAAATTAATTAAAATTAAATTTTAAAAAATCCATTGCTTTGGTTGCACTAGTCATATTCCAAAAGCTCAGTAGCCACACGTGGCTTGTGGCTCCCAGGCTGGATGGCGCAGAATAGAACATTTCCATCACAGCAGAGAGTTCGGGTGCATAGTGTTGTCCTGGACGGTTTTGCATGCGCAGTCACCGTTAGCCGTTGGCACTCTGGATATCGGATGTTAGGGCTGATGCGTTCGGACGAGTGAGTGAAGGCCATCGTTGGTCTCACTGTTCTCTAGAACAGAGCTTACTAACTGTTCTGTTTTCCTTAGTATAGACATTTTCTTTTCATTTTCCCTGCAGTTGTCCTCTGCTCTGTAGTTCTTCCCTTTCCCCCACTGTGCCCGTTCTCATTCATGCTTTCCTAGTTCTGATTCTATTTATGCAGTTTTACTCTAAAAACAAGTTTACTTGTAGGCTGTGTTGCAACCAAACAAACCCATGGTGACTCTTAAAAATTACAAAAGGATATTTGAAAAGAAACAGAATAAAAACATGGTATTTATTAAATTCTCCAAAGTCTGTTTCCCATTAGATGAGTAAGAAGTACTCCAGGGTGTTATTTCTGTCCTTATTGGTCTTGCTGAGTGATTGACTGAAGATGGGCAGGAGTGTACAATAATTGTGTTCTTGACCAACTTGCCGCAATATTTTTTTCGGAGTAAAAGAATATGTGATGGTGGTGGTGGTGATTGTCTCTCATTTTGAATTGAGAAATGGATAGAAGATTATGATGGAGATATCAGTAGCATCTTTAGTCTGTATAAGACTATTCCTTTCAAAGCAAATACCACACACGCATGAATTTGGCCTATATCACCTTCCTTCCTGACTTGCTTTACATCAAGCTTTTCTCCTGTACAGTTATTATTATAATATGGAGCTCTTGATCTAAATATTATTGAATATATCACAGTGGGGCTTATCCACTGTATGCTTGAATGGATTCTGTCTCCATGACTACTTTTCTGGTAATACATAACTGTACTTTGCTTATTAAAAACATTTTTGGTTAAGGATTAAGTTTCCTTTGTCCTGCTGCTATTTCTTTATAATATATGGTTCTTTATCATTTATTATCTTATAAAATGCTTATAAGTATAACATTTTTTCATCTTCAGAGGACACAAGATGTTTAAACTCTTTCCCGTGAATGCTTCCTTGCGTGGGTCTGGTTTACGTCATTGACTGCGCTCTGTCTTCTGCCGACTTTAGGTCCTGCCTGCCTTCTTAATGTTTCCAGATTGGCTCAGCTGTGGCTCTGCCTCGCTGACCAGGAATGCTTCCTCAGCAAAGCATTTGATGCCCAGTTGCAATACTATTTGCTCATGTCGGAAACAGTAGAAAAGGCAGCTTCCCCTTCACCGTCATGGCAGTTGTGGGGAGGCCGTGTCTCTGGAGGACTCGTGCCTCTGGAGGTGCTCCACTGGAGCCAGGGAGACGTAACGCTTTCCTCCCTTGTGTCATTGGTACTTTCCGCTGTGGCTCTCTGGGGTTTTTCTGATATACTTGATCCAGGGATCTTGCCCAACATGTAATTATGAAACAAACACACAGATGGTTTGTTCTGATAGCATTACTTCAGTCAAGGCCTTTGCTTGGGGTTAGTAGCCTTGTTAAAAAGGTGATGACTGCTTTAAGCAGTTCCCTTACAGTGTTAGGAAAGGAGCGTTTCATCCCTTGCTGGGAGAGCCTGAACCATTGGTCTGGGTGAGGCAAACTTTGAGTGCTGAGCACATGACTCATTTGAGTAGTACCTACCGTGACATGGCCTGAGAAACTGAACAGTGGAAAGTAAGGAACAGCATCTCACCCACTAATCAACTTTTCAAGCCCTGGGGCACAGAAGTGACCAGTCTACCTTGTACTGCTAGTGCCACAGCATGCACCAGAGGAAGGATGGGTGCAGCTGGTCTTGCCAAAAATGGGGCTCCAGAATTCTGTAGGAAGGGATTTAGAATGGGACATTGTGGAAGACTAGGAGAGGGGGATACGAGGGCGTGGGGGTGTAGGACTAGGGAATTTGAAGCTGCATTTGCAAAATATACCCAGTTTTTACTCATATTGCATGTTCACTGAGGGTGGCTTTGGTAAAGGCTGCTGGAATTACAGACATCCAAGTGGTCCCCCTAAGTCACCCGTTAGCACCGCCACCACTTGCCATATCTTACCACTCTTCCTTCCCATTATCACACTGCAAAGCTGGGGCGGAGGAAAGAGGAGGATGTCCAAGGAAGTGGTCATATTCCTGTTACTGTGGTTTCAGGATCTGAATGGGAAGGGGTTGAGTCTGTCTATAGTGATAACCTTTGGCTGCAACATGTGCTGTCTGGGGAAGAGTGAAACTTTGAAGCAGAAAGAACAAAGGACTCTTCTATGCCAGAGTTAATAGATATTTTCAAAGTTCTTAGCTGAATTTTGTTCTAGAACATTTTTTAAAAATCTGTTTAAAAATTGCATATAAGTGGAGAATAATGTTTCTAAGCTGCTTCTTTAACTAAAGGCAAATGTAAGAAGACTAAGCAGCAGTGGGCTGGATGTGTCACATGGGTGTGCACACGGGCATGTCCCCTTTACCCTGGATGAGCTGAGGGAGGAAAGGCAGGCAAAGGTGTGGGAGGCTGTACTGACTCCCCTGTAGCAGGGGCAGAAAAAGAACAGCAAATGCATCCCTCTGCAGGGAACTGTGAAAAGCTTTCTGGCTCTGGAATTCCACGTCTCCCCCATCCTTCACTTTTCCAGTGGCCCTGCCATCTGGCTCTCAGACAGTGACGTTCTCTTGTTTATTCAGCCAGGATTTGAGGCATAGTATGTAGGTAAGGACATGAGCTTGGTTTATTATACTCAAGTGAATGGGTAATGTGCCATTTTCCTTTTTCAGTTGGGAAATGCAGTTCTTATTTTCTGCGCTGAGATGGGAAACATTCTTAGTTTCTGTAGTATTGTGATAAGGCACTTATCCATAAGACTAGTACTGTTTCTCTTGCCAGCATTTTTGCAAGTCATAGCACCTCTCAAGATCTGCCAAAACCTTGACATGCTGTAACGATCTACTAGAAGCCATTCCATCTCCAGATAGAGTGATCTGTTGTATTTCATGCCCAGCCTGGTTTTTCATTAATTTTTAAAAGCAGCTGTAACAGAGGTATGATTTAAAGGGCCAGACCTAAGTAAAGTCTGGGCTCCCCCTCCCCTTTCTGTCTTGGCTTTCCAGACAGTACTTACATGAGGGGCAGTACTTACATGAGGTCAATCCCTACCTTCTGTTTTAACCATTTCATTTTCCTAACAAAAAAGGAAATATATGTTGTATTTATCAGTATTTCTTATGGGAACATATACCACTTTCAGCATAAATGCTTCTGTAGCAAGCAGGCTCCACTGTCTGCCTCCTTTATTTCTTTGGGTTTTGCAGGGCTAGGTTTTCTTTTTCTCCTCATTGCTTTTAGAGAGAGAGGAAGGGAGAGAGAGAAACATTGATGTGAGAGAGTACCATCAATCGGTTGCCTCCCATACACACCCAGACTGGGGATCAACCTACAGCCTACGTTATGTGCCCTGATTAGGAATTGAACCTGGAACCTTTTAGTTATGGGATGATGCTCCAACCTTTCATTGTAGGTGGTGAGGCTTACTCATATATCACCGTCATAGTTAACAGTGGTAAACAGGGTGTGCCTCACTTTTCACTTCTTCTCACTTGTGAATGTATCCAATTTACTGTTATATGTAACACTTAAAGCACCTGGCACACACAGGTATGCAAGGTTTGTCCGGAAAAAGTCCAGCCATTGTTAATATAATGAGAATGGCTTGAGTGACATTGATGTAACCTGGCAGCCAAAGAAAGTGGACTAGAATGCACAGGCTCAAACAATGACAACTTCACTGTACTAGTCAGTGGGGGTGGTAGATGCTGTTGAGTGAGCATGTGTACTGATGGCCATTGTGTTCAAAATGACTGAGTGAGTAGAGCGATGAATCTGCATTAGATTTTGCGTGAAGCTTGAACATTGCTCCTTGGAAACTGTTCAGATAAATCAGAAGGCTGCAGCTATGGGCACCTGGTGATTGGCAGCTTCATCATGACAACATGCCCACCTATGCATCATGTCTTATGCAGAGTTTTTTGGCAAAACATTAAATCCCCAGGTAGCTCAGTCCCCCTACAGCCCAAGTTTGGTGCACTGTGACTTCTAGATTTTCCCAAAACTAAAATCACCTTTGAAAGGGAAGAGATTTCAGACCATCGATGAGATTCAGGAAAATACGACAGGGCAGCTGATGGCGATTCGGAGAACTGTGTGAGGTCTCGAGGTGCCTACTTTGAAGGGGACCAAGGTGTTGTTGTCCTATGTACAGTGTTTCTTGTATCTTGTATCTTCTTCAATAAATGTCGCTCTTTAATAGTACATGGCTGGATACTTTCTGGACAGATCTCGTATTCTAACTTCCCTGGTTATGCTCCACTCTAAGACAAGTTGAATGGAAAGTGGAGATGTTCATCAGAGTATTAACTGGGTGTTTAATAAGTATCCCCAGGTTCATTTATTTGTATCCTTACCTGAGGACATTTTTTTATTGCTCTTTTTTTCTTTTTATAGAGAGGGAAAGTGGCGGGGGCGGGGAGAAACGTCAGTGTGAGGGAGAAACATGGACTGGTTGCCTTCTCACATGTGCCCCAACCAGAGGTTGAACCCACAACCCAGGCATGTGCCCTGACCAGGAATTGAACCTGTGACCTTTTGGTCCATGGGGTGATGCTGCAACTAACTGAGGCACACTAGCCAGGGCCCCAAGTTTATTCTTTAACTTCATTTTCATTGTTGACCCTATTATAGATGTCCCCAACTTTTCCCCTCCTTGGCCACCTCCACCCAGCCCCGACCCCTCTTTCCCAGGTTCATTTTTGCCAGAAGAAGAAATGTAATTGTAGGGAGTTAGTAAATTTTTGTTGTTATCGTTCTGATATTATTGCTGTTATTTTATTAAAATGAAACTGAATTTTCTCTTTGAATTCTCTTTCTTTTTGGAAAGAATTTCTGGAATGATGGGGAAACATGGTCTTTCATTCTTGGATGGGAGGAGATAGAAATGTTTATTTTAACAGGTAGATTAGCACAAATTTCAAAGGAAAAAGAGCAAAATATAACTTTAAGTTCAAGATTTTTTAGTACTTAATCTGAGGGAAGTGGTCTCTTGATAGTAGAGAGGATACTTAAATATCTTTGTTTCTCCTGCTTGAAGATAGATTTGGTCAGTAATAGTTTGGAACCCAGTAAGTACAATAAATGCCAGTAGTCGCATCAACCTAAATAAAGAAGTGAGTAAGCGAGTAAATGGGGAAGGAAAGACAGCCCTTCCTTACAACAGAATTCTAATGAGCAAATAGAGATGGATATAGAAAATCATCATTAAGCAAATGGCACAGAAATAATTATAGTGGGCAAGAATGTTCAATAGATACAAACATTAGTGGGCAGAGGTATGATTAGAAACAGGATATTTGCAAAATCTCCAAATATATCCCTACAAGATTACAAAGGGTGGAGCAACCTGGCAGATACTACCTTAACCAAGTTAGAAGTTAACCAGTAATGAGAGGTTGTCGTCATTTACCTCGTGATGGCCCAATTTCACTTCTGTGATGTTTGACTTCTGTGATGTTCTTGCCAAAAAATGCACAATCTCAACCTAACCATGAGAAAACATCAGACAGACCCAAATTGGAGAGCATGTATGAAATAATTGGACTGGACCCTTTAAACATGTCAAGGTCATGAAAGGCAAATGCAGAATGAGGAACTGCTCTGGGTTAGAGAAGGCTAAGGAGACAAAGATGCTGAACGCTAGGTGGTGTCCAAACTGGATCTGGAGTGAAAAGAAGGACATTTTGTGAATGTCCCTGTGGATCAATTTGTGAAATTTGAATAAGGCCTGAAGTTTGCTTAATTATTTTGTATTAATGAAAATTTTATGATTTTAATAATTAACTGTGGTTATATAAGGTGTTAACATTAGGAGAGGTTGGGGGAAAGGTGTTTAGAAACTCCATATAATTATTGCAGCTTTTTGTGAGTCTCAAATTTCAAAATAAAAAGTTAAAAAGGAACATTCTGGTATGATTTTGAATGATTTGGAATTTATTTGTTGGCAGAAAGACGATAATTATATACCATAAGACACCTCATATATAATCTCTTATTCTCTAGGATTTTCATTTTCACAATGAATTTTAGAGGCCCTTCTGATGCCTTGCAATTTTTTTTAAGGACTAGCCCTTTAACCTGTGGCTTGATTGAGCCTTCAGTAATCATCCGAAAGCATTTATTTCAGTTTCATAATTGTGAAAGACCTGGAGCAATACTGACTTAGTTCCAAGTGGCAGTGGAATGGAAATTTAATACTTTGGTTTATCTTTTTTTTTTTAATCTAATTCGGTTTTCAATAGCAACATTTCAGAAAATTATCTGTAATCTGTGAAATCCAACAAATGATAAGATGAAAAAGTAGATTTTTTTTTTAACTTGTGCCTATTTATTACCCCCCCAAGAATTTTAGTTCTTGGAGGGCAGCTTCTGTGTCCCTTTGCTCATTTGTATCCCCAGGCATCCAGCCAGCGCTGCACCCGTAAATAGGCTGCCAACAAGCCTCTGGAGAGGATGCAGATCTAAGTGGTGGGGGTGGGGAAGAGAACGGTGCATTTAGGGGCTTATCTTTATTCCGGAAGTATCAAATAGAGTGGAAAGTGGTAGACCTAACATTTTGTGATTACAGATTTCTATAGAAAAATTGATTTACCTTATTAAGGCTTAATTCTGTTACAAATCTTTCACCTAAAAAAATAATAAATAGGAGATTCAAAGTAGAGTGAAAGTCAAAAAATATTAGAGATGTCTGGCTTTCCTGTTGGCAGTAATATGTCCTCTGATGAAAATTTAACATTAAACATCCATGTGTACTGTTGACTTTTTACTGCATTGATCTCTGTCATTGCTCATGTTAGCATTTCATGTGTGTCTATCTCCTGTTTGCTTTGTCTTTTTAAAAAAAAGATTTAGTCTGTTTTTTAGAGAGAGGGTAAGAGAGGGAGAAAGAGAGGGAGAGAAACATGGATGTGTGAGAGAAACATTGACTGGTTGCCTCTCTCATGTGCCTGACCAGAGACCTGGCCCGCAACCCAGGCATGTGCCCTGAATCAAACCGGTGACCTTTTGGTTCCCAGGCTAGCGCTCAATCCACTGAGCCACACCAGCCAAGTCTTGCTTTGTCTTTTATAAACTGTATTTGACTTAGCTGTTACATAAATTGCTTGTCATGGAAAAACATCAGAATTTTTAGGGGCTGATTTTGAGGGGTTTGAAGAAAGTCTTCATCTGTCCAGAAACAATTTTAGATGGCGTAAGAAGAGTACAGAACTGTCCCATAAAGTAAAAAAACTTCAAATAGCTTTTTTTTTTTTTTTTTTTTTTTTGGTGGGGGGAGGTGTTAAAAATTGATTTGTAGAACATCAGTAAGGTCTGTTGGTTCCAGATACTTCCTCCCAAGTCACCTTGACCCAAAAGTTGAAGCAGTATTAATTGTTTATCTTCCACCTGAAACAAATCCACGACTGAGTCAGGAACTGACTCTGATTCCTTAATGCTTCCCATCCTTTCACTTGCTTGCACCTTCTGTCTCCAAGGGCATTTCATTTGAGGAGCCTTTGTCTTTTAGGAAAGATATCCAGGTAGTATAACAGATGAAACAAGACTGGCTTTCAGTAGAATAAACATCTAACCAACTTTTAAAAAATTATGATAAAATACACATAACGTAAAATTAACCCTAATTTTTATAGTTATCATTAAGGAGGTTTTATAGAAGGTGCCAGATGAAAATGCAGCATTCCCCCTCTTGCCCCCAGCTAGAGAGAATGGTTATAATTAAACTAAATTTATGTTTTATTACACTTCACTCAAAATAGACAGAACTTGCCTGTTTTGTGGTTCTTCATATATTTAACTAACTTAATTCATCTGCAAAATAAATTTTTTTGTGTGAGGGGAAGTATTAGATTTTGAATGCCTTTTAAAATGTATTGTATTTGTTAAGTACAATTTTAGCTGCCTTAGTTATTTCTTTATTCCAGTTTTTTTTTTTGTTTGTTTGTTTGTTTTTTTTTTCAGATCATGCCGGGTTTCTCTTTATTTATTAAACTTTGTGAAGTATGCATTTTAAAAAGGTCCACTAGGTTGTGATATCATGCTACAGTTTTTTATTTATTTTTTTTCCATTTTTTATTTTATTTTTTTTAAATCAGTATTTTTTAATTGTTGATATTGTACAGTTTTCTGTCTTTTACCCCGCCCCAGCCCACCACCCCAGCCCTCCCCACCTTCCTCCCATTTCCACCCCCCATAGTTTTTGTCCATGAGTCCTTTGAATGGATCAAAAAACTGTGGTACATTTACACAATGGAATTCTATGCAGCAGAAAGAAAGAAGGAGCTCCTACCCTTTGCGACAGCATGGAAGGAATTGGAGAGTATCATGCTAAGCGAAATAAGCCAGGCAGTGAAAGACAAATACCATATGATCTCACCTTTAACAGGAAGCTAATCAACAAAACAAACAAACAAGCATAATATAAACAAAGACACTGAATTTGAGAACAGTCTGACAGTGTCCAGAGTGGGAGGAGAGGGAATTTCAGGGGAAAAGGGGAACGGTTTAGAGCAACAAGTATAAAGGACTCATGGACAAAAACTATTCCAGTTTTCTCAAAGCACACTTCTTTCCCTCAGTTGCAAGAACTTCCACCTAGATATGTTTTATACCAAAAAAATACAATGTTTTATGAGTCAAAATTCCCAAGGTGTGTCCTGAATCAACTTGCTGAATGTCTGGAAGCCTAGTATCAAATTGTTTGATTTTCCTAGTTGTAAATCTTCCAAACAATGTCCATTTAATCAGTGGAATTGTTATTTTTTAGAATGCCAGCTTAAGAGCAGTTAGCTTTGCCTGCATCTGGCTTTGAAATGCAGCTTAAAAATGATCAGTCTGAAATGTCGTTTGGTTAGGTATGAGTTGTTGTTGTTTATGAATCTTGGCTTCACAGTGCCATCCGAAGTGGAAGTGGGAGTCTAGCCACCAGAAATATGAGTCATTTCTTTTCTCAGTACGTGGATGGTATTGCATGGTAACTAAGGGCCCCTTGAAGTGATTTTTGTCAGAAGATAATGATTTTTACTTTGCTTAGAAGGTGCCATTCCCTAAGTAATGAATGAAGTTTTTATAATTTGGAGGCACTATCTACCTACCTGACCTTAGTATGTAAGGGTTCTAAAGCTAGAATTATAATCTTTTAAAAATTTCTCGAATCAAGAGAGAGAAAAAGCATCTTTCATATATGCCCATAAATAATTTGTGAAATTAAAAAATGTCATTACCTGGTCTTAGTAGCTGCTGATCGAAGAGGGGAAGGTGATCAGTGCGTTCTGTAACTGCACCTTGAACAACTCCTACCTGTGGCAGACAATGGGGGATGAACTGAGTGTTGTGCTTGTGTTACTGCATGAACAGTGCAGACAAAGAGGTTTGCAGACAGCTTGTGTAGAGCAGATGAAGTAAGCCAGAAAAGGAGAGATCGTAAGAGGCTGGTGGCTTGGGCCTTGTATTGACTGAAATCTCATCTTTATAATGTATCTGGTTTCAGATTGCCTGTTTGGTACCTGTGGATCAGTTTCAGCTTTATCAGCGGTTAAAATTTGAGCGAGGTATGTATGCACTCTCCTTTTTATCCTAATGCTGAATGTGGCTTTACATATGTCATCTTTCCACTGACCTGCATGCAAGATTAAGGCAGCTGTGGGCTGTCAACAAAGCCACAAGGGTGCTCAGAAAGGGGAAAACTGTAATTGCAACACACAGTTTCAATGTTCTCAGCCTCACCCAGAAAAAATACAGACTTGCAGGAAGTAGAACTTTCCTTATATTGGTTGTTTTGTATTTTAACTTGGCTCATGTGAGAGAGGTTCTGTAAAAGTTGGATAGTTTCCTAATAACAATACTATTACAAAGAAAAGTGATCCTCAGAATGGGTTTTACTTCGAATTTTTGTCCTCACGGAGATCACTCTTAAAACGTTAACCAGCCCAAATGTTTTTACTGCTTATAATACGATATTTACCATTTGTTCTTTTGATACTACCTTTTTTAAAAATTTTATTTTAATTATTGTTCAAGTACAGTTTTTTGCCTTTTACTCCCATACCAGCCCACCCGCCCATCCCTCTGGTGTACTACCTTTATAATTATAGTGATGGCCGAGTGGATCATTTGAACGAGATTTACAATGTTTTGGACTAATTTTCTTTCTGACTTTGGATTTGGGGTAATTTATGTGGCTTTTCTAGTTATCCTGCCTTTTGGCCTGTGGGAATGGTATTTTAACTTCTATTGGCTTCTCATAGATCTTTTTTAGGAGCCCTTTCCTCCTGTCACACCCTAACATGTTCTTGAACTAAATGGTCTGTTTCTTTGTATCTGAGAACAAGAGGAAAAAAATTATTTCCCCTCGCCTTTTAGGACTGGTGCAGTCTCGTTGAGTATATAAAATAAACTAATGTGGTGTGAACATGCAGTTTTCTGATTGCTGAGTTTTTAATCTGGATTAATAAAGGCGACAGATGAGCAGGGGCGGGCGCGGGGGATGGACATTTATCTATCACATGCCAGTAAGTTTAGTAAACACAATGACCTATATTTCATTTAATTTTTGCAATACCTCGACATGTAATTCTTACTCGAAAAAAGAAAGAGAACCATGCAGAGCATGAGGGGCTAAGAGTGGGAGTTCATACCTGCAGGGGAGTCACAGCGCGGCCTTCACTGCCAAGGACCAAGGTCAGGCTCAGTTTCATAGGTTTATTTTTGCCAGCAAGCCAAAGGCAGAGTCATCTCCCACAGGTGGGTCATTTAACTAAATTTATAATATTGATAGATTAAGGTGGAATTTACGAAAAAATTCTTGTAGTAGATTCCTTGAAGTTGAAAATAGGAGCCTAGGAAGTAGAATGTTGTTGAACATAGAATCAGTAGCACTGGAGTCAGGTGAATTTTAGGTTTCATGATAAAAATATAGCTTGATGAATTTTGTCCTGTGGATTCTGAGTTAACTAGAGAAATTAATGATGGGTAGTTTATACTAGCCCACCCTAATCCGTCTACCTGGGCTGATTAGATTGAACATTGTAACATCAGGTGAAGATTTATTGGATGTGACAGCCAAAGATGATAGATACTGGGGTCAAATACCTGCCCCACCATCCTCCCACTCATGACAATGTTCCCCACTATAAAAATAAATGACTGTTGGAACAGGGACATTTTAAGTATTCACCTGTGGACGGATGTGGTTGGTAGCAAGTACCATGATTTTGGACCTTTTGAAAGGAGAGTGTCGAAGGAGTTAGACTTTCAGGCTTCTCCTTAAATGGTGAGACCTATAATCTCACCAGTCCTCCTTGGTAACCAGAGCTCAGCCTGTTTACAGCATTCCTTTGCCCATTCACACCTCTCTTCTCCCACCTCCTCTACGCCCACTCCGCTGCTCCTCCTCTTAGCCTTACTCCTCATTGTTTACATTTTTTAACATTGTTAAATTGTTAACATTGTTTACATAAGGGGCATACTTATTAGCTAAAATGCCTTTTTGTAATTATACAAATTCTAATAGTACCAAGAATTAAAGCTTTCTCATGGATAAATATTAAAGTTTCAGTTTAATTAAAAGAGCAGTGGCTAAGAGCCTGGGTGGGAATGCAGGCTTGACCACTTACTAGCCATATGATGTTGGGTTAGTTCCTTAATTTCTGCACCTCATTTTCCTCATCCATTAAATGGTGATAATTATAGTTCCTGCACCATGGGGCTGGGAGGAGGATTAGGTGAATTAGTACTTGTAAAGCACTTCCTGTGTTTAGTGTTCAAAAGATTAACACTTGTTGGTAATAAAAATACTAATAACTTCAGAGTAGCATCTTTTTCAATAAAATATACTCAATGATGTTCTGTTCCCTTTTTTCTGAGATGAGATAATCATAACAGGAAATACCCTCACATTGAAGTAGATATTACGATTCTCTTTCTAGTAGTGGGATTAGAACGCTGGAAGCTAATTGACCACATCCATTTTTTGTTTTTGTTTTTTGATGTTGTACATTCTATGGGTTTGAGAAAATTTATAATGATGTGTATACACCATTATAGATACACTTTGTAGCCTTCTCCGATTGGCCTCTTTCACTTAGTAATATGCGTTCAGTGCCACATCCATCTTTACAGTAGGAATAGCCTTGCCATAGGTAGGGCATGCATGAGAAATCACTGGCCAAGACTCTTACGGTTTGCTTTGTGACTGGAACTTTTTAATGTTCTCCTAGTGTTCATCCCTACTTGTGATTGGCTTATTTCTTCATTAGATATGATAATGTATTTGACCTGTTACAGTCAAGTTGAGCAGGCTTTGGAGCCAGACTGTCCTTTATAGGTGGTCTTGCATATCTCTGCTTTTATGCATTGTGTAAGGTGATGACATAGTCTTACTCATACATGGAATTTATTTTTTTTCACAGGGTCTATGCAGATGCCCTACAATAGATTCCATGAGCTGACAATTGATTTTATTATTCTTTTTTTATAGATATAGTAACTAAAATTGGAGGGGTTGAAACTTGCCTAGGATCATGTTGTCTAAGTTTCCTCATCTATCAAAAAATTTTAAATTATATAAATTTTTATTGGTAAAATATGTGTAATGTAAAATTTACTATTGCACTCATTTTAGGTTGGCTAATTTCACTTAGTATAATGGTTTGAAAGTTCATCCATGTTGTAGCATATGTTAGAACTTCATTTTGTTTTGTGATTGAATAACATTCCATTTTACAGACATACACATTTTGTTTACTCATTCATTGATGATGAACGCTTGGGTTGTTAATGCATGTTGGCTATTGTGAATAATGCCACAGTGAACATTGGGGTGCAAGCATCTGCTTGATCCTCTCTTTCAGTTCCTTCGAGTATGTAGCTAAGAGTGGAATTTCTGGGCCATGTGGTAATTCTGTGTTTAGTTTTAGAGGAACTGTTGAACTGTAAAACCCTGTAATTTAATTATAAGTTTGACTAGACATTTTAATTATTTTAAGTGTGGAAGTGTGTTAAATTTGTAAGTATGTATGTTAAATCCTATGACCATGTGGTTCATCTCTCTCGTTTTATAAAAAAGGAATCTGAGACCCAGAGACATTTTGATCTTAGGTGATTTTGGAAGGGAATTCGTAATCCTGTAATTCCTTATTATCATCCATTATAAATAATTATATTAGAAAATAGACATTTCAAGTAAGGGTAAATGTCTGTTGATTCAGTGCTATATAATGGGATTTACTGGACTGGGGTACTTTGTGTCCTGCCCCTCATTGTTACATAGTAGGCTTCATATTCACCTCAAACTCAAGACTTTTACTAGCTAGGTGACTTTGAGGTCTGTGCCACAAAAACATTTCATGTGAAACTGTTTTGAAGAGGATCTTGGGATGCAATAAGTACCAATATTGTGTTGAATGGATTAAATGACTAAGTAGCAGAAAGTGAAACTCATTGGCTGGGCTCTGAGATAGAACTGTAGAGGTGGCCATTGCTCTGATGGAACACAGAATCAGTTTAGTGGCTGCCTTATACCTTCGTTATAAAATTTATTGTTAGTTTTGTCTGATTCTTACTGACTACCAAGTTCTCTTCTGTTTTTAGTTTGTCATCTAGTGTTTTTTTAATCATCCTCTGCTTTACGTTACATATGTGAGTAGCTTGCCCTTTATGTCCTTACTTTCGTCTGAGTCCTTGTGAGGACAAAAATCTATGGAACAGGAATGGGCCCAAATCATCCCTGTTTATACAAAACAGAGAAACATCATTTGGAATTGATTGGTTATTCTATGAATGCACTTTGGATCCATCTGTGACTTTCATTGGCTACTGCCATGTGTGTGGCTTTACCCTTTCTGAGTCAGTCTCCCAATATTCACAAAGAAAAGGGGGTATTACGTCTGCCATGTATTAGTGATTACTGCTTTCCTTTCTGCTGGTTCTCAAAGCACGTGCCTGATGACTAATGCTAGAATTTTTTTACTCTTGTTTCCAGAATCTACTTTTTCAAAATAATTTTTTAAAAAATTGGGTTAAGATTTTCCTCTCTAGTCTTTAATCGCTTTTTCTTTTCGGGTGACCCTATTTTACTTACTTTAACGGCAATTTGCCTCAATTCCTTCAGGTAACGTGTCTGTTTCTGGCTAGTTGTATCATCCTATAGTGGTTAGAAACACACACAAACGTTTTAAGTGCCATAGCGTTCTTCTTCATAAAGAAGGAAAGTAAAAGGAATTTCTTCTCCTGTCATCTGCTAATCCCACCATGTTCACTTATGTGTTCAACCTCTCCTTTTCACGTAGCGAGTCTCTCTCATGTACTAAGGGCTAAGTGCAGTTCCACATGCTGGTTTCATCTTTCTTTGAAAGCCCTTTTGTTCTCAATATTTTTCACAAGTCTCCTTTCATTTTAAGTTTTAACATTTATGGTATGGCTCTTTGAGTTTCATCTCACTCTTTCATTTGTCTTTGGTCAAGTGCTCCCACCCCGTGTTTTGTGTCCGATCAGTAAGGTTTTGTCTCACCAGATCTCCCTGTGTAGGTATTTGGTGTCTTCTGGTGATTTTTTTGGTAAGATTGTGATTCTTAATGACCTTATCGGTCATCATTAAGAATCGGTAGTGCAGGCTTTTGTGGGTTTTTTTTTTAACATCCCCCCATCTCTCATTAGCCATTTTCCCATAGGTCTGATCATAAGCCTGTTCTTATTGTGTGCGCGCACATGTGTGTTTTCTTTTTTGAGCCTGCTTTTCTGGTGTTTCCTGGTAAGTGAATGATTAAGTCTAAGGTTTCCTCCCTTAGCTATTCTGTGCTTTCGGATGATAACACTTTCTCCTCAGCTTCATGCTTCTTCTACCATCAGGTTCTTACTTTTAAGTTGTAAAACAGTGCCCTTTAGATGTTTTAGTTTTCCTTTGAAAAACTAAAGTTCTGCGAGAAAGGACATTTATCAGCATGTGGGATGAAACTTCTAAAGGGGACTCAAATAAGAGGCACAATGTCGAGTGTTCACCGCTTCCCATGTGTACTTCCATTTCCTCACCTGTAAAAGGGGTTAAAATCGGATGATTTTCATAGGGTTGTTGTGGAGGATGGGTAAATATTTGTGTATCGGCTACAGTGTGCGTTGAGTAAATTATCATTGCTATTATTGTTATTATTGTTTTTAGTAATCATTACCGCCACTAAATCTTATTTTTTCCCATTTTCTGAACTAAACTAAAAGCATCTTCCAGAATCGAGCTCCTGCCTGGGACTGAGTGTCTAGCACAATATTACTTCTGTTTTCTTTTCAACTTAGCCCAAATCTTTGTCAGCATGTTTCCATCTTTGTTGTCCTAGATTCTAGAGTTACATAGAAACTTGATAATTGATGCTAATTCCATTACAGCAGCTTATCACATCCATTTTCTTCCTCCAGTATAGTATACTTTTACTATAGGCGTGAATCCACTTTCTCTGACCACCCCCAAGGTGATCATGACTTGCTGAATGGAAGCATTCAAAGTTGCTGCTTTGAGGAGAAAACGTGCCCATGGTGATAGTGGAAATTAAACTCCATTTAGTAGCATGATTATATTTTGACATAGAGAATGGTTTTCTAGGGGTAATAAAGGCCTGATCCCAACGTGACTCCGCTGTGCAAACTTGTAACTTCTGTGGGTACTAATATAACAGTGTTGGACTAGCTAAGCTAAAAGCTTGTTTCCAAGTTTGAAATTCTGTCGTTCTCTTCAGCTGTCATGAGAGCAGTCCCTTTGCCGATGGCCACCTCTGTTTGATGAGTGTATTTCCTGTAGCAGTTGTTAATTCTGATCAGCTTAATTTAATTGTATTTTAACTACCTTCAGAAGACCATAATTCTTTGAGATATCAGAAAGCAAATTAACTTTGATGTAATTAAAAATGCAATGGGTCATAAAAGTTAAAACAGTTTGATTTATTTCAGTTGGTAATTAAATTAGTTGGGGTGTGATAATAAAAATACAACAAGAAAAACTCATGCGATATCATTTTGGGCACAGCCTCACAAGGGTAGAGGATGGCAGGAAACCACTCATGTGAGGTGAGAGAATATATAACAGAATAAGAAGCAAACCCTGCATAAGCGATGCTGGTAGTTCCAGGTGGGAAAACCAAGGGTTTTCCTGGGTTCACTTTTTGAAAACTGCAAATGCCCATTGGTGTCAAATACAGTCTTTAGGGCTCATGGAAGCTTTATTTTCTTAGCCTGTTTCTACTTCCCAATAATCGTCAGATTACAGAAGTAAAAGATAGTTTAAATAGCATTTTTTGCGTTGCAGATATTACATGAACAAGCAGAGCCTTATGATCAAATAGTCACTGGGCTTTACTTCAGTAATCAATTCTCATTTTCTTAAGTGCATTCCAGTTCAGATCTCTGGAGTTGTCTATCTCTGATGTAAGTATGTTACAACTAATCACTTTTAAATCATGTTCATCTTAAAGTGTTTTGGGCACTGTTAGTTGGGGGCTGATTTACACAGACTCATGGTTTCCCTTTTTCTAGATTTCTGAACCTTTCCCCATCTCAAAGCAGCATGAAGCTTTCGTCATTGCCAATGTAGAAGAAATGAGTTGAATATGCATTAGTTCATCCCTTCCCCTTAAATGTTTTGCATAAGTGTGCATTTTGTTTGCTAGGCCGAAAGCTGCCAGCAGGTAGAATTGAATTCACCGTGATAGTAATAAGAAGTGTTTTGAAAATCCCCATTAACCCAGTGGGACTCCCCTTCCCTTCAGTCTCCTCTCAGAGTCTCAGCGTGGAGGTGAGAGTGGGGAGAAGATAGCTCTTGCATGTGCTCGGTCATCTGGCCGCTCCCTGCTCCAGCCGTCTGTTCCCCTTGGCTTGTGTTCTGCGAAGTCTTGTTAGCTGCCAGGGCTGCCAATGTCTGATGCCCTTGCAGCATTTTTTCCTTTTCTGCTAACCTGGCCTGTGGGCCTCTTTTGTGAAACACTATTTATTACCTGGGGTATGTAAAGCAAAATTGTGCTATTAATGGCATATTGGAATTATAATAATTAAAAAAATAGAATAACTCTGTTAGCTTCTATTGACTTATAACTCCTCTAGGGTCAGAGCTGAAGGGTAATCGGAAGGACAAACGCCTTTTCTGTGTGACCTGGCCCAACTCGTGTGTCTGGATTCTTGTTCCACTGGGGACAGCTCTTCTCCAGGAGACTCCAAGATGCTCTTAAAAAAATCTCTCTGGGTAGTTGTTGCTGTTCTTGGGAAAGATCTGAATAAAGGGCGGAACAATATGGAACCTTAGCGCTAATGCTCCCATTATCTTTTATTACCAAAGGAATTTATCTACAGATACAAATTTTCACTGTTCTATATGTAGCTCCTTTCATTTATTCAATGACATTTACTATGTTCCAGGCATATTTCTAGTCAGTGTTTGTCAACTGGGATGACTCTATCCAACTGCATCTCTGGAAAATCTTGACAATTTTGTCTTCTAAATATGCCCCAAATTTTCCATACTTCCACTTCTAACATATAATCCAGTGCAGCACCTCGGGTCGGATCCTACAGTAGCCCCCAGCAGACCTCTCTGCTGCTACTTTGTGTCGTTACCATCTATTCTTCCTACAATGGCCAGAGTAATGTTCAAAAAATGAGAATCATGTCATGACCCTTCCCTTCAATGGCTTCTCATCACACTTAGGCTTTATCGTTATAATCTGTGATTGGGCTACTGACTGCTGTTCCCAAATAAACTCCCATGGCTCTCCCTCTGCTCATTCAGCTCCTGGTAAAATTGGACTGCTTTATTACATATGTCAATCAATCAATCAATCTCTCTCTCTCTCTCTCTCTCTCTCTCTCTTTGCATTATTTGGACAAAAGTGGGAAGGTTTTCACATCACAACCATGTGTAGGTTGGCTACTTATTCATGGTTCTAACCTACAGACTTCCCTTTATCATCAGACTTTGAAAGACCTATTATTTAGAATGGATAATAAGCAGATATTTGACCTGGGAGTCCTTAGCCCTAAATTATATACCAGCCTTCATTTCTTTGGGCTTAGTAGTTGAAACTGTCATAAGAGTTTAGATGAAAACATAAATGGTTTGGAAATGCAAGGCGAGACCTTGGTGCGTGCGTGTGTCACTATCCCCTTGACTTTCTAACCAGCCTGTCCCAAAGTTCGAGGGGTCTTTGATGGTCCATCTCTCTTAGGGTCTGGGGATCTATGAATCATCAGTTTTCCTTTCTTGATTTTATTTAGCCCATCATTTTCCAGTTCCTGTCTCCCAGAATTAAAGAAGAAAATATGTTTGAGGATGCTTTTTACAAAAATAAAAACCTATAATCATAGCTCCAAATGTTACATTTTCTAGGTGGAACATTAGTGGAGACAGCATTGACTGGAACATTTCAGACTTTGTCCCCCAATACTGAATTTGAGAAATTATTACCTTTAAAGCTAAGCTCACACTTAATACTTTCATTTCCTTTTCTGTACCACCCTTTGGGTTTCTTTGTCTCCTGAGTGGAAATTTTGAAGAATCACAGACCTTAGGAGATTTAAAGCTAGAACCTTATCAGTTCAAAATTTGCAAAATACAGGGTGGAGCGAAAGTAGGTTTACAGTTGTTTGTATAGCAACTAATATAATAATTAATAAATAAACTCTGTTTCACATACAACTAACTATAAACCTACTTTTGCCTCACCCTGTATATTGCTTCAGAGGAAAAAGAGGTATTTTACCCCTCAAATAACATCATTTTTCACGTGATGTGTTCCCTTGAAGGTCATATTACATGATAAGAACGTGAGATCTGTTATTGTATAGAAAATGGAAAACTGAACACGATCTATAAAGCTTTGAATAGAGAGACAGCCACCCATCCCCAACCCTATCTTCTTTCCTTCACGCCATGTGGATCTAGCCAGTGAGATATCAGACAAAACTGACATTTTACGGCCTGTGAAAGTTCCTGCCTTTTGTTTTACAGTATGTGGCTGTCTTACAAGTTGTCTCTAAGTGCCATATTGGTAGGGCAGCACAAAATCCAAATTAACAGCTACTCTAACTTTCTGGCTAAGCCATACCAGACACTGGTCCCTACATTATTTGATTCTTCCTTGTTTTATAAATAATTTCTCTCTAAACAGCAGAGGAAACCTCACTACCTAGTCTCAGTGCCTGGAGGATGAGATCTTCTGTGAATTTTTTCTTTCCCTTTGGTAGATACCTCATGTCCAGTTTCCTCCAAGATAGCACCCAAAATAATTGTAGACAGGATTTAAGATTTTTACATATTTTGGGTGCTTAAAAGAAGGAAATATTCCAAAAGAGTAGCAAATTTTTTTAATGAGAATACTGCTTATCTGTTTATAGGGGCAATATGACCTGTCCTGTTAGTACCTCCTCTGGGAAACGTGGCAAGGCTGAGTGACCTCGTAGGTTCGGATTCACTGTGAAGAAATCACCACCCTTGCTTGTACTAAATTTCCTTAAATATTATGTTACACAAGAGACTACATGAAGAGGAGAAAGCTGCAAGTTCGAATGAAAGACAGATAGACCATCACATTTTCTTTCTTTACACTTTAGAAGTTCACCTGGACCCCCACCGAACATGGTGTCCTGTCGCAGACTGTCAGACAGTGTGCCCCGTTGCAGCAGGTGACCCAGGACAGCCTGTGCTGGTGGAGTGCCCTTCCTGCCATCTGAAGTTCTGCTCGTGTTGCAAGGATGCTTGGCATCCCGAGGGTTCCTGCAGAGACAGTCAGCCCATCATCTTGCCAACAGAACACGGGTAAGAAGAAAAATGTGGGGTTTGGGGTTATTCATATTTTCTCAGAAAAAATGAAATGGGTCGCTTGGGGAAGGAATTATCTTGTGATGGAATTTAGCGATTCATTATTTCCCTGCGGTACTTTGCTAACAAAGAATAAGCCAAAAAGCATCTCTAGGGGGATTTTAGTTATTTTCCCTGGAGAGTCTTTCAGATACTGCTGAAATTAGAGTTTGTATGAGTTTTGATTTCTCTTTAGTTAGAGAGTCACACGGTCCACTGGTTCTCAGCTGGAAGTCATAGCTTGTCCACAGTGATTTGCTTAGGTACCATACCCACCGGCTATTGACATACCTTGTTCGTTATGCTTGCCAAGTGTGCAGAAATTAGTTTCTTACCTAACTAAATTGCCAGCTCATGAGGTGTGCCAGTCATATCAGAGAAAATGCAGCAGTAGAAACAACAGCCCTTCAGTGTAGTACAGTGCTAAATTCATAGGTACTAGAGGAAAAGAGCTTCTCTCTCAATACTCTATGCTTTGGAAAGATGGTGCCAAGTTGAGATTTTATTACGATGAGAAGCAATTAAATCTGTGCTTTTCAGTAGGGAGAGTTTTTATGGCAGCAGCAGGGCCCAGAGTGAGAGATCTTTCTGTTTGATCTCTTGCTTTGCTTGAGGCTATGGCTGTTCTGCATCAGCGAGAACAGAAATACCAGTGTTGTAGTCTGGTTGGCTTAGTCACCCAGTGCCCTCAGAGTGTGTAGAACCATTCTCAGGAATAGTAGTGCTACCTGCCTATGCTACTGTGCTTGAATATAAGACCATACAAATCTAGAGGGAAAACAGATCCAATGCATGTGGCAGGCCTATGCCCTTTTACCAGTACCTCCTACATTTTCACTGTCACTGCAGGGAGTTCCCCGGGCATCACCGGACAATGGATAGATCCCAGAGGGAGAAGGACTGAGTTCTGACATTGTCACTTGGCATCCCTGTGATCTCATCAAGTCACTTAGTCCCTAGGGGATGTTTCTCTGTTTGAGAAAAAGAGGGGAGCTAATTAAAGTAGTAACTGCCCCACTGCTATCTATATACGGTTATTGGGAAGTACCCAACTCTATCACAGTTTGGACAGCTCTGTGAAGTTGATGTCCCTGTGCCGGGTGTGGTTTTGATGCACAGCTAAAGTGCAACCCAGTGCTGTGGCTCACCTAGCCTTCCCTCGTACCCCACCTCCCCCCTCATTTTCCGTCCCTCTAGCCTGTGACCCTTTATTGACCTATCCATCTGTTTGGAGTCTTTTCAGTGACTTTGGACATTTACTTTGAAGTATTGATTATTGACTCCCCCCAACCGCCTCTATTTGTTTATTTGGACAGATCATTAGATGGGTTGTCTATGTCCCATTAGATCCTCAGCTAGTTTTTCTGCTGTGTAACAGACTTCTTGCACTTTTTATTCAGACAGTGTGTGTCCAGGGAATGAAATAGTACTTTGGCGAAACAAGTCAGCTGTGGAAAATACCATTATATAATTCACTCAAAGCCAAAGATAAATAAATTAAGGTCTTCTTTTATGTTTTGAGTTATCTGAGTAACTAATAATGTCTGTCTCTACTGTTTCCCCACCCTTTTCCCTGGGGGTGAATTAAACACAGATAACAGAGTTTACAACCTACCCATCAGGAGCCCTAGGAATTCCAGTGATGACCAGAAAATTGAGTCTAGAAGAGCATTATTTAACTATTAATTATATCCAGCCCACTCTTACCACAGCTCTGGTTAGTGTACACCCTTGTGGTTCTAGCTTTAAAAGAAAAAATCAGACCGCATTCTCCATCCTCACCATATCATTTCTCATCCATTTGTTTCTAGGGCCCTCTTTGGGACGGATGCAGATGCCCCCATTAAGCAGTGTCCAGTTTGCCGGGTTTATATCGAACGCAATGAAGGCTGTGCTCAGATGATGTGCAAGAACTGCAAACACACATTTTGCTGGTACTGTCTGCAGAACCTGGACGTAAGTTCCATGTGGAGGATGCTTTCTCGAGTCGTCTTTCTCCGTTCTGTACCTGTGCACCAGCCAGTGTCCTGCAGGCTTTCCTTTCAAAATATTGAGCTGTTTTTGTCCTGCCAAAGAATTTATTTTTCTTAACCAGACTTCCTGAGCCTGTTGCTTTAGATATCCGTAAAACCTCTCTTTGATTACCTTAGGTGTGTCACCTTAGCTTTAAAGGCAAGTGTTTGTTTTAGGGATATTTCCTGCTTTGGGGACATTGTCTCATTCTATTGTGTAAAGGACTGTTAGTGTATTAGTTTTATGTTGCTATTGGTAACAAATGACCACAAACTTTTGGTTTAAAATGACACAATCTTATTATCTTTAGCTCTGTACATTAGAAGTCTAATGTGGATCTCACTGGATTGAAATCAAGGTGTCCGCAGGGATGCTTTTTTTTTTTTTTTTCTGGAGGTCCTGGGGGGAATCCATTTCTTGGCCTTTTCCAGCTTCTTGAGGCTGCCTGCATTCCTTGGCTTGTGGCCTCTTTCTCAGTCTTCAGAGGCAGCAGCAGCAGCATACCTCTTTGACCCTTCTTTCACAGGCATAGCTTCCAGAGCCATTCCCTCTGGCCACAGCTGGGAAGGCTTCTCTGAGATTAGACTGGGCCCATCAGGGCAATGCAAGAGAATCTCCCCTACCTCAAAGTTTTAATGTAATCACACCTGTTACATCATCACAAGTTCTGAGGGAAAACCGTGGACATCCTTAGGGGAGCGATTATCCTGCCTACCACAAGTAGGTTGTTTTTCCTCTTTTTTGAATTTAAAGAAAAAAGCCATTCAAATCAGTGCAGTGATATGTCTCAAATAACCATCTCATTCATTGACATAGCAGAGGTATTGCTCCTGCTTTATCAGGGTTCTCTTCTCAATAAAGAAGTCTGGTCTCATTGTCCTTTTTCCTAACCATTCCTGAAGCATGTCTTCTCAAATTCACGTGTAGTTATATCCAGTCCTGTGCTGAGACTAATAATGGTAACCTCAGAGTTAGAAGGTAGTGTGAAGGATTATTGAGCATTCATTCTACTGTTTTCAATTACAGTGTTTTAAAGTTTGAGGTAGCCTAAGTTGTTTATAGATATTCCCTATTTTGGCAATTTGGACCTATGAAATATGTCCGTATCAGTGTAAGCCCTCAGACACGGTTGGTCATTCTTTTCTCAGCTTCCCATTTTAATTGCTCAGTTTGCTTCAATTCAGTAAGTGACTCTTAGAGTGCTTGAGTATCACACACAGTTGGGGAGTGAGTGTGCATTTAATATGTGCCATGCTGGCCACCATGGGCCTGATTTTTAACTGAAATTTGATACGTTGTTTAGGCTGACATCTGTAAATAAGAATCTTAATCAGTTTTATATCAGTGTTTCAAGAAAAGGTATAAATTGGGGAGAAGAAGATTGATATTTTAGACTCTAGAAGCTTAGCAGCTCAGGTTGAAAGAAATATTTTCATTCTTTTAAAAAATTCTATTATAATCCTTGAACTACAATTATGTGTGATAGTTGAGACCTCTCATAATTCTAAATGAGTAACATTCTAGATGAAGATTTGACAGATTGCACATCCCTCATGCTTTACAATGGGAGGAAATTGTTTTCTGTTTCCTTCCAGGTTTAACCCGAATATTAATTGGGCTCAGATCTGCAAGCAGGCTGAGCCCATGAGGTTCTCTGTAGGAAGCAGAAGTGCAAGGGATCAACTTGCGCGCCAGGTCCCTCCATCCCCTGGCCGGCCTGTGTTTGTGGTGTGGAGTTGCAAAGAACATGCTGTTCTGTCACTTGTACTGTTCCGGGACTTGAGATGAAATGGTACACATGTTAGGTGGCTGGATACACAGCATCTTTTTCTGGTTATTATTTTCTGAGACCTCATTTTTTTGGTTTTAGCTTGGGGCATTGGCTTTTTGGTAATGTTTTTCTGTAGACAAGTGGTGTTGATCCTTGTTTATAGGAAAGTTTTGGAGCATGGGTCTAGGAGAAGGTGATTGTCCAAAAGCCAGGCCTGAGGTAGACACCAAACAGAGTGATTTTGAGTTTTGAGTGTGTTTCCGCCTTGAACCTCAGACCTGCTGTTTCAGAAGATGAGGTATTCTTTTTTTTTTTTTTTTTTCGGGGAGGGTGGTGGTGGTTAAGTGTTTTATTAAACCCAGTTTTTAAATAATATTACCTACAGTCTGTAAACAAATACAGTGCACATGTAAGTAAAAGGCTCTTAGATTAGTAATAATAGAAAAACTAAGGAGCCCTTCGTATACTGGCACCTCACCACTCCTTGGGCCGATGCTGTGGGGCCATGTTACAGTTAGAATTCAATGAAAAAGCAGAAGGGGTTTAGCTGAACTCCACCTGCTAGGATGAAATTCAAGACATAATTTTTCCACTTAATAGGAGATTGGGTTATAATAAGGCAACAGTGTGGGTTTTACATTCACTAATTGGCTAAAATAGTACAAATAAATGTCTCTTCTGGATGTCTCCCTCCCTGTTACCACAGTTATTAAGAGATGATGGACCACAGTTACAAAGATAGGTAACTCATAGGGCAATAAAGGTCTACAGTTAGCAGAACACAAACTTATAAAATTTGCCTTTTTCCATAATGTGCAGAATATTATAAGTGTGTTCCAGAGGTACAGTAAGCAGACTTCAGAGTGGGAAGAGAGCATTTGTAAAGAACAAGCACTCAAGTACAAAACCCAGAGAGGGGAGCTGAGCACAGATGAGAACACACAAAAGACAGAATCCTAATTCTTCACCTCTGATTGTCCTGCTTACAATTAGCTTACTAATTGTGCCTACAATTAGCTTATTGCCCTTTATGTATTGTAAAAAGTAACACTTTGCTACCTATGTACAGACTTTAAAAAAGATGAATCATAATCATGAGATGAACAAGAGTTGGTTCACTTAATAGCAGCACTGACGTCAGCGAAACTTGCAGCATTCTGTGTGCTTTCGTGTGTACTTCTGTGGAGGGGGCTTTATCACATCCCCAAAACGTTTTGATAGAGTTTTTAAAATTCCCACAAAAATCTATTTTATAATCATTTCAGACATACAGGGAAAAAGTCCCAAACTAGAAGGTAAAAAAGGTCACAAAGTGACTGAAAATCCAGGAATATCTAAGTCATATCCATATGTTCCCTTAACACTTTATCAAGTGCTATGTAAGGTATTGTAACGCTGTCCTGAAGCCAATCTCATTTAAGAAGATACAGGAATGCCTATTCTAATTCTAGAATTAAAAGCACTTATTTCATATAATGTGCATTTCAGCTCGGTTGACACCTATTTGATTGTACTTGTTGGTGTCACCTTGAAGCTTTACCAGAGCTTCATGGCAGACTTGAATTTTAAAAGTTCAGAACTAACACTACCACAGAGTGACTCATTCCAAGTTCTTACAGGAAGTAAAGGGACGGATATGCTTGAGTCATCCTAAGGTCACTTCAGCCTAGAACAGTAGCCCCTGGAAACTTTCCCCTAGCCAAAAAAATTCTCCATAATCTAAGGTGTTCAGGCCTCACTAGGTCAAATAAACAGGTTCCACTGACACACTAACATGCATTCTACAACTTCAAGACACAGCTTTTCCCAGACTCACTTGACCTTGCCTGAGGCACTCAGAAATACCACTGGTTCCCAGGACACTAGTTTTCTATGGAACACTGTTTGAGAAATGCTGTTCGAAAGTAAATTTTCTGAAGTCGTGGTTCTAAAATCGTAGTGACTATCGGAAACATATGCAAGGCATGTTACAGCATAGATACAATGCCCCACATCAGAGGTCTGCAGTGGGACTTGGGAACCTGCATTTCTAAACCACTCCTAGTGAAGCTGATGGAGTAAGGACCACACTTTGAGTGGTGTTTGTCTAGACAATGCCCCACACAAATCTCAGCTGCAGGAAGCCTTCCTATGGCCTCAGGAAAGGTTGCATATGGCATTTGCCACATTAGCTGGTCAGATCAGCGCAGTGATACCTGAGAAGGTCCCAGAGCACCTCGGTGGGGTGGAGGAGCACTTGACTCCTGGCTCTTCCCCTCCTCACCAGGTGAGCAGGCACAATGTCTGCATCTTAAAAGAGGAATAATAGCAACCCAGTCTCGGGGGATCTGTGAAGCATAAAGGAAACTACCTAACAAAAAAGCATCATACAAGTGTTATTAATCAGAAGATTGTGTCAGTTACAGCAGGAAAATCCCAGATGAGTTTTCTGTCTTCTGCAACTGCTGAGCCTTCAAGAAAGCACATTCTGGTAGCTAATGAAGAGAAAAGAGGCTAAAATCAAAGAAAACTGCAGTGAGAGAAAGATACATAGTGGGTTACTTAATTAAAAATACCTAATTGTTAAAAAAGAGATCAAGTCACAAAACCCTTAATTATGCTGGCTTTGAGAAAGTTTTCCAGAGTTACAGTCTGTTGATCTTTGAACACACTCGCTCTTCTATTTTACCATGTTATTAACGCTGGTTAAATTTTAACATCAAGAGAATGTGAAAAAATTCCTCCACTCAAATACTTATGAATCAGATCTAAAAACAGCTGAGATAGTTCCAGTCTTACAAGCTACCACTGTGGGAAGATGAGGTGCTCTTAATCCTCTGCCTGGGGAACATCGGCAACTTGCACCCTTCAGTTATCTTTTCTCTCTCCTCGGACTTCAACTTCTGCCCCGCCCCCGCCCCCACCCCCTAGTCTCTCACTGACCCATGCATTCAACCGTGCCCCATTTAAAAATGAGGGACCCTTTCCTCAAGCCTACATCTTTCCCTTACATTTCTCTCCTCCCGTCAGCAGCCAAGCCCTAGTAAAACGTAATCACCTGTAGCTGTTGACACTTACTTGCCTTCAGTCATTGCCATGTGTCCAGATTGCCACTTGGTCACACCCTGACTGTATTCTTCCAAGGCTTCAAGTAATTTCTTTTGGGTAAAATCCAGGGGACACTTAAGTTCTCATCTTACCTAGATTCTCTGCTGCCTTTGATAAATCTTGACCACTTCTGATTCCATCTCTTCAAGTTTCCCTTCTGTATTTCTGGCCACTTCTCAGTTTCTTTTCCAGACTCTTCCTTGACCCATTCTTATATTTGTGTTCAACAGTTGTTTGCCCCTCAGGCCATATGCTCCCTAGGATCTCATTTACTTCTGTGGTTTCTTCTGTCCCATGGACACCGATCGCCAAGCCCTTTCTCCTGCAAATCCACATATATTTAACCAGTTGCCTTTTGAACAGTACTGCTTGGATGTCTTAAGTATTTCTCAAGTTCAACTTGTCCAAACTGTGGTCATCACCTCCCAACAAAATCTATCTCTCTGTTGTTGTTTCTCTCAACAAAGCAATTACCTTCTACCCAGAGACTTTCCCCTAATCTGTGATTTCTCCTTATTTACCCACCTGGTTAGTTCCCTTCTTAATATCTCATGAGTGTATTGTCCTCTTCTCCTTCTCAGCCTCTGGCATGTTATAACCTTGTTTACTATAGCCACCTTCTAGCTGCCTCACTCGTGGTCTCCTCATTCCATACCATACCTTGAAGATAATTGGTCAGGCCATTAATATCTTTTAGACTTAGTCAAGAGTTCCATTGATAAGGATCCGTTTTTACTTGGTGATATGTAAAACTACTGAGATATAGTCTAAAGATCATGGGCTTGGAATTCCTAGAGGCTGTTATTAATATCACCAGAGTCTTTGCTTCCAGTAAGGTGATCTGATGTGGTTAATATCCATTTGTCAATTCAAAATGTTTATGAAAACCTTTCTCTTTTTTTCTTTTTTCAGAGCGACATTTTCCTCAGACATTATGACAAAGGACCATGTAGGAATAAGCTTGGCCATTCAAGAGCCTCAGTGATATGGAACCGAACACAGGTACCCTGACCTTAAAAGGAGAATGAGATAAACCAGATATACAATGGCTTAAAAAGCTCACCTATTCATCCTCTCCACTCCACTCCACTCCTGCTTACCCATTCTAGCCTGGGAGGTTCTGGGAGTTCTGGGGCAGGGCTGGGAAAAAGTAATGGAGCAATTGCCTGGAGTTAATTGATGAGCACAGTACTCTTGAAGATAAGTGGAAGAGCAGGGCATCAGAGCAGCGAAATAATTAAGAGTGACTTGCAGAATGAGGGCAGATGCTCTTTCCTTCTGAAAAAAAAAAAAAAAATGGTGGAATGACTTCCCTAAAGCCCTTTACAGCATATTTGCTATGAAAGGCAGTGTCCTAAAGCCTGATAAGCCCCTGCTGGGGCTTAGATCCCTCTGTACATGCCATTGTGTGTTTATGTGACAGGTTCAAAGGGAGGCCTGGTTTATTTTTAATAGTGTTTCATATTTGTTAAAGGCCATGTTCCTTTTGAAGGAGTCAGTGTTAATAGCCTAGTAATTATTATTAACATCCCTATGAGACTGTTGAGGAAACTCAGGTAGAGAGAGAGCCAACACCAACATTTCATGATTATACTGAGCTCGTGCCAGAGCCTGAGTTAGGGTTTGGTTTGTTCTCCTCACCTTTGATTTAGTCTTTGGTATTGTCCTGATTTATTCAGTTCAGACCATTGCTGGATAAAAGGTCCCATAATTGTGACTATTTTATGTGCCTGAGATGGTGTCTTAGTCAATTCAGGCCGCTATACCAAATTACCATAGACTGGGTGGCTTAAACAACAGAAATTTATTTCTCACGATTCTGGAGACTGGAAGTTCAAGATCAGGCTGCCAGCAGGACTGGGGTTGGGACTGGACTTGTTGGTTTACAGGTGGCCATCTTCTCATTGTGTCTCACATGGCGAGGGTAAAGAGAGGCAGCAGGCTCGCTGGCGTCTCTACTTACGAGGGCAGTCATCCCTTCGTGAGGGTTCCACATCACCAGATTGGGAATTAGGGTTTCAAGATGAAATTTTTGTGGGGGTAGGGCACAAGCATTGAGTCCACACCTGCTGGTGTAGTATACGAATAGGGAGATTTCATTGCTAAAATAGTTTTTTTTTTCCTTCTAAATTTCCAGGTGGTTGGGATTCTTGTTGGGTTAGGCATCATTGCCTTGGTGACTTCACCCTTGCTGCTTCTGGCTTCCCCGTGTATCATCTGTTGCGTCTGCAAGTCCTGCCGGGGCAAGAAGAAAAAGCATGACCCATCCACAACCTAAAAATCTCTGTCTCTCTTTGTGTCTGTGTGCCACACATGTCTTATACATACAAGACAACACAGTGATAAAGCCCCACTTAGTGAACTCGCCTCCTTTTTCTTGCCAAATTTTGGAAGTGCCTCTGTGTCCAGACTTTGAACTGGCCTGCCCGCCTGTGGCGTCAGGGAAGGCCAAGCACTGGTGTGTGTGTTCCTGTGTAAAGACAGTCGGGTTCGGCAGTCCAGGTTGTGTCTGCGTGTGGAGCATGTCAGGAGCTTCGGGTTCCTGGGAAGGAACTAACACATCATCATTCTGTCATCCGAAGGATCCCAGTGGACTGCTCAACTTCCAGCCAGATTCAAGGAGCCTGAGTGAATGTTCAGTATAATAAAGGTGTTGTCATGGTTGGCAATATACATGATCATTGAGAAGCTCGAGTATGTTCTGTATTGTTCGACTACCACGGGAAACGTGGGAGAAAACCCATGGATAAGACTGTTTCGGGGAAAATTTTCGTAAGAGTGATAAAGCAGGCGGCTTATCTTAGGACTCGATGTGGTGGCTCTGCCCCTGCCAGCGACTGGGCGTGCTTTCCCAGCATCCCCACGGTGACTTGGCAGAGGCACAATGGGTTTCTGCTTGTGTGATCTCAGCTTCAAGCAGGAGAAACGTCTGTGCAGAGGAAGTTGTCCCTTCCCACTAAAAGGGTTTCAACATATAAAACAATATGGCCTAGTTTAGTCTGTCTCTTGGCAAGTGTAACTTTTTAAAGGTGATAAAGCCTTCTCTTATAACCAGTAGCTGCTATCTACACACTTGTTTTACATGAAGGATTTGGGTGCAGTGGCAGAGGTTCAAAACTTTTGTTACAGATAACAGGGACCTTTCTTAGCTGTGTTCATACACCCAACAGATGTAGAATCAGACCTAAAGGTACACACCAAGCCCTTAGGTGCATCTAGAACCCATATAACTTTCTGCCTACCTAGAATTTCTATCCATTGGGCATGCCTGAATATGAATGCAAAATCATAGTGTGTATTATTGCACACAGTAGTACAACACACAAAACAGATGTTTATGTAAAAGCCAGTCTGTATCCTTCTGTGACTAATATTGTTTATTATAAATCAACCTACAGATTTTTTTGCATATTACATATGTAAATTTTGGTTACAAGTTTTAACTTACCCAAGTATAGGCACAAACATGACTCTTTTAAAACGATATTTAGTGCTGTCGTCTCAGTTGGTAAAAACACTGATTGATAATCACATTATTTATGTGTTTTCAAACACGATTCAGAGCAGCTGTCTTCTCAGCAGAGTTTAGTATCTGTTACGGCAATCTGAATTCTGTATGTATAAGACACTGATAAAACAACAAAAATACATCAGAAATAAAATGTAAAAGCTTGATATATATTCACTAGTTTGGATTTGTATAACGTCATTGTGACTTGGTTTTCCCACTATACCGTTAGTCAGATTTTGAATAAACGGATTTTGAAAAGACAATGACTTTCCTCCAATGACAGGATGACATAATTGCCATAAGCAATGTAGCCTGGTGCCTCCTGAGAGCTGGACTAAGTGTTAATGCAGAACTCTCCTTGAAGCCAGGGATACCGCATAAGGAACTGTCAGGAACTATGATGTTCTGAGGTAACTGGATAACTAGATTACTAAATTGCTGCTATCCTTAACCTATTATTAAAGAATAATGCTTTGCCTATGTAATGGAATGTATCCTAAGTGGGGATGTGTATATTTAAGATCTTTAATTCACACATACATACATAAATATATGTATTACTATATATATATTAATTTTGGTCATGTATATTTTTATTTACAGTTTGTATAGAACATTGATGAGAACTCTGGGAAAACTTTTGATGGCAGCCAACTAAAAACGTTTTTAATTGTTTATTAGAAATTTCTCAATATTGTATCTTTATTTTCCTTTGAAACTCAAAACAAAAAAATCAATACTCTTTATCAATGTATTTCATATTCGTATAAATAGAAGGGTATATATATTTGAATAATTTGCCTTGTCTTACACTGCCTCATCAGAGTTAAAGGCATTTGTAACTGCTCAGGGGATCACAGGAACTCAACCGAACTGAATTTTTGTATCAAGAATGTTAGTAGCTGCAATCTACTACTCAATTAGCAAACTCTTCAACCTTGGTTCCGCAAAGAATCTTAAAAGAGCGACTGGTTTCAAGTTACCTAAAGGCTGCGTTATTAAAGGTGGAGCTCCTGAGTTGAGACTTAAAGTGGAAGAAAACATCTACGTTATTTCCCTGGAAAAATAAATAGAAGGGACCTGCCTTACCACAGAGATTCTGTTGTGGAGGAATTGGCTCCTTTTCTTTTGTGGGGGATAACTAGTAGGGGTTGTTTGTCAAACATTTAAAATAACAGGATTTGTTTTTAAATTTTGAAAACCCGGGAAGTGGTGACTTCTTCCTTAAATGGCTAAATGAATTGGTGGGTATAAGATTGTCAGAATCAACAGGACAGATTGGGAGGTGAAACCCAAGTATACCTCTGATGCATCAAGGATCCAGATGTAAGCTGATCAAGAAAATTTGTTTATACAGGAGAAAGCTGACAACTTTGATAATGGACTGATAATATCATTTTGGATAATTGGCCAGTGAAAGGGGTTTAACCTTGTCCCTTTCCTCTGTCTTCCCTTTATTCTTTCCTAGTGATTTTCACTCTATACTAGGAAGAAGTCTGGGTCTACATGGTAATGTTTGGATATTTTGGCAAAATCTTTGTATTTGGAGTGGTATAGTATAGTCCATTTGAAATAGGAATTTAAAAGTCCTTCACCAGAATTGTGATCTGGATGCAGAAACACAGCTGGATGTAATGGGGGCAACGCCTAGCCCTTACCCCTTCTAGGAATTTTCCTCTTGTTCTTGGGTGGGGAGGTGAGGAGGAAAGTTACGTGGAAGCAAATTTTAGAATCTTAGGCATCCTGTTTGTTCATGCCATAGATGTTTGCTCTGGACTTGAAATCACTCTTTTGAAGGAGGTCTTTGAAAAGTGAATAATTCACAGTGTGAATTTTCTTGTAGCCTGCATCACAAAAATTTTACCTATCCAAGTCTGAAAAATCTAAATACTTATTTGAATGTAAAGCACTGTTTCTCGGAACCCCAAATTTGTCTCTTAAACCTTACTCAGAGTTGAAATATGTATGTATTACTTTAGTCTTCCCTAAAAGTGCTTCTGAAAGACTTTCTGTTCATGAATGGATGCCTTTATGTGTATAGGTCATTTACATATGTGTAGCTTCATAGACAATTTCAGAAGCCTTGGACGAGTGATGTTTTATAAAGTGGTCTGAACTCATATATCCGTAGGCTATTGCATTGTATGTTGATTCATGATCCAGAAAGTTTTGTTATGTATTTAAGCAACTGGTGTCATATTTTTTAATTATTTGAGAGAAAAAATAGCTGTTTTTGTCTCTTAGCCCCAATAAATGTGGAGCAGGAAATTGTGTGTTAACTGTTGTTGTGCTGCATGTTTTTAGACATGTTCCATTTTATCATCTAGGAGCCAACCAAGTGACTATTAAATGCTAGGCTCAAAATGAACATAAGTGCCCAAATCTGCAGTACCATTTATGGAAGTAATTTTTGCTACCTTGTGTCTTCAAAGAAATGGGAGTGAATGTAATGCCATCACTTGCGGCAGACTTTGTTGCATGTGTGATACTCCACACTGCCAGTGCACAAGCATTGACCATTAGCTAGAGAAACAACCAGTAACTTAGGCCTTTGGTCATTCCGATAAAAATGGCACCAGGCATCAAAGTCATTAGTTTTGTCAAACAAGGGTTGGACTGCATGCTCTCTCAGGGCAGTTCTAACCTTCCAAAAGTTTATTAGAGGAATGTGTTTCCTTGTTATGATTTTTTTAAAACGGAAGTGTTACCTTTAAGCTCATTTCCATTTGATTAGTATTCAAGGCTGGACTCCTCTAAAGTTGAGTGCCAGAAGTTGGTTAACAACTAGAACTTGTGTTTCTGCAAAACTGAAAGCTCACATTCGTATACTGGTGTTGATGCCTTTGTATTGAATATTATATGCTACTATTCCTGAGTACAAAGGATTACAACTGAATTACAAATTGAAATTTTATTTTCTAATCCTTCAGTTTTGAGGAAATCAGCATCATTTTAAAACATTTTAGATTATGGTTTCTTAATCTGCTTAATTATCTCCTACAATATCAACATCATTTCATTTTTAAAGTGTGCTTATTGTTTGTTAAACTTAAATTTGCATTCCCAAAGAATTATGGAATGAATTCCATGTTATACAGCAGTGACTTTAGTCAGTGCCTGACCAGCAAGACTTACTGCAATGTAAATTATGAATCTAGTGAATTTTGGGAATTATAATTAGTGTTTTCTGTAATTCAATTATTTCCATTTGTTAGATAATAAATCTAGGTTTTTTTAAAACCCTAAAGATAGTATACAACTCTACATTATGAGAAAAAAAGTCTTCATATAATTTAATAGCAATTATAATGTTTTTAATACATTTTTACATATGCTTTTTAAAGAACTTTGAGAACAATTGTATGAGATAAATTGAACGGATCTTTTTCACAGAGAAAGCAATGGTTTTGTGTTGATGTCTTGCCAAGGGTCACACTGTGAATGGCAGCCAGGAAAGGAATGCCAGACTGCTTGAAAGTACTTGAATGGTCTTACGTTCGTTAGTGATTCTGAGGCCGCCTTCACTCCCGTATCTGTGAGAATGTACTTCCTTCTCAGTTATTTGCTCCAGTGGAAGTATGTGTGAGAGACTAATTTATTATTTTGAATAATCACTGTTTTGGTGTGTCTGACAGTGTGCCTAGGGCAGACGGCCACTCCTGAGATCGGACCCAGTCATTCCCTGGGGCTCAGTCAGAGAAGGGCAGGAGACGAAAGGTGATTCATTAACTAACAGTATCTGACTTGTTAATATTGGAACTAGTCTCATACTTACTTCAAATACCAAAATGTTTGCTTCTTCCACACAAGTACAAAGTACATTCTCACAGGTTCCCTTTAATGTTTGTTGTCCAAACTCAAAGCAATGGTTAATGCAGACCCAAGTCCTTTCCTATTAATGTTACCGGCTTGAACTCTGATGTATGTTTCTGTCCTATCACTAAATAAATCAACCAAGCAACAGTTTTCAACAGCAAGAAATGAGGCTCTAAGTAATGAACTTACAGAATGAATTTCTTATAAGTATAAGAAATACATAATTTCATGTATGATATATATGAAATTCATTCTGAATGTTCATTATATATATAGATATATATATGTTGTACTTTGAGTTCCGTTTTCTGCTTTTATATTTTTCAATTTTATCAATTCCCCTTTTTGTATGTTAAAACTAGAATGTAGGCTTTTGATGAGAAGGAAATTAAGTCTAATGTTAGCCATTTTATTTTATAGTTTCTTAATGATCAGGCATGATTCAAAGGGTATACTTTCTTTTTGGAGGAGTGGATGGTTGGTTAACATAATGCTATTGAGCATATTCATGTAAAATAAACATGGAGGTTTTCTTGAGGTGAGTTATGGGACTTACGATTTTTGATCAACCCGGACTTATTTTCTAAATCCAAGCCAGTTTGTTTAACTAAAGGCAAACAAGTCCAGAAATCCACACGCCACCTTGCATGATGTGCCCCAAATTCAAGCCTGGCCCTAGGACTTAAGCACCACAAGGGTACATGAACAGCGTGTTGGGAGAGGGTTGGCAGATCCGGTGTCACCCTGGGCACAGAGCAAGCAGGCAGCGTCCTCTGTTCTCCCAGCCCTCTGCTAATCCAGGCGTGTGTGTGAGGGGGCAGGGAGGTGGAGGGCGTGGGCAGACATCAGCTTGCAATAAGATGACTTCAGTTCCGGCCGGACTTTGCTCTTGTGATGTGGTCCAGGGCCAGCCATCTATCATACAGCATCATTTCGTCTGTCTCAGCTCTGGCTTAGAAGGAGTGTATGAGATCATGGATGTCAAAGTACTTCTAAGTGTTGTTTGTTAGGAGGTGGAGGAGAGGGAGCGTGCAGCACTGTAGGGCATTGTGCTGGGTGTGCCATGGCTGAGTGTGGGTGACGAGTTTTCAGCCAGACACTGATCCCAAAGGAGAAGAGGGGCTCACAGATTGAAAACTTGTAGAAGTGTGTTGGTAGAGGAATGACCTCAGTAAATATATTGTCTTTTTAGATTTAAAAATGTCTATGTTGCTTTTTCACAAAGGAGTATTTCACAAATAAACATTTAGCTAATTTTATGCTCAATTAAAATGGAGGGTATATGGAGAAAAAAATGCAGAATTCATATCAACACAATGATATTTGGGAAGACAGAGGTTTATTACAAAAACTTGTATTTACATGATGCCATATGATGTGTGCAAAGTACGTTCCTATTTCATTTTGCTTTTAAAATTACTCTAGAAAGTAGCTGATCATGTGCCCCTCCCTCAATTTACAGATGGAAGTTGAGATTCCAGGGCCAGGTGACGTGGCAGAAGGTTGTACAATGGGTTAGTGGCAGAGCTAGAATTTGAACCTACATGTTGCATGAGCATTATTTTAACCTTCTTTTGAAGTGGCTTAACAGAACACATTTATTAACCTCAGCTTCTGTACACCAGAAGTTTGGCCCACTTTTATCTTTGTTCTTATGTCTCCCTTGGCCTGGGAGTTTATCCCATTTCTTCCAGCAAACCCCTCCTAAGAAGCCCCTCCAGACTTCCCAGGCAGGGTAGCTTCTTACTCCCCGTTCCCACAGCTCTCTTCTTGGCTGGTCTTTCTGTTCAGGGTCTCACTGGACTAAAGACCAAGTTGTTGGCCAGGTGTATTCTTATTTGGGGCTCAGGGCTCTCGTCCAAGTTCACTGGTTGTGGGAAGAATTCAGTTCCTTTTCCCACTTTCCATGTGGCCCCCTTCATCTGCAAGCCACATACAGTCCTCCTCATGCTTCAATCTCTGACTTCCTCTTCTGCCACATCTCCCTGACTTCTATTATTTTCAACTTAAAATGGCTAATGGGGACATGTTTATGATCGTCATTTCAACAGGAAATTTAACTTTTTGCTGTTCTGTTTCCCTGCCCCGTGAGGCCAAGCAGTTTGCAGATGTGATAGTATCATGTAGAAGACATCACAAACTCAGAGAAGAAGGAAGAGCAACATTGAGCTTCCTACAAGGGAAGCTTTGATCTAAAGTTTCAATTGAGGCTGGCATGGCCAAGGCGTTAGAAGCAACCCTACTTCTGGCTGGCATCCTTGGGAGGGCCACTTGGTCTTTACATGAGATAGATTTTCCCAAGTGGACTTAGAAGAAAACCTGATGTCAGATTTTTTCATTTAATATTTTCTAGTATGTAAAAATTTTATTTTCAATTACAGTTGACATATACCATTATATTACTTTCAGGTGTACAACATAGTGATTAGACAAGATTAGACAATTCTATACCTTATGAAGTGCTGATCTCATTTTTTTCAACGAACTTTCAGAAGATTCAGGCTTGGATTGAATCTCATATTGGATTCCGGAAGGACAGCTCCTTTTAAGGTCTGGTGTAAAGTACAGAACAGCGTCTCCACCCAAGTCAGACTAGTAAAGTGATGGATTGGAGTGAACCAGTTTCTTCCTGTTATGAGGGGCCTGCACCAAAAGTCAAGGTTGTGTGATAGTCCCTTGTGGCTTTGGACAATTTATCTTTGTCTCAGTTTTCTCATCTAGAAAGTTGGAAGTGAATGTTTTCTTGTTCCAATTCAAATCTAACCTTTTGTGTGTGTTGGGAAAGATCACCAGCTCCCACAATGCACTCCAATATACGAGAATAGTTAGCACAAGGGAAATTCTTATTAGGCGAGCAATTGGTAATTGCCAGAAGAAGTTTCCATTTGCTAAATTATGGATAATTCCACAAGCATGTGAAATATATTACCAGTTTATTTAAAATAAACAAATTCAATGAACAATAGTTGAACTCCATGGTTTGTTTCCAGTTCTTGGTGGCCAAAAAAGATTTACAACAAAAGTTGCTTAGGGAATTTCCAGGGACATGTTTTCTCCAGTATTAAAACATCAGAAACTTATATTAAAAACATCAAAATCTTTGTATCCATATTTCAGTCATACAGTGGATTACTCTGAGTATGTCAGTCTAAGAAGACTTTTTAACATTCGGTTACTTGTTATTATTTTTTCTCTCTGAAATAAAGTTAAGGGAATAGTTAAGGTAGTTTGACTATGTATATGTGTTAAAAGATGGTACATAGGGTTACTATATATTGTTTGAAACCCTCAATAAGCTGTTCGTACAGCTAATGCTCCCACTTGTGACAAAATGTTTCTACTTAGGGCTTTTAACATTTGAGGAAAGAAGCATTTAATTTTGAGTGGTCATACTAAAACATTTCTAGTATTTCTGCCTGACATCACAAATCATAACCAAGGAAGTAAAACGAAGACTTGAAAAATATCTTTGGGCTTAATTTCTATTACCCATTTTAATAAAAACAAAAATGTATATTGATTGCATCTTAAAATGGAAATGGTGAAAAAAGGAAATGATTGTATTCTTTCCCTATTACCCATTCACAGTATTTCTACAAATGTTTCCACGTAAATGCCCTCAGCTGGTGTAGGAACACAACTTCACCCCTGGAAGGAAGAGAAGATGGCTTGGAGGCATTGCTGGAAGTGAACTGCTGAGGACTAGAAACTTACTTGATATCTCCTGTTTTATTTTCTAGTTTTGTCTTTAAATTTATCAAAAATTATAATCTACTCCATATTATATTGATTTCATTTTAAAGATAACATGGTAAACTACATAAGAAAAATTAATGTCTTAAAGAAGCTTCACCTTTATCTTGTTTCCCCTAGTACCCATAGTGCATCTGACACCTGTTTGAGAGGCATGTACTTGTAGCTGAACACACTGAAGAAGGTGGGTCTACTAGGTTACCATTCTCAATACAAAACATGTTCAGTGCCCTCTTCATAGAAACAAATGTGTGGCAATGAGTTGCCTAAAGTGGCTTAATGGAGTTTAGAAGAAACCACACTGAGGTCTGGAAAGATGACTAGCCATACTGTTACCAGAGAAACCCTGGTTCTTCTTGCCTACATAGTAAAGAATTATAGATCAGCGAGCCTAAGAGTGTGCAAGCAATCTTTATTAGTGCTAAGTTCTTTTTTTAATATATTTTATTGATTATGCTATTACAGTTGTCCCATTTCCTCCCCTTCACTCCCCTCTGCCCTGCATAACCCCTCCCACCCACATCCCCTGCCTTTAGTTCATGTCCATGGTTTATATATATAAGTTCTTTGGATTCTACATTCCCTTTATTACTCTTAACCTCCTTCTGTCTATCTTCTACTTACCATTCATGCTACTTATTCTCTGTACCTTTTCCCCCTCTCTCCTTCTCCCACTCCCCCACTGATAACCCTCCATGTAATCTCCATTTCTGTGATTCTCTTCCTGTTCTAGCTGTTTGCTTAGTTAGTTTTTATTTTTGTTTTGGGTTTGGTTGCTAATAACTTTTGTCAGTTTACTGTTCATATTTTTTATCTTCATTTTCTTACATAAGTTCCTTTAACATTTCATATAATAAGGGCTTGGTGATGATGAACTCCTTTAACCTGACCTTATCTGGGAAGCACTTTATCTGCACTTCCATTCTAAATGACAGTTTTGCTGGATAGAGTAATCTTGGATATAGGTCCTTGCCTTTCAAGATTTGGAATACTTCTTTCCAGCCCCTTCTTGCCTGTAAGTTTTGAGAAATCAGCTGATAATCTAATGGGAACTCCTTTGTAGGTAACTGTCTCCTTTTTTCCCCTGCTGCTTTTAAGATTCTCTCCTCTTTAATCTTGGGTAATATAATTATGATGTGCCTTAGTGTGTTCCTCCTTGGGTCCAACTTCTTTGGGACTCTCCGAGCTTCCTGGACTTCCTGAAAGTCTATTTTCTTTCGCAGATTGGAGAAGTTCTTCTTCATTATTTGTTCAAATAAGTTTTAAATTTCTTGGTCTTCCTCTTCTCCTTCTGGCACCCCTATAATTTGGAGGCTGGAATGTTTAAAGATGTCCCAGAGGTTCCTAAGCCTCTCCTCATTTTTTTTTTGAATTCTTGTTTCTTCATTGTGTTTTGGTTGAAATTTTCTTTCTTCCTTTTGGTCCACACTGTTGATTTGAGTCCTGGTTTCCTTCCCCTCATTGTTGGTTCCCTGCACATTTTCTTTTCTTTCACTTAGCATCGCCTTCATTTTTTCATCTAATTTGTGACCATACTCAACCAATTCTGTGAGCATCCCGATTACTACTGTTTTGAACTGTGCATCTGATAGGTTGGCTATCTCTTCATCGCTTAGTTGTATTTTTTCTGGAGCTTTGATCTGTTCTTTCATTTGGGCCTTTTTTTTTTTTTTTTTTTTTCCTCCCAGGGCCTGTTACTAGTAAGGGGCAGAACCTTAGTTGTTCACCAGGGCAGGGCAATGCAGGTCGCTGTTGTGACGCTGTATGTGAGGGAGGGGTCCAAGAGGGAACAGTACCACTTGCTCAGCTCTCTGCTGATTTTCAGTCACTTCCCCCACTACCCACAATCAAACTGGGCCCTTCTGGTGCTGATTCCTGGGTGGGTGGGCTTGTGTACATTTTAGAACCCTGTGGGTCTCTCCAATGAACTCTCCTGTGAGGCTGGGAGTTTCTCCCGCTGCTGAGTCAACTACCACAGGTGTTTTCAATTAGAGGTTTGAGGCTTTATTTCCCCACATTGGAACTCTGGGTTGCATGGTCTGTCTGGCTCCCCACTTGTTCCTCTCGGTTTATCTGCCCTTGAATGTGGGACCACCTGGTTCTCCAGCTGCTGCCTTGCAGTGAGTCTTCTCCACCCTGGCTACCCGTCTCCGCCCCTCCTACCGGTCTGGAGGAATGTTTCTTCTTTAACTCTTTGGTTGTCGGACTTCCATACAGTTTGATTTTTTTTCGGTCAGTTCTGATTATTTTTGTTTTTAAATTTGTTGTTGTCCTTCTTTTGGTTGTGTGAGGAGGCACAGTGTGTCTACCGACGCTTCCATTTTGCCCAGAAGTCCTTAGTGCTAAGTTCTAATGGGAGAGCAAGTGCAAGGTTGGCTAGAGCAGGGGTGGCCAGAGGCTGAGTGGCCAGGGCCCCCCACCCTGGTGTGGTAAGAAAGGCCCACTAGCCAAGAGAGAGTCCTTTGTTCTGAGGACTTACATAATTGGTGGGATGGGGGTGAGGGTGTACATACTGATTGACAGGTAAAGGTGGTTGCCAGCTTTCCCAGGGAGCCACACCGTGCAAATGTAGGTATGAGTGGGGGTCTGTTAGCTCAAATCATTATCTTGCTCCAGACTCTACTTGTTCATTTTGCATATGTGACGTGGGCAGGCAATTAACCAAAGTTGCTTTATGGGCTTCTTCTCTGGGCACTCTAGTCTCTTCCCCACCTCCCTTTCAGGCCTTGGGATGAATATACAGCCCTAAGGTTTTCCTTTTCTTAACTAGTGGAGATGATACACACAGACCTTCCAGGGCTCCCTCTCCTTCACTATCTTGTTGTTGGGAATGCCTGGCAGCCTTATGGAACCAGACTCAGAACTACTGGGTCAATGGGTCAGACATGACATCTTCCTTTGCTTTTAGCTTCCTGTATTAAGTTCTTTGTTAGATTGTAATGGTGAGGGCCCTGACTTTATTTCCCCCTGGCTTCTCATTCTACCATAATGATACCACATCATGTTTGATAAATGCCTCAGCAGGGGGATGTACGGAGGAGAGACAAGGCTGGAACTTTTTGGTTAGGGGTTTGAAAAGATGGTACCAAATCAGGGCTTTGAAACACAGTTATGATTGTAATTACAAAGAAGGGAACAAAGGCATTACAGCGGCAGGCATGATGGCTTGATGAGATCAAGGTGGCTTGGGGATTGATGAATAGCCTAGTTAAGCTGAAATGAAGGACTCGCAGGGCATAGAAGAACCAGAAAAGGTCAAGGAAAGAGAGACCCATGACTGCCAGGCTCAGGAGCCATTGAAGGGTTCTGAGTTTGAGAGGAGATATGTACAAAGGTACATTTTGGAAGGTTAATCTGACAACAGTGTGTTGGTTGCATTGGAAGGGGGAAAGCTGGAAGTAGCATGACCAGTTAGGGGACTAGTGCATTTTAATGAAGGCCTGGTCCAGAGTAGCATCTGCAGAGGAAGGTGGTGGTGGTAGCAGGGGTGGGGGGTGGGGAGCAAATGAAAAAAAATATATGTATCATGTATGTAAATCACAAGCCTTTTGGTAGTTATGTCACCTACAGAATAAGTGCTCCCTAAAAAGTACTCCATTATACAATAATCTTCTTATTTAAACATATTGTTCTACAGTTGCTATTAGTTTTTACCCAGAACCAGGTTAGAAAGTTTTGTTACTATGAGGCTTACTCATAGGTCTTACCTTTAAATCATTTCTGGAACAAAGCAGAGAATAAGCAAAATTACTCATAGGCCATGTTGAAAGAGCCGGATTGAATGCAGAAAAACCGTGTGGGAGATGTATTTCTACCTGGTTTTATAATGTTAGTTAATTCTTATGAAAGTAGAGGGCACAGGAGAGTGTCTTATATTAATGAATTCATTAGTGTTTACAAAATGCTTTCAATCCAACTAACTTCTTTTTGGGGGGAGAGCCAGAAGCACTGAACTTAACAAAGACCGGAAATGGAGCTGAGTTCTGAAAGTGCTTTGAGGAAGTTAATTGACCATGTTGTTTTCATTTACTTTGGAAAGGAATTCCCTTTGAAAGTGAAACAAGGTGTGTCTTTCCCCTTAGCTGCCATTCTGTTTGCTAATAAAATAAACTGATGTAATCCTATGTTACTTCCGTTTTGCATATGAGTAAGTAAATTATACTTCTGCTTTGTATATGAAGTAAGTCTTGTAGCAATACTACTTAACTCAATGATTCTATGTTATAATTGATTAGCCCATTCTCATGAGAATTTTCTTTTGCCCTTTGCCCATGGAAGCCATTTGCTCTCAGTAAGTCTGGCCCAGTAGCTGTAGGAGGCCTGCTTAATACAGCTGAACACAGACAGCAGGGACTAGAGTCTGAATACTGAATTCTGGGCAATTTGGCCCTCCGTTGATCAACACCCATTACTTTAGGAGGAAAAAAAGGAATAGCTCGCTACATGTAATGATCAGAAACCAAGAAGGCCCATCCCTCTAACAAATAGTGGAAGGACAGCTCAGCACTCCCATAGTCTTTGCACACTAATCAATTGATACTCAGGAAGGAAAACTGAAACTTGGAGAAAAGTTTGGAGAGTTTCCTAAGTTCTCCCACAGATGTTGGCATATGCAAATATTTCTCTATTGATTCCATTAATACCTTTATTGTACTGAGAGGGTGAATAATTGAGTCATACAGAGAAGTCTTTTATAATTAAAAACAGTCTCTGATTCTCAGAATGATGCTTTTATCTGGTTTTTCCTCAGTTGTTTCTTTTTTAAAAATCTCACCTGAGGATATGTTTATTGATTTTAGAGAGACAGGGGAAGGGAGAGAAAGACAAATAGTGATCAGTTGCCTCCAATAGGCACCCCAACTGAAGATCAGACCCTCAATATTTTGGTGTATAGAACAATAGTCCAGCCTACTAACCCACCTGGCCATGGTCTTCAGTTGATTCTTAATAACCAGATATTTGTCTGTTTTCTTAGTTTTTTAAAACAATAATCTCTTGGATTTGTTAATCTTATTTTGTTTTCTAATTCATTAATTTAAAAATATTTATTAATTTTTTCTTCTGCTTTGCTTATTATCTTTAAAATTGTCCTTTTTTACTTGGGTTAAATGCTTTGCTGGTTTTTATTCTCTCTTGTTTAATTGTAAGAGCATTTAAAACTGACTTCTCAATATGACTTTGATAGCATCCAAAGAACTTTAATAAATAGTGTTGTCAATGTTAGTTTTTCTACAAAATAATCACCATATTGATTTTTTACCTTCACTAAATGAATGTGTTTAGATAGGCTTCAGTTTTCAGGTGTATTTTGTATTTAAAAATATGACTAATTTCTAGGTTTGTTTGTTTTTGCATTGAGGGTCAATTTCTACTTTTGGGAATTTTCTGAGAAATTTTTTTCAGAAAAATTGAAAAAAAATTTCAATGGAAAGAAAATTAGAAGATATTCCAAAAACAAGTATTTTCTCTGAAGGGTACAAATTTTATGTATGTATGTATTTATTTATTTACATTTCAGCTTTATAGAGGTATAATTGATGAATAAAATTGTAAAATTTTAAAGTGTATATTGTACGTGGATTTATTCCTGGGCTTGCTATTCTGTTCCATTGATCTATGTGTCTGTTTTTATGCCAATATACCGTATTCATTATTATAGCTGTGTATAATATGATCACAAAGTGTAATTCCTCCAGCTTTGTTTTTCTTTCTCAAGATTGCTTTTCTTTTCTAGAGACTTTGTGGTCCCATACAAATTTTAGATTCTTTTCTTTATCTCTATTTAAAACACCATTAGAATTTTAATAGGGATTACACGAATTTGTAGGTTGCTTTGGGTATTTTAACAACATTAATTTTTACAATCTGTGGACATGGAATAGCTTTCCATTTATTTTTCTTTTTCAATTTGTCATGTAGATTTCAGTGTACAGAACTTTCACCTCCTTGGTTAAATTGATTCTTAGGTATTTATTCTGTTTTTGATGATATTATTAATGGGATTGTTTTATTTATTTTTTTAGATATTTTATTGTTAGTCTATAGAAACACAACCAAATTTTGTATGTTGATTTTGTATCATGCAACTTTACAGAATGTTGACTAGCTTTCAGTATTTTTTGGTGGAATTGGTAGGGTTTTAAAAAAATAAATAATATGACATTTGCAAATAGAGATAGTTTTACTCTTTTCTTTCCAATTTGGATGCCTTTTATTTCTTTTCCTTGCCTAATTGCTCTGGTTAGGACTTCCAGTAATATGTTGTCTTATTTCTGCTCTAAGAGGAAGAGCTTTCAGTTTTTAACCATTGAATATAACGCTAGCGGTGGGTGTGTCATATATGATCTTTATTATGTTGAGGTATGTTCTCTCATTACCCACTTCATTGAGAGTTTTTTTTTTTATCATGAATGCATATTGGATTTTGTCAAATGCTTTCTTTGTGTCTATCAAGATGATTGATCATACGATTTTTGTCCTTCGTTTTGTTAACGTGATTTATGGATGTTGATCTATCCTTGCATGCTTGGAATCAGTCTCATTTGATCATAGTATATGATCTTTTTAATGTATTGTTGTATTCAATTGGCTAATATATTGTTAAGGATTTTTACATCTACGTTCATTAGTCATATTGGTCTGTAATTTTTTTTCTTATAGTGTCCTTGTCTGGTGTTGGTATCTAGGGAATACTGGTCACGTAAAATGAGTTTGGAAGTTTGCCCTATTCTCTGATTTTTTTGGAGGCGTTTGAGAAGGATTGATATTACTTCTTCTTTAACTGTTTGGTAGCATTCACCAGTGAAGCCATTTGATCCAGACTCCTGTTTTTTGGAAGGTTTTTGATTACTGACTCAATCTCCTTTCTTACTATTGATCTACTCAGAGTTTGTACTTCTTCATGACTCAGTCCTAGTAGATGTATGTCTCTAGAAATGTATGCGTTTCTTCTAGGTTGTCCATTTTTTTGGTGTGTAATTATAACCGTCTTTCATGATTCTTTGTATTTGTGTTCTATCAGTTATAGTGTATCCACTTTCATTTATAATTTTATTTATTAGTGTTCTCTTTCTTTGTTTCTTGGTAAGTGTAGCTAAAGGTTTGTCTACTTTATATTTTCTAAAATATAGTTCTTAATTTTATCATCTTTTCTCTTGTTAGTCTATAATTCATTTATTTCTGCTCTGATCTTTGATGTCCATACTTCTAGTTATATCAATGGTGGAGAGATGGAAGTGGAGAATCCGCAGTTCACCACTCGATTAAAGGGATTTTCTTTAATAAATGTAGGTGCTAAGCCATTGATGTCTTAGAAGAGGATGCATGACAGTCTTAGAGAAGAAACAGAGTGGCATTTATGCTGAAAGAACCGTTGTAACCGAGGAGCAATTCAACAATGATCAATGCTAATAATGAAAGCATATTCTAGAAACAGTAACCCAGTGAAGGCTGGCAGGAGAGGGTCCAGAACTGTAGAATTGGTTTAAACTTTCTCTTTAGTGTTCTCTCCAATGCTTATGGAATTCTCTGGTAATATGTATGAATCCAGGGACAGTAGGGACATTGAAAGAACTTTCAGCAGTGATATGTAATCTAAAGAATTAATACTTGCCACATAATCTTTTTTCCCATAGCAGTGATGATAAAAATGAAAATTGATAATATTGAATGTCCACTATGTACTAGGTGCTTTAGCATTACCATTTAAAACAGTATTTGCCACTACATACAAGGTGTAAATAATAATCATTTTAAATGAAGAACCAAGTCTGATGGAGTTCAGATAACTTAATATGGTAAATACAGACCAAGTTTTGAACCTGGGTATAAGCTCTGCAAAGGCAGATACCATGCCTTGTTAGCTGTCTTGTTCATTTGGTACCCTTAGTGCCTTGAAATAGTTTTTCACATAATAGGTGATGAATACATCTTAAATCTGAATGCTTTCCATTATCTTAGCATTTCATATAGAGATGAATTAGGAGCTTTAGTTCTCCATAGCAGATATTCCAAGGGGTTCAGAGAGTTGGAAGATATTAGATAACTTTGACTGGAAGATGTTAGTAACCTTTGACTGGTGAGCTGAAGGTGCTTGTAGGATGGGCAACTAGCTGTGACCGGTATACATTAGATGTAAATAATGACAGACCTATAGAAGTAAACCATTACTTAGTAAAGGATTTGTCCTTCCATTTAACAGATTCAACACTGGAATCTTTAACCTAGGAAGTATAAAGCCCAACTGATTCCCTAGGAGGTCCTCAGGAAAGTTGTCAACGCTGAAATTTTATGCCAAATTTTGTTGTGTGTATTTTTCTGGAAAGAGGTTTTCATAATTTTCAGGGGCCTATGACACTAAAAAGATGAACAGTGTTCAATAGAACATTTATCATTTAAATTCTGGTGCATAGTGTTGGAATTAGAAACAAGCATTCTTTCTGTAGATTTTTATTAAAAGGAAAAAATTTTGTTTTCTCCCACAAATAATGGGTTTAGAGTGTTTTTAGATATAGTTGACATTTCTGAGCTTAGGGCTGGGGCCTATTTCCTATTGAAAAGCCTATGTTACTCATTATATCAAAGCCCAGAAGAGAATATGAATTAATTTCCATCAAATTTGGAGGCAGGATAAAAATAAGCTGGTCTCTTCTTCTGACCACCCAAGCTGCTAGTTCCCCTGAATGCTCTTCTTTGGTCCTTCATGTTTTGGGTCCAAACTAGTTAAATCAGAGTCTTCTACAGGTTTTCACTGAATAAGCATGCGAACATTTACCTGTTTCTAAACAAAACCCACAGATTTGCCCATTTGATTTTGACAATCAAAGTCCCAGGGCCACAGGCAAGTTTGCCTTCGCTTTGATCAGGAATGTGTATGACACTGTAGTTTTTGGCTGCTCTGAAGCAGACTGCCAATTAGATCCAAATGTGTCAGACAGCCCCAGAGAGGATACTGGTGGCCAAGTTTCCATTAGTGGTTACTATTGATTGATGCCTGCAGGGTTCTGTTCATGTACAAATAGAAACCTAGTCCCCTCTTTAATCTTGGGGTTGGGAGTTGAGGTAATGGGGAGGAGAACATTCCAGAACACAATTAAATCTCTTTGTATCTCTCAACTTTTGTTTTTCCTTTAATGCAGGAAAGACTAAAAATTGTAGGAGGTAGTGATTCTCTTGTTCAGACTAGAGTGTACTTGTCATCTTCTCAGGTATAGAAAGATGAAGGGAGAAGGAAAGAATGCTCTGTGCCTGCAATGGTGTGAGATGCTTTCACATGTGACCTTATTTGATAGTCTCTAACAATTAGAAAATAGGAGTTAGCATTCAGCATCCTGTTGAAGAAATTATGGTTTGGAGATGATGAATATGGTCTATATTGTGTACATTTTAAATGGCAAAGCAAATTCACACAGGTATCTGTCGGATTTAACAGTCTGTGCTACTTCTCTTCCACTGTACAGTAACATGAGCGAGTATGGCATTAGTTCCTCTAGTACCTAAAAAGAGCTTGGAGAAAGCCTCGAGTTGCATAATGGAAATATGAGTCACCAGAAACCAACATAGAAAAAATTAGACCAGGACCTGATTTTTAGTTTCGAGCTTTACATTAATATTTAGAAATGAGCCTGTGTTTATTTTTCTCTCTATGTTGTAGTATATAGTTTCTTAAAATCAGATTGTTGTTCTGAGAAGTAAAGTGCACCTGGGGAAAGAATGGAGGAGATAAAAACTAAACCTTTCTTCTTTGTTAATGAATCATATTGTCTGCACTTGGGTTTTCCTTGAGTCCACTGATGTGGATTTTGCCCTTCTGCCGAGGAGGATCCTAAGGATGGTTCAAAGGGCCTGCATCTCATTTTTGGTACCAGTAAATTCTGGAAACACAAAATGTATTAAATTTAGTGTATGTTTAAAAACATTTTTTCTTTCTTATTTTCAAGGAGTGTAATTTGATATTTGGGACTGTATTACACAAAAGTTGGTGAAATATACTTTACCACAGCTTTTTGGGGAAGGGAGGTTTATTGCAACCAGAACTTTCAGATGTGGCGAATAGTCTAGAGCACAGGTTGGCACACTATTTCTGCAAAGTGCCAGATAGTAAATATTTTAGGCTTTGCAGGCCATGTGGCCTCTGTGGCAACTACGCAGCTCTGCTGTGGTACTGTGAGAACAACCAGAGACAGTAGGTAAACAAATATGAGCAGCTGTGTTTCAATAAAACTTTATTTACAAAAGTGGGGAAGGGGCAAGATTTGGTCTGTGAGCTATAGTTTGCCAAACCCTAGCCTAGAAGATATTTCAGGTTTTTTCTACGTAGATGACACTCACTGCCAAGCACACAGCGAATGCGCAATACAGTTTTTTAAAAATGAACTGAATGGATCATGAAGGAAGAATGGAACTCTTCTTTTGTTGTGGTCTGAATTCATGTGTGGAATTTCATACGTTGGAAACCTAATGCCCGAGGTGTTGGTGTTAGGAGAGGGGCCTTTGAGAGCTCTGCCCTAATGACTGAAATTAGTGCCCTTATAAAAGTGACCCCGGAGAGCTTGATTTCCACTTCTCCCAGGTGAGGACACAGGGAGAAATTGGCACTCTGAAACCTGGGAGAGGGCTCTCTCCAGGACGCGACTGTTCTAGCACCCACACCTTAGAATTCTAGTCTCCAGAACTGTGAGAGATAAATGTGTTTGTTTATAAGCCACCCAGTCTATGATATTTTGTTATAGCAGCCCAAACAGAGTACATCTTTATTATTATCAACTGTGTTATGAAGTAAGAAAGCAGTTGGTAGAAATAGACTTAATGCATAGACAAAAAAAATAAAGCATGAGAAGCTAGTGTCCCAACAAGTTGCAGGCAAACTTTCATTTAGAATTCAACCTTCTTGATTCTATTCAGTGTTGCATTTACTGAACCCTTTTGGTTTTAAAAACTATTATATCATTTATGCTAAGCAAAGCTGCTACTTCAGAGAGAACACTATTAATTTCAGCTGCATCTGATAAGGTTCTCTGTAGCAAGAGATGGAAAACCCTATTCAAACAGATTTAAACAATACAGGGCATGTTTTGGGTGATAAAATTGGAAAGTCTAGATACAGAGTGGGCTCCAGACAGGCTAGACTCAATCACTCAAAGTTACTGAAAACCTAGTTCCTGTCTGCCTCATTGTTTTTACTGCTGCTTGCTCATCTTCACTATTGGATCCCACCCTGTGGGACACCCCGTAAGGTTTTCTTGCTTGGGGATGGTGAAGTGGGGAAAATAAACAACTCAAACTTCTACTGATCTTGCCTGATTCAAGAAAGAGAACATAGTCAAGGGTAGACTAACATGTATCCCAGTTTGGGCACGGGAATCAGAATGAAATTAGTCAAATCAATTGACTATTTGGTGGTCTTGAAAACTGGGAGCAAATCAGGGTATAGATGCTTTCTAGAGAAAGGAACACCTTTGAAAGCATGCAGGAGCTTGTATGGTTTGCTGAGCCTAAAGCAGTAAAGGATCACTGCCGTCCAGCATCTACAGGACAAGGAGTGAAGGACTAAATCTGAAAGCCACCTGGAGTTGGTTTTTATCTCTGAGATAAGTGGGGCACTGCTGAAAAATTTTGAGGAAGGGAGCAATGCTGAATGTTAGATCACACTGACAGCTTTGTGGAAAGGGGCTCAGGGAGAAGCAAGGAGATATCAGTGAACCTAATACAATCAGCTGTGGCAGGATGGAGGCAAGGGGAGAGGAAGCCATTTAGGTAGAACCAACCAACTATGGTTATGGGTTATGGGTTATGAGTTATGGGTTATAGGGGAAGTGAAGCAGCCAGAATGACTTCTGGGCTTCTATTTCAGCAGCTGGGTGCATAGCAGGCCACACACTAGGATGGGTGAATAAGCATATCCCCATGCCTTTGTTTTTGAGGACATGTATGTGGGAGTCTGAGATGTATTGTATAATTTTCCAGATACATTGAATGAGGAGAAACCGAATAGGGGTGACAGGTCCCACACAGTTTTTAGTTGCTCTCGTCAGGGTGGGGTCTCTGTAAGGGTCTATAACCAGTTTATAGCCATAGTTCCCCCTGTTGCTGAGAAGTACAGAGCACTGGGTGGAATTCAGAAGCATCCAACAAACCCCTTGGCTACACAGCCTGTTCAAAAAACCACTAGCTGGAATCACTGTCAGGGACACTGGTCTTTCTGTCCAATCTCCTCTGCTTGCTCATGCTAATGAAACATGTTCTAATGGTTCAAGCCACTGTCAACTCCGAAGAGACTAAGGCCTCTCTTTTGCTTTTGTGAAGAGCCTGGCAGAAGGATTCACTGTATGTATATGCAAATACCTGAGGCCTCCTCGTGGTGAGGACCTGAGGGGGCAGGCAGCTCAAAGCCCTGTGTCCATCTGTGACTCAAGCAGGGCTCAGAAAGAGCATTCTCCAAACTTTGTTGGAGAAAAAGAATGGACAGGAGCCTTGTCATTGTGATGGCTGTGGGAACACATCAGAAATATTGTTCCAGCCATTGCAGAAGGGCTGTCAGCAGTGCTTCTTGGGGAATCAGTAGCAGCCACTGGTCTGGCCTATGAAGGACCAGAGGAAGGGTGGACGTACAGAGATGGCTGTGTGAGCCATTGTGTCTGTGCAGAACAGCCTCTCCTTCTCCAGGGTCTCAGCTCAGCCTGCCTCGGAATTATGGGCAGAAGGCGACTGAACCTATAATTCAATAAAGATAAACTCTTTAGGTAGAAAATGTTTTGAGATTATGGTAAAAAGGATTTTAAATTGCAATGCAGTGTCATTCTCATTAGAGACCCAGGAAGCTTTCTAAAGCTCCAGGTGAGTGAGCTGCTTTTCAGGTAAAACCAGTCCCCCAGCCATCCATGACCAGGTGGTGCAACTCCAGGCAAGCAGGTGGGTGCGCGTGTGGGCAGATGTACTGCTCTGATTAGTTCAGAGAAAGCTTCTCAGTCTTCTCTCTAGCTTCCTTTCCCCTCTGTTTCGTTCTTATCTATTAAAATGTTCTCACTTGATATTATAGCAAATAAAGAAGTCCTTGGGACTTGGTTTTAGGCACAAATGAACAGCTAAAGTGTGAAGGAGTACTCTGATCAAGATAATTCAACAACCTATGTTGAGTGTCCCTGATGGGCCAGGTATCTTGTAGCAGATGAAGATCAGTGAAGGGCTGATGTGTCCATGCTCTCAGGTGCTCACTGTCTATCAGGAGGATGAGCATCTTTTCAAGTAATTTGTACATGCATCAGGAAAGATAGAAACAAGCTAGCAGGTAATGCAAAAATAAACAGAAATATTCTTACAAGAAATATGGGGAAGGTTTCAGGAAGGCACTGACATGGAGAAAGAGAAAGACAAAGCAAGACTTGCATTGTAGCTGAGGAGGAACTAGGATATTCAGAGTGGGAACGTCCCTGCACAGACTCTGCCAGGGTTGGTGACACATTAACTTGCTGCCCTCAGGGTCCTGGAATTTGGGAGCGTTGCTCTTTCATAGGTAGAAAAGTTTAACCCTGTCAGAGAATCAGGAATAGGGGCTAGTCCTCACTGGGTGGGTTTCCACAGGAACAGATGAAACGCAAAGGCCTCTCACATTTCAGAATTAAATGGGTAAACCAGAAAAGGAGAAGGGTAGGATTTTTCATGGTCTTCTTTTTTCTTAATTAATATTTATTGAGAGTCCTTTCTGAATGCTGTGGAAACTCCCTGATGACAAGGAATGCGGAGTCAGGTGAAGGAGATATAGAAGTTGCTTTTTATGGCTTCAAATATGAAACCAATATTTTTCAGAGACTCCAAATGTGCTAAAACCATTCACCTAACAAAGCATTTTTCTTAGGCCTGTACTCTGCCAGCCAAGAGAAATAACAGTCCTTCTTGTGTTTCAGATGTTCTTTGAGATACATGTTTCTGAGAACTTGAGGAAATTTTGCATTCGCCTCATTTTGATCCTGTGACTGCTTCTGGAGATGACTGTGTTCTTAGTCCTCAGGACTCCTGGATGAAGTAGGTAGCAACCCTAGAGAGTGATGAAGAAACCAAGACTCTGAGAGGTTAAGTAACTTGCCCCAGGCCCATCTACTCAGAAATGATGCAGCCATGACTCAAAAGCCAGAATCCAGGGCTTATACCACCCTGCCTGGTTGCTGCTCTATCAGGAAATGAACAGTGCTATTCTTTCATTGTGCTGATGCCAGGAAAGGAGAAAGTACTTCTCTACCAGCACCCTTGCTACGGCTAGGGCAAAACTTCCCAACTTTTCTGTCTACTGCTGCAGTAAGAAACACACATGACAAGGAGACCTAGTACAGTTTTATATATAAATTTCAAAAGTTTCATAAAACAGTTCTTGTATTTACTAAGTATGAAGTGCTCTGTTGTTCTATTGAAGTAACATGTACTGTTTGTTCAATTTAAAAAAATGTTGTTCTTGACTCTCCCATTGGGGGGTAGCCTGCATGGTGGAAACACTCATTGTGTGTAACAAAATGGAAAGATTTGTTTGTAGCTCTGGAAAGAAATTTGACAACCTCTTTTTTTTTTTTTTTTTTTTTTTGCATACACCCCTCTGGCTAAGGATGAAATGTTATCCTTTTATGACTTATTTTTCTCATAAAGGCTGTCCGTTTCTAGTGTTCACAAAAGAAATAGGTAAATCTATTTACCTATCTCCAAGAGCCTTTCACTCTAACTTGTGTGTAGAATCACACCCCAGGAACCAGTCCTCACTCAAGGGGAGTTTTAAATAGGAGAGACTTGATTATGTCTGCTTTTTAAAATTGTTTTCTTTGCCCTGGCTGGTGTGGCTCAGTTGATTGGGTGTTGTCCTGCAAACCAAAGGGCTGCTGATTCAGTTCCCAATTGGGCCACATGCCTGGGCTGCGGGTTCAGTCTCAGTCAGGGAGTGTACAGAGGACAACCAATTGGTATTTCTCTCTATCATCGACACTTCTCTTCCTTTCTTTCTCCCTCCCTTCCCCTCTCTCTAAAAAATAAATAAGCTTAAAAAATAAAATTATTTTCTTTGTATAGGTCACGTATAGAGATTCTTCCTTATGACTCCACCTGTGAGTAAATAGAATTTTTAAAACAGCACCTTTTCACTTTAAACATTGAAATTTTGCTAGATTTGTGGTCTCAAACACATCATGTTTGAGAGGATTGAAGAGAGGTAGGTGGTATTTGGCGAGGTGGGCTTTTTGATTCTACCCATGCTGAGAGGCTTCCATCTGAGGATCATGCTGGCCAGATTTGTAGGAAGAAACCTACAGGAGTAATCTTTTTGAAGGTATGGTATACAGTGCTAGACAAATAGGAGCAATTATTGTTATTGGGTGTAATGCTGAGTAAGACCATAGCTCTTTATCCTGTTCATAAAAGACGGCCCACCTTTCTTTAACACAACACGGACCTGTAATAAATTGTCACTCATGTAACCACACAATGGTTGCTTTTTACTTGACCAATAAATCAAATACATATTAATTCCTTATTATATGCTAAGTATTGTGCCAGGCTTTGTGGAGGCTGAAAACAAACGAGACAGGGTCTCTGCATATAAGGTGCTTAAAATTGATCTTCAAAGAGAAGCAAAATTAAAAAACAAAACAAAACAAAAACATGAAAAGTCCTTTATGACATGTATCTCAGTGGGAAACTGTGCCGCAGATCATGGGAGCAAAGCCAAATGGTCAGTTCCATCAGAGGAGCTCAGGCCTGCCCTGCGGTCTGCGAAGAAATCTCCATGTTGGAAATTGGAGAGAGGAATGAGGAGGCTTCAGAGGTCTGTTTATTTGGAAAACTCTACTCAGTAACCAAAGACCCTTAGGATTGTTGACTTGCTTTGTGTTGGTGATTAAACTCACGCTACAAGACATCCCATGCACTGTATCACTCACCTAAGGTCTTAGTAAAAACTTAACTGAAGGACTGCAAGTTCTGAGTCTTGGTGTGTTAGTCAACTTGGGCTGCCACAACAAAATACTGTAGGCTGGGTGGCTCAAAAAATAAAAATTTACATTCCTCACTGTTGTAGAGGCTAGGAAGTTCAAGGCCAAGGTGTTGGCAAGGCTTCGTTCTGAGGCTTCTTCTCTTTGTAGGTTACTGTCCCCTCATATGACCTCTTCTTTGAGAGATCTCTTATCTCTCTTATAAAAACATTAATTCCATCATGGGAGCCTTACCCTTGGCACCTTGCCTAAACCTAATTATCTCTCCAAATAATATCACATTGGGGATCAGGGCTTCAACATATAAATTTGGGGGAGACACAAACATTCAGTCCATAGTACTTGGTATGCTTAAGTTCTGTGATGAAAGGGAGAAAGAGAAAAGCATGAGAGAGCTCCCATCTGCTTTGCCACCTGTAAGCTTTGCTATAGACAGAATCCACCCTAAATACTCTGTTCCTATCACTTGATGTGTTCAACTTTTTTCAAGGCTACACCGATTTTAACATTTTTGTCATAGTTGAAATCACAGCTCTGAATGTTAAATTGGAAAGCTGCCATAGTGCCACACACCAAATTATATGTTGAGTATTAAGGCTTGAGAAATGTGCAGTCTGTTAGACAAGTCATAAAACTTACCTATTGGCTTTCATAATTAATCTAACATATGGGTAGTAGACAGGCCGCTGCTCAGTTCCTTCCCAAATGGCTACCTATTTCTGACTTAATGATAGCCAAAAGTTACTGGCACTTTTACCCCCTCCTTTGGTGTTTTCACCCAGTATTTTCAATGATATCTTCTCTTTGAGCCTCCTCCTTTGCCTCTTCTTCTTGGCTCAGAAAGACATCAGTAAAGTAGCCATGAGTTGTTTGTTTCTTTATTTTTCTGACTCTGTTCCAAGAACAGCCATGTCTGCTACATTCAATTTGAGGTAAGCAGGGGTCACCTGTAGTTAAGCATTTATACAGAAAGTTCCAGAGAGAACAGATTGTGGGGTGTTGGATGAGGTGAGTGCCCTATGAGCTAGTATCAGGAAAGGCCTCTTTCCTGGGCGAGGAAACATTTGGGATGTGGGGAAAAAATACACCACAACCTCAATAAAGAGCCATAGCCACTGGGTTTCTGAGGCTTTTCTTCCAAGTCAAGCATGTTCTTGGGCAAATTCCAAGTAGGGTGACCTTATTTCTTTCAACATTAATCTTTCCTAGCAACTTTCACTTTCTTAAGATGCTTTGCCAAGTTTGCCCATTAAAGTAAGTCTATCCTCTGGATGACCCAATCTAAGTCACAGGATATCACAGAAGGTGATTACATGGAATCACAGAAACTTGTGAATGGAGGGCCTTTAGGGATTATTAGTCCAAAGTCCAAAGTTCTCAATTTCAGGAAAGGAAAGCAATGCCCACTGTGGTGTGTCAGTGGAAGAGCTGGCCTTATGTGTAGACCTCCTGACTGCCACTCAATTCACTTTTCTGTGCACTATGACCCATCTTGGAAAGTCTGTACATTTTTTTGTGGTTGAGATAGACTTCTTTTGAGGATTGCCTAATTTTAGCTAAATGCTGGGACTTTTTTAAGTTCATAGTTAAAAGGCAAAGTTGGTGTGAATTTCACCTCTTTAGCAGAGCAAGTGGCAGATATAGAAGTGATAAATACAGTTTTAAAAATACACTGGGATAAAACCTCTTAAGTCAATAAAATTAAGGCTATATTTTGTTCAGAGCTCTGAATGTTGTTGTTAATTCATTATAAGGTATATTGGAACATTGCCTTTGTCTAGGCATTTTTCCTGGGCAGTTGAATGAAGAGACACTCTGTCTTCAGGCATAGTGACAATGCTGGGTGATGGTGGGGTTGGGTGGATGGGTGTGGTATTGGGAAGAAAGAGAGAAGTGGGCAATGTAGCCAGAGAGGAAATGGTATTTTTGTCAGGGAACCTATTCCTTCTCCATTATGGTCTTGTTATTGAAATATCATCCATTTCACACCTTAAGGTTTCTTCTAATAAGGAAAATAAAGGTTAATTAATGGTACATTGTATGACAGGTTGTGTGTTTACAAAGTGTTTCGACAAGAAGTCAGCAGACCAAGTAGCCTCAGCTGTGCCACTAGGAAGCCAAGATCATCCAACAAGTAATATTGACCCCTTGGACCTGGGTTTATCAGTTTCATGAAGAGGTGAATCACTTTGCTAAGTGAAACAAGTCAGTCAGAAAACCATATAATTTCACTCAGATGTAGGATATAAAACTGAAACTCATAGACACAAACAACAGCGGGTGGTAACCAAAGGGAAGAAGGTTGGCGGGGTGGGTAATAAAGGGTAAAAGGAGCCAGAATATGATGACAGAAGATGATTCGACGTTCGGTAGTGGGCGCACAGTGAAATATGCAGATTGTGTATTATAGAAATCTACACTTGAAACCTGTATAGCATTATTAATCAGCGTCATCCCCAACACATTTAATTTAAAAAAGATGTATACAAATCAATGAAATTTAATTGATGAAAAATCAATGAAAATTAATGAAAGGTGAATTAGATGACTTCTTGAGTTCTCTTATAGCTCCCAGATTTTAGATCATGCCTCATGGCAAATACCCTGTTCCTGAAACCATTTTGGTTTGGTTGTATACTCTGCCAAACAGTGTAATGAATACTAATACATACAGTCCAAAATTGACAGGTTTGTTCATTAACACCCTGTAGGTCATGAATAGGAGGCTGCTTTCCTTCTTCTACCAAAAACCAATGAGAAAGATTCTGCACTTTGAGGATGAATGCAATGTCTGGAAGGCATACTGCCCAAAGAATTCTTTCATCTTCTGTCTCAGATGCTTGTTGTGATAAAGTACCCAGTTAAGTGTCTGGCACTGCACAGCTTCCCCAGGAGTGTGTGTATATATATATACATTAATATACATATATACACACATACATGCACATATACAAACGTATATATACACATACATTGGTACATAAATAAATATATATAAGTAAGGTGCTAAAGAAAGGGATCATGGTCTGTAAATTCACTCTGTGCCAAGTCAAAAAAAAAAAAAAAACAAAAACAAAACAGTATCTTCGAAGCTTCCAGTAGATCCTAAGAATGATATTTTATTTAGGAAAATCGTGAATGAGCAATTTTGGTAAAAAAATAAAAGTTATGCCTCTTGGAATGATCTTGAGGAGAAGATGGAGTGTAAACTGCTAAATTGCTTTGTGTGATAAAATTGAGGGAATGTGAGTTTTCTTGGGTTATACGTTGCTAGAAAGGTAGTGAGGACTCTTGGCACAAGGAGAGAAGGGAGGATGGTAGAAAAATTTAGTAGGATACAGCAACATAGAAAATTGTTGAAGACTAAGGAAAAATGCAAAAACAGCTAGCAGGAATCTCCCGTGGAGGACTGAGAAACTGCCAGAACAATGATGCTTAATACCCAATGAGAAGTTTTTCTTCAGAGCTGCAGTCTTCCTATATGAAACCTAAGCTTCTAGCAAAAGTTTGCTGCCTGAAATAGTGGTGATAGAGTTGCTTTGGGTATTGAAAGGAGGTGGGAAGGTAGTGGCCAATGGTGAGAAGTTGGGATGAAGAAACAGGTGAGTGTCTGCAAGAAGCAATATGGTAAGTGGGACTGAGAAGCCAGCAATGGTAGGAATTTGGAATGAGATGAACCAGGAGAGCATGCTTTCTGAACTTCTCAAAAATATTGGGAAGTAGTTGGATTTCTCACCATACTTTAGATGGTGGTTTGAGTCATTTTATTTGAACATTAGTGAAAAAAGTGATGCCTGAATAGCTGGTAAGCTCAGGAACATTTGGATTAAAGAAATGAGTATGTGCACACACAAAATGTGCAAAATTATTTGGCATCAGGTGGTACATTGGATAACATTGACTGCTTCCATACCAGGCCCATTGTTGCATATGAAAGTCCTACATAGAGAGCTTTAAAAAAATTACTTTGCCCTATCCACTCCAAGCCAGTCGCTTCAGTTGGTAGGGGTGAAGCCCAGGCATTGAGATTTTTAAAAAGATCCTTAGTTGATTCCTAATATGCAGGTAGGATTGGGAATAATAGACCAAATAGCTATCTTAAGATAAGTAGCATCAAAATAATTTTTGCTCATTTCTACTTTGATTTCAATTATAGAGATAAAAGACAACCTGGGAGGGGGAGTGGTCAGCAAAAATAATTCTTGTATTTATAAAACATTTATATCCTAAACTGCACACTACATACATTTCACAGTTATTAAGAAACATGTGTTAGGTGCAGGGCGATACGGATATGTCATCAAACCTGGAGTCTAGTTTTGATTTAAACCAGCACAATGTATTGTAAGTTTAATTTCTCATCTGTTAAATAGGACTAATAATAGTATCTGCCCAATCTACCTCATATCTTAGGAATGAAACAATATAGTAATAGATGCAAAAGTTATTGATAAAGGTAGAAAGTTTTATATAAGTGCAGGATATACATTTTTCCTTTGTAGCCCCATTTAGCCACAGTCATGAAGGACTGTATATGTATACATGTATATATGCATGCACGTATAGATGTATATATGCACATAATCTGCACAGAAACATATACCATGGACCTTGAATAATTTCAGGAGTTGGGGCACTGACTCTTCAAGGTCAAAACTCCACATACAACTTTTGACGCCTTTACAGTTGGCCCTTTGTATCAATGGATACAGCCAACTTGGGATGGAAAACAGTACTTTTAATCCACAGTTGGGAATCTGCAGTTGGGAATGTGAAAATACTGTTTTTGATTCCATGTTGATTAAATCTGAGGATGCAAAACCTGGGGAAAGGAAGGGTGGATGGTGTTTATTGAAAAAAACACCACTATAAGTGGACCCGGGCAGTTCAAACTCATCTTGTCTGAGGTTCAGCTGTATAAATATACGTACATACATATATACAAATACCTATATCCGATATCCATTGGGCTTCAGAAACAAAGGTGTGCGAGGCCCACTAAGTCCTCCTGAGAGACCACTCAACCACAGTTGTTGATAAGTCCCAGGGTGCCAGCACCCACAGCCTCACCCTTGCACGGACAAGGTTTCCTGATGTGTTTTGAAGACAATAAACTGAGCTTCCGGCCTCCTTTGTTTCTGCCCTTGGATGCCCTCTGTGGCCTGGCATGGGCAGTGTGTGCCTGGAGAGCCACAGCCACTTTCCCAGCTCTCAGATGGAAGCGTTTCCTGTGGCTATCCAAGAGTTCCTAGAGGGGCCCCTGATAGAATGCACCCTCAGAAGATGGGGGTGGCTCTTCTCAACAGTTCTCTTGGATTCTTCTCAGTCCCCATCTGCGTTGTTCTCTGTGTTGAGACACTCAGGATTGAAAGGTGTTTGGGATGCTTTGCTCCTAATTTTTGTGTGGGGAGTCTCTTGGGCTCTCCCCAGTGGGAGAGGATGCCGGATCTCACAAAGGAGGGGTGGCGCAGCTCTGCTGTTGCCAAAGAGGAAGCCCCAGTAGGAACAGGCAGGGAAGAAAGGGGGTTGGTGAGTGTACCGTGAAGTGATACTAGGGGGTTTTAGGAAAAATGCAGAAAGTGTGTGGTGGTTCTCCTCTTTTACAACAACCTAGAGAACACTTTGCACACTGGCTGTCCTCAGGGAGAAGTGAGAAGTCTAGAATCAAGAACATGGTTTTACTGCCCCAGTTTCTTTATACCACCCTTTTTCTGCCCTAGCTCACAGTTTCCCGAGGTACCCTACCTCCCAGGTTGAATCTGGATATGGGAATGGTACTCTGGGTCTTCTTCAGCTCGGGGCAGCATTTGTCTCAAACACTTAAGGGACTCAGAGAGTTATAACCATGGCAAGGGGCTGAGACCATACCTATCTTTGCTCTCTATCCCTAATAATAGCGATGTCACCGGCGCTGGCTGTAGATACGATCCGCCTTTGGTCCCACAGGAAGCCTGTGGGCTTGGAGGGGTACGTGTGGCGCAGTATCATTCTGCTCCTCGGGCTTCTCTTCCACAGCTTTCTGGGCTGCCAGGAGTCAGGGAGCTACATCTAGGTCTGAGTCCTGCTGCCGGTTAGCCTTATGACTGCAGGCAAGTTTCTGTGTCTCGTTTCCCTCCTTTTATCTACTAGGTGGAAACACTTGTTTATTGTAAAGTTGTACAAAATTTAAAGTATTATTGCTAAGTTCTGGTGCTTATATGGTGGCTAGTTTGATTTCTGTTGAGTATGTGTGTCAGGGTTGGGGGTGGGTGGAGGGAAGATAACCTCAACATTGGGTTTAGGGTCAGATAGATCCTTTAAATATACAGGTGTGGTTGGTGAGGGTCATAGAGCAAAGGAAAGAGAATAGTAGGTACATTTCAGAACATGGTAAGTCTCACGGATGAGAAGAAAAAAGGAGGAAAAGGAGGCTGGGCCTTCTATTAACAGCTAAGAGAGATGACTTTTCTGATCGAAAGAGTTGGTAAAGGAGTCTCTCCCCCCACAGTGTCTTATGTTTTTAACTATTAGAGATTTATTTGTTTGAATTGCTATCCTTTTGTTACCATTTTCATTTAAAATATAGATGTTTCTGGAATGAGTAACACTTTAAGCCATTTATTCCTTTTCCTGTTAATTTTCCTATGTGACTGGGGCAGCCTGGGTAAAAGTGATGGCACAGAATTATCTGGGGAGGAAAAGTTAAAACTGGGATATGGAAGAAGAGTGGGTCTTTCGACTCTTCGTTTCACCATTCTGCTTAGCCTTCAGTTTCACTTGTAGTTTGCTGAGAGGACTGGAGTGAGTGTGCTGGGGCTTCTGCCCGAGACTGGAATTAAGTCAGCGGTGATAACTGAACCGGAGAGCAGGGAGAGCAAATCCCTGGTGTCCAGAAACTGAATAACACTTCTGTTCCTTCACTGTACGCCATTGAGAGTGTGCTGGCTGAGCTCAGTGGAAACACTGCATTCCTGGGCAGAGCACCTCCTGCCTTCCGCCCAGACGCTGCTTTTCTCTCCTCAGTCTGTGTTGCCTGAGGACAAGCTCTGATCCCAGGGGAATGTGTGCGCTAATGGTAATTAATGAATAACCCATCACAGTTTACAAATGGTTTTGCAATCCATTATGACGTTCGATTCTCAAACACTCCTCTCAGGGAAGCTAGATGAAATTCTGACTCTAGTGTACGAGGAAGTGAGAACTTAGAGTTGCTTAGACAATCAAGAAGTTGCAATTTTAGAAAATTTGAATTTACTTCTTTTTACAAATCGTACTCCATTACATTCTAAAATATTTCTTTCTGTTCACTATTAGAAAAAATAGAGGGAAAACAACAATGACAAAAAGTTGGTGTCAAATACAAATAAGATTTTTTAAAAAATCATAATTGAAATTTTACTGTAAATCAATCACATTCAAATTGAGTCTCAAAAACATAACTAACAAACTTTTAATAACAGATCTCTATAGCATGGTACTATCAACAAAGTCAACATAGTCAAAAACAACTACCTATCATTGTATAAATCATATATAAATAAACATTTATTTGAAACTAAACTAAAAAAAAAAAAAAAAAAAAGAAGTTGCCTCAAAGCCACATTGCTGGTTCTCTGCATTAAATCAGACAGATGAAAATGATAATGGTAGGTGCTACTTTTGTTGGAATGTCAGTTTATTTTTGTTTCTTTTGATCTTTTCTGAGAATATGGTAACTATGAGGGTAAATTTGAGTCTCAATCTGTGAAATGCTGACTCGATGAGAAGAGCCAAATACCAAGGATTCCTCTTCAGTTACTCTCATGCGGCAGTTTTCTGGTGCCACCTAGCGTTTCTTTGAAATAATGGTGGGTGAAAGCTCTCGGTTAGCAAATGGTCTTTAATATATATGATCAGGGTGGTGTTTTTCTCAAACTGGCGGCTGTGGGTCATTATATTTATTACCAGAGGTTTGTGAAAATTGTGTTCTTTAAAACTTGCCTTCTCCCAAAGACACTTTAGGAGGAAAGAGCGGATGAACGAAGTCGTGCCATGCTGTGCTATAAACTACACCGTGAACGGTTGCATAGTAACAGGGTTAACGGAGGCCCTGACTGGTATGGCCCAGTGGGTGGGGTGTTGTCCCGCAAATGGAAAGGTAGCCAGTTTGATGTTGATGCTTCCCTCCCTCTCTATCTCCCTCTCTCTAAAAATAAAACCAAAAAACCCTCCAGGGCTACAGAGTGACAACAGACACAGAGTCCCTTGAAGATGGTGACCAAATTGGTCATCTTCATACCACTAGCCTAGCCAACACCTGCACAGATAAACACACGTTCAATCTAGCACTGAGGGTGCAATTTCAGGCACATCTTCAGACACAGTGGCATCCAGATGAGGATGATATATATGGCCAGCAGTCTTCCCAGATAGTGAGTGAGTTATGAAATTCTTTGCTTATTTCCACAGGTTGCCTGAGCATGGGGGACATACATCTTTAAGAGACAAATACCAACCTAGTCATTTTCTAGAAGTAAGGCTGGATTATGTTTATAAAGGATAGTTAGGACATATGAAAAGATAAGAGCATTTAAGGCATACAACAGAGAGAATGCCAAAAATCCATTTATAGCCCCCAATTTTAATATCCAGAATTAGGATAAGAATCAGGAAGCCTAGCTGAGAAATGGGGCAGGCATGGATCCTGATTTTGAAATAGTTTTCTACTGGTATAGAGTGTCCTGAGACAGAACTATTGCTTCTGAGGATGAACTACAGAGGAGACAGTTGGAAACAAACAGCTTGCTGTTTAGACATTTTAATTCTTACTCTTGGTAACCCTACGTGTAAGACATCACCAAACATCTGTGGCCCTAGCTTTCCCCTGGCTACTTATTGTAGCAGCGTCTGTTAATGCTCAATCTAACATCCACGGCAAGGGCTCATGCTTTGAGACTTTCTGTTAGGAAATGGGAGTCAATCTAATGAGGCAATATCTACAGGCCTAAAATAAGAGTGATGATACTTCATTTCGACTTCATTTTTACATTTACTTTTAGCTACAGCTGTGTGCATGAAAATGTGTGCGAGTCAAAATACGATTCCACAAGTAACTAGTTAAATGAAACCATGGGTGATTCTTTTGAAAATCAAAAAATCATTTCGCAAAGTAAATAACGACACAGTTCAACTTGGTAATCTATGAGTTCACCAAGTTGAAGGGCCTCTGTTGTTAAATACATGTTACAGGCTTCAGGAAGCATAGAAATGTAGTTGGTCCTTGAGCAAGAAATGGATTGGCTTGTAGACCTTTATTAAGACAAACATGCATGTCCTTTACTTACAAAATTATAAATCATAAATAGGTTTTCAGATAAACCTTCCAAAATCTCTTAAACCCATGATGTAATTAATAAAATTTGTAATTTAAATGAGTAAAAAGAATACTGCTAAAGTATTCAAAATTATGAGGATGATTAAAAATTCAACAGAAATATATTTTTGGTTATCATTAAGATGTTTGAGTAGATGCGGTGTTAGACAAACATGAAGGAGAAAAAGACTTTTGTCAAGCTTGCAGGACTCCAAGAATTTGAGATGTTGGTGGCACTAATTCTTGTATCTAAGTCGATCAAAATGTGTAGCTTTCTTCTGACTGAATAGACCTATGCTAGTTTTTACTTAGCAAATTTGGCCATTTCTCTTCTAAGAATTGAAACAGAGGAAGGAAGAGGAGAAGTGATTTTCTGGATTTAGTGGGGGAGATCTAGAAGGTAAAGATGGAGGAATAGAGTACTAACAAATATTGGTTATGAGAGCTGTCTTGAAGTTAGCAACTGGCCTGTAAATAGAGAAACTGAGAAAATCAACTCACAAGAGTTTGCACAACGTCCCCAGTTCCCAAAGGAAGGGAATCTGTGGCCGCTGGCTTTCACGTTGGCAGACAATCATGTATGTTAAAAGGAGAACAGTATTTTGTATGTTTAATGGTTTTTGAAAGGCATTTGCAAAATTGTTATTGTTTTTCATGTAGTAACATGATAATGTTTGGGAAAGGAATTTCAATTCAAGAATTTTCTTTAAAATCAAAATCTCATCTCTCTCTGCCTGCCCCTATAGAATTGCTGGCTTGATTCCTAAAGTAGTGAAGAGCCGAGCCTGGGCTTCTCAGGGTGACAGCGCATACAGTCCCATGGCAACCAAGCTTTTCACAACAAGCATCCAGCTGGCTTTCTGTCTCAATATGTGTCAGACAGGCAGGCAGCTGTGAATCATCAAATACACATTGGGGTCATGTGGGAGATAATCTTTATAAAGATGAGAAATGGGTTTGAGTTTATTGATCTCTTTACTTCAGTGTGGGATAAAGAAGCTCTGTCAAGTAACACTGTGGTTTCTTATATTGGGTCAAGGACCAGCAGCATCCAAGTGTTGCTGACCAGGCCTGGAATGGGTTTGCCTCAGGCCGGCCTGTAGTTTGTGGGTTCCTGACTTCATGCAGGAAAGATTTCACAACATGAGTCCAAGTGACCATGAGGGAGCACATATTGAGGTTGGGGACAGTGAAACAAAGGAAGCACTTAGGGTAGAAGAAGCAACAGGGGAGAGCCTAGGCAGGGGTGTCAGACTCATTTTCACCAGGGGCCACATCAGCCTCGTGATTGCCTTCAAAGGGATGAATGTCATTTTAGGACTGTATAAATGTACATACTCCTTAACTAGGAGCAAGGAGTTCAGCGCTGCTGCTGGGTAGAAACAAGGTGCCAGGCTGGATAAAACAAGGTGGAGGGCCTTGTGTTTGTCACCTGTGGCCTAGGCCGTGCTCTGCTTTGGCTCCGTAGAAACATTATAGGACAGAAGTGAGCCAAGGCAGAGGGCTGCTGTTAGGCAGGGAAGTCAGAAGAACAGGGGGCCTTGGAGACAGCATGGCGGGGTGGGCAGAGCCTGGATGAGCTGCAGCTCCCTGCTGCTCTCCTGGTTTCAAGTCTCCTGGGGACCCTTAGAATTTAGGAGAAGGAAAGTGAAAAGTTCATGCCTGAGAACAGGCATGAGTGTGCTCCAGAGCGGGCCTGTGCTGACATCCTTTGTCTTGAGGATTTTTATCTCTCTTCTGCAGGCGGGAATCCTAAGGGGGGTGGTGGTCAGGGGGTGTCTTTACAGAATAGTCATTAGTTTTCCAGGTGTGTCCTTCAGTATATCGATTCATCAAAATGAGCATCTAGGGGAGTTAGGGATCATTCTCCAGTCAGCTTCACTGCTTTTCTTTTATGTTGGGTTTGTCTGGCTGTAGTCAGGTATTTGTTATTTGTTCCTCTGACTTCATTTGTCCTTAGGTTTGGCTGGCATGAATGACATTAATTGGGTCTCTGTTTTCTATGTCTGTGACCAGGGTGATTTAAGCTATTTATTCTCCAGTCAGGGAGGAGAGGTATAAACCATTTGTTCTCAAGTGTCCTTGGTTAGGGATGACAAAGTCTTGCAATTCACTAGCTGTTTGTAAGTTGTTCAAATTGTTTGGCCTTGCCCAATTATCTTGTCTCAGTTTCCCCATTCCATGTGCGCAGGAATTTTCCTAGCTTCTTGCTATCCTGCCTCACAAGTAATGCCCTGGGAACTCGTTAGAGATTAAGTTCTCGTGCCCTGCCCCAGACCACCTGAACTGGCAACACCGGATGTAGGAATCAGTAATCTGTGTTTTCATTAGTCCTTCAGGTGATTGTGATGCATGCTCAAGTTTAAGAACTACAAAGTAATGGTGTGGGTGAGTTTGGGGGAACTTAAAGAAGTAGGCTAGGGAGAGAAATCTGTTCAGGCTAACTCCTTTCAAAACACTGACATTATCATATGGCTGAAGGAAGTTTGAAAGGGACACTAAGGGTACTCTTCCTCAGAGTTAGGAAATAAACCAAACACAGCCTGAGGGAGAGTGGAAAGGGATGGGGAGAGATCTTCTGAGTATTCTCTTGGGTTTTTGCTCTCAGCTGTGCTGACCTAGCTAAGTGTTGCCAGTGAAAAATTCCAACTCAGATCCAACTCAAAAAAGGAATTTCTTAATTCATGTTTTTATAAAACCCAGAATACTGATTTCAGGTGTAGCAGGATCCAGGAACTCAATCACAGACATAGCCATTGTTTCTTTCGGGTTGGCTTCATTTCCTAGGCCAGCTCTCTCCAAAGTTTAGAAAAGAGAATTCCTAGGATCTTTACATGATCCTTATAGATAAGATTTTCAGGGGAAAAAGAGCAAGTTTTCATAAAAGTTTAGAAGCCCAGGAGAGACTTTCTTTATTTCATAGTTTAGGTTGGACGCTGATTCCAGGACCTGTGACCAGGATGCACTGCTCTGATTGGCCAGGCCCAAGTCAGGTCTCAATCTGGAGCTTGAGGGGTGGGGCCAGTCCCATTACGAACCACATGCATTGCAAAACAGCAAAGGGGAAGAAATGCTGAGTAGGCAAGTGTACATAGGCCCCTTTAGTGAGTTATCTAAACTTGTTTATTAAAATGGAAGTAGTAATAGGTACAGGGAGCATTTAGAGAATAAGAGAAAGCATATCCTATTATTTGTCTGATGCTCTCCAAGGTGCTTTTGTAAGTATTTTACGTTCACCGACTCATCTAATCTTAAGAGTAACCCTAGAAAATACATGCCATTATTACCTTAATTTTACAGGCAAGGGAATGCCGGCACAGGCAAATTAGACTTGCCCATGGCCATATGACTGTTAAATGGTAGAGACAAGTTTTACCCAGGCTTTCTAACTCAAGATGTTCTTAGCCCTCATGTAACACTGCCTACTGGGAAAGCACTGGGCAAAGTCAGTGTGGTAGATGCTGTGGTGTACTGCCCAGACATCCTTCTGGTGCCAAGGAACTCATTCACTCATTTCCACAGATGCTGGGAGTGTTGGCTACTATTGTTATTGGAGTCCCTTGCCTTCAATTGTCCTTTGCTGAAAGGAGCAGCCTAGCCAGGTTCTCTCTGTCCTTGGGGATAGGCTGCGTGCAATAACTGAGTGATACAGGAAGGAATTCAAAGTCCTGTCCTGGCCTCTGCAGAGCCAGCCCAGCTCCAGAACTCCCTGTTGGATCAGTTGACATATTCCTTTGCTCATTCTCTTACAACATTGCTCCCCAGAGCACCCCCCCCCACAGTAAAACTTTTTCCTGCACACACATCTCAGTCTCAGAGTCAGGTTCCCAGAAAACCTGACTCTAGACAGCTAATTTTTGTTCTTCATCTTTGTGTCTTCTGCCAATTCTAGGGTAATGAAACCACTGAGATACTCCAAAATGAATGAATGGCGATATGTAGGGACTTCTCTGAGGATGTTAAAATGAGAAATATTGACCCCATCTTCAGGGAGACCCAAAAGTACATGAAACAACCACTTAAAGTCTCTGCTTGCTGGGGACTCTATTAGCAAAAACTTTTCTTACCATGTGATATTGAATTCCACACCCCTCCTCATACTCCGTCACTCTCAAGTCCTCTTAGTTTGCTTTGCTTTCTCATCATAACAGTCATCACCAAAACTTTCCCCCTCCCCCTCTCCTTCTCTGGTTCTCTTTACCTGTGTGCCTATTTACCTATCCATGGATCGATTGGTCCATCAGTCAATGGATGGATGGATAGAAATACTCAGATGTGGATCTTTTTTTTTTTCTATTTCTCTTCACATCCCTTCCCCTCTGTCTTTCTCATGTATTTCTCCTCTTGCCTCAAACAGAATGGAGGCTTCATGAGTGAAAGAATTCTATTTTACTTACTGCTTTATCCTTAGTGCCTATATTAGTTTCTGGCCCACAGTGGGCATTCATTAAATATCTGTTAAATAAATAAAAGATAAAACAATCAGATTAAGTAAAGAAAGGAGGCGAAACGGCAGCTCACACAAAGAATGAACTGAAGGTCCAGAGAGCATCAGCAGCAACCCTGCTGAGGACAAGTGCCACAACACAGGGCTCAGGTGACAGCTGTGCCCTGCACAGTGCATGCCTGTCCCCTCCCTGGCAAAGGCTTCCATCCCGATTTCTATCTCCCCTTAGACCTCCTTCTAATAGGTGACAGTATTAACTCTTCTAGTTCAAGGTGTGACCCTTTCAGCCTTAATTCTTTTTTAAGTCTGAAAAAGGGAATTCCATGGTTCTTACCTGATAGGGACTAAATGTGATACCTTAAAATGAAGGAGAGTCACACATAGGGTATATGCTCCATAAATACAATCTCTTGCTGGTTGTGGTATTTGTGGCAGTACTGGGAGATGTATGATCTGTTATGGAGGTTATAGAAAGGGTTTATGCTCTGGACTGGAGACTGGACAAGATGATGGCTCAGCCTCTTGTTAAGTTTAAGTCTGTAGCTTTAGGTAACAATATGAGTGGAGGAGAATTTCCTTTTTTCTTTTAACCAGAGCCAAGGTCACTCTTTGTTTTGATCTGCATAGGGTATTTTTCCTCAGAAACATGTACAGGTAGTTTTACAATACGGCATAGTGCAATGGTCAATATGAACTTTTGAATTCTACCAGCTAGATGCAATTTTTGTCTCTACAGTATACTAGCTGAGATGTTGGGTGATTTTATAACCACTCTCTGCCTTGCTTTCATCTTCTGTGAAATGGGGATAATATAAAAGGGGCTAGGTCTACTATGTTCAACTTTTCTTAGGCTTCAGAGATACCTGGGCTATCACATGGACTGGTCATGTCATAACCATCAGGTTACTGCTCATCTATTATTGTGACGTCTCTAGACAATAAAGCAAGATGGCACCCATGGGGTTATAGATCAAAGCACTTAGAACTGGATGCTAAAATCAGTCAGTGTGGCTAACCAGTGTTAGTTTTTACAACTACATAGAGCAATTATTTAGATTTCACAGTGACAGGCCTTCTGGCAATCTGGCAGGGTCTCCGTTGTCACCAGCCTGAGCCCATCTCCTATCGGAAAATGAGGAGAGTTGAGCATTCTCCCTCCCTTCGCATCTCCCCAGCTTGATGTTCTCTACTAACATTTGCTGAAAATGTTTTCTTTGAGCTTTGTAGTAAGCCAAGGTCTTTAAGATTTGCGTCCAACCCAGTCGTTTGTAGGACCACCTCAGATCTTGGTGGTTCGTGTCTCACGGTCCATATGTTGCTCAGCCTCCTGATTGGTGAGTATAAATCTACTGAGCCAAGTACAGCACAATGGGTAGAATCCACCTCTACTCTCTGCTTGTCTTACAAACCTGCAAGAAGGGAAAAGGGCCTTTCTCTATAAGGAATGTGGCTGAACATAACCTCCTCTTCAGCAGATTTGCCATCAGGCCCAGCTTCTTTACCAGTACCTGACTTATCAAGGTGATCTTGATTGCACATCTGCCTGTCTGCATTTCAAAGAGAAGCTACAAGAAGAACAGGAACCTAATCAACAAAACAAACAAACAAGCAAAATATAACCAAAGACACTGAAATTGAGAACAGGCTGACAGTCACCAGAGGGGAGAGGGGAGGGAATTTCAGGGGAAAAGGGGAAAGGTGTAGAGCAACAAGTATAAAGGACACATGGACAAAAACTATGGGGGGTGGAAATGGGAGGGAGGTGGGTGGGATGGGGTGGGAGTAAAAGACAGAAAACTGTACAAGAACAACAATTAAAATAAAAATTTAAAAAAGAAACTACAGTCTTGACTTCAGAGCTCTGTTTTTTATTGGACATTTTGAAAGGAGGTTAAATATTAGCTATCAAAGCAGCTTGCCATTTGGCTAGTAAACTTTGTGAGCTAGGCTAGATTTGTGAGGAGTGAAAGTGAGGGAGAAGGGATATTGATTTCCCAATTTCTAGCACTTTGAGGCATACATTTTTTTTTTTTTTCCATTTTAGAAGTGATGAGACAAACTGAGGTTGTCAAAATGATTTGTTGAGAGGTAAGGCTAACTTTTAACATGGGTGTTTGTTCGAAAGAGAAAAACATTCCAGGTCTTCAAAATTCCAGTTGGCCTTTTAGTTTCCTTGAGGTCAGTGGTATTGCTCTCATCTCTTCCACGTGTATCTGGCTAGTTGGTGGTAGCCAGGAATATGCAGACGTAAATGAGAAGAGGAATCCCTGGATCCAAGGGGCTGTGAGTGGATCCCGCCCACCTTTAATGATTCAGAATCTGCAACTCTCTATAAAGTGTCCCTCTTTTTCTTGGGAAATTTGTGGGCTCTCAAGGAACCAGAACTTTCTTCAAAGGTGAATTGATTCAGAGTCATTAAGTTTGTGCTGTGTCTGCAGGCAATACTTGGGGAATGAAAGTAGTTTTAGAAAAGCAGCAGTGTCTCCAAAGGGTGATATTATTTCAAGAGGTTAATGAAGATTTTTCACACATTCCAGAGCCGGGAGCAGCAGGGCACTGCCGCTTGCTTTTAAAGCCTGCTTGTTGCTGCTGTCAAGGTCAGACTGTCCTTGCCATCCCTCAGTGCCCATCAGAATAGTGCACAAGTAACAAAGACTGCAGTTGTTTGACTAATCCCTGCTGCACCCTGGATTTTTGGGGGTAAATTACAAGAGGCAGCTTTGACTTTGGTGCAGCAGAATAACCTCTATTCCCTCATAATTATGCCATATCAGGAGAAGGAAAAGGTTTGTGGTAGATGATATCAAAGCTGAATTGAGAGCATTATTAAAGAAAATTAGTTATTTGCTAAGCTCTCCTTCATTCCCTTTTCTTTGGATTAGCTGACTTCTTCTCAATTCTCTTCTATAGCCACGTCAATATTTAGGCACAAATTTCCTTTTGGTATCCATACTGTATATTAAGCATTTGATACTTATAATGTTTATAGTATTTATAAGATCTTTTAAATTAGGCTTTTCGTTAAACATTTATTTTAAAGATATTTTTATCATAAAAGGATTATATGATCATTATGGAAAACATGGAATATAAAAAAGAAAATAAAAGCATCCAGAATTCTAATATTCATAGATAATAGTCAGGAGTGAAAAATTAAGAAATAAATATATATACTAAGATATATAAATAATATATATTTCTATGTGCCTGTGAAACCATTAGCAAAATCAAGTTATGAGCATAATTATCACTTGCAAGAATTTCCTCATGTTCCTCCACTACCCTCAGGCAACCATTGCTTTCCGTCAGTATAGATTAGTTTGCATTTTTGAGCATTTTATATAATTGAAATCTTGTCTTTTTCTGGCTCCTTTCACTCAGAATAATTATTTCTAGATTCCTCCATGTTGTTAAGTGTATCTGCAGTTCATTCCTTTACATTGCTGAGTAGTATTCCACTGCAAGAATATACCACAATTTTTTATCTGTTTACCTATTGATGGACAGTTAGCTGGTTTCCAGTTTTCGGCTATAACAAGTAAAGCTACTATGAACATTCATTTACGTCTTTGTGTGGATATGTGATTTCCTTTCTCTTGGGTAAATATCTAGGAGTGGAATGGCTGGGTCATATAGTAGGCCTATGTTTACTGTTTTAGAAATTGTCTTCCAAAGAGGTTGAAACATTTCACATTTCCACCAGTAATATATGAGATTTTCAGTTTTTCCACATTCTTGAAAACACAGTATTGTCAGTATGTAAAATTTTGGTCATTCTAAAGGTGTGCACTGGCACCTTATGTGGTGTTGTTTTGGACTAATTGCCATAGGGACTAACATTGTTGAACATCTCTTTATGTGCTTACTTGCTCTCTGTACGTCTTCATTGGTAAACTGTGTTCTCAAATATTTCACCTGTTTCATGTTGTCATAAGAATTCTTTATATATTCCAAATACCAGTTCTTCAGGGGATAAATGAGGTCTGTCCAGAAGGTATCTAGCCATGTAATATGAAAAATAGAGACATTTATTTAAGAAGATACAAGATACAAGAAACATTGTACATAGGACAATGATGCCTCTGTCCCCTTCAAGGTAAGAACCTTGGGACCTCACACAGTTCTCCCAATTGCCATCGGCTGTCCCATTGTATTTTCCTGAATTTCATCAATGTTCTGAAATCTCTTCCCTTTCAAAGGTGATTTAGTTTTGGGAAAAGCCAGAAGTCACAGGGCACCAAATCTGGGCTCTAGGCGGGATGAATCACCTGGGTGATTTTATGTTTCATGGAAAAATTCTGCATGAGATGTGATGCATGAGTGAGTGTGTCATCGGGATGAAGCTGCCAGTCACGGGTTGCCAGTAGCTGTGGCCTTCTGAATCATCCAAATAGTTTCCTTGGAGGAATGTTCAAGCTTAACACAACATTTGATACAGATTCATTGCTCTACTTGCTCAGTCATTTGTAGTGCCATGACCACGCAGTACACATGCTCATTCAACAGGGTGTACTGCTCCCACTGTCTAGTATAGTGAAGTCATCATTGTTCACTCATGTGCATTCCAGTCCACTCTCCTTGACTGCCAGGTTACATCAATGTCATGCAAACCATTCTCATTATATTAACAATGGCTGGACTTCTTCTGGACAGATCTTGTATGCTTTGCAAGGATTTTCTCCAAATCTGTTGCTTAACTTCTGCTTTTTAAAATAGTATCTTTGATTATATTATGCTTGTTTGTTTGTTTTGTTGATTAGTCTGACAGTATCCAGAGGGGGAGGGGAGGGGATTTCAGGGGAAAAGGGGAACGGTTTAGAGCAACAAGTATAAAGGACTCATGGACAAAAACTATGGGGGGTGGAAATGGGAGGAAGGTGGGGAGGGCTGGGGTGGTGGGCTGGGACGGGGTAAAAGACAGAAAACTGTACAATATCAACAATAAAATAAAAAAAAGAAAATAAAAAAATAAAAAATAAAAAAATAAAAGTGGAAAAAAAATAAAATAGTGTCTTTGAAATTCAATTCATAAATTCTTTATACGTGTGTGTATGTGATGTTTTATTAAAGAAATCTGCCAAACTAATGTCATGAAGATTTTCTGTTTCCTTATAAATTTTATAGTTTTAGATCTTATATTTAAAACTTAGCATTTTGATTTAACTTTTTATATGTTACGAAGTAGTAATTGAGGTTCATTTTTATACATATGGATATCCAGTTTTTCCAGTATCATTTATTGAAAAGGTTATCTTTCTCCTTCGAATTGCCTTGAACCTTTGCTAAAAACCACAGGTATTTGGGTTTTTGAGCTATTCTAATACATTCATTGTTTTGTCTATTTTTATATCAATCCTATACTGTTTTGATTAGTATAGCTTCATAAAATGTTTTGAAGTCTGGTGACATAAACCCTTTGTCTCCTTTTTCAAAGTTGTTTTGGATTTTCATATCCATTTCAGGGTCAGCATGTCAGTTTCTAAAAAAAAAGCCTCCTGGAATTGTGATTGGGTCACATTGAATCTATAGATCAATTTGGGGAGAATTGGCATCATAACTGTATTGATGTCTGTGAATTATGAACATGATATCTGTCTCCCTTTATTTAGAACTTTAATTTCTCTTGGTAATGTTTGGCAGTTTTCAGTGTACAGGTCTTACACATCCTTTGTTAGATTTACTTTTAAATATTTAATATTTCAGATGCTGTTGTAAATGGTGCTTTAAACTTTTTCCTTTTCTAATTGTTGCTAGTATATTGACATTTCAACCTTGTTAAACTCATCTATTAATTCTATTAGTTTTTTTCAGGGGGTTGGAAATCATGGCTCCTGAAGCATGCCACAATCTCAGCTAGATTTGGAATTGGTGACTGACAAATTAAAAATTCCACAAAGAAGCTGGTAAGAAGTGTGTTGCTATGATGTTCTCAGTCCACGATTCTCACATCTGTACCATGTGTTTCATGCCCCACCCTCAATTTAGTACACAGTAATACGAAGAAGATTAATTAAGAAAAATAATTCCTATTAATAGTCCTTGTTTTTAAAAGTTATCTTAAAAATATAATGATTCCATACACTAAAGAAATAAAAGTAAGTATATCTAGGTTAGAGACAAGTCTCAATTCATTGGGATTAAAAATGAAATGTTTTAGTGCTCTGAAATTTGCTACATGCATCTTCCTTTTCCTGTTGGTTAGCAGGTCCCACATGCAATACCTCAGTCCAGTTCTGTAAATTTTCAGCTCTCTGATTTTTTTGTTTGTTTATTAAAAAAATGTTTATTTATTTTAGAAGGAGAGAAGAAGCGGGGGGAGAGAGAGAGAGAGAGAAAGAGAGAGACACTGATTTGTTGTTCTACTTATTTATGCATTATTGGTTGCTTCTTGTATGTGCCCTGACTGGGAATTGAACCAGTGACCTTCCACCTTGTGGAACACCCAACCAACTGAGCCACACTGGTCACAGCTCTACCAAAATATTTTAGCATACATTTAAAAAGTATACACACTCTTGTTTTATTTCTCTTCAGCCTCACCTTTACAATGTAATATAAAGACATTATAACAGTTATCTATTCACCATATCTAATATATCAGATTGGTGATACATATTTAAAAAATTTAAAGGTACATGCACAGGTCATACATTCAGAGCCAAATGAAAGTTCACAGAGTGATACATTCTTATACTCAGTACCTGGATCAGGAAGCTTTTTGATTCTTAAAACAATCACATTTAGGTGACTCATTCCTGTTCATTTTTAAACTTAATGTTATATTGAAGCCCCTCTCCTTTACCACACACCACCAACCCCAGAGTCCTCAGCCTTCTCCCTGCTGTCTGGACTCTGGTTCTTGGGGAGGCTCCTGGGAGAGAGGCGTGTGTCAGTTCTGAGACACGCCTCTTCTTCCTCCTGGCACTCCTGCTCTGCAGGGAATCATCTGCTCCAGGGCTTTTTACTGGGTATCACAGGCCCTTCCCTTGGCCCTGGAATAGGTGACCACAGTTTTTCCTTCTTATGGAGAGAATAGTTCTTTTATTTTTTCAAAGCAAGTATTGCACTCTCACAAAAGGTGATCTCCAGTCTTCCTAATATATGGTGCAGGAGTGGGAGGATCGTTGAATGTCGAGATGAAGATGGTTAAGGTTGCTTCTGCCAAACTGGTTCCTTTCAGGAAGCTGGTCATGGAAGCAGCCAGCTGCAATATCCAATGAACCTCTGAACTTAAAACTCGGAACTTGAAGTTGGTACTGAACTTAGTGCTCTACTTAGAGACTTGTTCTCAGTTGCTGTTTTAGTCACCAGTGCGGTCACTTCTAGCACCTAACATAATTGGAAATTGGAGCTAATGAAAAAAATTAGAGAACAGACTGATGGTTGCCAGAGGGAAGGGGTTTTGGGGGACTGGGGGAAAAATATGAAGGGATTGAGTAGTATAGATGGGTAGTTACCAAATAGTCACGGGATGTAAAGTACAGCACAGGGAATATAGTTTTGTAATGACTATGTGTGGTGCCAGGTGGGTACTGGAAATATCAGGGGAACACTTGGTAAAGCACATAATTGTTTAACCACTGTGCTATACACCTGAAACCAATACAAACTAATATTAAACACATACTGTCATTTAAAAAAAAAGAAAACGATTAGAAAAAAATACAGTAAAAGCTAGAGAGAGGTACGTACACAAAATGTATGCCATCTGTTTTTTGAAATTACTGGAGGTAACTCCGATTCACAAAATTAGCTTTGAGTTTTCTTAACACAGTAGGAAAATACCATTACTCACAGAAATCTTACTATATCTTTATAGAAAAAAAGCAGTTGCTTACAAGCAAAATTTGTCTTGGTACTGATTTACCCTGTTTCGTTGCCCCCTGTAGAGAGAACAATGTCCTCAAAGTCAATGTGTCACTCTTTACATCCATAATGTGAGCTAGTGGTTTAAACGTAAAATGCAATTTGGTGAAAGCAGTTCTGTGGAGAGAGAAACCAAATGATTGCATCCAGACTAGGTGAGCAGAGATTCGACAATGTGATTGATGTATGTCTTTTATAAAAACAGCTTTATCGAGGTATAATCGACAAATAGGAATTGTATATTTTAAGGTGTACAACTTGATGTTTTGATATATGATCACCACAACCAAGTCAATTAACATATCCATCACCTCACATGGTTATCAGTTTCTTTTTATTCATCTGTGTGTGCGGTGAGAGTACTGGTACTTAAAATCTACCTTTTTAGCAAATTTCAAGCATACAATACAGTATTATCAGCTACAGTCACCATGCTCCAGAGCTTAATCATCTTGCTGTAACTAAAGCTTTGTACCCTTGACCAAGACCTCCCCATTTCCCACTGCCCCCCAGCTCTTGGCAAACACCATTCCACTCTCTGCTTCTCTGAGTCTGACTATTTAAGATTATATATGGGAGTGAGATCAGTGATCGGAGCATAAATCTTATTTCTAGAGGAAAAGAGAGACTGCCCAACAGTCCTTTATAAATTTCATATCTCTTAACTAGTTTTGATAAAATTAAGTATGAATCACTTCAAACTATCCCTTCAGTAATATCTGAAGGCTAAGTGCAGACCCACATGCTTAACAGCTAAGCAGAGAGTAGGTTCAACAGGTTTTGAAAGTAGAGAAGCCCAATAGGACACATGCCGTATAGAAAGCTCCCCAATGGAGCCCAGGCAAGGCTTAGACTCTTTTTTTTTTAATATATTTTATTGATTATACTATTACAGTTGTCCCATTTCTCCCCCATCATTCCCCTCCACCCTACACACCCCCTCCCACCCACATGCCCCCCTTTAGTTCATGTCCATGTGTCATAAGTTCTTTAGCTTCTACATTTCCCATACTATTCTTGCCCTCTCCCTATTTTCTACCTACCATCAATGATACTTATTCTCTGTACCTTTCCCCCTCTCTCCTACTTCCACTCCCCTGTTGCTAACCCTCCATATGATCTCCATTTCTATGGTTTTGTTCCTGTTCTAGATGTTTGCTTAGTTTGCTTTTGTTTTAGGTGTGGTTGTTAATAGCTGTGAGTTTGCTGTCTTATCACTGTCATATTTTTATCTTCTTTTTCTTAGATAAGACCCTTTAACATTTCATATAATAAGGGCATCATCACCAAGGCTTAGACTCTTGATTAATGGCTTCAGTTTTGCTCTGACTCAGACAAATGGGCAAAGGTGTTCCCATGCTGAGGAGAATAGACCAATCTATATAGATTGAGAGCTGATCCTTATAAGCCCTGTCTGTAGATTCAATGTCATATATGAATGCTATTTTCATTCATTCATAATATTTATTGAATATTACCTATGTATTCGGCATACATTCTCTTAAAGTGTGCCAAGTATTTTTTAAATAGATGGACAATCAGAGCATAACTACTACTCGGGGGGATTTGTGAAACTGTGTTTTGATGTTCATAAGGTTTTCATACTTAAAAATTTTGGGAGCCGTTGCCAAAGACTGTACTGCTACAATTTTAGCCTGCAAAACTGTAGAGAGATATTACAAATATTTACTTTGACTATTATGAAAACTTATTAACTCTCGTCGTGTGTCAAGCACTTTCATGGTTCTACCGCACGTATTGAAACTTCTCAATCAAATCAGCTGCCTTCATAGACCTCGGCAGCCTCAAGCTGAGCACCACCTTTTTGTCCCAGCTGTCCTGAGTTCAGTGAACGTTTCTCTCTGTGGACCCTTAGGCTAATTTTTTGCTTTCTTAACAAGGGCAACTTAAATTTGAAGATGATAGGAAAACTTTCTGGGGTTCTTTTCATCCTATAAAACTGCCATCTAACATTTTTTCACTCTCTGCCCTTGACTCTTTGGCTTTGCTTTATCTGTTTTTCTGGAGAAAAAAATAAAAAAGAGAAAATTTCTTGGCTGCACAAGTGCAAACATAAGTCCCACCCTTGTCTTGCCCTCAGCAACAGACCCAGGGAATTCTGTGATGCTCCCGGGTTACCCAGGTAGCTCAGTCAGAATCTTCCAGCATTGAAAAGTATATAGAGTCATTGCATACCATCAATTTTTCTGTTTGTTTTTTTTTAAATTATATTTAAAAAATCTTAAAAGACTTGTTTGGTCTACCTATAGGGAGAAAGCATGTCTAACAGTGCAGGTTTTTCCTGAAGGCTGTCACAAGTTTTTAGATCCTCCTCCTCCCCTGGTCTCTGTTCCTCTTTTCTTCCCCTTCCCCAACCCCTCCCCTCTTTCCTATTATTTTTTCAAAGCGGCTGTCGAGGTTCAGTCATTGCTGTTTTGGCAGGTTCCCTGTGCTTCCCAAGGGCTCCAGGATTACTTCTGAACAGCAAAATTACACAAGTCCTGCTGTTTTTAACCTCCTAAAGAGGTCTCCAATCCATATCCTTTCCTCATGTCCACAGTCATCTACCTGGCTCAAGCCACCCTTGTCTTTGGCCTACAGAAGTTCATGAACACCTTCCATGAAAAACATTTGAATGAGAACAAGCTGAGTATTTTTGCCCTATTTCCAAAATGACTACTAAGCAGAAGGGTGGCAAACATCCTAGGACAATGTAGTTAATTTCCTTTCACAACATTCCTTGGAATGAAAAGCCTTCTTAATACTTTGGTGGTGTTTCTAATGAAGAGATGAGCTGAAAACAATAATTAGGATTTCTAGCAAGATTCAAAATAGTCATTCAAAAGAGTCAGTCTTCCATCCACAACAATATAAGAGCTACCAACACTTTAATTTTTTTTAAGATTTTTTTTTTTTAATTTGTCTTTAGAGGGGTTGGGGAGAGGGAGAGGGAGAGAAATAGCAATGTACGGTTGCCTCTTGTGTGTCCCCTGCTGGGAACTGGCCTGCAACCCAGGCATATGCCCTGACTGGGAATCGAACCTCGATCCTCTGGTTCGCAGGCCCGCGCTCAATCCACTGAGCTACACCAGCCAGGGCTCCAACACTTTAATTTTTTAATTTTTATTTTTAAAATCTTGTATCTATTAATGAGAGAGAGAGACATAAATTTATTGTTCTACTTATTTTTGCATTTATCGGTTGATTTTTGCATGTGCTCTGATTAGGGATTGAACCTGCAATCTTTACATATTGGGATCATTTTTGTTTTTAGTACAAGCATATTACAGTATTATATTTTTCACATTATTATGTTTTTGTTTTATTTAACAAACCTTACATAGCACTTAGTATGTTTAATCTTCATTTTAGGACTTTACAAATATTATGTTATTTAATAAATAACATAAAAAGTGGAAGTCCTTCATACTACCATTATCTAAAGGTGATGCTCAATCATTTCGGGTATTTTTCTACAGCTCCTTTTTTTTTTTTTTCCCCTGAGCATGTATTAGTGTTTTGTGTTGTTGTTGCTATAATTAGTATCCTTACTTGTATTACAGTGGACTAACACTCTTGCAATTTGCTGTTTTCATTTAGCTCTATAAGAATGGAGCAAAAGTAGATTTATAGTTGTTTGTGTGGAAAAAGATGTGCAGATTGTGATTATTAAAGTAGCTTTATTAAATATGTGTTTTGCATACTCACAACTATAAACCTACTTTTGCTCCATCCCGTATATGTCTTGGGTATCTTTTTATATGAGCACATCTAATTGTACATCATTGTGTTCAAGAGCTGCAGTTTTCCACTATGTGAGTAAACTATGGTTTATTAACCATTTTTGTATTGAAGGAAATTTGTGCTCTTTACACCTTTCACTCATAAACTTTGCATAGTATGAGAGTGCTTTTGAAGGCTAAATTCCTGGGGCTAGAGGTGCTGGTTCAAATTGTATGTATGTATGTATGTATGTATGTATGTATGTAGAGATGTATTTTCAAACTGTTCTCCAATATAAATCTCTGGCAGTGTGTCAGTGTACCTGTATTCTCATACCCTTGTTGACACTGGGCATTATAAATTAAAAAAATTATCAAATTGATAGGCAAAGAATAATAAAAATATGCATGTTACTAAGACAGTGATTTTCAACTGGCATGCTGCAAAAAATTTTAAAATATGCAATACCTGACTATTTAGTTAGGGGCACTTTTCCCTTAGGTTGTCAAAAAAAGGGCAACAGCCAATATAACAATAGCCATCCAGTGTGTCAGATTGGCAAAAAAAAAAAAATGTATTTTGTGGTGCACTGCAGAATTTTAGTAATTAGTTTACGTGTGCAATGAAGTGAAGAAGGTTGAAAATCATTGTACTAAGGTAATGATGATAAAGAAAGAGGAAGAATTAAGAGGTATGAATGATAGCTAATGGAGAAAAAATCCACAGCTTGGGTGAAAGTCTGGAGGGATAGAGACTTAAATCTCAGTATTTAGAGTACTGTACTAGATATTTGGTTGCTCTTTGCAGCTATACATGTGTAAGTCTGGAATATTTTTTTACACTAACTTTATTATATAAGCTCTATCCAAAAGAAAGTCAGCTGTTATGTTTAGCAGAATGCTGGCACGTAGTATGTGCTCGATGACAGTATATTTTTCTTTTTATTTTCTGCGGTGACTCTGGTAAAGAGAGAGAATGAATAACAGAACTGAACTGCTACAATCCATCTGCTTTCTTGGATTATAGAGTTTTAAACATTAAAAAATTAGTCATGGTATTTTATGCAGTTATTAAGATAGAAAAGTGCTGCCCTGGCTGCTGTGTCGCAGTGGATTGAGCTCCTGCATGCAAACTAAAGCGTTGTTGGTTTGATTCCCAGTCAGGGTACATGCCTGGGTTGCAGGCCAGGTCCCCAGTAGGGGGTGCACTAGAGGCAACCACACATTGATGTTTCTCTTCCTTTCTCCTTCCCTTCCTCTATAAATAAATAAAAAATCTTTACCAAAAAAAAAGTGTTTCATGCTCGAGTTACCACATTTATTTTTTCTGTTTTTTTTTGTTGTTGTTGTTGTAGTTCAAGTACACTTGTCTCCATTTTCACGCCACCATGCCCTCCCACCCCTCAAGCCCCGCCTCCCAGCCTTCAACCTGCCACCTTTGGTTTTGTCCATATGTCCTTTATCATGTTCCTTGATGGCCCTTTCCCTCTTCTCCTCCATTGTCTTTCTCACCCCTCCCCTCTGGTTACTGTCTGTTCTTTATTTCAATGTTTATTCTTTATTTCAAACTGTCAGTTTATTCTTTATTTCCATGTCTCTTTATTTCAGGTTATATTTTGTTTGCTTGTTTGTTTTGTTAATTATGTTCTACTTATAGGTGAGATCATATGGTATTTGTCTTTTACCACCTGGCTTATTTCACTTAGCATAATGCTCTCCAGTTCCATCCATGCTGTCATGAAGAGTAGGAGCTCCTTCTTTCTTTTTGCTGCATAGAATTCCATTGTGTAAATGTACCATAGTTTTTTGATCCACTCATTTACCAGTGGGCACTTAGGTTGTTTCCAGCACTTGGCTATTGTAAATTGTGCTTCTATGAACATTGGGGTGCATAGGTTCTTTTGGATTGGTGTTTCAGGGTTCTTAGGGTATAGTCCCATCAGTGGAATTACCGGGTCAAAAGGCAGTTCCATTTTTAGTTTTCTGAGGAAGTTCCATACTGTTTTCCACAGTGGCTGCACCAGTCTGCATTCCCACCAACTGTGTACTAAGGTTCCCTTTTCTCCACAGCTTCGCCAGCACTTGTTGTTTGTTCATCTGTTTATGATGGCCATTCTGACTGGTGTGAAGTGGTATCTCATTGTGGTTTTAATTTGCATCTCTCTGATGGTTAGTGATGCTGAGCATCCTTTCATATGTCTCTGGGTCCTCTGTATGTCCTCCTTGGAGAAGTGTCTGTTCAGGTCCTTTGCCCATTTTTTAATTGTGTTGTTTGTCTTCCTGGAGTGGAGTCATGTGAGTTCTTTATATAATTTGGAGGTCAAACCATTGTCCAAGGTATCATTTGCAAATATATTTTCCCATACAGTTGGTTCCCTTTACATTTTACTCCTGTTTTCTTAAGCCGTGCAGAAGATTTTTATTTTGATGAGATCCCATTTGTTTATTCTTTCCTTTATGTCCCTTACTTGAGGGAGCATATTGGTGAAAATATTGCTGCATGGAATAGCTGAGATTTCCCTGCCTATGTTTTCCAGGGCTTTTATGGTATTGTGACTTATATTTAAATCTTTAATCCACCTTGAATTTATTTTTGTGTATGGTGTAAGTTGGTGATTGAGTTTTATTTTTTGCATGTACCTGTCCAGATGTTCCACCACCATTTGTTGAAGAGACTATTTTTACTCCATTTCATGCTTCTTCCTCCTTTGTTGAATATTGATTGACCATAGAAACTTGGGTTTATTTCTGGGCTCTCTATTCTATTCCATTGGTCTATGTGTCTGTTCTTATGCCAGTACCATACTGTTTTGATTACAGTGGACTTGTAATATAGTTTGATATTAGGTATTGTGATCCTTCCTACTTTGTTTTTCTTTCTCAAAATTGCTAGGGCCATTTGGGGACATTTATGGTTCCATATAAATTTTTGAAATGTTTATTCTGTATCATGAAATATGTCACTGGTATTTTAATAGGGGTTGCACTGAATCTATAAATTGCTTTGGGTAATATGGACATTTTCATGATGTTAATTCTTCCAATCCATGAACACGGTATATGCTTCCATTTGTTTGCGTCTTTCTTAATTTCTTTCTTCTGTGTTGTGTAGTTTTCTGAGTACAGGTCTTTTACCTCCTTGGTAAGGTTTATTCCTAGGTACTTTTTCTTGTTGCTATACCAAATGGGAGTTTTTCCCTGATTTCTGATTCTGATATTTCATTGTTGGTGTATAAAAATGTCTTAAATTTCTGAATATTGACTTTGAATCCTGTTGTTTTGTCAAATTCACTTATTAGGTTGAGTAGTTTTTTGGTGGAGTCTATAGGGTTTTCTATATACACTATCATATCATCTGCAAACACTGACAGTTTTACTTCCTCCTTTCCAATTTGGATGCCTTTTATTTCTTTTTCTTGTCTGATCACTGTGGCTAGGACTTCCAATGCTATGTTGAATAGAAGTTATGAAAGCAGACATCCTTGTCTCATTCCTGATCTTAATGGGAAAGCTTTTAGTTTTTGCCTGTTGAGTATGATGTTGGCTGTAGGTTTCTCATATATGGCCTTTATTATGTAGAGGTATGCTCCCTCTACTCCCATGTTGCTGAGTGTTTTTAATCACATTTATTTATTGACTACCAGTTGAAAAGCTGTGTTTGTGTGTATAAGTCATGTATATATAACAGGTAATTATGACATATTGCAATACTGCTTCAATAGAAACATGAACATTTTTCTTGATCTTAACTGATCAAATACTAAATCGCAGTCTCCTGTTTTCACCCACTATTCCATACTCCTAATAAAAATAACATTTATATTTTTGCTATTTTTGGAATATCAATGTAGATAAGTATTCATGTCCTGTGCTCTGTAGCATATTGTGTATCTTATATGCACAGGCTCTCCTTTTCCACCTTCTTGAGACAAGCTCCTGCCATCATCTGCCCTGGTTCTAGTGCCTTCCCTCTTATTGCTTCTAGGCCAGAGATCCTTGACAACTCAAGCCATTTTTAAATATATTTTATTGATTATGCTATTACAGTTGTCCCATTTTTTCTTCCCTTTATTCCCCTCTGCCCTGTACCTCTCCTCCAACCAGCATTCCCCCAACTTAGTTGATGTCCATGGGTCATACATATAAGTTCTTTAACTTCTCCATTTCCTATACTATTCTTAACTTCCCCCTGTCTATTTTGTACCTACTATTTATGCTTCTTATTGCCTGTACCTTTTGTCCCATTCTCCTCCTCCCTCTCCCTGCCGATAACCCTCCATGTGATCTCTATTTCTGTGATTCTGTTTCTGTTCTAGCTGTTTGCTTAGTTTGTTTTTGTTTTTTTTAGGTTCAGTTGTTGATAGTTGTGACTTTGTAGTCATTTTACTGTTCATAGTTTTGATCATCTTCTTTTTCTTAAATAAGTCCCTCTAACATTTCATATAATAAAGGCTTGGTGATGATGAACTCCTTTAACTTGACTTTATCTGGGAAGCACTTTATCTGCCTTTCCATTCTAAATGATAGCTTTGCTGGATAGAGTAATCTTGGATGTAGGTTATTGCTTTTCATGACTTCAAATACTTTCCAGCCTCTTCTTGCCTATAAGATTTCTTTTGAGAAATCAGCTGACAGTCTTATGAGAACTCCTTTGTAGGTAACTGCCTCCTTTTCTCTTGCTTTTAAAATTCTCTCCTTGTCTTTAATCTTGGGTAATGTAATTATGATATGCCTTGGTGTGTGCTTCCTTGGATCCAACTTCCCTGGGACTCTCTGAGCTTCCTGGACTTGCATGTCTATTTCCTTTGCAAGATTAGGGAAGTTCTCCCTCATTATTTGTTCAAATAAGTTTTAAATTTCTTGGTCTTCCTCTTCTCCTTCTGGCACCCCTATGATTTGGATATTGGATCATTTGAAGTTGTCCCTAAGCCTCTCCTCATTTTTTAAAATTCTTGTTTCTTTATTCTGTTCTAGTTGAATGTCTATTTCTTCCTTCTGCTCCAAATCATTGATTGAGTCTTGGTTTCCTTCCTGTCACTGTTGGTTCCCTATACATTTTCCTTTATTTCATTTTTCATAGCCTTCATGTTTTTCTCTATTTTGCTGCCATACTCAACCATTTCTGTGAGCATCATGATTATCAGTGTTTTGAACTCTGCATCTGAGAGGTTAGCTATCTCTTTGTTGCTTAGTTCTATTTTTGGAGCTTTGATCTGTTCTTTCATTTGGGCCTTTTTTTGTCTTGGTGTACCTATTAAGTTGTAAGGGGCAGGGCCTTAGGTATTTGCCGGGGTTGGGCAACCCAGGTCACTGCCTTGTGGTGCTGTCAGTGGGGGAAGGGTCCGAGAGGGAACAATGCCACTTGTTCAGCTCTTGGCTGGCTTTCAGTCAATTCCTCCACTACCCACAAGTAAATTGGGCCCTTCTGGAGCTGATTCCTGGGTGGGTGGGTTTGTGTACCTTCTAGGATCCTGTGGGTCTCTCCAATGAACTCTCCTATGAAGCTGGGAGTTTCTCCCATCACTGCAATCTCCATCATTTTTTCCAGTCAGAGAGGTTTTGAGGCTTTGTTTCCCTGAGCTGGCACTCTGGGTTGCAGGGTCTGTCTCACTCCCCTGTTGTTCCTCCCAGTTTGTCCTCACAAATGTGTGACTGACTGATCTGCCAGCCACAACCTTGCCACGAGTCCCCTCTGCTTCAGCTGCCTGTCTCTGCCACTCCTGCCAGTCTGGGTGAATGTTTCTTTTTTAACTCCTTGGTTATCGGATTTCTATACAGTTTGATTTTCTGGAAGTTCTGGGTATCTTTTTGTTTTTAAATTTGTTATCCTTTGGTTGTGTAAGGAGGCAAAGTGTATCTAAACCTCCATCATGGCTGGAAGTCTGACAACTCAAGCCATTTGAAAATGTTACACTTGAAATATGTACTTACTGGTTAGCTATAGACTGCTGTCTCTTAACCCATTTAGAAAGATGAGGGTCATTATCATGCCTGTCTTTCATTTTAGATGGTTGATGTCCCTGTTCTAATCAATCAATCAATCAATGGTCTCTTGTGGATGGTGGCTGTTGTCTGTTCTACCTTGTAACGGAGCTTAGCTAAATCAACCCTTATTAATTAGTCACGAATTTGTACTGTGTAGCAACAACTGTTTACACTAAGCGGTGGCTGCATTAATTGATGGGGGATAATGAGCCCCTCCCTAATTACAAAGACACACTGCTCCTTACCCTTCTGTAGATGATCCCTTGTAGGCGAAGGGCCACAGAGGGAAGGCTGGGATAGGAACAGGCTGGCAGAGACTAATTTGTTTTTAACCTGCTTTTAAAGAGTTGTTTAATTAATGTGAGATCAGCACACTTGAAGCTTTGAGCAGGTGCAAATACACACTTGTAACCAGCTGTGTAATTGACCACAGTGGAACAAGCTAGGGCTGAGGATACAGACCTCACTAATTACCTGCTTGCTCTTCTACCTGTGGTTTTAAAAAGGCCTGTTCTGTTTAGTGCAGGATTCTCTCAATCTATCTGGAAGGCCATATTTTGTTGAGATGAGTGCAAATTCTAGGTGTTTGAGCAAAAAATTGAAAATGGGCTTATCTCCACTCACTATACACTATAGATATTGCTGCTCCTTTTTCTTGTTTGTTTGCTTTTGTAGCCTTTCTAAAAGTGTGGGCGTCACGTGGATATTGTATGTAATTGTGGGAAATAGGTCTTCAAATTCAGATCTCACAGCCAAAGAATTCTAGAGTTCTAGGATCCTTTAGGGACAGCTGTCTAGTCTGGGAATTGGCAAACTGCAGTGCAGGGCCAATCAGCCTGACCCTTTTTCCTTCCAGAAGTGAGGTTTTACTAGAACTCAACCATGCTCATTTGTGTATATATTGAATATGCTGCTTTCTGCTACAATGGCAGAGGTGAGTAGTTGTGTCAAAGACCATATGATGTACAAAACTAAAATTATTTACTGTGGGCCCTTTGTAGAATAACCTTGCTTACCCTTGAGATCAAGGGTTCAATCCATACTACTTTTTCCCCAGATTTTATTTTAAAAGTTAAATAAATTGTCTTTTAAAAATGTTAGGTGTCAGGTGGGGTTAGCAATGCTGACTTTCTTTACCAAAGTTTTCTCAGAGACCTTAACATGTTGACATGCATGATGTACATTGTAAACCCCCAAGAAGAAAACAGTATGTAGAATTTTAAAATATCATTATATCTCTGTGAATATCTCCAGGAAGAAAGTCACTGTTTCACAGGGTAGCCAATGACATTTTTAGTTCTACAATGCAAGAAACCCCTTCGTGACATTCACCTTTTTATTCTTGTTCTATGGACCAGAGTCTCATAAACTAGATCCAAACTCTCTTAAGAAGATCCTTCAAGTATTTAAAGACAGTTATTATTTCTCTTTACTCAGTAGTTTCTTCTTGTCATTCTTCAACCTTTGCTCACATGGTTTGCTCCACAGATCCTTCATCTACCAGTCATTCTCCTTTGGAATCATAGTAGTTTGTCAACATTCTTTTTGAAACAATGGTTCTAAACACTTGAAGAATCTGAAGAAAATTATAGATTCTTTAGTGGAAAACACGCACTGCAAAAGAAAATGTTACACACAATTTTATGAGATTAATAGATTCTTTTTGAAGCAAATCTATGTCAATTGATTCTTGCTGAAGAAACTGTCTAAATTATGACAGCTAAAATTGAATACAATATTAACTCCAGAACAGTATGAGTGAAATAAGATGTGTGAGGAGGGACCCAAAAAACCCTGGAATTTATTTATTAAAAATTGTGTATTTATTCTTACACATTTAAACTTCAGTCACCTTCCAAGTACTCTCCATTTGATGCAATACACCTATTGTGACATTTTTCCCCCACTGCTCAAAACAGTTTTTGAACTTGTCTGTTTTGCTGCCTTTTAGTACTTCTGCCATTTTTTGTTTCACCTCTTCCACACTTGTAAAATGTTTCCCTTTAAGGACTTTTGTTCATCCGGGAAAACAAAAAAAATGTCACTTAGGGCAAGATCTGGTGAATTGGGAGGGTGGGACACAGGGGGTTATGTTGTTTTTTTGGTTGAAAACTGATAAACACTCACTGTGGCATGGGCCAGTGCACTTGTAAATCCCCCATCATGAAATGGGCAAATGTGTTGAAAAAGTCTTAAAAAAAAATTCACTGAAGCCAAACACAGCCTCTCACAACAACACCAGCCGATACACTGATGCAGATGGGTTTTTAGAACACTCACCTATTGGGGGAAGCCTGTACTATAAGGGGACCACCCTCCAGAAGGTAATTAAAAAATTTAGCCTCAGAAATTTTATCTCATGTAGATTTTGTCAGAAACAGAAATCCCCAATTTTAAAATATATAGTCTGTTACAACATATACTTCCTAGACTGTTCTCTTCCAAATAGAAATTTTAATCTGAAAGACAGACTTCACAGTTACTTTAATTAAGTTTAGTCCATTTTTTATTGTGTTGTCATCTCTTTTATCTTTACTCCATCAGCTAATGTACCAGTAATCCTTCCAAGAGTTACTACCATTTGCAAATTGGATACTAATGTAATTCCTTATTTGACCAAATCATTGGCAAAATTGCTGAACAAGACAAGGCTATGTAGGGCCATACGATGGCTTTGAAGACAGTTGCCAAGTTTGCTGTTTTCCCATTAATCAGCTACTTTGATTGTTATATCCAATTCTTATCATTATCACATTCTATTTAATTCCTCCAAAACTGTAATTTCTTCTTATGCAAAATCTGCATTTAAAAAATTTTGTTTTTGAATACTATTTCTTTTCTAACACAGTAGATTGGGATGTAGGCTTAAACCCAGTTTTTGCTCAGTCTCTATCACAGTACCTAGTTTCAATATGTATTCGTTCATTTGTTTATTACATATCTCCTTTCCTTCACCACAGTGCAGACTCCACCAGGCAGAAAATTTACATTTGTTATTCACATATCCTGGGGTACAGATGCTCAAAAAAGTATTTTATGGGATCTAAGAAGCCATCCATTGTAAGCTATACCATTATTTTACACACTACTAAGAAAGAAAAGCACTGCCAATTAATTTGATACCTGCTGAGATATTGATTAAAAGATGTATGTGTCAGAGTTTTTGAAATGTAAAGTAATATGCACCTTAAATTCAATGAATAAGGATAATTGTCAAATTGATGGGAGAATTGTTGACCATATGACTATTTTTAAGGTTTGGCTAACATTTCATCTCAAATCAAATCACAAAAATTTATTGAGTAAATCCTATGTACAACATTCAGGTCGGGTACTTCCTTCAAACCATCTCTGCCTGCACCACCTCAGGAACTTTGCCTGCTGCATCTGCTACATTATAGAAACTCAGAGCCTGACAACACAATTTAGGGCTTAGATATAAATTGCCTTTTATTGATCACCATTGTTTCTAGTGAAGTAGCGATCTTGTCTCCACAACTAAATTATAAGCCCCTGGAGCATAAGACTAGTTTAAAAAAATTATATATTCCTCACGGTGCTTCTTCTTTGTGTTCCCCAGTAAGGGGAATGTGGCAATTGGAGGGCTTGCAGGATTGAATATTAACTATAGAGAAAACCCAAGAATGTTTGTAGACAGATGGATAAGAGACCAATAGAGATGAACAGATTGAAGGAATGTGTGAGAAAGTGTAATTTAATGAGAAGAAAATTTATGACACATGTCCTCGAAAATGCTGGTGCGATCGATTCCGCAGCACAGGAGGAGGGGCAGGTGTATTAAAGAGCTGGAAGAAGTTGCAAATGAAGAGGGAATGGACAGGAATAAGAAAGACCCTCATCATTTATCTCCCTAGGAAAATCTAAAAGGCAATAAGAAGGGCACTAAATTGGAAGAAATGGAAACAACAAGCCTCTTCTAATCCATTAGGTCCACTCTTTTTTCTTTTTTCCTCACTGTCTTTCTTCCCAACACTCCAGAGAGTTAAAATCCAAATGAAGCTATTTCCTCTTGGTTGCAGTCGACACCTACTACCTCTTTTCCACTTCTTCTTACTACTTTCCTCAGCAACCGAGGCTTTAAATAGGAAGGTCTTTCTTAGTAAGACACTTCTCTCTGTAGATTTACTTTTGATACTTTTGATATTATTGGGGAAAAGAAATGGAAGCACAGGAGCATTCTGGGAAGAGGAAGAAGCCCATAATTAAAGATCAGGTTAAAAAAAATCTAGGATCATTACATGAGATCTTCTGCGTCATCACAATCGTCTTCTTTAAACATTTTAGACACTCGTCGGAAGGAATTCTTTATCCAAGCTCTCATGCCAACTCTGTCTGGCTGCAGAACGTGGAACCCACGCAGACTTTTTACATCACATTGGCTGTTTAATAGAGTGTATTGGTTCTTCTAATTAGAAAAGATTTGTTCTTTTATGTGTTCTTATATTTAGTACCTAGATATTTTCATTGCGCAGAGAGATTTTGTCAAAATTCAGTATGTTTTTAATATGTTTAATGATATGTTATAAATATTCATAGAAAAACATTTGGAATGTACTGATAAGCAAAATGAAGAAAATAAAAGATTATCACCACGCTATGTGCCATGACTTTAAAAATTGCTAAGATGAAAAAACTATCTCCCTTCATTACAAAGTATTTTGAATAAGAATCTAAGCTTAAGTGTTCACTCAGAGACAGATGCTTAGATGTGGACTAATAGACTGATGGCTTAGAATTTCATCCCTGGACCAAAGTACTCGATGTAGGCCTTCTTGTTGTGGGGTCTATGTTTTGTTTTATTTTCTTTCCTAATGAGCAATTGGACTAAAGGATCAGGTTTAATTATAACTGGAGCCCCTTTCTGTGTGTACATCACTGCAGCCCTAATTGTAGGCTGGCAGCCCTGCCTCGGCCTGAGTGGTCATTAGCTTGCTGATAACGGACGGTTCTTGTCAACAAGGCCTCATTAACCATTGTTTTCTTTTTTTTTTTTCTTTTCTGCAAAATAGTTGTAAGGGTTTGAACTTGTAATTGAGGACATTCTGCGCTCAGGGTGCTAGGGGAATCTTTACTTTTTACATAGCTAGACACATGGATTTTCGGCTCAGATTTTCAGCTACCCAGGGGTAACCTAGCTCTGGGCTGCAGTAGCGGGGGTCCCCGACCTGAGAGTGAGGCCAGCAGTCTAGTCCCTGCTCTGAAGCTGACTTTCAGCCAGTCATTTTGCCTTCTCTCCCTCAGTTTCCTCATCTGACAATGAGAAGGTTCTACTCAATGATTAGTGAGGTAAATTTTTGCCAATAAAAAATAATTTCGTATGGTGCTTGTGCAATTTGCTTTTTTCCTTTCTTTTTTGGTATGTGTGATTTTATCTTGGTTTATACACTAGAGGGCAGTGGTACACTAATATTATGAGCTCTGAATGTACTTGGTACTTCGCTCAGCTGAAATTCATAGACATTTGGGTTATTAAGGGACCTTATATCCTTTTACACTCATACGAAATATAAGAAGCTGATCTGTAGTACCCCAACTGATATTCATTTGACCCCTTTTGAATATTTCCAGTGTTGAAAACCTTGCTACTTCACAAGTCGGCTTTTTCTCTTGTTAGTTCTAGTTACTAGGAAGTCTTTTCTTCATTTAAAGAAAATTGTATTTACACTTTCACCCACTGTTCCTACAACACCACAGAAAACTTTATTTTTTTTCTTCTAAGGACTCTTTAAATCTTTCATGTAATTCGATTACTAATTAGATTTATAATTCACTATGTATTAGGCACTGTACCAGGTATCTTATTTATATTACTTTTTTCTTTTTATTTTTTTTTAAATTTTATTTTAGTTGTTTTTGTTTTTGTACAGTTTTCTGTCATATATTACTTTTTGAAATCCTCACAGTGGGGACTCTGAGGTAGGGTTCATCCTTATGTATTTTTATTTCGTAGAGGCTCAGACCAAAATCATTTAGCAATAAGCAGTGAAAGTGGGGTTTGGATCTGAATCTGTTTGAATCTGGATCTAATTAAAATCCATGCCATCAGCCACAACATAACATCTCTTACTGATGTGCAGACTAAGACCCAGAGACAGTAAGAAACCTCCTCCAGATCACACAACAAAGTAGGAAAAGAGTGGGAACTGGATTCTCTGTCCTGGGAGAACACAGTCAGTTTTTCTTTGCATTGCAACATAGCACATTCAAGACTGCCCTCACTTCCCAAGTCCTTTCCTCTCTGTTTGAAGTGTTCCCATTTCCCTTCATTGTTATTCTGATGGTTTCCTTGCCATCCTGTCATGTCCTCTGAGCATACTCTTAATTTGCCTCATCTTTTCTAGATTATAAAATTCAGAATTCAAAACAATGCTCTGTCTAAACAGCACAGAAGGCACTGGCACTGGACTTCCTGTCATTTGGACTTAATTTTCCATTAACATTGTCTAAGGTTGTATTAATATTTTAGTGTAGTGTTGGCTTATTTCAAACATAAAGTCAACAATACCTCTTTTTTCTTTTAGTTTTGATAAAATGTAAGACCAAGGCAAAATGATCCTGTCACATTTTTATGGATAAAGAACATCCTCCTTATCTGAAGAAGAGTCCTTGTGAGTTGATTATCACCTATAGCAAATGCTTGGTTTCTTAAGATATTCAAGGGATGTGAATGTGAAAGTATTCCAGCTTCTGGGTGATGATTAGATTCCTGTTATAGGTAAACATCCATGTGTGTTTCAGCTTTCCTATCAGAAATGCATACTTGCTGCAAGTGGACACTTTTTTCCTGCTCATTAGTACCTTTTGCCATAGTACAATCTTGACATTTCTGTAAAAAGGGCTGCCTGACAGGGACTGATGATCAAGGGACCCTCCTTTTCTCTGGCCAAGAGATGGATATGTGAAACAATGCTCTCTGTCCAAGGATGGGGGCATCTTGATTTGAGCAGTGCAGGATGGAAAACATGGAGGCTGATTCATCCTGATGACATTACTAAACCTTGAGCGGTCCGCCCATTAGATCCTGCTGTCCCAAACTTGTGACCTTACTCTTCGATATTTCCTTTGTTGTGTAAGACACTTCATATATCATTCCAATAATATATATGTATACATGCATGAATATTATTTTAAAAGTCCAAATCAGTTTCTAATAATCGTAACCAAAGCAATCCTTAAGTCATACACTGATCTTTGGAATATACAGGGTGTGGCAGAAGTAAGGCTTACTTGAGTGTTGTTAGTAGGGTATGTGAATGTCTCACATGAGATGGACAGCAATTTGAACATTGCACCTAAAATGTCACATAGTGTGCTTGAGTATATTGTTATGCTACAGAATTACATGCTTATGATTTTTTAATAGAAGATTTTGCAATTAAAAGGGGTGTTATTTGTGCCAGACCCTGTATTTACTTTATGAAATAGTCCTATCAGAAAGTTCTGTTAAATGACATTACAGAGTAACTAATCTAACCAATAGAGTTTATTGATCTTATATTTATTGTAGAAACTGTTTTCCTGATGTATTTTTTGGATTGTAGATTTAAAATATTCTTGCCACATCTAATTCAATAAGTGTGTTTCTCAAAAATTAGTGATAAGAGGAATTTTATTAATTGCCTTTGCTAAGGCAGTTGCTAGTCAATAAAAATCATTGCTGACATTCAATGTTGAATCTTTTTTTATTTCTTTTGTTTTAAAAATCTTATGGAACTTGTTGGGGTGACATTAGTTAATAAAATTATGTAATTTTCAGGTATACCAGCCTATAATACATCATCTGTATGTTGTATTGTGTGTTTGCCACCCCAAGTCATGTCTCCTTCCACCACCAGCTGTTAGCCCTTTACCCTCTGCTATCTCCCCCAGCCCCCTTTCCCTCTTGTAATCACCATGCTATTGTCTGTGCCTATGAGTTTTTTCTTTGCTTAAACACTTTACTTTTTTCACCTAGCTCCCCAAACCCTCTTCCCTCTGACAACTGTCAGTCTGTTCTCTTTGTCTTTGAGTCTTTTTCCATTTTGTTAATTTATTTTGTTTATTAGTTTCCACATATAAGTGAAATCATATGGTACTTGTCTTTCACTGACTGGCTTATTTCACTTAGCATGATACTCTCCAGGTCCATCCATGCTGTTGCAAATGGTAAGATTGTCTTCCTTTTCACAGCTCAGGAGTATACCATTGTGTAAATGTACCCAGATTTTTTATACACTCATCTACTTATGGACATGTAGGCTGCTTCCAAATCTTCGCTATCATAAATAACACCGCAATGCAGGTTTCTTTGGATATATTCCCAGAACTGGAATCTCTGGGTCATAAGGCAGTTCCATTTAAAATTTTTTCAGATGACTCTATACTGCTTTCCACAGTGGCTGCACCAATCTGCATTCCCACTAACAGTACAAAAGTGTTCTCTTTTCTCCACAACCTCTCCAACACTTGTTTTTTGCTGTTTTATTAATATAGCCATTCTGATATGTGTGAGGTGATAGTTCATGGTGGTTTCAATTAGCATTTCTCTGATGATTAGTGATGTTGAACATCTTTTCATATGTTGATTGGCTATCTATATGTCCTCTTTGGAAAAGTGTCTCTTCAGATCTTTTGCCCATTTTTAAAATTGGAGTGTTTATTATTTTGGTGTTAAGTTATATAAGTCCTTTATAAATTTTGGATATTAACCCCTTAACAGATATATCATTGGCAGTATATTCTCTCATTCAGTGGGTTGTCTTTTCATTTTGTTGATGATTTCCTTTGTTGTGCAACAACTTTTTAGTTTGATATAGTCCCATTTGTTTATTTTTTCTTTTGTTTCCCTTGCCCAAGAAGATATATAAAAAATTATTGCTATGAGAAATGTGTGAGATTTTTATGGCCTATGTTTTCTTCTAGGATTTTTGTGTTTTTTTTTTGTCTAATATTTAAGTCTTTAATTCATTTTGAGTTTATCCTTGTGTATGGTGTAAGAAGGTGGTATCGTTTCATTTTTTTTTTTTTTGCGTATATCTGTCCAATTTTCCCAACACTATTTATTGAATAGACTATATTTATCCCATTGTATGTTTTACCTCATAAAGTTGTGGGTTTATTTCTGGGCTCTATATTCTATTCCATTCCATTAATCTATATGTCTGTTTTTTTATTCCAGTACCATGCTGTTTTTGATTACTATGGCCTTATGGTATAGTTTGATATCAGGTAGCATGATTCCTCCAACTTTATTGTTCTTTCTCAAGATTGCTGTGGCCATTCAGAGTTTTTTGTGGTTCCATTTAAGTTTTGGAATATTTATTGTAGTTCTGTGAAATATCCCATTAGTATCTCGATAGGAATTACATTGAATCTATAGATTGCTTTGGGTAGTATAGACATTTTAATGATGTTAATTCTTCCTCTCCATAAACATGATATGTGCTTCCACTTATTAGTATCTTCTTCAATTTCTTTCTTCGGTGTCTTATAATTTTCTTAATATGGGTCTTTTATATCCTTGGTTAAATTTATTCCTAGGTATTTTATTTTTTTGAAGCAATTGCAAATGGGATTTTTTTCTTAGTTCCCCTTTCTGATAGTTTATTATTGGTATATAAAAATGCAACTGATTTCTGGATATCAATTTTGTAGGCTGTTACTTTACTAAATTCATTTTATCAGTTGTAGTAGTTTTTTGGTGGTGTCTGCAAATAATGATCATTTTACTTCTTCCTTTCCAATTTGGATGCCTTTTATTTCTTCTTCTTGTCTGATTGCTATGGCTAAGACTTCCAGTACAATGTTGAATAAGAGTAGTGAAAGCAGACATCCCTATTTTTTCCCTATCTTAAGGGAAATGCTCCAGTGAGTGTGTGAGGCCCCTGTTCTAGAGCCACATGAATTAATCTGTCCCAGATTCTGCCAAGAGCCTGATTTCAGCAGGGCAAGGCTGCTGGGAGTTGGAAAGATGGGGATAGTGGATCTCTTGTGAGGGGGAGGTACCAGTGAGGCTTGGAGGATGGTGGAGGGAATGGCTCCAGCCCCAGAGCCACACAACACAGTCTGTCCCAGATTCTACGCAGACCTCTGCAGTGTGGAGCCACCAGGAGTTGGGAGAGTGGGGCTGCCAGGAGCCCTGAGAGTAGAGGTAGCAGATATCTTCTGTGGGGGGGAGATGTGGGGGAATGACTTCTGCCCCAAAGCCACATAACTCAGTCACTGATATCCCCGAGTCCACCCAGAGCTCTACACTCTGGCACAGTCAGCTGACTCCTCATCTGAGTATAAGCTCAGCAGGATGGGACTAAAAGGAGTCCAGAGGGTAGGGCTATTGCATTCCCCCAGGTTGATGTCACATGGAGGGGTGTGCTCCACAGGAGAAAGATGGTGTCTGCTGTGTGGGAGAGGGATTCAGCACAGGTATCCTGGTGGCTCTCCCTTCAGCTCTCTCCCCTGATCCACAAATCCCAGTCTCTCCTCATGTGTCTCTAGCCTGCTCTGCCCTCCCTGTGCCAGAGCTTAAGGTGAATGGCTGCAAAATATATTTTGTGTTGACCCTTTAAACGGTACCTGTGTCTGTAGAGGACTCCTGTCTTTCCCTGACAGATAGAAAACCTGCTGCTTTTCACAACCACATGTTATGCGGGTACCTCTTCCTGACTCCAGTGCTTTGGGCTGGGCAGACTGACTAGGGGTTGAGCCCCACATTTCTCAGGGGGAAACTTCACAGCTGACATATCCCTCCTGAATCTCAGCAGCTGCTAATGGGAGCGGGGCAGACCCCTTGTGAATGTGCCTTCTTCTCTTAGTCCTTGGTTATAAGACTTCAGCCAGTCTCTAGTTGGTTATTCAGGTTGCCTGTTCTACAGTTTAGTTGTAATTCCAGTTTGGTCCTGGTAGTAGCTCAGTATAATGTCCACCTACTCCACTGCCATCTTGGATCTCTTGATTTTGAATCTCTTAGAATGCTAGTAGGTCATCTGTTTTATAAATTTAAAATTTGATGAATTTAGTTTTTTTCTAAGAGGGAGACACTTTGTATTTTCAATAAAAAATTCACTCATGTTTGAAACATATTAATATATAATCTTAGTGAAAACATTGTATCTTTATTTAGGCAGTGATTTCTATACCACAGACATAAACCCTAATAGCAACAGGACTTCTCTACTTCTATTACAGTGTTGTCATCCACCCACAAGCAAGTCTTTTGTGTGGGAAAATTCCAAATTCATTCACATTTTTATTCCCTATTTTCTTCCTGTGTTTCAGATTCACATTCTCAACTTTCTACAGGAAATATTCACTTCATTGTTCTAAGGGTACATACAGTTCCATGTGATATTTTCAAACCAAATTATTTCCAGGGGCAATATTGAGAACATTGTTTGCTACATTCTAAGTCCCCTCTTTTCTAGTCTAGGGTAGAAATTTCTCCCTGGTCTCAGTACAAGGAAGAAATAGGCTTTTTCTAAGTAACTAATTTGCTTTGTTCTCATGGGTCCTGTAACTTTTTAGGGTCATGGTTACAAGGAAGCTTAAACATAGATTCCTGGCCTTCTCCTGGCCCACTTATGGCTTCATTGTATTTTCCTACCCTTACTTTTCCCTGGCCTCACTTTTCCTTTCTTATTTTTATTTTATCCTATGTTATTTTACCTTACTGTGTAGTATGTATGTTTCTAAGCTTTTGTAAATCCTTTTTTTACTAAACAAGGGTATAAATAATTACAAACTAAACACATGGATCCATTCCATTTTCCATCTGCATTCCTTCTGCTTTTCTTGTCTTTGTTAAAGTCATTTTTAAACTGCCTGTCTCTGAGGCTTAAGACTTGGAGTTACTCCTTATATCAAGCTAGTCCTAGAAGTTCCTCAGTTGTGTTTCCACAATATCATTTGTGCACTGTGAGAATACTAAAGAAACAGTGGTCATTTATTTAGGAAATTTGGGACAGTATTTGAAGAGATGTGATGATCTGCATCCTTCAGGTCACTGATCATTTGGTGAAATCAGTTGCCTGTTCCCCATCTGTTCTATCTGCTATGTTCTTACTAGGGTTATTTTACCTGGATTAACTCTTCATTACCAGTTATTTGGACAATTAAAATGAGCTAGTAACTGATTTCCTTGTCTTTAGACTAGTGATTCTCAGACTTGAACTTGCATCAGAATGCCCTGGAGGACTTGTTAAAACATGGATTCCTGGGTCCTGCCATCTGAATTTCTGATTTACTAGGTGTGGGGTGGGGTCTGAGAGAGCACGTTTCTGATGAGGCCCCAGCTGGGAACCACACTTTGGGAACCATTGCTTTAGATGCTCCCGTTGTCTATTCTACATGCTGCTCCTAGGGTACAACTCTTTCAGGGGCATTTCTTCCTTAAAAACTTTGAGTTCACATTTAGTGGATTTCTTTTGTGATTTCTCTGATTCCTCTGAGTCACCGGGCAAGAGTTTTGTTGAAGATGGAGTAGGGAGGCTGCTAGGCAAAAGGTCCAACTTGTTGTTTCATTGGGTTGCAACTAGCTTTTGCTGCCCGTGCAGGATTCTACTTGACCTCATCGCCTAAACAGGCTCCAGAACCTTGATAGAGGTCCAACAAGAAGGCCCCTTTTACAGCTCTCTCTGGAATATACTGTGTTCAGATGTGTTGATAGCAATTAAAAGCCAGCTACTAAGATTACTGTAATTATAAGAGGTCATATCAAGGATCTGGGAAACCAAGGATTTCTCTGCCATGTAGTTTGTTTGTGAAGTCAGGAATGTTGTTCCTGACATTGCATTTCTTTGGGGAATGGAGATGGTGGGGAGCTGGCTGTGTGGACTGGTATTAATAGAGTAATACAGGTCCCTAGCCAACGTTTCTGGATTATCACCTCTACACCTCATCTCATTCCATCTGTTTCTGAATGTCAATGAGAAGAGAGAAGCTTTTGCACACTTTGTGAACCTGTAAAAGGGCAGCAGCAGAGTCAAATCTCCTTGATACCATTACCTTCAACCAGTCTCCTTGGCATCATTTCCTTTATCTCAATGAAGACTTCTTTTTTCGATCTATCAAGTTTCTTTTATATGTTGACTTGCTTCTAGTCTGGATCTGGAAATTTTCTTTTTAAACCATTGTCTTTAAATAAATAAAATGCAGTGTAGTGAAATATTTTTGGAGTTTTTGTTGTCTGAATGCCCAGGGAACAATATAATATTTCTTTCCAAGAATGTTGACTCACAATTTTGCTGATTTATTATCCTGTATCCCCTTATTATTATTCTTGTACTTTGCTTGACCCGGAGGTTTCTTTCTGAATCTTACAGCCAATGCCCATGTGATTATTATGACGCATCTGTTTCCCTTAATCACTGGGCTAAGAGGTATTTATTTATAATGATTTCTTCTGACTTAGATATGAGGTCCTCTTTCACTTATTTTCCAACTGCTTTCACCTGCTGTTGGGGCATACAGGCAGACCTCTTTTTTTTGCACTTCACTTTATTGTGCTTCGCAGGAATTGTGTTTTTTACAAAATGAAAGTGAGACCCTCCATCAGCAAAAAGATTATGACTCACTTTGTTGTGACACTCACATTATTGTGGTGGTCTGGAACCCAATCCACAGTGTCTCTGAGGTGTGCCTGTACTTTCTTACTGACCAATTTTGGAAGCCGTAGGGGTTAAATGTTGAGAGTGGACACTTTGTGCCAGTTTGGTGGGAGAAGACCAAACATTCTTGAGATCTGCTTTTACATCAATGTCCCAGTCACAGTATGGGTTTTAATTGCCCAAACAGGGATTTCAAAAAAATCTACCAGATACTAATATTTACCTCAGGTTTCTGAAAGGTTCAAATAACCTATTTCATGTCAACATATCTTGGAATCTCATGGACTTTTATCCCAATATTCTAAGATTGATTTGATCATCCTTCATTCTTTGGTTCCTTCCTCGAGGTGCCTACATTTGCAACCTAACAACCTGCCACTCACTCTATTTCCAGCAGTGATAACATAATGGATGGGCACCAGCACAGAAAATTTTCTTTTTAGAACAGGAAACAACAAATCTGGCAAAATGTCATCTTCATGACATGCAGGTGGAAGGTGGGGTCCTCCATGAAAAGCAGAACAGCTCCTCTTCCTGACTGGGAAGAGCCACAATCTGCATCCCTGTGCAGGGGGACAGCCCTCTAACTGTGTGGGGAAGGAGGTGGTGGGGAGGCCATGCAGGGAACCTCCATGGGGACCCCAGAGGCTGTCTGTCTTCCATATTATGTACTAAGATTTCTGTGTAAGAGTAAGAACTGAGTGAACTCTAATTTTGTCTGTAGCTTCCCTAAGAACAAAAAACACAGAAAGTAAAAAAAAAGTTCTCCAAAGAACCTGCTTTCCATGGTACTTGCAGCTGCTGGTTTCAGTCATGATCACTTGTGCCTCTTTCCTGGGAAAGCCTCCATATTGCTCTGTTTCCTTCCAGATTACCACCTGGTTCTCCTGAAGGAGAAGGTGGTACTGCCCAGGGCTTTTCCTGAGTAAGTCGTGCTCCTCAAAGGGAAAAAACACAGGACCACCATTATGGAGAAGTTTCCGTGAACTTGATGGGTCAGGTAAAGAAGCTTGATTAAGCTTCTTTAAAGCTTAAATCGACCAAAGGGCGAGACACTCACTCTCTGGAAACTTGGGTCATAACCACCCATCTTAGATGTTTTGCTCTGCTGATGTCATGGGGTATGGAAGCCCTCTTCTTGCGACTGAAAACAATCCTAAAGAACATCAGCATCATCGGGGGAGGGGAAGAACGGGAGGAATGTCCCTGGCCAGGAGACCGGAGGTGCCCCAGGAAGCTGTTTCCTCTGAATAGTTAAATGGCTGCCTCTCAACTCTCACAATGTCACATTGAATTTGAAACAGGGAACTTTTTATATTTTTCCCCTGATTGTGCTAGCACCTGGCAGATGCCTATTTACCACAGGCATCAATACACATAGTAATCAAAGGAAATCAGAGGCACAGATTAGCAACAGCTGCAAGTCATTAGTGACAGACACGGGAAAGCACAATTCTGCACCCAACTTTGAAATAACCAATATGAGTATTTCAGAGCACGAGGGTTACCGCAGGGCACTTGCTAACATGAGAGAAGCCAAACAATAGCTGGGCTTGTCTCTCAAGAGAGCCCTTTTCTCAAAGGCAGCACCACACATTCCATATTAGAAACCAATCAACCGCACGATATTGGTGCACTGAGTGTCAGCCCTTTCCAGTGTATGTGTGCCCATCTTCTGATCAAAGGTTGTTTCTACTGAGAAATAACCTGTGGCCAGTGGGAAAACTTATCTCATATCATAACTTTAGTGGTGGGAGTTTGCGTGTATTCCTGAGGACTTAATTATATCATTGACCTGGTCATAAAGGGACATAGAGGGGAAAATAAGACATTCTCCCGCCCCCATTTAATTTAATTTTTTCACATTTCTATTTGAAAATCAGCTCTGATTGATAGCCATTCTCTTGGTAGTTACATATTTTCCCTGGCAGCACTAACCTTAGCCTACTCCAGAAAATACTATTCAATTTTTAGCTTTTCCCTAATCAATTCATTCAGTGCCTCGGCGGAATACAAGTTGGTCATTTAAAAATTTCTAGCTGTTGCCTGATATGTCCCAAAACAAATTTAGCCAGCGTGGGTTTCTATTTTAGACCATCTCTGGAAATGCAGATTTACTGTACAACTGGGTAATGGCTTAGAGATAAACAGACACAGTGAGCTGCTGTCTGATTAGCAGAACTGGGCAAAATTTAGCATTATATATGTATACTGCAATAATTGGACCATTGGACCATAGGATGTAGATTAAATTGGTCTCATCACCACATGTGGTCTCTTCTTCCTTTACTTGATATTAAGGTTGGATTAATTTTTTTCTTTCTCCTTCCCCTGATCTCCCTCCCCTAAAATATTTTCTGAAGTTTTTTTTTTTCTAAAAATCCCTACAATAATAAGTAACTTGGTTTGGAGATTAAAATAAGAAGGGGAGAAAAATTTTGTCTTTTATCTAGTGCAGAGCCAACCATTAAGCATCAACTCTATAATAAGCAATACGCTATTATTTTAGAAGAAAGCCTCCAGGAAATATGGATTCCGTGGGACACATGGCACATCAGAGGCATTCAGATACATATTAAGGTCTTACAGTGCTGCTTCTTAAACTTTTAGGGGAAAGATATTATTTCATACTGGATTAAATAGTATATAGTTGACTTAAAGAGATGTTATTTCTTGAGGTCATTTTATAAGGAAGAAAAATCATGGTACTAATTTATAATTATATTGACTAATTAATTCAGCACATTTTTATTGACTGTCTACTGTATCTCAGGGAAGGTTTAGGCACCATGGATACAACAGCAAAATTAACAAGTGATGTGGTTATAAGGTACCCAGCTGATGGTGAGGATTTAGGCAGCTTACATTTGAGGTGTGTGCATTGTATACATCATTTCCCCTCCTCTCCCACCCTCCCTCCCTCCCTCTCTTCCTTCTTTCTTTTTCTTTTCCTCCCTTCCTCCCTCCCCTCTCTCTTTCTTTCTTCCCTCCCCACCTCCCCTCCTCTTTTCTTTCTCTCTTCCCCTTCCCTCCCCTCCCCTTCACTTCCCATTTATTTCCTTCTCCCTTCTCTTTTTTTGCTTCCCCCCTTCCTTTTCTTCCTTCCTCTTTATTCATGTTTTATGATTTAGACCTTAGAGAGACTAAGCATTGTTTGTTCCACAGAATTATTTAATTAAATAAAATATATATTTTTTGAGACTCTGTATTAGTTAAGGTAAAGTGAATGTAATGAATAAAGCCCCAGTATCCAGTGGTTTATCATAATAGAAGTGTATTTCTTGCTCATGTAATACTCTAATGAGTATACTCCTAGTTGATGGGAGGCTTTCCTCCATGCAGTGACTCAGGGACTCAGGTTCTTTTCATCTTGTAACCGTGCTAGTCCTTGGAATCCTTGGCTTTCAGCTGATAGACAGAAAAAGCCTAGATGCCCCATCTAGATGAAAACAGGGCTTGCAAAATGTTTAGTCTTGGCTGAATAGATACTTCAAGGAGATAGTTCTATACCAGAGAAATGGGAGGACAGGTATGAATGGACAATTATGCATCAGGCACAATGCTAATTTCTGGAGACAAAAGATGCTCTTTAGAATAGGTACCCAACTGACCAAGCATGATACCCAAGTACTAATTAAATCTGTGAGCACAGATGCAGGACAAATAACTCACTTAGGGGTGGGCTCAAAGGAGAGGTTGTTGAAGCAGAGCCATAAAGGGCTTCATCTGACAGAGAAGAGGATGGAGGGTATCAGGTCTGAGCAAAGGCGAAAAGCTGAGAAGATGCCTACTATGTCCAGACAATGGTGTGTGGCTCCATGTATCAGGTGCTCGAGAATTTGGGGTGACTGGGGCCAGATCAGAGAGGGCTTGTGAGCTGTGCCTCTTGGACAAAGAACTAGAATAGGATTGTGAATGTGTGCTGTGTGCTCAAGGCTTTGATGTATGTCTGGTGAGTCCACTCCTTTCTGAAGCCCTTGTTTCTCAGATATTTCATTACATATGTGCAAGAAGACTGAATTTTAAAACTCGAGGATTCATATACAGGCACTTTAGTGTGTGAATTCTCCCATCTGACTTCAAAGTTGATATTTCATCACATATTTAAAGTGCTCCCCTTTCTCACAATGCCTGTAGTAGTGAATGTGCTTTATTATAATGTCAGAGAGGAGTTTCTGGTACCAAAAGTGGTAAGGCTTTCTCAGCTGTTCTAAGTGAAGAGCACCTTGCACCGTGCTGATTAAGCTCAGCCTAGGGGATGTGCCAAAGAACCCGGCCGCTAGGGGATGAATGTAGGAGGCCAGCTGCAAGACATAACCATTGCTTTTCCCAAAAGTTTTCGTAATTAGAATCAAGGGACTAGAAGAGACCACACAATTTTGATGCCCCTGTATCGGGCTTAATCCTTATCATACAACACTGGTAATTTCATAGTGAATATTTGTTTTCCTTTTTCTTTAAATAATCTCAAGCTGGTTAGCAAATATGATCACCTCTTTCTATACCCACTTCTATATGAAGAGAGACTATCATAATGAAGTAAATTGATGTGCTTCATTAATTAATATAATATATATTTAATGAACCTTTATTAAAAATCAAGACTCTTTCTAAGCCTTAGGGGGAAAGGAGCAGGGGACAGAAATATAGGTAAACCGAAGTTTCTGCCTACATCTAATAGAGAAGATGTGCCTGTGCATAAATAACTAATACTTCAACAAATGTGAAAAGTTTTGTTAGGAAAGAGTGAACAAGAGCAAGAATTTGTACTGGAGGAAATCAGGGAAGGCTTAATGGTGTAGGAAGCTGGGTCTGAATAGTATAGGTGGGAGGAAGTTAATCTAGAAAGAGGGAGCCTGGAACAGAGACATGGAGATGAATAAGTATGGGGGCATATTTGGGGGTCAGGGAGTCCTCTGGCCCACTGGAGACAGGATAGCATACAATTTGGGGGAATGGGTGTTAGGGATGCTCACATTTAGGACCTTGAATACATGGTTAGGGATCTTAGATCTAAAATGGCAGAGAATGTATTACCCAGACTTTATTGACAAAGACTGAAGCTCAGAGAAGTTAGCAGAGATTGGGCCAAGGTTACGTAGTTGGTTGCTGCATGAGGAAGAGGCTTCTGGCTTTCTGCATGATGCTAGGTCGGAGAGAAGGCCTGAGGACAACAGGCAGAGTTTGTGAGCCCTGAGCTTTGCACATAGGACGCATGTTTCTCACACTGGACACTCAGCCAATTGCGGACACATTTAGGGCTTCTTGAGAAAAAAACATGGTCCCCAAACCCAACCCTGGTCCTCCAACCTGAACCTTTGGCTTGTTTGTTTGTTTATTTATTTGTTTGTTCCCCCCTGCAAGTCCAAGTCCAATTATCCTCATTACTTTGGAAGTCAGGAAGAGTTCCATGGGTTAAAAGGACTGTTTATAAAATATACAGACAAATGAGGACTATCAGAAAAAAGCTTTCGAAATGATGAAGAGACAAAATTTACTATAGCCTGAAATGGATAAGTGTTGTCCAATTGGCATTTTTTTTTACCGTAAAATACAAAATAGAGAATGCTAGAAGATTTCCTTTTTAGAACTTGGTAAAAATTATAGCAGATGAACATTAGGCAAAATCAAAGGGGGATTTTGCTCACATATGAAAGTTTCTAAGAAATCTAGTTGAGTCTGGTTCCAGTATTTGCTGAAGTTTGTGGCTGTGTCAACAAAGATGGGTTAAAGTAAGCATATTTTAGATCCTAAACAGAGCTGTCTCATAGTCTGGAATAGAGAGGAGTTTTAAAATGTTTTAAAATGGGTTTCCTTTTCTTCCCTTCCAGCTGTGCCTAGTGCTAGGGGAAGATGAACTGGCATGTTTTTTGTTACATAGCAACATACCCACCCATGGGCGTGAGGCACATTAGTTTTTCAAAACGTGAAGTCCTTTCAATCGGTTGATAGTGGAGTTGGGGGAAATAGATTGGGAGAAGCTACAAAACATTCAATATGGCACTCCAACACCTGGAACATTTTAGCCACATTCTCCAAAATCGAGCTGCCCGTCTCATTAGTTAAACTGGCCCAATCAAATGGCTTCATGGATAAAATGCTTTCACTGGCATTCGCCTCTGCACCTTTTGGCCTGGCTTGGCTGCTGCTATTTCTCTCCTATTCCAGCAGCTATGATTGGAATAGATTGTAGAAGGGCATTAATATCCAGGAGAACTTCTTAGTTTTATTTTTGTACTGTATTGATTTAACTTATAACTCTCTACCCTGATCAGAATTGTCTTTATTTCATGTAATTTGATTAGTCTTGTGAGCTCCTTGGACCAAGTGACCCTTCCGTAACCCAATACTCCTTTACTATACATTCACTGTCTCCCTGAAGCAAATTCAATTTTCTAAGACAGGTGGGAATTTTTATCTTTTACTCTTTATAAAATGTTCTGTAGCCCTGACCAGTATGGATCAGTTGTTGGAGAACTGTCCCATAAACCAAAAAAATGCAGGTTCAATTCCTGGTCAGGACACATCCCTAGGTTGTGGGTTTGGTCCCCAGTCAGGGAGTGTACGAGAGGGAATCCATTGATGTTTCTCTCACACACCAATGTTTCTGTGCCTGATTCTCTTCCTCCCTTCCCCACCTCTCTTTCTCTCTAAAAAAATGCTCTGTAGACTTTGTGCTTAATCACTATTGTAATATAAAGTTTTTATAAGCTCAAATTTAATACTGAAGTTTTCTTGAAATGTTTTCGGCTATTTTTTCCCACCTCTCTGGCTTAAATTGGCAGCATTTTGTGAAAGCATTATTTTTTCCACATCCATTTCTGGTCCTATAAAAATAAAGCCTACATTTTCAAAGCAAAGGATTTTTAAATAGTTTTAATACTAGGAAAATTTAAGATTGACATAAAAGTTAACATAATAACATACTGTTTAAAGCTTTAACATTTTCCAAGTGCTCTTCTATTTCCACCCTGATTAGTAAATAGTGAATAATTGCTCCTAAGCCAAATGCAGGGCTAAGTCCCTGAGAGTTTCTGCTCACAAAATTTTCATCAATTAATCAATACTTAACCTTGTTTTATGTGTGTTTCCGGTTAAAGATGGCATATGTAGTATATATAAGGTGAGTCATTTACAGTGACTGATTTACATTTACATTTACATTTACATTTACATTTACATTTACATTCACAGTGACTGATACCACTATAACTCATGCCTGGACAAAATTTGTCCCACACATGTATTTAGTTCACATCACAGCCTTCTTGTGCTCAGGAACACTAGAGAGCACTTCAGCACTATATTTGGGGGCCATTTTAAACAGTGAAATCACCACACAAAAGCACAAAAAGTGTGAAAATATTAACCTATAGAGGCCAGGAAAAGGACCTCTGTTTACAGTGTGAGACCCGAAACCAGCTTCTTCCACCTCAGCTGGGAGCCCGCACGCTGGGCAGTTCAAATGCTTTGCTTCTCTGCTTATGTGCACGAATGACTGTGACTGCACCGTGGGTGCTGATACCAGGGTTACAAACAAGTACTACTGACTAGGTGAGTTTGGACATACAGAATCCTTGAGTAGAGGATTGACTGTATTAGTACGTCCTTTCCATGTATCTAGAAACTGAAGAAAGAAACTCCAAGTTCAGAAAGATTTGTCTGTGGTATGACAAGTAGAACTGAAACCTGGGTGTTCTGATTTTGGGGTCAGTGTCCATTCCAACATACATGCTGCCTTCTCAGAGAGTGGTTCCCCTGAACCTAGAATCAGGCTCATTAGCACATAGATAGTTTCTATTTTGGAACAATATGTGGTACCCATGCTTAACATTATGAAGTTCTATAATTTAAAATGGCTCATTGAAAATATCCTTGCAAATTATCTATTTTGTAACTTGTAATGTTTCTTATTTATATTAAAACAAATAATCATTGAAATATTATCCTACTGTGTTTGTAAAAGGAAAAAATAATTAGGGCTTATTCTTCTGGCATATAAATTCTATTAGTGCAACAGGAGCATTACAACTAACAGCATTGCTCTTAGAGAACAGCCGGTTAGTGGCCACTACATACAAGGTACTGATGTTAGGAGGAGGCTGGAGAAAGAAGATGAGGACGTGGGTCACTGCCTTCAAAAATATCTTGAGGGTTATTCTGTGTTGGTTTGGTGCCTTCATCCTTCATCCTTCATCCTTTATACATGTCAACTAATTCAGTGTATTCAGCTCTGAGGAGAAGAACAGAAAGTGGTCAGAGAAGACCTTAATGTTAGCTCCATAATACCAAGATGACTTAACATACAGTTCTGTATTCTAATGTTGGAAATGAGAAGACAGTGACTGCTGTTATTAATCTATGACACTCCTGATATTTTCAAAGTGTTTTGAAAATATCCCAAGTGTTTTCTGCAGGACATTATCATTTCATGAGAACTTAAAAGACACTTTGTTAAAGAAAGTTCTTTAAGAGCAAGGGGGTTTTGGAAACATTGGGTTAAATGAAGTTAACCAGGTTTCTTTACCAAAGTCTACTTTCTTTAGTGTGGGATTCTCAGAACCACTAATAAGCTTGTGTGCATGGTCACTCTCTCAGAGCATTTAATTGTGGAACATTCAGTGATGTCTCCTGTTCCGCAGATATGGCTTGGAAAGTGCTGTCATGCAGTATTATGTACAAATTCCAGGTGAGAGGAGAGAAAGCTAAAATTCCCATTCTGCTGAGGGAGATGGAAAAGGCAGATGAGATGGGTTGTGTTCCCCACCTTACGCCACTGTAGAATTCTAGCAGGTGAAATTGGATCTCTGGCAGCAGTTCTCGTGGTGGAGAGATAGTATTTACCTGCACAAGGCAAAATGAACACAGATCCCTCATGTCCATGCACTGCATAGTGGGCAAACCCAGTGACTCTCCCTTCTGAACCTAGAGGCTCTGGGGAGGCTGCAGGAAGGAGGTCTTCCACAGCCAGTGGTCAGTCAGATTCTTAGAGGTGTGGGGCTTGCAGTGGGCTGAGTGGTGGTCTTCCTTCCCCACAAAGGATGCCTACCTGGAACCTCTGACTGTGACCTTGTTTGGAAATAAGGCCTTTGCAGATATAATTAAGTTAAGAATCTCAGGATGAGATCATCTCATCTTGGACTATCTGACTGGGCAACTAAATCCAATGATAAGGTTTCTTTTAAGGGAAAAGGTGGGAAGAGATTTGAGACAAAGATAGAGATTTGAGACAAAGCCTGTGTGAAGATGGATGTAGAGATTGGAATAATGTGGCCACCAACTATGGAACTCCTGGAACCATCAGAAGCTGAAAGAGGCAAGGAGGGTTTCTCCCCTGAGAGCCTTCCTTGGGAGTGCAGACCTGCTGACAGCTGAATTTGGAACTTCTCACCTCCAGAACTGTGAGAGAATAAATTCCTATTGTTTCAAGCCACCAAGCTTTTGACAATTTGTTATGGCAGCTCTAGCAAACTAATACAGGTCTTTTGGTGAGGAAAAATGTTACTGACAGAGAAGTGGGCAAGATTAGAAGATGAGGACTGATAAGTTCAGATGGCAAGGATCATCCCAAGGAATATTTTGGAAACTGAAGATAAAAAAGTCTTTCAGAGCTTTGACATGGCAAATAAAGGTCACGATGATATAAATGGCAAGGTCATGGCCATGTATAGTGGGAGAAATGGAGGAAAGGAGAAATACAGTGAGTGTGAATGGTTTGGAGAGCAAGGCTACCACAGGAGGTGGGAAGGATATTCTACTGCCCAGTGAAGGGTTAGAACAGTGTAATTTTGGGGGATTCATAAAAGATGGCTTGGGGAGGAAATAAAATATGTTTCCCTTGCTATGGAGAAACCATTGGTATTGATGGTCTTGTGAATGGGTTTCAGGGTGAAGTCACCCCATAGCTAGCAGGTTCCTAACTACTGCTGGGTCTCACATTGCTCAGGACAGTAGTAGAACGTTCCTGGAATACTACAGTGTGAGCCTCAGGGAGTCGTGCCCTAATTAAAAGACTTACCACATATTTTGCCATTACGAATAGAGCAAGGAAAAGTTGCTAACAAATGAAAAACTTGTTACTGTTTCTATCTTCTAGGGAAATGGCATATTATTTCCAAGGGAATCATTCTATTACTTTGGTAAAAGCCCTGCTAAGCCTTTAGATTGAGAAAGACAAGCATTCCTGGGCATACTCCTGAGGAGAAATCAGAATAAGACAAAGATAATGCTTGATTGTTCTGCATCATCAAGTGAAATAGAGAAGGAAGGGAGCACAGAGAATCCCAGACAAGATGGATGTGAGAGGCCCACTCCAAGACACATCATCATTAAAATGCCAAAGGTTAAAGATAAAAAGAGAATCTTAAAAGCAGCAGGAGAAATGAAGTTAGTTACCTACAGGGGAGTTCCATAAGACTGTCAGTTCATTTCTTAAAAGAAACTTTGCAGGCTAGAAGGGATTGGCAAGAAATATTCAAAGTCATGAAAAGTGGGGACCTACAGCCAAGATTGCTTTACACAGCAAAGGTATCATTTAGAATTGAAAGGCAGATAAAGAGCTTCCCAGACAAGAAAAACTAAAGAAGTTCATCGTCACCAAACCATTATTATAGGAAATGTTAAAGGGACTTATTTAGTAAAAAGGAGATTGAAACTCTGGACAATAAAATGGTAGTAAATGCATACCTATCAACAATTGAGTGAAACAGACAAACAAACTAAGCAAACAAGAAAAACAGAGACAGAATCATGGACATAGAGAATGTTTTGATGGTTGCCAGGTGAGAGGGTAGTGTGGGGGAAAGGGTGAAGAGGTGAGGGGATTAGGAAGTACAAATAGGTAGTTACAGAATAGCCATGGGGATGTAAAGTACAGTGAAGGAAATGGAGTAGCCAGAGGACTTACAGGCATGACCCATGGACATGAACAATGGTGGGGGGATTATCTTAGGGAGTGGGGGGTGCTGGGTTGCAAGACAAAAGGGGAAAAATTGGGACAACTGTAAGAATAATCAATAAAATATAATTAAAAATAAAAATGAAATAAAAATAATGGAGAGAGAGAGAGAGAGAGAAAGAGAGAGAGAGAGAGAGAGAGAGAGAGAGAGAGAGAGAGAAGTGAGTATGTGAGGAGGGTAGGGTGAATGTGAGAGCTCCCAAGAACAAGGAGGAGGTCGAGTGTGAACTATGGATGAATAATGCTCCTCAAAAATTTCTTCTAGTCAAGACTGGCCAGTACATGGCTACATTTGCCTGATATTGAAAGTTGTTTCCTAGCCTCTATTACTTTCAAGCTGTCAGTAAAATTCTACTAGTCCCAAGATTTGTGTTAGAGGTGCTTTAGGAAATGCAGAAAAAGCACAGTGTCCAGTGTGGATGTGGGGGAAGTGGTTGGTGAGAAGACCTTCATCACAGAAACTGGGGATGGAGGAGCAGGGAGGGCAGGCTACGGAGTGGACTGATTCAGAGGAGGCTGAGGCAGATCCCAAGGGAGACTCCAGACTTCTTGCCATGGGTGTCCTGGGTGCTTTGTCCAGCCGTTGAGGGTTTACCCTAGAAGAATGGAGGGTTATTCAGACTGGAGGTGTCTGGGCACTTGAGTAAAATCAGATGCATTTAGGATGGAGGTGAGTGGGTAGGCACTGGGTGTGCTTGACTGAGGAGACTATTCAGCTTATTATTAAAAAATCACCAAATTAATTGTTTTATGTTGTGAAATTCAATATTACCCTTTGGCAAATCACCTGCCCAATATTCAGAATGTTTGTAAGAGGCTGCGTATGTATACGTGTACGTTTTGGGGGAGAAGGTGGGTATTAAGGATGGGGGAAAGTGGAGGGAAGCCATGCCAATTAGAAAATGCCATAAAACCACTGGTTGGTGATGCACAGATGTGATTCTCACCGAACAAGGAGCAGAGAGAAATGGGACAGGCAGAATGGGCAAAGGTGTTGGTGGGACCTATTGTGGATGACTGCGGAAGGAACAGAAAGTTCTGATCTAAAAATAGTGTACTCAGCACTGAAATGTAAAGTCATTTTGAGAATGTAGAAGTGGTTAGTTTGAATCTACTTGGTAAAAACAATGAAAGTGGAAATTGATGCTAAATGTGTTGACAGATGATCATGCTATTCTTGTTAAAGATACAAAGGTTTAAATATTTAAGTGATGAAGGTGAAATATCACTCAAGACTGAGATTTTCTTTCACCCAAGGCTGTCATATCTGTGTGAGTTACCAGGGCTTCATATACTATTTATTTCTTTTTCTTTTTTTTTATTGTTGTTCAATTACAGTTGTCCCTATTATACCCCTAATACTCTCCTGCACCCTACCCACCCCACCTCCCACATTCAATCCTACATGCCCCCACCCCTGCTGTCTTTGTCCAGGGGTCCTTTATACATATTCCTTGACGACTCTTCCCCTTCCTTCCTCTGTTATACCCTCCCCCTCTTCCCTCTGGTTACTGTCAGTTTGTTCTTTATTTCCATGTCTCTGGTTCTATTTTGCTTGCTTGTTTGCTATTATTTCTTTAGAGATTATAATCACCTGCTGAACCAAGGCTATTTTGGGAAAAAATTTCATTTATGTATTGGGAATCCTTTACTTTCCTATGATGTCTTCCCATGTGATTAGATGAATGTCTGGTTTCTGACTCCTTCTGAGGCTTGAGAAAAGATTAGATCATTCATTCCCAACTGGTCATTTCTCTCTTTAGATGGGAGAATCAGTGCTAATTGATACTTTTTATATTTAATTACACTTAATTTCTTCTGTCTGCCTGCCCCGAAACCAAGAAGAGGAAAACAGTGTTCTACATGCAAATCTTCTGACATAAACATTTCTTAACCTCATTTGCTTAAGGATTGGTCCAAATATAAAATCCTTAAACTAAAAGCTGCTTAAAGTAGTTTCTTATCTGTGTTTTGATCCTGCCTCTTGAGTCCCTCTTTCTGGAAACCATTTCTGTGATTTTTGCTGTGGGAATTTTCTCATTCTCTACTTCCTTAACACTCAACTCTTCTCTGTTTATTATTATTATAATCATTTCCCAGTCCTTCTGTAAACTAACTTCATTATCCTTAAGTCCATCACCCTGCCTTTGAAACACCAGGTGCAGGGCTCTGGTCACAGTGCTCTTCCCAATGGCTTTGATGGCATCAACCTCCTTCAAACCCGGATACTTTCTATTCATTCATTCATTCATTCATTCACTCATTCATTCATTCATGTCCCCACCTGAGGACTTGCTTACTGATTTTAGAGAGAAGGGCAGGGAGGGAGAGAGAGAAGGAGAGTAACATCGATGTGAGAGAGAAACATCAATTGATTGCCTCTCATTTGTGTGTCAACTGGGGACTGAACCTGCAACCTAGGCATGTGCCCTGACTGGGAATCCAACCTACAAATTTTCAGTTTACCAGGCAATGTTTCAACCAACTGAACCACACTGGTCAGGGCAAAACCCTGATACTTTCCATTTCCTTTTGGATAAATTTCCCCACCCAGGCCCAACTCATCATCTCTGATTTTCTGCTGTTCCTCTGTGCATGCCAAACGGTTTTATTTGCTCCCCTACAATATCCTGCATTCAGCAGCTGGAACATCACACCACTCCTCTAGATCTCCCTGAATGCCACCGACTTTTCAAGAAGCAGATCCCATCTCTCCTGCTCTGGAATGCCTTCCTTGATTACTGCAGCCAAATGAGATTGTTCCCTCCTTTCACATCCTATGAATTTATTGTCAAGTGCATTAATCCGGCAGTCTAGGGAGTCAATGTAGGTAATTGAAAAGATTGAGAGGAGGGTTTGGGGAAAAAAAAAAGAATTTCATTATGAACTTTGCTACTTACAGGGATTGGAGTTTGGAAAAATTTGTTAAACTCCTTTGGCTTCTATTTTCTTATTCCTAAAATAGAGACAAACTATTCTATCTCCCCTTTCTGGTTGTCATTGGGATTAATAAATGAAATATATGTAGAAGTTCTTATAATCCATAAAGTTCTGTACAGGTATAAGTTATCATAACTACTGTTAGATATCTCTGTTATTGATGGGCTCTATAAAAACCCTCTGTTGTTATTTAACACTTTCTGTATCCATATGTAGTCAGTACAACTAACTTCCCTAGCCAAGGTGTAAATATATTGACATCACATGTTATTTCTCTCATTGCTTGATCTACTCCCTCCCTATTATTATCATTATTATTATTATTAATCTTTAGTGGTTTAAACAACAAATTTATTATCTTACCCCCATATTATTATTAGCAGGAAATCTGTTATCTCTCCCTTGCATTTTCCAAATAGTCTTCTTCTCTGTGTTTGAAAATCAAGGGGTTTATTATTGAATATATTTTCCATGATTACATCATGAGGTATATAAAGTCAAATCATTATGTTGTACACCTGAAACTAATACAATATTCTATCAACTATATTTTAATGAAACTGAATTAAAAAAATGATAAAGAGATTGTTCAGTCCAAAAAGGCAAGGTTTATTTCTAAAAGAGAGGCAGAGAGAGGGGACTGAAAATTCCAGTTAGTCCACTATTGAACATTAGTTTTGTCCAGCCTGGTGGACACTTCTGCATTCAGGAATAATGCTTTTGCAGGCCCAGATGCCTATTATATAGGTGGTAGAAGCTGTGGGTCTGCAAGCATGGTGGCATGGTGACATGGCCTTCGGCCAGATTGTCCATGGCAGGCATAGAGGTGACCTGCTCAAATCTTCTTTCAGGAGAATAACCTGTGGAGAGTATAGCTTATTGAGAGCTTCTACTGTACCACCTTTAGATTGATGGAGAGAAGCAAAACAACTCTGCCTGACACAGATGCTTCTAACAGGCAATTTTGGCTCATGTACTTCCCCTCAGCCTTGCTGAGGCTTCTTCAAAACTTAATCCCACTTGCTTCCTTCTCTCCCTTCTTCACATGTGTCAGTTCTGCATCACGGTCTGAAGACTCTCCTACCTTCTCTCGTTTCTTCCCCCTTTATTCTTGAGGATTCCCCTCAATAAATCTCTTGCCTATTTAATCCTATCTCTGTATCTGTTTTTAGGAAGATCCATAATGATATGAAAGGAGTTCCAGCCTCATCCCATACTTACCAGACTCTTAAACTTGTTTTGACCTTACATCCCTTCCTCCTGGAAGGTCCTTGTTGGGACTTCCCTTATTTGCTGGCAGACCTTGGGTAAGGGGCATTTTGGTTCTTTCTGACAAATGTCCTAATTCTGAATCTCAAGAAGTTTGGGATGAGTTTTTCCCTCCTCAGGAGACTCATAGTTTCTTTCTGCAAATTGTCTCATTGCATGCATGTGGCTCAGCAAACAATGAGAGACATCTCTCTGTCTGCCTACGGTACATATGTCCTGTTACATCCTTTCCTGGGAGCAAAAAGGAAAGAGTACCTATTACCCTTATAGTTTGAAATCCAAGGCAGAAGTTTAAATTATTTTCTTTTTTTAAAAAAATCTTCAAGTGACTTGCTGCTTCTATCCCTGGACTTAATAGAGGCTGACTTGGTTTTAGCTAACCCTTCAGTGAGTACCCTTTTCATATACATTTAAAAATTTTTTATTGTTGTTCAAGTACAGTTTTCTGCCTTTCCCCCACCCCTCCCCACCACTCCAGACTTCCCTGCCTCTTTCCCATTTCCATGCCCCCCTTGTTATTGTCCATGTGTCCTTTATAATTGTTTCTGTAAACCCTTCACCCTTTCCCTGTTATCCCTTCCCCTCTCCCCTGTGATCATTTTTTGTATATTTTTTATACACGAAAAGTGATCACAGGTGATATTTTATCACTTTCTGTATATAGTCTTACTTCACTAGTCTTACTTCACTAGACTATAAACTTCTTCATCATGGTATCTCCCCTGCCAGGTAAGTATTAGACTGTAAACTTCTTCAAGGCTGTTTCTTGTGTTTCAGATTGCTCATCTGTAAAATGGAGGGCTAGATAAAACTACTTTAAAGATCCCTTTTAGCTGCATGATTTCCAAGGAAGATATGTATTAGAGATGGGCTGGTAAATAATTTTCTTCTTTTAAATATTGTGTCCATTTTCTTTCGTCCATTCTCATTCTCTGTCTACCTTAGGTTTATACATAGCATTTCCCAGTTTGCTCACATTAATTACATGATTAGATCCTCATATCCACCTGGTGAAATGCCAGAGTAACTATAGCTGCCTTGTACATGTTAGGAATTTGAGACTTGTGGAAGTTAAATGGCATGTCTCTAAAGTGCCCGGAGGAATCACTGGGTCTGATGCCCCCGGGCTACTCATCAAGGAGCCACATGATTCTCTTTTCGCTCTATGCCCAACAACCACTAACTCAGCATCCTTCACGAAGCACCTTTTTGTTTCTGTTATTCTCAACCATCTGTACTTAGGAGCAGAGTGTTAGATAAAGTATCACAGATTCAAATGCCTACAAGGACCAGGATGGGTAAGTTAGTGAAGTAGGGCACAGATCCTGCCTTTAGAAGGGAGGGGACTGGGCCAAACTGAAGAGCACATACCCAGTCTGAAAGGGATGGTGCCTATTCAGCCCTAGCCCTTTGCTGCTGTTCAGGAATGCTGGCCTAGGGTGGCTAACTTTTCAGTTTTTAATGGGAAGCTGTAAATATATATTTAAATCTACAATTTAAGATGCTCAAAAGAAATTAAAAGAATTAAAATTCCTGTGAGGCCAAAATACTCACATCTCTAGTGGTGTTTGGTCCCATAAATCCTCAGGTTAGGGACCTCTGATTTGGAGGTATGAACTGTGTTTAACTAATTCTGTTAAGTTTCTCCCCCAAATCCTATGGAAAATTTGGTGTGTTTTGCCACTTTTGTTAAAAGTTTGGTATAAATATCACAAAGAAAAATAGCGATCAATTATTGTTTGCCTGCTATGTTCTAGAGAGGATACCAGGTGCTTGATACACATCATTATTAATTCTCTTAGAAAACTTACAATTATTATTTTTGGTTTATAGATGAGGGAGCTAAGGCCCAGAGCTGACCTAATTTGCTAAGGTCTCACATCCAGTTAGGAGCAGAACCAGAATCAAACTCAGGCTTCTGGCCTCAGAGTGTGTTGTTATTCTTTATTACACCTTATTGCCCACACTCTCAGAGAAGAGAGAGGAGGGATAAAATGAAAAATGTGGTACTTTTATTTTGAAACTAGTAAAAAGTGGTCTCTTAATATGGAGAACTTAAAAGGCAAGCATAATCCTCTTTTTTATTTTCTGAGGGGAAGAAGAGTGCTTTTCTTTGTGAGTATGGGGAGGAAGGGAAGAGAAAAGGAGATTGCTCACAGTAGGATGGGCTCCTCCTTTCTTTTGACCACTCTTGAAATAGGCTCCCAACCAGCTAGTGTTTGGCTTTTGTATTCAGACTGTCTGCCTGCTTTGACCATCACGTCCTGTGAGATGGCTACTAGCTTACTACTGCTATCTTTTATTCCCATTTCCAGAAAGCAAAGCTCGGGGGAAAAATAGATCTTTTGTTTCGGGTCTGAAGTCAAGTCCAAATATAACAAGAACCCAATAACTTCCTCCACCCCCTAGGGTTTAAAACCAAATTCCCTCTGCCCAGATGGCTGCTACAGAAAGACAGAGCATTCCCCCACTGCTTCCTCTTTTTGTTGGCTGCCCACTGATTACAGCTAATGACTCCCAGCTGTACTGCCTCTGAAGGGTAGGGGAAGATGAATCTTTGAAAAATAATTTAATAACAAGACTCCTCCAGGGATGGGTGGGGCTGATGCCAATCCTATTGGAGCCCTCTCTCATTCAGAATTTAGCTGGATGGTGTGCCTTAGAAAGAGAAGAGATTTGTTATGTGCATTTTGAAGACTTCTTGGTGTTCCCTTAAATAATCTGATTGAATCCACTTCCTAATCTTGGTTGAAACAAATTCATCCCTAAATATTAAAAAAAATTAAATAAGTGCAATATGTATGTCTTTAGCTCCAATTCAGAGAATTTGAGAAAATACCTATCCAAAACAGATATACTCATACCTTAAGATTAATCTCTTTGGAGGGTTTTCCAACATGTTTATATCATACAAATAATTCAATGTCTACAAAATTTTAAGTCTTGGTAACCTGAAGTTCTCATTTTTCCTTTGAAATATCAGATTCTTTGAAAGGTCAACTTCAAATACTGTGGCTCATCAGAGAGAAAAATCAAAGCTGAAGGGATACCAGTGATGAAAACTATTCATAAAAGACTTGTAGAAATTGATGGGTCTTTTTTTCTCCCCTCTCCTTCTTCTCTTCCTTGTTATTTTTTCTTCCTCTTCTTCAACTACAAAAATAACAATCTTAATTGCTAGGTGGCTAGATAGGAGAAGAGGGGATGAAAGAATTTTACCAACCTAAAATTTGGTAGTTTTTTCTCAAACCCTTTTCCAGAAGTGTTTGATGGTATTTGGAATTTCTTCTCCTCCATGGAACCTTCCTGCCAAACTGCAGACCATATAGATTTATTCCATATGCCCACACTGAACATTGCCTATGCACAAAGCCAGGGTTGAGGATAGATACCTAAACAATGTATTGGTTTCTTCATGTACTTTCAGAGCACTGACTGAAGAAATCACATTCTTGAGGAGCTGATTGCTGTATTGTCTAGTCCTATAAATGATTTTTTTTACGGAACATTTTACCTTCCTGGGAGGTAATTCGGCTTAGTGGAGAGAGCATGAGTTCTGGAGTCAGAGCTAAGCTTGAATGTTGACATGCTCCTTGCTTAAACTTTTTGAGATTTACTTTCTTCATCTGCAACGTAGCACTTGCGGGATTGCTGGGAGGAATGACATCACGTTGGGACACTGGCAGGATGTTCGCAGGCCTCCTTTTAAATACATCAGTTATGGTCTTCATTATTATACTCCCATTCATTATGTATTATACAATTCTATAGATTTATATATATTTGTACATACATATATGCGTATTTTGGTATGCATATATGTATATAAAATCAGGCAAAGGACATTTTCTTAGTGCTTTTAATTTGCTCGAAGGAAAAAGAATTAGGGAAATGTGGATTTCTATTATATAGTGCTTATATTTTAAATCTTGTTTTCATCTTGTTCTAATGTTCAGAGTAATTATGAAAGGTAGATGCCATTAAACACATTTTATTTTTTAAATTATATTGTATTGATTATGCTATTACAGTTGTCCCAATTTCCCTCCCTAAGCCCCCTCTACCTAGCAACCCCTCTCCCTGGAGCAATCCCCCACCATTGTTCATGTCCATGGGACATGTTTATAAATTTTTTGGCTACTCCATTTTCTATGCTGTACTTTACATCTCCAGGGCTATTCTGTAACTACCTGTTTGTACTTCTTAATCTCCTCCCCTTTTCACCCATTTCCCAACACTTCCTCCTAACTGGCAACCATCAAAACGCTCTCTTGTATCCATGATTCTGTCTCTGTTTTTCTTGTTTGCTTAGTTTGTTTTTTAGATTCAGTTGTTGATAGATATGTATTTATTGCTATTTTATTGCTCAGAATTTTGATATTTTTCTTAAATAAGTCCCTTTAACATTTCATATAATAATGATTTGGTGATGGTGAACTCTTTTAGTTTTTTCTCATCTGGGAAGCTTTTTATCTGCTTTTCAATTCTAAATGATACCTTTGCTGGGTAAAGCAATCTTGGCTGTAGGTCCCTCCTTTTCATGACTTTAAATATTTCTTGCCAATCCCTTCTAGCCTGCAAAGTTTCTTTTAAGAAATGAACTGACAGTCTTATGGAACTCCCCTGTAGGTAACTAACTTCATTTCTCCTAATGCTTTTAAGATTCTCTCTTTATCTTTAACCTTTGGCATTGTAATGATGATGTGTCTTGGGAGTGGACCTCTTTGTATGTTGTTTGGGACTCTCTGTGCTTCCTCTAGTGCATGTCTATTTCCTTCACCAAATTAGGGAAGGTTTCTTTCATTATTTTTTCAAACAGATTTCCATTTTTTTGCTCTTTCTTTTCTCCTTCTGGAACCCCTATGATGTGAGTGTTAGACTGCTTGATGTTGTCCCAGAGCCTGCTTATACTATCCTTATTTTTTTTTTGGATTGTTTTCTCTTCTTGGTATTCTGACTGGTTGTTTTTTACTTCCTTAGGTTCCTAATCATTGATTGGATATTTGGTTTCATCCACTCTACTCTTGTTTCCCTGTGAATTATTCTTTATTTTACTTAGTGTATCCTTCCTTTTTTGACTGGATCTTTTTTTAATATATTTTATTAATTATGCTATTACAGTTGTCCCATTTTCCCCCTTTTAGTCCCCTCCACCCTGCACACCACCCCCTCCCACATCCCCCCCTTTATTTCATATCTGTGGGTTGTACATATAAGTTCTTTGGATTCTACATTTCCCACACTATTCTTAACCTCCCCCTGTCTATTTTCTACCTACCATTTATGCTACTTATTCTCTGTATCTTGCCCCCCCCACTCCCCCACTGATAACCCTCCACGTGATCTCCATTTCTGTGATTCTCTTCCTGTTCTAGTTGTTTGCTTAGTTTGCCATTTTTTAGGTTCAGTTGTTAATAGCTGTGAGTTTGTTGTCATTTTACTGTTCATATTTTTTATCTTCTTTTTCTTAGATAAGTCTCTTTAACATTTTATATAATAAGGGCTTGGTGATGATGAACTCTTTTAAGTTGACCTTATCTGGGAAGTTCTTTATCTGGCCTTCCATTCTAAATATCTCTTTGCTGGATAGAGTCATCTTGGATGTAGGTCCTTGCCTTTCATGACTTTGAATACTTCTTTCCAGCCTCTTCTTGCCTGTAAGGTTTCTTTTGAGAAACCAGCTGATAATCTCATGGGAACTCCTTTGTAGGTAACTGTCTCCTTTTCTCTTGCTGCTTTTAAGATTCTCTCCTTATCTTTCATCTTGGGTAATGTACTTATGATGTGCCTTGGTGTGTTCCTCCTTGGGTCCAACTTCTTTGGGACTCTCTGAGCTTCCTGGACTTCCTGAAAGTCTATTTTCTTTGGCAGATTGGGAGAATTCTCCTTCATTATTTGTTCAAATAAGTTTTAAATTTCTTGGTCTTCCTCTTCTCCTTCTGGCACCCCTATGATTCAGATGTTGAAATGTTTAAAGATATCCTGGAGGTTCCTAAGCCTCTTCTCATTTTTTTTTTTAAATTCTTATTTCTTCATTCTGTTCTGGTTGAATGTTTCTTTTTTCTTTCTGCTCCAAACTGTTGATTTGAGTCCTGGTTTCCTTCCCATTATTGTTGGTTCCCTGTAGATTTTTCTTTATTTCATGTAATGTGACATTCATTGCTGCCTGGGTCTTTTTTATGCCATTGAAGTACCCAGTGAGTTCCTTGAACATCCTGATCACCAGTGCTTTGAACTGTGTATCTGATAGGTTGGCTATTTCTTCATCCCTTAGTTGTATTTTTTTCTGGAGCTTTGAACTATTCTTTTATTTGGGCCTTTTTTTTTTTTTTTTTTTTGTCTTGGCACATCTGTTATGTATAAGGGGCAGAGACTTAGGTGTTCACCAGGAGGGGCAACCCATGTTGCTGCTTTGTGACACTGTCAGTGGGGGAGGGTTTTGAGAGGGATCAGTGGCACTTGCTCTGCTCTCTGCTGTTTTTCAGTCCCTTCCCCGGCTACACACAAGCAAATTGGGCCCTTCTGGTGCTGATTTCTGGGTGGGTGGGTTTGTGTACGTTCTAGGATGCTGTGGGTCTCTCCAACAAACTCTTTTGTGAGGCTGAGAGTTTCTCCCTCTGCCACCTGAACCCCCACAGGTGTTTTCAGTCAGAGGCTTTGAGGCTTTATTTCCCTGCGCTGGAACCCTGGGCCGTGCAGTCTATCTTGCTCTCTAGTTGCTCCTCCCGTTTTATCTGCATGCAAATGTGGGGCTGCCCCGTCTGCAAGTCACAACCTTGCTGCAAGTCTGCTCTGAACAGTTGCCTATCTCCGCCCAGCTGCCCATCTCTGCCCCTCTTACTGGTCTGGATGAATGTTTCTTCTTTAACTCCTTGGTTGTTGGACTTCCATACAGTTTGATTTTTTTTGGAAGTTCCGGTTTTTTGTTTTTTTTTTTAAATTTGTCGTTGTCCTTCTTTTGTTTGTACGAGGAGGCACAGTGTATCCACCTACATCTCCATCTTGATCGGAAGTCCCCTGGATCTTTTTATGCTGTTGAGGTCCTCACAAAGTTTTTTGAGCATCGCTATAGCTAGTGTTTTGAACTGTGTATCTGATAAATTGCTTATCTACATTTTGTTTAGTTCTTTTTCTGGAGCTTGGATCTGTTCTTTCATTTGGGCCATTTTTTTTTTGTCTCCATGTGCCTGTTATGCAGTAAGGGGCGGAGTCTTAGGTGTTCATCAGCGTGGGGCAACCCATGTTGCTGTGTTGTGACACTGTCAGTGGGAGAGGGGTCGGAGAGGGAACAGTGCCACTTGCTCTGCTCTCAGCTGGCTTTCAGTCACTTCCCCCGCTTCCCACAATCAAATTGTGCCCTTCTGGTGCTGATTCCCAGCTGGGTGGGTTTGTGTACATTCTAGGACCCTGTGGGTCTCTTCAACGATTTCTCCTATGAGTCTGGGAGTTTCTCCCCACACCACAACCCTCACAGGTTTTTTTCAATCAGAGGTTTTTAGGCTTTATTTCCCCATGCTGGGATCCTGTGTTGTACTATCTGTCTCACTCCCTAGTTGTTCTGGTTTATCTGCATGCGAATATGGGATCACTGGGTCACCTACTCTACCAGCCGCTGCCTTGCTGTGAGTCCTCTCCACCCTGGCTGCCCATCTCTGCCCTTGCTACCAGCCTGGATGAATGTTTCTTCTTTAACTCCTTGGTTGTTGGACTTCCATACAGTTCAATTTTTTTGAAAGTTCTGGTTGTTTTTTGTTTTTTAAATTTGTTGTTGTCTTTCTTTTCGTTGTGTGAGGAGGCACAGTGTGTCTGCCTATGCCTCCATCTTGGCTGAAGTCCTTATTTAACACTTTCTATATTCACATGTAGTCAATACAACTAATTTTCATAGCCAAGGTGTAAATACATTAACATCACATGTTATTTCTCTCATTGCTTAATCTATTCCCTCCCCATTATTTTTATTATCATCATCATTATCTTTTGTGGTTTCAACAACAAATTTATTATCTTATCCCCATATTATTATTAGCAGGAAATCTGTTATCTCTCCCTTGCATTTTCCAAATAGTCCTCTTCTTTGTGTTTGAAAATCAAGGGGTTTATTATTGAATATATTTTCCATGATTACATCATGAGGTATATAAAGTCAAATCATTATGTTGTACACCTGAAACTAATACAATATTTTATCAACTATATTTTAATGAAACTGAATTAAAAAAATGATAAAGAGATTGTTCAGTCCAAAAAGGCAAGGTTTATTTCTAAAAGAGAGGCAGAGAGAGGGGACTGAAAATTCCAGTTAGTCCACTATTGAACATTAGTTTTGTCCAGCCTGGTGGACACTTCTGCATTCAGGAATAATGCTTTTTGCAGGCCCAGATGCCTATTATATAGGTGGTAGAAGCTGTGGGTCTGTACGTATGTCAACATGACATTTGGCCAGATTGTCCATGACAGATATTTATTTAGATGACTTTGTGGCTTTTTTCCTTTATTCTACTAATATCGTGTTCTGCATTGATCAATTTTTGTATGTTGTACCAACCTTGAATTTTTACAATAAATCCCACTTGGTTACTTGGTTATATAATCCTATGTTGCTGAATTTTGCTTGCTAGTATTTTGTTGAGGATTTTTGCATCACTGTTCATAAAAAATATTGGTTTGTAGTTATCTTTTCTCATTGTGTTGGGTTGGTTTCAAGACAGTATTGGACCCAAGAACGAGGGGAAGAATTCTCTATTTCTGTTTTTTGAAAGAGTTTGTCAAGTTTCCACATAAATTCTTTGAATATCTGGTAGAGCTGAGTGGTAAAGCTACTTGGTCCTGGGTTTTTCTTCATGGTACATTTTGTTTAAAAATTTTATTTATTTATTTTTAGGGAGGGAAAAGGAGGGAGAAAGAGAAGGAGAGAAACATTATTGTGTGGTTGCCTCTCATATGTCCCTAATGGGGACCTGTCCCACAACCAAGGCATGTGCCCTGACTGGGAATAGAAGCAGTGACCCTTTGGTTCACAGGCTGGCACCGAATCCACTGAGTGACACTAGCCAGGGAGATCTCCATGGTACATTTTTGATTACTAATGCCATCATGTTATTTGTTATAGGTCTTTTCATATTTTCTACTTTCCTTGAGTCAATTTTAATAGTATCTTATACTCTAGAGATTTATACATCTTATTTAAATTATCTAATTTGTTGACATATAATTGTTTATAGTATTCTCTTATATTTGTTTCTTTTATATAAGGTTGGTAGTAATGTCCCCTCTTTTATTCTTGAATTTGGTAAATTGAATTGTATCTCTTTATTCCTTGTTAGTCCAAGCTAACAGTTATACAATTTTGTTGATCTTTTCAGAAAGAACCAACTTTTGATTTTGTTGTTTTTCTCTATTATTTTTCAGTTCTGTACTTTTTTTTAGTTTTGTTCTAATGTTTATTATTATTTTTCCTTCTGCTTGGTTTAGGTTTGGTTTGCTCTTCTCTTTCTGGTTCCTTAAGGTGGAATATTAGGTTATAGATTTGAAATCTTTATTCTTTTCTAATGTATACGGCAGACCCTTCTGCATGGCGTGGGCCCAGCTCCCACTTGGAGATGCACAGGACCCACGCCCACAGATAGGTTCTCTCATGGGTAATCAGATTTGCAATATACCTAAGCCACTGTGAGTCTTGCTTTTACTGTGACTTCCTAAAATACTTGTTAAACCTTGCAGGGACCAGTGTAACCTGCTCAACCACTTTTGCCTTTTCCTTTGCTAATATCCTTCTTCTGTGATGTGATTAGGGGCATTGGCTCCTTTTGTTGTAACTGGGGAGAGTGAGTAAGGACCATCTTGTAATGTGAGGAAATATAGAATAAAGGCCTGTCCTAGTGGAGGCTGTGGCTTTTGCTCCCCTTGAGAGAAAAGCCATGCTGTCATCCTTTTTCCTCCACCAGACTCAGTAGTCCATGTTTTATTTCACAGACTACTGCGTGTGTATGTTTTATTTCATCCAAAATGACGTGGACACTGCTAGCCAGTGTCCGCATCAAATGCAGATGTTATGGTTTTAAATTTTTCTCTCAGCACTACTTTAAGTGAATCATGTATATTTCAGTTACATTTTTGTTACATTTTTGTTTCATGTTACATTTTTGTTTTCATTCATCTCAGAATATTTTTCAACTTCACTTGTGTTTTTTTCTTTGAACTACTGGTCAAAGAAAAAAGTGTTTTGTTTAATTTCCATGTAGTTGTGAAATTTCCAAATTTCTTTCTGTTATTGATTTCTAATTTCATTCCATGTGGTCAGAATACATAATTTATATCAGTTTAATTATTTTAAATGTTTGAGAGGTGTTTTGTAGGTTAACACATAGTCCAATGAAGTGTTCCACATACACCTGAGAAATATGTGTATGCCTCTCCTGTTGCATGGAGTATTCCACAGGTCAAGCTGATTTTTTTTAATCCTTATCTGAGGATATGTTTATTTTATTTTATTTACTATATATATATATTTAATTTTTATTTTAATTGTTGATCTTGTACAGTTTTCTGTCTTTTATTCTCACCCCAACCCACCACCCCATCCCTCCCCACCTCCCTCCCATTTCCACCCCCCCCCATAGTTTTTGTCCATGTGTCCTTTATACTTGTTCCTGTAAACCCTTCCCCTTTCCCCCTGAAATTCCCACCCCTCTCCCCTCTGGTCACTGTCAGCCTGTTCTCAATTTCAATGTCTTTGGTCATATTTTGCTTGTTTGTTTGTTTTGTTGTTTAGGTTCCTGTTAAAGGTGAGATCATATGGTATTTGTCTTTCACCACCTGGCTTATTTAGCTTACTATAATGCTTTCCAGTTCCATCCATGCTGTCATGAAGGGTAGGAGCTCCTTCTTTCTTTCTGCTGCATAGAATTCCATTGTGTAAATGTACCATAGTTTTTTTATCCATTCATTTACTGATGGGCACCTAGGTTGCTTCAAGGAGTTGGCTATTGTAAACTGTGCTGCTATGAACATTGGGGTGCATAGGTTGTTTTGGATTGGTGTTTCAGGGTTCTTAGGATATAATCCTAGCAGTGGAATTGCTGGGTCAAAAGGCAAATCCATTTTTCTTTTTCTGAGAAAATTCCATACTGTTTTCCATAGTGGTTTGTACCAGTCTGCAATCCCACCAACAGTGCACTAGGGTCCCCTTTTCTCCACAACCTCTCCAACACTTGTTATTTGTTGCTTTGTTTATGAAGGCCATTCTGACTGGTGTCAAGTGGTATCTCATTGTAGTTTTAATTTTCATTTCTCTGATAACTAGCGATATTGAGCATCTTTCATGTGTCTCTGGATCCTCTGTATGTCCTCCTTGGAGAAGTGTCTGTTCAAGTCCTTTGCCCGTTTTTTAAATGGGTTGCTTGTCTTCTTAGAGTGGAGTCATATAAGTTCTTTATATACTTTGGAGACTAAATCCTTGTCTGAGGTATCATTGACAAATATGTTTTCCCATGCAGTTGGTTCTCTTTTTATTTTAATACTGTTTTCTTTAGCCATGCAGAAGCTTTTTATTTTGATGAGATCCCATTTGTTTATTCTTTCCTTTATGTCCCTTGCTCTAGGGGACATATCAGTAAAAATGTTGCTGCATGAAATACCTGAGATTTTCCTGACTATGTTCTCCTCTAGGACTTTAATGGTGTCACAGCTTATATTTAAATCTTTTATCCACCTTGAATTTATTTTTGTGTATGGTGTAAGTTGGTGCTTGAGTTTCATGTTTTTGCATGTAGCTGTCCAGTTCTCCCAACACCATTTGTTGAAGAGGCTATCTTTACTCCATTTTATGTTGCTGCTCCCTTTGTTGAATATTAATTGATCATAGACACTTGGGTTTATTTTTGGTCTCTGTGTTCTGTTCCACTGGTCCATGTGCCTGTTTTTATGCCAGTACCAGGCTGTTTTGATTACAGTGGCCTTGTAATACAGTTTGGTATCAGGTATTGTGATCCCTCCTACTTTGCTCTTATTTCTCAAAATTTCAGCAGCTATTCGGCGTTGTTTATGGTTCCATATAAATTTTTGAAGTGTTTGTTCTATGTCTGTGAAATATGCCATTGGTACTTTAGTAGGTACTGCATTGAGTTTGTAAATTGCTTTGGGTAGTATGGACATTTTGATGATGTTAATTCTTCCAATCCATGAACACGGTATATGTTTCCATTTGTTTGTGTCTTCCTTGATTTCTTTCTTCAGTGTTGTGTAGTTTTCCGAATACCAGTTTTTTACCTCTTTGGTTAGGTTTATCCTTACGTATTTTATGTTTCTTTTTGCTATATCGAATAGGATTTTTTTCTTGATTTCTGCTTCTGTTGTTTCATTGTTGGTATACAAAAATACCTTTGATTTCTGGATATTGACCTTGTATCCTGCTATTTTGCCAAATTCATTTATTAAGTCGAGCAGTTTTTTGGCTGAGTCTATAGGATTTTCTATGTACACTATCGTGTCATCTGCAAACAGTGACAGTTTTGTTTCCTCCTTTCCAATTTGGATGACTTTTATTTCCTTTTTTTATCTAATCACTGTGGCTAAAACTTCCAATACTATATTGAATAGAAGTGGTGAAAGTGGACAACCTTGTCAAGTTACTGATCTTAGTGGAAAAGATTTTGGTTTTTGCCCATTGAGAATGATGTTGGCTGTAGGTCTCTCATATGTGGCCTTTATTATATTGAGGAATACTCCCTCTATTCCCACGTTGCTGAGTGTTTTTGTCATAAATGGGTGCTGTACCTTATCAAATGCTTTTTCTACATCTATTGATATGATCATGTGATTTTTGTCTTTGCTTTTGTTCATGTGATGTATTACATTTATTGATTTATGAATATTGTACCATCCTTGCATCCATGGGATGAATTCCACTTGGTCATGGTATATGATCTTTTTGGTGTATGTTGGATGGGGTTTTACAATATTTTGTTAAGGATTTTAGCGTCTGTGTTCATCAGCAATATTGGCCTGAAGTTTTCTTTCTTTGTTGTGTCTTTATCTGGTTTTGGGATTAGGATAATGTGGGCGTCATAAAAAGAGTTTGGTGATCTTCCATCATTTTGGATTTTTTTGAATAGTCTATGAAGCATAAGGGTTAGCTCTTCCTTAAATACTTTGTAGAGTTCTCCTGTGAAACCATCTGGTCCAGGGCTTTTGTGTGTCGGGAGTTTTTTGATTACTGCTTCAATTTCATCTGCTGTTATTGGTCTGTTTGGGTTTTCTGCTGCTTCTTCATTGAGTTTTGGAAGATTATATTTTTCTAGAAACTTGTCCATTTCACCTAGGTTTTCAAATTTCTTGGCATACAGTTCTTCATAGTAATTTCTTACAATCCTTTGTATTTCTGTGGTGTCAGTTGTAATCTTTCCTCTTTTATTTCTGATTGTGTTTATTTGGGTCCTCTCTCTTTTTTTCTTGATGAGTCTGCTTAAAGGCTTGTTGATTTTGTTTATCTTTTCAAAGAACCAGCTCCTGGATTCATTGATCTTTAGGATTGTGCTTTTAGTCTCTATGTCATTTAATTCTGCTCTGGTCTTGGTTATTTCCTTCCTTCTACTTGCTCTGGGTTGTCTTCGTTGTTGTTCCTCGAGTTCTTGTAGGCGTAGAGTTAAGTTGTTTGTTTGAAATGTTTCTATCTTTTTTAGGTAGGCCTGTATCATTATGAACTTCCCTCTGAGGACTGCCTTCATCGTGTCCCATAAGTTTTGGGTCATTGTGGGTTCATTTTCATTTGTTTCCAGAAATTTTTTGATTTCCTCCCTAATTTCATTCTTCACCCATTCATTGTTTAATAGCATGCTATTCAATCTCCATGATTTTGAGTGTCTTGGGTTTTTCCCCTTGGGGTTGGTTTTTAGTTTCAGTCACTTGTGGTTGGAGAAAATGCTTGGTATAATTTCAATTTTCTTGAATTTGTTGAGGCTTGTTTTGTGTCCTATCATGTGGTCTATCTTTGAAAATGTTCCATGTACATTTGAAAAGAATGTGTATTTAGCTTCTTTGGGATGGATAGCTCTATATATGTCAGTTAAGTCCATTTCATCCAGGGCATTGTTTAATGCCACAATATCTTTGTTAATATTTTGTTTGGAAGATCTGTGCATTTTTGACAGTGGGATGTTAAAATCTCCTACTATAATTGTGTTGCTGTCAATATCTTTCTTGAAGTCCTCTAAGATTTTCTTTATCTGGGTGCTCCTACGTTGGGTGCATATATATTTACAATGTTTATGTCTTCTTGGTGGATTCTTCTCTTGAGTACTATGAAGTGACCTTCTGGGTCTCTCCTTATACCCATTTTTTGAAGTCTATTTTGTCTGATATGAATATTGTTACCCTGGGTTTTTTTTTTTCTGTCCGCTTGCTCGGAAAATTTGTTTCCAGCCCTTCACTTTGAGTCTGTGTAGATCTTTTGTCCTGAGGTGGGTCTCTTGTAGGCAGTATATGTGTGGGTCATGCTTTCTTATCCATTCAGCTATTCCATGTCTTTTGATTGGAGCATTTAATCCATTTACATTTAAGGTTATTATTGATAGGTACTTATTCATTGCCATTGTCGTACCTGTGTTTCTCTCTCTATCTCCCTTCCTTTCCTTAAGGCAGGCCCTTTAGCATCCCTTGCAGAGCTGGTTTGGTAGAGGTGTATTCTTTTAGACTTCTTTTTTCTGGGAAGCTCCTTATTTGGCCTTCTATCTTGATTGAAAGCCTTGCTGGGTAAAGTAGTTTTGGTTGCAAGCCTTTGGTTATCATTACTTGGAATATTTCTTGCCATTCTCTTCCGGCTTGGAACGTTTCCATTGAGAAGTCAGCTACTAACCTTATTGGGGCTCCCTTGTATGTTACTTCCTGTTACTCCCTTGCTATCTTTAAGATTCTCTCTTTATCTTGGAATTTTACCATTTTAATTATGATGTGTCTTGAGGTGAGCCTCTTTGGTTTCCTCTTGATTGGGACTCTCTGTGTTTCCTGGATTTGTGTGACTTTTTCTCTCAACAAATTAGGGAAGTTTTCCATCATTACTTTTTCAGATAGGGTTTCTATCCCTTGCTCTTCTTCTTTTACTTCTGGTATCCCAATATATGGATGTTATTATGTTTCATATTATGTTGCATTTCTCTTAATCCCTCTTCATTCTTTCTGAGACTCTTTTCCTTTTCTTGCTCTTTCTGGGTGTTTTTTCTATTTTGTCCTCCAGCTCACTGATCGGATCTTCTGCTTCATTGATCCTGCTTTTGATTCCTTCTACTGTGTTCTTCAGTTTAGAAATTGTATTGTTCATTTCCTCTTGGCCCTTGTTGATAGTTTCTATTTCCTTTTTTATGTTGATATAGGTTGTAGTGAGTTCATTGTAGTTTCACTGTAGTTTCTGGTAATTCATTGTGAGCTCATTGAGCTTCCTGATAACCAGTGCTTTGAACTCAATATCTGATAGTTGAGTTTCCTCTATTTCATTTAGTATTCTTTCTGAGGCTTCCTCATTTCCCTTCATTTGGGGATTGTTTCTTTGTCTTCCTATTTTTTGTGAGACTCTTCTTGTTAGCCTCAGCTTCTTAAATTGATCTGTTCTGGCTCCCTGGGTTTATGGTGTGAACTTCTGTGGTAGAATACCGGTGAGATTCAGTGGTGCAGTCTTCTTGGGGTATCCTGGTGTTCTCAGCTTCTACCTATTCTTTTTTTGTGATCAGTTGGAGGGGTAAGGTAAAATAGTTTAAGACAGCCAGAAAGTGTTCTATGATATTTACAGTAGCAGCCAGTAGAGAAGAGATAGGAGTTCCTTTGGCTATGTATAGTGTTATATGTGATGTTCCACCCAACTAGCCACTTTTTAGAAAGGATGGAAAGAAGATAAGACTGTTGTTGGGGAGGGAAGTATTGTGAGTTGGATCTGGAAAGCAATGAGGCTGTGGGAGGTCAGATTCTGAGGTAACGTGTGAGTAAAGAATAGTAAATAGGTATAGTGTGTGATAGAATAGAGTTAACCACTACAGTAATAGATTTCAGGAAACTGAAGTGGGTTAAGATCTGGGAGGGGTGTTGTATAGTATTTACAATTATATGGAACAGCTATTATTTACAATAATAGAGCAGCAATCATATGACAGAATCTATGAGATCTAGATAACAAGAATAGGGAGTATAGGCCCTCGAGTAGTGTTCTAATAGAACACAAGTGAAGTGAAGGACAGTAAATTAGCAATACACTATTAAAGAGAGAACAGGGGAAACCTGTCAAGTGATACTGTATAACCAGCCAAGCAAACAAGACTATACAGAAAGAAGAGGGATACAAAAATACTATTAAAATAAAAGATATAAGAATAATGAAAAACTAATATTACAAATATGCAATAACTTGCAGGTTCTGTGTAATATCAAAGTGAAATTTATCTCACTGTCTCAGTTGTTGGGATGCCTCCTCTTTGGGTCTAACTCTGGTCTTTTCACAGTTCCAGGTTTTTTTGTCTCGCTTGTGGGTATTTAAAAAGAAAAAAGAATAAAAACAGTAGAAGGAAGGAAGAAGAGATAAACTTGGAATGAAAGGAAGGAGGAATAAAACTAGAAGGAAGGAAAGAGAAGCAAAAGGAATTGAGAGATATAAAAATAATAAGAATTAAAAAATAAAAAATTACTTAACCCCCCCAAACAAACAAACAACCCCAGATCAAACAAACAAACAAACAAACAAACAAAATCCTCTTGCTGGTTTCAAACTGGCCAAACCAGTTTTTCTGGTCTTGCTGGCTGCAGCAGGCTGAGGGGCAATTGGTATTGCTTTTCTCCCTTCCTGTTCAGTGCTCAGTCAGCCTTGGGTTAGTTGCATATTCTCCCCAGAGCTAGCTTGGCACCTCTCCAGAGTGCCTTAGGTGTGGGATCTGGGCAGGCATGCTCATCCCGTGTTTACGGTTGTGAGCTCTGGGCCTCCTATGGAACGTGTGCACTCCCCGGGTTTACGGATGTGGGCTCAGGGTCTTCCACAAAGCACCCTCCCTGGGGTTGCAGATGCAGGCACACCAGGCTGCCTCTGGTCGCATGGGTTCGGGTGCGCACTCTTCCCACCGCTATGCGTGGGTGCTCACAGCCCCTGCGTGTTTGCCACTTAGTCCTTATTGCCCTCTCTGAGACTTCAAGCAACCAGGTCTCTCCCAGTGCTGCTCAAACCTTAGGCTGGGGCGGGAGCTGTAGACCCAGCTCTTTTCCAAGAGTCCTGTGGCAGACCTGGCAGGCACTGGGCCTGGGGCTGCTGCCGTCCTGGTCCCTGGGCCCTTAATGTCCTGGAGCACTCTCCTTAACCATCTGGTTTTTCAATATACGCTACAATTTTTGATCTCCTATTTTCATATATGCTGTGGTGCTGTTGGCTGTTTGCCCTGTTCCTCCATATATCGGCTGGGTTTTTTCTCCCGTGTGTAGAGAGAAGTGGAATCTGCTCCCTCCTACCATACCGCCATCTTCCCTTTCTCAGGGTATGTTTATTGATTTAGAGAGAGAGAGAGAGAGAGAGAGAGAGAGAGAGAGAGAGAGAGAAATCAATGTGAGAGAGAAACTTCAATTGGTTGCCTCTGTCTGTGCCCCAATTGGGATGGAGCCTGCAACCCTTTAGTGCACAGGACAATGCTCAACCAACTGAGCCACCCGGACAGGAACAATTCTGTAAGTTTTTATTTTAAGCATTTTGAGGTTCTGTTATAACTGTCATATCTTCTTGATTGACTCATTTTCTTGTCATAAATTGTTCTTCCTTGTTTCGAGTAACAATCTTTTGTCTTAAAGTGTATTTGGCTTGATATTAGTATAGCCACTCCAGCTCTCTTTTGGCTACACTTTGCAAAGCATATCTTTTTAACTTTAATCTATTTGTGTCTTTGAACTTAAAATATGTCTTTAAAAAGATCTTCATCTGAGGTTATGTTTATTGATTTGAGAGAGAGAGAAAAGGAGAGACAGAGGGAGAGAAGAGAGAGAGAAACATCACTGTAAGAGAGAGACATGGATTGGTTCCCTCCCGTATGTGTCCTAGCAGTTTCAATCCTGACAGGCGATTGAAACTGCTAGGTGTCTGCCTTGACTGGGGAGTGAACCTGCAACCTTTTGGTCCACATGATTACGTTACAACCAACTGAGCCACCTGGCTAGGGCAAAAATATGTCTTTTGACATTGTATTGTTAATACTTGGTTTATATTTTTCTATTTTTATCCATTGTGCTCATCTCTGTCTTTTGATTAGAGTGTTTATTTCATTTAAATTTAAGTTATTACTGATAAGGTAGGATTTATGTCTGCCATTTTTCTTTGTTTTTATATCTCTTATGTCTTTTTTATTCCTGTGTTACTGGTTGCTTTTGAGTTAAGTACGTATTTTTTAGTGTACCATTTCAATTCACATGTTATGTTTCTATATATATTTTGAGTTACTTCTTAATGGTGGCATTAGAGATGACTATTAATATCTTGATTGATAATAATCTAGGTCAGCCCTGGCTGGTGTAGCTCAGTGAATTGAGTGCAGGCTGCAAACCAAAGGGTCACTGGTTTGATTCCCAGTCAGGGCACATACCTGGGTTTCAGGCCAGGTCCCCAGTAGGGGACCACATGAGAGGCAACCACACATTTATATTTCTCTCCCTCTCTTTCTCCCTCCCTCCTCTTCTCTCTAAAAATAAATAAATAAATAAAACCTTTAAAAATAATAAACTAAGTCAGATTACTAAAGTTCAATTATAAGAATATTAAAAAAATCTTTATGTATAAATCCATTCTTTACTTCCTTTTGGTACTGATATTTTCATACAAATTAACATCTTTATACATTCTATTTCCAGCAGCACAAATTTGTAATAATTGCTCCATGGAGTTAAGTTAGACAGAAGGAAATGTTACAAACAGAAATCACTTTTATATCTTTATTTTTTCATGTGGACTTACTTGCTATGTAGGGTCCTTTCACTTCAGCCTGAATGACTCACTTTAGTATTTCTTGTAGGACAGGTCTGCTAGTGACAAATTTTTTCAGTTAATTTTTACTTTGGAAAGTCTTATTTTTCTCCTTAACTTTTGCAGGATAGTTCTGCTGCACGTAGGTTTCTTGGTTAGCAGTCTTTTTTTAAAACTTCGAATAAGTCATCCCAGTGCCTTCTATCTCCATAGTTTCATATGAGAAATCACTGTTAACCTTATAGAGAACCCCTGCACACAATGAGTTGCTTCTCTTTTGCTACTTTCATTCCCTCTCTGAAATCCACACCCACTCCAGGAGCACCTGCTGCAGTGGCCTGGTGAGGATCAGTTCTAGATATAAAAAGTGACATCTATAATGTCAGGAATTATTTGAAACTCAGGGAAAAACACCACTCCCTTTTTATAGGGAAAAAGATTGGGAAACTGAGGCCTGAATAGGCATGAGAAGACAGATTACTGGCTTCTCTGACCCTCATTTTCTCCCAGGGGCATGTTTTTTAGCAATTCACCTTACAGATCCTTGTGCCAGGTGTTCAGTTTCCAAACCCTAAGTCCCTCTTGTAAGAACTGAGGTGACCTTGGGCAAAAAACCCTTTCCCTCTCTGGATGATGGTTTTCTCATGAGCCACAGTGCTGGGCACATGGTAGATATTTAATAAATATTCTTTTTTCTAATGTATTTTATTGATTATGCTATTACAGTTGTCCCATTTCTCCCCCATCATTCCCCTCCACCCTGCACACCCTCTCCCACCCACATTCCCCCTTTAGTTCATGTCCATGTGTCATAAGTTCTTTAGCTTCTACATTACCCACACTAATCTTGCCCTCCCCCTGTCTATTTTCTACCCATCATTTATGCTACTTATTCTCTGCACCTTTTCCCCTCTCTCCTCCTCCCACACCCCTGATGCTAACCTTCCATATAATCTCCATTTCTGTGGCTCTGTTCCTGTTCTAGTTGTTTGCTTTTGTTTTAGGTGTGGTTGTTACTATCTGTGAGTTTGCTGACTTTTCACTGTCATATTTTTTATCTTCTTTTTCTTAGATAAGTCTCTTTAACATTTCATATAATAAGGGCTTGGTGATGATGAACTCCTTGAACTTGACCTTATCTGTGAAGCGCTGTATCTGCCCTTCCATTCTAAATGACAGCTTTGCTGGATAGAGCAATCTTGGATGTAGGTCCCTGCCTTTCAAGACTTGGAATGCTTCTTTCCAGCTCCTTCTTGCCTGTAAGGTCTCTTTTGAGAAATCAGCTGACAGTCTGATGGGAACTCCTTTGTAGGTGACTGTGCCTTTCTCCCTTGCTGCTTCTAGAATTTTCTCCTGCATTTTAATCTTGGGTAATGTAATGATGATGTGCCTTGGTGTGTTCCTCCTTGGGTCCAACTTCTTCGGGACTCTCTGAGCTTCTTGGACTTCCTGGTAGTCTATTTCCTTTGCCAGATTGGGGAAGTTCTCCTTTATTATTTGTTCAAATAAGTTTTCCACTTGTTGCTCTTCTTCTTCCCCTTCTGGTACTCCTGTAATTCAGATGTTGGGACATTTAACGATGTCCCAGAGGTTCCTAAGCCTCTCCTCATTTTTTTGAATTCTTGTTTCTTCCTTCTTTTCTGTTTGGTTGTTTGTTTCTTCTATCTGGTCCACTCCACTGATATGAGTCCCAGTTTTCCTCCCATCTCTATTGGTTCCCCATGCGTCTTCCTTCATTTCACTTATTGTAGCCTGCATTTTTTAATCTAATTTGTGAGCAAAATCAACCAATTCTGTGAGCATTTTGATGACCAGTGCTTTGAACTGTGCATCTGATAGGTTGGCTATCTCTTCGTCGCTTAGAGGAATTGTCTCTGGGGGAATTGTCTCTGGGGGAATTGTCTCTGGGTCTCTGTTTTGTTCTCCAGTTTGAGCCATTTTTGGTGTTTTTTTTTTTTGTTTGTTTGTTTTGGTTTTGGTCTGGTCGCAGCTGTTACGCAGTGAGGGGTGGAGCCTTAGGTGTTCCCCAGTGCAGGGCAGCCCCGTCGCTGGGTTGTCACGCTGTACGTGGGGGCGAGGTCTGAGAGGGAACAATGGCGCCTGCTCCTTTCTCTCTTGCGTTCCCATCCCTTCCACCACTTCCCCTTCACCTGGGTTATCTGCGCGAGCAAATGTGGGACCACTTGGTCAGCCAGCCGCCTTGCACGGCCTCACTGGGTCTGCAGATTTGCTACCCCATGCGACAGCCACCACCTGTGGGCCTGCCAGCCACCTGCGCACTTGGGAACCGCCGGTCACTGCCGCCTGTGTTCCCAGTCCGCACCTCCACTTTTTCCTGCTGTGACTCCGCCCCTCTTACCGATCTGGATGAATGGTTGTTGGACTTCCTTACAGTTCAATTTTCCATTAGCTCTGGTTGTTTTCTTGTTTCTAAATATTTGTTGTCCTTAATTTTGGTTGTGAGAGGAGGCACAGTGTGTCCACCTATGCCTCCATCTTGGCTGTTAATAAATATTCTTTGGATAAAAAAAAGTGTGCCCCTTTCTCTTTCTTATTCTGTAAGTCCCTTTATGTGTGTTGGTATGCTCAATCGTTCTACAGGTCTTTGAGGTTCTATTTAATTTTTCTTCTTTCTGTTCTGTTTCTGTTCTGTAGGCTGGATAATCTCAGTTGACCTCATATTTGCTAATTTTTTTTCTGCCTGCTCAAATGTACTTTTAGGTTCTTCTAGAGAATTCTTCACTTTAGTTATTGTACTTTTCAATCTCTGAATTTTCATTTGGTTCTTTTGCGTAATTTACTTTTATTGATATTCTTTATTTTATAAGTCATTGTTCTCATACATTCCACGAATTATTTCATTTAGTTTTCTGGATATATTTAAAATAATGAAAGATTTAAAATTTTTGTCTAGTGAGTCCCTGTGTTGGATTCCTTAGGAGCAATTTATATCGACTGTTTTTTTTCCCACCGAATTTTTGTGTCTTTGACTGTCTATAATTTGTTATTAAAAATTGGATATTTAAAATGATATAATGTGGCAATTCTAGAAATTATATATTCTCCTCTTTTGAGAGTTTGTTGTTGTTTCTGTTTGCTTTTATTGTTGTTGCTGTTCGTTTAGTGATTTTTTCTGAAGTAGTTCTGTGGGGTCTATGTTATTTATTGTTTGTGATTATTAAAGTCTCTGTTCTGTTAGTTTAGAGGTCAAGTAACAATTGGACAGAAATTTCATTAGATGCCTGGGGCCAATAAGTCTTTTAATTTTTGATGCATGCCTCTGTGCATGTCAGGGTACAGCATCAATACTCTGCCAGGCAGTTTATTAACTTCACTTCTTTCTTGCACAGAGCCTCAAGGCTGGTCAGAGATGAGAGCTTAGTGCCTTTTCTAGTCTTTTCTGAACATGCACACTGCCTTATGCATCTGTGTTTTTTTTTTTTTTTTTTAGATTCTCAGGAATATGTCAGAGCTTTCCCAAAGTCTCCTACGGACATCTCATTCTGCTAGATTTTCTTTTTTAAGTTTTTTGGCTCATCTGTTATTTGCCTCAACTGTGACTTACTACCTCAGCTGCAATGTTCACCAACAAATGCCTATGATTATCTTTGACAAAGATCAATGCAGAAAAGGCTGTTTGTACTGTAAGAACTCTGAGTCAGGTCAAATGAAGACAGCCTTGTGTATGGGGTCTTCCAGGGAGCTATAAGACAGGTCAAATGAAGACAGTTCTCTAAAGATGAGGCTTTGATGGAGCATAGATCCCTTCCATTCCTTCCAGTGGCTGTTAGGCTGCAGGTTTCTGCTGTGATTGCTTGTTGCAGGCTCTCAAAGTTAACGTGGAGCTTAGGAGGGGGAGATGGGAATAGGACTGATAAAAATGCTACAAATCTCACTGTTTTTACTGAGTCATTTTTTAAAAAATAAACCTCCTTGGATTGTTGAAAGCCTTTGGCTAATTTCCAGAGTTCTGAAAAACTTTATTCTGACAATTTTGCCAGTCATTCTGTTGCTTTTATGAAAGACAAAATTTTCAGAGATTCTATTCAACTATTTTGACTGACATCACCCCTTGGTCCATAACCATTTTAACTGAAAAATCTGAATCAAATATTGACAGATAAGATGAAGTCATGAAAATGTTTTGACCAAAGGGAATGAATAACAATATTGTATGTTTTGAGATGTCAAATAAGATAAAAATTATGACTGTATTGGATTTAAACCATGGAACTCACTAATATCCTATACAATTGTTTGGATGGGATTGAGTGGCTTAGTTGAGAGAATAGCCAGATTGAAATGCATGGATACATTTAAGATATGAAGACACAGAAACTTTGATTCCTGACAATCATTGAAGAAGTTTGCCATAAAGTGAGGAGAGAGTGATTGTGTTTAGTTAGAATAAGGAGAAAGTAAATTTATGGAAGAATTGGAAAATTTGGAAATACTTGTATGTTGTTGAATCTATTAGCAAGGGGCGAATAGGAAAAAAAAAGAATCAACCATACAAGAGAAACACACTTAACAATACGTGGTCCTTGGCCAAACCTGAAAGTATAGAATCTGTAATGCAGATAAAAGAATTGGCCCTAGATAGAGGGATGGAATATGGGTGTGTAAGTGGTTTTGCAGGCAGCAGAGGGAGTGACTGTCTGATGGTTTTTATTTAGGATAGAAGGAAGATTGTGATAGTGGGGTATTGTGGGTACTCAAGAAACTTTGAAGTTGAAGTGGAGAATGAGAAAGTTTGGTGATAGGGATGGTAATATTTTGGAGCAAATTTCAAGGGTCAAGAGAAGTTACTGATGTGGTTGGTTTTAGTCACCTTGGTTGAATTCCTCTGGTAATACTTAACAACTTGTGAGGCATCCACCAAAATACAGGAATACTGACATTTATCTAACTTTGGATTTCTTTTTAGCAGTTTTAACCAAAAGATAGTGGGGCAAGGAAGTTCCTGAAGATTAGCAAGAGAGACAAATACTGTATAACCTCACTTATGTATGAAATCTAAGAAAAGCCAAACTCATAGAAGCAGAGAGTAGAAGATGGTTACTGTCATCTAGGAGGAGAGGTGGTGGGGAAAATGGGGAGATGTTGGTTAAAGGATATAAGCTTACAGATATTAAATGAATGAGTTCTGGGATCTAAAGTACAGCAAGGTGACTATGGTTAACAATACTGTATTATATACTGAATGTTATTAAGAGAGTAGATCTTAAATGTTCTATGAGGTGATGGAGGTGCTAACTAGCCCTATTGCACTACATATATATAATGTGATATATATATCACATTGTATGCCTAAAACTTAATTATCTCAAATTATATGTAAATTATAGTATCTCAGTAAAGATAGAAAAAAGATTAGCAAGAGAGTTGAGATTATGAACCACAGACTTTTAGATGAAAAAGGAAGGAAATTAAATCTGGGAGGGGAGGAAAAGGACAAAGTAGAGTAGTAAGTGCCCCAGAGGTTTTAATGGGACTGATGAACATGTGTGTTGGGAATAACTGAGTGTGTAGGCTGGAATAATAGTCGTCTGTGGTCAGAGGTGGCTTATATTAATGAGTAGTTTCAGAGATGGAACAGTTCCGAGTTATATCAGTTATGGGAGAAGATAGCCAAAATGAAATGGAAGAGGAAGTTCATAAAGTTGGGGCATAAAGTTGGATTAGCTATGAAGATAATAAAGCCACTTAAGATGATGGTAGAATTTAGGGTAAAGAGAAAAACCGTAAGCCAGTTGCCAAATAATTCAATTAAGTGCAACCCATACAGTGAAACAAACACTGAAACTTGAGTTGGAGTCCTGGATTGGACTTTCTAAAACTACGCTCAGTACTGTTCTTGCTTTGCTCTTCCTATGTTTACCACCTTCAATTATGTTATAATTATTTTTAGAATCTCTCCTTTATTTGATTATAAGCTCCTTTAGGTTCAAGTGTAGTATCTTAATTATCACTGTGTAACTCAGATTATATTATCTGTGTCAGATATGCAATAAATTTTACATCGATTATACATGAATAGGAGAAAAAGTAAACAAAAAGTAGGCACCATTTTGGAGAGAAGAGAGGGACACTTTCATTTTACTGAGTGTGGTTTTAGTAGATCTCAGGTTTCTTTTTTCTCCTCTCCCTAGCTCTAGTGTAACCAGTTAGATGCATTTAAAAAAAATTAGAAAAACATCTAGAGACCTTGGCCCAAGTGAATAAAAGAAACAAGACTTGCCTGTTGTTTACTTTTGATTACCTGCTTCTGATTCATCTTTCAAATACTTTTCAGCACTGCAAATCAGAATTTCTATTTATCAAGTGTAAAATTGTCAAAAATTTCGGGTGATTCAATTTTAAAAGCCTTATCATGAACTGACTTTTCCCCCAGAAAGCCAATAGGTGGTTTAGAGATGACAAAATAAATAGAGGGAAAAATTAAAGTCATCTGGATCTTTTATAATGCATCCATCTTCTAAAGTTTTCCTTGTACTGATTAAGCTTTTTATGAATGAAAATTGTTTTCCATATGGTCTGATTTGTCTTCTTCTTAGCAATTTTGCTCATTTGACAAAAGTGTTGTTAATGTTATATAACTAAGAAATCATGAAACTGGAGAGTGATTTGCTATATGCACGTACACAGTAAGTCCTTAATGTTATCATTAGGTTCTATGACTTTAATCAAAATGATGTGTAATGCAACCAACTTTACCATAGGCTAATTAACATAAAGACATAAGTTACTACAACATTTCACCAATGTTATGGCAAAACAATGTTGAATGGAAGGATATTATTTGAGAACCTGCTGCATACGTGTGTGTGTAACAAAATTTCACATTTTACCATTTTTAAATGCTAATTTTCTTTCCAAACCTGGAAACCAGAGACCGCAGTGTAAGATGACGATGTAGTAAATCGAATGAGGGAAAGAAAACACATTCAATTCTGTGGCCTAAAGGTAGATAGGGCTTGATTTCTATTTTCTTGGACAAACTGTATTTGTCTTTGGTATATTCTTATACTCCTTTCCAGGATAAAAGAGTACGTTGACTTTGACATCTGTCACTACATTGATCCCTGTGTTTGATGCTGTGCTTTTCTTTCTTTGGTAGTTATACTTCCTCCTCCTGAAGCTATGCAGGAAGGTATTAAAAAGGATGACTTCCAATTCAGTATTTAGTTAAGTGCATACAAATAGTTGGACATAACAGTCAACATTTTATGCATTCCTCTATTTATTAGTACTTTTGCCTTCACTTCTCCCGGGTGTCCAGTATTCCTTGAAAAATTTTGGCTGCCCCAAATACAATGTTGTAATGCTTCATGAAGGCTTCCCCTTCCTCAGCTTGCTCCATGCTTTGCATTTCATTATTCCCTTCAATCCTTCCATTAAAGTTTCCCTTCCCTTGTGATCAATGAATTAATAAATGTTAAATGTCTGCTCTGGCTTATCCCAATATTTAGATCTAGCACTTACACAACTTACCTTCTAGTTTGAGTAAAAATTTACTTACATACACAATCACAAAAGAGCAACTGAAGGTCAATTATATTGCATCAGCATAGGAATAGTTTTCACAGAAAGAAGAGGTCAGTATGAGCTGAAGTAGTTAGAGAAAGAATAATGAAATCCACATATACCATATCTGGAGATGAAGAATTAATATTTTAATTTCTTATTTAATAATTTACTGGAATAGCTGGAAATTAGTGCAATAAGATTTATGGCATTGTAGGGAGGTTTCTGGTCAAGGCTGTATAAGCTCCTCAAATCACTTAGTTTCCTACTTAGTATACTCTCCTCCTATCAGCTAAAGGCTCACAGCCCCGCTCCCAATTTTTCCTATTAATGCAGAAGCCAAGGTTAAACATGTACAGGGCTTTGCTCTCAGTGGAGTCTCTATGAGGGTTGACTGAAGACAAAGATGATCCCAATGATGTCAACCTGTCCACCAGAGATTTTGGATGCATTATGTCTACAATTTGGGAAAGGACTACAGGCTAAGAATGTGAATGCTTGGAGCTTATCTAATTTTAATAGCTTTGCAGTGCCATGAAGAATCAGACTTCCTTTCTGCAAAACATTTTCTAAGAATTAGACCTTATACTTCTGTTCCCTCTGGTAGACCAGTTAGCCTGCCATTCTCTCCCTTTTAAAGTAAATTTGATTTTTGAGAGATTTAATCTCATTCCCTATCACAACATTATTTTTCATAACAGCAGGGAGAAATTTGATAAACTATTCTAGTTTCTTACATTTATGAATTTAATTCCCACTTCGTCAAAATGGGCTTCTGTCAGGAGATGAAACCAGATGCAACGAGTCATTCAAGTCTTAAATGTTTCTCCAGCTTGTTGAAGCAATTGCATTAAAAATCTTAATAAATATAGTTGCTGACTTTTTTTGCTTCCTCTGTGTTCCTGCTTCAGTTATACTATTTACACTTGAGCTTTCGCCACATTTGGTTAGAACTCAGTGACAACCCTTTCCATTCCCCCTGTTTTAAGTTACATCAACGTTTCTATTCCATGCACTGAACCTCCAATAATTTCTTTCTTTGAATCAAAACAGGTGGAGTCGGGTAGCAAGAAGAGCATGAGCATTGGTCCCAGAGACACCCAGGTGTGAATGCTAGCTGTATGATCTTGTATGTTTTAACTTTTCTGACACCCAATGCCATCGCTGAGTTAGGATTAAATAAATTAACCCAGGTAACAGCATCTGTCTCAACAATGTGCATATAGCAAATCATTCTGCCAGTTTTTCCACTTATATTTATTTATTTGGCCATAATCAAGAAACAGCAATTTCTCTTTTAAAGAGGGTTTATTTAAAACCTAGTTCTATATTTCATCTACACTTTCCGTAGGCTGTTATTTAAGTCCAATTGTGATTTCTTAGTCGTTAGTGTTTCTTATACTATTTTTATTATTACCTTTTGTCCACTTGCTGCTTATAATGTGCTTTTGTGTTTTTATGTACTTTAATGTGCTCTTGTAATGAATAGCATACCCAGACTGAAATTCATCTTGTTGGCTCATCATTCTGTATGGAATATTGCTTACATGCTCTTATTCTGAGAATCACAATCTTAACTGCAACATTCACTTGGTCAGGAAATTCAATTATGACAAGAGTGGGGCTTTTCAACCTGGGACTCTATAAAGACAACAGAAAATGTCCATTGAATTCCAAGGAAACATGGTAGAAGCTTTGTCTGCACTTTTCCACGTCTCCTCTTGGAAATTATACAGATCGAGAAATTGAATGAAAAAATTTTACAAACTCCATTTTCAGTGAAACCAGGAGACTCAGAAACATCTTAAACTACAACCTATGTATACAGGCTGTCGAAACCAACTGAGGCTAATGGAAGCAGGCAAGAAGCTGCATGGTAAATGGCGATAGGCAATGAAAAGAATGGCGAAGAGGGTATGAGCTGTAGTAATTACAGAAAACTCAGTAAGTATTCACTTCCAGTAGGGGGAGGCCTCATCCTCAATGGCAACTGCAGTGAGCAAGAATGAATTCAGGATTATCAACTTGTTTCATTTTGCCTGGACCTTTCCTAGCTTTAGTACTGAATATCCCATGCCCTAGGAACCTCCTCGATCCTGGGAAAACTGGGGTGCTGTTTACCCTAAATAAGATAGATTAGGGTGTAGTATTGTGGGGTCATGAGAAGGGGTTGGGGGACACACAGATGGTAGACTATGGAATGTACAAGGCAAAATGCATCAACAAAAAGTGGAGGTGCTATCTTGGAAGGTAAGAGATGTGTCCCTTGTGTCAGTAGCTGGTGAAGAAACTGGAGGATTACATTGGTAGAAGCCATTTAGAACCTTAAAGGCAAAAGGCATGTGATGGAATTGAGGCATAATTTTAAAAGGAAGTAGTCTGTTGCAACAGGTGGGAGTAGAGGAAGCTCATGAGCTGTAACATTTGGCAGATGGGAACTCCTTAGTCTTTCCCTCTGCCCTATAGTAACCTTTGCAAATAGCTGGTCTCGGAAAATTAAACTCATTTAAATACGAGTAACAACAACAACAACAACAATAGCAATAACACAAGAGTTGAAAGAGCACCTATACCACAGGTGGCAAACACAAGGCCTGGGGGCAGAATCTAGCCCTCCACCTTGTTTTATCTGGCCCAGCATCTTGTTTCTACCCAGCAGCAGAGCCAAGCTCCTTGCCCCTAGTTAAGGAGTAGTTACATTTACACAGTCCTAAAATTACATTCAGTCCTTTGAAGGCAACCATGAGGCTGATGTGGCCCCTAGTGAAAATGAGTTTGACACCCCTGACCTATACAAAGATACTATTAAATTTATGGAAAAGGATAGGAAAATTTTTGTGTAGATGAATGAATTGCACCAGAAAACTATTGCCAAGAAGCAGATAAAAATTATGATTTAACATTCTATGTATAAATAAAAGTTAAAGGAGTAATAACAATTATTAATGAAGATTTACATAGCAGAAATACAATGACTCAGGACTGGACAGCAGGAGATGATGAATAAATTAAAGGAGGAAGTGAAATGGGATTTGGCAGAATCATGAAGGAAATGAAAAGACCAATTATTTCATAAATAAGAGACGAAATCAGAACACAAGAAGAACAGACATTATTGAAAGCACCATAGGGGACAAGGTATATTTAAGAAAATTAATCAAATGAACAAAATAGATGAAAAGAATTAGAGAAAGAACTGACAGTAATGAAATACAAGCAAACATATACATATGGAGTCTCCCATGAAGAAAACTGAAACAAAAGATCAGAACAAATATTTAAAAATGGAATGCAAGCAAACATCTTTAAAAATAAGTCATGAATCTATATATTTAAAGGGCTTAACATGCATCTGGGAAAATTGATAAAGAAAAGGCAACATGAAGATATAACCTAAAGTGTTTGGAAAAAACAAAAAAAATATTTTGAACCAACAGATACAAATATCAAGTCACTTTTGGTAAAACAAAGTTGGCAGGCATCAGACTTTTTTGCTAAGAATCATTTTTTACTTTTTAATTAAAGTTGACATACAATACTATATTAGTTTCAGGTGTATACCCAGTGACCAGACACCGCACAACCCACCAAGTGACCATCTGGACAAACCCCACACCTATCTGACACCATATGTAGTGACTAGAATACCATTGTCTGTATTCCCTGTGCTGCACACCACATGCCCATGACCATTCTATAACAACAAACTTGTACTTTTTTCTTTCAAACTTTAATTTTTTTAATTGATTGATATTCAAATACAGTTGTCTCCATTTTCCTACCACCACTTTCCCCCACCGTACCCATGCTCACCTCCCACTCTCAATCCCACCCTCCCTTGGCTCCATCCATGGGTCCCTCATTCATGTTCATTTATGTCCCTTTCCCTTCTTTCCCACATTATTTCCCTCTCCCCTGCCCTCTAGTTACTGTCAGTTTGTTGTCGACTTCAGTGTCTCTGGCTATATTTTGTTTGCCAGTTTGTTTTGTTGATTAGGTTCCACTTAGAGGTGAGATCATATGGGATTTGTCTTTCACTGCCTGGCTTACTTCACTTAGCATAATACTTTCCAGTTCCATCTATGTTGTAGCAAAAGGCTGGAGCTCCTCCAATTTGTATGTCTTAATCCCTTCACCTTTTTGTCCATCCTCCCAACCCTGCTTCCTCCTGGCAACTGCCAAAAAATGTTCTCTGTATCTAGAGGCTGTTTCTGTTCTATTTGTTAGTTTATTTTGCTTTTTTGATTCAATCATTGATAGATATGTATTTCTTGCCATCTTATTGTTCATATTTTTAATCTGTTTTTCTTAAAGAAGACCCTTAAAGATATTAGATTTTTTAAATGATACAAATCAATCCCAGAAGACAGTGGAACATTCCTTATAAGATATTTAAGGAAAGAAACAATGAACCAGAGACTTTCCATGTGGCAAAGATGTCTTTCATATCTAACACTACTGAAAAGCAATTTTGAATGTGCAAGAACCCAGAGAATACTATTCATAAAAGCCCGTTTTGAGGAAACTATCAGAGGTTGAACTGTCAGCCAAGCAATGACTGGTGAAAAACTGGAAGTGAGCATTAAATGTATTTAATTATTGAAAATTTAAGATCAGAGCAAAAGAGAAGACAACCCAATTAGTAAGTTCTGAAAGCAGGGGAGGGGCAGGACCCGGAATATAATTGAAGGTTAGAACTTTGTTTAGAGGCGAGGTATTCCCTTCCCTCATTTTACAAAAGGAAGAAGGAAATGCTGATTAGATCCAGGAAGATGGTTTCTATTTTCTCCAGATGTAAAAGCTGAGTACATCAATGGAAAGTAAGAGGGCTAGGACTACGGTTAGGATCAGCAGTGTCAGGAAAAAATGTGTAGAATAGAGGTGGAGATCAAACTTTCAGACAATGGTAGTAGAACTACGTGTAAGAAGAGTTTGCTGTTTAAGGAAACCTTGGAATGAATCTGTGAAAGTGAAGTAATTGCCATGTGGTACCTGAATTTATTTACTCTGTAAATTGGATGTTGATAGTATATAATAGTTTAATATAGACTTTTATATTACTTTGCACCTGTAGACATAGTGCTTTGTATGTTTCTTATGCAAATCCATTCACTTAGTTTCTTTTTTCTACTATCTTATGACACATTGAGGATAAGGAGTGCCTTTGCTATTGCATCCAGTTCAGTACTCTGCCTTCTTCAAGTGTTCATTCAGTAAATATTTGACAAATTAAAAAATGAAACACACCTATAAGATTCCATTATGTTTAATGTTTATTTTCCAACACTCATTCCTAAAGATTCACATGAAATAATTTGTACTTTTAATAACCATTTAGTTTTCAGGCTCTGAGAAAGTAACACGCAAACTTGAAATTCCTGGTGAAGCTTAGAATAAAAATTACAATCACCTTTATTAATGCTAAATTGCATATATTTCTGACTTAATAGGTGAGGTGTACTAGGTATCTCAATGTTCATTATCCAGAAAGTCCAGTGAGTTTTTAATAAAATAAAAAGCCATATATGGAAGGGTATATGGCACATTGTGGTCATAAGTCATAGTGTAGATGGACCACGCAGGTAGACATTCAGTTCAGGGATGAATTTTAAAAGGCAACTTGACCAGTCATTTTAGGATCATTAAACAATCAAGCACCATTGAACTATAGGACTGTATTAATTGAGGGTGAGTATAAGTGTTATCTTCTCTGGGAGCTTGAAATGAACTATGGTTGTGAATTGTTTGCTTATTGGTATGGCCGAGAGAGCATTCCGAAGTCTTCCTTACTGGTTCCCTACTGACCCAAGAGAACTTTCCAAAGATATTCTCCCAATCCAATTGCAACTAAACCATTACACAATTGACACTGTTTTCCCCCACAAAATTTGGGAAGTATGAGTATACATTTTAATTTATTGTTAATTTACTGTGAAAGTGCCATTATCCAAATATAACACACTATTCACAATTTTGCATTAAAGAGAAAGTGTCTTAGGATTAGCTAATATTTTTTTAAAAGATTTTTATTTATGTATTTTTAGAGAAAGGGGAAGGAGAAAGAGTGGGAGAGAAATATCAATGTGTGGTTGCTTCCTGCGTGCCCCACAATGGGGACCTGGCCTGCAACCCAGGCATGTGCCCTGACTGGGAATCGAACCTGCAACCCTTTGGTTTGCAGGCCCGCGCCCAAACCACTGAGATACGCCAGCCAGGGCAGCTAATATTAAAAATAATTTATAGTTACCGAATTATTACTTACATCAGTAAAAGGAAAGATGAGATGATGAATAGTAAGCAAAACAAGACAGAGCTGAAGAAACTTTGGATACTTTATACATTGCATAATTTATCTCTAAGTGAGGAGAACTTCAGAGTGACAATTTAGAATATCTGTAATAATCGCTCTGCCTCTCAGAATGGAATGATTCTGAAGCTAAAAATAAAAGGATAGTCTAATTCAACACGAGAGAACCAATCTACCTTGACAGAAGTGTCCACAGCATTAACCACTGCATGTTTTGGCAAACAAGACTGGGATGTAGTTGAAGGAACACAAATGTTGAAACAAAGCAGAACTGGGTCCTCCTCTTCACTGTAGTACGTACTAACTGTGGGACCAGAATATAACAATTCTATCTTTCTTGGATTGTTATTAAATATTAGCAATAATGTGAATAAAGTACTTAGCACAGTGCTGGACACATAGCAAGAGCATGATGAATGATAGTTATTCTTCTTTTTGCTATTTCATGGCAAGAAATTTTATTAGGGTTAAAAATCTCAGAGTAACAAAACATCCACAAATCTCAAACAGCCATCTGTTTTGAGCAACATTCATACAATGAAACTCTAGCTCTCTGAAATGATTTGGATTCCTTCTTAAAACTCACCATAATGAGATTTGGCCTGCACCAGAGAAAAGCCATTAATGACCTAATTGTCAAATCGAATGGCCTGTTTTCAGTCATGTTCTTATTTATTTCTTCTGTGGCATGTGATGCTATTGACTATTCTTGTCTTAATTCATTCATTTGGACCCCTCAGCAAAAAGCTTTGTCTTGGTCCTTCTCTGAAACAGACTCCTTTCCTGGAGTTAGGACTTAAAAGGGGACTTCCTGACCTCATCTTCTGGGAAGACTTCCCTTCAGTTTATCTGGTAAAGTCAACACGATTCAGCAAAACTTTACTCAGTACCAAGTATACACTTGTCCCTGTTCAGGTGTCTGGATCACCAGTACAAGTGAGATTGCAGTGGTAGAAACTCCCAGTGCTTACTGTATTGAATTCTTCTCTCCTTCCTGGAGGTTATACCATTTGGCCCTTTGCAGGAGATGCGGCTCCATATTGATTCTAGCCGTGAGATGTGAATGAAGATGCTATTCATACAAATCATGGACTAAAGTACTTAATAGTCAGTACACGACTTCCTCTCTCTTTCCCCATGCTGCCATGACCCGGGAATGATGTGTTGATCTAACAGGTGCACACAGGAGAGCTAGTTTGGGCCCATGATTTCCAGATGAAGAAATTCTTGCTGACTTGCATCAGACTTTGTACGATTGAGGGAAAAAAACCCTAGCACAAAGCTGCTGAAACCTCAGATTTTGTTATTGCACCCTATTCTGTCTTCTACAATCCTATCCTAATCTAGTACAGTATGATATACTTGGAGGAAATGGGTTGATGTATACAAACATGTAGTACCAGGAAAATGTGCAAAGTGCTATGATGGCCTAATCACAGGATACTTTTGGTACATTGAGGAGGGGCAGTGACCTTCTTCTGAGTGGGGAGTCTTTAGGAAAGGTGTGAATTCCTGGTCGAATTACTCTCTTACCATCCTTTCTTTCCATTCCTGGGCCCAACTTTAAGAAGGTGCCAGAGGAGAGAGGGCCACTCCAAGGAGCAGTTTTCCTAGGTTACTATGAACAGGAAACCAAAGAACAAGCATCCCCCTTTTCTCAGTCCAGGTTCCAGACACCTGGGGTTTTCTTTCAAACCATGATGCTTGAAAAGACTAGATGAGAAATTGAGGCATCTTCATGATTTTACAATTAGCACAACTCAGACCAAGGTCAGCCAGAGAGGCTAGCTATATATGAAAGATCTCTTGAGTATTCAACCTTAAATTAACTTTTTTATGTATGTCTTATTCTTTTTATTTCTGTTCTTTGTCTATGTTCCAAACACCTCACAAATTTCCCTCCAGATCTTCCTATCAGGTAGCACTAATTGGAAAACATGCTGCCTCTAGTTACACTGTGTTCATTTACATTTGATTTTTTGTCATTATGAGCATACCTTATTTTACTGTGCATTTCTTTATTGCACTTCACAGATATTGAATATTCACAAATTGAAAGTTTGTAGTAACCCCTTGTTGAGCAAATCTTTTGGCACCATTTTTCCAACAGCATTTGCTCGCTTTGTGTCTTTATGTCACATTTTGGTAATTATCACAATATTGCAAACTTTTTCATTTTTATAATATATTTTGTGGTGATCTGTAATCAGTGATCTTTGAGGTTACTACTGTAGTTGAGGCACCACAAGCTGTACCCGTATAAGACAGTAAACCTAATGGATAAGTGTTGTGTGTTCTGACTGCGCTACTGACCAGCCTTTCCACATTTCTCTCCCTCAACTTGGGCCTCCCTATTCCCTGAGTTATGACAATTTTAAAAATTAGGTCAGTTAATAATCCCACAATGGCCTCTAAGTGTTCAAGTGAAAGGAAGACTCACACATTTCTCACTGTAAGTCAAAAGCTATAAATGACTAAGCTTAGTAAGGAAGTCAGGTCAAAAGCTGAGATAGGCTGAAGACTAGGTTTCTTGCACCAAACAATTAGTCAAGCTGTGAGTGCAAAGAAAACTTCCGTTTTTTCCTTTTTTAAAATTGTTGTTCAAGTACAGTTGTCTGCATTTTTACCCCACCATGCCTCCCACCCACCCCTGCCTCCCACCCTCGAACCTTCCCCCTTTGGCTTTGTCCATGTGTCCTTTATACATGTTCTTTGATGGCCTTATTTTCCCCCATTATCCCTCTCCTCCCTCCCCTCTAGTTACTGTCAGTTTGTTCTTTATTTCACTATCTCTGGTTATACTTTGTTTGCTTGTTTGTTTTGTTGATCAAGTTCCACTTATGGGTGAGATCATATGGTATTTGTCTTTCACTGCAGCAGAAAGAAAGAAGGAGTTCCTACCCTTCATGACAGCATGGATGGGACTGGAGAGCATTATCCTAAGTGAAAGGAAAATTTCTTAAAGGAAATTAAAAATGCTACTTCAGTGAAACAGCCTATTTCTGATATGGAGAAAGTTTAGTGGTCTGGTAGAAGATCAAACCAGGCATACATTCCCTTAAACCAAAATCTAATCTAGAGCAATGCCCTAAATCTCTTTAATTCTAAGAAGGCTGAGAGAGGTGAGGAAGCTGCAAAAGAAAAGTCTGAAGGTAGTAGAGAATGGTTCATGAGGATTTAGAAAATAAGCCATTTCCATAACATAAAAGTGCAAGGTGAAGCAGCAGGTGCTGATGTAGAAGATGCAGCAAATTATCCAGATGATCTAAGATAATTAATGAAGATGGCTATACTAAACAACAGATTTTTAATGCAGATTTTTAATACAGGCTTATATTTTAAAAAGATGCCATCTAGGACTTTCATAGCTAGAGAGAAGTCAACACCTGGCTTCAAAGCTCCAAAGGACAGGCTCGCTCTCTTATTAGGGGCTAATACAGCTGGTGACTTTAAGTTTACATCAATGCTCATTTACCATTCTGAAAATCTTAGGGCCCTTAAGAATTATGCTGTATCTGTTCTGCCTATGTTCTATAAATGCAACAAGAAAGTCTAGGGGACAGCACATTTGTTGACAACATGGTTTAGTGAATATTGAAAGCCCACTGTTGAGACCCACTGTCCAGAAAAAATATTCCTTTCAAAATATTACTGCTCATTGACAATGTACCTGGAAACTCATGAGCTCTCATGGAGATGTACAAATGATTACTATTGTGTTCATGCCCACTAACATGACATTCATTCTGTAGCCAATGGGTTAAGAAGTAATTTCAAGTTTTAAGTCTTATTATTTAAGAAGTTGATTCCAGCTCTCATGGGTGAGTTTGAGGGATTCAAGACTTCAGTGGAGGAAGTAAGTGCAGATGACAGCAAGAGAACTAGAATTAGAAGTGGAGCCTGAAGATGTGGCTGAATTGCTGCAATCTCATGATAAAACTTCAACAAATGCGGAGGTGCTTCTTATGGATGAGTAAAGAAAGTGGTTTCTTGAGATGGACTCTACTCCTGGTGAAAATGCTGTGAAGATTGTTGAAATGACAATAAAGGAGTTAGAATGTTACATAAACTTAGTTGATAAAGCAGTGATAGGGGTTGAGAAGATTGACTTCAATTTTGAAAGAAGTCTCACCCTCTGGTAAAATGTGGATAAAATGCTACCAAACAGAATTGCATACCAAAGAGAAATTATTTGTGAAAGGAATAGTCAATTGATGTGGCAAACTTCTTTGTTGTCTTATTTTAAGAACTCTTCACAGCTACGCCAGCCTTCAGCAGCCACCACTCTGATCAGTGAGCAGCCATCAACAACATCAAGGCAAGACCCTCCACCAGCAAAAGGATGTGACTTGCTGAAAGCCCTGATGATGGTTAACATTTTTTAGCAATAAAGTAATTTTTTATCTTCACCTGAAGATACATTTATTGACTTTTAGAGAGAGAGGAAGAAAGGAAGGGGGGTAGAAAGGGAGAGAGAAGGATCAATTAGTTCCATATGTGCCCCAACTGGGGATCAAACCTGCAACCTTTTGGTGTGTGGGACAATGCTCCAACCAACTGAGCCACTTGCCCAGGGCAGCAATAAAGCATTTTTAAATAAGGTATGCATGTTGCCTTTTAGACACAATGTTATTGCACACTTAATAGACTCCAGTGTGGTGTAAACATTACTTTTATACGACACACTGAGGCTAAGGGGTATCTTTCCTATTGCACCCAGGCCAGTACACCCAGTTCAAGTGTTTATTCAATAAAGATATGATAAATGAATAAATTAAACACACCTATAAGATTCCATTATGCTTAACATTTATTTTTCCAACACTCATCCCTAAAGATTCATATGAAATAATTTGTACTTTTAATAATTATTTATCAATAGTTTTCAGGGTCTGAGAATGTAACATACAAACTTGAAATTCCTGGTGAAGCTTAGAATAAAAATTATAATCACCTTTATAAATGCTAAACTGCATACTTTTTCTGACTTAATAGGTGCCCTCACCTATTGAGGTATCTCAATGTTCATCACCCAGAAAGTCCAGTGAGTTTTTAATAAAATAAAAAGCCATATATGGAAGAGTATATGGCACATTGTGGTCATAAGTCATAGTGTAGATGGACCACGCAGGTAGACATTCAGTTCAGGGATGAATTTTAAAAGGCAACTTGACCAGTCATTTTAGGATAGTTAAACAATCAAGCACCATTGATCTATAGGACTGTATTAACTGAGGGTGAGTATAAGTGTTATCTTCTCTGGGAGCTTGAAATGAACTATGGTTGTGAATTGTTTGCTTATTGGTATGGCCGAGAGAGCATTCCGAAGTCTGGTTCCCTACTGACCCAAGAGAACTTTCCAAAGATATTCTCGCAATCCAACTGCAATTAAACTGCTATATAATTGACACTGTTTTCCCTACAAAATATGGGAAGTATACATTTTAATTTATTGTTAATTTACTGTGAAAACATCCTTATCCAAATATAGCACACTGTTCACAATTTTGCATCAAAAAGAAAACATCTGAGGATTAACTAATGTTAAAAATAATTTGTGGTTACTGGCACCTCCCATGGGGACAGAGACCTACAGCTGGATCGCATCTCTGTGTATTACAATGAAGTCACAGGTGGAGGAAAATATGTTCCTTATGCTATCTTGGTGGATCTAGAACCTGGGACCATGAACTCTGTTTGCTCGGGTCCTTTTGGCTAGATCTTTGGACCAAACTACTTTTTTTTCAGTCTGGGGCAGGCAACAACTGAACCAAAGGTCACTATACAGAGGGGCCTGAACTGGTTGATTTGGTCCTGGACATGTTACAGAAGTCTGAGAGCTGTGACTGCCTGCAGGGCTTCTACCTGGCCCACTCACTAGTCGGGGACACAGGCTCTGGAATGGGTACCTTCCTCATCAGCAAGATCTGTGAGGAGTATTCTGACCACACCATGAGCACCTTTAGTGCAGTACCCTCACCCAATATCTGACACTGTGATTAAGTCCTACAGTGCCATCCTCTCTGTCCAGCAGTTGATAGACAATCCTGATGAGACCTACTGCATTGATAACAAGGCTCTCTGCTTCCACATCGTCAAGTGGACCACGTCCACCTATGGGTACCCCACCCAAAGTCTCAGCCACCATGGGCGGTGTCACCACCTGCCTCTGCTTCCCTTGCTGGCTCATTCGTGACCTTTGCAAACTGGCAGTCAACACAACACCCTTCCCATGCCTCTACCTCTTTATGCCTGGCTTTGCCCCTCTAACCAGCTGTGGATATCAGCATTATTGGGCCCTCATTGTATCCTAACTCACCTAACAGGTATTTGATTTCAAGAACATGATGACAGCCTGTGACCCCCTCCATGGCTGGTACCTCACTGTGGCTGCTGCCTTTCATGGGTGGATATCTGTGAAGGAGGTAGACAAGCAGATGCTCGACATGCAAAACAAGAAGAGTAGTTACTTTGTGGAGTGGATCCCCAACAACATCAAGACAGCTGTCTGACACCCCACCCTGTGGCCTGAAGACAGCAGTCACCTTCATTGGCAAAAGCATGGCCATCCAGGAGCTGTTCAAATGTGTCTTGGAGCAGTTTCAGCCACATTCCACAGGAAGGCCTTTCTGCATTGGCTCCCCGGGTGAGAGCATGGATGAGATGGAGTTCACCGAGGCTAAGAGCAACATGAATGACCTGGTGTCCAAGATCAGCAGTCCCAGGACAGCATGGCAGAAGAGGAGGAGGATCTTGGTGAGGAGGCAGAAGAGGAGGACTAAGGCCACTCCCCATCACTTGGGATTCTCAGTTCCTTCTGCCTTCTTCCTCAACTGCCCGTTTCCTATCCCTGGGAATTTGCATCTTCTGCCTCTGTGTTTTTTTAGGAGGGGTGTTCTAGAGCAGTGCCTGACACATAATAGGCACTCGATAGATACTTGTTGTTTGTGGACTGTTTCTTCTCTCTTTCCATTCTGGGAAATGTAGATTTCTGCAATAATGTATTTCCTTCTAGTGCCCACTCCTTCCATTTGTTCAGTTAATATTTCCCTCTCTTTTTTCAAGATAATTCTCCAAGGAGCTGGGTCTCATCCAGATCCCATTCAGACCTGTGTGATGAAACACCACCCTAAGCCCATGTGGTAGCTAAAGGGAAAGGGAACCGCTGCCTACAGCGGGTAGAAGCCCCTGCAAGAAGTGGGTGGGGCTTCCCTTCTGCAGCAGTTTTGGAGAGTGCGATTCAGGCTATTAAAGTCCTGGTTTTCAGGCATTTTTCTCTGCTTCTCTGTGAGCTTTGGGGGTGTGTGTTAACAGTATTATCTCCATTTTCAGTCTCTTCCCAAGTTCTGTCCTGAACTCTGCTTCCTTGCTGGTCTGCTCCTCTCTGTCAAGTGGGATCCTTCCCTCTTCCTTGCTACCTCCCTCTTACATCGGACCCCTCCCGTTCTCTGAATGGAGGAGGGGATAAAAGCAGAAGAGATGACCAGCTTTAGTTCCTAAACCTCCAGAAAGGCCCTCCCCCTCCCCACCATTTCTTACCCAAAAAGGAATATCAGTTCTGCTGTAGGTTATGAAACAGTATGTACTGCCACCTAAATGTTGTAGTCATTCCCTTGAGGAGAAGGGACAGGCCACCCTCTGTCTTTTGGTAACATCTCATTTCTTCTTTTGCTGTGGCTATTGTCCTATACTACACTTCAAATTTCTATTTTGTGCTGAACTTGCTTGTTTTTTTGCTCATATTGAAAAAAAAAAGATGTTGCCCCAAGAGCCAAAAATAAATGGGAATTGAAAAGAATATTCTGTGTTCCAATAAAACTTTATTTATAAAAGTGGTAGTGGGCTGCATTTGGTCTGTAAGCCAAGGCTTGCTGACCCCTGCATTATGAGAAGGTTGAGGCTTGTGCTCCAGCATGAATGCTGAAGGTTTGGAATAGTCTGTGGGAAACAAGAAGAGTGAGTCTGGATGGGCAACAAGGAAAAGCATACAGGTGGAGCTGAGCGTTCAGCCGACATTAGAATGTGTTGGGGGTGGCCCCATCTGCATTGTTTTTCAAGCCTCTAGCAATTCTGAACACTTCCTCCTCTGTGATCAGAGAGCATTGCTTTCACTTCTGGATCATCATAGCTGTTTCTCCCCCTAGACTAGGGACATTTTGAAGGGAAGGTCCTTGTCTAATTTTTTTAGTAGCCTAATTTTTCTCAGTTTCTAGCTAATGACCACATTCTTTAGCCATAAGCATTTGCCTGTCACCTCACTGCGACCCAGTGAGAGCCCTTTCCCGAACCTGAGCCCTAATGGCCAGGCCTGCCTCACTTCATGTTGCATTCATCCAGGCCCATCTTGCTCTCTGAGCACTGGTGACTAATGTGGTGATTGCGGCTGGTCAGAGAAGATGAAGTCATGTAGCAATTATGGCTCCACACTCACACATACACTGTTTTATCTGTTTTGTACCCCCATCTTCCGGTCTTCAGAACAAAAAATGTCTCTGACTTTACATGGCCCACACAGCTGTCCAACTGGCTGCAAACAGAGAAGTGAGTGAAGTCAGCGAAGGGATGAGTCACTGCACAACAGTGTCATTTACACTCATCCCTACCCCCTTCCTCCTTCAGATGGGGATTTACTGCTTGGTTAGGAGCCCTTTGCCACATCCCCAAGGACAATGTGCAAGGAAGAGCCTCTGGGGGGGGGGGGCGGTGGAAGTAACTTACTTGGCAAATGGATTGTTCACTACTGCTCCACCTAGTTGAGTAATGAGGCGATGATAGCATTTAAGGGGCATAGACAATTGGCTGAGTGGCTTAGTGGTATTTAAATCTTCTAGAAAAAGGACAAACAATATACAATTCAAAGCCCAAATCCTTATAATTTAGTTATAGCCTTACAGTATTTCCTGAGTCACGATGCCAAGTAATCCTATAACCAGGAAATCTCATAGGAACCAATGGTAACCTCATTCCCTGCTGCTATTGTCCACATTAATTCATGAAACCCCATGCAAATGAGCACCCGTGTGGGGCACATGGCATTGTCTGCTAATCTGAATTGAGGCTGGTAGGTTTTATCATGATCAATGTTTTATTTGGATCCATGTTGGCATGGATTTAAAATCTATGATGAAGAACAATAACATCAATGATATTATAAGTAAAAATGATTTTTTCACTGTGATTTCTGCATTTCTACTATAAATTTTTTCTCTTTTAAGGCTGATACCATGCAGAATATGAGAAGCTTAGACTGGATGGAACACATTGACTGTGTTTCCTGCTTTTCTTGCCCTCGGCCAGCCTTCTGTAATCATCACCCTTGCATCTCCATCTTTAAAAGTTCTCTTTCCTCCTCTTTGTAACAGGCCTCCCAGGGGACTGCTTGTGGATTCTCAGACAGAAGAGGATAGAGAGACAGACAAGACTGAGGCTGGAGGAGCAGCTGCTTGTCCACCCTGCTGCCAAGGCTTGGCACCAGGTTCCTGGGGAAGTGGTAGGCACCTGGTTCACACAGGACCAGCACAGCTGGTCCAGCTTTTGACTGGCAGAGCGTGGCTTCCTTCGTCACTAAAGTGACTGTCCCTGTGATCTCGCTACAGCCTGCTGAAACTGAGAGGGACACAGTGAAAGCAGTACACCTCGGCGGAGCAGGTGCAAGTCACATTTCACTAATGAACAATGGGCATTTTGCACACAGGGAGGCTTTGATCTGAGAGTAAATAGCCCTTCTGTTGGACAGGATGTTGGCGGAGGCAGGCAGCAGTGAGAAGCATCAGGAAGGATCCTTCCTTCTAGAAAGCCAGTGCAAGAGCAATCATCAAACAACTTGCAGAGTCACACACTCCCATTCTGAGACTTTTTGGGAGAAAGCTATGTGTTTGTGGCAGTCTTTTAGTTGATTCAATATTTGGACCATCCCCCAAAAGAGTAAAACCTTTCTTCTGTATTAAACTTAAATGTGCCTTCTACTGATCAATTTCATTTCTGCCTTATGGATTTACACAGAACAATTCTAAGAGATGAAGTCAGAGCTGAGATTGGAACCCAATCCAGTCCGGGCCTTGTGCCTCTGTGTCGTGTCACCCTACTGATGTCTGCAATCATGTGCAGGGTTGACTGTGATTCTGTGCTAGGCAAAGTACAAATGATCTATCCCGCTCTTTAAGTACACAGGACTTCCCATCATCTCACCTTCCTTTCCCACAACCTGCTTTCAGCAGGTGACCTGACCTGAGACTGTGTGCAAATTAAAGCCAATGTATTTGTATCCTTGTATTTGAATTATTTCCTCTCAGTTTTCATTGAGGGGTGTAGACTGTTGGGCAAGGGAACTGAGGTTTCATAAATCAGATGAGGGAGGGGCATTTAGGGAGAGGGTGAAGAGGGCATGTCCATATAAGGAAAAGGTCTCCTTGGGGCAAGGGCTGGGGTATCTCCATGTCTGTAAGGACAGCCAATGCCAGAGAAACAGAGGCATACTGCCTCCGTGTGAACACTGTGGGAATGTCTGATGAGTCAAGAGATAGGCCTCAAATAAGGAACCCAGTGCAAGCACATTATTGCTCAAAAGCTGGATATGCCAGGAGGCAGGTGGATTCATAGCAGTAAAAATATAGCCACATGGTTACTGTCCATAGACCTGTATAACAGGGTTCAGGGATGTAGAGCAGATAACTGCACCTGAACTCATGCCCAAGGCAGCAGAAATACCTATCTGAGCATGTGTATTTGCGAGAGGGTTATGCAGTGACCCGCTATGGGTGAAAGGTGGAGAGACATGGATTTAAAAACTCACATGGAGCACTGGCTGGGTGGCTCAGTTGGTTGGAGTGTTGTCCCATGCACCAATAGGGTTAGTTCCTTTGTCAGGACACATCTAGTTTGCAGGTTTCAATCCCTGGTCGAGGTGTGTTAGGGAGGCAACCGAAGAATGTTGCTCTCTCTCTCTCTCAAGTCAATAAACGTATCTTCAGGTGGAGGTTAAAAAAAGAAAACCCTAACATGGACAGGCCTTGATCCCTTGTGCCAGCAAGGGCCCTGTGTGCCTGGGAAGGTGTTGGTATGGCCAGTCTTGGTGAGGTTCCGAACAAGTGGGGCATGCGATGTGTCAGAGAGACAAGCATCACTGTTCTCAAATCCTGCTATTGCTCTTGGGTCAGGAGCTTGTTTTGGATACTTGACAGCAATTAACTGACTCCAATGGTTACACTGCTGTCAGGACTGGCTCAGGACCCAAACAAAGTCAAACTAGGGCATTCAGAGCTCTGTGAACTCAGAGGAACAAAGCTAAAGAAGGCTGGGATGGATACCATATAGGTGCTGGTAACGCTTCACACTTTCCCCCCTTCTTTTACCTTATCAAGATGCATCTCTCCAATGTACCATAGTCCTCTGGACCTAGCTGTTTCTTAAGGAACTAATCAATTAATTGTGCAGGAACATTGTGACTAACTAGACTATACTCATTATTAGACAGAAATCATTTGGCATAGAAATGGGAATGGGCAAGATAAGTGAATTTACCCAAAGGAATGGGAAAGTTGGGTATCAGGTGTGTGTGTGTGTGTGTGTGTGTGTGTGTGCGCGCGCGCGCGCATGAGAGAGAGAGAGAGAGAGAGAGAGAGAGAGAGAATTAATCAACATGAAAACACTCTCCATAAGAACTGGAGACATAAGGCTGATGCTATTAAGGGTCCTTCCATGTATGAAGTTCCTGCAGTTCTCTTTATCGCCATCGGAACATTATTGCCTCATTGCCACCCACTGGCCTGCCGGCTGTACAGTATTCCACATTGTTATGACTTTTCAAGAGCATTCTACTTCACTACAAGATTATTGTTCCTAATCAATTACATTTGAATCTGTAGATTGTATTTTCCTTTTTGTTTTGTTCAAATTTGTCATTTTGAATTCATTTGACATTTACTTCCATTAAAAAAAGTTTCCGAGACTCATCTTTCCCTTTGCTATTTTTAACACTTCGAAAATGCATCGTTGAGTCAACAGCGACAGCCAGTTTTGTTGCACACTTTTCCTTTGAATTTGAACTCTGCTCTTCATTCTAAATCTTTCTAGTGTATTTTGGTCCTTTAAATCCAAAAATGTCCTGCTTTGCTACCTGTTGGTGGGCCACAAGCATTGCTGTTTCAGATTCTAAGCTGGAAATTGCTGACTCTTTTTCTTAGGGTTTTCTCAGAGAGTTTGGGAGACATGTGAGTTGGTGTTAGATCCGCCCACAGATTTCACTGTGCTTCCCCATTTCAAATTTCATTTACAATTTAACATTTAGTTAATCTGTGTCTTTTTTGGTCTCTTTTATGATTCTTTTATTTATTTTTGCTTTTCTATGACTAGAAAGTTTGCACTCAACCTTTATCTTTTTTGCAATTATACATTTTTTATTGTTTTGTAGCTTGTACTTTTACTGTTGTTGCAATCCCCAATTGCATAAGTGCCTCTTCCTGTCCTCAGGACATTGGTTTGTAAACTATTTAGATTTACTTATTTACTCATTTCTTCATTTTCATCAGAGAATCTATGGGTTCGAATGCGTGTGTGGATGGGAGTCCCCCAAAGCCTTCCTTGTCCATTTTTGACTTGCTGGTCAGTTTCTCCCTGGTTCTTCCTTCAGAAGAACAAGCATGGTTCTGCTTGGCTCAGGTATCCCTGCCAGAATGATTGGGGATAATTAGAGAAGAACATTGAATTATGTTACATGGTAACAACAAAATCCCAGGAAGAGCTCACTTCATTGTTGCTGTGAATTGGGCAGCAGGTAGGGGGAGGCAGAGCAGAGCAAGGTTTTGATTTTGTGAATGAACTTGTTCTTCACTTCATGAGCCGTGGGAGACTAGCTCAGAAAACCTGAAGCATTTGTTGTTTGTGTCTCTCCTCTGTTAATCAAAATGTGGTCTGTATTCAAGCCTCCAATCAGCTCAAAGTCTTTTCAAAGATAAAGATAGTCTCCCATCTCCTCAGCATCTACCAAGCACAGAGTATGGGATATAACTGGCTGTCAATACATATTGCTGAACAAATAGATAAACATTTTCCCCCAATGCTATATGTGATGGCATTCAATAACTTTATTAAGAATCACTAAAACATACTTAAAAATCACTGGCTCCACACCTTTTTGGTCCATGTTAACTCTACCCATTTTGTTCTCAATGATATCTAATTTTTGATTTTGTCTTTTATAAGCAAATATTAAAAAACTGGGATTGTTCAGTTTTTCTGAGCAGAGCTTAGGAGAAATAGACTGTAAGGGTAGTTAACACATTGAGTGTGTATTTACTAACAAACCTGGCTGGGATGAATATGAGCTCTGAGACTGTGAAGGAGACAGATGGGGAACCATCAGTTTATTTTATCTGCGCAGAGAATCAGCGTCCCTTGAAACTTTCTCTGATGTCGCCCTCTACATTGATCGGCAGACAGAGCCGCTCACTGCCAGATCTCTATTTAACTTCATTCTGCCCAGACACACAAAAGTAGTGTGTTCTTTCCTATCTTGATGGCAGATAATGCATGTTAACCCAGTATTATCCTTGGCAATATAAGATTATTTGAATATAAAGTCATAATAAGATCAATACTTTAACTTATGCTCTCCAGAATTATTTGCTTAAAGCTAGAGGGGGTACAATTCAGTGCTTTTGAGCAATTCTATTACGAAGTGATATCCTCATGTATAAAGTGGTTTCATAGCAGTCCTTATCTTTTAGTGCAGGTCTCTCCTCCTGTCTCTCTAGCCCTTTCCCAATAAAGTACTACTTTGAGCAAAATGTGGAACATGTAATCTTGGATAATTTGAAAGCTAAATTGCAAATTATGTAAATAAGAATATCTGAAGAATTTTTGTTGTAAGAGTAATAGGGAAAGAATAAACAAGTACATTAAATACCTGGCACATAGTAGGTACTCCATAGCTGTGACCTTTGTGCAGGAATGTGGATGCTGAGCACACAAATACAAAACCAAAGCAGCAGTGTAGAGGTATACAGGCACTAAGGAATAAAGGTGACAAAATGAAATGTGTAGGAAGTAACCTCAAGTGGATTCAGTTTGCTCTTCTGAAATGCAGAAAGAACCTTCCAGAACACAGAAGATCTAACTGGACTTGATGTAATATGTTAGTAGTGGTCATGGTTGTTCAGATGACACATGTCTTAGCGGTCTTATCATTGTTTTTTGGTCAAGTTTTTATTTTTCTTTGTATTATACATTTTCTACCCTTAAGATTTGAGAAAATAATACATATTTTTAAAATCAAGTGAAAAACAACTTTTTTTTTCCCCTGGGAAAGGAGTGAATCCCTCATTCCAATGTTGTGGTTCTTTGATTAGTAGAAGATGCTTTCATAATCCTGCTAACCACTGGGTGTGTTTGCTCAAAATTGATCTATGGCATTAATAAATAACAAGCATCCCCATTAAATTGCAGAGGACTTAAGTCTTGACCTTATGCCCTAAGGACCAATAAAGCTGCACTCATTTAGAGATAGTTTTAGAGACAAAGTTTCCTCATTTAAAATGCCCACATTCAATTCTTTAGAGTTCAGCTTGGTATCATTAGCCGAGTCTGCCTACTACGTCTCATGAGACCGAGACAGGCTCTTAAGCAGCATTTGTCCTAATTGCCTTGTTTGTATTAACCTTCCCCGAAACTTCAACTTATGTGGAAAGCTTCCTTTTTCTTTGTTCTGCCTCTAGCCCCTAGAATGATTTGAACTTATGCTACCCATTGGATCTTTTTTGAACCTGGCTTTTCACTCCAACTTTGTTTTTAGGTGTTTTCAGCATGACTGCAGAACACCGTAAAAAGGGGTTGAAAAATTTATCCTATCCTAAAATTGCTTCTCTGTGATCACATCCCACTACTTTCTTTCAAGCATGACTATTTTTCCTGTCTGTGCCCTGAGCATTCTTCTCTCTGCCTTCGCGCATTTGGTTGACTCTACATAGAAGGCCTTCTCCCAGCTCCACCTATTTAAATTTTAACATCTGTGGTGGTTCCTGGCCAGCAGGATCTGTGTATGTTGTGGCTGCTCGTGAACAAATACACACAGACAACAGAAGTCCTGTGGAGAAAAAGGGACAGCATGGCCACTCTCTGAGAGAGAGGGTGAGAGGGCCAGGGAGCCCTGTCCCTGCCTGGACAGGCATTTATTGCTTCTCTGGATACATTACATGGATGGTAGTCCTCATTTACTATGAACAGGTTCACTGCAGGGGACTGTTTTACAGATAACAAAGGAAAGAATGCTGCTAATTACTTCAAAGAGAAGGATGTTTCAGATCAGGGGGAAAATTTGTTGAACTAGTCACACTCCATACTTGGGAGGTTTAGGAAGTTGCAGTAAGCTCTTGCTGCCTCAATTCAGGGTGAGGGAGTTTTAGCAAAAGCAAGTCTCATAGCAGTCTAAGTACAATGCAGGCCTGACTCCCCACAGGAGAATCTCTCTGTGGGCATGGTCCTGTGTGCCACTCTTACCCCACTGGTTTTCCACATGAGGGCGGAGCTACATTTCCATGCCATGCGAAGTGGTTCCCTAAAAACATCCTAGCAGTAGTTCACTCTCTCTATGAAATCCTTCTGGATTCTTGTGGCTGGAGGTACACTCTCCCTTCTCTGCATTCCCATAGCCACCCAAGGACTCCTCATGGCCACTGTTACTTGGTGCCTCGATGTTTATCTCCCAGATCTCCTGGGCTGTTCCCATTTTAAGAGATGGGACTTGCTTCCTCAATGGTTTCCAACCAAGAGTCCTCTTAGAGAAGTTGCTCAAATTATTGACTGAAGACAAGTATAACTTGGGATAAAATGACCTGTTTACTAGACTAAATCCCTGCCCCTCCCCATTTTCAACTGAATTTTGAAATAGAGAACAGGCTGACAGTGACCGGAGGGGAGAGGGGAGAGAATTTCAAGGGAAAAGGGGAAGGGTTTATAGGAACAAATATGAAGGACACATGGACAAAAACTAGGGGGTGTGGAAATGGGAGGGAGGTCAGGAGGGATGGGCGGGTGGCCAGGGAAGGGAGTATAGGACACAAAACTGTACTTGAACAACAATTTAAAAAAATAAAAAAAGAAAGAAACTACATAGATATAGCCAGCTGTATAATGCAAACTAATTTCCTCCTCTTCCCAAGACACTTATATAAACCATCAAAATTGTGAGTATAAAGAAGTACGAGGGTGTTTGTAGGTGCATACCTGTGCTTTGGGGGAAACATAAGTTGACATTTTGGCAAACTGATAAAAAATAACAATAACCTTGTGGTGTGTGTGGCCTATGATTTTAGGTTTTAGGCAAAACCTATCGTGTCCTGGGAAAGGTTGTTTTGGTCTTCTCTGAAACCTGAGCCATAGATCACCCCTCTAAATTTGGCTTCCATTCAAATTTCCTAGAGTCACAGCTGAGCCCCTGAGATGCTGACTCACCGCCCTTGTTAAACTTTCTGGCACCAGCATGTGCATTGTGACCTTTTTTTTTGTCTCCAAAGAATACATAGTCACATCAGAGAAGAACTTTGTCCAACTTCTTTCCCCTCAGTGCCCACTAATTTCCAGTTCTTTTATAGCTGAAGGAACAGATCTACAACCTCAGAGTTAAATTTAATTGTTGTTTCATAAACTTTCACTAAAATTCTGCTTTCCTCTTTGGGAAATTAGGGATCTTTATGGCACAAACACTTCCAATGGATTAACACTTTAGTAGTAAATTTAGATATAAAGAATCAAATTCTACTCAGAAATCTCACCCACTGCATATAATGAAATTATTTATAGCAAGAAAATCCAGAGAAATAAATCATAGGCCCTGCCCTTAGACATTTAAGACATCAACAGATATTGAAGAATTAAAATAGCACAGTGTAAAAAGGAATATAGAATAGGTATGTAACAAAAATATAAAATGAGGCATTCATTAGATTCACAAGAATATTGGCACCATTAATGAGATAATATGTTTTGAAAACTTGGAGATACCTTGATGAACATGAACATTTCTGCCGAGCAGGCATACCAAGGGTAGTTTTATCATTGGTTTACTGTGTGGAATAAATGAGGTAATAAAGATGAGACATTTGGAATACTGGCTGGCACATGGGCGGTTATTTTCAAAGGTCATTTCTCATCTCTGTAAGTTATTTCAGAGCTCTTTACAACTAGTTGTTACATTGCCATCATTTCCCTAATAGGGAGAAGGACTGATATAGTCATTCCAATGACATAAAATATGTTACAATGAAGGATTATGCCACCTAGAGCTATAGAGTTATCACAATTAAGAAAAATTCTTAAGGCTTTATTATATGTTCATAACAGCTGAAGTAAGACTTCTTTACTATCAAATATGTATTCTTCACATACCAAGTGCCTGATGGGCTTTCAAAGGCTCGTGTAAGCTAAGCAGGTCTTGGCTGAAGCACTGTACCGAAGCTGACCATGATGAACAACAGGAGCTGAGTCTTCTAGACGACCAAAATCAGACTGGAGGAGTGAAAACATAAACTGAGCGTGCTATTTATTGCTATGTCAACAAGATAAAACAAATCGATTGCTTAATTGTTCATTGTTGTTATGCTGGTAGTAGATAGTGTAGGTGTAGCCACTCACTTTCAATTTATTTTTAATACATAGCACGGTCAGGGTGTTATAGTGGGGAGAGTCTAGCTCTGTGACTTTGAACCTGTTATACTAACACTGGGCAGAAGTTTCACTCTCTAAAATTGGATTGTGTTTCTCCTGCTCCTTCTAGAACTAAAATGCCACAGGTAAACTAATTACGAAGATTCTGTGGCACACCAAAAATATATATTTTTTGCTAATCTGACCCCCCAAAATAGGTATAATTTTGATTCATTCACACCAGACAGCTACTTTTGTATTGGCTGTTGTCATTTTTTTTTATTTGACATTCTAAGGGAAAAGAGGTCAGTTCCTCTGACTAAGTAGTCAGGTAATGCATGTTTTAAAAATTCTTGAGGCACACTGGTTGAAAATTGCTGCTGTAGAAGATAGAATTATATTATGGATACTATAGAAAAATGGTTTGCCACATATTTGAAAGTTTCTTTTAAAAGGAATAGTTTGAAGTGTGTGTATAACAAAGTGCAGAGCATTGCTCAATGTTGATTTGTCAAAAGATTACAATTTAGTCCTTGGAATAAACGTTTCCCAAAATAACAGCGTTTGGGAAACTTTGAGCTCTGTTTTAGTCCTTTCACAGGAACTGGGAGGCCTTTCATATTCTGAAGGCAGAATACTGAGTAAGAGAAGAAACAAGAAGTCCTCAGTCCCCATCGCTCTGCCTGGGGACCCACTGGACTATTATTAGCACGGGATACAAAATAGATTTGGTAAACATTGGAAAAGTCTTGCCAAGCAGTGTCTCAAAGACATATGGTCTTTTGTAAGAGCCACGATCATTATAAACAAGCAAGATGTTCCAATTAAGAAGAAATCTTTGTAAGGCAGCTTGTTCTATAACTTAGCACTAAGGTTCTGAAAGATACAGCCAAAACTTTGGCGGTTGGTTAACCCCTGTTCTTTCTTCCATCTAGATTCTTAAGACTGAAACAGAAAGCCGCCATCTCTACTTTGACCACTAGAGGGAGGGCAACTACGTGGAATTCCTCAGCTAGGGGCGTGGTTTCACCAATCCACTTGGTCACCCTGCCTCCTCACCTAGGTCTTCACACCAAATCAATCTATCACAGAAAAGGATTTTCTTTGGCTTTTACAGGGCATAAAAATGTAAGGGAATGTGTTTCATCAGTGCATGTCAGTCCTATCTTTTATGTTCAGTGGGGTTATGATGTGGATATTGTTTTTTTTTTAAAGATTTTATTTATTTTATTTTTTAGAGAGGAGAAGGGAGGGAGAGAACGAGAGAAACAGCAATGTGTGGTTGTCTCCTGCACACCCCCTACTAGGAACCTGGCCCACAACCCAGGCATGTGCCCTGACTGGGAATTGAACCAGTGACCCTTTGGTTCGCAGGCCAGCGCTCAATCCACTGAGCAACACCAGCCAGGGCTGTTTTCTTATGTTCACAAACCTCACTGAGCACAGTGCAGGTCTGGTTGAATAATGAAATGAAGGAATGAGTGAATGGTCATTTTTCTAACCTGTCCTGCCTTGTGCAGTGTGCCTGGATTTTCCAATATAAGATTATCTTTCTTGAGTTAAAGAATTGAATCTTTATGACTATTTCATGGGATAATGTTTCAATTAGAAGAACTATTGCAAGGCTGTAATGCTATGATTCTTTCTCCCCTCAACTGGAATATTAACCTCCTGAGGGTGAAGAACTGTGACCTAGATTTAACATCTACTTCCAAGGTTGATCCCGTAGGAGATACTCACTAAACAGTCCATGGTTAAAATGATTGATAAGGCTGGCTTGTTTAGATGATTACTTACCATCTATGGCCACAAAACAGAATGGAACATAGTTTCTCAAGGCATATGACTGTATTTCCTCAATGTTTTCTAAACCTGCATTCCTTTCCTCCTACTATAACCACCTCCCCCAACATACATACAAATGCATACCTGTCACAGGCCCACGTGTCCCACACCACACGCACACGCAAATTCAGATCTGTGGCAAAAATTGTTACCAAACAACATTGTGTTAGACAACAAACAATTGTGGGACAAAAGTCTTTCTAATCTTCATAAAGCACTAACAAGGAGTACAAAACTTTTTTTTAGAGAAGGAACTATTTATAATTCACTAGTGAGAGAGGTGTTTATACATCTTTTATAATAATAATCATAAAAGGCAGGGATTTAGAAAAGTTTAGAGATGACAGTAATATGAAAAATCACCTCTTCTTGTTCTTTTTCTTTAAACAAAGGAAAAAATCGATGCTGAGGAATCACCAAGTTGGTTGTTGTTGAGCTGGCTCCGAGTTCATTCTGTTAGAGCTCAGGGAAGTTAGCCCTCTCATCTAGGAGATGATCTTTCTACCAGATTTTGAAGCCAAACTATGTAAGGACTTAGCATTTGGAAAGGAAGCTCAGTTGGAAAATATTCCTAAATAAAAAATGAACTAGGGCTTAAGAAATAAGCTTTCTATAAAGAGCATACTTCTAATAGGAAACAAAAATGCCTAAAAATAAACTATGGAATAAGAAGACTTTGTTGTTACTAGTTTAGAGTCATTAATAACAAAGATGTAGACATTAGATAAATACAGGGTTTATATCCTGCTTTTGAAGGAGTCACAGGAAGGCCTATATGGATGAGGACATAAGCATAGAATTGAGGCTGCTTTGTGTTTAATTTGATACTGCCCCTTTAACATAGAGAATGCAAAAATATAAAAACTTACCATAATTATCTTAATACTAATGTTTGAGTTGTTTGGTGAGACTACAAATTTAATTAATTTTAATGCTGGTTCCAGTAAGCTCTTTATGAGTCTAAAGGGATTATTAACATAGCAAAGTTTGAAAGATTGAATCATAATAACAATTTCTTGCAAGATTTTGGAAGCTTTGAGCAAGTTTGCTTTCATGAAAATAATCATCTATTAACTTTACACAGAAGAAGGAGCAAGCTTGGAAGAGAAGGAGCAAAGGGCTGAGAGATAAGAGGTAGGGAGTGGAAGAACATGCCTCATTCTTATTTATCCATGAAGCAAAAGTCAATGCCAATGTCAAGTTTTTTGTTTTATTTTGTTTAGCAGACCTCAAAAGGACAAGTTCTGTTTAGGATCCGTTTTGTAAGACCAGGATAGTTGGCAAGACTGAAAAAGGCAGCCTCTTTTGGGTCCCCATGTGCAGCTGTACATACAGTGACTCAATCGGTCATCACACCTGGGCACCAAGGCCGGACGAGTGTGTCAGAGTGGCACACACGGTGTTGGTGGAGGTGCTGGAAGCAGCAGTGAAGGGTCATTCCATAAGCTGGCACCAAAGAAAGTGGTGAAAATGATTATTTTGAGAAGGCCCCTCAAAAAAGTAGTAGCAAACTCTCTACTGGGTTAATAACTAATTAATGTAGGTCTAAACATTGCTAGGTATTATGGGCAGAATACTCTCACTTAGGAATCAACACAGTCTTCAAGCCATGGATGGCTAGAGGCAAGTCTCATCCTTAGTGTGAGTCTCTGTATGTAAAAAACTATTCTAGGTTTTCATGCCTAAGTTGAATGATTTGCTTCTTCTATGGTACAGGGTCCAGCAGAAGTAAGGCCTTGCTTGAGTGTGGTTGGTAGGGTAGTAATATAGATGTAATAATTCATAGTTTTAATTTGAACATTTCACTTAAAATATCATAGTGTGCTTGAGTGTGATATTGTTATGTTACAGAATTACATGCTTATGATTTTGTAATGAAAGATCTTGTAATAAAAAATGGACGTTATTTGTGCTAGACCCTGTATTTCACAAGTAACTATAGGGGCCAACATTTTTCCAGTGTCCTATTATGTGGTGTAAGGTTTGTGTGACCCTTGCTATAAAAAATGCCGTCTGCAACCCATGTTGTCACATTTCGCCTCTTCACCATTGTGGATGTGTATAGCACATCCCCCTGCGTGTGATAAGTTCCCTTTTGTATGAGTCGGAGCTATTTCTTCAGCCACCTAGTCCCAAGGACAGGCCTCATGCATGCCTTCACCCTGGTTGATTGATTGATCATGTAGTGACACAGTAACTGTAAGTCTCTCTTTTCTGTACATGTTCCTTTCCCAGGCTTCACCCCCAACACTGCCAATCTGCCACATGCTAATTAGTGTAGGCTCTGAGCCAGGTGACCTGTCATCACGTCATCATCTTTCTGTTGGGTTACACCTCATCTCTTCTGCTGGCCTCCCATAACTGGTCTGTTCTTTTTTGTAGATGCCTGTGGTCTGATCCCTCAGCCTACTGGAAAGGGCGGGTCATTTCCTCCCCTAGTTTGGGACAGTATGGCAGAGCCTGCAGGCACAGAACTATTAGAATGACCATTTCTTAAATACAATCGGGCCCTTTATGGTCTTTTCCTGTTTCTCTGCTTCTCCAAGACTCCTTTGCATGTCTATAGGGATGAAAGTGGTGCCTCAGGCACTTCAAAGATCATCTGAAGGAAAGGCTAGGAAATCCTTTGAAAATCCAGTAGCTCCACCCTCCACTCTGCCCAGGACTCACAGATTGCACAGACCTCACTGATGTTGCTGCACTTCTCTTCCTTCACAGCTGGCTTTCTTTCTGGAGTTAGTCAAGGAGCGTGGTGGAGGCTTGAAGGGGTAGGGAGGCATTTTCTTATATATTTTTTATTTTTAGTCAGTTTTTATTTTTAGGGAAGAGAATGGGGTTTAAAAATACCCACTATCCCTGGTAACATAGGAATGTTACGTTCTGGTGAGTTCATGCCTACCTATTGATGTCAAGAGGAAGAGAAAATGGAAGTGGGGTAGTTAGGAGACACCCTTCCTGGGTCTTGAGCAGTGCAGTCAGATCAGCTCCATCTTCCAGGCAGTGGGGTTTCTCCCGTCTTCCCTTAGTACAATCAGATATTATCACTGCATTTTTTTTTCCTGACTTTTGGAATCAGGAAACCGAGAGGGACAATTTCTCATGCTGCCAGGTGAATCTCTGGTTTTCATCAGGAGACAGATATAGGAGCATTTTTGTGTCTCCTGAGTATTGATCTTTCAAGATCCTGGAGAGAGAAAAGGGGAGTAACAAGAACTCAGAATGGGAAGCAGCTCTGGGCATCCCTGGAGCCTGCCCTGCCACAGAAGGTGCCCCATGGGCAATGCCATCCTGAAGGCCGGCTTCTCTAAATCCTGAACTCGACAGGTCCTAGAGCTGAAACAACCGCAGAATTATGATTATTGGGAAAGATATGGACATTGAAAGTGTCCAGTAGGCCAGAAGACCTATGATATTATGTGAGTAATAAAGTCAAGAGGTAGAGAATTGAAGCAAAAACTGCTCAGCTGATTTCTCAAACTCACTCGTGACAAAAGGGTTCCTGAGAAGGACTGACTATCCTGCACCTTTCTACCTTGTCTTGAGCTGGTGCTGCTCCCAGTGAACCAATTTGGGTTTTTCAGGGCATAACAGAAGTTGTCCACTTAGCTTCAGCCTGACTTAGTGATTCTGGTGGCTAGCGGGACAAGACAGAATTTAGGAGAGAGGAAGAATGCTGAGGAGGAAAGGATGCCAAGGAGACATTTCTGACGATGGAGCAGCTGGCATTCTGCTCTTATTGAGGTTGGCTGGCCCAGGAGGATCCTAATTACCGCACAACTGCTGCCTCCATAATCACTGTGACAGGAGCAGGGTGGGCCAGAAGGAGATGTGAGATGGAGCTGCTGATGCTGAAGAGGATATTGGAATCGCAGTTTTGTTACCAGCTGTCTGCTAAGGTTGAACCAGATGCCACCAAGAATAGGGCCAGCCCCTCCTGCCTCATCTCCAGGGGTGCACCAGCCCCAGCCTGCCAGTCTCTGTCTGGACCCTCTGGCCAGAGGTAGTGGGCATTCTTCCAGGTAGGTGTACAGGACAGTTCTTTCTATGGGAAGCCAGAGGGAGAATGCAGAAATATGGTCAGGGGCTTAGAGAGAGTTGGGCTGGGGAATGAACCTAGACTGAAAAACAATGAAACAAGAGACCTCAATGGAATTATACCGAAATCAAAGTAAACAACTATGAAATTTATCATTTTTGGGTATTGGTTAGAAGACCCGGTTTGTTTCAAGTAGTCAAGAAAAAATAAAGCCATTTCCCCCTCTCCCAGCCCTTACGCTTCATGTGAGAGATTCTCTTCCCACCATCCCCCCTCCCACCTTTGGATAAATTTCCAGGTTTAAGGATGAACAGTCTCTCCATTGGTAACACACACACTACCCTCAAGACCAGCTTTCCAGTGAAGTGTGAGAGTTAGCTGGAGGCTTTGACAGATTTGAAGGGAAATCCAGACATAAATAATGGGTGCTGGGCCCAGGGTAAAATGGGCACACATGTGGGTGAGGAGGGGGCGGCTGTGGAAAAGCATGTGTATGCCCTGCTTTGATTGCCTGTTTTTTGCCTGGCTCTCAGGAAAGTACTAATACTGGCCATTTACAGAGACTCCTGATAAAAGGGTGGTATCTTCTGCAAGTCATCTTTTGTAGGGTTTTCTGGCTTCTTGTACCAAGGAAACTTCTGGAAGAGATAAAGGCATAATGGTTTTGTTGGCTGTTTTTTTTCCTCTCGGAAGACAGGTGATGGGTTACAACATAGCGCTTAGTCCTGAAAGCCCGCATGCCATATTGACGCTTAGAATGGGCTCACTGGGAGAGAAATCTTGTGGAGTCCAAGAATTTGATGACTTTTTATTTCACTTTGTTTTTTTATTCCCCTTTATTCAGCACAACATCAATTTTATTGGTCTTTAGCTCTAATGCATTACACAATTATAGCATTCCCAAGTATGTTGTACTTTAGAGTTTCTGTGTGTGAAGTCAGTCCCTCTCATACACCTTTCAGGATTTGCCTACAGACTATGGCTCCTTTTCAGTTGCTCCACAAGAGAGTAGGACAATATTGAGAGTGGTGAAGTTAGAAGGCTGAAATGTTCACATCCTAGTTCTTTGTATTAAAAAACCAGTGCAAAATAAACCTGGCTTTTGGGGCACAAATGTTTGTTCTCTAGGCTTTATTTATTCCCTCCAAATCCTTTTAGCTTGATTGATGAGTCTGAATGTGATTCTAATAACCATTCGCCTCGCAAAGCATCTCTCACACATTGTCATGAGAGATTGCAATTTCACCACGAACTCTTAGTTGAAACTTTTACTGAGAGAAAAGAAAATATGACTTAAGTTTCCATAGTTCTGGGAGTATTGTAATAGGTCCCCACCTTTGACATTGTGGTAGCTATAAGGAAGGATTGGAGATTTTGACAGGGAGGGAAAATTGGGATTGGATAAGGGTAGAACTACCATTTTTTGATAGTGTCGTTACCATAACATTTTCCATATGTTCGAGCTTGAAAAGTCATAGAATAATTGGAATGGTGTTATGCTTAGACAAATCATATATCTGATAAGGGAGTAATATCCAGGATATATAGAAAGTTCCTAAAACTCAACAACAACAACCAACTAAACAACCCAATTCAAAAGTGGGTGAAGGACTTGAGCAGATGTTTCTCCAGAAGTTATACAAATGGCCAGTAACACATGAAAAGATGTTCAACATCACTAATCATGGGGGACTGCAAAAGCAAAACTACAATGAGATACTACCTCACACCGTTTATGATGGCTATTGGCAACAACAACAAAAATAGCAAGTGCTGGCTAGGATTGGTGACATTGGAAAACTTATGTAATATTGGTGGGAACGTGAATTGGTATAGCCTCTGTGGAAAACAGTATGATGATAACTTAAAAAAATTAAAAACAAGACTACCATTTGATCCAGCAATTCCACTTCTGAGTATATATCCCCAAAACTGAAAGCTGGGTCTCAAAGAGATATCCGTGCACCCATGGTCATGGCAGCAGTGTTCACAATAGCTAAAACATGGAAGCAACCCCGAGTCGACTAACAGATGAACTGATAGACAAAAGATGGTAGTGTATATACAATGGAATGTTATTCAGCCTTAAAAAGAAAATTTTGACACATACTACAACAAGGATGAACCTTAAGGGCATTATGCTAAGTGAAATAAGGCAGTCACTAGAAGACAAACACTTTCTGATTCCACTTATATAAGGTATTTAGAGTAGTTAAAATCATCAAGACATAGTAGAATGGTGGTTGTCAGGGGTTGGAGGTGAGGAGGGAGAAATAGGAAGTTATTATTTCAGGGATATAGAGTTTCAGTTTTACAAGACAAAAGAGTTACAGAGATGGATGGTGGTGGTGGTTGCACAGCCTTATGAACGCATTTTATGAAAATCAGGAAGAACAAGTAATGTTTCGTGAATGGGTTGACATAAAACGGAGAGAAGGGAATGACCACTTACAAATGGTCAAGATGATAAATTTTGTTGTGCATATTTTCCCACAATAAAAAAACTGGAAAAAAGTTATGTGATTACTTATTATGTCACGCTCTGTACTCTAATTGGCTTTGTACACACATTTTAAATGGACATATATACTTTTTTTATCATAGTGTATCAAGCAGTTGATTTAACATGGTGTTAAATTAGTATTTATAAAAACCTAAGTGATGGATGATAGGTGAAGTGATGTAAATTAGTGTATATATAAATGGATTAATATATAGACATTACTAATTATAGTTATGAATGGGAAAATGCTCAATATATAATATTGAGAACCAAGATCAGAACATAAAACTATGTGCTGTGATGATCTCATATCTGTAAAAATATTCAGAGAAATAAACTTTTAGGAAATATAACAAAATATAAACAGTGGTCATCTGTTGGTAGTGAGTTTGTAGGTAATTTTTCTCTTCTGTAAAATACTTTTTGCAACAAACATACTATTTCTATAATTAGATAAATATATATAATGAAAAATAGTCACAAAATTGATATTTTATATTTAGATAATACTGGATATGTGTCTCTTTTACACCGAATCATAGGGTTGACTAAATACTCCTGAATAAAATTTGGAAATCAGGCTCCTTATCTGTAATATACCAATACTATGAAATAGTTCTTACAGATAACTAAGATATCTTTTAACAATATTTTGATTTCCAGTAACTTTGTAGGCAAATGCTCTATTGTGAATTAAAGGCCTGCCAGCTGGGGCAGTACAGCTAAACAACTGAGGTTTTTAAGCCTTTCTTCAGTTCATATTGGTAGCATTTTCTTACTGAGATGTAAATACCACAGCTGGTGGAGTGGCGACATTAATTAGTGTTGGGAAGTATGTTGGGTGAAAAGAATGAAGAGTTACTAGAATCATCATGGGCTATGACTGCAGGTAAAAGGCAGATAGAAAGGAAGGTAATGCTCTTTTCTTCATCATTTGAGATGGTAGGTAATAAGTTGCTGGATCATATGTGTAGAGGAGAAAAACTTGCTTTTGCTTAAAGAGCTGACCACATCATTTCTTTTCTGGGAAGGTTCCATTTTTTGGTTTGATATCTCAGTTGACCATTTTAGTTGGGGAAAGAGAGCTCTCATGCACTCGTTGTATGAGTGAGTGAAGTCTTAGGTGGATGATGCTGAATGAGAACTGAATAGGACATTTGGAATATGGGGGCAAGTTAAATAGAGAGGAGAGAGAGAAAGAGCAGGAGGTTAAGTGTGTGTGTGTGTGTGTGTGTGTGTGTGTGTGTGTTTAGTCATGGAGAGAGTCTTAATGGAAGGCAAGAAAAATTTTGCGGGGGTGATGGCATGATGGTGGTGGATGGTAGCCACAGAAATTTTAAAAAGAGGAACAAAATTCTCTTTTCTGCGAATCTGTGCTACATTGTATATAACCATCCCTCCTCCTCAGCGGACAGTACCTTGAGTTTTCAGTAAAGAATTTACTACATACCATGGCCATGTGTGAATAATCCTTTTGGAAAATCAGGAAGAAAGGGTTATGTTTTATGAATGGGTTGACATAAAAAGGAGAGAAGGGAATGATCACAAGAAGAGAATTGGAACCAAAGATGTCAAGGTAAATCCTAAGTCTCCCAAGAATCCCCAGAATTGTTGAGAGCTGTGCTGGGCTCCCTGTTGCCATTAGAATGAGATTTGTGAAATGAATCTCAAAGGCAGTGTCACCCCAGTTGATGTCTGTGTTACAGATGCACTTTCACAGAAGCAGATACATGTAATACAGTATCCTCACCTGAGGATACTTTTATTGATTTCAGAGAAAGAGGAAGGGGAGAGAGAGAGGGCGAGAAGCGTTATGGGAGAGAGAAACACTGATCAATTGCTTTCCTGCATGTGCTCTGATGAGGAACTGAACCCAGAACCTGTGCGTGTACCCTGATGGGGAATTGAACCCATGACCTCTCGGTGCACAGGATGACACTCCAACCAACTGAACCACACCAGCCAGGATGAAGCAGATATATAATAGTCAACACTTCAGATTGATGGATTAATTGATTTTTAGCTAACCAAATGTCCTGCCCTGGAAAAAAGCTCAATCTGTAGTTTGGGTTATATCAGTTCACAGGGTTAGACTTTCCCTGCTTGTTCTAAGTAGTACAATTTGTAGCTGAGATTTGCAATCATCAATTATCTATTCTCCTGCCAATGTGTTAAAAATATAGGAATGGGGAGAAAATAACCATAAAGATATTCAATCAGTCACAAGAATGGGGTTTATTTCCCCCTACTGGGTTATGTTTTCCAAAAAAGTCTCCAGAGGCTTTAAACTGATTAATATTTTTCATGTCAAAACCACATAATCATAGTTTATCCCATTAGTGTGCCCATAGTCTTACAGCACAGGACAGAGGAATCAATTTATCACTAAAATTTCATTTATTTATTATCCAAACAAATAAAAGAGCAGAACTTGAAGCTATGTCAATGCTGTTAATAGTGATTTTTTGGTCTCTTACGTTCCTTTAGTAATTGGAGTGTTGGATCCAGGATATTTGTGCTTGTGAGAGCCAGGTCCCTGAGTGTTATACCGGAGCACACCCTGACTATCAGATATGAGTCAAGGCATTTAAAAGTGAGAGTGAGAGACCGGACAGCTCAATTTCTTATTCATAAGTTTAGAGAGCTTTCTTTTCTAAAGGACTTCTCTCCTTTCCACTCTGTTTTTTATTAGATGATCTCATTTTATTGGGACCAACAAGGAAAAATGAGTACACAGGGAATTATCTGGGCTTAAAGTGCACATTAATAGGAGTGTCATTTCAGGTTGAAATATTATAAGACAAACCAAATATGGCATATGAAAAAAGCAGTAGAAAGTTAGAGATTTGGCTTTTACTTTGTCTTTTATTTCTTGCAAGATCTGGGTTATTGGGCAAGACACTTAGGTTTTCGACTCCTTGTGATCTACTCTGGGCGGGGAGAGTAATATATGTCCAACCAGCAGACACAGGATGGAAATAGAGGACCACCTGTCTGTCCTAGCTATATAGCACTTTCCTTCTATAGCCCCTTATTTTTCTTCATAGCAATTATCGCCACCTGATATTTTACTATATATGTTTATCTTTTTGTTTTGTGTTCATCCAAATAGAAAGTAAACTCCAACAAAACATGATTCTCTCTGTGTTATTGCCAGTGCTAGGGTAGTGACTGGCATACAGTATGTGATTAACAACTATTTGTGGAAAGATGAATCCTAGCTGTAAGACCTAGGATGTAAATCTGAATCTGATGCAGGGTGCTGGCTAAGCTCTGTTGTAAAGATGCCACGGTTCAAATCTTACCACTTTATGGCTGTGTGACCCTGGGTGAGTTAATTAGCTGCTGGGACTTTAATTTCACCTTTGTTATGACTAAAACGCACCTAATAATAGCACCTAACTCTGAGTTGTTATGAGGGTAAATACATTAATTCATGTAATCAGCACAGGATCTGAGTTTACTGTCAGTCGTTGCTGTGAGTGTCTAGGTTCGTGAAGTGTGGACTCGTGGACTTGGCTTCTCCAAGCCAGAAGGAAAACCTGGCTTTGTCACAGTAAAGACTCACAATGACAAAGGTTTGTTGTCTTGTAACAAATGCTATCTACATTGTCTTACAATAAATGCTATAAAAACTGGTAGTTCCTGTTTTGAGGTATAGTTATGTTTGCACTTTTTAAAAAAGATTTTATTTATTTATTTTTAGAGAGAGGGTAATGGAGGGATAAAGAGAGGGACACACTGAAGTGTAAGAGATACATCAATATGTGAGAGACACCGGAGACCTAGCCCAGAACCCAGGCATATCCCTTGACTGGGCATCAAACCAGTGACCCTTCAGTTTGCAGGCCAGCACCCAGTCCACTGAGCCACACCAGCCAGGGCTATGTTTGCACTTTTGGTGAGGGAGGAATACAGGCTGAATGAAGATTCTCTCACCAGAAGACCTCTTGTGGCTCTCTTATTGTCTCAGTGCATGGTTAAAGTGACAGGATGGTGGGGAGCTGGGCTGTGCTGGTTGATGAATTACTCTCAAGCCCACGGGCTTGGAGGAGCCCAGATGGATCACTCTTCAGACAGAAATGAAGGTAGTGGGATGGCCGGGGCCACAGGCTAATTCAGGAAGAGAAGAAAGGCAGGTGGCCCAGAGCTTGTATGGGACTTAGAAGATGGAATTGTGCCTCTGCTCAGACCCCAACCTGTCCCCCCTGCTGCCTGATCCGTGAAAACCCTGATCACTGTCCATTTGCTTGGAATATGTGTTTCCAACTCTTCACTTTCAGTCTGTGTAGGTCTTTCATCCTGAGGTGGGTCTCTTGCAGGCAGCATATGTGTGGGTCATGATTTCTTATCCATTCAGCTATTCTATGTCTTTTGATTGGAGCATTTAATCCATTTACATTTAAGGTTATTATTGATAGGTGCTTATTCATTGCCATTTTCGTACCTGTGTTCCTCTCTCTCTCTCTCACTCTTTTTCTTCCTTTTCTTACAGCAGTCCCTTTAGCACATCTTGCAGTGCTGGTTTGGTGGGGGTGTATTCTTTGAGCCTTCTTTTGTCTGGTCTTACCTATAAGTGGAACCTAATCCACAAAACAAAATAAAAAAAAAAGCAAAATATAACTAGAGACATTGAAATTAAGAACTAACTGACAGTAACCAGAGGGAAGGAGGGAGGGAATAATGGAGGCTAGAGGGGGAAGAGTTTTCAGGAACAACTATGGAGGACACATGGACAAAGCCAAGGAGGGGTAGGGCCGAGGGTGGGAAGCGGGGATGGCTGGGGGAGTGGTGGGGAGAAAATGGAGACAACTGTACTAGAACAACAATAAAAAGGTTAAAAAAATAACTATTAGAATGGTTATCAAAAAAGAAAAAGAAAAAAAAAACTACCCAAATTATATGTGAGAGTTTATATACTCATAGTTTAGAATATACCTTTTTTCTCTTTGTGGAATATTATTGTACTTATTCTTTAAGATTCAGATGAAATATTATCAATATTAAAAAAGAAAAAACATTTTGTATGTAATAAATACTAACTTCAAGAATAAAAAAAAAAAAGGAAGAAAGAAAACCCTGAGTGCAGAAGGAGATTAGGGATGAGGACTAGGAAAGGAAGGAAGCCAACGTTTACTTAGCACTCCCTATTTGTCAGGCACTGTTAATAATTTCAGAAGTTTTCTAGTCTATAATAACATTTGGGATATGCTTTTTGCTTATTTATAGCTAAAGACCTGAAGCTGAGGAAGGTTAAATAACTCACTCGGTGTCAACAGCAAGTAAAGGATGGTTCAGAAGTTTGAATTCTGACTCCGGAGACTGTGTATTTCAGTACTGCTGTTTGACCTCCAGAGTAAGAGTCAGGGCCCTGGTGGCTCAGCACTTGGATCTGAGAATCTTGTGTGGAGCACTAGCAGCAAAGGGGGACAGTGAGCTAATGGCTTTCTCAAGCGGCTCTTATATGTTGCCATCCAGCTCGGCATCCAAACTGGACACAGCTTAAGGTAGAAACTCATTGTATGGTGGAGAGGCAGACTTTTGGGAAGTGGAGAAAGCTTGCCTGCCCCATGCTGGCCCTTCGCTCCCCAAGACTGCGCTGACTTAGATGTTCTTCCTATACAGTGCCACAAATCACTCGTGAGTGTACCTAGCTCTGTCCCTGACACACTGTTCTCTTGCCCATCTTCTTTTGTGACTCTCTTCTACTCTAGTACGTCATCTCCTTGACTGCAGGAAGAGTAGCTTAGTCATCATTTTGTCCTTAGTACCCAATACACTGCCCGGTGTTCGTGGCTTTAATGAGTGGAGTGAGAGGGATGGGTGGGAGTAATACTTGGAGGTGGTCTTAGAAGTATCAGTAGCTCCTGCCTTATTTCCTCTTATGACTCTGTTTTAATACTCTTGGCTCCATGACCTTCTCTCTTCCTGCCCTGTCCTCTTATTGCCTGTAGACAGGAATACACTTGGCAACAGAGGTTCTAGAAGCAAGTTCACTTCTCTTTCAATAGAGGGTGTGGGAAGAGGTGGCCTCCGGACTGTTCTGGGTCCCAGTTAGTCTGCTGTAGGCAAGAGGTTATGCATAGATTAAGAATAGTTTGCCAGAGTTGGAAAATGTTACAGAAACTGTTTGAGAAATGCAGGTTATGTATGTAAGATGGCATATTCAATGACCATGGGAAGGAAATGCTCTTATTAGCATGGAGGTTGCCCTTTATGGTATTCTCTTTGATTAAGCATCATATTTGAATGGACTACCAGCAATATTTAGGTATATAATAAAAACGCCTGCCCTGAAGCTTAGGTTAGGGATAGTGGAGTAGGTAGCAGCATGAACTCTGGATCCAATTTGCCTTTAAACCTGGTTCTACCATTTCCTGGCTCTGCTTGACCTTGGTAAATTTACGTAAACTCTGTATCTCAGTTTTCTTATCTGTAAAATGTCAATGCTTGGATGATTAAATGAGCTAACACATAGATAGGACCATGCTTGGCACATAGGAAGGATTATTGAGTATAATAATAATAATTGTAACAATTATGTAACTTTACATAGTTACATTATAATGCGTATTTCAAAACTTTAAGGATTTGCCTGGCAGATTAGACACACTGAAGCCCATCACACACATCAGTTTCCAGTACTAGAGAACTAAAAAAAAAAAAAAAAAAAAAAAAAAAGGCTAATAAATAACTTGGTGCTGTGAGACTCCACTAGAATTAGAGTTGAAAGACTGACCACCACAACAGCATGATCTTGGAAAAGTCTGTGCAGCTCTCAGACTCAGTTTTCTTTTCTTTAAAATGAAAATATTGAATTAGATCAAGGATGGCAAGTAAGTACAAGCAAGCTGCCAATGCCTCCTCCTGTGACCCCCGGAAGCATGGCTAGTGGAGTCAGCACACTTCCCTGCTGCGCAGAATTTGTCCCAACGCTGCCAGCCACGAAGCCGTTACCAATCTAGTGGTGTTGGTAAATAAAATAAAACCGATATCCCAGTTGTATCACATGCTCCCAAAATCTTTTCCAGTTCTATATGCCTGTGCTTTAACGACTTGGAAGTGAGTAAATGTGTTAGAAGTTAGTCTTTGTAGTTAATTCTGCTGGAATTGGGAACTTCCCAGGAGGTGAAAGGATTCAGGACAGTAGGAGAGCTTTCTTCACAGTCAGGGTGAAAACACTTTCTCACTGTGTGCCACAGGCCTCTTGTTTCAAAGGAAGTCTTGAGAGGTAGAGGAAGACTTGGGAAGGAGGAAGTCTGGGTGTTCAAAATTCGTTCTCCTTGCTATTGCCCCAAACTGCTTTTTGGAAGGCTCTAATATACATCATAGGTGGGGTGTAGGCATTTTGTCCTTGTAACCCTGAAGAGGTTGGCATGTGCTAATGATAAATTTTGAAGCATTTAAACAGGAGTTTTTCCCAAGAACAGGTCTGGTTTCTGACCCACAAGTTGAAGGCAAATTTACACAGCAGAGTAATCACTGGTCATTTACTTTTTCTGTAAATGTCTGTAGATGTTTTAATCAGACATTTTTGAACAGAAGTGAATCACGTTTGTAAGCCTGGCTTTGTGGAAAGGTGTCCTTGTTTGGAATTCAAGACTGTTTGTAGAAATATATTTCAGAAAAGTGGCGATGTGGATGTCTTTATTTTTTATGTTGATTATTTTTTAATTCTTTTTAATTTATAGTTTATTGATTATGTGATTACAGTTGTCTCCCTTTTGCCCCCTCTACCTAGCATCTCCCATTCCCTCAGGCAACCCCCCACCATTGTTCATGTCCATGGGCCATGCATATAAGTTCTTTGGCTACTCCATTTCCTACACTGTCCTTTACATCCCCATGGCTATTCTGTAACTACCTATTTGTACTTCTTTTTTTTTTTTTTTTTTAAAGATAGAAACATTTTATTTATTTTTTTAAAGATTTTATTTATTTATTTTTAGAGAGGGTGAAAGAGAGGGAGAGAAACATCAGTGTGTGGTTGCCTCTCACGTGGCCCCCACTAGGGGCCTGGCCTGCAACCCAGGCATGTGCCCTGACTGGGAATCGAACCTGCGACCCTTTGATTCGAAGCCCGCACTCAACTATTTGTACTTCTTAATCCCCTCACCTCTTCAGCCATTCTCCCACACTACCCTCTCACCTGGCAACCATCAAAACTCTCTCTGTATCCATGATTCTGTTTCTGTACTTTTGGTTGCTTAGTTTATTTTTTAGATTCAATTGTTGATAGATATGTATTTATTGTCATTTTATTGTTCATAGTTTTGATTTTTTTCTTGAATAAGTTCCTTTAACATTTTATATAATAATGGTTTAGTGATGATGAACTCCTTCAGTTTTTTTTTTTTTTTTTTTTTTTTTTTTTGGTCTGGGAAGCTCTTTATCTGCTCTTCCATTCTAAATGATACTTTTGCTGGGTAGAGCAATCTTGGCTATAGGTCCCTCCTTTTGAATATTTCTTGCCAATTCCTTCTAGCCTGCAAAGTTTCTTTTGAGAAATCAGTTGACAGTCTTATGGGAACTCTGTTGTAGGTAACTAACTTCATTTCTCCTGCTGCTTTTATGACTTTCTCTATTTTTAACCTTTGGCATTTTAATGATAATATGTCTTGGAGTGGACCTCTTTGCATCTTGTTTGGACTCTCTGTACTTCCTGGACTTGTATACCCATTTCTTTCACCAAGTTAGGGAAGTTTTCTTTCATTGTATTTTTAAATAGATTTCCAATTTTTGCTCTATCTCTTCTCCTTCTGGAACCCCTGTCATGTGGATGTTGGCCCTGTCGAAGTTGTCCCAGAGCCTGCTTATACTATCCTTGTTTTTTTGGCTTCTTTTTTTTCTTGTTCTGATCAGTTGTTTTTTCTTCCTTATGTTCCAAATCATTGACTTGATTCTTGGTTTCATCCACTCTACTCTTTTTTTTTAATTTTATTTTTTTTATTTATTTATTTATCTTTAGAGGGGAAGGGAAGGAGAGAGGGAGAGAAACATCAATGTGCGGTTGCCTCTTGTATGTTCCCTGCCGGGAACTGGCCTGGCAACCCAGGCATGTGCCCTGACTGGGAATCGAACCGCGATCCTTCGGTTCGCAGGCCCGCGCTCAATCCACTGAGCTACACCAGCCAGGGTCATCCACTCTACTCTTGTTTCCCTGTAAATTGTTCTTTATTTCACTTAGTGAATTCTTCATTTATGACTAGATCTGTTTTATGCTGTTGAGGTCCTCACTAAGTTCTTTGAGCATCCTTATAACCAATATTTTGAACTCTGCATCTTATAGATTGCTTATCTCCATTTTGTTTACCTCTTTTTCTGGAGTTTTAACCTTTCATTTGGGCCATGTTTCTTTATCTCCTTGTTTTCGCAGCCTCCCTGTGTTTGTTTCTATGTATTAGGTAGAGCTTCTTTGACTCCATGTCTTGGCAGTATAGCCTAATATAATAGGTGTCCTGTAGGGTCCAGTGGCATAGCCTCCCTATCACCCAAGCTGGGTACTCAAGGTGTGCCCTTTGTGAGGGCTGCATGCACTGTCCTCTTGTAGTTGAGCCTTGACTGCCATTGGCAGGTCAATGGGAGGGATTTACCCAGGCCAGTCAGCTGCAAGGATTGGCTGTGACCACTTGCCACCAACCTCCACCATCCATGGAGGGTTCATTGTGCAGGGGCAGGGTGGTAGTGCTCCAACATGGTCTATAGCTGTTAACCGGGTGCACTTGCCCTGGGGTTTCCCAGGTGGTACAGGGCAAGGTCAGCCCCAACCTGCGTACTGTCTGGAGCCATCCTGCCTGAGCTATAAAGCAATCTTAGATGGCTGCTACTTGCACTGGGCTTGGAGATTCCCAGGTGAAGCCAAGCTGTGACTCTAGGCTGGCTGCTGCTAGTGCAGGCCTGGGGTTCGCTGAGGCCAGCTCTTGTTTGTTTGAGAGGATTTTGGAAGTTATGAAACATGAACCAAGACCAGCCATTTACATGAAAAAGCAGTTTGGGTGGGCCCATAAGCTGAGTGGGGCAGAGTCTCTAGGGATCTCCAAAGTAGATCAAACAGTGTTAGCCAGGTTGATGGAGTCTCAGATATGGCACCAACTTACTGGCTCCTTGGGGGGAGGGTTTAGAAAAGGGACAATGGCCTCTGCTCACCTTGATGCAGTTTCTCCCAGTATGCCATTGGTGCCTTTCAAGCTGCTATCCCAGTGCTGGAGCTCAGAGTCAGTGAGTCCAAGTAGGTGAGTCTGTGTGTGGGTTCTTTAAGAACTGCTTGAGGCTCCAGCAGTTTCGTCTACCAATTCAATCCCCACTGGTTTTTGCAGCCAGAAGTTGTGTGGACTTATCTTCCTGGCACTGGAACCCTGGGCTGGGGGCCCTGGTGTGGAGCTGGGACTCCTTACTCCCAAGATATCCCTCCTGAATTTTTATCCTCACATGTGGGTGAGGGACCAGCCTGTTCCTTGTCTGCACCCCTCCTACCAGTCTGATGGATGTGGTTTCTTTAATTTCATAGTTATCAGATTTCTATTCAACTCAATTTTGACAGTTCTGAGTAATAGTTGTTCTATAGTTTAGTTATAATTTTGATGTGGTTGTGCCAAGAAGCGAACCATGGCTGTCTATGCTGTCATCTTAACCAGAAGTCTATGTAGATGTCTTTAGAAGAATGTTGTAAATTTTGAGGAATTTGGTGCCAAGTGTCCCTCTCCCCTTCATGTCACTTGGATTGCACTTTTACTTGGAATTGGACAGCTTGGAGCACTCATTTCTGTTTGCATATGTTTTATGGAACAGTTTCTGTTATGTGAGACTGGTAGATACTAACACCTTAGAAATTAAGCATTGGAAAACCAGAGAAAGTCACTGTTTCCACAGTGTCAGGAAGGAGAATTTTGAACATCCAGAGTACTTACATACTGGACCTTATTTTAATCATTTGAAATTTTCTTCCAGTGTCTAAATAGCAAGATTGCCACATAACTGATAAACACTGAATTTGATTACCCTTAGCAAGATAAAGCACTAATCTCAGCTCTCCACCCATCCAGAGAGAAATATTTTGTGGGGGATCTGGATCTACAGTTCCATATTCATCAAGAACCAGCACAAAGCTCTCAACCTTTCATACTTTTTTTATTTTTGTTTTGTAGTAACTTTGTTGACTACAAAGAAAGTCCTCATGCTTATATTATTTATACCATTTATGACTGCACATTTTGGGGGGCAATTTTGCAAAAACCAACTTTCCCAATGCTAAGCTGGTAATGCAAAGAACCCTTTCTCTGGGAAGTGCTTGTACTACTTGGAGCAGTTCTAGGCATTCCTGAGAGCTGGATATGTTTACACTTCTCATTTGCAATTTAAAAAATATGTCTTTATACTTTGTAGTCTTTGAGACAGAAGGTGAAACTAAAGCCAAAAAATGGCAGGAGGAAAAGTAGATAAAGTAATCTACTTATTGGGTGGTTGGGATGATAGAGTAAGGGAAGTAAACTTCGGGTGTCTTCGGGTTTTCCAGTTCTACTAGTTTTGTAAACCATTTCCCCTCCCCCATTCATAAGTATCCATGTATGTTCCTGTCATTAACTTTGTTAAAACTTTGCTTAGGAAAAGCAAATGAACATGATCTACTCAGTAGCTTTAAGGGGCAAGTGACTGGTTAGTCTCAAAGTCCCTCCTTGTTTGGATATCAGCCTGCTCTATTATTTTGATATCACTCTATGAGTAGCTGATAATCACAGGGACAGCTAACATTTTCTGAGCACTAACTATGTATTAGGTGCTGTACTAGGCAAGCCATGCACTTCCTCATTTAGTCCCACAATACCCTGATGCATCTGTATCATTGTCATTGCCATTTTACAGGTGGGGCATTTGAAGCTTAGGCTAATTAGATAACTCAAGTTACATAGGCCCATGCAGCCAATTCTTGCTGGAGCTGGGATTAACCCAATGTGCCACTCTCTGAGCCAACTTCCTATCAGCAGTATTTCAGCATTTTTCTGAGGACATTTGAAGGTGTTTTGATGACATAGTGAAATATTATAATTGATAGGAGATATAGAGGTGGCTACATGTTTTCTTTGTTCAGTCTATAAATGACTTGTAACCTCTTCACTTGGACCTCGACTTCCTTTTCCACTTGATTATATTTATGTCTTGAACCCAATGAGTTCTCTTCTCAAGAGTGACAAGGAGAAGAAAGGAACCGTGGTAGGTAGACAGCAAGGGTGGAGATAAAAAAATGCAGAGGTAGCCCTAAAGTCTTGTTGCTAGCTTTATACTCCAGAGGGAAACTTTAATACTACACAGGGAGAACTCAACCCTCCTCATCATTTTACATATTGAGTATGTAATTTGTGTGAGGATTACAACCTGAATCTTCTTAGGTGTCTCTGGTTTCTGACATTGCAGCAGCCTTTGAATCACCGAGTTGTTTTTTCTCTGCTGATTAATCTCTGGAGCAGCCAGACGGGAGGAGTTTTAACTTTATCTTTTCTAACCACACTCCCACTTTACACCTTTCTATCAGGAAGAGCTCTGACTCTCTGTTGCTGGGATGGGTTTGCAGGTGTGTGCACTTTCATGTGTGTGCACCTGGATCTTCCTGAAGATGTTGGAAACAATGGTGAACAAGTGTGGGAGGGTGAGGGCCTGTATTGTATAACAAACCGAAGGCACCAAGGAGGCTGCATTTGTTGTGAGTTAAAAGGTTCATAGAAAGATTTTCTTAGTAATGTCTAAGATTTTAATAGGGTAATTAATCTTTCTAAGTGTTAGTGCCAGATTATGGGATCAGCTATTATCCCTGACTGCAGAGTAATCCTTTGTGTGTTGCTATGAGCAGGACTAAGTGAAGAGAATACTCAAGTTGCCAAACAAAGATATGGCTGCAGCTAGCTTGTTTAGGTTTTTAAATGCATTTTCTGGTGCAGCTAAAAGAACCCTGCTTCGGGGGCCTATCATTGCCCTTTAATAGCCATTGAGTTGAAGGGAAAGGCAGAGGAATAAATATGCATGCTTTATGCTTTTTATTCCTTAACAACCAATTATTATTATTTTTAAGGTAATAAATAACAGGCATATTCATTGGAGACCTAACTTTAAGCTGGAAAACAACTTATCAAAAAGAAGGATCTTTAGGAATAAGGACAAAAGGGTTTTATGTAATTCTAAAAGTTCTGCCTCTTCCTCTTTCCTTCATCTAAGTTAGATGAAAATGGCTAAACAATCCAGCAAGTAAACAAGAATTGAGGGGAAAACACAGCAGTGAATAAGACTTTACTATAGCCTTTGTGCAAGATTATTTCATATAGCCTATCAGAGTCTTGATTACAGGTAGATGGCTGTTTTTCTGTGTAGTTTCTATATTAAAAGAAAAAAATTCAGAACATAGCACACCATATGAAAACCCTGAAGGTGTAATGATTCTGTTGCAACCCAGCCAAAGGCCTCTGCTCTGGCTTTACTTAAACTCCCCCCTGACTTTGTTAAGGATTTTGGCTCTGGCTGTCTAAGTAGAGCAGTTATTCAGAACTATGTCTATTGCTTTGGCAATTGGTTGTAGTTACTGCTTACTTTCCCAAAACTGTTCCAAATATTTGGATTATATAAACTCTTATAGTTCAGAACTGCTAATATCACTGCCCAGGTAGGAAAGATTTCTCCATTGAGGTGTAACTCTCTCCCTCTCTGTGGGTCTCTTTGTTCTAGCTCCACTGTTGTGACTGGCTGCTTACCACAGGAAGGGCCACTGGGTTTCTTCTTCCTTCAACAATGTCTGTATTTTGGTGTTAAATTCTACTTGTTGGAGATGCGCCAGAGGACACTGTTGGGCGGTGGGGAGACATTCCATAATTTGCTTTTTATATAGAAGCGATATGAGAATGATGACTTAAACAAGATGTGACTTGTGTTTTCCTGTGTAGGGCAAGACACCATGTTTCATGGAGAATTTTAAGGAGTGAGGAAGTGCTGGGCTGGGGGTTCTTGTGATATTAAAGTCACATCAGTGCTTTAGTTCTGTTCAAAGTGGTTACATAGTTATACTCTATCAAGATGCCAAACTTCTAGTACCTGAGCTGATAGGAAGGTCAGTGGAGATAGGAGAAGACTCATGAAAGTAAGAAGATGATCAAGATGTACGTGATTATCAATCAACCTGCATGCCACAAAAATGGTCCAGGCAGCAGCTTGGGCTTGGGAGCTTGCTAGTGTAGCCCCATATGTTAGGTGATGCTCTCGAGGCATATTACCCAGGCATAGTCACGATATCACTTTATGAAGTTCAAATAAGAAGTTGTGATTTCCAGCCAAAGGGGTTTAAAATCCTCTTCTCATTGTCACACCATGCAGAATATGGATCACAGAAGAGGAGGGATAGTAGGTGTAAAAATGTGCGTGAGAGGGCTGCAGTCCTTCCTGTCTATAAGTGAAGGGAACAGGCAGCGCTGGGCGCACTTGGCATATTTTGCACAGCCTATTGATGGGAGAAAACCATCTTGGAGAAATCAATGAATAAAAACTCTAGATTTGAAACGAGTGCTAACCTTTATGGATGAAAAGCCTGAGCATTTGGGAGAAGTCTTTGGGACAAGCATGCAGAAACTGTTGCAGAGCAAGATGAAGACATGCACACTCTTGAAGAGTTCTGGTTGGAGAAGAGGAGACAACTGGATATTGAGGTTAGGAAACATTGCATAATTCCTCTGGTTGCTTCATATTAGTGTATGTGGGGGTCTTATCTTAGAGTGTTGATGTTAACATACCCTCTTGTCTTACTAAAATTTAGTGTTGTCGAGTCTCCGGTCTGGGTGGACTCTTTTTGGCTGTTGCAGGCAAGGTTCTGGGTTCCATGTGGGGCCAAATGAAGAAGTATGAGCTTAAACAGAAAGCTGCCTCAACAAGCTTAACTTCTGGGTCTGTGTGCTCCATTCCGACGTATGTGGAAGACTGTCACTGTTATGGAGTAAATCCTCTTCTGTACTGCATTGGAGATATTGCCGAAGACATGCTGTCAATGTGTGTGGGTAAGACTGTTTTTTGGGCATTTTCCCCCATTGTACCAATGAAGGAAATGGCAGAATAAAGAGTGTGAGCTTAGAAGAGGGTAAGCTTGACTCTTCTTGATGGGGAAGCAAGATAGAGTAAGATTTTATTTTGCTACAATCATTTCTCTTCTTGCTAATGGTAAGGTCAAGTATCCATGTGTTGGAATTAAAAAAAATTTAAGTTTTTCAGTGGGTTCATGGCAACTCCCATGCAGGTCACCAAGAACAGTGAAAAGTAAATGAAGAACCAACCTGATAATAGGAAGAATGACTACCCCCTCACAGTGTTTATCAGAGTCTCTCATGTCCCCAAAATTTCTAGTTACAGAATCACTTTACAAATGTTGATGTATTTCTCAACTCAATTTATAATAGCCCTGAAAATATCTTCATATCAAACAAAGGTGAGTAATAATGCCATTTTACATGGAGTTTTTTTCTTTCATCCTTTTAAGGATTTAAATTTGTTTATAGAAGTAATCCATGGCCATGGTAAAATATCAGAATGTGCAGCAATAAAAAATGTATTATCGGAAAAATTAGAATATATAAAAAAGTACAAACATTAAGTTAGAGTAGCTTTTAAACTTTCTTATCACTTTTTGAGCATAGTAGTTTTGTGTAGCTGTCTTGCACTTTTTAAATAAATAGAAATCTCAAAACACATGCATTTAATTTGGAAGTTTCTTTTGTCCTATTCTTTTTTTGTTTGTTTGTTTGTTTTGAGCTTAAGAGTATTGGTCAAATTGGTCTATTTCTCAGTGACCTTAGAAATTTTTCTCATCTTGGAAAACGGTCCGTTAGGTGAAGATTTGGAAGCATTATACATACAATTTTTAAAAACTGATCTACTGTCTTTCTCAGGACTATAATGCACCCTTGCTTCCATTTGCTGGTTTCTTTGGTTCCTAGCAGACACCACAGAACTTTATACCTGTGTTAGATATGTACATTCCTGGGTCAGTGGAGTGGCTGCTGGTCCCATTTCCAGACCCAATTAGAGATGACAATGTTCCACTACATAGAAATCTCAACTCTCGTTTTATAATCTAGATCTGGTGTTTCAAAATATTGTTTTTTGAAGCCATCCCCTCCCTCCCTCCATCACTCCCCTTCTTTCTCTTTCTTCCCTGTCTTCCCCTTCTCTCTTTCCCTCCCTCCCTCTTTTATTCTCTTCTTTTGTCATTTCTCTCTTCCTTCCTTTCTTGCTGTTTTGTATAGAATCTTTTTTTAAAGGTAGATGAAAGGTGTTATTCTTGTAACAAGAAACACAATTTTAGTGCCAAGTAGGCTAATATCATTAAGCACACAGCTAAGATGCTGAGGAGGAATAATTTATAAATTACAAAATTCCCAAGTAATTTTATGAAAAGGAATAGAAATTTTATTATGCTATCTGGATGTGTCAACATACATTCACATGTGTGGACATGTGACTATTTTTATTCCCAAGTGCTTAGTCATATTTCAAAAAGGAGCTTCGGGGATCACTTTGTCCATCGGTCTCACTTTACAGAAGTTAGGCCACTTGCCCGGAATCACCAAGGTACGATTGTCAGAGCTGTGTGCAAAACCCAGTCCTTGGCCTTCCAAGCTCCCCCATTTTGTCATGCTGTTATAAATTTTGTTTGCATGTCTTTTTTCCAAATTAATTTTGAAGAAAACGCTGTAGAAAAATTGAAAGAAAAATTTAAAGATCGTGGTTAATACCACGATCACCAATATACCAATATAATCTTCTTCATCATTTGTTAACATTTTGTCACATAGGTTTCCCTCCCTGTTTCTCTCTGTCTGTCTGTCTGTCTCTTTCTCTCCTGTATGTAGATATGTATGTATGTATGCACGTGGATATGCATACCATTTTTTTACATTTTATTTTTCTTTTTTCTAAGACATTTGAAAAGAAGCTGGAAACATCACTCTTAAATAGGATGTGTCTTTTAAGAACAAAGGCTTTCTTCTATGTAAGCATAAGAAATTATCTCAATTAACATTGATATAATATTATTATATTGTATCATTATGCTCTATATTATATATTGTTATATTTATTATTGATTGATATTATATATTCAGTCAATATTTATATTTTCCAACTTTCCTTGTAATGTCCTTTAGTTTATTGTCTTTTCAATGTAATGATCTGAGTAAGGATCACATTTTGCATTTAGATTTCATGTGTATTAATGCTTTTTAGATCTGGAATGATTCTTCTATCAGGTTTTTAGAGTCTTCTTTCAACAGTGACAGTTTTGAAGAGTCACGTTCAGTTGTTTGGATGAATTTGGATATGATTGTTTCCCTAGGATTAGCATCAAGATAAACAATTTTTTAAGGCAGTAACACTTAAAGGTGATGTTTTATACTTGCCATATCACATCAACAGGAATATATTGTCAGATTGACCTCTTATTGTAGAGGCTAACATTTACATTTTTAAAAGTAAATCTTTAGGGACAAAGACATTTAAAGGCCACAAAAAACACTGTGAGAACAAAGGCATCTCACTCGAGAATCCTGTATATTTGTTATAGAAAATAACTTAGAAGCCAATTTTGAATCACTCAAAGCAATATGTCATGCATTGTTACCATTTAAAATTGCATTTATTTAAAAATGCATGGTATCTGGGCTTTAGTTTTCTCACTGTCAATGTAGATTTATTAATAAGTATTAGACATTGGATCACAGTACAATCTTAGTTTCTCTCTTCTTTCTGTATAGAATTGCTATTTTCCTCACCTCATCCTGTGTATTTCTACATTTGGAAAGACTGAACCTCTTATGTCATTTTCTAACTGGAATAATGCTAAAGTATTATATTCTAAAGGTTTTGCTATCAACTCATTGTGATTTAACCATTAATTCAAGACTGAAAAGCTTGAGTGGTAACCTTTTGAGGAGTCATTACAATGCCTTTAATTATGGCTGAGAAGAACCTATGGCAGAACAGGGTTGGGGAAGTGTTTTGTTGGGTGGTGGTGGTGGACAGAGGGGGGCTTTTCTTAGATCTCACAGATCTAAGATTTGACTGACTCACTCTCTTTCTCCCTTTCATTATTTTTCTTGACTATTTAAATGGCTTTTATAAAAATATGCCTGAATTCTGTTGACTTTAAAGAAAACAAAAACTTTCAATTCACTTTCAAAAATCAAATCTATTACTAATCTTTCACTTATAAAAATCATTCACACTCTTTGTAAGAAATTTAGCATCTGGTGAGTCACATCCATATTAATTTTGGTGTATTTTCTTTTTTTTAAATTATATTTTATTGATTATGCTATTACAGTTGCCTCATTTCTCCCTCACCATTCCCCTCCATCCTGCACACCCCCTCCCACCCACATTCCCTCCCACATTCCCTCCCTTTACTTCATGTCCATGTATCTATCATAAGTTCTTTAGCTTCTACATTTCCCATACTATTCTTGCCCTTCCCCTGTCTATTTTCTACCCACCGTCTATGCTACTTATTCTCTGCACCTTTTCCCCCTCTGTCCTCCTCCTACTCCCTTGTTGCTAACCCTCCATGTGATCTCCATTTCTGTGTTTCGGTTCCTGTTCTAGCTGTTTGCTTAGTTTGCTTTTGTTTTAGGTGAGGTTGTTAATAACTGTGAGTTTACTGTCTTTTTGCTGTCATATTTTTCTATCTTCTTTTTCTTAGATAAGTCCCTTTAACATTTCATAGAATAAGGGCTTGGTGATGATGAACGCCTTGAACTTGACCTTATCTGAGAAGCACTTTATCTTCCCTTCCATTCTAAATGACAGCTTCGCTGGATAGAGCAATCTTGGATGTAGGTCCTTGCCTTTCATGACTTGGAATACTTCTTTCCAGCCCCTTCTTGCCTGTAAGGTGTCTTTGGAGAAATCAGCTGACAGTCTGATGGGAACTCCTTTGTAGGTGACTGTCCCCTTATCCCTTGCCGCTTCTAGAATTCTCTCCTTCATTTGAATCTTAGGTAATGTAATTATGATGTGCCTTGGTGTGTTCCTCCTTGGGTCCAACTTCTTTGGGACTCTCTGAGCTTCCTGGACTTTCGGTAGTCTATTTCCTTTGCCAGATTGGGGAAGTTCTTCTTTATTATTTATTCAAATAACTTTGCTACTTGTTGCTCTTCCTCTTCCCCTTCTGGTAGCCCTATAATTCGGATGTTGGGACGTTTAAATATGTCCTGGAGGTTCCTAAGCCTCTCCTCATTTTTTTGAATTCTTGTTTCTTTATTCTTTTCTGATTGGTTGTTTTTTTCTTCCTTCTGGTCCACTCCATTGATGTGAGTCCCAGTTTTCCTCCCATCACTATTGGTTCCCTGTGCATTTTCCTTCATTTCACTTATTGTAGCCTTCATTTGTTCATCTAATATGCTACCAAAATCAACCAATTCTGTGAGCATCCTGATCACCAGTGCTTTGAACTGTGAATCTGATAGGTTGGCTATCTCTTGGTCACTTAGATGAACTGGCTCTGGGGCTTTGATCTCTTCTCCCATTTGAGCCTTTTTTTTTTTGGTCTAGTCATGGCTGTTACAAAGTGAGGGTTGGAGCCTTAGGTGTTCCCCAGGGCAGAGCAGCCCAGTTGCTGATGCTGTATGTGGAGGCGGGGTCTCGGTGTTTTTAGGTTTTATTTCCTGGCGCTGGGGCCCTGGGTTGCGAGTTCGGTCTTGTTCCTCGTTTTTGCCTGGATTATCTGTGTGCGAATGTGGGACCTCATGGACAGCCAGTGGCCTTGTGCCTGGGGTCCTCTAGTTGCTGCCTGTGTGCCTGGGGCCTGCTAGCTGCCGCCTGCCTCCAGAGTCCGCCAGGAGCTGCCTGCATCCCCAGGTGGCCAACCTCTGCTTCCTCCTGCCGTGACTCCGCCCCTCTTACCAGTATGGATGAATGATTGTCGGACCTCTGTACAGTTCAATTTTCTCTCAGTTCTGATTGTTTTCTTGTTTCTAAATCCTTGTTGTCCTTAATTTTGGTTGTGCAAGGAGGCGCAGTGTGTCCACTTACACCTCCATCTTGGCTAGACTAATTTTGGTGTATTTTCTTAGGCTTTTTTAGTCAATGCATAGTTTTGCTGATTTGTATTACATAGTACATATACATTTTACCTTTTTATAACTAATTATTATAACATAAGTATTTCTCTTACAGAAAATTCATAGTAATATACTTTAATGGCTACACAGGATCCTATTATAATGAAGTCATAATTTATTTCTTGTTCCTTATTTTTGTTTATATAGGCGATGTGCATGCTTAATCATAAGTTTGTAACCAAAGATTTTCTTGCATTTCAAAATATTACCTTGGGGAATGTTGTGAATATTGATATATGGTTTTGCAAAAAAGTAGTAGAAGGTTATACTTTTTTATCAATATATGTGATTACATAATATATATGTGACAATATAGGTGATAACTTTACTATCAACATTGTGTATTATATTGAAAAAAAAGAGAGTTTGTTAATTTTATAGGCCAAGATTAAAAGTGTTTATCTTAACTTTTATTATCGGACTACTATGGAGGTACAACATTTCTTGTTTTATGATCCAGAAGCAGTTCCTCTTCTATGAATGTCAATGTCCTTTGTTTACTTATCTTTTGGAGTTTCGATGGTTTAAGTATCATGTTTTATATATTTTTAAGAGAACAAAGATAAATATCATTTGACTCTTTTATCTGTTATAGTATTTTTTCCTGGTTATTTGTCTTTTACTTAACTGAGTTTTATCTTTGTCTTCTTTACCAAGAAGAAAGACATTTAAATTGTATAGAGTAAAACTAACATGAGTAAAGTTAACTGAAGTTCAAGAAGGTGAGAAAGACTTTGCTTCTTCAAATATGTGGAGCTACTTCTCTGAGGAAGTACTTTTCAAGGTAATGAAGGAATTTGGAGATGCAATTATGGAAAAAATATTGCTCATCTTTGAGGAAGATAATATTTTTTAAAATGAGGAGAACTATAAGATCTAAGCTTACTATGCTATTATTTTGATGGCAATTATTGGTCTGGCAATATTCTAGATGAACTGTTTGTAAGAACTCTTCACAAAAGAAAACAGTGACCAGTTAGAACTGGAACGAGTCCATAAAAAATTATGTTAAAGTAAATAATTTACATGGGTTATTATATTAAAAGATGGAAGGAATTCTGTGAACACAGTCTATTTTGTTATATTTCTGCAGGGATTTATTGGAAACTTTTATAGTATTCTTGTAGGCAAAAATAGAGAAATATAGCTGGGTAATATTCTCTTAGGTCAATTAACAACTGGTTAAAGAGCTCACACAATAGGATGCTGATTGATGGGAGCCTGAAGTTGCGTTCAGCAGTGCTCCAACATAAGCTATAGTTTAATGAACATTTTTCTAATTACTAGGATGAAGAGATCAAAGTCTTCTTATCAAATGTGTGTAGGTCCCAAACTGGGAACCTTAATGAATGTGCTAAATGAAGGAATTTAATTGATGGAAATCATGGTAGTAGGCATACATGTAAAGAATTATAAACTTAGTTTAAAACATGAATCGAGCAAGTATAAGATGGGGAGTCTTCATGCAAGTAAAATAATTGAGTGTCTTCACTGTCTGAGAGCTCCAAACAAGGGAAGAGTATGGTATCCTTATTTGTACTAGTCAGAGTTTTCTAGAGAAAACAAAAACCAATAACACATGCACTCATACACATTAATTGGGTAGGGGGTTGACAAGCCTGAAATCAGGCAGGGCAGAAATTCTGGTAGAAGTCAGTGTTGCAGTCTTGAGTCTGAAGGCAGTCTGGAGCCAGAATTTTTTTTTCTGATAGGATCCCATTAAGGAGAACAATCTCCTTTACTCAAAGTCTGTCCTTCACAGCAACATGTAGATCAGTGTTTGACCAAGAAATTGGGTATCATAACCTAGTCAAACTGACATAGAAAATTAACCCTCCAAATATTATTTATGGAATATTGAGTTCAAGTGATAAAGTTATCATACTCAGAGAACATTTACTGTTCTCTGCACTGCTCAGAACACATATTATAATTTGGGTTTAGTTATGGGTAACACTTTGTGAAGCTCATTTCCACTGGAACAATCAAATGTTAAGTTGATTGAGATGGTAAAAAGCTGGGAAAACATTCCATTTAAAGAATAGTTGGAGGAACTGTGGTGCTCCTTAAGACCATAGGACCCTGAAATCTCTGTTAGTCAGAACTCTTTCGGTTGGAAATGACTTGTACTGACGTACACAAAAAGTGAAATGGATTGACCTACATAACTGAAAAGTCCAGGAGTAGACCTGGCATACAAGTTCAACTGATATCCCTCAATCAAAACCATATCATCTGATCTCTTTCCTCTGTCTCTTGGCTCTGATTTATTTGGCTTCATTCTCAGGCAAAGACCTCTCCATGAGGTGGTAGCTGAAAGCTTGAGCTCGCACCACTCTAAAACTAACAACCCATACCAGAAAGAGAACTTCTCTTTCTCAAAGGTTCTGTAAAAACAACTGGAATCATGTCTCATGATTTAGCTTTGTCAAATGCCCAGTTGTAAACTAAGCACTGTGGCAGGAAACTTGTTTGTATTTATTGGCAGACTGGGTCACATACCCATTCCAGTATGTGTGCCTCCAACCCCTGTAAACAACCACCTGGATTAAGAGTGAGTAAGGTATGGCTAAAGGAAAATTAGTTGCTGTTATCAGAATAAGGTGGTGGAATAGGTACAGGGTAGCAAAAAAAGGCACCCTTTATTATAAAGGAACTGATAACGAATTTTTAAACATTTGTAGGGCGGTAATGTATGAAATTAGGTAATGTAGAATTAGGATTTTCCTATGTACCACCCCTCCTCCCCACCAAAGGGAAGAATTGGTATAAATGGGCAGACATGAAGAGGAAATAGAAATTTGTCTCTACATAAGGAATAATGTTCTCGTAGAGTACCAGTAAGGTGTGTGTTGTAACTTGTGCCCTGTCCCTAGAAGAATTTATGCAGAAACTTGATGGATATTATAGAGGCAGTTCTGGTTTTGTATTAAAGAATTGTCTAGTTATATTAGACAATCCCTTCTGCTTCTGCGACTTCATTATTCTGTTCTCTCCATATACGTGTATGCCAGTACATGCAGATAACCTCATGGTTATTATATCCCCCTGGAGAGAAATTGAGTCTCATTGCCTGATAAGGGAATTATTTAATGTCAATTGTTTTTGAATTGTTACTTCTGTGCCTGCTGAGTCAACTCCACGTTTCCTGTTCTCGTTAATGTAGCATCACCCAAGACGGAGGTAGTTATACACGTGGCAGAGAAGATGTAATGCTTGCCGGGGCAAGGGTGTGGGAAGACAAACGGGCAGGGTTCCCTGTACCCTTGTGTACAGGTCACTTCCGAAACAAATAGAATATTCAATTTCCACTCTGTATTTCACTTCTAGTACCAAACATGAAGAGAATGTAGACCGTAAGGAAGAAATAACACTAAAGGGAAGCCCTCAAAGATAATTCTATCATCCATAACACCAGGCGCTTTCTGGCATTATGACTAATAAAGCTGAGCTAAAAACATGTTCTAAATATTTTTATGTGCAAAAAATAGAAAATTGTTATAAAATAATGGTTGTTACTTCAAACCGTGACTATAAAATGCCCTTGGGACAGAAGTGTCTAATTATGAAATAAAACAACTTTTGTATCCCTCTGGCAATGTTTTCAAACTATTGCTCTCTCCAAAGTAGTCACTATAATTAGTCCAATTCCCCAGAAGAAGTGAAAAGTGTAGGGGAATTCATTTAGGGCTGTAGCTTAGGGCTATGTCTTGGATTAGGACCAAATGGACTATTAAAATGTGAGTGTGAAATAAGTGTATCAGCATCATGGGCAAGAGGAATGCTTCTAACAGGAATTACTTGACATTATCTTTGAGTCATAACATTTTTATATTTGCTTTCAGAGATAAGTTGAGAGTTATGAATTCTAGGAGGAGTTGGATGACCTTTGAGGGAAGTTTGTTCCAACACTGTTAGTCATGCCATCTCCTCAAACCTCAGCTTTCCTAGTTTTTAAATGGGGTTAAAAATGTGTCTGCCTATTTAGAAATATGAGGCTTAAAAAAAAAACAAATGGGTAAGAAATGGAAGGAAAGCTTCAAGATTTCTCTTATGTTTCCCTTTGAAATATTTTAAAGAACTCTAAATATTCTAGAATTATAAAAATTACTATTAGGATAAGCATTTTATATTTTCTACCTAAAATTTATTCCTACTAAATTATTTTTAAATACATCTATTAAAATTATTTCATGCATGATTTGTTAGGAACTACTGTATTGTATTTATATTTTGAAAGCAAGCAGGACAGCATAATATTTTAAAAATGAGTTGGATAGTTTCTGGCTTGGGCAGATCACTGCTTTTTCAAGCTAGGATGCTTCTATGTGGATTTCCTTTTGTTGACTTTGGATTTGTCACTATGGGCTCATCCTCTTATTTGTTCTCAGATCGAGAGTTGAATACAATCTATGGCAGTCAAGGTCCTGGCAGGAAATTGGGCAATTTGAACAGAGTTTAATAAGGGGCCTATTAAAAACAGTGTGTTTAGATTGTAGAGAAACCACAAGGTACAATCCAGAATGAGTAAGGAGAGGAAGAGTCCCCAGAGCCCTGAAAGGAAGTTCTATGTGGAGCAGGATACTTGACAGGAGCTGTGACCTTCAGTCTAGGGGCAGCATGATCCTGTGGTGACACTGCAGAGAGGGAGCTCATGAACCTGACCTCCATCTTTTCCTCTTTCTGATCTCCTCTCAACTTTAGTGGGTTTTCCTTTTGGAGAGTGCAGGAAGCTTACCAATGGAGTAGCCTACACTGATTTCTGTCCACTCTCTGATTTCCTGTCCACTCTAATGGGTTCTCTCCAGAAAATCCAACTGGCAGCTAGAGTAGAAGAAGCTTGCTGATAGAGTGGTCCACGCAGGTCAGCCTCCCAGGATGCGCAGTGAAGAGTGCCCAGCAGATTGGCACAGGTCTAACAGAAGAGATCCAACATAGTCTGTAGTAGCTTCCATTCTCAGAAGCAAAAAGGAGATAGATAATAGGCTGCCTCTGTATTTGACTAGATTTGAAACAAAACCTCAGAGGTGGACATGGGAAGGTTTCATTTTCTTGTTGCAGAATAAAACACACATTCAGGCCTTTGTCAAGGAACACAACCTGAGAGTTTACCTAGCCATGGCTGCAACAAACCCTCTGCACGATCCAGCATTGAGTCTCCCTCTTATTTACATCCGGTTTTATTCTCATTTTCCACAGCATGAAAGCAATTTGTCTGGATTTAGAAATATCACATATTGGGAAACTGTGAAGGACACCTGTCTGAGAATCATCATACAGTTTTCAAAAGATTGGACATGGTAAGAAGGAAACATTAGAGGACTCAGAAGCGCTAAAGGCAACAGCTCAGAATAAGATATGATTTTAAAGATTATTTATGGCAAAAAGGAGTATTGAGGGAGGTGTTCCCTGTCTTCTTTTTTTTTTCTTAGCAAATTCAATCAAAATAAAACATTTTAAAGTGATTAACAGTAAGTCCAGGATACCAAATTTCTTATTCTTTTCATTTTATTCTTTCTCTTTTCTAAATTAGGCAACTAATTTCTCCTGTTAGGAGGGTTTTCTCTACTTTTTAATGATTGGCTTTACTAAGGTGAAGTAATTTCAATAATCATTTTATAATTATTATTTGTTTATATCATCCTAAAATATACATGATAATTTTATAGGAAAACATATCTTCAAAGAAAATATGTATTTTTTAATAATTGGATTTACTGGGGTGACACTGGTTAACAAAATTATACAGGTTTCAGGTGAACAATTCTACTACGCATCATCTGTACACTGTGTTATGGTGTGTGCTCATCACCCCAAGTCAAGTCTCCCTCCCTCACCATGTGTACCCTCTGTCCCCTCCCTCTGCCCCCTTCCTCCACCTGGCAGTCACTACACCGTTGTCCTTCTCCATGCTTTTTTTCTTTCTTCTCACCCCCACTCAACCCCTCTACCCCATCCCCACACCTAGCTACCCCTACTCCACTGGACATCTGTCAGCCTGCTCTCCATCTATGAGCTTGTCAGTATTTTACTTATGGGTTCATTTTGTTCATTAGGTTCTGCATACGAGGGAAATCATATAATATTTGTCTTTCTCTGACTGGCTTATACTACTTGGCACAATGCTTTTCAGGTCTATCCACATTGTTGTACAGGGTAAGATGTTCTTTTTTTCACGGCCAAGCAGTATTCCATTGGGTAAATGTACCACCGCTATTTTATCTGCTCATCTAGATGGACACTTGGGCTGCTTCCAAAATTTGGGTATTGTAAATAATGCTGCAATGAGCTCTTATTGTTTGTTGATTTATTGATCATAGCCAGTCTGACAGGTATGAGATGATATCTCATTGTGGTTTTGATTTGCATTTTTGTCGTGATTCATGACATTGAGCATCTTTTCATATGTCTACTGGCCATCTGTGTTTCCTCTTTGGAGAAGTGTCTCTTTAAATCATTTGCCCATTTTTTTAATTGATTGTTTATTTTTTGGTGTTAAGTTATATAAAGTTCTTTATAAATTTTGGATATTAATCCCTTATCAGATGTATCATTGGCAATACGTTCCCTCATTCAGTGGGCTGTCTTTTCATTTTGTAGAGGCTTTCCTTTGCTGTGCAAAATCTTTTTTGTTTAATGTATTTGCATTTGTTTATTTTTTCTTTTGCCTGAGGAAATATATCAGAAAAAACATTGCTAAGAGAACTGTCTGAGGTTTTACTGCCTACATTTTCTTCTAAGATTTTTATGGTTTTGAGTCTAAGGGAACCCTAGTGCACTGTTGGTGTGAATGCAGACTGGTGCAGCCACTGTGGGAAGCAGTATGGAGTTACCTCAAAAAATTAAAAATTATGACCCAGCAATTTCACTTCTGGGAATTTATCCAAAGAAACCTGAAACACTAATTTGAAAGAATATACCCACTATGTTCCTTGTATTTGAAAGGGTCTCCTTAAATACAAAAATATGTCCATTTTTATTTCTCCCAAATTTCCATTCCTTCTCTCTTATTTATCCTAAAGTGTAGATGTGGGGGAAATGGTTTTAATTAACGCCATGGTTTCAATGTTTTATAATTTACTCTTGGATCATAGGTATGTTTTGAGAATGAATACAATATTACCTATAAAAGTATTCTGAGTTTTGAGTGGAGTTGCACGGATTCAAGGTGTCATTATTGACCAGAGGAGCCATGATTCTCCAAACACAGCCACAGGCAGGGCAGCTAAAAGCCCCTCAGCGTGATGGCCATCTTTCAAAACCTGTAGTTCATTTTCCAATTAACGAAGGAAATGGGTACTGTTGGAATCGTAGACAGGGTGCCTGCAGACAGAGGGACATTTTTGTGTCTGGGCGATGCAATGTTTGATATAGGAAACAGTCTAGAAACACATCTCTGGCTCTGAAATGCTTTCTAAGAAGATAAATAGAATTTGATCCACTGGATTGGACATCCACTCAGGCTGTGATGGGGATTTAAACTTTGTGGCTGCCTAGAGTTGTGAGTTCACAGGGGTTAGTACCTGGATTGCTTTCCGGATCACTCTCCAGCTTACGAGCCTTATAGAACTTTTTCCTTTTTTATTTTGTCATGCTCAAGAGGTTACAAGAATCAGAAAAATCTAATTGGAGGTTAGTTTTAGTCAAATGGAAACTGACAAACCCTTAAAGAGAACTGAGATAAATCTTTCTCTTCCTTTGTTTATTTCTAAGAGCTGAGGAGAAAGAAGATTTCTTGATATCTCAAAGCATAGTTGGTCTTATAAAATCTATCAGTCCAGCGAAAACCAAATTGTTAAGGAGAAGTTAATTCATTTCACTAAGTGTCTCTTTTTGCAAACTACCCTAAAAAACCCCACAAGCACAAATAAATCCTGAAGAGCCTGTGAAGTCAAACTGGTACTAAATTTATATTTCTAATAAGATAAGTGTATTGTTTTAAAAGTTTTCCATGTGATGTAGTTGATGTGGAAATCATTGGAACAGAGTACTTTTAAATTTTACTTTTGTTTTTGGTTTGGTTTGTTTACTTATTTTTTTATTGGGTTTGGGGAAGAGATGCAGAAATTGGGAGAAGTCTGTGGTTGACTTTTATTGGATTACATTCCAAAAAAATTTTTATACCTGTAAGTAGAACTCAATTTTTACAAAGTTGATGTCATTAAAATTAAACACAAGAATAATTCAGTGCACAACCATCTAACTTTGAGACAATGAGGACCTGAATGAAGAGGGCAGGGGTAGGAGTGAGAGGTGAGAGGAATGCATGCAATGTTGAAAAGGACTAGCTGGGGATTGTGGCCGAGAGGCAAATGGAAGAAGATCCCAGTGCCTTGTGTTCATGGGTGAATGAAAGAATCATATTAACACTAATAGCATAAGGATATTGGAGGGGCAGCTTGTCTTCAGAGGGTGGAAACGAGGTGAGGAATCTTGACATTTGTAGATACAACTTTTGCAACATCTCGTATTCCAGAATGACATTAACATGTTTTCATCATGTATTAATTTGTAAAGAACACAACTCCTTCCTTGAGTTGTGAAGATTAAGTGAGGCAACATCTATAAAATGCTTAGGGATAATGATTATGATTATCATCATTATAACAGAAATATTTTGCAAGTATTGAACAATTCCTATATGCCAATCTTTTTGTAAGGTTTATATATATATATTAACTAATTTAACTCCAACAGCTCCATTAAATAGGTAATAATATCACCTCATTTACAGAGGAAATTGAGGGTTAGTGAGAGGTCAGGAACTTGCTTGGTGCAACATTGAGTGGCAGAGTTTAGACTCAAATCGGGTAATCAGGCTCAAGAATTCAGCTCCTGGTCACTCTCTACTGTAGACTCCTGGGCAGAATTTGAACTGATAATTCTAGGAGATTGAGTGCAGTTGTACATTTTCAGTTATTGAGTGTCCTAGTCAATATCCCTGCATCCATACCTCAGTAAATCTCACGAAGTTGAGGATGTTCAAAGAATCCTGAGAAAGTCGATGAGTCTATGAGCATAAAGGAAAAGACTTCAACACTTTATGTAAACTATAAAAACACATGGGTGTTTTTAAAAATATCCATTAACAAATGGATTCACAGTGATGTAATCATAATTTCAGCTTTCTTAATATTAATTTACTTGCTAACTGTTTTCTTGAATACCTATCATAGTGCTAAGCACTATGGGGTATTTGATGCAGAAGAAGAAACTCCCTTTTCTTAATCTCATAGTGCAGTGAGAGAGGCAGGTGAATGAAATGCAAGTGCAGTACGGTGAAGTAACTTGGTTAAACATTAAACAACATGGGGATTAGGAGTGCTGGCCTCCAGCATCCAGCTGAAAATCTGCGTATAACCTTGGACTCTCCAGAACTTAACTACATTTGGCCCTTCACAACTGCAGATTCAACTGAGGCTTGGAAAAAACACTATTTTCAGTCCGTGGTTGGGAATCTGCAGATAGGAATGCGACAATATTGTTTGTCAGCCACTGTTGGTTGAATCCACAAGTGAGAAAGCTGTGGATAAGAAGGCCCAAATGAATTGGAAAAAAAAATCCACATAAAGGTGGATCCGTGTGTCCAAACCTGTATTGTTCAAGGGTCAACTGTACTAGGTGGAGTAAGCACCTGGAGTGTATTAGTGGCATTGTCTAACTTAGTCATACAAGGTTTGAATGTAATACTTTTTGGAAGAAATGATGCAAAACATGGAACTTGAAGGATGAATAGATCAGTGGAAGAAAAAATGAGAGGGGAAGGGAGAAGTTGGAGCGAACGAGCTGTGCTTGTAAAGCTGCAGATAGTTCAGTATGGCTGAAAGACATGGTTTGCTGGGGTTAGCATTAGGCGGGAGAAGATAAAGCTGGAGAAGTGAGCAGTGGTCAGATGCAAAGGCTCTCTAGGTAACCTGAGGCATTCGATACTTATCTTGGGGGCAGTGGACCCTATTGACGTGATTTAAGTAGAGAAGTGCAATGATCCAGGAGCATGCTTGCAATATATCTGGAGTATACAGATATGCTGGTCCAGTACTAATCTTGAAGGGCCTTTGGGGAGTACATATTTATTTATAGCAAATTTATATTGAGCATCCACTGCATATATAAAGAGGTTGTAAACCATATGAAGGAAAGATAAACTTGCACCAAAAATTTAGCATGCCCTCGTTTTCTAATAAATGCAGTTTGATTTTGGTGCAAACTTACAGACAAATGTGTACAGTGAGATTGTTTCACTACAAAATCAGCAGATATTTGACCCAGGAGACAGTTTAACCTGATTTCTAGTCTTGACTGTGCTCTGTGAACCTGGCACAGACCAGTAAACCATCTTAGGATTAGTTTTTTTTCTTTTATTTTTATCTGTAACATGAGAAACTTGAGAAGATCATTATTAAAGTTTTCTCTGAGCTCTAAAAGTCACTTACCGTGGTCTGAAACTTTTCCAACATTACAGCTATGGGAAAAGTGATTAAGGTTTATTGCGTACTCTTCTTTTCTGTTATGATTTTCCCTCACCCCTCCTAAGCGCTTCTAGTGGTAGTTTTTGTTTCAGAGAGAGGGCAAAATCACAGTAGGATAGTTGAGCAGAAGAATTTGTAGACCACCTTATTCATACCTGCGTGTTACAGATGAGAATGCTGGGGCACCCTAATTATGCAACTTATCCAAATTCTAGCAGTGGGTCAGCAGCATAGCAAAGTCCAGAGTCCTGTAGGCTTCTGAACCCAACCCAGTTCTTTTTAAACTCTGTTTTGGGGGCCTCTTTTCTCACTTCTGTGAGGGCTGTATAGGGTGATGTCTTAGGTGATAAATTGGGAAGAAAGTTGGGTACCATGAAAAATTTCATGTGTTTAGATAGAATTGACCGTATCATTGTTAATTAGGGCTGCTGTTTATTTTTCTGGCTTCAAGTCACCTAAAAAAATAAAAAAGACACATTATGTATTTGTAAAACTATATAAATATAATGTATATCACTATGTATATAAAATAATATATGTAATAACACATATTTTTCTCCCTTATTCTTTATGAATGTTTCCTTCTTTTGTACTAATGTTTTTCTCTCTGGTTACTTTAAAACAAATTCTTTTTCTTCTTTCCCTACCTCCAGTTCTCTTACATCAGCAACTAAATGATCTTCCTTTTAGTTCAGGAAGCTGGCAGCCTCTGATCTGCAGGCCTTAGATAGCCAGCTAATTAAGGGGAAAGCAGGTGTGGATGAGTCTATTCAGTTCATAAATAAGTGCCAAAAATTAAAGTTATTGGTCTGTGAGTGCTGGCAGGTGGAAACACTGTTTTATACCTTTAACAGAGGAGGGGAAAGGAAAGAGGGTGGTTAGAAGGACTTAAGGGTAGGGAAGGAAAAAAATGAGTTTTTATAGCTAAAGCTTTTCAGAGGAGAATCTGTCTATTTCTAAATCACTGTCTTGTTTGGGATTAATTCTAAGACATATAATTGCCTGCCCTAAGGGTGTAATGTTCCCTGAGAAGGGCTTCATAAACTGTATGGCCTGGGTAGAAATAATTCATCGTCTCAAGCTGGTACTTAGTGGTGTAACTCATGACTGACTGCAGACATAAGTGCCTGTGTTCTTTTGTGATTTCTCTTTTCCATTTTTTACATATGCTCAAATGCCCAGAGTTCCCTATCTGCAAAACCCCTCACTTAAATGCTGAGGGAAAAAAAAACATGATCTATTGTAGCACAACTTAATGCATTACTTAATGAAGCGATTTGGAAATAAAATATATATGAGGAAATGAGTTACTGGGAGCACACTTCTTTCTTTGTCATTTTTTTTTCCTCCTGATTTTTCCTCTTTCTTTTTCCTTCCTTTGTGTTTAGTAATTCATTTTAGCATTTCTTAACTGAAAGACATTTTTCAGTAGGGTGTTGTGGCAGAAGAAAACAAAAGCATTATGTATTACACATTCAAAATACATTAATACACGGTTGAAATGCTAACCCATACAATAGAATAATTATAGTGTGTCTTCATTGAAATTGTACACATGGCTTTGTGATCATACTCATTAATTTAGATCTAAATGAAGCAAAATTATTCTGCGTGGCTGCTGAGTTAATTTATGTGATATAAGTAAAGAAAAGTTAAGTAAGTGTGATGGAAATGAGACTGCAGCTGGGCAATTAGGTCTGGAGAAAGAGGTTCGCTCATCTCCGCAGGCTTCTTGGCCTTTCTTGTCTGCAAAGATCATTCGTGTTATTGCAAAAATTTGTTCCTTTTAAGATTGTATCTAGGAATGTCTTGATAGAAGTTCTGAAGGATACTCACAGCCAATTTTATTGGAAGGAGAAAATAATAATACACTAATATGATAGATGGTTTTGCTTGGAACTATTCAAATATCTAGGTAAAAGAATACAACACTTCTACTGAGGTAAGCTGAATTCCAAGCAGAATGGGAAAAATGCCACACTATAATGAATGGTACTTTTAGGAGTCTGAATATCTTACAAGTAAAGTACATATTGTATATCATTTCAAGCAGACAAAGAGATAAGATTTCTTCTTTTTTAATCGAGGAGAGAAAGTGTCACCATAATTTTCTAGCAGTATAACAATGCATGTTGTGGCAGACCCATCTGTGTGGCGTGGGCCCAGCTCCCACTTGGAGATGCACAGGACCCATGCCCACAGATAGGTTCTCTCGTGGGTAATCAGATTTGCAATATACCTAGGCTGCTTTGAGCCTTGCTTTTACTGTGACTTCCTAAAATCCATTCTAAACCTTGCAGGGACCAGTGTAACCGGCTCAACCACTTTTGCCTTTTCATTGTTAATATCCTTCTTCTGTGATGTGATTTAGGGGCATTGGCTCCTTTGTTGTAACCGGGGCATAGTGAGTGAGGACCATCTTGTAATGTGAGGAGATACAGAATAAAGGCCTGTCATGGCAGAGGCCACAGCTTTTGCTCCTCTTGAGAGAAAAGCCACGCTGTCCTCCTTTTTCCTCCACCGGACTTGGTAGTCCATGTGTATGTTTTATTTCACCCATAATGATGCGGAGACTGCTAGCCGGTGTCTGCATCAGCATGTATGTTTTAGAAAAAGTGACCAAATTGCCTTCTCCCTTATTTCAACTCATTTGAGGAGTTTGAACGCGGTAACTAGTTTCAATTTTGTGATCAGTGGGATGATAATTTCTCTCACAAGATGGAGGATTTTGAGTTTAAGTGCCATTTGAAAGCATCCACAAGAGCCTCTGTCCTTCATTTACTTAAACTTTTATTTCTGTGCGAGAAAAGCATATTCGATTCATTAGAAAAATTTTCAGTGGCCTAAATTCCAGAGATGCAAAGAGAAATAGATAAATAACAGGGCTTCTATCCTCCTGACTGCTTGTATCTAATTGGAAAAAAAGAAAGTACCAGGGCAACAAACTCTGCCACAGGCCAGGAGATGGGGCACACACAATGGAGATTCAAGGAGAAATATTTCATATCTAGGTGGTGGTGCGGCAAAGACAGCCTGCATGGAGAAAAGGAGTTGGTAAAGTGAAAGAAGAGCAAAATATAATGACTTTGGGGGGAGATTTCTTTACTTAGGGAAAAGAGGAGAAATTGAAGAATAGAGCAGAGTGATCAGAGACACAGGGGACTGTGAGGATGATGTATTCAGTTGAGTGGAAGGAAGAGAGAGTTTGAGGAAGGACAAGCCCAGCAGAGTCAAATGCAGCAGGTGGTTGTGTAGGAGGAGGACTGATGTAAGACCGTTGAATTTGGTGTTCAGAAGGTCATTGGCTTCTTCAGTGCAGTGATGGAGACAGAAAACAGACTGTAAGTGCTTGGAATTGGATCAGCAGTGGATTCAGGGTGCTACTCTTTCAAGGTGAACAAAGAGTGTTGAGCTCAATCTAGAAAAAGGAATCTTTTGCAAAAATTGTATGTAGATCTGTGATCCTTCCCTGATAGCCTTTCCAGCCCATTTCATTGCAGCTCTCCGTTCCTCATCTCATCGCTGTTTCCCTGTCATTTGCTAAGATTATTTGGAACAGCGAGGTCGTTTCTCAGTGGAAACCTCTTCTTTCATATGCTGACCATGAATGTTTGCCCTCTATGTAAGAACGTGGTTTTCACATCAACACATTGTCTTCCTGTTATGTTTCTGTGGAATAAAAAGTAGCTGCTCCAATTGGTAATGTTGGAGGTCATGCTTCTGGAATACAACAACTCATACATCTCTTGGCTGTACAGAGGTAGACATGCATTTAGCTGCCACATAGCAGTTAACTAAGGAGCCAGTTAGCTAAGGAGTAGATTTCAAACCTCCCTGGAATCTTTTAATACATTCCCTTCCATCCAATGGGGCTTCATGCCTCCATCTGCATTGTACCACTCAGTTTCATTCTCTCACAAGAACCAGTTGTGAAGACTGTAAAACTTGAGTATTATTTTGATTTGAAGAGTGGCATGGAAAGAGGAAGAAAGATAAAGAAAATAATTTACTGTGATAGAACAATTGCCCATCCAAATTCATCTAGAAAACCTCTACTTTCCATTTTCCCCTTTGCCTTTCATTTTCCCCTGCCTTTGATAATGTTTTTCTTTAATACTGCTTAGTATAGAGAAATATAGCATTGAGGATTCAAATAAATATATGGCTAAATCTTGTTCCCAAGATTCCAAAGATAAGTGGAAATACTTTTCTGGCACTATTTAATTTTAAATAAGTAAACTTTAACCCCTTGGAGTATTTCATTTCTCATCTCTACTCTGTGCCACTTGATTTATGGAATCATTTTTTTTTGCATAAGGCATTTGAAAATAAGGTCTTCTTTTGTCTCGTTTGTCAAGGAGTATAGAAAGTTCCAAATATTTTCTCAGACATTATGTGATCATTTGGGAGAAAGTGCTGCCTTAGCAAAAGTATTGTAGCTGTCACTGATTTGTGGAGACATCAAAAGGACATGAAGGGAAACCAGACAGAAGAAAGTGGTCATTTCAAGTATAAGTAATCCCAAGAACAAAGTTTTGCTCATTTATAGCTTCCACAATTTTAGAAAGTTAATGCTTGGCAGTCTGGAAAAGAGGCATTTAAAAAAAAAATGCCTCTTCAGAAAAAAAAAAGGATAGGCAAAGCTAAATGTTTTACTAAAGAAGTTACACCCTGGCTAGTGTGGCTCAGTGGATTGAGTGCCGGCCTGTGAAGCAAGGGGTTGCTGGTTCAATTCCCAGCCAGGGCACAGGCCTGGGTTGCAGGCCAGGTCCCCAGTGGGGGGCGTTACATGCCTCGGTGTGACTACCCACCATGTCCTGCCCAGTTTGGAATTTATGAGTGGGTCGCCCTGTGAGGCTACTGTTGGTTAGATTTACTTCAATGCCCCTTTTCATCATATACGTATTCCATTTGTTCATCAAGCACACTTAGATAGTTTTCATGTCCTGCCTGTTGTGAGTGATACTGCCATGAACATGATAGTGCAGATACTGTGCTGGCCAAAAAGTTTGTTAGGTTTTTTTTTTCTATAAGATGGCTCTCGTAGCACTTAGTTGTCTTTAACTTCATTCAAAACAATTTTGTCAGATTGTATTGTGACAGCTGTCATATCACTGCAGTTAAGAAAACATCAAAATTGGTGAATTTTTGTGTAGCCAATTTAATATTGAAGATGGAAGAAAATACTCAACATTTTTGGCATTGTATGCTCTAGTATTTCAAGAAAGGTGAAAATGCATGTGAAACACAAAACAAGGTCTGTGCAGTGGGTGGAGAAGGTGCTGTGACTGATTGAATGTGTCAAAAGTGGTTTGTGAAGTTTTGTGCTGGAGATTTCTCGCTGGACAATGCTCCATGGTTGGGTAGACCAGTTGAAGTGGATAGCGATCAAATCCAGATGTTAATTGAGAACAATCATTATACCACATGGGAGATAGCCAATGTGAGGAACAAGGGGAGAATAGCCGATAGTTAACTAGGTGAACCCCACCCTGTTACAGCACCGAGATGGACAGGAGCCAAAGTTAGGACCCCGCCAACGGTAGCCCGAGCCAATGGGAAGCCCCTTCTTTGTTTCAATGAGCCAATAGCTAACAGCCGCATCTGCTTCTGGACCCCCGCTTGCGTGCAAGGTTCCCATAAAGACCCTAGCTTGTAAGCGCCCTGCGCGGCTCTCATCTGTAGCTCTTCTGAGCATTGTGTCTCCGGACACTCTGGGAGTCTGCCCCTGCGCAGGTTAAAACTTTGGCCAATAAAAGTAACATCTCTGAATCCTGAAAGTTCCCGAACATCTGTTTCTCGCGTCGGCGGATGCAACAGCCAACATATTCAAAATATCCAAATCAATAAACTTATTGGTGAAAATGAGAAATGTGTTTTTTATTTTATGGAGAAAAACTAAATGAACATTTTGGCCAACCCAATATTTCTTTGAATCCTGGCTTCATTTTCTTCAGATATATATACAGAAGTGGGATTGCTGTATCATATGGGTAGTTTTATTTTTAATTTTTTGAGGGAACTCCATACTATTTTCCATAGTGGCTATATCAATTTACATTTCCACCAGGAGTACACCATGGTTTTCTTTTCTGCACATTTTGAAAGAATTTTTTTTATCACATGTCTTTTTGGTAATAATTATTCTAACAAGTATGAGGTGATACCTCATTGCAGTTTTAATCCACTGTAGTGAGTCTCTGGTAGACAGTGTATACCTAGTTGTGTCTTTTTTTTTTTTTTTTTAATCTACTCTGCTGCTCTTTGCCTTTTGATTGCAGTATTTAATCCATTTACATTTAAAGTAATTACTGATAGGTAAGGACTTGCTATTGGCATCTTGTTAATTGTTTTCAGGCTTTTTTATAGTTTCTTTTTTTCTTGCTGCCTTCCTTTGTGAATTCATGATTTTTCATATTGGTATAATTTTTTAAAAAGATTTCTTTGTTGTATTTTTTCCCATGATCATTTACCCCCCTCATACCTTCCTCTCCCCCACAATCACCACACTGTTTTTCATGTCCATGAATCCTCTTTCCTTTTTGCTCTACCTTCCACCCCATAACATGCCCCCACCCCCATGCAGCTGTCATAGTATGTAATGGTATAATTTGATTTCATTCTCTTTATCTTAGGTGTATCTGCTGTAGGCTTTTATTTTGTAGTTTCCCTGAGGCTTAGTTTAAACATCTTCTGGATATAACAATCTATCTGAAACTGACAGCTTAACTTTACTGCATACCAAAACTCTACCCTTTTATTCTCCTCCCATCGTTTTACGTTTTTGATGCCAAACTTTACATCTTTTTGTATTGTATAACCACTAACAAATTAATTAGCTCTGATGACAGATGGTCTCTGAATTACAATGATTTGGTTTTTGATTTTTCAACTCTACAATGTTGCGAAAGTGATACATACATTCAATAGAAACCATACTTCGCTTTAAAATTTTGATCTTTTCCAGGTCTAGCAATCTGGGGTACAGTGCACTGTCTTGACACTGGGAAGCTCCCGGTCAGCCAGGTGAGGGTGAACAGCCAATATTCTACAGCACACTGTGTTGCGGGTTTGTTTTTGATAACTGTTTTGTGTTTTTTATCCAATCATGTGCACAAAATGCTGATCTGTGTCTTCTGCTTCCAGTGAGAAGAGGAAGGCAGTTACTCTTGAGATAAAACTCAAGATAATTGTCCAGCTGTAAGTTAATGCAAGTGTTTTGAACATGGTTAAGGTGGGCTAGGCTAAGCTCTGATATTTGGTAGGTTAGGAGTACTAAATGGGTTTTTGACTTACGATTTTTCAGCTTATGATGGGTTTATGAAGACATAACACTATCGTGAGGATCATCTGTATTTTAAATATTTTTCTCGTTCAATCTTTATACTAGAGTTAACTGATTAACATATTATGGTATTAGAGTATTCTGAATCTAGCTGTATACCTGACTTTACCAGTGTGTTTATTTCTGTCACTAGTTAGCATCCTTTTATTTCAGCCTGAAGAACTTCTTTCCGCCTTTCTTGTAAGGCAGCTCCAATGGGAATGAACTCCCTGAGCTTTTGTTTCAAAAAGTCACTCTTTTGCCTTCATTTCTAAAGTACAACTTTACTATATAAAGTGTTCTTGGTTGGTATTTTATTTCTTTCAGCATTCTGAATATATCTCATTCTCTCCTGTTGTGCAAGGTCTCTCCTGAGAAATTCTCTGTTAGCTTTATAGGGCTTCCCACTTATGAGAGCTTTTTTCCCCCTCTCCTTTTTGCTGCTTTTGAAATTCTCTATTTGTCTTTGATTTTAGACAGTTATATTATAATGTTTCTTGAAGAAGATTGTTTTGAATTAAGATTTTTGAGTGACTTGTTAGCTTCAGGAACATAGATGTCCAAATCGCTCCCTAGATTTGGGAAGTTCTCAGACGTTATTTGTTTAAATAAGCTTTCTGTCTCTTTCTCTTTTTCTCCTTCTTCTGGGACTCCAATGATGTGTAGATTGTTTCTTTTAGGGGAATATGATAAACCCCATAGGCCCTCTTCATCCTTTTCATTCTTTTATTCTCCTCTGCCTGAATAGTTTCCAAAGATACGTCTCCCTGATTCTTTTGTCTGCTTGGTGTAGCCTGCTATTGAAGCTTTCTGTTGTATTCTTCAGTTTAGTCATTGTATTCTTCAACTCCAATATTTTGATTTGATTCTTTTTAATCTGTCGAACTCTTAATTTTCTTCATCGTTTTCCTGCTAGTGTTAAGTGCTTATGTGTTCTTGTAGCTCTCTAGGCATCTATAGAACAATTAATTTGAATTCCTTATTGAGCAGCTCTGTATCACCATTTCTGTGGGGCCAGTTATTGGAGGTCTACTGTGTTCCCTTGGTGGAATCATGTTTCCCTGATCCTTCATGATCCCTGTCATCTTTCATAGGTGTCTTTGCATTAAAAGAAGCAGTCACCTCTCCCAGACTTGATCAACTAACTTTGGTAAGGGAAGACCTTTACTTATGAATGGGGCTGGAGTGTGCTGTGACCCCAGGTCTAATGACACAGGATGCCAGGTGTGGATGTGTGTTGTGGCGCTGGGTCTGGGCATGTGTTGGTGGCTTATTGGCTTGTGTCATTGGGGTCCACAGCATTAACAATTGCATGGTTCTTGGCAAGCATTGCTTGGAGTCTACAGAGGCTGCAGTGGCTCTTGGGTTCTTAGCATCATCTCCAGGTCCAGTGACCAGGGATCATGGCAAGCAGTGGTATTGTCTAGAGCTGGTGGTGTAAACATGTTTGGCTGCAGGAGGTAGCTGCAGGACCTTGTGTAGTGTCATGGGCTGGTTCCAGATACATATGTAGTAGAGGAGACCAAGGCAGGCAGCAAGAATCAGGCCAACTGCAGGTTCACAGGCAGCTGCATGGGCCCTGGCTATCAGCATGCACATTTTGGCTGTTGGGTCTTATCTCAGGTGCAGAGCAGTGGAGGTCAGTGATGGGGGTTCAACAAGGGGTGTGCATCAACACAGCTGGAAGGGCCAGATGCAGGTGAGCACAGTGGTGCAGAATAGTGATAGAAGTCAGAGCCTGATTTGGGCTCCTGAGCACTGCAGGGCCCCAGATGTGTATGTGTCTCCTGTGGCTGCATAGTCTCCCTCTGTGTGTCCGAATGGTAGTGGAGGCCATTGACAGGTGTCAGGCCTGTGGAGTACAAAGACACAGCTTGCGGGGCTGGACCTGAGTGCATGCACAGAAGTAGGGGTCAGCCATGGGGATGTAGGATGGCATCTTACACTTGTACAGCCAGAGGCCTGGGATGGCTGCTGGTGTGGCTCCTGGGTGAGGAGGAGGTAGCAGGGGAAGACTCAGGAGGCTGGAATCAGTGGATGCAAATACCTATGGGGTCAAAGCTGAGGAGATCTGCTACTATGACCCTTTTAACTAGTTATTGTGAGTCAGAGTTATGGAGCCTACATTTCAAGGCAAGGGAGCCAAGGGATTATCTAACTAGAGATCCATGGCAGGCAAGTGATTTGCCAGTAGTCACACAGAAAGGAGACAGCCTGGCAGGGTAGAATGTATACAATCTTTGTGTCACAAAGACTTGGGTTGAAATTCATCTCTGTAGCTCATTACTTAGGAAATTTCTTTAACTCTTCTGGGCTTTAATTTTCTCACTGGTAGAGAAAAATCACCTACTTCTCAGAAATGTTATTTGGAAAAGGGATTGTCTTAGCTCAGGCTGCTATTACAAAATGCCATAGATTGGGTGGCTTAAACAAGTCATTAGTTCTGGAGGCTGGGATGTCCACAACCAGGATACTACTGGCATGGTCAGGTTTTGGTAAGGGTTCTTCTTGCTGCGAGGGGCGGGGGGGGGGGGGAGAGAGAGAGAGAGAGAGAGAGAGAGAGAGAGAGAGAGAGAGAGAGAGAGAAGGAGAGAAGGAGAGAAATATCTTTGATCTCTTTTTATGAGAATCTTATAAGGGCACTAATATCATCATTAGGATCCCACCTTATGACTTCATCTAAACCTAATTACTTCCCAAAGACCCCACTTCCTAGTACCATCACATTGGGGGTTAGGGTTTTAACATATACACTTTAAGGGCACAAGGATATCCAGTCCATTATAAGAATACTAACATCCCTAAAGGAACTGGCTACTGGAATAGTAGACAAATAGGTATTTCCTCCTTACTTCCTCTTCCTGCGTATGCAGTTGCCCAGGGAAATTTCCTAGCTATTTGTGTTGGGGTATTGCACTGGGTCATGTTCTTCGTGGAGTGGTTACTGGTGTCTAATAAGTGACTGCATCAATGTGATACCTATAGTATCCACGGGCTGGTAGATACCCAAAGCCCCCTTTCACTATGTCAGTTAAAAGCTTGAAAATGGCAGTGATTATATTGTCTAATGGAACTTCTATGAATGTTTGGAGAGGTAATTTTTTGTAGTTTGTTGTACTTCTCAGTTTGAATCACTAATGAGTTTTTCATAGAGATGAGAAGTTGGATTGGTGTAATGGAGAAAGCACAACTTTATGTCAGTGCTTAAATCTGAGAAATCTGGTTCTGTATTTAGGGTTCATCATATACAGTTTGTAGCTATTAGAAAATTACCTCACTTTAATTAAGTAGTTTCCCCATTTCTCAACTGTGGCTGAATGTTTCTTTTTAAGATCAAATGGGATACACAGTCACGTGTTGCATAGTGACATTTTGGTCAACAATGTTTCAGTTAATGACGATCTGCATATACAGTGGTCCCATATGATGATAATGGAGCTGAAGGATCCCTATTTCCCAGTGACATTGTACTTGTCATGGCACAATTCATTACTCACATGGTTGTGGTGATGCTGGTATAACCAACCAACTGCGCTGCCAGTCACATAAAAGTGCAGCACATACAATTATGCAGAGTACATAATTCTTGGTAATGGTAATAAAGGACTATGTTACTGATTTAAGTATTTATTATACCATACTTTTTATTGTTATTTTAGAGTGTACATTTTCTACTTATTAAAAAAAAGTTTTCTGTCAAACATTATGTTGTGTTATGCTGGCAGCAACCCCATACCTCTTGTGTTTACCATGTCTGTTAATTGCATTGTTTTCTCTGTGTTTTGTGCAGCAATATGCTGTACAAGCTTGTAGCCTTGGAGCAATAGGCTAAACTGTATAGTCTAGGAGTGTTTTAGGCTATACCATTTAAATTTGTGTAATTGCAGTCTGTGATGTTTGCGCAATGATGAAATTGCCTAATGATACATTTCTCAGAATGTATTCTCATCCTTAAGTGGTGCATGGATAGATAGATATATGAAATTGAGGAGGGAAAGAGCTGACTATGACAAAAGACAAAGTTCCTGCTAACGAACTTATGTACATCAAACCCCATGCTACTGTAGGCAAGTCACTCATTCTCCATGGGACCATAATACAGAATTTTGATTCATTTTTATTCAGTGTGCATCCATTCACAGAATACCTGGGCTTTTTGAGGACACTTAACTTAAATAGGAGCTCTACCTTATGTCAAGGTGCAATTGTACCAGTAAGTCTTTTGAGTTAGTCATTTTGAGTCCTATGCCAATTATTTTACTGAAGTCTTGAAAAAAGAAAAGCCCTAAAAGCATCCCACCTAGGTTGAGGCTGTGTAGGACTAGTTGGCTGAGACATACGCAGGTATTTCTAATATATGTACTTACCTTTGTAAGCAAAGGGCAAACAGAGCTCTAAACCTATCCTCTACCTAGACCTCCTTGTTCCCAGTCTCAAGAGACCATGGCTCAAGAAGCTCTACTTGGAGTCATTATCTTGTATATATGGAACGAGTCAGCTTTATTTCCACATCATACGTCACAAGTTATGCTGTGGCAAAAGAAAGGGAGCATACAGCCTCTAGGATGACCCCTAATTATCTTTGCCTACTGGTGTTCACGTCCTTACTTAAACTCCCCTTCAGTGAGTGAAAGCCATGACTTGTTTCTAACCAATAGAATATGGCAAAAGGATGCATGGACATGGATAATAGTTTGGTGATTGCTGGGGAGGAAGGAGGGTAAGGGGACTAAATGGTAATGGGGAAAAAAAGGAAAAATACAATAAAGATCAAATAAAAAATAAAATTATAAATTTTATAAATTAAAAAAAGAATATGGCAAAGGTAATAGTTGTCACTCCTGGGATTATGTGATACTTATAAAAGAATCTGTTTTGCTAGTAGTCTTGCTCTATAGACTCTCCCTGGGTGGATTTGGAGAAGTAATCAGCCATGTTGCATGGTCCAGGTAGCAAGAATCTGGGTACAGCTTCTAGGAGTTGAGAATGACTTCCAGTTGACAACCAGTAAAAAGGAAATGGATTCTGCCAACAGTTTGAGTGAACTTGCAAGTGGATTATTCCTTAGCTGAGGCTTCAGAGGAGACCACAGTTCTAGCTGACACCATAATTACCACTTAGGGAGGCCCAGAGCAGAGCAGCCTGCTATGGTGTGCCTGGACTCTTCATCCAAAGAAACGGATAATAAATATGTATCGTTTTCAACTAAATTTGCAGAATTTGTTACCCAGCAATAGATAACTAATACAAGGGAACAGATATTCTATTTCATGCAATTTGCTATATAGCTGTTTACAATTGGAAAAATACATTTGGATTCTAAAACCTTTTCAGTGATTTTGAGTTACTTTATTTTTAGTATAAGAAGGAAAGAAGGCAAAAAATTATATCTTGGCAAATATTATAAACCACACCTGAAGTACTATGCTGTTAAACTTTCTTTAAGCCTTTAAGTGTGCAAAAACAGTTGTGAACTTTGAAAAATATGTTTTCTTCCCTATGTTTGTAACCCAATACACTAACATTTGGGGTTTGGGGGGAAAGGAGACATTATAAATGTTTATTGATGAGTATTACATTGATTGCATATGATGACTTTCTTTCAGCAAAAAAACATAGTGCATTCAAGCATTTTGAGCTTTATTTAATATTTTTGCCTGCAGATATTATTATTGATGCTTTTAGTTTGGTAATGGACAGATGGGCCAAAAATAGATGATTTGGCAAAAATCTGGGCTCTGGAGGCCTCATGAATTAGGCGTTGCCCTTGTACATCCTCAAAGAGCTTCCACAGGCAGGAACTTGCCTTTCTAGTCAATGAGTTCCAGTGTTCTCCTGGGCTAAGCCCCAGAGAAAAGAAACTCATGCCCAAACTCTGAAGTTTAATGAGCCGGTCATGCAACAACAAGGAGAACTAGCTCCTCAGAGGCTGAGATGATTTCTACTTCATAGCACAAAGCCACTTAATAAGAACACATACAAATTTGCTTTTGCTTTCTTTAAGAGAATGCATAGAACTTATCAGAAAAGGCAATGTGGACTCAAACTCATGAAGTGTTTATTTTTAAATAGCATATCAATGAATATAACCATTTGCCAGTAGCCATGATATAGCTGATCAATAACCAATACTGGTGTATTATTATTCAAATATTGTTAACCTTAAAATGTGGGATATTGCTTTTGGCATTACCATATGAAATCTTTAAGTACTAGGTCTAAACCAGTGTTTCTTAGCTGTGGCTGCACACCGGAATCTCCTGGAGCTTTAAAAATTTCAATGCCTAGGCCACACTACAGAATTACATCAGAATCTCTGGGGCTGGGTTGAAGTCATCAGTGGTTTTTAAATTTCTCCAGGTGATTTGCAAGGTTAAGCTGGTGCTGAGAACTACAGGGACTTTAGTTTATATTTTATAAAAACTCTCTGTGGTCACAGATTTGATGAGTTGAGTGAAACGGTGACTCAGGTGAAAATCAGGAAATAACAACAACACACAAAGAAACCAACAGTGTTAAAGAACAAAACAACAGCAATGACTACCAACCTCCTTCTCCTAAAGGTGCATTTTCTCTTTTATCAGATAGTTATTGTGCACTTTATTCTGGCATACACTGTACTGATAGCTGATATTTAGAAACAATGACCCAGGCCTTCACCATACAGATTTTTTTATCTGCTGTCTGATATAGATAAATTAATAATTACAATTTCAATAGTAGAAATAATGCATACAGGATTAGATAAGCATAGAGGAGAGAAGAGGAATATAATTTAGATAAGGCTAAGTTATGTAAAAGCTTACTGAATGAGTTGATACTTGGTTTGAGTCTCAAATGGAAGGAGATGGACTCAGATGAAGAAGCAGGGGCAAAGCACTGGAACAGCATGTGTGAAGACATGACAAGGTAAAACACACGCCTGGGAGGCTGAATAATTTCTTTCCCCTGCCCTGCAAAATATCTGTACTGTAATCTCTGGAGCCTGTGAATATATTATGTTCCATGGCAAGGGGAAATTAAAGTTGCAGATAAAATTAAGTTTATTAATCACTTTAAGATAGGGAGATTATCACAGGTTGTATAGATCAGCCCAATGTGACCACAAGGGTCCTTCGGAGTGTAAGAGGGAGAAATAAAGGAGGATAGGCAGAGAGAAATATGAAACTTCCGTACTGTTGGCTTTGAAGATGGAGAAGTGTTCAGGAACCAAGGAATGCAGGTGATCTCTAGAAGCTCAAAAAGGCAAGGTAATTGACTTTTCTCTAGAGCCACCAGAAGAAATGTAGCCTTGCCAATACCTTGAGTTTAGAACTCTGACCTACAGAACTGTTCAATAATAAGTTTATGCTCTTTTGAGCTACCTAGTTCTTGGTAATTTGCTCTAGCAACAATAGGAAGCTCATACAGCCCCTTGCAAGGAGCTGCAAGTGGATACATTTGGTATACAGTTTTAGTGAGCCATTGAAAGACTTTGGCAAGGGAATAAATGACGTAGGACTATATTTTAGAAAACCCTTAATTGTAGCAGTGTTATTAATGATTTGACAGAGGATCAGCTGCAGGAGGGAGCAGGTTATAAGTGGAGAGGTTAGAAAGGAGGCTAATGCAATAATTTGAGCAAGGCTAATAACAAAAAGAAATATTAATAGCTGATTTTTATTGAGGACATGTTTATTTATAGCCCTGCACTTTAAGCTTTAATTTCTAATGTTTAATTCTTAAACAAACTGTCAAAGGAAATGTTAATACCCATATTTTATAAGTGAGGAGAGAAAGGCTCAAAGAATTTAATAAAGTTGCTCAAGAATATGCAGTTAATTAGTGATGAACTTGGTATGGAACCATGTGTGTTGAACTCAAAGCCCACGGACTTGCCATTATATCGCTTTCCTGAAAAGAAAGACAGATAGCACCTAACCTATGAAAAGTGTTAGAAATCAGGATCTTTGGAAACTGTTTTCAGTACTAGGGAAGTTTTGAAGGTTTTAGAATAATAATTAAGTTCAAGAAAATAAACCTCAGTCATGAAAGAAAAAATTGTTACATGTTGACTTTGTTTCCTATAAAACACTCAAACGTTTTACAGCTACGCCAATAACTTTTAACCAGGGTATTTTTGCTGCCATTGTGCATCCATACTGTTTATGGCTGTCTGATGGGTAAGGATTTTGCTGCTAGAAATCAGCGCAGAGAGGGTATAACCAGCAGTAGTAGGCAATTGGTAGAGTGCAACATCAAGCCAAAATCAAGAAAGATGGCTTCTTTCTGGGAATGTGTAAGAACTTCCCTACTGGATGATAAAAGAATCACGGTCAGGGAAGTTCATAGTTCTACTCAAATACCTGCATAGTTATAAAGGATGCCCAAGTATATAGTAGATGAACTTCACTTATTTCTGGTGTCATAAAAAATTTTAACATTCAAATTGTTTGGAAATCTCAAAAAGGCTGAGGGTGACTGGACTATGCTTTGCTCATTTCTGTGTCCTCAGTGCCTAACAGGAACTGTGCTGAAGATTTGTTGGCTTGATTGAATACATAATACAATGCACTTTTTTGAATAATGTTAATAGTTTTGGTTCTATGCTGCTGCCAAGATCTTAGCCCTAATCAATTATAGCTGTAATCCATTTGTTAACGATATCTAAGGAATATGTAAATTCTTTGGTTGTACTATTAATTCATAATGAAGATAGTCTGAAGTAAGGGTAGCTTTGATTGGGCTAGAATATTTTCTTTGAGAGTTCCAGGAGATTGTAATTAAATTAGATTTGTTTTAATGGGATATGGCATATGCTAGTTCTATGATATTTAGGTTGAGTGTGCTTTGGCTCACAAAGCCACAATGGTGCATATGTTTTCCATAGGCTTATGTAGAAAGCTAAAAAAACACATTTGAAAGGAGACAAAAGAGTGGATAGACTTCACCCTTAGGTTCTCAAAATTGAACACACACAATGTTAAGATGGTCTGAGAGATGCAAGGTCTCTAGAAGATAGAAGGAGAGTGAAATCGATGAGCAGACTCAAAAAGTGCAGAGCAGAGCAAAACAATGCACGATGAGAAGCAGAGAAGCTGTCAATAGGTCAGAGGTTTGGTGGTGCTGAATTAAAGAGATATGGCAGACTACCGAGATGGAGAAATTCTGCTCACCGATTACATGGATCAATAAAAGCAGGCTTCTAAAATACTTCCTTCTGTGTAGTGTCATAATACATCTCTCCTAAATGGCGTTCCTTTCAGTTCCGAGACTGTTCCTCTTTCAGATAGTTTATAATCAAGCTTAGTTTCTGCAGAACCCTCTGTGTACATGCTTTCAAGGGTTGGGTGTGCATCAGGAGTTTGTTAAATGCTGAGGTTAACTGAACGCTGTAGTTACTGACATTTGGGGAAATTGTATACACTTCCACCAGTTTCTGGAGGTCTTTTAGTTCAGGGGACCCCTAATGCTGGCTTAGATGATGAGCTGGAATCATATTGAAAGACATATAAAATATAGCTTTGCAGTTCCCTCCCTTGGAGATTCTGATTCAATGTATTTGAGGGTATTCAAGTGTCTGTATTTTTGTAAGTTCTTTAAAGGGATATTGTACAGGGGTTGCTAATTTTTTTGAAAGGGCCAGATAGTAAGTATTTCAGACTTTGTGGGCCATGTCGTCTCTGTTACAACCACCAAACTCTTCTACTTAGCATGAAAGTAAACTTAGCCAACACAAAGGAGCATGGCTGTGTTTCAATAAAACTTTACTTGTAAAACAGGCAGTAGATTTCAAAAAAAATCCTATAGAATTGCCATATGATCTAGAATTTTCTTCCTAGGTATATACCCTAAAGAATCAAAAGTAGGGACTCAGACAGATACTTGTACACCATCATTCATAGCAGCAATCTTCACAATAGCCAAAAAGTAGAAGCAACACAAGTATCTTTCCATAATGAATAGATAAGCAAAATGTGCTATATACCTAAAATTGAATATTATTTAGCTTTGGAAAAAGAATAAAATTTTGACATATGCTATAGCATGGATGAACCTTGAGGGCATCATGCTAAGTGAAGTAAGCCAGACACAAAAGGACAAATACTCTATGATTCCACTTACATGCAGTCCCTGAAGTAGTCAAATTCATGGAGAAAGTAGAATTGTGATTACCAGGGGTTGGAGGAGAGGGAAATATGGAGTTACTGTTTAACATGGACGGAGTTTCAACTTGAGATGATGAAAAAGTGCTGGAGATAGCTAATGATGATAGCTGCACAACAATGTGAATGCACCTAATGCCACTGAACTGTGCACTGAGGAAGGGTTAAATGGTGAGTTTTTGTTATGTATATTTTAATACAATAAAAATAAATTTAAAATATGTAATCAAGAAGCAGGAAACAAAAAACAAAACAAAGAACAGATGGCAGGAGGCAAAAATTTGACTCACAGTTGTAATTCACCAACCTCTGGTCTCAAGTGTAGCCAGGCAGGGAATAGCCAGCAATAGTTCATTTTCTTTTGGAGTTAGACTAACAGCCAAACCAACCCTCATTTTCTCTGATTTGAAATTATTTTCAGAAATGGAGATTTCTAGTGTTACACAATCTTTGAAAACTTCTGTGGAAAATAAGGTCATATTTAGTGTCATATTTAGATCAAATTGCACTTTGCATTACTGTGATCCACTCTAGTGCTCCAAAATCTACTTGCTGCTAAATACCTGATAAGGTTTTCCATGAGGAAATATTCCAAATGCATCACTAGCTCACACATGTTTTTTAATTTCTCTTTGTCTCTGTTTCTTTCTCCCTTGATACTTGTGTCAATGAAATTGCTTCTCTTCCCATAAAGAGGAAATGAGACAGAAGTTTGGGCAGTGAAGTGGTAGTCCTCTCCCTTCTACTGGTTTAAATGCATGAGGACTTTGGTGATGAGTGTTATTCCTATGAAAGCTATTGATTTACTTATCTTTTCCCAATTATCATTTACAAATCAATCTTTAGCAAAGTGCTCATTGAGTTATGACTTTAGAATTAGTGAGTGAATACCAGTTAATGAAGATGTATTATTTATAAAGGAATGACCTATTCTTTTTACATATAAAACTGGAATAATATTTAACATGAGGCAATCATATGGGTTTTATCTATATAAATTTTGTTAATTCAGCAAAAATTTTGTACTTGAAGAACTAAAATAAGAGTGAGAGGACATAAAAAGGGTATTCTTTGACCTTCAGTTTTCTAAATAAACACCTTAGAGAAATCACAAAATTGCATGTTTTAATTAGCTTGGTAAAATAATGCACTTATTATGTAAGGCATAGATTAATGCTTACAGAAGTGTGATTCCTCAATTAGTAAGTTATTTTTTTTTTTTTGCTGTTAGAATATAATCTCTTTTCCTGTATTTATCACTATTACTTACACACCTTTGATTTCCTTTGAAAAGTGTAAAAGAACAATTCATGGTGGGTGTAAGAAACTGATGTAACTGTGTGTGTATGCACCAAACATGAAGTTGCAAAGCAGCTTAGTGTGAGAGCAAAGTTTACATATCTTTCCAGGGTATTGCAGGCTCCCTGTATTGCATGAGGTAAAGTTATATGACTAGACTCATCATGTTCTTAAGTTTCACTTCAGTTTCACTGAGGGATTCTGCAATGGGACAGTATCATCAACTCTTAGATAGTCTTCTAGAGTTGGCTATTGTTTTAGAACTTGTTTTGTCGAGGGACATATTTATGGCGGTATCTGAAAGCATCTGCATGTGCCTCGGTCTATGCAAATTTGTGTGCTTAGGTACATGTTGGGAACCGTTCGGCCTGGTTTCAGGAGCTGTAACCCCCACCCCATGACTAGGCTGTGTAAGAGCCCAAGGGACCCGTTTCATCTGGGTCTGTTCTGTCATGAGGACCTGAGCCACTAAGGAGACAAAGCTAATTAGCTCCCTGGCAGGAGCGCCGCTTTTGCTTCATCCATCTCTGGCCCCAGTCTTGGTTGGTTAGCCAATGACGGGTAAGACCCTTCAAGGGAGGGGCAACCCAAGCCAGGCATGACCACTTGGAAGGCCCTCATGAAAGGACTTGGGGCGGGGGGTGTTGCAGCAAAGAGGGGGTGATGGACCCTCACCCCCTGGCTATTTTAACATAGCCTGAGTCCCCAATCCATCTGGGAGAATTCTTCCTTATCTCTTGCTTCCTGGCTGTAATCCACTTAAGCCTGAAACTATGAGGGCAGGTGGTGCAGCCCTGTGCTGGCCAGAGCGCCTCCCCAGGTGATCGGGCATAAGAAAGAATTCGTAAAGTCCTGTGAATCCTGCTTTGCTAAGAGTGCTCTCATTTAAATGATAAGGGTCTGAGAAGGAAATGAATGTGTCTCCCAAAGTTTTTGCAACCCCCTTTCCTGACAGACACTGACTCAGATTAAGCTCTCAGATTTCTTTGAAATGTTATCCATTGTTTGATCCTTGCTGCCTAACATACCTGTATTCCTGTGTATTATGAACCTAATAAAAGCCATTGAGGAGGGGGCTCTTGGTCCTTCTCCTTTGAGAGATCGACCACATCTCCTCCCCAAGCAGATCATGTCTTGATGGTTTTATTCTCATCCGTGGCGGATGGGGGGCTCTGTGTTCAGTTGCCCCACAGGTACAGGTGCTGCTGTGCATCACTCATTCACACATTCACACTATGGTAAGAATCAGCACTTAGGGAAGCAGCTGGCTAGAAGATGCCAGCATCAAGGAGATGAGGAAGGCATGATGGTAAGAGCAGAGGCTCTGACCTGGATTAGTGTGGTGGTGGAAGTAGAAGGAGTCATTGGAATAAGGGTGCTGCTATATGGGGACTAAATAGTAATAGGAAACAATACAATAAACATTAAATAAAAATTTTAAAAAAGGGTGAGATAGCAGAAGTTAGGAAAAAAAAGCAGTGGTAACATTTCACTAGTAAGAAGCTCCACCTGTATGCTAGGTCTGTGCTAATTGCTTAAGAGACTTGCACTCTTTCGTCCTTAACAACACGGTGCAGGTTCTATTAGTATGCTGTTTTACAGGGAGGTGAATAACCTTCACAGCTACCAGCTGTTGGAGCTGGAATTCAAACCCAGAGTTTAACTTCAGGGTCTAAGCTCTTAGCCATATTTAAAAAATGCTCATTAGTAAAAGCTGCTGCTGTAATGATCATACTTTGGACAGGCAGGAAAATGTCCTCACTAGTGTTTTAGGAGTTAATGCCTTAAAAAAGGTACAACAGAAGGGGTGTTGCATGCAGGAAGCTTGAACTGATAGATATGTCCCTGGGAATGTTGCTTAATCTCTCTGAGCCTCATTGTATTTTTTAGTGTAAATGGGTGTTCATTATAATTATATTATACAGTTTATAGTATTATCATGAGAATTAAATGAGATAAGACATGAAAAGTACCTTGCTTAGTGCTGGGCAGGGAATAGGGTCTCAGTAAAAACTGCTCTGCTTTGGCGATGATTAGATTGAAAGGTGGCTGGCTAACTCTGTATTTCAAAGTTACCCTGCTATATGATTCTGCATGAGTAAATGATTGGTAATCATTCATTATACTTGTTTATGGGATGCTTATTTGCTTGAATAAGGATCACAGAAGTTCGGAACTAAAATCAAAACTAATAAACATGAAAGAAAATTAAACAAAAATCTTTTCAGTATTGTAAACCAACACTGATTTCTTTTTTGTGACAGTGATAGAATATGAACAGCATAATTTAAATTGCATTTCAAATCATAACAGTAATTAGCAGTGTTTTAGAAAACAGATTCCCTTCCCAAAGACTACAGAGTGCTTTGCTGAAATATCTTAAAAACTCCGAGGACTGAATTTAAATTATAGCCCTTCTTTTTCCCATCTACTGGCTATGGGGCTCTGGCAAGTCTTTTGCTTCCTTATTCCCCCTTGCTTCATCAAACAAACAATATTAGGCTCAAATAGAGGAAGAACATAAAGTGTGTAGCATAGTGCCAGGCACTTAGTTTACATTCAATCACAACTAACCTCCCTTTCCCCTTGACTCAAAATAATACAAAACCAAATGACAAAAAGTTTTCTTTATTCTCTTCACAAAGAGAAAGAATGTCAAAGAAGCCTCATTGTGTGTATCTCTTGTTTGTCATATTGGCTTTGAAAATCAAACCCTCAATATATGGCCCAATTGCTTTCTTAAAATGGATGGTTCCAGCCCTTTAGTTAGGGATTTTGGTTACAGGCTTTGTGACTTTAAAAAATGAACATACTTCACAGATGGGAAATGTGTCTTCTAGCTGGTAGCTTGGCTGTGCTAGGTGACATGAAAAAGCATTGTCATCTTGCCTGAAGCAAACTTCTAGGGCCATCTTGGTGATTCAGGAGGTGATAGCCAATGACAGGCTGCCAAGAAAGCTGAGGCTAGAGGAGCTACAGTCATCTTCGTTCAACCCTGGAAACTGGTCAGCCCAGCCCAAACATATTGTTGGTGTTTTATTAAAAGGGTTGATTTGGGGAATGTTGTGTTTGCCATGCAGTGTCATGCCTCAAGGCCTTGGTTTCCAGCCTTTATTTATATGCTTAATTGTTGCTATGGAAATTCAATATTTAAAGAGGTAATTATTGCTGATCTTGTTGCATGTGTCCATTTCTGATGTCCAGCTGTTAGCTCTTTAGCTCCAGTCTAGCAGATTAATTACTGCTATTGATTACTTTGAGCTTCTCTCTTCACACCTGCAGTCTGTGTAATTAGCTGGTGGCCTCCTCTGAAAATTAGGAGCAGTTTCATCCTGGCACTTTGCCATTTCCCAGCCATGTGCACTGCACTGATGAACAAAAGCAAATCTATTTTAAATAGAGATATCTGGGTAATGAACTCTTTGTGTTTTTGAACTATCCGTGGATAATTCAAATTACCCTCTGTTAGCAAATATTGTACCTCATTTGATGGCTATCTGCAAAGAAAAAAATTCCAAAACACTGGTTTTTATTCCCATTCCCACCTTGCAGAAATTTGCTCCTGTGTGTGGTAAAAAAAAAAAAAAAATCAGAACAACTTTCTAATTCTGCTGTGGAGGCTATCGGGGTTCTGGAGTAGGTTTCCTAATGGAGCCCAGGGGAAGCAGCTAAGTTTGCGCTCTGAGTACTGCATGCATCGGATATTAATGTTCATCTTTTCGTTATATTCACACTTCTAGTCTGAGAGACAAATCACCGTTCTTAGGCGTCATTGATCTACATTGGGCATAAAGTTTCCTATTATTAAAAGGATTTAGGCAGAGATATAAGAGAGGTATTGCAGGGGTCTTCAAACTTTTCTTTCTAACTTTATTTCACGTAGTAAGATGTTTACTTCTCTGTTTATTGGATACCCAATCTGCCATTGTCAAATATTGAAATCTAGAGCTCTGCCTCCAGTGTCTCATTACGATGCATCCTCATCTGTCATGTGTTACGCCTAACACTTGGAAAATACAAGTTGGTAGTAGAATTGGAAGTGGACTTCCCAAGTAATGACATGCAGTGATTACTAACATGGCCAGCTGTTCCTTTCCGTGCTGACAGGGTCCCACTAATGTTCACTTTAGCTATTTAACTTGTGTTATTATACTAAGGGTTATTGCTTATTGTAGGAAAAAATTAAGTGCTTTCCCTTCTGCCCATGGCATGCATCGGTCATTTGAAGCTTCGAGTGGAAAAATATGTCCCAAAGCCCACCCAGCACAGGGAAAGAAGAAAGTTCAGAAAGTTATCACTTGTCAGAATGATGAAAGTATCATTCCACTTACGTTAAGCACAAATGTGTTTGGTTGGACCACAGCAATGTGGGAATGCTTCATCAGCTCCAAAGTAGCCTCTATGGAAGCAGAGAAATGCAACCTCCTGCTGCCTGGGGAATCAGGTGGGAGATGGGCATGGAACGGGAAAGCATAAAAAGAGTAGGGCATTCACTCATAAACCTAACGAAGCTTTGGGGCATCTAATGGGGAGGCTGAACACGGCCCTCAGACCAGAAGGTCCCCAGCTGGAATCTCATCATTTCCACTGTTTCCAGATTAAAATTTAAATTGTGTGCTGCCATTTGGAGGCCTTCTGGGCAGGGTCTCACAGAGTCACCAGTTATTAGGAATGGCTCCTATTATCACAACCCTAAAAGCTATTTGAACAGCAGCCTAATGTGATTGTGATTTCCAAGGACCATTTGCTGTTATTGCAACTCTGCTCAGATGTGCGTGGGAGCAACTAACCAAACTCGCCTTCTCAGAGCAGCAGAGAGGAGGATCGGAGCACCAGACAAATATTTTGCTGGTTAGAAATATAAATTCGCCCCAAATAAACAATCTTGTGTTTCCCCTATTTGGACAAGGTCATCTCTAATTTTGGAAAATAATGATACTTTTCCTCTTACAAGAGTATAAATTTTAGAAATTCACACTAATTACAATTTCAACTCAACTGGAAATATAAAACCAGATTTTTAGAATGGTGTTTCACTAAAATACAAAGTGATAGTCATACATAACATTCCATACTTAGAGATTTTATAATGCCTTTGAAATGACAGCAATTTATACATACAGACATGTACATATATATATACACATACATATGTGTATATATGTGTAGAGACAAAATTTATTTTTGGCATTGCAAAATTCAACCTGCTTATCCTTATGACTGAGGCTGTGCACACAAAGTGACACTCGTCCCAGATCTTTCTGCTGTAAGGAGCTGCTTCAAGCACTAGCAGAAGAGAAATGAAAAGTCTCTCTAGTTAAGTTTTGTAAACCTGATTCATAAAACCAGTTAAGTTTTCTTAACCACGCTGAGGGGTAGGTATCTGTGTGTGCGTGTTCAAAGTTGCTGGGAGTATTTAAATCTATTACACCACTATACTATAGGGGATATGAAAAAGATAAGTGAGAGGTGAGAACGTATTTAGCAAATAATGAAGCTGGTGTAGCTGACATGTATCGGGGGCTCGCTAAGTGCTTTGGACACATCACCTGTTTTAATCTTTGCAGCAGATCTGTGTTATGGATGCTGCTCTTCTCTGGATTTCACAGATGAGGATATGGATACTGAGTTGCCCAGCTTGACTGACTGTGGTCAGATCTAGGAGGTGACTTCGTTTGTCTACCAAGGCAGACTTTTAATTACTTCTGGTATTTTATTCTGGCTGTGCAGTCTTGGTGGTATTTTGCTCCATTTGTGTGGATTCTTTAGTATTTGGATTAACCAAATGAAATATCCACTCATACCCCTGGGGCCTTAAGCTTTAGTCTAATACTTAGTTTTTCTTAATTGTTAACTTATTACAAGAAGTTGTGCTAGGACTTCCAAGATCTTGTTACCTTCTCCATGAGGAAAGAGCCCACAATAAAAAAATGTGGGGATGGAGCAGAACTGGGCATTTGTGCAACTGTTGTGTGACCTGGGCCAGGGGGAATGCTTAGTGACTGTCCTAAGTTCTCCTGTGGGGAAGCCTTTTTGTCAGAGCAATCACAGATTATTATTGATTTCTGTTCCTGGAAATGAAGGGATAATTTCCTTCCCCACAACTTTGTTGTCATTTCTTTCTTGCTGTGTACAATTATTTTTGTTTCACTTAGATGCCCTAAAAATTATTTTTCAATCAGAATAATGTTTTTCTCTCTATTTATGTATAGCACACATATGTAGAATGTTTTATTTTCCCTAAATATGTATTTCACATGTATGCGTGTACTGCTGTTACACACACACTTTTACTGTTTCATGCAGTGTTTCTAAGATATTTTCTGGGAAGGACCTTTGAGAGAATAAAGGGCAGAACCTCCTCAGTGCCAGTATGTGTGTTGAAGGGAGTTGTTTTATGATCTTTAGCACACATCAGATAACCTTCAAGAAATTCTTTTACGAAAACAGAGAAAGTCATATTTTCCCTTTCTGTTTAATAATGCCCCATCCCAAGCATCAACCCTCACCCTAATGAGCTGAGACTACATTAGCTAAATCTTAGGCAGATAAATTGATTCAAACCTTGGTTTGATGATCCTACTTAACACATTCAATTAATTCTGTTTTGCTACAAGCTAATTTATGACTTTGTATTTATTCAAAAAAATGTTGAAGATACAAAGCAGTGGGAGACAAAATAATGAATTATTCTACCTCATGTGCTCATCATGTGCTCGCTACAGTAAGGGAGGAAGAGCGAGAAGAAAGAAATGCTTTTGATGTTAGATATGTGGGTATTTCTTGACATATCTGACAGTCTCTAACTGATATAAACACATATCTCTCTAGGAAACTCTAATTAGGGCAGTCAATGTTGGTTTATTAATTGTTGAAATTTTCTTTATTTGCCCAGTAAATAGTTTTTATCTTTTCTTTTTCCCTTCCCTTCCTCCTTCCCTTCTTTTCTACCAAGATAACACTTGATTTACTGGGGTCATAAAATTTGTTTCCTTTGTGGTAGATAATGACTGACATCTTGATGAAGCTGTGATATACTAACATATTTTGATCTACCTTTTTCCGTGGCAAAGCTTAGTAACTGAACTGTATGATTTGAGAGAGAAGAGAAAAATCTGAGAGGCTTAAGGTAATTTACAACTGTATGCCACACTTGGTGTGTTTTTAATGAGCTTCTCTAGATCTACAGGTAGTGAAAGTTTTCTCTGCTGATGTGCAGGGCAACTTGTCAAGACATCCCGCAGGGAAGTGTGTTCAAAGAAGGTCAGCCAGGGAATAGAATTGCATTAGGTGATGCTGTGGAACATAATTGACTTCCTCTGTTTCTGGAAAGTGGTAGAAGGTGAGGAGGAGAGGAAGCTGCCCCTTCTCAGTTCGCTGTCCCTCTTTCTCACTTTATTAAAACTGCTATTCTTATACCTCCATCTACCATTTCTCTTTTCCTTTTGCATTCTTGCAGTCTAAAACTCTAATTTCCACTCAGGTTGCTTTTGTTGCTGAATTAAAAATATAAGAAATTTCTTATGATAATGAGCCCCAAATTTTCTAACTGCTCTGTTTTATAAGTCATATATTTTTTAAAGGCAAGCAGCAGTCATATTTCCCTCCCCAGCAGGATTGCCAGTGTTATTGTGTGAGACAGGTTAATCTTGCTATGCTGCAAAAAAGGGAACATATTTCTTAGGAATCTTTGCAATGATTTTTTGTTTTCTCTACTTCTGTACTTTGGAGGACTAAACATATCCATTGATCAGAACACCCCCTGCCCCCAGTAATCAATAACTAGGAAAAATGTGCATTTGTGAAAGTCACAGATTTTCCAATATTTCTCCTTATGTGAATTGAAAAAGTAGGTACTTAAAATTGGCATATATCAGGCAATTTAAAATAAACTGTCTTTGTGGTATGAAGGAAAATAATTGTACAGGCTGTATTTCTTTTGTTGCATTTTTATGTAGTTCTAGGTACCTACTATACTAGATAATATTTCATAAAACTTCTGCTTCATTATATTCTGAAAAGTCCAGAAAGTGAACTTGTAAAGTAGAATGAGTCATAAAATCAGTTGCCTATAGGGTAAGGTAGGTATTTTGGCAATGCTGGTAAAAAGTGAAGGCAAGTGAAGATAGTAAAGATACTCAAGGAATTGATTTTTTTCTTTTGTTGTTGAGAAGACTTCTAAGGCTGTTTCGTGGGGCTGTGCCTATAGACAGTCTGTGCAGTGTTCTTGCTGGGCATGTTCTTATTAGGACTGCTGGAAGGAGAACATCCCTCACTTGTTTTAAGAAGGACGGGACCCAAACATTATTTGGGAGTGGTTAGTTTTGTCTACAGTGAAAGGGGATGTGGAAGAATAGGAACCCCAGGGCTCAGCATGAATTTGTCCTGTGTCACATTGGAGCATGCCATGGAAACATCTCATACTGTATCCTGGTTTTAGAGTCTGAAGAAACAGGGAGTGAATGAGAGGTGTTTCTGATGAACTCTTGGAAATCAGCCATATGTCTGAGGTTATAGCTTAACTGCCCTGATTATCTGGATGTTTAAAAGTTTTGATTTTTGGAAGATTATTTTAGGAAGAAAATGGTGACAAAGGAAAAGAAGGCAATGTATGTTATCTACAGGTGTGCACACCTCTGTTACTCTAGGCTAAATTGTTCTCTGGTTGGTAGAGCTGGGAGGAGATACAGTATATTCAGGTACAACATGCTTACAGACCTGGGACATCTTGATCTTTTCTCTTTGTAGTGACTCTTCCAAATTTTACCACTTTATAACACAATGAATTAAGTACAAACTTTGAAATGTCTTTGTAGGGCTTGGCAAAACTAAAAAAATAAATTTGTCACTAAGGAAGTAAGAAATTAAATATCTGTTACCAGACGTGGCAGATTTTCATGGACTTCTGTGTTAGATAAGTCTTTATAGCTCCGACTAGCATTATTTAGCACAGTTACTAAATGTGGGCCATGCTGTCATAACCTTGTGCTGCTCTCCCAGGGTATTAAAACTGTTCCTGCCATGCAGCTTCCTCAGCTCCCTCCTCTCCTATCCTTACCTTCTAGAAAATGTTAACTATTGAGTTGATGATCAAGACTGACTTCTTTTTGACTTTCTAAGTACACCTCATGCATTGTTTAATCCTCGTTATTACTTGTAATGTGAAACCATTGATTTTGCCAATTAAAGCACTGACATAGAAATATATCATATTTAGCCCTAGTTGGTGTGGCTCAGTGGATTGAGTGCTGGCCTGTGAACCAAAAGGTTGCTGGTCAATTCCCAGTCAGGGTGCATGCCTGGGTTGTGGGCCAGGTCCCCAGTAAGTGGGTGTGTGAGAGGCAACCACACATTGATTTTTCTCTTCCTTTCTTTCTCCCTCCCTTTCCCTCTCTCTAAAAATAAACAAATAAAAAATAAAAAACATCATATTTAAATCTTGATGTTAAATTCATTGGCATAGATAGAATCTTTTGGCCATGGCAACTCCTACAAATTTTTTATGCATAATTTTTTTTAAGGAAAGTCTTTCAGTTAATGGTTATTCCAGTGATTTCTAGTAAGGACACAAAGAATATGGCTATATAAATTATAGGCTGAAAAAAATGTTCATTTTAAAGTCAACACTCTATAACTTGAGTTCGAAGGTGAAGGCTGAGTCTCCAAAATAAGCTGTTTTCAAATTTAGTATTACATTAAACAACTATTCTAAGATGTGGTAAGAGACTGGATATTTGGGTTAAATAAACTTGGCTTGGAAAGGGCCATGTAGCACAGAAAGTATAACCTTGTGTAGCAAGGAATAATGTGTATTTAATTCTAAATTGTTATTGAAGAAAAATCTTTCCTTGATTTAGAAAGATTTTCAGGATTTTGCAACATTTTATGGTTACTATTAGGAACAATTCTTATTATATTGACTTTCATGTAGTGTATACTGAATGTATATGAAGTATAATAGAACCCAGATATTGAGTTTTATATATATATATATATATATATATATATAGAGAGAGAGAGAGAGAGAGAGAGAGAGAGAGTTATATATATATATTGAGTTATATATATATATTGAGTTATATATATATATTGAGTTATATATATATATTGAGTTATATATATATATTGAGTTATATATATATATTGAGTTATATATATATATTGAGTTATATATATATATTGAGTTATATATATATTGAGTTATATATATATATTGAGTTATATATATATATATAACTCAATATCTGGTATGTATATATAACTCAAATGTTTTTTATATATATATATATATATATATATACACACACACACACACACACACCACATCTTCTTTATCCATTCACCCATTGATGCACACTTAGGTTGTTTACATATTTCTATTGGTGAATAATGCTGCAATGAACATAAGAGTGCAGATATCTTTTTGAGACCCTGATTTCATTTCCTTGGATATATATTCAGAAGTGGAATTGCTGGACCAAATGATAGTTATATATATATATATATATATTTTTTTTTTTTTGGATGAACCTCCATACTATTTTTATAGTGTCTGCAAGAATTTGTATTTCTACCAACACTACAAAGATTCCCTTTTCTCGACATTCTTCCCAACATTTGTTATCCTTTGACTTTTTTTGATCAAATTCACCCTAACAGGTGTGAGGTGATATCTCACTGTAGTTCTGATTTGAATTTCCCTAATAATTAGTGATGTTGGAACACCTTTTCATATAGTTATAAAATATCAGTTGGTATTTTGTATGATGTAATCTGAAAAATGTCTTCAGTTCTTTTACTCATTTTTTTTAATTTTTTTAAATTTTATTTTATTATTATTTTTTTAGTTAAGTTCATTTCATTTATTTTTTACTGCAATGTCTAAGTATTCCGTTACTTTTTAAATTTTATTTTTTATTATTGTTCTTGTACAGCTTTCTGTCTTTTACTCCCATCTCAGTCCACTGCCCCAGCCCTCCCCACCTCCCTCCCATTTCCACCCCCCCCCCCAGAGTTTTTGTCCGTATGTCCTTTATACTTGTTCCTGTAAACCCTTCCCCTTTTCCCCTGAAATTCCCTCCCCTCTCCCCTCTGGTCACTGTCAGCCTGTTCTCAATTTCAGTGTCTTTGGTTATATTTTGCTTGTTTGTTTGTTTTGTTGATTAAGTTCCTGTTAAAGGTGAGATCATATGATATTTGCCTTTCATCTCCTGGCTTATTTCACTTACCATAATGCTTTCCAGTTCCATCCATGCCGGTGCAAAGGGTAGGAGCTCCTTCTTTCTTTTTGCTGCATAGAATTCCATTGTGTAAATGTACCACAGTTTTTTGATCCATTCATTTACTGATGGGCACCTAGGTTGCTTCCAACACTTGGCTATTGTAAATTGTGCTGCTATGAACATTGGGGTGCATAGATTCTTTTGGACTGGTGTTTCAAGGTTCTTAAGATACAATAATCCTAGCAGTGGAATTGCTGGGTCAAAACGTAGATCCATTTTTAGTTTTCTGAGAAAATTCCATACTGTTTTCCATAGAGGTTGTACCAGTCTGCAATCCCACCAACAGTGCACTAGGGTCCCCTTTTCTCCACAACCTCTCCAACACTTGCTATTTGTTGCTTTGTTTATGATGGCCATTCTGACTGGCATGAAGTGGTATCTCATTGTGGTTTTAATTTGGATCTATCTGATAGCTAGTGATATTGAGGACCTTTTCATGTGTCTCTGGATCCTCTGTATGTCCTCCTTGGAGAAGTGTCTGTTCAAGACCTTTGCCCATTTTTTAGTTGGGTTGCTTGTCTTCTTAGAGTGGAGTCATGTAAGTTCTTTATATACTTTGGAGATTAAACCCTTGTCTGAGGCATCATTGGCAAATATGTTTTCCCATACAGCTGGTTCTCTTTTTATTTTAATACTGTTTTCTTTAGCCATGCAGAAGCTTTTTATTTTGATGAGATCCCATTTGTTCATTCTTTCCTTTATATCCCTCGCTCTAAGGGATATATCAGTAAAAATGCTGCTATGTGAAATATCTGAGATTTTCCTGCCTATGTTCTCCTCTAGGACTTTAATGGTGTCACAGCTTTTATTTAAATCCTTTATCCACCTTGAATTTATTTTTGTGTATGGTGTAAGTTGGTGCTCGAGTTTCATTTTTTTTGCACCTATCTGTCCAGTTCTCCCAACACTTGTTGAAGAGGCTATTTTTACTTCATTTTATGTTGCTGCCCCCTTTGTCAAATATTAATTGACCATAGAGACTTGGATTTATTTCTGGGCTCTCTGTTCTGTTCCACTGGTCCATGTGCCTGTTTTTATGCCAGTACCAGGCTGTTTAGATTACAGTTGCCTTATAGTACGGTTTGGTATCAGGTATTGTTATCCCTACTACTTTGCTCTTCTTTCTCAAAATTACAGCAGTTATTCAGGGTCATTTATGGTTCCATATAAATTTTTGAAGTGTTTGTTCTATGTCTGTGAAATATGCCATTGGTACTGTAATAGGTATTGCATTGAATCTGTAAATTGCTTTGGATAGTGTGGACATTTTGATGATGTTAATTTTTCTGATCCATGAACAGGGTATATGTTTCCATTTGTTTGTGTCTTCCTTGATTTCTTTCTTCAGTGTTGTGTAGTTTTCTGCATACAGGTCCTTTACCTCCTTGGTTAGGTTTATTCCTAGGTATTTTATTTATTTATTTATTTTTGCTATATCAAATGGGATTTTTTCTTGATTTCTGCTTCTGCTGTTTCATTGTTGGTATACACAAATGCCTTTGATTTCTGGGTATTGACTTTGCATCTGGCTGTTTGGCCAAATTCATTTATTAGGTCGAGCAGTTTTTTTTACCGAGTCTATAGGATTTTCTATGTACACTATCATGTTATCTGCAAACAATGATAGTTTTGTTTCCTCCTTTCCAATTTGGATGCCTTTTATTTCCTTTTCTTGTCTGATCACTGTGGCTAAAACTTCCAATACTATATTGAATAGAAATGGTGAAAGTGGACAACCTTGTCTTGTTCCTGATCTTAGTGGAAAAGATTTTAGTTTTTGCCTGTTGAGTATGATATTGGCTGTAGGTCTCTCATATATGGCCATTATTATGTTGAAAAATGCCCCCTCTATTCCCACGTTGCCGAGTGTTTTTATCATAAATGGGTGCTGTACCTTATCAAATGCTTTTTCCACATCTATTGATATGATCATGTGATTTTTGTCTTTGCTTTTGTTTATGTGATGTATTACATTTACTAATTTGCAAATATTGAACCATCTTTGCATCCCAGGGATGAATCCCACTTGGTCATGGTGTATGATCTTTTTGATGTATTGTTGGATATGGTTAGCCAATATTTTCTTGAGGATTTTAGCATCTATGTTCATCAGTGATATTCGCCTGAAGTTTTCTTTCTTTGTTGTGTCTTTATCTGGTTTTGGGATTAGGATGATGCTGGCTTCATAAAAAGAGTTTGGAAATCTTCCAATTTTGGAGTTTTTGGAATAGTCTCTGAAGGATAGGGGTTAGATCTTCCTTAAATGCTTTGTAGAATTCTCCTGTGAAACCATCTGGTCTAGGGCTATTGTGTGTCAGGAGTTTTTTGATTACGGCTTCAATTTCATCTGCTGTTATTGGTCTATTCATGTTTTCTGCTTCTTCATTGAGTTTTGGAAGATTATATTTTTCTAGAAACTTGTCCATTTCACCTAGGTTTTCAAATTTCTTGGCATACAGTTCTTCATAGTAATTTCTTACAATCCTTTGTATTTCTGTGGTGTCAGTTGTAATCTCTCCTCTTTCATTTCTGATCGTGTTTATTTGGGTCCTCTCTCTTTTTTTCTTGACGAGCCTGCTTAAAGGCTTGTTGATTTTTATCTTTTCAAAGAACCAGCTCCTGGATTCATTGATCCTTAGAATTGTGCTTTTAGTCTCTATGTCATTGAATTCTGCTCTAATCTTGGTTATTTCCTTCCTTCTACTTGCTCTGGGCTGTCTGTTGTGTTCTTTGAGTTTGTGTAGGTATAGGGTTAGGTTGTTTGTTTGAAATGTTTCTATCTTTTCTAGGTAGACCTGTATTACTATGAACTTCCCTCTCAGGACTGTGTCCCATAAGTTTTGGGTTGTTGTGAGTTCATTTTCATTTGTGTCCAGGAAATTTTTGATTTCTTCCCTAATTTCATTCTTGACCCATTCATTGTTTAATAGCATGCTATTCAATCTCCATGATTTTGATGGTTTTGGGTTTTTCCTTTTGGGGTTTGTTTCTAGTTTCAGTCCCTTGTAGTCAGAGAAAATGCTTGATATGACTTCAATTTTCTTGAATTTGTTGAGGCTTGTTTTGTGTCCTATCATGTGGTCTATCTTTGAAAATGTTCCATGTGCATTTGAAAAGAATGTGTATTTAGTTTCTTTAGGATGAAGGGCTCTACATATATATCAGTTAAGTCCATTTCATCTAGGGTATTGTTCAATGCCACAATATCTTTGTTGATATTTTGTTTGGACAATGTGTCCATTTTCGACAGTGGGGTGTTGAAATCCCCTACTATAATTGTGTTGCTGTCAATATCTTTCTTGATGTTCTCTAAGATTTTCTTTATGTATTTGGGTGCTTCTATGTTGGGTGCATATATATTTACAATGTTTATGTCATCTTGGTGAATTCTTCCCTTGAGTATTACAAAGTGACCTTCTGGGTCTCTCTTTATGGCCCTTTTTTGAAGTCTATTTTGTCTAATATGAGTATTGCTACCCCAGCTTTTTTTATTCCTGTCTCTTTGCTTGGAAAATTTGTTTCCAGCCCTTCACTTTGATTCTGTGTAGGTCTTTTGTCCTGACGTGGGTCTCTTATAGGTGGCATATGTGTGGATCATGTTTTCTAATCCATTCAGCTACTGTATGTTTTTTGAATGGAGCATTTAATCCGTTTACATTTAAGGTTATTATTATAGGTACTTATTCATTGCCATTTTCGTACCTGTGTGTTCTCTCTCTCTCTCTTGCTCTCGCTCTCTCTTCCTTCCTTCCTTTCCTTAAAGCAGTCCCTTTAGCATCTCTTGCAGAACCAGTTTTGTAGAGGTGTATTCTTTTAGACTTCTTTTGTCTGGGAAGCTCCTTATTTGGCCTTCTATCTTGATTGAGAACCTTGTTAGGTAAAGGAGTCTTGGTTGCAGGCCTCTGGTTCTCCTTACTTGGAATATTCCTTTTCATTCTCTTCTGGCTTGGAGCATTTCCATTGAGAAGTCAGCTGCTAACATTATGGGGGCTCCCTTGTGTGTTACTTCCTGTTTGTCCCTTGCTGCCTTGAAGATTCTCTCTTTGTCTCAGAATTTTGCCATTTTAATTATGATGTGATTTGAGGTGGGCCTCTTTAGTTTCCTCTTGATTGGGACTCTCTGTATTTCCTGGATTTGTGTGACTTTTTCTCTCATCAAATTAGGGAAGTTTTCCATCATTACTTTTTCAAATTGGTTTTCTATCCCTTGCTCTTCTTCTTCTCCTTCTGGGATCCCAATTATACAGATATTACTATGTTTCATATTGTCTTGGATTTTTCTCTTAATCCTTCTTCATTCTTTCTGAGCCTCTTTTCCTTTTCTTTCTCTTTCTGGATGTTTTTTTTTTTTTTTCTGTTTTGTCCTTCAACTTGCTCATCCAATCTTCTGCTTCATTGATCCTGCTTTTAATTTGTTGTACTGTGTTCTTCAGTTTGGAAATTGTATTCTTCATTTCCTCTTGGCTCTTATTGATAGTTTCTATTTCCTTTTTCATGTTGATATAGTTTGCAGTGAGTTAATTGTAGTTTCCCTGTAGTTTCTGGTAGGTCATTATGAGCTCATTGAGCTTCTTCATAACCATTGCTTTGAACTCAATATCTGATAGTTGCCTCTATTTCATTTAGCATTCTTTCTGAGGCTTCCTTCTTTCCTTTCATTTGGGGATTGTTTCTTTGTCTTCCCATTGTTTGTGAGACTCTTTTGTTAGCCTCAGCTTCTTAAATTGATCTGTTCTGGCTCCCTGTATTTATGGTGTGAAATTCTGTGTTAGAATACCTGTGAGATTCTGTGGTGGAGTCTCCTTGATCTCCTTAGCTCACTGGTCTTGGGCTGTCCTTTAGGTTAGGTCTGTGTTTGTCTTTGTGTTTTGATCGTTGTTGGGTCTTTCTTTGGTGGGTCCTTCTCCCACCAGCTGGTTAACCGAGGGTCACTCTGTCCATCTCCTCTTGTACTTTGTTCTGCTCATGAGGGAAGGTTGTGTTGAACCTGGTTCTTTTGTATGTACAAGGTTTTGAGAATCCTCTCTTACTCTTGTTCAGTTGTTTGTACTGGGATGTTTCTCCACTATTTAGTTGTATTTTCAAATAGGTCCTGGATTGAGGTTTGTGTGGCTTCCACTCCCTCCTTCACCTTCATCTGTTGTTATCTGTTCGTGGTTCCTTTGCTGTTGGGTTTCCTCTTCCAGTGGGGTGTTCACCACTTCCACCTACTCTTTTTTTTGTGATCAGTTGGAGCGGGAAGGCAAAATGGGTTAAGACAGCAAGAGATTATTCTATGATATTTACAGTAGCAGCTGGTAGAGAAGAGATAGGAGATCCTTTGACTATGCATAGTGTTAACCATGATCTTCCACCCAATTAGCTACTTTTTAGAAAGGATGGAAAGGAGGTGAGAGTCTTGCTGGGTAGGGAAGGATTGTGAGTTGGATCTAGAAAGCAGTGAGGTTGTGGGAGGTCAGATTCTGAGGTAAAGTCAGAGTAAAGGATAGTAAATAGGTGTAGTGTGTGAGAGAATAGAGTTAACCACTACAGTAATAGAGTTCAGGAAACTATGAGGTGGGTTAAGATCTGGGAGGGGTCTTGTGTAGTATTTACAATTATATGAAACAGCTATTATTTACAATAATATTAGAGCTACAATGATATGACAGAATCCATGTGATCTAGATAACAAGAATAGGGAGTATAGGACCTTGAGTAGTGTGTTAATGGAACACTAGTGAAGTGAAGTACAGTAAATTAGCAATACACTATGAAAGAGAGAACAGGGGAAACCTTTCAAATAATACAATATAACCAGCCAAGCAAGGAAGACTAAGCAGAAAGGAGAGGAATGCAAAAATACTATTAAAATAAAAAATGTAAGAATAATGAAAAGATAATAATACAAATACGCAATAATTTGCAGGTTTTCTGTAACAGCAAAGTGAAATTTATCTCACTGTCTCAGCTGTTGGGATGCCCCCTCTTTGGGTCCAGCTCTGGTCTTTTCATGGTTTCATGTTTTTTGTCTCACTTGTGGGTATTTTAAAAAAAAAAGAAGCAGAAGAAGGAAGAAAAGATGAAACTGGAAAGAAAGGAAGGAGGAATAAAACAAGAAAGAAGGAAAGAAAGGAAAAAGGAATTAAAACATAAAAAATAATAAAAATTAAAAAATAAAAAGTTACTTAAAAAACAAGAACCAAAAATCCCCAGGAGCCTCTGTTGGTTTGAAACTGGCCAAACTGGTTTTTCTGGTCTTGCTGGCTGCAGCAGGCTGAGGGGTGATTAATACGGCTTTTCTCCCTTCCTAATCTGCTCAGCCTGGTGATTCCCCCTGATGCCTTGAGTTTGGGACGGGATACTGCTGTGAGCTGTGGTGTGGGTGCATGCTTGGCCAGACTGCCCTGGTCCCACAGGTTTGGGAGCACACCCTTCCTTCCCAGTGGTATAAGGGTGCACAGGGCCTTCTGCTCAACCTCGGCACTGCTGCCTGGCAGGGTGAGGAGCAAGCCAGAGCAGCTGCTGCAGGAGAATTCCCCAAACAGTGTCTCTCTTTTCACTTTTTCTTTTTGAGAAATTCCTCTTACTCAATCCTGCCGCTCCAAACAATGGCCTGGCCTCTGGCACAGCCCGATTCTCCAGCCAAACTGGTGACTATCGGGGTCAGGGCCCATCACTGCCTGACTTTCAATTCTCCCCAACCAGTGTCCACAATCTCTGTGGGTGCTCACTGCCCTGTTTGTTTGCCACTTAGTCCTTATTCCCCTCTCTGTGACTTCAAGCAGCCAAGGTCTCTCCTGGTGCTGCTGAAACCTTGTTTGGCTGGGGATGAAGCAGTTGACCTGGCTCTCTCCCAAGGACCCTGTGGCAGACCCGGTAGACGCCAGGCCTGGGGCTGCAGCCACACTGGTCCCCGCACCAGTCCCTGGGACCTTATTGTCCTGAGGTGCTCTCCTTACCGTCTGGTTTTTCAGTGTCTGCTACAATTTTTGGTCTCTTATTTTCATATATGCTGGGGTACTGTTCCTCCGTAGATTGGCTAGGTTTTTCTCCCATGTGTAGGGGAAGTGGAATCTGCTCCCTACTACCACACTACCATCTTCTTCTCTCCCTTTTGCTCATTTTTCAATCAGGTTATTTGAGGGTTTGTTATTACTTGCCATTGGGAGTTCCTTACATATTTTGGATATAATGCATTATCAGATACATGGTGTGGAGATATTTTCTCTTATTTTATAAGTTGCCTTTTTATTTTGTTGATTGTTTCCTTTGCTCTGCAGAAGCTTTTTAATTTGATGTAATCCAAGTTCATTATTTTTGTCACCTGTGCTTTTGGTGTCACACCAAAGAACTCATTGCCAAGGCAAATCCTGACAGCATCTTGAAGTTGGACTTTTAGCCTCCTGAAATGTGAGAAGAAACTTTTTGGTGTTTAAATCACTCAGTCTGTGGTATTTTGTTTTTATAAGAGCCTGAGTAGACTAATTCATCCTTGTTTAATTAGACTTGGATTTTGTAAAATTACTGAAACAAGTGCCACCATTCTTTTTCAAATTTACAAAAGGAAATGGGAAAATAGCCATTAAAGTGAAAAGTCCACATGGGCATGGACCTCATTAATACAACATAATTTAGTAGTGCTTTGAATATGTTCAACACTGTTCCCAGCATTAAGGACACAATAATGGGGAGATCCAAGATGGCAGAGGAGTAAGTAGAAGCTACACTAACTTCCTTCCAGGACCAATTTGGAATTACAACTAAATGGTAGTGAAAGCATCCTGAAAACCAACTAAGCACTATCTGGAGAGAAGCCTTATAACCATGGACAGGCAGAAGAAACCACTTAACTACAATGAGACTGATAGGCGGTATGGAGGAGGCATGGGAAGGCTGGCTGGTTCCTATGATTATAAGCATGTCATTTTCAACAGTATGAAAAAATGAAATAGAAACCATAAAAAAGTCATAAATAAAGAATTTATTATCTGAAATAAATAATACACTGGAAGAAATAAATAGTAGGTTAGATGAGCAGAGGATCGAATCAGTGATTTGGAAGACAAGGTAGAAAAAAACACCCAGGCAGAGCAGCAAGAAGAAAAAAGAATTAAATAAAATGAGGAGGGCTTAAGGAACATTTTGGACAACATGAAACATAACAACATCCTCATCATGGGAGTACCAGAAGGAGAAAAGAGTGAGCAAGGAATCAAGAACCTATTTGAAGAAATAGTAACTGAAAACTTCTGGTGAAGAAAAAAGACACAAAGTCCAGGAAGCTCAGAGACTCCCAAACAAGTTGGACCCTAAGAAGTCTACATGGAAACTTATCATAATTAAAATGACAAGGCTTAAAGACAAGGATAGAATCATAAAAGCCATAACATAAAAAGCAGGAAGTTACATACAAAGTAGAACCAATTAGGTTGCTTTACCCAGCAAGGCTGCCATTTAAAATTGAAGGAGAAATAAGGAGTTTCCCAGATAAGAAAAAGCTAAAAGAGTTTTTTAACGCCAAATCAGTACTGAAACAAATGTTAGAGCTTGTTTTAAGACAAAAATAAAAAGAAAGAAAAAAAGGAGAAAGTAGTCTAGCAATAAAATGACACTAAGCACATATTTGTCAATAATCATGTTAAATTGAAATGGCTTAAATGCTCCAACCAAATGACATAGGGTAGCTGAATGGATTAGAAAACAAGACCAAAAAATATGGTGTCTCCAAGAGACCCATCTCAGATAGGAAGATATGCTCAGACTAAAAGTAAAGAGATGGGAAAAGATATTTCATGCAAATGGAAAAGAAAAAAAAAAAAGCAGGTGTAGCAGTACTTATAGCTGAGAAGATAAACTTTAAAACCAAGGCTATAGTAAGAGACAAAGAAGGACACTACATAATGATGGAGGGAACAATCTGATAAAAGGATATAATCCTGGTAAACATTTACTCACCCAATATATGAGCACCTATGTCAAGCAAATCTTGATGGACATAAAAGGAGAGAAAACTGAAATACAGTCATAGTCAGGGATTTTAACACCCCATTTTCTTCAATGGATAGATATTCCAGACAGAAAATCAATAAGGAGACAGCACTCTTAAATGACACACTAGATCAAATTAATTTAACTGATATATCAGAATCTTCAGAACATTTCACCCCAAAGCATCAGAATATACATACTTTTCAAGGGTGCATGAAATGTTTTCTAGGATAGACCACATGTTAGGACAAATCTCAATAAATTTATGAAGACTGAAATAATTTCAAGCATTGTGGTCTCTGACCACAATACTATGAAAGAAGAAATCAATCTAAAAAAGAACACTGAAAAACATACAAGGACATGGAAACTAAATAACATGCTATTAAATAATGAATGAGTCAACAATGAGATCAAGGAAGAAATCAAAAGATACCTTGAAACAAATGAAAATGAGGACACAACGGTCAAAAATCTGTGGGACACTGGGAAAGCAATCCTAAAAGGGAAATTCATAGCATGACAGGCTTATCTCAAAAACAAGAAAAAGCTCAAATAAACAATCTAACTTTACACTTAAAGGAACTTAGAAAAGAACAACAAATGAAACCCAAAGTGAGTAGAAGAAAATAATAAAGATTGGAGCAGAAATAAACAAAATGGAGTCTAAAAAAACAATACAAAAGATCAATGAGTCCCAGAGCTGGTTCTTTGAAAAGATTGGAAAACCTTTAACCAGACTCATCAAGAAAAAAAAGAGAGGACCCAAATAAACAAGAGGAAAAATAACAACTGACATCAAAGATATACAAAGAATTGTAAGGAAATATTTTGAACAACTCTATGTCAACATACTGGACAACCTGGAAGAAATGGATTAATTCCAAGAAACATGCAGTCTTCCTAAACTAAATCAGGAAGAATCAGAGAATCTGATAAACAGATTATACTTAGTGAAATTGAAGCAGTAGTAAAAGAAAACTCCCTCAAAACAAAAGTCCTGAACTGGATGGCATCACAGGTGAATTGTACCAAATATTCTGAGAAGAACTAACATCCTCCTCAAACTTTTTCATAAAATTCAAGAGGAGGAAAGGCTCCCAAACTCATTTTAGAAGGCCAGCATTATCCTAATCCCAAAACCAGATAAAGGCACTACAAAGAAAGAAAATTATAGGCCAATATCCCTAATGAACATAGACACTAAAATCCTCAACACAACATTAGCAAACTGAATGCAGCAATGCATCAAAAAGATCAATTAATATTCCACAAAGGGGGTAGCAACATAAAATGGAGTAAAAATAGCCTCTTCAACAAGTGGTGTTGGGAGAACTGGATAGCTATGTGCAAAAAAATGAAACTCGAGCACCAACTTACACCATACACAAAAACAAATTCAAGGTGAATAAAGGATTTAAATATAAGCCATGACACCATTAAAGTCCTAGAGGAGAACATAGGCAGGAAAATCTCAGCTATTTCACGCAGCAACATTTTTACTGATATGTCCCCTAAAGCAAGGGACATAAAGGAAAGAATAAACAAATGGGATCTCATCAAAATAAAAAGCTTCTGCATGGCTAAAGAAAACAGTATTAAAATAAAAAAAGAGAACCAACTGTATGGGAAAACATATTTGCCAATGATACCTCAGACAAGGGTTTAATCTCCAAAATATATAAAGAACTCACACGACTCCACTCTAAGAAGACAAGCAACCCAACTAAAAAATGGGCAAAGGTCTTGAACAGATACTTCTCCAAGGAGGACATACAGAGGATCCAGAGACACATGAAAAGGTCCTCAGTATCACTAGCTATCAGAGAGATCCAAATTAAAACTACAATGAGATACCACTTCACGCCAGTCAGAATGGTCATCATAAACAAAGCAACAAACAACAAGTGTTGGAGAGGTTGTGGAGAAAAGAGGACCCTAGTGTACTGTTGGTGGAATTGCAGACTGGTACAACCACTATGGAAAACAGTGTGGAATTTTCTAAGAAAACTAAAAATGGATCTACCTTTTGACCCAGCAATTCCACTGCTAGGATTATATCCTACGAACCCTGAAACACCAATCTAAAAGAACCTATGCACCCCAATGTTCATAGCAGCACAATTTACAATAGCCAAGTGTTGGAAGCAACCTAGGTGCCCATCAGTAAATGAATGGATCAAAAAACTGTGGTATACTTACACAATGGAATTCTATGCAGCAGAAAGAAAGGAGTTCCTACCCTTTGAATCAGCATGGATGAAACTGGAAAGCATTATGGTAAGCGAAATAAGCCAGGAGGTGAAAGACAAATACCATATAATCTCACTTTTAACAGGAACCTAATCAACAAAACAAACAAAGAAGCAAAATATAACCAAAGACACTGAAATTGAGAACAGGCTGACAGTGACCAGAGGGGAGAGGGGAGGGAATTTCAGGGGAAAAAAGGAAAGGTTTAGAGCAATAAGTATAAAGGACACATGGGCAAAAACTCTGGGGAGGGGGTGGAAATGGGAGGGAGGTGGGGAGGGCTGGGGTGGTGGGCTGGGTTGGGAGTAAAAGACAGAAAATTGTACAAGAACAACAATTAAAATAAAAATTAAAAAAATCATACACCATAATCAAGTGGGATTTTCTGGGGATACAAAGTTGGTAAAATGGTCACAAATCAAAAATGTGATTCATCACATGAACAAAATGAAGGATATAAACCACATGATCATATCACTAGATGCAGAAAATGCATTTGATAAAATCCAGCACCTATTTGTTTATTTTTAAAAATATATTGCATTTCCCTCTCCCCTCCCCTCTGGTTACTGTCAGTTTGTTCTTAGTAATGTGGGAAAGAAGGGAAAGGGTTGTCAAAGGACATGTATAAAGGACACATGGGGAAAGCCAAAGGGGGGCGGGATTGAGGGTAGGATGTTGGAGTGGGTGGGATGGAGGAAAGTGGTGGTGGGAAAATGGAGACAACTCTGCTCAAACATTAATAAAAAATGATATAAATAAATAAATAAATTTTATTGATTATGCTATTACAGTTGTCCCAATTTTCCCTGCTTCCCGCCCTTAATCCAGCACCCCCATTCCCTCTAGCAATCCTTTCTTCAGTTCATGTCCATATGCCATGCATATAAGTTCTTTGGCTACTCCCTTACCTATACTGTTCTCAACATCCCCCTGTCTATTTTGTACCTACTAATTTGTACTTCTTAATTCCTGTACGTTTCTCCCCATTCTCCCCCTTCCCCATCCCACATGATAATGCTCCAAATGATCTCCATATTTACCATTCTGTCCCTGTTCTTGTTTGCTTGGTTTGTTATTTGGATTCAAGTATTGATAGTTGTGAATCTATCTTCATTTTAATGTTCATTGTTTTGATCTTCTTCTTTTTCTTATATAACTACCTTTAACATATCATGTAATAAAGGCTTGGTGATGATGGACTTCTTTAGTTTTACCTTGTCTGTGAAGCACCTTTTCTGCTTTTCAATTCTAAACGATAGCTTTGTTGCATAGAGTAATCTAGGTGCAGGTCCTTGTTTTTTATTTTTTTATTTTTTTAGATATATTTTATTGATTATGCTATTACAGTTGTTTCATTTCTCCCCCATCATTCCTCTCCACCTTGCACCCCCTCTCCCACCCACATTCCCCCACTTTAGTTCATGTCCATGTGTCATAAGTTCTTTAGCTTCTACATTTCCCACACTATTCTTGCCCTCCCCCTGTCTATTTTCTACCCACCGTCTATGCTACTTATTCTCTGTACCTTTTCCCCCTCTCTCCTTCTCCCACTCCCCTGTTGCTAACAGTCCATATGATCTCCATTTCTGTGGTTCTGTTCCTGTTCTAGATGTTTGCTTAGTTTGCTTTTGTTTTAGGTGTGGTTCTTAATAGCTGTGAGTACTTCGTTCCAGTCCCTTCAAGCCTGCAAAGTTCCTTTTGAGAAATCAGCTGACAGTTTTATGGAAACTCCTTTGTAGGTCACTCTCTGCTTTTCTTTTTCTGTTTTTAAGATTCTCTCTGTATCTTTAAACTTGGACATTTTAATTATGATGTGTCTTGGCACAGTCCTCTTTGGGTCCATCTTGTCTGGGACTCTGTGTTCTTCCTGAACTTGCATGTCTATTTCCTTTACCCAGTTAGGGAAGTTCTCTTTCATTATTTTTTTCAAATATATTTTCAATTACTTGCTCTTCTTCTTCTCCTTCTGGCACTTTGATGTTTTGGATGTTGGTACATTTTAAAATGTCCCAGAAATATCTAAGCCTATCCTCATTTTTTTTTGAATTCTCTTTTCTTCCTGCTGTTCTGATTGAATGCTTTTTCCTTCCCTGTATTCCAAATGGTTGATTTGGTTCTTGGCTTCTTCTACTTCACATTTGGTTCCCTGTAGATTTTTCTTTATTTCACTTAATGCAACCTTCATTTCTGCCTGGGTCTTTTGTCATGCTGTTGGAGTAACCAATGACTTCCTGTGCATCTGATAGGTTGTTTATCTGCATTTCATTTAGTTCTTTTTCTGGAGTTTTATTCTGTTCTTTCATTTGGGCCATATTTCTTTGTCTCCTCATTTTGGCAGCCTCCCTGTGCCTGTTTCTGTGTATTAGGTTTGTTTCTGTGCACTGCTTTGACTCCCTGTCCTACCAGTGTGGCCTATTGAAGAAAAGCACACATGTTAAATTTTATGGGGCGGATCCTCAGGGAATTGGCAGGGCAGGGCAACCCATTTCAGAGCTCTGTTGCTCTGTGTGGGGGAGCGCTCAGTTAGAGGCTGCCTGGCTTCTGGGGATTTGCCCAGGAGGAAGCTGTCTCCCAACACTTTCCCTGTTGCCAGTCTCTTCACTTTCTCCCTGAATGCCACTGGTGCCCTTCAAATTGTTGCCTTGGTGCTGAATCCCAGAGGTGTAGGTCTGTGTGAGTTTAAGTTCATTGTGGGCCCTTTAAGAGGAGTCTCTTGAGAATTCTGCAGTTTCTTCTGCTGCCCCAATTCCCAGTGGTTTTTACAGCCAGAAGTTATGTGGACTTACCTTCCTGGCACTGGAACCCTTGGGCTGGGTGGTCTGGTCTGGGGCTAAGACTCCTCACTCCTGAAGTATCTCTCCTGATTTTTATCTGCCACACGTGGATGTGGGATGCCTGTTTCCATCTCAGTGCCTGTCTACACTAACCCAGCTAAAACAAACAAGCCAATTAAAAAATGGGCATAGGGCCTGAATAGACACTTTTCAAAGGAGGACATACAGATGGCTAATAGACATATGAAAAGATGCACAACATCACTAATCATCAGAGAGATGCAAATTAAAACTACAATGAGATACCACCTCACACCTGTCAGAATGGCCATCATAAACAAAGCAACAAACAACAAATGCTGGCTAGGATGTAGAGAAAGGGGAACTCTTTTGCACTGTTTGTGGGAATGCAGATTGGTGCGGCCACTGGGGAAAGCAGTATGGAGTTACCTCAAAAAATTAAAAATGGATCTGCCTTTTGACCCAGTGATCCTACTTCTTGGAATATATCCAAGGGAACCCAAAACACTAACTTGAAAGATCATAAGCACCCCTATGTTCGCTGTAGCATTATTTATAATTGCCAAGATATGGAAGCAGCCCAAGTAGATGAGTGGATAAAACAACTTTAGGGCATTTGCACAATAGAATATTCTTTGCCATAAAAAATAAGAAAACTTTACCCTTTGTGACAGTGTGGACAGACCTGGAGAACATTATGCTAAGCGAAATAGCCAGTCAGAGAAAGACAAATACCATATGATTTCACTCATGTGTGGAATCTAATGAACAAACTGAACTAACAAGGAAATTGGGGACAGACTCATAGATGGAAAGCAGGATGACAGCTAGTTGAATGGGGAAGTTCACAGGGTAGAGGGATTGAGTAAAAAGGAAAAAAAAGACTCATGAACATGGGCATCAGTGTGGTGATTGCTGAGGGAAGGGCAGTATAAAGGGACTAAATGATAATAAAAAATAAATTAAAATCAATTTAAAAAAGGATACAGTAATGAACAGAATGGAGAAAGTACCTATTGTCATAGAGTTTGCCTTTAAGTAGAAGAGACAAATAATAAATGGATAAAGAAATAAATTAATAGAATAATTTTTATTAACAACAATGTCATGAGAAAAATAAAACGTGTAGCTATGATGTCATGGCAGAGAGAGAAAGTAAGGGGAAAGAGGCCAGGTGATGGGAGTCCTCTCTGGTATGGTGGCATCTGAACTAAGACTGGAATAAAGTGATGAAGCCAGACAGAAAGATGGGAGGAAAGACCATTCTAGGTTGAAGGAAAATCAAGGGCAAAATTCCGAAACAGGTACAGCTTGATTTGTGTGATGATCAGAAACAGCATGAGTTTTTGGGGAATGGTGTGCGAGAAGGTGGACAGGGGCCAAATTATGTAAGGCCACAGGAAGAAACTAGGAATTCATAGTAAAATACAGAGCATTGGAAGGTTAAAAAATGGGGGAAATTACATGATCTGATTGATATTTTTAAACATCACTTCAACTAATGGAAGATGAATTTATTAAGGAAGACAATAGGTGATACTTGGAGACTTGTTACGTGGCAATTGTAATACATTAGGTGAGAGATGATGGACTAGAGCAGGTAGGTATGGCAGTTCATTTGGCGTAACAGATATAAGTTAAATACTTTGGAGGTAGCCATGACTGGTGTGGATCGGTGGTTGGGCATCATCCCATAAGCCTAAGGGTTGCTGGTGTGATTCCTTGTCAGGGCACGTACCTGGGTTGCTATGAGAAAGAAGGAAATCCTGCTGATTTCGACATTGAGCCTTGAGGGCATTATGCTAAGTGAAATATGCCAGACACAGAAGGACAAATACTACATGATACAACTTATATGATAAATCTAAAATAATCAAATTTGCAGAAGTGGAGAAGAGAATTGTGGTTGCCAGGATCTATGGGGGAAGGAAGGGATTGAGGAGTTATTTGTTAAAGGGTACAAAGTTTCATGTAAGATAAATAAACCCTAGAGATCTACTGTATAGCATAATACCTATATTTAACATTAAGTATATTACATACTTAAAAAGTTGCCAAGAAGTTAAATCTTTATGTTAAATGTTCTTATCAGACAAAAAATAAATAAAAGGGTGGGAAGAAACTTTTGGAGGTGATGGATAGGTTTATGGGACAGATTGGGGTGATGGTTTCATGTGTGTATACTTGTCTCCAAACTCATCAAATTGTGTACATCAATTACGGACAGCTCAGACATATTTGTATGTCAAAAATTAAAAATAAAAGGTGCTATCAGGGTCAATTTCTGGGAAAGCCTCCCTTCCTGACTTACATACAGCCCCCTACTCACTGCGTGCTCACATGGCCTCTGTGCACACATGGATGGAGAGCTCTGACCTCTCTTCCTCTTCTTATAAGGACACTAGTCCCATTGGATCAGGGTCCCACCCTGTGGCCTCATTTTTAACTTTAATTACCGCCCTAAAGACTCTATCTTGAAATGCAGTCACGTTGGGAAATAAGACTGCCACATAATGAATTTTGTTGAGATGCAATTCACTCCATAACAAAGAGTGAGGAGAAAAGCACTTTCATTTTAGTTGCTTGAACTATAATGGATCTGTGCAATTCCACACAGGAAAAATCTGAGATATTTCTATACATTATATCAAAATTCCTATATGGCCAGTGTATGCTTGACTGGTAGTACATTTCAGTGCATGAGCTTCTCTTGTTGATTTGCACAATGGGGCACAAACATGCTGATAATTTAAATCGGGATTAGACTCTATTTTTTAACATAATGACTTGGCTAGGTAACATGCAGTGCTAACCACATGTAGCTATTCTCAGGAGTCTGCTTTTCAGAATTTCCAGAAGCTTTGTATTGTCAATGAGCATCATAGTATGAAACAAGCTTAATTCCACAAGATGCCCAAGTAGAAGCCTTCACAAAAATATGAAAAATAAATTGTGAACAATTCATTTTTTCCCCTTTCTCTTCCTCCTTACCACATCTCATGTCTTTCTCTCTCTACCATCTCCTCGCTGTTCCTTTTTTTAGGAGAGGCTGTTGAGTGAGAGAGGATCCCCTTATTCATTTTATTGCCTAATTTCTATAGCATGAATATTTAGGAGGTACTTAATGATGGTTTCCAGGCAGTGACAGAAATGGAAATTATTTACTCAGGAACCCTGCATGTATTCTTGTTAATTCATTTGCATACTGTTAAATAACATATCGGTAGGACCAGAAGATTTGGAAACTCTCCACCACCTGCACTCCGTTTTCATACTATACTTCTAGGGTGAAGATTGTATTTATTTATCTAGGTTACAAGGCTTCCTTTATGTTATACAAATACAGATTAACTGGGCAGAATAATATACGAATTAAGTTATTGTCTTGCTTTGTGTCTTTTCAAGAATCTCAGGAAGAATAAATGGGCCTTCATGAGCAATAGTTTTCAGTGGCTGAATAATTTAATAAAAAAATTAAAAACATTAAATAAATATGGCTATGATTATATTCCACATGGGATAAAGCTCAATAAATACTTAGAAAAAGCTAAATTGATATAAAGTTAGAGTTTGATTGATATAAAGTTGCTTAAACATTGGGAAGCTACTAGAGTAATTGATTTTGGACTGGAATTTTTAAAACTTTCACAGAGATTCTGATAAACTGACTGTTCTACTGTAAATATGACAATGTGGGACAAACACAAAAACACGATGACATGTTGATTGTCAGATTTCACTTAAGAACCCATATAAACATTATGGAATATGAGGAAATTGTCATGCCCACATTCAGATTGAATGCATCTAAATTTGGTTTTGAAAGTGGGTTGTTTGGAATGGGGTGGGAGTGTTGTTTACTAGGCTTGAATTTTTTTAAGAAACTTGAAGAAAGTAAAACTGCGTGTTCTATGAGATCTAATCCTTTCATCAATCTAAAAAAGTGAGCATTTTTGTCCTTTTTATTGAAGGTGTTGGAGTGACACTAGTTAACGAAATTATACACATTTCAGGTACGCAATTAATGAGTGTTTTAAAGCTGGGCAATCCTGTGTGTTCCAGCTGCAGACTAAATGATTGCTTCATTTCCAGCCTCCTGACTGCCATGCAGCCATCTGGTGCGAGCGCCTGAGTAGCAGTAGGTGAGACTCCAGCTAACACCAGAGTCTTCAGCTGGTCTGAATTGTTTCTTATTTACCACTTCTGCACCTGGGTCTGGAGACAATTAAAACTAAAGTCCGAATCCATTCTGCCCATCTTTAAGATTTTTTTTTTTTTGAATTACATGTAGGTGTCCATTTTTAGGGAAATTGTTGGAATGGAAAAAAATTGCAGTGATAGCTGAGAAAATCTAAATTCTGAAAGTGGGAAAGATTTTATTTCTATCACACTCAGAGGTTTTCCCCCAATTTTTGCTTTGGGTCAAGGGGAAAAGGTTTGTATATGTTTTTCCCTCATGTACTACTTTGAGCAGTGTTCATATGTTATGTGAAATGATTATGCTAAGTATCTGTGAGAACCTGAGTCTTGGTATGGATATGTACTGAGTCTATAGAACCCAAAAGAGAACAACAGTAGGAGGAGAGGAAAAAGCGAGGGAGTTTTTAAAATGAAGAGCTTGTATGAGATGGGCAAGTAGGGGATTAAATAAAAGGATGGTTTGAACAAATTGTGTATATAGTTCCTTCTTTGAGATCTCTAAGATCTCTTATTATACATTTCATGGGGGAAAATAATCTTTGCTTTCTTATTAACTTCTTAACTATGTACCTTCATCATTATTGTACATTCTTTTAAGCTTGGCTCAGAAAATAAAAGGTAACATAATGCAGGAGCAACATGATAACTGGCTTTGGATCTGGCCCTGGCAGGAAAAAACACATTATTAATCATTATTAATACATGCTATTAGTGCTAAACTGCATGTATTACCACAGTTAGAAAGTAGGTATAGTGCCTAGGACATCATTTTCCCTCTTTTTACAAATAATGCTGCAAACCGACTGATTTGCTTTTAGAACTGCAGCCTGGCCAGACATGTGCCCAGGGTGCAGATGCAGACAAGTGCGGTCCAGAGGCTCCCTCTGTCAGGTCGGTCGTCACTGGCGTGCTGGCTGTGCTCGCTTCGATTCATAATCACTGATGTAGTCATTGGCATTTTATGACTTTGAGAGCCTTGATTGTGAATTTACAGGTTCTAATTTCTTTCTAAATAGGGCCTTTTGTATTCAAAGACCTGAAGAGTCTTGCAGTCTGTGATGAAATTGAGTTTTCTCCATTTAATAATGCATTGCATATTATTGTATTTGTTAAGATTTTGGTCAGCAGGGCCAGGCAGAATCCATGTGCAGAGTCATGAATTTTGGCCAGATTTTGTTTGTGAGAATAATTTTCTTAGGCACCTTACCCCTGTCTTGCCCCAACCGGGTACCTAACGGCTAACACATATAATTCCAAAGTGGAAACATACTGGTTTTAAAGTCTGGAGCTATTAATCCGTAACAGTTGGGCCTTTTTCTTCTCCTGACAGCACTGTGTTATATTTGATGGGACATCCGAAAGGGATAAGGCCTGGTCTCAGCCACAAAGGAATCTGTAGCCTTTGGGAAGTCAAGTTCTATATGGCTTTATAAAATAACTAATTTCATAAGGTATTTTGTGATAAAGTGCCAAATGTATGCTATTTAAAATGTACCTTTGCTATAAAGACATATGTCTTGATTGCAGAGTTCACAATGAACTTAATCTAAAGTGAAATGAAGTGTTATTACCAGGAAGTTTGAGATCCACTCTGTGAACTGGTATATGGATCATTCTGTTTATGAACCAGGCAGCTCTGAAAGATCATTGAAAGCAAATGGATGGGAACTGTACTAAAGTTAGAGTTATCTAAGGTACTATGAGAAAAGTGGATATTTCAGGCTTCCTCTTGAGGACTAATACATGTTTAGATATTTCCATGCTCACAACATCATTGGTATTGTGGTCTCATTGTGTGATTCACAAACAAATCAGAAGTTGGAGACAAGCCAAGAATTTAACCATTTGTTACATTCATTGATTTTGATCTACCCTATAAGAGAATTCTGCCCAACAGAAAATCAGTTAAGAGAGGCATTGCCCATTGCTCTGCCCCCGGGGAATAAAGTATATAATTCCCATGCAAAAAAAAATGCATCAAAGAGAGAAACACCATTTTGCTGACAACATCATAATGGAGTATGGCCAAGGCAATCGTTGATCTCTTACAGCTTTTTGAAGAGTTAGCTTAGCAGTTAAGCTCTGAATACGTCCACCCTTCTGTTATTTAGCCAGCAATCTGCTCCCTTCCAATGAATGGAATAAAAGCTGAGAGGGAGCATTTCATCTGTGTTCAAATTAGAAACCTGTCTCCTACGAGTGGGGTTGCTTCCTTCTTTAAAATCTTCTACTACAAAAGAGAGGAAAGAAGAATCTTGGACGTATAGTACAACCATTGTTCCATCAGCTATAAACCTCATTTGGTAAATATTTTTTCTATAATTGTGAATTGAGCCTAAATGTACTGCTACCCATAATTAACACTGCCCAGTGGAATTTTAAAAGTACTTCCAAAAATGACAACAGAGTGACAATTACCATTATCCCCAACTAAACTCCTCCTCCTCCTCCATGTTTTCATCAAGAGAGTGATGTTGTTACTTCAACAGGCACAGTGTTGTGGTGACTTTTGTGATACAAATAAAGCAAGACTAAAATTCTAATTGTGAAATGTAAAAGGAAAGTAATTGCTTAGTGTTGGTTAATTCCATCTTTGTGTGATGACAGCAGCTGCGGTTCCCTGCCTTGTGTATTTTAACAGATGGTATTATTTCTTATGGAGTGTTACAACAGCGACCGCAGTGACACTGAAGGAAGATTCTGTGATCGCATGTTAAGTGAGATATTACTGACAGCCCTGCTTCATGGTGCTGCAGAAATGCATGTCGTGGATCTCTCCTCACCTCCACAGTGCACGCCAAATGGTTTCCATTTGTGGCATGTGGAACTGGAACAAGAATGAAAGATGAATGAAAAATTATGTTCTTTTAAAAATTCCCTTGTTTGAACACCATTAGTAGCCTTGAGATGAAGATTCAAATCTGGCAAAAAGGTGCATTTATCAACCCAGTATTATACTGTTGTAGCTCCCGATCAAAGGCTAGAGCTCATAGGCCTGAGCTCTGGACCAGGATTTGCCCAAGTCACTTTCCTCTGGGTTTGCTTCCTTTGTGTAAAAGGCTGGAGTTGGACTAAGATAAAACAATCCCTAAGGGCCCCTTTACTCCATGATTCTGAAAGTTCTGAGAGCTTTGTGCTTTAATGGCACAGAAGACTAAGTGAGTAAAGTGCATGAAGGAATGCCTGATAGATTGCTGTGTTTGCTACTGATGATGCAGCGTAGAGAAAAGACCAGTGGGTCACAGGTCAGGAGATCGGGCTGTGCTTCAGCCATGAAACAAGTCATTGAGCCAGTCCGTGTCAGCCTCCTCACCTTTTCATAAGGCTTTAGTCAAGGTCTAATGGGATCATGACCCTGAAAGATGATTAATCAATGAACATCGCACAAGTGCCGTGTGCTAGACTGTGCCAAGTGCTGGGGACTCAGTGGTGGGTAAACACGGTCTTTGTTTTGGAGGAAGATTCTAGTTGGGGAGATTGGGATGTAAATGGCTAATTATAATAGAGTATGGCAGGGGCTTTGATGGGCACCAGTACAAGGTGATGGGGGAGAATCAAAGAGCGGAAGGGTAGCTCACCCAGCTGGGGAAATGGAAGGCTTCCAGGAAGAAATGGATTCTAAGGTAAGGGAAATAATAGGGTTTGGGGCCATTGGGGGAACAAATGACATGACATGTGTGTTAAACCAAGATTCAGAAATCATCATGGTTTGGTTTTACTTTACCACTGGTCTTAAAAGTAGGAGCCAAACAGCATCTTGGGTTTTGATGAAAAAAAATGTTCTCATCTAAATAAAGAACACCGTTATGATTTATATTCTAAATTTTTAAAACAAACGACAGTGACCAGAGGGGAGGCAGGGGGTAATGGGGGAAGAGGGTAAAGGGTTTACAGAAACAATTATGAAAGACATGTGGACAATACCAAGGCACGGTGGAAACAGGGGAGGGAGGTGGGGAGGGCTGGGGTGGTGTAGAGGGGTGTGGGGGGGAAGGCAGAAAACTGTACTTGAACAACACTATAAATAAATAAATAAAAATAAAAATAAACAAATGGGTTTAAAAGCCTGAAAAATGACTTTTTACGAGAATGGCATCTTTGACTGTCACATTCAGTATGAGCTTGTCCTTTCCAGACCTTCCTCTTTACAAATGTCTATGTGAGGCCCCAAGGGTTTCATGGTGTGCTTTGAAGGGAGGGATGGCTGGCTCTGCTTTGATTGGTAAATGGAGTAATGCTAGTGGCTTTCTATATAACATGAACTTTTGGCTTTCTTTTCACAACCTTCTCTCTTTAAGGGAGGGGCTATCAGCTTGCTGTTCAGTTACTAATAAATTTGACTTTTCCCCGCTCCCTACAGACTGACCCTCCTCCATACCAAAATCTGACATTTTATAGTTTAATTAAGATCACCCTCTAAGCAGTACACCACCAACAACGTGGTATTAAATAAAGAGAAATTCAAGTCTGTCATTGTTTGTGCCACTCTCCACAGATCTACATGAAGACCTAAGAGTGTTAAAAAGATCTTGGGTGAGAAGTCTTTAAGAGAGCCCCTGACTCTGGGAATTGAAACAAAGCCACATCTCTGAACTTGGTGACAGAAAGAATGTCCTGCGGCATCATTTCTTCTTTAAGCCTTTGTCCTTTCATGAGACTGCAAATAGTAAATGAGATGGTAACTTTGTGAGCTACCTACTTATGCACCAGACTTACTTGAATTTGAAGTTTGGACTCAAATGCCCTCTTAGTCAGATTAAAGGGACTGCAGTCACCCCAAACCTATGCAGAAATGTGGTCTTTGCCTGCGTTTTGATGTTACATACCTCCAAATATTTCTAGGGCTCAAACCTAGAACTCCAGACCTCCATATTTTTCCCATTCTTACGTGTCTTCAAGGATCTGAGAATCAACATGGCCGCAACTGAATGAGTGATATCTCCCCCTTTCCTTAAATTTTTTTCAAAGACTTTGTTGATTAGTTTTTAGATAAAGGGGAAGGGAGGGAGAAAGAAAAGGAGAAAAACATCAATGTGAGAGAGAAACATTGATTGGTTGCCTTTCACACACCCCTGACTGCGGACCTGGCCCACAACTGGGGCATGTGTCCTGACCAGCAATCAAACTGGCAACACTTTGTGGGGATGACCCAACCAACTGAGCCATGCCACCATGCCAGCCAAGTCTTCTTTGCTTAAATCTTTCCACTGGGGTCTTGTATCTGTGTTTCAAAGTTATAGCAATTTTATTTACCATAATTTTTTTTTGGAGCAACACTGTTTTATTTAGATGAAAGCCTTGAATATCCTTCTTTCCACCTTCCCAGCTCCTGCCAGGAATCTGGATATCAGTGGGCATCAACCCTTCAGAGTGAAGGATATTGATCTGTTCCCAGTACAGAAAGCTATTATGTTATTTATCTCCTGGAAAGGAAGGAGAGTGAGAAGAAAGAGGAGGAAATTGAAGAAAAAGTAAGAAAGAAGGAAGGAAAAGAAGATAGAGAAAAATTGAGATGAATTGAAGGGACAGTGAAATTCCATACTGTTTGGTAAGGAGGCCAATGGATATTTTAAGAAAAGAGGTGTTTGAAGTTCTCAGTAAAAGCTGTTTGTTTTAAAATGCAAATTCCTCCATCTTCATTGTGAAATCTTACACAGGATGTAAGTAGATGTGTGTGCATGTGTGTGTGTGTAAACCAGTAGAAGGGTTGAGTTTCATATCCTGGTAGACATGAACAGAAGAGACAACAGAAGAGAAGGGATACACAGGATATTAAAGGATGGAAGATTTCTAAGAATTATAGTAGTCTTTTGAGGACTTGTAGAGACTATGGATTTGTACACATTATGGATTGAAAGTTCAAGTCCATTGCACTCAGATTCCAAGATAATTGGGCCCCCATGTACCATCTTAGCTATGTCTACTGCATAAGGAAGAACACATAGGATTTGACCTTGACAACCACCGCCCCCGCTACCCTCCCTCATCCTCCATATTTAGTCTTCTTAGCCATTGAGTCTGCCTTCTTTCTTAGTTACCTTTCATCTTTGGAGTTTGGAACTCAGAAATTGATATTCTCCAGGTTAAGTAGATTATATTAATAACGTCTGTAAACAAGAATGAGCAGGTTCTTAAGGTTTTTTTTTAGCGGGTCAAAATCCACTGTGGGATAATTCCACCCCAAATCGCTATTAACACATGCCTATAATAATGAGGTTGAATCAAAAGGAACACCAAGATTGCATTGCAGGGTCTTTAGCAGACATAACTATGTTGAATTAAGTATGACTGAAAGTTCTTTTTCATATATCTCATTTAGAGGTGATATCTATTTCTTGAGTCTGAGCAGGCCCTTTAATTGGTTTTAATCAATAGAACATGGAGGATGGGATGTTGTGACACATCTGAGCCTGTGCTGTAAGAGATTGGCAGCTCTCTCTTAGAATATTTCCTCTTGGGGGCCATGTAAGAAAGTCTGATTTCCTCAATACCATAATGCTGTCAGTACACTCAAGTCAACTATTTGGAGAGAGAGAGAGAGAGAGAGAGAAGCATATAGAGATGAAATGGAGTGCCAGACATAAGAGTGAAGAATTCTTGCACTTTTAGCCTAATCTGCTCACCAGTTGAATGCAGCCACATGAGTGATCTCATCTGACACTGCATGTAGCAGAACCAACCAGCCGACCCTGTTTAAAACATTGGTGCATAGAATTGTGAGCAAATAAAATGGTGGTTGTTTAAGTCACTAAGTATATAGAGGCAATAGAACTAAGCCACATGGTTCTAGAAGAAATACTTTTTAATATTCTGCTAAGGTTTAATCATCAATGCCACACATACCCAAAGATACATGACAAAGTAGAAATAACAGTGAATATTAATGTAGTTTTTATGGTTTATGCAGCACATTGTCATTTAATTCTATGACAGTCCTCTGAGGTAGATCTTATCTCAATTTCATAGATGGGGAAACTGAATCTCTACAGCCATAGAGATAAATTGTATTCAAATCCAAGTACTTTGCCAGTATATTGTTCGTTACCAAATAAGTCTGGAGTCAGTCAAAGCAAGACTGAAAATAGCTTCCCATTAGTAATTTAACAATTGTTGAATATGAAGTGACAGAGGAGCTAGGAAAATGTCTTTCACTAAAGCATATCTCTAGTTCGTGCTCTTGTTGTAATCTGACCAGTTGCTTGAATGAGAAGAAATGTCAAGGGTAACATTGAATTCTTAAACTGAAATAATAAGAAGATGCAAAACTACTGCTGGAATCTAGGCTGTCTGAAAATTTGTGTTCCAAATTATTGGTTCAATATTTGCAGCAGAAGTTTATGATGGAATTAGTTCTTTAAGAAGAAGCCAGTCATAATCAACAAGATCATCCTCTGAACTTAACGAAGTAATTATGAAATCCTAATTAAGACTTCTTAGTTGCATTCTGTGAGAGAGAAAAATATATATTTTGGATCATGCCCAATAATGTGGCTTGTGAAATTCTATTTTTTAAAAGTATTATGTTCAACTTCAGATCAGAATGTATTCTGTATCAAAAACCTTGGCGTGAACAATTTCTAAGTACATTTCTTGTAGTGTGACCTAGATAATGTGATGACAGCCCTTTGGAACAATGTCAAGGCAGTTCCATACATGTGCCTTTTTTGAGCAGGCATCTCAATGCAGCAGCTTGAATTACATACAGTTTTTCCTGTGTTAATATGTACGCAAACATTTCCTAACCCACTTACTTTTTTTTTTACCATAATATAGAATGTATTTTCCCCAAACTAGTTAAACTTACTAACATTTCTTTAGAAATTTCAGTGGAACCTTCCAAAACTGTGTGATAGCCCCATCTGGGCCGTGGAACTGCCTGGCTCCTTTTCTCTGCTACCCTGCCCATCTGCTCATTTCTTCTCTCTGCGCCCCTGTCCCAAGGGCAGTCCCTGCAGCTTCCCTCTCTCATAGCTGCTCCTTCCCAGGGTCCACCTCACCATCCTGTCAGAACCTCACAGCACAATGCAGGTCAAGAAACACAGTAAGGAACACTGTGGGAACCTATTCCTGTTCTACTGTATGAAGGTATGAAAGACATGGCTCATAATATGTCAAAAGGAACTATCTGAAGCCATCTTTAAAAAATTCCTCAAAAATTTAACAAAAGAGCACAAGATTTCCATTCTGACAACTACAAAACATTGTTGAAAGAAACTAGTGATGCTCTAAATAAATAGAAAGGTAGCCTATATTCATGGACCAGAAAATATAATATGATTAAGATGGAAATATTCCCTAAAGTTATCTGCAGTTTCAACACAATCCCTATCAAAATTACTGCTGGCTTCTTTGTAGATATCCAAAAGCTGATCTTAAAATTCATGTAGATAGAAAAAGAAAACTAGAGCTAACTTTGGTGGAAGAAAGGAAAGAATAAAGCTTGGAGTGCAGATGAATGAAATAGAGAAAAGAAACACGACAGAATTGATGAAATAGAAAAGTTGGTGGTTGGAAAATCTCAGTAAAATTGACAAACCTCAGCTGACTGAAAAGAGAAAGAGAGAGCACTCACATTACTAAAATCACAAATAAAAGTGGGGGATTGCTACTGACTTTATAGAAATAAAAAGGATTATAATACTACCTATAATTATATACCAAAAAATAGATAACCTAGATAAAATGGTCAAATTCATGGAAACACAAAAATTACTTCCAGGAGAAACAGAAAATCCGAATAGATCTGTAACATGCAAGAAGATTGAAACAGTAATCAAAACCTCTTAACAAAAAAATCCAGGGCAAGGTGGCTTCGCTGGTGAATTGTGCCAAAGATTTAAAGAATTAACACCAATATTTCTCTAATTTTTCAAAAAAAAAAAAAAGAAAGAAAAGAGAAGAGAAGGGGGCACTTCTTAGCTCATCCTTTGAGGCCACCTTGACCCTGATGTTGAAGCCAGATAAGGATGTCAAAGAAAATTAGAGATCTGTATCTCTTACAAATATAGATTCAAATGTCTTCTACAAAAATACTAGCAAGACTGATCCAACAGCAAATTAAAAGAATTATACATCATGACCAAATGGGGTTTATCCCAGGAATGCAAGGTGGTTAAACATAAAAAAAAAATCAATCAGTATATAACAATGTATTAATACAATGGAGAGAAGAAACATGATCATTTCAATTTATGTAGAAAAGGCATTTGAAAAAATCCCAAACCCTTTCATGATAAAAACACCCAGAAAATTAGAACAGAAGGGAACTCCCTCAGCATTATAAAGGCTGAAAGCTTCCCCTTAAGAACAACACAAGGATGCCTGTTTTTGAGTCTGCTAATCCACGGGAATTGGAGGTCTAGCCAGAGAAATTAGGCAAGAAAAAGAATAAAAGGCATCCAGTTAGAGAGGCAGATGTATGTATTTCTATTTGGAGATGAAATGTTCCTATACAGAGAAAAGTCCTCAGAATCCACAAGAAAGTTGTTCAGGCTAATATCAGGTTCAGCAAAGTTTCAGGTCATGTAGCAAAACACAGAACTCAGTTGGGTTTTTACACATCAACAATGAATCATCCAAAAGTGAAACTAGGAAGCAACTGCATTTATAGTAACATCTGAAAGAATAAAATACTCGGGACCACATCAGCCAAGGAGGCGAGAGAGCTATACCCTGAAAGTTAGAAAGCAGGGCTAAAAGACAGCAGGATTAAAAACAAATATTTGGGAAGATGTATTGTGTCTATGAGTTGGAAGACCTTAATCCTTTTAAGATTTCAATACTCCCCCAAATAGCCTACAGATTTAACAAATCCTTAACTCACTTTAAAAATGGATAAATTTAAGATCCCTTATTTTTAATTATACAATATGCCCACCTGGAAAGATGAACCACCGAAGTATTCTTAGATCAAAACTCAAAGTGAAGGAGGTACACAGCAATAGGAGTTGTGAGCCATCATGTGCAGTAGATGCGAGGACAGCACTCAAGTGACAGTTAAAAATGCCAGTCCCACAGTTGAAACTTTCCTGTGTGCAACATAGAATGGATGTCAGCTTGTGATTATCAAACATTTTAAAGAGACAGCCAAAAAAGGAGCTTGAAAATTCTTTACCCTGGTGATGACAACAACTACTACACATATTATTTCTGAAAATTGATGTTTTATAGGTAGCTTTAATGGATTTTAATGATTGCATAGAATGTCTATACCTAAATTTCTTTATCTGGGCTCCTATTGTTGGGATATATAGATGCTTTCATATCTTTCATTTTTCCCTGTTAAAAACAATCTTATCTGGAATTTGTAAATAAGCCTTTTGTATACCCACACAAAGATTTCCTCAGTGGAAATTTCTAGAATTAAAATGATTGGATAAAAGATTCAGGCATTTAAAATGAATGGCCATGTAGAATATCTATTTTTGAAGTATCTGGTGTCTATGATAGTCATTATCTGTCACACCAGTTAATTTACCTTAAGCAGAAATAATCCAGGTTAACATCAATATTTAAAGAGTATGGTGTGGTCAGAAACTAATATAAAAGTCAGCCAGCATTCTAGAATGGAAAATAAGATCTCTACAACGACATTTCTTGATTTTAGGGAGATCAGGATTAAGCATCATACAGCACTTTTTGTTGAAAACAAACGAGGGTCATAGTTGGAACAAAGCTCCGATGATAGTAAGGCACCAATAAATATTTAATTTTAATGTTCATCTCAGTGCCAAATATTGCACCTGGAGATAATATCTGATTGGATCTGGACCAAAAGGGCAAATGAATGAACACTGGCTATGAACACTAATTTATAAATGTTTTGCTTTATTCAAACTATTGTTTTGGACTACTCTTCTAAGGTTATATTGTAGTTCCCAAGTTTGAATTTTTTATTGTTTTCTGTTTATACCTCTGCCCTTAGAATATCTCATGGTTTTCTATCCCACCTATTCATAATAAATGTTGGCTTCCTTCTGCCTCTTGCTTTCTTGTGCATGTCATAAATTCTGCTTTGTGTTGCTTGGATGCTAAAGGATACTTGAAGCTCGTTGCTGACATATTCGTGTTACCTTTTATTTTGTCTCTTTCTAAATATCAGAAAGGATCTTGATCTAAAATGAAACTCAATTACTAAAACCACTAAAAAGAAAATGAAATACTTGTTTCATATTTAAAGTATTATCACTTGCTGCCTGCTTCTGTTTCTCCTCTGTGTCAAATGAAGTGAAGAGGGAGAGGATTGATGAAACTGATCTTAGATTGATCAAGGAAAACATGTTTTAAAGTGACTTTATATATAATCTTAAGTTGACTCATTATCACATTATCATTAAACGATTCCTCTCATCTTAATGAGTCACAGCTAAAACAGAGCTTTATTGCTTTAAAACTGAGACACGATCATTATTTTAAAAACTCTATTATAAAGAAAGACAAATACCACACGATCTCACCTATAAGTGGAACCTGATCAACAAAAACACAAGCAAGCAAAATACAACCAGAGAAAGTGGACTAAAAAACAAACTGACAGTAACCAGGGATGGGGAGGAGGATAACAGGGGAAAGGAGGGGAAGGGTCATCAAGGAACATGTATAAAGGACCCAGGACAAAGCCAAAGGGGGAAGGGCGGAGGGTGAGAGGTGGGGGTGGGTGGGATGGGGGGATAATGTAGACAACTGTTACTTGAACAACAATAAAAAATATGATCAGTATAAAAATAATCATATGGAATTCCTCCACCAAAGGATAACCACTCTTAATATACTGGTGAAAACTCTTTTAGCTATCTCTCTGTGAACGCACACACGTGCACACACACACGTGCCTACACACCTACTTTTTGTAACTGGGGTCACACTATAGATACTGTTCTCCATATATATACTTATGTATAATACATAAATAAATATATAAATGTATACATATTTATACTGATTTTGAACATTTATTAATGATCAGAAAGATTATTATTTTTAATGGCTGCAGGGTATTGCCTTATTTATTCGGTAATTTATTTAAATAACATTTAAGAGAAAAAGAGCATTCTTTTTCTTTCCTTTTTCCTTTTCTTTACTCCCTCCCTCCCTTTCTTACTTAGTTCTTTACTTTTCTTGCCTAGGTGACTGCTGAAATGATCTCTGGAAAGAGTATATGAATTGAAATTTCATCAACAAAAACTAAATACTGGGTGTTTTATTCCCTTTTTACTACAGATTTTGATACTGTTTACCTTTGCTAATCTGCTGGTATAATAAAGAGTTGCTTTAATTTCCATCTCTTTGATTATAAGAAAGAACATCTTTTAATGATTGCTGATCATTTTTTGAGTAATCGCCTATTCTTGTCTCAGTACAATTGTTATCTTAAAGAAAACTTTGATCTCTTTGCATAAGGTAGTAATAGTTTGTCACATGCTTTACAAATGCTGCTTCCCAGTTTGTATTTTTATTTTAAAAATGTTAATGTGCTTTATTTTCTCTTAGAATGAAGTATTTACTTTTATGTGGTCAGTTTATCAGTGCTTTTGTTTTATGCTTTTGAGTTTTTATCAATTTTATGGCTTAATTTTTCTCTTTAAATAAATGAGGTGCTGTCCCAGCATTAATGCTATTGTCTCCAATTGAAGAGTTTATTGTCCTAAACAATTGGCAATGTTTCCTACCAAATAAGCAGCTTGTTGCCCCAGAAACTTTACTGAACAATAATTGGAAGTATTTTTGAACTCCATTTTGCCAAGTTTTCAAAGTTACTTAGTTGGAATTTTGAATGGGCACTTGAACACATTTTTATAAGGTTTTAACTGAATTCAACGTATGACAATTTAGAGAAAATTATGTTTTTATAATGCAATTCTATTTAAAAGATCATTTATTCATTTACTAATTCAGACTTTTCTTCTGTTACTTTTTTTAGTAGAGTGTTACAGTCTTGAAAATCATTTTGTCAATTTATTAATATGGTACTTAATTCCAATTTTATTTCTTTGATAAGTAAGAACGAGCATCTTTTCATATTACTATTGATCATTTTTTATCTGTTGCAGACTTGCCAGTTCATATCCTTTTGGATTTTAAAAAATAATTTGTAAGAATTGTTTGCATATTAAGGCTAGAATCTCACTGTCATATGTTTTGTAAATATTATTTCCTAGGTTGATTTTGTTTTTCAAATATATTTATAGTGCTTTTATTTTTTCATTATAAGGAATTGTTTCATTTTAGGTAGTCAGTTTATCAGTCCTTTGAATTTTATGAGAAAACATGTTTCTTAATGTTTCTTGGTTTTTATGACAAAAACATGTTAATTTATCCTGGCAGGGTTAGAGCTTTAAATTTCAGTCATTCTAGTGGGTATGTAGTGATATCTGATGTGGCTTTAATTTGATGTCTCTAATAAATAATGATCTTAAGCATCTTTTTACCTATTTATTTTTTCATTTCTATATCTTTGTCGGTGAAGAGTTTGTTCAAATATTTTGCCCAGATTTTATTGGGTTGATTGTTTTCTTACGATTGAGTCGTACAACATCAGAATATATTCTAGGTACGATTTGTTTGTTGGACATGTATTTTGCAAGTATTTTCTCCCAGCTTTGCTTTGCCTTTTCATTTTCATTACATTGTTTCTTGAAGAGCAAAAGACTTTAATTGTAAGTCCAATTTATCATTTTTTTCTTTATGGATCATGATTTTTTGTGTCCTACTTAAAAAATCTTCATTAAACACAAGGCCTCTAACATTATCTACATTTTATTCTCTAAGTTTTATAGTTTCAGCTTTTATAGTTCTATGTTGTTATCTAAATTAATTTTTGAGATGTTGTAACTAAAAAATCAAGTTTAAAAAAATTTTTTTACACATAGCTAGCTAGTTAATTGTTTTAGCACGACTAGTTGAAAAGCTACTCTTTTCTGACAAAATGGCCTTGGAACTTTGTTAAAAATCAATTGAACATGTATATGTGGGCCAGTTTCTGAACCCTAGTCTCTCCCCTTGACCTGAGTGTTTATCTGCGCAAAACGCACACTGGCTTGATTGCTGTAGCTTTATAACGAGTCTAGAAATCTGCTGGTGTAAGCCTCCTTGTTCTTCTTTATAAAAAAACCATTCCAAGACCTTTGCATTGGAATAGTAAATTTTAGAAGGAACATGTCAGTTTCTACAAAAAGCCAGTTCGAATTTTTCCAATTCATATCATATATAAGAATCTTTTAACCATATATTTCTATTCACTTCTTCTGACTTTTATGCTGATTTTGTCATACATTTTACTTCTACATAATGTAATGAACTCACAATATATTTTACTATTTTTTTCTTGAAACAATTATCTTTCAATCTGATTTAGAAAAACCAGAAAAGTATCTTTTATATCCACATATATAGTTACTATCTAGTATTCTCCACTCCTTTGCTTAGATTCAGATTCCCTTTCGGTATCATTTTCCTTTTGCCTGAAAGACTTCTTTTGTCATTTTGTACAGTGTTCATCTGCTAGCTAGCACACCAGTTGGAAGCTGCTGCCCTAGAACAACTCTCAGAACTCAGGAAAGTAGCACACTTACTTTTATAAAGGCTGCCGCTCAGAAACAGCTAAATGGAAGAAACACACAGAGCAAGACGAAGAGGGTGTAAGAGGGGTACAGAGCTCCTATGCCCTCTCCTCATGAAATTGGGGTGTGCACCCTCCCAGCACATCAGTGTGTTAAGCAGGAAGCTCCCTGGAGCTTCAGGGTCCTAGAATTTTAATGGAGGTTTTATTACTTCAGCACAATTGATTGAATCATTGGCCATGTGACTGAACTCGGTCTCCAGTTACCCTCCTCTCCCCAGAGGTCAGACAACTAAAGGTTTCAATCCTCTAATCACATGGTTGGTTTTTCTGGTGACCAGCCCCTATCTTGAAGCTCTCTAGGCTACTCCCATTCAAGTTGCCTCATTAGTATAACAGTATCGCTTAGGAAATTCCAAGGGTTTTTGAAGCTCTGTGCCAGGAATTGGATATAAAGACTATTACGTATAAAATTACATGATATAAAACACTATGTAATATTATGTGTTATAGGACCAAAGCAAGCATTAGCCTAGGTCTAATATGTCCCTCTACGTATGAGGCAGTATACTGAAAATCTGAGTACTCAAGTCTGAGTAGTAAACTTGATGTTCCAAAGTTTTTCTATTCCATCTGTTGAGAATGGGAATATTCCTGGCCATGTGTGAATCATGGGGATGGTTTCCTCTGATTTTTTTCTTGCAGTTTCTTCCCTGGCTTCAGGTGGTTTTCTCACACTTACTCTTCGATCAGTGCTCAGATGAAGACTGCCAAGGAGTGCTTTGTAGATCTCCAGGGCTTGTCCCCTGTGCAACGCTTCCCTGGCAGTCTGCCTTACATTCTAATTACCTTGATGTCATTTGATTGTCAATGGCATCTCCTCAACTAGGGAGACTGCTAAGGTCTTTTGGGGTTCTACTTTCCTGTACTGTGCCCTGGAAACACTTTTTGGAAGTATGTTGGGGCAATTATAGCACAAACTGTGTTTGTTTACCTTCTCAGGAATCATTGTCCTTTGCTGCCTGTTTTCCAATGTCTGAAGACCGTCTAAAACGCACTGTCTGTTTTTCTGTTGTTTAAGATGAGGGAGTAGATGTCTTTATTACAGCATCGTGTCTGGGAGCCGAAGTCTATAGGCCTTTTCAGCGTGAGTTCTTTCTGGGAAGTTTGTCTTATTACTGCCAGTACAGCCTCCTCTCCATTTTTATCCCCCTCTTTTTCTGGCACTCTGGTGAGCTCAGTATTACCATTTCTTTCTTTATCCTTCATAAGTTTTACTTTTTAAAAAATATTTTTTGGTTTTGCTTCTTTTTTGGAGCTTGTATAAATTCACAAATTTATTCCTCAGTTGTTCCATTTTGCTATTTATCTTATTGATTGTTTTTTATTTTAACCATTATATTTTTAAGACTGAGATTCATGTGTATTTATTTTTTAATATTTCTAGTGGTCATATTGCTAATGTTTTCTTTTATTTAGTATAGTTAACTAGGTAACTTATAAGTCTTAGTCTGTTGCAAAGATTTTGCTTCTGATGGAATTTATTACCCTGTGTGTTTTGTTTTTACAAGATAATTAAGATCCTCAAATGCCTTGTTACTTTGGCTTATGAGCTCATTTTTTCCTATGGTATTTGCTACTCGTCAAATGAATCATATAGAAGAAGGCCAGAGCAGTCTGTGTCATCCACAATGAACTCAAGGGTGGAGTCCACATGAGTCCAAGAATGGAGAACTCTAGGCACCTGGAAACCATGGGCAATAACTCTTAATATCATAAAGTAACTCCTCCACTTGGTGTTTTACCTTTACCTCCCCCTGGGAGAAGCAATACTAGGAGGACAGTGGTTCTCAAATTTTAGGATTCATCAGCATCACAGGGAGGACTTTTTAAAAAAATATTTTATTTATTTATTTTTATTTTTTAAAGTATATTTTATTGATTACGCTATTACAATTTTCCCAGTTTTATTCTCCCCTTTATCCTGCCGCTGCCCTGTACCCCCTGCCCTTCAGCATCAGTCCCCCAAACTTAGTTCATGTCCATGGGTTGTACATATAAGGTCTTTGGCTTCTCTGTTTCCTATACTCTTCTTAACCTCCCCCTGTCTGTTTTATACCTACCAATTATGCTTCTAGTTCCATGTACCCTTCCCTGCATTCTTCCCCCTCTTTTCCCACTGAAGACCCACCATATGATCTCCATTTCTCTGGAACTGTTCCTATTCTAGTTGTTTGCTTAGCTTTTGTTTTTGTTTTTTAGAATCTGTTGTTGATAGTTACAAGTTTGTTGTCATCTTACTGTTCATAGTTTTTTATCTTATTTTTAAAGCATAGATTACTGGGTCTCACTCCCAGAGTTTCTGATTAGCAGACCAAGGGTGAGGTACAAATATTTATTTTCTAAGACGTTCTCGAAGGATGCTAATGCTGTTGATCCTGGCACAGGACTTTGAGAACCACTGGTGTAGGAGAACGGAGAACACAAAGCCAGGGTTCCTTTTATATTCTATCTCCCATAGCCAGGCCTAGCAGCTTCCTGCCTCAGGTCAAATCTATCTGTTCGTTTACCACCCCACCTCAGCCAAGGTAAACCCATTTAACAATTACACTCCTTCCTACCTAGAATTTTATTCCTCTCCTCCCCTCTCCTCCCTCTGTCTTCAGGATTTTCCTCTTCTTTCTCAGGGTTCATTTTGGAACAGGAAAGCTTGAGACCAATGTAGTTAAGTGTCTTGGGAGAATTAGGACTACATACTAACTTCTAACTGATCATCTTACTGAATTCCCAATTTCCAATTTTTTTTCCAATGGAATCTTTTGCTTCTCTCAGGTGTACAAATATATTAGTTTAAAAACAATATAATTTTGTCTTTTTCCTTCCCTGTATGTCTTTATGACTTATTTGTCTTTAAACAGTGTTCACTTGTATATGTATATAAGAATGCTGAATAACGAAGTTAATAATAGGCATTACTATTTATTCTTGTTCTTGACTTTCATGTGAATAATACCGGAGATTCACTATTAGCACAGAAGGTGGCATTTACTTTGAGTTTAAATTTTTATCATGGTATAAGATTATCTTTCTATCAAATACCTTCTAAGCATCTTCTCAGATAATATTATTGTATTTCTTCATTAACCTTTTCAAAAGGTGAATTTTCTCAATACATTTTCTAATAATGACTCATTGTTATATTCCTGACATTACCATCACTTAGAAATGATTAATTCACTAGCTATTCTTTTAGTGTACTGCTAGATTCAACCTGCTAATATGTTAATTTAGATTTTTTTTTTTGCTTTATGAATGAGATTGGTCTTTGTCCATTGCTTGTTATATATAATTTGAATACACAATAGTTCATTATTAGATAATATTAGCATGCCTTTTTCTATTTTTCCCCCAAATTTCTTTTTGTCAAGCACTATATTGAGCAAGAGGAATTCAAAGACAAATATGTTCTGGTATCTGTCTTAGAGGGACACACCGCATAACAGGGGAGAGGAACAAGGAAATCAACATTTAAAAATGGTGTGAAAGTGCAATATGGGAGTCATATTCCAGGTAATCCGGAAGTATAGGAGAGGATGTTTTTGGCATTTATATTGCCCAAACATAGAGTTGGTCAATAATTATTAGTTGAATTGAACTCACCTTGTTTAGAAGAGGATCTTTGGGAGAGACTGTGCAGGGTAGCTTTACTTTTGATATTATTGATAAATAAAAGAATAGAAGCCAAGTTCTTTCCTCTGAGAAGAGTGAACAACTTAGAGAACTAGAAGGTAGAGAGACCTGCTTTTACTGTCACTTTCTTTTTCATAATCAACGTCTACAATTTCAGATGGAATCTCTTTCACCTTCATGTTTTTGTTATGATTCATAGTTAGTTTCTGAATGGTTTTCAAACCCTTGACAACATCAACTAAACATGGCCTTTCCATGAATTCAGCAAAATATTACAGAAAATCATTTAATCCATAAATAGTTTGACTCCCAGGGACATTTAGTATTGAGATTCTTACCCTTTAATTATTGGAAATCATTTAGATTTAAAAAAAATGATTCACATGTTTTTGATAACCTATGTTTATTTTTTCTTATATGTCATCCTTTCTACTTTAGTTATTTCCTTTATTCTTTTCCTCTGGTCATGTTACATAGGACAGAAAGGGGAGAAAGAGAAGAACATGTATTGGCCACCTGTACTCTGCTATATGCTGCTTGGCAGTTCACATCAACCCAGAGGGGCATCTTCTTATTATTTTCCTTTCCTCAGCTGTGCAGAGGTGTTAGGTTACTTACTCATGAGCACATGCCTTAGTTACAGTGAAACTAGAATTCTAATGCAGATGTGTTGAAGTCCAAAGGCTACAACCTTTCTTCTGTACACAGAAAGGATTTGGTTTCAGAATGAAATACATTTGATATTCTATGTATTTATGACATATTCATGCCCTTACCTCTGCAGGTATAACAACTATTAGCAAGCTCAACACATAAGATTCCCCTGGACAGTTTGATTAAAATGCATATTGCAGGGCTTTATCCCCAGGGACTCTTGACTCACTTCTGGTGCCTCAGAATCTGCATTTGTAAGAATTTCCACCTGATGCCCAGCCTGCTTTGGAGATGAGAAATATAACGTATGCCACGGTCTCCCAGTGGTAAAAATTAGTTGCAAATCTGAATGCATTAGAGCCTCACAGTATTATTTCTGTCCTGGGAAGTGTGTATATGTGTATGTGTATGTGTATGTATGTATGTGTGTGTGTGTGTGTGTATAATTACTACAGTGAAATTAACATTTTCTCCTCACATAGTTACCATCTTAATTTTTTTTTGATGAGAGCACCTGAAACCTGCTCTCTTAGCATATATCCAGTAACTAATACAGTATTATTAACTGTGGTCTCATGCCACACATCAGATCTCTAGAATTATTTGTCCTATATAACTACGACTTTGTTCTCTCTGACCAACATCTTCCAATTTTTCCCACCTCCCTGCCCCTGGTGACCACTGTTCTACTCTCATCTTCTGTCTTCTGTATATTTGACTCTCCTCTCCTCTCCTCTCCTCTCCTCTCCTCTCCTCTCCTCTCCTCTCCTCTCCTCTCCCCTCCCCTCCCCTCCCCTCCCCTCCCCTCCCCTCCCCTCCCCTCCCCTCCCCTCCCCTCCCCTCCCCTTCTCTTTCTTTCTTTCTTTCTTTCTTTCTTTCTTTCTTTCTTTCTTTCTTTCTTTCTTTCTTTCTTTCTTTCACACATAAATGAGAATATGCAGTTTTTCTTTCTATTGTCTGACTTATTTTACTTAGCATATCCTTCAGGTTCATCCATGTTGTTTTAATGGCAGGATCTCCTTATTTTTAAAGGCTGAATAATATTCCATTGGATTTCTGTGCCATATTTTATTATCCTTTCATGCATCAGTGGACACTTTGGTTGTTTTCATACTTTTACAATTGTGAATAATGCTGCAGTGAACATGGAAATGCAGATATCTGAATATTTTCTTTGTTTGTTTGCATTATTGACACTTTAAATATTAAAATGAATCAAGGATAATAAAACAGTAAAGTAATATGCCTGATCTGAGCTTGTATTTTTCCCATCAACTTAACTTACATTAAACTAGCATGAAAATATATTTCATACTTTTATAACTACTCAGATGTGTTTTAGGTTTTTAGGTAATCTGGAGGTTGTGAATGGACCTATAAGGAACATGAAATTTATAACTGTCAATTTAGGTTTAAGTTGATCAACTCAAGTTTTTTCCTGCTTGTGTATTCTACAAATAATTCTTGCCACCTTGAGTCAGACACTCTCTGCTGGGTGCATAGTATACAACTGAAAACAACATAGTTTTTGCCTTTGTTGCTTTCTAACGGCACAGAGAGAGACAAATGAGATAAATATCATCATAAGGTAACCACAGGGCGCTGTGAGAACTGTTAGGAGAGGAACCTAACAAAAAGACATTTCAGAAATCTCAAAAATACTATTATCTTGTATCCCTGTACAAAGGTAAGATAAAGAAGATAAGGGATAATGTGTTTGTGACAAAGGATTAACACACACACAAACACAACTCATTATGTGCATGTGTAAGTTTTTGAATGAAGTCCTATGAATTAATTTCTCTCTGATGTGGTGAGAATCTTTATATTGACTTTTATGTACTATTTTTTTATTTACTTGTAATCTGGTTTTATTATTATCATTCTTTGTATAGAGATAAGGCAAATAGGTAAAGTTTTCACTACCTATCCCCATTCCTCGTTCTCCCATAATCATTCTTAAGGATGGCAGATTGGGACTAGAATTCTCATTCCCTGAGTTTCAGATTTGAGGCAGTGATCATCGTGGGTACATTGACTGTTACAATGAAGTATCTGGGGCCATTTTGTTGTGTAAAAACACATTATTGTTTATTTTATGATATGTTTTCTATTATTTCACACCTAATGACTATGTACACATCAAAGAAAAGTTAGATGGCTTATATTTTCAACAATATTTCAAGATAGCTATGCTAAATGTGGTACTTTCCAAGCATTTCAAATACTCTTCCTTTCATTTCCAAGTATTGCAATGCCCTTTTTTAACACAAAACTCTTAATAACTATTGAAATATCATTTATTTTCCCTGATTTGTTTTGTTGAAAGTTTGAGCACTGCTATTGACTTAATTTTTTTTAATGCCCTGAGGATTTCCCTTCATAAGACAACTTAACAAGAATGGGATTGTTTCTATGAATAGATGGAACAAAAGAATAAAGTCCATGTGTTAGGATGATCATTCTTGCCAATATCCTTTCAGGTATATTTTGCAGACTAAATTAGGGTGAATGCTGAGGAAAGCCTGGAAAGTTTAAACACAGAAATTCTGTGGCTCAGAATACTTCAAACCCAATTAGAGCAAGATTTTCACCAAAAAAGATTTTCTGACAATAATCTCCTTAGGCAGAGATAACCTACCAAATAGTACCAGAAGCTTTGTATTAGCTTGTAACTGAAGAAAAATGAAAGCAAGTCTTTTCTCTGAAATGATGTTGGTTTTTTTACTACTTGAGTGTCCAGATAAATCTGTATTAGTCTTCTTTCTCTTTTAATTGATAGCAATATCATTAAAGAAACAGAAATTCTGTGAAGGATATTTTTGTTGCATTATGAAAGGTAAAAAGGCTCCTTCTGACAGTTTCTAGGTAGATGCTCCTCAAATAAAGCAGTTGAATACATACAAAATGTTTAATCAGTTTTTCGTTAGTGTTGAATTTTAGGATGGAAAGATGTATTACTCAGTTCTTGTTCAAAGAGAAAATAACTCTGAAATTTTTGCCCCTCCATCCACTGAAAATGAATTTAAAAAATTATTCAACCTCCATCCATGCTAGTTTATGAAAATTGATCAAATCAATTTGTCTGCTAGTTTAAATTTTGACATAATTTTTTTCTTCTCCACAGTATGACTTTAAAAAATACTGAGGAATTTTTCTGTGATGCAGCAACTATGAAATGTTTTACAGGAAAAATTTATGGATTGTGGCACATTGCATAGGAATCACTAGCTTATGACTCTTTTTCTGGTCTTCCTGAGACTTCTTTTATTCATCCTCCCTTAGTGACTTGAAAATTTCTCAGCATGGACACTGCAGAAAGAAGTGGCTACCTTTTCAATCTCTTCTCCTGATTCCCACCTGAAAGGAGAAAAGATATGCTATGCAACTAGGTTGAACCTCAGCATTTGCTCTGAGAGAGCAGAAATTTACATTTGTCAGAGCAAAATGAAGAGGCACAGTGGAAGGCAAACGAACGCTGGGTACTTGGAGTTAAGCGCCACCGCCCCCAGTCTAATGGGTAATAGAGTCATTAATTCTGCTGATTAACTTGGCCTTGGGGTTCGTGGAAATGACATCTACCTCTTTTTTTTTTTAAGCTCGAACTGTGGAACGAGGGAACATTAGAAAAAACAAGCTAATTAGAGAGAAATCAGGAGAAAGAAGCATAGAGAAAAGAAAGACAGTTTGAGCATTAATGAGACTTGTTTGGGGAGAGAATGTGACAGGCTCTTCAAAAGCATTATTGTCAAATGTGTCACCATTTCATAGATGGCAAGAGCTATGTTGGAGCTTCATGCTGATAGTTAATGATTTGAAGCCATAAAAAGAGTGAAAAGGTAAAAGGGAAAATGTCAGACTCAACTGGATTTTAATGAGCTTTTTTTTCCTTAAGGAAAGCAGCCTGGAAAGTAGAGAAAGTTCACATTTTTTCTATCCCTCATCCTCTGGATTTCCATTGCTTAGGGAGGAATATCAAAAGTCTAAACTCAAAGAAAGATCCGGGACCTTCCACCTTTCTGAGGAGGTGGGTGGTAGGTGGTGAGGGCAGCACAGCGGTGTGAACGGCAGCAATGAGGAGAGATTGATGGAGGAGACCGCAATAGCGCTTGTTTGTTTTGGGGGGACATGCTGAGCCAGAGCCATCTTCACACTGTGAGATGTAACAAAGAAATCCAAAGTGATTACGCCGGTTCATTTGTCAGCATCGCTGCTCCAGCTATTGCTGCGTGCAACAATGAGAGGACAAGGCATTTATTGCTGATGGTTGGTTATTAGTCGCATTATTGGAAACATTAGAGCAGAGGAGGAGACATGGACCAGGAGACAATAGCTTTCTGGGCTCCAAACTCAGCAGGGTGGCCTTGTCATTAAATTTGGTAGTGCCAATTTAATTTTTTTTCAAAAAGTAGAAAGGAACTTTGAAAATGAATTCTGTAACCCCATTTTTACCTTATTAGAGTTACTGTCAGGATTTCACTCTCTGGGCTCTCAGTTATGTTAGTAGCTGAACAACATGTAGAGAAGGCTCACATATTTTCAAAAGAAATGAATGCTTAAAAAGCATGTATGTTTTTTACCCATAGAATGACAATAAAGTAATTTTTCAATTAAAAAATAAATGGAATGCTAGTGGGTAAGTTTGGAACCAAATTTCAGTTATTTTCTGAATGATTTTCTTGTGGTCCATGTAATATTAAATTCTGATTATGGTACAGTACCCAAGAACACATTATTATCAGATACCAGGGTCAAACCAAATGCTTTACTAGTGAATTTCTGATGCAATCCTTGCTGAAATAAGGTGCATAGAGTGTGATTTGAAGCCGGTAGCCCATCTCATTGCAGTGCAAAGAGGCTGCATATGGAAAGGCATGTGAAGTCTACTGTGTCCTTCATAGTTCATAATCCGACATCCGCTGGTGTAAATATCTCTGAACTCACTGCGCACATGTATTTGGGCTTGCTAAGTCCAAATGTGTATTTTTTTGGTCCACTTAACTGGCTTGTAAAATGATTGCAAACAGAACAGAGATGAAAAGAACCCTCTGAAGGAAATCTTAAGGGCATGGGGGAATTATGAAAAAAGGGATTCTTCTACTTAAAAATACACTCTCTATTTTAGAGTTTCAGAACACTTTAAAGCACTAATTAATTCTCAGACCAACCCAATGTGGTAGAATTACTAAGATAATTCTGCTCTTTGGTAAATGAAGGCATGGAAGTTTAAACTTTGTCAATGTTGTAGTAATTGCCTAATTCAAACCCAGAAGCTTGTAAATATATTTCAGAACTTGTCTGATTTCTGCTCAAGGTACTAGGTATACACATTTATTAGTTTTAAATGGCCTTTCTTCTTGCTATTTTGGATAAATTTTCTGTATTTGCAAGCAAGGTGGAGGTCCTTTAGTTCTATTCTTTGGCGTTGGGTATGGAGGAAGCTCGACATGGAGCAGGCTCTACAAACTTCCTTAGCGAAAATAAGAGTTAGTTACAACTGGAAAGGGTATTGTTTCTTGGGGGTTGCCATTCCCCTGAGGGCTCAGTTTAGGCATTTCCTCTTTGAGGAAGGTTTCCCTAATCTGTAAGAGCTGTGGTAAGTATCTCTTTTATTAAAATTATTTATTTACCTGACTGCTCTTTTCTATTTGAGGATAATACTAAGAAAAGAAATAAGTACACATGTTTAAAATGGTTGATCTTACCAGTAGAAGTTTAAAGAATGACTTAGAGAAATTCAAATAAATCTCAGTCTATCATATTTTTCCTGTTCTTTTTCTTTTTAAGCCTCTTCCCTTCCCCTCAGTTTCCTTCGGGTCTTACAGAAAGTCTTAGATGCCCTGTCCGTGCTCCCTGCACACTCTCTCCTGTCAGTTGTTGACTTTTAAGTGACATTTAGGTTACCGAACAAAAGGCACGTTTGTAAGGACAAAACTTAGTCCTTCACTAGTATCTTGTCTTTCACAGCCACGCTAAAAAACAGTGATTTTTCAATCCTTTTCATCTCAAGGCGCACATAAGCTAATTGCTAAATTTCTATGGCACACCAAAAATATATACTTTTGCCTCTTTAACAAAACAAAATAGGTATAATTTTGATTCATTTATACCAGATAGCTATTGTTGTGTTGGCTGTTGTTATTATTATTTTTTAATTTGACAATCTAAGAGAAAAAAGAACAGTATTTCTGACTAACTAGTCAGGTTTTGCATATTTAAATAATTCTTGCTACACACTGGTTGAAAACTGCCACTGTAGAATATTTTGAGAAAGTCTGTAGGGAAGAGCAAATACTTGATTTGGAAGTTTGCTTTCGGAAGGAAAAACGGAAGCCCACACATTGCCTATTATCTGAGTTGCTTTCCTGGGGTTTCAAATAAGTCTCAGTTTTAGTTGGGTGGCATACGTGAGATGCTGGGTAGTTTACAGCTCCCTTCATGTATATTTCCATTAGATTTTCCACAGCAATCCTATGAACTAGGTAGGACAGTGTCTTAAATGTCTATTGTGCAGATGAGCAAACTGAGGTACAGTGTATTGCCCAAGGGTGCAGCTGGGTGGGGCTGATACTCAACACCTAGTCTTCACTCTCCAGTACTCCTATTACTCCAATTTACACACCAAGATGAGCTCTTCCATTTGCCCCCAATTTTCTAAATGTTATGGTGTTGTTATTATTGCTACATTTTACACCAGAAGTTACTCAGTAAAAGGGTACTCCATAAAGGTATCTCAAACCTTTTACTCTTCAATGACTATTCCTAAATGTAGACAAGTTCTTTTTCCTAAGGTGTACAGATGTTAAAGTGAACAAATAAAGGGACATGGGTAATATAGACAACACCCAATTTAAGAGGAGCTAAAGGGGGCTGGATATGAACCTGTGTATAATTTCAATTCAGAGAGTAAAAGAAAATGTATTTTATAAAAGTAGTTATACAAGAAGAATACCATCCTGACCATCCTAAACCAAATAACTGTCTTAATGACACAAAGGCTAAACAAATTGCCCGTTTATCTGCAAGAGTACGGGTTTGTGTGTGTGTTTGTGATATATAAGATTTGCCAACTTTTTACCAGTGGTGCTAAATAGGAGAGTTATTGAGCAATCGCAGTGAGGGTTCCAGGGTTCCACAGATGGAATCTATGCAGGTGCGGCTTTCTGGTTGCTGGCCAGCATTATTTTGCAATACTGCTGGCAGTAACCACTTTTAAATAGAAACATGATTGCACTTTATTTTAATATTTCTCCCTTCTATTTTCCCCCTACTGTAAATCAACCCTGCTCTGAGCGTGAAGTCCTTGCCAAGATTTTGTGTAACAGATTAAGCCCACTGGGCTGAGCCTGTTTTCAGTGCTTGGAAATACACCGCGTCAGTTTCCTGCAGCTGGTACAGCACACATGATTGAGAGGAAAATATTAAGCACACGAAGCAACATTTTCTTACGCTTTTGTGACATTTCGAGATGAACTGTTTCACTGCTCTCATTTCCATGGAAGGTAACAGGCATGTGTCAATTATGTGGCCAAATTAAGAACAGCCCCTTCTTCTGGTTTGCTCCCCTATCCTGTGGGTTCCGGGAGGATTCTGAAATAAATGAAATCACTGGGAATCAGACTCATGTCTCTTCACAACAGTAATGAAAGTAGTTTACATTTAGATAACACTGTGTATCAGGAACTATTCTAAAGACGTTACATGTTGATTCATTTTATCCTCACACCAACTCTATGAAGAAGATATTATTCTTCAGGGCTTTTGCAAATAGTGAAACTGAGACACAAGGCATTTAAGTAACTTGTCCAAGGTCACATAAGTAATGAGTGGAGGAGCCAGAATTTAAAACAGAGATTCGAACATTAGATTAAGTCTGTTTGTAACCACTTGGCTATACAGCACTCCATTTGGAAAATGTGAGGCTCATTTCGTGCCAAGCCAACTCTCTTCATGTACTCTCTTCCCCACTCTCTTCATGTACTATTTGTGTATATGTCTGTTTCCCCAATTGGACATTGAGCTCCTCAAGGGTAAGGGGTGGGCTTTTTATCTCTGTATCTGTCCTTGCTATCTAAAACTTGACTTTTCTAGAATAAGCATTTCGCAAGGTTCGCAAAGCAGACATTTTAAGGATTTAAAAAGATTATGCACCAAAATGTTTGATACTGGTGCAGAAGATCAAAATAATTAAGAGATTTGTTTTAAAGACTTAAAATGCAGTAAGTTCAGCAGGATTCAGAGAATTCTCCACCATGCCAATTGGTAACAGTTCCCATAGGACCTGGGCTCATGTAAAGTTTCTTGCCTGGTTTTAGACAACCTAATTGAATTCTCTATTCTTTGTAGCACAAATACAAGCAAGTTGTTTCTGTGCCAGAGGAAGCATTCTTAGCAGTTTTCCTTGGTGTTGGACAACACAATCCTTGTTTTTTGAGATAACCCCTGTCTTCAGCTAGTTCCCTTAGAGGTTGGCTTTGCCCAGTAACTACATCTTTACTTAGTTCTTTGTGAAATTCATTAGAAGCCAAGTGGCTCATAACGGATAATATAGTTTACAGAACAGCTACAGTAGTTCTTGCTGCTGACATGATTTTCCTACCAATTGTATGTAGCTAGTTGGTCCTATAAAGAGATCATCAGGTCAGCCCTTTGCTTGTAAGGTGTTTGAGATGCCAAATCTCTGTTAGAACTTGTTGCTCTCATTTTTGTGTAAAGTTTTATAATTGTAAAATACTCATCCAAAAGTAAAGGTTAAACATGAAAGTTTTTTTTAATACTGTGGAAGTCAGAGCAATAACGTTGGAAGTAAGAGTTGGTGACTAGCTTGGAGAGAATCAAAATGGGCCAAATTTCCTTATTAATAAAACCAGAAAGTGAAATGAGACAATTCTCTTCCTTTGATCTAGTCTTTGGATTATGAGGAGCCCCTCTTCCCTGCACCCTCACCACCACCGCTTTCCACCAAAGGTCTTGAAAGGAAATGCAACCATATAGCAGGAAGTACAAATTTTTATTTTTTTAAATTATTTACTTATTTTTAGAGAAAGGGGCAGGGAGGGAAAAAGAGAGGAGAGAAACATTGATGTGAGAGAGAAATATTGATCAGTTTCCTCTTGTATGTGCCCCGACCAGGGACTGAACCTGCAACCCAGGCATATGCCCTGGCTGGGAATGAAACCGGTGACCTTTTGCTTTGCAGGATGATGTTCAACCAACTGAGCCACTTCAGTCAGGGTTGATTTTTTTTTTTTTTTTTTGTAAGTAGAGAATGGAAGCCTTGCAGTTTAACGGTTTGTCAAAACATTCAGGAAGAAGGTGATTGGTTTCACATGTGCCAATGAACATTTTGGGTTTTACATGTTAGTGCACCATAGGTTGACCTGAGCATTAGAAGTTATTGGAAGGTTCCTTCCTCTACTGGAGACTTTTTGAATGATCTCAAGAATGCTTGCATGCTTATGATCACTAAGGATGCTTCTAACTCTGTGTTTCTTTGTAGTGGTATTAATATTGCTGTTAGTCCACTGGCAAGCTAACACTATTTACATTCGCATGTTTGTTCTACAAATGCTTGCTACTCAGAGTGTCACTGTAGACTGGCAGAATCATCATCACCTGGGACCGTAGTAGAAATGCAGACCTACTGAATTAAAAAACTAAAGCTTTACAACATCCCCAGGTGATTTGTATGCGCATGAATGATTGAGATGCACCACTGTAAGTGACCGAGATTATTGAAGTCCCCCTCTCTTAAAATCTGAGTATTCTGTTTATTATGGTGCTACCTGCGTCAAAATTTACTGGTATTCAAGAAACTCAGATCCTTGCACTTAATTTTGCCACTAAAACAGAGTATTGGGTGGGAGGGGAGAGGGGGGCTAGCATTATTTTTGACACTTATTAGGACAGTAGTTTCTCAAGGCTGGCTCAGGCCCACAGCAAAACCCAGGCTTTGGTTTGTTAGGAGTTAAGCGCTGTGAGATGCACATAGAGAGGCAAATCCAAGAGAACGGAATTGATGAGGCAAGCTGCGGGTGTGAGGGGCAATGATATGATTCAGTGCTTTGCACCTAAGATTGGAGATGAAGAACCATTCAGAATTTATGTGGCAATTAAAAGCCTTTATCACCCCTCCGCCATGTTGTCAAACATTTGATTGTTTATCAACGAACCTTGTAGGACATGTGATACATAGAGTGGGTCCTGACTCCTCCTCTAAGTGAGGAAAGAACAATGGGAAATGAGCTCTTTAGCTAACGGAGTCCTTTCTCTTTGGTGTTCTTCTGCCTCTAGTTCCAGATTTACCTTTCTTTTACTTTTTTGTCATCAGTTTGTAAGACACTCAGTGTCTCTTGGTGCTCCTGAGCTCTGAACCTGTCTGGTGTTTGTTTTTTATTTCCCACACCTCACCTTCCTCCACTCCAATAACCCATTCTCTGTTTTCTCTCAAATTACATCATGTTAAATGATTCGAAAGTGCTGAGAGTCATTTTTCTCTGGAATATCTGAATTTTAGCAACAACAACAAAATCCTGTCATTCTCCAAGTAACTGTCTCTGCTGAGGTCCCTCAGACATCGATCCAGCTGAGTGGAAGAGGTCATATGAAAAGAGGAGGGCAGCCCCAGCCTGCCCAATACCTCTAAAGCCCTTTGCCCGATGTTACTCTTTGTCCTTGGTTCGTGAGTCAGATCTAGCTACACGAAGGATGGAAAGCTTGACTCAAAAAAGTTACATTGGAAGGTCTTAGAAGTACAACAAAAGCTATGTTTAGATTGAAGATGGACCCTATAGGACAATGGACTTTTGTCCTTGAACCACACTTTGTGTCAGAACACTGAGGCAGAGCCAGGAGGTGAACCTTGGTGGGGAAGCTGGCCTCCCAGGAAGCCGCTGAATCAGGCTGAGGAGCAGTTAGTTCAGAGGCCCGTGGGAGTGTTCGTTATTTTTATGGATGACCTAGAAGTGGTTGGTGTATGCTTGTTTATGTTTTCTTTGTCTACAGCAGGGAAGGGGCTCTTGGATCTGGTGAAACCCTGTCGTGTGCACTGACATGTGAGGCTCCCTGACGGGGACTCGGGGTTCCACGGAGACAAGCCACATCTGCCTCTGCTCCTTGTGGCCATGCTATAATAAGCTTGTATTATTATAGGCAACATGGGGTAGACTAATTGGGATCTCAACCTAATCTTACCATGGAGCTGTGTTTGTGGCTTCTGCTTGCCATCCCACAGCCCATCGGAAGTGCTGAAGTCTTCAGTCTTGGAAGAGAACTTGTAAGCTGTATATGTGATAAATTCCCAGTATGCCCACATAGTTAAAAGATAGCTGATGTTTATGGAACATTTATATTATGATGAGTAAATGATTCGATACACCATATGAAGGAAGTGCTTCTCTATTTTACAACTAAAGAAACTGATAGAGATTCAAAACCGTGCCTGCAATCATCCTGTTAATATACATCATCTCATATAGATACAATAAAAAGAAAAGAAAAAAATTTCTCCTTGTGATGAGAACGTAGGGTCTACTCTCTTAACAACTTTCCTATATATCATACAGCAACACTAACTATAATCAACATGTTGTACTATTTTCTAGTACTTATTTATCTTATACCTAGAAGTATGTTTTGATCACCTTTCTCCAATTTCCCCTCCCTTCACTCCTTGCCTGTGGTAACCACAAATCTGATCTCTTTTCCTATGAGTTTGGTATTTTGTTTTGTTTTTTAATACATCTGTCTCTATGGGAAGTGTTGGTGCTTGGAAGCTGTTATTTAAGATAAAGTAGATGAATTTTAAAGGTCTTGTTTAATAATCCTATAGGTAAAAGTCACTTAATAAGTCAGTCTGAGGGACAGTACAAATCAATAATAATTGGACACACTTCAATCAGTACATTAGACAAAAACCTCTTCATAGAAATCTTTTTGTCAGAGCTGTGACAAGTCTGAAAATGGAAGACAGTATTTCCATTGTTGTCTGAGCTTCAAAAAGAAGGAAGGTATTCAATGCCAGCTGCCGGGGCCCAGAGGAACAGCCACTGTTGACTAACCGATGGCAGGGCCGGATCTTCTCTGGGTCATGAGGGATGATTTCACATGCCCCCGAGTGTGACTGTGACAGAGTTTCTCTGTAAGAAATACAGAAAAGGAAAAGTATTTTCTTATGGGCTGAGAAGTTGACTTTTCTAATGAGCATATGCCCTTGTCTCTCAGAATCTTCAATCCCATTGCCGTATGTATTTTTCAATTGAGTGGAGCTCACGTAACATAATGTTAACCATTTTAAAGTAAACAATTCAGTGCCATTTGGTGCATTTACAATGTTGTGCAATCATCATCTCTGCCTAGTTCTAAACATTTTTGTCACCCCAAAAGGAAACCCAGTACTCCTAAAGTAATTGCTCCTGGGCCCTCCCTCCCAATTTCTAGAAACTCTATGGGTTTATGTATTCTAATATGGTTTTTAAATAATACTTTTTTTCTTTACAAGGGAAAGTTTACATAATAGAATGCAAGTAACATAACTGAAGGGATAAGTTCAGCTTATGGACAGCTTGATATTCATCGCACGAACCTGAAGAATTCTTGGATAAAGGACTAACTGTATATGTAAATTCAGTGTGCTTCACACTAGAGCAAGATGTGACGTTGTGAGAATTTCTTAACTACCCCTGGTGAGACAGGCAGACTTCACTTGGGGCAACTCTGGCACATCCCCCCAAGATGAAGCAGTGACCTATGGCACCCTCCTTGGCCACACTTTGGCCCCAGACAAGTTGGCCTGTCTCACACAATTACAGCATGGAATCCGACTGCTTCCCAGCCACTTGGCTTTAGTTCCACACAGAACTGAGCCAGTTGGTAGTGGGTTCTGTGTGAGGACCTCTTTCTATTTCTGACAGATTCTTCCCATGGCCTTTTTCCTCCTTAGCTGTCAGGTACCATAATTGAGTTTTTGGTCAACTGTCTGTGTGTTTCTCTTTTCTCAGTTTTAAATTCTAGTCAAACAGTCAGCAAAGTGACTACAGAAGGCCACAGGCCTTTGAATATATGTGGATGCTTGAATGTGATATCCCTCTATTTTCCAAGCTGCAGTAGTTGGCAATAGCTGAGGCATGTCCTTTCATTTGCCCTGTTCAACACCCTTACAGTTAGGGACAGTTTGTAGTTAGGGGCAATTTTCATAGAAAAAAAGGAAGAAGTTGTCAGGAAGTGGCAAATGGCCACTCTGGAAAACTCTATCTTGAAAGTTAGGAAGGGAAGCAAGTGTTCTTCATGGGTTTGTAGGACGGCTATTTAAGGGGTGGACTGTACATATACATGTACATGAAAAAGCATCCATCTCTCAATGGGGGAAAGGGATTCCTGCCTTATAGGGCAGTGCATGCTGTACACTTGGCACCTTAAGAGTATGCTTTTCACAGAGAAAAATGATGTCAGGGGATTCCTCCCCAAATTGCCAACCTCTCTCTTTCTTTCCCATTTATAACTATAAGATATTGGATTTGAAAACAACTACAGGTATTTATAGTCCCTTACTTAACCAGTTGAATCTCCCTCTTATAATTTCTCTCTGGCTATTTGGTCCTGTTCTTTGCACAGGGTAAAGCAATCGGTCCTTCCTCATTGCCGGTCTTCCAGACATAGAAAGATGGAAATCATGTCCTCTAAGGTCTTCTACCAGGGGAGCCTACCCAGTGAGGATGAGAAAGGTCAACTTCCCTCACTGCCTTCTATTAAGGCCACTCAAATTGGCATAACTTTTGTATTAGCCACCACAGATGTTGACTCACTCCTATTGGAAAGTTAGCTATAACTTTAAAAACTTCTTTCATGTATGTGTAGTGATAATTATGTACCTGGCTTTTCCATGGTGTTTTATAGTTTACAAATTATTTTGATACATTTTACTTGATAAAAATAATACTTCTGAGGCGTTAAATGCAGGTGTTATTGTATCTGTCTTAACAACGAGGAAACTAAGAATCAGAGAACCTTGATGGCTGGGTCAGTATCATCGGCACATCCAGTACTAAAATAACATAGGGTTTCTGAGCCTCTAACTTATTTTAAATCATTCCTCCATCTTGGAAAAGTATTGTTTAATTTAGGTCCCCCTAACTTGTGCTGGAACCAAATCTTATTAGATTTTAATGACAATGATTTTGTAAGGACATAACATCAAGGAAACAGTTCTATATTTTCCAGACTCCACCTTAACATTTACTTGAAGGAGAACAATATTTGTCTTATTTTTACACTGTTTTTCAAGATTGTAAGATTACCACAAAGATAGTGTACTGAATCTATGAGTCCTCCCACCCCCTTTTAAAAATATGGACACCTGAACTTACTAAAAAACTGTTGTTCTTAATTTAATTTGCCTACTTTTGTGTTTTCATTTCTTCTCATGTAGGTTTTACATTTCATACCTATAAGTGTCTTCTTCCCCTACAGCATACAACATAGCACTTAACCACATTCAAATGTGGCAATGTATAAGGTACATTATGATAAAAACCACATGTACATAGGAAAAAGACACAGCTTTAAGAGTTCCAGGGTAATTATAACAAGATTGCACATTTCTGTCATTAAATGAAACACAGGAGAAGTTGGGGTGTTTTAAGTCCCATTTTTAAAGATAATTCACTTGATGTAATTTGGAAAAAGTTGAATGTAAAACATTATCTGAGAAGATAGATAACATATTTAAAAGGTCTTTGTAGGACAATTATCCATTTGCTGTATTTGGAGATTAAAGATAGATCTTGGAGAACAAAAGGTTATAGTTTTAGGCATTTGGATTTAAACTTGAGATTTTAAATTTGGACAAAGCTGAAGCCTTTGAAGTTTGTGTGCTTTGGCTCCAGAAATGTTCGGTTTTGCAATTCTATGGTTTTATTGTTATCTACCTCTAGCTGCCACATCCATTACAGAAAGAGGAGAGGAGAAATTTGTTATATTCTTACACTGGCTGTTAAGCGATTTAGTGAAAAATGTAAATTCCTTGGAAAACAAGACTTTTGAGTTAAGGAAGGCTATTTTGCAAATGTCCCTACAAAAACTGGAGGACACTAACCTTCACATAGATAACTATCTGAGCACCAGTGGTCAGGACCTGTGGGTACATAAAAACACTTTCCTAAGTTCTTAGGTAGAATATTGCATTCTTTGTAGAGTAGCCTGAGGAATTTCTTGATTAACATTTTGTTTAATGTGGCTGATAAAATCCAAGTATATAGCATTTAAAAATAGTATTTTATTATAAATGCTTTATTACATATGTGCTTTGCAAGGTAAGTGTGGTTTGATGAAGTACCTTAAACGTTTCACTCATTCTGTAGAGTAATCAGTGCCAATGTGGAGACAAGGCTTCGGTGTGTTCCCCCTTTCACAGCTAAGGTGACTGCATTCTAACACTGTAATGGACTTCATTCTCTGAAGTATTTGTGTGGTGAATCTCTACGCAGACTTGATATTTCTATTAGAAAGGAAGTCAAAATAGAGTAAGTTGAAAATAAATGATAATAATAACAGTGAAGAAAAAGAGACTACACTTCGAGGTCTCATAAAAAGATTGATTTTACAAATTTGGAGTCTGCCCATCACATAATCCTTGCAGGTGTGGTGACTGACTGTCTTTGCTCCCCTGACCGCAGGTGAAGAGCCCAGCCTCTTATGAGACAAGGGGAAATGGAGGATGGCTGTGGCTATACCACCTTTGTAATAGGATGTGCAGTATGCACTCTGGATTTTTCTGGAAGAACATATATAATGTATATTTTTTCTTTTAGATTTTTTTTTCCAAGAGAAAAGTCAAAATGTCACAGTGATGTGAAGGCGGAAGAAAACAGAGTCTAAATAAAATCATTGTCTATTCCTCTTGGCTTTAGACATCTGACCAGCTCACGAGTCTCTGCTTCATAATTCTTTTAATGACTCAAGTTTTCTCCAGCCCTCCCCTCTCCCTTACCTCCTGCTTCAGATTGCTATTAATTCCTTTCTCCACAATGCGTCGGTGAAGCATCCAACAGAGCTTTCTGATTTGCTGTGGAATCCGAGCAGGCATGCTTCAGCTGCTTCCCCATATGATCCCCTTACTGTGTCCCACCTTTGCCTGGGATTTGAAGTTACAGGGGTTCGTGGGCCGTTCTGCAAGCTGTCTCTGCTTCCTTATCCCTTTATTGCAGCAACTACTACCACACTGTTTCTTTCAAACTACACTTGGAAGCAAGCTTGCTGGAGTGTGCAATAAGTTGAATTACCACTGCTTCCTGCTGTTCGTGTGATAGATAGGACCATAAAATGGATGTGATGTGGTTATTAGGCTGTGATTCGGTTCGTATGGGCCATATTGATTGGCGTTGGTTCAGTGCTTGCTACGCATTTCATCAATTGACCTTCCAGATTATATCCTGCCTTTGCTTCTTTTACCTTTAATTCTACTTTATCTCCAGTTTTCTGGCTCCTAATTTTCCTTTGGTTGATTTCTCCTAATAATTTAGGAGAATAGTTTTCTGTTACCCAGAAAGGCCTTTCTAATGAAACCATATTTTTCCATCACCACACTTATTTACTTATTTAGTGGGTTGGCCTTCATGATACTGGAATATCATTTCTGTCCTTTGAGTTTCCAAGTTCTAAAATTTTTCTGACTGCCCACAGTGGAACTTTCCCAGAAGGTACGAGTACCTCAAACAGGCTGTCAGAGCTCAGCAGAGGGTCGGTGGGTGGTAACAGTCGGTAGCTGATAGTAACAGGGCGCGAAGTAAAAGAAAGGAGGGAGGCGGGGGAGGGGGGGGACGGGCTTCAAGGTTTACTACTCACAATTCTGTTCCCTAACCAGTGGTCAGCGTTCTTGAAGTCATGCCATCTTTCCACTTTTCAAGTTCTTTCTTTCCTTTTATTTTTATTGCCTAGTGAATATTTTGGAAAATTCCTTTTCTTCAAGTGCTTTTGTGAAAACATGAGACAACTGAACACAACAGACGTGGAAAGTGGTAACTTTGGCTGCAGAGGAGGGGAAAGGAGGACATGAAGAGAAAGGTGGTAGAGGATGGAAAATGGAAATGGGGGAAACGGGAAAAACGTCAAGAGAAAGGGAAAGGACGAAAGCATTGAGAAGGTGGAGAAGAGAGATAGCTGTGCTTCCTGCGTAGGAGGCTTGATGTGGTTGTTTTATGAATAGATATTTGTAGAAAGAAAGTAGTGAGGTGGGAGTGAAGGTGCAGAGGGGAGGAGCCAGCAAGGCAAATGTTGGAAAAGTTAGATTAACATGTTTTTATAGGTTGTAAACCCATCAGGGAAGGTACATGTTTAATATACTGCTGAGTACCTTGTCAAGTACCCTATAATTAATATTAATTACAGGCATATTTTTAAAAATCACAGGAAAATCCGTGTACTTGAGCAACAGTGTTATGACACCGAATTACTTTTGATCAGCAACTTTCCAAGAGTTTGAGTTTTATGTTTATTGCTTTTCTTTCTCATAGAAGCAGGAGTTAAAGAAAGTTTATGAACATTTGTTTCCTCAGACACGAAACAGACAATGTTTGACCATTTTGTTTGAAAGGACCTAATACGTCTTACGGCTGTTTTTGTTTACTGGGAACCAGATTCGTTGTGCTAAGTAATTGCCTTCTGAGTACCTTTTACTGGTCTGCATGGAATACGCACATCCTTTGAAGGCCTGCAGCTGCTTATATGAAATTACATTCTGAGTCAAAATTGCTGAGTACCCCATGACGACATGTGGATCAGGGGTGCATGTCAAGCATCTGAAGTGTTGTCTTTCTACGGAAGCATTTTTTTTTTTTTTTTTTTTTAGGACTGAGAGTAGTCCAGGAACGAGGAAATGTGTCCTGTATCGCTATCATACCAGCATGCAGGCACAAGCCTTTTTTTATTTTAATGACCCCCCAACTCCAGGTGTAATAACATATATAACTTTATATTCCTTCATAATGTTCCTGTGAAGTAGTTAAGAGAGAGTCTCTATTTTGTTAATCGAGAGGCCTTTAACCTCCTGTCCCACTGAGTGGTCCATATCAAGAGACTCCAGTGGGGAGTGGGGACACTATTGGGTGGCAATGGTATTTCTTAGTTTTTTGGGGGTGAGGGAGCGGTGAGAGCTTTGGAGGAATTTCTGGGCTCTGTCAGTCCAGCACACCTTCTTAGTGTGCTCCTGCTTGGGGCAGTGATGGTTACAGGGCCGCCACCAGGAACTTTCTTGACCTGGGCCCTTGACCAGCCACCTGTGAAGCATTCTCCTTTCATTCCATGGGTGTGAAGGCCGGTTCAGTCTCTCTACCTCCTTCTTCCAATTACCACCTCGTGAAAAGAAGGGGTGGCACCAACTGTCTTTCTGTTTTCTCCTGAGTTTTCTTATGACTGCACTCAGTTATTGTACACTTCCGTCAGCCTGAAGGACTTTTTCATGCCTTTTGTATCATTCTCCTTCACTATTGGCCATGATCATAGTGATGACTTTTTTTGTTCTTGAAATCACAGGCAAACAGTCTTTCTTAATACGTGGAAACCTGGATGTCAGAATGGATTTTTCTCCAGTTTATTGAGATATAATTGATATAACATTATTTAGTCAAAGTTATACAGCATACTAATAGGATGTATGTATATATTGCAATTGTTGAACTTGAAATTTTCCATCATATTTGGTTTGTGGAAAGTTGAGGCTTAGCAATAAAAAAAAATAATAATAGTTTAGGGCAGGGGTGTCAAACTCATTTTCACCAGGGGCCACATCAGCCTCGAGGTTGCCTTTGAAGGGCCGAATGTAATTTTAGGACTGTATAAATGTAACTACTCCTTAACTATGGGCAGGGTGCTCGGTGCTGCCACTGGGTGGAAGCAAGGTGCCAGGCTTGATAAAACAAGGTGGAGGGCCAGATTCAGCCTGGCCCGTGGGCCTTGTGTTTGCCACCTGTGGTTTAGGGCATTTAGACTCTGTCTCCTTGAGTGTAAGCCTCCTGGAAAGGACCTGATCATAGAATAGCTGCACCTTGGGAGGTACCCACAGACTTACCAAATGCTCAACAAGGAGCTTCAGACTTACAAGAGTGACTTGTTTTCACTAATCCAGGGGTGGTAATGAAGTGTAGGCTACCTAGTAGGAGTTGGAAAATACTCATTAATAAAGTTCACCAGCTTTTTCCTTCCTTAAACAGCCACTCCATATTTAACCATTAGTCATCCCTGATATATAATATATGGGAAGGCAGCTCAAGACTTACCTCCACTGGCTTTATTCAAACTTACCTGAGGACATACAGACAAACCAAAAGGCTTTCTGAAGATCTCACTTCACTCCTTTTAATCACAAGCTAATCTCTCTGGCAATTCCGGAACTAGACTGCCACATGGTTCTTTCTTGCCTTATAACCAAAGTCCTCAGGTTCATGTGTGAGCAAAGGACTAAGAAATATGCAGATCAGGGTGTGCTATGTTCTCAAATTGTCACTTTTTATTTCTCTTACATTTTCTCGTTGGGCACTGCCATGATTAAAATGGAATTTGCTCAGAGTTATTTTGTGATAATGAGGGAATACTAGCGAAGGGCTGATTGTTGCTTGCTTTGTAGTTGGTTCCCCAAACTAATAGAATTGCTTGAATAAAAATAGTCAAATACAAATAAAAGAGATTTATATTTTTCTTTATAGAATTGATGTAACATTGCTATTACTCTTTTCCTTCTAAAACTATTTATTTTTAAATAAAAAAGATTACTAGTAAATGCATTTTTATTGCTGAGATAAATAATTTCTTATAAAGTGATGGGAGTACTGCTATGAGCTATTCTTACTCCAAATGTGATATCACAACACTGAAATTGTGGGTTGGAATCCCTACTAAGGAAGTCAGTACAATTCTGTGAAGAAAGGACACAGATAATGAACCTCTGAGTCCTTTCCAGATCTACTTTCTGAGACTCAGGCCAGAGCTTTAGCACATATAGAGTGGATTCAGCCTCTTCCCTTAAAGCCACTATGTTTTAATTTTCTATCAGATGTCCTGTTGCTAATTAAAAATGCTGTTTAGGAGCTAATTTCACTCCATGCAGTGACTCAAACACATTGGTGAAGAACAACTCAGCTGTTGAACTACAATGTTTCCCAGGAGTTGTGGTGGAGTTTCTTGGGCTTTTCTGTAAGAAAAATGTCACAATACTTTTCACACTGGTTTTGACTTTTAAACTTTAAATTAATTATCACTGTAACAAAGCACTGTGGTGGTTAATTTTATGTATACCTTGGCCAGGGTATGTCAACCAGATATCTGGTCAAACACTATTCTGTGAAGGTGTTTTTGGGTGAGATTAATAATTAAATGGGTGGGCCTGGTGTAATAAATTGAAGGCATTAATAGAACTAAGACTGACCTCCCTTGAGCAAGAAGGAATCCATCCTGCCAGCAGATTGCCTTGGATGCAGACTGCAGCTCTTCCCTGGGTCTCAGACTGCCAAACTCCTGCAGATTTTGGACTTGCACCTCCATGATCGTGCAAGCCAATTTCATCAAATCGATCTCCACCCCCTGCACACACACACATGCACACTTTCATGGTTCTGTTTCTCTAGAGAATCCTTAGAAATCCAAGTGTTATTAGAGCTGAAAAGAAGCTTGAAGTCATCTAGTCCATTTCTTTTTAATGAAGAGGAAAAATGACATTTAGAGATACAAAATAACTAATCTAAATTACCAGGTAAGCATGTACTTCCCACATGTTATATTTTGTGCATATATAAATAATGCCAAAGAAGTAGGTTATAACAGAAAGAATATATACATATAGGTGACTGTCCAGACTTTTTAATATAAAGATAGCAGTTTTCAGGGGGTATATTTGATGATCAGTTAAAAAGAGTGTACCATCCAGTACTATTTGCTTGTGCACCATTAAATTTAACTTAGTAATCAGTGGCTGTTCTTGAAGATGAGTAAAATATTAGAAAAAGTTAACCCACACAAATTCTGACCTAGTTTAGAAATGTCTTCAATAAAGTTTAAAAAACAATTACTCCAAGTATGTGTCTGAGGGAACTGGTTCCATTTCAATTTATTCAGGCTTCTTAAAACCCCTAAAAAAGTATGCTTTAAAAATCCCATTTCAATTATCTTTAGTAAGATCAACTTGTCTGATATAGATGCAATATGAGAGGCAGTGCAAAAAATAATTCCTTTTTGAGATAATTCTTTCCAAAACAATTATAGTATGTTTTCTTTAAACCACTTCGCAGTGGTGAGTCTTATTTGTCATTTTAACTTCCTTCTGTCTTAAGGAGAATGCAGGCATAATATCTCTTGATCCCTAAGTGACCTCTGTAGTGAATACCTAATGGTGGTACCTTGCTAATAACACTATGACAAAAAAGGTAGTATTTTTGTCCCAATCTCAAGGACATGTTCCTGAGAGTACCTTCAGAATCTTTTTGCACATGACTAATTTTTCTTACCTTTTATTTTGAAATAAATTTAGATGTACAAAAATGTTGCAAAGATACCCCAAAGAATTCCCTTAAGCTGTTCATAAGATTTTTCCCAAATCCTACCGTATCTGTTTTATGTCTCTCTATGTCTATCTCTGTTTCTATCATCTATCTGTCTATTATCTATCTATCTATCTATCTATCTATCTATCTATCTATCTATCATCATCTATCTCCACCCATCATCTATTTATTTTTTCTAAATTGATTGAGAGTAAGTTGGAGCTCTTTTTTCCCTAAATATTTTCTAAAACCTTGTCCCTAACCTCAATCTGAGTTTCCCCAAATAAATCAGAATCAACATGGGTCTACTTTTCAGTATTGTCTGTATTCTTTCACTTATACACATATAAAGTGTATTTAGTTCTTTCCGATGTTGTGAAAATTAGGAAATTGACCACATACTAAATTAAGATGCCTCGTGGCTTTCCCATTTAATTGTAGATTAGGACCACCCTTTGAGAGAAACAGATTTGTGTAACTTTTATTTTTAAAGCTCTTTTTAATTAAAGTAATATATGTATGTTGTAAAAGACACATAAAAGGCTTATAATAAAGAACACTAGTGTCTTCCTCCACCTATATTACTTCTCTTAGAAGTAATTTTATCTATCTCATGGATTACTTCATTTTGTGTTATAAATAATGTTCTTTCACTATCATGTCTTGGTTTATCATTTCTGGAGGTATTTTTATCAAATTCCTGTTATGGTATATAAGGATTTTTCTCTCTTACACCTGTGTAGGTCACTGTATTTCCTTCCCATTCCTTCTAATATAATCATATCCCAAATATTGATTGAATCACTTTTAGAGCATACATTTTATAATTATGAAATAGCATAATAGTTTATGAAATACTGTTCATTGCTGAGTCATATAGCATTCTATTATTGAAAATTTTTAGAACATTTTTTCCTGTAGATAAACATTGTCTCAAATTTTTTGTTTGCTTACTTTATGTAAAGTAATTCTAAGTCTTCTCATATGTCCAACAGCTTTTTTCCTTGTATCTCCATTAGCTGCTCAATACAATTATCAGGTCATCTGTTGGACTCTGTTTTTTTTTGTTGTTGTTGTTGTTGTTGTTTTTTAAGCCTTAATTTACTTACTCTGGGTCTGGGCAGCATCCTTTCTAGGCTAGTTATATGGCTGTCATCCTGACACTTCTTTTTGTCTTTATTCTAGAGATTATCTTATCCTCTTTCCCATATTGAATCTTCTCTTACTTGGCTCTTCTTCTCTATTGGTTTATTCCCTCATTTTATTTGTGCACAACTTTTTTTTAAGAAACCTTTTTTTCTATCCTAACTCGAGGACATTTTTTCATTGCTTCTAGAGAGAGGGAAAGGGAGAAAGGAAGGGAGAGAGACACACACATTGATTCGAGAGAGAAGCATCGATTGGTTGCCTCCCACATGCACCTGGACCAAGGATCGTAGCACTTGGACCTGAGATTGAACCCACAACTTTTATGTGTGCTCTGACTGAGAATCAAATCCACAACCTTTTGGCTATGGGATGATACTCCAACCAACTGAGCCACATCAGCCAGGGTAATAGGTCCACAACTTTCGATAGCTTCCTATATAAAGGGACTCTGCGCACATCTTTTTTAGACCTTTCACGTCAGTGTATTCTGCTCTCACAATCAGTTGGTTGGCTAGGTATAGAATTCTGGCTGAAAATTAGTTTCCCATAGAATTTTGAAGTCATTATTCCATGGTCTTTTGGGTTCCAATGTTGCTTTTGAAAATTCCAGTGCTATTCTTATTATACACGGTTTGCAAATGATCAATGTCTACCATCCCAGGAAAGTGTTAGGTTCTTTTTATCTCTGTTGTTCTGAAGTTTCATGATTTACATATCTTACTGTGGTTTATTTTTTATTTTTCTGAACTCTTAATGGGCCCCTTTCTATCTGGAAAAGCATGTTTTCTAGCCTGGGAAAGTTTAACTTATTATTTTTTACTAATCCCTCCTCCTTTTTTTTTTTTTTTTTTTTTTTGTATCTCTTTCTGGAACTCTTATTAATCAGATACTAAACTTCCTGCATTGATTGTCTATTTTTTTTACCTTTTATTTGATATCTTTGTTTCTAGTTAGAGATTTTTCACAATGATATTTTCAATCCTATTCAGTTTTGTCTTTCAGCAGTCGTTTTATTTTCTTTCAGCAGACAAACCATTTCTGTTTGCCTTTCTCCCTCTTCTCTTCCCTCTCCTCCTCCTTCTCCTTCTTTTCCTCTTCTCCTTCCTATTCCTCCTCCTCCATCTTTTAAAATTCTCTTCTTGTTTCCTAGATGCAAACATTTCTTTTTACCTTTCTGAGGATAGTAATTTTAGTTTGCTTGTACTTTAACTTTTCACCTGTTTTCTGAACTGTTTCTGTTTCCTTAAAGATTCTTTCCTTCATTTATTTGTTTTAGCCTGCCTTCCACATTGAGCATTTCAATCCACTTCCAGTGATCTGTGGCTGCCTGTTCACAGTAAGGAGCTGTTTGGTAGATATGTGTTGGTGTGCATGGTTTGTGGATTTTATTGTCGGTTTTTTGTTGTTGTTGAGAGCTCATCAAATTCTTTGTCTGTAGGCTTTTTCTCTTGGTCACTCAATTCTTTGATAGAAGGATATACCAAAATGCCTGTATTAGTTATCTGTTGGTGCATAAAAAATACCCCAAAATGTAGTGGCTTGAAACAACAACCTTTGTTATTCCACAGTTTCTTTATGTCAGGAATGTGGGTATAGCTTAGCTGTCTCCTCTGTCTCAGGATCTCTCACGGGCTGCAGTCAAGGTGTTGGCTATGGCTCTAGTTATCTCAAGACTCGATTGGGGAAGACTCTGCTTCCAAGCTTAATTACAAGGTGTTTGGCATGATTCAGTTCCATGTGGGTTGTTGGACCAAGCACCTTAATACCTTGTTTCCATTGGCTGCCCCCAGTTACTTGCCACTTGAGTATCTCCAACGTGATTAATTGCTTCATTAAGTAAGCAGGCTAAAAAAACAGGAGAAATAGTGCCAGCAAGATGAGACTCACAGTCTTTCATAAACTCCTCTTCCCATAACTTTTGCATTTTTTTCATAGGCGTGAGTCCCTGATTAAGCCCACATACAAGGTAAGACCATTGCATAAGGGTGTAAATGCCAGGAGAGAGGTAATATTTGGAACTATTTTGGAAGGCTACCAACCACCATGCCCAAGAAGTATCCAGTCTTCAGGCATTCTGGCAGCTGGATGGAGGGAAAGGTTGTGAAGCTCATGTCACCTTCTCAGTAGACATTTAATCTCATTTTTCCATCTAACCACTTATTCTTTTTTTAAATATATTTTGTTGATTATGCTATTACAGTTGTCCCAATTTTTCTCCCTTTGCCTCCCTCCACCCAGTTCATTCCCTCCAGCAATTCCCTCCACCCCACTCCTTAGTTCATGTCTATGGGTCATACATGTAAGTTCTTTGCCTTCTTCATTTCCTATACTATTCTTAACTTCCTGCTGTCTATTTTGTACCTATCAATTATACTTCTTTTTAATATACTTTATTTTATTTATTCTTAGAGGGGAAAGGAGGGAGAAGGAGGGGGAGAGAAACATCAGTATGCTGTTGCTTCTAGTGCTCCCCCAAGTGGGGACCTGGCTCACAACCCAGGCACGTGCCCTGACTGGGAGTCAAATTGGTGACGCTTTGGTTCTCAGGCTGGCAATCAATCCACTGAGCCACACCAGCCAGGTCCAATTATACTTCTTAATCCCTGCTTATACTTCTTAAGCACCTTCCCCCATATTCTCCCCCTTCTCCCTTCCAGCTGATAACCCTCCAAATGATCTCCCTATCTATGATTCTGTTTCTGTTCTGCTTGTATACTTAGTTTGTTTTTTTTAGATTCAGTTGTTGATAATTGTGAATTTGTTGCCCTTTTAATGTTCATGGTTTTAATCTTCTTTTTCTTAAATAAGTCCCTTCAACATTTCACATAATAATGGCTTGGTCACGATGAACTCTATTAGCTTCACCTTGTCTGGGAAGCACTTTATCTGCACTTCCATTCTAAATGATAGCTTTGCTGTACAGAGTAATCTAGGTTGTAGGTTCTTTCTTTTCATCACTTTGAATACTTCTTGCCAGCCCCTTCTTGCCTGCAAAGTTTCTTTTGAGAAATCAGCTGACAGTCTAATGGGAACTCCTTTGTTGGTAACTCTGCTTTTCTTTTGCTGCTTTTAAGATTTTCTTTTTATCTTTAATATTTGGCATTTTAATTATGATGTGTCTTGGTGTGGCCCTATTTGGGTCCAACTTGTTTGGAATTCTCTGTGCTTCCTAGACTTGTATGTCTATTTCCTTCACCCAATTAGGGAAGTTTTCTTTCATTATTTTTTCAAATAAGTTTTCAATTTCTTTTTCCTTTGCTTCTCCTTCTGGCATCCGTATGATTTTGATGTTCGCCTGTTTGAAGATGTGCCAGAGGCTCCTTATATTATCTTCATTTTTTTAAAATTCTTTTTTCTTCTTGTCGACCCCATTGAATGCTTTTTTCCTGTTATGTTCTAAATCGTGAATTTGAATCTCAGCTTCTCAACAGTGGAAGGGTCCACTGTTGGTTCCTGAAGATTTTTTAAAATTTTAGTTAGTGTAAACTTCATTTCTGCCTGGGCCTTTTTTATGCTGTTGACATACAGCATAATGAGTTATCTGAGTAACCCGATCACCAGTGTTTGGAACTCTGCACCTGATAGGTTGGTTATCTCCATTTTGTTTAGTTCTTTTTCTGTAGTTTTGTTCTCTTCTTTCATTTGGGCCATATTTCTTTGTCTCTTCAATTTGGCAGCCTCCCTGTGTTTGTTTCTGTATACTAGGTAGAGCTGCTTTGACTGTCTGTCTTAGTAGTGTGGCCTATTGTAGAAAAGGCACCTGTAAATTGTTTGGGGTGAAGACTTAGGTAATCACCAGGGTGGGACAACCTGCTTCACAGCTCTATGACTCTGTGTTGGGGGAGGACTCAGAGAGGGGACAATGCTGCTGCCTGGGTTCTGGAGGTTTGCCTGGTACTCACCCTGTTTCCAGTCACTTCACTTACTCTCTGTATGCAACTGGTGCCCTTCCAGCTATTTCCCTGGTGCTGAATCCCAGAATGGGTGGTCTGCATATGTTCTAAGTCTGTGTGGGCCCTTTAAGTGAAGTCTCCTGAAAATCTGGCAGTCTTCTGCTGCCACAACCCCCAGCGGTTTTTACAGCCAGAAGTTATGGGGATTTATCTTCCTGGTGCTAGAACCTTGGACTGTGTGGTCTGGCCTAGGGCTATGATCGCTTGCTCTCAAGGTATCCCTCCTGATTTTTATCCACCACATGTGAATTTGGGACCTCCTATTCCACTGTCGATGCCTGTCTGTGCCACACCATGACTCAGTACCTCTCTGCCTGTTTCTGCATCCCCTCTCCCCCACTAATCTGGATGAATGTGGCTTTTTTTTTTTTAACTCCTTAAGTGTCAGACTTCCATACAGCTCTATTTTCTGATGGTTCTAGGTGTTATTTGTTTTGAGGTCTAGTTGTAATTCTTTCTGTGGTTGCATGAGGAGGTGAATCATGTTTATGCATGCCTCCATCTTGACTGGAAGGTTTATACTTTATTCTTATTTTCAATGGACCTGATGTCTTCAAGGTGGAGCATTTCTGGTTCAATTTCATTAAGAGAAGGACACTTACTCTCCTATAAGAATAGGAAATTGATAGTTACCTGGAAGTTTGAGGCAGAACACTGACCCTTAGTGTTGAACTGCTTTTTATGCATATTTTAAAAGTCAGTTTTCCTTTTCTCACCTCCAAAATAACTGTCATGTTGTGTAATACCTTATTTTCTAGTTCTTGAACCTTTTAAAATTTCTTTAAGGATGAACCAATTTGCCTCTTATTGCTATTGCCCTCTTGGGGCCCATAAATTTGTGCTTCTTTTGCTCTGATTTAAGTTAACTATTACTCCTGTGTCCTCATTTCATCCTCCAAAAATTAGTTGATATTTCTAATTTGCTGTCATCACCTCCCATTCACTTTGTCCATGAGGATTTTTTGAACAATTTTTATCCTTTTTTTTGGTCATTTCAGTGATATTAAATGTATGTGTCCATTTACCCAACTAACTAGAGTTCTCTCTACATTTCTGGGTTAAGTGAGGGTTTCATTTTCTTTTTTTTAATGCCATACAATGGTGATACAACTCAAGGGAATTCTTAGGCAGTAATCAACAACTAAAGGTGCTTTTACTGTGCCAATTGGTTGCTAAATAAATGTTGGAAATGCTGACACAAAAGAAAACTTATTTATCTTTGTGATTCTCTCCCATCATGATTCAATTCCTCTTTATTCCTAGGAATTCATGGACTTTACACATACGTTCTACTATTTCTTTCATTTAACTTGCTTTCTCCTAAAGTTCCTATTCTTCAACTTTCCCATTCTTAACTTTTCTCTTTTTCTCTATCTCAAATCAAATGACTAATTATTTATTTAATTAGTTACTAGAAAGAGAAAACCTGTGGCTCAGTGGAATAATTCACTTTAAAATGTCAGTGTGGGTAGTTAAGAAATTCAAATCTAGTCATTTGCTAGTAATATTACCATCTGAAAATCCTTTAACATCTTAATAATCTTTAGTTTTCTTATCTCTGAAATAGAAAAAATGATATCTTTGTGGAAAATGTAGGTAACTTCTTGGCATATTACCTGAAAGATGGGAAGCATGCAAACACCAGTAGCAGTTATTGTAGTTACTGTTTTTACCACTATTAATGATGGGTATGGCACCTTTCTAGGATTATTTTGTGCTAAGAAAAACATTAATACCAATAAAAATCTGTTGGTGAGAGACTCTCACGTCGAGTATTTGATGTTCCCTAACAGAATCTGGTGTCAGAAACCTGGTTTTAGAGCCTCTGTTCAACAATATTTTGAAGTCGTTTGTTAGATGCACTTATACCTTGAGTTGTTATGTCCTCCTGACTTTGACTTTTGGCATTATTTCTTGTCTTGAGGTCTCCTTTGCTTGATAATAATATAGCCATATTTTATGATTATTGATTGCATGGCATATCTTTTTTCCATTTCCTTACTATCAACCTACATGGCTCATCTCTGTGATACATATTTAATAATGTGTTTTTTATTTAAAAATACAGTGGGTCATATTTTGGAATATAGTCTGACAATATCTGTCTTTACTTGGACTATTTAGTACATTTACATAAAAATGCAAATATTGTTGAATTCAAATCTGTCATTTTGATATTTGTCCCATCTAATCTTGATACTTTTCTCATGTATTCTTTGGCACATTTTTTTGGTTTCCTTTTTCTGTCTTCTTTCTAGTTTCTATGGTATAAGCAGTTGTTCACGGTGACTTTCATTATATTATAACAAGATTCTTGGTACTGTTTGTCGAGTGTTTTGATTCTTTAAAAAACCCATTTTTTTCAGTGATATTATTCAGTGATATTTACCTTTTAATATCATTCAATGAAGCCCTTGTTTCAAGCACTATTGTTTCATTAAAATATTTTTAATCCCCACCCAAGGATATGTCTTTATTGATTTGATAGAGAGAGAGGGAAAGAGAGAAAGAAATATTGATTGGTTGCCTCCTAGACACACCCTCACTGGGGATCCAACCTACAATCTAGATATGTGCCCTGACTGCGAACTGAACCTGTAGCCCTTTGGTGTATGGGATGATGGTCCAACCAACTGAGCCACCTGGTCAGGGCAAGCACTATTGTTTCTTAAGAAGAAGAAAGCCATTGGTTTTATGTTGACCAAATATTTCATAGCTATTGATTAGCCCTGAAATTCTCCTGCTCCTCTCAGTATCAATTTAAAGCCAAATGCTTTATTCCAAGATCCCAACTTCAAGTTATTCAGTAGAGTTCATACTGAAGCTACATTTTCTTTCCTTTCTTCTTCCCTGCCTCCCTCCTTCCCTCTGTCCTCCTTCTCCTTCTGTTTCCCACTCAGGCCTACACTTTCCCTCCCTCTACTCAGAAGAAAGTTGTGGAGAGATCATATCTTTAGTTGATGATCATCCACTGACAGCTACCAGATAATAATAAAAAACATATAAGCAGTGTATTTGTAGTATTCTTGCAGGCCAGGTTGATCTAAAAGCTCTTTAAAAATGAAAACAATACCATTTCAATCATTATATCCTATCAGTAATATTTATATCATGTAGAGAGATCTTGTTCTTATAACATATTTTAAATATAAAGGGAAACAATCTTACAAGTTTTTTGATGATTTCAGTGAACAGGCTCACACCAAATATATCTGGGGCAAATAACAAGAGTGTATATAAATGAAGATTCTCATACCACATGTCCAATATTAGTAAAACATTAGGAATTAGATTATTAGTAAAAAATTAGAATCAGTGTTAAAAATAATGATTGAAATAGAAGATACTTAATAATAAGTAAATCCATCATGAACAAAAATTAACAATTCTTGCTTATGGAAGTCACCATTGGCTGAGGTGTAACTATATGCTGAATTTCTTATTTTGCCTTGTAGGATGTTAATAGATTCCTTTTTTGTCACTTAAGAATAGAGGTTTAGAAATAATTTTAATGTCCTTAATTAATCATGAGGAAAATTACAATAAGCTGGGTGTCTGGGAGTGGGGCAAATGAAGTGATAATGTAGCAAGATTGTTAACATCAAAGGTAAACTAACATATAAATCTTGATATTACCTATAATACTAAATATCTCAGGAATGGCAATATATGTATATTTGTTAAAACAGTGCTCAGATTAGATTTTTAACCAAGCTCTATTTAAAAGAGATACTTAAAACCAAATAATTAGGAGTGAATTAAATAGAAAAAGGGAAAAAGATATATCAGGCAAACACAAGCAAACTGGAATTAGGTATAACTTTACTTATATCTATTGAAATTAATATTAGTTAAGTTGTAGTTAAAGGATGCAAGCAGAACTTAGTATTTTTAAACTATTAAAATAGCAAATTAATTGAAAGGGGGAAACAAAAAGGTTAGTGGATAGCCAAAAGATTCTAAAATCATATATTAATATATAACACTTTAATAAAATATTAATATTACATCTTTTTAAAATATTTTCTTCTCTGTTCATTGTCAAGTTATTTAAAATGCTAAATTTATGAAAAGGATTGCCATCTAATAACAGCAGAATTCCTGTGCAAATTGTGGGATTGTCCTGTGATGTGTTACTAGGCAGTCATGACAAAATCATGACTTTTGTTCTCTGTTTTGTTAGAATCTATGTTCGTCTATTTGGTACCCATCTATCACAGAGCCCATTATATTAACTATGTATTTTTATTTTCTGTATTCTTCATGCTCTGGGTTTTCTGACTTTGCTGACACGGGGGAGACTGCTGGCCAGGGCAAGCTAAGAGCTGATTCTGAAACATAACAAAGGGCTCTGTCCGAAGCACATTTTTCATAAACAAACTGACCAATCCCAAGCTCCATGTTCCCCTACCACTTCCTTATCAAATTCTCAAACACCAAAGCAGTATTTCCTGTGCCCTAAATCAACATAGGGCCAGGTAGCAGGAAACTAAAGACCACCTTTATGCCCCAAAGCCCACCAGAACCATTCCAACTAGCCATTCTAAGCCATCTACCCTGCCCTGCTTTTTCTTTCCTGTAGAAACCCCAGTAAGGGTCTTCTGCCTCCTGACCATAACCTGGTGCTTCCTCTGTGGCCCTGCATAGCACGTAGAGACCTGGTCTCTGGGGCTTGTGACTATAAAAACTTCTCTCCAAACCTCATTCTTATTTCCTCATGTGGCCACACTGACTTTCCCCTACCATATCCAACATGTACCTTCTTAGCACACCTTTCAACAATATTTATGTCTCAGGAAACTGACAAAAAGCAATACTCCAGTTTCTAATTCATATATATATATATATATATGTTACATATTTAGAAAAAATATTGGGTGAAATTGCACCAAAATGTTAATAAGGATTAATATGGGTGGTATAATACTGTACAATTTCAATAACTTTCTGTATTTTTTGAAGTTTCAACAAGTTGTATAATAAATTTGAATATGGCATGTGTATCTCTATCTTTAAATATCTATTATTTTACATTCACTAAATGGAATTAAAACTTACTTTCTAAGTTCCAAAACCTAATTCATATAATAAGTTTTCAAAGCTGTGGTTTTTAGAATGGCTTATATGTCACACATTCCCTTATCTGTTTTACATCTGACTTCTGGTTTTTTTTTTTTTTGTATTGTGGTTCTGACTTCTCAAATTAAAAGAAGGACAAAGAATGGCACCTGTCTCCTGGCTGCCCTGATATAGAGCAGATACTGTTGTGAAAAGGAGTGATGTTTGACAGAGTCAGCTAGTTTCTGAAAGAAAACCTCAGTAACAGGAGAACACGTGAAATGCTCTAATCTGAGAGATTATGACTCAGTGCTTGCTCTTTCTGAAAAATGAACTTTTTGTAAACTGTGACCTGACCCATGAATGTTCATGTTTGAAGGAAATATTTTCACATGACTTCTGATTTAATTTTAAATGAAGCTAGTGATTTTCAGTTTGTGATGAGGCAAATTGGGTGGTAAGTGGATGTCTGCTGTGGAAAAGGTTTTTTATCATGTTAATTTGAACCAACAAAAATAGAAACTTTGACTCTTTAACTGGTTGAGATCCTGCACCAAAACCCAACATATACAGGGATTTAACACTATATGCACAACTGAAATAAAAATTAAAAAAAAAAAAACAGCAACAACTGATGAACTAATAAATTGTGCAAGAGTAAAGAATCTGGGGCAGGGTGACAGAGTAGGTCTCCCTGGTTCTAGAAGTTGACTGATTGCTGTAGAGCCAGAGGCCAGGGCATTTTTTGCACCATTGAAAATGTTAATTTGATGCTAGAAAATGAGCAGTAAATGTCTGTAAGAAATATTGATACATGAAAATATCTGTCAGTCTGGATATGGGATTATATTTCAGTGAATTCTCGAAAAACACCCCTGCTTCTTAATACATTTTCTTTTCTTGACAGGAATCTAGGGTGTGTGTGTTTCAATATTCAGTAATAGAACTAATGAATAGAGGTGGAGAAAAAGTTTGGTTATGAATCAGACTTTTACAAGAATTTCCTTCATTCTATTTGTTTTTAAAAACAACTATGGAAAAAATGTGTATCAACCTGGGGTGTTCTGTAACCTCTGGTCATAGTGGAATGGTTTCTTCCATACAGAGAGTTGCATATTTTCCTAAAAGTGAGATCTGTGATTACAAGTGTTTTGCATTTGTGAAAAAATTGGAACTAACTTGGAATTGCAACATTTATAGTACATTGTAGAAATTTAAAAATCTGTTTAAAATTATTTTATACAAATATAGATAATATGATCTGTATTAATAGTACTAAAGAAAAAATGAACATATATTGAAAATATTCATGCAAGATTCATGATTTTCCTCCTTAATAACAAAAATGATGCCATCATGCCATCTAAATCACTCAACTTGTCTATCAATCAAGATATTTTCAAGTGCATCCTGCCAGAATGCTTATCACCTAAGGGGGAAAATATGTGTATTTAATTTTTAATAAATAAATGTCATCATTTTTTCTTCTGAGTACAGATCCCCCTCCCCACTGTCCATTCCTTATATTCTCTTATAAAACATTGGATATTGCCAAGAACCATGAAAAGTCTGATTTTACTGTTCTCAAGCTAATATATTAGCTTGCTAGAATTTCATGGGTACTAGCAGAAGATATGAGACACCTGGGTCACAGCAATAACAGTAGCCAGACTGATTGGTCAGTTTCCCTTTGCCCCATGTTCCACAGGGATGAAGCAAATGGATCCAGATGAATGTCTCATATAAAGTGAGCTGTGTTCCAGGAGATGCGTATTGACTGGGAATCTGAATCTTTTATAATGGGCAGTAAGCATGCCTGCCCTTTTCTTTGGAAGGAGATATTATCTTTGTTAGACATGCTGGTAAGCATGCATACCCTTTCCTCTGGAAAGAGATACAACTTCTATCTTCTAAGATTGTTTGCTCTATAAATATCCTTTCAAAGATAGTCTACAACAAAGGTGATATATATCTCTGCTTGCAAGATGTGCAGAAATGCATGACACATGGAGAGCTGTCTTACAACAAATATATGAAGATTTCCCTAAGGAATGGGTTTCCAAATGAAAGAAACAAATTATTTATGTTAGTTGTCATTAAGTATTGTATGTGTCATATTTGTCATCCTAAGCTGGTTGGCACTAAGGATTGTGTTTTATATTCTACAGATGCCTTCTATAGTCCACCTCCATGAACCACATGTTGAGACGACTGTGCTGAACATATAAGAACTGTGAGGAAATGTGGTAGGCAGAATTACAATACAAGGTGATTGCCAATGACCCTCCCTTTTGTATAATCCTTTCCTGTTGAACGTGGGTGGGACCTCTGAATAGGAGATATCACTCTCTTGATTATGTTGTATTATATTGCAAAGGGAAAATTATCTTGGATGGGCATGAGCTAATCAGATGATCCCTTGGTTTTTCTGGTCATCAAAAGAAAGGAGTCAGAGCAGTGTTCCCAGTGTCCTGGCAGAAAGCAGACATTCATGCTGTGAACTGCCTTTGGAGGCCATGTAGCAAGGAACTGTGAACAGCTTCTAAGGAGTTGAGAGTAGCTCTTGACTGGTAGCCAGCAAGGAGCAAGGACCTCTGTCTCATAGCTGGAAGGAAGTGAATTCTGCAATAACCATGTACGATTGGAAGAAGGCCCGAGCTCCGTATAGAAATGCAGCCTGGGCCACACCTTGATTTCCGCCTGGTGAGGAACTGATCAGAGAACCCAGATGAACCCTGCCTGGACTTCTGACTTACAGAACTGAGAACCAATGCATGGAACCGTTTTAAGCCACTTGGTCTGTGGTAATTTGTTATGCAGCAATAAAAAACTAATATAGGATAGAAACGAGGTAAAGAATCCCTTGTTTATGACATATTAATTCTAATTTCCTTCTGTTTCACTGAATATTTTATTATGTAACCTAGGATAACCACTCTAACCAACTATTTTATTACAATCATTTGTGTGTGTGTGTGAAATCTGCTCTTGACTTTTTCTAAGTTGCAAATTCTTAACCAATTCAAAATAAAACCACCATTTCTTAGGCTTCTACTGCTCCATAAGAACTTAGGTGTTTTATACATGATTTCATTTAAAACTCACAACAGTCTTCAAAAGTTAATGCCCCTATATTTAAGAAAATCAAAATGGAATTTTGAGGGTTAAGTATCTTAATCAGAATAAAACAAACTAACAAGTTGTGGAGCTAGGATTCTAACCTGATTGTATAAGACTTCATATTTTTATGTGCTACATACCTTTCAATACTGGAAAATATCATTATGGTATGCATTACTCATAATTACCAATATCCAGTATTGCTCAACTTCAAAGTACAAGGGGGAGTGAACTTCCTGCCTTCTTAAAATTAGGCCTGATTAAGTAACTATTGTTGGACAGGGAGATATGGGTGAAAGTGACACACATCACTTCTGGGCCAAAGCACTTAATTGCTGAGGTTTGACTCTACAATCCTCTTTCCTGCCAGAACAATTCTGGAAGCCAAAAGTTAAGGTGGCGCCCACATTAGGCTTGGTCCCTGAGTGGCTCTTATAAGCAGAACTCCTCAAATTGGATGTGTCAGATGAGCAAGAAATAAACACTTATTGTTTAAAGCTACTGATGTTTTGGAGCTATGTTGTTACTGTAGCACAGCCTAGACTTTTCTGACTAGTACACTCACCTGAACCAATAGAGTCTGCAATTCTTTGAAAAATTTTGAGTTTAGGCACTCATTACCCATCTTATACACAATGCTTTAACTATAATGATACGTTTGCAGGTCTCTGAAGGCTTATTGTTTTCCTAGATCTCAGAAATTTTTTTTTACTTTAATTGTTGTTCTTGTACAGTTTTCTGTCTTTTACTCCCATCCTGGCCCACTGCCCCAGTCCTCCCCACCTCCCTCCCATTTCCACCCCCCATAGTTTTTGTTCATGTGTCTTTTATACTTGTTGCTCTAAACCCTTCCCCTTTTCCCCTGAAATTCCCTCCCCTCTCCCCTCTGGTCACTGTCAGCCTGTTTTCAATTTCAGTGTCTTTGGTTATATTTTGCTTGTTTGTTTGTTTTGTTGATTAGGTTCCTGTTAAAAGTGAGATCATATGGTATTTGTCTTTCACCGCCTGGCATATTTCACTTAGCATAATGCTCTCCAGTTCCATCCATGCTGGTATAAAGGGTAGGAGCTCCTTCTTTCTTTCTGCTGCACAGAATTCTATTGTGTAAATGTACCATAGTTTCTCGATCCATTCATTTACTGATGGGCACCTAGGTTGCTTCCAACATTTGGCTATTGTAAATTGTGCTGCTGTGAATGTTGGGGTGCATAGGTTCTTTAGGACTGGTGTTTCAGGGTTCTTAGGATATAATCCTAGCAGTGGAATTGCTGGGTTAAAAGGCAGATCCATTTTTAGTTTTCTTAGAAAATTCCATACTGCTTTCCATAGTGGTTGTACCAGTCTTTAATCCCACCAACAGTGCACTAGGGTCCCCTTTTCTCCACAACATCTCCAACACTTGTTGTTTGTTGACTTGTTCATGATGGCCATTCTGACCAGCATGAAGTGGTATCTCATTGTGGTTTTAATTTGCATCTCTCTGATAGCTAGCGATACTGAGCATCTTTTCATATGTCTCTGGATCCTCTGTATGTCCTCCTTGGAGAAGTGTCTGTTCAAGTCCTTTGCCCGTTTTTTAAATGGGTTGCTTGTCTTCTTAGAGTGGAGTCATGTAAGTTCTTTATACATTTTGGAGATTAAACCCTTGTCTGAGGTATCATTGGCTAATATGTTTTCCCATGCAGTTGGTTCTCTTTTTATTTTAATACTGTTTTCTTTAGTTGTGCAGAAGCTTTTTATTTTGATGAGATCCCATTTGTTTATTCTTTCCTTTATGTCCCTTGCTTTAGGGAACATATCAGTAAAAATGTTGCTGCATGGACTATCTGAGATTTTCCTGCCTATGTTCTCCATTAGGACTTTAATGGTGTCACAAATTAAATATTAATTATATTTAATCTTTTATCCCCCTTGAATTTATTTTTTTGTATGGTGTAAGTTGGTGCTCGAGTTTCATTTTTTTTTTTTTGCACCTATCTGTCCAGTTCTCCCAACACCACTTGTTGAAGAGGCTATTTTTAGTGCATTTTATGTTGCTGCCCCTTTGTCAAATAATAATTGACTGTAGAGACTTGGGTTTATTTCTGGGCTCTCTGTTCTATTCTACTGCTCCATGTGCCTTTTTTTTTTTTTAATGCCAGTACCAGGCTGTTTTGATTACAGTATCCTTGTAATACCTTTTGGTATCGGGTATTGTGATCCCTCCTACTTTGCTCTTCTTTCTCAAAATTGCAGCAGCTGTTCATGGTCATTTATGGTTCCATATAAATTTTTAAAGTATTTGTTTTATGTCTGTGAAATATGCTATTGGTACTTAAATAGGCATTGCATTGAATTGGTAAATTGCTTTGGGTAGTATGGACATTTTGATGATGTTGATTCTTCTGATCCATGAACACGATATATATTTCCATTTGTTTGTGTCCTCCTTGATTTCTTTCTTCAGCATTGTGTAGTTTTCTGAATACAGGTCTTTTTATCTCTTTGGTTAGGTTTACTCCTAGGTATTTTATTTTTCTTTTTGCTATATTGAATGTGATTTTTTTTTTCTTGATTTCTGCTTCTGCTGTTTCATTGCTGGTATACACAAATGCCTTTGATTTCTGGATATTGACTTTGTATCCAGCTGTTTGGCCAAATTCATTTATTAGTTCAAGCAGTTTTTTGGCCAAGTCTGTAAGATTTTCTACGTACACTATCATGTCATCTGCAAACAATGATAGTTTTGTTTCCTTCTTTCCAATTTGGATGCCTTTTATTTCCTTTTCTTGTGGCTAAGACTTTCAATATTATATTGAATAGAAGTGGTGAAAGTGGACAACCTTGTCTTGTTCCTAATCTTAATGGAAAAAATTTTAGTTTTTGCTCGTTGAGTATGATGTTGGCTGTAGGTCTCTCATATGTGGCTTTATTATGTTGAGGAATGCTCCCTGTATTCCCACTTTGCTGAGTGTTTTTATCATAAATGGGTGTTGTACCTTATCAAATGCTTTTTCTGCATCTATTGATATGATCATGATTTTTGTCTTTGCTTTTGTTTATGTGAGGTATTACATTTACTGTTTTGAGAATATTGAACCATCCTTGCATCTGTGGGATGAATCCCATTTGGTCATGGTGATGATCTTTTTAATGTATTGTTGGATGTGGTTTGCCAATATTTTGTTGAGGATTTTAGCATCTATTCTCATCAGTGATGTTGGCCTGTAATTTTCTTTCTTTGTTGTGTCTTTATCTGGTTTTGGGATGAGGATGATGCTGGCTTCATAAAAAGAGTTTGGGAATCTTCCATCATTTTGGATTTTTTGGAATAGTCTCTGAAGGATAGGGGTTAGCTCTTCCTTAAATGTTTTGTAGAATTCTCTTGTGAAACCACCTCGTCCAGGGCTATTGTGTATCGGGAGTTTTTTTATTACTGCTTCAATTTAATCTGCTGTTATTGGTCTGTTCAGGCTATCTGCTTCTTCTTCACTGAGTTTTGGAAGATTATATTTTTCTAGAAACTTGTCCATTTCACCTAGGTTTTCAAATTTCTTGGCATACACTTCTTCATAGCAATTTCTTACAATCCTTTTTATTTCTGTGTTGTCAGTTGTAATTTCTCCTCTTTCATTTCTGATTGTGTTTATTTGAATCCTCTCTCTTTTTTTCTTGATGAGCCTGCTTAAAGACTTGTTGATTTTATTTATCTTTTCAGAGAACCAGCTCCTGGATTCATTGATCCTTAGAATCATGCTTTTAGTCTCTATGTCATTTAATTCTGCTCTGATCTTGGTTATTTCTTTCCTTCTACTTGCTCTGGGCTGTCTTTGTTGTTGATCCTTGAGTTCTTGTAGGTGTAGGGTTAAGCTGTTTGTTTGAAATGTTTCTATCTTTTTTAGGTAGGCCTGTATTGCTATGAACTTCCCTCTGAGGACTGCCTGCACAGTGTTCCATAAGTTTTGGGTTGTTGTGAGTTCATTTTCATTTGTGTCCAGAAACTTTTTGGTTTCTTCCCTAATATTATTCTTGACCCATTCATTGTTTAATAGCATGCTATTCAATCTCCATGATTTTGAGGGCTTTGTGTTTTCCCCCTTGGGGTTGGTTTCTAGTTTCTGTCCCTTGTGGTTGGAGAAAATGCTTGGTATGATTTCAATTTTCTTGAATTTGTTGAGGTTTGTTTTGTGTCCTATCATGTGGTCTATCTTTGAAAAATTTTCATGTGCATTTGAAAAGAATGTGAATTTAGTTTCTTTGGGATGAAGGGCTCTCTATATATTAGTTAAGTCCATTTCATCTAGAGTGTTGTTCAATGCCACAATATCTTTGTTGATATTTTGTTTGGAAGATCTGCCCAATTTTGACAGTAGGGTGTTAAAATCTCCTACTATAATTGTGTTGCTGTTATTATCTTTCTTGAAGTCCTCTAAGATTTTCTTGATATATTTGGGTGCTCCTATGTTGGGTGCATATATATTTCCAATGTTTATGTCATGTTGGTGGATTCTTCCCATGAGTATTATGAAGTGATCTTCTGGGTCTCCCTTTATGGCCCTTCTTTTCAAGTCTATTTTGTCTAATATGAGTATTGCTACCCCAGCTTTTTTTTCCTGTCCATTTGCTTGGAAAATTTGTTTCCAGCCCTTCACTTTGATTCTGCGTAGGTCTTTTGTCTTGAGGTGGGTCTCTTGTAGGCAGCATATGCATGGATCATGCTTTCTAATCCATTCAGCTATTCTTTGTCTTTTGATTGGAGCATTTAATCCATTTACATTTAAGGTTATTATTGATAGGTACTTATTCATTGACATTTTCATAACTGTGTTCCCCTTTCTCTCTCTTTTCCTTCCTTTCCTAAAACAGTCCCTTTAGCATCTCTTGCAGAACTGATTTGGTAGAGGTGTATTCTTTTAGACTTTTTTTGTTTGGGAAGCTCCTTATTTGGCCTTCTATCTTGATTGAGAACCTTGCTAGGTAAAGTAGTCTTGGTTGCAGGCCTCTGGCTCTCCTTACTTGGAATATTTCTTTTCATTCTCTTCTGGCTTGGAGCCTTTCCATTGAGAAGTCAGCTGCTAACATTATGGGGGCTCCCTTGTGTGTTACTTCCTGTTTCTCCCTTGCTGCCTTTAAGATTCTCTCTGTCTTGGAATTTTGCCATTTTAGTTATGTTGTCTCTTGAAGTGGGCCTCTTTGGTTTCCTCTTGATTGGGACTCTCTGTGTTTCCTAAATTTGTGTGACCTTTTCTCTCATCAAATTTGGAAAGTTTTCCATCATTACTTTTTCAAATAGGTTTTCTATCCTTTGCTCTTCTCCTACTTCTGGTATCCCTATTACACAGATATTATTACATTTCATATTGTCTTGCATTTCTCTTAATCCCTCTGCATTCTTTCTGAGCCTCTTTTCCTTTTCTTGCTCTTTCGGGGTGCTTTTTTTCTACTTTGTCCTCCAACTTGGTGATCTGATCTTCTGCTTGATGGATCCTGCTTTTGATTCCATCTACTGTGTTCTTCAGTTCAGATATTGTGTTCTTCATTTCCTCTTGCCCCTTGTTGATAGTTTCTATTTTCTTTTTAATGTTTATATAGTTTGCAGTGAGTTCATTGTAGCTTCCCTGTAGTCTGGTAGCTCATTGTGAGCTCATTGAGCTTCCTGATAACCATTGCCTTGAACTGAATATCTGATAGTTGAGTTGCCTCTGTTTCATTTAGGATTCTTTCTGGGGTTTCCTACTTTCCTTTCATTTGGGGATTGTTTCTTTGTCTTCCCATTGTTTGTGAGACTCTTCTTGTTAGCCTCAGCTTCTTAAATTGATCTGCTCTGACTCCCTGGGTTTATGGTGTGATGTGAACTTCTGTGGTTGAATATCTGTGAGATTCAGTGGTGTAGTCTCCTTTTGGTACCCTGGTGTTCACAGCTTCCACTCTCTCAGCTGTTGGGATGCCCCCTCTTTGGGTCTAACTCTGGTTTTTCCACAGTTCTGTTTTTTTTCTCACTTGTGGGTATATAAAAAGCAAAAAGAAAAAAATGAAAAGAGAAAAAATAAGAGGAAGAAGATATAAAATTGGAAAGAAAGGAAGAAGGAATAAAACAAGAAAGAAGTAAAGAGAAGCAAAAGGAATTGAGGGGTAAAAAAGAATAAAAAGAAAAAATGTATATATTAAAAATAAAAACAAACAAAACAAAATACCCTCTTGCTGGTTTCAAACTGGCCAAGCTGTTTTTTCTGGTTTTGCTGGCTGCAACAGGCTGAGGGGTGATGGTATTGGTGTTCTCACTGTTCAGCACTCAGTCATCTTTGGGCTACTTTCCCCAGGGCTAGCTGCACACTCTCCCCTGAGCTAGCCCAGCACCTCTCTGCACAGGGCTTTGGGAATTGGTTCTGAGCCTCCTAGGAAGTGTAGGCTTTTCCCGAGCTTATGGGTGTGAATTTGGGTCTCTCATGGATCGAGCACTCCCGGGTTTATAGGTATGAGCTCTGGGTCTCCAACAGGGTGCATGCCATCCCTGGTTTAAGGGTGTGGGTTCCAGGTTTCTTGCTTTGTGCATGCTCACCCTAAGTTCATGGGCATGAGATCCAGGTTTCCCATGGATCGTGCGCTCTCCCTGGGTTCACATGCATGGGCTCTGGGTCTTCCACAAAGCCCCCTCCTCCGGTTGTGGGCACCCCTGCTCATGCCAGCGCCTGTGGTGTCTCAGGCTCACTCCTCCCAGGGCTATGGGTGGGTGCTCACAGCCCCAGCGTGTTTGCCACTCAGACCTTAACTCCCCTCTCTGTGACTTCGAGCAACCAGGTCTCTCCCTTTGCTGCTCAAACCTTGTTAGGCTGGGGAGGGAGTGGTTGACCCGGCTCCCTCCTTAGAGCCCTGTGGCAGACCCGGCAAGCCCGGGCCTGGGGCTTCAGCCACTCTCCTCTCTGCACCGATCCCTGGGCTCTTATTGTCCTGAAGTACTCTACTTACCCTTTGGTTTTTCAATGTCCGCTACAATTTTTGATCTCCTATTTTCATATATGCTGTGGTACTGTTTGCTGTTTGCTCTGTTCCTCTGTAGATTGGCTAGGTTTTTCTCCCATGTGTAGGTGGAAGTGGAATCTACTCCCTCCTATCTCACTGCCATCTTCCTCCTCTCCAGTGTTGTATTCTTAATGTGTAAGAGTCAGTAAATGTTTTCTGAATGAAAAAGAAACTGTAGAGTGAATAGGTGTAAATTTAGGCTAGTGATTACTAAAGAAATAATTATGTCTTGAGTAAAATTAATCTTATAAATAATCACATGAATTAATCTAGTTATAGAAATGCTCTTTTAACTAACTTTACTGATAGAATCTCCATTTTCTAGATTTACTTTAAACAGGATGTAATTTTCAAAAACTGAGATCATTCTTGATTTTCTGAAATTGCTGAAAGCACAAAGTTTGTATTATAAATAGTTTAAAATTGAGGAGATTGGTCAAAACTGGATTACGTTTAGAGAGGTAGGTGTTCTACTCATTACATTTAATAATAAATGTCAACAGTTAGCGTTATTATTTGTGAACACCCCAAATTACCTCAAAGCAAAAATAACACTTAAATGCATTATCTTCATGCTTTAAAATATTTTTGCTGATGTCCAATTTGCAATCACAAATTGATTTTAGGCATTTGGTAAAACTAACACCTTTAGCTTAGTAAGAAAGAAAAACTCCACATTTTTGGTTTTGATAAGTTTGTAATTTCTCTAAAGAAAACATCTGACAAAATTTTTTTGTTGGAGTCTGGTTACGAAGTTGGTGACTTACCTCCTGGTGTAAACACATTTGTACTCAACAATGCCTCCCTTGCAAAGCTGACTTTTCTAACAATAGTCTTCCAGGTTAAAACTTTTTTAATATGAAAAATGGATGTCACCCTGTATATTGAACATTTATGATGCTGTAGTTCGGAAATCTTTTCTCATTAGTGATATTTAGAATTTATGCTTCACCATGTGGAACCATCTTTCCTATTGTCTGACCCCTGCATGTAATATATCCTGCTTTCCAATAGGGAGAGATGCATTGTTTTGATCAGGGGCTGCTTCTGGCAGAGTGGGAAGCTCATTTTCTTGTGCTTAAGCAAAATGAAGATTCTTAGTGAAGATAATCAGGTTTTACTTTTCAATATGGAAATTTATGACAGCAGTGAATAAATTGAGATAGAGGAGAGGAGGAATAAAAAGAGAGTCATATTATTATGTAACTTGTGTAGACCAAGAGATGACAGGACATGTTTCCTAGAATTTGGACACCTAAGAACAAATGCATTCTAATTACCAGCACGTTTAGGTTTGTGACTAATGAGAGTCTCAAACTAGTCAGTGTGCTCAGCGTTTCAAAGTAATACAATGTCTAAATAGCCAAAGGTCAGTTACTTGCTCTATGTGACTGCCTCTCTGCTTGAACCTGACTGCCCTTTGAATTTCCCTTCAGACCCATGAACAGGAGCTCAGCCAAGAATGAACCCAGGAGATGCCACCATGTCCAGAGGTACCCGTAAGAAGGAGGCACATGTGGTCACATCCTCATTTTATCTGTGGGCAGTGAGGGACACTCCTGTGGTCTCTTTGGCTGACCTTCCTAGGATAGAAGGAAGCGATCTGTCCGTAACATAAGAACTCTGATAATTGCTTTCTTCTTCTTCTTCTGTTGCATCTGTGCCTGTGATTTCTGCCACAGATGGATGTGTATGTGCTTCCTTTCTCCCTTGGTTGGCTTTAGTTCAGATGCACACCTGAAGATGTCTTGAAAGCTTTCAATGAACCTAAGTAATTTTGTCCCTCTTCAAAGCATGCCCTTGGCTAATTATTTAAGTGGGCTTAGTTTTGTAGCAGATAGTGATTGTGAATCCAGCAAAGTGGAGGCCGCTGTGTTTGTTTCAGTGGTGAGGAATGGGTGATAATCAGTGCTTAGAAGGCACTGAGCTGGTACAGGCTGGTACAGAGAACAGGTCAGGGGCTGGGTTTCAGAGCCACTCTTTTGGGCCCTGGAAACCCTTGCACAAAGGTGGGCAGTGAAAGATTCATGTCCATCCCCAGACAGACATATGATGACTCCTGTTGCTGATATTTTGGAGAAATGTAGGAGTGTAGTTATGAAGATGGTGCTTTGAGCATCCTTTGAATTTCTCTTTCCTCTCACATGACATTAATGGTACATATTCAGAATTTGGTGATGACATGCATGGGAGAACAGTGACAATTGTCAACAAGACTTCAGCTTCTACCATTGTATTTATGTAATAAACCAGATTCACAAAAGCCTGTTCATCCTAAATTGTACAATATTTTAACCTGTTATTTTCCCATGAAAGACATCTAAACTGTTAGAGAATCTGTGAGCAAATTCAATGTGTCAAAAACAAAACAAAACAAAAAAAATTCAGTTACCTGCCCCCATTTGTGGTAAATATGTAGTGGACCCAGCGCTGTATGTCTGTCAAATGTATATTCTGCTGGTATTTATGTGCAACTTAAAGGTGCAAGAAAAGCAATTTTCCATTTCTAAACTTTTTTCTCAATTAAGTTTCACAAAATGTTTTCCTAATTCTTTTGTCTAAAAGCTGCTGTTGAAATATAGTTTAAATTCACAAAGCAGACGTATTGAAAAAGAAAAAAAACTTAACATGCTTTATACATTTAGCATTTATTTATAATTTTATTTCTCCATAAATAATTCTGGGATTAATCAAATAGTAAGGTGTGACATAAATTTTTGTTCTTTGCTTTTCTTGTAATCCTCACTGTTCTTTCCTTTTCTTAACCTTAACATCATTATTGATTTCCCTGGTTCTTTTTCTCTAGTGTTTTCTAATTCACTTCCTTCTTTGATTTCACTCTTTTCTGTATTCTTTCTTTTCCCCATTTTTCTTCCTTCTTGTTTTTTCATTTTCTAAATTATCTTTTCTTTCCTGGTATCTTTCTCCTTTGTTTGTATCTTAACAGAATAAAGAAATAAATGACGTACACCAGAGGGCAGTCTGGTCCTACCTCTCTCTCTCTCTCTCTCTCTCTCTCCCCTCTTTTTTTCTTTTATAACTACCTTCCTGGAGGAATGTGATCTTTCAGGACGTGGGTGGCTAAAAACACTTTCACTTATAAACTCCTTTCATTATTGCTTATGTGTGGGTAGGTAGTCTTGATGTGATTTGTGAAGACATTATCTTCCCTGGGTTTGTATGAAGGGTATAGAGACCCTTACTCTGACAGTCTGAAGAAAACAATAAAATTACTTGGGCATGATACAGAAGCTACCAAATACATGGTGAAAATGAAAACTTGGGCGGTGAGATTTTGGATGTACAAGCCATGAGAAGTCAGTAGACTCATTTCTGGGAGCCATGTAAATATGTGTGACTCCAGCACTCAAGAATTTTACACTCTCATTTAAAAAATGTATAACCCAGACTTAGTACCACCAGGCTTCGACCAACAGTCTTTCTTATGTAATTAGCATGACCTTCAAAATTAACTGAAAGCTCTCAACAAATTTGATGTTATAAAGAGGAATTTAGAGTTCACTAGTTTCAGAATACTAGGCCATTTAATAGGTAGCATTGGACATTCCAATTTAGGTTAAAATGAAGTAGAAGGAAAAAGTATCTGAATTTCAAGTGATTTTTCAGTTGACTTTGGATTTAATGACCTCTTAGTGCTCTTCCCAAGGATTTCAGTGGACAGTCTCTGCCATGGGAATGATTTCTGAAAAGACTTGATCTTTCTGCGGTACTGAATGTGACCATTTTTGTGCATTACCTAGGAGTAGCTGGGTTGATAGCTATTTTGGAATGTGAAGTGCAGGAACACTTAGGAGTTGCGAATGAAGAGGTGTTTTCAATTTGGTGCTGATCCACGTTAAAAAAAAACAAAACGAAAAAACAACTTGCTAAGATACCGAGCTCAGAATTTTAAAAAGCTTCTAATCTGAATGTCATACCAGGCACTAAACATGTTGACTCAAGTAGAAAATAGAAATCCATGTCATGAAATCTTAAAGCTAAAGGGAACCAAGATCATTTTGCAGATGAGTAACCAAAATTGACATATATTAAATAAGTCATAGTGCTGTATAATATTTAGCTTGGAACACTTTTTAGATAAATCAAGGACTAGAATACCCAAATAGTCTGTGACATAACCACACGCATGTATTTAACTACTTCAGGTGCTTATCAGGTCATTGTTCCTATGGCTCAGTGTATGGCTAATTATCCTTTATCCTCTATAAGAAAAGACAAAGTTTCTTAAGGTAAGAGGGTGGTATTAAGGAGACATGTCCTAGGCAAAAGGTGCCCTTTTTATTTTACAAAATGAATTATTTGTAAACATTCTTGCACTAATGGATTTCACTAAAACAAAACAAATATTTCAATTAATGTGAATAAATAAAATAATGATGTGAATGCATGAAAAGTTTCATGCTAACTTTTAAATAATTTATTAAGGCAATCATGTGTATTATTTTGTTTTAAAAAGCAAGGACTATTTATTTCCTTTAGGGGTTCTACGTACATTTGGGTAGCTGACTCTGGGAAAGTGATTTTCAAAGTTCCATCCCTTCACTCCATTTGCAGTATCAGTGTCATCTGGGAAATTGCTAAAAATGCAAATCCTAGCCCATCTCAGATCTACTGAGTCAAAAACTTAAAGGCGGAGAAGTGAGAGAAGTGCGAGCCCAGCCACCTGTGTTTTCACAATCCTCCAGGTGATCCTGATGTTCGCTCAAGCTAGAAAACCACTGCTCTGGGGGAACGATGGCATTGGTTTATGAGAGCAAAAGTCTGCTGGTGATTTCAAGCTCTTTTCTGCTAGGTATTTCTGGATGGAATAATTTGGCAAAGGTTTAAACAATTCCTCTTGATAAGAAAGAAGTACAAGAAATATGAAGACCTTTTCCTTTTTAGATTCCTTCCTTGAATTCCTTTAGTTGTGGATTCAAAGTTTGCTTGTTTACAGCTTTTTTTTTTTTAATCTGTAAGAGAACAGACTCCTACATGGACATGCCAGTGTGTGCGGCCACCAGCGCAAGTTTATTTTGATTCCTTGCTGCAGCCCCACAGCTTCCCCAGCAGAAACAGAGACCCTCTCCTTGTGGTTCTCTGACCTGGTCCTGCTACACACAGCTCTGAGCATCTCACGACTGTGTTGCTCTAAGAAGCTCGACAAAGCCTTTACCCAGAGTCCAGTGTCATCAAACTCCATGTTAATGTTTCTTCCAATTAATGATGTGAAATGTAAAAATGTAAAAGCCTTGAGTTTCTTGAAGGTGGCAGTAACGAAGCACTGAAGAAATCATCAAGGGACTGGGGCTAATTAAAATGCAACAGAGTACAGTAGTAAAGGTAACTGCGTCTCACTATGCCACCTCTCCGGTAATCAGCAGTCCCTAGTCTCCCCACACTAATTGACAGGAGAGGCAGTGCTCCTGAGCCAGCACAGCACATGGTAATGGAGTCGGCACATGCTCCTCTTCCTGCCTCACTTGTCTCATTATCGACCTTGAACCGGCAAAGGTCAGAGGATGGCACTGCTTTCATCAACATGACAGGAGTCTGAGGAGCATCTCTCTGTAGTCTAATAATTTGGCAGTTGTCTTATCCTATATGTGGGTTAGTGATCTGATGCTTGAGGTATGATGAATAAAAAGAGTGTCAGCTCTGGGTAAGGGTATAGTTCTGGGCATCTGTATTAGCCCATCACTAACCCGCACTGGGAGGGGTGTGTTGTAGGGGTGCTTTTTCCCCCTGAGACAGAATGAGTCTCATGTGCAGTCATTACATCAAAAGAGCATTTTCCTAAAAAATTATCTATGGGAAAATATTTTACCGAGGTATGAACATTCATCAATCAATTTCTTTCTACCAAGTAGACATTGGCATCTGACACTTTTCCAGTGTGGGCATAAAGACAAAAAATGTTCTTTGATAAGAAATCAATTAATACTATCTCTTGAGCATCTCTCATGTGTTGAAAACACACGGGGATGCAAAAGAGACAGAAGATGTTACACCACAGCATGTATATGATATACACCAAGATATGCCAGTATAAACATTACAAAAATAAAGAACATGTTCAGAGACATGTATGTGTAAGCATCTATTTATGTAAAGGGAACAGTGAAATTGGCATTGTCATTTGGCAAAGATCTGAGAACATTTATAATAACACACTAATTGCATATCTTCTTATGGGTGAGTTGCAGACCAGAGGACGGAATTGCAAGGGTGAACAAATGAGAAAAGACATCTTAATTAGATAAAGAATTGTGCAATGCTGAGTTTTGGTCCAGTTTTTAGAAGAAAGGAAGGATACAAATAGGGAGAAGGAAAAGAAGGATAATTTCTCCCAGAGGCAAAAATCCTGACACTGAGACAGAAAAAATATTTTGGACATTTCCAATTGCCATTGAGTATTCTTTCTTCCCTGTTCACTTGTAAAATTTCTACCTAATTTCGAGTTGCACTGCAGAATTAACTACCTTGTTCAAGTGTCTCTGAGCCACACCAGGGAGTGAAGTTTGATCACTCCTTCTCTGTCACTTCTCTGTGTTGTGAGTACTTCTAGTATCACTTGTGCTACAGTGGGTTGTAGTTATTTACTCCCATGTCTATCTCCAGTGTGTGATAGAGCTTGGTATGATTTAATACATCATGGTGAGGCTGGAGCAAGAGCATGGATGTTGGATCAGATGAACTGGAATAGAAATTAGATCTTCATGTTTCACTAATAGTTAATACGTGTGGTTGAAGAAATTTTATGGACATTTCAGACATGTGTTTAGTTAAAATTATCTGGGAAATAAGTTTCTTTAAAATTATGGATAAATAGAATTTGTATTAACATATCTGAGACCAGAATAGACTATTATTCTAAGACTCTTTTCCTTATGATTTAAAATAGCTATTATGATTACTGTAAATATACAGGCATTTCTATGAGATAGTATAGAAATATGAGTATTATTCTTTTAATGTAGGCATTGAACAGGAACTGCACACTTACTCCATTGATTTTTGCATGCTTGGGACTTTTCTAAAACATGTCTTGAAATAATAGAGCTTGTATAATCTTAACATTTTTTTAAATTGTGGTAACATATACATGCTTGAGATTGAATGTTTTGTATCCCCGCAATTCATATGTTAAAACGACCCTCAGGGTGATGGTACTAGGAGCAGGGCTTTGAGGAGGTGATTCGATCATGAGGCGGGAGCCCTCATAAATGGATTTAGTGTCTTTATGAAAGAGACTCAGATAGCTCTCTTGCCCCTTCCACCGTGAGAAGACGCAGTGAGAAGATGGTCATCAGTGAACCAGAAAATGGGAACTGACCAGACACCAAATTTGCTGTTGCCTTGGTCTTGGACTTCTAAGCCTCCAGAAGTGAAAATTCATGTTGTTTCTAAGCCACCCAGTTCACAGTATTCTCTTATAGCAGTTGGAAATAATATGTAACATAAAATTTACCATAATTAAAAATTAACCATTTAAAATATATGGTTCACAGGCATTAAGTGTATTCACATTGTTTTGCAGCCATCACCCTGCATCTTCAGAACTCCTCACATCTTGGAAAATCAGAAACTCTGCTACTGTTAAATGGTAACTCTTCATTTCCTCTTTCCTCAGTGAGTGATGGCCTTTAATCCACTTTGTGTTCTTATGAATTCGACTATTCTAGGTATTTCATAGAAGTAGAATCATACAGTTTGTCATATTGTGATTGGCTTATTTCACTTATCATAACGTTGTCAAGACTCACCTATTTATAACATGTCTGAATTTTCTTCTTTTTAAAAGCTAAACAATATTGCATTGTATGCACACACTTTGTTTATCCGCATATCCACTGATGGATACTTGAGTGTGTCTACCTTTTATTTCTTTTGAATAATGCTGCTATGAACATGAGTTCACAAATATTTCTTCGAGTCTCTGCTTTCATGCCTTTGGGTTACATTTCTAGAAGTGGAATGTAATGCCATTGCTGGATCATATGGCATTTCTAATTTTAATTATTTTTGAGGAACCTCTTTTCTGTTTTCCATAGAGGTTAGCCATTTTACATTTCTACCAGTACTGAACACATTTTTCAGTTTCTTCACATCCTTGCCAACAGTTGTTATTTTCTGTTTTTTAAGTAGTAGCCATTAAAATGGGTGTGACAGAGCTTATATAATATTGTTTTGATTATCTTCAGTGATTTTTATCTTTTGAGGGTAGATTTAATGATTGCAATAAGTGATTGATCATTGGTAGACAATTTGCTGAATAATATAGCAAAATGTGACTATAAAGGAATGAGATCCTTAAAAAATACAACTTACACACTTTTTGGCAAGAATCAAACACTATTTCAAATCATCCTTCCTTCCTGCTAAGCTCTTGCCTCATTCCTGCTTTCCTTACTGATTAATTCCCGATAAAAGCTATTAGGTGGGGCTGAGCAAGGCAGGCATCCACATCTGGGGGTGTTGGGCAGTGGCACCCTGGCACAGGTGTTAGAGCCTGAGCATGGTGAGGTGTGTGCCATGGAAGCAGTGTGACAGGTGGAGGACCAGTGCAGAACAATGCCATCTGAGCAGTGTGGGGAAAGCATCTGCATGGTGGTGTCCTGGTGTGGGTGTCAGAGTCCACACAGGTAAGGAAGGTGGTTGTCTGCTTGAGCTGGTGATGGTGGCAGTGATGGGAGGTTGGCCACATTTAAAGGGAATTTATCCAATAAATGATAGGTTGAGGATAATGGGAGTCAGTTGCTCACTTTCAGAGAAAGGACTTAGAAATTTGGAAATGGAGAAAATGAAAAGGAACCCTGTAAGGCTAGATTGCAATTGGTGCTAGCAGTGTGCAGTCACAGTTTTCAGTGTATGTAACTGTGACAGAAACAAACAGAGGTGTGAATGTGTATGTGAGGCTCTGTCCATTGAGAGATGTCAGCACAAAGACATCCGAATAATTATGAGTGCACCCAGTGCCCAGATCGTGACTTATAAATTCCTTTCTCCACTGAAAGGAGCCAGAACTCTCTGGAGGAATGACTGATTTCAGGATGTGGGCAGGGAAAGTATAGGATGGTCTTGGAATATTTTGTTGTACGGACAATAAAGAAGTGTTTAGAGAATGATAGAAACACATCCAAAGGTAATGGAAGTCACCTTGAAGGGGCTCCACAATGGCCAAGTCTGAGGCAATTTCAGCAATAAAATTAAAAAAAAGAAGATAACAGTAAGTTGTAACCAATTGAATAAAATAAATACCTATGAGTACATACTGATATAAATAAATAAGAGAATAATAAATGAGGAGGAAAAAAAGCTTTTCTTGCAGCAGAATACCAATTAATAATTGTAGAAAAATGATGGTGTAAGAAAATTACCATTTGTCAACTATGATAGTGATAATTAATTCAACCAAGAAATGTCAATGGATGCAAAAAACAAATGGGTGAAATTTGATGAGGAATTGTATATTCACAGACTGAAAGTGCCTCCTTTTACTTGGTGAAAAGCAGAAACAATGCAATGTAGAAAGCTAGAAAATAAAATCTGTATCAAGCAATCAAAAGTTAACATCACCAGTAATAAAACATAACAAGGTTATGTGCCACTTTTAAGATGCTAATGGAAGAATCCAGCATCACTCTGTGCTGTTCTTGTCCTGAATATAATCATGAGGAAACTTGTGATAAATTTAAACTAAGGGTATTTCACAAATTAATTGGCCAATAATTTTCAAGCGTCACAAATTTAGAAGTCAAGGGAAGACTGAGGGACTATTCCAAATTGGAAGTAACTTGAGAGGCACGTTGACTAACTGCACTTTGTTTATATGGTGGATTTTTTTTTCCTACAAAAGTCATTAGGACAATAGGCATCTTGATTGGAATTTGTGGATGGTAATAACAATGTTATTGTCCATTGATAGTTTTATTGTGCTTATGCAGAAGAATATCCTTATTTTAGTTCAGGAGTAATGGAGCATTATGCCACCAACTTAACTCTTAAATACTTTAGGACAACTGGCATTAAAAATTATTTTAAGAATTAAATAGAAAACAAATAAAAATGGAAAACAAAATGGTAGTTTCACTGGAAAATGAAGTTTCTTTCAGTGACCAGTTTGAAGGAAATAACACTTAGAATGTAACTGCTCCAATGTCCTTAAAAATCATTGTTTACATTCAAATGCCACTCTTCTCTTTTATAATTTTTGAGATATTAGTAATCATGGAGAGAAACCCTGGATAAAATAAGTCAAGAATACACTAAATGAAAATACAACCAAGATCATCAGGAATGATATCAGGTACCCTCTGATATGATGCAATGAGAATGACACTTCTCTGTGATATTTTTCTGCCAAACCCTTAACCCAAGTCTAATCATCAGAAAAACAACAGAAGATACAAGTTGAGGGACATTCTAAAATACCTGAATAGTATGCTCTTTGGAAGTGTCAAGGTCATGAAAGACAAAGAAAAAAATGGGAAACTGTCATAGGTTGGAGAAACTGAATACATGGTCACTAATTGTGATGTGGTGTTATGGATTTGATACTGGAATTGAAAAAGGACACTGGTGGAAGAACTGGTGAAATCCAAATAAAATCTGTAGTTTAGTTAATACCATTGTGCTGCTGTTAAGTAAATCTACTTTGCTTATGTGAAATGTCAACTTCAGGAAAGCTGGGAATGTGCGTATGGGAATTCTCTGTACTCCTTTGCAACTCATCTGTAAGTCTAACAATGTTTCACAACCAAAGGAAAATATGTATACTCAAACCACAAAGAAAGTTATAGAAAATATTTAACCTTTGTTCTCTTAAGAATACAAATAAAATACCAGTGAAATATATTTCTATGATTTCATTAGCCATAAATTCATGTGGCCCCATGATTTTGATCTACAGTGACAAGTGTACAGACCCAGTCTGTAATGAGGAATAACAAATTTTGGCTTGTCTTATTTCTTAAAATCTAGAAGATATGAATATTTCTATATGCTGCCCTTGGCTGTCCTGTTTTTAGCGTTACATCTGCCTGCTTTGAATGTACAGAATTCCATCTCCCTGTTCCACTGCTTTCCCTCTTTCCTTTGGATCCTGGCTTCATCCTATTGCTGCCTTTTGTGTTGAAACAGGCAGGCCCACGTACCATGGCTTTTCACATTGTTTAGACTGATAAAACAAATAAACTACCTAAATATATCTCTTGCTAAGTAATTTTTTGTTTTTCACAGCATAACTTTGAGGATATTCCCATTCTAGAAGATCTTCTCCCAGCAGTGAGAACAAAGAGGAAGAAAGGAGATGAAGGTAATAGAAAATCCTGTCCTGCTTTCAATCTGCATTTCTTTGCTATGTGGGGTTGCTGCAATATGAGGAGAAATTCTGTGAGTTAGGAATGAGAGGAATTAGAACTGGGATTTTATTTTCTAATATAAAAACAATGTAAACCCCAAACCAAGGAGAGCAAGCAGAACCAAAGAAACTAAACGAACAGAAACAAACAAAAAACCAAAAAAAACAACTTTGGAAAGAAAGCTAATGCCCGAGACACCTGGAAGGAAGTCAGGAATGATGTGGAACTTTGAGGCCAGCTAGGGTGTGCTTGCTGAAACTGGCTTGCAAGCATTACTGGAGCCAACATACAACCACCCAGTGTTTTTGGAAAGCAACTTGAAAATGTGTACCAAAATCCATCACTGTGCCTGAACCTTTTATTTCAATCATTCCATCTCTGTGAGAGCAGTCTAATTAAATGCTAATTCAAAGTACAGAAACATAAATTGATTACTGTATGATAAAAAAGGAGCTAACTTAAAGGATCAATAAAAAGAGGGTGACTAAATAAACCTAATGGCATATTATGAAGGCATGAGAGATGATGACTGTGAAGATCAAAACTTAGAAACATGGAAAAGAGTTCCTTCAAACTGCAACTGCCCTCTTCGGTACATTGGCCACTAACCTTGTGTGGCTTTTGAGCACTGGAAATGGGACTCACCCAAACTGAGATCTGTTGCAAGAATAAAATAGATACTGATTTTGAAGATTTGGTATACAAAATAGAATACAATTTATTAACAATTATAGTAATTACACTATAAACATATTAATGATTTTGTATCGATTACATGTTGACATGATAGTATTTTAGATATGTTGGATGAAATAAAATATATCAATAAAATTAATTTTACCCATTTCTTTGAAAATTTGAATTTATGTATGTGACCTCTCATTACGCTGTTATTGGAAACTTCTTGTCTGAGCCCCTTGAAGACAGGCTTTAAGTCTTGGTTATGTAAGTCACATGTCTAGAAGAGCCCATGGCTCATTAAATTTTTGTTAACCAACCTGATAAATGAGTACTTTTAATATTTACTTTGAAAGTGTATGTGATTGCATGTACATTAAGCTTGCAACTGTAAAATATTCATATGTAAAAAGGACAGAAAGTTGATACACCGAAGGAAAGTTGGTTGTCTTAGAATGGTGTGATTATAAGCAACTTGTCCCATTTTATAAAATTTCTATAGAGTAACATTTTCTCTATAATTTAAATAATTTTTATCATTTTTTAAAAAAATGAAGGCAGGAATCATGCTTTGTGTGCTTGTTTATTTGTTTGTTGGGACAGAGACACACACTTGATCAAAACCTTCAGAGACACCTGATTATTGCTGATTCCAGTGGCCTTTCTGATATGAGGTGGGGTGTGCCTTTTGAGGAGCTTGGGGAGTGATTCTTGAGACCTGCAGTGTTCCTTGGCTGACAGCAGCCTGTTCTTGGTGCTGGGTAGAAGTCTCATTGGCCCAGAGCAAGTAAGAATGATTTTATTATCTCCAGCTTCTGCAAGGAGCTGCAGTTATTTCTCAAGGTCAGGTCAGGGAGCATCCTCAGGATGAGTAATAACAGTCCTCTGAGGGTGTTCCATCCTGGCAACGGTTTATAACCATGTAAAGATGATAATAAAATAATTCCAAAATAAACAAACAGAGGGTTCATGAGTGCCCTCAGAGATCAGTAAATCTGAGCACGTGACTTGCCAGTGTGAGGAGCAGATAAAACTTTTTCTTCTAATGTCCTGATGCATTAAAGAGGATGGCTGCACCATTTCAGGGTTTTAGGAAAAAAGAAAAGTGGCTCTCAGAGGCTGAGCAAAGTTCCCAAACATTAAGGAAAACTCTAGACTGTGAGAGATTTTGCTGATGCAAGAGATAGTTGTTGAGTCCCTAATATGTGTGCTAGGATGTTTTTTGAAACTGCAGTTACAGCACTAGACACTGTTTGCAAAATTCCATGCCTTTATAGTATTTATATTCTTGTGGGATAAATTAAGGCAATAAGCATGTATACTTTACATATAGCATGTTAAGTGACTATAAGTGCTAAGGAGAAATGTGAAGTGTGGAATAAAGGCAAGAGACAGTGTGGGAAAGGAGATTGCCTTATTATTAATTATTATTATTATTTTATCCTCACCCAAGGACATTTTTTTTTCATTGCTTTTAGTGAGAGAGGAAGGGAGATAAACATTGATGAGAGAGAGACAAGCATTGATTGGCTGTCTCCCATACATATCTGAACTGGGGATCATACTCACCTGGACCATGGATCATATGCATCCAGACTGGGAATTGAATATGCAACCTGGGTATGTGCCTCAATCAGGAATTGAACCCACAACCTTTTGGTTATGAGATGACACTCCAATCAACTGAGACACACTGGGTTGGGTAGGAGGTTGCCATTTTAGGTTAGAGTGCCTGGGAAGGCTTTGCAGTGGTTGGTATTTGAGTAAAGAAAGACCTGAAGCAGGTGAAGGAATAAAACTTGTGGAATTTGGGTAGGAAAAACTTTCAAAAAATAGAACAGCAATTGCAAGGGCTCTGAAGCAGAAACTTACCTGGCATATTTGAGGACCAACCGACAAACCAGTGAGGGTAATGCAGAGAAAAGCCAAGGATAAACAGAAGAAGATGAAGTTAAGTCTGTGTTGTGGGATCAGATTGCAAAGTCTTCTAGGTCATTGTGAGAATTTTGGCTCTTATTCTGGGTGAAATGGGAAGGCATTGTAAGATTTTGAGCACAGAAATGAGATACTGACTTATACTTCACCAGCATCTGACTTCAGGGAAGCTGCCAGCTTGGAGGCTTTTGCAATAAGACAGAAACGATGGTGGCGAATACGAGGTGGTTATCCTGGTAAATGTAACTGATTATGTTCTGCTTGTATCTTGAAGGCAAATCTGATGGGTTTTGCTGATGGTGTGAAAGAAGTAAAGGGTAAGAAGAAGTAGGGGAATTGGTGATTATACTTGAATTTTTGGCCCAAACAACTAAGGATAAATTTTGATTATTGAGATAGGGAAGGTTACAGGAAGAGCAGTGTTACAGGAGATGAGTGCTCAATTTCAGGTGTGTCTTTTGAAAGGGCTTCAAGACACCCCAAGTAATGGAGTTATCAAGTAGGAAGTTACACATGCAAATCTGGAGTTTAGAGGAAAGTTCTTTAAAGTTATGAATTTGGAGATGTAAATCTGGGGTCATCAATTTATAAAGCCTTGAGACTGGCAGGGGTGTCAAACTCATTTTTACTGGGGGCCACATCAGTCTCGAGGTTGCCTTCAAAGGGCCGAATGTCATTTTAGGACTGTGTAAATGTAACTACTCCTTAACTAGGGGCAAGGAGCTCAGTGCTGCCACCAGGTAGAAACGAGGTGCCAGACGAATAAAACACAGTGGAGGGCGGAATCCACCTTGTGTTTTCCGCCTGTGCTCTGTGAGATGAAAGGAATAATTGTAGGTAGAAGGGAAAAGTCCAAGGAGGGATTTTTCTGGTACTATAAGCTTTAGAGACTGAAAGGTAAGGGAACTCCTCAGCAAAGAAAACTGAGAAGGTGTAGCCATTGAGGGAGGAGATGTACCCAGGAGTGTGATGTCCTGGAGGCAAGTGAGGAATTCTCTCAAGGGGACAGGAAAGGTCAGCTGTGTCAGGAACTGCTGACATATCAAATAAGACGAGGACTAAATATTGACTCTGGGATTTGCAACATGTAAGTCACAGATAATCTTATAGTCTGTAAATTTTATAGGAGCCAAAACATAAAATGGGATGAAATATTGAATATGCTAAGTATAGAAAACTCATTTATAGGGTTTTGCTTTTAAAAGGAGAGAAATTCAATGATAACTAAAAGGGAGGTGGGAACTTTTGTTTTCCACTTAGGATATAGAAAGGTGAAAAGAGGCTATTTCTATTATTAACACTACAAGTACAAAAAACAATGTAATTTGCAACTCACAACTTTTCTTGAAATATTAGAGAGTTGAGGTCTCAGTGCCAACCATGTAAATTATACAGAACAACTAGTGCCTCCAAAGAGAGATGGGACACAAGCACCTGCTTCCGTGGGACAGATGTTGGACTTAAACGTCTTATGAGGAGACTTCAGCTAAAATATTTAATACATTCTAAAGGCTGAGTTTGGGCTAGTGTGGGACAGGTCGATAGAAATTACCCAAACTAAAGCACAGAAAGGGAAAAAAAAAAAGAGTGAAACAAACAAAAAGAGAGGCAAGAGCTTTGGGATAATATCTAAAGGGATTATATGCATATAGTTAGAATCTAAGAAAGAAAGAAAGTTTTCCACCCAAGCAGCCTGAATGCCCATCCATAAATGAATGGATCAAAGAATTGTGGGACATTTACACAATGGAATACTATGCAGCAGAAAGAAAGAAGGAGCTCCTACCCTTCATGATAGCATGGATGGAACTGGACAGCATTGCGCTAAGTGAAATAAGCCAGGCAGTGAAAGACAAGTACCATATGATCTCACCTACAAGTGGAACCTAAACAAGAGAGCAAAATATAACCAGAGACATTGCTGCCAGATGGGAAGGGGAAAATGGGGGAAAGAATGGAAAGGGTCATCAAGGAACGTGTATAAAGGACCTATGGACAAAGACAATGGGGGGGTAGGATCGAGTGTGGGAGGTGAGGGTGGGTGGGGTTGGGGAAAGTGGTGGGAAGAAAATGGGGACAACTGTAACTGAACAACAATAAAAAAAGAAAAGAAAAAATATATAGGACAGAACAAACATTTAAAGATATACAGGACAAGAGTTTTAAAAAAATGATGAAAGGTACAAAATTACAGATCCAAGAGGCTCAGAAAATATTTAACTAAATAAATACTCTTTCCTCAATACCTAAAAAGTTTTCATTCAAACTTTTGAAAATGAAAAATAATGAGAAAATACTCAGAAAAAACAGATACATTCTATATAAAAGAACAAAAATAAGAATTAAAGTATAATTACCTTTGAAAACTTCTTAATTTAGAAATCTATTGAATGACATTTTAACATGCCCCCCCCAAAAAAAAAACAGAAAAGAAAAAACAACCAAAGAAACAAATTTCCAATGGAAAATTTTAAACCCATGGAAAATAAAATTAAGGAAAGATAAGCAATTTTTTTTCAGATGTACAAAAAATGAGAAAATGTAGCAGTCTATGAGAAATCTCAAAGAAGTGCTTTAGGCAAAGGATTATAATATCATAGAGAAACTAGGATTTACACAAAGAAATAAAAGACATGGGAAATGGCATTTGTGAAAGTAAATGTAAATTTATTTTTCTTAATCTCAATTGCTCCCTTTACAAAAAGAGGAATATAAATGCATTGTGGTTTATATCACATGCAAAATAAAATAAGCGACAATAATAGCAAAAAGGATGGGAGGAAAGACTTGGGAGTGTTAAGTTGCAAGGTATTTACACTACACATGAAACTATAATATTATTAAGTATGTGTATTGTAAACCCTAGGGCCACCAATAAAAATTTTTAAATAATAAGCCAAAGATAGGGATAAAATAGAATCATAAAATGCTTGCTCTAATAGAAGGCAGAAAAATAATTGTTCTCTTGTCATTGTTTCATGCCTTTTGGTGATCTATTCCAAACAGCAAATAGAATATATTTTAAGAAGCATGTAAGTTTTTCAAAGTTTCATTCTCTACATTTAGACTCCACTTTCTGCATTCCAGTTTTTCCCCTTTGTGGCTGTGCAGCCAGCCACACCTGAGGCTGTTGTGTTCTCACTGACTATGCCTCATCCTGGTGACCTTTTGTTCCCTTTTAGTGTCCAGCTCCTCCCTGAATAGGAGTCTTTACAGTTGATGTTCCCTCTACCAGGAATGCTCCCTCCCTGCCTTCCTATCTGCCAAATTCTCCTCACCCTTCAAGTTTGAATTTACACGTTAATTTCCTCAGCCAAATTTTCCTTGACCCCAGAGACTTAAAGCAAACAGTTAAGTAGTTTCTTAGGACTCTGGGATTGTTTTTCAAAACATTCATTAAAATTGTCGTAATTTTTTTTTTGTTATTTTAGGGTCTCTTGACAATGGCATCTGCAGTTACAGTTCTCATCATTCTAATTATTTTTTTTTGTTCTACAAGCTTCATAAAACTATAGACCTTCTCTCTGTTGTTTATCACTTATATCCCAGAGTCTTGCACAGTGCATGACATAGAACAGGGGATCAGTTGGTTGAATAAATGAATAAAGTTTCAAGAAAAAAAGCATTTTACTTAAAATATGAGAAACAGTGTACCAGTTGAAAAGCATTGCTATGATTATGAAATAAAAATAACATATAACAGTCTCCAAGTGTTCTCTGGATAGGAATTTAGAAATCATCCCACCATTTTCAAGGGAGGAAACTGAGCCAGGATTGCTTGTGACTTAATTCTGTTGTCACACAGCAAATAGATAACATAACCAGGCATCCCAGATACCATGATTCCAAGCTCAGTGCTCTTTACCATATGTGATTCAACTTTGGTAGTTCCCAAGAATACTACATGATAATGAAATAAGTGGATTTTGTTTTAAGTCCTTCATTTTCACAGGAACGTGGGCCATCCTAAAATAGACTACTCTTTAATTTAAGCAGGTGCTCTAGAAGGCCTCACATTTGATGCTGTCACTTTCGAAAGTGAGTTCCATGTGAATTCTCTTCCACTAATGGCTTTCCCTATAAATTTGCCCATAAACTTCATTACTTTATATTTGCTGCCAGGCTTTTCTTTGCATCAATGGGTTTTTAAAACATATATTATGTACTTAGTGAGTATGTGCTTCCTTTGTTTCTCATTTGCAGTGCTCATGAACAAAGGTTTAAAGAAGCAATCTAGGAGTGTGAAATGAACACAGAACTTGGATCTTGAGTTTGAATTCTGAATCTATCCTCCAAACGTCTTTGCTTGTATCCCTGAAATACAGGGCTATTTAATAGCTCCTACCTCCTAACTCCTACTGCCTAACAACTGCTCCAAGGTGAAATAAATTAAGGTATACAAAAGACATGAGATAAAAAAGTAATTAATTAATATGAGCTTCATTCCCATCCTAGTCTTTCTCAATTTGGGAGAACTAAACATTTCACTCGAGTGTCTGTTATGATTTTATATTTTGATTATATATCATTCAATGCAATATTGCTAAATGGCAGAATCCCAATCTCTTTAGTTTTTTTCCCCACAGTGGCATCTGCTTTTATATTTGTGACTATTCTAGTTGTTCTTTTTTGGTCTTCTCTACTTTTGAGGTACTCTTGTAATGTCTTAATATTCTAGGTGTGGGCCACCAAAGTTTAATAGGAGATAGATTAATGTTTTTCAGTGTCTCTATTTATGATTATTACAAATACTGAGAAAACTTTATAAAATTGATAAACTAGGGGTTCATACATTTATTTCTTAGGTATTTACTGATCATCTATTTTGTATATAAATTAAGGTTGTCTGATTTAGCAAATAAAAATACAAGATGCTTGATTAACTTTCTGTCTTATATTTTCTTTGACAACTTTAATATAAATAAAGGTTGATCTCTGTATAAGGAAAAAAAAGATGTTTCTGCCCCCAAGGGCTTTTTTTTTACAAGTTAAGAATATATGCATAGACTTAGAGATAAGTAACCAGGCAACGCATGGAAAGAAATGATTATAAATGGACAGTGCATAAATCCCCTAGGACTGCCATAACAAGAGACCACAAATTGGATGGTTTAACATAGCAAATGTTTTTCTGTCACAGCTCAGAAGTGTTCATTCTTTCTTAGGGGCTCTGAGAGAGAATTGGTTCCATGCCTCTGTCTCCTAGCTTCTGGTGAAGGTCAGCAATCCTTGGCATTCCTTGGCTTATAGATGCATCAACTCCAATTTCTGCCTCAGTCTACACATGACTCTCCCTGTGTGTCTCTTCTCTTTCCTTTGGCAGGATTCCAATCATATCTGGTTAGAGCCCACCCTAATGAATTCCTCTTAACTTCATAACATCTGCAAAGACCCTGTTTCAAAATAAGGTCACATTTAGAGGTACTGGGACTTAGGATTTTAGCATATCTTTTTGGAGGACACAACTCAATCCATAACAGATGGCATGGGTATTGAATGTCATTGAGTTCAGAGAATTCAATGGACAATTTGTTGTGGGATAGAATGATAACAACAACAACAAAAAAGACCTATACCAGTGTCCAGAATTACTTGAGCTTGACTATGAATGGTGGGTATACTTTGTAGGAGAAAAGAAAGAGGCCTGGATGTGGGTGATGAATAAGAGAAGAGTGAAGGAACTGATCTTTCAGGAATGGAAGGTACTCGCTGTAGTTTCCTAAGGATGATCACAATTGCTGCTGCAAACTCAGAAAAGCAACAATAATTTAACTTCCTCAGCTCAGAAAAGCAACAGTCTATTATGAGGCAGATTTTACTGGTGTCCAAGTTTCCTTTTATCTGCAATATTCAAATTTCTCAGTGTTAATTTAGTTTTGGCACCAGTCCCAGAGGTACTGGAGGGACGAGCCTGTGAAACTACCACAGGCGATGTCTGTCTGCTTGAAGAAGGTGCTAAGCCAATTCCATTGGAACCCAACTTGGTGGTTATATGTAAAATCAAACATTTATGTAAAGTAAGCTGTAAATTATAAGCAATTGGTACAGTTAGATGTTATTTACTCAATAGAGATAATTAAACTTTCCAACTTTTTAGGAGGTATCCATACAGGAAAACTGGTAAGAATAAAATAGAGATCAGAGAAAAGTTTCGAGCTGTGTTTATTTTGTGGGAAGCTAGTGCGGGGCATGCTAAGTTGGGTCTGTAGCTTTTCTGAGTGTGTGCCATGCTACGGTGCACCACGGAATGCACCACGTTTCTACATAGACCAAGGATCTTAGATCTGGCTTTCCAAATTCTTCAAGGAACCAAATGAAATTCAATTTAAATAGCCATTTATGAAAAAAAGAGCAAGATTAAAGGGACAAGCCACAGGAAATGCAGTCTCCTGTTCCTTTGATGGGGCCGCCTCTGCCTATGTGTATATTTTCTTTCACAATTCCCTCTGTCATCAGTCAAGTACATCAAGTTTGTATGAAATTTATGTCAATTTACCTTAGTAAACAAGCCTTCGATTTTCTTTTGGTTGATGTTTCAAAAAAATCATTTGAAAAGAAAGGGGAGTTACAACAATTTGAATGAGCTCTTGCCTAGTTTTTAATCCAATTCTTCCTTCCCCCTATTGTTACACCTGTAGCCACCGGAGAAGGAGGTGCAAGCACAGGGAAGGATGGCGGAAGGTGCCTTTCATCTCACCATTACTTATAGTTCTGTTACATTTGTTGCCAACAGCTTTGAGTTTGTAAGGCCAATAATCACAGACCCATTGATTTCTTCCTAGTTACCTTGTCAGTTGTTCAGATGAACTACCACAAGGCTGGGGGGTCACAGAGCTTGTAAAGGTCAGATGCACTCACTGAGAAAATGATGACTTGTCTGCTTGCCCTTCAATATATTTTTACTTGGAAAATGAATCTTTAGTAAAAGAGTGAACATAAATATTTTAATCAGTTATTATACTGTCAAATCTATGACAGCTTCATGCAAGAGTTAATCAATCAATTAACCATGATTAACAAGAAACCTAGGTCTGGTTGTATACTTCATCTATAATCTATAACTAATACTTGAAAAGCTTCTGCTGTCTTGGTTCTTTCCAGGCACTGGTGAATTTGACTCAGTGGAATGACTGGGGACTCTGTGATTCCCACTGTGCTTTGACCAGTGACAAAGCCCTTGGAGTCTCCCTTCTGCTAGACACCTTTACTTAAACCATCTTCATTCTGGAAAGAATAGTTTCCCTGCTTACCACTTATTGGGTGAAAGATGCCATTTGTCTTTCTAACTTTTCAGGTCCTTCCTTAGTTCCTTTCTTAATTCCAACCTTACTAGTTATCTTAAGACTATACATCCTCAGCCTATTTGTGATAGATATGCACATAGCTAGGCTCCTTTTCTGCACAAAAAAGGAATAGCTGCTCAGAAATTTTTAAACTACTCCTCTCCCCTAAGGATCTAAAACACTTTAAAAAATCTAGACCATGCTAAACACATACAAAGGAAAAGGGAAAACAACCTAGAGTATCACAGCTTACAGGAAACCATTATCAATATTTATCCTTCTTGTTTTCCTGTTTCTTGCCTATTTTATTTTGTAAACTAGTTGCATATGTATCATCTCTAAAACTCTGTGTGTGTTTCTGTGTGCTCATATTATTTGTTTGTTTTTACTTAATGCTAGTCATCAGAAATGGCGTAGCAAAATGGACATGAACTCAGGAAGGTGGGCTCTGGAAGCAGAGTGTGTGGTTCAGATCTTTATTCCCCTACATCTATAAACTTGGGGAAGTAGTTCAGCTGCTTTAATTCTTAGTTTCCTTATCCACAACATGAAATATAATAATTATACATTCTTCAGGGGACTATTGGAACAATGAAATGATATAATGTATGTTAAGCTTTCATATACTACATGTACCTGGCATGTAGCAAATGCCCAATGAAGGTTAACTATTATATTTTTCTACTGTTATAAGATATTCAGGATTATAATTTTACAAGACTGCCTAAAATTTTATCCTTGGTATATACTATAGTTTTGTTATCTGTTTTATATTTAGACATTTAAGTTGCTTATAGTTTTCTTACCTTTATAAATGTTGGGATAAACATCGTTGTGTGAAAAGATTTTTGTGTAGTTTGGTTTATTTTCTAAATCATCTGAAATCCCAAACTTAGAATGACTGAGTCAAGTAAAATGCTGTTTTTTCTTGCAGGGTTGTGGTGATTTATATTTCCATCAGCCTGGAATGACTATGGCTGTTACCTCATTCTCTTGCCAATGGATTGTGTGTGTGTGTGTGTGTGTGTGTGTTAGCGCAAATTCCAGATAAGTTCAAGTTCCTTAACAAATATCCATCACACCACAACTGCTTAAATTCTTCAGCAATCAAACAATGAGAGACTAAGTTGATTTGCTCCAACATCAGTGGGGCTGGAGTAATTTGTAGGCTCATACCCAGTGGAAGGTGTTCAGACACAATAAAAATTTTTATAACTACCCTGGCAATTTCAAGGAAGTTTTCACTACCTTATTCTCTGCTTTATCATATCCCCTAGCTTGTTTATCTTGCTTTGTCATGTATTTGGTGAGTGAGATAACATATTTGATGTGTGTAGACCTCCTATTTATCCAAATGTGGTCTCCCAAGAAACCACGTCTCCCAATATGTGTATGTACCCTTTTATAGCTTCTCCCTGTGAATGTGACAAAGTTGTGCTGCATTGCATCGCACGCCTCTGAGGCTAGGTCATAAGAAGACTGGCAGCTTATACTTCAGACTCCTAGAAGGTCTATGTGTTCTGGTGAGAAGACCAGTTTCAGCTATCGCCCTGAAACTGCCATGCTATGAGGAACCCAAGCAAACCATATTAGGGAGGTCATATGGTGAGAATCATCCAGCTCCTGCTTTTAGCTTTTTATAGCTGAGGCCCAAGAAAAATGAATGTAGAAGCCATGTTGGACATTAAAATACAGTCAGATCTTCAGTTAACTTTGGCCGCAGCCACTGTGTAACCATGGCCACAGGTTAGACCAGAAATGGGAACAGCCCAGCTGAACACGGTCAACTGACAGAAACGTAAGAGATAGTGATGAATCATTGTTTTAAGTAAACCACTAGGCTTTAGGATGGTTTGTTGTATAGTAACAGAAACCAGTACCATGAATTAATAGAGGGAAAATACAAGCTCCTTGGTTTGAAACATTCCTTCTTTGAAAATTCACAGCAAGTAAACATTGGCTCTGTCACTGAGAGTGTTTATAAAAATGAAGTCATAGAAGGTCGCATTACAAATTAATTGATGATGAGAGTGGAGAAGTGAGAGGCAATTAATAAATGAACAGGGCATGAGGTTTCACATGGGGTTGGTGGTAGAGAGAATGGAAAGAGGCCTAGTGGTCATTGAGAATCAGTTAGTATGTCATGCAAGTCAAGAATTGAGATGACTTGGGGATTTGGGGAGTCTGATAAGATGTTTTGAAAGGAAAAATGAAGGGTGGAACAACGTTTTTGTTTTGAATGTCTGTCCTGCTATAGGCAGACTGATCAATGTTTGTTTCTGTTCCATACAGTGTCAGAAAGGCCAGCATCAAGAAACAGTATCAATATATTTCACATATATTGGTTTTATATTAAGGTAATTTATTAACAAGTGTATGTATTTCAGTTTCCAATGGTGTTTTTAAAAAATTATCAACCTTGTGAAATTTAGGGTGGACACTAATTCCAAATTTTATTGTATTATTTAATTTGCTTTATTCCTACTTTGCAAATGCCCTTATGTAACTGGCAGTTAAGATTATATGTTTGGGCTACATAGGATGTGTCAGAATTTAATCGACTTAAAAATATTCAAAATGATAATATAAAGAAATTTTATTTTACTGAGTGTTGTCTTAGTCACCCTTTGTCACTTTAGATGGCCCCAAACTATATTGAGTTTATGAATGTCTCTGAGGACAGATTTCAGAAATTTATGGAGAGGAAACTCTCCTGAAGTGCCATTAATGAAACCATCAACCAATGTTCTGGATGACTGAGAGGACAGACCTTATTCCCTTGAGCTTTCCTTTGGGGGCTAAGCTCCCTATATAAGAAATTAGTATTGAGAGATTTTTACACTTGTCATTGAATGTATTACCACTTTCTTGCCACTTCCAATTTGTAATCAAAGTCATCTGTTGCCCCAGTACAGGCTGTTTATTTTTTGAAAAGAGTTTTGTTAAGATTTTTACTACATGGACTTAATTATGTAATTACATAACAGACCTGGTAAATGCTTCAGAGGAACCATTCTACTCTGTGAAGTACCTAAGACAGTCTTTAAAGAACATCTAATTACATAATTACAATGCCTAATAGACCAGAATAACAGGTATCAAGAATATGTTTGGAGCCATAAGAGAAAAGTTATGGCCTCTAGGGAAAATAATACCAGTGATGAGAATAGCCTCACCATTATGTCATATGTAACAGCACATAATGAAAAGCAGATATTAATGCTAGATATAATAAATATTATATTAATTTTATTTTTTTTGGCCATGAACAATATTTCTTAATTTTCAAAAAATAAATCTAGAAGCAAATGGAAATATGTTTATCCCTTGAGGCAGAAGAACCTATAATATTTTAGATTTTATATGCATTTTGCCTTTTTTGCCATAAACAACCTTTCTTAATTTTCAAAAAATATGTAGAAGAAATTATAAATATATTTATCCCATGAGACAGAAAAATCTATGATATTTTAAATACAGAGTGGTTATAACATTTGAAATAAAAATAAAATAGAGATTGCAAACATATCAAGTTAACCATAAAAGCTTGTATATTAATTTTAAAACAACTAAAGTGCATTTAAGATTTCAGAGACAGTTTAAATTATTATATTCATATATTCGAGTCAGGCTCACTATACTTCCTGAGTAGTAATGGAAAAAAAATCAGAAATAAAACTAAAACATGCCAGAGCCTTGAATACTACCATTGCCTTAGCTATATGCTGGGGATGAAGGTTCTGCTGGAGTCTGGGCAGAAGGAAGAGTGAATTTTCATTAAAGTCCATGTTATTCAAACATTTTGCTGTGCATGATATCATCCTTTAATATCTATTGAAGAATTTATAAGCAAACATGAACATTTGACTGTGTTTTACTAGTATGCAACTCAAAAATCTGTCTTGATTGCTTTATGGGCAAAAGCCTTTTGTTGTAGTGTGTTTTAAAGAATACATTTTACAAAAAAAGTCCAGAATTTAGTTGAATAGTTATTACCCATTAAAAATTTTCATACCACAGTTCATCTCTGGTAATGAAACAAATAAAAACAAAGTATGATTGGCAATAGGTCCTGATACATATTAAATATACTTTCCCCTTGCTTCCTATTACTTTTTTTTTGGTTTGCATGAAAACTTACATATGTTGGCAAAATTCCAAATGTATCTGCCATAGAGAGAGGCTTATATTCTCCGAGGCCATGGGTATGTGGAAAAAAGTTGGCATCTGTAAATAAACACTTCAAATGTTTCACAGAGCCAACAATTTTGGGAAAGTTTGTTCAAGGCAATAATATAATAAAATTATGCAAGTTTGAGTTCTTCCTAACAAATATTTAAGCAATGCATTTTTTATGTACCTAGGGACAGTTATGAAAGTATGGTCAAAGTGTTTAGATTCTTTTGTATTATGTCTTATTTTAAAAAGTCAAGTTTTGCTTGATATATATATACTTTCTATCCTTATATATCTTTTCTTCTCCTCCCCCTGAAATTTGAATGGCAGCCAAAGCCCACAATACTGGATTAAGTTCTCCAAGTGGGATATTTATATTAACATCTCAAAAAATATGGGTTCTTATTTTTTGAGGCCTGGAAATATTTCCTTAATTAATAATATCACTCTGTTATTCAAGCACAGAGCATCATGTGCATTATATTTTATATATATTAGTCATGCATTGTGAGGTAATACTTAATGCTCTTTTCCCTCATCAATGTCCTCAAATGAAACACAACAACTACAAGCATAATAATATATCTTGTGTACTGTTCAAAGTATTTTTTTTACTAAACAAAAGGTAAGAGAATTCTGCATATGACCATGGGGGAATAACAGGGACACAATTTACTCTCTCATTTTAACCAAAGAGGAAGACACAAAATATGTAAAACAATCACTTTCAGACATTATATGACAGGCAATAGCACAGGATTATTATCCTTGATTACAAGGTAAACTGTGTGAATGCCCCAGTTTAAACCCTAGATGCTGTATCTTCTCTGTTCTGCAGGCACAAAGGAAACCAATTAAAGCCAAGGAATCTCACTTAGTTTTAGTGACATTGACTGAGTTCGGGGAGACCAAAACATTGGAGGAAAAGAATCTCCACAAAGACAGAGCTGGAAGATCTGCAGAGGGGTCCCTCAGAGTCTTTGGCAGAGTACTAATCTGCTAACACATAAGAATTAAATCATCCAAAGCTGGAGAAAAAAAAAAAACTGGAAATAAGTAGGCTGAACAGTTCCTGAAGCTAAACATGGGCTGATAATAGCTTTTGTTTGTGTTAATCAGAGTGGAGAGATTTCAATGAGGCATTGGGCAAAATACTCAGAAGGAAATTATCTTAGTAGTAGGGTTAAATTTTTCATAGAATAAAGGCTTCTTTGAACCTAATGTAACAAAGTTTACAAGCAATCCTATACAGTAACAAAGTAATCCCAAGTAATCTAACAGCATCCCAGACAGAGAGATCAACCTTACTTAAATGAACATAGCAAAATCCTTCATCCAACAACATAAAATTCACAGTGTACTGCACCTAAAAGAAAATTTTGAGGCATACAAAGAATTGGGAAAATACTACCTGCAACCCAGAGAAAAATCACCTAATAGACTCAGAAATAACAGAAATGATCAAATTAACAGACAAGGATGTTAAAAATGACTGTTGTAAATATGCCCCATGACCATAGAGGTTGAGAAAAGCATGAACATTATGAAAGATATCAAAGCTATAAAAGGAGTCAAATTAAACTTCTAAAAATGAAAAATAGAATATTTGGAATGAAAAATATACCATCTTGGATTAACAGCAGATTGACCTTGCAGGAAAAAATCAGCAATAGCAAAGTCCTAATAAGAAGTGGAAATTGGGATGGGGAGAAATGGATGATAAAAAACTAAAAGAGCATCATAACCTTTGGGAAACATTCAGGCAGTCTAACACATGTTCAGTTGGTATCTTAGAGGTTACAAAGGAGAAAAAGGGTTGACAAAAAAATGTAGGAAATAACGTCCAACATTTTTTCATATGTGATAAAAATCTGAAGCCCATAGGTTGAAGAAAATTTATTGCATTTGAAGTAGAGAAAACAAAGAAAAAAACGTACCAAGTCTTAAAAACATTGATGAAAAGAAAATTTTAAAAGTAGCCACAGAAGAAGACAAAAAGGAACAAAGGTAAGTAAGATGGCTGACATCATCAGGGGTTATAAAAGCCAGTGGACATATTCCAACATGGTGATGGAGTAGGTGGATCTTATACTCATATCACCCAGGACCAAGCTGGAATTATAACTGAAATATAGAGCAATCAACCTGAATAACAAACTGAAGACTATCTGAAGAGAAGTTTTATAATCAAGGATTTACAGAAGGAGCCACATTAACACTGGTAGACAATTCCACTGCTAGGACTATATCTTAAGAACCCTGAAACACCAATCCAAAAGAACCTATGCACCCCTATGTTTATAGCAGCACAATTTACAATAGCCAAGTGTTGGAAACAACCTAGATGCCCATCAGTAAATGAATGGATCAAAAAACTGTGGTACATTTACACAATGGAATTCTATACAGCAGAAAGAAAGAAGGAGCTCATACCCTTTGCAACAGCATGGATGGAACTTGAGAGCATCATGCTAAGCGAAATTAGCCAGGCAATGAAAGAGAAATACCATATGATCTCACCTTTAACAGAAGCTAATCAACAAAATAAACAAACAAACATAATATAACCAAAGACATGAAAATTGAGAACAGGCTGAAAGTCACCAGAGGGGAGAGGGGAGGGAATTTCAGGGGAAAAGGGGAAGGGTTTACAGGAACAAGTATAAAGGACACATGGACAAAAATTATGGAGGGGTGGAAATGGGAGGGAGGTGGGGAGGGATGGGGTGGTGGGTTGGGGTGAGAATAAAAGAAAACTGTACAAGATCAACAATTAAAATAAAAATTAAAAAAAAAAAAAAAAAGACTGGTAGAAAGGGTGGAGACACAAAAATGGTTGGCCCTTCTGCCATGGGCAGTGGTTGAGGTTCCAGAGGAATATCTCAGCTGCAAAAGTTCTGCCTGAGGACCATCAGGTCTCAACCCCAAGAAGGGCCCACATAATATCCAGCTGTGAAAAGGCGTGGGGATCCTATCTCTGGGGAGAGAAGGGAGTTTGCTAGAGACACAGGAGCCCTCTTAAAGGGTCAGTGCACAATATCTCATTCACAGCTCCTCACCCTGGACTCCACTGATGGGAGGGTGAGGCAGAGAGTTGTGCATGGAAGGACTGGTGTTTGTAGCCATAGGGAGAGAACTAAAGGGCAGCATTAGGGACCCCTGGGCTGAGTCACTGTTCTGCACCTCAGATGCATCAGCCTGAGGATAGCAATAGCTCCACCCTCTAGACTCCCTGTTGCCCCACCCTGCAGACTAGGTGTCCTGCAGATGAGTCAGATGCTTGGGCCAGTCTGTAGAGGTCCGGGCAGACTAAGGGGGTGTCAGTGACAGAGTTGTGTGGTTTTGAGGCAGGGGTCATTCCCCCCTCTTTTCTATGAAACTGATTGGTGCCTACCCCTCATGGGAGATCCTCCAGACTCACACTCTGGGTTCCTGGTGGCCCCACCCTCTTGACTCGTACTGGCTCCACCCTGCTGAGGTCTTGGCTAAATTGGGGATAGACTGAGTTGTGTGGCATAAACACAGACACATAGATTGATGGAAAAGAACAGAGAGCCCTGAAATAAACCCACACTTTTATGGTCAATTAATATGTGACAAAGGAGGCAAAACATACAATGAGGTAAAGATAGTCTATTCAATAGCACTGTTGGGAAAATTGGACAGATACATATAAAAAATGAAACTAGATCACTTTCTTACACCATAAATAAGAAGAAACTCAAAATGGATTAAAAACAAATGCTAGCCTCAAATGCATAAAAGTCCAAGAAGAAAATACAGGCAGTAAAATTTGTGACATTTCTTGTAGGCAATATTTTTTCTGATATATTGCCCTAGGCAGGGTAAACAAAAGAAAAAAATAAACAAATGGGACTACATCAAACTAAAAAGTTTTGCACTACAAAGGAAACCATCAGCAAAATGAAAAGACAACCCACTCATTGGGAGAACATAATATTCATCTGATAAGGGATTAATATCCAAAATATATAAACAACTTATACAAATCAACACCCAAAAACCAAACTATCCAATTAAAAAATGGGCAAAGGACCTGAATAGACACTGCTCCAAAGAGGACATATAGATGGCCAATAGACATATGAAAAGATGCCCAGTACCACTAATCATCAGAGAAATGCAAATCAAAACCACAATGTGATATCACCTCACTTTGGTCAGAATAGCTATCATCAATAAATCAACAATCATCAAGTGTTGACAAAGATGTGGAGAAATGGGAACCTTCATGCACTGTTGTTGGGAATGCAGATTGGTGCAGCCACTGTGGAGAGCAGTATGGAGTTACCTCAAAAAATTAAAAATGGAACTACTTTATGATGCAGTGATTCCACTTCTGTGAATATATCCAAAGAAACCCAAAACATTATTTTGAAAGAATATATGCACTCCTATACTCATTGCAACACTATTTATAATAGTCAAATTTTGGAAGCAGCCAAGGTGCCCATTAGTAGATGAGTGGATAAAAAAGCCGTGGTACATTTATACAATGGAACACTACTCAGCCATAAAAAGAAGGAAATCTTACCTTTTGCAACAGCATAGATGGACCTAGAGATCATTGTGCTAAGTGAAATAAGCCAGTCAGAGAAAGTCAAATACCATATGATCCCACCAATATGTGGAATCTAATGAACAAAATAAACTAGCAAGCAAAATGAAAACAGACTCATAGATATAGAGAACAGACTGACAGCTGTCAGAGAAGTGGGATTTTGTGGAACTGGGTGAAAAGAAGGGATTAAATAAAGGAAAAAATCTCATAGACACAGATAACAGTATGGTGATTACCAGAGGGAAAGGGGGTGGGGGAGGTAGAAGAGGGTTAAGGGAGGGTGAATGATCATGGAAGAAACTTGACTTGAGTTGGTGAATACAGTACAATATACACATAATTCATGTGTCATAGAATTGTACACCTGAAACTGATACAATTTCATTAATCAATGTCACACCAATAAATTCTGTAAAAATTTAAAACATATATAGATATACATGTATACCATTTAATCAATTTTACACACACACAAGACTGCTAAGATAGACACCATGAAAATAACAGTGACTCTACATGAAAGAAAATGTTAAATATCACTTTTGGTTTGTTCTAAACAGTACTTTCATGTTCAAGGTGTATTTATAAGGTGCCTAATTTAATCAGGGGAAGAAATATGGCACTGAGAACATCATGGAAGCTGGGAATTATGCTTTTCTCTATCACATCCTTCTTTTTCCTGACTGGAAATGCCCAATATTCTTACTTTAGTAAAAATTATTATTTGTGTGTGTGTGCATGTGCATGTGCATTTTTAAAAGCCAGTGGACAGTAGACAACTATCTTTAAAGTATTTAATAAAAAAAAAACAAACAAACCACCTGCTCGGCCAATCTAACAGTGCTGAAATCTGTATTAGGTGATTGGAAGGTAGATTGTGTTATATTTTATGACCACTCTGTGAAGCTTCAGGGATGCTAAAACACCATAATAATCTTGAAAAGTAGCTGAGGGCAACAGAAAGATTTTGTTAGAAAAGAGGAAAAGCAAGGAAATGGTAGTGTTTGTGTTCGATGTCGGTGTAATATTAAGGGATGCATAGGAGAAAGAAGTTCTTTGAAGAGCTTGCTGAAAAGGCCATCAGAGACGTACACAGAGGAGGAAGAAAGCCTAGCATAGGTAACGAGAGTATATGAGTATGCAGCTGTAGGTCTGGCCCAGTAGCTCAGTTGGTCAGAGTATATGCCAAGGTTGAGGGTTTGATCTCTGATCAAGGCACATACGAGTATCAGCCAATGAATGCATAAATAAATGGCACAACAAATCTTTCTCTCTCTCTCTCCCCCCCTCTAAAATCAATAACTAAAGATTTTTTAAAAATAAGTATACAACTGCAAAAAGGAGTGTAAGTGCCTGGCTTAGAAACACTCCATGCGAGGGCTCTCAGAGGTCATATTACTGTGATTGTTGAGTGGCTGCTGGTGATCTTAGCTTACATTTTCTGTTCCATGCTGAAGTATAGAAAGACTATCAATTGGTATACTGATTCTATGATGTCACTTGGCTCTTATTAATTCAAATTCATTAAAAATGCTTTTGAGTTTTTGACCTAAGCAACATGTTGTCAGCACAAGTGACATTTTGCTACTTCTTTGTAGTTGTTCTAGTGTATTTAAAAAAAATTTTTTTGAACTGGGTAGAACACTCATCACTCATTTTCATTTCCACATTTTAACCTTTAAACATATTGTCTGCTGTATTTTTCGACATATACACTTTATGAGATCACAAGTGTTTCTTCCTTTTTCAGTTCTTAAGATTTTCTTTTTAATCACAAATAGGCCTCAGAATATTAGTCTTACTTTTCTTACATCCATTCAGATGTTGTTTTCTTTTCTCATTTCAACTGGTAAAAATCAATAGATATGCAAACTTTAATGAATTCTTTCATTTTTGGTATAAATCCAATTGGGCCATGATGTTGTAGCAGCTGTTTTTAATACATTGTTAGGTTTGTTGTATTTAGAATTTTTTAAAATCTATTTTAAAAGTGAAATAAGTCTGCATATGAAAATTTTTTACTCATGTGAAGCTTTTTTGGTATCAGGGTACAATTAACTTCATAAAATGAGTTCAGGTGGATTTATTTAAAAATTTTCTTATTCCTTGGAAGTTTATATAAAATTAGAATTTTATGTTTCCTTGATTGATGAAAGCAATATAATAATTATTCAGACTTAAATTTTTATTTTTTATTTTTTGGTATAGGTGGGTTTTTATATTTTCAATGAATATAATTGATGAGTATGACTTTATTCCTTAAAAAAAAATAAGCTGTGTTAACTAGAGCAGTTCACAGCAAAATTGAGCAGACAGTACAGGGCCTTCCCATAACCACAGCCCCCACACATATGTAGCCTCTCTCACTGTCACCCGAGTGGGCCATTTGTTACAGTCAATGATCCTGTGTTGACATATTATCACCCAAAGTCCCTAGTTTACATTAGGGTTCACTGTTGGCATTATACATTCTATGGGCTTTGACAAATATAATGTATATTTGTCATGCATAATGACATGTATCTGCCATTGTAGTAACATGTAAAATAGTTACACTGCATTAAGTTTTTGGGGATCATAGTGTATATTTTAACCCCAAACTTACATGGTTCAAATTATTAGAGAAGGCCATTTTATTGTAGTTAGATTCCACAATGAGACGGAACAGCTTTTTTAAATCTCTTTTTGGTAAAAAGAGAATTTTTCTCCAGCCAACCTTTTGAGTAAGGGTATATATATATAGCCTTATGAAGATTTAGCTTTATTCAAGCTGGGAACAAGGGGTAGTTTCAAGTCATCAATTGGTGTGAGTCCAAATTTCCACCAAATGCCATTAAAATCCAAGTCTCCTGACAACTGAGATTAACAGCACCCCCCCACCCCAGAAGTCAAAGATATATGGCCTGCTAAGCATTCCAGTTTTAGCACTGTGGTTCCTGTGAGTTCAACTGTGTATCTATAAGGATGTTTGTTATGTTTATTCCCTCAGAAATTCTAGTTTCTTTGTTTGTCATAAGGAAATATGTAGTCTGTCATAATCATGGAGAAAAGCTTCTGGGGTCTTAAAAACTTTGAAGATTGAAAGAAATATTTTATAATGGAGATGCTTACTTTATAAATAGAGAAAAAAGTATTGTATACATTTGCAATAGGTTACCTTGTGTCATAGCTACAGAATATTATAAACATTGGTAGGAAATAAGCAAAAATCAGGAGGGTTTATGATTGAAAAATGATAAATATCATTTTTGGACAAGGTCACTCATGTAATAGAGTACCAGACAATAAGACTGTGTCTACAATTTTAGGCAACAAAGAATGTTCAATAAATTTAAGTAGATGAATGAGACAATGGGCGATGGGATTGATATTATGTATCCCAGTTTAAGGGAGACTTTTGAAAAGAAGTCTTGTGCAATTTTAGTGGGTGAGCTGCAGCATAGCAGATGTTGGCGCTCCTTCCTTATCCCCTCAGTACTCAGCATTCTGATAGCTCATTACTGCAAACACCTGCCTCTTTCTTGCTGAGGACTTCTCCGTCCCCAGCAGTGTGCTCGGCTCATACACAGGTCAGGGACTTAACACCCCTGTGAACAACACTCAATTAGTGAGACACAGAACTCCGAGGCTCCATACTTCAGTTTCCTCATCCCACCACTGAGCATCCTGTATCCGTTCCTTCCTTGTCTGGCCACTCTTCTCACCAGCACTTTCCAATTAGCAGTAATTGGTTTACGTCAGATTTAACAATCAGTTTCTAATGATACCCTGTGAAGGTATTTTTGCCTTATGTTTCTCAATTTTGATCAATGCTTGAGTAAAAATACAGAAAGTTTCTTAACTGATTTGAAGAAGGAATAGCATTGGCTGTATTACAGCCACCATGGGGTCCAGCCAATCATTTTCTCTTGTTTAGTAATGTTTCAAATGCACTGAAGCATGTTATAACCAAAACGGCATGCAGACGAATTGGACGTGCCAGAATGGCCGTTAGAGTCATTCATGTCTACATACCTAGAGTCTCATCCAATGCCTTACATAGAGTAGGAGCTCAACATGCGGTGGATGAAAGAAAAATTAACGACACTCCATATTTATCCCACTTAACTGTGCTGTTGAGGGAGGACACACACTCTTTTCACTTTCCAGTGTTTATCCATGTTTTTTTGTACCTCACAGGTGAAACCATTCTTTAGGTAGTGAAGTCAGGGTACAGGACAAATGTTCTGCCATAGCTCCCGTAGAGTTATGATTCTGTAGATGCAAATTGTAATGACTATAAGGTTGATATTTCTTGGTAAATACAGCCTCCATTTTCCTAATCTCTTTCATGTAAACTCTCTTTGATTCCATCTTCTACAGCAGTAACAAATGTTTGTGGTAATGTTTGCTTCAGTCCTTTGTCCTGGCTGTTATATATTTTCCCTCTACATGCCGTTTGGTTATAACATGCTTCAATACATTTAAATCTTCTTAATATATTGATCAAATTTATGGTTTATGGGAATAAGGCCACTGACTTTTGTTACTACCCTGCTAAAGATTTCCTCTATTTCCCAATCATTTTATTATTTTTTAAAAGTGTATTTCAAGATGTGAATCATATTAAATTCGACCATAAAAACTATCCAATGTGTTCTTTGCGTATGCGTTTTGGAGTGCTTCTCTTATCCAGCCCAGTGGGACAAATGGTTGTTTTAATTTCTTCTCACAGAGATAACTGCCTTAAACACATGGAGTCTTGCATTTGTGGCTCTGTGAGGAGGCAGGCATCCTGCTGTGTGTCCTTCAGTTCCTGGTTTGGTGGCCTTTCCTCCCAAATGCTTCTCTCTACTTCCCAGATTTGGCTTGGCATCCTTGCTGGCGGTCCCCTCAGCCTCTCTCCTGCTGAGTCAGGGTTTGCACGGTCTTGTTCTGTGAAGTCTGTGTACTTCTCTGTGCATTCTACCAGCTAGCAAAAGTTTTATCCTCAGCACTTTATACTGTGCCTAGCACATGATAAATAAACACTCACTGATTATGCGATGACTATTTGTTCAGAATAACATATTTTTAATATTCAGAAATCAGTCATATTTATTGTTATCAAATTTATTGCAGTTACATTGTTTAATGAAATTATATAGGTTTCGAGGGTTCAATTCTATAATACATCGTTTCTGTATTGCATTGTGTATTTACCACCCAAAGTGAAATCTCCTTCCAGAACTATACTTTTTCTTTTCTTTTTAAAATTTTATTTATTGTGTTTTTTTTTTTTTTTGAGAGAGAGAGAGAGAGAGAGAGAGAAATTTGTTGTTCTACTTCTTTATGCATTCATTGGTTGCTTCTTGTGTGTGCCCTGACCAAGGATCAAACTAGTAACCTTGGTGTGTGGGGATGATGCTTTAACCAACCAACCTACCTGGCCAGGGCCAGATCAATAATTTTTCAAAAGATATTTTGGCTTTAGGAAGGAGCCGTTATTTTGTTTCTAGTATTCTTCCTCATTTTGTTTCCTATCTCTGCATAGTTGAACCTAAAGTTTTAGCCAGTAGCATACTTTCATTATCACGCATATTTTACACACAATTTTGTACTTCTTTGTGCTCTTCCGGAGTTGATTCACTCACAATACTACAAAAGGAGACTTTTGGAAAACCTAGAACTGGAAGATACCCTTGTTGTTTTGTTTTGTTTTTTTGTTTTGTTTTATTTTGTTTTGTCAAAGGTATAACCTTGCAGAAATCAGCTCGCTTCTATGGATCTCAGTTTCCGCACATGTAAAAGAGGGGAGGATGGAACAATCCCTAAGGTGTGTTCAAGAGAAAAGATTCTTTAATTCTATGACTGAGAAAAGTTTTCCATTAAAGCTTTATATTTCTTCACCTCCCCTCTCCACTCCTGCAAAGGCACCCTAATCATTTTTCCTTTTCTTTGGGCCTGATTGTCTCTTCTTGTTTATAGCTGCCACTAATTTGCTCGTTTGCTTCCTGGAAAATAGCTAATTAAAACCCACTTCAGCTAACAAGCTGACTGGGACCATGCAAATGTCACTCTCTGCTGTCTGCTATTTCCGTTTATGTTATTAGCGTTGTGTTTTCCTCCCTCTCTTATATTGAATGCGAGGATGGATTTAGCGCCCTCTTCACAGGTGTGCACTGGTACCACCACCACCATCCTGGGAAGCGCGGCTGCGTTACTGCACTTCAGCACTTTGAGTGTTATTACCCCTGACAGTTAATGGTTTCAGACTACATTGCTTGTTAGAGCTAGATTTTTGAACAGCTTCATCTATCTTTTTGTTTTTACAGTGACTGGCCACATTAAGTATATGTGTCTGAGCTATTAGTCCCGTCTGTTCATCGCATGCATTTCATTTGGTGTACGATTCCTTTTTTCTCTCTAAAATTAGTATGTATTGTCATCCATATACTTCCACACATTGACTTTTGTTATAATTATGCTGTCATCATTGTGCTTCCACACATTTGCTAATTTATTGTAGCTAAATTAGACCTAATATTAGCAATTCTGCAGCTGTTCCTTTAGAATATACATGACCATATATTTGTATGTTATTTAGTAATTATATTCCACAGCAAAAATATGAACCATGTTTTCAAGAGGGAGAGAGGGAAGATGTGAAAAAAGGGGATTAAATAAAAATAAAGTCACCTGAGAGTGGAGAATAGAGCAAGGAAATAAAAAAAAAAAAACAAAACCTCACGCATTACAAAAAAGGCTTAAGGAGTAGTAAACAAAGAGCACTGAATGCTTATGGGGGACTCTGCAATTCGAAGGGCATGGGCATGAGGTCTGAGACTCGCAACAAACACGCCTTCTCTGAGATAGTTTTCTCTGCTCTAGTCTTCCGTTACCATGAACATGCTCCTACTGGAATAGCTGAGCAAAGACTGCCACAAGGAAGTGACAGTAGGCTTTTTGTGTGAATTGCAAAGAGGAGATGAGATGGGTTCTGTGGGTGCTTCTGTGAAAACATGGCATCCAGTACACTTAGGTACCAGGCAGACTTAAACGATTTGGTTTACAAACATGTTTGAATGGGAGATGGTGAGAATGAGGAAATGAGAATGGTTTGTATTTTTACATTGTTTAGAATAATAAACGGCTTCAAATGTAGGTTCCTGCTTTGATTATATCTGGAGATGTTATTTGAAGGAATATGAAAAAGTGCTTGCAGTGTGTGCTCTCTGTGTATTTTGCATTTTAAATAGGTTATAAGAGTTGAACATGATACAGCCATCTGAAATTATACAATAACAGATTGGGCATAATGTATGACACAGATAAATAGTCAACAAAATAGATTCTCCTAGGACACAAACTACTTGTTGTGAGCAGTTGTGTATTTTGTAAAGCCACCTGGGTACTGTTTAATAGATGGAGTTAGTAATCCAGTTAATGGGACCCTTGTGGTCTAAAAGAATTCACAAGATGTCCCAGGGTACCTGGTCCTACTCCTAGGAAGTAACTTACTAGGAGAAACTAGCTCAGTAAGTACTGGTTGTTACAGATACTATTCCATGTTTTAATCGGTCCAAAAATTTTATACAATGATTTAAAACAAAATAAGATAAACTTTATAATGGTATTGATGTCTTAACTTTGAGAATATGTCCTAGACAGGTCTGTTCCCCTGGGGTAATATCCTGCATAGTGTATTAGAGATTTGGGCACAGCATACCTCTGAGATATTCATATTTTCTTTCTAACATGGGTCATAAGAGGAGGATTTTCATTGCTGAGTATGCCTCACCCTGACTGCCCTCTTCTCTCTTTCCTCAGTGGAACTGAATATGTCATTTCTCTCCTCCAACTGATCGAAGCCTGCTCTTCCGCTCTTAGAATGCAAAGCAAATTGAAATGGCTATAACATTTTGCACTGTTACCCCTCACTGGGGTTTTATAAGAAACTACATTAAACTTAAAAAACATGATGTTCTAGTAGTAGGATTTGGGAGAAGTCAGTAAGTGGGAGATATGAAAACTCTGAGGGTTTTAGAGCTCATGAAACCAAAGCACACAGACAAGTATGGATGCATAAACCTGGCTTTTTCCCTTTGACAGGATAATGGTCTTACTAGAACTTGCAAGGCCAACAGTAAACATAACCCCAGCCTGTAGACAGTGAGAACTGCCTCAGGTGAGATTTGAGGTCATGTTGATTTAATAAATAAGGGTTGAAAATTGAAGAGACAGCAAACATACAAAAATACCAATAACAAATTAAACAAACAAATAAACAATCCTATCAGGCCCTCTTTATGCTTAAGCATTGTCCTTCTGAGCTCATATTGGATTGAAGCACCATTGTGGTATGTCCTTTGCATGAGTGTTTTGAGCACAGGGCTCACGTAGAATTGAAATTGCAGGAGGAGATGGCCTGTCATTCACCTGATAATTCTTTATAGCAGCAATTTTCAAGTTTTTTCATCTCATGGCACAAATAAACTAATTACTAAAATTCTGTGGCATACCAAAAAATAAATTTTTTGCTGACCTGACATAAAATAGGTATAATTTTGATTAATTCACACTGACAGCTGTTGTTGTGTTGGACGTTGTCATTTTTTAAAATTTAATAATCTAAAGAAATAGAGTTCAGTGCCCCTGACTAAATAGTCAGGTATTGCATGTTTCAAAAATTCTTATGGCACACCAGTTGCCATAGAAAATTTCTGCTCTATAGACTCTGGGACCTATTCCACAGGACTCTTCTGCCTTGGCTTAGCTTTGCCCCCTGGGACAGCTGATGTTGAACACTGACTCTACCACCTGTAGCAAGAATCTGAAATGGGTCAAATTAAAGTCCCCTCCCTTCCCCCACAACACAATTTACCTCCTCAAGATCATAGAAATAGAAGAATGTTCCCATTTGACTTTCTTTGTCCTAATCTCCATGGCTCCAGGGCAAGCTGCTCACTCAGAGACCAGGGCAAGAAAAAAAGGCTGATAAAAGCAGACAGTAGACTTTGAGATTTGCCAAATCTTTAGAACAATTTGGAGGCTACTTCCTGGAACAAAGCCTACTCTCTTAATCAGTCAGGCTTAAAAACTTAAACCCATTGCTGCTTATCTCCTTGATCAGTTTTCTTATTTGTTCCAGATTGTGTGGAATGTTAGTGGAGTCTTGGCCAGAGACACTGTCAATCATTCTTTCAGAAGATGTGCCTTTAATTTTGGTTTGGTTTCTTACTGCACTAGTTTTGCCAGTTTTAGTGACAGAGCATTGTCATTTTTGCTTTCATGTTTACTGGTAATGGTTAATTATTGTGCTTAAATTCTGTATGACTCTGGGTAGAATTAATCCATGTAATGTTTATTGAGCAGTTATTAAATGACTGGAATTTGTTTTCTTTACAGGCAAATATGAAATATCAAAAAAGGATCTTTTGACAGAAAATCAGAGTCTGAAATACTCAATATTTTACAGCCTTCATTCACAACCTTTAATTTTCTGCCTTCTCCTTCACATTGTTTATATGGGCAACATACTCATCAGTAAATGTAATCATTACACTCTCTGCTTCTCAATATTGGATGGAAATGGAAAATAGGTTAAGATATACTCCTGTGATGATTCAAGTTCTTTTGGGCCCAAGAGAATGTGAAATAGCTTTGAAAAATCTGTTACCCCCTTTACCTCCAATTTTTTAACATCATGCCGGAGATTTTGATTTGCGTCTCTATGGTGTAGAGCAGGTATGTCTTTTTCTTTCATTTTGAAAATTATGGCATGCTAGAATGGATACAAATTAATATGTACATCAGTAGTGATTAGAATGTTTGATATTTTAAAATAAAGCAAATAAAAACAGGCAAAATATGAGCGTGCATTGTTGCTAGCACCAGGAAAGCAGTGTCCTGCTTGACTAGATTATCCAGTGGATAAAATTTCAACTGGAGTGAAGAGCAAGAAAAACCTGTTGGAGTCCTAGCAAAGTGCTACCTTAGAAACTCTGTGGAGCCAGATAGCGCTGCTTAGTGACTGAGATGAAGAAGTATCAAAGCGGTAGAAAAACATTTATTGAAAGCTTGTAGGGCTCAGTGGTACTGGGCCTCATGTTTTTGCTGAAAATCACCACTGTCTTTAGCAAGGCATTTATGAGGACCCAGCTTTTGAATTTCTGCATTTATTCCCTGGGGCCTGTTGTCTCATTCTGTATAGCAGTGTGTATATGTGTGTGTGTTACATGTCCAAAATTGTGCCTGTGTACAAATAGCTAAAATTAACCAAGAATTTCCTCAGAGAGATCAATGTGCAGGAGTTAAAACGCAAGCTTATATGACAGTCCCCAAATTTAGGACTAGTTAAAGGCTAAAAGATAAAATATTCAGAAAAAACTGGTCTTTAGATTTCTAGATATCTTCCAAATGTCTCAGGCTACATGATAAAATTACAATATTCTCATTCACCTTAAGATGTTACCATAAACAATGTTTTTCAAATTTTTCTTCTAAAGTGAAGCATTTTCCATGGCAGAGAAAAGAGAGCAGGGAAGTGGGGAGGGTAGTGGTGATTGTAGTCAGAAACCAGCTGCTGCAGAAGAGAAACAGTAGTTTTGGAGTCTGGTGTTTTATCTTATCAATTAATGTGAGTTTTCCATTCTATTTAACAATGCATTCATGGTTGTTCTATCTTAAGTGTTTTTACCAAATGTATTTGAATACAAAAGGAAGCCCCATAGTTTGATGTTTTAATGATTATCAAACGAGCTATCTGAAAAAAAAAAAAAAAAAAACAACTGTGTAGGCATATTTGTATCCCATTTTGGGAAGAACACCTTTATTTATTATTGGTTTCTGAAAGTAAGTCATGGGGAAAATTTTTAAAAAGGAAAGGTTAATGGGGAATTTTATAAAAGATCATTGCTGTGATTGTCTTGTGAACAGAATATATGAGAGCTATTAACTTAGGCTTCAGAATGTACTCCAATCAAGATAGTTTTGTATTGGCCTGCAAGATTTGATTATAAGAGCATTTTTTTCCAACTACAAAAGTTTCTATTGCCTAGCAAAATAAATCAGTTAGCCTCCCTCTTTTTCTAATCAAACTAAAGTAAGCCCACTTTTTTTACAAAGCAACTTTGGGAAGATAGAGTAGTGAAGGTTAGACCTTTTTTGGTCTTACCAATTTTTGATAAGAGAAAGCAGGAAGAGGGAACATTTGAAATCTGAGCCACACTATGAGGTTTGCCTAATGCACCAGCCTCACTTTTTCACTCAGAGGGTGGCCTTATAATGAATTCAAGCCCTTCAACTCTTCCTGGACAGGAGCTTTATAGGTATTCATTTACAGAGACTACGCAACTATGTAAGGCTGCTATCTTGTTATTTTGGTTGGGAGAATTGTCATGCGGTTGGGAGGGCAAAGATGATTAGTGTCACATTCTTCTTTGCTTATAAATGCAACAATTATGTTCCCTTCATAGAAATATCTACTGCTAAGAAAGCTAAATTTCATTGGCACGGGTGTAAAGGTTAGGATTGTTCTCTGTTTTGAACTCCTTTCAATAGCCTGAGACTGACTGAACCAGTCAATCTGACATTGATTGGGCGTCCTGTGTATCAGGCTTTGTGCTGCCACTTTCAGAGCCCCACACAAAATAATACCAAGTAGACATTTTTGAGGTATGCTCTTCTCTAGAGCATATGATGATCCAAAGCCAATGTACTAATCAGGCTAGCCATGCTCGTTTACTCAGGAACATCAGAAACTTGGTCAATTTGATGAATGTACTCTTAAGAAGTTAAACTTAATGTCCCGATTGAGTCAAAGCTGGCAGCTGCTTTTAACATCATTTTGCAAGTCAAAAACCATTTTGAATATATTTTGTCAACATAAATGGAGATAATATAAATTTCCTCAGAGCACTATTATAAAGACTAATTACACAGGATAAGTATTCAATACTATGGTAGCAAAGGTGACATTGTAGTTAAAATGTCTCTTTAACAAGGAAAAGGAGGAGAAGGAAGATGGTGGCACAATAGGAGGAGGCAGATGCCACTTCCCCTACACACGGGAGAAAAACCTAGCCAATCTACAGAGGAACAGAGCAGACAGTCAACAGTACCACAGCATACATGAAAATAGGAGATCAAAATCTGTAGTGGACATTGGAAAACCAGATGGTAAGGAGAGTTCTTCAGGACAATAAGAGCCCAGGGATCAGCAGGGAGACCAGGGCAGCTGAAGCCCCAGGCTGGTGCTTGCTGGGTCTGCCACCAGGGTCTAGGGAGGTCAACCACTCGCTCCCTGGCCGAACAAGGGTTGAGCAGCTACAGGAGAGACCTGGTTGCTTGAAGTCACAGAGAGGGGAGTTAGGGTCTGAGTGGCAAACATGCTGGGGCTGTGAGCACCCACTCATAGCCCTGGGTGGAGTGTACGCTGGAGCCTGTGTGACCAGAGGCAACCGCAACCATAGGATGGGGTTTTGGGGAAGCCCATGCTGGGAACCCGGGGAGTGCGCACACTCTGTGGGAAACCTGAAGCTAAAACCATGAACTTAGGGTGAGCGCGTGCACCGCAGAAACCCAGAACCCACACTTGTAAACTCAGACAGTGCATGCGTCGCGTAGGAGAACTGGAGCTCACACCCATAAACCCGGGGAGTGTGCATAATCCGTGGGAAACCTGGAGCTCACCCCCCCCGTGAACCCAGGGTGAGTGCTCAAAACTTGGGAAACCCGCAGAGCCCACACTGGTAAACTCTGGCAGTGCGCACGCTCCAGAGAAAACTGGGAATTCGCACCCATAAACCAAGGACAACTCGCATGCCCCATAGGAGACCCAGAGCTCACACTCATATACTCGGGAAGTGCTCCATCTGTGGGAGACCCAAGCTCACACCCATAAACTCAGGGAAAGCATGTGCATGGCAGCAGGCCCAGAGCCCATGCCCCTAGGCCCTGCTCAGTGAGGTGCTGGGCTAGCCCTGGGAAAAGTAGCCCAAAGCTGACTGAGTGCTGAACAGGGAGAAAAGCGATACTGTCACCCCTGGGCCATTGCAGTCAGCAAGACAAGAAAAACCGGCTTGGCAAGTTTGAAAACAGCACGAGTTTGTTGTTGTTGTTGTTGCTGTTGCTGTTGTTTGTTTATTTTTTTAAAATAATTTTATTTTTTTTTCTTATTTTTATCTTTTTTACCCCTCAACTCCTTTTGCTTCTCTTTACTTCTTTCTTGTTTTATTCCTTCTTCCTTTCTTTCCAATTTTAGCTCTTCTTTCTTCCTCTTTTTTCTTCTTTTTTCATTTTTTTATCTTTTCTCTTTTTAAATACCCACAGGTGAGACAAAAAAACCTGGAGAACTGGAGCTGTGAAAAAAACAGAGTTGGACCCAAAGAGCGGGCATCCCAACAGCTGAGACAGTGGAAGCTGTGAACACCAGGATACCAAAAGGAGTCTACACCACTGAATCTCACAGGTATTCTACCACAGAAGTTCACACCATAAACCCAGGGAGCCAGAAGAGATCAATTTAAGAAGCTGAGGCTAACAAGAAGAGTCTCACAAACAATGGGAAGACAAAGAAACAATCCCCAAATTAAAGGAAAGGAGGAAGCCCTATAAGAATGCTACATGAAACAGAGGCAACTCAACTATCAGATATTGAGTTCAAAGCAATGGTTATCAGGAAGATCCATGAGCTCTCAATGAGCTACCAGAAACTACAGGGAAGCTACAATGAACTTACTGCAAACTATATCAACATGAAAAAGGAAATAGAAAGTATCAACAAGGACCAAGAGGAAACGAAGAACACAATATCTGAACTGAAGAACACAGTAGAAGGAATGAAAAGCAGAAATGATGAGCAGAAGATTAGATCAGCGAGTTGGAGAACAAAGTAGGAAAAAACACCCAGAAAGAGCAAGAAAAGGAAAAGAGGCTCAGAAAGAATGAAGAGGGATTAAGAGAAATGAAAGACAATATGAAACATAATAATATCCGTATAATAGGGATACCAGAAGGAGAAGAAGAAGAGCAAGGGATAGAAAACTGATTTGAAAAAGTAATGATGGAAAACTTTCCTAATTTGATGAGAGAAAAGGTCACACAAATCCAGGAAATACAGAAAGTCCCAATCAAGAGGAGCCCAAAGAGGCCCACTTCTGTTAATTAGGATTAACAGAAATTCTTCTGACTCACAACCTGATAAGTAATTTACCTGTCCATCCTATTCTTCAAGGTCAGCTACAGAGCTACCTGCACTAAATAACGAGCATAAAGGAACTCTGTAACTTTAGTGTTGATTCAGTGATCATTAACATAGAAGCTGTTAAAGCTGTAGTTAAGAATAATTATGTTTTATACCAGGTTCTCAGAGGAGTCAAATATCTAATATATGTGAGAAAAAGATATGGGCCTTTCAGGATTTGTTGGAATCAAAACCAGAAAAGAGAACTGGTGAGGCGTTTATGAATAAGAGCAGGTTTTTTGTCATTTTTCAGGTGAAATAGCAGTGATTCTACATGCTGATGGGAATTACCTAGCAAAGAGCAAAATATTGTAACATAAAGATGGGAAACTTGCTAGAGTTTTGGCACCCTTGAGTAGACAGGAGGGCACTAACGGCTGGTCTGGTTTTGGAGAGGAGCAGAATAACGAGCAGGAAGGTGAAGCTTCTGGTAGGTTGGTAGTTGTGGTGGCGGGAGACAGTAAAAGTTCCTGTGATTGTTTCAGTTTCCTGAGGAAAGTTTGATTATCTGCTGAGAATAAAGATAAGGGGTGTTGGAGGTGTGAACAAGAGAAGGAAGGGAAGAGTCAGTTAAAAAACAGGAGACAATAGTCTAGGGAAATGTATGAATTCTGGCTGCAGTAAGGTCTTACTTCAGGTTCACGAGAACTGACATCAGTCTGTGTTTTGCTTTAATCACATTAAACACATAATGAGAGAACAGTTGGATTTATAAAAATGTGGTTTATCAAACTAATTCTGTGAAATGAAAAGAGGGTTAAGGAGTTGAGAGTGAGCTGGGAGCCACAGGACTGATGGGGAATAACCTGCAAGTCAACAAGGACGGAGAGTGGATGGTATAGTCCTGATGATGATTCATGGCTGGAAGTTAGGGAACAGAATGGGTCGGGTGTGGTAATGAGCAGAGGTTAGGTTGAATGATTCAGCAAATGGAGGAAACAATATGACACCCTTGAGAGGCCCATAAAAGGTGAAATGTCTCCAAGAAGACTATCTTTGTGACCTGATATGAATAGCAATAATACTGAGCCTCCATTTTCTCCTATGCAAGGATCTGTGTATACTGTCTACTAAATCAAGCATGTTTAGTTAGCTGTTCAATTTTCAGTTAGTGACTAAGACTATGAATTGTGCAGTGTGTTTCTCTCCCCAGTTCTGCCACTCACTAGTTGTACAAACTTGAGCAATTTATTTAAACTCACTGTGCTTCAGTTTCTTTCTCTGAGAAGTGGACTAATTCAATAATGGAATGTGTACTTTGTAAGCTTGTCATAAGGAATGAAATGAGTAAATATGTGTAAAGCTTTCAGATCAGTGCCTAGTACACAATAACAATTATATAAATAGACATGGAAAATGCAAGCTGAGCTTGGAATATTTGTGGTTCCATAAAGTGTGGAAGCACGTAGAACATTTTGGAGGCATGCTAAAAAGACATAGGGGCAACATGTAGCATTCCCAGCAGGCAAATCTGAGACAACTTAACCAATAAAATAAATAGGTGGTAATCAATCATAATTAAACAAAATATCCATGAATCCATACTGATACAAAGATGTAATTGATTAAATAACTAAGGGAATGGCAGAGAGGGGAAATGTTTTCCCTATAGTAATAGAATTCAAAGTAATAAATGTATAAGGAGTGACAGAAAAAGAAAGTTTACATTAGGCAAATACCATGGTAATAAAAATAACTGTTGCAGGAAAAAAATCATCAATGGATACTAAAACTAGTGGAAGAGTATAGGGAGAAAAATGAGATTTGAATAGTTTCTAAGTATCTACTTGTGAGATAATTATTCATTACAAAGGGAACAATGACCATTTTACTTTTGACAAACTGGTGGAGACCACCAAACGATTAAAGTTAACATCGCCAATGATGACAGACTGACATGTACTTTCTGATATGATGCTCTGAAAAGGGCGTTGCATCACATCTGTGGTATGCTTGACAAACACATGTAATCTTAACCTAATCTTGGGAAACACAGACAAATACTGAGGGAGCTTCTACAAAATAGCTGGTTAGTATTCTTCAAAAGTGTTCAGTCATGAAAAACCAAAAGCAAACAAAATTTTCAAAAAACTGAAGAACTGTCACAGATTAGAAGAGAAGTAGGCATGACTGTTAAATGCAGCACTGTGTCCTGGGTTGGATTTTGGACCAGAAAAAGGTTCTTATTGAGAAAAGTAGGTGATTCTAATAAGGTCTGTAGATTACTTAATAATATTGTGTCAATATTAATTTCCTGGTTTTAATAATTGTACTATGATTATAAAGGATATTAACATTAGGGAGAACTGAATAAAAGGAGTACAGAAATTCCCTGTATGATTTTTGCTACTTTTAAAAAGTTTAATATTATTTTAATATTAAAAGTTAGAAGAATTTAAAAAACCCACTTATATCTGCCATCAAAAGGTGGAGAAACAATGAACAACCTAGCCTCAATGAGCTCATCTAATGTCAATACTATGGCCTTGAAATATTACTATTTGCTGTTAAAAGTTACCAATGTTCCTTGGTAAAAACCCTGATTGCAGGTTTCTGTCAGAATGTGTAGGATGAGCCTGGTTCTTCTTATCATAACAGAAAGCAAGAATATTAAAGGATAGCTGATTGGGTAAGAAAGACTTAGACATCAGTTTGAAAACTCACTGGACAAACTCTTTCACTGGACAACTTTACTGAAGTTCAAGCAATTTGAACTTCAGTAAAGATAGTAGCTGCAAAGGATTAGAACATACATTATGTTTGAAGCCATGATTTCATAGTAATGCTGGGGGAAAAATACCTAACTGCTCACCTTTGGAGCATGCTAGGAAGCTTACTCTTAATTTTGAAAATTTATAAATAAGAGAGGGAAAAAAGCATATTCCTGCCTTTCCTAGACAACTGAATTGCAGAATAATCAATAGTCGATAAGGGTATGTTTCTTATTATATAAGTATCTCAGCTAATACATGAAAAGAAATAAGATTATAGTATTGTAATATTGTGATTTATAACAAGAAATATATGTTTGGTTTTCATCCCATTTCTGGTACAGAGCTCCTAAAACCTTAGAATTTCCTAAGTAATGGGAGCAAAAAATGATGTATCTTATCATGTTAATGAAATGATTTTTGGAAAGTACCTAAGGATCGAGGTTGGCTCTGCCACAGGTGCCAACCATAAGATCACAGTGTTGAAACTTTGAGTCCCACCCTAGACCTCTTGGAAGAGGGAAAGGAGGTGGAAGTTGAATCAGTCACCAATGGTCAATGATTTACTCAGTCATGCTTATGTAATAAAGCCTCCGTGAAAACCCAAAAAGATGGTTCAGAGAGCTTCCAGATTCGTGAACATGTGGAGATGCTGGGACAGTGGTGCACCTGGAGAGGGTGTGGGAACTCCATACTCCTTCCATATACCTTGACTTCCAAATTTCTTCCATCTGAATGTTTGGCTGTACTCTTTATTGTATCCTTTTATAATAAACTGGTAAATATAAATAAAGTATTTTCTTGAGTTCTGTGAGCAAATTAATCAAACATGAGGAGGGGGTCATGGGAACCTCTTATCTATATAGCCATACAGGTGACAACTTGGATTTGAGATTGGCATCCTGAGTTCGAAGTGGTCAATTGGAATCTCCAAGTTGTAGCTGGTCATTCAAAAGCACAGTTAGTAATTTGGATTTTTGAGTGGTGTCTTGTTGGGGACCACTTTGTGTGGTATCGGGAATTGTAGCCCCGCACAAGCCAGGCCTTGACTAAGGGCCTGTAAGTCTTGACCAGAATGCTGGTAATGCCAGGAGGTAGGCATGACCTGATACTATCACCAAGGGTTCCCGTGGGAATTCAGGCCTAAAGAATGCATTACACCGCTTGAGGCTTGCTTTGCTTTGTATAGCCGTGTGGCCACAAGTCAGATATCTAAATCCAAAGCAGAAGGCATGAACTCCTAATCTCATGAACCATGCCTTAATGACCCTCTGGTGTCAGCATATCTAACAGACCTTGACCTGAGGTACATCTCTGCATTTCCTCAACTGTTATCTATAGATAATATCTGTTTTTTTTTTTTTTGGTAACTATTATCATTAGATATTGATTGATGAGCTTTGCAGGCATTTTGTATACCCCTGCACACAGCATTCTCAATAAAAGCCTCAGAAGAAAGGACCTCAGGGCTCTTCTCTGCGAGATTAGCCAGGCTTTTCTCCACAAGCAGATTGCATCTTGGTAGTCTTACTTTCATCCCAGGAGGCCAGAAGAGCTCTGTGGGACGTAGTTCTCCCACAGTGTCTGAAGTTGAGGAGGGAGTGAGATCTTCACCCGGAGAATCTGATGCAACCTCCAGGTAGATAGTGGAGAATTGAATTGAATTGTAGGACAGCTGGCACCCATAGAACTGCTTATTGGTAATCAGAACATAAATGTAAATATCATAATGGACTTTAATGGATCTAGGCAATGATTACTAATGGCTGCTAACATCACAAAAAGAAAGGCAACCAATCATTGTGTTTCTCTAGACAACCAATCACTAGTTCAGCACCAACTGTGAGCTAATCTTGTTAAAACTTTTGATCCTGAATCTGATGAAACCTCTAGACTTAGCTGTTATTTTAAAGAAAAGACAGCGGTACTTGAACAACAATAAAAAAAGAAAAGAAAAGAAACATGTTTAAATGACTCCATCGGAATGCAAAATCAAAATGTGACATATGCTACTTCGACAAGCTGCATTTCTTCAACAAAAAATGCATGAGAAAAAAGTCTAGGGAGAAATTCTATATGAAAACATCTTAAGAGGCATATCACCTTACTGTAATATATAGACTTCATTTGGATTCCAATTCAAACACAGTTAAAGAAACTATAGGGTTTGGGTTAGTAAAAACTAACAGGACATTTAATGATATTAACAAATTACTAATTTTTATATGTAATAATATGTGGTTAAGTTAAAAACTTATGCCTTTAGCAATGCACATTGAAATATTTAAAGATAAAATAACATATTGTCTGAGGTTTACTTTAAAATAATAGAAAATAGGGTGTGCAGATGGGAGTATAGATGAAAAAAAGACCTGCCATTAGTTCATAATTGCTGGAGCTGGATGATGTGGACATGAAATTAATTATACTATTCTCCTTAGTTTTCTGTATGTTTGAAACTTCTAAAACTCAAATTTAAAAAAATTAAACAGATTTTTGAAAGATATATGATGAACTTATGGCATGATAACAGCCTTATAGACCATATGTCAATAATTCCCATATTCTTCTTCCCCAAATTCTAGTTTATAGCAAACAACCCAAAAGCTGGAGATGGAGAGTCTATTTACTCTGCACATTCAACAAAGTCATAAATTTGTTTTCAAATATTTTGCAATAAGAAAAAGCAAGATGTGTTATTCTAACACTATGCCCCCACAAACCACATTTTTTTTTTTACAACTTTTGGTTTGTTTCCACTGGATTCATCAAAATGTTTATGGGACTCATCAAAACATTTGTGGGTAAAATCCATTTGCTAAAAAACATTTCTTGCTTTTTTTCTTAAAAATTAGTCAAAACCTTCTTCTACTCTCCCTTAAGAAGTGAAATTAAAAACTTGACATGAAGACTCCGACTTTGGATTTCTTCTTTAAAAAATTAATCTTTATTGTATTTTTCCCATTACCATTTAGCCCTCTCATACCCCCCACCCTTCTGCCAGCAATCACCACACTGTTGTCCATGTCCATGAGTCCTTTTTCATTTTTGTTCAAACCCTCTACCCCCTCACCTCCCACCCCACTAGCTGTCATCTGTTCTTCATCTATGAGTCTGTCTCTGTTTTTTTCCTTAGTTGAGTTTGTTCATTAGATTCCACACATGAGTGAAATCATATGTATTTGTCTTTCTCTGACTGGCTTATTTCACTTAGCATAATGTTCTCCAGGTCCATCCATACTTTTGCAAAGGGTAAAATTTTTCTTTTTTTCACAGCCGAGTAGAATTTCTGTGTAAGTGTCCCATAGTTGTCTTATCCAGTCATCTGTTGATGGACACTTCAGCTGCTTCCATATCACGGTGAATGTAAATAATGCTGCAATGAACATAGGGGTGTTTTATGTACTTTCGAATTAGTGTTTTTGGTTCCCTTGGATATATTCCCAGAAGTAGGATTGCTAGGTCAAAAGGCTGATCCATTTTTAATTTTTTGAGGTATCTCCAAACTGCTTTCCACAGTAGCCGCACCAATGTGCATTCCCACCAACAGTGCCAAAGGGTTCCCCTTTCTCCACACCCTTACCAGCACTTGTTGTTTGCTGATTTATTGATGAAAACCGTTCGGACAGGTGTGAGATTATAGCTCATTGTAGTTTAAATTTGCATTTCTCTGACAATTATTGATGTTGAGCATCTTTTTATATGTCTATTGGCCATCTGTATGTCCTCCTTGGGGAAGGATCTATTCAGGTCCTTTGCCTGTTAATTTTGGGGGGGAGGTGTTTAGTTTTGTAAGTACTTTACAAATTTTGGATATTAACCCCCCAGATCAGATGTATTGGTGAATATGTTATCCCAATCCATGAGTAGTCTTTTTATTTTGTTGATGATTTTCTTTGCTTTGCAAAAACTTTTCAGTTTGATATAGTCCCATTTCTTTAATTTTTCTTTTGTTTTCTTTGCCTGGAAAGATATATCCAAAACAATTTCTACAAGCAATGTCTGAGATTTTTTTACCTATGTTTTCTTCTATGATTTTTATGGTTTGGGGTCTACCATTTAAGTCTTTGATCCATTTTGAATTTATTCTTGTGCGTGGTGCAAGAAGGTGATCTAGTTTAATTTTTCTGCATATATCTGTCCAATTTTCCTAACATATTTATTGAATAAACTGTCATTAGCCCATTGTATGTGCTTGTTTCCTCTGTCAAATATTAATTGACTATAAAGGTATGGGTTTATTTCTGTTCTCTCTATTCCGTTCCATAGATCTATGTGTCTGTATTTTATGCAGGTACCAGGTTGTTTTGATTACTACGGCCTTGTAGTATAGTTTGATATTAGGTAATGTGTTTTCCAATTTTGTTCTTTCTCAGGATTGCTGTTGCTATGTGGGGCCTTTTGTGGCTACATATAAATTTTTGAAATATTTGTTCTAGTTCTGTGAAATATGTCATTGGAATCTTGAATAGACTTGCATTGAATCTATAGATTATTTTGGGTAGTATGGATATTTTCCTATTAATTCTTCCTATTAATGAACATGGTATGTGCTTCCACTTATATGTATCTTCTTCAATTTCTTTCTTAAATGTCTTATAACTTTTTGAGTACAGGTCTTTTACATTCTTGGCTAAGTTTGTTCCTAGGTATTTTATTCTTTTGAAGCAACTGTGAATGGCATTATTTTCTTAATTTTCCTTTCTGTTAGTTCTCTGTTGGCATATAAAAGTGAAACTGATTTCTGAATATTAATTTGGTATCCTGCTGTTTTGCTGAATTCTCTTATAAGTTATAGTAGTTTGTTGGTGGAATCTTTGGGATTCTCTATGTACAGTATCGTGTCATCTGCAAATAAAGACAGTTATACTTCTTCCTTTCCAATGTGGATGACTTTTATTTCTTCTTCTTGTTTATTGCTGTGGCCAGGACTCCCAGTACTATGTTGAATAAAAGAGGTGAAAGGGGACATCCTTGTCTTGTTCCCAATATTAAGGGGGAACAGTTATAATTTTTGCCCATTCAGTATGATGTTGGCAGTTGGTGTATGATGTTGCCCATTCAGTATGATGTTGGCAGTTGGTGTATGGCCTTTATTATGTTTAGGTATGTTCCCTCTATTTCCACCTTGCTGAGAGATTTGGTCATAAATGAGTGGTGGATTTTATCAAAAGCTTTTCCTGCATCTATTGATATAACCCTGTGGTTTTTATCCTTCATTTTGTTTATATGGTCAATCATGTTTATTGATTTGCTAATGATGTATCATCCTTGCGTTCCCAGAATAAATCCCACTTGATCCTGGTATATGATCTTTTTGATGCATTGCTGCATTAGGATTGCTAATATTTTGTTGAAGATTTTAGCATCTATGTTCATTGGTGATATTGGCCTATAATTTTCTTTTCTTGTAATGTCTTTATCTGGTTTTGGAATTAGGATGATGCTGTCTTCACAAAATGAGTTTGGGAGCCTGCCCTCCTCTTGAATTTTATGAAATAGTTTGAGAAGGTTTTAATTCTCAAAATGTCTGGTAAAATTTACCTGCAAAGCCATTTGGTCCTGGGCTTTTGTTTGTTTGGAGTTTTTTGATTACTGCTTCAATGTCATTAGGTATAATCTGTCTATCCAGATCCTCTGATTCTTTTTTATTTATTTTTGGGAGATTGTATGTTTCTAGGAATTTATCCATTTCATCTAGGTTGTCCGGTTTGTTGGCATATAATTGTTCAAAATATTTTCTTACAATCCTTTGTATTTCTTTGGTGTCAGTTGTTATTTCTCCTCTTTCATTTCTGATTTTATTTATTTGTGTCCTCTCTCTCTTTTTTGATGAGTCTGATTAAAGGTTTGTTAATCTTTTCAAAGAACCAGTTCTGGGACTCATTGATCTTTTGTATTGTTTTTTTAGACTCTATTTTGTTTATTTCTGCTCTAATCTTTATTATTTTCTTCTACTCACTTTGGGTTTCATTTGTTGTTCTTTTCTAAGTTCTTTTGTTGCGGACCGTTCAGCCTGGTTTCAGGAGTTGTAACCCTCACTCCATGGTGAGCTGTGTAAGAGCCCCAAGGGACCCACTTCATCTGGGTCTGTTCTGTCACAAGGATGTGACCTATTAAGGAGACAAAGCTTATCTCCCTGGCAGGAGCACTGCTTCTGCCTTACCCATCTCTGGCCCCATAGCTTGGTTGGCAGTCAATGACGGGTAAGACTCCTCATGGGAGGGGCAACCTAAGCCAGACGTGACCACTTGGGAGGCCTCATGGAAGGACTCGGGGGGTTGCAGCAAAGAGGATGTGATGGACCCTCGCCCCCCAGCTATTCTGACATAGCCAGAGTCCTCATTTCCATCTGGGAGATGTCTCCTGCTTCCTAATTGCCTTAAAGCCTGAAACTGTGGGGGTGAGCGGTGCAGCCCTGTCCTGGCCAGGACGGCTCCGTGGGTGATCCGGACATAAGAAAGAATTCCTAAAGTCCTGTGAAACCTGCTTTGCTAAGAGTGCTCTTCCTGAGGTGACAAGTGTCCCAGGAGGAAATGAGCATGTCTCCCAAAGTCTGGCAACCCCCCTTCCTGACAAACACTGGCTCGGATTAAGCCCTCAGATTTCTTTGACATGTTAAATTTGTATTCCCGTGTATTTGAGCCCAATAAAAGCCTAGTGAGGAAGGGGCTCTGGGTCATTCTCCTCTGAGAGTTTGACCCCTTTCCTCCCCAAGCAGAAGATGTCTTGGTAGTTTTTATTTTCATCCGTGACGGAGGGATGGGGCTCTGTGGGCGGAGCCCCCCCACATCTGGCACCCAGGCCAGGGTCCCCCGCATTCCTTTAAGTGTAAAGTTAGATTGTTTATTTGAGCTTTTTCTTGTTTTTGAGATAAACCTGTCATGCTATGAATTTTCCTTTTAGGATTGCTTTCCCAGTGTCCCACAGATTTTGGACTGTTGTATCCTCGTTTTCATTTGTTTCAAGGTCTCTTTTGATTTATTCCTTGATCTCATTGTTGACTCATTCATTATTTAATAGCATGTTATTTAGCTTCCATGTCCTTGTATGTTTTCCGGTGTTCTTCTTGAGATTAAGTTCTAGCATTGTGGTCAGAGAAGATGCTTAAAATGATTTCAATCTTTGTAAATTTATTGAGATTTGTCCTAATGTGTGGTCTATCCTAGAAAACATTCCATGCGCCCTTGAAAAGTATGCATATTCTGATGCTTTGGGGTGAAATGTTCTGAAGATATCAGTTAAATTAATTTGATCTAGTGTGTCATTTAAGATGCTGTCTCCTTGTCAATTTTCTGCCTGGAAGATTTATCCATTGAAGTCAATGGGGTGTTAATATCCCTGACTATAACTGTTTCTGTCAATTTCTCCTTTTAAAGCATCAAGATTTGCTTTACATATTTAGGTGATCCTATGTTGGGTATGTAAATGTTTACTAGAGTTATATCCTCTTTTGGATTGTTCCCTTTATCATTATGTAGTGTCCTTCTTTGTCTCTTACTATAGCCTTGGTTTTAAAATCTATTTTGTGAGATATAAGTACTACTACCCCAGCTATTTTTCTTTTCCATTTGCATGAAATATCTTGTTCCAATCCTTTACTTTTAATCTGTGTGTATCTTTCGATCTGAGATGGATCTCTTGGAGGCAGCACATATATGGGTCTTGTTTTCTTATCTATTCAACTACCTATGTCTTTTGGTTGGAGCATTTAAATTTAAGCCATTTACATTTAAGGTGATTAGTGATAGATCCATATGTAGTGCCATTTTATTGTTAGACTATTTTCCTCTGTTTTTTTTCCCTTTTCTCTTTTTCTTCTTAAAGTGAGCCCTTTAACATTTGTTTCAGTACTGATTTTGTGTTAACAAACTCCGTTAGCTCTTTCTTGCCTGGGAAGCTCCTTATTTTTCATTCAATTTTAAATGATAGCTTTGCCTTGGTTGTAGGTCCTTGCATTTCAGCACCTTGAATATTTCACTCCACTCCCTTCTGGCCTGAAATGTTTCTGATGAGAAATCAGATGACAGTCTAATTGGTGTTCTCTTGTAGGTAACTGCCTGCTTTTCTCTCATAGCTTTTAGGATTCTCTCTTTATCTTCAAGCCTTGCCATTTTTATTATGATGTTTCTCAGTGTAGCCTCTTTGAGTCCAACTTGTTTGGGACTTTTTGAGCTTCCTGGGCTTCTGTGACTTTTTCCATCACCAGATTAGGGAAGTTTTTAGTCATTATTTCTTCAAATAGGTTCTCAATCTCCTGCTCACTCTCTTCTCCTTCAAGTATTCCCATGATGCGGATGTCGTTACACTTCATGTTGTCCAAGATGTTTCTTAAACTCTCTTCAATTTTTAATATTGTTTTTTCTTTTTGCTGCTCTGCCTGGGTATTTTTTTTCTACCTTGTCTTCCAAAGCACTGATACAAAGCTCTACTTTATCTAGCCTACTATTTATTCCTTCCAGTGTATTATCATCTCAGGTATTGCATTCTTTATTTCCAACTGATCCTTTTTTATGGTTTCTATATCTTTTTTCATGCTGCTGAGTATCCTTATAATCATTACTCTAAACTCTCTATCTGATAGATTGCTTAACTCCCTCTCTTCTGGAAAATTATCTTTTTCTTTCATTTGGGGTCTGTTTCTTTGTTTTCACATTTTGGTTGCTTCTTTGTATAGGATCCAACAGAAGTAACACCTGCTTGAGTGTGATTGGTAGTGTAGTAATATGAGTGTAATAGTTTATAGCCGTAACTTGAACATTTCACCTAAAATGTCATATGGTGTGCATGAATGTGATATTGTATGTTATAGAATTGCATGCTTATGATTTTGTAATAAAATATTTTGTAATAAATAAAAGGGTGTTACTTGTGCCAGACCCCATGTTTTCCACCTTAGATGTTAAAATGATCAGCTCTCAAGATGATCAGCTGTTAATCTAATTGAACTGTGATCAGCAGTCAGGCCTAAGCACCACAGGTGAGGCAGAGTAATTCCTGCAGGTGGAGCTATTGCCTCCCCTCAGGCTGATGTCATTCAGAGAGGAATGCTCTGCCTGAAAGAGATGGCTCCTGCAGTAGGGGGAATAGCTCAGCACATGGATCCTGGTGGCTGGTCCTTCAGTTCTCTCTTCAGACCCATCAGCCCCAGACTCCCCTCAAGTGTCTCTAGTCCACTCTGCCCTCCCTTTGCTGGCACCCAGGGTAAGTGGCTGCAAATGAAATTTTGTGCTTTGGCCCTTTAAGAGGCTCTCTACATCTCCAACCACCCAACCCCCAGCTGATAGAACCCCTGCTGCTTTTCATAGCTCGATATTATCTGGATTCCTTTCTGGCTCTGGTGCTATAAATTTGGGAGCCCAGTTTGGGGTTTAGACCCCATACTTTTCAGAGGAAACCCCTAGTCACTGAAATATCCCTCTGGCACTTCAGCTGCAGCCTATGGGAACTCAGCCAGCCTCTGGTGTCTCCTTTGTACTCCCTACCAGTCATGGTGTGGTGAAGTGTTTTCTTCTGTCTGTCCGTGGTTACAAGGCTTCTGTCCAGCTAGTGTTCAGTTGGTTATTCTAGATGATTTCTTTACAATTTAGTTGTAATTTCAGGTTGGTTCTGGGAGTAGTCTAGCATAGCTTCCACTTACTCATCTTGGATTTCTCTGGATTTCTTAATAGGACTATAGAAATAAGAGAGTTATGAGTCCGGCCAACTTTATTCTCTTAGTTTTAAGATGAAATAGCAATTTGTTGAATATCAGAAAATATGTGCTCTTTTCTATATACTTAAGATACAGGTTCAACTGAATTATCAGATATGACAGGTTTATGGAGCTGTGAATTTTAAAATGCATTTTTTAAATCAAAATGATACCTTAAGATGGCTGAAATTCAAATAGTGCAAACAAGCTTTTCATCAAAAGCAATACATTCTGTCTTACCCATTCTCTCCATTATTTCTGCTTCATAGGGGAAAACTGGTTTAGTTATCCTCCGGGACATACGGAAGGATAACTCTTAGGCATAATCTTGTATTATTTATCCCAAAACATGCTGATTCATTTTTATTTTCATCAACTTGATATTATCTATTGACTATTATAATAGATGTAGGCTTAGCCTTCACATGTACGTCCCCATTTATTTTCCTCCTTCCTCTTAAATAGTTATACAGTCTAATTTAAGTTTCTATTTATTCTTCCATTAACCATAGACAGTGTCTCTTGATTCCTTGTTTTGTATTCTGTGATCTATTGATATTATTATATCCAGCCTTCTATCCACCTTATATCCTTCCTACTACTTTCAGGATTTATTCAGTTCTAACTTTGCTTATATATAATCAAGCTTGTAACATCAATATTTTGTACTATAACTATTTTCTGTGAGTTGACTATAGAAGAATATCAACTCTGTCTAGTATTGTGATGTCTACTATTTTATTGAGACCTACAGAGTTTTGATCCTGTTATCTTTTCACCTTCATTTACCCCTCATGACCACAACTCCTTAGCTAGTTTAGATTCAGTCATAATAACAACTTCCCTTCATAATTTTCTTCTCTCTTCTCTTTATCTCACTCATAGGGCAAAGCCTCATTCCTGATTATATCTACATCTCATTTACTCTGTCAGCACTTGGGTGGTTGAACATGTCTGAAGGTAAACGTACAATTGAGGTGACTGGTCTCACTTTACTTTCATGACCACTCAGATAACATATATCCTTACTGTTGTCCAGTATTCATATTATACTTCTACAGTTTATTCATACTTTTATTTTCATAGGCACTCTTTTATATATTGCCTCCTTCTCCTTCATTGTCACTCTCAGAAGATAACCTTGTTTTCAATTTCACTAGGAAATTATAAGCAATGGCAAGAAACTTCTAAAATCTTTGACCACCATATCTACCATCTTACTGTATCTGTCCTGTGACTATGAATGAACTGTCTGTGTTCTTATTTAAAGCCAGCCTTTCCACTTATCAGCTTTTTCCTACTTCAGGGCATCAACCCAACAATTAATTGTCCCCCCATTTCCTGCACTGTGTCTTTTCTTCTGAATCATTTCATCAGCATACAACCAATCTGTAATTTCTAACATCTTCTTAGGTGTAAGTTTTTATACCTCCTTTTTTCACTTATATGTTAAGCTTATCTCCACTTATCTAAAGATAAACCTTCTGTAAACACTCCTATATGAAGGTATAAAAAAATTGAATTGTGCACTTTAAAGGGGTGAATTGTATGGTGTTTGAATTAATCTCAACAAAGCTGTTACCAAAGAAAGGAGTTGTATATTCTGCCTTTTTTTTTTTTTTGCTTTTCTACTTTCTAATCTCCCATTTTCTCTTGAATCTACTCCTGTCTCATTTTTACCACACCACAAGAGAGCTCTTGTTAAGATCATCATTGATCTCTATTTGCTAAATACCATGGTCTCATGTCTTACTTCACACATAGTCAGTTTTTGACACAGCTGTTAATTGTCTGAAGAATTTTTTTGTCACCTTTCACTTCCAGGATACTTCATCCTCCTCTTCCCTCATTGGCTGATTTGGCTTATCTAGCTGATTTCTCTAATGTGAAATGTTCTAGGGCTCAATCCCATAATTTATTCTGTTCTCCAACTACACAAATTTCCCAGATGATCTCACTCAGTTTGTTTTTCTTAAATATTTTTTCTGGCTTTATTTAAAAATTAAGTTGAATTTTTAGCAGTTTATAGTTTTAAATTGCATCTACATGCTATTGAAATCCAAATTTATATGTCCAGCTTGATTTCTCCCCTGAACTTAAGATTCATATATCCAATTATTATATCCATTTAGATATCTAACTGTTAGCTGACCATTCAAATAATCTTAAATTTATATGTCCAGAATGAAATATTCTTTTTTGCCCAAAACTGCTTCTTCTTTTTGGTCAATGGCAACAGCATCTTTCCCTTGTCTCTGGTCAAAAATGTTGAAGCTGTCATTGATTTATCTCTCACGCTTCACAGTCAGTTAATAAACAAGTCTTGTTTATAGCTGTCCACGTGTTCCCACTGCCAACAGTTTCCCAGACTGTCTTGGTCTCTCTCAGTCTACTGTTGACACAGTGGCTAAACTAATTCTTTAAAAAAGAAGTCAGATTATTTTGTTCCTCTAGTTCACAATGTGGTAGGATTATATTTTCTTTGCTATTGGCTCAGTGCTGTTTAAATGAGAATTTTTCTAGTCTAAAATTAGAAAAATGACCTCCTAAAAATTATTTTTGTTAGACAGTCCACTAAACTAGTTTATCTCAAATTATTCCAAGCTGTTAATTATTTTATCATTTTCTTCAATTTCTTTTAAAACTAGACATCTCTCTTCCTGTTCTTGTCTGGATCAGAAGCTCTTTAGGATATGAATGAGTGTAACCTGGAACTTCTTTTCCTGGTTTTACATTTACTGGTTCCCAAAATTCTTTGCCTTGTTTTCTTTGCAGAATATGTAGGAATATATCTAAAAAAAACTTCACAAGAAAGAATGAGGTATCTTTATTCTGATTTAAGTCTTGAGTGTTTGTCTAGATATAGAACTATAGGTTGAAAATAATTTTTCTTCTTTGTAAGACTCACAGTACTGTCTTCCAGCATCCACTTTTGCTGATAAAACATACGGTGACTTATGACTTATAATTCTGAAGTTTTATGTATCCAATTATCTTATCTCCTTGGAATTTTCTGAGTCTCTTCTTTGCTTTTCCGAGATTTCATAATGTCATGCCCCATTTCAAAAGTTCTTCATTTGTTTTTGTAGACAAGTTTCTGATATATATCATATTTCATCTGCTTGAGGAAATTTCTTTAATATTTCTTGTATAGTATTACAAGTAATTAAGTCTCTCCATTTTTGTTTATCGAAGAAAGTTTTTATTCCTATTTTATTTTTGAAGTCTGTTTTTCCTGAGTATAGAACATATTTTTTCTCTTAGCATTTTAAAGAGGTCACACCATTCTTTCTTGCATGCATGATTTATGCTGAGAAATTAGTATTTCTTTTCTTTGTTGCTTTTTATATGTCTTTTTTCTGAATCCTTCAAGATCTCTTTTTATTTGAGTTTTTAGAATTTCAATTAGATATGTCTAAGTGTGTTTTATTTTTGGTATTAGTTCAGCTTATTTTGCATCTACATTAAATTTGGAATTTCTCTGCCATTATTTCTTCTTTTTTTAATTTTAAAAATTAAAAAAAAAATTTTCAACTGCAGTTGCCCCCATTTTCATCCACCACTCTCCCCCACCCCACCCACCTGCATCTACCACACTGAATCCTACCCCACCTTGGCTTTGTCCGTGGGGCAGGAAGACAAACAATCCAATTAAGAAATGGGCAAAGGACCTGAACAGATACTTCTCTGAGGAGGATATACAGAGGGCCCAGAGATATATGAAAGATGCTCAGCATCACTAGCCATCAGAGAGATGTGAATTAAAACAAAAGTGAGATACCACTTCACACTGGTGAGAATGGCCATCATAAACAAATCAATAAACAACAAGGGCTGGTGAGGTTGTGGAGGAAAGGGAACCCTAGTACTCTGCCATTATTTCTTTAACTATTTTTTCTGCTATTCTTTCACTCTTCTCCTTCTGGGATTCTAATTGTGTATATGGTAGACCATTTGATATTGCCCCACAGTTTTTGGATTCTCTGCTCTATTTTTTTTTTTTTTGTCTTTGTTTTGCCTTTTTGTGTTTCTCTTTTCATTTCTTCAGGTTCATAGGGTCTTTTCTAGTTGTGTTGCCTCTACTAATCACTGTTACTATGTTTTAGATTTCTAGAATTTTCATTAGATATTTTCTTATAGTTTCTATCTTTCTAGTGAAATGACAACTTGATCTTGCATGTCATCTACCTTTTTTCATTGGACCTTTTACTTATTAATTGACATTATTTTACTTTTCTTATACGATATTTTCCACATGTGTGTTATACCTGTGTCTGATTCTGATGATTGTTTTTCTAGCTTTTTTGTGTGCTTTGTGATTTTTTTAAAACTGAACATGTATTGAGTTAAATGTTTTTATTCTTAGTGATGACTATGAGTTTGGGCATGTGTTTACTTCTGGTAGGCCTTTTGCTTTTGTTGATCTTGTATAAAGTGAGCTGGGATTGAAGTTTGTTGTTGTTATGGTTACCTTACATGAACAACAGCCTTCAAATTACTCAGTGTTATCTTGTGCTTAGCATGCAGGCTAGTTTGCTAGACAATTTACAAAATGTCTCTTTTTTGCTTGCTTTTTGTCTTCCCTTTGCTCTACTCTCCTGAATTTGTCTTATGCAGCCGTACCAGCTGTTTTCTGCGGTTACTTTTACTCAAAGCTTGTTCATGTATTGATGGAGAATGGCGGAGGGTGGGTTCTCTAGTGTTCCAATTAAATCTCAGTCTTAGGCAGACACTATGACTCTGGATATCCAGAGTGGCCTTCACAGTATTACTGCCTCTCTTCTAGATGTAATACTGGTCCCAGCAGCACATATTCTTGCCTCTTTCCCTTCTACAGATTAAGGCTTTTATTCAATATGAGAGGGAAGAAGGATAGATTTAGTGGACATTCAGATCTGGGTGCTATATTCCTTCCCCAGCCAGCACTATGAAGGGAGATTTCTCAAGCTTCTCCTCAGTTTTTCTTGTGAACAACTGGTTATTTTTTCATTTTTTGTGGAGAAAAAGTCTTAAAGAGGGTTAAAGCCCCTTATGTCTGTAGCAATCTGGGGCTCACACTAGTACACTTCACTTTTATAACTTCTTTAAAAGGTCTAGCTGAATCCTGCTAGTTTTTATGGTGTCTAGTAGTAGCTTCCCTAGGTTAGCAAATATTGGGGTCCTGTTTCTCCCTGGATTTCTCTCCCCTCAGGTTGCAGGTTTTATTTACCCTAAATTCATGGATTTAGGACAAAACTCATGGGTTCAACAAAAAATTGTTAATTTTCACTTTGTTCAGCTAGTTTCTTATCATAACGTTAGGAGCAATGCTCTTTCCAGTTCTCCGTATCTCCGAGTTCATAATGACATGTTTAAATGTATGTTTTTTGTTTTCTTTAATTATGGTAAAATTCATTCTTTTTAGTGTACAGTTCTGTGAGAATTGTAAAACATGAGCAGCAATGTGCCCATTACTACAATGGAGATGCAGATTAGATAAAATTTCCCCTTTTCTCTTGCGGTTATCTTCTCTCCTACTCGCAGCTCCTGGCAACCACTGACCTTTTTCTGTCTCTATAGTTTTCCCTTTGAAAAAGGAATCATATAGTATAAAAACTTTTAAATCTTGTTTCTTTTACTTAGCATAAGATATTTAAATTTAATCCACATTGTTGTATGTACCAGTAATTTGTTACTTTTCATTGATGAGTATAGATATACCAAAGTTCAGATTTTCACTCTTAATTTAGAGTGAATTTCCAAGTTGAAAGATATTTGAGTATTGTTCAGTTTTAGAGGATTATTCACACAGATTTTTGTGTAAAAACTTAATTTTCATTCTCTAGGGTAAATGTTAATTTTAACATAAACATTGCCATTATTGATTCCTAAAATAGTTTTTTTATTCTCTGAGAATTTCTCCACTATCCCTTCCTTTTTATGGATGGAATACCTTTTCACATGCCTCTGAGGATACCAATGAGAAGACTTAATAATACAAAACATTTTTTTATTTTTAAGTCTTTGTTATTTTTTTCCTGTTTATTTTTCTAGGTATATCATTTTGTAGGTTTTTCAAAAGGTTAGTTCTTTCATTGTCCATAACTATTTAAGAATAAAACAATAAAATGTTGTGTGTATATCCCTTATAGATTCATGAAAGTTGTTTATTGAGGTGGAGGAGATAGGTCAAAGCGTGCATTGAGAATTTTTGATATACAGATTTCTAATTAATTTTCCTGTTTTCAGCCCCTTACTTCCTCCACAGTCTTACTCCTTGGATTCACTTCTTGAGGTTATATTGACATGCCTCCCCGCTTATAACCTTTTTCTCCATCTAGGGAAAGCAATTGAAAAATAGACAAGTATAATACTGAAGAAGGAATATCATATTTATTCTTGGAAAAACTGAGTAAGATGAGATGGCAGCACTAGCTTTTTATTATTAACTTGTGACAACACTGCCTTTTTATTATTGTTCCAAAAGCCTACACTTAAAACCCACCCAAATCTATAAACAAGACAGATATTGACAAAGCAATTTGAGATCCCACAGCCATTAGCATTAATAATGAGAGGCCTCCAGATTTGGACATAGGTATGCCTTTTAATGGGACAGAAGGGGATGTCTGTAACTAGTAAACTAGTCAACCCCCGAAAAAGACCACTCAGAGGTACTGATCTTCACATGCTTAAAAGTACGCCTAAAAATTATAGAGTTTACTCTTCTTTTCACTGAGGGTGAAAATGGATTATCTCTGCATGTTCTCTAGTTGTGGCTTGTTGCATCTTTCATATTACTACATCCAATTTCTGTCTGATAGAAACTTATTAAATTCACTTTTCACTTTTGATCTTTCAATTTTCTTTATAGTTTTCCATTTATATCTTTGTCTTTTATTGTCATTTGTGTAGTCAAAAGTGGGAGAAGAAAAGATGCTTGTGTTCTTTTCTCTATCTTGAGATAGAAATGACTACTTGTAATTTTTAATGTCATTTATCACATTTGTCCAATTATCTGATGAAAGGTTTTTGAGGTTCAAATATGTGCTGTTCTAGCACTCAGGAATTTAAAATAAATCAACATTGTTTTTCCTTGTGGAAATTAAACATTCTTTGCCCTCAAGAAATTTTCAAATAAAGACGAGTGATAATATATATAAAAATGATTATTAAACTCTGTAACTCAGGCTATTATTGAGGTAGATAAAAGTTACACAAAGTACACTTTCTGATAAATTCATCCTATATATTGAAATTAATCTTAAAAAATTATCACTTTAAGATAGTAGTTCTGAAATATGACTGTGTATATAAGTCACGTGGGGAGCTTCTGAACCAGAATCTTCTGCAGTGAATCTCAGGCATTTAAAAAACAACAAGTACAACACTACTTCAGGAAGACCCAAAGCTCTGTCAGGCTTGGGAACCTTTGAGCATGCTCTGAGCATGCCACCTCTTTGCTCACAAAACTATGATTTCTTTCTACTGCTTACAGAATACATTCTAATTTTTTTGACTTGGCATTCCTTCTAACAGTTACATTTTCAAGACTGTTTTTCCCCCTTTACCAAGCCCTTTCAATCTGATTGGACACCTCACTACTCCTTGTCTAGTATATTTGCACAATCTGTTTCCTTCCATGAAATTCTCATTCCCCATCATTTCTTCGTATGTTATCATATCTACTACTCAAATCCTATTTCTCCATAAATACTTTCCTGATTATTCAAGTTGATTGTGGTTTTTCAACCTTTTGGATTTTCAGTGTAGCTTCATGTTGGTTTTTTTTTTTTTTTTTTTTTTTAAACGTCAACTATGTAATAAGCAAGGGAAATCTCTGAATGCACATGAATGATTAAGGCATAATCTCTTAACATAGAAGATTTTTAGGCTAATGGGGAAAGAAACAATGATACAGAAGTAATATGACATTATGGGAATTTCCATTTGAGCTGATTCTTGAAAGATGTGTATAACGTATATTTGAACCAGAGGATCTTAATTTAATTAATCATTCCCTTTAGGTCCTTACTCATGGAAAACACCACCACTACAATGCCCCGAGTATACTCTTAATAGCCTCAAAGATATAAAGCCTGACTGATTTTCTGAGATTTTAGAGAGGTTCTTTTGGTTTAATTTCCTACAATTATATTTGTGTTTTCAAGATCAAAACCGAATAAGGAATATAGATAATTAAAATAAGATGTTTATTCAAGAAAATAGAGGTTAAAATGTTTATATTCAAAATCTATAAAGCTATTAGTTTTCATAAGGGAAATAAAAAGATGCTGATGTAATAGACCATATTTTGTAAGTCACTTAAATATGGTTGTACATAGTGTTTCTCCCAAACTTGACACACAGTTTAACAATGATCTCTATGTGAATCACCAAAGTTTATGACATATTAATTCTCAGTTGCCAACCAAGGGAATAAAGCTTTCAAATATAAATTGAAAATCTGATCAAAATGCCGTACTTTGTGTATAGCTATATAGGGTGGTGCAGAAATAAGTTTACAGTTGTGCTATGGAAAATAATATAATAATGAATAAATAATACAAGAATAAACTGTGTTTTATCTACTCACAACTATAAACCTACTTTTGCCCCACTCTGTATTTTTATGTGATTTAGTTATGTGGTAAATAAATATATATTTTCTTTTTTTCTTATTAATAGCTTTATTCTTCACTTAGAGTGGCAATATCTGTATAACAGAGTAATGTTTCAGATGATGTGAAAAAGTCTTTTTAAAATAATTTATTTTATTTTATTTTTTCATTACCATTTATCCCCACTATACTTCCCTCCCTGCCCCTGCCATAATCACCACACTATTGTCCATGTCCATGAGTCCTTTTTTCTTTTCACTCAATTCCTCCACCTCATAACTCCTCTCCACTTTAGATGTCATCCTGCTCTCTATCTATGAGTCTGTCTTTGTTTTGCTTCTTAGTTCAGTTTGTTCATTAGATTCTAGGATGTGTCTTGGTAGTTGTTTGGCAATATTTTTCAGATCATCTATAACCTTACTAATTTTCCATCCACTTTTTCTATTAATTAGTGACTGGAGTGTGAACTTTCAACCTATTTATAGATTTAAAAAAATTTCTGATTCTCAAGGAAAAAAACTAAAAAAACACTCAAACTCATGGAGATTGAATAGCATGCTATTAAACAATGAATGAATCAAGAATGAGATAAAGGGAGAAATCAAAAAGTTTCTGGAAACAAATGCAAATGAGCTCACAACAATTCAAAACTATGGGACACAGTAAAGGCAGCCCTGAGAGGGAATTTCATAGTGATACAGGCCTACCTAAAAAAGATAGAAACATTTCAAATAAACAACCTAACTCTACACCTAGAAGAACTCGAGGAACAACAGCAAAGACAGCTCAGAGCAAGTAGAAGGAAGGAAATAACCAGGATCAGAGCAGAATTAAATGACATAGAGACTAAAAGCACAATTCTAAGGATCAATGAATCCAGGAGCTGGTTCTTTGAAAAGATAAACAAAATCAGCAAGCCTTTAAGCAAACTCATCAAGAAAAAAGAGAGAGGACCCAAATAAACACAATCAGAAATGAAAGAGGAGAGATTACAACCTATACCATGGAAATACAAAGGATTGTGAGAAATTACTACAAAGAGCTGTATATCGAAAAAATTGAAAACCTAGGTGAAATGGACAAATTTCTAGAAAAATATAATCTTCCAAAACTGAATGAAAAAAATGCAGAAAGCCTGAACAGACCAATAACAGCTGATGAAATTGAAGTAATAATCAAAAACCTTCTGATACACAAAAGCCCAGGACCAGGTGACTTCACAGTAGAATTCTACAAAACATTTAAGGAAAAGCTAATCCCCATCCTTCACAGACTATTCTAAAAAATCAAAGAAGATGGAAGACTCCTAAGCTCTTTTTATGAAGCCAGCATCATTCTAATCCCCAAACAAGATAAGACATAACAAAGAAAGAAAACTTCAGGCCAATATCACTGACAAACATAGATACTAAAATCCTCAACAAAATATTGACAAGCTGCATCCAGCAATACATTAAAAAGATCATACACCATGACCAAGTGGGATTCATCCCAGGGATGCAAGGATGGTACAATATTTGCTAATCAATAAATGTAATTTATCACATAAACAAAAGGAAAGACAAAAATTACATAATCGTATCAGTACAGGTGGAAAAAGCATTTGATAAGGTATAGCACCCATTTATGATAAAAACACTCAGCAAAGTGGTAATAGAGGGTGCATAACTCAACATAATAAAGGCCATATATGAGAGACCTATAGCCAACATCATTCTCAATGGGCAAAAACTAAAACTTTCCCACTAAGATCAGGAACAAGACAAGACATGTCTGCTTTTACCACTCCTATTCAACATAGTATTGGAAGTCCTAGCCACAGTGATCAGACAAGAAAAAGAAATAAAAGGCATCCAAATTTGAAAGGAGGAAGTAAAACTCATTGTTTGCACATGACATGATAGTATACATAGAAAACCCGATAAACTGCACCAAAAAAACTACTCGACCTAATAAGTGAATTTGGCAAACCAGCGGGATACAAAGTCAATATTCAGAGATTGAAGGCATTTTTTTTTTATACCAACAATGAAATATCACAAAACAGAAATCAGGAAAAGAATCCCACTTGCTATAGCAAGAACAAAAATAAAGTACCTATGAATAAACCTAACCAAGGAGGTAAAAGACCTGTACTCAGAAAACTACACAAAACTGAAGAAAGAAGTTAAGGAAGACACAAATAAATGAAAGCATATACTGTGTGCATGGATTGGAAGAATTAACATCATTAAAATGTCCATATTACCCAAAGCAATTTATGGATTCAATGCAATCCTTATTAAAATAACAATCACATATTTCACAGATATAGAATAAACATTTCAGAAATTTATATGGAACCATAAAAGACCTCAAATAGCTTCAGCAATATTGAGAAAGAGGAACAGAGTAGGAGTGATCACAATATCTGATATCAAACTACATTACAAGTCTACTGTAATCAAAACAGTATGGTACTGGCATAAGAACAGACACATAGACCAATGGAACAGAATAGAGAGCCCAGAAATAAACCCAAGTCTCTATGGTCAAATAATATTTGATAAAGGGAGCAGAATCATAAAATGGAGTAAAAATAGTGTCTTCAACAAATGGTTTTGGGAGACCTGGACAGTTACATGTAAAAAAGTGAAACTCAATCACCAACTTACACCATACACAAAAATACGTTCAAGGTGGATAGAAGACTTAACTATAAATCATGACACCATAAAAGTTCTAGAGGAGAACATAGGTAGGAAAATCTCAGCTATTCCACACAACAATATTTTCACCAATATGTCCCCTAGAGCAAGGGACATAAAGGAAAGAATAAAGCAATGGAACTTCATCAAAATAATAAGCTTGTGCACAGCTAAAGAAAACAGCACTAAAACGAAAAGAGAAGCAACTGTATGGAAAAAAACATATTTGCTAATGACACCTCGGACAAGGGCTTAATCTCCAAAATATATAAAGAACTCACATGACTCCACTCCAGGAAGAAAACAACCCAATTAAAAAATGGGCAAAAGACCTGAACAGACACTTCTCCAAGGAAGACATACAGAGGACTCAGAGACATACGAAAAGATGCTCAGCATCACTAACCATCAGAGAGATGTAAATTAAAACCACAATGAGATACCACTTCATGTTGGTCAGAATGGCCATCATAAACAAAGCAACAAACAAGTGTTGGAGAGGATTTGGAAAGAAGGGAACCCTGGTGCACTGTTGGTGGGAATGCAGACTGGTGTAGCGCCAAACAGTATGGATTTTGCTCAGAAAACTAAAATTGGAACTGCCTTTTCACTCGGCAATTCCACTGCTGGGATTATATCCTAAGAACCCTGAAACACCAATCCAAAAGAACCTATGCACCCAATGTTCATAGGAGCACAATTTACAATATCCAAGTGTTGGAAGCAACCTAGGTGCCCATCAGTGAATGAATGTATCAAAAAACTATGGTTCATTTACACAATGGAATTCTATGCAGCAGAGAGAGAGAAGGAGCTCCTACCCTTTGTGACAGCATGGATGGAACTGGAGAGCATTATGCTAAGTGAAATAAGCCAGGCGGTGAAAGACAAATACCATATGATCTCACCTTTAATAGGAACCTAATCAACAAAACAAACAAACAAGCAAAATATAACCAGAGGCATTGAAATTAAGAACAATTTGACAGTAACCAGAAGGAAGGTGGAAGGGAATAATGGGGGGAAATGGGTAAGCATTTTCAGGAACAATTATGAAGAACACATGGACAAAACCAACTGGGGGTGGAATCAGGGGAAGGAGGGTGGGAGTTAAATGCAGAAAACGGTACCTGAACAACAATAAAATAATTTTAAAAAAAGAAATAAAAATGTGGTTAAAGAACCCTGCCTCTGGGTTAAAAAAATAAGTAAATAAACAAAGGGTTCCTTTTTTAAAAAAAATTATGTTTCAGTTTTTGCTTTATATATTTAGAAGTCCTATTATTAAGTACATGCCATATACATTAAAGACTGTTGAGTGAAGGGATTAAGCAGTACGATTGGTAGTTACAGAATAGCCACACAGATGTGGATTACAGTATAGGGAATATAGTCAATAATATTGGCATGAATATGGGTGGAGCCAGATGGGTACTTGAAGTACATGACTTTCTAACAACTTTGCTGTACATCTGAAACTAATACAGAATAATATTGTGGTGCAGATCCTGGCTCCTTGGGTCTGCGGTGTTATGGATGAGGTGAGAAAAATTCACATGGACTATCGAGTCCTGTGGAGAAAAAGGGATGGTGCAGTTTCTCTCTTAAGAGGAGAAAAGCCTCAGAGTGCCTTGGCCACTCTCTCAAGAGGAGAGCACCTCAACCCTTGCTTTGACAGACTTTTATTGGGTTCAATTTTCACAGGAATACAGGGTGTATATGCAAAGCTCACCAAACATTGTCAGGCAGAAATGATTAAACAATAGCTAACATTCAAAGAACTCTGAGGGCTTATTCTGAGTCAGGGTCAGATAGTTAAAGGGCCATAAAACTTTGGGGAACAAACTCACTTCCTGCTTGGACCCTTATCATTTGAGGGTATTAGCAGGTTTCACAGGATTTTATGCATTCTTTCTTAGGCCTGATTGCTCTAGGGAACCTGCCCTTTCCAGCACAGGGCCACATTGACATCCAGCATTGTTTCAGGCTTACGGCATTGTTTCAGGCCTAAATCAGGCAGGAGAACTAAGGCAGCCCAGAGATTAGACAACTTCTGCAGACAGAAGGAGGACTCAGGCTATGTCAAAGCTAAAGGGCGAGGGTCCATCACCCCCTTCCTTTTTCTATAGCCCCCTAAGTCCTTCCCTGAGAGACCCCTCATGACTGTGTCTGCCTTTGGTTCATCCCTCCTTTGAGGAATCTTACCCATAATTGGCTAAGCAGTCATCTGCCTGGGGCCAAGCAGGATGAAGAGAAAGGGGTAGAAGTGCTGCCCCTACAAGGAAGATAAGCTTTGTCTCCTAAGTGGCTTATGGTCCCAAGGTCCTTTATTCAGCCTTAGCCAAGGGGGATTATAGCTTCTGAAACCAGGCAGGGTAGTTCCCAACAATATTGTATGTAAACTTTAATTGAAAAAAAGTATTGTTGTGTCTTCTTGAACTATCCTCTTCATCATGTCACTATTCCTGATACTATTTCTTGTTTTTAAGTATATTTGATCTGGGATTAATATAGTCACTTTTTTAAAAAGTCTTTCAGTTTTTTTAAAGTCTTTGCATACTTGTTATTCTGTACCCTTAAAAATTTTGTTCTTATATTTTAAATGGATTTCTTATAGGTAGTTCATAAGTGGGTCTTAAATTTTTAGTCCAGTCTGAATATCTACTTTTTAATTGAGATATAATTATTTAATATAATTAATATGATTGGATTTTTAATCTTTTGAAAACATATATAATCTTTACCATATTTTTTCATTACCATTTAGTCTACTTATACCTCCATGGCCCTCAGCCATCAACGGCCTGTAGTCCATGTCTTTGAGTCCTTTTTCCATTTTGCTCAATCTTTTCACTCTCAACCAATCCCCTGCCACTAGCTGTCATCTGCTCTTCATCTATGAGTATGTCTCAGTTTTGCTTGTTAGTTCAGTTTGTTCATTAGATTCTACATATGAGTGATAACATATGGTATTTGTCTTTCTGACTGGCTTATTTCACTTAGCATAATGTTCTTCAAGTCCATCCAAAGTGTTGAAAATGTAAAATTAATTTTTTTTTTCATGGCTGAATAGAATTCCATTGTATAAATGTCCCACGGTTGTTTTATCCATTCATCTATTGATGGAAAATTGGGCTGCTTCTATTATGATTGGATTAATATTGGAGATTTATTTTCTTTCTCTTTATGTATGCTTTCTGTTTATAGTACCCCTTTCTCCATTTTCCTTTCTTCTTTTGAACTAATAATTAAAAATTCCATTCATCTTTACTACCAGTTTATTAGCTATATCCATTTTTCGAGGGGGTTATGGGGCTATCATGTATAACATATACCTTTAACTTACCATGGTCTTTCATGAAATAATATCATAGTGCTTCAGTGTATGAGATTTTTACTTTGCATACTTTTAATTTCTCCCTTCCATTGATTATTATTTTTCTCAATCATTTTACCACTATACATACTAACTCCACAATACATTATTGCTAATTTTACTTTTGATAAGCAAGTATCTATTAAAAATATGAACAGTAAGAAAAAAAAGTCTCACACTTACCCTCACTTTTACCACTTATGACTCTCTTCAGTCATTTGTGTAGGTCCGAATTGATATCCAGTATTAAATTCCTTCTGCCTACACACTTCCTTTAATGTTTCATTTTGCACATCAGCTAGAAATGAATTCTATCAGATTTTTGGTTGCCTCAAGGAGTTTCTATTTTACCTTCACTATAAACAATTGAAAGATATTTTCAATAGTTATAGATCCACATCTATATTTATGTCTATGTCTATATTTATATCCCTATCAATATGTATATGTATGTGTGTGAGTATGTATGCATATGTATACATATGCATGCTACAGGTTCCCAGAGATTTTTGAAACTTCAAAAAATGTTCCTTTTTATTAATTATATTTTATTGATTATGCTATTACAGTGTTTCCAGTTTTCCCCCTTTGCCCCCATCCATCCAGCATTCACCACTCCCTCAGGCAATCCCCCCACCATTGTTTATGTCTGTGGGTCATACAGAAAACTTTTTTGGCTACTCCATTTCCTATACTGTACTTTACATCCCCATGGCTATTCTGTAGCTACCTATTTGTACTTCTTAATCCCCTCACCTCTTCACCCATTCTCCCTCACCGCTTCCTATCTGGCAACCATCAAAACACTTTCTCTGTCTATGATTCTGTCTTTGTTCTTCTTGTTTGCTTAATTTGTTCTTTCACATTCAATTGCTGATAGATATGTATATATCGCCATTTTATTGTTCATAGTTTTGATCTTTTTTTCTTAAATAAGTCCCTTTAACATTTCATATAATAACGACTTGGTGATGATGAACTCCTTTAGCTTTTTCTTGTCTAAGAAACTCTTTATCTACCCTTTGATTCTAACTGATAGCTTTACCAGGTAGAGCAGTCTTAGCTGTAGGTTCCTGCTTTTTATGACTTTGAATATTTCTTGTCAATTCCTTCTAGCCTGCAAACTTTCTTTTGAGAAATCAGCTGACGGTCTGAGGAGGACTCCCCTGTAGGTAACTAACTGCTTTTCTCTTGCTGTTTTCAAGATTCTATTTTTATCTTTTAACCTTTGACATTAGCTCCTTGGAGTGGACCTCTTTGCATGCATCTTTTTTGGGACTCTCTAAGCTTCTTGGACTTGCATGTCTATTTCCTTCACCACATTAGAGAAGTACTCAACCCACACAAAGGGTGCACCTTGAGTACCCAGCTTGGGAGATAGGAGAGGCCAGTGTTACTGGACGCTACAGGATACCTACTACATTAGGCCACACTACCAAGATAGGGAGTCATAGTAGCTCTACCTAATATATAGAAAGAAACACAAGGAGGCTGCTAAAATGTGAAGACAAAGGAACATGGGCCCAAATGAAAGAACAGATCAAAACTCCAGAAAAAGAAATAAATAAAATGGAGATAAAAAAAATCTATCAGGTGCAGATTTCAAAATGCTGGATATAAGGATGCTCAAGGAACTTAGTGAGTACTTCAATAGTGTAAGAAATATCTGGTCAGAAATGAAGAATACACTAATTAAAAACAAATTTTTTCTTTAATTAATTTTAGAAAATTCTCAGCCATCATCACACCAAATATTTCTTTTGCCTGCTCTTTGTATTTGCTTGCTGGGACTCCAATTACATATGTATTAGCTTTTGGATATCCTGTTCATTTTTTTCATACTTTATTGACTTTTCTCCAAGTGCAATATTTTTTTCTTTATTATATCTAGCCTGTTGAGTAGCCTATCAAAAGGATTCTTCATCTTCCTTGTAATGTTTTTGTCTATAATTTTCATTTTACTCTTAAATTCTTTATTATTTATGAACATTGCCAAGTTCTTCCCTAATCCTTTAGTGTATTAATCATAATTATCCCTGTCAAAATCCATGTCAAATAGTTAACACACTATGACAATGAATAATCTATTGCCTGGCATTCAGTATCAAAGAAAAACATTCCATTGTTGCTTTGGTTTATACATGAATTTCCACTTCAGGACACCAGTGAATTGAGCTGAAGCATATGGCCTACACTAGACAAGGCCTAAGGGCCTCTTCTGCTCCTGTAACTAAAAATTGAATAATACCACCAGTTAAAATATGTATCCAATACAAAGAGAGGAGAGTAGTTTACCTTACAGTTCTGGCAACACAGATGGAAGATGAAGATGAGTAGGAAACTACAGTGTAGTGTACGACTTTATAACTGCAGCGACCACTCTTTGTAGAAAATGTGAGCAAATCAATATGTTGCTATCCTTAGAGGAGGGAAGGAGCCTGTGTTAGAAGGGAGAACCTGGAGAAGATGCCTCTTTAGATGCCTACACTTAAAATAAAAGTAAATAATTTTTATATGTATTTTTACAATTCATACTATGTTAGCTTCTTAAATATCTGCATAAGTCTTACTCCTTTTAGACTAGGATTAATGACTTTTAAGTTCTATTTAGTAAAGAGTTCTAGAGCTAAAAAACTGAATAAGCAGGAAACCATAGTTTTAGTAAGGATTTGCTTAAAATAGCAATATAAATGTAAATAAGAATAATAATAAGGAAGTGGAAAAGTATCTGCATAGGTAAACTACAATATTTTAAAAATTTGACTCAGACTGTTCCTTTTAAATAAAGGAATATCTTCAGAAATTTCCCTCATAGTGTGAATGAGAACATTTATCAAAGTTAATTTTAGCCAGATTCCTCACTCTTTCATACTTAGGGAGTTTAATATCTATATGTTTATAAGTATGATATTAAAAATTACTTCCTAACAAAAATTCATGCTTTGCATAATTTATTAAAAATTATGTACTATTATGGATGGGCTGCATCCCTAGGAAAGAAAAGAGAGTGCAAAGGACAGAGGAAGGTAACTAGGAGCTTAAGTGAAATCTTAAAAACTAATCACTGTAAATGCAAAGTACTCATATGAAAGGGAGATTGGCCATTTTTTGACCTATACATATAAAACTAGCCATTAAGTATAAAACAGTAAAGTAATTTGCAAATTTTCCTACGGCATAATAAATTAAGCATGGAAACACTAGGAATGCAATTTGCAGTCATTTATAATGCAGGGTTTTATGTTAATAATTCAAAATCACATGCTATTTGGAGACACTTCTAATTAATGTATTTATGAAATTGTCTACTGTGACTGTTTTGGTTCCATTTAGCTAAACATTTCAAGAGAATTTGCTTGTTGTTATTTGGTGTTTGCTTGATGCCACTAGAGGCATCAAATGTGGGAATAATGGAAGACGGTTGTATGGGTTATTTTTCGCATTGTTAAAACCCCTTTCTGATCACATGTCCAAACAACTCAAGTCAGTGACTGCCTCCCTCTCTAGTACCAAACCCACATCCTTAAGACAATTTGTTTAAAAGTTTCAAATGAAAGGGATACCAGTACCTGGATCAATATTTAATTGAAGAGGAAAGTTCACACCTTGTTAAAGAATCTTTTAAATATTAAATGAATTTCATACCTCAAGTCCATAGACACTGACATTTCTTTAGAGTTAATAATCATGCCTGTGAGGGGCCATTTCTCTATACTGTCATCTTTATTTGGATGTTTTTGAACATTGAGAGGAAACTAAATATTCATAAGTTGGCTTAAGTTTTATGATTGAAATTCATCCAAGCAAAGTTTAATCTCCTGAAGATATTTCAGTAAAACTAAAGAACAAAACAATCTCAAGAGTAGTTAAAGATGGAATTCAAAATTGACTACAGTGTTACTCTTGTATATTAATAATAAGGAAAACACTATTGATCTTATTTCTTGTTTTATGTTCACATTAGTCCAATATTAATTTCTGAGTCTTAGAGGTTCTGTGAGATTTTGTATGATCCAAGCAGAGGTGGACATGCATTATTTTTCCTCACCAAAAAAGAAGGCAGTTTCTATCCTCCTTGGATTATTAATGTGGCCTGAATCAGGCAGAATAATTCATACCCTCTGTGAGTCACACTCGGATTGTATATTAACATCACTTACTTGACAGCAGTGGAGGCAGTGACTGGACAACATCAAACTTAATCCCTGTAATTTAAAACTGTCACATATGGAAGAGATATAGAGAAGTATCTGCAAAATGGCCTGGTAGGTTTGTAAACACTGTCATGTGGTCCTCATCATACATTCATTTTTAAAATTATATTAAAGCTATCATTTTCATATCTAAAACCTACTTACTGATTATATAATGGAGGTGGTACACTTAAAATGTGACATGGGAAAATTATAATATGCTGATAGCTGTGAGAATATTAAAAAATATCTGACAACTTAAAAGTATGTTGTTTTTTAAAAAAAAATTTTTATTGTTGTTCAAGTACAGTTGTCTCCATTTTCATGCCACCACTTTCCCCTACTCACTCACCCCCACCTCCTACCCTCAATCCTACCCTCCTCTGGCTTTGTCCATGGGTCCTTTGTACATATTCCTTAATGACCCTTCCCTTTCTATCCCTTGTTATATTTCTTCCCCTCCCCTCTGGTTACTGTCAGTTTGTTCTTTATTTCAATGTCTCTGGTTATATTTTGCTTGCTTGTTTGTTTTGTTGATTAGATTCCACTTATAGGTGAGACCATGAGGTATTTGTCTTTTACTGCCTGGCTTATTTCACTTAGCATAATGCTCTCCAGTTCCATCCATGCTGTCACGAAGGGTAGGAGCTCCTTCTTTCTTTCTGCTGCATAGTATTAAAAGGCAGTTCCATTTTTAGTTTTCTGAGCAAATTCCATACTGTTTTCCACAGTGGCTGCACCAGTCTGCATTCCCACCAACAGTGCACTAGGGTTCCCTTTTCTCCACAACCTCTCCAGCACTTGTTTGTTGATTTGTTTAAGATAGCCATTCTGACTTGTGTGAAGTGGTATCTCATTGTGGTTTTAATTTGCATCTCTCTGCTGGCTAGTGATGCTGAGCATCTTTTCATATGTCTCTAGGCCCTCTGTATGTCCTCCTTGGAGAAGTGTCTGTCCAGGTCTTTTGCCCATTTTTTAACTGGGTTGTTTGTCTTCTTGGAGTGGAGTTGTGTGAGTTCTTTATATATTTTGGAGATCAAGCCCTTGTCCGACGTATCATTGGCAAATATGTTTTTCCATAGAGTTGGTTCTCTTTTCATTTTAATGCTGTTTTCTTTAGTCATGCAGAGCTTTTTATTTTGATGAAGTCCCATTGCTTTATTCTTTTCTTTATGTCCCTTGCTCTAGGGGATATATTGGTTAAAATATCTCTGCTTGGAATATCTGAGATTTTCCTGCCTATTGAACAAGCCGCATTTCAAGTGCTTAATAGCCACGAGTAGCTGATGGTGTCTTCGTAAGAGCAGGTCTAAACAACTGATCTCTGAGGGAAATTAAGATCGCTGTTGAATATTTTTAATCTATTAAAAACCAATGAAGTTAATGCAGTGCTTTATGAACTATTCTTATTGTCCTTCCCTTTATACTGTTAACACATGCACTTAAGAGTACCTTCATCTTTCGTGAGTACTTAAGAGGTCTTTCCCTTTTTTCTTCTGGTCTTACTTACAGTCATGTAGTCAAAACTGTACTGAAATATCCCTTTGCACATAATCCAAGTTCTACTTCAAGGTCTCCTATTTGTAGTATTTTGTTTTTTCCTCCATTCTGATATCAGCCTTCCCAAAATCTAGGTTGCATGTCTGTCAATTTCATATTCATAATTTCATTCTTCCTGTTCATCTACATCTTGCCCATAATGCCCCTTGTGCTCCTTTCATCTTCTGGAAGCTGAAATCACCAGCAAGACAAGCATTTATCAGATGCTCAACATTTAGGTGAATGAGCCCTTAGTAGATACTTTCGTACTTGAAGTTCCCCAATGATTGTTTTGTGTCTGTGCCAGTTTTGTATTTTTTTTTACAAAAATTTTACCTTTTAGCCTTTATTTGTCTGAGTTTACATGGGGAAATCTCTCAGCCTTTATTTGTCTGGTTTTAGATGAGGACATCTCTCACAAGAATATGACATTAGTTCTTTTGTTGTATGTGCTCAAGGAATTGCTTAGTTGGTGAATTTAAATACCAGTACGTATGTAAATTCCAGATAGGCGATGTTTCCTTCCTCTTTTTCCTTTCAGATTTGGACATATGACAGCTGAATTGTGCATATCACTTTCATTTCAGACATAAATCCCAGGCCATCATATATTAGCAGCAAATCCCAAATATCCGTGCTATGAGAGGTCATACATATTATAGTAATTAAATCTCTTATTTTGTAAAATTGGGAACTAGGGTCTAGAAAGACAACTTCTTTATGTATCACTGAATGAATCTTTATGTATACCTGACATCACTGAAGCTTTTCTGATAGCCAGTTATTAAAATTTCAGTTTACTCTGTTATCTTTATAATTTCATCAGTTGGTAGATAACTGGGAATAAACTTCTGTCTTTCATTTGTATGTGTAAGACTTTTATCTGAAAATGCCTAGGCATCACTTTCATTTTGCTAATTCTTCACAAATAGCAAGCATTTGAAGAAAGAAAAAAGTGAATGTCACATCTATTAACTTCCATCATATTCAGTTTTACATGATTTTTAAAAATCTGTCTCATGGTTCTGTTTAAAGCCTCCCTGATTATATCATAGTACTGGGGGCCTTGCAACAGCCCACATAGTGCTCCATCATTCCCATTCTCTGATCTTTTCTGCTGCCACTACCCTCCTTGCTCAGTCCACCCTGGCCTCCTTGCTGTTCTTTAAACACACAAAATTCACTTTTGCTTCAGGGTATTTCCCCTTTAGAATTGCCTTTGCTTGTGATGTTCCTCCCAGAGATATTAAATAGCTGCTTGGCTCTCTTCATCACAACCTTGTTTCAGGCCTCTCTTCCATGCTGTATAAACAAAAAATATTCTACAAGCCCCCCCAACTTCCTTGCAGATATTCTTTTGCTCCCTAATTCTGCTTATTTCAAGAACTACATCAAATCCCTCAAGAACTGTTCTGTCAGCTTTTGGCCTCTGCCACGTGAATCATTGGATATCAGATCTCAACTAAGAAGCTTCCAGGTCTGTGCCTCCCTGATTTCTTTCCCCACTACTTCATTCATCTTTCCAAAAAGCTACAATATTCTTTCTGCATGCAATTCCCTCTCCTCCTCAGAGTGCCTTTTAATTTTCTCACCTCATCATCAAAGTACAGTTTTGGCTATTTGGTGGTCACAAATTTCTTCAAAGGCATTCATTTCAGCTCAGAGGCACACTTTCTCAGAATGAATAGAGGTAGGCTCAAGTTAGTTATTTAAATGCAAAGGGGATAAAATATTAAAACATATGCAGTTGTAACATTTTCTTTTACTTTGTTTCCAAAAGAAGATCATTGGCCCTGGCCAGGTAGCTCAGCTTGCTAGAGCATCGTCCTGATATACCGAGGTTGCAGGTTTGATTCCTGGTCAGGGCACATATAAGAAGCAATCAATGAATGCATAAATAAGAAGAAAAATAAATCAACCTCTCTCTGTGCCTTCTTCTCTCTCTCTAAAAATCAATAAATAAATTTAAAAAATAAAAGAAGATCCTTTATTTTTATTTCAGAGCATCCTGCGTCTTTCTTAAGCTGATCAAATAATGGCAGTGATGGATAACTGGAGAAAGCCATAGGGTCTCAGTTGATCTGTATGAGAAAAGGTGAAGGAGGGACAATAGGAGGTAGGAAGCAAGTGCCAGCCAGATGGCTGAGGAATAGGAGTCTGGTGGCTTTAGACAGGTACATGACAGCTGCAAGAAGGACTGGACCTTTAGGAAAAGGGAGAGACGTCCAAAAATGATGTTAGCAATTCTTTTAAAGTATATGTAATATAAAGTCTTACTTTGCCTCCTCTGAAGAAACCTCTGGTAAATATCTGTAATATATTAGAAATCCTCTTAGTGCTGACAAGTTAGACTAGTAACTGGTTAATTAATTAAAAAATGTGGTTATTGTGTCAATTAAAAACATGTTTCATATAAGAGTTTTACTTTAAATTAAGAGAAAGCACATATCTTGAGGTAGATCCAAGGGCAATTAAGTGAGTTTGAGTCAACTGATAAAATATCTGAATTATCTTGTTTACATAAACTCTACCTGTGATTAGTCATGTATATAAAAAAAAAATTTTATTTTATTTGAAATGGCAGGAGCCCTTAGAGGTATCTGCAAGGTAATTTAAGTAACAAAAAATTGTATGTTTTGACATAATTCCTAATCTTTAATAGTTGTCTCAGTCATAGGTAACTCAACAGGAATATTTTAAATAATATTCATGTATTACAAAGTATTCAACCTTGTTTGCTTTTTCAGTACAACCAACAGCTCTTTTACTTTTCATACTTCTCATTTCATTGGTTTATGTAATAACAAATTAAAGTATATAATCACTGTAACAAATACAACTGCTGTAAGCAGTTTTGGGGAGACACTACTGACACTAGGTGAGCAGAGAAGTTCACTGGTGGCAGCAGAAGCATGCTGTGTACCAGAGACAAGAACAGCATACCATCTGCAGGTGTTCACTATGCCGTGGTTATCATGTGGTTAGTTGCAGAGAATGAACATCAAGGCCAGTTCAATGCTTCTTGGAGTCTGACTTGTGTTTCTTTTGAAAAGAAATGGCTTCAAGTTCATCCAGTATAATTAGAATTACACAAATCTTCACCTCTTATAACACAGATGATTGAATAAGGCTTAGAAAGTCTATCATTTCTAGCTTTTATACTTGCCTTCCAGGCTTCCAATATCTTAAGACCAAGTTTTACAAAACACAAATTAACATTACATTTCATTTTGCCACCAGTATTCTCCATAAGAAGGGATATGATGGTGATAAAAGAACTGTTTTCTTCCATGCTTCTACTCCAGGCATAATTGCCTTTTGTATGTTTCACTTTGATCTCTGTACAAATTACAAGTCTTCCCAGTGTTTCCTGTAAACTGTTTTTGAAATGGCTTGTCTTCTTATCATACAAATTCTGGGAGAGGTAGTATCGCATAATGGATTGAGTGAACTTACTCAGACAGAACTAAATTTGGATTTATGAAATAATAGCCCTGTGATTTTGGGCCATTTGATTGAGCTTTGTTATCCTCATCTTCCAAATAGGTATTAATATAACTTAGATTGTAGAGTTGTGAATATTAAATCACATAATATATGTAAAAGGCCTACCACAGTGGCTGGCACATAGTAGGCATTTGATTCATGCCAACTATCATTAGTAACCATCTTCCTCAGTCTTTGATCCATCCAATGATGAAATTACCAATTCTCGGTATATCTTAGGTATTAATGCCTGCTTCATGACTCACTATTTAAAAATTCTATTGGCAATGTACCTAGCAGTCATATATGGCTAAGAGAATAAAAGACAAAATTGAGGATATGAACCCAACTCTTATACCCAACTTACTCAGTGGTTTGCAAATGTTTTGATTTTTTACTTTTCATGATTTCAGTGACTCCTCCTTCCAATTGATTCCATTTTTAAAAGATGGTTTATTTTAAAGGAAAGTGCTTGGCTTATTTCAAGGGTCTGCAGTACATCAAACACATCTCCAAGGCCAGTGTAGTGTTCTTCATACACATTAAATAAAGCTTCAAACAGGCTGCATTACTGAGCTTACGCAGCTTGCTCTCCACAGCCAGTTTCAATTTCACTAAAAGGAAAGAATTGGTAATTAATTATCTAGGCCATGTAATGAGTTTCCATTACTTGGAATTCAATAAAGCTCTTTCATTGTGACCAGGCTGATCAATAGCACAGAAGGGCTAATAGAAACCATAGATACAGCTGGGATAATAGAATGGCTATAGGAAATTAGGCTAGGTCCCTGGAGTGCTCTTTTTCTCTCTCTAGGGAATGGAAGCTGCTCAGTAGCTCCTTTTTTAGAACACTCTGTGAGGCATTGTGAAATGAGTAGGCTATTGTGTTACTGCACAAGCTAATGGAAATTACCTTTACAAAATCCATATACACTTGGAGCTGGAATGACTTTGGAGATTATTTAGTTGTATTACTCATGGATCCCTGTGCCTTCTAGATGGCCTTTTCTTTTTTCTACCAAGTGATATTATCTTTATCTTCAACCCCAACCACCCCATTCCCCTAATGGCCACTGATGAGATAAAAGGTGTAACTGACAAAAATGGAGCCAGTCCTTGGAGAAACAAGAGGCTTATGCAGTTTCCTACAGTAAAAAGGAGTAGAGAACTAAAGGGATGGGAAAGGGGACAATTGATTTTCTGTGGAATTTTAACTTGGGACTGGGGGTAGATGTAATTGTTTAACTGGGGTGAATGGTAGCTAAAACTGATAGACCCCACAGAATGTGGACCTGTGAGGAAGGGTTAGGACAATGATGAAAACGGATTTACAGGACACAGCTCTCCCAAGAGGGAAACCACACATGTCAATGTTCCAGAGAGTCCAAGGGGACATAGCTGGTGCCTGAGAGTTTGCTTGTTTTAGTGGCAGTCTGCTGTACTTTCCTGGTGAATTCTAGTTTTCTTAAGATAACTTAACTTCTGGTCTTTGCAATCAAAGAATGCTAAGTAGAACTATGGTCCAATTCCTGTGTTTTCTTTTTTTTAAAGATTTTTATTTATTTATCTTTTTAGAGGGAGAGGGAGAAACATCAATGTATGGCTGCCTCTCGTGTGTCCCCTGCCGGGAATTGGCCTGCAACCCAGGCATGTGCCCTGACTGGGAATCGAACCGCAATCCTCTGGTTCGCAGGCCCGCGCTCAATCCACTGAGCTACACCAGCCAGGGCCAATTCCTGTGTTTTCTAAGCAAAGAATAGGTACTAGGTAGTGGAAATGATTTGGGACATTATAAAAGGTTGATGGCAGTTGTGCCGGGATGAGAACCTGAGTGTGGAAGATTGTGTTTTCCAAAGACGGCTGCAAAAATAACTCCTATGCTATGTGCTGTTCTGCAATGTGACCTTGCCAGTCCTCTGTCAAGAAGTGGTGTGTACTTCCTCTCTCCCTTGAAGCTGGCAGGCTTTGACAAATAGAGTACAACACAGGTGACACTGTGCCAGTTTTGGGCATAGCTCTTACCTGGCCTGACAGCTTCTTTTTCTGCCCTCTTGAGAGCCATCTTCATATAGGAAGTGTGAGTGTCTTATGACAACAGTGCTTTGGGAAGCCCAAGCCATACAGAGAATGGCTGATGATGGATGCTGGAGAGGGAGAGGGAGAGAGAAGAAGGAGGAGGAGGAGATGGAGAAGGAGAAGAGAAGGAGAAGGAGGAAGAAGAAGAAGAAGGAGGAGGAGGAGGAGGAGGAGGAAAAGAAGAAGAAGAAGAAGAGGAAAGAGGAGAAAGAGGAGGAAGAGGAGGGAGAGAAAACAAATCACTGAGATGTCAGTCATATCAATAATAAGCCATCTTTTTTTTCCAAGGTGCAAGGTTATCTCTTTTTTAAAGAATTTTATTTATTTATTTCTAGACAGAGGGGAAGGGAGGGAGAAAGAGGGGGAGAAAAACATCAATGTGCGGTTGCCTCTCAAGCACCTCCTACTGAGGACCTGGCCTGCAACCCAGGCATGTGTCTTGACTGGAAATCGAATGAGCGACCCTTTGGTTCATAAACCAGCACTCAGTCCACTGAACCACACCAGCCAGGGCAGTAATAGCTAGCCTGAAATGAATTCTCTAACCTCACTCACTTTGGATGATGACACAGATTAGAGACAAAACTCTCAGCCACACCGTATCCAAATCCCTCACCCACAAAACTGTGAGTAAGGTAGAATTTTTATTTTAAGCTATTAAGCTTTGGGCTACCTTGTTATACACTAATAGATAATTGAAACACTGAGTCACTTGGCTTTCATATGAGTTTTTTGTCCATGATACCTCAATTTTATTGGAATAAAACAATATTTTTTTAGAAACACATCCAAACACCTCTTAGAGCTAATATTTTATTTTGTAAATTTAAAACCATAGGAATGTCAACTTAAAATCACAGGAAACATTTAAGACAATGACTCTCATTGTGTGGCACATGCCATTTCATTAGTCTTCAAAAAACACCATGAAGGAAGGTATTATTATCTTTGTGATGTTGGATAAGATGAGCAATTTAGTAGCTGAAAATGCTTATGGGAGTACTCTTAGATGAGTACTCTAAGATGTCTCTTAGTTCTATAAAACTGGTAATTTGTCAAATTCCATTTGTATTGTCCACTGTGGTCATTATCCTACTGGCCCAAGGGAACCAACTTCCAGTTTTTCCATATCTACATCAACACTTGTTACTGTCTGTCTTTTTGCTTATAGCCATCTCAGTGGATGTGAAGTCATTATCTCATTCTGGTTTTGATTTTTCATTACCTAATGACTAACAATGTTATCTTTCCATGTATTTATTGGTTATTTGCATATCTTAGGAGAAATGTCTATTTAAATTGCCCATTTTTTAATTGGGTTGTTTAATTTCTTATTGTTAAATTGCAGAGTTATTTATGTATTGTGCATATTAGGCCTTTACCAGATATATTATTTTCAAGTATCTTATTCTGTAAAATATTAATTCTTTAATTCTTAGCCTTTTAAAAAAATCATATGCGGCATTTAAGAATATGATGAAACGATGGACTCTAATCCAGCAAAGTGCATACTCCCATGAACTTTTACACATATTTTCAGGGATTTCACAAAGAATTTGAAACCACACTCCATGGAAACCCCAAGAGTCTGTGCCTCTCCCCTTCTTCCCAGGGTTTTCTGTTCTCTAGGTTCATGGAGCTACAGTCTGGCATTCAGAAATACATTGCAATGAAATGAAGAAAGTTACTCTTTTGGTGGGTGGTGTGAAGACTCCATTTGGTGGCAGAATAGTCTTGTTGGGAAACTGACTTGAGAGACCCTCTTATGGTAGACAATTCTCCATAGGCCTAAGTACGCTGGGTCTTCAGAGAGGAGAGAAAAACTGTGCATGAGACAAGGAGAAATTTTTTTTTTCTGGATGGAGAAGGAAGAGACAGAACTTCAGCCAACCGAGAAACTGAGTGGGTTGGAGGAAAAGAATTCCCAGAATATATCCCAATGAAGTAGAAGTAAATGATGTTTTCGTAGGGCAAATCAACAGCACTTGCTTAACCTCCTTTGTCAGGTCTGCTTCTTGACTAGAGAGAAAAAGGTGAAGTAGAACAGTGAGAGCTATTTAAATTGACAACTGAAAGCCAGAGGCTAGAGAACATTTAGGCCTTTCTATTTTTCTACAGCCTGTTCCTCGGGGGAGAATTATGAATCTAAATACTAATTTTTTGGACATGTAAAGATGCCATTTAAGTCAAACTCAATGCCTCGTGACAAATATCCTCCCTTCTGTCTAATGTTATTATCTTTGCTTTACAAGAATAATCAGAAAAATCGTCTCCATCTTTTCAGAATTTATTAGAAATCTCAAGGCATTACAGAAACATAGTATTTAAAGGGCTGTAGAATTAACATTATACTTAATTCCTTATTCATCATACCTGGTAAAAGTCATTTAGGTTTTGCTTGAAAGCTCTTGATGATAGTGAAGTCACCACCTAACAATAAGCAACTCAGTTGATTTGATCTTTGGGCAGTTCTAACTCTTAGAAAATACCTTCTTCACAGAGCTGAAATGAGCCTCTATATATTTCCACTAACATCAGTTATGCCATTTGGAACCAAAGTATGAAAACTATAGATACTGTTTATTTAGCACATCTCTAAGTCCAACGCATATGTGGTAGATGTTTTATATGATTATTCACTTACAATTAATCATTACAACTTAGGGAGGCAAGTGTATCTTTCCTGTTTAACAGGTGAGAATTGAGAACTGAATTAATGGTTCAGAGAAAATAACTGAGAGACTGGGATTTTAACTTTGGTCTATTTAATCCCTGAGTCTAAGTGATTTCTACCATGTAACAATATATCTGTAAGAACGACTAATTGTCTTTTACCTGAAAGATTTACATAATAGAAGATCACGCTATCCTCATTGTGTCTCTTCACCCTTCAGCAAGCAAATAGTCTCAGATTTGTCTAACTAAAAGCATATGTTAAATATTTCTTTCTTGTCGCAAAGTTCTGTGCCAGATAACCTAAACATCATTATTTTGAGTGAGAATTAATAAACTAACTCTTAAAAGATGAACTAACAACTCAGTAGCTACAAGAGACAATAATTCTGTAAATAACTATACTAGTGGAAAAGAAGTACAGTGGAGTGTGAGGATAAATAACCAAGTCCATTGTGTTCTTTGTCTTTGCATTTATTTTCTTACTTCATCCTTATTTTTTAATTTTCTCTATCTACAAATCAAGGTCAGTCTTAATTTTCTTTATATACTTTCCTGCTGGAAAAAAATGTTAGATATCTAGTTGTTAGCTTGACAAATGGGAACATCTTTATTTTCATTTGTTCTGGTGGTCATGTAGATTTAAGTACAGACAAGCAAGCTGGAAATTTCCTATTTGTCAATTGGGTTTGACATGCATCAAGGCACATGCTCCTAAAGATACAGAAATGGAACTAAAGACTCTATTCCTCTATTCCTAATAAATAGAGTCTGTGGAGGAAGTAGAATCAAAGAGGTCTCACTTTTTAGCCATGGATTTTTAAGTCTCAAAAATTTGTTTACTCATATGGATAGTGACAAAGCAGGCTCTTAGATAATCAGTGCTGTGTAACTGTCACTGGATGTCTTGAAGATTTCTCCAATGACCAAGTATGGGATTTTAAATAGACTTTCTCTGGATTATACATCTTGTGATGATACTGGGATCTTTATACTCAATGAGGGAGGGATATTGCATGAGTCCACACTAAGACCCTTATGGAAATGAGAGGGTTCATTGATACTATATCTATATCTGCCTGTATATCTATCTCTATATATTCATGCCTTTGAATCTTTTATGGGCATATTCTTAGACTTACTAGTACATTAATAGTAAGTTAATTCTTTACTATTTAAATGTTTTCCAAAACCTTTATGGACCTTTTTATACCTTGTTATGTCATAGACACAGTGTGAGTTTAAAATCAGTGTTTTTATAACTTTTACAATTTTTATTTATTTATTTTTAGAGAAAGGGAAAGAGAGGGAGAAAGAGAGAGAGAGAGAGAAACATCAGTGTGTGGTTGCCTCTTGTGAGCCCCATACTGGGGACCTGGCCCATAACCCAGGCATGTGCCCTGACTGGGAATTGAACCAGTAAACCTTTGGTCCATAGGCCAGCACTAAATCCACTTAGCCACACCAGCCAAGGATAAAATCAGCATTTTTAATAAAAAGGTCTAATATTGATGAATGAGGAATTGAGGACTATGAGTCCACTATGTACATGACATAGATAATAGAGGCTGGCTGTGCCTGGACCCCTCAGCTAGCCAGGCACCGTAGAAGGGCCCACGGACTGTGCTGGGAAGGCAATGGCAAAGAATAATCCTTTAGTGGGCAGGTAGGAATGAAAGGGAGGGAAAGGAGTAAGGCATGTGACAAAACTACTTAAAATTTGTTTTAATATATATTTAAGATTGTTTAAAAATATTTTGTTTGGTCTTTTATAAGAGATCATTATAACGATTCATGGAGCTGATCAAGCTGCCTTTGAGATGTTGTTTGGAAATTATCATTTTTTCATTAGTTATTGTTAAATTATTGTTCTGTCAATATTTATCAAGTTCCAGATGCTGTCTTAAGTCTCAGTTTCTAGTGATGAATAAGATTGACACTGTCCCTATATTTATAGAAATTAAATAAATAACCAAATAGTGTAGTCTTTTATTTTGTAAAGTAGGAAGTAAGCAAATTTCAGATAAAAATATTTTTGTTTAAATAAATCTTTCCTTTAAAAAGTTACCTCAGCGAATACCATATCTTAGCATTTTAGAATTAAAAGGCTCATTTATTTGTGCAATTTATATTTATGGTCTGTTATTACTAAGCAAAGTTAAAGTGTCAGCTAATAGTATTACAGTGGTTCAGTCATACCCATCTGGTGTCCGCCCTCTTTCCTGGAGGAGGGGGTTATAAAACTGTGCTCTGTTTCAGTGTGTGTTGACTTTGTACTTCAATCTCTGAGGGCTGCACATCTCCCTGAATTCTGGAGAAAGCCTTCAAGTAAGCTCCCAGGTGTTCACGAGAGTATGTTGCATCTGGCATGTGGGGTAAGGTAGATGAGTAGCCAGCAGAAGGCAGGAATGAAGGGAAGTCTTCATGTTTACCTTCTTCTCTCCCTTTGTAAACAAATTACCAAAGCTCCAGAGAGCACAGGGCACACAGACAGTGACAGAGGCAGGCTGTTCAGTTGAGTCTCTTTTCTATCTCACCCTTCTTATGCGTGGACCATTATAGTAGTTCTTGGGAATGGAAAGTGTTTACTTTGATAAGAGGAAGGTCTTTGTCTCTTTTCTCTACCACTCCATCCCCTGAGACAGAATAATGCTTGATGTAGGTAGATTCTCAATAAATGTTTGTGGAGGAATTAATAAATGGATGAAATAAAGGTTATTTATCGCAACTAAGTACAGCTTACAGGATATCATGGCAAGTCACATAGAATTTGAATTTGGGGGGCTTTATTGATTTTTATTGTATTTTGTTAGTGATCCGAACCTCCTTCTGCTGGGTGTATCTATAGATTAGAACATCAGGGATCACAGTGAAGTTCCATTCATTCAACCAACAGGCAGCTGGCCATGTGCCAAAAGTGTTCCAGGGGAATTTCCTACAAATAGATTCTTATTAAAAAACAATCACATGCATTAGAGAGGTGAGTCCAAGGGATGGTGTAACTCATGTATTTTACCCTAGCCCACAAATCCCATAATGGAGTGTGCTGTCTGTGAAAAGAAGACTGTGGTCTAGCAAGAGAGCACTATTGACAAATAGGGAAGAGAGTTGAAAAAGGAGAGATGACTCAGTTTCCTTGGGACACCTACGCTGGCACTTGAAGAATCTGTGTTTTAATTTTGTTTCTCTTATCCCATGATCCCAAATGAAGTGTTTCTTGGCATATGTGCTTGAGAAAAAGGTTCCAGCATGTCCCATTTACAACGGAATATTCCAGGTTTATTTCAGCACCATTTACAGCAGCCAAAGAATGTTTGAGCTCATGAATGGAGGCAGTTAAAGAATGGCCTATTATTTCTGCACCTAAGTTAGCTGAAAGTAGACACTATAAAATGTATTTCAGAAAGGAAATATATTGTTTTCTGTCACAGTTATATAACAAGGTACGATTATACCCAAAGGCAACTGGACTTGATTTTTGTAATAACTTAGCATGTACCCAAGCATCCTTCAAGAGAATGAAGCAATTTAGACTTGAGGCAAGAGAGCTGTCTAGATAAATGAGTGATGTAAGTTCTGATTCTAGGCAAATAATTAACTGGTTTGAACACCTTAATACTGCTTGGATAGAATAAGCCTGGTTTACGTGTCAGAAGACAGAATCTCCTGTGTCTATTTTGCTGGTAAAATTTTGTATGACTTTAGGTGCCCATGTCTTAGTTTCCTCATCTACAAAATGGAAATAATAACCACACCAAAGCTACTTATTATGGGTTGAATTATAATCCTCAAAAAGATATATTGAAGACTTAATCTCTGAAATTGTGAATATGATAATATGATTTTTTTTTTTTTTGAGAAATAGGGTTTTTGGAGATGTAGTCAGGTTAAGAGGTCATTAGGGATGGTGGGCCCTAATTGAATTTGACTGCTTTCCTTATAAGAAGAGGAAAATTTGGACACAGACACACATAGAAAAGGCCATGTGATTACATAGACAGAGGTGACACAGCTGTAGGCCTGGGAACGGCAAAGACTGAGGGGCACAGCCAGAAGCTAGGAAGACTCAGGGAAGGATTCTGCCGAGTCTCAGAGAGACCATGGCCCTGCGGACACCTTAATTTTGGGCTTCTGGCCTCCATAACTATGAGAGTGTAAATTCTGTTGTTTTGTGATAATTTGTTGTCTTAGGATATGAATACACTACCTAACTCATGTGATATTATGAGGTTAAAAGATGATAACATATATGAAAAGTGTTCTGACATCTATTACATCAGGATAAATTGCTATAGAAAAATAAAGATTATTTTAACTTCTAAAATCGCTCTCTCTCTCTAGACACACACACACACAAACATGCATATAACTATATATATATATATATGACTTAAGCTGTTTTCCTATAACTCTGGATCAAAATTCCTTGTTTTATATTGTAAGATTTTGGAAGGCTATATGTCAAAATATATTTAAAATCAACTTCTCTAAAGCAGTTTTAAGGAGAAGCTCAATGTAAAACTGTTAGAAATGCTTTTCATTATTAAGAAATTGTTCATTAGATTTTAGTTTCAAAAAATTACCCCTAGTAGAACCCTGAAAATTCAGCAGTTCTTAAAAAATATTTTCTATCTTCTTTCATTTTTATGTGGTTAGATAATTTCTTTGACTGGGTACATAAGTTTTTTTCAAGGAAGTTTGAGTATCCTATTCATTACACTTAGAGCATTGCCTTTCCCACACCTACCCAATATCTAAACAAATAAAAACATAGCAAAACTTAAAAAAAATTAAATGAATTAGATGTAGCCACAAACATCCCTTAATAGGTCTGGTGCTCTATTCACCATGCCAAAACAACCACAGAAGTGAAATATAATCATATTGTAATAATTTTGCATTTGTCTATATTTTAGATGATCTCTGTTAATCTAAAAGAGTGGCTAGTCCAAAATGGCACATTCATCATGTCAAAAATTACATTGGGTTTTAGAGAATATTGTGGTATATTGCGTATTCTATCTATGTGTATGAGAAAAATGTCTATTGTTTATACATATGTATATTATTAGGGTTAGTAGTTTCTGTTTGTTTTTCAAGATTTCCTTGAACTTTAATTGATCTGAGCAGGAGATGAGAGAGAGTTAAATGTATCAGACTGAAAACTCAGATACTTTAGAGGTCAGCTGGTTTAAATTCTCTCATTTACAGATAAGGGAGGCAGAGCATAGCTGTTCAGTGACCTGTTGAAGGTTGCATAGGGATTTGGTGACAGAATGGAATTCCTTTTGCCTGACTTTGAGTCTGGTGTTCTTTCTTCTCTAAAGCCATAATGTCATACAGACTGAGTATTAGTTATTGGATCTCTCACCAGCAATGTGACTTTGGATAAGTCCCTTAAATTCTCTTAATATGCCTTTTCTAGTTTGTAAAGTGGGAATAAAACAGTAGGCTGGTGAAAGCTTGAGTGCAGCCAAGAGAGAAATACTAGAGCCACAGTATTATCCAAGCTGAAAAAGCTCAGCTTCCCACTGCCCATTCCCATGCCACAGTAATTATCACGTGTTTCTTCTCTCTCAGACATGGCTTGGTGGGGATTTCTTTCTTGACCCTCAAAGACTTGCACAGGGCCCTTCTTTTCATACTTGTGGACCCTGGAGTTGTTCCTGCGTATAAGTACTTCCTTAACTCTACTCTAGTTGCCTGATTATTGGACTATAAATCTTTGACAGTAAGAACTGTATCTCATTAACGATTATACCTTATCACTTAAAAAAGAAAAGAGACTTCTAGTTAAGATGGAGGCTTAGGGAAACATGGCTTGTCTCCTCGCACAATGATAGCAAAAATTATAACTAAACTACAAAACAACTATCACCCAGAATTGTCAGAAAATTGAGATGTGTGGAAGTCTGACAACCAAAAGATTATGAAGTCACATTCATCCAGATGGGAGGAGGGGCAGAACTGCATAGCTATGCAGAGAGATGCGGAGACACAGAGATGTGGAACAGGTGGTCCCACACCCACGTGTGGTGGATAAAAATCTAGCGGGGTACCTGGAAAGCAAGGGATCCCAGCCCAACACCAGACCACCAAGCCCAGGGTTCCAGTGCTAGAAACGTAAGTCCCCATAACTTCTGCCTATAAAACCAGTGTGGGTTGGGGCGGTGGAAGAAACTGTGGTATTGTCAAGAGTTTCCTGTTAAAGGGTCTACAACAGACTTAGGACTTATGCAGATACTCCCTCTGGGCTCCAGCACAGGCCAGCAGCTGGAAGGGCACTAGTGGTATATGGGAATTGAAGTGTCTAGCATCAGGGTGAGTGCCAGGGGATAGTTTCCTCCCAGACAAAAGTACAGAGGTCAGGCAGCAGCATTGTCCCCTTTCTGAGCCCTCCCCGACACAGAGCCACAGAGCACTGACACCATATCAGAGACTCCATGCACCTGGTTCACACAGGTTGCCCCACCCAAGTGATTACCTAAGGCTCCACCCCATACAACTTATTGGTGTACTTTCCTGCAACAGGCTATGCTACCAAGACAGGGAGTCAAAGCAGTTTTGAAACAAACACAGGGAGGCTGCCAAAATGAAGAGACAAACAAATATGGCCCAAATGAAAGAACAGAACAAAAATCCAGAAAAGGAACGAAATGAAATGAAGATAAACAATCTAACAGATGCAGAATTCAAGACACTGGTTATTAGGATGCTCAAAGAACTCATTAGGTACTTCAGCAACACAAAAAAGACTCAGGCAGAAATGAAATTTACACTAAATGAAATAAAGAAAATTTTACAGGGAACCAACAGTGGAGTGCATAAAGCTGAGAATCAAATCAATGATTTGGAACATAAGGAAGAAAAAACATTCAATAAGAACAGCAAGAAGGAAAAAGAATCCTCCTCACCCCCCACACAAAGGATAGGCTGAATAGCCTCTGGGAAAAGTTCAAACATACCAACATTCAAATCATAGGGGTGTAGGAAGAAGAAGAAAAAGAGCAAGAAATTAAAAATTTATTTGAAAAAATAAAAAAAAACTTCCTTAATTAGGTGAAGGAAATAGATATCCAAGTCCAGAGAGCACAGAGAGTCCCAAACAAGATGGAGGCAAACAGGACCACGACAAAATATAACAATTAAAATGCCAAAGGTTAAAGATAAAGAGAGAATCTTAAAAGCAGCAAGAGAAAGTGAGAGAGTTACCTACAAAGGAGTTCCCATAAGATAGTTAACTGATTTCTCAAAAGAAACTTTGCAGGCAAGAAGAAACTGGCAAGAAGTATTCAAAGTGATGAAAAGCAAAGACCTATAACCTAGATTACTCTTCCCAGTAGAGCTATCATTTAGAATTGAAGGGCAAACAAAGGGCTTCCCAGAAAAAGTAAAGCTAAAGGTCATCATCACCAAGCCCATTATTATATGAAATGTTAAAGGGACTTATTTAAGAAAAAGTCCAAAAGTATGAACATTAATATGGTAATAAATTCACAACTATCAACAATTGAATCTAAAAGCAAACTAAGCAAACAAGCAGAGCAGAAACAAAATCATAGATATGGAGATCATCTGGATGGTTATTAGTTGAGAGGGGGAAGGGGGAGAATGGGAAAAAAGGTACATGGACTCAGAAGCACAAATCAGTAGGTACAGAATAGACTGGGGGATGTTAAGAACAGTATAGAAAGTGGCGTAGCCAAAAAACTTACTCATATATGCATAACTTATGGACATGAACTGGGGGGGGGAATGCTAGAGGGAATGGAGTTCTAGGTGGAAGATGGGAAAAGGGGGAAATTGGACAACTGTAATAGCATAATCAATAAAATATATTAATTATTAAAAGAACAAAAGATGAAAGTAAAAAAAAGAGTTGCTTAGTTAATGGTCAATGAATAAATTGATTTGTGCCCAATGGCTTGGGGGAGATGATTTAGAGGTACATATTTTTATGGAAGGAATCCCACCTTTTCCATAGTTGCTAACCATGTGAAAATTAGATGAGCTCTCATACAATGTGAGAATCATTTTTTCCCAATGAATTTTTACCTTCATGATTAAGTTTTGCTTATGATACTGCCAAAGTGAATTTGTTTGTATTACCTGAGCACATATTGACTAAGGATGGAGGGAGGAGGCTAGGAAGCTAGGGAAACTATAATTTCACCAGAGAAAATTCAGTTTAGAATTATGTCGTTACTGAACACAAATCACAGTGTACTAAATTACTTGTAAATAAACTAAGGATTTCTGAAGTGTGAGGGGCAGCTGTAGAAGAGTTGAAATAACTCCAAGACTGTCATCAAATTTCCTGGGTCTGGGTCCGTGTTCCAGTGTTCTCACTCATAAAGCAGAGACAATAATATCTGCTACATAGAATTATTTTTTGAAGAACCAGTAAGAAACTGTTCATGAACACACTTGGTAAATGGTAGAGTGTTACATGGATATAAAGATGAGATCCTTCACTAAACTGGAGGACAACCATTAATTACTCTGCTTACTTTAGTATCCAAGACCAGAAAATAGTGGAGCTGGTCATTTAATCTTATTGGAAGCTGAGAAGTGTGCTAGTGTTTGCTTAGCCACTGATGCTCAGTGCTTGCTGGGATGCTGCAATTGGAGCTCAGGACTCAGAGGATCTGAAAAAGACCAGGACTAACAGGGCAGGGACAAGCATTAACTGCTGGAACATCTAAGGCTAACAGTGGAGATATGAATGAATAACGGTGCTCTTTCTGCAATCCTAGAACTCTGTTCTAATGTGCTTTTCAGAGGATGAAAGTCTGAAATTTTCTAATTATTTTTTTAATGAATCTTTCATCTGGGTGTTCATTCCCTGTGCTATGAGTTTGGGTCCACCCCAGAATACACCTAGTTGAAGGAGATAATACCAATCTCACTTGCCTGAGAAATTCAGTTTGACTCTAGTGTTGTGTACACAGCTCTTCCTAGAGCACCATAAAATGGAGCCAAGGCCCTTTTACTTTTTAAAGGCAACATAGTTTTAACTATTGATAAAACATAATCAGAGAATGATACCATTTAATCAACTCTACCACCTTACAAACTCACACAAAAACAGAATTTCTTCTATTTTTCACACTTCTCTTCCAAGTATACCTGAGTCCTTTTGACCTGATTTCTCTTGTAGTGTTCTTAAGTTTAACCCACTGCTGCAAGACAGATGGTTTAGAGATCGAAGAGACAGTCATCATCTCAAATACATTCTTGGCATAAAATGGTAAGGACACTTGGCTTATTTAGGCAAAGATACAGAACTACCTGGCAGTGAGGAAGCTACACAGTGTAGAACCAATGCAGCTTATCCTTTGACAAACAGTCTTCTTTAGTCTCTACATTCCTTAGTTGCTGACACACGCTAAGCAGCTAAAAATCCCATCAGGACTGAGAAATGAGACAAATTCTTACTAGGCTATTGCCCTTTTATATTGAGGCTTCCGTCTCCAATATATTCGGTGTTCACAAATTTACGTTGATTACCTGTCTTTCATTTAAAGAAATGTTTACAAACATGATGTTTTTCTGATCCTTGAACCAAACTCAGCAAACCCACATCCTTATTCAGGTAGCAAGAGCAGAGTTAATGTTGCAGTATTCCTGAAAAAACTTGTAAACCTTCAGCTGCTTAGCATCCTAGGAAACTTATGTCCTTTGAACCTGTTGAGAAATATTCTCCGCGTAGACCCTGTAAGAGAGGGAGGTGGGAAGCAGAGAGAATAATGTGCCCATAAGTAGAATTATAAGTGTAACTATGGTTGCTTTGCTTTCTGCAGAATGACAGCTTGGGGAAAGTTAAAAAATTCGATCCCTCAGCAGGAAATGTAGTTCCCAGCCATGAGCATAGAGGAAGGAGGTGCTGTGAGATGTGAGGAAATTGTTCTACTGAGAACTGACCCTTGTTCTTGGTTTATAAGGTCACAGGGAGGATTTTCTTTGTTATCCCACTAGTCTCTTCTTCATTCCTCAGAGAACATGAAAGTTCAGGGAAGGTTGCCAATATATTAAAACTGTTTTGATTTTTATTTGTTTTACAGAAGGCTCACTTAGTATATTAAAATGAACGGATAACCTATAGATTGTTTCATCTCTTTGTCTTTTGAGAAAACCATGTAGGTTTCAATATAAAGACTGCTCTAAATTTTCTCTCTATGTATTTGACCAATCATTATATAAAGACATTTTCTTTTTAAAGTTACAGATGAACCATTAAAGATTTCAGCAGTTTTTTGAATTTGCATGTGATTTAATGCTTTCAGTTATGACTTAATATTTGAGTAATGTCATTACTCTCCAAATCTTCCATAATTACAATTTAATTTGTCAGAATTTACTTAATAGCCATGTGCTTAAGCATAAGGGAAACACTTGGTCTGTTTAGCAAACCTTCTGTCAGAGCACAAATGCAAGGAGACTGTAGCTGCTGATTACTGTTTCAGTGTGAGTAGGATATGCCATATGATGCAAGGTGGCTCCTGACAACTAAGTCTGCAAAGGATTTTGTTTTGCAGAATTCTGTTTAATAAGAAGGAGTTTTGATAAGTAGTCTTGTCTCAGATGAATTAAACTATTGATTTACTAATACTGTTTCCATCTCAACCCAAGGGGAACTGTTGATGCCACTTAGAATATTACAAACTCTCTGCCATATGCATGTTGTCTAGCCCATGCTTCAACCCTATCACCTTTCAGCAGATTGCTTTAGACAAGAGATCTCATGGGCAAGGAATCTGCAATGCATATAAGCTTATTTGCTGATTTAATACAAGAGAGTCCTAGACATTGACCTTGTCTAGAGTTATTCTAACTTGGCAGGGCTGTAACAGTGCAAAGACCTGCAAATCCCTTTTTAACAAGGCTACCTGAACCAAATGGCCCCAGTCCAAATACATGAAAATTTAAAGATGTCCGAGAGATCAGTGACTTACAGTATTAAAGAGTAGGAAGACTGACACTGTACTTAACTCAGGTCCCCTTATTTATCCAGTGAAGGATTCTGTCTCCAAGCATAATAGCTGCTCTGTTATCACTTTATAAATTGCTGTGTATATTATTTTAGTAAAGAGCAGGGAGAAGGCATTCTGTTTGAAAAAGTTAACGATACCAAGTGCCCCACTGGAACCCCCAGATGTACAATTATTTGAAATGAATTATTTCTCCTCTAAGCAGGTTATATTTTAATTTTTTCCCAAAACAGCAGGTATAATGGATGTTGTAATGTCCATAGAGCCCATGGTCCTTGAAATGCCCACAGGTATTGCAGTCCAACCAAAGCAGTTCTCAAGGCAAGAGGCAGGCTAAGAATGGGATGCAGGTGCTCACAATTCTGCTTACAGGTCCTTTCTTTCATCAGAGAAAAAATTCCTGTAATTTTCCAGGGTGAGATGGCAATACCCGTCAACCTGGCACTAAGTAAATCTAATTTGGCAAGACATATAGGGTACCCAGTGCAGAAATGATCTTATGTGCACATAATGTACCATGTCTAAATGGCACCCTAACTCACCAATGATAGTGTATTGAGCACAGTGCATTGTGAATTTTGCATGGAAAATTTCTCCTCGGTAAACACATCACCTACATTATGATGTGCTGAAATATCAGTTGTCTAAACCATGGAAAAGGAAATTCATATGTTTCTGCATCATACCATGTGAATATAAACACTCTTTCATTCGGTTATATATAGTTTTTATCCAGCATGGTTTAGCCTGAACACTCCTGGCAATAAGCAAAAATTTTTTTTAAATGGGTGCAAATGAAGGACTAAAGAAAGGCAGAAGCAAGGTTATTAGAATAGGAAACCTAAGGCTTGGGTCCTGGGTAGGTTCCATTGTGTATGCTCTGGTATGTTTCTTTATCTGAGCTTCTGTTTCCTCATTGTAATATGATCATGTTTGAGTAGATGATTTATTAGTGTGTGTGTAGCCTAATTTCTGTAAGTATGGTTACAGAATGAATGTATGGACAACCTTTAACTTTATAATTATGTACTTACAGTTTGTCCATTTATTTAATCCATTAGAGTTCTCTGACTTAGGCATGCCCATATCATTGTAAAGACAGAATAAAGACAGATAATTGTGGGTTTCTGCAGGAGTTTTTCTGTGGAAAGGTGTTTGGAGAGGCATTGATGGTTGGGTGCAAATGAAGACGAGCATGTGCTTTCATTTTGTGTTGGCAGGCAGCCTACCAAAAGTGAAATAAAGGTGTAACCGATTCACTGATAATCTGGACTCTGTAGGGCACAAACAAAAAACAATGTAATTTTCCCTTCAAATTGTGTCTTCAGTTCCTTTAAGCACCCTCTGTGGATTAGTTCTTTTCCTGCCCCTGGATGAACCCTTAGGCAGGTTTACCTTTCAGATGTTAAACAAGTGGTCCCTTGTTTGAAGATTAGAACTTCAGTCTGATCTAATAACTACACAACTCCAGTCCAGTCCAGAATAGTAATCAAGATCTCAAATATAGATCCAAGTAAATCTTCCTTCTCCCACCTTGGTCCTGAGCCAGGCATGAGATCCTAAAGCGCAGGGAGAGGTCATGGTCATTTCTTCAGTACTTCCTAGTTGTGGCTTTTCCCTTCTGGCTTTGGAGGGGATGTTGAGGGAATTAATAGGGAAGGACAGAGTCTTACCTATCTGGTACCTCCGTAAACCACCATTGGCATTACCTAGACATGGTAGATGTCCATGGTAGGTTGGACAGAAGATCCCTAGAATATATTCATCTTGTGTAATTGAAACTTTTACATTGAATAAGTGTACATTGTTTGGATTATTTCTCTGAAAGAATCTATCTTTCGGGATTTTTTTTTTATTTTATTATTATTTCTAGGGGATTCACTGCCTCTCTTTCAAGTAGGCACAATTATCTCTTCAGTTCTATGCTCCTTGAAATCCAATCCCCTGCAGGGACAGAAACTAGACTTATTGACTGAAGACGGAGGTAGAGAAAGGTTTAGAACTAGGGTTAGGTTTTGGCAAGAGCAAAGAAATGGAATGTGCCCCCGACATCATCTTCAGTTAGCCTGAAGGAGGCCTGAGCAAGGGAGACAGCTTTTTAAAAAAATTGTGGCAAGAACATTTAATGTGAAATAACACTCTTAACAATTTTTTAAATGCACAATACACTGTTGTTAACTATGAGCATTAGGTTGTACAGAAGATCCCTAGAATACATTCATCTTGCATAATCAAAACTTTTACATTGGATAAGAGTTATAGTTTGGAATATTTCTCTGAGTGAGGCTAGGATACTTAGCCAGAACAATCCTTTAATGCCCAAACTAAGAGACAAATTATGTATTATCCTATGTTATATTATAGTACTTGGTAAGTAGTGTGTCCTGTTTCACATTTTTCTTTGAGTCAAAAGGAAGTGTTGCGTTCTATATCTTAATTTAACTGTAAAACCGTTAGACCATATAGATTAGGGTTCTTAAGCTACACCTTAAAGTTTGAACACCCTCTTTTCCATATCCTTTTTTAAAAATATATTTTATTGATTATGCTATTACAGTTGTCCCATTTCTCCCCATCATTCCCCTCCACCCTGCACACCCCCTCCCACCCACATTCTCCCCCTTTAGTTCATGTCCATGTGTCATAAGTTCTTTAGTTTCTACACTTCCCACACTATTCTTGCCCTCCCCCTGTCTATTTTCTACCTACCATCTATGCTACTTATTCTCTGTACCTTTTCCCCCTCTATCCTCCTCCCACTCTCCTGTTGCTAACCCTCCATATGATCTCCATTTCTGTGGTTCTGTTCCTGTTCTAGCTGTTGGCTTAGTTTGCTTTTGTTTTAGGTGTGGTTGTTGATAATTGTGAGTTTGCTGTCTTTTTACTGTCATATTTTTTATCTTCTTTTTCTTAGATAAGTCCCTTTAACATTTCATATAATAAGGGCTTGGTGATGATGAACTCCTTTCACTTGACCTTATCTGAGAAGCGCTTTATTTTCCCTTCCATTCTAAATGACAGCTTCGCTGGATAGAGCAATCGTGGATGTAGGTCCTTGACTGTCATGACTTGGAATACTTCTTTCCAGCCCCTTCTTGCCTGGAAGGTCTCTTTTGAGCAATCAGCTGACAGTCTGATGGGAACTCCTTTGTAGGTGACTGTCCCCTTATCCTTTGCTGCTTCTAGAATTCTCTCCTTCATTTTAATCTTGAGTAATGTAATTATGAGGTGCCTTGGTGTGTTCCTCCTTGGGTCCAACTTCTTTGGGACTCTCTGAGCTTTCTGGACTTCCTGGTAGTCTATTTCCTTTGCCAGATTGGGGAAGTTCTCTTTCATTATTTGTTCAAATAAGTTTTCCACTTGTTGCTCTTCCTCTTCCCCTTCTGGTACCCCTAGAATTCGGATGTTGGGACATTTAAAAATCTCCTAGAGGTTCCTAAGCCTCTCCTAATTTTTTTTTGAATTCTTTTTTCTTCATTCTTTTCTTTTTTTTAATTTTATTTTTTTTAAATTTTAATTGTTGTTCTTGTACAGTTTTCTGTCTTTTACTCCCATCCTTGGCCCACTGCCCCAGCCCTCCCCACCTCCCTTTCATTTCCACCCCCCTATTTTTTGTCAACATGTCTTTTATACTTGTTGCTCTAAACCCTTCCCCTTTTCCCCTGAAATTCCCTCCCCTCTCCCCTCTGATGACTGTCAGTCTGTTGTCAATTTCAATGTCTTTGGTTATATTTTGTTTGTTTGTTTTGTTGATTAGATTCCTGTTAAAAGTGAGATCATATAGTATTTTGTCTTCCATTGCCTGGCTTATTTTGCTTAGCATAATGCTCTCCAGATCCATCCATGCTGGTGTATAGGTAGGAGCTCCTTTTTTCTTTCTGCCGCATAGAATTCCATTGTGTAAATGTACCACAGTTTTTTGATCCATTCATTCACTGATGGGCACCTAGGTTGCTTCCAACACTTGGCTATTGTAAATTGTGCTGCTATGAACATTGGGGTGCATAGGTTCTTTTGGATTGGAGTTTCAGGGTTCTTAGGATATAATCCTAGTAGTGGAATTGCTGGGTCAAAAGGTAGATCCATTTTCAGTTTTCTTAGAAAATTCCACACTGTTTTCCATAGTGGTTGTACCAGTCTGCAATCCCACCAACAGTGCACTAGGGTCCCCTTTTCTCCACAACCTCTCCAACGCTTGTTGGAGTCCCCTTTTCTTCACAACCTCGCCAACATTTGTTGTTTGTTGCACTAGGGTCCCCTTTTCTCTACAACCTCTCCAACGCTTGTTGTTTGTTGCTTTGTTTATTGATGGCCATTCTGACTGGTGTGAAGTGGTATCTTATTGTGGTTTTAATTTGCATCTGTCTGATAGCTAGGGATACTGAGCATCTTTTCATGTGTCTCTGGATCCTCTGTATGTCCTCCTTGGAGAAGTGTCTGTTCTTCATTCTTTTCTGTTTGGTAGTTTCTTTCTTCCTTCTGGTCTACTCCATTGATTTGAGTTCCAGTTTTTTCTCCCATCTCTATTGGTTCCCTGTGCATTTTTCTTCATTTCACTTATTGTAACTTTCATTTGTTCATCTAATTTGTGACCAAAATCAACCAATTCTGTGAGCATCCTGATCACTAGTGCTTTGAACTGTGCATCTGATAGGTTGGCTATCTCTTGATCACTTAGATGAATTGGCTCTGGGGTTTTGATTTGTTCTCCTGTTTGAGCCATTTTTGTTTTGTTTTTGTTTTTGTTTTTGTTTGGTCTGATCTAGGCTGTTAAGTAGTGAGGGGCAGAGCCCTAGGTGTTTCCCAGGGTGGGGCAGCCCAGTTGCTGGGTTGTGACACTGTATGTGGGGGCAGAGTCCAAAAGGGAACAATGGTGCTTGCTCCACTCTCTCTCAGATTCCAGTCCCTTCCGCTGCTTCCCCTTCACCTGGATTATCTGCATGCGAATGTGGGACTACCTGGTCAGCCAGCCACCTTGCACTGCCTCCCTGGGTCTGCCTGTTGCTACCCCATGCTAGCCACCACCTGTGTGCCTGGGATCTGCCATCCGCTGCTGGCTGCATGCCCAGGTCTACCAACCTCCACTTTTTTCTGCCGAGACTCCTCCCCTCTTACCAGTCTAGATGAATGGTTGTTTGATTTCCGTACAGTTCAGTTTTCTATAAGTTCTGGTTGTTTTCTTGTTTCTAAATCTTTGTTATCTTTAATTTTGGTTGTGCGAAGAGGCACAGTGTGTCCACCTATGCCTCCATCTTGGCCAGAAGTCTCCATATCCTTAATTAAACATCACCACCAATTATGCTCATACTATTTCTACAAAGTAAGCCATTTTTGTGCTTTCTATTGGGCTGAGATCACTTCTCTGTGAATTCTCAGTGGTCACCGAGGAAGGACGTAAGGAATCCCAGGAGACAGGAATTTGTAAGAAATGTTTTGAAAAGAGATCAGTCCCATCAGGGCCAAGTTACTACAGTTCCTTTCTCCTTGTGTCATCTGCTAGGATGACTTGGAAATGAGTAGCTGAAATGAGACAGCACATTGTTTGAATGCCTTGGAAAAGGAACATTTCTAATAATAATGCTGAGACTAATGATTTCCACATTAATTAATGAAAGTGACAGTAGTTGAATATTATTCAAATAACATGAATACAAATAAAAACACGCCTGGGCTTGCTTGTCACACTGCTGCATTGAATGGTACAGTCTGTTAAATAGCTGGGTGTCTGCCAACAGAATACCTGGAGTGCTTCATCAGTAATAATACCAAATACTTCACCAGCCAGTTTCTGAATAACCGTGAACTATTCTATTATGGCTTTAGGCACAGGAAGTGAATTATAGACTGGATGTGTATATTTGTGAAAGAAAAATCTTCTCCTATATTTCCCACATAACTGTAAAGCTTTCATTGTTGAGTGTTTTTTCCTAACATTTTACTAATGCTGGGGTCCTGAGATATATCCATAGGCCAGTGAGTTGCTTCCAGACTGATCTCAGAGAGCAGAGTGGGTCCCTAAACAGACAACTGCTGTAAAACTCTGAGAATATGACTCCTGTAATTTTCCGTGGAGACCTGGGCTTTACTTAGACATGGAGTGCTTGCATATCAATATGTGCAAATGGCTTGTGGTTGCAGCTTTGTATGTGCTAACTTTTGCAAGATTTGTTTCAATAATTGGGTATGACTCCATAGGTCAAATGATAACATTTAATTATACTTTGTTCCTTTTTAGTACATATGTCATCAACCCGGAGCATTTTGACTCTGCATTACCGGAGAGTTTTATGGATCCCTCCTACCTAAGGTTTCTTAGAGCAGAGTTTCTCAACATCAATACTACTAACATTTGGGCAGGATAATTCTTGCTGTGGGGGGCTGTCCTGTGCATTGTAGGGTGTTTTGTAGTGTTCCTGTATTCTATCCACTAGATGTCAGTCAGTAGCAATTCTTCCCCAGTTGTGACAACCAAAGATGTCTCCACATTTAGCCAAATGTCCCCTGGGGGGGCCAAAATCACTTCCTAGCCCCTCAGTTTAGACCCACTGACTTAGAGATAGGGTTCTCTCTCACATTCAAGGGCCCTGCAAAGAACGTTAATAGAGTAACTGTGACTCAGAGTAACTGTAACTGAGTAACAATGTTAATAGAGCAAACCAGGAAAAATCCTAATGGGCCCTTGCCAAAATGAAATTTTAAACTTAAATGTGAGTGATGCCAATTTTCAGAGAGATGTGCTTTAACAGACTCATTGAGATGGGGAATATGGTTTCAACCTTTAAATAGACAACAGTGTTTTTGCAAGAGCAGGTGCATTTTAATAACATGTTTCCATTTCTGAATGATAACTACTAATCATGATATTAGTACTAATATTTTAGTGATTCAGATATCACTGTTGGTAAAATTATCTAGTGAGATGTATGAGTGTATATCAATCTTCTTATTATAAGAAACGTGAAAACACATATAATAAAATGATACTACTTGGAATTTTGTTCAAGGGTGAAAAACAAATTTAATAGTTGCAGGACTAGAGTTAGGTGATAGGCAGAGAATAAAAGAGCAAAGTGATAAAATACATAATAGGTTCACAAGAAAATGGTCTTAAATGGCTTTTTTTTTTTCAGAGCTCTAAGTAAAAACACAGCACACAATTTAGCCATGGGGACCTGACAGTTGAGAATGTAGATTCAAACATCCCTCACTTTGAGGAAAAAGCATTTCATGAGTGTCTGTTAGTGCGTAGCCTATGCTCTCTAATTTATTAATCCTTCCCCCAGGCTCAGAGCATTCAGAGCTGCTTTCTTTCTGGAAAATAATGGTCGGTGAAAAACCTGGCATTCCTGTGTCTAGAAATCCTGTGGCTAATACCAAAATGAGTAAAACTGAAAATACATCAGAATGGGAAGTTGTTCTGATCACTTCCCTGTCCTACCCTCAAAAGCAGTGCGGAGGCTTTGCAACCATCAATCATCTAACTGCTACCAAGTTTTTAAATCATGATTATTTGTAGGAAACACCACTGATATTTTTAGAAACAAGGACTACATTTAATTTTAAAAAAACATTTTTTCTTCTATGTCAAAAGAAGCTGCTTCTCTTAAATAAAGGAAATTAAATTATGCCAAAAGCATGTTTACAGTTTGATTTATTTTCCTCTGAAGCATTTATGACAATATTTTTTCTAATAGCTGATTAACTTGAATGTATTTTTTAAAAATAGTTTATTTATTTATTTTTAGGGGGAGGGAGGGAGAAAGGGAAGTGGAGAATCATCAATTGGCTGCCCCTTGCATGTCTCCACCTGGGGACCTGGCATGAAACCCAGACATGTGCTCGACAGGGAATCAAACTGGCAACCTTTTGCTTCATGGAATGATGCCCAACCAACTGAGCCACACTGGTCAGGGTTTTGTCTAGGTCCCTGTATAAATTCTTAGAGGTCTCTTTGCTAAGCATCCCCAGAATTTATCAGACTCCCACAAGTTTACTAGGGCTCAAAGATTTGATTATGCAATGTGAATGAAAACACTTTATGGGCTGAGATTATAATAGTATTCCTCAACTCACTCTTTAAAAATGATTCAAGTGGCTGTATTTTATTTTCACATGAAAATTTCATTCAGATACATTTCAATGTTATAGGATTAGGAACCTGAAAATCTTGAAACTCAATTTCAAGCAAGGAGTGTAGTTTAATGGGAAAAGGCATTAAATTTATCATGGGTCAAGGGACATGAATACAAGTGCCATCCCTCCCATGTATTTGCTGAGTGCGGCAGAAAGGATACTGCCATGTCGCACAACCAAAGGCTTATTTTCCCATTTCAGTTTGTATGAAAGACCTGCCCTGTGAGGTACTTGAGTTAACAGTGCTCATTTCCCGAGACTCTGTATCAGACTAGTTCCTTCAGGCCTCCCTGAGGATCCTTGATGTAGACTATAGTCTTGGCACCAACTGTTTTGTTTTATTTTTTAACTTTTTATTTTGAAATAATTTTAAGCTTACAGAAAAGTTGCAAACTTAGTACAAAACACTCTCATATATTCCTTATCACAGATATCTCAATTTTTGATATTTACTTTGTCATCTACTCTCTTTTCTTCTTTCTCCCTCATTCTCATGTGTCTATACACACATAAGTGCAAACACATGTACTATTTTTTTAATCACTTGAGAGTAAGCTGTAGATATCACATTCTTTACCATCAAACAGTGTCTATTAGCTAAGAAAGAAACATGTTCCCTGACATGACTGTATTACAATTATGAAAATCACAAATTAACATTGTAAAGTACTAATATCTAATCTATAAACTTTGAGTTTAAGTCATTGTTCCATATAAAACTTTTATATAAAAACAGTTGTATCCAGGATTAAATCTTGGGTTGCATGTTGTTATTCTGTCTTATCTACTTTCCTCTGAAACTATTTCTTGACTTTTTCTTGTCTTTTATAACCTTGACATATTTTAAGGGTATAGACTAGTAACTTTGTATAATATCTTTCAATTTGTTTTTTTTCTAATGTTTCTTCATTATTAGGTTTAGATTATGTATTTTTGCAAGATTATCATGTAAGTGATACTGTGTTCTCAGCCCACTGTATCAGGAAGCACAGGATATCATTTTGAACCATTACAGTGACAATAATTTTGATCACTTGGTTAAGATGATGTCTAACGGGTTTTTCCACTTTAAAGTTACCATTTTTTCTCTCTGTAATTTATAGTATTTTGTGGGGAGATATTTTGAAGCTATGAAAATACTCCTCTGTTCTCTATCAAACTTTCATACCCTGGTTTTAGTGTCCATTGATAATTCTTCTTGGAAGCAATTATTACCATGATAATTGCCAGGTGATGATTTCTTTTTTTTTTTTTAACATTTGCATTTTTTTTAATTTTTATTTTAATTGTTGATCTTGTACAGTTTTCTGTCTTTTATTCTCACCCGAACCCACCACCCTAGTCCTCCCCTCCACCCTCCCATTTCCACCCCCCCATAGTTTTTGTCCGTATGTCCTTTATACTTGTTCCTTCCCCTTTACCCCTGAAAATTCCTCCCCTCTCCCCTCTGGTGACTTTCAGCCTTTTCTCAATTTCTGTGTCTTTGGTTATATTATGCTTGTTTGTTTGTTTTGTTGATTAGCTTCCTGTTAAAGGTGAGATCAAATGGTATTTGTCTTTCACTGCCTGGCTTACTTCGCTTAAAATGATGCTCTCAAGTTCCATCCATGCAGTTGCAAAGGGTAGGAGCTCCTTCTTTCTTTCTGCTGCATAGAATTCCATTGTGTAAATGTACCACAGTTTTTTGATCCATTCATTCACTGATGGGCACCTAGGTTGCTTCCAACACTTGGCTATTGTAAATTGTGCTGCTATAAACATAGGGGTGCATAGGTTCTTTTGAATTGGTGTTTCAGGGTTCTTAGGATATAGTCCTAGCAGTGGAATTGCTGGGTCAAAAGGTATATCCATTTTTAGTTTTTTTAGAAAATTCCATACTGTTTTCCATAGTGGTTGTACCAACCTGCACTCCCACCAGCAGTGCACTAGGGTCCCCTTTTCTCCACAACCTCTCCAACACTTGTTGTTTGTTGCTTTGTTTATGAGGGCCATTCTGACTGGTGTCAAGTTGTATCTCATTGTGGTTTTAATATGCATCTCTCTGATAGCTAGCGATATCGAGCATCTTTTCATGTGTCTCTGGATCCTCTGTATGTCCTCCTTGGAGAAGTGTCTGCCCAAGTCCTCTGCCCATTTTTTAATTGGGTTGCTTGTCTTCTTAGAGTGGAGTTGTGTAAGTTCTTTGTATATTTTGGAGATTAAACCCTTATCTGAGGTATCATTGGCAAATATGTTTTCTCACACAGTTGGTTCTCTTTTTATTTTAATATTGTTTTCCTTGGCCATGCAGAAGCTTTTAATTTTGATGAGATCCCATTTGTTTATTCTTTCCTTTATGTTCCTTGCTTTAGGGGACATATCAGTAAAAATGTTGCTGCGTGTAATATCTGAGATTTTCCTGCCTATGTTCTCCTCTAGGACTTTAATGGTGTTACGACTTATGTTTAAATCTTTTATCCACCTTGAGTTTATTTTTGTGTATGGTGTAAGTTGGTGCTCGAGTTTCATTTTCTTGCACGAAGCTGTCCAGTTCTCCCAACACCACTTGTTGAAGAGGCTATTTTTACTCCATGTTATGTTGCTGCCCCCTTTGTCGAATATTAATTGACTATAGAGACTAGGGTTTATTTCTGGGCTCTCTGTTCTATTCCACTGGTCCACGTGCCTGTTTTTATGCCAGTGCCAGGCTGTTTTGATTACAGTGGCCTTGTAATACATTTTGGTATCAGGTATTGTGATCCCTCCTGCTTTGCTCTTCTTTCTCAAGATTGCTGCCGCTATTCTGGGTCGTTTATGGTTCCATATAAATTTTTGAAGAGTTTGTTCTATATCTGTGAAATATGCCATTGGTACTTTAATTGGTATTGCATTGAATCTGTAGATTGCTTTAGGAAGTATGGACATTTTGATGATGTTAATTCTTCCGATCCATGAGCACGGTATGTGTTTCCATTTATTTGTGTCTTCCTTGATTTCTTTCTTCAGTGTTGTGTAGTTTTCTGCATATAGGTCTTTTACCTCCTTGGTTAGGTTTATTCCTAGGTACTTTATTTTTCTTTTTGCTCTATCGAATAGGATTTTTTTCTTGATTTCTGCTTCTGTTGTTTCATTGTTGGTATACAAAAATGCCTTTGATTTCTGGATATTGACTTTGTATCCCGCTGTTTGGCCAAATTCATTAATTAGGTCGAGCAGTTTTTTGGCTGAGACTATAGGATTTTCTATGTATACTAACATGTCATCTGCAAACAATGATAGTTTTGTTTCCTCCTTTCCAAGTTGGATGCCTTTTATTTCCTTTTCTTGTCTAATTGCTGTGGCTAAGACTTCCAATACTATATTGAATAGAAGTGGTGAAAGTGGACAGCCTTGTCTTGTTCCTGATTTTAGTGGAAAAGATTTTAGTCTTTGCCCGTTGAGTATGATGCTGGCTGTAGGTTTCTCATATATAGCCTTTATTATGTTGAGGAATGTTCCCTCTATTCCCACTTTGCTGAGTGTTTTTATCATAAATGGGTGCTGTACCTTATCAAATGCTTTTTCCGCATCTATTGATATGATCATGTGATTTTTGTCTTTGCTTTTGTTTATGTGATGAATTACATTTACTGATTTGCGAATGTTGAACCATCCTTGCATCCCTGGGATGAATCCCACTTGGTCATGGTGTATGATCTTTTTAATGTGTTGTTGGATGTGGTTTGCCAATATTTTGTTGAGGATTTTAGCATCTGTGTTCATCAGTGAGGGTTTGTTGTGTCTTTATCTGGTTTTGGGATTAGGATGATGCTGGCTTCATAAAAAGAGTTTGGGAGTCTTCCATCTTTTTGGATTTTTTGGAATAGTCTGTGGAGAATAGGGGTTAGCTCTTCCTTAAAAGTTTTGTAGAATTCTCCTGTGAAGCCATCTGGTCCAGGACTTTTGTGTGTTGGGAGTGTTTTGATTACTGATTCAATTTCACCGGCTGTTATTGGTCTGTTCAGGCTTTCTGTTTCTTTTTCATTGAGTTTTGGAAGGTTATATTTTTCTAGAAACTTGTCCATTTCACCTAGGTTTTCAAATTTCTCAGCATACAGTTCTTCATAGTAATTTCTAACAATCCTTTGTATTTCTGCAGTGTCAGTTGTAATATCTCCTCTTTCATTTCTGATTGTGTTTATTTGAGTCCTCTCTCTTTTTTTCTTGATGAGCCTGCTTAAAGGTTTGTCGATTTTGTTGATCTTTTCAAAGAACCAACTGCTCGATTCACTGATCTTTAGAATTGTGCTTTTAGTCTCTATGTCATTTAATTCTGCTCTGATCTTGGTTATTTCTTTCCTTCTACTTGCTCTGGGCTGTCTTTGTTGTTGTTCCTCGAGTTCTTGTAGGCGTAGGGTTAGGTTGTTTGTTTGAGATGTTTCTGTCTTTTTTAGATAGGCCTGTATCGCTATAGGCTTCCCTCTGAGGACTGCCTTTGCTGTGTCCCATAAGTTTTGCGTCAATGTGAGTTCATTATCATTTGTTTCCAGAAATGTTTTGATTTCCTCCCTAATTTCATTCTTGACCCATTCATTCTTTAATAGCATGCTATTCAATCTCCATGATTTTGAGAGTTTTGGGTTTTTATCCTTGGGATTGGTTTCTAGTTTCAGTCCCTTGTGGTCAGAGAAAATGCTTGGTATGATTTCAATTTTCTTGAATTTGTTGAGTCTTGATTTGTGTCCTATCATGTGGTCTGTCTTTGAAAATGTTCCATGTGCATTTGAAAAGAAAGTGTATTTAGCTTCTTTGGGATGAAGGGCTCTATATATATCAGTTAAGTCCATTTCCTCTAGAGTGTTGTTCAGTGCCACAATATCTTTGTTGATATTTTGTTTGGAAGATCTGTCCATTTTTGACAGTGGGGTGTTAAAATCACCTACTATAATTGTGTTGCTGTCAATATCTTTCTTGAAGTCCTCTAAGATTTTCTTGATGTATTTAGGTGCTCCTATGTTGGGTGCATATATATTTACAATATTTAGGTCTTCTTGGTGGATTCTTCCCTTGAGTATTGTGAAGTGACCTTCTGGGTCTTTCTTTATGGCCCTTCTTTTGAAGTCTATTTTGTCTGATATGAGTATTGCTACCCCAGCTTTTTTTCCCTGACCACTTGCTTGGAAAATTTGTTTCCAGCCCTTCACTTTGAGCCTGTGTATGTCTTTTGTCCTGAGGTGGGTTTCTTGTAGGCAGCATATGTGTGGGTTGTGCTTTCTTATCCATTCAGCTAATCTATGTCTTTTGATTGGAGCATTTATTCCATTTACATTTAAGGTTATTATTGATAGGTATTTATTCATTGCCATTTTTGTATTTGTGTTCCTCTCTCTCTTTCTCTCTCTGTCTTTTCCTTTCTTCCCTTAAAGCAGTCCCTTTAATATCCCTTGAAGAATTGGTTTGGTAGAGGTGTATTCTTTTAGACTTCTTTTGTCTGGGAAGCTCCTTATTTGGCCTTCTATCTTGAATGAAAGCCTTGCTGGGTAAAGTAGTCTGGGTTGCAGGCCTTTGGTTCTCATTGCTTGGAATATTTCTTGCCATTCTCTTCTGGCTTGGAGCGTTTCCATTGAGAAGTCAGATGCTAACCTGATTGGGGCCCCCTTGTATGTTACTTCCTTTTTCTCCCTTGCTGCCTTTAAGATTCTCTCTTTGTCTTGGAATTTTGCCATTTTAATGATGATGTGTCTTGAAGTGGGCCTGTTTGGGTTCCTCTTGATTGGGACTCTCTGTGGTTCCTGGATTTGTGTGGCTTTTTCTTTCACCAAATTAGGGAAGTTTTCCATCATTACTTTTTCAAACAGGTTTTCTATCCCTTGTTCTTGTTCTTCTCCTTCTGGCATCCCTATAATACGGATATTATTCCGTTTCATGTTGTCTTGCATTTCTCTTAAACCCTCTTCATTCTTTCTGAGCCTCTTTTCCTTTTCTTGCTCTATCTGGCTGCTTTTTTCTACTTTGTCCTCCAACTCGCTGATCCGATCTGCTTCATCGATTCTGCTTTTCATTCCTTCTACTGTGTTCTTCAGTTCAGAGATTGTGTTCTTCATTTCCTCTTGGCCCTTGTCAATAGTTTCTATTTCCTTTTTCATGTTGATATAGTTTGCGGTGAGTTCATCATAACTTCCCTGTAGTTTGTGGTAGCTCATTGAGAGTTCATTGAGCTTCCTGACAACCATTGCTTTGAACTCTGTATCTGATAGTTGAGTTGCCTCCGTTTCATTTAGCATTCTTTCTGGAGCTTCTTCCTTTCCTTTCATTTGGGGGTTGTTTCTTTGTCTTCCCATTGTTTGTAAGACTCTTGTTGTTAGCCTCAACTTCTTAAATTGATCTGTTCTGGCTCCCTGGGTTTGTGGTATGACCTTCTGTGGTAGACTATCTGTGAGTTTCAGTGGTGGATTCTCCTTCGGGTATCCTGTTGTTCACAGCTTCCACTGTCTCATCAGCTGGAATACCCTCTTTTGCGGGCCAACTCTGGTTTTTTTTCACAGTTCCAGGCTTGTTTGTTTGTTTGTTTCGTCACACTCGTGGGTATTTAAAAAAAGAAGAGGGGGGAGAATGAAAAAAAGAAGAAAGAAGAAAAAAGAGGAAGGTAGAAGAGATAAAATTGGAAAGAAAGGAAGACAGAATAAGACATGAAGGAATTCAAGGGAGGCAAAAGGAGTTGGGGAGTAAAGAAGAAGATAAAAATAAAGAAGAAGGAATAGTTAAAAACTCATATAAATAGACAGGCATACAAACAAAAAGACACAAACTGGCAAAACAAAAAACAGACACACCCACACAAATATAAACAGCCACACACACAAAAAAAAATAAGCAAAGCAAAACAAAATATTAAAAATAAAAAAATAAAATTAAAAAAATAAAAATATATATATTTTAAAAAAACAAAAACAAAAACAAAAACAAAAACAAAACCCTCTTGTTTTCAAACTTGCCGAGCCGGTTTTTCTGGTCCTGCTGGCTACAATGGCCGAGGGGTGATCTTATTGCTTTTCTCTGTGTTCAGAACTCAGTCCTCATTGTGCTATGTATCCCAGCGTTAGTGGGCGCCTCTCCCCACAGGGTTTCCAGCATGTGTTCTGAGCCTCCTGGTGTGTGCACACTTCTCCGAGTTTATGCGTGTGTGCTAGGTTCTCCAGTCATGCGCAGTTGCTTGCCTTAGCCCCTGGGAGGCTTTCTGTGCGGGGCCTACACTCCAGCGGCTTTCTCGTGCCTGCACCTTGGACCCGAGCTGTCTGCGTTCGAGCACGGCCCGTGATCTGGCACGGGCGCTCCACAGCTGTCTCCAGTGGCCAGCGCCTATGTTTTCACGAGTGTCCACTATCCCGAGACCGTGTGGGGTCCCCTGAGGGTGCCTATTTTCATGCAGCTGTCTCACTTCACACGCGCCTCTGTCAGCGGTTGGAGCGACTGCTTTCGCAGTTGCCCGCACGACCACAAAAACTCGGTTCAAAGTCGCACAGTGACCTGGCGCAGGGGCACCCACTTTCGCTCTGCCGCAGTCGCGCAGTGGCCCCTGAGATCTCCCAGCCGGTTCAGTGGCTGACCCAGCTCCCTCCCCAGAGCCCTGGGGCGGGCTTGGCGGAGCGCTGGGCCGGGGCCTCAGCTGCCCCCTCAGCCGCCCAGCTCTCCCAGCTCTCCGCGCGCTGGGACCCTGGGCTCCTGTTGTTCTGAAGAGCTCTCCTTACCGCTGGTTTTTCAGTGTCCACTACTATTCCCAACCTCTTGTTTTCAGATATGCTGTGTTACTGTTCCTTGTCTGCTCTGATCTTCTGTAGATTGGCCTGGTATTTCTCCCATGTGTAGAGGAGAGATGGGGTCTGCTCCCTCCTACCACGCCGCCATCTTCTCCCCCTAACAGGTGATGATTTCTTACTCCATAATTTCATATGCATTTATTAATGCTGAATACTCTTTTCCAATAAAAGGAGCTTAGATCCTTGAAGAATGACCAATTCCAGGGCTGAGATGAGAAAATTCAAGATAAGCTTGGACTATCTTATGAAACAAGAAAGCATGGAGTATCTCTGAAAATAATGAAAACCTATAAAATTTTGTTAACCAATGTCATCACAACCAATTCAATAAAAAATAATGGGATATGTCACAATGACATCAGAGCCAGTCTGAAGGGGCTCCAGTCACTAAATCTTGAACACACACACATACACATATATACATACATATGTACATATACATACATATATGTATGTATATGTATAAAATAATTTTCTAAGTGAAATACCCTAGTAGCCTGGAAAATGCACCATCAGAATTATAAATAAAGGTATCAACGTATGGCTTTAGTATGACTAAAAATTAGCAAAAAAGCAAAGATGGCTGAATTTTATTATTGTTGCACATACTAAAATAGTCTTTTGATTATACAGTGATGTTTCCCCACAAAGTAGGCCCAAAGGAAATGACATTAATGCAAGTAACTTATTTAGGATCTTATTCCAGGAGGCACAAGAGAGAGAACAGGAAAATTGAGACAGGGAAGGGAGAAAGCCAAATGGATGTTGTGAACTGTTTACTACGGTGGACAGCTGGGCCTCAGTCCGCTTTGCAGGAGCATCTTTAAGTTAAAAAAAAAAAAAACTTTTGCCTTTGTACATGTTCATGATAAAGTTTTTTCTCTTTAATATGTAGTTCAATTATAGGAAATTAATTTCTAGGCCAAAGAAAGTTTGCAGGTTGATTAGTTTATTTTTCTCTGAAGCATTTCTGAAACTGTTTCTGCTTTCTAATAATAGCTTGTTAACCTGAATACATTTTCATTAGCATCCCTCATTAGTGCAGTTCACGTCTAAAACTTGTTGTGCAGTGAGACAAGGAAGCGGAGGGAATTTATTTGATGACTTTGATGATTGTCGCTGAGAGTATTAAATTCCCTGTACTTTGGGGCTGTGGTGTGGAGTGTCTGAGGAAGATCCCACGGCACAGGGGAAACATCTCCAGCAGAGAAGCTAGAAGTTGCAAACCTCTGAGTTTACAATTGCTTTCCAATAATTTTGATTGATTTTTGTAATCAAGATTTTATATAATGTCTTATATCCAGAGTAATATGTTAAATTCATTCTGAAGTTCCTCAAATTTATAGTTTCATCAAAAATAAATTTTAAAGTAAATATAACATTAAAAGTAAAATTTTCCCATGTGTTTAGATTAAAAATTTAAATGACAAGGCAAATCACAAATTATACTAAGTACAGTGAATTTTTTTCATTTATTTTTTAAATTAATTAAGTCTCAGTGTATCAGGGTGACACAAAAAATAAACTTATTAAATCTTTTGCTATTTTTAAAATAAACTTTTTTTAAGAATAATTTTGGACTAACAGAAAGTTGCAAAGATAATCAAAGAATTCCTGAACACCTCACCCATTTTCTTCTAATGTTAACATTTTATATTACCATGATCTATTTGTCACAATTCGGCAGCCAACATTGGCACATTACAATAAACCAAACTTCATAATTTACTCAGATTTCATCAGTCTTTCTACTCTGTCGTTTTCTAGTTCAGGATCCAATACCAGATAGCACATTGCATTTTGTCTTTATGTATCCTGTTTTGTGACAGTTTCACAGTCTTTCGCCGGTTTTCATGACCTTGCCACATTTTGAAAAGTACTGGTCATGCATTTTATAGTCTGTTTTTTAGTTGAGATTTGCTGTTTTCCCCACGATTAGACAGTGGTTCTAGGTTTTGGGGAAGAATACAACCAAAAGAGATGCTTTTCTCCTCAGATAATGTCAGGGGACATGTTTTCCTCTTGACAAGATGGTGTTTGCTGTCTTCTCCACTGTAACATGACACACTCTGTCCTGTGGAAGGGAGCCACTAAGTTTAACCACCATTCAGGAAGAGGAGAAAAATTAAGCTTCATTTCATATACTATTTAAAATGCTTTTGTAATAAAGATTTAGCTCCATAATTGGTTATTTATTCAATCATTTACTTACATAGGTATGGAATTGTGTATTTATTCTATCCTTTGCATTATAATACATTACTACATAATTTATTTTTTTTGCTCAAATTCTTCCAGCTTTGGCTGTTGGGAGTGTGTTCATTTTGGGCTTCTGTGCCTCTTAACTCCATCCCCTGTTTTTTTTTTTTTGAGCACTTCCCTTCTGGCCCTAAAATATGCTGGAGGCTCAACTTGGGATATTTCTGTTATAGTCCTCGGATAAACCACTCATCTAGAAAGCTCTCATTCCTGTCATTGGGCAGTGGCACATAGAAATCAAGATTTGGGTACTGGGTGTGCTCACTGCTACTGTGGTGTCACTTCTTTTAGACCCTTTTAGCAAAGTTACGAAATACATGAGGTATGTCTGGAAAAGGTCCAGCCATTGTTAATATAACAAGAATAGTTTGTGTGAGATCCATATAACCTGGCAGCCAAGGAGAGTGGACTGGAATGCACATGTGTGAACAATGACAACTTCAGTGTACTAGTCAGTGGGAGTGGTAGATGCCATTGAGTGAGCATGTGTACTGTGTGGTTGTCACATTCAGAGTGACTGAGTAAAGCAACAAATCTGCATCAAATTTTGTGTTAAGCTCGAATACTCTTCCATGGAAACTATTCAGATGATTCAGGAGCATTTTGGGGATGATGTAATGAGTTCAGCACAAATAAAAGTGTGGCACAAATACTTCAACGATGGTTGAGAATCTGTTGAAAGTGATCCATGTTCTGGAGGGCCTGCAACAAGCAGAACACCTGAGAATGTTGAACAAGTATGGGCTGCAATCGACGAAGATTGGAGAACTATGTGAGTCCCCAGCATGCTTACTTTGAAGTGGACTGAGGCATCATTCTCCTACGTACGATATTTCTTACATCTTGTATCTTCTTCAATATACAACCCTCTTTCACTGTACATGGATGGATACTTCCTGGACAAGCCTTGTATGCCAGCTTTCTGTCTCTTTGTAGCAAAGCAACGCAGTTACCTAAAACAGAGGTTTACCCAATAAAGATTTGAAATAGTATATGCGTATACATGGGTCAGTATGTATATATACTAAATTTAGTCAGTATGTATACTAACCCCTGTGTACAAATATATTTCTAATTTTCTCTGCACGTATCATCTGTATATATAGTAAACTAAACATGAGTTAACGTGTCTTACTCTAATTCAGCACAACGTTGTTTATTCTAGCTTACTTCTACCCCTTGATTATCTGTAACTTCTCTTTTTCACAGTTAAGAAAACTGGTTCTCACCACCCACCATCCATTTATTTATCTGTTAGACACCAGTATATATTTAAGGCAATTACAGAATTGTTAACTCATTCATCCTGAGGAACAAATTTGCCAGTTAGAGTACAATGTTTATGTATAGCTCCTTATGTCTGTAGTTAGCCTCACAGTTTCTAGTCCAATGAGGTTATTTACACATTTATAATGCAATTTGATTTATTTGTCATACTCTGCATTTCATTCTGGGGTCCCTGTAAACATCCCATTGTATTTTGTTTCTTAATGCTCATGGGTTAATGTTCACTCTTTGTAATGTACAGTTCTACGGGTTTTGGAAAATACATACAGCCCACTACTCCAGGAGCACAGAATTCAGTTCCGTTACCATAAAAGTTTCCTTGTACCTCCCTTTTGAGCCATCCTTTTCCATCTCCCTAAGTTCTGTGAAGACACTATACTTTTTTCATTGAATTGCCTTTGTCTCTTTGTTAAAAATTACATGACTCTATTTATCTTTGTCTATTTATGGACTCTGTTCTGTTCCATTGATCCATTTGTATCTTTTAACCACACTGCATCTTGGTTATTGTGGCTTAATAGAAAGCCTTGAAATAGGGTAAACTGAGACTTACAACTTTCCTTTCCTTTTTTGCAATTGTTTTGTCTGTTCTAGTTCCTCTGACTTTCCTTCCAGTTATAGCTATATTCTGCTACTCCATATCCTTTTTATGACCTAGGAACTAGAACCAATACGGCTGTTACCATGCTGTAATTGTATTGTTCCCATGTTTACAAATTGTCTATCAGCATTTGGTGTCATAAAAACACATGCTGTAGTAGAACACTATATTATAATATAATTGCATAATATAGAACACTATATTATAATATGTTGAATAATATATTCAATATTATTATTATTAAGATATCTTATAGGGTAGTTGTCAAAAAATTAAATTATAATGTGTGAAGCTGCTTTGTAAGCTCAACAGTGCTATGTGAATATACATTCTTGATTTTACACTATATGATACCACAGTTTATTCTCTCCATCTTCTGTCAGTGAATGGATTATTGACTTGGAAGGTTTATGTTGCATGTACTTTTAGATGGCATACGTTGATACCCAGACTGTCTGGAGAAGTAAGAGTGACAAAATCTAGTAATATTACAGTTAGGCAACCCACTTTCTATGATTACTTTCATGCTTGGAGTAGGCAGTTTCTAGAAAATTATTTTTAAAATCTCTTCACAGTATGATATATCTTTTAAGAGGTCAGGGATCAATAGGCACCAAAAGAATGATGCTTTGATTATAGCAAAGCAATACAACTCAAAGTAGAATTTTCCCTTTCTTTTCTACCTTCCTTCCTTCCTTTCTTTCCTTTCCTTCCTCCCTCCCCCCTTTCTTTCTTTTCTTTCTAAAACTACTGTAGACTAGTTTTACATTCAATTTGTGTAATGTTCCTTATCTGAGATAGCAAAGACTTCATAATACCATTGAGTTAAAAATGGAATATGTATTGTCTTGATATAACATCTAGCAAAAAATGTACAGCAATCTTTAAAACTGCTCTATGTTTGTGGGTGGAACATGTGGAACAAATTTATACGTCTTTTATGAGCCAATTCTGGGCAAAATTTCTTCCCCCAAATTCAGTGAAATTTATTTAGTGGTATACATTAAATTAAAACTTAAAATAGTGTAAAACAATTGCCATATATTTTCAATTAAAAATTCTCTTTGGCCTGAGTTTAAAATGTCCAGAAAAAAACCAACCACGATTTATTTAGAAGTATAGCATATCAAAAACATTTATTAACATTTCTGCTTTCAGTAATGATGAAATAGCTTGTATTTGGCCAAATTTCTGGCTAAGAGCAGCCTACTTGTTTAAGCCTGTTTCTATATTATTCATAGAAAATATACTTGTATGTGTAAAAAATTATCTAAAAATCTGCAGATAAACCATTAGAATGAAAAAGTAAATTTAGCAAGTTAAAATCAATGTATTTCATATTCTAAAAATAAAAACTAAGAAATAAAGTTATTCAAAATTCTATACAGAAAACTAAAAACATTATTGATAAATATTAAGAAATACCTAAATAAATGGAAGAATATATCATGTTCATGGATTAGGAGACTCGGTATTAAATTATGTCAAATTACTTAGTAATCTATAGATTTAATGCAACACCAGCCAAAATGCAAGGAAGATCTTGTGGAAATTTATTAGCTGATCCTATAATTTAAACAGAAATTAAAAAAAATCAAAAATAACCAAAATAATCTTTAATACAAATAACATAGTTGGAAGAAATCTACAATACTACTAGATATTATAGAGCTGGTAGTTGTGAGAGTTTGATATTGGTATAAAGATAGAAAAATAAACCAATAGAAATGCACATATTCTGAAGATAAATCCTAGAAAAGATAGGGGGACAATTGGCTATTTATGGAAAAAAATTAATCTTTATCCATTCTTCACACCAAATATAAAAATCAGTTTTAGGTGAGTTACAGATATATACAAGGAATGAAAACATAAAGGTTCTAGATGATAAAACAGAAGAATATCTTAAAGAGGTTAGAATATGCAAAATTTTATTAAACAGTACACAAAAAAATGTCTAATAGTAAAAGTCGATAACTGATTACACTAGAACTAAGGACTCTTATTCCCTAAATTCATCATTAAGAGTGAAAAAGCAAAAACAGACTGTATGTACAAAAGACTATATTTGTATTCATATATCGTACAGAGAATTTGCATCAAGTATATAAAAACTTCTGTAAATCATTAAGAAAAATATAGACTACACAATATAAAATTGGGCAAAAATTGAACATGCATTTTATAAAAAATATATAAACATCCCAAAAACATAACAGAAGTTGCTTGATATTATTATTAGTTGTTGTGGAAAACAAAAATAAAATCACAGAGTGATACAGTTATATACCTACCAGAATAGCAAACATTTAAAAGGCTGATGATAGCAAATATTGAGAGGATATAGAGCAACTAGAGTTCCCATGTACTGCTAGAAAGAGTGAAATTTGGTACAAGGACATTGGAACTCTGTCTGTATCTACCAAAGCCAAACATACTAATATCTTATGACCAAGAAATTCTACTTTTATTTATATAATCTCAAAATACAGTATTTTTTTCACCAAAATGAAATGTATAAGAATGTTCACAGCAGTTTTTCCAGCAACAGCTCAAAACTTAAAACAACTGCTGTAGCTTGTGTGGCTCAGTTGGTTGGAGTGTCATCCCACAGACCAAAAGATTGCCGGTTCGATTCCTGGTCAGGCTGTGAGTCCAATCCCTGGTAGGGGTGCATAGTGGAAGGCAACCAATCAATGTTTCTCTCTCACTCTCCATGCTTCTCTAAAAGCAATGAAAAAAGTGTCCTCAGGTGAGGATAAAACAATTTTTTTAAAAACTTGTAACAACTAAAATGAACAGATTCAATAAATAGTTACAGGGTAGAAATTAAAGACTTTTTTTGTGATTTTACGTGGAGAATATAAAAGAATAAAGAGTCCATGATGAATATCAGATTGCTATCTTGGCAACTGAGTGACATTTATTTAAAGAACAAAGAAAGGGGACCTGACTTGAGGGAGTGGATGGACAGTGTTTTAGAGTTATTGACTTTGAGGTGAACGGGACGTCAGCCAAATGTAGGTGTTTACTAGAGATAAGGAGAAAAACCCCAAGAGAGGAATCTAAAATTGTAGGTATTTATTTTAGAGATATGAACTTGTAGTTATTAATTAAAATGAGTAAGGTCTCCCATAGAGATCATACAGATTGAGGTACTGAGAGAACAAATGACAGAACTGAACTGACATTTGAGAAAATCATAGGAATACAAGTCCACAAATTTATTAAATCATTAAAAAAATACTGGAACACCTAATATATGCCAAGAACTGTTTCAGGTAATGAAGCTACATCAGTATGCCAAACATATAAAACATCCACCTTTAGTTTATGTTCTGGTGTGGAGAGACAGACAATAAACAAAGTATATAAGTAAAATACATATTCGTTGGTAATACATTTTATGAAAAAAATAAAGCAGGAAAAGGAAATAGAGAAGTTGTTGAGGAATTTTTTTATTTTTAATTTTGTAATTGTTGTAAAATATATTAACATACAATTTGCCATCTTAACCATTTTTAAGTGTACAGTTCGGTAGAGTTAAGTACGTTCACATTGTTGTACTATCTGCAGAACTCATGTCATCTCAGAACACTGCAACTCTATATTCATTGCTTAACTTCCCAGGCCTCCCCCCGGCCCTTGGCATTCATCATTTTGCTCTCTGTTTCTATGAATTTGACTACTCTAGATACCTCATGTAAATGGAATCATTTAGTACTTTTTTGTGACCGTCTTATTTTACTTTGCATAATGTCCTCAAGATTCATCCATGTTGTAGCAGATGTTAGAATACCCTTCATATTAAGGCTGAATAATATTCCATTGTATGTATAGACCATGTTTTGTTTACTTATTCATCAATGGACACTTGGGTTGTTTCTAACCTTTTGGCTATTATAAATAATGATGCTATGAATATATGCATACAAATATCTATTTAAGTCTCTGCTCTCAATATACTCATAGATAGAATTCCTGGATCATATGGTCATTCTAGCTTTTAACTTTTTTGAGGAACAATCATACTGTTTTCCATAGTGGCTACACCAGTAAGTTTGATTGTGGCGTGGAAGAGAGTAATAGTGAGATTGCTGGGACAAATGCAAGCTGAAGAAATTTTTTTAAATTGAATTTATTGGGGTGACACTGGTTAATAAAATTATACAGGTTTCAGGTGCACAATTCTAGAATACATCACCTGTGTATTGTGTGTTCACCACCACAAGCTAAATCTCCTTCCATTACCATTTATCTCCCTTTACCCTCTTCTACCTCCCCCCATCCCACCCCACTTCCTTCTGGCAATCACCATACTGTTGTCTGTGTCTATGAGTCTTTTTTTTCTTTGCTTAATACCTTCACCCTTCTTGAAAAAAATTTTAAGATAGCAATGTCTTGAGTATGTATAAATGTTGATGAGAAGAAACCAACAGAGAGGGGTAGGTAGTAGCAGAAGACACAGGAATAAGATAATCAATGGAGTAAAAAGGTTCCTGGGAAGATGGGAGAGATTAAGATGCAGGTAATTGATAAGCCTCTGATGGAAGGTACAAGGAGGTGACACTGGATGTGGCTGAAAGTAATCTACATAGCAGGTATTTATGGTCTTTTTGTGATGCTGTCTATTTCAGCGTGTGGAAGAGTGATTTTATCTGCTCAGACTAACAGCAGTGATAATGTGATTGGGTACTTAAGATGAGGAAACAAAAAGCGTATGAGCTTCTGTGAGGGACCTGACCAGAAAAAAATGAAAGGATTGTGGGCAGCACTGAGAGTAGATTTGAAGATCAGAGTCCATAAATAAATGTTCATACTAGTTATTTAATACATAATTATGTTTTATAAGAAAATTATACCTTAGCGAATAATATATACAAATTTGTTCACACCCAAAGAAAGCCCAGGTTGTTTATGCATCCTTAACTCAAGTGGAAGACCTCTGTTTATCTGATGACAGCTACCTGAATTGGAAAAACAATGGTTAGAAAGAAATACTCTGATTCAGCAGGCTAGATCTTCTAAGCTCTTTCAGGAAAGTGATGGGAATAGCACAGATGTGAACTTAAAAGACAGAGTAGTTTGATTCACAATAAACCTTTAAAATTTAAATGGATATTTACCAGTTTAGAAACTGCTCTTTGGAAATACTTCAGTTATCTTGGCTGCCATAGGAATTTCTTGGTGAAAGACTGAATCAGCAATTACAAACTTTACAGATGAGAAATGCACATGTCCCCTGCCTGGTATCTGTTGCAATTGCCCTTTATTCAATCACCCACAGCTGGAGTAATTGGATCTTTAGGTACAGGTTAATGGGATAATTAGGCAAACACGATCAAACTTGTATACTACGAGGAAATGGATGACTGCTGTCTCCCAGCCTCCTGTTGTACACTGTGCTTGTGCAACCTGTTCTTCATTTCTATGGGCAATAAAATAGGAGATGGATTAGCTGCAAGTGATTTCATCTGTCTGTAAGGGGAAGTGTGGTTTGATTTAAATGATTTTTTTAAGAGGCAGCTACTGGAATAACTAGCTAGAGATGAAAGGATGAGGTATGCCTGCTTCACAACGCCAATGTAATTTGGCCCTGGTATTTCGGACAGTCCTTTGAATGCCATTTTCTTCTTAGTATATTAATATGATGCTCATCCATGTTTTTGTCACAGGCCTTATAAAGGAAATAGAAAATGCCATGAAGCTGTGGGAGAACACAATAGGAACTATACTCCCAGCTGTGATCTTCCCAAGAGAGTATAGCCCCTGAAGTAGGAATGTAACAGAAACCCCCTGTGGGTCTTTTGCTCTGGGTTCTTCTGACTCACCACCAATTAGAACTGTGGCCCTCAATGCCAGAGTTTGGTGAAAAGAAAAAGAATTATTTAATTAAAAGTTATACAGGTTTAGAGCAATGGCAGAATGCCACCCTTAAATCCCAAAATCCCTTTAAAACACCTACAAACATACAGACACACAGTGGTGCCTTCCCTTGCCAAACCAGGCCAGTCAGGGATACCGTATCTCAGGAAAAGAAACATAAATCCATACCTCAGCAAGACTGCCATTCTTAATCCCAAACCGCATCCTCATAGTGGGCCAGGGAATCCTTCTGCATTCTTTTAAATGGCAGGTGCCCAAGACCTAGCACTGCTGCTACATGTTGAAGAGGCTCTCCTTCCCCAGCCCTGTGGTCAAGAGTGAGAGACAGCACCTCTCATGGCTCTCCTACTCTCCTCCCCACCTGGTCCAGAGTTTATGGCGGAGGGAGCGAGGGAGAGAGAAGAGCTCCCTCTCTGCTCCCACACCACGTGGTTAGGCCCCAGCATGGCTGCCACACCTGGGTTTAAACCCAAGTGTGGATCTTCCTCCATAACCCCACTTCTGACTCCTCCCACACTGGGTTACACTTGCCGGTTGTCTGGTTTCTTCTGCCTTTTTAGCTGCCATTGTTAGTCCTGGGAAGCAGGGGCCCCTGAAGTAGGAGCTACCTCCAAGCTGCTGTAGCAGGCACAGGAAACCCCTTTGCCACACTGCATCACAGGTTAGAGTCGCGCATGTCTCCCTGGCTCCGAATGCAGGCACAGCTTTTAACATTATTAAAACACCGGCCAAGTTCTTCAGATGTGCAAAGTAACTCTCAATGGCCCTGCTCCACTTCCCTCATCCTCCAAGTGATGCTATGGGGTTTGGGGGATTTTTTTGGATCTCTAGCTCAGCACCCTGTTACATGGAGGTCTATGACACTGTCTTCTGAAGACTGATATAATTTATTCTATCTTTTTCATTGTTATTTCTATGAGCTCTGACTGGTTAGTCTTTTGTATTATGGGAAATCTGACTTCTTTCCCATTGCCTTTCCAGAAAGGTAAAACTACTTTAGGAGCACACCTATACTGCATAAGGGAAGCAGGACCTAGCATCACCTATTTTAATATGCATCTGTTACTGAGCCCCACCTTTCTTCCTTGTTTTAACAACTCCACTAAGAGAATCATTAAGGGGTGGAAGTGTCTTGCCTCCAAAAAACCCCAGTTGATGTGTTGGTGTGTTAATTTGTAGTTACTCTTTTACCTTTGTCTGTTACCATAAATTTGTGTATTAGATTAACTAGCTGAGTTCAGGTGTTTGACATAGTCTCATGGCATGGAGAGGAGGGTCTGATAACTAGGAACAACAAGCTCTATTAGGAAAGGGTGCTGAGATGCAGATATCAAACACAATCATTGTGTTCTGGAGCAAGCATTTGGATGGTCAGTTTGGTACTGTACACAACTTTCATATACTTGGCTCAGCCTCACTTTTGCAAGCAGATAGTAAATTCAAATTAAAACATTCATTATTCAAATAAAAAACATTTTGGAACAGTTCTAGGTTTACAGAATTGTTGTGAAGAGTACGGTGAATTCTCACACACTCGGTATTCAGTTTTTCCTATTACATCCTACATGAGTATATTTCCTTTGTTATAAGTGATGAACCAATATCAATGCTTTCGTATTAATGAAAGTCTAACATTTATTCAGATTTTCTCAGTTTTTTTTCCTAATGTTTTTTTTCTGGTCCAGGATGCCATTTAGGATCCCACCCCACATTTAGTTGTCATCGCTCCTTGGGTCCCTTCTGGTTGTAAATTTCTCAGGCTTTTCTTGCTTTTGAATGACTTTGACAATTTTGCCGAGTATTGGTCAGGTACTTTCCAGGATTTCCCTCAACTTGGAGTTGTCTGACGTTTTCCTCATGATTAGACTGGGGTTATAGGTTTGAGGGAGAAAATCCACATAAGTGAAGTGCCATTCTTATCACACAACATCAAGGAAACACACTATCAATATAACTTGTCATTATTGATGTTGATATTGATAACCTGACTTGAGGTAGTGAGGTAGTGTTTTTCAAATTTTCCACTATGACGTTACTCTTTTTCCCCCTCTTTTTTTTCCATAATATGCTTTTTGGGAAGAAAGTCACTATGTGTATTTCACACTTAAAGGGTGGGAATTTATACTCTTTCTTTACAAGTATGAAAGAGTTACAGAAATAATTTGTAATACTTCTGCAAGGAGTGTTTGTCTGTTCCCCCCATTTATTTATTCAATCATTTATTTATATTAGTATGGACTCATGGATATTTAATTTATACTTTGAACTATAATCCAATACAGCTTCATTTATTTTTGTAGCTCAAATTGTTTTATTGCGATCATTGCAAACTCTTTCACCTGGTTCCTGTGTTCCTTTTAAGGACTCACTCTTATTATTTTGGAGGAGTTGTTTGCTTATTTTTTGTTTTTAGCATTTTCTAACTTTATGACAGTACAAGATGGTTCAGTATTATCATGTGGATTTCCTTCCCTAGTTTTAGAATCAGTTGTTTCTCCAAGGAGCCTTTTATCAGAGAATAGTTCTGGAAACCCAGATTTGGGTACTAGGTATGCTTGTTGCAACTGAGACATGATTGTTTGTAGGTTTTCTCAACTGACAGGGCAAGAAATATATATATATATGTGTGTGTATATATGTCATAAATACACATATTTTTATATATTATACAATATATAGCACATTAAATATAATTATGTATTATATATACATATATTATAAACATAATATAATTATATAGTACAATTATGAATATATAACCATGTTTATATATTCACATATATGTGCATATAATATATTTTATATATAATATGCAGCATATTATATACAATATATAATGTATTATATATTTTATATGTTATATATGTGCATAAAATATATGATATATACCTATTATATATGTTTTAACATTATATATTATATAATATACACACACACACACACACACACACACACACACATAAAATGAGGGGCAACCCAATAAAAACTGGAGTTACATTCTGGAGGGAGGGCCCCTTGTAGTAAAGGCTGAGTTTTCTAGGAACCGGTCTGTATAAGTGTATAAACTGGCGCTATTGTGAGAGGCTGTGCTTGGCTTCAGTGAAATTGTCTGAAGACTCTTTTCAATGCATTTGCCCATTAAATGAGTAATTTAGGAATGCATCTGCCCACCCCGTGCTGAGCTTCCAGCAGTTTTTGACCCAAAATGGCATGACTCCCATGTCCCACCCTCCTTATTCACCCAATCTTGCCCCAAGTGACTTTTTTTTGTTTCCCCAATTAGAAAAACGTCCTTAAAGGGAAATATCTTGCCAATGTGGAAGAGGTGAAATGAAAAAATGGCAGAAACACTAAAAGGCATCAAAATTGACAGGTTCAAAAACTGTTGTGAGCGGGGAAAAAATGTCTTGATAGCTGTATTGCATCAAATGGAGAGTACTGTGAAGATTCCTGAAGTTTAAACATGTGAGAATAAATACACAATTTTTATAAATAAATTCTGGGTTTTCAGGCCCCCCTCATATGTATAGTTATGTACATTTATACATACTTATACATTTATGTACATATACACCTAAATGTATGCACAGATACACTTTTCTATGACTATCTCAATGTGCACCTGTCTGTACGTGATATCACACTGATGTCCCCGACTCTCACCCATGACTGTGCGGATCACTCTCACCCCCTCCCTTTGCTCCTCCGTGGTTTTCCACTGCAGCAGTCGGAAACCTGATTCTCATCATAAACCAACTAGTGACTTGATTGTTCAGTTTCACTGTCCATGTACAACTGAGTCAATATTGTTAACTAGTACTCCCATGACAAAGACCTCATCAATTAGAGTAGTGCTTGTACAGAGTCCTTTGCCTTAATTCCTACAGACTTGAACTCAATTCATTTCAAATTTATTTCGATTAGCACCTTCATTTCCATTCTTTTATATGTGTATTTAACAATGAGTATCAGAGTATAGATACTGTGTCAAGGAGATTGTTTTAATCTGAACATGGAAAGCTTTCAGAAGTTGCCCTTCTTGGGTTCTACCCTGACCTTCTATCATGATCACTCTGTGATTAGATATCCTTCATCTTTGCTTCAGGGCTACTCAGTAGCTAATAAGAGTTGGAAGTAGCAAGACAGGGAATTTATTGTTTCTATTTCATCTTATATTTTTCTTATGAGCACACTGAATTTGGACAGTCCTAAAATTGCATGTTTCAGGTCAGAGAGAAAGAAAACATTTAAGAATTAGCAAGAACTACTGTTGTTTTGTTTAGAGTCTTTGCTGGGTTTTCAGCTTTGTTTTCTTTATTTCTAGACCCAATCTTGTAAATTCACTAATATCCCCCTTTTGACAATTTAGGAATGCTAAAAGCATAAATATTTGAGAGAAATATGAATTGAATAAAAATGGGTAGTTCAAATTCTTAGTACCTCCTCTGAGGTCTCACATCCACAGTGATGTGAATAAACCAGAGACCTAACTGTGGGAACACCTAGAGGAAGACTTTTAGGTCAGTCACTGAGACATGTAGAAGACATGTGATAAAGATGATTTGATGAGGATAATCCTGAACTGACACAATTTCTATTTTAGCCAAAGCAGAGCACTCATTACTACTCATGATCCAGCATTTATAAAAATATAGAAATCTAGCTATTATTATTTCTAGAAGTCATACTGGAATATTGAGATGCATAAGTTAGACTCAGAATTCACAGTTGTCTGACATTCTTTTAAATAAATCATCACCTTCCAAGATTTGTTAGAGAAAACTATTGTTTTAGCAGTGGGTTCTTGTTCTGAATGTCGTTCTAACTGCAGGTAGAGTCAATGTTCTATTACAGAAGTTGTTATTTTATTTTTCAGTTTTGAGGATATGGGTAAATCCAAGAGCAGCTTAGAAGGCTGACTTTACAATAGTTCATTCAAAAAGAAATCTTCTAATCCTGAGGCCTTTTAGACAGAAAGCTTGGCGTGAGTAGCATCTTGACATAGAATATGCTGTTTCACCTCCACGTCTGTTATTGCTACCATTACCCTGACAAAAAGCAAAGTCAACACCAGAAAAAAGTGGCAAGGCTATTTTGATTGAACAGGAGAGAAGATAGACTTATAGTTCAGAATGATCTGTCTAGATTTAAATTTGTGACCGACTTCCCACTTACTGCTCTTCATGTACTTTTTAGGGCTATACATTTTATCAGCTTTTTTAATAGTCAGCACACAAAGAAGAGCTGTACTGGAGGACTCCTGTGGAAGGCTGATGGTTAAAACATAAAGAGGACTGGGGCATGTAAACAAGAAAAATATTAACAGAGCTAGACATCTTATCATCATTGCATACCAACAGTCCGATATTCAGACAGAGAAGGGAGGTTTGTAGAAGGGGGCATTTCGCTATCACAGGAGGCTGTATCAGTGAGAGAAAAGATTAAAAGTAGGAAAATCATGGAAGGAGTTTCATGAGTGTAGCGTCCTGGAACTGGCAAGGTTTAAGCAGACCTCATTTTCCTTTCCCTTTCTCCTATACACACAGTCCACACAATCATGGAAAGGAGGATGGTACTAAGGCAAAACAGTAGAGGATAGCCCTAGTGAAGATGGAAGTTTTGGTTTATGTGTCTAATGCAGTGTTTCTCTACTTCTGTGGCACTATTGACATTTTGGGCCAGATAATTCTCTGTCGTGAGAGACTGCTCTGATTGTGGTGGGATGTTTAGCAGCATTCCTGACCTCTATCCACTAGATGCCAGTAGTATTCCACCAACTGTGGTAAACAAAAATGTCTCCAGAGGTGGTGAAATATCTCCTGGAGGACAAAATTGTCTCTAAGGGAGCACCACTGGTCTTAAGATTTCCAAGCAAAACTTTATTTTTGACTTGTAACCGTGTAATTGGAGATATATATATATATATATATATGAAACATTTTACATTAAATTTCCTGTTTAAAGTGTTTAGCAAATAGCAAGTGCTCAATTAATTTTAACTAATATGATTTGATATAGGGATTAAATGTTACAGTATACATAAGAGACCGGCATAAGCAGACTTTCAATAAATTGTATTACTTTCTTGCAACTCTACTTTTATATAACAAATGACTACTTAAAAGTTTAATATAAATGAAGTATAGTATAATTATTTCACCTGAAACAGTAATTCAAGTGGAAGAGGAAAATAAACAACAAATTAAACATGGATATATAAAGATAAATGTTTGTTATTAAATCCAAATATTTATTGCTTTTACTGATGCACATGGTATATAAATTTCAATTGCAGAGTATTTGCATGGTAACAAATATATTTTGGAAATATCTAGAAAAGCGGGGATAGATGTATGTTTAAGTTTTTAAAGAAAAATAGTGTTCTAAGTTTGTGTTATTTTACATTCCCACAAGCAGTTCCACATCCTCTCCAATACTTGGTATGGTGAGTAATCTTAATTTTAGCCATTATAATGGGACGTAGTGATATTCTATGTGGTTTGACTTTGCATTTTTCCAATGACTATTGATGTTCCTGATATTTTGGGCCATTTGTATGTCTTCAAATGTCTGCTCAAATATTTTCCCCATTTTTAATTGGGTTGTCTTTTTGTTATGAGTTGTAAGAGATTTTTAAATTGTGGTAAAATACACGTAACAAAATTTACCATCTTAACCATTTTTAAGTGTAAAGTTCAGTAATATTAAGTACATTCACATTGTCGTGCAATTTCCAAAATTCTTTCCATCCTGCAAAACCCATTATACAGCGATTCCTCATCTTCCCTTCCCCGTAGCCTCTGCCAACTACCCTTCTACTTCTTGTCTCTATGACATTGACTACTGTAGGACTTCATCTAAGTGAAATAATATAATATTTGTCTTTTTATGATTGCCTTATTTCACTTAGTCTAATCTTCAGATTTACCCATGTTAGAGCATGTATCAGAATTTCCTTCCTTTTACAACTAAATAATATTCCATTGTGTGGGTATGCCTCATTTTGCTTATCCACTCGTCCACCTACAGACACTTGGGTTGCTCCCAGTTTTTGGCTATTGTGGGTAATGTTGCCATGAACGTGTGTGCACAAATATCTGAGTCCCTACTTTTAATTCTTTTGGTATAGGCTCAAAAGTAGAATCATTGAACCATGTGCTAATTCTATTTTTAACTTTTTGAAGTTTTCCTTATAGGTAGCAATTACTTCTATTTAAATTTGTTATTTCAATTTTTGGTTTTCTGTTTTTCTCCTCATCATGTCTCATTTTCCTTCCTTCTTTTGGATTATTTGAATATTTTAAAATATTTTAATTTACTTCTTGACTTTTTGGTTCTACCTTTTTATTAGTTTCTATTCACTGCTCTAGGGAATACAATATACATATCTAATCTTTCACAGCCAACTTAGAACTAAAGTTGTACCATGTCACAGTCATGTAGAAATCTAACAAAAAGCTCTTTACACCCACTGTCCTTTATGTTAACATTTTCACATCTATTCACTCTCTGTACCTGACAACTTAACCAGTCAATTGTATAATTTTACTTTAAATACTTTTCTATAATTTTAAAAACTAAAAAGTTAATTCAGTTGATTTTAACTATAAAGTTAAATATAGTCTTTACATTTACCCAGATATTTCCTATTTTTGATTCTTAACTTCTGAAGATCCCACATTTTTCTGGGATCATTTTTCTTCAGTATAAGGATATTCTTTTTATCATTCCTTATAAAGCAGGTCAGCTGGTAACAAATTTCCTTGGTTTTACTTTGTCTGAAACATCTTTCCTTTGATTTCATTCCTGAAGGATACTTTGTATGGGTGTAAAATTATTTGTTTTTACTTAGAGCCCTTTAAAGGTGCACTTCATTGCCATTGTCTTCTGATGATGAATCCTCAGTTATTTGAATCACTCCCTCTATGTAGGGTGTCATTCATACTTTATCTCTGATATTTAATGGTTTGTTTATCATGTACCTAGTATTTTATTTTATTTTCCTGTTTAGATTTGCTAAGCTTCTTGAATTGTAAACTTATATCTTTTACCAAATATGCATTTTCCATCATTATTTCTACAAATATTGTTTTCTGATCTAGTCCTACTGAGATTCAAATTATATATATATATATTTATTGTTTTTGATAATGTATCATAGGTCCCTGAAGTTCAATTCATTTTAACCAACTTTTTTTATTTTTTCACTTGGAGAACTTTTGTATTTAATAGTCTAAGTCACTGTGCATTTTTATCACAAATATCTCCTATATCTCCACTTCTTTTATCTATTTCTGAATGTGTTTTTTTTTTTAATTTGAATTTTGGTTAACTGTTTTTGTGCTGGTAATTTTTACTTGAATACCCAGTGATGTATAATGCTATATAAACCATTGCAAAGAAATTTAAGTCTATGAATGATGTTATTTTTTTCAGACATGTCAATATTTTCTTATGGGCAGTGATTATGGTATGGCAAATCATTTTTCCCAGTGATGGAGTTTTTTCAAACTAGGATTCAGTCTCTGGTTTATTTCTAGTTAACCAGTACCTTTTTGAAGCTATTGTTGAGAATCTGCTATGATTATCAGGCTCCTTCTATTTGGTGGATGCTGACGTGACATTTTTTTTTTTAGGCCGTTTAACACTGCTGCAATTTCTGCTAAGTTTCTCACACCCACCATTTCTCTATTAGCTTCCTAGCATGTCAGCCATTGCTTGTGAGTTAGCAAAATTCTGATTGGAAAAGTAACAATGAATAATGGAATCGTTGTCCTGTGTTTCTTTTCTCTACATATTTGGCCCCTCATGTCTTTGCAATGGTGGTAGTTTTCCAATGTACTAAAACATATGTTTTTCATATTTGTTTTCTATGTTTTATGGTTGCTGTCAATGAATTGTGAGAGACAAGTCTAGTGTCTACCATTGAAAGTAGAAATCTCTTAATAGTGAATTTAATCCACCAATAAATCTTTGTGCTTATTATCTACTGATTCAGTGCTTAAAAAGTAATAAAGATAAATTAATTAACACTTACACATGTTATATATTAGTTATTTTAACACCATCACCTTTACCAGTACCATCATCATCATCATCATCAGAGACAGTATGGACCATATGAGAAAAAATAAAACAAACAAATACCCCTCCTAAATACAAAGCAATTTAGTGTGACTTGGACATAATGTTGAGACAGGACTTATGAAAGAAGCAGCTGGAATCAGATTATAGGAGGTATCACGGAGCAGGGGGAAAGTTTAACCTTACCAGCTGGAACATGTAGAGCCCTGGAAAGGTATAAAGCAGGTTTTCAGTGGTAGCCATATGACCCAAAGAGAGCAATTTTTCGACTTCATATTGTCTAGGGAGCACTATTGACATTTAGTAGGAGGGTGCCAGAGATTGTGTTCCCCTGCAATGTGTGGTACTGTTCAATAATAAAGAATTTGTATTTTCTTCATGAAACTTTTAAATATTCTGCTGGACATTAGTTACATTAAAGCTGAATTATAACAATCTGAATCTGCACTTTCAATCTCTTTTACACAGATGTGCTTACTATTTTCTATAACACACATCAAATTTTCCAGGAGTGCAACTATAATGTAAATACAATTTTTTTCATTGTATTGTTGGTAATTTTATTAAAAGTTTTATATTTTTTAAGGAAGTATATCATCAATGGTAATTCTGCACATGGTATTTGTGTCACCAAACCATATATCTGCTCTGGACTACATGTGCCCATTTATCCTTTGAGATTCTACATACAGGTTTATACAATGGTCTACTTTATCATGTTTTGATATATTGATTGGTGTTTGATGGTTTACATAGTGAAATACATATCATTTCATCACAGATTACTTTTATTTCTTCTTTATTATTTTATATTATTTTACTGATTTTAAAAATTAAATGTATTGATGATTTAAATGTCTGGAAATTTTATTTCAGGATGGTAAAAATGCATTATAAAATCAATTTCATAAAAAGAGAGTGTTCTGTTCCAAAGTGTCACTTTTTGGAAGTGTTGTTATAACATATTTTCACTCCATAAAAATGATTCTTATAGCTATGTAACAAATATACCTGTCAGAAATAAACTGAAGACAGGTGGCCAGTTGAGTGACATTGTAGTAGACCATGCAAGACAAAGTTCTGAACAAGTCAGTGGGGTGGAAATGAAGAGAAAGAGATGTAACAGGGATATTTTTAGGAAGTACAAATGCAAAGTGAGTAGGAGTTAGAAGCAAATCCAGGATGGGAAAGTGTTTTGTCCTATATGGACCTGAGGGGGACCCCCAAAAATCAGAATTATCTTCTGGAGGGCAGACCCCTTGTAGTGCAGGCTTCCCTCACTAGGTGAGGGTTCTTGGAACTCATCTGTATCAGTGTACCAGCTGGTGGTGTTGTGAGAGACTGCTTTTGGCTTCAGTGAATTTTTTTAAGACTCATTCAATCTGTTTGCCCATTTCATGATGAGTGATTTACAGGCACACCTGACCACAGCAGTTTTTGATCAAATGGCATGACCCCTTGTGCCCCACCCTCCCTATTCACCCTATCTTGCCCTCAGTGGCCTTTTTTTGTTGTTTCCCTGCATGAAAAAAGTCCTCAGAGGAAAATATTTTGCCAATGTGGAACAGGTGAAACAGAAATGGCAGAAGCACTAAAAGGCATCAAAATCGACAAGTTCAAAAACTGTTTTGAGCAGTAGGGAAAAATGTCTCAATAGGTGTATTGCATGTAATGGCGAGTACTTTGAAGGTGACTGATATTTAAACATGTAAAAATAAATATACAATTTTCAATAAATAAATTCCAGTTTTTGGATAAATACGCAAAGGTTAGGTTTGCTTAGTCCTAGAAATGTAAATGTCCAAGGCAGCTTTGTTGTTTGTTACTGGTTCAGTAGAAACCTTGTTACTGCACCTAGATGTCACACACAGACTCCAAAAATGTGCATATGCTAACAGAACTCAGTATCTTCTCGCTAAAACATTTATCATTGTCTTTTTTTTTCACAGTTGATGGTTGATGGCATCATCAGCAATCTTGTTGTTAAAACTGAAAATCTGTTATTTTTTTCCTCCTAACCATCACTTACCTTTCACCACGTTCTCTTGAATATTTTTCAGAAGCTGCCAGTGGAGAGATCATTCATCTCCTTAGCTCCCTCTCTCCCACGTTCAGGTCCTCACCTTCTTTTGCAGAGCCTCTTGCATAGCCTTCCACAGAGTTTACCTGCCAACTAAACCTAATTTTGTACGTTGCTATAGAGTTGTTTAAAACCCCAATCTAATCAAGTTTTTCTCTGTTTAACATAAATTGGTACATCCTTCCTGACTTTTTTATACTTTAGATTGAACATATATGATGTTTTATGCTTTAAATTGGCTCCACAGCAAATTTTTATTCTACGGTCTGTTGCCTCCCTCTGTTCAGTCCTTGACTCTCACTGTAGTTGGCCATCTCAAGTTCCCTAGGCACATCGTGGACAATCACTTCCCTGCACCTCTGTTTCTTCATCATGCATTTTAGAAGATCGATGCTGGATTTATTTTCCGTTCTCAAATGTGGATTAAATTTGGTATCTACGATTATTTCAATAAGAATATTGGGCATCATGCTCTTTTTAAGGAATGTAATTGACTATTATGCCACCTTATTCTCATGTGAAATAAAATGCAACTTGTATCTATTAACCTCCTGCTGTATTCTAGCACACAATTTTCTTGAGACTGACAACTGTCTATTTCACCAAAATCAAAGTAGTAAATTATTCCTGCTTAACAGATTGTGCTCCTCAACAAAGCACATAAATGTGTTTAGCTTAATCAACTATTATTGGAAATGAGAATCGTTTTCAAATTGTTCCAAAGGAAAACAAACGAACAAACTTGTAAACATGCACTTGGCACAGAAATTCAGCTTAATTGAACTAAATTTTTAAAGAGAGAGAGAGTGAAAGGAAACTGGAGTGAGAAGCATGTCTGATGAAGGCTAGAAAATCTACATGTCAGCAATAATAAACTTGTTATTTAATAAGGTTAATAACAGATAAAGTCCCCTAAAGATGAATTGTTATCATAGTTGACGTCCGTTTTATTAAAATGTTAATGGCCTGAGGCAAAAGCAAACTGTTCTCTTAATCTGCCAGAAGAACTGCTTTTTCAGGAATGATCATACCCCAGAGCACATGGGATTTGAGCAAACCATAGTAAGCATATTTGAAATCTGGACTAGACACAGCTCCTGAGATCATAACTCAACTTGACTAAACCACAGATGCATTCACGTACTCATTCATGGTCAAACTTCTTTCTCATAGCCGCCAAATCCATGACACTGAATTTTGCACACGAACATTTGTTGAAAAAAGTTTCTATAGGTTACTTTTGTTTTTCTTTTCAAGGTTAAAGGAAATAACTAGTGAGTTTTTTTTCCCCTCCTTTCCTTACCTCCATGCACATAATAAGCAAGCCAAAGGCATTTTCTAGTGTGTCTGATTGCCTGCACTATACAATACACCTTTTCTATAGTGGCTGAAATAAAAATAAAAGTATTCAGCAGCACTTTCAAGGACAATCAAGTGAGTCAACCCAATGCTGACTGTGCGTGAATGTGATGGGTTTCATTGTGATTCGTTTGGGCCCATAAGCAGAACCCCAAAAGACCTCTGTCAGATAATGCTGTATTTCTACCAGAGTAATATTAGCTCAGATCACAAAAGAAACAGAGTTCAAATTCAATTCTTTCTTATCAATATTTTTCACAGACTCTTTTCTTATACAGATACACACATATGTGGTGCGTATCAGTGAAAAAAATTGCAAATCACAAATACACTATAATATTGACTATTGTATTGTAGATCTGAAAGTGGAACAATAAGAAACCTTCAGTATCTTTTAAATTATAAGTGATTTTTAAGGGGGGAGGGTCTGGTGGTGGCCAGGAGGTTGAATTGACAACTGTGAAAAACTGTCATACTAAAGTTAAGTGTGGCATAGATTCAGTCAGGGCAGAACCTGAAATTTACATAATCTAGAGAGGTCTAGAGACTGCCAAAGGTCTGTACATGCTAGAGTTTAAACACAGAAATCCAGCTGAAAAGAGAAAAACAATAATTTTCATAAGTCCAAATGTGAACAAAAAATTAAAAATCCAAAAAGTTGCCAGACCTAGGGAGGACTAAGTAGTCTACAATCAGGACATCCAGTCCTGTTTTATGCTCTGTATGGACTGGAGTGAAGGGTGGTGTAGGAAATTTTGAACCTGTAGGTGTTAATCTGTAGTTTTAAATGCGTATCTTTATTGATAATTTTGTGACTATAAAGCTAATACATTATTTAAAAAGTATTAGTAGTTAGTTATATATTTTTCTTACAACACAGTATTTCATCAACATATATTCATGTCAATAAATACATCATTGCACTCTAGATTAAAAAGAAAAATACAACAGTAGTGCTTTTCAGCTGCTCCCATCAAAAGACAAAACTAACTTCCACCCTCCCTTCCTCTCTTTCTCTCTCTCTATTTTTTTCCTGTTGGAATTACAAAATTTTTGTTTAATCACCCATACTTGTTTGTTTATTTTGTATTTTTCTTGCTATTTAGAATAGATATGTATGTGTATATATGTATACACACACACACACACACATATATGATAAGGCTTACTAAAAAGTTATATGCAGTTTTAAATGCAAAGTTGTTTAAAGAGACATTACCAGAAATGCTCATACACACATTAACCAATGTAAGTAATCAAAAGTTACTAATAAAGACTCCTTACTAATAGAAATGGCTTTGTATTCCAACTTCTCAGTAATACAGTAATTCACTTAGCCATGCTTTTACTTTTAGAGAAATGTTTGGCTTGTATCCACTATTTGGCTATTGCTTGTAGCACTGATAGAAACTTTCTTTTGTTAATACTATTTTTTTATTTCTCAGTTACAGTTGATATACAGTACTATACTAGTTTACGTGTACGCTACAGTGACCAGACACCACACAACCCACCAAGTGACCATCTGGACAAACCTCAACCTATCTGACATCATACATAGTGACCGGAATAGCATTGTCTGTATGTTCTCTGTATCAATGAGGCTATTTCTGTTTTGCTTGTTAGTTTATTTTGTTTCTTAGATTCAATTGTTGAGATATATGTATCTATTGCCATTTTATTGTTTATATTTTTTATCTTTTGTTCTTTTTAAGAAAGACCCTTTACATTTCATATAATACTGATTTAGTGTTTATAGGTCTTTGTATGCATGCACACACATACACACCTCTGATAGGTATTTACCTAAAAGTAATATTGCTGGTGATAGAATATGAAAAAGTTGAGCTTTAGTTGATTGTCTTGTTTTCTTTTTCTTCTATTTTTGTTGCGAATGTCTTTTTTTCTACCTTTATTTTTTTATTGTTGTTCAATTATAGTTGTCCCACCTTTTTCCCCTTTGCTCTCTCCTGCCCCTTCCCCCCATTCCCACAGTCAACATCCCCCAACCCATTGTTCATGCCCATGATTCCTCTATTCATGTTCCTTTGCTTGCCCCTCTCTGTCTTTCCCCTGTTTTCCCCTCTCCTCTCCCTTTTGGTCATTGTCAGCTTGCTCTCCATTTCTAAGTCTCTGCTCTATTTTGCTTTTCAATCCAGTGACCCACTGATGGGACTTTCCCCTAAAAATCCTGAATCCCGAATTCAAAAGAACCTATGCACCCCTATGTTCATAGCAGCATTGTTTACAATAGCCAAGTGCTGGAAGCAACCTGAATGCCCAACAGTAAATGAATGGATCAAAAAACTATGGTACATTTACACAATGGAATTCTATGCAGCTGAAAGAAAGAAGGAGCTCCTACCTTTTGCAACAGCATGGATAGAACAGGAAAGCATTATGCTAAGTGAAATAAGTCAGGCTGTGAAGGACAAATACCATATGATCTTCCCATTTTTCAAAGTGTTTGAAACAATTTGTGCTCCCACCAGCAAGCATACAGTGAGAGTTCCAGTTACTTGAAAATCCTTGACAAAATTGAATTGTCAATCTTCTTAACTCTAGTAATTCATATTGGTTAGTATGTATTTTCTTGGTGTTTTATTTTGTTTTTCTCTTATACATAATGAGATTGAGAACATATTCTTGGCTTTTTTGCCATCTCAATATTTTGTTTGTGTAATTTGATAATAATATTGGTTGCCTAATTTTAAATTTTTCTTTAAAGACTTTTTATATATTAAGAAAGTCTGTTAGAAATTTTCTAAAGAAACAAAACCAGAAAATTTTCTAAATTTGCATATTAATGCCAATTGCTTGTCTGTAGGTTCTTATGTATTTTCTATTTTCCTTCCTTCCTTCCTCCCTCCCTCCCTCCCTCCCTCCCTTCCTTTCTTCCTTCCTTTTTGCTTTTAACTCTTTCTGCTAGCTATGACCTCTAATAAAATGCGAAATAGATTTAATGATCTAAATCTGAGGAGAAATTTCTATATTTCACCATTAAACATGGAGTTTATTGTTTATGCTGTTTAATTTCCTTAATCAGGTTAAGGGAGTTTCCTTTCCTCCCTCATTTATTAAGAGTTTATCATGAGTGAGCAATGATTTTTAATTAACTTTTTATCAAAATATAACATACATACATAAAATTATAAGGTTACAACTTAAGCGTACTAATAAATTTACATTATCACCAAGAGTTGGTAATATTTGTTATTTTCATTTTGTTATTATAGGAGGTATGGAATAATAGTAACACATCTTAGTTAAATTTGCATTTTTCAATTGAATAATGAAGTCAAATGCAACTTTTCCATGCTTATTGACCATTTGGATATCCTCCCTGGTAAAATAATAATTTTTTTGTGCATTTTTATATTTGGTTTCCTGGCATTTCTTACCGATTTGTAGGTTTTCTTTATATATTCTGATAAAAATATTCTTCAGATACATGTGTTGAAAAATTCTTTGTCTTGTAGCTTGCCTTCATACCTTTGTTAGTGGACCTTTCCGAAGCAGCTATATTTTGTTTTATAGTAATGTAATTTAAGTTTTCTTTTATTTATAGTTTTTGATTTTTAGGTTCTGTTATGTTGGTTTTTTAAATATCAGCATTAAGATTTTCTCCTAAGTTAAGTTTTAAAAGCCTTAGTTAATTTTTTTAATTGAAAGAGTTTTATCACATTTAGATCTCTAACCTGTCTGGAGCTGGTTTTTGTGTGTGGAGTGAGTGTGATAATGACTCCTTCCCCTTCAGGCCCCACGTTGCTATGCAACTGACTTGGTACCATTTATTCCAAAGGCAACCCATTACCCACTGCTCTGCACTGTCATCTTTGTCATAAAATCAGGTGACCTGGTATGTGTAGGTCTGGGGTAGATGGGTTTCCCCCCACTGGTCCATTTTCCTAGCCCTATGGAAACATTAAATTTCCTTAATTATAACTTTATAATAAATTATCTTGTCAATTAAGTCCCCCTGCTGTGTTCTTCCTTTTCAATATTGCCTTGGGTACTTTGTTCCTCTGAGCAGTTTCAGAATGTGATTGTCAATTTAACCAAAATCCTGTTTAAATTTTGAATGGATTACAGTTACTTTATGATCAATGTGGGTAGAACTGATGACTTCAGTATACCAGGAAATAAACCAGAAATTTACAAAAGAAAGGAAAAATAAAGACAGTATAAGTGGGTACTTAGCAGAACAAGATGTCAGAGTATTTACTATGGATTTAAAATGAACTAAGATTATATGTCCAAGAAAATAAAGCACAAGGGGAAGAATTTTAGCAGAATACTGGAAGCTCTAAAAAGCATTAAATCAAAACAAAATAATAAAAGTTGAAAACTACAATAATTAAAATAAAACCTCAATATCCATAAAGAAGCCCTAGGGGAAGGGGGAAAAAGTCCAAATGGAAGCTCTGGAAAAAAGGATGCATAATTCTTAAAAGAGTATGAGACATGTAGGACACATATGTACAAAATAGGAATAACTGGAGTTGAAGAGAGAGAGGAAAAAACTATTTTAAAAGCAAATAGATGAAAAATTTCCAATGCCCTGACTTGGCTGGGTGTCTTTCTGCTAAATGAAGTTTGCTGGCTCAATTCACGGTCAGGTCAAATGCCTAGGCTGCGGGTTTGGTCCTCTGTCAGGATGCTTAGGAGACGCAATTGATTGATGTTTCTCTCCAACACTGATGTTTCTCTCATTCTCTTTCTCCCTCTCTTCTCCTCCCTCTAAAAATAAATAAATAAATTTTTTCAAAAATAATTTCAAAGATGGACTAAGGACATCAAACTACAGATTTAAAAGTTCTATATTTCTTTTAAAAGGAAACAATACCTGGATACACCGTAGTTAAATTGTGATTCGCATTCTTGAACATAAATGCAGAAAGTCTAAAGCAAAATATTAGCACTTCAAATTCATATATGAAATGATAAGATATCACAGAGTTATTTTTATGTCAGGAATTCAAGGTTGATTTAACATTGTAAGATTAATAAATTCAGTTCATCAATGTAAAAATAAAATCACATGACCCCTTCACCTTTTTCACCTTGTAAAGTGTATTATTGGCTAACCATTATTCTGTATGCCTGAAACTAATACAAAATAATATTGAATGTAAATGGTAATTGATAAATAAAATTACTGAAAGAAAAAAAATCACATGATTACCTAAAGATACAGAAAATGTATTTGATTAAATACAATATCTGTTCATCATAAAACATTTAGCAAACTAGGGATGAAGTGTAATTTCCTTAACTTGGTGAAAATATACTTAAAAAATCTACAGAAAACAACATACTTGATGGTGAAATATTAAAATATCCCTCTCTTTATTTTGATATGAGAAAAATGATGCAGTCATAATTCTCATTCTTTGAAGCCCTAGAAGTCCTAGTCAGAGTGATAAGACAAGGGAAAAATGATACAAGGATATAAGTAAAATTGTTCTATTGGCAGACAACACAATGGTGAATTTAGATAACCTCAAATAATTTATAATTGAAATATTTGAGCAAATAAGTTAATTTAGCAAGGTTATTGCTTATGAGTTCACTAATAAATATCAACCAAAGTTCTACATTCTATCAAGTACCAAAAAATACCAGTTACAGTAGCATTGAAATACATATAACTAAAAAACTGGAAGCAAACTAAATATTCATCAAATTCAATACATGCTGGCATTCCCATACTCAGAGTTACTTTGAAGAAAACAGTTGAAAAAAATGAGGTAAATCAATAATGTTGAATTGGAAATATCTGCACGAAATATGTTAAAAGAATAAAATAAGCAAGTTGCAGAACAATACATTTGGCATAATAAAGTTGATTTAAGATAAAATATAACTGTAAAAGTAAACTATGTATTGAATTACAGGCATTTATGTATTAATGGAAAGCATAGCAAAATTCCTGCCAGTGAGAGTAGTAGACAGACTTTGATTTCTAGGTTGTTGTGTTAATCATTAAACTCCTTTTCACTCAGAATTCCAGTTTTTCTCTACCCCCTGCCATGTGTAAGCATATTCCCCCTTCATTAAAATTAGCCATGACCATGTGACTTGTTTTCCCCAATGGAATATGAGTGGAAGTGACTTCTATTTATTATTTATTCTGTTTATCATTATTCAGTTTAATATGTATTACTCCTGATTAGGAGTAATAAAAATGCTATAATATTGTTTGATACCTTTCCCCCCGCTTTGATGGTTGTGGGTCATGTGCTGATACAAAGTAGTGTAAAGACCAAGCACCAGGATACTGACTAGAGGAGAGCTCCCTTGGATGGTTGCTCCGATCCAGAATGACAACTTGCTGTTTGACTAAACTACTGAAATTTTGAAATTGTTTATCAATGTAGCCTATCATGGATGATACATACAAAGGGGGACTTGAACTCATCTATTTTTGGTAATGGGAATATTTTATACACCACTTATTTTATTTAAAAATGTTTGTAAATAAATGAATTTTAAAAAGATGGATACATTGCCTTGAGTATAGGTTTAATTTAGCTCCTTATATCTTACAAAAAATAAAAAAAGCAGAGATACTAAAATTACCCAGGATTTTAGGATGAATTCTGACATTTTTAGGGAGCATACGTATACCTTGCAGACCAGCCTTTGTTTTTACCAATTCTCTGAGTTATTCAACTGCAAATTAAATAAAACTAGATGTAATAACAAAAAGTTCACATAGATTGTTTTAAATCTTAGATGTAGGCCCTGGCTGGTGTGGCTCAGTGGATTGAATGCCAGCCTGTGAACCAAAGCATTACCTGTTTGATTCTCAGTCAGGGCACATGCCTGGGTTGCAGGACATGTCCCCAGTAGGGGACACACAAGAGGCAACCACACATTGGTGTTTCACTCCCCCTCTTTCTCCCTCCCTTCCCCTCTCTCTAAAAATAAATACATAAAATCATAAAAAAAGAAAAGAAAAGAATTTTGGAAAGGTGTCTGAAGTTCAAAGGCCTGAGGCTTGAATCTGAGCTCTCATGTGTGGGATGGAAAAAGTCCAGGACCATTTCTTTATCTTGTAACTTGTTACAGTTTCATGTATATCTGAGCCCATCTAGAGATCTTGTTTAAAATGCAGATTCTGCATTTGTAGAAGTGGAATGCAAAACATCACTTTTCGAAGACTCTCAGGGGGATCCCTGTTGCAAGTCCAAGGACCACAGTAGAAGCAGCTGGGCAGTTTACGATATATTTATTGTAGGAAATTTGAATTAATAAATTATTAGTAGAGCTAAATAGAATTTCTAATAGAACTCTAAAGAATAATTATATAAAATATATAAATTAAATACATACCATTGTTATATTTTAAAATAGGTGTTTTCACAGAATTCTTGAATTGTCTTTATGAATCTAGGTCTTAACTGCTCTAAAAAATCAGTGCTTGCTTAGGGACTCAGGTCATGGATGTGTGTATATATATATATATTTTTTTCTTGTTCTGGTGCATCAATAGAGAATTACTTTTGCATTTTCCATCATTGACTTAATTAGGAATGATCATTTACTAAAATAAAAGTAAAAATAAAAACTTGCCCAAAAGGACCAAGTTTAGTAATTCATGGATTATTATAATATGAGCTACAAGGGAAAGAAATGTATTCCCTTAAAAGAAATATTTTACCTTGAACTTCTTACAACTTGATGTTACATAGTGCCTAGAGATCACTTGCGAGTTGAGAAAGTAGTATTTTTATATATAGTAACCTAAGAATCATCCTGACCCCTATTCCTTACAGCTAAATAAACTGCAAAGCGTGCAGTCTTTGATGTTCTGCTGGCAGGAGCATTGAGATAAGAATTCCCACTATGAACACTGTGTTATCCTTTTGCCATTATCTGCTGATTAAACCTCAAAGGCCCTTTCAAACTGTCAGGGAAAGCACACACAAGGTGTTCTATGTGGATATGTATGGCAGGGAAGGACAGGGAGTTCTTGAATTCTATGTTCTGTGAATACCTGACTTTAATCCTTAAAGCTCGTTGTGTTTCTGCTTTTGGATGTAGCACAGGATTGTGTTGCTTGGAAAGCTTTTGGTAATAAAGGAAACACCAGGTGCATGCGGTAACTAGAACTCAGGGGAAATTATTAGACTCTAGCAAATGATGCAGTTGAGGGTCAAGCCCAGGGCTAAATAGATGTGAGCTTCATGTCGACTAGCAAACAAACAACTTAAACCTACTGGGTCACAGGTGGCAGGAAGCTTATATTATCAGCAAAGGGAAAATATGTATCACATGGGGAGCACTCAGAAGTGGAACATGTAATACTGTCTCATCAGTTTGATATGGGTGGGGTAGGGAGAAGTTTTGAAAGAGCTTAAAATATATATATTATATATATATATTATATATAATATATATAATGATATACATATATATATCATTTAGATGCACAAATGATGAACAAGAGCCAAATCTTCATCAGACTCAAAAAGTGCCTTGGGTTTGAACATGAGTAATATCATTTAGAAACCAGGTGCATTTATTTAGTGTCATGAACTGGATTTAGTGTGATTGTGGTGACTTGGCAAAAATTTTAATTTTTTAAAAAATTTATTTATTTTATTTTTATTGAATTTATTGGAGTGAGATTGGTTAGTAAAATTATATAGGTTTCAGGTGTATAATTCCACAGTATATCATCTGTAAATTGCATTGTGTGTTCAGCACCCAAAGTCAAGTCTCTGGCCATCACCGTTTACCCCCCTATATGCCTTCCTTCACCTCCCTCCACCCTCCTCGCTCTCTGGTAATCACCACACCATTGCCTGTGTCTGTGAGTTTTTATTTTTTTGCTTAGTTCCTTCACTTTTTTTCAGCCATCCCCTCAACTCCCCTGCCCTCTGGAGGCTGTCAGTCTGTTCTCTGTATCTATGAGTCTGTTTCTGTTTGGTCTGTTAGTGTATTTTCATTCTTGATTTCTGGAGGGAATAATAGTTTGCTGGTGTCTTCCTGATGGACAGACATTTTCCTGAGGGCTCATTTATCTAAAAATAGTTCTTGATTTTTGAGTTATTTTTGCTTGATGATCCTGGTGATTTCTGGAAGGGGCTATTGGGAAAGAAGGAGAAAAATTGTTATGTTGGGGAGCAGTCTCACATTCTCTCACTAACAAGGCCCTGGTGGCCTTTGCGGTGGTTACTCACATGCCCCAAAGCAGATATGTAGCTGTTGGGTTCTTCCTTACCCATGGGCTTTGAAATGAATATGTGATTATGTTTATTGAAGGGCTTTTCTCCTTCTAGATTTCATATTGAAATAACTCTGCTGGCATTGCTTATAATGCTTCGTACCACCTGGTGAAGAGATGTCAGGAGATTTCTAGTCTTTTCTTCACTGAGGTCAAGCTACATATTTTCGAATAGGGAAGAAAATCACTGGTTACAGAAATTTTCATATGAAAGTGAATGTATCCAACATGAGCTATTCTGTTAACATGTTCTTAATAAAATCCTTTTAGGTGTTATATTCTGGCTTAAAGTTTTTTGCTTAATTGCTACTATCTTTTGGGTCTCTACTGACACAACCTTAAGCTTAAGAGTGGAAAGACTTTAGATATGACATATTTCAGTTATGGTAAATAGGGTTCAGATTGCATACTAAAACTCTGATCACCAGGTTGTAGCAAGAAAGCTATCTGGACTGAGATCCCTGGACTGAGAAGTCTTTGCAGTTAACCCCATGTGTCAATTGAAAAAAAAAAAAAAAAAAAAAAAGCATGATCAGTTAGTAATGTTTTCCATGGAAGAAAATGGGATGAATGGTGATACCCATCCTTGATCTTGACCAATCCTTATTACTTTATAATTGAGTAAACCTCGGATTAAATAGTATAAATGACTTGCAAGAGATAAAATTTGAACTTTGGGAGCCATACTCCAACTTCTGTGCTCTTTTTATCACACCATTCAATCAATACCTTTTATTCTTGATGACTATGTAAAAAATTAGGTAGAGAAAAAGCAACCATAATTTGCTTATTATACATTATTGGGAAGAGAATATGGGATTAACTCAAAAGTACTTATCTTTCTTTCATTCATCAACACACTTTCTTGATAAAGATACACTATATTATTTGGGAAATGTTATGAGTACCAAACATGATCTTGAGACAACAATTTGAAATTGTAATAAGATTATTTTTTGTAGCATTTTTGGAAATGGGAGTAAACTCTAGTTTTTGGGACCTACTGATTAATAGTTCGTTTCGTTTCAATGGTGAAATCACTTACTTGTATTGTTTAACAAACTCTATTCTTCTTGGGACCCTCAAGGATCCTTTATTGCCTAAATTCTAAATCAATTTAAAAAAAAGAAAAAGGATTCAATATATTACTTTGATTATGTTTGAGATTTAGGTTGGAAGCTATAGTTTATATACACCAGTAAGCCTGCTTTGTAATGCTGAACCCCAGAATTAGAAAAGCATCCTCTCAGTCACAGGTAATGCTGGACCAGGAGGGCCTCACAGAATGGAGAAAGCTGCAGCTGACAGAATGGAGGAGGGAATGTCAGCTCTCTGAAGCCATTTGGATCCCATTAGGAAATGGCATCATCGCTTGGGCTAATGTGCCATATTTCTCCTTTCAAAATCACTAGGAAGCTACTTTACTTATTTATTTATTTTTATTGTTTCTCGATTATAGTTGATAAGCAAAGAGTAGGGACACAGGCCAGGAATACCACTCTCATTTATATCCTTGCACATGAGAATCTTCATTGTGAGAAAAATATTCACCACCACCCCTCACACACACTCTGAGCGATCTTTCCGTACGTATTTTTTAAGACTCACTGGTCTTGATCTTTCTTTTCAGTAACTCTCTGTAAAGAATCCTCAGCTTAACCGTAACATAGACTAAATGACACTGTATGCCTGAAATGTTGGCAGGGCCTGAGCGTGCAAGTAAAAGTGGAGCCAAAGCAGTACTGCTGCTGTGGTTTTATCCTGGGGCTGTGTGTGATGATCTCCCCTGTTGCTGGTACCCCTGTGACTACTCCAACCTCTTCTCAGAATTGGGAGAGGCTGTGGCGAGTTAATGTGGTCAATTTCAGTGACCATCTTTTCAAACACCAAAATCTTAAAGAATAATAAAGTAGGAATAGAAAAAAAAATCAACATGTGTATAAAACTATAAGTATGAGAAGAAAGAATTATTAAGAACACTAATGATGTGGAAAGATCCAGATCATCTTTGATCCTTTATCACCTAAAAGTCATAGTATGCCAAGGACTTGCTCATTATAGTTTCTCATTTATGAATTTTTTTATGCAGAATGTTTATAATAAAGGTCATGTTATGACTACTATTATCACTACCACTAATGGTAGGAGTTGTAACTTAAAACAGTAAAAATGGTTATTTTCTGTGTGAAAAATAAAACCTAGAAATGGCAGAATTGAGTGTTTAGTGGTCTGGAAAAGGGAGGGAAACAAGGAGTTACATGTCTGTTACTTCCAATGCTATCTCCTCCACTAACTAGAATTCCTTCAATAGTAGACAAGTATGAATTACTTAAAGTAGAGTGACTGGTTGAAAGAAGATATTAACAGCATCTCTGATAAAAGATTAATATAAAATATATAAGGAACAGTTATTAAATATACAACAGAAAGAAAACCCTATGGAAAAATAAAATAATTGGTTTATAAAAGAAAAAACTGAATAGTAAGAAACATATGAAGAGGTGGCCAGCCTCACTGATAAAGAAATAAATTAAAATAAAGACAAAAACAATACAAAAACCTGTTCCAGAATTTGGAATGAATTTCTATTACCTCTTAGGTCAAAGAAGGTGGAATATGCCTGTATTATGGCCTGCTCATTTGGCTTAATGAGACAGAACATCCTCGTTCATCTGACGTAAGTGAGAAAGGTGTTTTGATCTGCCTCCCCAACCCTGCCTTCCACCCCATGCCCAGCTTCTAACTGAATGGCCAGAATCAGTGTCAAGCAGAAAACTGGGCCACTCCCTCTGATCACAAAGGCACTGACGATAGAGATGACCAGAAAGTCATCTCAGATCCTACTTTGTATACCAGAGGCAATCAAGAAATGGACAAGAAGTTGTCAGTCAATTCTATTTCATTGTTATTCATAGTGGAAAACAAAAAAATATTTAAAAGCTCAGTGTCAAGAGATGGTAAGATAAATTATATTAAAGCCATATGGTAGCATACAATATACCCATTGGAATCATGTTTTTGAAGAATACTAAAAACAAAAGAACATATTCATAATATTAAGTACAAGAGTAGAAAACAAAAATTATAAAGTGTGGCACCTTTTTATGTTACAAAAATTAAAAATATCTGTGCATATACCCAGTACCAGTAAATTGGTAATACACCAAAATAGTGACACCAATAGTTGGATCTTAGGAATAGACATGGTTTTCATCATCTTCTTTTCTCTATTTCTCAAAATTTTTAATAATGAGTTGCACTTTTTTATGAATGATGAAAATGAAAAACAATAGTAACTAATACAACTCCTTGCTCTGTGCCAGGCATAGTTCTGACTACATCACATGTATAAATTCTTTCTATCCTCACAACAGACCTGTGAAGTAGGTAGTGTAATTGCATCTATTTATCTTGTACTTGGAGTTCCCTGGCACAGAAGTTGAGCAAATTACTTCATGGCATTTTGGCTCTAGAGTCTGAATACAGCCACTATACATACTGTCTCCTCAGTTTCCTTATTTATTGCACACCCGGAGGTAAGGCTTAATGCAGCTTTATGTGTAAGATGATGGTTTTTTAATAGAAGCTTTGGGATCAGGGAGAAAAATAATGGGGGAAAGGGTAAGCAAGAGCCCGAAAGGCAGAAAAACCTTTTCAAAATAGTGCCCTCAGTTCAAGAGTCAAGTATCATCATGTATAGTTGTTTTAAGGAGAGAAAGTAAGTAACATAGTTTCATTCTGTTTTGTGTGCTTCTTCTGAGAAGTGAATACGAGAAGCAAAAGAGACTTGTATTGCTCCATGGTTAGCCACAGAAGCTTTTGCAAAGCTGTATGTTTTAGTACACACTGATAACAATGATTCTTGAAGGGAGTATGTGTGGAGGTCCACCTTGTAAGAGGTCACCGAATGCACAGCTGTTTACCCTTGTCGCACTCTCAGGCAGCAGGTCTTCATCACCTGAGATCTCAGCATGAGGATGGACCAACAAGCATAGGCCTCCTAACCTTCTAGCCTGCCTACCTCCACACGTAATAAATTTCTGATATGCTGCTTATGTTTTTGGTTCATTGATTTGCAATTTTATGGTGTGTGACACAGTGTATTAGTCAGGGTTCTACAGAGAAACTATATATATGTGGATTATAAAAATAATTTTATAATTATTTTTAATAATTACTTTTATAATCCACATATAAAAATTGGCTTACACAGTAGTTACAGAAATGAAGTTTCATGTCTGCAAGTTGAGAACCCAGGAGAGCCAGTGGTGTAATTCAGTCCAAGTATGAAGGCCTGAGAACTGAGGGGCTGAGGGTATAGGTCCTGATCTGAGTTCTTGAGCTTGGGAACCAGGAGCAAGTTCAAAGGCAGAGAAGATGAATGTCTTCAGCTCAGTGAGAAAGACAGAAAGAGAAAACCCGCCCTTTCTCAGCCTTTTTGTTCTATTGATGTCCCTTTCGTACTGGATGGTGCCCTCTACTGGTGTGGGCAATCTTTGTTACTCGATTTTCAGATTCAAATCTCTTTTCAAATCTTTGTTACTCGATTTTCAGATTCAAATGATAATTTCTTCCTGAAACATCCTCACAGACGTTTCTAGCAATGTTTTGTCAGCTATCTGGGCATTTCTTAGCTCAGTCATATTGACACAAAATTAACTATGGCACCCCATAAATATCAGGGTCCTAACGATTTGCCTTCTACAGCCAAGTAATGATCGATCGTCAGGGTTCAAATTCATCCACTGCTCCTTCCGCAGTTAGGTGTCACTAAAGAGATGTCTGTGATCACTCTGCTGGCTATGAAAGAGCTGCCCCATCACATTTTTCCCTTGCACTCAGACCATTGCTATTTGCTGCAAGCTCTGATGCTGGGTCTTTTATTGATTAAACTTTCAGACATTTGTTTGGGGCTGGAGGCTCTTGTCAACACTAACCTGTTATAGTGCCCTTCTAAGTCTTTTTCTCCAGTGTTTCGGTGAACTGGGAGATCTTATTTAGCATTTATCAAATAGTAAATAGCTAATTACTCAAAGTAGCTATTTACATATTGAACTTATTTTTCTTGGCATCTTTAACGTCTGATTAACATTTTCTTCATACAGCTGGAAGATACTTATCAGAATAAAACATTCCCTTATTTAATCTCAAGTGGAATATACGGTAAGTGTGATCATTTTAATTTGTGTCATTTATTAGCAGGAAAGAGGTATCGTACAGGTGGGACACTCCATCACATGCCAATTAGCAGGTGGCTTAGAAGGTGAGAGGGAAAACTCCTTCACCAAGGGGATTATACATATTGCAGAAGTAGAAGTTCAGCTATGGGGAAAATAGAGGGGATGTCATTGGGATGCCTGATTTTGGACACTGGGGGCAGAGCTTAAAGTAGTAATGACAACACAGTACAAATATCCTAAGAGAATACTCAAAATAGAAAGTCTAGCATCCTCCATGTAAAAATTAGTTTCTTTGTCTAGAACCACAGAAAATTAGAGCTAAAGGAGATTTTCTGATTTGATACAAGTGTATTATATAAATGAGGGAACTGAGGTGCAGAAAAGTTTTGCCTCAGCACAGTTTAAAGACAAGCTGGCTATCAGTGGATTTTATATCCATGGACAGATATAAAATCCAAGCTGGTTATCTCCTATTCCTTTGAATTTTTAAGAAGCACTTATGGTAGCATTTCTAGCCTACAATATATGTTCTTAGTTGGTCTCCTGATGGACCACACCAAGGTGTTTCACTGCCCTGTACTTTTATGGGGGAGAGGTCCAAAGTAGGTTTTTAAAGAGTTTATGACATGCATATGGGGGTGCGGTGGGGGGAGAGAATAGAATAGAATAGAATAGAATAGAATAGAATAGAATAGAATAGAATAGAATAGAATAGAATAGGGTCCCAAAGCTGTTCATGGTTTCAGAGTTTGGAAATATCTTTGTGGGACAGTGGTGTTGAACCACAGAAAGAAAAAGGCATTGGTTTTGCTAAGGAGCAGCACTATAGTTCACTGTTAAACTTGTTGACCTGTTCAGTTATTTGCTTCCTTTAGTCTTTGGTTCCTGGCAGCCAGCAGTTTTATATTGAAAGGATTTAATTAGTATTAACTCAGAGTTTAGTTTTATGGCCTTACTCAAATACTAACTGTTTATTTTCCCCAGCTCAAGTCAAAAGCTAAAATGTTGCAAAGCGTATGTTGACTTTGGTATATAATAAGTACACAATAACTATTTCTTGAATGAATTAATACATGCAGAGCTTCCTTTTATGATTATGCAGGTAGTGTCCTATACAAGAGGCCCAGCCAAGGGGCACAGATGGGTGTTGAAACCCAGCTTGCCCTCTGGTTACCAAGCCAAGTGCCCTGGCATGTGGCTGCTTCCACCCTGGAAGAGGTACAATTTCCTAGTTGGTCTACCCATTTTTCTTAATTTGCACAAATGCACTATACACAGTAGCTGTGGCCTCAAAGGAACTTGCAAAATCTGGAATGAAAGGAGCCAGGACTACCGTGAAGTTGAAAGTGCTGCCATTGTAGTGGTAACACATAGTAACTGGTAAGGGATCAAGACCAGTGTGTGGGTATTGTTGATGTTTTCTTCTTGTGTATGAATCATTTCTCTTCTATGAACTCATGATATTTTTAGAGTTACCGTCACATCATGTAATAATTAAGAACATGTTTAGAGCACCATCCTGATACGGCAAGGTTGTGGGTTTGATTCCCAGTCAGTGTATATACAAGAAGCAACCAGTGAATGCATAAATAAGTGGAACAACAAATCGATATTCCTCTCCCTTCCTTTTTCTCTCTAAATCAATCAATATAAAAAATAACAATCTCTCTTATATTACTCTTTAATGTGTTCAAATGAATCTTTTACTTTGAAGGCATAGATACAGTATATCTTTGTCTTAATATATATTAGAAATTCAATAAATATTTGTTTAATCTTATGAATAAACTGAATTGAAAGATCCTTGGCTGTAGGAACTATGTCAATGTCTTCATTTTGCAGCATTGACTGCAGAATAAATTTTATTAAGTGTTTGAGGAATTGTGTTGAACTTACCGAATCCAATATTGCTCCTCAGGGTTTTAGACACTCTAAGCTTCTTCCAAGAGTTGATGTATTTGGGGCTTGTTTTCTTGTTATGATGCAGGCTTTCTAATGGGACTCAGCTACATAAAGATGGATAGCATCAGCTGCATTCTCTGTCTTCACCCTCTACCCTTCTCTATTTGCTCTATGCAATGGGAGGCTGACTCATATGAATGGCACAAACAAGCTCCCATGCTCTTTGGCTTCACGTTGGGTTCAGTCAGTATGAGGTCAGAGGGAGGCATGGAGACCTAGTTATTCATTTCTCTAGCTTCCTCCCTGACGAGTTGCTTCAAGGTTGTCTGTGTCCCTGAACCTAAGGCCTTAGGGTCTCAAAGTGGCTTTCTAATCACTACTTTCTAAGTACCAATGACCACTCCCTCATTTCACTCCACTGGGCTCCAGAGTGATAGTAGCTCTGCTATTATTTCTAACAGATTTTGAGCTATTCCTTATAGTTTTCCTATATCCTGCCCACATCTTTGTAAGTAGTAATGCTATTGTGCCCTCCTCAGATTACCCTAGTTTGAGTGTGCCAGCTGTCTCATCTTAGACCCAATGCTCAACTAATTATCTCCATGCTAAAATGTAAGTAAAAAGTATGAAGCAGCTAGAATCCCTGCCCTGCACATCTGTCCTAGTTTGTTACTCTTTAACAACCCTCTATCTTGGTTTTCTGACTCCTCTGACTTTCGACCCCATCTTCAGCCTCTGCATCTTGGTTTACCAGATTTTTTCATGTGATCCTCAGCTCCAGGGCCTGTTCTTCACCTAGGTTCAGTCATGTTTGGTATAACTTCACCTTCCTTCCATGTGTTCCTGGAGGACGTTTCCAGAACTCCCAGGGCCTGCTTCCTCCATGGGACCAGTCCCTGAAGACAGCTTTCTGACAAGCAACAAATGCACTAAGAGCAAGCAACCCATGATTCCCTTTTCTTGTTAACATAGGAAAATTGTTGCAAGGGAGCCCACCCTCTTCTGTTTATAAGAAGAACATTCCCTCCTATACTGCCTCAGCGGAATCTTTAATCAGTATTGTGCCACTCAGCGCTGGTGTCTTGGCATATAATGTTTTATGAAGTTACCGGTCCTAAGTCTAACAGAGTAATAACTTTAACAGATGAATTCCTTAAGTTTGGGGCCTTGAGTTATGCAAAATTCAATGAGTTCCCTGATGTTATTAGTTCTATAAATCCAACATTTTGTTTTATTTACATAACTTGAAGGTTCATTAAATTTTATCCTCTTTGTACTTTATCCTCAAAATGGTATTATAAATTTTCTTCCCCTGGAGTTCTTAATGATCCAAACTATATTCTTTAAGGAGATCTACTTACATTATTTTGAAATATAGAAATGATGCCCTTATTATGGATATTGTTTCACAAAAGGTCTTGCTGCTACTATTTGCAGATTTGTCTTGAAGTCTGTGCATGTAAAATAATAAACAATAAGTGCTGAGACATTGTATAAAAATGCTGTGCCTCTCTGTCTGCATACCAAGGGAGAAGACACACTCAGGAAACATTCATGAGAAAGTAAAATGCTATTGATAAAACAGGGCTCATATGCTCCTTGAATGTCGAGTCAGAATCAGTGTAATAGCATTGAGACTTTATCCTAAGAGAATAGAGTATGAGAATTGGCCACTCTGTGGTATAGACATCTAAAGAGAATGAATGAAGGAGTAATTGATGAAGACCTATCAGTAAGCATACAGCTGATTTTGAATTCAATACTAGTAATGGCTAAACATTTGAGAGTGGATCTTTTACAGACATGAAACTAGAGTATTAATATTTTCTAGAGACCTTACTAAAGGGTATATTAATCACAACTGCCCTCTAAGAGGTTATATGATTCAGAAAGTTGCCTGAATACCTTGTTAGATTTTATTTTCCTCATTAGATGCTAAGTTTCATAAGGGCTGAGACCATAATGGTCATTTGCAACATTTGATCCCCAAAGATGAATATTCTTGTAAATGAGAATGCGTATATGTAAGGATTGATAGATCAATTTCCCCTAGTTAGATCTCCTCTGATTACATTTTGGATTCCTGAGATAGTGCAGAATCCAGCTGTGATCTAAAATGAGGACACATCTGGTTTTCTTTGTAGGCTTTTGGAAGCACAAGTAGGGAGGGAGAAAGAAGAGGGAGAGAGAAAGAGAGAGAGAGATAGGAGTGGGTGGCAGGAATTTAAGAAAAGCTTTACCTTACTTAATGGAAAAGATATTTTTAATAAAAATTCTTGGTAAAGGAGCTGTTACTAAACTAAATGAAGCTACTTAAAATCAATGGTCATTTGACAGATTTATATAGTGTGGTGATTCCAACCTAAGCTCAGGTGTGATTTTGCCTGTTTTCTCAATGTGTGAAAAGCATTCAGAACACTCACAGCTTGTCAGCGGACAAGGCATCACATGGTTTGGGAACATGTTCAGGTCTATAAATTGCAAAGTCCTGATTCTTTAGTGAAACAAAAAAAAAAATCTGCTTCCTTTGATTTGCAAATTTGGGACTCTGCAAAATATATTTTCATGAGGGGCTTATTCATGACTTAGAAAATGCTTGTTGAACGAGTTGATTGAGGTGAAAAAGTTGAAGATAAAATAGATATGAGGACCAAGCATGACCACACTAGCCTCTATGGGACTCCTAAAATCACCGCAGAGAGCAGAAGGTCAGGTGGGCTGAACCCATAATTCTCCCCCAATTTTTATTTGGCTCTGGAAAACAAGGTTCTTGAAAACAATCCGTTGTGACATCTTAAGTATTCCTAGTGTGTCAGCACCTTGCTTTCATAGAAAGGGGTGTGAGTTCTAAAAGGAATTGGAGCTTGACTCCTTGGATGGCTGGGGCATGCCTCCAGTTCAGAGAACTGCTCTGTAAACCATGTAGAGCAACATTGTTGGAAACAGGCACCTACAGCCGGCAACAGATGCTGCTCTGCATATGGTTGCCTTCTCAACTTTCAGGAAAACAGGTTACTGAAACCCACCTACCTGTCCTTCATCAGCTGGTGTGTACAGTACACATAAGCTGTTGGGATGAAAACAGAATATCCTGAAGGGGAAATAAATTGATGCTTTTTGCTTCAGAATGTTATATAACTCTCACCTTGAGGATGTTAGAAACATCATGTTTCCCAAACACTTCTTGGTTTGAAAATTATACCCTGGCCATGCTGAGGCACTTAAGGCTCTGGCTTCCCTTTTTGACTCGTCATTCTTTTCTGCTGTTGCATAAAGTAACAGCAGAATTTTGGAGCTTGCCTGAGACATAGGGGTAAAGAGAACTTTTGTGCCATCAGATTGGCTGAAAGCCAGCTGCTTTTCTTTCCTCCACAAAGGTTCTGAACTTAATTGCACGCTCCCATTTTCTAGGGCTGAAATAGGGAGTTCTCCTCATCAAGGACCACGACTCGGGGACTCCTTTGCTTCACCATCTGGCCACCCCCTTTATATGTTTTCTCCCACAAATAATTTAAGTTCAAAAAGTGTGAGAGAAATTCAGGATTCCATCCATATATAATTGAGGTGAATTAAACATAGTATTTCATGTTACCCAATATTTTTAGTTTGGGTTTCAAGTATTACATTTCTTCTTTCTATCTGCAGTTCTTTTACTTTATAGACCCTTTACTCATTCCAGTTCCTTCAGGGGAAGATCTGGTCAGCTTATTGTGTTTTCTCTCTTTGTCCCCACTTTAAGGCTGAGAAATGTTTAATCCCATTTTAGTTTTTGGAGACATAAAATAATTTCTTATTTGGATACTACAGACTTCGGAAGTCCTTAAGATCATCCTCAATTCTGACACCAGTTGCAAATTAAGGAATAAGCAAGACCACCCTCAGGTTCAATGGTTTGCTAAATGAACTCATAGAAATTACTGAAAATAGTTATACCCATGGTTATGGTTTATTATAGCAAGAGGATTCAGACTAAACTCAACAGAAGAAAGAGGGGCATAGGGCAGGTGCCAGGAGAGTTGTGCACAAGGAGTGTCCAGTTATTTTCTCTTAGTGGAGTTGTGTGAACAGTGTTTACTTGTCAACAACAATGTGTGATGATAATACACAGAGTATTGACAACCAAGGAAGCTCACCTCAGCCTTGGTGCCCAGTGTTTTAATTGCATTCAGTCATGTGGACATGGTTGACCACCAGTGTGTCTGAGCTTACCTTAGACTCTAGCATAGACTATCTGGCATGCCCCAAATTTGTAAAGACACGCTAATCAGGCAGGACATCCCTAAGGCTTAGAGATTACCTCCTAGGAGCCAAAGGCAAATAACAAACTTGCCTTTGGGCAAGATGGATCCTTTCCCATATGTGTACTACCTCCAGTTGAAAATATTGTCTGGTTATCTAGCTGCTTCTCTAATTCAGCTGTTATATGCCACTTACTTTGTTTCCTCTTTTTTCCCCACTCCTTTATTCTAGCCTTTGTTATGAAGTGGTTTTGGTTTTTCCTAGCTGTTATATATATTTTTTTTTTGAACCAGATGGAGCTTTTCAGTTTCAGATAAATGAGGATTTTGGGTCTCCCTCTTGACAATCTTGCTACTGGGTAGGATGTTATGAAGGCATCTCAGAGTGAATTCTACTACACTTGCGAATTCTTATTTGTGGGCAGGCAAGAATTAAGTATTAAAAAGGTAGTAAACACATTTTTTAAATTCAATAAAATCTTGGCTCTCTAGCCTTTTAAGGCATCCTTCCAACCTTGAGCAAAAGGATCATTCCAGGCAGATGTGAAAGAGTCCTGTCTTGATAAGTCAGATAAGTAGTTAAGTGAGAGAATCATTTTGAATTTGAACACAGAAGCCAGTGTCTTAGGCTCAGCTTCCTGAAGGTTATAGGTTGCCATTTTCCTCAGATCCGTACAGCAAAAAGAGGTGTTTGTATGATATTCTACTAACCTTGGACTCATTTCAACAATGAAAAACCATTTCTTAAGCTAATTATAAAGCCCTCCAGTGATGGCAAAAATCTTCAAGAGAATTGATGCTGGTAGCTCTGTGGAACATGGACTTGATTATTCTTACAGATGTTATCTAAACACTCAGTCGTGAGTATTCTAATTAGAATACATCAAATTTTAACTAACTCCTTCCGGATACACACAAACATTAACCTGTGACTGTAGCACACTATCTGTACAGAAATACAGGGTCCGGCAGAAGTAAGGCCTGCTTGAATGTGGTTGGTAGGAAAATAATATGGATGTAATAATTCATAGTTTTAATCTGAACATTTCACCTAAAATGCCATGTGGTGTGCTTGAGTGTGATATTATTACATTACAGAATTATATGCTTATGATTTTGTAATAAAATATTTTGTAATAAAAAAGGGATATTGTTTGTGCTGTACCCTGTATTTTAGAGTACACTGTAAACAATATAAAAGGCCATTCTAGAAAAAGCCTTTTTTCTTCAGCTTTTCTAATTTCAAAGGTTTATGTGGCTTCTATTTCTGTTTTTAAAAATTGGCCAATTTTGTCAAATGATGTCTTGGCTCCTCCCATCTCCTTTCTCTGACTATCACTTCTGCATAGGACCTAGGACATAATTTCAGGTGGGAAAGCATCACTTATTCTGCTAAATTTGGGGGTTATCCTTAAAGCATTTAAAGCACCCATATTTGGAGCTTCTCAATTCATTCAACAAATTTTTATAAAAGACTCCTTGTCTGTAGACATCTTTCATTATCTATCTATCTATCTATCTATCTATCATCTATCTATCATCTATCTATCTATCATCTATCTTTGGAGGTCAGTGGTTCTCTAAGAGTGGTCCATTGATCCCTGGTGGTCCCCCAAACACATTCAGAAGGTCTGCAAGACCAAAATTACTTTCATAATAACTAAGACATTAGTTGCTTTTTCCTCAGTGTTGACATTTGCAGTGATAGTGTAAAAGCAATGGTAGGTAAGAGTTCTAACCTCTTAACATTCATCAAGGTGGTGGCTCTGGCCCTGCCTGGTGTGGCTCATTGGATTGAGCACTGGCTCTGAGAATCAAAGGGTCACCAGTTCAATTCCCAATTAGGGCACATGTCTGGGTTGTGAGCCAGGTCCCCAGTAGGGGATGTGTGAAAGGCAACCACACATTGATGTTTCTCTCCCTCTCTTTCTCCCTCCCTTCCCTTCTCTCTAAAAATAAATAAGTAAAATCTTTCTTTAATTTTATTTTAATTGTTCAAGTACAATTTTCTGTCTTTTACAAAGATTCTTGTTAAAAAAAAGGCAGTGGCTCCAAACAGAAGAGCAGTCACTGCAGTCTCAGAGTAAAAAAAAAAAAAAAAAAAAAAAAAAGCCACTTTCTCTTAAAAATATCTTTACTGAAACAATATAAGTTAGCAATTTTTTTATATATTTTATTGATTATGCTATTACAGTTGTCCCATTTTCCCCCCTTTATTCCCCTCTGTCCTATGCACTACATTCCACCTGCATTCCCCCCTTTTAGTTCATGTCCATGGTTCATACATGTAAGTTCTTTGCCCTCTCCATTTCCTATATACTATTCTTAATGTCCCCTGTGTATTTTCTACCCACCATTTATGCTACTTATTCTCTGTACCTTTTCCCCCTCTCTCCTCCTCCCACTCCCCCTGTTGATAACACTCCACATGATCTCCATTTCTGTGTTTCTGTTCCTGTTCTATTGTTTGCTTAGTTTTCTTTTGTTTTAGGTGTGGTTGTTAATAGTTGTAGTTTGTTGTCATTTTACTGTTCATTTTTTTATCTTCTTTAACTTAGATAAGTCCCTTTAACATTTCATATAATAAGGGCTTGGTGATGACGAACTCCTTCATTTTGACCTTATCTGGGAAGCACTTTATCAGCCTTCCCATTCTAAATGATAGCTTTGCTGGATAGAGTAATCTTGGATGTAGGTCCTTGCTTTTCATGACTTTGAGTACTTCTTTCCAGCCTCTTCTTTCCTGAAGGATATCTTTTGAGAAATCAGCTGATAGTCTTATGGGAACTCCTTTGTAGGTAACTGTCTCCTTTTCTCTTGCTGCTTTTAAGATTCTTTCCTTATTTTTAATCTTGGGTAATGTAATTATGATATGTCTTGGTGTGTGCTTCCTTGGGACCAACTTTTTTGGGACTCCCTGAGCTTCCCGGATTTCCTGGAAGTCTATTTCCTTTGCCAGATTGGGGGACTTCTCCTTCATTATTTGTTCAAATAAGTTTTCAATTTTATAAAATGTTTATCCCTGATAAATACCTTTTTAATAGTCTCTGTGACAAAAGGGGAAGTACACATAAAATATTTTTGCCTTATCCTGAAGTATGAAAGCTATCATGAGGTTGAGTCATGAGCTGAGCTATAGGCTTTTCACAGGGAACACCATTTTTTCTTGAAAGAAGCACTGATACAAACTATGGTTTCTCAGTTTGTATAAAATTAGAAATTTCAGGTGAAAATTTTGAAAACCTGTGTCTGCTCTTATGAGCTTAAAAATTTCTCAGTTCTTAAATATTTTTCTGAGATCAATGGTGATATTAACAAATATTGTAATATAATGAATATAATATTTTTATATTTGTGTGGTGAAATTTGTGAAGATTTGGAGGATATGTATAATTCAGTAAATCAATATGTAAGTATCAATGTATGATGTTACAAAATTATGTGTGATAAAAAACATTCAGTGTGGAATGGATTTTAATGTAATAGATGATTTAATATTCCATATTATAACTAAACTTTAAAAAACTTCCATTTACTGAGTTTTGGTTTAGTTTCAAAAATAACATCCATGATTACCTGAAAAGGACTGTTGAGATAGTTTTCCTTTCCTCGAGTATATATCTGTGTGAGGTTAGATATTTTTCATATACTTCAGCAAGAGCCACCTCTGAACATATTGAATACAGACCCATGTGTGAAAATCCAGCTATTTATATTAAGCCAAAAAGTAAAGAGATTTACAAAATATGTAAACATTTCCAGTCTTCTGATGAAATACAGGGTCCAGCAGAAGTAATGCCTGCTTGAGTGTGGTTGGTAGGGTAATACTCTGGGTGTAATAATTTATAGTTTTAATTTGAACATTTCACCTAAAACGTCATATGTTGTGCTTCAGTATGATATTGTTATATCACAGTATTATAAACTTATGATTTTGTAATAAAAGATTTTGCAATAAAAAAGGGGCATTATTTGTGCCAGACCCTGTATTTGTCTTTGGGGACTATATTTTTATAAGACATATCACTTTCTTTAAAAATAATGGATTTATCATCATTCATTTTGAATAAGCAAATATGAGGGAGGATCCCCCAAAATTATCTTCTGGAGGGTTCCAGCCCCTTGTAGTATAGGCTTCTCCCCATAAGTGGGTATTCTAGAAACTATCTGTATTAGTGTACCAGCTTGCATTGCTGTGAGAGGCTGCATTCAGCTTCAGTGAATTTATTTTGAAGATTCTTTCAATGCATTTGCCCATTTCATGATGGGTAATTCAGGTGTGCTCCTGCCTACACTGCGCTGAGTGTTCAGTAGTTTTTGAGCAAAAATAGCGTGGCTGTCGTGCCCCACCCTCCCTATTCACCTGATCTCCCTCAGAGCAACTTTTTTTGTTTTGTTTTGTTTTGCTGGATGAAAAAACTCCTCAAAGAGGCATGTTTTTTGTTCCTCAAAGAAACAAGAAACAGCAGAAGCACTAACAGGCAGCAAAATCAATGGATTCAAAGACTGTTTTGAGCAGTGGAACATCTAAATATGTGTACTGCGTCAAATGGAAAGTATTTTGAAGATGATTGAAGTTTAAACATGTGAGAATAAATCCACAATTTTTTAATAAATAAATTATTTTGGGGGCTCCCCCTTGTACATTTGAATTTTTTGTTTTAATGTCCAATATAGTAAATGGTAACAGATACAACTTATGTAAGTGAAACTCTTTGGGGCTTGGGTAATTTTTAGGCATGTGTAGGTATCCTGGGATGAACATTTTTTAATAATAATTTTTAAAAACGTATAGTCGGTATACAATGTTATATTAGTTTCAGGTGTACAACATAGTGATTTGACTTTTATATACCTTACTATGTGTTCACCACGCTAAGTCCAGTAATCATCTGTCACCATGTAGAGTTATCATACTATTATTAGCTATATTTCCTTTCACCTTTTTGTCCCATTCACCTTTTTAGCAATCATCAGTTTGTTCTTTGTTTCTGTGAGTCTGTTATGTTTTGTTTCTTTTGATTTTTAAAAATTCTACCTATAGATGAATTCATGTGTCATTTGTCTTTCTCTGTCTGACTTATTTCACTTAGCATAATACCTTCTAGGACCATCTATGTTGTTGAAAATGGCAGGATTTCATTCTTTTTACTGCTGAGTAATATTCCTTTGCATATATGTACCACATCTTTATCCATTCACTTACTGATGGACACCTAGGTTGCTTCTACATGTTGGCTATTGTAAATAATGCTGCAGTGAACACAGGCATGCATATATCTTTTCAAATTAGTGTTTTTGTTTTCTTTGGATACAAATATAGAAGTGGAATTGCTGGGTCAATGTATTTGTAGTTTTCTGAGTAACCTTCATAGTGTTTTCCATAGTGCTGCACCAGTTTACAATACCACCAACATGCACAGAAGGTTCGCTTTTCTCCGCATCCTTGCCGACACTTGTTACTTGTTGACTTTTTGATAACAGCCATTCTGACTAGGTGAGGTGATATCTCACTGTGCTTTCGATATGCATTTCTCTAATGATTAGTGATGTTGAGCATTTGTTCCTGTATCCGTTGGCCATCTGTAGTCTTATTTGGAGAACTTTCTCATGTCTTCTGACATTTTTTTTTATCAGGTTGGGTTTTCTTTGTTGTTATTGAGTTGTATGAGTCCCTTATTATTTTTTATAGCAACTCCTTATCAGATATATAATTTGCAAGTAATTCTGCCATTCAGTAGCTTCTCTTTTTGTTTTGTTGATGGTTTCCTTCACTGTGCAGAGGTTTTTAGTTCAATGAAGTACAATTTATTTACTTTTGCTTTTATTTCTGTCGCTTGTAAATTGTAAACTATTTCATATCAGTCTTAGTAATATCTTGTTGCATTGTTCCCTCAAGTTGGAACCAAAATTTTGAAAATACAGTTTAAGAAGAAGGAAAATGGTAGTGGCATTTTGCTGCACAATGCTGAAAAGTAGAGAGTGGTCAGGCTATTTACAAATTGTGATTTTATAGATTGAGTCTCACTATGTTCTGAAGAAAAACAGCAGACAAGACTCATTGAACAGCAGAGATTTAGAATATATTAAAGAATGTATCATCTTTGGAGATCCAAGATGGCGGCAGAGCAGCTGGAAGCTCCATCCGCTTGCTTCCAGACCCAGACCAGTCTTGCAGCTAAACCACAGAGCAATCAACTAAAACGTCCTTTTGAGAGTGAGAGTGTGTGTGAGTGTGTACACAGACGAGTGTGTGTGGTGTGTGTGTGAGTGGGCAAGAGTCTGCCTGCCTGCAGGGAATTTAGGAGTGGACAGCCTGGGCTCTCCTAGTGGAGAAGCTGCCAGCACCACTGCCCAACCCAGCACTTCTGGCTGCAGAGATTTGGGGCAGGAGCCATTCTGAGGAATTTCAAATGTCCTGCTCAGGAAGAAGCCCCCGGAGTGCCTGCACCTCAGTGTCTTTGTTCCCTCTACCCCAGCAGGGCTGCGCACACTGCCGCCACCAAGTGCTGGAATCTGGGCACTACAGTACTCACAGGGGAAGGGGCTCTTGCCTCCTTGACCCTGGGTACCATGGGAACCGTGAACAGGAAAGAATCTGACTGAGGAGGCTGTGGTTAGACTCAAAAGCCGAAAGCTCTGGGGGCAGAGATAGCCAGGGCAGTGCTGCCTGCAGAAACAGCATGGCAGGAGTAGGCCTGCCCCAGGCTGAGAATCACTGGAGGAAGCTGTGAGAGCACCCCACCACCACCCCACCCCTTGTTATAGTATCACTGCGGGACTCTTCCCAGTGCCATCTGGGAGAGATCCAGAAACTTAATCTAAAACTGTCAGAAGCTTTGGCAGGCTTTGGCCAGCCCTAACTGAGAAATACTTTGTGCTTTCTGAGGAGGGGGAGCATGCAGAGAACAGGCCCCCCCAGGGCTCAGTGCTGCAGTGAAGGGGCCACACAGAAACTCTTAAAAGAGGAGCTGAGCCGAGACTCAGCAGGGACCCTGTGCCTGAGTGCACTTGTGCACGAGTGCAGCAGCTCTGCCAACAAAGAACTTAGAGGGATAGAGTTATGTGGAAGGGACTGTGGGACCCAACCCAGCATTGCTGGTGAACAGGGCACTGTGCTGAGTGGAGAGTTTGGGCCCAAGTCTCCTGCAAGAGTGTCAGACTGGCTCACCGCCAGCAGCTGAGCACCGGAGATTTGCTGCAGCCAAGCAGGTTCCCTCGCAGGTTCCCTCACAGGCAAGCGTGCCCAACCACCACCTGCAGTATTACAGAGTCTACAGATCAGTGAGGCCAGGCTCAGGAGTTCCCTGCTGGGTGCATATCTGCAGGGGAAAGCTAAAATCTCTGAAAAGGCCCTTTCTATCTGGCACTATGAGCTACACAGTTCCTCAGGCCCTGCTCCACTGAAACCAGCAGAGCAGAGAGACAGGTGCAACAAGAGGTGTTCAGGGCCCTGTCCGGCCTTGGTGCCTAGACAGATCTGCTGTCTGCACCAAGTAGGAAAGAGCTGCCCCTTTTACACAGATTGGCCCCTCAGAGGAAACAAACAGCTAATTCACTAGAAACTGTACTTTATTAGAAAGAATCTGGGACAGACCAAGTTGTGTGGTGAGGGGGCAGGGAAACCCTCCCACCATCTTCCCCCCAAAATGAACAGTGCTGCCTGGGGGTGCCCCAGGGTTCCCACTCTCCCTATCGCACCAGAGGCCCTCTCTGGAACAGGTGAAAAATGTACTTGCAGTCCTCTCAGGTCATTAAATGAACCACTCCTGGGCCCTGGGCTGGTGGAAAGTGGGCAGGGCAGAAAGTGGTGACCAGCCAAATCTGAATGGGACAGCCACAGACTGTGGATCACTTATGGTCTCAGACAAGTTGCCTAGGGCCAGACTAGGGCACTATCTGACATTACTAAGGGCAGATCCAGAAAGAGAAGATAGTAAATACTGGATTCTATGGAGACAAATTCCACCATGGTCTTCTTTGTTATTTGCATTATTTTCTCTCCTGCATAGCTTTTTACCATTCATTTCTTTTCCTTCAAGTTTATGCCTACTACTTCACTAGTTTTTCATTTTAGTTTAGTTCAAATCTCATATTTTGCTCCTCCCTTTTCTTATTCCACTTTACCTTCTTCTTCCTCTTCTTATTTTTGTTTTAAATTTTATTTTTTCTCTGGCTATGATTTATTTCTATTCCACATTCTTACTACACAGTCCGGTATGAAGTATGCCCCTTTTTTATTACAAAATCTTTTCTTACAAAATCATAAGCATGTAATTCTATAACATAACTATCACACTCAAGCACACCATATGACATTTTAGGTGAAATGTTCAAATTAAAACTATAAATTATTATGCCCATATTATTACCCTACCAACCACATTCAAGCAGGTGTTACTTCTGCTGGATGTGTATTTCTCTCCCCTCCGGCATCCCCAAAACCATTTTTCTTGTCATTAGTCACCTCATGTTCTTTTACTCATTCTTAAAACATCCTTATTCTGTCTCCACTTTTATCAATCTTTGCTCGTTGGTTGTTATTGCATTTCTTCAATTTTATCCCTAAATCTTCACTATTTTTGTATTTCAAATCTCAAGTTTTACCGTTTTTCTTTTAAGTTTTACTTTTCCCCTGCCTTAGCCATAAAAAGTTTTCTTTTTTCTTTTAAATTTTACTTTTTCCCTGTCTTAGCCTTGTTTTCATTCCTCACTCTTAGTATTCCTTCTACTTCTATCCTCTCAAAAGTGCCCATCAGTAAATGAGTGGGTCAAAAAACTATCGTACATTTATACAATAGAATACTACACAGCAGATGGAAGGGAGGAACTCCCACCCTTCACAACAGCATGGATAGAGCTGGAGAATATTATGCTAAAGTGAAATAAGCCAGGTAGTGAAAGACAAATACTGTATGATCTCACCTATAAGAGGAACCTTATGAACAAAACAAACAAATGAACAAAATAGAACCAGAGGCATAGAAACATGGAACAGATTGACAGCAATCAGAGGGAAGAGAGGAGTGGGATAAGGGTGGAAAGAAGGGGAAGGGACTAATCAAGGAAGATGTATGAATGACCCGTGGGCATGGACAATAGGTTGGGGATTGACTGTGGGAGCAGGGATAGGCTGTGTGGGGGAGAGCAACAGGGGAAAAATCAGGACAACTGTAATACAACAACAATAACATATTTAATTATATAAGCAAATAATAAAAACATATCATCTTTACCCCTATATATAGTAATTTTTGGAAGGAATTTCAGTGTTTACCTATGAAATGATTTCTTCCAAACCAATACAAATTGATATCCCATTTAGAGTCATTTTTAACAAGTATGAATATTTCTTTCTTTCTTTTACTTTTTTGCTGAGCATAAGACCTAATGTATTTTTCCTCTCTGTTGAATATTTCTTCCAATGAGTTTGTTTTACTTAAAATTTTGTTTTTTTTTGTTTTTTTTATTTTTAATGCAGGATATTATTTTGTTTCAATTAAGCATAATTAAAGTTACTGTAGTATTTGATACATTTCTGTGCTCACCATCCTTCATTGTCTCTTAGGTTCAAAATTTTTTATTGTGGTATAATTGACATATAACATTATATTAGTTTCAGGTATACAACATATGGTTGGGTATTTGTATATATTACAATGAGATCACCATAAGTCCAGTTAACATCTTTCACCATTCATAGTTAATTTTTTTTCTTTCAGTGAGAAAAGTTCTCAGTGAGAACTTTTAAGATCTCTCTTAACAACTTCCAAGCATGCAATACAGTATTATAAACGATAGTCACTATGCTGGACATTACAGCCCCATGACCTATTTATTTTATAACTGGATGTTAGTAGCTTTTGACCCTCTTCCCCAATCAAATTTCTTCTTGATGAGGTATATACTTTAGTAATTATTTCAAACAGGTGTGACTGTAGTTGAACAACTCTCTTAGTCTTTGCAATTCAATGATAATTCAGTATATACTTTATTTGCATAGTTTCATTTATTTTGTTACCTTCCCTCTCTGTTTTTGGTGATAACAAATCTAATAAATCCTTGTAGACAATCTGTTTTCTTTCTGATCTAAAGGTAAGCAATCCAGGCACAGTAGCAGGATAAAAAAATAAAGACCAATTCGGGTCAGGTGATGCTTCCAAACCTACTCTATAGACAAATGTCAATTTTACTTCTAAGGTAGGCTTATGTCCCTCCCAATGTTCTCAACCTATAAGGGATATTTAATATAATTTTTTGTCTTTGTTGTTTTGTTTTATTGCATCTTTAGTAAGAAATGAAAGAATGAATGACTTTTGTCAACTGTGTTGACAATTATTATAAAATTCAAATCTATTGATAGGGAAGATGTTGCAGAAGGATGTTAATTTGAGAGTCTAGACTTTTCCAGGTGTGTCCAACCTGCGGCCTGTGGGCCACATACAGCTCAGGATCTCTGTGAATGTGGCCCAACACAAAACTGTAGGTTCGCTTAAAACATTATAAGACCTTTTTGGGATTACATGTCTCAATGTATTTAATGTGTGACCCAAGACAACTCTTAGAGAAAAAAATCTTAACAAAAACAAGGGTGCCTGACACCTGCTTCAACTATAATGTCATATTAGATATCATGGTGAATGTACTGTGATATCATGAAAATTTGTTCTGCAAACTACATTTGTGCTTAGAAAAAATATTCTTAATCTCGTTTTTCTAAATATCAGTCTGCGTAGGTGGTCAACACCATATGTTAATAAAACCCTATTATCTGACTCTGCTTGCTAGAATCACACTCTAATTTTGGTATCCTGCTCTGGGTACTTTGTCAGGAATATTTTTTGGATTAGCAATGATGTTTAAAATATTTTTTAACTACTGGGGATACATAGGCTATTCTACCCACTGTGAAAATCACACAAACATGCATATATACACATAGCTATACCTAAGCAGACCCCCACATATACATAAATACACATAAACACACACATACGTACTTAAGGGGAGGTCTAGGAAGATGTATTGTCACATGTGGAAACTCAAAGCAACATCTTTGAGGTCAATGAACTAAAATACTGTCTAGACACAAAGAAAAAAATGGTTTATTAAATTTAGAGCCATTTAAAAGAATGTCCTCCTTCCCTTTGCTCTCAGTCCAGGTAACTGCTGAAATCTGCATTGTCTTTAGTGCATTGCTATGTGTGATTGAATACTGTACTCCTTGCCTATATTGTTTACCTCTGAGCTTTTCCTCATCAAGCTCCTTCTCTTCATCCCATGCACAGATGCAAAGAGGGGGTACCATTTTTGTGGCATTTGCGTTTGAGATTGTCTTTGGCCCTACTCTTCTTCTCTCAGTACTAGGGCCAAAGTGGTTTCCTGAGTTTGATTGTGTCTGGATGTGGCAAAGTACATTTGCCTTTAAATCCTTCACTGGGAAACTTTGGTTTCTCTTAGAAGCTGACCGACCCTGCTCCCATCTCACACCCGTTTCCAGCTGCCACATTTCATTAGCCTGCTGTGCTGAAACATATTCAAATAGCAGATGCTGACAATTTTACATACTCCCAAAAGCCAGGGAAGCTGCATCAAGGGAAGAGAACCCGGTGGAAATCAACGTGAAGAAAAGGTGAAAGAATTCAGCTCTTCATTAGTAGTTTTGAATTCTCCATCATTGAGTTCTCCATCTCCATCTGTGAGTCTGAAGCAGAGTATTAGGCAGTGTGTTATAAATGGTTGTAGTGGGATTGAAGTTTATAGGTACAACTTAAATGTACAGAAAGGTAGCTGTATTTCTCCAAAATTGGACTCTACTTACTAAGTCATTTTAAAATTCCACAGCTCCCAAATATTCTCTCCTTTTCTTCCTCAGGACAGAGCATGGATAGGGAGTGAGAAATTCTATGGCAATAAGGAGGGAATATCTGCTTAACAGACTGTCCCCGTTCCTGTGTCCTTACAGGGCTTTGCTGAGATACTGCCTCTCTCAGGAGCTGTGGTTAACGGGTCATATTCATATTCACTGAGCCATGTCTGCTCCAGGCTGCTAAAATAGCCGCTGACCAGGTAAAGTGGCCTATCCCAATTCTCATGCATTCTTTGAAGCTCTTTGACATTATCTACCTGGCCCCTGGATTTCAACTGAGCATCCCACATCTTCTGCTATAAGACACTCTAACCCCTTATTGTGGCAAATGTCTGGCAATTGTGTTCTAATTCCTTAGCTAATTCTCGTTAACTTGGGCAGGTGGGTGAAACAGACAATAAGATCTTTTCCAAATTTTCTCCATGCCTTGCTGGTATTACAACAAACTTAAGATAGGTACATAGGTGGCTTTTTCAGGCCTTCTTTGTTGACACCTGCCTTCTAATCAACATCTAGGCTGCTTGCTCAAGGCAGCAATGACTATGATGAGTACTGTAGTCTGATGGAGACAAGGGTTGGTTCTGCCCTACTTACTGAAGAAATCTTTGTAACATGCTTTGTTAGACTCCTCAGGAACTGGGAAACAAATATTCTGAATGAGCATGAGCTCTTTAATGATCCTAATCAGAGGAGCAAGGTACCTGAAACACAAAGTTTGATATCAATGCATATATTGTAGCTACCATCTTTTCTGTACTCTCTAGACCAAACATTACATCTTAGATTTAAGAATTCCGAGTTCCTAATAGCCGTGGTGAGTCATTATAACCTCAAATATTTCATTTTCCATTGTAATGTGTTTTTGTTGTCTATGACTTGGTAACTCTAAAAAGATAATGGAAATAACATTTAAGGGCGAGGTACATATGTCCGGAAGAAAAATTAATTTCTGATTATCTTGCTTACTTGTATTAAGTCAGTTCCCACATGATAATTTATAAAAAATAATTCATCTTGGTAGTGATATATCAAAAAGAATTGTGGTTCAGATAACCACCAAAGAGATTGGTAAGGAGATTTAGAATTTTTAGAAGTCAAACATCTGCTTGGTGTCCGTAAAACCTGCCAAGTATAGGGCTTTGTAACTGTGCTCAGGCATCTCCTCTTATCAGATGCCTCTATAGGCAGAGAAACAACTATCTCTTCAGATTTAATAATGTTGGTCTCTTATCTTAATATTGAGAAAATATGTATGGTGAATTGGGAAGAAATTAGAGTGTATACTGAGAGAACACCTTCAAAAACCATAAATTATATGTGTGCATGCATATGTTAGCTTTTATTAGAAATAAGATACTATTATTTCTTTCCTGGCCAGATGACAGAAAAATGGGAAATGTATTTGAAGCCGTGAAGGTTTACAGTTGTGAATCTAGGAGTACATTTCTATTTCTCAGTTAAGAAGGAACTTGCTCATAGCAATTAAAAAATTAACTATAAGGCAAGAGTCACTTCAGAACTAGCACTATGATTATAAATAGCATTTGTATCACAAAATGTAGTTTATAAAATATTACTTCATTCGATTTCACAACAACTTTTTGGGGAAGAGTTATGTTTCTTCTAATTTACTAGTGAACCCAGCTGTTAAGTTACTTTCACAAAGTAAACCTACTGGGAAATAAAACTAGAATTTACACTTATGATAATTATTTAGCAAATCAATAATAGATATAATATTAAATAGTACAGAAATAGTATTAAATAATAGTAATAATAGATCTTCAGGTGCATTTATGTTTTAACTACTTTTTTCTTTTATTTACTGTTTTAAATTTAAAACATTGAAATAAAATCACCCCTCTAATACAACTTAGTTGTTAACAGATTCATTTGCTTTAACATTTCATTAGGAAACTTTCAAGTCTATAGGAGAGTAAGGAAATTAGCATAATAAACACCCATGCATTCATCAGATAAATTTATTTTTATATGTCAATGATGAACTATCAGAGAGAGGAACTAAGAAAATAATCCCATTCACAATTGCATCAAAAAAAAAAATACATAGGAATAAAGTTAACCGAGGATGTAAGAGACCTGTGCTTAGGAAATTATAAGACACTGAAGAAAGAAATTGAAGATGATAAAAATAAGTGGAAGCATATACCATGTCCATGGATATACCATGTCCATCATCATTAAAGTGTCCATACTATCCAAAGCAACCTACTGATTCAATGCAATTCCTATCAAGATACCAATGGCATAGTTCACAGAGCTAGAACACGTATTTCAAAAATTTATATGGAATCAGACCCTGAATAACAACAGCGATCTTAAGAAGGAAAAACAATGTTGGAGGAATCACACTATCTAATATTAAACTATACTACAAGTCCACAGTAATCAAAACAGCATGGCACTTGCGTAAAAACAAATATATAGATCAAAAGAACAGAGTAGACAGCTCAGGGAAAATTTAATTTAATAATTATATACCTTTCACCATATTTGCTTGTGTATTTTTTTGCTGAAATATCTAAAATATAGACCTTACAATATTTATCCCTAAATACTTCAGAAGTCATTCTCCAAAAATAAAGACATTTTCCTATTTAACCACCTACTTAGACATTATATTATTACCCCTTGGTCATTAGTATTAACTAATATCAAATCCATATTTAAATTCCCCCATTAGCCTTTATTTTTTTTAATGCTTTTACTTTTATTGGCCATATGCTCTTTTTTTTTTAATTGTTCTATTGCAGTTGTCTCAAGTATTCCCCGTTGCTCTCCCCTGCCCTGCTTATCCCCCACTCCCACAGTCAATCCCCAACCTGTTGTCCACGTCCATGGGTCATTTATACTTATTCTTTAACTAGGCCCTTCCCCTTCTTTCCTCCCTTTTCCTCTCCACCCTCCCCTCTGGTCCCTGTCAGTCTGTTCCTTGTTTCTATGCCCCTGGTTCTATTTTGCTCATTTGTTTGTTTTTGTTGTTGTTGTTTTTTTTTCATTAGATTCCACTTATAGGTGAGATCAAAGGTATTTGTCTTTGGCCACCTGGCTTATTTCACTTAGCGAAATATTCTTCAGTTCTATCCAGGCACGAAGGGTAGGAGTTCCTTTTTTCTTTCTGCAGTGTAGTAGTATTCCATTGTGTAAATGTATTACAGTTTTTTGATCCACTCATTTACTGATGGGCACTTAGGCTGTTTCCAATACTTGGTTATTGTAAATAACACTGCTATGAACATAGGGGTGCATAGCTTCTTTTCAATTGGTGTTTCGGGATTCTGAGGGTATAATCCAAGGAGGATATACAGAGGGCCCACAAGTATGTGAAAGGATGTTCAACATCACTAGCTGTCAGAGAGATGCAAATTAAAATCACAATGAGATACCACCTCACACTGGTCAGAATGGCCATCATTAACAAATCAACAAACAAGTGCTGGTGAGGATGCAGAGAATAGGGAACCCTAGAACATTGTTTGTGGAAATGCAGGCTGGTGCAGCCACTTCGGAAAACAGTATGGAATTTCCTCAAAAAATTTAAAATGGGACTGCCTTTTGATCCAGTGATCCATTAGCTTTTAAACTTTTAACTTCAGTGTGTTCAAAGTAGGGTTCAATTAAAGGCCACACATTACATCCAGCTGTTGTCTATTAACAAACTTTCTTTTTAGAAGTTTAACATTCTTTATTTTTTTTAGGTTCTTAAAAAATTTTATTGATTATACTGTTACAGTTGTCTCATTTTTCTGCCTTTATACCCATCTGCCCTGTACCCCCTACCATCATTCCCTCACTTTAGTTCATGTCCATGGGTCATACATATAAGTTCTTTGGCATCTCCATTTCCCATACTATTCTTAACCTCCTTCTGTCTATTTTGTACCTACTATTTATGCTTCTTATTTCCTGTACTTTTTCTCCTACTCTTTCCCCTCTCCCCCGATAACCCTCCATGTGATTTCTATTTCTGTGACTCTGTTCCGGTTCTAGTTGTTTGCTTATTCATTTCTGTTTGTCTTTTTTTTTTAGGTTCAGTTGTTGATAGTTGTTTGTTGTCATTTTACTGTTTGTGTTTTTTAAATTTATTTTTTACTGTTGTTCAAGTACAGTTTTCTGCATTTTCCCCTCACTACTTTCCCCCATCCCAGCCATCCCCACCTCCCTCCCCAATCCCACCCCACCTTGGTTTTGTCCATGTGTCCTTTATAGTTGTTCTTGAAAACAGTGTTCATATTTTTGATCTTCTTTTTCTTAGATAAGTGCCTTTACCACTTCATATAATAAAGTAATGTTGATGAATTCCTTGGTGATGATGAACTCCTCTACTTGTTCTTATCTTGGAAACAGTTTATCAGCCCTCCCATTCTAAATGATAGCTTTGCTGGATAGAGTAATCTTGGTTGTAGGTCCTTGCCTTTCATGACTTGGAATACTTTTTTCTAGCCGCTTCTTGCTTGTAAGATTTCTTTTGAGGAACTGGCTGATAGTCCTATGGGCACTTCTCTATAGGCAACTATCTCCTTTTCTCTTGCTGCTTTTAAGATTCTCTCCTTATCTTTAATCTTGGGTAACTTAATTATGATGTACCTTGATGTGTGCTTCCTTGGGTGAAAATTCTTTGGGACTCTCTGAGGTTCCTGGACTTTCTGGAAGTGTATTTCCTTTGTCAGATTAGGGAAGTTTTCCTTCATTATTTGTTGAAATAAGTTTTCAATTTCTTGTTCTTCCTTTTTCCCTTCTGGCACCCCTATGATTCAGATGTTGGGGCGCTCAAAGTTGTCCTGGAGGCTGCTAAGCCTCTCCTCATTTTTTTTGAAATCTTGTTTCTTCATTCTGTTCTGGCTAAATGTTTATTTCTTCCTTCTGGTCCAAATCGTTGATTTGAACCCCAGTTTCCTTCTCTTCACTGTTGGATCTCTGGACATTTTCCTTTATTTCACTTTTCATAGCCTTCACTTTTTCCTCTATTTTGTGACCATACTCAACCATTTCTGTGAGAATCCTGATTACCAGTGTTTTGAACTCTGCATCTGATAGGTTGGCTATCTCTTTATCGCTTAGTTGTATTTTTTCTGGGGCTTTGATCTGTTCTTTAATTTGGGCCATATTTTTTTGTCCTAGCGTGCCTATTATGTATAAGCGGTGGAGCCTTAGGTATTCACCAGGGCAGGGCAATCCGTGTCACTGCATTGTGGTGCTATATGTGGGGGAGGGGTCCAAGAGGGAACAGTGCTGCTCACTCAGCAGGCTTTCAGTCACTTCCTCTGCTACTTACAAGCAATTTGGGCCCTTCTGGTGCTGACTCCCAGGTGGGTGGTTTTGTGTACATTCTAGGACCCTGTGAATCTCTCCAAGGAACTCTCCTGTGAGACTGGAGTTTCTCCTGCCACCTCAAATCCCCATAGGTTTTTTCAGTCAGAGGTTTTGAGGCTTTATTTCCCAGTGCTGGAACCCTGGGTTGTGTGATCTGTCTCTCTCTCCAGTTGTTACTCCCAACTTATCCACACGCAAATGTGGGACCACCTGCTCTGCCAGCTGCTGCTTTGATGCTAGTCCTCTCCACCCCGGCTGCCCATCTCTGCCCTTCCTACCAGTCTGGATGAATGTTTCTTCTTTAACTCCTTGGTTGTCATACTTCCATACAGTTCAATTTTCTGGAAGTTATGATTATTTATTGTTTTGAAATTTGTTGTTGTCCTTTTGGTTGTGTGAGGAGGCATAGTGTATCTACCTATGCTTCTATCTTGGCCAGAAGTACTCTTAACAGCTTTTCATTGGAACTGATGCACCCTACCTCCTCCTGTTCTCCCACTTTTCCCCTATTTTCCTTATGCCATGTACCCATTGAGTAGACCCAGCTGGTGATCCTGTAGAAAGGTCCACCATCTAGATTTCTCAGATTGCTTCCTTGTTTAACTTGCTCCTCTCATGGCTGGCGTTGCTGTTAAATGCTCAAGATACACAATTTTGATTAAGTTCATGTGAGAAATTTTTAGAAAGACTGTTTGAGGGTGAAGCACAGGGTGCCAAGTCTGGTTGACCCACCCCTAGTGATGCTGATATGATTGCTAGGTGAAGGTGATCCTCACTTCTAAAGTACTGCAATTTTTTGCAGTAGTTTTCATACTTCATAATTCATTTCAATTAATTCTGTACTCTAACTAGCACACATATACTCATCAAATTTTAAAGTTACTTCTTTAGGACATTGCTTATATTTCATAGAATATTGAGTGCAGGTTTTTAGCCAACCGGAAAAGATATATAATGCTTTCGAGTATGTATTCAATATATCTTTGAAATTACACTGAAATTACTATTATCATTAATAAGACATTGCTGATTAAAGAAGAAATGACCAGATCTAGTCTACTACCTTTCAGTTAATTTTTACCCCTTAGTGACCTACTTTTCTGTCTAATGATATTCCCTGAACAGCTGTGTGTATACAGCCTACCTTGCCAACACTTTAGAGGTCACAAGAGCAAACTCAAAATTTAAAGGTTTCCCTCTTCTTCTTTTGTGTATGTGTGTGTTTGCCTGTCCCTCTGTATTTCCAAGAGCTAATTTGAACCTAAAGTAAGCTTTACAATAGAATACATTTTAGAATCAAGGGAATATGTGAATAAAACTGTATTAATTCGCTCATTTAAGATGGATAAAGAAATACCTCTTTATTCTATATTCTGTTTACTCACATTCTCTTTTACATAGGGGTCTTGAAGTGTTAATAATTTTTAAAGTAGTTTTGTTTTCACTGAGATTAGCACTTTTAAAGCTCTTTGGTGGAGGGACATGTGGCCTGGCTTCACTGATCTGCAACCACCACCCCCTCTGAGTACTATTATCATCCAGACGGTTTTTTTACTGAGCAGCAATGAAGGTTTATGACCAAGTTATAAACAGGAGAAGGGAGCTTATGGTAATGAGGTCAACACTGTTTCTGTTATGTCTTTGACTTATTAAATAATCCTCTAAAGGGAATACCTTTTCTAAATGGGCTAAACAGAGAGATAAACTTTTACCAGCTGAAGACTTAAACTGCAACTGTACTTAATAATATGGAGCTGTAGTTAAATCTACATGGAACCATGCAATGATAATTATGTCACTGCGACTACCAGGGGAGAGCAACGAGGGAAAATTGGGACCAGTGTGATAGAACAATAAAAATGTAAAAAACATTTATTTATGTATTTGTACATGTGGTCATTTCTATAATTATTTCTTTGTCTCAGTCAACTTGGGCTACCATAAGAAAATACCATACTGTGTGTCTTAAACAACAGAAATTTATTTTCTCACAATTCTGGAAGCTGGGAAGTACAAAATTTAGGTGCCAGCCCATTTGATTTCTGGTCTGAGCTCTCTTCTGGGTTTGCAGATGACTGCCTTCTCATTGTGTCCTCACATGGCAGGGAGAGAGAGACCAAGCAAGCTCTCTGGTGTATCTTATAAGGGCACTGATCCCATCATGAAGTCCCCACCCTCATGACCTCATCCAACCATAATTACTTCCCAAAGACCCAACCTCCAAATACTCTCAACTTGGAGATTATAGCTTCAATATATAAATTTTTTTTGGAGGGCACACACCTTTAGTCCATAACAATCTTCATATAGGGAGTGAGTGACTGGGAGGAGAGAATTATATCTATATCGTTGGATGGGTTCACAGATCACCCTCTGGACATTTAGATTGTATGTTTCTTTTTCCCCAGCCACTGGGTTCTGTATCAGACAAGTTGCTTCTACAATGGTCTGGTGGTGCTTAATAGAACGAGAATGTGCATATCACCACTGAGTTAGAGAAGAGGCAGATGTTAGATGAAAGTTCAAATATTGAGTGTATAGTTGATAGTCAAGATAAATTAAGTCATTCTAACACAGTGAAGAAGGGCACATTGGTTGCAGTTTTGTGGTCAATGTTTCAATGCTTTATCAATTGCAATTATAGTCTTAGCCCAGGATTTGGACAGCCTGTGATAAGGAAGTCACCAGCTTGTAGTTAGGTGGGGTGATAATCAGACAGCTGCTCATGAATACCAATGAGGGTTTTGTCAATGCAAATTTGGAGAGCCCTTTTAAAAATTTAGCCCTAAGTGTCTACTTTGAGCTTCAGTTTGATATGTGGCATGAGACCACTTAACCAGCAAGTTTACCTCTAATTTTAGCTTCACCTGAATTAAAGCTGGCGTGATATTGCATACTGCTACAGACATTAGCAACTTTAAAGTGAGAAAGGAAAAACCTGAAATTAGATGCAGTACAAGGGAAGAATCACAAGAAAGTCACTGGTGGTTTTGTGTTGTTTTCAAAATTTCAGGAAATCTCTGATGAATATTAGGGTAAAAGAGATAATTTGCTTCTTCATAGGAACAAATTTTTAATGCCATTTATTTTCTACTTAGGCAGTTTAAGACAATCTGCCTACACACAAAGGAAGCAAAACAAAACAAAACAAGATGTTTGGGGAATTGACTCTCCAACAAATCCCTCTTGAATGAGCCAGGGTCCCCAGTAAAAAAAAGGGTGCTTTACAGCTCCTGCTCACTCCTCAGATGTCTGACCATTGGGCTGCTGAGATATTCTATCAACCAAGACAGCTGAACAACCATTGTACTGTTTTGTTTTAGATATGTGGCCAGCCCAGGGGTATAGCTTTGTTTTTTGTGTGAGGGAGAGAAAACATAAGCTTCCTATATTCTGTCCTGGATTACTGAAGTTACTGCTCCATATATTAGATTAATATTACTACTACCTGCGTGTAAAAATTTAGCTGCAATTCCAACAATGTTGACACCCAAGTGCCATTAAAGTGAGTTGAGACTACTTGTTCGCATTGACTGTTACTGAGACAAGAGGACGGCAGACAGAAAAGGGAATCGTTACAACTAGTGCAAGAGTCACAGAGCAACAAAATGGAAAATAGCCTATAATTAGTGAGGGTTAGCTATTTTCCAATTTATTACTACTTAATTAAACAAATATTTATTTTGTGCTGGGAAGTATTATAGGATTTAAAGATCAAAAAATGTTAAATTGTTGTCTTTACCATCAAGGGATTGGCAGAGAGTCAGATTGATTTGCAGGAAAATGTTACAAGTTTGTACCACTTATAGGGAAGTCTCTTAGGAATAAGTCATGTCTCTTACTGGGGAGGTTAAAAAGGTTTCAAAGAAAAGGAAAATGTTGGGGAAAAAATCATGTACAAAATTATAAGGAAGCATTTGGTAAATAAAAATTGATGCAGACACTGGCTAGCAGTGTCTGCGTCATTATGGATGAAATAAAACATACACTTGGACTACCGAGTCTGGTGGAGGAAAAAGGACAATAGCGTGGCTTTTCTCTCAAGGTGGGCAAAAGCTGCAGCCTCCTCCATGACAGGCCTTTATTCTATATCTTCTCATATTACAAGATGGTCCTCCTCACTATCCTTGGTCACAACAAAAGGAGCCATTGCCCCTCATCACATCACAAGAGAAGGATATTAGTAAATGAAAAGGCAAAAGTGGTTGAGCCAGTTACACTGATCCCTGCAAGGTTTAGCATGATTTTCGGAAGTTACAACAAGCATTTACAGGGTGAGGGAGCTTTCAGCAAAAAGCAGCTTAGGTATATTGCAAATCTGATTCCCCAGGAGAGAACCTATCTGTGGATGTGGGTCCTGTGCATCTCTGAGTGGGAGCTGGGCCCACGCCACGCAGAAGGGTCTGCCACAAAAAATAATGAGGAACCAAATATCTATTTAATAGGACCGTCGAGAAGAGAAAATTTATTTTTGTTTGACATAGAAAGGAAAGATAACATGCAGAAAGGAGAAACAAAAGTGGGCCTTTAGTAATATTTGTAGTGTACTTGAAGGTGAAAGAGTTGTTAAACCTGAACTATACTAACACAGCTTAGTTCCTTCTTCCAGGATACTTAGGGCAACTGAAAGTCAACCTTCTTGATGTGTCTAGAGCTGGGAAGATAGGGCTAACTCAGCCCACACTGGGCTTTCGATTGTCATCTGATTTTCATTTTACACGATGTTTTTTTATTGTTTTTTAAATAGTGATATACTTAGATAGAAATATGTATTGTACTAGCTTATTATCCACTATATTATAGCTCCCCATGAAACTTATATAATGGGCAACAACATTATGGTTCTAGAGAAGAAGGAGAAATGTAAAGTTTATTTCCTTTAAAATAAATCAAGGGAAGAAATTGTAGTTTATATTTTGAATTTGATTCCATAGCTCTTAGATTCTTCCTAAGACATCTTTGAGTAAATGTTCTCTGGATACCTGAATGAACTACTTCCCCTCTGAGTGGTGAGATAGTATTCCTATCATTCTGGAAAGAATGGCCTCTTGGTTGGGCAAACTGCGTGATATTAACAATCACTGAGGCACTAGTCCTTAGTTTACATGACAGAGTGAACAGCTTGGCCAGCTTTCTTCCAAGATACTTCTAACCACTTGAGGAAATTCTTCCTTTTTAGGCAACACCCACACATGCAAGCCCCAAATAGTGATGTCTGAATGTATGTATATTCTGGATGTGTGCAGCTTTCTGTGGAAACACACAACATACAAACAGCCTGCTCTGCTGCACAACACTCCCCCCACCCCCGCAAAAAAAAAACCAACAAAAAAAACAAAACAAAAAAAACCTATAAGTGATTTGGTGGATTAGAGGCCTAAATTAGTAGATGGAAAAAAAAATTAGCTACATTTTTATCAACTCATCCTTCTCAATCTTACAATAATTCTTCCATGCACAATAGTGCAAACTTTGCAGGAAAGCTAGATAAGGGGGAAGACTCCATTGTTCTAAAAGTGTTTAGGTGAAACCCTGGTTCTTTACCTGTTCATTGAATTACCTCTAAGAATTCAGATGAGTCACTTCATTTTGGGAGTCTTTGTTTTCTTCCTTTCATGATAGAAGGGGTTAAACTAGTGACCTACAGGAATCCTTCATATCCCATATCCTATGATTCTTGGTATTCTGTGAATAAACCAGAGTAATCATAGGTTTGGAAATGAGATTTTCAGAAATCCATTGTTAGGAACATTCCATCCTTTGATTCCTACAGGGCCTAATTCAAGTTGACTATCAGGACACAGCTTCCCAAAAAACCATTGCTAGTCTAATACAGAGTTTGGCAGTATTGCCTGGATTTTGAGGTTGAGTCATATAGAACACAGATGGGAGGAGATGATTTATGTAGGTCATATTTGTCATGTAGGTAACAAAAGCTGTTCCAAGATAAGCCATCTTTTTCTGCAGCTCTTGGCTGCCTCAGAGGAATTTTGTCTCTACTAGTATTTCTATTATCTGAATTTAGCTTATGATGGCAGAAAAATTAATAGGTGATTATGATCCTTTGGTAATTTGGAGTAGAGTTGTTGTACAGTGCTAGGGTGGTATGGCTGTCAAACTGAATCAGGACCTTTCATTTGGAATCTGGTGGGGAACCAGTTTGTAGCATTCTTTCCATTCATGCTTGACACACACACACACACACACACACCACACACATATACATATACATACATATATATATATACACATACACACACACACACACACACGCATATCAGCCATATAAAAACTGTTTTCACTCTAGCAAGGATGCCCAATCTTTTGGCATTTCTGTGACACACTGGAAGAAGAAGAGTTTTCTTGGACCACACATTAAATACATTGCAACACATAATCACAAAAAATCTCATAATGTTTTAAGGAAATTTATGATTGTGTGTTGGGCTGCATTCACAGCCATGCTGGGCTACATGCAGCCCGTGGGCCACAGGTTGGACTCCTCTGCAGTACTGATTACATTGTTCTAGGCTCTATGGGAAATATAAAGATGATCTTTTCATAAAAAAAATCTAGCGAGGGACACTCAGTTCATGGTAGGAATTTTTAAATTATTATTGAATAAAAACTGTTATTTTGTTCTTGTAAAATAAATGCCAAAGTTATTATACTATTTACATGGCAAGAAACATATAGTGACCCAGAACTAAACCATGACAATATTTGGGTTTTTACTTATAAGTGATATTAAATTATGTGACAGGCAATGACTAGCTATGCTCAGAAATCTAATCTAGTTCCTGCCTGATGAGTAGACTCCCAAGTGACTCATGAAAAATACTTGCTTGTTAGAACTACTTTTTCATTACATAAGAAATGGCTAAATTTAATTTTTCTAAGTTGAAATATATAGCACAAATTATAATAGACCATTTTACTTCTTAAGAAATTTTAATTATTCAGCTTGCATGATACCCTATCATATAAAATGTTTTCACCCTACAGCATTGTAGTTGTTCTAGTCCAATTTTAATTCAGATTATGAGGGTACTGGCACTTTGATATTGATATTCCAATTAAGGTTTAGGATGTGGACAATGATGAGAAATCCCAGGTATAATTTCTTTACTTGTAAATGTAGATTAATATTTGAGCCTTATCCACAGTTCAAAGACTATTTCAGAAGAGTAAAACTCCTTGCGCCATCAGCATGAAGGACATTGTGATTACCAGGTAGGTTAGATGAAATAACAGCTGTGGTTGCAGGACTCCTGATCCTTTGATTCTCTCATTTTCTAAATTTAGTTACACACAATGAAGATAACTTCTAGTGCCCCATTCTTAGTGTAAAAGATACAAGAGACACATCTGAAAATACGTAAATGTGATGGACTTGATCACCTAAAATGTTCGAGGTGGTAGAACAATCTCTACTTAGAATGATTTATGCATTGAGGTTACAGTATTTAAAAATCTGATAACCTTCACCAGGTTCAAAGAAGTAACTGTTTATAGTTAATGAGGTTCAGGACTCATACAAGCTTCTGTGACCTCACAGCTGTTTTTCTACAGATACATTTTTCCACAATAAGAGAAATGAGATTTACATGCAATCCTCTCATTGCTATTTTTTGTTTTGTTTAACAAAACACTGCTCTATTAAACCAATATAAATGCTCTTACATCTTGCCTTTCTCTTTGGATTATGTAAAACAGGGATAGAACAGGGATAGAATAATATTCAGGTGAAACAAGTATCCTTCTTCCATAGCGATTCAGAAAACTTTAAGATGAACTTTTTCACATTAATACAGGGGCCACAGGTCTTCTGCTGGCTCTCAAAGGAGGTTGTTCCCCTCAGGTTATAAGCATTCATGGCTGTTGAAAAGCTCTTTGTGGAGACCCGGTCTGCAAAGGGGCAGCTCTCCAGTTGGTCCCAGGAGTGTTGTAGCAGTGGGAGAGAGAACTCCACAACCTTTCCATAAAACAATAGTTCCATTGAACAATATTTTTTCTGGGGAAGATTAAATTAAAAAAAAAATCTATAGCTTTGACCAGGTACTTCAGTTGGTTAGAGCATCATCCCAATTTGGCAAGGTTGCTGGTTCAGTTTCCAGTCAGGGTACTTACAAAAAGCAACCAATGAGTACATAGATAAGTGGGACAACAACACTCTTTCTCTCCTCCTTTCCTTTAACCAATAGATATAAAAAATAACTAAAAATGAATCTGTAGATAAAAAAATTGCAAAACACTAGAGTAAATAAAGTTCAAAGATGAATCTAAGTTAGATCTTCTTATAGTTGTCAAAATGTTAATTCTCATTATGAATATCCTGGTGGGGAATACTGAGGACATGGTCTTCTAGATGGATTGGACAAAAAGCCCCCTTTCTGTTAAACATCTATTAATTATTGTAAAAGAGTAAAATGTTGAGGAGAAGAGTTTAGACAATGCTGCCTTAGCAACCACCGAATTTCCTGCCTTAGATGCAGAGGCAGGCATGGGAAGAAGGACCTGGAAAGCTCAGTGGACAAACCTCTCATTTATGGAGCCTGCAACTGCCTCATCAACATCCTCTGCTGCCTCCCTCTTGTCTCTGCTGACACAAAAAGTAGAAGCTTCTTTTGTCCTCTCTGTGATGTAAATTTTCCCCAAACACTAGCTTTCTGTCCTGAGGCTCCCCTCCATACCCTCTGGAAACAGAGGCCTCAGCATTCTGGCTTCTCTAGTGTTGCTATCCTACTATAGCTGTTCTGTATTTCTGCTCTCACTTTCAACTTGGTCCTTAGAAATCATCTTGTCAGAGACATTTCTAATGATTTTTTAAAAAAAGAAAAGAAAAAAGGAGGCATTAAAAACCTTTAGCTGAATTCAGGGAAAAAAATTGTTATATAAATGGTAAGATGTTTTTATTTTGCAATAAGCATATTTTTGAAAGCCCATTCCTTTTAATTCTAACTAATGAAATACAAAGCAACAGATATGAGCCCAGGCAAACTATAGTACAGGTGGTCAGACATGTACAGCAAGCCAAGGACAAGAATGGCTTCCTCTCCCTGCCCCACTCCCCTGAAAATTTGGGTTTAAAAAAGGCAGTGTCTTGTTTGTTTCAGGATTCTGTCTCTTACTAGGCCTGCAGCCTAGTAGAAAGTAACCTCTCTGAGCTTAGCTTCTTCATCTGAAAAGCAAGGATAGTTGTACTTACCTCCTGGGGTAACTGGGAAGATAAGTTGAGAAAAAACCTGGGAAGCATAGCCAAGAAGGCCTGGCACACAGCAGGTGGAATCTTTGCCTCTCATTATTCTGTTGTCTTCATTTTTGACCTTGCAGATGACTGGGTCCAGGGAAGCCACAGCTGCTTAGCTTGGAAGGATTCTGTAGGTTTCAAAGTTAGGAGATCAGGGTGGTTGGATCCTAGGAATAAAGACAAATCGATTTCTAACTGCGTGCTCCAATGTTTCTTCATGGGCAAGGTCCTCTGTAGATGTGTAACATCTCTAGACAGAGCACAGCTCCCAGAGACACACCTGTGAGGGTGAATTACAGGTCTCGGATGGTACTTGGAGTTGCTGGTGTACTGACAGTGGCCCTACAGTTCAGACATCTGTCCATCCATTCCACCACCTGCTGCCAGGCCTATGCTTATTAAAATGTTCTTATACTGCAAAACACTGAAGCAGCTGCTTGGACATAAAGGTTTAGATCAGACAAATCTGAGACCAGCCGGAGGGCCCAGGTTTCTCCCTGCCCAACATGCATGAAGGAAGATTATTTGTCACTTTCTTAAGTGGGACTTCTCAACATTTCTGATGTTTCATGGAAGGTAATAGCCAGCTTAAAAGATTTAGCTTTTCTTCCTTCCTCCCTGTCTCCTCCATTTCCTTCCTTTCTTCCTTCCTCCATTCCTCCATGCCTGTCTTTCTGTCTCTTTGTTGGGCTGGTTTCTATTTTTCTTTATCTCTCTCCCTCTCTTTCTTTTTGCAAATAAATGTGTCACTTAAAAGGAAGCTTCTCTCAGACAATATAAGAAAGGAATATTTTTGTACCTGTTACTTACTAAGCATCACAAGACAAACTATACTTTTCCTGTGCTCAGGAGAAAACAGCTGATCTTTTGGAAACGGCCAACCTTTTAAAAATAATAGTTTTTTTTTTGTGGTACTCTCGTGCAACTTACAAAGAACTCTTACATACCTAATTTCATGTAACACTCATAGATATTGTTAGCATCACATTATAGATGAGACAGACTTAGGGACTGGGGAGGGCTAAACAAAGTAATTTAGGTGAAGTGTCTTAGCAAGAGGCTGGGATGTGGTAAGTAGCCTTGAATTTCCTTTGTCTTTTCTTAGGTAACATGTCCAATCTAGTTAACAATCTTCTGACTCCAGACAAAAAAAAAAAAAAAAAAACTCTTTCCACATTAAAACCATAATGTTTAGCACAGAGCACTTGGCTGAGTAATACATTTTGAATAGATGGAAGAGAGGGTTGCCTACGTGGTTGTTTCTCTATTTCCCTGTGTCTGCTCTCAGATATCATTTCTCTGTAGAAATAGAGGATGAAAGCCCTAAGGAATGGCAATTTGGTAGGACAGAAAATTCACTCTTCTGCTTTTCATTTGTTTGTAAATTTTAAATTCCAAGGCACATCTGTAGCGAGGAATAGCTTTTTGTTCTATTTGCTTCCCACCCACCCCCCGCCTATGCATTTATCTTAGGTGAACTGCCATGCAGAAAACGCAATAAACTACCCTGCCCTGCAGAGCCATGAATTTGAGGCACACCTGGGGATATGAGAGCCACACACAAATGTGCGACAAGCAGTGGCACAGAAGAGTGAGTGCCAAGTGGTCATTTTTGTTGGAATGCTTCACAGAACAGATGGGCTTTTATGAGTTTCTGAAGTTTGTTATTATAAATCTCAGCTGTTGTTCTGAGGATTCTTTTCTTCTATATACATTTTAATATCTCTATGTGTATTTGGTGCTTATGAAATGCAAGGACAGTTCCACTTAAAACTGGGCATCCCAGGGCAGTGTGAACTTCCCTCACTGGACTCTCCAGAAACCCTTGCTCTACCTATTCAAGCTGTTCGGCTCAGGGAACAGATTTGGCAGTTATCTGTGACCACACTTGAGGTATTATTCAGGGAAGGTCATGCTGCAAAAACAAATTAACTGCCAGATCTCATAATATACCCGAGTTTTAGTTCTTGCTCACCCATTCTAATGCAGGTGGTCAGAGTGCAGGGTGAGGGGAAGGCAGTGGCACTCTCCTCCACATGGTGACTCAGGATCCAGGCTAACAGAGGTGCCAACAGTGCCACACAAGGTTTGCTGGATTTAGAGAAGAGAAAACCTGGAGAATTACAAAGGGAATCTCCATTACCACAGCTCACAAATGACATCTATCATTTCTACATAAATTTCATTGCCTGGAACTGGTCATACAGCCTTGCCTACCTGCAAATCAACTGGGAAGTATAGTTTTCCATAAGCCAGGGAGATGGAATAGAAAATAAAATTTGTTGTATGCAGAGCTTTCCCCCAATTTTACCAGATGTTTGCTGAGGTAACAAGTTCACCATTAATGGAAATTTTTCTAATGGGCATTTGAATGAAGCTTCTCACTTCATTCAAGGAGAACAGAAATACTTGTAATAAGAACAATCATTTAATAAAAATATTTATATTTGCCTTTAATTAAAATACATATAATTTCTGCATGATGGTCACATTTTAATGGCCATTTTCTCAAACAAAACAAACTTGCATTCTCTAAGCGCACATTAGTATTGAACCAGAAAAGACCCTATAATTTCCTGGGTGGTCAGGACAGGCCAAGGTGGCATGAGTTAGACATGTCTTTGATATTAGGGCTCTAGACATTTAAAAATGTAATGTGATGGAATTCGAAACAGGAATTTTGGAGGCTTCCTCTGCTGCTTCAGCCTGAGATGGGCACTTCTTAATAGTTGTTTTTAATATATATTTTTATATACTTTAAACATAGAAAAATTTAAAGGCAAAATCCAAATGTTTGAAGGTGAAAGGAAATCACTTATCTAATGCATTTCTGGTACCATTGTAAATTAATGCAATCCTTTGGAAAAACAACCCAGGGAAAACTTTGCAAGTGCAGTGTTGCTACCAATATGTCAAGAGTCATAAAAAGGCTTATAACCTCACTAATCTCACCTCTGGGAACTAACTCAGTGAAACACGCATTCCCTTATCAACCAGCTCAGGTAACATTCATGAAAGGCAGTGTGGTTGGCCGCCTCTCCCAAGAACTACTTTGATTGGGTCATGATTCAGTTAAAATTAATAGATCAGGGATAAAGAAAATATGACATTATATAGATTGTTCTTAAATTATGTAAATAAGTATTCTATGAAGCATCTGTTTACCTAAAACTAGGTTATTTGACATAAAATCCTGTTTCTCCATTTTTCTGCAAGATCACTGTTGACTTTATGAGCACCTCTGGTGGATTCATGAGCAGTTTCTGTTTTACAGACTGTATTTCTTTCCAGTTTCCAAAATAACCACTTACTGCCTGAAAGTCTAATCTCTTTTTTCACTTGCATTCTTGGGTGTCTTATATCTTATGTGTTAGCAAAGTGTATACATAACCAAGTGGCCTTAAAAATATTCACACTCCATCTTCGCACACGTGTCTAGATCTGGTCTCCCATCCACATATTGAAAGTATAGATTATGTATGGACGTTTTGTCTTTATGTTATGTCCACAATCTATTACATAAAGAGTGGAAGTGATCTATTCCTTTTGTCTGTTTTTTTTTTTTTTTAGGGGATTAGTTTGAATGGTCTATTTGTAGGGAAAATGTCAGCTTTACGTTTTATTTATCCCTAAACAATATTTGTAAAAGTTACTATTTCATAATTTGGGTTTAAGAGGCTATTTGCCTAAAGATCATCATGAATTTATTTCAGCACTCTTTATTCCAAAGAAAGTTAAAGTACCATCCAGATATAAAAAATTTAAAAACCAAATAATAAATGATCCACTATATGAAATAATATGTAACTTAATATATTGGTTAGGTAGGCTATGAATCACTCCATTATAATTATTAAAGAATGAAAACAATAGCCACTTTCTGTTGCCACTTACTCTGTGCCAACAATGCTCTCTTCACCCCCACTTCAACACTAATGTCAAACATATATCCTTGTAGAAACTGACCATTTGGCTGATAGAGGCGTTGAAAGTGAATGTAGCTACGTTTGGGGCAGCATCTCTCCATCCCTCTTGAGCTTTGTGAGCCACTCCTCATGGAATCCTTTCTGGATTCAGCAAAACTCCGGTACACAGTGGATGTGGTATAGGAGAGTATAAGTTCTGCTTTTACCCTTTTCATGGTCCTCATCCCAACTCACCCTGAGGCCACATCACTAAAAGACTTTGCTAAACACAGAAACAGTGGTTGGTTCAACTGATTTTTATAGGAAATATAGGACTCAGTCTGTATGTCTCTGTTTGAGGGAAGAACTAAGATTAGATGGTGCATTAGTGAAAGATGATTGCAATAGGAGGGTTAGGGGGCTAACCTACATTTTTTGTTTCCTGTTGTTTTTTGGTTTATATTAAGGTATTGATTTTTTCTCAGCTTTATTGGGGTATGCTTGAAAAATAAAAATTGTATATATTTAGATTGTGCAACATCATTTTTAAAGTATATGACATGATGGATATATGTGAACTTAACACAGTCAAGATAATTAATACCATAGTTATCATCTGTGTGCTATGTGTTGAGAACACTTAAAATCTACTCTCTTAGCAAATTTCAAATATACAGTACATTATTATGAATATAATCAATATGTTGTACATTAGATTCCAGGGACATATGTATCTTATCACTGAAAGTTTGTACCCTTTGACTGACATCTCCCACTTCCCCTAATCCCCAGATCCTGACAACCACTGTTCCACTCTCTGGTTCTTTGAATTTGACTTTGTTAGACTCTACATATAAGTGAGATCATACAGTATTTGTCTTTCTGTATCTTAAACCAAGCTTTTTGAGTAATCCATGATTTTGACACACATACCAAAATTTAATTCTTTGACACAAGAAATGGACTGTAAGCTAGCTAATTGCAAACATACATAAACAAAATGTCTGAATATCTTTCCTTCTGTAAATATCCATGGGTCTCCTTAGTTTCTCAGCTTGTGATAGCTAAAGAGATTCCATGAAGTTCCTGTGAAAGTTTTTGCATATATGTGCTTCTTTCAGCAGACTCTCAAATTCACCTGTGATAATACCTTTTCACCTATGTTTAAGAACCATGCTTTATAATGTAACCCTTCAGTAAGTTTCATTTCTCTTAATGAAAAGAAAGGTAAATACCAATTTCCACCTGATCCCATTTTTTAATGAAGGTTTAAAACACCTGAGTCACATACCTTACTGCAAGACAGCTAAGGAATTTTAACTTGACAGCTAAAATGGAGGTTTTGACTTGATGTTTTATTTGAGCCAAGTCATTCTTATGGTTTCTTTTAACAATGAGGAGGACATTGAGTCTTAACATGTTACAGATTTATATAGTCCTCTCTAATTCATATGCCTAAAGAATGTAATTCAGATATGTTTACTATGGGATATATTAAAATATAGACAACATTTTTGATAGCTTCCCCAGAAAGAAAGTATCTTTGTCTACCTCACATTCTCTTCTGAGTCCAAAACAAACTGCATCAAGAATATCTCATTTAAATTATTTACTTGGAATTTTGTTTCTTTCTGTGACGTAGGCTCTTTATTATCCCATCTCCTCACAATTTACATATTCTTGAAACCTCTGGTCTGCAAAGATGCAGTATGTTACAGAGCCTTAGTGCTCCTAGTAAGTTGAAGAAAGAAAATCTGTTCAATTATATTTCTCTTAGAAAACAGAGAAGGACAAACATTGCTTTCACCTGGGAAGTCACAGAACCACTAGTGTAATTTGAAAGTGAAAAAAGGGTCGGGTGTATATATAACACAAGATGTAGGTTCTCAAGGAAGGTATCATAACTTACTTATTTCTATGTCTAAATAAGTACCAGACACCTAGAAAAGCACTCAGTATCTGTTGCTTGAACAAATGAATGAATGTTTGCCCCTAAGAGTCATATGCATGGTAATGATGACCAGAGGATTGATGACGATGACATTGACAGCCAGACACAAAAGCTAGTTATAATCAGTGCAGATATGTTTGCATTGTTTTAGATTCTTATCTTTTCATTGTTCTTCCAAAAACAATATCACCATCACATTATTCATGTGGATTTAAATGTCATAGAAATCAATTATTTGCAGATAAATCTAAACAAACACGGAATAGTAATTTTTAATAGCTCAAAAAGCACATACATATACACTGAAAAGTCCTCATTTCTTTTCAATGAATCAAATGAAAAAGGAAGACACAAAAACTAATTGTGTGTGTATTTTTTAGGTGTGTTTGTACATGTAGGTGCTCTCAAACACTCTGTTGAGTGTTTTATATACACCAACTCATTTAATTCTCTTCACAACACTACAAGACAATTACCATCCTTATTTCCATTTTACAGTTTTTAATAGAAAGCTGAGATTTAGATTGTTTAATTAACTTTCACAAAATCATATAACTTGTTAGTGGTAGAGTTGAGTTTAAAATCAAACAGTCTGACCCATCTTTTAGCCACTGCACTACACTACATTATGCTACATTACGCTATACTCTCTTTGTATTAGGAAAATAACACTTCCATGGGCTCTTGGTTAGAAGATTACAATTTTCATGTTGTATGGGATGATTGGGAATGAAAAAAATCAAAGAAAAATGAAAATGCAAAATGAATTTTACTGTGGCTCATTGAACCCCAAAATAGTTTCCTCTGGAAGATATATGCTAGCATATATCTCTCAGAAATAAATAATAATTTGTCTCTTTTTTATTTTAAAATCCTTAAAAACTCTATTTCACTGTGTTCTCTGAATGTTCTAGTATCTCTGTGCTTTAATTAGCAGCTGTTTCCAAGTGTGATAGGTGATTCATGCTAGTCTTAATATTGTATATAATTGGATCTCTAAGGCAAATTTATCTGTCAGAGTAAAATTGATCTATAAGTAGTTCCCACTAGCTAATACCCAAATTAGTTTCACCTGGACTCTGCCCTCTGCTTCCTTCTGAATTGTACTCAAGAAAGGCAAGCTAACAGATGGCATAGGAAGCAGAAATTTTATCTGAAAGATTCTAAGGTGAGTCCAAGTTGATTATGAAAGGAACAAGAAAACTATATGTATGTGTAGTCTAGCTTTGGGAAAATCAAGCTTACAACCCATTATCTTTTAGAATAGTTAGAACCCACTATTCAGAATGGATACTTTAAAGCAATACTGGTCAAGACTCTTAAATCAGTGAGTAACAGAAAACTGCAATGAGTATGGGGCTTTGGATTCCACTGTATATATTTTTTGTTGTGTAAACATATGTTCTGCATATGTATTTTTCCCTTAATTTTCCTTTTTTATTTAAAACAACCCCATGGGAATATATAAACCTACATACTTCCAATAGACTGAGTATATAGTATGTTTATGGTTGGTATAGTGAGGTTTGAAGAAGTCTTCCTATTATCAAGTTATGTTCTCAGGAGTCTCTCATTTCCACGACAGTTCCTCACAATACTGAGCAAAATTTTTTACCTATGCTGTGTCTCATCTCCTTCCATCACCTTCAAGACATCACTATAATAATCATCATTCTTTCTGTATTACAACACTTACCACTTTGTACTTATTACTTATATTTTACCCCATCAGGTTTTGAATTCTGAGAACATAGTGACCTCCAAAAGAGAAATCTACTTTTATCTTTTAATGAAAAAAATGCTAGGTAAGAAATTGGAAGACTTAGTTCTAGTACCAGAAAGATACTGGTTTTCATTGGGTCTCTCAGATCACCATTTTCTTCATTTGTTAAATGTAGATTATTGGCCTCAGTAGGCTTGTCCAAAGTATGTGCTGATGAACTCTGGTTCTCTGTGATTCTCTGCAAATAAAATTATTCTTTTCTCAAAAAAAAAAAAAAAAGGAAAATACTCATACATCTCTCTGAGATATCAATGGCATATGAGAGATTCTCAGAAATCCTGAAGTCAAGCGTAATGCAAATAGTCATTAGCATTTCTGTACATTATTTCTCCACAATTTTAGACTATGGGACCCTCTTTTAAAAAAGAGTTAGTATCTTACAACACTAGAATACCAATGGACAAAGTGCAGAACAATCAATCTGAAAAATCCCTTCCAATCCAAAACCTTCCATGATGATTATTATTAATGTGTAGTGTTCATCAATATATCACTGTTAAAATCAAAATATACCTGCTGAGGTAACATATTAACCTGATGCCAACTATTGATTTTTTTTACTTTCTTTTCCTTTTTTTAAGTGTGTTTTATCGATTATGCTATTAAAGTTGTCTCATTTTTTTCTCCCCTTTATACCCCTCCTCCTTGTACTCCCATCCTCCAGCACCCCCCCCCCCCACCCTTCGTTCATGGGTTTTACATATAAGTTCTAGGGTTTCTCCATTTCCTATACTATTCTTAACCTCCCCCTGTCTATTTGATACCTACCAATTATGCTACTTATTCCCTGTACTTCCCCCCAATTCTTCTCCTCTCCTCCCTACTAATACCCCTCCATTGATCTCCATTTCTGTGATTCTCTCCTTGCTCTAGTTGTTTGCTTAGTTTTTGATTTTTAGGTTCAGTTCTTGAAAGTTGTGAGTTTGTTGTCATTTTATTGCTCATAATTTTGATTTTCCTCATTTTATTAGATAAGTCTCTTTAACATTTCATATAATAAGGGCTTGGTGATAATAAACTCCTTTAACTTGATCTTATCTGACAAGTACTTTATCTTACCTTCCATTCTACATGATAGCTTTGCTGTATAGACTAATCTTGGATGTAGGTTCTTGTCTTTCATGACTTCTAATACTTCTTTCAAGACCCTTCTTACCTGTAAGATTTCTTTTGAGAAATAAGCTGATAGCCTTATGGGAACCCCTTTGTAAGTATCTCCTTTTCTCTTGCTGCTTTTAAGATTCTCTCCTTATCTTTAATTTTGGGTAATGTCATTATGATGCATCTTGGTGTGTTCTTCCTTGGGTTCAATTTCTTTGGGACTCTCTGGGCTTCCTGGAATTCCTGGAAATCTATTTCCTTTGCTGGATTGGGGAAATTTTCTTTTATCGTTTATTCAAATAAGTTTTCCATTTTTTTCTCTTCCTCTTCTCCTTCTGGCATCCCTGTGATTTGGATGTTGGATCATTTGAAGTTGTCCCAGAAGTTCCTAAGCCTCTCCTCATTTTTTGAGTCCTTGTTTCTTCATTCTGTTCCAATTGGATGTTTATTTGTTCCTTTTGTTCCAATTGATTTGAGTCTCAGCTTCCTTCCCTTCACTGTTAAATCCCTGTACATTTTTCTTTATTTCAGTTTGTATAGCCTTCATTTTTTCCTTCATTTTGTGACTGAGCTCAATCAATTCTGTGAGCATCCTGATTACCATTGTTTTGAATTCTGCATCAGGTAGGTTGTTTATCTCCTCAATGCTTAGTTCTTTTTCTGGAGTTTTGATCTGTTCTTTCATTTTATCAGAACTTTCATCTGGTCATATTTCTTTGTCTTGGCTTACCAGTCTGGGTGAATGTTTCTTTAACTCCCTGGTTGTTGGACTTCCATGCAAATGATTTTCTGGCAGTTCTGTTTTTTCTTTGTTTTTAAATTGGTTGTTATCTTTTTTCTGGTTGTGTGAGGAAGTGAACTGTTTCTGCCTATGCCTCTATTTTGGCCACTTACTTTCCCAACTATTGATTTATTGTTCCCATATGAAGGCAGTTATTCAGAATATATTATACTAGAACTGATAGATATAAAGATGAAGATGGTAGTACTTCACCAAAGGAGTTTATGGCATAGACAGAGACCAAAATATGAAATATAAGAACAATAAAGTATTCTGATGGAATCATATATGAAGTACAATAGAGACATAGGGATGTTTGACCAACTCTGGTAAGGGTGTGGGGTCAAAAGCTGTGACTAGCATTGTTATAAGAAGATATTCCTTCTAATGAGTGTTTAGAGAGAGCCAGGATCTACCAAGGAACAGCTTTGCAGATAGCAAAAGCAGAATGATCCAAGGCTCAGAATTCTGAGACATTCAGAAAACCTGGCTTATCCAGAGGTCCCTGGCAACTTTTGCCAGAGCACTTTTAGGGGAGGTGAGGAAATGGAGGCTTGATTAGATTTTAATGACACAAGAGGAGGGAGATAAGAGGATTGTGCATGAAAAGAGTGCAAGGGATTGATTGGCAACTGGGGAGGGGGACCTTCCTGCAAATGGGTTTGTCAGAATGCAATCCTTCCCGACAGTGAAATGGAGGAAGAAGTAGTGGTAATACATCCGAAAACTGCTGATGTGAGAGGAAAACATTCTAGGACATTGCCAGAAAGTGATATGTGGGAGTAAGGCGCTGATATCCCTTTAAATTAGGCAGCATAAAAGAGAGTTTATGAAGTGCTGAAGACACAGACACATCTCCCACTAAAACTTGGCAGTGATAAAAAACAAAACCCATGTAACAAATTATAATTTCTCACGTTAAACTTCCAGAAGGCTCACTTTATATGATTTAGTAAAAGAATGACATTTCATTGAGCTAGTTCATAAAAATAGAAAATTAACTCTTGTTTTTGTCTATGCTTATATATACCTTGAGGTTATCCAAAGTGTTTTACAGCAGGCTGTATAATATTGCTCTGAGCTGTATAAATCCAAAGATGGAGCAAAATGTAACTAGCAACAAGGTCTGGCTTGATTTTAAGAATGATTTCCTGTGGAAAGAAAATGTAATTCATAATATGCATTTCTAGAGAGATAGCATTCCCAGCAAAGAGACTTATATTATTGTAAATATCAAATGATCTCAGTCCTGTGCATTTTTTTTTACAATTTATCTGCCTCAAGTTGATAATAATAATAATGTATTCACTTCTACAACATCTCAAATCCAAGAATTTCCAAGTGTTTTGTAAATGTAAATCCAATCTTAAGACACCCCTGAGAGGCAGGTGAATATTGCTACTAGTATTTTATAAAGAAAGTATTAGATGAGGGATTTATCAAGTTCATAGAGTCATTTGTTTGTTGATGCCTGAAATTCTGAGGAGAAAGCATGCATGTGTGCCAACACACACACACAGTTGGTCCTGACTTCTTTAATGCCACCAAATAGAAAGAGGCATGTATATAAATAAATCATTGTGATAAAATAGAAAACATGTACAGGATACAGCCCTGATTCAAGAGAGTCAATGATCTCCCCTATCTGGGTAAATTAGGAAAAGCTTCCAAGTGCACAAGACACTTGGTCACAACCATGAAGGATTATGAGGCAATTACAAGGCATAGAAGTGAATGAAGTAGAAGTTGTATTACATATAAAGCCTTAAAGGTAAGAAACTGCATGATGTATAAAGAACTGAAAGGAGTCCCATATGGCTAGGGCAGGGGCCACCAACTCAAGTGCCCATGAGGCCAGGCACATAGTATAAATGAAGTAAGAAGTACATAGAGATTCTGGTGCCCTGTAAACCATGTGTATGCCATAGAGGGCATTGGCTTGTTGCTCATTTTTATCTGGGTTGTTGCCATGCCATGTGACATGCCATAGGTCCTTCTTTTCCAAGTATCAGCATTTTGAGATAGTCTCTATCTATTTTTGAAGGTTAGTGACTACTTTAATTTTTTAAAAAACATATGGACCAGAAATAGCTCCACAATATCTAAAAATAAATTCAACCTATCGGCAAATCTCTGCAAATTTTCAAAGAAAGGGAAACAGGTTTTCACCCTTTTCTTTTGGTTACAAGCAACAGAAACAAAATCTAAGTTTTTTTTAGGAGCTATATCCAGAAACATAGAGAATCTATGAAAAGCCTGGAGAAGAAGGCATGGGAAATCAAAGACCAAGGGAGATTAGACAGAATGATATACCAAAGAGAGAGTCACTTCTGCTGAAATCTTGTTGGAGCTGCAGTTGTCTCTTATAAGACATCAGAGAAAGGGATGTAGTCACCTTTCCTTGATAGTTTTAGTCTCAGAACAGACAACCAGTTGGCAGACTTGTGATAAAATGCTCACATACAAGCTACCAAGGAAACAAGAAAGATGGTATAGCTCAGCCAATTCCAGACTGGGAGATAAAGTCTTGCTTTTCATCAAATTTCACACAGTGAGGATGGGCATTCAGTGATAGATATTTTGAAAATGACAAATGTTTACCCAAAGTATATAGATATGGTCATATAGTCAGCAATTTCATATTGGATCAGAAAGATTACTTAACCTCTCTGGTCTTACTTCTTATATCTATAAAACTAAGGGGTTTGGACCAGAATGACTCTAATGTTCTCTTACAGTTTTGTAATGTAATAGTTTTTATTGCCAATAACCATATTTATACACAGTCTAGAAAATGGACATGAGTTATGTGGAATTTCCACAGTTCACCATTTAGAATGTTGGTTCAAAGACTCAGCAGATTGGTTATTCTGGAAGTTTATGTCCTATTGATGACTTTATACTACAAAATGTTTCAAGGAGACTATTCACCATAATTCCATTTCATTTTCTTAGTTCCACTGCAATCAGCAAATACACCTTATATTTATATTTATACATAAATATAAATACACCTTATATTTAGTGTGAAGAAATAGGTAAAAATATAAAGGCAGAAGTTATCATAACAGATAAAAAGTCAGACTCAACTCTATACTAACTATAAAAATTCACACTAAATATAAATATACAGATAAGTTCAAAGTAGAATGATGGAAAAATATATCATGCAATCTCTGATCATTAGAATGCTGGAGTGGCTATTAATATGCCAGGTAGACATCTGAAAGGAATATTATCAGGAATAAAGAGGGGAATTTCATAATGATAAAGGGATCAATTCATTAGAAACATATAATATTTCTAAATGATTATGCATCTTATAAATGAGCCTGAAAGAAAATAAAGCAAGTTGATAGAACTTAAAAAAGAAATAGACAAATTCACAATTAGAAATATCAGTACTCATTTCTCAGGGTTGCACAATATATAACAGCTGAACAGATTATCAAAAAGTATACAGAAAACTCAAACAACACTGTCAACTAACAGGATCTAGTTGACATATATAAAACAGTCCAATCAAAACCAGAAGAATATATATTTTTGTTCAAGGGTATATGTGACATTCATTAAAATAGACCATATAGTGATTCAATACATTTTAAATAATTGAAATAATAAAAGCATCTTCTCTTGTCACAAAAAATTAAATTTAAATCAATAATAGAAAGATTCTGAAAAAGTTCAAGTATTTTACATTAAATAATACCCTTTAAATAATCCATGGGTCAAAGAAGAAATCACAAAAGACATATAATCCAAAGGTGGTTTCTAGGAGAGTTTATTAAAACTGATAAATTTTAGCTAGACTGATCATGAACAAAATACAGAAGATATACTTTATCCATGTTACTAACCTAAAAAGAGGACACTACAGCTTTGCGCAGTGGCAGTATCATAGCCAATGAGGTTTATCCGAGGCGTGATTATTGCTAATTGAAAAAGAGGACATTACACTTCCTACATACATTAGCATAATAATAATATGTTAAACATATTTATGCCAAATTTTCTGAGAACTTTGAAGAAATCAAGAAATTTCTTGAAACTCCAAAATTACCAAACTGACACATGAATAAAGAGAAAAATCTGAGTATCCATATGTCTATTAAAGTAATTTGAAGACATATTTTAAACCCTTCCCACAAAGGAAGTTCCAGGATCATCTGGCTTTATTGGTGAATTCTATTAAGATTTTAAAAAACAAATAACATCAATCCTGAACAAATTGTTTTGCAAAATAGAGAAAGAGGTAGTAATTCTGAACTCATTTTAAGCCCAGCATTATGCTAAGACCAAAGTCAGTAAAAAGACATTTCAAGAAAAAACTACAGATTAATAATCCTTTTCACTGAGAATCTTGCACATTAAATAAAAAACAGATAATACAGAGGAATGCAAGATTGATTCAACATTTTAAAATCGGTCATGCCATTTACCATATTAATTGAATAAAAGCTAAATCCCAAAAATATCTCATTACATAAAGAAATATTTAACATTATTTGACAGAGATAAACATTCATTCACAATATTCTTTCAAAACTGGAAATAAAAAGGAACTCTCTCAACCTGATAAAGGGCACCTAGGAAAACCTGCAGTGGACAATATACCTAATGGTAAAAAAACTGAGTTTGTTCCCCCTAATGGCCAAAATAAGGTAAGGGTATCTACTCACCATTGTTAACTTTCTATGAACATTGATAACTAGAAAATCAATACAAGTAAAATAAGTAAAAGGCATATAGGCTGGAAGAGAAGAATTAAAATTCTCTTTATTCATAGATCACATAATCATGCATTTAGAAAATTCTGAGATATTTATAAAAACTACTAGAACTAATAAGTGAGTTTAGCAAGGTTGCAGGACACATGGTCAATGTACATAAATAAACTGTAAGAGCTTCTCCGGTACAGCTGAATAAGGTACAACTGTACTGAACCTCCCACAGATGATAATTGTATACATGGGGAAACATACAAAAAGATCATCTACTTGAAGTAACTTAAAAAAGGGAACAAGAGTGAGCAGATTGTGGAGAAAGGTCCATACTTGAAACAAGAAAACAGTGAGTTTCCAATTTTTATGACTTTTAGTCTGAGGACAGTTTGAAATCACCACCATGCAAACAGAGTCAGAGAAGGGACGACCAATATCTTTGTGTAAAGTTTGTCCAAATCACTGACAAACCCCTGAAACATGCATGCACAGGGTAGATTCAAAGGAGCTAAGGATAAAAGAACTGAATGGAGTGTTAAGCTTTTTTTTGACAACTAAGTTAATCGTCTGCTAAAACAAAACGAAATGGAAAAAAAAAAAAACCCTCTGAAAAATACTGAAATAAAACCCCCAAAACTAAAAAATAAAATATCTAAAGTAAAAATTCACTCGATAGGGAGGGATTGCAGCCAAGATGGAGGCATAAATAGATACACTGTGCCTCCTCGCACAGCAAAAAGAAGGACAACAAATTTAAAAACAAAAACCAAGCAGAACTGCCAGAAAGTCGAACTGTATGGAAGTCTGACAACTGAGGAGTTAAAGTAGAAATATTCATCAAGACTGGTAGAGGGGTGGAGACAGGCAGCCAAGGTGGAGAGGACTTGCAGCAAGTTGGTGGCTAGTGGACTGGGTGGGCCCACATTTGTGTGTGGAGAAACTGGGAGAAACAACTAGGGAGTGAGACAGACCATGCAACCCAGGGGTCCAGCATGGGAAAATAAAGCCTTAGAATTTCTGATTGCAAAAACCTGTGGGGGTTGCAGCAGTGGAAGAAACTCCCAGCCTCAAAGGAGAGTTCATTGGAGAGACCCACAGGATCCTAGAACATATACAAGCCCACAAAAGTGGGAATCAGCACCAGAAGGGCCCAATTTGATTGCGGGTAGTGGGAAAGTGACTGAAAGCCAGCTGAGAGCCAAGCAAGCAGCATTGTTCCCTCTGGGACCTCTCCCCAACATACAGCAATTTGCCACTCTGGCAAATACCTAAGACATCACCCCTTACTATGTAATAGATACACAGATACAAAAAAATATGGCCCAGATAAAAGAACAGATCAAAGCTCCAAAAATAGAACTAAGTAATGATGAGTCAACCTATCAGAGTTCAAAACACTGGTCATCAGGATTCCCACAGAAATAGTTGCGTATGGTCACAAAAGAGAGGAAGAAGTGAAGGCTATGCAAAGTGAAAAAAGGGAAAATGCACAGCAAACGAACAGTGAAAGGAAGGAACCTGGGACTCAAGTCAATGATTTGGACTGGAAGGAAGAAATAAATATTCAGCCAGAACAGAATGAAGAAACAATAATTCAAAAAAATGAAGAGAGGCTTAGGAACCTCTTGGACAACTTTAAACGTTCCAACATCTGAATCATAGGGGTGCCAGAAAGAGAAGAGAAAGAGCAACAAGTGGAAAACTTATTTGAACAAATAATGAAGAAGGATTTCCCCAATCTGGCAAAGGAAATAATAGCCTTCCAGGAATTCCAGGAAGACCAGAGAGTCCCAAAGAAGCTGGACCCAAGGAAGCTCACACACCAAAGCACATCATAATTACATTACATAAGACTAAAGATAAGGGGGGAATCTTAAAAGCAGCAGGAGAAAAGGAGATAGTTACCTACAAAAGAGTTCCCTAAGACTATCAGCTTATTTCTCAAAAGAAATCTTACAGGCAAGCAGGGGCTGGAAGGAAGTATTCAAAGTCAAGTAAGGCAAGGGCCTACATCCAAGATTACTCTATCATGATAGCAAAGCTATCATTTAGACTGGGAGGGCAGATAAAGTGCTTGTCAGATAAGGCCAACTTAAAGGAATTTATTATCACCAAGCCCTTATTATGTGAAAAAGAGCTTGTCTTAGAAAAAGAAGATGATAAAAACTGTAAATAGTAAAATGACAATAAACTCACAATTATCAACAACTGAACCGGAAAAAACAAACAAAGTAGACAACTAGACCAAGAACAGAATCATAGAAATGGAGATCACTTGGAGGGTTAGCAGCAGGGATGGGAGGGGAGAATGGAGGAAAAGGTACAGGAAATAAGAAGCATAAATGGCAGGTACAAAATAGACAGTAGAAGGTTAAGAATAGTATGGGAAATGGAGACACCAAAGAACTTGTATGTAAGACCCATGGACATGAACTAAGGTGGGTGAATGCTGGTGGAAGGGGGGTACAGGATGGAGGGGAATAAAGAGAAGAAAAATTGGGACAGCTGTAATAGCATAATGAATAAAATATATTAAAAAATTCACTTGATGGGCTTAATATCAAGATGGAGATGGCAAAAGAAAGAGTCCATTAAAATAAAGATAGACATTTTCTTCATAAAGAACACAGAAAAAAATGAAAGTAAACATGGACAGAGACTTGACAACTTGAAGAAAAACATTAAATCATTTAACATACAATAGTAGTTTCAAAAGAAGAGAGAGAAACTAGAGCAGAAAAGATACTTGAAGAACAAAGAATCTCAAATTTCCAAAATTTGATGAAGGGTAAAAAGTTAACCATTTTAAGAAGCTCAGAAAATTGAAAAAAGGATAAATAAAAAGAGATACATGGCTCCACACTATAATAGTTAACAGGTAAATTACCAAGGACAGAAAATCTTGAAAGTAGCCAGAGGTAAATGACACATGGGGAAAAACAGTATTATTACCGTATTACTTATTAGAATATATGTAGGCTAGTAGACAATGGAACTAAATCTTTAAAGTACTGGAAAACATGGAAACCCAGAATTCTTTTTTCTTTAATTTTTATTGAATTAATTGGGGTGGCATGGATTAATAAACTTGCATAATTTTCAAGTGTATAATTCCATACATCATGTTGTATTGTTTGTTCACCACCCAAAGTCAAGTCTCTTTCCATCACCATTTATCACCCCTCTTTACTCTTTTCTGCCTATAAGTGAAATCATTTTTCTTTGTTGACTGGCTCTTTTCACTTAGCCTAATATTCTCCAGTTTTATCCATGCTGTCACAAAGGGTGAGATTTCCTTCTTTTTATGACCTAGTAGTATTCCGTTCTGTAAATGTACCACAGCTTTTTTATCCACTCATTTACTGATGGGCACTTGGGCTGCTTCCAAATCTTAGCTAGTATAATAAATAGCACTGTAATGAACATAGGGGTGCTTATATTCTTTTGAATTAATGTTTCAGGTTTATTTGAATATATTTCTAGAAGTGGCATTGCTGAGTCATAAGGCAGTTTCCGTTTTAATTCTTTTAGGAAACTGTATACTTTTGAGAAAACACATTTCCACAGTGGCTGCACCAACTTGCATTCCCTCCAACAGTGCACTAGGGTTCCCTTTTTTCCACATCATTGCCAAAACTTGTTTGTTGATTTATGATGATGGCCATTTTGACAGATGTGAGGTGATATTTCATTATGGTTTGATTAGCATTTTTTTGATGATTAGTGATGTGGAGCATCTTTTCATATGTCTATTGGCCATTTGTATGTCCTCTTTGGAGAAATGTGTATTCAGGTCCTTTGCCCATTTTTAACGGATTGTTTGTGTGCTTGGTATTGATTTATATAAGTTCTTTATAATTTTTGGATATTTTAACCCTTTATCAGATATGTCATGATAAATATGTTCTCCCATTCAGTGGGTTGTCTTTTAATTTTGTTGATGCTTTCCTTTGCTGTGGAAAAGTTTTTTATTCTGATATAGTCTCATTTGTTTATTTTTTCTTTTGTTTCCCTTGCCTGATGAGATATGTCAGAAAAAATATTGCTACAGAAATGTCTGAGATTCTACAGCTATGTTTTTTTCTAGGATTTTTATTGTTTCATGTCTTACATTTAAGTCTTTAATCTATTTTGAGTTTGTTCTCGTATATGGTGTAATAAGGTGGTCTAGTTTCATTTTTACACATATCTGTCCAATTTTCCCAACACCATGTATTGAATAGACTGTCTTCATCCCACTGTATGTTCTTGTTTCTTTTGTCAAATATTAATTGACCATAAAGGTATGGGTTTATTTCTGGGATCTGTGTTTTCTTCCTTTGATCTATATGTCTGTTTTTTTGGCCAGCACTATCCTTTTTTTGGTTACTATGACCTTGTAGTATTGTTTGATATTAGGTAGCATGATTCCTTCAACTTTGATCTTCTTTTTCAAGATTACTGTGGCTATTTGGGGTGTTTTTATGGTTTCATATAAATTTTTGGAATGTTTATTTTTGTTCTGTGAAATATGCCATTGTTATCTTGATAAGAATTACATTAAATTTGTAGATTGCTTTTGGATAGTATGGACATTTTAATGATGTTATTTCTTCCAGTCTATGACCACAGTATATGCCTCCACTTATTTGTATCTTCCTCAGTTTCTTTCTTCAATATCTTATAATTTTCTGAATATAGGTTTTTTACACTCTTGGTTAAATTTATTCCTAGGTACCTTATTTTGTTGTTGTTGTTGTTTTTGTTGCTATAGTAAATGGGATTGCTTTCCTAGTTTCTCTTTCTGATAGTACATTACTGATGTATATGAGTAAAAATGCCACCAATTTCTGAATATTAATTTTGTAACCTTCTGCTTTGCCAAATTCATTCATTAGATCAAGGAGATTCTAGTGCAGTCTGTAGGGTTTCTATGTACGATATCATGTCATCTGTGAATAATGACAGTTAAACTTCCTCCTTCCAATTTGGGTGACTTTTATTTCTTCTTCTTGTCTGTTTGCTGTAACTAGGCCTTCCAGTATTATGTTGAATAAGAGTGGTGAAAGCAGACTTTTCTGTCTTGTTCCTGATCTTAAAGAAAATGATTTTAGTATTTGCCTTTGAGTATGATGTTGGCTGTGGGTCTGTCATATATGGCCTTTATGATTTTGAGGTATGTTTCCTCTAGTCCCACTTTGCTGATAGTTTTTATCATAAATGGGTGATGGATTTTATCAAATATTTTTTCTAAATCAATTGATATGCTATGATCATGTGATTCTTATCCTTCATTTTGTTTATGTGGTGTATCATGTTTATTGATTTGCAGATACTGTACCAACTTTGCATTCCTGGAATAAATCTCACTTACTAATGGTATATAATATTTTTAATGTATTGCTGGATCTGTTTTGCTAATATTTTGTTGGAGAGTTTTAGCTTCTATTTTCATCAGGGATATTGGCCTATAATTTTTTCGTAGTGTCTTTATCTGGTTTTGAAATTAGGATAATGCTGGACTTGTAAAATGAACTTGGGAGTCTTCCTTTCTCTTGATTTTTTGGTATAGTTTAAGAAGGATAAGTATTTATTCTTCTTTAAATGTTTGGTAAAATTCACCTGTGAAGTCCTCAAGTCTAGGGCTTTTGTTTGTTGGGAGTTGTTAATTACTTCTTCAATTTCATTAGTTTTAATCTGTCTATTAAGATTTTATAAGTCTTTCTGATTCAGCTTGAAAGATTGTATGTTTCCAGGAATTTATCCATTTCCTCCAGATTGTCCAATTTTTTGGCACATGTTCATAATATTTTCTAATAATCCTTTGTATTTCAGTGGTGTCAGTTATGCTGTCTTCTCTTTTATTTCATATTTATTTTTATTTATTTAGTCCCCCTTTTTCTTCTTGATGAGTCTGGTTAAAGTTCTGTCAATCTAGTTTATATTCTCAAGGAACCAACTCTTGGTTTTATTGATATTTGTATTATATTTTTAGACTCCATTTCATTTATTTCTGCTGTGATCATTGTTATTTCTTTTCTTCTACTCACTTTGGACTTTGTTGTTCTTTTTCTAGTACTTTTAAGTGTAAAGTCACATTTTTTTATTTGAGATTTTTGTTTGTTTTTTTTCAGGTAGGCCTGTAATGCTATAAATTTTCCTCTTAGAATTGCTTTTGCTTTGTCTCATAGCTTTTGGACTGCTGTGTTCTTATTTTAATTTTTTTCAAGGTATCTTTTGATTTCTTCCTTGATCTCATTGTTAAGTAACATGTTATTTAGCCTCCATGTCTTTCTGTGTTTTTCAGCTTTTTTAAATTTGTGATTTATTTTTAGCTTCATACAAATATGGTCAGAGATGATACTTGATATAATTCAGTCTCTTGAAATTTACTGAGACTTGTTTTGTGTCTTAACACATGGTCTATCCTAGAAAATGTTCCATATGCACTTGAAAAGATGTATATTCTGCTGCTTTGGTGTGAAATGCTCTGAAGATATTAATTAAATTAATCTGAGCTAGGGTGCCACATAAGGCCACTCTGAAACTCAGAATTCTTTATCCAGTAAAAATATTCTTTAAGAATGAAGGCAAAGCAAAGGCAGTTTTAGATACAAGGAAACCTAAGAGCACTTATCACAATCAGACATATTTTACAAGAAATGCTAAAGGAATTTCTTTAAGGTTGAAGGAAAATGATACCACAATATGTCAGCATGCATATTACTAACAAATTTCAATATTTCATGTTTTAAATTTTGATATAAAATGTATATTTAAAGAAATGCACAAATCTTAACTGTAAATTTTCATATTAGGTTCCCATAATGTATTGTTAGTTGCATATTTTAAAATTGGGGTAGAACCATTCATCTTGATTTTGAAGCAAGATCTATTCATGAGAAAATAGAATTTAAGGATTGTACTTGGGAATGGTTCTCTGTGTTCCAAAAAGTATATGTTCTTGTTCTTTTATAAATAATAATAGTCAGCAGTAAAAGCAACATGTTGTACTTACCTATTTTTCAGTAGTGCATGTACTTATTTATAGACCCATTGACTGAGTCCCTCTTTAGTTCATTAGTCTTCAAAGAAGAATAATGTAGAAAATTATTTGAAGACAACAGGAAAGGTAGGAACAAGAGTGAATTTTGATAGATAGGTGATAAATCAAGCATATTTAGATGCTGGTGGCAGAATTGATGGTGATATTTGGAGAGTCACTGTAAAATGGATATTGGAATGTTTTCTTAGTGAAGTGTCAAAGTCATTTTTATATCAGGTGGAAAGTCATTTGCACTGGTATTTAAGGAGAGAATCAGGACAAGCATCATTTGAGAAGTAGCTAGTGAGTAAGAGTCAGTCTCTGAGGCATAGAAATGCCCTGATCCTGGCAGCAGGCATCACTCACGTGCCTCAGAGAAAATGGGCTATTCTGTGGCTTTCTTAGAGCTGAAAGGAAACAACTGCTAACTCTCTGACTTGTAAAGAGATTCCACTCTATTGGGACCATTGTTAATGGATTCCTCTGAGGAGAGAGAGAAATTCTGGCTAGAATTGTGAGCTTTTATCTCCCTAAATCAACATAACCCCTATTTCTTACTCGAAAGCTGATGATGACTTCCCTTTTCTGATTCAGAATAGGACCTGGAAGCGCTATTACCCAGACACTTCTGACTCTCAGTCTCAGCCAAGGATTGAGATGGACAGAAAGCTCAAATGTAACTCTGTGTCTGCTGATCAGTAAGTCTCAGACTGTTTCCACTATCTTTTGCTGGTCTTGCATTTACCACATTTCTAATTCAAACAAAAATAAGCAGATCTAGGTGATCTCAAGTGCAAGGCTGAGGTTAGAGGAAATGGATTGGCTTCAAATGGATTTATATGTAAGTCTCACATACCTTGGAAGGGTTGTGATCCCTATTTGAAAAATATTTTTCTAGATTGGTGGTTTTATTTTTTTATTCTTAATTAGTAAACATGTAAAATTCTCTTCAATAAGTAGAACACTGGATTTCAAATAAAACCCAAAATTTTAGCATGATTTCCTCCATATACTGAAACACATAATGAGAATGTTCTTTTAGTTTATTGAGATATTTACTTCACCATATTGTTCTGCTTAAAACGGGGACCCAGTGTTATCAAGGAATGATCAAATTTTAGAAAGGGTAAAAAGTATGTGTTGTATTTCAGAAATTCTAAAACTACTAAAATAGATGTTTAACTTTTTTAATTATAGGAAATATGCCAAAGTAGGAAAAAGATAACTTCAAGTACCCATCACCCAGCTTCAACAATTATCAATGTATTCAATCTTGTTTCATCTAAAGCTCTTCCCTCTATCCTCCTACTCCTCACTATTTAGTATTAAGTACTGGTTTGATGGAAAACCCAGAAATTATATCATTTCATCACTACGCATATCTAAGGAATAAGGACTTTTTAATGTTATAGGCTTCCACTTCTAACTACAGAAAACACAGGATAGAATATTAAAGGATGCCACAAGGATATAATAAAAAAATAGAATGTTGGAAATTCTATGGGATAAAAACTCAGTTTCTCTAACAAATAAATTGCAAAGGATAAAACTGGATTATGGGAAACCTATAAATGAAAAGACATTAAGACACACATTGATTCTAACCAACAATTAAAAACAATGATAATAGTTTTACGGTTATGAGAAGAATATTTTTTAATACTTTGCTGTAAAAAAAGAAGAGTAAATCCTTATCCATCTGGACAACTTAATAATCCAGAATGACTCATGACTCAAAAGTTCTGTGTAACTCCTTCCTTCTGTGGTGATTTTTATTTTATTTTTTGAATAACAAAGAGATAAAATGATATGAAAATTAAATAAAGTAAGCAAATTTTGAGTTCTAAGGTAAACTACCAGCTCCAGAGTCCTTCTATTGTGAGGGGCCAAGAGTGCTTGTCTTTGTAAAAGTTAAATTACAGAGCAGGGAATCCATTATTGCCTACGTGCATTTTTTTTTTCAAACCAACATATCTAGAAAACCACCCTAAATTTGACAGTACTTCTTGCTCTTGTGATTTTTGCCTTATTAATAGTAGGTGGACCCGTTATTTTATGAATCTAGTTCAACTTCCTATTTTTTGGAATTGATGTAAGTTATTAGAAAAGGCAGAGAAGATTATTTGGACTTTTTTCCAGGCTTTTCACATCATGCCATATATATAAATAACAGGCTCAGCTGGGGAGTGCTGAGTCTCTCAAGGAAATAAATATGGTACACTCATTAGAAAGCTCATTAAGAATAAAGTGCAGGAAGGGTCTCTGAGTACGGATTCTTATTCTAATGTTTATTAGGACAAAACACTCTTTTAAATGGGGTACCTGAAAAGCTCTCTGCTGCAATTAATGTTAAGCATTAGTGCTTTCACCAAGTTCTTGGGATCAGCTGTGCCCTTCTCTCCGCCTTGGCAAACAGTTGACTACTATACGCTGGTGTCGCTCAGGCTCCTGTAGAGAATTTGCTCTCACTGTTCCTGTCTTTCTTTGGGAGTCCTGTGCTTCCAGTCCAAGACAACATTTGAAAATAGGACATCCCTGTGAATTTAAGGACTTAACTACACTTTATTGCTTATCTTCTCTCTTGAATCCCTCTTCCCTTCCATTATTTTATGTACAACTCTCTTGCTCTCTTTTTCTCTCTCTCCCCTAGGGCAAGGGTTGGCAAACATTCTTTAAAGGGTCAGATAGTACAGATAGTAAATATTTGAGGCTTTGCAGTCCATAGGGTCTCCCTTACAACTCTGCTGTTGTAGTGCAAAAAGCAGCCATATGTTATAAATGAACAAATGGATATGGCTGTGTTCCAATAAAACTTTATTTATAAAAATAGGTGGTGGGCCAGATTTAATCCACAGGCACCTGTTCATTGACATCTGTTCTAGGGATCTAAAAGGAAAGTTCCCACTGCACTTATAAAATAAAAATAAGCATGTAGTATTTCCAAACATTTTTACCTTTATTCATTCAATGACTCATTGAATTTCAATATCTGCTAAGTGTTTTTTAGCTACTATGTGCCAAGGTTATATAAAAGCATGAAAACTCAAGTTTCTCAGTCTTGTGAGTAGTTGGACAGACAGGCAAACAACTACAATAGGATATATTTAGTGCTATAATGGATAAATGGGCAGATGAGACCATAGGTTAAGAGGATATCAGATTGTCTAAGATTTAAAGTATTAAGAAAACTTTATCAAGCAGAGGGCATTTGGACAGCAAACAGCTAAGAAAATGTATGAGAGGCCCAAGGAAATTCACTGCTCTTGAGTATTTGGTGTTACTAAAGCACCAGTGTATGCACAGGTCTTCTGGTGAGGAGGTGGCAGGGAGGGGAGGAATGATTGGTGAAAAGAAAAGGAGACTGGGAAAGTATGAAAGTCTTGTGTTCCATGCCAGCATTAAGATTTTATTTTGTAGGACCTGAGAGCCACTGAACAATTTACATTCCAGGAATGTCATAGTTGTATTTACCTGCTACCTTGCCGAGAGCAATATGGGAGATACGATTCTATCAATTGTTGAAGGTTTTGACTTTTTAAAAAAAACTCTCAAAAATAAGCAAATGTTCACAGAACCAGAACCTACAAAACCAGGAGGTCATGTAAAATAGTCTGAATATTCTTTCTGTTCACTTTCTATTTGAGTTCCCTGAGCCAACTGTGTGGGCAGTGACAGCACTGTGTTTATTTACTGCAGAGAGAAATACAGCCATCTTAGTTCAGTGGGAAGAGCAAGAGAATCACTGGGGCTAATGATTCTAAGAGTTGTAGTGAGCAGCTTCTTCAGTATGATTGGAGGGATTCTAGAATTCCCTTTGCCCTAAAATACCACACACATCCACCTTCTGTAGGATCTAAAATCACACAAGTGGAGGTTTTATTCCTTAGGTTGAACATTGCCCTCTCTAGGCAAGGTATTTTCAAAAGCAAATACTCACAGGAAGAGGGATACACTCTGTCAGTCATAACCTAGTGTGAATGAGAATATGCATCTGATAGGAACTCTGGAGAATAGAGGCCCCTGAGAAGGAGAGCAGATGAGGTTATCAAAATAAGGAAAAGTCTACAGGTCTGGGCATGGAGAGGGTAAAGGACAAAGGCCCACTTTGCCTACTTTTCAATGTTGCCTTGTGTAGCACGGAGCTTAATTAGGTGGATGAGGGTGAGGCATAAAATAGCAACTGATTAATAAACATGGGCGGAAGAAGTATGTCTTTTTCAGAATTAATAACATTTTTACTATCCAACAATTCCAAAGCCAATTTGTAAAGCTGCCGGAGACTGTTCTGTGTGTGAGAGGCAGACGCAGTGAGAGGAGGAGACAATTAGGAGGCTAAAGACACTTCAGACAAGGGATGGGCTGCAAGTGACAACAGAATGATTGCCCCTGCCTCTTTCTTCTGGAAGCTCTTACTCTTCTCCCAATAAGCTCTTGCTTGCTGCTTTGTCTTTTGAATGCAATGCTAAAGTGCTTGGGTGAATAAACAACAGTTCTCTTTTTTAAGGAGAGCCAGCGCTGAGTCTCTTTGGACTTGGTGCATGTTCCCGTGCAATGCCCGTTGATTTGAAGCTGATGAGAGATGCGAGGGCACAGTGCCCAGCTGATGACAAAGCAGCAACCTTGGGACTACAGGCCGAAACTCCCCAGGAGGCGTCCTCCTACTTCTGCCATTGTCATGGGAACCGAAGAACAACAGTTCTGAAGCTAAGTCCTACCTGGATAGAGCCAAAAAAACAACCTTCAGCCTCTCTTAATTACTCATTCATACATTAAATATTTAACCACCTGTATTGCAGACCTATTCTGTGTGAAGGTCCTGTTTAGGGACCAAGGACATTCAAAGGCACATGCATGAATAATTGTAACACCGGATAGGCTAACAGCTGTGACAGAGAAGTTATTATTAGAATGTAAATGAGAGTAATATAATGGTCTACATTCCTCAACTATAGAAGTAACCCAAAAGACTGTGCAAAACTTTGAAAGAGTTTATGCAATAACACAATCTGCCCATCATGGTGATTTGGGGATCATCCAAATAAACCCTGACTGGAATGTGAGGTAATAAAAGAATTTGAAACCAGGGCTCAGCTACATAATTTTGTTGGCCCAGTGTAAAATGAAAATGCAAGACTTCTTATTCAAAAAGCAAGAAAAAAATTCCTTCCAAGGTACTAAAATGAGAAACCTGCTTCTTTCTTCCATGGTGTGTCATGTTCCTTGGGCACAGTGATATCTGCTGGGTAAATGAAGCCCCTCACAAGTACCCAGGATCCTAATCCATGACTCAATTCATGAGAGCACACGGCCCATAGGTTGCTGGGTTTCCCGGTCCCACCACCTGATCAACCACCCAATGCACATGGCAGCTACCACATCCTGCTCTGAAGCTGCCATTGTACAGAGGGCCCTGCTGGCTGCAGAGCAACAGCTGTTGCTGCGTGAGTGGCAGGAAGAAAAGGCTGAGCGGGCTTTGATGCCAGGAAATAGGGAGAGGCAGTGGTCATTGGGCAGAAGCAGTAAGGGAGAGGCCAGCTGGGACTCCTGGCACCAGGAGGCAGAACAGTGGACAAGTGGCAGGAAATCTGTTCTCTGGAGGCAGCATGAGGAATGTCTGTTAATGAGCTGAAGCTCCAAGCCCATTGTTCTACAGAACTTCACTTGCAAAGCACAAATTCAAAAGATAACATTATTAAGCATTTCAAGATGACTGCGAAGCATTAAATGCATGTGTGGACACTTCTGAGTTTGGAGCTCTGCCTGACTGCCCTGGCGGTCCCCTCATGAAGCTGAGCCTGGTTGAAACCTACTTAATTGTATTGTATTCAGCTTCAGAAGCACCTTGGTCTCCTGACATATATCCACTTGTACCCACAAGTGGATACAATACACATGATATAGCAAATCCAGGGGAGTGATACATGGCTGCAGTTGGTTCATTTAAGATAAGTAGAATTATCTAAAACAGGTAAAATTGCTATAAAGCAAGTTCCCAATGAGCCAAGGTAAATTTAATTAGGCAAATATTTATTCAATACCTACAATGTCCTGTGCTCTGTTCTAGAAGCTTGGGATCCATCAGGGAACAAGCAAAAGATCTTTGACCCCATGGAGATTATATACTAGTGGCAAGAGACAGGTGACAGAGAATACAACATGATACATACACAATTAACAAACATAGAATGTAAGGGTGATAAGTATTATGTAACTAAAGGGAAAGTAAAGCAAAAGAAAGTGGAGTAGGTGCATGGCTGAGATCCTCTCCCCTGGGCCAGTACATCCATCCCCCAGCTGCTTTAAGTGGGGCTACAACCTTCTCAGGAGCATTGTTTGCAGCCAAGGGAGCTGATATGCCCAGGACATTTTGTGTTCCTTTACTTCGGTGGGTGGGGAGGGCTGGCCCGCAGCAATCATTGGTTGATATGAGTGTATCGATGTGCCCAAGACGGGACAACTCTGTGGTGTCACTCATACTCGACTGAACCTCCCAGGGAATCATTGAGAAACTGAGGAAAGAGGAAATAATCTGAACTAATCCAATTAAAGAGTAACAAAGTGAATGGACCAGGCCAAGTAATGTGCTTGCCTGGCACACGGATATTTACTTGAAGTTCATGATCATGAATTTACATTAGGACGAGTCAATGTGGTCAAGAACATGAATGTAGGCATGGACTAGGCAGAAAATGTAATTTTTCGAAGTAAGTATAATGAAGTGACTGAGGACAAGGGAGTCAAGGGCAAATGCAAGAAAGTGATGATAATATTTGGCCAGGGAATGTAAGTGGAATAAGAAAGTAAATGAAGATACAAGGTGGAGAGGATGAATGAGATGGGAGAATCAAGGGATAAAAATAGGGCTGGTGGAACTACGGAGAGAGTAAAAAGATCAGAGGCTCTGAGGGTTTGGGGTCAGGAAAGCAGGGGTGAGCATGAGGAACACGGGATTTTTAGGACAGTGAAACTATTCTGTATGATGTAGTGATGGGTTTTGGTTAATTGTAATGCATCAGTATTGTTTCATCAGTTATAACAAATGAACCACAACAATACATGTTAATGAAGAAAATTGGTGGGGGTGTGGGGTGGGCTGTGTGTGGGGGGTATAGAGGAACTCTGTAATATTTGCTTAATTTTTTTCCTGCAAGCCTAAAACTCCTTTAAAAAGGCTATTTTTAAAAATGTATATGTTGACATAATTCTCCATAAGACTGCATATTTTAAAATCATTTTCTTCATCTATTGCAGAAATAAGACAGTGCTAGCCTTCTATTAGATGATCATTATTAGTTAAATGCTGTGTGTTAAATCCAGAGTCACTTTCTCTAGACCAAAAACTGAATAAGGTCATAGTGTAGAAAATGAATAAGTAAATAAAACATTTTTAAAATTTATTTTTGGGTTAGGGTAGCCACACACTTCTTGGTACCCAAATTGGACAAACAATATAATTTTAATATTTTGAGACAGGAATGGAAGGGAGGCAGTCAGCCTGGAAGAAGAAAACATATCCAAAGCTTGGTCTTACGAGGTGAGGGGAACAGCACTTTGACACCTTCCCCACAGGCTCCCATGATCTATGAGACAAAGGCGTGGATCATAATAATTTCCCATAAGTCTAAGAAAAAAGGCCTGCTGGGGTCATGTGATTATCAAACTCTACAGTCCCTTAGTCAAAGGCATGCGCTGCAATCTTGTCAAATACTGCCTGTGCGTCTTCCTTTTCGAAAATTTAAAGGTGAGAGTTTTATTTGCATGATGAGGCTGGTTTAAATGTCTTCATAACAAGGGCTCTAAATGCTAAATTCTGTGTCATTCTTACTTGGCACAAAATGAAAAATAAAAGGCATAGTTGCGTGGTAAATGGACTAATACTTTATATAGCTAAGCCATTGTAGGTTCAGTCCTTAAGTGAACAAAGTATATTACAAGGCTTATAGTATATTGAACAGGTACTTTAGCTGTTTAAATAGTGTTAGTTACAATTAACTTGCTCTTTCATAAAATTGTTATAAATATTTTCTCAAGTGTTAGGCCATTGATTCAGCAATCATTGCATTTGATAATTAAATGGAGAAGATGATAAATAAATTAATAGTGGCATCAGATGCATATTAAGTTATCTCTGCTGTCCACACATGCAAGCACATTAGCTCAGACTCATCATTCAATTAATTGCCTTCTGCGGCAGTGAACCTGTAATCTCAGGAACACAATGATCGTACACACAGAAGACCAGATAAGCTATTTGGGCCACATTTTAGAAATAAGAAATCAGGTTTTCACTGCTGGTGCACATGGGATATTTCTTTGAGTGAGCAGCAGATAGTTCTTGTACTAAATTCTTTCAACTGTTACCAAAAATTCTAAAGAAATATAGCTAGCAGTGAGGCCCCCCCAAAGAAAATTGTCCATTTAATGGTGAGAATTTCATTCCTTGTTTGTTTTATTAGATTAAAAACACATCAGGATGAAAGAGGAGAATAAAGATCACCAAATCAGTCTTGCTAAGAATTGGTCTGTTTTTTAAAGCACTTTAGAATGGTAACTTGTGCAGTTTCCTTTATGTTAGGGTATATCAGGAGATACTTAACAGTCTGATGACGCCTATTTATGTCTCATCTAATTTCCTCATTCTGCTGCTTAACCCCTCTGATCTTTTCTGATTATTGGAGGTGGAGAATAGGTTTGCACCAGTCTCTAAGAGACAATCACAGTATACATGAAGGTTTATTATTAAATCCCCTATTCACTTTGTTTTTTTCTGATCCAATAACCTTTATTCATTATTGAATTTGAAATATTTAATTGTCTTTATGGTTTGCCTTGTGTTGACTCTCAAAGCTTCCTGTGTCTTTCTACGTAGTGGCTTTCAAAATTAGTCTTTAGTGGAATGGTGAAATCTAGTTACATTGTACTGTAGGTATTTTTAAACAACAGTGTTAGAATAGAGATAATTCTAATGACTTTCAAATTCCCTTTCTGCAGTGGTGATATTTTTCAGTCATTGATCCTTCCCTATCTTTTCTCTTTTTGTTTTCTGCTTTTATATATGTTTGCTCCATAAATTACTTGAAAAAACTCAGTGCTATTGCTTTTGGACAATCATGTAAAATGCAAGCAACCTCCATCTATAATGTAAAACTGAATAGATTATCTCACTATTTCAATATTAGATCTTTGTAAAAATTATGAAAATGAGTCCCAGAACACCATTGTCATGGCATCTTTACCTTCCAGTTGGAAGTGATTATAGAAATACAGGTGCACCTCTTGCCCTTTTTGTCTTATTCACTCAGTCAACAGAAAGTTATTGAGTGCCTGTTACGTATCAGACAGAGATCAAGACTGACATGGTCTTTGCCATTATCAGGTAGCTTCCTAAGAAGTGTACTGGAAAAACTATTTGTATAATTTGCGTCATATACCAGATATAGATGATTACAAAGTAATAGAAGCTTGGTGATTTTTTTCTGATAAAGGGCAAACTCCTTTTTAAAAGTGATATATATCACCTTTAAACCACTATTGTAAATTAGTCCTATTTTCCAACTACAGAGTAAGCACAAGGTGTTAGGATGCAGTATAGAAGGTTTTTTTCCCCTCAGGTTCTAACTGTCTTCCAGGCACAGAGTTGGTCACACACAATGTAACTTGTAGGGCAATAGATGCTAATGTTGTGTGTGTGAGAATCTAGTGGAAGTTATGGGTTCTCATTGCAGAAAAGGCAATGCACTGAAAATTTCAGAAGCTCTTACACTTCTTGAAACCTATTTATAGACTCTAGGTTAAGAATTGCTTACAATTCAAGGTCTTTACACCTTAACTCATGTTTATAACATGTCAGTGGAAGATGGGGAGTCTCTGATATAGGTCACATTCCAAAATGAGGAGTCAAAGACCAATATGGGATTTCTGTAATGAGGGGAGAGGTATAATCTTACAGAAATAAAAAAAAATCCACTTTATCTTCCTTCATCCATCAAATGATAAGATGGAAGAAGCAATGATGACTAGCATGGGGGCAGGGGAATGTGTTGCACAGCTGGATGTTCAAATTTCTTTCTAATTTAAGTTTTGAGCAAGAGGGAAATAAGTGGCCTTTGAAGCTCATACTTTATTCCAGCTAGGTAGTATAGATGAGAATTTGGAGCCAAATCCCGAGTCTTTCATTCATTAATCAAAGATTCATTGATTAGCTGCAATGTGCATGCACTTGGGAAAACCAGTCTCTGGTCTCATAGAGCTCATTCATCCACCCTTTCCGTCTGGGGCAATCGTGGAAGAAAGCTGCTTGGTGATGCCAGAGTGCCTGATCTTGGACAACTCTGGCATGACCGGCATAAGGGCTCAATAAATATTGGTTGGTTGATTCATTTATTACTTTCCCTGATGAGTTAGTTTTGTTGCAAGTCAGAGAATAGCTGGGGTTAATAAAAGAAAAGTTTAGTTTTGAGAGGGGCACAAAGCTACATATACTAATTACAATAAAATATTAAAAATCTACTTAGGGTAACATAGTTATGAACATGAAGTGCATACTAATTGAGATTCATTCTGATGTAAAGCATTTTCCAAATCAGCTATCTATCCTCAGAGTGGCCAAAATAGCAGTCCAGAGACAGACAAGGAGCATTTCACATTCAGCAGTATGCTCCCTTATTGGCCCAGGGATGGCAATAACACAAGCAGCAGCTGGTAAGAATCTGGGTCTGTTCTGACTAGATCATGCTGCCTGAGAGTCTAATATTGCTTCAAAAATGGTCTAATTTTGCTCACAGTGGAAAAAGTTGTATATTCCTTTAGTGTCAACAGACCAGATTGCATCTCCAGTTTGTTTGATGGGAGAACTTGGTTCTGTTCCCAGATATGGCTCCCCTTCATGGATCATTGAATTACGCTAAGTGTTTTGAACAAAGTCAGTTTCAAAACATACTGCTTTCCTCCCAAACCCTGGAATTCCTCTTCCTACCAAGGTTCTGAGAGCTTATGTTTGTAGGAAGAAAATATCCTCCAAATAAAAGTCACTTTGGTTCTAGTTATCAGCTTCTTCATTTCTGAATAGGTAAACCCTAAGGACCTTTCAGGATTTAACATTCTAGGATTTTTATGGGGCATTTTAGATGCTCTAATATTCTGAAATTTATGCAAAGATATGTGTATGATAGATCTCAAAACTTGTGCATTTAAAGATATTAGGCCTTTACTGTCAAAAATTATCCAAGGTTTGCATTTTATGCTTTGGCTTTCAGTGAGTGAACCTCTGTTATTTCACGTTCCCTCACATTTTTTGGCAAGTAGGAATATGTGAAAGAGCCTGTTACTTCACAGTATTTTCTTTTTCTTGAGAGTATTTCTAACTGAAGACCCATTACCTACTTCTAATTCACTTATTCCAAACTTTCTGGTCCAGGGTAATGAGCCATGAAGGAGACCAAGTTAGAGAATGACCCCAGAAGGACTTGCAGCTTCATGGGAGCCTGGGGCCGTCTCTGAATGAGGAGACTTTGCTCCCAGCATGTGTTCCTCAGTGCAACTGCCTGTGGCTGTGACAAATTCAGGAACCTTGCTCCAGCAGACCACGTTCCACTGAAAACCTGACTGTCTGAAAAATGAACCTGGAAATCTTCTCAGATGATGCACCCTTCCCTCTAATACAGACGTGCCCCAGGAGCATGAAGCTAAAGAAAAGGGGATGGAGAGGATAGTTGAGAGTGCTATTCATGGTCTATAGATGGGCTAATCTGTCACACATATCCGCAGGTGACCAGACCTCCTACACGCACAAGGGGATCCTGGTGTTGGCTCCAGTGCCGAGGAGTCCAAGCTGAGCTCCAACTTGTCGGGCTGGAATGTGTAGGTACACTACCCAGATTCTCATGGAGAAACAGCTGCCAGTTCATCTTGCAGTGAGGATGGGGGGAAAACAATAGGAATGGGATAATTCTGAAAGGAAGCCCAAGAGGAGAATTGTCAGCAGAAGAGCATTCCTCCTTTCTGACATTTTTTTCTTACAACCCATCTGGCCCCCAGGTTTCCAGTCCTTTTGCTTTTCTCTCTAATTTTTGAGTTCAAGAAAATGTGGCACCTAGCTTTATTGTGTAATGAATGAAGTTAAAAAAAAAAAAAAAAAGAACTGCTTGCTTCATTTGGTTTCATTCAAATTGGGTGGTTCCTTTTATATAATACCTGGATGTAGGATTGTGCTCAATCCTGTTTCTAAAATACATTGAATATTTTTAGCTCCTCTTTGGAATTTCTGCTTGAACAGGGCTCACAAACCAGAGAACAAGCCTGCAAACCTTCATGCTCATGGAAAGGCTTTGGCTTGTGATAGAAAGCCTACCTAATCGTGCACATTTTGCTGTGCTGGCTGTTCCCTGATGACTTCTTTGGATTGAATAAAGCCAGCTACAGAAGTGGGTGAAGCTATCCCTCACACTGACATTTAATTTACCTAGGAGTACAATAATCTGAGAAAGAATCAAATACTTGAAAATTTTGCTTCAGTGAGCAAAAGCTAAGTGTTTGTACCATATTGAAAAGTGATACTTTTCTTTGGAATTTAAAGTAAAAAAGGGTGACAGGTTCACTACTAAAAGGCAAAGGAAACAGCAAAACCTTGACACATTCACAATTAAGAAATTATAAAAAAATCTCTGGAAATTTGCACACTGCGATGTATATTTATCAGCTATGTCTTGAAAGAATAAGATCGATGGGGCCTAGGAAAAGTATGTGCTAGTAAAGTATAAAAAGGGAAGGACATTTTCAAGTGTGTTACAGAGAAGGAAGCAGCTGGACTTAATAACCAACAATATGTGGGAGGTGAAAGTATGTTGAATCTTGTACAGAAGTTTGATGATCAGAGAAAGGGCGGGTAGTACTGCTGTCCAAATCAAAATAACCCTCTAAAATTAGTTCCACCTGTGCTAAAAATTTATGCTCAAATGCTGTTCCCAATTGGTTGAAATTTATAACCTTGCAATATGTTATGAGTAATAGTCACTATTGAACCAAAATCAATATGCAGTTCTCTACTGACAAATCTTGGGCTTATATTTTATCCATGTTTCTGCTCTCAGTAACTAGCATGATGCTTGACATTTAGTCAATGTTCCAAATGCTGAGTAAATGCATGAAATGGCAAAACTGTTGTCTGCTTAAGTTCTCTGGTTTTCCTTTAAAGCACATCTGGCTATAGGGTCAATTATTTGTTTGCTTTAATGAGTTGAGTGATTGTTTTTGTTTGTTGAAATTGAGCACTTTATGTCATATTTTGTGCAATGCATTAATAATCAGACATTTGCAATAGAGATTAATATTGACTTCAGATCAAGTCTATAGGTCATCATCATGATAAAAAAAAATGAATGTTTGGGTGAAATGGCTGTGTAGCCAGGATGCTAAAGAAGAGACCAAGGCCAATACTGCCTCATTTTTTTCTAGCTTTTTATTTCATGACCAATATGATGATTTAGGATCATGTTCCTAGGTAATCTAAGCAGGGATTCCAGCCACTACTCCACTGCATGCCCCTCCCTCTCCTGTTAAAAGTCTTTTCATAGCTCCTGGATCTCTGGAGGTGGTTGGGAATAGTGTACCAGACTGTCTGATGATAACATGTACTCTTTTCCCCAACTCTCCCAAAGTTAAGCAACTAGACTTTTTATAACAGCTTGGGATATTTCTGATATAGCTGACATCTATGCAAGATACAAATAGACCAGTTGTACATCTGCCCTCCAGATTGGGAGTGTTAGCTCCTTTATGTGTGAGACACATGCTTCAGTAGCCATGTTTTCTTGTCTCTTAGCTAGCTCAATTTCTGGCTAAAAAAATTAACTGACCTAATACGCAAAGCACCTAATGCAAAAAAAGACCTGAAACTGGCCTGGACACAAGGTTTCAGGGGACTCTCAGTCCCAACCTACTGAAGCAATGTAACAAAGAGGCTAGGAGCAAGGATTTTGAAGTCAAACAAAACAGGGTTGGTCTTCAACTTTGTTTATATTTCAGTTTCTTCATGTGTAAAGTAAAAATAATAACAGTATCAATTTAATAGCATTGTTGTAAGGATTATAGGAGGTAATGCTTATAAAGTACTTAGCAGATTTTCATGGCAAATAGTCAATAAAAATTATACATCATCATCATCATTATCATCACCACCATCATTGTTTCACAGTGACATAAATCAATGAGAATTCCCAACAGTACCCTGGTAGCTTGAGCCTGAGTTTACAAAGTGAGAGTTTCCTGGAGATGGCAAAATATAAGGGCTGCTTCGGACGGTACTGTCATCTTGGGTCTCCTACAGCTGCCATCACACACAACAAAAGGAGACACTCGCTGGGCAGAACCGCCTGTGCAGGAAGGGCCATAATAAGGGTGGTCAATTAATGACCATGCTGCTGCTGGTATTTCCTGGCTCTTTGGTGTCTGCAATTCATAAATCAACACAGATAAACCCTTCCAATGGCAAAAGCCTCATTTGGACGTTATCTGTGAATTTTACCAAAGAAGTAACCATATAATCAGTTTGTAAAATTGCCAACCCACTTCAACAGCTAATAGAAAATGAATTTATAGGCATAACTTAAGCCACCAACTATTTATTGTGTCCAGGTTAATTTTTAGTTACAGAAATCTGTTGACAATGATTATAATTTCTGGAAGAAAGAGAGGAAAAAAAACTCAAGAAAGCCTTATAAATATAAAAAACCTTAAAAATGAGACTGTTCTGAAAATGCTTCACTCAATGTCTTTATGCAAACTGCACACTAATTAATCTCATACAAACATGGATATTTTTGTAAAGCATAAGCCCAAGTGCCATTTTATGACCATGTAATTTACAAGTCTTCAAATTACATTAAAATCACCACATACAGTGTTTACAGTTTAATTACATGGTTATTTACCAGTCTCAATCAAGTGTTATTCATTTAGTACCTCTTTGCCTGATCTTACCTAAGAAAGAAAACCCTTTTATGCTGGATTTGAGTGGTAAACATTCAAACATGCCAATACTTGAAGGCAACAAAGATGTGATTTGGAGTAAACAAACTCCACTGACAGAGAGATTTCAGAGAACTTTCAGGACGAAAGAGACTGGAAAGAGACCAACATTTTACTAAAATAGTATTTTGTTTGTTTGTTTCAGTTCTACAGATATAAAGAAACCTATCACTATTCACTGCCCATTTTTTAAATTTATTGTTCAGTTATATTTGTGCCCATTTTTTAATGTAAAGCCAACTGAGTCTATTATCCTCAATTTGTGTTGTAATGATATAGTTCTTCAGTCAAGAGATATTTATTGAGAACCATATGTGTTCCAGATCCTGTGATACTAAGTGTAAAAAATAAATAGAACGCGGCCCATTGAACTCACAGACATTTCAACATGTAGAATATATTTACTTCTGGTCTTCTCTTTGTCATTAAGCAATACTGTCTTGAAATTAGGAAATCCCCACACCACCATGAACTACTGTCTTCAGGCGTTTCACAACCTTCGTGAGCTTTCGTCTTTTCATCTGCAAACTGTGGAGGTGGGGAATATAAGAATAATGCCAGTTTTCCCTCCATGATAGTTCAATGATATAGATCAAGCGAGACTGAAAACACTTTACAGAGTACTTCCTCAGGATTTGCCTTTCCAGTTATTTCCCAAGCTGAGTGAAACTGAATCCTTATTTACTTCCTTGTGTTGCCTAGCAACTCACAATGCCACATATCCCTGTTATAGTACTAGACAGTTATCAGGAAAAAATTATTTGATTAATTAACTAGGGTGTTCATTAATTCTTAAGACATAACTTTGAATTCTGTTCTTTGTTGAATAGAAATGGTCCTCATCGTGAAGTCCTTGGGTCTCCTGCCTCAGAATTGCCAGAAGGGCTTCTGAAATACCCACCCCCCATTTCTAATGCCACCTCCAGACTTAATGAATCAGAATCTTTAGTAGTGAGCAAAAGTACCTGCCTTTTAATAAGATCCTCTGGTAATTTTAAGCACTTTAAAATCCAAGACCCACTGTGTTCTATTTAGTAGAACTGTTTACAAATATTTCAGTTCTGTTATTTTGCACACGGTTGAAGTGAACTTCTTTGCCCACTTGTAATAAGTATTCATGTATCACTTGTTTGGGCTAATAAAATATAAAAGGAAGTGATGTACAAGTCATGTGATATTGAATTAAAGTAACTTATCTGAGATTATTTTTCTCATAATTTAAAAATTTTATTTCCCTTCTCCCATGATTAAAAGCAAGTCATAGTGACTTCCAGCCATGATGGAGGCATAGGTGGACACACTGTGCCTCCTCTCACAACCAAAATTAAGGACAACAAAAATTTAGAACCAAAAAAACAATCAAAACAGATAGAAAATTGAAGTGTACAGAAGTCCAATGATTCTCCCAGACCGGTAAGAGGGGTGGAGTTGGTGGCCAGCAGAGAGGGATCGTGGCAGGAAAAAGCAGTGGCTAGTGGTCCCAGATGCGAAGGCGGTGGTTGATGGCACACCCCAGGCCCACAGGCAGTGGTTACCAGGCACAGGGAGGCAACAAGCAAACCCAGCAAGGTGCACAAGGCGACAGACCACAGTCACACATTCACGTGCAGATAAACCAGGTGAAAACCAGCAGCGAGACAGACTGCATAACCCAGGGTCCCAGCACTGGGAAATAAAGCCTAAAAGCACCGATTGAAAACACTTGTGGGGGTTGAAGTGTGAGGAGAGACTCCCAGCCTCGCAGAGGGGACTGAAATTCGAGAGAGAGCATAGCAAGCACCATTGTTCCCTCACTGAACCTGCGCCCACATACAGTGTCACAACTCTGCGACTGGGTTGCCCCACCCTGGTGAACACCTAAGGCTCCACCCCTCATACCTAATAGGCATGACCAGACCAAAACAAAAAGAAGAAGAAAAAAATGGTTCAAACGAAAGAACAAATGAAACCAACATAGCCAATAGTTTTAAGAGACCAAGAGATAGCCAACCTATCAGATGCACAGTTCAAAGCACTGGTGATCAGGATGCTCACAGAATTGGTTGATTTTGGTCGCAAATTAGATGAACAAATGAAGGCTACAGTAAGTGAAATGAAGGAAAATGCACAGGGAACCAATAGTGATGGGAAGAAAACTGGGACTCATATGAAAGGCGTGGACTAGAAGGAAGAAAGGAACAACCAATCAGAAAAGAATGAAGAAACAAGAATTCAAAAAAATGAGGAGAGGCTTAGGAACCTCCAGGACATCTTTAAATGTCCCAACATCCGAATTATAGGGGGAAGAAGAAGAGCAACAAGTGGAAAACTTATTTGAACAAATAATAAAGGAGAACTTCCCCAATCTGGCAATGGAAATAGACTTCCAGGAAGTCCAGGAAGCTCAGAGAGTCCCAAAGAAGTTGGACCCAAGGAGGAACATAGCAATGCACATCATAATTACATTACCCAACATTAAGATGAAGGAGAGAATCCTAGAAGCAGCTAGAGATAAGGGGACAGTCACTTACAAAGGAGATCCCATCAGACTGTCGGCTGATTTCTCAAAAGAGACCTTGCAGGCAAGAAGGGGCTGGAAAGAAGTATTCCAAGTCATGAAAGGCAAGGACCTACATCCAAGATTGCTCTATCCAGCAAAGCGTTCATTTATAATGGAAGTAAGATAAGGTGCTTCTCGGATAAGGTCAAGTTCAAGGAGTTCATCATCACCAAGCCCTTATTCTATGAAATGTTAAAGGGACTTACCTAAGAAAAAGAAGATAAAAAATAGGACATTAAAAAGACAGCAAACTCACAGTTATTAACAACCACACCTAAAACAAAAGCAAACTAAGCAAACAGCTAGAACAGGAAGAGAACCACAGAAATGGAGATCATATGGAGGGTTAGCAACAAGGGAGTGGGAGGAGGAGAGAGGGGGAAAAGGTACAGAGAATAAGTAGCATAGATGGTAGGTAGAAAATAGGGTGAGGGCAAGCATAGTATGGGAAATGTAGAAGCTAAAGAACTTATGACCCATGGACATGAACTAAAGGGGGGAATGTGGGTGGGAGGGGGTGTGCATGGTGGAGGGGGATGAAGGAGGAGAAATGGGACAAATGTAATAGCATAATCAATAAAATATATTAAAAAAACAAGTCATGGCTAGCTTTCTCAAACCTGATTTAACAGTGGTGGCAAAGGGCATTAACATATTTTAGATTATAAACTAAGCCACACCAATCATTAGGACATCATTTTTGATGGACAAAACATTTTAATAGCAGGGTTATTAGCAAGCTCTTTTTTTCTCTTCAGGTATGAAATATTGAAGACAATAACATTAGTATAGAAAGATTTTATATGATGTTTCTATTTGGACATGCTAATTTATCCAAGTTAGGCAGAGTCTACACCAGCAAATGTAAAGTGGAAATAAATTGTATGGAACAAAAAGATGTCATTTAATATATTGAGCACCTGTCATATACAATTCACTGTGCTAACTACATTTACATTTAATCACATTTAGCAATAATCCTAGAGACATTATCTTCTACATTTTAAGTGTGAACAAATAGTTGCACTGGTTAAATAATTTTTCAGACTCTACCAAATTAGAAATTGAGACTCAGGCTGACATCTGCTTGTGTGCTCAGGCAATAACCTTTCTACTGCATCTTTTCACCTGTGGGAAAGCCAGTCTTTCAACATGTTGATGATCAATCTAACTTCCCAATTAATTGCTCAATTTGTCTGAGGTCTCAGCATCTTCATGAATATTATAAAATATAGCCTTTTCCAACATTTAATCACAAAAACCTACAGACCATGCATGGCATGTGTGCAGTGTGTATCTGTACAGCCATTGCACTTTCAGTTAGAAAAATTGCAATGGCACATGTAAAATGATACTTAAGTTCTTCTTTACCCATTTTACAAACCAGCACCTCTTCTGTGTAGATACAAGGGAAATGTAACAAACTAAACTAGTGTGATCACCTTTGGAAATTGTTGGCCCTAACATACAGGTATTTGAATGACTTTCAATCTAGCAAACATGTTAAATGTATGATGTGTAATTAACATCCAATAGGTATCTCAATCGAATGTAAAATATAATATTATTTCTGATATTAGGGATTTGGAGAAGCTTTGGAAAGATGCACATAGATGAAACTAAGCCCATTTTGTGAATTTTGATAAGTGAGGCAACAATGTAGCTACAAATTCTACTGTATCCCTGATACTGTATGTCAGGTTCTAAATTAGACAAGCAAAGCATAAAATGAGATGATAAGATTTAGAGTATGGCAGAAAACTGTGGAGAAATAGGCATGGTGCTTACAGTTTTTGTGGAATAAGTGAGTATTTTCTTTGGGCTTTGGCTGTGGAATATTACACATCCATGTGGAGTTATTTAGTTGCTAGTTCTTTAAATGATACATATATTATTAAGCTTATATACATCAAACATATATGGCAGCATAAATGCAAAATAATAGCTATCAATGACAAACAAAAGTCAGTAATAATGAACAATTCTTAATGTTGTAATTTGAGTAATTTTTTCTAAGTATGTGTTACATAATTGAATTTACGGGTAAGCTGTTGTACAACTTGATTCAAATACCTTATTATTAGGAGTAAATAGTATTTAATCTGAGTAAAGGAAAATTAGAACTATAGAATTCCAACTCTGATTTCACAAGTGAAGAAACATATTCAGGAAGTTAAATAATTTGTTTAATATCACTTAGCTAATACAGTGAAGACACAGGGCTGAAATGATATTTCTTGAACAGCACTCTTACAAGTCCATGTTTACCATTTAAAAAGTAAATAGAACAAATAAGTTTTTATTAAATCATTTTTATTGTTATTCTATTACAGTTGTCTCAGTTTTCCCTCCATTGCCCTCTTCTGCCCATCCTGCTGGTGACAGATAAGTTTTTGTTAAAACTAAATTAAAAAGTCACCGTTACTTACATGTAGATATTTTTTAAGTCTATTAAATCTATACTGCATTATACATAAACAAGTATATCCCAAAATAACTAATTGGATATTAAATGTCCATATTTACATGTCACATTGATTACTCCCATTTTTATGTTGAGTATATTATACTAGGGTTATTATTGCACCATTACAGCTGAGAAAATAGAAGTTAATACAAGTTATGTCTTTATTCTTAGGTTCTTCTGATATAGACACACTTGTATCCTGCTTGGCTACCCTACCTTTTACCAAATTGTTTAACCTTAAGAGGGCAAAAATCATACAACACAGATCTGGTTAACAAAGAGTACAATAAATACATCGAAAACAACAAAACCAAACCACAAACAACTAAAAGAAAAGAGAAAGTGAGAGAATTTTTGGAGTAAACTTTGAGGATGGAGTGAAGCACAGGAACACCAATCCAAATATCATACAACAGGTTTTGTCTTTATTATCAAGACTTTCACAACATCAGGCAGAATTCATTTTAAGAATCTCAGTGCTGTGAAATATAGAATATTAAAATCAACTTACAAATTATTGTAGTAAAACCCCTAGGAAGAATTACAATCAAGTTGAGTCAACTGGATTTCTCCAGGATCTCTGACTTTAGCTCTGACTAACAAAAATCTTAATGACATAATATTAGCTAATATCAGACTGACTAATTTAAAGCATACACATGCACACACACACACACACACATATATATATACATACCTATATACATAAAATCATATATATATACATAAGCATATATATACACACATAATTATATAGAAGTGTGTATATAGAAGTATGTGTACCTGTGCTTGAATGCAACACTTGTGCATTGCATTCAAAACTGAGTCTCAAAATATTTTGAAAGCAAAAAATTATGTATGAGAATTCTCATTCCGTACACAAAAATGGAGTTTTGAAAATTACTTATTCTAAGGATCAGAGACAAGGTAAACAACCTCAGAATACAGGCTTAGATTAACCTATTGAAATTTTGATACAATTAAATAAAAGGGAAAATATGTGTCAGTCAATTGCAGTAAATTATCCCCTTACTCCTCGCAATCTTGGAAGAAACTATTATTACCTATATTTTACAGATTAGACAACTGAAGATAAACAAGTTTAACTAACGACAAAAAAGAGTGGTCAGGGCTGCCGGGTCTGGTTGTATAGTTTGTGTGCTGAACAGCAGCACCTGATAGCAGGGAGGGGCCACTTGAGGCTGACGCACATATTGTGTTCTGCTTCCTTATTGATGCACCCCAATGAAGCATTACATCATCAGAGAGAAAGGGTGCCTTTCTCTAATTTTTCCAAAGGCCACCAGCCTCACTGGATTACAGGATTAAAATTTGCATTTGTGTATGTCTGGTGCAAAGATGAGATTCTTCCCACTATGTCTCGAAGCCTCTCTCACTAGAAAGATGCAATAGGAGTAGTTTACTGATAGCTGGTGTACACTCATAATAATAGGGCTATTTGGTCTGAGTCTCTTATTTAGGATAATGAAGTAAATAAAATATTGCAAGTCTTCTCATGACTTCTCTCTTTTAGACAGAACATTATCTGACCTTGAGGTCTGGGTATGAGTAGAGGGGAAGAAAAATTATTTTTGATTGGTCTGTTTCATTTGTATGATTTTCTAAAATGTAACAGTCACTATATAGTAAATCCCTCTTCGTGGTTTAACAAATAAATCTATAACAAGAGAATCAGCACCATACGTGACATGTAGTAGGCAATCATTCATGTAGTAATTACCAAATTGTACCAAATCAGTTCTCAGGTTTTCATCAGCAAGAAAGGTGAGGCTAGTAATATAAATGGACATGTAGTGCCGTAGATGTTAGCCATTTCAGTTGCTAAAATCAAATGCAATATGAAAACTACTGTCTCTGCACAAGGAGATGAAGCCTATGAGAAGAGTTGGTGGTTTCAGTTTTCCCAGCACTGGAACCTTGGCTTTTCCTGCCTCCTGCAGTGCTCAGTAAACTCCTTTAGGGGTAAAGCCAATGGGTAATCTATCTTCAGCACTTCTCATACAATAAGTGCTCTGTTCATAGTACGTGCTTCATGAATGCTGTTGATGAAATAACCATGTCTTTTTCCTACCTCTCCCAACACTCATGATCATACTGCTGCCCTCTAGACACTAGGGCCTTTTATTCTGTGTTATTAAAAAAGTAGAAAGGAAGTACAAAGAAAGCCTATTTAGGGAACAAAATATTAAAGAGCAATAGAAAACAAATTGTAGTTATATTCTCTAATGAAGGATCCAGAAATAGCAAGGACTCAGAGAAGAGAGGTATTCGCCAAGGGCTGAGGCTGCTAGAAGAAGTCAAATTAAATCTTCAAACTAGAGATGATGGGAACAAATTGTACAGGAGGAGAGAACACCATCAATGAAGAGAGAGGAGTTCAGAAGAATGAGTGTATTCAAAGGAGGACAGTGAAAAACTATTGACCTGGAGTAAAAAATTCTCATTAGAGGTGTGGAAGGTAAAAGCTGGAATCTGAAGTTTAAGCCATGGGGCCCTAAACTTGACCTTCAGCTATAGTGAGTGGACTGAAGTAGGGCAAGGGGGGGAACACAGGAGGAACTGAAGACAGTTTTTAATTTTTTTAAATTTAAGTATATTTGGTATATAATCTTATGTTGATTATATTAGTTTTGGGTGTACAATATAGTGATTCAACAATCTCATGCTTTACAATGTGATCACCCCACTGATTCTAGTAATCATCTGTCACCGTGTAAACTCATCACAATATTGTTGACTATGTTCCCCTTCTCCTTTTTACCCATCTTCCCAATCTGTCCATTTTGGTAACCAGCTCTTTTGTCTCTGTTTCTATGAGTCTGTTTTAGCTTTGTTGGTTTGTTTTGTTTTTAGATTCCACATATAAATGAAACTATAAGTATTTATTATTCTCTGCCTCACTTATTTTACTTAGCATAATACACTCTGGATCCATCCATGTTGCCACAAATGGTAAGACTTTATTTTTTATTGCTGTGTAATATTATCTCTCTCTCTCACACACACTCACACACACACACACACACACACGCACGCACGACCTGTCCAGAAAGTATCCAGCCATGCGCTATGAAAAATAGAGACATTTATTGAAGAAGATACAAGAAATATACATAGGACAATGACACCTTAGTCCCCTTCAAAGTAAGCACGTTGGGACCATCATATTTTCCTGAATCTCAATGATGGTTTGACATCTCTTCCCTTTCAAAGGTGAAATTAGTTTTGGGAAAAGTCAGAAGTTGCAGGGTGCCAAATCTGGACGGTAGAGGTGCTGAGTTACCTGGGCGATTTGATGTTTCTCAAAAAAACTCTGCACAAGAGGTGATGCATGAGCTGATACATTGTTGTAATGAAGCTGCCAATCACCAGTTGCCCGTGGCTGTGGCCTTCTGAATCATCCAAATAATTTCCTCAGAGGAATGTTTAAGCTTTACACAAAACTTGATGCAGATTCATTGTTCTACTCACTCATTTTGAATGTGACAGCCACACAATACACATGCTCACTCAATGGGATTTGCCACCCCCACTGACTAGTACAGTGAAGTCCTCATTGTTCATGCATGTGCATTCGAGTCCACTCTCCTTTGCTGCCAGATAACATCGATGTGGCACAGACTGTTCTTCTTATATTGACAATAGATAGACCTTTTCCAGACACATCTTCTGTATCCATCCATCTATCCACAGACACCTAGGTTGATTTCATATATTGGCTATTGTAAATAATGCTGCAGTGAACATAGGGGTGTATATTTTTTTTTCAAATTAGTTCCTAAAATTTATATGGAGCCATGAAAGAGTCCTAATAGCAACAGGTTTCTTTAGAAATAAGAACAAAGTTGGAGGTATCACAGTCCCTGATCTCAAACTATACTGCAAAGCTATACTAATCAAAATAGTATGGTACCGGCACAAAAATAGACACATAGATCAATGTAACAAAATAGAGAACCCAGAAACAAACTCTCACTTATATGGTCAACTAATCTATCAAAAGGAGGTAAAAATATACACTGGAGTAACAACAGTCTCTTCAACAAGTGGAGCTGGGAAAACTGGACAGATAGCTGCAGAAAAATAAAACTGGACTACTCTTATACAATATACAAAAGTAAACTCAGCATGGCCTAAAGACAAATGTAGGGCCTGAAATGATAAACTCCTAGAAGAAAACATAGGAAGTAAACTTCCCAACATCATTTTGAATAATATCTTTTTGGATATGACCCCTCAAGCAAGTGAAACAAAAGAAAAATAAACAAATGGAACTACATGAAACTAAAAACCTTTTTTACAGCAAAGGAAACCTTCAACAAAACAAAAAGGCAATTTACTGACTGGGAGGAGATATTCATCAATGATATATTTTATAAGGGTTAATATCTAAAATATATAAGAAAGTCTTACAACTCAATAAATAAATAAACAATTCAATAAAAAGAAATGGGCAGAGGACATGGAAAAACTTTCTCCAAAAGAGACATAGAGATGGTCAACAGACACGTGACAAGATGCACAAAGTCACTAATCATCAAGGAAATGCAAATCAAAACCACAATGAGATACCATTTCACACCAGTCAGATTGGCTATTATCACAAACATCATCAAATAACAAGTTTTGGTGAGGATGTGGAGAAAAGGGAACCCTAGGTACTGTTGGTGGGACTGCAAAGTAGTGCACCCACTGTGAAAAACAGTATGGAAATTCCTCAAGAAACGAAAAATAAATATTCTATTTCTGGGCATCTATTCAAAGAAAACTATACTTTTTTAAAAATTATTTTCCAAATTGAATCTATGCACTGTTTTTAAAATCTTTTTTATTGTTGTTCAAGTACAGTTGTCTCCATTTTCCTGCCACCACTTTTCCCCGCCCCACCCACCCCCACCTCCCACTTTCAATCCTTTCTTTTTTCACTATTTAAAACAAAGTTCTTCTAGAAAGACAGCAACATGATTTACTGAACTTTGTGTTACTTCACCTAGATTAAATATTTGTATTTTAACAATGACTTTTTAGGAGATAGTGCCTCATCCCAAAGCTAAATTGATAATCTTGGGTGGGCAAGATATTCTTGAGTGTTTGGGCTTTGGGATGACTTTGAAATCACACCTTGGAAAAGAAAGTCTACCTGCAAGGATGTGCAACCTGCTGTAAATTTTCTCATATGGAATTATAAAGCACTGGCCCCCTGTATCAGAGGTAGAATGCGTACAGACGTGGAGTGAAATGTTGGTATTGCCACCATGGGTCATGGCAGCAGCTAAAAAGTCACAACTGTCTGTTCAAAAGATGTCTGTTCAAAACTTTCACTCTAGGTATCCTAGTCTTTGCCTTCCTGCTTCCCAGTTAACCCAAGGCTAAAATGGTTCTCACTTTATAAATTGGTTGAAAAAGAATATGAATATGAACAAGTATGGTGCCTGATCAACAGTCCTTATCAAATAAAGTGGTTCTGTAGGCCTATTAGAAGAATATGTTGATTTAAAGCCAGATGGTGTAAAATAAATACTAGCTTGGAAGGGTGGAAACCTAGTTGGTTTTAGTCCTGACTCTGTCACAGACCCATCGTGTGTTGGCAAGGGGATTAGTGTTGCCAGGATAGCCATGTTTGGTGGTGTGACACATTTCCATGGTAATATTCATAACAGATTTGAAATCCTAGTATGTTAGAAGAACATAGGTACAGAGCATTGCCATCAGGCATCAGTTCTCCATAAATCTTCCCTGGAGTCCCAGAAAGTATGTGACAGCATGTACCTGTCCTATAAATGTTGTGATGGTTGACTTGGCATAGCCGCCTCTTGGTTTTGTATGTAGTTGGATGACCTTCCTTTCAGAAAAGGAAGAAAGCACAAGCTGTAAACTTTAGTAGGCAAAATGATAACATACATTTCTGTGCTGTGTATTTGTCTCTCAGTGGATGTACAGAAAATATCAACCTTCGCAATTTTATTTTTAGTGAGACAAAAAAATTTATTTTTTAAAAAATATTTTTCAATATTTAATATGGGCCAGAAATTTCATAAATTCTTTACATATATTAATTCATTTGATCCATGGAGCTATATGAACTCAGTATTATTATTAAGCTACATGCAGATGAGAAAAATATTTTTATTTATTTATTGTTGTTCAGTTACAGTTGTCCCACCTTTTTCCCCATTGGTCACTCCTACCCACTCCTCACCCACTGCCACAGTCAGTCCCCCTGCACTCTCTGTGCCCATGAGTCTGCTATTTGTGTTCCTTTGCTTGCCCCTTCCCCTTCTTTCTCCTGTTTTATCTCCCTTCCCTTGCTCCTCTGGTCACTGTCTGTTTGTTCTTTATTTCAATGTCTCTGGTTATATTTTGCTGATTTGTTTGTTTTATTGATTAGGCTCCACTTATAGGTGAGATCATATGGTGTTTGTCTTTCACAGCCTGGATTATTTCACTTAGCATAATGCTCTCCAGTTCCATCCATGCTGTCACAAAGGGTAGGCGTTCCTTCTTTCTCTCTGCTGCATAGTATTTCATTATATAAATGTACCATAGTTTTTTGATCCATTCATTTACTGATGGGCACTTTGGCTGTTTCCAGCACTTGGCTATTGTAAATAACGCTGCTGTGAACATTGGGGTGCATAGGTTCTTCAGAATTGGTGTTTCAGGATTCTTAGGGTATAGTCCCAGCAGCAGAATTGCTGGATTGAAAAGCAGTTTCATCTTTAGTTTTTTGAGGAAATTCCATACTGTTTTTCACAGTGGTTGTACCAGTCTGCATTCCCATCAACAGTGCACTAGGGTTCCCTTTTCTCCACAACCTCACCAGCACTTACTGTTTGTTGATTTGTTTATGATGGCCTTCTGACTGGTGTGAAGTAGTATCTCATTGTGGTTTTAGTTTGCAGTTCTCTAATGGCTAGTGATGCTGAGCATTTTTTTTTCATGTGTCTCTGGGCCCTCTGTCTGTCCTCTTTAGAGAAGTGTTTGTTCAGGTCCTTTGCCCATTTTTTTTAATTGGATTGTTCATCCTCCTGGTGTGGAGTTATGTGTGTTCTTTATATATTTTCAAGATCAAACCCATGTCTGAGGTATCATTGGCAAATATATTTTCCCTTACAGTTGGTTCCCTTTTCATTTGGAATTGTTTAAGGTAATTTTAGGAACTGAAAGTCTTCTAGAGAAAAGACCTGTTTGTTTTGTGGGTGGAGAAAACTATTTTTTTTAGGACAGTAGCTAAAAGGAAACTCTAAATAAGCTTTATGCTTAAAGGCAAAAACTAGATTCTTGCTCAGGCTCTTCATTGTCTTCGATGCCCTGGTCAGTGCACTTTGTCTTTGCTGTTTCATTTAAAAAAAAATTAGCATGGGATGGGGTTGGGTGGGAGTTGAAAACACTGCACTAGATGAGGTAATTTTAAGACTTTCTGCTTTTGAGTCAGTTCTGTGTTTGGATGGGCAAAGAAATAGATCCTGATAGATAAATTTTAACAGAATTATAGTTGCTCTTAAAATGTGGTCTATTATCACCTTACATGCTATCTGCTGACTCAACCCACAAAACTTCTCAATATGAATGCCACTATTGTTCTCATTTATAGTACAAAATAGATTCCTATGTATGAGTATTAGTAAATTTCCTTGAATGTCATGGCCCAAATGCTTTGAACAGTCAGTGTTGTTATAAAATCATTATCCTACTCAGCCTTTGCCATCCAACCCAGCTTCAAAGGTTTCCAAAGTGAACTGTGGCATATGCCTCACTTTTCTTAATGCAGGTCTTATACAAAACCCCTTGAGTACTTTTCGGCTATTCCACCTGTGCTATTCTTTCCTCCGCCATTAACACGTTAAAGGAATCACTGTTATAAAGTGGTTTGTCCAAGTTGCACTGTTTCTTAAGGCTCAATTGTCTTTTTACAGCACATTCCCGTGTGTCTGGATCTACTGGCAACATAGTCCACAGCCAGTTGGGTCATATTCTTCCTGGAAGAAAGACAGATGACTGCATTCTTTGTCTTGGTATTATTGTTCTTTTTAACCTACTATTTTATCAACTGATTTGCTGCAATTAGCTTGTCTACAGGCTTTCCTTTCCAACAGAACTGATTTAATGGCTTTCCCGTCCTTTGTGAGAACATCGCCTTCTTCTAGAGAAGTATTTAACCTTATTAACGATGACTTAGATTCCATGATTGCTTAAGATAAAAGGAAAACGGAGATAGTATTCACTGGAAACACAACCCCAGATCGCGGAGCTTTTAAGGTTGGTTTTTCTATTCTTCATCTCTGCTTTTATGGAGTATATGTGAAACTTAACCAGACAAGAATGATTTCAAAAGTGTGGCTGCACAGAGAGTCCAGTGTGAAGCAAGCCTGCAAGCTATTGAACAGATGTAGCAGGTGTAAACATATTTCCTTATCTTGGTTCCTGGATTTTACATCCTCCTGGAAGACTCTCTGTACTGCAGAAAAGGGTTATCGGTACAGATGGTAAACTGCTAAAATGCCCAGAAGGTTCAAGCTCATCTCTGTTCTTAAAGAAGAGGAGGAGTGAGTGTTATCTGACTCACAGGTGTTTGGAAGGCTCCAAATTACCTTCAGATTTTTCCGTTTTATTTTGCTTGCACAGATGTCTTGGGTTATGTGTTGGAAATATCTGCTTCTTATGGTGTCCAAGTGTTTAAAGCTGGCAAGAGTGTCCCGAGAGCAAGGAGGTGGAGTTGAGCTCTTGGCACATGAGCCCCTGCAGTCCTTGCAGATTGAGGCTCTGGGCCTCTCTTGTCCCTAAGCTGCTGCCACTGATTATTTTCTCTGGTCACTGACTCCTCACCTTCCTGCTTTGCAGAGCTCTTATTGTACAATGTTTTGGCGCAGACACTCCATTTTTCTTGAACCTTAATGTCCCTGGTTCCTGTTTCTGTCTCTCTCAACCTGTGGCAGCAACAGGTGCAAACAGGCACTGACCACATGCTTCAGGGGTTCTGCTAGAGCAGTTCCTGTGAAGTGAGCAGTGGAGCTGCCCTTCTGTGACAACCCAGAAGAAAGGAAGTTAGCTTCCTTTCCCAGACCAGTAAACGTTAATTCCCTATGAAAAAAGCAAAGCAAGACAAAATTAGACTAATGTCAATGCCTGTTACCTCATTTAACAAGCTGCATTTGCCCTCCTGCAGTTTATCTCTTCCTACTCAAATAAAAAGTAACATTTCCTCAGAAGAGCATTTCCTCAAATGGATTCCACGGGAATTTTAACTGGTCGTGTTTGGGAAAATCCCGTGCTGACAAGAAGTTTGAGAACTCCTGTGTGATACAAAAGTAAACTTTGTTTTAAAGCCTGAAATGTCTTTGGGGCATTTAAATATGCTACTTTCTAAGTCAAGATTTTTATAAACACATTATGTGGGATTTCCCATTATTTATTTAACTAAGATTTTTTTTTGTGTGTGTGGAATATGTCATGAGGCAGGGACCCCTTGGAACATAGTTCTGGAAATGTTTGCTTTGACAGAACAACAAAGCCCCAGAGACCCACATCTAGCAGCAGCCAGCCCTAGGGAAGCTCAACACACAATTAATGGGGTTTTGTTTTGTTTTCTGTTTCGAAATTGTGGGCAAAAGGAACTGACTTTAGGGGGTTTTGAAGATTATAATGGCCATATTGGCTATCTCCCTGACATCTCTTTCTCCCCTGCACTATTGTAGTCCTGCTCTTTGAGAAGGATTGTCCCCAGTCTTAGCACCTGCTATGGCCTGGCCTGGTCCTTCCCCACCCAAATCCATACATTGAAGCCCTACCTCCCAGTATGACTGTATTTGTAGTTAGGACCTTTAATAAGGTAATTAGGGTTAGATGAGATCATAGGGGTGGGCCCTAATACACTTGACTAGTGTTTTTATAAGAAGAAGAAATTTGGACACTCAAATACACACGTGCACAAAGGAAAAACCATGTGAGGACATAGTGAGAAGGCAGCCAACTGCAAGCCAGGGAGAGATGCTTTAGGAGAAAGCGAACCTCTTGACACCTTGATCTTCAACTTCTAGCCTCTGGGAAAATGTTTCAGTTATTTAAGGCACCCTATCTCTGGTATTTTGTGATGGCAGCTCAAACAACCTAACACAGCACCCATTGGGCCCTGTACTACAATATCAGAGTAATCCCATTACCCACCACAGTAACTTTTCAGAGACCCTGGGCCTAAGCCAGTCAGTTTCATGATATTTCTCTGGACACAGGGTTTAGTTCAAGAGTACTCCCATTATCATAATGTCTGGAACTTTGTTTAATGGTGTTGAAAACATGCCTTTTTGTTCCTGATGTATGTAACTGAGGAAACCCGTACCTTCGTGCTGTGAGCAGCCATTCTGTGCAGGAAGTCAGAGGACAAAAGATAGAAAAGGCAGAGAAGAAAACAGAAAAGAAGTGCATTTGGAGCTCTGATCAATCCATGCCTTAAGGCTGAATCATTCAATTCTGTGAGCTAATAAATCTCTTAGATTGCTTAAGTCACATTGTATTATTTGCTTTCACTAACAATGAAAACCACCCCAACTGTACACAGGTTACCCAAGAGCCATGGTGAATCAAGCTTCAGTCCCTCAACCGAGGGGCTCCTGGACAGGCTTTATGTCCACATTTTGTGTGCTTGACTTGTTATCTCCGAGTTCCTGAGTAATAAATTCAGTTCACAATCACTATGCTGCCGCATTGCTTCCAATATCAGGGTATGTGCCCCAGTTTGTGGGTCTTTTAGGCCTTTTAATTAGCTAAATGTCTTAGTTCTTTTTAAGTGATTAAGTAATGGGCATCAACATATAATGTTTTTCACAGGTAAGGAGACTCTTAGAAACAAACGCACCTGCAGGATCTTAGGGAATTTCTAAGGCTAAACAACAGGGCTACTAGACAGTCTGATAGTAGATGTATTTGGGGGCAGGACAAAATGTCTGTTATGGGTCAGCCAGCCATGAAGAAAATCTGACTCAGGAAACATATAGGATAAGGAACAGTGACCCACTTAAACTAACAGGAATTGAGGTCTTCTTAAGACATTTAACAAAATGAATTCCTAAGACCTTAATACCTGATGCTTCAAATATGCATCTCCACACATTAATTCCCAGTTTCCCATGGATAAAGCTGACAGACTAGGTCTACCTATATTAGCCTTTTTTTCTTTTATACTCTGAACTCCTGTAAGCTTCCCCAGGCTTACGAACAGAAATAAGGCCATTGCTGGTTTTTAGGCTGAGTGGACTTCTCACAGGCGAGTGTCGCACTAGGTGGACAGCATCTGTGTACTGGCAGGCTTTCAAGTCTCCAGTGATGATTCAGCAACTTGCTCAGTTTCTTGGAATTGACCACTCGTTCACTTCCTGAACCTAGGTTTTGTCAACCATAAATTAATAGTCCTGACACAGGCTTTGTTCTCAGAGAGCAATACAAAATTCCAGCAGAGGTTATCTATCAAAGATTTGATTATCCACCAAATCACTGAATACAGTTGTGAGTATGTGAAAGACTGAGTTTATTCTTATATCATTACTTATTAACTATTGTATTATTTTCCACACAAATAATTATAAACCTATTCTGCCCCACCCTGCACTGATTAAATGTCAAGCACTGCTCTAGATACTGAAGTGTGTAAGGCAGATAAAAATCCCTATGCTCATAGAGTGTAGGATCATTTGTATGTGTGTACACGTGTATGCACATACAGATTAAAAAGAAATAGGTAATTAAATTATATAATATGTAAGAGTAAGTTAAAGTCTGTGGTAGTATTGTGCTGTGACCAATTGGCTAAGCTGGAACCATGTTCTCCAGAATCCCTTTACCTATATGGTTCCTGGTTAAAGTTGACCAAAACTGGAATTCACACAAGAGTAGGAAGCTGGAAGTGAAGCAGCAGTCCTACTATCTGAAGATCATCACGATTAGATGCCGTAAGAGACAGATGCAGAGGATTCCGCTTTTCTCTCACCTTGATCTGTGCGCAGCTCTTACAGCTGACATCTGCTCTGCAGACTGACAGCAACTGCAGGTTGACCAATGAAGAAAAGGCTCGAGCCTTCCTTCCATTGACGCTCCCATGCCACCCCACTCCAGCTGGCTGTGCCTCGCATTCCCGTATTCTCTTGCAAGCTCCTCCTTACTCATGTAAAGCAAGAGTTTTTCAGAAGGGCTGGGCTAGGATTTTTTCTGATCTCCCAGTTCCTTTGCAGACCCTCACTTGTGCAGCTCCTCGAACAACTGTGGATGGTCTTGTTTCCACAATGCACCATATGTCATATTACTCTTGGCAGTTCTGTTTCCCTGATCGAACCCTGACTGATAGAAGCAGAATGGAAAAATACAGCAGGGGAGGGGGAGGGGGAGTGCTGGTGGGGGGTGAGCTGCAATTTTAAATAATACAATCAGGGAAGTTGTCCCAAGAAGGAAGCTCTAGAGTACAGACCTGAGGTAATAAAGGAAATAATTGTAAAATCCTTTCTAAAGCACCTAAAAACTATTCAAAGGATAATCATCATAATAAAAGATTTGGCCCAGAAACACCTACAACTATATATCTTATAATGTGGCATAAATACAGTAATCAAAGGAGTACACTATGATTTTCTTTAGAGTGCTCTTTTGAAACTGTATTTTCTTAAACCTTATGGCATCTTGCTGAGGCAAAATCAGGGCCAGAATTGTTCTTTGGGCTTTTAGAAGGGAAAGAGCTCTGTAGGTATGAAGCCATAAGAAGAAAATACCCTCATTAAGTCGCATTGCTCCGGGGACGACTGGAGCTCAGCCATCTATTTCTTCCCAACACACTCCTCCAGCTTAGTCTTCTGTTTGTGAGGGCAACAATGAAAAATAAATGCAGAGAGTGTAAGGAAATCAGGGAGCCGGCCCCCCGAGAAGGAGAAAGTGACATAGGAAAGTTTCTCCATTGGGATTCACAGAGATGAACTTGGCTTCAGAGCTTTAGATAAAGCAGGATCTACACTCAGCTGGTGTGCTAGAGCGATATGAAACTGCCTGACCAAACAAGGTACAGAAAGGAGACACTCTGCTCCTGTATTTTCCGCCTGCAGCACCCAGGAGTTCGTCTCCTGGCAACCTGCCACCTGCTTTCCCTTTGCGGACGCTCATCCGCCCCTAGGGGGAGCCCATCGTCTGTCGACCTCCAAGGAACCCCAGTGTTTGAACCGCCTCTTCTGGGGATGGCAGTTTGGCTCTCTTTGCAGGACACAACTGGAACATCTGCCAGGAAAAGATTGTTTTGAGGCAGGTTGTGGGCCTCCTGTGCCAGGGCAGAGCTGACTGCCGATGGACAATTGCGGACCTTCTTTCGACTTTACAGTTTAAAGCTAAATAGAAGGTTCTCTTTAGATCATGGCGAGTAGAGCTCTTAATTTATAAGCATAACAGTTCTGCAAAAATTCTATTTTGCAACAAAAAATGCTTGTTTCATTCTCAGTTTGGGTTTTTTTCTAAACTAGTTATTTGTTAGTTGAAATGGATGTGTAATAATTTTAGATATTTTTAACACTGTAAAACATACGGCATTTTGCATACACATTTCCCTACCTCCAAAGTTCCCTTGTGGAAGCAACAGGCACAAACTGAAAAGTGGGCAGACAGGAACCAAAAGTTTCTATTTTGAGAGGCAAATGCTGAACAAGACCTTCTGTGCACATGAAGGCAACTCGACAAAGGAAAATGTGTCTCCCCTTAAAGTGCTGGATCTTAGTCCTGTATTTCCCTGCTTCTCATACTTCACTTTTCGACCCACTAACATCAGCTCAGAAGCAAGCCCACCTCACAGGCGTGCGGACGCAACTTAACTAAGTCAGGAGGGAAAGCCTGTGGGTGGGGATAGGAAAGCCCCTGACCTGCCCACACATGAACGCCTCCAACGACTTGCCAGCTGTTTATAATCGCCCCCATTGATGACAGTTTGGAAAGAAAGGAAGAAACTAACAAATGTACCTGGTACCATGCCAAATTCGTAGCAAAGTTCGATGACGGGAAGAATCTTATTCTTTTTGTCTCCTCCTACCTTTTTGTTTTAGTTTTTCACGTAGTCATTTGTTTTTCCTTAGTTCCAGAGAAGCTTCTGGTATAGGCCAAGACAATGTCAATGGTTTCATAGATAACACTCGTTGAATTGAATTAAGGTAAACGAACATGAAAACAAAAGCCAAGAGTCCAATATTTATCTTTTTAACCATTCCGTGTCACAGAAACCAGCAGGAAGGGCTCAGCGTAGTATGAACATCACATAAATGTTTCTTGTCTGACAACACTGCTCAGACACGTTTATTTTTCCCAATATCTAGTGCCAGTTTGTTCCAGGAAAATATCCAATAGTACCCCTTGGTTTCAGAAGTCTCACTGTGCATACCAATGTCCTAGTTTGCATCTTAAAGGAGCAGAATCTAACCTTCCCACCTATGATAAATACATATAACCTGATCTGTAATAAGATACATTTCAATAACAGTGAGCAGGTATTCAGTCTTTTAAAAAAAAATCTCTATTAAGTGCTAGCTTCTTCCACACCCTCTGTAATTACCTGCATATGGGAAATGAAGCAGTCCATTTGCCTCCACTGTGTTACGATGAGGGTCCCGTAGGATTACCTCTTTACCAAACAACCAAGGACTAGATAAATAAAATGAAGGCAAATACTGTAGAACAGCAGGAGAGAAGGGCATGAAGACAATCTTTTCCCATCCTTTATTTAAAGAAATAAAATACAACAGAAATCTTATCTGAGGTGTAAAGCTGACTTAAATTTGAAGTTTGCATTTCTTCTCTTATGACTGAATAACTTGAATGCCATTTGCCATATCAGGAAGTCTTTCCTTTCCTGTTCATCTCATTGAGAACTAGCTTTAAGGAAGAGAAAATTCACCTCTTCTCAATATTTAATTAGTAAAGTACTGTTCTAGCTAGTCACATTTTATTTTTAAGTTAATTTATGTCAAAACTATACTTAAAGTAAAAATGCCTTGCCAGCATATACTTTTAAAAATAAAGTTGTTCTGCCCTGGCCGGTGTGGTTCAGTGGACTGAACACTGGCCTGTGGAAAGGTCGCTGGTTTAATTCCTGGTCAGGGCACATGCCTGGGTTGGGTTGTAGGCCAGGTCCTCAGCTGGAGGCATGTGAGAAGCTACTGATCCATGCATCTCTCGCACATGTATCTCTCCCTCTCTATCTCTCTCCTTTCCAGTCTCTCTAAAAATAAATACATAAAATCTTAAAAAAATAAAATTGTTGTTATACTTTGGAAGTGTGACAGCATTAACAAAAATAAATTCTAATGGGAAAGCAAATTAGCTTTACATTTCCCATACCCTTCTCTAGCTCTTATTTTAGTGCCTGCAATGTTTACAAGGCTTGAATACTAGAAGGTTTTTTTCTCATAATTATTCATGAAATTCAATTAAGCTGTCATTAGACGAACGATTATGTTATCCTGGTCCTTTTGCCCCCAACAGCCAGACTTCCTATGAGTTATCTGAGCCAGAGTTTTACCTGAATTTCTTCTGAATTATGTTTTATAATGAAAAAAATTATAAAGATATCTAAGCATCATATTAAACAAACTGTTTATATAATCATCAAAACTATTTATAGCAATACTTAAAGGATGTAAACACGCAGGTATACTTAGCTCCCTAACCTAAATCTTATTTCCCACAGCAATTTTATAGAAATCATTCTTAATCTTTCTGTCCCTGATAAAAACTTCCTGTGCTTATAATATATAGCTCCAATAACACTCTCAGGCTTTTTTAAGTCAATGCCAAGAACCCTTACACCCGATGTCTCTTCAGTGTTTTAGCCCCCCTTCAAGAAAAACATGCCTATCTTCTGCTCACCTTTAAAAGATAAAATGACCAGCTTGCCCTTGCACATTACTCGAATCTTCCCCCTGCTGCCTGAAGCAAAAAAATGTTAGAAGGAATAACTAAAACAATGGGAAACAATAAAGGATGGGGAAAGAGAAAGCCTCCAAACAAAAAGAAATTATGCAGCGGTGTAATGCTGCTGGTGTGCTTGAGCAAATCCTATAATGGCTTTTTCCCCCAATCACTAGGGAGTAATTTTCCCTTCTCGACTGAGAGACCTTCTTTGCCCTTTGAAACCAGAGTTGATGTTTACTAATTAATTTATATAGAATGGTCCCTTAGCAACCATTTCAAATAGGACCTGTTACCTCTGCTCTCTGGGTTTAAAGGTACATATCCTTTCCCATGTCAACAGTGTTTGTAGAGGCAAGCAGGGCATCAAGTGACACTTCCACGCCTGATGACGACTGAAAGGATGCCTCGGGAATTGTGACGTTGCTGTTTGACATTGAAATAAGCTTTTTCATATCACTTAATTTATAGTTATTGTTATACCAGATGGGACGATCTTTAAAACACCCAAGAATTTCCATCTGCCACACCGTAAAAATGTACTTATTTCTTTACTGTCGTATCTCAAAAGCCTTAATTATGGAGTATGTAAATACTATAAGAAAACCATATTCTGTCTGTCTGTTTTGTTTATTGCATCCTCAGAATTTGATCGCTGGCATAGTCGAAGCAATCAATAAACATTTGTAGACTGAATGCAGATTTTTTTCAAACTTTGATTAAGGGGACAAAGGACAAAGATGAATATTTATCAATTTCTCCTTTCTGTTTAGGGGACTTTTAATGAATGACTGTAAGTGATTTCTAGGGCTTTGTAAATAATAATAGAAATTCGGATCTTATTTCCACTGCACTGTATTGGAAGCTGGTCAGTTCCTTTCTGTATCAGCCAATTAGGTCCACACTCCCAGCCAGGTCTTTTATCAGGCTCTGGGCATCGGGTGCCATACAGTCAGACACAGCCCCTATGCACGGAGCCCGCTGAAGTCATTCAAAGCAGCCAATTCTAAACCCAGTTACTCTGCTCCGCCCATTTCTTCCCTTGGAAACAACAATAATAGCGTGTGTCCACAATTTTGCTCTCCTTCTGCCTCACAACCCACCTGAGTGCTTCCCTGAATGGCCCTACATGGCTTGCTTTGTTTCCCCAGGGAAGTGTGAGCATCACAAAATTGTCAAGACTCTTTTTGGTTTTCCTCTCTTGATCTGTGCCTGGGCTCACCATCCCTTACCCCAGATAATAGAGTTAAAATATTCCCATAGTGACCAGACCTCCAAGTGATAGTACCTGCATGTCTCTGCATGGGGTCATTTTCCCACTGCTGGAGCCAACTTTTCCATTCCAAGGGGAGCTGGAAGTGCTGGGGAACCCACACCCCAGTGGCTCACTGGAGCAGATCTATGAACAACCCAGCTCCCTCCTCCCCAGATCTATAAGCTCTGAGGAACATGTATGCAGCATCTCAGGCTTTCTCCAGCAATATTAAGCTCCAGTTGCTCACTCTGATAGCTAGATAACCTTTTTTATTTTTTTACTTTTATTTTTTTGACTGACTTCTCCCTGTCTCACTTTTCTATTCCCATACCAATATTTTCTTTTACCTACTTGGATCCTGCTTAACTTGTCTGCAGCTGCCATAACAAATGACCACAACGAAAATTTACTTTCTCACAGTTCTGGAGGCCAGAAATTGGAAATAAATGTATCAGTAAGGTCATTCTTCTTCTGAAGACTTTAGGGACCCCACAGCTCAGGGGGACCTTGCTTACCTCATTGGTGTCTGGTGCCTCCAGACAGCACTTGATGGCAGAAGAATCATTCTAATCTCTGTCTGTGCCATCAGGCTGCCTTCTCCCCTTCTGTAGTCAGATGTTCTACCTCCGGCTTCTAAGGACACTTGTCATTGGATTTAGGGCCCACATAATCCTTAAGTGATCTCATTTTAGGATTCTTAACCTAGCAACAGTTGCAAAGGCCTTTTGTCCTTCTCCCCAAATATGATCACATTCAAGCTTCTGGGTAGGCAGATCTTTTGAGGGGCCATCATTAACCCACTATAGACCTAAATCCTTGTCTTAGGGCAGAGCTGTCAAACTCATTTTGACCAGGGTCCACATCAGCCTCACAGTTGCCTTCAAAGGGCTGAATGTAATGTCAACTCCTTAACAGTTAAGGAGTAGTTACATTTATACAGTTGTAAAATTACGTTTGGCCCTTTGAAGGCAACCTCGAAGCTGATGTGGCCCTGGTGAAAATGAGTTTGACACCCCCGTCTTAGGGTATGATTCTGAGGAAACCCAAATTTAGACTTGTCTGTCATGCAAAATCAATTGAGATTGTTTCAGAATAGCTAGGATTTCAAAATTTAGATTGGGGTCCAGGCCCATTCTTTCTTTTGCTGATGCTCTCAGAATGCTGTTGTCTGTACGTGGAAATATTTTCTTTATCTCACTTCAAGGTTGGCTTCTACCCAAATGAGCAATGAAGCAAAATTTTATCCTTATCTGTGAATTTTTACAGCCCTTGGAACATTTCTACAGTGATAAAAGAAATGAACCTCATAATTCCCCAGAGAACTTGTTTTCTTCATTCCCCTTTTTTCTCCTTTTACATGCTGCTGTTTCTTCTGCTATGGATGACGACCATGATCTTCATCAGAACAGTTTATGCCTCCACACTCAGGCCATCTATCTAATTTTCACAAAATATACATTAAAGCTCACCTATATACATAAGGTGTTTTTGTCAATTATGGAGATAGTTCAGAGATTTTTAGAGTTTTGAGCTACAGATATCCTCAAATAACTTTCAATGTCCTAATTTCTTACATGAAAAGAAATAAGGCCTACAGCACACACAGAAAAAAAGAACAAAGAGCCATCAATTGACAATCTGCGTAGTGCTGTGGACAGCCTAGGTGATTTCAAGTTTTGATTTGCCGTGTTCATTTAAATGAATATAAATTTAGAAAATACATGCAATTTCCCCAAAGAGAACTAACCATTATACTGAAAATAAACCCTTTTTCTCCATCAAAAACTGAAATCTTTGTTCTCAAGGGGGACTTTCTCTAACCTGCATGATAGATTTATGGGATGTGGTCTAAATATCTTTTATACGTAGGGTCTTACATGTTGCTCTCTGGACAGTGGGTGCTCTCCTCTTTGCTGATAACCCAGAATGGCTCTACGTGATAATAAACCTAAAGAACCAATGACTTTCTGTTCCCATTTCTTCAGAAGCTGTAAAGACTGAAGGGCTGACTAACTAGAGATTTCCTGGACCCAAGACAGGAAAGCTCTTACCGATTAAAGCCTTTATAGACAGGACCTTTTTCATAGATGCTTTGTTCACCTGTAAGTTTTCTCTTTATTTTTCTTTCTGACGCACCACTTCCCTGTCAGGTCTCTAATCTGATAAACTTGATCCTCCCCCTGAGAACCCTTGTGTCTCCTATTCCAGAAGTCTAACCCCCAGGGTTCTTGCAGCTACTGAAGGGTGTAGCAACCCTCAGGCTTAAGCTGAATATGTATCAGCGATTCCCTCTAGTTGTTCATCTCAGACCCTTGAAGGCCTAATGAGTGCAGAGCAAGGTGAGCCCATCAGTTTCAGCCTAGGCTTTAGTCTTCTTCTGACTGGGAGTCTTTGATTTTCTAACTTACTTATAAAATAAAAATAGCTCATAAGGATAATTTTTCTCAGGGACATAATAATCTAATCAAATGTTGATGGGTATTGTTTCTGCTATTAGAAGCATCCCGCCCCCACTTCACCTGAATTATGAAGCTGAAAATCATTTGACTTTTCCAGAGCATGGCTGTCATCTCTGATGTACCAGTTTTGGTTAAATTATTTTGATTTGATGTTTCACTTTACTAATTTAATTTAGTTAAAGGCACATATGAGGCAGGCGGCATCTAGCTTTATAGACACACCAGATTCTCCATATGCAAAAAAGTTACTGAGTGTGCCTTTCTCACTTTTTTTAAGGTGAATTATCACTACATACCCTACTGGTGTAGCACAGACACCTTCTACTCCCATATATTCCTCCTAATCTGAGACCTCTGGGAGGTGTTCTGTAGGCTTGAACAACATTGTCTTAGAATCAGAGTTGAGGGAAAATGGAGAGTAACTCCCTGTTACTATGGCACCAGCCTAATCAGATGCCTCTTTGAGGCCCAGCTCTCTTCCCACAAAGTTTTTGGTAGGCTTTTCAGGATTCTGTTTGCCTCTGCTTCTTCTGCCTGGGCTCAGATATGGGCTGGATTCTATCTCACCAGCTCCACAGGAGACTGTCATTAGTTTTACCCATTCACCTTGGGTCAAGAGGCCGATCTTGTGTGCATATTACAATTCAACACTGGTTCGGGGCATCTTTCCACCCACTTGCTATTTTGGGCTTGCCAGGCATTTCCCAAGTTCCTCAACAAATGAGGACATCTGTGGAGAAAAGCAAGTGAAAGCATTGCACACTAATATAGCCAAGAAGTTTCAGTCTGTCTGGACCTTGGTGTCCCACAAAGGGAGGTGAATGAGGCAGGTAAGAGATATAACTGGAGAGGTAGCAGGTGCCACAGCAAATGCTTAGGTGCCAAGAAAAAATTTGAACTGAATCCTCAGGATATTTGGGGGTCAATAAAATATTTTAAGTAGGATACGAATTGACATTCCTGCCTGATATACAGAAGCATGTCTAAATGCAGAATCCCTGACCCACTCCCTTTTGGTAGGTCAGTTCCCCTTATGAACAATGCAAATGAAGGTCTTACACAAATAGGTCTAATCACTATCAGACAAATACCAATCAGGTTCTTTGTGCTGTGGCTCAGTAGGTTGCTATTAGCATGATTGAAAACCAGACCTGTGCATCATGCCTTCACTGATCCTGATCTGCCCAATCACATCATGGTGATCTCTGCTTTTCTCCACTGTCAGCTCAACATCGCTGATCATCTGAAGAACAAGGAATAATAAAGCAGTATTGGACCTCTATGGTATGGCATCAATTTATTTTTGTAACCTCAGATTGTAACTACACTGTCTGTTGTATCTGCAGTGAAAACTGCTGATGATGATTAATATTTATTCAATTTTAGTTGTGATTGAAGAGAAAACATGGCCAGAATATTTATCGGTCATGTACATAAAAGCATGTCATAACTTAAAAGCTAATTTGGCATGCTGCATTAAAGAGAGTAGAATGATACATCTGAAAGACTACCATAGTAATCATTTCTATCCTAAGAAAGAGAAGAAGGGAAAATAATTTGAGAAATGCCAATACATATACACACATACACACATGGTAATATAGGTCTATATAATATTTGTATAATAATGAATATACCTATTATATGCAGTATGAATATAAATAATTATTTACTATTATGTTATATGCATGTATTATATATATACCTATAATATAACATGAAATATTATTTATATATAACATCTGATTATATTTGTATGTGGATATGTGTATATATATGTATACATATACAAATTTTTTGAACCTCAATTTCAATCTCATCATGTATCAAATGAGGATTATAATGGTCAACTCAAAGACTGGTTCTGAAGATTATAGTTGTATAAGTAGTGTGCTTAACAAAAGGCCTAACATATAGAAGGAATACAATTGCAGTGACTTTCTGTTCCAAAACACTAGGCATCAAAACCAAACATAAATAGACATGTACAAAATTATGAATATGTATTACTTTCAATAATTAGAGAAAAAAACAAGAATCATTTGTTTTCTAAGTGGAAGAGGCTAAATTTATTACCAGTAAATCAAGGCATCAAACATAATTGAATTAATTTTTAGTCTTTCTATGTTCTTATTATATTACTCATTACTGTGGATTACTAATTATCCAGAATCATCTATTTCATTTATATTATCAATTTTCATTTCAGATATTGTTAGGTCCATGTGGGGGGGTGCTCTGCCCACAGGGCCCCCCCCAGCCACCACAGATAAGAATAAGTCTACCAAGACATGATCTGCTTGGGGAGGAAAGGTGGCCAATCTCTCAAAGGAGAAGGGCCAAGAGCCTTTTCCTCAATGGGCTTTTTTGGGGTTCAATTTACACAGGAATACAGGTAAAGCTCATCAATCATTGTCAGGCAGTACGGATCAAACAATAGATGACATACAAAGAACTATGAGGGCTTATTCTGAGTTAAGGTCAATTAACTAAAGGGCTACAAAACTTTGGGAAACAAAGTCATATCCTGCTCAGATCCTTATCAGAAAATTGAGAGCATTCTTAGCAAAGCAGTTTTCACAGGATTTTATGCATTCTTTCTCAGGCCTGATCACCCAGGGGAACCTGCCCTTTCCAGCACAGGGCTGCACCACCCTCTGTCATTGCTTCAGGCTTAAGTCAGGCAGGGGAAATAAGGCAGCTAAGAGATTAGGAGACTTCTTGAAGACAGAATGAGGACTCAGGCTATGTCATAACTGAGGGGTGAGGGTCCATCACCCCTTTTTGCTATAGCCCCCCAAGTTCTTTCCTGAGGGCCCCTTGTGATCCTGCCTGTCTTAGGTTGTCCCTCCCTTGAGGAATCTTACCTGTCACTGTCTAACTGATCATGTACTGGGGACCAGGCAGTGTGAAGTAAAGTGGGCAGAGGCGGGGCCCCTGCCAAGGAGATAAGCTTTGTTTCCTTATTGGCTTATGGTCCCAAGATTGCTCACTCAGCCTTAGCCATGGGGGAGTCACAGCTTCTGAAACCAGGCAGGGTGGTTCCCAACAGGTCCATTTGTAGATAGGCATATATTTTTTTTAAAAAACAATTAATACACTATGCAATTTGACTACTTTCAGATTTGCTTTCATTTTGATTTTGGAATCTAAGTTGGTATATACAAACATTTAATATTCAGGGTTATAAATGATTTATTATCATTGCACAGTTTAAAGAAAACTTCAGATTTTTTGACATTTCTGCCCTCTAGAGTTAGGGTCTATTGTTCCCTCCCCTTGAACTCGAGTACCTTCTGTGACTTGACAAAATGATGACAGCAGAAGTAACGTTGTACCCACATTCAGTCTCAGGCCTTAAGAACTAGCAGTGCCCACTTCCTCTTTCTTAGAGCACTGACTCCAGGAACCCTGAACCAGCATTGGTCTGACTGTTCTGAAACCATCACGCCAGAGAAGTCACTTGCAAGTCACTTGCTCATAGCTGAGCCCAGTCTTCTAGTCTTCCCTAATGTGACAGTAAACATGTGGGGCATGTCACCTTCAATCCTATCTCCTACCCAGTCGATCTATTGGCTGAATTGATGAGTGGACCCCAATCCATGCCACATGAAGCAGAAGAGATGCTCAGGTGAGCCCTGCCAGCATTTCTGACCCCCAATACTGGGAGATCTAATACAATGGGGATTGTTTAAAGCCACTGCATTTTGAGGGTAATTTGTTATGTAACAATAGATAGCCAGAGCAATGGATTAACAGACAAGGAAGTGGAATGTGTTTCTTTGCTCAGTGGTATTGTTAGTATGGATTCAGAGACTATGTTAGGAACTCCAGAACTGTAGTGGATGAGCATGCTTCAGAATAAAACTATAATATTTTTAGCAACTCAAATAATTTCGTAAGTATTTGTTGATAATCTTATGCAATCTGGGAATATTTTATGTTCCACTTTTATTCAAATTGTGGTTCTTCTCAAAAATATTTATTTTCTTGTAGATTATTATAAGCATCTGACTCAGACCCCTGAAATTCACTTGTGAGGCTATAGACACAAGTTCACATCAATCTTATTTAAGTTGCAAGGTATTTCTGAAACAACTATCATTATAACAGATTCAATCTAACACTGTTTTCTGGTAATACTATTGTGCAGAAGTGAGTGATAAATTAAGTTTTTTGGAACACCAGGTGCTATTTGTGATGCTTCTAATAAGAATTCTTATACTTGGGAAATAGATGTTAAAGGAAAACAAGGCAGTATGAAAATTATGTATACTGTGTATTTAGATATGTTATGGGCACTTAAAAGCAATTAAAATAAATGGCAAGTGGACTCATTGCTTGAAACGTTCTCCTTAACTTACGCTTTCAGCTTCTGTCAGGCCTCCTTCCCTCTCTTCACACTACACATTTCCTCAGTATGGGGAGAGGACTACACCCATTCTCAGGGCTTTGTTCATAAAATATAAATTTGAAACACAAAACATACATTTGAAAAGATCCAAATTTACATATTTAGTGTTGACATTTTTATTAACTTTCAGAACCATATTTTCAATTGCATAAAAATATATCCATCTAGATATCTCTCCAATACATCCAACCAAACATATTCAAAGAAGCTCTTCATTACGTTCAATTGCATGATCATTCAAATCTATCAGACTGGAAACTTTAGAACGACTTTTATCTTCTTTTTCCCTCATCCAATAGATAATTGAATTTCGGGTCCTGTGATTTCTATTGCTGAAACACTGTTTCTATTCTATCACTTGTCTCTATTTCCACACAATTTAGACTCTCATTATTTATGTCCTGCATTTGCACAATTAATCCCTCTTTCTCTTTTTTATGGAAAATTACTTTTATATTTGTTGTTGAAAATATTATTCAAGAGAAAAAGTCCAGCAAGAAAATAGTTTTAACATAATGCAAGAAAAAGGTGTCCCATATGAGAAAATAGCACACTTTCTTTATTCTGCTTAAAATTCATGTAACAATGTTTAAAGTCATATTTGTATTAAATTATAGCATTAATACCAAAGTGTGCACAGTTCAGGATACTTCCAAAAAGTGAACACACATGAGTAACCATCACACATCAAAAAAGAATATTCTGGAACTCCCAAAGACTCATGCTCCCTCCCCAAAGGTAACCATTTACAGGACTTCTATACTATCAGTTAGTTTGGCCTGTTTTGAACTTTACATAAATGGGACAAGGATGTGATTGTTTTGTATCCATCCTCTTTTACTCAACTACAAAGTTATTTATTCTTATTGTTATGTGTAACAGTAATTTCATTATTCTTATTGTTGCATGATTTTCTACTATATAGATATATTAGAATTTATTTACATTTGAATTTTTCCTTGAGGGGTTATTCTAAAGATCATTGTTATGAACATTTTTATATGTCTATATTAAAATGTGGATTCAATGTGTTGAGTATTAAGAGTGCCATGGTTTGGTTGTAGTAACATTTGTTTTCATAAATATTGCCAAGTCCTTTTCCCAAAAGGTTATCTCAATTTTTATTCCAGCAGCTACATATGAGAGTGTCCTTAGTCCAAATCTTAGTAGTGCTTAGTATTGTTAATATCTTCAACCTTAGCCATTTGGTGAGCATGTAATTTATTCATTATGGTTTTAATTTTCTCTCCATGATGACTAATGTGATTGTCCACATTTTTATAAGCTTATTCACAATTTGGATGCCTCTTTTTTGTGAAGTGATGGTTCAAACATTTTGAACATTTTAAAAAGCTTGTTTGCTTGCTTGGGCTTAGTTTTTTGTATGTGTTTTTTATGGACTTAGTACATGTTTCCTGTGTTAAATATATGTGTGGCAAGTGTCTTCTACTTTTGTGGCCTACGTTATCACTCTTACAATAAAGTCTTTTGATAAACACAGACTTTTTATATTAACATTGTCCAATTTATTAAGGTTTTTCATTTTGGTTAGTGTTGTGTAAAAAAAAAGCTTCTGCATAGAAAGTGCTATATTCTCAAATATTTATAATTGTACATTTAAATTTTTTTCTTTGAACAATCTGGAGTAAATTTTTCTTTAAGGAGTAAGTTACAGATAAAAAATTAAAAATATTCCATGCGGATATCGGGTGGGCTTATTACCATTTATTAAAAGAACCACAGTTTCCTCATTGTAGTGTAGTGATATATCTTCATAAATCAAGTGATACTGTATGTGTAGATCATTTTCTAGATTCTCTATTAAATTCTGTTGGTCTATTCAGCTCTCCTTTCTTAGAATTCCCATGCTGCCTCATTTATTATAGCTTTATAATGAGCCTTGAAAGTAAGACCTGTAACTTTGTTCTGTTTCTTCAAAATGACCTTGACTATCTATCTATTTGTGGACTTTAGCATTTGTATACAAATTTTAGACTAGGCTCACAAAGTTTCACAAAACTTCACGGATTTAATTTTAATTGCTTTGAGTTTACACTTCAATTTAGGAAGAAGAGTTATTTTAAAATACTAAGCCTTTCAATCTATGAATCTGGTACATTCTTCATTTATTTAGGATTCTTCATTTTCTCTTAATAATGTTTTGTGCCATAGATGATCATGTTCAAAATTCTTATTTTGTCATAGAATACTCTGCATAATGTCATGTCAAGGATCTTTTTTGCCCACTTTGTTTGTTGGCATTTCCCACCACTCATGCATTTTTCCAAATTCTTTGAACTTCCTAGTATATATAGAATAAAAAGACTTTTTATTAACTCCATTTTGAATGTGATTTTTCCCCTCCATCCATGTCCTATAATTTTCTGGCAATAGTTGAAAACAAAGCTTACCTATCATGATCTCTGTTAAATATACTCTTGCAAAGTAAATTGCCCTAAATCCATTGATAACACTTTCATATCACTGTTTCTTCTATTAACTTTCAGTTATTATTTGCTTACTGAGTGGATGTGTCCCTGATGGCTAGTCCTAGTCAATTCATGTACCTAGACACACTAAAACAGACAGAACCCCACATGCTCTTTAGAGGTCAGAGAATCTCGGAGTTACCTGGCACCAAAATAAGTTAATATATAACAAAGATAACTTAAAATTCACCTTTCGAGAAAAATCTAGCCCTGGCTGGGTGGCTCAGTTGGATGGAGCATCATCCTATACACCAAAAGGTTGCCGGCTTGATTCTTGGTCAGAGCACCTACCTAGGTTGTGGGTTCAATCTTTAGCTGGGGTGTGTGCGGGAGACAATTAATTGATGTTTCTCTCTCCTTCTTTCTCTCTCTCTCTCTCTCTCTCTCTCTCTCTCTCTCTCTCATAAATGAACATGTCCTTGGGTGAGGATAAAAACAAAGAAAAAGGAAAAAATCTAAACTCCTATTGCTGTATTTCTGAGCCTCTCATACTTCAGATTGGCAACACTCAGAGAGTGTTTTGCAGACCAGCTACACCAGAACCATGTACAATGACATACCAGGCCCCCTCATCCCAGGCTTGAGCCCAGACCATCTGAATTGGAAAAGGGGGGCCGAGAGTCTGTATTTATGAAAACTGCTATTTATAAATATCATTTATGAAAAATGATATTTATCAGCTTTAACTTTTGGGGTTCATGACCTAGAAATGGCCTTTTGGTCACTTTATTTCAAATGGCAGCCCTGGATCTTCAAGCCGAGTTATCTTTTGGGGATTATGGCATTAGGGTCTCCCTCTTACTGTCATTCCCTCTGAGAGGATATCAAGTATTCTGAAACTAGCCTTCCAGAATTAGAACAGTCTGCAGCTTTTAGTAGCAGGCACTTTAAGTTGAAAAGAGCATATACAAGATTCTATTAGAGATCAGGATATAGGGGGCCTGAAGGAAGCTATGTCTCTATTTCTATTGTGGAACTCTTCCACATGGGATGCCAACCCGAGTCAACCCACTGTCTGGTTTTTGTTCATGTTACTTTAATTACTATGTTTCCACTTGTAGCGGCATTGGACGTGGTCCAGAAATTGTCATTGACAGTTACAGTTCCATTGCGAGAAAAGTTAAAGAGCAGTCTCTGAGTGTCAGGACTAGCCATTTGTGTCCTAAGAGGCGGAGGAAGCAGTGAGTGAATTTCTCCCCCATCCAGGTCACCGTGGCCATCTGGATTACGTGACATACTGAGGTATAGAAATTTTTGCCCTGTATTTTTTTTTTCAAATGTAGAATGAGAAGACCCATTTCTTGGCTTCTTTCCACCTCAGTGTGAGCCATTCTATTGTGCCTCAGAGCTTTGTAATTAGAAAGGCCCCTTGTTGTTTGGCCGGTCCAATGAGTTAATGGCAGAGAAGTTTATTCTGTGACACTAAAATGCTGAACTGCAGGGAAATGGTGAGAACTCATCCGAATTACATGTAAACACAGTCAGGACAATGTAAAACCCCTCCATAACCCCGAGCAGAATATAGAAACTAGAAGAATATTTCAGTCTTGCTTAATTTTCATGAGGGTGCTGCTTTATTTGTTAATTATAAATATCTCTCCACACTTTTTTAAAGCTTCCTGAAGTTTATATACTCATAGATGGATGCCTAACAGCAAGGAGGGAGAAAACTGCTGAATTTGGAACCACAGTGTTGTTTAAATTACTTGGAGAGTGTTGTCCTGCAGACATATGCTGAGATAGTGAGGGCTGATCCGTTTCCAGATGGAGTTCTCACACCAAAACCACAGAAGAACTGTGAATTTCACTTCACAACTGACAATGCCTCATTTCAAATCCAGCTGCCTGAGGATCCTGTTCCAAAATAGATTTACAAGAGGGTCAACAAAGGCCATGCAATGAAATGTTTCTAGGCAAAGACCATGTAAGGAAATGCATAAAAAATCCTAGCACTAACAACTACTCTCTCTAATTTACTATTTAGTCAAATCACTCAATAACACTATAGTGATGCGTCCATTGCTAGTTGAAGAAATATACTGAGAAAAACAATGATTGTTCTCCAGTAGAGACAGGTAATATCAAGGTGTCGAGAAAAGATGTAGCTTCCCTAAAAGTTTTCTGACCTTCTGTGCATAAACAAGCTTTAGAAAAAAGGCGATAAGTAACGTGGATCCCATACTTCCTTGTAATATTAAAAAGATTCCATTAGGATTGGCAGATATGAGGAGTGGTGAATATGAGGGGTATAAGTTTACCTAAAACCAACTGCATGATTCAAATTAAGATGTAAGGCATCAGTAAGCAACCCTGATGCAGGCTCACAAGATCATGACTTGCCCAAGGCCAGCTGCAGGACTGAACTTGCACATGTGAGATGAGATTAATATTTGCTCACCATAGACTTTTAGTTCTCAAAATATTGTGAAAGCAAATATGTCAGGGAAACTAGAGGCAATTCTCTGCTCACTGACATAATCTTCATTTTAGTAAAGGTGTGATTGAACTTGAAATTAATTTTCTTCATTACACATGTGGAACAAAGATGTGGAGTCTAACACGAGTATCTGCTGCAGTGAGTTGGACTATAAAGCTGTATAATGGAGCATTTGACGCCTAATGTTCATCATAATCATTACATCACTGGCACTCAACTCTGGTGGCACACACTGGGGAGCTTTAAAAAAATACCAATCCCTCTCCCACCCCGCAGTTTTATTTAATAGGTCTGGAGTGTGCCTTGGACATCGGCGTTGTTGAAATGCTCCTTCAGGTGATTCCAATGTACTACTGAGGCTGCGAAGCACTAATGCATTGGTGTTGGTCATTATTTCTCAAATTTAGCTATTCATTAATATAATCTGAGAAACTTTTCAAAAGCCCTAGTTTATCCTGGGCCCCATCCCAGACTAATTAAATCAGAAGGGGTCGGGGGACCTCTGGATATAGATCTTTTTTTAAAGGTTACCTAAGATCATTCTATTTTGCAACCAGGATTGAGAATTACTGGTAGAGTGTTAGCTTTCTCACAAAGCAGATTAAATTGTAGTTTAGTAGTTTTCTAATTTAAAAGCCGTATAGTAAAGTATGAACTAAAAAAGACTTTCTTGCTTTTTAGGAATCTAATATCTGATGTATATTATATGTACGTATATGTATATATCTGTACTGTGGATTGGAACACGGAGGATATAAAAAAAGAAGGTGTAGTCTTGCCTTCAAAAGGTGTATTGGACGTGAATGTTTTCATCAGAATCCTAGTATCAGAAAAGTTGGCAGAAGGGGCAGTGTAGATTTTTTCCCCTAATTTGTAAAACAGGAAGAGATAATTCTCAAGTTTTGTGGTTAAAAAAAATTTCTCCTTTAGGAGACACTGTCATTCCACTGTTCAAATCTTAATGTGCTTGAAAAGTGCTGATGTGCTAGATATTTTTTCCTTTCCAAAGGAGTTGGTTATAAAACATCTAAAATGAAGTATGAAACAAAAGATAGAGTTAACTTATGATTGCTCTGTTGAAGCATTTCATGCAAATCTTGGCAGACTGGTGATTCTATTTGAAAATCTCAAAATTTGAAAGTCAGCGATTCTTAGGTGTGTGAAATCATTACGTTCAAGAATTATGCCACTGTATTTGCAAATGCCAAGTACATTTTGAACAAATGAAAGAATAAATAAAAAACCTTGTATTTTGATATGTACCAAATATATCATTAGGGTGCTTTTATAATCTTTTCCCCATATGACCTAATACTTATAGCATTTCTGTGATTCAGGAATGCATTTACATGTTTATAAAATGAGAAAAGAGAAGCTCACAGAAATTAAGGAATTTTCTTAAAATCACACCATCACAATGTATCACAATTACAAGACTGGTTTGGTCTCAGGTCATCAGTTCTGTGAAGGGACAGTTTTCATTAGTACCTTTAGAAGAGTTTTCCTTCCATCAGAAACAAAGTCTGTAATGCCTTCTCTCTTTACAAGGCCACAATTGGGAATGGTCTTCTGTACCTTGGTCCAATATGGTGATTATTAGCCAGAACTTGACAGTTTTCCACTTTCTGTTGGATATTCCTAAAAATGGGTCACATAAAATCTTCATCTTAGCAGGTTCTGGATGGGAAATAAGACAGATTTCTGCACTGGTGATTTAGTGCCTTCCAGGACCCATCATCACTGGGAAAACCAGGTACCATTTTAAAACTTCATAAAATAGAAAAAAGTCAACTTTTGGAGGGGGCTGTTTCCTAGCTCCTCCTAAAAGCAGTACTTAGAGAAAATTAAGTTAATCATGACACCAACTGAGTGGATAGTGTCGCACTGAGGCAAAAGCCATGCAGTTGTTGCTCTAAGTCCTCAGGATACAGCAACATGCCTTCTATGTAACTGCCAGTTGGCCAAAGTTTGTGGCAATGACTGTGATGGAGATTTGAATGTTTATAGTACCTGCCTGGACTACCTCTGTTTCTCTCATTCAGGTTTTATTTTAATCTTGGATCTGTGCACACAGATGCAACATGATGGAGTGGAAGAAAAAGTTCTTGTTGAAGACTGTTAATATTGGATAGAAAACTCCATTGTTCCAAGGCAGCCTATATTCAGTAGCTTTGAAAGGAGTCCTTCTAAGTTTAAGTAAAGGATAAGGTAGCTGTCCGTTTCTGGAAAAATGTCTCTTCTATCATCCCTTTCCATCCCCACAATATTAGTTTCCTGATGTTGTTATTGCAACTGCTACTCATAACAAATTACTGCAAACAGTGGCATAGACAACACAAATTTATTGCCACACAGTCTGCAGATTAGAAGTTCATCATGGTCTTACTGGACTAAAATCAGGATGTTATCAGGGCTGTGTTCTTTTCTGGAAGCTCCATTTCCTTGCATTTTCCAACCTTTAGAGAGTGTCTGAATTATTTAGCTGTTGACCTCTTCCTTCACCACAGTCACAAACATCATACCTCCTTGACCCTTCTTTCATCCTCACACATCTGTCTGACCACAGCCAAGAGAGGAGGAGATCGGGTCAGGTTCACCTGAATAATTCAGGCATTATTCTGCCTACCATACCTATCCCTATCCAGTGCTCTTTTCCAGTCTTTTCCAATTTGCTGTTACACTATGGGGAAGACTAGACATTTGTGGTAGCCAAAAGTGGTATTATTGGTAAAAGTGAATTCTGAGACTCCTAAGTATCACTTAGTGATCTAGAGTTTGGGAGTTGCGGGGTATCTGAAGAGTGAAAGTCCCAAAGGTGAGTACCTGTAGTTATCAAGTGGAGAGGAGAAAAGGTTGCAAGAGGAAAAAGGAGATGACCATAGTGCTTCTGGGTGATGGGCATGGGCCATAATGCTCTTAATAGGGGAAGGAAGACACAGGAATAAAGCCTTCCCTAATCCATCCTCTAAAGTACTGCACCCCTAATTCTGAGGCTGTGTAAGGACAGTGGTCCACTCTCCTTTGTCCTCAACTTTTCAGATGCTTGACAAGACTTCTATCCAAAAACTAGAGTGAAATGAAAAGATATCTAGAGTAAATAGAACCCAAATCTCTCTTTTCTCCCTCAAGTTAATCTTCTTCAACAACATCTGTAAAATTCCAAGGACCCACTTGTGCACTGCAGTGTTTGCCAATAAAACACCTTCATTCTGAGAGAGGGGACTAGAATTAAATGAACATGCAGTAAGTCCCTATGTTGTGCTAGACTCTTCATATATTTTATTTCTTTTAATTTTGTCATTGTGTTATGAATTAAATATTGGTAAGCCTCTATTTTGTAGAGAGTAAAACCTGGGTTGAGTAACATATTTGAAAAGCAACAGTGAGAAATTGGAATTTAATTTATTTGTCTCCAAAGCCCTGCTCTTTCCTTTGCCTGAATAGGCAGCAAAACAGATTTTACCTAAAAATTTTTAATGTAGATATATGTTATGAAGTAGGCAATGGTGAATAGTTACTAATTTTTCTTAACCTACTGTTTTTGTTAAGTTTTTAGGAGAATATGTAAACACAGAGCATACTCCATAAATGGTAGCTGTTATTACTTATATTATTGATTGAGTTTACAATTAAAGCCACCTTTTCTACTCATTAGAAAAAACAGCTGTGGTATATATGCCCTAATCTATTTTTTACTCAGCTTATCAGTGGGGCAACTATTATGTAAAATGCTGTAAATCAGCCTTAAAGCAGACACAAAGTAAAAAGGACACAATTTTGGACTTCAAGGACTAGATGATATAGCAGATTATCACATATTCAAACAAATAACAAAAAATGGAAGGAAAGTATGGTAAATGTCATAGGGTGGTGGTATAAAAGTGCTATAAAATATTTCAGCAAAGCTTTCAGATGGATTTCATTTCAAAGTATTTGCTAAATCATGGATTATGATATATTTGCAAGGTTTGGCAAAAGTAACAATAAAGGAGACAAAGACAGGCATACGCAGAGGCTAAAGGAGACAGATATAGATGGCTGATTAATGAGATTTCCTAGTGTTCTCATTGCCCATATGCTGGAGTTAGTCATCATGATTAGTGAAGCTCAAGAGGGAAAACTTCAAATCATTGTAGTTTTTCTGAGCCTGGGTAGTTTCCTAAAATAAAATAATTTTGCACAGTAAAGAGAAAAAAGGAGATGAAAGGTAATATTGTAGGTAGATTATAAAAATGTTTCCAAATTTCCACTGCTTTTTGTATCCAAACCCTTTGCGATATGATCTGCATCTCTCCCCATTAATACGTGATCTCTCCTATCACTTGTGCTGGTTGAAAGCATGTACCAGTCTAAGAAGCCTTAAGTGAGCTTTTTTTTTTTTTAACTGCTAACACTGTGAGATCAAACATAAAACACATAGGATTGAGTAGGTCTGTCCAGTTGTCCCAGCTGAGCCCATGGCATGTGACAGAATCTCAGAGCATCGGAGAGTATCAGATCTGCAGCTGAACACAAGCCGATGAGCGAGCCCCGGTAAGCCTACTCAGATCAGCAGAAATTACTCACCAGCCCATAGAGTCATACAAAAAAATAAATGATTGTTATTTTAAGCCACTAAAGTTTTTGGATGACTGCTTACATAGTAATAACTAACTGATGTATTCAATTTTTTTTCTGAACAGATGGTATAAATGATAAAAGATAACCCCTGCTTCTCTAAACAGAAAAATAATGGTGTTAGCTTTTAAAACCACACAGTCCAGAGATATTTTACATTTGACAAAGATGGAGTAAATTTTGGGGTAAGAAGTGTTTTCTGCTGTGTAAAGGTAATCTTTTACCTCTTATAAGCAAAGACAGTTTGGAGAGATTACTACTCTTTATATCTCTGAAAAGAGATGTCAGACTTCCTTTTCTAGCCATGATGAATTAACCAATTTTTCCTCCCATCATAAAAATCTACAAAAAGAGAAGAAAACTAGGAAAATGAACAAAGTATATGAGCCAAATGTTTCAGACTTTAGGCATAAAATAAAGCAGGATGGTAACTCTGAGAGAAGGAAACATGCAAGGTGAGTTCTATGATCACCCTTGACTTACGCTTCACTCACTCACCTCGTAGGCCATGATAGGGGTAGAGCAACCTAATCTGGACCTAGAGTAAAGGTAACTTTAATTCAGCCATAACAACATTTAAAAGTAAGTTTTGGAAGTATTAAGCCAAAGTTCAAGTTACTTAACTTCATTGCTGTGACCAAGTCTAAAACTCACAAAGGGGAAGTGCTAACACCTACCATTCAACGTGAAACTCACATTGTCCAGCATTTAATAAAAGCTGTTACACATATAAGGAATGAGGGTGGGGAACAGCAACAGAGAGAAAAAACAATGCATAGATACAGACACACATATCACAGAGATTATGGGACTAGCAGGCAGATAATTTAAAACAGCCTTTATGAATATGCTCAAGTATTTATAGAAAAACATGAGCAAATAAGAAGTGAGAGAACAGAACTAAACCCTAGAGGTGAAAAATATAACATATACATTTTTATTGAACTTATTGGGGTCAGATTGGTTAATAACCATGCAGGTTTTAAGTGTACAGTTTTATAATATATCATCTGCATAATGCATCCTGTACTCACCGCCCAAAGTCAAGTCTCTTTCTGCTGCCATCTGTCCTGCCCCTTGCCCTCTTTCACCTCTCCTCACCCCCTGTCACTCTGGCAATTGCCATACTGGTTTCTGTCTCTGTTTGGGGGGAGGGATGTGTTTTTTTACTTTATCTCTTCACCTTTTTTCACCCAGCCCACCAACACCCCTCCCCTCTGACAGTTGTCAGTATCCGTGAGTCCATTTCTATTTTGTTTGTTTGTTTTGTTCATTCTATTCTACATATGAGTGAAATCATATAATATTTGTCTTTCTCTGACTAATATTGCTCAATTGTATTAGAATTATTAGACACTGCAGGAGAAGAAATAGTGAACTTGAAAATCTAGCATCAGAAACTATCCAAAGTGACATAAGAAAACACAAGAATAATGATAGTAATAATGGTAAAAATAAAAGAGTCTCAGGTGATCTGTAATTGGATAATCCAAGTATACTGTTTTAAGGGTCATACATTACTCCCAAAGTAGTACATTACTTGAAGGTAGGCTGTTACAAGTTAAAGATGCAAATGACTAAAAAAATGAATGTTGAAATAAAAAAAGTCCTCTTAGTGTTAATAAAGTGGCATAGTAAAAATGTTCAATTAATTCAAAATGGGACAGGAGAGGAAGTAAAAAGAAAAAAAAAACAAATGAAGCAAATAGGAAAAAAAGTAAGATGGTTGGTATAATCTCAGCATTATAAATAATTTCATTGACTCTAAACAATCTAAGCAGAAAAACAGATGGTGAGGAGACTGCACTGGGACAGTAAGGTCCCTGGGATATGCACAAGGACCAGGGCTGCTGCAGCCCCCCACCCCAGCCCTGCACCTGCTGCAGGGTATGGGGAGGAGAGTTAGATCACTAGCTCCCTCCCCTACCAGAGTAGGGAGTGCAGCCTGGCACCAGGAGGGACCTGGATGCTGGAAGTCACTGTGGGGAATAGAGACAAAGTGGGAGATATGCAGAGGTGGTATACCCACTGGGACTGTGGACGCTGGCACCAGAGAAATTGAGGTGCCAGGCAACACATGAAGAAGGGAGGAGTTAGGCCATGTTGGACCCTGACTTGTATAGTCTTCGGACTGGTTGGAAAGTTGGACAGTATGAAAAGCCGTGTGCTTGTTAAGAATGGTGGGCAGCTGCTTTGTAAGGAACTCTCCAGCAGCAGCTGGCTTGCCCTGAGGGTGATTTGAGCTGCAAGCCCCCAGAGACTGAGTGGTTGAGTGAAACAGCATGACTGAGATTCACTCGTGCTATGCACCCAGAGACTGAGTGGCTGATTTGAGCCTGGCAGCATGTGGAGGACCTGGCCCAGAGGCTGGGAAACTGTGAATATTGCAGCCCAGACCTGGCCCCCATCCTCCCAAAACCATAGGAAAGGACAAAAACAAAGCCCAGCTCCCCCTCTTCCTGTGGCATCTAGGAAGACCAGCAGAACTCGCTGAACAAGTTTAAAGTCAGTAGGAGGCTTATTATTATTATTATTATTATTATTATTATTATTATTTTATTTTTGTTTCCTCTCTCTCCCCCCCCTTTTTTCTTCTTCCACGTGAGACAATAAGACATGGAGTTATGAAGGGTCCAGAGACAGATTGAAAGGGGGAGCACAAGGCTAACCCCCAAAACTGAGGAACTGAGACAAATATCACTTTGCTAAACCATAGAGCTGGCATTTTACTTTTTATCATTTATTGTATTAAAATTATTTTTTCATTATTTTTACCACTTTTATTAGTACTTTTTTATTTCTCTTCCTTATGTTTAGTTTTCCTTGTTTTATTTCTCTGTTTAATTGCCTTGTCTGACTGGTTTTCCTTATTCTGTCTTTATTGTATTTTAATTTTCATTCTTTCACTTCACCCATGTTCCAATAACACACAACCCTTGATTGGGTACTTTTTATTCTGGTTATCCAAATCATATATTTCTTGTCATATTATTGTTATTCCAGTAGTATTATAAATAATTCTTGTTCCATACAATTGGACATACTACACAGCAACCCTCCATGATCTTAGCCCACTTCACTTTAATCCTGAGCATTATTGTTGTTGTGGTTAACTCTGTTCTCTCTTACACCACACCTACTTTCTATCCTTTAATCTCACTATACCTCATCATCTAACCTTGCACAAGCAGTCTGTTTTCTGGATTTAGCTCACAATCATCCTCCCTGGTAATAAGAGTCTTATCTCTCTTTCAACTTTTATAAAAAGTGCCTAGTTGGGTGAAATATCACAGTTAATGCTACACTTATCCAAAGAATCTCCTATCTCTTCTATGCTTGCTGGTACTTTAAATCCCATAAAACACTCTCCTGCTGTCTCAATCAATTTTGCTTACCTCTACCACTGATCGCATATGAGAATAGGTGGGAGCTGCGAACATCAGTATACCTGCTGGAGGAGAAAAACTACCAACAAAGAAACCACCATAAAGTAAAAACCCAAGTACAACAAGAGAGCCCACACAAACAGAAGAAAGGGAAAACCTAGAGTGTTCAGACAAAAAGATCAAAGAGGCCACACCACTGAACCCCATAGAATTCCTACCATAGAACTTCACCCTAAAAAGACAGTTAGCAAAGTGAAACACCAGGAAGCACAGAAACAAACAAAAAGGGTCACCTACCATGGGGAGACAAAAGAAAAGAACATGCAATCAAAAGGAATGGAAGAGTCCCCACTAAAAGAGCTAAACGAAATGGAGGTAATCAAATTATCAGATATAGAATTCAAAATAATGCTTATAAAGGTGCTCAAGGAACTCACAGACAACTACAAGGAACTGATGAGAACTACAACACCATGAAAAAGGAAATAGAAACTATATGCAAAAACCAGAAAGAAATGAATAATAAAATCTCAAAAATAAAAACCACACTAGAAGGAATTACAAGCAGACTGGATGAAGCAGAGGACTGAATCAGTGAGCTAGAGGACAAAGTAGGAAAAACCACCCTGATAGAGCAAGAAAAGGAAAAGAGACTCAGAAAGAATGAACAGGTGATAAGGGAGCTGTGAAATAACATGAAACGTAATAATATCCATATAACAAGGATACCAGAGGAGAAGAAGAGCAAGGGATAGAAAACTTGTTTGAAAAAGTAATGATGGAAAACTTCCCTAATTTGATGAGAGAAAAAGTCACACAAGTCCAGGAAACACAGAGAGTCCCAATCAAGAGAAACCCAAAGAGGCCCACATCAAGATACATCATAATTAAAATGGCAAAATTCCAAGACAAAGAGAGAATCTTAAAGGCAGCAAGGGAGAAACAGGAAGTAACATACAAGGGAAGCTCAATAAAGTTAGCAGCTGACTTCTCAATGGAAACGCTCCAAGCCAGAAGAGAATGGCAAGAAATATTCCAAGTAATGAGAACCAAAGGCCTGCAACCAAGACTACTTTACCCAGCAAAGCTAGCAATTAAAATGAAAGGCCGAATAAGGAGCTTCCCAGACAAAACAAGTCTAAAAGAATACACGTCCACCAAACCAGCTCTGCAAGAGATGCTAAAGGGACTGCTTTAAGAAAAGGAAGGAAAAGAGTGAGAGAGAGAGGAACACAGGTATGAAAAAATGGCAATGAATAAGTACCTATCAGTAATAACCTTAAATGTAAAGGATTAAATGCTCCAATCAAAACACATAGAATAGCTGAATGGATAAGAAAGCATGACCCACACATATACTGCCTACAAGAGACCTACCTTAGGACAAAAGACCAACACAGACTGAAAGTGAAGGGCTAGAAACAAACTTTCCAAGGAAATGGACAGGGGGGAAAAAGCCGGGGTAGCAATATTCATATCAGACAAAATAGACTTCAAAAAAAAAGGTCCATAAAGAGAGACCCAGAAGGTCACTTCATAATATTCAAGGGAAGAATCTATCAAGAAGACATAAACATTGCAAATATATACGCATTGAACATAGGAGCACCCAACTGCATAAAGAAAATCTTAGAGGACTTCAAGAAAGATATTGACAGCAACACAATTATAGTCAGAGATTTCAACACCCCACTGTCAAAAATGGATAAATCTTCCAAACAAAATATCAACAAAGATATTGTGGCATTGAACAATGTCCTAGATCAAATGAACTTAACTGTTATATATAAAGAGCCTTTCATCCCAAAGAAGCAAAATACACATTCTTTTCAGCTGCACATGGAACGTTTTCAAAGATAGATCACACGATAGGACACAAAACAAGCCTCAACAAATTGAAGAAAATGAAATTATATCAAGCATTTTCTCCAACCACAAGGGACTGAAACTAGAAACCAACCTCAAGGAAAAAACCCCAAAACACTCAAATTCATGGAGATTGAATAGCATGCTATTAAACAATGAATGGGTCAAGAATCTGATTGAGCATCCTAAGTGCCCATCAATAAATGATTGGATCAAAAAACTATGGTACATTTACACAATGGAATTCTATGTAGCAGAAAGAAAGAAGGAGCTCCTACCCTTTGCAATAGCATGGATGGAACTGGAGAGTATTATGCTAAGTGAAATAAGCCAGGTGGTAAAAGACAAATACCATATGATCTCACCTTTAACTGGAACCTAATCAACAAAACGAACGGGCAAGCAAAGTATAACCAAAGATATTGAAATTGAGAACAGGCTGACAGTGATCAGAGGGGAGAGAGGAAGGCATAATGGGGGAAAAGGGTGAAGGGTTTACAGGAACACATGGACAATAACAAGGAGGGGTGCAAACAGGCGAAGGAGATGTGGAGGGTTGAGGTGGTAGAGAGGAGTTGGGGGGAAAGGCAGAAAACTGTACTTGAACAACAATTTAAAAAAGTTAAAAAATGTTTAAAAAAAGAAAAGCTCTTTGTCTTAACAAATATTGTACAACCAACAGATTCTTTAATTTATGTGTGTGTATAACTTTGATAAAAATAAAAACTTATAACAAAAGAAAAATAATCTAAGCATTCTAACTAAAAAACAGGACTGTCAGATTGAATTAAAAAGAAAGATATAGCTATATCACATCTAAAAGAGGAGCACTTTAAAAATAAAGATATAATTTCAAAGTAAAAGGATGGAAAACAATATATTACGCAAACACTAATCAAGAGATTACTGGAATGGCTATACTAACATTGATAAAATTATACATCCAAGAAAAAAGGAATATTAGCAGGAATAAAACAGATCATTTCATCAAGAAGTCAATTTATCAAGATAACTTTAAAAATTTATGTACCTAATAACAAAACTTCAAAATTACCTGAGAAAAAAATCTTAGCAAACTAAACTTAATAGTAGACAAAGTATTATATCTAGAAATTTCAATCCTCTGTTCTCAATAGTTAATAAAACAAGTTGTCCTAGATTTTTCTTCCTATAGTTTTTTCTAGAAATTCTATGGTTTCAGGTCTAACATTTAAGTCTTTAATCCACTTTGAATTTATTCTTGTGTGTGGCATAAGAAAATGTTCTAGTTTCATTTTTCTGCACATATCTGTCCTATTTCCCCAGCACCATTTATTGAATAAACTATCTTTAGCCCATTGTATGTTCTTGCTTCCTCTGTCAAATATTAATTGACTATAGAAAGTGTGGGTTTATTCCTGGGCTCTCTATTCTGTTCTAGTGATGTATGTGTCTGTTTTTATGCCAGTACCATGCTATTTTGATTACCATAGACTTATAGTATAGTTTGATATTAGGTAGCGTGATTCCTCCAGGTTTCTTCTTTCTCAAGGTCAGTTCACTGTTGCTATTGAATGCCTTTTGTAGGTCCATGGAAATTTTTGAAATATTTGTTCTAGTTCAGTGAAATATATCGTTGGTATCTGGGTAGGAATTACATTGAATCTATAGATTGCTTTGGGTAGTATGGACATTTTAATTATGTTAATTATTCCTATCCATGAACATGGTTTGTGCTTCCACTTATTTGCATCTTCATCAATTTCCTTCTTCAGTGTCTTATAATTTACTGAGTATAGGTCTTTATATCTTTGGTTTGGTTTATTCCTAGATATTTTATTATTTTTGAAGCAATTCTGAATGGGATTGTGTTCTTTTTGTTGTTATTGTTCAAGTACAGTTGTCTCCATTTTTACCCCACCATGCCCCCCTGCCCCACCCATCCCCACCTCCCAACCTTGAACCTACCCCCTTTGGCTTTGTCCATGTGTCCTTTAGACATGTTCCTTGATGGCCCTTCCCCTATTATCCCTCTCTCCCCTCCTCTCTGCTTACTGTCAGTTTGTTCTTTATTTCAATGTCTCTGGTTGTATTTTGCTTGCTTGTTTTATTGATTGTGTTCTTAACTTAACTTTATGACAGTTCATTTTTGGAATATAAAAATGCAACTGATTTTTGGCTATTAATTTTTGTATTCTGTTACTTTACAGAACTCATTTATCAGTTCTCATAGTTTCTTGGTGGAATCTTTAGGGATGGCTATGTACAGTATCATGTCACCTGCAAATGAAGACAGTTAACTTCTTATTTTCCAATTTGGATATCTTTTATTTCTTCTTTTTGTCTGATTGTTATGGCCATTATGTTGAATAAGTGAGGTAAAAGTGGACATCCCTGCCTTGTTTTCAATATTAGCAATATTTTTTTCTGATATATCTCCTCAGGCAAGGGAAACAAAAGAAAAATAAACAAATGGGACTACATCAAACTAAAAAGTTTTTGCACAACAAATGAAACCATTATCAGAAACAAAAAAGACAACCCACAGAATGGGAAAACATATTCACTGATACATTTGATAAGGGGTCAATATCCAAAATGTATAAAGAACTTATATAGCTCAACATCAAAAAACGAACACTCCAATTAAAAAATGGACAAAGGACCTGAATAGACACTTCTCCAAAGAGGAGATACACATGGCAAATACACATATAAAACAATGCTCAATGTCACTAATCATCAGAGAAATGTAAATTAAAAAATGAGATACCATCTCACATCTGTCAGAATGGTTATCATCAATAAATCAACAAACAATAAGTGCTGGTGAGGATGTGGAGAAAGGGGAACCCTAGTGTACTGTCCACAGGACTGCAGATTGGTGCAGCCACTGTGGAAAGCAGTATGGAGAGTCCTCAAAAAATTAAAAATGGATCTGCCTTTTGACCCAGTTATTTTACTTCTGGGAATTTATCCAAAAAGCCCAAAACACTAATTTGAAAGAACATAAGCACCTCCATGTTCATTGCAGCATTATTTACAATTGCCAAGATATGGAAGCAGCCCATGTGTCCATCAGTGGATGAGTGGATGAAACAACTATGGGATATTTACACAACAGAATAGTACTTAGCCATAAAAAGAAGAATATTTTACCCTTTGCAATAGTATGGATGGACCTGTAGACCATTATGATAAATGACATAAGCCAGTAAAAGACAGACAAATACCATATAATTTCACTCGTATGTAGAATTTAATGAACAGACTGAACTAATGAGAAAATAGAGACAGACTCATAGATAGAGATCAGGAAGACAGCTCTGGAGGGTAGGTTAGGGGGTGGAGGGATTGAGCAAAAAGGAAAAAGAATTCATGGACAAGGACAATAGTGCAGTGATTTCTGGGTGAAGGGGACTATAAAGGGGATAAATGGTAATGGAAAAAATACAATAAAAATGTTTAGTAAAATAACAATAACAAACCAAGCAGTTGTAAAACAGTAAACTATGGAAAACTTGTAAAACACAATAATCACCTCACCTAATTAGCATTATTGATAGGAATATAAAACATTTTAACTACTTTGGAAAACAATTTAGAATTTTTTAACAAGTTAAATGTACTCTTAACACATAACTTTAGAATTCCATAATTAGATATTTACCCAAGGGAAATGGAGTCACATATATCTACCCAAAGACAAGTGCATACATGTTCTTAGAAGCTTTATTCACAAGTGTCCCAAACTGGAAGCAAGTTTATCACTGGTTAAATGGATGAAATATTTACAGTGAATTCATACAACAGAAAGCAGAAAACTACTCAGAAACAAAAAGCAAAATGCATACAACCAGGTTGTTAATCTAAGAATTCTGTTCTGCACGAAAGAAGCCAGATCCAAAAAAGTGCCTGTAATATTTTTCCATTCATATGAAATTCCATAAAATTCAAATGACAGAATGCATGTAAATTTCCCTTGGGATTAAGAAGGGATGAAGGGCTCTGATGCAAAATAGCATAAGGAAAATTTCAGGTTTTTGGAAATGTTCTATATCTTGACTGTGGAGATGGTTACACAGATGTAACCCAATTATCAAGCCTCATGGAACCATACACTTAAAACAGGTGTGATTACTTCATAAAGATCATACTTCAATAAAATTTATTTTTAAAAGGATCTCAGTTCTTACCCCATTCCTAACACTAGCCTCATTTAGATGAGTACAATATATACCCAGTCTGTCAATTAGGAAATGACAATCTTTAAAGAAGAGTATTCTGTGGAATTAACATCTAGATGAATTTCATCTAGAAGGGAAATCCACAGCCTTTACAAGTTCGTTCTCTTGATTTTGAAGATAATACAAGGGACATAAATAAAACACCCAAATACAAATTGGCTGCCTATACTTCTGTTATTTCTGAATTTTTGATGAATGAAACATTATGGTTATCTAGCTATTTTAGCTAAATAGAGAGTTGAACACTAATCCAGTGCTTCACAAGTTTTTTTTAGCCCATACTGAACATGATGAATAAAAAGCAAATTGAGGGTAATTAATCTAGGCGATGCTTTTAACTTGGTTGGGCAATAGCAGAAGGGGAGATCATTAGCGAAGGGGAGATAATAAATCTAGTTTCAGATGTGCTGAGTTTGAGATGACTTTAAAATCTCCAGTTGGAGATAACTAGTAGGCAGATAGTAATGCCAACTTGGAGCTTTAATGAAAGTCGTAAGTGTTCTTGGGGATGCAGATGTGGATTGAGTGATTGGGAGAAGTGGAGAGGAGGAAAAGAGAGGGAGGGAAGAGGAAAGATTTTTTTTAAAGGAGAAGAAAGAAATGGCTAATATTTATTGTGGACTTGTCTTTCAAGAAGTTGCATGGTTAAAGGGAAGAGAGAGAGAGAAGAGAGAAGAGGACAATAAAAAAAAAAGAGAAAAAAACTTGAGAGATTGCTAGGGATGAAATATATCTCTGATTCTTTACATTAACTGGTATCCAAAAATTCAATCCCATTCCATTCCAACACTACCTGGGGTTAACATCAGACTCCATAAGTTTCTAAGATGGCCCCCACCTATCTGCACTCTGTCCAGTGTGGCTACAGATTTAAGGTTCTTCATGACTCCTCTCTTGTTCAGATTTGATAACTTATTAGAAAGCCTTGCAGAGCTCAGGAAAACACTTTCCTTGTTTACTGGATTGCTGCAAAGGGTTTAACTCAGTAATAGCAAAAGAGAAGAGATGCATAGGGCAAGGTCTGGTGAGGATGGGAGCACAACTTCCATGCTGTCTCTGGGCAGGACACCCTCCCAGCCCTTTTATCTGTTCACCGATCCAGAAGCTCTTTGAATCTCATTATTTAAGTTTTTATAACCAATCTCTAGCCTACCCTTCTTCCCACCCTGGAAGGTGGGCTGGTGTGGATTGGGGATGAGAGTGTCCACATTCTAAGCACACGTTGGGTCTTTCTGATAATCTGTCACAATCCTGAGGCTCTGGAAAGGCCTCATCCTGAGTCACCTCACTAGCAAAGACTCAGGTGTGATCAGAGGGGGCCATTATGAATGATCAAAGACACTCCTATCACTCAGGAAATTTCAAAGGTTTTAGAAGCTCTAGCCAGGAAAATGAGACAAAGATCAAATATATATTTTCATTATACCACATTTTCTATCAGCTAAGGTAGGAAACCAGCAAAAAGAATGAAGTATAGGACAGAACAGGAAAATTAGATTTGTATGGTCTCCATGGAGATCGAAATACAATACACAGCATAATTTATGCCGCAATGTTGATTTAAAAAAAAAAAAGAAGGAAGAGAGATGTATATTTGGGGAACACAGGAAAGAAAGAGATCTGACTGGATTCAGATTTTCTATCATCTATCTATCTATCATCTACACACACTTGAAGTTTCATGACAAGAAAATTGGAAGGACTTGAGAGAACAGGAAAACTGACTAAAGTCAAGTTGGAGGTTTGCTGTGCAGCTTTTGATATCTTACGAAGCTGAAATTCACAAACTTGTAGGGCCCCCACTCTGAAACATTACACAAGTTCCCCAGCAACATTGGTGACCCAGAACTAAGAGCAGAGTAGCTGACTACTGATTCATCTGGAATTTTATTTTGGATTTACTATAGTGCCAGTATAAGAGGATATTTTCATGATATTTTGTGTTTGTAACTTGTTAAGTATTTATTGATTAGACTTAAGAAAATTGCAAAGCAAAGTTGTAAATTCAGAAGACTTGGTAAGAACTTCTAGATCAGAAAGATGGAGAATTAGCTGATGGGAGCCAGTTGGCAGCTGGAGAGACACATGGCTACTGAACACTGAAGTCCAGTTTTTAAGACACATGCAGCGGCGAGATAGAGGGAAATTTGGAAAGGCTTTAAATATGTTTAAGGGCCAGAGGGTTTGAAGGAATAGGCTCAGAACTAAGTTTCTATGAAAGGAAGGAATTTGCAGCTGATAATGAGCTGTCAGGAGCTTATAAAGGTTTCCTTCCTTATCTCTTTTGTTTCCTATCTCTATTCCACAACATCAGGGTTAATTCCTTTTTTTTCCCCTTCTCTCTCAGCACACTGGGGCAATAGAAAAGGCAGAGATGGGGTGTGGGGAAAGGAACAGTGCTCTTCATACTTTATGATATTAGAGTTCAAAATAAACAACGGGGGCAAGGTGGGGGAGAGAAAGGGGTCTGGGAGCGGAGTGGAAAGGATGGGCAAAGTGCGAAGCTGGAGGTGAGCGCTCAGTCCTGAAAGCGATTCGATCTTAGTGGCGATGGAAACAATTTGTGAGTCTGGCATGCCTAAATTAGAAATTGCTTTAAGTGAGATTTCTGTGTATACACAACAAACCAACCATTAGTTCTTTTTTGCATACTACCATTGTAAATATTTTATGTAGAACATTGCAATTTTGGTGTTACTTGTTTTCAAGACTTAGATTGGTTAAGTCGTGCTGGGGTTCTGGTCACCACTGAAGCAGAACATTTTTTCACCCATGCATCTATGGTTGCTTTTACATTTGTATATTTTCTACCTGTCTTTTAATATTTGTTTAAAATGGACAAAGTTATGCGCATGTGTATATGTGCATTCTGCATGTCCACATACATGCACGCGTGTACACACAGAGCTGAATGAAGCCAATTGTGCAAGGCTGTGATCTGAATTCAGTTTGGCTGTCATTCAGTTGTTTCGTGTAGGAGAATAGGGCCCTTGGGGTCATATTTTCTTAAAGCAAAATGTAAACTCCCATTATGTGCTTCTGTATCTGAAAAGAATGTACAAATACCTTGTACGGGAGTGAAGAATAGTTATAGTGAAATGCATTTCATTCCTGAAGGACTTTTCAGAGTTATGAACTACTTATTTTGTAAAACTCAAGTTGATTTTTGTACCTCAGTGAAATAGTAATATACTTTTATGTCTTCTTATGATCATAACATAATGATGGCCTGAAACAGAACAAAAATTCCCATAAATTGTTAAACAATTCCGAGCCATTTTATGAATTGAGATTCTTACTCCAACTGTAAAAGAGTCAGTGTGGATGTGTACGTAAGCAGGAGGCAGATTTTTTCAAGTGTCCTCCCCAATCCTGCTGCTATCAAAATTTCAATTCCTAGCAGATGATTAATACGGAGGAAGACATATGTAAGTTGAAAATGTCTTTTAGTGTACTATACTAATGTCTCTTTACCTAGTAATTTGGTGAAATAATTTAGCAAAATGCATCCACAGTAAATAGGTTTCTCTTCAAGCCTAATGCGCTTTTCCATCTTAACTGAGCATAAAATTATATCTTTAAAGATCTGTGAATAGGAAAGGCTTGACGCCTGTTGAATAGTTCAGTGTGACATATGGTTTTAAATGTGATGATTTTATCTGCAGCACACAGTATCTGCAAATTTGAGCTAATGTTCCTGTGAAAACAAGAAAGGATTTGTCAAAAAGTTAAAAAAGAAGAAAAAATCATTTTTGTTACCATATGTAGAACACTGAAAACTGTATATAAATAGAAAACAATATTGACATTTGTGCATCCGTAATTATTTAGAAACGTTTTAAATCTCACCATTCCATTCAAACATTAATGGTAACAGAGTCAGGCAGGTACTAATGCGTACAAGCAAAGCAGGCACAGTGAGGTTAAGATGTCTTGAGAGAACTGCCCCATGTGAAGCAGGGAAGCGCATCATGAAATTCAGTAGGCGTCATCATGGTCTACTGCTGGCCTCGAACTGCCAGATGGGCCAAATTTTCAAGAGATGCCTCATAATCAGATTTTTGTAAAAATCTTACAGTCATGTTGGCAATGGGATTTTTTTCAACATGATTTGTTTATAAGTAGTTCTCTAGGTCAGATTTGGTATGTGGGCTTCTGATTTTTAACCCTGATATCTGATGCATGTTGTTGAGCAAATGAAAGGACTGGTGGTGGGAGAGCAGAAAGTAGAGGAGGAAAGAGAGAGTAGCCGAGGGAGAAAGGGAGAGAGGAAAATAAATTTCCCAAAATGCATATAAATATTACATTTTAATTTCACTAAAGAAGATTATTTAAGATACTAACCTCAACTTTAATGCAAAAGAAAGTAAAATTTATTAAAAGACATATACAACTGATTAGGCTTTAGAACTTTATTTCCTTTCAATGAAGTATATACCTGGTAAAGACTGAAAGCCTCAGGTAGAATGTGGAATTGATTTTGTGTATGGTGTAATATAGGAAATAAGATTTTTTCCAAAATGTGTGTAATATTGACCTAGCACAATTTGTTGGAAAGATACAACAAATTGTATCTTTTCCACAATACTCAAGAGGGTCATCTTGATATGAAATCAAATATCTATCATCTATCAATTATCTATCTTCTTCTGGACTCTATAATATATTCCACTGTTTGTTTGACTATTGTGATGGTACCACTCTTAGTTATTGTATTTTTATAATGTGCCAAACTTAGTAGTGTGAGCCATTCTACTTTGGTGGGTTGCCCCCCGCCCCGCTCCACCAGAATGTCTTGGCTATTCTTGGCCCTGTGTATTAACATATAAATTTTAAATCGTCTTGTTAATTTCCAATCCCTTTGGAAAACATTTTGCCACACAGCTGGACATATGTACTCAGAGACTTCACTTTAAGTGCATTTCCCACAGAAATGCGAACAGTGCACCTAAAGACATATATAAAAATGTTCATAGCAGCACTCTTCGTAATAGGAAAAATCTGGAAATGGTCCAAATGTTCATCCACAGTAGAATGAATAAATTGTTTTATATTTATTTAACTGAATGCTTTATACAGCAATGAACATGAACTACTGTTATAAGTAATGCCATGGATAAATCTGCCAATATCACGTAAAAGAAATCAGACATATCTGAGTACAAAATGTAGTTCAATTTATATAAACTTCAGAAACCAGTAAAATCAGCTGGTGATAATAGAAGTCAGTATGTGAGTAGTCTTTGGGGTTGAAGGGATACCTGGCAGTGGCATAAAGGAGACTATTCAGGGGCTTGTAATCTTCTATTCCTGGGCCTGGCTGCCGCTTACCTGGGAAAATGTACTTTGTAAAAATGTCTCAAGCTGTACAATTATGATTTCTGTACCTTTTTATATGTATGTTATACTTCAGTATTTAAAAATACGGATGTAGTACATGCAGCATAATAGCTTTTTTGTTGTTTTGGTTCTGTTTTGTTGGTTTGTGTTTTTTTCCTACAGAGCAAAATTTGGAGCAAGAAGTTTGTGGATCCAGCAACATGGCGTTACAGTGTACGGTAAAATAAACGCCTGGTTTATTTTTATATTGCACTTGCAAGAACTCATTTAGGGATCTCAGAAGATACCTAGCGTTATAGTGAGGAAAGTGCAGAGACAACGGCTGATTACCAGGTGACCAAAAACAGAAACTATGAAGGAAAAGACAGAATAAAAGTGAATTAAATGGGTACTTGTATCACAGGTAGTTCACAGAAGTCATCTAATCATAATTTTTTTTTTTTACTGAGAAATTCTCATCCTTTTCTTTCTCCTTTTCTTTCACCAGTGATTATAAACTAAAGACTCACGTTGATGCAACATCAACTAATGAAGACAAATTTTGCAATAAACATCCTAAGATTTCTAACTATCAAACTCTAGGGATTTTGTTGAACTGTTCTGTGATATGCGTAAGCTCATGCAGTCAAACAAGAGCCTAATGACAATTGTGATAGAGGAACTTAGTCTGGGCCACAGGGCTCACTGCTATCAGTTTTGTGTTATAGTATTAGCTAATACTAATCTACACTATTCTTTCAACAACCCTGTCATGGAGACAAGAACACTCGTGTTTGGGGTATTACACACTTTGTTTCATGTTGTACTGGTAGTGACCTTCAGACCTGTGGCTCCAAGAGTTAAGTTTTTTCTCTTTAAAATGTTTTTTTCCCCAAACATTTTTAGCTCTAGAACCTTATTTTTTTAAGAGAAATAAAACAAGGCAAGTGTGATATACAAACAAATCAAAGTGTGTTCGCTCCAAATGCAGCAGCCAGGGCTCCATCACTTCCTGCCTCCTTCATCCTCTCCTCCTCTGTTTCCACTCCAGTCCCTCAGGCTATCCTTCATAGAACCCAAGCTCAGCTTGAGTGTTCCCCTAAAAACAGAGTCTGCAACAAGGGCTCACATGTAGGAATCTTACTTTTGGATGGAATCCCAAGGAATAGGATTGATGTCTGGGAAGGAAGGAAGAGAAGCAAGGGAAAGCCAATACAAGGATGTCATATATATATATGATGTCATAATATAGCTGGTCATCCCTGTGGGCGATTGGGATTCATTCCTACTGGGAACCTCTGGGAAATTATACAAAATAAGGAGTGGGAATTTTCCACCTGAGGAGTGGGAAACTGGGAACATTTACTTACTGGAACATGCCTCCATTGATCAAGGAACCTGCTTGGGGTCTTAACCTCTCTCCCATGTCCAGTTTTGTGCCTGAGTGACCAGGGGATAGGTTCCTGCAGAAGCCTTATGTTGCCACCTCAGAGGAGACCTAGGACAGTATGCTGGAAGTGTGTGGTGTCACCATTGAGGGGAAAGGGGTGTCTCAGGTTTTACTCGAGCAAAGCTGGTTTCTGCAGCAATGCTGGAGTAAAAGCTGGTCTGAGAGGATACATTGGGTTGGCCAAAAAGTTGGTTTAGTTTTTTCCATATGATTGCACTAGTAGTGCTTAGTTGCCCTTAATTTCATTAAAAGAATGTTGTTAGATTGTATTGTGACAGCTGTCATATCTGTATGTATTTTAAAAAATTTATCAAAATTGGTAAATTTTTGTGCAGCATTTTAATTTTAAAAATGGAAGAAAATATGCCAACATTTTTGGCATATTATGCTTTATTATTTCAAGAAAGGTAAAAATGCAACTGAAATGCAAAAAAACTTTGTGCAGTGTATGGAGAAGGTGCTGTGACTGACCAAATGTATCAAAAGTGGTTTGCAAAGTTTCTTGGTACTATTGACACATTGGCCAAATAATTCCCTGCTGTGGGGCTGTCTTATGCATCAGAAAATGTTTAGCAGCACCTCTGGCCTCTACCCGCTAGAAGCCAATAGCAGGAGACAGCTGACATACTCAAAAATATCCAAATCAATAAAGTTATTGGTGAAAATGAAAAATCTATCTTTTATTTCACAGAAAAAACATACAGACTTTTTGGCCAACCAGTAAGAGGGGGGCCCAACAAGTATTAGCTACAAACCTTAGGTTCAGCTTTCTAAAGCCTGTTTTGCTCCAACCCACTGCATGCATTAGACTCAACTGGAGTGCTCTGAAGCTGGGCTCCTGGGCCATGAGGTGGAACTGCTGCAACAGAATTGCCTTAGTGGGGGTCCGGGAATCTTCATTTTACATAAAAACAGTTAGGTGAGTGTGCACAGTGAAGTTTAAGAACCAATCCCGCACATTTAGCTGGCACCTTCTGGCTCAGAAACGTATCTTTTATAAGGGGCTGATACTACTACTTATCAGGTGAAGCAGTTACTACTGTCAAGTATGCTGTGAAACAGGTAGGTGGTGGAACAATTTTGTGAATATTTAAATATACACATCCTGCACTCTTGTTTTGTCTTCAGGAACCTTCTCTATTCCTTCCCACCTACCCTCCTTACATCCCATCCTCCCTCCTCCCCCCGCTGACACACATGCTTCAACTTTAAATCTTTTGGGTTTTATTGAAATACTCTTGACATTTTTGCTTGGACACTTGAAAACCTCCTTCTCTTTACACTACTAAGCATTTTATTGATTGATTTTGGCTTTTGTGCTTTCCCCAAATCTATTTTTTCCTATACTTTCTCACTCTTAAAGGTATTTCATGTCTAAATGTTGACCCAATGATTCTCTACAGTATAATTTATAAAATATTTCCTCCTGGGTCAAGAAAGTAAGAGGTTTTATTGCAGTTCAGTTCTAAAAGTAGTAGACAGAGGCTGGATGTTTAAATAGGGCCTGAAGGAAGGTTTTGCCAACCTTTCAGAGGCTGCATAACAAATATTCTTTATTTGCTTCTTCAGGTGTTAGAGTCAACGGCAGCCTCCAGAAGGTCACCCCTTAGCCTTCACTCCCTGCTGGCAATACCAACCTTTGTGAGTCCCCTGTGAAAATAAAAATTGCCCCAGGAGGGATCGTGCTAAGCAATAATCAGTTAATACCGTACTTTCAATTAATGCTCTAGCAGAGATTATTTGAAAGTCAGCTGAGAATAGGAACAAGGGGCAGGTTGGTACTTGGAAAGCCTGGTTATAATAAAATAAAAGAAAAATAAAGTAAGAAAGGAAGGAAATCTTTATAATTTTGCTTAAAACTGGTAGGTGGCCATGGTACTTCAAATCATCTGGGCTAACTGAATTTTCCAACCTAGGGTTTAGAGCACATTACAGGCATACCTCGTTTTATTGCACTTGGCTTTATTGTGCTTCGCAGATATTGTGTTTTTTATAAAGTGAAGGGTTGTGGCCACCCTGGGCATCCATCACTGCTATTTTTCTAATAGCACTTGCTCATTTGGTGTCTCTGTGTCACATTTTGTTAATTCTCTTAATACTTCAAACTTTTTCATTGTTATTATATGTATTATGTTTGCACTATCCTGTATTCTGTTAAGTGTGTAATAGCATTATGTGTGACTCTTCCTTTCACTTGAACTCTAACAGGCCACTGTAGGGTTATTGATTGGCCTAATCAATATGGTTATCTGTGATCAATGATCAGCAATAATAATGTATGAAATCTTGCCATTTGGGACAACTTGGATGGACCTTGAGGGTATTATGCTAAGGGAAATAAGTCAGACAGAGAAAGACAAATACTATACGATTTCACATATATGTAGAGTCTAAAATAAAAGGCAAAACATAAACAAATAGAACAGAAACAGACTTATAGATGCACAGAGCAAACTGATGTTTGCCAGAGTGTATGGGTGTGGTGGAGTAACTAAAAAGGTGAAGGGGAATAAGAAGTAGTAACTTTGAGTTATAAAATAAAGAAGCCACAGGGATGTGATGTAAAGCACGGGGAATATAGTCAATAATATTATAATAATTTTGCACTGTGACAGACGGTTACTAGACATATTGTGGTGATCACATAGTAAGGTATATAAATGTTTAATCACTACGTTGCACACTTGAGACTAATAAAATATTGTATGCCAACTATAGTTAAATTTTAAAAAATGTTGTAAATAGGTGTGTTTTGACTGCTCCACTCCCCTATCTCTCTCTCTCTCCTCAGGCCTCCCTATTCCCTGAGATACCACAATACTGAAATTAGGCCAGTCAATAACCCTATAATGGCCTCTAAGAGTTCAAGTGAAAGGAAGATCCACATATAATGCCTACAGGCACAGGATAGTGCAAACACAACTTTTATAATAGACTACCAGGATAGTGCAAATGCAACTTTTATAAGCACTGGGAAACCAAAAAAATTGTGTACTTGCTTTATTGCAACATTCACTTTATTATAGAGGCGTAGAATGAAAGCCACAAAATTTCCAGGGTATGCCTCTATTTTGAAATTTTGAATTTTAAAAGGAATCAAGGTTTTTCTTGAGGGGCAAAGAAAGCCACTTTCTCATATCATTACATAATGATATTGTGCCTCTATAGTGTATGACTACAGTGTACTGACAGAGAAAAAAATGTCTTTATGATTTCCATGTTATCTGTTATTTGCCCTGTGTTTATTGCTAACAGAACTTAAAGGTGTTGGGTTTAGGCCAACAGTATTTGTGTGGGGGCTGCCATTCTAGAAGGCTGTGTTAACCTGTTCCAGGAAGGAACACATTGGACAAATTACACTCCACTTTGAGACTGACACTAACACAAAAATAGCATCTCCTCTTTAAAAAAGGATGAGTAAGCTGTTGCCCTAATTCCAAGAAGTTACTTGTGTGGTCATATTGTACAACCCATCCAAAAACTTCTGTCTTCAATGATTTTTTCCAATGTGTTTATATTTTAATGTATTTTGTACAAAAGGGTATTTATAACATGGCATATATATACATATATATATGTATAGATATACATATGTGTGTATGTATAAAGTGTGATAATATAATGAACAACTGTGAACCCATTATCCAATCCAAGAGTTCAAACATGATCATATAATTTACCTCTGTTTCTCTTTCCCCACCACCCCGTAATTTCTCCTTTGTCTTGCACAAAGGTAGCCAGTACCTTGAATTATTTGTTATCATTGCCTGGCTTGTTTTTATAGTTTAATTATATATTTATAGGTATGCCTAAATAACATATTTTTCAGTTTTGCTTGTTTTTGAGCATTAAATTCAATAAATCACATTAGATATCTTCTTATGAGAATTACTCTTTTTCACTTCCCATCACATCATAAAGTTCATTCATGTTGTTTGTCTGTAGCTGTAGTTCAATTGTGTATATTTCACTGAATAACTGTCACAATTGACTTGCCTATTCGCTTGTCAAAGGGGAAGTATTGCCTCCAGTTCATGTTGTGCAAATATATTCTCTTATATCTTCTGGTGCACACATATATCTTGGGTTTGTATCTCAGAGAGGGTTTCTTGACTTCAGCACTATTGACATTTGGCACCAAATAATTCTTTGTTGTGAGGGGCTGTCCTGTGTATTGCAACATAACAATATCTCTGATCTCTACCCATTAGATGACAGTAGTGTCCCCTAGTTGTGACAACTGAAAATGTCTCCAAGATATTGCCAAATATTCTCTAGGGGTCAAAATCACTGACTTAGAAATACAACTGTTGGGTAGAGATCAGGTGTATGAATATTCACATTTATAATAGAATGTCAAATGGTTTGCCAAAGTAATTATAACAAATGAGGGTCCCTAGCTTTCTTATTGATTCATTTCCTCTCTAAGCTTGGTGTTGTCAGATCTTTTAATTTGAGATAACTAAATAGGTGTAAAATTGCATCTCATTATGGTTGTAATTTGTATTTCCTTAATTATTAACTAGGTTGAGAACCTTTTTACATGTGCATCAGCCACACTTGTTTCTTTCTCTGTTAAGTACTTATATTTTGGTCTTTGCCTTGTTTTCTATTGGGTTGTCTGTCTTATTGATTTAGAGAAATTATTTATGTGTTCTGGATGCTGATATCTATTCATTATTAAGTGAGTTGTAAATACCTCTCCTAGTTTTTCATTTGTGTTTTTATTCTCTTTATAATGCTTTTTGATAAACAGAATTTCTCAATTTTACCATAACTAAAAATATTTTTCATGTATGAGGGCTAAAAAAGAATACTTTTTCTCCCACCTTCGAAGTTCTTCTAGCTGGGCTAATAATCAAGTTAACATGAGACGGATTAATAGGAACAAGTAAAATTTTAATACATGCACATGGGGAATTTACATAAACATGAAACATTCCAAAGACAATGAGTCAACATTAAGTACCGGTACATATGACATTTTGGCCATAGGAAAAAAAAGGAATGGAGTCTTACATTCCAAGAGTGGGAATGGGCAATTTGCAGTACTTGAAGAAGAGCGGAACACTCAGGCAGGCAAATTCTTGCCAGGCAAGTCAAAAACAACGGGGCACAGGGGATGTACAGCTAAGAGGCCCTTGCCTGAAGCCTTGCCTCCTCTTTACCATGCTTAGTTCAAGTTAGGCTAAGATTCCTTTCTAGGAGCAGGCCTTTCCATCTGAATATCTTAGGCAAGAAGAAGGATGTTCAAAGACTCTGTCTGAATCTTCTGTTTCTTAATAAACAGCTTGAAATCAATATCCCAAAAGGCAGCTTCAGGGTGGTAAATCCCTTTTACCTGGTTAGCCTTCTTTGCCTCAAGATTACAAATAAATTTGCCTACTTTTTCATGTGAGTTTAGCACGTAAATAGAATAGCTTCCATCTGACTTGCTATCTCTTGGACTGTTTGCTCTGGGGAAAATCACCCACCATATCTTGAGGACACTTAGCTGGCCCATGAGAGGCCCACATGGAGAGGAATTGAGGCCTCCAACCAACAACCAACAACAGTATGCCAGCCAAGTGAGTGAATGCCTTTGGAAGTAGATGTTTCAGCCCCAGTCAAGCCTTCAGATAACTTTGACTTTATGAGAAACCCTAAGCCAGAACCCAAACTCCAGGTCCTCAAATTTATGACCTTCAGGGACTGGAAGAAATAATAAATACTTATGGTCACTTTAAGTTACTAAGTTTTAGGGTGATTTGTTACATGAACACAGCTTGCCTTTTAGTTTGCTAATGATTTTGGATTATGAACACATTACTTGATCTATTTAGTGAGAATCCTGCAGGATAAAAACTGAGAAGACTTTCTTTCAGACTGGGTATGCTTTCTGCCTGTGGTTCTGGGCACTATAGGTAGAAACTTCTGTTGACCTGAGAGAGTTGGTTCAGGTCAAGAATCCTAGATTCAACTTTTCTACTTTGATATTTGCCTGTGAGTCAGTACCCAGTGGCAGTGTTGCTATCCTGATCCTTATGTCACTGCTGTTCCTCTTGACCCCTGATTACTACCCCCAGTTCCTTACTGTAATTAACACGGCACAGGTGAGTGGAGGAGAATCTGAAAATCTCTACCAACTCAAATGCAAACAGTGGTGTTTCAAAGACTGTCTGTATAAGCAAGCAATAGTAGCAGGAGGTCTTCAGAGCACCTCGTCAGCCAATAGTGCTAAAAGCAAATAGTCCAAAACATTTTACCAAGGCCTTCTCATCTAGAAGGTTGGAGGAGACAACTTCTTTCCACTACAGGAGTGTCCAATACTTTGGGGGCTTTGTGTGTCCAAAGATTAAACTGAAAGACATTTTTAAAGCAATAATTGACCTGCTGATAGAAATAAACTGGTTGAGTTTAGATACACCATTAAACATGGAGTTCTATAAGCTAGGTGTATTCCTTCAGCCTTCCCAAATGATATGTGCTACCTTATTTAACCTGCTAAGTGCCAAAAATTCAAGGCCTCTAAGCATTGTTAGTTTTCCCAAGACAGGATTTCTGGGAACTACTACCCTGAAAACCTGATTTCTGTTACCTCTGGCAACAACTCTCTTACTTCACTGGGCCTCAGTTTCCAAATCTAGAAAATGTGGAGATGGTTTGACATAACTGTTAAGAACTTTTTCAGCTCCCATATTTAAAAAAAAAAAAAAAAAAAAACTATGGATAATACCTTTGGTAGCAGAAATTGTTATATAAAATAGGCACGTTTTGGCCATCAAGCACCTAAAAAGGCCAAGAGACTGTTACCAAGCCCCCAAACTTAAGTCTGTCTGCCTGCATGCATTGGCCCAATGAAATGTACTGGCAGGGGTTTGCTGCATAGAAAAGTTACTTAGAGAATTGGCCGATCTGGACATGGGGAGCTCATGCTCCAAAGACTTGACTCCATGATTGCATGTAGGTTACAGATTGTAAAAGACAGAATTACAAGACATCATGGTTAGGGGTTTGAGAACATGCTAGGGACTGATTGATCAGAAGTGAGATAAGAATAATACATTGATGTGGACACCAGCTAGCGGTGTCCACGTCATTATAGATGAAATAAAACATACACACGGACTACCGAGTCTGGTGGAGGAAAAAGGACAACAGCATGGCTTTTCTCTCAAGGGGAGCAAAAGCCACGGCCTCCACCATTACAGGCCTTTATTCTATTTTCTCCTCACATTACAAGATGGTCCTCACTCACTATCCCCAGTTACAACAAAAGGAGCCAATGCCCCTAATCACATCACAGAAGAAGGATATTAGCAAATGAAAAGGCAAAAGTGGTTGAGCTGGTTACACTGGTCCCTGCAAGGTTTAGCATGGATTTTCGGAAGTTACAACAAGCATTTGCAGGGTGAGGGAGAGTTTTCAGCAAGAAGCAAAACAGCTTAGATATATTGCAAATCTGATTACCCATGAGAGAACCTATCTGTGGGTGTGGGTCCTGTGCATCTCTGAGTGGGAGCTGGGCCCATGCCACGCAGAAGGGTCTGCCACAATACATCATTTCTTGTAGCCTTGAAGATAGCTCTGAAGTCTGCTCTGGCATCCCTCTGTCCGGTTTCATGGACAAGTAGCCAGGGATTCTTTCCACTTCTGGACCCAGGAGCTGAAGGATAACTTAGGTCACAATGTTTCTTTAGCCTGCCAGAGGTTCAGACCTTGTAACAATTAGTCAGGTCTGGGCTATTTTGTGCTCTGCTGCCTCAGAGGTTGTTAATTATCCAGGGTAGAAACCAGGTTCATGAGATCTGGAGAGAGAGAGAGAGAGAGAGAGAGAGAGAGAGAGAGAGAGAGAGAGAGATGATTTCTAGAGTTAGGATTTAAAGATAAATTTAATCAAAGTAATAAGGACCCTTGGTTTTAAAATGACAAGATTTTTCTCAAATTCCCAGTTGCCTAGTTCACATTTCACATTGAATTGCTTTCAGCCTTGGGAGATATTTTACCTAGCGTTAAAATTACCTGAAATATGCAGTACTTGAAAAATACTTAGTTATTAGTTAACACACTAATAGGGAGAAGGGTAAATCTGTCAGAGACATGAACAAGATGCTCCAGGACGAGACAAGGGGAAGAAAGGTGTCATTAACAGAAGTAGAGAATGGCAAATCAAACTTTGCTGAATCCCAGTCTTGCGCGGGGATCAACTTTGGCTTCACGAAGAGCTCTTTATTAATTAAAATTGGTTTTATGTGTATGTGCATATATGTTCATTGTGTAGGGGTGCAAATATTTATAAACAATAAGAATTAATTGAGAATATTGAGGTTATTTTGCCAGAAAGACATTCAATAGAATCATGATTTTGTAGGGGTCAAGGGAACTTTCCTCTTATCCCTTTAGTTCTTCTGGTTGGTTGAATAATTGAAAAAAAATAGCAGATTAACAGGAGAAAATCAAATTTTATAATATGTTTGCATGGGGAATGCACATAAGCATGGAAATTCTGAAGACAATGAGGCAAAACTGGGTATATATGTCATTTTGGGTGAAGGAGAAAAGGGTGGGACAGGACAGGTGTCTTAGATTTCAAAAGTGAGAATGCCCAATTTGCAGGTAGTTGAGGACGATCAGAACACACATGCGGCGGGTCAGTCAGCAGGTCTGTCAACCCAGAAACAGTGAGACACAGCAGGTACCTAGGAAACACATTTGGAGTCTTCCTAATGTCAGGGTGAAAATGCTTAAGGTAATTACGCTAAGGTTCCCTTCCTGAAGCAGGTTCTTCCATTTGAATCTCAGAAAAGGGGAAACTAAAAAACTCTTTTTGAGTTTGTCGGGCTTTAACTGATTTCAGTTCCAAATAATCTGCAGCACATTCCAGAGACACTCTCTTCTAGCCCCCACAGTTTCCTCTCATCCTTTCGCAGCAAAGAGTGTTTTCTGCAAAGTGAATATGATGATGCAATTGGGAACTGGATCTGCCAAGAGAGGCTTAGTCTTTACTTGCTTGGGTGAGTCATTCATTAGTTGGCAGCCCCTGACCATCCTCCCAAATGGTGCCCACACTGTGAGCCGGGCTGTGAGCACATTCTTCCAGGCACCTTACAGGTCTGCTGTAAGAGTCAATGGCAGGCTCAGCCGCCTACGACCATGAAAGCCAAATGCATGAGACAGGTGCGGGTGAGAAGGGATATGGTTTACTCCAGGGCCAGAGACCTGAGAAGATGGTGGACTCCTGTCCTGAAAAACCATCTTGACATCTCCATGCAGGCCAGGGTTTTTAATCAGGAAGGAAGGGACAGGAGAACAAAGAGATTAGGGGGAGGGGGCTGTGGATGCACAGGCAGTATCCTTGCTGGTCCCAATATAGATCTTTAACGTCAGCATCCTAGAACTGGTAATGCCACGTTCTTATGGTCAGGCTGCCCTGGGCCCAGGCAGGATCTAGAACAGCCAGTTCCTGTAATAGGCTAAGAAAAAAAAAAAGCTCTTAGCAATTCATGGCAAGCATGACAACATGGACCTTTGTTTTAAGGCATACATCCTGTTTCCTGATCTGGAGAGAAGCATTGTTCATTATATGTTATTTAATCAAGAAGGTTATTTTGTTGTTTTATATAAGATTTTCTATATCCTTTGTAACGGAACCACACACCCCCATGCTTGTGGTTCCTTTTGGCATGTCACTCAGATACTGAATGCATTCACAATGACTTATTCAATTAAATGTGCCTTCATGTATCTGGTGGCATTTTCTAATACAAGCCACAAATTCCCTTAATTATGTTACTCCCCACATCAAAAACAGAAAGCTGAAGAAAAAGATTATAAGGAAGCTTTCACATTTACAATTCCGGTGACAACAATGTGGTGATTTTTCAGTCAATCGGGACTTTTCCCCCTTAGGGTAAAATAGAAAGTAGGTGTATAATGATTTAGTTGAACTTACACTCTTTCTTCTGCATGAGTTCCAGAAAAAATGAAGATGCTTTTGTTATAAGCAGGGTAATGAAAGAAGGGCCTGAGGTTCCAGGTAGGTCGGGGAATTTGAGAGGGTGTGGATCTAAGGGGGAGTTTTTCAATTGCTAAAGAAAGGAGAAAATGAAAGACAGACAAAGGGAGTAAGTGCTTTTAAAACAAAACTTACGGCACTATGTGGCAAGGAGGCTAGAATTTATTTAACGAAGGAAACCATGTTTAAATTGCTATTAGAAATAGTGAATTAAAAATTTACTATAATTATGGCAAATTCGATTTGTTCTTCATGTGAAATATTGCGTATCCTAATGCCACGAGAATGGTTTTTGATTAAGTGAAAGCTTTCCAAGTAGCAGAAGAGAAAGAAATATGATATACCTTTAGATATACATGCATCTCATTGGTAGTTCCTAGACTACTAAAAACTGGATTCAGATCTCTCTTTCTCGAAAAATCCTGGATTCACTGTGCGTAGGTGACGTGATTCAGGTGTTTGAAAATAGGAATTATAAAATAACATATTTGTTGAGAAAATGTAGCTATTTCTCATATAAAAGGGAGACATCTGTCATTTGATGGTGACATGCACTTCCCTTGGGTCCCTTTTTTAATGTTAATATTAGTGTACAGAATTGTGAAACGGTACCATTAAAACCAGCCCATCTCATCTCTGGGGCTGACTGACTTGCTCGATTTCTGTGGATCTGTGGGTAAACTCTTTGGGTTCTCAGTTCACTTGTAAATTGATGAAGATTAGAATGGGTACAATCTTAGGTTCTTTCTCAATCTATAGTTTTGTGGGAACTAAAAGCTTATTAATACTTTTCCTCCACCTTCTAAGTTCTTCAAGCTGGGATAATAAATTAACAGAGACAGATTAACAGGAGAAAATCAAAGTTTTAATATATGCACATAGGGAATTCACATAAGCATGAAAATTCCAAAGACAGTGAGGCAACACTGGGGACATGAGACATTTTTGGACAAAGGAGAAAGGACAGAGTATTAGATTTCAGAAGCACAAATGGGTGATTTATAGGTAGTTGAATAAGAACAGAATATACTGTCAGAAAAATTCTTGCTAAGCAACTCAGAAACAATAGGGACACAGGGAGTATCTAGCTAACATGCTTGAAGTCTTCCTGATTAATGGTACAGTGAAGATTTTTAAGGTGATTAATTCAAGGTTTCCTTCCCAAAACAGGTTTTTCTGTCTGAATCTCTTGGGCAGAAAAGAGGGAGTAGTCGAAGTTTCTTTCTGAGTTTCTTGTTTTTAATAAACAGCTTAAAATTAGTATCTCAAAAATGTAGCTTCAGGGTGGCAAAACTTTGGTCCTGTCATTTCTAAGCTGTACCTAACATATTTGAGTTTAAGGCATACATCTCTTGTATACTTTAATATATGAAATTGAAGTGTACCTTATAATAGATATCTCTTTTTTTACATTTACAGTATTTATTGAAAAAAATCCACAGGTAAGTAAATCCACATAGTTTAAACCTGTGTTTTTCAAGGGTCAACTCTGTTTCCAACATACAAATACAATTTGAAAAATGTAGCAAAGCTGTTAGGAAGTAATCATTTTTCAGTATTTATTACCTTTGTTTTTAATAATTTTAATTGTAAATTCACAAAATTTTAATAGCGGCATCCTTAATAACCAGCTAATAGAATTCCTGGAAATTTAACAACCAATTCTTATGAGCTGGTAGAAGCTGGTCGTAGCACCCTGTTGGTCTAGCGTGAAGTGGAGAGGTCCAGGCTGGGCCAACAAGCATCTAGGTAGGAATTAAACCTGCGATGTGAATAAAATTCCCCCAGGGAGAACATATTCACTAAAATAGTAAGAGAAGGTAGTGAGGATGAAACCTTGGAGGAAACCAACAATTAAAGGGCAGGCAGTAAAAAGTGAACACGGAGAGAAGATGAGAAGTAGCTGGTGAGGAAGTAGAAATGGAGGGCCATGAAGGGCACTAAGAAAAAAGAGTGACATTAAGAGAGGAGTGATCAAGAATGAAATGATACCAAGAAGTGATCACAAAGAATGACAATCATCCATTCATTTAAGGGATGCTTTGTTCATTCATTCAGCATTTATTTTATTTTATTATTTCAATCATTTTGTCTTTATTTCATAGCCAGATTTCTTTTTTAAACTGAATTATTGGGGTAACATTGCTTAATAAAATTATGTGGGTTTCGGGTGTACAATTCTATAACACATCATCTGTATATTATGTTGTGTGTTCATCACCCCAAGTCAAGTCTCCTTCCTTCCCCATTATTCACCCTATACCCTCTTTTACCTCCCCAAACGCTCCTTTCCCTCTGGTAATTACCATCCTATTGTCTGTGTCATGGTAGATAATTCTTAATCATTGTGTCATAGCATAATCAACAGTTTTCTTTTCTTTTTTGAAGGTACATAAAACAATAGTGCATATTACAGTCAATGCCATCTTAGATTTGCTGAAACATGCTGTATGGTTGAGGTATGAACCACAAACATGCCAAACTTAGCTAATGTCATTATTCATTAGCCAGTCGTTCCAAAAACAACTGAGTTCATGTCTGTGAGGATCTTTGAGAGGCAGATGGAAGTTTGATTCCAGAATTTAGTTGATAAGTATTCCACAAGAAATCCTTTCTTTTTCTCTGGGCATCTATTTTGGAATAATCCATTCTTCTATAAGAAACTATCTTGTTCCTTAGGTTTGTCTAAAAGTCATTCCACTTAATTCCTGGATATTCTGGGGCAGGAATGCAAAATAGGCAATTAGACAAATAGTACATTCCTATAGCTAAATATGTTTATTTAAGTTAATTAATTGAAAAGAACTTGTTTGATTTTCATGTATTATGTTATCTGCTAGTGTTAAAATAGTAAACAGAAAGCAATATCTACCCTTATGTAACAGGTTATTAAACATTGTAATGTGGCAAAGGCTGCACTGGGGTAAATATAAGGAAATGCACAGAAAATCCTGAGTCATTAGAAACAGTTTTTTGTAGACAGTAGGCTTAGCCAAGTGAATGATAAGAAAGGAGAGAAGACCATTTCAAAGAAAGGAAGCAGTATATTCAAAGACCCATGATTTAAAAAACAAACAAACAAACAAACAAACAAAAAAACCCCTGCAGTATATTCAGAGAACTAAAATTTGTTAGAATGGCTAGACATACATGATAGTGTCAACTTTTTTAAATCAAGCCTTCAATCTACAAGTATTTTATCTAATCTGAGTTAAACTGTGTGCTAGGCTAGGTAGAATTACAAGTACATAAATTTTAAAATGGAGTTATATATTCAATAATCAGATCATAATATACCTTTAAAATAGCTATCAAAGTCTTCTTGATTCTTTCACAGATTTTTAGGCTCACCACATTGTAAAATAAATTTATTCTTTTTATACCCCACATCTGCTGTTTCTTTTCTTTTCCCATTCCTGGTAAATAATCTTACCTTGTCAACAAAGCACCAAATCTTGAAATCATACCAATATGTTTAATATCATTCCCAAAATCAAACACATCATCAAGTTCTGTAGTTTTGTCTTCTTCACAACATTCTTTAGGTACACTAATATCAGAGAAAATTGACTTTAAAACAAAATTGTTCTTAGAGGCAAAGAAGAATATCATTTTATAACAAGGAATAAAAAGGGCTTATTTTAAAAAATAATAAAAGGGCCAATATGCGCACCTAAGAATAGAGTCCCCAAATGCATTAAAATTAAACACACACACACACACACACACACACACACACACACACAACAAAACTGACAAGCATAGAAAAAATAGACAGAAATACCCTGGAAAAAGCTATAAATGAGGATGCTCTAATGGACATCATTTATCTTTGTTGGCATTGATATCCTTCTTAACATAGTCCTTTTTGGGTGGTAACTCATTTCACATTGGTTAACATGAGAATAAAGCAACATTTCTGACCACAGGGATGGGAATAATTAGTGTCTCGTATGCTCTAGAGTTAACATATAATCCAAGATGGGCCAGCTATGGAACTCTATGAAAATTTATTGCTGTGCTCCTCATATATTTTTTTGCAAGATTTGTTAAGCTAGAATGGTATGATCCATTGCACCTGTAACCAAAAAGAACATGCACACAAGGTTAAGCCAAAGAGAGACAAATAGATTTCAAATAAAGTGGAAGCTTTTGCCTTGATAATGTTATTTTAAGATTCTGGATTATTTCTGAATCTAAAATATTAGTGCACTTTTCATTACATGGGTCACCTTATTTCTCTTTTACTTAAGACTAGTTGAGTCAAGATTCTGACATTTGCAACTATAAGTGATAAAACAGCAAAACAGAGTTAACAATTATAATTCTGGTCACCAGTTCCAATGGGGGTCATTTCCCACACCAGGCAATTCATGTGTATCATCTGGGTGTCCCACAGTTTAACCAATCCTGACACTGTCTACCTGGAGATGGTGTCCAATCTCACAGGTTAGGAACTCAGTCCTAAAGACAGTCCTCTCATCACATCCCAAAGCAGAGGCCATTTAAAAGTCCAGGTTGTCACTTTTGTTTCTGATTGATGAGCTATAGATCAGAAGTTCCAACAAACCCTTCCTTGGATTTGACTAATTGCTAAGAGTGGTTCACAGAACTCAGAACTCACATTATACTTATTAGATTACAGTTCATTACAAAAGGATATTATAACTCAGGAACAGCCAGATGAAAGAGGTGCATGGAACACGTCATGTGGGAAGGGTTTGGAGCTTCCACTCTCTCTGAGAGCACCTCTCTTCCTGCATCTCCATTTGTTTACCAACCAGGAAGCTCTCCAAACCTTGTCATTTTGTCCTTTTGCTTTTTAATAAAGGTTTCATTATGCAGGCATCATTGGCTCTTAGCAGTTGATTCAACCTCCAGCACACCTTCCCTTCCCAGGGTCAGGAGGGTAGAACTGAAAGTTCAGATCCTTTAATCACAAGGTTGGTTCTCCTTGCAATTAACCCCCACCCTTGGGAGGGGAAGGGAAAAGGTCATCAAGGAACAAGTATAAAGGACCCATGTACAAAGCCAAAAGGGGGTAGGACTGAAGGTGGGAGGTGAGGGTAGGTCGGGTGGGGGAAAGTGGTGGTGGGAAAATGTAGATGACTGTATTCAAACATCAATAACAAAAAATATTGAAAGTATAGGAAAAAACAAAATTCACTTCATTAACATAACAAAAGACACTTTTTTTTTTTCTGCCATCACTTAGAAAATTCCAGGAGTTTTAAAAGCTCCGGGCCAGGAATAGGGGAAAAAAACCAACTATGTATTTCTTTTTCTTATTTTTAAATTTAATATACTACATAAAATAATTAAATACGTTTTACAAGTAAATCAAGGTTTAGAAGTTATGTATGTGATTCTATTCATTAGTTTTTTTTTTTTAACTCAGATAGCTTTCTGTTTAGTACAATCAGAGATTATGGCTGCCAAATGATAAGTGAAAATATCACTGTGTTCCAGAAAAGAGTGAGTTAAGGAAGAAAAGGAACAAAGTAAAGCCTCTATGTGACCATCAAATTAACAAGCTAACTTGATTTTCATATGTTCAAAGATAATTATTATAATTCCCCAGAGATATATTATTGTGACCAGATTTACTCATGGAAGCCATTGATAAAATAAAGCAAAATTTTGTTATTATAAATTATAATATCTCAATAATAAAAGTACATCAGTAATTTAAGTTGTTGGAAACATGTATGACTAGTTATTAAGCAAGGGTACACAGAGATAATATCTTTATTTTACTCTAATTTCTGTCCTGTACTATGGCTAGTCATATCTCCATTTTCTTCCTATGAATTTTTTTGAGATGATTCCATAGTTTCCCAGTACTTTTACTTTGTAAGAATATTTAACTACATATACCCATTTTCAGGAAGTAAAACAAAATTCCAGGAAAGTTTAAATCAAAATTATAGTCTCACATCTAATTTGATATGAGTGTTTTTCTTTTCATAGCTTAGGTCAGGCCCATGGCTTGGGCCTACAGTAAAGAATGGGCCATAATCTGAACTATCAGATTTTCTTTTTACTGTTTCAAGCCTTTATTTAGCTTCTGTTTTTTTGTAATTCTATCTTGGCTGATAGTAAATGCTCAACATGTTCTCCATTATAGCAAGCTTCTAAATGCTGCTCTTTCATGGATAACTTTTTTTTTTTTTTTAGTTCTTCAGCCAGAATCTCCAACATTGTTCACTGAGATTGTTCCAGATCATTGCTTCATGACATGGGTGACATACTTTCCAGCTGACCTAGAATGACATCCTTTCAGCCTTTGTCTCCAGGGATCCATTCTGTTAGGATCTCCTCAATCCCAGCAGGCATTTTTTTAAAGTATGATCAGATCACGACCACTCACGCTCACTTGGTCTAAAGAAAATTCATGCTTGTTTTCCTGCCAGACTGTGGGTAGTCTGCTCCCTAAGCCCCTCTCTGTTCCTCGTCTTTTCATGGAAGGCATTTGTAGCCAGCCATTTATCTTCTGATTTTTCCAGTTTGACAGCAGGCTCCAGTATCTATTTTTATGTATACTGTCAAACTTCAGGGGACACACATAAATTCCTTCTAAATGTCAAGTGCTCCCAAGGCCTCCGCCATCAAACTTTGATGCACTGACTAAGGCTAAAAATTTCTGCTTCGTGAAAGTGTCCAGTTGGCAAGGATGATCTGGTTTCCCTTCTTTTGCAGACATTCGAAGTCTCTACAGAAGATCCTGTTGGAGTCTCTCTTAGTTAAGTGGGGAGAGCCCTCCTTCCTTTCCTTCATGTATAAGGAGCAGCACTTTCAAATAGGCAGGTAATTCTCTCCTTATACAACTTTTTCTTTCTCTTCAGGAACTTCTGTCTTTGCTTATATAGAATGCATGGGGAAAGTAAGTGGAAGAAAACGTCTCAGTCTAATAGCCTCTTAGCACAGGGGTCCCCAACCCCTGGGCCCTGGATCGATATCAGTCTGTGGCCCGTTAAGAACTAGGTTACACAGCAGTAGGTGAGCCTTGGGTCAGTGAGGGAAGCTTCATCTGTATTTATAGCCACTCCCCATTGCTTGAATTACCGAATTACCACCTGAGCTCTGCTTCCTGTCAGATCAGAAGCCGCATTAGGTTCTCATAGAAGTGTGAACTGTACTGTGAACTGAGCATGTGAGGGATCTAGGTTGTGAGCTCCTTATGAGAATCTAGTGCCTGATGATCTGAGGTGGAGCTGAGGTGGTGATGCTAGTGCTGGGGAGGGGCTGCAAATACAGATTATCATTAGCAGAGAGGTTTGACTGCACAGAGACCATAGTACATCAATTGCTTACAGATTCATATTAAAACCCTATCAGTGACTGGCAAGTGACAATTAAGCTATGTTCAGTGGTAGGCTTTATAGTAGCAAGTGAGTTGATGTACTTCAATTGTACAGCTGCATCTAGTGACAGGCTTTAAGTCAGATCCAACACTTATTTTAGTCCATATGTGGCCTGCCTATTATTTTATTTACCACTTCTGTAAGCATCTTTTTCCCACACTGTGTGTACTTGTCTCAGTTACAGTTTTGGTAAGCCCACATGCTAACCCTAGCAGCATGTGGTGAGTTGTAGAATTATTATTATTATTATTATTACATTATATATTACAATGTAATAATAACAGAAATAAAGTGCACAACAAATGTAATGCATTTGAATCATCCCCCCACCCCCAGTCCATGAAAAAATTGTCTTCCATGAAACCAGTCCCTGGTGCTTAAAAGGTTGGGGACCTCTGCCTTAGCAAAACTCTTCAGCTACTCTTTTTTTTCTTCTGTGTTTGTATTGCTGACACTATTACAGAGGCCTTCATTTTCCCCACTTTGCCCACCTCTACCCAGCCTGCCTCCCTTCCCCTCCTTCACTCTGACTCTCACCACACTGTTCTCTGTTGGGTAATGCATATGTGTTCTTTGGCTAATCTTTTTACCTTCTTTTCATCCAGTTCCCTCTTCTCCTTTCCTTCTGACAGCCGTCAGTCTCTTCTTTATGCCCATGCTTCTGTTTCTATTTTGTTTTTCAGTTTATTTTGTTCATTAGATTCCACATATAAGTGAGATCATATGGTATTTGCCTTTGTCTGACTGGCTTATTTCATTTAGCATAATAATCTCGGGTCCATCTGTTTTGTCACAAAAGGTAAAATTTTCTTTAAGGCCAATATGCCATAAAGCTGCATAGTATTCCATTATGTAAACGTAGCATAGTTGTTTCTCTACTCATCTACTGATGGGCACGTGGCCTGTTTCTAGATCTTGGCTATTGTAAAGAACATTGCTATGAAAATAGGGGCACAAATATTCTTTCTATTTGGTGTTTAGGGATTCTTAGGATATATTCCCAGAAGTGGTATTGCTAGGTCAAAAGGCAGTTCCATTTTTAATATTTTGAGGAGATCCATACTATTTTCCACAGTGGCTGCACCAGTCCATAATTCTACTAACAGTGCATGAGGGTTTCCTTTTCTCCACATCTTTTTCAACACTTGTTTGTTGATTTATTGATGGTAGTCATTCTGGCAGGTTTGAGGTGATATCTCATTGTGGTTTTACTTTGCTTCTCCCTAATGATTAGTGATGTTGCGTATTTTTCACACCTTTATTGTCTTCAGCTACTCTTAAGAACATAGAAGCAGTACTGACAGTAGTGATATACTATCTGTTTAATAGCCATCATGGAAGACCATGGGACTGTATTTAGACTGTGATATTGAAACAGTATTCTGGAAATGCCTTGATGATCCAAGATTTAATTCTTTATTTCCTTGATCATTGGGAAATGAAAGGGAGTCCAGGAGAAAGGCCAGAGTAATGGAATGGTAGAACTCAGGGAAGTAGCTATTACCAACTGTCCTGAATTTCTGTATCTTAGCAACCAGGTGATTATCAGTCCCTCCTATGGTGTTTGGATTATTAAACTTGAGCTTAAGTCCCCAGATAATAAGAAAAGTTCTATTCCATATTTTGCTACATTTGAGCTAAGAACTAGTCAGTGTCCAAAAAAATGTTTGATAAAATTAACAAAAGAGTTAAGGAAGGAGCCTTGGAAGAAGAACCAGTAAAGAAGCTGAGACATAAAAGTAGAGGAAAATAAAGTGATAACCAGGATATATGAGTCATCTTAAAAGTAGGCCACTTACAGTAGGGAAGACAGGGGACTGAAGATGAAGAGAACATCCTTATGTTCATTGATGATCTCCAAAAGAAAAATATTGGGAGGGTGCTGAGGTTGAAAGCTCAGAGAGATGATAAAGCAAAGGAATGGAGATAACTATTGTAGATAAGTCAAGTGTGAGGTCATAAGGGTAGAAAGAAGTTGGATGGTAGTAAGAAGGACATATAGAAGAGGAAAGCTTATTTGGAAATGTTTGGTGGTCACTGTTGTTTTTAATAACTTAAACATGTTTGAAGGCAGAAGAATAGGAGTTGGTAGAGAGTCAGTGGCTATGTCTATGAAGAAAGTATGGAACACAGTGCCTCTGCATCTGGGAGGACTCTATGAAGAGCTCACATAGATGAGGGGATTGGCTTTGGAAAAAAAGGAAGTTCACCTCTCCTATAAGCCTGGACAATTGCATTTGAGTATTTACCAAGGTATGAAAAAAGAGTAAGTGTGAACAGAAGTGGTAGCTTAAGCCAGTAAACTCCCATCTTCTGTGTCAAGTAGAAGGCAAAAGGATGGCTGATGGTGGTAGGGTGAAAAGAAAAAGAGGGAAGGTACATAATTTCAGAAAAGGGTAGGGGAGAATTTTCAGGCTGCAAGGTAGGGTCTGGTCAGACACCAGGCTGATATGGGGCTGGTGGTTCTGAACATACCTACATGTCCTGAGGTTGAGGATAAAGAATGTAGAGAAAGATGCTGGTGCATGTGATCCAGGAAAAAAGGAAGGGATGGAGCTCAGGAATTAGGCTACAGAGAGGAGGGGAGGGCAGAACAGAATTGTCTGTGGGCCCTGACATGAGAGAGCATCCAGAGAATGAACAGATTGAAGCATGAGGCTCTGTGTAAATGGTAGGCTCTGTTTAAGTGGAAAGCAGGTCATCTAAGTGTAAAATGAGAGGAGGGGTTGACATACTGGCTATTCTTCGGAAAGGGAAGTGAGTTTTGTGGATGTTGAGGCCTGGAAGGCCTGCTGAATTGTAACTGGTATGGGAAATCAGGAGAGCATAAAGCTCTTCATTGGTCTGATTTTTCATTTGAAATAAGTTTCAACCACGCAAGATGCTGAGGAATTGAAGAGCAGCCCTGGGCTGGACAAGAGGGAAGCCACAGGGACGTATGCAAATATGTGTGTGTGCACTTGCTTTTGAAAGCAAACATTTTGTTTTCAGCAAATAGCTTGCATTTTGTGCTTCTTCTTCGTCTTCTTCTTCTTCTTCTTTTTTTTTTTTTTAAAGAAAAGTACATACACAAAACAGCTTGTCGCTGCTGGCTCCACAGAGAAGGAAGACAGGCCCTTGAGTGTTTTCCAGTAACCACCTCCCTGAGCTGGTTCTCACACGAGAAAGAAACTCAGAGTAACAAAAGGTGCCTGTGAAAGGTTCTTTTAGACTAAAATTTGGTGGAGATTAAAAGAGGGCAAAAGTTCAAATGAGAAGGAGCCACTGCCAAGTAAGCAGGAATCTTAGCCAAGGGGAAGGAAAAGGAGACACTGGTTTAAAATGCAAGTAACCATGGCGAGCCCACAGTTCAACACTAGAATCTGGTTCAGCAGTAATATCACACAGAGCCGGGATTGTTTATTCAAAGCAGGCCATGAGAGAACAGTTGTCTCCAATGGGCACTCGCACAGCTTGGATTCAAAATTATAAGTGCATTTTTAAAAGCGTCCAGCAGTTCTCCCTGACCTGTTTGTTATTGAGCAAAAAGAAAAGAAAGCACAAAGTTTATTCTCAGTGTCTCTTGTGGGTTTAAGACAGCTTTACATATGGAAAAAGCATTTTGGTGTCAGCTGTTGAGCTGGTTTCCTGCTCTTCTGCTGTCAGTTGCCATTGGAAACTCTGCCCGGCTGTGTGGTAAAATCACCCATTTCCCAAGGTTCAGAAACCAATGCCCCTCTATGGGGAAGCAGAGTGTTTCTTTCTTTACAAGTACGTGTTGTGCTTTGCTTCTGTTTCCAACTGAGAAAGGCTTGCAAACAGCTAAAGGATTCTGAGAATAAAGCCGTGGTATTGAAATATGAGAAAGATAAGCCTGCTAAAATGTAACAAGAGATTTTGCAATGCCCAGAAACCCACTTCCACCTTCCTGCCAGTCCTTCCAATCTCGATTGTCCATCTGCTGTCATTACCACTGGAGAGCGTGGAGCTGGAAGCATCTGTCCTTCCTGCATAAATGACACGTACGGCTACCAATACAGCAAGAGCTTTTAGAGTGAAGAAGGTCCCCAAGTCTCTGAAATTTATGCAAAAGCTACTGTGTCATTTTGCATGTGCATTTTTTTTTCCTGAGGGAATATGGCCATAACTTTCCTCAGACTATAAGAATGGTCCACAACCCAAAACACATTAAGAATCTATGAACTAAAGTGTCACCAAATAAAGCACATTGGCCATACTCAGACATATGGAAAGAATATAATATAATGGTTTTGATTATGACAATGTAGGAATATGGACAGTGCATGGGAAAGCTTTCTCGCTGGTTAATGGATACAGCATGGCCAAGGAGAGGGAAATTTCAAGAGGCAGTTGACTCTGCTCAAACTGAGAGTGCTGGTGTTCAGTCCTGTCGAGGCATGAGGATTACCTTCCAGCTCTAAAAGAATGTGTCATATCTGTATCCTTCTCTTTTTCAAATCCTGATCCATTAGGGAGTCTGAGAGATGCAAGAAAATCTCTTCAGTCTGGAGGGGAAGAGGTGTGTTTCAGAGCTCAACACGATGGTTCCACAGCCCAACTTAGTATAGAAGAGAAAGGCAGCCTGTCTAATTATGGGGTCTTGTCAGGGGAAGTAGCTGAGCATCATATTCCAGCACTTAGAACATATAATCTGAAGTCAGACTGCTTGGGTTTGAAACCTGGTCCATTAAGTAGTAGACATTATAACCACATGCTTGCTACACATCATCTCTGTGCCTGTTTCCTTCTTCTCCGTGCAGTGATACTAACACAGTTGATCCTCATCTGTCAAACATTTACTCCGCATATTCATGTGGTGAGGTAGGTGTTGCAGATATAACAAGATGAATAAAACTTGTGTATAACTAAGTAAATGAATAAAGATGTGGTACAAGCAGTGGCTTAATGAGAATTATTAAGGAAAATATTAAGGGGATGTAGAGATAGGATCAATTCCCTGTTAGTTCTCTCAGCATTTTCCTGAGAACTTCCTGTTCTTAACCCCCAGCTGATATTTGTTATAAATTAGGAGGAAGAAAGTACTAGCTTCAACGAGGCCCATGGGGTAAGGACCAACTTGACCACTGTGATCTGTTAGGAACGCACTTTCTGCATTGTTTAGATTATAACACTGGCATCAGCATAGTTCGGTGGTTAACAGCCCAGTTTCTGGAGCCAGGATGCCTGAATACAAGTCTCATTTTCCCTACAACCAACTCTGCGACACTGGTCATGTTTCTTAATCTCTCTGTTCCAGTTTCCTTAATATAGAAGACGAGGATAATAATAGTGCTTTCTAGCATTGCTATGAGAATTAAATAAACAAATATTTGACAAGCACTAGAACAGTGTCTGGAGTATCATAAATATGATATATTTATAAATGACAAAATCATTATCTCTAAATGTCCCACGCCAGACCAATACTAATGGATGAATAAGATGATTAACAATCAATGGTTGAATGAATGAGTGAAAAATAAATAACCTTGGAAAATGCCAGTAAGAGAGAAAATATGAATAAATTATTTGAAAAGAACTAATTTGATCGTTACAATATTTTCGATTGCTGCTTTCCTGTATACAAATTTTAATGTTCCAATTCCATGGGTATAAAGTCCAAATCTTATGGCATTATGTATTAATAAGAAAAAGATAGGATCTGTGGCAATAATATGTAAACCCCATATCTCAGAGGCTTAGAAAACAAATGTGTATTTCTTTCTCTAGCAAAGTCTCATGAAAGAGTTCTCATCCATTTGAATACTGAGAAATTCAGGCTGTTTATCTTGTGATGATACCATCTTAAGTCACCATGATGGGAGAAGAGAAGAATGGAGAAGGGAAATTGACTCCTAATTGTCATGGTTCAGATGTGACATATGTCATTTCTGTTTACAATCCATCCCTCAAAACTAGTCATCTTTCCCCAGTGCAGCTGATGGGAGAAGGCTGGGAAATGTAAGGGGACACATGGATATTCACACATATGGCATTCAAGACTCTCAAAATCCAATCGCAACTATTCCCACCTTGTCTGTCAAATTAAATGAGGACTTGAGGTCTTGTAACTCTATGGGAATTGCTCTGTGTATACAACAGACTCTCTTCACGAGGAATTTTGGTTGTTGCACTGAGGAGAGTCTCTAGACTCCTGTTTTTTGGGGGAGACAAAGAAATACAGGGTGGAGCTCCTGCTCTCAGGGAGCTTACACATAGTTAAGGAAGTGTGAAAAAGGAGTTAAGAGGTTAGGGCAGTGTTGAATCCATTGCATTTGAGTGCTAGAGATAAAGTAGTTTGGTTTTATATAAATGGCTTAGGATTTGAATCCGACAGCCCTGTGCCCCAAAGTCTATTACTTGTATTTTATTAAGGAAGCCACTTAACTTCTAACAGTATATATGGACATACATACTGTTAATGTATACACACACACCTAATAACTAAGTAAGTGGTAGCTACCGTTGCTGTTTTTCTTTTTATGTAACAAAACATCCTTGATATGAAATAGATTATTTTTAGGCATGTGATAAGATATTATCCCAATCATTTCTTTTTAAATTCCTGTTGAAATCAGACCCAAAGCAAAGGTAAATGTATTACCCATATCTCTGAAAGAATTTCTTCTAGACCTGGTCAGTTTCTAAGCCTACATGGTCTATCCAGAAGGTATCCAGCTATGTAATATGAAAATAAACATTTATTGAATAAGATACAAGAAACATGTACATAGGACAATCAGACTCAGTGCCTTTCAAAGTAGGCACCTTGGACCTCACACTGTTCTCCCAGTTGCCATCAGCTGCCCTGTTGTATTTTCATGAATCTCATCAACAGTCTGAAATCTCTTCTCTTTCAAAGGTCATTTTAGTTTTGGGGAAAGCCAGGAGCCTCAGGGTGCCAAATCTGGGCTGAGTTACCTGGGTGATTTAATGTTTTGCATAAAAACTGCACAAGACGTGATGCATGAGCAGGCATACTATTGTGATGAAGCTGCTAATTACCAGTTGCCCATAGCTGCAGCCTTCTGAAGCATCCGAATAGTTCCCATGGAGGAATGTTCAAGCTTAATGCAAAATTTGATGCAGATTCATTGCTCTACTCACTCTGTCATTTTGAATGTGACAGTCACATAGTACATATGGTAACTCAATGGTATCTACCGTCCCTACTGACCAGTACAGTGAAGTCATCATTGTTCATTCCTGCGCATTCCAGTCCACTCTTCTTGGCTGCCAGATTACATCAATGTCACACAAACGTTCTCTTTATATTAACAACGTCTGGACTTTTCCTGAACAGGCCTTGTAATCTTAGACCTTTCCTGCTGCGTTTCAAAGGGAGACATGACTACAGACCTACATCCAGAAAGATTAGAGTAGCAGTTTGTAGGGGTACCTGTGAAGGTGATTGGTGCTAGAGAACATGCCTTACTCAGCTGTCCACTGGTATCGCACAGTGTCTGCAAGGGCCCCTTACATGGTTGGGATTAAAGTTGTGGTTAGAGAAGGAAAGTAGGAAAGTCTCCAATGCACTTTTTATTTCAGCAAATGCCTCCCCACTTTCCAGTCTATTTATCCTGGATTACAGGGGGACTTCTTTTCCCGAGTCCATAGCTAAAGCTTTCCGAACCACAGTTCACTGAATTATTTCAAAACTAATAAAATGGGAGTTATTATCTTCTTGGCCCTCTAGGTGATTCTGATTCCCAGAGTCAATTTAGAATAGCAGATGTATCATCTCTTTTCCCTAGCCCTGCCCATCGCAGATCAGAGGCCCTGGGAACTTATGGAGGGCACTGACAGATGTCCCATAAAATCCTGATCTGTGATAAAGAGGTCTAGATGAGTGGAACTCCTACTCTGTAGCATTGTACTATGTTGGTTGCCACAAACATCAGTGGGTCCCTTTTTATTCTACAAACATCGTCTCCTATTATGAATAAGAATATCATCTCACCATCTCTCTCAGAACACAGAAGCATATAAAAAGGAAGAAGCTCATGATTTCAACTGCATAAAGCCATCCTGGTCTCTGTTCATCAGAGTATTCAATTCTGCTGAATAATTTCTCATAAGAACGAATGATAAAAGAGGGGGTTATTATCCATCTGTTTGCCCTCTTGGCTTTTGTCCAGCCCTTATTGTATTTTTCAAGCTGGATCCATCTGATTGCTTTAGTGATGCGGGAAGGCATCATCAAACATGAGCACATTCCCATGCTCTGGGAGATTCTCACCACACTGAGGTGGAGTGACACAGGGACTCTGCCATAGAGCATTTCAACAAATTGGGGCTGGAGTAAGATGTTTAAGGTCAAGGCCATGACATCTGTGGCTGGGAAAGGGCCAACGAAAATCATTTTTATCTTCTGCTGCACATATGCAATCTATTCATCATCAGGCTTCAAGATCTTGACAGAGCATCCAAGAAAGTGGAGAGAAGAGCTTTTATCTCTGCTGTCAGAGTTGCTGTTTGTATTATTTTGGCTTGTTTTTTATCCAAACAGGCTAATATAAAGCTTTTTCAGGCTTGGGCAAAACTTTGTCAGGGCCTTTGTTTCAAGATGACAAGTTTGAATGGGAGCTGGACAAGGAAGAAGAGAGACTGAAGCATTATTGTTCCTGGCCTCTAGGTTGTAGAATTCATAGCCAAAATTATTTCAGGGAAATGGACATGGTTTCCAATTTTATAAACTGAATCAGAAAATAAAATATTTTATATCAAACCACTTCCACTAAAACCCCATGTGAAAAAATCCATCCATAATACTCTCTAACCTTTTATTTCTCCTCAATTTATGCAGAATTATATAGTTTATGAAATAGTTCAAATTCAAATAAAAACATTTTCATTGGTGAATATTGCCTTTTATTTGTTTTGTCATTTTTAATGGAGTCTATATGGCAATTGTAGCTGTACTTAAATGCTTCCAACTCACAGTCTTAGGTCCAATAGAACCACTACCATTTCAGAGGGTCTGGGTTCAATTCTAGGCATCGTGACTAACCAGGATATCTCTTTCCATCTCAGGGCTTCATTTTCCTCACCTGCAAAATGATACAGTTGGAAAAGGTTGTTTCTCAAGTCTCTTGTTACTCTGAAAGTCTCTTTTCCTTAAGGGTATTTGCTTCAAGTGGCATTTGCACTACGTATTAACAATTTCTCTGTATTGATTTTGTGGCTACTCTATTAAATGGAAGCATCCTTATCTTTGTCTTCATGAGTATAATGGAGGCTAAAATGGAGAAGGTGACATGACCTTCACCCTTTAAGGCACATTATCCTGAGCAACTTCTGGGCTGTGTTTCTGATCTATTTTTGATTGTGTCTCTTCTTTCACTGAGGACATGGTAATAAGAACTTTCAAAAGAAGATACCTATTATGTTTTCCCACTCCTCCACTTTCATTTAAAAGTGCATTGCTATCATGCACTTATTTTATAATTTACCGTTAATCTCTGTGACACTGCCGTGATTGGGATTTCAGGACATTTTTGAAAGGTGCATTGTCTCATGCTGCTTTTGTCCAGTGAATTGCATTTTGCTGCTGCCCGTTTTCAAGGTTGCTGAAGCACATTCATAATGGGTTACCATTATCCCAGATAAAAGCAACCCCACAACACCAGATTACTTGCCCAAGCTTTCGTTGGAGGGATCTGATTTTACTTTTCAGACTCAAAGAACTGGCTTTGCCCTGTACTTGTTCAGGATCTAAGAGAAGAGTATCATGAACTACTAAATTCTAGCTTCAGAATTCAGCTGCTCTGAAATCCTGGGTAGTGATACTACTTTTGCATTAACATTTCTAAGGCCAAAGAGGAAGGGATGGTACTTGATATTTAGTAAGTCCCTTTTATCATATATTACAGATGCCGTATTAGGTACATAAGGTAAATTATCAATATTTTCTCAGCAAATCCTTCATCGATTTCTCAGCAATCTGTGAGGTAGGTAGTATTATGGACAAGCTATAGATATTGGACATTATAGAATATGGCACAATCAGGAAATATAGAAACATGACTCGAACCCAAATGTGTTTGTTTACCAAACCCATATGGTGGGTTTGTGACTGGTTCTTCCTTTTTTCACTTTTAAAATGTTCACTCTGTGTGCATGATCAATTTCTTACATTAATTCTTTCAATATTTAATAACTTTTTTCATTTTCTATCACATAATCTTCAGCAACTGTGTTTATCAGAGTTTGACGTTCCCCTGCCAGTCATTTCATAAGGAGAACCAAAGTTCTGCAAATATTTTTAGACCTGGCACAGGGTCTTTGCTAAGCCAACCATAATGGAGCCTTTGATTCATGAATCTGAAAGTCCTTCCCTAATAAAGAATCATCTATTTGCCTTGCTCTTTTCATCACATAAGGGGATGTAGTTCTTAGGAATGAAGGACACAGGCAAGTATATAAACAGGTTGCTGGTGGAGTCTTGTGAACATATTGAATCAGTTTAAGAACTTAATTTTTAAAATCTTCATGAAAGAGGTGAGATTTCAGGATTTCTCCCATATGCACACCCTTGTATGTAGGCATAAAAATTGAAAATAGAGATTATGGAAAACTCCAATGACCTAAAAAATTTCTTGCAAATGCTAGGTAGAGGAAAGTCAACACCAAAGGCACTTTACAGGCTACACACAGGTTGCAAATACTGAAGGTCACATACAAATCATTTTACCAGATGTGAACATCAGCAATCCCTATGGCAGGGTGCCCAGGTGGAGATAAACTTAGACTTACCTAAGGAACATGCTTGGCTTATGCCACCAAATACTGAGATTTAATCTTTCTTTTACTCTTATTCAATTAATAGACACTTTAGTTGTAAGATGGGGAGTCTTGAGATATATCTCCCTTCCAAAAACTAACAGTTTTTAATTCTTAACAAGATCTCATGTTTCCAGGGACAACTTTACAGGTTTTTCATCACTTTATGTTCAAGTCCAGAGCACTTTTCAGGATCCTGTGGCTTCTTGTCATTGCTTGTCCCACCTCAGATAGACCAGTGACCTTCTATCATTGGAAGTATTTTAAATGTTCAGCATTTGGAAGTCATTCTTGTGAATTTAATGCATTTTATTTGTCCTCTTAGCAAATTCTAGTTGTATATCTAAGTTTTGGAGAATGAATTATTGGCATTCACATTCAAATAATTACCCAAATAAAATGCTCACTTCTTGTTGTTTCTCTTGGAGAAGATAATAAATTGACCAAAAAAAAAAACCTCTGAAAAGATATAAAGTGAAAATGCCACATCTGGTTAAATCCATATTCCTATTGGTGCTTTGATATTAGAATACACTGACCTTTGAGCTAAGAACAAGAAATCCCAATCTTCAAAATATTTTGAAGAATCTCACAGCAAAGGTCCAAACTCACATACAGGAATCAGAAGCCGTCTCAAGAAATAAATAAATACGATCTCATCCTTTGTTTTGCCGCGTGCAGTTCAGACAGAAAGACAATCTACCTCAGTAGCTCTGAACCCTGACTGCATACGAGAATCCCCTTGAGGCCGGTTTGAAACCTACCATTGTCCAAGTGCTCCCTCCACACAAGGTTTTGGGTTAGTTTTTCTGGGCTGGGGCCCATGCTTTTTATTTCGAAAAGCTTCCCAGGTTGGTCTATTGTGAAGCCAGGCTAGAGCACCACTGCAACTTCCGGCAACTCTCACCAACAGGCACAAGAGCAGCAGGAAGGAGAAAAAGAGAGGCAAGGACATGAAATAACAGTTGGGTTTGAACTCAGCAACAATTACTGGAAATTATTATCGCATTCTCTTCCTCCTCCATGGCTGTGATGTAGCATAGGAGAAAGATCCTGACATTGGCACTGACTAAAGGACTAGATTTCTGATGGCATGGTCACCCTAATATTTAAGATTCAAAGCCTCAGAGCCACGTTCATTAGAGTTGCTGCTTTAATATTATTTTATTTCTCATATTAGTACATGGGATGACAGTGGAGTCAATTTCAAACTCTCTAGAGCTGAAATTCAGAAGTCGAAAATGAATACTATATATATATATTTTTGTTCTCACTTCCTCTTTCCTCCCATTTATGGATTGCCATCACCATTCTTCATTGCCCACCATTGGGCCACAATTGGTGGGTGCCTCCACTTTTGGTCCACTTTATCAACCTCTACTGTCACGCCTTTCTCAGCCTCCTCCTTCGATATTCTCATCCTGGTTGAGAAAATGGCCGTATTGCTTATCCTACCTTGGATCTGTGATGCTGCTCTGCTGCCGGAGGATTCTTCTTCAACCCCAGTTCTCTCTGCTTTCTTGACCTTTCCTACTGCAAGTTCACAGGACTATTTCTCCAATATTTTCTCCTTTTCAAGGCCTCTGGCCCAGCTGATAAATTTTCTCATATAATTCTGAGCAAATTACCTGGGGGAAACTGGTGTTCCTGTATACAAGTTTAGGTCCCTGGAGAATAGGGACTCTAAAACAAAACATATTAGGAAGATCAAATTCTGACCCTGCCTCATGTAACGTATTAATAAAGTGAGAATAATAACATCTGCTTAAAAGTTGTCTGGAGATTACAGTGAAATAATACATTCCAAGTAGCATACATTGTCACATTCCAACTTTTGACATCTGTCTTCCCCCTATTCCCTAAGAGCAAGGAACTGTGATATGGATCTCATCCAGGCTGTTAGTAGTAATTAAGATCTCAGATTTGGAACATATGAGATATATTCCTATAATTCCAAGAAAAGAAGGTATAAGGCTTTTCTTAATATCTTTAAATTACTCAGTTTATAATTTTTATTTATATTCATATAATATATTATTAACAAAATATTGGGGTTCATGAATCTGGGAATAGAAACTTTAACAGTAGACTAGAGGGCAGCACTTATGTTGATGGAATCTGAATTCCTTTGAGAATATTAACATTTAGTTTGTGAAAGCTCTGCTCCTTCACATTGACTTTTTATTTTTTAAGCAGTTGTAGGTTCACAGCAAAATTGAGCAGAGTACAGAGAGTTCCCATATAGCCCCTGTCCCCACACATGCAAAGACTCCCTCACTATCTATATCTTGCATCACAGAGATAAACTTTTTATAACTGATGCAACTACATTGACATTGTTATCATCCAAAGTCCACACTTTACATCACAAGGGTTCCTCCATTATGTTGTACATTCTATGGGTTTTGACAAATGCAAAATGACATGTACCCACCATTATCATATTATACAAAGTAGTTTTACTACCCCACAAATCCTGCAGGCTCCACATATTCATGTCTCCCTTCCAAAAACCCCTGGCAACAATGGAAAGTTTTACTGTCTCTGTAGTTTTGCCTTTCCCAGAATGTCATATGGTTGGAATCACACAGGATGTAGACTTTTCAAATTGGCTTCTTTCACTTAGTGAGATGCATTTGAGATTCCTTCATGTCTTTTCATGGTTTGATAGCCCATTTCTTTTTAGCTTTTATAGTATTCCATTTCTGGATATATTATGGTTTATTTATCCATTCACATACTGAAGGACATTATAGTTGCTTCCATGTTTTGGCAGTTATGAACAAAGCTGCTATAAATTTCTGTGTGCAGGTTTTTGTTTGGACATAAGTTTTCAGTTCATTTGGGTAACTACCAATGAGCAACAATTGCTGGATCATAAAAACTCCATTTTTTGTTGTGTCAAAATTCATTGTCACTGCCATTTACAGCATGATAGATTAAGTCTACTTTAGAATCAAAGCATAACTTTCAATCAGATAGACTTTACACTCAGTTAGAATGCTGCACTAACCAGTTGGTTATTTTGAACAATATGGGTGTCATAATTCCAGACTCTTTTGGTGTATTGAAGAGTATGCCTCATGCTTCCAGTGCAGAAATTCACTCCGTATCTCATGTGCCATGATTTCTGAGTGTCACACGCCAACCTATATGTCCTACCAGGGCTATGCCTACTTAAATGGCACTTTAAATGTGAGTGATCCGAGCATATCTACGGAACTGGCAGGATAGGTCTGACAGAAGGATATTTAGAGGGGGAGATGAGGATAAGCATTCTCATTTGGGGAAGGAGGATCCTGGGTCAACTAGCTTATATATAAATATATGAGAGGAGAAGTGATTTTGAAAACAGCATGATCAATATCTCCCAGATGTGCCCTGTTACCTATATCCCCACTGCCAGGTACATATCAAGGGCAGTGGAGAGCAGAAACTATATATTAGAGCTCAAATTATTTTTTTACTAAAAATTTTATAGAACAACGAAGCATACACAATCTTATTTCAGGAACTCTAGACCATAGTGTAACTGAAAGGAGAAAGACACACTGTTCCCCACCTAGCCACAGATAATCTGGCAGATTGAGCATTCAAACCAGTCTGTGGTGGAGCCTGTCAGCGGGCTCATCGACTGGATATTCTGTAGGAACAGGAAGGATGTAGTAATTACCAGGTAGAGTGGCAGTGGAGCTGGGCCGAGCAGACTTGTTTGAGAGCACGCGTGTGTTAACACTTGGCAATTTTCAGCCATTAATAGTGAGACTTCGTGGGAGAGTGAGACTTCGTGGGAGGGTAAGACTTGAATCTGTGGAGCAGCAAGATGGGAGGAGCCTGCATCCCTGGATGCCATCAGGATGCCACCCCGGCAGACAGATCCCGGCCATCTCTCTCCACGTCATTCAGTGAGAAGGAAACAAAGCCATCTCTGTACGGCCAGTGTTATTTTGGGTATTTCTAGGTTCAGCGGCCTGTGTATTCTAGTGGTATCACTTTTTTTCAGTTAGTGCCCCGCCCCCACAGAGTGGCCTCCTCTGTGAATCCTCCTTTGTAAAGCCCGTGCCCCAGTTATTTTTTGAACACCCATTGACTCCATTTTCCTGTGAAAACATACTTGTCATTTGATAAATTCATTCAGGTTCTATTAGGCTTTTCTTTAAGAAACTGAAATTTTTATGTGGTTAATGTTATTTACATTTTAACAAAGGTAAGAGAGAAAGGTTGCGTTAGAGAAAAGAATGGCCAGCGGTACGGATGCCGGGCTGTGGAGGTGGCACATCTGCGCACGAAGACCTATAGGCTTCCTTCCTGAACGCTTGGACTGTGCCGCCTCCACCACTTCACTCCGGTGTACGGCTGGCCTTGGGGGAAGAACTCCACAGCTGTCTCCCACAAGTATCCTTTGCAGCAATCTCAGTATATTTTCTGCAGTATGACTAACATACTGAATTATTCTGCTCTGAAAACTACATATTTTATAGCATATAAATCTAAAAAAATAAAAATAATACGGTGACAGGCATTCACATGGTCAATACTCAAGGGTGTTCAGGTAGATACAGTTACAAATATGTTTAATTCAAACCCAAATTAAGCTAGAAACTGTGTGCCTGATGGCTGCATCTTCCCTTAGGATGTTCCTTGTGAGCCAGACCTCTGTATGATATAAGATGCTTTTTAACAGTGTCTATCACATGGTAGGTGATTAATGAATATCATTGAATGAATGATGAATGACTGCAATGTGAGCAATATTGTTTGGTAGGTAAAGCTTCACTTAAACTTCTTAGGCATTTTTTAGTCCCTAAGAAACCTTGTATATATAAGACTGACATGAAAAACATGTCATCTAGAAAAAAATTAAAAATGAATGTTAAGGGGAAATGGTGGGGGAGGGACCCAGAAAATTATAAGAAGGAAAAAAATGATAACTCACTTTTCACCATTAACACTATAGTCCTAGAATACAATATCCTTTGTTCAGCAGCAGAGTTTATTTAATCCCACTATGCCCCGTCTGAGGCATCAGAAAGTGGGAAACAATATTTGGGCATTAAGGGCATTTATTTTTCTCCACAAATGGGAAAACACAGGCACAATTGCTGGAGATTTGTAGCAGTAACTCAGGATGCATAAAAGATTTGTAAAGAAGCACAGGTGAATGTGATAAGCTTCAGGTGGGTGGTGTGTAATTTTACTCCTTGCAGTGAGAGTCCAAATAGAAAGAAGGCACTGGCTTCATCTTGTAAGGCTCATGGAAGGCAAATCAGTCACTGCTCCATTCAAAGGAATGGGTTAATTTTCTATTCATTGAATTCTGTGCGTCTGATACATTGGTTATGATTTATTTTTATTTGCTTACCTTGTTCCCAGTTGTATCACCCGGAATACTCTCCTGTTGGTTAATATACAGTCTGGCCAATGAGCAGAACTCATTCCCTTCTTTTAAAGAAGAGCATGCCTGTACCTACTGAGTGCACCCTCACCCCTGGTAAGGAGGGCTCCCTCCTCTCATGAAAATGCTCTTACAAGACACCATCCTCACTGTCTAATGCAACAATGTATTCTCAACTTGAGCTTTTGGAGAAGGTGAGTTTGGTGCTGATAAATGTTTAATAACTGGCTCTAAGGTAGAGGTGGAGTGGGGGCAACCCTGATTTCTAGCATTTGTCAATTTCTGAGGCATAAATACATCCACCCTGACCTATTTCATGTTGCCAGTGTGAGGCCCCTGAACCTGGAGGTGGAAAGAGATGTGCACGATTGACTCTTAGGACCCAGTCAGTACAAGCCAGCTCCAGACATCACTTTCAAATACTAAGATTTCTCTTAAGACTGTAGACATAGTAGGGTCTCCCTGCTGGTTTTCCTCTCTAAGGAATCCCCACAAGCGTTAATATGTATATTTGCTAAACTTTCTAACAACCTGCTTTCTGCTCCTATTATTGAAAATGACCATCTGAATTAATTGTACAACCCCATCCGCTGCCACCCCTTCTAATTCTCTCCTTCCCCTTTAGCTCTGACCCCCTCTCCCCAGTCCACTGCTGCCTCCCTTCTAGCGGCCCCAAAAAGATTTCTTAGGAATTCCAGTTTCATTGTGAACTGTCCTTCATTTTTTTTGTCACGAATTTCCCCAGGGCTACCTAAACCTGAAAGTAATGTGTCTGAAGACAATGGTACCTTTTTCCAAAGAAATAAATGGCATTTGTGCTGTTCACCTTATAAAGTGAAGAGGAGTCAGAGAACTGCCTTCTCTCTACTGCCCCTCCTTGACTGCTGTTACAGTAATATTTCTAAAACCAAACTTAGCTTCTGTGGTACCTCTTTTTAAAAAATATTATTTCTCTCTTTCTTTATTGCTTTCATCTTCTGATTGCCAGAAAAGGCACCAATTTCTGGTGACCAGATCAATAATTATTTTCTCTCCCTTTTCCCCTATCACTATGAATTTCAATAGCTATTTACTTCTGTAAGCACATTTCTGGCTTATCCCCTCATATATTATTTATTCCAGTGAAATCGAAGTATCTGTTTTTCTCGAAGTGAGTGAACACATTTTGTTCACGTCTATCTCAGCTGATATGGTGGTTGTCTTCCACTTGGCCACTACCCCATTTTCTGCCTCACGCTGTGCTCCAGGCATCTGTCCGTACTCACTGTGTCACCTAACTCCCTTGTCCCCCTGCCCTCTTGCCCCCTTGCTTCTTGTTATGATAAGCTGATGGCAGTCACAGCAGGAAATGGGAGAGTGGGAGGAAAAGGGTTGGGGGCTTATCCTCCTGCTCACCCCCAGAGCTTCCATACCATGGCTCTTGCGGTGTGTGCATCACCCTCAGACTACAGCTCCGTCAGGGCATCCTTTCTCCATGGCTCCGGTTGTCGGTAACCCCTTAGAAAGAACACTCTTTTCTAGGTGTGACCTCTAACTGTTATGTGTCCATGGGTCCCTGTAAATAGTCAACACAGTCTTTCCATAGCTTCACCACACCGCAGTTATGGTTCCTCTAGAGATCCCCACTAATATAGGACCACAAATAACATCACTTATTCCATCTGGAAGTGCCCCTTCAGCATTCTCTCTGTTGGAAAATTTTATTCATCTTTAAGGTCCAAACACATCATCTCCCAGTAGAAAGTAGTATTTTCTCTCTCAGAATTCTCAAGGTGTTTATCTATAGCTCTTTTAATAGATGTACATAATTGACCAACATTTTTTTTAAAAAGTCATATCTCTGTTAGATTTGAGGGTAGACTTTGTTTGCTTTCTGAAGTATTTCAGTGTTTTTCAAAACATCTCTCAAATATCTGTTGAATGAACAAGTTATTCACATTACTATCTTTCATTTCTCTACCCCCTATACTTCTCCTAGCTCATCTTAACTATAATAACTACTCCTTTAAGAGCTGACTTTATGAAATGGGAGGGAGGTGGGGAAGGCTGGGGTGGTGGGCTGGGATAGGAGTAAAAGACAGAAAACTGTACAAAAACAACAATTAAAATTAAAAAAAGAGTTGACTTTATGCATTTTCTACTCACTTCCTCTATCTCACCAACTACACTCTACTTCTATAAACAGTCATTTTTATCAGGTTGAGTCCTAAAGTCTTTTACACTTTTCTTTTGAATTGACACACGTGCATTTTTAGCTGCCAATTTATCATTACCACATGTAGACATCACTACCTGAACCTTTCAATATCCCGAGTTGATAAAAGGGCCCTGTCCTTCAAACAGCTCCTTTGCCTTCTTTCCACATTTTGGAAACTCATCTGTGTCCCCTGTACCACAAAATCCGAAACTTGGAATCACCTGAAAATGCAATTTATCCTACCGCTCGATCCTACCTCTGCAAATTCCCTTGCATTACAAAATATTTTCTATAGGTACTTCAATCACCGTAATTTATTCCATTTATTTTGCCGAAGTTACTACTACACACTAAAAAGCCTTCATATATTGTATGTTTTCCTGATTAGAGTATATAGAGCTAGGCTATTCAAGGTGTAGAATAAATATCAGAAGCCAAATTTACCTCTTTATTTTATAGAAAGAGCAATGAGATCAAGAGGGGTCAAAAGACTCAATCTCACACATCTGGGTAACATGGAAAAGTTGGAGTGGGAGCCTGTGTCATGACACCTACTGTAGCAATATTGTCACTATCACAGGATTCAACTTTTCTCTTCCTGCCAGATAAGTGTTCATCCTCGCTGGCCTATTCATATGATGTTCTTGCTTATTAACTACTCACGGCTTTCCATTATCCAGTAGGTAAGTCGCTCTGGCATCCAGTTACCTCTGCGGCAGCCTTGTACTGTACTTTTAGCCTTCTTCTCCCACTATACCCTAACTCACCTGTGTGTATAAAATTATATGCCTATTATATAGTTTGTTCATTTCTGACTACATTCTATGATTTTCCACCTCTATGTATACCTTTGGCCCCCTTCCCTGGCCACTGGACTACATGATCAATGCTGCATTTTCCATCACACTTCTTATTATTCTCTTAATTGGGTGTCCTATCTCCCTTTTTTTAACACACCTTAACATTTTATCTATGATTTGTTATTGAAAGTAATGCTCTCTTGTGGAATGATCATAAGCATATTTGCCTCTCCATTTTCCTATCTCTACTTACCACCAGGTCCAGTACTTTGTACAAAGGGAACATGCAGTCAATGTTTATAAATTTTAATTTTTACGATAGACCAGGCTGTGGAACTTAAGTGTTTCACATACCTGGTTACTTTTTAATATATTAGTATTTTTGCTCTAAAATCTTAAGACGCATATCCCAAAATACAGTAGAACATAACATTGAGTCCAACAGGTGGTGGTACCATGAGGCTGGGGCTCAGAATCTCCCTCCTCCAATATGCAGAAACAAGAACAAAATAACCCTGCCAAAATTTTTCCAGCAGAGGAAATAAGAAAAATTTATAGACCTCAAAAAGTGATAACCAATGAAAGAACAGAAGCTCATGATGTAGTGGCCAGTTTGACAACCCCATTCCTACATTAGAAAGTAACACTGAAGATATAGGAAACTACAGAGAATACTCTATAGAGATACCGAAAAAAAAACTCTGAGAATACTTCTGAATACGCTCTGATTTGACAAGGAGTGGGCCAAAGGGATGAGTAGATATGCCTGGGAAAATCAAGATCAAATGTTGCATAAATGGTTTACAAACCACATCTGGACTTTGGCAGAAGGAAGAAAGGCCCTTGGTTCTCTTGCTCCAGCATAAAATGCTAAGCTGGGGAAATAAGCCAAAGTTCAAAAGAGTTGAATGCACGCCAAGCTCAGTGGAATGGAGTCTAACAAAGGACATCTGATGGGATCTCAGCAATTAAGAAAACACTTGGGAGACTTCCGGCAAAGATGGAGGCGTAGGTGGACACACTGTGCCTCCTCTCACAACAAAAATTAAGGACAACAAAGATTTAGAAACAAGAAAACAATCAGAACTTATAGAAAATTGAACTATAAGGAAGTCCAACAACCATTCATCCAGACCAGTAAGGGGGTGGAGTTAGTTGCAGAAGGAAAAAGTGAAGGTTGGTGGACCCAGGTGTGTAGGCAGCAGCAGCTGGCAGATCCCACACATGCAGGGAGTGGCTAGCAGACCCCAGGCACACGGGCAGTGGCTAGTGGACCCTGGGCACTGGGTGGCAACTGTGCAGACCCAGTGAGGCCATGCAAGGGGGCTGGCTGACCAGGTGGTCCCACATTCACGCACAGATAATCCAGGTGAAGGGGAAGCGGCAGGAAGGGACTGGAATCTGAGAGAGAGCAGAGCAAGCACCATTGTTCCCTCTCGGACCCTGCCCCCACATACAGTGTCACTACCCAGCAACTGGGCTGCCCCGCCCTGGGGAACACCTAAGGCTCCACCCCTCACTATGTAACAGCCGCAACCAGACCAAAAAATAATAACCAAAAATGGTTCTAATGGGGGAACAAATCAAAGCCCCAGAGCCAATTCATCTAAGTGACGAAGAGATAACCAACCTATCAGATGCACAGTTCAAAGCCCTGGTGATCAGGATGCTCACAACATTGGTTGATTTTGCTCACAAATTAGATGAAAAAAAATGAAGGCTACAATAAGTGAAATGAAGGAAAATGCACAAGAAACCAATAGAGATGGGAGGAAAACTGGGACTCAAATCAATGGAATGGACCAGATGGAAGAAAGAAACAATCAAACAGAAAACAAGGAAAAAACAAGAATTCAAAAAAATGAGGAGAGGCTTAGGAACCTCCAGGACATCTTTAAACATCCTAACATCCGAATTATAGGGGTACCAGAAGGGGAAGAAGAAGAGCAACAAGTGGAAAACTTATCTGAACAAATAATGAAGGAGAACTTCCCCAATCTGGCAAAGGAAATAGACTTCCAGGAAGTCCAGGAAGCTCAGAAAGCCCCAAAGAAGTTGGAACCAAGAAGGAACACAACAAGGCACATCATAATTACATTAGCCAAGACTAAAATGAAGGAGAGAATTCCAGAAGCAGCAAGGGAGTTCCCATCAGACTGTCAGCTGATTTCTCAAAAGAGACCTTACAGGCAAAAAGGGGCTAGAAAGAAGTATTTGAAGTCTTGAAAGTCAAGGACCTACATTCAAGATTGCTCTATCCAGCAAAGCTGTCATTTAGAATGGAAGGGCAGATAAAGTGCTTCTCAGATAAGGTCAAGTTCAAGGAGTTCATCATCACCAAGCCCTTATTATATAAAATATTAAAGGGACTTACCTAAGAAAAAGAAAATCAAAAATATGACAGTAAAAAGACAGCAAACTCACAGATATTAACAACCACACCTAAAACAAAGGCAAACTAAGCAAACAAGTAGAACAGGAACAGAACCACAGAAATGGAGATCATATGGAGGGTTAGCAACAGGGGAGTGGGAGGAGGAGAGGGGGAGGTACAGGAAATAAGTAGCATAGATGGTGGGTAGAAAATAGGGGGAGGGCAAGAATAGTGTGGGAAATGTAGAAGCTAAAGAACTATGACCCATGGACATGAACTAAAGGGGGGGAATGTGGGTGGGAGGGGGTGTGCAGGGTGGAGAGGAATGATGGGGGAGAAATGGGACAACTGTCCCATTAATTATTAAATAGCACAATCAATAAAATATATTTAGAAATAATAAATAAATAAATACAAAAAAGGAGAAAGAACTTGTGACTTCAGAAAAGACCCAAGTCAGCTTACCCTGCCTTTTCCTCTTCCTTACATTCTGCTCTCTGTGCCTTCTTATTCAAAAGGGACGATAAATGACTCCACATAAGGTGGGAATGATGTCAAAGTGAAATCACACAAACTGTTCCAGACAAAAATAAGATCTGAACAAAGTGAGGAGAAAAATAAATGCTTTGAGAACTATGAAAATATATTACAGCTCCCCTCCCCTCTCACCAAACCAAACTATACAAGTGAAGAAAGGCATTGATTTTAAAAGATAAGACAAATAGTCCAATTTGAAAGAATATATAATACAAGAAACAAAGGCAGGAAAAAATACCCTAAGATAAAAATAAAAGCAGTACAAATAAAAGAAAGAAACTAGAAGTAACAAAAACCAGAAAATTATCACGAAGACATGGCTATATTTAATCATATGGAACAAAAGTAGAGACAACAAGTTTAAAGTAATTAGAAAGACAATAGATATGGAAACTCTCTCTACTCTAAAGGTAATTGATATTCTCAACTAAAAATGTAAACAAATAGGATAGAAAATAACCAGATATATAATACAGGAAAATTATTAACAGGAAATTGATAACTGACTCTTCCAGTCAATACAGCACCTCATATACCAAGAAGAGCTGATATAAAGCTAATAATATAAAAACATATTTAGCTATTGAGTAGAGTACTCTTCAAGTTTCCAGGAAGAAAAAGCAAGTTACATACATGTGGGAAAATCTGACTGACCTCAGAATAAACGATGATTTTAGAAATAGTATGATAAAATTTCCATTATCTCAAGTCAATTTGCTATTAAGATATAAAAACAACAGAAAAGTATTTTCATTCATGAAATAACAGGTTTAATGAAACTTTTGAAAACATATTTGAAGATTAAATGCAATATATGGAGAAATGAATACAAGTAAAGAATACTGAAATTAAGAAACCATGATAATAGAGGAGATGATCATTTCATTTATTGAGTTATGACTCCAAGATAAAACAGTTGGGTAATAATTATTACCCAAGATATATTATAAATAATTTAAAATTAAATGTTATAAAAACAACAAACTCAAAGTTATGGAGATTATTAATTACCTCCTTTTTATAGAAATAAATTAAATGTTGCAATTAAATTAAATTAAATTAATGTTACCTACAATTCATTGATGACTTTAATATTTTTTACTAAACTTAAAGGAATCTTTTAGTATCTATTACCATATCTGATTAAAAAAGTCTGAAGTTTTACAACTCTTACATTTACCTCAGTTGCTCTTTATGTCACTAAATTCATGTAATATTAAAATTATTAGCCAATATTTTTAAATAACACTTATTCAAGGATTTTATTTTGAATTTATTTTTGTCTTTTTCTCTCTCATCTATATACTCCATATATTTCATTTATGAATGAAATATAATTCCTCTTCCAAATTTTACTAATATGACTATGATCATTATTAATGCTCTACCAATAGCAGATAATATGTATTGAAGGCATATGCACTAAACACTGGGCTAAACACTTTTATGTATATTATCTCATTGATTAGTGAAAATAATCCAATGCAGTAGGCACTATAATCACATCTGTTGTACAGTGAGAAAGCTGGGGTTGAGTAACTATAAAATCTTGTCCATGCTCATACAGCTAGTTGGTGGTAAAGATGTGATTCTATCAAGCACGCCTAACTCTCAAGTTTATGTTCTTTACCAAGTTTATGTAATTTACCATTAACTATATGATATTGAGTATTTGAATATTACTAAGGATCCTGGATTCTCATGTTATACTCCCATGGTAATCGACTTTTTTAGGCACTCAACATAAATATATGTCCAGAGGACACACCAGTTAGGACTTTAGTCTCCAACCTTAATAAAATTTCTGGTGAGCTATCTTGATTCTGCAGGTAACTCATCTTGCAGATGCTGCTATTGGTCAAAGTAGCCTCCTTTTCCCTTCTTCCTGAGTCAATCCACTTAATGTGCCCATATTGAAGAAGTGGGAGTCTAGAGGAAATGACCACTCAAGAGCAAGAATATAAAAAATTCATATTTTCTCTTCTGTTCTTCCTCGTTTCTCCCTTTTCCCCCTGCATATTCAGTGACTTTATTTAGTATGTCTCATTATTAAAGATGTTTTCTAACACATTAAATGAAGAGCAAGACAGAGTTTGAGGTAAGATGGAGGTTTACAATTTTTATTTTTTTAATTCAATTTCTTTTTTAAAAGATTGTATTTATTTTTAGACAGAGGGGAAGGGAGGGAGAAAGAGACAGAAACTTCAATGTGTGGTTGCCTGTCATGCGCCCCATATTGGGGACCTGGCTGGCAACCCAGGAATGAGCCTTGACTTGGAATGGAATCAGTGACTCTTTGGTTAGCAGGCCGGCACTCAATCCACTAAGCCACACCAGCCAGGGGCAATTTTTAATTATGGCAAAATAACCAGGAAGTATGTCAAGCACAAAAATACCAACATAAAAAGATTGATGAGCTTTTGCAAACTGTTTCAGGGATCATGAGAATCCATTTGATTAGTTCATAAGGAAGGATAACTTCTAGAACTAAAAGAAGTGGAAGCAACTTCATCAAGAGGTGAGGATTCCAGTTAGCTACATTTCATATATCTCCATGGTTCTAGAAGGGTGGAATAGACTTTAAATCTGTCTGGAACTGGTGACTACATGAACATATTGAGTATGTAATTAATTAATAGTACTTTAAGATTAGAAAAATAAGTTTCTGTGAATGTATAGCTTGAGGAAGAGACCCAGAATGGTCTGGCATTCATCTGTGCAGAACATTCATGTGAGAGATAAATATGGATTAATAAGAAAAATATTTTCAAAATACTACATTTTCCCCCAAAAGTGATAACAAAGAAAGAAATAACAGAGAAAGAAATAGCAAGGCAAAAGAGAGAAGTGAGGCTACTCTTGAGAAAGCAGTTTATTAAATTAAAAGTCAGAAACCAGGCTATATATATAAAAAAGAAATGAATTCACATAAATACCAACTCAGAAAGGAAATATCACTGTTAATGAAGAGAAGTATAGAAACAAAACATCTACTGCAAAAAGCAATGAGTCCCCCACTCTCCCCTATTTCAAATGAACTACAAGAGAGTGACAGGGATAAAAATTGTAGCAACCCTTGCAGGTGAAATAACTCTTGAAGGGACAAAGTCTTCTCTTTCTCCGTGTTACATCTTCTTATGATACTCCTTCTGAAATTCAACAGCTCTTTGCAAAGAAGATACTTGCAAACACTGGCCCAGCCTCTCATTGAGTTACAGTGTCTCTCTTTACAGGTCTTCTTGGATATTACTGAACAAACCCATAGATTCCATTTTTATCACCTTTTTATCCACAAAGGAAATACACCCATCTTCAGCTTCCAGAAGCTCAGACCTTAATAACCATCAGCACCCACTTTCAAAGCGTATCTCAGTTAGTGGGTGGCTGATTAATGGTAAGATGTGGTAATGTATTCATCTCCTATGCCACTTCTCTGACAATTTTCAAAGATATATTTACATACAATCAGTGGTCTGATTAGCATCGGTAGAAGCAGCAGCACCCACATCTTACATACTCTCCCACACCCACCTCATTCCTGTGACTCGTTTCTGCTATTTGAGTTACGATCCTATTCATAAGTAACTTAGCCTCAAATAGGTGATTATGGGTTTCTTCTTTTTTATTTTTTCCTTTTTCCAGTGGGCTAAAGCCAACAGGGAACCTTCATTAAAATTCCCCACAAAGCCCATTTGTTTGCTATTTCCCTTCCCCCAACCCCCTTATCCCACCTACCCTGCTGGGAACTCTCACAGTGCAGAGGAATGACCCGTGGAAATCTCACTGCCATGTCGAGGTGCACAGTTCAGGGAAATGTTTCAAGCTGCTCCTGTCCATCAAACAAAGATGGCAAATATTTACTGTCTCTGGACTCACTTCCAGGTACTTTTTTATATTCACCATTTTATTTTATTCTATATTTTAGGAAACAAGATTTTTTTCCTCATGAACAGGTGCAAATACTGCTGACATTTATAATACTCCTCAAAGACAAGGACTAAGAGAAGATCTAGGTTTGCATGACGCTAGTTCTTACCAGAGACTAATATCAGAGGATATTTTTGAGGTAGTTGTTATTTGTTGTTCATTATCACATTCTCTCTCTCCATCCCAATGAGACATAACTATGCCAGAGTCATACTTCATATTCATCTATAGGAACATCTGGCCCATGTCTAACATTTAATTTCCACACCATTAGAGTCAAACAATACATGTACATCAGTAGATAATGTAATGCATTATCACGCAAGGCAGAGAGTAGCAATTTATTAGCCTAATTTAAAATAGCCTTCAGCAAAAATAGTGCATCTTAATTCAGAGTTCTGAATGGAATGACATGTTTTCCAGTAAAATTCAAAAGTATATACTCAGAGATGCTTTGGGAAAACTTTTCTGCATATATTATCTTCTGCATTATTCAAGGATGACATATCAATTCTGGTTTTTATGTTCCAAACCAATTTAATCTATAATAACATGAAAAGAGATAACAGTTTTAGGAGAAGAGGAAAAAAGAAATTCCTTGGACCACAAGTAGGCCCCACATCTTTCTTTCTTAGAAATCACAACTTTAATATGTAGGTTACTCAGAATTTCTTTGCATATACTTAAGTCACGGCAAATTACTTACACTGAATGTAGCATGAATTTTGCTCATATTCTTTTAAGACATTTTATTTTATTTTAGATTTATAGACAAAGGATCTATAGTTTTAGTATGTGTTTGTGGGAGAATATTATAATTTTTATAAAGGTTTAAATGATATAATCTTAGAAAGTAGCTTAAACTATGCAGCCTCTACAAATCATTGGTACATTAAAACAGACATATTCAAATATCTTCTCAGTTCTTACTAAAGAAAATCAAACCAGTGTCTAGTTTCTTGATGCAAATACTTGATATAGAAAGATGTGCAATACTTAACATTGATAGAGAACATTCCTAATCCCCTAAAGTTATGAATAGAAATAACAGTATGTAGTTACAGCGTGTATATGGCAATATAAATTCTGAATTCTATGACACTAACCAAACCATAGTCATAAGGTACATTGCATATGACAACCCTGTCTCAAATGAAAAGCACAAAATTTGTCATCTTGAGGTCCTCAGGTTGTGCTTAATCTACTACTGAGGATTCTTTCACCAGTGATGGGCCAGGTCTGTGGCCAGTCTCTGTGATGAATGTATGTATCCTAATTTTCATGAGTTTACAGATTAATGAGGGAGGTAAAAATTGCACATAAATAATAAGAGTAAATAACACAAAATGCTAAATTCCATAAAACAATTGGAAAAAGCATTTTAGGACATAGGGATTATTTCTGGTTCTGGGCCAAAGAAAGTCTTCAAACAAAAGTTTGCTTTGGGCTAGAATTCAAAGGACAAGTTGGCTTCTTCTAGAAATGTTCTATGACACAGCCCAGAAAGCAAGATCCTAACCCTTTAAAAGAGTTAATGAGACAGTAAGTCAGGAGTGCTGAGTCAGAATGAATATGGACCACCCTGACCCCCAAGTCCCCACACCCTTCTACCAAACTTCCCCTGCATAAGCCTAAGCCTTAGCTTGAATTCATCAGTTAAGTTAAAAGTATTTGCTCCTGTTGAGTTGTTGATGTTTTCTACTTGAAGTACAAAACAAGACTAATATTTTGTTCCATCTTTTGTGCTGTTACATTTCCACGTGTGACCAGTTTGGATTGGTACCGCTACCACCAGCCCTGGCAGCACGTCATGAATGAGGGAAACATCCAGGACAGTGGCGTTTTGCTTTAATCCCTGACTGAACTCACTGCAGGAAAGCTGGTCATTTTACTGTGAATTTCCAAAACTTGTTACCCTTGCTGGTCTTTAAATCAATTTTTGGCTCTTATTACTTCACTCTACCCCAGAAGGCTTGAATTTATCATGAATCTAGGAAATGTGTCAACAATCTGGAACACCTATTCAAATGTGCCTTACCCCACATCCAGACCTGACCTAGGCAGCCATGCAAACTAGGTCCCTGGGCTTCCAAAGGTCGCTAAGGTTGGACATGCATAGTACAATAGTAACCCTGGGTTTTATCTTTCAGTCATATATTATAATAAATGTAACATAGCAAAATAAATTAAAAACAAGGGTAAAACTTTGAAAGTTAAAATCCACCTCCCCAATCTCAGTTCCCCAGCCCTAGCCTCATTTTCCACAGATAATTACACTTAAATGTTTTCAATTTTAGTCCTTACAGTTATTAACACTGTAACTACAAGTACTAGGCTTTTGATTGCCTATATAAACTCCATTCTAGAAAGAAGAGGAATTTAGCTCACTTACTAGAGTCTTCTCCTCACTGCATTTCAATTTACATTATTATTTTTCAGTTCTTCAAGTGATTAAATTAATTATTTTAAATGATATTGGCTCTTCAATTTCAAAATTATCTCCACAATGCAAAGTTTTTTATTTTGCTTGATAAATATTTACTGAGTACACACATTAACAAAATTCTCCTATAAATTCTAGAAATAAAGTATGTATACAAGCAGACACAAACCTTGTCATCATGGAAATTACTACCTAATGAAAAAGGCAAAAATTAATTAATAATAACATAAACAAATGAATTGTATTGGCAAGAGGTGAACAGCAGTTCATAGAGTTATGAGACAGTATGTTAAGGAGGTCAGGGATGGCTTCTCAAAAAAGTAAACTTGATAAAAGACCTAAAAAAATGAATAGAATTTAACTATGTGGAAAATGGTAGCAAGAGCATCCCAGGAAGAGGAACAGATCATGCAAATGCCCTGTGGCAGAAAAGTCATGGTGAGTGTAACATGAAAGAAGCCAGTGGGACTCCAGTGGAGAGAGCTGCTAAGAGAAGAGAGATAAGACAGAAAAGATAAATATACATTGGCCAGGCAGAGCTTTTTAGGCCTTATTAAGGGATTTTGATTTTATCCCAAGAGCAAGGTACTTAATGTCTTTTAAAGTATATTATATTGACTATGCTATTACAGTTGTCCCAATTTTTTTGTCCCCTTTCTCCCCTCCTTCCCTGTACCACCCACCTCACCTTCCAGCATCCCCCCCCCATACACACATGACAGGTCCATGGGTCATACATATAAGTTCTTTGGCTTCTCCATTTCCTATACTATTCTTAATCTCCCCCTGATTAATTTTGCCTACCTATTCAGCTTCTTATTCCCTGTACCTTTTCCCCCACAATTGTCTCTCTCTCTCTCTCTTATACTGATAACCCTCCATATGATCTCCATTTCTATGATTCTCTTCCTGTTCTAATTGTTTGCTTAGTTTTAGTTTTTTAGGTTCAATTGTTGGTAGTTGTGGGTTTGTTGTCATTTTACCGTTCATAGTTTTTGATCTTCTATTTCTTAGATAAGTCCCTTTAACATTTCATGTAATAAGGGCTTGGTGGGGGTGAACGCCTTTAACTTGACCTTACCTGGGAAGCACTTTATCTGCCCTTCCATACTAAATGAAAGCTTTGCTGGGTAGAGTCTTTGGATGCAGGTCCTTGCTTTTCATGACTTCCAATACTTTTTTCCAGTCCCTTCTTGCTTATAAGGTTTCTTTTGAGATATCAGCGGATAGCTTTATGGGAATTCCTTTATAGGTAACTCTCTCCTTTTCTCTTACTGCTTTTAAGATTCTCTCCATATCTTTAATCTTGTGTGACTTAATTATGACGTGTCTTGGTGTGCTCCTCCCTGGGTCAAATTTCTTTGGTACTCTCTGGGCTTCCTGGACTTCCTGGAAGTCTATTTCATTTACAGGTTTGGAGAAATTTTCCTTCATTACTTATTCAAATAAGTTCAATTTCTTGCTTTTCCTCTTCTCCTTCCAGAACTCCCATTATTTGGATGTTGGAATGTTTAAAATTGTCCTGGAGGTTCCTAAGCCTCTCATCATTTTTTGGAATTCTTGTTTCTTCATTCTGTTCCAGTTGGATGCTTATTTTTTTCCTTTTGTTCCAAATCATTGATCTGAATCCCTGTTTCCTTCCCTTTACTCTTGGTCCCCTGTATATTTCACTTTGAAGGAAGCCTTTCTTCCTTCATTTTGCGACTGAGCTCAATTAGTTTTGTGAGCATCTTGATTACCAGTGTTTTGAACTCTGCATCTGATAGATTGGCTACCTCCTCATCACTTAGTTCTTGCTCTGGAATTTTGATGAAGTCTTTCATTTGGACCGTATTTCTTTGTCTTGGCGCACCATCTGGTTGAATGTTGCTTCAACTCTTTGGTTGTTGGACTTCTATGCAAATGTTTTACTGGGAGTTCTGGTTGTTCTTTATTTTTAAATTTATTGTTTTCCTTCTGTTGGTTGTGCAAGGAAGTGAAGCGTTTCTGCCTATGCCTCCATCTTGGCTCCTCCTCCTATACCATTAGGCAGTTAATGGTTTTGACGCAGAATCCCATTGTGATCAGAATAGTTTTGAAAACTTTACCCTGAACATAGTTTGGCAAAGATGAGTTAACGGAGTATTATTAATTTTTCCACCAAGCTTTTACTTCTGTCTTCACCTTGCTTTTAAAATTTCCAAGATTTTTTATTATTTTCTTTTTACTTTATTACTATATGGGATCTCTCAATACATTCCTTATAGGGTTAATGTTAATGTTAATGTTAAAAACCTTAAAAATATCTACTACACTATGACCCAAAAATTCTACCCTTAAGTATTTGCCCATACACAAATGAGTGCACACAGCTACCAAAATATTGTAAAGAAGGTTCACAGAAGCTTTATTCATAATAGCCATAACCCACAAAGAACTCAAATGTCCAACAGGAGAATGGCTAAATCATGGTATATAAATGAAGCGACATATTAAATACTACACAACATCGGAGAGAGAATGAACTGCTCATTCAATTATAATGATAAGAATGACTCTCACAGCAAAATAATCCAGGCACAAAGTAATACACACCATAAAACTCCATTTAGATGAATTTCAAGAAGTGACAAAATAATGAATGGAGATGGAAGTGGAAATGGTGGTTACCATTTAGGAGTAAGGGTGGGGTATGACTAGTAAGAGACATTTATGCAAATTTTAGGCAACTGGAAATGTTCTATACTTTAATCTGGATAGTTCTGATTTAGGTGTATACATCCTTAAAAATTCATGAGACCTTATAAATATTAGTGAATTTTATGTTCATTAGTACATATGTAGTCTTCTTCAAGAAAATGTAAAAAGAAAAACAAGCATAGTACCATTTGTGGTACTATGCTATTACAAATCTTACTTCAAACCCAAGTGACACATTTGGCACATATTTGAGTGTATCCTTCTAAAGAGACTATTCCAAGAGTGAAAGTCAAATTGATTCTTTTTATCTTATACTCTGCAATTTTCTCCAAATCATGCCTGCCATATGGACAGTGTACTCTCAAAGTCCTGGCATGTCAGAAAATATCTTTATTTCACTGTTCCATTTGTTTGGTTCTAAGTCATTTTCTATCAGAACACTGAAGGAATTGTTCCTTTGTTCTCAATGGATATCATGTTGTTAATGATAGACTTTTCTAAAGACAATATGATTTTTATGACTTCTAAAATTTTCTTTGAAAGTTTTAAAGAGGTTTCCTTTACTTACGGAGTTCTGAAATTTCACCATAACAGTGTGGCTGTTTTATCAGGTTTCTGTTGCTGCTTAACAAATACCATATATTTAGAAGTTTCAAACCAGTTAATTATATCATAGTTTCTGTAGGTCAGAAGTCTATGAGAGACTTAGCTAAATCCTCTGCTCTGGGTCTCACAAGGCTAAAACCAAGGTGTTCACTGGGTGGCATTCTCATGTGGAGACTAGACTAGGGAAGGATTTGCTTCCATGGTTCCCCATGTTGTTGGCAGAATTCATTTTCTTGAAGCTGCAGAATTCATGGCAGTTTACTTCTTCAAAAGCAGTAACAGAAAAAGAGTTTCTCCTTCCAGTCTCTGAGCTCAGAAAAGTTCTAAGCCATCTCTTAAAGGGCTCACTTGATCTGATCAAGCATCGTTATGATTAACTCATCATTTCGATTAACTCAAAGTGAGACTGATTAAGGACCTTAATAATATCAGCCAAATCCCTTCATTTATTTTTTTTACCATATAAAGAGGCTTGGAGTGAGACTAACACCCACCATAGCCTTAGGTTCTTTCCCATACACAAGGGGAGATTATGTACAGGAAGAACTGGGAATTTTGGGAGCCATCTTAAAATTCTATCTCGCAAATTTTTTAAATCATTTTTGATACTCATTTCTATATACTCAAAATTCTTCATCAACTGAGCTCAAAATATTTGTTAAATGAACAATTAATAAAACTACCTTGTAACACCTTTTAAATTTGAAGGTATGACTCTTCTGCTCAGAGAAATTTTTCTGTTATATCTTTAACAATGGGTTTTTCTTTCTATCTATACACTTTTTAAAATGTATTTTTAATAAATATTATTTATGTCACAACATTTATCTCATGTTTTTCATTTCTTTGTCATTTTGGCTTATGTTCTTAGACATAAGTGCATGGAGAGACATACATCTATAAATTTTTCAAATCACCAATTTCAATAACTTGTGTCCAAGTTATTCACTTATCTCATGAGATTTTAATTTGACAACCATATGCGTCATTACCAAGAACTGTTTATAGTTCTTTTATCGTGGATAAGATAGCCTCTCAAATCTAAGAATACTAAAATTGTAAATGGTAAGTTCTCTTTCCCTAAATTACCTACCGGCTTCTTTCCAGAATCAGTTACTCTTTTTTTTTTTTTTAGTATTTCTCTTGTTGATTTTATAAATCCTCTTGTAGATTTTACTCAAATGCCTGGTGACTTTTGGTTATCTATTCGTATTTGTTAGTGAACCACTAAGTAGTTTTGATGCTCTACTACATTAGTAGAGGGTCCATACCTATGATTCTGTCAGTGATGTGTCATGCTGTTTTCTGTCTTCCCACATTGGCTCCTATTGTTCCTGTACCTGCATCTGTAAGGTGTCCTTGGTTCTGGCATCCACAATCACCTTCCATCTCTTAAGGCAAGTGCACACAGTTTAGAATTTAATATTAGTTGAACACATGTTAGCAAGTTACTGAGATATTTTCCTCAGCATCTCTGAGGTCTGTTTTCTCATTAGTCTCCCTTGAAAGGGTGGGCCAAGTGCAGGCTTTGTGTGCATGGGTAAGGTGTGCATTGTGGCATGACTTTCTTTAGTGGACATCAAAAGAGAACAGGCAGGTGGACGAGGAGCCAGCCAATACAAATTACTCTGAGGACACATTATTATTTCCTCTTTTTTGGTAAGATCTGTCTTTCTTTTAAAATGTTTTGTCTATTGGAAGGTTTGCATTAGTCTTTGCTCGAATTCTTCTTGATACACCAGCACCTACACTAATTTTTAAATTTTTTCATGGCAGACTATTTCATTTCATATTCATAGGATGGACCTGACTGTGTCATGCTGTGTGAGTAGAATTGGAGCTATAGGTATCAAGACATTACTGGTCCACTTCTGCTCACACTGCTTGACACCTTTGAGTATGGAGCCTTTCTCTTCTCTGCCAGAAAGGAGGGTTTCCCCTCCCATTGCAGCCTTCTGTGCACAATCTGGCTTTGTTCTGGTGGTATAGCTGTTATTATGATCCCTTCTCCTTTCCATCTTTCAAGTTGATGCTAGCTCACAAAATGCTTTATTCATGGGGATGAAACTTGAAGCAAAGCAAGATTTATTATATAATTGTCCATTAATTAATATTGAAATATCTAGTTTGCAAAACTTAGTAGGTATTGAAGAAGGTTAAAAGAAGAAAAGGTAGACTCGTCATCCCAGTGCCTTAGAATCTAGTAGTATTTAAACAATAGTGGAGGAGTAAGGATAGTCAACAGCAGAAAGAAGTGAGCGTGTAATGAATGGTACAGAATCAAAGCTAGAACTAACTACATCAGAATAGATTGGCATGTTGTGTGGTGAATTAGGGGCCTTGTCAATGAGGGACTCCTGGGACCTCATTTTTAAGCTGTGGGTCGTGGTGATCTTGCTAAACCTGAGGGGCTACTAGCTCAAGATAATTTCCCACAGTGATGGATCTAATGCTGAAATAGACAAGATGGAGCTTCTGACTATTCCCAGGTGCTGCCTTGTGCATCTCTGTAAGCTATTATACATCACCCATGTGAATTAGTTTTCTATTGCTGTGCAATAAATTGCTGCAAACCCAGTATCTTAAAACAACACAAATTTATTACATCACAGCTTCCATACGTCAAGGGTCTGGGCACAAAATGGCTAGTTTCTCGCCTCAGGGTCTCATAAGTCTGAAATGAAGGTGTCAGACAGAGATTTCATTTGGAGCCTCTGGGGGAAAAATCACTTCCAAGCTTATCCTTATGTGGTTGGCACAGTTCAGTTTCTTGTAGTTGTAGGGCCATGGTCCCACTTACTTTGCTGGCTGTGAACTGCGAGCCACTCTCGGCTCCTAGCAGCCATCCATATTCCTTGCCAGGTAACCACCTCCATATTCAAGTTTGCAGTACCAAGTCAAATTCTCTCATGCCTTGTATCCTGTAACCTTATGCTTCTTCATCTTCTAAACCCAAATTTAAAGAACTTGTGATTAAGTGAAACCTACTAAAATAATCTCACTTCTGGTTAACTCACAGTTAACTAAGTAGTAACCAAAACTATATTTGCAAAATTGCTTTTGCCACATAACTTAATGGGAGAGGTGTCTTATCATATTCAAGGGCTACTTTCATAGTTAAAAGGAGGAAATTAAACATGGATGTGGACTCTTGGAGATCATCTGAGGATTCTGCCTACTACATGGGGTCTTGGGAACTACTACATTCCCCATGGCTCCTCTAGTAACAAGGGACAAAATGAACAGCTGCCTTTACTTAGTCTTTCCCTTTCTGCACTCATACCTACCCTCATTAATTTCACCCATGCATAGTCAAACTCCTCTGAGAAGAGATAAGCAGGAAACTTATGGATACAGGACTTTGCCTTTAGACTTTGCATTGAGGTCTATTTTTATAGGCTAAGTAAATGCAATAAATCCTTTTTATTTTCTATTATTTACCTGAGGGTAAGTTAGAAACCCCTGATTCTCCCACTTAAAAAAGGGAAATGAGTCAAATTTACATTTATGAAATGTCTACTGTAAGCTAGGTGCAATGCTTTGCATACGTGTATATAAGTTCATTTATATCGTTCTTCCAGATCTCTGAATATTATTATCTTTATTTTATGAATGGGAAACCAAGGAGGGAAAATTCCCAGGCCACACAAGTAAAGTGAAGAAACTAGGACTTTTATCTAGGCTGAGGACTTCTATAGATGTTAACACAAGCCCTGAGATGCAAGCAAATGAAGAGACAACTCTTTCTGTTAGCAGATGTGAGAGTGCCATGAAGATGCTCAGGTTGCTTCAGCTAGTGTCATTGCAAAGCTGTGTTGCAATGTGTCTAAATATCTAAATTTGGCTCTAGGGCAAGTTCTCATTCTCCTTCATCCAAAGACCGTAGGTCAATGTCACAGCTGGGGTCTTGAACCTAAGGATCTGCAATGATGGCTGAAGTGGTGTCAGGTCAACTCTGTTGTGCCTTTCCTAGTCAAGGAGGCTGGAGTAACAATATGAGAGAGTACCTGAGATCCTAAACCCTGATAGATGAGACATTGTTGTCATGGCAACCACCTTAGTCCAGAAAGGCTGATATAACAAAATACCACAGACTGAGTGGCTTATAAACAACAGAAATTTATTTCTCGCAATTCAGGAGGCTGGAAGTCAAAAATCAGAGAACCATAACAGTCAGGTAAGGGCTTTCCTCTGGGTCACAGATTTCTCATAGTTCACATTGAGAAAGGGGCTAGAGAGCTCTGTGGGGTTTCTTTGTAAGAGCACTAATTTCATTCAAGAGGGCTCCACCTTCATAGTACAAGCACCTCCTAAAGGCCCCACCTCCTACTCTCTCATTGGCATTAGGATTTTGCATATGAATTGTGGGGAGGGGGAAGTACAAACATTCGGACCATAGCAGCAAACGTTCTAGGTATGTTTTTATATATTGATCTCCTTACTTGAAAAAAAAATGTACAGTGGTTTGTACAGATACAAAAATATGACAACATAAATAATAAAATAACTAGCACTAATTGAATTCTTATTACTCATTAAGTACCATGTGCCTGCACATTATACGTGGGTGGTATTAATTCTGTATTTATATAAATGTTTTTAATTCTTTTACTTGTGCTTACACATTAAAAGTGTAACTTTAGAAAGCAATAACGATATCTGTATAAAAAATAATACCCTGGAATACAATAATTGGTTTTGTTTCTAAATATAAATAAATAAATAATTAGAATGAAAGTTTTTTTTCCTGAAAGTTTGGGCAAAAAATGTGGGTGAGCATTTTATACAGGAGATTATTATACACAGCAAAATATGGTAATTTCCTCAAAACAGTCCTATCAGTTAGGTGCCAATATTAACCTCATTTTATACATGAGCACAAGGAATGTTAAGGAGGCAAAAGAACTCACCTGAAGTTAATCAGTTAATGAACAATGGGCGCAGAACCGAAACCTACATCTGTATAGCCCCAATAGCCATGCTATAAATGAAAGGAAAATAAGATTATGTCTATTACTTGGTATCAGGAGTGAAATATACACTGTGTATTACTACATACTTGGTATGGGCTGAACACAAATTTGACTTTAAACTTTCTACCAGATGGTGAAAAGAAAAAAACTGATCAATCCCTATTCTCAATATGTATTCCCAGTACTAAGTCAATTACTTAACTATTCTTTTTAAAAATATATTTACTTATTTACATTAGAGAGAGTGGAAGGAAGATAGAGGAGAGAAACATCGATGTGAGAGAGAAATATATATTAGTTGTCTTGAGCACATTGGGGCACTGTACCTGCAGCCCAGGCATGTACCCTGACCAACAATCAAACCAGTGACCCTTCTGTTCACAGGCCAATGATCAATCAACTGAGCCATGCCAGCCGATGCTACTTAACTATTCTTGATAACATGACCAGTGAGAACACTTTACTTAGAATCTTTGTGGAGTGAACCCTGCAAAATTGTAGGTACATAAAAGTGAATACTGTGAACATTTTATTCTAGGTCATGTATTTTACATTCATTTTATTCTTAATTCTTATAATAAGCATATGGTATCTGTGCTGTTATTAGCCTCATGACACATAGCCAAACTGGGACTTAAGACACTAACCAACATGCCAAGTTCACAGAGCTAGCAAGTGGTAATGTCAAGATGTAAACTCAGGTAGTCAGATGCAACTTGTCATCATTGTTCTATGCTGCCTCCAATAACCAACTTATTACAAACCTCATAGAGATTTCATGGTGCTGTTTTTATAGCATCATTGAATATAAGCATCACTCCAAAGCACAAGATGGTAAAAACAAAAAGATGATTGAGAGACAATAAAACAGTATAGATTGAGAAGTATACAGATGAGTGCTGGGATAGATTTTAGAGCATGAGTTCTCAACATGGGAAATATCATCCATGAAGGGTAATGACTGGGTCTGGGTACACAGAAACCTCCAGATAGTACAATGGTTGTAGCCTTCCTAACAGCCACAGTACCTGAACAAATACACCATATATTTCTGGTATTCAGCTTTTCTAGGGAGGTGATGGGGCTTGGGGAGATGCCTTAAACAGGCTCTGTAAGAGGAAAATTATAAAAATAATAAAAAAGTCAAGAAATAGTAGTTTAGAGAAATATATGAATGGCATGTTTTTCAGATTACATGCATAGATATTATTTCCCCCACTTGTGGATTTGATAGCTATGAAGCATAAGTGTATTCTGGATTATTTACTCTGACCAAGAGTACAGTTAGCCTGTTACCAATTTAATGTAAAAACCTTTGCCCAAATAGATATATTTGGAAGGATACGGTGGACATTTCATGTGAAGATTGAGTTGCCTAACACAACAAGTAAGGCCCCAAATGGCACTTCTGCTAGAAGGTAACTGAGTCAGTAAACCATGCTAAGGTTATGCTTATAATGGATTAAAATTATTTTATATCATTTTAATAAATACATAGGCAGTCAGAGGTCCACAATTCTATTCCAAATACTATAGCAGAATAATGTTAGTGTACTACATACCATCGAGCAGCACTGCAATCCTTTCCCCCTTTTTATGTGCTTTAAAAAAGTTTTGCTTGTTTTCAGAAAGAACATCTATCAAGGTAATGGCTTTAGAGGCAAAATTATTGAATTATAACCCTCTTTTCTGGCAAGAATCACGTTATAGTTTTGGTGGCCCATTAATGCCACCCTTAAAAGGATGCAGGGGTGAATTAATGTAACTTCCTGCTATCTGGTCAAGGGTTTTACCCTACTTACAAATGAATAAATAAGCCCTCTACTGCTTCATAAATGCTGCAGAAAGACACAAGCTCCCAAGTCTTTATTACAGCAAAGCAAGCAACATAAGCACCGGCATGTTTGCATCCTTTATCCCTAGACCCCCATGTCCCACAGGAGTGATACAGACAGCCCAGATTGATGCTACACCTGTAATAGCTTTGCTTTATAGCCAAGGAGCAGTGAAACTGGGTACCTGCTGTTTTATAGCAAACAATAAGCAAGCCTGCTCTTGGTCTCAGCAGGGGACATTGTCTCATCCCTCAAGGTTGCTCACTGTAAACACAACACTAAAAAATAGCCAGGTAACGAGTAATAACGGCTTTGAATTCATTGCATACTTAGCAAGACCATAGAAGTAACAGAGACTTAAGGTAGAATGCCTCCCTCTGTCTCTCACCTGGAGGTCTCCATTCCCTCCATTCAATGGGATATCTTATTCTAAATAGGAAATGTACCTCTGGTGCATTTCATTCTTATACCTAATTCCTTGTTCCAATTATTTTATTTCCCCTGCGCTTTTCCTCTCTTAAGAGTAAACTGTCATAATTACCTACTTTTCTGTGGTATTTATTCATTGCCTAAATACAAGCTAAACTATTCACCTTGTAAAAGATGCTGTGTTCAAAAATAAGTGATCAACTGTATTTGAATTGCATCAAAATTTAGGAGCACTGAGATATTAGGCAGATCAAATCTTTAGAGCAACTTTAAGAAATATTGTAAAGAATACATCTCATTACATGGGATGTTGGTCAAGGTAAACTCTACACTCTCAGTTTTGAGTTTCTTTGATATCATGAAAGGTGAGCACCAAGTATAAACTTACAGAGTTATCTCTAGTGGTCCTTATCCAACCAGTTTTTGAAGAATCATAATGTTACTCAGTAGTTAGCATGTGTTGCCAGTAGGATAATATTATTAGAATGATCTTTTGATCACATCGCATTGCCCTCCTTTCCACAAGCAGAGCAAGTTGTACAAGCCCTGTTCTCCCACAGTGCACTAGCAATTCTTGTATATTCAATTTTAGTTTTAAAGAGATTTGCTAACATATGAAACATATATAAGTAGTCAAATAACCAGGAAGAATTATTGTCTCTGGGAAGCACAGGGGTGGGGAGGGGGTTATAATAGGTTTTATTTGCCACATGCAACACATTTGCATTAAAGCATAGATAGATTATCTCACAAGGCATGTGTTTGAGTTAGAAAGGAAAACAAGATTCTTGGATCTCAAAATGCCTGTTTTAACTAAAATATGTGAGCCTGCTGTCCAAGATGTATTTTAGCACAATAGTCTCTGTGGTTCTGGTGTTTCTAGAATGATTTCTTTGCACTGCACCAGGTGTAGATTAGTTCTGGTGAAATCAGATGCTCAAATACTGGGGTCTTATTCAGTTTTGAGTTTTATAGACATGGCCTTCTGTAGAAGTTTGCTTTTATTCTTCTTACCATTGAAATTTTGTATTCTTTTCTTGATTTTATAATTATGTTGAGTTCTTGTTTAGAAATTATCTGTGGTCAACAATCCAAGGATTTAAGTGCCAAGACACATCAGACTATAAAACAGGTACAGTCAAACACCTGAATTCCTTACATTGAAAAAATAATGATAAAGAAAAGATGTTTCAGTTAAAGCTGTCTTTAGGCTCTGGAAAGATATGGGTTGGTGGGATTTATAAGACAACTTACTATGCTAGGAAAGAGGGAGGAGAGGGAGAGAGAGAGAGAGAAGAGAAGAGTTACCGTAACAACCTCACATCTGATGGTGCTTATGCTACTTCTGTGATTCAAAACACCTTCTTCCAGGGACATATTGACCAATGCAGCCTGTTATGGGAAGTTTCATGCCTAACGTTAGGCTTGCGAAGAGAAAAATGTATTTTAATATATGAGAAACGTACACCCACACAAAATCTTAATTTGCAATATTCATTTATTATAAGGCAGTTTAACTCATTTTCTTTCGTCTGTATTTTTAAAGATCACATTGTTTTGCTGAACTTTAGGGAGAATAAAATTCATTTAAAAATAACCCTTAGCTGGTGTGGCTCAGTGGATTGAGTGCCGGCCTGCAGACCCAAAGGTCACTGGTTTGATTCCCAGTTAGGGCACATACCTGGGTTGTGTGCCAGGTCCCCAGTTGGGCGCGCATGAGAGACAACCACACATCGATGTTTCCCAATCTCCCTCCTTTCCCCTCTCTCTAAAACTAAATAAAATATTAAAAAACAATAAATAGAGATCTGTTGATATATTGGACATGGAGGTGTTTTTAATTCTTCCCTAAGAGTCACTACATTTATATAACTTTTTATTGGAATAACACTTTGACTTTGAGGTCATTAATATAAAAATTCAGAAGTTATTTGTGTTTGAATAAATTATATTTGAATTCCTGTTTGTTTTTTTAAAAACTCTTATTTAAATAAAAAGCACTTAAGAAAGTAAAAATATTTGGGCTAAGTAGTAGAGAATATAGCCCACCATTAATCTCACAAACTAGTTAAATAAATATTAAAGAAAATATGAATACAAAAAACCTATATTAGTGTAGAAGAAAATACCTTCTCTATGTCTTCTTTCAAATGAATTTAAGAAACTGGATGGGATTCAACCCTAAATTTTTGTAAACAACTGGCAAACATGTATCAATAAATACCTTCTATTTAAAAGGTATTTTTAGATAGTGTGTTGTAAAGAGATTTATTCAAGAGGTATCTTTCTTATTGTGCAAACACTTGGAGTATGCACTTAAACCCGGTGTCGAGAGCAGAATGTACCTAACATGAGGCTGAAGTTATATACTATATGCCTTTCTTGTTCCATATAAATGGCTACATTCACCTGTTTGCCATTTACATCTTGCCTACTTGCTTGAATGAAAATTAATATGATTGCTGCATGGATCTTAGGATGTTCTTAATGTAACGTGGTTTCTGACCCAAACATTTAATTGTTCAGAAGTCAATACAGGCTGTCATCAATGTAAAAGTTACATTTGAACTCAAAGTTTGTTGAGAAGTAATTTTTTTTGTTGCTTGGATCACAGAACACATTTTCATACAGAAACAATGTAATAAATACAGTACTCTACTTGGAAGGCTTATCAAAGCCAATTTGATCTAAGATACAACTGCTTTAGACTTGCAGTAAAATATAATATTGTTTATATTATATACAAAATCAAAACATAAAGCTTAAGAATAGATTGTTTTTTATTTTAAATGCTAGGACTTGAGGAATTAGATTTTATTTCAGCAAAAATAGTAATTAGATCATTTTTGAGCTTTGGAGAAATTTTTAGAGCCCTTTCAAAAAGGTATTTATTCAATAATTATTCAGGGAGCATCTAGTCTAAGCCAGATATTGTTCTAGGTACTATAGAAGTAAACAAGATTCATAAAGTTCCTAAAACTGTATTACAATGGCAGGAATAAATAATATACAAGTAAACAACACTGAAAACAAAAAATAAATTTGCCTTCCCATATATGTTGCAAAATCTATGAGTTGTACGATATGATAAAAAATAACTGATCACTTAAGACAGGGGTCACTTACCACAGACATGGCATAGAATGTTGAGCAGATGATTGTTTAACTGATGCTTGAAAGATAAAATGAAAGAGATAAGTGAGATAAAAGTGAGATAAAATACTATATATTTAACAAGACAGCTGTTTGAAGACAGCAAAGATCAACTAAGGACGACAGATTTCATTGGGGTAAGATCTCAGAAAGAAAAGTTATTGAGTTGAGTCCTACGTTCAACAAAGTATTTCCCACTTGGTTCATTTGTAAATTTGTGTAAAGAGGTGTGGAAGCTAAAAAGAAAGCCCAGTGCTTATTGCAGACACACTAGCCTAGAGGGATAAAAACAGGCACCTTATATTTAAGAAACTGAATTTCCCAGAGAAAGAAGAACCACAGAGGAATTCATTCTATATATCATGTTAAATTTTCTCTCAAATATTTTTTTAGTTCTTAACCTTTACATGCCTAAGGAAAGACGAAAGTAATTGATCAAAAAGCAGCTGACGAAGCTAAACAACAGATTGAGGGCCTTACCTGACTCAAAGCTCTGAAGAGATAAAACTTGGAATTAAAGTCTCTTCATAAAGGAGAGACCATGGTAATACCTCAGGCTTTTTGTCAAGACCTCTGTTAAGCAGAGCTACATTGTAGAAGTAAGGGAAAATTAGAAATAGCAGAGCATCACAAAGCTGAAATGTAGCCTTAAATAATCCCAATGCTTGATTGTATTAAAATGGTTTTCTCATATCTATTTGCTGCCAAAAGGTGATTAACTTCTTTCTAGAGAAAAAATGACTTCAACCAGAGTGCCTATAATTTTTCATACAATGTCTGGGAGACAATGTGAAATTACCAAGTTTCCAAAAAATGAGACCCAATGACAGAAAGCCACAAGAAAATTTACATAATAAACCAGATTGATAGATGATACAGATATTGCAGTCATCCAAACAAGACTTTCAAATGCTTATGATTAATTTATTAAATGACAAGTTTTTTGAAATATGGTAAATATCACAAGAGGACTGAAATATATAATAAATAAATAGGAATTCCAAAACTAAAAAAGTCATAGTAACCTAACACTGCTAACGTGGGTTTAACAGGTGAGAGGGGATTAGTGAACTGGAAGATTGAACAGTAGGAAATATCCTGATCTGTACCGAAACAAAGTTGAGAACGGAAAATGACATGCGACATATGGTTGCTGGTAAGTGGGACTAACATAACATGTATCTGGAACTCCATATGGAGGTGAGGAACATGGAAAAGGTATTTCAAAGAATATTTCCAAACCTATGAAATACATCAAGTCAGAGAAACAAGGGACCCAAAAAGGATATATACAAAGAAAACCATCTATAGGTGCATTAGAGTCAAACTGCTAAAAACCAAAAGTAAATAAATTCTTAAAACAAAGAATAATGACACAATAACTTCAAAGTACTAAGAGGCTTTACAACAGGAATGAGAGAAGTCAGAAGGCTGTTGTATTAGTTTGCAAGGGCTACCCTAACAAAGTACCACAACTGGACTTATACAGAAACTTACTGTCTCACAGTTCTGGAGGTTAGAAGTCTTAAATAAAGAAGTATAAAGAGCTATATTTCTTCTGAAACTTATTGATGAATCCTTCCTAATTCTTCCTAGCTTCTGACTGCTCACTGTCAGTCTTTGGCATTTTGGGGATTATATACGTATCGCTCCAATTTTATATCTTCATACAGCATTCTCCCTGTGCCTCTTTATGTCTTCCCTGTGTGTTTGTTTATCTCTGTGTACTAATTTCCCCTTTTAAATGAACGCCAGTCATATTACATTAAGGCTTATCCTAATGGCCTCATTTTAACTTGATTAGCTCTATAAAAAACCTACTTCCTCCAAAAGGTCACATTCTGAGGTACTGGCAGTTAGATCTTCAACATACCTTTTCAGGGTACATAATTTTAGGGTACATACAAACCATAAAGTGCAGTCTTTGAAGAGCTGAGAACAAAAGGCCCTCCTGAAATTTATAACCAGTGAAAATACATAGAAAAAATGAAGCCAAAGTAAAAAACATTCAGAAAAACAAAAGGTGAGAGAATTCATTGATAGCACACTTGAAGTAAAAGAAATCCTGGTAATTCTTTAGGCAGTGGGGGGAAAACAGATAGAAAGCGTATTATATGTAAACAAAAGAGCAACAAAAGGGTGAATATTCAGGTACATGTAACATATAAAACATGATTGTATATAACAATAATAAAAATAATATTTCTTGGGTTTTAAAATTCACATGGAATTAAATGACTTAAAAACAGTAGCAAAGAACTTGAAAGACAAGAAAATATATAATGTTTTAAAATGCTTACCTTGTGCAGAATGCAGTTAAAGGAAAAATGAAGTTTTCTTCAGTAAGTCATGCACAGGCCTTGTAATTTACAGAACAATCACTAAAAGTTTTTTAAAAAACCAAGAGGTTAATATAGAATGCATAAATATAATGACTATATATTGCTTATAAAATATACAAAGTATAGTGAAACATAGAGATTAAAGTACAAGCATGGAAAAATAAACCACATAAATACTAAGGTTTTGTATAGCTATGCTAATATCAGAAAAAGTAGATCATAAAGTAAGACATATTACTAAAGACAAAGAAAATCATTTGTTTGAATCAATTTTAAAAAAGATTCTAAATTTATTACATATAATAATATAGCTTTAAAACATATAAAGAAAAACATTTATAGAAATAAAAGGAGTAATAGACAAGTGAGGGAGATTTTAGTGGACAAAATAATAGATAAAATAAACAGGCACAAATTAGTGGAGATATAAGACCACTAGTCAACATAATTAATAAGCCTAACCTAATGGAAACATAAGAACACTATATAGTATAACTGTAGAATACACTTCTTTTCTATTGTAGTTGGATCATCAATAAAAATAGATCATATACTTAATCATAAAATAATTCTCAATACACTTCATAGTATTGGAGCCATACATAGTATGTTCTCTATACTGATTCAGATCAAACTATAAACAATGAAATAATAACATTTCACAATATAGAAACTAGATAGCATACTTCAAAATGTTACATGATTCAAAGAGGAAATTACAACAATGGTAAAAATATTCTGAAAATTGAAAGCAGCAAGAGATAAAAACTCATCACATACAAGGGACATTGAATAAAATTAACAGCAGATTTCTCTTAGACACCATGAAGCCAGAAGGCATGGATGAAATATTCAAAGTTCTGAGAAGAAAAAAAGACACTGCCAACCAAGAATCTTACATCTAACAAAACAATCCCTTGAAATGAAGGAGAATTAAGACACTCCCAGAGAAATAAAAAAAATGGAGAAACTTTATTGCTAGCAAAGCTGTCCTCTAAGAATTATTTTTATTACAAAAGTCCTTCAAGCTGAAATGAAAGGAATTAGACAGTAACTGGAAAGCACATAAAAAAATAAAGAGCGACAGTAAAGGTATCAAGGTAGGTAAACATAAAAGAAAGTGTAATGTATTTCCTGATTGTAACTCATTTTCTTTCTTGAATCTGATTTAAAAGACAACTTTAAAAAATTTTATTGTTGTTCTATGACAGTTGTTCCAATTTTTCCCCCTTGTCCTCCTCCACCCAGCCCACCCCCTGCTCCCACAGTCAATCCCCACCCTGTTGTCCATGTCTGTGGGTCATTCATACATGTTTCCTGACTAGTCCCTTCCCCTTATTTCCAGCCTTATCACCCCTCCTCCCTTCTGGTCACTGTCAGTCTGTTTCTTGTTTCCATGCCTCTGATTCTATTTTGCTTATTAATTTATTTTGTTCATTAGATTCTTCTTATAAGTGAGATCATATGATATTTGTCTTGTAGCGACTGGCTTATTTCCTTAGGCATAATATTCTCCAGTTCCATCCATGCTCCAAAAGGTAGGAGATCCTTCTTTCTTTCTGCTGCATAGTATTCCATTGTATAAATGTACTAGTTTTTTGATCCACACATCTATGAATGGGCATTTAGGCTGTTTCCAGCACCTGGCTATTATAAATAATGCTGTTATGAACATTGGGGTGCATAGGTTCTTTTGAATTGGTGTTTCAGAATTCTTAGGTTATACCCCTAGCAGTGGAATTGCTGGGTCAAAAGGCAGTTCCATTTTTAATTTTTTGAGGAAATTCCATAGTGTTTTGCACAGTGGCTGCACAAGACTGCATCCCTACCAACAGTGCACTAGGGTTCCCTTTATTCCACATCCTCTCCAGCACTTACTGTTTATTGATTTATTAATGATGGCCATTCTAAGAGGTATGAAGTGACATCTTATTATAGTTTTAATTTGAATCTCTCTGATGGCTAGTAATGTTGAGCATCTTTTCATATGTCTATGGGCCACCTGTATGTTTTCCTTGGAGAAGTGTCTGTCTATTCAGGTCCTTTGGCCATTTTTTAATTGGATTGTTTATCTTCCTGATGTTGAATTGTATAAGTTATTTATATATTTTGGAGATTAAACCCTAGTCTAATGTATCATTGGCAAATATGTTCTCCCATATGGTCAGTTCTCTTTACATTTTGATGATGGTATCTATAGCTGTGCAGAAGCTTTTTAATTTGATGTAGTCACATTTGTTTATTTTTTCCTTTGTTTCCCTTGTCCTAGGAGATATATCAGCAAAAATATTGTTACAAGGGATATCTGAAATTTTAATGCCTATGTTTTCCCTTAGGACTGTTACAGTGTTACAACTTATATTTAAGTCTTTTACCCATTTTGAGTTTATTTTGGAGTATGGATGTTGGTGGTCTAGTTTCATTTTTTTGCATGTACCTGTTCAGATTTTCCATCACCATTTTTAAGATGCTATCTTGACTCCATTGTATGCTCATGTTCTCTTTGTCAAATATTAATTGACCATATATTCATGGGTATTTCTGGGCTCTCTATTATGTTCCATTGATTTACACATCTCTTCTCATACTGGTACCAGACTGCTTTGATTACAGTAAACTTGTGGTATAGTTTGATATCAGTTATTGTGATCACTCCTACTTTGATCTTCTTTCTCAAGATTATTGAGGCTATTTGGGGTCATTTTTGGTTCCATATAAATTTTTGAAATATTTGTTCTAGATATGTGAAATAGGCCATTGGTGTTTTAATAGGAATTGCAATTAGTCTATAGATAGCCTTGGATAGTAGTATGGAAATTTTAATGATGCTAATTTTTCTAATCCATGAGTATGGTATGTGCTTCCATTTATTTGTATCTTCCTCAAATTCTTTCTTTAGTGTTCCTCAGTTTTCTGAATATAGGTGTTTTACCTCCTTGATTAAGTTTATTCTTAGGTACTTTATTTTTCTTGTTGCCATGGTAAATGGGATTTTTCCCCCTAGTTTCTCTTTCTGATGGTTCATTGTTGGTGTACAAAAATGCCATCTATTTCTGAATATTGATTTTGTGCCCTGCTATTTTGCCAAATTAACTTATAGGTCAGATAGCTTTTTGGTGGAGACTATAGGGTTTTCTACACACACTATCATGTTGTCTATGAATGATGACAGTTTTGCTTCCTCCTTTCCAATTTGGATGCCTTTTTATTTCTTTTTCTTGTCTGATCACTATGGCTAGAACTTTGAGTACTATATTGAATAAAAGTGGTACAAGTGGACCTCCTTATCTTGGTCCTGATATTAAGGGAATGTTTTGAGTTTTTGTACGTTGAGTATGATGTAGGGAGTAGGTTTCTCATATATGGCCTTTAATATGTTGAGGTACACTTCCTCTATTCTCACTTTGTTGAGTGTTCTTATCATAAATGGGTGCTGGATTTTACCAAATGCTTTTTCTGCATCTATTGATATGATCGCATGATTTTTGTCCTTCATTTTGTTTATATGGTATATTACATTTATATATTTGTGAATATTGTACCATCTTTACACCCCTGGGAGAATTCCACTTGATCATGGTGAATGATCATTTTAATATATTGCTTGATCCATATTGCCAATATTTTTGAAGATTTTAGCATTTATGTTCATCAGAGATACTGGTCTGTAATTTTCTTTTTTTGTTGTGTCTTTACCTGGTTTCGGAATTAGGATAATACTGGCCTCATAAAAAAAGTTTGGGAGTATTCCCTCTTCTTGAGTTTTTTGAAATAGTTTGAGAAGGACAGGAGTTACTTTTTCTTTGAATGTGTGCTAAAATTCACCTGTGAAGCCATCTGGTTTGGGGCTTTTGTGTGTCAGGAGTTTTTTGATTACTGCTTCAAGTTACTAGTTGTTATTGGTCTGTTTAGGCTTTCTCCTTCTTCTTGATTCAGTTCTGGAAGATTGTATGTTTCTAGAAATTCATCCCTTTTGCCTAGGTTTTCCAATTTCTTTGAATATAATTCTTCAAAGTAATTTCTTACAGTCCCTTGCATTTCTTTGGTATTGGCTGTAACTTCTCCTTTTATTTCTGATTTTTGTGGGTTCCTCTCTCTCTTTTTTTCTTGATGAGTCTGGTTACAGACTCATCAAAAAAGGTTTGTCTATTTTGTTTATCTTTTCAAAAAACCAGCTCCTGGAGTTGTTCCTTTGAATTATTATTTTTTGTCTTTATGTCATTTAATTCTACTCTTATCTTTATTATTTCCTTCCTTCTAGTCACTCTGAGCTTTGTTTGTCACTGTTCTCTAGTTCTTGTACATGTTGTATTAGGTTGTTTATTTGAGATTTTTCCATCTCCATTAGGAAGGCCTGTATTATTATAAACTTCTTTCTCAGGACTGCCTTCTCTGTGCCCCACAGATTTTGGGCTGTTGTGTGTTCATTTTCATTTGTTTCCAGATACTTTTTAATCAATAATTATAAGTTTAATTTTATAAGTCCACAATGTATAAAGATATAATTTGTGAAAATAGCAGCATAAAAGTGATAGGGGAATGGAATTATATAGAAGCAAAATTTTGTATACTAATGAAATTAAGTTGGTATTAACCCAAACTATATTATTATAAATTAAGATGTTAATGGTAATCCCTAGAGAACAACTAAGAAAATAACTTAAATATTATATATTTTAAAAAGGAAAGGGAATGAAACAATTTTACTATCTATAAATCAAAAAGACAAAACTGGAAGAAAATATTGGCAAATCACATATTTGATAACAGTCTAGTATCCTGAATATACAAAAAAACCTCTTACAAGTCAAGAATAAAAAGAGACCCTATTTTTATTATGAGCAAAGGGTATGAATAGACATTTCTACAAATAATATATACATCTGGACAAAAAACACATGAACAGATGCTCAATATTATCAGTCCTTAGATAAATGCAAATCAAAACAAAATGCAACACCAGTTTATATTCACCGAGATGGTTATATGTGGCAGACCCTTCTGCGTGGTGTGGGCCCAGCTCCCACTTGGAGATGTACAGGACCCACGCCCACAGATAGGTTCTCTTGTGGGGAATCAGATTTGCAATATACCTAAACTGCTTTCTGCTTCTTGCTGAAAACTCTCCCTCACCCTGCAAATGCTTACTGTGACTTCCTAAAATCCATGTTAAACCTTGCAGGGACCAATGTAACTGGCTCAACCACTTTTGCCTTTTCGTAATGTGAGGGGATATTAGAATAAAGGTCTGTCGTGGTGGAGGCCATGGCTTTTGCTCCCCTTGAGAAAAAAGTCACACTGTCGTTTTTTTTCCTCCACTGGACTCTGTAGTCCATGTGTATGTTTTTATTTCATCCATAATGACTCGGACACTGCTAGTCAGTGCCCACATCAGTTATAATTAAAAACAAACAAAAAACAAATGTGGGTGAGAATAGGAAAATGTTAGTCCTCATACATTGCCAGTGGGCATATAAAATGTTGCAGCCACTGTGGAAAGGGTTGCATCCTATGATCCCCCAATTCTAATACTAGTTATGTACCCATAAAATTGTAAACAGCTCTTCATACAAAAACTGTATACTACCTTCACAGCAGAATTATTCATAATAGCCCAAAGTGGAAACAACCCAAATGTTCATCAACTGATGGAGAAACAAAATGTATAGCCATGTAATGAAATATTACTCAGTCTTGCAAGGATTGGAGTACTGACACATGCTATGACATGACCCTTGAAAACGTTATACTAAGTGAAAGAAACCAGACACACAAGAACACATATTTCATGATTCCATTTATTTGAAATGTCCAGTCTGTGCCTATTGTTTTAACTTGCCTATTGTAACAACTTGATGCATACCTTTTCATGATTAAAATTGTCTTCATTTTAATTTTTAAAAAAATCACAAAATCATCCTACCCTTATGTAGAATGTGGAGTAGTGTATAAAGTATGTTTGATTCACCTGAGGGAGCAAAGTGGTGCTACAGAAAAATTTTAGATTAGACATTTTTCCAGGATGCATTTGACACCAAGTCATTTCAAGCAAACTTGATAGGCCCAAGGATTGAGTAAAAACCACCAAAAAAAAAAATAATAATAATACATAAGCATAACAACAAATTATTGGATGAACTCTCTTCAACTGTAAAGGGTAAATATGTATATGATGATCACCATTCAGAAAGTATCGAGAGGTAAAATTTTCCAAACAATGTCTATCTCTTTTTCAAAAGGAGAAAATGTGTTTTATATGTTTAAAAATAATCCCAAGTGGTGTTGTATATTTTGACTACACTTTTTAAGAATCATTCTGTCTGGTCCTCTACTGTTAGTTGTAATTAGACTCTTTAAACAGTTTTTCTCTATATGAATATACATTATTTACAAGATCATTTGTGGAGATTTTATCAATACACCTGTGTTTTTTCAGGTATTCCAGAAAATAAAACACATCCTTTTTCACCTTTCCTATTTCAATGGCTTTTCATATCTAGATATGCACTATTTATTTTCAATGAAATTCTATATTATCAAAACAAAACAACTTATATGTTCCTCCATAAGTAAAACTAATCATAAGTTTGAAGTGTACAATTTTATCTGAGAAAATTAACAAAAATGAAAATTTCTTATGTTGCACATTTAAAAATTTGATGTCAATCTAACATTATCCTTTGTACTAATGTATGCTAAAATATGAGTTATTGAATACATTACATCAATGTAACAAAAGGCAATCTGAAGTACCTTCTTTAGCCTCAAGCAAGCTAGATCTTTATTTTTGTCAGCCTACTTTGAACACTACTAAATATGTGAAGAAACATTTTCTAATTGGAACGATATCTACATAGTATTTACATTTTTTTAAAAAAACTACATTTTCACTTTCTTTGATGTGACCAACATTAAAAAATATAATTCAGAATATCCAGGATCTTCAAATATTTGTGGAATCTTTTCTTTGTAGCATCTTTTTATTTTTGAGCCCATATTGCAAAGAGTATTTTTCACCAGTGTTTAAAACTATTTGTCATGTTCCTGTGGCCGTAGGAAAGGTGTGGCCCAGGAAAGCACTGACTCACACTGCTCTGTGATGGTTCATTTGCTAGGAGTCCTCCAGGAAAAGTGTCTGGAATTATTCTAAAACTATTCAGGAAGGTGCCCTTCCCTTCTCCCCCATCCCCCAACTAGATAGAAAGACCAACTTCCTCTCAGGAGGTAGAGAATTAACAGAGAAATGCCTCTGATTTCCAATTGCCTTAAGTGAGAGAAAAAAGAAAAAACAGATGCCATTTAGTGAACTATTCCCAAGGTGATCACTACAGGAAAAGTGAAAAGCTATGTGAGAGAACATGAGAATAGAATTAAATGCCTTTGTATTACATTCACAAGGAATTAGTCTAAAAGGACTCTATACTTAAGGAGAACAAAGTTGGAAAATTGATACTACCTGACTTGAAAACTTACTCTAAAGTGACAGTACCCAAAACAGTGTGGTACTAGTGAAAGAAGAGACAGATACCTTGATGGAACAGAACAAAGCACCCAGAAATACTCCCACATAAATATAGTCAACTGATCTTTGAAACAAAGCAAAACCAGATAGAGAAAAGACAGTCATTTCAACAAGTGGTGCTAAAATAACTGGCCATGCACATGCAAAGTAAGCACATGCTAAAATAACTGTCCATGCACATGCAAAATAAGGAACCTAGACACAGACCTTACACCCCTCATAAATATTAACTTAAAATGAATCATAGACCTAAATTTAAAATACAAAACTATGAAACTTCTGAAGGTAACATAGGAGAAAATCTAGATGTCTTGAGTTTGACCATTTCTTTTTAGATACAACCCCAAAAGCATGACCCATGAAAGAAATAATTCATAAATTGTATTTAATTAGAATAAAAAATGCTGTTCTACAAAAAACACTGCCAAGGGAATGAGAAGACAAACTAAAGACCAGGAGGAAATATTGTAAAAGACATATTGGATAAAGAGCCCATATCCAAAATATACATAGAACTTTTAAAGTTCTACCTAAGAAAACAAACAACTAAAAAAATGAGCAAAAGATATGAACAGAAACTGTACCAAAAAAGATATGCAAATGGAAATAAGCATATAAAAAGATGTTCCACATCATGTCATTAGTAAATTGCAAATTAAAACAAAGATTACTGCACCTATTACCATGATGAAAATCCAAAACACTAGTAACACTAAATGCTGGGAAGGATGTGAACCAACGAAAACTCTCAATCATTGCTAATGGGAATCAAAAATGGTGCAGCTACTTTGGAAGATAGTTTGGCAGTTCGTTAAAACACGGGACACCTTTTACCATACAATCTAGCAATTGTGCTACTTGATATTTACTCAGATAGTTAAAAATTATATTTATACAAAAAATTGAACGTGGATGTTTACAGTGGGTTTTTAAATAATTGCCAAAACCTAGAAGCAACCAAAATGATTCTCAGTAGGTGAATAGATTTATAAACTATGGTACATCCAGGCAGTGGAATATTATCAACACTAAAAAGAAATGAGCTGTCAAACCATGAAAATACATGGAAGAAACTTAAAGGTATAAAGGTATATTCCTAAGTGAAAGAAGGCAATCTAATAAGGCCACATAGTGTATAATTCCAATGATATAATATTCTTGAAAAAAACAAATTAAGAAGACATTAAACAGATCAGTGGTTGCCAGGCATAAGTGGGGTGCAAGGGATGAATAGGCAAACATAGAGGATTTTTAAGGCAACAAAACTACTTTCTATGGCACTATAATGTCATGATGTATTTGTTTAAGTCTATAGAATGTTCAACAAGACAACTGAACCCTAATGTAAACTGTGGATTTTGAGTGATCATGATATGTCAGTGCTGGTTCATCAATTTTAAGAAATGTAGCTCTGTGGTACAGGATGAGGGAGTGAGACGATTCTGGGCGGTGAGGCAGGGAGTACATGGGAACCTCTGTGTGCTCTGTACACCGTTTTACTGTGAACCTCAAGCTTACAAAAATAAAGTCTATTTTAAAAAGCCTCTAGTTTTGTCTTCTACATTTAGCTTTACCTAGCACTTAAGAAAGAGTTCTTTCTGAGGCCTGGGCACTGAATAAAGGAAGCAACAGGCTATTGTTGCCGACCACCAGCTTTCAGAGAGTCAGTCAATCAAAGTCAGCTTTGTCCTTTACTCAAAGTCAGCAACGCAGCAACATGGCTTGGTAAATTGTATCAGAAATTGCATTTCTTTCATTATCCTGCCTACTCACTCTCCATTTGTATTTCTGGGTTTCATTTCATTTTTTCTAAGTCTTTTTCTGGACAACTTCTGGTTTATTCTGGTCTATAGCTTTTATTCCTTTTATAAAGTGGACCTAAGTTAGAAATCAATAGGAAGAAACAAACAAATAAAAACATGGATAGAGCTCCTTAGAATTATTTTTTCATGTATACATTTCAGAAACATGACATTGTGTCATATTGTAGGTGATAAAATTGTTTTCCATGGGGGCTGTGGGTCAACAATTCTCATATTGTTCTACATGTATACTGAACTTGAACAATCAAGAAACAGATGGCAGATGGTAGAAGCTAGGTTTCCTACTCATGGAGTGAGTGTTTATAGATGAGTAAGGGGAGGAATCTAGAATGATCCATGTGGTAATGGATTAGAGCTCATGATAATTATCAGGATAATTATGAGCTCATGTTTAGCCTAACGTAGACGTATATGATTACATCTAGAAATATTTCTAGTTATGCGTCTATACAGGTATTAGTGTGCACACATATATTTCTCTGCTGAGTCAGCTGAGGGGTCCTAAAAGCAACCAGGAACAATCAGCATGACTAGCAACCAGAACTGGGTTCTAACACTGTTGTCCAACGAGAGGAATCAGAGAACCTTGGATAAATGGCTATTTCTAGGACTGGGGATAGAAATATACAAGATGAAAAGATGGGCCTGGAGCACCTTGTAGTGCCAGAATGTAAACAAGCACTAAAAGCAAAACAAACAAAATCCTTGCAATGATGAGGGTGTCAAAGGGGCAGAAGAGCTAAGTGTAAGAGCTCTCAGTGTGGCCACAGCTGGGGCACTTGAGCAACAAAATAAATAAATAGTATCAGATTATAAACCAAAGTATAAACTAAGTACCCATGAGTTCACACTGATGTAAATAAATGATTCAATAAATAAATAAATGGGAGAGAAGAGACAAATTTCCCATGCAGAACTCCAAATACATTACTTAAATACTTCACCCTAAATGAGGGGGAGCATAATTTCCAGTTTTTAAGTGTGGGCTGTGCATGCCTACTGACTTTCTTCCAAAGAGCACAGAATGGAACTGGGGAGAAAAGAGTTACTTTGCAGTGGAGAAACCTGATGAATAAACACTATGTAAGCCAGATGATCAAGGTCAAGATCAACAGCAATAAGTCATGCTAACGGTATGTGCACTTGGTATGATGTGTTGGGAATGGCTCTTTACCTCTGCGGTCTTCCTTCCCAAACTTGTGGCTAAGCAATAGAAACACATAAGGTGAGTCTCAGTTGTGAAAGGTCCTACAGCATACCTGACCCGTACTCTCCAAATCTGTTCTGGCCATCAAGAACCAAGTGAGTCTGAAAAACTGAGGACCCTAAGGAGACAAGACAACTAAATGTAAAGTGATATCTTGGATGGCATCCTAGAAGAGAAAAAGGACATTAGGCAAAAACTAAGAAAATCTGAATAAAGTATGGAGTTTAGTTAATAATAATGTATCAGTTTTATTTTATTAATGTAACAAATAAACCACACTAGTGTTAGATGTTAATAAGAGCTAAAACTGGGGACTGGGTATATGGGGACTCTATGTATATGTGCTATCCATTACAATTTTCTGTACATATAAAGCTGTTTAAAATTTTAAAAGTTCATTTTTTTAAAAACATGGCATTTTGTTTTGCTAGGAAAAATAGTATATACAGGAGGTGTGTTCTAATGTATCAATGTAATAAGCTTGCATAAAGATAAGCATACATTGGAACTTGGAAGTGATACAAAATAGAGTTCTCTTAAAGTAAATCACTGTGTACCCACAAGAAAATGGTAGAGAATGGCTAGCTGGCAAATAAAAAAACTTATGTGTTTGAGATTACTTACTAATCTCAGGACACCTGAACACAAACGAATGACAGAGCAGTCCAAATGGAAACTTCAGGTTCCCCCCTCATGGTAAAGAAACCTCTTTGGTAATAGAACTAGGTTTAAAATCTATCTATGCAGGATGAATGAAAATCTATTTTCCCACATTACTGAGGAGATTTTTGCCAAGCACTAATGAGGAGTGTGATATCTCAGAGAATGGGGCAGGTCAGAGAACAATTTCCATTCCTGGGAAATGTAGAGTGATAAGTGACAAAATTAACCCAGAATTAAGTGATCAGACAGCTCTGGAACAGTTTTGCAACATGGAACATTACCGAAATGTGCTAGAATAGAAAATCTGAGATAGGGAATATTGATATCTGAGGGTTCATCAGAGGAGGGAAAGTTTAGAGTTCCAGAAGTAATATGAATTTCAGAACTCAGAGATATGCATTACAGACCTGAGCCCATTATGTGTTTCTATCTCTCACGAGCTGTGTGATTTTCCCAAAGCTTGATTTCACCATCTGATGAATGGGACTAATAAAACTCCTTACCTCATAAGTTGTTGTATTAAGTAATCCATATTTTAAATGTTTAGAATAGTGCTTAACCCCTACTTAATAAGGGACAGCCTCAATTATTACAATTATGTTATTACTCATATCATTTTAAGGGATGCCTGTAGGGGCCAACGGTATACGAGGGAAGCATCTAAAACAGTCTCTGGCACAAACTAGGAACAAGGTAAGTGTTTGTTTTTAGATGCCTCTTCCTAAAATGATGTTGGCTTGGCCATGTGGTGTGCCAGATTGGGCTTTCAGTCAGTTAATTGTCATTGATGTTTGCTCCTGATTATCTACATGCAATTTGCATGTCCATAGAGAGTTCCTCATTTCCTCCCAGTTCATTCTCCTTTTTTTCTCTGCATTAATATGTAAGTTCAGCATTAATCATCATAGTTAACCATTGATTGAAATTTTAACTTCTAAACTCACAATGTAGCAGTCCCAGTCAGTACTTAATGCTATAATCTGTCTGTAGAGTCATCTCTGCTGAAAAAGCATTTGAGGAGTAATATCCATATCAGTCATGCTTACAAGTTTTCTAGACAATAATTATTTAATTTTTTCACAATGGAAAAAAGTAATACCAACCTGTAAAATGTTTTTGTCTTTCTAATTCTACTTCTAGGTGTGATGTGTCTTAAAGTGATGATAAAACAAGAACATGATGATTCTTTACAATGCTCTCATGCTCTGGGGCACAGAAGATCGAAGATACATTTTCAACCGATGGAGCTAAAGTCTAAAGATTTGGGTGTGGGCATAACTTAATAGCTATGAGTCTTAGTCTGGGTTCCCTGAAGATAAAACTGAGATTATGTCTTACATGAGGTCATTGAGTAGCCTATTGGAGAATGTGATGATAAGGACCAAGTACACAGGGTAGAGGGGACAAAATAGGAAAGAAGGAAAAGCCAATATCAGGAAGCATTATCAAGTTGGCTACCAGAGAAGGTGATTAGAATTTTATCCCACTAGACCTTCACAGAAACATTATGAAATGGGTATCAAACTATTCATTGAATTACAGAAGAGTGAAGCCTTTAACCACTAGAAATGAATACCCACGCATACAAACTCCCCTGTACTTCTGGCTTGCACATGTCTGAGTGGTAATTGGGTTTACATGAGGTATTCCCTAGTTGGCATCTGAGAAGTCTCAGGACGGGCAATGTGAGAGATGCGGTCCAGGCCCAAGGTAGGGCTTTGCCTGTTGTACTTGTGCAAACCTAGACAAAGCCAGCATGGAAGTGGTCACTAAAGCAATAGGTGAACTGAAGTTGTGGGTAAGAGATGTTAGGAATACTGTACATGATGTCACTATGTCATGTAACCTACTGTGGAATGGATAAACACATTATGAAATCTTAATACAATAGAATTCTATACATCAGTGAGAATGAACCAACTACAACTACATACAACAATGTGGATGAATCTCACAAATGAAAGGTTGGGCAGATGTAAAAGAATATCCTATCTATCTAAGGTTTGAAAATAAGAAAAAATAATCTGTAATATCAGAAGTCAGGATAATGGTTACACTTGGAGAGGCAGAGGCTGGAAAGGTGAATGCGGGGACTTCTGTTACTGGAAAGTTTCTGTGTCTTCATTTGGGTGCTGGTTACATGTATATACTCACTGTATAAAAAAATCATCAAATAATACATATGATTTTTGAATGCATGCTTATAGTTTATAACAATATAATTTACACACGCACACAGGGAAATTAATTCCACAAGTAGAAGATCTGTACTGAAGAGTTAACTGCAAGTCTTAAAATCACTGAGAGAGGGAATGTCATTATTTCTCAAATTAAAAATCTGTCTAGACAAAAATTTACAAAAGAGTTCTGAGAAATATAGATTGGGTGGTTTGAGATAAGAGTGTCATTATTGGTTGATATAACATTCATTAAACCATTGCAAGTAATAAATACTGATCTATTAAGTTTTTCCTTTCTGTAAGGATTATACTAGGTACTAGGTGAAAATAAAATAAGCGAAGATTCTGTCTTCCCAGAGCTTATAGAACTAGTGGAGAGCTAAGAAATGCATACCACAAGGTAGATCTCAGGTGTTCTCATCACACACATGCACACACAAACACACACACGGTAACTATGTGAGATGATATACTAAATTAGCTGGGCTGTAGTAATCATTTCACCATGTGTATGTATATCAAATCATTATGCTCTATGCCTTAAATATATATACTTTTTATTTTAAAAATAAAATAACATTCAGTATCGTAAAAGAGGAATAAGGAAAACAATGCAGGAGTTCAGAAGTGGAAGAGGTCACCGATAACTAAGAGGCTCAAGAAAGGTTTCATAGTGGAGGGGCATTTTGAGTTATGCTTCTGTCAAAGTAGGTTGAATTTAGTTACGTGGAGACTGGTGGTTAGGACTAGCTAAGGACCACTTCAACGTAGGAGCTGGGAACAATGAATCATTTTGACTGGAGCCATTGAGCTTTAGAGTGAGTAGATCTATTTATTTTTTTAATGTGAGTAGATTCACTTATTTGTCAGTTAATTTGATAAATGTTTATTAAATTCCTCCCATGGGCCAGTACTTGGAATATAATTGTAAATAAGTTTTGCATTCTCTCTGCACTGTGGATGTTGTAAAGCCTAAGGGAAGATAAATAAGTAAATGAATCTTTAATGAAGTGTGATACAGGGTGTGATGGGGGAAAGATGCTGTGAAAACTCTGAGCAGGGCTACACAACAGAGTTGTGGGCTCAGAAAAAACTTTCAGAAGTGTCATGCCAAGTAAGATCTAAATAATTATGTCGGGTCACATCAATATTGGCTCTTGAATGCCAGGCCTAGAAATCTCAACAGTATGGAGTAAGCTAAGCTGCTTGTGTTGAAACTTGAACAAAGAAGTGATACGATCCAGCTATTCCTTAAGAAGTTTAATCTTGCTGGTACAGAGGATTAATGTAAGAGAGAAATTATGGGTAGGGGAGACCAGTTAGCATATTTGGGGTAAGAGATAGTAAGTGCCTAACAAGTTAGGCTAGGAAAATTTTGAGAAATGGACAAATCTAAGATGTACTGATGTAATAGGCCTGAAAGAATTTGTCAACTGATTTTTATTTTGGTTGAGAAAAAAAGAAGGATGCAAAGACCGTGAGCCAAGATAACCTGTGTCATTTGCAGAGAGGAAACTTGAAGGAGGGGCATGCTTGGGGCACAGGGAGCACAGGAGCCTGTGTACTTTGGAGAGAAAGCTGTGAGGCTGGCTTTGGATGCATTGAATCTCAGAGGCCAGAAGGACACCTTGATAGGGAGCTTTACACGTATAGAATTTTAGAAAGAATGCCCCTGGAAATATAGTTTTGGAAGCCTTGTGCTACATGGAAATACCGCATTCATGAAACTGGGTGAGATTGTCAATGACATAATGTATAGAGAAAAATGAGAAAGAAACAGCCAATAGTGAGACCCAGGAGGAAGGGACAACACTGAGAGGGGGTGGAGAGAAAATAGAAAAGGAGGAGCAGGTAAAGACAGGGAGGAAGAAAGTGCCAGAAAGGCATTACAACAAAGTTTCAAGAAGACAGAGGAGTGGTCCACAGTGTCAGATGTGATAAGAGGTTCACACTATTAGAACCCTACCCAAAAGACATGCTCCTGTGGGACAGGCAGTGTGTGAAAGAGAACTGCGAGAATTGACACAGTTCTATTTGATATTTCCCCCAAAGTCCTGGGTCCTAGGATATCTAACGCTGTAAGCCAAGTGCAACGAGTATCTATTTACTTACTTACTTACTTACTTACTTACTTATTTTAGAGCTAAGACTTTAAAAACCAAATCAAACCATTTGAAAATGGTCATTTGGGTGCAAAGTTTTTGTAATTCTGTCTTAATGGTGTCTTACATAAAACAGTTCATTTTAATGGCAACCTAAGCTAGAAAAGCAATAAATACTTTTAAAAAAAGTTTTCTTGATTAAAAAAAACCCTAAAAACTAGGTTTACAAGTGATATCTTTTTAAAGTAGGTATTCATCTCAAGCAGGTAAGAGGAAGCTCTTGTCTAGGAGGAGTGGTCTGTGTTATGAAAATTTTCCTACTAAAATCTGGGAGGAGTTGACATCTATTAATACCCAAGGGGATCCAGATTTGGCATTTCCTTCTCAGGCAGGTGTACAGCTCAGGTCAGCTTTCTTCGTACGTAGTAAGAGCATGTATGCCAGTTTGCCCTTCTCTCCTGGTGGAATTATCAACAGCACCTCCTCTCATTTCCAATCATGTCCCGGGTGGATATGTTAAATTACATGTTCACTCTACTCCTAGGTCTCTCATACACTCAGCAGAAAATAATAGCAAAGTTTGAGGATCCTGACATTCTGATCAACCAGGATCTGAATTTAGATCCCACTATTTGGTGGCTTAGTTTGGTAAAATTTGCTCTTAGAAAAAATTTAACTTCTTGGGCCTCAGTTTTCCCAAATGATAAAAAAAGAATAACTAAAGAACTTACTGAATAAGGTTATTTTAATGAGGTTTGCCTAGAAAGGGCTAAGCACTTTACTGGTTACAGAAACACTTGATAAATGCTACCAGTAATTATCATCATTAGTACTGTTGTCATTTCCCATTTCAAGACGAATTTGGCATTTATTCGAAGCTGTGTTTTTTGTTGTTGTTGCTGTTTACAGTTAATGTCCTCTTCAAGTTCCAAGGGAATGCCCCATTCCTGAAGCCAAGTCTCACTGAAGATACCATTTTCCCTTGTTAGGTGCAGTAAGAAGTACCCTTAATAATCTTGCACCCACAAGGGTTTATCCCAACATCAATATCACTATGGGCTCCATAATAGTCAGACATAGGTCCTGGACCCAATCTGAAGTGAGGACAGAAATAAAAGTAACAATTACAAATAGGGTCATCAAACTACGTAACCAGTATTCTAAGGTCCTGCCATATCCATTGAAAAGGCATTTCCTTATCTTCACATGCATCCTCTCAAGATTCAGAGGCTGAAGTATTTTTCTTACTGTTTTGAAATTATGTTCTATGACTTGAAATCCCAGTCTTCTAAAACCTTGAAAACTGAAAAAAAATTACTCTGTGGATATTTGCACGACCGCAGAAGTCAAAAAAACAAGCAAACTATTTGTTTGCCTTATATAGATTCCACTCTCTATAGATTCCACAAGTCTATGTCTCAAAAATCGTCTGTCCTACATAATGCAATAGTACTATCCCTACCATTGCCTTTTTAAGCGTTGTTCCTGAAGAAGGTCTTATTACCAGATTCTCTTTGGTTGTTGAAAGAATTAGATCATTAGAGTCACACTTAATTGGAATGATCACCAGTTGTCAGCATCTCGTGATTTTAAGAACTGCAAGATTGCACGATGTCCTTATACATGAGTGATTTCAAGATATTTTCATGCCTTCTACATTTTTGCTTTTAATTTCTCTTGTATCTTGTTTACATGGATGACATTGATGTTTATGGACATTCACGATTGTAAGAAGGAGAGAAAGTAAAGCTAGGGATGTTTCCTTTTTTTTTGAGTATTAAATCTGTTCCTGTTTGGTTTCAGCCAGTGGGAGGGTGAAGGGGAAGCATGGGAAAAGGGGGCGATGCATGAGTCCTCAGTTCTGGTCACAGCCATGGTAGCGTGCAAGTTCCTCAGCCCATGCAGATTCCCGTAGCCCTTCGAAGTCTAAGCTACTGCCCTCGGTCTTGCCCTCTTCACGCCTAAGGGATCTTCTGGACAAGAAGCAGATCACAACACTAAACAAAACACCCCTCTTAGTGTTCAAATTCTACATGCATTTGCTAAACAATATATTATTTTTTGTTTGAGAGACTATAGCAACTTACTGTTCTGATGATACAGCTCATATTCTGATTGCCTGAGACTTGCCCACTTCAAATAAAAAGTGCATCATTTCCCCAAAATATTTTAAGTGGTCCATGCAAGTGATAACAAATCATTGCAATGAAGATTCCATGAGCCAAGACAAGAATGTAGTCCAGTGCCTGGCACATACATGTTCAGTGAACACTGTCCATTACAATATGTTAGCCTATCATTTAAACAGAGCATTTTGATTCTCATAACAATAGGTCGTAGTTTAGAGAGAGATTCCACATCACGATGTACTGTTCTTCCACATCCGATCAGGCGAGACTTGGTGAAGAGTATATAGCACAGACCCTCTTCAGGCCTCTGTCTTCAGAAATATCATTGCTCTGAAAATAGTGAAGTAGAGAAGAGCTGATGACAAGTTACTGAGCTGGAAATAAAGGAATAAAAAGAATGCATTTATGAACACATGAGTTTTCTAAAACCTCTCAGCACTTCTCTGGGACTTTATTTGGAACTAGTGCCATCTGTTTGCCGGATGTCTCTGACACAAATGTGTCCGTGAATTTGGACCCGTGTTTTTTTTCCCCCTCAGCTGTGCAGTGTAGCCAGATGTTCTCATGTTTCAGAAGCAACCACATCCATCACGCTCTTTGCGGGATTGGATCATTCATGCTTGTGTAACTCCATTTCTCCAGCAGTGAGACTAGTGGGCTTGTTTATCCACTTTTTTCCTTGATTTTTCTCTCATGTTGCTTCAAATTAAATTAAAAGCCAGCACTGTCACTAATTAACCAAGGGTGGCATATTTGTAAACCTGGATTTGCCGGGTTGCCAGTTGGGTTGCCAGTTGAGAAAAATCCCTCTGTACTCTTTGCCAAAACCGTGTTTACCAGGCACCATTGGTGTCTTGGCAATGCTGCCTGGGTTTTGTCAGAACATAATGTAGCCATGTAAAAGATGTCCTTCAGAGATGTTCACTGCCTCGAGTTGTTCCCAACTTAAATATGCTGTGAACTAATTAACACCAGCGTGAGAGTAAACACTCAAACATCGTTACCTTACGAATAACAGCACACAAATTTCTGTGCATGGGTTTCTGTCTCCTAAAAAGAGAATGATGATGGCTGTTATCACAGGAAGAGAAAATATTGGGAAAGCAAAGCATTGGCATCTGCTAACAGGCAGTCTCTCATCCCAGTTTCTAACAAGCTTGCAAACTCCCAGGGCTGTATTATCAGAAATGGGTGTTAAAAACATTGCCGAGTTTGCCCATAGAAGAGGTAACTGTATTTGAGTGTAGGTATGCCATCAAGAAGTTTCAAATGAGGGACTGACTTGAACTCATGCTGGAAAGAAATGTTTTCTTGCTTTTTTCTCCCCATCCTCTCATCTGCATAAGAGCTCTACTGTCAGCAAAAGCTACCTGAGTCCAGGGACTCCTGACCTAAAGGGATTTTATTGTTTATGGACCCCCTGAGCTCGACACCCTCTGGGCTGTAGAGTAAAAAAAAAGGCACCTGTTTCCTCTGATCCTTGCTCTGAAGCGACCCTGACAATTGGAATCTGAGATTCCAAGTGGCCAAAAGAAGTGAGGTTAAATAGAACAGAGACCAGCTTTATGGAAATAATACTGATATTCATACATTCCAATGGAAATAAGATTTTTTTAAAAACGTGCTTTTAGTTTAAGACCACAGAAGAAAAAGCCATCTTTACATATGTGCTCTAGAAGAGGGCTGTTCAATGGAACTTTCTGTGGTGATGGCAGTGTTTTCCGTACTGTTCAGTCCGGTCTTCTTTCACCTCATCGTGGCCCTCGAATGCTTGAAGTAAGCCTAGTGAGTCTGAGGGACAGATATTTAATTTATTTTTATTTAAGTGAATTTAAATGAAAACACATGTGACCATGGCCTCTGTTTTTGGTAGCACAGCAGCACTACGGCCTATGAAGTGTGGCATCATTTTACATTTTTGCAAACCTCTGTAATGCCTGGTATAATAGAAATGACTGATTCTCATATCTGCTTCTGTATTTTATCTACTGTAATGGTTTTGGTTGAGAAAATCCTGCCATTCCCAGACATATATACTCAAGATCAAGATTTAATCAATTAACAATATTTAAAGCCTCATTGAAGACATTCTTCAATGACATCAGTTTTTTTTAAAAAAAATGCTTGCTGCCACTGCCTGGGATTGTGCTAAGCACCAGCAGTGTTACCCATCACTGCTTCTATACCAATCACGTAAATGCAAATGCACTGTGTAAAAATGGGCAACACCTAAATATTACTTTGTAAGCTGTTTAGACTTTTCAGACCTCATGCAGGGGTATCCGGGAACCCTGGAATTCTACAGACCATGCTTTTAGAGTGCTCCAGAATCTCTCAGCCTTTCCCATCCTACACACCCCTCCCCTCCACCACATCACACGTACACCACTTTGTATTTTACAGAACAACCTAGCTCTGTTCTCTGAGATGCTGGAGGCAGCCAATAGTATGGGTCTCATCTTCTCCCCCAAGCACTTAAGTTATGTTTTCCAACAAACATATCACCACTTTAAAAAGGATTATGTGTCATTTGTGATAATTGTTATAGTCCTTGTTTTCACTCTCCCATACAAACAAATCTGTAAATTCTTACATCACCTCCAAGCTCAGCATTTTCAACCTGTCTGCTAGAAAGCTCTACCATCTACCACACTGACTGCTTCTCTTCTTGTTTAGTTAACCCTAACCGTTCCACGCAATCACTAACAATACTCATTTGAACCAAGCATCGTGTTTGAGAGTTTTCTCTTTTTTATCTGGTATACATGAAAATCATGAGCTATAGATAGTCCTTAGAGTGAGTGAAAATATGGCTATATACCATTGGGGTAGATATTTGTATCTGAAAAGATTTGTGGCTTCTTTTAGCTTTCTGGTTCTCAAGGTAAGACGTAGTTGAAAGAAACTCTACCCGTATCATATGACAATGTGAATAATGTATTTTAAGAAATTGTCAGAGCCCTGCTCGGTGTGGCTCAGTTGGTTGGAGCATCGTCCAATAGATCAAAACGTTGTGGATTTGTTTCCTGGTCAGGGCATATACCCAGGTTGTGGGTTCAATCCTGAGTCAGGGAGGGTAGGGGAAGGCAACCAAGTGATGTTTCTCTCTCGCATTGATGTTTCTCTCTCTCTCTCTTTCTCCCCACTCCATACCCTTCTTCTCTCTCTAAAAACAATGAAAAATGTCCTCGGGTGAGGATTTAAAAAATTGCTAGAAACCTTAAAAGGTTTCTTTATAACTTAGATATATTTAAAATTCAAGAGGGCTTCAGATGTCCTCCTTGTCCTGGATTTCACCTTACTGAAATCTATAGAGATAAACATCACAGACCCAGGCTTGGCAGAGGGCCTATATCCTCACCTTTATGTAAGGATTCAATATACCCTTTTTTAGTTACCAAGTTTACTTCTGGACTCAGTACTGACTGCCTAAATTTTTTAAGGCCTCACAGCAAAATGGTCTCTGGGGGATTCTAATACATCCTAAATTTGAGTTGCAGAGGAGTCTGGAGACTTACTTTTGGAGCCTAGAACAACTACAATGAAATAATATTACTTCCTTGCATAAATGTATTTTTCTAAAAATCACTAAGGAAAAAATACACAATATTTCATCAATATGTGTTAAAATACTGAACTGAAAATTGAACCAAATATTCTGAAGGAAGAATGATTTAGAGGTACAAGAACTGGACTGGAAATTGAAACCTCTCTTTTGGTCTTGGTTTTACCTCTAAATAGTTGTATGGACTTGGACAAGTAATTGAACTATTTTGGATTTCAGTCTCTTACCCTCTGACAGAAACCATAACTCCCCCCCTCCCCATCTTTGAATTCTCTGGTTTTCTAAATCCATACAATCCACTGCTTTCTTACTCTGATGAACCAGTTCATACACTTGTAGCTTTGCTTTTTGCAAACATAGGTTATGAAAAATTTAACTGAATTTTATTTTGGGGGGAACGATTTACCAATGTACAGATTATGGGATGAAAATTTGAGTTTTAAAGTGTATATAATTTGCTTTCCATGCATGCCTTGCCAAGTGCAGCATGAGAAGCCAGTGGCCAAATGATCTTCATTTTGCCCTCAAAGGAATCACTCCTTCTGTCTAACACATCAGCAAAATCTAGAGTCAGCAACAACTTGTTTACAAAAAACAAAAAGATGGACGTTGCTTTTAAGTCTTCTAGTTTGCCAATAATATCAATTACTTGCAAATACAGATTTATAAAATTAAAGTCATATAGTTGATTAAAATTTTACATGACAGTTATGAGATGCAGCAAAGTACATTATTTTCTAAGTCTTTTTTCATTGAACAGGACACAATAAATGCCTGTGTGTGTTGGTTAATACTGAGGCAAAGGTATTCCTGCATATGTACACATCCCAAAGTACTAGCACTAGAAAAATCGGCCTTCTAATAATTTTTCAGTGTTACCTGATTGGCTACAAGGAGACATTATTAATAACTGCAGCATATTAGCTTTTCTATGTTTCATTAAGAAAGATGCACCACATATTTCTGTCCGTGGTTTGAGCCTTGGAATTAACCATTCTCTTCTACCTGCTTTCCCTCTCAGTTATGTCCTCAGTGACATTGTGCAAAGAAACTAAGAGAGCAATTCCATTTCTGTAGGTTACAATGACCTTACAGAAGAGAAGAATAAAAAAAAAGGAATAAAAAGAAAAGAAAGAAAAAAGACAAGCCTTCTTGGTTTGTACCTAGAACTAAATATGCACAAGATAGAAATCACAGTGGAAGTGAGTGTCATTAAAATGAAGTGACTTGTTTTTATCACAAGGCTATTTTCAGTTAAGTCCACTCTAAATCTTATCTTTATTCATCCTACAGGTTATAGATAATGCATGACCATATTAAAATTCTCTGCTTGGTCTGAATCTCCCTATCTCTGGTAGACAAGCCAGGTCCTTGACAGCTTGCTTTTATGTGTGTTGATTTTTAAAAGACAACAACATGAAACCTTTGAAGTTGAAGTTTCTTGATTTCAGGCATTGTTCTATGTACTGCACAGGTCCTGCGTGGCAATTTTAGAGAACTGTAGTAACTGAAGTAAATTATTTGGAGTAAATAGTATAAGCAAATGGAATAGAAGAACTGGGTCATTTTTAGGAAAACTTTTTTTGAAGTATAATATGCACACGGAAAATACAAAACTCCGAGCTGCTCAGTTTGATGAATTTGCATGAAGTGAACGTGCTCCCCTCACCATCACCCAGCATCCAACAAGCCCTCTTGTGTCTCACCTTATCACTTTCCTAAGAGTATCTTCAATGAACATGCATTTTAATCTAGTCCAATTTACCAAAATTTCCTTTTTGTGTCCTGTTTAAGAAATAACTTCTTCTGCAAATTTCACAAAAATATTCTTTGTTACCTTCTAGGGGCCCTAGTGTTTTTACTTTTTTATATGTACTATAAGCCACCTTGAATTATGAATTTTATTGATTTTTTTCTTTATAAATATGCATTTCACCCAACATCATTTATTGAAAATATAATCCTTTCTCTCAGTGCCTTGCAGTGACATCTTGTTCTATGTCAGGAGACTGTGTATTTGTGGGTTTATTTCTGGATTTTCTATTCTGTTTTTTTGACTTTTTATCTATCATTAAGCTAATAGCACACTATCTTAAGTATAACGCACTAAAATAAATCTTGGTATCTGGTAGTGTAAGCCCTCCAACTTTGTTTTCCTTCAAGAGAGACTTTCCTGCATGTAGGTTCTTAGATAAGCTTGAAAACTTCCCCTCCCCCTCACTGCATTCAGACAACACCAACAATAAAACCTACTGGGATTTTCATAGAAATTGTGGTAACTATATAGATCAATTTGGGAAAATTTGAGACTTTGAAGATATTGTCTTCAACATTTGAACATGGAATATGCTTTATTTATTTAGATGTTAAATTCTCTCAATAATGCTTCTAATTTTCAGTACAGAATTCTTAGATACTTTTCCTAGGTATCTGATAATTTTTGAGCTGTTTTAAATAGTATATAATATTTGTAAATGTAAATTTTATAATTATCAGTTTCATTTGACCCACTTTTTCATGTCTTATCACTGAAAGGTTTTGTCTACTGTAAACTATTCTTTCTTAACTGAAAGTGGGAATTGAGATTATAACTATTAGATTCCACTTAAGTGATAAGTAACTATTGTAGTAACAGGATTAACTTTGTACATATGAGAAAAAGAAATGTTGCCTTGTAGAAAAACTATTATTTGTCCAGTAGTTATTTTAAAAGTGATTATGGGAAAGTGAGGGATTTTTCTCAGTTTTGAGAATTTTTCTTACCATGAGATTATGCATGGGCATTCTGAGCAAAACTCAAACTACAGAGGTAAGTGGGACAATTCAAATTCATCCTGGTTACAATGAAGGTGTAATACATGGACAAGCAACTACCCCACTGTGCAAAACTCCTTTAGTGTACATAGTCCAAACTGCTACTCACATGTCCAGTGCTCTATCATTTTCTGGTGTGCATCCACCTCTACTAGGGACTGTCGGGTTCGTTTAAAGTTTGTGTGTTGTGAGTGGTTGTATCTCTCCTGAGTAGTTCTTGTCAGTTGTAAAACTGTGTGGTTAGGGCATCAGAACAAAAGAAAAAAGGGTATCTTTTTTGATGGTGATCAGAATGGGGTGATGGAATGAAGGGAGTGGAGAGACATGGAGGGAAGACAACATCGAGCCATAAAGAAAAAAATGTTTGCATCCTATAGTTGATTCCCTCTGTCTTGTAGCTTGATTGGTAAGCCCTATGTTTAAATAACAGACATTTTATTATTATTTTTATCTTGGCTAATGCACATGAAAAATCTGTGTAATGCACCCAATAGAATAAACTTCAGCTTGGGGAACAATTCTTCTATAATTGCACAAAAAGTAAATTCAACATGTAAACAAATTTTAACACACTTTAATATATACTTGTAAGAATAAAGCAAATACATGTGTTGTGCAGAGTATGTGTAATTTTCATTTGCTGGGGAAACTGTGACTCAAGAGAATTAATGACCAAGTCTAACATTGTGACTTTTGTTCTATGTCAAGTTGAGTGCAGAACAATGAAATAGCCACCCAACAACATGGAGAACAGGATGTGGCCCATTTTTTCACAACAGAGCTAATTAGAAATATAAGCAAAATGGCTATGTAATTATATTGAAGCCATCTTCTAAAATGTAAAAAAAAAAAAAAAAAAAGATCAAAATAGAATCAAAGTGAAAACAAACACAACCATAATTGATAAGCATGTACAAGACTCCTGCAGCATGGAAAAGGTAATGAAAAACTGAGGACTTGTTCAGGTGATCTTTAAATTTGAATTTCCCTCCCAACAGCTGTAGTTTTTTTAGCTTTTTTTCTGAAATCAAATTAACAATATTTATTGGCTCAGAGCCATGCAAAGGCTAGGCTAAGAGGCACTATAACTAATAGGGAAGAAAGCATTAAGCTATGAGTCTGGAAATGTGATTTCTCAGTCCCCACTCTAAACATTAGTACTCATCTTTAAAATGAGAGACTTTGGCTTGATGTCATCTAGTGTCCTGGCTAGTCCAATGGTTTCTATCATCTCTTAATGGAGTGGGGAGAAGAGATATAAAGGCATAAACGGTATTTGATGATGACTCTAGAAGAGCGTCTGGTTGTTTGCCTCATTTGGACTTATTTTCCCCTTTCCAAAGGCTGGCAATGAGTTTTAAAGGCCACATGATGAAGATGTTTGGAGAAAATATTTTGAATATTTATATAAACTGTGGAATATTACGTGGAATATAAGAATGTCTGTGACATAGTCCATGTCACAGAGGAGCTTTCACTCTCCATGGGAAAGACATCTGTATAAGTGTGGAATACTGTAAAAACTCAGAAAAACCTGAATGAAGTATAAACATTGGCTTCAATAGGAATTCACAGATACGTAGCTACAACTGGAGGAGCACAGAAGATGATCTTGAAAGAGAGGCTTAGAGAATGGACCTCTGAGTAGAGAGGTGGGTAGAAGGTGGTACACGCTTTTGATGGGAAAAGAATAATCAAGGCATTGAATACATAGAAATGAAGAAGATATCTTCCAGAAATAATGAGAAGGGAGTCATCTTGGATCAGAAGGAATGTTTACAGCCTTAGCGGGAGGTAGGACCAGAGGAGTCAGGGAGCATCCACAGTTTAGAGGCAGGTGAAGAAGATGAACTTTACCTGACAGTTAATGGGGAGTTAGCCCTAAGAAGGGATTATAGGAGACTATTTTAATCTTTTAAAAAGATCAAAGAACAACTGGGAAAATTGATTACATGAAAGAAGAGACCAGTAGCAAGAGTCAACTGAGACAGCTGGTACAACTGTCAGGTATAGGTGAAGACCTAAAGCATCAAATATGAAAACATTCAATATCAAAGGAAGTTCCTTACTAACTCTTCTTTCCTCCTTTCTCCTCCTGTTCTGGATAAGCCTCTGGGTAATGAGGTGATATAAATAAAATTGTTCTTTCACTCATCAAGCCTAAGAACTTATTCAAGTCCCTGGGGGTGTCTTGGGTTGGGTGAAGTAGAATTCATTTTGTAGCTTGCCTCATGGAGGTCGCTGGGAAAATCACTCTTTGGTGTGACCTTTTGTTTGCACATGATTGTGGAGATATGACCCAATCTCCACCCTTAGTTCAAAAAGAAAACAAATCTCCTTCGTTACTTTGTTGGCTCGCCTCACTTCTTGATCCCAGCCAACTTTTTCCAGGGTCTCCTATCTGCTCTCCTCCCACGATAATATTCCTGGATGTTTTGTTCCCTTGGAGCCTAAGACACACTCTTTATGTAGTGAAAATGAGTGTGTCTCACCAAAGTCACTTTGGACTAGCTGTCCATAGCCCAGTGGTGATAATAGTCCACTATCTAAAAGAAAAATGATTTTACCACAAATACTACCACGATGATTCAGCCCTGAACCCTGCCAGAGGGAGGGCTGCGCCATTTTTTCCCCTTTCTCTAGCACGCAGGCTTCTGTGAAGAAGCATCTGCTGCCTTGTTCTCTTCTATATTAGGACAAAATGCTTTCTGGCTTGCTGACTTCAGGCCCTTAGGAAAAGAGGGGGGAAAAGAGTTTCTCATAAAGTCTTCATTGCACAACAAATCAGTCTGCATCCTGGGAACCCCAGGCATGTATTCAGGGACCAAGCCACAGAGCAATAGTTCAGAGATGATGGAGCTGAAAGCTGGACATGTCGTGCTCACTCCGGGGGTACAGATGGTATCTATTTAGCTAGAATTCTCCCACTGTGGTTGTTTTAATGCCGAGATCATTTTAACTGGCGTCTTATCACATTTGGGAGGGCCTGCATACTTTTCCTAAAGATTAACCAGACACAGCTTTTGATTTTCACAGTTCAAATATGAGATTGGAGAACCAGAGGTAAAAGAATGGAGTCTATGAATAAAAGTGCTCATTTAAAGACGGTGCGTCCTTGAGAATGTCTGAAAAGCTCCTGAAGGAAAACTTTTGGGGAAGTATGTTTCTATCAGTTCCTTCTGTGTATGTATGCACCAGGGATGTATTTGATGAAAACAATGGCACAGTCTTCACATTAAGATTCCTAACCCTGATCAGGGGCATGAGACCAAGGGAGGAGGGGATGCTGAAGGGAACATCAGCCTGTTGGATGTTGATGGTCTATCTCATGAGAAGACTAGATGAAAAGCCTAGAGAAACAGATTGTGCTTGTTCTCTCCCTCTCAGCCTTCAGTTTTTTGTGTGCCGGTGATCTGGTTCACACTGCGAGTATTGACAAGCTGCACTGCATTGCTGGACACTATTCAGAAGTGGATGGGGCGGCCCAAGCTATCTCCTGGAAAACAATCACATCTGTAGGGCTGGGAGCTCTGTTTTTAGTTTTATAAAACAACAACAATAATAATAATTGTTGTTGTTTGTGTTGTTGCTATGATTTTGTTAAACTGGTCTGTTTGATGTATTTCCTATCACACTTGGAATGCCCTCATGGACATGGGACATAGCTATTGAACATGCCTTAAACTTGGCAAATCTTATATCTCCATGCTTGTAATTTTTTAAGGACCACAGAGACTGAAGCTTCCTCTTTTATTTCATTAAGATGGATTTTAAAGCCAAAGTGAGGCATATCACAATTGAAAGGATGAATTAAAAAGACAAAGTTAAGGTGATGGAGGAGGAAGAATGTTTATTAAATGATAATTATATGCTTCTTCTCAAAGCCCAGACTTTATGCCTCCAGTCATAACACACCAGTTCTCCGAGTTTTAACAATGCAGCTCTCAAAAGATTTCCTATTTGGTTGTGGGCAATTGACAGATTTCAGCTTCTTGTTCCCTGGTTAGGGTTGATGGGCCAGGGAACAATTTTTATTAGGTTTCAATGCATCTGAGGTGCTTAAATAAGAGACTAAAACAGGCACTTGTTCCGTGCTGCAGGGTGCTAAGTTGCATTAATTTTTATTTTAAGCTGTCTCCAAACATGGCTTTTATAGACTAATAAAAAAGCAATTTTTATAAGTTCACAAAAAACAATGAACACAGTTGAGCATAAATATCTTACAACCAAGGCCAGAGGGAAATTATGAACTAAAAAATGTGCTGAAAGTGACACACACATACAAAAACACCTAAATGCTGCATTCTCAAGGTAAACTTTCATCTAAATGGAAGATTCCATAAATGTAAATTTCCACCAGTGATTCCTCTTTGTTCTCATCCCACTGCCGTCAGAACTCTGTGTCCCTGCCCTTCGCTGATTTATGCTCATCATAAGCTGTAAGATCAACCTGAAAAACTCATCTCTTTGGGGGTAATGTCACTCATTAATGCCAATCCTCACATTCCCATTTCCTTGTTCAGAACATACTTGGAAACACTAAAACCTTAATAGAAAATCTTTCAGTAAAATTGTTCTATCTCTAGAGGTATATTTTATAAATGTATGGGCAGAATCTCTCAAATAATAATAAAAATGTAAAGTATATTTTGGATAATCTTCCTAGCAAAGCTATTTCTGTAAGTTTTTATAAAGTGGTAGCTGCCACATTGTTATATAATCATAATGTGTATGTGAAATACATGATCTCAATTAATGTTGGTATGTACAAAAAGAAATTCCCCAAAAGTTAAAATAAAATCAGTAACTCATCCAAAAATATTAGTTAGTGCCAAACATCTGATTATTTGGAAACTTCCAGATGACTGACAATGATTTTGACTTTTAAATCTGCCAATCCGGGCTCGTGAGTTTATCCTCTAAGTTTGGAGCAAAAATCATTGCTTTTGCTACTTATGTAAATTTCATGTGTCAACCACATTTGCTTTACATGAAGATTTTTCGTTGCTTTAGTATTCCATGCAAAAGAAAAGAATCGAGCAAGCAAGTAAATCAAATATCCAGGAATTTTAATTGTATATGTAACCTGTTTTCTTAGACAAGGCATCTTGATTTTCTCAGCCTTAAATCAATTAAAGTGTCCTAAGATAGTGCTGATTATTGAGGTATTTTATTCATTTTATAAAAAGATAAGTATATAAATAAAAGCAGTACCTAGAATTGAGTTGGAAGTCCTACTCACAAGGTAATTCAGAGATCTGATGCCTTTGTTTTTGGAATTTCCTTCATTGCGTGCCCCTTAGTGGAAGCATGCAGGAGGTGGGGGGATTGGAGGTTGCTCCGTAATGTCCGTACAGGAGGGATTTGGGAGTTAAGGATACTCATCTGAAAGTTATCTTTACCTAGCAAATACATACATCACTGTACTTAAGTTGAGTGTATATTTTGGAAACTTTGGGGGAATTTCTGGAGCTTATAAGGAGAATTGTCTATGATATTTAAAGTGATACTAGCAGCTAAAACTAACAAATTATGAAATCTCCATGGTTTAACACACTAAAAGTTCACTACATATTCTTATAACAGTCTAACATATATTCCCGGTCAAGTGGCTGTTCTCCAAGTACTAATTCCTGGCCCAGGCTCCATTCATCCTGGGGCTTTGACTTCTTCAACAAACAACTTCTAAGGACAATCAGCTTTCAGCATCAAGCTGAGAGGGAAAGCGGAAGGAGGGACTTCCTTTTATAATAGATCAGGTATAAAAGCAGCATATCCCCTTAGCTAGAACTCATTCGTATAGCCACATTTAAGTACAAGAGAGGCTGGGAAATGTAGTCTAACTGTGTGTCCAAGAAAAATAAAAAGTGGGTTTGCCAATCATCTAGCAATCTCAGGCAAACTTCAACTTCAGCCCCCAAGTCTTCCCCTGATAATTGTATTGAAAATAATATGAGGTACAAACATTAATGTTAAACTTCCATCTTTTAAGTACCCAATTTAGAGGCATCAATGATGGTATGAGGCTCCCCAAAAGCCCAGCAGCCATAAAGAGGCCTTCCCCGCAAGAGTGTCCTGTGACCATACTCTGTTATGCTTCCCAATGTATAAGCTTATGATCCTGTAGGGATCACTAGCTACCAGGGATGACATTTAAAAGACAGGACTCATTGTGCACAGGAATTATATTTCAAACCCTCAAAGTTGAGTCTTCTCATTTCCTTTTTCTTTTGTCTTGGCATGGATTTTCTTCATGCTTGGATGAGCTTTTTAATTCTGCCAAGGTGGAAGTTCATATTTGCAACTTTTTTTTTTCATTTGGAAAAGAAAAAAAATGCAAGCTAAAAAAGTCTGATTAATTTTCAAGAGCTAGTAAAGTTTAGTTTTTTCCCACCCCCATATAACACAGAAATGGATGTGCTAATTTAGCTGAAATGTTATGAAATATGTACTATTGGGTTGAAACCAAGTGTGGAAATTCCATGAACATTTCCCACTGTGATATCTCTTCAGAGACACCTGTTTACATCCTACCAAACAGATTTCTATTCCAATAATTAAAATATAAACAAATCTAGCATCAGTAAAAGAAACTCACCAATTTGGGGCTACCTTAACTCTTTGAGAAAGTTTGATTCTTTACAACAACATTACAGATGACCCGAGTAATAGAGCAATATACTATACATTTATAAGTGAAAATTATCAATAACTGTCAGGATTCTATTATTATCCTGGAGTCAATTAAAATCTACAGTTACAATTTCACTATAGTTTAAATGTTCACCCATAAACACTTGTCAACAGCCAACTAGCCTTATAAACACTTCGACTTAATGAAATGCTTAGTGGAAGGATAGTTGCATGTCAGATGTTGTATAGCCCCTTGGAAGCCAGTTTCCCACAGCATTTCAAGTTCTTGGAATTCCACTGACGATGTTCTCACACTATGCATGCTCAAAAATTCACTGGCAACACACATCTGTGTTTACCCTTTTAATCATGACAATGTCCACAATACTTTTCATATTCCTAAAGGACTGAGTAATACCTTCAGAATCTTAAAAGGCAAACATAAATTATATTGGACCTGCAATCATTCTAGCATCCATAATAGGAAGAATTTAAAATTGGAAATCACTTACACACTGGAAGCAGAAGATTGTCAGAATTGCAGATTTCTGGCTCAAGGGAAAATTAATATAATGGAAGGATCTGCAAACTAATGAAAGAAAAGACATAGCCCTGGATATATGGGCCTTTGGGGTTTCTTTCCTCACTCTTTATCTGCATTCCAGATAAGTTCTATTTGAATTAAAGAATTTTTCAATATATAAAATATACCATTATGCATTTTGCCCTTTTCTTGATGATAATAAATTTACATAGACTCTATCACAGGATGAGGGAAGATTATCAGTCTTTTCTTGTTATACAGACAGGAAAAAATGCTTGACTCTTGGTTTTCCTTCCCAAAAGGATCTTAGGAAAGGAATCAAGGAGCGAGAGCCCATTTTTTACAACTATGGGGTATAATCAGAATCGACGGACCAGAAAACACTTGCAATCAGGCTCAATACAACTGTCACTACTCTTCTTCCCACTCTCTTAGCCAACATCATTACTGATCACATTAACCTTTCCTATTGGTCCCAGGTACGAGTGAAGCATTTTTCTCAACACAAAGATTTAGGTATCTATTGCCAATCAACAATTGATCTTAACTGTAACTCAATATAAAAAATCTCTTTGTCATCCTTGCTGACGTGTTGGTTGCTGATGCAGTTGGTTGGAGTATCATCCTGCGTACCACAAGTTTGCAGGTTTGATTCCCATCAGCACACATACCTAGGATGCAGGTTCAATCCTCAGTTGTAGCATGTATGAGGGGCAACTGATCAATGTTTCTCTCTCAAACTGATGTCTCTCTCTCTCCTTCCCCTTCCTCTTTCTCTAAAATGAATAAACAGGTTTTTAAAATATTTTTAAAAATCTATTTGTCATTCCTGTCCTAGGAGATCCCTGGGTGAAATGAGTAGGAATCAAAGGGAAAGAGAAGTTCCAGACAGTCATGACTTTGGAAATCTCTCTGTAGGTTCAAGTGGTCATATTTGCAATAGAAGTTGCCATTTACATTATTTCTAAGGTAATTTTCTTTCAATTTGACTTTGCCTCAAGAAGCTTTGATGCTTTCCTGGCAGGCACATCAGTGGTGACCACATGAAAGGTAAAGAGCATAACAAACAAAGACATTTAGCTTTCATCATCTATAGAATCCCTTTTCCTTTGGTGAAGTCTCACCAGTTATCAAGCTATGGGACATATAGGCTGTCAAATGTAGTAGCCTCAAGAAGACAGACTGGACCACCAATCATTATGATGGGGCCCAAGCAAGGGTTTCCAGGGGCTGATTTCTCCATTCTGGGTCTTTGAAAAGTAACATATCTGCTGTCTCATAGATTTTTAGTCTACTGGTTACCCACTGGAATTTCGCTCTGAATCACAGAAACACACACACACACATACACACACACACACACACACACACAGAGAGAGAGAAAACCAAACGTCTAGCAGCTATAACATCAAATGTATCTTATCCCTTGTATTCTTATGTGTCTTGATGTTTTGATTTTTTAAATTCATATTACATTGTTTTTAGGCACCTTAAATCTTTTGTGGAACAAGGTAAGACGTAAGTACATAAATATGAATTAATATATAAAGACATCAAAATTTCCACCACTAGCCTTACATTTCACAAATCAACCAGGGAAGGTTAATATCTTTTGCAAATTGTTTAATTGTTTTGGTACAGTGTGCATTAGCCAAAACGGTCTGTTTTTCAAAGGTGTGCTGATATACCTAAGAGTAACACCACCGATAATATTATTTATCCACTGGTACAAGTGCACCTTTAAGATATTGTTGGGACTCTTTTTTAAAGAAAAAACACTTTATTTATTCTCACTTGAGGACATTTTTTCATTGCTTTTAGAGAGGGGAGAGAGAGAGAGAGAGACAGACAGACAGACAGAGAGACAGACAGACATCAATCAGTTGCCTTCTTGCAGCACCCTGACTGGGTACAGAACACAAAACCTGAGTATGTACCCTGACTGGAAATCAAACCCATGACCTTTCAGTCTATGGGATGATGCTCCAACCAACTGAGCCACATGGGCCCAGGCATGTTGGTCCTCTTTTTCTACATGGAAAAACTAAAGCTTTTAAAGATATTCCATGACTTAACCAAGTCTCAAAAAACAGCAGAGTTGCAAGAAGCTATACGAAGTTGGCTTATGTCTCTAGGGGTTAATATTCCCTTGAGAGAAGACATTATTCTTTCTCTTTATATCTGTAAGAACTTGCCTTTGACTTGACCAGGCTGAAGAAAATTATGTCTCTCAGGTAACTGATAGACTGTGAAATTAAATTCAGGAAATCAGATCACTCGAAGGTGCAATCCTTATCCTTGAAACCAGCCTGCCATCGTACACTCAGAGAAATCTGGCTTTGAACTCATCCATCAGTTTTGTTTTCCTCTGTTTTTGCAGTTGGAGGAAGAAACTGGTGGTTTTGAGGTTGGCAGGGAAAGTTCAAGTGAAAACAAAGCTTTCTTGCAGGCATTTTTGCTGGCAATAGTGTCCTTTTCTACTTTGAGTCCTTAGTTTTACAAATATTTTTCTTTTGAAGACTTCTTACCAAAGCTGTCAGCAAGATTTATGACAAATATAACTTACAGCAGATAAGAGCTGTTTCTTTATTCTACACCTGCCAAATATATTGCTCTTTACTTGGGCACTTGGTTCCAACTGTAACGCTGAACTAGGTTCCATGTTAAGGAAGCAGTCTATTGTCTTGTTGACCAGAAGTGGCTACTTATTATCCTACCCAATAAAATTAAACCTGCTATTTACTTTGCACACTATTTATGTGTCAGGTGTTTGGTGTATAATTTTTCTGAGTCAAAAATTGAGTTATTATTATTAATTATTATTATTGTTAAGCTTCACAGCCAATGTCAGAATAATTAAACAGGTGAGTGAAAATCATACAGAATTTAAGCTCAGAATAATCTGAATTTAAAACTCGTATTCTATAGCATTTCCCTTTCACCATAGATATTCTTTGAGTAGATATCACCCACGCTTCAACTTTTCAGAATAGAAAGTTTATACTAATCACATTTTGCAGATCTTTTGGGGAGAGTTACACTATAGTATTTATATTCCTTCCTCTTTCATGGAGAATTGAAAATATCAAAATTCATGGAGCTGTACAGTGTTGCATTTGGTTTTATTGGTTTTGTAATGAGCTGAATTTGGGATCTTTAGTCATTTGAAGTGTTCAAATACAGTACTATAATTCAGCAACAGGCAAAAATAAATCATCAAGTCTTGTAGCAGGACTTATATGCATTATTTTTCAAAACACAAATGGCAATTGCCTAGTATGGTTGAAATATTAATGACATAATATTAATGCAATATTAATATTACCAGGACTAAAATAATTCTAGGCATTTAAAATATATTTTTTATGGAACTTTTAAGTGTATTTGAGGGAATTTTGCCTCTCGTGCTTTAATTTAAATAACTTTTTGTCACGTCTACCTCCATTTTCTACTATACTCCACTTTCTTCTTGCACCATTTCTTTTTTTTCATTTGTAAAATATGGTTTGATTTAATAAGAATGATATGGAGCTTATATAAGAATGTGTATGTGAACTGGAAGCAATGTTGCCCAATATAATTTTCTTTTTAGTTTTCATGAAACATCCTGGATCTTGAATACTCCCATAAGGCAGTAAAGAGGTCCATGAGCTGTTTTAGAAGTATTTTCTATCTGCTCATTTTTTTTACCCCTTTTCAGGCATATAACATAAATAAATAAGTCTCAGATTTTGGATTCTGAATATTGCCACCTTTCAGTTCATGCTGTAATTGTTCATTTTGATGAGTTATTTTTGAGTGCCTTCTTTATGTACCAAGTACCATGCAGGCACTGGGGCTGCAGTAGTGAAATAAAGAAAGCCTTCCAGGTCCTCTGTAGATCACAGGGAGAGAGCAAGACAGAGACTGCCTGAAGTCAGTGTGGTGAGCATTAAAAAGGAGAATGATGGGGTGTTTCCTGAACCAATAACTGAGGACTTAATTTAGTTTGGAGGGTTGGAGGATCAGAAGCATCGTCCCTGAGAAAGTGAAGTTTTTGCTGAGAAAAAGAAATTGGCCAGATGGGAAATAACTGGGGAGAGATTGTTAAGATTTCCAAGCAGCATGAGCTGCCTTTACAAGGGCTGCAAGGTGAGTTAAGAAGGCAGCTTCTGTCCTTGTCTAGAGTTCATTGACAGTATTCAGGACATACTTTAGTAGTGCATGTTGCCAATGTCTAAAATCAACCTTTCAGGAAAAACTTTTGGTTCTAGATCCTTCCCTTCCCATACTTTGGTTATTTTTTCACTCTTCCCTAAGAGAAAAAAAAAAAAGATGGGAATGAAAAGCCAGGCCATGTTTCTGCAGTATTAGCAATGGCATATTTCAAGAGAATTTCAAGGAAATAGGAATCATTTATTATTTCTTACCACAGGCATTGTGCTAAGAAAGATACTTAACATAACTCTATGGGATTAATTTCCTGTTTTTACAATGGAGGAAACTGAGTCCCAGGGAAATTATGTTACTCATTTTGTATGAAGTGGAGCCAGAATTTGAAGCCAGGTATTTCTAACTCAAAAGCCCAAGTTTAATGTCTCTACGAAGTAGTGAAGGCGCAGACGTGACTTACCGAGAGAGAGCGTGTTTAGGGACAGTGATAGTTCAGTTTAGTTAAAGGTAAGGGAGAGCACGCAGATGAGGCTGGAAAGTGAGACATGATAAGAGAAGTATACAAATAGATGCAATGGAAGTTATTGCCTGTCTCCTGAAACCGAGTGCCTTTCCAAACAGGTATCTTCCCCATGCGGGGGAATCTGACTATCCCCAGCTCAAGGTGCTGTATGTTTCTAAGGGTAATATCAAAGCCTTTGTCAGTCACTGGTCCAGGAACTCAAATCAAAACCAATTAATACTCATAATATTCTGACTATTGGGATTTTTAAAAAATGGTATATAACCCTCTTCAATGGGCATATGACTCAAAGCAGGCAATGAGATGTCAGGAGGAAGTTTAAAACATCATTTGAGAAAAAGATTTATTGATTAAAAAAACTACTGAGATATATGTGAGGTTCCAAACTACCATTCTTGTTTTGGAGGAGAAACCCAGTGAGGTGAAGAGTCATAACTTTTAGAGTGGAACGTCAACCCAGTGTCACAAGCTGGATAAGATAGCCATTTCTGCACTCGCTTGGCAGCCTGTAATTCCAGCTCAGCCACACTCAGCTGGGTGACATGGCCAAGTTATTTATGTTTCCTAAGCCACTGTTGTCTGGTTTGTTAAATCAAGTTATTGATTATGCCACCTGACAGGGTTTTTGAAAGAAATAAATTCATAAATACATGTCTTAGCATCTGATAAACAATAAGTGGTGGCTTTATTATAAAACTTAACCCATAGTGAAACCTTCACATTCTATAATGGAGGAAAATTAGTGGCTATATTTGAGTTTAAGGATTTTTAACGAACATTATCAAATAGTTAACATAGTAAGTCATGTTTCAGTGTATATTTTCTATATTTGCTTCTTACTTACTATAAACCAGAGTTAGTAAATTTAGCATTTCTCCAGATATGGGACAAGAAAGGAAATCAGCTGTGAAACTGATCGTGGTATGTAAAATTATTAAACTGTGCCAACTGAAATTGACACACAGCTTAGGTTTTATAGTTCACAGAACCTCTAAACTGAAAGGAAAATAAGGCTTTCCATGAAATCAGATTAAATAAGAATTTAGGCATTGGTCCCTTTCTGATTCAGAAAGTCAGCTATCACTTCTATATGTCACACGGGTCGGGAGCAATCAGAAAGATATTAGAAGACAATGGGCAAGCTACAAGTGAGTACGGCTTTTGAATTTGGTATAACTTTATAAAAGGTTCATCATTTTGGCACTGAAGAATGCTTTTATAAAAATGGGCCTATATATTTTTCAAAATTTTAATAGTGTTAACATGCAATGATGAGAATAATAATATTTTATGTTTAAGAAATTGCTTTTAATTTTCCTAGCATGTTTTTTATTTCCTTTTTATATCCTTAGTAGTGGCACAAGTATGAATGAAGGAAGCTATCATGATTTTTATTATTAATTGTTATTACCATTAATAACAAAAATTATAAAACCTGGAGCTAAATTTGTTCCTCATTGAGACTGGGATGCATGGAAGAGTCAGTCCATGCCCATTATACACATAGGCCAACTCGAGTCATATACATAAGGAGAAAGGGTGGTGGGTGTGGGGAGTGAAAAATGTAGAAGAAGGGAGTCAGACAGAAATAGAGAAAGCAAGAAAAGAAAGGTTAAGCTTCAGTGGAAAGGGAAAAGACCAATCAATTATTCTCAGGTGTGACTCGGGGGTGACCTGTAATAGCTGGCTGGTCCTCCATCTCTGCCTGAAAGGAGCGCTTCCCGTCCACAGGGATGTGGGCCCCCTGCACTGTTAAATTCAGTATACTTTGCAGAGAGTACTTTTTGTTCACCTTGCAAAATGCCATTCTAAATATGTAATTGTACTTAACCCTCACGCTCAGGGCCTAGCATTAAAGACATTTCTTGAACTCACTTCTTGTTTACCTCAAAATGAAATAGGAAAGAACCAAGAAGCTTAGCAAAAGATAGCTTGGCTCTTAGCAAAACCAAGAACCTTAGCAAAAGATAGTATTGTACAAAGGAGCTGCAGTCTGTGTCGGATGACCACTGACCACCATCAATCACTCTACCTGACAATTTCTCCTATTATCTTTAAAGCACTGGTGTATAAAATGGGATTTTACGCCATATAATCAGATTCAACTGGCTTGCTTATTAAACATGCAGATTACTGGATTCTGACATGCTGGGCATGGCACTTACCTGACCAACACTTCTGATAAGCACTTCAATTAATATATGAAATAAGACTCCTTCTTTCACCTAACATCCCTCCCAAATTTGCTCTTAGGTGGCTGACAATAGATCTTTGCAGAGGTGTTAAAAAATAACCATGATGTTCACAGATACTGTTTAAAGGAATAACGTCCCCCAAAGGGTTGCATTTTTGAAGTGGTTTACAAGAAGGTAAATCTCTTTCTTGATGAGAAGGAAATTGTGATATTAAAAGATGTCAGCTTGTCAAGGTGTGATATGCAAATGCTTGAATAATAAGCAAAAAATTATAAGCAAGAATTATGGAACACTGATTTACTATGTGTCAAGTTCATTGTAAGCATGTTGCTAGTTCTTGTTACAGACCGTAGGAGAAGTAATATCACCTTTTTAATGAAGAAAAAACTGAGGGTTAAAGTGATGAAATGCCTTGTTCCAAGACCATGCATTAAGCAGATGCCTACATTACAATTTTAATTTTATATTGTTTTTATCATATAGCTCTGTCTCTTTCCATTACATCATATTTCCTTGTGGGGGGAAAAAAAAAAAACCCACAGCCCTTCCAAGACAAAGTACACATTAGACACAATCCTTAGAGAGTTCCTGTGACATCCATTTGGCTAAAGTTGTTGAGAACCCTAATTATTTTTATGAACTATTAAAGCATTTTACATGTTTCTAGACATTTCTTTAATAAGGTTTAGCATTGCTGGGTTGAAAATGTGTCATTTTCATTACTGCCCTGAGACTCTCCCTGACCCTTTTATTTCTGCTACCTCGGTTTCTTTTCTATCAGCTTTCAAAGATCTGCCTGTCTGGAATTTATTTCTTATGTTATTTGCATTGTCGTGAATTGACTCCAAAGAAAAGTTACAGATTTTTACAGATCTGTAGAAAGTGTGGGATGTTTTGTGTAATTCTTACTTATTGGCCGGAGGGTAAATCCCCAGGGTTTATGAACTTGTTCTGTCAGCTTGACCTTCAATTCAAAGTATTTGCCACTCTGATTCCTGAGGGCCACAATCTCCCCTCATATCCATCTCTCAGACAGTTTTGGAGAAGACCTTCTACATATTAAATCTTAGTCCAGCTACTTTAGTTTTATTGTTTCATTTTGTTTTTCTCCAGCAAGGACACACATCTAAAAAAAAAAAAAATCAAACTTCTAACATGCGTTTTTGAAACTTAGGTAGCAAATTGTTTGAATTGAATGTTATCTTTATTCAAACACATGTCCCAAAGGATTATGAATCCTTACCAAGTGACAAATTTTCTTTACAAAGCTACTTGAAGAGAAGCTATCACTTTGTGCTGATTAAGGTAAATCGATGGAGACTATACACCCTAAATGATGCTCTCCCTTGGTTTCTTCATTACATGTGTTGATTCCCAGTGTGCCTGCCCTCAGATACGGTCCTCACTACCCTGTCTTCTGTATCATTAGTGGAAAAGTGTGTGCTGAACATTTTTCCATCTGCCTGTCAGCTACCATCCAGCAGTGGCCAGTGGGAGACACAGGCAGAATGTTGTGAAAGATGAGGAGAGAATACAAGCCTATTGTTTACTTCTTTCCTTCTTTGCCTCGGGCAGGTTTTCAGGCACTGACTTCATATACTCACACCACAAGCTCCTGCTCTCTTTCCAGCTTCCACCAAATGACCCTGGTCCTTGGGCTCAGAAAACACCATCTTCTCCCTTTGTCTCTTCTCCTAGAAGTGGGAGTTGCTTCCCACTCTTGGAATCGCTTTGTTTACCTTATTGTCTCTTGTCTGGTTTTTCACTTTCTCCATTACCTGTGTATCTACACTCAATTTTATGAATGTAGATATCTGAACTGGTTTTTGCTTCTCTGTTTAAATCCTGATCTATACACCTCTATAAACATAGTACTATTCAGGGAGTTAAAAACATGATTAGGATTATTTTAGTACTTTTTTCATAACAATTTACAGGAGTGTGAGAAAGTTACAACAAATCTAACTATTGCCATGATGTTGAACTATTAATTAATTATTGAGTATTTGCTTTTATGTATTTTTGATTGAGAAGAAAATATATTTTGCTGAAAGGTTTTCTTTTAAGTATATTTTATTGATTATGCTATTACAGTTGTCCCATTTTTTTCTCCCCTTTATTCCTTTCCACCCTGCACCCTCTCTCCTACCAGCATCACCCCCTTAGTTCATGTCCATGGGTCGGTCATACACATAAGTTCTTTGACTTCCCCATTCCCCATACTATTCTTACCCTCATCCCATCTATTTTGTACCTACAAATTATGTGTCTTATTCCCTGTACCTTTCCCCCATTCTCTCCTTCCCCTTCCCTGCTGATAACGCTCCATGCAATCTCCATTTCTGTGATTGTGTTCCTGTTCTAGTTGTTTGCTTAGTTTGTTTTTTGTTTTTATTTTTTTAGGTACAGGTATTGATAGTTGTGGGTTTGCTGTCATTTTACTGTACATGTTTTTTATCTTCTATTTCTTAGATTAGTCCCTTTAACATTTCATATAAGAAGGGCTTTATGATGGTGAACTCCTTTAACTTTACCTTATCCAGGAAGAAGTTTATCTGCCCTTCCATTCTAAATGATAGCTTTGTTGCATAGAGTGATCTTGGGTGTAGGTCTTTGCCTTTCATGAATTCGAATACTTCTTTCCAGCCCCTTCTTGCCTGTAAGATTTCTTTTGAGAAATCAGCTGAAAGTTTTATGGGAACTCCTTTGTAGGTAACTGTCTCCTTTTCTCTTACTGCTTTTAAGATTCTCTCATCTTTAATCTTGAGTGATGTAATTATGATGTGTATTGGTATGTTCCTCTTTGGGTCCAATTTCTTTGGGACTCTCTGGGATTCCTGGACTTTCTAGAAGTCTGTTTCCTTTATTGGATTGGGGAAGTTTTCCTTCATTATTTGTTCAAAAAAGTTTTCAATTTCTTGTTTTCCTCTTCTCCTTCTGGCACCCCTATGATTTGGATGTTGGAACATTTAAAGTTGTCCCAGAGTTCCTAAGCCTCTTCTCATTTTTTTGAATTCTTGTTTCTTCATTCTGTTCCGGTTGAATGTTTGTTTCTTCCTTCCATTCTGAACGATTCATCTGAATCTCGATTTTCTTCCCTTCATTGTTGGTTCCCTCTCTATTTTTCTTTATTTCACTTTGCATAACCTTCACTTTTTCCTTTATTTGCATTCATACTCAATCATTTCTGTGAGCATCCTGATTACCAGTGTTTTGAACTCTGCATCTGATAGGTTGGCTACCTCCTCATTGCTTAGTTCTTTTTCTAGAGTTTTGATTAATTATTTTATTTGGACCATATTTCTTTGTCTTGGCACACCTGTTACATTGTAAGAGGTGGAAGCTTTCATATTTGTCAGGGCAAGGCAACCCATTTTGCTGCATTATGGTGCTGTATGTGGGGGAGGGTCCAGAAGGAACCATGCCACTTGCTTGGCTCTCAGCCAGTTTTCAGTCACTTCCCCCACTACCCACAAGCAAATTGGGCCCTTTTAGGTGCTGATTCCTGGGTGGGTGGATTTGTGTACATTCTAAGACCCCATGGGTCTCTCCAGCAAACTCTCCTGTGAGGCTGGGAGTTTCTCCCACTGCTGCAACCCTCACAGGTTTTTATAGCCGGAAGTTTTGAGGCTTTAGTTTCCTGAGCTGGAAGCCTGGATTTCACTGTCTATCTTGCTCCCTGCTTATCCACACGTGAATGTGGGACCACCTGGTCCACCAGCCACCACCTCACCAGGCCAAGTCTGTTGCCTTGCCATGCATCCTCTCTGCCCCTACTGCCTGTGTCCACCCCTCCTACCAGTTGGGGTGAATGTTTCTTCTTTAACTCCTTTGTTGTCAGACTTCCATACGGTTCAATAACTGGAAGTTCTGGTTGTTTTTGTTTTTAAATTTATTGTTGTCCTTCTTTTGGTTGTGCAAGAAAGCAAAGTATATCTACTATGCCTCCATCTTCTCTGGAATTCAGGGTTTTTTAAAATTGCCATATTAACTATACAATAAAAGGGAAGATGCCAAAACCAGAATTTATTTATAAAAAATTGTGTATGTATTCATACATATTTAAACTTCAGTCACCTTCAAAGTACTCTCCATTTGATGCAATACACCTATTGAGGCATTTTTTTTCTGCTGTTCAAAATGGTTTTTGAACTCATTGATTTTGATGGCTTTTAGTGCTTCTGCCATTTTTGTTTCACCTCTTCCACATCAGCAAAATATTTAACTTTAAGGACTTTTTCATCTGGGGAAACAAAAAAAGTCACTCAGGGCAAGATGAGGTGAATAGGGAGGGTGGGATATGAGGGTCATGCTGTTTTTGGTAAAAAAAAAAAAAAAAGTGCTGAGCACTCAACGCAGCATGAGCAGGTATATTTGTAAATCTCCTATCATTAAATGGGCAAACATGTTGAAAGAGTCTTCAAAAAATACACTGAAGCTGAACACAGTCTCTCGCAACACCACCAGCTGGTACACTGATACAGATGAGTTCCTAGAACACTCACATAGCGGGGAAGCCTATTCTACAAGGAGCCTGCCCTCCAGAAGATAAGTCCAGGATTTTTGGGGGGTCCCTCCTCATAGTTCTACTTTGACTTAAAGAAAGCCTTTTGGAAACTTATGACCCATGGACATGAACTAAAGGGGGGAATGTGGGTGGGAGAGGGTGGGTAGGGTGGAGGGGAATGATGGGGGAGAAATGGCACAACTGTAATAGCATAGTCAATAAAATATATTTAAAAAAAAGAAAGAAAGAAAGCCTTTTGGAAAAAAACAACACACCAGGGTTTTTTTGTTTGTGGGTTTTATTTTTAATTTGTTTTTTAAATAATACTCAAAGTTATTAGATCATGTACTAAAAATATCTATTCCATATGCTTTCCAAAGTATAATTTCCTGGGAAAATATCTTAAATTTCTAAGCCAGCACAAATGTAAACACCTAAATATTTTCATAGTTCCATCAGCTTTATAAGATTTGAAACAGTACATATAAACCTCTTTATTTACATTCAAAAAAATGGATTCATAGTAAAGTACAAAAGAAAGTCAAAATTACTTTTTCAACATGGAATTTTGAAATATATATTTGAAATATACTATTCATGGAAGTATATTGGAAGATCTAAATTTTTTCCTTTTGGATCCTTTTTACTACTTTATTTTTTCCTCTCCTTTTTCTTCTTCTAATTTCCCTATATTCATATTAACATAAAAAAGTAGGCTCTGTTGAAATATTTATTAAGCAGGGCATGTTGTCAAGGGCTTGTCTCAGTTATTCCTTGAGAATTTATCTTTTATATACTTTATATTTCATAAGTATAGCAAGAAACATTTTTCATAAGTATAGCAAGAAACATTTTTGTTAGTCTCTCCACACTGTACAAAAGTCATGTTGCATGTTTATGGTAATTGGGCCTTTCTAAATGGATCATCAGCCCTGGCTGGTGTAGCCCAGTGGATTGAGCTCAGGCTATGAACCAAAGGGTTGCCAGTTTGATTCCCAGTCAGGGTGCATGCCTGGGTTGCAGGCCAAGTCCCCAGTGGGGCCATGTAAGAGGCAACCACAGGTTGATGTTTCTCTTCCTCTCTTTCTCCCTCCCTCTCTCTAAATAATAAATTAAATCTTTAAAAATTAAATGGACCATCAATCTCTTCTAGAAGGAATAACTTGCTCTTTTGCAGGAGGAAAGGCAGAAGAAGCTCTTTTTATGAGGACCTTCAGAAAATTCAAGGGTTTTCAGTACCTGAGGACAGCTTAGGGAAAAGATATAAGTTTAAGATACTTGATGATATTCTAAGGCCAGAGGCATGTTCAGTCAAGGGACCAAATGAAGTTGCAGGTGGGACTCCATGTTAGTACTTAAGACTGATGGATAGAATATTCTATATTTCCCTAACAGTTGACTAACCTATATGCAAAGATCCCCTCTGATGTCCCAATGCCACTGCATACCTAATGGACCAATAGAGGAGAAAAAGACCCAGTATTTTGGGAGGTAGAGTGATCTATGCTAGTAATCCTTGAAGCTAGATTTGAGGACAGGAGATATTCTATTCCTTGACAATTTTGTGAGTCTGTATTCTATGCATAGATGTCTTATATCTTAACTGATTTCTGTTCTTCAATATTCTGAGCCTGCACATTTCTGCATAGCTAATTCCAAATAAATTAGGGAACTCAGAGTTCTAATAATGCAGTTTCTCCTTGTAATAAATATTCTATATGATAGCCTTGAGTTCACCTTCTATTGTGAATGGCTTCTTCTATTTGATCAGGCTGACTTCAGAGTGGCATCCTGTTACATTAGAAAAAGCATCATTTTGTCATAAAACATATCCGTTTGGCTGTTGGGGAATCTACTTATTCTCTTCCTTTTTCCTTCTACCTGCTTCACAGAATTGTGATGGCTTTCTATGCAGATGAAATTATAACCCCATGGTTATAATTGTAGGTGGGTACTACCTACATCATGAAATTGTGATAAGAAAGAAATTAGATAACATACAGTAATGCACCTCACTTGTTGTCTGGCACATGGCAGGTACTCAGTAAATCTATAGATACTGCAATGATATCTTCCAAAAATAAATGGACCTTGGTGTTTCTGTATCCAGTGATACCCAGGGAGAGCATCTGTTGTTTCTAATGCAGGTATAGTCATGCTATTTTTCTCATACTTGTACAAGCATTTAACTTTTGTCTCTTCACAGCTCCTGGGGGCCAGAAAGCTCCATTAGTAAGGGGGGAATGTATAATACAGGAAAAAAGGCTGTCATCCTCCTTGGTGTGATATGAGCTCCACACTTCACACCTGGTCCTGAAACCAGCCCTGGAATGACAAGAATTTAATTTTCCAAGCTCTGATCTAGAGACAGCCATTATGTTCTTGAATTTTTACAGCAACCCTGAAGAACAGGTATTATGATCTTCATTTGAGAGGTAAAAACTTGAGAATCAAAGAGTAAAGTGACTTGACCAACATCACGTAGTAAATTTTGGGCTTTATCCAAAATTTACAATCAGAAATTATTTTAGCATATCATGTATTTGATGTTTGTTATTTTTTCTTTTCCAAAATATTTTTCCTCTGCAGCAGCAAAAGCAAGCAGAAAGAGATAAGATCCTTCCTTTTTCCTTCCATCTTTCTTCCTTCCTTCCTTTTTATCTTTTTTCTTCCTCTTTGGTTTTTATGTTATTGACCAAACCCCCAAGACATTATATTTATGTCTCCAGACTGTTTGTAACTCTGTGATACACCTGAAAACTGTGTCCCATTTTCTTATCCTAATCACTGCTGCAGGACATCAGGGACTCCCTTCCCCTACAGGGGAGCTCTTATCACACAATTGCCTTCATCCAAAAGCACTACTGTAATTTTCATTTGCTACAATAAATTATGATTAAAATAACAAATAATGTTTCAATCATGTGAACAGTAGTTTAGCTAAAGATGTCTTTCATTTATTTTTCAAAACTTGGGAGTTATTTAAAGGTCAGAACATTTTTCAAACACAAATCTGTGTCATAAGTGATTAAGTGAAAAGATACAAAGAAGTAGGAATTAAAATTGTTGTTCATGAGGACAATATGTATATAATAATACAAGATAGTGTATAAGCAGTTGTCAGAGGAGAGGAAGGAAGAGATCAGGGTGTTAAGGTTATGGAATATCTTCCTGAAGGAAGAGGGCTTTGAAAGGTGATTAGGATTGGACAGCCGAGGACAGAAGCAGAAGAGAGAATAATCTAGACCTGAAAGATGAGTATATACAAAAATACAGAGGAAAAATCTGTGTAAGGAATGGTATCAAAATTAGGAAAATAAACCTCACCAGAGTAAGAATCAAGTGGGGAGGGAAGAAGTAAATTAAGTTACATTAGAAGCTTGTACAATGTGGAGTAAAGAACAGAGCAGGACAGCTGGACTTTGTCCAGGTAGCACGGGGGACTTTGGGGACTTGAAGTAAGATACCACAATGAAAGGGATGTTTAAAAAAGACTACCTACCAAGAGGGAGTAGGTGTTAAAAGCAGAAATATTTGTTAGGGATTATTTCAATTTTTCAGAAGGAGGTGTTGAATGTCTAGAAAAGCAAAAGGAATGGAGGCAGTTAAAACAACATCACCACTACACAGTGCAGGTGGGTCTAAGAGGGTGTAAAGAAGCATCACTTGAAGTTAATAGTTGAAGCGTTATGGTTGTGGTTCTCAAACACTAGCAGAAATCAGAATTTTCTGTGGGGCTTGTTAAAACACAGATTTCTGGGTCTTGATCCAAAGCCCTTTCTCCTTATGATAGAGAATCACAGAGGCTAAGAAATCCTTGAGATTCCACAGAAGGTAGAATTATGTATCTAACAGTTAATGTCAGACACCACATTGTAAAGATTTCATTTCCCAAGATTAGAGTAGAGGTATCATAAAGTCAGAGGATATTTATTCATACATATTAAATTTCATGTAATTTGAACATATAATACCATAAACATAATTCTTTTCCCAAATACCAATCGCTGTACCCATAGTCCCTTTCTAAGGTCAGAACAATGATTTAACAATCACATTGCCCAGCAGAGATATACTATGCATTTTGCGAAATTAACCAAAATGAGAACTCCTGGGGTACATAACTCAGCTCTCCCCTTCCAACATGTGCATGGTTTCCTTCATCTCCCATTATGCTCTTTGGACTTGTAGTGATGTAAATGACATAAATGAACAGCTGCATTCAGCAAACCAGATGGTCACATGTGGGAACAGAGATGGGATGGAGACAATAGAAGTAATAGCCTATAAAGTAAGCAAGCGCTACCAATATTCTACTTTTTCTATTAATACCAAGAGAAAGGTTAATTATTTCCATCCGTCCTCACTTAACAGAGAGAATTAATCTCGAAGGCACAGTAAGAAATTTTCAGCAAAATTCCACAAGTGCTTATTCTAAAATGGGGAAGGAGAGTGATTGAATGTGTGCTGGAGAGCTTGATGGAAACAGTGAAGAGGCTTATGTAAAACTCTGTTTGTTTGAGAGATAGGCTAAGTTTGTAGGTTTGGGAAGAGAGTAAAGGAGCAGTTTGTTCCCTCTTTCTCAGTATTAACCCAGATGAAACAAAAGGTAGCCTTTTGGTTACCAGATGCTATTTTTCTCTGAAATTTAAGATATTGGAAATCAAGTTGACTCTTTTCCTCTGTGCATAACATGAAGTACATGAATAACATGGATTTGCATTTAAAGGTGGGATGCACACTCTCATGTTTTGTAGACATAGATTGTAAATCTTTGTAAACTTTCCATAATTGTATTTTTCTTTTCTCTCTTAAGAAGTCCTTCCTCATAGCACATTCCATGTGTATACCATCTTCCTTCAAAACTGCACATTTAACCATATTTCAATTATCTGTGAAGAAAAAGAAATTGTGGTGCGCACTACTACTTTGCAACAGATAGATTGACTTGCTGAAGAATCTTAAAGTTCATAAATGGCCATTAAAATTCAGAATTATGAGAATTATAGTATTTTTATCTGCATCTTCATTAATATAAAAATCAAGGCTAGTCTATTGCTTGGCTCTATATTTCTTACAGAAGCATCTAGGGTCTAGGTCTTTTGTAAACAGTTACATAATTTTTTTTAATTCCATACTTTGTTGTATATTAGTGTTTTAAAAAACAATGAGACACAGGAGATAAAACAAACTATTAATAATGCTAAAGCAAAATGAACATTTATTTCTAATATTAGAAATCAAAAGGAAATATTTTCAATAAAAATCACAGAATAATAAAAGAAAACCAGGGAGAACAAAATGTTTAGACTTGATTCTATTACATAAAAGTATTTTAGACTATATATTTTTTTGTTATTAAAGAGTAAACCATGTTTATTTGTAGACAAATTGGAAAAGAACAAAGAGTATTAAAGAATAAAATAAAAATCAACCATTATTCTAGAGATAATTAGTATTAACATTTTGTTGTATTTACTCCTAATCAATACTTCACACGTTAAAAAACTTTTATATATATAGCATGGAATATCTCAAATGTAGGATACCATATATATGTCATATATATTTCACGATATATATATCAAATGTGTTATTTTTTAAGCATTGTTTTTAGTCATGGAATGAAATTGCATGATCATACCAAGATTATGTGCTTAATTATTTCCCTGTTGAAAGTAATATATCTTTAAGCCAAATTTTTTGCTACTAATAAAATTATGTGATAAACTTATTTCCTATTATGAGTTTCTTACTACGCTCTTGTTCTCTGGTGAGGAGACAGACTTTTATCAAATAACCAGTCATAGCTAGAACTAAACAGAACTTTTTCATAGGTTTTGTAGAAGATGGAAGAATCAAGAATTTATTTATTCTAATAATTTTTAATAACTACTCTTTTTAGGCATGTCTCCACTGGGGACATACCAGTAGACAAAATTTATAGAACTTGGGTCCTAGCATTCTCATTTACTAAGATACAGAAAAGAGCAGAAAGTGTTTTGTGGGGTTTGATGGCAAGAAAGGAAACGGAGTCATACAAAATTCTGGTTTGAGCATGCTGAGATTGAGTTTCCAGTGAGATATCTTAGAGATTTACTGAAGTTGCTCAGAAAATCAGTCTGGACTAGAGACATTGACTTGGGACCAATCAGTATGCAGATGGGAGCAAACACCATGGAAGTGACTGTAATTACTCAAGGAATATGCTGACTGAGAAATACTGGGAGTGTAGGACTTATACCTAAGGAACACCAACATTTTTTTTAAAATGTGTTTGCAAAAGATATGGAAACAAAACAAAACAAAACAAAACAAGACAAAACTCCTAAAATTGTAGAGCCATGGAGACAAAGAAAGTGTACTGTCAGAAAAAGAAATAGACAATGATATTCCTTCTGAGATTTCAATTGAAATGAAGACTAACATGTGCACATTGCATTTAGAAATATAAAGCTCATTACTAACACAGATTTGATATAAACCCTACTCCAAACTACACACTTTTTTGATCTCTTATCTCTATTGTCCCCACTTAATTTTGGCTACTGCCTTCTGTGGCCACACCTTACAATTTGTCATGACCTGTTACTGTGCTGCTCCTGAAATCATAAAGTCAGACATTACACTCTGTGACATTAACATCATTTCCCCCATCTCACACACTCAAATGCTTCCAATTAAAAAAATCACTTGATAGTGTGTCCCTCAGTACATTGACCCCCTTTTCCCCCTGGCCATTATTTGTTTCCCCTAGCCATTCCAAAGTCCAACACTGTCCCAAGATTCTTCAACAAATTTGACTCACTTTGTGGGGCATTGTTTGTGTGACAGTGTATCCCTACTTCTAAGCCAACAGAAATGTTAGACTCAGAATAAAAACATGTGTATTCTCTTCTTACAAGTTTTTTTTTTTTTTTTTTTTAACAAGTGAGAGATGAGTTCAAGCAATCTCTTTAATCATTTTAGGAGGCACATTGATGTTTCCACAGTAGAAGGTGTAATGGAATTTCTGTTAAAAACTCTCAATTCTCTTGTGATGGCCATTTAAAAAAGCCTGCCTGCATGTCTGAAATTGTGATTTAGCCAAGGAGTCCATGACGTTTAGAAATATCCCAAACAGAGATAAACTCTGAACCTATGGAAGCCAGAGTGGTTGGGCTAGATGGCTGTTGTCTTAGTTTGAGTTCCCCCAAAACCTTCAGATAAGGGATAAAGTTCAAGTGGTTCATTCAGGTCTGATACCAAGAAATAACAATAGGAGAAAAGGGGCGAGATAGAGGAAGGCAGACTATAAAGGGTGTGCTGTTATATCAGTTACCCCGTTGAGTAATTGGAACTTAATCCTACTGCAGAATTCAGAAAGTTGGTGTAGAACATGTGATTCTCAACTATCCCCACTTCCCTTTTGCACCCAGGAAAGAGCTAGAGTAGTTATGCCTGCTGGTAACAATCCTTGGCTAGCAGTACCCCTGGTGGTAGCAGAGGAGGGCAGACAAGGAGCGGGAGAGAGAGAAGGTCTCAAAAGAGTGTCAATGGAAAGGCAGTCTTTGCTCCAGCTTCTTCTGACTCCCTCCTATCCAAAGAAGATAGGCTAGCCCTAACAATTTATCTCCAGGGTATAGGATTCTGTCAAAATGTATGGGCTTCTATTCTGATAAAAAGTTTTGTTTAAAAATTATTTGGATTTAAATAGCTCTAGATTAAAAATATTCCATTTGTTCCTGTTTATATTATTCAAAAGACCCCTTTCTGTTGAATTTCATTTAAATAAACCAGTATGGGGACCGTTGATTTTGTCTAATGGTATAATCCCATAAAAATGGCTGTACATATGCAGATAGTTGGATAAGACCTTACATCAAAGTGTTTGTTCCTGTTTTCTTAATTTTGTTCTCTTTAACTGCTACCTTAATAACATAAACTAGCTTTATTCCAGCACAAAACTGATCCCAATATCTCACTGATTTAGCACACTGAAGTGTTATATTTTAATCACACCATGTCCCTTGTATCAGCACAAGAATCACTGCTCCACATGGTCATTCAAGAACCTGGGATGATGCAGGGTTCGTAATGTTATAGTTACATTCTGTGCTTAAATAAGCAGCTTGTTTGGTCACAGGAGCACGGAAAGAGTATGAAGAATAGAATCACATGTAAGGTTTCTTTTTTCTCAACTCATAAGGGACAAATCATTTCTGCACACCTTGGCCAGAACCACTCACATTGTAACGCTAACTGCAAGAGGCTGAAGGATGTAAGAGGGCGAAGAGACTATTTGATGATGATTATTGTTTTTGCCGTACCCACCAAATAAGAAAGACCTTCAAGGTTATCCAGACCAGGGGTTTTCCTGCTGTGGACTGAAGGAACTCTACTGCTCCCAACATCCTTTAGGAACTCTTAAACGTAGAGCCATTATTCTGTTTCCCTCTCATGTTAACCAGGAAAACTTTTCTCCAGTATTTTCTCAGTATTGAGGTCCCCATTACATTTTGTTTGAAGAAAGAATTCTGTAGCTGTAAAAAAAGTTGGACTGTGACAAATGTGGTTCAGCTTTTTCATTTTAAAGAAAAGAAAGATCAAGTACAGTGATACGGTCTTTAATGCCATGTAGCTTGTTAGTAAAAGATCTTGTGCAGGAATCTTGTTAGGACACCATCCACTTAGACATTATACCTGTCATTGTTAGAGAAATCTTTTCTCTAAGATCTTTGTTAGAAGTATCTGGAAGAACTTCAGCAAAAAGTGACTTGAGAAAAAATAAATGAAAGAAGAAAATAAAATCAGAAGAGAGAGAGAGAGAGACAGATAGAAAAAGAAAAGAAATATCTTTGGCAAAGTCTACAGGAGTAAAGTGAGAGAGCCAGAGAGAGGCACAAGAGGTGTGAAGAGGCTCAGAGAGCCTCTCAGTCTAGACTCCAGATGTGAGTACATGGTTTCAGTGGGTGCGATGCTGGACTCTGCAAATACTTTTGCCAGATGTCATGGCTGAGCTACAAATCCCTGGATGGGTGACAGAATTGGCTGTTGTTCTGTTCAGTGTTTTGCTTCTTAGTGTGTCATTCTGCTGGCTGATCTAAGGTTATAACACCAGATAAGGGAAGGCCTTTTATTCTGGCAGTCAGCATTTTGGCTGACCTTGAGGAAGTGAAGCACAGCGGTGAAGCCCTCTTGAGTGTCCATGAGGCAGGTTGGTAAAACTCAGACTATTAGTCCTGCTACCTTCCCAAATGGAGATCAGACTGACCCCCAGAAGGCAAAACTATGGAGAGACAGAGTAAATAAAAGAGAAATAGGCTACTGCTGGCTAGCAGAAGGATCTTGGGAAAACTGCTTTATCTTTCTGAGACTCTATTTCCTCTGAGGGATTTAATTAAATGGTCTCCAAGTTCCATCTGAACAATGACACTCTATAATCCTGTGAAATGGCACCATGAAGGAAGGATAAATGAGATAGCCATGTTCCTTCTGAACGTACATGATAAAACATTGAGCAGCCAAATGTTTTGCTTTGTGAAATAAACAAGGTAAATATTTGCTCTCTGCAAGTGAGAAACTTGTAGAATCTGGCAATGAGTTTTACACAGAAGAGCTAAGATGGAATAGCTCTAAAGACAAGAAAGGGTTGTAGAAAAGGGAAAATATTAAAGGGCCAGCTCTAGGCAATAATTCAGATATCAACATATTTTGTGTTTCCATTTTCTCATCATTCTTCCACTCTTTAAACTAATACTTAGTATCTGCTACAGGCTATGTCTAGAATTTGATGGTGAAGGAAATAACACAGTCTTCACCCCCGCAAAGCTTACAATAGAAAGGTGGATTTAGTCAATTAAACAAAGCTATAATGCAGTGAATAAGGACAATCACAAGGGAAGAGATATGACAGATGAAAACGGGGGAGGCATCCAGTCCAGGTTTGGAAGACCAGAGATCATGGAGGAAATGTCTCTTAAGCTGAGTCCTGTCAGAAATGTGAAAAAGGGTTAGTCAGACAAAGAGGTGGAGAAGGAAAGTGCTAGGCATGTCCAGGAAACTGGAAGCAGTGCATCACAACTCTGCCACTCACTGCCTGTTCTTGTCGCATTCTTTCCTACTTCATTTTCTGGAAAATGAAAGGTTTCGTGAGAGGTTTAGTGACATGAACTCTCTCCAAGCTTCAGTTTCCTTGCCTGGAAAGTGGAACAGTGGCAGGTTTCACAGAGGGCAGGTACACACCTTAATATTAAATGAGATAGCATGTGTACAGCTACTACAGAGCCTGCCATAGAGGAAGTGCTCCATAAATGATAGCAAATTATGTTATTACAGTGCGGGGCTTGAAAAGAATAACACAGGAGTCAAAATTTTGCCCAGGTTTCTAGCCTGGGGGTTTGCTTAAATGGTAATGCCATTCCTCACATATGGAATATGGGAAGAAAAGGCAGATATGGCTGGGAGGGTAGCAAGATTCTCAACTCAATTCTGGACATTACTGAATTGGGGGTATATATGCAACCAGCAGATAAAGCATCCAGTAGGTGGAGGAAAGAGGGAGATCTGGGCTGAACATATATTTTCAACTTAATACACATACAGTACAAAAATAATGCCCCCCACTTCTCTTTTCATTGCCCCATGTTGTTCATTGAAAAAACTCCTCTTTTTTTTTTTTGATCTATGTATATTTCATCCATAGCTGTCAACTCCTAAATTATTAGCTGATAATGAATTGTATTTTAATAGTGGGAGGATTGTAAATGTTCAGAAAATGGAGATTTTTTTAGGGCCCTAAGAAACAGAGCACCAGTGGGCAGGTTTATGGAATCTCACTATCAGCTGAGGTTAAATTGTTAAGAGCTGGCCAGGCCAGACAGAAAGCCATCCACTCTTAAACAGAATATTTTCTGTGCTTGTGTTGTTTTCTGAAAAGAAAATGGTAGTGGGTTAATAGGAGGCCTCAGACATATTTGCTGAAGCGAAAACTTAAGATTTTTTCTGACACATCTTCCTGCCCAAAAAATCCAATTAGCTACAAAACATTGTCAGTGTAGCAAATCTGCCTGCCCCTTTTTTTTGTTTTTCATTTCACATTAATATCAGATGAAATAATTAATGCCTTTCAGAGCATTTTTCAGATCAAAAACATACATACAATCACATGACAAAATTGGCATTTAAAGGAGAAAAACAACTTTATTTAACATAAAACTTATTGAAAAATTTAAAGGCTGCCAACTGGGCAGGAAATTAAGGTGAGTTCTCTGAAAAGTCCCTCTGCTCATCAATAGGAGGGAACAGCAGGAGGCTTGGCTGCAGGTCCCCAGATTTTTTCCATATAAAGTCTTTGTTTAGCAAGGCTATAAGCTGTCCCAGATATTACCTTCCTTCCTCCCACTGAGTATAAAACTCTAGCAAGTCTCTACTTTGGAATTAAATTCTCTTCCTGCTAGGCTTTCTTTCTGCTATTGTCTACGACCTCAGACTTCCCAGAACCCCAATTTTCAGTTCACAACCCACCTTTATTTAGCCCCTGATTTCTCTGTCCTCAGTGCTGGGTAAGCAGTGGCAGAAGAAAGTCAGGCTTAAAGCAAAAAAATAGTCTTCTCAAATGTAGTTGCAAGTGAGGTGTGCAAGGCTCTCTGAAGAATATTTTTAAAAAGTTCATTTATAAGCCTGCCATGTAACCAGCACTCTAATTCAACTGTCCACTGCTCACTATTTAATTCTCTTATTGAAGCCATAGCTGCTATTGATGCCTTAAAAGCAGTAGATGTATTAGAAAAGTGGAACTTGTATTCTGGTTCTACCTTTCATAGCTTTTTGAAATTGGATAAGTTATTATTAGTACTTCGAAATTCATTTCCACACCCTGTCCAAAATAACTGGAGAGCAAAGTTTTCTTTCTGTGCTTCAGTATTGTTTTATTGTTTTATTCATGCGTCCATTTCAAAAATTCTCACCTTCAATTGTAATGATTCTACATCTGAGATTATGAACTGCATTTCGTTACCTCTGTATATATACTTCTATATTCCCAGATTAGCACATTGCACACCACATATGTTCCATGACATTTTATAAGACATTAAAAATATCACTGCCTCACAAAGTTGTCAAATATATTAACAGTAAACATTACTGTTGCCGGAGCTGGAATGTGTACCTGCCTTCTCCTTCAAATACGGAGAAATACAGAATATAACATAACAAAATGATACTTTTAGTTTAACAAAGCTCAAAATAAGAAGGAGGAAAATGTTCATGTTATTAAAATAAACAAGAAAGTTAAAACTAAAGTTTCAAGCTCAGATAATGCTATAGAGGCCTGAGGGACATTAGATAAGCATATCCACAGCAGAGCTAGCTAAGAGTGGAGTAAGGAGATGTGGTCTTGAGCTCACAAAAGGCAAAGGCCTGTAACTTAAACCTCTGTGCAAAGACATATTCTCATAAGAGTTGCTCTCTATATGGAAACTGGACTAGAACTAGTTCACCCTGAAACTCTTGTGGGGGAAAAAAGTAAAAAGTGTCTGAATTCCTGCTACCAACAAATTCAAGCATCACAAATAATAAATTAATGCATAAAAATTTATCTTAAATTGAATATATCTCATACCCATAAGATAATAAAATATAGCTGATTATTAATAAAATAGCTTCTGGCCAAGATGGAGGCATAGGTAGAAATATTTTGCTTCTTCACACAACCAAAAGAAGGATAACAACCAATTAAAAAATAACAACAACTAGAACTTCCAGAAAATCAAACTGCATGGAAGTCTGACAACTAAAGAGTTAAAGAAACATTCATCCAGACTAGTAGGAGGGGTGGAGATGGGCAGCATGGGCAGAGGGGACTAGGCAAGGCTGTGGAATGACCGGGGGTTAGCTGACTAGGCGGTTCCTCATTTACACGCAGATAAGCCCAGAGGAACAACTGGAGGACAGACTGTGAAGCCCAGGATTTCAGCGTGGGAAACTAAAGACTCAAAACCTCTGGCCGTAAGAACCAATGGGGGTTAAGGTGGCAGGAGAAACTCCCATTCTCACAGGAGAGTCCATTGGAGAGGCCCACAGGGTCCTAGAATGTACACATATTCACTTACCTGGGATCAGCACCTGAAAGGGCACAATCTGCTTGTGGGAAGCATGGGAAGTGATGGAAAGCAGGAAAAGAGCTGAGCAAATGGCATTTTTCCCTCTCTGATCCCTCCCCCACATAAAGCACCATAATGCAGAGAAGTGGGTTACCCCACCCTGGTGAATACCTAAGGCTGGGCCCCTTACAACATAACAGTTGCACCAAGACAAAGAAATATGGCTGAAATGAGAGAACAGATCAAAACTCTAGAAAAAGAACTAAGAGATGAGAAATAGACAACCTATCAGATGCAGAATTCAAAACATTGGTAATCAGGATGCTCACAGAAATGACTGAGTTCAGTTGCAAAATGAAGAAAGAAATAAAGGTTATACAAAATGACATAAAGGAAAATATACAGGGAACCAAGAGTGAAGGGAAGGAAATCTGGATTCAAATCAATGATTTGGAACAGAAGGAAGAAATAAACATCCAACTGGAACAGAATGATGGAACAAGAATTCAGAAAAATTAGGAGAGGCTGAGGAAGATCTGGGACAGCTTTAACCACTCCAACATCTGAATCATAGGGGTGCCAGAAGGCACAAATAGAGCAAAAAAATGAAAACTTATTTGAACGAATAATGAAGGTAAACTTCACCAATTTGGTAAAGGAAATAGACCTTCTGGAATTCCAGGAAGCTCCGAGAGTCCCAACGAAATTGAATCCAAGAAGAAACACACCAAGACACATCATAATAAAATTACCCAAGATTAAAGACTAGGAGAGAAAAGTAAAAGCAGCAAGAGGAAAGGAGATAGTTACCTACAAAGAAGTTCCCATAAGACTATCAGCTGATTTCTTGAAGGAAACCTTGAAGGCAAGAGGCCAGAAAGAAGTATTCAAAGTCATGAACAGCAAGGACCTACATTGAAGATTACTCTATCCAGCAAAGCTATCATTTAAAATGGAAGGGCAGATAAAGTGCTTCCCAGATAAGGTCCAGTTTAAGGAGTTCATCATCACCAAGCCCTTCTTATATGAAATATTAAGGAGACTTATCTAAGAAATAGAAGAAAATCAAAACTATGAACAGGAAAGAACAACAAAGTCACAACTATTAACATATGAACAAAAACAAACTAAGCAAACAACTAGAACAGGAACAGAATCACAGAAATGGAGAACATATGGAGGGTTATCAGTGGAGACAGGGTGGAGAATGGAGGGAAGAAGTACAGGAATAAGAAGCATAATTAGTAGGCATAAAATAGACAAGGGGAAGTTAAAAATAGTATAGGAAATGGAGAGGGCAAAGAACTTATTTGTATGACCCATGGACATGAACTATGGAGTAGGGGAGTGCTGGAGGGTGGGGGAGGTACAGGGCAGAGGAGGATAAAGGGGAGGAAAAAAATGGTACAACTGTAATTGTATAATCAATAAAATATACTTTAAAATAAATAAAATAATATCCACAAATAAATAAATAAAACTTTAAAAATAGAATAAAATAAAACTGTTTTATGAAAACAAAACCTAATGTGAATTAAGCCTTTAATAGATAAAACAGCTCCTTGGAAGATGAGGTCAAAATTTTTCAAAAATTACCAGTCACCCAAAGAAATGGTCAGCCATGAAGAAGAGTCAGCACATTCCATAAAAGAGTATCTAAAAGAGATAATACAAGTACAGTGAGCATAATGATTAAAGAGACACAAAATAATATAAACACCAAAATTAAAAAAATATGATTCCATGGGAGAGAGGGAAACATATTTGTGAAATACCCCACTATAAATAATAGTCACTGAAATGAAATTCAATGTTCAAGTTAAACAGCAGAAAAACACAATTGCAGAGAAAATTAATGAATTGGATGACAAAGATGGGGATAATAATAATGAGTAATAATAAAAAGCAAAGAGAGGTCAAAATATATAGATGATGGAAGGAGAATGACCAAAGTACAGATGATAGGTTCTCCACAAAAAGAAGTAGGAAAGAATGGGACAAGAACATTATTGGAAACAATAATGGCTGAGATTTTTCTGGCACAGAGAAAATCATGAATTCCCAGATGGAAAAAGTATAACAAGAAATGTTTAAAAATGACCCTGCATCTAAACATATGGGAAGAAATCGAAGAAACCAATCTTCTAAACTCATGAAAGCAAATAGAGAAATGAAGCTGATTAGATTACTTACAATAAACAAAATTTAGCAACAAGGAGGGCAAAAGACAATTAAATGAGATTTTTCAAAGGATTGAGGGAAAATAACTGTGAACTTAGAATTTCAACACTGGCCAAAGTTTTCAAAAAGTAAAAGTGAGATCATAATTTTAGGAAAAAATATTGGAAGAATTTACCATCCACAAACCCTGTAAGACTACAGAAGAATGAATATCGATAAGAGGGAAATTCAGCCCAAAGAAAGAAATAAAAATTCAAGAAAAAAAAGTACTCACAAAGCAAAAAGTAGCAAAGAAACATGGGTAAAACTAAAGAAGCATCAGTTCTAAATAGCCATAACAATTTAAATAAATAATTTTGGTGGGGTTTGTAAACAAGGTGGAAATAAAATACGAAATAGTAATAACAAAGTGGAAAATGTAAAGTTTGAAGCATATTAATATCCTTTTTGTGGGAGTATAGTAAATAACTGTTAAATTTAGACATTGTTGAATTTAAAATGTCATAAGAAAATAGAAGTAACATCAATAAATATAGAAACTCCAATCTAGTGTAAAAGAGAAAAAGGAAGGAAGGAAGGAAGGAAGGAAGGAAGGAAGGAAGGAAGGAAGGAAGGAAGGAAGGAAGTTTTGTCAATTTAATGAAAGGCAGGAAAGAAGAGTACAGTAAAGCAAAGAAAAACATAGCTGAAGAATAAAAAGATTCCAAAACTATTAGTAAGGTCATAAAAGTAAATAGATATACATCACTTGTTATTTTTTGTCAGTAAACAAAATATAGAATAAAATCCAGCTACATTTTTTAATGAGATACCTAAAACAAAATATACATGTGGTTTGAAAGTTAAAGGAGAAAATTACATATGAGAAAAAATTGTCATAAATAAAGCTTGTTTAGCCACGTTAATAGCAGATAAAATACACTTCAAGGAAAAAGTTGTTAAGGACAAAGGGAATTATTATAACGATAAAAGAAAATGTTTGCAAGGTTAACATAACAATGCAAAGTGCTTTTGGCATATAGTCTAATTTAATTATATAATTATATATTATTAAAAGTATAGATTGATAGAATTTCAATAAGAAACTAAAGAATGCAAAGTTAGAAATGTTGATGAAACTCACAAAAACTAAATACCAAACAAATAAAACTCTAAAATTCTTAAGAAAAGAAAAAGTCAGAATATACAAGAATTAATAAGCTAGATTTAATGGATGCATATTGAATTCTATAATCAACAATTAGTGACTATACAAACTTTCTGAATGCATACTACAATTTTTATTTTTATTGTCACCCGAGGACATGCTTATTGATTTTTGTAGAGAGAGAGAAAGGAAGGAAGAGAGAAGGAGCGCAGCATTGATGCGAGAAAGAAACATTGATCAGTTGCCGGCCACACACAAGCTCTAACTGACAACTTTTGGGTTTATGGGACAAATTCTCCAACAAACTTTGAGCCACAACAGCCAGGCCCATACTGAACATTTTAAAACTGACCAGCTACTAAATCACAAAAGACTCAAGAAAAAAAACGAAGTTGTATAACAGAAACTATGCTCTCTGATGTGAAGCAAGAAAATTTGTATTCGATAACGAAAGACAGCCATACAGTTACTAATTTGAAAATTTAGAAATTCATCTGTACCTAGTCGTTGGGTCAAAGAAGTGGTAATAGAACTTGCAAAGTATTTAGAGATAAACAATGAAATATCACAGTAAACTTTGTAATATTACTCAAATATTATTGGCATGTAAATTTATGACCGACCTATATAGATTTCTGTAGATGGTTTCCAGTGCCCTCTGGCTTCGTGATAGAGCCACAGCAGGGATCAGACTGAGTTAAGAAATTGATATTAGGGGATTTATTCTCTTGGCATTCAGCCCAAGAGGTAAGTTGGCTCTGTCCCACAATGGTTTACTGCTGGCCTCAAAGGAGCAATGCTGCCTAACTCTCTCTCCTCTGAGTTGCAGTAAGCTTTCCCTCCACCATCGCTTTGGATCTGGAGGTTAACTACACAGCTGCTCTTAGCCCTGGGCTGTCTTTCTGCAACTTGAGGTTTTTGTATACCCACATCTTTGTAAACAGTCCTGTTGTAAATAAACCCTGCTCAAATTATACTGTTTTGAGAGTGCCATCTGTTTCCTGTTGGGAGCATGACTGAATCAGTGACATAGATTTAATTTAAAAGACCTGTGCACTCCTGGAGAAAGGGAGAGAGTAGAGTAATGGCAAAAATGGTATGGTTTTCTGGTGTGGCCATCATGTGCATTGGTGCCACCTGGATCTAGCAAATGCACAATTGCTGCCCTCTCTCTCCCAGGGCATGCTAATGGATTCCTCAGAAACTCCCCCTCTCTCAGCTCTACTTGCCTTGGCATGGTCATGGTGTCTTTCCTGCTGGCTGCCATTTGGTCACTTTTGACTTTGCCTCAGACCCTGTTCTCTTGTAAATAGTGAGAAAGGAGAGAGAAAATGGAATCAAATGAGTGAAGAAGAATTGACTCAATTGAGTCTATAAGATTTTACTTCTATATGTTAAAAAAGATCTTTATCAATGTCATAAAATATTAGCATTAATATTAATGCATTGAATTTGGATAATGGATACAGGGAAGTCAGATTTTTTCTTTATGTTTAAAAACATTGAATACTTAAGAAAACAATTTTTGAGGAAAGAGGAAAGTGACAAGGTATATAAGAGCCTTTCACACAGGATATGATGCAAGGATTTACTGCATTTCTCTGACATCTTATTCACACTCTATCCCACACCTCCACTGCTACCAACACTCTGATTTCAAATTGCAGAGATGAAGCAGATTATTTACCCTAAACAAAATTAGCAAAGAAGACGAAGAAGACGAAGAAGACGAAGAAGAAGGAGGAGGAGGAGAAAGGAGATTTTCCAAAGGTCTAAGGTGAAATAACTGTGAACTTGAAATTTCAACACCAGCCAAATGATTTCAAACTGTAAAAGTTAGATAATAATTTTAGAAGAAAAAAAACATTCTGGGAGAATTTACCATCCAGAAGCCCTTGATGTAAAAACTACAAGAATAAATAGCAGTAAGAATTCTACCCAAAGGAAGAAAAATTTTCAAGAAACAAAAGTATAAAGAATAAGGTTTACATTCTGCCCACCGCATCCCAAAGATCTCAATCCAATTTGCCAAATGAGATCTTTCCAAATTCTCGGGATTGTATCAGGTTGGAAAGAGAGGAAAAGAAGATGAGAAAGGGTTATAGGATTTCTTAAAGAGTTTGAGCCACAGATTTAGGCACTCTCTAATCCTGTAATTAGGCTTCCAGCAGTGGCTGCATCTCTTCTTTGATTTCTTTTTCTTTCACCAGATAATCTTCACCACAGCAGCCATTGCTTCTCCCTGCAGAACCTCAGCTTCCCTTTATTTCCTTATCTCTACAAACCATACCCCACTTCTTGGTAACTTAGGAAATCTAAGAGCAATGGAAGGTATTAGGTTTTCCTCGAGTTCCCAGTAATGGAACATAGAAAATTGATTGAGAATGTTTGAAGGTTGAATACAATGCCACTACCCCAATTTAAACAAGAGATCCTCATTACACTTTATAGAGAAGTAGCTCCAAGATATGTCTGCCTTAAAGAGACTATCATGAAGTTGAATCACACCTTTTATCCTAGCACCCACTCCTGTCCCGACCATTAGCAGACACCAATATTTTTCCTTCATTTTTGGCTAGAATTCATTTTTATGTATGAGGGGAGACCCCCCCAAACAGAATTATTTATAAAAACCTGTGTATTCTTACATGTTTAAACTTCAGTCACTTTCAAAATACTCTCCATTTAATGCAATGCACTTAAACAGTTTTTGAATTTGTCAATTTTGATGCCTTTTAGAATTCCTGCTGTTTTTTGTTTCATCTCTCCCACGTTGACAGAACATTTTCCTTTGATGACTTTCTTGATCTGGGGACACACAAAAAAAGTCACTTGGGGCAAGATTTGGTGAATGGGTGGGGCATGGAGGTCATGCTGTCTTTGGTCAAAAAGTTTAATACATTTATTTTATTACATTAATACATTCCACTTAATACATTAATACACATCATAACTGCTGAACACTCAGCATGGGGTGGGCAGATGCACTCATAAATCACCCATCATGAAATGGGCAAATGCATTGAAAGAGTCTTCAAAGAAAATTCACTGAAGTCAAACACAGCCTTTCACAATAACACCAGCTGGTACACTGATACACATGGGTTCCTAGAACACTCACCTATCAGGGGAAGCCTGTACTACAAGAGGCTAACCCTCCAGAATATAATTCTGGGTCTTTTTTGGGGTGCCCCCTGGTATTTGCATAAAATAATGTGTAATTCAGAATAAGATAGTGTTCTAGCCCAGTCTTTTAATTTAAAGATAAAGAAATTGAAATCTCACCACAATAAACATAATATCATTTAAACTAAATCTTAGAAATGAGAAACCACTGACCTAAGTTATATAAATATTTTTATTTTTTACTTACTAATTTATCGAAAATTGTTGAGAACCTATTGTATACCAGACAGTGGTGTCTATATGGGTCCTATGAGTTTTTAAAGGAGTTGCAGTAGATTTTTCCCAAGACAGATGGACTTAGATAACAAAAGTGGTTATTTTAGGAACTGCTTATAAATTTAACTTAATACGTTTATTTTTATGAGCACATCATAATGTTCTACTATGCTCTTGGAGAACAATGTTAATTCAGCTTCTTGGTGATCTGATGCACCCAGGACACTACCTAGCTGATGTTCTGATAGTAAATTTTTGAAGACTTGGCATTGGCTTCCAAAGTCTTTCTTCTAAAGTGGTCAAATTCTTTTCTACTTCCAAATTTGAGATTGTTTGTAATCCAGTCCTATGTGTCACCCTTTCTAGTCACCTCTTTCTTACCAAGAGCATGAAAAGAAAGATGTTGCCTGACTGCAGTGTGCTGGTCATTACAGAAAAAAGTAATATTTTCAGTATATTGCCATTTGTAGGAGACCATTCTGCATAGCATGGGCCGAGCTACCAGTGGAAAAGCAAGGTCCCACAGGACCCACACCCATGGATAGGTTCTCCTGTGGGGAATCAGGCCTGCAATGTACCTAAGCCACTTTGAGACTTGCTTTTGCTAAAACTCCCTCACCCTGAATTGAGACAGCAAGTGCTTACTGTAACTTCCTAAAATCCATGCTAAAACTCCCCAGTATGGAGTGTAACTGGTTCAACCACTTTTCCCTTTGCATTTGCAAATATCCTTCTTCTGTGATGTGATTAGCAGTATTGGCTCCTTTGTCTTCTGTAAAAGGTAACCACCTAAGGTGAACCTATGCATAGTAAATGAGGATCATCATGTAATTTGACCAGAAAAGAAATAAAGGCCAGTCACGGCAAGGGCCACAGCTTTTTCTCCCCTTGTGAGAAAAGCCATGCTGTCCCTTTTCCTCCACAGGACTTGGTAGTCTGTGTGAATTTGTCTCTTATCTCATCCACAATGTGGTGGACCCCAGCTTGGGGTCCTCATCAGCCATTCCTTCCTACTGATGTAATGAAGTGAGGAATTAATCAATGAGCATTCCTAGCAGAGACTTGTGGACAAATCTGAGGCTAGTAGTGGACAATTTATGGGTAGAGATAAGAGCAGACAGGAGAATCAGAAACTAAAGAAGGAGGATGATACTGAATAACAAACACAAGCCTTTCTTTTGCCTGTGGGAAGAACACTTATCTACCACTTGCCTTCAAAACTATTCCATATCAAGTGGCTTCTATTTGCATAACACTTTTACTTTGCAAGGCACTTGCCAGCATATTATTGCCATCTGGTCTTCTAGAAATCATATAGTGTTGGCCAGAAAAACTGAGGCTTGCCAAAGGCATCCAGGTCTCAATAATCGAAATAATCCAAAACTTGCACAACAAAGCAGGGAGAAGATTAGAAAGTTTGAAACAGAATATCAGAGTTGCCTTGCTCTTGTTATAATGTTCTTTGTGTGGAAACATTGTATCCCAGTTTCAGTATAGGCTATTTATTGCAAGAGGCAAATCTGAGGGAATAGATGCTATTGATTCTGGAAAGTAATTCTGAAGATTTAATGAAACCCATTGGGAGACTAATGGTTACCTAAGGTGTTCATGAAAAGTAATAAAATTTGGTTCTGATAATGAATCAGAAAATGTTTGCATGCATTTCCTCCATTGATCAAGCAGTTGAGAGCTGCTTTCTAGAGAATCAGCTCTAATGAGATAGGCTTTTCAGATCAGCCAAGGCATGCAGTATTAATTTTTTTTCTTCGGTAAGAATCTCTGTATCCTAAATAAATTCTCCCCCTCTTCTTACACAGACCCCACCTTGCTCATATTTCTGGCCATCAGATCCACAGACTACAATTTTTTGGCCAGAAAGTCTCTAGGATCTTTCTTGACTGTGAACCCTCATGTCAAGCCATATTCTAGGACAGGTTGATTACTTTCTGTTTGTTACTCTTTTCATATCTACCATATCTCTGCTGGTCCTCACATCTTTATCCCAGCTATAGTGGTTAATACTCTGTGAATTATGGTAAATGGTGCATTCAACCATTTCCTGTCTGGCCTATGGATTCTAAATTTCCCCTCCTCCTTGGAAACTTTTGGTGATGACTCCTAAAGAAAAGAGAAAGGGGATTAAAATGTATCACTGTTAAATCAGGGTCAAAATTAGGTACTTCTCACATTTAATTCTATCAATAGTTCTTTGGGTTACTTGTATACTATTTGGCTTATGAAGAAATTAAGATTTGCAGGAGTTAGTAACTTGTCCTCCACCACCCAGCTAATAGTGCCAGGTGAGCTGACCTCACAAAAGTCAATTCATTGTAGTTTGCCAATATAAATATAATTTAATCAAAAAACAGCTATTTCATACACCTAAGTTACTAGTGCTTTAAGGTTTGGCAGAAGTATAATAATGGAAAGGTTGAATTCTCCCAGATCTTCAAGTTAAAATGAACACATAATAACATTTACAGGAACAAGTTTGTCCCGGAAACCTCACCAATAACTCATCCCTTTTATTTCAGCTGCAGCCTTCTTTTCCATAGTTCCTGGACTCAGTGCTTTCTGACCCACCTTGCCTTGTATTTAGATTAGTATGATCAGGACACCAAGGTTTTACTTCAGTTACAATAAATTTCTTTCTGCATTGATACATTTTTCTATTTCCCCTGAATGGAATTTTAGTAAGGATTTTGAGATAACTTAAAGTAACCCACACATTTTTTGATCCTCTACAGGCTTTTAAATATTTTTAAATGTAAGTAATTGGCTTATACCCCTATCCCACGTAGAATGGGAAACCCAACATCTCAGCCACGGGTGCTGAGGATTCTTTGGAGTACAGCAGTTCTCCTAATTACCTGGTTTTCTGCTCTGTTCTCACTCTTCACTCTTGACTTCTTAAATATATTCTTCCTTTCAACATTCTATCTTATCACTGGAAAAATTCATGATGGCTTCAGTTGATTCCCAGAATACCACTGACTTAAAGATAAGTGTTCAGCAGATGTTGCTGAAGGTTTAGGATGACATAATGCTACTACATTGTAGAACAATCAAGACAGCTACATGTCCTTTATAATCCTTTGCCAATCCCACATTCTAACCTCTAGAACATTTTTCCATTGTCTTCATCTTATTGGAGTCAGCATCCTGCCATGATATTCACCTAGGAGTTTCTTCTCTCTCTCTCTCTCAACAGGAAGGAGAGAGAGAGAGAGGGAGAGGGAGAGGGAGAGGGAGAGGGAGAGGGAGAGGGAGAGGGAGAGGGAGAACATCGATTTGTTGGTCCATATACTTATGTATTCATTGGTTGCTTCTTGTATGTACCCTAACTGAAGACTGAATCCTCAACCTTGACATACTGGAACAATGTTTTAACCAACTGAACTGCTCAACCAAGGTTCTCTCTATTTTTCTTTCTTTCTTTCTTTCTTTCTTTCTTTCTTTCTTTCTTTCTTTCTTTCTTTCTTTCTTTCTTTTTTTTGTTGTTCAAGTACAGTTGTCTCTATAGTCCCTCCACTCCCCCCACCCCAGCCATCCCCACCTCCCACGCATTCCTACTCCACTTTTGCTTTGTCCATGTGTCCTTTGTACATGTTATTGACAACTCTTCCTCCTTCCCCCGCCATTAACCCCTCCCGCATCCCCTCTGGTTGCTGTCAGCTTGTTCTTAATTTCAGTGTCTCTAGTTATATCTGTTTTTCTTGATGAGTCTGGTTAAAGCCTTGTCAATTTTGTTTGTCTTTTTGAAGAACCAGCTCCTGGATTTATTGATCCTTTGAATTGTTTTTTTAGTCTCTATGTCATTTAATTCTGCTCTGATTTTGATTATTTCCATCCTTCTACTCACTCTGGGCTTTATTTGTTGTTGTTCCTCTAGTTCTTGTAGAGGTAGGATTTTTGTTTATTTGAGATTTTTCTATCTTCTTTAGGTAGGACTGTATGACTATGAACTTCCCTCTCTCAGGACTGCCTTCTCTGTGTCACATAAGTTTTGGGCTGTTACATATTCATTTTCACTTGTTTGCAGATACTTTTTGATTTTTTCCTTGATCTCATTGGTAACCCATTCATTGTTTAATAACATGTTATTCAGTCTCCATGAACTTTTATGTTTTTGAGTTTTTTCTTTAAGGGTGGTTTCTCTTTTCAAGTCAATGTGATCCAAGAAGATGCTTGGTATGATTTCAATTTTCTTGAATTTGTTGAGGCTTGTTTCATGTCCTACCATGTGGTCTATATTTGAAAATTCCCCACATGCATTTGAAAAGAATATATATTTTGCTTCTTTGGGATGGAAGGTTATGTATACATTAACTAAGTCAACTTGATCTAGAGTGTTGTTCAATGCCATAGTATTCTTGTTGATTCTTTGTTTGGAAGTTCTGTTCATTGTTGACAATGGGGTGTTACAATCCCCTATGATGAGTGTGTTGCTGTTGATAGCTTTCTTAAAGTCCTCCAAGATTTTCCTTATATATTTAGGTGTTCCTATGTTAGGTGCATACATGTATATGATGGTTCTATCTTTTGGGTGGACTACTCCCTTAAGTATTATGTAGTGACCTTCTTTGTCTCTTTTTATAGACCTTGTTTTGATGTTTATTTTGTCTGCTATAAGAATTGCTACCCCAGATTTTTTTTAATGTCCATTTGCTTAGAATATTTTTTTCCCATCTCTTCACTTTCAATCTGTGTGGATCCTTTGTTCTGAGGTTGGTCTCTTATAGACAGCATATATGTGGGTCAAAAATATGGAACATTTCATGAATTTGCTTGTCATCCTTGAGCAAGGGCTGTGCTAATAATCTCTGTATCACTCATATTTCAGTATATGTGATGCTGAAGTGAGCATGTAATGCAATATATGTTAGAAAAATAATTCTGAATTCTTAAGCAATCCCTACAGCATATCCTTGGAATCAGCTATAAAATTCCAAAGCACCTAATTTGTTTGATCGATTGATTGAGTTTTCAATGTTTTAAAGCAGGGGTGTCCAACCTTTTCATGTCCCTGGGCCACACTGTAAGAAGAAGAGTTGTCTTGGACCATACTTTAAATTCAGAAAAACTAGTGAAAACTTATGAGCAAAAAAAAGTCAATGCACTCAATGCATTATTTCTGCCACCACGGATAAGCAAAAATGTCTTCACATAAGAATCCTAATTATGCAGTGGTCCCTTTGCTTGTCTTTTAAAATCATTGAGTAAGTAGGTCCCATGTTTGTAATTACTAATATAGAAAATGTACATATCTAAGTAATAACATGCCATTGTATGTGTGCTTATTTTTATGTGACATTGCAGCACATAATCACAAAAATATTTCATAATGTTTTAAGTAAATTCATGATTTTGTGTTGAACCACATTCATAGCCATCCTGGGCTGCATTTTGGCCCATGGACCATGAGTTGGACACCTCTGTTTTAAAGAGTACCAACCCCAACAACACATAATTTTTCTTTTCCAAATAGAGTATGAATGAATAGAAGGTAGTTGCAGTTTTTGTATTCAACCTGTTGTCTTTGTGAAGTATTTTTTTTTTTGTTTCATAGGGTTTTGAAGTTAATTGGAAAGCATCCTTTTTTTTTAAATTACAATAACAGCTCACCCTGCTACTCCTCAACGAGGTCTATATGTAGGCCCAGTCCATAACCCTGCTGTTGTGTTACCTCAACCAGGATGCTGCTAATGTTTCATAGTACCTGTGAACATATAGCACAGACTAGGATGAGATCAGGGCTTACAAGGACCTTTCCTGTCTGGTGAGAAGAGTCTTTCTTTAAAACCTTTTCTGATTGGAAACTTTATTCCCCTAAAGTTTTTAGACCTAAGATAAATGCAAAGAGATTAGGAACAGGTGGGTACAGCAAGAAAGCAGATAGATAAAATGTAGTCAAGCAACACATATAAAGGACACATGGACAAGGACAATGGAGGGAGAATTAAATGTGGGAGAGGTGGGTGGGCAGGGCAGGGGAGAGGAATGGGTAAAAATGGAGACAAGTGTAATTGAACAACAATAAGAATTTTTTTAAAAAACTTATAAATTTGATAAAGGCCTGAATAGCATGACCTTGAAAAAGCAACTCTTTTATCTCCTCTAACTTCATTTTCATCTCTCTTCAACTTGGTTAGCAGTATAGAGGTGACCAAAAGAATTGAATTCTCTTCTCTTGCTGACCACAGCAACCAATGTTAATCCCAGCAGAAGAGTGTCAGATGCTTATGAAGGGGCCAGAAGGCGGAAAGACAGGAGTGTTGCTACAAACCCCCTTCACTAACAGTAGCATCTCCGAGGCCTGCTGCTTACAATGTGCAAAGCCATCCTTTCCACAGCTCTGGAAATCCATTAGCTAAGAAGAAAGTTACACAAAGTTAGATCAAATTTTAAGAATATTTTCTAAGAGATAACAAACTCTGCTTTCATCTTTAAAACCTAGAAACTTTAACCAATTATTAAAATTTTTATTGTATTAGTCTATTTGGGGCAGAGGAGAGAATGATGGTAGGGGGAAGTCTCTGTAAATTCCTTTCAGGTTTCAAAATCAACCCAAAATGTGAATTTTTCATTCTAAGAGCAATAAGTCAGTTTGTTTTCATTTCTCCAAACCTAATAAAAATAAAGCACAGCAAGGGGAGGTTAAGGGAAATGACTGTTATTTTTTTTGTTTTTGTTATAAGCCTTTATAAGTTTCCAGAAGGAAAATCAATCAACTCTGAAGTATAGGCTGAATACCTGCCCTGCACAATATTGGATCAGGAGATCCCAATGTAATCTTCAGGGCTCTCAAATTTTCTACAAGATCAATCTTCATGGCCCATCATCTCCCACAGATCTTCATGCGGATTAACCAGTGACCTCTAGGTTTGTGACAAAACTCTCCTTATGTGGCCTTCTCAAAGTACATTGTCTCACAGTAATGGGGAAACACAGCTGCGAGAAAGGGTTTGGCTATGTTAGTTTTGACCCCTTACTAGAAGCTGAGAGAGTTTTGTCAGTGGTCACATCAAACAAAAATGTCGAATGCATCTGCGTACGCACTGGCTAATGAGCTGATGTAGTGAACTGGATGTGAGGTGAGGACAGCCCCTTGAAGTGAAGAGCTACTTACTCATGATGGGCACATTATTCCTAAATGATTAGAAGTACCAGCACAATGAAGTGTATTACTCAGAATGCCATTCTAAATTTCAACAGAGTATCCCACCTCCCTGCCACACACACGCACACTTTATGCACTAGAGTGAATGAATAGATTCCTTAGCGGAATTTCCAATGTTGAGTTCAAAGACTTGTTGAAAGAAAGATACTTTCTAATTGGAGTTTGTGGTTTGCAGCTGAAATAACTGTACAACTCGTATTTTGTCTTTGTGTTTCAAAGAGTTGGGCACCCCCAGACTGGAGAGTATGGTCCTGTCCTGGAAGTCCCAGGAGTCCCTTACATTGACCTGTTATGAATGTATGATCTAATCTCACAAATGTCAAGGAGTGAAAACCAAGGAAAAAAATTAAGAAACTTTTCAGAGAAGCACAATACAAAGGAATTTGGCTCCCATAATCACTATTCTTAACCACAAACACTTCACTGATGGGTGAACGCAAACCTCAGCATTCTCACCAACTCCGCCATTTCAGAGAGATCTATTCTGAGAATACCCTTATCTATGACTTCCTTCCTCCTCCTAGGAAGTAGTGGCAACACCTGCTGGAAAGAAACAAATGAAATGGGAATGGTCCAATGGGACTGGCATTTCCAGAAGGATATCAAGGCTCCAGGACCTTCTATCAGTCCAATAGATATCTAGACCTCCATGGGAATAGGGCACACCTCCTAATTAGGTAGGGGGAACAGTTGTATTAGACATTTAATGGAACCTCATAAATGTCAGAGACCAGGTATTCTAAAATAGACTGTAAATTACCTCAGAGGATTTATTCACATTATATAAGTCCATATATTTTGTGCTGTAAAAAATGCTTCCTGAGAACACAAATGTAATATGTTCAGAATGAAAAGGAAAAGAAATTACAAATCTAAAGAAACAAACTAAGGATGGAAATTTCATCGTTAGAGAACTAACAAATATGTTAAAAAGAGCAAGAAATGCAAAAAAACAGAATTGATAATTCAAAAGAGAGAAGGTTTGAGCTAACTGTAGTTAATGCTTGTAAAAATAGAGAATAAAACAACAGGGAAAGCTAATAGACATAGAAAATAGTTAAGAACGATCTTATATACACAAACATTGGACACCTATAAATTTTAAAACTTAGCAAATTGAAAAGAAAGAGCATTCGAAGATATTGAACAAAAATTTCCCTTGAACTAAAAATTCTCACTAAATTTGCAAATTAAAGAGGCACTCTACCAATCAAAACATATCTTAGTTTCTCAGACTTTTAGAAAAAAATAATTATTCACAAATCCTGACGGGAAAAAGTGAGTAGCCTCCAAGAAAGGACAGAGTAAAGCTTCTCCTCTGCCATGTTCAATGACAGGTGTCAATGTTCACCAAGGAAGTTCTGAAGGAAAACAACTGTGACAAAGTAAATAAAGTTCCACCATGATGTAGAACTAAAGGCCTATCTAAAGGCAACAGATATTCAAAAATATTAAAGAGAATAAGATTATAACTGCAGAAACTATTCTTCCATACTTATTGCAAATTTAAAAAGAGAAAACCCAGATGGTGACAAAAATTAAGCAAATTGTCAAATTACTTGAATTGGAGAAGACAGTTATGATTTAGAGTGTTGTGCATGAAATCATCTTAAATATAGAATTAACACTGAATAATTTACAGTTTGTTGTTATAAAATAGAAAATAAACAGAAGAAACTTTGACAATACAGAATAAATAATGAATAAAATCAGGAGGAGAAAGAGGGGAATGGAGAGAGTGGTGAAGTGTTAATTTTCTCATCTTTATAACAGGGAGTCAATCTGTTCTGTGTCTAGTGAAAACATGATTTAAAACAATTCTATTTCTACTTTCTTACAATTTTTCCTAGATTATTTTCTTAATCTTAAAATCATCTTTTAGAAAATGATAAATCTATGTCATGTAAAATAATAAAGCAGAATTTCAGCTTTCCTTTTATTTTTCTTCTATTTATTTTTCTTCTACAATTAAATTCAAGTAAAATTAAATGTAATATAATATTATAAATAGCAACAGTACATTGGTATCTCGTTGTCTTTGTTTTTGTCAGGTATAATTTATATACAATAAAATTCACCTTTTTTGGATAAACAGCCTGTGGGTTTTGACAAATGTCATGTAACCACAGCATAATCAAGAAATATACAGAATATTTCTATCGTTACAGAATTTTTTGGGGGGCTTCTTTGTAGTCAACCTCATTCTCATCTTCTCACCCTTCCTCAGCAAGTGCCTCTGGCCAACCACTTATATGTTACCTGCTCCAATAATTTTATTTTTTTCAGGCTATCACATACATGGAATCATAGTGCATTCGAGTCTGACTTCTTTTATTTAGCAGTCCCAGTTGTTGCTGTGTGTGTTTATTCCTTTTTATTGATGAATATTATGCATATATCACATTTGAGAAACATTTGAATTGTTTCCATCTTTTATGACTATTAACATTCACACATAGGTTTTGTGCGACACTTGTTTTCATTTCTGTTAGATAAATACCTAATTTTTTTTTCAGGATCATAGTGTAAGTGTATTTACTTAACTTTATGAAAAGCTGTATGCTGGACTGTTTCTCCAAATGGCTGCACTCTTTTCTATCACAACCAGTAACATATGAGAATTGTAATTGTTTTTGCATCCTTGTCAACATTTAGTATTGTCTGTTTTAAGTCATTTCAATAAGTATTTAGTTCTTATCATCTTTTTGGTCTGTGTACCTATTTATGTACATAGAACAATGCCTAAATTGCCATTTTTCTTTGGTTAATGATGATTATTTGATGGTGATTGGGTCCAGGAGAGTTTGGAAATTTATAGCTTTGTCTTTGTTTCTGAATTGCTTAAATTCTTTATAATGAGTACACATTATTTATTAAAAACAAAGTGAGTTTGAAAAACTTGAAAACTATTTTAATAATTGTGTTGTACATTATGAATATATTAAAAATACTTAATCATCTCCTTATTTGGGAATATTTAGATAGTTTCCAGGTTTTTGCTAAGTAAACCAGTGTTCATTTCTGTATTAATCTTTATTTCAAAATTACATTTTTAAAGTATAATCTTAGCTACATAATTACTGTGTTAGATAAATGAGTAAATTTATACTTTTGATACATATTTATAAGTTGCTTAGAAAATATTATACCAATTTATATTTCAGACAACTATATTTAAAACTGCCTATCTCCTCACATCTTTATTTGTATTAAATATTCTTGTTTTAAAATTCTGTTAATTTGCTAAGTTATCCATATCAACAGTATGGATTTTAGTCAGATGAACTTTTGTGTAAGCATTTTCCTCAAATTGGCATCTACCACTTCAGTCTATTTGTTCCATTTTAAAATTTTCTAAATTAATGTGAAGTCAAATCTATTAACTTTTCTGTGCAATGCATTTCAACTTAAAATGTATTTTTTGATATATACTATATTATATAATGTAGTTATTTGAGATTTTAGCATTTTAACTCATTAACTTTGAGGGAATCAATAAAATCTGAGATAAAATTCTAATTCTAAAACTTTCTTTAGTTTTCCTTGAGATAACTAACCAGTAGTTCTGCTCCTATCTTGCATATTCTGATATCATCATCAATTTATGCTTACTCCTGTAAGAGTAGTAGCATTTGTTTTAGGACAATTATGATATATGTAATTATAGTTAATGTTTATTAAATACTATCAGATCCTTCAATAAACTTTTTGCATGCATTTTTATTTTAATGTTTATAATAATGACAAAAGCAAACATTAATGTTATCTTTCTTTGGTAGAAAGGAAACAGGCTTGGTGAGATTAAAATAACTTGCACAAAAAGTATTTTTAGCAAGTAGTGGCATCCAGATTCAAACCTAGGGTCCAAAAATTGTTTTTCAATAATATTTGATTTTTAGATCAATTTTACATTTACAGAAAAAAATAAAGTTAGTAGAAAGAGGTTTTGTATACCCTGAACCTAGTTTCCCCTATTATTAGGAGCTTACATTAGTAACATTGTTATAATTAATGAACCAAGTTGATACATTTTTATTAACTAAACTCCATACTTTATTAATATTTTCTTGATTCTTACTTAATGTCCTCTTCTTGTTGCAGGATCCCATCTAGGATCCTACATTACATTTAGATGTCATTTTACCTAAGCTTCTCAGACTCTCCTTGCTTTTAATGACCTTGAAATTTTAATATTGTAGGAGACATTTTATTTGGGATTTGTCTGATGTTTTCTCATGATTAGCTTTAAGTGATGAGATTTGGGGAGGAAAATCACAGAGATAAGATACTATTTTATCACATCATGTCAAATATACATACTAACAACATGATTTATGATTATTGATGTTGACCTTGATCACCTTGTTGAAAAAGTGTTTGTCAGATTTCTTCACCATAAAGTTACCTCCCTTCCACATACACGTAATTTTCTATGCTGTACACTTTGGAAAGAAGTCACTATTCATAGTCCATACTTAAGGACTGGCCTGTATCATAGCCTTTCATTTAGAATGAAGTGCCTACAAAATTCATTTGACATTCTTCTGCATGGGAGATTTGCCTCTTCTTCCTCATTTATTTATTCTAGTCATTTATTTATATCAGTATAGACTTATAGACACTTATATTATATGATGTGTTATAATTTATTTTACTGCTCAAATTGTTCCAACTTTGGCTATTAGGAGCTCTTTCACTGGGTCCTGTGTCCTTTGGTCATACCCCATTGATATGCACATGTTGAATATTATTTATTTATTTTTGACACTTTGTTATTCTCTGGTACTACAAGGTGCTCTAGAATCACCTTATATCATCCCTGCCCAACTCCTGGACTCAGTGATTTCTGCATGGAGCCCTGGGTCTTTGTATTGGAGAATGCTATTAGAAACTATGATATGGGTGTTATGGGTGCTTCCTGCTAATAGGGTGTCATTTCTTTAGGCCCTCTCAAATGAAAGAGCAATAAAATACTGTGTTTATGTTTATACTAACCTGTATATATATACACATATCTATACATATTTCTATATGCAAGTGTTTATGTGTGTATTAAATGAAATATGTTCTTTTTTTACTGATGTCTTGAACTCCAACCCATTACCACACAGATTATTGTGGTTTCTTTCTTTTCCTTATCTTTAACTTCCCACTCCAACAGTAAAAAACCAGGTTTCCACCATTTGCCACGCTTTTATGTAATTATTCACTTTTGTTATATATTATAGCATTATGAGAGCTGTTAACCTGTACCCCGTGGAAAACAACTGTATCAATTAGAGTACAGTACTGTTATATGCAGTTCTGCCCATGTCCTTTCTTGGCTTAATGTACTAGCTCGCATTTCCAGTACAATGTTGAATAGGAGTGATAAAAGGAAATACACTTGCCTTCTTCCCTGTCTTAGAGAACATCATCCAATTTCTCATTTTAAGTATTTTAGCTGTAGCATTTTGGTAGATTTTTTAAAATCAAATTGAGTAAGTTTCACTGTTCCTAATTTGTCAAGAATTTTTATCATGCATGGGTGTTGCATTTTTGTCAAATGTTTTTTTCTGTATCAATTAGTGTAATTGTACAATTTTTCTTTTTTAACCTGTTGAAGTGCAGGACTACATTATTATTTTTTTAAAGTTGAATCAGCCTTGCATACTTGGAATAAATCTCAGTTTGGTCATAGTATATAATTCTTTTTACAGATTGTTGGATTTTTATTTGCTAATGTTCTATTAGAATATTTACCTCTATGTTCATGAGAGATATTGGTCTATATATTTCCTTTCTTGTATTATCTTCTGTGGTTTCAAAACAAGGGTAACACCAGCTTAATAGAATAAGTTAGGAAGGGTTCACTCTGCTTCTCTATTCTAGAGGAGGTTGTAGATAATTGGTATAATTCCTTCTTTAAATGTTTGGTAGAATAACGGGTGAACCTAAGTGAATCTGGTATTTTTTTTTTTTAGAAAGAAGGTTATTAATTGTTTATTCCATTTATTTAATAGATATAGGCCTATTGAGATGACCTATTTTTGTTGTGTGAGTTTTGATAGTTTGTGTCTTTCAAGAAATTGATCCATTTCATCTAAGATATCAATTTTGTGAGTATTGGATCATCCATAATATTTATCTATTATCCTTTTACTATCCATTGAATTAGTAGTAATGATTCATTCTTCTTTCATTTCTGATTTTAGTAATTTGTGTATTTTCTTTTTATCTTCATTTTTCTAAAGGTAAGGCATTTTATCCCTATGACTTCTTTCAAGGTTTTCTTGTCTTTGGTTTTCTCCAGTTTAAATATAATATACTTGGGAGTATACTTTTTAGTATTTATCATAATTGGTATTTTCTGAGCTTCCTGGGTCTATAGCATCATGTCTGTTCTTAACTTTGGAAAATTTCCAGCTGTTATTGATTTAAACATTTCCTATGTTACATTCTCTCTTCTACCTCTTTTGTTATCCCAATTACATGTATGACACACTGTTTGTAATCATATCAATATTCTAGTCATTTTTTCATCTTTTTTCCTTTGCATTTCAATTTGGGAAATTTCTACTGACAGACAAGCTCGCTGATTTTTTTATTGGCCATATCCAGTCTTTTTATGAGCCCATACAAATAATTTTTTATTTCTTTAACAGTGTTTATGATTTGTAGCATTTTCATTTATTTCCTAGAATGGTATCTCTCTGTTAACATTATCTGCTTGTACTTGCATGTTCTCTATTTTTTCCATTAAAACTCTTAACATATTGCTAATAATTATTTTAAATAATTCATAATTTTCCCTACTCATAATTTCATATATTGTATCATATTTGAGTATGGATTTGAGGCATATAAGTATTTTGTCTGTTCAGACTAGTATTTCTTGCCTCTTAGTATACTTCACAAATCTTTGGTAAAATCATGATGTGATGTACTGAATAATGAAAATGGTAAATGTAAAGGAAAGTTGGCCTTGGAGCTGGCTATGTTAAATGTTTGCTGCAGCTGTAGTTGCTAGATGCTTTGTTTGTCAAGGTGGCAATTTATCCCTGTGACTTCAATTTTGTGATGGCTCTAAGACAAGTCAATGATTTTCTGTTTGGTCAGCTTTTTTTAGAGTGAGGATGGAAGCAATGACTTCTAAGCTTTTTACATGATGAAGCTGAAAGCAGACATCTGTAACCCTAAGTTTCTTGGAAATCAGCGCTTGTGCTCTTCACTATTACGCTCTTCTCTGTCCCCTCATATGGACTCCACTGTATTGATTAAATTGTTAAAGTTTTAAAATGTATATCAATACCTAATACCCTCTACTTATATCTTCTCTGGTTATATATGTAAAAATATTTCTAAACTTTATTCCTCAGGAAGGCTTTCAATCTTTTTGTCACTCTTACAAAATCACAAGTCATCATTGATCAAGCCTTTCTAATATCTTCCAGAAATTTTGTGCTTTTCTTTATATGGTTCTTTGATACTATCATGGTGAATTTATTAATTGCATTGTATATTCAACTTCTCTATTCTTTTTTTAATTTTCAAGTACTTAGGTTGATAAAGCTTGAGAGTGTGCTAAGTTTCCCTATCAAAGTTTTAAAATACTCCAATCTGAAGTCTAAATTTGTTACTGTATTTTAAACTTTCTTGTAAGTTTTTCATTAAACCAACTAGCTCTTTTTTTAATTTAAACTACGATTCACCTTAATGTTTTTTTATGAACTTTTGTTCCTATTTCATAGAGATTGTTGTCCTTTTCATACAGAGAACAGGAAATGATGTGATACAGAATAATTTTCCACTCATTTTATTAAGTACACCTTTCCATGAATTTTCAAAATAATACTCCTTTCTTGGGATAAATTTTCTCCTTGGTCTTTCTATAAAAATTTGACATTTTAACAAACATGTACTGAGATTAAATTACATTTAGTCTCTGAAATATGTATTCAAGTTATTGAGACTTTGGCCCAGCAGTCATGAAGCAAAAGGTAGTAGCATAGTGAAGATAAAAAAAAAGATAATTTTAATTAAAATTAAAAAAATAAAAAATTACAATGCTGATAAAAGAGGTATATCAAAAAATTGGCTATTAAATCTTGATTGTTTGATATTTCTAAACATCCACTTCCTTGTGTGTTCTAATGGAGGTAAGGACAGCACTTATCTCTGGGATTATTGTTGAAAGCACATAGGGTGCCTGGTCCAGAGCCATTACTTAAACATTGTTAGCTATTATTCTGGTATGAACAGTTCACCATGAACCCCAAATCTAAAATTCTACCATCAGTCGCTTTCTTCCCCTATCTCCTTTATTATTTCTTCAAAGCACTTATTAATATGTCAAATTCTCTTATTTATTTGATTACTAGTTTATTGACATATCTTCCCATAAGAATGTAAATCCAAGCAGGCAAGAACGCTGTTTTTATTGTCACTGCTTTTTTTCTTCTTCTTTTTTTTTTCTTGCTGAGGGTCTGGAAAAAAGATACCCAATCAATGTTGAGGAATTAATTAAAATATTTTTTCTCTAATAACTTTATATCTCGATTCATACTGCTTATAGAAAATGTAAAAACCACACAACTGTATCAGAATTAACTCTCATCTTTAAGCATTTTAGGAAAAAAATACTTTGAGCATTTTTATGAATTTTTCTTCCTGGGTTTTCTCTCCATACACATATTAGGTGATTTTGTACTTACATGGGGCAGACCCTTCTGCATGGCATGGGCCCAGCTCCTACTCGGGGATGCATAGGACCCACGCCCACAAATAGGTTCTCTTGTGGGTAATTAGATTTGCAATGTACCTAAACTTGCTTTTTGCTGAAAACTCTCTCACCCTGCAAATGCTAAACCTTGCAGGGACCAGTGTAACCTGCTCAACCACTTTTGCCTTTTCATTTGCTAATATCCTTCTTCTGTGATGTGATGAGGGGCATTGGCTCTTTTGTTGTAACTGGTGCATAGTGAGTGAGGACCATCTCCTAATGGGAGGAGATATAGAATAAAGGCCTGTCAGGCTTTTGCTCCACTTGAGAGAAAAGTCATTCTGTCGTCCTTTTTCCTCCACTGGACTCGGTAGTCCGTGTGTATGTTTTTATTTCATCCATAATGACGCGGACACTGCTAGCCGGTGTCTGCATCACTTACAAATACTGTATCCTGCTTTCTCTTACTCAACTTTGCAATCTATGTATTCTCCTTATATTTCAAAACTTTTTTCCATGGATTTACATTACATGCTTTTTTTTTTTTTACCAAAACCCTAACTATTGCATATTAAGTATTATACAATTTTGCATTAACATATAAGATCAACATAATTATAGTCATTTACTCAACAAGCACTAATTAAGCCCAAGTATATGGTAGGATCACATGGAAGAACAATAAAACCCTGTCCTTGCCCTCAATGAGCTTACATTCTAGTTGAGAAGACACAGTCGATTAAAAATTGGCCAGGTGAAGAGGGAAGGGAGAGAAGGGAGTGGAAGAAGTAGAATTTGAAACTGAAGAAAACACATGAGTGAAGGCCATGATGTGGAAATGAGCACTGGATAAGGAAAAATAAATAAATAAATAAATAAATAAATAAATAAATAAATAAATAAATAAAGAAGCAGAGCAGAAAGAGCAAAGGAAAGTGAGTGTGTTACCTGTGTATCTGTGTCAATTTGATGTATCAGGTATAGGCACTGAAAAATTAATAATAGAGTATGGATTCACCAAATGTGGGGCTCAAAATTTTAGTTGTTTTTCTAACAGTGATGACAAGCACTGACTCATCACCTAACCCTTGACCAGGAGTACAGCATGCTTTTCATGATAAGTAGAGTCACTCATGGTCATAGAGCCAAAACAGTTTGTATTAATCCATGGGTTTAGCCTTAGAGATCCCAAGCTCTAATCAACCGAATAAACCTATCTCAATCTCTCTCTCTCTCTCTCTCTCTATATATATATATATATATATATATATATACGTGTATCATCTATATCATCTATCTCTATCTATAGCATCTGTGTCTATCTATATTTCATTTCACTGGATTTTAAAATAAGGTCATTAAGTAGCCTTGAAATATTTTTAAAGTACTGAAAAAGATGAAGTGTGAATTGTGTCCTCCAAAAAACTGCAGTCATGCCAGAAAATCAAAATAGAAATTTATAATGCAATATTCTAATGAGCATTAATCGCTTAGAAAATAAATTGATAGGAAAATGTTGGGAAGAAAGAGTCATTTAACATTTGTGTTTGATGCTTAACCATTGACAAAGTCATTCAGAAAAACTGACCTAAAAAGAAAACATTAATTAAATTCATCTTTCCATCTGTTTCTTGTGGGAATTATACACATCAAAGCCGTATGAGAAAAATAGCAAACTCCAATTTTTCCATGAATCTCATACTTCATTACACCACATAAATCTCGAAGTAAGCTACAACATTGAGTAGAATACAGGATGGGACAAAAGTAGGTGTGAGTATGCAAACACAGAGTTCATTGTATTATTTTCCATATGAACAACTGTGTTGCCCCACCCTGTATTCTTTTAATTACCTAGAAGGATTTTCTAAAGAAACCAGTAACATATGCATTGAGCATTTATTAGAAATCTTGTGTATGGAAAGCATTGCACAGGCATAGATAAAAATACAAAGATGAACAAGTTATAGTCTTTGCTTTCAAGGGATATACAACATCTGCCATAAACTGGGGAGCTGTAGAACAACGGTGACAGCTTTTGTTTTATTAGAATCAAATTTGAGCATGAGGCAAAATAAAAATAATCCACTTTGAGTGTTTATGTGTGCTACCAGAACCAGGTCTACTCAATGTTATGACGTTATGATGTAAATAAGAGGCAAATAGTTATACTTAGAAGAGGTAGCTTTTCATGTCACGTCACTATGATAACCCTTCCTACCAATGTGCATCCCCCTGGTAGGTAAAACGACAAAGGCCGGGGTGGAGTCAAGGAACCCAAGTTGTACTTATTAACACAAAGAGCATTTTGCTGGAAAGATGACATTTAAGCTGCCTTTCATTCCAAGGTGCCTGATGTCACTACTGTTAACATTGTTCAATTTATCTAATTAGTTCTGGAAGCCTGTCTAGACCATTGTTTTTGCCTTAAGGCACAAAGTCGCACTCCAAAGGGGGCTATGATAAATGCCTGCAAGAGGGTGTACCCAGGGTCCGAGAACAGTTAATTTTTTTTTTTTACATTCTGTCTGAGATATATAAAATGAAGCTTTTAACTCACTTTCTTACTCCATCTTTATAGCTGTACTTATAAAGACATTATATAGTATTAATTCTATGAGATGTCACTATCCCTCTCACAGAACTGGTGAAATTGAACCCACATAGAAATATACATATATTTCTAGTGATAAATGTGCATATGTATATTTCTAATAAAACATATCTATGAACTATGCATCTCTGTCATTGGGATACAGATTTTTTTACCATGTTGTGAAATTTGTTACAAACTTTCAAACTACATGTTTTTGATCACACAATTTATATCATGACAGGTGGTCTATCCAGTATGATGCTTTTAATAATCTGGGGCTTGCATTGAACAGATCCTTTAATTTTATGTTTACGAGAGAGAACATTTCATTACTGTGGTCTCCCCATGGACTTGGAACAGACTGAGACTGAAACGAAGTAGCATGTATACCCCAGAAGTCCACAATGGGAGAGCCAGGACTCCAGAGGTGTGGCCAGGGCAGCACAAGTCTGCTGAATGGCACTCAGAGAAGCTATCACAATGGACTGTGCCTTTCTTCCTAGGAACTGAACTCAAACAGCAGGGAGGCAACTTAAGGTTATCTGCCTTTTGGCAAGTTATATGAAGATATTTTATAGGTTGTGTGGGTACAAGGGCAACAGCAAGCAAGATGCTTATATTTCTGAACTTCATTTGAATTATTGTTGTAGTAAAATAAAATTTACCAAGTGAACATATAATGATATTGGGATAAGGGAAAAAAATAAAGCAAAGCTTTCATCAGGAAAATCTGGGACAGCTACCGCCCCTCACAGGAAGATTTCCTCTGAATTGTCAGACTTTTCTAACATGTGACCTTGTGCTATTTATAAAAAAGAGTGTATTCCTCTAAGGGCCAAGATCTAAGACATAAAATACAACTGATTAAAAAAAAAACACAATTGATGTTTCATAGAGTTTGGGGAGAGTATAATGAACCTCTGAATTCAGAAAATGATACCAATTCTAACCTTTAAGCCCTGGAATGGAATCTGGCTTTGGATGAGGTGGAAGTTTTCCAAAATAATTAACCTCAGCTTTTCCTTCAATATAAATATCATGCATTAATTATGGGAATGTGTCTTTGGATGTTTTCTCCCCTTCTTTACTGTGTGCTAGATGCCTCTGAGGTGGGTCATGAGGACATATTAAAAGAAAAAAATTAATAACACCTACTTAATCATCATCTGCTATTTATTTGCCTGGCACTGTGCAAACAGCATCTCAGCACCACTAGGAGCCTGGCATTAAGCTGACTGGGGTGAGGGCACTGAGACATAGTCAGGTAAGTGGTTTGTGGAGCAGGAATGTGATCTCTCATTATCCGATTCCAAGGCTCACGTTTAATCACTGCACTGTACTAATTCAAAACCTGGAAACGATCTGTCACCTTAAGACTTATTAGTTGTCCTTTTAAAAAGAATTAAATGTCTGAAACTTTAATTTGGTGGCTGCTCTCCAAGTTAACATAAAAAGCAGCAGGTCATACACAATCCTTCTATAGGGACAATCGAGATTAAGGAAGAAATATATAAGGGCTTTAAGGTGTTTATGGACTGCTAGGATAAGACATCACTGATGATTAGAGAGGCATAAAAACAGTAAGTGGAAAAAATGTTTGTTACAACTAGCACTTCTAAGTGGCATGCGATCTCCTAAATACTGTATGTGTAACTCTTATAAACACATGGAGGTAAGTGATGTTATGATCTCTCTTTACCTGGTGAAGTGATCTTAATCTTATAGCAATGTATTGTAAGAAAGTGTCTAAAGTTGGAATCTGGACTCATGTCCAGCAGGCTCCCCCAGAGTCTGGGATCTCCACTGTCTTAGAATGATAATTTCACCTGATTTTCTACCCAAAGTGATTGGCTCAAGCTTTCTTTAAAAGTAAAGAATGGCATTATATGTGGCTTCTCTGAACCTGATTGAGGGGAAAGCAAAGTGTTCAGCTAGGGACCCATTCTCTTATTTCCTTGAAACAGCAGAGCAGAGTGTGACCAAAAATCAGAGCAGGCCTTACATCACCAGTGGTAGGAGAAAAATCGTTTAGGAGGACATTTTCCAACCCCTGACCAGGACACACCCTGAGGGATTCAATATGTATTCTTTTGCAGTAGAAATTGGACATTACATGTTTTTTCACTTATCCTAGTCCCTTGTTTTGGAAATAATTATTGGTTGATTATTTTCACTTTAATAGTTTTGATATGGTAATACATTTATATTGTTCAAAGGTCAAAAATAACTTAAAAAGAAATAGATACAGTGAAACATCTTGCTTCTACCTCTGATCCCCATTTATCAGTCTCAACCTGCATTGCCTGAAAAACATGCATCCAAAGGAAAGCAGTGTCTACTATGCATCTTTCCAGAGTTTCTTAATGAATATGAATATATGTCATTTCTATTTTCAGACAAAAGTTATACTATAGACATTGTTCTGTACCCTCCTTTTCTGATGATGAATTTAGTTGGAGATATTTCCATATCAGCATGTGGTGCCTTTCTCTCTCTCTTAAGTTTCGGATGTGCAACAATGGAATTTGACCTCTGTGTATACTACATTGTGCTCACCATTTATCCCTACACAGTTGATGCCCTTTACTCATTCTGTCCTCCTCCTCCCCGCCCCGCTTTATTGTGTCACTGTCTAGTGTCCCGTTGTTTGGGTGATCATAATTTATCAACTCCCTACTGAATCACTGGATATTTTTATTGTTTACACTGGACAACCTTGAATACTTTTCATTGAGCACATCTGCATATATATCTGCAAGATTAATTCCCGTAGTGAAAATGGGTCAAAAGTTATTATATTTGTGATTTTGATAGGTATTATCAAATTGTCCTTTGTGGCAATTGTACCATTTCAGGGCTTTGCAAGATTTTCAACATTATACCACTCAAAGGAAATACAACAATTTACACTTAGGGTAACTGGAAAGGACATGGAGCCCTATAAAAAATGATGACTTATGGACAAAGGGACATGGCCAAGGAAAATAAGCCTACAAGTTCTAAATGACCAGGATCCATCCAGTGGCCAGAGATCTGAGGACATCAGTGTCTTCCATCACCATGGCTGGAGAGGTCTGTGGCAATACATGTTTGGATCAGCGATGTATGAGGATGCCTGCTTCCCTCAGCTTCTCAAATGAAGAGTTATGAACCTTGGAATTTGAGGTAACCCCATAGATTTAAAAAATTATACATCAATGCAGTTTTACTTGATTATAAGTAAGGCTGATCATTTTTCATATGTTTAGGAGTTTTTAAAAGCTTTTTGCCTGTAAACTGTCTTTTCAATCTAATTATTTGTTCTGATCAACTACTTGTCTTTTATTATTGAGTTGAAAAAACTATTTACATATTAAAAAATAATCTGTGCCTGTGATATAAATGTTAACACTCCCCTTCCTCCCCACCAATTTGTATCTGTTTCTTGAGTTTATTCATGGTGTTTTGTGTTGGTTTTTGCATTTGCTTACAGAAATCCCTTTTCCATTTTCTTATGTTGTCTTTTATAATTTGGATTTTGAATTGTTGGTGGTCCCCAACAATCCCAAAAAGAAATTCCCCACAAATGAGTTCTCCAATTTTATTCTACTATTTTTAAGACTGCATTTCTTAATGTTAATTTTTTTCATTTGGAATTGTTGTTGATATTAAATGTGAAATATGGATTCACTACTTTTTCCCCAGGTGGGTTATACTAACACCATTGTATAATAACTTATATGCTATAAACCAATATTACCTCAATGAAAAATCAATTTTGCCTTCACATTTGAGAAGTATTTTAATGTCTCTTCATATGGATTTATATACTTTTATTAGGTTTATTTCTAGAAATGTTGTTTTGCTTATTTTTGCTCTTTTAAATGTTTTTCCTAGGACTTCCGGCCAAGATGGGGGCATAGGTAGACATACTGTGCCTCCTTGCACAACCAAAATAAGGACAACAACAATTTACAAACAAAAAACAAACAGTACTGAAATAAAATTGAAATGTATGGAAGTCCAACAACCAAGGAGTTAAAGTATACATATTCATCAAGACCAGTAGGAGGGGTGGAGGCGGGCAGCCAGGCGGAAAGGGCTCGCAGCAAAGTGGTGGCTGGTGGACCCCTGGCACATTAGGCGGCTGTTGGCGGATCCAGTGAGGCAACGGATTGTGGAGGGGTATGGCACACAAGGCAGCTGGCAGACCTGGTAGTCCCACAGTTGCTCGCAGATAAACCAGGTGACACTGGGGAACAAGACACATCACACAACCCAGCGTCCCAGACTGAGGAAATAAAGCCTCAAAACACCAATTGAAAACACGTGTGGGGGTTGAGGTGCTGAGAGAAACTCTCAGCCTCATAGGAGAGTTCACTGGAGAGACCCACAGGGTCCTAGAATGTACACAAGCCCACACCTGCTGGAAATCAGCACCAGAAGGGCCCAGTTTGCTTGTCGGAAGCTGGGGAAGTAACTGAAATCCAGCAGAGAGCGGAGCAAGTTCCATTGCTCCCTCTCAGACCCCTCTCCCACATATAGCATCACAATGCAGTAACTGGGTTGACCCTCCCAGGCCAACACCTAAGACTCAGCCCCTCACTACATAACAGGTGTGTCAAGGCTAAAAAAAAAAAAAAAAAAAAAAAAAAAGGCCCAAATGAAAGAACAGATCGAAGCTCCAGAAAAAAAGATGACTAAGCGACAAAGAGATAGCCAACCCATCAGATGCACAGTTGAAAACACTGGTGATCAGGATGCTCACAGAATTGGCTGAATTTGGTCACAGATTAGATGAAAAAAATGAAGGTCATGCTAAGGGAAATAAAGGAAAATGTACGGGGAACCAATGGTGATGGGAAAGAGACTGGGACTCAAATCACTGGAGTGGACCAGAAGGAAGAAAGAAACTTCCAATCAGAAAATGAAGAATTCCAAAAAAATGAGGAGAGGCTTAGGAACCTCCAGGACATCTTTAAATGTTCCAACATCTGAATTATAGGGATACCAGAAGGAGAAGAGGAAGAAGAAGTGGAACAGTTATTTGAACAAATAATAAAGGTGAACTTCTCCATTTTGGTAAAGGAAATAGACTTCCAGGAAGTCCACGAAGCTCAGAGTCCCAAAGAATTTGGACCCAAGGAGGAACACAGCAAGGCACATAATAATTACATTACCCCAGATTAAAATGAAGGAGAGAATCCTAGAACCAGCAAGAGATAAGGAGACAGTCACCTACAAAGGAGTTCCCATCACACTGTCAGCTTATTTCTCAAAAGAGACCTTGCAGGCAAGAAGGGGCTAGAAATAAATAATCCAAGTCATGAAAGGCAAAGACCTACATCCAAGATTACTTTCTCCAGCAAAGCTATCATTTAGAATGGAAGGACAGATAGAGTGCTTCTCAGATAAGGTCAAGTTCAAGGAGTTCATCATCACCAAGCCTTTATTATATGAAATGATAAAGGGACTTATCTAAGAAAAAGAAGATAAAAAATATGAACAGTAAAATGACAGCAAACTCACAATTATTAACAACCACACCTAAAATAAAAACAAAAGCAAACTAAGCAAACAGCTAGAACAGGAACAGAACCACAGAAATGGAGATCACATGGAGGGTTAGCAACTGGGGAATGGGAGGAGGAGAAAGGGGGAAAAGGTACAGAGATTAAGTGGCTTAGATGGTAGGTAGAAAATAGACGGGGAGGGCAAGAATAGTATGGGAAATGTACAAGCTAAAGAATTTGTAAGTATGACAAATGGACATGAACTAAAGGGAGGGAATGTGGGTGGGAGCAGGTGTGCAGGGTGGAGGGGAGTGAAGGGGGAAAATTGGGACAACTGTAATAGCATTATCAATAAAGTATATTAAAAAAGAAATCTAACAAATAAAAAATAAATTAATGTTTCCTATTGTGTTCTAATTGCTTGTTTTTTGTATATCATAAATTTATTACTTTTTATTTATAATGTTTATATCTTATGACTTCCCTGAATTATCACATTCTTTGTGGTGTTTCAGTTGATTCTCTTGTATTTTCAAATGTACCATCACCTCATCTTGACACTGTTATAGTATATGATGTTTATACTTCAAATTTTTCTTTATTGTGTCAGGTTATGTTAATTAGTAATACCAATACTCTGTGGGATAGTAGAGGTGATAGCATTTTTCTCTTGATCTTTTTTCTTTTTTTAATATATTTTATTGATTATGCTATTACAGTTGTCCCATTTCTCCCCCATCATTCCCCTCCACCCTGCACACCCTCTCCCACCCACATTCCCCCCTTTAGTTCATGTCCACGTGTCGTAAGTTCTTTAGCTTCTACATTTCCCATACTATTCTTGCCCTCCCCCTATTTTCTACTCACTATCTATGCTACTCATTTTCTGTACCTTTTCCCCCCTCTCCTCCTCCCACGCCCATGTTGCTAACCCTCCATATGATCTCCATTTCTGTGGTTCTGTTCCTGTTCTAGCTGTTTGCTTAGTTTGCTTTTATTTTAGGTGTGGTTCTTAATAGCTGTGAGTTTGCTGTTTTTTCACTGTCATATTTTTGATCTTCTTTTTCTTAGATAAGTCCCTTTAACATTTCATATAAGGGCATGGTGATGATGAACTCCTTGAACTTGACCTTATCTGAGAAGCGCTTTATCTGTCCTTCCATTCTAAATGACAGCTTTGCTGAATAGAGGAATCTTGGATGTAGGTCCTTGACTTTCATGACTTGGAATACTTCTTTCCAGCCCCTTCTTGCCTGGAAGGTCTCTTTTGAGAAATCAGCTGACAGTGTGATGGGAACTCCTTTGTAGGTGACTGTCCCCTTATCCCTTGCTGCTTCTAGAATTCTCTCCTTCATTTGAATCTTGGCTAATGTAATTACGATGTGCCTTGGTGTGTTCCTCCTTGGGTCCAGCTTCTTTGGGACTCTCTGAGCTTCCTGGACGTCCTGGTAGTCTATTTCCTTTGCCAGATTGGGGAAGTTCTCTTTCATTATTTGTTCAAATACCTTTTCCACTTGTTGCTCTTCTTCTTCCCCTTCTGGTACCCCTATAATTCGGATGTTGGGACGTTTAACTATGTCCCAGAGGTTCCTAAGCCTCTCCTCATTTTTTTGAATTCTTGTTTCTTCCTTGTTTTCTGTTTGGTTGTTTGTTTCTTCCTTCTGGTCCACTCCATTAATTTGAGTCCCAATTTTTCTTCCATCTCTATTGGTTCCCCATGCATCTTCCTTCATTTCACTTATTGTAGCCTGCATTTTTTCATCTAATTTGTGAGCAAAATCAGCCAATTCTGTGAGCATTCTGATGACCAGTGCTTTGAACTGTGCATCTGATAGGTTGGCTATCTCTTCACGGCTTAGAGGAATTGGCTCTGGGACTTTCATTTCTTCTCCGGTTTGAACCATTTTTGGTGGGGGGTTTTTTGTTTTGGTTTGGTCTTAGTCTGGTCGAGGCTATTACGTAGTGAGGGGTGGAGCCTTAGGTGTTCCCCAGTGCGGGGCAGCCCAGTCGCTGGGTTGTGATGCTGTACGTGGGGGTGGGGTCTGAGAGGGAACAATGGCTCCTGATCCGCTCTCTCCTGGATTCAGTCCCTTCTGCCACTTCCCCTCTGCCTGGACTGTCTGCGTGCGAGAATGTGGGACCACCTGGTCAGCCAGCCGCCTTGTGCAGCCTCACTGGGTCTGCACAGTTGCCCCCCTGTGCCCGGGGACCGCCAGCTGCCGCCTGTGCACCTGGGAACTGCCAGCTGCTGCTGTTTGCGTTCCCAAGTCCGCACCTCCACTTTTTCCTGCTGCGACTCCACCCCTTACCGGTCTGGATGAATGGTTGTTGGACTTCCGTACAGTTCAATTTTCTATGAGTTCTGGTTGTTTTCTTGTTTCTAAATATTTGTTGTCCTTAATTTTGGTTGCGAGAGGAGGCACAGTGTGTCCGCCTATGCCTCCATCTTGGCTGGAAATCTCCCTCTCTTGATTTTGATTTTACTAGGGATGCCTCTAATATACATCCATTAAGCATCATACTGACTTCTGGATTTAGAAGAATGAATATTTACTATGTTTTAAGTACCCATCCATTCTTACTTAACTGAATGTGATTTTGAAGAATGGCTATTGCATTTTCTCAAATGACTTTTCAACATATACAAAAATGACAATATCTTTTTAATATTATAATATTTATGTTAATGTATTTTCTAATAATAAGCCATCCTGTACTTCTAGAATACTTATCTTTATACGCTCTTGGATTACACTACTAACATTTTCTTTTGAATGGCACCATGATTTTTTATAACTGAGATTATAGTTTTACTTCTTTATCAGGTTTAATTATCAAGTTTATATCTCCTCACCAAAAAGATTTGAAGGTTTTCTTTTGTCTACTATTTTTTTAGAACAGTTTAAGTAGCCTTGTTATTGGCTTTTAAATCCTTCTAAAGTGTCTAAACCTGCTACTATGCTGAGTATACCTTTTTAACAATTTTATCTATTGCTTCTATTAAAATAGTTCTGTTTAGATTTTTCTATATTTCTTGATGTTATTTTGTGTAAATTGTACTTTCAATTAAAATACCTATTTTATTAAACTTTTTCAAATTAGTCTTCTTATACGTCTCTAATTTTCTTTGTTTACTTGTGTTTCATTGTTTTTAATTGCTGTTTTTCCTAATGAAGTTAACTAATGATTTGTTATTTTGTAAACAATCAGATTTTGTCTTTGTACATTAAACCTATCATTTGTCTAATTCACTAGAATTATAAAATACAGTCTATAGCATCTCTGTTACAATTAATCAACTGAGTCATTATAACACAAAAGTAGCCATAGACAAAACATCGATGAATGAGTATGTCTGTGTTCTAATAAAACATTTTTATAGATACTGAATTGTAAACTTCATAAATTTCACATGATGAACTATTATCTTTTTATTTTTTAATCATTAATTAAATGTAAATACCATTTTTATACTATAGGCCATACAAAAATATATATTAAATCAGATTTGGCTCCACAAGCCATGGTTTGCTTGCCCCTACTTCATTTGATATCTTTAGATATATAAATTTTTACACAGTATCTATCCAACATTGGTTCCCTAATATGAACAATAGTAACAATTTTCCTGTCTCCTTCCTCCCTCCACATTATTTACTTTATCAATATTTTCTTGCTTACTATTTTACTTTATACTATTAAATAAGCCTATATTTCCATTATGTAAGTTATGAACATTTATTGATAAACTTTGACCCTGGCTATCAGAGATGAGTCAACTCAGAAATGTACTCACCTTCTTTCACCTCTCCATTGTCAGAGGATACAATAATATTGTTTTGCCACATTCTATGTTTTATGCTCAATTCTATGGGTAAATTCAATGCTAACTACCAGATTTGTTGACATATGTTTTCTTTTTGTCTCTTAGTTCGCTGAGGATTATCCTCTGGTAGTTTTCTCAAAAACAGTTTGGGTCTTACATATTTAAAATGCGAAGATACATTTATCTGGATATAAAACATGGGTCTCATTTTCTTTTATTGAATACCATTTATGTGTTGTTCTTATGTGACTCTTGACTTTGTATGTTACTGTAAAGACATATGTAAGCAGCCTGATTGTTTTACCTTATTATCATGTACCTTAATCTTTTTTGTTTGATCACTCACGTAATTCTTTTGTCTAAATCTTGAAATTTCAGTAACATTGTTAACATAGTGAGGGTTTGCTCCTTCTGTTTCAGTGTTCCCCAGCACATTGTCCTCCGATGTAAAAATTCAAGATGTTAATTTTGGAGCCATTTTCTTGAATTATCTCTTTCAAGATAAGATTTTGTTCATTTTGTTGATTTTTCTCCTTTCAGGGATTTCAATTATATGTATGTTGGAATTTTGTTTTTGCTTGTTTTCTGTATCTGTTACTTTGACCTTTTAAAATGGTTTTATTTTATTATTTTCTTATTTCTATCATCTGTTCCCTTTACTATGTTTTTCACAGTGTGTATACTGGCTATAGCTCCTTGATTTTTTAGCTTTATTTACATGATAATTTTGGTTTTCCTTCTACTTTTTCCTAAGTTCTACCAGTTCAACTTTCATCTTCTTCTATTATAATTTTCACTCTTTTCTGAGTTTTAGTATTTCTGCACTCAGAGAGTGATCTAAATTTATATAAGATTCTGCTTAACTTTTTTTACTTCCTGGTAAATTTCGAGGTCAAATACTGTCTCCATGGCACAATTTTTGTTGTGAGTGTTCTTTTTGAGATATGTGTTGATGCTGTTTTCTACCTTTGTTTCCACGTAGGAATTTTGTATAGTTGCTGGGCTGGTTCTTTTCATATCACTTGTCATTGAATGAGTTGGATTTTCTTGTATCAGTATTTTGTAGAGTTGGTGGACAAGAGGGGAAGCTACAGCCAGAGTAACCTTTAAGTTTTCATTATGTAAAGAATCTTTGGTCCTGGCTGGTATGGCTCAGTGGATTGAGCTCGGGCTGTGATCCAAAGGGTTGCTGGTTTGACACCCAGTCAGAGCTCATGCCTGGGTTGTGGGCAAGATCCCCATTGGGGGCCATGTGAGAGGCAACCACACATTGATGTTTCTCTCCCTCTCTTCCTCCCTCCCTTCCCTTCTCTCTAAAAATAAATAAATAAAATCTCTTTTAAAAAAAGAATCTTTATTTGCTGCCACAAAGATAGATAGCTGTATACAAACATGCCTTATCTGTGAGAATGTTTTGTACCCCTAAATCTCTTAAATCTCTGGGTCAAACATAGTGAAGAGTGAGGCTCAGCTTGTGACTTCAGTTTCAGTGAATTGTTTTGCAAACAAGATTATAAATTTAAATTCACTTTGTGCCTCACCTCCAAGAACTATAATTTTACTATTATACTCTGAGCTTTGCAACTGGTGGGCTCTTTCTCACTTGGTGTTTCATTTTCATTGCCTATCAAGCGTAGTCTGCCAATTTTTTTATAATTACAAAGTCCCTTGCTTTTCCAAATTATTACTATATCTGTCTTCTTGGTTTGATTAGAGTTTCTAAACATTTTTTTTTCTTCTGTTGCTATTGTATGATTTTCAAGAGGGAAAGAGAAACAATGGTGACTTTCTCAGTCTTATTTATGTTTTGTTGTGCTTTTAAAGAATTGAGCATGGAATGAGCACCTATCACTAGTTTTCAACAGATGGACTTTTAAGAAGCAAATCCAAGCCTATGATGAGACCATGGAAATTTGAAATTTCCCAGAATAATCCTAACGTAACAAATATGTACATCTAAAGAATCAGCGTAATGAAGACTAAGTAAACCATAGGAATTCAGATAAAGAGAAAATTAAGTGTTGACAGGAGCAATGACCTAAGGGGTTATATGAAACAGAGATTAGGATTCACTGGAGACTTGAGCAAAGTTAGTTTGTGTTCTTGCCTATAGCTTTTGGTTCAAGAACTTTGAAAAATTCTTTCTCATTTACTATTTATTCTCTGTTACTGGTTGCTTTCCATCTACCTCAGGATATCTCAAACTGTGAAGAAAATGAGAAGAGATAGTACGAGTTGAGGCAAAGAAAGAAGATTTTGAGATAAAAAATATTTCTTTCTTTGTAGTCTCCAGAGTTTATGCCAGTTCCCCAGAACCAAGCCAGGATCCCAGAGGCACTCTGGACCAAGGGTTCTTGGCACAGACAAGATTTCCAGAAGACAGAGCTGCCTTTGAGACATACCCTGGAACCTGAAACCAAGCCTAAACAGCCTGGAGAGTGAGCAGGGTGAAGCAGCTTCAGAACATTTTGTGTGACATATTTGTTGCTGTCCTCTTTGCTGTAAAATTTTAAAATTTTACTTTTTCCTTCTGAATATTTCAGTCTGCTTTTATTAGTCATTTCAAGGAGGATCATGTAAAGACCAAGGGAAGGCAGGACCCTCATTCCTCTCTATGGCCTCTGCATAGCACTCTGCCTTTGCTCTCTCCACTGTTTACTTATAAGCTTGCTTTTGGCAGCCAGTAAGTTTATTTGACATTTTACTAAAGTGTGAAGGGAAATACTGATAGGAAAACTAAACAAAATCCCTCACAAAATGGTATCACCAAATGAGCAAAGTACCTGAAAGAGTCAAACATCCGGATGCCCAGAACTCAAAGGCTGATCTTTGTTAAGTACAAGGCACCCTCAGGATCTCTTCCTGCTCTGGCTAATGATAAGATCACCTGAAAATTAATCACTAGTAGAGAGAGGCTATATTCACTGACAACTACACTGCAAGTCTGAGTCCCTGCCTCCCCAGGTTTCTTGTCTGTACTGCCATATGCTTTGCAGAACAGGGTGTTCAAATGCCTTTGTTGTTGCTTTAAAGAAATGAGAGCTCTAGATCTTCTATCTAGTTAGAGCGTAATTTTTTCTTACTACTAAATCAGCAATTGGTGATAATTAAAAGATAACATAAAATAATTTCTCTCTTATGTGTAATCATGTACCTCACCATAAAATATACATTTTAAAAGGACAATTACATCTGCCATATATAAAACTAAAAGCATGTGAAAGGATATTGAAAATATAAGTTTACATGATTTTTCACAGCAATCCTGTGAGAATAGATATTAAGCAGATGTGTGGGTGGGTGTGCCATAAATATATATACGTTTATATTAGTGTGTTTATATATATTTTTATATGTATTTGTTGCCATAAAGATAGATATATGTATATACACACATACACACATATGTGTATATCAATATGTCTTTGTGTGTATATATGTGTGTAGACATATACATATCATCTCCAAACAAACTTATGTCTTCCATCAAAGGTAAGTGGTTGAATGATATACATTTTCGTAATCTTTTTGGAGTAATGTAGCCATTTAACACAAAGGAAGATTATAACTTATAAGAACAAATATGATAGCCTTAAAAGCTTATTCCCGAAGCATGTAAGAAAAGGATGGATATTATTTCTTAAATGGAGAAAGAAGAGCAAAATTTAGAGATAGCTGTAGAAAAAAAATACAGACAAACTGGGAGATCCTACATGTAAGGAAACTTAACAACCCTTGACAAGGTATTTGTCCAAAGTAGACATGGAACCTAATCGACACAACAAACAAGCAAGCAAAATATAACCAGAGACATTGAAATAAAGAACAAACTGACAGTAACCAGAGGGGAGAGGGATCATAAGGGATGATAGAGGAAGGGCCATCAAAGAACTTATATGAAAGACACATGGACAAAGCCAAAGGGTATAGGTACAAGGGTGGGAGGCAGGGATGGGTGAGGCAGAGGAGCATGGTTGGGGCAAAATGGGGACAAATGTACTTGAACAACAATAAAAAATAAAAAAACAGCAAATAGAAAAGTAGAAGCCAGTTCTATTTCTAGTTTTCTGTAGCCCCGAATGAAGCTCAAAGACTTCATGCAAATTTTAATGTCTCTTACCCACATTAAAGGTATCATGGGTTGTTGATAATATATGTTATGTGGCCTGGGTCTTCCACATTCTAGGGTAGCCCAGAGGTTGACTGAGATAAGAAAACACTGCTGAAATTTATTTCCATGAGAAATTCAATGGCATTAGAATAGTGAGATAATGGTGAGACAACAAACATACCTGAAATATTAGTGGCTTATAACAATAAAAGTTGATTTTTGCTTGCACTATATATTGATTATTGAATTGACTATGACCTCCATTTCACATCTACTCAGTCTAGGTGCCAGACTGAGAGCCCGGTGGTCACTATCTGGAATAAAACTGGTGCCAAAATGAAGAGAGCATGCAAAATTTCAAACTGTCCCCAAGCACTTCTACTGAATCTCCATTGGCCAAAGTTCAAGTAACATGCCCAACTTCATGTGGGGATGGGGGATAGTAAAATGCAGCCCTGCTGTGTGACTGCAATGGAGAAAACTATGTTATTACTGAACAGTCCTAATGACTACCAGAAATGGAAACATTTAACAACCTTTTATTGTATTTCTGTTCTATGTTGAGGATAGAAATAGGGAAGTGGAAAGGACTTTTCATTTCATTTTTACTATTTAATTTGACCTCCCAGTGAAAAAAGTAAAGACTTCATAGATTATGTTTTATATGAAAGGTAGTAACACCAGTGCTTTCCTATAAGATAGGAAAAATATTCTGAAAGAGTTATCTTCCTTATAGAACAGAAGCCTTAATCTTCAGAGGAGAAGGGCAACAAACACTGTCATCTATTATAAACAGAAAGGAAATGGAAAAAAAAAAACCCTATACCCCTGGAGGAGGAAGAAGGATACATACGGATCTCAGGATTACATAATTAGAGAGCAAGAAGCACTGATAAAACCACAAACACAAATCCTAGGTACTTGATGATGGCCTAAGACTGAAGCTTAGTCAGAACCACAGAGAATACCCAAAGCCACCATGTCAGGCTACTCATCCAGTAGTAAGAAGTAACATGCAAGGGAAACCCTCTCTGAGGCACTGCACAAAGACCAAAAGCTGAGGGTTGAAAAGACACTGGGGAAAAAGAAAAAAAAAAACAAACAAACCCAAATCTTCTGATAAAACAGCCCCCACTCCCTAGAAAAACATGTAGTGTGCTAAGGTAACCATAGCAACAATGAATCTCAAACCCACCTCAATTGCTAATTAGATAATTCTAACCTTCTCAGAAAAGTTCCAGCAGAAAGATGCACCTACTTTTTGACATAGATGCTGTGTACCTCAGTCTTTATTATAGCACACAAGATGGCATGTCTATACAAAAATCACAAAGCATTAGGAAAAAAAGAGACAAATTCCCAAGGAACAAAGCAATCTTTAAAAGCAAACTCAGATATGACACAGATGTTAGAACTATCTGGCAAGGAATTTCAAGTAATTATGATTAATATGTAAAGGCTCTAATAGAAAAGACAGATAGCATGCAATATCAATTGGGTAATTTCAGCAGAGAGAAGCAAACTATAACAAGTAGCAAATGAGAGTATTAGAAATGAAAAACACAGTAATGGAGATAAAGAACATGTCTGACAGTTTTATTAGTAGACGTGACAGGGCCAAGTTGTATTAGTTGGCTAGGGTTGCCATTACTACCACAGACTGAGTGGCTTAAACAACAGAGAGTATTCAAGAGCTGTGAGGCAATATTGAATGGTCTCACATATGTGTAATTAGAATTCCAGAAGGAGGATGGGCAGAGGGAAAAAAATCAAAGAAATAAAGCAAAGAATTTTTTAAAAAAGTAATGACACATGAACTTTAGGTACAAGAACCTGAGGGAATAGAAAGCAGAAAAACACCCAAACCTATGCAAATACACATTCACAGGCACACCACACCACACCTGAGATTGTCATATTCAAACTGATAAAAATGAAAGGTAAAGGAAGTCTTGAAGAAAATGAGAGAAAAAAAATTACTTACACAATAATGAAAATAATAATTAAAGCCAATTTTTCTAGCCATGAGAACTAGAAAATAATCATGTGACATCTTTTGAAAGGAAATAAATTTCTGGTTAACTGAAAAATTTGTACTCAGCAAAAATGTATATAAAAATTTTGACTTTTTTTTTAATTTTAAAAAGGTAAACTGTGGGAATTTGATAGAAGACGTAGTCAACAAGGAATACTGGATGAAGCTGTTTGGGTAGAAAGAAAATGACAACAGAAAGAAATTTAGATGTACAAAAAGGAAAAGGAAAACAAGAAGAGTGCTAGAAATGAAAATAACATGAAGTTGTTTGTTTATTTATTTATTTATTTATTTATCTATTTATTTCTTTCAAGTGTACAATTTTTTTTTTTTTTTTTTTAATCAGTATTTTTTAATTGTTGATATTGTACAGTTTTCTGTCTTTTACCCCGCCCCAGCCCACCACCCCAGCCCTCCCCACCTTCCTCCCATTTCCACCCCCCCATAGTTTTTGTCCATGAGTCCTTTATACTTGTTGCTCTAAACCGTTCCCCTTTTCCCCTGAAATTCCCTCCCCTCCCACTCTGGACACTGACAGACTGTTCTCAAATTCAGTGTCTTTGTTTATATTATACTTGTTTGTTTGTTTTGTTGATTAGCTTCCTGTTAAAGGTGAGATCATATGGTATTTGTCTTTCATTGCCTGGCTTATTTCGCTTAGCATGATACTCTCCAATTCCTTCCATGCTGTCGCAAAGGGTAGGAGCTCCTTCTTTCTTTCTGCTGCATAGAATGCCATTGTATAAATGTACCACAGTTTTTTGATCCATTCATTAACTGATGGGCACCTAGGTTGCTTCCAGCACTTGGCTATTGTAAATTGTGCTGCTATGAACATAGGGGTGCATAGATTCTTTTGGATTGGTGTTTCAGGATTCTTAGGATATAATCCAAGCAGTGGAATTACTGGGTCAAAAGGTATGTCCATTTTTAGTTTTCTTAGAAAATTCCATACTGTTTTCCATAGTGGTTGTACCAATCTGCAATCCCACCAACAGTGCACTAGGGTCCCCTTTTCTCCACAACCTCTCCAACACTTGCTGTTTGTTGCTTTGTTTATGAAGGCCATTCTGACTGGTGTCAAGTGGTATCTCATTGTAGTTTTAATTTGCATCTCTCTGATAGCTAGAGATATCGAGCATCTTTTCATGTGTCTCTGGATCCTCTGTATGTCCTCCTTGGAGAAGTGTCTGTTCAAATCCTTTGCCCATTTTTTAATTGGGTTGCTTGTCTTCTTAGAGTAGAGTCTTGTAAGTTCTTTATATATTTTGGAGATTAATCCCTTGTCTGAGGTATCATTGTCAAATATGTTTTCCCATACAGTTGGTTCTCTTTTTATTTTAATACTGTTTTCTTTAGCTGTGCAGAAGCTTTTTATTTTGATGAGATCCCATTTGTTTATTCTTTCCTTTATGTCCCTTGCTCTAGGGGACGTATCAGTGAAAATATTGCTGCGTGAAATATCTGAGATTTTCCTGCCTATATTATCCTCTAGAATTTTAATGGTGTCATGGCTTATATTTAAATCTTTTATCCACCTTGAATTTATTTTTGTGTATGGTGTAAGTTGGTGCTCGAGTTTCATTTTTTTGCATGTAGCTGTCCAGTTCTCCCAGCACCACTTATTGAAGAGGCTATTTTTGCTCCATTTTATGTTGCTGCCCCCTTTGTCGAATATTAATTGACTGTAGAGACTTGGGTTTATTTCTGGGCTCTCTGTTCTATTCCACTGGTCCACGTGTCTGTTCTTGTGCCAGTACCAGGCTGTTTTGATTACAGTGGCTTTGTAATACAGTTTGGTATCAGGTATTGTGATCCCTCCTACTTTGCTCTTCTTTCTCAAAATTGCTGCCGCTATCCGGGGTCGTTTATGATTCCATATAAATTTTTGAAGTGTTTGTTCTATGTCTGTGAAATATGCCATTGGAACTTTAATAGGTATTGCATTGAATCTGTAAATTGCTTTGGGTAGTATGGACATTTTGATAATATTAATTCTTCCGATCCATGAACATGGTATATGCTTCCATTTGTTTGTGTCTTCCTTGATTTCATTCTTCAGTGTTGTGTAGTTTTCTGCATACAGGTCTTTTACCTCCTTGGTTAGGTTTATTCCTAGGTATTTTATTTTTCTTTTTGCTATATCGAATGGGATTTTTTTCTTGATTTCTGCTTCTGCTGTTTCACTGTTGGTATACAAAAATGCCTTTGATTTTTGGATATTGACTTTGTATCCGGCTATTTGGCCAAATTCATTTATTACGTCGAGCAGCTTTTTGGCCGAGTCTATAGGATTTTCTATGTACACTATCATGTCATCTGCAAACAATGATAGTTTTGTTTCCTCCTTTCCAAGTTGGATGCCTTTTATTTCCTTTTCTTGTCTAATTGCTGTGGCTAAGACTTCCAATACTATATTGAATAGAAGTGGTGAAAGTGGACAGCCTTGTCTTGTTCCTGATCTTAGTGGGAAAGATTTCAGTTTTTGCCCATTGAGTATGATGTTGGCTGTAGGTCTCTCATATATGGCTTTTATTATGTTGAGGAATGCTCCCTCTATTCCCACTTTGCTGAGTGTTTTTATCATAAATGGGTGTTGTACTTTATCAAAAGCTTTTTCTGCATCTATTGATATGATCATGTGATTTTTGTCCTTGCTTTTGTTTATGTGATGTATTACATTTACTGATTTGCGAATGTTGAACCATCCTTGCATCCCTGGGATGAATCCCACTTGGTCATGGTGTATGATCTTTTTAATGTGTTGTTGGATGCGGTTTGCCAATATTTTGTTGAGGATTTTAGCGTCTACATTCATCAGTGATATTGGCCTGAAGTTTTCTTTCTTTGTTATGTCTTTATCTGGTTTTGGGATTAGGATGATGCTGGCTTCATAAAAAGAGTTTGGGAGTCTTCCATCATTTTGGATTTTTTGGAATAGTCTGTGAAGGATAGGGGTTAGCTCTTCCTTAAATGTTTTGTAGAATTCTCCTGTGAAACCATCTGGTCCAGGGCTTTTGTGTGCCGGGAGTGTTTTGATTACTGATTCAATTTCACCAGCTGTTATTGGTCTGTTCAGGCTTTCTGTTTCTTTTTCATTGAGTTTTGGAAGGTTATATTTTTCTAGAAACTTGTCCATTTCACCTAGGTTTTCAAATTTCTTGGCATACAGTTCTTCATAGTAATTTCTTACAATCCTTTGTATTTCTGTGGTGTCAGTCGTAATCTCTCCTCTTTCATTTCTGATTGTGTTTATTTGAGTCCTCTCTCTTTTTTTCTTGATGAGCCTGCTTAAAGGCTTGTCGATTTTGTTGATCTTTTCAAAGAACCAGCTCCTGGATTCATTGATCCTTAGGATTGTGCTTTTAGTCTCTATGTCATTTAATTCTGCTCTGATCTTGGTTATTTCCTTCCTTCTACTTGCCCTGGGCTGTCTTTGTTGTTGTTCCTCGAGTTCTTGTAGGCGTAGGGTTAAGTCGTTTGTTAGAAATGTTTCTGTCTTCTTTAGGTAGGCCTGTATTGCTATGAACTTCCCTCTGAGGACTGCCTTCATTGTGTCCCATAAGTTTTGGGTTGTTGTGAGTTCATTTTCATTTGTTTCCAGAAACTTTTTGATTTCCTCCTTAATTTCATTCTTTACCCATTCATTGTTTAATAGCATGCTATTCAATCTCCATGATTTTGATGGTTTGGGGATTTTCCCCATCAAGTCGGTTTCTAGTTTTAGTCCCTTGTGGTCGGAGAAAATGCTTGGTATGATATCAATTTTCTTGAATTTGTTGAGACTTGTTTTGTGTCCTATCATGTGGTCTATCTTTGAAAATGTTCCATGTGCGTTTGAAAAAAATGTGTATTTAGTTTCTTTGGGATGGAGGGCCCTATATATATCAGCTAAGTCCAATTCGTCTAGAGTATTGTTCAATGCCACAATATCTTTGTTGATAATTTGTTTGGAAGATCTGTCCATTTTTGACAGTGGGGTGTTAAGATCTCCTACTATAATTGTGTTGCTGTCAATATCTTTCTTGAAGTCCTCTAAGATTTTCTTGATGTATTTAGGTGCTCCTATATTGGGTGCATATATATTTACAATGTTTATGTCTTCTTGGTGGATTCTTCCCTTGAGTATTATGAAGTGACCTTCTGGGTCTCTCTTTATAGCTCTTCTTTTGAAGTCTATTTTGTCTGATATGAGTATTGCTACCCCGGCCTTTTTTTCCTGTCCATTTGCTTGGAAAATTTGTTTCCAGCCTTTCACTTTGAGTCTGTGTAGGTCTTTTGTCCTGAGGTGGGTCTCTTGTAGGCAGCATATGTGTGGGTCATGCTTTCTTATCCAGTCAGCTACTCTATGTCTTTTGATTGGAGCATTTAATCCATTTACGTTTAAGGTTACTATTGATAGGTACTGATTCATTGTCATTTTCGTATCTGTGTTCCTCACTCTCTCTTTTCCTTTTTTTCCCTTAAAGCAGTCCCTTTAGTATCTCTTGTAGTACTGGTTTGGTAGAGGTGTATTCTTTTAGACTTCTTTTGTCTGGGAAGCTCCTTATTTGGCCTTCTATCTTGATTGAAAGCCTTGCTGGATAAAGTAGTCTTGGTTGTAGGCCTTTGGTTCTCATTACTTGGAATATTTCTTGCCATTGTCTTCTGGCTTGGAGCGTTTCCATTGAGAAGTCAGTTGCTAACCTTATCGGGGCTCCCTTGTATGTTACTTCCTTTTTCTCCCTTGCTGCCTTTAAGATTCTCTCTTTGTCTTGGAAGTTTGCCATTTTAATGATGATGTGTCTTGAAGTGGGCCTGTTTGGGTTCCTCTTGATAGGGACTCTCTGTGTTTCCTGAATTTGTGTGACTTTTTCTCTCACCAAATTAGGGAAGTTTTCCATCATTACTTTTTCAAATAGGTTTTCTATCCCTTGCTCTTCTTCTTCTCCTTCTGGTATTCCTATTATACGGATATTATTACGTTTCATGTTGTCTTGCATTTCTCTTAAACCCTCTTCATTCTTTCTGAGCCTCTTTTCCTTTTCTTGCTCTATCTGGCTGTTTTTTTCTACTTTGTCCTCCAACTCACTGATCCGATCTTCTGCTTCATCAATTCTGCTTTTCATTCCTTCTACTGTGTTCTTCAGCTCAGAAATTGTATTCTTCATTTCCTCTTGGCCCTTTTTGATAGTTTCTATTTCCTTTTTCATGTTGATATAGTTTGCACTGAGTTCATCGTAGCTTCCCTGTAGTTTCTGGTAGCTCATTGAGAGCTCATGGAGCTTCCTGACAACCATTTCTTTGAACTCCTTATCTGATAGTTGAGTTGCCTCTGTTTCATTTAGCATTCTTTCTGGGGCTTCCACCTTTTCTTTCATTTGGGGATTGTTTCTTTGTCTTCTCATTGTTGGTGAGACTCTTCTTGTAAACCTCTGCTTCTTAAGTTGATCTGTTCTGGCTACCTGCGTTTATGGTGTGAACTTCTGTGGTGGAATACCTGTGAGATTCAGTGTTATAGTCTTCTTCAGGTATCCTGGTGTTCACAGCTTCCACTGTCTCAGCTGTGGGAATACCCCCTCTTTTGGTCCAACTCTGGTTTTTTCACAGTTCTAGGATTTCTTTGCCTCACTCGTGGGTATTCAAAAAGAGAAAAGAATAAAGTGAAAAAAAGAAGAGAGAGAAAAAAGAGAAAAAAAAAGAAAAAAAAAAGGAGGGAAGGAGAGATAAAATTGGAAAGAAAGGAAGAAGGAATAAAGCCAGAAAGAAGTAAAGAGAAGCAAAAGGAATTGAGGGATAAAAAAGGTAGAAGTAATAAAGAAATAAAAAATATATAATCAAAACAAAACAAAAAGAACCCCACAAAAATGAAAAATGAACCAAAACAAACAAACAAAAAACCCAACTAAGCAGACAAAAAACAACTATCAAAAAAAAAAAAAAAAAAAACCCACAAAACAAAACAACCCCCCCCCCGGAAAAAAAAAAAAAAAAAAAAGAATAAGAAGGGGAAAAAAAAGAAAAAAAAAATCTCTTGCTATTTTCACACAGGCCAAACTGGATTTTCTGGACTTGCTGGCTGTAGCAGGCTGGGAGGCGACTCGTACCACTTTTCTCCCTGTTCCTCACTCAGTCAGCTTTGCGCTACTGTCCTCAGTGCCGGCCCAACACTGTCCCCAGGGCTAATGGCGTACTGTCCATGCAGGGCCTTGGGTGTGATTTCTGAGCCTCCTGCAGGGGGCGAGCTTTCCAGAGTTTATGGGTTTCAGCTGGAATCTCTTACAGATCCATCCCTCCCCGAGCCTATTGCTGTGAGCTCCGGGTCTCCTACAGGGCGCAGGCGCCCGCCTGAGACTACGGGCGTGGGCTCCAAGAGTTTCCCGAGTTGCGCGCACTCACCCCAGTATCACAGATGTGAGCTCCGGGTCTTCCAGAGTCCCCTTCTCTAGTTGCAGGGTCGCCTCCGGCCGCAGGGCTGCTTCCAACCCGGTTGCAGAGCCGCCTCCGGTCGCGCGACCTCCTCCGGTCGGTTGCAGAACCCCCTCCGGTCCCGCGGCCGCCTCCGGTCGTTTGCGGAGCCGCCTCCGGTCGCGCGGCCGCCTCCGGTCGGTTGCGGAGCCCCCTCCGGTCCCGCGGCCGCCTCCGGTCGTTTGCGGAGCCGCCTCCGGTCGCCGGGCCGCCTCCGGTCGTTTGCGGAGCCGCCTCCGGTCGCGCGGCCGCCTCCGGTCGGTTGCGGAGCCGCCTCCGGTCCCGCGGCCGCCTCCGGTCGTTTGCGGAGCCGCCTCCGGTCGCGCGGCCGCCTCCGGTCGGTTGCGGAGCCGCCTCCGGTCCCGCGGCCGCCTCCGGTCGTTTGCGGAGGCCCCTCCGGTCTCGCGGCCGCCTCCGGTCGGTTGCGGAGGCCCCTCCGGTCTCGCGGCCGCCTCCGGTCGTTTGCGGAGCCGCCTCCGGTCGCCGGGCTGCCTCCGGTCGGTTGCGGAGCTGCCTCCGGTCGCCGGGTCGCCTCTGTCCCGTCTCAGGGCCACCTCCGGTCGCTCGGCTGCCACGTCTAGTTTTCCAATGTCTGCTATGGATTTTGATCTCCTATTTTCATATATACTGTGGTATTGTTGGCTATCTGCTCTGTTCCTCTGTAGATCAGTTAGGTTTTTCTCCCATGTGCAGGAGGAAGGACAATCTGCGTCCTCCTACCATGCCGCCATCTTGAACCCCTCAAGTGTACAATTTTATTAGACATTATTGGTCTACATTATTGTGTTTCCATTATCCAAAATCAATTATTTTTCTATCAATAATTATTCTTCCCTATTCTACTCCCTTTCCTCCTTTTATTTTAATTACTTTATAAAAGTGACTGTCTAGAGCAAAGCTAGAAATATGTACTGTGTTTAGAGCATATAAGGAAGTACAACATATGACAAAAAAAGCACAGTGGTTGGAAAGGAGTAATTGAGTATATAATGTTATAAGTTTATTATAGTACACATGAAGGGATATAATCTCATATAAATGTATACAGTGATTAACTGAAGGTGTATGTTTTAAAACACGTATATTATAAATCCTAGAGCCACAACTAAACATTCTTTATCAATAGAGGACATAGAATAAAATTATTAAAAATATTTACAAGGGCCCTGGCTGGTGTAGCTCAGTGGATTGAGCGCGGGCCTGCGAACCAAAGGATCGCGGTTCAATTCCCAGTCAGGGCACATGCCTGGGTTGCCAGGCCAGTTCCTGGCAGGGGACATACAAGAGGCAACCGCACATTGATGTTTCTCTCCCTCTCTCCTTCCCTTCCCCTCTAAAGATAAATAAATAAATAAATAAATAAATAAATAAATTAAATAAATAAACAGGACTTCCGGCCAAGATGGAGGCGTAGGTGGACACACTGTGCCTCCTCTCACAACCAAAATTAAGGACAACAAATATTTAGAAACAAGAAAACAGCCAGAACTTATAGAAAATTGAACTGTACGGAAGTCCAACAACCATTCATCCAGACCGGTAGGAGGGGTGGAGCCCCGGTGGGAAAAAGTGGAGGTGCGGACCCAGGAACGCAAGTAGCAGCGGCTCGCAGTTCCCAGGTGCACGGGCGGTGGCTGGCGGTCCTTGGGCCCACAGGCGGCAGCTGGCAGACCTTGGGCACAGGGGGGCAGCTGTGCAGACCCAGTGAGGACGCACGGGGCGGCTGGCTGACCAGGGGGTCCTGCATTCGCGCCCTCGGACGGTCCAGGCAGAGGGGAAGTGGCAGAGGGGACTGAACCCAGGAGAGAGCGGAGCAGGCGCCATTGTTCCCTCTCAGACCCCGCCCCCACATATAGCGTCACAACCCAGCAACTGGGCTGCCCCACACTGGGGAGCGCCTGAGGCTCCGCCCCTCATTACGTAACAGCACGCACGAGTACGCAGATAATCCAGGCGAAGGGGAAGCAGCAGAAGGGAATGGAGTCCAGAAGAGAGCGGAACAGGCACCATTCTTCCCTCTCAGACCCCACCCCCACCTGTAGCGTCACAACCCAGCAACTGGGCTGCCCCGCCCTGAGGAACACCTAAGGCTCCACCCCTCATACGTAATAGCTGCGACCAGACTAAAACCAAACCAAAACAAAACAAAAAAACCCACCAAAAATGGCTCAAACCGGAGAAAACATGAAAACCCTGGAGTCAATTCCTCTAAGCAACGAAGAGATAGCCAACCTATCAGATGCACAGTTCAAAGCACTGGTCATCAAAATGCTCACAGAATTGGTTGATTTTGCTCATAAATTAGATGAGAAAATGCAGGCTACAATACGTGAAATGAAGGAAGACGCATGGGGAACCGATAGAGATGGAAGGAAAACTGGGACTCAAATCAATGGAGTGGACCAGAAGGAAGAAATTAACAACCAAACAGAAAACGAGGAAGAAACAAGAATTCAAAAAAATGAGGAGAGGCTTAGGAACCTCCGGGACATCATTAAACGTCCCAACATCCAAATTATAGGGGTCCCAGAAGTGGAAGAAGAAAAGCAACAAGTGGAAAACTTATTTGAACAAATAATAAAGGAGAACTTCCCCAATCTGGCAAAGGAAATAGACTACCAGGACGTCCAGGAAGCTCAGAGAGTCCCAAAGAAGTTGGGCCCAAGGAGGAACACACCAAGGCACATTGTAATTACATTAGCCAAGATTCAAATGAAGCAAAGAATTCTAGAAGCAGCAAGGGATAAGGGGACAGTCACCTACAAAGGAGTTCCCATCACACTGTCAGCTGATTTCTCAAAAGAGACCTTACAGGCAAGAAGGGGCTGGAAAGAAATATTTGAAATCTTGAAAAGCAGGGACCTACATCCAAAATTGCTCTTTCCAGCAAAGCTGTTATTTAGAATGGAAGGACAGATAAAGCGCTTCTCAGATAAGGTCAAGTTCAAGGAGTTCATCATCACCAGGCTCTTATTATATGAAATGTTAAAGGAACTTATCTAAGAAAAAGAAGATAAAAAATATGACAATGAAAAGACAGCAAACTGACAGGTATTAAGAACAACACCTAAAACAAAAGTAAACTAAGCAAACAGCTAGAACAGGAACAGAACCACAAAAATGGAGATCATATGGAGGGTTAGCAACAGGGGTGTGGGAGGAGGAGGGGGGGAAGGTACAGAGAATGAGTAGCATAGATAGTGGGTAGAAAATAGACAGGGGCAGGGTAAGAATAGTATGGGAAATGTAGAAGCTAAAGAACTTATGACACAAGGACATGAACTAAAGGGGGGAATGTGGGTGGGAGAGGGTGTGCAGGGTGGGGGGAATGATGGGGGGAAACGGGACAACTGTAATAGCATAATCAATAAAATATATTTAAAAAAATAAATAAATAAAATATTTTAAAAAATATTTACAAGGAAAGGCAGAAAAAGAGAAAAATAAACAAATAAATGAATAATACAGAAAATAATAAAAGTTAATATATTTTAACCCAATAGTATTAAAAACCAACACTTTAAATAAGAATGGTGCAAACATAACGTTGAAGCAACAGAAGATGTCAGACTCGATAAAAAAGCAAGACCTACCTCTATATTGTTTATGAGAAATCCACCATAAGTACAGTTTTACATACGTTAAAACTATAAGGATGAGCCCTAGTAGGTGTGGCTCAGTTGGCTGGAGTGCGCCCCCATAGGTCGAAAGTTTGCAGGTTTGATTCCTGTTCAGAGCACTCAGGTTACAAGTTTGATCCCTGTTGAGGCAAGTACAAGAAGGCAACCAACTGATGTTTCTCTCTCTCACTCTCACTCTCTCTCTCCCTCCCCCACGTCTTTCTCTCTCACTAAAAGCAATGAAAAAAGTATGTGTTCAGGTCCTTTGCTCATTTTTAAATGGGATTGTTTGGCTTCCTGGTGTGGAGTTTTGTGAGTTCTTCATATATTTTGGACATCAAACCCTTGTCCAAGATATCCTTTGCAAATATATTTTCCCATAAGGTTGGTTCCCTTTTCATTTTGCTGATGTTTTCTTTAGCCATGCAGAAGCTTTTTAATTTAATGAAGTCCCATTTGTTTATTCTTTCCTTTATGTCTCTTGCTTTAGGGGACATATTAGTGAAAATATTGCTGTGTGGAATATCTGAAATTTTACTGCCTATGTTCTCCTCTAGCTAGGACTTTTATGGCATAATGACTTATATTTAAGCCTTTTATCCACCACACTTCTCCAAGAAGGACATAGAGAGGGCCCAGAGACATATGAAAGGATGCTCAGCATCACTAGCCATCAGAGAGATGCAGAGTAAAACCACAATGAGATACTACTTCACACTGTTCAGAATGACTGTTACAAACAAATCAACAAACAAGTGATGGAGAGGTTGTGGGGAAAAGAAAACCCTAGTGCACTGTTGGTGGGAATGTAGACTGGTGCAGCCACTGTGGCAAACTCTATGGAATTTCCTCAAAAAACTAAAAATGGAACTGCATTTTGACCTGGCAATTCCATTTCTGGGAATATATCCTAAGAATCCTGAAACACCCATTCAAATGAACCTATGCACCCCAATGTTCATAGCATCACAATTTAAACTAGCTAAGTGCAGGAAACAGCCTAAGTGCACATCTAAAAATGAATGGATCGAAAAATGGTGGTACATTTACACAATGGAATTCTATGCAGCAAAAAGAAAGAAGGAAATCCTTCCATTTGCAACAGCATGGATGGAAATGGAAAGCAATATCCTCAGTGAAATAAGCCAGGTGGTGAAAGACAAATACCATATGAACTCACCTATAAGTATAACCTAATCAACAAAACAAACAAGCAAACAGAATAGAACCACAGACATGGAAGTAAAGAAAAAACTGACAGTAATCAGAGGGGTGGAATGAGAGGGATAAGTGAGGGAAGAAGGGAAAAAAGTCACCAAGGAACACGTATAAAGGACCCATGGACAAAAACAGCAGGAGTGGAGGATTGAATATAGGAGGCAGGTGTGGGTAGGGCAGAGGGAGAGTAATGGGGGGAAATGGTGAAACTGTAATTGAACAATTAAAAAATAAAGAAAAAAACATGACTTCCAGCCAAGATGGATGTATAGATAGATATAGTTTGCCTCCTCATACAACCTAAAGAAGGACAACAAATTTAAAAACAAAAAATAACCAGAACTTCTAGAAAATTAAAATGCATGGAATTCCTACAATCAAGGAGTTAAAGAAAAAAAACATTCATTCAGACTGGTAGAAGGGGAGGACCCTGGCAGCTGGGTGGAGAGGAAACTAAGCAAGGCAGTGGCTGGAGGACTGGGTGGTCCCACATTTGCAAACAAAAAATAACCACACAACCATGCAACCCAGGGTTCCAATTGGGGAAAACAAAGCCTCAAAACCACTGGCTGAAACCAACCAGTGGGGGTTGCAATAGTAGGAGAAACTCCCAGCCTTACAGGAGAGTTCGTTGGAGAAACCCATAGGTTCCTAAAACACACACAAACCTACCTACTTGGGAATCAGCACAAGAACAGCCCGATTTCCTTGTGGGTAACTGGGGAAGTGATTGAAAGTGGGACATGAGCCAAGTAAGTGGCATTGTTCCCTCTGAAACTCCTCTACCATATACAGCACCACAGTGCAGCCAAGTGGGTTGCCTAACCCTGGCCAATACCTAAGGCTCTGCCCCTTACAATGTAACAGGTGCACTAAGACAAAGAAATATGACCCAAATAAAAGAACAGATCAAATCTCCAAAAATAGATCTAAGCAATGAAGAGATAGCCAACCTGTTAGATGCAGAGTTCAAAACACTAGTAATCAGGGTGCTCACAGAAATGGTTGAGTATGGTCACAAAAATAGAGGAAAAACTGAGGCTATGCAAAGTGAAATAAAGAAAAATAGACAGGGAATCAACAGGGAAGGGAAGGAAACCAGGATTCAAATCAATGATTTGGACCGGAAGGAAGAAATAAATATTCAAACAAAACAGAATGAAGAAACAAGAATTCAGAAAAAATGAGGAGAGGCTTAGGAACCTCAGTGACAAATTCAAATGTTCCAACATCCAAATCATAGGGGTGCCAGAAGAAGAGGAAGATCAAGAAATTGAAAACTTATTTAAAAATATAATGAAGGAGAACTTCCCTAATCTAGCAAAGGAAATACATTTCTAGCAAGTCCAGAAAGCTCAGAGAATCCCAAAGAAGTTGGACCCAAGGAAGCACACACCAAGGCACATCATAGTGACATTACCTAAGATTAAAGATAAGGAGAGAATCTTAAAAGCAACAAGAGAAAAGGAGACAGTTCCTAGAAAAGAGTTCCCATAAGACTATCAGATGATTTCTCAAAAGAAACCTTACAGGTAAAAAGGGGCTGGAAAGAAGTATTTGAAATCATGAAAGTCAAGGATCTATATCCAAGATTATTCTATCCAGTGAAGCTATCATTTAGAATGGAAGGGCAGATAAAGTGCTTCCCAGATAAAGAAAAGTTAAAGGAGTTCATCATCATCAAGTCCTTATTATATGAAGTATTCAAGGAACTTATCTAAGAAAAAGAAGGTGATCAAAATATGAACAGTAAAATGAGAACAAACTCACAACTATCAACAGCTGAACCTAAAAAAAAAAATAACTAAGCAAACAATAGAACAGGAACAGAATCACAGAAATGGAGATCATGTGGAGGGTTATCAGCGTGGAGCAGTTGGAAAGAGAATGGGAGAAAAGCTATAGGGAATAAGAAGCATAATGGGCCCTGGCTGGTGTAGCTCAGTGGATTGAGCATGGGCCTGTGAACCAAAGGGTTGTCAGTTCAATCCCCAGTCAGGGCACATGCCTGGGTTGGGGTCCAGGTCCCCAGTATGGGGGCACTCAAGAGGAAACCACACATTGAAGTTTCTCTCCCTCTCTTTCCCTTCCCCATCTCTAAAAATAATTTTTTAAAAAAAGCATAAATGGTAGGTACAAAATAGACAGGGAGAGGTTAAGAATAGTATAGGAAATGGAGAAGCCAAAGAACTTATATGTACAACCCATGGACTTGAACTGTGGGGGCAGAATGCTGGAGGGGGACAAAGGGGAGGAAAAAATAAAACAACTGCAATAGCATAATCAATAAAATATACTTTAAAAAACTAAAAGAAAAAGAAAAGAAAAACTTTTAACAAAAAAATAAAAATTGAAGCCTGGAAAAAAGTATAAGGGTGAGAAAAGATATGCCATGGAAATATAACCAAAACACTAAGCAATTTATTAATATCAGGCAAAATTGACTTCATATGGTTATCAGCAACAAGGAGAGATATTATATGATGAAGGGGTTAATTTTTAAGATGTAAGAATGTAATGTTGTCCACCCAGCTACTCAAAGGATAAAAATTACTAAAACTTGCTGAAGAACTCGATAATTAAATAGTTCTGTGTTTATCAAAAAATTTTAAAAGATAAAATATTAATTGCTTGCAATCTCCTCTAGATAAATTGGTAGAAGAAAACTTCTGAATGACAACCTGAGGAAGAAGTTCCATGGATCCTTTCCATTATGGTAAATCATAACTGGTGAAAATTATAAAAAGCAATGATCTAAGTCCCTGAAAATTGTCCAAGGACATATAGAAAATGGAAAAGCATTGATTTAAGAAAATTTAACAAGTGTAAATTTTGGTTAAATAAAGGGTAAGTGTAGCATTTGATCCACAAGCTGCTACCTGCCCAAGCACAGGCAGTGAGATGGAACGTCTACTCTGGTAATGCAGGAAAGAAAGAAAAGAAAGAAAAGAAAGAAGAAGAAAGAAAGAAAGAAAGAAAGAAAGAAAGAAAGAAAGAAAGAAAGAAAGAAAGAAAGAAAGAAAGAAAGAAAGAAAGAAGAAGGAAGGAAGGAAGGAAGGAAGGAAGGAAGGAAGGAAGGAAGGAAGGAAGGAAGGAAGGAAGGAGAAAGAAAGAGAGAAAGAAAGAGGGAGGGAGGGAGAGAGGGAGGGAGGAAGGAAGGAAAGGGAGAATGAAAGAGGAGGGAAGGAGGAAGGAAGGAAGGAAGGAAGCAAGCAAGGAAGGGAGGGAGGGAGGGAGGAAGAGGAGGGGGAGGGGAGGGAAGGTGTTCTTATTTCCTCAAGCTCTTAGTTTATGCTTATAGTTTCCTCTGGTTTTCTGTTGCAGGAGTTGGGTTCCAGGCAAACACAGATAAAATGTCTGGAGTTCCATTCTTTTTTTAATGATAAAATCATTTGTTGTTTTAGTTTAGTTTAGCTTTAGTTTTACTGCTTACGCTGTTAAAGTCATTCTCGTTTATTTCTCCCTTTCCCTGCCTCCACCCAACTCCACCCTCTCCCCACCTGTAGTCAATCCCCATATTGCTGTCTGTGTCCATGGGTTGTACAGAAATATTTTCTGGTTAATCCCTTCACCATTTCATTCCGTGTCCCACCCCCCTTTCTGGTAGCTATCAGTCTGTTTTATGTAACTAAGCTTCTGTTATTATTTTGTTCGTTAGTTTATTGTATTCATTAGATTCCACATAGAAGTGAGATCATGTGGTATTTTTCTTTCACTGACTTGCTTATCAAGCCCTCATCTTGAAGGAAAGAAGCTTCCTCCCAGGTACAGAAGGTAAGACTTGCCCCAGTCACCCTTACCCCTTCTTGTTGGGAGGGTGAAGTCTCCATGCCAGGAGAGGCAAGCCAAGAAGACCAATGGCTACCACTCCCACTCAATACCTAATCTGTAAAGCAGCAGTGTCTTTTTGAGAAAGTAGTCGCTGTCTTCAACCATGGGCTTGGAACATAGGCACAGTGTGGAAGGCAGGCCAAAAGAACAGAGAGTTCCATAGTTCTCTCCACAGAATTGACTTTATTTGGGATACAGTGTGGAGAAATTCAAGCCTATAAATAGTGACTGTCAAAAACCAGAAATTTTGTTGATGGGTAATTAAGAGGAAACTTATAGCTCCATGATTGCAATAAAAAATAGTCAACTAGTTAGAAGTCTAATAGAAAGAAAGAGGAAAAGCTGGAAATCACCCTCTTGGATCAGAATAATCCTCCACAATCTGTTTCAAATACTAGTCCTGCAACTGATCCTGATTTTAACTGGATCAGACTGTGGAGCAATTTGTAGCCCAGGGCATTGTTGAAAATAATGGAGCAATTAGTGGAGGCTAACAGCTAGTTGTGGTATCAATCTAGGCAGACCAGCTGGAAGCATAAGAGTTGAGAACAGAGCAAGACAGAGGTAAAGGGAGATTAGCTAAAATCAGTCAGCCTTGGGAGTTGGGGATGGGGTGGTCCAGGTGACTTGTGTACTTCTGCAAAGCTGTGTCCCCAGAGATGAAACACCTGAGAATGCACACTGTAGAGGAAATACATTTCACTGAAGTATCTATCCAAGTCACTAAATAAATAAGCAAGCAAACAATAACAAAAACTATAAACAGAAGTAAGGGGTAAATGGAATTATTATCCAGAGTTGCAACAATGTATCATTTACATGTCCAAAATTTACAAGATATGCAAACACATAGGAATCTGTGATCAATGGACCGGAGCTGGGGGAAAGCAGGAAAGAAAAAAAAGGGAAAAGAAAACCTCCTTTGAGAAGCCCCAGATGTCACAGTAAGCACAAAAAGCCTTGAAAATAGCTAAGATGAATATGCTCAAAGAACAAATGGAAACCAAGCTTTAAAGAAATAAAACAAGATTTGATAACAATGTTTCAAAATAGAGAATATTAATAAGGAGATGGAAGTTACAAAAGTAAATAAAATAAAATTTTAGAATGAATAGTACAAAACTGAAATGAGAAACTCACTAAAGCTTTCTCACCACTCCTTTTTCCATATTGTACTGGAATTTCTAGCTAATGCAATAAAAGAGAAAAGGGAAAAAAGGGTGCACAGATTGAGACAGAAAAATTAAAACTTATTCACAGATGACATGATTGTCCGTGTAGAAAATCCAAAAGAATCAACCAGAAAAGTGGAACACATAAGGCATTACAGAAAGCCTGCATAATAAAAAGTTAATATATAAAAGCCAATCACTCCTATGTAGCAATAATGAAAAAATGAAATTTGAAATTAAAAACACTACATCATTTACATTAGCACCCCCCAAATAAGCTACTTACGTACAAATCTATCAAGATATGTACAAGATCTATATGAGGAAAACTATAACAATATGATAAATAAAATCAAAGAAGAAATAGACAGAGAGATGTTCCATGTTCATGGACAGAAAGACTCAATATTGTCAAGATGTCATTTCTTCCCAACTTGAATTAGACATTCAATACAATGTCAATAAAAATCCCAGTAAGTTATTTTGTGAATGAAAAACTGATTGTAAAGTTTATATGGAAAGACAAAAGAACCAAAAGAGACAACACAGTATTGAAGGAGAAGAACAAAGTTGGGGACTTGACACTACCTGACTTTAAGACTTAAGATAAAGCTCCACTCATCAAGACAAGTGTGTTATTAGTGAAAGAATAGACAAATGGGTTGTTGGAAAGACTAGAGAGCCTATAAATAGGTTCATCTAAATGTAATCAACTAATCTTTGACAAAGAAACACACATAACACAATGAAGAAAAGAGCCATTTTTAAATACTGCTGGAACAACTGACATGTACAGTTACATATGGAAGAATGAATCTGTACCCAGACCTTATACCCTTTACAAAAGTTAACTCAAAATATAACAGAAACCTCAACATAAAACTCAAACTATAAAGCTCCTGGAAAATAATATAGTAGAAATGTTTATGACCTTGAGGTTGGTGATGACTTTTTAAATACAATGCTAAGATCCATAATAAATAATAAATTGGACTTTATTAAAATTAAAACCTTTATGAATGGCATTATTAAGGTAATAAAAAAATTGAGTAAAATCTTTCCAAGCCATATATCTGATAAAAGACAGTCAGCCAAAATATATAAAGAATTCAAACTCAACAGCAAGAAAAAAAATAATTAAAAAATAGGCAATAGATCAGAACTGACAACGCAATAAAGAAAATATGCAGGTGGTAAATAGGCATAAAAACAGATGTTGCACATTAAGTGTCACTAGGGTAATGCAAAGTGAAAAAGTAATAAAATAAATACCACTATACAGTTCTTAGAATGGCCAAAATCTGGAACACTGACAACACCAAATGCTGACAAGGATGTGGAGCAACAGGAACTCTCACTGATTACTGATGGGAATGCAAAAATGATATAGCAACTTTGAAAGACAGCTTGGAAGTTTTGTACAAAACCAAACATACTTTTACCATAAATGCAGTAGTCGCATTCATTTGTATTTATCCAAAGTACTTAAAAACTTCCATTTACACAAAACTTTGCACAAAAATGTTTATTAGCAGCTTTATTCATATTTGCCAAAACTTGGAAGCAACCAAGATGTCCTTCAGTAGGTGAATAGATAAATATACAATAAAATATTAATTAGTGCTAAAAAGAAATGAGCTATCAAATCATTAAAAAATGAAGGGATCTTAAATGCATATTACTAAGTAAAAGAAGCCAATCTGAAAAAAGCTATATACTGATTTCAACTATATGACATGATGGAAAAGGCAAAACTAGGGACACAGTAAAAAGATCAGTGATTGCCAGGACTGGAGGACGGGAAGGGATAAAAGGCAGAACACAGAAGATTTTGAGGTCAGTTAAAATACTCTGTATGATATAGTGATGGATACATGTCATTCATTCTACATTTGTCCAGATCCCTAGAATGTAGATTAGATTACATAGATGTATAGAGTATGTCATAAATAAAAATATGAACTAATGCTTGGTCACAATAGTTTGAAGAGATAAAGCAAACACCAAAATTTAGACATAATATAAACTATGGACTTTAGGTGATTTTAATGCATGTGTCGACATAGGTTTGTAGATTGTAACAAATGCACCACTGGCAGGGGGGCGGGTATTCTTAACAGCTTTTAAACAAAAATTGACAAGCTCTTCTTAAAATTAACGTTGAAATGCAAGGGACCAAAATAGAGGTATGTTTTAAAGATGAAAAAAGAAGGTACTAACTGGTGTAGCTCAGTGGATTGAGCACCAGCCTGTGAACTGAAATGTCTCTGGCTCAATTCCCAGTCTGGGCACATGCCTGGGTTGCAGGCTAGGCCCCTAGAAGGGGGGTGCATGAGAGGCAACCACACATTGATGTTTCTCTCCATCTCTTTTTCCCTCCCTTCCCCTCTCCTTAAAAATAAATAAATAAATAAAATCTTTTAAGAAAATAAAAAAAGAAGCAGAGATTTAGAATACTCAATCACCCAATTTAAAATCTTACTAAAAGACTATAATACTAATCAAGACAGCATGGTAATTTCAAAAACGATAAATATATAAACCTATTGAACAGAATTGAGAGTCCAGAAAGAAATCCTTACATTTATGGTTAGTTGATTTTCAACAAGGTTACCAAAACCATTTATGGGAAGAGAAAATAGTCTGTTTAATAAAAAGAGTTGGGACAACTGGATATCCATGTGTCGAAGAATGAAATTAGTTGCTTTGCTTTTACGATACACAAAAATTAACTCGAAGTGAGTTATTGATGTAAATGCAAGAACAAAAAATATGAAACTTTTAGAATAAAAGAGAGAAATAATATTTTTAGCCTTGGGTTAGACAAAGCCTTCTTAAATACAACATTTCACATTCTCAACCAAAACATGCTAAAACCAGAATAGAAGGGCTCTCATGCATTAATTTTGCCCATTTCCTTAGAAGCTCCACAACAGGAATCTCCTCATGTTCATTTTTCATATGCTCTTTTTTAAGGTACTCCTTGCCAAACTGAACAGAATATTACCCGGACTGGCTCAGACTTGTCATCACCTTTTGGCACTAGAAGAGAACCCAGCATCCAAGGGACATGTCCACTTGGTGCCTGAATCATATCGAGGTTTTATTAGCAGAAGGAAATAATTCTTGAGTAAGAATTCACCAGCTGCCAGAGAGGGCATGATTTGATTATGCTTTAATGTATTCTTTACAAGGAATCTAGCATTCCTCTGAGGAACAATGCAGCTGTTGGTTGAAATACACAGTATTTCTCATATACTGAGAATTTTCATCAGGAATGGCATCAAATGATTTGTTTTGTTTTGTTGTTTTTTTTTTTTCAGGCAGGGAAATGTTTGCCATTTATCTAGAATATATCTTTTAACTTACTGACATGCTTTATTTTATTTCATTAAATATTAAATTCTCTTTATAATCTCAGAGTATATCTTACTTGGGCATAGAAGTACCCATATTTAAACTAAAATGTTTTTTCCAAATTTTGAATACACATTTGCAAAATAGATTTTTGTATAATGGTTATTAAGATAATCATAAAATAATTTTAAAGCTTTCCATTTGTTTTATGTTCCATTATTCTATGAGCTATCTGTTCCTTAATTTTTGAAAAATCTCTTCCACAATGCCATTGGGTCCTAGAACCTTTAACAGATCTTGGTTTATGGTTTATTTTGGTTTTTCATAGGTTCGGGAAAAGGATGCATTTTTCAATTTATTTTTTCTCTAGAAAGCCATGGACGTCATTAAAACATAATAAATTAGCTTAAAGGTATAAAAAGTATTATATTTTATTATTCTCTCTGTAGTTATATCTTCTTTTCATTCCTAATTTTGACTATCTACATTTTCTCTAGACTTTCCAAAGTTTTTCATTTTATTAAATTTTTCATAAAACAAGTGCTTGAGTGTATTGGTTAAATCATCAACTGTCAACTGTCACTTTTAATATTTTTCTTATTAGTTTTCTTAGAGTTGCATTGTTGTATATATTTAGTGTCTCTCATTGACGATTTTGTTTACATATTTTCTTCTTTTTAGTATAATGTTGACATTCAAGGTTCTAAATTGGTATGTGACTAGTTCTTTGGACACAAATAATGACATTTTAAAATCACAGTATGACTATTTTCTAAATATTCTAAAATTGAATTTTTTGTTTTATTAATTACAAAATTTCAAGCAGTATAGAAATATATAACTAAAAATAAAAAAATTCTCTCCTTACCTTACCTCAAAGCAACTTTTCAAGATACCCAGCAACAGTCTTTTTATTCTTTCAAATACCCTTTTACTCGTATAACCGTACATTACAGAAGAAGGGTGTACATATCCATTCTTGTGCTTATATTATTGCCTGAATATACAAATATTTCTCTGTGATAGATTCCAGGGACTGGGGTTCCTAGGCCAAAGGGTATGTACATGTTTAATTATGATAAACTCACATTACACTCCACAAAAGGCAGTACGAGGTCATATAACTATAGTGTATATTCATGCCCCTTTCCCTGCATTCGGTTCAACCTTGATATATAACCAGTATTTTCATCTATCATTTGATCTCAGTAGTATTTAGAAGATAAACTTTAATTTTTAAGAAGCTAGATTTTTTTCTACTGTTGCCAGTGGTTGCTTAACATTTTATTGTTGTTGTTCCAAGATTTTCTTGCAACAATTCATTATGAGAATGTGATAGGTTAAAATTTTACCTGTCAAAATTTATTGAAGTTTCCTCTGAATACTTAAGGGGAAAATATGACCCATGTGCTTAAAATGATGAAGTATTCTCTTTGTAGAATACAACTTTAATATATGTTCTATATTCATATACTACTATTATTATGTAGATATATTGTATATCTATATTTTGTATCTAGTTAGTATTTCAAAACTAAGAAGTTGTTTAAAAATTTTACCACTCTGTTTAATTTCTAATAGTGTTTATCATATTTTTATTTAGTTAAAATCTCTGTGGATCTCTAAAATTAAGTGTTAGATTTTTAGTCTGGGTAAGAAATAAGTCAACATAGTTACAATTTTCAGGCTCCTGGCTTTCACCCTTAGCTCGGACTTGGAGATTCCTCAATAACTAATGAAAAGTTTGCATAAATACCTGAGGAGAGAAAAAGTGGATGAGTCTCAATATGTGGGAACAGCTTTCAGTGGGCAAGTTCTGGGGTGCACATTTGTGGCCTGGCCTCTGGACACTTTTCTAGGGGGGTCCTTTTCTCTCATTGCTTGCACCCTGGCACCACTGGGAATCCAAAAGTAATAAATGTCAGCATGGTCCAGATCATTTTCTCTAACTCACAGAATCAGAGGGTTCTCTGATGTTCTCAGAGGGTAGCTACTCTTGGATAAAAATATACCTTGGATCAAAGGCAAGAGGTGCCTAGGGAAGTAAAGAAGCATGGAGATGTGTATAATAAGCTCTCTGTCTTGAAGAGCTCCTTCATGCAACCACTCTGGGGCTTTCGTCAGTTTCACCAAGCTGAAGCCTAGATTTTCTTCAGTTTCCTTAAAGTGGACATTACTAGTCAATGTAGCTGATAATGTACAGAGGATAAAATATGGGTTTCTTGGGGAAATGAAGACTTTTGAGAACTTAAGGGAATAAAGAAGTGAGATAATAAGTTTAGGAAACTATACAAAAGAAGGTACACCTCATGGAAGAGAAAGAACAAGAATTTAAATACTTATAGAAAGAAGAGAGTATTGGAAATGTGAAATATGAAAAAGCAGCTGTGAAGAAAAGAATAATCACAGACACTTGGTTAAGAAATATTATTGAAATAATCTCAATGGGTAGGCTATGAAACTATTTAGTGAGCAGGAACTTAGGTCAAAGAATCTTCCCAGAGCATCAGTAATAAATGATGAAGGTAAAGGTCATAAACATGGAGGAAAACAGAAAACACCCTTCATGTACCCAATAGGAGCCCCAGGGGAAAAAAAAACATAAACAGAAAGGAAGATTCAAGAACATAATGGGAATTTTACAAATAGCAAATAATGCAATGTTTCAGATTAATAAGGCTCAGAGAATGCCCAGTAAGGTAGATAACATTTCTAGATTCATGTTGGTAAAATTCAAGAACATGATAAACAAAGAAGAATTAAAGTTTCTAAAGAGAAAAATTAGATACCTTTCAAAGGAACAAAAATTGGATTGAAATTAGTAAAATTGTTGATTAATCTTATTAATTAAGAAGATTGACATCTTAACAGCAACCAGCTGGAAAAGATAATTATTATGTTGAGAGTCTGAAAATGAAATTTTAACAAATAATTTCATATATAGCTGAATTTTCATTTGACATAAAAAGAGATTACAATTATTCTCAGGCATACAAGATCTCAAGTAGTACTATAGTGAGACCTTTTTCTAAATAATTCTTAGAAGTTGTACTTCAGGAAGAAAGATAAATAAATGCAGGAGAAAGCAATAAGATATGGAGAAAAGGCAGAGGAAAAAATTTAACAAAGTTTATGTTTACCCAAATAAAAACAAATGTGTAAAAGTTAGATCCATATAATCTTTTTTCCTTTTTTCTTTATTTATTTTAATTGTTGTTCTTGTACAGTTTTCTGTCTTCTACTCCCATCCCGACCCACCACCCCAGCCCTCCCCACCACCCTCCCATTTCCAACCCCCCATTGTTTTTGTCCATGTGTCCTTTATACTTGTTGCTCTAATCCCTTCCCCTTTTGCCCTGAAATTCCCTCCCCTCTCCCCTCTGGTGACCGTCAGCCTTTTCTCAATTTCAATGTCTTTGGTTATATTTTGCTTGTTGGTTTGTTTTGTTGATTAGGTTCCTGTTGAAGGTGAGATCATACGGTATTTGTCCTTCATTGCCTGGCTTATTTCGCTTAGCATAATGCTCTCCAGTTCCATCCATGCTGTTGCGAAAGGTAAGAGCTCCTTCTTTCTTTCTGCTGCATAGAATTCCATTGTGTAAATGTACCATAGTATTTTGATCCATTTGTTTACTGATCGGCACCTAGGTTGCTTCCAACACTTGGCTATTGTAAATTGTGCTGCTATGAACATTGGGGTGCATAGGTTCTTTTGGATTGGTGTTTCAGGGTTCTTAGGATATAATCCTGGCAGTGGAATTGCTGGGTCAAAAGGTAGATCCATTTTTAGTTTTCTTAGATCCATATAATCTTGTATTCAAACTAGAATATGCTAAATCAATTGGGGACTGGAAACTGTTCTGGACATCAGTACAAAGTGAGAGCATGCTTAGTGTCTTGCTTTTGTCCAGGGTACAGCTTAGCTTTAGTATTACTAATGAATAATAAGTATGCATTTGATTCTCAACAAATGAGAGTAAGCACAAGGAGGATCAAAATAGAAATGCTTAACTTTAAGACAAGTAGGAAAATTTCCATCTATCCAACGGAAAATAGAGAGGTAAAAGAAGAAAGCATAAGAATAAACCCCAGTGTAATGATAATATCAGTAAAAAAACAGTTTATACTTCATTTATACTTCACTATAGTCTAGAAATGAATTTTGACAATTTTTAAAGAAATGTAGTGTACATTAAGGTGAACTAAACTTAAATTAAAGGGAAATTAAGGTTATGATAGTAAGATCAAGTCACAGGTGAGGTATACATACTCGGTGCTGTCTTTGACTAGAACAATATGAAAAGAATGATAATACACACCTATTAGAGGAAGTTTATGTACTCAAATACATTATATTACTATTTTATACTGAGGTGTCACCTCTCATAATCCTGTCTAATTGGTATGTGATGCCAACTTCAATTGTCACTCTCTTGTCAGCCTGCAAGCGTGGCATAGTGTTAACTACAAATGCTAACAGCAAAATGCTCCTCTGCCAGGGTAGTCACCTAATATAAACGCATTTCCCTCTGGTCTCTTTAAACAAATTAAAATCTATCTTTCTGAAACATCAATGCTGTTCTATAGCCCACATCATAACGGCATTTCCTTCAAAGACATAGTTATGTGTTATGATATAGTGCCAAAGAAGAGAGGTGTTATTTCTGGGGAATCATTTTGTATTTTTATTAACCTTATATGCATAAGACAGTATCACAACAAAAACTATTCAACACATCTATTATAACAAGTTAGACTACAATAGAAACTTACAACCTGTACTCACTCTAATTGTGTTACTGAACAAGTCTCTTCTCTTCCCTGAGCTTTAGCTATTTCCTCATTACAAGAGAGGTTAGAGTAGGTGACTTTAGGCTCCTTTCCAGTTTTCATATTTTATATTGACTTTCCATGTCTACTTTGTCCTAATTTATTCATTTTAATAACTTACTTTAAAATTGGTATACATGAGTTCTTATTTTCATAGTTGTATTTACTGTAGAAGAAAGGAACAAAGACCTAGACAAAACAAACTACCTATAAAGCTGATCATCTATGTCTCTTAACGTTGATTTATATTTCATTCCCTCTTTGCTTAGTGATTTATGTAAACAAAATCATATTTAAATAAATTTTATATCATTTTTACTGTTCAATATAAAAATGGATTTTTTTACTTTAATATATTACTTAAATCCTTACATACTTCATTTAATATTGCATTGCATAGATATAGCATAATTTGCTTGTTCTTTCTCCTCTTCTCTTATATTTGGTCATTATAGTGTTTCCACATTTATGCTGTTATAAAGGTTGCAATGTATATATTTCTGAATACATATATGGTTTAAGAAGTTTTGTTACTGGAATTTCAAGTCAATGATATAAATAATGTTTTATATATAATTAACATTTTTGAGGACTTACCTTGTGCCAGAAATTGTTTTAAGTGATTCATATCTATTAACTAATTTGATTCTTACCTCAATCTGCTGAAGTAGCTACTATTATTATCCCTACCCCATAGAAGCAGAATCTAAGGCACATGGAGAGAGTAAATATATTTCTTATGGTTACATAATAAGTGGAAGAATTCAAATTCAAATCCGGGTTCCAAAGATGGAGAATTGCAGGAGCACCTGTGAACAGTTATAGCAACATTGAGTTTCAGTGCCAGTCTTTTCAGAATAATGCACAGGCATGCTAGACCATGCAACCTTCACAGCATAGAGACAATGGAATACTTAAGTGTCCACTTTAGGTAAAAGAGCGTACATGCAGTGTTTCAGGTCAGAAGCAGCTTACCCAGACGATGAGGTATCTAAACGACTTGGGAAATCTAAAAGTCATATGCGTATATTTTCTTGTGTGATGAAGGATAGGGAAGAATGTATAAGTATCATCATAGGTCTCAATGAAGACATTCTTTCTGGGAGAATATAAAAATATATTTAAAATTTTTTTTAGTTTACCTTGTTAGTTTTAGTAACTGGTCATTACAAGTTACTTAAATATGTGCTATTCTCTAAAGGAATGAACATTAGCCATCATAGGAAGTTTTCCTCACTTCTCTTTAATTTGCCTGGATGTGAATGACACGGTCAGTGGCGAGGCACGGAGAGCACCTAAATTCACTGCAGAGCTGGGAGTACCAAATAAGGGCTTAGGCCGGCTCAAGCAAAACTCCATTGTATTAGTTTTATGCTTAGACTTAGTATTTAATTAGTGAGGTTTTCATCCACATTGACTATCTTTCTTCTGAACCCTGCCAAAAACTCTCTTTAGCAGATGGTAAAATAATGAAATTGCTGGCTCTAAAATCCAAAAGCTTAAGATAATTAGAAGACTTGAGACAGGTAACATTTATTAGTCATGGAGAGCTTCACAGCATGGAGAATTTTTCAACCCACACAATTTTGAAAAGTGAAAAGACTTTTTTGAACACTGATCAAATTGTGTCTGTGACAAAAAGGGAGAAATACACTTCACAAAACTTATCTGGACAGCTTCTTCATTAAAGCATAGTCTAATAGAGAAAAGGAAAGAAAACCTTTCTAAATGTGATTCATTACTGAGCAACAAGAGCAAATATGAACAATCTTTTGAAATCACCCTTCATTCTAGTTAAACGAATTACAAGTCCAGTGAGTAGAAATGAGCACCGAGATTAGTCTTGGTAATCATTATGGTAGTTGCAAATGAAACGCAATGTCTTCTAATTATCACCAGACCTTCTTTCTCAGTATTCAACATTCGTGGGCTGAAGAGAACCGTTTGCAAGGTAATTTGCTAGTTGTGGAACCATAAAGCTTTAAAATATTTTCACTTACCTCTTTCATACCCACCATTTCATGTATAAGCTACAGTAGCAACCCCTCCCATAGTCCAATAAAGTACAACTGGCAGGCATAACAAACTTCAGCAATCTTGCTATTAACACTATAGAATAGGGGTAAACAGCATTGATACTTTCCTGCCCTGGGATTCAGAACTCAGTGCAGGTCAAGCTGATGGGACTTAATCATGGACATATGTTGTCTTGCTAGAGTCAAAGTGTTTCCAAACTGAGAGGAGCCTTACAGATCTCCAGTTGCAATCTCTCATCTCTTAGAGAAAAAAAGAACTGCTACTTTGTGAAGTTACATGACTTGCACAAGTTACACCCTGGACAACTTCAGACTTGATCATAGATGCCCTGACCTCCTGCATAATGTTCTCTCCACTGCATCATAGCTACAAGTGTGTATGACGAAGCATTTGCCAAGATTCACCAGACCTAATGAGCACAATTATGTTCTATGAATACATATAGAATAAGACAAGGCTACAGAAAATTGCAATTTATGAATTTTTAAAAGTTAGAATCAAGAGTGGATGATAAGTTGAAAGCCTTAGGAGGGAAGTAAAGGAGGGAGGAACGGAGAAAGGGAGGGAGGGAGAGAGAGAAGAAAGAAAATTTTTCCAGTTAAAGTATAATGACTGCTTTGGTTGGTGTGGCTCAGTAGATTGAGTGCCAACCTACAGACTGAACGGTTGAAGGTTCACTTAGCAGTCAGGGCACATGCCAGGGTTGTGGGCCAGGTCCCTGGTTGGGGGTATACAAGAGGCAACCAATTGATGACTCTCTCCCTCTCTCTAAAAATAAATCTTTTTTAAAAAATAAATAAAATGACCTTTAAAAGAAAATTTCAGAAGATAGTGGATGACTCTACATATTTATCAAAGATTGGGATTAAATATTATGGCTTATGGAAATAAACAGGCATTGAGTGAAATACAGCTGTGTAGACCAGGAAACATATTTTTCACAGAATATTTGTCACTCAGACTCCTCTAAAGAGAGACACAGTTAAATTCTAAAGTCAGAAATCCTGGCAGATAACAGATACAATTGAAATATAACAATAACAAATAGCTTTAAAGTAAATAGTCTAGAAGGTGGTTAAATCTTTTCTTAGAAAGAGAAATCATGATAAAACATGATAATAACAGTAACTGACATGTATTGGGCACTTCGTATGTGCAGACACTTCTAAGTGCTTTACACATATGAACTCATCAATTTCCTACAACACCTCAGTGAAGTCCTTATGGTTATTTTCCTCACCTTGTGGATATTAGACCATAGCATGGGCAAATTAAATGTCTTGTCTAAGCCTACAGCACTACTAACAATATAACTGGAAACCGAACCCAGGCAATCTGACTGCAAAATCCATGGTCTTCACTTCTGTGCCATATGACCTTACCCTAGTACATAAACAATAAAGTTAAAAAAAATTACTTTAGGAAGTTGATAAAATCTTTCATGTAGCATTGAGATCATAACAGTAACAGCTTTACATACAAAGTGGTATGTCATGAAACAACTAGAAGAAAGGAAGGAAGGAAGAGAAGAAAGGGAGAGAAGGAGGGAATAAAATGTGTGGGTGGTAATGCAATAGCAGAAATACAGAAACACGCTTAGAGGACTTTTGATGACAAGAAAGAAGAGATAGGAAAGGGATTGTTAGAACCTATTGTGAATTTCCAGTTGTTATCTTAGATGATAACCATTGTTAACATTTTAGTACTTTGTGTGTCTGTGCGTGTAAATATAGGTGCATTATGGATTGAATGCTCACATCCCAAAACACATAGGTTGAAGCACTAACCACCAATGTGACGTATTTGGAGGTGGGGCCTTTGGGATTCAATCAGGGTTAGATAAGATCATGCCTATGGGGGCCCTCAGGATGCAATTCACACCCATTTCCCCCTCCACCCCTGACATGCGAGAAGGCGGTTTTATGCAGGCCAGAAAGAGCATCCTCTTTTCTAATTACTTTTTCATTCAGTCATACCACAGTTCTATATTTATGTTCAATATACTAGGGCTTTCCCCACACTAAATGCACTTTGCCAAGGACAAACTTTCCCTTCCTTTTCTTCTGGCTTAATTCTTGTGATCCTTCAAGTCTCAGCTTAGATGTTTCTTTCTGAAGTCTGTGTTGCCATTGTTATTAGCATACTTGATATTATCAGCCTTCCCAAAGACTGAGAGGGTTACCCCACTCTATTAACCATTTGCTAGCAGTTTCTGGCAAATCATAAGGTGTCTTGCTCAGGTCACATTTTCAGGATGGAGGGAGATAGAGCCCCTTTATATGTGGTCACATTGCAGCTTCTGTTTATCTCTTGAGCGAGCCCCTATCTAACATGGGGCACATACAAAGAATAGGACTGGTTCATCCTTTACCTGGTTATTGACCATTGCTTTTTCTCCCTTTGTTTTGGTTTCTTTCATGGAGACAGCTGTTATACATAGATTGAATTTTCATTGTTTGCCCAATGTTAGTGAGATAGTGGTTTAGGTTCTTCAATGATCATGTTGTGTAGCTTGTCATTATCTGCTTGTGAAAATGCAATCCATTGAATCTTTATCAGATCTTAGTTTCCAAGTAGCAAATAAACCACTGCTCTGGGCTATCTGATTTCAAGGAGGTCTTTATCTAGAATATAATTTATAATCCCTATAAAATGTAGCTTTATTTCAGAATTACTAGTACCATCACTCAGGTCTTCCTGCTAACCAAAGTGAAATCATAGGAATTACCTGATTGGTTGTTGCCAAGTTATCGACAGCATCCGGGTGGGCCTCTGATGAGCTGACTTGCCTAGGAGCAAAGTCACTTAGCAAGGGTACTTGGACAAGGAGCAGGCTAGCTTGAATTTTGTTTTGTTTTAACATCAGGCACAAAGGAGGCTGAATTAGTTCATGAATTAAGTTTGATAAGCTCTAAGCAATAAAAGCAATGCCTCCTACAACAATCTACAACATTGAGATACAGTAAAAATATTTAAATATCTTACAATAGTGGTGATTTCTGAAGGTTGTTTGCTCCCTGTTCAGGAGGAAAAAGCAATCAATTAGGTGTGTCTGCTGTAGGAAATGGTCATCAGTGTACCCCAAGAGGTGTCTGTCACACTGCTGACTGGTTTGGGGGTAGGTGACCAACTTAGGTTCATCCACACAATTTTTTCCCTGGAAATTTAGGGGGGGAAAGGAAAAAGCTAGTGAAAAAGATAAATCTTTCATCAAAAGTATGTACACGTAACATTGAAATCAGGAGACTTAGAGGGACACATTTTCTGGAGTGGGGCCAAGGCAAGAGAGATTATTAGCAGAAATCAAGAAGAATTGATCATGGAGAGCTTGTCATGGAGCAGAGGTAGAACCATGTATATTACTGAAGGTATTTGACACCCCACGTCTGACCTGGGTTTGAGGCCCCACTGCACTCGTGCCCTTGGTTTCTGTGAAACTCTCCACTGTGATTTCTGTGTGTGGGCTACATAGAACTAATTTCTATCACCTGTTAACAGTAGAGTTTTACTTCAAACTCTACATAACTATAACCTAGGATTATTTTTGGTTTTGCTTCTATGTTTACAGTTTTCTTTGAATTTACATTTGGAATATATTGTAAGTTTTTAACTCCACTTCTTATAAAAAAAGGAATTTAGCCCTTGCTGGTGTAGCTCAGTGGATTGAGCACCAGCCTGCAAACCAAAGGGTCACTGGTTGGATTCCCAGTCGAGGCACATGCCTGGGTTTTGGGCCAGGTCCCCAGTGGGAGGTGCACGGGAAGCAACCACACATTGATGTTTCTCTCCCTCTCTTTCTCCCTCCCTTCCCCTCTGTCTAAAAATAAATAAATATTATTTTTTACAAAAAAAGAATTTAATATAATTTTACTTTGATTTATCTCTACTCTTCCCTTTATGGTCACAGTAAATATAATTTGTAGATAACAACCAAGAATGCTGACACTGCTGAATTAATTTGGCTTTTAATATGAACATAACTTTGTTTTACAAAACTTATTTTTATTTTGAATTTAAATTTGTCACTACAGTTACTGGTATTTAGATACATTTCTATGTGTTTACTGTTATTTCTTCTTTCTTGCATTTTAATTTACAGTTCATTGCATTCATAGCTGGAATGTATTTTGAGCGATTGTTTCAGGAATTGTACATGGTGGTATGTTATCTGAATCCTTAAATAGCTTGGAATGACACGTGAATGATACCACAGGGAGTGCAGCATTTGCTAACAGTGTCTACCCATATCCCTCAGACCATGTATTTTCAGTATGTTGCAGACACTTTCCAACTGCCAGGGTCTGCCTCTCTGTGCCCAAGGGATTTCTCACAATCCACGGAAAGCATTCTTCCTTCACCTATGCAGTAGCGTAGAAGTACCAGGCAATCAACAATGCCAGAGAGAAGCTCTCAGCCAATGAGTAATGACTGACATGAGGCAGGATGGAAATGTCTCAGCTTCTTCACCCTACAAATGGAATAATTCTGAAGCATGTATTTTAAATTTTTATTGAGGCAAAATTTATACAACATAGAATTAACTATTTAAAGTTGGAATTCATTGGTACTAAATACCCTCACAATATTGTGCAACCAATACCTCTGTGTCCAAAACATCTTCATAACTTCAGAAGGAAACCCCACACCCATTAAGCAGTCACGTCTCGTTCCTTCCTCCCTATAGCTCCTAAAAATGAGTAATCCGCTTTACATCTCTATAGATCTACCTATTCTGTATAATTCATATAAATGGAATCATAATATATGGTCTTCTGTGTGTGGCTTCTTTCACTTACAATAATGCTTCTGAGATTCATCACACTGTAGCATATATCAGTACTTTATTCTTATGAATAAAAAGTTTTCTATGGTATACATATACACTTGTCCATTTATCAGTTGATGGAAGTTTGGCTTATTTCTACCTTTTGGATATTGTGAATAATGCTTCCATGGACATTCAGGGTCAAGTTTTTGTTTGCATACATATTTATAAGTATTTTGAGTATATGCCTAATTGTGGAATTGCTGGGTCATGTGGCAGTCTATTTTAATTTTTTGAGGAACTGCAAACTATTCCATTTCACATTCCTACCAGCAATGTAAAGAGGTTCCACATCTTTGCCAACACTTGTTACTTTATGAATTTTTTTTAAATTCTAGCTATACTGATAAGTGTGAAGTGGTATCTTATGGTTTTTATTTACATTTCTCCAATGATTAACTATGTTGAGATTTTTTTCCTGAACTTATTGGCTATTTATGTATCTTCTTTGGAGAAACATCCAGTCAAGTCCTCTGCCCATTTTTACTGTTTGTGTCTTTGTTGTTCAGTTGCAAGAGTTCTTTATATATTCTGGATACTAGACCCTTACCAGACATATGATTTTAAAATATTTTCTGCTACTAGGTTGTATTTTCACTTTCTTTTTTTTTTTTAAAGATTTATTTATTTTCCTTTTAGATTTTATTTATTTATCTTTAGAGGGGAAGGGAAGGAGAGAGGGAGAGAAACATCAATGTGCGGTTGCCTCTTGTATGTCCCCTGACGGGAACTGGCCTGGCAACCCAGGCATGTGCCCTGACTGGGAATCGAACCGCGATCTTTCTGTTCGCAGGCCCGCGCTCAATCCACTGAGCTACACCAGCCAGGGCTATTTTCACTTTCTTGATACTGTCTTTCGATGCACACAAGTTTTTAATTTTGATTAAGTTCAATTTCTTGTTTTTTTCTTTTGTTTCTTGTGCTTTTGTCATACCTAAGAATTTATTGCCAAATCTAAGGTGAAAGATTTAGAACTGAAATAGTCCTGTATTGCTTACGAATGTTTCCAAATTCAGTTAACTTCTGGGACAGCTGCCTTAGCAATGCGCAGCTTCCTGGCTGCCTCCCTTGCCTGTGTGTATCCACCCCCCACCCCCCCACCCCCCCAACCCCCCACCCCCCCACCCCCGCCAACCCCGCCCCGCCCCCCCCCACCCCCCCCCTCCCCCGGTGTTCCCGTACCTCCTAAACAAACTGCTGGCTCTCAGGGTCTTGGCTAAGGGCCTGATTCTGAAAGAGATCCAACTAAAGCATTCAGGTTGAGGGTCACAATGTCCTTTTCCTTAAAATCTTGCAGAAATTTTGCCATTTTCTCCTGTCATTCTCTGTTGTAAGGAAAAAGAAGCTATTTTGATTTTTTTTTAATTTAAAAAATTACATTTTTTTCTGTGCAGGTATTGTAAGATCTTAAAGTTTTTTTTTAAGTTAAAAACTAAATTGTGCAGCATATATTACCTGGATTTTCTTATCAGTAATTATTTACTCATCATTAATTATTTTTTGTAACCTTTTTTTCTCCACTTTAGTATATGTTTTGGTTTAAAAAGTAAGTTGTTGACCATTATGCCACTATTTTTAAATATTTGAGATATGTATAAATAATAGAAATCTTCACTCTTTGCCTATTATGATTCTTATGTTCATTTTCTGCCATGGTGATTTGACTCTGAATTTTTCTAACATGAATTTTAAGGATTATATCATTTCGGTTTGACTACAGTTATCTTTGTTTTCTGCAGGGCATTTTTGTCACATTTTTGTCTCATTTTATTGCTTTTTCCATATAATTCTAATTTATCATATTTTATTTATAACATAAAAGAGATGCACTCTAAATTAGTCTTCTGTTTCCTGTAATAAAACCTTTGGAAGTGCACCCTTTGTCTAATTATTAGAATTATAGATTTCTTTTTTAGTGTGCTGAATTGATATGCAGGCTTTGTACTGTCATTTTTAAGTTCATTCCTCTTTTAACAAAATGAGAGTCATTCAGATGAACAGATTGCCAACAAACAGATGCTGCTCTGCTTTGAAACTTATAAAGTTTCCCTCTCAAATCTCAAGCTCAAGGGCAAGCTGATCTTCATAACTCCAAATGAAATAAATGTATAGTCTTGAGCTTTAATTTATACTTATTGAGTATTGCTCTCCCAGACTCAGGGAAGAACTTCTCTTGCTTTCTTTGCCTGTTTTCCTATAGTGAGGAGGTGTCTATATTCCAAATAACACAATAGCCCTCTGGATTTGACTGTCTCTTCCCCTCCTTCCTGCATGCTGCCGATATCTCTAGATAGAGAGCACCTCTATTGATCATCTTTTTCCACCCTGTTCCACCTTGAAGGACTTGAAGTTTTAATCTATGACATGTCTACAGAAAGGGAAACTCTGATGTTGAAGTTTGAGGAAGAACTCAGGAGGGGACTCAAAGTGTTGGTGGCGTATGAGAAGTGAGGAGAGCCTAAGTTTCCTGCTTGGAAGACTTCTCAGGAACTATTTGTTCTTGTTTTTTATTGTCTTTTTTTTTTTTTTTTTGAGGTATAATTGACACACATTAAATTAGTTTCAGGTGTACAACTTATTGATTAATATTTGTATATATTGTGAAGTGATCACAATAAGTCTAGTAACATCCATCACCATATATAGTTATAGAATTTTTTTCTTGTGATGAGAACTTTTGATATCTACTCTCTTAACTTTCAAATATGCAATACAGTATTATTATAGTCACCATCCTGCACATTACAATTCCATGACTTATGTATTTTATACCTAGAAGTCTGTACCTTTTGATTTCCTTTGCCTATTTTTGCCAACCTCTCACCTGCCTCTGGCAGCCACCAACCTGTTCTCTGTATCTATGAGCTTGCTTATTTATTTATCTATTAGAGTCCACATATAAGATCATAACGTATTTCTCTTTTGCTGTTTGACTTATTTCACTTAGCATACTGTCCTCAAAGTTAATTCATGTTGTAAATGGCATTTCATTTTCTATGGCTGAACAATATTTCTAAGTATATATGTGTAAATATATATATCCCAATTTCTTTATGTACTCATTCACTGATGGACACTTAGGTTGTTTCCTTATCTTGGTTATTATAAATGCTTCAGTGAACATGGGGGTGCATTTATCTTTTCAGATTGGTGTTTTGCTTTCTTTAGATAAATATCCAGAAGTGAAATTGCTGGATCATACGGTAGTTCTATTTTTAATTTTTTGAGTATCCTCTATACTGTTTTTCAGAGTGGCTGTACCAATTTACCTTTCTACTAAGAGTGTACACATGTTCCCTTTTCTCCATATCCTTGCCAATATTTGTTCTTTCTTGTCTTTTTTATTATAACCATGCTAACAGGTATGAGGTGATACTGTGGTTTTGATTTGCATTTCCCTGATGGCTAGTGATGTCGAGCACTTTTTCGTGTACCTGTTGACCATCTATACATTCTCTTTGAAAAAAATGTCTATTTAGATTTTCTGTCCAATTTATAATTAAATTATTTGTTTTTGTTTTTCCTATGGAGTTATATAAGTTCTTTATATATTTTGGACATTAGTCCTTTTCACTTTACAAAAATTTTCTCTTATCTATTAAGTTGTATTTTCAAGTGTTGATCATTTCCTTTTCTGTGCAGAAACTTTTTAATTTGATGTAGTCCGACTCACTTTGTTTGCTTTTGGTGTCAAATCTAAACAGTCACACTGTTACGACTGATGTCAAGAAATTCACCACCTATGCTTTGTTCTAGGAGTTGTATCGTTTCAGCTCTTACATTCAAGTCTTTAATCTATTTTGAGTTAATTTTTGTGTATGGTATAAGGTTCCCAGTTTCATTTTTTTTCATGTGGCTGTCCAGTTGCCCAACAGTATTTATTGAAAAGACTGTCCTTCCCCATTCTTGGTCACTTTGTCATAAATTAATTGACCATATATGTGGGGATCTATTTCTCAGCTCTATTCTGTTACGCTGATCTATGTGTCTGCTTTTTAGTTTGATTATTCGTTTTGTTTTTCTGTTAAGGTTTGTTCTTTCTCAAGATTACTTTGGCTACTCAAGGTTCCCTTTTCCAGAAGTTTGCACAGAAACTGATTCTTTATTCTGATCCATCTGCACTGTAATGGAGAATTATTTTTCATTCCAGAAAAATATCTGAAGAGGATTGATTGGTTACTTTCACTTTCAGCTCCTTTGACCCCTTTTCATGAATTTTTATGGTTTCATCAATGGTAAGTTAGAAAGAATCATATTCTAAAATTTAAAAGCAAAACTAAAAGGCTACATGTTATACTCTGAGTTTGTATGTCTGTGTTGGGAAAACAGTGGGGTGTGGATAATTTGGGGGGACTCAGAGTGCATTTCAGTCACTGCTGACTTCTCATAAGATTTGAAGGTCGTGGGTGGAAGGTGTCCCAGCCCCAGAGAAGAAGACAATAAAATAATGAAGGAGGAGCTTAAGAGCAGCTAAACATGCCTAAAGAAGGAATTTACTAGCTTGTTGCTTCCCTACTCCTAACTATTGAAAATCAGCTGGCTGTTTTTTTAAATTTAATCCTGTGTCTATCTTGGAGTTGACAATCATGTTCCATTTAAAGGAGCTTCTCATGTTTTCAAAGGGAAAAAAGTAGGTGTGAGTTGCACGTTATATGAGGAAACTTTTTTAAAATCTTCACAAAATACATATGTTTCAAGAAAAAAATTGTGAGGGGGAGAAGCAAATGCATCAAAGTTTTCTTATTTTCTGCGTACTCTCTTGACCTGAATTCTAATGTTGAACCAATGCCATAGAACTTGGCAGGTCATTTCATTTGTTTGGATCGCAGGTATTCATGATCTTTTGGAATTCTTCCTGGAGTTTTTAAATGCGCGCATCTTTTACTCTGAATTCCCTTCTGTGATCTCCCCAAATTCCCAAATAACATGGGAGAAGCCTTCACACTGCATTTGCCTGTGCAGAACCACCAAGACTGGAGTGGATTCAGAGTCATGTTCTTACTATTTTATCTTCTTTTTATGCTAGATTTTGTCTGCTTTCTCAGCATAAGGGAGACAGAGTCTTGGACTGAGATGAACTGGCTTCATCCCATTTTGGACAAAAAAACTACCACCTGGAAAGAGCAAATATCTAGAGAAACAGAGAGGGGCTGACTGTCATTTCTATTGAAAACACATGTCTTCATTTAGCTGGTAAATTCTTCAGCCCTAAAGCTGTATTGAATTCGTACTTGAAGCACTTGAAGAGACATCAAGAACCCAGCTCTTGTGTTCCCTTGACTCTGACAGCAAAATTCCACTACCTCAGATAAATTGGTACACAGTCAACCTTTGATTAGCCAAACAAACATAAGCATCCTGTGGCAAAATTACCCATGCCAACAAATAATCTATGAATTAAATATATAGGCAAATGGGTTATTTTGTCCCCATCAATTTATACTTCTGCTTAAAGAAAAATTGCATATTTTATTAACCCTAAGGTGATTACTTTTATATTTTAATATCTCTCAAATTAGAATACAATTGATGCTATGTAATAATCTTTATTGGTAGTGTCATTTGGGAAAATTTTATTAAAATATAAAAAATTATTACCTCTTAAAATTAAAGGTGTCTTAGGTTAGATAAAATACAGAAATTAGACTTTCTTAAAAAGGCTTGTCTTGGAAGTTCCGGGAATGAAGAGGCATTAAGAAGTAAACTTAGTGAGTAAACTGAAGAGTGTTATAGATGAAAGTTTTATAAATTAACTATAATGACATTTGTTTGGTTTTCTTGCCTCTTGTCAGTTTTTTGAGTGCAGGAATTAACTGTATCCTTTACTTATTCAATACAAACTAAAGTGTTATGAATATTTGTTAACTACATTGCCATAACACAAATAACGAGTAGTCATTTATTATGAAGGCACATAGTCACTGAAAAGGAAAGGAGAAACTCATCACTAAACTTCTACCTTACCATTTTAACTGACCAATTCCATTTAATATAATAGCACTATTTTTGCATCATCTTGTACAAGAATTTTGCCATCTGAAACCTAAATATTGAATTAGGAAAATACCATTAAGTATTTCTGGAATCAAGAATTTCTTGTACCGGTGATTCTCAAACATGGTTTCATATTAAAATCACCTAAGAAGCTTTTAGAAAACATTGACACCCAAACAAAACTCAAATAAACTCAGAAATAAAAAGTATTATAAAGGAGTACTACGGACAATTACATGCACACAAATTGGATAACCTGGATGAAGTGGTCAAATTCCTAGCGCAGGGTAAATGAAGTCAGTCAGGCTCCTTACTCAGATGTCTGGGCAACTAAAAGAACTAGTATTCCCATAACCTTGAGAATGGGCCCAGTAAGTATTCCCATAACCTTGAGTGGGCTCACATGCTCAGAATGAAGCTCCATTATATATCTTTGCACCTTGCCAGGTTTGTGTGCATTTAGTATAGAAGGAGCTGGGACTCCCTGCAGGTGCAACACACAACTTGCAGCATGCATGGCTTGCCCCGCCCTTGAATAAAGGCACGTCAGACATCCAAAGGGCTCCATGAATTTTCTTCCATCTGTTCAAATCCCGTACGAACATGTACAGCCTTCGTCGGTTTCAGTACACCTAGAAACATACATTTAGGCCACTCTGGTCACTAAGGCCACCTTTGTTTATAATTAAGTACATCTAAGGAGGTTGTGTCATGTATGGCTTAAGAGACAGGTCTTCAGAGTCAAACTGCCTCAGTTTGGATCCTAGCGCTGCCATAATGTCTGTATAACATTGAACAAGATAGTTGATCTCAGTTTCCTTGGTGGAATGGGGTAATAACTATACCTAACTCATAGAAATGTTGTGAAGATTAAGTGACAACAGCCATGTTCAGCTCTCCAAATAGTGCCTGCATCATTAAACATGCAATGCATGTAGCTATTATAATTATTATCAATTTTTAAATATTGCCCCTGTTTTATGATTATTTATTTTTATAGTACTTTTATCAATTTCTAGATTGTGTTTTTCCATCATCATGTTGTAAAATGATACCAAAATGCTAGTAGTTGGCAAGACATAAAATGGTCTTTTTTTCCCATTAATTTTTCTGTGAGCAGTTACATCCTAATTCTCCTGGAGGCTATAGCTGTGAAAGAACAACTCAGGTTATCCACACCACCAAAATTTATCCTGCAATTTCATGCAAAGTGATTTCACATTAAAAAAAAAGTTTTCCTAAAATATGTGCACAGGCTATTGTAATATTTGTGGTTGCAAAATGAAAGCTATTTCTTCCTTTTGCTACACCCTTCAATATTTGCTCAGGTGCAATTTGATTTCCACATGAACTGATTCAGAAAACTTACCAGAGAGTCACAGATCAGTTGTCATTCTAGCCTCTAGTAACTTCTCACATAAAATCATATTTCTGAAAAGTGATTACATGAAGTACCTCCAATAAATCTCTCTGTGTGTTTGTGCCTTATTATAAACCCCATTGGCAATTTGCCTTTAAGCATGAGCACATTTTTAATCAAGCAGTAAAGCATTCAGAGGACAAAGGTCATCAAAGCTGGAGCTGCAGTGAACTGTTTTGTCCCCGTGGTGGAGGAACTGGGCTGGAGAGTCTACTGCAATTGCCCCAAAGTTCTATACCCTGTGTGCCTGACTGCACTTCCCCGGTGACAGCAAAGAACAAACTTCAAGGAGATGATGCTGACTTGTTTATACTAGGGCCCTTAATTTCAGAGGGTGAGGATTCTGTCTTAATGAAGGAAATGTTCACAAAGTCTACCCACCAAAGATATCTTTCTTCAAGGACCATAAGTAATAAGCTAAAGCACAGTTAATAAGTAGATTTTAGATTTACAAAATGCAAAAAGAGGAAGAAGTAGACAAATTCTTCAGTAGAGCTTGGAACGCATGCCATTTCAGCTCTGGGTCACTGTCATCAGGTGTTTCTTGGAGGTATGATCATCAACAATTCTTCTGCAAAGGCAGTAGCTTCTGAACTTAAAGCAGTCCACTGGCAATTGTATGCCCAGTTGTTTGTTGACTTGTTCCTAAATAAATCATATGTATTCTCTAAAACTGTAGTTGGCATTTTTTCACGTACTTTTTTACATGCCTGCGTGAATAACACAAAGAAAAATAAAAAATAAACTAAACTTGCTCTGTCACTGTCTTTAAACTGGAAAGTGACTAATAAATGAAGCACAATAACTATTTTTAAAGTAAACGCTTTTTAAAAATGCATATTAATTTTCAATATATGAGATATCCTTACCACTATCTATGTTTATATCTATGTGTGTAGATAGATAGATAGATAGATAGATAGATAGATAGATAGACAGACAGATAGGTATGGACTGTCCAGAAAGTATCCAGCTATATAATACCAAAAAATAGAGACATTTATTGAAAAAGATCAGTCCCCTTCAAAGTAGGCACCTTGGGACTTCACATAGTTATCTCAATTGCCATCAGCTGCCCTATCATATTTTCCTGAATCTCATCGATGGTCTGAAATCTCTTCCTTTTCAAAGGTGATTTTAGTTTTAGGAAAAGCCAGAAGTCACAGAGTGCCAATCTGGGCTGTAGGGGGACTGAGTCACCTGGGTGGTTTGATGTTTCACCAAAAATCCCTGCACAAGATGTGAGGTGTGAGCAGGCACATTATCTTTATGAAGCTGCCAGTCACCAGTTGCCCATAGCTGCAGCCTTCTGAATCATCTGAATAGTTTCTGTGGAGGAATGTTCAAGCTTAATGCAAAATTCGATGCAGATTGTTTGCTCTACTCACTCAGTCATTTTTAATGCAATGGCCACATAGTATACATGCTCCCTCAATGGCATCTACCACCCCCACTGACTAGCACAGTGAAGTTGTCATTGTTCACACACGTGCATTCCAGTCCACTCTCCTTGGCCACCAGGTTACATGGATGTTGTGCAAATTGTTCCCATTATATTGTTATATTAACAATGATTGGACTTTTTCCAGATAGATTACACACACACAGTGTGTGTGTGTGTGCATATACTTCCATGATATTTATCTCTGCACTGTGATTTTAAAATAAATGTTTAGGCAGAATCTACAGTTAGCAGATCAATGAAGAAGTTCAAGTAGTCTGCAAGTTTAAAAGACAGTAAAGGATTCTGCAAATTTGGATAGTATTTCCAGCATTATCATGAGTCGTCACTGACCTAGAAAATGGACGATAATGTTACTTTGAATAAATGTGTAAACAATGAGCCTAAAGGGACAAATTAAGAAAGAAAGAAAAGAAAGAGCCAGGGCAAGCTGGCTACTACACATTACTTAATGATCACATTTCTATTATGACTGAGTATCATGGTCCAAATGCTTGGAATTATGCTGACATTTATAGGGAAATATAGCTAAAACTAGTTTTTGATGTAATATCTTAATATCTAAGTCAAAACAAATTAAAGATCCCACTAATAACTGCTATTCCTATTTGTCTTGGCCTTTAGGACACGTTTGTCAACAGAGCCTGATTTCTCCATTTCCATTTTTTCCAAATGCCCTGTCCAAGGTCTTCAACTTCAACTGTCATGTCCTGCATGGCTCCTGGGAGCCAGTGTCCTACATCATTGCCTCAGCCCAGGCTTTCTCTTTCATGGAGCCTAATACATCTTGTTTTCTTTTACTTTCATTTGAAATTTCATTTCCATATACAGGGGTGGTCAAAAGTAGGTTAATAATAATATATAATATAATAATTAATAAATAATAGCAGAAGTAGAAACTCTGCATTTCATGTACTCACAACTGTAAATCTACTTTTGCCCACACCTGTATCTTTCAGGCTGTCCAGATTCAGGAGTATCGTTTTCATTTTCTTTACCTCTCCATGGATTTATGTTATTTTCATAGCACAAACAGAAATTGTTCCATGAATACCCACCCCACTTCTCATGAACCTTAAAAAAAGCACCCAGTTATATCTTATATATGTAATAATATTTTTTCAAATTTGGGACCAGAGATAACACTTAACACTGCCAAGTTAACAATGAAGATATTTTTCCTCCAGTAACATTTTTTCAGTTTTATTGATAAATAATTGATATACATCATTGTATAAGGTATGCAGCATGAATGTTTGATTTACATATAATGTGATATGATTACCACAATAGATTCAGCTTATGTCCATCTTCTCATGTATTATATATATAAACATTTTTTCTCCTTATGATGAGAACTCCTAGGATTTACTCTCAACAACTTTCTTATATATCATATAGTAGTGGTATACATTACATCTGTAATATTTGTCTTATAACTAAAATTTGTACCTTTTGATGACCTCTCTCCAATTTTCCCTACCCCAATCCTTCTTGCCTGGCAACCACAAGTTCAATATTCTTTTGTTTGTTTTTTGTTGCTGTTTTTTTTTCTTTTCCATGTATAAGTGAGATCATGCAGTTATTTGTTTTTCTCTGTCTGACTTATTTCACTTAGCATAATGCCTTCAAGATACCCATGTTGTCACAAATGATAGGATTTCTGTGTTTTTATTTCATGGCACATACACATGAAATAAACCACAACTTCTTTTAACCATGTATTTATCCATGGGTACTTAGGCTGTTTCCATGTCTTGACTATTGTAAATAATGGGACTGTGAATATGGGGGTACAGGCATATTTTCAAATTAGTGTTTTTGTTTCCTTTCATTTCAGTTTTGTTTCATTGGTCTACTCATCTGTTTTTAATGCCTCTGAGTACCATACTATGTTGATGAAGATAGCTTTATAATATAGCCGAAATCAACTTTTACAATATTTAAGTAAAACCACTAAATTGAGTTACTTTTGCATTTACATCTGGAAGGGGTCTTAGTGACTATTTAGCCCCACTCCATTCAATAAAAGAGGCATCTGAAGTCCGGAGCTATGAAGTACTTTATCTCTGTGTGGCAGCAGCAGAGCTGGAAGCAAGTCCCCAGACTCCCAGGCAGGCTCTTCCCTCTGCCCCACTGGCCTCTCTGAACCTGGCTACCAAGTGATGAACACTCCTGTGCTTAATAACTAGGGAGGGATATTGAAGTCCTATATTCTTATCCTGTCAATACTGGTGGATACTTTGAGGAAATCACTCAGACTTTCTGTGTCATTCTTTGCATTTGAAAAAGTGTATACTCCTTCATTTCTTGTCAATCAGTTGAGACACAGAGAGAGAGAGAGAGAGAGAGAGAGAGAGAGAGAGAGAGAGAAGAGGAAGAGGAAGAAGAAGAAGAAGAAGAAGAAGAAGAAGAAGAAGAAGAAGAAGAAGAAGAAGAAGGAGAAGAAGGAGAAGAAGGAGAAATACACACAAATAAAGAGGCCATTGTTAAGAAGAAATTTTGAAGACATCATTTATAAATTGAATTTTCCTCAACCAGCAGTAGCATGATCAAAAGAGGAAATAAATTGCCTTCGGTCTATAAAGCATCAGAAAGACTTTATTTCTTATCCTTCAAGAGCATCATTTAATTACCTTCAGTGATACCAACTCAATGGACCACCTATCCCAATTAAGCAGCAGTGCATGCTAATTATCATTAGACTTAATTGGTTTCCCAATTCAGCAACTTCCCTGATCAAGTCTGCCCCAGTTAAGTGGCATTTATTGAACCACCTGAATCTTGCTTAAAAGAAACAAAAGAAAAATTTCCATCTCAAGTTCTTCAAATACAGCCTAGTCTCACCAGGTCACACTAGCCAGTTTCTAATTAATTTTGCAAAACAGACACTGAGGTTGGGTACAGTAAGCATATCTCCTCCAATTAAACTGAACATTTTATTAAAACCAAGTAAGATTAAGCAGAACATTTCAAATAACAATTAGTAACTGTATCAAAATGAATGAATATTTACTAACATATTTACCCTGTTTCTCTTGCACAGGTTTTTAGACCAAGATCTTTTGATTATTTCATCATTTTTGATTTTCTGCCCTTGAAATGTACTATGCTTGGCAATAACACATTATTAAAAGTAGGTAAGCATAAGGAAAGGAGAAACTATGCTCTTGGGCTCAACTTTCCCAGAGAAATTTATGTGCATAATAGTTCCCTTGTCTAAATCATATCAGCAAACTACATAAATGTAAAATATGGTATTTGAGGACAGCTCAGGACCAAGGAGATCTTTGGAGATCTCTGAATGGGCTTCATAATCTCCACAGGTTTTAAAAGATCAGGGCTGAGCATAAACTACAAGGAGATGCCCCTCCTTCTGGAAAGCTGGACATTTATGGTGGCATACAATATAAGCACATGTGTTTGGGTGTTGAATCCGTGACTCTGGAGTAATTGTTCTAAGTCTGCTCAGTGACAGCTCTAATGGGCTCATGGGATTCAAGAAGACAGAGGAGCCTTTTTGAGCTGTTCCTTGAAGAAGTTTCAAGTTTTCATTCTAGACTTTCCCTGCCAAAGTGAGAACAAAGCATCAAAGAGTAAACTTGTGACTCCTAGATTCCTACTTTCCTCAGCTCCCCCAGGAAAATGACAGGATTCAAGGTGGGAAGAGCTGTCAGAATCAGGTTGTGTTCTGGTGCCACATTTCTTTCCAGGAAGTAAAACTGTTCCTAACTCTCTGGCAAAGAATGTGGTGGTCACAAGGGCCTTGGGGAAGGTGCAGATGGTGAGGGGGGCCGAGGTCCTCCCTGGTAGCACAATATGTATGGCAGCAGCAGCGGAATCTCACAGCAGAGTGAGGCAGCATGCAGTCTACTGATCGTACCGAGGACTCATTCTGGGTAAGCATGGTAAGTCACCAAGGCTTTGAGATCAGCGGTGAGGACAGTAAAAGACTAGTGGCACACTGAGTGAGAGAGAAGTGTGACAAGATGACAAAATGTGGACAAGGGCATGTGGAGAGAACTCTTTGGGATGGAGCACTGTAGCACTCTCCTTGATAAATAGAGGCCCATCTCAGGTGGCCTGAGAAAAGGGCTAGCAAAGAATTCAAGGTTAAGCAACAAGAAAAAACTAATCTTGTGAAGTTGGAGATTTACTGGAAGATACATTCTCAGAAGCAAAGGCCTGACATCTCTCAAAAACTGCTGTTTTTTGGTCACTCTACTGATATTGCAGCAGAGAGCCTTCTTATGCCACCAATAGATAACAAGAAGAAGAAGAGGAGGAGGAGGGGAGGAGGAGGAGGAGGAGGAAGAAGAAGAAAAAGAAGAAGAAGAAGGAAGAAGAAGAAGAAGAAGAAGAAGAAGAAGAAGAAGAAGAAGAAGAAGAAATTCTATCTCATTTTTTTTTTCTGGACTGCCTTAAAATACTTCAAATTTGGGCTGAAAGTTCAAAAAAAACCACTAATGTATCACATAAATGCTTTAACTTTTCTCAAGAAACAAGCACACATTTTGATTATATAAGAGTTGGTAGAACTTATTACTATAGTAAAGGCTTCTATTGCCAACATCAAAACACAGAATATAACCTAAATTTCTATGATGCTATATAACTAATTAAAAATCAATGGTCCTAGTAATATGTGAAATTACCTCAAATTTGATTTCTATATGTCAGCTTATAAGTGAATTAAAGTTTTCTGGTCTAAAGCAAAATTGTAAAGTAGAAGCATTGAAAGTAGAGCTGGAAGAAGTCTTAGAGATCACTTACTCCTAGGCACCATTTTACATCTAAGGAAGTGAATGTTTAATCGTTATAAGAGCCAAGTATCCCAATTATTATCTGGTACCATTTCAGTCACCCTTGGTGGAAGCCTCTTAGAAACTTTCACTATGCTTTCCAGAGTCTTGCTCAAGAGAAGCAGAGTTTCTTCCCTCTTACCAAAATTAGAAAAGATTTGATACCAGTTATTCATTGCTGTGTTTTCTGAAGGCCTGGCCCCAAATTCAGAGTCAGACGATGGGTCCTGACACTTTGATGTGTTTTATCTGCCAGTGCAAACCTCTGGGAGGAAATAAGGGGAGGTTCATTTCTGGATATGGTCAGGCAGGCGGGGAAGAGCAGAGGTACCATGGGCTCCTCCAAGTGTTTGAGGATCATTACAGGACTTCCCAGGGAGCATCTGATTGCAGTTCCACTGTTTGTAAGATGAGTGAAAAAAAAGGCTCTGAACATTGATGCTTGTTCTTAAACTAGTTAATTAACAACAGAAGATTAAAAGCTATAAAGATCTGTCAAAAAGTAGTACTAATTACAGTTATTTAATTGGACTACTAAGCTATTGGCCTGAAATGCCATGGAACAACACATATCATTAAATATATGTCAGATTAACTTTGTTTGAAATTGTATTTCATTCATTTTCTGTCATCAGCAATTATCAAATGCCTGCTATTCACAAGATCACTATTTTTTTCTTTGTTTTTCCACTGATCTCCAACTTTCCCCTGTCTCCTTGTCCCTGGTGATTACGAGATAGTGCTGTGATAACTGACTTTAATCGTTGCCTACCAAAGCTGTTCCCTACCTTTGCTAAAGAAACCAAATTTTGTTCAGAAATGAACATTTTTTAAAAATACAGCAATGTCCTTGAGGAAAGGACAGCTTTAACCCTGAGAACTTTAGACTTATTTAAATCAATGGTGTAATTTCATTTTATTTACCAATGATCTATTTACAAAGGGCCATATGACCCAATCTGACAAATGAAATATGAGGGTAAGATTGATGGAAGAGCTTCAGGTAAATGTTTCTTAGCCCTTAAAAGTGTCCAAAAAATATAGGTATTTTTTAACCATATTTTTACCTTTGACACTGAAATATAAGAACGTGAGGCCTGAAGATATCACAGTCATCTTGAGACCATGAGGAGAATTAACACTTCCACTGCGGACAGCAGAAAAAAGAGAAAGAACCTATATCCTGTCTGTTATTTTTGAACTACTGTATTATCTGATGCTAGAGCCACCCTACATAGAATATAAGATATAATAAAATTTTATTATTTAAGCCACTTTGAATTAGATTTCCTAAGTGCATTTAGTGCTAGAGTAGTAAATTGATTAAGTTAAAAGATTTTGGAGTCAGACAAACTTGTGTTTGAAGGATTGGTTCTACCACTATCTATGTGACTCTCTGTCTTTTATCCATAATGTGTAAAACACATAATGTTGAGCCTAATGCAATGTATTTGCTCAAAGAAAGTTTGCTAATAATTAAATAGTGGTTTTAGGTGATATCAAAAATTAACAATGTAAAAACAGATATTTAGAAGGAACATCCAGAACACTATCAAGAATATAAATCATGCAACTCAGACTTAGATTTCCTTCTTTTTAATATTAAAAAAGGTACCTTTTCAGAGCATTGAGTCAGAATTGAGAAAGTCCCATAGACTATGCTAGAATTCTGAAAACATGCAGGTTTGAAACACAGAAAAATAGTAACTGAAACAAATTTCTTTTGAGCATCTTTCTAACATGTTACTATGTGTTTTGGGTTATGCAAAAATAAGTAATAGACCCAAACAAAAGTAAAGTTTGAGAAAATAAAGCTAATGTAGTACTTTAATTGAAAGTATATATAAATCATATTTATTAAGTCACAAAAGTTTATTTTATAATTCAGAAAACCTTACTGTCAAATTGTTAATTTTTTTAATTCTCTTTCCTTTAAGGTATTTATTAGGATATAAAAGTGTATGTGTGCATATGTGATGCAGCATTCCTTGTCTCATCCCTTTTGTAGTAAAAATAAAGTAAATCAAATTATACATGGAATAAAATAAAAACTGGAAGAAAAAAGAAGCATTCAAATACATACCATAGCTACTGAAACTCAATAGTTTTTATCACAGCAGTCTTTAAATTATTATATTCTCAAAGTGTCCTCAATTTCTCAGAATATTATATTTAAAAAATAAACCTTTTTGATATGAAATGGGCTGGAAAAAGTAGTACTTTTAGATGATTTTATTTGACTACCATTCTATGCAAACTTCTAACATATTGATTTACAGAGAAATCTGATAAAGCTTTCTAGAGTCTTGCTCAAGAGAAGCAGAGGTGGAGGAACGAAGTTATGCCACACTCGACAGAACCATGTTTGGTGCCGTCCGTTGTCTGGAAGTTTCCTACGAGGTGAGGGGTGAATTCACACATTAATGCCTGAGGGAAAAGGTTCCGGTGTTTTCAGGTTTAGGAATATGCAGAACTGACACCTATGCCCTATCTTCTTATTTTTACTTCTTCAATTCATTAAAAAAAAAAAAAAAACCCCAAAACTTCTGTAGTAGGCTTAAGTTCAAAGACACAATGTGATGTGAAGGCAAGTACTTAGCCTTAGCCCAAGAATGGTGGAGGGCAGTGGCCATCTATAACACAAATTAGAGTGGGTAAACACCTTAGGATCAATTGGTAATTAGGCCGTATGTCTTATACAAAAATCAAGGAGTGGGAAAGAACTGTGTAGGAATAGGGATTTTGTCAACATTACTGAATAATCTCTCCGTGCTAGGAGGTATGAGAGTGTGGGGGACAGTATATTCTCTCAGAACTGTCAGTCAAGTTTACTGTTCAAACACTCATTCCATACACATATTTGGCTGATGTTAATTTCCACATTAAAGTATCAATAATAAAAGTAATGATTGTATTTCAAAAAATTTTAAATATTTATATTGGTTCTATCCCAAGAAGGATTTTATAGTTAGTCCTATTTTTACTGAAAAATATATTGTTTAAGAAGAATCTCTACTAGCAGTTACTGAAGACGAAGGTGGTTCTGGGATATTCCAGAGATCTCTGGCTGAGGGACATTCTCTGCTGATTTACAAAGTGGCAATCTAATTTTCTTACCAACACCTGGAGGAGCTCAACAAACAGCAGCTTGCAGGTGTCACCCAAGTCTGGCTAAGGCTGGCTCCAGTGAGTCTAGCCAAGATCTGGTTTAGCTATTTGCTGTCCTGAAGGGGCCTGCCTCAGTAAACTTGAGCTTGAGTGCCTGTATGTGGGTGGTTGAGCATATATAACACTCCTCCTTGTAACTCTCCATCCATTTCAGCATCTAAATAGTAGTCAAGCACTTAAAATAACATTAAGACATGTTCCAGCTTGCCCTGCCAGTCAAAGAGAAAAGGGAAAAAAATTGAAACCCTGCATTTCAGAACCCCAAGGGCTTGCTCATTTGTTAGGTTTATCGGTTCAGAGGATTAAAAAGGCAGAAATATTAGGAAGAAAAAAGAAAAAAAGAAAGAGGCAGCGTATCCACCGAAGCAAATCTAATGGGCTGCTAGGGCACGGAAAAAGAGGTCCTACTACCTGAGCACATCTTATTTATTATTCTTGCTTCGCAACGTAAAAAATTTTTAAAAACTAATAATTTCCTAGACAGTTCTCTTTTTTTGCTATGCTAGTCACATTTTCCAAACCCTTTGTCAATGCTCCTCTGCATATGAATGGGCTGTAATTGAACTGTCACATTCACGAAGGTCAGTAACCTTTCATTAGGAAGAATGTGTCTTTCTTGATAAATTATAAAGTCCCAGAGGATTTGAAAGCATATTCAAAAAAAAATTCTCTCTACTATACCTTGAAAAACAAAATACAGATTTTTCTCTGTTATTTTATGGAGGAGGACTAGGAGATAGCTATTGTTTGTGTTTCTGTGTAATTTGCTTTTTGTGGGGCTTTTGGGGGGTTTTATATTTTGGGTTTTTATTTATTTATTTTTTAATCAAGAAGTGGGAACTCCTCTCCATACCTGACCAGTGCTGGCTTTTTTGTTTTTTGTTGGCGGCACTATGCAAAATTGTCTAATGCAAGCTTTCTGTAAGTCATTCTTACAAGCAAAATGAAAAACTTGAACTATTTCTCTAAAAAAATGAAGCTAGTTTTTCTGCCTGCTGCTTTAAAAAAACAGTAATTATGGATGTTTTTCTTTTACCTTATAGTACACTTCAGCATTTGCTATGGAAAAGACCAAAGTCATTATGTGCAAATGAAGAACCACCTGAGTTATTCATATTCCGCTAATAGCACCCAATGATTTAAGTGGTAATTAACACAGACTAGCACTCAGCCCTCCCACCTTAGTGCTGAAGATGGCTGACCCCAGTGTATTTTATGTTCTGCCAGGAAGATCTGCTTCTGCTTCCATAGTTTGACTTGAGAATCCTCTGAGGATTTTCAACCAAAGCTTCCAACTTAACCAGCACTAACTCCCAGTTCCCCTTCAGTTCAACTTATCTTTGGTCCAAAACTGCAAGTTATGTGTACCTGTAATGTACACCAGTATTTTAAATGGAAAACATAGGAAATATCTGTCAATTTCCTGCATAGTTTCTTTACTCAGTTTCATCAACTTTAAATTCCACTGAAAAGATTCCGTTGGCATTATTGAGATTGAAAAACAGAAACAATTTAACATGAAATTCGAAAGGCATTGGCACAAAGATTAAAATGAGGTGACAGGAGGGACTCATTGCACTGTTTCTGCCCTATCGGCATATTTGCTTATTTCATACACTGAGGGCTTTACTTCCTTAAGAACTTGCTTACCACCCAAACATGTGAACAAGCATCTATGCAAAAAAATAGAATCTGCAGAGAAAATTTAAATTTACCATAAAAGCAACAAAACAAAAAACAGAAAGAGTTTAGTCTGAGATGATTGCACTTTCAAAGAATGTTGTCATTTAATGTTCTGTGTGTGAGCATGGTGCGATATCAGAAGTACTTTCTATAAAAAACAAAACAAAACAAAAACAAAACAAAACAAAAACTAATGTTTCCCTAGAGTGTTAGCTGAGTTTCAACTAAAAAAAAAAACCTATGTCCGATAATTCAATGGTGGGAAAGGAATAGAACTATTTTCAATATCATCACATGGAGGAACCAGGGAAGGAAGGGCAGTAGCAACTACAGAATGTTACTCCCGCCCGTAGGGTGGAAGGATGATGAAAGGAGATGGTGTCCTTCGGGCCTCAGTGCCCATTGCCTCTACCAGCGCATGCTCCCTGTGTTACAGCTGGTATCTGTGAGTGCACTTACAAAACGTGATTTCAAAGAAATCAAACTGATCATTCAATCTAGTACGTCGGATTTTGTATCCAAACAGTTCAGCTGGCAGAAGCTGGAACTGCAGCATATCCGCATTTTGGGAACTGAGGACTTGAAGGGAAGAAATGACTAGTGGATGCTGGAACCAATGAGGAGACACAGAAGAGACCTTACCAGGAAGTCAGGGTAAAGGGGAAGGAAAGGTGCAGTGAGCAAGGACCAGGGCTCTGTGCCCTTCACTCCTATCTCAACCATAGTTCCTTCACCGATTATGGTGTGGACACAGTAGCTGACTTCCTAAACCATTCATTCCATTTTCTACTAATCTCTTATTCTGTACTATAAGAAACTGATTTCAGGTTTTGATTAGTCCTCAACCAATCACATAATCTCAAAATCCCTTTTACTTATTCATTCAGGGCAGAAGCCAATCAGTGGACACCACTCCCTTGCAGGCATGGGAGCCTGGTTGGCTCATTGAGACTGAAGGGGAAAAAATCAATCCCATGTTAGGGGAGAAATTATTTCTCCCACCAGGCGTGAACAAGGAAGAATTGTTGCCCTAATATACTTGTAGGCATCATATGGCTACTGAGGAAAATCACCCCTGGGATAAAATAACACTGGCATGGTTGGGGTACAGAAAAGAAACGAACTGGGCCTTTTAATAAAATTATTAACCAACGGACTAAACCCACCCTAAAGCTCAGTCTACATTTGGAAGTCTTTTTATATTAGACAGTAATTTGCCTATTATTTAAGTCTGTTTGTTGAGCTGGATTTTCAGTTAACTGCTGCAGGAATGTTATAAATGATAGTGTGTCACCTTTTAAAAGATTAAAAACTACTGCCCTAGGGTAACTTCTAAAAAGTCTCACATTTCAGATAGAACTTTTAACCAAAATTTTTCACTTTTATACATTCACTTTTAAGTGGATTTTAATGTAGTGATTTGGGGGGAGGCTTAGAAGTCCACTTGTTACAAAGGGCTTTCTTGCTTCAGAAGCGTATTGCCATACAAATGGGATCTGAAACAAATCTGTGTACCCCCAAAATGGTTTTGTTATTGTTTTCTCTGTCATAGCCTCTATTTCCCTTTCCTCCCTTGTGATACTCACACCCTTTCTTTGCAGCCCATCATTGTCCTAACTCTGTCTCCAGGTTGCCTGGGATCTTAGTCTAGGCCTTACCTTTGTTTGCCCTCTTTAGATATATGTATCTTACTACCAGGTCTTTTCTGTACCTCCATCTTCACTCAAGATTTAGTTGCCCTGGATTGCACATTTCAGGTCAGCTGTCTGGAGTCATTGATGAATTACTTTATGCTGAGTTCTTCATGGCCAGTAATGACCAAGGAAACTTTAACTTGGGACCAATGTGCTTTGTGTACAACAGAAGATCTATAAATATTTGCTGGCTCAATGAAAGGGTTAGTGAAATTAATATACGATTCTATCTGTAGAGTATTTATGGTTGATAAGAGAACTCTTAAAATATTACATCACAACCCTTACAAATGACTCTATAATAAGATCTCAGACATGGTGGCTGGCCGCTGGACATTTTTGAGAAGAGGACCTTTCTCTGGGCTATTTAAATCACAGCATTTCTTTAATCATGTACTTCAGCTAGTGCAAAACTAACCTAAGTGGCAGAAGTATTAATAATAATAACAACAATAATAATAAACCTGTTAGAAACAGGTGTTGGGAAACCCACCCTTAATCAAATGTGTGTACTGCCCAACCTTGAAAGGGCTGCTCACGCATCTCTGCTGGGGCGCTTCCAACCCCCTTTCCATTCTGTGCTGCCTCATGTTTACACAGTGAAAATGAAACTGTTGCCAGTGTTAATACAGCATAATTTATAAGCTGAGAAGAGAACTCAGCATGCATTCCCTTTTCAAGTGAAACAGACCGTTATTTTCAGAACCAACTGTAGGGTGGGGACATTTCTTGGAAACCAAGGCAACTGCTGATTTCCCTGTCCCCTTTCTGACTCATAGGACCCACTTCTGGTGAGGCAGGCAGGGCCAACGCACAGAAAAGCTCAGCCTGACAAACTGCCTCCCTAAATTAAAGAAGGCAGATTCACTTGATAAGGCCATTTCTCCTGGCTCCAAAAAAGTTAGGTTGGCTTCCAGTCCAGAAAAGTGACCCAGGGGACTTAAGATCAGAGACCTTGCTTATTAGAAAAGGCCCTTGGCACGAAATCTATTTCTCATACAAAAGGTAGGAATTCAGTGATACCACAAAACCAGACCCTTTCTCAGAAGCTGGACATAGGGCACAAAATCCTAATCCCCAAATCTATGCCTTTGGATTCTATAAACAATGCCTGTGTCCCTGTCATACCCTCCTTCGCTTCTAACCTAGCAGCTAAACTTATCTGAATGAACACACACACACATACTCTTCAGATTCTAGGACCAATCTTACAGAGAGGAGGAGGTCACCTGGAGTAGTTGCTAACCAGTGTCAAATCTATATTCCTTGTCCTAGATTTTAAATCTGGTAGTGAGGCCTCTCCAAGACTGAGGTCCATCAATTCCCCAGGTGCCACAGTAATTATATCCTTTCACCCAGGTATCCTAGTTACTGCATTCATTATACTTCTCTTAGACATCTGCCCTCCTATATCTTCCTTATGAACCTTCCATGGCTCTTCTTTTGTCTGATTACTGGCTTCTCTAGATCCCAGCCTTGAAATGGACTTTGTACGATGATATCTGCCTTTCCTCTATACTTTGGGATTTTAGACTTAATTTTAAGGTCACACTACAATTTGTCTGCCCTTGGCAAATTCCCATGTGCTGCCATGTTTAGACGCTCAGCTTTGGCCTAGCCCCATATCATCTGTCTGAATGACAGCTGAACACCAGTCACAACAGAGTATTGAACCCTAGATCCCCCTTGGGACATGATGCCCAAGATCAGAATGGGTCAATTATGCTGATTATCCTGCTAATCCCCACCATTAGGATAGAGAGCCATGGTATCCAATGTAGTACATGGAGAGGATGCTCAGGAATAAAGCTGGGAGGTCTCTAATGCCTGGGAGGAGTATGATAATGACCGTCATCACATTCCACTTTGATGGTTCTAACCTTCAAAGCTGGACATTCATCGCCTTATATGATGAACTTGGCCTTGGATGCTGAGATGCAATATGGTAATAGAAGAGCATAATAATGGGACACCCATGACAGCTTCTTAGTGCTATTTTGGGTTCCTCAGTATCTGGGTGACTGCCTTACACTATAAACAAACAAACAAATATTTATAACAAATGTACTATAGTTAATATGTAAACCAGTAACATAGTCGTTTATTATCATTGTCAAGTAGTGTGTACTATACATAATTGCATGTGCTGTACTTTATGTATATAAAGTATATATAATATATATAAATATATAAAGCATGTATGTGTGTGTGTGTGTGTGTATAAAGGTAGCAAAATACATATATTTGGCTAAACCACACTCACATCTTCAGAATAAAACAATTGTACCTCCTATAGTCTTATTAAATTTAAAAATCTAGAGATCAAAATTGCCAATCCATTGCCAGTCCTTCACTACCTTATTGGAAATCATTCATTCAATAGTTATTTACTGCTATTATTTTCCAGTGTAATTCAGTCACACTCTACGTAATGATGTTTTGGTCAACTACTCAGCACATACACAATCGATAGTAGTCCTATAAGATTAAAATGGAGCTGAAAAAATCCTACTGATGTCATAGCCATTGTAATGTCACAGTGTAATGCATTTCCCACGTGCTTGTGGTGATGCTGGTGGAAGCGGACCTACTGCACTACCAGTTGTGTAAAAGTGCAGCACATACAATTACATACAGTACACACTACTTGACAATGATAATAAATGACTATGTTACTGGTTTACATATTAACTATAATACATTTGCTATTATTATTTTATAGTGTATTCTTTCTACTTACAGAAAATTTCTGTAAAACAGTATGCTGTGTGATGCCACCAGCGGTCTCGTGCATCCTGTGTTCACAAAGACCCTTGATGGCATCATCTTCTCTTGCACTTGATTTTAACCCATGCTGTTTTATACAGTAACATGCTGTACAGGCTTGTAGCCTGGGAGCAATAGCCTCTGCCATATTGCTTCTACAAGGAAATCTGTTAACCAAACCAACATAAAGATGAAGTCATTTGCTACTTGCTACATAATCTTGAAATTAACTCCAGAAAATAAAATGTTGGCATAGAGACTGAAAGACATAGAGACAGATTAACGATGTAAGTTCTAAATGCCCATATAAGAAACGTCCAAATCTGAACAAACTTTTATAAATTTATTTTAGCCAAACTGAGGACAATTGCCAGGATGCAAAATCTCAATGAATTGAGAAAATGCTCTGGAAAATGGCAGTTTAACCACTTTTTTAATACACCGGAATCAAAGGAGGAGGTGTAAGGAGGGTTGCAGGAAATTCACTGGTGGCAGATTAGGAAGGCAGGAGGAAGCAAAGGGGGAAATCTCTGAGACTGGATAAAAAGTGAAATGAATAGATACATGTTTTTTTTACATTGGTGGGTACACGATACCCACCTGTTAATTGTAAGCAATTAACATCTACAGCACATGGAAATGGTGTGAGGGGAACAATATAACAGTGAGGGTTCTGGGGTCTCCTGCTCTGGTGGAGGCTGTGCCCTGAGGGTCTGTCAAGAAAAGTACTCTCACATTTCAAAGGTATCTTATTGTAGATGCAAAAAGACAATGGACAGGCTCAGTTAGGGTAAAGACAGACCTTCATCAAGAAAGATATGGGCCTAGGACAGGACCATCTACCATGACTTGCTTTTTAAGGAGTTTTAATTCCAGGCCATCCAGTGTGGTTTTGAGTTTGTAAAGTCACCCTGCAGGCCTCCCCTGAGCTTACCAGGTTTAGTGTCTGGCCCCTTTTGCATCCACAAAAGCACATGTAAAATAAAACCATGCTAGGCAATCGGTGGCTTAGTTAAGCAAAACATGTAAAAACAAATAAATGTTAAAAACAAAAAATAACAGGAAGACATCCAGGTATATAATCTAAATAACTCAGTTCATACTCTCCCTTGATCTTGTCCTGTGACTTCTCCAGTGCTCTCCCCTGGATATGCCCTTCAATAAGCAAGGGCATCCTGTTAGCTCAGAGGACAATTTCTGCTCAGTTGTTCCCCACCACATGGGTGTCCCTGACAAGTGTTACTTCTTGACCCAGCTTCCCACAGACTCACTATTTCATCTGTTCAAAAGCCACATGGGAGCAAGAGTCCACTGGCCCTTGTCTAACACGTTGACTACAATAGGCAGGGGGCCCTTTAAAAGGTAATGCTTCAGGAACACAGTGGGGGATTTTAACAATAAAAACAAAATGTTTTTGGTTTTAAAATTTTCCAGCTGATAAGACTCAGCAATACCTCTTTCATCAGCTAAGCAAAATAAATAGGAACAAAACATTTTTCTTTTTGATTCCCAAGAAGCCAACCAATTCAAACCTAACAGATAGACTCCTCTATTATTAATTAAACTACAGGGCATAGATCATAGTAATATTGCATATTACCTTATAATAGGCAAGTTGGTGTGCTCACTGATATGTATTTTTCTTTACAAAAGGCCAAACTTAATTTTTAACCTCTTTTTAGATAGTTTTAAAAAATGTTTACCTGGCCTAACTGATCATTTTGGTATATTGATATTTTGTAGTCTTAAAAATTATAAATAATGTTATATACAAAACAATGTATCATTACATTTTAACACGATTCCGCTGTACCTAGATACCTTAGTAGCTGCAACAGTCCCACATAAATAACTAGGAACAATCCTGCATTCTCATTGGTTTGAGTTTGGACCCCTTAACAGAATGGCAATACTGGTTAGGAGCCTTCATGAAGGCTATGTGGTCCAGGGAAATGTTTGACAAATCAGAAACAATCTTCTCTGTCTGGGCATCTTACACCCTAGATGTCCCCATGTTCAGTTCCTTCACATAGAAATGAGAGATATCCTGACTCTTGGGAGTGTTATATTTAATTAGTGGATGTTCAAAAATACATTTAGACTCACATTAGAATGAGCAACTGTATGTCCCTGGAGGGACAAAAGGCAATCCTGCCCTTCTTTCAGAATTAGTAGTACAAAAGGCAGAAATGATATGCTTTTCTAATGTGGGACTAATTTATTGCAACTAGTTAATGTCTTATCATTCTTGCAAATAGCTCAGGAGATATTTGGGTATTGAAACAGTTAGAAAGTTCTAGATATTATCAACTCTCCAATTCTTTATTTCTCCTAATAACAATGTAAACATTAATGAGTCCGTGATGACACCAGATTGAGAAACAATAACAATTTTCTTTCTCACCATCTCAGAGATTAAACTGCATATCTGTAAGACCTTTTCCTCAGAACAGCTGGCGGGGATCAAAGACACAAAGGAAGGGCTGGGAGTCTAAGGGAAACTGAAGAGAAACAACAATGAAATGTGATGTTTAATCCCTCACTGGGTCTTCTAATGGTGGGGGGAGGGGCTATGACAGGTATTAAGACAATTGGAGAATGTTGAATGCAGACTGTTTATTAAATAATCATTTGGTATCAATTTTAAATGGGGAGCGCGATCATTTTGCTATGGTTATGAAGGAGAATGTCCTTCTTCTCAGGCAGGTGCTGAAGTGTTAACGGATGAAATGTCATCGTGTATGCAATGAGTTCCCAATGGTTCAGGAAAAAAAGTCAAGATAAAGACAGAGAGATAGGTGGACAGACGACAGACAAGTAGGTAAAAAGCAGAGTTCAAAAAAACATTAACAATTGGTGACTCTAGGTGAAAGCAATGATATATTATTGCTCTTTACACTTTTTAAAGAAATTCCTCCATAGATTTGAACTTTCAAAATAAAAAATTAGGGGGAAAATAAAAACAACTGAAAATCAAGGTATAGGTATAAAAATACTGGTCACACATTGATGATTGGTTATGCTGGCTGGACAGTTCATGGGAAGTTTATCAAACTAGTCTTTCCATTTTTGTGTATTTTAGAAATTGCTATTATAAAAGTTTTGTAATTTAGTAGAGAAGCCCCCTGTCTACTCTAAGTAGACCAAAAACAACCACAATTACAGCCTTATTTTTATGAAAGGCCAGTGGATTCTAGAGTGAGATGGGATGTGTTAACAGGAACTAAATTATTGTCCTGGTGGTTCTCTTTTTGGTCTTCTTATTTATGTCTACCAAAAATTCCCCAAATTTACAGATCATTTACTTAATTTGATGCTAGGCAGTAGGAGAGAGGACAGATATAAGAGCCACACAATTTAAAAGAAAATCTCTGTGGAAGCAACCCATGAATCCATCAATGGATGAATGGCTAAGCAAATATGGTATATCCATACAGTGAAATAATATTCAGCCTTAAAAAGGAGGAAATCCTGAGACATGTTACAACATGGATGAACCTTGAAAACATTACATGGAGTGAAATAAACCAATCATAAAAGGACAAATACTGTATATGAGGGTACTTACAGTAGTCAGATTAATCAAGAAAGAAAGCAAAATGGTGGTTGCCAGGGTCTGGAGAAAAGAAGGAATAGAAAGTTATTGTCTAATGGGTATAAAATTTCAGATTGGGAAGATGAAGAGATCTGGAGATAGATGGTGCTAATGGTTGCAGAGTAACGTAAATGTCCTTAATGCCAAAGAACTGTACACTTAAAGTGGTAAAAAAGAAATGTTACATATTTTACAGAGAGGGGGGGGTGGTGCAGGGAGAGGAGGGAGGGAGGCAGGAAGGGAAGAAGGAAAGCTGTTGAAGCATCCTTGCTTTCATACTTGCAATGTGCAGGAGTAAAAATGTTGTTTCCCATGGTTGTGTAAATTGTAGCTACTGGTAGGAATTCTCACATTAACACAGACCTAAACCTAGGTGTCCTGAGCACACAGAGGCTTCCTGAGAGGCTGTCCTATAGGGAGACCCTGCTGTGTCGCCCCAGGAAATCCTAGTTCACCAGAAGGTGACTTGGTTAAGGGGAGAGGGGAAGATATCCTGGTAGTGCTTCTTGTAATACTTTGTTGTTGCTTGTAATCAACATGGCTAGGATGAAAGAATTCTGGTTTCAGAACAGAAACATTGTGCTTTAAATTAAATCAGCTCCCTGCTGTGAACCACTTACTCCCTTTCTTCCCCACAGCCAGGGAAACAATTCAGAGGTTTCTCTGCATGGTTACCAGCATGAGTGACCTTCAGTCTTTCCACTTAAAATTGATTCAAGATGATCACACTGGCTTAAATAAAAGTCTCCATCCCACCCTCCATGTCTCTCTTACCTTTTTGTATCTCTCTCTCTCTCTCTCTCTCTCTCTCTCTCTCTCTCTCACGCACACACGCACACATGCACACACACAGATATCTTCACATTTATTTCTCTTATGCATGTGTGCATAAAAGTGGCAAAACCTACCTACAAAACCATCGCCCTTCCACCTCACCTGGCTCAGAACTGACAGTGAGGTTTTTCACCTCCTCACTCTCCTTTCTCCTCTGATGAGCAGAGGACCAGATGGCCATCCCCCAGTCTCCCAGCATGAGTTTGACTGACAGGAGCCTTTGATAAACCTTGGAAGAATGAAGTCATCTCCAGGTCACTGCTGCTGCCTGGCCTTTAACACCCCACACAGACCACCATTATTTGCTGAATAGGAGACAAAGGAAATTAGCCCTGCTTTCCTATCATCCCCATTATTTCCGGGCTGATTTAAACAAGGAAGCAATGAGATGCCCTTCACTTTCCTCCAAAAGGTACAAATGTCAGCTGTTAAAAAATGCAAACAAGAGGCTTTCCTATGTTAATGTCTGGCTTCTTTGTTAAAGCCTAGGAGTGGGAAGTGCATTTTATTCACTGCCTTTGAGGAAAGACTTAACAAGCTTCTAAACAACTTCTTTAACTACCCATACCTCAAGCCAGTTTATGGTTATTCTGAAGCCTTCAGGTTTCATCTAAAAAGGAGAGATGGTGATGAGGCTTCACTTCAAAATTTAATAGCAGAAAACCAAAGAACCTGGAGGGATAAGTGAAAAGAGCTTCGGACCATTTAAAATCTAAAAATAAAAAGAAGATAAAGAGTCCTCCATTCTCCCAGCATAATCCCCACTCCCCCCCAATTAAATGTATGTGTCCTCAGAATAAAAAATGAGGTGTCGGTACCACGTGCCGCTCCTGATTGGACATTTGTGCAGATTGTTGCTGATTGCACCTGATATGATGCAAAGGAGACATGTGTGCATGTGTGCTCTCATGTTGAAACAGGGTGCAAAGCAGGAGTCCCCAGAAATATTCCCCACAGCCCATGACTGGGGGATAGAGGAAGGTTAGGATACAGTGGTTAAGATACTTTTCATAACAATGGCAAGTCGATAGCTAGTTTATAGCTGTGCTGCCACCCTGGGTAAAAGGTCTATGTGACTTTCAGAGCTAGTGACTCGTGTTGTAGCCGGGGCAGTTTATACAGCACCTTCATGAGAGTGGGGAGCCAGAGGCTCCTGTGTCACAAGGTACTCTTACCCTGACTAAAGATGGCAGCCAAAAGAAGGTAAAAAATATGGGGGAACTGGCAAAAGTAGCACAATGTAAGAGGGGCCAGATATGAGGTCATGTAAGAAGCACTGGGTCAGCATTTAAAAATAAGGCCGTGAGGATAGAGGAGAGGCAGCCATGAGGAAGGATCAGGAAGCAGGGGAATTCTGCCATGAAGGCTGAAAGAGGAAGCAACAGCCATGCAGTCTGTAATGAAGTAAAAGGGCAAACTTGACCATGAGGTCTGAGAGAGGAAGCAGCAGGCAGCTATGCGGCTGGTAGTGAAGCAGTCTGCCATGAGGGCTGGTGGGTAAGGTAGAAGCCATGCCGGCCAGGAGTCAGCATTCTGCCATGTGGCCTGGGGTAGTGAGGAAAGCAACCACGCAGGCTAAGGAAAGGGCATAAGGAGAGAGCTGACAGCTGTGCGGGGATCCTCTGGCAAAGCTGATGGAGCTCTGTGGGCACCTGCATAACCAAGCACGGATTCGTGGGAGATGCTTTGGAACTGAACTGTGACCAGGAATGTAGACTTCTGCCTCTCTGAAGGACATACAGAGAAGCACTCTCCTGGGACCTGTGCCCCCCTGGACACCACCATGATCCAATGTAATGTGACACATGTTTCCTGGACTACTACATGTTTCCTGAGGACAGCGTACCCCAGATCCTATAGGAGAGAGCTGCTGCAAAGGGATGGTGATTCTGAAACCCATGAGTGTGCCTTTCTGAGAAGATGGAAAACTGTTTGTGCAGATGGCTTAAGAACAGATAAGGATATGGGGAACTTCTGAGCATGCTTTTGGCTTATAGTCTTCTGGGGAGCAAGGAAAGTGCTGAGTCTTGTGGGATAACAGGGCTCTGAGCAGGGGTGCTCCCAGTCCTCCTGAGGGTGGAGTGCTATAAATAAAAACTGTTTCCCTCAACACTAATTGTTGGGTCATGCAGCAAGGTGCCACGTGGATGAGCCCCATTTTGCTTGGTTACAATGTTATTTGCTGTATGGAGAGTATCCCAGCTCCTGCTGAAAAATAGAAAATTATGGCAGAAAGGCTCATTATCAGGAAGGAATTTGTTTCACAACAATATTGACAATAAATTCTGAATATTAGGGATCGAGTAGATTTTCTTGAGATGACAGCCTACACTTCTAAGAACAGCACACTTGCTGTTGTTATCATCTGGGCTGTAATACTTTAAACCTGTGGGTTTAACAAAATAGCCAGAGGATTGCAATAAAAGAGCAGGTATCAGAGAAATTGTGACAACCAAGATAAATTAATAACTCAATCAACAAGACATTTGTCAGCCATCAGACATTGCTTTAGATTCTTTAAGGGACACTAATCTGGAGACATAGTCCCCTGAGGAAGGAAGATACTTCACCCTCCTGGTTCTCTTGGCTGGTCAAGACATGAGATTTAACAAGAGAAAAATGGCTGAAGTTAATTATATATGTATAGAGCGTGAGCCAAAAATAGGTTTACAGTTGTCAGTATACAAAACACAGAGTTTATTCTTGTATTATCATGTATAAATTATTGTATTATTTCCCATGTGAATAACTGTAAACCTACTTTTGGCCCACCCTGTATGTGTGGGAACACCACATACACAAGAGAGTCAGAGACCCCACATACATGAGAGGGTGAAAGGAAAAAAGGGGACTGGAGGAGAGATATATTTGACATTCTGAGCTAAAGACCTTGGGGCTTCAAATGGGAAGAAGGCCATTGTAGGACCAGGAGGATAAGCAGAATAGATGTTTAGTAATTAGAACTTTTCACTGCCCTATAGATAGGTTAAAAAAGAGGGTGGTATATCTGATAATCTCTATTATGGGCAAGGCCCTTAATTCAAAATCTTCTAGGTAGTTAAGGGGTGGGGGTGTAGAAGTTTCTCTTGAGCCTGCCTTTATCTCAAAACAATCTATGTACCACAAAGGCACATCTTGGGGTGACTCATTCTGAACCCCTACAATATACCCACAGGAATTTATAGTCTAGATAAGGAACCAAGAGTGAAACTAGACCTCATTCCTGGGGACATATAGCACCTACCTAAGTGAAAATATAGGAGAAGACCCTTCCAGAAAGCCTGGAGAAGAAAGACCTAAGGGGAGTACTTTTATGAGTAACACTGAAAGAAAGAATCAAATGACTGATGTGTTACATGGTTTGTATGAGGAATTTATACTTCCTTTTTCTATTAGTTGACTAGGGCTGTCATGACAACATGTCACAGACTACATGGCTGAAAGAATAGATAATTATTTCAGTCCTAGAGACTAGAAGTCCAAGATCAAGGTATTTCAGGTTTGGTTTCTCCTGAGGCCTCTCTCCTTGGCCTACAGATGACTACATTCTCATTGTTTCCTCACCTGGCCTTTACTCTGTGTCTGTACATCTTGGATGTCTTTTTCTCTTCTTGTAAGGACACCAGTCATATATATTAGCACCCCACCCTTATGACCTGATTTAGCCTTATTTACCTTCTCGAAAGACTTATCTCCAAATACAGTCACATTGAGGGTTAATTCAACATTTCCATTTTTGGAGGGACATAATTCAGTCCATAACACTTTCTAAGGCAATGGGAAGGCAAGGGAGCAATGGAAGAGGGCAGCCACAGGATGAAAAGATGCTTTTGTTGTGTAGGTAAAAAGAGGAACAAACTAAGAGATAAATTAGGAGGCTATTACAATAGGCAGCAGGTAAAATGAAAAGGGCCTGAATTTGATTATGACAGTGAAAGGAACTGAATGCAAAAATAAAAACATTAAAGGGAAACAGTAGGACATGACTGATTAGCTATGGCAAGCAAGTGAGAAGAAAGATGACTTCAGGTTATTAATTTTAAGAGACTGGGGAAATGGTTGACATATGAAATGGGCATGTAGAAGATATTGACACCACAAGATAGTAGGGAGGTTATAAGCCCTGCAGTAAGACATACTATGTTAAAAATCTGAACTGTGTCACCTTTTAGAGGTGTGATTTAGCAATTTACTTAACCTTCCTGAGTCTCAATTTTATGTTGTACAAAATTGAGGTGATAGAACCAACTTCACTGGGTGGTTTGTGTTTTATGGTTGAAAGGGTATCACTTAATTTGACTTATGAGATAGATTTCAAAATCATTCTGGTAGATTGCAGAAGCTTAAGAATAATATATCATTCAAATTTCAGTATGATTCTTCTAAATAAGAGTATAAAATAAATAGTACATAAAGTAGCTACACCAAACCATGAGATAAACACAGAAGCTGAGATGTGGCTTTAATTGACAAGAGAACAGGCCTGAGCTTCGGCACATTCAACAAGAGTTCAGTGCTTGAGAACCCTGAAATAGTTCTAAAAGATAGGATACTCCAAAAAAATGAAAAAGAATAAACAGTTGACTAAAGAAGAGAATGAATGATCTCACACAGACCAATAAAATAGTTATCATTTGGGAAATAATATCATATTATCTATCTCCACAGAGAACAAGGGACAGGGAGAAATGGAGGCCCTGGCTGGGTAGCTCAGTTGGTTAGAACATTCTCCTGATATGCCAAGTTTGTGGGTTCAATTCCCAGGCAGGGCACATACAAGAATCAACCAATGAATGCATAAATAAGTGGAACAAAATATCAATGTTTTTTCTCTCTCTCTCCTTCTCCTTTCATTTCTCTCTCTAATATCAATTTTAAAAAAAGAATGGGCTCAAGTAAAGTAGAAAACATATAAATTATATCTGAGGAAGAAATTCTGACAAGTTTGTTAAACATCTGTTATAGGCCAAATTGTGTGCCTCCCCTCACCCGAAATTCACATGCTGAAGCCCTAACTCCCCAGGACCACAGAACAAGACTATATTTGGAGATAGGGTCTTTAAAGACGTGATTAAGTTAAATGATCCAATATGACTGGTGTACTTACAGAAAGAGAAGACTGGGACACGCAAAAACACAGCAGAGGTGCCTTCCCTATATCTGGAGGGAAAAAGCATCTTTATCTCCAAAAACAAAGGGACACTGAAAAGAATCCTAACACAGAGGTCTTGCTAAGTTTTCCCCAGTTTACTACGCTTAACTAATATCCTTTGTCCTATCATATTTACAACACAATTGTCCACCTTTTCATCAAACCTAATAAAATAAGCTGTTTTAACTATTTCTTTGTGTCTTTACATGTATTTTCTGATGAAGGTTCTCATGTCATGTGAAACTTATATGAGAGAAATTGAATTATTTTCTTCTGTTAATGTATCTTTGTCAGTTTGATTTTCAGAACCAGCCATGGACCTCAAGAGGGTCAAGAAAAACATTTCCTCTCCTACAGTTTCTGGCACCTGAACATGAGACACCATAGCTGGAGAGAGCTTGCTCAGTCTGGAAGCTGCAGGTAAGAGATCGTGGACCTCGGACAACAGATGTAAGATTTGTAAGAGTTCTTACATCAGTCTCTCAGATCTCTACCTGTGGGGACTAGTTGAGCAAAAGTGATGAGTCCTTTCTTTTCAAAATTCAGATTAGTAAACCAAAAAAATTGTCAAAGAAGTATTCTTTGGATTGAGACTGGTTGAAATTTGGTTTCGGGGTACTCATGGATTATTGGTTCTTTTTCTCCCCGGTATAGCTATTGCTTTCCTGTTTATATCTCATTTTGTGTCCTTTGTTTATATTTCCTCCTGTCAGGGCACACAAGTGTCTGTTCTTGTGTATGCAGTTGGCCAATTGTCAGATTGGAGACCCAAAAAATAGGCCAGACAGAAATGTAGGATACACCCCACTTGCAGCTCATATCCTACCAATCACTGCCAGCTCGTAAGGGAAGTGTCTGCATCTTTCTTCTGGCTATCATGGAGGGTGGTCTGGGTCATGAGTGGTTGACATCATTTGTCCCCTCTTTGGGGATGCCCTTTCATCCGTGGTTGATATTAGTTTGGGTTTCAAGTTACCTGATAGGTGTAACTCTAGTTTAAATATTTGAGAGCGTTTTTAAAGGATTTTTTAAAAGGAGTTCTATGGTCAGAAGTTGGTCAAATTGAAGACTAAGACTCAGAGCCTTATAGGAACTTTTTAAGGCTTTCTCTCCTAGGCTAAAGTAAAACTATAAACTCAGAAGGAAAAAGCATTCTGAAGCCTATGTGGAACAATTTATTAAAACACTACAAAGATGCATAGCTCTAAATCTAGAACACAGGAATCTTTTGATTTTGATCCTATTTGGAGATCTTCCTGACATAAAGAAACAAATTGAAGTTAATGTAGTTGGATGCAGCGGGGGGTGGGGGGGCAGTAAGATCCTTGATATCATTCAGGCTGTGACCCAATTCTTTTAAGAATTATATACAACTGTTCTTTTTTTACAAATTGAGTTTTTACAAAACCAGAAAGGCTGCTCTAAAAGCAATTCAAAGCCCAACTATCTTTATTAATCCCCAAAACTCCTTTATTTATGTCAAAATGATTGTAGATACTATAAAAGATCAGGAAACAGAACTATTCTGCACTTAAGAAAAAGAAAAAAGAATTTGAATAGTAATTACACTAGATTTCTGATGTAATGTACCTGAAACAAAAGTTATAAGGTTTCTATTTACCTTTATGTGTGTGTGTGTAGATGTATAGATGATAGATAGATAGATTGATAGATAAAAATAGATTTTATATATATATATATATATATATATATATATATATATATATATTCCAAATAGTATTACCAAATTAATTTATAAAATTCCTTACAGGAGTTCTATTCAAATTGGCTTAAATACAAATGAGCACTCATAGAAATTAAGTTCTAACATTCTCAAAAATATTGAAACTAACCCAAATTTATTTTTAAATTCATATGATCTAGAAAACTCTTTGGTAAATACAATTGCCTTAAAATTGTTGGTAAAATAAAAATTGGCATGTCTTCAGAGCTGTAAGCATTAAATATATTGCAGACATACAATTTTTCTCTACCTAGGTTTACTAGTCAAATAAACTTATTACCTCTACTAGATGTATAGGTTATAACTATAAACTATAAATCCAACCTATGAATAAAAGTATACAATGAAAATGCACTGTTTGACAAATGTAAAGCATGGCAGTAAAAAGTGTTTAGCTTTTTAGGTTTTTTGTTTTTGTGATATTTTGATATTTACTTTGTCATAAAATTTTCATTAGCAATTCAAGTGTAGTTAAGAGCAAGTGAATTAAACAGATGTATGTTAAGTGAAAGTTTATGAATGACCTTTTCAAGAATAATTGTATTTTATAATATGTTTATTTAAAAATAGTTTCAATATGTGGAATCTAAAGAGCAAAATAAACAAACAAACAATAGAGACAGACACATAAACATGGAGAACAGACTGATGGTTGCCAGAGGAGTGGGGAAATGGGGAGCTTAGTGGAAAACTTAAAGGAAGTAAGAATGACAAGTTGGCAGTCACAGAATAGTCCTAGGGACATAAAGTACCACACAGGAAATATAGTCAGTATTATTGCAATAACTATGTATAATACCAGGTGGTTACAGTACTTGAAATATTGGGGGAACACTTTGCAAAGCATGTGATTGTCTAAACACTATGCTGTACACCTAAAACTGATAAAAAATAATATTGAATGTGAACTGTAATCAAAAATAAAATTTTTAAAAGTTCAATAATCTTTTTGATAACTTGAAAGCTTAGAGTTATGCAAAGTTAAGGTAAATGATAAATACATAGATTATTTCTAAATAAGATAATACATTGAAATACTATGGCTCAAAATAAGTTTAAGTTTATTGATTTCTGTCATCTTGTCTTTCTATGATATAGAGAAGCTCAATATATTTGGGTCAGTTAAAAAAAACATGAACCATTGTACTATGAAAAAGATGTGGCTGTATAAATTATAAAATATATTCATAAATTTACTACATAATAATAGTATCTGGCAGATGGTTCAAAATTGCTTACTTCCTACTTTTCACTAGAAAAAATAATTACTAATGGTTAAAAATTCTAATCAATTTATGTAAATGAAACTACTAAAAATAAAAAGGATTAAAAAACTCTTCTGTGCATACAAAAAAATCATAAGATGTGTTTTTGCTAAGGAAAGGTATGAAGGGCATGTTTAAGGGGAGAAAGCATATAATTTTGTCCTAAAGTAGAATGACTGGTTGCTCTAGGATGAGGGGGAAAAAAGTGTAGGACAAACACTGGATTTAAAAAAAATTGTAGACCACCATAAAAAAATATTTATGTGTGGTTATGATGCTAAGACTGAATAGATTTATTTACAAGGGTTTTTAAAGTGAATCTAAATATCAAAAGTACACTGGAGCAAAACTTGAAAAATTGGTTTTGTTGACAGAGAGAGAAAACATTGGTTATCTTACAAAGGCTTTGACTGAAATGTATAGTATTGGAGGATTTGGATATCCAGAAACTAAGGTTGACTTCATGGAACCATTGAAACTAGTTGGGCAAAAAAATCACTGGGACCTTGCCTTTCAGGTTTCAAGTCTTGTCAAGTGATTACAGCCCAGGAACCTCAGGATATTTGGGAGACCTTGGGAAGAGAAGATTTACCCTAACCCATAAATACAGCAGGCAAAGTCTGATAGAGTTCTTGGCTTGGCTTCCTATTCTCCAAAGGATTCTAAAATTCTCATCTGAGATTCCTTTATAAAAGTTACAGCAAAGAATACTTCAACAATGCCCTACACACCCAGAGGTGCCCACCACCACCACCATGCATGCCACAGTGACAGCAGGCTGCCCGAACTGCTGCCCCGTGCAGTGATAGCAGCAGAGCATCTGCCTGCCTGAGTGCTCTGCCCACCACAGCCATAACAGGAGCCACTCTCTACCACCCCCACCATACCAGAGTGGTGGTGTCTTAACTTCCCCATGGCAAGCCTACTAGCCCTATGTGGGGAATCACTAATAGGGGATTTTAACATATCTTTGATTTCAAAGAATAGATCTTCCAGACAGATTTTTTTTTTAAAGCAGCCTTAAATGACACACTAAATCAGATGGACTTAATTGATCTATCCAGAGCATTTCACCCCCAAGTAGCAGAATATGTATTTTTTCAAATGCACCGGGAATATTTTCTAAGATAGATTTTCTAAGATCATATGCTAGGACAGAAAACAAATCTGAACAACTAAGAATATTGTAATCATATCAAGTATCTTCTCTGACTATAATAGAATGGAACTAAAAATCACTCTCAAGAAAAAACTTAAAATCACACAAATACATGGAGATTAAATAATGTGTTACTAAACAATGAATGGGTCAACAATGAGATCAAGGAGGAAATCAGAAGCTTATCTTGAGAAAAATGAAAATTAACACAGAACAATCTAAAACTATGGGACACAGCAAAAACAGTCCTGAGAGAGAAACTCATAGCAATACAGGCCTACCTCAAAAAGCAAAAAACTCAAATAAACAATCTAAGCATACACCTGAAGGAACTAGAAAAAGAACAAGCAAAGTCAAAGGAAGTAGAAGGAAAGAAATTAAAAAATTGGAGCAGAAATAAATGACATAGAGACTAAAATGAATAAATAAATGAAAAAGTTCAATGAAACTAAAAGCCAGTTCTTTGAAAAGATAAACAAAATTGACAAATCTCTAACCAAACTGATAGAGAAGTAAAACAGAGGACCCAAGTAAATAACATCAGAAATGAAAGAGGAGAAATAACAACTGATGCCAAAGAAATACAAAAGTTTGTAAGAAATATTATGTACAACTATATGCCAACAAATTGGACAATCTGGATGAAATGGATAAATTCCTACAAACATACAATCTTGCAAAACTGATCAGAAAGGATCAGAAAATCTGAGATTGATTACAATTAATGAAATAGAAGTGGTAATCAAAAAACCCCCCTGGCTTCACAGGTGAAATTTACCAACCACTCAAAAAGAACTAACACTTATCCTCAAACCATCCCCCCACCAAAAAAAAATGCAAGGGGAGAGCTGACTTCTCATCTCATTTTATGAGGTCAGAATTAACCTAATAGCAAAACCAAATAAAGACACTACAAAGAAAGAAAATTATAGGCCAGTATTTCTGATGAACATAGATGCAAAAATAGCAAAACATTTAAAATATCATACACCATGGTTAAATGGCATTTGTTCCTGTGATGCAAGGTTGGTACAATATTCACAAATCAATTAATGTAATACACCACATAAGATACTTCTCCAAACAGGATGTACAAAAGGCCAACAGACATGTGAAAACATGCTCAACATCACTAATTGTCAGAGAAATTGAATTAAGTGCACAATGAGGTATCATATCATGTCCCATCAGAATTACTATCATCAGTAAATTCCCAAGTGATAAATGCTGGTGAAGATGTGGAAAAAAGGGAACCCTTGTGTGCTGTTGGTGGCAATGAAGACTGGTGCAGCCACTATGGAAAACAGGATGGAGTTTCTTCAAAAGATTAAAAATGAACCTGCCTTATGATCCAGTGATTCCACTTCTGGGTATTTATTCAAAGAAACTCAAAACACTTGATTTGAAAGAATATATGTACCCCTATGTTTATTCCATCATTATTTACAGTAGCCAAACTATGGAAGCAACCCATGTGCCTATCAATATACAAACAGATAAAAAAGGCAGCACATTTACACAATGCAATACTACTCAGCCATAAAAAAGAATGAAATCCTGCCATTTACAGCATCATGGATGGACTTAGACTGTACTATGCTCAGTGAAATGAGTCAGTAAGAGAAAGACAAATACCATACAATTTACTTATAGGTGGAATCTAAAGAACAAAATAAATGAACAAACAAAGTTGAAACAGATTCATAGTTACAGAGAAAGAACTGGTAGTCGCCAGAGGGGAAGTGGGGCTGGGGCACTGGGTGAAGGAGGTGAAGGGACTAAGAAACACAAATTGCTAGCTACAAAATAGTCCTGGGTAGTAAGTAAATAAATCATAGGAAATATAGGTATAATATTGTGATAATTATGTATGGTGCTATTTGGAGTGCTGGAAATATCAAGGGGAACACTGTGTAAACTATATGATTGTCTAACCACTAAGTTGTGCACCCAAAATCAATACATAATAAAAAATGCCTATATATTCAATCACTGTTCTTGACACACTACACTGACTTTGTAAAGTAATTAGTCTTACTTTGATCATCTTTGATAGAAATGGAAATGACTGTGACAGAAAAATTAAATTTCATTTGAAAACTATAGCATATTCTTGTAGGTTATATGTTAACAGTCCTATTCGTTGTCTGTAAGGCTGTTTACATCCTTGCACGCTGGACTGGATCCTGAAGTATTTTAGTTTCCTCCAATAGCTTGGCTCTGACGTTCCACATTAATATAGGGTGGGGCAAAACTGCATTTACTGTTTTTCATATGGAAAATAATACAATAATTAATGGCTAATAATACAATTGATGCACTGTTTCACATGCTCACAACTGTTAACATACTTTTGTCCCTGTGTGTATGTATGTATATAAGTATGTATGTGTGTGTGTGTATAATTGATATAAATGAAACCACTATTCAAGATGTGGTTGACTGGTGCAGTAGAATACTTTGTTTGGAGAACATAATCCCATTGAAAATATATATGTCAGCTATCATATATTACTATCTAATACAACATATATTGCTACAGCATTTCCCTGCTTTGTGACCTTTGAGAACAGACTGAACCAAGTTTGTAGAGAGATCTTGTCAAGCCTTCAATGACCATTTTTATCTCCTCATTACTGCTTTTACCATTGCCACTTTATGAAGTTTTCCTTGCCTCTGGTACTCAATGTGACTTTTGAATAATATGAGTCATGTGTAGCACCGCAAAAGCAAATGGTCTGCCTTTGCCATGACTGGTTTTACGGAATTGCAGAATTGCAGAACACAAAGGGGCCCAGGAGGACATTGTTTAAATTTATTAAGTAGCTTTATTGAATCAATTCTGATTATTTTGCAATAATCCTTGGGTCCCTTGGGATTCAGTGCAATGTTTAAGAGTTCTGAGTATTTTATTTCTTATACTTGCAACTCCAGTACTTTGTTATTAACTATGGGAAAAATACATAAGGAATATTTATAGAAGTAAATAATGTTAAAATACATGAAAATGTAAAGGTTTTCTAGTCAAATTTTAAACCCAAAACACGAACATTTCTAGCCAATATGTCACTCACCCACCAATTAAGCACCTCCAGTCATAAGAAACTTACCTTTGGGAGGTTCCCCCAGTAGTTGCATGGAGTCAGAGTCTGCCTCTGTGTGCCTTCCACTGGCTGACAGCAGTTTACAGTGGTTATTATTTTAGTCTTCCTGGCATGCCCCACCCCTCACCTTGTCTGTGACCCTAACCTACCAAGGCAAAGTTTTTTTCAAGTATTTTTCTGGCTGAGCTGACAGTAAAGCCTCCTTTTCTCTCTGGTTGCTAATTTTGATGGAGGCAGTTCAGAGTATCCTCTTGCAGCATGAAGAAAATATGAGGTTTGTTCCAAGGTAGGGACCAGGGTAAGAGAGAAGAAAAGAAGGGAGGGGAGAGAGGAGAAGGGAGGAGACTCATCAGTTCCAGTTTGCTCTATGGCCAATTTTGCCTTTCCCACAATTTTGTTATGTGAGCCTCTTGTTTGCTTAAGATATTTCAAGTTTCATTGCTCTCACATACATATGTGAGACTTGGTTGAAAAATAAGCCTAATTAATCTTCTTCAAAATAGCTCTTTAAAGGTTTGAAAGCCATAATTAGTGAGTTCACATTTTTATTGTCCAAACTGAGGGGCTGTGGGGAGTTAAATAGAGCACAATTTCCAATTATTTTAAGACAATAGCCATAATCTTGGACTGTTCCAGCAAACTTTTTGTTAGCCTTCCTATCCCCATTCTTTGCAATTCACATATTCCTGATTCCTTCACACTTTTTTATGTCATGGTTACAAATCACCTTGCCACCCTGATTGGTATTCTTGGACGCTTGGCAATTAGTCAATGTCTCTCTTAGAATGTGGCAGCTATAACTGAATCCAGTACTGAAGATATGACCAGCAGGACAGCAGATTACTGGGTTTGAAGAATGTGTTCCCACTGATGGAACCTCTAATTGAAGCTCCCTCTAGCCGTGACACTCGCTCTTACTCAGCACTTTATATTGTGCCTGTAATACGGTTCATTTTGAGCTAGAAGTCAAACACCCAATTTGCCTGTGAGGATTCAGATTTCTCTGCATTAAATTTCACCTTGTTACCTTCAATCTATTACATTAATTTATATCTCATATCATTGTTTCTCCCAATTTCTGTTGTTCAATAAATTTAATAGTAGATCACCTTTGTATTATTATTATTATTGATGTCGATATTAACCATTACAAATATATAACCATATATGAACCATTAGTGCTTCATATATGCCAATCCTTGTCCTAAGCATTTTAGGCATTTTTAACACACTTAATATTTACAATAAAATAATGAGACAAATCCATTATCTCATGATCTCATTATCTCAAAGTTACAGAGTGAACCTGTGGCAGAGCCAGGATTCAAAATTAAACAATCTGGTCCAAGACTCTATGAGAAACTGTGGTCTTTACTGCCTCTCTCTTCTCATCAGGCTCATTGACTATGAACACTTGGAACAGAACAGACCAAAGGAGAGGATCCTTACATCCCACCAGAGCATGATTACACAACAAGCTCTCAACATGCATGTTCTGTTTCATCCACTGCTCCTCTGCCTAATTGTATGATAACAATCATATAAAACAGAAAGCATCATGTGACTTACTAAATCCAAGATCACTCTTCTAATGTGTTTTAATGCTTCCTAAGCATTATTTTATTAATTCAATCTATTACTTTCTCTTAGACCAATGTCTGACTCTTAGTTTTTGTCCTGTAGAATCTTTCTTTTTCTTTCTCCTTTCCTCTGCCCACCCTCCTTCCCTCTCTCCCTCCCTTCCTTCCTTTCTTTTTCCTTTCCTCCTTCCCTTCCTCCTGGCTCCCTCCCTCCCTCCCTCCCTCTCCTCTCCCTCTGCTCTCTCTTTCCCTTACCCTTCTCTTCCCTTATCTCCCCTTCCCTTCCCTTCCCTTCGCTTCCCTCCCTGCTCTCTTCCTTATTCCCCCCCCTTCCTCCTTCCCCCTGCCTCTTAAAGGAGAATTCTACTTACCTGACTCTAGTCTACTCTCCCTGTTCCATGATTTCTTAAAGATCATGGCATTTGCCCTGGAAGTCCTCTCCTAACTCAATTTCCTTGGACAGAAATTTAAAATTATTTACAGATGTTAGATGATCTAAAGCTTTCTCACTGGAGAAATTATAGCTATTAGTAAAATATACAGGCTTTTATAATTTTATAATTATAATAATTAAATTTTATAATCTGCAAGTCAAAAGAGGTTTGATAGACCAACCAACGACCAAAACTAATTTTGAAAATCTTTCTTCTTTCAGTGAACATAATTTCACTTTGACAAATTTGTATTTCAACCTAACCATTGTAAAAACAAATCAAAATACAACACAATGATACTAACAAACATGACTTGCACACAATATGTACAGTGATTAGAAGGTTAATAGTTTCAAAGACACTAATATCTGAATAATTTTAAATTTGAGTGTAAAAGCGAGAAACACAGTGTACAAAAATCTGAGCAATATTTGATGCTTTGGCCATCTATACTCAAGGCCTTTTGGAGCTAGAGAAAGGCAAGCTCGCAGACAGAACAGTAGCCACGGAAAATAGTCTACGCAAACACAGGGCCTCAAATTAATTTGAACAATCCTGAAAGAATTAAAGAAAGTCAAGATACAAATAAAAATAAAAACACTCCTGACCAGCCTACCTATCGGATACCTAACAGTCTGCTGCCAGGAAGGACAGAGCCAGTGGCAAATACCGCCAGCTAAGAGATGGGTTTTTCACCTCCCTGCAAGGCTGAACAGAAGGAATTTAATTTGCCTGCTTGGCTCTTATGCAATGCTAGGTAGCCGTAGAATAAAGAGGGCTTTGAGGAAGAAAGCCAGACTTCCCAAACACATTTCTACAATCATATCCTCCTCTTGTCAGATGCCTGCAGACACAGTGACCAACATGTCCCAGACTGCTTATTGCTATCACTCAGATTCATAAGGCTCTCTCTCCCACAGAGAAAGATGCGAGATAGAAAGGCTCCAACTGCTCTCCTTGTGAAAATTCCGTGGTGAAATTCCACCAGACAGAAGCCTGCTCTCTACTGAGTGAATTGAGCCTTTTATCAGTCAAGATTTGTATACATTATAGAAAGAGCCAAAGAAGGGAGTTACTGTACACCTTGTATATTTTTAGTTCCCCAGGATTAGTTGCTATTGGATTTAATGTGCAGGGAAGAGAAGAAAAAAGTCAACTTCACTCTTCTGTGTATATTAGTAGCTTTTTGAGGTCTTTAAGGTTTGCTGGACTTGTCTGCTGGCTCTTTGGATAGACTGTGGTAAAGTCTGGAGCTCAAAGAGTGTGCTATCTGCTATTTGACTAGGGGGGTCAAATTTGACCCCTAGTTTGTGTGTGCGTGTATATGTGTGAATACCTGCATGCACGCAAAAACTTTTATTGAGCGTAGGTTCAAGACTCAGTTCTGTTCACCAAAAGCAGCATAATACAAAACAAAAACAACAAAACAAAGAAAAAACATTTCAGTTGACAGAATCAGCTGGGAAGTCATTGCTATCTTCTTACTTTCTTCATTAACTTTAGTTATTGCTAAAAAAAAATTCTGTGAGGGAAAATAAAAGCAAAAATCAGCAAACAAGTAAGACATGGAGATATAGAGATAGTATTGCTGTCACTAGATTTACAATAAAAAAACATTTTTTACTTCATCTCTTGCAGAGTGTTGGAAATAGAAATAATTCTTTTACCATTCTATTTACTGCCATAAACATTTTAAATATCACTGTTATACTTCTTTTCCATAATCCTTTCAACCATTCACAGTTTCAATCATTCAACAAGAATTTATTGAGCACCTATTATGTGGTAAACATGGGATAGAGATAGGACAATGAATAAAACAGGCATGGTTCCTTCCCTTCTCAACCTAGTGGAGATGATACAAGTGTTGTTATCATACAATACCTCAAACTAAGTTGTAGACACTATAGCCAGGGAACAATGCCACATCTCTGAGAACAGGAACAGAGGTAAGAGTATAAATATCATCCAAATAAAGTAATCTATTCAGCAAGATGTTTATAGAAGCACTATCTACAATTGGCCCATGAATAACACAAGTTTGAACTCTACAGTTATATGTGGATTTTCTCCTAAAAATATAAACAATACTGTAAATACATTTTATGTTCCTTTTGATTTTTCTTAATAACACTTTCTCTAGCTTACTTGTAAGCTACTTGATTGTAAACATACAGTATATAATAAATGTAACCTACAAAATATATTATAATCAACCATTCATATTATTCATAAGACTTTTAATTGATAGTAAGCTCTTAGTAGTTAAGTTTTTAGGGAGTCAGAAGTTACACATTTATTTTCAACTGGCATGGGTTGGTACCCATTACCCCTGCATCCTTCACAGGTCAACTGTGAAAAGGGAAAAAGGAGAGTGAGAGAAGAAACACATTGATTTGTTGTTCTACTTATTGATGCATTCATTGTCGATTCTTTTATGTGTCTGGACCAGGGATCGAACCCACCACCTTGGAGTATTGGGATGACGCTTTAACCAATTGATCTGCCTAGCCGGGCCAACTGCTAATTTTGAAATCACTTAACTTGTTCTTTCTTTCTTGTTTTTTCAATAGGCTTATTTGGTTTGAGGGTGTGTGTTTATTCCTATTGCTTTCAAAGGTTGCGAATGGAAGAGGAAGTATTTGCTTATCTTCTTCCAGACTCCTCTTGTTCTTCTCTAAGAGGAGGCAATATGAATATAAATGAATCTGACTACAAACTCCGGGTTGGTTTATATTTATTCCTAAACCACTTTGTATACTGTCTTCTACCTTTCTTATCTTGATGCTGCTGTATCAATAATTTTCATCAGGGTCTACTTCTTTGAGGTACACATTGAGTATAGTAAAGGGAATGCCCATCTCTTTAGACCTAAGTGGCTTCATGGGTATACAACCTGTTCAATCACATGGGATCCCAATCCCAGGCTTGGTTTATTTCTGAACTCTTGCTATTTTGCAATTCTTGATACATTTTGGTCAAGAAGCCCTACATTGTCATTTTCCACTAGGCTTTGCAAATCATGTAGTCAGTCCTGTCTTTAGAATTAGTGGATGGCTGGTGGAAAAATTCGTGGATATGGAGGGTGGAGAAACTCTGCTGGGGTGATCATTGTAAGCACTCACCTCATACATAGGTTTAATGGAGACCCAATTTTCACAGATTACGGCACTGGATAGCCAGTCGTAGATGTTCACGAAATAACTCACTAAAGAATTACTTTTCTAATACTTATTCACCAAAAATTTATGAAGCAAAAGTCTTAAAGATGGACCAAATAAAACGTAAAGATTTAAGCCATCAGTCACCTTTGAGCTCCCTAACAACATTATTTAAAAGGAGCAATGGAGAAAGTTTTATTCCTAACAATTCTTATGGAGAAGGCAATATGTCAAACTTAGAATCAGAAAATCTGGTTTCATTTGGAGGGTTTATATCTTACTACTTATATGACCTTGTCTGAGCATTTGGGCCTCTTTCATTTTTTTTTATATTTACAAAACAGAAATAATAATACTGAGTGCCTGGACTGTTGAAAGGATTAAATTACATAAGGTAGATTAAAGTGCATCTCAGAGTCTGTGCCACCTAGTAGGTGCTCAATAAATCTTTGTGTTGGTTTGATGTAATTAAAGACTTTTACTTAGAGAAATAAAATTTAACTGCCTTAATTCATCAAAAAAATAGTTATTAATTATTAGAGTTTATATGATTATAGTTTCTTAAATATAAAGATTATAATTATACTTATTTTCATTTCTTTTTTCTTCTGTTTGACACAAGCTGACATCACTATAGTTGACACTAGGATTCTTCTCTTTAAGTAGTACTTAAATTCTGTACACATCCAAGGATTTGAATTTTCACTCAGATTTTAGGAACTTTGTTTCCACTCTGTGAGTATGTGGACAGCCACACACAATTAATCAGTTTTCAAAATAGAATGTTGTTAACCCACCACCACCAGTCCCTTAAAATTATTACTGTGTCTAGAACTTAACCAGTCAAGAATCCAGGGTTTCTGTCCAGAGCAGATCATTCCTACCTCAGAAAACAAATATTCATTGTTTGTTTTAATCAGTGTCCTATTAACTAAGAAGATAGATTTTATACTTTTTAAATTTAAAAGGTGAATTTAAGTCAATTGAATTAAATGTGGTATGTTCTAGAGGAAACACTATCATTATATTTAATTCCCTACTTATTTTCTTTCTGACTTTGAAAGATGTACATTAAGTAATCACTATTTTGGTGAGTAACAGAACATACAATTTCTGCCAGATATTGAAGATGACTCCAGTTTCATGGAAAGCACTAACAATAGTGTCAGGGGAATGCACAAGTTAGGTGTCTTCAAATAATAGTGATGGTTCTTATCCAAGAGCTTCTATTCAGTGCTTCTGAGAAAGGATTTGATCATAACCATAGATCATGGTGACTGTTAAGAAGTAAATTCTGTAAATTGTAAAAAGTTATTTTAATATGTATTATAAAATATTTGGTTGGAAAGGATGTGTTAAAACACTTGCTGAGTGTTAGCTATTTATTTGACTAAGCACTTTGGTATATAACCCAAAATAATGAAGTAGCTCCATTGTGCAGGATTGCCTGCACTTGGAAGAGTCAGGACTAAAACCCAGTTATGTCAGACACCAGAAGTGGATCTCCTGCCAAGAGTATTATCACTATCCCTCCAAAATTGCCATTTGCATTGTCTCTATTCTTCTGCTGACTTTCCTTACTTAGAACTGACAATACAGATGAGTGAGCTCATCTGCAGGGCTTACAACAGCAGAAGAGTACCTGAATAGAAACCGCTACTTAAAAGTTATATTCTTAAATTTGATGTTCAGATTAGATGTTTTCTAAATGCTCTTACCCAAGAATTATCATCATAAAGTAGTGTATCACTAAAAACAAATTAACATACAGGAATGCTCAAGCAAGCTCTACCTCTTACTAATTTTCTCCTTAGGATTGAGAATTAATTTATACAATAAATACTTCCAGAATACAAAACTCTTCTAAACATGTAACATGGCCTGTTATTTAGATTAATTAATGGCTTTAAAGTACAAGTCAATAATCATCATGGTACTTATCTTTTAAAATAAGTCAGCATTTCCCACATTCTGTAGTCCTACATAAACTGCCTGCAATAAAGATTTGACAGACATTCTCCTACTCACTTTCATCCCGTCCAAGTGTTCTACATGTGAAGGTTTCTTGGTTTGTATGTTCATGTTGGCTACATTAAAACCTCTATTGTTATACAAAAGTTTCAAATCTGCTAATGTGGAATTATACCTTGCAGAAAAGAAAGACATTTTAATAAACCTTATTGCATCTGCTGAAAAAAATTAAAATGAAGTTTGCAGAGATACTTACTTTTTAACTGAATAGGTGAGAAAGCCATAGAAATATAGAAAACAAAAAAGAGAACTCCCTTGGGTTGTACCTTTCTTTCTCATATCTTGTTTTTCTGACTCCCACCTCCTTTTCTCTATAAATTTCTGCCCAGGCTGAAAATAATAGTTACGTTATTTTCATATAATGTAACTATTATATATAACAGTTATATATGTAGTATAACCATCATATAGTTATATATAGTTATTATATATAACTATATAATAATATATAACTGTATATCATATAATATATATATTATTATATATAATATTAATAATATATAACTAACAATATAACTATATAATATATAACTATATTAACTATATAATATATAGTTATATAATAATATATAATAACATATAATACCATAATATAATTATTATATATTATATAATAATAATAATATATAACTATATATTAATAATATATAATGATATATTATATATAACTATATAATGATATATAAATATATATCATTAGTTATATATAACTGTTATATTATATAATAGTTATAAAATTATGTTACATTTGTATATGCAATTCCCACAGCTTCTGATCCTCACTAGCAAACAAAAAAGTCAAGCTAGTATACATACAGGTTATTGTGCCACACACACCAGAAAAATCCAAGAAAAGGAATATTCAGAGTTCTACCCTAATTGTCACTGAAAGTGTCACACTGGGGGAACAAGGGAGCCATGTCTTAAGGTTATTTAAACTGGGCACCTTGGAATCAAAATAACTTCTTAACAGTTTTACTAGCTTATTCTCACCCACCCCTTTTCAAAAATATATAAAATTCATTTTTGGATTAAACATATGGATCTTTATTTGGATTCAACAAGCTTATTTATTTAAGCTTGTGCTCAAATGTCACCACTTCAGATTTTTGTAAAAGATACTATCTAAAATTTCACCCCACACCCTATATCCCTTTTTCTCCTGTGTTACTTTCTGAATAATAGTGATCACTACCTGGCATTTTACAATATATTTTCTGATCATTTATTCGTTGTTTTATTTCCCTCCAAGAATGTTTGCACAATGAGGGTAGTTTTGCTTAGTGGACCACTCTACCCCCATTGCCTAGAACAGTACCCATGCATGATAGAATCTCAGTAAATATTTATTTTTATTTTTTTAATTTTTACTTTAATTGTTGTTCTTGTACAGTTTTCTGTCTTTTACTCCCATCCCAGCCCACTGCCCCAACCCTTCCCACCTCCCTCCCATTTCCACCCCACCCCTAGTTTTTGTCAATGTGTCCTTTATACTTGTTGCTTTAAACCCTTCCTCTTTTCCCCTAAAATTCCCTCCCCTCTCCCCTCTGGTGACTGTCAGCCTGTTCTCAATTTCAATGTCTTTGGTTATATTATGTTTGTTTGTTTGTTTTGTTGATTAGGTTCCTGTTAAAGGTGAGATAGGATCTCAGTAAATATTTATTGAATTAATTAAATATCTATGAAAACAGGTCAAACCATATGGAGCTGGCAGAAGTATCCTGACATATGATTTTCCAAGGACATTTTTCTCTCAGATACCATATTTTGCCATGTATTTTGTGTGTATTATACACTGGATTGTTATACCTATGGTATGTATTCATTATAACCAGGTTTAATGTGCATCCTTATCTTTCCCTCAAAAATTTGGGCAAAAAAGTACCCATTATACATGTCAAAATACAGGTAATTCTGCCTAAAGGAAATCTTTTTGGGGCAACAGTTTCTTATCCAAATTTCTTCTACTTCTTTCTTCTATTCTCTGTATAGTCAGCCCAAACGACATTTGAGTTCAATTTGCAGAAATGCTATAGATAGAAATGATAATGTCCCTCAACTTAGAAGGGCTGAGTGTGTTTTGAACGTGTTTTATGAACTGGAAACCTTTCTATGGGGTATTTCACTTCAGGCCCATAAAACCTGACACCCTGCTGGAATTCCACCCTGTTAAATTTGGCCACATTTCCTTCCTCAACTAATGAGTTCAATTCATGTTTTCATTTAAGTTCATAACCAGATACAAATCAGTATCACTGCCACAGGCAACAATTCACAGAATTCCCAAGCTGAGAGCTGGAGGGTTGGGAACAAATGCCATATTCTCCTTTTCATGTGGGGGCTCCACGGCACTGTCTTATGCCTGCCTTGGTGCCAGGTCCCAGGGGGCCAATTGGCTAAGTGGGCTTCCTGCTTCTAACTCAACACAAGCTCATCTTCTAAATCCTCTCTGGATTTCCTGTGGTAATCCCCCTTTGTGTCCCTTTGAGAAAGAAACAATAATCCTTATTTTATTTTTCAAGAGGAAAAGTTCAAGAGCATAAGTGGTTTTAGTTAGGGATTCAATAAACACTTTGGCAGGGATGAGAAAATCAATGCAGAAAAGACCCAGTGGCTCTTCCAGGTGGAGTTTAAGATGGGTATTTTCATGTGAGGAAAATTGAGCGTAGTCAGCACTGTAGGGGCAACCTGTGCCTTTGCTGATACACTAGATAACTAAAATCTAATACCTACTCAATGGTTATTTTAAAAATGCCATTATTAATAAATGTTATTGCAACAAAGACAGTAACAATGACAGAAAAAGCACTATGTGTGAAGTTTTTTCTGCCTGTGGGGAATTTGTCCTGATTTGCATTGGCTTTATGACTTCCTGCAGGCAAACACCTGGAGACTCTTTCCTCGAGGTACTGAGGTACTGCAGAGTGTCAGGACAGTGCCATCACAGTATGTCTTCATTAAGAGCACTGCAGCCAGCTCTTCCCTTCCTCAGCCAAGTGCTTGAACTAAGAGATTACACTGATTTGGAGGAGACAAGGTTGGAAAATAAAAGGGTAGTTAAAAGAAAGTTTAAACAAATGTATTTTTCTTCATGTTTAAGAAAGCAAGCTATTTCTCTCTCTCTCTCTCTCTCTCTCACACACACACACACACACACACACACACACACACACACACACACATTTTACTAGCCTTTTTGCTCAGCAGTAAATGAGTAACTTTTCCTAATCATAGGATTCAAGCCATAGTACTAGGACCCCAAACCTCCTTATTGATAGTCCCATTACTTTTCCTGATGCCAGGAGAGGCGGACAGCTGAGTCCAGCCTGAGCCCATTGTTGACTGACCCCTCTGGGAGACCCGCCCATGGAACTCTTCCAGTAAATAAACATCTGCACTATGGTGTGAGCCATGTCTTTTTGGGTGTGCAACATTTAGATGTCTTGTGATAGCTGACAAGACGTGCTATATTAAGAAAGTTATTTTCTACTCTCCATTTAGGAAATTCTTATAAACTATAATTTGGCCCAACTACTTAGAGACTCATATGCCATAATTTGGCATAAAATGGCATGTTTTCCAAATAGTCCCAAAACAGGCTGAAATATATATATATATGAATAATCGTAGATGATATGGCATGATATGATAGCTTTATGCCAGTGTGATTCATTCATTAATCAATTAATATTTTAATTCAACAATTGTTTTATTGATCACTTAGTAATTCCCTGCTTTGCACCAACAGCTAGACATTGTGAGAACACATAAATACTATAAGTTATTTGGTACATGTTGAAAATATGTGGCTCATATGGGAAATAATCATTAAAGTAAACTGGCCACAATGCAGGAGAAACACAATGCTGCTTTAGATCCTCAGGCATTTGTTTTAAGGCACATTATCTTCATTACAAATTCTTTTTTGCTTATTTGAATAATTCTTGGAATTATGAATAGTTATATTTTATGTTGTCATATCTCAACCCAACATGCAGGAAATGGTCTTGTTTTGTAAAATTGTGTTTTATTCGGAGTTTTGATCTGCTGTGACATCAGTGTGCCTGTCACAAGAAACTCTTTTAAGTCCAAGAATGAAAACTATTGTCTCCATTATCAGTGTTACACCTACAGGTACCTCAGATTTTGCCTTGGGGCATTCACAGGTAGAAGTTCACAGCCTGGGGCTTCAGTTGAACACACTGAGTGATGGGTTCAAAGAACAGCAGAAGTGGAAAAACAATTAATTACCTTATGAAGAACTACTACAGAAACTACAGAATTTTCCTCTGCAACCCCCAGGAAGCACGGCCTGCCAGACTGTTAAGATAGGCACTCAGCAATTTCAAGAAAGAAGATGGGAGAAAAGAGGGAGGGCTGGGATAGAAGTTAGTAAAAGCCTTGAGGGGAACTGAACAAAGGGGAAATGGCTGAGGCCAAGTTGTCAGTAGAAAAGGAGGTGATGCTCTTACAGAGCTAGAAGAGGTCAATAAATCACCACCCTTATCTTGCAAACAGAGCTTGTGACTTCAAAAATTAGCTCATTTATTCTGCACAATTAAATTTATTGAAGTGTGACAGAAAAGTTTAGCAGGCGGTGAAGCATAAAGCCAACAACAGCCAAAGGGAGCATCTGAGTGAATGACACAATTAGTTGATTTTCATTTTATTTATCAATATAATTATTGAATTGTATTTATCCCTTTTCACAGATTTTTACAATTATTACCATTCTAGTCTCTAGGGAAAGAATTAGTTCAAATTTTCAGTCTAGGTTAATGTGATTATGGAGCAGCTAATAAAAGGAAAGTTCTTTAAAGTGCTACACAATCTCGTATTCAATATCACCCCCATCATTGGGCTTAGAAATCCAGTCCTTCTTTATGTGAACGTGGTAAATTGAATTTAACTCTGTGAGTGTGACAAATTCCCTAGGTGGGGACAGAGCTGCAGATGGCCAGTGCCCTCCATCCCGTCCGGGACTTTAAAACAGCTAGAGCTTTGTCTTCTATTTAAAATTGGGGATTTCAATAATTTTTTTCTGTTTTGAAAATGATGAAAAAGAGGCTCTGGAAATGTTTTCTGGCCTTTATGAAATTTGGAAAAGAAAGAAGACTAGAGGTGGTAGGAATGCTTGTTTTTTCTATTTTTTCCTACCCTTTTCAGTAGCTGGTGTTCCACTGCATCTCTGTGAAAGCCAGTCAGAAACATAGAACAAATACGTTGGTAAGACAGTATTCGTGTTTCAGAGGGGAGATGGAGAGCAGCCTGCCACACTATTTCTGGGAGACTCTTATACCTCCCTGAAGCAGCAGCATATGAATACACCAGCTGTCGTCCTCTCCCAATGAATCAAAAGACTTCTGGATGCTGAAGTACACACTTTTTGAGAGGTTGGAAAAATGACCCGTTTCCTACAGGGAACTCAGTCTTGTTCAACACCTACAAGTCTTTCAGTTAAATGTTTGCTATCTTCAGCATCTGAGAAATGCTCAGTTTCTCTGTTAAGGTACAGTGAAGGTAACTCAAGTTCAACTTTTAATAAACCCAACAAAGTACTTAGTTCCAAAGAAATCCATTGAAGCAGTGATTTTCAAGCTTAGAGTCTATAAGGAATAGGGGAGCTTGTTAAAATGAAGATTCCCAGGTCTTACCTCCAGGAGAGGAATTTGATGTGCATTTTTAAAAATAAATACTCTGAGATTTCTTTATCCATAGCCTTGGAACCAACCTTGAGAACTATTGAAATTCCTAAAGTAAATCATGTGCTTGAATAGTAGCCGCTCTTCCAAAGATAAGCAGTACAGTTATCCACAAAACCTGGAGAACTACTGACTCAAGGGTCAAGATGAGAACACTAAATTCTGACCCTAATAGAGACGCTTAACATGTAATCTAAGGGGTATCACTGCCACCTATCCATGTGTTACAATTCATCTAGTGATTAATAGTGTTATGGTTCTCATAGTAAGAGCTAATATCTATTGTACATTCTTTCCAACCTAAAATAATTTTGTTTTTCTTTTTAACTCTCACATTTAGTCTATCAGCAAGACCTGTCTCTTCTGCATCCAAAATAAGTCTCAAAACCATCAATTTCCTTTCATATCCACTAGTTAAAGTCCTTTATTCCTCATCCTGGAGGCCAGCATGGCTGGAGTAGCGTGGGTGGGGGGAAGCTAGAGGTTCATATATCTGTGAGACAGCCAAGGATCGGGTCATGTCAGGCCTTGTGAGCCTTCAACTTTGGATTTTATTCCAAAAGTGATGGGAAGTCACTCGAGTGTTGAGCTGTCATGATCACCAAGATTTGATTCACCCATTCAAGACGCTCATTCTTACAGCTAAATGGAGGATAAGCCGTATAATGTGCACAAAATGAGTCCAGTGTGAGATTACATTCTGAAGTCATGGGACAAAATTTTAGAAAGATGCCCCAGCTCATTGTTAATTGCAAAAGTTCTACCTAATCTTTATGCTATTAGAACACATTGTTTTGTAGATAAAAATTTCAAATTATATTTATAATGGTCATGAAGATTTAGCTATCTTTTTTCTCCCTATATATTTTTAAGAGACACTAGCAATGAGCTACACAGTTGAATAAAACAGAAACACACATAATTTGTGGAGGATATTGACTTACTTCCACAGAGCATGTGGTAGACGTCTATCATTCATAAGCTATTATCATTCTACTACCAAGGCAAAAGTTTTCATAGTGTCAAGCCACACATGTTCCAATCCATTCATTTTTTTTTAATGGGGACCAGGTAATGGAAAGAGACATACAGAACATTCATGGGTCATCACTTCTGTGATGATTGAACCTCATCATAAGAGCACAGGGATTAAAATCATGCACAAGTGGAATAAACATGTTTTGTGTACAGGAAAATAGAGGTCAAATATTTCACTTCAAGTTAAAAAAGGAGATATGGAGTTTACAAGTCCATTTTGTAGTGACTCTGTTGTAATCATGACCCAGAGCTATCTGTCAGTTTACATGTGGGCACAAATTTCAAACACAGCTTTCAAGCTGTACATGAACAAGTTAAATGAACCCTAACAACCCCATTTTGGATGTAGCATTTTCCTGAAATTTTTGCTTCTGCGGCAGATATGTTAGACCTTGAAATTGTTCTTGGTTAAGTTCCAATTCAAACTCTCTTAATAATAACACCCAACACCTAATGTATATGTTCAAATTTCCAAGAAATTGCCATTTTCTTTTGAGTTTCCCGAAAATCTCTCATAGATTTTAATGCATGTATTGTAAATGAATCAGCTTTTCCATTCCATTAGTACAATTGGGACACAACTCTTTTCAGGCTTCTTAATCTCAATCTCTGTCTCTCTCATCTTTTTATCCATGATCCCTGGTCCATGCCACATCACTGTTCTAGTACTGGCTTTTAATAACGTAACGCACCGTGGAGGTGCCAGACGACACAGCCCAGAAGACACATAGTTAGCTCCTCCAGGGGTGAAACTTAGCCAGTTGGACATGGCAGATAGGTGAGAGCTGGACAAATAAAGTTTCCCCTCCTTTTTCTACCCTATAGGTTACTCTGGGTGATGTTTCTTCTTATAAATCTTCAGCAGAATCCCCATGTACAGAATTAACAATCCCAAGTGCTAATACACTCACTGTATTTCATCTTACCTTATTTTCTTTATCTTTGGCTGTCATACTTTACTGCCCTAAACTTGTACCTCCAAGGCAAGTGTCAGCACCAAAACTTTGTCTCAGGGTTCTGCTGTCTAGAGGACTTAGACTAAGATGGATGTTTTCCGTAGATGGTAGGAGGAAGGCAGCTCAACCAGCTTAATCCAACCATTAAGAATCTCAGTCATGGGTGAACCTAAGAATGATTCATTTTTTAACAGTACAGGCCCTCTCATCACTCCCCTGCTTAAGCCACACTAAGACCTACTAAGTTTCCGATGATGGTGCACTCACAGATTTTTTAATCTCCTCCAGTGATTCTGATGCAATCATAAATTTATCTTCAGTGTAAAGTACCAATACTATTTAGTCCTCTGACAGATTCAGAAAAATAGGAAGGCGGATCCAGGAGGCCTGGAGATTGTTATGTTCTTTTCCCACTAGGACCAGTTAGCTCAATAGGCTTTAGAAGTTTAGGCCGAAATGCAAAAACACCTAAAAAAAATAACATAAACACTTAACAGAGTGATGTATTATATCATGTCAAAATGAAATAAAACTAAAACAAAGAAATTAATCTAATTTATCTCTCTGATTAGAGAAACCCTAAGATATCCTTAGATTACTATCACTTACATAGTTAATAACAGACATGGAACTAGAATCTCCCTCACTTCACTCTCCACTGTGATGATGAGACCAGGACAAGAGATGGGTTACTATAAAAGCTAGAGTATAAGAAGAGGGTAAGGACAGGATGGAGAAAGCTGGCAGCAGAATGAAGAGTGAGACCCCTCCAAAGCTGCCCTTTACCGACTTCATGTTTGGTTCCCGAGTTGGCTTAGACCTCTTCATGGCTAAACCATTGACTGTCACACCCTCGGGCTTACTTTGACCTCCAATCCACAAGTCGTAGACCTCTGATAGAGAGAGAGAGACTGAACAACAACAAACATCTATCTTAGTTCTGTCTACCCCAGTATCTAGGGATCCAGGAGGAAAGAATGTATGTAACTTTCATGTGGCTGGTTTCTTCTTTTGTAAGCTACAAAACAAAAGCTGGAACTTTAATGTAATAGTTTTTACCAAGAACAAAATCTGGCATTAGATAGATTTAGTTGGAGATTAAGATGAAGTATTTTCACAGGGTTCATCAGATTAACAAGACACCACTATACAGATAGTAGACACAGCTATCTATTTGAGGGTATTAAAAGCAGTAAGAGTTAACAAGAACCCTAAAAATATGTCTTGAGTATTAGGAAACAAAATGGAAGTACTATATATAATATGATTGTGTGACTATTATGCCACATGTATTGTTCTAACATTTCACATGCTTTCAATCATTTAAACACCGACACAGTCTTATGAGGAAGCTATTATTATTTTTGACACCTTCAGCTATACATCAAATGGTATCATTAAGTAAATTCCTTAATTTAGACACCTAAAAAAAGAGGTTCTTTTTTTCTTTGCTGACTATCACATAGAGAGTAGCTTTGCTCCTCATGTAGGAAAAAAAAATGTTTGGGGATACATTCAATCTTCTTGAAGTCATTTTTAATTTCTTTGCTCTGGCCAAGCATGATGCCAAGCCATAAATGGTTATCCTTCTTCAGCTAAAATTAGCTTTGTTTTAGTCTTGTCATAAAAAAGCTGTTAGACATTCAGCTAAAAACATAAGATACCTAAAACTGGAAAAGAGAATTCTCCCTTCATCAAGAAGCTGTGCCACAGATATAATATACCCACTGTGCCAAAGCATATAAATCTCACAGCATTATTGAAGTATAGTTCTGAAGTAAAAGTTCCATGATAAATCAGTTCTTTTTGGGTGAAGAGCTTTCTCTATCATCAGTTTGATCATTCTCTTCTCTGGAGAGTCAATTGCAATTAACTATCACCTCCTCTGTGAATTTCTCCCCGATATTAAAATATTCTGGCTTTCTTATCAGTGAACTGTCTCCCAATATCTTTTACACAAATGAAACATACAAAAATATATAAAAATGAAGAGTTTTGTGTATTTTATTCAAATTTTACTAGTAATAATATAACAACAAAAGTTTGGGATGAGCCTTGTATATGATAGAAGTCAGTCCTTCCACTTCCAAGTGGATAAACAAACAGCTTTGTCACTGTAAGTATCATTTAGCTGTTAGAACTCTGCTTTCTCCTTGTCCACTCTTAAGGGACTTCTAATATTCACCCAGAGACCCCAGGAAGGAATAAACTCAAAACAGATGACCTTGTAAAGAATTGAAAATAAAAACTAACACATACTAAAATTATCAGTCTAATTTCAGGCAGAAAGGAAAGGAGAAGGGAAAGGTAGATGGAAGGAAGGAAAGGAAGAAAAGGAGGGAAAGGAAGAAAAGACAGGAAAGGAAGGAAGGGAGAGAAGAGGGAGGAAGTAAGAAAGAAAGAAACAGAGGGAGGGAAGGAGGGAGAGGGGAAGGAAGAATCAAAATGGAAAAAAAACTATTTTGTTAGTTTTTTTTTTGTAGGAGGATGTACACAAACAAAGCAAAGTGAAAAGCTGAAATTAAATGAATCCAGATCCAGAGAATTCTGTGCTATCTACCAACCATCATGTTAGGCTGATTCAGGATTTACATGTTTTGGCTTAAAAAGCAGTGGGAAAGAGGAACGGTAAGAGTTGGGTGTGGGTATAGCTGAGAGGAGGTAAGATGTGAATGACTGATGAGGAGGGAGGTAGAGAGACAGAAAACACGGGGGGAAAAGCAGAGGCTGAGAAGGAAGAAAGCTACAAAGAGAATAAAAAGTGTTTAAGTTAAGAAAATAATTTGTTGTAAGTTTAGCAATTATTGAATCTGATAAGTGGTTACAGTGATTATTACTGTTGATACAAGACTTCATAAACACTCTAACACTGTAATCAGAGTCTCATTTATCTCTTGAAATATCTCTCCAAAAATATAAACTATAAATATAATACTATATACTATAAAATATATATATAATATGATATATATTTCTCTATAACATTAGTGAGGCTATTACCTAATCGATTTTCCAATTTTCATAATAATAATTCTAAGGTTATTTTTTATGAACATTGGCACCTAAATTATTTCTTTAAAGTGTTTATGAATGGTAATAATAGTCGCCCTGACAGGCACCTGGGGTTACTATCATCCTGGTCTTCAGGCTTATCACCAACTAACAAAACCTGATTTTCTAAATAAAATCTCATCAGATATGAACATTAGATATGTTTGCAATTCCCTACATAAAACTCCAGAGACTGAAGTAAAAGATGTTCTGGAAATTCCACCATCATCACTAGCTCAAAGCTTTACACCTTTATTTTTTTTAAAGTGTCCATAATTAACATTCTCAAGCACAATTTTCTCTACACTTATTTAGAATTGGGTAGGAAATTTTTGTTGTCCATATCTTAGAATAACAAATCCATGACTTTAAACACGAAACTCAAACTCACTCAACACATTAATTTAATTTTTTATGTAATAATATATGCTTTGTTTAAAAAGAAATTCCCAGCTTAACATATTTAGCAAATTGTTTCAAATCTTGTCATACTAGCATTCTGTTTTTGCATATTCTGTGGAACTGTAACAAGAACCAGAGTAAAAGAGGCACCATATTTAATACTTAATGAAAGAAAAATAAATTTAGAGTATGAGTAGTTTCTGTATTATCAGTATGTAATACGTAACAAAATTAAAATGATCACTACAGCCTATTCACTGTGAAAATCTAATTTTTTTCTTGTAACTGTTTAACCCATAGGTACGTGGCCTTAGTTTTGTTTTCATGTTTACTATAAATTCTATCACATTGTAACCACTGATAAATGCTAGTGACTTGAATTGTGTGACATATATTTTCAAACAGGAATGATGTCCTATGCTTCTATATTCTTTCCTCTTCACAAAACACTTTCACAAACATTTTTTTAGTTCTTACACCTATGAGTTAAATTGCTTTATGTTAAATTGCTTTGTCCATATTACAGCAAATAATTTTAACAGAATTACAAAGTGACTTGGCAAAGGTCACAAAGCCAGTAAGAAATAGTCAACCAAGTTGACAACCCTCAGCCCAAGTGGCATCCTTTCTCCTGCAAGAGCCCGCTCCTTTCAGGTACCACAAATGTACATAGATACTAATTCCTATCTTTAGGGATCTTATATCCCAACCTAGTCCCAGCACTGTTAATTCTAGGCCACGTCACCTGACCCCTTTCTCTTTCAGCTCTCTCTTCTGCACCTGTCTTCATTTTAAGGTGAATAATAACAGCTAAATTCAGGAAATGATTCACAACTCTTCAAGCAAATTGGCCTGTTAAAAGAGTTAGTTCATATGCTCTACTTTCGAAGCCGAGTAATTGGATTTATGCCTTTATCCTCTTCAGCCAACAACAGATTAAAAATGTCTGTGTCCTTTCCAAAACTTCCAACCTTAAAACAACGAATATTCTCTTGCTTCAAAATCACCTTTAAGTCAATTTCTCTAAAAATAAAAACAAATATAAAGTCAAATTTAAGCTTTTGCACTATTCTTTGTACTGTTTTCCTTGAAAGGTCAATTTTGTCTTTTTTTCACATGTAACATATCCATAATAAAGAAACAAATCAAAATTTAAAACTGGCACAAGGCTACTAGACTTACACAAACATTTTACTTAAATTAACTTAACAAATTTCTGAGTTAAACATTATTTCCTGGAGATTACGTAGTGTTCATTTGCCTTAGGAAAGCCTGATGTAAATCTGTACTTTTACCTTTTTCCAAACAATAGAAATTCCTAAGAACGTTTTAATCCCATTTATCCCCCTCCCGTCATATATGCTATTGTTATTATGTATTTTAATTCCATATATTTTAAAATCCCACAAGACCTTATTAGTCTACATGGGCAATACCAATTTAAAATTTGCTGCATATTACCCTTTCTGCTTCTCTCAATTCCTTCTTATCTATTTATATATATTAGCATATGTTTATGATTTTTTAAAATTTTATTGTGATAAGACACATAGCACGTTACTATCCTCTTCACAGAATTTAAGTGCACAATAAATACATTGCTATTGACTGTAGATAAATGTTGTACAGCAGACCTCTACAGCTTACTCATCCTAATGGAAACCTTATCCCTATTGATTAATAACTACCCATTTCTCCCTCTTTTGCCAGCCCTGATAATCACTGTCCCAGTCTTTGATTTTATGATTTTTACTCTTTTATGTACCTCAAATAAGTGAAATAATGCAGTACTTGTCTTTCTGTTTGGATTATTTCACTTAGATAATATCCACAAGATCCATACCAGCTGATGAATATTGCAGATTTGTTTTTTAGGAGGACTAGTGTTCCATCAAATGCATACACCTCATTTGCTATATCCATTTACCTGCCAATGGACATTTAGTTTGTTGCCACATCTTGGCTATTGTGAATAATGCTGCAAAGAACATGAGAATGCAGATATCTCTTTGAGATCCTAATTTCAGTTGTTTTGGATAAATACCCAAGAGTGGTATTGCTGGATCACATGATAGTTCTAGTTTTAATTTTTGGAGGAACCACTATAATGCTCTCTATAGTGGGATCTACATTTCTTTTGCAGCCAAAAATTTCTTCTAGGATCATTTTATTTCTTTCTAAAATGTATCCTTTATAATTTCCATTAAGTATCTTTTAGTGAAAAGTTCTTACTGTTTTGAAGAGGTTCTGGCAATGTCTTTATTATCATTTTCCATTTGAAAGATAGTTTCATGGATATGGAATTGTAGGTTGGTAGCTGTTCTCATTAATTTGATGCTATAATCCCTTTGTATACCAGCTTTTTTTCTTTAGAGAAGGCAACTGTCAGAATAATTGTTGCTTTAATGAAGGTAACTTTTCCCTTCTGTCTGCCTTTAAGATTTCCCTATGATTTTGGTTTTGGTAGTTTTTCTGTGATATTCTTTATAGTACTATTATTGGAGTGCATAGATTATTTAAAATTTTGGATTCAATTTATTATACTGGCTTCGGGAAATCCTCAACCATTATCTTTTGTAGTATTGCTTCTACCACATGTTCTTTCTCCCTCACTTTAGTTCTGCAATTACATGTGCATTAGGCATTTTATCGTTTCCCCCCTTTCCTTATACTGCAACTTTATTCTCCTCTTACTTCAATCTGGGGTGTTTCTGTCACATTTTCCAGGATACTATTTCTCTCTTCTTTCAATCTATCTACATTAAATGAAATGTGCCTTTGTTTTTGAAGTACTAGTATTCTATTCAATCGCTTTCTCTTTTCAAATGCTTTCCAGTGTTCTGCTGAAATCCTTATTCTAAACTTTGAACATGTGAAACATAGTATCTTAAAATTCTTATCTAAAAACTTTATTATCTAGATGGAATCCAGGTATTTTTCTACTTTCTGTTGTTTCTCTTGACTTTTGGCCTTAGTCTAGTTTTCTAGTGTCTTTGTATTCTTGGTTATTTTAAATTGAAGGCATGACATTGTATTCTTATGAAAAGTACAAGTTAATTTGAAACCTAAAATTATATCTTCATTTACAGGGAATTTATATTTGCTTTTGGCAGTCAGAGAGAAATATTTATTTACAGTGTTCTGTAAGTTTTTCAAAAATTCAGTGAAGCTGCTTAGACTCTCCACCACTAATGTTAGAATAGGTGGGTACCTTTAGGATAAAAGGAACCCTAAAGCAAGGCTCTTTTCCCTGGCTTTCATTCTTCTTGCTGGGTCGGGGTAGGTAGTTTTTCATTTTTCTGTTAGTTTTCTAATACATCAGTAAGATATACTTTGTCCAAGTTTTCCTTAGCAGAGCTGGTCATAATTTTCTAATCTATCATTACTGAAAGAGGAACTTTATATTGTTTTAAGAGAAAAACAAACCAATGCAATGATGCATCTTTGATACATGGGACCTTTAGATTTGCAGCTAAAAAAGAATTTAGAAATTATCATTTAATTTAACTCTGGTTTTACAGGTGACCAAGATAAGATAACTGGTTAGTCAGTCAAAGTTAGCTGAAGTACCTAATTACCTGTCCAGTAATTTTCTGCTTTTATGTAAAAATAATAATAAATAACTAGAAAGAAAAAATAAATAAATTGGACATGCTACTTGCCCCTTTCCCCAAAATCAAGAAAAAATACATATACATATATATATCATATTGTTATATTGTATATCACAGAATAAGATATAAGAAAAAGTAGTGACTTAAAAGGCATATTAAGGCTCTAGCCATTTACTAAAGTGTATTTTTCTTAAAGATGTCTAGAAAAGGAGATTCACCTGTTGGATTTGGATTTATTATTTATGAAGCATTAGGAAACATATTAAATTCAATATAAATACTATTGCTGTAGCCATTTCTAAATTTTCTACTGTCTTTGAAAAAGGTGAAAGGTGTTTTCTTTCTTCCACTGAATAATAGAGGTAGAACAATATTTCAAACACATGAAAACCTTTTTCGGCCAGCTCTCTGGCATCTTTGCTTTAGAACAATTGATTTTGAGTCCTTTACACACTTTGCCCTCTAAACTGTGTTTTCATGTTAAGACATGACAATGTATGCTCCTTTCTATTTCTATTACTGTTCACTGACAGTTTCCTTCAAAGCCACCACATATGACCACTCATGCTGCCGAATGGACAACTTTAGGGGTTTCCATTCACATAGCTCCTGTTATTAGACATACTTAACAGACAAATATGTAGAACGTGACCCTTAAAGCTATGTATAGTTGTAGCCCTCTGGCTCTTCCAGAAGTTTTTTTTTTTTTTTAATTTCTAAAATAAATCTCTTTAGTAGTCTCATTAACTTGAATCCAGACATCCTTCTTCCAAACCATGCTCCATGAGACTGTCAGGATGAGTTTCCTAAAGTGTGTATGCACAACCAGAAAGATAGAAGGGGCCCTGCCTCTCTACATATCATGAATGTGAGACTTCACATACATGTGGAGGAGACGTGCGGAGATTACACAGAAAGTAATAGCTGGGGAAGAAGAGTAAAATTTCTTACCTTAAATGTGGTACCGAACCTACACACAGAGCCATTCATAAAGGTGGAAGCAGGATTGACTAAAAGTGTTTAAGCACAACCTCTAACCAATCATTAACTGACCACTCTATCATATAGTCCCAAGAGTGATGAAAAGAAAGCTAGGCTTAAAAATAAAAACAATGATTTAAAAAATCTGAGCAGAGATATCAGTGGCTGTACTCCTTGAAGAGACAGATTCTATAGAAGTATTCCAAACAAGTTATTAAACAAGAAAACAAACGAACAAGAAAAATAGCAACAACAAAAAATCCACTAGTAGGAATAAGAACTTAGAATTTCTATGATATCTTATCTGAAATGTTCAGTTTTCAACAAAAGATTACAATGTAGGCAAAGAAGGTGGAAAGTGTGACTTATACACTTAGGAGATGATGGTGAATAGAAATCATGTTTGAGAAGGCTGAAAGTTGGACTTGGCTGAAAAAGAAGCTATTACATATATATTTACAGAACTAAAGAATCCCATTCTTAAAGAATTAAAGAGAAGTGTGATAACAATTATTCATCAAATACAGACTAAAAATAAAAATTATTTAAAAGAAACAAAATGGAAATTCTGAAATTAAAAATTGAATAAATGAAATAGAAAATTCACTAAAGGGGTTCCTCAATAGATTCAAGCTAGTAAACAAAATAACCAGCAAACTTAAACAGATCAATAGAAATGATCTAATTTGAACAACAGAAAGAATAAAAGGATAAAAAATAAAAGGAACTTCAGATACATACGAGAAACAATAAAACATATCAACGTACATGAAATGGGAGTCCCATAAGGAAAGAAAAGGAAAATAGGGATGGAAAATTTACTGAAAGGAATTATTCAGGTTGAAAAGGAATGAGACCAGAAATGAACTCAAATCTACATGAAAAAATAACAGGTACTAATAAAGGTAACAGCACAGTAAAAACTTTTTTTCACCTGATATAAAGGCATATATAGTATATGCCTCTCGTATATGCCTCTGGAAGAGATCACATACTAGGCACTAAAAAAACTCAATAACTTAAAAATGTTGAAATCATACAACATATGTTTCCTAACTGCAATAGAATTAGAAAAGAAAAACAAATTTTGGAAATGCACAAATAAAAATAAGGTCACACATTTATTTCAGAAAACATCATCATTAAAAAGTGAAAATGTAGTTACATAATCAAGGTCATTCCTGACTTCAGTCCTCCTCTCAAGAGGACCAACTATCCATAGTGTCACAGAATATGGCCTGAGGCCCGTTATGATGGGAAGCCAGGCTTGTAGCCCAGTGCTTAGACTGTGCCACCTTCATATAGGGAGCATAGCCTTAGACCCCACCCAACTAGGAATGATTATAAAGTAGTACGTGCAGCCTTGACCAATAGCAAAGTCCAGCCAGTAACTATGACTTTCCAGAGAACACGGACTATGACCTGCCTGACAGAGGTGATTTCAAAGACCAGCTAGTAACCCCACCTGACCATGGAACACAGCCAGCACCCTTGGTCAACTAGAGAGGCCATGCAGTGGACCCATTTGAATGCAGCCAAACCAACAGGCCACTAACCTCAGGGCCCAGCCAGCAGATCCCTACCCTTACCCCTGACCTCGGAGCACAGGAAGTGGCCTAGCCATTATAGCAAGCTATGGCTGGCCAGGGATGTTACCAGCTGACCCATCCAGTTGAGCTGAATGGTGATGATCTTTCTCTGCTGAAGTGAATTTATAAATCTGGGAAAGGAGATGACTTACTCAAATATGCAGATCCCAATGAGGATGCAAGGCTCATGAAGAATCAGGTAACATAACACCACCAAAGGAAACTAATAAAACTCCTGTAACTAACCCTAAAGAAATTCAGATCTATGGACAATTTAGAATAATCCTCTTAAAGAAGTTCAGCAAACTATGGGAATACACAGATGGATGACTAAGTGAAAATAGGAAAACAATTCATGAACAAAATGAGAACTTTAACAACAAATAGAAATCATCGAAAAAATTAAACAGAAAACCTACAGCTAAAAATGCAATGACTGACTAATGAGTTCAAAAGAGAGTACTTGCACGTTATATATCTGACAAAGAACTTGTATCTAGTATGTATAAAGAACACTTACAATGCAACAATAACACCAAAAAAACCTCAGTTAAAAACAGGTATAAGATTTGAATAGACCTTTCACCAAAGAAGACATATGAGTTCTCATAAGCACATGATGTATGCTTAACATTATTAATCATTATAAAAATGCTAATTAAAACCACAATTAGATACCACTTTATACCTACTAGATAGCCATGATCCAAAATACAGACCGACAAATGTTGGCCAAAATGTGGAGGAAAAGGAATGCTCATACATAGTTAACAGGGAATGTACAATGGTGTAACCACTTTGGAAACAGCTTGGCAGTTTCTTATAAAGTTAAACACAAATTTACCAAAGATTCGTATGTGATTGTTCAGAGCAGCACTATTCATAATAGCCAATAAGTAGGAATGATAATAAATGTCCAACAACTACTGAATAGATAAACAAAATATTATGTATCCCCATGATGAAATATTCAGTAATAAAAGTAATGAATTACTAATGTGTATAATAACATAGGATAATCTCCCAAACATTATGCTAAGTGAAAAAAGCTAGGCATAACAGACTATATTTATATGAATCCATTCCCGTGAAATGTCCAGGAAAAGTAAAACTGTAGAGACAGAAAGCAGCGAAGTAGTTGCCTGGGACTGGAGTGGGAGAAGGGATTAGAAGCAAACAGGTATAATGAATCATTTTAGGTGATGAAAATGTTCTAAAATTCATTTGGGGGATGGTTTCACAACTCTGTAAATTTAGTACATATCAATTAATTATACCCATAACATGAGTGAACTTTAAAGTAAGCAAAGTATGCCTCAATAAAGATGTTGTGCCCACTCTGCAGACATAAATGAACCTTTCCAAAACTGAGCTTAGATTTTGAGACTGCTGATGCCACACACTCCCCAAGGGTATGAAAAGATTTATAACTCACATAAGGAGGCTTTCTGGAGATAGCAGGGCAGGCCTCCCAAGCTGGTTTGGAGATTGCTTAGAAAGCGGAGAAAAAGATTCACCTGGGACTTTATTGTGGTTAGGTGGTGGGACTGGGGCAAGGGTGCTCTTTCATAGGCAGAGACTTGCATGGTTTAAAAATCTCGGAGGTTCCAGAGAGGTGGGGGTTGGGGACTGGGTGGAAAAGGGGAAGGGGATTAAGAAGTACAAACTGGTAGTTACAAAATAGTCACAGGGAAGCAAAGGACAGCATAGGCAATATAGTCAATAATGTTGTAATAACTATGTTCAGTGGCACGTGGGTACTGGAAATATTGAGGGAAAACTTTGTAAAGTATATGACTGTCTTACCACTACATTGTATACCTGAAACTAATACAGGATAATGTTGAATTTGAATAGTAAAAAAAATTCTTGAAAGTAAAAAACAAATAAATAAATTTTGAATATCAGGATAAGCAAACCCCCACCCAAATAAAAACCAGTTCTACTTTTCAGCTTAAAAAAGAAAGAGAGAGAAAGAAATGAAAGAAAATCTCACAGGTACAAAAGAGGCCTATGGGATTTCTTATCAGCTTTTACAGATGGGAGGCAGAAGGAAATGAAAGAGGGATGTGGCTTAAAAGCTGTCAGTAGTCAAACATCAAAAAATGGAGTCAGACTCTTTATTAGGGTGGTTAAAAGAAGTCCTTTTCCCTAGGAAGTCTTAACTAATTTCTTATACCATACATTTCCTAAGCATGTCACAGTTACCTATGACTTTGGCATTATGATCTTTATTGTCCATTTCTTGTGTCCCTCATTAAATGGGAGCTGCTTGAGCGCTCTTTAAAGCTCCAACACCTTTCTACTACATGTGGCACACGCCGCAACTGTTTGCTGAAAATAGGTGACAGATAGTGTAACAGGATCAAAGGAGGGGAAAGAGAGGGAGAAACATGTTCCTAAGGAAAATCTTTCCCAAGAGTGTGCTCTCCTTATTTGTTTCCTCCATCTCTATGATTTGCTTTATCTTGGATGACTTAATGTCTTATGCAAAGAATATAGAAAAAATACTATAATAAAAATAAAGTTCATATTTTCTTTGTTGCCAAAAGGGTAATTTATATGAATATTAATTTTTGTTTGACTACTAAGTCTATAATTTTAATACATTATTTTAATATCCTCATTTCTTACCATTTTACTTAAGCTTCTCATGCTCAAAAAAAAAATTAATCTGATGTTTTTGGGTATATCCCACCCACTTTTTCTTCAGTCTCTTATCTCCCAATAAGTTTCAAACTCTGTCATGTCATTTTGATCCATTCCCTGGTTGACTCAATTATTTTTGCCAAAGAAAATTCCAGTTTACACCGCTCTAAAGAAAGTATTGATAGCTAACTCTTAAAAGTTATTCGGTTTGGATAACAACTTATATAATCATGTTATACCTTACCCATGAATAGATTACAATAATTTTTTAGATAAGACAACAAGTAGACCCCACATGTGTATATATATACATATATGGTTATATATGTATAACAACTAATGTATATAATACCATTTAAGTATTTTTAGCTATACTAGGTCTCTGTGTATATTGAGACATATGAATATATATATATATATAATAAAATTTTTTAGAAAGCACTGGCTTAGCAGTCAGGATGTATAAGTTCTATTCTTGTATATAAATCATGCCCAACGGGGTAAATCATATAATTTGTCTGAGTCTCAAATTCTCTGTAACATAGAAATAAAGATCTTTGCCCTTTAGAAAACCAAATAATAGATTATGTTCAGAAACTCTTGGGAAACTTTTTAAGTTTAAACAATTATAAGATATTATTAAATCTATAGGCAACTCCTAAAGTGATGGCCCAGATATATAATCAGTTGGGAACACAAAAAAATGCACATACAAATATTGCCAGGAAGCCAAGGCTTATCTCTGCAAAACTGTAAGTGGATTGCAAGTTTAGATGAAGAAAAGTATGCTTAAATGATGTGATCGAAAAAGACTTTGAGGTGTGTGGCCCATCCTGCTAATTCACAAATTCAACGCCCACTCCAAAACCCTTTTTCTTAACCTATCTCCATTATGGATATTGAAAAATGTAATCATTAAGCTTTCATGCCTGTTTACCTCAAACATGGCAGGCAACAATTTTCTCCATCAATACGATTTAAGAGAATGCCTCCAAGGAGTCTTGGGAAAACTGTTGCTATCTTGATAAGGGGAGAGATAGGACAAAAGATAAGACAAAACTTCTCTCCCATTACTTCTTCCTTGATGTCACAGCCATCGTGTCTTGGGGCCGTGAACACCTGGTGCACTGAAGATGACGCATTGGAATGCTTACCTACAGACCTCTTGTTTGGTGTGAAAACTCATGTCTTTTTTTTTTTTTACTGTTGTTCTATTACACTTGTCCCAATTTTTCCCCTATTGCTTTCCCCTGCCCTGCCCACACCCCTACCCCTGCTCCCATAGTCAATCCTCACCCTGCTGTCCATGTCCATGGGTCCTTTATACATGTCCCTTCTTTCCCCCATTACCCCCTTTTCCTCTTCCCTATGGTCACTCTCAGTTTGTTCCTTATTTCCATGTTTCTAGTTCTATTTTGCTCATTTGTTTGTTTTGTTTATTAGGTTCCCCTTACAAGTGAGATCAAATGGTATTTGTCTTTCATCACCTGGCTTATTTCACTTAGCACAATACTCTCCATTTCCATCTATGCTGTAGTGAAGTTGGGTGTTTTTCATTGCAGACACATAGTTTCAGTGATATAAGAGAAGACATGAGAGGTGAATGATTTCTCTAGCCAAGTGGCTCAAAGGAAAACAGGCACCACACTGGCCACAGCTAAAAACAAGCTGAATTTAAACATTAGGGAGACAACATGGTCAGAAAAATTGTATTTCCCCAAATTTGGTACCAGTGACCCAGGGCACCAAATTCTAGTGCTGCTGATAAGGTTATTCACACTTGCTTAGTATTCTCTGTTAGCTTTGGTTTCTGTTGTTGAGCAAACATTTCTTCAGAGAGATAAGTAGATGGATAATAATGATATGAAGATAAACATTAGGTTCAACATGGGAAAGTACTTTCTAACAACAGGGCTACTCAATCTGACCCAAGTGACACTTGCATTTTTCTAACAAATTAACCAACCAGAAAAGCCATGGAATGGGCTTTTTATCACCTAAGTGGAAGACAGGGTGTCTTTAATTCCGAGACTCTGGGACTATCTGATTACAGGCTTTTGTTGTGTCCTTATTAAATGCTACCATTGTCCAAAAAGCATAAGATGCAACTTCTTCTACAGGGAGTTTATCACATAAGAAACCATATTGAGGAAGAAAGCACATTAATGTGATAAGAAAGTTGTCCACATTACCTTATTCAAAGCTCAGTGAAAATTTAACTTATTTCATTTTATATGTGCATGAATAAAAATTAGGGAGTACAAATTACTTTCACCCAGTTGTCTGCCTGGTCTGGGGACACCAAGTAACTGTTTGGAGCTCTATCCCAGACAACATGGCTTCTAGCTTCCTGATGTTATCTGATTCAGAAAATAGTTTATGCGAGACAAAAAGAACTGAAATGGAGATTATTACAGACAAGTCTTTGACCTCTTTTTTTAAATGCCACAGGAACTAACAACACTGGGAATAATTTTACCTGCACCACTTCTCCAGTCTGAACTGTCCTGGCACTCAGAAAACTCTTATGCTGAAAATTCTTAGGCTCTGACAATTTACTAAGAGCTATTTTATGTTAGGAACCTTCTATGTATTATATAATTTAATGCTCACAGTGATCATTAACCCCATTTTACAGATGAGGAAACTGAGGCAGGAGTTGACGTGACCAAATATCAATAACTAATAAGGAATATACTATTCAAACATAGACTTTTATCTGATTCCAAAACTTATACACTTGCTAGTCTATATTGTCTTTACTTGTATTGCTCAATGATAAGTGTCTGGCAAATTCCACTCATCAATTTCTCCCATTTACCTGGACATAGAGAAAACAAAATCACATCACAGCTGCTAATAATGGCTTTAGTGTGTCACTAAGATATAGTAAGATGAAACAGACAAGTGTGGCCAAGTGCTTTATATCAAAGCAGGACAGATTGCATATACATAGACTATGTCCAAATCATGTAATTTTAAGGTTATACTTCATATACTCCAATATTTTCTTTCATTTTACAGAAGGGAAACAACAAGGTTAATAAGTGACAGGAATTTTTCTAAGAGAAAAATCAAGGAACAAACCCTTCTCTCCCAGACCCTTTTTCCAATGTCCCCCCAACTGCTACACAACCTGTGACAGTTGTTTGTATTATTTGACTTATAAAAATGAAACATTCCGTCACTTTAGGTGGTAAGGTTCACAGACTATATCCATTCTATAATGTGTATAAGAAGAGTGCTTTTTTGTTTGAAATTCGTGCAACATCATTATGTGGTCTGAATGCACACAGGAGTAGCTCTGAATGTACAAGCATTTAAAATTCAAAAGGATCCCACTGGTTAGTCTTTGTCCGCAGCAGGAAATTAGCCAGACCGACATATCAATGGAGGCATACATAAGAAGGAGAGCACATACCTTTCCTTCATAAATGCCTTCTATGTTTTATGGCACTTGCTGTCTAAAAATTCCCTCTTAGGACTAAGATGCCTCTTACCAGAATTTAAACTCATGTCTTCTATGCCATGGTCTCTAAAGACAGCAGATGGGGATTTTAGAAACAACGTTTTGGGATGTGAGTGGGAAAGGTTGAGGCATCTGTGTGTGCATCTGTGTGTGTAACAAAGGAATGCACCCTGCTGTAGAGAAAAGGACGCTTGATTGTGCAGCAAACCAGAAAGCAAAGTTGCAGCCCATGTGTATATAGCTCTCAGCTTCTGCTTTCTTCTATGACAAACAACTGAGTTGGACTTGATCTCTAAGTTTGTGTTCCTGGCTCCACATCCTATAGCACGATACAAACTAGGCACAGTTTGAATTGTGGCAATTGTCCATGCCCATTTTACATCCCTCTGGAGTAGGATTAAAAAACTACTGTCTTTTAAATTTGATACATTCATTATATGATTATTTGTCCCTATTAAAATAGATGAGTAACCAGTTTTATAAAGGCCTAGATGATCATGTGGTTAACAATGTTAGAGGAAAGATGGAAACAACCTATAACATTCTTTCTTTCTTATATTAAGGGAGTATGCTATGTATATCCTCGATCTTCACCAATAAGAGAGGGACACTTCACAGGGGTGTTGCGGGGAGGCTATACACCCCACACAGCTGGTTAAACAAGGCACTATGTTGCTGTACTTACACTAGCAGATGTAGTGTCCCCAATGGTAGAACAGCTCACCTGCCCTCATTGAACGCCAGAGACTTCCAGACCTCAGCTCTGTTGCACTCACCTTTCTTCATGTTGGAACCAAGGCAGTCTTTGTTTAAAAAAAAAAAAAGGTACGTACCTTATGCATGCAAATCCACAAAGCCAAAAATGGAGTATGCATCTTACTTTTTCTGTATAAAAGAACACCAACCTTCCAATTCCACTCCATTCTACACCTTGTTTTTCCTCTATTTGGAATAAGTGAGTAGCAGGTACAAGTTTTGGGATTAGGGTCACAGAAGACACTTTTGGAGCATGCTAAGTCTAATAGCAAAACCAAATGGAAAATGACATTAGCAATTTACATGAATCTATTATATATAAATATATTTGAAACATACATATTTCAAGAAAAAGTCTCTGTTATTGTAATTTCAGAACAGCCACCGTAAGACTAGAGCCCAGGATTTCCAGCACTTCCCTGCTGGGCTAGTGACTTAATTTATTTCTTTAATTTGCTATAACCTCACAAAAAAAATTATATTCTTAGGAGACCTCAGTAGCCTGAGTTCTGCATGCATTATTTTCTGTAAGAGATTAATGAGGTAGCAGAGGCAATTTCTAATGGATTCCCTTGGTTTTCATCTTTTCCCTTCCAACCCCCACCTTCAAACTCTGTGGCCAATTCAGCATTATGAATCTACTAAGTGTTCCTGGCATGTTTAATGGGGAGAGAAAGGTATAAACCATAGGCTAAAAATATAAAAACCCTTTTCTTCTTACCATTGCCCTGCATCCACTAAGTGCAATAACTGACTCTCTCATCTTCCACAGGACATATAAGTTCACATTTACCTTGAAATCATCAATATTCCAAGACTTGCAATTTGTGGTTTAGGACATTTCAAAGGACTCATTCTTGTCCCATCTCTCCATAAAACACTTAAGCTACCATATTTTGAGAAGTCATTACTGCCTTTTCTTGATAATGTCACTTTCAGTATTTGTTAGTATTTGGGGTCTTAAGACATGCTTTTAAATTATGATACCTGAAAGAAAAGTAAAAGGTGATTCAAAACGTGGATGTAAAAGCTGTGTGTTACATGTGAGCTTTTGAAGGGGTGGGTAAAGATCAGTCTGCTACTGATAATAAACTATAACACTCCCTATATTCATTGCAGAGAACATGCCTGAGGCTCAGCTCCGGGGAATGGCTTGGATTCCCCACCCTTCTCGTAGCACTGCTGCTTCTACAGATGAAGTGAAGGTCAGGTGGTAAGAGACAAGAGAATTATGACAAAAGCAGCAGTTTTTTTTTTTTAATTCTTGTTCATGTACAGTTTTCTGTCTTTTACTCCCATCCCAGCCCACCCACTCCGCCTCCCTCACCTCTCTCCAATTTCCAGCCCTGCCCCTAGTTTTTGTGTCCTTTAGATTTGTTCCTGTAAAGCCTTCCCTTTTTCCCCTGAAATTCCCTCACCTGTCCCCTCTGGTCACTGTCAGCCTGTTCTCTATTTCAGTGTCTTTGGTTATATTTTGCCTGTTTGATTGTTTTGTTGTTTAGGTTCCTGTTAAAGGTGAGGCCAATATTGCTGATGAACATAGATGCTAAAATCCTCAACAAAATGTTGGCAAACCACATCCAACAATACATTTAAAAGATCATACACCATGACCAAGTGCGATTCATCCCAGGGATGCAAGGGTGGTACAATATTCGAAAATCAGTAAATGTAATACATCACATAAACAAAAAGCAAAGACAAAAATCACATAATCGTATCAATAGATGCGGAAAAAGCATTTGATAAGGTACAGCACCCATTTATGATAAAAACACTCAGTAAAGTGGGAATAGAGGGAGCATTCCTCAATATAATGAAGGCCATATATGAGAGACCTACAGCCAACATCATACTCAATGGGCAAAAACTAAAATCTTTTCCACTAAGATCAGGAACAAGACAAGGTTGTCCACTTTCACCACTTCTATTTAATATAGTATTGGAAGTTTTAGCCGCAATGATCAGACAGTGAAAGGAAATAAAAGACATCCAAATTGGAAAGAAGGAAACAAAACTGTCATTGTTTGTAGATGGCATGATAGTGTACATAGAAAATCCTATAGACTTGACAAAAAAAACTGCTCGACCTAATAAATGAATTTGGCCAAACAGCTGGATACAAAGTCAATATGCAGAAATCAAAGGCATTTGTGTATACCAACAATGAAACAGCATAAGCAGAAATCAAGAAAAAAATCCCATTCAATATAGCAAAAAAAAAAAAAAAAAAACCAAAATACCTAGGAATAAGCCTAACCAAGGAGGTAAAAGACCTGTATTCAGAGAATTACACAACACTGAAGAAAGAAATCAAGAAAGACACAAACAAATGGAAGCATATACCGTGTTCATGCTTCCATTTGTTGGAAGAATTAACATCACCAAAATGTCCATACTACCCAAAGCAATTCACAGATTCAATGCAGTACCTATTAAAGTACCAATGGCATATTTCACAGATGTAGAAAAGCAGCAGTTTTCACAGCAGCTGCAGGAGGACTGCCACAAAAGAAAATTCAGGAATTCAAAACTTTCTCTGGTGCTCATAACAAGTTTAAAAGGCTACTGTAGCATAATAGTAGAAATGTAAATTGGGCCCTAGAAATATTTCTTGGGTGGAGAAATGTTTAGTACATAACATTCCGTGAAAAAGAAAAACACAAAACTGAATGGTATGAACCCAAGTTGGAAAACAACAGAAGCAAAGACAAAACAGCAGTGTGTGTGTGTTTGTGCGTGTGTGTGTCTGGAAAGGGACTGGAAGTAATTAGACCAAAATTTCAGCAATGGGTGGTTAGATGATCTATGGTTGTATTTTAATATTATAACTTAAATATTTTCATATTTACTATACAATAGAAAATATATACAAAGGGAGTAAAATGGCAGTGAATACGTACCTATCAATAATAACCTTAAATGTAAATGGATTAATGCTAAGTGATGTAAGCCAAGCGGTGAAACACAAATACCATATGATCTCACCTATAAGTAGAACCTAATCAACAAAAAAACTGGCAAACAAAATACAACCAGAGTCATTGAAATCAACAGCAAACTGATAGTACCCAGAGGGGAAGGGAGAGGGAAATAATGTGGGAAAGAAGGAAAAGAGATGTAAATGAACATGTTTGAGGGACCCATGGACGGAGCCAAGGGGGAATGACATTGAGGATGGGAGGTGGGCATGGGTTAGGCAGGGGAAAGTGGTGGTGGGAAAATGGAGACAACTGTACTTGAACATCAATAAAAAAGGGGAAAAATTAAAAAATATATACAAGGGTGGGCAAAAGGAGGTTTGCAGCTGTGAGTAAGTGAAACACAGAGTTTATTCTGGTATTATTTTACTTATTTATTATTGTATTATTTATTATTATTACATTGTTTTATTTATTGATTTTAGAGAGAAAGAGGAAGAAAGGGAGAGAAAAACATCAGTTTGTTGTTCTACATATTCATACTCACTGGTTGTTTCTTGTATGTGCCTTGACTGGGGATCAAATTTGCAAACTTGGGGTACCAGGACAATGCTCCAAGCAACTGAGATACCCAGCCAGGGCTGTTATTATTATTATTTTATTATTAACCTACTTTTGCCCACCCCTGCATTTCAACCACATTGTGAGGAAAAGAGGTTTTAAGGAATTAAATTGTAGCCTTAAGTAGCTTAACATGTTGACGTTGCACCTTCTACATTTGTGTCATCTTATGAATTATTTTCCTCACTCACAGAAATCCAGCTCTTTGTGGTCTGGAAAATAAAGGCACAAATAAGTCAAGTGATCTGTCAGTTACTACATAAGTGTATCAAAGTTAAGATAAATGAAAACTGTTGAAATCCTATTATGGATAAGGTATCAGAGCTAGAAATGAAATTCCTGTAATAGTAAAGGACTGGACATGCCATTATGCAAAAATTGCTTAGAAAGTAGCATTAGGGGCTAAAAATGAGATTTAAAAAGACTGTAATTTGGAAGAATATTAAGCAGAGTGAATTAAATGTTCACGTTTCTCACATCAGAGATGAGGTGTCTGAGGATCAGCTGTCTCTCTTGGAGAATAATTCACAAAGTACATATCTTTTTAAACATGGAAAAACCTAAAATATGTGCTCCATGAACTAAAACTGTTACTTATATTTATTGGTTGTAAACCATGCCAGATATATTCAGAAAACTTGTGACATAATATTTTACACATATCATATCTATTTCTCCCAAACTATCTCATTTTTGTGACAATAAAATTGTGTGTCAGAAATTGGTCTACTTATCTAATGTATCACAACTAAATAGTATGTAATCTGCACCCAAGTTGGCTTGACCTCAGAGCCTATGCTTTTTCCAACAGTTTATATCATCCTGCTTGGAAGAGGCACCTGTCAATTTCACTCATATTCCATTAGTGGGAGCTCAGTGATCTCTCCATACTATAAGAAAGAAGACCATAGTTGATTCAAAAGGCAGTAGAAACAAGAAATGGGAGCTAGAGCCAAACAAGAAATGGGAGCTAGAGCCAAACAGGAAAGCCTAATCAGTCTTGGAGATATTTGGGCATACCTAGGTGCCCAGATTATGGGATTGGGGCATCCAACCATTTTAGTAAAATACTCACTGAGAGTAGTCTTAGAAAGCTTGAAAATTGGAGGATAGTCTGGTTACAAATGACATAGCAATAGCATAGAAAAAAGAACATTGGACTTAGAATCAGAAATCCAAGGATCTTAATCCCTATCTTTCTCCTAAAAAGTTATTTGATTCATGGCAAATCTCTTCACCACCCAAAGCCTATGTTTTCTATGAGGTTGAACAGGGATATAATATATATTCCAGCACATTGTTGATCAATAAAATAAAATAATGTATGTAAAAAACATTTGAATCTATAAAATGCTATATAAATGTAGGTTAATGTTGCATCACCAGCCTAGAAAATGCACGGAATATGACTTCACAATTTCTGGGATATATGGTCATTTTGATCAATGGTGGGGTAGCAGAGCAAGAACTGAATACTGTGAGAGTTAAAATACAGAGACAACAGAGCTATTTGGAAGGTTAGGAGAAGGTTTGGTACAGAAAATCAGATATCAAAATAAGTCATATGTACCAAAAGAATTTTGCCAACAATTTGATCAATCTCTTCTATGTTTTTATTTTTGTCTAATAAAAAAAATGAAGATCTTTAGGAATTCAATGCACAAAAGAATCTGAGTGCATTTCAGATTTCAAATTCAGTCAGCTACTAATTTTGCTTGTGTGTTTGTGCATGCTCACTAGCACGCATGTGTGCATTGAAATGGTGCTAATAGCTGTGATTGCTGCTTTTCTTTTAGAAGTGAATTTCACTTGCCTTATGTTCTATAGAGTTAGTTAAATACCAGAGAAATATGTTTACTGTCTGAAGTTCCACATACTTGTAAGAGTTTTGTCATTGACTTTATTCCAAACAGGACACCTTTGGAAGCATAGCAACACTTTGCTGCTGGGAGAAGCTAATGAGTCATTAACAAGCCAGTATTACTACTTTCTGCCTTAGTAGCCCATATCCCAATCTCATCCAGCCTCTCTCTCTATATATAGATAGATAGATGATAGATAGATATATCTTCTCTCTCTCTCTCTCTCTATATATATATATATCTTCTCTCTCTCTCTCTATATATATATATATGTATCAATGAAGAACATTGAGATATATATGCATATAAATATATATTATGTCCAGAAATTATCCAGCCATGCACTATGAAAAATAAAGACATTTACTGAAGAAGATATAAGATACAAGAAACGTTGCACATAGGACAATGAGGCTTCAGTTCCCTTCAAAGCAGGAATCTTGGGACCTCACACAGTTCTTCCAGCATCTCTTCCAGTGTTCAAAACACTGCAAAATCGTTTTTTGGAATTGCAGTCAGCTACTCAAGAAAATTGTATTTTCTTGAAACTTATCTATGGTCTGAACTCTCTTCTATTTCAAAGGTGATTTAGTTTCACAAAAAGCTAGAAGTGGCAGGACACCAAATCTGGGCTGTCCAGGAGGCTGAGTCACCTGGGTGATTTGATGTTTTGCCAAAAAACTCTGCATGAGATGTGATGCATGAGTGTGTTGTCGTGATGAAGCTGCCAATCCCCAGTTGCCCGTAGCTGTGGATGTTTTCATTGTATTGCATCTCTCAACCAATGAAGAACACTGAGATAGTACTCCTTATTAATTTTTTGGCCTGGAGGGGTGTACTTGTGATGGAAAACACCTTCCTAATCAAAAAGCACAGTTAACAAGGTCTTGATCTTGTTGTGACTTTGCCATGCCTTCTTTAGGCATGGAGAACCAGGCAACTTCCATTGATGGCTGAGCCTTCGTTTCTGGATTGTAGCCACAGACCCATGATTCATCTCTGGTGATGACCTTCTTGGGGAAATCTGGGTCATCAGTAGCGGTTTGAATCAAGTAATTATCAACTGCAGCACAATGTTCCTTCTGCTCTGTTAGCAGAAGCTGTGAAGTGAATTTTGCCATGACATGTTTCATGCCAAGATCCTGCATCAAAATCCTGGGCACAGTAGTTTTTGGAATCCCCACATCACCTTCTAGTTCTTGCACTGTCAGTCACCGATCTCTGTTGATTATAGCCCATGCACGTTCAACATTCTCAGGTGTTGTCCTTGTTGCAGGCCTTCCAGAACTTGGATCACTTTCAACAGATTCTCAACCATCTTTGAAGCATTTGTCCACACTTTTATTTGTGCTGCACTTATGCGTCATCCCCGAAAGACTTTCGAATCATCGGAATAGTTTTCCATGGAAGAATGTTCAAGCTTAATGCAAACTTTGGTGCGGATTCATTACTCGACTTGCTCTATCATTTTGAATGTGACGTCCACACATTACACATGCTCACTCAACAGTGTCTACCACCACCACTGACTAGTACAGTGAAGTCATCATGAATACACATGTGCATTCCAGTCCAGGTTGTCAGGTTACATTGATGTCAATGTGGCACAAACTGTTCTCATTATATTAACAATGGCTGTGCTAGCACTAGGACATTAATTTCTAGATACTTTTAAAATATTTTTCTCTCTGAAGGGTGCACATAAATTCCCTGTACATTCCTTTGCAATGTACATGTGAATATTTAATTGCTTCAGAAACAGAAATATCTTTCTCTAAATATTTCTAATACATAGAAGAGTACAAGGAAGTTTTGTTGTTGTTGTTGTTGTTGTTGTTGTTTTTGGTGTTCTGGTTAAAGCATTTCTATTGCTTTCCAAATGTAGTACTAGAAATAGTACCTACTAGATTTAGGATAAAATAGGATTTTCTATTTAGATGCTATTCAAATTATAATAATACAAAAAGGATTTCTTGAAGGAAGGTTTCTTAGTAGAAGGCATTCTTTGGTTTAGAAGAAGACACCATGGTAGAAAAATAGCAGGCACTGGAACTGAGTTCTTATTTTTGACAAAACCCTGTAAGAGAGAAAAGGATACTCTGTAGGTTCATAAAAGCCTATTAGAAGGGACTTCTTTTTTTTTTTTTAATATTTTTTTATTTATTTATCTTTAGAGGGGAAGGGTAGGGGAGAGGGAGAGGGAGAGAAATATCAATGTATGGTTGCCTCTTGTGTGTCCCCTGCTGGGAACTGGCCTGCAACCCAGGCATGTGCCCTGACTGGGAATCGAACCTCGATCCTTTGGTTCGCAGGCCCGCGCTCAATCCACTGAGCTACACCAGCCAGGGGAGAAGGGACTTCTTAAAGTATTATGAGCCAACGAAAGCACTGTTATTTGGCATGTATTTTAACACTTAAAAATATTTACTGAGCAATTTTTATGTGAGCTAGACTTCTAGAGAAAGTCAAAGATAAAGAAGCCATCAATATTTACGCAGTCACTGAAATCGCCTCCCCTAATCGCTTCATTATTCTCTGCATTGAACAGGATCTATAGATTCTACCTCAAGAACTGTTACATTCTCTCTTCTTTTCTCCCCTTTCCCATTGTTACTTTTTGAAGTCATAGGACCAGATTTTCCTTGCATTAACAATAAATGTACTTTAGATTTAACTCTCTTCAATTTCTTAACTTTAAATATCACCAAATTTTTAAAACATAAAATTTCATCATATTGCTCTTAAAATCTTTTATTTCTCTGTATTACCTATACTAGCAATTTTCAAATCCTATTTTGTGCAAGTAGAATACTGTTTGTAAACAAAGAAATACCACCAAGTATTAAACACTCTAAACCAGTTAGTATTGTATTACAATAATTTATTTCAGGAGTCCCAACTATTTGATTATAAGGTCTATTAATGAGAACATCAAAGAAACCTGAAACCTTATATATACATATATATATAATATATACTATAACATGACATATATATGTGTATGTATATATGTTATATGTTACATATATACATAACATTGCAATGTATACATATACACACATTGCAGTGTTATGTGTATATATATGACATATATATAACACTGCAATGAACATGAGGAGATATACATACATACATATATATATATATAGATAGATAGATAGATAGATAGATATTCATTGCAATGTTATTTACAATAGCCAAGATTTGGAAACACCCAACCGCCTATCAGTAGATGAGTTGATAAAAATTCAGTGGTACATTTACACAATGTAATACTACTCAGTTGTAATAAAAGAAGGAAATTTTACCTTTTGTGACAGCATATATGGACCTTGAGAGTATTATGCTAAGTAGCATAAGCCAATCATGGAAAGACAAGTACCATATGACTTCACTTATATGTGGAATCTAATGAACAAAATAAACTAAAAAAAAAACAAAATAGAAACAGACTCATAGATACAGAGCATAGACCAACAGCTGTCAGAGGTGAGAGGATTGGGAGGCTAGGTAAAAAGAATAAGCAAAAAAAAAAAAAAAAAAACCCCAAAAACCTCATTAACGCAGACAACAGTGTGGCGATTACCAGGGGAAAAGGGGAATGGAGGGAAGTGGAAGAGTTTAAAGGAGTGATAAATTTTGATGGAAGGATAGTTGACTTGGGGTGGTGAACACACCATACAATATACAGAGGATATGTTACAGAATTGTACATCTGAAACCTACATAATTTTATTAATATCACACTAATAAATCAATAAAGCAAGTATATGTAATAATATTATATTGAAATCAACAACCATGAAGCCAAGTCAAGTCCAAAGTACTTAGCACTGTATCAAGCCCTCAGTAACCTTGTTTTATATTCTTGTCCAGTTTAATATTGCCCCATCTTTATCACTAAGCTCTGTCCCAACAAACTGGTACTTTAAAAGTTTCACGATTATTCAACCCTTGGCTTCCCACTTCTTACCCTTCTTTTTGTTTATGATGTCTTTAGAGTGTTGCCCTCCCTAAAACTTGTTTTTCTTTTAAGGAAACTTAGCCACTCCCTGTATGCCCCATCTACTCTAAAGAAGAAAATTTACATTTTACCATAGTGGTATTTACTTGTTTTATGCTTATTTCCTTCAACCTTCCAGGCTTGAGGGAGGGACCTTATGCTATTCATATTTGTGGTAGATTTGCACTGCGTCATGTTAGCTTAGTTAGAACTAGATTACCATATCCCATGCACAGCTTCCATTTAGGGTGGGCCTTTGGAGACAATAGTGTGAGATTTAGAGCCAGAAGTGTGTAGGTAACCATTAATCTCTGAAGGCCAGTGTAGGGCACCAATAGCCATAGCAGCTCACAGTCATCATCACTGATTTTTGGCTCATTATAATGGGAGAACAGCTGAGCCCACAGTAACTCCAGGCTTGCCAGATTTCTTCCACTACTTCTCCAACTCTGGGGCCGGGTACTTTTGTAGTTCCATGGCAAAGGACACCAGGTTCCTCTGCTGGTCATACATGTTATTGATTTCATGGGTCCAGATTGTCTTTGCAAGTTCCCGTTTGTCCTCATTTTCCCCTGACTCATATCCATTTTTTCTTCCTAACTTCTGGTCCTGATAACCTGCCACTGATTTCAGGCTCGTCACCAGATGCAGAGGCCACAGCTTTCCATAGCACCTACAGCTGGGTAAGGTCTTATCCATAGAATAAATTCCTTGCGCCGTATCACTGTGTCTTTATCTGATTGCTCAAGCCCTGCCTTACACAATATTGTACCCTTGTGTCAATACTTGGTCTTCAGCAGAGATTCATTCAAAAATATTCTTGCCCTCACTGACAATCAGCACTAGACTCTCTGGTGGCAAAAGTAGGGAAAGGTATAAACTGGAACTAACAAGACATTAAGGTTTTTATAGTCATCAGAACAAGAGGTCAGTATAGATATTATCATAGATGAGATGACTTTAAAGAAGGTGAATAAAATAGTGTCTGCACATTTTTCTGGGGAGAGAGAGTGGGTGCACAACTTAACAGTTTCCAAAGAACCAGTGTTACAAGCACACTATTTTATAGATGCGGAAATTGGAGCTGATGAAATCCACAAACGGAAAATAGTAGAACTCAGACCAGAACCAATTCTTTTGACCTTAAGGTTTGTTCTTCCTCTAATCTAGCATAACAAATAATATTGAATAAAAAATTTAATAATAAAAGTGCTGTAGCGGAAGAAAAACAATAAAAGACAATACTTCTGAAGCCTTTGCTTCATCAACCTCACTAATCCTTGTGTATGACCCCTGACAAATGGCAGTCATCTGTCTATCTAGCTTGTGCAGGGAGGTGGGCACAAAGAGGAATGTCACATACAAATGAATATTAAGGGGCTATTCTGAGTATGTTCAAAGGCTTCCAAAGTTTCATGTTTGCCTTAGAAATGTCTTTCAAGTGATATAGTTCTCTAAAATGTTTCCTCAACTCAAACTTCCCACTCTTTAGCTATTCTATAGCCCTCTTCGCTGCCCCCATCCCAGGTATGAATTATTAGCATCATTGTACATAGGACAGAAGCAAATAAATTCTTTTGACTTTTTCTTTAAAAAGATGAAAATTAAGAAACACAAGAAGGGATATGCTGAAAAGTAAGTGGAGAATAAATGATGGATAGTGGGATTTTCTTAGATTATTGAGAAAAATAGTCTACAAAAGAGTGTTAAATAGCTTACGAGAGTGTTAAAGAGTGTAAAAACTCTTGTAAAGGGTCTTTACAAAAGTGTTAAATCTGGTGTCACAGAAGGGTGCTTCCATATTAGTAAACCCTCCCTTGGTTAACTTTATGCTCTAACTCTGTGATCTAGAACTATTAGTATTCAGTTCTGGATACTCTTCCAGCTCTTGCCATTGTGTGTTTACTAGATTCTATGACTCTTTTCAGAGTATGGGTCTTTCCTTTCTTACCAAGTCCAATGCTACCAAGCATGTTATATAGTGTCTGGGCCCTAATTTCTGGTCTAGTGGCTAGGAAAAGAGAGGAGGGGTAGATTCTAACATGATGGAAAGCTGTCCTGCAAGACAGAAGTGTCCTCATTTTCTTCTAGAAAGAAGGGAGTGTTGGTGTTTCATGGGGAGGAGTGGGTTATTTCTGCAGGCCCCAGTATATTGTAAGTATCCGGGATTTTAACATTTTTGAGTGCTTGGTTTACATACTTCAGGGCCCTTAACCTAGGAAAGCAGATTTTCCAGAGTTGAAAATTTAACCTTTTCTGGAGCTCTGCAGTTATCCTTACAATAACTCTTGGGACTGATCTTTGGCCTGTTCTGCCCTCTGGCTATAGGAGATGAGTCTCTTTCTGTGCTACCAAAAGACCCTTTGACTTTCACACTTCACCTTTAATTGGTGATTAATTGCTCTCAACCTTTCATTGTCTTTCTCTGCTGCAAAAATTGCACTCAGCAACAGCCATTTGATTTCTTTGTCTTTATAATACTACTACGTCAGCCTGTCAACTGCCTGAGATATTGCACCTGCCAGTGAATTCCCTTCCATTAATATCCCTTCACAATTTACCATCAGGATAATTTTAACAACTGCACGGCTGCACATGCCAGAGGCTGTAAGCACTGCACCTAGCACCAGTGATGGGGTCCTCATTACCAGCCAGCCCACACAAACCCCAGCTCCAAAATTGCAGTTTAGTATCTGCTCTCTCAGAACACTCCTAATACCAATCGTCTTAGGTCAGATTTCCTGAAAAATGACATTGAGATGAAGTTTTTTATTGTAGAAAAATAATCAAGGGAATTTGGTGACTGATGCGGACACTGGCTAGCAGTGCCTGCATCATTATGGATGAAATAAAACATATGCACGGACTACTGAATTCCGGTGGAGGAAAAAGGATGACAGTGTGGCTTTTCTCTCAAGGGGAGCAAAAGCCCCGGTCTCCACCATGACAGGCCTTTATTCTATGTCTCCTCACATTACAAGATGATCCTCACTAACTATGCCCCCCTTACAACAAAAGGAGCCAATGCTCCTAATCACATCACAGAAGAAGGATATTAGCAAATGAAAAGGCAAAAGTGGTTGAGCAGGTTACACTGGTCCCTGCAAGGTTTAGCATGGATTTTAGGAAGTCACAGTAAGCATTTGCAGGGTGAGGGAGTTGTTAGCAAAAAGCAGCTTAGGTATATTGCAAATCTGATTACCCACGAGAGAACCTATCTGTGGGCGTGGGTCCTGTGCATCTCCGAGTGGGAGCTGGGCCCACGCCATGCAGAAGGGTCTGCCACAGGTGACAATGGAAATATGCCACTCAAATCCACCCACACAACTCACTACAATTAAAAGAGGTTGCTGTGGGCCTCTAGCTGCCGTACCTTCAGGGCTTTTTGCAGCATTTACACTGTAATCATGGTCTCTTAGGCTTCTCAGGCCAATGACTGCCACAGAAGGGGTAACAGAGCCAGAACCTTTCTGCCCAACTCAGGATTCCTTCAATGAGCAATCATGGCTCTGGGACTCCTCATCAGCCTGACTAAAACTTTTTCAGTTATAGTGCAGTTTGAGGCTTTTCCTATTCAAGCTTACTTCCTTTTCCCTCCCCCTTTGTACGTATCAGACGTGCAGCACAGTCTGAAGGCTCTCCTGTTTACTCCTGCTTCTTGCACCCTTTATTTTTTACAAGCATTTCTCCAATACCTACTAGCGTGTCTAATTCTAGTTTGGTTTCTCCTTTGTGGAGGACTCAAACTGATACTGGAATGCTTTCAGGAACAACTCCTATCAGGGATTCAAGAAAGGAAAAGGTCAGAAGAAGTCGAAGTAGACAAATTGTCTGATGTCCCAGGGAATTCTGAACCTGGGATGGCCTTTCGGAGTCATCTCAAACTGAGGCAAATGGGCCATGTAGTTAAACCTTGTACCCATGAGTCATTGGATAAAGACTGCTACAAGAGAGGGACATAGTGTTGGGTGAGTCAGTTTCCATTAGCAGAGAGAAATTCCTAGGGAACGACTCAGCTTCGAACCATTAGCAGTGGACACTTCTGGCAACTGAGGGAATAAGTGTCTTGGTCCCCAAAGAAATAATCTGGGGAGCACCTAACTTCTACTTCAAAGAGGAAACAGAAGTATGTTGTTATGATTAAAAGACAATGGTAATCATTTCTGCCCTCTTTATGAAGGGAGAGCATCACATTTTATAAAACTCCGGATGATAACAGAAGATTTCTGCAGTTAGGGTAGGGGTCGGGGAAAAGGATCCCTTATGAAGAGTGATTGTAAGCAAGTGATACACCATGTGTTGATGAAGTGTGCTTTGTGTGGGTTTGATATCTTCCTGATTATCTGTGCTTCTGCTCCAGCATCAAGATGTCTCTTCCTCTTCTCCTTATAAACAGAACAGGAAAGATAGTGTCAAGTATCCAGCCATGATAAAGTCAGCCACAAGGTCAGTCTAGAGGGAGTTTGTACTGTCTTTAATGCCTATAAAGTGTTTTCTCACGACAGATAGAAATCACAATAACTACAACTACAACCAAATGTCTACTAAGAAACAGGCATAATTTATAAAGTGTTCGCCATATTAAATTGTTTAATCCTTAGAAAAGCCTATAAAATGGATATTATTATCTCCATTTGTGGTTGGGCCAACTGCTAAATGGAAGGTTGATAGTTTTCCCCAATGTTACACAGCCAAGAACTTACAATCCTGGGATCAGACTCTGTTCACCCTGGCTCCAAGAGCAATCTTCTTTACATTCTCCTATGCTTTCAAATATGCTTGGAAATCGAAGTTCCAATTGCAAATGCTTTTGTTCCCCACACACTCTTCACTTTAAAGGAAAGGCAAAAGTTAAAGCCTCAGAGGCCCTGGACTGTAATGATCAAATTCATTGATAACAATAATCAGGAGATAACTGCACAGGTATTTGGTAGCAGCAGAAGCAGATTTCATCAAAAGATTGTGAAATAGATAAAAGATCTCTGAAATATTTGCTCTTTGTCACTGCGCATTCATTCAACTGCTTTTGTCCCACAGTATCTCTATTCTCCCATCTGATCCCCCCACCCCCGCATCGTTTGGCAGTCCCTCAACATACAGCCTGCTATGTGCATGTACACTACACACACACAAAGATTCTCCTGCTTTTCAATTACCAGGATGTAGCAGCCTACTAGAGTCTTTCATTCTCTTTCTATATTCAACCTTTTGATGTGTTGCCTGTACCATTCTTCCCCCATGAGCTAACAAGGCTGTCTGTGAGGAGGGTTTCATGAGCAGCCAATTATAGAGAGGATGTGAGGGTGATCAGAATAGTGTAGCCTGCTGGGAGGCTGTCACTTTCAGAATTAAAGGCGATGCAATCATTGCCAAAGGGTTTAGTTTGGACAGAGGATGTAACCTTCCAGCCATACGTCCAGTCATCTGAATTTGATGGCTTGTTTTTGTGTGCTTTAGGTTATTTAAATTTTTTTTGTTTTGTTAGAAACTCAGTATTTTAAAATATTGCTCATATTTTACAATACCTAATAGTAATGGTAGTCTCTTTGTAATAAAATATGAATGAAGGTAGCCTGCTCATAAAATAAAACACTGTGAAAAGAATGCATCATACATTTGGATATATATGTAAATGAATGATGGTTGTAAATAGAATTTCAACATGCAAATGAAGAAAAGAGGAGAAAATTGTGCCACTCTCTGTGTGTAAAAGCCAGGGCTGATAGCACATTACTGTTGTAAATTTTGGTGCTCCCAAATTAGGCTATGTAACATTAAAGCTTACATATTCTAAGTCTCCATGATAATATGCACTGTCCTCAAATGAATATAATGAGAGCAACCATGTACATATAAATGTATATAAATTGGAAGAAAAATGACAGAACAAGGTAGGAAAGAGACTCCTTACTTTCATGACTCGATTTTTTTCCCACAGTGAGGAAGCAGTCCTGATTTTTCTTAATTCACTTGAGTCTTAAGAGGAAAGCTGATCTGGTTTTTCTTAAGGAGAAAAAAGGATGGAAAGGGAAGGGCTTGAGAAAGGACGATGCTGAGTATATGCCACCCACCAACCCCACAAATAATGGCCTCATTTAAAAAGCTACTTCCAGTTCACTCCAGCCAGATTCCCTAACCAAACTGAATAACTGATGCTGGATTGTGCCTGTTATTAAGGAGCACACAGACAGGCTTTGACACATTCAAGTGTGTTCTCTGACCATATTAAAACACAAACAGAAGAGTTGTGTGTTTAACCAACATAAGCAGATGTCAAGGAGTGCAAAAATATGCCTCTTTTAAAGTCAGTATGTCTGTGTATTTGTGCCAACATATGCCCAGAACATGTGTATTTTGAGTGGTGAGCATGAGGAGTAATAAGTGAAAAAACAAAAAAAAAATGTTTTTCCCTTAAAAAATGCATGCTATAATTTCAGTAAGTTTAAAGTATTTCAATATTTCTACATTCAATATCCATTCAGGAGGGTGGGAGATTGGCAGGTTGATATGGGTGTGAAGTGGGAAATCCGAGTGAACGTGGAGATGTAGGCAAAGTCATGGGGATTTATTCTTTCCCTGGAATGTGATATCAATTTTCTCTGATATAAAAATGAGCTGATCTCAATAAACATCCCTCATGGGTATAACAGAAATGTAGAAATAGATTAAATTTGAAAAGCAACTTTTAAACAAGAAAAGATAACTTTTAATAAGTAATCTTGAAGAGAGCTGATATAAAGTATATAGTTCCTGATAGTACCTTGATGAGGTAATGAGGATGAGCAGATGAACTCCTCACAGAAAAATAGAATTGAATTTATCAGTGGAGCAGAAGAATATACTTCAGGCAACATGAGTGAGGGAGAATACCAGAAACTAATATTCAAATGGTTGTTTTGCACCAAGCACTATGCTGGGCACCTCACAAGTGTATTATTTAAACCACATAACAACTCCATGAGGTAAAAACAAAAGTTCACATGTTACCAATGGAAAATTGGGGCTGATGTAGGTTAAATGTTTTTCTGAGGATCACATCACACAATTAGAATTCAATCCAAGCTCTGTCTGACTTCTAAGAACTAGAACCCAAGAGATCTTCAGAAGTAGTAAATAGCCACACCAGGTTGGTGGAAGATGGCCTAGTGGAATCTTTGGGTTGATAATAGTAAAAGAGATTAGGAAGCAGATCCTTAACAACCCTGCCAATTCTCCACAGATTGTAGTAGTGTCAGCTAAAATCTACTGCAGACACTCTGGGGAGCTTGGACTTAAGAGAAGGGTAGAGGGGCAGAAGTCCCTCGATGAGAGAACCTTCTGTGAGTGGAATTAGATGATGGCCTCCAGTGTTACTCCTTCAGGATCTGCTGCAGTGTTCTCATAGAGGCCACGTTCTTCCAGGAATATTGGAGCCAATGTCTGAGTGGGGCATGAGTTTCAGAGTCAGGCTATTTCTGCCAACTCAGAACTCCTCTAATAGACAGTCATTGCTCTCTGACTCCTCATCAGCTTGTCCAGGAACTTCTCAGAGCTGCACTGTAGTCTGAGACTCTTCTTACTCAATCGTCTATCATTCTCTTGCTCTTTTTAGAGTTATGAGCCCTCTGCATAATGTTCTAAGGCTCTTCTTGCTTCCTTCTGTTTACTCTGCCATTATCTTTTACCGTTTACAGGGGGTCCTCTCTAAAAATCTCTTGCATTCTTAATTCAGCCTTGGATGCTTCTTCTCAGAGGGCCCAAAATGACTCAGTCAACACTAAGTATGGCTAGAAAGAGCTGATAATAAAATGGGATTTGGATTGTAAATCACTCACCGTTACCTGGTAAGAAAGACCTCATTTCACGTGGTAGGTGGGGCATAGATAGTCTCACAAGCCCAAGGTGGTGTCCCAGTTCATGAAGACTACAGCCAATGGCAACCTGAAAAAATGGCCCAGTAGAGGGACATACTACTATTGGAGGGAGGATTCAGGCATTTGAAAACTGTGGAATGAATGGCTCATATAAGAACAGTAGAATTGACTGTCCATTACTAAGTTGTATTGAGTTGCAGTGCAGAAAAGTAATGAGAATATGAGGACCAATAACTAACAGTTAAAGACTAAGTATGAGAGCTAGAGGGCATCATAATGAGCTTGCAAAGAGGTCCTTATATTCTGGAGTAGGAAAGCAGACACAGTTGAGTTGTGACCACAGTACTTTATAGTTAGAGACTTGAGCAACTCTGTTATGCTGAGGTCAGAGTCCTGGCTGGGCAACTAGCACCCTGAAACATGGGATAGGACTAAGTAGATGCTTTGATGATTATGGCTCTGGGGACTTACCTATACTTTCAGTCTCTATGAAGGTGTCCCACCATTCCCCATTAAATGTTAGGACTTTCAGCGTGGAAGAAGACACTGCAAAGGTCTCTCCCCCATGAAGCAACAAGTGCCCCCCAATACCTCTCACCTCCTCTTTTGGCTGCCACACTGATCATTAAATGGATTGAACCCCACTACAGTTGATTACCCTGCTGGGGATGGCTTAGATTGATTGAGGAATAAAGAGATTATATCTCAAAGAAGCCAAAAGATTAGCAGAAGCCATTGTTGAGTTTCTCAGGTACCTGGTCAAAGAAACCATTTTGTAAGACTGGGAAAACAAGAATTTACTGACTTGGGAGCACTTTCTTGGGACACAAAATACAATACTCTGGTGAGGATCCTAGTGATCAATGGCTCTTAGAAGTCAGGAGAAAGCAGTATTTGCCCACATTGAGCAAAGATGAAATGTATGAATTAGCATAGTGGCAGCACAGAAAGGAGTAAGAAGGCTGAAGATGTGAGCATTCTGGAACGGATACATCATGTAAAACCAGAAGACTCATGAGAACCAGAAGTTTGCTTTGAAGGCCCAGGGGACACACCATCTTGCAAAGCCATCAAGGAGGCGCCAGTGAGGGGCATCAGTATCACTAAGAAGTTCAGTGGTAACTCTTCTCTGCAGGTCAGGAATGAAGTGTCACAGAGCTTGGCATTTTAATGGCAGTGGGAAATATAGAGGCTCATAAGAGCTGTGGAAGAGCGGCTCCTCAAATGTGTGTGTAGGAGGTGGATCTGAGTGGTGTCTGGATGAGCTGTTCGAGCTATGGAGTTGAGCTGATCTGATCTCCCTCTATGAGAAAATCTGTGTTGAGGAGTATTTTCAGGTAATAGTCTTCAGTTGCTACACCTTCAGGATCTCTTTTAGTGTTCACATTGGGGCAGAGCTCTCCTCAAGCAGTGTCTAGCCAATGACTAAGCATGATGGACTAGGGATGGAAAGAGGAATCCCAGAGGTGACTGTTTCTGCCCAGTGCAGGATTCTTCAACATGCAATCTTTGCTCCAGGGTTCCCCATTGGTCTGGTTGAGAATTTATGGAGTTCACTGCAGTCTGAAGCTCCTTTGCAATCTTCCTTCCTTTTCCCCATCCATTCACAGGTGTCATACTTGATTATGGGCTAAAAACTCACGTTTATTCCTGTTCCTTCTGCCCTTATACTTCACAGTCATTTCTCTCAATAAATCTCTTAAATGTTTAATTTTTGGTGTTTTTCTTCCCCAGAGGACCCAAAAATGACATAAAAATCTTATGAAAAAGGGATTCAGGGACCATCATGTGAGATAGGTGAGCTTAGAGCCATGGGTATTTTAATAAAGATCAAAGACTAATTCACAGTGTTAGCATTGAGAGTTCTGTAAGCTTTGTAACTGTCTCAGTGCCTGTTGCTTTTGTTTATTCCTGCTTGATTTTGTTGTTTTTACTTACAGTAGAAATTCTTAAAAATCAAGAGAAGTTGCATCCCAGTTTGAAAGACAAAGGGGAAATTAAAAACTATGTTCTGTTTTTCAGTAGTCTGGGTAGAGAAGAACCCAGGAAGGCAAAGTTGCTGGTGGCGGAGGAAGTGATTAGCAGGATATCGAGCCACAGGCCAGAGGGAAGGAAGGAAATTTTACTAACTACAAGCTGACACAAGGCTGCACACCTGGCCCTTTAAGATGGATTTAAAACATTCAGTTTCCAAACAGTCTTTCATTTTCCCTATGGAAAGTAATTTTGACTACAAGGCCCTTTGTCTGGCATTTTGGAAATTTATGAATACAACTTTCTCTCCTTCAAAAAGATTACAAAGAAAGGGAACTCTTAGCCACAGGGAAAGAATGAGAACCAGAGCTATATTCAAAACTGACTGAGCATACAATAAGCAGATAGGATTTTCCTAAGGTAGTAATACAAGTCCAGAAATACTGATTACTATAGTGAGAACTATGATGTTATTTGCTGCATTTGAAAACAATAAATGGTGCTTAAGCCAATTGACAAGAGTAAAAGGAAATGGGATAGAGAAACTGGGGAAAAAATCACTAAAGGTTATAAACATGGAATGACCAACCAGGAAAGAAAAATCACTATCAACAAGGACTATGCTTCACTCACACCAAGAAGTGGGCACTCTTTATCAAATTAGGAATTTGAAAACAGTCCATAAGCAGCCAGTTGTGAAGGGATTAAGGGGGAAAAAAATCTCATAGACACAGACAACAGTATGGTGATTAACAGAGGGAAAAGGGCATGGAGGAGATAGAAGGGGTATAAGAGAGTCAAATATATGGTGACAAAAGGAGACTTGACTTGGGGTGGTAAATACACAATACAATATATAGATGATGTGCTATAGAATTATACACTTAAAACCTATATAATCTTATTAACCTACATCACCCCAAAAATTCAGTAAAAATTACATAAAAAATAATAAATGTATAACTTTCTGGGATGGCCCTCACTCCTAAAAACAATATGTCTACTACTGAACAAATTATAGTACAGATAATAGCACAGGTATGATTTAAAAAGAAAAGCAATTGAATTTTTTACTGTTGCTATATTTTTTACTAATATTTCTGTTAGGTTTCTCCCATGTTGAGGATCCTAATATAAAAAATTATGTCTGCCTGTATTTTATTATCTTAATTAGATCTGATTTCAATATCCAGGCTTTTTTCCTGAACACTAAGAGCTGGTCTTTCATCATTAGAGCCACATAAGTTACTTGACTTGTCTGAGTCTTTATTTGTGAACCGATACTTGTTTTTTGTCTCAGTACTATTTACAAAGATAAAGAGAAAATGTATATGAAATTCCTTTTGTAGTTTCTGGCATACAGTAGAATGCCAGAGACTACAAAAATAAAGAAACTAAATAAATAATAGTTCTAATTTGTAGTAGTAGCGGTAGAGTAATATTAATAGCAGTTGCTGTGGTAGGTAGGAGTAGACACTTGGTATCAGGTTTTGAAATATGACATGCTCAGGAACCCTTAGAAGAGACTTGGGAAATGCACAAAACTAAGTCACTTTCCTAGATGACTAATCTTGTTCATTTATTTTAGCCCACCTAAGATACACTAAGCACTGTCCAGTTGAACAGAACCACCAACTATATCTCCCATTCATGGTTGTTTTTAAGCCATTAAGTTTTCAGGGGGTTGCTATATATCAGTTGCCAACAGATATACAGAGCAATGTCATAAAAAATTGATAGACTGTATTTTGTGTTGACATTTTCTCATGGATTTTATTTTGTAAAATAAATTGTTTTTAATTTTATTATTTTATTATTTTTACCATTTATCTTGTTCCAACCAATTAAAACAGCCTAATATGTATGTTTTCCATACTTTTCTCTAAGCTCTTTGAATCACATTCACAATCCACTGATTTATCACATAAACACTGATTTATTTTTTCCTGAAACTTTAGTTTAAGGAATCATAGTGTATATATTTTTCTTTTTGGTAACCTAACAGTACACTGCAGTAATAATTCCAAGTCAATAAATGTAAATATAGTGTATTCATTCTAAGAGCTCCATAATATTTCATTATATGAATGTACCATGGTTATTTAACCATTCCTCTAATCATGACTATTCAGATTTCTATCAATTTCTTGTCTCTACAAACAATTCTATAATAAACATCCTCTAATTATCTTTATAAACTTCTTAGCTCTAATCTAAATCTCTAAATAGCCCTGACCAGCATGGCTTGGTTGTGGTGGGGTGTCATCCTGCAAATTGAAAGTTTACAGGTTCTATTGCCTGTCTGGGCACATGACCAGGGTGTGAGCTTGATCCCAGACTCGGGCACGTGCAAGGGGCAACTGATCAGTGCTTCTCTCCCTCTCTTTCTCCCTCCATTTTCCTTTCTCTAAAAATAAAATCAATAAAATACTGAACAGTGAATCTCTTTAAAACTTCTAATATCCTTATATTTAGGGGCTTTTTTCCTAAGGAGGTGATGAATTTTCAAAGGAGGTAGCTTGATCAAAATAGGTATATATATTTTAAATTAATAATTCTGAATAATTTGTCATAAGCATGGGGAAATTTACATTACCACCAGTAATATAAATTATACCTTTCCCTCCATATCACACTGCTGCCACCATCTCCTCCATCTCCAAGTCTTATCAACACTTTTTAATTTTACATAACCATGGGGCCTTGATTCTGGTTCCAGGAGCACCAGCACGAAGACAACAGTTCTCTACTTCCCACACCCTTCTTTCTTGCTCCTGACATTAAGACGTGGCTCTGGCCACATCAGTTGTTGGTGAAAAACGTAGCCTGCTGTGCTCTGATCTGGTTGTCGCCTCCCTTGTGTGCAGTACCACACATTCCAGTTTCTCCATCCTCTGACATACTCCAGCAGTTCTCTGCCTAGAGAGGAAAAACCCTTTACCTTCACTTCTCTGGGACTCTTAGAGTTTCCAATACCCTAAAGATTTGTGGAGTTCTTTGTTTCTCTTTTTATTTCCTCTGGTTTTCTTTCTATTTCCCAGAGCCTTTTCTATTTAAAGTTCTGGAGTAAATCTGCAGGGCAAAGAGCAGGATTTGAACATAATCTGAGGACTATACAGAAGCACTATATACATAAATTTCTCCTTCATTTCACTTGCCATACATTAACTGTGTTCTTGAAAAAAGCTTCCCAGCGCATTCTTTGCTCAGAGGCTCCATGGTCTTAGCCTACCTCTAGCCTTCTCAAGATGTTTGGATTTGCGGTGCTCACAGTTTGGGATCCCCTTTACGTCCACAAAGGTCATGCCTGCCTTTGGGTACCAAAGAGAAGTGTCTTTTCTTCATTATCTGTTATTTTCTAACAGAAATTTTCAATACTGACTAATTAATGGTCCTCATGCTAACATTATTTGATTTTTTCCTACAAGTTAGTACATGGTCAATTGCACAGGACATAAGTGAACTCTAGAGATACCTAAAAGAAAGAAAAAAGAGAAGCTTAGAATATTTGAATAATCTTTGCTTATTTCAAGCATTATTTTTTTTCTGGAAGATAGGGCAGAAAGAATGAAGAAGGTGGAATTTCCAAACAGCATCTGCAATGACACACATATGAGTACAGGCCATGGTCATGTTCTCAGGCTCTATGACACAGAACGCAATGAGAGAATATGTGTATAACTGGAACAAAAATAAGCCTTCTTCCTTTCAATCTGTCTGTGATCCTGAAGTATTAATTATTCTCAGAAGAACAATACAGATTCATATGATTGACATCACAAGACCCACGGATTTTACTTGTATGGGAACTTTTCAAAGAGTCACTGTGAATGAGCTAACCCAACTAGACACACAGGCATGATTTTCCTTCTCTGCAGCATCCTTTCTGACTAGGCAGGCAGCAGAATGGCTCTGTAAGGGAGACACCATTGCGATGTGAAACAAGGGAATGACTTGCTATGAACAGGATGGAATTGACATGCTATTACCTTGGAGAGATGGAAGTGCCAGAAACACAGTTGGAATTTTGATGGGTAATAATTATTAAATCTGAATAATTAAGGATATCTATTCTTAGGGATTATTTGACCCGGTAATTGTTACCCAGAAAAGTTAAGTATGCATTTAAATTCCACATTTTATCACCAATGATGAATTTGTCAATTCCATCTCATTAGCCAGTTTTTCTTACAATCTAATGTTAAATATAAGGAAAGTTACTAGAAGCCACAATTTATAACACTACATACTTACAGGGTCTGTGGATTATAAACTGTCAAAATAATTTACTACTTATATATAGAACATCTAACAACCTGATTTATTTAAAAACAAATATAGCCCAATTGGGTAATGTTTCACACTTCTCACTCTAGCAACTTCACTGAGAGAAAGGAAAAAGACAAGGAAAAAGATTATTTATTTACTGGCTACATTTAAAATGTTATCACATTACTTTCTTTATTTCCCTTATTTCTCACAACCACTTTGTTATTAGCCTGTGGTTATGAGGAAACTGAAGATTTTAGAAATGAGGTCCCTTTCCCAGTTCACAGAACTAGTCAATCAATGGCAGAGGTGGAGTTCGAACCCAGATCACTCTGAGTCAGTCAGCAGCCCAGGCTCTTCCCATGCTTCTCCACATGAGGGTTTCTGTTCCACTAGGAAAACTCACCAGAGTGCCAGGGACAAGGATACCCATGGCATAATTCAATAGAACAAAATAAAACAGAACAGAACAAAAACAAAATTAAGCCAATTAATAATTTATTTCAAGCTACATGTAGAGTATAATTCAGCAGTCACATGGATTTTTTAAAAAATAAATGGGTGTTTAATATTATTTCTTCCATGAGATAGCTATTTCAAGTTGTGCTTCCCAATTCCCCAGGGATAAAAAATTTCACTATTGCCTTGACGCAACATTCAAAGGAAAGTTGAGAAGAACACCAAGCTGGGGCCGAGCAGAAGGCTTGTAATTACCAGTAGTCGGCATGATGTTGGGAACAACTTCATCAGCATTCATTTTATTCAATTTATCTTATTTCAGCCACCAAACCAGGCAGACTAGAGGAAAAATTAAAGTATAAGATTATTTTTTAAATTTCACCAAATTTTTCACTCAAGAAAACATGACTCGGACTTGTTATATCATTGTGTTATTCCCAAGGTCAGCGTACACTGATGGCCCTTGGTGGTGTGGGTCAGAAATCAAGCCCTAAGTCTGAGGTCCTAGACTGACCACTTAGAAAACTTTCACACAGACACCAAAAGTGTGTTCTGTTTGGCACCATGAATTTTGTTAGGGATCAGCCCATGATAAAGAACATGTTGCTTTAAACCCTGAAACCCTTCAGGCATAATATTTCTATATAAACAGTAAAAATTAACCACAGCAGTTTTATTTAGGATGGCCGGATAGAATTATAGACAGAAGGAAAAGTTGTAGATTTCAAATTCTTTGTCTTTAATGTGTGCCTATTGGTTGTAAATAGATTGCTTTTTAAAATCATTAGTCATGAAGTCAATTTAGTGGCACTAACAAACATTATTTTTTCAGTTAGAAGAATAGAAAATAGTACAGCATGTTGCCCATAGTAAAAGTAAGTATTGTTGTGGTAAAGTTTTACTTCAGTTATGTATATATACACACACATAGCTATGTGAGTACTGGGTCACACTATATTTCTTAGTGTGTATCACAAAGAAATTTGAAAGGCACTGGTCTATATGACATCTAAAGTGGCTTCTAGCTGTAAAACAACACGATTCTCTTTTCTTCTGAATTTTAATTGAGTTTCCTGGTGGTTCCTCAGGAAGAGGAGTTGCTCAGGGATGGAGGCTCAGAGATGGTAGGTAACAAGTGGCTTCCGAGGGGCTGATGTGTCAGAACTTCGATACACCAAATCCAAGGTAGCTCCACTTTCTTCTCTGATGATATATTTTGTATTGCAACATATGCGTTGAAAGCAATAGAGCTACTGACAACAAGAAAAAACAGCTTGAAACGTGTTTTCTAGGCATATGCCCAAGAATCTGGAGCCAGTGGTTTCCCTCTCAAACAGGGGAAGGGATGCTGAAATGAATTGATGCCCCATATGGGCTAAACACATTATATATTGTATGCATTACATGTTATATGTATATATTAATTTATTTCACTTTCACAGCTCTCTTATTATGAGTCAATTGTGTCTCTCTTCCTTCCATTCATAATTGAATAAAATAAGCCTTAGAAAAGTAAATAAAGAACTTGCTCAAGGTCACAGATGTGAACCACGCTAGACTGAACTAGATCTGTCTGATTGTAAAGCTTACATACTTTTCACTGCATTGCTGTACCTCCACAAACTAATACATAAAAGAAATCCGCATTGCTGAGAAAAACAAAAGATGCCAAATGCTTTTGGAAAATGTCATTTGAATTTTTGAGGGGATTGCTGAGGGTTTAGAAGTTATAGTGAACCAAATATTAATGTTAGAATTATTTTTTAAAGAAACAGAGGAGTGGAAAAAGAAAAGGCAAGAATGTAGTGGTAATGATAGATAGATAAGGTACCTGATTTAAAAAAAAGTGTGGTGGGGGCTGCACAATTCAGCTTTCACAGAGTGATGAACATCTGGAGCATTTCTGCATGATTTATCCTAATGTAACAATTTTGGAATTTTTAAGTTTGAGGGAGGAGAGATGAAATGAAGTCCATGCTAGTTTTGGGTTATCTTTGTAATAGTAACCCTTTGACATCTAGAAATCATCAACTTGAAAATTTAGATAGTTGAAAGCCGTCCCCACAGCTTGGAGCATTCGCATTCCCACCTAAGGAACTGCTAACCCATGGAAACTGGTCTCTTTGGTGAGGAGTCCTGTCGAGGCTCTCTTTCCGTACCCTGTGCCTCCGAACCGGCACTGTACTAAGCATTTCAATGAGGATGAGCTCACAGGAGAACTTCTTCAAATGCTGAGCTTCTGGTTCATTTCAAATTTCAATTTGGGGCTCCTGGAAAACACTGTGGAGACACTACAGATGTGCCAGTGAACCACAAACATCTGGAGAGTTTAGCTGAGTGGGTCAGCGTACGCCCCAGAGGTACAATGATCTCCTCTTATTTGCAGTGACAAGAACCTCTAATTCAGGCCTGGCAGACCCTCCACCTTGCCCCAACCTGCCAGGCCGCATTTCTAGGCAGAGGATGAACAGTACTGCTATAGTCATGCCACATTTTAAAGGCCTTGTTTGGACAGTAAATTGGCTTGAATAAAATATGAAGAACCTGGCTCTGATTCCAAAACCCCAGTGAGAGAGTTTCGGAGCCCAGGGGAAGGGCTAAGAAGAGGGTGTCATTCTCTCCAATCAAGTAACTAAATAGCAGCTGTTCCCAAAGGCAAGCACACTAATGACTGGGCTTCTGAGATGGGCTTACAACAAATCCAAACTAATCTTTGTGAAACTGTGCTCTAAATGATGTGTTAACAATCATTTACTAAGACAGTTGCATTATTTTTTTCTTCCTGGGATTTCAGAGCCCAGCGAACCCCTCCTGCCCTTCTTCTTATTTTGTCATTCCATTGCAGCATGTTTTTTCACTTCCACAAAGAAAAAAATGCCAAGAATCTGCACAAAGACGAGGCTCTTGGGGGAAAAAAAAGAAAAACCTGTTAATTCCTATTCAGGACATGCACTGTAGATTCTATCCAACTGTTTAGAACAAATCAGTAGGTGACTTTGATCCACAGGAGTTATGTAGGGGGACCAAATACCTGAATCTACCATCTCTTAATATTCAGGTGAGAGAATGAATGAAGTACAACTCAAGGTCTCATTTTCCCCATAGATATTTTTCTTCTTTCTGCCAGTGGCCTTTTAATTCAAATGATGCCCATTTTCCTAAAGGTTTCATGCCACTCTCCAATTCAGTATACTTCCCACAGCTATATTTTACTTGATCCAAATCCTGCTAAGCTTGATCACTTTTGTGAGCTGATAAAGCGTTAGGTACAGGAAGGAAAAAGGATTGATACAGAAAAGAAAGAAGTACCAGTCCCAAATAACACCAGAGAGATATTGAAGCTATTTATTTTGATCTTGCCTCTGTAACATTTTTTATTTTTTGGTGGCAACTGTATCATTGGGAAAGAGGGAGAAACAGCACTTAGAGGAGCGCAAGACCAAAAGAATAAAGTTTGGGCTACCTAGATGGGGGAGAAAAGGCAATCAAAAGCTTAGAACAGAAGACTGGAGAGACTGGACCTGTTGTATGAGAATCGTATCCACTCTCTTCCATTGCACACTCCTTAGGCATCTGCGACTATCCTTTACTCTTAACCTGTTGCTCTTGCATTCTTTTCCTCTTCTCCCCACAAACAAACAAAAACAAATAAAAATGACAATAAACTCAATTTCAGAGTCCTAACAAGGAATATGGAGAATATGTCAGAAAGTATTACAGTGTATGAAGAGCAGGAGGTTCAGGTAAGACACCTGAGCTGGCATCCTGACTGCCGTGTGAGCTCCCAAGAAATTAGAGAGAGGGTTCGAAATGCCCTTCCTCCCAGCTAATTAGGCACTGTACCCATGTATAAAGTTGGCCCTGTCTGGAGAAATAGGGACAATAAAATAGTTTGAGATGATCAAACAACAAAAAGTGTGATGATTTTTTTCCTCTTAGTTTCAAGGTAAATATATAAGCACAGTGCAAACCTGGCTGTTTCTCTCATTGATTTCTGCTATTGAATGGATTTCTTTTGTTCCTTCCTTCGGGTTTGCTTCATCTCTTTAGATTTAATTTTGTGCCTTTGTTGCACTCCTCTGCATTTCACTAATTCTTTAAGCATGTCTCCCTAGTACAGTCGTTGACTCAAAAACAACCTGATGGCTGTATTCACATATAACATGACTTTTCTGAAAGGTTCAAGTAAAAGGTTTCAATCAATTCCCTTTTACTTTGAAATTCTCCAGAGATATTATGCCTGTGGGAGGTAAGACTCAGAGCAAGAGACAGATGCAACACTGTGTCTATATGTCAAAACCAGTGACTAATAAATTATTATTAAAAAATATCTGGTCAGTGAAGATGTCTATCAGAAAAAGTTTTTTAGTAAATTATATGAAAAAAATGAAGTGTATGAATTTTTCATTTCTTAATTTGTTGTCTTAATATAGATGTAGACTGAGAAATATAGAAATTAGAGATATGTGAATAAAATGAGATAAAATCAATTCATTAATCATTTCATGTAATCTGGAAGAAAATGAGTTTTCAGTGAGCATTCTATGGACTTAACGAATAGAGAATTATGCATTTTATATATACATATTTCTTAATTAGATTTCAACAAATGAAACAAAATATATGGCATAAAATAGCTAAGACAACTATTCTTTTAAAGTGGAAATTAGGTGTCCAGATTCATTTTATTTTATTTTTGTGAATAATTTTCCTATTTCAACCTTCCTCTTTCCTCAAAAGGTAAGGTAGCAAAATTCCAGAGTCCACCTATACTTTTTAGGACTCAACTTTTTTCAGTTAGCGCCATCTTCTTTCTTGACATTCCTTCCCAATGTAAGGTAAACACCAGCTATACTGTTCCCAATTTGTTCTCAGTCCACCCTCAATTAAAATGTTCAGGGACTGATTATCCACTGGAAAATGTTGTGTGTCGTTCAGGATTTATCTATGTCCTTCCTCATTGCCTGTATTCCTATTTTTTCTTCTCATTAGCATTGTACTTTGACAACAAATGAAGGAGGGAACAATAAAAGCTGTTCAGTATTTTGATAGAAGGATCAACCATATTAAAAATCAAAACAAGTGTCTCAAATGAAATATGGGATTATCTGTGGTTTTGGCATATTCATAATTGAAAGCTATAATCAGCTATACTTCACCATAACCACTGGACATGTAAAGATGTGAGAATTGACCCTCTGCACTGCAACATCTAATTTAATACTAGGGATACTCCAAAAAAAAAAAGCCACTATGTAAAGATAGAAACCAGAGCCTTCTGTATGTGCCTTTTCCCTACCCACCTCTAACAAAGGCGTAGCTGCTCCATGTAAATTTTTAAAAGGAAATTTGAATAATCTGCCTCTATTAATAAGCACCCAGATGATCAAATACAAACATTACTCACACAATACCAGCACTGCTGAAACTACGAACACATCATTTTCTATTGCAAGCAGAGCAACTAACAGCTATTTTTATGGATCTACAGAGTGACTTGATTTTACACAAAAGGAGAGAACGAAAATGACATCAGAGAAAAATCATATTACAGACATGAGGAAGACAACTTAACACTCTCTGAACAAGTTAGATATGGTTAGATATGGAATGAAGGCCATTTGAGCCCTGGACTACAGCAATATACTCCAGAGCTTTTCACTGGAAATGTATTGTTGATGGCATAATGGGGATTTTTTTTTATTTTGGTTTTCTGTATTATTTTAGAGCAAGTGTTGCTAGGGCTTTGTCAAGAAACATATTTGCATAACTGGTGCTTGTGCCTCTAGACATTAACCCCTTTTTAAAAGCAAAAGCAGAATTTTATATATAAGTATTTTCTTGGTATGGTCCATGTTCATTATGGTATTTAGAAAAATTTGGAGAGAACTCCATGGGGTTGTTATTAGGATTAAGTGAAATACTCACTATTAAAAATATTAGAAATTGTGGGCACATATTAAATACTCCATAAATGTTACCTATAAAGTTAATATACTTCCAAAGTCTGATGTTTCTTCCTGTAAAGAATTTCCTACTTTTGCTTCCCATTATCCCTCATTCACTGAAGTTAGTGTGAGTAATTTGTTCAGCCCTTTTTAATCTCTTCTCTTTCTCTTTCTCTTTCTCTCCCCAGTTTCTCTACACAAAATACACAGAGCAAAATAGGAAACAATGTTTGCTAGTTGAAGAAAAATTTCATGAGATTATTGCCTGAGAAAAATTGACTTAGCCTTTTTTATTTGTTTATCTGACTTACTTAGATTTTTAATCATTTTCACAAAGAAGGGAGGGGGACAAAAATAGAGAATTAACTCCCAAGCTATTTGCATGGTTGAAAGGGTGGGTTAAAATAACCAACATTGGACATATGAAAAGATGCTCAATGCCACTAATCATTAGAGGAATGCAAATTAAAACACAAAGGATCTCACACCAATCTGTCAGATTGGCTACCATCAGTGAATCAACAAACAAGTGCTGGTGAGGATGTGGAGAAAAGGGAACCCTCATGCATCGTTGATGGGAATGCAGATTGGTGCAGCCACTGTGGAAAACAGTATGGAGTTTCCTTAAAATATTAAAAATGGAACTACCCTATGGCCCCTTTGGAATATATCCAAACAAACCCAAAACACTGATTCAAAGGAATATATGCACCCCTAAGTTCATTGAAGTACTATTTATAAGAGCCAAGATTTGGAAGCAGCCCAAGTGCCCATCAATAGATGAGTGGATAAGAAAGCAGTGGGTGAGTTTATACAGTGGAATACTGCTCAGCCATAAAAATGAAGAAAAAATTACCCTTTGCAATAGCATGGAGGTGCCTACAGGGTATTATGCTAAGTGACATAAGCCAGTCATAGAAAAACAAATACCATATGATTTTACTTATAGGTATGTGGAATCTAATAAACAAAATAAACAAACAATAGAAACAGACACATAGATACTGAGAACAGACTGACAGCTGTCAGAAGGGAGGAAGAGTTGGGGGACTGAGTGATTAAGGAGAAAAAAAAAACCTCTTAGACACAGACAACAGTGCACTGATTACCAGAGGGAAAGATGGGTGAGGGCAGGTAGAAGAGGGTAAAGGGAGGATAAATAGTGATGAAAGGCGACTAGACTTTGGATGGTGAACACACAATACAATATACAGATGAAGTATTATAGAATTGACACTTGCAATCTATATAACTCTTAACCAATATAACCCCCAAAATTCAGTAAAAATTTTTAAAAAATGATAATCTAATAAAAAATTTGGCCACTAAAATATAATGAATTAACTTCAGACACTATAATCTCTACTATCTCAGTTTCTTCAGTTTGTTTATGGCAACAAAACTGTGTTAAGTATTGTTGGGGCAAAATATATTTATATTACTTTTATTTAGGGGTACATGGATATTAATGAGAAAAGCAAAATATTTGGTATCTTTCTTCTATATTCACATGTCTTTATTAACAAAATTGATCAGGCAGAAAGCAACCATTTTTATATTTCAGGAGATTAACTTCAGGTTTAGACATGTATGTCCATGTGTGTGTGTAGACATATATACACTTATATGTATGTGGACAGATGCACATACACATATATAGATACAAACATACATCCACATGTATCCACAGAAATGCATGTGTACAGAGACAGTTATACCAAAAATACAATTTAGTGTCCTTTTGAGATTTTAATATTTATCACATATCTCACACTTGATGTTTTTGACAATCACATCCAAACAAGCAAATACCATCCAAACAAAATGTAGAACATTTCATCATAGGCGAAGTATCCTGAAGTTTCTTTCCAAATTCCCATTCTCCAAAGGCATCTACTTTCTAAGTTCTATCACTGTAGATTAGTTTTGCCTGTCCTTTGAATTTAAATGAATGGAATAATACAGTATCTTTTCTTTTGTGTCTGGCTTCTTTCACTCAACATAACATTTTTGAGATCATTTCATAGTGTTGAGTTTATCATAATTATCTCCTTTTTATTGATATATAAAAAAACCCACAATTTATTTTTCCATGTTTCTGTTGGTGAATATTGGGTTTATTTTTCTTTTCTGTCTATTAAGAATAAAGCCATAGTCAATATCTTAGAAAGATGTTGTTTGGATATATGTTTTTTTGTTTTCTTGGTTAGAAACCTAGGAATGAATTTACTGAAAAGAGTAAGTATTATTACGAATCTAGCTTTATAAGAAACTGCCAAACTGTTTCCAGATATGATTGGATCACTCCTATCAACAAGGTATTAGAATTCTGTGTCCTTCACTTGTGCCAGTATTTGGTAGCATCAGTTTTTGCTGTTGTTCTTGTTTTTTGCCAGTGCCATGAGTGTAAAATAGTATTTCATTCCAGATTGAATTTGCTTTTCCCTTGTAAGTAATGCTATTAAATATATACTAATATTAATATGCTTATTGGTCTTTTTGGAGAAGTGTATGTAAAAGTCTTTTAATTTATATACTGGATTCTTTACTTTTTATTGTTGCTTTGTAGTTCTTTATATATTTTGGATAAAATTCTTTTGTGATACATATGCATCACAGGTATGTTTTTCCTCCATGCATTTTGTGCATGGAGACTTATATTTTCATGTTTAATGGAATTTATAAGAATAATTTAATTTAGATAAATTCCAACTCATCAATTTGTATTTTTTGTATCTTATCTAACAAATCTTTTTTTTTAAATGTTTTTTGTTTTTTTTTGTTTTTTTTAAAGATTTTTATTTATTTATCTTTAGAGGGGAAGGGTAGGAGAGGGGGAGAGGGAGAGAAATATCAATGTACGGTTGCCTCTTGTGTGTCCCATGCTGGGAACTGGCCTGCAACCCAGGCATGTGCCCTGACTGGGAATCGAACCGCGATCCTTTGCTTCGCAGGCCCGTGCTCAATCCACTGAGCTACACCAGCCAGGGCTATCTAACAAATCTTAACCTATCTGAAAGTCACAAAAATGTTCTCCTTTGTTTTCTACTAAAAAGCTTGATGGTCAAAATTTAGTTGTCTGTTTATGAGTGAATCTATTCTTGAACTCCATTTCTTCACATTGAGTCATTTTTATCTCTCAACACCAATACCACATCACCGTAGTTTATTATAAGTTTTGAAATCATGTAATGTTATTCCTCCCATTTTTCCCCCAAAGGTGGTTTTACTATTCTAGGGACTTTGCAGTCCATATGAATTTTTTTTTCTTTTAAAGAGACTTTATTTGCTTATTTTTAGAGAGAGGAAAAGGGAGGGAGAAAGAGAGGGAGAAAAATGACAATGTGAGAGAGAAACATAATTGATTGCCTCTCACACACACGCCCCACAGGGGACCTGACCCACAACCCAGGCATGTGCCCTGACTGGGAATTGAACTGGCCACTTTTTTCTTTGTGGGACAATGCTCAACCAACTGAACTACACCGGTCAGGACTCGATGTGAATTTTCACATGAACTTGTCAGTTTCGATTTCTAAAAATCTCCTGGGATTTTGATAGTGTTGCACTTATTTTATACACAGATTTAAAGAGAATTGACAGCTTAAATGTATTGAGATTTCTGAACCATGTACAAGGTATATCTATACAAGGCACATATTCAGGACTTCGTTAATTTTTCTCAGGAACATTTTGTGTTTTCTACTATATAAACCTTGCAAGTCTCAAGTCAAATTTATCTTTTCATGTTTTTATGGTATTGTTTTTTATAATTTCAATTTATAATTGCTCATTGATATATAAAAATGTAATTGATTTTTATACATTGATCTTGTTTCATGAAAGATTGCTAAACTCACTACTCCAGTAGCTTCGTCTAGAATCCAGTGGATATTCTACAATCATATCATTTCTGAATAAAGAAAGTTTTATGTCTTTCTCTTTAATTGTTTTTCTTTCCTAATTGTAGTAGCTTGACTCCCCAGTACAATGTTGAGTAGAAATCATGAGAACAAACATTTGTTTCTGTTGTGTCTTCCTGATTTTATGGATATATTCAGTAATATACCATTAAGTATCATGTTAGTTGTATATTTTTCTAAGATATTCTTTATCAGGTTGAGGGGTTTCTCTCCTATTTATAGTCTGCTGAGAAATAAATTTTATATTTTATCAAATGCCTTTTGCTTGTTAGTATTATTTTTGTAGTATTTACTTGTTTTCTTTTAAATCCATTCTGAAATTATTCTATTTCTGAATATTAAAAGCATGCATGAAATCTATTATTTACATATTTTTTCATGGTGGGAGAATTGAACACACTTTTAATTCCTAAGCTTCCATTTTATAGGGCTTGAATGGATTATTTAAGACTTTAAATGTTACTATGTATTCCTTTAATAATTATTTTGACAGATTTGTTTCACAAAGCATGTATAAAAATTATTTAGACTTCACACTTAACTGACCTACAATATCAATTTTTTATTATAATTACTTACTCATTTTGTGTTCTCTTTTGAATCATTTTCAGGTAACCAGGATGTTTTTAAATAATTTTACTTCTAAAAAGTTCACTAAAGTAGCACACTTTAAGTCCTTGTTCCCCTAGGGAATAAAAAGAAAATGTTTATGTATTTCTATTGCCTTCACAAGAGAAAATATTTTGCTTTTAACTTATTTAACCAAAACCTTTCTACTAAAAACTCTGTAGATAGTCTAGAGAAGTTCTTCATTGCCTTCTAATTACACTTCTAGTAAATGTTTGAGAAAAGATATAAAATTAGCCATTTTTAAATTATTTTTAGATAACCAATTTATTTTTTATAAGAATACATGTAAAAATTTTCTTCTTGATTTTTTTACTTCAAAATTTTGCCACTGTGTGTTTTAGTTGAGCTCTTTTCAAATTAATTTTGCTTGAAATGTAAAGAGCCATTCTGGTTTAAAGACATGGGTCATTTTTTTTTTCTCCAAAGTGTCTTCTTTGGTTAACTCATTGATTATTGCCATCTGTTTCTTTCTTTTTTCTTTTTTCCTCAAATATCAGTATTTTATAGGAATGCGATAAATTTTTTTCTTCGATGTCCATTATCTTCTTTTTTATCATCTATCCTATTATCTGTATTCTTAAAAGCCTTTACCAATTTGTCCTCTAAGTAAAACATGTCAATCCTCTTCAGTATTTGTTTGGTTCTTGTTCTCTTTGACAAAGATTTTTATTTCTGTTATTGTATTTACAGTAAGCTTGCAATTCTTTTTTATCTTACTTGGCTCTTTTCCGATTAAAATACCTTTTGCTCAGTTACTGGCATTCCTCTTACATAGCTCTCACATGGGTCATTGTGCAATCTACTGAGGCTATCCAGGGTTTTGCTAAAATTTTATTCTGACTTTTCTAGGAGAGCGTATTAAAAGATATGTCATTGTTTTGAACCTTTGTGACAATATTTCCTTTTTCTTTGTCATGCTTTTTATATTCCAGTGAAGGGAACCAAGGTTTTGCCACTCTGAAGGTGCTCATTTGGGATGTTGATTTTAGGCTATTTATCAAGAAACAAGATTCAAAAAGAATATTTGACTCACCCTCCTTTCATGCAGAATAACCTACTTCAGGAAGAATACCTTAGGATGTTCGCCTTAGCCTAGTTTGAATTAAGTATGGTAAATAGGAGGGGGCCTGTTAGCCTAAATATCCACTGTGTCCCATCGTTTCTGGGTTGGCTAACAAGAATTTTCCTGCCATATATGTTCTGCTCTTCCTCAACTACCTGTAAATTGCCCATTCTCACTTCTGAGATCTAATTTTTGGTTCTTCCCCTTTTCTCCTTTGTCCAAAATGTCATATATATCCAATGTTGCCTCACAATCTTTGAAATTTTTAGGAATATATGAGTTCCCACTTGTATGTATTAAATTAAATTTTGATTTTCTCATTAATCTGCCTCTGTTAATTTGATTATTAGCCCAGCTAGAAGAAAGTAGAAGGCAGGAGGAAAAGTATTATTATTATTATTATTATTTGTAGTTCTCTAACCAGCCAGTCTGTAATGAGGTAATTTCTAGCCAGGAATTTTTCATAGAAATTGTTTGTAGCTTTCTCTTGACTCGATTCAATGTGTCCTTGGGTATTGGAAGATATGTTTTCTTATTTTGAACTTGGAAAACACATTCATGGTCACTATCCTAGTAAAAGTTCCAGAACCTAGTATTAGTTAGTTATTAATGAGAGAGAAGGGAGCAAACTAAGCCTGATAAGTCAGGAAATAGCAATTTCATAGTCACCTCAGAGAGTAGCCAGCATCATTCTGGACAACATTCTGCCTAGTTAGTTAACTAGGCAGGAAAGACGGTGAGACATTTTTACAGCTACCATGAGGGTGGGGTGGTGGTGGTAAGAACTAGTATGTTCTGCCAGATTAACATGGGGCAGGAAGAAAATGGTGAGGAGAAATTTTTTTTCCTGACTGCATGTACAGTAGAAGCCAAAAGATGAAGCAGAACAATGAGGCATGTGCAGCAGGAGCCAAAATGGTGACCATAAAAGAGCACTAGTCTAGGAAAGTCTGAGAGAAGCATCAGATTGGAGAAGGGCACCAGCCCTGGAGAGTTCAGGAAAGAGATTAGATAGGGGGAGGGCACCAGCACAGGCCCAGGAAAAACCGGGAGAAAGATTGGATAGTTTGAAAGGAAGTATGCTCTTACCCCAAACCCAAAGAAAAATATAGAGACTTAGCAAGGACCTCAGAGCAGCCCCTACCCTATAGCCTGCCCATTCGTTCTGCCTCTCTGAGAGTGTACTGTCAATTGTCACTTGTCATTTTTTACTCTTATAATAAATCTTCCCACTATCGTTAAGTTCCTCCTTTGTGGGTGTCCCTGAAATTCTTTTCCTGTGACACCACCGAAGAACAGTAGTCTCCAGTTACACTAGTAAGACTTGAACTCGTTATTCTGCTAAATTCTTTGGAGTTAATTCTATCTCTGCTATTTCTTTCATACTCTAAACCTACTGAATATATGGGGGGAAGGCCAATTTTTCAGCCATCAATGCTCTCTTTGTCTATATCGTAATCAACCATGATCTACTTCTTAGAACCATAGCTCTCAGGACACAATATACTACAGCTAATCCTGTTCCTATTCAGCCAATTGTTACTCCCTTTCATGTTGCTCTCTGGGAGTCTGTTTCGAAGTGGATACACAAGAGGAGGTGTCAATAAGGTTGGGGAACAAATAGGAGCATTCTGATTGCCTCAAGGGCAGCATTCATGAAGCACACAACTTGCTTTTGGTTTGTACAAACCCAGAGCCTCTGAATTAGTAACCTATCTTTTTAGGCTGAAGGTTTTTCTTGGTTTCTGGAGAAAAGATTAATTCATTGCATTTGATTTAAGCACCACAGGTATTGTTGTTAGTGGAATTTGCTCTCACATTTGGCGAAAGGTAGGCTGAATGTAAGATGACAGTTTTTGTTTTTATTTTTGTTATCAGTTTTTTGTTGTTCGGTTTTTTGCTGTATCTTCGTGAGGATTGGGGTGGGGATCAGAGATACTGTATTAGGGACAGCTTGTCAGGCAACATTTTAAACTGGAAGGCAATTAGAGTCCTTTGTTGCCATTTGAATTCATGCATTTCACATTAATCTGTCAGCAACCACCTACATAACATTTGACTTTGTGACCCTGCCTTACTCATATCTACAATGTTAAGTATAATTAATCACTCTTTCTGAATGAGCCAAACTCGGATACTTTGCTATCCAGCTCACCACTGCAAAAGTCTTGTAGAGAAAAATTCTCCCATTAAAACTATTTCACTAAGGTTAAGAAAGAGAGATGACTCATTTTCTAGCATTTGAGTAAGCTAAAACTGTGTATTTTCTCTTTACTTTCTTCTCATTGTTTTAATAGACAGGAAATATATTTTAGGATTACCAGTAGAGACCTCTTGTCATCTTGAGATATTGAAGGAACTATCATGGTAATCTCAAAAGGACATGGAGTTAGGATTCTTGACATTTAGGTTCTAATCCTGATTCTAACAAGCTCGTAACCCAGGTCAAATAATTTTACCCCACTGGATCTCAGTTTCTCCATCTGTAAAATCAGTGGCCCTTTCAACTCTCCTATTCCACAATGAAAGGAAAATATTACACAAACTTTCATGAAGTGAAAGTCATTGATAAGATACATCGGATTATCCAATTATGTCACCTAGTTCCAAACTTCATAATTTTTATGACCTCCAACACAGATATCAATCTTTTATTTAATCTGGCAGAATTTTCCTGAGTTTAGAAGCTCAACATTGAATTAACCCAGTTTCTTTATTATGATCCTATAATGCAGTTCTGGTTACTGGATTTTTATATTGACTCTTTGGATAAATCACTACCTTGATTTATTTTTCTGTTCTCACATCCAGGGTCAGCTCCATGGACATTTAACCAGTTCAATTGTCTGGTATCCCACACTTAGTTTAATTCTCTGCTGCTGGAGTCTTGAAATTCTTAACATCATCTCTGAACTTGTGTTTTCTAAGTGAAGCCCCTTGGGTCTATGGAAAAGAGTAGATACGCACAATATGTATATCCAACATTTCTTTCCTCCCTATTCATATCGATATCCCAAAGATTATACTTTATGTTCAAACTAGGACGTGCTTTCTACACAGGAAAAAAAAGTCAATAGCATTCTAAGAAACACAAATGAGGCCTGGCTGGTGTGGTTCAGTGGATTGAGCATCGGACTGCAAAGCAAAGGGTTGCTGGTTTGATTCCCAGTCAGGGCATCAGGGCTCATACCTGGATTGCAGGCCAGGTCTCCAGTAGGGGGCGTGCAAGGTGCAACCATACAGTGATGTTTCTCTCCCTCTCAGTCTCTCCCTCTTCCCCCTCTCTAAAAATAAATGAATAAAATCTTTTTAAAATAAACACATAAGAATAAGGAAACTATAATTTTTGTCTTACTTATGTTACTTTCTAACAACCACTTATACTGAAATGCCATGACATAGAAAGGAAGGAAAAGATAGAAGGCAATCCTCTAAAGAAGTAAAAAAATTGTTAGCTGAGTTATTTTTGCACCATGTTTCTGCTCTTCTGGTGAGAACATAATACATATTCATGTATGAGCTATTAAATATGTCATGTTGGCAAGTCCACATACAATTAAATGCTTTTATGTTTTAATTTAAAACTGGAATTGCACAATTTCAAAATGATATTACTCTTGCCAGTAACTTAAAATTTTTGTGTTTTTTTTCACTAGAATATTAAATAACAAATAAAAACACCACGATAAATTGAGAAATCCCAAGAATAAAGGAAAATATTTATATTTTAGTACTTTAATGGCACCTTTTTCCTACTCTTTGAACAAGAGGCTCAGCACTTTCATTTTGCACTGGGCTCACAGATCGTGAAGCCAGGAGTCTGGCCCTGCCCACCTCCAGGCTATTCCTTGCCTTTTATCCTAGCAGTTCTAGGAGGAGGCCTACTTTGATCTTGCTAACTTCCTAATTTACTAACAGGATTAAGGATTGTAGGTGTGGGAGAGGGGGTGGGGGTGTGGATGGGGCAGAGGAGAGCAATGGGAGAAAGACTGGAACCTCTGCAAGTGAACAATAATAGAAAAAGAAAAGGGAATTACAGTCTGTGTAGTCAGCTCCCAGTAACTGGTCATTGATGTTCCTTACAACATGGACCTGTGGCTCTTCTGAGACCATTTCAACGTGCCCCTCACCTTCTCAGCCATCCTATTTCAGCTTCTGGGATTATGTATCATCCCCTACGTATATACAGTCTGCTCAGTCACCAGCTCCTGGCTTTTGTCATGGTCAGCCCTCAATTACTTGGCTCAGTGTTTGTGGGGTCAGGGACATAGAGTGAAAAAGATTCATTCATTCTTTGAAGCTGATTTTACTCATTGTATATCTTATGAAAGACAAAATAACCAAGACAAAGTCACATGTTATTGGTTTCATGTACAACTGCAGATCCCACCTTTTCAATAGATAGGTCACGACATCTTGTTAAGTTAGTCCTGAAAGAACAGTCCAGCATATTATGTGTGATTCCCTCAGGTAAAGGCAAGCAAATTGATACCTAGAGAGATGCCTCATTTGCCTGTTAACACACAACTAGTTAATAACAAATAAAACTAGGATCAAGATCTTCTAACAGTACAGGTGAGGTTACTAAACAGGACCATAATATGCATACATGGTCCAATCCCAGGGAGCTAGAAGGGGTGGGGCAGAAAGACATCATAAGGCATCATTGTCATTTTGGAGCCCTGGCCTATCAGACAACCACAATCCTTACTACCAGATCTGGTCATGTGGTATTTCTTCTACCATCCCCTCAGCCTTTATTATCCAAATAATAGTCCAAGACTGTCAGCATCAGCATCACCTGCAGCTTTTTAGAAGTGAAAACCTCCGGACCCACCTCTAGTCTGCAGAACCAGAATCTGTGATTTTTAACAGGACCCCAAGGAGATTTTTTTAAAACTTTAAAGTTTGAGAAGCATTGATCTCAATTTAAAATGCTTCTGAAGTGGAGGGAGAGGGGTCAGAGAGGGAGGGGGAGAGAGAAAAAGTGTCACTAAAAGTCTCTCATTCCATTTGTGTTTAGCATAAAACCTGAGACTTAGTTCCATTGTTTCCTTTACTCACTTTTCTTCTCTTTCGTCTTTTTTTCCCAAGGCTTTTTATTGCCTTTGCTGTTATTATACTGAAGAGCTACATGAGACAGAAAGCTTGGCAGCCTTCCCACAATCCTCAGCATGTGGGAATAGCAAGTAACAAAGTGTTAGCCCCTGCCAACTGGTGGTTCCGTGTAAATGTCTCTGTTAACATCCAACACTGCTGCTAGCAGCCATCGGAGCAAAGCGGCAAATCTGTTCCTCTCTTCGGTGTGGAAAACACTACCGAAAAAGTCACCTAATTACTTGATTAAGATGTATCAATCCTGGAAATTGTTGATCTAGAACACTGAGGCTCTGACATTTAGTTCATTCTTGATTAAACAGAATAGTTTCAACCTGATTCTTATGTGTCGTCTCCAAGTGCTGTGTGCCACGCAGAGGATGATAACAGTGCAAGTATTTCATGGAGGAGAAGGAAAAAAAACAGTTTGGGGCCAAATCCTTTTGGTTGTCTTGTCTCAATATATCCCTTTAAGTCCCTGTGGCAATAATTAGAAAAGAAATGGATGATCCTAGAAAGATTAAGATTCTATAAATCTCTGATAATAATAGGGAAAATCATTATTTTTGTAAGCATCCTAATTCTATTTTGAAAAAATTGAGCATTTGCTCCAACACCTAAGATACAAAGATCACAGTTCACCTCCACCCTGTTTAAATGCATTATTGAAAGCATTTCTACCTGCACAGTCTCACACCCACATTCCTTTCCAGATGCAGTTTTTCTGGTTCAGTCATGACCCACCTGGGCAGGAGTGGGTGCCCTTCAGTGGCAAGCTGCTTCTTCTGGTCACGATGTCACCTCATTACTTTAAGAGAAGCTGGTGGCCCACCTTCTAGGATTACCTACACCAAGAGCTGAACAGTACCAAAAAGTTCTTCCAAAGACTGAATTTTCTTTGAAAGCTAATGTGAGGGGGAAGAAGAATAGGAACCCAAAACCTATAGCTTAGCTGTTATTTTAAAGAAGCACTTTCTATTTTTAGCCAAAATGAATGTCCTGCTTTGCTCCCAAAAACACCTTCCTTGATTTAAGAAAAGTGGAAGTTTGCTTCAATTATCAACTTTCTGTTGACATTCAGGAAGGGTTACCTACGATAATTGCATGGCTTCTTCTTCTTCTAATTACCTGGCCATTGTCCCCTAGGCTGAAACACAGCGATGACTGTCTAGAATGAGCTCAGGCTTCTTTTATTTTTTTTCAAGCATGAGGAAATGAACCAGGTAGCAAGATAGTACCATCTGTGGCTACATGTGCTCCCAGAAAAGGCACCCTGCCTGGACAACACTAAATCGCTGCATCCAAACCATCCATATGATCTCAGGCTTTAAAGATAACTGAAGTTGCTTACTTGGTGTTATGATCATTGAAGAACTACAATTCAGTAGTGCAAAAGAGGCTTCACCAGCTCACTTTTAGCACCGTAAGTAAACAAATTTGTTTTAGCTGGCACAAAGATGGTTTGCAAGCTGAAATAATTTTCATTTTGCCAAAATAATAGGCAGAATTTCCAGAGCAAGCCTCCTCTACTCCACATGGAAGTGATATTACAGTAAAATTTACTGTATCTTAACCAACATTCAGCCAAAATCTTCTAAGACAATCTCAGTTTTAAATATTGGAGCCCATATCAGTCTCTGCTCTTAAGCAGTACAATACCCCATCCCTGTCTACATAAACTTTGAAAATGTCCTAATTATCTAAAGGATATTTCCTAGTTTCCCTCTCACAATGTAAAATGATTCAATGTCTTCTTTAAACCATGTTCTTAGTTTGCATATAGGTCATTGGAAAAATGCCTGATTATCTTTTGAGGGAGTTCCACCATAATTTAAACAAAACATAAGCCACTGTATACATCCAACCTTCATCCTCTTCTTTGGGTGTTCCAGTAACCCACAAATAATGACACTTAAAGTAACCCAAGATCTTTCCAAAAGATAATAGCTGCAAACCACTGGCAAGGGAAAACACATAGATTCTTGAACATTTTACATTCAGTATATACAGTACATTTGTCTGAATGGACATTAGGTGGTAATTACTGATAACTCTGGAACAAGGAATTGGCTTCAAGGTTTCCAAAGCTATTCTTTGCTATCTCTTCAGATCAAAATCTTTAGCCAGTCCAGGTAGTTTCTCCTGTCTGTACGTGTGTCATTGAACTTCACCATGTATATGAAGTGAGAACTGACAACTTACTCAGGGCAAGTTCCTAGAGAGAACTGGAAAATTCCTAAAGAGGTTGTTTGGTTTTTTGTTTGAATTTTCTGTACTGCTCTTCTAGTAGAGAATGATTTATAATAGAAGAAGAAAATTTACAAGATGGAATCCAGGGTAGAAGAAATATCTCTAAGATCTCTAAGCCTTGCTGTTACTCATCACCAATGAGGTCACTCTTACACAGAGACAAGGATAACCGAAGCTTCAAGTAAACCCAAGCACATCTGGTTACTTTTTTTTTTTCTAACTTTTTCTTACCTTTCTTCTCCAGAGCTCTCCTCTTAATTCTGTTCACCACATTCTTAAGTCTTTTATGTTAGACTCCTTTTCTCTGCTCAGATATGATATTCTCCAGTGTCCCATCTTTTGGTCTTTTCTATTTGCAGTCCTATAGTAATTTAATTTACTTCCCTGTCTCATATTTAAACTCATTATCATCAAATATACAGCATCAATTCTATTCTCTTTTCAAGGTCAGACCTCTCATTCATCTCCACTTTTATGGTCTTCAGAGAGTTTATTCTTAACCAGGCCTAAAACCAAACTCACAATCTCGCCATCCTTAAGGTTTGAACTCTTCCTATGTTTCCAATCACAGTTAACAGCATCTACATGTAGTTCATCAACTGAATCAGAAGCTTGGAAGAATTCTTTCTCTTCCATAAGACTCTCAGCTGCATACTTGCAAGGATTTTGTGTTAGTAACCTATATAATGCATGGCAAAGTACCCAGCACATTGCACGTTCTTAGTAAAGATTTAATCAGTAAATCATAAAATTCTTGATTCATTCACTCCTCGTGTTCTTGTATTGTCCATCTGGTCAACAAATTTCACAGTTCTAATTCAAAAGCATTGCTGAAACTCATCCTCTTTTCTCCATTTCTACCTCTCTGTCATGGACTTTTTACTTCTCTGCCTTTTATGTCTTCTTCTAATGGCACTCCATCCTCCACATTGCCACAAGAGTTATCTTTCCAAAACAGAAGTCTGACAGTGTCGTTCACCAACAGAAATACGTCTGTTGACATTCCACACAGTTTCACATGTTTCTTGGCCCAAAAGTCTAGCTTCTCACCATTTGCCATTTCTCCATTACCAACCTTGTGCTCTACCTAACTGAACTTGATTCCATTCTTAAACACAGTGCTCATTCTCCCATGTCCCATTGATTTGCTCATGCTCCTCTCTTTTCCTGTAATGCCCTTCCACTATCTTAGTCTCATTGCAGGGAATTCAACATCATCTCTTTTGTGAAGTTTCTTCCGATGTCCATGGAGTTTTCTTGTTTTGTATGCCCATTACAATTTGCTCAGCATTTGTTAAAAGAATTTTCATAGTATTTTTCATGTCCAGTTGGCCTAATGCATTGTGAGTTTCTTAAAGTTCTTCCAAAGGGATCATGCTAAATTTATTTCTACTGTCCCCACAGTTCAGCCAGATGGTAGCACATAGTAGCCATTCAGTATATGTTTCAAAGCAAGTCTCTTTCTGTAATACTGAAAATAGAAAACGTAAGTCTGAATTGAATAGGAAGTAGAAGCACGTTTTCACCAAAACCCTGAAAGACTTTAATATACCATAAAAAATCCAGCGCTCAAAACATTATTGCTATTAAAACCCGTGTCTGCAGTGAGACAGGGCAAAGGGCTAAAAGAAGAGAGAAATCAGTTAAGAGTTTGTTCTTATGTTTGTAGGAACTATCTGGACAATTTTTACTTTTCTGACATTGAACCATAACCTTCCAAGAAGTCCACCCACACATGGTTCCCTGATGAGATCAGCATGCAGCTCACTGGGATGCTTGCCACAGTTGTTTATCTAAGCAGGGGCAAGTAACAACTGATACAGATTCAGCCCTACAGTTAAATGAAAAATGATTTGGCATAGACTTCAAACTGTGTTAACATAATTGAGCACTGAGTTAGGGGTAGGGGCATCTTTATTCTACCTGCCTCTCTGGGAAATGTTTATTGTTTTTCTATTTACTATGTGTCATAATCTTCTGAATAGGTAGTAAGAGATACGTAGATATATACATACAGAATGTCATTATATTTATTTCATTTCATTTATTCCATCAGCAAAATAAACTGATTAAAGATGCTTCTATATCCAACAGAATTAAAATTAAAAAGTTTTGAAAAACTGGGAGTGCTTCTGCTTGGAATAATACTACATCATTTAAATATCTCTGAATTGAACCTGTAGATACAGATGACAAAGGGTCATAGCTGTTTTTGCAATTTTAACTCACTGATATATCTTTTATATTTCACCCCTCATGGGCTAAACATAGCAAGTGCCCTGCATTTACATCATTATCAGCAGTTTATATGCTTTCTTTAGAGTTCCTAATAAAGATCTCTATTGTTTGATATGCAATTGTCTTGAGAAAAGAGCATTGATCTCAGTAGACACATACTCATTTTTTTTTTTATCTGAATGAATAAAGAAGACAAAGAGAGCCAGCGTGTGTCATTGGGGATCTAGGGCCCAAAAGTCACATGGGAATTTTCCGGCCCACCGCTGAGCCGTAGTAGTGCTCATGCCCTACCGGGGTTGGAGGGAGCCAGGAGGCAGCGTCTCTCAGATCCCATCCGGGCCAACCCTCTCAGCATTTGTAGATGAAGATCTCTGCCAAAGATAATCTCTCCCCACTCTTGGCTTGGTGATATTAAATCCTTCAATTTGAGACAGAAATTCTCCTCTCACAATTGGAGAAAGATGTGAAACCCAACGGAGAAGGGACCAATAAAAGCACGTTGATTTAATACTATTATAGGTAGAAATTAGTAAACAGAATCAGATCTTTCCATACTATTTATTTATTTATCTGGAAGAGCAACATCAGAGAAAGTGAGGATGAAAAGAAATAAACCTAGAAAGAATGAGGAAATGGGATTTCTAACTTGAAGAGGGAGAGTATAATGAAGACATAAAAAAATGAAAATAAGCTTTCCTCTATTTAAATCATTTGCTCACAAGTGATAAAAATAATAAAAATAATGACAACAATAATAATTGAGTATTATTATATATCAAATTCTGTGCTAATTATTTTCATAAATTTATCTGATTTAATTCCCTAAAGAATCCTGGGAGGCAGGTAGTATGATTTTAATTTCACAAATTAATAAATATGTTAATCGATTTGCCCAAAGTCATATAGTTTAAGAAATGTTACAACTGGAATTGTAGCTCGGGTCTGTCTGATTCCAAATCCCGTGTACTTAAATAATACAGTGCTATGTTTATGTAGCGCTTTCCACATAGAAAGTTATATATGTAGCCTCGCCTACTTCAGTTCTCAGTTTAAATCATAATAACAGTTCATTATAGCTGTGACAAGAGTGGGCTGAACAAAAACTGAAACAAGACAAGAGTTAGGTTTTAAAGATACTAAAGAAAGTAACGCTTTGCATACCTGAATTTTGATATCTGAGAATAACCTACCAGCTCGTGGGCATAGTGGGGTATTTTATTCAATTCAATGGATACAGGGTTGATCCAAAAAATGGATTTGTTTTCTGGAGGGCAGTCCCCTTGTAGTACAGACTTCCCCTGCTAAGTGCCTGTTCTGGAACCCATCTGTATCAGTGTATCAGCTGATGATGTGAGAGGCCACGTTCAGATTCAGTGAATTTTTTTTGAAGACTCTTTCAACACATTTGCCCATTTCATGATGGGTGATTTACGAATGCACCTGCCCACACCACGCTGAGTGTTCAGCAGATTTGGTTCAAAAATGGCATGACCCCTGTGTCCCATCCTCTCTTTTCACCTGATCTCACCCTGAGAGACTTTTTTTTGTTTGTTTCTCTGAATGAAAAAAGTCCTCAAAGGGAAACGTTTTGCTGATGTGGAAGAGGTGAAACAAAAAATGACTGAAGAACTGATAGGCATCAAAATCAACGAGTTCAGGAACTGTTTTGGGCAGTAGAAAAAAAAATGTCTTGCTAAGTGTATTGCATCAGATGTGGAGTACTTTGAAAGTGACTGAAGTTTAAACATGTAAGGATAAATACAAATTTTTTCTAAATAAATTCTGTTTTTAGAGGGTCCCTCCTTGTATGTTGGATTGAAAATTTAATTTGTGATCTGCTGCAACTTTACTGGCAGTTAATTTCAGCAAGGGAAATCAGTGATTTTAACCATGAATCAAATGTGTTTCAGAGGAGCAAAATAAGCACATTCCCTCAGCTAGAGAAATTTACCAGTTAGATTTTGTGTATAAAATTATCAACCACATTAAATTACCACTAATGAAGACCAACTGCATACAAGGTCTGTTCAGAAGGTATCCAGCCATGTACTATGAAAAACAGAAACATTGCAAAAGATACAAGATACAGAAAACATTGTACATAGGACCATGACACCTCAGTCCCCTTCAAAGTAGGCACCTTGGGATCTCACACAGTTCTCCCAATCTTTATCAGCTGCGTCACCATATTTTCCCGAATCTCACTGATGGTCTGAATCTCTTCCCTTTCAGAGGTGATTTTAGTTTGGGGAAAAGTCGGAAGTTGCAGGGCACTAAAGCTGGGCTGTTAAGGGGGCCAAGTCACCTGGGTGATTTGATGTTTCGCTAAAAAACTCTGCATGAGGCATGAGCAGACACATTGTCATGATGAAGCTGCCAATCACCAGTTGCCCATAGCTTTGACCTTCTGAATCATCCAAATAGTTTCTGAGGAGGAATGTTCAAGCTTAATGCAAAATCTGATGCAGATTTGTTGCTCTACTCAATTATTGTGAATGTGACAGCCACACAGTATACATGGTCACTCAACAGCATCTACCACCAACACTGACTGGTACAGTGAAGTCGTCATCATCACTCATGTGCATTCCAGTCCACCCTCCTTGGCTGCCAGGTTACATGGATGTTATGCAAATCAGTTCTTGTTATATTAACAAACATTGGGCTTTTTCTGTACAGACCTCATATACTTCATCATCATTGTGCATTATTATTGTTAATAAAGAGTAAGCTAGACATTTATTCACTCAGGGAGCAGTGACTCAGTTCTACTGTTGGCCTGGCACTGTTGTAGGCTCTGGGGATTCAGGAACGACCATGACAAATGAGGTTATTGCTTTGGCGAGCATGAGGTATGAAAGGAAAGAGTGACTCATTATAAAACAAACAGATAACAGAAAATATCCAAGGATTAAACTGGGTGATGTAAATGGATGTGGGCAGGTGATTAATTTCAGTTGGACGGTCAAAGATAGCCTGTCTGATAAGATGATTTTTCAGCTGAGGTCTCTATGAGAGAAATCAGCCATGACAAGATCAAAGAGAAAGGCTTTATAACATGTGTCACTATCTTTTCAGGTGCTTCTGATACATTTGGTTGATTATCCAGGGCAATAAATTTGCTATTACCCCATTACCTCCAGCCAAAACTTGTCCCAAGTAAAACAAGTACCCCAGGTGATTCAGATATGCATCAAAGTTAAAGAATATTGCTTAAAGGGGTGAAAAAAATCTCTTTGCCTCTTTGCAATTGATCTTACCTTGACTTGCAATTTGGCATGAATCTTTACTAAATGTCAAACGGGAAGATTACTAAACATTCAAGATGATTTTTTTTAAATCATGAAATCCCAAGTATATTCCTAAAACTTAATAATAAGACAATCACCTAATTTGGGTAAGAAACATCAAATCTTATTGGTCTGTAATGAAGATATTGGAGTATAACAGTGTGAGGCTATTTCTTCCAATAGCCCATAATCTATAGCTGCCTGCATCAAAATGATCTAGGAATTTTACAGTTGTTTCTTTTATTTTTTAAATCATGAAATCCCAAGTATATTCCTAAAACTTAATAATAAGACAATCACCTAATTTGGGTAAGAAACATCAAATCTTATTGGTCTGTAATGAAGATATTGGAGTATAACAGTGTGAGGCTATTTCTTCCAATAGCCCATAATCTATAGCTGCCTGCATCAAAATGATCTAGGAATTTTACAGTTGTTTCTTTTATTCTCCCAAGATCATTGATTATTATTTGCACATTCATGAGTTTTGAAAGAAAAAAGCTATTAATCTGGCTTTGTGGGAAACCTTATAAAATTGGGAAAGAGAGAGGCTGATAACAGGAGAAGATTAATACCCATGTAGTGCCAATAAGGTGACTAATGCAATTACTTCCTTATGAAGCTGTACCTATAAAACTGTTGAATTTTATTTTTTAAAAAAAGAAAACTTGAAGTTCATGCATTGACTTTTTGCCCAAGAATATTTGAAAATTCCTTTTACTGGAATGAAAAACTTTATTTCAGTAGTGAAAACATTTCCTAGGAAGGGTTAATTATCGTACTTCTGAACAAGTTGGCATTAGCCACAATGAGTAATACACATGGGCATGAGAAGCTAAAATGTTATTACACAATATTTTTTATGTCATATGGAAAACTAAGCAAAAAGAAGTATAAAACATTAGGAATTCATTTATTGCCATTTCCTCATATTAATAATATTCCTATAACAAGTGTTTTTATGGTATTTATTATACTTTTAAAATTTAGATTCAATGTGTCTGTATAATTTTTTTCTTTCTGAACACAAATACCTGTCTACAACCTAATAATGAGAATGCTTTCTTCAATTGATTGTAGCACCTCTAGTATCACCCTCATTATGGTTTCCTTTTCAATATAGTAGAAGTCACATGTTCATTCCATGAAAATAAGTGCTTCATTTTGAATTGGAGATATATCTAACAATGTCTTTCAGCATTTCTTAAGAGAAGTTACTTGTCACTCTTCACTATAGTCAGAGAATTCCAGGAGTGAAATGGAGAAAACTGAAAGTAACATGTATTTATAAGACTATGAAGAGATAAAAAACCTGTCTCAATGAGTTAAATAAGCATTTTAAAAATACCTGTTATTTATAGCTCTAACAAATCTCCCTAAAACTTAAAGGTATCATTCTCTCTTGCATTTCTGTGAGTCGACGTAGCACAGCCGAATGGTTCTGGTGTGGGGTCTCAGAGGCAATTGCAGCCAAACTCAGCTGGGGTGGATGGCCAAGATGGATGGATGGCCAGTCACTCACATGACTTGCATGGGACGCTGGCTGTTGCTGGGAGCATAGGAAAGGCTTCTCTTTGTGACTTGAGATTCTCCTATCATGACAGCTGGGTTCCAAAATGAAGTGTTCCAAGAGGCCAAAAGTAGAAGTGTAAACAAATCACCACAAACCTGGTGGTATGACACAGCACCCATCTTTTATCTCACTATTTCTGTAGGTCAGAAGTCTAGACACAACTTACCTTAGCTTGGTCTTCTGCTCAGGATCTCTCAAGGCTGCAATCAAGGTGTCAGCCAGGACTACAGTCTCCCCTGAGGCCCAAGGTGCTTTTCCATGCTAAACGGTTGTTGGTAAAATTCATTTGCTTTCACTTGTAGAATTAATGGAAACTTGCTTCTTCAAGGCCAACAGAGAGTATATCTTAGTTTGGGGAAGATCTTATCTTTTATATATACATAAGCAATAGCTTTATTTTCATATAATTCATATCTCATACAATCCACTCATTTAAGGTGTTTAATTTTATGGTTTTTAGTATAGAGTTGTTCCACTATCACAATAGTCTAATTTGAGAACACTTTTTGACATCACAAAAGACCTTGGTGCCCATTAGCATTACTCTCCATTCCACCTCCACCTCTAGCCCTAGTCAACCACTAATCTGTAATACTTTTTTCCATAGATTTCCCTGTTCTGGACATACTATGGAATCATCCAATATGTGAGTTTTGTGACTGGCTTCTTCAAAGTTTTCAAGGTTCATCCATACTGTATCTTATTAGTATTTTAGTCCTTTGTACAGTTTAATACCATTCTGTTTTATGGATAAAACACATTTTATTCACCCATTCATCAACAGGTGGAAATTAAGGGTGCTTCTGCTTTGGAAATATTATAAATAATGCTGCTATGAACACTAATGTAGAAATTTTTGTATGGATATATGTTTGCTTTTCTCTTGGTTTTACAACTGGGGTAAAGTTACTAGGTCACATGGAGCTCTATGTTGAACAGTTTGAGAAGCTGCCAAACATTTTCCAAAGTTGATGTATCATTTTACATTCCCAGTAGTAACGAATAATATAAGGACCCCTATTTCTCCTTATCCTTATCAACAACTGTTATGGTCTGTCTTTTTTATTATAAGCATACTAGTGGATATGTAATAAGTTTCTCAGTGTAGTTTTATATATCATTGTAGTTTTGACTTTATTTCCCTAATGACTAACGATGTTAATCATCTTTTCATGTGCTATGTGTATACCTTCAATGGGAAAAATTTCTTCAAAGCCTTTGTCAATTGTTTTAGTTGAATTATTGATGTGTTTATTATTATGCTGTGTTAATTATATACTATGAACATAAATCCTTTACTAGATATACAATTTACCAATATTTTTCCCATGCTATATATTGGCTTTTCACTTAATGGATTATGTTCTTTGAATTACAAAAGTTTTTGAGTTTGAAAAAGTACCATTTATCTATTTTGTCTTTTGCCATTTGTGCTTCTGAAGTTTATCTAAGGAACTTTTTCCTAACCCAAATTCATGAAGATGATTTCTGAGTTTTATACTTAATGCTTACATTTAAGCTTATTATACATTTTGAGTTAATTTTACATGTGATGTGGAAGGATGTCCAGCTTCATTCTTTTGTATGGATACCCAGTTGTCTCAACACCATTTGTTGGAAAAACTGAGCCTTCTTTTAAAGGATTCGCATGATTAAGGTTGACCTAATTATAGTAGCCTTCCTTCAGTTAACTCAAAACAACTTATTAGGGATCTTAATTACATCTGCAAATCCATTCACCTTAGCCACATAAGGTAACATAATCACTAAAGTGACATTTATCATAGTCACAGGTCCCACCCAGAGTCAAGAAAAGGATACAGAACAGAACATGCACTCCAGGAGGTGAGAATTTTGGAGGACTCCTTAGAATTCTGCCTACTATAGAGTCTGAAGGCCTGGATTTGGCAACTGACAGATCATCATTTCTATCATATTTCATTGGTTAAGAAATCATAGAGGCCACCCAAATGTAAGGGAAGAATTGTAGACTCCACTTCTTAATAAGAGGACACCCTTAAGAACTTGTGCCTAACTTTAATTCACCATAACCCAGTGGATTAAAAAGTGGCTTTACATAAGGTTCTTAATTAAAATATTGTACTTCTAGTTTTCTTTCTTCTATGTTAATATTCTAAAGGACACTTAAAAGCAAGAAGTTAACATTTTGTAAAGAAAAATATGGAACAGAATACAATAACTACTTAAGTTCATATACTCAGGAAGAAATAAAAACCCAGTTTTAATGGGACTTGGGCCAAATCCTCAATAGTTTGTACTTAGTGCACACCCACATGAGTCACCTTGGCCATTCCGTGTAGTATATTTCCTTCTTTGTGAGCAAGAGGTGGCCCTTGACTGATCTTAGAAAGATGATTCAAATCATATACGCAAAACAGTTTTCTCAGAATTAAGAACTCGGAAAAGACTTGATTATAGCTGCAATTGAAAGTCTCATTCTGATTCTTGAGGAGACATTTATAAATCCATTTTTAATTCTGTGGCTCCAGGATCTGAACTAGTGCCACTAACAACTCTATCCCTACCAATGAAATACCACCTCACATCCATTTATATATACGCAAGGATGTGGAGAAACTGGAACCAAATGTAAAATAATGGTGCAGCTGCTATGAAAAATAGTATTATATGAGTCCTCAAATAATCAAAAAATAAGTTACTGTAGGAGACCATTCTGCATGGTGTGGGCCCAGCTCCCACTCGGAGATGCACAGGACCCATGCCCACGGATAGGTTCTCCAGTGGGGAATCAGGCTTGCATTGTACCTAGACTGCTATGAGACCTGCTTTTGCTAAAACTCCCTCACCCTGAATTGAGGCAGCAAACATTTACTGCAAAGTAACTTCCTAAAATCCATGCTAAACCTTCCAAGGATGAGTGTAACTGGTTCAAACACTTTTCCCTTTTCATTTGCAAATATCCTTCTTCTGTGATGTGATTAGAGGCATCAGCTCCTTTGTTTTCTGTAAAAGGTAACCACCTAAAGTGAACCTGTGCAAAGTAAATGAGGACCATCATGTAATGTGCAAGAGAAAAGAAATAAAGGCTTGTCATGGTGGAGGCCATGGATTTTCCTGCCCTTGAGAGAAAAACCATGCTGTCTGCTTTCCTCCTCAGGACTAGGTAGTCACAACGTGGCAGACACCATGAGCTGGGGTCCATGTCAAGGTACCATTTATTCAACAAATCCACTGCTGGGTATATACCCCAAATAATTAAAAGCAGGGTGTCAAAGAAATATCAGTGTACCCAGGTTTATAACAGCATTATGCACAATAGAAAAGAGATAGTCAGAACCTAGTGTCCATCAGGGGATGGATGGATAAAGAGGATGTAGTACATACATAAAATAGAATATCAGTCAGACTCTAAAAAAAGGAAAATTTGACCCATGTTATAACACTAATGAATCTTGAGGACATTATATTAAGTTAATAAAACTGAGAACATGATAATAAATACAAAAACAAAAACCAAATACTGTATGATTCCACTTATATGAGGTACCCAGAATAGTCAGATCTATAGGCACGCACACACACACACACACACACACACACACACACACACAATGATGACTGCCATGGGCTAAGGGAGAGGGAAATGTGAAGTTATTGTTTGGTGCATATAGACTTTGGGGCAATCTTTCTTTCTTTCTTTCTTTCTTTCTTTCTTTCTTTCTTTCTTTCTTTCTTTCTTTCTTTCTTTCAATCTGGTGAAACTAATTTTTTGTACTTCTTATTTTAATTGTATTCTTCCCATTACCATTTAGTCCCCTCATACAGCCCCCCACAATCACTACAGTGTTTCTCACGTCCATGAGTTCTGAAATAAAAAGGGAAACATTTTTTAAAAGTTCTGAAGATGGACGGTGGTGATGATTGCACAACAATGTAAATATACTTGATACTAGCAAACTGCACACTTAAAACAATTAAGATGGTAAATTTTATGTTGTTACTTTATCAAAAATTTTTAAAAGCATGTACAGAAATGTTCATAATTTTGCTTTTTTACTCTTAAATTTTCTATAATGTATTACATATATAACAACAAAAATACCAAATTAATATGAATATCTAGCACAAGTGTTATCTGGTATCTCTTTGCCTTTTAAGATATTCAAGAGATTACTTGAATTCCTGTTTCATGTACAGTGAAAGTTGGAAGTTCTCTCCAAGATTTCAACTAATTCTTAGCAATGGAGTTTGTCTCTGGTTCTTAGTTCCTAAGTCCACTGAATTATTTTATATTAAAAAAAATGTATGCACTCCCAAGAAAGCTATACTCTTCTACCTTATATTTACTTAGGCTCTTCTCAATTTCACAAAAACAAAGTGAAATATTAAAACACCTCATAGACATCGTTTAAAGAATTAACCAAAGATTTGGAGAACTGGGAAGTAGAACTGTTTACATTTACAACTCAAACAACTTCAAGGTGAGTATTCGGCATCTTGCTCTTGAAAGTCATCTCAGTCGCTCCACCAGAGTTACTACACACCTGTGAAAACTGCAACCTTTCACCACCTCCAGCTCATACCGGTTCCCCTCTCTTCTTTTTCTCCCTTCACCTCTCTTCCACGGCATGCTCCTGAATCTTCTTTTTTCTTCCTCAAAGCTCACAATTCTTCTCATGTATGCAATTTAGACCTCTTTAGCACCTATCCCCAAATCGAGCTCTAAAACCTCCTAGGAGACCAAAAATCTCTTTATACACATATTCCCCTTTGTAAAGGCTGCTACAGTCATGATAGGGATTTTCTCCCCTTTTCCAAACAAAAGGAAAGACCCCAAATCTTCCTTTCAACATCCTTCCAACTTTCTCCTCACTCAACCCACTATGCACTGGATTCATCTCCTTGAAGACAGTAGGTCATTATTCTTTGTGTCTTCCCACAAAGAAGAATGGTTCATCTGACCCTGGTCTGCTCAACTCCTGGTCATACAATTTTGGAGTCCCCCACTGAGGGAAAATGTGGGATCCATTTACAGAAACTGCAGTTTCTAGGAACATATGTGCTGGGATTGGTTGTTGGCGTAAACCCACTGCAATGGGTATTAATGGCGATTGCCAGATGTGTTTTCCTTTCTCTTGCATCCTAGAAAAAATTTCCATGGTGCTCTCTCAAGCCTTGAAAATGAAGAGGAAATCAGAGAAGAAATATCTCACATTCTGCTAAAAAAACAAAACAACAACAACACCATGTAAAGCAAGGTTCATTCATCTCAAGTGTGAGGGTTCTCTAAGAGCTGATAAATTAATGTTTATTATATACTTTAAAAGGAACAATAGCTCCACATGTTGAAATATGTTTTAAATGAATGCATGAAACAATTTGAGTTTCTATACAAGACTAGCCTGGTTTGGCTTTCACTATCCATTTATTCTGAAGGAAGGGGCAAATGCTTTAAGTAATGCATTTTAAATTAGTTCAAATAAATAGATGATCATTGATGTTATAATACAATATTTTAAGGTCCCTAGCCATCTAACAATAAGCAAACCCAAAACATAAATAAATTTAAAGAAACAAAACAAAAAAAACACCATGTTACTCTGATACTATAAGGTACTTACTTGTAAAAGATTCTTGATTATTTATTATTTTCTGAAATCTGTTTATTTCTCTGTCCATAAACTGAGTGATTAATCTGTCTCCTTTCCCTCACTGACATAATGCTCCAAAGATACCCACAGAATGTTGCATGGTGCTATGTAATGCAAGGCAAGAGGAACATAAAGGTAAGTGGTAAGAATTATCAGAAGGGTGAAAAAGATTCTAAGATTTATTAGCATAAGAAATTAGAGAAAAGACACACAATCCAAAAATAACCAAATGGACCATTCTGAATGAGCTACCGATATGAAGCTGTTAAATTATCAAACCACAAAAGAGATAAGAATTTAAGAGCAGAAGGAAAATTATCTAAGTGTATATAACTTTTGTTTTGGCAGCCAGATAAATAGTATTAATTTTTTTCTAATATTGTCAGTGGTTAATAGTCTGAAGACACCTGCATTTAGCAAAGTAGACTCTAATTTATGAAAGCTATTAAAACATGATCAAGTGTGAAAATGATTGAGCCAGGTGCCAGGAAACCAGGTTCTAAGGTGAGGGCAGTCAGTAACTTATAAAGAGACTTCCAGTCATAGTCACTTAGTCAAATTCATCCATTCTTTCTTGTGTTCACTCAATCAGAATTTCTTAAAATGCTTATTATTATGTGCTAACAAAAAAACTACTAAATTCTGGATTTCAAATATTATTTAGAAATGGTCGTTGACTTCAAATAGCCCATAGTCTAAAGGGAAAGACAAATTGCAAACACGTTTGTTACATGTCTTTTTTAGGGTAGCACCATCTACCAGGCATTGTTGTAGCAAAAGGGGGAGGGAATCACATTCTTGCATCACATTCCTTGCTGTCAAAGAAAGTGTCACTGGGCCTGTTCATCCCTATCATTTTAGTCATGATGTAAATACGCCATTGAGGATGAAGTTCCAGGTAAGCTGGAAAGTCCTACACAGTTGGCCTGAATGGAAGGAGCAGAATCTCCAGATTCATTCTAAGCCTGCTACATCTGGTAGGGTACCACCGCTACAACATGAGAACCATGAACTTTTTAAGAGCCTACAAAAATATTTACACCTCACAAAAGACAAGAAGAAAAAAGAAAAAACAAACCCCTATGAAATAAAAAATTATAATTGTTTAAGTTCTAAAGCTACAAAGTTAATTGAATTTATTTTATAGCAGTTCAACAGACTTGGTAATATATAAATTATATCTGAAGTGGGTTGTTTATTTTAACATACATATTTGGAAAATGTGTGCTGGGGTCCCCAAAAGTAAGAGTACTCATGGCTCATGAAAGGCTTTGAATAGTTTCTGTAGAGATGGGCCTGGGTTCAACTTCTACCCCAGTCCCATACCAGTTGGGGACTTGAGAAACTATCATAAATGTCTTCTGTTAGTTTAGTATTCTAAAATATGGGGATAATAATATCTGACTTAAAGTATTATAATGAGTACCAAGTGATTTGTTATATGAAAACTTCCTAGAATAATACCCAGTACAAATTGGCTTTTCAATAATTGTTATTTTTATTTTCTTCTATATATAGGGGACACTGCTTTTGACATATTTCTGAGCATGTATTTGTGGGTAAGGATGCTTAGACTCAGTCACTAAAGAATAACAATTGATCTGGTCATGCTAGTATCTTCTTCTTCTCTCTGTACACATTGGATTATTGCTCTCCTCCCATGCATCAGGCCTTAAGGAGATTTTTAGGAAAATAGTGATATATCTAGACATATCTTGACTTCCCAAGGTGGCACTACTGTGATACTAAAAAAGGATCTTGCTCTGCTGGATGGCATTTACTTAAGAGACACTTCGTGGTCTCTTCAGGGAATTTCCCACCCAACTGTCCCATGCTTTCCTTTTCTTTCTTTTTTTCTGAATCTCTCGGGGGTGTAAATCAGATTTTACTTTTGAAAAACTCATCCATCTTAATGATATGCTTAATCATATGATTTCTTTCTTAAGCTGTGGAGCCTTGAGTCATTTTCAGAGTCTATTTTCACTTTATATTTGGTAGCTACAGTCCTAAAACTAATCTCCTCTTTAGAGAGATATGAAAATTTGCAAGAGGAACAAATGGGTGGAAGTTTCAAGACTCAGCCGGCATTTCTCTTCCTTCTCCAATGTTCACCACTTTTGTTTTGAGCAATGCTTTCTTACCTACATGTCCCAAATGTATTCTTATTCTTTCTTACAATTTTTATATGTGTTCTTGTAAAGTATTTTCATTAACTAGTCATCTGGCTAGGAAACCACACTGATGTTACTGATGTTAGGCTGGCATATAACCAATAAAAATATTAAAGGCAATTAATTCCTATGCAAACTCACCCACCTTGTCTCTCTGTCCATTAAAGTATGATTTCCTGTTTATTTTGAGCTCTGTGTGATCCATACACATTTGCTCTCACTGAACCAACCAAATCCTCTAACTTCTCCAATTAACTCTGAAACACCTCAAAAAATCATCTATGAAAGAAAAAGGTTTTGGCTTTTACAGAACAAGCTCTGGTCACAAAAATTATTTATTAATAAATATATTGTAAAAAGTGTGTATATTTTTGCCACAGCTGGTGTGGCTCAGTTGGTTGGAATGTCATCCCATACACCAAAATACTGCGGGTTCAATTTCCAGTCAGAATTTTAGTAATTGTTTTATTATGTGTACCATGAGATTAAAAAAAAGGTTGAAATTGCAGTCCTAAAAGTTTGAGTAGGCAGTTTGGCACCCAGAATACTATTTTGCCATAGAAACAATGTTGTGAATATTTAAGAGGTTAGTGGGACAATATAAAAATGCCCGTTTGCCCTGTGGATGGAGCTACTACTGCAGAACTAGGAGGCTGTTGAGGTCCTGAGAACTGGGTATGGAGGTAATGAAAACCCATATGAAAGGCTGCAAATTAAAGAGAAAGAGGGAATTTAAATGAATTATAGGAAAAGGACAAAGGTGGACACAGTGAGAAAGGTGAACACTTGGAATAGTGAGGAGGAAGAGAAAGAGAAGGAGAGAGAGGGAGGGAGAGAAAGAGAACTCAATGAGTCCTGATGCTGTTTCCAATTTCACTTTCACTTTAATCCTCTGGTTGTTAGTGAAGGAGGAAAGAAAGAGCTGGAGAGGAGTTGGAGGTGAAGGAGAGCTTCCTTCCCCCTTTCTCTTTCCATCCTCCCCTCCCGGAACTGTCTCCTTTGAGCTACTTGCCCCATTCTCTAAATCTGACCACATCATGGTGAGATAAAAGATTGTAAACAAGTAAGAATCTTCAAAAACAAAGACTACCCAGTGAATTGTTTTATGTAGATAATTATAATATTGGCCACTGTCTTCCAGAACAGGTGCATGCTGTGGTCACACAGCTGTAATGAAGAGATCAAGCTGTGAAGTGAAGTCTCCTCACCCTCTGGGATTAGATTTCAAATTTGCCTTCTTCCAGAAACGTTTCTGAACACTGCACAAGAAGAGAAACTAGCAACAAGAAGCAGCAGAAGGAATTGTCTTGATCTGCATTTTGCTAGCCTGGAGAAAAGGTGCCTTTGCAGGAACTTGGTTTGCAAACAATGAACATCTTTTGTGTTCCTTGTTGGCAAAGCAATTGATTCTAGTTAGAGATTGGCTGGGTGCCACTGTGCAAGCAGTTTGTCTTTTCTGTTCTGAAGCACACAGTAGAAAGAGCTGCAATCCAGGCTTTTTTCCTTTTCTTATTATAGGCAACTGATTATATCCTTTCTTTCTGCTACCTTCTCTACTATAACCAATTGCATGCATTCCATTAGACCACATTTTGTAATACAAAAAAAAATGTATAAAGAACAAAACTAAACCTTTTGACATTTTTTCTTTATTTGTATCATTGACACTATTGCGGATGTCCCCATTTTTTAGAATCAGCTGGCAGAAGACAATTTCTTATAACCTATATCCTCTTCCCTTTCCTGCCCCAAATGTGATTTATGTTTACCTCTTCTTTCCTAAGAAAGAAACCAACATTGTACTAGGAACAAAAGGTAGTGGGGTTTATTCAAACTTTATAACGTTGATGTGGCTGTTGCAAAGATGGACTTCACTAGGAGAATCGTACCTGAGGGGAACACGGGAAATCCACAGCAACCATAAAAGTTCTGTTATGTTTGATTTAAAAGGAAAACTACATAGTATGATGTTTTATTTAAATGCTGATTGCTGTATTAAGAAAGACATGGATATCTACTACGCATGTCTTATTTATTTTCTCCTTCCTTCCTGCTGTTTAAGGAAACTGGGTGCTTTACTATTACCATGGGAGGTATTATACAAATGATTTAATATTATACAAATATTTAATAATGGCTATAGTGTAATTGACACTTTGAAAGTGACGGGAGTTAAGGACCTTGCAGATGACCATGTGGAGGCTGAGGCCCTGGAAGTGTGGCTTCTCTTCTTTCACAACAGGGGGCACTAGGATGACAGGGAGGCTTTCTGACAACCGTGAGCAATGTTTGTTCTGAGTATCCACTTGGATGTCATTGGGCTTGGCCTTGGAGGAGGAATCCCATACTTGGAAAAGAGAGAGAGGAGATGAGCCTTCTGCACTAGATCTAGGGGGAGGCCAATTGTTTGATTTCACATAGTGAAGGAAATATGAATTGTTCTCCTTTGTGACAATAAAATGCCTTTTGCAGAATAAACACCCAAGCTTATTTTACAAAAAGCAAAACCCAGCAACAAATGTTACAAATCCAAGCAAGAGGTCAGGCAGAAAAGGCTGATCGTTGTTGCATTTATTAATTGCTATCAATATCAAGAATGAAAGAAGAGCCCTTCATTTTAGCAAATATCCTGATAGTAACCGAGGAATATATTAAAGGACTATTATTTAAGTGTATTTTATTAAGATGTCATAGAATATATTGAAAATATAATATTAGTGGAAATAATTTTTTTAACTACAGAGTTATGAAAGTCAAGACTTAAAGAATTGAAAAATAAAGTGACCCCAAAACATTCCACTGAAAATTTTTAATTAACTATCCAGGAACTCACATTTGTGAAACATTCTTGACAGAAATAAGAAATAAGTTTAGGGCAATAAGTTTCACTCACTTCTTTCAGTTAGAGTTTATTTCTCAATAGGAAGACAGAAAGCTGAAGGATTTAATAAAATTTTAAAAATTTAAGTAGCACAGAGTTGTAGCAACTTAATTAGAACTGCTCATGAGTAACTGATAGCTTAGATTATTGACTTACTCTTCCATTTATATGAGTGTATAAATAGAAATTCATTTAACCTTTATTTTAAAGGTTGATTTGTTTTTATTACGAAGGGAAACATAGTCATTGATAAGAGGAAATAAAGAAGAATAAAAAAATATGATTCCTATTTTTGGTACTTGAAAACACTCTAATCATGTTGGCCTGTTTCTTTTATGTTTTGTTTTATGTGCATATATTTATCCATGTTTTGACATAATCATCTATATGCACACACAGTTTTGCTTTCTCTTTTTCATTTCTTTCATATCTTTTTTCTTTAAACATTAAATGCACTTAATAAGACATTTTTATTTTTCTCATATAAAGGTAACATGTTTCTTATTTTTTAAAAAACTACAGAAAGGAACATAAAAAATTAAAATCTCCATTGGTTCTATGACAACATAGATAACCACATTTTGATGTATAATCTTTTTGCTTGTAGTCCATGTATGTCTATGCATTTATTCATTTATTCATCCATTTATTTATTCATTCAGATAAGTTTTTTTCAAGTTTCAAGCATTTATTAATCGATGTAAATCCCAACAGAACACACCAACATGATTTCGTGCATTTGAGGAAAATATTTCCTGGTTAAGTGGAAAATTGTGCGGATAGCTTCTGGAAGACCTTCATTCTAAGCAGCTTTGTACTGAAACATTTCATTTAGAACTCTGGACCTTCTTTCTTCGGTTTGCTGTAATCTACATTCACTGAGTAGAACTTATATTGCTCATTGGGACCCAGCTTGTTCCAGGGTTCTGGGTTATTCTTTCTGTCCCAACAGACATCTGGGTTGAACAATGTCAGGTGCGTGACATACAGCACAGCCCCTGTACCTCCAGCTCCAATAAATGTAAAGAGGGGAATCAAGCGTGGATGCTTCTTGGCCTCACCGAGGATCTGACGGAGCATGGCTGCTCATTCAGGTAAGTTTTCGAAGGCATTATTATGGTCCAAGTTCTGCTCTTTGCTCTGGGAATACTGCAGTGAATGAAACAAAAATCTGCACCATCATAAATCTTACATTCTAAGTGAGGGAAACAGGAAATACATAATTAAAATGTGTAGTTTGTCAGACGGTGAGAGGAAAAGAAAGTTGGAAAAGGACATGGGATATTTGCAGTTTTGAATGCGGTGATCAGAAAAAAAAAAAAACAAACTCACTGAGACTAAGATATTTGAGCCAAGATAGGAAAGAAGTGAAGAAGGAAGAAGAATATTGAATATCTGGCAGAAGAGCAAGTGCAAAGGTCCTGAAGTAGCTGGTTGGCCAGTGAATTCTAGGAATAGCAAGAGTCTGGAGCAGAGAAAACAGAGGATACAGGTGAGATCCAAAATGTAAAGGGAGTACGATTTGTTTCTTTTTTTCTCTGAGAGATATGAGAAGTCATTAGAGAAGGCTGAGCAAAGATCTGACCTGACCCAGCTCATGTTTTAACAATCCGTCCTGAAATCTTGAAAAGTTAAGAAAAGTTATAATGAGGTACAGAGAATCAGTAGGAGGCTGTTGCAATAATCTATTCAAGAAATGATGGTGTCTCAAACTAGAGAGCTAGTGGTGAAGGTGATATAAAGAGTTTGCTTATCTTTTGAAGGTACTAACAATTGGATTTGCTGGTGAAGGAGATGAGAGAAAGTAGAAAGTTAAAGGTGAATTCATCTTTAGTCTGAGCATCTGGTAGAAGGGCACTGCATTTGAGGGGGACTAAGGAAGGGCATGTTTGCGGGGTCAGGGGGGAATAAGGACTTTGGTTTTAGACACTTTAAGTTATAAGGGATATATGAATCTATAATCAAGGGGAATGGTTCAGCCTGGAGATACATATCTTGTAGTTGTCAGAATATTTGTGGTATTTAAAGACATACAATAAGATGAGATCAGGGGAGGGTGGTTTCCTCTTGGGCAGAGAGCAAAGAGTGGTAGATTAACAACATAAGATCCAATAGAGTGTCAAATAGGCTTTTATTCAACCATAGTCTAAAATTATGACAAATATTGTGACTTTGGATTCTGAATATTTTGAGGGATGTTTTAGAAAATAACCCTAACATTTCTATATACATTTTGCCATGTATAATGCACTCCCATGTATAATGTGCACCCACATTTTTGGGCCAAACTTTCAGGAAAAAATCTTTTGTTTTGATTTTTAATTCAATTATTTATTTATTTATATTGAGAAACAAAGCCAATTATTGTATTCCAGGGTGTTATCTTGCATATGGGTATTGACATTGCTTTCTAGAGTTACACTTCTAATGCATAAGCATAAATACAAGAATTAAAAACATTTATATAGACACAAAAGTAGTACTACCCTTGTAACTACCCTTGTATAATGCATATCCTTATTTTTCTCTCAAAAATTTGGGGGAAATGGTGCACATTATACATGGCAAAATATGGTAATATAGCACTGGTCTCCAAATATAGTATGCAGATCTCTGGACATGCCTTAAATAACACATGGAAGAATGGAAAGAAAGTATTAGTCATCAATCTTAAAAGTTACAATTTAACATATTATTACATTCCAGGCTTCATATGAATTGATAGTAATACACTTGTATGTATATGTATGTCGAAAACAATTTTAAAGGTAAATAACCTAAAATGCTCGGAAAATACAGTACAGTAGTGATAGACTCAGCAGAAAGCTGAAAAGGCCTTTTTGCTATTTAACTGTGCTGTGGATCATCGGGAGACATATCACCATCACTGGGTTTGGATATGTGGGTGAAAGGGCAACTAAGGGACCCACCGCATGGCCCCAGCAAGGGCAGGCTTCGCCAGGTCAGCATGAACATACTCATCCAGCACACTCTTCCCAGAGACCCTGAACGATCCTGGTGCTCTGTGTCTACCCCTCATTCACACACTTATTGATAGCATCCCGCAGTGCTCTGTCGGTTCTCAGCTGCCACAGCAAGAGGACTATCAGTTGCACAGTGAAATCTGCTTCCCTTTGTTGTGTTTTCCTGCAATTATTTCATCTGAGAGAGACCCTCTAGGGTTCCTGCATTTGTCCTCTGAGGAGGGGGCCCAGCCCAGCAAAGTCTGGAGGCTGCTGAAAAACCCTGCGTGCAGCACTGTGATCATTTCTCATCACTCATTTTTGCTGAAGCTATGTACCTTTGATTAAACCTGGCACAGCACTTTAGGAGCCAGTGATACACATCAAAGACGTTAGCTCTTCTAGATCAAAATAGACGGAAGGTTTGGACCTGGCCCAGCGCTGTTTGAACACGAAGAACCGTCCACAGCAGGAGGCAATTGCTTTTGGACAAGGATCAGGAAAGAACCAAATGCATTTTCTCTCTATTTCTTCCTTCATTAGCAGCATGGAAAATGCCTTCATCCCATCAGAAGAGAAATCTTTATTGGATTTTTATTCAAAAACCTGTCTGGGAGACAAAATTTGAGATGGAAAATTTAAAACAAACTTCTAAATTATTAAACTTTGTAATAAAGATAAACATAATTTAAGTTTAATGAATAATATAAATACCTTGATTGTTCCCTTTATTTACACGTACTTATAGATAGAGCTCAAGTATATTTGAAGACTGTGCATTTACTTGTCTTTAGTGACCTAGGGACACTTAAAAAGAATACAGGTGCATCATAAATAGAATGAAGAGGAAAAAAATTATACACGTATGTATGCCTTCGATAACTTTTTTCCAAAGACATTTTGAGAGAATGAAGGAGTTTCATTTTTATGTAATCTGTTTTTAGAAATGAGTACCTGGTTTATTGCAGATATTCAGTAAGTACTTGTATAAATTCTTTTAAATGCCTGTTTCTAAATCATACTAATATAAACTAATTCATTAAAGAGACCGTTCATCATCTATTTCAAAATAAATTCAGTCACATTGGTAGAAGAACAAGTGCAATTATCAGAATGAAACAACTAATAACCAATAATTCTGTTTTTACTATTCTCACAATGAGATTTTCAAATGCTGAGAGATTAACGACCTTTTTGTTTTCCACAATAGATCTGTGATGTCGCCACTATTATTGATCCCTGTCTGAAATGAAGCCATTGAGGTTCTCAGAGTAAATTAATGTGCCTGTGATCAATCAACTATTTGAATTAGGGATCAGCAAACTTTTTCTAAAAGGGTCAGAGAGTAAATATTTTAGGCCTTGTGGGCCCTGAGGCTGCTGTCCCAACTACGCAGCTGCCGAGGTGGCAGGGAAGCTGCCATAGACAGCGCACAAAGGAATGAGTGTGGCCATATTTCACGTCATTTTATTTGGGGATCTGGAATTTGAAATTTACGTAATTTTTATGTCATGAAATACGGTTCTTCTTTTGATTCTTCCCTCAACCATTTAAAAACATACACTCCATTCTCCACGAGTAGTTAAGACCAAAAATGTGGTGGGCTGGATTTGGCCCACAGGTGACAGTTTACCAATCCCTTATAGAAGTGATAGGCTCAGGACAGACCTGGATCTTCCACAATGGTCGGTTCTTCCCACTACACCATGTGGAATTGTTTTATAATTGAGGAGAGACCCTGCTCAGAGACTTGAAATCTGGAAGGTTTTACTGCTGTTCCTACTTGTGAAATTAAGTATAAGCCTCAAACATATTAAGCTCTGCATCCAAAGAGAGAGAGAGAGTAATCACCAGCAGCAGAGCAATTAGCAAAGAGAGAGCCAATAGCAAGCCCAATGAACACTTCATTGTCAGCTAGAGGGTTTGGCTAAAAGTAAATTTAATACTCATTAAAAAATGAACATTGCTTTAATGCCACTTCAGAGACTGGTAAATTGTAGTTAGCTCTAAGCAATTCAGGAAGCGGTCCCGTTGCTTCAAGGTTGACATCTACTGACAAACAAATCCTTCACAAAGCAGGAAGGTTGGGAGAAGCCACACCCTGGGAAGGTTAGGCATCCCCTGACAAAGTCCTGCCCAGGTATTCTGCCCCTTGAGAAGGGCGCTAGGCATGACCATGAGTAGGAAAGAGAGTAGGGATTGATCTTGCAGAAATACTGGCATGCGAACTTCATAAAGGAAAGCCCCACCGAGAAAAAGTTTTGAGAATTCCACCTGCTTATGAAAATAGTGATTAAAAACACACTCCTATCAAGGTACATTTCATCATTTTTATGTTTGTTTTCCTACTCCCATACCATGATTTACTACAATCCCTCTGAAGCATGAAGCTGAAATACTTTTCTCTAAACCTCTTCTTCCCTGAGTGATTTTGTTGGGATAGAATTGTTCATGAGAGCTGAGCAATTGCTGGTGTGCTGTGTAATAAAATTGTCAGGGTGATTTAAAAATACATATACAGAAAATAGAAAAATACATTTTTAAGACTTTGTCATTTTGTCTTTTCTGGAAAACAAAGGCAGTGACATAGAGAGTTCAAAATAATAAAAAGACTGTTAACTGTGAGGCACTTACAACCTCACAATCACATGGAGTGCCAGGAGCGCTAGCAGGTATTCAAAGGTCTCAGATCTAAAATAACAGCAGTGAAGTGCCAAGCAATAGATGACTTTAGAGAATTGTACTTGAATAAGTAAATTAACAAAGGAAGGAAGGAAATGGGTGACTAACTACATGCATATGTGTGTGTGTGTGTGTATGTATTTTTTATTATAGATTTAGGAGGTTTTGGATACAGGGGGTTGATCATCTTTTGTACTCCCCATTTTCCTTTTGCTCTGGTTGATTTTATAACATCATGGAATTAACCTAAAAACATAGAAATTAACCTAAAATGCTGGATTTGTCTTTAAATTGCTTTTAGTTTTATGTTTGCCTACAACCTATATTTGAAGAACTTCTGCAGCTCTGGGAGTTTGCATATGTACACATGGGGGCTTAGGGGACATTCTTTTATTAGACTGGCATTAATATATCTTGTATCATGATGAATATTCTATTCTGTACTACTCTTTGAAGAGAAAAATGCATATTCATGCACTATTGTGAGTGAATAAGGGAAAAGAGCAAGAAGAAAGACTACGCAGAAGAGAGGTAATTTTATTCCTGCCATCTAGATACGTAAATAGGTAGATGGATGGATAGATAGATAGACAGATAGATAGATGATAGAAAGACAGATTTAATTATATGCTTTAAGCAAAGAAACAGATATTTGGAGTTTCCTAAATAAGCTGTCTCAACCTTTTTTTTTTTCATGAAGCACATAGAAAATGATAACATTTTAAAAATACCCTATGGAAAATGGGAAGGAGTTTGATAAAATCTACGTGGGGTTTGGTTAAAAATACTGTTTTTATTTTACTTATATTGTAAAATTGTGGTAAAAGAAATAGAATGGAAAGTATTAGGAAAGATATCAATTATTTTTAATACAACTTTTAATGAAGTGTCAAAATATTTAAATAGAAATTTGAACTAGTTTCTATGAATATATTATTTTCATACCAGGTTTTGAGCTTGAAAGGGCTATGCATAATTCCTAGCCAAGGCTTTGCAATAATGGTTTCTACAAATTCACGGTGTTTATGATCTATAAAATACTTTCATATGAGTAAATAATGTATTTTTAAAAACATCTTTAAAACATTTTAGTCATTTATAATAGTTAATTTTAGTAGGATTTAATAGATTTTTTCCTTAAATTATCTACTACAGAGTATGGAACAAATAACACCCCTTTGTTATTATGAAATCTTTTATTACAAAATCATAAGCATGCAATTCTGTAACATAACAATATCACACTCAAGCACAACATCTGACATTTTAGATGAAATGTTCAGATTAAAACTATAAATTATTACACCCATATTATTACCTTACCAACCACACTCAAGCAGGCCTTACTTCTGCCAGACCCTATACATTGAAATTTCTTGAAAAATGTGTTTTGATTTCAAATCCAAGTGAACTTTCTCTATAGCAATCATTTCAGTAATAATGAAGTTCCAATTTACAAAACTCACGTACATTTGTTAGGGCAGTACCCTGCAGTCAGCTTTTACACCAAGAAAAGGTACATTCAGTAAATGGACGTAAGTATATAATATACATAAAGATGAGGATTCGTGGCCTCTTCAGGAATGCACCCACCAGTGGTTCTCCTCTTGCTACCCATTCCCCATTCCCCACCTACAGGACTCATTTTGGGGTAAATACCACATGCTTTGGCACTTGATTCTTTAATTCCAAGAGACCATGTGTGGTTCCCTGGTTAGTAATGGGGAACCATCTGCAGCTGGTAAGGACGTGTACGTGGCTGGTACTTAAACATCTCCTTGGCTACACTCAGCTATTGCGGTGGGTGAGGGTACCATGTCGATCATGGTCTTCTTTGCTGAGGGCTCTTCGGGTGCTCCTTTAAACAGCTCCATGGATTGCCCAAGGAGACAAGAAAGAGGGTGCAAGTGCATACCCAGACCTGGCCAGGGCTTCATCTAAGTCCCTAAACTTTCCAACCTCCCAAACACCAGTTTTAGAATACTTCCTCTCACCTTCAGAGAAACTGGGTCTAGAAGCCACCTGAAAGTTCCTATAAAAGAAATATGCTACTAAAATCTCTGAGTAACCAACACTGACCGCGAAGGAGGGGCTCTCTGTGCAGCCCTGGGACCAGGAACTCTTCTGTGGAAAAGGGAGCCAGCTCCTTACCAGTCACTACATCCCAAATTTACCCCGATCCCTACACTCTCACCAAGGAAGCCATGGTTGCTCATCTCTGAGCTTTTATCTATAGCTGCCTCCCCTGAGCACAAGGCAGCTGTGAAAACAGAAAGACGAGCCTGATCAACATCGGATGCGTAACCGAAGGGCCTGAAAATTAGTTTTTGGTTTATATGTTTCGAATGGTCGAAAATGCTTTTCTGTATATAAATATTTGCTGACACCAAAGCTGCAATCTTGATTAATTTGTTGAATTATAAAGAACTGAAAAATATATCTTAATAAATCACATTTCTTGCCTAAATTTTATCTTACCCAGATATTGTTTGTAGAAATTTTACTTTGACTTTAGTCAACATGTTAAGTTCAGCATTTAAAAATGTACGTTTTGTGTGAGGTAAAAATTAGATCACTTAGAATTAGAATTTCAGAAATTTATTTTTTAGGATTTTCCAAATAATCATTAATACATAGAAACTGCTTGTTAAAAATAGTCTCCACTCTTTATGTGCTCCAAAACTGTAAGTATTCTAATAACAGGAAATTTAGGGTGAGTTTGAAAATGTGAGAGGTCTAAAATTAGACCTAAAACTTTAGGTCTAATTTCTACAGGAGGAGGATAAACCATATCAGACATTTCGAAGCTGGTATCTCCTGACAGCTGCTTGCCATGTCTCAGTAGTCGTCACAGGAGTCAGAACTGTGAGGCTCCACTCTCACGATTTGGTTGCACAGATGCAGCCGTAGTTCAGCAATTTAAGCAGTAGGATTTAATAACAGACAAAGCAAATTAAAAATGAGTTGCATTGATAAATGTAATTAACCCACTTTAAATTTCAAGGCTTTAATATTTTAGTAGGTTTTCTCTTTTGTTCTCTATCACATTCATAATTACTTTTCCTCATTCTTTTGCTTTAATAACAGGAAAACTGAATAACCTTACTAGAAAAAATATACAGTGGGAACAACTGACCCGAGAGAGTATGAATGCTATCCGAGTCCTGCGCTTCCATCGTATGTGACCCAATGTGAAAAGAAACCTTGACAATCATGCTGAGCACGTTAGAATAAATAAATACACTGTTTTCCCCAAGTACGGTTATGATGGAGAAAGAGAATGTTTATCTAGTTGTGTCAAAATTGAAACAGAAAAAAATAAAACAGAGCTCTCCAGCATATAACTCCAGGATGCAAGCTGACTCCTACACAACTCTATTCTCCCCCCACCCTGCCCCATTTTCTTAGGTACAGCATATGCTCAAACCCCAGAGAACAGGCGAAATTCAATCGCTTAGTAAGTAGCTTGGAAAGCATATGGTTTACTGTTGTCAAATTCAAAGTTTCTCAATGAAAGCGCTTACCAGAAGAGTAGCTTCAAATATATATTTTACTGCAGATAAATTAAGCAAATAAATGAATAATAAACACTCCCTAATCTACCCTAGTTTGATGACCTGTTAAACTCAGAGACCAGTAAAAAAAACTATTTATCCAGGAGTCTTCTTAGATTGTGTGCATGTGTATGCACATCTGTACACAGTGAAATAAGCTTCTCACCCTACAGCTCAGTACAAAAACTGCTGCATTTGCCTTGAGAAGCGCTCTGCCCACAGAGATCCTGTCCCTGCCTGCGTGCTGTGAGGCGCAATGAGGACGAGGACTCAGCAAGCATCCAAGCTTCGGTTTCCCCACTGAGGATTACCACTCTGCCCATGCTTTCCTCTTTCTGCCATGGAGCTTACCCAGGCCCTGATTGGCAAGGGCAGAGCCAGCATTTGCCCACAACAATTCGGGGAATTCTGTGGCCTCATGCAGAAACCGTAAAGCATTCATGGCCTCTGAGAGGCCATGGAGGGGCCACGAGTTCTCCGAGCTGCTTTTCCTGGACACACAGATGTCTAAAGGTTAGAAATGGTCATTTGGTCTTAAGAATACCTCCTGATGGTAAACAGATTCTGCAAATTTTCGTATGTCAAGATAAAAACAGTCTGTGGATACTTAATTATAATACAGTTATTCTTTCCTGTTATTCTCCCCTTCCCTTTTTCTTTTAACCTAGCACCTTTCTCTAGAAAAATCAGTCAGATTAAATAAACACTCACTAACATGATCTCCAAGCACATTGGAATCACTTTAACTTAGAGAGCTGTTCGAAATATCCTTCCCTGGGCCCTTCGCCCACAGGTTTTGCTCTAATTGGTCTGGAGTGGGTCTGGGCACCACCGTTTGTCAAAGCTCTCCCCAGATTCTTATGTGAAGCCAAGATTAAGAATCACTGCTTCTTGGGAAAAATACCCCTAGGTGGGGAGTGGGAGGTGTAAAAAAAAAAAACTTTGAGTAAAACACAGTGACCCAATACTCTGTTTCCAAAAGAGAAAGACACCCATTGCTGTAGGAGTAAGTGATAGCCCAGTTACCTGAATTCAGAATCGGCAGCTTTGTTCACTGTTTTACAGTCTCCATGTTATTAATTTTCTGTTTCATAAATCTGACAAGCATAATTGTTAATTACATACCGTACACTCCACCCTCACAGTAATGGTTTCTCTCAGAACCCGCATCTGATATAAAGCTGTAGTACAATGCCTCACTATATTAAATTTCAATTTAATTATCTTTATTACAGCACCATCTCCTTGGAGGAAATGATTAACTCTGAGATGGACTTATAATAGAAGAGAAAGGCATTGAGGGAGGCTTGCCCTAAAGCCCTATGCTCCTATATAGGCTTCAGTCGCAGGCACAAGAGCAACAATAAAACAGTTGAAAAATGAGCTTCTCTTCCACTTCCTCAGATCCCTGTGATGTGATCCCTCAAAGGTCCCCACGGGCACACACCAAGTGAGTGGCATGAGAAATGGGACTTTAATGCACAACTTGTGTGTGTGTGCACTTTAGTTAAAAGCAATAATTTTTAAACAATTAGCACAGTAGAGAGTAAGTATCAGCCTGTGGACAGTACATGTTAATTACTTAATAATTAATCTTTTCATACTTAAACTTTATTTTGTACTTTGTAACTTTAAAAAAGCTTAGGGTGTTTTACTCTTAAACATTACTGATGTGACTTTCAGTAAGACTCTCTGTAACCCTGGTTTTCAAATTAAAAGATCTAGCAGCTTACAAGCTTACCACAAGTACTTGTCTCCCTAAATGATCACTGAGGGGCTTGCTTTCCCTGCAACTGGCACATTAGGTGACAGAGGAGAAACAAACTAGAAAATGGGTCCACGGGGTTTTGGACCCATTTTAAAGCAAAATAGTGAAAGAAAATTTATTAGCATTAATGAACATTTATATAGCAAATATTTACAAAAAGTACTTTGATATCAACTGCTATCAGGATGGACTGACAACATTCCAATATTCCTCATTCCTATTTTTGCTCTGCTTAAATATGTGAGGAAACTAAGGTACAGAGAAGTCAACTTGCCTGAATCTCAGACCATGGGGTCCAACACACACACGGATAATACTACGGAAACTTAAACTATTCCTTGAACTGGAGATTTTAGTATGTAGCCAGGGCTCCAGTTTGAGCCCAAGTGTAAGCCTGTAGGATACTGACAATTTGGTAACTGGTGATGTGGGAGGGAGAGGTGGAGACTTAAGATGCCTCTTTGGTAAGAACTCAACTTCAGGGATAACAAGCAAATAGCTATTGTAAGAGGAGAGAGCATTTTGAGTATACACTGTGTACCTGTTACTCATATAACCCTCATTCTCCGCCTCAGAGAACTGTTGCAATACAGAGTGAAACCTGACTGTCTAGAAATTGGACTTCCAGTCAAGATGTAGGCATAGGTAAACACAGCTTGCCTCCTGGCACAACCACAGCAAAAATTACTACTAAACTACAAAACAACTATTACCCAGAATCACCAGAAAATCAAGCTGTACAGAAGTCTGACAACCAAGGAATTAAAGAAGCCACAATCATCCAGACAAGTAGGAGGGGTGCACATGGAGATGTGCAGAGACACAGAGAGAATTGGCACCCCCACACCCATCTGTAGTGGATAAAAACCAGGAGGAATAACTTGGGAGTGAGGGATGCCAGCCCCACACCAGACCATCCAGCCCAGGGTTCCAGTGCCAGGAAGATAAGTCCCTATAACTTCTGGCTGTAAAAACCAATGGGGATTGAAGCAGCTGAAGAGACTGGGATTCTCAGGAGTCTCCTCTTAAAGAGCCCACAACTGACTTAGGGCTTACACAGACTCACTCCCTCTGGGTTCCAGCACTGCAGCAGCAGCTGAAAGGACACCAGTGGCATACAGGGAGAAACTGAAGTGCCTGGCATCAGGGTAAGTGCTGGGGGACAGCTTTCTCCCAGACAAAACTCCAGAGGCCAGGCAGTAGTACTGTCCCCTTTCTAAGCCCTACCCCACACAGAGCCACAGAGTGATGACACCTATTTGAGACTCCATAAACCTGATTCACATGGGTTGCCCTACCCTAGAAACTGAGGTTCCACCCCATACAACTTATGGGTGCACTTTTCTACAATAGGCCATGCTACTAAGACAGGGAGTCAAAGCAGCTCTACCTAATACAGAGAAACAAACACAGGGAGGCTGCCAAAATGAGAAGACAAAGAAATATGGCCCAAATGAAAGAACAGAACAAAACTCCAGAAAAAGAACTAAACACAATGGAGATAAGCAATATATTATATGCAGAGTTAAAAATATTGGTTATGGGCCCTGGCTGGTGTAGCTCAGTGGATTGAGCGCGGGCCTGCGAACCGAAGGATCGCGGTTCGATTCCCAGTCAGGGCACATGCCTGGGTTGCCAGGCCAGTTCCCGGCAGGGGACATACAAGAGGCAACCGCACATTGATGTTTCTCTCCCTCTCTCCTTCCCTTCCCCTCTAAAGATAAATAAATAAAATCTAAAAGAAAAAAAAAATTTATAAAAAAAAATAAAAAAAATGTTAAAAAAAAAAATATTGGTTATGCTCTGGCTGATGTAGCTCAGTGGACTGAGCATGGGCTGTGAACCAAAGGGTCACCGATTCAATTCCCAGTCAGGGCACATGCCTGGGTTATGGACTAGGTCCCCAGTGGGGGCCATGTGAGAGGCAACTACACATTAATACTGCTCTCCCTCTCTTTCTTCCTCCCTTCCCCTGTCTCTAAAAATATATAAATAAAATCTTTAAAACATATCAGTTATTAGGATGCTCAAGGAACTCACTGGGTACTTCAACAACGTAAAAAAGACCTAGGCAGAAATGAAGTTTACACTAAGTGAAATAAAGAAAAAGTTACAGGGAATCAACAGTGGAGTGGATGAAGCTGAGAATCAAATCAACGATTTGGAACATAAGGAAGAAAAAAATTTCAATAAGAACAGCAAGAAGAAAAAAGAATTTTTACAAAAGGATAGGCTAGGGAGCCTCTGGGACAACTTACCAACATTCAAATCATAGGAGTGCCAGAAGGAGAAGAAAAAAGAGCAAGAAATTAGAAACTTATTTGAAAAAAAAATAACGAAAGAACACTTCCCTAATTTGGTGAAGGAAATAGACATACAAACCCAGGAAGTACAGAGAGTCCCAAACAAGAAGGACCCATAGAGAACCATACTGATTAAAATGCCAAAGGTTAAAGATAAAGAATCTTAAAAGAGAAAAGGAGACAGTTACCTACAAAGGTGTTCCCATAAGACTGTCAGTTGATTTCTCAAAGGAAACTTTGCAGGCAAGAAGGGGCTGGAGAGAAGTATTCAGAGTCATGAAAGGCAAGGACCTCCATCCAAGATTGCTCTATCCAGCAAAGCTGTCATTTAGAATGGAAGGGAAGATAAAGTGCCTCCCAGACAAAGGAAAGCTAAAGGAGTTTATCATCACCAAGCCATTATTATATGAAATGTTAAAGAAGCTTATTTAAGAAAAAGATCAAAATTATGAACCTTAAAATGGCAATAAATTCACAACTATCAATTGAATCTAAAAAACAAGCTAAGCAAAAAGCAGAACAGATACAGAATCATATTTAGAGGGTTATTAGTTGAGAGGCAGAAGGAGGGGAATGGGGCAAAGGTGCAGGGATTAAGAAGTACACATTGGTAGGTACAGAATAGACAGGAGGATGTTAAGAATAGTATAGGAAATGAGGAAACCAAAGAACTTATATGCATGACCTATGGACATGAACTAAGGGGGGTTGCCAGAGGGAGTGGGGCGTACTGGGTGGAGGAGGGAAAAAGGGAAAAATTGTGACAACTGTAATAACATAATAAAACATATTTTAAGAAGAGTGAAACTTGAAATAGGTGTTACTAAAATTTCTTCAATAGATTGGGGTGATGGATACTTTATCTTTTAGGGGTTCTAACAAAGCAAAGATGAATAGGTGAGAAGGAGTTCCAGATTTAGCAGATATTGGAAGCTAGAGAAGTTTTCATGTCCTCACTGCAATCCTGTTCATGAGTGTTGATGCATTTGATGAAATAAGACAGTGGGAATGGTCAGCATCAGGCAGTAACTCAGAGTGCCATACTAATGGGAGACAAATATGAGAATGCTAGAGGTGCTTGTGTTTTACCATCAAATTAGTGTGAACCAAGTAAAGATAGATGATTAAAGTCCAACAAAATTCTTCTTGAATTATAAATTGGAGCCTATATAGCCGTAATATGCAATCTCTTTTTTTTTTTTACCAACAACAAATATATTTAATTAATGTGACAATTTAAGAAAATGGGGAAATTTTAGAAAATACACCCTTTAAATGCTAAATCGGTAAGAATTACATATTCTTTTTTTAATATTTTTCTTTTTTTATTTTAATTGTCATTCTTTTACAGTTTTCTGTCTTTTACTCCCATCCCAGCCTATTGCCCCAGCCCTCCCCACCTCCCTCCCATTTCCAGCCCTCCTAGTTTTTGTCCATATGTCCTTTATACTTGTTGCTCTAAAACCTTCCCCTTTTCCCCTGAAATTCCCTCCCCTCTTCCCTCTGGTGACTGTCAGCCTGTTCTCAATTTCAGTGTCTTCAGCAATATTTATGTACTTTGTTCTGCATTAGAACTTGGTGCAATGTGCTTCCTATGGAAGTTTAATAATATTTGCTCATTAAACAAGACCTGTGTGAACCATCAAGGTTACATGATTCCTCATTTAGGTTTTCCCTTCTGTGTTTGAAGATTCTATTTGATGTTACAAAATGCATCAATCGGGTATCAGTCACGAAAACAAAAACAGCTATAAGAATTTCTCATGGAGGTAACTTAGAGAAAACTGATCACTAAATATTGGGAGGGATAAAAGAGTGAAAGGGGAGGGTTTGATTAGTAACCGCAAGATGACACTTCCACCTTATTAGCAGAAGGACTAAAGAGGAAAATACTATCCAGCAACCCATGATCTCTTTTATTATTGTACCGGTTGAATAATCCCTCCTGCTGCTGGAGAAGCCACACCACTGCTTTGCAAGACCATAGGAATAACCTGATTCTTCTGCTACTGCTGTCAGCAGTGCTACCCGAAACCAAAGGAAAGAAAACATACTTTCTCTTATTCCTGCCTGGAAATCTCCTGTGTGGGCCTCCTTCTAGAAATATATAAGGAAGCCACTTATCAAGAGAGCTGTTAAAGTTTGCAGGCTTCCAACCTGCTTAAAAGAGAAGAATACAGATGAATGGGAACAGACCTGAGAGCCAAAAGACAAGTAACCAACGTACTGACTAACCTCACTCAAAGGTAAGAAGAAGCTGAGAACAATGTGGTAATTTCAATGTCAAATGTAATCATCAAAGGGAATTTTTTGATAGAAGTTGTATAATGATTGTCTGCCAAACAGTACAACAAGAAAACCATCTATTTCTTTTTTTTGCTTCATAATTCATGGATTTAGCTTTGAATACTTGCTTCTATTTATTAAAATTTTGGTTGCAAAACATTTATGAAAACAATCATATGCACAGTATATTGTAAACTAATATACAGTCAATATAAATATTGTACATTTTATTAGACTCTTAGTTGGCACACAGATTACCTGTAAACACTTAGAAAAAGGAAGACAGTACAACAAAGGAAATCTAACGCCTGACACAGGGCCAAATGGAATGTCTGAGGATGAGTTTGATGGAAATAGTGTATGAAAATTTATTCCCATTAGAGAACATCTTTTTATGTCAGCTCAGTAACATCCAGGAAATAAATGAAGACATTTTAAAAATCAAAGTGATATAATCATATAAGTGGAGACTTATAAAAATTGATAATGGCACAGTATACCAGCTCCAAAGAAAGAATATTTACCCCATCAGGAGAAAGTAATGAATTGTAATAAGCCTGGAAACAAGGTGAAATGTAATTAATATCTCTGAATCAGTTTTGTAAAGCTATTACTTTAATTTGTAATATTTTGAATAAAATGAAAAATATTTAGTAACAAAAGCAAAATATTAACTAACTAAATGATGGTGATTTCTGGGGCTTTTTAATACATATACTGAGTCTTTCCTTTTCATTAGAGACTGCAGTGTTACATTTCACCTTTAGAGAGAACAATTCTGTATATAGGGAAAATAACTCTCAAAGTAAGTTAGCAGTCAAAGAAAATCCAGGTGGCAAATATGAGATCTCCCCAAAGGCTGGACCCTACAGACAACTCATGTTCTATGAAGAAAGTATCAAGTGCAAATTATTACAATGTTCTTGTTTCACAGTGATAGACTTCACCACACATTAGTAGACATTTCAAAACAAAAGCCATATAATTGGTTTTGAAGTTCTCATCTTCCTTTATGTCTAATAACTAGCTGCTGTTCTTAGACCAAAGACTCAGCCTTTCCCTGTGAAGGTACTACCACTCCCCCAAGGCCCAGAAATGGCTCTGTTCCAAAAGAGACAGTGAAGTAAGTCCCCAAGCAGGCAGTAGAGGCAGCCTCCAGATACACCTATCTCAGGTGCATGAGGGCAGGTGGAGGCTGGGGAGGAGTCACGAGCAGTGCTGCCCTGAAATCAACCTGTTGAATATTAGGAACTTTGGACAATCACTGTCATTCAGATGGTGCCTTGCAAAAAAGAACCACAAGCTGCAAAGAAGGAAGAAAGAGAAAGAATAGGATATTGGAAATGTGTGCCTGTTTGTAATCCTAGGACAGCCTCCAGCCAAAGAACATCTTCAAGTGTGGTGCACTCTCATTTTCCACGTCCCCTTCTGTGGACACCTCCCTCCCCAACCTAAGCAGCTATCCTGATGTCCTCCAATGAGAAGATATGTGCCTATTTTTTACAATATTTGCTCCATTTATGAAACACAAGGGTACATTATATATTTGTGAATGATCATGTTTTTATTAATGGAGTAGTCTTACACTTACAATCTCTCTGAAATTGGGATGTCTTACTGATGAAGTGCTTTCATAACTTGAATTGGTAATGTTTCTTTTTCTGTTACTCCGTGTGCAGAAATCAGATAAAATCTAATATGTAATAGTAGACAAATTTTAGATTCTTTGTGAAATGTGGAAGCCACCCCCTAACTAAAATGATTTATTTAAGTTTCTTCCACCATCAAACCCCATTATACCATATGCTGGAGACTCAGCAAAGATTTTTGGTAAGGGTATTGAGAGATCATTGATGAATGATCTTGCAAGGAAACTAAGCTATTGGTCAAAGTTAATAGGTAGGCGACAGACTAGGTGAGAACAAGATTAGGCTTCAAAAAGGGGAGAAGACTGATAAGCCCAGAATAAAACTGCATACACAATATTTGACATGTTTCCATATTTCTTCAAATGCAAACACTACCTTGCCTGCTCCGCTGGAGCACAGAGTGGTAGACACCACCCCTCTCCATCTCTTGTGTTCCAAAGGATCATAATGTTCCGTTCACAATATAAACCAAGTTAGGGATTTTCTGACCGGAAGATAATGAATTACTCGATGACAAAAAAAGAAATCCTGATAGTTTCTAATACAAAAATAGCCCCAGAGAAAGCTACTAAGCCATTTATCTGTTGAAGGTATAATTTCTTTTGATTCTGTAAACTGTATCAAAATTTGAATGTATTATGTATTGTGATAAAACATCCTTTTCCCTGAGCCTTTTGAGAGTGAGTGCACTCAGAAGGCCCATGAGATGCATTACAGGGACACATTAGGTATTCCGAGAGCCAAGGACGCTCCACTTTGATCCACCAACAAGGCGTTTGTGACACAGTGTCCCCACAGAGCAAATGCACAGCACAGGAGGGTCTTTTAACTAAAGTGCACAGAGGGAAAAATTTATGAGGTTCTTATGAAGTGGTTTGTTTTAGCTCTGAATGGAAGAAGAAAGGGAGAGAGGGAAAGGGAGCACCATTTTTTGGCATAAAGACCCAGTTGGGCCTGGTATGATTTTAATCATCCTAAAGCATGTTTGAGAAGACTAACCACAGAGCCCAAGACTGTCTCAATACCACATGTAAGAAATGTAAGGCGAAAAGTAGCTGGTCTCTAAACAACCCACAAAGCAAATTGCTAGTTGATACTTCCTGAACTAAAATTCTTTGAGTTACAATGAGAACAGCTTCTCAGTAAATAAAGAGCATAAGTCCTCTCTTTGGTTCCAACGGGACTTTGTCATGACTTGTAATGAGCTGAACATTGTAATGCATGTTCTAAAAAAATGTGACTATTACTGTGTGTGCAAAAAGCACGATGCACATGCACCAGGACGTTAACAAAACAGCACCTGCGCAAACTAAGATTGCAACTCTATTCTCAGCTTATCTTTGCTTTTCACTCACTGGGATCATTTCTGCTTCAATGGGAAAGGAAGCCCGCACATGCCAGCATAATTCATACATTAAACAGGAGCTACCACTTTTGTATGAATCAGCGCTCTGTAAACAAAACAAAAATCTGAAAAATTTTTAAGTCCAAATATTCTCTGTCAGATAAGTATAACAAGATTCCGTGATGACAATGGTAGCACCAGAAGACAGCCAGTATCACAGGCTTTTAAAACCAGGATTGGAGTTGAGGGGAGGGAGTCTAATTATGGCCTTTTTAAAAGGATTTTAGTTGACTATACTCTTAAACAATATAATTCAAACTTTACTGAAAGCCATTCTTAAAAATAACTTCATCAACAGGGTTATAGAATTAAAGATACAGACAAGTGAAAAGATGTAAATAGCAATAACGATCATGCTTACTCAACCTTTTAAAAATGCCAATAATTAGCAAAAGCTCTCAAAATTCAACCCATCATCCATCTGGGGGGAAGCAAGTAACAGACTTGCTAATTAGTTGAGAAGAGACAAGCCAGGTAAATAAAGAAAATCACTACAATTAACAACTATTGTATATTTGTCATTATATTCACTACAAGCATGATGTCTCACACTAAATATTTTATAGTTATTTTCTTACTTAGTTCTTTCAACAGCCCTGTTCGGTAAGTACCTGTTATGTTTTGAATGTGGCAGATGAGAAACCTGAAGTTGCGCGTTTATGAGCCGTGCTCACGCAGCGCTGCCAGGCAGCGGCCAAGCTGTGCAGCGCGGCTCTGGATTCGGGCCTCAGCACCACACTGCTTCCCCCAGGTCTGGTCCTCACGTGTTCCTCAGTTACTCTTGCTATAAAAGGAAAGGGGAAAGCAGCATCAAGAATGCTGTCATTAGGGCAAATGCACATTTGAAAATAGTGGAAAGTGAGAGAGCTTAGTATGATAAGAGAAGTAACTAGTGAGCGTCCATAATACAAACTACAATCTTACAAAGACCGTTAGGACTTGCTACAGCCATAGAAGCTCACAGAGAAGAGACTTTAGAGAGTATCTTACTTGATCCAACACAAGGATTCTGTCCAATGTGTTCCTGACAATTGGCCATGTATTATCTGCTTAAATATTTCCACTGATGGGGTCCTTACCTCCTCACCAGACAGCCCATCTCAATTTTGAATGACTTGACTTTTTAGAAAAGGCATCCTTTTCTAAATCAAGGTTGTTGTCACTTCAAGTAATTACTTTTATAGCCAGTGGTACTAAATTCTGTATCACTCGATTATTGAAGGGGACTACTGTTTCACTGGAAAACATAGGAGGTGACACATAATTCAAAGGGCAGAGTGATTAGTTTCATGAGTAGTGTGTCAGGGTTTGGATCTGTTTCTATCAACTGTATCAAGGATAGTAAAATCCAATGGCACACCTGGATTATAGTACATAACCCTGAATAAAATTTACCAGTAAGTCAAGGGCATTACATATCACAAAGTCACTGCACCTTATGGCACAGCTTAATCAGAGTTGTGTTGGTAAATGTATACCTAATACTTGATGGAACCAAGACTCAGAATTGGGTAAGGCAGAAGGCTGTATGCAGTGGGTCTGCAAAGTACGTAATCAGCATTAAAAACCGTCTCAGTGAGGAGCACGGGAGGACTGGAGCAACAAGTCAGATGTGGGGTAGGACACAGGATGGGCCGAAGAGAGGCTCTCCACACTTCCAGGTGTCCTTGGAGGGCAGGGCTTCAATGCACAAAACCAGGCATGGCACCTGACTTCACATGCCCACCCCTCACATCCAGCCAAACAGACTTAACTTCAGGGACAATATTTGTTCTCAGAGCAAACAGAACAGGAATACACTTTAATCTGCTCTATAGATACACAGTGCTGCCTCTTAGCCAAATGCCTGATTCCTGAGCAGTTCACTGCACTCTGGAAACCAAATGTCAGACAGGACAGGAGAATGTAACTCCTTCATTTCTAGAGGAAAGTGTTAAGATTCCTTTCATATCACCTAATATTTTACATCCATTTTGTCTCAAATGAAAACTTAGCATTCTAAGTGCAAGCTACAACAAAAGAACTTACACATTTGCCTTGGTAGGTGTGTTTCACGGAGTGGCGGGGCACTGCCAATTCCCTGCCCCCGTCTCCAAGAGGGGCTCCAGCTGACCTCCGTAACGGGAAAGTTTCTGCGGTCTCACTGTGAATTTGAAAGCATATCTCTGGTTGAAACGACCTCTCGGTTGTGCCATCTATGTGAACTACTCGACTGGTTTTTATAAACCGGCTTGGTAGTCTTTGATACCAAGTTTATTCAGTTTTTAACTCAAACGTTGTGGTTATTATGTGGAAATTACATTTTCATTTATTTTTTGTTTTGATCTATTTAAAAAAAACTGGTGAGTATGTAAGTTCCAAGTAAACAATCACCTTCTTCAGGGTATCCCAAAAATCTTAGTGCAGTTTAAAGCTTGAATAAATTCAAAAGCAACAGATCTACACACTTACAAAGAATGCCATTGTTCATAGTTACATTTCTTTTATGATTACACAGTTTTGCGAATTTTTAAATTTTTCATTTTAATTTTTTCCAGTTCCTCTTACTGAAGACAGTACACGTTGATTAAAGAAATATTAAAAACATTTTTAAAGATTCATAAAATTTCATACATATAAAAAGAACTTAATATTTCAAGAGATTATTACAAGATAGTACATTTATACTTGTAAAGTAACTAAGGCTTTCGAGACGCCCGGCAGAATGGCTGCTGAGTTAGGCCACATCATGTGGGAACGGAGCAACTGAAATGCTGTCTCTGTATGTGGGCTTCTTCCTCACAATGAGCAGGTATAATATCAAAAGGGTATCACTGCCTTTGAGATATAATTTCTACTTTATGAATGTATAAATTAATGGTGGAGGAATTTGGAGAAGAGCATCTGCTCTCCCAGGGTGAATCAGGCCTTGGTTCCATGGCACATGATTGGAATTAGAGAGGATCCTTTCACCTACCATGCAGCTACAGAATCTAACCATAATGAAGATGCGGAGGGTGAGAAGAGATTTTCTTCATTCAGTTTTCAAAGTCAAAGCTTGGAAAAGGCCTACTTGGAGAAACTGTGCGTACATGTAGATTTGATTCATTCTTTCCACTCCCTAGAATGGGAAAATAGAGGAACGCTGACAACTGTGCTCATATGTTTCTTTAGGCTTCATTTCCCCCTGCCCCTCACCTCCCCAATTGCACTAATGGCCACTGAATGCCACTGCCACAGGAAATCCATGCAGATGGTGAGGAAGAGAAAATTAGGCTTTCTCACTCAACAAATATAGAACAACCAAGCAGAAAATTGTCTGCCAGCCTAATCTCATGGACTTATTTTATGAACAAGGGAAACAAAGAGATCAGTTTTATCATACTGTGTTTTATCAATTTTGAGGTGAAAGTCTGAATTGGAACTAAGCTTCCCACATCCTCAGAGATGCTTTGTCTAAGCCACTGCCCAGATAGCTTATGTTTAATTTCACTTCTCCCAGATAGACTGTAACCTAGTTGAAAGTAGAAATCATATTTTTTCATTGTTCTGTTGCGAGCACAGAGCTGGCACATGGCACATAATCAACAGATGCTTGTTCAGCTAAACGGAAATATTAAGATAGTACAAATTCTTGCGCAAAAGCAAGCTATTCAAGTACGTTCATGTTTTGTTTCCTCTCTATTCTGGGTTACATAAGAAAACAAGGGTGCTTTCATAGTAAAAGGATGATACTGTGTTCACATTCTTGATAGAAAGAATAAATTCAAGGAAAGGGCTGAGCTGACTCTGGTTTATTAACTCTGGTTTTAATTTCTAAAGGGAAAGACATCAACAAAAAAAAAAAAAAAGAAAGGAAGGAAAGAAAAGACACAGTATGTTAGAAAGAGTATACAAAACATCCCAGAACAATGAGAGACTCAGAAGAAATTGCAATGGGACTAGGACTTGGAACCACTTCTTGTAAACGTTGCTTAGGTCTTAATTTTCGTGCAAATGGCATAACAGATCCTCATCCACCATCTACATAAAAGATTGCGGTGTCAGACAGGGCTACCCCATGTAGATTTTGTTTCCAAGTCAGCTTTCTCACAAATGTCTCTATATTTTCTGACAAATGAACGTAACATGTTCATTTGAACAAGGAGGGCCTATTGTCTCCATCTGCCTTTGGCTTGTTTGCTTCCTTAGGGGGGCCTGATAAAGGAGCAACATCTGGGCAGGAGGGAAAGGCTTTGGAGTTGTCAAAAACCGCTAGTTAAAAAGCTTCAAGCCGCGCTCTGCCGATGTGTTACTGCTGTGGAAGAAAATGCTTGAAAACAAGACATACATTTTTAATAAATGGAGACTTAAAAAGTTATTTTTATTTGATCTGAGCCTGACATTATTCTGTGCTTCTAAATTCTATTGGAAACACAAAAATTTTCAATTCCCATGTGGTCTTCAAAGTGCTCTGAGGAATGTGAATATTGTGCAATTATCTTTTGAAAGAATGGAAAGTAAAGGTTATTTTTTGTAAAGAATAACCTCTACTCAACCTTAAATATACAAGAAATACCTCATTCGTCTTCTTTATCTGACACATTGAAACAACACTAAGAATTTTCTAGACCTCTGACAGAGATTCTCTGTTCCTCATGTTTATCCAGAAGTTTCCTAAGTTTTCCTCACATGAAGTTTAAATCACTCTGAGTTAACTAGGTAAATGGGATACTTCTTTTTTGTCTTCTCTCTCAGTCTTCTGCCTGTAAATCATGGAAATAAATGTATTTAGAGATCCCCATCATTTTACAAATGATGGAACTGAGACTTTGGATGTCTGAGATTTGTCCAAGACCCCAAACCACCCACCAGATTCAAAAAACACTTGTTCTTCAGACCATCCCCCATTTCATCTGGACTATAATAAAATAAAGACCATAGAAGAGGGCTGCTATTTTGGGGGCACTTTGCCAGATACTTTAAGTGTATTAAATCAATTTTCCTTGTTATCTTCCTATAAGACAAATATTATTCTGCCCATTTAGACGAGAATGCTGAGGCCCAGAAAGGTCACACTACTCATCCAACATTACAGAGCTGGCAAAATTTAGATAAGAACACGGCTCAGACTGATCCCAAAGCCATGATGGCTAAGCTAACATACCCATATAGCTCAAAATGAATGAAAATCTGAACATGGAAATGGAAATAAAGAACTGGTCTCCCTGCAGACTGTGACAAGAAAAAAATGGTGACAATCAGGCTGTTTCCTGACATAGTGGGCAGAACTCTAACTGAGACATGAAAGACCCGGTTCTACTCCATCAGTAACGAACACAGGAAACGGTGGCAAACCCCAGCCCCACTGAGCCTCCTGTCCTGCTTGCGAAGGCCAGGGCTATGCTTCTGCTGCACCTCCTTCCCGGGGCTGCTGAGATGAACAAACGGTACCCACATCTCTCTTTTGAATCCCTTTGTACAGAAAGTGTTACTATTGTTACCATAAGGACCAACCATATCAACATCAACTGGCAGCTTATCAGAAAATGCTCACTCTGAAGCTTTCACCCCAGACCTTCTGAACCAGAATTTACATTGTAACAGGGGCAAGATCCACAGGTGAACGTCTATGCACAAGGAAGTTTAATAAATTCTTCTTAATAAGCCATCATATTTACAAATTTTTATTCTTATTGTTTATGCTATTATAGTTGTTCCTGCTTTTTCCCTTTATCCCCACCTCCACCTGGATGTTTTTAAGAAATTAAAAAATTAAATGTTTGCTAAAAAAAAAAAAAAGAAAACATAAACAGGAAACTACTTCCAAACATTTTTCAGAGATTTATCATTTAAATTCTAAGCCCCAGTGGGAAATGTTTCAAACCTCAGTATTCTTCTTTAAGTGGAAAAATAAATAGATAGATGAATCAATACAAAAATAAAAAATAAACACCTCCCCACCACACCACTCAGAGAGGAAATCACTGAAAAGGTTTTCACCTGCCATTCAAGGATCTCCTGCCAATTACGCCATTCTAAGAAACAGGGAAAGTGAATGAGGTTGCCTCAGGTTGAATAGAAGCCTTCCCCAAAATCATGTCCACTTGGAACTTTGGAATGTGACCTTACTTAGAAATAGGATCTTTGCAAATGTAATTAGTTAAAGAACTTGAGATAAAATGACTGTGGATTTAGGTGTGCCCTAAAACCAATGACTGGCATCCTTGCAAGAAGAAAAGAAGGCACCGGGATACATAGGGAAGAAGGTCATGGGATGGTGGAGACAGAATGGAGTGTTGCTGCCACAGCCAGGGAGTGACAGAAGCCACCAGAAGCTGGAAGAGGCAAGAAAGAACTGTAAGAAAACAAATTTCTATTGTTTCAAGCCACCCAGTTGTATTTGTTATGGCATCCCCAGGAAGCTAATACAGAGGGCAATGATTTCATCAGTTAGGTTCTTGTGTCCCCAGGGAGATGACCTGTCTTCCACTCTCACCATCAGATCCTTGCCTGCATGGATGGGCATCAGCAGGTGCCATTGGTCGGGCTGTCCCAGTTGTTTATAGCCAAACCCCCACTGCCATTGATCAGTGCTCAGCTGCTAAGTAGGACAGATATCTTAAATATCATCCCTGCTCCCAGGTATAACAGGGACACAATATTCAGTTGCAAATGTATTATGCAGTTTAGCTACTTATCTATAATTCTGTTTGATATGAATAGACTGGTGCTGGATGGAACCAGCATCCCTTCTGGGTCAAAAATAAAAATGTCAGGTGATAAAAATTACATATTAAAGACTTAGATAAAGTTTATGGTCTCAGCAACGAAGGGCCCAGTAGACAATGCTTACTTTTACTTTTTACCTCTGCTACAAAACAAACTGGAAGGCAGGAAGTGAGAAAGAGCTATTCCAGTTTATGAAAGGGGAGAGAATGTGAGGATTTTTTTATAATTTCTGTTTACATGTTAAATAGGTCAGAATCAGGATCATGGTTCAAAGGGTCTGCCGAGGACTCTATGATCGGGAGGAATTAATTAATATTTGAAGGAAGAACAAACAATAAATAATTTTTACATACCTCTTATCTTAATAAAATTATTATAGGCTATACTGGAGTGGGTGACCCTAGACACTGAAATAGTTGGTAAGTTATAAAACATTGATTAAATATAGGGGAGTTGAAGGTGCAAAAGTCTTGCAGGGTCCAGGAATATCCTGCCCTTATTCCTTTTTCTTCCTAATTCCTCCCATGTCACCAGTATAAACAGCATCTAACCAGAGATATAAAAGCGATAAAGAACCTTGAGGGGCTGTTGAGAAGAACAATAAAGCTTAACTATTATAAAACCCTAATATTTAACACTCTTCACCTCGCTGATCTTGCAAATATAACCTAAGGCCCCACCTCACATATGTCATTCCCTGCAATAATGCAAGCAAGAGAAATGGAAACAGGTGTTCCTCATAAAGACCTGGATCCTTAGGGCACCACCTGTGTCCACATAAATCCAAGGCAAACAATATCCAGCCAACTTGTAAACAAGGTTACAGGATTCATCACGTTGCCCTGCAGGAAACGAGGACATGTAAGGTGGCCCTTTTAAGCACAAAAGACACACTGGCAAATACACAAAAGGGGACAAAATTCTCTTCTCTCCTGAAATTCTTCAGGAAAGAAGTGGGCCTCCTGGCCGATACAAAATGAAACTTCAGAAGAGGCATTAAAAATATCAAACAGTTCTCAGAGTTCCAGTGACTCTACTTCATCACTTAGCTCATTTAAGAATATGATAAGTTATACACACCAGAAACCGAGACACAGCTCCAGGAATGGGCATAGCAAGTTGCTGGTTGGTAGTTTCTATCTCACAGGATCCCTTAATCATCAGGGTTCATGGCAACATCTTCCTTTCCTTGGCAACAGACCTATAGGAAAAGTGGAAGGTCAAGTGTAGCTTGTATTTCTAGCTTCAGTAAGAGGACCCATGTGGAGACATGGCAAAACCTCCTCTTTCCTGAACACAGCTTTGCAGCCTGAAGCAGGAATGCACATAAATATCTTAGAGTAAGGGGTGGGTGGATATGCAGGAAAGACTTGTTAATGGCGCTACGGGGTGGAGTGTGTCTGATCTGCTCCAACAACTTTCTCAGCATCAGTTGGAACTATTTTTTTTCTCCCAAAGCAGACACAGTCTATTAAAAGGCAATATTCCTCACAGTATTCTAGAAAGTTACATTTATGTACCTAACTTCCTTAGAGATTTTGCCTTCACCAAGTGAAAGTGAGACCTATTGTCTCTCAGGCTGCCTGCTGAGCAGTTGCTTGGGTGCTGCAAATCTAAAAGCCTAAAAGGGGGATAATTATTTTAGTATATAAAGAGGGCATGACAAATCTAGACATGTCAAAAAAGCCATTTGGAAATCACACAAAGAACCAGAGCCTCATCGAGAACGCTCTGCCTTGATGTTGTTGGATTCTGGCTACTACGAGTTAGAGTTATAATTTCCAAGGAGCAATGTTTCTTATGAAATATGTCATTTCACTGACATTTTTGCATGCTAGATTATTGACATAATGCTGGATCTAACACCTGGGCCTCATCAACCCCATTGTGGTGAGGGTTAGTGAGTGCTTTACGGTCTCTGTCCACATAAGGTGCCCCTCCAGGCACACTCCTTGTACAGAGCACACCCTCAGGGCCAGGTCATCTGTATGTGGGGAGTTCCTGAGGCCTGTCAGCCAATTCGAATGCCATGTGACATAGTCAGACCTGGTGGTATAAAACAAGAGTAGCATGTCCAAATTTTAGATGCCTTTTAAAGCTTTTTTAATGGTTCAAATCTGTGTTTGTATATAAAATATTTAATGCATTTTGTTCTTTACATTTGTTTAACTCAGGAACATTTCATTTATTTAGGTCATTTCTTGGCTTGCAAAATTTCCTTAAAATATAAATAGTCACAGTTTTATTTTTACAGAATTAACTTCGTTACAATGTCTATTGTTGTTTTTTACTGATTTTTAGGCAGCTCTTCCCCATAACAAGATGTCAACACATAAAACAAGCAGGTCAATGGTTTTCAAAGGCTTTATCTTCAAGACTATAAATGATTTCTCGTGGCACTTTTAAAGAAAAAAACAACACTTTGGTGATGATTTCCATGGCATATACAATTTACTTTGTGAAATGCAATTAAAAAACTAAGAGGAAAATGTGCTTGCCAAAACGATCACTGAATATTGCAAAATTTAAATGTACAAGAAATCCAAGGCACTTAATACAATCAAGTAGGAGTGTAGTTTGTCGACCCCACTCCCACAGACTAAATGGCTAAAATCCCTGTTTTGCAAATCTGATTTCTTGCCCAGAATGCTGCTAATAATCAGCTCCTGGGCTGGCATGCCCATTGAGATGTATGAAATGGCTGTTGGTGATATTTTGATGTCGAAAAGGGTCTGTCAGGTTTTTCTTCCCTGTAACCACTCACTTTCTCTTTGCCTCTTGTCACTCCCCCTCCCTTCCTCCTGCTCATTTTACCCACATTAAAGCTGTAAGTAAATAAATGACAGGCTGTGGCCTATCATCAGGTGACAGATCATCCTGCATTGGCTCTGAAGAATGGAGACGTTGTCATCTGTCTGTTCCCCTCACATTCCCTGTCAGCCTCACCGCATCCGGGTGGCATGTCACAGTCATCAGAGCAAGATGAATACAGCCGTGTAAACATCAGCCTGGGAGCCCAGTCAATCAAACATGTGACTCCAACTGCACAGAAGCCCTCATGCTGCCCGAGAAGGAAAGCATTCAGAGGGAAACAAATGCCTTTTCGTGGCCTGCTTCTGCTTAATTGGAATTATTATTTAATTAAATGTAATAGTGTTTGTTGTTTTCAAGATCAGGGGCAAAAGCCGTATTTCCCCGTATTGAGAGTGAGGGGCACAACGCAAATCTCTTCATTCTAGAGAAAATCAATAATTATTGAATTTGCTTAGTCATCCACAGAGAGGGCCAATCAATGTCATGGTCCTGAAGAGCTCTCAGAGCTTATGCCCTCACCCAAAATCCAAGTTCAGCCAAGTTGCCAGGAGTGACACCAGAGGAGACGATGAAATATCTCACTGGCTGAGTTAATGTGGCACTTAGAAGAATTTTTTTCAGAACTGTTCCTAAACAAATAATGAACCTTATGCTAAAATAAACAAAGTCATACAAATATCAGAAGGAATGCCACATAATAATGATTTCCCAGTCGGGGAAGAAACTCAAAAAAGATAATGAAACCTCTTCCCAACAGCTGGCTCCAACTCTCCCCATGGATTTTGCATCTTCCCCCTACTTCCGTGTAAGAACCTTTTTGGTGCTGCCCCTTTAGAAGACCTTGTTCATGGCACATGAGGGAAAAGACACGGTGGAGCGTTCCTCTGTTCCACCGAAAAACTCTCAGTCAGCCACCATGTGGTTCTCCAGTGTGTTTGTAGTACTTGGGGTGGGTACAGAAAGACTACCACAATGACGGCTACCTTCTGTTGTGGTCTCCTGGACACAGAACACCCTGACCCTCATGCTGAGAGCATCATTTGAGGCCATTTAGTCAAGTGATGATGTCGGAAAACCAGGTAGTTTTGTTGTTTATCAAAAGCACTTACGTAATTATTCAGTATTATAAAGCACCAAAGCAACAGCACCAATGACTCCCAGTGATTCTGAGGGAAGAAATTTTGCAGAGTCTATCCACTGCATCAAATTAAAAGCTATTAAACACTGAATGCTAGTATTCTTACAATCTTTGATCTACCATTAAAGAGTCTGAAAATTCTGGTCCTATCTTAACTTTTCAGCCATAGTTTTAAAACTTTTATTACTTTCCCACTGTGGTCTGAATGTTAGTGTTCCCTTTGGATTCATATGTTGAAATCCTAGCCCACACTGTGATGGTATTAGCAAGTGGGGCCTCTGGGCTATGATTAGGTCACGAGGTTGGAGCTCCTATGAATGAAATCAGTGCCCTTATTAAAGAGACCCCACAGAGCTCCTTAGCCCCTTCCACCATGTGAGGACACAGTGAGAAGGGGCCAGCCATGAACAGGGAAGATGGCACAAAATCTGCTGATATCCTGATCTTAAACTTTCAAGGCTCCGGAACTGTGGTAAATAAAGCTCTGTTGTTTATAAGCCACCTAGTTTGTGGCATTTTTGTTATAGCAGCCCAGACAAACATCTCTTTTACCTTATTCTTCAGGCAAAGCATAACAGCCATTACTACCCCCAGTGACCAGCTCTTTCCCGTGTCTAGGCTATTTCTTAGATACACATATGGATTGACCTGGAACTTTCACTTCCAGAATTCATCATTGAGAAAAGGAATTTGTTTCAAGGATTTCTTGTCAGCATGTTTATAATATAAAAAAAACAACAACAACAACCCAAATTCCCAATATTATCAGATTAGTAAATCATAATACACCTATATACAATTTATATGGTATTTGGGCAATAAAAAATGATGCTATCAATTAACACTGATTTCCATGAATGATATTCATAGTAGTGTTGGTAAAGAAAATGAGGTCACAAAACCAACGTATACAAAATGGTTCTGTTTTTGTAAAAACAAACAGTTAATGTATATATTAATTTATAAGTATATTTATACTCATACTCCATATTCATATTAATATTGAGAGTCTAGAAACACACACATACATATACATGTGGGTTATCTATGAATTAGAGAATTATTTTGTGTGTCTCTGTGTGTATGTATATAGTTTATCTGTATTTAATAATCTTTCAAAAGTAAACATAGATTGCTTTGTTATTAAAAATGATTTTAGTGTGAAGCATACTTCCAGCTGCAGTGCAAATGCTTTTACCACACAAAGCTTTTCTCGAAACTTCATCCAGTTTTTCTTCTCAATTCTATCTGTGTCAATTGTATGTTGTTTAAATTTCAGCTTGAGTTACAGACATTTGTATATTATTAGAATATAAACTACATGAGAATAGGAGTTCCTTTGTAATTTATTTTGGCATACATGTTTGTAGCAAGTGTTTACCAAGTATCTTTGTATGAATCAATATTTTGGCCTATTCAGTAATTCTATATTTAGTGGCAAATTAGAATTACTTGGAAGGTGCTTTTTAAGGGTACAGAGAGTGCCAGGTTCATCCATACTGTGTCAAGGCCTCCGGTCACACTTTGGGTCAGAAGCGGTCAATTTCAGTCCTCAGGCTACTCCTAGATTAACCAGAGCATCTCTCCCTCAGGCAGGCATGCTCATTCTACCTGTCCACATATTGGGACTTTGGGTTGTTAATGCCCTGAATTAATTCCTGATCTTGTGAAAAGTGTATAAACATCCATTAACTGATCAGACTTCATAATCAGGGTGCCTGGAACATGGTAAATGTTTAATAAATGTTTGCTGGAGAATGGTTATGCTCTCCTGTCATGTTCCTAACCTTCAGCACCTGTAGATTCCCTGACTCCTGACTTCTACAGGGAGCTCTCTATCTAATTGCCTTGACATGCCCCTGTTCTGTCTCCCAGATATTCATCTCATTGTCTCCCTGAGTGCGGGCTGATTCACCTCTTAGCCTGATCATAATATTTTTGTACGTACAGGTTTCTCTGCCAGCATAGCACAGGAAGATTAGAAAAGTGTGCACAGCAGGGATGCATCAAGATCAGAACCAGAGATTCTTGGGTGGGGAATAAGATTTGTGGTTATGAATATTTGGTAATGGGCACAAACTCTGATCTCAGAGGTAAGTTGAGGGCAGACGGGAGCAGATAATGAAAATCATAATGTCACAGTAGGCGGATGGGAGGAAAAGTGAATTCACACTTGCATATTCCAACAGCGTTAATTTAAGGAGGAAGCTGCACAGTGGGCAGGTGGGAATTCCATTAAGGAGATTATAGTAGGGAGATGGTTCAATGAATTCTGCCAGATACCTTCTGTACCCAATATAAGGCACAGCTAAGTGTTTGTCACTGTCACCTGTTGTCACTGTTGCTTATCAGCTTTGTTCTTCATTCACCATTTCTCCTAACCTTTCATTTGTTGGTCTTATATCCCAGTCACCCATCTGTCCTCTGTCATTGCAAGTCAAGGGCCAGTCCTGAGAGTGACTGTGTGTGTCGGACCAAAGAAATGACTGTTGAGGAGGAGGGTAGGTACGGGAAGAGACAAATATAGACTAGAACAAGAATTGGTCACTTAGACTATTGCATTGCTTTAAACTACCCTGTGTGACCATTATATTTAAACAATATAGCTCATAGAATATTATTGATTGTAATATTATCAGACTGCAAATTCTTCTCCATAGAGGTCAAATTTACCTATTCTGGATACTCATGAACTATAGGTTTAAAAGCCCATTAGCACCTATTCACCTTTACTGTCTGAATTTTTCTATTTGAAACCAATACCTATGGTAGAAAATAAAAGTGTCAATCTTTATTCGGTGGCAACAAAGAGTATAATTTGGCAATTAGAATGTGTGTGGATTTGTACTAATATCATTAGCACAATTTTTACTTTCCAAAAATCCTATTTTAATCGAAAAGAAACAGCTAACACACACTTAGGAAATCACTTTAGATTAATACTTTTGAAGACACTTTTTTCATTAAAAAATCTGAGTGCTATTATCATGATTTAGTTATTTAAAAATAAATTCTAGTAACTGTTAGATAAATGAACTACTTTGATGTTTCCAGAGCCTCTCTCTTTAGCAGGTTATATGGGAAATAATGTGTATAGACCATCATTCTTAAGATTTTTTCTTTAGCATGATTATTTGTAATTGATAGAAGGACATGAGTTTCTCCTTTAAAAATCCATATATCTACCCTAAATTATGCTTTGGTGCTTTCTCACTGTAGACCCCTTCTTTTGTACGAAGCCCCTGACCTTAATGGAGTGTGTGTTTGTGTGTATGTATGTGACAGAGACAGACAGAAAGACACACGCGGGATGGGGAGAAAGACACCTAGAAAGAGAAAGAGACAGAGAATGAGAAAAGTGGTGAAAGAGAATATAGCATACGTATGAACATTAAATCCAGGGGAGCTGACTAAAACTCAGGTCACACTGAAAAATGTGCTAGTTAACACAGTGTGCTCTGAGGTTCTGGAGTCCAAAAAGAGGAAGCCCAAGAGACATTGTTGGTCAGTGGAATGATGTTTGCACAATTATAGAGACACTGGCTTAACCTTTTGACTACGTTTTTCTTTCTCCTGCCCACCCTTACCTGGTCTCCACACACACACACACACACACACACACACACACACACACACACACACACAGTTAACACCTCAGAATAACACAGTGCACCTCCTGCATTTGGCCCACTTCTCATAAAATGAAGGACAATTGGGCATGAGGAAACTTTCAGATCCAATAGTTTCCTGCTTTAAAAAAAAAAGTCTAATATAAAAATACAACTACAAAGTGTATATATTTGGGAGTATCTGATGACTGTACCCAAGAATTTTTCATGTTTTAGAAGGATCTGTTACAGAATTTACTCTAAGAAACAAATACTATGAAATTGTTTAAAATACCTTTAATTTAAAAAAATATGATTATTCTTTATTTTTACTTAGTTTTTTCATTTTTTGTTTTTCTTTATTACAGTTGACATATAATATTATATTAGTGTCAGGTGTATACCCCAGTATTAGACATTATATAACCTACTAAGTGGTTGTCCTTATAAATCTTGCACCCATCTGACACCATACATGGTTTTTAGAATAGTATTGACTATATTCTGTGTTGTAATTTACATCCACACCCCCGAAAATAAAGTAAAATAAAATAAAACAACATTTTATTTAAAAACAACTTTAATGAAAACAGTTCATAAATCCAGGCATGGCTTTCCACCTTTTCGGAGCACCTTCATTTTTAAATCATATTTCTTCTAATTTTATAGAAAACTATGAAAAAGTTAACTCCATTGGAAATGACACATATTTTTATAAAAACTCTCAAATACCTGTTTCAAATAAGTATTTTGACTCTAATCTGTCCTAGTATAAAGAAGTAAAAAGCTTACTCAGAGAATTAAAATAAGAGAAAAAAAAATTAAGGAAATTTCCTAAGGACTAGCATACATATGACTTCCTATTATACCCTGAATGAGTTTTCCACATTGTCAGAGTTATTTAGGCTATAATTAATTAACCACAATTTCAAATTGAATCCTAAGAAGTGTGGATGCTGCTCTTCTGGGTTGGCATGCAAAACTGAGCCTGCATCTGTTTCCATTAAAAAAATGCCTCAGTGGGCACTTTACGTTGGCTTACTTCATAAGTAATTCAGAAGGTGGAACAGCAAAAGTACAAGAGGGTTCATTAAGTGATTGGAGTCACTGGAACTGAGCATTTTTCATAGCAAAAGATTTCAAGGAGAAAATGAGACTTACGGGTCATTTGGATATATAGTTTTTAATGTTAGGGGGAAGGAAGAGGTTGCAGTTAAATTAAGGAGGATTCTCAAATATCAGTTTGAGCAGCCAAGATTCATTTTCACATGAAATTCTCCAAAGTCTCCTGGGAGTAGTAATGAAGATTCTGGAGCTAAACATTTGATCTGAGAGGACTGGAATTGGCAGGAATAAAGAGAGACTAAAGATTCCGCAGCTTCTGTTCACACAGAAAACTTGCATCATGAATGATGCATCGCTTGAAAAGGTAGCTCTTCTGAGCTTGACAAGAGGTACCTTCAAGCAATTGTGTCTGTCTTCCCACCCTGGCAACATATGCTCACTTCTAAACTCATAATTACCAGTGGGAGAGAATCCCTTCTCCACCAGGACAGCAAGGGTAAGGGACAGCACCTGTCGAGAGGCAAGATGTATTCAGTGACTTCTGCAACAGGAGTAAAAGGACTGGATATGTACCTGAGTATCTCAATCTTCACCATCCCATGAGTAAATTTAGACACAACTCTCAGTGCTCTTGAGCTTTCCTTTCCTTAAGGAAGTTTATTACTTTAACAGATATTTCCTAATTTGTTCCTAGGCACCACCCAGCGGCCTATGAATCATGTGTCAGTCCCATCTTTTGTGTATAGCTGTGATTGGCCACGCCAGGGCTCTGCTGCCTCAGGATTCAAGTCTTTGCCAAGGAGGCTGGGCTGCACTTGGGATTCTTTCCTCACTGCCTAAGAGGCTGTCATCACTTTTGAGTAGGTGAGGAGAAGCCAGATAGTTATCATGGCTCTAGCTGATGAACCTGACTTCAAACACTTCAAGGCCATTGTGAGTCAGAACATCACTGCGACTTGATGCTAGCAATCTTAATGATAGAGATTTGTACCATTGCTTTTGTGGGGGAAAAAAGAGTGCATTTTCTCTGTTACAGTTAGTAAGAGACCCAGAAAAAGCTGCTCAAGCCCCAGAACATGACAGAAAGCTAGTTACACAATAATTTTGACCCTAGGGTGAAAAATGTTCTTAGAAGAGGTGAGTCAGAAAAATTTTATATTTTAGTCATACTTCTGTACCTAGTATCACCACTCTCCTCTAACTGGGGTTAGGAAAAATAACCATATGGTACTAGGTACTGCAGTATGGGTGTGTGTGTGTGTGTGTGTGTGTGTGTGTGTGTGTGTGTGTTCATTCCCAGGAATAGACTCAGTAGACAGAATCCAGAAATAGTGCTCAATACTTACACTGATAAATTTTTTTAAAGAATATCTACCACACAGTAAAATCTGGAAAGAGTCCAGGTAGAGAAATGAGACAAAAAAACTCAATTTTACTTAGGCTTTGTTCTCTGTCTAGCCCTACAGTTCCCAAACTATGTGCTGAGGCACCCCAGTGCTACAATGAACTCACGTAGACACTGCAGGACACTTTCCATTTTGAGGGAAACATGGTATCATTTACCAAACACCCCATGAGCTATTACTATAAAGCTACTTGCACTTTAGTGAATTTAGTAAAGGAATTAATTTAGAGATAAACTAAATAGGACTATTAGATGTTTTTTGACCTAGAAGCACTTTTTAAAAACTACTGCAAAACTAGGGTGCTGTGAACAGAGTAAGTTTGGAAACCTCTGGTCTGGCCAGTTGATGATGGCTAGTACTCGTGCGGAAGAAAGACAAAAACAGCAAGCTCTAGTCTTTAGAATGGTTTGGAAATCTGGTAATGCTTTTGAAAAAAAAGCTGCTTTTCCTTAATATGGAACATTTTTATTTACTGAGTTGCATATATGCATTGAAAAAAGTATTTACTTTCTAGTTCAGTGTGGATAGGAAATACCTTCCATGAGTGCTTCTTTCTTTTTTCTTATTCAGTGAGTTAGAACTCAGAAAAAGTTCAGAGTTCAAAGATTGCCTAAATATTTTCTTTATTCATCTTCCAAAAAATTGGTGATTCTGTACAATGGTGGTATGAAAGAAACATGTATACCCATGAGAATTTGTGTTCCTTTATATAGTAGGCCATGGTAAAAAGAGATGTCTTAGAGTATACGATACAGAATATTCAGAATCACCCACATGAAAACTTGACCTTGAAATATTACTCCACTACAGTTTTTGATACTTGGTGCACCACCTGACACTAATGAAAATACTGTATAAAAGTTGAAAGATAGAGGGTGTCAGTGAGGCTGTTGAAAATATCCTAAAATATTACCATTATTTCTAAGTTAAATCTTTCCAAGACTTTTTTTATTGTAAGGGGTGATAATATAGGGTAGAAATATCATTTTCCTATAGGATGTCTCTGTCCTCTCTGTTAAAAACCAAGGGCGTTTGCAATGGATCAAGTTGGATAAGCACGAACTTCATTGTCTAGACTGCCCTTCCCTGTGTGGTTCTGCGTGATGCTAGCAAAGGAGGAATTCACACGAGATTTGGAAGCAGAAGTGAAACAGCAGCCACTGCTCTCCAAATGAAAATCGTCGTGATCAAACAGGTGAGGGAAGTTGCAGATGCCAGCAGACTCCAGTTTATCCTCATTCTCCTCCATTCCCTGTCTGGTGAGTCTGTCCAAACTGACCCTGCTGACCAACAGGAGCCTGAGGCCCCCCAACAAATGCTGGGCGGCAAACCCATAGAGGCCTCAGCTACACACAGGCACAGCTCCTCAGCATTCCATGACCTTGCCCTTCACCATCCGCCTGGGTATCTGGTGACACCTGGCCTCTCCCTCTGCTTCTCCAACTTTCCCCTGGACTGGCACCAACCCCCCACACTGTGGAAGCTCCAATTCCTGTACTAAATCCCTTATCCCACAACTCACAGTACTTCGGCTTTCCTGACTAATACAAGCATACTATAAACATGCCAAGTGACAAAGAAAACCCAAAAAATAATTTTCCAGTAAATATGATTTTTCTAGTAAATGATTTTCCTATGGGGACATTGAACTAAAACAGTTAATCAATTCTGTTTTTAAAACATCCTAAACTGTTGCTCTTTGAATCCTTTTCTTAATACTAAAGAAGCCTTAGGAATGAAACATACAGGTATGGATGGATTGTCTCAAATGCATTAAAGTTACTCAAGTTTCTCATAGACCATTCCCTCGGAGGCGGGAGAAAATGTTTCCACAGCCAGGGAAATTGGCCTATCTGGTGTAGCTTTCTTTCAGTTAGCCAGTTTCTCTCGAGATTTAATAAACAGCTTTCAAAAGGGGTATCAAAGTGTCTGCTGAAAAGCCTGCAGTCTGTTTTTTGTGGAAGTGCATGTGGATTCGCAGACCTGCTTCCAGAGGAGTGGATTATCGTCTTGTGATAACTCGTTGCTCAGCGCTGAGTAATACAGTTCTGTGGGCAAACAAAAAAGCCACTCTTTTTTGGTGACAAAAGATGAAGCTAGTTATTAGCAATTTGATACAAAAGAAGTGAAAAGCACTGGAAATGAGGAGTCAAGCCAAGTTTGGCATCTATTATTCACACAAAACCTGCTAGTAATGACAACTACCCAAATCATAAAAAAATCCTATTCATAGAACACTTTTCTTGCTTCACTGTCAAAAGTATAGATGATAGATAACTTCCAATGACTGTCAAAAGTAAAATCAAATCATTTTTAATGAAAGAAAATAGACTACTTCTGTTTGTTGGTTCCAAAGAAAATGTACGATGATGAATTTCTAAAGTCTTTAATTTATCATTTCACCCTGAAAAGAATCTATTTTTGCAAACAATACCTCTCAATGCTGTTGACATCCTTTAAGGAAAAAAGTATCTCTGCTTAAATGTTGAGCTCTATCTCTGAACTCTAGTCTACTGGGTTTATTTTCAGAGACTTTTTCTATATTATCTCATAGTTCCAGGCTTCATCAAAGGTCATCACAACTGCTGATTTTTGTCAAATAACCCCATGTTACTTCATCTGACAAATTATAATGTGTGATTGGCCTTTTGAAATTTCAAAGGATGACAAACAACACATATATTTTCCAAAATAAAGAACTGCAAATAAAAAATAAACTCAAAATTCAAACAAAAAGCAAAAGGAAACATTAGAGTTTGTAATTCAGAAGGTTTAATCTTATTTAATAATTCTTCTATATTTCTTTTATTTCATTTTCAAATGAACATGAGACCCAATTTTCACCTCTAAAATGGTAACACAGGGAGTCCCAAAGAGCACATGTGATCATTTTCATCTCAATTTTTAAAACATGAATTTCTCTCATACCACAAGCATCACACACCATTCACAAACCTTGGAAGGTCAGAGCCATCATGCCTAAACTAGATGTATTTTAGTATTCTTTCCAGTATTTATGCTTAATTGTATGACACTACTATGGTCCTATAGAACTCTAAAGGCCATGAATATAGAAAGCATTTTTCTGTTCCTTGAAAACCAAACAACAGGATGACTTCATATTAGATAGCTGGATCATCTCTTTGTTAGATATGCTTTATCACAGCTCATCTGAAGCCTAAGAAGCATTTTATTTATTAGAGATCATTATATCATTTAAGCTAGTACAACTCCAGGGCTAGGAGTCCAATGCCGTCACACTTCCTCAGTATATAAGTGATTACCGTGGTTCTCACCACGCCCCAGGCAGTCATACGTACATATAGTGGCTTATAGAATGAATCAGAGAGACGAAGCAACAAAAATAAACTAATTTGACTAATACTCCACATTGCCCTGAACCATCTTAGTGTTTTAAGTTTTCAAAAGGGTTTGTAGCCTGTTCTTTGATAACTGCATCATTCTATTTCTAAATACCCTCTTTCCCTGAAGCTTCAGACGACCTCAGAAGCTGCTATATACTGTGCTCACATTGCTTACATTAAAGATGTAGCAAAATGCTTGACTAGAAGCTATTTTAGAAATAATTTATGAGTGAATATATGCTCTAATGTGTGTGTGATAAATTTTTTTTATTTGTTAGGAGTCTACCAAGGGCATCAATGCTAGTGATTTAAAGACCTTGAGCTTCAGAAAGCTCCTATAAATCTCTAAGGATGACACTAGCACTTTGGTAGGAAATGGGAAAGGTTATTTGTTAATGGATCAGTTTCTCAGGAGTAAAAAGTACAATATAGTTTCCATATTATTTTTCTATGTGCAAGTTATATAGAAAATTAAGGTCATTTTTATCATTAATCAAGATTGCAAATAGAATCATGACATAATTATTGAATAAGAAGGCAACATTTTTTATTTTCTTGTTTCTCCTTCATTTCTTTATTTTTTTAATTGCTACAGGGAACCTAAGTTGGTTCAAATTTTCTGAATAATTGTTTAACAACATATACCTAAAGCTTTCAAATGGCTATAATTCATGTGAAAATGAGCATTCTAATGCACTATTAGTGGAGTATAACTTGTAAAAGGACAAGTTAGAAATAAATTTTAGTATTTAAATGTCTGTGGCTATTGACTAAGTATTTCCACTTACAGAAGTTTATCTAAAAGAAGTAGTCTCACAAATATGCATAAATACATATGGGAAAATATAACAACAATCTCAACATTCATTATTAAAGGAAGTATTAAACTATAGTTCATCTATAGAATGGAACAGCAATATCTCATTACAAAAATGAAATACAATAAGGATATTGATGGGAAAATTGACCAATATATAAGTGGAAAATTTACATAACAATATGCTAAATATAGTCTATTTCTTAAATTTAATACTAATAATATGTAATATAGCATGTCTTCTCTGTAACATTTAAACTTTTAGCGAATTATATTTTATTTATAATCAAGAGAAAATACATATACATGTATATGTGTAAATTTTTTACTCAGAAATTACATTTCTATAAATTTTTCCTGATAATAAATGATATGCCCCTATTAAAAATAATGATTTAAATAGGAAATGAGCTCAGTATTGCATGCATACACACAATTAAATTTTAGTCAGCATATTAAAATGTTTAAAGGTATATATTTTATTTATTTTTTAATTATTTTATTGTTGTTCAAGTACAGTTGTCTGCATTTACTGCCCTCACCAATCCTCCCCCTTACCCCAGCCATCCCCACCGCCTTCCTCTGCTTCCGCCCACCCTTGGTTTTGTCCATGTGTCTTTTATAGTTGTTCTTGAAAACCCTTCCCCTTTCCCCACTCCCCCCACATTATCCCTTTCCACTTCCCCCTTGGTTACTGTCAGATTGTCCTTAATTTCAATGTCTCTGGTTATATTTTGCTTGCTTATTTGTTTTGTTGATTAGGTTCCACTTTAAGGTGAGATCATATGGTATTTGTCTTTCACTGCCTGGCTTATTTCACTTAGCATAATGCCCTACAGTGGCATCTATGCTGTTGTAAAGGTTGGAGCTCCTTCTTTCTTTCTGCTGCATAGTATTTCATTGTGTAAATATACCATAGTTTTTTGATCAAATTCATTTACTGATGGGAACTTCGGTTGTTTCTAGCACTTGGCTATTGTAAGTGGTGCTGCTATGAACATCAGGGTGCATAGGTTCTTTTGAATTGGTGTTTCAGGGCTCTTAGGATATAATCCCAGCAGTGGAATTGTCAGGTCAAAAGGCAGTTCCATTTTCAGTTTTCTGAGCAAATTCCATACTGTTTCCACAGTGGCTGCACCAGTCTGCATTCCTATCAACAGTGCACTAGGGTTCCCTTTTCTCCACATCCTCTCCAACACTTGTTTGTTGATTTGTTTTTGATAGCCATTCTGACCAGTGTGAAAAGGTATCTCATTGTGGTTTTAATGTGCATCTCTCTGATAGCTAGTGATGCTGAGCATCTTTTCATACGTCTCTGGGCCCTCTATATGTCTTCCTTGGAGAAGTTTTTTAATTGGGTTTTTTGTCTTCCTGGAGTGGAGTCATGTGAGTTCTTTTAAAGGTATATTTTTTAATTAAAAATTCTCATGTCTTTAAATTTAGGTGAATTATAAACTTTACGTGCAGTGCAACCTCACTTTGCAAACAACTTCTAAAAATGTTCCTTATGTTTGTAAGCAAAATATAGAAATGAACACAAACTAATGTATGCACATATGCAAATAAAAATTTCTGGTAATTTTTTTTATTGTTGTTCTGTTACAGTTGTCCCAATTTTCCCTCATTGCTCTCTCCTGCCCCACCCACCCCACACTCTCACAGTCAATCCCCACCCTGTTGTCCATGTCCATGGGTTACATACATCTGTTCCTTGAATAGACCCTTTCCCTTCTTTCAACCCTTATCCCCCTCCCTGTGCCCCTGTGGTATCAGTCTGTTTCCTGTTTCCATGTATCTGGTTCTATTTGCTCATTTGTTTGTTTTGTTCATTAGGTTTCTCTTATAAGTGAGATCATATGGTATTTTTCTTTTGCCAACTGGCTTATTTCACTTAGCATAATCTCTCCAGTTCCACCCATGTTGTTGTAAAAGGTAGGAGTTCCTTCTTTCTTTCTGCTGTATAGTATTCCATTGTGTAAATATACCATAGTTTTTTTATCCATTCATCTATTGATGGGCACTTAGGCTATTTCCAGCACTTGGCTATTGTAAACAATGCTGCTACGAACATAGAGGTGCATAGGTTATTTTGGATTGGGGTTTAAGGGTTCTTAGGATATAATCCCAGCAGTGGAATTGTCAGGTCAAACGGCAGTTCCATTTTCATTTTTTGAGGAAATTCCATATTGTTTTGTACGGTGGCTCCACCTATCTGCATTCCTACTAATAGTGCACTAAGGTTCCCTTTTCCCCACATCCTCACCAGAACTTATTTTTTATTGATTTGTTAATGGTGGCCATTCTGACCACTATAAAATGATATCTCATCATGGTTTTAATTTGTATCTTTCTGATGGCTAATGATGTTGAGCATCCTTCAATATGTCTACGGGCCCTCTGTATGTCCTCCTTGGAGAATTTCTCAATTGCGTTTCTTGTCTTTCTGGTTTTGAGTCACAAGAGTTCTTTATATATTTGGGAGATCAAACCCATGTCCAAGTTATCATTAGCAAATATGTTTTCCCATATTGGTTGGTTCCCTTTTCATTTTGATGATGCTTTCATTAGCCATTTAGAAGCTTTTTAATTTAATGTAGTCCCATTTTTAAATTCTTTATTCCCTTGCCCTAGAGGATATATCAGCAAAAAAAGTGATCTGCTTTGACTCCCTGTCTTCGTGGTATGAACTTCTGTGGTAGGAGACCTTTGGGACTCAGTGGTGAGTCTCCTTGACCTCCTGAGCTAGATGCTCTTGGATGACCTTTATGCCGTTTATGTGGGCTCTCTGGTTGTAATTGGGTTTTGGTTCTTGTTGGGTCATTCTTTGGTTGGTGCTTCCCTCTGGCTCACTGACTGAGAGTCACTCCACCCACCATGTTTTGTGTGCTCCAGAACAAAACCAAACAGCTCAGAAAACAAACCCACACCCACAAAAATAACCCCCAGTCACAATATTAACAGCAAATGAGACAATATTAATAAAGGTGTAAAGAGATTAAGAATATTATAAGAAAGGAAAAACAAATATGAAATGACTAACTAAAAGAAAAATGGTTTTGAGAGGGTACAGAGAGGAGCAATAATAAGAGTACAGAACAGAGACAAGGTGAAGAGAGAAAGAAAATAAAATTTACATCATAAATAAAAAAGGGAGGGAAGAAGGCGGACTGGAGTAAGAGATGGTAAGCATATAGCATTAGATTTAAACAGAAATTTAAAATATATAGTAAGAGAGGGGGAAAAAATAAGAACCAAATTGGAGAAAAAGCTCCCCCATGACACTATCAACAATAAATTAGTGAAGATTAACATAGTTGGGATTGGAATAAAGGGGAAAAAGAAAGAAAGAAAAGCTTAAGAGATGTCTAGAGGAAAGAGAAGTGATTTTAAAAGGACAGAGGGGCAGGGATACTAAGAGTGAGGAATGAAAACCAGGCTAAGGCAGGGAAAAATTAATATTTAAAATGAAAACAGGAAAGAGCAGGAGGAAGGCAAAATGGAGTAGAAGAGGGGAATGATGAAATTTGAGATTTGAAATACAAAAATGGTGAAGATCTAGAAACAAAATTGAAGAAATGCAACAACCACCATATCCACAACCAACAAGCAAAGAAGAATGAAGGTGGAGAAAGAATAAGGGTATTTTAAGAATGGGAAAAAGAGTGTGAGATGACTAATGACAAGAAAAATGGTTTTGAAAGGCTGGAGAGGGGAGAAATAGCAAGAGTGTGGAATGGAAATAACTCATAGCAAGAGAGAAAATAAAATTTAAAATGAAAATAAAAAGAGGAAAGAAGAAGGTAAAATGGAGTAAGAGATGGGGGAGCAAAATATGAGATTTGCAATAAACTATAATATAAAAACTAGTAACCTAATAGGCACAAACTTAAAGGATAAGAAATGAATGTTAAAAAAGCTATGAAGGAGAGAAAATAACACAAATCTTGAAGAAGACTATGGTGGAATTCATCTCAGTAGAATCTAGTGTTTACCACTGTCTTCTCTTTCTAGATCCACCCCTGGTGATGTCAGATGATGTCCCAGTCTGGCCCAAGGCAGCCTGTTTGAGACAAACATCAATGTACAGCCTGTGGCTGCCTCCTTCAGTTGTTAATCTAGTCCATCTATAATTTCAGGTTTAAGCACCACAGGGTGGGGCAGACTAATTCCTGCAGGTGAACTTATTGCTTCCCCTCAGGCTGATGTCACTTAGAGGGGAAGCTCTGCCTAAGAAGATGGCTCCTACAGTATGGGGACTCAGCAAAGGGATTCTGGTGGCTATTCCCTCAGTTCTCTGCTCAAAGTCATCATCCCCAGACTCTCTTCAAGTGTCTCTAGACCACTCTGCCCCCACTTTGCCTGAACCCAGGGAAAGTGGCTGTGAATAGATTTTATGCATTGGCCCTTTTTAGAAATTCTCTGCGTCTCCAGCCATATCTCCCTAGCAGATAGAAACCCCACCATTTTTCACAGCTGGATGTTATCTGGGTTCTTTTCTGGCTCTGATGCTGTAGGCTGGGGAGCCCAGCTTGGAGTTTAGACCCCACACTTCTCAGGGATCATTGAAATTTCCTCTGGCACTTCAGCTGTGATCCATGGGAGCCTAGCCAGCCCTCTCATGTCTCTTCTGCACTCCGTACCAGTCACACTGTGGTGATGTGGTTTTTTCTGTCTGCCCGCAGTTATAAGATTTCTCACCAGCTAGTGTTCAGTTGGTTATTCAGGATGATTTCTCTACAATTTAGTTGTAATTCCAGATTGGTCCTGGGAAGAGGTTAGTGTAGCTTCCACTTACTCCTCTGCCATCTTGGATCCTGCCTGACAATATGTTAACAGTAGTTAATTTTGTATTATTGAATTATAAGTTTTTTTTTTCTTTCTTTAATGATAATTCTATTTTTCCTTAGAAGGCATATACAACTTGAAAAGATAAAATACATATATTTTAAACTATGTATAGAAACATACACAAAAATTAAAACTGGATCTGCCTTATGACCCAGTGATTCTACTTCTGGAGATTTATCCAAGGAAACCCAAAATACTAATTAAAAAGAATAAATGCACCCCTATATTCATTGCGGTGTTATTTATAATAGCCAAGATATAGAAGCAACCCAAGTTCCCATTAATGTACAAGTGGATAAAAAAGCTATGTTACATTTATACCGTAGAATATTACTCGACCATAAAAAAGAATGAAATGTTATCATTTGCAATAGCATGGATAGACCTAGAGGGTATTATGCTCAGTGAAATAAGTAAGTCAGAGGAAGACCATTGCCATATGATTTCACTTATATGTGGAATCTAAAGAACAAAATAAATAAATAAACAAAATTGTATCAGACTCATAGATGCAGAGAGTGAACTGGTGGTTGTCAGCAGGGCAGGGGTTTGGGTGACTGGGTGAAAAAGGTGAAGGGATTAAGAAGCACAAATTAGCAATTACAAAGTAGCCATGGGGATGTAAGTAAAGCAATGGGAATACAGTCTATAATACTGCAGTAACTATGTATGGTGTCAGTTGGGGTACTGAAAAGATTGAGGTGCAGAATAATATGCAAAGTATATGACTGTCTAACCACTAAGAGGTACACCTGAAACCAATACAAAGTAAAATTGAAAGAAAAAATAAAAACTATATATAGAAACTGACAATCATTGTAATAGAAATATTTATGTCCAATAAACAAGTAAAAAGGTTTGGACTCATTGGGATAATCAAGGTATATAAATTTAAAACACTAATGGCATGCACATTTTCACTATTAAACCAGCAAAGATTTTTAAGAGAAGAGTCCCTGGGGCCAAGAGGTAAGAGATGGCTCCTTTATTGTTCATGAAGAATATGTTGGTGTGACCTTTTGGAAGGCAATTCAGCAATAGTTAAGAACCTTAAAAAGTTTCATAATTTGGTGCGGTAGCTGGTTCTAAGAATATATTTCAAGAAAGATATCAGAGTTGTAGATAAAGATGTCTGTCATTTGTCCATTTAAAATTATGAAAAATCAAAATATTTAATCATGGGAGAAATAATTAAACCACATTAATAATCATGTCTACAGTATTATGAGGCCATTTAATATTATGATTTTAATAAACTTGAAAGTGCTCATGCTATAGTGTGAGGTGGAAAGAAAAAAGATCAGGATGCCAAATTATATACATGGCCTAATTCCAAAGAAGGAAAACCCTAGAGAAAATATATAAATATGTAATATTTTTAACTGTGAGAATATTGCAAGTAATTGGCCTGTTTATATTATTTTCAGTTTTTAAAAATTGTATATTTAAAAATTACTTGAAAATACATGAAATAAGGGGCATAGACAAATACAATATTTAGCACATGATGCAAGCTCAAGAAACAGATAGCTGGGGTCTTCCATGACACACACTGACCCCTTGTAGCGCACTTTGCAGATTTTTAGCAGAATTGTGAAGGGCAGAATTAGCCAATAAGTAATAAGAGCCTAAAGTGTACCATTAAGTTTACAGCTTTGCTCAGTGGTTCTTGAAGTGTGGTCCCTGGACCAGGAGCATCAGCATTACCCATAAGGACTTCAAAATGCAAATTCTCAGGCCCTACCCCAGATTTATTGAACCATATATTTTGAGCATGGTGCCCAGTAATCTGTGTTTTAACAAAAGCTTCACAGAGATTCTGATGCATAATGAAGTTTAGAACAGATTTTGCTGATGCAAGAAATCTCCTGGCCTCAGGTATCAGTCACCGGGAATTCTCCACATTGGCAGTGGTTTGGGCCACAGACATTGAAGCCAGAGGACTTGATGGAGAGTCTGGGATCAGCTGATGGTAAACTGCTGGTGTGCCACAAACATCAGTCTCAGATGATTGTAAACCACAAGCAGAATGTTGCTTATTGTTTGTAGAGTTTTGGTTCTGAAAGGGAATTTGCAAATGGTCTGATCTTCACATTTTTAAAGATGAAAAAAGACTAAGACAGGTGAAGTGATTTAATGGAGCCTCATTATCAGCTAGAATCTGGACTGAAGTTGACTATCCCACAAGTTTTACACCATAGTCTACTGTCCACAAAGCAAAAAATCTTAAGAGGAGTCTTTCAAATTTATTTTGGAATTCTTTTCTATTCAAAACAAGCAAATAGGAACATTTATTCTATTTAATAATATCTCCAATATATCTCCCAGCCTTGCTATCAAACATCTGTCTATTTTGAATAGCCTTGGGAAATTATCTACTAGAAAAATAGCTAAATAGATTCTGTGAGTTGGAAGGAAACTGGGAGGCCAAATAATTCATGGTTTAGGAGGCTAAAATGCATGGAGATTATTAAATGATATTAATATCTTAAATTTGTGAATCCTCTAGGATCTTGTTATTCCTAGTGTGGTCAATGGTACAGGCAGCATGGACATCACCTGGGAGCCTGTTAGAAATGTTCTCTCTCAGGTCCCATCCAGATCTACTGTACTGGCATCTGCATTTTTAACAAGATCTCCATATAATTCTTATGCACATTGAATGTGAGAAATATTGCTCTAGGAGTTTCCCATTTATCTTTAATGATAAGAAATTGTTATTTTTTTGGAGGGGAATATGGTGCTTTCAATTGAGTTGGGAAAGTTTTTACAAGGACATTAATTTCTCAGGAGAAAAAGTATCAGCGTGTCTGACAAGCATGTATTATTATACACAGATTTGGGAGACATATCAGAAAGAGAGTAGAATTACTCATTGGGATATATATTAGTTAGGGTCATCTGGTCGGTAAGTAACAGTAACAAATCAATCCGTCACACACAATAATAAAATTTGTTGATTACAGAAGGAAAAGTAGGGTGAGGTAGGGTAGGATTCAGGCATTATGCAATCAACAACTTAATTATGTCATCAAGAATGGAGATTCTCTGCCCTGGCTGGGTGGATCAGTTGGTTGGAGTATTGTCCTGTACACCAAAAGTCTGCGGGTTTGATTCCCAGTTCTGGCACGTACCTAGGTTGCAGGACCATGTGCATATGGAAAGCAACCAATTGGTGTTTCTCTCTCACATTGATATTCTCTTATTCTCTCTCTCTCTCTCTCTCTCTCTCTCTCTCTCTCTCTCTCTCTCTCTCTCTCCCCCCCCCCCCCGCCATCATCCCCTTCCTCTCTCTCTCTCTGAAATCAATAAATATATCCTCAGGTGAGGTTTAAAAAAAGAAGAATTGAGATTCTTTTAATCTCTTCACTTCCCAGACCTAAGCGTCAGGGTTATCCTACAACAGGTGTTCCTCATATTTTCAAGACGACTATAAACAGAGCTATAGGAATTTTTGTTTACATTCAGTGGGAAGGAGAAAGAAAATATCTCCCCCAAGAATGGTTTATAATAAGGATGAACATGTAAGTTATTTTTCAAACCATGATGCTTTTAAGAATGAAAGGGGACACTGTTAATCACACCAAGATAAAAGGTACAAACCTTGACTGCCTCAGACAAAATTAGACATGTGGTCACTGGTCACCCTGTGTATTAGGTCTGTAAGTTTTTTTCCTTCCATCAGATAGGTCACATGCCTATCTCTTATTTAAAAAAAAAAAAAGGCTACCAGAGGAATACCACAGGATAATTGACTTAGACTAAATTTGAATCCCATTCTACAACTGGAAACAGGGTGGATGAATAAATATTAAAAGCCAGAAAGGATTGCTATTAGAAAGAAAAAAATAAATGAATAGGTGTTGGGTATGCAACTGACAGTGCTGATTACAGGAGGCCTTAGTAGAACCTGCCAGCCATCCAAGTACAGACGAAGTGTTGGTGTTTAGCAACCACAACACCATCAGCCGGGTGCCCACGAACACCCTGGTTGCCTCTGATAGCTCATTAGTATTATTATTTGGTATTAAAATGGCCTTTATCTTTGGCAATTATCATGATAGTAGATGGTGGATGCATTTCTTTTCTTACTTGCAAACATCAAAGTTAGTCATCCAGTGTCAGCTGCCCCTATTTTTGTTTATAATTTCTACTGACTACTGACATCAGTCAGGGCACAACCGTATAGGGCGTGATGGTAACTTTGATCTTCTCTAAAACAAGATATTTATTATTAACATTATTGTCATGAGCAAGGGAGTGTCTCTGAAAGGAGTCACTCACATGCATTTGTGTATTTTCACAATGCCAGGTACAGGCATTGTGAAAATATTAGGGGAGACCTCCCCAATAAGACAATAGAGTCACCCAGAGGTTACACACAGAGAGGTGGGGCTTACTCAATACAAGAGAGCAGAGAGGGCATCTGGTATGAAGCCCCAGTCATCAGTAGCATCCACAGGTGGAGAGGTGGGCATCAGTCTCAAGCCAGGCAGCTACAATGGTGGAATGCATTTGGCGAGTGGAAGTCCCACAGGACAGGATCCATGGTACAGATGAGCTCAAATGTTGGGTGTTAAGAGTTCTGAGACCTTATAGTCCAAGAAAAGGTAGAGGTACCACTCATATTGGTGTGCAGATGGAGTCCTTAACCAAGTGTCCAGCCTTGTGGTTTCGGACATTCCAGTCCTCCCCCAGGGGTGTTCCCATTACTCCTCATTATTTCAGTCCTGACATAGCGCTTGGCTTATCTGTCATGGCTGACAGTGACTCTATGTTGGACTGTCAAAAGTGTCCCTAAAGTTTGCTCTGCTCCTATTGTATGCAATTATTATCATGAACCTTTTTTCAAAGTGATAAAAGAGGTCTTGATAGCAATATTTAAGGTTTAGAAATGAAAAATATATTGTGTCAATTTCCTGCTTCTGACACAATAAACAATTTCACCTTGGAGATATTCCCTTCTAGTCTTTGCTCACATGCATACATATTTTAACACGGAGGTAATCATGACATAACTATAATTTTGAGTTCTGTTTTTATCACTTTAGCACCATACTGTAAACACTCTAATGAGGGTGCCATTTCTACAAGCAGTGCTTGGGGGAAAGACGTTATAGAAGTGAGACCCCTGAAAGAGCTGACAGCAACATGAAAACCTTCTGTTCAAGCCCATATATTCTCAGTCACTATGGGATTGGAGAAATTGTCACTTTGGCTTTAAATCTAGCTTTTATTGACAACCCAAAACAAGTAATCATGGATTAAAACCCCTAAAAACCATGGCACTGATTTTCAAACTGAAGATGTGAGTAACAAGAGGCAAATGGGCCTTTTGGCCCATTTTGGCTTCCTGAGGAGGAAGACAAAATTCTCCTCATCCTTTGCTCTTATTAGGGATATTGTGATTACACTCATTCTGCTATTTGGTGATGTTTCATGGATTTGTCAAAATATTTGGCATTTTAGTTTAAAGTGAATTATGTGTCCATACACACAATTTATAAATGGAAAAAATGCTAACTAATTGACTGTATTTAGTCACCCCAATAGATGGTCATAGGGCAAAGATAAGCAGCGATAAGGGACTTGATATTTCCCTTTCTTTCTGTGCTCACAAGTGAACAGAGCGCCACCAGGATCTATGTGCAGGAAAGCACCTCAGGTATGGAGTGAGGATTTTGCTTCCAGGTTCCTGAGCCTCATCAACTGACTGTCCTTCCCATGTCTGTTCCCCCTTTAGACTTTGAGCTCCTAAATCGGATGTAAGTTTTTACCTCTTTCCTATAATCCAAGCTCCTAGCATAGTTCCTGGCAATGTGGTGCTCAGTGGATATTGCCTGATGTCTAAATTAATCATAAAATAAATTCCGTGGTATTTTTGAAAGCAACAGTGTTCATTGATTTTTTGTTAAAGCTGTGCTTTCTATCCACTCAACCTCGTCATGATGCTTTCTTCATAAAAGGGTATATATCATAAATTTCCCCTGTGATTCCGTGGGACAATTTGTTAAAGCAGAAGAACACTGAAGCCGCTGGAGCATCATTTCATAAATTGCTCCTCTGCTTCTGCTATGGAAGCTTCAGGGCATCTGCTTATGGGCATCAGAGCACCAATTGTGTGACTTCATTGTTTCAAACTAATTAGTCTGGATTAATTGTGTGATAGGAGTGGAGGGAACGTTTTCTGGGAAGTAGCCACTCCCGCGCATTGATACAACTTTTCTGGGGAAGCTGGCAATACGCACAGCAGCAGCAACAAAAACCTGTGCCTTTTTCATCCTAGAAAATGAAGCCTGTACCTTTCTATGGAAAGGAAGAATCTGACAGATGGCAGAACCCTGTCCCTGGACCAGGCTTTAGCAAGCACTGCATTTGGGGAAAATAAGTGAAAACTAGGGATCAGTATTACCAAAGCAGTCACTACTTTTCCTCTGTAAGTATGGTCCACAAAGTCAAAAGTATTTACTATCTGGACCTCTTCAGAAAAGGTTTTTCAACCCATGCCTATAGCAGCATATGTTGTCTTAAGAACAATAGATCACTTTTTACAGAGAACAAGCACACTAAGGATTTTGCTTCTTTTGTTTCCACAGAGAAGCCCTATAGGAAGAAATGCATAAATCACAGCAGAAAAGAAGGAAAAGAAGCCTGCTGGCTTGTGCTAACCTCTGATCATCCCACAGGGCTGACACAGTTGCTGACTCAAGGGGTATACAGCTCTCCTGGTCAATAGGCCTGTTTTACCCTACATCTGCCATCTCTGGGAAACCATCAGGCAATTACAGATGAGTCAAGCCATGCCGTTTAAATCGGATATGGAACCACAGTCCAGAAAACCCTTGATTACTTTCTAGCTCCATGACAAAAGCTCTTTGAGGAAATCAAACCAGTTAAAACTTCCCATATGAAAAATGATCTTGAGACCTGAAGGGAATTCATTGACTTCAGAATGATGTAGGAATCACATTGTCTACTTTTCTTTTTTAATTTAATTTAATTTTTTTATTTTTCAGTTACAGTTGATATACAACAGTATACTCATTTCAGGTGAACAATCTAGTGATTAGACACTTATGTAGCTTACAATACAGTCAGCCCAATAAGTCTAGTACCCGTCTGATACCGTATATAGTTATTACAATATTACTGACTATATTCCCTATGTTGTACTTTACATTTCCATGACTGTTTTTATAACTTGCAATTTGTGCTTCTTAATCCCTTCACCTTTTTTACCCATCCCTGCAACACCCCTTCCTTCAATAGATCAACAATTCTTTTCTGTGTATCCGTAAGTTTGTTTCTGTTTGGTTTCTTTATTTTGTTTCTTAGATTCCATGTATAAGTAAAATCATATTGTATTCTTCAATGATACATCTGATAATGGGTTAATATCCAAAATATATAAGGAATGCATACAACTTACCTGGTTAAAACAAAACAAAACAAAACAAAAAAAACAAAACAAACTATCTGGTTAAAAAAATGAGCAGAGAGCCTGAATAGATATTTATCAAAAGAGGACATACAGATAGGCAATAGACATATGAAAATATGCTTAATGTCTTTAGTCATCAGAAAAGGGATAAAACCAAAACGAGATATCACCTCACACCCATCAGAATGGCTATTATTAATAAATCAACAGACGAGTGTTGGAGAGGATGTTGTCAGAGGGGAACCCTTGTACACTTTCGATGGGAATGCAGACTGATGCAGCCACAATGAAAAACGGTATGGACTTTCCTCAAAAAATTAAAATTACAAATGCCCTGTGATCCAGAAATTCCATTGTCTGTTTTCCTATATTGGATACTTCCCTATGGTTATACTCACTTCTTCCATTTCCCATCCCATTGTCCCTTTTCCTCAATGTGCTCAATTTTCCCTTAATTATCCCCACCACTGTCTCTCCCCAACCAAAGTCAATCTCTACATTTCAGTTCTTCCATATGTTTCATTATTTTATTTTTCCCACTCACACCCACATCTCCAGACACAATTATAAAAGCCATTGAATTAGAAAATGGAAGACCCAGGTTCTATTCCTGGGCTTTGCCACGATCTTATTCCATAGTTATCAGATTAACCTGTGACTGAGTAGGTTGATTAAAGATCTCTAAGACCACTAAAAAAAAAATGGGTAAGATAAAATTTAAACTATTTGTTTCTCAGCAAGGAAAGTAACAAGTAACAGGTGTTTTAGATGCTCTGAGTGCAACATTTCACAGCAATACACCAGATGTATATGGGCAGATTATCTGCAAAGCTGCCAAGAAGATGCACAAAGACATCTCCATCTAGGATCACAAACCATGTGCTAATCTCTTCTAGCCATATTGCCAGACATGCCTCCAGGGCTAAGAAAACTGGGTCTGATTTAACATAACCCATCATCCCAATTTTCCAAGTGAATATATTTTCCAGTCTTTCATAGTTTATATTACCTAATTATACTGCATATAATAATTATATATAACTCATATATAATTATGATATATGTTATATTAATTATATCCTATAAATATATAATTATATAATACATAATAATATGAATGCATTTTACTTCAAATACTTTTAATTAGTTTGCTGTTTTTTAAGCATGCAGAACAAGGCACAAATTGGACAAATCAGTGTCCCATTCCTGACATTCCATCTACTTTAAATAAAATGAGCCTGTTCTGAGCTCTCAGCTCACAGAAGCAACTATCCCTTTGTGCAGGTGTGAACACTGATTGTACCAAAACTTCATTACTGAACCAAGAATGGCCCATCCATGGTTCACCAAACAACTCATGAGGTAGTCTGATTGAAAGTAATTAATCACCTCATCAACTGGTTTTCTTTGGAATTTTGAGAGGAGAATATGGCTATTCTCAAAGAAGAGAGAAACAATGAAGATAAGCAGCAAGGAGCAGAATTGCTATCAGACTACCTGTATGGGTCCTAAAGGGAGGTAAGGGAATTAGAATGTCACTTTTCTCCTGACAACCCACTGATGGTTTCCCACTGAAAGTTCAATGTACACATCACTCTCCTGCCAAAAAACTCCAGTACATCTCTCATATCCCATCTGTGCCTATTGACATTTTCTGATTTCATTTTTGTTATTGTTGTCTTTCCTCTTGTCTTGGACTGTTGTGCTTCCTGTTACTTCTACCTAGAATAAACTTCTTGCATGGTTGACTCATTCTTCTCATTATTCAGGACTCAGTTTAAGTGGTACTTTTTTCCCTAACCATCCACTCTACATTAAAATCCTTTCAGTCATTCTCTGGCCCATTGGCCAGTTTTATTCCTTTATTGTGCTCCCTTTCTCTGATATCAGGTTATTTCCTATTTTATAATCTACTTTCTCCTACCAGAATATCAATTCCAAGAGAGAAAAGGCCTTGGCTATCTTATTTATTGTTTAATTTTCATTGAACAGTGAATGGCTTGAGTGCTTATAAATTATTGATATAATAAACCGTGAGTGAAATAACAAGATGAGACCCTAAAACTGCCATATATCTGGGGAATTTCTGATTTCAGTTCCAGGTCAGATGTGTAAAAACATTTTTTAAGCGACTTGCAAAAACAAACAAACAAAAAACGTTTTCAAAGTGCCTTGTATAACAAACAAAAAACAAACTCAAATAAAGGGACTTGCACTTCTGTTCCTTACTACCAAAGCACATCATGCACATGGGCCTGTGTGTGACTTTAAGCAGCAGGCCACCTGCTGCCACATGCTCCTGCTGGATCTTCTCCCACACCAGGCAATTTTCATAGCTTGTGTCCACCCAAAGCCCTGCATTGTTTTCTTGATTGTTCTATATCTGGCAGCTGAGTCATCCCTGTCCACTTTTATATGAGGGTTGTGTGAAGTCCAGCCAGCACACAACTAGGCTCGCCAATTAGCCAAGAGAGGAATTCAGAGAAATTCTGCTTTATCCCATTAAAAACACTTATTAGATTTAATTGTATTGAATTTAATAGAATGCTTATGTAATTTTATAATTTTGCAGTAAAAAACACTATGTTCACTGAGTTTTAAGAGTCTATTCAATTTATTCACTAGTGGAGGAATAGAAAATTTTTTTCTCTGTCTCCATGGGTAACTGGAGAATTTGAAAGTAATACCAGACCGGACTAGTGTGTTGACAATGAATATGCAAGAGAAAAGACAGAAGCGAGAGGTGCTGGGAATGAAAATGTCATAAAGACCTAGTTGTCATCTAAATCTCAGGTTCAATAGAGACAAATGTTAAAATGATGATGCCGTATTTCCAGCTTGAGAGGCTGAATGTTTTATACCACTGGCAAAGAGGCAAGCAAAGAGGAGATAAATCATGAAGGGGGTTACTAGAGCCTATTATTTTCAAGTAAGACAAATAGCCAAATACACAGGCATACTTGTTATATTGTGCTTCACTTTAATGCTTTACAGACACTGGATTTTCATCAACATTGAGGCAAGACCTTCCACTAGCCAAAATATTATGATTTGCTAAAGGCTCAGATAATAGTTAGTGTTTAGCAATAAAGTATTTTTAATTAAGGTATGTACAGTGTTTCTTTTAAAAAAACATAATGCTATTGAACACTTAAGTTCTACAGCATAGTGTAAACATAACTTTTATATGCATTGGGAAATCAAAAAAATTGAGTCATTTTATGGCAATATTCACTTTATTGCAGTAGTGGAACTGAGCCCACAATATCTCTGAGGTACGCCGATACGCTTAGTTGTGTATTTTTAATAAGTGTGGGAATGGTCAGAAATGAATGGATAAATGTCATTATTTTGCCTGTCGGCTTCTGGAATCCCCTCTGACTGTTACTGTGAATTTCCCTGACACCTCCAGACCACAGCTGGTGTTTTAACCTACAATTCTTGGGCTTTGTTGCCATAAAAAAGAACCAAGGAATGAAATAGAAAAGAAATGTTCAATGAGTTGAAATAACCAAGCAAGCACAATGTTATGGAAGCCAAAGTATGAAAGAACTTCAAGAAGGAGAGAGTAGAAACAGTTCAATGTACAATGTGCTAAAGATTTCAAGAAGTACAACTGAAAAAATTGATTGCATTTGCAATTAGGAGATTACTGGATAATCAATAATTAAATACAGCAGGAGAAGAAAAATTGTTATAATTATAATACAAGAACCAACTGCATCTGCTTCTTCAGTCTAGGGTTATGGTATTATTCATATTTGGGAGAAGATTCTATGCCTAAGAAATTACTTCGATGATTTTTTGTGTGTGTAAGTGTGAATGCTAAGGCCCCTCTCCACTTTTAGAAGAGGCTTTAGAAATACAATTTTTTCTACAGAGAATAGTGAAAAATATTATATAAATATAAGATAAAGGACACAGTGTTCAAAGAAATAATGGCACATGTGAGAATGAGCTGAGAAAGAACGTAGAAAGAGAAAGCCGTGGCACCAAGGTAGGGGCCCTAAGCAAAGAGGAAGCTAACATCCTATTTTCAGACCTAACTCATGAATTTTTGAGACTGTAATATCGAATATTAAATTTAAACCAATGTCTACACTGTGCTGTATATATAATTTCCCAACATTAGTTCAAACCCTTGGAACATACCTGCTGTACACAAGATGATCACTGTTGTTACTCATGAGGGAATGAGAAAACTGGGGTGACGTCCACATGGGGAAGAGCGGGCCAGCAGGAGAGGAGAAATCTCTATGTACTGTGAGTGATGCCTAAGAAGGAAATGATTGTGCAATTTCCAGGCAAGAGAACTCTATCCCCTTGAAATCCATAAGAAAAACAAGGCTATTTTCATACTGATATGGGGTGGAGTCTCATCACCATATTTGAATCCTAAAAAGAAGGGTGACCTTCAAAATCTTGAGAATCAGCTGACTCTCAAAATACATTAGTTTCACAATTTCTGTTTTGTTCCTGATTAGAAAGCTAAGTAGACCATGGCTTCTTTGGTGTCATTTAAGGGATACCATGGAATTTCTCTCTACTTAAAAGTAACACCCTATACTCCCAGAATGTTGTAAATTACAGATTAATTTGGGGCTATCGATTATCCCCACATCAGTATAAAAATTGCCCTTCCTCTTAGAACCTATCTAAAATTATCTGAAAAGTTGGATGAGAGAAAAGAGGGCAAAGAGAAGCCTGGATGTATGAACCCTGTCTAAGGCAGGGTGAAAGTTTGCGGTCCGTTAAGTGGCACTGATGCCCTGGGTCCTGGAAGTGGTGGGGTAGAGTGAGAGGAGGCAAGAGTGACAGGGCCAAAGATAGTTCCACTTATCAACATTTAAAATGTTTTAGAGCCAGATTTGTCTCAAATTGTCTATTTACTTCTTTGTATCCTTTCTGCCACTTCGCTCTGTTCTTCTAAGGCCTCTTTGCTTGTTTTAGCTCCACCCCAGCCCTACTTTTCTTTTCTAGATGTGGAAACAAATAGGAAAATTGTTCCATTTAAGCCATAGGAAAAGGAGTGAGATGAACTGTGTGAGTCAGCAGCTACTTGGCACAGTGATGCCACAGTGAGTCCTAGAATCTGCCTGCTTTTTCCTGGGTTTAGACTCCAGTCTCTGTTTGGGTCATACATAATCTCTCCACATATAGTCAACTCTTCAGTAACTACATTCAGAGGACAAGCTCTGAGACTCACCCAAGAAAGAGAGGGTTTAATCTCTCACCTCAGCTATTTATTTGCTCTGAATAAAGCCTATAGGATTTGAAAGAAAATCATTTCTCTCTCCCAAAATAGAGAGAGATATATGTCTGCTACAGCAGTATGTCTGAGCCCTTATCTTGAGTTTTAATGATTATTAGTGTCTCAGTAATTTTTCTGTGTTGGTCTGAATCCTTCCTCTTGATGGAGACAATAGGTTAAAAATTTTATGTAATGACAAAGCTACTGCTTAGAACAGGTGTGAGAAAATTACCATCCATGGTCCAAATCTGCCCTATTGCCTCTTTTCATAAAGTTTTATTGGAACACAGATGTGCTTATTTGTTTACGCGCTGCCTGAGCCTGCGCTCACAGCACACCAGCCAAATGCAGCACTTGCAGCAGAGGTCATGCGGTCTTTGCAGTCAAATTTATGTCTTATCTAGCCCTTTATAGAAAAAGTTTGCCAGTTCCTGACTGCATATTACATCTTCCAGTATAGGCTTCCTCATTTGTATAGTTCTTTTTCATCAATCATGCTTAACTGGTTTACAGCTAGAAGGATATGAATAGCGTGGGAACTAGCTGAAGCACAGGTTAAAAACAAGTACTTGAAATATCCTCAAAATTGTAGGTACCACAGTCAGCTTGATGAGTCTCTAACTGCCTTTGACCATTTTGAACAGAGCACAGGGCTTCCAGAAACCCAGATATCTTCAGTGGAGCGTGTTCCAAACATTACACAAGCTCTTCAAAGGTTTTCATCTGTGACTTAGCCAGCCTGAAGCAATGCACTGTGATAATGAGGAAGGGTTTTGATTTATGAAGTAGTGCAGCCAAGCAAAAGGTATTATTTCACATCTGTACCTTACAAGGCATTTATAACACAACCACTGTCACCCCCAAATTTCAAAACCTTTAGACCACCACTTTAGTTTAGAGCGCATTTCAAATGCATATTTTAAAGATCAACATTCAAAACAACTTCGAAACATAAAAATTAGAGACAAATGCAAACTGTTTAAATTAGTATAAATACAGCATCTTGATATCTCCAGTTATGCTTGGTAGCGTCAGACATTTTCACTTACTTAATATTTTCTATAAGGAACTCCCTTGACCACATCTGATGTCCTCCCACAGAGTAACAAAGAATAATATTCCTTAAAGTAATATTCTTCTTTTATAGAGAATAGTTCTCTGTTTTACAAAACAGAAATAAGATTGGATTATTTTGAGTATAAAATAAATAAATTTAGAAAACATTTTCATATGCCATTTGACAGAATTCTTTAAGGTTTTTAGGCCTGTTCATCTGAAATTTTAATATGAAGACTTTATTGAAGACAGGCACAGGTGTTCTGACTTTTCCTTAGGTTCCCATCCATGTCCATTTTCTAACTTGTTTCTAAAGGTTATTTAAGACAACATTAATGTGTGAGACAGCCTACAGTTTGTAATTTTTGCCCTCATTATATGTTGTAACAAATATATTGCCAGGTTTAAATATTCAGAATTGCTTCAAATCTTGAAAAACTGATTTTAAAATAATTTCCAAACACTAAGTCTGAAGAGCATTCAAGCTTTAATTCAACGTGTCTCACATGTCTAAATTTAGCAAACTATAAAACAGCAGTTCCCACTGGTTCCAAAGATGATCTAGTCCAGAGCTGGCTCTCTTCCCAAGGTGATATGCCAAGTCTTAACACTCTCTCTCCCTGTCCTAGGAGAGGTTGTTATTATGGTTTGAGGAGGATTTTCTGTGTTTAAGAACTTCCTTTTGACTGGTGTAAAGCAGTGATAGCCCAATAATTTTGGATGTGGCAGAAGCAACTTAGTGTCGATTTGCAGGTCTTCTACACATATTGCCTTATTCATTCTTGTTATTAACTATTTTTTACTGATGTAGAATATGAGCTCAAAAGGCAAAGTTACCAGTCATGCAGCTAGGAAGATACAGAGTTAGGGTTAAAACCTTTCTTCTAATTCCAAGATCAGATCTTACAAACAGGAAAAAATGTGATTAAAGTTTGAGCAGATATCAGAAATCAAAGCTAGCCAAACAAGTTATGCTTATTTCAAGTAAATTGTAGGTACAACTGCTACAAAGTCAGGTTGCACTGCAGATTAAAGCTAGGAAAAAGCACAAGCACCATAACAATATAAATACTAGGAAATGCAGTAAAACAAAAGTCTGAACATATATAGTAGGGAGTCAGGAAACACTCAGAAGTTGGGAAGAAAAAACAAAATTGATGAACAAAAGTTCCAGAAAAGAGCCAGCAATCAGAAATTTACGGGAATTGAGAAAGCAAGGTAAAGCATCAGAAAAACACAGACTTCTCCGTTTATTTGTCAAGTCTTCATTGATTATCTTATTTCAGGTGCAATGCTAGGTACTGAGAATGCATTAACAAAATAGTGTCCCGGCTCTTCACAATTTTGTAATATTGCAAGAAAGATAGAAATATAAGCAAGAATAACTATACAATGATATAAATCATAGAGGGAAAGCCATATACAAAGTTCTGTGGAAGCACAGAGAAGAAATTATATGATGACACAGTGACAAGGCGGCATCTGAATAATTGCTTCTTACCAGAAGCTTTCCCATCATTTTGCACAGGTGGAGGCAGTGGCTGCACTGAGAGGTGCAGAGCAAAATGGTTGGGAGCCTTTGGCTGGTTTGTGGGCCAATAGGAATATAGGTGCACCAACATTTAACAGCAACCGGTTAACAACCAACTGAGGCAGAATAAGTGAGAATAGCATACAGGTTAAAAGACCCAGGGGATGGAAAAGTATGTTGCCATGAGGGAGGAATGGAGGTGTTCTGATAGATGATGCAAAAAAACATGACCCAAAGGCAAACTCCTCCCACTTCGCAATTTTGCTTCATATCAATTCAGGTGCTTATTGATTGGGGTGATGATATAATGTATTGAGCAAACCTAGTATGAAGATTACAATGAAGATCTATTAATAATTATTCAGGGCCACTGGATTAACAGTTAACTTCTACCTGATGTAACTCTATCTGGGATAATGTGGCCAAGCCATCTTTCTGAGCCTTCGTTTAAGTGGGAGCAATAATATGTGTTCCAGAGTTGTGAGCTTTTAATAAAAGAAAGAAGAAAGGGGGGAGGGAGGGAAGGAGGGATTCAAGTTATTGTTGACAACTCAACAAATATTATTGATAAATAACTAATAAAATTCACTAGGGTCTGTCACAATCCCCACTTTGGCCTTACATCATCAGTACACATTAACTGAAAGCAGAGACAACGAGAGTAAACACGACTTTTAGAAGCTTGAAAAATTAGTCTCAGCCTTCCAGGGGGTGCTAAAATACCCCCACTGGCTTCTGTAGCCTTCGACACAACATTGTGGGGCTTTGCACTGAAAATAAAGGTCATCCTGAGGAAATTATTTTAGACACACGGCCAGACAGAGCAGACACATCACGGCAATAGCTTTGTGTTCAAGAGAAACATCAAGCAATTTGTAAGTTCTTAGTTCCCAACATCACAAGTGATCCTTTTTTCATGTAATCTTTTCCTTTGTTCGTGCTTACTGTTTATAATGGTCGTCTGGACAAGGGAGAGCAACTGTTCCAAACAAGCAGACCTTGTGTCTGCCTCTCTCTTGTTTTATCAGAGCTGCCAAGTAAAAGCTGTAAAATTATAGCAATAAGCAAGCAGACAGTTCAGAAAAGAAAAGGAAAGATATTATCTTCCCTATTGTAAGTAATGACCAGTTCTTGGAGGCCTTCTGGAGACAGGCGGAAATTGCACATTCGCCTCTTTTCCATTTGAGGTAGTGTTCACACACCTCAGTTTACAATATGGCCTTAGGACCAAAGGCACAGTGTACAGAAGGAATACAATAATTAGTAACCTATGGCAGTCCTAAGAACCCACACTTGCAGCCCAAATGTATTGAAGATGATTTTCATGCAGACTTCTCTCATTGTATTGTATACGCATTATTATTACAGTTTCTGCTCCTGGGTATCTGTTGACCTTAACGCTGAATCCACTGACCTCACAGTGTCTCGGCTTTGCTTCTGCCTAATGGCAAAAGTATTTTTCCTACTCTCTAGAACTGGTGGTATAAAGAGAACATGCTTTTTTAAAAATTGCATGACTAAAAAATGGTGATAAAGAAGACCAGAGACAGGTTTCAAGTCTTGCTTCTTCCTTTAAATGGCTACATGGCCTTGGACAAGTCACCTTATCTCTCTGGGCCTGTAATTTTTTACCTGTAAAATAATCCCACTGGTTCTAATTGTTCTGGGATTCCATCATTTCTAAAGCCAAGCCCCTCAGATAATCAGAGTGTGGGAGTGTGAGGTACAGGTATGCATTGTTTACATTCTGCAGAGATTAAAAAAAAAAAAAAACAAGCATAGCTCTTTATTTCTGAAATGGCTGATAGGTCTCTGAGGAAGCAGAACTGAGCAGGTATCCTCTCTTATGGAACAAAATGTTTCCCCTTCTTGAGGTGCCTTCTTAAGTGAGCACTTAATTTCCAAAATTGGAATTCACCTCAATGAAATGAAACATTTTCACAAATGATAAAACACCAATGTATTTGTTACAGGTTTAATAATATACAATGTGACTTAGTGCCATTCTGAATAACTATAGAAAGTTTCCAAAGCAACATACAACACTGTATAATCCAGAGGCAAATTTAATGCAATAATAATAATTATTATAAAAAGGAGGGGAAACAAAGATAACCACACATCACTAGGTAAATTTTTAAAAATCTCAAAGGGAAAAATGTAAACAATTTTATGTCATATATATATTTTGAAGAAATACAAAAGTAATTTTCATTTTGATATAATAAATATGATTTCATGTTTTTGCATATATATACTACTTTTTTAGTTTCAACTATCCGGAGTAGGATGAAATCTCCATAATTCTTTAGCTTGATCTCTTGCTTCTGAGAACTACCCAAAGTTTGCTAAACAGAAAACACTTCAGCACTGGTGCTTAGAAACTGGGATTTTTGTTGTGGTACCAGCCAAGTGACTTCAGGGGAAATTATACTTAATTTTTGATCTGAAGAATAACATGTTTGAATGCCCCAAGGCCTATATTCTTTGTCATCCTAGGTAGGTGAATATCTCTGTTCTTTGCCCAACCAACTATAACCTCAAGAGTGCTGACAGGGAGAGCAACAGGCATCCAGAAAAACATGTTCTATAAAACTCAGCCACAGTCGTGGACTGACTCAGGTAGAAAGGACTTTATGAAACCTAATTCTAATTCCTTACTTTAGTTGAAGTCTACTTCCTTCCTCAGAGAAGACATAATGGCGAGTCCTCCTCAGCTTATGCCAGGATTTTCCATATACATAAAGACAGTTATTAGTTGTCTTAGCTTCATTTCATTTGCATCTACTCTCAAGTAGAATAACTTTTTTTAAGTCACATTTTTCCACACTGGAGATGAAAGGCAGAGAAATTACAGTTTCTAGAAATACTTTCAATATTTGCAACAGAACATTTATAGAAATTCCAAAGTGACTCTAAGAAAGCTAATACACATCCTAATTTTTCTTGTTTATGACAATGTTATGCTCAGAGACTGAGATTGTCTTTACCAATAATTTCATTATCATAGCTTCACTTCAGAATTATAATTTAGAATAACAATATTTCATAAGCCAACAGCATGCAGGATAGTATCTTTTAATAAGCCAGTGAAGAAATAACATACTCCAAACCAATGATAGATTAATTACACTATTGTTCCAGACAAAAGGGAGATAAAAAAAAAAAAGTAAAGTCTAAATGGAGTTGAGCTGTACCTTTCTACAAATGGGTTCTCAGAACAGGTGGCTTAGCCAACTAAGATCTGACATCAGCTGCCCGTGCGATCGAAAATCCCTTGTTGCGGGGGCACGATGCTTACAGAATGAAGGTGCTGGTGTTGGCAGGCGAGGTGATCTCCTCAAGGGGCTGCTGCATGGTTTTTAACCCAGCTGGTGAAGAGAAGCCTAGCCACAGAAGGAGCCAGGGTTCCAAGGTCTTCGGAGGGCTATTTAGATCAGCAAAGAGCAGCCTTGCCCAAGCTGAACATTCTCTGTAAGTCCTCGCAGACCCTTAGTACTTAAAGCCTAAATGTCCATTACATCATAGTCACTCTTCCACCTATTCAAATTGATAAGCACTCAGTAGCACAGTTTTGATGATGTCATCCTAATACAGCCTCTCCGATATAAACAAATTCACCCTTCAATTAAAACAACTTCACTCTAGTCATGAGCAAGTGGCTTTTAAATCTTAACAAACCAATACACAATACCAACAAAATAAAAGCATGCAACCAAACTGGTAAGATCATTTCAAGAAAACGGAAAATTCTGAATTTGTTTCATCTGTTTCTCTGGACTTTCTGAGTAGTTTCTGCTAGACACTTTGTGCAGTGATACCCTACAGCCTCTAGAACCATGTGTCTATAGATCACTTTCCTTCTCTAAGATTGGTCTTTGGCCAACAGTCTAAGGGTAAGCACATTTCCTCTGGTAGAAATTAATAACAGGAAAAAGAAGAAGCTAATAGCTACCCCGATCCTGCTCTCTTATTTCCAAAAGTTACACAGTCAACGTGCCCTAAAATGCTGAGTAGGTGACATCGGCTTCACAAAAGAAAAAGTGGATTGGTGAAATAACAGAATGGGAAATAACTCTGATATTCCTGCCTCAGCCAGTTCACACAATCCACGGCATCCCACAGTCCATCTGACACAGAGATGAGGTAGGACAAATACAAAAAAAGAAAGAAGAAAATTGTCCCCAATCTGTTGACAAGAAGTGAGCCACACCTTTTAGTCGAAACCAAGCAAGGAGACAAATAAAATTAGCTATTTCTACAAAGCTGCAAAGTGAAGATTTCCAGATAAGGAAATTCTAAAGGTTCTATCAACCAGTAAGGCAACATTTTCCTAAATACAAAGTTGTTGATCTTTTTGGATGCTGGTAACATGATTTCCTGCAAGCGTGCAATAATGCAACACAAAGATCCTAGGCCCACTGAAAGAGAAGATTGCAAAATCTTCAACTGTGATATTTTAGGATACTTTTGTAGAATGTACCTAATTATGTTATCATAAGCCTGCATGAACACACATCAGAGCCAACATCTTTATATCATGCACACATATTTAATATCTCACTCATGCTGATGAGCAAAAGAATAAAGCCTTTGTGTAACAACAAAAGAATCATACTGCTTCCATCATACATCACCCACTTTTGCATATCATACCCTCTAATACCTAAGCTTTTAATAGCTACTTGCCCACAAATTATTAATAGAGATTCTGCAATTTCCTCACTAGAAAAGAATGTGGTTTCAGAATTGCAAGAGTAAATAAAATAGTAATCCTAGTGTTATAAATTATGCATCTTTCATCTCAAAGGACAATAAATAAAGCATCTTTCATCTCTTTGAATCCCAAAGCAGTTAACAATTTATAAACTAGCACATGGGGATCACTTGATTCATCACCGAAAGACGTCCTGCCCTGAGATCCTGTGGTGCTTTTTTTTTTTTTTTAGCACACACGAAACAGTATTGAAAGATGAGAAGCAAGGAAAGACTACACCAGTGGCCTATATTTGGGACATTTGAGCAGAGGAGATAGGAAGCTGACTGAAATCTTCTCTCCTATTTGAACTCAGAAAGATGTTACTTTCAAGATTCCCCAGATGCAGAGGTATAACCCTTCAAAGATCTTGTCAGTGTTCCCAGTTGTTTTCACGTGGATTATTACAATATGCTTTTCTGAAACAAATCTTGGTCACGCTATTTACATATTGACAAACTTGTCACTGTCCTTCGCCTAGCATAAAGATCAAACTTCTTAGGATGGCATAAAGGATGTTCCATCAAGCTATTGATTATAAAAGATCCTTTAACATCTAGCTCCCCCACCTTGCTCTGAGAAAAAAGTGGGCTCCCCAGGTGGTTATCGCAGTAATATGATTGATATGAATAACACTTGATGTGAGTGTCAGTACCAGGGAGGAAGTAGATATCTGTTTATACAACCCCATTATTTTGACAAACATGCTAAACCACAGGAAAACTTGATAATTTATCCAAATTCATATAGCTAAATAGAGACAAAGTTGGAATGATGCTGGAGGAGTTGGTCTTGACTGGTGGGAGATTCAAATCCAAGTTAAAGATAAGGTGACCATATGCTTTGTCATTCATAAACTAGGACACATAGAAGAGTAAAAGGGCACACACTAGTAATGGTTACACCAAGACTACAAGAGTAAAGTGGGACTGTCCAGAGAAGACTAGACCACAGCTCCTCCAGTTAGGAAAAGCACATTAGAATTTCCAGAATTTTGGCAGAGGGAGCTGTAAGGAGTTTGATAAAACATATACATAGTGACTTCGTAACAGAGTGTGTACAGCTAATGAACATATACTTGGCTGGCCAGGCTTCTCTAGAAGATAGAATGAAGACGCTTTGCAGGAGTGTTTGATTTTGACAAGTTGAGTCATACTGCTCTGGAGTCAGCCTGGCAAGTTTCTTTCTGGGAGACCACCGAACTCTGTGAGCTGCACTTGAGACCATGTGTTCTCACTTGAATGGGATAATGTGTGCTTGTGAAGAGAGCTGAAAAAGAAAGAGTTCTCCCAAGCCCTCGTCTTTGGCATTATATGAACCTCTGGATGGGGGCCAAAGGCTTTACAAAGGTTGTACTTTTCTTGTTCACACATTTGAGATATAATATCATGGGTTATGACTGTGACCAAGGGCCACATTTTCACCTGCCGGATATGGAATCTCCTTAATGAACTAGGTGTCTCTATCCATATTTTAGACCTTGAAATCAGTTGTGACCAAATAGGACAAATGTCATCTACTGAACTATTAACATTATGATGCCAATATTAACAATTACTTTAAAAAGACATCTTTTCAAATACACGTGTGATGCTGAGACCCTATGGTATCTGAATCCAGGGCACTAGGTTAGTTTGCTTCTGAGAAGTGCCCGGTTATCATCTTTTCTCCAGTCTTGAGTGATGTTTGTGTACTAATGTGTTCTGCTTTTTTTAAAACATAAACTTAACCTGGGCTGCACTATAATATAAAGTACATGAAAGTACACACCCCTACAGAGAATAAGCTTCCTCCAAGTTTCCAAGTCTTAGATTTTGCAAATATTGACAATGTCAGCCCTGTAAGAGCCTTTACACATGTAAGCATTCAATCAATACATGGACTGATACTTAGGATGTGGTCTACAGGCAGTTAAAAAGAGCAGTGTTTGAGAAGAGTGAGAAAGAATGACTTGTTTGCAGCCCTGATTTCTGAATACACCACAGAGCTCAGAATAGGGTAGGTGTTCAATAAATATTTGCTGAGTAAGTGTTGAAATAATGCCTATAAATCTTTCTTTTCTCACAATGACTCAAACATATAAAGCAGAATGGTAGCCCTTGGGTTAGGAAGGCTGGCCTGCGTGATCTCTCCATTTGCTACCCGATTCCAGGCGGTGACAAAGCAGCCAGGCTGCCTCTCCTTCACCCTTGAGCTCTTAGTTTTCCTGTGGCCTCACTAGATAATTCATCTTTTTTTTTTTCACCCTAAAGAGATCCATTAACAGATGAATATGTCAAGGGGAAAAAGTAAGACTCTATGCATGGGGAAGACATAGCTGGTGAGGGGCATGGATCAGGAGAAGCCAGCTGATTCTCAATATTCACGATTCTCTGAACCTAGCTGACCCACCAATGCAGACTCTGAAAGATGCTGGCTCTTCAGCATTGCAGCTGTGTTTGCATGAATCCCAGGCCAAGACTACCACCTATTTTGCCGTACATCGTCATGCTGCACCTCTGCATCCACGTAAAGCTTTCTTGCTCACGTGGAACGAAACACAGACCCCTAAGAGTACACAAATTGAGCAGTAAGTACTATTACCCACTAAAAGACAAATCAACATCAGCTTAGGCCAAAGCAGATTTTTATACATCTGGCATTATTTGAGAACAAGGTGTTCCTGATTTGTGAATTTGCCAGATACATGGTTTAGGAAATGGCAGACTCTATATGCAGGCCATATGCAAGGGACCATGTGACTCATGATCTGAATTAAATCTATAGAAGGAGGAAGCAGGGATTATCAAAGGTAAGGAGAACTAAATCCTCAAGAATTCACAAAGAAATTGAGAGGAATGCTGGGCTTCTCAAATAGGGATTTGAACAAATTTCATGTGAATCTCAAATGACCAGGTGACTCTAGGCTAACATTGGAGATAAAGAAAGTTGCAAATTTGTAACTAGAATCGGGTGTTTTTGACCGTTCAGCGGCCCTTTCCAAAATCATTTTGCCCTTCACAATATGTGAAAATGTGCTCAGTAAATTTGCCCAAGATTGAGAGGAATTTTTGGAATAGAACTTCATAAAGGGCAGGAGTTGTGTTTTAAATATGTTTTTAAAATGGTGTGCTTTATATAATGCACAGCACGGCCTTTATTTCCTCCCTTCTGCATGATCACTGCTAATCAGAGCCCTTTCACAGCACCTAGAGTTGAGAAAGAAGATGGGCCGTTCACAGCTGAACCAGGCTTGTTTCCACTTGCCACGTAGGTGAAGAGAAGTAAGTTGCCCTGCCAGCTGCCCTGAGATTGACTTCCTTTGCCCTGCTCCCCAGAATTGCCCTAGGCCCTGCCCACACCTCTCTAAGCCCAACTGCAGGGCTTCTTAAAGGGCCCTGAGGCCCCAACGTTACCTGGCAACCCCACACCTGTGAGTTAGGTCAGCCAGGCAGTGTTAACCGGTGTGTTCGGGCTTGCGGTTCCCAGTGTGTTCTTGTGCTTCCTTATTACAACTTACTCCTCCGGCCCAGAGGGGAGAGTGGGAGCTGATTGTTTTCCTTCTCAGTTTCCTAGATACAAACAGATCCACTGATTAGCTCTCAATTGAGTGTCCAAAAAAGCTAAGGCATACACCACAGCATTAACCTTGAAAATGTAGTTTTTAAGAAAGTGTCCAGTTTCAGTTTGGGAACTATCTTTTTACCAATAAACCAGATCCTTAACTTGGGAGAATTAAGAAAAGAATTCTGAATGGCTCATAGTACATTATACTAAATTTGGTTTAAAAGAGAAAAAGATTATGTAAAAATTATGTTTTTATTTACTTTTAATCTTTGTTTCTCTCCAGCTTCTTATCACCAGAAGGGGTTAATGGTGTCAAAATCCCAAGAGAGTGATTGAGAGTTATTACTCTGGACTGGCCTTTTTGACCGGTTCAATGAGCAGCTTCAGGGTTGACCAGCAGGAAGCCTCCAATGTACCTACAGTTTCTGTTCCTGGCATGGGAAACCTGACATTGACCTCATTTCCTGTCTGCTGACCTTGCTCCTCTAGGACACCATTTCTGGGAGCAAATGAACATCTGTAAGGACAGAGAACTGAGCTGCTGCAGGGCCTCCTCCTTCATTGACCCATGGGAAGTAAATCATGGCAGGGAAGAACCCAGCCAGAAGTGGATGTCTGTATGCTGCAGGAGCAACCTCAATAAATATTTTGTGTTTATTCAGTCCTTCTTGGGGCATTAAGAAAAAAAAATTCTGTTCTCATTTTTCTACATATTATATCCCTAGATTTGTCGTTCTAGGCATGGATGACATGTTAGTAAAATCTGACTTCCTCTGCTCGTTTTTTCTTTCCATTTTTTCTCAGTTGTTTCTCTCCTCTTTCAATCTCTTCACATGTGACTTCTCATTTTACCCAGTTTCTCTTTGTTCTACTCTCTCCTCCATTATATGCTTCTTTGTCCCATTCTTTATCCATAAACCCCTCAGCCTGAAAAATGGCCTTGTTAGCTGTTTAAGCCTCCATGCAAGATGTTTTCTGAATTATCTTGCTTGTTCAAGAACCTGGAATGTAAAGGTACCCAAATTCTAAAATAAGCTCAGATTCCAAAGATTTCATTTTAGGGTTAGGTAACCCTCATCGTGAAGATGCAAATACTGTTTGCTATTTTTTTATATTTTGGGTGTCCATTTCTGGATCACCCTGCTCCCTAAAATTTTTTGTTGTTAAACTCTGCCCCCAAGACTACTTATTTCTCAGTTACATTACCCATACCTCCTCCAGGTTAAATCTGCAGAGCCTTTGAGCTGCTGGAATGCAAGATGAGTTCCTTCCTCCTCACCGCTGTTTTACAAGTATCTGAGTGCAATGATGAGGGGCTCAAGGTGACATGGACACGCCTTCCTTCCTGCCTTCTCACAAAGCCTCATTTTCTCCTAGTCAAAACATACAAATAACAACAAAAAAACCCTGTTATGTTGCTATTGTTGATTTTCCAATTGGGTTATTTTTTGTTAAATTTTAAGTGTAGGACTGGAATACAAAACAAGCTGTTTTTTAAGAAAACTAAATCTCTCCCTTAAGGAGTCTTATAATTTACTTTGTTTTCCAACACTGGGATTTTACAAACCTGTTTCTCTTGCAATCTCTCTTGAGAAAAAAACTTCAGCTCTTTCTTTGCGCTCTTAGGGTTGATTGTGTTTTGAGTTTTCTTGCTTTAACAAGGAACATTTACATGTTTTATGTGCTGCGTATATATATAAAAGAAATCATTAACAGCACCTAAAGTTAATAGCCTAAGAATGTATGGCATAATATACTGCAGTGTCACTGATTGGGTGAAAAAGATTTAAAATAGTACTGAGGGAGAGAAAGTATAAACAGTATGAAACTATTACTATTCCAACTAGTTCGGAAAGAGCTCAATGTGAAACCAACCAGAAAATGATCATTCCAAAACTATAAATATAAAAGACAAAACAACTATTAAAAAGACAAAAGCTCTCTGGCATTGTGAAAAGTCCATAAATAAAAAGCACCCCTAAAAGCATTTATTGGCAAAAGTATTTAATGTGGCAATAAAAAGAATATTTGTTTTCTTTATATTAAGTGATTTTTTATGGAATCTGTACGATTAAACACAACATAAGAAAATAACAGTTGGAGTGAGTTTGCCACCTAATTGAGTATAGAATTAGGAAGATATAGAACCTGAAGAGGTTATATGCCTTTACATGTACAGTCAAGGTTCCTTGTAATGTCTTATAAACAAAAAGTGTTCTATACTAAAAAAAAATCACTCTTTGAAGATACACACACACACACACACACACACACAAGAGCATACAATGTGAAAAACGAGGATTTTTCTATGGTTTTATATGTTGCACACAAATGTTTAAGTATAAGCAGAGTAGCATTTTTAGGTAGAAAGCTCTACTCTATGAAGCCAATCAGGCCAATTTTCACATCAAATATATTTCAGTTAAGGAATATATTATGAATTCATTTTATTTTTTGATATTCACTAGGCTCCATAAGAAAAAGTGACTTTTTTAAAAGATGGGGTTATCTGATGTCAGCTAAAAGCAATCAATATAGTGTTAGGCACTAAGTACTAAGCACTAAGCACTAAGCACTAAGCACTCAGAACCAAGAAACAGCGAATTAAAGAATTAACACAACAAATTACATATAATTATCATTTTGATTCATGAAGCCAAAGACTTCCAAGTCTTAGCCAAACATTAGGGATTATGGCGTTAATAATTTACCTAATAGTGATAACAATAAAAGGGGTTTTGATAAGCCCAAGTTATTAAAATATATGGGCCAGCTGCTTTGCTCCTCACACTCACTCTATGGGAGACAGAAGTAATGAAAGTATTCTAATGTGCAGAAATCCTGGTAATGAAGACATAGCAGGAGAGGTTGGCATTAACCTTTGCTTCCACTCGAATATTATTAGCAAAGACTTGCGAGTGCAATGTCAAGGGGAACTATATGCCCTTCAAATGTTTGAACTCTCCTGGAACAATCTGAAAAGGAAGCTTTACCACTTTTACTCTGGACTATATGCAGTTTTCAACAGTTGCCTGAAAAAAAATCCCATAAGCATAACAATTTTGTATGGATTTAAACTAATAGCTTATCTACTTAGTACAGAACTTGAGTCATTCAGGATAGTTCGCTTTTTGCAAAAGAGAGTTCCCAGCTGGTTCAACCCTACTTGTTTCTGTAAATCTCTTCTCTCTGAGAGTGAGAAGATCTTCTGGGGAACAATATACCTGGTTATCTCAAAGATTAAATCAAAGTATGTCACTTAAGAATTTGTAAAGAATTTTTGTGCATATTAGCCTCTGTAATTCTCACAACTGTCTTTTGAAAAGTTATTGCTCTCAATCTTTTTACAGTTAGGAAACGGAAGCAGAGAGTTCAATGACTTGACAGAGAGTTCAGCAACTTACCGAAGGGCACAGGGGCACTAAGTGGTGAAGCTGGGATTTAAGTCTCCTATTTCCGAAGTTAGTGTTCCTTCCACTTTATTCCAGTGCCTGTCTCAGGAACTAAAAAATGTCCTTTTAAGAACTATAACGTGGAAACACTACAGTCTATGATTCTACAAGGAGGAAGATGAGTCAGAGAAAAGGCAGATCTAAAGCTGATTCCAAGGTTTCCAATCCATAGTCCTGAGAGGATTTCTCCTGCATTAAAACAGGAAATTCACCGTGGAGATTGGAGGGAAAGATGATAAGTGTATGTATTTTAAAGCTCAATGTTTAAGCTTTTATAAATTGTGTGGTTGGAGGTGACCAACAGTCAGAGAGCTCAGAAAAGAGGTTGAGAATCAGGATGAGTTTCTTCTTACGGGAAGCTGGGTGAGATCAACCAGGGAAAAGCCTACGAATGCAGGAGGGCTATTGGTTGAATCTCAGAAAAATCTGGAGGGTAGAGGAAGATCACATATATTCAGAAATATGGAAAAAGTAGTCTCATTTCAAGAAATGGAAAATTAGTTTTAAAATGAAGAAAATAATCACTCTTTCCTCAAAGTTAAAAATAAAACAGAATGCAGTTAAAGGCATAAAGAAATCATGAAATGGGAGGAAAAAGAGTTGAGAAAGTGCATGTCAGATCATTGCAATGTTCTCATTAAAGGTAAGGAGAGGATAGGGTTATGTTCTCAAAAGTGAAATGTTGGGACAGCTACAGTGAGGAAGTTACAAGAGAGGAACTAGAGACAAATACGAGCAAAGGTGATCTGAAGGAAGGACCTAAGAGTTGTCAGACAACTTCACATGTAGTGGAATAATCATCATAGTGACCACAGAATTCCTCCCAAGAGCAGAGAAATAGGAGAATTTAACCAGGTTTAGGAACTAACAAGAAACATATGCTATAAGGTCAAAAGAATGAAAGAAATTTTAACATGATGTGGGAAGTTAGCTAAAATGGCTAAACATAAATTCTAGGCTAGATATGTAAGAGAAAAGGGAAATTAAGTGAGAAAGATTGGAATAAATTTGGACAGCAGCTTCCACACGTGTGAGAAGTGGGAGGGGCAGATAGAAATGTAATTTCTATACTGATTTGATAGACTGGACATATCACCTCGAATGCACCAGTTTTTACCACTTCCACTTTGATTTTCAGTCATTTACTTTACCTGCCTGTCCCTTGAGAACATCCGCATTTGTAACCATTTGTCAAAACTTTTTATCTCCATTCTTTTTTCCCCGATTTGCTCCTGAATGCCCTTTGCATTAGTTTCCTGTGCCAGCTGTAACAAATTAACACAAACTGGCTGTCTAAAAGAACATAAATTGATTATCTCACAGTTCTGGAAGAGAGAAATCAGAAATCAAGGTGTCAGCATGGCCATGCTCCTGGACGCTCTAGGAGAGTATCCATTCTTTGCATCTCTGAGCTTCTGTGGGCTGCCATGTGGACATACATTTGGAGCTACCATTCAGTTCACTACATTCTTCAACCTATCTCTCATCCACATCTACTCTAACACACACAGACATTCACACGCAATTCAACCAACCTTCACTAATAGCACTGATGAATGACTTCCTGTAGGTCTCAAGGTCAATTTTCAGTTTTCATGAGATTTTTAGATTTTTTTTTTTATTTATTTATTTTTATAGAGAGGGGAAGGGAGAGAGAAACATCAAGGTGTGTTTGCCTCCTGTGTGCCCCCTACTGGGGACCTAGCCGGTGTGGGAATTGAACCAGCTACCCTTCACTTCCCAGTGCTATGCTCAATCCACTGAGCTACACCAGCCAGGGCCAGTTTTCATGAGATTCTCTACAATATCAGTCATCCTTAACAGCTGTGGACTTCTGCAAACGCTCTCCTTGCTGAACTACTGGGATTTCATTTTCCCTGATTTCCATTCTTCTCACCATTTATTTTCAGGCTCATTTGCTGCTACCACCTCCTTCCCCATCCATCTCTTACATGGTGGTGGAAACCAGAGAACTTCCTCTTCTTTCCTCACTTTTTTACTGTCTGGGTAAATCTATCAACTTGTAGAGCTTCCACTACATCTTTGTGTTCAGTATGCCCAGTCTATAACTCCACCTGACTTCTTGCCTGACTTCCACACCAGTGCTGTCCAATGGAACGTTCTGCCATCATGGACATATTCTATATCTGCACTGACTAACACAGCAGTCACTAACCAAATGTAGCCATTGAACACTTAAAATGTGGTCAGCTACTGAGAAGCTAAATTTTTTAAAGATTTTTATTTTACTAAATTTAAATTTAAATAGCCACATGTGGTACTGGCTACCTATTGGATGGTACAAGTCTAAAGTCCCCTCTACCCTATGTGCCAAAACTAGGGATCTTTCTGTCATTCACACAATATGTCTTTCCACTGAGTGACTGTTTAGGACTTACCCGCCACCTCCCCTGTGAACGAAGTAACTCCAGGTTTAATTATTCAACTTCACTTTTGTCTTTCCATGACTCATTTTCTTTTACATTATTATACATAAAGTTATATATTATAAAAAATAGTTTATTATTTACATATATCATTTTATAGTTGTATGTGCTTGTGTCATGATCTCCTTGAAGAGGGAGACTATACCTTAATTTATTCCATAGTTTTTATAAGCAAACACAGGATTAGTTCCCATTCATTGAACAGATGAAAAAATGAGCAACGCTACATGGCTTGGAGGCCACCCTACATTATCAGAGATAACAAGGTGCAGGCTCTGAAAAGCAAGGATCTTCTGCTCACCTCAAAGTCCCCTCGTGAGAATGGCCAAGTCCAGGTAATTCAAGAAGGATCCATATACATAAACTGGATGATAGAAAATCTTGTTTTTGTTTGTCGGTTTGGTTTGGTTGGGTTTGGTTTTTTAATGAGTTGCAGTTTTAGGAGCCTTAAAAACTAGAAGTTAACATGGTTAACTGGGTTCATGAGCCATTTGGCTGTCACCCTTCATGCTTAAAGTACAAATCATTCTACGAATCACTCTTCTCTGAAATCTGAAATATGGTGATTTGGAGAATTCCAAATAGTGGTGCATAATTTTTTGAAACTGTACTTTAAAAAAGAGCTGATATTTTTCCTAAAAGAGGAAGGGAAAGAAAAATAAAAAATTTTCTCTGATTTTGGCTATCGGATGTGCATGAGGGCATGCATTTTTAATGAGTGAAGGGCAGTGTTAGTAAAGGGTTAGGCAGGCATAGAAATTACAACGAAGGAAACTCACAGAAGCTTTTTCTGGTCCTGTGCACTCAGCCCAGCCTTCATTGCCTGTGGCTGCTCTTTTTATGAGAACTGGCGCACATTTAACTGCTATAGCTGTTGGCTTCTAGGCTTAGTTTTGCCCACAGAGGAGGCATTCATTCAAATTTTAGCTATCATTTCCATTAAACCATGCAAGTACTAATGGCACCTAATCTAACTGGATAAGGCACAAGTAAATAAATATATCCCCTAAACACCCTAATTATCAGGCATCTAGAAGCATAGTGATGGTACTTATTGAAAGTAAGTACATTAACTGGAACCTTAAAATTTTCCTCCTTAAGTATATGGAAAAAACAAATAATCTTTGCACAGAAGGCCAGGAGTAGCAATTCCATTAAGATATTACTTTTTTTTAAAGCTCTGGTCCCATTTTGTCTATTTCAAGCTCCATTTTGTTCATATTGTAACTTAGAGAACATAAGAGAACAGAGTGGGAGGAAGAATATGAGCAGCATTTCCTTGGAACTTTAGGTACATTTTTCTTTCTTGTTTTATCTGAGCATGCAGGCAACATCTTCCTAATGAGGGACTTCAAACTCCTATGCCTTTTAGAAGTGTTACTGGTGTGCCCTGGGACAACAGTCTCTGATTTTAGCTTTTAAATATACTCATGATATAGAGTAATTTTTTTCTTTTTTTTTTTTTTTTTTTTTTTAAAGATTTTATTTATTTATTTATTTATCTTTGGAGGGGAAGGGTAGGAGAAAGGGAGAGGGAGAGAAATATCAATGTAGGGTTGTCTCTCGTGTGTCCCCTGCTGGGAACTGGCCTGCAACCCAGGCATGTGCCCTGACTGGGAATCGAACCGCGATCCTCTGGTTCGCAGGCCCGCGCTCAATCCACTGAGCTACACCAGCCAGGGCTTAGAGTAATTTTTTTCTTAGTGCCATTCATTGTTTTACCTGCCTTAGTGGGAATTAGATGGGCTTGATTTATGGACTGAAAGATTTGGTCCTTTTTAGGTTCCTTATCTCTATTCCTTCCTAATGCATGATGTATTCAACAGTCTCTGAATACTCAAGAATCATAACTGCGAGCAGAGTTTAAAATAGGGGTAAAATTAAAGTGGAATGACAGGATCTGATCCTGGCATTCGTGAGGACCATTTACATTAAACTTATTCATACATACATGTATGTGTTCAATCATATATTCATTTATTCCTTCCACAAACTACTCAGCAGCAGGCATAATGTTTGGTATTGGAAAGACTCTTTGATGATTTTAGATTCTACTAAATCAAAATGAGATGGTGGCTAAACATTTAGCTCTACTTTAAACTGTGTTCATAGATATGACAATGGAAATTAGAAAGTAACTATATCAGGGCTTGTTTACTGTTTTAATTTTGGTCACTATGTTAATCAAATAGATAATCAGGAGACACCTGTGTTCAGTGGGCTATTACAAATGTATGACACATGCTTCTGATGAAACAAACTACCAATCTTGGAATCCACAGGTGCTACCAAAACAACCCCCCAAAAAACAAAACCACAAATAACCAGGCAACTAACCCTATGATCATCACTGGGAGTGCAAAGCTTTGAGTCAAATGTGTATATTTTTCACGCTAAGTAGTTCTTAAAGGTGAAGTAATGCTTATAGGTTTACTAAACGGCTCAAGGATGAAGGATTATCTAAAAACACAAAATATTGGGTGTGGGAAGTAAAATTGAAACACAAGATGTCAGTGAGAGTTTCTACTTGATTGACCTAACAAATAAAAAATGTGCTATGTTGGCATGTTCACACTCTCATGTGCACGTACCAAAGCAGATAAGTATGTGAATTTCTTTTATCCTTGGGATGAGCAAATAAAATAATGTTCAGCAATAGAATGGCTCTAATAGCAACTCTTTGAAAAATAGTGTTTTTTCTTCCAGTTGGGCAAAACACAAATAAGTTCACTAAAATACACTGGAAATTATTCCTGAATCATTCATATAGGATCTGTGTGGTCCAAAAATAAAGACTCCTCCTAAGAAGACTAGAACATGATAGGGTACAAAGCAGTGTTAACAGATTACATGCTTTCATGCTCCCAAACACCAGCTCGGCCTGTTCTGCCTGGTAAACATGAAAAGATAGGCACAAAAAATCTTAAACTATAACTTTTCTCACTAGTCCTCCAGTCTGGAATTTAAAAAATCCATTGATGAAACCTAAGTACTGGTGGTAAGTATGTGTATTCACCCTAAAATATAACATAAGCATGAATTAACATTTCATACTTATTGATGTCATATGAAGCACATAACAACACTATAAAATATTCTGTTTAATCATACATACACACAAGCTCATGCTCTCTTCCCTCCTATCAATATCTCATTTGATTCTTAATATAAAAGAATTAGAGCATAAATCACAGTGAGTGTAAAGTTGATTACAAAACAAAACTTGAGGTAATGCAGCCAGGAAATATGTAAATAATACTAACTATTATGTCATTCACATTTCTGCCTAAAGGGGAAGCCATTTTCAGATCAACTCCAGTCAGGAAGTTACTCTTCATGCCAAAATGACATGTTTTATATAAGCTGGGTAGAACATATAGGGCTCAGTTTCCAGAGCGCTAGAACAGAAGGGTTTATCACATACTGAAAAATGAGCAATATCTGTGATGAGAAGTACTTCCTGGAAAAGAATTTTATCAGATGGCCCTGTAAGAGAAAAATGCCAACCAAAAAATATTATCAACAATGGACTTTGAGTGGAGACCAAAGCTGAGCATTGCAATTTTGTGGGAATAGTAAGGCATGGTCTGATAACGGGGCATCAGTGTGTAACTGTGCGGAGCAACCATAGCATGAGGCCACACAATAAGGAATAGACAGATACTGGAATGATGGCTCCAATTCTTCACCCCTGCCTTCATCATCACTCTCTACTACGCCAGCTTTACTTCCTTCCTTTCTAGTCCCTTCCCTAACAGGGGGCAAAAGATATTTCCTCACTTTGGTCATGAAACTTGCTTTCACCTATGGAATATTAATGATTAGTGATACGACCAAAGGCATTAAAAAGGATTGAGTGAATGAGCTGTTGTTTTTCACTTCTGCTGTTGCTAAGACAAGTCTTTTCTCAGGCTAAACACTGACTCTGACTGGAGAATGAGAGATAATGTCAGCCTGTGCCACTTAGAGCAGCCACTGTCAGCCAAAGTCCTACCCACCCTCAGTCAGAGAGAATGAGTGCTGATTTTGTATGCCACTAAAATGTTTGTGGTTATTTTTTATGCAGCTATAGTTAACTAATAGAGAGACAGCAATTATCTTTAAGTATATGATGAAGTTTCCCTTCTTTACAGGAAATGAGAAAGTACTAGAAGAGATTCAGATTAAAAAATAAGAAAGATTAGTGTTACGAGCACCTTATTTTTATTATTGTCAAGTACAGTTGTCTCCATTTTCACCCCACCATGGCCTCCCGCTTCACCCACCCCTGCCTCCCATTTTTTAAGAGTTTCAAGAATGAGAACAATAAATACTGGAGCTCAGTTAGCTGTTAGAAGAAACAAACCAAATAATCTTTATTCCTTCATATGTATTTGATCCAAGACATAAAAATCACAAATAAGCCAACAGAAAATAGAAATTCCATATTATTAAAAAGAAGCAATTTCTGGAAATAGATAAGAAGTGTTTTCTTTATGCTAACCTACTCTACCATGATACAGAAAATCAATCTAGTACTTTTGTTAAGACACTTGGTTTATCTTGGTCTTTATTTATTTGAATCTAGTTTCTCAGAACAAGCATTCTCTTGAGAAATTAAATAATAGAAACACTTCAAAATCTTTTAGACTAAACTTGAGTTAAATTAAAAGTTTTTATTTTAGTAAATTATACATTGATGACAACCAAGAAATTTCCATAAAATCTTGAGCAGATGAATTTGTTTCTATTTGCAAATACTGAGTATAGCCATTATGGTTCTTATTCTAGATTCAGAAAGATATATGTTTAGATTCCAGTTCTAACCACTTATTTGCTATGTGACCTTTGATAGGAAGTTAGTTTCTAAGCCCTGGTTACCAATGAAGTAAGAAAATTATACATATAGTAAGTGCTTGACAATTAGCAGCTACTTTCATCACTACCATCAATACCATTAACCTTATCAAAATTATCATCATCATCAAAATCATTGTCATGAAATGTTTTGGGAAAGAGAGGATATGATCCAAGCTGTGCCTTAGGAGATTAATTTGGCAAGAGTACACAGAATGAATTGGACAATGCAAGTGAACTAATAATTTTATTTGGAATATCTCTATCTTTTTTGTCTCCCTCTTGTGGGATATTCCTCATACACACACACACACACCAGAATTGGAATAGAAAACTGAATACTAAACCACAAGCAAGGTAATGCTGGCATTTCTGCCCCAAGTGAGTTACATACAGCCAGAGATCCAGACAGAAATATTCCCCATCACCAGTTTGCCCAGGAGCTCAGGACTAATGGTCAGACAGACTCCAGGTTTGTGCCTAGAGATCTCTTCGCCCTCAGCACTCACTTGTGATGCTACTACATGTCTTCTTGCTGCCCACACTGCTGGCCATCTGTTAGAATGGCATAGTGCCAGCTTACGGGAGAGCTCACTGGCTCTACTGCAGTCCAGGGGCCAAGAGATGGTTTTCCACAAGAAGCACTTATAAATCTTACAAGGGAGCCTAGAGAGAGCTCCTGGTTCCTCTTCTTCTGCCCACACAGCAATGCTCATGGTGATTTTTGCTTCACATTTATTTCACCTGTTGATTTAAGTAGTGGGGTCTCTAATCTAAATCTTGAAATATGGAGAGGAATAAACACAAACCATGTGTCGATAGATACCTGTGGCTGCCAAACAGACAGGTGCTGTTATTGCCTGTTTCTTGGCAGGGCTAATGGGAAGCAGCAGGGTTTCCATCAATAGTGCTAGTGCCTCCTCTAATTCCCCAACGTTTTCCTTTCTTCCCATAATACCTCCCTCTTCCCCAGTCCTTAAACTCTCTGTAAGACTTAGCAAAGATTTGTTTTACTTGTCTTCCACCTGTGTCCACACTAATTTAAATGGAAAACATTAAAGTATATACATATAAATGATTCTCATAATACAGAAGAAAGATGCTTAAATACACTTGGTGTTTTAAACTACTGCTTATGTGTAACTAGACTGTTTTATAATTACATTAAAGATCATACATCCTCTGGAACTGATAGAACAAGAAGAGTAAACACAAATACAACAAAGTACTCTAGCTAATCCTAATAATATTTATACTTCTTAGGGTCAAAGTGCAGAGATAAGAGTTTAAATGTCACCTGATGATGACAACAATGATATTCTATGCCAATATTCATTCATTCATACATACATACATATAACAACTATGGACTAGGCATTGGGCTAAAGGTTAGTGATCCAAAAACATATCAACCAGGACACCTCCAGTCAAGAATTTCACCATCTTGTGTCATGTGTGCATATGTGACCAGAAAAACATAAAAGAATACAGAAATTCAACAATGGAAATACACACAGGTGTTGTGAGAACACTTATTCCACCCTGGAGGGAATTAGGGAAAACTTCCTGGAAGACATCAAAGGCAGTTTCATTAAAGTGTGGATTCCTAAAACAAAGGAAGAACTAAGTATTACTTATCCTTACCTCACAGGTTGGAGGATTCTACACATCTATTTACTATTCAAATCTGGCAAGATTTCTTGGTTAAATTTTTAAAAAGTTATGACAGAACTAATTCTTGTTTTCTACCATCACAGGTAAACACCATTGTATAAATTTATGTCTAGTATTCCTTTTTCTCTACTAATGGATCAAGAAAAAGGGGAAAACTAAAACAAACAAAAAAAAACTGCAAGAAATGTAACAAGTTTGCCCTTGCTGTTGTGACTTAGTGGATTGAACACCAGCCTGTGAATCAAAGGGTCACTAGTTTGATTTCCAGTCTAGGGCACATGCCTGGGTTGCAGGCCAGGTCCCCGGTATGGGGTGTGCTAGAGGCAACCACACATTGATGTTACCCTCCCTTTCTTCTCCCTCCTTTCCCCTCTCTCTAAAATAGATAAATAAAATCTTTAGAATAAAATAAAGTAAAAATTTAAAAAAGAAGAAATATAACATGTAGTCTTTTCTTATCCATTTCAGAGATAAAGTTTTCCAAATGATCATAGAATCTTAGCACCAGCAGGGGCTTTGTGAAAAGTCTTTTTGTCCACCTCTCTGGTTTTAGAGAGAAGACAGAGTCCCTAGCAACCTTGCCTTTTCCCTCCAACACAGGTAAGACTTGCTCCACATTGGGGTTCTTCACTGTTTACATTATGGATGGGATATAGAATATCAGAAAAGTTGCAGGTGCTGATTATTACACCAACTTCTCAAGAAACAATCAAACAAAAAGGACTAACTTTCTAATTACAGATAGTTACAATTGATATGTTTTATTTTAAATAATTCAAGTTGCCTCCTAACAGTTTATAGTTAAAGAAAGAGCTGTTTTGAAAATGTGCCTAGTCCCTGACTGAACCAAGGAAACACAAAGTTTTAGAGTGATTGACTGAGAGAAACTGGACAAAATAGAAAATAGCTACAATACTGTAGAGTATATTACTAATACCCAGAGGGGCAGAAGACCTAAACTGTGAAATTCAATGCAATCTTCGTTTTTTCATCTGCTACATGAAGGAAGTCAACCCAGCACATCCCAGGCTTCCTTCCAGCTTTCAGCCATTCACACAGCTTGAACCAAGAGGCTCTCTCCGCAAGCTCCACTCACTGCACTAATGGTTTCTTCCACCACTCTCACTGTCCCGCAGAGTCTTCCTAATGCACATCGGAAGCCCATAACGGACCGGAAACCTCTAACAGTCAAATGGCAGCTTTGTACTTTCTATCTTAATATTATTTATAATCTTTAAGTTAACTTGTTATAGATAAAGGATCTATTTAAATGTGGTCAAGAGGTAAATTATTATCTTTTGTGAAAATATTAGTGTCTTGCTTCCTTCTATAATACTGCCTAGTATTACTTGTATTGATATTTCAGAAATAGAATAATCAAACATGGCAATTTCTTGTTTTAGAGTGTTGAAGAAGAATTAAGCTCCTAGATTCTATCTGAGTCAACATTTAGGATTAGTTATTTCTCAGAAGATGAGAGGGTAGTGGGGGGGGTGATATTTCAACATCTAAACATTTTAAATGAAAAACATGTGTATATATTCACATATGTATCATCCCTGAGTATGTATATATATTTTCCCCTGATGCATGATCTCAGTAAAATATCAGAGAGAAAAAAATATCAGACATACATAGCATAGCAATCAAGGGCTAATGAAGATCCAGGTATTAAATCAATTAAGAAGTATCAAAAGCTACCTAATCATCAAGGAACAAAATTGGCACCACAATATATAGTGAGTATGGGAAAGCCTAATTTACTAAACATACCCTGCAGTCACATAATTGCATGTAATTTTACCAGCATAATTAACTAATTTAATTACCACTTCTCAAGTGCATCAATTATTGACATTACAGAGTTTTCAGACAGCAGAATTACTGTGTGGTACATCCAGAGAATGCAAAATGCTTTGTACGCCTCTTTTCCCAGTCACAGTCAACTACTGAAGAAGAATATGAAGTTGGAGGGGGGAAATTCCTATCCTCGAAGGCTCAGTTGGGGGCCAGGTTTAAAGGATGGAGTACCACAAATGTGTGTGGCACAAGGCGGAGAAGGAGAGGAAGCCCCAAGACTACGCTCTTCGGAGCAGTTCTTTGCCAGGGTGCAGACAAAATGTGCAAAGCTCAGCCAGGGAAAGAAATAAAAGGCTCTCATTTGTTTTGTTTTGTTTTTAAAAGCTATGCAACACCAATTCAAAAATGTGCCTAAGAATACTTGCAGGAAAGAAAGGAAATAAGAAGTTTGACCAAACATTTTATTAAAGAACTGAAACCTGCCTTTGAGAGCAAGGTTTTTCTAGTTCATATCATTTTTTTTTAATTTAACTGTCCCTAAAAGATTTAATAAAAGGGATCTTCCTAGAAAACTGCTTGAACTTTTCAAGTCAGGAAGATATGATAGTCTACTCAAGGATGGAGCACAGCTTTATGGTTGTTTAAAAAATAATAGGCAATGTCAGTCAATATTGTTCTCATGTCACAAAATTTGTGACCAGGGATGGCTAAAACTCCTAGGAGCTTGGGTTTGATTTCGTGGTTCTTTTGACATTGGCTCATGTACCTGACCTTTGCAGTTGCATCATCGTATCCAGAGGCGGCTGCACTGGGAAATAGTGTTCCCATTACTTGGGTATGTTAATGGGACCATTTACTAGGAAGTAAAGGATGTGACACTAGCACATGCTCCTCACCTTTTGAGTCCTTAGACATCAACATTGTCTTTGGATTTAAATTGGAGTTTTACGTCCTTTATTGACTCGAGAACAAGAAAGGAAGTCTTTATTACTTCTGTCTTTAGAAGTTTATCATCACATCACTTTTAAGTGATTTAGGCAATTCAGGAATTAACACTAAAAACAAGAGAGTATGTTTTCATGCATATGGTTGAAAATCAGATTACCATCTCAAGATCTGAATCTTGTATTGGGGGAAAGCTTTCAGGGCCTGAGAATAAGTAGTTGCAAATTAATTGGAATGCATATTACAAAGAGTTTGTTTCTGTGAATCATATTTATTTACTTTATAGAATAAACATATTGGAGCTGAGATTTGGAGACCTAGAATTATGATGTAATTCTTGGTGTGCATCATGAAGCAGGGCAAAGTTGTACAGTTCATGACGTTTTCTTTGGAACTTTCAGCAGTCTTCATTCCATGTTTTCTCTATAATGTTTCCCCCACTGCCTTTCAAAGACTAAACTCTTCTCCTACCCTCCACCTTAAAGTGGCTTAAATTTAAGTCAATGTATTATTACCTCTCATACGAGTATTTAATGTAAATTTTTCTCTATGATTTTCTATATAATGTGTTAGATCTTTTAAAACTATTGCAACACTTTGATATTATTTCTAGAATCAATAATCAAGTGAGAAATGGTATTTGGAAGGCCAGAGGGAATCGGGGGGAAGCAGGCCTTCCCTGTGTTCCTAAAACCACATCAGACTAGCCACTCTCCTCTTCCTCTAAAAAGGCTGCTTCCAGTATGGACACACAGTCTTGTAAACCAAGTCAACTCAGTTTTTCAGTTCTCTATGAAGTATATTAACATAGCCCAAAGAAGAGTCAGTGAAATATGTTCTGCCTTTGAAAAAGCCTTTTCATATCAGGAATGCCTATTATGAGAAGTTTATAAACTTAAGTGTAAGCCTCTGTTGAGAAGAAACCCCTATTAATTGGGCCTTAAATTAACACCAGTCCCAAGTTCACTCCAACTACTGATATTTATTCTTTGATTCCTGATACCCTTGCCATTTATATTGTACTGTCTGCAGCATGGATCTATGTGGGCAGTGGTTCAGGAAGACCAGTAAAAAAGGGAGAGATCATTTTAATTAGCTGGTGCTAAAATAAGTCAGTTAGACCAAAAACACCTTTTACCTTCATCAAGAAAAAATATGTTACAGAAATAAGGACCATATAGAAAGACGTAATATACCCTATGGCTAGAAAAATATGTATAAAGCATATTCCTTCCAATGGCACTCATAGTCTGACCAGGCATAGTCTGTCAGCTGTTTGGACAGCTGACAAGTTTAATCCTTTTTTGTAGTACTTTCTATGTGACATTTGTTAGAGACAATGTGAATAAGAATAATACAAGAATGAGTCAATTTGCTCTAAGAGCTCAGCAGGAGAGAGAACTGTTAGGAAGGGTCTTCAGAGAAGTCTTCATGGGGGACATGGCGTTTTAAATAAATCTCACAGGAAGCATAGAATTTAACACAGAGAGGTAAAACAAGGGAGTGGGACAATTGTAGGAAATACCAGGATAAAAAGCAGAGATGGAAAGCTTGTGAGAAAATGGGCAGTGTTCAAGTGGCTGAAAGCATGATGGCCACATGCAAAATCAAGAAGGCAGTGGGGGGAAGGGAAGGAAACATCTAGGGGACTGAGGTCCCAAAGCTCTAGTCCCATCCCTCCTACTAACTAGTCATGAGATCCAGAAAAGCTACTCCACCTTTCCAGATATAAAATGAACAGGTTTAGTCAGACAATCTCTATTATCCTTCCTAGGTCTACACAACTCCTATGAGTTGAAATTGAAATTTGCCATTTTTTCATGCATATAAATACTTCTAGTTTTTTCTTTGTTGGCACACTTGTGCTGGTCTTCTTTATACCTAACTGTAATCTATTTCCCATGCTGGATCAATTCATTTTTTACCAATCAAACTTACAATAACACTGTCAACCACATTTCTGAGACAGAATTGTAGAATTCCCCAAAGAGGATACCCAAATAACAGTCAGCTGAATCAAGGATGCCTGCGGATTGTTTTGGCCATCTAGCTTCTTTTTTTTTCTTCTAATGCTTTTCAAACAAGTAGTCTGTCTATCTGGTCTCCATTCTCAAATTATAGTTTTGTTTGTTATAACCAGAATTGGATTCTGCCATCACACCTTTTACTAGAACTGTATTTTCAGAAGTTACTGGTGACTTTCTAATCCACCATTCTATGTGCATTCTCTGTAGCATTTTATATTGTTGACATATGGCTACAGGAAAATGATATTCACGGCCCAGAGCCAGATAACTCTTCCACTGGTCAGGACAGAGAGCTAAGGATAGGCAACCCCCAGAACTGGTGACTATTACTGATCAATTCAGCACCCTCCAGGGCCATGGAAAGATATTCTCCTAACACAAAATGCATGGTATCTTTATGAAACACCAATCAATTCTCAGATTTTCTGGACTAACTGAGTGTCTAACAGTTCAATTCAATTTTGAAACTAATCTGAAGTTAGCATCAGAGCCACAAGTCAAGGGCTCCATTCTATGACACTACTCCCATTTCAAACACCAGTGGCAGTGGGCTGCCCAGGCTATCCATTGATTAGGAGTTTTTATGGAGGTTTAATTATGTAGGCATGATTGATTAAGTTGATGGCCATCGGTGACTGAATTGAATTTTCAGCCCCTCTCTCCTCATATAGATAGGGGACATCCAACCTTCTAATCACAGCTTGGCCTTTCTGGTGACCAGTCCCCATACAGAAGTTATCTAGGGGTTCCTATAGTAGTCACCCCATTGGAATATGAAATATATTCTTGTCACTCAGGAGATTTCCAGGACTTTATAAGATGTGTGCCAGCAATCAGAGACAAAGATCAAATATTTATTTATTATGCCACAACCACCCTATTTAATATTATTAATTCCATGATTCTACACTCTGGCTCTTAAATAAGCACTTATTTCTTGTGGCCTAGAGAGAAAAGCCCAGAATGATCCAAGAGAAATGTTATTTCTTGTGGTGATCCCTCTGTTCAAGACCATATTCATTAGTTACCTGAAGCACACAGAGGCATAACTGAGGTTGTTTGGAGAGCCTTCAGTCCTTAGCCCTCTGCTCATTTGACTCTCCACATTTTCTTCAGATCTCATCTAACAGCAAGATTCCCACTGTGGAAATGGTGACGTCTATGAAAAAGCATCTCAAGTCCACATCATTCACCCTCTCCCCTGAACCCAGGACTTCAACATCAGTTGACAGCTGTGTTAAGTATTGAATATTATATTATTTTCTTCTCAACACTCCAAAGCCAGACATGTCATCTCCCCCTAAAATAAGATTCTTCCCAATTGCTCTTACTTTTTTTTAAATTCTTAACTTCTCAGGTTCAAATTTTTTACACCAAACTTTAATCCTTCCTTTTCCCTAATCTCATATCCAAGTAGTCATCAATCTCATCAGTTAATTTCAGTAAGTATTCTTATATTTTCTTCATTTTCCCCATTTCTCTGTATATCTCTAGCCTATTCTTTATGAGTTTGCAGTCTTAGTCTCACCAAGTTCTCCAGATGCTTTCCTACTTCTCCTATATGTGAAACCTTCAGTGAAGTTCAATTGCTCTGTGTGGTATACTTGAGATGTTAAAGGACCTGAAATCAGAAGGCCAGAGTTCAAGTCCAGCCTCAGTCACCTGATTTCTGTGGACATTTGAAAACTCATTTCCCTCTTGGAAAGGATTTTCCCAAAAAAACACAGGTAATGAATACTGTTATCTTAAGGTTGTATTGATTATACCTAAACATCAAATACAAAAAGAGTTCCATAAACCCCTTTATGCTATACAAATTAAATGATTTATTAGTTATTACTAAATCGGTGAACAGAATCTGTGCCCCACTCATTGCTTTACATCCAGCACCAGGCAGGCATAGTGCCTAATACGTAGGCCCTCAATAAATATTAGCTGAGTGAATGGATAAGTGAACCATGATATAATTGTCTTTGTTCTCTCCCGAGACTCATGAAGAACTTTCTCTAACATCATAACTTCCTTCCTCTGATCCATGCATTTATGGTCTGTAAAATTTTAGCTACATTTTTATATGAATTTGACTTTTCTTCCAAGCTAGATCACAGTTGAAGGCAGTGATTTCATTGTATCCCTTTGTATTCCCGAAGAGTGCCTATTATCTTAAACAATAACTTTAAATCTCTTAGCAAACACTGAACGAATAATACCATATGGTCAGCAAACACTGACCATAATACCGAAACACTGACATTTTCTCTAATACAATTTTTTTAATTACCACTGAGGGGTTTGTGTGTATGTGTGTGGTTACATACACCAGATCTAACTAGATCAGATAGCTAATTAATTGGACTCCGAAATCAAACATTTCACCCTTATTAGCAAGTATTTCCAGATGCAGTGTCTTCTCTGCTACTAATTTGAGGAAAATACCTACCACTAATAAACCTTCATTGTACCCATCAAAATGATGTCTCAGATGCCAGCCTTGGACAAATAAGCTCTTCATTATAATTTTCTACTTCTCATGTGTTTCATTTAGTTCCTTTTTATTCCTAAACATTAGAAATATTTAGTTTTATAAAAACATGAACATTTCTTACACATAGATTATAGACTTTTTGTTTGTTTAAAACTAAATCCATTTAGAAGGGATAAGGGACAAAATATTCAAACTGCAGTTCCTTGGAGCTTTTAGACAATGAAAAGAAGAAAAATGCTCTCTGGGCTTGTAGAATAAGATTAACAACAATCAACCTCATATCTCACAAGTTAAAGATTTCATCCATACAACTAACTTCTTCACTTTGGTTTTTTTATCATTAACATGACAGAGCTTCCAGTAGAACCAGAACTACTTACAACATCTTGTATCATTGTGGCAGCTTTTCTTTCTTTCTTGTTTTTTATTTTTTGAGGTTGGGAGAAGCCTAAGAGTTGATTTTAATGAAATTAATCAGCCCATCTTGACAACAGAGGGGAAGGGACAGGTACATAACTGTATGTTTTGACATCAAACTATTAACATGCAAATCATATGCAAAATCATAGGCTAACAAGTTTGAGCCTTTGTGATTGGACACTGTTCTCCTCTAAATGGACAACAGCTCTGATTCAATTCTATGCAGGGAAGTGCCTGATAGGCACAAGAAAAATATAAAATGTTCTCTGAACGCTTGTTTTGACCTGTTTGAAAGAGCAGGATTCCTTTAAATTTGACTTTATTGCCTGCTCACTGGAAGGGAGCACCGAAGCATGGCAGGGAACAGAAGCCCATGTAACACCCATGCTCTGTACACGCAGTAAATAACAGGAATGAGAACATAGGGCAGCCAGCACAGACAGTGTCCTTCACATCACCCAGAGGCCACTGCTGAGCTCCCAGGGACAAGCAGCATTAATTATAGACTAATGATGCCATTTGCATGCACATTTTTAAAAACAGTAGCGAATGTAGACCTAATAATTGAGGATGAGTGAGATGAGGCTGCATTAAAATGCTCTATTGAGTCTCTTATCTCATTTTTTAAAAAAGACCTCTATCACCTTGGTGCTCATCAGTACACATTAACATTGGGCAACCATGTGACATGGAACATTATGCTGGTTCTTTATAGATACAGTCACTTTACCAACCTGCTTTTAGAGTGTTTCCCTTCTCTGCAACCTCTTATGATCATCAGCTCAAGCTTCTGGGGGTGGGGGAGGTAAAAATAAAATATAACTTTTGATGTACATGGAAAGAAAAAAATAAAAAATTGATGTAGGTGGAAAGATAAGGATTACATAAATAATAAATCAGGCACCATCTCATATTAATATTTGGATTATATTCTGAGACAATCAAGTACCTGTTTACGTGATTCAGGTAATTACAGAGTTGGAGGACAGAAAAGAGAAACTTAATTCAAGAAAGTAACATCTTTATCCACAAAGCCATGGGGGCCACAGCCACGCTATAAGCTGAGCCTTCCACATGCAGCCTAGGAAGGTCAGAGGCCAGGAAGCCTCAGCCGAACCTGGTTCCTGCAGGGCATCTCCATCTATTGCTGGAAGAGCTGATGGTCTCAGCCAGGGATCATTTTACGCACAGCAATTGGTGTTCTGAGTTGAGAAGTGTTAGACAGACAGATGGGCAGCTCCAGCAGATGTTTGCCTCCTTTTAAAGTTTGTTTTACTTTCTTGAAAACTTATTTTATAAGACATGCTACATGTTCTTGTTTTGTATCATGTTATCACACTCAGATTTTGGTACAGAGCATTTGAGACAAACAAGTGTTGACTCTAAGCCCATTTGGACAACATCTCTCACAATAGACTTTCTAGTTCCCACACTTCCTTTGTAGCACATTTTTTTTTTTTAATTTCCTCTAGTGGAATAAAATTTCACTTTGCAAAAAAGTAATAATAAATAAAATGACAACCCTTATTCTCCTCATAACAAATATCAATATTTTAATATTCTCTTGATATTAGTAAAACTGGAAACTGAATTATGACTGCTTAAATATTTACGGCCCACAATTTCAATGAGACATTTTAATAAAAGTTATGGCACAAGGAACAAAGACCTGAGATATGCTGGAGTTTTTACAGGAGGTGTTAAACAAATATTTAGCTAAATAAATGTTAGACTGTCCATGCCATGGTTAAAATGGGGCTCTGGAAACCAAAAATCAAGGGCCCTTATGTACCTAGGCTATGAGAAAGTAACGAAGTTAATAGGATATATAGAACTGAGAAAAGCCAGACAGATCATCTGTCACTATGCTCTCATTTTGAAGATGAGGAACCTGGGATCCAGAGGTTATTACTTCGGAAGAATTACAAAGCTTATTAGGGACAGAACTACAACCGGAATAGAAGTCACCTGCATTCCACAGTCTGGTGTTGTTCTTCTTCCCCCATCAAAAAAAAAAAAAAAAAAAAAAAAGATAGTTTATATTAAATATTTCCATAGGACACAGTGGAGTTGGGGAAGGTTGAATTTCTTCAGTGTTTCACAGCACATTTGCGGGCAATTCTACTAACCTTGCTGGGTTTGTCTACACTATCAGGAAATAGGAATTAGCACCTCAAATAGGAAAGCTCTTTAGGGTTTATCATTATTAATTATATAATTAACAACATTTTATAGTGCTATATAGTTCATGCTTTCCTCAAAGTACTTTCATGAGCTTCATTCATTCACTCACCTACATTTCATAAGTACTGTGCTAAGCCTTTAATCTATATTATTTTATTTAATTCTCATATCAAGCAGGTGTTATTAGTCCATTTTATAGACAAGAAACAGGCCAACAGAGGTAAAGTAATTTGCTCCAGATCACTGTTAGGGGTCAACAACAAAACCAGGTATCAAAGCCTGCTGTCTCTGAACCCAAGCTCTTAATCACATTGCTAGGTAACCTTTGCAATGACATGTGTGCATCCACCTTGATTAGCTTACCTAATTGTCACAAACATAGTAGAAGATCTATGCTGTTTTAACCATCTTATATCTCATTCATTCATTCATTCATTCATTCATTCAACAAATACATGTGACTGCCTATTGTAGCAAACACTCTTCTAGTCATGGGGTACAGAGAAGAACAAAATACATAAACTTCATGTCCTGATGAAACTAACTTTCTAGTCAGGAAAACAGGCTATAAAGAAGCAACACAATTTCAGGTAAAGCCAAGAAGAAAACTGAGAAGAAAGAGAAGACAGAATGGCCCTCGGGAGGTCAGCATCTTTTAGCTATGAAGGTCAGGGAAGGCCATTCACTATAGATGATCTCTAAGCAGAAACCTCTAAGATGAGAAAGCGTGAACTATATGAATCTCTGATGAAATAAAGCCTTAGAAGACTCTGATGAAACAAACCATAGAAAAATAAAACTGCCTTGCCTACTAAGGTCACTAACTAGGAACGGGCAGAGCAAGGAGTCAAAGCCACTGTCCAGTCCTGACTTTTCCCACGACGGCACTCAGGGATTTCTGCAGGTCAACCTTAAACCAATCAATCATGTCACTTTCATTCTCTTTTATTGTCCATAAGTGCTTTTAAAAACAATGTTCATATAGAAACAAATAAAAGTATATGTTTGCCTTTTTGCCAGCTAGTTAACCAGAAAGAATTTATTAAACCCCTCTTATGGGGCAGACTCAGAGGACATCAGATACAAGAACCCTGTTTTTACTAAAAATATAAGGGAAAAAAGACATTTTAATATTTGACATTCTTGAATACTATTTCTTCCCACTGTTATGGCTATGAATGGTTTTTATGATATACCCAAGTATATATTTTATACATCTTTGAAAATGGGAGAAATCTTGTTTGTGTACTACATGCCAAATGTGGAAGGAAACCCAACCTAAGGCATATTACAGGGACCTGCCCCCACTTCCCTGGGATTATCTGAGAACCCTGGGATGACACAGTCCAAGAGCCCTATGGAGGGGCCTCTGGCTTTCCATTCTTGGTAGCCTCCACAGAGATGCTCATTGCTGAAGCCCACATGGTACACAAATAGTTGGATGGCTGTGGTGACAGTATTCGTGCTTTTCAAGCCAAAGTCAGCATATAGGATCTTCACTGTCACTTCAAGGCCATGCTTGTGGTGATCTTTCTCCAGGCATCCCCAGTGTCTCCTCAGACAGCCTGTCACCTACTGGGGCACTATGTGGAAATGGGTGCCATCTGCCAACTGCCCTCTTCTCTGGGAGACAATCCAGCAAAATACACTTGGATGGGCTCAAAACACAAAGATGATCTCCTCCTTCTCCACTCCTCAAACATTAGAGTTCATAAAACTCCCTTGGAGAATTTATTAAAACACAGATTGTTGGTCCCCATCTCAGAGATTCTGCTTCAGTAAGCCTGAGGTAGGGCCCAAGAATGTATATTTCCAACAAGCTCCTACACAATGCTAATGCAGCTGGCCATTGGACCACCCTTTCTTTGAGTAGCCCTGTTTATGTTACCTTTGCTTAAAGAGGAGAGAAATTTACCTTCTCATTTTTGTATGTGAAAGAATGTAGGGCAGCAAAAAGTTCAGGACCCCAATCAATTTCTTAAGAACGTACACTGTTACACTAGTAAAGACAAAGTGGGAGAAGATAACAAAGGGAGTTTTATTTCCCGAAACACAGGTGTGCAGTGCTTTTCTGAGGGGGGCTTCACTGGCAGGACTTCCTAACCACTGCTGCCACCGCACACCAGATCTTGGCTTATAAATCCACTCTCAGAAGACCAGCTGCAAGAAACTAGATGGGAAATTTCTCTTAGGCAAGTCCAGGCATCTCCTTTTCTTTACAAATAGACTAGCCACAACTAGAATGCTCAGCCATTCCAGCAAGCCCAGAATGCAATACCCACAAAAATTCATTGTGAGGCAGATAGTGTCTCTAATAGCATCAAGAATTTTATATCAAGAGTACAGGAAAAAGCAAAGGAGAAAAATAAAAAAATACATGTATGGATAGTACAGTTCAAAATCCAAGAGATTTGTCTTTTGCTACTATGCATTTTCACACTTTTTTTTACATTACAATGTAATCCTGTGTGTATTTGTCCTCTGCCTTCCACTGAAATACCCTGCTGTGGCTATATTCTTTTTTCCTTGATGTTCTGCTGACTTTTGGCAAAGAAATGGCCTGGACTCTTAGAGGAAAACACATTTGTGTCTAATGTCTTCCTTCATAACCTGCACCTTTACCAAACCTCGTTTAGGAAATGGTCCATGAGTTCTGTAAGAATTACTATAGTAGCACAACACAGTGCAAAGAATGAAAGAACTTGGGAGAAAGCATGTCACATTATTTGGAAAGTTCTGTTTCCCTACAGTATACCTATACTTTCGTAACAAAGCTGAGCAAACCCAAATGAAGAGGGTGTTCTGGAGAGACTTAAAAAAGCAACTTCTAAATCACATCAGTCCTGAGTAGCTGTTTTCTCCAATGTAAAATAATTTCACACTGCTCTGGGAAGCCTAAATTCCACTTAAAGGATATGGAAAGAAACAACCTGGAAAATTTATAGTGATGCATGGGTTAGGGTAGATGTCACAGTATCGAGGGATGCCTTCAAGATTGCCATAGAGCAATTAATGGGGCAGACGGTTGGAGATAAATCCACCACAACCAATACTATGTGCCTGGAACAACTCTACATTACGGCAGAATAAGTCTGCAGTTCAGTCTCATCATGGACACAACTCGGAAAGACAAAGAAAAACCTCTTGCATTTTTCCTATCCTGAGGCTAAGGTCAATTTAGTTAACCTGTCAGGCAAATTCTGCACTTTCCCTGATTCAGCAGCCTTACTATAAGTATACCACCTATCACAATGCACACTCATTCACTCATTACTCAACCTTTCTCTCCAGCATTATCCCCATATGTCAAGAATCATCATGGTGCCAGCAAAATTCTTGACATGTAGACTTTCCTTAGGAGCCCCAAGGTAACTCAGTTTCCCTCAACAACTTGGAGGAGACAGAGTAATTATCTATTCAAGAAAAAAGAGAATATTTTTTGTACTTAGAGCCAGTAAAACAACCTCCATAAGTGTTAAAGGAAACAGGAAAAAATACAGTTTTAAAAAAATGGACAACTGGGAGCATTTTCTCTCACATATCAGTGCAATCTTTCCCTCCCAGCAATGGTCATGACCCCATGTCTCTCTATCTGTGAGAAAAGGGAACTGGGCAGTTGAGCTATATACTTGTTAATTAATATTCTAAACAAAAATGCTCTGCTAGAGATATTAGAAATCAAGTTTCCCACAAGATTGTCACAATGTTTTTAACCCAAAGCAATGATGCTTCAGCTTACAGCTCTGAAGGTGTCATTACTGTCTGCTGTGTCTTCATTCTCCTTTGGAACCACTCCAATTTCCCCAGGAACACAGGTGGTTTTTTGAATAAACAGAACTAACATATTGAGCTCCATAAGCTCTATGATGTTATGCATTTCTCTCGTTCACAGCTGTTACTGGCACAGCTGGAATAATGTGCAACGATAAGGTGGCTACTTAGTGAACTGGAGGTTGCTATTCAGAGTATAATTTCATAGCAAGGCATCTTCAGGTAAAGAAGGAACAGAAAATAACAAGAGGTAAGAGGTGTTCCACAGGGATCTGTACCTCTTTCATTATCTATGTGAGGGAAATGAAAACACGTGTTTAGGGATCTATTGAAGAATTGATGATACTCATCCTACTTCGAAGGAATCACATGCCGAGCAGATTTCACTTTATCATGAAATAATTGGTATAGAGGACAGAGGCATGTATATACTTATGGTACTTAATAGAACTCAAATGGTAGCTGTAGTAAAAATATTTTACCACTTCTTATTCATCTAAGACTAAAGGTATTTGAGGAATTCATAGGATAATATAAATTCTATTTTATGACACCAGTGTCAGTGTTCAAAAGTTTAAATAATGCAAGCAGAATAAAAAACAAGCAAGGACAATGATGTTTATACTACAAAGCTGTGATGTCTCAGCACACAGCAATCTAGAAATTTTCTTAGCTATAATTCCCCTGAATATAAAATTACTTATGAAGACTTTCAATAAGTTTATTTACTGAACTTCACCTTATTGTTCACAATAACCCAAGGAAATGCTTTAGTAAATGAAATAATGTCATTGTATGCCAGAAAGGTGGAAGAGACTTCTACTAAAAAATAAAAGTTAAAAAAACTATTGATAACACACAGGTAAACCTTTTATCAAAGGTTCTAAAATGACATATGAAATCTGAGTTGGATTTTCTATTTAAGATAGTAAATTAGATATAGAATAAACTCTCTTCCTCTCTCACAAAATGGGTATAAATGATAGACAAGAGGCAAAGAAAATTATTAAATATATATTTATGCTTGAAAACTAAAAGCTGAATATATCCATAGACTAGAAAGACATACCTAAAAGTAGAAACCAAACAGGAAGCTACCATGGTAAAAAAAAAGAGGCCAAAGTTTTCAAAAGATGCTGCTGCTATATATGTATATATACACATGTATTCAGATATGTGTCCATATATGTATACATGAGTGTGTGTATGCATGTATATGTGCTCATGGGAGATATTTATCAAGTATATTATCTAGTTGCTCACACTCTAAGGGTTATTTAAAACTTGCACTTAAAGAACAAACACACACAAAAACTTTGAACTTTTTAAACTCTCAAGATTTGGGTTAGCTCTCCTATGCGTGGTCTCCTAAGGAGCCTGTTAGAATCCACAATGAGCCAAGAAGTGGTCATCCTTAGAAAATACAAACACAGCAGCAAAACACCAAGTATCTGGAAATCTAATATGATAGAGGGAAAACAAATCTACTTGTGGAAGAATTTAAACTTGAAAAAATAGAAATAATAGAGCAAACACTTCCGACCAAGAAGGAGGCATAGGTAGACACACTGTGCCTCCTCACACAACCAAAATAGGAACAACAACAATTTAGAAACAAAAACAATCAGTACCAACGGAAAATGGAACTGTATGGAAGTCCAACAACCAAGGAGTTAAAGTAGACACATTCATCCAGACCGGTAGGAGGGGCTGAGTCAGGTAGGGCGGAGAGAGGTCACAGCAAAGTGGTGGTTGGTGGACCTGGGCACACAAGGTGGCAGCAGGTGGACTCAGTGAGGTGGTGGATTATAGAAGGGCGCAGCACACAAGGCGGCTGGCGGACCAGGAAGTCCCACATTCTTGCACACATAAACCAGGTGAAAATGGGGAGCGAGACAGACTGCACAACCCAAGGGCCCAGCGCAGGTAAATAAAGCCTCAAAATACAGATTGAAAATGCTTGCAGGGGTTGAGGTGCCAGGAGAAACTCCCAGACTCACAGGAGAGTTCATTGGAGAGACCCACAGGGTCCTAGAACATACACAAGCCCACCCACACAGGAATCAGCACCAGAAGGGCCCAGTTTGGTTGTGGGAAGCAGGGGGAAGTGACTGAAATATGGCAGAGAGTGGAGCAAGCATCATTGTTCCCTCTCGGACCCCTGCCCCAAATACAGCATCACAACCCAGCAAGTGGGTTGCCCTGCCCTGGTGAACACCTAGGCTCCACCTCTCACTACATAACAGGCCTGTAGAGACAGGAAAAAAAAAAATGGCCCAAATGAAAGAACAGATCAAAGCTCCAGAAAAGTACAACTAAGCAATGAAGAGATAGCCTACTTATCAGATGCACAGTTCAAAGCACTGGTAATCAGGATGCTCACAGAATTGGTTAAATTTGGTTGCAAATTAGAGGAAAAAAGGAAAACTATGCTAAGTGAAATAAAGGAAAATGTACAGGGAACTAATAGCGATGGGAAGCAAACTGGGACTCAAATCATTGGAGTGGACCAGAAGGAAGAAAGAAACATCCAATCAGAAAAGAATGAAGAAACAAGAATTCAAAAAAAATGAGGAGAGGCTTAGGAACCTCCAGGACATCTTTAAATGTCCCAACATCCAAATTATAGGGGTGCCAGAAGGGGAAGAAGAAGAGCAACAAGTGGAAAACTTATTTGAACAAATAATAAAGGAGAACTTCCCCAATCTGGCAAAGGAAATAGACTACCAGGAAGTCCAGGAAGCTCAGAGAGTCCCAAAGAAGTTGGACCCAAAAAGGAACACATCAAGGGACATCATAATTACATTAGCCAAGATTAAAGATAAGGAGAGAATCTTAAAAGCAGCAAGACAAAAGGAGACAGTTACCTACAAAGGAGTCCCTATCAGACTATCAGCTGATTTCTCAAAAGAGACCTTGCAGACAACAAGGGGCTGGAAAGAAGCATTCCAAGTGATGAAAGGCAAGGATCTACATCCAAGATTGCTCTATCCAGCAAAGCTATCCTTTAGAATGCAAGGGCAGATAGAGTGCTTCTCAGATAAGGTCAAGTTCAAGGAGTTCATCATCACCAAGCCCTTACTATATGAAATGTTAAAGGGACTTATCTAAGAAAAAGAAGATAAAAAATAGGACAGTAAAAAGACAGCAAACCCACAGATATTAACAACCACACCTAAAACAAAAGCAAACTAAGCAAACATCTAGAACAGGAACAGAACCACATATATGGAGATCACATGGAGGGTTAGCAACAGGGGAGTAGGAGGAGGAGAGAGGGGGGAAAGGTGCAAAGAATAAGTAGCATAGATGGTAGGTAGAAAATAGACAGGGGGAGGGTAAGAATAGTATGGAAAATGTAGAAGCTAAAGAACTTATAAGTATGACCCATAGACATGAACTAAAGGGAGGGAATGTGGGTGGGAGGGGGTGTGCAGGGTGGAGGGGAGTAAAGGGGGAAAATGGGAGAACTGTAATAGCATAATTAATAAAATATATTTAAAAAATAATAGAGCAATATAAAAATAATTTTTTTAAATATATCTTAATATCCAGGGCTATAGTAAGTGAAGATAGAAATACTTATATGATTTTTAAGGAATGCAGAAAATATTACTATTTTCTATTACTATTGACTAATTGACTATTACTTTTACTACAGTAATATTTATTAACTAATGCCTGACACATATTCACATATTAAGCACTCTATGGTTGTTATCTATTATTTTCTCTCACAATAATATTGGCTTCATGAAGTCAGAGAGTTTTGTTTGTTTTACTTAAGCTATGTTCTCTAGTACCTAGAAAAATTTCTTATACAGGGTAGGGCAAAAGTGGATTTACAGTTATGAGTATGCAACACGCAGAGTTTATTCTTGTGTTATTATTTATAAATTATCATATTGTCTTCCATATGAACAGCTATAAACCTACCTTTGCCACACCCTGTACATAGTAAAAATTGAACAACTAATTTTTAGATAAAAGAATAAATTAAATAATTACATATGTGAAAAATTAACAGTAGTTTACTAAACAAGAGCAGTGGTTATGAAACAAGAACAAATTCTACAGAAAGAACTAATTAGATATCTTAGACATGAGAGGAACGATGGTTGCAATGAAAAATCAAAAGTTCACAATTAGTGTATCACGAATGGTCATTGCCATAGGTGATTTGCCTTCTCACAGTAACTAGATCCTGGAAAAAAATTACTCTTGGAGTTATTGTTGGTCTTTCAGAAGTTGACAGTATTCTCTAGGGATGCCTTCAGAGAAATAAACAGGAGCGCAGCCCAGTATGCAGGTTTCTGAAGCTAATCTCTGAGGTAAGAGAGCTAAGGAGTCAGGTCAGGAATACACAGAAAATTAAGCCAGGAGCTGAGGCCACACAGTTGAGAAAATGCACTAGAGCATAAGGAACTTAAAGCACTGAGGAGCCAGAGAGGAACTAATTTAATGAAAATCTATAGTGTATAAGTGAAAGACAATGTCAAATGAATGAGAAGATAAGTCATAGACTGGGAGAAAATATTTGCAAAAGAAACATCTGTTAAAGTACTGGTATACGAAATATGCGGAGAACATTTAAACAACCCAATTAACAGACATCTCACCAAAGAAGACATACAAATAAGCATATGAAAAGATGCTCCACATCATGGAGGAGTTACTGTTTAATGTGTACAGTACAGGTGGCAAACATAAGGCCCCTGGGCCAAATTCAGCCCTCCACCTTGTTTTATCTGGCCAGTACCTTGTTTCTGCCAGGCAGCAGCACCAAGCTCTCGCTTAGCTGTTAAGGAGTAGTGACATTTATACAGTCCTAAAATTACATTTGGCCCTTTGAAGACAACTGCAACACTGATGTGGCCCCTGGTAAAAATGCGTTCGACACCTCCAGTGTACAGAGTTTCATTTCAGGGATAATAAGAAGTTCTGGAGATGGAGGTGGTGTTGGCTGCACAACAATGTGAATGTACTCCATGCCATTGAACTGTACACTTAAAAATGGTTAAAATAGTAAATTCCATGTTATCTATGCTTTGCCACAATAAAAAATAATCATTGAAATGAAAAAGAGTTTAAGGGGAAAACAATCAGAGGTAAAGTACTCTAAAATTCATGTATAGTTTAGAATATAGGTTAAAGTATTGTTTAGCTTAGATTTTATGTTAAATATGCATGGTAAAGTTTCAGTGCTAACTGATAAAAGATTAAAAATAGAATGTACAAAACTAAACAAAAGAAAAAGTTAAGGAAAAATCATATCAAAAATTTTGAATCCAAAATAGTAAGAGAAAAAAATGGGGCAAGTAGAAATTAACTGAAAATGTTCACTATAATAACAATCAAGATAAACAATTGGACTACACTGAACAGTTTTTTAAAAAGAGTCATTAGATTTTTCTTACAGGTGCAATGGGTTTGGTAAGTTTACCCCTTACACTCCTGTTTGCACCACCTCATATTCCTTTGAAACACCAGACAGACCCAGCAGTGGCCGACAGTAAATTTCAGACCTGTAGAGTTTAAAAGTTCAGGTTCTCTGAGCATTCTGTGTTGCAGAGGCACTTGTCTGAAATTGATACCTCCTGTAGTTGAGAAACTTTATTTTTATTTTTTTAATTATATTTTATTGTTTATGCTATTATAGTTGCCCTAGTTTTTCCCCACTTTTCCCCTCTCTTCCCTCTTCCTCAGGCAATCCCCACACCATTGTGTCCATGAGTCATGCATATGTGTTCTTTGGCTACTCTATTCCATATGCTGTACTTTAAATCCCAGTGACTATTCTGTAACTACCAATTTGTATTGTTAATCCCTTCACCTTTTCCCCCATTCCCCCAGAATCCTCTCCCCACTGGTCACCATGCCAATATTCTCCATATCTATGATTCTGCTTCTGTTCTGCTTATTTGCTTAGTTTGTTTTTTAGATTACTTGTTGATAGATATGTATTTATTGCCATTTTATTGTTCTTATTTTTTAAAGAAGGAGAAGAACAAGAAGAAGGAGGAGGAGGAGAAGGAGAGGAGGAGAGGGAGAAGAAGCTTCTTTAACATTTCATATAATACTGGTTTGGTAGTGATAAACTCCTTCAGGTTTTTCTTGTCTGGGAAGCTCTTTATCTGTCCTTCGATTCTAAATGATAGCTTTGCTAGGTAAAGTAATCTTGGTTGTAGATCCTTGCTTTTCATCACTTTGAATCTTTCTTACCAATCCCATCTAGCCAGAAAGTTTTCTTTTGAGAAATCAACTGACAGTCTTATGGGGTCTCTCTTGTAGGCAACTAATTGTTTTTCTCTTGCTGCTTTTAACATTCTCTCTTCATCTTTAACCTTTGGCATTTTAATTCCGGTGTGTCTTAGTGTAGTCCTCTTTGGGTTCATCTTGTTTTGGACACTCTGTGCTTCCTGGACTTGTGTGTCTATTTCATTCACCAAGTTGGGGAAGTTTTCTGTCACCATTTTTCAAGTAGATTTCCAATTTCTTGCTCTCTCTTTTCTTTCCTGTACCCCAGTGATGTAAATGTTGGTATGCTTAAAGTTGTCCTAGAGGCTTCTTACACTGTACTCATTTTTTTTCAGATTTCTTGCTTTTTGTTGTTCTGATTGGTTGTTTTTTGCTTCCTTATATTCCAAATTTCTGATTTGATTCTTGGCTTCAGCCACACTACTGTTGATTCTCTGTATATTGTTCTTTATTTCAATTAGCGTACCCTTTGTTTCTGACTGGATTTTTAAAATAATATGGAGGTCATCACTAAGTTCCTTGAACATCCTTATAACCAGTGTTTTGAACTTTGAATCTAGTAGATTTCTAGCCTCTATTTTGTTTAGTTCTTTTTAGAGTTTTGTGGGGTTTTTGGTTTTTTGTTTTGTTTTGTTTTGTCTCCTTATTTTGGCAACCTCCCTGTGTTTGTATCTATGTATTTGGTAAAGGTGCTACATCTCCCAGGCTTGGTAGTGTGGCTTAAAATAATAGGTGTCTGTAGATTATAGTGATACAGCCTCCCCTGTTACCCAAGCTGGGTACTCGAAGTATGCCCACCACGTAGGCTGTTTATACCCCTCACTTTTAGTTGAGCTTTGATTGCTGTTGGCATATTCAAGGTCAGCCACTAACTGTGTTCTGTCCAGGTTCATACAAATAATCTGCAAGGCAATCTGCAGATGACTGCTACTTACGCTGGGCTTGAAGGTGCCCAGGCAAGGCCATGCTGTGAACCAAGGCTGCTAGTGATCATCCTAGGGCAACTTTATAAGAGGTACAGAGCTTGCTGAAGCCAGATGCTGCTTGTCTGAGTGAATTTAGGAAAACCTGAAGTATGGGCCAAGACAAGCCAATCCTATGGTAAAGCCACTGAAAACAGCTTGGGTAGGACCAAAAGTGGGGTGAAGAAGAGCTTCATGGAATCACCAGGGCAGGGCAAACCATGTGAGGCAGGTTGATGGAGTTTCAGATATGATACCTTCCTGCCAACTCTGTGGCTCTGTAGGGGAGAGCTCAGAAAAGGAACAATGGCTTCTTCCAGCAAGCTCTCCCATGATGCCAGACAATTCAGTTCCTCCCCATATGTCTCTGATGTTTTTCAATATGCTGCCCCCACACTGGAGCTCAGAGGGAGTAAGTCCAAGTAAGTCAGTGCATGGGCCCTTAAATGAGAATTGCCTTGGAATCCAGAAGTTTCTGTTTTCCACAGCCTCAATCCCCACTGATTTTTATGGCCAGAAGTTATGGGGACTTACCTTCCTGGAACTGAAACCCTAGGCTGAAGGGCATAGTTTGGGGCTGGAACCCCTCACTCTTCAGATATCCCTCCTGACTTTTATCTGCCACATGAGGGTGTGGGATCAGTCCATTCTGCATCTCCACCCCTTCTACTGGTTTCAAAGTGATTTCTTCTTTAACTCCATAGTTGGTTTCTTCTTTAATTTCATTGTTGTAGGACTTTCATTCAGCTCAATTTCTGATGGTTCTGAATGATGGTTGTTCTATACCTTAGTTGTAATTTTGATATGGTTGTATGAGAAGGTGAGCAGGTTTATTTATGGCACCATCTTGACTGGAAATCAGAAAACTTTTACCACATTAGATTTTATAAATGTGTAGGTCCTGAAGGACTCTCCCAAGTTAAGATCAAGTGATCAACTCACAAACAAAATTACCAAAACCACTGCTATTAGCATCAGTAAGTGTAAACAAGAAATAACAAATTTACACTCACAAAAACTGCAGATATTTAACATGTTGCAAGTATTTAACAGCTGCATGAATAATTTAAAAATAAGATATTGTCTATAAAGCTGCGTATTTAGCCAAAACCCATTGGCAATAGAAAGAAATGTTTAAAAAAGGCTTCAAAAAATTAAAAAATACTAAAAATTGTGTGGATGAGTTAAACATCACTTTGATGTAATAAAAAGAGTACTCATAAACTGAGAGATATTCCCTCCAAAGTTATTCAACATGAGGCAAAAAAGGGGGGATGTGAGAAAATATAAAGAGAAAAATGAGAGTCTGAAAAAGAATAATAAGAACCAACATAAATCTACTTGCATCACACATAAACAACTTGAAGTGGATGGAGGAAAGGCAATATTTAATCTCTTTGAAAGAACGAAAAAATATGGATCCACAGATGCATCCATAATGAGCATGACTTTCCCCAAATAGGGTAATCCAAAAGAAAATGACTTGAACAGCCAGAAAGAAAAGACAAGGTCATCTCTTGTATGGGATAAAAATAAAGATATTTTTACATTTAAATTGTGTTGTATTAAATATAATTTCAATTTCAATAGTAAATAAGTTCAATTTCAGTAAGTAAAATTTCAATAGTAATCAATAAGATATTAAAAGTAAAGTGTTTAAAGTTAAAGGAGAAAAAGAAGTTAGAGAAACAAATTAAAAATATTAAATCCAAAAAGGTAAGAGAAAAGAAAAAATAACGTAAGAAGTAATGAAAAAAGTCCAAATATATCAAGAATCAGAAAAACAAATAAACTATATTCAGATTTAAAAAAAAAACACTAGTCATACAAAATAGTATAAAACTAGATATCAACCAAATTAAAACTGAAAAACATTCAAACACATTGGTATTAAACAATGAATGTGTTAACAATGATTTCAAGGAAGAAATAAAAAATTACCTGGAAACAAATGAAAATGAACACAAAACACTGCAAAATCTATGGGACACAGCAAAAGCAATTCTGAAAGGAAAGTTCATAGCATTACAAGCCTACCTCAAGGAACAAAGAAAATCTCAAATGAGTAATCTAAACCTACAACTAATAGAACTAGAAAATCTATAAATAAAATGCAAAGTACGTAGAATAAGGGAAATAATAAAGACCAAAATGGAAATAAATGACACAGAGACTAAAAAAGAGATACAATAGATCAATGAAACCAAGAGCTGGTTCTTTGAAAAGAAGAAATAGATTAACAAAGCTTTCATTAGACTCATCAAGAAAAAAAGAGGGAATAACTAAATAAAAATAACAGAAGTGAAAGAGAAGTAACAACTGACATAAAAGAAATACAAAGGAGTTTAAGAAAATATTACAGAAAACTATATGCCAACAAATTGAAAAACTTAGGTGAACTGAATAAATACCTAAAAACATACAATTTTCCAAGACTGAATTAAGAAGAGTCCAAAAACCTGAATACACTGACTATAATTAATGAAATCAAAGCAGAAATTAAAAAAAAAAAACTCCCAGCAGACAAAAGTTCTGTATCAGATGGCTTCACAGGCAAATTTTACCAAACATTTAAAGAACTAACACATATCCTTTGAAACTATTCCAAAAAATTCAAAAGGAGAGAAGACTCCCAAGCTCTTTTTATGAGGACAGCATTATCCTAAATCTAAAACAAGATACATGACCAAAAAAAAAAAAAGAGAGAGAAAATTATAGGCCAATATCCCTGATGAACATAGATGCTAAAATCCTCCAAAAAAAAAAAAATAGCAAACGGAATCCACCAATACATTAAAAGATTATATACCATGATCTGGGGCCAGGTGAGAGGCAACCACACATTGATATTTCTGTCTTTTTCTCCCTCCCTTCCTCTCTCTCTAAAAATAAATAAATAAAATCTTAAAAAAAAAAAAGATTATATACCATGATCAATTGGATTTATTCCAGGGATGCAAGGTTGATATAGTATTGGCCAATCAATAAATATGACACATCACATAAGCAAAATGAAAGATAAAAATCACATCATCACATCAACCAATGCAGAAAAAGCATTTGATAAAATGCAGTAATGATTTACAATAAAATCTCTCAGCAAAGTGAGAATGGAGGGATCACATCTCAACACAATAAAGACCATATACAATAAACCCACAGCCAACATCATACTCAATGGGCTAAAACTAAAAGCATTTCCCTTAAGGTCATGAACAAGGTAGAAATGCCCCCTTTTTCCAATCTTATTTAACATAGTACTAAGAGTCCTAGCCACAGCAATCAGGCAAGAAGAAAAAATAAAAAACATCCAAATTGGAGAGAAGGAAGTAAAATTATCATTATTTTCAGATGACATGCTGTTATGCACAGAAAATTCTAAACACTCTACAAAAATCTCCTAGATCTAATAATGACTTTGGCAAAGTCCCAGGATACAAAAATAATATTTAGAAATTAGTGGCATTATTATACACCAATATTGAACTATCAGAAAGAGAAGTTAAGAAAACAATCCCATTCACTAATGCAACAACAACAATAAGTTAGGTACCTATGAATAAATGTAACCAAGGAGGTAAAAGACTTGAACTTGGAGAACTATAGGACATTGAAGAAATAAATTGAGGAAGATACAATAAGAGGAAGCATATATTGTGTTCATTAATTGGAAGAATTAACATCATTAAAATGTCTGTACTACCCAAAGCAATCTATAGATTCAACACAATTCCTATTAAAATACTAATGGCATATTTCACAGATCCAGAACAAATATTCTAAAAATTTATATGGAACCAAAAATGTCCTCCGATAGCCTCAGCAATCTTGAAAAAGAACAGAATTGGATGTATCACAATACCTTATATCAAACCATACTACAAGGCCATTGTAATCAAAACAGCCTGGTACATGAAAAGGTAAAAGATCGATGGGACAGAACAAATAGCCCATGAATCAACCCACACCTTTATGTTCAGTTGACATTTTATAAAGGAGACAAGGTCATACAGTGGAGTAAAGATCATTTCTTCAATAAATGGTATTGGGAAAATTGGACAAATACATACAAATAAATGAAACTACATTACCAATGTATACCATATATAAGAATAAACTCAAAATGAATAAAAGACTTAAATGTAAGTTGCAAAATTTAAAAAAAAAAGAGTAAACAATAGGCAATAAAATATCAGACATCCCACATAGCAATATTTTTGCCAATAGATCTGCTAAGGGAAACAAAAGAAAAAACAAACAAATGGGACTACAACAAATTAAAAAGCTTTTGCACAGTAAAAGAAACCATAAACAAAATGAAAAGGGAACCCACACTATGGGAGAACATATTAGCCAATGATACATCTATTAAGGGGTTAGTTCTCAAACTATATAAAGACCTTATACAACTCAAAACCAGGAAGACAAACAATCCGTTTTAAAAAATGGGCAAAGGATCTGAATAGACACTTCTCTAAAGAGGACATACAGATAGATGGCCAATAGACATATGGAAAAAAATGCTCAATGTCACTAATCATCAGAGAGATGCACATTAAAACCACAATGAAATATCACCTCACACCTGCCAAAATGGCCATCATTAATAAATCAACAAAAAAGTGCTGGCAAGGATGTGGAGAAAAGGGAACCCTAGTGCACTGTTGATGCGAAGATATACTGGTGCAGCCACTGTGGAAGACAGTATGGAATTACCTCAGAAACTTAAAAATGGAACTGCCTTTTGACCCAGCAATTCTACTTCTGGAAATATATCTGAAGATACTGGAAACACTAATTCTAAGGAATGTATGCCCTTGTATCTTCATTACAGTATTATTTAAAATAGTCAAATCTGTAACCACCCAACTGCCCATCAGTAGAAGAGTAAATAAAAAACTGTGGCACATTTACACAATGTAATACTACATGACCATAAAAAAAAATAAGAAAACCACCCTAAATGGTGTAGCTCAGTGGATCAAGTATAGGCCAAACCAAAGGGTCGCCAGTTCGATACCCAGTCAGGGCAAGTGCCTGGGTTGTGGGCCAGGTCCCCAGTACTGGGTGTGTGAGAGGCAACCACACATTGATATTTCTCTGCCTCTCTTTCTCCCTCCTTTCCCCTGTCTTTAAAAATAAGTAAATAAAATCCTTTAAAAAAGAAAATTTCACCTTCGCAACAGCATTGGTAGACCTGGAGATTATTATGCTGAGTGAAAAAAGCTTGTTGGAGAAAGACAAGTATCATTTGATCCCACTTATATGTGGAATCTAATGAACAAAATAAACTGACAAAATGGAAACAGAGGCATGTATTTATGGAACAGGCTGACAGCTGTCAGGGTATAGTGGGTAGCAGGAAGTGAATGAAAGAGGGCAAAGGTTTTAGCCCAAAATCATAAACACAGACAACAGTGTTGTGATAGCCAGAGGGACAGGTGGGTGGAGGCTGGGTGGAGGTGGGCAAAGAGGGTGGAAAATGGGGACCAAAAGAGATTTTGCTTGGGGCAATGGGTGCACAATGAAGTGTACAGAATACGTTTTGTTGAGTTGTACACTTGAAACCTGTGTGTTTTTCTGAACCAATTGTTACAGCAAGTAGTTAACTAATTATTAATAAGAAGAGGAGCAAAGTGAATTATCCATTGAGATTAGTAAACTGAGGAGCATAATCCTGTTTGTTTAACCAGGAAGTTACAGAGTCACACTCATTCCAAGGAACTACTGGTCTATTCCCTGCAGGTCACTGGGGAAGGGACAAAGAAAGCAAAGGTAAGCACATGCACAATAGAAGTCAAAATGGCTCAGGGGGTGGTTCTTGACTGTGGAAGCCTGTCAGTCTAACCTGAGAAAGTTATCATTGGCTAGGGGATAGACCCATTAGAAGCCTGCAAAATCTTGGAAAGTAGATTGGTTATTTTGGAAAAAGTTCCTGATTATAACCCAGGGAAACAAAGAAGTTCTCCCTTTCTTTCACTCAGTGACCCACACTTGCCCCATTTATTTGCACATTCTTTCTCTTGCCCAGGAACACATGCAACCATGTGGGTCTAGCCACCATGTAGGCCCACAGCAAATTGTGTGAGCTCCAAAAGACTAAGGTTTAATATGAAACAGAAACTCTGGACTCTGGCCTTTGTTCTGGCCTTGCTGTAGACAAGTTTGGGCTTTTTCCATGGCAGAACAGAGTAAGATGGGAAATTGGAAATCCAGGGGCAGATTCCGGCCCAAATAAATCTTGCCACAACACAATCTCTTGTGCTTGGGTACATGAAATGCTTTTCTCACAATCCCATAGAACATTAAATCACACAAAAAAAATTCAAAAAAAATAAAAAATTAAAAATCAGTCATACTAGATTTTACAAATATATTCATTTTTCCATACCTAAAGACAATGGCAGCTGTGTATACTAATCAACCTCCCCAAATTTCCTTCCCAAAATGTAATGAAACAATTACATACCTAAGAAAGCACTGCATAAAATTGTGCCCTCGTTATTTATAATAGTCAGTTCAAGCTGCCATAACAAAATACCACAGGCTGGGTCATTTAAACAATGAAAAATTAAGGTGAAAGATGGCAGCCAAGTATATGGAAGCTGAAACCACTTGCTCATGCCCCCAAGCACGTATTTTCAACCAATCTTCCAACAAGTAAACTGAACAATCAATGGAATCTTAGCTGATATGAACTTTTGAAGCCAGGCAGTGCAGAAGAGGCTTTGCACCATCCGATAAAAGATTTTACAAGTTGAAGGGGAAATACCCTGAGCAATGTTCCTGAAGCAAAGGAAAGAGCAGAAGAGAGAAAGTGCAGCTTGGTAGCTCCCAGTCCTGCTAGAGCAGAGTTCCCCAGTCCTGCACAGGGACCCCCCCCCACCCCCCTACCCCCGCAATTCTAATCAAGAGAGACTTGCGAGGATACACAGTCTCCTAAGGAGACTCAGGCTACACCTACAGAGTAAGCAGCATGTCCATGGCTGGAGGACAAACTGCAAGAGTCCAAAAGAAAAATTCTGGCTCCTAAGACTGACAGGGGTACCAGAAGGCTGTGGCCAGCCTTGACCAAGAAAGACTTTTTGCCTCTTGGGGAAGTGGAGTTCATGGAGAGCTGAGCAAAAGGCTTGAAGCTGTAATGTGGGTGCCACATGGGGAGTTTTTTTAAGAAGGTAGCAGAGGTATGGCTGAGCAGGGAACCCACATATGTGCAGCCACCCTGACAACAAAGAGGTCGGATTCAAAGTGCAGTTTGTGCCCACTGAACCCAGCCGGCCAGGAAGAGTAGAAGGCTGCACAGTGAAGGGATTGCAGGACACCACCCAGCACTGCTGGTGAGCAGGAGTGGGGGCTGTGTGCACAATGGAGGGTTTGGGTCTGAGCCTCCTATGGGAGCAGTGAGCCAGGAACTAGCAGGGCTAGAGGTAAGCACCTCAGATTCCTTCCAGCCAGTCAGGGCCACCCAAACCATGGAATACAAACCTCTGGGAAGGGAAAGGCATGTGCATCCTCTACCCACAGGATCGCAATCTCTGCAAAACAGTAAGGCCAGGCTCAAGATTCCACAGCCAGGTGCATATTTAGGGAAAAGAACAAGAATTTCCAAAGGAGCCCTTTATGAACTTTTATCAGATGCTATGCTGGCTCCTTCTCAAGCCCTATTCAACTGAAAACAGCAGAGCAGTGAGATTAGAAATTGGTGCAGCAAGAGGTAGTCAGCCCACTTGGGTCTCATTCAGAGCTGCCCTTTTACACAGATTGGTTCCACACATGAAACAGACAGCTAATTCATCAGAAACTTTAGGGCAGCAGAAATAATCTGGGACAGACCAAGATGTGTGGTTCAGGGGTGAGGAACACATCCACCATCTTCCCTGAAGGCTGAACAGTGCTGCCCAGGGGTTGATTCATGGATCACACCTTCCTGATCACATCAGAGGCCCCCTCCAGATGCAGGTGGAGGTGGTACATGCAGTACTGTCAAATGTTAGATGAACCACCCCTGGTCCTTGTGCATTTAATAAAAAGCCAGCAGGGCACAACAAAGTGGACCAGCCAAGGCTAAAGGAGAAAGCCACAGACTGTGGATCACTTGCAGCTTCAAACAAGCTGCCTAAAGCTAGCCTGGGACACTAACTGATATAAGGGACAGATCCTAAAGAAGACAGTAGGCCAACAAATACTAGACTCTGCAGAGATGACTTCCACCCTGTTTTTTTTTCCATTATTTGTGCTATTTTTTCTCCTGCATAGCTTTTTAACATTGTTCCTTTGTCTTCAATTCTGTTCCTATTATCTAATTATTTTTTATTGTATTTTGTATTTTATATTTATTTTTATTATTTTTTAATTTTTATTTTAGTTTTAATTCCAATCTCATATTTTACTCTGCCCTTCTCATGTTCCATTTTCCCTTCATCCTTCTCTTTCTTATTTTTGTTTTAAAATTTATTTTTTCCCTTTCTACACCTTGTTTCTATTCCTCATTCTTACTATTACTCCTCCCTCCATCCTCTCAAAACCATCTTTCTTTCCATTAGTCATCTTACATTCTTCTTCCCTTTCTTATAATATCCTTATTGTTGTTCCACCTTTATTAACATTTGTTCAATTATCATTGATATGGGGTTGCTGTTGCATTTCTTTAGTTCTATCCCTAGGTATTCACTGTTTTATTCATTCTTTGTTATTTTTAAATCTCATATATTACTGTTCCCCTGTCCTGCTCCATTGACCTTCTTCTTGCCCTTACTTTCATTTTAATTTTCACCTTCTACATTTCTTAGTCTTGTTTCTAACCCTTACGCTTATTATTTCTTTTCCCTCTATCCTATCAAAATTAGTTTACTTTAGACATCTCACAATATTTTCTTTTCTCTTCTTTCCTTTCTCTTTCTTATAATATTATCCCCCTTCCACCTTTACCAATCTTTGCTCCTTTGTTGTGGATATCACTGAGGTGGTTGTTTTATTGTAATTTGTTTCCTATTTTTTTCACTATTTTTTTCTCTCCAAATCTCATATCGTATTATTGCCTTTTCTTACTCCAGTTTGCCATATTCCATCCCTATTTTATTTATGCGGGAAATTTTATTTTCTCTCTTTTTTTTTTGCCTTGTTTCTATTCTCTTATAATCTCTCATCCCCCTACCCTCTCAAAATCATTTTTATTCCCATCACATCATATTGTTTTTTTTCTTTTGCATAATATTCTTATTCTCTTTTATCTTTATAAGTCTTAGCTCATTTGTTGTTGATGTCATGAGGTTGGAGGGTATTTTTGCTGGTGTGTATTTTGTTTGCTGGGTTGTCTTGTTTTGTTCTGGCAGCTCCTGCACAACAGCATACAAGACATGGTGGAGGTTGTGATCTCAATCAGCCAGGTGGGGAAAAAACATACCAAGGAAAGAGCCCAAAACAACAAATACCAAATTACTACCAGAGAACCCACAAAAACTGAATAAAGGGCATTCCTAGAGTGTCCAGCTCAAGAGTTAAGTAAACTTCATCACTGAGTCCCATAGGACTCCTACCACAGAAGACCACCCAATGATATAGGCAGTCATAGCAGATCAATCTAGTATGCAGAAACAAACAAAAAGAGCCACTTAAAATGGGAATACAAAGAAACAACCCCCAGTCAGAAGGAATGGAGGAATCCCCAGAAACTGTGCAAAATGAAATTCAGGAAAGCAATTTATCAGATATAGAGTTGAAACTAATGGTTCTAAGGATATTAAAGTAACTCAGTGGGAATTACAAGGAACTTAGTGAGAACTATATCAGCATTAAAAAGGGCATAGAAACTATGAATAAGAACCAGACAAAAATAAAGAATATAATATCTGAAACATAGAATACACTGGAAGGAATTAAAGCAGGCTAGATGAAGCAGAGGATCAAATCAGTAAGTTGGAAGACAAGGTAGAAGAAAACACCCAGTCAGTGCAACAAAACAAAAAAAGACTCGAAAAGAATAATGAGAGTTTAAGGGTGCTGCAGGACAGCATGAAATGTAATAACATCCATATCATAGGGATACCAGAAAGAGAAGAAGAGGAGCAAGGGATAGACAATCTGTTTTAAAAAATTATGACAGAAAACTTCCCTAACTTGTTGAGGGAAAAAGTCATGCAAGTTTAGGAAGCACAGAAGGTCAGAATTAAGATAAACCCAAAGAAGCTAACTCCAAGACACATCATAATTAAAATGGCAAAATTTAAAGGTTCTGTTGAGAATCTTAAAGGCAGCAAGGGAGAAATAGCTAGTAACATACAAAGGAGTTCCAATAAGGCTATCAGCTGATTTCTCAACAGAACAACTACAAGCCAGAAGGGAATGGCACCAAAAATTCCAAGTAATGAAAAGCAAAGATGTATAACAAAGAATACTCTACCCAGCAAGGCTCTCATTTAAAATAGAAGGTGAAAAAAGGGGCTTCCTCCCAATTTTTTTAAGGGCTAAGAGAGTACATCTCCACCAAACCAGCACTGCAAAAGATGCTAAAGGGACTGCTTTAAGATGAAGAAAGAGAAAGAAAAAGAAATACAGACACAAAGGGAAAAATGGCAATGAATAAATACCTATCATTAACAACCTCAAAATTAAATGGATTAAATGCTCCAACCAAAAGACATAGGGTAGCTGAATGGCAAAGAAAACATGACCTACATATATGTCATCTATAAGAGAGCCACCTCTGAACAGATTTACACAGGCTTAATGTGAAGAAATGGGAAAAAAATATTCCAAAGAAATGGGCATGAAAAAAATCTGGTGTAGCAATACTTACATCAGACAAAATTGACTTTTAAAAAAGGCTATATCAAGAGACAAAGAAGGCCACTACATAATCCCTAAGGGAGTTGTACAAAAAGAGAATATAATCCTGGTAAACATATGTACACAACATAGGAGAACCTACATACATAAAGAAAATCTTGGAGGACATTAGGATGCAGACTGACAACAATGCAGTCATCTTAGGGGATTGTAACACCCCACTGTCTACAATGGACTAATCCTCCAAACAAAAATCTAACAAGGATATTGGGGCATTGAAAGATACTCTAGACCAAATGGACCAAATCAATCTTTATAGAGCATTCATCCCAAAGAAGCAAATTATATATTCTTTTCAAATGCACATGGATCATTTTCAAAGATGGACCACATGGTAAGACAGAAAACAAGCCTCAACAAATTCAAGAAAATTGAAATCATATCAAGCACCTTCTCAGATCATAATGGCTTCAAACTAAAAACGAACCTCAAGGAAGATACTCAGAAACATCCAAATACATGGAGACTGAAAAACATGTTATTAAAATAATGAATAGGTTAAAATGAGATCAAAGAGGAAATCAAAAATTACCTGGAAACAAATGAAAATAAACACAAAACAACCCAAAACCTATGGGGCACAGTGAAGGTAATCCTGAGAGGGAAAGTCATAGCAATACAGGCCTATGTAAAGAAGGTAGAAAAATCTCAAATAAAGAACCTAACCCTACATCCACAAGAACTAGAGGAATGACAACAAACAAAGCCCAGAGTAAGTAGAAGGGAGGAAATAAACAAGATCAGAGCAGGATTAAATGACATAGAGATTAAAAATACAATTCAAAGGATCAAAAAATCCAGAAGTTGGCCCTTTGAAAAGATAAATAAAATTGACAAACCTTTAACCAGATTCATCAAGAAATAGAGAGAGGACCCAAATAAATAAAATCAAAATGAAGGAGAAATAACTCCAATACCACAGAAATACAAAGGATTGTAAGAAATGACTATGAACAACTATATGCCAAGATTTGGACAACCTGGGCAAAGTGGATAAATTTCTAGGAACATACAATCTTTCAAAACTGAATCAAGAAGAAGCAGAAAGCATGAATAGGCCAATAAAAACTAGAGAAAATGAAGCAGTAAAAAAAAAATCTTTTGGCAAAAATAAGATCCAGACAGGATGGCTTCACAGGAAAATTTTATTAAATGCTCCAGGAAGAATTAACTCCTGTTCTCTCAAACTACTCCAAAAAATTCAAGAATAGGGAAGACTCCCAGACTCTTTTACTAGGCCAGTGTTATCCTAATTCCAAAACCAGGTAAAGACAAAACAAGAAAAAAAAATTACAGGCTAACATCTCTGATGAACATAGATGTTAAAAGCCTCAACAAATATTGGCAATTCAGGTCCAGCAATATATTAAAAAGATCATACACCATGATCAAGTGGGATTTATTCCAGGGATGCAAGGATACTTAAACATTCTAAAATCAATAAAAGTAATACACCACATAAACAGAATGAAAGACAAAAACACATGTTCATATCAATAGATGCTGAAAAAGCATTTGATAAAATCCAGCACCCATTTATGATAAAAACACTCAGCAAAGTGGGAATAGAGAGAACCTATCACAACACAATGAAGGCCATATATGAGAACATATATGGCCAAACTGCAAACATCATACTCAATGGGCAAAAACTAAAAGCTTTCCCCCTAAGATCAGCTACAAGAGAAGGGTGTCTGCTATCACCATTTTTATTCACCATATTATTGGAAGCTCTAGCCACAGCGATCAGACGAGAAAAAGAAATAAAAGGCATCCAAATTGGAAAGGGGGAAGTAAAGCTGTCACTGTTTGCAGATGACATGATAGTGTACATAGAAAACCCTATAGTCTCCACCAAAAAATCTACTCAAACTAATAAGTGAATTTGGCAAACAGCAAGATAGAAAGTTAATATTCAGAAAATGATGGCAATTTTGTACACCAACAATAAACTATCAGAAATAGAAACTAGGAAAAAAAATCCCATTTACTATAGCAACAACAAAAATAAAGTACCTAGGAATAAATTTAACCAAGAAGGTAAAAGACCTGTACTCAGAAAACTATGAAACACTGAAGAAAGAAATTGAGGAAGATACAAATAAATGCAAGCATATACACTGTTCTTGGATTAGAATAATTAAGATCGTTGAAATGTCCATACTACCCAAAGCAATCTATAGATTTAATGCAATCCCTATTAAAATACCAATAGCATATTTCACTGATCTAGAACAAATACTCCAAAAATTTATATGGAACCAAAAATGACACCAAAGAGCCATAGCAATCTTGAGAAAGAAGAATAAAGTTGGAGGGATCACAATAGTGATCCCTATACTATAAATACTATAATATAAAACTATACTACAAGGCTAATGTAATCAAAACAACCTGGTACTGGCATAAGAACAGACATATAGATTAATGGAACAAAATAGAGAGCCCAGAAATAAAGTCATGACTCTATGGTCAATTAATATTTGACAAAGGGGGCGTAAGCATTCAATGGAATAAAAATAATCTTTTCAACAAATGGTGTTGGGAGAAATGAACTGGTCCATGCAAAAACATGGAACTAGACCACCAACTTACACCATACACCAGAAGAAAATCAAAATGGTAAAAGACTTAAATATAAATTGTAATACCATAAAAGTCCCAGTGGAAAACATAGGCACTAAAATTTCAGATGTCCCATATAACAGTATTTTTGTGGACATTATCTCCTAGAGCAAGGGAAATAAAGGAAAAAATAAACAAATGGGACTACATCAAATTAAAAAGCTGCATGACTAAAGAAACCATCAGCAAAATTAAAATGGAACCAACCATATGGGAGAACATTTGCCAATGATACATCGGACAAAAGGTTTGATCTCCAAAAAAGATAAAGAATTCACATGACACAACACCAGGAAGACAAACAAACCAACTGAAAAATGCACAAAGGAATAGATACTTCTCCAAGGTGGACATACACAGGGCTCATAGACATATTTAAAGATGCTCAATGTCACTAGCCATCAGAGAAATGCAAATTAAAACCACAATGAGATATGACCTCATCCCTGTCAGAATGGCTTTCATTAATAAATTAACAAACAAGTGCTGGCAAGGATGTGGAGAAAAGGGAATCCTAGTATACTGTTGGTGGGAATGCAGACTGATGCAGGTGCTGTGGGACCTGCTCTAAAAATTAAAAATGGAATCTCCTTTAAAAAATTAAAAATGGAACTGCCTTTTGACCCAGTGATTCCACTGCTGTATACCCTAAGAATCCCAAAACACCAATTATAAAGAACTCCTGCACCCCTATGTTCATAGCTGAGCTATAGACAATAGCCAGATGCTGGAAACAATCTAAGTGTGTATCAATAGATGAGTGGATTAAAACACTGTGGTACATTTACACAATGGAATAGTATGCAGCAGAATGAAATAAGGAAATCCTACCTTTTGCAACAGCATGGATGGAACCATCGAATATTATGCCAGTCAGTGAAAGACAAATACTGGATGGTCTCACTTACAAGAAGAATCTAATGAACAAAATAACAAGCAGCATAGAACCTGAGGCATAGAAACATGGAACAGACTGAGAGCTGCCAGAGGGGAGGAGGGAGGGAGATAACAGTGGAGAGAAATTGAAGGGACTAGTCAAAGAACGTATACAAATGACCCATGGACATGTACAATGGTGTAGGAATTGACTGTGGTAGTGGGGGTTGGGCTGGGTGGAAGAGGGCAAAGAGGGAAAAATTTAGACAACTGTAATAGAATAACAACAAAAAAATAAAGTGAACATAAAATATTCTTAAAAAAAATTATTTCTCACAGTTCTGGAGGCTAAAAGTCCTAGATCAAGGTCCGGAGAAGTTTGTTATTGGGTGAGGGTCTTGTTCCTGGTTTGCAGACAGGTGCTTTGTCTTCACATGATCTTTTCCCTGAGCACACAGGAAGAGAGCTCTCTGCTGCCTCTTTTTCTAGGGACCCTAATCCTATAGCATCAGGGCCCCACTGTTATGATCTCAATTAACCTCAATTACTTCTTTAATCCAAATACAGCCCCATTAGGCAGGTAGGGCTTCATATATGAGTTAGGAATTCAGTTCATAATGTCCCACCCTGATCCCCCCCAAATTATGTCTTTCAGATGCACAAAATATATTCCTTACATCTCACAGCCCCAAAAGACTTAATTCATCCAGCATCAAATACAAAGTCTAAAGTTCAAAGTCTTATCTAAATATCATATAAATCAGATGTGAGTGAGACTCCAGATATGATTCATCCAGAGGCAAAATTCCTCTCTATCTGGGAACCTATGAAACTACCCAAGTTATCTGCTTCCAAAATACAATTATGAGACAGGTATAGGATAGACATGCCCATTCCAAAAGGAGAAACTGGGGAAAAGAAATACAGACTGGCAAAGCAGATTTCCATTAGCTCTTTCAGTTGCAGAATTGCCCTCTTCGGTTTGATGCTGTGCCCTCCAAGACTCTGTGAGGGCAGCAGTTCCTCTAAGGCACTGGGCAATAGCATCATGGACTCTGAAAAGAAAAGGCCTAAATCTATGAAACTGAGGAGACACCAGCCTGTGCCCTCAGAGGGAATGGCAGCCCTGTTGATCTCTGAACCATCTTCGGGGTTTTTCTTGCCTTTCCTTCAAGGATGCTTCACAGTGGGATAGCTCTATTGTCTGTTCCTTCAGATTCTAAGTTTGACAACTTCCTTTCATTCTGTCCTGTGTTTTCTGTCCTTTTTATTGCCAGCTGGCAGTGTTCCTTCTAGTGCAGTCTTATCTTTATTTCTGGCTTCTTCTGAGGTGGCTTTTGAAATTCACAGTCCATACCCACCATAGCCTCCTTATCAAAAGGTTGTTCAGCCACACCCTTAATGGACTCACTAAAACAAACTTCCTCATTTTTTGCAATATACATAAACGAAAAATTTTCCAAATTTTAAAGTCTTAACAATGTCTTTAATTTATCTTACTCCTCTCACATTTTACCATAATAGTCAGGAGGACTCAGTCCACACTTTCAACATTTGGCTTAGAAATCTCCTCAGCTACATATCTGAGCTGATCACTCACAAGTTCTCCTTTCCACATAACACAAGAACACAATTCAACCAAGTTTTTTGCCACTTCATAAAAACAATACCATTGCAGGAGGGGCGAAAAAAACCTCTGATGTCTCAGTTCAAAGGCCAACAGGCAGGAAAGAATTTTCTCTAATTTGTGGAGAGTCAGCTTTTTTGTTCTATTTAGTGTTCATCTGATTGGATGAGGCCCTCCCACTAGGGCAATCTGCTTTACTCAGTCTATGGATTTAAACGTTGACCTCATCCAAAAACACTCTCACAGACACACCCAAAATATCTGGGCACTTCAGCAGACCACTCAGGTTAACACATAAAGTACGTAAAATTAGCTATCACACTAGTACTTGAAGGCAAAGAATGCTGAAATTGAAAAAAAAAAGTTGAGAGGAAAACAAGAAAATTTACCAAATCCCAGTGCGCAATCTCTCTACTTCTTCCCTACTGTCCCCGGCTAAAAAGGCTTTTCAGTGAACAAAGGCAGAGTGGGGTGGGAGGGGAATAATCTCAAACAGATCATTTCTGAGGAAGAAATAGAAAATATTATATGAAAGTACCATCCTAAGAAGCACCAAATCCAGATGATTTCACAATGACACTCCAAATCTTCAAACACCGGATAATCTCAATGCTGAAGGAATTATTCAAGAGTACTGAAAAAGAAGAATTTATTCCTAGGTATTTTATTCTTTGTGAAGCAATTGTAAATGGGATTGTTTTTCTTAATTTCCCTTTCTGTTCATTCATTATTGGCATATAAAAATTCCACTGATTTCTGGATATTAATTTTTTATCCTGCTACTTTGATGAATTCATTTATCAGTTCTAGTAGTTTCTTAGTGGAATCTTCAGGGTTGTCTATGTACAGTATCATGTTCTTCCTTTCCAATTTGGATGCCTTTTATTTCTTCTTGTCTGATTGCTGTGGCCAGGACTCACAATACTATGTTGAATAAGAGAGGTGAAAGTGGACATCCCTGTCTTGTTCCTGACCTTAAGAGGAACATGTAGTTTTGCCTGTTGAATGTATGCTGGCAGTGGGTTTGTCATATATGGTCTTTATTATCTTTAAGTATGTTCCTTCCATTCCCACTTTGCTGAGAGTTTTTATCATAAATAGGCGCTGGATTTTATCAAATGCCTTTTCTGTATCTATTGATATGATCATGTGGTTTTGACCCAGCGATTCCACTTCTGGGGATATATCTGAAGGAACCCAAAACACTCATTTGAAGAATGTAAGCACCTTTGTGTTCATTGCAGTATTATTTACAATCACCAAGATATGGAAGCAGCCAAAGTATCCATCAGTAGATGAGTGGATAAAACAATTATGGGACATTTACACAATGGAATACCACTCGACTGTAAAACAGAAGAAAATTTTACCCTTTGTGACAATATGGATGGACCTGGAGAACATTATGCGAAGTGAAATAGCCACTTAAAGAAAAACAAGTACCATATGATTTCACTCATATATGGAATCTAAATGAACAAACTGAACCCACAAGCAAAATAGAGATAGACTCATAGAGAGCAGGATGACAACTAAGGGATGGGGGCTAGAGGTGGAGGGCTTGAGCAACAAGAAAAAAGGACTTATGGACATGGACAACAGTGTGGTGATTGTGAGGAGGAAGGAGGTATAAGGGGACTAAATGGTAATGGGGGAAATGCAATTAAAAGATAAACAAACAAATAAATAAGTTTTAAAAAAGAAAAGGAAGGAAAAATCCTAAATTCCTATTCTGAAGTAAATATTGTTAAACCAAATAAAGACTGTGCACAGAACAAAAACAAATACCAATATCACTAATGGATATAAATTAACACAGAATCCAACATCATTTTAAGAAAGTAATAAGCAATGACCAAGTGGGTTATGTTCCCGGAATATGTTGATTCAATATTATAGAATATATTAATATCATTCATCATATTAACAAATATAAAGGGGGAAACATGATTATCTCCATACATGCTGACAAAAATCTTTGACTAAATTTAATGCCCATTCATTATTAAAATACTCAAGAAAATATGAACTGAGCGATAGTTTTATATCATGATAATATCCCTATCTGTGTAGAGAGAGAAAAAGAGATAAAGATAGGAATAGAAATACTTATGTTCTAAAGCCAGAATCTTATTTAATGGGAAAACACTGTATCAGAAACAAAGCAATTACTTTATCTCCACTACTATTCAACATTATACTAGTCTATTATCAACATGATTGACAAGAGAAAGCAATTAATGGCATATGAATGAATAAAGAAGAACTATATTTGCAGATGATATTACACCTATTAACTCCCAGAGATAAAACTAACTTAAATTGTAAAAGAATCCAGTAACATGTCAGAGTATAAAATTAATAGCCTTCATGCACATACATGATAAATGTTTAGAAAACATATTGTCAGAAAACCTCATTTACAATTGCAACAAATAAATAAATACTTAGAATTAAATTTAATAAGAAATATGAAAAACCTGTATGATGACAACTTTAAATCTTTCTTCACAGACATAATAGTTGGTTTGAAAGGGTGGATAGACAGCCCCTTTTTGGGGTATGATAACTCAACATTGTGGAGTTGTCAATTCTCCCTAATTTAATTTGTAAATTCAATACAATCTCAATAAACATATCAAAGAGAGATTTCAAGTAGTTAAACAAATTGATACTAAAGCTTACATAGAATAACAAGAATGCAAGGTTAGCCAGGAAAACAATGGAAAAGATAAAATCTAAAAGAAAAAAAACTACTACTACCAAATATTAAAACACACTATAAAAACCCCAGAGTAATTATAACAGTATGATGCTAGCATTTAAACAGGTGAATATACCAGTGGAACAGAACAGAAATCCAGAATTGAACCCCCCAAATAAAACAACCTGAATGCCATCAACTTGAAAATAGATAAATAAGTGGTGGTAAATACACAAAATAAAATACAGCAGGAAAATGAATGACCTACAGGCTCATCGACAACACAGATAAATCCCTGAATCCTAACAATGAATGAAAATGAAGTCCCAAAAGATTACATACACAAGTTTTAATAAACTACAAAAATAAATAGACAAAACCATATACTTTAGGCATATATCTTGTGTGTGGTCAAACTTTTTAAAAAAGTAAATGAAAAATAAAGACAAAACTTAGCACAGTTGGGTTAGAGAAACAGAGAGACAAGGTAAGAGAGGAACATATAAATATATGTAAGTTACTGCATACATTTCAGTTATTAACTTGGGTAGCATATTCACTGATATTGATTGTATTATAAAAATAAATATATACTAAGTAAATTAAATAAGAAGTGATACTGGCTAGAGCAATAATCACTTGGGAAACTGGACTAAATAATTATTTTAAATGTAGCACAAAAAAAATACAAGACAATAAGCTAATAAGAAAATTTAAAATATTTGGAGTAGACATCCAAAATTTGATGTTCCTCTAATGATATTTCTAGGCGCAAATAACAGAAATAGTGAAAGAGGAGCAGTACTAGAAAAAAAGGTAAATTATTTTCCAGAAATGGGAGAGAAAAACATGAGTATTTAGGGTCACAGTGCTCATTAAGGCTAAAAAGGAAAATAAATATTAAATCTCACTCAAAATACTAGAAGCACAAACATAATAAAAAAGAAAATCATAATATCTACCAGAGAGAAAAGAACAATGAGTTTCAGAAATAATCAGAATGATACCAGATTCCTTATCACAAAATGCAAGAAAGCAGTGGAAAATTTCTAAATCCAAAAAGAAAATAACTTTGAACCTGGAATTTAATATACAAAAAGATTTGAGGGACTTCTGGCCAAGATGGAGGCATAGGTATATACACTTCACCTCCTCACACAAACAAAGGAAGGACAACAACATATTGAAAAACAAAAAATAACAGAGCTTCCAGAAAATCAAACTGTATGGAAGTCTGACAACAAAGGAGTTAAAGAAGAAACATTCACTCAGACTGGTAGGAAGGGTGGAGACAGGCAGCTGGGGCAGAGAGGGTGCTCAACAAGGCAGCTGCTGGAGGACCGGGCAGTCCCATGTTTATGTGAGGATAAACCTGGAGGAACAACTGGGGATCTGGACAGACCATGAAACCCAGGGTCCCAGCAAAGGAAAACAAAGCCTCAGAACTTTTGGCTGTGAAAAACTATGGGTGTAGTAGTGATGAGAGAAACTCTCAGCCTCATAGGAGAGTTCATTGGAGAGACCCACAGGGTCCTAGAATGTAAACAAACCTACCCACCCAGGAATGAGCACCAGAAGGGCCTAATTTGCTTATGGATAGCAGGGGAAGTGACTGAAAGCCAACTGAGATAGCCAAGCAAGCGGCACTGTTCTGTCTTGCACCCCTCCTCCTCCACATACAGGGCCACAATACAGTGTTGTGAGTTACCCACCCTGGCCAATACCTAAGGATCCACCACTTACAACGTAACAGGCACACCAAGACAAAAAATATGACTCAAATGGAAGAACAGATCAAAGCTCCAAAAATAGAACTAAGTGATGAAGAGATAGTCAACCTATCAGATGCAGAGTTCAAAATATTGGTAATCAGGACACTCATAGAAATGGTTGAGTATGGTTGCAAAATGGAGGAAAATGTGAAGGCTATGCAAAGTAAAATAAAGAAAAATATACAGAAAACCAACAGTGAAGGGAAGGAAATCAGGACTCCAATCAACAATTTGGAGCAGTAGGAAGAAATAGACATTCGACCAGAACAGAATGAAGAAACAAGAATTCAGAAAAACAAGTACAGGCTTAGGAACCTCTAGGATACCTTTAAATGTTCCAACATATGAATCATAGGGGTGCCAGAAGGAGAAATGGAAAACTTAGTTTAAAAAATAATGAAGGGAAACTTCCCCAATTTGGTAAAGTAAGTAGACTTCCAGGAAATCCAGGAAGCTCAGAGAGTCCCAAAGAAGTTGGACCCAAGGAAGTACACACCAGGGCACATCATAATTATGTTACCCAAGATTAAAGATAAGGAGAGAATCTTAAAAGCAGCAAGAGAAAAGGAGACAGTTACCTACAAAGGAGTTCCCATAAGACTGTCAGCTGATATCGCAAAAGAAACCTTGCAAGCAAGAAGGGGCTGGAAAGAAGTATTTCAAGTCATGAAAGGCAAGGACCAACATCCAAGATTACTTTCTCCAACAAAGCTATCATTTAGAATGAAAGAGCAGATAAAGTGCTTCACAGATAAAGTCAAGTTAAAGGAATTCATCATCACCAAGCTCTTATTGTATGAAATGTTAAAGGGAGTTATCTGAGAATAGGAAGATGATCAAAACTATGAACAGTAAAATGACAACAAACACAACTATCAACAGCTGAACCTAAAAAAAAAATCCAACAAATTAAGTAAACAACTAGAACAGGAAGAGAAATGGAGATCACATGGAGGGTTCTCAGCAGGGAAGGGGAAGGGAGAGAATGGGGGAAAGGTGCAGGGAATAAGATGTATAAATGGTAGGTACAGAACAGATGGGGGAGGTTAAGAATTGTATAGGAAACTGAGAAGACAAAGAACTTATCTGTATGACCCATGGACATGAACTAAGAGGGGAATGATGGCGGGAGATAGTTGCAGGGAGGAGGGAAATAAAGGGGAGAAAAAATGGGACAACTTTAATAGCATAATCAATAAAATATATTTTTTAAAAAAAACCTTTTTTGCTAGATGGAACCTAAAATAATAATAATAATAATAATAATAATAATAAACAATAAGATTGAAGAGTAAAAGTAAGCTATTCAAGAGCAAAAGTAAAATAAAGATATTTTAATATGTTTAAGCACTCAGAAATTTAACTACCTTAGACTCTCACGGAAGTAAACTTCTAAAGGATTTATATCTGATTTAGTTTTTAGAAACAAAAAGAGATTAAATAAATTAATGTTTCTACAAAATATGCAAGAAAAGGAATAACAAAATAAACCCAAATAAAACAATGGAAGGAAATAAAAATAAAACCCTAAAATGATGATCAGCAAACAACAAAGAACAGAAGTGACTAAACAAAACCAATGGATGCCCATTTAAATACTAATAAAATATTTCTTTGACTATATTAAAATGCATGAAATAATAACAATGCTCAAAATAAAACACAAGTAAATAAATGTAGCCACAAATAAAGATGGTTTTTAATTTATTAATTATAACAGAACATTTCAAAATTACCAGTAAACTTGGAAACTTGTATAAAGTGGATAATTTTCTAGAAAAATATAAATTACCAAAGGGAAGTAGAAAACCTGAATAGACTAATTAGCACAGAATAAATTGAAAAAAAATTCCAGGGTTCTATTGTCCTGGTATTACTGGTATCATATCAGACAAGGTTGTATCTACCTAAATACACTTAACTTTGTACTGTAGTAATTTCTAGTAGTAAGACTGTTGACACTAAAATGAACTAAAAATAGAAACTTTAGCAGCTCCCAAAATTCACGCCTATTTTAAATTAATATCTGTGGGTTTTTTGCACATATGCCAGCCTTTCCTAAATTTGTAAAGTTTTTTTAATGAAAAACTATAACAATGGATGTAATAAAAAATTGCCTTTACTTCCAGTGGCATGCTTAGTTAATCACATTAAATTAATAATTTCTTTTGCCTTGGAATTGCTTATTATTTGACAGATACCTCACTTTTTAGATTTCTATATATAACAAATGCCTAAGTTGTACTGGATGAGAAAGTTGTAAGAGAATAAATTTACAGAAAGCTATAGAAAAACTCTTAATTTCAGTATTCCAGGTATCTAATGAAAGAAAGAGTGAGAATGAGACCAAGATGAAAGTAACTACAATTAGCAATAAACTATTAACTCTGATAATCACTGTGATAGGCAGAACAAAGGACACCCACAGGTCCACACCCTCCTTATTCCCTGGAACACCAAGTGCATTCTCTTACTTGGCAAAAACAAACACACAAACAAACAACAACAAAAAAACCTTGCAGATGTCTTTATGGTTAAGAATCTTAAGAAAGAGAGAGGAGCCCAAATTATCCAGGGGTTCGAGTTTAATCATATGGGTACTTAAAAGCAGAGAATTTTCCCTGGCTAGGGGCAGAAAGGCACAGTAGAAAGGAAGGTCAGAGATATGGCAGGTGTGAAAAGGATGTGACACCCCATTGCTGGTTCGGAGTTCAGAGGGCCACAGGCAAGGGTGGCAGAGAGGTTCCCAGGGGCTAAGGGCTACCCCTAGCTGACCACCAGCAAGGAACCCCCAAGAACTAAGTACAAGGCAGTCTTACAACCAAAGGAGCTGAATTCTGACAGCAACTGAATGAGCCTGGAGTCCAGCCTGCCATCACCTTGAGTTCAATCTTGTGAGATCCCAAATAGAGAAACCAGCTAAGTCGCACTGTTTCCAGACTTCTGACAGAAAATGTGAGATAAGAAACAAACAGCAAAAATGGGTGCTGTTTTAAGTCCCTGACTTTGTGGTAATTTTTACAGCAATAGAAACTGAATACAACCACCAACAACTAAAACAACAAATGTAAAGATACAATGACCTTACCCTACACACACAAAAGAGTAACTCAAGTCTTCCTAAGGCCACCTCCTTGACTTGTAGTACACATTCCCCAGTATGGAACTCACCGATATGAAGAACTTTCCATGAATATGTCAGCCATGTCCTTACTTTTATGTTTCAGCAAGTTATGATGAAATGAAACCTTGTTTTGCTCTACTGGCATTTCACCATATGGTAATGAATCTATGTTTGCTGTTATGGGCCAGATGGCACTGGGACACCAACTGCTTACAGTGTCATCCAAAACATAGAGACAAGCACAAATTAAGGAATCCCTGATGTTAAAATTGGAGGCAAGAAGTTCCATGACCAAATTAAGGTCCATGATTTTTTTATTTGAACTGACCGTGGGCCTGTTTTGGGATTTCTGCCCAAATGTGAGTCTGTGCCCTAAATTGTACCACCACTACATAGTGCTGAAATCATCTTTACTATCTATGATGCCTCTGCCTGTCAGTAAAAGCAATTTAAAACACTGAGGCTCTCAGCCATTTGTCATTAGAAATTCCCAATTATATTATGTAACTTCATTGGAAAGTTACGTAACTTCCGTAGCCCACATCTACAAGTTGATAAAAAGGTACAGATTTCACCACATGACATTTCATATCAGTTTGTATCTGATGCCAGGTGTACAATTGGAAAGGCAGAGAAACTTCCTAAGAAATTCAAGCTATTTGACTATCTTCAACATGTATTATTTGCCAGGAATATAATTTTTTAAAGGTATGTGTTATTACAGACTTTAGTCATCACATTGTCTTGGTGACATCATATGCAAACCATCCAGGAACATTTTTGAACTGGATGCTCTTCAGTTTGTCTGGAATAGGCCTGGCTATCAGGATGATATAAACAAATGAGTTCCTGAGGTAACTCATTAGATACTGCCAAGAATCACTATGTGGCTCAATGATCAAGAACAGGAGCCAGTCTTTCTGAATTTCAAGTCTTGACAGACAGACACAATAGAGTGCTGGAGGTCTGTGAAAAAATCCAACACCTACTCGGAGAACATTGCAGGATCCCTTCACTCTTAGGAAACTGAATTTCTGCCTCGGTACTGGAGGGTCCCAAGTCTGTCAATCTTGTCCAGAATGCAAAAGTTCTAATCTAAGATTCCTGCTTATTATTTGCTAATTCTGAATTAAACTCTCAAGAAAATTAACTACAGAGCCATTCTTCCTGAAGTAAAGAACTACAAGAAAAATTTCTATTAAACTATCTGGCACTAATATATTTTTTTTGAGCAACACCCGTTGAAGACTAAGAACCCATGTGAAGGCAACACATACACTTAGTTTTCAAGTTAGAACATGGAGCCACTTGGGATTTCTATACTCGCAAGCACAGCACCAAGACAACCTAATAACAAAGCACAGACTAACTGGTTACTGCTTGCTGTTACTTTTGGGGACAGGGTTGTGTGTATGTTAAGAAATGCCACTGGTCAAAGTATGTGCTTTTATTATTTTTGAGTTCCTGCAGTGAGCTGATTAGCCAAGGGCAATTTTGCAGCAAGAAAATGATGAGTTGTTAAAGAACTCTTCTTTTATCACCGTTCCTTAGCAGATTTGGAGAGGTACCTCCTGGGGTGATAAAACCTGAAAAACTTTATTCATTCCTTAAAAATATTTTTGAATGCTTACCATGTACCAGATGTTATAAGAAAAAAACTAAAGAAGAAAGTTTATGTTTACAAATAGTAGGATCTCGCAGCTCATAAAGAAATTCCTCATATGCCTTTATAATGAACAGTATTTACAGAAATGTCTCTACTTTTTTTATTGTTGTTCAAGTACAGTTGTGTCCATTTTCACCCCACCACACCCCACCTCCCACCCTTGAACCTACCCCCTTTAACTTTGTCCATGCGTCCTTTGTACATGTCTCTTGATGGCCCTTCCCCTATTATCCCCTCCCCCCTCCTCTCTGGTTACTGTCAGTTTGTTCTTAATTTCAGTGTCTCTGGTTGTATTTGATTACTTGTTTTTTTTGTTTTTTGTTTTTTTTTGTTGTTGTTCATTAGGTTCCACTTACAGGTAAGATCGTATGGTATTTCTCTTTCACCGCCTGTCTCAGACAAGGGTTTGACCCTAAAATATATAAAGAATTCACACGACTCCACTCCAGAAAGACAAACAACCTAATTAAAACATGAGCAAAGGACTTGAGCAGACACTTCTCCAAGAAATATGTCTCTATTTTTTCCCATTTTTTTAATTTATTTAACTTTTTTATTGTTGTTCAAGTACAGTTGTCTTCATTTAACCCCCACCACTCCCCCTCAACCCAGCCATCCCCACCTCCCTCTCCTGATTTCATACCCCACTTTGGTTTTATCCATGTGTCCTTTATAGTTGTCCTGAAAACCCTTCTCTCCTCACACCCCATTATCCCCTCCCACCTATCCTCTGGTTACTGTCAGTTTGATCTTAATTTCAGTGTTTCTATTTTTTGAACAAGCTTATATAATTACTTTCTTATACACCAGTCCACATTTTTCATATTTCATATTTTTAAAAATTATACCACCCATCATCATTTCCACACACTTCCAAAGTATGCAATGATTTTATATTTTAGAATTATTTTTATAGTGTACATTTTAAACAGGTTTATAGCAAAGAATGAAACAAATAATTTACCATATTTTACTGGATATAATGTGTACTTTTTGCCCCAAAATATGGTAAATTTTTCAGGGAAAAGTAGGGATGCACATTATACACATTATACATGGGTATAGTGAGTATATACCGTGGGTATAATAATCCCATGCGTAAGCGTAATGCACACAAAAATGTGGGTGTGCCTTATACACGGAAGATACATTATACAAAGAAAAATACAATAATCAGAATACTCTCAATCATAATGAAGAATAGATACATTCCAAGGAAATACTCTATAGAATTTCTCCGTTCAATACTGTAGCCACTAGTAAGATGTAGCCATTTAAATTTGAATCTTTAGAATTAAAAATTCAGTTTCTCAAAAAATAATTTAGTTTTTCAGTTGTACTAACCACATTTCAGGTGTTCAAGAGCCACCTCTGGCTAGTGGCTACCATATTGGACAGCACAAAGCATTTCTTCATCACAGAAGGTTCTAATGGATAGCACATTTATAGTCATCACTGTAATTATCTTTATTCACAAAGGATGATATTTTCTGGACTTCATATCTTAGTCTTTTTTGTACAATTGTAGACTGTAAAGGATTTCTGAGAATATACATGCCAACATGTATTATCGCTTACCTGAAAAAAAAAAAAAAAAAGTAGCTCTCAGTAAGTTTTAGGTGAGAGAAAACTTTTGCTCTGGGGCTGCTATTGTTAGCATCGTCAGCCAGCCAGTGCTCCGATCCCGGGGGATTGATGGACATCCACTCAGTTCCTGGACTGGCTGCTGAGGGTATACTGCTTCCACCGCCATGGATTTGCACTCACCCTCGTGGTTTCCTGTGCAGGAACTGAGATATCTGGAGGCACATCTGGCTGACTCGATCTTCGGCCCAGACCAAGCCATAATTCCAGAAATAAAATGGATGAGCCAGGTCCTGCTAACAGTGGACATAGTAAACTCTGGGAACTTGGCCAAAATCACCACCTTCGGACCCCTTCAGACAACCATGTGGATGCAATCAGGTGAGGAGCTGCTCCTGAGCCTGGCATCAAGGCGTTGGGAACATCGTGCCTAACATGGCAAGATGAAACAACTTGAGGAGTTCCTGAAGGCCTGTGTCTCAGGTCCCCGGACTCCCCAGAGTATTGTTGCATAAGTATCGTCTGGAACATTATGAGAACAGATCTGCTTCTGCTACTAAAGTTAAAAAGAAGCAAGTGTCCTTAAATATCAGCATTCTTTCTTCCTTTGTCTTGATGGACAGTGGTTTGATTATTTTGCTGTAAATATGAGTGCTATTCTAGTAAAGAGATGAATTTCTTTTTTTGTCCAAAGCAGAAAGATGTTTGCTTGCTTAAAATTAAGCAAATTTACGAAAAACAAAAAAATATCACTCTTGAAGTTTTCCTCTGGCTTCTGAAGTTCATCTTGCATTGAAATCTTTGGCCTTCTGGTCTCTGACAGGACCATGGTGGTTGATTGACATCTAGGGCTCAGATGATCAGAATTTCTCTACTATGGTAGTGCTTATTTATTTGTAATAACTACTTGATTCAGGCTCCTGAACTCAGAGGCCAAAAGGGGTCTGATGCATTAATGATGACTTGCAGGTCAGGAGTTGATGTTGTGCTTGCCAGGCATTTTCTTTTCTTTTTTTCTTCTTTCTTTTCTCCCTTCTTTTCCTTTCCTTTCCTTTCTTTTCCATTCCTTCTTTCTTTCCTTTGATTGAAGTAACATTGGTTAAAAACATTATATAAGTTTCAGGTGTACGACATGGTGATTCAATAAAAGTATATACTATACTATCCTCACTACCAAAAGTCTAGTTTCCATCCATTACCATACAGTTGACCCTCTTTACCCATTTCATCCTCCCTCACCCCCTTCCTCTCTGGTAATCATTACCGAGCTTTTCCTATCACTCACAAGCCTTAGCTAGCAACAAATAAACACACACATAGTGATGAGATGCACATACAGAAGTAAAACAATTTTGAAGTGGGCAATGGTATATTTTCTATCTCCTAGACTACCTACAAATCATTCCTCAGCTTTGGCTCAGTAACTTTAGAAGGATATAGATAAAACTCTGATGATAAAAAGAAAAACTTTAAATTACTCTCTTACGCATTCCCCAAACCCTGAATAAGCTATTCTACCTGCTCTCCATCTTTTATAAGAGATATGAGTCCTGTCTGCACTAAGAAAAACCTCTTTGGAATGGGTCTGAGAGAGAAAATGTAAAATAACCTCCTAAGAGAGTCTTTTATGGAGAAAATAAAATGTCACCTCTTGCAGTAGCTTAGAAATATGTTTTCCTGAAAATCAGGAGACACATGGAAGGATTTCTTCAGGCCCCATGATTCTGCAGTAGTCCCTGGAGAGATTTAAGAAGTACAATTTCTCATTCTTACAATCGTCCCTGTCCATTGCATAAATTCCTAGTGCACTCTGTCCCTAGAAAAATAATGCATTACCGTGCTCACAGGAAATGCAGTCTGAGATCCGCTTTACCTCCAATTTCCTCTTTGAGAGGTTAAATTTTATAAAGCAGATTTCTAAGCTTATCCATCTAAATCTCATTGTTAAAAGCTCTGGTTCAGCCACTGTGAAGTTACACAGAGCTTGAGTCCAGTTTGAGAGTTGTCTGGCAGCCATGCTTCATTTTTACCTCTCTATACAATTTTAGCCACTTTACTATTAGCCATATTTTTCACAGAAAAGAAGAAAATGTAAATATATTTTTGTCTTTGTTAGCAATGCTCATAGAATATATTGGTTAAAACAGAAGCCTCTTGGATGAACTGTTTTTTCAATAATCCATGAGAAGTTGTTTTCTATTTTTTAGGATACCATACCAGAATTTGTGGTATGAAAACAGACATTGCTTGTGAAGCCAATATTTTTAAGAAAAAATTCTCCAGAAAACCTCAATACATAATGGAAGAGTTGCTTCCTTTATTATGATCAGGAGGACCACATTTATATAGAAGATTAAAAATTCAAATAAATGGAAGAAAGAACATCTAAGGAAAAGAATTCAATTAAACTCATTGAAATGTTTATATTTTTATCATTATTTTTGCTCTAATGTGTGATTTGGCAGCACAATTCACATTAGCATCAACCTGGAAATCTTGTTTTGATTAATTTCTTCAGATAGTTTATCCATTCAATGACAAGAATATCTTCGATGACTTAAGACAAACTAGCAAGTATGAATCCATGGCAAAGTAGCTGCTGAATAAGTGGCCTCCCTGTGTATTTTAAACATACACACAAGTTATGAAACGAGAGAGTGTCATACAGTAATGCTCAGCCATTACACCACTGAGACATTTCAGTATACACAAAATGAATATCTGATGACTTAAAAGTATCCCTTCAAAAAATCAAAATATAAAAAATAGAAGGAAATATAAAATAGTTTTTTAAAATAATTTTGAAGTGAAAAAATAACCAAAATACCCACCAAAGGACAATGATAACTAAAAAGAAAGTTGTATACCCATTCTATGCAATTTTATGCAGCTTCTCAAAAGAATGTCATAGTTATTATCTTATGTAAGAAAATATCAAATACATAGTAAACAGAAAATGGTCTCATATAGAAATTTATATTATATATAAAGTTTATATATAACTGGAAAATTCTTTTTTAATGTATGCAAAATTTAATGTTTCATTTCTTTTTTGAGGAGCAGATTCAATTAGTTTTTTTATGTTAATTTTATTTTTCAGTCACAATTTATATATGATATTATTTTGTCATAGTTTCAGGTGAATAACATAGTGGTTAGACAATCATATACTTTACAAAGTGTTCCCCCTGATATTTCCAGTACCACCTGGCACTGTACATAGTTATTAAAATATTACTGACCATATTTCCTATGCTGTACATTACATCTCCAGACTATTTTGTGACTGCCAATTTGTACTTCTTCTTTTCTTTTTTAAGATTTTATTTATTTATTTTTAGAGAGAGGGGAAACGAAGGAGAAAGAGAAGGAGAGAAACATTAATGTGTGGTTGCCTCTCACACACCCCTATCTGGGGACTTGGCCTGCAGCCCAGGGATGTGCTTTGGCTGAGAATTGAACTGGTGACCCTTCAGTTCTCAGGACGGTGCTCAATCCACTAAACTACACCAGCCAGGGCCAAATTATACTCCTTAATCCTTTCAACTTTTTCATTCAGACCTCTAACCCCCTCCCTTCTGGCAAATTTCAGTCTGATCTCTGTATCTGTGAGTCTATTTCTATTTTGTTTCCTTGTTTGTTTGTTTATTTTACTATAAGGGAAATCATATGGTATTTGTCTTTCTCTGACTTATTTCACTTAGCATAATACTCCGTAGGTCCATTCATGCTGTTACAAATTTTAAGATTTTATTTTTTATGGTTGAGTAATATTTTCTTCTCTATGGATGGGCACATGGGTTGCTCCCATAGCTTGGCTACTGTAAATAACACAGCAATGGACATAGGGATACATATATTCTTTCAAATTAGTCTTTTAAGGGTTTTGCGGGGGGCAGGGGGGCATATAATTCCAGAAGTGGAATTGCTGGGTCATAATGCAATAAGGTTAGAATTAGTTCTTATACACAATACGTATATTTTTTTCAAAATAAAAAGTATCTGCTAATGAAGTAGTAGCCCACAAAAGATGATAGCTTCTTAAGGAATTTTTAATTAAATATTTATTATCCTCTTATTCCAAATAAAGTGGTGATCACTCTCAAAAATTAGTTTCACCTTAAGGAATTTTTTAGTACATTTTTGTTATCTATTTATGACAGTCTTTATACAGTATTGTATAAATGTTCTGCCATACTACCAAGAGACAAAAGGCAAGCTAATAAGTGATTCCTAGTTTGCAGTACTCCACTGGTCTTTTTATGATAGGCAAACTACTGTACCATCATCCCTGAATCTCTGTTCCTACCCATATGTCCTATTTCAGTGTTCCTATAAGCTAGAGTCAAGCAACCTGGCTTGACTCTAGGGAGGAGAGAGGGGTATTGGCTGTGGAAATGAATATATTACATAAGAAAGCCCCCTGAAAATGAGATAAACCTCTTGAACAATTCATCCTTCTATTGCATCTTGATCAATGCACCTTTTAACTCCACAAGATAAGGGGTTTCACAATCATTCTTTTACTGTAATTTGTGTTTTATATTTGAGTCAGAAATGATCAGAGAATTGCTAGAGCTATAAGAATTAGAAATATATTTTCGTTTTATCTATAATCTTAGCTGTAATACCAGAAAGTTAAACTTGATCATTTTTAGGCCTTAGTCCTTAAATTTGTGAGATCTTGATGCTTCAATAATTAGGTAAAATATCTGTCTCCCCATATGTGTTGAGCATGTTCCTCTTTTTTATACAGGAAGTACCTATTTCTAGGCATTTTAATTTCCATTTTCATAAAATATTTTGATAAATGAGCTATTAACATAGAAAATCTAGAAGATTATTAGGCTGTTTCCTAAGACTTTCTGAGGCCCTAATAAAATACTAGAAAATGAATTAAATAAAACTGTAAAGACATGATAAACAGCCTAGTGTTTGTGAGTTGGTGAAGTAAGCAGCAACCTAAGATTTATTGTGTAAGAGAAACTAAGACAGTCCCTCTTCTCACCTTTCCCTTATAAATAGAAAAGCATAGATGCATAGATATATTTACATACCTCAGAAATGCACGTTGAGAAAAAGACAGGAGACAAATGGAACAAGCTGTCAAGAAAAGTTACCTTTGAATGGGAAAGCTGTGGACAATTGCTATTTTCTTCTCCCTTCCTTGCATGCAGTCCCTAAATTTCCTATTATTATAATCAGAAAAGGTTATTTTGATACTATTTATTTGTTTCTATTAATAGGCCCCTGTATGTGGTCTGCTTGAGATCTTTAGCAAGAAATAATATTAAATACTTTTAGCAAGCAAGTATATCTATGATCTAAGTGCCTGTGAGCAAGAAATATGAGAAGTCTGACCTAAATATAGAAAAGCTGAATTCATATGCAACAGAGAAGCTACCTAGAACAAAAAAAAATGTATTCTGGTCAAAACTGATGGTTGGTGGGCACGGTTTACATTTCGTAGTTTATAATAAGAGACCGTTTTTTTTCAACTTTGCAAGACCTTTTCATTACATGATGTGATGAACAAAGTGATAAAAACTATAAATTTCCCATCAAGAATTTATGGGGTAATTAGAAGAAATCGAAGCAGATGTGGTTATTTATCGTACTTTAATATATTCAGACAACATTATGGATATTTGTTGAAGACATTTACTAAAAGTCTTTGTCAAATGAAGACTTTTTTTATACTCAGGGTTCTCAAAAGCCCAATTTTTTGGATCCCTATCAGCTTTAAAGATACTTCTTGATGTGACAAGGCATCTGAACAAAATGAAATTGAAACTATTGAAAACGTAAAAACACATGATTGGGTTTCACAAAATGCGAACGTGTTCAAACTCAACATGGACACCTGGACTGAGCTGGTCTCTACTCCTTCCTCCTGTCATTGCTGCATTTGAGATACATGAAATCGCATTCTTAGAAAAACTGCAAAGCCATGTTATGAAAATTAATTAGCAATTTCAGAAGAGAGTTTTAGGAGAAAAAAATTAACTGGTTCTTCAATCTTCTACAAAGTGTGGGTGCCTGACTGAGGAAACTGAAGGCCAGAGAGACAGAAAGATGGAGAGGGGGAGTCCAGGAAGCCAAATAACACCCTTATGTCTGAACAATGCCAGGGACCCCAAATCAACAGACTTCTCAGACAGTACATTATCTTCTTTTGAATCACTGTGAATGACAAAGAAGAGCAAACTTCCTGTTGTGATATGTGTCACGGGTTTTTAAAACTTTCTTATCATTGAAGATCTTATCTGGAAGTCTCGGAAAGAGGAAATATCCATGCCATGGGATTATTTAGAGGGAATTTTGAACATGTACTGACTATATTCAGATGTTTCTTGTTTTCTTCCCCTCTCTATTTTGGGGTGGGTATACCCCCAGAATAGGTGTGTTTTTTTTCCAAAGCAACCATTTATGAAAATCCAGTATGTTAGATGTTTTACATGTGTTTTGATTACATTAATCCTCTTGAGGTAGCAATTATAGCCCATTTTTTCAGATGAAATATCTGAAATCCCAGAGAGTAAAGTAATATGCCTGAAGTGTCACAGATTGCAGGTGGGAGAATTGAAATGCAAATCTATATTTTCAGCCGCAAAGTTCTTACTTTTCACATATACCATACTTCCTTCTCAGAGAAGTTCAAGTTTCACCTTTCTGTTAAGGCATGACAGCTTCTTATCACACTGAAATAGCACCAGGATTTCCATCTACCTATCTATCATGTTAATGATGGATCCATTGTTTCTAGTTTATGAAGAACTCTCTATGAGAAATGAATACAAAATGTCGTTAAGTGTTTTTTTCCTATTTGTGAAGAATGCTTATATGATTTTTCCTCTCCAGTTTAAAATATGAGAATTATTTTAAGATATTTACTAATATTGAACTCTTCTTAAATTGCTGGCATGAACACTGCATGGTCAAGGTGTTTTTTTCCCTCTCACTGTGTTGCTCGATTTAATTTGTTTCTATTTTATTTAGGATGTTTGCATTTATTCATAAGTGAAAATGGTCTGCATTTTATTATGTTATTATGCAAAGTTTTTTTGTTTGCAATGTTCACTTTTTAAAGTCTCTATCCATGCTTCCTAATACTCAAAATAACTGTGGAATTGTGGATTCCTCATACTGGGGAGAAGATTCACTGAAAGGGGGAGAAGATCCGCAATGGAGGCTTCTACATCTAAAGAGCATGAATCTTATCTTTAGTTTCCATTGTTGTCTTCAGTGAGCTAACTTCCAGGTAGACCTGGATCATGGAGCTCCTGCCTTAACTTCTCAGCCTTAACTAAGGAGTAAATCTCAAAGAAAACAAAAACCATTAAGAAGGAACAGTATCTCTCAAATTTTAGAGACAGGTACATGCACCTCAGAATTAGAAACTCCACACTATTTGGACTAAACAGCTAACCACCACCTATCTCTGTAAAAACACATTGTTTTTCATAAACAAAGTATTCCACATATAGTGCAGCTCACTACCAAGAACCCAGGTGCTGTCATCTTTCCACTCTGCCTTTGTCCTCATGTTAACAAGATGCTACAGCAGTGACGACTGTCACAGGCTGACAAGACTGTATCATGAGAAGAGAGGTATTTCCCCCCATGTGCCTGTCTTATCAGGTAAACATTCCTCAGGAGACCCTAGTGGGCATCTCCTCTAGTCTCTTCTACAAGGATTGGATTTCATGCCCATGTCAGAGATGCAAGAGAGATGAGAATACAAGTACCAGGCATCTTCGGCATTTACAGTGCCAGTGTGCTCTCACATCAAGCATTAAAGGGAAGAGAAAGGGCTGTTCTGGAGGCAACCCACCAGTTTTGGTCACAGAAGAATAGGGGAGGAGGGGCATCCCCATAAGTCCCATTGCGGAGGGAAGAAAGAGGAACAAAGAAGGGAATATTTGGGTGCAAAAGACAAAACATTGTTCACTTACAAGGGTTGACTTAGAATTGTATTGGAGGGTGTAGTTGTCTTTTAGTATCTTGCTTATAGTAAGTAGGCTTTGAATAAATTTTGTCAGTCCACTAATACTCAATTTCATTATGGGGATGAGAATGACTGACATACAGGAACAGATATTATTTATTGTGGAAGAAAAAAATGCCTCCAACATGGCAATAAAGAGTACCAATTTCTTACCATTCTTTGTATTAAGTGTGTGTTATTTAAGCTTACTACATCTGTGTTTAATCGACTTCCTTCATACTCTCTCCATGAAGCCTGAGATGTACATATTAAACACAGGAGTTTTTGACAGCTCCTCCTTCCCTAGGGCAAGATTGCTCAACTAATAATAACTAAGGTATCTTTTGACAAGTGCAGCTAAGAGCTGGTAAAGCTTAGGCAATCTACATCAGCCTGGTTGGCACTTTCTTTCCACTTCAGACCTGCATCGCCTTGAACGATGGAACCTGGAGAATGGCTGCAGAAGCTTTAAAATCTAAGAGAGGTAGTGGATATAATCGGGCAGGGAGGACGAGTGGGGATGAATGCAAAACCAGACTCATATTGATCAGGGGAAGGAAAATACCTTTTCTAACTACAAATGCAGCTGAAACCCATAAATTAGATGATTGAAGTAATAAGACATGTGAAATGGCTTTTAAGTCCACTACCCGCTCTTTGTAATAAATTTCAAATGACACAGAGGCTTTTAGTGGAGAGAATGATTTATTGCCATCTGCAAGAGGGAAGCTTTCAGGGATTATCTCTAAAGTGGCAAAACACTAGTCCAAATTTCACAAAAATTAGTAAAGCTTAGTGAAGCTTGGTGACTGAACTGAGAAGCAAGCTCAAAAATTTTAAATGGAACAAAAAATACTGCAAATAAGCACTCTCACATACCAATACTTAGACTTGTATTATCTCCTAAAAATAATCCAAATTTAAGATTAAATGAAAACTTTGCTTAATTTTTTAGAAAAAGTTTCAAGAGAAAATTTGATGTTTATTATCTTTAATATGCATATATATATATATATATATTCCAAAAAGATACATGGAAAACTATAAATATATTCTAACTCACTTTTAACATGGAATGGACTAAATCCTAAACTGGCTTAACTTTTCTTGCCTCAAGCAACACCCTCCATGTATCTCTCATCTGGAAATCTCTGAGACAGTTCAACCATAAACTACCTGAGCAAGGGATGCAGGGAACTATCACGGAGTTAACTTCACATCTGCTCTTTTAAAAAATATGTGTGATTAGATAACTCAGATAAAACCTGAGTTCTTAAAAAAAAAAATGCATCAGTTGCCAAGCAGAGGTTTGAAAGAAAAGGATAGAGAGATCTGAGGAATGAGCATGAGTTGATGAGGATGATTTGGTGAAGTCTGGGACCTGGAAAGATTTCCTGGATCTGGGATCTATTCTAATTTGTGTTTTCCTCCCGTTTGCAAAGAATCAGAAAGTCGTGAATCAAGAAATATACTTTCTCTGAAATGGTAAGATTTCACTGTCTGAATTTCAGATTCTAAAAATACGATGATCCCAGGAGAGTTTTTTCCTTTTCCTCTTTGTCCTGGTCTAGGCCCAGCAGCACCTGGTAATCAAGACGGGGCAAAGCAGACTTCAGTACCTTTTGTCCTGGCTAGCTTCACCTTCCCCTTCTTTAACCACCAGTCCTCTCGCTTGCCTAGGACATTTATTCAATTCTGACTTCAATATCATTGGCATCCATTAATTAATCGTTTCCTGCATCTTCTTGTTTTCCTTCAGTGTCACTTATTTTACCACCACATAGACTCAGATTTAATTATCTCATCTGTCAAGACTACTGTCTAAGAAAGGAAATGTTTTGGATATTAACACAGTCTCTTTTCCCCCTCTATGTTTAATGGAATTGTATTCCAATTTTTAATGATTTCTCAATTACTGTAAAATAGAAAAATGGCAAAAAAAAAGAGTGCCTCTTTTAATTCGTATAATTAAAATGAGTATCTTCCTTACACAGTTTTCAAGTTGCCAATTTAAGAAGTGTACATGGTTTAATTGTTAGTAAGTGGTAGGACTAATGACTAATGTGGAAGAGAACTTTACCATTTAATGTTGTATTTTTCTGCAATTCTCCTTTATATAGACAAATTCTTCCTGCAGATGATAATTAATGATTAAAAGCCACAACAGACATTATACGAGAGGTAGCCAGTGTCTTTGAATATGGCAAGCCATACTCTCCTACTAATCACTGACTAAAATGTTGTGTCTCACAGATTTATGTGAATATCAAATAAATCAGGTCTTTTCAACATTTCCATTTCCACTGAATCTGAAGATAAAGCGATGCAGTTCCTATCAGAAGAAATGAAATATTCCTAAAGCAAGTAGACTCAATTTTATAAATATAGGAAAGTATTTCAGTCAGAGATTGACCCCCAAATCCCTGTGATCTAAATTCATATATTAATGAATGACTAAATATTTTCTCAGTTTCTGTGTTAACTAAAAAACTTGCACCCAGGAATACCAAACCTCACCATAGATGCTATTCAAAAATAATATAATTTATTGCAAAGTTTTTATTTCTTGAAACCCATCTGTTCTAATTATCTGTTGCTGTGTAACAAACCACTCCAAATTTAATGATATAAAATAGCGAACTTTTTATTATGCGCATGTGTTCCTGAGGTCAGGATTCTGAACAGGGCACATTGGGGATGGTTTGCCTCTGCTCCAGGGCAACTGGAAGGCTCCAGTGGGGTGAAGGTGACTAGGCAGGGCAGGAGCTGCAATCAACTAGAGGCTTCACCATTAATACGTCTAGTGGCCAAGTTAGGATCATCTCCACACTGGGCTCAGTGAGGGCTGTCAACCAGTGTGCCTATATATAGTCTCTCCATGTGACTTGGGATTATCACAGCATGGCAGCTGGGTTCCCGAAAAAGCCCTCTGAGATGGAGCAACTGATAAATGAGTATTTCAGGAGATCAAGGCTGGCGCTGCTTGGCCTTTTGTGGCCCAGCTTCAGAAGTCATGCAGCACCACTTCCACCAAATTCTGTTCATTTTAAGTGAGTCCTGGGGGCCAGTCCAGTTTCAAAGGGAGTGCAATGAAGTTCTTCTTCTTGATGGGGGAGCTTCAAGGTCACGTGGCCAATGGGCATGTAGGATGGAAAATATTGTTCCAGCTGTATTTAGAGTATATAATCTGTCACACCATCAAGGAAGAAGATAAAATATAAAATGCATCAGACATCTTCTGCATCCCATTATCTATGCTGGGCTATATGCTCATAATATCATTGAGTTACCAACTGCTTCATATTTCAGTCCTAGCATTTGCCACATCATATTGAAAACATCTGTTTTTATTCTGTCTCCCTCACTAGTTGGCAAATTCCTTCAAAGCAAGAACTTCGTTTTCATCCATTTCTAATCTCTTGCATACCTGGTATATGGTAGCTGCTCAAGTATTTGTGATTTTTTTTAAATCATCTCTGTAATACAACTATCACAAGATAGTAATTATTCACTTATACATGTTTTCTGTGCTAAACTCTCTGCCCATTGCTGACTCGGACTTTGTTTGATCTCCAGACTTAATCTGCCTGGCACAGATTACATTCTCAATAAATACTTATGAAACTGAGCTTTTTAAATAAAGATGGCCCCATTATATAAAAACCAATAATAGACCTGGCGTGAGGTTAAAGATAATTAACTACATTCATGGTCTTATAGTAATAGAGACCAAAATAATTCATTTTCCTTATCTCATTGCTTTACAACAAACCATTTCAAAAGCTATTGACTTATAATAACATGTTTTTTACCATTTGAGATTCTGTACCTTGACTAGGAAGTTCTGATATTGACTGAGCTGTAGTTATTTGAGGACAGTTGATCACAGAGCACTAAGATAGCTCCCATGGCTGGCAGTTGATGCTGGCTATTGGCTGGGAGCTCAGATGAGCATCCAATGGAAGTGCCTGCACAACACCCCCCTCAGTGACTTGAGCATCTCACAGCATGAGAGCAGGTTCTAAGCAACAGTATCCAAGAATAAGCATCCCAAGAAAGAAAAAAAAAAATGAAAGCTTCCAGTCCTCAGAAAAGCTAGACTCAGAATTGCCACACTACAATTTAGGCCCCATTCTACTGGTTAAACAGTCACAGCACTAGTGAAATTCAAGAGTAGAGAAAACAAGTTTTACTCTTAAGGGCAGCAGTCAAGAATGTACAGTATCTTTAGCCACCACAAAATGGGAAGAGTGAAAGAAGAAAAGGAATGGAGACTACTTTGTTTCAACTTCTGTTTTCGAATAATTAGGCTGATCAGACAACACAGTTGATTAATCGAAGCTCAAGGCAAATGTTCTGAACTCTTCCTGCAGAGTTCAGAAACAGAAAACTTAGTATTTCTCCAATTGTGTAGTAGGGCTGGGTGCTCTGCAAAAAGTGTTTATAGTATTTTTATGAAGCATTTGATATAACCTACATGGAGAGCACAAGTTTATTGGACATATGAGGTTTGTTCAGAAGACATTCAGCCACGTAATATGGAAAAATAGAGACATTTATTGAAGAAGATACAAGAAACATTGTACATAAGATAATAATGCCTCAGTATCTTTTGAAGTAGGCAACTTGGGACCTCACACAGTTCTCCCAATCACCATCAGCTGCCCCAACCTATTTTCCTAAATCTCATTGATGGTCTGAAATCTCTTCCCTTTCAAAGATGAAAAGCCAGAAGTCACAGGGCACCAAATCTGGGCTGTTGAGGGGCTGAGTCACCTGGGTGATTTGATGTTTCACCAAAAACCTCTGCATGAAGTATGATGCATGAGCAGGCATGTTGTCATGATGAAGCTGCCAATCACCAGTTGCTCTTAGCTGCAGCCTTCTGAATCACCCAAACAGTTTCCACAGAGAAATGTTCAAGCTTAACACAAAATCTGATGCAGATTTATTGCTCTGCTCACTCAGTCATTTTGAATGTGATGGCCACACAGTACACATGCTCACTCAATGGCATCTACCACCCCCACTGACTAGTACAGTGAAGTCGTCATTGTTTACACATGTGCATTCCAGTCCACTCTCCTTGGCTGCCAGGTTACACTGATGTCGTGCAAACTGGTCTCAATATATTAACAATGGCTGGACTTTTTCTGGACAGACCTCATATACCAACTAACACCCTGAACATCTGCCCATTTATTCTAATTAATGCACATTAAAAAAAGGTTGTATGAGAAAATAGTCATAATGTTAGTTAAAAGAGGAGAAAGAGAAATAAAAGCTTGTAGTTATAATGCCATTCCAATAATGTTTTGATTCTATGTAAATGAGTTGATGTGTTGGCATTTAGTGCGACGGTGTGCGAAAACTGAAATCTATTATCTGTTGCTAAATGTAGAAGCTTCTTATACATCCGTGGGGAGCATCCATGGATGCTCAGAGACCAAATGTCAAAGCTGGAGATTTCTTACTCCTGGAAACTTAAATACTGTTTGTTGGGTCCTAGGGCCTGGGACCTGGTTGTCTCAAACATGGAGTTGTTCAGATGAGACTTTAAATGTTGTGATACAAACTAATGGGAAGGAAAGAAAAGCTGGGTGTTTCTGAGGGTTAAAGGATAGTGTGGCCTGATTTTAGGATGGACAAACAGCAGTTAGAAGACTAAAGCAATTCCTCAGTATCATGAGAACAGAATGAGAAGGTTGTAAATCCCTTCAGGGAGACAGTCTAGACAGCAACTCTAAGTGTGCTTGGAGAATAAGCTGCAGGTGGCAGGACCTCCAAGTGGAGTGTGTGGAAGGGCCACTAAAAATGGAGGGTTAAGCTCCATGGCTCCGGAAGCCAAAGCAGGCCCCCACGGGGAACAAGACAAGGGGCTCTGGGAGGCACAGTCTCTAAATAAACAGGAGAGCAAGGGCCCTTCCTAGTTTCCTGGGTTGTAGAAATGCTGCCATTCTGTTCAAGCCTAAGAAAAGATGACGCTAAAAATAACTATGACTGGACTTCAGCCCTAATGAGTAAGAACAATGTCAGATGAAATTTGATTGTATCGTGTATTAAGAAATGTGAGATTTCTGTTTTCTCAAGAGCAATTTAGACCTTTGCACTCTATCACCCTCTCGCTTTCTCATGCATATGGGCACACACTTACACATACAAAGAATACAAGAAAATTACTGTGACACTAATAGTAATTCTTTATATATCATTAAATTATGGCTAAAATTATGTAAATTTTCGGCTTTCTTTCTTTCTTTCTTTCTTTCTTTCTTTCTTTCTTTGCAGTGAATGTATGTTAACTTTAACATTGTAAAAACATAGGGGAGAAAAAAGAACCTAATTAAATGACTAGCAAAAATCCCAGAGTATATCCTACTCCCCAGCAGTACCTCTTGATCTGTAATCAACCACATGGCTTCAAGCAAAATCCAAGGAAATGAGTTCGTATGTTCAAAAACAGAGCAGAAAGGCTGTAGCCAAAATAGTTCTCCTATGTAGAGAAGAACTTGCCGGCCAGCGTTTACGAATGCTGGCATAAACAGTGGAACAGCTCTTATTTTAGCCTGCTTACTATCTGTTTTCACTACTTTCAAAAGACAGAAGATTACTCTGAAGCAGACTCTTCAAACGTGTCTTTACTCTTATTTCAGTTAAATTAAGCTTCCTATTGAATAAAGAAAACAAATAGCACATTTGGAAACAGGATCCACGTTACTTTCACATCTCTGGAAGCGGGGAGTTCTAGAGTGAGGCGAGAAGAAGAGGGCAACAAAGAAGAGTGGGAACAGGTCAAAATATTTTTTTCTGCAAAAGTAACAAAAAGAAGAAAGAGAAGGAGGAGGTGATGATAACTTGTTGAATAGCAGTTGCATTTTGGTGTTTCATGGGCACTAAATTGCCTGGAATATCCTGCAGTGCTGCAGAAGTGGGGTGAGCACCTTTCATAACAGTGGTATTTCCAACCCATACTACATCAAGGATCCAATACAATTGCACTTTCAGAAGTGAAAAAGAGACACAGTGTAGAGGAAATATGCACTCTCTTCCGTCATGCAGTTGAAAACTGAGGGCAGGAATGGCAGAGAGATGGGGACCAAGGCTGAAACCATGCCATAGAGACTTCTGAGCTCATCAACTGGATTTTAAAAGGATTGCATTGGAGCTTAATGATGAAAACACAATTGAATTAGACTTCTCTGGAGAAACAGAATCAACAGGGTGTGTGTGTGTGAGTATGTATGTTAATCTACCTAGATTTATTTCAAGGAATTGGTTGACACAATTATGGGGGCTGACAAGTTCAAGAGCTACAGAACAAGTCAGCAGTTTGGAGACTCAGGGAAGAGTTGATGTTGCAGCTAGAGCCCAAAGGCAGTCTCCAGACTGAATTCCTTCTTCCCTGAAGACCTGTCTTTTCTGTTAAGGTCTTCAGCTGATTGGATGAAGGTAATCTGCTTTACTCAAAGCCTACTATTTAAGTGTTGATAATATCTAAAAACCAACTTCACAGTAACATCCAGACTGATGTTTAACCAAACATTTGAGTATCACAGCCTAGTCAAATTGACACAAATTAACCATCACAAAACTAAACACTTGAAAAAAGAGAGAGAGAACCCAGGAACAAATAAAAGATGAATCATTCAGATGATGAAGTAGCAGCATGATAAATATATATTTTTTCTAAATGCACTACTCATTAACAAAAGTTGGAGCAACAATGCAAATGTAGTTATTTCATGGTGGATGAAAGTTTTAGTTTCTTGTTAAAAAGAAAGGTATCAGATTCCATCTGTTTTTTCAATCAGGTAAACATTTAGAAGTATGTTTTCTCCAAGCCAGCTTTCACAGTAACATTCTGTTTTTCTAAAAGGACCATTAATTCCTGTGGCTATCTTGTTGTTACTGGTATAGGCCTAAACTATACCTGAGTCTCAGCCAAGACCCTCATCCCTTGGCCCTCACTCTTAACCTGATTTTCTTCAATTCTTCAACTGCAACTTTGTTTGCAATCAATACATCAATTTGTTATTCTGCAGACACGCTATACTATTTATTTGTTTGTTTGTTTGTTTCCTTCTCATCTACAATGATTTTATGTCTTTACTGTGCCTATTAACTGCTCATACCAGTCCTTCACAGATCAAGATAACCTCTACCTACTAATCAAGTTCATGTATGAATTCTCTGACTATTCTTGCCAATAGTCAGTGTTTAGTAAGTCTTTTTTAATTCAATGCTTATAATATGATAAGGTAACAATATCAATGCTACTATTGTACTACTAAGTTCAATCCCACTAATTTTTTTTCTAAATTTTGCTGATACAAAAAGAAGAATAGTAATATATCATCCAGGGAACTGCATTGCTGTTTAATGAGTACACAAATGATTTATAATTACAGAATCACAAAATTTTATTTTTAGTAAACAAAATATCTATTGAGTCCATATTATACGTACCAAAAACTGGGCTAGGCTCTTCAAATAACATCAGAGATATGATCACAATCTAGTAGGGGGAAAAAATGAGACAAAAACTGAACACATTTTCAATATAACATGATACCTGTAGAATATATCAGCAAAATGCTTAGAGACCATCTTATACAGCTCCCTTATTTTAAAGCTGGAGACACCAAGGTTCAGAAAGAAAGAACAGCTTGTCCATAGTTACATGTACATTTAATTTGCAGAACCTGGGAATGGACCCCAAACCATTCATTGGTTGCTTCAGCTAATTAGTCTTTAGGGAGAAATTTAGAAATCTATCTACAGAGAAAAGTTTCACCCAAATAACATAGCAAATCAGCACAGCTCCACATTTCACCTGGAAAACATCTCGTCAAGCTCTCAGGATTTTTTTTTTTTAAGAGAACTGGCCCTGCCCGGGAGCAGTAGAACATTAATCTCACCATTAAGGCCCTGACATTGCTGAGATCTTTACCACCAGTGATCAGCAATTATTTTTGTAGCAGAGGCCATGTACAGAGAATTGATTCTGCAGTGCATATGAAGATCCCCTATTAGCCCCACTTGATAAGTGGGACCTGTGCTTATGCTGGCAGTGGAAGCTACAATTGCCCAATCGAACAGCCTCTCTTCATGCATAAACATCACTCCTGCTATCGCTAATGGGAAAGGGTTCCACAGTGTTGCAGAAAAGAAAGCCCACAGTCTTGTGATAAATCTGTCAAGTGTGTCGTGCTCTATGTGAAGAGCAGCACCACAGCTGATTAAATGAGCAACCCGGTGTACAGTACAATAATGCGTCAAAGCACTTCACTGCAGACAGCTGGTTGGAAGCTCAGGGAGACAGACCAGGACTTAAAATGAGTCCCAGGTAAAAATGTCCCTACCTAAAATGTCACAGTCTTTTGTTTGCATGCCCTTCATCTCCTTTCCCTGCCCTGCCTTCTTTTGGTCACTCTCCTAGAAACAAACTTTAGTAAGTGTGGACAAGGTGTTCTATAGTACATATTAAAGTGACAAACTGGAGACAAAAACATAGCTTATCTGTGGCCTGCATAGATGAAAGATGGGCCTACAACCTATGCCTGGCTGTTCTTCAACATCATAACCGCAGATTGGCCATGCCTGAGAGAATTCTCACAGGTCAAAGCTTTCCCTCAATTCTCCCTGCATTCCTTTGTACATCTTTCCAACAGCACATTGCCATATCCTGACATAATACAGGTTTGGTGTTTGTCCCTGATTTCTTGCACAGTGCTCCTTAAATCCTTGGCGTTTCTTGAGTGACAGAGGTAAGAAGAACATCTTTTGGTATTTGGAATAAACCTATTTCAACCACACCAGAGTTTGTGCTGAGGTGACTGTTAAAGTATGTAGGTGTTACCAGAGGAACCAACCATGTGATTAGAGGGTGGGAAACTTCAGCCCTACCTCTGACTTCTGGGGAGGGAGGGGGCTGGAGATTGAGTTAGTCACCAATGGCCAATGATTTGATCAATAATGCTTACCTAATGAAGCCTTCATATAAACACCTAATTGATGGAATTGTGAGAGCTTCTGGATTACTGAACACAATGAGGCACTGGGCTGCAGAAGACACCTCCCACCAAAGACAGCATGGAAGTCTTGCTTCCCTTCCCCATACCTTGTCCTGTGCATCTTTTCATTTGGCTATTCCTGAACTCTATCTTTTGTAATACGCCAGTAAAGGCCTTTCCTGAGCTCTGTGAGCCGTTCCAACAAATGATCAAACCTGAAAAGGTGGGCATAAGAACTCCCCAATACACAGCTGGTCAGTCAGAAATACAGGAGGTCTAGACTTGCAATTGGATCTGAAGTGGGGATCAGTCTTGCAGGACTAAGCTTTTTTAACCTGTGGGAATTGTGGTAACTCCAGTCAGAATTGAATTAAATTGTAGGATATTCAGTTGGTGTCCATAGAGAACTGAACTGCCTGGTGTGAAAAACCCAAACATTTGGTGTTAGAAACATTGTCACTAGTAGAAAAATCATTTTCCATTTATACATGTACCCTGGGTCCTCACACCACTTCACAAGTTCCACCTAAAGTCTATAGGCTCCTCTCTGAGATACTGCCTCTCTGGCATCTGCCCCAGGGCCTTGATTTGGGCCTTGCCTAACCTTTAACCCCCCTCTTTTTGCCTTCTCTTTGTCCTCCAGCAAGATAAAAAAAAGAAAATCATGCTGTCCTATAAAAGATATATGTGTGGTCACAATGACCACCTATATAAAAGTATTTTCAGGTAAAAGAACAGAAAATATGTCCACATGGTAGTAATATGATTATAGGAACAAGTGGAGGGTGAAAGATTGATTAATGTGCAAAAGACATTTCAGTTCTGCTTCAGATAATACAATATTTATTCCAGCAACTTAAGGTAGGCAGATCCAGTTAAAGATTTCCTGCAAACAATGCACAAAAATAAGTTACAAAGGAAATTTGGAAAAAACAGTTCTTGAAAGCTTTGTAGATTGTTCATTTACTTATTTTTCACTCATTTATTAATTTATTCATTTATATAACCTCCATTTAGAGTTCATTGTACAGATATTGTGCTAGACTCTGGGAATCTCATGTCTGCTAGAATATACAATAGCCCAAAGCCTCTGGGGCACAGAGGAGGCAGTCCTGAGAGAGAAGTTCATAGCAATACAGGCCTACCTAAAAAAGATAGAAAAATCTCAAATAAAAAAACCTAACCCTACATTTATAAGAACTAGAGGAATGAGAACAAACAAAGCCCAGGAGAGTATAAGGAAGGAAATAATAAGATCAGAGCAGAATTAAATGAGATGGAGACTAAAAGAACAATTCAAAAGATTGATAAATCCAGGAGCTTGTTCCTTGAAAAGATAACAAAATCAATAAGCCTTTAACCAGACTCATCAAGAAAAAAACAGAGAGGACCCAAAACAATAAAATCAGAAATGCAAGAGGAGAAATTGCAACTGATACCAAGAAATACAAAGGATTGTAGGAAGTTACTATGAAAAACTATATGCCAACATTTGGACAACCTGGCCAATGTGTTCTAGAAACATACAATCTTCCAAAACTAAATCAAGAAGAAGCAGAACACCTGAATAGACCCATAACAAGTAGTGAAACTGAAGCAGTAATTTAAAAAAAAAAAACAACAACTCCCCTCATACAAAAACCCTAGACTGGGAAACCTCACAGGCAAATTTTACCAAATGTTTTGGGAAGAGCTAACTCCTATGCTTCTCAGACTATTCTAAAAAAAAATTGAAGAAGAGGGAAGACTCTCAAATTCTCTTTATGAGGCCAGTATTATCCTAATTCCAAAACCAGGTAAAGAAACAAAAAAGAAAGAAAACTACAAGCCAATATTGTTGATGAACATAGATGCTAAAATCCTCAACAAAATATATCCAGCAATACATTCAAAAGATCATACACCATGATCAAGTGGTATTCATCCCAGGGATGCAAGGGTAGTATAATATTTGCAAATTAATAAACATGATACAACACAAAAATAAAATGAAAGACAAAAACACACATTCATATCAATAGATGATGAAAAAGTATTTGATAAAATTCTGCAACCATTTATAATAAAAACACTCAGCAAAGTGGAAATAGGGGGAGCCTATCTCAACATAATAAATGCCATATACAAGAAACCTACTGCCAACATCACATTCAATGGACAAAAACTAAAACCTTTCCCCCAAAGAGCAGGAACAAGACAAGCGTATCTGCTTTCTCCAGTCTTATTCAACATAGTATTGGAAGTTCTAGCCACAGTGATCAGACAAGAAAAGAAATAAAAGGCATCCAAATTGGAAAGGAGGAAATAAAACTGTCACTATATGCAGACAATGTGATAGTATACATAGAAAACCCTGTAGTCTCCACCAAAAAACTACTCAACCTAATAAGTGAATTTGGCAAAACAGGAGGATAGAAAGTCAATATTCAGAAATCGAAGGCATTTTTGTACACCAACAATGAAATATCAGAAACAGAAACTAGGAAAAAATCTCATTAACTATAGCATCAAGAAAAATAATGTATCTAGGAATAAACTTAACCAAGAGGTAAAAGACCTGGTCTCAGAAAACTATAGAATAATAAAGAAAGAAACTGAGGAAAATACAAATAAATGGAATCACATATCTTGTTCATGGATTGGAAGAATTAACACAGTACCCAAAACAATCTATAGATTCAATGCAATCCCCATTAAAACAATAATGACATATTCCACAGATTAAGAATAAATATTTTTAAAAACTATATGGAACCAAAAAAGACCCCAATTAACCTCAGCAATCTTGAAAATAAGAACAAAGTAGGAGGGATCACAATACCTGATATCAAACTATACTAAAAGGTCATTGTAATCAAACAGGCTGGTACTGGCATAAGTACAGACACTATTCTGATCAATGGAACAGACACATTAGATCAATGGGACAGAATAAAGAGCCCAGAAATAAACCCAAGTCTTTGACAAAGGGGGAAAGAGCATACAATGGAGTAAAAAAAATAGCCTCTTCAACAACTGGTGTTGGGAGAACTGAAATGTTACATTGCAAAAAAATGAAACTAGACCACCAAATTACACAATACACCAGAATAAACTCAAAATTGATAAGAGACTTACACATAAGCTGTGCCACTATAAAAATCCTAGAGGAAAACATAAACAGTGAAATTTCTGATATCCCATGAGCAATATTTTCACTGGTATATCCTCTAGGGCAAGGGAAATAAAGGAAAGAGTAGTCAAATGAGATTACATCAAGTTAAAAAGCTTCTGCGCAGCTAAAAAATGGAAAGAGACCATCTGGGAAAACATATTTGCCAATGATACCTCAGACAAGGATTTGATCTTCAAAATATATAATGACCTCATACAACTCAAACCAAGAAGATAACCAATCCAATTAAAAAGTTGCCCAGTCCTGGCTGGCGTAGCTCAGTGGATTGAGCATGGGCTGTGAACCAAAGGGTCGCGGTTCGATTCCCAGTCAGGACACATGCCTGGGTTGCAGGCCAAGTCCCCAGTGGGGGCTATGTGAGAGGCAACCACATGTTGATGTTTCTCTCCCTCTCTTTCTCCTTCCCTTCCCCTCTCTCTAAAAATAAAGAAATAAAATATTAAAAAAAAAAAAAGTTGCCCAAAGACTTGAACAGACACTTCTCCAAGGAGGACATACATGCCCATAGGCACATCAAAAGGATGCTCAACATCCTAGACATCAGAGAGATGCAAATTAAAACCGCAATGAGATACCACTTCACACCAGACAGAATGGCCATCATTAACAAGTCAGCAAACAGCAAGTGCTGGTGAGGTTGTAGAGAAAAGGAAACCCTAGTACAATGTTGGTAGAAATGCAGACTGGTGCAGCCACTGTAGAAAACAGTATGGAATTTCCTCAAAAAATTAAAAATGGAACTGCTTTTTGATCCAGCAGTTCCACTGCTGGGATTATACCCTAAGAATCCTAAAATGCTAATTCAAAAGAACCTATGTACCCCTATGTTCATAGCAGCAATATTTATAATTGCCAAGTGCTAGATACAGCTTAAATGCCCATCAGTATAGGAGTGGATCAAAACACTGTGGTACATTTACACAACGGAATACTATGCAGCAAAAAGAAAGAACTCATACCTTTTGCAACAGCATGGATAGAACTGGAGAATATTATGGTAAGTGAAGTAAGTCAGTCGGCAAAAGAAAAATACCATATGATCTCATCCATAAGAGGAATACAATGAACAAAATAAACAAGCAAGCAAAATAGAGCCAGAGGCATGGAAACATGGAACAGATTGACAGTGACCAGATGGGATGGGGGAAGGAGACAAGGAGGGAAATGAGGGGAAGAGTCTATTCAAGGGACATGGACATGGACAACAGGGTAGGAATTGACTGTGGGAGTGGGGGGTGGGCAGGGCAGGGGAGAGCAACAGGAGATAATTGGGACAACTGTAATAGAACAACAGTAGAAAAAATAATAATGTCTGCTAGAGATATCTTCTCTGTCCTCAAGGAATTTATAGTCTGCAGTAAGATCTCAGCACACTTTTTTTTGTAAAAGTTTAGTAGTAAATATGTTAGGCTTTGCAAGCCCATTGGTTTTCTGTTACAACTCCTTAACTGCCACTGTAGCACCAAAGCAGCTATAAATAATATGTAAATGAGTTAGAATGACTATGTTTCAATAAAACTTTTTAGGGAGCTTGCAATTTGAATTTCATATACTTTTCACATATCACACAATATCATTCTTCTTTTGATTTTTTCCAGCTATTTAGAAATGTAAAAGTTCACAGGACACACAAAAGAGGAGGTGAGCTGAATTTGGCCCCCTGGGCTCCAGTTTGCCAATGCCTGGTGTACATGGTGAGGCCCAGCAGTGAGCAGTCCTTTCTTTTTCCATTAGTACTGACAAGAAGAAAAGTGGGTGATATCAATTTCTGGGTTTGGGGGTTCAAGGCAAACTCTGGGTTTGACTGTGTTACCTATCAATAGAAAGCTACAGTGTTGCTAGGGGTCCCAACAATATTTTTCACAGAAATGAACATGGTTCTTGGTGGCATTATTCTTCATCAATAAAATGAGATGAAATCTCCTTCCCTCTTACTGTTGTTGCTAGGATTAGAAATAATGCTCATAAAGTACCTAGCATGCTGCCAGAAATAAAATTTGCTCTATATTAGCTGCTGTAAAAAATTGACTTTGCTGCTAGGGGTGTACAGGGTACTTGAAAAATTGTTCTTCCACTTTAAATTGTATAAGGGCACTCCTTTTTTTCCTTCCAACAGGGGTTTGTATTTGGTTCCTTAACTGGTTGGTCAATATTTTCAAGTTAAAATTTCATCATTACTATCATTATTACTTTAACATTTACTACCCTTGTTTAATTTTGACTGTATGTTATGCTCATTAACTCTCTTTTTTTTAATTATTAGTGTTTCAAATAGAAACAGAAAAACAATGTAGATGGGGGCTATTATTACACATAGCTTATGCCCCAAAGGAGAGATTATATAAATATAGATAGTACTTCTCTCCATTCCTTAGAGTGCCACTAACCTAAAAAGATCTGTTTTGGATTACAGTCAGATTCTGGGCCTAAGAACAACACTTTTGCTATGTAGATTGAATATTTGTGCCCCATCCCCCAAAAATCCTATGTTAAAACCTAATCCTCAATGTGATAGTATTTAGAAGTGGAGTCTTCAGGAGATGATTAGGTCATGAGGTGGAGCCTTCATGAATGTGATTAGCACCATTATAAAAAAGACCCCCAGAGAGCTCTCTTTCCACCATGTAAGGATATAGCCAGAAGACAGCCACATATGAACCAGAAAAAGGGCTCTCACCAGACACTAAACTGCCAGCACCTTGATCTTGGACTGCCCAGTCTCCAGAACTATGAGAAACAAATTTCTGTAGTTTATAAGCTACCCAATCTATGGTAATTTGTTATAGCAGTCCAAATGAATGTAGAAATCTTGCCCTGTGACCCAAGATGGCAGTGGAGTAAGAGGAAGCTACACAAACCTCCTCCCAGGACCAATCTGGAATTACAACTAAATTGTAGGGAAATAATTCTGAATAATCAACTGAACGTGAGCTGGAGGGTAGCCTTATAACCAAAGACAGACAAGAAACTCTTCACTACAACAAGACTGGTAGGGAGTGAAGAGGTGATGTGAGAGAGTTAGCTTTGCTCCCAAAAGCATCAGCTTAGGTTCTGTGGCTGAGGGCTCCCCATAAGAAGTATAGGGTCTAAACACCAAGCTGGGCTCCCCAGCCTACAACACCAGCCAGGAAAGGAATCCAGATAACATCCAGATGTTGAAAGCACTGGGTTTTCTGTCTTCCAGGGAGAGATAGATGGAGACTCAGGGAGCACCTTAAAGAGCCAATGCACAAAATTTCATTTGCAGCCATCTACCTGTGGCTCCAGCAGAAGAAAGGCAGAATGAGGGCAGGGTGGACTAGAGACGTGAGAAGAGTCTCAGGCCAGTGGCTCTGGAGAGACAACTAAAGGAACAGCTGCCAGGATCCCTGTGCTGAGTCATTCCCCACACTGCAGAGGCCATCTTTCTCAGGCAGAGCATTCCCCTCCAAGTGGCATCAGCCTGAGTGAAAGCAACAGCCCCACCTGCAGGAATGACTTTGCCCCACCATGTGGTGCTTAAATCCAGCTGCTGAGTACCACTTGAGGCTATATTACTGATTAAGTTTAACAATTAAGGGATTGCTGGAAGCTTGGAGACTTAGGCTGATTATACCCCTGGGCCCACTACTGGTAGCAGCTGGCCTTAGTGCAGAGTGTGGTTATTTCTGCACAGGAACAGGCCCAGCAGAGGGAGGCACGTGATGTGGATCACTAATAACTCTGAACAGGTTGCCCAGGGCTAATCATAGGCTGGATTTGACATAGGCCTGGCCCAGAGTCTTTGCAGATCTACCTAATACATAGAAACAAATACAAAGAAGCAGCCAAAATGAGAAGACAAAGAAGCAAATCCTAAATGAAAGAACAAGAAAATCCTCCAGAAGAACTAGATGAAATGGAGGAAAGCAATTTATTAAATAGAGAGTTTAGAGTAATGATTATAAGGATACTCAGCAGCATGAAAAAAGACATGGGAACCATAAAAAAAGACCATCCAGAAATAAAGAATGCAATATCCGAAATAAATATTACAGTGGAAGAAATGAACAGTAGGTTAGATGAAGCAGAGGATCAAGCCAGTGATTTGAAGACAAGGTAGAATAAAACACCCAGGCAGCACAGCAAAAAGAAAAAAGAATTCTAAAAAGTGAGTAGAGGTTAAGAAACTTTTTGAACATGAAACATAGCAACACCTGCATCACAGGAATGCCAGAGAAGAGAGTAAGCAAGGGATTGAGAACCTATTTGAAGAAATAATGACCAAAAGCTTCCCTAATCTGGTGAAGGAAAGAGACACACAAGTCGAGGAAGCTCAGAGAGTCCCAAACAAGTTGGACTCAAAGAGACCTATACTAAGAGACATCACAATTAAAGTGAAAAGGCTTCAAGACAGGGAATCCTAAAAGCCACAAGAGAAAAGCAGGTAGTTACATGCAAAGAGAGCACCAATTAGACTGCTATCTGACTTGTCAACAGAAACATTTCAGATGAGAAGGAGTGGAGTGAAATATTCCAAGTGATGAAAAGCAAGGACCTACTACCAAAGCTACTTTACCCAGCAAGGCTATCATTTAAAATTGAAGGAGAAATAAGGAGCTTGCCAGCCAAGAAAAAGTTAAAGGAGTTTGTTAACACCAAGTAGTATGCAACAAATGTTTAAGTGCTTCTTTTAAGAAAAAAAAAAAAGAGAAAGAAAAAAAACGGGAAAGTAGTCTAACAATAAAATGGTACTAAATGCATACCTATCAATAATCACTTTAAGGCAAATGGCTTAAATGCCCCAACCAAAAGATATAGGGTAGGTGAATGGATAAGAAAACAAGACCCATAGATATGCTACCTCAAAGAGACCCACCTCAGATTGAAAGATACACACAGACTAAAAAAGGGATGGAAAAAGATATTTCATGCAAGTGGAAAGGATAAAAAGTGGGGATAGCAATACTTATACATAATAAAATAGACTTTTAAATGAAGTCTGTAGAAAGAGACAAAGAAGGACACTACATAATGATAAAGGGAACAATCCAACAAGAGACTATAACCCTAATAAACATTTATGCACCCAACATAGGAGCACCTAAATATGTAAAGCAAATCTTGATGGACATAAAAGGAGAAATCAACAGAAATACAGTCATAGTTGGGGATTTTAGCATATCATTGACTTCAGTGGATAGATCTTCCAGGCAGAATGTCAACAAGGAGACAGCGGCCTTACAGGACACACTAGGTCAAATGGATTTATTTAATATCTTCAGAGCATTTCACCTCAAAGCAGCAGAATATACATACTTTTCGAGTGCACATGGAACATTTTCTAGGACAGATTACATGCTAGGACACAACCTAAGTATCAATAAATTTAAGAATATTGAAATGATATCAAGCATCGTCTCTGACCACAATGCTAAGAAACTAGAAATGAATCATAAGAACACTGAAAAACACACAAAGATATAGAAGCTAAATAACATGCTATTAAACAATGAATGGGTCAACAATGATATTGAGGAAGAAATCAAAAGATACTTTGAAACAAATGAAAATGAGGACACAACAATCCAAATCTGTAGGACACAGGGACAACAATCCTAAGAGGGAAATTTGTAGCATTACAAGGCCTAGCTCAAGGGGGGGAAAAAGGAAAAACCTCAAACAATCTAACTTTACATTTAAAGGAACTTTAAAAAGAACAAGAAACAAGGCCCAAAGTGAGTAAAAGGAAGGAAATAATGAAGATCAGAGCAGAAATAAACAAAATAGAGTCTAAAAAAGAAACAAAAGGTCACTGAATCCAAGTTGTTTCTTAGAAAAAATAAACAAGATTCACAAACCTTTAACAAAACTCATCAAGAGAAATTAGAGAGAACATAAACAAATAAAATCAAAAATGAAAGAGGCAAAATAACAAGTGACACCAAGAAATACAAGTAATTGCAGGAAAATATTATGAACAACTATATGGCAACAACCTGGATGAAATGGATAAATTTCTAGAAACATACAATCTTCCCAAAATAAATCAGGAAGAATCAGAGAATCTAAATAGACAAATTACACCTAGTGAAAATGAAGCAGTAATTAGAAAATTCCCAACGAACAAAAGTCCTGGACCGGATGGATTAACAGGTGAATTTTACCAAACATTCTGGGAAGAACTAACACTTCTTCTTCTTGAACTATTTCAAAAAATTAAAGAGGAGGGAAGGCTCCCAAGCTCATGTTATGAGACCAGCATTATGCTAATTCTAAAACCAGATAAAGACACTAAAAAGGAAGAAAATTATAGGCCAATATCTCTGATAAACAAAAATGTTAAAATCCTCAACAAAATATTAGCAAACAGAATACGGCAACACATCAAAAAGATCATATGCCATGATCAAGTGGGATTTATTCTGGGAACACAAGGTTAGTACAACATTCAAAACTCAATAAATGTGATTCACCATATAAACAAAATGAAAGATAAAAACCACATGATCATATCAATAGATGCAGAAAGCATTTGATAAAATCCAGCATCCATTTATGGTAAAAATTCTCAGCAAAGTGGGAATAGAGGGAACATACCTAAACATAATAAAGTCCATTTATGACAAACTCACTGACAGCATCATACTCAACAGGCAAAAACTACAGTTGTTCTCTTTAAGATCAGGAACAAGACAGGGATGTCCCCTTCTGTCTTTCTTATTCAACATAGTACTGGAAGTCCTAGGCACAGCAGACAAGAAGAAGAAATAAAAGGTATCCAAATTGGAAAGGAACAAGTAAAATTGTCTTATTTTCAGATGACATGATATGACACTATACACAGAGAGCCCCAAAAACTCTAGCAAAAAGCTACTGGAACTGATAAATGAATTCATCAAAGTAGCAGGATACAAAATTAATACCCAGAAATCAATTGCATTTTTGTATGCCAATAACAGAAAGGGAAATTAAAAATACAATCCCATTTACAATGCTTCAAAAAGAATAAAATAACTAGTAATAAACCTAACCAAGATTGTAAAAGACCTGTACACAAAAAGCATACGACACTAAAGAAGGAAATTAAAGAAGATACAAATAAATGGAAGCATACACTGTGTTCATGGATAGGAAGAATTAACATCATTAAAATGTCCATACTACCCAAGGCAACCTATAGATTAATGCAATTCCTATCAAGATTCCAATGATATTATTTCACAGAACTAGAAAAAATATTTCAAAATTTATATGGAACCACAAAAGGCACCTCATAGCAACAGTGATCCTGAGAAAGAAGAACAAAGTTGGAGGAATCATAGTACTTGATATCAAACTATATTTTAAGGCCATAGTAATCAAAACAGCCTGGTACTGGCATAAAAACAGACACATAGATCAATGGAACAGAATAGAGAGCCCAGAAATAAACCCATACCTTTAGAGTCAATTAATACTTGACAGAGGAAACAAGCATATACAATGGGCTAAAGTACTTTACTCAATACCGTAAATGGTATTGGGAAAATTAGACATATACATGCAGAAACAAGAAACTAGACCAACTCCTTACACAACACCCAAGAATAAATTCAAAATGAATGAAAGACATAAATGTTAGAACTGAAACTATAAAAATTGTGGAAGAAAGTACAGGCAGTAAAATCTCGGACATTGATCATAGCAATATTTTATTGGCAAGAGAAACAAAAGAAAAAATAAACAAATGTGACTATATCACACTAAAAACTTTTTGCATAGTAAAGGAAATCATCAACAAAATAAAAAGACAACCCACAGAATGGGAGAACATATTCACCAATACATCTGAAAAGGGGTTAATATCCAAAATTTATAAAGAACTTACAAAACTCAACACCAAAAAAAAACACCAACCCAGTTAAAAAATGGGCAAAAGACCTGAATAGACACTTCTCCAAAGAGGACATATAGATAGCCAATAGACATAAGAAAAATTGCTCAAAACATCACTAATTATCGGAGAAATGAAAATTAAAATCACAATGAGATATCATCTCATACCTGTTGGAATGGCTATCAACAATAAATCAACAAACAACAAGTGCTGACTTCCGGCCAAGATGGAGGCATAGGTAGACACACTGTGCCTCCTCACACAACCAAAAGGAGGACAACAACATTTCAGAAACAAAAAACGACCAGTACTGAAAGAAAATTGACTGTACGGAAGTCCGACAACCAAGGAGTTAAAGTAGACACATTCATCCAGACCTGTAGGAGGGGTAGAGTCAGGGAGCTGGGTGGAGAGGGGTTGCAGCAAAGCATTGTTGGCGGACCTGGGCACGCAGGGCAACAGCTGGCAGACCCCAGGCACACAAGGTCGCAGTGGGAAGACCTAGCAAGGCGGTGGATTGTGGAGGGGCGTGGCTCACAGGTAGCTGGCAGACCGGGCAGTCCCACATTCTTGTGCAGATAAACCAGGCGAAACTGGGGAACAAGACAGACCTCGAAACCCAGGGCTCCGATGCAGGGAACTAAAGCCTCAAGACACCAATTGAAAACACCTGTGGGGTTGAGCCGCTGGGAGAAACTCCCAGCAACACAGGAGAGTTCGTTGGAGAGACCCACAGAGTCCTAGAATGTACAGAAACTCACCCACATGGGAATCAGCACCAGAAAGGCCCAGTTTGCTTGGGGGAAGCAGCGGAAGGAACTGAAATCCAACAGAGAGTGGAGCAAGTGCCATTGCTCCCTCTCAGAACCCTACCCCCATACAGCATCACAACCCAGTGACTGGGTTGCCCCACCCTGGTGGTGAACACCTAAGGCTCCACCTCTCACTATATAACAGGCCCATCAACACACACACACAAAAATGTCCCAAATGAAAGAACAGATCAAAGCTCCAGAAAAAAATACAACTAAGAGACATAGAGATAGCCAACCTATCAGATGCATAGTTCAAAACACTGGTAATCAGTATGCTCACAGAATTGGTTGAATTTGGTCCCAAATTAGATGAAAAAAATGAAGGCTACAATAAGTGAAATGAAGGAAAACGTGCAGGGAACCAATAGTGATGGAAAGCAAACTGGGACTCAAATCAATGGAGTGGACCAGAAGGAAGAAACAAACATCCAATCAGAAAAGAATGAAGAAACAAGAATTCAAAAAAATGAGGAGAGGCTTAGGAACCTCCAGGACATCTTTAAATGTCCCAACATCCAAATTATTGCGGTACCAGGAGAAGAGGAAGAGCAACAAGTGGAGAAGTTATTTGAAAAAATAATAAAGGAGAACTTCCCCATTCTGGCAAAGGAAATAGACTACCAGGAAGTCCAGGAAGCTCAGAGAGTCCCCAAAAAGTTGGACCTAAAAAGGAACACACCAAGGCACATCATAATTACATTATGAAGAGAAGGAGAGAATCCTAAAAGCAGCAAGGGATAAGGGGACAGCCACCTACAAAGAAGTTCCCATCAAACTGTCAGCTGATTTCTCAAAAGAGACCTTGCAGACAACAAGGGGCTGGAAAGAAGCATTCCAAGTGATGAAAGGCAAGGACCTACATCCAAGATTGCTCTTTCCAGCAAAGCTGTCATTTAGAATGGAAGGGAAGGTAAAGTGCTTCTCAGATAAGGTCAAGTTCAAGGAGTTCATCATCACCAAGCCCTTATTATATGAAATGTTAAAGGGACTTATCTAAGAAAAAGAAGATAAAAAAACATGTACAGTAAAATGACCAAACTCACAATTATTAACAACCACACCTAAAAAAAAAAAAAAAAAAAAAAAAACTAAGCAAACATCTAGAAGAGGAACAGAACCACAGAAATGGAGATCATAGGGAGGGTTAGCAACAGGAGAATGGGAGGAGGAGAGAGGGGGAAAAGGTACAGAGAATAAATAGCATAGATGGTGGGTAGAAAATAGACAGGGTGGGGATAAGAATAGTGTGGGAAATGTAGAAGCTAAAGAACTTATGACACATGGACATGAACTAAGGGGGGGGGGAATGTGGGTGGGAGGAGGTGTGCAGGGTGGAGGGGAATGAAGGGGGAGAAATGGGACAACTGTAATAGCGTAATCAGTAAAGTATATTTTAAAAAAAACAACAAGTGCTGGTGAGGATGTGGAGAGAGGGGAACCCTTCTGCACTGTTGGTGGAAAGGCATATTGGTACAGCCACTGTGGGAAGCAGTATGGAGATACCTCAAAAAATTAAAAATGGGTCTGTGTTTTAACCCCACAATCCTACTTCTGAGAATATAGCTAAAAGAACCCAAAATGCTGATTTGAAAGAACATAAGCATCCCTATGTTCATTGCAGCATTATTTATAATTGCCAAGATAAGGAAGCAGCCGAAGTGTCCATGAATAGATCAGGGGCTGAAACTATGGGACATTTACACAATGGAATACTTCTCAGCTGCAAAAAATAAGAAAAATGTACCCCTTATGGCGGTATGGGTGGACCTGGAGAACACTATGCTGAGTGAAATAAGCCAGTCAGAGAAAGACAAATACTGTATGATTTCACTCAAATATGGACTCTAATGAACAAACTGAACTAACAAGCAAAATAGAGACTCATAGATAGAGAACAGGATGATAGCTAAGAGGGGCAGGGGATTAGTGGGTGGAGGGACTCAGCAAAAAGGTAAAATGACACATGGACACAGACAACAGTGTGGTGATTGTATGCAGGGGGAGTATTGAGGGACTAAGTGGTAATGGAAAAATACAATAAAAATATTAAAAAGAAACCTTGCTCCTTCACCTACACACATACAACACTTACCATCCCCCAGCAGAACAATACATTCAGCCCTAATTACATCAGAATATTCCTGAACCTCTAAATTTTTCTTATATCACATACATGAAACCTGACCTTTATGAGGGAAAGTTTCCACCAGAACCAGCTGTCCATTGTCCATACTTTTAAAACCTCAGCTAACACCCAAAGAGTTTCTTTTTTTAATGGATACATATTTTTAATTGTATTTTCTCATTACCATGTAGTCCCCTTTCACACCCTCCCCCCACCTACAGTCACCACACAGTTGTCCATGTCCATGAGTCCTTTTTTGTTTTTGCTCAATCCCTCTCCCCCCTACCCTCCCCAAATGAAATACTATAAAGGCTACAGCTTTATAACTCTTCTGTATTTTAAATAATTTGATATGACTCTTACATGAACTGGCTGAAAGCACATTGATCCTTAGAGTTATACAATTATCAGTTCCCTCCTTAGGTTGGTACAATGCCGTTATTAAGACCAGCTTAGGATAATGTTAACAAATCGCTAGACCTAGTGGGTAATTATTAGAAATAACACTTTGGCATTAGCCATGTTGAAATAAAAGTAGTGTATTTCACAAACATTTTCCAATTGAGCAGGATTTTTAAAAATAGAATACCTCATTCAGTTACCTCAGAGAATATTTTTACACTTAATCATTATTTTAAAAAGAGATACTGACTTGACAATGTGGCTCAGTTGGTTGCATGTCATCCCACCAAGTGAAATGTCACTGGTTGATTCCCAATCAGGGTACATGCCTAGGTTGCAGATTTAGTACCCAGTCCCAGCACATACACAGGGCAATTGGTCGATGTTTCTCTCTCCCATCAAGGTTTCTCTCCCTCACTTTCTCCTTCCCTTCCCCTCTCTCTAAATTTAAAAAAAAAAAAAAAATTAAAGAGGTATTGAGTGTCTAATTTCATATTTGGTATTATGATAAGTGCATGATATACATAATTCTCACCTAGTACTTTAGAATTGAATTAGTACTATTGTTTTTACTATATAGATAAGGAAAATTTTGGATTAACAAGTAACTAGCCCGCATTTCCACAGGTAATAAATGGTAAATCTGGGATTGGAATTTCGGCCTGCCTGACTCAAGAACAAATGGGGCTAATGGCTAAACGTTGTTTCTCATGAACAGATTGGTGCCGATGAGCCCGAAAGAAAGATGCAAAGTTTTTCTAAAGTCAGATGCTCCAGGGCTCTTAGATGGTGTGAGTGCACAATTGGTAATGACAGTGCTTGCGGGTTTGGGGGTTTTTTTAGGTTAAAACTTTTATATTCTACACCCAGAATGCTAAGATCTTCTCTGAGTACTTGTTCAAGCACATTAAGAGATTAATTATTTTTATGAAATAATAATAGCCATGTTTATAACCATTCTCACAGCCAACCTCCAGAGGTAAGAATAAAAGTTTTATCTAAACATTTTACAACAATCTGTATGTCTGGAGTCTAAAGCATGTGAACTTCTTTTTAATACAATGCAAGAGGCTCTCCCCTTCGTCTAGTTAGATAAGTTAATGATAAATTCACTTTGATGCTGAAGTTGATTAGAAATCTAACAATTGAACTAGAGGAGCAAGAGAAAACTTTTTCACTGAATTAAGTTTAGTCATTAAAAACAAATGCATCAACTCTATTATAAAAATAGAGTTGAATTGTTAATTCGGAGAAGGGATTTTATAAAAATGCCTTCTCTGAATTACAATTTCACGTTATAACTTTGGCTTTTATAATCAATATATACTAGCTTCCATTTTTGGAAGGACTTTGCATCTGTTTTAAAATAATTGAATGCATTGTTTATCATGTTATCGAATACCCGTTACACAGAAATCTGAATGACAGATTCCTTCAAGAATTTGTTTTGTAGTTTTCTTTCCAGTGTAACTTGCAGCCTCCCTAATTACTATTCAATAAATAACATCTAGCCCTCTGGGTATTCTGTATTGTTTTTATGGCAAGCCTATATTGTACATTTTCCTTTGGGAAATACAGAGCCAAATTTAGTCACAGCTACAGTAACCAACTAATCACAAGTGTCTGTTTAAGTTCTCCTGTTTCTCTAAATGATCTTAGATATAATCTGCTTTTTTTCTTTTTACTGTCAACCTTAATTGTCTAATCACATTTATATTCTAATATCATAAAATATTGCTTATACTACAGGGTAAGGTCAATAGATAAATAGAAGACAGATGGATGAATAGCTGCCCATACATCATAAATATACACATTCGTGGGTAGTGTGCTGAAAATGAGGTTGAAATGGGAACTTGATTGATTAGTAAGCAATTATCTTCACAGAAAACAAAACAAAATAAAAAAACTCTTCTTCATTGTTTTGTGTTGCCTGCTGAAACACTGGCCAGTCATTTGCCACAAAAAAGACAAAATTGTTTGGGCAAGTATGTCCAAGCCATCACTTCATTGGGAAAGCAACTTAAAATGCATATCCCATTGATTGGTCCTCAAAGGAAACACTGAAAGGCAGTAAATGAAGAACCAGCACTCTCCTGTCCAAATGGGAACACTAGCAGGTGTCCCATAAATATGGGGAGGTGCCACTATCGATATATCTGTGTCGCTCTTTAAGTATGAGACTAAATTGTTTTCACATGTACAAAGCCTTGTACAGATTACTGAGTCAGTGCTCAGGCCATGCCTGCCAGTCCGTATTCCCTTGTATTATCTTGAAATAAAGGTCACATCTGAAAATAAAGAAACAAGTTCTAAATCAATGTGATACATTTGTCACTGTTATGGAATTGAGTTTTAAAATATGCCCTATGTACAATTCGGGTCACTTCTACCAAGTGGATGGTGAAAATAGAAAAATTTCAATAGGTGGAATTCCTCCAATTGTAGATGATTATGGGAAGAGTAACAGGTGAAAGAAGAATAGCTGGCAAGATATACTTAGTTACAACAAAAAATGTAACATCTTGGGTAACAGTAAAATAGAATAGTCAACTCTAAACATATGAACAAATAAAGACATACATTGATTCGCAAGATCCAAGAACTGTAATACGTTTAAGTACAATGGGGTACTGCCTCCACCCAACTATTTCTTTCCATTTACTTAATTAAAACAAATTTAACAAACTGCTGCTGTACATGAAGACTATTCTGGACAGAAAGAACACAAAAGTAAGTTAAACAGTCTCATCTGCCTTCAAGAATTTTGTGAGTTGTATGGATTTCCTCACCATGCTGGACACAAATGTCTATAATTTTCAGGTACGAAGCTTCTGAGTCTGCACCTGGCTCTGTCCATCCTCTGTTAGTTCCAGGCTGCTGTCTTATCCAAGTTTGACTTTGTTTTATCCGTCCTACTTTTTTGGTGTTTTACAAGATTCTATTCTTGTTCAGAGTCAGAAGCTTCATGCTTATTTCTCCATTCCCATACTTTGTCTCTTCATGGCCAATTGGCAAGAGACTTTCAGGAAATCTTCCTCACTGTGGTCTGCACTTCCGAGGTCAAATGGCAGCACCCTCCTTACACCCGAGTGGCTTTTCTCTAGATGTTGAAATCCATGAAATTGCACTACCTTACACAATGCTAAATGTTTAATACTAACAATTGGATGCTTCTGATTTTATGACACTTTTTTCTCTTTTTTAGTCATTTTAAGAACTGTTTTAAAACAAAATTGCCTAATTATTCTGTATGATGTAATGAGCAGCTTTTGACTTCTTTTGTCACTTCAGACAATTAAACACATACTTAAGTTTCCATTCCTGTTTCACAGGTGTGCAAGTTAACACTAAAAATAGAAAATACAGGATTTCAGAGTTTATGAAAAATTATACATTTTTTTCTGCCAACCAGATTAAGTTCTATTTAAATCATTGTCAGCCACACATCACATTATCTCAGAAAGGGTACATGTACGGGAAAAAAAAGAAAAGGAAAGATAAGAATTCTCCAAACCCTGGATCACCCAAAAGGGTAGCTTAAAATGTGGTGATTTTATTCTGTTTGTTATACATCTAGATTATGCATTATTGGGACATAGGGAAAAGTGCACAAATATTGAGTTTTTATGTACCTATGAGCTATGATTTGAACCTCTGCAAATTTGTGTATGAAATAATATGCAACTACTTACTAATAAGGTTATTTAGTATGCAGACTGTAAAGGTACCCTGAAATCTATTTCAAAAGAGTTACTATTGGATCTCCAGTTCTAGCAATATGGCCAACTAAGTCTGAAAGCCTCCCGATGCAATCCCTTAAAAATAGTTGATAAAAGATAATCAAAAAAGTCTTTCAAGTGATTAGCTGAACTTTCAAGAATTAGAAGATAGTCTCGAGGAGCCAAAAATAAAAAAGACTACAAATTAAAATGGTAGTACTTGGGCTTACTCTGTAGGGAGCAGTTTATCTTGTTCACCTAGGGACTGGATTTTAGTATCCATATGATGACTGAATGTAAGATCACCCTAAGCTAGTATTCCCAGCCTAGAGCACCAGAGCCCAAAAAGTATACAGATAACAACCAGTGACAAAAAGCAGCAGGGTTGCAGAGACAGACATCTGGAGAGGCAAGAGCTGTTTAAAGGGCCAACACACAAATTTTCATTTGCAGCCTCTTACCCTGGGCTCTGACAAAGGCGGGCACAGAGTGGGCTAGTGACACTTGAGGAGAGACTAAGGATAGAAGCTTTGAGGAGAGAGCTGAGATCCTGCTGCTGAGATCCTGCTGCTGAGCCAACTCCCATACGGCAAGCAGCCATCCTGCTCAGGTAGCCCACTCCTTCCATGCAGCAGCATCAGCTTAAGGGGAAACAATAGCCCCCATCCCAAGAAAAATTCAGCCCTGCCCTGTGGTACTTTAACCTGGTTGCTGAGTGCAGTGACTAGATTAACAACTGAAGGAGACAACCAGGGACAATAGATCCCTGGAAGTCTCGAACAGGCTGCCTAAGGTCAGACAGAGTCAACATCTGACATCACCAGACGTAGATACAGAAAGAAAAAAACAGGAGTAAATACGAGAGGCTACCGAGACAAAATCCACTGTGGTCTTCTCCATGATTTGCAATATTTTCTTTCATGCATAGTTCTTAACATTCATTTCTTCTCCAGCAAGTTTGCACATATTAAGTCACTAGCTTTTATACTATAGTGTATTTCAATTCACATATTTTGCCCCTCCCTTCTCTTATCTATTTTTACCTTCCTCTTTCCTCACATTATTTTCATTCCAAATTTTGTTTTCTCTCTTGCTACAACTTGTTTCCATTCTGCACTCTTACTATTTCTCCCCTGTCTAGAAATGAAAAACCAATTGTCTTGTCAATGGTCATCTCATCCTTTTTCCCCATTTTTAAAATATCTGCATTCTCTCTCCACCTTTAGAAATATTTGCTTGTAGGTAGGGTAGTTATTGTTGCACTTTTTTTTCAATTTTATCTCTAGAGCTTCACTAATTTTGTATTTCAAATATCAAATTTTACTGGTTCATTCTCCTACTCTTTTTTTCATCTCAAATTTTCAATTTTCCTCTCTTAGCCTGTTGTTTTTCTTTTTTGTCTTTCTTCTATTTCTCTTTCATCCTGCCATTTTACTTTTCTTTATTCTCCTTTTCTTTTCTTTATTCTTTTTCCTTACATCCAAAATTTTAATTTTTCTTTGTCTTAGCCTGGTTTTTGTTCTGCACTCTTAGTATTCCCACTCCCTCTATTATTTCACAATCACTTCCATTCCTCTAGATATCTCTTAAACTTTTCTTTGTTTTTTTTCCTTTTTATTCCCATACACTTATATTAATTTTAGCTCTTTTGTTGTTGATGCTACTGTGCTGGATATTTCCAGTTTGGCTCCTATACTTTTATTAATTATTTACTACTTTTTCCTTCCTTTTTCTTTCTCTCTCTCACTTTATTTTATTTTAATTATTTTAATTTCTGTTTAAACCTAATACTTTATGCTTCCCTTCTCATACTTCATTCGACATTCTTCACATCCTTTTTTATCCATGATGTAAATTTTACTTTCTCTCTTCATATTGCTCCAACTCCCAACTCTTAATAGAGCTCCCCCTCTACCCTTTCAAAATAATTTTTCTTACACTATGTCATCTCATATCTACTCTACTTTCTTATAATACTCTGAATCTCCTTTCACTCCTATTACTACTGGTTCATTGCTGTTGATAGTGGGACTATGGGTAGGAGTTATTTTTGCAGGCGTGTATTTTTTTTCCTGGGCTTTATAATTTTGTTCTGGCAGCACCTGCACAACAGCACACAAGATGTGGTGGACAGAGTGACCTTCAGTCAACCAGCTGTAGGGAAGGACTCACCAAAGAAAGACCCAACAACAATCAAAACCAAAATACATTGAGAGATCCAACACAAATGGCATAAAGGGCATTCCAAAAGCATCTAGTTTAGGTGATGAAGCAGACTGCATGACTGAATCTCACAAGTCTCCTCCCATAACAGTTCACACCACAAAGTCAGGAAGCCAAAACAGATCAATTTAAGAAGCAGAAGCAAACAAGAAGAGTTTCACAAATAATAGGAAGACAAAGAAACAACCTTTGATTGAAAGGAAAGGAGGAATCCTCAAGAAGAGTGCTAAATGAAACAGAGGAAAGTCAACTATCAGATACTGAGTTCAAAACAATGGTTATAAGGAAGCTCGATGAGCTCACTGAGAATTACCAAAAATGACAGGGAACCTATGAGAAACTTACTGCAAACTATATCATCATAAAAAGGACATAGAAACAATCAACAAGGGCCAAGAGGAAATGAAGAATACAATTTCTGAATTGAAGAACATAGTAGAGGGAATCAAAACCAGGCTGGATGAAGCAGAGGATCAAATCAGCAACCTGGAGGACAAGGTAGGAAAAACTCCCCAGAAAGAGCATGAAAAGGAAAACAAGACTCAAAAAGAATGAAGAAGGGTTAAGGGAACTGTGGACAACATGAAACAAAATAATATACATGGAATAGGAATATCAGAAGGAGAAGAAGAGGAGCAAGGAATACAACACCGGAATGAAAAAGTAATGATTGAAAACTTCCCTAATTTGATGAGAAAAAAAGCCACATAATTCCAGGAAGCACAGAGGGTCCCAATCAAGAGGCCCAACACAAGGAGGCCCACTCCAAGGTACATCATAATTAAAATGGCGGACTTCCAGCCAAAATGGAGGCATAGGCAGACACACTGTGCCTCCTCTTACAACCAAAATTAAGGACAACAAGTATTTAGAAACAAGAAAACAACCAGAACTTATAGAAAATTGAACTGTACGAAGTCCAACAACCATTCATCCAGACCAGTAAGAGGGGTGGAGTCGAGACAGGAAAAAGTGGAGGTGCGGAACCGGGAATGCAAGCAGCAGCGGCTGGCAGTTCCCAGGTGCACAGGCGGCAGCTGGCGGTCCTCGAGCACAGGGGGGCAACTGTGCAGACCCAGTGAGGCCGCACAAGGCGGCTGGCTGACCAGGTGGTCCCATATTCGCGCACACAGACGGTCCAGGCAAAGGGGAAGTGGCGCAAGAGACTGAATCCAGTAGAGAGTGGAGCAGGCGCAATTGTTCCCTCTCAGACCCCACCCCCCACATACAGCGTCACAACCCAGCAACTGGGTTGCCCCACACTGGGAAGTGCCTGAGGCTCCACTCCTCACTATGTAACAGCACGCATGCGTGCGCAGATAATCCAGGTGAAGGGGAAGTGGCAGAAGGGACCGGAGTCCAGGAGAGAGCGGAACAGGCACCATTCTTCCCTCTCGGACCCCGCCCCCACATACAGTTTCACAACCCAGCAACTGGGCTGCCCCGCCCTGAGGAACACCTAAGGCTCCACCCCTCACGACGTAATAGCCGCGACCAGACTAAAACCAAAACAAAACAACAACAAAAAAAAAACACCAAAAATGGCTCAAACCAGAGAACAAATAAAGGCCCCAGAGCCAATTCCTCTAAGCCGTGAAGAGATAGCCAATGTATCAGATGCGCAGTTCAAAGCACTGGTCATCAAGATGCTCACAGAATTGGTTGATTTTGCTCACAAATTAGATGAAAAAATGCAGACTACAATACATGAAATGAAGGAAGATGCATGGGGAACCGATAGAGATAGAAGAAAAACTGGGACTCAAATCAATGGAGTGGACCAGAAGGAAGAAACTAACAACCAAACAGAAAACGAGGAAGAAACAAGAATTCAAAAAAATGAGGAAAGGCTTAGGAATATCTGGGACATCGTTAAACGTCCCAACATCCGAATTATAGGGGTCCCAGAAGAGGAAGAAGAAGAGCAACAAGTGGAAAACTTATTTGAACAAATAATAAAGGAGAACTTCCCCAATCTGGCAAAGGAAATAGACTACCAGGATGTCCAGGAAGCTCAGAGAGTTCCAAAGAAGTTGGACCCAAGGAGGAATACACCAAGGCACACCATCATTACATTAGCCAAGATTCAAATGAAGGAGAGAATTCTAGAAGCAACAAGGGATAAGGGGACAGTCCCTTACAAAGAAGTTCCCATCAGACTGCCAGCTGATTTCTCAAAAGAGACCTTCCAGGCAAGAAGGGGCAGGAAAGAAATATTCCAAGTCTGAAAGTCAAGGACCTACCTCCAAGATTGCTCTATCCAGCAAAGCTTTCATTTAGAATGGAAGGGCAGATAAAGTGCTTCTCGGAGAAGGTCAAGTTCAAGGAGTTATCATCACCAAGTCCTTATTATATGAAATGTTAAAGGGACTTATCTAAAAAAAAGAAGATCAAAGATATGACAGTGAAAAGACGGCAAACTCATAGCTATTAAGAACCACACCTAAAATAAAAGCAAACTAAGCCAACAGCTAGAACAGGAACAGAACCACAGAAATGGAGATCATATGGAGGGTTAGCAACAGGGGAGTGGGAGGAGGAGAGGGGGGAAAAGGTACAGAGAATGAGTAGCATAGATAGTGGGTAGAAAATAGACAGGGGGAGGGTAAGAATAGTATGGGAAATGTAGAAGCTAAAGAACTTATGACACATGGACATGAACTAAAGGGGGGAATGTGGGTGGGAGAGGGTGTGCAGGGTGGAGGGGAATGATGGGGGAGAAATGGGACAACTGTAATAGCATAATCAATAAAATATATTTAAAAAACAAAACAAACAGAAAAACAAATAAATAAATAAATAAATAAATAAATTTTCATTATTGGAAAAAATAAAATAAAATGACAAAATTTCAAGACAATGAGAGATTCTTAAAGTCAGCAAGAGAGAAACAGGAAGTAACATACAATGTAGTTCTGATAAAGCTGGCAACTAATTTCTCAACATAAACATTACAAGCCAGAAGGGAATGAAAAGAAATATATCAAGTAATGAAAAGCAAAGGCCTGCAACCAAGGCTACTCTTTCCAGCAAGTCACTCCATTAAAATGGAAGGTGAAATAAGGAGCTTTCCAGACAAAAGAAGGCTAAAGGAATACATGTACACAAAACCATCATTGCAAGACATGCTAAAGGAACTGCTTAAACAAGATGAAGAAAAACAGTGACAGAGATGGAGGAACACAGGTACAAAGGGAGTAAAATGGCAATGAATAAGTACCTATCAATAATAACCTTAAATGTAAATGGATGAAATGCTCCAAACAAAACACATAGGGTAGCTGAATGGACAAGAAAACATGACCCACACATATGCTGCCTACAAGAGACCCATCTCAGAATAAAAGACCTACACAGAGTGAAAGTGAAGCATTGGAAAAAAATATTCCAAGAAAATGGCCAGGAAAAAAAAAAAGCCAGAGTTACAATACTTATATCAGACAAAATAGACTTCAAAACAAAGGTCATAAAAAGAGACCCAGAAGGACACTTCATAATACTCAAGGGAAGAATCCATCAAGAAGACATAAATTTATAAATATATATGTAGCCAACATAGGAGCACCCAAATACATAAGGAAAATCTTGAAGGCTTCAAGAAAGATATAGACAGCAATACAATTATAGTAGAGGATTTTAATACCCCATTGTCAACAATGAATAGATCTTCCAAACAAAATATCAACAAGGATATTATGGAATTGAATGATGCATTAGATCAAGTGGACTTAACTGATTATAGATAGATGATAGATAGATAGATAGATAGATAGATAGATAGATAGATAGATAGATAGACAGATGATAGATATAGATAGATATAAATATATATAGATATATATAGAGAGAGAGATAGAGAGATATATGTAGGCACATATCTATAGAGAGAGAGATCTATATATCTATATATATAGAAACATAGAACCTTTCATCCCAAAGAAGAAAAATACACATTCTTTTCAAGTTCACATGGAATATTTTCAAAGATAGACCACATGATAGGACACAAAACAAGACTCAACAAATTCAAGAAAATTGAAATCATATCAAGGATTTTCTTGGACCACAAGAGCTTGAAACTAGAAACCAACTGCAAGGAAAAAATTCAAAAATATTCAAACTCATGGAGCCCGAATAGCATGCTATGAAAGAATGAATAGGTTAATAATGAGATCAAGGAAGAAATAAAAAAGTTGGCAACAAATGAAAATGAACACACAACAGTCCTAAACCTATGGGACACAGCAAAGGCAATCTTGAGAGGGCAATCTTCATAGCAATACAGGCCTACCTAAAAAAGATGGTAATATTTCAAATAAACAACCTATCCCTAAATCTACAAGAACTGGAGGAACAATGACAAACAAAGCCCAGAGTGAGTAGAAGGCAGGAAATAATCAAGATCAGAGCAGAATTAAATGGCATAGAGACTAAAAAAATAATTCAAAAGATCAATAAATCCAGGAGCTTGTTCTTTCAAAAAATAAACAAAATTGACAAGCCTTTAACCGGATTCAGCAAGAAAAAAAGAGAGGACCCAAATAAATAAAATCAGAAATGAAAGAGGAGAAATTACAACTGATACCAAAGAAATACAAAGGATAGTAAAAAATTACTACTAACAACTATAGGCCAAGAAATTTGAAAACCTGGTGAAATGGACAAATTTCTAGAAAAATAAAATCTTTCAAAATTGAATCAAGAAGAAGCACAAAGCTTAAATAGACTGGTAACAACTGGTGAAATTGAAGCAGTACTCAAAAAAGTCCCATCACACAATATCCCTGGACCAGATGGTTTCACAGGAGAACTTTACAAAACATATAAGTAAGAGCTAACCCCTATTCTTCTCATACTATTCCAAAAAGTCCAAGAAGAGGGAATATTACCAAACTCTTTTTATGAGGCCAGCATCATCCTAATCCCCAAACCAGACAAAGACACAAAAAAGAAAGAAAACTACAGGTCAATATCGCTGATGAACATAGATGCTACTACAATCCTTAACAAAATACTGGCAAACCACACCCAGAAATACATAAAAAAGATCATACATCGTAATCAAGTTGGATTTATCCCAGGGGTATAAGGATGGTACAATATTCGCAAATCCATACATGTAATACAGCACATAAACAAAAGGAAAACAAAAATCACATGATTGTATCAATAGATGTAGAAAACTCATTTTATAAGGTACACCACCCATTTATGATACAAACACTGAGTAAAGAGGGAGTAGAGGGAGCATTCCTCAACATAATAAAGGCCATGTATGAAAAACCTACAGCCAACATCATACTCAATGGGCAAAAACTAAAAGCTTTCCCAATAAGATCAGGGACAACACAAGAATGTCCACTTTCACCACTTCTATTCAAAATAGTATTGGAAGTCCTAGCCACAGCACTCAGACAAGAAAAAGAAATAAAAGGCATCCAAATTGGAAAGGAGGAAGTAAAACTATCATTGTTTGCAGATGACGTGACAGTGTACATAGAAAACCCTATAGACTCCTCTAAAAAAACTACTCAACCTAATAAGTGAATTTGATGAAGCAGTGGGATACAAAGTCAATATTCAGAAATCGAAGGTGTTTTTGTACACTGACAACAAAATATCATAAACAGGTATCAGGAAAAAAATCCCATTTGCTATAGCAACAAGAAAAATAAAGTACCTAGGAATAAACCTAACCAAAGAGGTAAAAGACATATACTCAGAAAACTACACAACACTGAAGAAAGAAATTAAGGAAGACACAAATAAATGGAAGCATATACCATGTTCATGGATTGTAAAAGTTAACATCATTAAAATGTCCATACTACCCAAAACAATCTATAGATTCAGTGCAATTCCTATTAAGATAACAATGGCTTATCTCACTGATCTAGAACAACTACTCCAAAAATTTATATGGAATCAAAAATGACCCCAAATAGACACAGCAATGTTGAGAAAGAGGGATAAAGTTGGAGGGATCAAAACATCTGATATCAAACTATAATAAAAGGCTACTGTAATCAAAACAGTCTGACACTAGCATAAGAACGGATACATGGATTAATGGAACAGAATAAAGAGCCAAATAAACCTATGTCTCTGGTCAATTAATATTTGACAAAGGGGGCACAGGCATACAATGGAGTAATAATAGTCTCTTCAATAAATGGTGTTGGAAGAACTGGACTGGTACATGCAAAAAAAAAAAAATGAAACTATACCACCAACTTACACCATACACCAGAATAAGCTCAAAATGGTAAAAAACTTAAACATAAGCTGTGATACCATAAAAGTCCTAGCAGAAAACATAGGTAGTAAGATTTCAGATATCCCACATAGCAGTATTTTTGCAATACATCTCCTAGGGCAAGGGAAAAAAAGGCAAAAATAAACACATGGGACTACATCATATTAAAAAGCTTCTTCATGGCTAAAGAAACTATCATCAAAATTAAAAGGGAACCAACCATGTGCGAGAACATATTTGCCAATGATACAAGGGAGAAAGTTTTAATCTCCAAAATATATAAAGAACACATATAACTCAACACCAGGAAGACAAACAATCCAATTAAAAAATGGGCAAAGGACCTGAATAGACACTTCTCCAAGGTGGACATACACAGGGTCCATAGACATACGGAAGAATGCTCAACATCAGTGGCCATCAGAGAACTGCAAATTAAAACCATGATGAGATATCACCTCACTCCTGTCAGAATGGTCATCACTAATAAATCAACAAACAAGTGCTGGTGAAGATGTGGAGAAAAGAGAACCCTAATGCTCTCTTGGTGGGAATGCAGACTAGTACAGCTACTGTGGAAAACAGTGAAGAATCTCCTCAAAACAATTAAAAATGGATCTGTCTTTTGACCCAGCCATTCCACTGCTGAGAATATATACTAAGAATCCCAAAACACCAATTCTAAAGAACTCATGCACCCCAATGTTTATAGCAGTGCTATTTACAAAAGCCAAGTGTTGGAAACAGCCCTAGTGCCCTTCAGTAGATGAGTGGATCAAAAAGCTGTGGTACATTTGTACAGTGTAATACTACGCAGCAGAAACAAAGGAGGAATTACTTTTGCAACAGCATGGATGGAAGTGGAGACTATCATGCTAGGTGAAATAAGCCAATTGACAAAAGGCAAATGCCATGTGATCTCATTTATAACAGGAATCTCATGAACAAAATAAACTTATGAGCGAAATAGAACCAGAGACATGGAAATGTGGAACAGACCAACAGCGGCAATTAGGAATAGGAAGGAGGATAACAGCAAAAAAGGGGAAATGACTAGACAAAGAACATGTATGAATGACCCATGGACATGGACAATGGTGTGGGGATTGACTGCAGCAGCAGGTGGCGGGCTGGGCAGAGGAGGGCAAAGGAGGGGAAATTGAAGCAATTGTAATAAAATAACAATAAAAAATCCTAAAAAAATAAAAATAAAACTTAAAAAGGAAAAATGCATGGCAACTATTCATACAAGTTTATTAAGAGTATCTTGCTCTGAGGAGGGAGAGAAAATAAACAAGGGTGAGAATTTGGGTATCAGTAGAGTTCTACTTGTATAAGGAGTAAAGGTGAAGAGAGAAAAAGAGAGGGAGAGAGGGAGGGAGAAGGGGGAAGACCTGAACTAAATATGGCAAATATTAACAACTATTTTATCTTGGTATTGTGTATATTTTGTGCTTGAATTTTTTCATAATTTTTAAACCATTTCTTTATAGAAACAAAGCATTTCATAAATGTTTAAACAGTGTCAAAATTATTACAACACACATTTATCTTCCCAAATATCTCCATTTAAGGGCAACATTCATTTACACAACATGCTTCTGAAAAATAAACTATTGCTATTTCATATATTCCCCTTGTTTAAAGGCTAGAGTAAAGCACTGAGCATTAAGCATATAGTTTAGAATATCCCATGAAGGGAATGGGTTATAAATTGAGACTAAAACTATATCATTTGAGATCCTTCTCTTTGATATCCTTATGTGTGTGTGTGTGTGTGTGTGTGTGTGTGTGTGTGTATTATGCAATTTTTTCAGTAAATATCAGGTCAATATTCTAAGAACATGTCTTTATTTTGCCTGAAAAAGCAGAGCCTGAGATAAAGAAATAGGTTAGAATTGGAAACCTAAAGAGAAATCAAGGTTCTAATTCTGTGGCAGCCATACTGATGCCCACAGTTTGTCAATGCTGCACCCAGGAAATGATATTCAGAAAGGTCCTCACGCTTCCTCCACTGCCAGCAAGATACCATGAATTATTTAATTTCCTTCAATTCCTTAAGTTTATTTTTACAGGAAAAAAAGTTCTTCCTCTACTGTGACAGTTATATCACTTTTTTCTCTTCCAGTGCCTCCGTGAGGCTCTTGATGTGAAAGAGTAGCTTTCCTAGACAACTGTTATTCAAAATGAAAAGCTGCATGGGTCTTGTCAGCCTCCATCTTACACTATTTAATTTTCACTCTGGAGTTCACAAAATGGCCATTCCTATAATGCATTCCATGTTTCCAGATAGAGAAGATTGCTGGCACAGTAAATATCCATCTAAGCCGTCTTTCTCATCAACGAAACACGTCGTTTGTAGTACCCACACATCAACAGAACTTCCTCAAGCCTGCCACTATTGCTTTTTCGTAATTATATTTTATAATCCTCCTTTACACACGAGAGCTCGATTCACTTCCTCCTACAATGCATTAACATCCTCTTCAAATCCATTAGTGGTATCACAAGCTCCACAGCATCGTTCCCTCTTCAAAATATTTTGTTATTAAGTTATTGTACTGCGAGCTGGGAGTCTATGAATATTTAAGCAAGGCATTGCATGTTTATGTATATTTCCACCAAGACAAAAAAAAAGCCTATTTGCCCTAATATTTTGGCAGCAGTTTAAAAGTGCTATGTTTTTTAAAAAGAGATGCTTGCTTCAGTTTAAAATGATTGGTATAAGTAATAAATAATCCTTTAAAAAAAATCCTTGATGATTTAAAACTTACTTGTTCTTCCATCTGCAAATAAAATGCCGATTTTAGTTAACAATGGGGTAGGAACAGGCAAACTGATTCCAGGGCTCCAAAGACCCTGGACATTTCCTTAGCACAGCTACCTCATTCCCGGGGTGCTGGCTCTACATTCACTCGTTAGCAACTGAAACCGATTATCCCTAGAACTCAGTGATGATTATGGTGATGTTTCCATTATTGTTTATAATTTTCTAAGGTATACCACTCTCTTGAGTTATTTGAACATATGTATAGATCTTAATAACCCATTCATTTTATCCAAAATAAAATTAATTACATGATTTGATACATCGCATATTTGAAATGCAATGACAAAATATGTCAAAATGTCCATCAACAGATGAATGGATAAATATATATAGTATATCCATACGATATAATATTTTCCAGCAATAAAAAGAACAAAGTACTGATATATTATACAACATTAATAAAACTTGAAACTATTATGCTAAGTGAAAGAAGCTGGTCATAAAAGGCAATACATTACGTGATTTCATTTGTATAAAATGTCCAGAGTAGGCAAATCTATGAGACAGAAAGTAGATTAGTTGTTTAGGGCTGGCGGAGACCAGAGGTATAGGGGATAGGCCGGTGATAACCACAGAGTGCAGGGTTTCTCCTTGGGTGATGAAAAAGTTCTAAAATCGACTGTGGGAATGGTAGCACATATCTGTGACCATACTGAAAACCACTGTACAATTTAAATGAGTAACTTGTATCCTGCATGAATTATATCTCAGTTAAAATGTTATTAAAATGAATAGTAGTAACCTCATTTCTCTTAATAAAAATGACATATTAATTCATTATGTCATGTTGGACACTCATCATCAGCCTCCCAAGTTGTACATGGAGACAGAGGTGGGATTAGAGTGACATTGCTTAATGTGTGGGAAGTGCAAGGAAGAGGGTGACCCACTGCAAAATCATCTTGGATTTTTTTTAAGTACATATTCCTTTTCTCTCAACAATCGTGCGGTCCCCACCCCTACACCAGGAGCCACAACTCCATGGGGAAGTATTGAATGGTAGTGGGAGTGAGTCATCTATCTAAAAAGCCTTTGGAAACAACCACTTTAAGTGATGACATCAAGACGGTGCATATAAGGATAAACAAGTGTGGTGGTGAATATTGGACTTATTTAAGGAAACATGCTACCATGTTTATCATTTAACAAAGATAATCAGCACCCTTCCTCTTTGGCAATGTTATGCTTCATTCTACATAGGTTAATAATGACAGTCAAGAGAGGCAATTAACATTTTTAGGCAAAGTAATTGAGTAAGGTTGGAAATATTCGTTTCGTGTCAAGACAAATCTGCTGTTTAAAGTTCCAGAGGAAAAACAGTATGGAGAGTTGAAGTCATGTATTAAATACGTAATTATGAACTTTCTAAAAAACGGTTATTATGTTTTCTCCCCTGTTTGGATTACTTCTAACTGTTTTACCTTTGACCTCAGACACCCGCCCTATGTCCAGATTACAGTACCAAACAGAAGCAATTTGGGACAAACTCATCATTGTTTTTCACCTGTTAATTACCCTTCTCATTTTTCTTTATATTTGACACTGTCCTTCTTGAAACCTTCCTCCCTTCCTTTCTTTGATACCATGGTATTGCTTCTTCTTTTTAGAATGATATCTGATGCCTGCATAGTACTTAGTATGTGTCAGTCACTGTTTTAAGCACCTTCTATATTTATCCCATTTAATCTCAACAACTCTCCAATATAGTGCTAATTACTCCATCTTTAAGACAAGCAAATTCAAAGACAAAAGTTTAAGAACCGTTCACTTTTATTTTTTCTGTCCTATCTGTAGTTTCTGACTCCTTCACAGAACACAGGAAAAGAGTAAGTTTTCACTTTACCGATACTATTGTGAGTTGGCCTCCTGCACTCTGAGTCAGACAAGTGGTCAGAAGTATGTGTTTAATGGATCCTTTCCTGAGTTCTTAGGAGATTCCCATCACTGAGAGAATTTTCACCTATAGTTTCTCTTGAAGCCGGTAATGTACTGGCTCACTAACTCCCACTGTCTCTGCGTCTGAAATCAAGGAATTAGATTGTTTGTGGAAGTCTGATTGCCTCTTCAGGAATGATCTGACCTTAGGTAGAATTTCAGATGAATCCAGCCTAATATTCTTTCTCACCTGGCCCAAATTTAGTCCAAAGGAAATACTCACACACATTTGCCTCAGCAATACTAGATAATGCAGGCCGTATAACATTACAGTCACTTCTTGCTAACTTGTCCCAAGGGAGCCAGCAGCATATTTCATGCCTATTACATTGCTTAGGCAGGAGTTAGACCAACCACTAGTCTCCCCGCTGCGGCGAACATATGTCAGCTCCCAGGACTGTCTCAATGAAAGCCTCTTTAAGTTGAAGACTTTAACTCAATTCATCTCTTTATTGAGCTGAGGTGCTAAAGAACTCACAGAACACACAAAGATCTCTCCAAAAATTATTGCTGCCTATTCTATTCTTTCTGTACACTTTTATATTCCTTATTTGGTACAGGAAGTTAAAAGTTTTCTGAATGATTTTTGCCATGTCTTTTAAATCTTGTTCTAGCATCAACTCATTTTGGAACTCAGTATCTGAAACGTGTGTGTGTATTCATGTATAAAGATATCTTCATGTTTGTTTCTGATTCCTCTACAGAACTATTAGTCTTACAATGGCATTGAGCAGGTCTGTTATATCCACCACAATATATACAGCATTTATTCCAGTGTGTGGCATTTATTAGGCATTCGTACAATATTTATATAGTGAATAAATGCATGAACATATGTTTTCTTACTTATTAATAAAAATATATTAAGACGGTTCAGAAAGATCCCATACTCAGCTATAACCATGAAGCCATACAGGTCCCAAAAGCAATTACCATTTTTCCATGAGAAATATTTTTTCATTTTTGAATCTTGCCTAAAAATGGATCAGTTAAGTAGTAAACATTATTTCCAGAGTTCTACGCAGTCCTGCCAAAGTGTCTATCATGGCATGATACAAACAGGCATTTTTTTAAAAATAAAGCAGTTTACAATACAACTGTATGCTAAATGCTGTAAATTCTCAGTTAGCTACACAAAAAGATTAGGCCTCACTGCTAATGAAATGAATGAATATAATTGACAGTTATGAGATCTCATCATAATGTACATGATACGATAAATCTGGTTACTAGACATTCTGTGGTACACTGTTTTAAATACATTGATTACCTTGGAGTCAGCTTATTTTCAAATTCCTGATTGTGACCTTTGATATGAACATACCACACATATGCATTATAATACATCTTTTCCAAATCAATGCATATGACCAGAAGAGTAGGAGCTTTACAAAAGCCTCTGTTACCATCTATTGCCAGTTTGTAACAGATGTTGTGATAATAAAAATTCCTGCTTGAAACAAATAAAAAGACTCTCCATATTGGCCTTTCCATGGTGCCTATTCTGGATTAGTAATTCCAGATCAAGTAAAGGAAAACTAACTCTCAACAAAACAGAACCACACCAAAATCAATAACAAAAAATTAATTTTCTGTGTGAAATTAATTTGCTAATTGTCATGAATGAAAATTCATTTAACTTTTAAAACATGAGGGTTTAATTTTGTTTAGTTTTAAGAAGAAGAAAATGAGGGCATTGTTTTTCCTGCTGTTGGTATTTTATCAGCAACACCCTAACAAGATTTATTAACAAGAAATCTTGGTCAAGATCCTCAGAAAGCTTGAGATAGCACCTTTAAAATTTTTGACCAAAGGATGAAAGTATGTTTCTGAACATTTGTAATCTACAGTATTCAGAATATCTATAATGAATCACTTAAAATAAAAATATCATTCAAAATACAAATTTAAGTATTTCAAAGGGAAATATTCATATGTTTTAATGAACCTATTTTGAATTGGGTTATTTGTGTTTTTATTGTTGAGTTGTAAGAGTTCTTTATTCTGCAGACAAGTCCTTTATCAGATACACGATTAGCATATTTCTCTCAGGAGGGTTGCCTTTTCACTTTCTTACTAGTGTCCTTTGAAGAACAATATTTTTAAATTTTGATGAAATCCAATTCCTCTATTGTTTTCCTGTGTTGCTTATGTTTTCAGTGGTGTCATATCTAAAATAAAATCATCTAATCCAAGGTCAAGAAGACTTGCAACTATGTTTCCTTCTAAAATTTTTATAGTTTAACTCTTTGAATCAGAAATTTGAATAATTTTTACATGTAATGCGAAGTAAGGGTCCACCTTTATTTTTCTGCATGTGGATTGTCCCGCCACGTGCTCCGTACATTTGTTGAAAAGACTGGCCTTTCCCCTGTGAATGGCCTTGGCACCTTTGCTGAAAATCAATTGTTCCTAAATGTATGGCTTTATTCCTTGATTCTCAATTATATTATAACAATATATATGTCTGTTTTTATGCCAGTATCACACTTTCTTGATTGCTGTAGCTTTCTGTTAAGGTTTGAAATTAGGAAGTGTAAGCCCTGCAACTTTGTTCTGTTTTTCAAGATTGTTTTGGTGATTCTGGGACCTTTGCATTTTCATATAAATTTTAGGATCAGTTAATTAATTTTTGCCAGAAATGAAGTTGAGATTTTTATGGAGATTGTATTGTATCTACAGATCCATTTGGGGAGTACTGTCATCTTAACAATATTGTTTCCCTATCCATAAACACAGGATGTCTTTATTTATTTACATCTTCTTCAATTTCTTTCAATGGTTATTTTATAGTTTTGCTGTATAAGCATCTTGGTACACTCAGGTTGCTATTACAAAATACAACAGACTGAGTACCTTATCAACAAAAACATTTATTCCTCATGTTCTGGAGGCTGGAAGTCCAGGACCATGGTGCTCTAACAAGCATTACATGCTGGTAATGGCCGTCTGTGTGGTTCCTAATCGGTGCCTTCTAGTTGTAGGCTCACAAGTAGGAAGGTGTTGCGGACCATTCAGCCTGGATTCTGGAGCTGTAACTGCACCCCATAGCTAAGCTGAGTAAGAGCCAAGGGACCCCACTTTATCTGGGTCTGTTCTGTTAAGAGGACGTGAGCCACTAAGGAGACAAAGCTTATCTCCCTGGCAGGAGCACCACTTCTGCCTCATCCACCTCTGGCCACAATGCTTAGTTGGTTAGTCAATGACGGGTAAGACTCCTCACAGGAGGGCCAACCTAAGCCAGATACGAACACTTGGAAGGCTCTCATGGAAGGGCTCCGGGGGACTGCAGCAAAGAGGGGGTGATGGACCCTTGCCCCCCAGCTATTCTGACATAGCACGAGTCCCCATTTCCATCTGGGAGATGCTTCCTGGCTCTAATTCGCTTAAGCTTCAAACTATGACCTTGGGTGGTGCAGCCCTGTCTGTGCAGGACAGAGTGATTCCCCGGTGATTGGGCATAAGAAAGAATTTGTAAAGTCCTGTGAAACCTGCTTTGTTTGCTAAGAGTGCTCTCATTTAAATGATAAGAGTCTGAGGAGGAAAGGACTCTGTCTCCCAAAGTTTTGCAACCCCCTTTCCTGACAGACACTGACTCAGATTAAGCCCTCAGGTTTCTTTGAAATGTTAACCATTGTTTAATCCTTGCTGCCTGACATACCTGTATTCCTGTGTATTTGAACCCAATAAAAGCCCAGTGAGGAATGGGCTCTGGGTCATTCTCCTTTGAGAGTTTGGCCACCTCTCCTCCCCAAGTAGATCATGTCTTCGTAGTTTTAGACAGGCGAAGCCCCCCGCCACAGGAAGGGGCTATGGATTTCTCTCTACCGAAGCCTCTCTTATAAGTCACTTATGCCATTTATAAGGATTCTACCCTCATGACTTAAGCACTTCTCAAATGCTCCACCTTCTAATATCATCGCACTGGGTATTTGAATTTCAATGTAAAAATTGCGGGGGGCAGCAGGGGGGATGCAAACATTCAGACCATGGTAACAAGTTTTAAAATTCCTCAATTAAATTTATTCCCAAGTATTTTATTTTTTAAATGTTATTATAAATAGAATTGTTTTCTTAGATTTATTTCCAGGATGTTCACTGTTAACATACAGAAATACAATTGACTTTTGTCTACTGATCTTGTATCCTGAAACATTGGTGAACACATTTATTAGTCTTCACAGCACCCAGCTGTATTGTGGTAAAACTAGTGATTAAAATGTGTATATTTAAGGTATACAACAGCAGGATTTAATATATATTGTGAAATAATCACCACAATCAAGTTAACTAACATTCATCACCTCAGATAGTTATCATCTTCATGTTTATGTGTATGTTAACATTTAGAATGAACTTATTTTTAATTTTTTAGTCATGTCTTTAGTAGTGTGTAGACATATTTTGACTTCAGAAACCAGGCAGTGGAAGGAACAGAGAGCAAAGGTTAAAGAGAAAAAAGAGAAGACCAACAAAATGTTATACCATTGGGATAAATATTATTATATATATAAAATATAGTCTTAGAAAGGGAGTGAGTACTGTTATTTGCAACAATATGGATGAACCTTGAGGGCATTGTGCTAAGTGAAATAACACTTAGCAAAAGGTGACAAATACTGCATGACATCACTTATATGTGGAATCAGAAAAGGGTAGAATTCATAAGGTAGATCTCCCAATTCATAATCCACAACAACCCTCTTTAGCATGTGGTTTCTATGTCACGTAATACTAACATGACAGAATTCATAAAAGCAGAAAGTAAAAGTTGGCTGCCAGGGGCTAGTGGTCGGGAAAATAGGGAGAGGTTGGCAAAGGGTATAAACTCACAGTTATAAGATAAAGTCTGAGGGTCTAATGTATAACATTGTATCTATAATTGATAACATTGTTATCAATTAACAGTGTTATCAATTGAAATTTGTTACTATAATTGAAATGTGTTAAAAGAGTAGAACTTAAATATTGTCACCAAAAAGGGGAGGGTAAATTTGTGGGTGATAGATCTTTTAATTGACTCCATAGGGGAGATCCTTTTGATGTATATATGTATCAAATCATTACATTGTACACTTTAGATGTCTTATCATTTTATTTGTTAATTATAGCTTAGTAAAGCTTAATAATAAAATAAAAAACAAATTTCTGGTCCCAGATGAGATTTACTGAATCAGATTCTAAAAAGTAGAAGAGCATTGTTTCAAAGTACATGCAAAACTTCTGAGAATTTTAAACATGCATTGCTATTTTGACTCTAATCCAGAAACACAAAGATACTATATCTCCAAAATTCCCCAAATTTATCAGTATAATATCTTGAAACATAAAGTAAGCTGCTTTCATAGCTATTATTTAAATATTATATTCTGTTGACTAGAATCCATATTATTTTTAAATGTATGTAAACTGTTTTGTTCTTACTTTATTTTAAACTTGTTTCATCATGTAAACATCAGAAAACTAGAAGGAGTATATATATCACATATGGTGTGGAAAGATAAATGCTACATCTTAAAAGTGTGACTCCTTTTAGCCTGTATCAGTTTAATTACATTCTGCTTGCCTTAAAAAAAATAACTATTTCATGGGCAAAGTGAGATCAGTGTTAGAACTAGATAGAGTACAGAACTCCCAATTTGTAATCCACGACCACATGCTTTACTATATGGTTTCAATGCTACATAATGCTAACATGACACAGATTTGAGTATTACACAAATTAGAAAGACTGTGTCAGATGGCTAGTGTTCAAAGGCAGAATAGCCTTTGAAAATGGGTCCCTTATTCTCCCTAAACTCAGTTTCTTCATCTTACAATATTCTATACCCTATATTCTCACTATTTTTATAAAATTCAAAAAATTAACACATATAGCACTTAGCCCAGTGCCTGGGAGTATTATGATTCATCAAATGATTTCCTCTTAACATGACCAATAGAATTTCAATAACAAAAATAATACCTGGTATAATGATATAGTCTAAAAAATAGAAATTGTTCTATTTCTGAAATCTTCATTCTAAATGAATTTAAATCTATCTATTTACATATCTAATAAAATTTTATTATATGACGTTAATACTTTGCATTTTGAACTAGTCCAAAGTGCGATGCTTAGGAATTTAACTCAAATTAACACTAGTGTTGCCACTTCCACAGGGATGATATAAAAAGTTACAATGTTACTAAAGACTCAGCTGGATTCCTGTCAGTGCTAATAAGCTTCAACTTCATCATTTGTTAGTGCAATTAAAAACTCCTTTCAACATTTCCTGACAAACAACACTTTCTCCAAAATAATTCATCTTGATCATTCCAAGCTATGTCTTTAGCCTGCTGACTTTGTCACCTCATGAGATTTCATAGGACAAACAAGGAGAGCATCCTTGACCACTCTCCCAGTCACATACCAGTATTGCATCAGTATGCAGAGCTCCTGTGTTCTCCAAAAAGAAATCAGAAAGTTTACTTCGAAGGAAGAATTCCCAAGACCCTAGATATGAGATCCCCTCAGTGGGTCTCCAATAACTACAGGAAAGATTAAACTTTATTTCCTTTCATTTTTTCTAAATCCATCATCAATTTTTAAGGCAAATAGAGTATGTGCTATACAAAATGATTGTATTGAGGAGACAGTCAATGAGGAGATTACCACATAACAATGGAGTTATCATTTTAAAAAAAATTAAATGAACAAACTCAACTAACAAAACAGAGACAGATTCATAGATGAGAGAAGATGACAGCCAGTGAGGGGGGCGGGGATGAGCTAGAGCATGGAGGGGTTGAGAAAAAAGGAAAAAGGACTCATGAACATGCACAACAGGGTGGTGAATACTGGGGGGAGGGGGGTAAATGAGGACTAAATGGTAATGGAAAAATACAATAAAGATTAAACTTAAAAAAGAAATCAAGCCTTGACACTAGGCAGTTCTGAATTTTAGTAAATGTGATGAAAGTATAAAAATCAGACATCTCTATGCAGTAAATTTTATGTTGTCTTAAAAAATTCCCCATCTAATCCATTGTGACAGATCAAAAGATGAGTTTGTAGATGTATAGAAACATTAAATATAACAGTAGCCTGACTTCAAATAAAAGTACTTTTGACTCAAAAGTATTCAACAATAATACTTCAAATGTGATTGATCATTAGATCCATCACAGTCACAGTTCAAGACTAAAATTTTTATCACTCTGCAGTAAAAATAGTCTTAAGAAACTAAAGTTATGAGAAAGGACAATTAAAATATTTCAGTTCTCTTTGGGGATATATAAATGTAGGTTAATATATGCCAGTGGTCAAAAACAGGATAATGCTAGGTCTAGACTTGCTCAAAAAGGTGCATGAGAGGTTATAACGATTTAGATAGCATGAAAATAATTTCCAGACATCCCCCAACCTCACCATTTTCTCAAATCTTGAGAAAGCCTTCAGATTCTTCCCATAAATGCCACTTTTACAAAGAAGCAGAGCCTTTGAAAGAAAAATATTTTTGGCTGTTAATGCTAGTGTATTCTTCCAGCCCAGTATTCAGAGTGCAAGACTGGACAGGCAATTACATGCAAATTTGTTGGGAGCTAGGAGGTTCATTTACTACATTCAACCCCATAGAGGAAGATCAATAGAAGTGCAAAACCTAATCCTAGATGAAAGCACCATGATCAGGTAATGGTTATAGAGCTAAGGCCCTCAGAAAAATGTTGGGAATCAAAGGGCATGCTAGAGAAAAGCATTATGCATAGTGCTTTTTTGAACCATATGGGAAAGACAACAGACGAAGTGAACCAAAGAGTTGGAACACAGTAAGGTAGACATGCAGTTCAACACAAATCGTTAGGGTGTTTGAAAAGATATGAATGAGGATTGAACCAATTAAAAATGGTTGCCTCGAAAACCTTTTGTTGGCTATTTCAAGAATAGTGGTTTGCAAACTACTGCTCAAACTTAAACCATGCAAGACATGCTTGCATTTAACTCTTAAGAGGAACTATTTACTGCTAGTTTTCTTGTCTTTAATTTTTGTGGGGGTCTTTTTCTGATGTTTTCTCCTACCCAAGGCCACATACCCTGTTGACATTTAGTAAAACTTACTAAATATTTCTTGATGAAAATTTAGAAAAATATATAAGTTAAGAGTTTTTGTTGATTTCATGGAAGGAAGATAATGACAATGAGCAGAGTGGGAACTGGTACATGTTGTAGAGGCTTGTGGTTGTTTTGATTGACTGTTAAATATTTTGAATACCACCATGGGTATGAACAGATATGCAGCCAGCACTATAAGGATAAAACAAAATTCCTTAAAGCATAATTGGTGTTTATCAATGATAACTATCAGTGTCTTCAGAATGTGTTGAGGGAATATGTGACCTAGTGCATGATGAACTTTGGAGGGGCTGCAAATCGTTTCCAAAGTTCCCACACAACTGCTAAAATTGCATGCAAGTTTTTATGTTCATGTACCCTGTTGCCATTTACTAGAGAAGGAAGTCTTTAAAGAGAATCTTCTTTTCGAAACAGAAATAAAATCTCTAGAACTTTTAATAAATAAGAAAATTGGCCAGCAATTTCTGTGTTAGTCTATGTCCTCTGCGAAGCAGATGCCAAACAGGATTAAGCATGCAAGGATTTTATCAGGGGAAATGCCCATGAGAGAAAATGAGACAACAGCATGGGAAGATGGGAAGAGCCATCAGACCAGAGTACACATCTGACCCCAAGAGAAGAGAGAAAAGGAACCATCCTAGATTGTCCTGTGGTCTAAGGAAAATTGGACAAGGCATCTTAATGGGGGAGTTCTAGAACCAAAGTTACCCACCAGTGGAGTTCAGAGACTCATAAGAATGGGTCAGCCTTGGTCTCTCGCTACACTCAACCTGGAGGAGGTTAGGAGGATAGATGGTCTCAGCGCAAACATGGGTTTCAGAGCCCAGCAGCTGGGGCTGTGAGTCAGTTTTGCCCACTGTAGTTGGAGGTATGCAAGGCACATGTTTGTGGCTGTCATTCTTTGAGTCACATTATTGGTCAAATCTGCTCTCCAACCTGCTAAAAATCTTTTTTACAAAATGAGACTAAATTATGCAGTTTTGAGCTAGTCACTTAATCTCAGCATGTTTCATTGTCTTGATCTGAATAACAATCCCAATTTAAAACTTATTTAGAGCTTTAATTCATTAGTACACCCCAGACATACCACCAGGTTTATATTTTCATAGTTTAGATTGCTTTTATTTAAAACTAAAACCAAAAGATTTTTCTCTTTTTCCACCTAATGGTCTTTGAATTAGTCATTCACAAGCTGAGAGTTCATTATTGGTAAGATTCTACACTAGGTGCAGTATAGAATATTATTAAATATCAGGAATACCAGATTGAGCTGTGTTTTAAATTGAATGAAGACCAGAGGAAAAGCATGACCAGTAGATAAAATTACATAAGGAAAGTTCAGCAGCCACAACCTAGAAACATAATGTACATGCCTCAACAGGATTATTCTGAATCACAATGTCATTTCAGAAAACAATCATCACATAATACACCACATAAACAAAATGAAACAGAAAAATCACATGATCATATCAATAGATGGAGGAAAAGCATTTGATAAGGTACAGCACCCATTAATGATAAAAACACTCAGTAAAGTGAAAATAGAGGGAGCATTCCTCAACATAATTAAGGCCATATATGAGAGACTTACAGCCAACATCATACTCAATGGACAAAAACTTAGAGCTTTCTCATTAAGATCAGGAATGAAACAAGGATGCCTACTTTCACCAATCCTATTCAACATAGTACTGGAAGTCCTAGCCACAGCAATCAGACAAGAAAAAGAAATAAAAGGCATCCAAATTGGAAAGGAAGAAGTAAAACTGTCATTGTTTGCAGATTACATGATAGTGTACATAGGAAATCCTATAGACTCCACCAAAAAACTATATCACCCAATAAATGAATTTGGCAAAACAGCTGGATACAAAGTCAATACTCAGAAATCAAAGGTATTTTTGCACCACAACAATGAAACATCAGAAACAGAAATCAGGAAAAAAAATCCCATTTGATATAGCAATGAAAAAAATAAAGTACCTAGGAATAAACCTAACCATGGAGGTAAAAGACCTGTACTCAGAAAACTACACAACACTGAAGAAAGAAATTAAGGAAGACACAAATAAATGGAAGCACATATCATGTTCATGGATTGGAAGAATTAACGTCATCAAAATGGCCATACTACCCAAAGCAATTTATAGATTCAATGTAATCCCTATTAAAGTACCAATGACATATTTCACAGATATAGAACAAACATTTCAGAAATTTATATGGAATCATAAACAACCCCGAATAGCTGCAACAATTTTGAGAAAGAACAAAGCAGGAGGGATCACAATACATGATATCAAACTATAATACAAGGCCACTGTAATCCAAACAGCCTGGTACTGGCATAAAAACAGGCACATAGACCAATGGAACAGAACAGAGAGCCCAGAAATAAATTCAAGTCTCTATGGTCAATTAATATTTGACAAAGGGAGAAGATGCATAAAATGAAGTAAAAATAGCCTCTTCAACAAATGGTGTTGAGAGATTTGGACAGCTGCATGCGAAAAAATGAAACTAGATCACCAACTTACACTATACACAAAAATAAATTCAAGGTGGATAAAAGACTTAAATATAAGTCATGACACCATAAAAGTCCTAGAGGAAAACATCGGCAGGAAAATCTCAGACATTCCACGCAGCATCTTCATGGATATGTCCCCTAAAGCAAGGGACATAAAGGAAAGAATAAACAAATGGGTCCTCATCAAATTAAAAAGCTTCTGCATGGCTAAAGAAAACAGCATTAAAATAAAAAGAGAACCAACCGCATGGGAGAACATATTTGTCAATGATACCTCAGACAAGGGTTTGATCTCCAAAATATGTAAAGAACTCACACGACTCCACTCCAGGAAGACAAAAAACCCAATTAAAAAATGGGCAAAAGATTTGAACAGGCACTTCTCCAAGGAAGACATACAGAGAGCCCAGAGACATATGAAAAGATGCTCAGCATCACTAGCCATTGGAGAGATGCAAATTAAAACCACAATGAGATACCACTTCACACCTGTCAGAATAGCCATCATTAATAAATCAACAAACAAGAAACGCTGGCAAGGATGTGGAGAAAAGGAAACCCTAGTGCACTGTTGGTGGGAATGCAGACTGGTGCAGCCACTGTGGAAAACAGTATGGAATTTCCTCAGAAAACTAAAAATGGAACTGCCTTTTGACCCAGCAATTCCACTGCTGGGACTATACCCTAAGAGCCCTGAAACACCAATTCAAAAGAACCTATGCACCCCAATGTTCATAGCAGCACAATTTACAACAGCCAAGTGCTGGAAGCAACCTAAGTGCCCATCAGCAAATGAGTGGATCAAAAAGCTATGGTACATTTACACAATGGAATTCTACACAGCAGAAAGAAAGAAGGAGCTCCTACCCTTTGCAACAGCATGGATGGAACTGGAGAGCATTATGCTAAGTGAAATAAGCCAGGCGGTGAGGGACGAATACCATATGACCTTACCTTTAACCAAAACATAATCAACAAAATAAAAAAAGCAAACAAAATATAGCCAGAGACATTGAAATGAAGAACAATCTAACAATAGCCAGAGGAGAAGGGGGAAGGGACTGTGGGGAGAAGGGTTTTCAGGAACTACTGTAAAGGACACATGGACAAAACCAAGGAGGAGGGTGGAAGCAAGGGAGGGAGGTGGGTTTGGCCAGGGTGGGGGAGAGTGGTGGGGAGAAAATACAGACAACTATAATTGAACAACAATAATTTATGAATAAAGAAAAAATATTTTAAAAAAGAAAACTATCATCATATTACATTGACAATAATGCAATGCTACAGCAAAAACAAAACAAAAAAATTCTACCTAGAAAGCTTTGGATTAGTATCCTTGAATTAATTTTGATTTTAGAGATTATACTAGTATATTTAATTAATACTACTCAGTGGAACCTATCAAAGACAATCATTTCTCTGAGAATATTATCTGAAGTTCTTGCTTAATTTTACACATTGAAACTTAAAAAAAAGAAAAAAGGAATCTAAGAGCAACATAAATATGATTAAAAAGCAAATAACAAACTAGAAAATTACAATATACATTGCAAATCCTTAATTTACAAAAAGCTTTCACAATCAATAATTAAATGAATATATCCATTGAAAAATGGGAAAAATCAAGAGTAGAAAATGTACAGACAAAACACACATATCATATATAAAAATATAAACATCATTTATAGTGAATTAAATGCACATTAAATAAACTTCCATTTTCTGAAATATAATTAATAATGCATAAAAAGGATAAAATTGACCATTGGCAAGGGTGTTGGGAAGCAGGTCTTTCACGTAAAGAATTTATAATTTCTCTCAAAGCCAATGTAATATAATATGCTAAATACATTTAGAAACATGTTAGGGTGTTTACATAGCAATAACAATGTTCAGCAAATGTATTTATTTATAATTATAAATACATATAAAAGGCTTCACATAAAGGCTTACTTAAGGATATTCATTAAATAAAATTTTATATAGCCATTAAAGCATGTTTAGAAAAATCATTAACATATGAAAGCATTCATGGTAAGTTTCTAAGTGCAAATGGTAGATTACATTTTTGGTATGTGTGTGTGAGAGAGTGTATATGTGTGTACTCATACATACATACACACTACTTACTGCGTTTGCAGGACAGCTCTAAGATAAGGACAACAGCTCTAAGATAAGGCAGCAGACTTCTCTTGGTTTGGATTTAAAATTCTGCTATGAAATCAACAGTTCCATGTTTATTATTTGAAAAATATAGATTGCCAGACCACAGACATTTTGACAATGGACTAACACTTATTTCACTGAAGTTAAGCAACATGTAGGTGGAATTAGTACTGAAATGCTTTAGTCATGACCTAACCTCCAGCAAATGCCAACCTAACAGTATGAAACAGATTATAGGCAATGACCTAAAATTAACTGTTAAAAAAGAGAGATCAATAAGTCTTGACAAAGTGCAGAGAGTGAAGGCCAACCCCAGCCCTGCATCAAAAAAATCCCAGTCCAGCCTAGTTTTGCTATCCTGTGAATTTGGGCCCAGGACAAATTTCTTTACCTCTCTAGGCTTTAGTTGGCTCACTGATTAGCTAAAGATACTACTTGCCTTGGATTCAAGATTAGACATGATGATTATAAAATTCCCACTCTGCTTATATCTGCTATAGGGTCGACATCCCTAAAGCATTGATGATTTTTGCCATCAATGATGACCTCCACAATTAAAACCAGATGTCGGTCCTGCTTAATTCCTACTGGAGCCACAATGCCTTAAGAATGACACAACATTGTCTAGCCACACCTAAATGACAAATTCACAAGACAAACATTTATTATGCCCCAAGAAAACCAACTTTAAGAGAAAAACCTCAAAAGTCATTTGTGGCCCTATACAATTGATTTAGTTTTATTTAGGATCCGTTACCCTGTGACCCTCATCTAGACCAGTTTTTCTTCTCATTGTTTTCAGAAGAAAACTTCTCTAATAGTCCACCATTGCCTATATGATGATAATAATAATAATAGAAACTGCTATGATTTTTTAAGCAACTACTATATGTCAGGCCCTCAGATCCTATAAATCCAAAATCTTGTCTATAAAATCCCTGCGAAGTATTTACCATTCCCATTAAAAAGATGAGAAAATGGTGTCTAAGGAATTAAAAATCTTAATACCAGTGACAATAGTGAAATAGTCTTGAAAATATACTGATTGACCAGTCCTCCTGATGCACAGAGAAAAATATTTTGCAGGAAAACCTAGATATAAATGACTCACTTGGAAAATAACTCAGAAGTGTCAAACTGAGAATTGAAAAATGTTTTGGAAATACCTTATTTTACTTCTATTTTATATATTTTACTTCTATTTTCCTTTTCATGAAAGTATAAGAATAATGTGTGATTAAAACATCTATGTCTGGAGTGCCGGCCAAGATGGAGGCATAGGCAGAAACCCTTCGCTTCCTTGCACAACTGAAAGGAGGATAACAACCAATCAAAAATCAATAAACAACCAAAAGCACCAGAAAATCAAACTGCATGGAACTTTGACAACCAAGGAATTAAAGAAAAAAACAACCAGAACAACCAGACTGGTAAGACAAGGGCAGACTCAGAAAAACCAAGGGGACGTGGCAGCCTTGGGGCTGGGGCTGGCTGCCCAGCTCCAAGAGCTCCGCTGGAGGGACCGACCTAAGGGGACTCAGCTGACTGTGGGCTATGGCTGGGGTTGCCACAGTGGGAGAGACTCCCAGTCTGACACAAGAGCCCAGTGGAAAGTGCACTACAGACAAGCAGGGGAGCTGCATTGCTCCCTCTCTGTCCCCTCCACCACAGGCAGCGCTGAAGCAAAAGAGTTGCCCTGCCTGGGTGAATATCTAAGGCCCCGCCCCCTTACAACCTATCAGCTGCGCCAAGACAAAGAAATATGGTCCAAATGAAAGAACAGAGTATAACATCAGAACTAAGAAACGAGAAGCTCACCAACCTATCTGATAGAGAATTTAAAGCCCTGGTAATCAAAATACTCACAGATCTGATTGAGCCTGGTTGAAAAATGAAAAAACAAATGGATACCTAAAATGAAATAAAGCAGAATGTTCAGGGAACCAACAGTGACAGGAAGGAAACCAGGACTCAAAGCAACAATTTGGAAGAAAAGGAAAAAAAATAAACATCCATCCAGAAGAAAATGAAGAAACAAGAATTCGAAAAAGCGAAGGGATTCTTACAAGCCTCTGGGACAACCTGAAACATTCCAATATCAGAATTATAGGGGTACCAGAAGGAGAAGAACAACAGAAGAACAACAGAAGAAGAATGAAAAACTTATTTGAACAAATAATGAAGGAAAACTTCCCCAATCTGGCGAAGGAAATAGACTTCTAGGAAGTCCAGGAAGCCCAGAGAGTTCCAAAGCAGTTGGAACCAAAGAGGAACACATCAAGGCACATCATCATTAAGTTACCCAAGATTAAAGTTAAGGAGAGAACCCTAAAAGAAGCCAGAGAAAAGGAGAGAGTTACCTACAAAGGTGTTCCCATTAGGCTATCAGGAGATTTCTCAAAAGAAACCTTGCAGGCAAGAAGGGGCTGGAAAGAAGTATTCCAAGTCATGAAAGACAAGGACCTACATCCAAGATTACTCTATCCAGAAAAGCTATCATTCAGAATGGAAGGGCAGATAAAGTGCTTCTCAGATAAGGTCAAGTTAAAGGAGTTCATCATCACCAAGCCATTATTATATGAAATGTTAAAGAGACTTATCTAAGAAAAAGAAGATAAAAAATATGAACAGTAAAATGACAACAAGCTCACAACTATCAACAAATAAACCTAAAAGAAGAGGAAAACAATGAAAACAAAAATAAGCAAACAACCAGAACAGGAACAGAATCAGAGAAATGGATATCACACGGAGGGATTTCAGTGGGGAGGGGGAAGGAAGGAAAAGGGGGGGAAGGTACAGGGAAGAAGAAGCATAATTGGTTGGCATAAAATAGATTGGGAGAGATAAAAAATGGTGTAGGAAACAGAGAACTCAAGTAACTTATATGTACAACCCATGGACATGAACTGGTGAGGGGGCGGGAATGCTGGAGGGTTAAGGGGCAGGGTGGGGGGGGATAAAGGGAGAAAAATTGAAAAACTGTAATAGCATAATCAATAAAAAATACTTTAAAAAATAAAACATTTAAAATATTAAAAAATCTATGTCTGAATAAGTCTAAAAAGTTCTTTGAACTATATGAAACAAAAATTCTTAAATAAAATGTACACATTGTGTCAGGGTTTAATTAACAGCATTTTTTTTCCTATCTTGGTCCATGATATAATGCAGTGAATGGTGTTTTAGAGTCAATGTAAAAAAGTACTGACTGAAGAATACCTTTAAATGCTTTTAAACTCCTTAATCCATATCAAAAGAGGTGGAAAATTTGTTAATAACAGTGGCCCATCAGCTAGAAAACAGACTAATACAGAAATTACGTAGTATAATTACCCATCACTACAGCAGCAGCAGACTGTTTCTTTAGCCCCAAGATGGGTAAGCCTATAATGAATTTACTCCGAAGTGTCCAAGGTGAGTGAGCAATTCTCTTGTAGCAAACTATTTGCTGCTATGAGGTAAATGAACTCTTCTCAACACCATTTAATAAATCGCTTCTTACAGAGCACTAAATTGTTCCCTGATGTTCTGGGAAGTCAATTTGCCACACAGGAGAATTTTTCTCCTAGAGGGTATTTTATTCCTCTTACCTCACATCGATCATGTAGGGGCTAAGGAAGTCATCTAGATTACTGTGACACTTTAAAGTTTTGCCACTTAAGAGAATAGCACAATGAGGTTCATAACAAATATGAATTCAATGCTGATAAGGAGCTTGCTATAATTTCTTTCAGGCAATAATATCAGGGTTAGGTTTTGCTTTTTAAGGAAAAAATATTTGTTAGGTTTAGGTCTGGCAGCTTTTTTTACTCTAGTTTTCTATAGGTTTTCTGTTTTAATGTTTGGTTACTTCTTCTTCTGTTGCTAAGCAGATGGGACATGTTGCTATGTGACATTTTACACAACCACATTTATGCAGCTTCAACAGTAATGACCAGAGGTCATGAAAACATAATCACACACATTGAAAATTGGAGCATTTGCCTTTTTTTCCCTGGATAACCACAGAGGATATACCAAAAATGTTTTTAGAATATAATAATAATAGTAACATATTTATTCAATAAGTTTTCTATTTTATCCCATTGCCAGCTCACAAAAACCCAGTGAAGTATTAAGGGAAAGTGTCAGCTCCATCATCATCATCATCATTATTATATTTCAGGTGAGAAAAATGAGATTATGAAAGGTCAGGTCAGGTGGTAAATGTATGGCAATGATGGGTAATTAGGTCTATTCATTTGACTTCCTACTCAGAAAATAACAAAATGCTCTCTGAAGCATATGAAAGCTAGAAGTTTCACACCTGTAATAAAAGCTCACTTAAAAGTATAATTTTACTTACCATAGGTGTATATGCTAACCAGTACAATATATTTTTATAAAACTATAATAAATATTGTGTAAAAGTAAAATCTACATATTAAACATAATAATTAAAATAATAATATAAAGAGCTATCAATTGTCTGATACTAATTTCTACTAGGCATCCAAATAAACGCTGTCCCAACACCAACCCTGCAATCCTCACAACAGCCTCAGCATTATGAAGAATCAAAAGCTCGGACAGTAAATAATGTACCGAGGTCAATCATTTAGTACACAGTGGAGCAGAATTAAAACTCATATGTCAGACTTTCAAACCCGCACCTCTAACCATTACACATACTGTCCCATCAGCTAGCTCTTTCAGATTTTTCAGATTCTTTTTCCCCACTGTATTACAGGGTGATTTTTGTAACTCCAGTTTTAATTAATGTTTCTCATTCTCAAAGAACACAGTGAAACTTAGTTCATAAAGTAATAAAAGGTTTGCATTTGGAAGGCATGCCAAATTAGCTGGGTGATTGAGAACTGACAGGCAACTATCACACAATGACAATAATGTGAGTATATATGTGTGTAATTAATTATTCTATTATACATAAAATAGAGAAAAGCCAGTGACCATGTACATAAAGCACCATGACGAGCACTGAAACAGGGACTAGAAACTTGGTCTTTAGTCCATTTTTTAAGAAATAGTTTTTTAAATATTGATTAGATGCAAAAGAACACATAAATATTTGTGGTATAAAGAATCACAGTAAAATTAAGACCTATATATTCACCATCCAGGTAAAGAAATAGAGCATTATCATTATCTTTGGAGCCCCTTCCTTTCTCCCCACCAAAGGTAACTACTCTTCTGAATTTCATGTTTATCATTCCCTTTGTTTCTTTGTACTTTTATCACACAATTTACATACCTGAACAGTATATATTGCTTGGTTGTGCATATTTTGGAACACGGATTTTTTGCATTCATCTGCAGTGTTATGTGACTTTCTTTTCTCACTTAGCATTACATTTATGAGATACTTTTAAGTTATTGCTTGTAGTTGCAGTTCATTCTTTTCAATTGCCCTAAGTATATGAATACATGGGTTTTTTGTATGATTATTATCACAATGTATTTATCTGGACTAATTTTAATGGACATTTGTACTGCTTCAGTGGTTTTTTGGTCTGTTCTGTTTTGGTTTTTTGCTAGTATAAAAATTACCACTTTCAAGACTTTTTGATCTTTCTTCTGGTGCAAGAATTTCTCTAGAATATATACCTACAAGTACGCTTATAAGATATGTATATCATCATCAACTTTACTAGATAATGCCCAATGATGCTCCAAAGTGCTTATACAAATGTATACTGCTCTTGTGGTATTTAAATGTTATGATTCTTCCACAGACTTACCAAAATTTTTGATGACCTAATGATTTTCTTCTGTCTGCTGACTATAAAATGGTGTTTCATTTTGTGGTTTTAATTTGCATTTCCTTGAAACTAATGAGATTGGGCATCTTTTCATTTATTTATAGACCAAGTTTTCTTCACCTATTTAAGACTTTTGTTCATTTCTGTACCAGGTTGTTTGACTTTTTCATTCTGATTTGTATGTATTTTTATGTATTCTGAATGTATAAAATAACAAAATGTAAAACTACAAAAATCTATTTTTAGCTCTTTGTGCTAAATATCTTCTCTCAGTCAAAGGCTTGTATTTTCACATTCTTTGGGGGTGTTTTCATGAATGAAAGTTCCAAATTGCATTGAAATCAAAAATTTTTTTTAGTTTGTACTTTTGCTTCTTTTTAAGGAAATAGGTCCCTACAATAAAATCATAAAGGTCATCTCCAACATTATTTTCTTAAAGTTGTCTGGCACACTTAGGTTTTCAATCAATTTGGAATATATACCTGCACATAGCCTGAAATTTGAGGTCTAATTTCATTACAGTACTATATGGATATAGTTCCAGAGTCATGGAAAAACCTATGTTCTCCTTGGTGCCCTGTAATGACAACTGGGTCATAAACCAAATTTCTGTACATGAGGGTCTGCTTAAATGCTCTCTGTTTAATTCCATTATTCTCTCTTAGCCCATTTACTAGTATCATACTGTCTTAATTATTCTGTTTGTATTAACTCTTGATATCTGGCAAGAAAGTTTATTCACCTAAGTTTTGTGTCTTTGATCAAAATTTTGTGTCTTTGACTAGTATCTGGGCTTTTCTAGGCTTTTGATTTCTCAATTAAATTTTAGAATCAGCTTATAAAGCATCACAAAGAAAGTTATCTTATAATTTTTATTGGAATTGCTATTAACCTACATATTAATTTTTGCTAGAATTTACATCTTTATGACATCAAATATTTTAACCCATAAATATATGATATGCCATTTACTTAGGGCTTTTTCGATATGTTGCCATGAAATTTTTAAATTCTCTCCATAAAAGTCATGCATGTTTTTTGTAGATTTTATTTCTTAAATGCATTATATTTTTAAGCTATTGTAAATTGTATTTTCTTTTTAAATATTTTCAAATTTAAACAAATTATAAATAGATATGTATGTTGATTTTTGTACACTGATTTTATATCTATTCACCTTCCTAATTATCTTGCTAAGTCAAACAAATTATGTGTACTCCATAGATTTACAAACTTATTTATTATTTTAATGTGCTGGATAGTACTTCTAGTACAATGTAAAAAAGAAATAATAGTAGCCTGCATTTGTCATATTCATACTCTCAAAGGAGATAATTTCAATATTTTTCCATGAACAGTGAATGAATTCACTAAACTGCAAATACATAATAAATGTGTATATATATATACACACAATATATGTTATATACATATATATATACAATAAAATATATATATTGTGTTTGAACTGCTTTAATAAGGTATAACTAAAGTACAGTAACATGCACATATTTAAAGTGTGCAATCTGATACATTTTGAAACCATCACCACAATCAAGATAATAAACATATCAACCGTAACTCCCAAAAGTTTCCTTGTGCCCTTTTGCCTCTGTTTGCATGCCCCTTCCACAACAACCACTGCTTTGCTTTTGTCACTACAAATAATGTAGCTTGTATTTACTGAAAATTTAAATAAATGAAATCATAAGTGTGTACTTTCTATCTTCCTTCTTTCTAAACATAATTATTTGAGATTCATCCATGTTATTGGGTTATCAATAGTTCATTCCTTTTTATTGCTGACTACATCCCATTCTATGGGTATAGCACAATATGTTTATTCATTCACCTCTTGGTAGTATATATTTCTTAAAGATGAACTTTATCAACTTTTAGTTTGTTATAAATTTTATAATAAATAAATTCTAAGTTCAATCAAAAGTTTTTTCCTCCTTTTATTGGGATGATAACATATCCTTCTTTTATTTACTAATATGATAAATTACAAGTTAGCTTTTTCATGTAAAACCAGTCCTTGTAGTTTGAAGAATGCCAGCTTAGTTATCTGTTATCCTCTTGATTTCATTACCAATATTTTGTTTAGGAGATAGTCATCTCTACAAACAAGATGAGACTTTTTCTATTTCCTATATTAGTTTGTATGGACTTGGAAATAATTTATATCTTGAATGTCATATAAACATCATTGGTAAACCATCTGGATTAATATTTCATTTGGGCTGTGTGTATGTAGAGAGATGTTTTTAAATATGAATCAATTTTTTCACTATTGTACAGTTATGATTATCTGTTATTGTATTAATTATGGTAAATTGTTTTGGGGGAAATTTTTCCAATTTTAAAAAGTCTTCAACACTGGAATAATGTTCATTATTCTTTGAATGTATACACACTGCAGTAATGTTTTCTCATCCTAAATTATTTGTGTGGCTTTTTTTCTTGATCGATTTGGCCAGTGGAGTCTTTTTACTTTTTTAATTTACTGTTGTTCAGTTACAGTTGTCCTGCCTTTTACTCCATTGCTCACTCCTACCCCGTCCCCCACCCCACTCCTCCACTGTCTTTGACCTTGAGTACTCTATTCATGTTCCTTTGCTTGCCCCTTCCCCTTCTTTCTCTCATTATCCTCCTCCCCTCTCCCCTCTCATCACTGTCATTTTGTTCTTTATTTCCAAGTCTCTGGTTCTATTTTGCTCATTTGCTTGTTTTGTTGATTAGGTTTCACATATAGGTGAGATCATATATTATTTCTCTTCTGCCACCTGCCTTATTTCACTTAGCATAATGCTCTCCAGTTCTGTCCATGCTGTCATGAAGGGCGGCAGCTCCTTCTATCTTTCTGCTGCATAGAATTCCATTGTGTAAATGTACCACAGTTTTTTGATCCACTCATTTACTGATGGGCACTTAGGTTGGTTCCAGCACTTCGCTATTGTAAACTGTGCTGCTATGAACGTAAGTTCTTTTGACTTGGTGTTTCAAGATTCTTAGGGTATAACCCCAGCAGTGCAATTGCCAGGCCAAAAGGCAGTTCCATTTTTAGTTTTCTGAGGAAATTCCATACCGTTTTCCACAGTGGCTGCACCAGTCTGCATTCCCACCAATAGTGCACTAGGGTTCCCTTTTCTCCACATCCTCTCCAACACTTGCTGTTTGTTGCTTTGTTTATGAAGGCCATTCTGACCAGTGTGAAGTGGAATCTTTTCAAAGAACAAACTTCCGGCTTTATATATTTTATTATACTTTTGTTTTCCATTTACCATAATTTCCACTTTATCAGTATTTTTAGGTTATATTGGTTTTTTCCTTGTATAGTCATAAGTTAAAACTAAGCTCATTAGTGTTCTACATTTTTTTCCGATGTAAGCAATTAAAACTGTAAAATTTCCAGCCCTATCTGGGTACACAGTTCGTTAGAGCATCATCCAATATACCAAGGTTGCAGGTTTAATCTCCTATAAGGACACATACAAGATGCAACCAATGAATGTATAAATAGGTGGAACAACAAATCAATGTTTGTCTTTCTGTCTAAAAAATTAATAGATATTTAAAATTAAAAAATAAAACTATAAACTTGCCTCTAAGTATCAATTTTGTTATATCCCATAAGTAATGATATATAGTATTTTTTTGTTCAGTCCTAAATATTCTCTAATTTTATTATACTGTCTCAGGGCTTTTTAAAAGACTTTATTTTTAGAGAGAGGGGAAGGGAGGAAGAAAAAGAGGGAGAGAACATCAATGTGTGGTTGCCTCTTGCACACCCGCTACTGGGGTCTTGGCCCACAACCCAGTCATGTGCCCCAACTGGGAATCAAACCAGTGATACTTCAGATTGCAGGTGGGCACTCAATCCACTGAGCCACTCCAGCCAGGGCAATGTCTGTTTCTTAATATATTCAGTTCATTTTTTTATTAAATTTATGGGGTGACATTGGTTAATAAGACCATATAGGTTTCAAGTGGACATTTCTATGATGTCATGATCTGCATATTGCATTGTGCACCTACCACTCAAAGTCAAAACATAATGTCTCAGTTAACCCATGCTTTTATTATAAAATATTGCTTGATCTTCAAATATCTGTAGTTGAGTGTAGTTTGTTTTTAGTTTCTAACTCAGTTGTTTGTGATCAATAAAATGATCTCAATGACCTCAATCCTTTGAATTTGTTGAGCCTTATTTTAGGGCCCAGTATATGGTCTATTTTTTTCTATGAATACTTGAGAGATATATGGAGCTAACAGTTGTTAGTTCTGCTTTTTAGATCTTCTCTATCTTTAGTGATTGTTTTACCTGCTTGATCTAACAATTACTAAGTGATATAATTTTAAATCTCCTATTGTAGTAATAGACTTAGATAACTAGAAATTTTTATTATTGCATAACTTTACCACTATTAACAATTTAACTCAACGGGCATTTCATCTGACACTAATAGAACTATCTCAACTTTCTTTTGACTTTTATTTATCTGGTTACTGTTTAATTTTATTTTTCAACTACAATTTGCATTCAACGTTACTTTGTATTAGTTTCAGGTGGACAGCATAGCAATTAGACAATCATATAGTTTACAAAGTGATCCGCCAATAATTCAAGAACTGCACCTGGCACCACACACAGTTATCACAATATTGTTGACTACTGGTTACTTCTTTATGTATAATCTTCTTCCATCCACTTTTGTTTCTTTTGCTTATCTCAGCTGTCATGAATTTGCCCTCTAAAGTCTTTAGAGGTGAATTTAAGTATCCTGTGGCATTTGTTATGATCTCTGAATGAAGACTGGTGACCTTAAAGAGTTCTGGAAAATTCTCGGTTATTTTTTTAAATGATTGCCTCTCCTTTATTTTCTTTCTCCTCTCCTTAAGAACTCCAATTCTTTTAAATTATCTTTCTTATTTTCCATTTTCTGTATCATAAATACTCTTCAAATATATTACAAAATTATACATCTTAACATGTATAAACGTAATCTTGCTTGTACCAAATTTGTTGAATATTTAATTTCAAGTATTGCACATTTTTTCTAAAAATTAGTTCTTTTTTTAAAGAAATCTGCTTTATCATTGTTAAGACTCATGTGCCTTTTCAATCTCCTTTATATCTCCTTAAGCATATTGATGGTATATATTTTATTCTCTGATAATTCCAATATTTGAAGGCTTTAGGATTCTACCAACCTTTTTTTCCTGCTGACTCTCATTCACAGTATCATATCACTTTGTATGTTTTATGTGTGCATGTGGACTTACATTCCTTGAATGTTAATATATAGGAATTCTCTGGGACCTGGGTTAAATGTGAGATTTTCCCAAGGGATTTGCCTTTGCTTCTTGTAGATGCCTGGTTAAATTATTGATCTGAGTTTGTTGAGAACATCAAGGTATATAACTGAAATATAAACTCTCAGAGTGGACCTCCTCCTTGACACGAAGGTTTTCCTCCAGCCAACACTAAGGTTTTAGATGCAAAAGTTTGATTGCTATCAGTGTTACTCTCTTCCACACATACAATCCAGAACATGGACCAAGTTTAACTCTAGTTCCTCCCTAGTGAGAATGGAGCCTTTTGGGATCCTAGTTTTATTCAGTGGATCTCCCATTAGATTCTCTTCCCCTCCTCTCTTCTGGGAATAGAAAAGCCAAAGCTCAAGACCATTTGGATTAACAAATACCTTCCTTCGTAAAATCATCTTCAGTTCTAGTTTACTTCTCTGTATTACTGCTCTCACTTAGTTTTTAGCCTCTGAGCAGGTCATCCAATTTAGCAAATAAAATACAGGATGTCCAAATAAATTTGAATTTTAGATAAATGACAAATAGCTTTTTTAGTAAAAGTATATCGCGTGCAATATTGGGGATATACTCAGACTGAAAAAATATTCATTGTTTATCTAAAATTCAAATACAACTCAAGTTCCTGTATTTTATCTTGCAACACTTCACCATTGGAACTCTTTATTTTCTTACTAGTTCATCTATGCACCTAAACAGCCTTTTAAAAAATGATACTGAGCAGCATTTGTAATTGTCCCCTGCAGTCACATCATCAGGGTACTAAATCTGCCATGTTGCTGAAGCAGAACTAGCTCTTGTCCTTCCCCTACCACCTACCCACCTACCCACCTACCCACCTACCCACCTACCCACCTACCCACCTACCCACCTACCCACTTTTATGAAACTGAGATGGTAATTTACTTCGTGAACCTTAGTCACACACAATAATTCTTTCTGCAGATCCTGGAATTTGTAAAGGATCTTACGAATCATCTCCTATAATCCCCTTATAAAATATAAAGAAAATTAAGATTCAGATAAGTAAAACAGTAAGACCAATATTATACCCAATATAGTAGCAGGGGGAAGATAGAAACCCTGTCTCCTTGCTCCTTCCACATCCTTCTGGCTCCACCATGTTGACCATGAGGATCAAGTGAGCTACCTGATATCTAGACACAGGCTGAATGTAAAGTACTGAAAGTATGTAAAGTATTAGAATAAAAGTAAAATATATATTAAAAATTATCTTGATTACACAGTCTAACAAAAGACTAGGCAGCTTAAAAGTGAGATTTACTATGAAATGACATCTATGGAAGAAATCGCATAGGAATACAATAATATGTTTACACAGACTTTCTTTCCAGGAATCCTAAACATAACAATGAGAATTTTCTATGAATATTTAAAGAAAATAAATTAATGATATCAATATAAAATATCCGGCTGGAAATGTACTGTATTGAACAAGAAATTTTAACCTAGAATATAATATATTCTCCATAGCAAATAATACTTAAAAAAAAAACAGAACTTAATTAACAAAAGCCCTTACTCTTTTCCTTCCTCTTTTCTTACAAAGAAATGTTTTCAGAATGCTTAAGACTCTCACCATGCTACTTTCTTTGCTACAATCAGTGCATGATTGCCACTCAAATTGCTATACTGGTCCTTTTTCCTCTAGCTCTGCATAAAAAGAAGATGCAGATGAATGGATTTTCTGTGGGTTAATTTATTAGGAGTGCAAAGCAATTATCAGCAAGGTAAATCATGGAACATGAAGTACACTATTACATGCCGGTTGCTGTATAATGTAGGTCCCTTGGCCACCAATGCAATTAAAGTGTTATATTTTATTCCTTTTAATTTTATCTCCTAGCCTATCCTATGCTTTACCCAGACAAGTTGGACTGTACATATATAGGTGGTCAATAAGTAGAAATGTGTAATAACCACCACGAAAAATTTATATTTTTGATGCTATGGGATATGTTTTAATGACATGATAGCATAAATCTTCAAAATGAGTGCTGAAGAATTCAACTGTGGGACTCAGTTCCCAGGGCATCAGGTTGTCAGTTTCTTGTGTGGCTATAATCGGGTGAAATTATATTACTGTCATGTGACCAGAGACTGATGTGAGGTGAATTAAGCAGTGCTTGCAAATGCCTGTCACATTAATAGTATCTAAATCTTCTGTTTTTCATTTTAAAGGGCAAGTCCTAAGAAAGCCATGTTTACTAGGCTTTCAAGGCTCATAAAAGAAATTCTTGACAACAAAAGCAAGCCCTTTCCCTACACAGACCAGTGCCACGTGAATAATATGAAAGTGATAGAGAGGCAGTGTTTCTACAAAGAGACTAGGACTAAAATCCCTGCTCTGCACTTACAGGCTATATTTAGGTTCCTAATCTCTCCTTGCCTCACTTTTCTCATTTATGAAGTGAGAATAAAGACCACTACCTGGTGGAATTCTTAATAATGTACAAAAGATATTAGCATATAGTATAGTAAGGGTTCTATAAAAGAAAGTGACCAAGGTAATGTTGGTTATTCCTTGTTTACTAAGAACTGCAAGCCAATAATGACATTGAAAATTGCACATCCAAAACAATGCATCAGGAAATACCTAATAACAAGCCATAAAACTCACAGAAAGCAATGAAATTGTACAGAAAATGTGAGAGATCAGGATGCATAGGGTTAAAAAGAAAAGATGGCTGAGTAAAATTGAGCCTATATTCTGAAATAACAGATGCAGATCAGAGGAAAGAGGATGGAAAGCATGAAACTATAGTCATGTGTCACTCAACGGTGGGATACATTCTAAAAAATACGCCATTAGGTGATTTTGTCACTGTGCACCACATCGTGCACTTACCAAAACCTGGGTGGGATAGTCTACTATATACCAAGTCCATACGATATAGCCTATTTGTTCCTAGGCTACAAACCTGTACAACAAGTGACTGTATTGAATAGTGTAGGCAATTGTAACACACTGGTAAATATTTATGCATCTAAACATAGAAAAATACAGTAAAAATACAGTATAAAAGGTAAAAATGACACACCTACCATTACCATGAATAAAGCTCACAAGTCTGGAAGTTGCTCTGGGCCAGGCAGCGAGCGAGTGGTGAGTGATTGTGAAGGCCTGGGACACTACACAGCTGTACGCTTTATAAATACTGCATACTTATGCTACACTAAATTTATTTTTTAATGTTTCTTTCTTCAATAATATATTAACCTTAGCTTACTGAAACATTTTTACTTTATAAACTTTTACATTTTTAACCTTCAATTCTTTTGTAATAACACTTAGCTTAAAACAAAACGCATTGTACAGCTGTACAAAAGTATTTTCTTTCTACCTTATAAAGCTTATTTCACAAGATTTTTATCTATTTTTACTTTTTATTTTTAAACCTTTTCACTAAAAACTAAGACACGCACGGAGCTGTCATTTCCTATGATAACAGTGCTTTCTTTTGGAACCCCGGCTGAAGGACCTGTCTGAGGCTCTTCCTGAAGAAGTGAAATGTGCATGGCGTTTTGCTTGGTTTATTTCTTTTTTTCATTCTAGATTTACTTGCAAGCAGATAATGCACTGTGAATATTTGTTTCCATTAATGAAAACCTTTTAGCGTTGGGTTCCCTGTTTCCAAATTTTTTAAGGAACTTGTTAAGGTCCGCAAAAGCGTCTGCTAAACCCTTCACTGCGAATTTACTTGGCAGCTCATTTTCTTCTCTTACAGTTCTCCTTTTCTCTTACCTCTTCTTCAGCTGTACGGCTCCTCCTGTTTCCAATTCCAACAACTCATTAGTTCCTCATCCACACTCAGGTTTGCTCCTGCAGGACACCAGCAGTGTGTGCTTACCAATACACTTGAAGGCCCTGGGGTTCTCCTTGTGCCAGATCACAAACGGTTTCAATTCATAGCCTGCAATATTGCCCCTAAGCAAGACCATTATCCTGTCCCTAAAAGCCTTGAAACCTGGCATTGACTTAACAGCCTTTTGGATGAAAGTCCTTCCAGGCATCTGTGTCCAGAATAGGGAGGTTTCATGCATATTGAATATTTGCTCTGGCAAATAATTTTCCTCCACTATCAGCTTATCTAGAATTTCCAATGATTCTGCAGCTGCCTTCACATCAGCATTAGCAGACTCAATGCTCACTTTCACATGATATGATGAATAATGATTCTCAACCAATTAAACCACCCAGAGCTAACAGTAAATTCAAGATTGTGGTTGAGTCCAGCTTTTTTCTTTCAGTATCACAAACAACTTTTATGCTTTGGCTGTGATCCTCATGGTGCTAAGAGGGATACACCTGTGTGTCTGCTCTTCAGCCCAGGTCTTTAGAAGTTTCTCCATGCCTGATACAGAGCCTTCTCAAATTTTTGTTAGTTTCATTGTCTTCAGTGAAGCAGATCCTTTAACAGCTTCTGTTATTTTGTTCTTGATCTGCAAAGCTGTGGCTATGGTGGAATGGGACATCCCTGACTGGCGAGCAAGTATTGCCCTGTCTCTGATCTTCCATCTTTACAGTCTTTATTCACTCTTAATTTTGTTTCCAGGTCAATCACTTGATATGGCCTCTTACTGGCAACATTAGCAGTAGATTTTATGTGCTTAGGGGCCCTGATGAACGAAGCAACATGGGATTAAATCAAGCACAGAGAAAATGATGCAATCAAGAGACAGTAAACATGAGATGTTTGAGACTGCTGCTGGTGTAACACAACATACTCTTTTACAGCAAATTTTATTTTAATAAGCTGAAGGAATACACTCCACAGTAATGATAAAAGTACAGTATAATAAATACACAAACCAGCAACACATCCATTTATTATCATCATCAAAAAGTATGTATTCTACATGATTGTATGTGCTACACTTTTATACTACTGGCAGCACAGGAGGTTTGTTTACACCAGCATCACCACAAATACTTAAGTAGTGCCTTGCACTACAATGTTACAATGGCTATGAAATGACTAGGCAATAGGAATTTTTCAACTACATTATAATCTTATGAGCCCACTATCATATATACTGTTCATCATATTGTCATCATGCAGAGCATGACTGTATAGGGGAACATTGGGACTAAGTGGGTAAGTGTTGGCTTGGACAGTGTAGAGAAATGAGTTAGAATGAGATGGTGCTTCAATTAGTTGAAGAAGAAATTTCAACTATCATTAGGTCAAAACACTCCAATTTGTCCTGATAGACAATTAGAAAGAAACTCTTGAGAATTCTGGAGCGACTGAATGAGGCAGTAATTAAAATATTATTCGGACATATATGCCTATATAGTTTTCAGCTTACTAGGTCCTGTCATGGTTAAAGGCTTAAAAATGAAAAGACCAATCAGAAGTCTATTATCATAATACAGATAAGAAATGATGAAGGCAGTAGGTACAGCAGATGGCTATGTCCATGATGTAGGTTCAGGGCTGAAGGAAAGATCAACCTCTGCTAATGCTGCTGCTTCTTTGAACTAGCTGAAACCTCAACATTCCAGTCAATGCCCTTCTTTTTGTTAAAGTCTCTGCCCCTAGTGATAATGTGAATGCTCTGCACAGAGAGAGTTAAAATTAATCTTCTCACATTTTAGCACCTCAGTGTGAATTAATTTGTTTGTTTTTCCTAGAGCAGATGTCCACAAGGATTGTAAAGGAGATGGTAATATCTCTGAGCCCCAAGTGGGCGGGCAACCATGACTAAAGCAGAGAAGGAGTTACAGGGGGTGCCTAGGGGTACTGAATATTGGTCTTCTGCATAGTTTTGCCTGAGGCTGCCCCTGAAGATGATAATAATGATGGTGCTAATAATATTCTGTAAATTTAATGTAGTAGTGGGAGATTATATTAGTTAATTTGGGAATTAAAAGTTAATGTTTTGATGTAGTGTGCTGTAAATAAGCAGTGATGTTAACATAATGCTTCCCCAAACTCATTCTTTGCTTTTTTGAAAATTTAGTCCTTATGTACATCCCTACTCCTTTGTGTGAACAAAATTCAGCTTCAACCCAGTTTTGTGTTGGACTTGTATTACAAAAGTGTCTTTGTAGGTTCATCTCCCTTTCGTCACCTGAGATAACCCATCATTATTGTCTTGGCTTGCCTATGAAGCATGTGTTCTGTGTTTAACTTACATGACCAAATTGAAGTGGGCTGCCAGCATCACCATGGACGGGTACACTCTGAAAATGCACATGCAGTGACATTGTTTCAATGTTGTGAGCACCCTCTTTGCATCTACAGCCACCTCCTCTACTACTAAATTATGTTCTTTTGAATAATGTAACAATTTTGTTATTTGAACTGTGATATGTTCGTGCTTTGTGTACCCAACTCCAGTAAAAGCTCTTGGATCCTTATTCACCCCTGGTCCCTCATAGTACCCACATTAGTCTCTGCATTTAGGAAGACTTGAATTTTCTGGGTTTAACCACAAACTCCTGGTCATAGGTAGCATTCTTTTCTCCTTTCTGGAATTGATCATTTTACACGATGTGACGCTTCAAGTAATTATGTTTACACAATCAAGTAATGGTGGGGGCGTAGGGGGCTGAATGCAAAGTGAAACACGATTAAATGATTTCACAGCTTTGGAGTTGGTATAAACTTGAATATGATTCATGCCTGTAGCTGTTGAGTCCCTGTTCGTCAACTCATGGCACAAAATAAGATCTCATATTCAAAATGAATTGTTTTGAAAACTGTGCCCTCCCCATTCGGCTTGTAGCTGAATTCCATCCTGCTTCTAAGATGCAACTCTCTAATTAATTTCTGGGGACCTCAAGGAATTAGTCACCATCAGTGCCTCTGTCCTTTCCACTGCTTCCTTTATGTCTGCCGTCACATAGTTTCCAGCAGCCTTATTCTTATTATTGCATGGACCACAGACAGAATAATGACATCAACAGGACCTGTTAACACCATCTCTGGAGTCTGGGCTTCAACTACCCTCCTTCTCCCACTATTCCTTTTTACTATGTGCATTTTCACACATCTATCATGGCATTCAAATATTCATCACGTCGTATAGGTGGTTCTCTCTGCCTAGGGTGCCCTTTCTACCCTGTATGCCCTTGTACACATGGATAACCATTTAAATCACAGCTTAATTATCTCCTCCATCACCTTATCCCTGACTCCCAGAATTAGCCATCCACCCTTCTTTCCCCAATCTCTACAGGGATCCTCTAATATAACATGTATCACACTGGATTATAACTGCTTCCTTTCATGTTCTTCTCCTTACTAGATGGATCATGGGATCCTTAATGGCACTGAATGAAGAATAGCTCCATAGGGATCTGTACTCAGTTAGACAGACCTATTTAGATATTTTACCAGCTCATCAATAAGCAAGCTTTTTGTTCATTAGTTAGAAGGGCAGGGGTTATATGGTTCTTAATTAGAAATAGCTTTATCCCATGATTAAGAATTTGACCTTGATTCTATCAAACTACATTCTGAGAAAATCTGCTTGAAGTGAAGTATTGTGTGGCTATTTAAATTAGTATATTTGGCAACAGCAGGGAGGATATAGCTATGGATATTTAAAGCCAGTTGTATGAACGATAAGAGAGGTGGGTACAATTAACTTACCTATTTCAATGTTCCAGAAAATTTGAAAAACTGAGCTGTCAAAAAAGAGAGAGAAAAAGGGAGCAGAGAACCCGCACATTGCTACTCAGCATAATTTTGCTTAGAAAATAGCATTATTTCTGCTTGATTTGATTTCATGTGGTTAAGTTTGCAGGAAATGTTATTTATTATATACACAGCTAAGTTTATGTAATTATCTGCAAATGTTCTAGTGTAGTACATACAGCCAACAACACTGCTGCTTGTTGCGTCAATTTGGAAAAGAGAGGAAAGAATTAGCCATGTAATAGTTAATTCAATTTATAAAATTAAATGTGTATTGAAAATATGTCTGGTAAATATTATGCCATCTGCACATGCTCAAACAGTGAGCCTGGTTAATATTTTATAGTTTATCTGATAAAGTTAACAAAAGAATTTAGTCAGAGTGGAGACGTACACTGAATATTTCATCACCTTCTTAATTGCAGAATACAGACAAGACATTTTTTTCCCTTTGGGAAAAATAAATGTTAAAAGTTATTACAGATGGAATCAGTTTGGCAATTAGGTTGAAATCCAACTGAAACCAAGCAGAAATTGACGGCTGCAAACATCACAATACCAAAGTGTTTTCAGCCAACTCCATCAATTTACATGATGAAGCAGAAATGTTGATAGCAAAGCTGTGTTACTCGGCTAGCAGAGGTTATATTAACACAGAAGAAAACCTGGCTTTGTGCCTTTTTCCTCAATAGTTAATTCACAGCCATCAAGAGCTGTCATTCTTATGCACAGCAGACAATATGATATACCTAAGGCTTTTCATTCTGACTTCTGATTTAAAGGTCTTCAGCCTGTGCTGTGGACCTTAACCTTGAAGCCAAGTGCAAATTAGCTTTAAATCAATGAAGCTGATTAAAGCTCCATTGTGGTTGAGCCCTTAATAGAAGAAGGGAGGGGAAGGAACCACTTGAAAACAGCGAAAGCTTGGCCTCTCTTAACTTGGAACATATGTAATGCTTTTCAGCTCTTCCCTACCCTGACAGAACCATGAATGGTCTTAAGGCTATTTACCTGCCAAGAGAATGGAACCAAATTTTCCAATTCAGTGGAAGAGGCCAAGTGTGAATCAAAGGTATTTTTTGCAAGCACTAGAATATAAAAGGTTATTTTGAAAAGAAGAGGGGAGCATCAAAACATCTCCTCAGCAGAGGCCAAGAGAATCAAGTTTCTATCAGGTGAAAAAAATTCTTACATTTTAAAAGTACTTTGGGCTTCTGTTTATTTTTCTTTTTTTTTTTTTTAATTTTAAGATACAACATTTCTCAAACGACAAGAGTGTTGCAAACTTCTGACCATCTAAAAAATTTTTTTTCCTCCCTCACAAATAAATACGTCTCCCAGGAATACGCCTGGAAGAAGTAGTCTATTTTGAGAGAGGCCAAATAACAACACCCCCCGCCCCCATACCGCCCCCAGCAGACAGCACCTTTTGTTTATCTACACCTCACCACTGACTCTTCCCCAGTGGCCCCAGGGCTACCACAATCTAGACAAATTCAGTTTGTACCGAAGAATGATTCTTTCTCTAACATCTTCAGAAATACTAAAAATGATATTCTGATAGAAAAGTGCTGATTTTTATTACCTAATTTAACTCTTTAACACTGCAATTTAATCCACCCTTCATGAGAACACAATACCACTGTAACAGCGACTTTCTCAACCCTATCCAAGGTGTGGATAAATCCTTACCCTTATATTTCAGGTATGAAGAATTTGAAATCATGGAAAAGGAATTTTTACAAAGAACCTTAGGGGAAATAAAACAAGTACAAAAAGGCAGAAACTAAGGACTTCACAGAGTACAGGTAATTTAATAATAAAGAGTTCTCCATGCCTACCTCCTACATTAGTATTACATAAATTGCTTTCAACAGTGTTTGGCATATAGCCTGTGCTCAATGAACATAGGCTATTGGCTATTATTCTACTTGCTTGGGCAGTCACACTTGACCTTCACAGAACCCTCAATCTTTCCCCTTAGCTCCCCTTTAAATGTACCCATCCCAAAAGCTCTGCCTTGAAACCCTCAAGATCTTCCCTTCTGTTCCAATTTTGATGAAACCTTAATGGAGGGAGGATAAGGAAACTGAACTAGAAAATAAATCACTCACTTCCACCTAGCTAAGTGGCTAAATAGATGCTAATATTCATCAACGGTAGAGAAGTATCAATTAATAATAATAAACAGAACAAGTACCCTAAAAACAGAACGAGGTACATCTTTCCCCTCTTCGAAGTGAAAGAGCTGTTCCCTACACACATCTGTGACTAGTTTATCTTGTACAATCTTCCAAGGCAAAACAGACTAAAGAACAACAGAGATCTGAGCTGGCCGTGAAAATAGAAAAAATACAGAGAATGGACATGGGGGAGGCCATGGAATGCTTGGAGAGGAGAGAGAACAACAACGAGAAAATTCCCTGGCCTGTGTGGTTCACTTGGTTGGACTGTTGTCCTGGACACAAAAAGGTCACAGGTTCAATTCCCAGTCAGGCACATGCCCAGGTTGTGGGTTCCATCCCAGGCCGGGGCATGTACAAGAAGGCAACCAATCAATGTTTCTTTTCCTCTCCCTCTCCCTCTTTTCCTCCTCTCTCTCTAAACACATTTTTCAAAAAGTCCTCAGATGAGAAATAAAAGGAAAGCTTACTGAGAAAAAAAGGATGAGACAACAGACAACCAGAGAATGAACTGAAATCAAGTGTAATATTTCCTAAGATGGGGCTGGTAAGCAACTGACAGGGGACAGATAGCCCTGTTCTGCATAGACTCAGGGTTACATGCTTCCTTCCATGTACTGAGCTGTGGCTACACAACTCCTGGTGGAGACAAAGGGCAGGAGGAGAAGGCTGAGGCATCAGCAAGACTAGACAGCCAGAATGTAGAGCATGATAATTACCATGATTTTTTAAACCACAACTGCCCTCTGTCATCAAGATGTTGTGAGAGCAATCAAATTACCTCTCAGGTGCTGACCTCTCTGGGAAGTGGTACCATCTGCAAGCAAACTGTTATTATTGATGGCGATGGTGGTGGTAGTGATGATGATGATGACTACAGAAATGGCTTCCACTCGGGATCTCCTTAGCTAGAACTTTCTGCCTCAGTGAGGCCCAAGCTATTTTCAGATCCCATCAATGATTACCTGCAATTAATCACCATTTAAAATAACCCCTGGAAAGCATTTTAGAGGTTGCTGATAAAATGAAAAGCAAAATTAAATGATTAAGAGTAACTTTCATCTGAACATGGGAAAGTCACAGACAATTGTGATACCCTCATTTTGTTTGCTAACAATACCTTCCATTGGAATACATCATATCTATGACTAGAAACTAATCTTACAAGTAGATAAAAAACAATGTGCCAAAAGGGTACAATTCAAAAAACCTTCTTTGGCCCAAAATAGCTCATTTGCCCAGACGTAAAAATGAATACCCAACAATTTGTCATTAAAGGTCTGCTCCTCTGGCCTTCTCAGCAACCAGATCCTCATTTGTAAGGTGCAAATGCTTCTAGATTTTATCAAGAAGTTTAGCTATCTTTGCATCCTCGAAGAGCTGTGGTTTTGTTATCTGACATTTTTTGGCCACTCAGAGGAGGGAATCCCTGGCTACATGAAATGATTAGTCATCCCCAAAATCAGGGAGGCACCAAGCAGACTAAAAGGCATTTTAAAAATTAAACATAAATAAAAAGTAGCAGCAAGCCCCCCAAACAAAAGTCATTCATTTCAAGATTTTGCTTAAGACTGACTAACTTTGGGTGGTTCTAAAGATCCAGCACTGGAATAGGCAAAACTGCAGACCCAAAGAGGACTCAAAATCAAGCATCTTCTGAAGCTCCAAGGTAAAACAGCATTCCGAGTCCCAGTAGTTAAGCTCAACTTTCTTCTGCTACCATACAAAGTAGAGGGGATGAATGGTTTGTCTCTCCCCATTTTTCCTAGATCTGTTTTGTAGCCCTAGAATTGCAGAAAGGAAGCAGTTCTGGAATTTCCAGCAGGGGGACCAGAGCCTGTGGCAGAGGAACCTAAACACACACCCTCCATCTAATCATTGGCACCTCATCGCCAAAATTCCGCCTCCATTGCCAAGTTGTTCCTCTACAGAGTTGCGGCCCCACACATCACAGAGGGCAAAGAGGGCAAGCATCTTTTGAAGGACCTGCTGTACTTCCTTCCAGATGAAGGTGCCAACAAGCTCTCAGCAGTTTTCTTTAAATTCCTTCATGCATCATAGAAAGCAAAGAAAAACTTGTTTGAGGCTTGAACTACTGGAGGGGAAATAGGCTAGCCTTCCACAGACCTGGATAGAGTTCAACACTTGGTTAGAAGACAATTATTTATTAGTCAGCTTCACAACTTGAAATGGATCACCAGTCAACCTAAGCTTCTCACCTCACACAGACCACCCAAAATCCATCCCCAAGCACAGAGCAGATTCCATGGCTCAGCCTCCCTGCCGCTGACAAATATGACAAACAGTATGAATGTGTGTTCTGCCTACTTTTCTTCAGCATCTGGAAAATCCCTGTGAGTCACCGCCAAGTGGTTTCTTTGTGTGTGCATGCATATAAATGTGTATATGTTGATATCTAAACATATGTACATATACAGGGGGACAGAAACAAGAATATCCCCAACGGGACTACTTACCACCTCACATCCCACCAGTACTGTGGGGTTGTTGTGTGTTCCTGTGCAACATGCACTGCCCAACGAAATTAAACTGAATCATAGCAAGGGAGACATCATTTCAAGTACCTTTATGTTCATAATTAACAAAGTTTATGTTAGCAAGGTTAGAAGATGATCTCCTGAGTCTATATCTCATCTTCCTATATTATCAACGGCCCCATAACTCACCACTCTCCCTGCATCACAGGTGGCAAACACAAGGTCCGAGGGCTGAATCCGGCCCTCCACCTTGTTTTATCCAGCCCTGCACCTTGTTTCTACCCAGCGGCAGCACCAAGCCTCTTGCCCTTACTTAAGGAGTAGTTACATTTATACAGTCCTAAAATTCTATTCGGCCCCTTGAAGGCAACCACGAGGCTGACATGGCCCCCAGTAAAAATGAGTTTGACACCCCTGCCCTACATCATAGAGATCTGTCCATCTCCCCATGTCTGTCATTAACTCAACCTAGGACTTAAAACATTTTTGCACAGGTTTCAAATGTGGTTTCATTGATGTTGAAATATACATGGATTCTCTCAGATTTTGCCCCCCTCTTCTGTGGTCCACATTTATCCTCCAAGTTGCTGAAAAAGTTTCAAGTGTGTCCGTCAGCATTTAGCTTCCAACTTTGAAAAACCTTAATGAAGCCAGGATGAACTAAAATCTGATGTGCATGACAGATCACCTGTCTCCTTTCCACATGAGACAAGTTTACGGATCACAAAGGCCACCATCCAGGGAGGCAGCTTTTTGAGAGCAGCAAAAGGATCACACAGGAAGTTGGTTACTTCGTCTCATATTCTACCAGATGGCAAAAGTGTGGATTGCTCTTGGCAGCCAGTCAAGCTGGATGGCATTTCACTCAGACTCCCCAGTGACACTGAAGAATGTGCGTACTTCTATCTACTCTCTGAATAAGGATCTCTACAAATCCCCCGTGAGATGATTTCTTAATGGTTCAAATGCACCATCAATCTGCTCATAAGACAGTTTAGAATCAGTATGTGCTCTGGTCTATGTGATTCTTTAAGAACAAGGGATCATTTTTAAATGCAGGGTAACTGACAAAATCTCTTACCAAGTGGTTTATGAAAAGAAAGGAAACCAACTAAGAAGATGTTTCTTTTATAAGGCAGCATTAGAGAAAACAACAAAAGCCAAGTTGATTTTCAAAGATAAAGCTTCTAGAAAAAAACTGAGTATATACTTATTGGAACAATATACTTTTTGGTGTGCTCTTAAAATTACATGAATAATAGAGAGGAAATATTAAATCTGAAAGCCTTCCTTCAGAAATGCTACTTAAGAACCTTGAACCCTAGAATTAAAAGTTAAATATGTTAATGCCTTTTTACATCCCTTTGTCCCAACCAAGACTTTAAAAAGAAAGGTCCTCTGAGACAAGAAAAAGATACCATTTAATATCAAATGTCTCAATTTACAATAAGGATATATTATTGTTTATTAGTTGATTAAATTTGATTAAAAATTTCTTATGAATATTTGATTCTTCTGTTGGCATTCATTAGTATTGAGTAGGAAATTTTCAATGCTCTTTAAATATCTTCCAAATATTTAAAATAAGTTCGAATCAGCTACTCATATCAAGATTGTTAATGAATTTAAACACAGCCTACATCATGGAAAATAAAACTACTTATATCCTAGACTACGTAAGATGCAGAGGAACCTCAGAAATCTAAAAGCAGTAATTTGGGAGACTGGTATTTTCTTGCCCCACACTTCCTCCCAGCCTCTGGTCAAAACAGCACTTAAGATAAACTGAACCACACTGGAAGTACAGCATGGTGCAGAAAGTAGTTTGGACCATTTTTCCCCCTAAGTTTCTTCAAAGCGTAGGTCAGTGAAATCATCTCTCATTCATTTTCTTAATAATTTTAAGAAAGTTAAGAATTTGACCAAAACCCACATCTGCCCCATTGCAATTTGATTATACAAAAAAAAAAAAAACTATCACATTTGTATATAAGGTAACACATAGGAAACATTTATCATGGAAAAAAAACAAGACTGAAGAAAGTCTATGTTTAGAAAATGTATAACCAATAAATTCTGCAGCTGAGAAGAACATAATATAGGCTTTACTGCCACCCAGTCACCGCCCCAGGAATTAGTGAGCAGCCTCTAGACAAAGTATCCCAAAAGCTTCCTTTATTTTCTAAAATGAACATTCTTGGGACTCAAACACATCAGGAAGGCGTACGCTGACAGTATGAGAAATGCGAAGAAATTAAGCTTTCTGTTGGTAGAAAATCCTGTCCTCTATAAGAAAAACAAAAGTGCTTGGGGGATGGGAAGAAGAAAAAAGCCCCGGTGAGTTTAATAAGTGCCATGATTGCTGAGAAATCTAAAAGGGTGATAATATGAATCACCAGAGAAGTGCAATAGGGCAGCTATTTGAAATTTGTTTTTCACACATTTAGTGCAAAAACAAAGGCTCTTGCAAGAAAGGTCAATCCTCCCACATGTTAATCTACAATCAAGGAGCACTCTAAGAATCCGAATGTGATTGCAAATCTCTAGCATGCCAAGCAAGATGAAGGCGTTTTTCTTTCAATCTATCTATTGCTACCAGCATTTTACATTCATTATGCTCAGGGGTTGAAGTGCACGCTAAGTATTAGCTGGTGCCGAATTCCAGCACTTCGCTCATTACACTAGAATGGAATTAACATATGAACACATACGCGAGCGCACGCACACACACACATACACACACAATTGTGCTATAGTAACGGTAAGCATCTGACTTACCCTTGCCCAAGTAATGAGATTCAGACTTAAGGCTTCCTCTCCAACCTTATTTCATCCTGTGAAATTATTGCAGGGTCTCCTCAACATTCCATAGCTTGCCTCGTGTGTGGCAATAAGACACAGCACGATGCAATTAGCAGAGGTTTTCCTTTCTTTTATAAATTTAAGTCAGACCCTAAAATTTTCTGCATATCAATACCCATGGTTGCGCCTTAATCTCCTTTTGAAAAACAGCTCAAGTACTTTATTTTGAATTTGTCAAATATAGGACTTCTAATCAATATGGCAGTGTAAGCAGACATAGCTCACGTCTTGGCACAAACACATCAAAATTACAACTAAAATATTGAACAACCATCACTCAGAACCATCAGAAATCAAGTTCAATGAAAGTGTACAAATCACAGAATTATACAAAACAGATCCATCCAGACTGGTAGGAGGGGTGCAGATGCAGAACAGGCTGGTCCCACATCCACATGTGGTGGATAAAAATTCAGGAGGGATACCTCAGGAATGAGGAATCCCAGCCCCACACCAGGCCCCCTAGCCCAGGGTTGCAGTGCCAGGAAGATAAGTCCCCACCACTTCTGGCTGCAAAAACCAGAGGGGATTGAGTCAGTGGAAACTTCTGGAGCCTGAAGCACTTCCTCTTAAAGAACCCACACACAGACTCACCTACACAGACTCACTCCCTCTGGGCTCTGGCACCAGGGTGGCAGCTTGAGGGATACCAGTGGCATGCAGGGGGAGGAGGTGTCTGGCATCAAGGCAAGCAAAGGCCATTGTCTCTTTTCTGGGCCCTCACCCCATAAAGCCTGCAGGCTGATGGCGTATTTGAGACTTCATCAACCTGGCTATCACTGTTTGACCTGCCTTGGAGATCCCCAGAGACTTTGTTCCACCCAATATTTGGGCCCACCCAAGCAGCTTTTCCATTTGAATAACTGGTCTTGGCTGCTGTTTCACAACATCCTAAATCCTCTCAAACAAGCAACAGCTGGCCTCAGCGAGCCCCAGGACTGGCATTAACAGCAGCCAGCCTAGATTCACAGCTTGACTTCCTCTGGAAATCTCCAAGCCCAGCACAAGTAGCAGCCATCTCAGATTGCCTTTATAGCTCAGGCAGTGTGGCCCCAGGCAAAGCACAGGTGTGGGCTGACCTTGGCCTGCACCACCCAGGAAACCCCAGGGCCAGTGAACCCAGTGGATAGCTACAGACCACATCAGAGCACCACCAGCTGGTCCCTGCACAGCTGATCCTCCACAGAGGGCAGAGGTTGGTGGTCAGTGGTAACAGCCAGTCCTTGCAGCTGACTGACCTGGGTAAATACTTCCCATTGATCTGTCAACAGCAACCAATACTCAACTACAAAAGGAAGGTGCATTCAACCCACACGGACGGTACACATAGAGTTCCCAGCTTTGGTGATAGGGAAGGCTGTGCCACTGGACCCTACAGGACACCTACTACATTAGGCCATACTACCAAGACAGGGAGTCATAGCAGCACTACCTAATACATAGAAACAAACACAGGGAGGCTGCCAAAACAGGGAGACAAAGAAACATGATCCAAATGAAAGAATAGATCAAAACTCCAGAAAAAGAACTATACAAAGGGAGATAAGCAATCTTTATCAGATACAGAGTTCAAAACACTGGTTATAAGGAGCGTCAAGGAACTTGGTGAGGACCTCACCAGTATAAAAAAGATCCAGTTAGAAACAAAGGATATGCTAATTGAGATAAAGGAAAATTTATAGGAAAACAACAGTAGAGTGGATGAAGCCAAGAATCCAATCAACGATTTGGAACATAAGGAAGCAAAAAACAACCAATCAGAACAAACAAGATAAAAAAGAACCTAAAAAACTGAGCACAGCGCAAGCAGCTTCTGGGACAACTTCAAGCTTTCCAACATTTGCATCATAGGGGTGCCAGGAGAAAAGAAAGAGCAAGAAATTGGAAATCTATTTGAAAAAATAATGGAAGAAAACTTCCCTAATTTGGTAAAGGAAATAGTCATACAAGGCCAAGAAGCAAAGAGAGTCCCAAACAAGATGGATCCGAAGAGGCCCACTCCAAGACACATAATAATTAAAATGCTAAAAGTTAAAGGTAAATAGAGAATCTTAAAAGCAGCAAAAGAAATAAAGTTGGTTACCTACAGGGGTGTTCCCATGACTGTCAGCTGATTTCTCAAAAGGAACTTTGCGGGCAGGAAGGGATTGGCAAGAAATATTCAAGGTCATGAAAAGCAGAGATCTACAGCCAAGATTGTTCTACCCAGCAAAGCTAACATTTAGAATCAAAGGGCAGATAAAGAGCTTCCCAGAGAAGAAAAAACTAAAGGAGTTCATCATCACCAAAGCATTATTATATGACGTGTTAAATGTATTTATTTAAGAAAACAAAGATCACAACTATGAACTACAAAATAGCAAAAATACATATCTATCAACAATTGAATCTAAAAAACAAACTAAGCAAACAAGAACAGAGATAGAATCATGGATATTGAGAGAATTTTGACAGTTGCCAGATGGGAGGTGGGTGTACAGGACAGGTGGCAAACACAAGGCCCACAGGCCAAATTGGGCCCTCCACCTTGTTTCTACCCAGCAGCAGCTCTCGCTTAACTGTTAAGGAGTAGTGACATTTATACAGTCCTAAAATTACATTTGGCCCTTTGAAGGCAACTGCGAGGCTGATGTGGCCCCCAGTGAAAATGAGTTTGACACTGGAAGGTGGAGGGTGAGCAGGGCATGAGAGAGTAATTGGGGGTGGGGGGATGGGGACAACTATAACTGAACAACAAAAAAAATTTTTTTAAAGAAGTACAAATAGGTAGTTACAGAATAGCCATGGGAATATAAACTATAGTATAGGAAATAGATAGACAAAGAACTTACATGCATGACCTGTGGACATGAACAATGGTGGGGGATTGCCTGAGGGAGTAGGAGGTGCTGGGTGGAGGAAAGCAAAGTGGGGGTAATCAGGGCAACTGTAATAGCATAATCAGTAAAACATAATTTTAAAAAATAAAATAAAATACACAGCTCACTGTTAAACAATAAGAATTTGAACTGAGGAGGTGCACTTACAGACAGATTAAATACAATGAGCTCTTCATATTTATGGGATTTGCATCAGCAGATTCAATCAACTGAAGATGAAAAACAGTATTTTTGCACCTCCAACCAAAGATTCCCAACCTCTGGTATTGGACCATGTGTTCACAACCTTAGATTCATAACACAGATTACCTATCTTAAATGGAAAATACTGTTTTTTCTATCAGTGGTGGTTGAGTCCACAGATGCACAGGGCCAACTGCAGAGTAAAAAGTTAGAGGGGGATTTTCAAGTGTGGGGGGTTGGTGAGCTTAATACCCATGTTGTTCAAGTGTCAACTCCACATAGAAAAAAAATGTACACGAAACAAATGTACACCTTAATGAACTATTGAAATAAACAGCAACATAACCTGCACTCATGATAAAACATAATATAACAGAATCCCAGACTTGTTTCTTCTTGAATATAAATCCTTCCTCCCTTCATCTGTGACCAGTATCCCTGAAATACATATCTACTTCTTTGACTTCCTTTAAGTTTTATTATATGATTGTATATACCTAAAATATGGTTGAATTTTGCCTATTATTGATATGATTCAATTCATATAGACTATATTTCATTGTTTATGTCTTCTGCTCAGTATTATATCTTTAAAAGATTGATCCACATTCTTTTGTATATTTGTAGTTTGTTCATTTTTTATTGTTGCCTACTATCCCAATGCCTAAATATATCATAACTGATTTATTAATTTGAATGTTGATATGTTGATGGGCATTTTGAATATACATATCTGACCCACTACAAGGCAGCTTTGACAAGTCTTGGACATTCTGGTACACACAAGCATAAATGTATGGGGGATACATATAATTAAGAGTGGGATTACTGGATCGTAGGGTATTTGTATGTTTAGCTTTACCAGAGACGGGAAATATTTTTCCAAAGTTTCCATCCCACCAGCAATTCATAGAAGTTCTTACTGTTTCACCTTCACCACATGGTTAGTTTTTTGTTGGTTTATTTGTTTGCTGGTCTGGCTGACATTCATTTCCTTTTTAAATAAAGTAGTTTAAAAGATAAGCCCTCATTGAACTTTCTGAACCCTTTCTAAAAGTCATCAAAACTTCTTCCATCTTGTCACTGTGCACAATTAGAGAGCCCCTTAATTTAGAACTTATTGAGGTAATAAACTATATTAGTTCTAAAAGATCTATTACACATTCAAAAATCTGGAGAAAAGTTCAGAGAAAAGAAACTAAATTTATCAAAGATTCAGTAAACCTACAACTTAAATGAGAGAAGAACAAAGCAGTTCTGTGTTATCTGTGAATCAAATAAATACACAAACATCAGATTCTGTAGAAAAAAATCAAATCTTATTAATATGACTAAAAAAGTTATTCAAAAGAAAAATAAATCTGAGAAAAGTGGTGTGGGAACACGGAAATTAAATAAAGAATGGGTCTACTCTTCCTTAATTTCTATTTCCTCCTACACACACATACACACATTATTTTACTCACCACCTCCAGTACTAATTAGTGAGTGACTTCTCTTGCTTGAAATGCTAACAAGTTCCAGCTGAAAACATTTTTAAAAAGAAAATTGAAAATTATTTGCATATGAGTTAATATTTTTTCCAAGAATGTGCCTTTCTCTTGACTGAGTTCCACATATACAAAGCTTTACCAAAAAGGGCATTTTCTTCATAAGGTTCCTATTAAACAGGGCTCTGTATGAGAGTCAGAAATATGTTTTCTAAACAACTCTTTTGTTTTCTACTCAGAAAAATTACAAGAACAATAAATTTTCATGTAAAGGTATAGAAACTTGATGTAATCAATGGATACCTCTTAATTCTTGATAAAACATTTGAGTTGCAGGCTTTCAAAGTCAGGACTATGACTTTCCTCACCTCCATTTATTTAGACATCAGAATTAATAACAAATGCACTTTATTCCTTATTTTGGAGCCTATTTACTAGTGTATTTCACCTCTCTGGCAAGCTCTTACACATGTAGGTTAGATCAATAGTTAACTGGGAGATGGAATATTGTGAATTGATTGCCCTTTTGACACGAACTCATTTATAAACACAAGAGATTTTAGGTGGCATTAACGGAAAATGGATCAGTGCTCCACAATTATCATATTTATCTATAGCAGCTTTTACAAGTTCAGATATCCTAAAAATTCTCATTTCATAATACTGGAGTATCTATTTAATTTAAAAAATTACCCTAGTGACTCAAACCTAGCCAATGTTAAAAACCAATGAAATCATGAGGAAGAAGAAAGATGAAAAAGTCAAATGCCAAAGGACCAGTCTCTTAAGTTTCAGTCTTTTTAAAGGTTATTAACATTGGAGTCAGTATTTCAATTTATGGTCTGATGTGCTCATAATATTCCTTCCACCTCCCAGCCACAATAATAAAGAAATACGGCCATGAGTTTGCCAGTTTGAACCCTACTTCTGTTCATAAGAGCTATATTTTAGTTGAGCTTTCCTCATATTATTAAGTGCATTCTGCTATATTCTGGTTTATAACTTTGTTCTACATACACCCAGCATTTCTAAACATTTATACTTTTTCAAATAGGAAAGACCCAAATTGATCAAGTGTTAGTTTTTAGAAAGCCACTATAATTTTGATGTACCTCTTTCTTTGAAGAAAAATATTATTGTGAGCTCTATTAAGTGGGACAGTTCACAAAAGAAGCAAACAAATATTGAGATAAAACCTGTGTATTTTAGCAATTTTGCAAATTATCAAAATTTTATTAGGATAATATGTACTGTTATGAAGTGACATGAAACCAGAATCCAAGTTATATTTTATTCAAAACAATGGAGACTCAGAGACTCCCCTAGACACACACTAAGTTTTGGCCCAGGCAGAAGCAACAGATATGTCCAATCCTGTCCATACTGACGCCAGGGTACACACTCCAAGAGAGACAGACACTTACAAAGCTATTTTCCTGTAACAATGAGAAAAAATAAGCCACTAAATCCAAGCTATAAAATAATTCACTATGGTTTTGTATTTTACCTTTGTAAATAATAAATATGAATATTTTATCTTCTAGACCAAATAATATGGTTTCTAATAAAGTAGCATAAGCCAAAAATATGGCATTCCAAAAGACTATACAGATTAAAGCATCAAATGAAAGCTATATAACCAAACTAGAATTTTATTTTAGATTCTCTTTTTGAAAATTTAAATTATTTATTATATCACTTTTTATTGTTATTCTATTACAGTTGTCCCAATTTTTCCCTCTTTGTCCTCCTCTACCCGTCCTAACTGCCCCCGTCCTACTCCCAGTCAGTTCTCACATTGTTGTCCTTGCCCCTGGATCATTCGTACATGTTCTTTATCTAGTCTCTTCCCCTTCTTTAAAAATAATAATTAATATTCTGCATTCTAAATGACAGATACTATGTAGAATAAGAGAAGGTAAGAAACTCATTGACAGCACATCACTAAGAGGCAATATGATTTTATTGAGCAATAGCAAAATATTGTTTCCTTCTCACTAAAAATAATAAAACTAGCCCTGGCGGGTGGGGCTCAGAGGATTGAGCACCGGCCTGCAAACCAAAGTGTCACCAGTTCAATTCCAAGTCAGGGCACATGCCCGAGGTATGGGCCAGGTCCCCAGTAGGGGGCACACAAGAGGCAACAAGATATTGATGTTCTCCCTCTCTTTCTCCCTCCTTTCCCCTCTGTCTAAACATAAAGTAAATAAAATATTTTTAAAAAATAAAATAAACAAAAACAAGAAAACTATTAGCTAAAGCATTTTTGAATGCCCTATTAAAGCCAAGGAACTAATAAAAAACATGAGGTTATTATTTTCAATGATTAAAATTGCCACCCATTATAAATATATCCAGTAATCTGAAATTGCTTTAAAGGAAATTGGATATTTGTACCATTTTCCTAGAAGAAAAGCTTATTTCTCTTTCTTTACTGCCAAGGAACTTTCTATTTTATAAGTAATCTCTTCTTTTTCACAAACAGAAATAAACACAAACATGTGAAAATACCTAAAAACTACTGTAATGATGCACAGTCTTAAAGGTAATAATGTCAGTTTTAAAGAAACAAGACATTCAGGCTGTTTGGGTAAAATCATTCCCATCCCTTCCCTTCGTTCTACACATTAAATATACAAAATCAAAGCCACTATAAATGAAATAAGGTCAAAAAACATTCAAGATAAAAATTTTATTCTCAGAGTTAAAATATGGATTGGGTTTTCCCTGTCCAGGTAATAGTTCTAACTGCACTGTTCTCCTGTGGTCAGCAAATTGGGAAAAGCTTAACATTTTTTCAGCTTCATTGAGATTCTTAAGGGCCTTCTCTACAACACTTGGAAACAAACATGTCATAGCTCCTTATTGTCCTAAATTTAAATAATAGTAATACATCTAGAGAATGGTTTTCAAGTTATTGTTACAAAATGTTTTCACCATAAGTGTGACTGTTATAAATCAGTAGCTAAGAGCTAGTGAATGTCTTAACCATACAACATAAATTCAAGTCTTAATATTGGCTTTTCACTTTGTGACTATTTCTTCAAAGAAAAGAAAAATTTTGAGAGTATGGTACAACTAAATATCATAAAAAACATTTCAGGTGCATAAATACAATATATATTTTAAATATTTAAGTATATAGCTGAACTTTGATCTTTTTTTACAGTTATCCCCAAAGCTGAAAACATCTAGAATCTTGAATCCAGAGTTAACCAAGCATTGAAATAAGCAATGATCATAGGACCATCTGACAAACCATTATGTCATACAGCTCCATTCTTCATGGAAGGCAGGAGACTAAGCCTAGAGTTGTTTTCTGGAATAAATGTTAGATTAGATCTTCCTATAAGCAGATAGCAAAGACATAGTAAACTGGGGGGAAAAAAAAAAACCCACACAGGAAGATGGAGTTGAAATTTGTCTCTTAGTTTCTTTACTTGGGACAGAGAGGGTAAAGTGCTCGTTGAGATTTTGTAATCATAGACTAGTATCCATGTATTATTTGGGCTAGAATTCATATTATTTGTATAAAATCAAAAATCGCAAAGTAAAAGTTATTTTTAAAGAGTGCTTAATTTTTCATGACTCCAGGAACTTGGTTTAAACAAAGGTAAATCCTCATTTAGAGGAACCATGTCCAATGCAGGCCTACTGGAACACCCACAGTCAAAAAAGTTCCCACAATTAAAAAGAAAATACCACATTGTATCAGTCATGAACTAGCACTTGGACAAACAACGAAAAGCAAATCAGAGTCACAAAAATAACAGATATTGAAATTATCCGATATAGCATTAAATATAAATTAATTATATTTAACATGTTGAAACAATAAGAGTGCATTGTAATTATTTCAAAACAATGAGACACTATCAAAATAAGCAGCATTTGAAAAATAATCATATACATCTTATAGAAATAAAATATATAATAACTGAAACTAAACATTTAATAAACTAAATGGCTGGAAAGACAAAGCTGAACTCAAAATTAGGGCACTGGAAAGTAAACTTGGAAAAATAATACAGAATGAGGCCATAATAGATAAAAAGAAAGAAAATATAGAAGAGCTAGTAAAAGGAATGGGCAATAAAAAGAGATAATCTAATATTCAGTAACTGACATACAAGAAAGAAGGTTTGTTTTAGGATATTTTTTAAAATGCAAATTCTCAGATTTCCAATGTATCCAAAGTAGAATAAATAAAGAGAAATTCATCTCTGGACATAATACAAAAATCTACACAGCACCAAAGACAAAAAAAAAAAAAAAAAAAAAGATATTTAAAGAAGACAGAGGCAAATTAATGAAAATAAAAATTAAACATACAGCTAATTTTAATAACAGAAACTGTAGGAGACTGTTCTGTGTGACCTGGGCCCAGATCCGAGCTGGAGATGCACAGAACCCACGCCCACGGATGGGCTCTCCTGTAGGGAACCAGGCCTTCAGTGTACCTAGGCCACTTGGGACTTGCTTTAGCTAAAACTCCCTCACCCTGAATTGCCTTCCTAGGATGAGTGTAACCAGTTTGACCACTTTTCCCTTTTCATTTGCAAATATCCTTCTGTGATGTGATTAGTGGCATTGACTCCTTTGTTGTCTGGAAAAGGTAACCACCTAAAGGGAACCTGTGCATACATAGTAAATGAGGACCATCACGTAATGTGCTGAGAAACCCAATAAAGGCCGGTCACAGCAAGGGCCGTGGCTTTTGCTCCCCTTGAGAGAAAAGCCATGCTGTCCCCTTTTCCTCCACTGGACTCAGTCGTCCGTGTGAATGTCTCATTTCATCCATAACGCCGCGGACACTGCGGACCTGTGTCTGTATCAAGAAACCAGAAAAGAGCTAAGGACAAATAATGCTCAAGCTAGTACTCTATATAGAGCATCGATTTTCAAATTTCTTTCACTTCATGGCACACATAAACTAATTACCAAAATTCTGCAGCACATCAAAAAATATACTTTTTGGAGGATTGACAAAAGAAATAGGTATAGTTTTGATTCATTCAAACTGGACAGTTATGACTGTTGGCTTTGTCTTTTTTTTTTTTTTTTTTGAGAATCTAAGGGAAAAAGGTCAGTGCCCCTGACTAAAAAGTCAGGCATTGCATGTTTTTAAATTTTTTTGTAGCACACAGGTTGAAAATCGCTGATATAAAGTTATAACTTAAGAACACAGTGCCTTTCTCAGATCTTCACTTCCAAGATGACCAAGAAAAGAAGAAACTGTTGTGCCCCTGAAAAAAGGCCAAGGACATGCGCAGCCTATTCCCTGTACCAACTGTGCCCAGTGCATGCCCACAGTCAAGGTCATTAAGAAGTTCATCATTCAAATACAATAGAAGCCACAGCTGTTAGGGACATTTATGAAGTGAGTGTCTTTGATGCCTATGTGCGTCCCAAGCTGTACGTTTAACTACATTACTGCATGAATTGTGCCATTCACAGCAAGGTAGCCAGGAATCATTCTCGTGAAATGCAAAAGGACTGAATACCCTCCACCACCACCAATTTAGATCTGTGGGTGCTGCCCAGCTACCTCTATCAAAGCCCAGCTAAGAAGGAGTTCCGTCCAGAAGGGCTGAAGAAAAGTTATCTGAAAAAAAATAATAAAACAGAAATTATAGTTCAAAAAAAAGAACATGAGCAAAATAAAAGCAACAAACATTGAATATGTACCATGAATAAAGGCTCAATAAAGACATACCTATCAGATCTAATTTAGGAAACACAAAATGAGCAAAAAAGGAAGTCTGAGAGACAAGAAAGGTGAGAAACTCAAAAAGAGAAAAGAAAGTAGAGAACATGGGTTAACATTTTTATAAAGACATTGAACATATAAAAGTATAATGTCTATTTTATGGAGTTTATTTAAAACCACTGGAAAAATAATATTCTTGCAAATCATCCACATATGGTTTAAGAAAATAAGTATCTACCAATTATTTGGAATAGTTTTATATAATTTATAATATTGAGGTTATTTGTGTTCTATATTCCTAATCATTTCCTTACTTGTTTATTAATGAGAAAGGTTTTTGAAATCTCTTGTTATAATGAAATATTTGTCAATTTACTATTATAGTTCTCTAAAGTTTTACTTTATACATTTTGAAACCTTATTTTAGGTACACTGATGTTTAAATTATTATATCTTTTGGTGATTTGAACCTTATATACTATTGCGTTAGCCTTATTTCTGGAATACTTTTGTCTTAAAGTATGTATGTAGTTTCTGACATTAATATAGCCCAATCAGTTTTATTTATTTTTTATTATCCTATATAAACATATATCTAGATTTTTTAAATTTTAGTCTGAAATACATTGGCTTTTGACATGGAGTTTACTCCACTTGAATTAGTTGTGATTAATGATACATTTGGATTTATTTCAAATATGTTATTGTGTATCCTCCATTTATTCATATTTTATACTAGTGTTTCTTCTTATTTTAGTGCTTAACTTAATGATCTTATTTGTTAGTTATCTCAGAATATTTGAACTCCCATGACTTTTCTATTGTCTCATTTGTTACTATTTTTCCAGTGGCTTTTAAATAAACTCCACAAAATAGACATTATACTTTTATATGTTCAATGTCTTTATAAAAATGTTAACCCATGTTCTCTACTTTCTTTTCTCTTTTTGAATTTCTCACCTTTCTTGTCTCTCAGACTTCCTTTTTTGCTCATTTTATGTTTCCTAAATTAAATCTGATATGTATGTCTTTATTAACCCTCTATTAATAGTGCATATTCATGTACTATTCAATACTCATGAAAATGTAGTAATCAGTGTTTACAAAAAGCAATACTAACATATCTTATTTAAATGTTCTTATGACTAGAAAATAAAAATTTGCTTTTTGGTAGCTCATAAACACTAGTAACATAATATATAGAAGGAAAATTTAATGAAAAATATTGAATTAAGCAATTTAAGAAGTTTTAAAGAATAGAAAGAATTCATAAAGTATATGGAATGAAGTAATAAAAATAAAAGCAGAAATTAATGAAATAGGAGAAAAATATACAATAAAAATGGCAAGCATAAGCTGACCTTTTAGATAAGACTAATTAAATTGACAAACTTCTGGTAAGTTTCATTAATAAAAGAGAGCATACAAATGAAGAACATGAAAATAAAAAGAGTGCATAACTATGGTGCAGCAAACATTTAAGAAAAACTAAAAATGATTATCAACTTTATGCTACCAAAAATGCTGAAACAGATTCTTAGAAAGAATATATATACCTTACTTTATTAAATAGACTCAATGAGAAAAAGACCATTTAAATAGTTTTAAAATCACTTAAAAAATTAACCAATATTTTGAAATATTCTCATAAATAAAATAGCAGGCCCAGGAAAGTTTTATTCATTATTCAAGGACAGATAATTTCAATCTTACACATAATATTTCAGAAAATATTTTTAAAAAACAATCTTCAGTTCATTTTATGACACAGTTATAATTTTGATACAAAACCAGAAAAGGAAAGTATAAGATAAGAAGTTTAAAAGCCAATCTCACTAATGAAAACAGATACATATTATTTCTTAACAAAATAAATCCATTAACTTAAAAATGCCAATTTTGCACTGAAAGCACAGATGAGAAAAATAAAAATAGATAAATTAGACTACATCAAAATTTTAAACTTCATCATATTCGAACTTCATCATGATCAACAAAGTGAAAAAGCATCCTATGGAATAGGAAAAATATTTACAAATTATATATCTGATAAGAGGTTAATACCCAGGATATATAAAGAACTCCTACACTCAATAATGACCACTACAAAAACAAAACAAATACCCTGGGTGAAGTGCTTGAATAGAAATATCTTCAAACAGGATGCAGAAAAAGCATTTGACAAAATTCATTATCTACTTATGATAAAAATTCTCAACAAAGAGGGAACAGAGGAAATTATACCTCACCCAATTAAAGTCTATATATCACAAGCCCACAATTAACATCATACTGAATGGTGAAAAGCTAAGAGCTTTTTCTCTAAAATCATAAACAAAACAAGGGTGCCCACTTTTACCACTTTTATTCAACATTGCCAAAACAATTAGACAAGAAAAATACATAAAAAGCATCCAAACTGGAAAGGAAGGAGTAAAACTGTCACTATTTGCAGATTTTATATAGAGAGAAAACTTCAAAGACTTCAACAACCAAAAAAAAACTGTTAGAATAGACAAATTCAGAAAATTGCAAAATACAAAATCAATACACAACAATCTGTTATATTTCTATACACTAATAACAAAGTAAAAGAAACAAAAGTTAAGAAAACAATTCCATTTAAAATTGCATCAAAAAGAATAAATTTAAGAAAGTGAAAGGCCTGTGTATTAAAAACTATAAGATTTAATGAAAGAAATTGAAGAAGACAGAAATACATGGAAAGACATTCCATGGTCATGAATTGGAAGAATTAATGTGGTTAAAATGTCCACACTAACCAAAACAACACACAGATGCAACTCAATCACTATCAAAATTTCAATGGCATTTTTTACAAAAATAGAACAAACAATCCTAATATGTGTTAAAACCACAAAAGACCCCAAATAGCCAAAGAAATCTTGAGAAAAAAGAACAAGACTGGAGGCATCACACTCCCTGATTTTCAAACTATGTTATAAAGCTATAGTAATTTAAAAAGTATGGTATTGGCATAAAAATAGACACACAAATCTATGGAACAAAATAGAGAGCCTAATACCTATGCATATATGGACAACTGATTTATGACAAAGAAGTCAGAAGTACACAAAGCAGAAAGGATAGTCTCCTCAATAAATGATGTTGGGAAAAACTGGACAGCCATGTGCAAAATACACAAATCCAATCACTATCTTTCTTACACCATGCATAAAAACTAACTCAAAATGGATTAAAGACTTAAATGTGCTACCTAAAACCATAAAACCCTAGAAGAAAACACAGACAGTAACCTTGACATAAGTCTTGGTGATCATTTTTTTTAAATCTGATACCAAAAGCAAGAAATACATAAATGAGATTATGCCTACCAAGAAACCTCTGCATAGTAAAGGAAACCATCAATAAAATAAGAAGGAAGCCTACTACATGGTAGTAAATATTTGCTAATCATATATATGACAAGGGGCTACTATCCAAAATATGTAAAGAACCCATAACTCGATAGCAAAAAATCTGATTAAAAAATGGGTAGAAGATCTGAATAAACGTTTTCCAAAGAAGATATACAGATAATCAACATGTAAATGAAAAAGTGCTCAACATCATTAATCATCAGGTAAATACCAATCAATACCACGATGAGAAATCACCTCATACCTGACAAGAACTAACAAGTGTTGGTGAGGCTGTAGATAAGAGAACACTTGTGCTCTGTTGGTGGGAATGTAAATTGGTGCAGCCACTGAAGAAAACAGTATTGAGCTTCCTCAAAAGTTAAAGGTGTAGAACTATACTATGATCTAGCAATCCCATTTCTAGGTATTCATTGAAACAAAATTAAAACACAACTTGAAAAAATATATACACTCATATGTTCATTGAAGCATTATTTATGATAGTCAAGATATGGAAAAAAACTAGTGTCCATCAGTGATTATGAATAGATAAAGAAATTATGGCATATATATACAATGGAATATTATTTAGCCATAAAGACAAATACCATACGATTTCACCTATAAGTGGAACCTAATCAACAAAACAAACAAGCAAGCAAAATATAACCAGAGACACTGAAATAAAGAACAAACTGACAGTAACCAGAGGAGAGGAGGGAGAGGGATAATGGGGGAAAGAAAGGGAAGGGATGCCAAGGAGCAAGTATAAAGGCCCCATGGACAAAGACAACGTGGAGGGGGCAGGATTGAATGTGGGAAGTAGAGGTGGGTAGGGAGGAGAAGAGTAATGGGGGGTGCAAATTGGGGACAACCGTAATTGAGCAACAATAAAAAAAGAATAAAATCTTGCCATTTGAGACAATGTGGATGGACCTTGAGGGCATTATGCTAAGTATAATAAGTAGGATAAGAAAAACAACACTATATAATCTATTATATATGGAATCAAAAAAAAAAAAAAAGACACAAACATACACCAAAAAAAGCTTACAGATACACAGAACAGATTGGTGGTTGCCAGAGGCAGTGGGTGGAGGGTGAGAGAAATGAGTGAATCTTTTTTAAATTTAAATAAATTTAAATTTTTAAATGGGTAAAGAACTTGAAAAAACATTATCTTCAAAGAGGATGTACAAGTTGCCAACCAGCATATGAAAAGATACTCAACAACACTAATCATTAGAGAAATGTAAATCAAAACCACAATGAGATATCACCTTCACTCTACAGAATTACTATTATCAACAAATCAGATAGTAACAAATGTTGGCGAGGACATGGAGAAATAGGAAACCTGTGCATTGTTGATGGGGATGTAAAATGGTCCAGCAGCTATAGAAAACAGTGTGGCTGTTCCTCAAAAACTTAAAAATAGAATCATCATGTAATTCAGCAAATACTCTCCTGGATATGTACCTACAAGATTTATAAGCCGGATCTCAAGACCTACGTGCACTGCCATATTCACAGCGGCACTATTCGCAATAGCCAAGAGGTGGGTGGAAACAATCCAAGTGTTCATTGACAGATGGGTGACTAAAAAAAATGTGATATGTACATACAACGGTATATTATTTTGTTTTAAAAATAAATTTTGACACATGCCACAACATGGATGAACCTTAGGACAGTAACTGAAATTAATCCAGTCACAAAAAGACAGATGTATGGTTTGTCTTATATGTGTATGTTTTCATACTGTATGATGCCATTTATATGAGGTAACTATCATAGTCAAATACATAGGAACAGAAAGTACAGGGTAGTTGCCAGGGGCTTGGGAAAGTGGAAAAAGAGTGTTGTTGAATGGGTATAGAGTTTCAGTTTGGCAAGATGAAAAAGTCCTGAGATCTGTTTCACAATAATAAGAACATACATAAACTGTATACTTAAAATGGTGAAAATATTAAACTTATTAAAAATCAAAATGAGGTAAAATTTTACCATCTTCAAGTTGACAAAATTTTAAATTCTGACAATGCAGCATGTTAAGAAAAATACAGGGCAACAGGAAGTCTTTTACCCTTTGGTAAGAGTATATACTTTTGGAAAACAATTTTGGCATTAGCTTGCAAAGTTGAAGAGCCGCATACCCTTCAACTAACAATTCTACTGTGCAAACACAGGAAATCAGTTTAGGGCTTACTATTTTGTTAGTAGAAATTATAGGCTAGGCAGAATAGATATTAATAATACATCACAAATGGGAGATGCCCTAGAGATAACCTAGCGCCTTCGCACCAGAAACCAAGCAAAGTAATGATCACAGCAACACTATTTGTGATATCAAAAATAAATGCAAACAACCAAAATGTACACCAGCAAAATTGGTAAATAAGAGATGTACAACAGAATAAATTAATTCAATCTTTACCGTTCTTACTAATGAAGTATCACTATTCCAGAGGCCTTTACTCTAGTTAATTTCCCCTTTCCCTCTGGAGAGTAAAGTTTGTTATTTCCAGATATCTACCCTCCACTCTGTATTTATAGATAATTGACCGGTTGGGTTCAAAATGTGGTTTTATTTCAGAACTAGAAAATACCCTAGAGTCTTATTCATTCTCATTTTTCACTTTCTATTTTATACCTGATTTCCCACTTCCATTTTCTGGGCTCCCAATACAGGGACACACACACACACATCCTCACTCACACTTCTCGTTACAGTCTCCACTTGACTTCCACAAAGTTCAAGCCTTAAATACCTGTGGAAACATCCACTGTCTCTCTGTGATGACAGCTTAATGCTCTTAAAACCCTAACTATATTTAAGACCAAGACACAATTTTTCAACACCTGAATAAGATTAGAGGATGATTAAGATACAAATTTTATATGCTAGTTTATTTTATTTCTAATTATATTCTTGGTAAATTATGTTAATATTTAATAGGAATGACTTTGCCACTCATTGTTTTCCCCAATGAAATCCAGAGCCCTTAGCATTTTATTGGCACTAAAGCAGTCATCTGTGACATAGAATAATGGCAAGGGTAAAGAAATTCTGCTCTGCCCCTAAATTAAATGTCTCCTCAATGACTTGAATGCTCGGGTAGAAATAGCAGTTGCTCAAAGGAATTGACTCCTTTATAACGAAAAACAGTCAACACAGCATTTTCCATAAAACCAAGGAGACTGTAACATGTGTAGTGGAGATCACAGTAATTTTAAAAGGTGTTGACAATATTACCATTAGTAGAGCCACCTGTTTAAATCAATGCTGACCTTCTTGCATGTGTACATATTATGTGACATAAGTAAACCAAAGCAAATGCTATCCATGTAATCCAGATAGATCCATAAAGATTATCCGCTCCTGTGCTGGCAATGAGGGAAGGGTAAAACGACTTATTTAAGAAACATCATCTCAAAACATGGTGTGCTCTAGCCTCAAGACCCAATGTCACAGAACCAGTGAAGCACTCTTATCTCCCAAGAGTGTCCTCCACCATATCATGAGGCCTATGAAACAAAACATCAATTTTAGGTGTTTATTTATTTTATAAAATGATTTACATATTATTTTTGAGCTACATATTTCCTTAATGTATGTAAAAATATGATGAGAAGGATTTCTCTTGTAATTTAAGTTTATTACTTATTTCTCAACTAGTACAGCATATGTGTATGGTCAAATGGCTAACATATGTGACTTTACAGAGAAGACATATTTTTATCCACATAGTATAGCAGCATGTAAATAGAGCCTAACTTGATGTTAAGACACATTAAGGAGGCATCATCATCATCATCAAAATAATTTGTTTTTATGTGTCTATTCATGAGTGGCTCTACATGAAAGTAAAAAGTAAAATATCTCCCTCATAAGATATGCAATTTATTTATTTAATTAATATCTTATTGATTATGCTATTACAGTTGTATCATTTTTTTCTCCCCTTTATCCCTCTCTGCCCTGCACCCCCTTCCCACCAGCATTCTTCCCCTTATTTCATGCCCATGGGTCACATATATAAGTTTTTGGCTTCTACATTTCCCATACTATTCTAAACCTCCCCTATTCTATTTTGTACCTACCATTTATGCTTCTTATTCCCTGTATCTTTTCCCCCATTCTTTCCCTTCCCAATCCCTGCTGATAATCCTCCATATGATCTTCATTTCCGTGATTCTCTTCCTGTTCTAGCTGTTTGCTTAATTTGTTGGATTTTTCTTTTTAGATTCAGTTGTTGACAGTTGTGAGTTTGTTGTCATTTTACTGTTTGTATTTCTGATGATCTTCTTTTTCTCAGATAACTCCCTTTAACATTTCACATAATAAGGGCTTGGTGATGATGAATTCCTTTAACTTGACTTTATCTGTGAAGCACTTTATCTGTCCTTCCATTCTAAATGATAGCTTTGCTGGAGAAAGTAATCTTGGATGTTGGTGCTTGCCTTTCATGACTTGAAATACTTCTTTCCAGCCCCTCCTTGCCTGCAAGGTTTCTTTTGAGACGTCAGCTGACAGTCTTATGGGAACTCCTTTGTAGGTAACAGTCTCCTTTTCACTGGCTGCTTTTAAGATTCTATCCTTATCTTTAATCTTGGGTAACTTAATTATGATGTGCCATGGTGTGTGCTTCCTTGGGTCCAACTTCTTTGGGACTCTCTGAGCTTCCTGGATTTTCTGGAAGTCTACTTCCTTTACCAAATTGGGGAAGTTTTCCTTCATTACTTTTTAAACTAAGTTTTCCATTTCTTGTTCTTCCATTTCTCCTTCTGGCACCCCTGTGATTCATATGTTGGAACATTTAAAGGTATCCTAGAGGTTCCTAGGCTTCTCCTTGTTTTTCTGAATTCCTGTTTCTTCATTCTGTTCTGATTGAATGTCTATTTCTTCCTTCTGCTCCAAATCATTGATTGAAGTCCTGATTTCCTTCCCTTCACTGTTGGTTCCCTGTATATTTTTCTTTATTTCACTTTGCATAGCCTTCACGTGTTCCTCCATTTTTCAACTATACTCAACCATTTCTGTGAGCATCCTGATATCAGTGTTTTGAACTCTGCATCCTGATAGGTTGGCTATCTCCTTGTTACTTAGTTCTTGTTCTGGAGTTTTGATCTATTCTTTTATTTCGGCCATAATTTTTTTTCTCGGAGCCCCTGTTATGTTGTAAACGGTAGGGCCTTAAGTATTCACCAGGGTGGGGCAACCCATGTCGCTGCACTGTGGCACTGTATATGGGGGAGGGGTTAGAGAGGGAACAATGCCACTTACTTGGCTCTCAACCAGCTTTCAGTCACTTCCCCCGCTATCCATAAGCAAACTAGGCCCTTCCTATGCTGATTCCTGGGTGGGTGGGTTTTTGTATGTTCTAGGACCCTGTCAGTCTCTCCAATGAACCCTTGTATGAGGATGTGAGTTTCTCCCACTGCTGCGACCCCCACTGGTTTTTACATCCAGAGATTTTGAGGCTTTCTTTTCCTGTGCTGGAACCCTGGGTTGTGCAGTCTGTCTTAATAAGAAAGAAGGAACCTATAGAGACTTTCAGAGAAACAGAGCACTTCAGAAGAAAACAAAGCATAGGGTAATTGATGAAAGGGGTGTGATTACTAGCATGGCCAAGGGGCAAATTCAGGGCAGTGAAGATCAACGTACCTGAATATCAGTAAACAGATATGTTGGGTTGGCCAAAAGGCCCTGTGGGAGGGCTCCACCCACACACACACCCCCTGCCCCCGCCAGCTGCCATGTATGAGAATAAGTCTACCAAGACATGATCTGCTTGGAGAGGAAAGGTGGTTGATCTTTCAAAGGAGAAGGGCCAAGAGCCTTTTCCTCAATGGGCTTTTATGAGGTTGTTTTGCATAGGAATATGGGCTCATTAATCATTGTCAAGCAGTAAGGATCGAACAATAGATAACCTACAAAGAACTCTGAGGGCCTATTTTGAGTCAGGGTCAGATAGCTAAAGAGCAATAAAACTCTGAGGAACAAACTCACTTCTTGCTTGGACCCTTATTTAATTGAGAGTATTCTAAACAAAGCAGGTTTCACAGGATTTTACATATTCTTTCTTAAGTCTGATCGCCCTAGGGCACAGCCTTTCCGGCACAAGGCTGTACCCACCACCAGCATTGTTTCCGGCTTAAGGCATTGTCTCAGGCTTAAGTCCAGGGGCAGCGTAAGCAAGGCAGCCAAGAGATTATGAGGCTTCTTGCAGACAGAATGAGGACTCCACCACCCCCTTTTCCTATAGCTCCCAAGTCTTTCCTTGGGGCCTCCACGTGATCATGCCTGGCTTAGTTCGTTCCCCCTTGGGGAATCTTACCCATCATTGGCTAACCGATCAAGCATTGGGGGCCAGTTATGGATGAAGTAAAAGGAGCAGAAGCGGCCCTCCTGCCAGGGAGATAAGCTTTGTATCCTCAGTGGCTTACAGTCCAAAGGTCGCTCACTCAGCCTTAGCCATGGGGGGTTACAGCTTCTGAAACCAGGCAGGGTGGTTCCCAACAAGGCCCATACGGTTTTTTTCTGTAAAAGGATACATTTTTCATTTTCACCAGCAATATTATTGATTTGGATAGTTTAAGTATGTTAGCTATCTCCTATGAGATATAATATTGATTATTCTCAATTAATGTCTTGGTTTGATTGCTATCAACTTCAACTTGCTTACCTAATGGTGGAGCATCATCCATCTCCAGCACTAAACTTGACAAACCACTTTTGACACATTCAAACACTCACAGCACTTTCTCCATACACTGCACAAATCCTTTTTTTTTTTTTTTTTTGCATTTCAGTTGCATTTTTACCTTTCTTGAAAAAATAAAGCTTAATGTGCTGAGAACATTGTGTGTTTTCTACCTTCTTTGATCTTAAAATGGCTACACCAGAATTCACCAATTCTGATGTTTTTTAATGCATATTGATATGACAGCTGTCACAATACAATCTAAGAAAATTGTTTTGAATTAAGTTAAAGGCAGCTCAGCACTACTAGAGTCAACTTACAGAAAATTGGCCAACTCAATATTTCACTAACACCACAATCCCCTGAGACACATTCATCAAGCTAACAGGGCCAAATAGTGTTTTTCTAAGGTTCATCTATTTAATTCAGAAAGACTACTTACTTTGAGTTCTTAAATAAGTCAAGCCAACAATCTTTAAAACCTACATTACAGAAATAATTAAATTTAAGAATAATTCCTCAATCTTCCTTAATTCCTAGCATGGATGGTTCGATTAGTAACTACTGTTTTTCTCTAAGCTATTCTTGCAAAAGGAAACTCTTTTATCATACTGGGTTCTCTCAAAATTACACAGTTTATGATTCATTTAGGCTAGTGGTTCTCCAAGTGTGGTTCTGAAAGAGGGTATCAGCACCTCCTAGCAATTTGTGAGAAACGGAAATTCCTGGGCTCTACCCCAAACCCAGTCAATCAGAGACTTTGGAAGCGAGGTCCAGCCATCCGTGTTTTAACAAGGCCCTCAGGTTCTGCTACACACTCAAGCTGAAAATGATTCCTGGTAAATACAAAATGTCTAAAGGCTAAACTGCTTTGTGCGTATGAGATAATAATACATGTATGCTTGTCCTGGTTCCACTGTCAGGACAGGCATTTCAACCCACCTGTAGAAATACTGCAAGATTTTTTTTAAATGGTTTTGTAGCTTAATATTAACATTGAAAATGGCATCTTTACGATGGTCAATAAATACTCCAAAAATGGGATAATACTGTTAAATACTACGTGCCCATAAATATTCTGTGTTGTAGGGCTTGTAGATTGTAGTTATACAAAACATTTGCCAACAATATGTTAATGAAGCCAATACATTTAATAAGCTCCCAAGGGTCTTCATTTTCTCCTGAGTCTCATAGTGACAAGGACACTAATAGGCTGTGAGATCTCACAACTCTCATATAAGAGCTCCCCTTTCTGTGCCTGAGAAGTGGGAGGCAGGACCCAGGAGGAAGCTGTGGAGAAAGTCTCCTGGACCAGCTCAGAGTAAAATACAAGAGAAGGGTTTTGTTGTTGTTTTTGTTGTCTAAAAGGCTAAGATTTCTTTGTTGCTCATATTAGGTCCTGAGGGTGGTCTTACCTTCATCCCCACCCTTACCTCTACCCCTACCCTCACCTCCCAGGCAGACCTGAGACACCTCTGATGGGCCAAGTTCAGTTCTCACTATCACTGCCTGGAAATTAAATTAATGATTTTACAGTTGAGAGGTTGTCAGGAAGACTCCATCTGATACCCATCAACAGTACTTAAAACCACACAACCGTTTTTGAAATGTCCAGTAATCGAAAGGAGAATGAACTTCTTTAAAAGGTATAATTATGCACGTTATGTCAATGCCCCACCAAAGTCACTGGAAAATTCCCTGCCTGCGTTGGCCTCATCCCTGCCCCCATCGTCCTTAGTAATAAAGACTTTCCTACCTATCAGTGACACCAATTACCTCTCACCAAACTGCATCGTGAAAAGGGAGGGGGGTGGGAGAACATTGATAACGTAGAACTCCCTCCAAAATTAGTCTACAGCGTAACATAAATTGGTTTTCTTTGTGATCTAAAACTGACTTGCAATTCACTAGTTAGAAACTAGTTGCTGAAAGGCCTGAGCCTCGGAGCTTTAGGATCTTGCCCGCCTTTCATCGTGTAAACAAACGCATCAGATTTAAAGCTTTCCCATAATTGTTATGCTAACCTTGGAGCGAAACCTCCTATTTGCATTTGAAGGAACTAAATATTAGGCAGGAAAGAAAGTGCTCTTTTTGAAAGCCTGAGAAAGTGTCCCGCTCGAAGCTGCCTGGCCATCTGGGCCGCCCGCCCAGCGCGGCTCCGCCCCCGCTCCTGGCAGAGGCGCGGGGGAGAAGGGGCGCAGGGAGGGCCCTAATCTGGCTAGAGAAGAATGCAGAAATGCCTCCGAAGCCTGAATGAGCAGGACTTCCTCACTTGGAGTGGGGGAGGCCTGGGGACGTGGGAGCGAGATCTGCCTGGGGACAAACAGCGCGTCCCGAGGTCCTCGCCCTGGTCCCGGAGCACATTCCAAAGGCCCACTGCTATCCGGCCATTCCAGGCTGCAGGCTGAGGGTCTCCTGTACGTGTGGGTGCACACGTGTGGTCAGATGAAGAGATGCCTATTGTACAAGCGCCCTGGGTGACTTTGAGCACCCAGGTACAGGCCGTCTAGTCAAGGCTCAAATTGTAAGCACATTCATCTTGGAGTAATTAAAAATAAAAACCCTGCACCTTCGGGGCTTTTTTAAGATGAGAGGGAAGGCTCCCACTTCCCATCACATTGTTCTGGGGAAATAAAGAAAAGCCAGGCATTCCTCTCTCCTTTCAGGCCACCTGAGCACAAAGCATGTCTGCTGTGAGTCACAGAGAAATCATTCCTGGTAGAATATCTAGGGCATCTTAATATCTGGAAGAACAGAGCTAGAGGGGATAAGATGCTGTTAGATTCGAAGAATATAATTATTTTCTTTCCCCACTTCTCATTTTAATCTCATTTCTAATATAATTCAAAGGTGCTTTGATTTTCAAATGATTTTACTGCTGTCAGAGTTAGCATTTTTCATTAGTCCTAGGAGGCATTCCAGAGAATGTTTTTTTATTTTCCTTTTTCCCCCTACAGTTTGACAAAGGCTTCTCATGCATCGCTGGGCTGTGTTACAAAGTTAGGGGATTTTTCCCTCTCTCAAAGGAAGATCATTGAGGCTGCAAGTAACCCTGGTAGCTGCTAGGAGATGGAATTCCTTAGGCTAGAACAGCGTGTTGCACAAACAACTGCCAAAAAGAGGAATTCAGGACAGCACAGGGGGCCAAAAGGGGACAACAGCAGCCCATAGGCTTTTGGGGGATAGAAGATGAAGTTTATTGTACTTCCTAGTCATAAACTAAATATTAGTGTCTGACAAGTCTTTAAAATGTACCAGTTGCCATTTGTTCTATTTATTTCACAAGTATTTATTCAATGGCCACAAGTTTGGTTTGTTTGTTTTCTTTTGTTTTGTTTTTAAGAATCATGGCCTTGATCTTAAAAAAATCCCTGTTCCTGTTCTGGTTTCTCACACTTACTATCTTGGTGGCCCTCATCAAGTTACTTAGCCTTTCTAAACCCCAGCGTCCAGATCTGTAAAATGGGTGTATTGTGCCCATCTCAGAGGCTACCACCAGAAGTGAATAAGCATAGTGCCTGACACATAGCCAGTACTTTATAAGTCATAGCTGTTGCAACATCCGTTATCATCATCTTCATTATCACAGTTGTCGTTGTCTTTTTTCTGAAGACTCTAAAAAGAATCTTTAAAATATATATGACATGAAGCAAATGAAAGGGGGCATTCAAATATATTTATTTATTGCCAGGTTTTGTTCTGGGTGCTAGAGATACATAGAAGACAAAGTTTCTTTTGCTCATGGAGTTTATGTTCTCATCAGGGAGATAAACAGCAGATCAGAAAAGTGTTAAATGTGCTCACTGCAGACACAATACATTCCATAAAGAAAATAGACCAGGGAATTGGGAGGGAGGGTATTAGAATGGGTCCCAGAGGAGGAGGAGGTGGAGGAGGAAAGGGCTGACTAAGACACGATGGACAGAGTGCTCTCAGAAGTGGCAGTGATAGAGGTCAGGCAGGTAAACGCAGGTAGGAGAAACAAGTAAGGCTGGACTTTGCAGGTGCTTCACATTCTTCTCAGAGCAATGGCAGATCATGAGGAAGTTTCAAGTAAGGGAATGACATGATCTGAGCTACTATTTAGAAAGGACACTCTGGCTCCTGCATGGAGAGAAGACAATGGAGAGTGGAGGGGAGGACAGCATAAAAGTGGCCCCCATGCTGGTTGCACCTGGGAAGCTGTTACAAAGCCAAGCCCCACCAGCATGAATGGAGTACAGCCCAGGCCTTTTTATCTCTTGTTTTGTTTTGGTTTTAAACTTCCATGTGATTCTCATGTACAGTAAGAGCTGAAAAACACTAACTTAGACACTATCTCAATTGTCCAGTGAAAGATGATGTGATAGAAGTTGAGATGCTAAGAGGTGGTCATAGCCAGGATATGTCTTAGAGGTAGAAGCAAATCTACCTGCTAATGGATTGGAAATGATGGGGGGAAGGGTGGGGAGAGAAAAATAGAAATCAGGAAGAGTAGCTGGACAATGATATAACTGTTGAATCTGCTTACTAAGGTGGAAAAAAATAAAACCAAAACAGACTGAGAAATGAGAACCCGAGAACTGAAGATTGGAATCAAGAATACTGGCCATGTTGACCCTGTAGCTCAGTTGGTTAGAGCATCATCCCAATACACCAAGATTGTGGATTCAGTGCCCAGTGAGTGCACATGCAAGAAGCAACCAATGACTGCATAAATAAGTGGAACAGCAAATCTCTCTCTCTCTCTCTCTCTCTCTCTCTCTCTCTCTCTCTCTCTCTCTCTCTCTCTCCCCCCTCCCCCCACCCCATTTCTCTCTCCTTAAAATTAGTTTTTTAAAAAAATTACATCAAGAAGTTCAAACACTCATTCTGCTTTAAAAAATAAAGAAAAGAAAAAGAATAGTGGCCATGTTATGTATACAATGTCTATTTGACATGTATTAATATAAGAATAATCTAATTATTCAGTGGAGGCACCTAACAGGCAGTTAATTTGAAAGACAGGAGGGCAGAATTTTAAATGCCATCTGTATCACTGCTTCCCAATAGAATTTTCTTTGAGGATGCAAATCTCTATATCTGTAATGTCCAAATCGTTAGCTACTTACCATGTGTGGATATTGAGCAAATGAAATAAAACTACGTTAGTATTACTGAGAAGCTGAATTTTTATTTTATTTTCATTTTGAATTTAAATAGCTATACATGGCAAATGGCTACTCTATTGGACAAAGTAGATGCACGTGGATGACTCTCACATTTATATATCTGGCCTGAAGCTCTTTCAGAATCTGACATCTCACCACTTCCCCTGTTCAGATCAAAGCCACTGTCATCTCCAGCTTGGATGATTAGAATCACCTCCTATCTGGTCACGCTGGAGAGGGTTTAAGTCAGAATAAAAAGTGAGGAATTAGAGATGATAAATATAGACAACCCTTTCAAAACTTTTGCTATGAGACAAGAGATGATCGCTGGCCAATGGGAGAGAAAAACTTTAAGATGGGAGATATTTTGATAGCTGAAGAGCATAATCCAAGAAAGATAGCTCCAAATTGGGAAATCTAGGCTAAATACAAAGAATATAAAAACATAGCATTTTAAATCTGAAAAGGCCCTTGAAATTTAGGAACTCTGAGGTCCAAACGGCTGAAGGACCTGTCAATGTCACACAGCAGAGCTGAGATCGAAACCAGAAACACAATCTCTGAATGACACTGGCATAAACTCGCTCCTGCAGAAGCAAAAAATTGAGTACTATATATTATCTAGCTGGTGTTTTACATATATTGATATTAATCTATACAAAAACCCCATGATGTAAGCCCTGGCTGGTGTAGCTCAGTGGATTGAGCACGGGCCTGCGAACTAAAGGATTGCGGTTCGATTCCCAGTCAGGGAACATGCCTGGGTTGCAGGACAGTTCCCAGCGACGGTTCTTAGCAGGGGACGCACGAAAAGCAACCATACATTGATATTTCTCTCTATCTCTCCTTCCCTTCCCCTCTAAAGATAAATAAAATCTTTAAAAAAAAAAAAAAACCCCATGATGTAAATTGGTGTGATTATACCAGTTTTATAAAATTTAGAAAACAAGATTTTGAGAGTTTTAGCTATTTTTATACATATATCTTCTCAGATCCAAAATTTTTAGTCTTTAATATGCCATAGGCCTTACCATCATAATTCTTTTATCTGGAAACCATCCTTTAACAAGGCAAGATATACAAATTTCCCAAGTGATATATATCCAAATTGATTAATTCCCATATGTAAGACAAGTACTGCTTCTCCCAAGTATTAGTCTGTCACCATGCATCCAAGGTCTGAACTTAAACTGAAACTTTAACACAACAATCTTATAGTTTTGAGCAAAAAGAGTGGCAAAATTGAAGTGGGGTTTGCCTTTTAGTTTCCTGGAATCAAGCACACTGATTTCCCAAAGAAAAATCTTATCAAGTGAGAATTCTCTTATGTACCACAGATAGAGAATGACAGAGTGTCTCCTTTGGAGTAGCTTCAATAATTCTAAACGCATTAGATAATATTTAATGAAAAGATTCACTTTCAAAGACAAAAGAACCCTTCTGCACTTTATACCTGAAAAGCTCATACCTGTGACCAACTACAGCTGATCTTTGGTAGAATAAAAACCAACTCCAAGTAATCACTTTTTCCATGTACAAATTTAAATAAACTGGAATGCTCAGAGAATGATGGAAATAAGAGGTTCTGGTTAAATTTATTTTCTGCTTAACCTGAGGTCAAAACAAATACTTTGTATTCCAACCCCACTGAAAATCTTTTATAAACGTCTAACCCTTCTTTACTTACTGTGTAGGAAACCAAACATAATTTGATTTTTTAAACAGTTCAATGTTTTTCAGTGCCTCAGGGTGTCATAACATTTTACAATATCTTTGTAGGATTTTAGGTAAATGTAGGGAAGGAAATTTTACAAAGTTTATTTCCACAACCTTCACAGGAATATGTTTAAGGTTTGCCTCTTTTTGATAAAGGTTGCATAAAATAAAACATCAAGTAATGAGGTTATCTGTTAATTCAAGTGTTATTACCCTGTTTTTATCTCTTGTACACTAAGACCATACAATAGTGCTAACTCATATACTGTAATGTATATTAAGGGGATTTGGTTTTGGGGTTTTGCTCTTGCCGTGACATTGCTGATGGGTTTGTGACCTTGCCATAACCCTCACTTAGAAATTGTTATGAACAATGATACACATTCATAATATGCTCAGTCTGGGATGAATCAGTCTTTGGCCACAAAGGGGCAAACTTTCAGATATAAATGGGGTGAGTAATTACCACTACACTATGTTGTAATTATTAAATGACATGAGTTGCTTAACAATAGGGATCATGGTGTTTTTACCATTGTATCTACACCATCTAGCACAGTACTTATACTTAGTAGGTGCTCGACAAATGTATTGGAATTGAATGGCTTAGTGGTGAACTCAGTCCAAATGAGATAACGAATCTGGTCTATTGAGCTAATCTTCATTGTCTACTCCTGTTGACAGGTGTCCTCCTAGACAGGTGATTTCTGATGTCAGACACAGGGTGTGTCTTCTTGGTTTATGAGGAAGGGAAGAGCCCCTGTTTTCTTCAGTATTCCCAGGAGAACAAATTGCATATACAACTATGGGGCCAACAAGCTTTTTAAGGATATACTTTATTGATCTCTTCAAATCGTGTCTCTCCTGTTCTTTCTCTGAGCCTGCCTGACCCTTTTCAAAAGTGAAAAACACCACAAAGCGTTTTTATAATCATATGGTGTATGTCATCACATTAGCTACAGTTATAATAAAAGTAACTACATAATCAGGTTATATTTTGCTCATAGCCACAGAAATAATGGTGCTTTATCAAGAAATTTTTATAGCCAAATGGAAATTCACTAATGTAATAGGAAGTTATCAAACACAACATCATTCAGGAGTCCCAAACTGCTAGAGTCTCAGTAGGCGAAGGGAAAAAATTCTAGTGTATTGTAATGAAACAGATTCATGCTTTTTTGAAAAAATGCTCAGCATATGTCCTTTTTCTCTTTATACAATCATTTCTTGTTTTGTTTCATTTTGTTTTTACTTGGATACTTTTTGTGGAAAGTCTATCTGAATATCAAAAAAAGTTAAACTGAGCAGTGATGGGGTTTTGAAGTAGAAAAAGTCATCTAAATTTTTAAAATATGGACTTATACTTTCAAACTGCTAACAGAGTTTCCAACACCTTTTTAAAATGTAGTACATTAAAAAAATTATGCACCCATGTATTGTGGTGACAGGCTTTCTACTCATGTGCATAAACTAATGAGCAGGAAAATATATAGCATGTCAAATAGCTAGTGCTCAAATTCCATCCAAACTTTTACCTCAATTTCTATCTAAAAACAATGAACAAATATGAAAAATCTATGTAGTTGCAACTTTTGTCCTTATTAAACAATGGTTTTATGATGAACATAATATTATATTCAAAGAAAAATTTAAATGGTTTTTCTGCTTTATAATAAATCAAATTCTTGTTAGAATTCAAAGGAAGGATGATGAGTTTCTTTTCTTTTCTCAAAAAAAAAAATTTTCCCTTAGTACATGATCGGGGAAAGAGTGACTAGGCAAAAGGGCATGACAGAAATACTGTTCAAAAACATATTTCTTATGCTGCTACCCCTAGATGTGTGTATATGTTAATAGACAGTATATATGTATTAGCCATAGGTAAGTATGTAGGTAGGTAGATAGATAGGTAGGTAAATAACCTGATGGCCTCTCATTCTGAAAGCATTGGAAGGGAGATGTTTAAATTATCTCTTGAATGGCCTGTTCTATAGAGGAGTAGCTACTTCTCTGTCTGACCTGAAATTCCAACCACAATAATTAGATAATAATTGTGAGTCATGAAAATGCACTTAAGATAGACTAGAAATCCTCATTTTGGCTACTTGGGCATACAGCTGACCCTTGAACAATACAGGTTGGAACTGGGTACTTATATGTAGATTTTTCTCAATAAATATGGACAGTACTGTAAGTGTATTCTCTCTTCCTTATGATTTTCTTAATCATATTTTCTTTTCTCTAGCTTACTTTAGTGTAAGAATACAAAATATATGCTCGTTGATTCTTTATGTTTCAATAAGGTTTTTGTTCAGTAGGCTATTAGTAGTTAAGTTTTTAGGGAATCAAAAGTTACATATGGATTTTTTATTGCATGGTAAGGTGTGGAGAATCAGTGCCCTTAGCCCCCACATTTGTTTAAAAGTCAACTGTATTTGCTAATATGTCCTTTTAATCCATGTTTCCTATCCAGTTTTCTTCCCAACCAGAATATTCCTACTTTTCATGCACAGACTCTGATTTGTGCTTGGGGACTACAGGTGTGTTCATCAGCACCTGGCTCCTCTTCCACAGGTGACACATTCTCTCTTCCAGCATCCAAATGTAGTGCAAAAGGATGATGGGGGCTGGTAATAATACAAACAGATACAATTACTTACAATTTCTAAGATCATGCTTTCCAAACATAGTACAAACCTGTTTTGTGGTATGGCTTTCCCACGTGTCACAAAGAGATTGGTGGGGATGTCTGCATGATACAGAAACAAACAGGAGCCAACTTGGGATGGGGACAGTTGGTGTTAATTTGAAATACATACCTAGGAAAAAATCATCTTTGTCTGCAGTTGGAGGACAAAGCTAAAGGAGTAAACAAACACTACAGGAAGCAAAATTTGTAAACAAACCCTGCAGAATCAAGATAAAAAACCAGTTTTCCATCCTTCAGAACAATCTTTTCATCCTAGCGGGTGGGAAGTAATCAAGGTTCTGTAAAGTGTCCAATGTATCCAATGGTGGTTTGACAGCTCAGCTTCCTTTGTCTCTTAAATATATTTCTGTCCAGACTTGTACTCCCTACCCTTCTTCACCTACACATTGACCTGTTTCCCAAGCTCAACTCGGAAGAGAGGAGTCACAGGACAACTCATGCAAGTAACATGTTCTCATTCACACGGCACTGTGTTTCAACACCAGGATAACATGTTCTCATTCACATGGCACTGTGTTTAAACACCAGAATAAGATGTCCTCATTCACACAGTACTATGTTTAAACACCATGACATGATGAAGAGGAGAGATTTGTAATGAGTCACTCTCCTTTTAATAATACTGGCTTTTTGTATCTCAACTACAGAGGGTTTTTTTAAAATAATTTTTATTGTCTTTTTTTCCATTACCATTTTGTCCCCTGAAAGCCCCTACTCACCACAATCTCCACACTGTTGTCCATGTCCATGAGTCCTTTTTCCTCAGGGGGTGGAGGGATTATCAACTCCAGAGTTTCGAAATTCTTGTATGAGTAACGAAAAACTGAAAACCATTAAATTCCTAAAAGAAAACCTAGGGAGTAAACTCTGACATTGATCTTGGCGACGAATTTTTGGAGTTGACAGCAAACACAAAGGCAACAGAAGCAAAAATAAATAAGCAGGACTAAGCAAATAAATAAGCAAAGTAAAAAGCTCCTGCACAGCAAAGAAAATTGTCAACAAAATGAAAAGGTAACCTACCGAATGAAAGAAAATGTTTGCAAATAATAGATCTGATAAGCAGTTACTATCCAAAATACATTAATAACTCACACAACTCAATAGTAAAACAATCTGATAGATGAGGATCTGAACAGACGTTTTTCCAATGAAGACATCCAAGTGACCAACAGGTACATGCACACATGCTTAACAGTACTAATCACCAGGGAAATGCAAATCCAACCCATGATGTGACGTAACCTCACATGGTTAGAACTGCTATTATCAAAAGGACAAAAGATGGAAAGTGTTGACAAGGATGTAGATAATGTAAATTGGTTCAGTCACTGTGGAAAATAGGATGGAGGTTCCTCAAAATAATAAAAATGCAACTACCATATAACACAGCAACCCCACATCTGGATATATTTCCAAAGGAAACGAAAACTGATGTTCACTACAACATTATTCTTGGCAATAGTCAAGACATGGAAACAGCTTAAATGTTTGTCAACAAATGACTGAGTAAAGAAATGTGGTATATACACACACAGACATATAGTATCTATGAATATCATCCAGCCATAAAAAAATATCCTGTCATTTGCAACAGCATGGATGGACCTTGAGAGCATTATGCTAAGTGAAATGTCAGACATAGAAAGACAAATACTGTATAACCTCACACACATGTGGAATTTAATAATAATAATACAAAAAAGACAAAACTGCTCTCAGAAACAGATTATAAATTGGTGGTTGCTAGAAGTGAGGCAGAATAGTATGGGAAATGGGGGAAAGGAATGTAATGGGCAGTTTGGCAACTAGAGGTAATAATCCTGTCTAGTCTAATTGAAAGTTGCTAAAAGAGTAGATTTTAAACGTTCTCATCACAAGAAAAAAATGTTTTAACTATCTGAGGAGATGCAGGTTAGCCGTACTTACTGTGGTGATCATTTGCAATGTATACCTATATCAGATCATTATGCTGTATACCTTAAACTAGTACAATATAATATGTCAATTTTAGCTGATTAAAATCAGCAAGAAAAGATTACAGGCAGAGAAGTCGCAAGGACATAGACTTCCATCTTCCTGCCTTTTTGTACTTTGCACAGTGTAAATTCCTTTAGTACAGTAGTACACCCTTTGAGAATCACTGCCTGGTTATCAATAGCCCAGAGATTTACAGTATGGGCTCTCTAATCATGATGCTTCACTTTGGTACCTGGCTTATGGGTTTTCAGGGGACAAGATCTTGGGCATTTCATTTAAATTCCATACACTTCTGTTTCCTCGTCTAGAAAAGAAGGATAGTAATGATAAATGTCACATGGGTTTACTATGAATATTAAATGAGTTAATACTTGTGATGTGCTTGATACAGTGCCAGGCAAATAAGTAGTGGATGTTGAGTATGATAAGAAATCATACAATGCATTGCTAGTTAATAATGATTAACAATCAATATTATGTACAAATGTATTATTAAATTGATTTTCTTTTAAGTTTAGCATCATCACTAAAGTACATAGCAGTATTTGTGTCATTTCAGTGATCACGATCACAAGGGATATATTCAACATTTCTGAAGACAAACAAACAAGTGTTACGAACAGCTTCACAGAGTCACATATTGCTGTAATAATTTCCTATCATTTCCCCTATATCTGCCATTTTCTAAAAATCTTGTCATTGGACCCATGTCATATCTGGACCCCAGCTTCTCCTGGTCCCCCAGATTTTTTAATCACTGTGGTTTATAATAGGCACAAGCTTCTGAGATAGAGGAAATACTAGCTCTTTGTTTTTAAAAACTGAAAGGGTATTTCTCTGCTCTCAAATAGAGATGGGCTCAAGTACAGCAGGAAAACCATGAACAGCAGCAGGAATATGTGTAGGCTTCCCCTAGGGGAAGATAGCTGTCTGGGAGACTGAGAGAATGGAACACAGGTGGGAAGCATCCTAGCGTCACAGGCTCTCAGCAGGACCAGTCCTTGGGAGATGAGGTCATATAGATAGTAAAGGGGTTCTTATGCAAAACTAGGAATAGAGAAAGTGGTGATGTTATTAGACAGTAGACACTTCAGTTGAACATATTGAGCAGCTGAGAAAGGCTCTGATGAAAATAGACAGAAGCATTTGTTAGACAATTCAGCTAGTTTTAAAAAGTGACTAAGGGGACAGTTAGTATTTGGATCTTGGTTTCAAATCTGGGACACTGCCCTAGGTGAGTGTGGCAACAATTTTCTGTAAAACAGTTTTAATCATACATTTTGAGAAGATTCCGAACCAGTGACTGAGAATAAGTTTTGGTTCTATTTGAAGATGGTGGGAGTGATTACTGAATTGCAATGCTGGGACTTTCCATTTGGCATCAAATGCTCTACTGATGTCAGACATGTTTTTCCTTCCTTACCTGGAAAAAAATGCCAGGAGGCATTCATACCATCAGTTAAGAGCTCTTCTTTTCTTCATCATTCTGACTACTTTAACAACTCACTTAAAAATCAAACTCATGTCTACAGTGTCGGATCACAGCAGGCTTCATATTTTTCCATGGTTCTTCTACTGTAACTTTTATTAAGGACACCTGTGGCCCTCTATCGAAGAGATCCTTGAGATCCTGGTTTGTTTGATTGTAAAGGGGAAAATGAAGTCCAAGAGTATGGGGAGAGCTGAATATGCATGATTTTCCCATAACGTTCACCATGTCATTCTCCATCCCACACTTTCTACTCATAAAATGAGCTCTACTATTATGACTCCATCCTAGTGTCACCTTATGCGTCATGTGAAAACTTGGGGAAATATGTTGATTACTTTGCAAAAGACTTTGGCAAATTTACATTTGTTGCTTTCCATAAGTTTTAAGAATGAGTTTTCCTAAATCCTAAAGCAAGGTTTCCTGTTTTAGGAGACCAATCACGAGACTGCCCACATCTTAGCTAGTATAAAGTCTTCAAATTCTTACCTACTCTCTTGAATGACATTGAGCACTGTGCTTTTAGGAGGATCATGGAGGATTTGGAGAATATTTAATAGTGGATGATGAGTCTGGACCTGGACTCATACAAGCAAACTTGAGGCTAGCCTATCTATCATCTTTCTTTCAGAAAATTCTGTAGTTAGTGTCATTGAGTGAGTGTGATTTGTCTTCCTTACTAGCAACACTTAGCATTTTCAGAGAGTTCTTGTGGCTGCTGCTGAGCTTTTCAGTCCCAAGATACAGGGCAGTTTTTCCTCCCAGTCTTGCTTCACTGGTACCTGGTGTGTTGAAGTCTTCAGTAAAAACTGGATTGTCAAATTTTGAGTGCTCATAGAGTCAGTAGGATAGAAGTCATGCAGTCAAACAAATCCCCATGGCAACCATCTACTTGTAACTAACACAGGAAGGCTGCCACTGCACAGATGGGGGTCACTAGGTGCCACCCTATTTTTTGATTCAACAAACGTTTGTCGAGTATCTAGTATAATTGAGGCAATGTGGGAGATATAAATATAACACAATTTGTTTTTTAGAAAAAGCTATTATTTTATTAAATGACTACTGTGTGCCATATTTTACATACATAATGCCAACTAATACTTACAGCAGCATTTGGGGCTTGGAAATATCGGTGTTTGACAAGTGAAAAAAACTAGACCTCAAAGAATTTAAGTAACTTGTTCAAAATTCTAGTTGGTAAATTGTAGAGATAGAACTGTCTGACACCACGATATAAAGTCATCTTAGTGAGGTTTAAAAAACAGTTACTTGGATAACTACAATTCATGGCAATATATGGAAAGTATAACAAGGAGAAAAAATGAAAAATGTCACAAGGTTTATTATTATTTCTTTATTTATTGATTATTTTGCAAGAGGGGGGAGGGGAAGAGAAATAGAGAAATATCAATTTGCTGTTCCACTTTTTAATACACTCATTGGTTGCTTTTTGTATGTGCCCTGTCGGGGGATCAAATTCACAACTTTGGTGTATTAGGATGATGCTCTAATCAACTGAACTACCCAGCCAGGGCTGTCATAAGATTTTGAAGGAAACAGATAAAACATGATCTCACAAACATAATGACCCCCTTCTTCCCCACTGGTTTCTGTAAAGCAGGAACATCTTAGAAATACATTGGAATAAAGTGTTACACTTAAAAGTTGGGGGGCAAGGTTGTTCCTATTTCTATGCATAGACACTGTCATACATTGGTGCATCAGTTCTCAAAACTCCTGGTGCACAAGATCAGCTGGGGCTTAATGGGGCCAGTCCAGTAAGAATGCTCCTTACCCCCAAATGGTTTTCTGTTGTCAGTAGCTAATTCTGTTTTCCCCTTCTGAAAATCTGTTATTCCCCTTTTCTGCAATCTTTTGTTCTGAATTTGTTATTTTCAGAATTTAAATATTTTCCTCCCATCTATACTAGATAATCATACATAGGAAATGACAAGAATGAATGGAAAAGCTGGATCTACAACTAGCGAGTTCTTATTTTAGTACTAACTTTAGAAAGCTTATCCAAAAAGAATCACTTAAGCAAAGCTTAGTTTATTCAGCTAAAATACAAATTAAGCAATAAGTTTTTCAAATATCTGAAGTAGTAGTATCCCCACAGTTCCCAGTAAAAGCAAACCCGCTTGGTAAAGTCCATATATATAAATTTGCATGTGCAAGTAAAACAACTGGATACAGAAAATCTCATAGTTTATATGACCAATTTTTTTAAAAAGTTGTATTTATTTAAGGTGTACAACAAAATGATTTAATTAATGTACATGGCGATTTTTACTATAGTCAAGCCAATCAACATTATCGTCTCATATAGTTACTGTGTGTACATGTGTGTGATAAGAATAGATGAAACCTGGTAAAAAAACTTACAATTTCAATATGGTATTATTAATGATATTCATCATGCGGTATATTCGATCTCTAGACTTATTTATCATATATAACTGCAACTTTATACCTTTTGACAAACATCTTCCCAACTCCTTGTCCCTGGTAACCACAATTCTACTCTCTGCCTAAAATTCCTCATATTTTTATTTATAACTATTTTGTTGAGAGTTGTCGTGAATGGATGTTGAACTTTGGCAAGTGCCCTTTCTGTATCTTTTCAGATGATCATATTTTTATCTATTTGTTTATGATCTGTTTTCAAATTTCTTTTTTTAAAGATTTTATTTATTTATTTATTTTTAAGGAGGAAAGGGCGTGAGAAAGAGAGGGAGAGAAACATCAATGTGTGGTTGCTTCTCAAGCGCCCCCTACTGGGGACCTGGCCTGCAACCCAGGCACGTGCCCAGACTGGGAATCATACTGGCAACCCTTTGATTTGCAGGCCAGTGCTCAATCCACTGAGCTACACCAACCAGGGCCAGTTTTTAAATTTCTTATTTTTTTATTCATAGAACTCAATATCACAAAATTATTGAATTGCATTTATGAACATTATACAATAAAAATAATTATGAAAACTTAATCCCATTTAAAACATAGACTTTTCTCCGTATGAATACTGTCATACTGTAAACATGAAAATTTTACAGTTTCTTCCCTAACTCCTACCCTGCCATATTTTGGGAAAGCACTTACGTTCTCAAGATATTTGGCATCTATATCTTTACTTCTTCTAATGATATGTACTGGGTTTAGTAACCAGGCTTATCAATTAGAGATAGTCTAGAGGGCAATTAAAATGGCCAAGTTTATGCAAAGCTGCAGAAAGGAGAAACAAATTGGGGGGAGGGAGAAATTAAAGAAAAATTACCTTTCAATTCCTCTTCCTTCGGCTACAGGATTCTGCAAGGGCCGCTGGAACTCTGCTCTTGGCTATCTAATCCTGAGCTTTAGCAGATTCAGAATGGAGAGAGAAGCTTAGATTGTAATAACAAGGTTTATGAACACCATATTGAGCATTTCCTATTTGTTAGGGACTATGCAATCCCTTTACCTATAAACAGCGTCTCACGTAGCAAATAGCATAAAAACTCAATTTGTGAGGGCAGATCTAAGGTACAATGATATTCATGGAAATAGGGTATAGATAGAATTCCCACTGAATGCAATTCATTAGTGCCACCCACAAAGGTGACCTCTGAGGAGACAGTTAGCACCTGGCAAATACAAAGTATGATACAAATGTATGGGGTTGTTCGAACCCTCCCACATTTGACAGCTTTTAACAACTGATCACTGACATTAACTCTAAGAGTCTGTGACTTGTCACTCTTACCATCTTGTCATGGTAAAAATAAAAAATAAAAAAAATCTAAAATGAAATATGTAAAAATAACTTATTTTTCCTTTAACTCATGGAAAAATGTTTAAAAATGTGTTGTTGTCTTAAGAAACTAACTAAAAATAAATAATCAAAAGCACCCAACATGTTGATTGTAACTTTCTAATCCCTGCACCTCAGTTTACCTGTCTGTAAAGTGAGATTAACGATGTTGCACTACACTTGTTGGGGAATATAAACTTAATAAGCCTTTTAAACCTCTCCTTTGTAACCCTCAGAAGAAAAGGCACCATGTAAATATAAAATAATCTTAACATTGTGCCTCATTGCCTGGACTAATAGTAACTGTAGAAAAGTTATGTCAAACAACATAAAATGAATATTGGAATAAAGCTGCAGTTTGATTTTGTTGTTTTACCATTTATATTGGCAAGTGAGGATAAAATAAGCATGAAGGAGAAATAGATGGCAAAGAGTCTGATTGTATTATGTCACTAAAATTCCAAGCTAGAAATAATATTTAATAATAACATAGCATAGTCCCTGGTCCTGCCAACTTCTAAAATAAAGGCCAACTCAGACTGAGCATGCCAGCTGAAAAGTATGTAATAACTTAAAAAATAGGCTCCAACCTACTTCTCATCATCATAAAGCAATCCTGATAATCATCCAGTACCATACATGTCCTTCACTACTAAATACGCATCATTAGCAAGAGTAAAAGTTTTAAGAAATTCATGTTGACACCCCTTCCATTTTTGTGAGATGGTCAAGTGATGCTCACGCAAGGACAGCTTACTCAGTAACTCCCGTGGTCATTACAACGAACCGCAACGGTGCCTTGACTGGTTGTAAATATTGAGCAGAAAAGGAATAGTACCCACATCTCTGACTGTCTAGTTAATGTTTCCTTCTTTACATATTTATTTTGAATGAGCCTCAAGTCCCTTAGCTCAAGGATAAAAATCTGAGCTTTTGCAAGTCGATCTGCAAAATCCAATCTGAAGCTCATCCCAATACACAACAAGTAATCTTTTGTGTTGGTACAGTGCTATGCAATTTTAATGCTTTACAAACTTTCTCTAATTTACTTCTTTCAAAGCAGGGGAGTATCTTATTTAACTCTATTCTCCTTGTGCTGACACAGTGCCAGGAATGTTAAAAAATAGCAATTATTATTGTTATTTAGTTGGAACCCTAATTCATTAATCTCATTATAAACCAGATTTTATCTCAGGTTTTAATAATAACTTTTATACCTCAGTTTAAGTCTTTTTTTTCTTTTTTCAGCATTTTTCTTAATCTTTAGCTTATCCATAGTTCCTTAATTGTCTTAGAAGCTGCAAAAGTCATCCAAATTCCTGCAGGTTTTTTCTTCACTAAGGATTTAGAAACCCAAGCAAGGGCATTTAACCCTGTGACTGCTTTCTGCTAACTCAGCAAAGACTTTGGATCAAATTTCCCTGCACTCCTGATTGTTCGCTGAGCACCCAGGATGTTTTCAAGTCTGCAGCCAGAAGGAAAATACAGTCAGTGGTAATGGCCATTTACAAAGGGGCAGGGGAGTTTCCCAGTAGGATATCTTCAGGATTTTCCTCCTACGGTCAGGAGTTTCCCAGTAGGATATCTTCAGGATTTTCCTCCTACGGTCAAGATACTTTCCTCCACCTAACCACTCCCTTCCTTAGTTCCTTGTTCAGGAAGGCAGAGATCCTACTGTTTACATATTACATCAGATCTTTACAGTTCTTTTATGAATCACTAACTCCCCGGTGCCCTTAATAATTATAACCATCTTCTAACTTAAAACCCTACTTCTGAATCTAAGGAAGGAATAACAAGCAAAACAATGTTTTAAAGCGTTTCTTACTATCATCATAAAGAATTAAAGATTGCTGTGTGAAACTATGCTAAGAAGTATTTTGAGATCATACCAAAACCATAGATGGCCAACCTGACCAAAGACCAGATTATCCTCAGGAGTTCAAAACAATGTAAGAGCATTGGATGAATGGCCAGGAGATCTGGTTTTAAGCATAAGTAAAAATTCTCTCAGCCTAGTTTCCTTATCTATCTATTTCCGGGGGCTGCTGTGAAAAGCTGCGTGAGATAGTGCAGGTGAAATTAATTTGTAAGTGGTAAAACTTACTCTGGCAAGACTTTTATACAATACGTTCTCGTGCACACATGTTTACACTGACAAAGAGATACAGGTAGAAGCAAAATACAAAAGAAAAGCAGAGAAACGTTATAGGTCTGTACGAGTACGTCCTGCACATTTCCTTCGACATAGTTCTTGAGCAATATATTCTACTGTCTAACAAATATTTCTTTCAGAAAATTTGTAATCTCGAATCCAAAGCCCTCATCGTGAAATAATATTCAAAACATCATAACTAGGGGTCACTTCATGGTCTTTACAATAAGCAAGCTCCCAAATATATTATAATCCTAATGATACTTGCAATGATGGGCAGATATTAGCTTGGTTTGTAATGACCAAGGATTGTAACACTTACTTGGTAACTTTGCCATACTCAGCAGTATTTTTTGCCCTCAGGCCTCCAAATTACTTCATTCAAACACTGTCACCCCGTTTGGCTGTAGCGACTACAGAATCAGAATGAAACCGGAAAAGCCGGTGTTTGTGCTTCCTGTCACCTACCAGACCCAGTGAGAGGCAGGGATTGAATCTTTATGGGTGTTTATTCAGATGGTGGGCATTCTGAGAAGATGGCAGGTTTGTACCCTAACAGACTGTCTTAAATTCCATTTTAAACCGATACTTTTTATAAGGAGAATAAAAGTGTTGGTAAGGGGTTTGGAATGCAGGGAAAAAGTTAATCAGATAAAAGCTGCAGCATTCTTTCATCTGTGCCCTGGAAGGTGGTCTTTGTGTCCTGGGTGGTGGGCATCTCCCCCTGGAGTACAATGGCTCAGATACTATTTTGATTACTTGCAGCCCTCCTGAGGCACAAAGGTGGGACTGCTTATGGTCTCCTGGAGTCAAGGTGGGTCATACCTTCAGTTCCTGGAACAATAGTTTTTTACAGGTATTGATTACTAAGCCTATTAGCTATTACCTGAAACTAAAAGTTTTCCAACATTCGAGTCCCCCATCAAGAACAACCTAATCTAATTCCTTCCTGGTGACAAGTGCTAGTTCAAGGTTAGCATGTTCCCTGGGACACTGCATCTCAGATCTACTGGGAACACATCACCACATACTTTATAAGAGAAATTGTAATCAGAGACTTAAATGTGAAGTTTATTTTCTCAGGAATGCGAGGTAATGGAGGCACCTAAGATTCTCTAAAGGAGGGTTCGCAACCCTAAAGTTTTGGCCTTATGAACGATTTGTCTTTTGACTTTTTTTCCCAAAGGTGTCCTGGAAAGCTGAGCATGTGGGAGGTAATAAAACTGAATATATGGGGGTAGAGGACCCCCCGCCCCCGACTAGGGGGCTGGCATTTAGAGATAAATAGACTGTGGAAAGGTTACAGTAATTGCATTATTTTTCGATGGTCAAGTTCTTTTTCAATGGAGTAGCAACATAAGATAAAATGCAATACAATGGCAATGAAGGATTATTTGTAGGAGTAAGTAGGACAAAAGACAGACTTGCATGTGCTGCTTTTTCCACTGCAGATTAATAAAAGAGGCAATTATCTAATAAAAAAATTATTGTTAATTGCCACCATTTAAGTACTACTAACTGTTAGTACTGTTAAGTACTATTAGTACTGAAGAGATTTATTTCATCTTACACTACTTGGAAATTTGACATCATTCCTGGCTTCTACCTTACCCCCCAATTATAATCCACTGGAAATGGGAAAATGACAAGAGCCATTTAATGTGTCACAACACAGAGTGAAGGGAAGAAGTGCTGGAAGTGGAGGCTTTTCAAAGGGAGTGGAGGAAATAGTGCAGCATGATGATTACAGATTATGTTTTTTTTTTTCTTTTTTCTCCCTCCTTTTCTGTATGGGTTTATTTTGTTTGTGATTTTGTGGGGTTTTTTTAATCATTTTATGGGCAAAGTGTTATTCTGAAAGGGTGTGTTCTTTAGTTTTATGGCTCTGACTAATGGAATTGTTCTAAATAACATTTTGATCTTGTAAGGTCACCCAGAGTGCTATACCTTTCCTTTAATGATTCAGGTCTGGACCAGGCATTTCCCAGAATTGAGATGGTAATGAAGTCATTAGTTTCTTCCTACTTGAAGCCCTGGCTAGAAAGCAGAATTCTATGGGCAAAGTCTGAGTGGGCTTTTTCATAAATCTCACACCCAGCTGAGCTGTAACACCTGTTACATTTTCCCAGGAGCTTGAGCCATAAGACCATTTCCAATCTATTTGCTCTTCTTCTTCCACAGGACACTGACAAAGGCAGGGGTTCCTGTTTTCTAAGGCACTGCTAATTGAAAATCTCTGGCTGGTGCAAATGTGAACTCAAACCCACAAGAGTTCCAAATAAGGCCCACATGATTATTTCCTCCTCTTTTTAAAAATAGCCTTTATAATGCAGGTTATACAAGATTAATTTGTTTGAGGGAAAAATAGTCATTGAACCCCTTGCCCCCAGTAAACTTTTGCATTCCATGCAGTTAAAAAAAAATAGAAAGGAAGAAAGAAAAGAAAAGAGGGGAAAATAATAAAACTCAGAGATCAGCTAACCCCACAAGCCCTGTTTGTGTGAGAATTGGAGGGTGGGGGCAGGGTAGCATTAATGTGTATTTGCTTCTGTTGTGTGCTTTTAAAATCTTTATTCATTTTAAACAAGAATCGAGAACAAACTTAAGTCAGATGATTGAGCAAATGTAAGTTGATTACAGTGGCAATGGCAAGTTTAAAAAACTATTATCAAAAACTGAATAATTAAAAGAGGAGACAATTTTCCTATAGGATCCTTGAAAGGAAAAAAGGTCATGGCATTCATCTACAGAAAAGTTAGCCATTTCTGGGCCAAATAACAGTCCTTGAGAAAAAATCTGAAAGAAAATAAAGGACAGACTTAGGAGATACAGTTATTAGGTCTCAAAAGGCATTTGAAAGAAAGAGAAATATTAGAAATAAAGTTGACATCAACATATTCTCAGTTCTATTCCTCTAGCAGTCAGAACACCTGTGTATTCGAGTCTTAAAGGCGTAACATTGGGGACCGAAGCCCTGAAGTTGTAACATAGACAGTAATCAAGCTGTTCCCTGTAATCCCTCCAATGGTGCTCATTCTTCACCCAAATCCATTAAAGGTACAAACCATTTCTTGACTTCTGTTTTGTACTGCATTTGTATTTGGTGGATTGTTGGTTCAAAGTTTTGTTGTTGTTTTTAATTATATTACTACTTGTGCCCATTGAGCTAGTACCTCTGTATGCTTCATTCTTAAGGCACACTTTCATTAACCATGTTCCTCCTAGTCCAACAATTGAGGTATTCTGTGGTTCCATATATGTTCTTTGTATGGGCCCTGACTGGGGATCAAACCTGCAATCTTGATCTATGCGGATGATGCTCTAACCAACTGAGCTAATCAGCCATCATTTCACTGAAAGAGGAAAATAGAACTAGTAAGTTCTTAAACAAGTGTTTAATGAACTTCATTCCTATGGCATGAATTGTTTTGGTTCTACTATAAAATCTGTATGGAGTGATCCAGTCCTGAAAAGAATTAAGACACTCAGAACTTTCAGAGAACCCCTATTCAAATAGCTCCTAAACCATATGTGAAATCAGTAAAAATGGATTTGGATGCCTATTTACTGAAAGGGGAAGAGGTTCACAATACATCATTGAGTGAAAAGCTTTTAAGTTGACCCATATGTGCATTGCCATCTTTGTTAATAGGTCAAAAATGATAAAATATTTGCAGTTTTATATTTCAACTTAAATACCCTATAAGATAATGAAATATTATGATTTAATTTTGTTGTTGTTTAATGTATGCTCTAAAAAGTTAGCAGCAGTTATCCCTGAAAGGAGGATGATGGGTAATCCATTTCTTCTTTTGGCTTACCTATATTTTTCACTTTTTTTGTAATAATCTCAGGGTTTCCCCTGGAACTCCGGACTGAAGCTGAAAGACTTGAGAAAGTGTTAGCCATTCCTTCCTGGAAGCTGGCAATCTTCATCCCAAATATCAATCTACTTATACTACATGAGGGTGCGTGGCGAGATCCACCTACATTTTACCAATTCTGCCATAATCATAAAGTCAAATAATTAGTAATTTAGGAATCAAATTGGATTAGTGGACAAATCTATAACTGACCTTGATTTCTTGTTTTCCACTTAAATCTACTATAAAAACTATCAGTCTCTTTGGCCTATGCTGCCAGAACTTCTGTCACTTGCTTTTATTCTATTTAGCTCTTGGGGATAAACTGGTGAAATGCAATGCTCTACTGAATTCAGAAGAATTCTGAACATTACTACTTTTAAGCATTGAAAGACTTTAATAAAAAATGCTTAGAGAGGAAAACAAATGACAGTGTCACAATTCTATTCAAAAACATTTTATGTTCCCATCCACTGCACTGCAAATTAGTTATGCTCCCACAGAGGAAAAGTCAAGCAAAACGAAGTCTCTCAATAGACTGAATCTAAATTTCTAGAAAAAAAAAAATATGGTTCCAGTGATGGACAGTTATTTGTTAAGAAAGGCTAGCAACACTTACTGTTACATATATCTTCTCTCATTTCCAGAAGTCTGTGTTATTTTTGATATTTTTCTGTTTCTTTTCCATCATCTACTTCTTTTGACATCGTGCTTGCCAAGTCAGCAACTTAGCACTGATACTGTCAATTCCTACCCTTCCTCCTTTTATTTTGTTATTGATATCCAAGAGAATTGAACTTTACCTCCTTGTTTTGCCAGTAGGTTCTGCCATCTACTGCAATATTTTCTATCCGATATTATTACTTGATCAGTTTTCTATTTTATAGGTGTTAGCAATAAATATTAGTTTTCATAATCTTGCTAAGAGTTCAACATTTATTTATTTTAATTTTATTTTTTAATTATTGTTTACATTCAATATCATTTTGTATTAGTTTCAGGTGTACAGCATAGTGGTTAAATAATCATATACTTTACAAAGTGATTCCCCCAATATTTCAAATACCCACCTGGCCTCATACGTAATTATTACAATATTATTGACTATACTCTCCAAGCTGTAATTTACCTCCTCATGACCATTCTGTAACTACCAATTTGTGCTTTTTAATCCCTTCACCTTTTTTCACCCAGCCCCCAGCCTTTCAGCACCCCTCTCCCTGCTGGCAAACATTAGTCCATCCTCTGCGTCTATGTCTGTTTTTATTTTGTTTATTCATTTATATTGTGCTTCAGATATCACATATCATGAAATCGTATGGTACTTTTCTTTCTCTGCCTGATGTATTTCACTTAGCATATAGGTCCATCCATGCTATCACAAATAGTAAGGACTTACGTTTTTATGGTTGAATAATATTCCATTTTACCTGGGGTAGGAAAAAGAAAGTTTATAGTCGTGAGTATACAAAACGCTGATTTTATTCTTGTGTTATTATTTACTAATTATTGTATTAGTTTCGGTAGGAGACCATTCTTCGTGGCTTGGGCCCAGCTCCCACTCAGAGATGTATAGGACCAACACCCACGGATAGGTTCTCCTGTGGAGAATCAGGTCTGCAATATGCCTATGCCTCTTTAAGTCTTGCTTTTGCTAAAACTCCCTCACCCTGAATTGAGACAGCAAGTGCTTACTGTAACTTCCTAAAATCCATGCTAAACCTTCCTAGGATGAGTGCAACCGGTTCAACCACTTTTCCCTTTTTCATTTGCAAATATCCTTCTGTGATGTAATTAGCGGCATTGGCTCCTTTGTTGTCTGTAAAAGGTAACCACCTGAAGTGAACCTGTGCATATTAAGTGAGGACCATCATGTAAGGTGGGGAGAACCCCAAAAGGCTTGTCATGGAGGAGGCTGCAGGCTTTTGCTCCCCTTGAGAGAAAAGCCATGCTGTCCTTTTTCCTCCACCAGACTCGGTAGTCTGTGTGAATGTCTCATTTCATCCATAACGCCGTGGACACTGCGGGCCTGTGTCTGCATCAAGTTTCCATATGAACAACTACAAGCATACATTGCCTACCCCTGTATGTATGTGCCACCTCTTCTTTATTTACTATTTTGTTGATGGGCACTTGGGTTGCTTCTATATCTTGGCTATTGTAAATAATGCTGCAGTGAACATAGAGTACATATATTCTTTCAAATTAGTTTTTTGGGTTTCTTCACATAAATTCCCAGAAGGGGATTGCTGGGTCATAAGGCAGTTCCATTTTTATTTATTTTTTTTTTTAAAGATTATTTATTTATTTATCTTTAGAGAGGAAGGGTAGGAGAGAGGGAGAGGGAGAGAAATATCAATGTGTGGTTGCCTCTCGTGTGTCCCTTGCTGGGACCTGGCCTGCAACCCCCGCATGTGCCCTGACTGGGAATCGAACCGCGATTGTTTGGTTCACAGGCCCGCGCTCAATCCACTGAGCTACACCAGCCAGGGCCATTTTTAATTTTTTGAGATAACTTCATACTGCTTTCCACAATGGCTTCACCAATCTACCTTCCTGCCAACAGTGCAAGAGAGTTTCCTTTGTTCCACATCTTCACCAAGACTTGTTGTTTGTTGATTTGTTTTTTAAAAGACGTTTGTTTATTTTTAGACAGAGGGAAACAGAGGGAAAGAGAAACATCAATGCGTGCTTGCCTCTCGAGCGCCCCCTAATGGGGACCTGGCATATGCCCTGACGGGAAATCAAACTAGCAACCCTTTGGTTTGCAGGCCAGCACTCAATCCACTGAGCCACACCAGCCAGGGCATTTGTTGATTTATTGATGATAGCCGTTCTGGCCAGTGTAAGGTGATATCTCAATGTGATTTTAATTTGCATTTCTCTGATAATGAGTGATGTCAAGCATCTTTTCATATGTCTATTGGCAATCTATTCAGTCCTCTGCCCACTTTTTAATTGGATTTTTTATGAGTGGGGATATTAACCCCTTATTAGATGTATCATTGGCAAATATCTTCTCCTATTCACTAGGTTGTCTTTTCATTTTATTGATGGTTTCCTTTGCTGCACAAAAATTTTTAGTTTGATTTTGTCCCATTTGTTTAGTTTTTTTTTTCTTTTGTTTCCCTTGCCAAAAGACAAATGTCAGAAAAAAATGTTACTAAGAAAAATGTCAGTGTTTACTGTCCATGTTTTACTCTAGGAGTTTCATGGTTTCGAGTCTTACATACAAGTATTTAATCCATTTTGAATTTATTCTTGTATATGGTATAAGAAGGTGGTCTAGTTTCATTTTACACAAGTATCTAATTTTCCCAACTCCATTTATTGAGTAGACCGTCTTTGTTTACTCCATTGTATGTTCTTGCCTCCTTTGTCATATATTAACTGACCATATATGCATGGGCTTATTTCTGGGTTCTCTAGTCTGTTTTTATGCCAGTACCATGCTGGTTTGATTACTATGGCCTTGTAGTATAGTTTGATATCAGGTAATGTGATATCTTCAATATTCTTCCTCAGATTGTTGTGGCTATGCTAGGTCTTCTGTCGTTCCATATACATTTTTGTATGTTCTCTGACTGGGAATCAAACCCACAACCTTGGTGTATTGAGACGACACTCTACAACTGAGCTACCTGGCCAGGGCCCTATATATGTTTTTGGATTATTCGTTCTAGTTCTGTGAAAAATGCCGTTAGTATTTTGATAGGAATTATAATGAATCTATAAGTTGCTTTGTATAGTATGGACATTTTAATAATGTTAATTCTTCCTATCTATGCGCAAGTTATATTTATTTGTATCTTCTTCAATTTCTTTATTCAATGTCTTATAATTATATGAGTATAATTATCTTTTACCTCCTTAATATTTATTCCTAGGTATTTTATTTTATTTTATTTTATTTTATTTTATTTTGATGCAATTATTAATGGAATTGTTTTCTTAGTTTCTCTTTTTGATAGACTACTATTGATGTATATTCAACCAATTTCTGAATATTTGTTTTGTATTCTGTTACTTTACTGAATTCATTTATCTGAGGATTTATTTTAAAAGGAACTGTTAAATGATTTAGGTTGGTAATACTGATCTAGATTTTAAGTAGAGAAAGCTGAGAAAAAAATAGTTTTAAACCCCACACCACTAAGGTGAGGAAGTATGAAGTGGAAGAAAGAAAATTGCCAGTAAGTTAAGGTTATAGCCCATGTTCTACAACTAACTGTAACTTTGAGCATATCACTTAACCTCTTAAGGTTATCTTCTCTGTTCATACTTCTGTATTGGCTCTTCATTAATTCATAAATGTTCTTTGAATTCCTATGTGGTTCTGATGCAACATCAATTTCCTGCAATGACCAATAGGGAAGAGTAGTTGATCCATCCACCAGTCATGGGTTCCCACAGCTCTGGGACTCAGATCCATCTTCAGTTTCCTGAGCACCGAGATTTTACTTTCTTTCCTTACTATTTCTTCATGGCTCTTCTGTTGCTTGAGATAAAGACAGAACTGTGCTCCTTACAGATGCCTCAGTGGGTACAGGTAACCCTGCTAATCAACTCGTCCTGAGAAACACCTGATAGATTTGAATTTCAATATGTCTGTTGATGTTCTGTACCATATTAAGCATTTTCTCAGACTCTCATCCTTTCCTAAATTCCCACCCAAACTGCACCCCAGCAGAATAGGAATGGAAATTAACTAAGAATGTTGTCCAGAATCAAATGGGAAAATTTTCTCAGCTTCAGGTAATAAAAGTAAAAAGGCAGGGTGATCTTTGAATTTTCCTGGAGAAGATTAAAATGTTCTGTATTAGTTGCTACAGGTACCCAAGAAGGCATTCCATGCCCCCCGCTTTTATTAAATAAGAGTTTCTTCTTCCTTACACAGCCCTTTTAATACAAGTGAAAAATTCCAAATTCCTCATTTGTTTAGCCTGAAAATCCCCTGCACATTCCCACAAACTACTTCCTTTTCTCTCTTTTTAGCAAGACTCCCCTCTCTCTCTTTAATGAAGAGAAGTTCAGAGGGTTTTTCCCATGAATAGATGGCAGGCACCTGGGAGTTATGAATTTTAAAGTGATCATTTTCTTTCAGCCATGCCGGACAATGGGCATCTCCTTTTGACTCACTTTCACAGCTTTGAGAGGCTCTCAGATCAGCCACATTCCAATCGGACTGGAGTCAGATCAGAGCTGTGCTGGACCGCATCAAGGTCTTGCACAGAAAGACAAGGAGCAGATGGCCGGCACGGAGCCCTCCACCCCCTTTCAGCGCGTCAAGGCAGGCAATGTGGGAAAGCGCTCGCCCTGCATTGCCTATTGATCCCTGAATAGAACCACCGCATGCCACCAGCCTGTAGGTATGAACCTCTGTTAACAGATGGTGAGATCATTATGAGCAATTAATTCCTTTAATGTATCAGTGGGAACATGTTGGAAAGGATGATGCAAGCACTGAGTGAATAGTGAACTTCTCACTCCTGGGGGGAAGCAGTGAGCAGGAGCTACCTTGGGGGGCTGCTGAGAATATCTTCCCAGGCTGCAGCAGCCTTTTATGGCTCTGGACAGAAGCTGGGAACTGACTGCACAGAACTGAGGTGTGGTTCTCATTAACTAATTGGGAATCCTTCCTTTTCTCATGATTAATGCCAGATTTGTCTCTGGGTCATTTTTATACACAGGAACCATCCAAAAATATAGAGACAAACAAAAACAATGTCAGTAAGTCTGAGATGCATGGGGAATTAATTCAAAGAAATCAGCAGAGTATCAGGTCATGAGTCACTTTTGCTAAACACAATTGTAGTGACAGTTCTAAATTTAAAATTAACATTTCTTTCAACACAGATAAAGAAGTGGTAAAACTATGCACATCCTAGTGTTTGAGTTTGAAACGTGAATGTTTAGATGCTTTATAAATGGGTAGATTTAAAGGAGGGTATTTTTTTTATAACAAGAATGCACATACATAGTGAATTTGAGCAAGTGACATTTGTAGCAAATTACTTCCCCTAGTATAAGATGAAACACTCTTAAAATTGCAGTAACAACATGAAAGACTGTCGGTGGCCCAATGGAAAAAATTGGCCCCCTCTTATTCAGATATTTCTCTGATTAATGATCAATAAAATGATAATTTTACATGTTTCTGTACTTTTGAAAAATAATATTTTGTAGTGGGAGTGTTTTCCTTTCACAGGGAAAAGAAAAATCTTATTACACAGTGTGCAGATCATTTGGGTAGCCTTAGATTTTAAGAAAATAGGAAATACAGGAACAGGAAATTCTGGCAACTATTCACTTAATTCATATTTAAATGACACTTTTTGCTTGTAATTAAGACACTCAAGTAGTGTCTCCGTTCATGAAATTTACATAACTGTACAATAGCTTGCCTAAATGAACAGCAAATGGCAGTTAACCTTGAAGTGTATTATCTTAATTGAATAAACCTGGCTTTAATTCAATAAATTAAAAACATAGAAATAATATCACAAAAGACTTTTAAAAACAGACTTGCCATTTTCCATAAATACAGCATGGTACCATTCCTAGTTGTGCTGGAACGCTCAGTCATTTTCCAGTAAGGTCCGAGAACTCTGAAAGCATTCTGGTTTATGTTCACTATTTTCCATCGTTGCTTCCCATCAGATGCCACTTCCTGGGACTTATTGATAAGAATATCCAAACACTGAATCAAAATAAAGAAGCACGCTTATTTGAGATGGTTCCTCATTTGGGCTTCCAATTTCTGTGTCAGTCACCATGGGAAATTTGGCCCTCTCTTTTTTCCAACTCTATATCACCGTGTGTTCTATGGCATAGAAAAAGGCAAAGTAGAGGAAAATAGATTTCTTATGTAAGAAAGAGTCATTCCCCCAATTTTTCCATTGAAATAAAATTTACATGGACTGTAAAAGCCTTCAATGTCAGGAAAATGACAAAAGAAGCTGAATGCTCCTCTCCCAAAGTCTGTTACATGAATCAGCACAGTCATGTTTCAGGGATTATATAGTCATGGAGAAAAAAATCATGCCATGTGTTTTCATTTGCATGAAATAAGTTAATGAGGCAACACCTGTACCTTGTATCAGTTTACCGGGAGGGGAAAGCAGACAAACACAGGTGTCCTAAGAACATCGTGGTAGATTTTATACATTAATTTAAAAATCCTAAAACCTAAAATCATCTATCAGAATCCAGCAGTGTACACTGCTAAGGAATCACCCATACACACAGACATAAAAATCAGGGTGAGGAAATCCCTGGTTTCTCGGCTAGCAAGGAAAAAAAAAGCTGTAATTCATTCTTTCCTCGTTCTCACAGTGTTCACTATTGTACCATCTGCAATATACAATGTACATGCTCATAACCCGTACGGCTGGAAAAGAAGCATTCACACTGTGAATTACCATTTTTCCCAGCATCTAGCTCTAGTCAAAGACAGCACAATAATAAACTAGAAGCTCTTTTGTCTGTTAAACATTGTTCTTCATTACTACATGAAAAGCAAATTGTCTTTGTATAGAGGAAGAGTGGCACATACAGCCCTGGGAGTGGGGGGAAGGGATTGCCTTTCTCACTGACCACCTCACAGACACAGAAACCACTCATCGATCTTTCCCCGCTGGCCCGCCCAACTATGTCTTCCCAATCATTTCATCTGCAGGCACACTGGGGAGAGATACCTTGTTCAGTTGAGAGAGACAGTGGATTAGAGACTCACTGGATACTTGTACACTGAATATTCTGAAGCTTACATCCACAGATTTCTTTTAAATCACTTTAGTGTGTCCCATTTAATGTTTGGAAGAATCAAAGTTAATCAGAAACCTTTTTTTCTGGCAGCTAAATACACTCAGCAAGTTATTGGGGGTTATTTGGGCTCTCGAGAGCCAAATGAAAATGAAGCAAGCAGGAGCAGTAAATGTATATATAATAAACACATACATAATAATATATACACAAAAATAATATATATGGGTAGTACACAGTAACAGTTATCTGAAAGTTAAGAAAATGTATAGATGAGACCAGAACTACCCATTCAAGGGAAGGATCCTTATAATGGAAATCAGTTACTTACAAGAAATGGATGATCTTGAAACTTGTTCTTTTGGATGTAATAAATCCCAACAAATTGTGCGAAACAATAAGCTTGCTTGCAAAAACTTTACTAAACTCAAAGACCATAACTATCTCCTCGTTTGGAAGCCAATGGCCAAACTCAAGTTCTTAGTTCAAATCTCAAAGAAAATTACCTCTTAATGACACCCGATATGACCCTCAAATAGATTGCTTCCACATCATGCTGCCAGAGAGATCTGCCAAGAGAGGTTGAAGGGTCCTCTCCTGGACACGAAGTGGGCCCCCAAAATCATGTCTCTTAACTCCACTACAGAGCGACTAGCTGCACAAAATAAACCACCTGAATGTCAGTCCAAAAGTAGTTCAGTTTGTATATTTACTGTTAAAAAAAGTTGAGATCTCATCAGAGACTGGTAAAAGTCACTGAGGGGAAAATGGCCAAAGGTCAACTCTGGACATAAAACAGCTGTTTCTATATTGTTCCGTTTGTAGTGCAATTTTGTTTATGATTGCTAGTGTTTCTTGCTTGAATATGAGAATAATGCCTGGCTCACTGAGTTATCTTGATACTTCAAGGAAATCACATCATAAAATAACTACTACGGCTCTCTTTATGTAGTAGTTTCTCAGTAAAGGCCCGTTGGTTTCCAGGTATAGATTAACATTTGATGTTAATCTACGAGGAAATAGTATGTAGTTGCCAACTGGTATACTCACAATTGCTCTCTCCCTAGTAGAGACACAACTTTTGTTTATTTTTAATGTGCAATGTTGAAATGACAACTTGAGAAATTGTAAGATGTTTGTGAAAGTAATTATGACAATCCTCTTCAACTCTGAATTTCTATTATTTCAGAGCACCCTCACATATCTAAAGTTCGTATGCTCAATCCAGAAATCAAGTCCGTTTGCCTAGAGTTTACAGTTACATTCAATCTAAAGAGAAAGCTGCCTATGTATTTTTACCGCGTACCATGTGACCCAGGGCTAGTTTTGACTTAGTCAGGCTCATCCTGTGTAAACAAGGCACTGACATCACCAGGAGAGAGAGAGGAATAAACTTAGTCCATGCCCATGAGAAAGTGGTAAAAATGCATGAGTCACATCAGAAACATCTGTCTTTAATCTCAATTTAAGGACTTCCCAGGCTAAGGGGCAATCTGTGAATCACACAATCAACTCTCTAGTTTAAACTAGGTTCATTTGTCTCAATTCTACTAATACATGATTTCTGTTTTAAAACAATGCTGCTTTTTTTAGAGTTTGCATACTGGTATCCAAATTATTACAATAAACATATTTTTTTCTTTCAATTTTCAACTTGAATGTTCCCTTCTTAATTTGGAATGACAACATTTGTTCCTAAACTCATAAAACAAGCATTTAACTAATAGTCCTTACAGGTCTGGTTTTTCTCACTTGCAGGAAAAACATGTTGAACTTCCTGACTGTAACTCCTCACATTAAGACCCTCCCTTTCCAATTTCTCTCTCCCCCCCCCCCGCCTCCCTCTCTCCCTCTCCTTTTTCTCTATCATTTCAAAACACATAGGACACATCAGTCCAGAGCAGTCATTCTCGACTCTGAGCAATTTGGCCTCCAAGGGACATTTAGCAACGTTTAGAGACAATTTTGGTTGTCACAACTGGGTGAAGGAGATGATACTGGCATCTAGCAGGTAGAGGCCAGGGATGCTGTTGAACATCCTGCAATGCACAGGGCAGTCCCCATGACAGCTTCACAATAAAGATTAGTGGACCCCAAAGGTTGAGAAACCCTGGTGTAGAGGGGAGCCCCTAACAAACTAGTTTTATATCATTTTCTGCATGTCTGCTCCCATAGCTATCCTTTCCTTCATTGCTGAACTCTTTCAGTACACCTCCCCTGTATCCATTGCCTATTTCTCTCTTATTTCATAATCAACTGCAGTTCATTTTCCTTCCAAACAAGTCATTGCAACTATTCTCTTCAGGGTCACTAACCTCCTGAACTGCAAATCTCACAGTCCAATAAACACTTTATCATCCTTTATTTTGACATCTATATTGCATTTGAACTGTTGACCATTTTCTCCTTATAACACTCTCATCCCTTGATTCTATTAACACCATCCTCTTCAAGTCTTCATCATCATCATCATCTTATCAGTCAGCACAACTGCTAACATCTCAGGCCACACTTCATTCTGTTGTCAATTTAAATTTCCTCCCATCACAGAGGTTTCCTTGCCTGCCCTACCCTAAGTCACACTGTCTGACCTTTCTATCCCCTTAACCTGCTTTGTTTTTTCATAGCATTTACTACTATCTGATATTACATATTTATTTTTGTTTTATGTTTAAACTACAGTTGATATACAATATTATAATAATGTTTGATATGCAATCTTGATTAGGTATTTATATAACCTACAAAGTAATCATTCAGATAAATCCAGCACCCATCTGACACTGCATGCACTCATCACAATATTACTGAGTGTATTTCCTAGGCTGCACCCTACATCCCCATGACCATTGTGCAACCAGCAATTTGCACTCCTGAATCCCTTCACCACCTTCCCCCATTCACCCAACCCATCTCCCACCTGACAATGTCGAAATGGTCACCACATGTGTGAGTCTGCCACTTTTCTGCTTGTTTATCTATTTTGTTTTCTAGATAGATCACAAAATAGATTTCTAGAATCAAAATATAAGCAAAATCATCTGGTGTTTATCTCTGATTTATTTCACCTAACACAATACCTTTTAGGTTCATCCCTTTTGCCACAGATGACAAGTTATTCTTTTTTATGGCGATTCATATTTGATTGCACCACTTCTTTATCTATTCATCTGTTGATGGACACTTAGATTGCTTCCAAATCTTGGCTACTGTAAATGATACTGCAATAAACATATCGTATGGATGTATATGTTTTTTTGATTTACTGTCCTGGGTTTCTTTGCATGTATACCAGAAGTGGAATTGTAGGGTCGTTCTTTGTCTCTTCTTATAGACTTTGTTTTAAAGTCTATTTTGTCTGGTGTAAGTTTTGCAACCTGAGCTTTTTGTTTTGTTTTGTTTCCATTTTCATGAAATATCTTTTTCCCTCCCTTTACTTTCAGTCTGTGTGTGTCTTTCAAGCTGAAGTGTGTCATTCAAGCTGAAGTGTGTCTTTGTAGACAATATATATAAGGGTCTTTTTTTTAACCATTCAGTCACTGTATGTCTTTTGAGCATTTAACCCATCTGCATTTAAAGTAATTGTTGGTAGATATATATTTATTGTTTTTTTATTCAGATTTTTATCTTCCTTTTCTTCTTCTTAAGAAAGACCCTTTAACATTTCTTGTAACATAGGTTTTGTGGTGACAAACTCTTTCACCTTTTTCTTGTCTGGGAAGCTCTTTGTCCTTCCATTCTAAATGACAGCTTTGCTGGGTAGAAGAATCTTGGTTGTAGGTCTTTGCTTTTCGGCACTTCGACTATTCCCTGCTAATCCTTTCTGGCCTGTAAAACTTCTGTTGAGAAATCAGCTGACAGTGTCATAAGAGCTCCTTTGTAAGTAATTAACTTCTTTGCACTTATGGCTTTTAAGATTCTCTCTTTGTCTTTAAATTTTTGCATTTTAATCATGATATGTATTGGTGTGAGTTCATCTTGTATGCAATATTCTGTGCTTCCTGAACTTGCATGCCAATTTCTTTCACCAGGTTAGGGGGGTGTTTTGTCATTATTTTTTCAGATAGGCTTTTAATTTCTTGTTTTCTCTCTTTTTCTTCTGGCACCCCCTGATGCAAATGTTGGTATGCTTGCAGTTGTCTTAGAGGCTCTTACGCTATCCTCATATTTTTGGATTCTTTTTCTTTTTACTGTTCTGATTGGGTGTTTTTGCTTCCTTATATTCTAAATCACTGATTTGATTTTCTGTTTCATCTACTCTACTTTGTTTTCTTGTAATTTATTCTTCATTTTAGTTTGTGTAACTTTCATTTTTGACTGGTTCTTTCCTATGATTTCTGTTTTTTTTTTTTATGCTGTTGAAGTTCTCACTAAGTTCCTTGAGCATTCTTATAACCATTGTTTTGAACTCTGTATCTGGTAGTTTTTTTGCCTCCCTTTTATTTGGTTCTTTTTCTGGAGTTTGTTCTGTTCTTTCATTTAGGACATTTTTTTTTTGGCTGCTTCCCTGTCTTTGTTTCTACATATTAGGTAGAGCTAATATGTCTCCTCACTTGGTAAAATGGCATTGTGTACTGGGTGTCCTGTAGGGCCCAGTGGCACAGTCTCCCCAGCCACCTGAGCTGGACATTTTAGGTGCACTTCATGTGTGGGACACTGTGTACTGTCCTATTGTAGTTGAGCGTTGATTGCTGCTGGCACGTCACAGGGAAGGGTTGACTCCCAGGCTGATTGGCTTCAATGGCTGGCTACAAATATAGTGGAGCAGCTGCTGTGCATGGGTCAATTCCATGGAGCAGGACTTGTTTCAGTGGGGCTTTGGTGCCATTCAAGTTGGCCTCTTGAGTGTGTCACTTGCAGAAGTGGTTGGTTCTTAATCTGGCCTGGTCTGAAGATGTCCACAAAGTGCACTGTCTCTGGGCCCTCTCTGTGCAAGGTCAGTCACCACCTGTACCCTGATTGGAGCCACCTAGCGTGAGCTACAGAGTGGTTTACAGATGGCTGCTACTTTTGCTGGGCTTGGAGGTAGCTAGGAGAGGCCAACGTACAAACCAAGGCCAACTGCCATTTGTGCCAGGCCTGAGGCCACTTAGCAAGAGGTACAGGATATGCAGAGGCCAAGTGCTGCTTGTTTAAGATATTTTAGGAAAGTCTGAAGCATGAGCCAAGATAGGTTGTTTGTATGGAAAAGCCACTGGAAACAACTTGGGTGGGCCTGCAAACTGGGTTGGGTAGGGTCTCAGGGAATCACCAGGACGGGGTGAACAATGATAGCCAGGCTGATGGAGACTCAAATATGGCACTCGCCTGGTGACTCTGGGGCTCTGTTGGGAGAGGGCTCAGCAAAGGATGGCCTCAACAATGGCCTCTGCTGTCTGGAGAAAGCTGTCTCTCTATCCCTCACCCTGAGGCCAGACAGTTCAGTTTTTCCACTTGTGTTCCTGGAGGCTTTTGAGCTGCATCCCAACACTGGAGCTCAGAGCAAGTAAACCCCATTAAGTCCAGGTATGGGCCCTTTAAAAGGAATGCTGGGGATTTCAATAGTCCTTTGTCTCACTCAGCCACAACCCCCCCAGGTTTTCATGGGCAGAAATTAAACCTTCTGTGGATTTCTTTTCCCAGCACTAGAATCTTGGGCTGGGTGTTCTCAAATGGGACTGGGACTCCTCACTTCTTAGAAGGAACCTCCACAGCTAAGATAGCCCTTTTAATTTTAAACAGCTACACATGGATGCAGGACTAGCCCTTCCACGTCTTTCCTCCCAGTCTCTACGTGGCTTCTTCTTTATATCCTTGTAGGACTTCTGTTCAGCTGGATTTCTGATGCCCTGAATGATGATTCTCTCTCTTCACCCCACTCCCTCTTCCCCAAGAATATAAACTCTGTGACGGCACAAGGATAGTGTTTGTTTACTTATATGTGATTACTACTTAGCACTTAACTACACATGCATATTTGTAGAATGAATAATTGAATAAAAGAATAGATGAGTGAGTAAAGGAATTAATGAGTAAATCGGGGGGACCTATGAAGTACTTTCTACTGACCAACACTGTGCTTAGACAGTGTACAATATGGGTAGTGCCTGTTTACTTAAAACTTTTTGCTTTGTAAAACATTCCCCTAAGCTGATATTCCTATTTCCCTGACCACTTCTCTGTCTCCTTTGATGGCTCCTCTGGCTACTTAACTATTGCCAAGGTTCCTTCCTCAATGGCATGCCCTCCTCTTGCTCTGCATTCTCCTTGACAGCGTGTCCCAGTGGTCCACCTGAGGAACTCTGAAAGTATTCTGTGTGTCATACTCTACCTCTGTAGAACAAGCTGTATCATGGACAGTTCTGGCAGACCAAACATATCCTAGGTCAATGCCATTGCTGGTGAATGTTTCAGCAAGTATCACATTTGCAAAGGTCTTCAGGAAGGAAGGAACATTGAATGTCTGGGGAAGTGAAAAAAGCCTGTATGGCTAAAATGAAGAAACCAAGGGTACAATAATGATGAAATATAATTGTAAAGAAATTTTCAGTGGAGGCCATGTTATGTGCATTTCATTGTCCAAGATGTGTGGACAAAGAAATTACAGGTAAACTGAAGTCCCCTTTGCTGCTAAAGTTCTGATTTTGTAATCACAAGCACTGTCTAAACATTGCTGATGTCTGTGTCCCTATCAAACACCCTATTTCACTTCTCAAATCCCCCTTTCCCTGGCCTCTTTATGGAGGTTTCCCATGGTAAATTCCACTATTCCTGTTTACTTGAGAAAACAAGTTCTCAGCTTTATTTTTTCAAAGAGTGGTCTATATTTAAGATTAATCAGAACAAGAAATTTTATTTCAAAGTTTATTCCAAAGTCCTAAGAATCACAAGGAACTTAAATTGTATGTAACAAAGAAAAACACAAGTTTTGGAAGCAGTCATAAAACTGAAAGAGATGTCACTTGCCTTCCCCACTGTTGCACAGCTATGTTTTCTTCTTCAGTTGTTTTCCCCCTGCTAGTTCATTTCCCTTCTATCCAGGCTCTTCGTGTGTGTGCGTGGACATGTGCCGACCCAAGAGGTATCTGTGCACAACCCTGGAATCTGAGCTTCAGGGTGTTCTTAGATGTCGTCTGCTTTTTAAATTTCAAACAGATGAACCCAACAAGTACTAACTAAAGAAAAGAGAACTTCTATTATGAAGATTCGATCATTACACTGATTATTTTTAAAACATTTTGCCCTGGCTACTGGGCTCAGTGGATTGAGTGCTGGCCTCTGAACTGATGGGTTGCTGGTTCGATTCCCAGTCAGAGCATGTGCCTGGGTTACAAGCCAGGTCCCTGGTTGGGGGCGTGTGAGAGACAACCACACACTGATGTTGCTCTCCCTCTCTTTCTCCTTCCCTTCCCCTCTCTCTAAAAATAAAGAAATAAAATCTTTAAAAAAAAAAAACTATTGAGAAAAATAAGCAGATATTATGAAGAAGGGTGGGTTTAAGCTTTTTGGAAACTCTAAAACACTAGACAAATATAATATATTATTGTTAGTAATAAATAATTGCTTGTATTTAGCCCTGGCCAGGTAGCACGATTGGTTGGACCATTGTGCCATAAGCCAAAACAGTTGTGGATTCAATCCCTGGTCAGGATTTAAACAGGATTATTGGGAACTGCTTTAAATGTGAGTGGGAAGTAAATTCTACAGAGAAACTAGAAGGAAAAAATTACTTTTTCCTTTCAGAACTTTTTCCTTTCTATCTTCTATATTAATATATTTAGACATTGAGTTACAGATTTAACATTCTGCTTAGAAAGAATCTTATATCTGCCATACTATACAATGAATTTAAGTGATTAATGAATTAACCAGCTGGAAACACTGAGTGTTTTTATTACCTGGGTGTATTTTAGCACATTTTCAACTAAAAGGAATAAAAGAGGTATCAGAGACCACTTGGGAATGACTAATAATAATTGCATACATTTAGTAAAGAATATTTGACATTAATTGTCAGAGACAAGAGTCAAAGACTTGCAATATTTTCTGGGAGAAGGTGCAATAGATGGAACTCAGAACCTTGCTTATCTGACCAGTCTGTGTACCGTGCACTTTAAGACTGATCTTTGTAGAAAGCACTTGGTTTGCAAAATTGTCAAGGGAATAAATGACTTGATCAGCCTTTCGCATTTTTATCTGCAGTCAGTCTAAACTTATCATTACCAAACCATTCAAGTGATGGCCCCTGACTGAACAGAACACTCGCCTGGGAATAACATGAGTAGCCTTCTCTCCTGGGAGGGGAATATTCACAGACGTTGCAGTGGGGTTTTTTGTTTTTTGTTTCTACCTTCAACCTTTAGAGGTAGAAACTTAAAAGCCATTTTGAACATTATCTCATTATTCCTTCATTTTTCAACTGGGAGTTGATTACCCTTATTTTACAAGAGAAAACTGTATTGAGAAGTAACCCCATTTCTCTAATGTTACATACAAAGCACTCTGAGGGACTAAGAACAGAATTCAAACCCTCCAGTCGATCTGGCCATAATTTCTCCTCTGCCTCGGCATTTACATAGCCTAGTGTTATAACTAAGGCCCTCTCTACCTTTGAAAACTATGAGATATTAGTGACAAACAAAAAATGTTTTTGTGTAATTTTGAAATCCCATTTCTTAAATCAAAAGTGGCCTTTTCTGAAAGAGAAATAGATTCAGACATTCAAATATAGCAGTGATTGTATTTAACTTATTTATTTTTCTAGTTAGAAAGCTGTTCTGTTTATTAAGAGCCCAAAAGAGTCCAACCTTCGAAGAGACAAGCTAAGGTAACCTGATTGTTTTGTTAACTTTGCTGAAGGCAATGGCCCACAGCATTAGTAATTAAAACCCATTTAAAATTAAATTAATTTCAGGAGGTTGACAAACCCGTAAATCAGACACATGCAAAATTAATAGCTACAGGTGCATTTTGAAACTAATGGTTTTCGAAGTGAGCACGGAGACAACAGAAGGAAGGCGAGCGCAGGAGAGGAAAGGGGGAAATAGGCAGTGAGAGTGAGAAGAGAGAAAGTGCTCCATATTAGCCCGAGAAGCTTGCCCTTGGGCCTCTAGCTCAGTGCTTCAAAAATGAGATTACATCACTGAGTCAAATTTCTGGTTGCTGAAGCATCATTCTCTTTTTTTCCCCAGAATGGAGCCAAACTGGACCAAGACATTTGAAAATATTTCTCTGGGTAAACATTAAATTTCTACACATTTCTCAAAACTGATCAGAGCTTCCATTGACTATAATTTTAACTTCACAGAAATTAAGCAACAACTACTCTCTGCGATGTTACCCAAGCTTCATTTTGATGAACCTTCTATGCTCTCTTAAGGCACAAGAATTCAGATTACGAATGTTGGTGTTTGGGAGAAGTGGTGAATATATCTAAACACTGGCCCCACTCTTATTTGAAAGGGAAATTATGGAAACTGACCTGTCCTGGTGTGAAAAAGAATGTCGTCTACAGTCAATTGCAAATAGGGGGCTGACTCTATTGGTTAGAGGGTGGGCAGGAGTGTCAGAGAACAAAGGGCATGAAAATAAGCTTCTTTTCTAAAGTAAACTTTCCTTTCTCTACCTATCCCTTTCCTTTGCAACATATATGTTTCTAATCAAGTGAGTGACCCGGTACTGAAAATATAATTGCCTAAAGGAAGATTTAGACTCTTTACAGAACCTATTCTTGAAAGATACTTTAGAGCAGGGGTGTCTAACCTTTTGGCCACGCTAAATGCCAAAAGATTGGACATATGTCTTGGGCCATACATTAAATACACAAGCACTAATGAAAATTGATGAACAAAAAAGGTTTTTGGTTTTTTTTTTTTGTTGTTGTTGTTTTTTTAATTCTTAGAAATTTAAATTTAATTGATTGTTGAATTGTAAAAGTAAGTATCTTTGGGATATCTTTTTTGCTTACTGCTATTTCTTCCAGGGAGGAATACTTGGATAAGCTTCCAGAACTTTTAGGGACTGCAATATTTTTTTTTAAAATCAGTATTTTTTAATTGTTGATATTGTACAGTTTTCTGTCTTTTACCCTGCCCCAGCCCACCACTCCAGCCCTCCCCACCTTCCTCCCATTTCCACCCCCCATAGTTTTTGTCCATGAGTCCTTTATACTTGTTGCTCTCAAAAAAGGATTTTAAGTAAATTTACAATTTTGTTTTGGGCCGCATTACAGCCACCCTGGGCTGCGGGTTGGACACTCCTTCTAGAGGGACCCAATCCTACCTCTGGTTACGTGAAGTAAATTCAATGACACCTCCTTGTCTGTGATGTTCATTATCTCTCACCAGCTCCCTTGCAGTTAAGGCAGACAAGTCTATTGTTGAAGACTAAACCTTAGAAAATTTTTCTTCCAAATCCTAATTCTGTTCTCTTGAGCAACATATGAAATAATGTTGTGCTCCACCATCTGAATGCAATAGCATGATGGTGAGACCTGGACTTTTGAGGTGACTCAGGTTCATGCCCAAGGCTAACAGGGATACAGGTAGGTTACTCAACCTCTCTAAGCATTGGTGTCCTTACCTGTAAAATTTCCCATAGGTTTTTTGTAAGGATTAATGAAATAATACACTTATAACAATGCCAAGCATATGATAAATGCTTAGCTAGATTAGCTATTGTGGTGTTAAAGATGTGAATTTTGGAGTCACATGGTCCTGAGTTCAAATCCTAGATCCACTCTTTAGTAGCTGCCTTTAGATTAATTAATTTCTCTGAGCTCCCATACTCTCATTTTTTGACATCTGCCTCACAGGGATTATGTAATAATTTAACAAAAAAACATTGAAGTGTTTAATACAAAGTCTGGCCCTAATTTTTTTTATTATATCATTTCCATCACTGTACATTTAATCAATATTCTCCTTAAAACATGGTGCTAGGAACTAATAAAACATCCCCAGTGCAGTCAGTAGCAGCACAAAGGACAGTGTGAGGACTGTGTCCTTTGACCTAAATATGATCCATTTATTAGTGCATTCTAATGTTGCATTTGCCTTTTCTCCTTCTACCCCTTAGAAAGAAGAGTGTGAAAGAGAAAATACAAACTTAGGATCTATTGGTTCTAGCCCACTCATTCAAAGTCAATAAAAACAATGTATACTGCTCTGGGGTAGGGGAGTGTAGCACAGTGGGGTGGATGGCTTTATATCTTGCCACTAGATGCAGCCAAATTGTCACTTGCCACTCACTGATAGGGTTTTGATATGAGTCTAGAAGCAATTGATGTATTATGGCCTCTGTGCAGCCAAACCTCTCTGCTAATGATAGTCTGTATTTGCAGCCCCTCCCCAGCACTAGCGTCACCACCTCAGCTCCACCTCAGATCATCAGGCACTAGATTCTCATAAGGAGCTCACAACCTAGATCCCTCACATGCTCAGTTCACAGTAGGGTTTGCACTCCTATGAGAACCTAATGCCACTACTGATCTGATAGGAGGTGGAGCTCAGGAGGTAATGTGAGTGTTGGGGAGTGGCTGGCTGCCCATACAGATGAAGCTTTGCTAGCTCACCCACTGCTCACCTCCTGCCGTGGGGCCTGGTTCCTAACAGACCATGAACGGATGCTGGTCTGTGGCCCCCAGGGGGCTTAGGGATTCCTGAGTTACAACCTCCTCCTGATACTCCAAGGTTGAGGGTTTGATCCCCAGTCAGGGCACATACAAGAAGCAACCAGTGAACGTATAAACAAGTGGAACAACAAATCAATATTTCTCTCTCTCTCTCTCTCTCTAAAAATCAATAAATAAAAAAATTTTAATATGTACCAAATTAGAATGTTTCCAGTAAAGGTAAGTCACATGACAGTTCTTTTTAGAGAGAGACATACAGACATACCTGTACTTACATCATTTACCACTCTGTCAGTCATCCACAAGCACTTGTCAAGTACCTCCAGACTGCATCAGATAGAGCCCTGCCCTGGTGGGTCTCATGGTTTAGTGGCATCTGGGATCCAAAGACCTGTTCAATTGAATACAATTTCTCTTAGATGGTGTTAAAACGTCCTCTACGTGATTTATTCCAGATAATCATTCCATTCATATTCCCCAGAAAGGTAAAATGATCTACTTCTTCAAATTCCAGATGTCAAATTGCAATGATAAACAACCTCCATCAAGATGATAGCGCATAAAGGGACACTGTACTCCCGGTTCCAACATAACTGACCAGTGTACAGATCATTTAGACTCTTTGTTCATCTACAGAGTAAGGGCACTATACTAAATAATCTAAAAAGCCCCTTCTGGTCTAGTTCTAAAATATTATAATTACACTATTCTATCACTAGAATTTCCTGTAGCATGAATTATCCAGGCTATATATGTAAGTCACTAGGACACATCTCTTGGATCAGTCATAGAGGAAAACCTCAGTGATTGTTCTTTTTAAATCTCTCAAACAAATATTCAAGAGAAAATTCCTAACATCCCAAGATACATGTGAATAGCCTCAAAAAAACTCTTGCAGCGCACACTGCTGCTTTTCCCACCAGCTTTCTCCCCATCCTCTCTTATTTCTTCCAAGTTACAGAAACCTATTTTGTCCATATATTCACTCACCATGTCCTTCAAAGGAGTCTAGGCCCTTACCTGATCCCAGAGGTTAAGTGTGCATGGCCATTGGCCAATTATTATTATTCCAATCCCCTTGTCAGTGATTGGTTTAGGAACAGGCAAGTGATTGCAATTCTGGACAATTAGATATGAGAATGTCACAGGAGGGAAAATCAAGCGGCTTCTGGAAACCTTTTCTTTTCTGTTGAAAAGCTATAGGTGAGAGGAAGCTTCTTCTTTTTTTTTAACCCTTTCACTTAGCTGGGAAAGGTGATGCCTGGAGGTTCTGCAGCCATCTTGTGACCACAGGAGGATAAATCTGAGTATAGAAGTAAGGATACTTAGCATAGCAGAGCAGAAAAATGGAAAACAGCCAGGAATGGAAAAAATCAAGGCCCTTTTTGACATTGTTGAGTTGCTGACTTAACCAACCCTGGAACCACTTGCTTCTAGTCTAATCATTATCTGAGATTTAGTCCTTGTTTAAAACTGTGCTTCTCAAACAATAATGTGTATACAAATAACTTGTGTATCTTGTTAAAATGCAGCTACTGATTCAGGTGTTCTGGGCTGGGGCTGCAGATTCTGCGCTTCTGGCAAGCTCCCAGGTAATGGTGATACCACTGGTTCTGACCCCAAACTTTTGAGTAAGAAAGGTTTAAGTCATTTTAGATGGATGTCCTGTTATTTGTAGTTGAAATCACATTAAATGATATAATCCTCAACTCTCATCACCTCTTACCTGGGTTAATAAAATTTAACCGAGGACCTGAAAATTTTAACATTAATTTCAATTGCCATCAATCCACAGTACATGCTTTGACTCAGTTCCACACATTTCCGTACCTCACCATCACCAGCACCTTCTCTTTCTCTTCTGCTTTAAATAAGGCATTCACGGGCCCCAGCACCCAGGGTGTGACAAAGGCCTCTGTGAATGCTGCGTGCATTAGCCCTGCTCACTGCCGAGAGCTTGCCAGCACACCTGGCCCAAAGGTGAAGCAGCTGCATGCACCTCCATTCCTTCCCTGCCACCTCCAGCTCTAAAGAGAAATGCTTGAGCGCTTTTGCAAATCAAAACCTTTTCATCCTGAATTTGGTGATTCACCCTGAATGGCGTCTTCTTGGAAAGTCTGCAATGCACTATTGTGTAAGATGGGTAAAATTGGCCTGTCTCATTGACAACACTCTTCTTCTCATGGCTCAGGCTGGGCTGGGGGAGGTGAAAGAGTCACAGTAAAAAAGGGTTCTTACAAACGGCCTCCCTCCCCGGTGCAGCCACGGCAGTGTACCTGCGTGGGCTGTGCTGTCTGCCCCGTTGCTATTACCACCCTCTTTGTTCATTACATAGCCTTTGGATGAGAATTAGGTTTCAGCAGGTATGAAGATGCTGCTTGTTTTTAACAAGGCAAATTTGCAAAGCTTCCATACTTAAAAAGAAAAAAAAGTGTGGAGGAGGCAGACATTCAAAGGCCATGCCAAATTTGCTTTCCCCCAAAGCAGGGAGAGACAAAAGAACTCTCAAGCATACCTCCCAGACACAAAGGACATGTGTTTACCCTCCAAATTCAAGCAAGTGAACTCAGCTCATTATCCCAGGAACTGGTCACTAATTATATCCAGTTTAAAAAAAATACCTACACTCCCATTCAAAAGTGAAGAATTGTCTTTGTATTTAGGGTCAACTAACATTTCTTTTAGTGCCAGACATCTTTACATTATGAAATCTTATGTGTATTATCTTATTGAATCTTTTCAGTAAGTCTGTCGGGTAGATATTTGAATTACTAAGAGAAAAGTCCAGAGTCTAAAATGTGTACATTGAGCCCAAGAGCATTTTATAAGAGGAAAAGATATAATCATTCTGGAAAATTATATTAAACAGTTAAAGAACAATTTTAGAGTATCAATACTTTGCCCCCAAACAGCTAAAATAGACCTCTCCTTGGCTCCTGCCTCAATAGTACATTCGTGACCTTTGTAGACAGAAGGACTAACGACCAGGACCTTGGCCTGGTACCTTGCATCCCTGGATTTATAATACTACCCTCGAGTTTACTGCTGGGCCAGGACTGTCCGCATCAGAGCTTGTAACTAGCCATCCAGAAGGCAGATCCAACTCACAGTGGTTTTTGTGTGGCTCTCTCAACTTTGTTCATTGATGGTATTTTATTTTTTTATTTTTTAATATATTTTATTGATTATGCTCTTACAGTTGTCCCATTTCTCCCCCATCATTCCCCTCCACTCTGCACACCCCCTCCCACACACAATCTCACCCTTTAGTTCATGTCCATGTGTCATAAATTCTTTAGCTTCTACATTTCCCACACTATTCCTGCCCTCCCTCTGCCTATTTTCTACCCACCATCTATGCTGCTTATTCTCTGTACCAAGATGGAGGCATAGGTGCACATACTGTGCCTCCTCTCACAACCAAAATTAAAGACAACAAATATTTAGAAACAAGAAAACAACCCAAACTGATAGAAAATTGAACTGTACGGAAAGTCCATTGATGATATTTTAAAATGTAGAAATTTCATGTACAAATCTGGATTTTTTAATTTTCCAAGGAAATCAGAAGATCTGTCTACACTGGGCAGCAGGATAGTAACTCTCTTCACTGCTGAGCAGCAGGAGCCCCCCCTTTTTTTTTCAGAGAAGGTGATCCCCTGAAGCTGGCACACTGAAGCTCTCCCTGCTGTCTTTCCAACATGGGGGCCAGTGTCACTACAAAATACAGCAAACCCTCCCTCAAATAACACTGCTTTGTTCAACAGTTTCATTATAACATTGATGAGAAAGAAAAATTGATGTACACTCAGGGCCACTGTCTGTGTAGAGTGGACACGTTCTCCCCACATCTGCATGGGTTTTCTCCATGGACTCTGGTTTCTTCCAACATCCCAAAGATGTGCAGTTAGGTGAATTGGCTTGTCTGCATTGTCCCGGTCTCGGTCTGAGTGAGTGTGAGTGTGGGTGTGAATGCACGCTGCCAAGGAAGGGTGCCCTGCCCAGAGTGTCCTGTCTGGTGTCTCGGGCTTCCAGGAGAGACTCTGCCTGCTATGACCCCAAACTGGAATAAGTGGTTGGAAACTCATGATCTGACTTGTTTTTAATTTACCTTTCTTAAATGTACACCTCATATTTATTTCAATATTTAATATTAGAAGCATTTGGGGTCTTCATTTATACGTTTGGGGACATGTTTGTGACCAAAAATTTGTCCTAGCAACATAACTCTTGTTTCTGTCAGTCAGTCTAGGGCAAAGTTGATTGCACTAAAAGTCAGTTTCCAAGAACCTATTGATGATGTTAAGTGAGCACTTACTGTATATGTCACTCTACAACAAGGTTCTTCAACCTCAGAATTATAGGCGTTTTGGGTCGGCTAATCCCTGATTGTGAAAGGCTGTCCTACATATCATAGGATGTTTAGCAGCTTCCTTGGTCTCTACTCACTGGATGCCAGTGGTACCCTCCACCCCTTACAACAACTGAAAAGGTCTCCAGACATTGCTAAATGTTCCCTGGGCAGCAAATGTCCTCTAGCTGAGAACCATACCCAGGCCTCTTCACAAATTTAAGATACCAGTCAAGCCCCCATCCCCATTAGAGTCTGGGTCTCCTACTCACTCCATATAGACCCTCTTACCACTACTGATAAAAAGTCTACAAATACAGCTCTGGCTGGTGTGGCTCAGTAGATTGAGTGCTGGCCTATGAACCAAGGGGTCTCAGGTTCAATTCCCAGTCAGGGCACGTGCCTGGGTTGCAGGCCAATTTCCCAGTTGGGGGCACATGAGAGGCAACCACACTTTGATGTTTTGTTTTGTTTTGTTTTTTAAATCTAGAAATACATGCTGATTTCCTTCAACTTAAGGTTATTCATTCTCTTTAAAATGAGTTTCAGTCTGGGCGAGGTAATATATTAACTATTAGTTATTTATATCTTAAGAGTTTCCAGGTCCTTTCTCAGGGGCAATTTTTCACAGGGAACAGGATACGGGGAGCATAATATCACTGTGTCCTGAGGGAATGTTGATAATAAAAAGTGATTTTAAGAAGAAAAGGGAACAGAAAAAGAATAACAAATAGGCTACATTACTTTCTTAAGCACCAGCCTGGCAGGCAACCACTGGAAACAAAGCTTTCTGAGGATCACCCGTGCTCGCGCTGAACTTGACTGCTTTGAGTAGAATAGATTTACACAAGTCCCACCCCCTTGTACTGCTCAATGACACACCTCATCAAATCCTGATGAAATCTAGGTGCAATCATATTCTTGTTTTAACTAGTTATTCTGGCAAGGGGTCTTTCTCAGAACTCTATTCCTCATGTTGGCAACATAGCTAACAAAAACACACCCATTTGCCAGCTCCCCTCATTGTCTGCCCTAATTAGAAGGGGTGCTGGTGCTTCTTTCAAAACAGCAGTAGAGGGCAAGGGGCTGCTGCAGGGAGAGTGATACACTGCAGGGGCAACTGCTCCAAGTGCCCTCTTAGCAGGGACAGTAGGATCTAGAGAAGGGCTTTCCCATGATGGGACCTGAGGAGAGTCATTGGGAGAACTTTGTGGTTAGACAGATCTAACTTTATAAATTATTTATAACTGAGCAACCACAAGAACCTCATGCACCAAAATCTATGGAGTGTGGCTAGTGCAGCAACCAAAGGAAATATAGAGAGACTCAGACAATGCTAGAGATCAAGGGGACTGAAAATTAATTAATAAACTCAAAATCTGGAAACAATAGTAATTTTTAATAGAAGAATTGATGAGAATAAAAGCATATATTAATAAAAATAAGAATCAGTAAAATATATTTTTTGAGAAGTATGATAAAGAGGGATCAGACTTCTGGTCAAGATGGAGACATTGGTAGACACATTTCATCTCCTCACACAACCATAAAAAGAATTACAACCAGATCTCAAGACAAAAAACACCCAGAACCATCAGAAAATTGAGCTGTGTGGAAGTCCAGCAACCAAGTATTTAAAGAAGCCACATTCTTCTAGATGGGTAGGAGGGGTGGAGTTGCAGAGACAGGGCGGAGAGGCAGTGTGGTACAGAGAGGTGGTGGCAGCAGTGGAATGGCCAGTACCACATTCATGTATGGTAGATAAAAATCAGAAGGGGTATCTAGGGAGAAAGCTAACCCAGCCTTGGGTTCCAGCAACTGGAAGATAAATATCCATTACCTCTGGCTGTAAAAACCAGTGGGGGTTGGGGCAGCAGAAGAAGTTGCTGAATTTTCACTGCCTTAAAGGTCCCATGTGGACTTAGAAGGTACCCAAACCAACCCACTCTGGGTTTCATCATCAGGGTAGCAGCTGGAAAGAGCACCAGTCATACACAGGAAGCAGACAAAGTGACTGGAAAAGGGCAAGTGCCAAGCAAACCTTCAGAAGTCAGGCAGCAGCATTGTCCCCTCTCTGAGTCCTCCCCCCACACAGAGCCACAGCAGTGAAGCTGGTTGCCCTGCCCTGGCAATTACCTATGGTTCTGCCCCACACAATATACCGGTGCCTTTTCTACATAGGCTACACTACTAAGACACGGAGTAAAAGCAACTCTACCTAATACACAGAAACAAACACAAAGATGCTGCTAAATTGAGGAAACAAAGGAATATGGCCCAAATGAAAGAATAAAACAAAACCCCAGAAAAAGAAGTAAGCAAAGCAGAGACAGCCAACCTATCAGATACAGTGTTCAAGAGGCTGGTAATCAGGATGCTCAGAAAACTCATTGTGCATGCCACAAACATAAAGGAAGAAATGAAGGTTACACTAAATGAAATTTTAAAAGTCCATAGGGAACCAACAGAGAAGGGAAAGAAGCTGGGATTCAAATCAATAATTTGGAACATAAGGAAGAAATAAACATTCAACCAGAATGGAAGGAAGAAACAAGAATTCAAAAAACAAGGATAGATTTGGGAACCTCTGGGACATTTCCAAACAGGCCAACATCCAAATCATAGGGATGCCAGAAGGAGAAGAGGAAGAGCAAAAAAATGAAAACATATTTGAAAAAATAATGAGAGAAAACTTCTATAATTTGGCAAAGGAAATAGACATACAAGTCCAGGAAGCACTGAGCATCCCAAACAAGTTGGGCCAAAAAGGACCACAGCAAGACACATCATAATTAAAATGTCAGAGGTTAAAGATAAAGGCAGAATCTTAAAAGCAGCAAGAGAAAAGCAAAGAGTTACCTACAAAGGAGTTCCCATAAGACTATCAGCTGATTTCTCAAAAGAAACTTTGCAGGCAAGAAGGGACTTGGATGAAGGATTCAGTGTTGAAAAGCAAAGACCTACAACTTAGATTGTTCTACGCAGCAAAGCTGTCATTTAGAATGGAAGGGCAGATAAAGTGCTTCCCAGACAAGGTAAAGCTAAAGGAGTCCATTACCACCAAGCCATTAGTATATGAAATGTTAAAGGGACTTTTTTTAATAAAAAGAAGATAACAACCATGAACATTATGCCCTGGCTGGTGTGGCTCAGTGGACGGAGTGCTGGCCTGTGAACCAAAGGGTCCCAGGTCAGATTCCCAGTCAGGGCACGTGCCTGGGTTGTGGGCCAGGTCCCCAGTAGGGGGCATGTGAGAGGCAACCACATATTGATGTTTCTCCCTCCCTTCCCCTCCATCTAAAAATAAATAAATAAAATATTTTTTAAACCCATGAACATTAAAAAGGCAACAAATTCACAACTATCAACAATTGAATCTAAAAAAATTAAAAGTTAAAAAAATAAACTAAGCAAACAACCAGAACAGGAACAGAATCACAGAAATGGAGATCATTTGGAGGGTTATCAGCTGGGAGGAGTAGGGGCAGAATGGGGGAAATGGTGCAGGGATTAAGACATATAATTGATAGGAATAAAATAGCCAGGGGCGTGTTAAGAATAGCATAGGAAATGGAGGTCAAAGAACTTATACACATGACTCACGGTCATGAACTAAGGGGAGAATTGCTAGAGGGAAGGGGGATACCCGGTGGACAGGCACATGGGAGAAAATGGGACAACTGTAATAGCATAAGTAATAAAATATACATTAAAAAGGGAGCTCAATGTCATAAAGTATGAAAAGGGGCACATGAGTATATTTGAAAGTCTAAGATATAAGAAATCCTATCTGTTCTATACCAGTCAAACCCAGCCTGAGACATTTTGCTTAGCTCTTTACAAGAGACAAACAACTCTCCCGTAAAACTCCATGCATATCTCTATTACAGCATATTACCATATCTATTTTTTCCTTTATCTTATCCACTAGCCCCAGAACTCTTTCATGGAAGGGACTCTGTCTTATTTATTTCTGTACCCTAGAAGTAGGTATGCCTGACGTACAAGTTAGTGCATACTAAATATTTGGTAAGTGAATGAATTCAAAGAAGAATTACAGGATGAGGAAAGGACTAAAATTTTGTGAGGAGGGATGCTTGAAGGAAATGGGAATATCTGATCTTCAAAAGAGGTAGTTATAGAGCGCACCGTAGCTGCCTTCAACAGTGTGAAGGGATATCATGAGGAAGAAGGATTACCTTTCTCTAAATATACCCATAAAATAGAACTTACATCGATGGACATAATGGAAACAGATGGGATTCACGTGACAGAAGAACCAACAGGATTATTTGATTTATAAAATACCTTCCTTCCCAGAATGTTACTATTTGATTTGATTAAAGGTAAAAAGTATGCCTGAATTATTTTAATTTAATGTTAAATCTCCCTGCCTTTTTTCTCATACATGACTCCCCACCTTACCCCCAAATCACTGATGGACCCTAACACAGTGGATGGTGAAGAGCGTTTTGGCCAACTTCAAGTTATAACCATGCACACAATACTTCCTACATCTCTGTCAGATTTCCAGTCTGGAAATAAACCTTGTCAGGTTGGTATGAAGCCTAATTCTAGCAAGGCTAAATGTTCCACTGAGCTGCCTGCCAGACGTTGCTAGTATCAACATTCTGTTCTTCACTCTGAATTGCAGTTTAAAATCAATCGGCTTTTTCCCAAATAGCATGGCCACCTGTTTAAACTCTCATTTCCTCTATGCCCAGCGTGAACACACATCTCCAAAAATTTGAATTAATGATTTTTCTTTATCAACTTCATTAAACGTGAGGATTAGACTGACTTTTTCACCTGATCAGAGCTCACAAGCTATCTGCAAGGGTTTTGTTCTTCAAGCAAATAAACTCTTGATATGCTCACATATAGTTATATTTTTCGATGAATACCACTTTCAGACAAGAAATGAAATTGAAAATTGCATCTGATATTTGTAATTACTTAGGTCTCTACCCGCAGTGAATTGGTTTCACACTTAGAGGAAATGCAAATTACTTTAAATCCAGGTGGAGGAGTATTCTCAGAGGGCTTTATTGAAAATCCTACAGCACAACAAATCTAGAATTAGTAAGAGGAAGAAAGCTGCAAAATTATTACTTGCTCAAATTTAAGATATTGCTGTGTTTTTCCCATATACAATATGCTGTCAATACACACAAATGTGTAATACACACTCCTGATCTAGAACAGCGTGGTGGGCCCCTGCCACACACTTCTCAGACTGTTTTCCTGGAAAACCAGTTCTGCTGGCACATCCATTCCTTCCCTCCCCACCTGATTCCTCACCATGCCAAAGCTTTTGGGAGTGCATGAAATATGCAACAAATGTGTCTGTCAACCCTCTTAGTGTCACTGAAAACCCAAAATCACTAGAATAAAAGTTAGTTAATAGAAACTTATGTTTAATGAGCCAATTCAACAAACAGCATGTAAAGCTGATGTTCCCCTGTCACCAAACTTCCAACAACTGTGATTTGTTTGAAGAAATGGCAGGTCTTGCATTGACTTCTCCTTATGTATGTTCTTTGAGGCAGAGCCCTTTTTTCACCCCAGAGTTTTGTAATGAACATCACATGCATTCCCTACAGAGATTACAGGCAATTCCATAGCCTGTCTCAGTCTTTGTACTTTGTGACGGGAATTATTTGGAAGGGTGCTGTTCACTCTTCATAGTCTTAATGAAGGGGAAAATGAGAGAAGGCATTGTTTTCTTTGGGGGATGTTCTATTTTCCTTTTGCATGCATAATGATTTTTTAAATCTATTTCTTGTTTGCAAGTTTTTGATTTGTAGAGTGCTCTTGTTTCCCTTGGAATTTGTGTTTCTAATCACTCCACTGGATACAGACACAAACACACTTTTCCAGAGTGTGTTTGCTGCTATATCATATTGTTGTTTTACTAAGGGCAACACTTGGACCTAGTGTGAGATACGTAGATTTACTGATAGGGAAATGACAGATAGGTGGAGAGAGAGAGAAAAAGATGATAGATGATAGACATAAATGACAGATAGATAGATACATAGATAGATAATCATGTACCCTCCCCTATATTAAAGCCCTCAAAAGCTTAAGATTCCCTAAAAATTTGCCTGAGAGGAAAAAAAATAAACTATTTGTGAGCGGTTGGTGCTTTCGTCAGGAAATAACCATAGTGTACATATGACATTCCTTTCTGCTGTCCAACATCTAAACCTCTTTCCTAGATATGGACAACTTTGCCATATAATATTTTATGGGAGGCAGAGCACACCCCCTCCTACACTAAAAGGTCATTTTTCTGCCACCTCCATCAAACTGGCTGTTGTTGATGATCACACGACCAAGTCTCAATCAGACACCAACATCCAACACCCAGGGCCCGGTGGCCATGACAGAAGGATGCAGGAACAGTGGAGAGTGTGTGCTGCCAATAATGTCCTGTGGCACTGTGGTAGCTGAGGCAGGGCCGGTGGGGCTTGCACTGCCCAACAGAGGGAGCAGCACTGTCCTCACCAGGACACTTCATGTGTTCCTGCCCAACTACCAAGCAGAGCTATCCAATATTACTAAAAGTTCTGTGACATAACCAATATCATTTTCTTTTCATTTTCCCATACTTTTTTCTTTACTGTAAAGATTTATCAATGCAATGCATGTGCAGGGTTTAAAAATTAAAGAGCTATAAAACACTTATGAAAAAAACAACTGTCCCCTGCTTGCTGTCTCAGTCCTTCACCCCCTCCAGCCATGTTCCCCAGAAGCATCGCTTTTACCTTCTTGTCTGTTCGTTCTGGAGTTTATCTCCATGTTCTTCAGTAATGTGACCCCGCGAGTCCTTGATTCATCAGTGTCAGACATTGTCTACTGACTTCCTCCTATGCTAGATGACGAGTCCCTTTGCTCCACTTTCCCTCAGCCAGTCCTCCAAACACAGTCACAGAACAATTTTACTTAACCCCACAGAGACTATTAGCATTGTAAGGTGTGGAGAAAGGCAATGTAGTAGTACATCCTGGTGATTTTTTCCTACCCCATTAATTTTTGTCACACTTTTCTTAGAGTTGCACAGTTTTCTACATAGCAATCATTGATATATTTTCCAAATGCTTGATTGTGCAAGAATTTCAGTATTTTGTTTCAAGATTTCCCTCTATTTTTCCTGGGGATCCAATGTTTAACTGGCAGCTCTCCAGTTGGATCCTTTCCTCTGGTGTTTGCAAGTCCATTGTCAGTGTGTTCATAGACCAAGGGCCTAAAACCAATGGGAAATCCAGCGTGTAGGGGAGGGCCCACACTCTCATAGGTTTCTCTTTAGAGTGAATGGGGTGGGGTAGGTGGGCGGGGGCAGAAGGGAAGACCATTATACACTGTTGAACTCCTAAGTCCATGGAAGTTCTGTCTTGGGGCTGGCCAATGTCTCCAGAACATTTCCTACCAATTTCCCTTGCTGCAGTATAATCCTGGCTGCTGACTCTCAGGGAGAGAAGCAAGGCGTCCAACCAGGGCCAGCTACATGAATTGCAGGGCCCAGTGTCAAGTGAAAATGTGGGCCCCTTATTTCAAAAGCAGGAAAAATGCCATTAAATTTACTAAAAATGTAAATCTTTTTTTAAAACTCTGCAATCTCTCTCTTGATTTGTCATGGTGCTTTTCAGTTGCTATTTAAATTTCTAAGTAAAAACAAATTAAAATTTTACATCATTAGCATGAATTTCACTGTTCATCTTTATATTTTGCAATGCCAGTTTTAAATGCAAATATAAGAACATTTAATTCTTAAGCAGAATCACTGAATTACATAATTTTTTCATAGCTTGTATCAATACTTGCATATACATTTCATTCTTACCGAAGCAATGGAAATGCTGCACATAAAAAATTGTTTTCATTTTACTTTTTTTAATCCTCACCTGAACATATTTAGAGAGAGAGGAAATATTGATGTGAGAGAGAAACATGCTATGCCCACCTCATACACACCCAGAATAGGGATCAAACCCACAACCAAGATATGTGCCCTGATGGGAATCAAACTTGCAAACTTTTGGCATACGGGGGCAATGCTCCAACCAAGTGAGCCCCCTGATCGGGGTTCATTCTTATTCTTATTCTTATTCTTATTCTTATTCTTATTCTTATTCTTATTCTTATTCTTATTCTTATTCTTATTCTTACTCTTGTTCTTATTCTTCTCCTCCTTCTTCTTCCAGTTTAGTCTTTTTCAAACTAGTAATTTTCTGTCCTTTCTTCCACATCCAATGTACAACTACAAGAGTACTTTTGTGTGTGTGGGGAGGGGTAGAAATCTTTCATTTTTAAAAAATTATATTTTATTAATTATTCTATCACAATTGTCCCAACTTTTTCCCCTTTACCCTCCTCCACCCAGCACCCCCTACTCCCTCAGTTCATCCTCACATCATTGCTCACGTCCAAGGATCATGTGTAGGTTCCTTGGCTACTCCATTTCCTATACTGTACTTTACATCCCCATGGCTATTCTGTAACTACATATTGGTACTTCCTAATCCTGTCACCTCTTCACCCATTTCTCTATTCCCCCCTCCCATCTGACAAACATTAAAACACACTCCATATCCATGATTCTCTCTCTGTTCTTCTTATTTGCTTAGTTTGTTTTTTAGATTCAATTCTTGATAGATGTGTAATTATTACCATTTTATTGTTCATGGTTTTGATCTTCTTTTTCTTTAATAAGTCCCTTTAACATTTTATATAATAATGTTTGTTGATAATGAACTCCGTTAATTTTTTCTTGTCTAGGAAGCTCTTTATCTGCCCTTCGGTTCTAAATAATATCTTTGCTTGGGAGAACAATCTTGGTCCCTACTTTTCATGGCTTTCCATATTTTTTGCCAATTCCTTCTAGCATACAAAGTTTCTTTCAAGAAAACAACTGACAGTTTTATGGGAATTCCACTCTAGGTACTAATTGCTTTCCTCTTGCTGCTTTTAAGAGTCTCTCTTTATCTTTAACCTTTGGCATTTTAATTATGATGTATCTTGGAGTGGGCATCTTTGCATCTTCTTGTTTGGCTGTCACTTTGCTTCCTGGACTTGAATGTCTAGTTCCTTCACCAAATTAGGGAAGTCTTTTTATTATTTTTTGAAATAGATTTCCAATTTCTTGCTATTTCTCTTCTCCTTCTGGCATACCTATGATGTGAATGTTGGAATGCTTGATGTTGTCCTAAAGGCTGCTTACACTATCCTCATTTTTTAAGATTCTTTTTTTCTTCTTGTTGTTCAGATTACTTGGTTTTTGCTTCCTTATGTTCCAAATCATTGATTTGATTCTCAGCTTCATCCACTCTACTGCTGTTTCCCTGTAAATTGTTCTTTATTTCAGTTAGTATATCCTTTTTTTCTGCCTGGATCTTTTTTATGCTGTTGAGGTCCTCACTAAGTTTCTTTAGCATCCTTATAACTAGTGGGGTTTTTTTATATATTTTTAAAGATTTTTATTTAGTTATTTTTAGAAGGGGGAAGGGAGAAAGAGAGGGAGAGAAACATCAATGTCTGTTTGCCTCTCACATGCCCCCCACTGGGGATCAGGACTGCAACTCAGGCATGTGCCCTAGACTGGGAACGGAACCGGTGGCCCAGATTCGTAGGCCAGCACTCAATCCACTGAGCCACACCAGCCAGGGATATAACCAGTATTTTGAACTCTGCATCTGACTGATGGCTTATCTCCATTTTGTTTAGTTCTTTTTCTGGAGTTTTAATCTGTTCTTTCATTTGGGCCATGTTTCTTTGTGTCCTCATTTTGGCAGCCTCCCTGTGTTTGCTTCTGTGTATTAGGCAGAGCTGCTTTGACTCCCTGTCTTGGTAGTGTGGCCTAATGTAATAGGTGTCCTATGGGCTCCAGTGACACAGCCTCTCTTATCACATAAGCTGGGTACTTGAGGTATACTTTTCATGTGGGCTGAGTACACCCTCCCCTTGTATTTGAGCCTTCATTGCTATTGGCAGATCAATGAGAGGGATTTACCTAGGCCAGTCAGTTGCAAGGACTGACCCAACTTCTGCCCACCATGGAGGATCAGCTGTGTGGGGGTAGTGTGGTGGTGCTCTGATGTAGCTCGGGGTTTCCCAGGTGGTGCAGACCATGGTCAGCCCCTGTCTGTGTTTTGCCCAGGGTCACCTTGCCTGATCTATAAAGCAATCTGAGATGGTTACTACTTGTGCTGGGCGTGGAGATTCCCAGGTGGAGCCAAACTGTGAATCTAGGTTGACTGCTGCTAGTGCTGGGTCTAGGGCCACTTAGCAAGGGGTATGAGGGTTGAAGGCTCACAGAGGCCAGCTGTTGCTTATTTGAGAGGATTTGGGAAGTTGTGAAGCATGAGCCAAGACTAGCCATTCATATGGAAGAGCACCTTGGGTGAGTCCATAAGTTGGGTGGGTCAGAGTCTCAGGGAATCTCCAGGGCAGGGGAAGCAGGGTTAACCAGGTTGATGGAGTCTCAGGTATGGCACCAGACTTTTGGCCCTGTGGCTCTGTGCCTTCGTGGCTCTATGGGGTGAGGGTTCAAAAAATGGATAATGGTCTCTGCTAGACAATTCAGTTTCTCCCTGTATGCCACTGGTGCTTTTCAAGCTACTACCCCAATCCTAGAGCTCAGAGAGAGTGAGTCTATGTAAGTCTGTGTGTGGGTTCTTTAAGAGGAACTGCTTAGGACTGTAGAAGTTTCTTCCACTGACTCAATCCCTGTTGAGTTTTGCAGCCAGAAGTTATTAGGACTTATCTTTCTGGCACTAAAACCCTGGGCTGGGTGGACTGGTGTGGGGCTGGGCCTTCTCGCTCCTGAGATATCCCTCCCAAATTTTTATCCACCACACGTGTGTGTGGGACCAGCCTATTTCACATATCCACCCCAACCTACCAGTCTGGTGGGTGTGGTTTCTTTAACTCCATAATTGTCAGACTTCCATTCAGCTAGATTTCTGATGGCTCTAGAGTTTTGTTGTAATTTTCATGTGATTGTCATCATTTTACTTCTTGATAGGCACACATTCTACCAACATTCTATGCCTTCAGCTTACTGATGAGTAAGTTAGAACTGAAAAGAAAAAGCACTACAAGTTTCCCTATCTTTCCCTTTCCTTCTATGTCTGCATTTTCATTGATAGTTAGGCTAATACAGGAAAGTAAGGGGAATAAGAAAGGATATGATAGGGTTTCTTGGTGGTCATGTGTCTTAGAATGCAACTGAATTTTTTCTCTATTTCAAATTTCTGACTTGTACAGAAAGTGTGGTCCCTGGGGCTATCACTGTCTCAGCAAACTCACTTAGAGACTTAACATGTTTAGCTTATACTCACTTTGAGTCTTGCTAAACTACCACACATCTGGGTCCTCTGGAATTCCATGCTCATGGAGCATCACTAACACTGTTCTTGAATGGGCAGCAAGGAACAGTGGACACACACATTATGTGTGCCTCCTCTGCTCACATTCATGCTCCATCATCGTATTGAACTTCACTTATAAAACACAAATTCAAATATAAAATTTTTAAGAATTTCAAGATGGCAACAGAGGAGCATTAAGTCAAGCACAGGACTCTTCTGAGCGTTGGCCTATCTATGTCTCTGACACTAATCCTGTGTCCAATGCACTGTTATGCAGACTTTCCCTCAAACTCCTTTCTCCAACCCATTGCCTTACCCTCACATACGGTGATGCTTGATTTCTCTGTGTTGCAATCTGTCCAATTAATTTTTTTTCACAGCACAAATCTGTTCCATGTTTAAGGACTATACCTTTAACATAAAACAGATCCATAAGGTACATGGGGAACAGGTCCTGGATTGCTGAGGGTCTCAGTGGGACAAACATGAATAGAGAGCTGGGTGGGTTTCTATAGCGTGAGTGGGGCCAATATGGTGGGTAGCAAAGTGGAAAGAAAAGGGTACGAAACGCCAGACCAGTTAATGTTCATCAAGGCTTAGAAAAATGTTATAGACATGTCAATTTCTTCATTTAACTGAAGATTGTTGTTTCCATTAATGACTATTTTGCACCTTAAAAATATCTTCGTTAAGTCTGACATTATGAAAATGTGTAATTTTCCCAAAGTATTTTTTTGTTTTTGTTTTTGGAGTGATGGGAAATACTGGATTTTGGGGTTTACAGCCCTGGCATTGAACCCTGGTTCCAGGGCTCCCCAAGTGTTTCTATAGATAATTATTCAGTCTCATTGGAGTTTGCTTTACTCTTCTAAAGATAATAAACATAACTCTCACAATATCTAATCTCACACTATGGTTTCAAAGATAAAATGAAAGCTAAAATTATATAACGACTAACACATTCTTGATGCATAATGAATATTAGTTTCCAGACTCACTTTTGATAATATAAATTCTCTTACATCATCTCTTATGATGATATTTAAGAGAACTAAATATTAAGTTTAGAATGATAGAGGGCAACACGGATTTCTCATCCTTCATGGATGATGAATAATAGATGATACATAAACATACAAGTTTCCTTGTTATATTAATCACTTTATATGTGGAGTTAAATAATAGTATATAGCTGGCTTTCATTTTCACATGTGTACATTTAAATTTTATTGGATTTGAACAATGAATTATTTGTTTTTTATGAGCTTTTTAAAAAAGATACTGTTACTCTTTCTAATTGGATATTTCTGTTTATGTCTAGCATTCAGTAGTTATATACTTTATTATTTTAAGGTATGCTCCAAATGTCCTTAAAGTGTTTATATTTTGATGTTGCTGTTTGTAGCTATCCCATTCGGGTCCTAAACAATGGTTACATGGGTCCGTATGGTCCATCTGTGACCCACATCTACAGTAGGTACCAGTAAGCATGTCTTCAGTGTTGGTATGCTGGAGGCACCCCACATCCTCCCTTTCAGCAACCATGTTTTGTTTTGTTAACATTAATGGCTATGATGGCTGGGGATGCTAAAGAAACTAACCTTGAGGACCTGTGTGTGTATATGTGATTGGTTTCAGGTTCATAATCAAGTAGAGGATTGAAGCAACATAGGTGTCAGACTTTCAGTTTGACCAGAAGGATAAATCCTTGTGGAAACATCATGATTTTACATGCATATTCAATACAATACAATGTAAAATGGTAAAGAAGGTAACAAACAAACAACATAAGCCAGTGCATGATTACGTGCCAAGTACTTGATAGCAAGAGTAGGGATGTTAGAAGGTCATTGTTCTGGGTATGGAGCTAAGAGAGGAAGGTGGGAAATTGGCTAGATAAAGAATCTAAGACAAAGTCACTACTCAGTCAGGGGACTATTCATGTTATCTTATGGGAAAGCCTTAATGATTCTCAAAGTTGAGTAATCGTGTAATACATATTCTTTATGTACAATGAATTTTAGTTTTGTGCCTTGCATTTGGTATTATGAAAATCTCTTATGAGAAATGATGGCTTAAAGTGCAAGGAACAAGTAGAATGGAAATACTTGACTCTCACTGGAAAACATGAGAAAGTTCATTCTGCTCTTGTCCATCCCCATCTGCTCTGCAGGAAAAGAAATTTCCTTGGTACTGCTACTAAGTGTCTTCAAAGCAATTCATGAAAGGGAGAGGAAAACTTTCCAGATGCTCCAGAGCTTCAGCAGGAAATGTATATCATGCTTTGCCAGGAAAACAGGACATTAAGTAAAAGTCTAAACAGGAAAGATTCCAACTAGGATGACCCATGAAGCCATGAAGCAAATTAGAATCTCTCTGTTTAGTTTTGACAATGGGAATAATCTAGAGTGTGCCAGTGCTTGCCTGTGAAATCATTACCATCTTTCAATATATTCTTGGATCCAAGACTCCCTTAATAGTAGTAGATGGAATAAGTGATCAACTATGAGTTTGAGACAACTGGAAATGTTTCCCTTACCACTTGTAACTGCAGTTCTATCACTGGAAATCCCTATCTTTGGATTTCACTCTTCAGCAAGAGATAACAATAAAACTTGAATGCTATCTAGAGGGCTATCCAATGTTGGTATTGGCTAACATTCAGAGGAGACTGCCCTCCTCCCATTCTTTAAGAGAGAGGAGAAATTAAAATGAGTCTCCACGTTGACAGAACCAGAAGAACAAAAGGCTCCAAAGGTAAACAAGTGAGGATGATCAAGAAAACCATGCATCTCCTTCACCATACTCGAGAAATGACCATGCATGGACCTTCTTTTAAAAAGAGGAAATGTAGACTTCCTTCCCTTCTAGCAGTTAAGCTTACTTGCAGATATTTCCTGCAGACATCTTGCTTAACAGTAACTCCATTTCACTAAGAAACTATCGAACAGTCCTGCTGTTACCATTCACTGCACAGTGTAATAATGGGGCCACAAAGAAACTCCTGCCTAAAACGGCAGAGATCATCAGAAGCAAAAACACTGCAGAATTCCCAATCCATAGAGCAGACTCTCCCTTGAGTAGAGGAAGTGTCAGCATATCTTTCAAATTCTGTTACTGGCCTTTGCTTTTCAAATAGCTTTCTCGGCACACCAGTTTACAAAGGAATATGGCTCCCATTGTGTGTGTGCATACAACAGTATGGAAAGTTGTCTTGTTTTTAATTTCTTCTTATAAACAAAAGCAGCCGTGCCTACTTCAGTGAGAAGCAACACCACCCTTTTGTTCAGTCCGGATTGTCTACTGTCGTTAGTTGAATGATTTTTCTTTTAAAGGACTGGCACAGACTGTCTTGTATTTGACTCACTGGAACCGACAGTATTTTCTTTGGTTGAGGACCAAATGGAAAACTATGCTTGGTTTCTGAGACACAAGAGCTCTATTTTGAGAGGGAATCAGACACCAAGAGACTTAACTAGTTCTCAGGCAATCCTGAGTGAGATAAGCCTTTTCTTAAATTTCCAATTACAGTCAAAACTAAACTTGTCTAAGGTTTAAGTCAGTGTGAAATGTGTGAGGTACCTCTTTCCTCCAGCAGCCTTGTCACTTGATAAGGTAAAAGCAGGAAGACTAAGTGTGTAGCTGCCTCTTAGAAAATATTTAAGAAAATCAGGAGAGCAGTAGATGTCAGATATAGAGAAAGTAGAGGGAATTAGGATTCTTACATCAGGAAAAAAAAACTGTAAATGAGAATTTAATTCTTAGGTTCCTTACATATGAAAATAACTACTACAACAATGATCTTCTTATGATTTAAAAAATACCAATGAGCATATGGGGCAAAGAGTATTCCCAAGTCCTGGGAAGCAGCACAGGAAAGGCAATATGAAGGCCTGGGTAACAGATCTGTGATTGAGAATGGGATGGTTGTTACATCTTGGTGGGCACTCCCCTCCGCAAAAAAAAATTAACAAACAAATAATAACAGCCAATGAGGTATTAATCTTTGATTATGTAAGAAATAAATATTTGCAGGATGCCATCTGATTTTCTGTAATAAGGGCAGAGCAAAAATTACTACATTTGAAATGCTGTCATAAAATAAAATAATGCAATGAGGAAAATGTAACTGAAGTTAAATCAGGACTCATCATATCTCTCTTTTAACCAAGGTACCAATATTCTTGGTATCAGATACTCAGAAGAATGTGAAATAGCCCTGACCCGATAGCTCAGTTGGTAGGGCCATGCACCAAAAGTTTGTGAGTTCAATCCCCAGTCAGGGCACATTCAGGAGGCAGCCAATTGATGTTTCTTTCTGACATTAGTATCTCTCTCTCCCTCCCTCCCTGAAATCAATAAATATATCCTCAGGTGAGGATTTAAAAAAAAAATGCGAAACAGATCCCCACATGCACAGTTCACAAAAATAATTTCTCAGAATTGATTATGTAACTCCTGAACCCTCTCAATTATTTTGAAAATATTTTTTCTAAAATGGGCACAGGGGAGAGAGAGAAACAGTAAAGAGACTGTGTGGAGATGGCAGTTGTTATGCCTTGCGTATGCTTGGCCCAGAAAGGAGGGAGGTGGGAGGAGCCTCACCTCTGACATCTCAGCCTGGATGGGTGGCTTCCAGAGGACCAGTTCATTATCTGGAAATGGGTTAGGCTGAGTCAGGAGATACAGAGGACTGGTTCCTGCCTCAGCACTGAGAAAGGTGAAATGGTCCAAGGAGAAAGGATTGAGGTGATAATGCAATTGGCCTGCATTCTCAAGCGAGGGATATGTAAATTTTCCCTGTGGAGCAGATGTGAGCGTTTGCATTGGGCCCTGCACATTGGGGTAGAGTCTGGGGCGGTGCAAGGAGCAAGGTGCCGGAGATTAAACCTACCAAAACTGCATCCTGACTTCTCTTTGCTTATGAAGATAGATTAGAGGAAAGACATCTTGGCTTTGAAAACTAAAACAAAAGTGAAAGATTAAAAGTAAGACTTTAAAAAGAAGGAAAAAACTTGATCTTAACAGAGCAAGAGAAAGGAAAATCGGTTACAAACTTTAATGTAAGGTTCTATACTACAGACAGAAAGAGAAATTAAGAGTTTTGAGGCAAAACCAGCTGTCAGACAGTTAGAAAATATGATGGAGCTCTTGAGAAAAGAGAATCTCCTGGAACAGATGGGCGCACCTCTGAGCTTTATAAAGCATTAACTAGCTGTTTAAATAAGTCCTTAGCAGATGTTTTCAATGTAATTTTGGAGGTGAAATGAAAAAAAAACAAAGTCCAAGGCACAAGGGGAATGGATATCACACATAACAGACATCTTGAATTCAGAGTGCAAGTTATTGTAAAAAAGTTTTTCTTTTTTTTTTAAGACTAGCCAAAGTATTATGAAATTGAAGCACATTACCAAAATCTGCAATTAAATTAATGCATACAGGTTGTTACACCACTTTGCTTTTCCAAAAGACCTACATTAGGAGATTCTAACATTTTCTAACAATGTTAGATGGAAATATCTTACCCCCTCCCCAGCTTTTGATTAATAAATATTAAAAACCTACAGAAAAATATGAAAAGATAAAAGACCTGGTTTTGCTAACCAAAAGAAATCCAGTGAGGATTTTCACTTTTACAAAACAAGATGAAAACTCAAAGTATCATTCAGCATTTGTCTTGCAATGAGCTATCACAGAGGCAGCAGGCACCCCAAACAGTGAGCACAGCACTGCCAGACTCCTTCCCAGGGAACCCCACTCAGCATCTCAGCATCAAGTCCCCATGGCTTTGAACTTTGCCTGCGGGTATCTGTGCTGTATCACCATTCATTCTACACATCCATTAGCAAGACGTGTCCAAAGGTAATTGGTTAATTCTTTGCTACAGGCCATTTCAGATTACAAAAGGTTTCATAGGAACACTCTGTTTTGGATAGTGAGGGAAACTGTACTGCAGTATTTGCCTTTAAAACGTAGAGCCATATTTAAAGAAAAGAACAGTTTACACTGGGAGCTACATGATGTATATAGCTATTCATATGAGACCAAAAAGCTGAGCAAGCATCCATCTCTGCACTGCTATATGTATGAGGTATATTTTTGTAACAGTACCCTGTTTATAATGACTATATTCATTAGGGAAAAGGTAATTCACAAAGGGAGAAAGGAAAAGATGGTCACAGGTCTCTGTTAAATGTATTGATACTCAATACTGTGTTAAAATATACTTTCTTAAAAAAGAGTTCAGTATATTACACAGAAGATAAAGGGGGCAGTGAGTTTTCTAGTAAGATGGCTCACACACCTACATACTTAAGATCAGCAAACATTTCTCAAGTGCTATAGGTGCCAGGGAGTGGTCGAAGTGATGCAGAGGGGAGATAAATAACACCCAGTCCCACAGTCCTGGAGTGACTGCTATTCTCACCTATTATCTGACTTTAGGTATGAGTGCTACACATACCCACACCTTTAGCCGCCAACCAGCAGGACCCGTGGAGGGGGATTGAAGGTGGGGAGCTAGAGAGGTGAAGTGGAGTACCTCTGAAGACTCGGACTCCACATAAGAGAGGCCGGAGTGGAGAATGTGGAAGACTGTCATGCCACGGGGGTGGAGACCCACGTACCTAAGGACGCAGCCCATTGACATAGCTCATTCACCTCAGCACCAGGACTACGTGCCATCCCTTAGGGAGGGAGGAGCGGAGGAATGGGGAGAGGGGAGGGCGCATAGCGCCCATGCCTGTAAAATCTAGGCATATGTACTGAAAAGTGATGTGAAATAATCCAAGGTAGAAAAACATAACAATGTAAGGATAAAAGAAAGAATTAACCAATTTAAATAGTCCTTTTCACAAAATTTGCATCATACAAGGGGACATTAAATCCTGCATAGCAGCTCAGAACTTGGGTTTTTGCCTCTAAATAATAGCCCAGGATGGAAGTCAAGGCTTTGCCACTCACTAGACATGTAATTTCTGATATTCATTTTTCTCATCTGCAAAATGGGAATGAAAACAGTACCCACAGTGTTGCTATAAAAATTAAATCAGATAATGCACGCAAAGTAGATGTATCAAAGTGTGTGGTACTTACAAGATCTCAACAAATGTTTTCCATGATTATTATTGTTTTTGTTGTTGTTGTTACCACTGCTGAGACTGCTTACACTGGTGGAACTTTGTTACTTTACTGTCTAGATCTATCTTTCTGATTTCTCAAGGCATCTTGTTGGCATGGCACTGCATGATTTATCATCAGTGCATCCAGCAAGTAGTTACTGAGCATCAGTTTGGGAACAAACATGTACTAGGGATACAGCAGAAGAAAGCAGGTCTGTTTTCTGCCTTCATGGAGCTCAAAGTTTGGGAGAAGAATTGCTCCAGAAATGTGATGTTATTGGAAACATTCTTGGCAGCAGAAAAAAATTCAGAAGAATTCTTCCAAGACTCACATTGGGTCAAATAACTCCCACAAAATGGGTAAAAAGATCTTCCTTATAAGCAAACGAAAAGGTGAAAAAGTGAACCTAAAACATGTGAGCCTGAGATAGGTTGGAACATTCATCTGACACTAGATCCTCTGGATTAATCTGAGTCTGATGACCACAAGCCTTGCTAGTCCACATTTGATTTTTCGGACGGTTCCACTCCTCTTTACCATCACTGTCACTGTTCTAGTTCTTTCTCATCATCTCTAGCAGGTACCATCCCCATAGACTCCTGAGTGAGTGAGCTCCCGACATCTGGGCTCAGTCCGCTCTACTCATTCCTTCCACCTCCCCTAACAGAGTCCCTCATGGCGTTTCTAGTCATCTCAGTCCCTGGTTTAAAACTCTGCAACGCATCCCCTTGCTTGCATGGCTTTCCATAGCAAACAAAAACTGGACAGGAACCACTCTGCAGAGTTTGCATAAAACCAGCTAAATAAACGCTGCCACCAAACTGTACTGAGGCAGTTTGATCAAAGTCAAGAAGTCAGTAAGTTGGATGATTGGCTTCTCGTCAGCCATGTGACTTTAGGGAAGTGGCTTAACCACTCCTTGCCTCAGTCTTCTAGTTGTAGTGAATGACTCTCATTGTATCTCACATCTTGCCCTTTCTCTGCCAAAAGTTTTGTTTTAATTCCTTAAAGGTTTCAAAAGTACCACATTACCTCTCACCTCTCTGTTTTCCCACATGCTGGCCCCTCTGCCCAAATACCCAATCCCCTCGTCCCCTCTGTTGGGCTCCTCTAGTATTATTGTGGCTCCTTGTGCCTTGATTTTAGGAATCTTAATGGTTTGTCTCTCTTTTTTCTTCTTTTTGTGTCCATCTCTGCACTGGATGGCAAGATCCTTGTGAGCAGTCTAATGCTTTTTATTTGGGTATCCCCACATCCATAATATTGCATAACTCAAAGTAGTTGCTCAATGAAAAGGTACATTTTTTTCACATGCATTATTTTATCTGATATTTATAGACACTGTGCTTTCTAGAAACTATGTGAGATTGGAATAGCTGGTTTGGGACTTTTGTCCCATTGTCAGTTGGTAAAAACAAACAGTAGAAATATTCAGAAGTAACAGTACAGAATCATGTAAATAGAAATAGTACAAGTTGTTACTTAAATTCTTGCATTGTCTTTACATTCTCTCCTCTTTCTATTAGTCCACATGACCTCCAGGTATAGAGATGCGAAACAAGAGAAACTAATTGAATAAAAGTAATTAATAGAGCAAGAAAGCAGAAGAAGGAATTTTTAGATGTGACCCAATAAATAAATCCATATCATGACTCTCCATTTGTTAGTCAACACTCAAAAACTTTACTCCAAAAGAATACTTTTCTACATTGTTTTCCATATTCAAACCAAACAAAAAACTTCCATAATTTATCATTTACACACTATTTAAAACCTGTATTCTTTTGCTATTTGTAATCCTCAGCTTTAAATTTCCAAAGTGTCCTCAAGTATTAAATTTATATAGCAAACCTACAATCCAGGTAGACATTGCCGAGGACTCTTGCTGGGCAATGCCTGGGTGATCCAAACAGGAACACGATATTGCTTTAAGTCACCTCGGCTCCCGACAGTGTCACTGGTCACGGGCAGAGGAAAATTCATGAGCAGCATCGTGGGAGTTAATGAATGGTTGGCCAGATGGTGCCTGTCAGAAGGTGTTGACTCTTTAGACAACTGGGACTGTTTCCTGGGAGGAAATGAGAGGAATGGCAGAAATGGATTGCATCTCAATCACACAGAAGCAGACAGATTCACTGTGATGAACATAATCACGTAGCCAGGCATATTTTTTCTCTTCTGATGTTGTTTGTTTGTTTCCCATGGTAGACACAGAGGAGGGGCTAATTGAAAATGTAATACTCATATTAAGTTATGCTATGGAGTAAGTATGAAAAGCTACACACATAAACTGTATATTAGCATTTTAGTTAGGAAATATAAGATAGAACAAGGAAAAAAGATCTGTGAAATAATGATAAACTAGCCCAAAATGAATAAGGGTATTTCAATTACTATGCTGTGAGCTGCTTAGAAAGAAAGCAAAGTTGAAATACAATGATCTGCAGATGTTACTGAAAGGCATTCAAACTGGTGGAGCCCGCTAAGGACATGATGGCACTTTGGACTTTCCCACATAATACGCTGACATAAACCTCTTTTTCCACCTTGACCATTTGCATTTGTTGCTTAGCTCACCTGGTGATGTTTCCCTTTTACATGCTCACTGACATCTTTGATGACTAAACCCTAACATTCATTGCTAATCTTTTAGCAGATATAATCAGTAGAAAGCTTCAATGGTTTTTTGTTGCTATGAAAGAACACTACCTGTACACGTCTCGGTCTGTTGTGTACCTGTTAGGTGTTGCATAAAATAAGCTGAATAAATAGTGTCACCAAGCTGCAGGTAGGCAGACTGATCTAAGTAAAGAAGTCCGCAGACTAAAAATGATTGGCTAGCTTCTCATCAGCTATGTGACCTTAGGGAAGTTGCTCAGTCTCTCCTTGCCTCAGTTTCTGCTTGCAGTAAAGATTATATGATACAAATGAAAAGAACTTCATATAGTCACTGGCATAAAGTTCACTTTCATATTAATTGCTTCTCATTCCTGACTACAAAGAGTACTCAAGCAAGGTCACTCATTCATTCTGTTCTTGTGTTTCCATTCTCTTTGACTGCAAACTGGGGCTGCCTTTAACCTTTCATCATCCTGAATTTTGTCACCCTTCTAGAGATGTATCCAGAAATGTGCCTTGTTTGTTACCTATCAAAAGAAGTCAAGACTATATTAGTACAGAAATCAAAATACTGTATATCTTACTATCATTTTTTGCTACTGGAGTCAAGACCCTTGGCAGGGGTCAATGTCATTGGTTTTCAAGTACAATTTTCTCTATGCTCAGGATTAAGGATTTCCTGGGGGCGGGAGGGTGGAGGGTGGGCAGAGGTTTCTGGCAGAGATTTTAAGCAATTTAGCAGAAACAAGCGGTTTCATATCCCTAGCACTAACCAAAATATATGTCATTTCTTTATCTTTTACACATGATTTTTTTTATTTCTTGTTTGTGCAAATGCATCAGACTACAAGGAGGGATCACCCTCAAAAAATGGAATTATCTGCTGGATGGTGGGCCCCTTGTAATTCAGGCTTCCCCCACTAGGTGAGAGTTCTAGGGACCCATCTGTATCAGTGTACCAGCTGGTGTTGTTGTGAAAGGTTGCCTTTGGCTTCAGTGCATTTTTAAAGACTCTTTTCAACATGTTTGCTTATTTCATAACGGGTGATTTACAAGCACACCTGCCCACACTGCAGAGCGTTCAGCAGTTTTGGACCAAAAACAGCATCACCCCTGTGCCCCACCCTCCCTACTCACTTGATCTTGCCCTGTGAAACTCTGTTTGTTTCCCTGGATGAAAGAAGTCCTTAAAGGGAAGCATTTTGCTGGTGTGGAAGAGGTGAAACGAAAAACAGCAGAAGCACTAAAAGGCATCAAAATCAACGAGTTCAAAAACTGTTTTGAGCAGCAGAAAAAAGTCTCTATAGGTGTATTGCATCAAATAGAGAGTACTTTGAAGGTGCCTGAAGTGTAAACATGTAAGAATAAATACATATATTTTATAATAAGGTCGAGTTTTGGGGGAGTCCTCTCTCCTACATACATATAGACATTTCTCATTGCATGGGGTTAGACATTCAGTCTCCATCTCCTGCATGAAAGCCTAACTATTAAGATGTGGAACCACTTGTTTTGGTCAGGATAACAATGGCATATTTTTATTTCCAATAGACTTACTAATGAAATATAATGAATAAGAGAATGAGAAAGACTTTGACAACTTATGCATGTGTATTCTAAAAGGAAAGGAAGGCAGAAAGAATACTGAACTCGGAGAGAACATTAAAATGTCCAGCACATCCTGGTGCAACGTGATTAGCATGAACGAGAATGTGAATGTTGTGTCGATGTTGTTTACAAGATTCAGTTCAGCCAGCCTGGAATATGACGTGCAGTAACCACCATCCAACCATGGACTTGAGAAATCATTATTCCTATCACAGAAAATTCTCCAGCTTTTAAAACTTATTTAAATCTTATTTCAAGACATGTAATTGTGAGGAAAATATCTTTAATGTTAATGAGAGACTAGCATTCTGAAACTATTGTTGAGTTGAGTGAATGCCTTGTACAGTCAATAACCTGTAAACAGTACTGTTAACGTCAAATATCAACAGTACTTCCACATATTTGTCTCTCATCACTCTTCTCTGAATGCTATCCTTTTATCTGTTTCACAGCACCATTAGTGAGAGTCACACTCGGCGTAAGACCCAATTGTACTCAGCACTCCTGATCATTTCCACATCGAGAGTAACACACACATTACTGCAAGTCAGTTGGACTCCCAACGAACTGGTTGGATTTGCCACATACCCACTAGTACCGTTTGTGGAACTCGAAGTGCTTCACTCACACACACTTGCAGAACACCTATTGCTGGTTATTTGGAAATGCTTACACTGCATGCAAGATGACCACCACAACACAAAGAGTACTCCACACAAAACTGCAGCGTATACATGTATCAAGTAGAAGTTAAACTATAGCATGAGTTCCTTCCCTAGGAATCCAAGATGTTCAAATTTCAAGTTCCGAATGTGAATTAGCTCCATCTTAACCCTTATTTCCCATTAGGGAAACAGCTTTCTGAAGAAGATGGAGAATGGACACCACGCTCCGGATTATTTGGAACAAAATCCACTTTCATTTAATTTATTGGTACCAATTAGCATTTTGCTTCAGTTCTCTTCCCTCCTTTGCATTTTCAGACCCAGAAGGATTAAATACTGACTGATAATAATATCAGCTAGGCTATTATGGGGCCAGGTTGCAACAGTATACTCAAATTAACTAAGTCAGAGAAATTCAGTGTATGTCATTGACGTATCAAATGAGGCTTATCAAATTAAAAACTAGAATTTCTGGGCTTCTGCCCCCACTAAATAGAAGTGGTAGAGTCACTTCCACTTAGGTAAAGTAGATGTGTAACTTCTGAGTTCGGTGACCTAGAGTAAATATCCCTGTCACCCAGGCCTCTTCTCATCCTTTCCCCCTCCCAAAAAATCTTTTCAAACTTTCCAAGAATTCTTGAAATTCCTTTCATGTGGGACAAAAATTTTCATTTCAAACACCACTAAAAGCTGTGTGTTTACTTAATTTTACATTAAGTTATGGATATCCCCAAAAGGGGCATGTCCTATCTTAGCAAAACTCTGAGCCATTAACATTTTGTACTGGCAGGACAATTGCCTAGTAAGGAAGGTTGGCTGTTGAGGGTATTGGTTCTCCCTCACCTCCTGCCCCTCACCCCCGCTTACCAGTGTTTTCTCTTTGGGGTTCTCTCTTTTTAGTTACCATAGCCACCCTATTCGGAGCCTCAGGAATGCTGTGCTCTCCCTTTGATATTCTGGGTCATGCATGGATAAAGCCTCTTTTCTTAGTGTCTCTTAGCTTAGCTAATACTGACTGGAATACTTAAGTCTTTATTCTGTATTAAAGTACCGTGGGGGCAGAGGCGCAGAAAAGGGGGAAAACAAGAAAGGGAAGAGGAAAAGAGCACTAACACTCTATGACTCTGTGTCTAGAAGCTTTACACATCTAGGAGTTATTTCACTTTATCATCACATCAGTCATATAAAGATTTTGTTATTCATGCTTTATAAGTGGTATAACAAGATGCAGAGAGATTTAGCAACTCCAAGATCAACTGTTGTCAATAAAGAGCAGAGCCGGAACTCAAATCCAGGTGTGCTCGACCCTACGAAGTACACCTGCCTCACACCAAGGGCTTGCTCATTCAGAGCACCAAAGGGTCCCCACAGCTTCTCTTTTAAGTTGTCTGGGTTTTCTAACCCCCATGCCCAACCCATTTCCGTGGGGAGAGTTCTGACACCTTCCAAAGGGAACAATGCTTCAAACATCTGATCAACTTCATGGGTAAGGCCAAGAGAAATATCCTGCAGTCCACCTGGATTTAAGTCTCTGGTTTCTGTCTGTCCAACTTGAGATACTCCTTTTAAGGTGTCTGGTTCTCATTCAAATCCAGTAGGTTTCTGACCTGAAAAAACAAAAGAGAAAACAGTTGTACCTTATACAACCTTCCACATGCCTTCCACACAAGAGTTACACACAACTATAGCCAGAGACAGCGTTTCCCATACAGACAATAATATATTCTTTTTCTGAAAAAGGTATTAGGTACAGAGGGGAGGAGGAAGGAGGGAGGAGGGGAAAACCCATGGTAAACACACAGGTTAAAGGAAGACCAAGCCAGGGGGACAGGTAAAGGAAATCAGGCCTTTTCCTCTTTATCTAGTAAGATCCTGCCGACTCCTGAAGGCACAACACAGATTCCTCCTCTTCATGAAGCTTTTTCTGGTGTCTTCACATGGTACAATTTACCCATTTTCTAATCGCACAATGTTTTCTATATGCTTTTATTGTTGGCGTAAAATTATACCGTCCTGTGGCATAATTAGTTGTTCACGATCTTCCACCCCTGGGAAAGTGGACGCTCTTCATGAGCAAGGACTGTGCTTATCATCTCAAGCAGTTTTTGAGGCGTGTTAGAGGCAGAAACAGGGGTGATAATATTAACAGTACAGGCCACCATTTATTGAGTACTTAGCTTTGAGTGCGCCAACCACACCATCTTGAGATAAGAAATATTAGTCCTACTTTATATATATAAAAGTCAAACAACGTCCCCGAAGTCACACTACCAATATCCAGCTTCGTCCCACAGCTGACTAATGCCCAGAGGATGTAGTTTTCCCAAAGTAAGCACTAAATAAGTGCTTCTTAAAAGAGTAAGAATGGTAAACCACTTGTTTTCCCAATTTTGCTCTGAAAACAGCCCAGAGTAAATCAGACAGACAGAATAAGTCTGCCGTTGTTTTTAACCATCTAATGTGGCCCACCTAACTAATTCCAATTTCATAGGCTTGTATTCCCAAGACACATCAGTAGCTCAAACATAAAAATGTATGTATATTAAGAATACAAAAATAAATATAAGAATATAAAAATAGATGGAGAATGTCCCAAAGGTACAAATTTCCAGTTACAAAATAAATGAATCCTGGTGATATAAGGTACAGCATGGTGACTATAGCTAACAATACTGTATTGTATATTTGAAAGTTGCTGAGATAATAGGTTTTTAAAGTTCTCATCACACAAACAAAAGCAATTTAACTATGTGTGGTGACAGATGTTAACTAAACTTATTGTGATAATCCTTTTAAAATATATACATATAACAAATCATTATGCTGTATACCTGAAACTAATACAATGTTATATGGCAATTACATCTCAATAAAAAAGACCAAATGTGTACAATAAATATTTCTGCCATGATATAGATAGTTCCTCTTATACTGAAGATGCTCTTTTACCATTCAGCAAGCCAGCTGACTCTCTACTGCTTTATAATGGTCAGTCTCTGTCAACTCTACAGAGACTCTGTAGATGCTCAGATCCTATGGACATGGATGAAACAAATCAGAGAGTTTTCTGATATCTATTTTCGTATGCATTAAGCAATGTGAACTCAGTATCATCACTTTTTAATAGAATGAGAAGACTGTAAGAGAACTAGTAGTGTTCAGATTATTTTCTGTGGGGGAAAAACAACTCATCATTCCTCTATTAATCAAGCTTTATGGCACTGTGAACACATTCTGCTTGCTAGAGGTGAGTTCTGTGGATATTAAATGACGTCCATGCCAGAATATGGAGATTTATCCCAGCTGTTGGCCCCCGCTCCACTGAGGCAGAGATGCCTCATACCAGATGACAATATTAGTCAGACATGAATAGACAAGTGATAAGGAATATAAAACTACCATTGCTGATGGTGAGGAAATTAAAAGAAAGGAAAATAAAGATAAGAAAGTCACACTCCACACACAGGCACACACTCAGGAGAAGAGAACAGGAAAAGAGTTATGTTCACTGTATTGTACAGGGCAACTGGCATCTTACATAATCGACAAAATGATGGACTAACGAGAGCATTAATCTCAATCAATATTATAAGGTTAAAATGTTTTTGTTCATTTGGTTAATCAACTAATCAAATTAGTTTCTTCTAACAAACTGTCTTGGGTTATTAATTACTACGTTAAGCTTCTGTGCGGGGGAAACAAAGAAAACCTGAAAGAGTTCTTTCCCTCAAGCTTCTCACAGTCGCCTTCACTGCACACTTATTAAACGCTTACCCTGTGCCAGGCACTGCTCCCACGTCTCCATCCCACAGAACAAAAATCCTTGCGGGTAGGGACAGACAGTCATGTGAGAAAACCATCATGATGCAGCGTGATCGGCACCGGTCAGAAGGAGGGCCCCTGGGAAGAAGCTTCCCAGAAGGGACTTTGATCGAAATTGTCTTGATGAGTGAGTAAACACTATGTTTGAGGCAACACACGTATGAGACTGTACGCCACTTTTAGAAAGTGATAAGAGAATCCACATGGTGGAACAGTAGTGTCTTTAAGAAAAAGGAAGTTCAGGTGGCTGGGGAAAAGGGGCAGCACATAAAGGGTCTCCACGCTGTGATCTGGAACTTGGACTTTATTCCAAGTGGACTATATTTTATCACCATTATCCGTGATGGAGAAATACTAAGGAACAAAACACACCACAGAAAAATATAATCAAAAGCGTAAGAGAGTAAACATGAAGAACTAAAATGAAGAGCTAAAAAATTCAGAGGACTTGTCTTGAATGAAGGCTGAGTAAGCAGAAACGAGATCACTTGTGGCAGACGCAACCCCCGTTCCTAACTCTCCTTTCTCTTGCTTACATCCTACTATAAAGACAAATATTAGGATATTGGCTTTCTATCCTCCTTTAGAGCTAGGGCTGGCCATGTTCCCAGTGCCCATGTGATGCCAATCAGTTCAATGAGTTTAAGGGAATGTCTGCTGGGGCTTCTCACATACACACACAAAAGGAATTGAATCAGGTACTTAACAAAGATTTTTTTTTTTTCCTAATGAAAGGAAAGGCTCACTGAGAAAGCTTCCTCTCATTCTCCTACCACACACCAATTTCTGCCCTTGAAAAGGCCCTGGAATCTTGTGAATTTTGAACCTGCAATAACCAATTAAAGGTTATGGCAGAAGACTCAGGGCACTATTTCTGAAATTGAATCAGTTTCATCAAATAAATCATTCCTACTTGAATGTGTTTCTTCTAGTGAACAGATTATCCCCAACTATCCAATTGCCACAATTTATTTCCTACGGTAGGTAAATAAAACTTCATGTTGCTGTATCATGCAGGTTCAACGGAGTAAGAAAACACAAAAAGCTAAAATGCAGACAAGTGAAGTCCTGTATGGGTTTACGTTCAGATGGTGATACGATATAATTGAATGCAACGGACACTGGATAGAAAGTCAGACTCTGGTACTTGCTTTGTCTTTATAATCAGATGAGCAGATCAGATTAACTTTAAAAAGAGGGTACTGACTGGAAGTTGGGACCTGGAACAAAATGCATTCCCTGGGGTCAAAGACATGTTGGGCACAAAGATGCCCACGGATCAGGGCCCAGGAGACATCTAGGACGACTGCTGTGTTCTTCTCCTGCTACGTCTTATACCTCCCGGAACACATGCTGGTGTTTCCCTTCTGGGTTACAGAGACACTAGGACCCACCTCTTCACTGGTCAGGGCCAATGGGGATTATTAGCAAGGTGAGACTTGGGCACCAGGAGCTATCCAGAGATCCGTTACTGTGTTCCAGGTCAGAGTGCTAACAGCAACTGTGACTTCTAGTTTTGTTAAATCTGAAATAATGGTACGCTCATTTTCTAGTCAGGGATGCTTCTACAAACGGGGAGGCTGTCCGCCTCCTACTGGGGGGCAGTTGGGAAAGCCGTGGAGAAAGGATGACTGCTCATCAGGAGACGAGACAGGATCTGATGGGCCTGTTTCCGTTTGGTAAAATAATGACCTTGAATCTCTAAGTTTACTCACTCCACGCTGTCATTTTTGCTATTCTAAAACCCATTGCAGGGATTTGCCAAAAAGTAGAGCTAACATAAAACAGGGATTTTTCTGTACATCAATTTTAGTGCAGAACCCTTAGAGATGGTCTCAACCCCACCTCCCCACAAAATAAATTCCAATATGTATCAGACTCCTGGGGAGATATTGAGTAAGACAGAGATTGATTAGAAATAAAAACTATTACCTAATTAGCTGTATACCAGTTCAATTTATACCTTACCTAAAAAGATCTGCAAGATTGTGTTAATCATAGTAACAAAATCATGCTAAATTAATAGCACCCCGAATTTGTAAATCCACTTTGTAATACCCTCCTTGTATTGGTACATGCTTTATTGTTTACATTTTGTATGATTGCTAATTGTTACATAGTTCTCTGTTGGGATTTTGAATCCCTTAATGCATCTCTTAGAGATTCTCAGCCTTGCAGCTTCTGAAATAACAAGCGCTAAAACAAAAGGAAATGCAGTATCAAACCCCTGCTGGTGTGATTCTATAGATTCTATACATTCCATTCTTACCCAGAATGGAAACACTGTGTTTATCTATTTGCATATCAACTCCAGCCTGTGTCGGGGCATCAGCTGATTTCCATAGCCACTCTCCTTGTTTTTCTGAAAGTAAGCATGCCAACGGTGCATGCTGCTGAGCTAGTATCCTCTCTCCCACACACACAGAGGACTTGTACTAATCATCGAACTTCAATCTGTCTGGGAAACAGGTATTTTTTGATTAGCTGATTTGAGAGCAGGTGTAAAGTTTTCAATTAATAAAACAAATGACAAATCAATGCAAGGTTTTATTTAGTACTAATGTAATTTTAGTAAGTTTATTTCGACAAGTATGCTGTTACATTATCATCACTGATTCTGATTACATTGATCACCAAATAAGATGCTGGAATGTGGAATGCCTTAATTCACTATCCTATTTCAAGGGCTTGAATTTTGATAATTAGAATATAATAATTTGAGTGCCTTGTAATTGTCAATGTCTGGTCTGCAAATATAATATGTACCTAAAAATACATTCTAAACAGACTACAGGATAAAAATCCCGATAAACTGGTAGTGTCTATCTACTGGAAAGGAATCCAACAAAAGAAGCACTAAGGGATGAAGAACTACAAACTGGTTGTTACGGAATAATCATGGGATGTAAAGTACAGCATGGAAAATATAGTCAGTAATATTCTTGTAACTACGTATGGTGTCAGGGGAGTATGAGAGTTATTGGGTTGATCACTTAGTAAGTTACATAATGTCCATTCACTGAGTTGTACACCTGAAACTAATATAATATTGCGTGTAAACTGTAATTGAAAATGATTAAAAATTTAAAAAGGATTAAAAAAGAAAAATCACTAAAATATATAATTTCCAAATTTCCACGAGAATGTACTACTTTCGTTGGGAATGCAAATCACACCCAAGGATGCCTTTCCAGAGAATGGCTTGCTAGCAAGTTTGTCAGGCATGTGTACCTGTTTAGTTCGTGTTTTTCTTGCTACCGAAAAACTTTTCAAAAATGTTTCCTCACCTTGCAAGTAATGCTCAGACCTCCAAGTAGCCCAAATTCTACAAAATGCAAGTCATTTGAGAGAGAGAATAAAAAAGAAACAGTTGCTCAGAACCCTACCTGGGCAGGTAATTCAACAACTTAATGGCAGCAGTGCTTGGGAATGGAAGATTTCTCATCAGAAATGGCTTTTTCAAATGCTACATTCAGCTTGACACAAAGATAGTTCCCTGTGACAACAAACTTATTAGTGTATTTTTAATATGAGTTAAAGGTACAAAACCACAGAAGTCATTTTCTTGAAAGTAATTGCAGAACAAGACAGTATCTGTTATCAAAGTATAAGAAATGTATTGAAAAACTTACAAAGAAAACTAATGCTGGGGGAAATTTTAAGCACATTTCATATTGACAACCCAAATATAAGAAAAATACCTGGTGCACGTTTTGAAGAATGTGCACGTGAGATAACATACTGACTATCAACAAGTACTTTGCATTGCTTAAAAGGATATCTGTTCTTTTAAAAAGTGATTGAATTTGCAAAGTAACTACCAGTAAATACCTGAGGGAGTGTATTGAGCTGGACTACATACAAAACTATGCATTCCTCTAAAGACACTTTACTTTTATTGACAAAAATACAAAATTAAAATTTTTTTGCTATGAATAATATGCTGTATGGAAACTAACACAATCACAGAACATTATACATTATATAACATATATATTTTAGTGCTCTTATTGTTGAAATTTCTCCAGGAGATAGAAGCTTAAGCAAAGAGATAATAATAATATCTAATACTAAGTGAATTTTTGGTATACACCAATAACTAATCTAAGGATTGATGTTTTGTATTAATTCATGGAATACTTACACTTGGAAATAAGATTTTTCATCTGACTTTATCAGAAAGTATTAAATTGTATGATTGGCTCCTCTTGACCACCTCTCTCTAAATCTATATTAAAAACATTTAAGATAAATAACAATGTAAAGACTTTTTAAATGTTCCTTTCATGGAGCAAATTAACTCTCAAAATTATCATTAATACCAGAGGAAATGCTCTTATTCCTTGGTACTATTCGAATCCTACTTGTCATTTTTCCTTGATCACTGTTCCACATTATAAAGCACATTTTGTCAAATTATTTATGATCTATTATTTGCATCATTTATTCTATTTATTGCTACATATTAGTGTCTGTCTAAAAAAATGTATATCTACCTCATTTGAAGGTAACATTTTCTCCAAAGCTAAAAGCTTCTGGAAGATAGGACCAGCTTTCATTTATTTTTCTCTCCCTGTGGCCAAGAACAGTGCGAGGCCCACTGTAGGTGTTTCCGTCACTTTGAGGTGAAGTCCATTAGGCACTAATGCTTGAAGAGAATTTTCCTCACCTTAGGATGCAGTCTAATAACCTTGGGAGAGTCTCAGGTGTGAGGCAATATTAAAATGTAAGGCTGTTTGCTCAGGTAATTAATAGAAGGAAACAGGGCTGAGCTCTTTCCCTGAGAAGGTTCAATAATGGCATCTTTAGTAGGACAACAACCAGTTTCCAAGTGCGGTATTAAATGACCTTCTTCCTGCCGTGGAAAAAAGTAAATAGAATTAAGAAGTGTCAAATGTGCACAGTTCTATACAGCACGCCCAGGCCTTGCTCTGGCTCATTGCTAAGTAGGTAAGTTCAGGCACCTCCATCTACCTGGCCCAGGCTTGTTTTCCCCTTTTGTAATTTTGAAGTGACCCCAGAGGTTTTAATGAAGCAATATAAATAAAGCATTTCCTTTCCTTGTAAGCACTCAGTCAATGACAGCTATTATTACTACCTCTCGTAGCCTGTTGGTAGAGCAAAGAAGGTGGTCATTTCAGTGAAAAGCAGATGTTTGGCAGATAGCTTTGTTAGCAAAGGAAACAGGGCCTCTCTCAAACTGAGAAACTGAACCAAAGGCAGTGATGGCTGGATCACTTTGCCCTGGTGAATCTGTAGGGCACATCTACCAGATAACTTAGTATTTGCAAAACATCTGTTCTTGGCCAGTGGGAAGAGTCACTCTTTCTGAGCTGGTAGGCATTCTGCAGGCTCCCTTTCTAGCAACTCCAGGTTGATGTGAGCCCTACAGGTAGCCACGCAGGTTCAGCTCCAGCTGCCGTGACCTCGAGCCTCCTCCCAAAAGCTTGCCAGTTGTAAGGTAGGGGATTCCCTCCACTCTCCTGGTGAAGCCACAAATAGCTCTGAAGTTGGAGTTAAAGGTGGATGTTCCAGGAAGAGGAACTGTGTACAGGCAGGATGAAGGTCATAGCACAGAAGGAATAGGATGGATGTGACCCAGTTGTGGCTTCCACGGCTGAATGGTGGTGTCACTCTAAGCTTCAATTTCCTCGTCTAGGCATATTTCCCACCCTAACACTTGTCTTACTTTCCTCAAAATATTATTTGATAATCAGATACATGAAGGGACTCCCAAAAAATATTTTTGAAATATAAGGGCTCATTATTTCCTCAAGATACTACTTGAGAGATATTCAAGGGCTGTATCCCTCAGCCTCCTCGGGGATCTCAGACAAGTCACTGGACTCAGTTAGCTTGTCTGGGAAATGGGCATAACTTCATCTCTCTGGATGAGTGTGAGATATAAAAAATATAAATGCTGTCAGCCTTCTGTAAATTCCAAGGTCAGCGAAAAATATATACATTAATTATTCAAATGTTTCCCCAAGAAAATACCCCAGGTTTATGTCTGAGGCATATTGAAAAAGCAGCAGTCTTTCTATGGCCACGCAGAAAGGCAGAATCAAGGCTGCTGTCTCCCTGAGCCCTCACGGGCACATCTTTGGTTCTTTCTCTCTCTACTCCCACACATTTTCCCCTTAACAAGAGTGTTGAACTCAAACTTTTGCCATTTCCTGCTCCCTCTTTTTGCTTTGGGCTGTTCTCCTCCTAACAGATTCTCCAAACCCAGACCCTAGAGCTAGAAAAACAAACCGTCCTTCAGGGGACGGAGCTCTGTGCCCAGCGTGCCTGGTCCCACTGGTCACAGTCCGCTCTGGGTGTTCGCTCAGAGGCGGCTGAGGCATCATTAAGTTTCTGGTTCCCTTGGAGATTAGGGTTGCAAGGTTCACATGGGGTGCATTCAGCTCACATATTATTTCAATCTCTGTAAAAATTAAAATGCAGCAGGTATTGTTTCTGCAAATCTCTATGCAAATACTTTCTGCCCGTGCTGACCAAGGAAATCAAGTCCATTAGAGCTGCTAGTGCTCATCCTGCCTTTCAAGAAGAGAAGGCTCATAAATATTAGTCTGCTGGAACAGCAAGCAAATCATTTTTAAATGCATTCTCTTTGGCTTTCAAGTCTCTTTGGCTTTTGAATATAAGTGAGTTAATTTGGTCTTTGACATCAGAAAACTGAAAACAAGTCACTAAGAAAGGAGTAGATGAAGATTAAATAGAACCAAATATTGCAAACCTTATCAGAGAATGCTGGTCCATCCTACTATATTTCTCCCCATATCCAATGTCTCTAAAACTATATACTCAATAATGCCAAAATGAGAAAAAAGCCATTGGTTTAGACATATAGCATCATATAGGGTATGGACATAAAAATATTAATTTGTATCTAATTAAATCCCCAGTGCCTTATAGGTAGGCAGCATGGCATATGTGTTAAGACCTTAGTCTGACAGATCTGGGTTTGAATTCTGACTCTGCTGTGTTATCTAATGAATTTTATTAAAATCTTTTATTATTTCTGAGGTAGTGGTATTTGACTAGGAGCATTCAATGGAAATTTCTGAGTAATTCTTTCACTATATAATCCATTCCATAGATTGCCTGGCAACAATTCGGAGAATTCATCCTTAAGATTCTATTCTTCTAGAACCACTACCAGTAGCAAAATCTGAATTTTGGTCTGAAAAACAGAACCAGTAGGAGACAGACAACAGATGGATAGATAGATAGATGGATGGATAGATAGATAGATAGATAGATAGATAGATAGATAGATAGATAACAGCTAGCTAGGTAGCTGAATAATTTGTTATGGAAAATTGGCTGACAGTTGCGGGGGTGACTAAGCAATTCCAGCGTCCATAGGCGGGGCCATCAGGAAGGATCACGAGCAGGATGAAAAAGCTCCACGGCCACAGGCAGGCCAACACTGCCATCGCTGCTGTCGCAGACAGAGCTCCTCCTCGCTGTAGGAGGAGCCTCAGCCTTGATGCTGGGGGGCCTTCCAGGTCACTGGGTCAGGCCCAGCCAGATCATCCAGTGCCATCTTCTTTAATGAAGGTAAAGCAATCAGAGTGACTAATTACATACGCAAAACACCTTCACACAAGACCCTGATCAGTGTTTGGCTGAAGCGCTAGTCTAGGGTAGAAAGGACTGTAGTCTAGTCAAATTATCACATGAAAACATAAATATTTAAAAAATCCAATGCTAGGCATAAACCTAAAAATAAATTGCATGGCTTCTGTTGAAAACTACAAAATTATTAGGAGAGATACCTGAAAGAACAATTGGAGAGTTATACCATGTCCATGAATTAAAAGGCTCAATATTGTAAAGCTAATGATACTCCCAAAATTTAAAAATAGATGAATATCATTCTAATGAAATCCCTAGAAGATTTTTGTAAATATGTTGAAATTGACAAATGAATTCAAACATTTATGCGGAAGTGCAAAAGGCTTAACAATCCTGAACAAGAGCAAAACTGGACAGCTTACACTCGTTATCAAGATTTATCATAAAGCTATATTCTTTAAGACAGTATAGATGGCCATAAAAATAGAGTAATAGATGAAGAGAACAGAAGTGAGTCCAGAAACTAAAACACAAATATGAGGTCATTTGATTTATGACAAGGGGGCTACTCCCTTAAAGTAGTGGAGGAAATGGTAGAATTTTCTACAAAAGGTTCTAGGTCAATCAGATAAGCCATGTGAAAAAAAAGTAAATCTTTACTCTTACTTCATATCATATACAGTAAAAATCTATCCCAGAGAGAGTAGATCTAAATATAAATGGTAAAATAATAAGCTTTTGGAATATATGAAAATATCTTCATAATCTTGGAGTAGGCAAAAATTTCATAAATAGAACCAATAACCTCTAACTCTAAAGGTATGTATATGTATTTTAATTTATATATATTACTGTCAAGAATGTATGTTCACCAAAGGGCACCGTTAAGAACAGAACAGAGTGCAGAAATAGGCCCATTTGTATGTCGTCAAATTGATTTTGGCAAATAGTCTTCATTCCTTTCAATAGATAAAGGAAAATATTTTCAATAAATGGCACTGAAGTCATTAAATAACCATATAAGAAAACAATGCTTGACTCCTATCTTATGGGAAAACAAACAAAAAACCCTCAGGATGTATCATAGACCTAAATGTGAAACCAAAACTAAGTACTGATAATAAATAGTCTAGTTCTTGATTTGAATGCTGGGTACAGGGCTCTTTGTGTGAAAATTTTCAGGCTGTACACTATACTTTTTTACACGTGTACTATGCTTCTGTTAAAAATACTGTGTGTGTGTGTGTGTGTGTGTGTGTGTGTGTGTGTGTTTGGATACGTAGATGACCAGTAGACAGGTAGATAAGTAGGTAGACAGATTTTTTTCATTTCAAGCCCTAACCCATGTGCCATTTTTAGTACTTCTAATCCATAGTGAAGGTCCACAAGCCTAGAAGTAAACTCCCCACCTTGAACTTCAGTATAATATACTTGTGTCATTGTGTCATAGTCTGTTCAGGCTGCTTCCAACAAAAATACCACAGACTAGGTAGCTCATAAACAACAGAAATTTATCTCTTACAGTTCTGGGAGCTGCAAGTCCAAGACCAGGGTGCCAGCATGGTTGTAGTGAAGGTCCTCTTCTGAGTTTGAGGCTGCTGACTTCTTCACATGGGTCTTTACATGGCAAAAGGGTCAAGGAAGCTCTCTGGGCCCTCTTCTGTAAGGTCACTAATCCCATTCATGAGGTCCCCACCCTTATGACCCAATCACCTCTCAAAGGCCCCCACTTCTTAACACTACCGCTTTGGGCATTATGTTTTCAACATACGAACTTTAGGTGAAAGCAAACATTTCATCTATAATAACTTATAACTCCTTTGTGATACATCTTACTTTCTCCATTGTAGTAATGTTACCAAGATACACATTTTATTTCCTCTGCTAGACTATAAATATATCCATCAAAGAGCCTACCAGTATTTTAGCCATAGCAAGTGATTGGCAACTACATGTCAAAGGACTGCATAAAACTGTGACTTAGTTTTAAAAAAACCAAAAACCTTACCATTTTTAAGTGGTCATTATAGCATTAAAACATTTACGATTAAATGGATTGCTGACAATGCACAGTCTGAATTAATTTCAGGAATAAATTCTAATGAAGAGTGTGAATTAATTTCAGGCATAAACTCTATTTTTAAAATGTCTTATACTTAGAGCATATACATTTCAACAAAGCAAGATACTTGTACAATATTTTAACAATTGAATATCAATAGATTTTATTTTCTAAATTAAAATGCATATTTACACATGAAACTGTAGTTTGCTGGTATTTAAGAGAGAGAGAGGTACTGTAGTTTAGTGGTTCATGCATTTACTAGATACCTGAACATCTGCAGCAAGTCCACATTAAATTGTGATCATCTGTTTACTTTCCACTTCCCTCATTAGACTGGAGTCCCCTCGAGGACAGGGACCTCATCTTATCCATCCTTGCATGTCTAATACCAATTTCACAAATTGCATGTAAATCCAGATTTCTGATGAGTAAATAAATAAAATTAACTGAATAACTTGAAATCAGGAGATCTTTATTTCAAGCCCAGCCCTGCTTTGAACTCTTGTACAGCCTGGCAAAGTCAGAAGATAATTCTTTTCCTTTCTTCCTTGTTCTTTCCCTTTCTATCTACAACATTAGCAATAATGCTGCTAAGTAAATTACAGATAATTTCTATGTTTAATCCTCTTCTTATAGATCTGCCTTCTCCTCCCTCACATACTAGATTACACACTGCAGTGTTACGGGACAAGAATGGCAGCTCTTTTAGGAAAATCTCTGTCTTTGGACTCTTCCACGTCCTGGTAAGTTTAAGCGTAAGTACGCATGATCACTCAGGGTTAAAAGGCCCCAGGTAAGTGTCATCCCCATCAATAACCCTGCCCTTTCTATCATAAATCTTTCTAAATATTTCAGGATTGCAAATACACTTTCTTTAAAATGCAATTTTAGTTCATTGGTGGGGATATCTTGGGTCCTATGTTGAGAAAAATTCTAAGGTTACCTTCAGTCTCAGCAGGACAGAAAAATCAACTAGTAAGAGAGGAGAGACAAGGGTTATGGATACCACATACCTATATACAGGGCGTTGCAAAAGTAGGTTTATAGTTGTAAACCTGGATGGTATGGCTCATTTGGTTGGAGTGTTGTCCCACAGATGGAAAGGTCACAGGTACGATTCCCAGTCAGAGCACATACCCAGGCTGTGGGTTCAATCCCTGTCCAGGGCGTGTATGAGAGGGCAGCCAATAGATGTTGCTCTCACATTGATTTTTCTCTCTTCCTTCCTCTTTCACTAAAGCAATGAAAAAATGTCCTCTGGTGAAGATGAAAATGGAAGGAAGGGAGGGAGGGTGGGAGGAAAAGAGTGGGAAGGGAGAAAGGAAGAAAGATTGACGGGTTCTGTGTGTCATGTACTCACAACTGTAAACCTGCATTTGCCCCACCCTATATTTGCCATCCCTTTTCCATGGCCTTCATTTCATGCTAAAGTGAAAATTGAAATAGTCGTTCATTTACTCACTAGTTCTTCCATTTAACTCAAGATATATTTACTGGAGCTGACTAGGCCCCTAATAGCCAGTATGATTAGAGAAATAGCTGAACCCTCTAGACCAACATTTACTCATACAGCCTTTTGAACAAGATATTCTTTTTCTGACTTGTATACTCATTTTAACAGCATTCATTAATGATATTTCACAGTGCATGCCTTTGTTAAAAAATACTATTCTCTTAAACATTACAATATTTATTTCATCTTATAGAATGTTCTTTTTAATTGCAGGCAGACAGATGTCCTTGCACCCATTTTACAAATAAGCAAAACTGAGTCATATATAAAACAAATAAGTAAATCTGGGTTTGTCTAACCATAGAATGTTAGATAAGAAAAATGACTTGGTGATCATTCTCATTTTTTCTTATAGTAATGTTCTGATTTTGTGACTTCCCAAGAGAATCCCCTTTCATGAACTTTTAGCTCGTTCACTGTGTTCTTACACTTTGCTAAGTAGAGAAGGGCCAGCATGCAGATGCTGGGAGTAAATTCAAATAACATCTTCATCTTGAGAAGATGGCACTAGTCTTCTAATTGTCTCCTGGAAATGCGGAGTTTGACTAATTGTATTTTCTCCTTTCCTCCCATTCAAGTTGTTTGCTTTTTTATACAAACATACACATGAAAAAAAATGTGTATGGAATACTCAATAACACCTGCTGCTGATCACCCTACATTATCTCCTAAGTTGGGAGAAAAAAGTGAGTGTGTGTGCATGCGTGTGTATGTGAGAGAGAGGTGGGGTGGGGGGAGACAGAGAGAGAGAGAACCCAATACAAAATAAGGGGAGGAAGAAAACACACAAATCCCACAAGAACATAGCTTGGTGGTTCTGTTCTTTCTTCTTTGCATGGCAGCCACAAGGAACTGGGAATGACTAGAGATTAAATGTTTTCCATTTCCTGCAGCCCTTAGTCAGAAGGCACACCATGTAGGTGGAATACACCCTAAGATTTGGATAATTTATTTAGAAAACATGGTAAATTTTCCCAGCTAGGAGGTGGTTACTGCTCCTTGAAACCAAATTTATTTTCACTTTCTAATTATATTTTTCATACATCTTCCCATGAAAAGAAACAACAAGAAACTATATTTCCTGCGGCCTTGTCAGGCTCTCAGGAATGAATGTGTGGAGAGGTAAGGCCGGTCCCACATCCCTAAGATCTAATGACATCTCTGCTCTGACCTAAATGTGACCAATTTTCACTTGTGAATTTCAAGTTTCCAAATGTGTTCTTAAGTCCTGTTTTCAAATTCACGCCTTTCAATTAAATATCTTTTCCTCTAAGTTGAGGTTTTAAAATATTGCTCTATTATTTCCCAGTAAAATATTATCCCCAAGTGTGTCTTAAAGAATTGGTTAACTCTTGAAATCATTGCTCTATCAAACATTCGTGAATGTAATTAATTCATTTTCTTGATTTCGTAGGTGTGATATCACACATACAAATTATAATACACAGATCTGCTTTGTGCCAAGGAGCACCATGTGCTTAGCACAGCTATCTATTACACCACACACACATTACTCATTAACACTAATGGCCATCACGTGCATAAAGCCCCCTCATTAACTGGAAAATTAACCCCTCCTGTATACAAACAAATCACACGCCAACTATAGAAAGGCACTTATTTTTATCTTTAAATTTATATTTCAGTGCTTGTCTAATAAACACAATTGGACTGTTCTATAGTACCTCTTACTGTAGCAAAGATTTGGCTATTGTGTGAACAAATTCCAAGTCTGTCTACTTCAAGCCCCAAAGAGTAAGTGTTAGAACTATTATTAGCCTTCACTCGGTCACTAACATTTCATGCCAAAAGACAGATGGTAAAAGTGGATAAATGTTTTGCAGACTGATAGTAATGCATGTACATCCTATTAGTAGAGCAAAGTTTTAGCCGAGTTCCAGGCAAAAAGTCCTCTTGAACTCAAAATGATACCCTTACCTGTTTCTTCCTGAAATGGTGAGTAAGCTACTATCAGTCTCTGTGTCCCAATTTTCTCAGTTGGAAAATGGACTAATAACGAAACCTATCTCATAGGCCATTGGGAGGTTTAAATAAAATAACAGACATGGAGTGCTTGCCACACATTTGCCACAGCCGGACAGAAGCTAGAAAAGAAAACTGAAATGGTCCACCAATTAATTGAAGCCACTTAAATCATGGTAACAAGGCCCTACTGTGTGTCAGTTTCTCTAAGGGATGCTTTTCTTATCCCAAGAGATCCTCACAATCCTTATACACTGCAATCATTATTCCCATTGAACACATAAACAATGCTATAAGTCTGTAAGAACCTGACTCAGAGAGGTTAAGCAGGTCTCTCCAGGTCACACGGATTTTGGCATGAGGATTCTATGTGATTAAGCTCTATGCTCTTTCTCTGATGGAGAAAAGCTGAAGAAGGGATGCAGACAGCAGAGGGTAACTATTTGTCTCAGAAAAATATCCAAAGACCCATAAACTGCTATGATGTCTTTTTTGTAGCTTCTCAGAGAATTTTTGTAGATAATAGTTTTATAAGGCCAGACATATTTTTAATAATATCAAGTATCATTAGATTCCATGGTAGAAACTAAAATATTAAGCATCTTTAGCATAAAATTAATGAGTTGTCAGAGTAACTTTGGAACCTTGCAAGCTATCTCAGTTCAACCTTGTCCTACTTCACACGTGAGGGGAAAAAAGATATCCAGTCAAATTCTTCTGTTTGTTTGTGAAAACTTCCTGGTAAACCTGGCAGAATATATAACCTAGTTAAAGGAAGGAAGGAAGGAAGGAAGGAAGGAAGGAAGGAAGGAAGGAAGGAAGGAAGAAGGGAAAGGGAAAGGGAAGGGAAGGGAAGGGAAGGGAAGGAAAGGAAAGGAAAGGAAAGGAAAGGAAAGGAAAGGAAAGGAAAGGAAAGGAAAGGAAAGGAAAGGAAAGGAAAGGAGGAGGGGAAAAGAAAGAAAAGGATCAGTTTGGAACACAAACTATAAAAGAAAAATGCAGATAAGAGATTCTTTTATCTGCATTATACAGAAATTTTTTAAAATGTTTACTTGTAATATGATTAGTGTTTAAAAAGATTTATCTGGTATAAAAATAGTTTCAAAATTGTAAAAAATGTTTAAATAAATAAGAGGCTTTGAGAACATGCCAGCATTTACAACATGAAGTACTGATTGAAGTGTCATTTTAGTAATGCTTCTAAAATTTCCTGCATAAACTAGTGCCCTTATATGTCTACATAAACACTTTCTCTACTGCAAACAGTATGTATTCTTGGCTCTTAACAAAGACAAATGCCTCACACATGGGATTAGTATTAGCATTTATTCAACAAGTGGTAAAAATTCACTGTGACCTTCTCCTTTAATAGATCCTTCCATAATTTACTTTACAGTTGGACCCAAGAAAATAGTGTAAGAATTTCCATGGTCAGGGAAGGGGAGGGAAAAGGGGGAGGGAGGTGGCATTGTACTGTAAATCAGAGAGATTTCTCCATACATGCATGGATATACTTCCTGTATGTATAAATTAATGGAAAATATTTTTTAAAGCTTCAGTTTTTAAATATATATAACATAATAGCTATGTATACAAATACATAAAGGACATTAACATTTTAAGTTTTTCTCACACTCAATGCAGCCATATTCTTTAATTTGTGTGTTTTTGTATTTGTTACCCCTCAGAATAGCTAGGACTCTAAAGTGCTGGTGTTCTCAAACACAGCCATTAGGATAGTTGTTACATATTTAATTTCATGCTCCACTCAGCATAAAGCAGTTGTGGGACCACAGACCAAAGCAAATTAAGTGGCTTCTTAGATAATTTCCTGCTTAATTGAAAGCAGGTAGCTTTTTTTAAAGTAACACTTGGCTTTGTTTCAAATAGTCCTAAGGCTATTTCTTTCTTTAAATGCATGGCTATAGGTTAACTTTCTACTTCGTCCAAGCCCACTGAGTCTAAGGGACGTAAACGTGAGGCCATGCTGGTCACAAGCGAACGAGAGCATGCCGTGGTGGTGTGAGGGGGTGGGGACACGGGGCAGAGTAACAAATGTGTATGTTTTTATTTACATATTTTATATGTGTGTGTATTTTATGAGTGTGGATATATACACACATGCACACATATATGTATACCTACATATATGTTTATTTATCATTAACATGGACAACAGAGTACATTTCCTATCATTCTGCTTTACTCTGAGCATTGGTCTAATGGTAGGAAGTAGTCTATCATGAGACTGGCAGCCCCAATTCACATCTGACAGGTTTTCTTCACTACCTGTCAGTGTAAAACTGGCCATCAGCTGTAATATACTCTCTTGCTTCTGGAGATATAGTCCTAGGAGTGAATGTGAACATACTAATAAGGACACATGAAAGAAATTTGGTTTGGCATAAATTCCTATAAAACGGGTAGACTATATACTTCCTCTTTGTCAGAAGTCAATAGTCAGATATTTTTTCAAGTTAAACCTGCTAAAAAGCTTTTAAATTAAATAGAGAATGCTTCCTTATTGCCTATATTTAATTTAAAAAAAAAACAGTGAATGAGACAGAAAGAGGGAGCAAAAGGTAATTTTCAGAACCAAAAATTTTTAAATACTACAGGAAAAAATATATATTGAATTTTTACATTTGTCAATTTCCATGGTAATTCATGCAACTGGTAACAGCTTCAGCGCCCTAGAGCTATGGGAGAAATGCTAAGAGATGCACTTTTGGTATTTACTGATATTTAAATTTGCCTGCAGTCTTTTTAGACCCCTGATTCTATTGTCTAGTCTACCTTGTATCACTGCTGTCAATCAACTAACTTGAAACCACTAGCTCTGCAGTTACCATGTAAAGATTAGCAAATCAAATTTTCAAGGTCAAGGGAAGGAAGGAAGGGAGGGATGAAGGAAGGGAAGGAGGGAGGGAGGATTGCCAGCAGAAGAGCCGTGAATGAGTCTTGTAATCATCAGAGATGTTCACCACCTATTCCAGTTTTCCACCTTCATGGCATAAGGCAGAACTACACTTTCTGACCTACTTGAAGTAGGGTATGGTAATGTGACAAGCACTGATCGTTGGAAGATGAGCTTAACTGATGTATATCACTGCCAAGCAGAAGCATTTCAGAGCCGATCTGGGATATATCTTGCTTCCTGCCTTCCTTGTGCCACAAATGACAACTCGCCAGACATAGGGGTTCCATCAGCCTTACTCAAACCCGAAAGAAGACATGGGCAGCATCTTTAGCTAACACATGATGGACAAGTAGAAGAAGCAAGAAATAAACCTTTGTTTCTTTAACCAACTAAGATTTTACTTCAACATAAACTAATCCATCCTAATTAATCTAGTGAGTGATGGGAGAGAAAGAACAACTCAACTTGTAGCAGCAATTACCATAAAGATGAAAGGAAGACAGAAAACAAAAATAGAGACTGTATAAAAGAATATGAAGTTCTAAAAAGAATATGAAACTGAAAATTCAAATACTGGCAATGACTGATCTAGACACTAAGAATGATACTAGCAGAATTCCATCAGTTCTTCATGAGGTATAAAGATAGTCTTAGAAGATATGAGCTTTGGAACTGGGGAGGTATTTACCTCCTTGTTGACATACTTTGGCATTCTTCCAACACCACTTACCTTAGTACTCAGTATTCTATTCCAGGGATTCCTGGAGGAAAAATCAACGGGAGTTACTTGTTTCTTGAATGTGTAATAGAAAAGATCAAGAGCTGATGCCAGAATTCCTGGATTGAGTATCTGAATTAATGGTGGTGCCCTTTAATGAGATGGAGAACACAGGTGAGAGGAGAATTTTGAAACGTTAAGATTGAAAAGCCTGTAACAAATCCAAACAGAAATATCCAGTGATAATTAAAGAAACAATACATTAGTCTGGAGTTTAAGGGATAAATTTAAGACGAAGACATAGATTTGGAATCCGTTCACTTTTTCATACTACTTTCAGTTGAATAAGATCATACAGAATTAGTGCATATGAGAAGGGAAAAATCCCAGATTACAACAATATTTAAAGAATAGGAAGGAATTTTTAAAGACTAGGTAAAGAAACTTTCAAAAGTGAAAGAAAAAAGTAGAGAGAAATGGGAAGAATTTTTTCTCCCATTCCTTCAATTTCTCATGGCTTCACTTCCTTCCCTGTTCAATCACACCACATTTGTTTTCACTTCTCCTTTGCACTGTCAATAATCATTCTTTATTGGCTTATACCACTCCCCTATTATGCCTTCTGCCTTGGATTAATTTTAAAAATCCAAATTTCTACCCTGGCTGGGTTAGATCATCGTCCCAATACACCAAGGTTGTGGGTTTGATCAGGGTCATGGCACATACAAGAATCAACCAATGAACACATAAACAAATGGAAAACAAATTGATATCTCTCTGTTTCTCTCTCTCCGCCTAAAATCAGTAAATTGTTAAAAAATATTTTTAATAGCCCACATTTCTATTTTAACAAGTATATTTTCCCTCGAACTATTTTTCTGGCTATTATTGAGCCTAAAGTTAAGAGGCTTCCAAACACCGAATCCAAGTATTAACTTCCATAATTGCTATGCAAAGTCTCTCTAGAAGGTATCTAGACATGTAATATGAAAAATAAAGACATTTATTAAGGAAGATACAAGATAAAGGAAACATTGTACATAGGACAATGATGCCTCAGTACGCTTCAAAGTAGGCACCTTGGGACTTCACACAGTCCTCCCAGTTGCCATCAGCTGTCCCATTATATTTTCCTGAATCTCATCGACAGTCTGAAATCTCTTCCCTTTCAAAGGTGATCTTAGTTTTGGGAAAAGACAGAAGTCACAGGGCATCAAATCTGGGCTATAGAGGGGTTGAGTCACCTGGATGACTTGATGTTTTGCCAAAAATCTCTGCAGATAAGATATTTGAACAGGCACATTATAGTGATGAAGCTGCCAATCACCCTTTGTCTATAGCTGCAGCCTTCTGAATCATCCAAATAGTTTCCTCAGAGGAATGTTCGGGCTTAATGCAAAATTTGATGCAGACTCCTTACTCTGCTCGCTCAGTCACTTTGAATGCCATGACCACACAGTACACATGCTCACTCAATGGCATCTACTACTGCCCCCAATGACTAGTACAATAAAATCATCATTGTTCATGCATGTGCATTCCAGTCCACCCTTCTTTGGTTGCCAGGTTACATCAATGTCGTGTAAACTGTTCCTGTTATATTAACAATGGCTGGACTTTTTCCAGACAGACCTCTTAAAAGTGCTATACTGAGCAGGACCACAGGAAGAAAGAAAAAAATACTTAAATATATATTATGTATTGCTCTTGCTCTCTGGTGTATCTTTTACATATAGCATATTTACTCTTGAAAACACCATGTATTAATTTTTACTGACCTTTAAAAAGATAAGAACCGTGCCCAAGATCTCATCATAATACAGGTATTTTGCTTCCAGAAGCCTTTTCCATGCCAGCAGGGTCCCCTGCCTTCCAAAGAATAAGGTGTTGTTCCCCACTTGAGAGTATTTTCACTGTTGGGCAAGAGAAATCAAGTGATGATAAAATCATTGAAATAGTGGTTGCCAACCTAACAAAAATAGAGACTGGGACCTCTCCAGATGTGCAGTGTTAAGTGGGTAAGCATAGCTAAGTGACTCTGCCTTCTCTCTCAACTCTGCCTGTGCTTTTTTAGAATCACCTATGCTGCTTTCAGAAAACCTTGGATCTTCTATTTCTGCAAAGGTGGACTACAAGTACTTTTCCTTATTCCTCCAAGTATAAAAAAATTATCTGGACACTATGCAAAACAAAAATCAACATAATAACACTGAAAAGAGGGTGAAGGGAAGTAAGCAAACCAGCTCGGGGACTTGACACCTGAAACACAGCAGTGAGGTCTCTGGGTTTTCTTTTCGCCTCAAATATCCCAGATGAGGTATTGGAGAAGCTGGCAATCAAGAAATGCCAGCAAACAGAGACAAAAAAAAAAAAAAAAAAAAAAAAAAAGCCTGCTCTCTTTAGACAAAGGACAAGAAAAGGAGCAGCCTAGCCAGACAGAAAATGCTTAGACAGTAGTGGCTTTCTTTACTCCAGCCAAACAGCACAGAGGAAAATGTGGTTCCATCTCCACCCCTACCAACAAACACAAGTGGTAATCTAGGCTTCCTCCTTTGCAAGGTACTGCAACAGTCCTACTTGAGTTGTGTCAGAGAAGGAAAGTAGGAGGACGGGACTTTCATCCCCACGAGGCAATAAGGAAGCCCCCACCATGGTGTCCATAGAAACCACATGAGGAGTCCAGACTTCCACTCCACACAGAATTAATGAAGTGTGTTTTCCTTCCCCATTAGAATGGTGTCAGAGAAGGCTCAGTGGTGAGTGAAGACTACTTTCACTACCACTCAGCAGTAACGAGGTCATACCCACCACCATAATGTCCATAGAGGCCATGTGAAGAGCAATAATGAAGCACTCATGCTTCTTCCAGCCAGGCTGATGTCAGCAGAGGCCTACTGGGGAGCCAGTACTACTAACGCCTCTTCTCAGCAGTGGTGGAGAAACCCTCCCCACCAGGTGTCAACAGAGGCATGGATTTCTATACCCAACAGGCAGCAACAAGGCAGCATCTTCCTCCCACTCCTCCAACCCTATATCCCCAGTCTGTGTCAGGTAGACCTGCTGACACAGAGATCTAAGTAAGATCCAGAGTTTCAACATAAATCTCAAAATGTCCAAGTTCCAACTGTAAATCACTCTTCATTACAAGAATCAGAAAAATCTCCTCAACCTGAATGAGAAAAACAATCAATATACATCAACAGTGAGATAAGAAAACTGTTAAAATTGCCACATATTTTAAATTAGCCATCATAAAAATGTTTCAATGAGCAATTATGAACATTTTTAAACAATTTTTTAAAAAAGTCTCACCAAAGAAGACAAAGATATAAAAAAGAATCAAAAGGAAATTGTGGAACTGGAAAATACAATAACCAAAATGAAAAAACTGGATGACCTCAATAGCAGAATGAATGGGACAAAAGAAAGAATCAATAAACTTGAAGATAATAATAGAAATTATCCAATCTGGAAGATAGATATAGATTTTTTAAAAATGAGCTGAACCTTAGGGACCTGTAGGACGATAACAAAACATTCATGTCCTGAAGACCAGGAAGGAGAGGAGTTAAAGGCAGGGCTGAAAAAGTATTTTAAAAGTATTTTAAAATAATGGCTGAAAATATCTCAGGTTTGTCAAAAGGAGTCAATCAGCAGATTCATAAAGCTAAGTGAACAAGTGGGATAAGCCAAAAATAGTAATAAAATCAAATCCACACTAAGGCATATTACAGATGCTCCTCAACTTATGACAGGGTTACATCCTAGGAAACTGATCATAAGTTGAAAATGCTATAAGTCAAAAATGTGTTTAATATACCTAACCTACAAAACATAGCTTAGCCTGGCCTATCTTAAACATGCTCAGAACACACATTAGACTGCAGATGAGCGATGATCTTTAATTTTATCTCAAGAGTAATTGCCTTCCTATTCTTACCAGAAGCAGGACACATAAATGGGCATTTTATAGACATGATGGGATGTGAAAATACAATATCCAAAAAACCTTGGCAACACAGTACACTGGAGACTATCAGTTATTTGCCCTCATGATTTTGTGGCTGACAGAGAGCTGTAGCCTACTGCCCCTGGCCAGCATCATGAGAGAGTATTGTACCACATATTGCTAGCCCAGGAAAAGATAGAAAATTCAAGTACAGACTGCATTGAAAGCATAATGCTTTCACACCATCAAAAAGTTGAAAAATCATAGGTTGAACTATCGTTAAGTCAGGATCTATCTGTCTAGGCCAACTTCTGAAGGCTAAAGAAAGAAAAAAATCTTCAAAGTGGCAAGAAAGAAGCAAAACCTTATTTATAGAAGGAAAAAAAACAACTGGGATGACAGAGGATTTCTCATCAGAAACCACGGAGGCCAGGAGAAAGTAACACATTTTCAAGTCATGAAAGAAAAGAACTGTTGAGTCAAGACAGAGGCATAGGTGAGCATGACTCACCTCCTCGCACAACCACAGCAAAAATTACAACCAGAATACAAAACAATATAACCCAGAATCTTCAGAAAATTGAGCTGTACAGAAGTCTGACAACAATAAATTAAAGTAGCCACATTCGTACACATGGCTAGGACGGGCAGAGATGCAGAGATGTGCGGAGAGGCTCATGGAGACACAGAGAGGCACGGAAATGAGGAGAGGTAAAGAAAAATGCAATGGGTGGTCCCACACCCACAGTGGTGGATAAAAACTTGGAGGGATACCTCAGAGTGAAGGATCCCAGCCCCACACCAGACCACCCAGTCCAGGGTTCCAGCACCAGGAAGATAAGTCCCCACAAGTTCTGGCTGTAAAATTCGGTGGGTGTTAGGGTAGCAGAAGAAACTGCGAGATTCTCAAGAGGCTCCTCTTAAAGGGCAGACAATGGACCTAGGACTTATATAGACTCACTCCCTCTCAGCTTTAGCACCAGAGAAACAACCGGAAGGGCACCAGTGGGGAGAAATTGAAGTGCCTGGCATCAGGGTGAGTGCCAGGAGAGAGCTTCCTCCCAGGCAAAATTCCAGATGCCAAATAGTAGCATTGTCCCTTCTCTGAGCCCCACACAAAGCCACAGAGTGATGACACCATATCAGAGACTCCACCAGCCTGGTTCACATGGGTTGCCCTGCCCAGGTGATTACCTGAAACTTGGCCCCATCCAACTTACCAGTGTGCTTTTCTACAATAGGCCATGCTACTAAGACAGGTAGTCAAAGCAGCTCTACCTAACACAGAAACAAACACAGGGAGGCTGCCAAAATGAGGAGACAAAAAATATGCCCAAATATAGAAAGAGAACAAAACTCCAGAAAAATAACTAAATAAAATGGAGATAAGCAATCTATCTGATGTAGAGTTCAAAACACTAGTTATTAGGATGCTCAAGAAAATCATAGGGTACTTCAGGACTTCCGGCCAAGATGGAGGCGTAGGCGGACACACTGTGCCTCCTCTCACAACCAAAATTAAGGACAACAAATATTTAGAAACAAGAAAACAACCAGAACTTATAGAAAATTGAACTGTACGGAAGTCCAACAACCACTCATCCAGACCGGTAAGAGGGGCGGAGTCGCGGCAGGAGAAAGTGGAGGTGCAGACCTGGGAACGGGAACGCAAGCAGCAGCGGCTGGCGGTTCCCAGGTGCACAGGCGGTGGCTGGCAGTCCCCGGGCCCACAGGCAGCAGCTGGCGGACCCCGGGCACAGAGGGGCAACTGTGCAGAACCAGTGAGGCTGCACAAGGCGGCTGGCTGACCAGGTGGTCCCACATTTGGGAGTGCAGACGGTCCAGGCAAAGGGGAAGTGGCGGAAGGGACTGAATCCAGGAGAGAGCGGAGCAAGCGCCATTGTTCCCTCTCAGACCCCGCCCCCACATACAGCGTCAGAACCCAGCGACTGGGCTGCCCCACACTGGGAAGCGCCTGAGGCTCCACCCCTCACTACGTAACAGCACGCACGTGTGCACAGATAATCCAGGTGAAGGGGAAGCGGCGGAAGGGACTGGAGTCCAGGAGAGAGCGGAACAGGTGCCATTGTTCCCTCTCGGACCCCGAGCACACCTATAGCGTCACAACCCAGCGACTGGGCTGCCCCGCCCTGAGGAACACCTAAGGCTCCACCCCTCACGACGTAATAGCCGCGACCAGACTAAAACCAAAACAAAACAAAACAAAAACAAAAACAAAAAACACCAAAAATGGCTCAAACTGGTGAACCAATCAAAGCCCCAGAGCCAATTCCTCTAAGCAGTGAAGAGATAGCCAACCTATCAGATGCACAGTTCAAAGCACTGGTCATCAAAATGCTCACAGAATTGGTTGATTTTGCTCACAAATTAGATGAAAAAATGCAGGCTACAATACGTGAAATGAAGGAAGATGCATGGGGAACTGATAGAAGTGCAAGGAAAACTGGGACTCAAATCAATGGAGTGGACCAGAAGGAAGAAACTAACAACCAAACAGAAAACGAGGAAGAAACAAGAATTCCAAAAAATGAGGAGAGGCTTAGGAACCTCTGGGACATCGTTAAACATCCCAACATCCGAATTATAGGGGTACCAGAAGGGGAAGAAGAAGAGCAACAAGTGGGAAACTTATTTGAACAAATAATAAAGGAGAACTTCCCCAATCTGGCAAAGGAAATAGACTACCAGAACGTCCAGGAAGCTCAGAGAGTCCCAAAGAAGTTTCACCCAAGGAGGAACACACCAAGGCACATCGTAATTCCATTAGCCAAGATTCAAATGAAGGAGAGAATTCTAGAAGCAGCAAGGGATAAGGGGACAGTCACCTACAAAGGAGTTCCCATCAGACTGTCAGCTGATTTCTCAAAAGAGACCTTACAGGCGAGAAGGGGCTGGAAAGAAATATTCCAAGTCATGAAAGTCAAGGGCCTATATCCAAGATTGCTCTATCCAGCAAAGCTGTCATTTAGAATGGAAGGACAGATAAAGCGCTTCTCAGATAAGGTCAAGTTCAAGGAGTTCATCATCACCAAGCCTTTATTATATGAAATGTTGAAGGGACTTATCTAAGAAAAAGAAGATAAAAAATAGGACAGTGAAAAGACATCAAACTCACAGCTATTAAGAACTGCACCTAAAATAAAAGCAAACTAAGCAAACAGCTACAAGAGGAACAGAACCACAGAAATGGAGATCATATGGAGGGTTAGCAATAGGGGTGTGGGAGGAGGAGAGAGGGGAAAAGGTACAGAGAATGAGTAGCATAGATAGTGGGTAGAAAATAGACAGGGGGAGGGCAAGAATAGTATGGGAAATGTAGAAGCTAAAGAACTTATGACACATGGACATGAACTAAAGGGGGGAATGTGGGAGGGAGGGGGTGTTCAAGGTGGAGGGGAATGATGGGTCAAAAATGGGACAACTGTAATAGCATAATCAATAAAATATATTTAAAATTAAAAAAAAAAAAAAGAAAATCATAGGGTACTTCAACAGCATAAAAAATATCCAGACACAAAAGAAGGTTGCATGAAGCAAAATAAAGAAAATTTTACAGGGAACCAACAGTAGAGTGAATGAAGCCAAGAATCAAATAAATGATTTGGAACATAAGGAATAAAAAAGCATTCAATCCAAACAAGAAAAAGAAATCCAAAAAAAAAAAAATGAGGATAGGCTAAGCAGCTTCTGGGAATCTTCAAACGTACCAACATCTGAATCATAGGGGTGCCAGAAGAAGAAGAGAAAGAGCAAGAAACTAAAAACTTATTTGAAAAACTACTGAAAGATAACTTCCTTAATTTGGTGAAGGCATCATTTCCTGGGAAACACAGAGTCCCAAACAAGATTGACCCAAAGAGGACTACATCAAGACACAGCCAAAGGTTCGAAACAAAGAGAGAATCTTAAAAGTAGCAAGAGAAAAGAAGTTAGTTACCTACAAAGAAGTTCCCATAAGACTATCAGCTGATTTCTCAACAAAACCTCTGCAGGCTAGAAGGGACAGGCAAGAAGTACTCAAAGTGATGAAAAGCAAGGACCTACCACCTAGATTACTCTATCCAGCAAAACTATCATTTAGAATAAAAGGGCAGATAAAGTGCTTCCCAAACAAGGTAAAGCTAAAGGAGTTCATCATCACCAAGCCATTACTATATGAAATGTAAAGGGACTTATTTAAGAAAAAGAAGACAATAGAAACTATTAAAATGACAATAAATTCACAACTATCAACAATTGAATCTAAAAAACAAACCAAGCAAACAAGCAGAACAGAAACAGAATCATAGACATGGAGATCATTTGAAGGGTTTCAGTTGGGAGGGGGAAGGAGAAAAATTGGGGAAAAGGTGCAGGGATTAAGAAGAATAAATGGTAGATACAAAATAGACAGGGGTATGTTAAGAATAGTGTAGGAAATGGAGTAGCCAAAGAACTTATATGCATGACCCATAGACATGAACTAAGGGGTGGGGGTTGCTGGAGGGAATGGGGAGTGTCAGATGAAGGGGGGAGAGAGGGGAGAAACTGGACCAACTGTAGTAGCATAATCAATAAAATACATTTTTTTTAAAAAAGAACTGTCAACTCAGAATTCTATATCCAGCAAAATTATCTTTCAGGAATGTAAAGGGAAAACAAAGCATTGTTAGACAAAGGAAAACTAAGATAATTTATCACCAGCAGACCTGCTCTAAAACAATAGCTGGTGAGTTTTCTAAACAGAAATCAAATGATAAAAGAAGGAATCTTGAAAGATCAGGAAGGACAAATAAACAATAGAAATGATTAAAATGTGGACAAATATGATCAATTTTCCTTCTCCTCTTGTGTTTTCTAAATAATGTTTGACTATTAAGGCAAAAATTATAACACTACCTGATGAAGTTCTAAATGTATATACAGTAAAGACTTAGGAAATTATATTTCGAGTGGAGGAAAGTAAAAGGATATTGAGGGAGGGATAACATCAACACTTTACTTGAACTAGTAAACTGCTAATAACAGTAGACTATGAGGTTATTTACATATGATGCAATACTTAGAGCAACCACTAAAAATGCTATACTAAAAGAGGGACTCCCAAACATGATAGATAAATGAAAATGGAATTTCAAAACAATGCTGAACTAGTCCACATGAACACATGAAAAACAGAGAAATAAAAAACAAAATAACTATAAAATAAAATAAAATGGCAAAATTAATCCATAATATATCAATAATTACATTCAATGACAGTGGTCTAAATACACCAATTAAGAAAACAACATTAGCAGAATGAATTGAAGAACAGAGAGAGATGATCCAACTATATGCTGTCTACATGAAGCTTACTTCATATATATTGATATAGGTAAGAGGAAAGTAAGAGGATGGAAAAGGTACACCATGTAAGCATTACTCAGAAGGGAGTAGAAATGACTATGTGAACATTATTAAAGCTACACTTCAGGACTTCCGGCCAAGATGGAGGCGTAGGTGGACACACTGTACCTCCTCTCACAATCAAAATTAAGAACAATAAATATTTAGAAACAAGAAAACAACCAGAACTGATAGAAAATTGAACTGTACGGAAGTCCAACAACCATTCATCCAGACCGGTAAGAGAGGTGGAGTCACGGCAGGAAAAAGTGGAGGTGCAGACCCAGGCACACAGGCAGCAGAGGCTAGCAGTTCCCAGGCGTACAGGTGGCAGCTAGCGGACCCTGGGCACAGGGTGGCAACTGTGCAGACCCAGTGAGGCCACACAAGGTGGCTGGCTGAGCAGGTGGTCCCACATTCACGCACAGATAATCCAGGTGAAGGGGAAGTGGCGGAAGAGACTGGAATCTGAGAGAGAGCAGAGCAAGCGCCATTGTTCCCTCTTGGACCCTGCCCCCACATACAGCGTCACAACCCAGCGACTTGGCTGCCCCACCCTGGGGAACGCCTAAGGCTCCGCCCCTCACTACTTAACAGTAGCGACCAGACCCCCCCCCAAAAAAGGGGGGGCTCAAATGGGAGAACAAATGAAAGCCCCAAAGCCAATTCCTCTAAGCAACCAAGAGATAGCCAACCTATCAGATGCACAGTTCAAAGCACTGGTGATCAGGATGCTCACAGAATTGGTTGATTTTGCTCACAAATTAGATGAAAAGATGAAGGCTACAATAAGTGAAATGAAGGAAAACGCACAGGGAACCAATAGAGATGGGAGGAAAACTGGGACTCAAATCAATGGAGTGGACCAGAAGGAAGAAACAAACAAATGAACCGAAAACAAGGAAGAAACAAGAATTCAAAAAACTGAGGAGAGGCTTAGAAACCTCCAGGACATCTTTAAACGTCCCAACATCCAAATTATAGGGGTATCAGAAGGGGAAGAAGAAGAGCAACAAGTAGAAAACTTATTTCAACAAATAATAAAGGAGAACTTCCCCAATCTGGCAAAGGAAATAGACTTCCCGGAAGTCCAAGAAGCTCAGAGTCCCAAAGAAGTTGGACCCAAGGAGGAACATGCCAAGGCACATCATAATTACATTAGCCAAGATTAAAATGAAGGAGAGGATCCTAGAAGCAGCAAGGGATAAGGGGACAGTCACCTACAAAGGAGTTCCCATCAGACTGTCAGCTGATTGCTCAAAAAAGAACTTGCAAGAAGGGGCTGGAAAGAAGTATTCCAAGTCTGAAAGGCAAGGACCTACATCCAAGATTGCTCTATCCAGCGAAGCTGTCATTTAGAATGGAAAGGAAGATAAAGTGCTTCTCGGAGAAGGTCAAGTTCAAGGAGTTCATCATCACAAGCCCTTATTATATGAAATGTTAAAGGGACATCTAAGAAAAAGAAAATAAAAAATAGGACAGTAAAAAGACAGCAAACTCACAGATAGTAACAACCACACCTAAAACAAAAGCAAACTAAGCCAACAGCTAGAACAGGAACAGAACCACAGAAATGGAGATCACATGGAGGGTTAGCAACAGGGGCGTGGGAAGGGGAGAGAGGGGGAAAAGGTACAGAGAATAAGTAGCATAGCTGGTGGGTAGAAAATAGACAGGGGAAGGGCAAAAATAGTGTGGAAAATGTAGAAGCTAAAGAACTTATGACACATGGACATGAACTAAAGTGGGGGAATATGGATGGGAGGGGGTGTGCAGGGTGGAGGGGAATGATGGGGGAGAAATGGGACAACTGTAAGAGCATAATCAATAAAATATATTAAAAAATAAATAAAAAGATAAAAAATTAAACTTCAAAGCAAAGAAAATTATTAGGGACAGAGAGGAACATTAGATAACAATAAAAGTGTTAATTTATCAAGAAGTCATAGCAATTTAAGTGATAAACCAAACAGAGCTGTAAAGTATGTGAAGCAAAAATTGTTACATCTGAAAGGAAAAACAGACAAATCTTCAATTACAAGGGGACTTCAACACTCCTCTCTCAACAACTGCTTGAACAACCAGAGAGAAAATCAGCAAAGATATAGAAGAATTCAAGCTCACATCGTTCAGCAGAAGCTAGTTGGCACATACAGAACATTCCACCCAACAAGGGCACCACTCTTCAAACAATCACAGAACATATACCAAAATGGAGCATATCCTGCGCCATAAAACAAACCTTAAATAATCTTAAAGAATTAAATTAGAGTATATTCTCTGACCATAATAAAAATCAAACTAGAAGTCATGGACAGAAATATAACAGGAAAATAAACACTTGGAAACTAAATAATGCACTTATAAATAATCCATGAGTTACAAAGGAAATCTCAATAAAAATTTTAAAATACATTAAAATGAGTGAAAATACGACATACCAAATTTTTGAACTTCAGTGAATACAGTGCTAAAGAAGAAATTTATAGCCCTAAAAGGTTACATTAGAAAGCAGGAAACAAAAATCTAAGTTCTTATCTCAAGAACCTAAAAAAGGAAGCATGGAATAAACCCAAAGGGAGCAGAGGAAGGAAATAGTAAAGATAACAGTTGAAATCAATGAAATTGAAAACAAAATAATAAAGAAGATTCATAAAACATAAAGATGGATCTTTGAAAAAACATCAATCATAATGACCAATCTCTAGCAAGACTGACCAAAAAAAAAAAGAGAGAGAGAGAAAACACAAATTAATAATACTAGGAATGAAAATTTAATATCTGATATCACTACAGATCCTGCAGACATCAAAAGAAAAATAAGAGAACACTAAACACATGAATTTGAAAGCTTAGATAAAATCAACCAATTCCTCAAAAAGCACAAACAACCCCAACTCAAAGAAGTCATCTGAATAGCCCTATAACTATTAAGGAAATTAGATCTATACATTTAAAATTCCAGAAAAAGAAACCTCCAAGCTCAGGTTGTTTCACTGTAGAATTCTACCAAATATTTAAAGAAAAATTTACACCAAAATTAACACATTCTCTTCCATAAAATAGAAGAGGCAGAAACGCCTTCTATTGTCATTAATATTAGAATATTATCCCGATATCAAAACCAGACAAAGACAATACAAAAAGCAATAAAGAAAAACTACAGTCTAATATCTCTTATGAATATAAATTTCCAGCCCTTAACAAAATATTAGCAAATAGATTTTAGCACTATGTCAGCACAGGATAATATACCATGATATACTAATACTTATTCCTGTATACAAGGGTAGCTTAATATTTAAAAATCAATATAATCTATCATATTAATAAGCTAAGGAAGAAAAATCACATCATTCTATCAATTGATGTAGAAAAGCATTTAACAAAATTCAATATCCATTAATGGTAAAAATTCTCAGAAAACTAGTAGTAAAGGGAACTTCCTTAAATGGACAAAGAAAAATGAACCTGTAAGTAACATCATACTCACAATGAAATACTGAATGCTTTCCCTCTACTATCAGGAACAAAGCAAGGAAGCCCCACCTCATCATTGCTAATCAGCATAATACTGGAAGTTTTAGCCAGCACAATAAGGCAGGAAAAATGAAATAGGAAAAACTAAAACTCCCTATTTGCAGATGACATGACTCTCTAAATGAAAATAAATAAATCCCAAGGAATCTTAAAACAAACAAACAAAAAACCCTCCTAGAACAAATAAGTGAGTGTATGAAGGTCACAGAATATAGGCTCAACATATAAACATCAACTAAATGTCTATAAACTAGCAGAGAGTACATGTAAATGGAAATTAAAAATATAATACTGTATGCATTTGCTCAACAAAGTGAAACACTTAGGTATAAATCTAAATATGCTCAGACCTTATATGCTAAAACTATAAAATGCTAAGGACAGAAATCAAATAAGATCTAAATAAATGCAGAGACATACTATGTTCATACATTGGGAGACCCTACGTGATATTCAGTAACACAATTCCTATTGAAATCCCAGAATGGCTTAAAAATGTACAAAAGTAAAAACAATGGAGGAATCGATCCACTCAATTTCAATAGTTATTACATAGCCACAGTTATCATGATAAGGTTGTATTTATGCAGATATGCATATGTAGGTCAATAGAACAAAATAAAGAAGTCTGAAATAGACCCCACGAATACTACCAGCTAATATTTGCAAAGGTACAAAAGCAATTCAATGGAGGAAGAATAGTCTTGATCAACAAATTGGGATATCCACAGGCAAAAAAAAAAAAAAATATATATATATATATATATGATCTAAACTTCACGCTTATATAAAAGCTCAAAATGGATCATAGTCTTAAATGTAAAACTATAAAACTTTTAGGAAAAAAACAAAGGAGTGAATCTTCAGGACCTAGGACTTGGTAGAGAGTTCTTAGACAAGACACCAAAAGCATTATCCATAAAATACAAAATTGAACATTTGGATTTCATCATAATCAAAACTTTGCTCTCCAAAATATCTTGTTAACAGAATGAAAAGATTGGGATGAATTACTTGCAAACCACATTTTCTGATAAAGGACTCATCTAAAATTTATGAAGTCTCAATACTCAACTGTAACAAAAAACAATCCAGTAAGAAAATGGGCAAAAGACATGAAGAGCTATTTCACTGAAGAGGATACGTGGATGACAAATAACGACATTAAAACATCACTAGTCGTTAGAAAAATGCAAATTAATAATACCATGGTGAGATATCCCTACACACCTATCAGAACAATTAAAATTAAAAATGTTGGCAAGGATGGTAGAAACTGGCTCTCTCATGCACTGCTGTTGGGGAAAGTAAAATAGCACAGCAAATCTGGAAAATAGTTTGACAGTTTCTTAAAAAACTAAATATACACTTACCATATGAACTAGCAATCACACCTCTGAGCATTTATCCCAGAGAAATGGAAACTTATGTCCACACAGAAACCTGCACAAGAATGTAGCAGCTTTATTTGTAATAGCCCCCAAAAGGGAAACAACCAGCATGCCCTACAATAGGTGAATAATTAACAAACTGTGTTAACTCATAGGATGAAATAATTGCAGTAATAGAAAGGAATAAACTATTGATACATGCAACGATTTGTATGGATTTCAAGGGCATTGTGCTAAGTGAAAAAAGCCAATTTCAAAAGGTCACAAGCTTGTAAGAATCAATTTACATAACACTCTCAAAGTGACAAATGGAGATGGAGAATAGATTAGTGGCTGCCAAGGGTTGGGATGGTGTGTGTGGTGGGGAGAGGGGCAGGTGTGATGATTGTGATGATTATAAAGAGATTACATGAGGAAGATCTTTGTGGTGTTGGAATAGTTCTGTATGTTAACTGTGCAGGGGTTTCAAGAAATCTACACGTGATGAGATCACAGAATTATAGAAACACTTCGTACCAATGTCAATTTCCTGATTTTATCCTACTATAGTTATGTAAAATGTAACCAGTGGTGGATACAAAGTGAAGGATATGAGATCTCTACTATCTTGCAACTTCCTGTGAATCTATAATTTAAAATAAAAGGTTAAAAAAATAGATGGCCACAACCCAGACCAAGTAAGTAAAATCTCTAGGGAAGGAACCTAACCAACAGCATTTTTTTAAAAGTTCACAAGGTACTTCTAAAGTGTGGCTAGGGTTCCAAACCACTGGTGGCTAGTACTGTTACTGAAACTACAGGTGAGTGGCACACCTGTAAGTGTAGTGCAAGGTAGAAGAAGAAAACTAAACGTTCAAATCAAATCTGTTTTAGGTCTCTGGAGGGTTTTTCTGCCCCTAATGTTGAAATTCAGCATTTATATGAATGCAAACAATATGGATGGGATAATCAGTCATCATTATGTTATAGACCATTTTACATAAAATGCTAACCCTGACAGACTGTTCTTTGGATTCTAAAGCATTTGGTATTGGTGTTACAATTTTAAAATGCTAAGGAACAATTACAATCACATTTAAATATGTAGCAATTTTAGAAAATTAATGGTTCACTGAGTCCTCATTTTTGATGGGAAACAAAGTAAGTTCCAGGGTTTAAAAAAGAAATTAACAAACAAACTGCTGACTAGCAGTTTCCCAGCAGTATCCCTGGGAAACATGCAAAAGGTTAAATATTCCTCTCTCAACCATGTATTCTAATGTATTAGTTATTTTTATTAATGATCAATTACTACCTAGTAAGGTGTCTTTTTATTGAACTGTTCAAGTGTGTTGAAGATGTAAAAGCCAAGGATTATTATAAGTCGATAAATGATAACTCGACCAACTACATACTTTGTGTGGTTATTAATCATTCCTTAGCACCATCATCAAGATACACACTGTGCATCTATTCAGATGGGCCAGAAGATTTAAAGTTTAAGGAAGAGTCCTTTTCTGCCTTCAAGGGTTTTTAATCTGCTTGAGGACAGGGCAAATATATAGACAATAAATAACAAATCAAAACAAGGATATGCTGAAATCTGGACGAATAGAAAGTAGAAAAGGGCCAAAGTGCTTGTTTTCATGGGAGGTATTTTTTCAAGAGCTAGAAAGGGAGTTTGCATCATCTGGGCTCATTGATCCTGCAGATGAGCGGTGTCAACAATGCAGATTTATGCTATCCATGGGAGGGTTTCGCCTAGTTCTCAGTTGTGGACTTACATCCAAAAATGCAGCTGTTTTGAAGCAAGAGATTTGGCAAAAATATGAGATGAAGCGCAAGGAATTACCTCCCAACAAACTCTAGTCAACGGCTACGTTTTCTTTTCCCCTCACTTCCAGGGCTTCAAGATCTTTAGATGGGGGTGAGAAGCGGGTGGGAAGGGGTCCCGTTCTGCATTTTTGCCCATCTCGGAAAAAACCTCCAATCAGTAGTCTCTTCTCTCGCCCCTCCCCCACCTCCTTTCTCTTTTCTTTACTTCCCCTCCCATTTCCTCTCCCTCTCTCCGAATACGATCCTCACACACTCTATTCTAATTTACAACATAACTTCCCAGATTTGTTCTCTGTTCTGGAAAGATTTATCCGTTTAGAAGCGTTAAATTCCTAACTAGCGTGAAAAGCAAAATAAGAACAACCGCGTTTTAACAGGGGATGATGCGAATTCTTTTAAAGAAAGTTTTGTGTTTGTGGGAGGTAATCAACACCTACTCAGACATTCTTCTCTAAGACAGCTGAGGTTTACCATTTTCGCTATTAAAGCGATGAATTTTTCCTCCTTTGCTTTACGCCTTTTGGCAGGAGCCTCGACTCTGCAGGTGTTAGCGCTGCAAGGGCTGAAACCAACTGCCAGTAGGCCTGCCGAGCCCAGCGTGGGATGCTGCCCAGCAAAACACAGAGCCCGGGAAGCCCGCGACCGAGGAAGGGCGTCTACAAGCACGCTTCACAAGAGACCGGGACCAGAGCCCTAGAAAACTAGAGAGAGTGCATTTCCCGGCAGGGGGAACCCACAGGAGCCTGAAAAAAAAGAAAGAAAAAGACAGAAAGAAACCCACCCCCGAGCTCTTAAACCCAGCGCGAGCAAGCGAAAGCGCGGGCAGGCGAGCTGCTCCAGCTGGAAGTCGTTGCGCCGGCTGGCGTCTGCGTTGTCAGGGCGACCGCCCGGCCGGCGCCAGCGGAGGGGGAAGGCGGGCTGGGTGAATGGGTGACGTCACGCGGCCGGCGCCAGGCAGTCTGGGCGGCCGAGCCAATGAATCAGCTGTCGGGGGAGGCAGCGCGGGGCGCAGGGCGCGGGAGGAGGGCGCAGGAATGCGCCGCGAGCCGCGTGGCCCCGCGGGCGGGCTGGAGGCGCCTCCGCCCCGCCCCGCCCGTCCCTAGAAGGCCGGCGTGTTCTTGGCAGAGTCAGGCTGGAGATCGTCCCTCCTCCTACCCGGGATGTGGCGCAGCCTCGCGGTCCTTGCCTTCTGCCAATTACCCCGCGGGCGTCCACTCTACAGGGAGGCCCGGGACCGTGTCGTGGTTCAGTTACAGAGGGCTTGCTTTCCACTTACTGCGACTCTGCGACTTACTCATTTAAAAAAAGGAAAACAAAACTTGTTTCTGTAGATAAGGTGGACTTTGGAAGTGCTGAATTAATTCACTGCGGCCTTACCATGCTCTGCATTGTGCTGGTATCACACACACAAAGAGGAATCAGAGGGCTTGAAAGATCTCAAAACTACGGTGAAGAAAGAAATGTAGCGAACACATGATGCGGTCATTTTGTTCCATTATTCCATTGTGCTGTACTGCTTTTAAGGGTCTAAAATCCAAAGAACTTCAATTTTATTGCTTTATGTTTTGTTTCCTTTGTCCTGTCTTGCTGTCTCTTAGACCGTGACCTCCAGAAAGCCAAGCACTTAGATCATGGTCATTTCAGTATCGCCGGCATTTACCGCTCTCTCAGCCACATGTTTAAGGACCCTAAAATATGACGGATAATCTACAATGCAAAAGCAAATAATCGTGTTAAGGCTTGCGTAAAATATACTTGAATCCCTAAGCGTCTATTTTTGGTTGCTTCCTCTTTTTTTTTTTTGGTGGGAGTGTGGGGAGAGATGGCGCGGGGGCGGGGGGGTGGGGTCAGTGTTCAATATATAACCCTGGCCGGAGTCTTGGCTGCAGCGCCATACCAGAAGGTTTCCACGTCAGGGCGCATACCTAGGTTACTGGTTTCGGGAGCCTGGGCGTTGGAGGCAACCAATGGATGTTTCTTTCTCTTTCTCCTCTCCCTGCACCGCCCCCCCACCACCTCTCTACAATCAATAACCATATCCTCAGGTGAGGATTTAAAAAAAAATTGGCGATGCATTGTTACTAAAACTGGAAAACATGAAGATAATAGACATCAAATCTACCCTGCCTGCTGCAGTCATTTCCCTCTCTGGGCCTCCCTTTTCTTCATTTGTAACAGGAAACTTGGTGAGATATTCTCTTAAAACCCCAAAAGTTCTATAAAGCCATCATTATATTTCTCAACCTTTAAAACTAAATTTTGAGTTTACTATTCTTATAATTGTATTTGGTGAACCCGATGATCCTTCATGCAACAAACAGTTTATGTGAACTGTTATGTGAACAGGAAATATTAGAAATTTTAGTTATTTTTGTAAAATTAGAAATAGGATTCCTAACCTGAAAACCTTTAAAGATATACACGTAAGAAAGAAACTAGAAAACAAAAGAAGATGCTAATAAACTATTATTGGCCATGGCCTCTCAAAATATGATGTGCACCTGGTTGAAATACAGACTTGGGTGAGGGCTGGGATTATGGATGTATAACAAGTACAAGTGATTCTGACCCTGGACCAGACTTTGAGTGAGAGTCTACACTACAAAATAATAAGGAAATATAGTAAGAATATGATGGATGTAAAGTGGTGTCATTTCCTGAAAGCCTGTAGAGGAGGTGAGCTTGAGCCAGGTGACTGGGGCTGTGCGAGGCTAAGGGAGAGCAAACAGCATAAATGAACAGCACTGGAGGGAAAAAGCAAGAAATAAGTAGGGTAGTGGAGATGATTTTGTTTGACTACAAAAGATAAGATTGGATCTTTACTGGTGGGGCGGGTAGTATGACAATGAACCAGAGAACTCAACATTTTTGAGCTGAAAAATACCTTAGAAGTTCTCAGTTTCACTAATTTGAAGTCGATGAGGAAACTGAAAAGAAAAATGATTTCATTAGGCAATGACAGAGCTCAGAGTGGGAACCATGCTGAGAAATTTAGATTGCATACATTCTGTAGATAGCAGAGTGGTTGATAGAAAAACATTTGGTACTGTTACGCAAGGTAGAAACATGAAGAATAAAAGCAAGAGAAACTGAACTATAGGAAATAATTTAATAGTCCAAGCATGAAGTTTTGGGTAAGGTCTGGGTTAGGGAGATTAGGAAATAAAGGGCAGGGCTTAATCTAAAAATTTTTGTTTCTGAATACATTATAATAGCTGGAACCAGCTGATTAAGTCATTTTTCCTGTAATATAATTCCCTCCATCCTTCCCATATTCTAATTCAATGTTTTTCAATCCTGACTCCACATCAGCATCACCTCAGGAGCTTTTTTAAAAAAAATGGGACTGCTCGGACTCCACCCCACACAAATTTAATCAGACTCTCTGGGAGTGCAGCCCTGGCATCAGTATTTTTAAAAGCTCCCCAGGTGATTGTAATGCGCAGCCAGTGTTGAAAATCACTAATTTAATATATAGTCACCAGCTCATTCCATAGACTGCATTTCTGCCCCTGAACATTTCCCCTAGTGTTAACTATTACACTAGCACTAGATCATTTTTAATACTTGGTGTGCTTTGTGGTGGATTTTGATGGTTTATAGCACATATTCTAAGCTCATTGTCTTCTATCCTTCATTAACTGTCATGGCTGAGTTGTGAACATATCCTGATATCCCTCATTGGCAAGAAAAGGAAAAAAGATTTGGCTCATTATTGGATGGAAATGATAAAACTGGTTTATGAACCTACATGGTACCATAGTGGAGCAGTGTGTTGCCTTGCAGTTATTTCACTTGATTTTATCTTAGCTTTAATAATCTCTATGAATAGGCTCTTTAGGATTAGAGCTGATCAGAGTTAAGTATTTAAAATAGCACTTGGACCCTTGGAACTTTTATTTCCAATCTTCTCTCAAAAATCATTTCACTTTTTGATGTAAAAAAATTCTTACGGTGAGAATTCCTCGTGGCTTTTTCCTTGGTGACTAACTTAACTTTTAAACCTTCATTGATTTATTCATTTCTCTAAAATTGAGTACCTACTATGTAGGTATTTTTTTATGCGAGCATGCCAAGAAAAGAAAAACATTTTTTCTGTTCTCAAAGAGGAAAGATAAGCACAGTTAATTTCAGGATATGGTATTTATTCAGTTTAGACATTTAAAAAGTACTTGGGGCACTGTTGCTTGGACGCAGCTCAGCAGTCAGTCACAGAATAAAGGATAGATGCATCAGAAAAAATAAATAAAATAAAAAGTATTTGGTTTATACACTTAGAACTGTATTCAGTGAATATTATTTAAAATTCAATTCACTCATTTAGTTATAAAATAATATATTCACATGTTCAAAAACTAAATAAAAGAGAATATTTTTCCTTTCATTCTTGCCCCACATCTGCCTGATTTCCCACTCATACCCCACAGAAGTCACTATTGTTCATTTCCTGGGTACCCTTTCAGAGTATTTTAAAATAAATACTATATAAGCAAATAGAAATACATTCCCATTTCCCCCATTTTATGCTATTTTGCATCTTTAAATTTAAAAATATTAAATTTTAATATTTTTTCTATATAATCACATTCTTTTTCACGTTGTTATTCTTCCACAATATCCTATTGATGGTGACCTAGGTTGCTTCCAATTTCTTATTACAAAGCTGAAGAAAATAACTCCACCTCTGTGTCATTTTACCTGTGGGAGGTTTTTTTGTAGGTTAAATTCCTACCAGTGAAATTACTGGATCTTTAAAGAGTATACGTTAATATTACTGACTGCCTCTTTAAGATAAATTCCTAAGCATGGGATTCTGGGTTGAAAGTTATAAATATTTTTAAGGTTTTGATATGTACTGACAACTTACCATTTACAAAGTTTGTATTGACTCATTTTCTCACGTGCATAGCATATAAGCACCCATTTATCTGAAAACTTGCCAGCACTGGAAACTATTACTTTTCTCTTTTTATAGTTCTTTGTTTATGTAGTAGGTAACAATATATGTATAAATGATAAATATAAAGATATATTTATATAAATGAATGTATTTATATTATATAAATCAATATATATTTTATAAATATATAAATATACTTATTTATATATACACATACATTCATAAATTGTATATACAGATATAATTTTAACATGCAAGTCTATAACAATTATTAAATAGTTTGAACTTGAGTCCATATGTTTATTATGCATTTATGACAAGGAAATTGTTAGTTCATTTTGATTGTCGAACTTTGAAAAAAAATTTCTTACTGATTTGCAAAAAATAGATGATATCTATTAATATAAATAATAATGACATATTTATTACAGCTCTTTCTTGTTACAGGCACTGTGCTAAACATTTTTAATTGGTTCTGAGTATTGTAAACGTTTTATCTGAGTTTGGTGTGTGTCTTTAATCTTTACTGAAACAGTATTTCCACTTTAAACCTTATACAGGCTTTAAAAATTATGGGATAAAATAAATTAATTTCTTTTGTTTAGTAGCTTTAGATATTCAAAAAGTCTATGCCACTCTAAAGTCAGACTAGAATTTTTCTTTTTTTCCTAGCTCCTACAGGATATTAAATATTTTAATACCCAAATCAATCATATATACATATATAAATATGAGTATTTATGAATGGTTAGCTACCTACAATCTTTCCTGTTTTAAGAAAACATTTGTATCTTTTTATAAAAATATATTTTTAAATGTATAGATAACTAAAAAATGGGAGCAGGGGCCAGGATTATCCACAATCCCACCAACCTGAGACAATCTCTATTAACAGAGCATTCCATCCTGGCTGGTGTGGCTCAGTGGATTGAGCATGGGCTGTGAACCAAAGGGTCCCCCGTTCAATTCCCAGTCAGGGCACATGCCGGGGTAGTAGGCTGGGTCCCTTGGGGGGGGGGTGGCGGGGGGAGGGGGGCAGGGGGCGCACATGAGAAGCAACCACATGAGAGGCAGCCATGTGATGTTTCTCTCCCTTTCTCCTTTCCTTCCCTTCTCTCTAAAAAGTAAATAAATAAAATCTTTAATAAAAACGTTAGAGCATTCCAGATTGTATTCTATATATAAATATGTAATATGTTTTTATACAAAAATAGCATTATACTATGCATGTATTTTGTAACCTCCCCCCACGTTTTAGCCACATGGAGTGAATTTCTTTCTATGTGGGTCACTCTATATTCTCATCATCAGTCATCGTTTTGGATGGAGGAGACCTCTCTAATGAAATACTTTCACATCCCAAAGAAGGAAAGCTCTACAGAATCATTCCAGGAAAAATCTCACCTGCCTGTTTGATGTTCAGCTGGTCAGAATTTCCTAAGGCAATTTAATCTCATTGTTTATCAAAGATTTTCCCTTTCTTTGAGAGCCTGCCATGAAAAAAAAAAAAAAATGAAGAAGAAAAGAAAGAAAAAAGGCTATACAGTGGTCAATCATTAACCTGCCCCAACAAGAGAGACAACTCAGAAACAAAATTAAAATCACTTTGTTAGCAAGGCATGGTTCAAAATATTCTTCTAGACTAGGTTTCCTTAGTTTGCTTCCCTATTCTTTCCCACACCTCATTCTCTTCCCCCTACCCATTCTATATGCAGGTCTCCTTCCTTTAGATAATTTTAAACATGTGCTCCTTATTTATTCCTCAACAAATATAATGATATGATTTGCTCTCTCAGATATCTGACCTTAGGTCTGTTGTAGCTGCAACACTAGTACAGGCCATTCCATCCATTATGAATGCATTCATGTGTGTGCCGGCAACGGTAGGCTGGTGGTAATGTTACCTTATTCTGGAGACTTACCTTTATAAATAAATAATGATATGTTTCTGTAAAATGCCTTTAGCAAAAGCAGAGAAACCATTTCTTCTCAAAAGGCTGAACAGTTTAAAAAATAAAAATTGATACCCAAGGTTTGTCAATAGGGTATACACCATTTATGTGGAAAAGAAAAAAGACAAAGAAAGAAAGAAAGAAATGAACTGGAAACTCTATAATGCTAAATTGTGTAGCTGAAATTCTTCAGATGGCAAGTGCAAAATCTAAATGAACAGATCAAAGAGCCTAAAATAGATTCTTGGATATGCAAGGACACTTATCTCTCTACCTCCAAATGTGTTGCACGTGAAAAATAATTCGTTTACTACACTTAAAAATCTTAGATAAAGATATATTCCTATCTATTAAGATAATACTGAAAAGCTGTAATAAATAATGTCAATGAGAGTGATAATAACTTAGTATTATATACGATAGATTTTTCTTATTTAACATTACCTTTTTTTCCTTTCTTAACTAATTCACATTAAACTTGTATATTAAGCTAGATATTCAAGTCTAGGTACTAATTTAAATAGCTTCATGCAGTATAGTGAGCACTAGCTTCCTGAGATGATCCGTTCTGTACTGTATAATCTAGTCCTACTTCTAACAACGTAGAAAGTGCTTTGTGGTTGCCACTAGAGGGCAAATAGCCTTCTGGACTTCTCTTTGACCAAAGAGCATCTCAGTCCAGGCAGCCAAAGTTTTAAGGTCTCATATAACTAGCCTTAAATCTTATATTGCCAACTCCTAGTCAACCCACAGGCTCAGCAGGCTAAGAACATTTAAAGTGAAGATTTAAATGTGCTCTTTTACCATTTTACCAAATGGTCCATTTGGGATGATGGACATCTTCCCTGCGTGTACTAACCCCTGACCTTCTAATCCTACCTAGCCTTTCTGATCTAGATCTTAAACCCCACTGCGCTGCCAGCAAGGTGATCTAACCTCACAGCATTCAACAGCATTCTTAGAACTTAGAGTGACATAAAAGATACTTTCCAATCTCATTAATTTCTGCTTGCATTTCCGGTCTCACCTCCTACCACTCCCTCACATTCCCTCTACTCTGCACTACTTGAGAATTACTTGCAGCTCCTTAAAGATTATGTCATTTTAGGTACCCCTGTCTTTGCTCCATCTGTTACTTCTATCTGAGATGCTGGCACTACCCACAATACATTATTGAAGACACAGTTCAGATATTACCTACGAGAAGCATTCTAGCCTATGCTGATTTCTTTCTTGCCCCCTTCCTGTTCCTAAGCCATAGATTCAGTTTCTCCCTTCTCTATGCTCCTCCAGCATTTTATACACACCCATTAACAATGCTAACTTGGTACTGTGATTATGTCTAGCAAAATATGAGCATTCAATACATTTTGAAATGTAAACTCAACTGTTTTGTCTTTTTTTTTCCCTGCATTAGATATTGTTAGGAGTTCTGGAAGAAGGATGGAATGCAACCAACTGCTTTCCACTCCAGGACACAGAGAGCAGGCAGTTGTGCTGTTTGAAGAATGAGTTCTCACTGCCCTTGAGTAAGCAGGTACAAAATTTACACAAATAATAATTTGGACTTCACTGCTAGTTAAAAGAAGCAATTAGGACTTTAGGCATAAAGAAATATCTGGAATCTTGAGAGACCAGGTAGACCAGAAAAGGGTTGGAGAGGCCAAACATCACTACCCAGAGTCAGGAAAGTGGTCTGAAATAGGGCTGCTGCCTGGAGGTGCCCCTGGGTGGACTCGGAGAAGAGCCCTGCGGGAGGATCCCTTGCAGTGCTCAGGGGCTGTGCTGAGGAAACGGCCGCACCCTCAGCACAGGACTGTGTCAGTTGATGGGAGTCCTGCCTCAACTAGGTGAATGATCACGAGGTATGATTCTCGCCCTATGATAAAGTCTTTTCGTCTTTTTTAAAGAACAACAAACTACTCCTTAAAACTATCAAAGATCATTAAAAATAAGGTGAGCCTGAGAAACTCACAGCCAGGAGGAACCGTAGGGAGACATGGTAACTAAATGTAGTGTGGTGTACTGAATGGGACGCTAGAACAGAAAAGGACATTAGATGAAAACTAAAGGGATCTGAATAAAGTGTAGACTAGTTAATGCAGCGTGTCAGGATTGGTTCATTAGTTATAATTATATATTACCAAGGTAAAATATTAATAATAGTGGAAGCTGGGTGTGCCATATATGGAATCTCTCTGTACTGTTTCCAATGACTCTGTAAATATAAAACTGTTTAAAAGCGGAAGTTTATTAAAAAGAAAGAGAAGGAGGAGTAGGAAGAGAGGAGAAAAACACAAACAAACTAACCTGCGAGAACACCTCCTCCCAAGCCCTCAGGACACTGGAAATGCCCAGGGCACAGGGACCCCTGAGCGCCCAGCGTGCAGGGACTAATGACACTCATCGATATCCCCGAGTGCCTGGTTTTTTAATGTGATCAAATGCCGTCCTCAGGGGATGAAAATTTCTTTCCAATAAGGAAGTAACAAATGGTAGTAAAACATGTTTTTCTTCTGAGTATGTATATATACATATACATATATAGTCTGTGTATGTTTATATATATAGTTTTCTTCTGAATACATACATAGTTTTTCTTGCTTAAATTACAAAAAAAAAATTTTATTTGGAGTTTAACAGAGTTTACCCTAACATTTAGAAAGCATGCTGTGAGATAAACTACTATCTTAGTGCACAAAATAATACAAACTCCATTCTTTAATAATATTGCCACTTTTCTGACATTAACCTGGAGGCAAGCCATCTTTATAATAGTGAGATGTTAAAACTGAGGCAGAAAATATGTGAAGAGAGATCACATAGAAAATCATGTCTACATAGTTTTAAGTAAAAAAAAAGGTTCAATTTCTTTTTTATATAAAAAGCAAACATATTACAATTCTCCTAAGTACTAACATTTAAGGTACATAGTCTAAAAATAAAAGGTGCTCTTCTAATGAATTTTTAATATAAAAATTATTCTCTAATTTTTTTTAGTTTACTGAAAGTCTTGGTAAATGATATTTATCAAATAGCATTTTATCCATGAGGGGTATTTCAAAATAATTTGGAATACAGACATTGTATTTTTGAATCTTGCATAGTTCATGGTATTTGTCTTTCAAAATGGTAAGGTATAGGAGGAACTTACACTTAAAAGAAGATGTCAAAGAAAGGAAAGATGACCCGAATATAAAGGTTTCAGATAATGGATTTAAAAGCTTTTCCTCTGCCAGCATCCTGTGCATTGACCAAAGCAGCTGGGGGTCTTGCTGATGACTCAGAACTCTGCTAAACCGCCTTGCTTATCACAAGAGAGGCTAACAACCACACAAATATAAAGCTGTAACCCACTCTCTTTTTAGTTTGAACAGACAATTCATGCTGATATTTTATTCTGGACATATTGTGTGAAATGTAAAAAGGTCATTTTTGATACTTTCAGAATAAATTTAAATCAATGCTGTTCTAAAATATACTCACTATCAAATATATATTTAAATACATTCTAGTTAACATATTAAAATGTATTAATACCAGATGGTGGTAATTAATTACATGGAATAGACCCTCTGTTTCTTTCTCAAAACAAAGTAAGAAGAATGAATACAAGGGAAGAGTGAAGAAATGTATGTGGTTGGAGGCAACAGGGTGGGAAGGGCTCTAGGTGATACACAGAGGAAAGGAGACTGTGTGGAAACCCTCTCTGTGCCAGCAACTCTACGGGTGAACTTCCACACCTACTCTAGCGGTCTACTATGCTTAGAAATTTGACGTGGCATTTTCTGATTTTAAAAACTTCAACAAATCAATTACGCATATTTTAGAACTTAGGTCTCTGATATTCAGAGAGTTTGGTAACTGGTCCAAGGTCACCTACCCAGTAGAAGCGGACCCAAGTATCAAGCCTAGATGTATCTGATTCTGTAGACCTGCTGTACTATCACTTAGCATATCCCTGTCAAAAAATTTTATGCCTGCTTTTGGATTGGAGATTTTGGTAGGTTAATTCATACCTGTAAGAGCTACCAAAGGTCGAACTCATTGTTGAGGCTAATTGAACCTCATCAATTTTCTCAACTTTTTTTTTTATCTGTATAATCTTTGCTCTCTTTTGTGGACCATAAAGAAGGATATCAAATGCTTGATGCTGTGCTATAAACCAGGGCAATATTACACTGGTGCCCCTATACTATATCTGCACTTGGAATGTCTAGAGCAGTGCTTGGAATCTGATATCCTGGATATGTATTTTTATGTCCCAGATAGTGTTTCAATTATATAAATTTGGGGGGGTTCATTATTATTGTTTCTAGTTCTGTTTTTCATCTTTTTTCATCTTGTCTTTTGATTTTTTACAATATAAGTGGTGGTGTTTTTACAGGGGCAGACTGACTGCCAGAGGTATGCACCAAGATCCTTACACCTTGGCAAACACTGGCCTCCAGTTTTCAGTGTCCCACTGCCATGAGTCTCTCAGGTCTCTCAGTTTTCCTCCTCTCAGCCACAGCTTTCACAACCAGCCACAACCTTCAGGAGAAGAATGGACCCAAATATCAGGTTCACCTCATCCTCTCTCAGATCTTGACCTCACAATTCCTCACAGCCTTGCTGGCTTTGGATGATTTTACATTTTGATATTTTTAATGTTTAGTCCCCTCCTCTAGCCTCCCTCAGTTGGTCTAAAACAACCTAGGCTGTTAATGCTAGGAGAAAATTCACCCATACAGGTCAGTTATTTTTAAATTTATGTCAGTATAAAAATAGTTTCCATAAAAAACTGAGATATTTGACTTCTCATAAAAAATTATGACCTGGCTGGTGTGGCTCAGTGGATTGAGGGCCAGCCTGCAAAGAAAGGGGTCGCTGGTTTGATTCCCAGTCCAGGCACATGCCTGGGTTGCAGGCCAGTTCCCTGGTAGTGGGTGCGCAAGAGGCAACCACACATTGGTGTTTCTCTCCCTCTCTTTCTCCTTCCCTTCCCCTCTAAAAATAAATAAATAAATAAAATCTTTAGAAAAATTACATATTAGGGCATACTGACCCCAACTTTTTCCATGTGAGCAATCTGTTGAATCAGAGTAAGGGCTGTCACTTTGAGATAATGTCAAGCATGATTCTAGTTCACAAGTTTTTCCAGCATCCTGGTTTATCATACCAGTCATCTTTGTTCATTTCTGCTACTTGCCTGGCCCCTATAGCCATTTGCTTTTGTAACGCCTAGTTCAAGTGACTACAAGTTAGGCAACAAAAATCCAAATAAGCTAAATTGAGTTAACACCCAGCAGCAGCAGAGATTTTGCTTATTCTGGTTGATAACCCACAGAACTAAAGAAATTTCTGTCTGCATAATATAGTTGAGGTAAGTCACACAACATCATTGTTATTTACATTCTGCAATGAGTTTTTATTCATAAACATTTCTCATTTTTACCTGCTAACTCACAAATTTTGATTATCCAATCATGACCAAGCAATTCTAATCTATACCAACTGCTTAAAGACTTACAATTTCTTCTTTAATTGAGTCTCATTTCCTTGTTTCCTCAATTGAAATAATTAAATGATTGTTCATGGAGTTTTGTAAAAATTAATTTGAGTAATAGTGAATATTCAGTTTTAGGGGAAGGGTTAATTTTCTCATGCATTACATCCATGATTGGAAAATGCTCATTTTGTCTCTCCCTTGTTGAATATTTAAGCAGACACCCTGTGTCAGGCACTATCCTAAATGCTGAAGATGCCAAGATGAATAAGGCACAGGCCCTAACCTAGAGAAACTCACTGTAGTAGGGAAACAGACACGAAAAACAGTCCTTACAACAATTCATAACAAATAATGTTAATTGAGTTATGAACAAAGAACAATGGGAGTGACTAGGTATGTCTCAGGAGTAGAGAAGAAAGGCTTTTCAGAAGGAAGTGTATTTCAACTTGCTCTTAAAAGGATGATTTAGTTGTTGGTCAAGTAAAAAAGAGGGAGAATGTCTTTTTGGTGTCTTGAGTAAACCATAGTTCCCCCAAAACTCCCTCTGGTTTCCCTGCCTCAAATTCTTTCCTCTCTACACCAATTGTTCAAAGCAAAATCTGATCATTGGTGTCCCATCCTCTTCATGATGAATTTAGACCCCTCAGCTGAGGCCTTTGTCATTCTAACAAATACATCCTGCCCATACATCCAGTTCTAGTTCCTGTCCTGGCTCCCAGGCAGGGCGTGAACGCTCAGAAGAACATGTAACCTTGTGCTTTCATGCCTTTTGCCTGAGTTTCCTCTGCCTCATTCATGTCTTCTATGCTTCTTTTCCCGCACTCTAGGGATACCTCCATTAGCACCTATCCACTGTATGGTAAAGCCTGGTTATCTTGCCCGGGTTCAACCAAAAGGCTGTTGGATCCATGTAGCTCAGCCCAGTGCTTAGCATGAACTGATCCTCACTCAATACCTGCTTTTTTAAATGAACAAATGAATTAAAGAAACACTGCATGCTTACTATAGCTACAGGTCAGGGGATAAGGGCTGAACTGTAAGAAGATGAGATACATAAGGTACTATATGTCTGGTGATAACAATATCCGAGAGTACTATGTACACCTTTTCACTTAGATGATACTGCTACATCTCTGGGATATTGGCCTTCACTTAAGTGAACTTAACTTCACTTAAGTTCAGAGTTATTGTTGTTAACAGGTTTTCAATACATTTGACTTATAAGAACACTTGTTAGCTATTAAAGGGGAGGGAGGTTTCAGGGTTGGATGAAAAAAAGTGAAGGTATGGAGCAAAACAAAACAAAACAGAAAAACAACTCACAGACAGAGACAAGAGTATGTTGATTACCAGAGGGAAAGGAGGGTTTGGGGAGGTAAAAGAGTGTATAGAAAGCATAAATGGTGACAGAAGGAAACTCGACTCAGGGTGGTGAACACACAATACAATATACAGGTGATATGTTATAGAACTATACACCTGAAACCTACATATGTATTTTAACTCATGTCATCCAAATAAAGTCAATAAAAAAGAAAAAATGCAAAAAAGAACTCTTGTTAAATTCTGATAATAAAGCAAAATACCACACGATCTGACAGTAGCATCAAAAATATCAATTGCTTGAAGTAAAACAAAGTGATGGCTACAACTTTTAAGTCAAGGTTTTTCCAAGGCTTACATTTGTGCCATTTCAATTTATCTTCCTGATTCTAAATCTTGGTTTCCATTAGGTCTGAGCTCTTTCTAGCTCTAACTTTGGTCTTAATCCTTCTCAAAAGTTGGAGTTCTAGATGCAATATGGTATACTAGATTGGATCCTGTAAAAGAAAGAAGAACTAGTAGGCAAACTGGTGAGATCCAAATGAAGTCTGTAGTTTAGTTAACAGTAATATCAAAAAGTTAAGTTCTTAATCATCACAAATCTACCATAGTTATGTAAGATGTTAATATCTAGAGAAACTGAGTAACAAGTACGCAGAACTCTGTTCTAATCCTACAACTTTTCTATATGCTTAGAATTATTCCAAATAAAATGTTTATTTTTTAAAAAGTTGAAGTGTGATAAGAATTATGTTTAGAGTATGTGTATCACCTACAGAGAAATCAAATTCACTCAGAGATGGACCTATGACATAATACTACAACCCTTATGTCTTCGGCACCCCCAAAATGCAGAGCACCGATGGTTTCCTATGTAAAACATCCTTCTGTGCTACACTTTGCTTCCAGACTGACTGAATTCTATATGTGTATTTGTATTCTAGGAAGAGTTCACATGAATCTTGGATTTTATGCTTATTGTCTTCAGCCAGAACTGAAATTCCTGGGATCCCTTATTAAGCTAAAAAAGTCACTAGTAAGTAATCTTTATTCTTTTCAATAATAACACTAAACAAAAAACAGTTAAACTAGAAATTCTATGGTTGTGTGTTTTCTTTTTTCCTTCCTTCCTTCCTTCCTTCCTTCCTTCCTTCCTTCCTTCCTTCCTTCCTTCCTTCCTTCCTGTCTTCCTTCCCTCCATCCTCCTTTCTTTTTGCACCAGTAATTCATGTTTGTTGCAGAAAATTTAGAAAGACAAAAAATCATTTTACTTTTATTGTTGTAAATCAGTGATTCTCAACCGGGGTGTCACAGGAATTTTTAAAACCTGCAATACCTTACTATTTAGTCAAGGGCACTGACCGCCTTTTCCTTAGCTTGTCAATTAAAAACAATTACAACAGCCAACATAATAATAGTTGTCTGATGTGAATGCTGTGTCTTGAATCACAAATACATAGGTCATCTAACACAGTTGCATCTTATTGTTCCCATCGCATTATAAAGATACATCCGATTGGTTCATTCTTTGTATCAGAAATCCTTATACACAAGTATAGGTACCTGATTTTTAAAAAAAATCTCCCTGGAGCAAAAAGGGTAGGTAATTACTAGTACTATTATTGTTGCAAATCAATAAAAATTACACTCCTTTTTTGTCAGATTGGCAAAAAATATTATTTTTGTTGTGCTGCAGAATTCTAGTAATTAGTTTATGTGTGCCATGAGACGAAAAAAGTTGAAAATTGTCATTAGAAATTAATACTTAATAAGATAAAAAAGGGGTAAAGGAAACATTCAATATACTTTTATTTCATAACATTAAATGTGACTGTGGAAACAAAGAGCAATTCTAAATTACATTATGATAACAGATGTTTCTAGGTAATGTCAGTTAACTGTATACAGCTTAATAAAGCCGGAAGCATGTTTTACCAGCTACTCCCATGGTTTGCACCTATACAAACACAATCTGCATAATTGAGAACCAAAATTTTAAAATATCCATTGACTTTAAATATTGGATAAATAGGAAAACTAGCCGCATAGTTTATACTGTAGAGAATCTCAATTTAATAATAAAATTGCTAAGTGATTTACTCTCCTGCAAGACCACAGGCCAGTAAAGGGGCCTCTTCTCCCCAAAGCCACCAAGAAGAACGTTATCTCTGAGAATGTGAGGAAATATCATGGGTACAAATATGATTCTGAAATCCACAGGCAACGAGGATCAAATAGAGAAGAGACCAGAGGAAATGACCTAACTGGGGAAAATTTTGCTTGACCCTTACAAAGTAACTGGGCACATGAGGAGACCAGACTCATAACCAGAATTTCTGGGTAGCTGTCAGAGCTGTTTCCTGCCCATAGCTGAAGGAGTGTAAAAACACAGGTGACCTCACAGACCACCTGATCCAGGGTAGTCAGAACTGAAAAGAGAGTAGCAGATAAGAGGTATTCTGACTGACAGATATTAGTGTCAAAGTATGATGGCTGAAGAGAGTGCTCAGAGAGCCGTGGGCACGCCACCAATATCTGCAATTGAACAAACGAGTTGATGAAGGAATGAATGAATTAGAAGCATGAGTTGTTGGAGTTCAGCAGAACCTCATAGACCAATCAGTTCTAGCTGCTCATTGCTCTGACAGGCAGGGAAGCTGAAAAGGAGAAGATTGCACTAGACTTACCCAATCAATGGTAGAGCTGAGGACAGATTAGGATGCAGAACTCATCACTTCTCCAGAGCTGGGATCCAAGAGTTTTTTAGAATATCTTGCAGATTATGTCACATTTTCCCCAGAGCAGCTGATTTTTTCTTCTGTATGTATTTAATGTATACAACTTTATGAGTTTGGTGATAAATATATATCCTTGAAATCATCACCTTCAAATGTTTCTTCCTGCTTTATTCATTCATTCATTCATTCGTTCGTTCATTTATCTTTGATAAAAACACCTAAGATCTACCCTCTTAGCAAAATTTTAAGTATTCAATACAGTGTTATTAACTAAGGGCTCTGTGCTGTACTTTACCCATAGATCTCTAGAATTTATTCATCTTGCACAACTGAAACTTTATACCTTTTGATTTAATCTTCACATGGCCTAATTACAGAAGCTACATAGTTCATAAAAGGATATGTTCTATGTAACTTCAGTTTAAAAATAAAACATGAGAATTAACAATATGTTTTTCATGACTTGTAATTCTGTTGAATTTTTAGATCTTTGTTAGGGAGTGAGCTCATGTTGTTCTGACCCAACTCTGTGAAGAGTTTTCGTTGTCGGAAAACGGGCTCCACCCTCCCCTTTGCTGGCCATGATACACATTAGTGCCAAACCTGCCTCGGTGGTTACACTGTACTGGGAGTTCTCCAAAGTGAAACTTGGCTGAGTGATTCTACTCCTCCTTTCACTCCTGAGAGTCTGTATTTGGGGAACCAGTTTACCCTGCTCATCTTGGTTTTCCTGCATTTATTTGTCAACAGTTTCTCCCTCTAAACCTCCCTGGCTTGATTCAAAGTTTGAAAATATAGCATCTACATTAACACTAGGATTTAGTGATTAGTGATTAGACTTCTGAAAGTGAATTTATATGTATACTTAGAGGCAGAGATATTGATATAGATTATTAATCTCTACATCTGATTGACCTCTTTTACTCTCTTCCAGTTCTTCATCTACATTTCCTCTGCCTATGACAACTACTAATTTCACTCAGTCCTTCATTTTGAGATGATGCCTCTCAGGACTGAGAAAATTAAATGATGTATATCTAAATGTGAAGCCATTTCACAGTGCCTGGTCACAGTTCAGTACATGGTGGCTACTACAAGCTGTCACATCATCATCGTCAACATCTGTCTCCGCTGCATTCCCTCCCCAATTCATTCCCATTCCTAGTGTGTCAGCTCCTAAAATTTCTGTACAAATAACTCTCCAAAAAAAAAACAAAAACCTTTCTTGAATCATCTACCTTTACCTATAGGCTCAATGCAATTCCATATGCATAGTGTTTCCTTTTAAAATTTATTATTATACTAACTGTTGATTAGACCAGTATTTGTAAAAATGCGGCCCTTGAGTCACTGCATCTGAATCACCTGAAGCAGAATAACTCAGGGTGGCTCCCAGATGTCTGTATTTTAAGCAAGTACACAGAAGACTGTTTTGCACACCAAGATTTGGAAACCAGTATTAGTCTATTTCCAATCCCTACCATTTCATTGGTGCCATCACTTCTCTAGAACTTGTTGGTCAGAATAAATAAATACATATAACAATTATTATAAAGATTTAAATCTCCAGAGGAAATAGGACCTAGGACAAATTGGTAGATAATGAATAAATGATAATACAATGGAGTCAAGCCTCCTCTGGGTTTAAGTATCATGGGTATTAGAAGAGATGAATGAGTGAATGCAAACACTCCCCCAAATTGCAAACTTCAGGTAATGTAGTTATAGGGGAAACTGGCTATTTATTTCCCTTCCTTAATTGAAAGATTGAGTTTGACAGTGCACTGTTGTATACAAAGTGAGCTGTCGCAAATTCTTTTTGGAACTATATAGACTCCACTTCCTAGGAAAAAAGTCAGTAAAAATGTAGAAGATAACCAGAATTTGTCTGTGCAATAAGACTATCACATAATGAGACTAGTTTTCTTGGATGACTCAGGGAAATCAGAATTGATAATTTACCGCCATACTGTGTATTTCAAAAACACAGCCACTACGTGAATATAAATATTTTCCATGTTGTAGATGATACTTTTGTGTTAGATGGTAATGTACAAGGCATGCACAAAGCAAGTGAGATGCTTTAAAGTAAGTGCCAAATCTCTTGCAAGCTGAAATATTAGTATTATTGACATAGACCAAGTACCTTCATCACCCAGGTGCTGGTTAATCTCTTTACTGCATGTACTAAAGTGGTATTAGGCATTGAGAAGTGAAGACCAGTGAAGCATTTTACTAAAACTATAATTGCAAAGTTAATTGAAGATCACAAATCCAGAGGGAAGAGCATGCACATTGATGAAAAAATGCCATAATATCACAGAAATTTACATTTGGAAGGCACCTAGATAATTTCTAGTCCAATCTCCCACCCAGATCATTATATTGTGTCAAAAATGTGAATATAGGGGAAATTCTGTGTGTTGATCTAGGTAATATTTATATCATGTTCTAGAGTTATCATGACTAAATTGTTATTAATGAAGCTCATTGGTTCAAAGTTCCTTCTCTAATATTTTTTCCTCCTTCTACTTACATTCCTAAATGTTAGACCTGAGTTCCTGCCCCCACCTCTTATATTTTCTTTTCCATTATCTGTGAAAAGTTTGTTCCAATATATTTATTTGTTCTATTAGTGCCCAGATACTTCCCAATTACTAACCGAAATTCCTCCACTTGCTGTAAAATAGCTTTTATTCAGCATGTACTACAATCACTGGTAGGATTATAAAAATTAAATGACCAAGAGGAAAAGCCATGTCTAGACTGTGGTTTTTATTCATGACAAGGAAATGAGAACTAACAGGAAGTCCTTCAGACAATTTCCCTTCTCTGCCACGTACCATCCCACTAGCAAGTGGATGGACTTTTGAGGGATGGTTTTTGGAGCTCACTGCCAAGCTTGGTCCTCCTCTTCATTCACCCCTAAACTCTGGAATTGTCAGAAAATTCAGTGATGACAGCAACAGATATAGAACTGTGGCCACTACTTCTTGCCATTATTTGAAACAATTCTAAGTTTCAAAAGAAAGATAACCTTTTTCTAAGCTACCTAAGTCAGAAGGAAGAAAGAGCCCCCTTATAAATCTGTGGTAAAGATCCTAGAACTGCGGTTTTAATGAAATTGATACCCACTCTCATTCAGTTCAGCAGGACAACATAAAGACGCCATGGGAGCCTGGGGCTCAGGACGCAGGCTATGGCAGGATGAAGGAGGAGTGCAACACTAATGTTATTTCATGTCCTTTCAGAAGTTCAATAATGGATTTCTGAACACCTGGATTATAAAACTGCTGTCTCGTTAACAACAAATTAAAACATTAATCATATTCCAATTGAAACAAAATGAAGAATCATTTTTACACTAACAACATTTTTATTCTAAGATGAAATTTGCCAAGATAAATAAGCAATATTGGTCACATTATTATAATAGCAATTTCTAAATTCATATTGTTGAATGGGACCCTTCCTTGTACCTACTTACCTTACATAGTGTTTGGCTGTTTCATGAAATAAAACAGCACCTGACTCTCCACAAAGAAATTTGGTAAAAATTGCCTTTTCTATTGACTTATTTCTTGTTTACAGTTTTATCAACAGGACAGGTAATTTACTTTTGCTTTTGGTGGTCACTCCATACTTCCAAGGAAAACTGGTTTGACCTACTGGAATAAAAAGATTTGGGTCAATGTGGGTGAATATAATGATTAGTTGGTGTGCAGAGGGGACATAAACTTCATTGTCATAATAACATATGACTGTACTTAAATTCTGATTGTAGGAAATGATTGAGAAGGAAAATAAAGAGTTGGAAAAGAGAAAAAGGAGGTTCAGCTTGGAGGTGAACCCCGGGCAGAGCGAGAACCAGCAGGAGCTGTGGAAGCATGGACGCCACCCAACTCACCAGGTCCGTAACAGTTCTAGTTCTGGCTCGCACAGACCCCATGACCTCTCCTTCCACCACTCTCCTCACTTGAGAAAACACCAGCAAGCTCATAAATAACTTACAGTTTTAGCAACTTTCCCTAAAGCTTTTTGCTGAGTAGACTAGAACTTTCCGGGAATGTCAGCTGACCTAGCAGATACCCCACAACCTCCTACCCTTCTTCCCAATCTTCAGGTCACCTTTAAACAGCTCTCCATTAGGCTGTCATCCTAGCAGATTGTGCCAACCCCCCTGAGTAGCCATGTGAGCACTTACTATGTGGATAATTCTCTCACTGATCCATAAAAAGTAACAAAAGACAAAGAGCTGGCCTTGCCTCTAAGCTGCTTTTGACTTAGTTGAAGATCTAAAACACACACATCAACAAATGTAAACTGCCATGTAATATTGAGATGAAATAAGTGAATCAGCTGTGATGAAACTATACATTAAAAACAGAAGGTAATAAAAATATTTATAATTAAGAATTTGTTAAATAAGTTACGGCAAATCCACATAATAGAATACTATGGAACCACAAAAATTATGACAAAGACAAGTGACTCTGAATATAGAAATATGTACATAATATATAAAGTGAAAAATTAGATTTCCAAGAAGTATGTATTGCCCATTAAAATCTTAGTGCAAGAAATAATACCTATATGCATGGGGGAAATACGCACACTAAAATGTTGATAGCCATTATTTCTAGGTATGTGTTTCTTTGTGACCTTTATTTTCATCTTCATGTTTTTTCTGTATTTTCTGAATTTCGTTTTGCAATATACATATATACTTTCATTATAAAACAGAACATCAGTAGAGTCACTTTTAAATAATTAGAGTTAGGGAATTAATGATAGATAGCTTCCTTCTGGATGAGGAAGCTGTTTTGCACTAAGTTCAACAATGTTTCTTGAAATAGTTGGTGGCTGTGGATTGGATGAAAGGAGAGTGAAAAATGATTTAGATGGGAAGACTATCATGAGATGAGGGAGAAAAGTAACAGTTGAATCTAAGCAAATGAAAGTTGAAGCAAAGAGAACAAGGGAGATCCTTGCAATTTCACCCCACCAAGCTTCAGTACATGCTATTCCCACTACTAGGAAAGCTATTTGTCTATAAGGAAGTCATCTTGCAAGATTCAGCTCAAATAACTCTTTTTCTTTAAGTTTCCTTTGACTCAGACTTTGTTTTTTTCCACCACTGCACCCCATACACTCCTGCGGTGTTACACAGAACATGTTGTATTCCATCAAGTAATCTTCTATTTATTTAAACCATTTCCTAAGCAGCAAGATCCATGAAGGTAAAGGTCCTAATTCATATTTTTCTTGAAAATAGTCTTGTCATAAATAGAGGTACAATACATGTTTGCATAGGTTTGACTTGAATTGAGTTGAAACTGTTTTATAGAAAGATCAGTTAACAGAGAGTCTTGAAAGTAGGGATGAAGAGTTAGGTTTGACACATTTATCTCAGTGGTATCAGAGGATGCTTTTCCCAAAAGTCGGATAAAAAGAAGGCATTACCATTCTTCCAACCATGTTCACCAGAGATTATTAGAGTTGGCAATTCTGGGAAGACTGTTATTAGACAATGTTGGAAGGTGCCAAGCATGCCCATTTAATAATCTGCCAAAGGGCAAAATCATTTTATGTATTACAGGTTGTAGATTCCTGATAAAGACAGAACAATGGCTTCATGGCTGATGTTAAAGCTTTTCCAAGTTACTTTGATGTCATATAGTTCCAATCTTATGCCCAGAAGCCTCAGTGATAATATATGTAGCTTTTTTACAATGTTGTCACAGTAATGGTCTTATTCTTCCTGAAAACATGTGTTTTATTCATTTTTAGCACATAATGTACACCAAGAGAATCATACATTAATGTTAACTTAATGAACAAGATGTTTTTAAAATGGCAAATATGGTTCCTTCAGATGAAGTATTATCTAATTAATTCATTATCAACTTTTTATATTATTCTGTCAATTATATTTTAAGAAAAATATGTCTTTAAGGTTTGTAGTCTTTAAAGATTATAAATATCATTTAATTCTATTCAAAGGAAGATAGTTCTGCCTCTAATCCCTCCCAAAGGATGGTTTTGTTTAACCTGGACTATTTTCATAGTCCATATTTTTAGGACTGTATATAAGACACACCTAGGTTTTAGAGGAGGAAAATAGGAAAAAAAATTGAAGCAAAAAATGTGGTAAAATACAATGGAATTCTATACAGCAGAGAGAAAGAAGGAGCTCCTACCCTTTGCCACAGCATGGATGGACCTGGAGAGCATTATGCTAAGTGAAATAAGCCAGGCGGTGAAAGACAAATACCATGTGATCTCACCTTTAACAGGAACCTAATCAACAAAACAAACAAACAAGCAAAATATAACCAAAGACACTGAAATTGAGAACAGGCTGACAGTCACCAGAGGGGAGAGGGGAGGGAATTTCAGGGGAAAGGGGGAAGGGTTTGCAGGAACAAGTATAAAGGACACATGGACAATAACAATAACAAGGGGGAGGGTTGGAAATGGGAGGGACATGGGGAGGGCTGGGGGGGTGAGTTGGGATGGGGAAAAGGCAGAAAACTGTACCTGAACAACAATTAAAATAAAAAAATAAAAAATTCAAAAGTTAAAAAAAATGTGGTAAAATATTTAATAACCTGTGACCCTGCTCCACTGCCACCCCCACCCACAGCAAGCCAGGTAAGCTACATGTGGACTATACGAGGCATCCCCCTTTTCCTCCCAAATTTGGGAGTGGGAAGTGCATCTTATAGTCCAAAAAATACGTATATGAAAATAGTCCAGGTTACACTGATAAAGGTAAAAGTTAACTCAGTCCTTTTTCCTTTACTTCTGCATTTTTAATTTCTTAAATGTTTTGCTGTACATGGTTTGCTGGTAGAAAAATGTACTAGTTTCATTATTTCACATGTAGGTGGGTTTCCACGCTGTTCATCTACTTTCTGCAGTCATTTTCCACTACAGGCACACAGTGCATGCACATTGCCAGCCATCCAACAACCAGGGACAACTGTGTGAGAGCTACAGAAGTGTCTCAAAAACTGCCCTTCAGAGAAAAAAAAATGCAACTGTTTCTCGAACATTGTGTCCTTTCCTGGGAATCACGACCTACATGTCAACAAACTGGGAAAGTGTTTTCTCTTAGTGAAGGCAGATTTACTGTGATGGATCCATACAGTATTCAGTTCAAGATATGAAACAATTACTGTTTATTTAAACATCTTTCTTCAAAGTAGGAAAAATACATTTAATTATACTTTTTCTATATTTGGGGATTATTTTATATTCACTTCAAAAGAAAGGGAAATATAACTAAAACCTGTTTGGTGTAAATCTAGCAACAGTTTATGCTATGAGTAGAAAAGTTCTTAGCAATGACTTCCTTTGTGGTACTACCTGCCCAAAGAAAGAATGCAACAGACAGATTTTCTGTCAGTCACCAGAGGAGAGAAGGGAGGGAATTTCAGGGGAAGAGGGGAAGGGTTTAGAGCAACAAGTATAAAGGACACATGGACAAAAACTAGAGGGGGTGGAAATGGGAGGGAGGTGGGGAAGGCTGGGGTGGTGGGCTGGGATGGGCATAAAAGACAGAAAACTGTACAGGAATAACAATTAAAATAAAATTTAAAAAAGATAATATTTTATTTTTATTTTTTAAAATATTTTATTTATTTATTTTTAGACAGAGGGGAAGGGAGGAAGAAAGGGAGAGAAACATCAATGTGTGATTGGCCCTTGCACACCCCCTACTGGAGACCCAGCCCACAACCCAGGTATGTGCCCCGACGAGGAATTGAACCAGTAACCTTTGGTTTGCAGGCCAGCACTCAATCCACTGAGCCACACCAGCCAGGGCTAAGATAATATTTTAAATAATAAATAAACAAATATTGATTCTTGTCTTGAATTTCTCTACTAAAGAATAATGATAATTTAAAGCAAGAACTTGGGCTTTTTGACATTTTAATAACCATTTTACATATTACAAGCCCTTTTAAATAGAGGCATAGATATCAGCAGACACTGAATATTCATTATACACAATTATACTGCCCCATGTTGCTTACTAACTGCCTCTTTCCTGGGCTTTCAAAGCAGTTAACCTGTACTCCATCCTTTTAAATACTTCCTTTACTTACCAGATGGAGAGTCTGAGTTTATAGAGATTAAACTCTAGGATTTTAGAAGCAAAAATATGGTACTAATTGGGAATTTTTAATCCCTGCTCTCGAAGTGAGAGTAAAAAGTATTTACTCTTGGTAGATTGTTGATTTTCTTGAGAAGGAAATGGTGGAAAGGAAAAACTGGTAGGCCATCCTGAATATAGAATGATGAAACTTCTCATCTTCTCCAGCCAGTGTCCGTTTGCCGCCAGGCACCTGTCAATGTGGGGTGACTGAGGCAGCAGATGCTACAATAGTGTGAAGCCCAGAGATGAGAGTCCAGAACACAGCTTTAGTTTTTGCTCAAGGGAAAATTATTTTAAATAATCAGGTTGGGTCCTCATTGGAGCCTCAGATCCATGTCAGAGCCATATAAAACAGGGAAGGGTAGATGTGGTCCATTACCAGCAAGTGACTGAATATGTAAATGGATACCATGACAACTGAAAATATTAAATCAGTGTATGTCTCACGCCTGCTTTGAGTATATCATCAGCACTCAGTTAATACTATGATACTTGACTGAAAACAATATTATATGGACTTTAAAAATGAAAGAGAGAACAGCTAACATCATACATAAGGGTGAAAGGCTAAAAGCATTTTCCTTAAGACCAGAAATAAGACAACATTGGCCATTTTCACCACTTTTATTAAACATTGTACTGGAAGTCCTACTTACAGAAATCAGACAAGAAAAAGTAATAAAAGGCATCCAAATTGTAAAGGAAGAAGTAAAACTCTCATTCTTTGAAGATGACATGATAGAGAACCTTAAAGATTCCACCAAGAAACTACTAGAACTAATAAATGAATTCAGTAAAGTAGCAGGATACAAAATTAATATTCAGAAATTTGTTGCACTTTTATACACTAATAATAAACTATCAGAAAGAGAAATTAAGGAAACATGCCATTACAACTGCATCAAAAAATAAAATACCTATGAATAAATTTAACCAAGGAGGTAAAAGACTTGTACTCAGAAAATTATAAGGCATTGAAAAAAGAAATTGAGGAAGCTACAAATAAACGGAGGCATAAACCATGTTCATGAATAGAAAGAATTAACATCATTAAAATGTCCATACTACCAACAGCAATTTATAGATTCAATGCAATCCCTATCAAAATACCAATAGCATTTTTTACAGAATTAGAACAAATAATTCAAAAATTTATATAGAACCACAAAAGACCTCAAATAGCCACAGCAATCTTGAGAAAAAGGAACAAAGGTGTAGGTATTACACTACCTGATAGCAAACTATACTACAAGACTACAGTAATCAAAACAGTATGGTACTGGCATAAAAATAGACACATAGATCCATGGAAAAGAATAAGGAGCCCAGAAATAAACCTACACCTATATAATCAATTAATATATGACAGAGGAAGCAACAACATACAATGGGGTAATGGCAGTCTGTTCAATAAATGGTGTTGAGAAAATTGGACAGGTACATGTGAAAAAAAGAAGAAACTAGGCCACCTTATTACACCATATAAAAGAATAAACTCAAAATGGATTACAGACTTAAATATAAGACTTGAAATCATAAAACTCTTAGAAGAAAATATAGACAGTAAACTCTGACATTTCTCTTAGCAATCTTTTTCTTGGTATATATCCTCAGACAAGGGAAACAAAAGAAAAAATAAACAAATGAGACTAAAAAGTTTTGCATAGCCAAAGAAACCATCCACAAAATTAAAACACAACCCACTAAATGGGAGAACATATTCACCAATGATACATCTGATAATGGGTCAATATCCAAAATTTACAAAGAGCTCATACAACTCAACAACAACAACAACAACAACAACAAAAACAATCCAATTGAAAAATGGACAGATGACCTGAATAGACACTTCTCTAAAGAGGACATTCAGATGGCCAATAGACATATGAAAAGATACTCAATGTCACTAATTATCAGAGAGCTGCAAATTAAAACCACAATGAGAAATCACTTCATAACTGTCAGAATAGCTATCATCAATAAATCCACAAACAAGTGCTGGTTAGAATGTGGAGAAAAGGAAACCCTCATGCATTACTGGTGGGAAGGCAGATTGGTGCAGCTACTATAGAAAACAATATGGAGGTTTCCTAAAAAAAACAGAACTTCCTTATGATCCAGCAATTCCCCTTCTGGGTACATCTCCAAAGAAATCCAAAACACTAATTGAAAATGATATATGCACCCTTATGTTCATTGCAGCACTCTTTTACAATATATAAAAGCAACCCAATAGCCAATATATAAAATAGCCAGTATATAAAAGCAACCCAAGTGCCTGTCCAACAATAAAGAAATGGATAAAAAAAGAGGTGGTACATATATATAATAGAATATTGCTTGGCTATAAAAATAAGGAAATCTTACCATATATGAGAGCACAGATGAACCTAGAAGGTATTATGCTAAGTGAAATAAGTTAATCAGAGAAAGACAAATACCATATGATTTAAATTATGTGTAGAATCTAAAGAACAAAATAAACAAACAAATAAAACAGAAACAGACTCTTAGATACAGAGGGCTGAAGGTTGTCAGATGGGAAGAGGTTTCGGGGGACTGGGTAAAAAAATGTGAAAGGATTAAGAAGTACAGATTGATAGTTACAAAATAGTCATGGTATGTAAAGTACAGCATAGGGAATATAACTAATAATATTGGAAAACTATGTATGGTGGCAAGCGGGTACTAGAATTATCAGGGGGATCACTTTGTAAATTATCTAATTGTCTAATTGTACACCTGAAACTAATATACATTGAATGTCAACTGTAATTGAAAAATTTTTAAAAATTCAAAAATAAAAAGAGAGAAAGACTATAAAATGCCTATTTATGGAATTTATAGACAGATTCTGGTCGTTTCAGGTAGGAACTCTTCTGAAATATAATAGTTAATTTTAAAAATTAATACTTTTAACAGCTTTATGCAGATATAATTGGCATATAATAAGCCACTTGTTGTATATGTATAATATATATATTGCACAACTTGATAAGAGTTGACATTATATGCCCATGAAACCATTACCACAATCAAGATAATAAACATATTCATCATTTTCATGCCCCTTCATTTCCTCTGGACCTTTGTGGCCCTTGGAAATATGATTTTATTTCTCTGGGATAGATGCCTAGCCATAGAATGAATAGGTCATATGGTACGCCTATGTTTAACATTTTAAAAAACTGTTAAACCATTTTCTGAAGTGGTTTTCCTCAATTTACATTCCCATCAGCAGTGTAGAGAGTTCCAGTTGTTCCACATCCTCACCAATATCTAGTATGGTTAGTCTTTTTCATTTTAGCAATTCTGGCAAGTATATAGTGATATCTTATTGTAGTTTTGAAACATGTTCTAAATGACTAGTGATGTTGAGCATCTTTTCATGTGCTCATTTGTTATTTTTATATCTTATTTAGTGGTGAAGTCTTTTGTCCACATTTTAATCAAGTATACACACACACACATACACACACACATATATACAAAATTGTTCAATTACAGTTGTCCTCATTTCCCCCCCATTTCTGTCCCCCTGCCCTACCCGCCCCCACCTCTCACATTCTGTCCTTGCACTCCCCCTACCCTGCAGTCTTTGTCCATGGGTCCTTTATGCATGTTCCTTGTGACCTTTCCCCTTCTTTCCCCCGTTATCGCCCTCCCTGTTTGTTTTCTTATTAAGTTTTGAGTTATTTGTATACTCTGGATATATGTTTTTATATATTTTGGATAGCAGTTCTTTTTTAAATCAAATTTATTGGGGTGACATTAGTTAATACCATTATATAGGTTTCAAATGTACAATGCTGTATCACATCATCTGTCTACCGCATTGTGTGCTCACCACCCAAAGTTAGTCTCCGTCTGTCACCATGTATTTGACCTCTTTACCTACAAGCTCTTTTTTTGAAGAAATTCACAAACTGACTCTAATATTTATATGAAATGCAACATACCAAAAATAACTGATACAACTTTGAAAGAGAAGAACAAAGCTGGAGTCAACAACATTACATGATTTCAAGATTTATTATAGAGCTACAGTAACCAAGACAGTATGGTCGTGGCATGAAAAGAGAAAAATGGACCAATGGAGTAGAACTCAAAGGCCAGAAAAAGACTCATACACATACACAAACAATTTTCAACAAAGGTACAAAGCCAATCCAATGAAAAAAATGGTAGTTTTTTCTACAAAGAATGCTGAAACAATTGGATGTACATTTTCTTTTTCTGTTTCAGCTTTTTGTTTTTAGTTTATCAGTAAGGGAAATTACACTGACTTTCAATCTTTAACCAATGCTGCATTCTTGGGGCACAAACCTCACTTGATCATGGTGTATCGTATTTTTTAAAATATTTTATTGTTATTCTATTACAGTTGTCCCAATGTTTCCCACTTTGCCCCCCTCTACCCAGCCTACCCCCTGCTCCCACAGTCAGTCCCCACACCATTGTCCACGACCAGGGGTCCTTCATACATGTTCTTTGACTAGTCCCCTCCCCTTCTTTCCATCATTCAAAAATATTAACCTCAATCCAAATATTGAATCATATACAAAATAACCCCAAAGTGGATCATAGACCAAAACATAAAACTTAGAACCAGCACTGGCTACATAATTTTCAGGCCCAGTGCAAAATGAAAATGCCCTTGTTCAAAAATTACTGAAAATTTCAAGATGGTCAATCTTGAAGCAGAACATTAAACCAAGTGTGGACCCTTTAAACACTGGACCCCATGTGACTGTATAAGGTGCATGCCCATGAAACCAACCAAGCCCTCAAAATTATAAGGCATCTAGATGAAAACATAGAACACCTTTGTTACCTTGGATTATGCAAAGATTTCTTAGATTAATGCAATACCAAAAACATAATGTATAGAAGAACAAATTGATAAATTAAACAATCAAAATTGAAAAATTCTGCTCTCAAGAGATTAAGTGAATAAAAAGACAAGCCACGGACTTGAGATAATATTTGCCAAAAATAACAATGAATTTGAACATTGTTTATACACTTATCGTGTGCTAGACCCTATTCTAAGAAATTTATGTAAGTCCTTGTATGTATGAGAACACCTTATAAGGTAGATACAATTTTTATCCTTCTTTCATATACATGAAAGACACAGTAGTTTAAAAATCCAACTTTAAGATAAAAAAACTAGGAGCCAAAATTGGAGCCCAGAGTGTCTCAGCTTTGAGCCCATGCTCTTTGCATCTCCTACGGTAAAAAGTGACCCCTCTTTCATTTTTTCTGTCCTTAATCTGTCTGAGGAGGGCTTTTTAAAAATCACCTATTTCTTATTTCAACACACTACCTTTTAGAACCCCTGACATAGGCATTTTTGCTGGACACATTTGCCTGGCTATGTTCAATATATGAGCATCTCCTTCTTATAAGCCTTTTCCAAGACCGGGCTAACCAAGAGGTTATCAGTGCTTCCAGGACCAACATCAGCAGTCCAAGGGTAGCACAAGTAAGTTTGTAACGCTTAAGTGCCAGATAAAGCAACCTTGAGCTTGAATTGCCACATTGCCCGGTTTACTCTTTTGGAGCAGCAAGGGACGTTCTTGCTGCAGAGTACATAGTGGTTTTGTATGCCCGGAAAGAATGCCCGGGCCTCCTTCAGTGACCACGTACATCTAGAGAGAGACCAAGGCATGGGAACGCTCATGTTTATCTGTGTGTCTGAGCCCACCCACTGTTTCACTGCCAGCCATGGAGAAAGAAGTATCAAGTCCTAAAAAGGCATTTGCGCTGAATAGCACAATATGCTTGGATACCCTTACTTCATGTAAACACAGGGCGATTGTGAATTCTGAGAGCCTGGGTGTTACAGTTCAGCAAGGGTCTGATTAGCCCCTAGAATGCATCCCCAGAAAGGGCTGCAGACCTCTTTGTCTGGAGGAGGGGTGTACACATGACTCTGGTCACCAGGGCTTCCTAGCAATTCTATGAATATTTCATCCCAGCTTCCCATAGAGGGACATTCTGGTAGTCTCTAGCACTTTTGTGGCAAAGGGCTTTTGGCTAGCCCAGCTTATTTTTACAAGTGCAAGGGAAACATTTTGATGTAAAAGGAAGAGTCGTGGGAAACTAAATTTCCTTCTTTGCACAGCAGAAATAATGTAGCTTGTAAGGTTTTCCCAAAAGCTGGTAATTGCTGAGTAAACTCTGTTTTGAGCTGTCAGTGCTGAGGGTCTTTTGTGACTTCAGCTTTGACGTCATGTCTAAGAATCAAAAGTGTACATTGTGTAGCCCCTAACAGTCTCTGGTTTCAGGGACCCAAAAGCACAGGATATTATTCTTTATTTCCATTGTACAATATTTTACATAGCACTTTAATTTTTAATGTCCTCTTCCCTTCTAACCTTCAAAAAGAATAATACAATACCTGGTTTTGCCTACTCTGCTGGCAAGATTTGGGGATCACATTTTTCCTGGGTGCTCTTATTCATATGGCCAGGGTGCATTCCTTTGAATTTACCCTCCACAATAACTCAGCCTTTCCGATTTTAAGCCAGTCACCAAGAGCGCCTCTAACAAAACCTGAAACTGAGGCATTTGGCACTTGCCACACACCCAGGGCATGGCCCTCTGAGATTTAGCAAAGTCCAAAGAGATGAATAGGATTGTCCCTTTGTGTCACATATTTAAAAATTAAATTTTAATTTTAATTAAGTTAGGGTATATAAAGTTTTGAAAAACATATTAGCATAGTTAAATTTTTCCAAAAGGAGAAAAATCTTGGGTTTTAAACTTTGGAGCTGCTTTTATATTCTATAAAAGAGAAAAATTGATGGAACAGAATGTCCATACATATATCCAGGTATGATTGTCATCTGTGCTGATATGACTGGCTCTAAGATAATAGCTTACCACCACCAGTGCTCCCTCAACCAACTTTTTGTCTAAAATGACAATATTCTCTATGTATTTATACTAACACAAGAATATATAAAACTGTGACAATATTTAGGGGGACCTCTCTTTGGGGTTTTATAAATCTGCTTTTCTTGGTAAGTGTGCACATAGACCATTTATATATATGCATGTAAGTAAAAGAGAATGTCACTTGTTTCCAAACAACTATTAGAGGCAGTAATGTATAAGGAGAGAGGAGGATTGCTGCATCTACTTGTGAAACCAGCATTAAATAATTACTCCTCATTTCATCAGGAAAAAGGAATGTGCTCTGGGGAAATACTAGTAGTGCAATAGTCATAAAGTACCCACGTGGCTAAACAAAACACCTGCCTGCGGCAAGTATGTAGCTGTGGGAAAGGAGAGAGGGTTTCCTAACAGAGGGAAGACAAAAAGAAAGGAGGTCCACGTCTCATTCAATTATCTTTAAAAATGAAGGTGCCAATCCATATCACGAACATGAATGAAGATAACTCGAGTTAATTCATTTCTTAGCTTGTCTAAAGATGGGAGGTTTGCAGGGTGAAGGCACTCAAAATTCATGTCCCCACTGACCGTGAGTTTTTACACTCATTTCTCATCTGAAGGGCTCAATTTTTTTCTTTTTTAAAAAGTTTTTTATTGATTATGCTATTACAGTTGTCCCAATATTTTTTCTCCCTTTTCTCCCCCTCCGCCCTGCACCCCCCACCCTCCAGCACTCCTCACTTAGTTCATGTCCATGGGTTGGGGCATATAAGTTCTTTAGGTTCACACAAGGCCCTATCAAAGTACATTGTGCAATTTTGTTTTGAGCCCTTGAAGGACAGCTTTTCCATTAGAAATCTAACAGAACCGTCCTTAATTAGTAGACTTTGGGCACGGTGGGGCCCAAGCAGGACTCCATGGCCTGGAAGTGTGAATTTTAATACTTTTGCAAAAGGAGACTACATAGTCTCAGCATCTTATTTAAAGCAGGATACGTTGACATACGTGAAGCGGGGCATTAATGGTCTACATTAAGTTGCAGGTATGAATTTTACATAAAACGGATATTATACGTCATGGTGGAATTTTAAGTACTCCATGTCCATGCATTTTTAATATTTACATGCTCAAATGTAATACTCAAGGCAATTACATTTCTTGAGCCCACTTTTGCATCTAGATGGGCAAAAGAAGAAAACCTATGACGTTTTCGTTTTATTTACATCTCCTTTCATCAAAAAACTGCATTCAGCATTCTTTCTTCCCCCACCCCCAAGCTTTAAACCTTTTCATAAAAGAAAACGGAAAGGCTACGCATTCCATTCCATCATTATGGGTTAGGCAATTGTGAAAGGGCAAATAATGAAACGGAGAGGGGAAAATAGAGAACAGAAGGACGTGCCTTCTTGAGCAGTGTCTCTTAAGGCACTGGAATCCCAGGTATGGAGTGCTGATGGGTGGCAGGCGGAGGATCCCTATGCGCCGCGCTACTCGGAGTGGCAGGAGATTCTCCAGCCGAGAAGGCTCAGCGCTGCTTCAGCAGCTTAAGCCGAGGGAGAACGAATGCCAGCCGCACATTCCCGCAGTTCTACGCAGGAACTTCTCTCTCTCTTTCCCCTCCCTAGGGCACACACTAGCCTGGCCAGGCTCCCACCAGGCTCTTTTCTCAGAGCTCCGACCTACGGCGTTGACGGAATGGAGTGCCCTTCCCATTGGCCCAGGCAACATTCCCTGAGGTGGCACTGTCCGCCCGATTGGCTGGCCACTCCCGACCCCCCGCCCACCCCTCCGCTGGGTTGCCCGGCTCCCCGCCCCCCAGCTCTGCCCGGAGCCTCCGCCCTCGCTGGCTCCCTCCGCACGCCCAGCCCTGCTCCGCTCTGCTCGCGCGGGGACCCAGCCTGCGCTCTGGCCCCGCCCCTAGGGCGCGCGGCTCTATAAATACAGCTGCGCGACAGCCCGGTGAAAGCAGGGAGGAGGTGCGTTTGTGAGTCAGTGCTGGGAGCCGGGAACCTCGGGCGTGCGGGAGCTCGGCAGCGGAGGCTAGGCTATAGTCGGAGCTCCGAAGGGAGTGAGTAGGGGCCCCAGTGGGCAGCTTCCTTCCGGTGCTTTTGATTTTTCTAGCCTTTTGGTCCCAGCCGAGTGTCGCCCACTGAGCAGAGATTCCCTCGCAAAACCCGGAGCGACCCTCAGTCAATTGTTGGGCGCGCTATCGTTGGTAGCTTCGCGGTGCCTGGAGCGCGGACCGAGCGCGCCGGTCGCGAAGGAAAGGAGAGTGAAGCCGGCCACGGGCAGGGGGCCGGCGCTTGCCTGCCTCTTTCGTTCGTCCTAGCGGGTCCGCTCGCACAGGGCGCAGGGCGCGCGCGATGAAGGCTGTGAGCCCGGTGCGCCCCTCCGGCCGCAAGGCACCGTCGGGCTGCGGCGGCGGGGAGCTGGCGCTACGCTGCCTGGCAGAGCACAGCCACAGCCTGGGCGGCTCGGCGGCTGCGGCGGCGGCTGCTGCAGCCGCACGCTGCAAAGCGGCGGAGGCGGCGGCGGAGGAGCCAGCGCTGTGCCTGCAGTGCGATATGAACGACTGCTACAGCCGCCTACGAAGGTTGGTGCCTACCATCCCGCCCAACAAGAAAGTCAGCAAAGTGGAGATCCTGCAGCACGTTATCGACTACATCCTGGACCTGCAGCTGGCCCTGGAGACGCACCCGGCTCTGCTAAGACAGCCGCCCCCGCCGGCGCCACCGCACCACTCGGCCGGGACCTGTCCGGCAGCTCCGCCTCGGACTCCGCTCACAGCGCTCAACACCGACCCGGTGAGAGGCCCGGCGTCCGGCTGGGAGAACGCCGCGGGGGTCTAGGAGGGCGGTGACTGGGTGGCCGGCCACGGTGCTCCCATTCCTTGGGTCCGGGGTACTCGAGAATGACAGCACCCGTGACCCCCCTTCTCCGGGCGCCCGAGGCCGCCTGTAGCTGGCTGGGCGCAACGAGTGCGGGTCAGGGTGAACACGCAGGGTGGGACTGGGGTTGGGCACACTCTGGCCTGTCAAGTCCAGCCTGTTCCCCGGGGGCGGGCGAGGGGAGGGGGTCCCCAGGGCTGCAGGCTGGAGTGGGAGAATCCGCGCGCCAGCCTGGTTTCCGAGAACGAATCCAGGACAGTGGCGAGTGTGGTGTTTGCGCCTGCTAACCTTTCCCTTGGTGTTCCATTGCTGTTCCAGACCGGCGCGGTGAACAAACAGGGCGACAGCATTCTGTGCCGCTGAGCCGCGCTGTCCAGGTGAGCGCGCCTTACCCTTCTTGAGTGGCGGATCACCGGAGACGCTAGTCCTCCGGGGCTTCCGGTGCCAGGCATCACAGTGTTCTTTGCCCCCAGCATTTCAGAGGACAAAACTCCCGAGAAGGCGGACAACCCCCGCCCCCCCTCCCTCCCAGCCAGTTAGCAAGTGAATCCATAACTTCGCTTTAGTAACTGGGACTTCGCCCTAAATGGGGACACATCAGCTCCTGGCCCTGTCACCCCCGGGCTTCCTCCAGTGACAAGGGGCTCTAACTGCCCTCCTCCCCGCTAAGGCGTGAAAACTGCCCGATGTACCCCGGCGCAGCTGTCTGACACCCAGAAAGGGGGATGCGGACAGGGCCGGGGAGTGTGTCCCCTCTCCTGGCTTTCCGGGAGCCTCATCTGTCCGCCGGGCGCCTGGCCGGCCGCGGGCTGCGGGTGTTGTCTGACCTGGTGGTTTGTTTTGGGTTGTTGATCAAGCATGTCTTGAGTTTGGTCGGTGGCGCCAGTTAGTCTGCAGCGGGAAGGTTCCCACACCCCCTCTATTCATTCCTCTTCCACAGGTGTGCGGTCGCCTGAGCCCGAGCCAGGAGACTAGAGAGGGAGGGGGAAGAGCAGAACTTAGAGAAAAAATGGCACCGGAGGAAAGGAGAAAACATCAGCAAACCCTAGAAACGTTTTCACCCGTCATTCCAAGAGCGAGAGGAAAGAAAAATAAAACTTTCATCTTTTTCTTTTTGCACGTTCATAAACAGTCTACATCCGTATTCTCTTTTGTCTCTTCATTTATAACCGCTGTGAATTGTACATTTCTGTGTTTTTTGAGGTGGAGTTAAACTTTTAAGCTTAAGTGTAACAGGACTGATAAATAGAAGATCAAGAATTAAATACGACTTTAGAAGCCTACTTGTGACCAAGGAGCTCAATTTTTGTTTTGAAGCTTTACTAATATACCAGAGCATTGTAGATATTTTTTTTAACATCTATTGTTTAAAATAGATGATTAAAACGGGGCAGGGAGCTTTCTTTTCCCTGCAAGAATGTTACATATTGTATAGATAACTGAGTGACATTTCATACGTGTATATATAGAGATGTTCTATAAGTGTGAGAAAGTATATGCTTTAATAGACTACTGTAATTAAGATATTTTTAATTAAATATTTTTTGTAAATATTATGTGTCTTTTTAAATCTATGGAATTATTTCTTTTGAAAAATTATTTTTCAGCTCAACTGCAGAGCTCTTGATATCTTGAATGTCTTTTCTGTTTGGCTTGGCTTTTAATTTGTTTTTGTTTTGCAAAGTACCGTGTAGAATCGGAAGTAACAGTTATAGCTAGAGGTCCTGCATGACTGCATGAAATGTTTAATCACAAAATAAACTTGTCCTGAGTCCATTCAAATGTCTTTTCTTTAACCTAGATTGAAATCTTTGTATTTGAAGCATACATGTTGGAAAAATACTTTATCAGTTTTTAAGTATAGGGTTTGATGGTGTAATACATAAAAAGTCAGTGTTTTTTTTGATTGAAGTCAATGTGGATTCTGAATGATTTTGCATATGGGACGGGGAAATGCTTGAATCCTTAAGGAGTTTATGAAATCTGCTGTTTTATCAAAGTGAAAAAAATGCTTATCATTTTCCATCTTACACTAAAGCTTAATGTTACTGAAGTTTCATGTGTGTACAGATTATTTAAAATCATAGAAATGAAAAATGTTCTCTGCTTGCTACCAAAGGACAACCTCTTGGAAATGAACACTTTCTGCTTTCCTTCCTCCAAAGAATACTAATAGGCAACAGCGAGAGAGAAAAAAAATAAAAAGGCATAATGGCAAATCCTTCAAGCAGGGATAAAAGTCGATCTTCAAACATTAACCTAAGTAGACCAAAAATTCTGATGACCACATCTAGATTATTTTTTTATAAAAATGATTTTCACGATAGCTATGTTAGTTCCTGGTAAACTACTGTCCAACTCTTGTGATGTGTAACTTTTACATGTGAATATTAAAGTAGGTTTATCTGTCTTGTACTGTGATTTCTGGTCTCATTTCTTAAAACCTTACACTCTGAAGACTTTCTTTTCTAAGGAAGGTAATATTTTCTAGGTTAGGTAGGACTGTCAGGGCTTGTGAACATTGTGCATTTAATGTGAGGAGTACTTTACATACCAGTTAGATGGAATTTTTAGAGTGAGAGAGAATTAAGTAGGATATAATTGGGTGCTTTGTAAATAGTCAACTGTGTGTATAACGTGGTCTGTTTGATTTTTAAAAGGAAAGGATTTGTTTCAGATTATACAAGAATAAAAGTATTATAGACCCAAGGGACTTTTTATGAGGTCAAAGTCAAATATGTGTAGAAATATGAAATATTATCACCCCTACTAGTCAGTGGAAATGGTAGTATCATAACAGAAATTAACAAAGTTAATACTAGTAGGTTTAAATAAATCGAATGGTTTAAAAAAAATCTGTCCTATCCTCAGTATGTTATCCCCTCAACTTTGACATTTCACTGGTCTTGGGTATTTCTAGAATTTGTTGTATTTGATGTTGAGCCTTATAAAGTCAAAGGACTGCTTGGTTCTGGGTGGGGTTTTTTGTGAGGTTTATTTTTATTTTTTATATTATTCATTCATGTCACATTTCAAGAGGAAAACACAAGAACACTGCTGGAATTCCAAATCTGAAGAATTCTAATGATCGCATTCTTTGTTATTAAGCAGGGGACGATTCTTCCTTTTTATCTGGCAGTTTAATTTCAGTAGGAAGCAGGTCACATGTGAGCTGTTGGTTGGAGTTCGTCATCTGGCAGCCTGACTGCTGAACCTACCTAAGCCTTTAGCCTTATTCTAAACTTAGGCTGCAAAGATTCAGAACCTCAAAATACATAGATAAATACTTTTGGTTTTTAAAGATAGATAATTGCTCTTTCATTTTATATTTTGGACATGAAAAACCCTAAAAGGGAAGAAAAACGTTACAGATAATTACATTTTAGAGAGTCAGTATTTTCCCCTTAGGCTCTTAAAGCAGCATTGGATGTCTCTAAAGAAACAAAGTCATTATTTTTTTAAAATGATAACGCAGTTGTATTATAAATTACTACATTCTATCAAAGTGTTGGATGTGTCCTAACCAAGCAACCAGATAACAAACATTTTGAGTCATTTATCTAGCAAGTTCTAATTGTTCAGGTATTTGGTTGAACAGAAGAAAATATCCTGACTTCTCTCATTTCATTTTTCTACTTTTCATTGTATAGGCACAACCAAAGAGTAAGAATCATTTAAAATCTTCACAGGGGGGAAAAAAAAAGTATCCCACAGTGGGATGTTGTTTCAGATGGAGTTACAAAATCCCAAACATGTCACACATCTTGTGCTAAAGAAAAAAAATTCATCCTTTTCATTTCAAAGAACTAATATACTTTGATATTATGTAAATATTATTACTCAAGGTCATTGTCAAGCTTTAACTGAATTTTTAGAACTTTAAAAAATTTTGACCCCCCCAATCTATTGTATTAAATGCCATCTATAATAATAAATCTTCCCTGAGCAAAGGGTTCTGAAGTTTGTGGTTTTTAATTGACTTCTACTGAGTTATGCAATTTTTCATTATCAAGAATGGGGCTCTTGATGGATCACCTCAATTATTTACAGTGTTTCTTACCATTTGATGGAAAATGTGGCTTAAAAATGGTGATATGAACAGAAAGAAAATCTAGTTGGAATGCTAGGAAAAGCTTGCCTATTCTGGGGTTGGCTAGGACAGGAAACAATAACCCTGAAGAAGAAGACAGCAGTATGATGCCCAGGGAGACTAGACCTCCTACTCTCAACACACACACACACACACACACACACACACACACACACACACACACACCATAAATAATGCAGACATAAATTATTTCACAGTAGTACAGAACCAAATAAAACTGGCTCTGCCTTTCTAGCTGGTATACGTTAATTACATATACGTTAATCAGCCCAGATAGCCCTTGGATATCGACAAGGCCAAGTACCAAAACCTCCAGGCTTATAAGGAAGAAAAACCTTCCTTTTGCTGCTTTGCAAGTCCAGGAAATTATATTTCCTCAGAATTATTCTTAATAGGGCTGCCCACAGTAGGTATTCTTTAGACCTAGATGATTTCTTTCCATTACAACCCATGATATTTTTCTAAAATATGAATTACATTAATTAGAACCATTGACCAAAATGTCTTAGGATTGTAATTTTACCTAGCTCTATCTTGAGCACTAATCAAATCAATACTTTAAAAAAGAAAATCATAAAAAAGGGAGATGAACTGCAGTCATATACCCTTAACTGAAAAAGCTTTCAAATTTTCAATGAATTTTTTAAAAGTATGTTTTGTGTTCAAGTGCTCCCTGCATATTGATTCATATCCTGGCTTGTTCTAAAAAAGTTTCTCCTAAGTGCTAAAACTCAGGTCAGACCACATGGCCAAAGGTTGTCTGTACTCACCCAAGCAAAGCAATTCAGAAGGAAGGCTGCTGAAGTTAGTTCCATCATTCATCGGCCTCCACAGTAAATTCACACATGGGATATGAAAAGAAGGCTGTGAAAATTGAAGTTAATTTAAAAAGTCCCTCTGAGTCCATAAAAGAATAAACACATCAGTTTCTGGGAAAAGAAGAACAAAATGTGTTACCTGCATTCCACTGGCTAAAATGTGACTAAAAAGGAATTGAACTTAAAATTTTTTAAATTAAATCAAGAGACTCAGGATAAATTATGTGAATCTAGCTAGTAAATCTCATACTTTAGAAAAGAATCTTCTAGGAGATTACATTAAATATTGGCAAAATATGCAAATTCCTGGTAAACTGAGATACCATTATTTGCTTTAAGTTACTGTTCCTCAATTCTTTATGATAGAAAGTTCATTTCAGCACTTTTAGCATGCATATTAAACTTGAATGATAAAATTTTATTATTTATTCCAAAGTTCAATTTCCAAAGGCAAGTATTGCATCCTACAGTTAGTTCTTTACACAAATTCATATATTTTAGAATGTTTCTTAAATATTTATTGAAATGTTTTAAGTATTTTAAAAAATATTTACTACACCTTTCATAAGCTTGTAGCTGTGTGTGTGCATGTGTGTATTTACCTAAAAATAGTTAACCAACAAGCAGAAAAATATCTTTCAAAATGAAGAAAAAAAGAAGGAAAGAGGAATGTACTTAGCTCAAACCTCAGAGAAAGCCAGGGAAACAGACCTAAACTCATAAACATAAATTTTACACTTTACTTCAACTATAATTCTTGGAAACACTTTTCATACATGTTGAACCTAAGTCCATGGCCATAATAAAAACACTCCTTAAGGTCAGGCATGATTTTTCTTTGCATGTGCTACAGTGCCCAACCAGGGCCTGGAAAAATATTGGTTAAACAGAATGAGGAATGTCCCCTCAATAGAGGATCTATTCTTTGTCCCTTCATCAACACTGAATCACAACTAAGCTTCAGACCGATAGGTCTAACTGCCTTCTGGTCCTCTCTGCCTCTGAAATGCGGTAGGTTTGAATCAGGATTTTATGATCTCCTGCAAACCTGCCACTCTTTCAGGATTCCTTATTGTCTGTGTCAGTTTGGGCTGCTATAGTAAAGTACCACAGACTGGGTGGCTTAAATGACAAAGATTTATTTCTCACAGTTCTGGAGGCTGGGAAGTCCAAGACCAAGGTGCCAGCTGACTTGGTTCCTAGAGGTCACTGCCATTGCTGGATGAGCATATAGCAATTCACATGCCTCCTTCAGTTCCCCATAGTCACACCTGGCACTACTTGTTAGAGCTGCACCACACAATTCAAAAAGAACCCAGGGCCTGGACATAAGGATCTTTCAACTATCATTTACCACCTGTCTTTTCTCCCCTGAGCTTCTGGCTGCCTTCAAACACATTCAATGCTTCAGCTACACCTAAGCTCTTGTCTTGCATGTGCTTAGTGGCAGACCATGCTTATCTCTCTAATCTAGACACCAGGACTGATTTCCTGAGGGTTAAGAAGGGGGCAGGCTCAGAAGGATACACATGATGCAGGGATGGGGCACCTGCTCCTCCAGTCAAACCAGCTAAGTCAACTTGCCCATCTGTGGGCAAGGGCTGACCTATACACCATCCACACAGGTATGCTCTCTCTTGCTTCCCTTTCTTCGCACATGGTGTTACTCTTCCTGCCTCCCATAACCTTCATTGCCAGTCTAGGCTGTTGCTGCACTTCTCACCATCCTTCAAGATCCAACTGTCACCTCTTCTGCAAAAATTATATAATGTTTCTCCTCCTCATTCTGAAAACAGCCACCACCACCCATGCTGTACTATAGTTATTTTCGCGTGACTTCATTCCTGTATATTCCTGGTCCTCCAGGGAATCCAGACCACAAAGTGCTAGAAGAACATTCCTGTAACTCCCTGTGCCAGCAAATCTCACAAATACTTTGCAACTCAAAATTGCAGTCGAGAGATTGTCGTTATCTTTAAAAGCCTCTGGGCTGCCTTACACATAGAAAACAGATAATCGGTGTGTTCTTGAGAGCCAAGGAGTATGGTCAGCCTTGGGCAAAGAGACTTGGGAGAAGAGGCTGAGAAGTAGTGAAGGGAGGCAGATCAGATCCTGTATCCTGAAGAAAGAAAGAAACATTGCTGACCCAAGTTGGGATAAGTAAACAAAAGCACCTCAGTGCCAGGGATGAAAATATGGGGCAGGGACACGATGGATCGGGGTGGAAATGGCAGCCAGGAAGACTGCCTGATCAGGTGTCTGCATATATGACAGGCCTCTGTTCTCATGGATTGGTAGTGACACGGGATAGATCAGCCACAATAAATGCAGTGACTCTTCAGGAGTCACCTCTGAAAAAAAAAACAATCATGCTGCATAAATGGAAAAACCATTTACAGTTAGAAGTTTCATTACCCCTACTATCAGCTAGAAGTAAATTCAGTAATCTGAAACTGAGCTATGTCTTGCAACTTTCCGTAATCTGAAATATGTCTTGCAACTTTCCTCTCATTTTTCACTGAAGTAGACAGAAATCCAAAACGTGAAGGAGTGGAGTCAGGCCTAGAACCTGGTTTCTCTCTGATCCTGGACCACAAAACTCAGTACGGATGGGTTCTATTCCAATTCACCCAAAAGTGGTTTATCTCAGTCCCTGTTCTAATCTACAAATCGTTCACGTTCTTTCCTAAGAAGGTGGGGTTCAAAGCATAAGTAAATAATCATTAAATGCAGGTCTAATCTGACTGCCTTTTAAAAAAGAGAACAGAGGTAAAGTACTTTTATCATTAGAATCCAGTATTTCAAAGTTCTTTGACAAAGGAGCAAAGGCAAATCCATGAAGAAAGAATAGTCTTTTCAACAAATGATGCAGGAATGGTGGGATGTTCATATGCAAAGAAAAAGAAAAAGAACTTAGACACAGACTTTACACATTTTACAAAATAGCTCAAGAAGGATCATAGACCTAAATGTAAAGTAGAAAACTAGAAAACACAGGAGAAAATTTGTGTGACTTTGGGTTCGGTGATGAGTTTTTAGGATTAACACCAAAACATGAAAGAATTTCAACCCTATGTTTTGCTTTACAATAATAACCAGCATCCCTCTGTGTACGGACCCGACTGGACCCGCCTGGACCCGCCCTGCAGTCGATGACAGCAGAGCAGTGTGGGGGAAGGGCCACAGGCTGTCCGAAACCCAAAGAGTTGGGTGCTACTCAGAGCTCTGCAACTAATTAGTTGTGTCCCTTCACAAGTGACTCTTCCAAGTTTCAATTGCCAAGTCTATAAAATGGGTATATGATAATAATTACCAGCAGAAAAGGCCCTTGAAAAGTACAGAAAAGGTAACATACATGAAAATATTGTAAAGGACAGTGGTTATAATTTTACATATATGTCATCCAGAGAGATTTCTAAATCTTGGATTTCTGAATTCCACCCAACCCTCCCTACCTCCCGCCACTGAGATTCTGATTCATCAGGTGTAGGGTAGGAACCAGGAATCTGAATTTTACCTTTTCCCTTATGAATCTGGGGCAAGTTTCCCAAGAACCCCATTTCAAGAAACAGTATTGTAACCATAAAATGTTATATAGGTTTAAGCGATTATTGTTATGCCACACATGGTGTATTTCTCCTTCTTTTCGACACCGCTTCCCAACTTTGCAGGAGCTCTGATCGAGTAAAGAGGAGAGGTTAATACAGTATCGACAGTAGGTCACAGCAGTGATACCCAGTGTGGGGAGGGAAGTGGTACTAGTGGGAAAAGCCCGGGAGGGAGCTGCTTCAAAGGCGATACTGGAGGGGGGCGGTGCACCCCTGGGACAAGTCTGTGGTGAGGATGCTGAGTACTCCATACCCTTGTTTCCCATTCCAATCTTTCTCGGAGTTAAAACAGAGGTAATAACCTACTGTGCTTTACCTATCCCATTAAATCTTACATTTCTTAAGGAAAAACAGAAAAGAAGAGGAGATTTGCTACCCTCTTATATGCCATTACCTCTTGTCAGACATTATCTCATATATATGTGATAGCCTAAAACATGTTCGGAGAAGGTATGTCTGTGCAGGCAGCTATGAGCAGTGTTACTTTAAGAGATTCTTCAGGATAAACAATTTTTTAAGTATTTCATTTCCCCTAGTATATTACATCATTCTAAGGGATTGCCTTTAAAATGGTGTAGAAAAATAGTCTAACTGGTCTTGCCCAAACTGTTGTGTTTGTCTTAGAACTGTCCTAATTCAAGGCCATCAAATGTTAAAATAATGCGTGTGTGTAAAATTGTGACATGGCACAGTTAATTGTGACTTAATTCAATTTTATCTTGGTAAAATTGTATGTGGATTTTTATAAATTTAAAGCAGTGAATAGAACAGCTTCCATTCTTCCAAAATTACATAAGAACTTTATAAAAAGCAACATCAGAAAGTTCATGGAATTAGGTTCTGAGTCTGCCGCTAACTGTGTGACCTCAGGCAAGGTACTTAACCTCTCTGTGCCTTATTTAAACTGTCTTTTATAATAGGATCACAATACTTAGCAGTAAGAGTCTTTTTGAGGATTATGTGTGCAAAGCCCCTATCAAAGCACCAGGAACATGAACTACTTAGTATGTCTTAATTCTTTTTCTCTAATCATTTCTGCCCCTTTTCATCTTCTATGATCTGAAAATATGCTTGCCTTCTTCCCGTAAGAAAATGGGGTTAACAAGAATGGAGGAGTAAGGAGTGTGTGTGCAATTGGGTCCTCGACATGGGGAAAACATTTTTCAAAACCGCACAAACATTTTAGGTAGACCAAGATTTTAAACCTTCTAAGTGCAGAAGCTATTTTCTGTCATTCCTTTCTCTCCAGAATAACCCAGAGGTAATCCTTATGCAGACATAAGTGGCATAAATGTTGATGGGAGAGAAAAGATTTGAGGAGAAATGGGAGTCTGAGGAGCAGGAAAGAACGGCAGTGGTGAGAAGGCGGAGGGAAACAGGTGACGGCTCACAGGAAATTAAAACGGTGGCCTTAATATCTGTTGCTTCTGCTGTTAGCGTGGTCAGGCAGCACGCTCGTTTGCTTTTTGATCTATTTTCTGATAGACTGCTAAGTGTGACGGGGCCGAGACAGGTGCTGAGGATGGGGCAGAAGGGGGAACTCTGCACATAAACACCTGGATCCAGGGCTAACTAATCTGGCGGCCTAATAATATTCCCCTGGTAGAGAAACAGTTTTGAAAACCAGACCTAACACAAGAGTGGTATGCAATATACCAAGCAGTATTTAAGAAAAAGACTAAAGTGGAAAACAGCATAAAATTTGTATATTTCTTGATGGCTTAAAAAAGCATACCTTTTAGAGTGTATATTTATAATGTATTGATAATTCCTGGTAGCTCTGCTTTGCCATAAACTAAAACTGAGGTTACTTCAGCAGGGTAAAGAGACCAATGTTTGGGAGTTTATTGTGTCAATTGCAGTATTTCAGTGAATCCTAAAATAAGATTTTTGAAATAAAATCATATTCTCTTATTTTATTGCTAAGGAAACTGAGGCTTTGAAATGTGCCCCTTGTAAAATGGCTGAAAGTAGGGTCAGAGCTGCTGGCAAAACTCAGGCCTTCCAACTTGCAGTCAAGGAGACTTACTTAGTTAAGGCCAATAGATAGCAGAGCTATACGATGTCAGGTTCCGATTTGTTCTGATGCATGTTTTCTCCTCTTATAAAAACTCTGTAAACACAGTTTTTGTTTTTGTTTTGCATTTGTAATTTGAGGTCTGACTGGGGTCATCGCTGAGAGGTCTGAGTTCCTCAGAGAACAAACTACTATTTTGAAACTCTAGAGATGACTGCTCTGGAAATAAGAAATGCGCCTTTTCTTTTGGAGTCATTTGGAGCTGAAAGATCTCTTGATCACTCTGGATTATATTATATTACAAGTAGAATGCAAAAGATCTACTTACAAATGCCTCATACGTCCTTAATGACCCTTTGGAGCACTAGCGATCCTATCAATTTTTTAAATAAATTTGTAGCTCTAATTTCATGAGATGTGAAACACCATTAAAAAGTAATCTCCTGCCTCAGTATTTTGGAGAATACTAAGAAACACACAATCACTGAGCCCAGTTAGCGCCTGCCAAGTCTGGTTTTTATTATTACACATATGAAGGGAATCCTCTGTTCGCCAACATCTATAAAGGGGCTGATTTCCTCAACTCTGCAGTAATTGTTTCATGTTACATCAGTCCAAAATTTTAGGGCATGTTTCTCAGAAACTCTTTGTCTAGCATCAGGTGTGTATCCAGATAGTACAGCAGCTGTTAATTTTTAGGTTACCAAAAAAAAAAAAAAAGATAACGTGCATTTTCATGCATATTTCCAAGTCTTAATGGAAACTTTTTACAGTTTAAATATTCTAACTTGTTGATGGAGTAAAAAAAAAAAAAAAAACTTTAATTCTTTCTAGAAATCAAAAATATGCACAAAATGAACAGGGGGCATTCAACTTTTTAAGAGTCGACATCTTCTAGATTTCTTACGTAGTCTGATGTTCTTTTAATCGATTGAAATAATTTTAAAATACTCTTAATAAAAAATCAGAGTAAAAATAATTACTTAAAACCAAGCCACCTAAAAGTAAGCCTTGCCATATAGTTTCAGGGTTTATTTGAAAACTAACATTTTCTTTTCGTTTACTGTTCCTCCCTGCCAAAAAAAAAAACACAGAACTCTGTGAAGCAGTGTTCAGGGTCAACACTTGATTACCACTCTTTCAGCAAACAGGATTATAAAGAGGTCCCTTTGGTCATCCTAGGGATGAAATCTTCATACCTTAATTTAGCAGGATTGAGTTGAGAACTATGGTTTCAATCCAAGTGCTTTAGGCGGCTTCCCCTTCAGCAATTTTTCCTCTTCACCTCACCTGTACCCAACAGCCTTCTGAAATCCCAAACTCCAGGGAGCTGGGGCCTGTGCTTCTTATCACAACTTTCTCCTGGAAGCACTGGAAGATCTCCCAGAGAATTGCCTTTCTCTCCCACCCTGGGTCTCACACCCGGTGGAATTTACCAGGTAAGAAGGACTGGTCCTGCTCATTTCAGAGAATCAGCAAAAGCACTTACAAGCCCCAGAAGCGTACAGGCGGCAGTCTCTGCACCGCACTCTGCATGGCCGTTTTTCTTCTTCTCAGGCCTTGACTTTGCTCACATTGCCATGGCAAGTTTTTAAGCGTTTTGTGTGTGTGTGTTTTTTTTTTAATCACTAAATAACGTGGCATGAGGCTGCCATGGTGGGCAATAGGCCTACACTTGCCCTCAACATCACCAAAGCTCATTAGATCCCATTAATCAAATATTTGCTTTTATATTAAACACACAGTTCTAGAAACACAAATTTCTGGCACAGCTAATCCTTACATGACGTGAGTTTTGATAAACCCGCAAATTTTCCTGCTGACATTCCTCAGGTTACACGCTTTCCTGGTCCTGCAGGCAGTGTCGGTTCTCTGCTGCCCTCTTTTGAATTTTAGGGCGCACTGCACTCACAAACAGGGCGGACTGCCTGCAGGAGCCTCTTCTCCTTGTCTGGCTTAGTTTTCTGATAGCCAGCAAGAGCTAGTCCAGGGCTGCTAGAATAGAGGCACTTTAACTCCCCCTTTCCCTACTACTTTCTCTGCTGGTGTTCCTCTTGTCAAAAGCAAAACCTGTTTTCCATAACAATAAAGCAGAAAATAATTTATAAGATTTGCTTCCCCCACCCTTTCTATTGTAACCAAATTTATCACCCAGATCTCTGCCCTCTCCAGTCCACCCTATTAATTACCCTAAAGTGCATGCATACATTTTTGGTGATAAGGATACTGAAAGGAAGAAGTATGCCTGAACATAGACAGGTGTAGGCCTGTCTAGCTAAGCACATCTGTCCTTCTAAGACAATAGCCAGGTTGAGGTGCTCACAGAGGTGACAGGGTCACAGAGGAATCATAAGGTCTTAGAGGAAGTTAGACCTGCTGGGCTGGGTACAGCTCATTCACACCCCTTTCTTCCTGTCCTCCTGCCCCCCTCCACCTGCCCTCTCTGCTGCGATGACATCATTTCCCCAGAACATCTGTTTGATGGCTCCTTCCCCTACTCCTCCCAGATAGCAATCTCACCACTCTACCCGGTCATCTCTCCCTCCCGCTTCCTTGTACCAAACAAACATAAAGGAAAAGGTGAGAATATGCTCATTTAAAATAAAACAAAGAAACTATTGTCATCTCTTCTTCACAATCACAGCAGTTCTTTGGGGAATGAGAAGACGGCAGCACGGCAGCACCGTGGTGCTGAGAGCAATCATGAGACTATATCTGAGCATGTAAATTCTCTAGAGAGTCAATTCCTGTCTGCTCCGTGGCAATCTCTCTCTGTCCACCTCTCTCGTGCTTCTTTGAGCTCTACCCCTCACACATCACTTTTTCACAGTTGACCATAAAACATCATTTTCCTTCAGCCTGTCTCTTTGCCAAAGCATTCTCATAGTGAGGATGGCTGCTCTCTGACCATGGAGATGGGAGAAGCGAAGAAGCGATCCCACTGCGGCTCCTATGGCACTGTCCTCCTGTGAGCAGAAGAAAGGCTGAAATTGTCTGATGGCTCAGTCAGGCTACTGGAAGATGAAAGTACACTGAAAATACAGACAGCCTCACAAACCACTGGGCAGATGTGCCTCAGGCTGGCTTCCTGGGTGTGCCACCTGTAGAGTTAGTTGTTCAGGGCCCTATAGATAGAAGAGGGTTTTGTTTTCGCACTTCCTGCTGCATCATACCCCCCCCCCCCAAAATTACAAAGCTGGTCCTGAACAGCAGTCAGGGGCAGCCCAGTTCTAAGGCATCCTATTTGCTTCTGAAAGTGGGTTTATAAATGTTTACGTATTGGGGGGTGGGGAGTAATATGTGATTTGCCCTGTACCTGTTTCGGTTCTCTTAGCTAGACCTGCTTGTAAGTGTAGTGCTGCGTGGCTGACTGGCAGTTATACTCCCAGGAACTGCACGCTCAGTCAATTACAGCAAGAGAAAGTTTCCATGGAGAGCTGTGCGATGTGCCTGGAAGGAATCATCCCGGCAGGTAGAAAGAGGCTGAAAAATTCTGCATGGGGGAGATAGTTCAGAAAAAAGAGAGGTTCACAAGCGACTCCCAGGGGTAATCCTGTTGTGTCTAGGAGGAAGAGAGAGAGAGAGAGAGAGAGAGAGAGAGAGAGAACCCTGTTTCTTCCAAATTCTTCCTTTTCAGCGAAAGCCACAAGACCCCTGGTGCATACTCAGCTGATGTGTTTTATGTCTCCTACCGTTACTCTGAATTCTTTCTCAGCTGTTACAGAGAAGCACTACATCAACACAATTTATTTTATTATGACGCAATGTCATATTATGTATCTCCTGTTCGCATTAGGTTGATGTGCCCCGAGTTTGTGTATGAGCATAGATGGATACATATTATCACAATCACTACAGAATAGCATTTATTGAGTGTGCACTACTGTATTAGATGCTACAAGCAGAAATGTGAGGGCACATATAATGATTTAATAACAGGAAAAGAAGAATACTCTTCATATTTAATTCAACTTGCTGAAAAACAAAACAAAGCCAAAAAAATAAAAAAACTCCTTGATATTTCCCCTCCATGCCTGCTGAATGGTGGCAAGAAAGGCCTCTAAAGCACATAAAGCTCTTATCTTTGTTCATTCCCCAAAGAATAATAGATCAGTCAGAGCTCTGAAGCTGTTTTAATAATGTACAATTTACAATTCATTGGTTACCAAGCACTCACAGTATAATTAATTTTACACACCTGTTCAGCAAATCCACATGGTTTTGTAAAATATGGGGGGAAGGGGCCGTGGCACTAGGGGGAGGGGAGGGCGAAGGGAGAGAGCCATCTTCTCTCCTCTTTCATATCAGCTGCACCAGCTGGGCAGATTGACAGGCAACTGTCATGGCTGGAGGAGAGACTGAGTTTGATGCACGAATTGCTCCCCAGCAAGAAGTTTTGTACCAACAAAAGCCACAGTCCTCACGGGTGCCATAGTCCTGAGGAACCTCATCCTGAGGAAGCCTGGAGACTGCATCACAGAGCTGCATCAAGCATTAATTCCTTTAGAAAGGAAGCTCCTGCAACTGTAACTGAACAATAAAATAATTTAAATTTTTAAAAAATTATTTAAAAAATTTGTTTATTATTGTTCAAGTATGGTCATCTTCAATATTATTTGAGTCTTTTACTATGCAAGCATTGCTTACTTAAAGATGGAAAGTAAAATAAGCTTGAAAATAAAAATTAAACAAAAAAAAAAAGAAAAGGAAGGAAGCTCCTTCCCTCCCCTTCTTAACTGTACTCTTCCACAAATAAATTTAAGCTGCATGCGGCCACTCTCTCCTTCCCTCCCTAAAGTGTGTAAAAACTGTGCAAAGCAGGGTTTAGCAACTGTGGTGGGGTGAGGGAAGAGAGACAAAGATTTCTGGTCTGCTTTCACCACCCTTCAGCATGCAGTCATCTATCTACTGGTGGGGGCCTCTGGAAATTCACAGAGAAGTCTCCAAGCCAGATATCATTCGCATGAAATGTGTCTAAGTGTATTTCTGATCAATGACCTACTTTGTTTTAAAATCTCTGTTCTGAACCTTTTGGATTTCCCAAATATAGACATAATGTTTAAGCTTAGAATCAGTTTGTCTGAAAAGAAGAATCTGCTGTATTGTTTATTGATATCCTTACAAACAGAACATGAAAAAGAAGGTGCAAATGGGCTCAGCATACTTCCGTTTCCTCCTAAGGTGTGTTTTTGTTTTGTTTTGTTTTATGGTTTCTAAAATCCTCAGAATGGGACTGCGGATGTGTAGTCTGGCTTCTGCATAGTCACCAAGTTGTAACTCCTGGGTTATCACATCCCATGCAGCATGGAGGCCAAGACCTTGGGATCTATGGGCAGAGGAAATTGGGTTCCAATCTTGGCTTTTTCATTTGCTAGCTATTTACCTTGGAAAAGTCATTTAACTTCTTGAGTCCTTGAGTTTCTTCATCAATAAAAGTAATGTAGAAAACCCATACTTCACAGATGTTGAAGGAGGAATGGAGATAATTTGTATAAAGTGGTCAGCATAGTGCTTTGTTTTTCAGTGGGTGTACATAGTAAATTATTTTGTTGATGTTATGCAACCATGATGAGCCATTTTGTATGCTTAGTTTTTGCTCTTTTCAGCAGCCAGCATTGCTCCGTTAGGAGCTGGGGTAATTGATGCAAAGACCATGCTTTCTAGTCTCCCGCTAGGCTCAATGAGGGAGGTGAAGGTCTTTGCTCCTGTTGAGGGTAGAGCTGTCCAAAAGAATCCCTCTCTGAGTATCCTGAACTTCCCTTCATTGGAATTCCAAATGCATTGGTTAACAAAGTTGGAACATTGTTTTCAGAAAGTCAGAGATAAAATGGACTCCTCTCCATTAGCACATCAAGTACCTTCCAGACGTGAAATGTAATACAAGGCAAGTTCAGCCGTGGAAGCACAATGAGGGTGTCAAGTCAAAGACATCAGGCCAACCGTAAAGGTACACCTTCACCTTTAGTGGGCATCCAACTTAGGGAGGGACATGGGAGCATTTCTGAAAAGAATGGAAGACATAGAACACAACTGCTTACAGATGTATTTAATATTCCCTGATACTCTTCTAAATGATTTGCATGTGTTAATTCACTTAATTTTTCATCATTATGGCTACAGTCCCCATTTTATAGATAAGGAATGTGAGGTACAGGGAAGGTAAGTCCAAGGGGACATGAACTTCTTTTTCCCCTTAAACTCAGGAGTTAGCTCTGCAGCTACTTGAGTCACTGTCCAAGACCATTTGGATAGGTGCTGTACTTGGGACTGGGGCTGAAGTTAACAATGGCTTAAAACATTCTTTGAGATTATAAATTATAGCAACTTATAGTTAGAAGCCTGGGGCGAACCAGCAGGATATTGACAATCCAGGAAGATGGTGGGAGGGCCACTCTGAAGAAGTAGAGAACAGACAGCCCAGAGAAGATGCTCTGAGCCCCGCTGTAGCACTCTGAGTCTGTCAGTGTCACGACCCACTAAGGGTGCTGAGAAGAAGCAGGGATTTTTCTCATATGCCCATATACTAGTGGCTCTTCCCAGTGGGAACCACAAACTGTGCCCTTCTGTTTTAGTTGGATACTTGTGGGTAAAGCAACAGTGACCACTCAGAACACAAGAAGAGGGGACAGGGTGTTGCTGTAAGGATACAAACCTACAGACTGGAACTGGACCACAAACTGCAAAGCGCTTTAGAAACCAACACAGCTCTAGGGACTAGCTACTTTTCCTCTCAAAGGCTCATTATCTCTTTCCACATTTCCTTATTTCTCGGCATATCTCTGCTGTTTTCTTCTCTATCATTAGCTAGCTTTGTGTCATCAATGTTTCTAATCCCTGGTGACCCACCATGGCCTCTCCTGCCCAGCTGTACCCCAAACAGTTCCCCTTCCTACCATTTGAATGTATTTGTTACGATATCTTAGTTCACATTTCCAAGAGAGAAAATCTGATTGGCTCGGTTGCTCTCTTTCTGAACCGAGTGTAGGTGCTGTCCAGCCTGAGGGCTTTCTACACCTTAATGAGATACCTACTCCTATCCCAGTCAGCAGTGAGACAAGGACATGTGGTCACATGGTTCAAATGTGGGCTGGGGGCTGCTCCTTCTGCAGTGGCTCTGAGAGAGACAGCCTGCATCCAGAGACTCTGTCCAAGGCAGGCACTGCGAACCGACTGGTGCACATCCAGATCCAAGTCTGGATCTGGCAGCAGGACCATGCTTTTGAGGTGGTGCACGGGGCCTTGGGAGGCGGCTTTGATTTAGCAGAAAGCTGTCCAGTGAAACAGGGGTGTCCAACCTGCAGCCCGTGGGCCCGCATGTGATCCAGGATGGCTATGAATGTGGCTGAACACAAAATTGTGAATTTACTTAAAACATCTTGAGATTTTTTTGTGATTATATGTCACAATGTATTTAACGTGGGGCCCAAGACAATTCTTCTTCCATGTGGCCAAGAGATGCCAAAAGGTTGGACACCCTCTAGCATTTTACTGTGTATTTCCAACTTCTTCCTGTTTTACCTAGTCCTCAACTCTTGCTGATCCTTAAGTGGGATTATCCTCAACACACATGGTCTTACACACATGACTATGCACATGCACACACACGTGCATACACAGGGCTTACCATCTCCCATTCCTAATCAGTCAGCGACCTCAGCCCAGCTCCTAACCTGCTCATACTCTTCTTCTTATGGGGTTTGGGTGCTTGCCCCACATCTGACTCTGGCCAGCACTGTTTTTAGCTTAGTTACTCTCTTGTCAGGGCTTGTAACTAGAAGGAAGTCCCATTCTCTGACCTGCACAATCTATGGCAGATGGACAAGTAGGTTTTTCTCTCGGGGCACCCTGGGTAGTAAATGATGTGGAGCTGATGCCTGTCAACTGTCTAGTATCAGTTTGCTCCCCAGCCCTTGTCAAGGTAATTTCAGCAACTTCACTCAGAGGTACTGGCCCCTCCTAGCGCTGTCATTCATGCACGTCGAATCCTTGGGGTTTATTCTGGTTGAGGGTGATCAATCAACCAATCAACCAATCAATACATAAATATGTTTTACAAAACTGAACTTATTTTGGCTTCATTGGATCCTTCTTAATATTTTTATTCCCATTCCATACAATCTTTTCATGGAATTTGTTTTTTTCTTTGACCATTTTTCCCATGTCCAACATCTTTTTCCCTTCAGTCTTCTTGGTCTCCTGATAATCATTTATTCCATGGCAACTCCCTGATTTACCCATCTGGCTCAGCAGAATACACTTTATTTTATTCTTTAAAATAAATTGCCTTCACTACTGCACAATTACATCTGATTATTTCCCCCTCAAGGCAACTTTCAAGGGCTTCCTTAGTGTCCCTGAAAAACGAGACCCTGGTTTACATTGGGAGCAGAAAAATTCAGTCTCATGGGGGGAAGTGGGATGTTTTGTCACAGAAACCAAGCTCATGGATAGCTCTCTATGTGGGTGTGTTAGGACACTTGTGTGATTTATAGGGAGCTGGGATGACCCACTGCTCCTCAAAAGATCCTTTTAAAATAATTTGTAACTCAGCAATTCTCTATCACCCAGGGAAGTTTTAAAATTATGGATGCCAGACTCCTATCAAGACCAATGGAGTTGGGGTCCAGACATGAGTATATATATTTTTTAATTCTCTTGGTGGCTTTAATATGCAGCCGTGGGTTGAGAATCCTTCCTTACTTCTGTTGTTTATAAACTTGGCTGCCAATTGGAATCACTCGGGAGCTTTAAGCAATATTGATGCATGGGCTTCACCCTTGGAGGTTTTGATTTAATTAGTCTGGGCTTTGGCCTGGCCATTGAGACTTTAAAAGCTCCCCAGGTGATTCTAATATGCAGCCAAGATTGAGAACTAGTACCTTAACAAGCCTGAAATTTCAGCTTAGGCTATCCACTAAGTTTCTGATTGACACAAAAATACAACAAGTCCTCTGGAGAAAGATGATGCTTTTTCTTACACTTACACTTTAGTGTGAATGTGTTCCAGAAGTAAGGTTACCAAGTTGAATACAGGACACCCCGTTAAATTTGAATTTCAGATAAACAACAAATAATTTTTAGTTTAAGTATACTTCATGTAATATTTTAAACATACTTATACTGCCAAGTTATTGACTGCTTCTCTGAAATTTAAATTTAACTGGGCAGCCTATATTTGTATTTGCAAAATTTGGTCAGTTCTATCCAGAAGACTTTTTGAGAGCAGGTTGTAGCAGCATGGCAAGAAAGAAAGCACAGAAATAGACAGAGAGACCCTGAGGGGAGGGCATGAGAAATACTGTAGAAAGAATATATTGAATAAAACAAAGAAGGCCTATGCCAAGAACCAAATTATTTTACTTATCAAACTCATCTAAGTACCATCCTGCCGCATCCCTGTAAAAATCAACAGAATCTCCCCTGCCTTATCAGCTTAGATGACAGAAGGGCCCGGGCATCCCTCAAGCTTTGACCGTACCGTCTTCAGCAGCAGGCATCTTCGGTCCAGAATCCCGTTCCTGCTGAGGAAGAGCAAGGCAGAAGTGTACTCCATGGCTAACTGACTGATGTTCTACATTTAGAAATCATTATATTTATAATCACAAATTTATGCAAATTCTAAATACGGAATTTAATTATACACAAAGGTTTCAAAATGTCTGGCTTTGACTTATTGATAAATATAACCTGCCTCCAGAAAGTTAGGCAGAAAAAAGTCTTCAAAATTAGGGAAGGACATAGATATGTAAGTAAACATGATAAAGGCTTCCAAAATTTCCCAGTAAACCTATATGAGGTCCTATAGTACTGTGTACTCTTATCCCATCCTCCACATAAACTCACCTGTCATTTTCTTAAAGGACATTTTTATTTCACTTTTCTTTTAAACTCTTCTCTTTACATTTGTAGGGACACAGGGCATTTTCTTCTAACTGGCTTCCAAGTTGTCTAAACAGAGTGTACTTATATCTGGTACCGTGAAATGCCATTGTACCTAGAAGAACAGGGTGTACGTACATCCAGAAATCCCTCATTAGCATCCTGAGATCCAACATGTTTCAACCTATAAGGTTACCAGGATCTAGAAAACACAAGTTCATTTATTTATGAACATCTTTCGTATCCCAGTTAAGAAGACATTTAGATTGTTAAATCTGACTGAGCATGAACTCACTACCCCAGAAGAAAATGGGAGACATTCCTTTGACCCAAACCAGTTTTACAGAACATATGGGCACATAGTTCTTCGTAGTCCTTACCCCTATTCCCCCCCACCCCCCCCTCTCCCCACACACCCCTCCTGCTCTTCACATTCCTCGGTTTTCTCTTAGCGTCACCTCACTGTCACATCCCATAGCTCCATGGAACAACACTACACCGGCATCTTGGAGGTCTTTCCACCCTAGTTCCAAATGCTGCTTGAGACAGGCAGAGCCCTGTGGCCCCTCCTTAATGCTTCTCCTAAAGTGGGAATGGCACTGCCTTTCCAAAGATCCTTCCAACAAGAATATCGAGAAAATGCTCTTTACTTTCCAGAAAAACTAAAGAGGGTTGTACTCTATTCTGTGGCAGTGCAACACACATTAAGTGTTCAAAATAAGAGACATTCTTCATTCCTTCCTTCCACATTGGGTGTGCCAAACCTCCCACTGACATTGTCCCATCCCAAGGATATAGCTCAGTAGACAGAAGCTGTTGGTTTGCAATGAGAGCACCACATAATATTACTCTTCAGTTTGTCAATACTTCCCAAATCAACCTCTTACAGGATCTCTTCTCATCTCTCCCTCTGCATAAAATTTAAACCACTGGAGCGTGGAGTTGCTGAGCTAACCACCAGGAAGGTTGTATTTGGTCAAGTAAGGAGCTGCCAATCATTTTAAGACCTGTTGGGCCAGCTTATCAGGTTCCTGATTTCTCCAGTGTGAAATGCCTGGCTGTTTCAATGACCGAGATAAGCACAGCTGTAATCTACCATGATCCAGAGCTTATTCACAGATCACAGCTGTGTAATTTCAGGTAACATGCTTCCCTTGTTTGGATTTGTTTAACATTGTTAAATATATAGTCAGACCATCTGCACAGTATTTTTTTTAAATTGGAAATTACAACCATAACTTCCTTTTTATATATCAATAAACTAAACAGCAAAATTTCAAAGGGATCCTTCTGCACCAAGCACTGAAGCAGAATGTCTGTCCCACGCCACACCACTGCCTAATTGCACACTAATTGGACAAACGTGATTAAATATTTCAAGATCTTTACTAATTGCCTCTATTTTAGCTTTAAAATTTGCTTGCCACCAACAAATTTAATGACACTGGTGTCTAGTCATCAGCAAAAAGCCCAAGAGTTGCTCTTTAAAATGTACCTAGTCAGAGTATTTACTGATTGTGCATTGTTTCCAATGTAGCTTAATTAGAAATCCAATCAGTTCGCTAAGTCTAATTATACTTGATTTGTAGATTCAGACTATGATACATAATGAAGCCAAGTAGCTAACAGTAAACGTGCCTGAAATGTAACAATAAGAAAATTTTTTTTAATGTACGTCTTGTCACTTTAGAAAATCAAGTAACATACATGATCTTACATCGTGGCAGTTTGGGAGGTTTCAGCTTTTCAAAGTTTCTATAATCTGGGTTCCAATTCTATTGGTAAAACCTTCTTTGAAGGATGATGGTCAGAAAATATTTTTATATCTTCAAGAAAAGAGAAGCAACAGCCTCCTTCATATTGACTGCGAGAAACTTTTGTGGCATTATTTCAGAGAAGTTGCCTTGATGAAATGGGTATAGTTAAAATGGACACAGTCACATAATTCTTATTTTAAAAATTTGCCTTCTCAGAAATGTGGTTTATTGTCTCAGAAAATGCCCTATGCAGAAACTAAAAACCACAATGTCTATATAAGGATATATTCAAATATGTGAGATCATAATGTTGTATATACACAAAATTTTACCAGAAGGAAATATTTCTAAATGTATTATTGCTTCTCTGGAATAATTTGCAACCAACTTCTGGTCTGTGAAAACAGGCTCAAAGAAGTAGAGACAAGGAAAGAAGCATTTAAAAATAATTAATGCAGACTAAGATGACAGTTACCACTGCCCCAGTCATCTGAACAATTTGGGGCCCTGGGATTCAGCACGCGCTGAGTACCCACCCCTCTGCGTCCCAGGATCCAAGCATCTCCATGTTGGCACGCACGCTGCAGACCTGTCACAGTCACAGAATGGGCCCAGTGCTGAGAACTGTCCATCTCACCTTGCAGTTGTCATCTACCAAAAATGGCAGTGTTTTGGAGCTGCTAGTGATAATGTTGGTTCTAAACAAACCAACCTCAAGAGCCATAGTCATTTCACTTTGGTTTTGAACACCATGGGAAAAATCAATAGGTGAATCAGAGTGGAGGGGAATGGGTGGAGGGGAGATGTGATTTTTAAGCTTTGGGGATAATATTATAAACTTAATGGAATATGATTCAAAACATCTGAAACTCTAAATTAATTACTGTTGACCGTTCAACAATAGACTATTTGATGCAGACACCGGCCTGCAGTGTCTGCGGTGCTATGGATGAAATGAGACATTCACATGGACAACCGAGTCCAGCGGAGGAAAAGGGACAGCATGGCTTTTCTCTCAAGGGGAGCAAAAGCCATGGCCCTTGCCGTGACCAGCCTGTATTGGGTTTCCTGGGCACATTACATTATGATCCTCATTTACTGTGCACAGGTTCACTTTAGGTGGTTACCTTTTACAGACAACAAAGGAGATGATGCCACTAATCACACCACAGAAGAAGGATATTTGCAAATGAAAAGGGAAAAGTGGTTGAACCAGTTACACCCCATACTGGGGAGTTTTAGCATGGATTTTAGGAAGTTACAGTAAGCACTTGCAGTCTCAATTCAGGGTGAGGGAGTTTTAGCAAAAGCAAGTCCCAAAGTGGTCTAGGTACACTGAAGGCCTGATTCCCTATAGGAGAAGCTATCCATGGGCGTGGGTCCTGTGCATCTCCGAGTGGGAGCTGGGCCCACGCCACACAGAATGGTCTCTTACATTGTTACTTTAGCACAGTTATCTTTTCTTTATCTTAGATAAAGAAAACTTATCTTTTTATAACAATGTAGCCTAAAAGAAACATTAACTAAGTATTCTTGGTCAAAGGACTCTGCAGAAGTGCAAAACATGAGCAGTTTTAATTTTTTGCACTAAAAACCTATTATTTACATTTATTCTGGTGTTGCTTTTAAAAAGCTTTGCAATAAAATTGCTCCATGGTGAGTATGTAGATGTGCGGATGTGTGTGTTTCTCAAAGACTCCATGACAGACACCTTATTTTTTTCTTTCTCCTTATTTTTTTTTTTCAAAATCATCTCATAGCATGTGCTGAGCCTGGAGGGTGTTCTTTTCTGTTCTTTGTCTTTTGACACAGTTCCGAATCAACACAGTCTCTAGCCAAGACCCTGTACTTTTCTTTGTGTACCTCTGATTTCCCCTGTACTCTGGTGTCACTCTTAATTACTTTCTCAAAATTTAAGCAAAATGTTAATGATGGAGTTATTTTTCTCCTATCAGAGTTCATCACACTGAATGATAGGTTAGCAGAGAAAGCCATCGTTAGCCTTGTTTGGATGTAACACTCTGGAAAGCCTCTTCTTTGCCTTTCTTTCCAAGGAAGCTAAAATCAGCGACTTTATTTTTTAATCATTTAAAATTGTTATTCTATTACAGTTGTCCCAATTTCCCCCCCTTTGCCCTCCTCCACCCATCCTACCCCCCACTCCCACAGTCCTTTCCCACACCATTGTCCACGTCCATGGGTCATTCATACGTGTACTTTGGCTAGTTTCTTTCCTTTCTTCCCACCGTGATCCCCCTCCCCCCTCCCCTATGCTCACTGTCAGTCTGTTCCATGTTCCCATGCCTGTGGTTCTATTTTGTTTGTTAGCTTATTTTGCTCATTAGATTCCTCTTATAGGTGGGATCATACAGTATCTGTCTTTAACTGACTGGTTTATTTTGCTTAGCATAGTACTTTCCAGTTCCATCCATACTGTCGCAAAAGGCAGGAGCTCCTTCTTTCTTTCCACTGTGTAGTATTTCATTGTGTAAATGTACCTTAGCTTTTTGATCCACTTATTTACTGATGGGCACTTAGGCTGTTTCTAGCACTTGGCTATCGTAAATAGCACTGCTGGGAACATATGGGTGCATAGGTTCTGCAGAATTTGTGACTCAGGATTCTTAGAATATATTCCCAGCAGTAGAATCACTGGGTCAAAGGGCAGTTCCATCTTTAGTCTTCCGAGGAAATTCCATACTGTTTTCCACAGAGGCTGCACCAGTCTGCATTCCCACCAACAGTGCACTAGGGTTCCTTTTTCTCTGCATGCTCACCAGCACTTGTTGTTTGTTAATTTATATTGCTACTCAGATTGTCAAACACAATGATGTGGGGAAACTAGGAGGACACAGAGATCCTTTCATTTCTGTAGGCTGAGCAGGTTAGTTCCCACCTTCATCAGCTGATTTTGGTGGGAGAAAGAGAAGTACAATAAGTCCTCACTTAACATCGTCAGTAGGTTCTGGAAAACTTTGACTTTAAGTGAACCAACATAAGGAAACCAACTTTACCTAGGCTAATTGATAGAAACAAGAGTTAAGTTCCAAGGGCACATTTCTGGTCACAAAAACATTATCAAACTTTGAAATAAAGACCCCAAAATGCATCTAACAGTAAACATTGAAACAAATGTGAGCTATACATACCTGAAAGAACAGTTAATAAAAATAACTAAGAGTTTTTTCTACCCTGCTTATTCTCGTTCTGGGTTGCAAGGCCTGGAGCCTCTCCCAACAACTCGGGGCACAGGCAGGCGGGACTCACCCTGGACAGGACGCCCTTCCATTGCAGGGCCACTCACACCCACACCCATTCAGATTGGGACAATGAAGACACGCCATTCACCTCACATGCACAGCTTTGGGATGTGGGAGGAAGATGGAGGCCTGGAGATGTGGGGAGAATGTGCAAACCACACAGGCAGTGGCCTCTGTCCGCAACCAATTGTTTTGTTTTTTTCCTCATCGACGTGGTAATGAAACAATGTTGAATGAAATGAAAATACTCGAAGAACTGCTACAAATATAAAACCTGAAGTAAACTCAACTCCAGAACAGCTATTCAAAAACAAGTTGACAACCATATCACTATCACCCATTTAAAATGTTTCTGTAGTATTTGACATTATTTGAAACAATACATTCTTTACACATTGCAAAAAAAAAAATTACACATCTTCACAAATGTCTAGGAAGCTAGGAAATCAGGAAGGAAAAGAATTACCCAATGCAGTCTGTTCACTTTTAAATGCTGGAGAATTTTTCAAGGAATGTTTTGTTCCTTTTTTTCCTTGAAGCTTAGTTTTATCTTTCTTATTATTATTAATAAGGCCTGGCCCCTCGTTAACATGCAGCCAGAGCCTAATGAGCCTTGCAGACTCCTGTAATTTCTTCACTGTTGAAAATGCCTGACACTAATTTATGCCATTTATACTAATAAGAGGTGGATCAGCTGATATTTGGTGCAATGAAAATATGCTAAATATACTTTATTGAATTGCACATAGTTAGTTCTTCCCAGTTCACTGTATTACAGCAACAGATGCACAATCATTACTTCTGCGCTCTACATGGAGCAAAATTCTTGGTTTGAATAAATAAGAGAAAGAGGAGTCAGACGTTTGCTATTTTAGCCTTCTTTTTAAAAAAATATTGACAATATTGACTTTAAAACTTCCACTTCAGAAAAGCCATTTTTTCCCATGACTTTCGAAGCACCAATACCGTGCTTCCCATTGAAAGGGCAATGAAGTGAAGGTCTGACCTAAAATACGACATTCTATATTAAGTGGACTTTAATGAATGCTAAATTTGAGTGGATTTTGCATAAAGCTTATTAATTACATCTATAAGGAAACCCAAAGAGCGCTTGGTGATTAGTAATTTTCTAATGAATGCTAATGAGATTTTTACCAATTTTAATATATGTTAAATGCTATATTATTATTATATTAGGCAAAAACATTTTTTTTTATTTTTGCATTGCCAATCTAATTTTTTTGGATGACGTTGTTGCATTGCCATGGTTTTCTCTTCCACATGACAATGGAGACTGGCTGCAAGTGTCAGTAAATGGTTCCAGCACTGGGGTCAATACCTATATTTGGCTGGGACTTCGCAAGCCAGAGGGTGCTTTTAGGAAACTTATTTAAAATCCATATATTTATTCGAAACAGTCAGCTATTGCTGCATCCTCTGCGATGTACTGCGAATAAGGTGGAGGCTTAAGGGTGCTGCACTAGAACATTTCTACCTGTGGACTGCCATGCAAGATAGCCTAAGGTCCCCCAGTAAGTGAGTTCAGCAGGGGAAGATCAGTTGACTATAGCATTGAAATTTCTCATTGGCTTTGCTCACATGTGACCAAAGATTTAGGATGACAATAGCGGAGTGAATTGGGAGGCAGAGATGAGGTGAAAATGTCTAATGTCATCCAGAACCTTGGTTTCCCCACCCCACCTAGTTGTTTTTCTCACAGCGGGACTCACATTGGATGTTCTGCCCAAACCAATTGGTGGGGAAGAGGGAACAATGTAATATGTATGACAGTACTGCTTGAGAGATTTCACATGCTTCTGACTATCTCTAATTTGTTAGCAAGCACTCTTGACTGTCTCCTGACCAACATTTCCTTGGAACAGGTATTTTGTTTGTTTTGGCCATATATCTTGCACTTATCTGTGAGCATATTTTTTAGATTTCAAAATGTCCTTTGATTTATCCCCTAAGTGAATTACCAGTCCCTTCTATCTTTACTCCTTCCCCTGGACAATTGCCGTATCTGTGCCTTCTAGAATCTCTCGCCTCTTAACCTTTGCCAGCACAGGTGCAGTAACTCCCCGAAGATTAATAGTCTTGTTGTAGGTGTGATTGAAATTAGCTTGGCTTGCCTTCAGAATCCATCGCCCTGGCCTACTAAATCACCTCCTATAATCTTGTGCACTTAGGCAAAGCAAACAAAATAATCTGCCAGGAAATACTAATGGAGCAGTGTCAACACAGATACCGTTTGTATTAACAGTCCCATTATTATTACCCCGCTCCTTAAATCCAATCGAACTTCACTTCCCACTCTGCAGGGTTGGATGTTAATTAGAAAGGATGTGTATTCATATGCACCTATGTGTACACATACACGCCTTTTCACACATCTATCATGGACCCCTCATGCATACATGCATGTGCCCACGCAGACATAGATTCTCATTACTAATTAATTTAACTCACAAGTGCTACCCTATGTTTCCAGTTTGTTGTTCCAGCTCATAAAAGCATACATTCTGCGTGCATGTCTTTTGCCCTGCATCTCGACATTTTCCAACAGATGTTAGCTAATGTGGTTGTAGGAGGTTCACAGTGGATGCTGCAAGCCCAATAAATCTTCCTCTTAAATGCAGACACTCCACCATCCCAGCATCTTATACCTATAATATATTTTGATTACTTGGCTATTCAAATTATACCAAATTAGATTTGCACAGAACAGTACTGTGGTTTTCTCAATTTACATTTAATCCACCACAAACAGCATAAAACTGGCAAGTGCACTTTTATTTGAACTTGCAGGAACTACTGAAGTCTGATACCTTGAAAATTATTAAGTGACAAAGATTACTAGCACTAAGGTTCTACTTTGCTTCCCCATTAGCCGTTTAGGTGACAGCTGCTGTATTACACATAAAGATGAACCATTCCTTGAGGGATGATAGTGGCTCCGCTGCGACACTGCTGGCATAAAGCATTATCAGACCAGGGCTGCGCTTGGAGCCATCACAGTCTCCTAGGCACCTATCAGTACTCTCATTATCTGCATCACAGAGTGCTGAGAACGAACACTGCCAGGCCTCACAGCTTCGCAGCTCATTTGAGAAGCGGAAATTAAATGTCCCAGGAGAGAAAACAGGCACACTGTAACAGCACCGGCGCTGTACACCAACAACATGTCGACTGCTGTAGCACTGACTTCGATCTCATTAATTTAATAGGCTCCTGGAACGAGGATGGGAAGGTAGAGAGGCAGCCTTGACAAGGAGATTACTGAGCTGTGCTGGCATTGTGTGACTTGCGAGCTTGTAACAGAACGAGGACTTACTGCATGTATTGCAGCTCTTCAGATATTTGTTGGGGCTTTTAGAAGAGCAAAAAGAAATGAAGGGAGGGAGAGGGAGAGAGAGAGATGTCATTGAACAGGGCTGAAATTAGCTGATCGTAAATATGATCTATGCTTATATTATGTCGCATTCCTACATGAGGCGAAGGGAGCTTTAGGGGGCTATAGAATAAGAAAGGTGATCTTTGCACACAGTAAAAGAATCGTATGTGTGCATGTGAAGTCTGTTTAACACTCACCCTGCTGAAAATTGTTTCTATAGCATATTTCCATAACATTTGTAAATGGTTTTGCTGCAGAAATAATCAGCTCCTTTATGATTAGAGTGACACCAAGCAAAACAAAGCTAAGAACAAGGGAATTATTCAGATAAGCCAGACCAAGGAAACCTCTTAAGAAAAACAAAATGCCTAAAGTCTCCAGGTAATAAAAAGCAAGAGTGTTTTTTCACCTTGAATAATCTGATTAATGGCCTCAGTCTCAGCTGGTAGGTCTGCCCAGGTGGATCCCTGCCAGCCCAAAGGGATGCAAGACAGTCAAACTCCGAGATTATCAACATAGATTTTTGTACACTGGATTTTTACTTTTAATAACCATTCTCCATCACTGTCACTTCTTTAAAGGCCTCGGGAGAAACAAAGACAGGAAAATCCAGTCCCCTGCATTCCTTGACATTCCCGACAATGGCTCTTCCCCACCTCAGCTTTTATGTCGACAAAAAGCAGCTACGTGGTGAGATGTGGGGACTCTGCGGTTACGGAGAATTATCAGTGATGTATACAAGACCTGGGTAAGCCCCTGATTGCTATGATCTTTGCCTTCGAGCTCCAGCCTGGCAGGATTAGGGGGCAGTGGACAGATCACTGGCTGTTTCCAGCCTCAGAGGGAAAGGTTTTGTGTCTCAGCTCAGTACTTAGGTGTGGCTTTGAACAAGTTGCTTTACCTCTATGACCCTCAGTTTCTTTGTCAGTAAAAAGAGAAATAACACCTAGCTCTTAGCATGGTTGTGGGGATTAAGATAACAGGAATGAAGATCACCGGTATGCTACGCCGTATGCAGTGCTCCAAGTCGTTTGAATTGAATCAGTCCCCACATTATTGATTTATACTCCTGTGTGTTCTAAAATGGATTAGTGAGAGAATATCCACCAAATGGTAAGGAATGGGAGAGGCAAGCTTTTCAAAAAGGGAAGAAAATGAAGGAAAGAAGGGGTGACCTGTGTAGAGAGGTCTTCCTCGGTCACACATCAGGCACCCAGGATTCTGTTTCAGCACGGCTCTTCTCAAGATACATAAGTCAGAGATTGTATTGGGGTATGAAAAACAAACAAGCAAACACCTGAGGGTCTCCTGGCTAAAAAGGAAATTCCCTAGTGCTTCTAGTTTCAGAGAGTCACAGACTTTCTGAAGTCTAGCCATAGACCGCAGGTTGAGAACACTTGTTCCAGAGAATGGATGTATTGTGAGACTCCATGTGGCATCAGAAAAAAAAAAATCACTTCGGTCCTTCCTTCTCTCTCTCTCTCTCTCTCTCTCTCTCTCTCTCTCTCTCTCTCTCTCTCTCTCTCTCTCTCTCACACACACACACACACACACGCAGAGACAGACAGAGAGAATACTACAAGCCCTGTTATGTAAGGACACAGGTAAACTAGAAAACAGTTTTGAGAATCACAAGCCATCAGCATTCTCCTTTCTCTTTCCTGTTTTGTTGAACGCCACTTCCCTCTTATTCCCTTAGGATAAGGACATAGTTGGATACTGAACTTCTGAAGGCTCGAGTTCAGTCCTGCTCCTAGACCACTGAAATAGCAGGAGCAGAGGTCAGGTGCTCAGATAGCTCAGTATCAATCAGCCTTAACTTGATGGATAGTGAGGAGTGGCAGAAACAGAAGAGGCTTTTACCTCTGATCAGAGAGTCCCTGCCCTCCGCAAAGAGCTGGAGGCTCGGCCTGGGGGCACTGACCCCATCCAGTCAAGGTGACCAGGCTCTGGTTTATTCTTCTTTCTCTTATGCATAAGTTGCATAGGACCCCATCCTTTCAGGAAGGGTCCATTAGATCCTTTCCCCAAGTGGGTGCTAGATTCCTGGCCCCAATTTAAGCTGGAGAACTGAGGTTCAGACTTTGGCCCCTGTCCTGTTGCCAGCCTCCTCTGCACATCCCACCTGCCTCTCCTGGACTCCTCCCTTTCCTGATGCTGCCACTGCCCAGGTAACCTGTTCCACCTGGTGGTCTAAGGGCAGCAAGGAGTCTCCAGGTACTGGTTGCTCTTGGTCTGATAGGATCTGCACATAACAGACACTCAATAATTATCTCTTGAATAAATAATGTGATAATATATAAAGAAAGAGGCCAGGGAACAGGAAGGAGAAAACAATAAAAGGGGAACAGAGGTCAGTCGGAGATCAAAGGTGGGTGTCACCGTAGTTCTTACCTGCTAAGAATTAGAATAAGTTGAAAATTCTTCCCCAGATCTCAAAATGGCATGCTACTTCTTTTTTTTTTTAGTTTTTGTGTAGCCATTTTAATATGTTTTTGTTATATTTTATTGATTATGTTATTACAGTTGTCCCATTTCTCCCCATCATTCCCCTCCACCCTGCACATACCTTTCCACCCACATTCTCCCCCTTTAGTTCATGTCCATGTGTCATAAGTTCTTTAGCTTCTCCATTTCCCACACTATTCTTGCCCTCCCCCTGTCTATTTTCTACCCACTGTCTATGCTACTTATTCTCTGTACCTTTTTCCCCTCTCTCCTCCTCCCACTCCCCTGTTGCTAACCCTCCATATGATCTCCATTTCTGTGGTTCTGTTCCTCTTCTAGCTGTTTGCTTAGTTTGCTTTTGTTTTAGATGTGGTTGTTACTGTGAGTTTGCTGTCTTTTTACTGTCATATTTTTAATCTTCTTTTTCTTAGCTAAGTCCCTTTAACAATTCATATAATAAGGACTTGGTGATGATGAACTCCTTGAACTTGACCTTCTCCGAGAAGCACTTTATTTTCCCTTCCATTCTAAATGACAGCTTCACTGGCTAGAACAATCTTGGGTGTAGGTCTTTGCCTTTCATGACTTGGAATACTTATTTCCAGCCCCTTCTTGCTTTAAGGTCTCTTTTGAGAAATCAGCTGACAGTCTGATGGGAACTCCTTTGCAGGTGACTGTCCCCTTATTCCTTGCTGCTTCTAGAATTCTCTCCTTCATTTTAATCTTGGCTAATGTAATTATGATGTGCTTTGGTGTGTGCTTCCTTGGGTCCAACTTTTTGGGGGCTCTCTGAGCTTCCTGGACTTCCTGGAAGTCTATTTCCTTTGCCAGATTGTGGAAGTTCTCCTTCATTATTTGTTCAAAGAAGTTTTCCACTTGTTGCTCTTCTTCTTTTCCTTCTGATACCCCTATAATTTGGATGTTGGGACATTTAAAGATGTCCTGGAGGTTCCTAAGCCTCTCATCATTTTTTTGAATTCTTGTTTCTTCATTCTTTTCTGATTGGATGTTTGTTTCTTCCTTCTGGTCCACTCCATTGATTTGAGTCCCAGTTTTCCTCCCATCACTATTGGTTCCCTGTGCGTTTTCCTTCATTTCACTTATTGTAGCCTTCATTTGTTCATCTAATTTGCAACCAAAATCAACCAGTTCTGTGAGCATCCTGATCACCAGTGCCTTGAACTGTGCATCTGATAGGTTGGCTATCTCTTGGTCACTTAGATGAATTGGCTCTGGGGCTTTGATCTGTTCTCCTGTTTGAGCCTTTTTTTTTGGTCTGATTGAGGCTGTTACATAGTGAGGGGCGGAGCCTTAGGTGTTCCCCAGGGCGGGGTAGTCCAGTCATTGGGTTGTGATGCTGTATGTGGGAGCAGGGTCTCGGTGTTTTTAGGTTTTATTTCCTGGTGCTGGGGCCCTGGGTTGCAAGTTCTGTCTTCTTCCCCATTTTGCCTGGATTATCTGCACATGAATGTGGGACCACCTGGTCAGCCAGCTGCCTTGCACCTGGGGCCTGCTATCCGCGGCTTGCAGGCTCGTTCCTCCAGCAGCTACCTGTGTGCCTGGTCACCAACTTCTGCTTCCTCCTGCCGCGATTTCACCCCTCTTATCTATCTGGATGAATGGTCGTTGGACCTCTGTACAGTTCCATTTTTCTTTCAGTTCTGATTGTTTTCTTGTTTCTAAATCCTTGTTGTCCTTAATTTTGGTTGTGTGAGGAGGCACAGTGTGTCCACCTACACCTCCATCTTGGCTGGAAGTCCATCACACTACTTTTTCATACTGCACTTCAAAGACAGGTAGTCTGGATAATAACAAGTGGGAGTGAGAGAAGGCAAGACATGGTGCCTTTCAGGAGAAAACCTGGAGAGGATGCTGTGGCCATGCCCCTGCCATTAATGTCACATCCTGTGCCCCATGCAGGAGAGAGTCGGTCATTTATGGGGGTGTTATGATCATACTACCAAAGGATAAATATTTCCCTATAATGTATCAGTCACATTATCCAAATTTCATTGTTAATTGCAAATGTGGGTGTTTCCCTCCTGGACTTAACACATTACATTTTGGGCCTTCGAAGTCCTCCTTGAAAACAGAGAAGGGTTTTCAGAAAACTCTCCACTCCATAAATAAAACCTACTGTGCAAGGACTTGTCTCCAGTCCTTTCCACGTAGAGTTTTTTCTGCTACACCCCAAAGCACCCAGAAGCTGTCACTTCTGATGGAAAAAAAAAAAGGTGCTGTATGACTGCTTCCTATCAGCATGGAAAGTTGCAAACTCCAGATGAAAGACCTCACTGCTCTCTATCGACCAATTCTACCTAGAAAAACAAGCATATGATCAATCAGCTAAGAGTATTTGATTAGAATGACTAGGGCAAGAGACACACCTGCCCCAGCAGGGTGTTCTGTCAGAAGCTAACTCTATGTTAGCCATGCAACAAAGAGACAAGCATCCATAGTGACAACAGTCTGAACTTCTAACACAGTGGTTCTCAACCGATGGTAGTTTTGCCTCCAGGGAACATTTGGCAATATGTGGAGACATTGCCGGTTGTCACAAGTAGGAGGGTGCTACTGGCATCTAGTGGGTAGGGCAGCATCTAGATGCTGCCAAATGTCCTACAGTGGAGAAGACAGCCCCACAACACAGAATTATCCAGCCCAAAATGTCAACGGTGCTCAGGTTGACAAAGCCCCTTCTACATGAATTATATCCATGAACTCTTAGTGCTTCCATAACATTCTCCTCCTTCTCTCTTCACTCCCTAGCTTCTGTTATTAACCATGTTACTTGTCCATTCCCTGGCCCAGGCTTCAGCCAAGCTATGTACATGCAAGTTTGGTCCCTGCCCCAAATCGTTTCTTTTTGGCTATATCACAGTCACTAAAATTTCCACTCAATCACTCTTTGAAGTAAAGTGTGTTATCTGGGGTGGGAGGCAGAGAGTATAGTAAGATACTCTCAGGCATCTACAATGAAGTTTAGTTTCTAAAGTATAGAAAAGTCATCAGAAATGAAACACCTGACCAGTCATTTGTGGTAAATGGCCAGAGATCTGAGAAGGCTCCAAGTGTGGAGTAGCTTTTGAGAGCAGGCCTAGATAGTATGCCACAAGGCATGGACCTCAACAGCTGGGAGGTGGCATGAGGCATCTTCAAGTTAAGGGGAGAGGGAAGTCTAAACCAGAAAGGATTAAGGAGAGCCCTTCTAAAAGGAGAGAAGAAAACTGAGATTACATTAAACTTTTCACAACTTTGCCCATGAATTCTTGGCCCAAGCACCTAAGCCCCCTTGCTTTAGAAGGAACTTGCCTTGCCGTACTCTAATGTAATCTTCCCCCAAACCTTCACCAACACATCCCTCTTTTCTCTGTCCCAATCTCACCTCCTCCAGGAAGTCTTCATTGACTAATTCTACTTTTCACTGCAGGTGCTTGACAATCATTTGGTTGGTTTTTCTATCCATTTCCATTTATCTTTAAATGAAGTGTTTGTGTATGTTTTCTGTCTTATTAAAACTGTTTCTTCAAGGACTAAAAGCTCTGTTTATTGATTTCTCTCCTTGTTAGAATTCTTCAGTAAGAATTGTCATTTGGGGTTAGTTTCATGATAAAAAAATGTAATTTTCTCCCTAATAGTGATAGCTTAAAATAGATATTATAAAATGTATTAAGGGCCTACTATGTGCCAGGCACGGTGCTAAGCATTTTATATACCTTATTTCATTTGATTTACTTAATTATCCTGTAAAGTAGATTATGGTATTTCAGTTTTTAAAGATATAGAACTTGAGGTCAAGGAAAGAGCATAAATTGTGCAAGATAAAATAGTTGGTAAGTGATAGACTAGGTTGATTTTAATCCTTGACAAATACCCCAATGATAAAAGATTTGCATCAAATATCTCTGGCTTCCTATAATGTCACATCATAGGTCTATCATTTTTTAAGCTAGCTAAATACTTCTAGAATCTATTTATATATTTTAAATACAGTTTTTATTTTAGAATAAGTTTAGATGAACAGAAAATGTAAAGATAGTAAAGAGTGTTCCAATATAACCCTCACTCAGCTTCCCTTAATTTGAACATCTTATATAACTGAAGTGCATTTGTCAAAACTAAGAAATTAACATTACTGCACAACTAGTATCTGAACTCCAGGCTTTATTCAGATTTACTTAGCTTTTCTGACCCATGGTACTATTTGCGACACTATATCACATTTAGTTGTGGCAGCTTAGTCCCCTCTGGTCGGCAAGTTTCTCAGACTTGTCCTATTTTCCATGGCTTTGACAGTTTCAAAGACTGCTGGTCAGCTATTTTGTAGAATGACTCACAATTTGGGTTTATCTGAAGTTTTTCTCATGATTAGGCTAGGGTTATAAGTTTTTTTAAAAGAATATTAAAGGGTTAGGCACCCATCTCATCCCATAGTAGGGGTACATGATGTCATCATGGTTTATCACAGGTGATGTTGACCTTGATCATTTACTTAACGTTGTGTCTGCCACTGTGAATCTTCTATTTTTTATTCTCTATTTTCTGTTCTTTAGAAGTAAGTCACTAAGTGCATGGCACACTTCAGAAAAAAAGGAATTAAGCTCCCCTTTCTGGAGCAGAAAGTTCAACATATAGTATGTAGAATTCTTCTGTAAAGAAGATTTATCTTCTTCCCCATTTATTTATCTAGTTAATTATTTATTGTTATCACTGTAGGCTCATGAATACCCATTTTATTCTTTGTACTATAACCCAATTGGTACATTATTTATTTTGTGCTATTTATATTTATCAGCTTGCATAACTTTTTGAAAAATTAAGATCTAGGATTTTCTCAGCAACTATGTTAGATAGAAATTATTTCATTTATCTGAACTTCCTATTTTCCAGCTCCGGTGGTTGCCCACAGTTCTGGGTTCTGGGGATGGCTGCACAAATGCGAGCCCTCTCCAGAGCCACCACGCCGAGCCCCAGGGGCACTGGTCACAGTGCAAATGGGGTATGATGTCCTGGAGCTGTGCAACAGGGAAGCACAGGCCTACTCTGGTTTTCATGATTTCTGTTAAGTTTACCCAAACCCTCCCCTTTAAACCTTCATTGTAAGTGCTTCGAATTAAGAATAGTTTGTATTCCTTTTCACTGTCTCACAACATCATGAAACATAAGGTATATTTATATAGACATAGATTCCTAAACCTCCGAACTCAGGTATTTAGCCTCCATTCACCACACAGATCAACACTAGTCTCACCACTAAGACTGTGATCCAGGGATGTCTTCCTCCAGAATGTCGCATACACAAAGTTGCAGTTAGCCAATCTTCACCCATCAGTAACTGAAGTGGCAACAGCCGCAGCAATTGGTCTTTGGGGTGGGGGATGGAAGAAACTGGTGAGGAGGGGCCAGCTATCAACAGATACAATCGATGAGATCAATTCATACACTGAAAAATGCAGGTTCTCCAAATGGAAGTTAATCTCTTTTGTTATTTGAATTACTCTTCTCTAAAATATGTGCAATTTTTCTGTACCTTTTTTGAACCAACTAGAATTGCACACAGGGGGAATAGAGATCTTGCTGGCTTTGAGGAATTTTCTGTTTTCTGATCAACTCTGAGCCCACGAAGTTACCATGGCCTCTGTTCTTGTGTTTTGAGGAAACATTGGACAATTACTCTCAGATTTTCCTCTTGTGCCAAAGCCCGTGTCAGATGCTACCACCCCAAAAAGGCCTCTCCAGACCTACGTCCCAGCTTAGTCCAGGGCCCCCAGGAACTCTCATGACACCCTGCCCTGTCATACTCCACTGCTATTATTAGTCTGCTTATCGACCTCCCCTAAAGACTGTGAGTTTCAGGGAGCAGGAATCCCAGTGCTTGTACAATAATTGACACATAATCTGTGTTTTTGCATATTTAATGAATGAATGAAGAGCTAATGGCTCACATTCCGTCAAAATTTATCCTCAGTGAACTTCATCTGCTGCATTTCCCCCCTCAGCTTTTAAAAACAGGTCTTAAAGTTTCTCGATATTTCACTGCTCATAAGATCTCAGTACCATGCGAATATCTGGTGATTTTTCTGTTCACTTTCTCTTCAAGATAATTTAAAACCATGTTCAATAATTATAAAACAAGCAAAAGTCTGGGAATTGTGTAACCAATGATTCATATAAAGATGTGTCAGCTTATCCCAATCTCTTGCTTGCTGTTCTGAATAATGAATGTTAGTAAATAATTCAATAGTGAAATAATTCTTAATTTAAAAGATGTCTATTCACTTCTAACAGGCCAGCCCTACTGAAAAAGAGGAAAGGCTGGGCCGTAAGAGTCCCTTGTTATCCACCATCACCCTTCAAACATCCTCGAACAGCATGGTCTAGTTGAATGGGCCATGGGGAGCAAGCAATTCTATTGAAGGCTTTTTTTAAAGGAAGACTCTTGTTTAAAAATAAATTCATTTGTATGTGTGTGAGCAGTTTTTGGTTCACAGCAAACTTGAGGAGAAAGTAGAGAGATTCCCCACATATTCCTTGTCCCCACATACCACAACCTTCCCTATTATCAATTTATCTCATCAGAGTAATACTTATATTACAATCTATCAACCTGCATGTACACATTCATTATCACCCAAAGTCTGTAGTTGCCATTAGGGTTCACTCTTGGTGATGCACGTTCTACAGGTTTGACAAATACATACAATGACATGTATCTACCATTGTAGCATCATACAGAATAATTTCACTGCCTTAAAAAATCCTTTATGCTCCACCTGTTCATCCCACTGCCCTCTAATCCTGGGCAACAACTGATCCTTTTATGATCTCCACACTTTTTTACCTTTTCCTGCATGTCATATAGTTACACTCACATGGTGTATAGACTTTTCAGATTGGTTCTTTCACTTAATAACATGCATTTAAGTTTCCTCCATGTCTTTTCATGGCTTGATAGCTCATTTCTTTTTAGCATTGAATAATAATTTATCATCTGGATGTAACATAACAAAGGGGGAAGTTTTTAATAAAGCATAACATAGCTACAGTGAAATACAAATAATTAGTGCACAGCTTGATAAAATTTTTGTCAAACGAACACCCCTTGTGTAGCTAGGACCCACATCCAACAATAAGTCATTTCAGCACAGAGGACCCCTGGCACCCCATTCCAGTCCAGGCCCTGAAAATAACTGCCCTCATTTATCCTCGCCTCTAACACCACATTTTCATTTTGCCTGTTTAAGCCAGTTTAGATGTAGACTTTGAAATGTTTCTGTCAATCAGTAACCTAGAAGACAACTAGCATTTTCCTGGCATAAGTCTAGATTAAAGAGAAAACCTGGAAGCCTGTCAGTGGAATAGTATTTCTTCTTTGTTTTCAGAAAGGACACCTACTAGTGCCCTTCTGGAAGGGAAGAATGGATTCTAAGTGCTTGTTTCCTCTCAAGACTACATGGCTGAGCTTGTATAATACCCAAAGGAACTGTTAACAAGTGGCAAGTTCAAGCATATAATTTATTTGACATTGTTTAGGCCAGAGAGCAGTTGTGTCTTTGAACCTAATGTTTTAAAGTAAAACACATTCAGATGGAGTGCAGGTTGGATGGCTGCCCCGTGAATTGGTTTGCTCTCAGGATTTGTCATGTTTAATGTGTGTAAGAGCTGGGCTGAGCAGACCTACCTGCTGACACTGCTGATCTCTCAGCCCCCTTGATTCCTACCGCTTAAAACCTGCAATATTAGCCAGTGTTCTTAAGACAAAAAAGTGGAGAGGACTACAAAATGTTGAAATACACATATACACATGCTCACATTTATAAACATACATAACACATATATGGACAAAAATAACATGGAAACGTTCCAGGTACAATGGGGAAAAAAGCAACAGATACTTATTTTCATTTATTGCCATAGTAAGTTACTATTCCATAACAGAGAAAACCTGCAAAGCCTCAACATCATAAACATTACAACTATAGAAGCTCAAAGTGATCACCTAGAAAACGTCTACCCATCCCTGGTCCTGGGACAATCACTGCTATGAAAGAATGGGCTGCATTTTTACTCGTGGTCCCATGGTATTTTGAAGGCTGTAAAGTGACTCATTGTGCAAGGGCAGGGGACATTTTCTGCATAAAATTCAGATTTAGTGTTTGACTTACTATAGAGATCAACACTTGCCTCTTGGCTGCTCACAGCGGAGAGAGGCAGAGGACGTCGGAGAGTCTACCGGGAGGCCCAGAGCCTCCACTCATCTGGCCAGGAGGAAGTGAGCACTGCCCTCCAGCTTAGGAAGTGAAAAGGGCAGGAGCCTGGAAAACCAAACTCTTAATACACTCTTACGTAACACAGATCTCTTAAAATGAAAAAAAGAGAAAAAAATCCCTTAACCGTAATAATAACAGCAGTGACAGTAAGTTTTTACTGAGCATTTACCATGCACCATATATTTTACTAAGTGCTTACAAGCATTCACTAATTTAATCCCAACAACAACTCTGTGTTAAATATCATTTTTTTACAGGTAGGGGATCTGGACATTTAAAAAGGGAAGCAACTTGCCCATGGTCACACACCTTGCAGACTGCAGAGCCAGTTTTGTCTGTCCTCTTAGACACTACACAATGTGGTCTCTCAAGCCACAGGTCAACGAATACGCTGTTTCTGTAACACCAGGAACACTGGATACTCAAGACAAAGAAGACACTCATTGTAGAGCTAAAAGTAAGGAAAATCTGCTCTTTACTGTTAAAGTGGTTCTTTGTCTTAATCAGCTGGCCCTAATGAATGCTAATAAATTATCCTAATAAATTATTCTAACTGATAATTTAAGGTAGACTCAAACCCAAAATCTTAATTGATTAATTTTCCTGGACAAGCCTAGAATTGCCTGCACATATTCCCAAAGCAGTGATGAGGGCTAGACCTACTGAACAAATGAAATATGCATGAAGGCTGGAGGCGGCAACCTCACACTCCCCATGGAGAGTATCTTTTCTCCATGAATTTTGGTTGCTCTACTTCCCCTCCCCTGAGGCTCAGGGTTCTCAGACTCTTTCCCTTCCCTCCCATTAACCTCTGGTCTCTACGAAATAAAACAATTCATTACAGAAAACATAAGTCATGATTATTATCCCACATACAACAAAGAGATTGCTATTCAATGCAAACTGATGAATTCAAAATTACTTTGAACTTGGCTAATCTTCTGGGGTTTGTATGATAATTTCAAAAGTCTAAGAAAACATTTTATTCTGCATAATTTTTGCACCAGGTGTTTTAAAAACATATTGATATACCCAGAACCCTTATCTTGGTTTTTAAATACCAGTCTTTAATAAAAGGGACCAGGACTCCTTGGTGACATGACTGTTTCTAGAGCTAAGTCATATAAAATACAAGATGAGCTTGTAGCATGGTTTAGTGCCAAAAAATAAGGAAGTGCCCCAAAAACCAAAATGTGGAACCATCAAAGGGAAAAAGGAGCCAACCTGAATGAGCTTTCAATTCAATGGCCAAAGCTAGAACAATTTGCACAACAAAATAAATAGCATTGTGTGGGATTATAATCCAAAGTATAAAATAAGAACACATGACTTCATATTGATAAACACATGATCTGATTAATAAATAAATGGAGGAGAAGAGACAAATCTTCCCTACAGAAATTGCCAAATAATAATTGCTAAATAACAAATGTACATACATTCCTTCTAGGAGGCAATAGGCTGCATTTAGTACTTGCTTCCAAAGAACAGAGTTTGGAAGGGGAAATGAGTAACTTTATGATGGAGAAAACTGACAAACACTATCTTACCTAATTGACTAATTTCAATCTCATCAGTGATGAAGCAGATTGATGTCACATACTTCCTGATAATGTGAGAAGAAAGGGACCTCACCCTGTGGTATTCTTTCCCAAACTCCCAACCCCGGTCTAATTATGAGAAAAACATCAAACAAATCCAAATTGATGCACATTCTACAAAACCTGTGACCAGTGAAGATCATGAATACAAGGACAGCCTAAGAAATTGTCACAGACCATGTGGAGACGTAATGTGTAAATGCAATACAGTATTCCAGATGAGATCCTGGAATGGAAAAATGGCTTTACTGGAAAAATTCATGAAATCCAAATAAAGTTGGGCATTTAGATAATAGCAATGTAACATTTTTGTTTTGCTGAATACACTACGGTTATGACAACATTATGGTAGCTTGACAACATTAGGAGAAATTGAAACTGGATGATATTGATAACAGTGAAAAATCATATGGATAAAATATTGATAATAACATGGATGGGGAAAATAATACAGATGAGACACAGGACTTATGCCAGGTTGGTTCAAAATAAGGACTTGTTCTAGGTATTCATGATGTGTCTCAAGCAAAATCTGCTTTCTTCTGAATGCATAGGGAGGCCCCTGTCAGTCCAAGACCCAAGACATGCATGAAGATTTAAAAGGAACACTTAACAAAGCTGTTAAAATCATTAAACAGCTGAGGGTAATTTACTGACCTCTTGAATTTTTTTCTCAGCTGGTGAAGATTTGAGCAGGATCTGTAAAACAAACAAACAAACAAACAAACAAACAAACAAAAAAAAACATTGTTTCATATCAGTGCTCATTGGCAAAGAAAATTTCTCATTTACCTTAATGTGTTTTGGTGTAAACTTCAAGTGTTTTCTGGATGAAACCTTCAATCTGAGGATTGTATGCATGACTGAAAAGAGCTTTGCAAATTAGTATCTTTTACCTATTCTCACGCAGCAAGCTCACTCATTTCCGTCTTCCTGGTGTAAGTCAAAGTAAATACAGTAATTCTCACCTGAAGCTATAAGGTATACGAAAGATGAGTTAGATGCTTTCCTTGTGGTTCTAATCACTTGGTTGCATACTCATCTGTCATATTTGGTAAACATGTGTTCAACTTCGTTAAAAAAAATAAAGGAACCTTTGAAAGATCTGATGGAAGAGCTTCATAAGCATTTTCCCTCCAATGGCAGAGAAGATTAAATAAGCAACAATTTTCCCACCACTTCATAGATATTACCAAATCATATGATACCTTCCATACAAGAATGAAGATCACTTTGAATAGCTTCTTGAAAAAAAATCACCTGGAAAATTTTGATTAGCAGTGTAAACATTTGTCGTTTTTGGTTGGCAACATTTCTGAGCATTCTTCTTGTATTTTGTTAATTTTCTACATAGGTAGAAGCTATGTAGAATTCGTATTCCCAGAATGCCTTGTAGTTATGCTATAAATGATTAACCAGGCTTCAGCCAACTAGAACACCAATGACAGACTAGGGTCAGAAGTAATTAATCATCATGAAGAAGTGACTGGACAAGGGTATCGACTGGGTCAAGGAATGTTGTTTCTTCCTGAACAACAGTGCGCAATGTTAAGAGTCATGTTTGCCCAGCAGCAGTACTAGAGTTTCACAAGTGATACCTCAGTGTGGTTGGGCATTATTTGAGGCCATGTAGCCTCAAAATCTGGCTTTCTGGCCCCAATGAACCATTTGTAAGTTACTCAAAACCATTGAGTAAATTCCTTGCCTGCTTAAGGTGGGCACAATGAATTCTGTTGTTTGTAACTAAGAATCCCCACCTACACAATTCATAGTAATTAAATATTTTACTCCTTTCTAGTTACAAACACATGGGAATTGGTATGAGCTTAACATATAAAGACAAATATTTTTCCACAATCATGGGATTCAAATTATTTTCATAAGATTGATTTAAATCTTCGTTTTAAGCTGAGCTATAACTGACATATAACATTAGTTTCAAATATACAACACAATGATGTGATATATGTACTTTGTGTGAAATGATTACCACAATAACATCCATCACCACACACAGTTACAAATTTTTTTTCCTTGTGATGAGGACTTTTAAGACCTACTCTCTTAGCAATTTTCAAATATATATATTATACAGTATTGTTAACTACAGTTGCCAGGCCGTATATTACATCCCCTTGATAATTATTTTATAGCTGGAAGTTTATACCTTTGATCACCTACACCCATTTTACCTACTCCAAACCCTTCACCTTTGACAACCACCAACCTGTTCTCTGTATCTATGAACTCTTTTTTTTAATAGTTTAATTTTTATTGTATTTTTCCCTTACCATTTATCACCCTTATACCCTCTTCCACCTCCACACCTCCCCAAATTGCCACACTGTTGTTCGTGTCCACAAGTTCTTTTTCTTTTTTGCTCAATTCCACCACCCCCTAAAGTCAAATATTTTTATTACCAACTAATTGAAACAAGTTTACTCCTCTTAATTATTAATTTAATTTAGCACAGATTTTTAAAGATAAATTTTATTATAGCTTATATTTCATTTTCATTCATTCTAATTATTAAATGTAATAACTTTATTTTGTTTTCATGGAATATATTTTAATTAAAAGTGAATCATCTTAGGAAAGATAATAGGTATAATATAATAGGCACGTGTGGTATATGATATAGAAAACACTCACAAAGGTATTACGCAAAGGACAAAGTAGAGGAAGAAGTTCCTACATCTGCCTGAGGGAATCAGGAAGAGGGTCACAAAAGAAAGACTGAGGCAACCACTGAGGCAGGAGTGCTCAGGACAGGCACAGGAGAATGATGGGGTTCCAGGCAGAGCAACCAGCAAGGGAAAAAGCAAGAGGTCTGAAACAGTATGGCACATGCAAGAAAATTTCTGTAGTGCAAAATGACTGGAGAATGAGGAAAAGCCTAATAAATAAAGGTAAACACCCAGGCTTGGGCCCTGATCATAAAGAGCCTCGAATTCTGTGTATAAGGGTTTGGACTTTAAGGAGGATAGGGAAAAACTGAAGAATTTTAATGCCGGAACACAAAAATCAGGTTCTTTTTATTTCTATGTTTTGGAAATTTAATATTTAAAGAGATACCCTTTCCAGGACATTTGAAAATTTTTTAATGAAGTCTCTCTCTCTCTCTCTCTCTCTCTTTCTCTCTCTCTCTCTCTCTCTCTTTATTTTTTTTTGTCTATGGCCATACCAGCCTGAATGCACCTGATCTCATCTGACATTTGAATTTTAATAGAGACCAAGGCCTTTACACAAAAGGGGTAGTGCTCTAATGGAAAAATCTCAGTTATCATTCAGAAATAAGAAAATTGCTGCCTTTTTAATTTTTTAAAAGATTTTATTTATTTATTTTTAGGCAGAGGGGAAAGGAAGATAGGGAGAGAAACATCAACGTGCGGTAGCCTTTCATGTGCCTCCTACTGGGGACCTGGCCTGCAACCCAGGCAGGTACCTGACTGGGAATGGAACCAGGGACCCTTTGGTTCTCAAGCTGACACCTAATCCACTGAGCCATATCAGCCAGGGCAGAAGATTGCTTTTTCATGCTGATATAGTTTGCAGTAAGTTCCTCATAGCTTTCTTGTAGTTTTTGATAATTCTGAGTTCCTTGAGCTTCCGTATAACCATTGTTTTGAACCCAATATTTGATAGTTTACTTCTATTTCATTTAGCACCCTTTCCGAGGATTCCTCCCTTCCTTTCGATTGTGGCTTGTTTCTTTGTCTTCCAATTATTTATGAGACTCTTCTTGTTTACTTCTGCTTCTTAAATTGATCTGTTTTGACTCCCTGACTTTGTGGTGTGAATTTCATAAACAAGCAAACTATAACCAGAGACACTGAGATAAAGAACAAACTGACAGTAACCAGAGGAGAGGTGGGAGGAGGATAGCAGGGGAAAGAAGGAAAAAAGTAGTCAAGGAACATGCACAAAGGACCCATGGACAAAGCCAAAGGGTGGAAGGATTGAGGGTGGGAGGTGGGGGTGGGTGGGGAGAGGGAAAGTGTGGTGGGAAAACAGAGACAACTCTACTTGAATAACAATTAAAAAAATAAAAGAGTTTAAAAAAAGAAATAAGATTGTTTGTTCCCACACCCTAATATTGTACCTGTATTCTGCTTACCTGTAAGACTGACCTTGTTGGAAATAAAAATAAATATTAGCTTAGTGTGATCCAAAGTGACAAAATGATGGATTTTAAATTAGTCCAAAGATACTCAGCATCACTAATCATCAGGGAAATGCTTAGAATTGGGTATTCTCAAAAAAGAGAAGAAATAATACATGTTGGTAAAGATGTGGAGAAAGGAAACCTTAGTTCACTGTTGGAGTAATTGTAAATTGGTGCAGTCACTCTGGAAAACAGTAAAGTAATTCCTTAGAAAATTAAAAATAAGACTGCCACATGATCCAGCAATTCCACTTCTGGGTATTTATCCACATAAAATAAAAACACTGACTTAAAAAGGTATACACACCTCCATGTGCATTATAGCATTATTTATAGTATCTAAGATATGGAAATAATCTAAGTGTTCATTGAATACATGGGTAATAAATGCGATATATATTTTTTATGGTTGAATAATATTCATATTATATATACACACACAATGGAATATTATTCAGGTGTAAAAAGAAGAAAATCTTGCCATTTACAGCAATATGGATAAACCTTGAGGGCATTATGCTAAGCAAAATAAGTCAGACAGAAAAATACAAATACTGTACAATCTCGCTCATATGTGGAATCTAAAAGCAAAACCGAGTTCATGGAGACAGAGAGTAGACTGGTGGTTGCTAGAAGTAGGGGGTGGGTGAAATGGGTGAAGGGAGTCAAATACTTCAAACTTCTAGGTATAAAATCAGTTATTGGGGGGAATGTAATGTACAGCATGGTGACCACAGCTAACCATGCTTAAGGCCCATCTGAAAGTACTAAGAGAGTAGTTCTTAAAATTTCTCATCCCACCAAAAAATAAATTCTGTGACTGTGGTGACATTAACTAAGTTAACCAGGGATTGTAATGATCATTGTGCAATATACACAAATATTGAATCATTATGTTGTATACCCGAAACTAATGTAATGTTGTATATTAATTATAACTCAAAAAAATTAGGTCGTATCAGTAGAACACTGGCTAAGTTGCCAGTACTAAAAAGTTGTATTTAGTTAGTAAAATGAGTGGTAAGCTAACGGAAGGAAGCATGAGTGACTTGGTCCTCTCTCGTTGACTGCACGAAGTTCCTTCTCAGATTCTTGCTGTGATCCGAGGACAATCCACCTCTCTCAGAGAATTCTCAAAATACAAAGCAAAGCCCCTTTCCTAACAAATGTCAGACTCAATACTTGTATCAATATTTTGTTCTAGATAGTAACTTGTAGGTGATTACATTTTTTAATATATTTTATTGATTATGCTATTACAGTTGTCCCATTTCTCCCCCATCATTCCCCTCCACCCTGCACACCCCCTCCCACCCACATCCCCTACTTTAGTTCATATCCATGTGTCATAAGTTCTTTAGCTTCTACATTTTCCACACTATTCTTGCCCTCCCCCTATTTTCTACCTACTGTCTATGCTTATTCTCTGTACCTTTTCCCCCTCTCTCCTTCTCCCACTGCCCTGTCTGATTACATTTTTTTAAGTTACATAGTCTTTCAAGACTGAAAAGCAAACTGTCGACTTTATCGCAAGCTTTCACACAAATTTTTAGGATTCTTCCTTACGTGTAGGTAGGATCACAGCACCTTCCTTACTGCGAGGGCGAAATTGGGCTCAGAGCACTTCTGCAGCCATTCTGTGTCTGCGAGACTTCCTCCTGGAGGCCTCAAAGCAGAGGATTCTGTGGTCTGGCTTTGCTTTTTTCGGGCCACTCTGGACAGTCTTTGTAGGACTGGCGCAGCACAACACTTCCCTTGCTCTAGCTGTTTATATCCAAAGATGAATGGATGCTGCTAGATTTATCAAGACATCTTGGGAGCTAAGTAGACAATTGTGACTGTCTATCTTTATGTCTGTCTAACTTTCTCCTGAATCTTCAACTGCTGACTGAACAATGAAATATTCAATTAATCAACTGTTTCATTTATGTGGTACCAAGCAACCACTGAGATAAATTTTCTTTTCTACTAAATTGACATTACTATTATGTGTGTGTGTGTGTGTGTGTGTGTGTGTGTGTAGATATACATTGCATATGGATAGCTAGAAATATATAAGAATGAATGAATTACCTGGTTTCAGCACCGCACTGATATGTTACTAACACCAAAGTATCATATGGGTAACTAATGCCCAGGCTTCCCGTTCTTCCTTTGTCTAGTATAAGCTCTTGAAGGAAATACAAGTGACTGAATGATTTCCTATTCTACTTATTTGTTCTTTCCCATTACATTTGAAATAGTCATGCTAAATATCTCGACCAATCTGCATTTAAAAGCATCTAAGCCAGATGTTCCTAGTCTATTTGTTTAGTTTTCTTGGGCCTAAAATATTTACTGAGCTCCCTAGTGTTTACAAAGTACCACAGAGAAGAACTCAACCAAGGGAAGAAGCTGGATCAGCATACAATTGCCACATGAAGCTTATAGGCAGCTGTCTTCTGCCATGCATTTACTTACAGTAATCTCCACTATTCAGATAAAAATTTCAGGCCTGTGTCCTATCTTAGTTGGGGACAGAATGATTGATCTGCATGTTTAACTTCTGGGTTTTTTTTTTAACTCCGTGGTTTTCAGGGTAGTCAGTCCTGATGGGGTCCGAGTTCTGATTATGTACGTGATAGCAATCAGTACTCAGACCTGGGGCGCATCGCCCATTCCCAGCAGTTCATCGGCAACTGGGCTGTATCTCGGTCCTATTTGATGATCTATGCCAGTTTTGCTATTCTTTATTGGAATGATTGAATTGACTAAATTTCTTTGCAGTCATAGGGCTGTATTCAAAATCAAGTGAACTCACAATTGACAGATACAATGTAGATTAACAGAAAAAATTAAAAGACCTTAGGTGAAATTGGTATACATTTTAACCATAGGCAATGAATAAAAACCTCCATAATATTTCATTATAAACATCCTAGAAATGAAAAAGATAAACTATTTTGCTTAATTATAATTCAAATATACCATTTATAAATGAAATATAGGAAGTCACCATTTATAATTATTTTAAAATTTTCCCACTCTTATTTCTCTTAAAAATGTTTATGTTAAAAGTTACCATTGTTTTGGAAGACTATGCATACTTATTTTTTTAAAAAGCAAACAAAACTAAAAAAAGATAATAAAGGTGTCAACAAAAGACTTCAAATCCAGCAATCCCAGAAGTAGCCAACTAACATTTCATGCCCTTCGTTCCTGACGTCTCGCTTGCATGTGATGCATAAATGGTTACCTGATAAACAGAAATAATTTTATAACAATTGGAGCATATTACACTTGTTATTCATGTGTTTTATTTTCCTCCTGCATGATTACTCACTATCCTTATGGTGGATCTTTATATCCTCTTTCTATAGCTTTTTATTTTTTAATTTTTTTTGTGGTATTGTTTAATGTTAAGTCTTTCCTTTATGACATTAATTTGATTTCTAGATCAATCTATTCTGTTATTTGCTGCTAGTTATTTTACCACACTTACAATGGTGGTGTTTAAGTTCCCAATTTTCTCCTATATCTTCAGGTTTTCTTTTTATTTATTTTGCTGCTGTTGTTGTAGGGGAGAAACTGTCCTTTACCCTCAAGGTTTGCTCAGCTGGTCTAATAATCAAATGCACATAAGATGGACTAGCCAGAAAAAACGACCAAATTTAACTACATACCTGTGTGTGGGAACCCTGCATACACGAGAGGCTCAGCGACCCCATATACAGGAGAAGTTCAAAGACAAGAATGAAAATGAGGTGTGTTTATGATTCTGAGCTAAGGATCATCTTGGGACTTCGGAGGGGAGGAAGGTCTCTGCAGGAGGATAAGAGGTGTTCAGTAATTAGAATTTTACCCTGCTATATCATTAAGCAAAAAAAGGTTATTTCTGATAATCTCTTATTAAGGGACTCCCTTATTAAGGCAAGGTCCCTTATTCAAATTCTTCTAGGTAGGTAATTGTGGGTGGGGGCAGAAGTTTTTTTGAGCCCACTTGGTCTTCGTTCTCTTTGGCTCGAAACAACACACATACCACAGCACCACATCTTGGGCTGACTCCTTCTGAACCCCTATATTTTTGACTGCTTCATCTGCCTTGAGTTTCTCTGCTGTAGAATTCTTCTTAAGTTCTTAAATAAATAGCACAAAGCACTTTGAAAGAGAATTCTTCAGTTTCTTTGGTTAATTTTTTTTAAGTTGGGTTAAGCGATACCTCATTGTGGTTTCAATTTATGTTTTTCTAATAACTAATGCCATTTAGCATCTGTTCATGTGCTTATTTGCCACCCATATATGTGTATCTATCTTCTTTGGTGAAGTGTCTGTTCAAATCTATTGCCCTTTTTAAAATTAGGTTGTTTGTTTTTTTATTATTGAGCTCATGCTGGATACCAGTTCTTTTCTAGATACGTACTTTGCAAATATTTTTCCCATTCTGTGGATTGTCTCTGCATTTTCTTCCCAGTCTCCTTCAAAGGCCAGAAGTTATTAATTTTGATGAGATTTAATTTATTAATTTGTTCTTTTATTGATTATCTTTTGGTGTCATATATAAGAAATCTTTGCCTAACTTGAGGTTGAAAAGGTTTTCTCTTATGTTATATTTTAGAACTCATAGTTTTATGTTTTACATTTAGGTCTATAACCCATTTTGAATTAGTTTCTACATATGATGCAAGTATGAATTAGGACAGGGGTGTCCAACCTGCAGCCCACAGGTTGCATGTGGCCCAGGGTGGCTAGGAATGCAGCCCAACACAAAATTGTAAATTTACTTAAAACATTGCTTAGTTTTTTTGCTAAGTTTTATACTAAGTTTTAGTACTTAGATATGTACATTTTCTATATTAGTAGTAATCACAAACTTGGGATATGCTCAATAAATTGAAATGATTATAGAAAGGACCACTGCATAATTAGGGTTATTATATGAGGACTCTTTTTGTTTATCTGTGCTGGCAGATATCACAAAAATTATGCACAGACCTTTTTTCACTCATCAGTTTTTGTATTTAATGTGTGACCCAGAGACACCAAAAGGTTGGACACCTCTAATTTAGGACTTAAATCTGCATAAGCTTACCCTTGTTTATTGTGTTTTTCCTGCTAACTTCCTGTGACTGACTTCTCTCATTTTTAACATCTTCTTTTGTCTTCAGCTAAAGATGGTATTTAAGGTTGTGGCTTTGGTCATTTTGGCTAGTTTGTGGGTCTCACGTCTACAGGAGGTATATGTGTTATTAACTTTTGTTTGTGTTTCTTCTGTTAATCTTATTACAGGGATTTCTCAGCTAAAGAATCCGGAAGAATAAAGAAAAAATGACTTTTCCTCCCCTACGGAGCAATGGCTATACTATATAGCCTAGGTGTGCAATACAGTATACCAACTAGTCTCGTATGAATGCACTACATGGTGTTTACCCAATGATGAAATCTGCTAACAAGGTATTTCTCAAAATATAACCCCTTTGTTCAGCAGCAAATGACTATATGTATACCCATGTGTCTATCTATCTATCATCTACCTATCATCTCAGTCTATTTTGGTTCCACTAAACTATGTGCCCACTATTATGCCAATACCACACTCTCCTGATTTGTGTTGCTTTGTAACAATCTTGTGACCAGGTAGTGTTACTCTTCCAAATTTGTTCCTCTTTTTTAAAGCTGTTTTGGCTGTTCTTGGTCCTTTCCACTGCATATGAATTTTATAATCAGTTGCCAATTTCTACTAAAAATTCTACTAGGGTTTTGATTGGAATTGCAGTGAATCTATAGATCAAATAAGCAGAATTGGCATGTTAACAATATTGAGTCTTTAGAGCCTGAAAAAAAGTATATCTCTCCATTTACACAGGTCTTCCTTAATTTCTTTAACTACCATTTTGTAGTTTTCAGTGAACAGATATTTTCCATCTTTGGTCAGATTTATCCCTATTTAGTTTTCTTTTGAATGCCACTTTTTGTGGAGTTGTTTTTGTTATTTCAGTTTCAGATTGTTCTACTATATATAGGTATGATTGATTATTATATATCAACCTTGTTTCCTGCCACCTTGTTAAGCTCACATTAGTTCTAGTAACATTTTTGTAGGGCCTGTCATATTTTCTACTTAGACAATCATGTCATCTATGATTTAGATAGTTTTACTTCTTTCCTAATATACATGATTTTATTTCTTTTCTTACCTATTGCCTTGGATAAAATGGAAAAAATATTCTATTCTTTAATGTTTAATAGAGGTGGTGAAGCAGACATCCTTGTCCTGGTCCTAATGTCAGAGAGAAATCATTCAGTCCCTCTCTATTAAGTGTGCTGTTATCTGTAAATTTTTTGTAGATGTCCTTTTTAGAAACTTACCTTCTATTGCTAGTTTGCTGAGAGTCTTTATCAGGAATAGATGTTGGATTTAGTCAAATGCTTTTTCTATGTCTGTTGAGAAAACACTTTGGCTTTTCTCTTTCAGTTTGTTAACGTGGTGAATTATATTTCGTTTTAAATGTTAAATGACCCATACATTCTTGGAATAAACTTCACTTGATCATGAGGCGTTTTATATATTATTGAATTTAATTTACTAAAACTTTGTTTAGATTTTTACATCTCTATTTATGAGTGATATTGATCTTTTTTTCTTGTATGTCTATCTGTTTTTGTATCAGGTAATGCTGGCCTCAAAGAATAAGTTGGAAGGTAGATCCTTTTCAATTTTCTAGAAGTTTGTGTAGAATTGGTGTTATGTCTTTCTTAAGTGTTTGATAAAGTCATCTGTGAAGTCATATGGAAGTTTCTTTGAGAGATGGTTTTTAACTACAAATACAATTTATTTAATATATATAAATATATAAATAATATGTATAAATATGTATAATATATAAATATATAAATAATATAAGGTAACCGGTCATGTTACCTTACTTTCTTGAATAAATATATAATTTATTTAATATATACAAATATATAAATGATATATATAAATATATAATATATAAATATATAAATTATATAAGGTAACTGGTCATGTTACCTTACTTTCTTGAATGAGTTTTGGTACATTATATCTTTCAAGGAATCTGCTCATTTTGGCTATGTTAACAAGTTGATTGTCATAAAGTAGTTCATAATATTCCCTTATTATCCTTTTAATACCTGTAGATTCTGTATTGATGTCAACTCTCTCATTCTTGTTATTGATAATTTGTGTAATTGTTCTTTTTCTCAATCAATCTGGTTAGAACTTTCTCAAGTTTTTAAAATCTTTCCAAAGAACTAGCTTTTGTGTCGATCAGTTTTTCTCTTGTTTTCTGTTTTCCATTTTTTATTTCTGCTTTGATCTTTATTTTTCCTTTCTTCTGTGTACTTTGGGTTTCATGTGTTTTTTCTTTTCCTATTTTTTCCTAAAGATAGAAGCTGAGGTTGTTCACTTGAGATCTCCCTTCTTTTTTTTAATACAGGTATTTAGGGCTATAAATTTCCCCTTAAATGTTGCTTTAGTGGAATATCACAGATTTTGATGTGTTGTATATTTATTTAATTAAGTTCAAAATACTTTCTCTTTTTATTTCTCCTTTGACACAATAGATTATTTAGAGGTATGTTACTTAATTTTCAAAGATATGGGATTTTCTAGGGATCATATGGTAATCCTTTCAAATTTAATATCATTGTAATTTATTAAGATTTTTCTCATGTCCCAGAATGTTGTCTGTTTTAGTAAGTGTTCCATGTACACTTGAAAAGAATGTTTATTCTGCTGCTCTTGAAGGGAGTCTTCTATCGATATCAATTAGATTGAGTTGGTTGAAAGTCTTTGTTATCCCTACTGATTTTCTAGTTATTTTATAAGTTATTAAGAGATAAGTATTGGTATCCCTGACTATTTTGAAATAAATTTTTCAAAGACACAGATGCAAATTGAGTAAGAAACTAAAGAAAAGAACCACATAATTATATTTTTAAAGAAAGAACTAGGGTTATGGCACATCAATGAACACAAAGAAGTGAATCACTAAGTATAGAATTGAAGGTATAGGAGAAAATTATTGCTGAGCCCTGAAGCATACCCAGTTAGGTAGCCAGCTATTCTACTTCTACATAAATACGGAAACCTTCTATCAATGCAGAGATGATTTTTTTTACAAAACAAGTGGAGAATACACACGAGACTAGCCCATTTGAAAAAAGAAGAATTTGCTCAGTAATGACAATCTTTAGGGACACCCTTAGCTGCAATCACAAGCAGCAATACTGTAATGTCATTAACCTTATTCCTCTCACTCTACAAAAGGTCACTTTATTTGTGAATTGTGCATCCACACACTCACACAGATAAGAGGCCTATAACAAAAGCATGAGTGTTGGCGGCCACACCAACTCTATCTAACCCAGTTAGCACATTTTCTAGCATTCTGTCGTGAAGTCTTTGGCAGGGCCAGTGTTTGAAACTGCATGGCTCAGATGTTTCTAAACCCTTTTAATCCATGACAAAGGCCTCCCTTTATTGTTGTTTTGTTTTCCTTTGCTGCCCTACGGCATGGCAGCCAGTGTGTGCTCCTGATAAGCAGTGAGCCATGCAGATGTTGTTCAGTTTCCTTGTGCACACCACCCTGCAAACTGCCAAGGCCAAATGTGGGATGCTGCATGGATTCCCCTCCTCCCACCCAGAGCCAAGGTCACTGGCACTCTGCACAATGCTTAGCAAGCTAGACATCTTCTGAAGAGGACAACATTAATTTCTGAGTCACAAATGACATTTACCATCACCTAATTTCAAGGATACAGTATAGGTAATTGAATAACCTTATTTTAATATTTTTTATTCTAATCCAAGTGAGATAGCATTAAGCTTCCAACTTGGAGTAAAAGGGGAAAGAAACTGCTTTTATTATAATAATTGATTTTTTGAGAGTTTATTTTCTCTTTTTCTCCCTGGCTTTGCACAGCAAGGATGAAGAGAGGACTACACTGGCTCAGGACACAATGCTGATATTTGCTACTGTTAACAAAGGAGGCCCCTGTGTGTCCAGGGAAGTATGACAAAGGAAACAAGAGCAGATTCTATGAATGGTGGCGGCCTGAATAAACTGAGCTGGGAAAGAAATGTGTGGAGGCATTGACAGTCAATTGACTGACTATGTGGCCTGAATAATTACCTGCACTGCCAAGTCTAAAGGAAGAGCCAAGTCAGAGGACACATGGGGGAGATTCTAAAGCAGATCCCTGAACTGCTGGTGGCTGAATGACATGCCAGGGTAGAGTCATGTTTGAGATAAGCTAGAAAATGTTTGGAACAGAGGAGTCAATGTGGAGGGCAATTCAAAATTCAATGAAGAGAACAATTGCCAGGAGAATACTGAGAATCAAGGATTAAGAGATGAAGGCCTGGCCCTGGCTGGGTTGCTCAGTTGGATGGAGCATCATCTCATGCACCAAAGTGTTGTGGGCTCAATCCCTGGTCAGGACATCCCTGGTCAGGTCATGCGTGGGAGGCAACCAATTGATGTTTATCTTGCATTGATGCTCGCTCTCGCTCTCTCGCCCTCTCTCTCTCTCTCTCTCTCTCCAATAAAAACATATCTTTGGTTGAGGGTTTTGACAGAGTGAGAAAGAGAGAGAAGGAGGTCTATTTCTTGGGTAAGAGGTTAGTAGCTAAGTCTGAAATAGATAAAACCAGTACGATCCATAGGATATTGGAGGTGGAGGACCACTGTTGAAAACTCACCAGCTGTGCCATGCAACTTTTAAATGCAATGGCAAGTTCCTACCACCATGTCTGGTTCCTAAAGGAGCCAACAAGATTTTAAAAGCTACTGCACGTTCTGTGTACACTGCAGATCAATGTCCTTGAACAGCTGGTGACTAGAGCTGTACTTGTAAACTTTCAAGGCCTTTCCCATTTTCCTCCTCGGTTTTCAAACGATCGAGAGATACTATCTTGCTTTTTCTAGAAACATGTTGTAAATGCCAGGGAGCTAGAGAGAGCAGAATAATTATATGATAAAAATTTTATTTTCCTGAGAATGTTCTTAGAGCAAAACATACTCCCAACTCCCATTCTCTAGCTTCCTACAACCTTGTACCTTCCCACCCTATCCATGTGATACCTTCCCCAGTACTTTCTACCCTCCAAAGAGCAAAGGCAGACATCACTATCCACCATTTGAACAATATGGAATAAATCTCTCCTAAGTCTGAGAGATGAAAGCCCATTTTCTACCAAATCTATAGATGGCTTTAACTTAGATTCTGTCCATCTGTCAATCAGCTTTGCAAAATGGTGTTAAGCAAAAGATTGAGATAACACCTCCAGTCCCTTAAGATTCAGCATCATCCGCTGTGCCCCTCCTTTAGTTATTCTCAGATTGCTTCCTAATCCATCCCCCTCCTCATCTCAAACTGGCCCCTAAAATTTCACCTAAGCCCAGAGTCCCTTTCTGCAAAGCACCTCTAATTTATCACTTCCCCAAGATCCACTGGCTGTAACATCTCTTCTGAATTTGAGATAACACAGAGTGAGTACTCATACTCTCTCTGGTATAACTGGTTGCTAAGAGATTCTGACTAGAAAATCTTCTATTCCTCCTACCAGTCACGAACCATATTCCTTCTATCTTTTAAGTTCTAACTCAAGTCACATCTGTTAGCTTTCCCTGATGGTGCAAATGAGCATCTAATACCTAAGCTCAGGTCTCAGCTCCCAGCATCTTCCTCCCTCTAACCCTTCCTTCCTTCCTTCCTTCCTTCCTTCCTTCCTTCCTTCCTTCCAACAAATATTTAATGAGCTCTGTATTCTGTACTGGCGCTGTATACCAGGCACTCATTGTTTAAGGAATTGGGTTTCAGAAGTACACAAGAAACAAGATACACAAGGTTTTGGTTCTTAGGGAGTTTACATTCCAGAAGGTGGAAGTACACAACAAACTATTAAATAAATAAACACAAAAATTATCAGATATGTGATAACGGATATGAATAGTGAGTGTGGTAAGGAATGCTCCCTTAAATGAGTATTTTAAATGAGTGTTAGGGAAGGCCTCTTTGAAATGATAATATTTAATCTATGATCTAAATGACAGAAGGAGAGATCCATGCTCCATGTTTCCATGGAAAGAACATTCCAATAAGAAGGAATTACCAATGCAAAAGCCCTAAGATAAAGACAAATTGGAAAAGTGTATTCTTTCTCCTAATTTCGTCTATGCCATAACTGTACATGTTATATGTAATGTAATATACAGGGAACATATAAAAAAACTTTATGTAATTTGATGAAGAATATCTGCTTTGATTACATGTGTATAAATTTTTTCCCCAGTGGATTCTCTCCAGGGCATCTAATAAACTATTACCCAGTCTGGTAAATTCTCAATCTATATTTGATGATATTGTCTAAGAAGCAGATTCAAGCCTGTTATATTTAGAAAAAAAGTGGCAAAAATTTTGGTAATAGTAAGTTAATTTATTCTACAGCTGCTCTTTGGGTTGAATTATACTTAAACCCAAGAGACAAATTAATGCATGGTTCATCAAGATTTACACTTAAGCACACACCTAACTCCTGACTTTTCCTCATTAACTTTTATGGGGCAAAGTTCTGTTAGCCGCCCTCTTTCACAGAATGACTCTCTGCCCCATATCACCCGTTAACCAGCTTCACCCTGGCTCAACTGAACACGTCGTAAAATTATTTTCAGTATGAGTGCGAACCCACTTTTACATTTTATGACTTGTACAATAAAGAAACAAGAAAAACATGTACTTTATAAAATGATAAAATGCAGTAATATGGAGCTTTTAAGTTAATGGGACATACAAGGAATGGTGTCATTAACAAAAGAAGGAGGAGGAGGAAGAGGAGGAGAAGTAGAAAGAAATGCATTATCATGTGCTTAGGGCTGCTGCTGGCTGTATTTGGGTCCACAGCACAAAAAAATGGATCAAAACCTGATGAAACAAGGAATGGGCACATCTTGTCACTTTGTTCCTTGGAACTCCGAATTTTCTGGATTAAAAAATAAGTATAATAGTACAGCCTCCATCAGCGAACAGAGGTGTGGGGACTTCTGCTGCTGAATGTCAGAGAAATGCAAACAGAAGACCCAGACTTCAGGAAGGCGTAGCATCACAGCAGCCACGAGGGGATGGATGGTTTGCAGCAGGAGCAGCAGCCTCAGAAACAGGTGTGAACTGTGAAGAGGGCTGCAGGGAGCAGATCAGCTGTTCCTCGGTCTGGTTCAGGTTGCACTCAGAAACAGGAAAGTGACAATAAATTTGCAAGTGCACAGGCACAAAAGGTTCTCACCGCAGCTGGTACACTTCGTTCCCCTCTTCACAAAAATCAAGGAAACATTGTTGTTAGAAAGCCTTGTGATTTTCATCTTCTGAGAATAGCTAACAGTAACCAAAATGCCAGAAAGTAATGGTAAATTATAGATGTGTTACCATTTTTAAATCTACTGATTACATGGGAGACAATAGTTCTCAGTAATAAAAAACACAGGTTTGGGAGCCAAAATGCCTGAGTTCCAATCCTGCCTCTGTCATTTGCTAGGTGACCTTGGTGAAGTTATTCAAATGTGCTGCTTTTCAGTTTTCTCATCTGTAAAAGGGGAATATAAGTAGTATATTGAGTTGCAAGGATAACTAAGGTGATAAATGCAAGTGCTTAGAATCATGCACAACTCATGCAGTAACTAACTCTTCGCTGAGATCCTAAATGGAAACAATTACTGCATAAAACTCTAAGACCCTAACAGATCACTGGTTCCTGCAAGCCAGTTTACTCTATAGCAAGAAAATCATACACACACTTAGTGGGGATAGTGGCTCTCTGAGAAGAATTGGATTTAGAATCAGAATATGACTTAGTTATCCTACAAGAAGAAATGCTTCAGGAAAAGCCACAATTCTCACAGGTCTTTAGTGTTCTAAAGTGGATCCAAAAAGCCCTGCGCAGCACCTTGCTTCGTCTCTCATCAAGTAAGGCAATTCTCGTTTTCTGTTAGTGGTAACTTCTCAAATAGCAAGTTGCACACTGACTGCTCAACCCTTTCTTTATGTGGCCTTTCAAACAAACTTGCAGCACATCACACAGAGGGCTGCAATCATTTGTGGAGATAAGAAGTGAGCACTTTGGTTATACACCATCGTAGTTGTGCTCACATAGCAGCATCACCTGGTGTACTTGAAATACCCCAAGCTAAAGCCGCATACCTGCAACAGGTCAGACTCTCAGCAGGGTTGCGGGGGGTGGGGTAGGGTGGGGAGAAGTCCAGGAACTGATTTGTTATAAAAACTACACAGGGAATTGTGATGCACAGTGACAATTGATAACCACTGAACTGGACAATGCTTTTATTTCCCAAACAGGATATTCAGGACGATAAAATGATGTGCTCAAGGCCCTGAGGCTCATAAGTGGCAGAGCCAGGATTAGTCCAAGGCATTTTTAAACCAAAGTGCCAGTGGTTCTCAAGTGGAGCGAGGATTGCAGGAGAAGAGGGCCTATCAGAATGACATGGAATTCTTTTTGAAGAACCAAGTCACTGTCCACAACACCACAGCTGCCTTGTTTCACATTCCACACCTTGCATTAATGTAGTTCAAGGATCTGATATGACACTAACTCATCCCTGCTGCTTAGCAAAAGTTTCCAAACTTCCAGACCATCTGAGATGTGCAGATCCTACCCCATGCTGAAGGTGCAGCCCAGAATCTTTGGAAAGCTCCTCAGCTTAGTCTTACATGATTCTAGGTTTGAGAAATATATCTTAGACACCCAGGTGGTAAGTGAGGCTATTAAAGTAGTAGCATGTCAGCCATGACGATTAAAACTTGGGTTAAGACTAGGCAATGATGAGGCTATCTTGAAAGTAGGGACCGAAGTGGGGGTGACACTAGAGCCCAGGGGGCAAAGGTCTATACCAGTCATCTCAGATATGCCTCCTAGGCAAAGCCAGGATTTGGGATGACCTCCTGAAATTGCTTTTTATCCCAGAAAATTTAATTGGAGTTAAGATTCCCTATATTTCCTTTATTTGCTCTTTCTGCACAATCCTGGTGTTTGTTTTATCATTGATGTATTGACATTGGACGTGGGGAATGGACGTGTGTACTTTTTAGCAGACCCCCTGGTGCCAAAGCTTTGGAAGAACCCTGACACGCAAGAGTTCTTCATGGAGCAAACTGGCTAACATTGCATTTCATAGCATATTGGGGTTCATAAGAGGAAGAACAAACACTGGCTGAGACCCTGAAAGGCAATACCACTGACACAGCCTACCTCATTTCTTAATAATAATCATTTCTGCTTATGGAAGGTTGATTGTTTGGGGGATGGTATATTTGGCTGAGGGTTCTGCTAAACTAGGGGACACTGTGAATAATTTTGTAATTTGGGAGGACTTCAGCATACGTAAGGTTGGGAATCAGTTTTAAGTCTTTTGAATACATACTCCCACGATGTAGATGGACTCATGGTCAATGTTTCCTAGGATTCTTTCAGCCAGGCTGTTGCAAGATTTATCTTCTTAGCAGTCCAATTAATATGGAGAATTCTATTTCACTGACGGTAGCATCTTTCTGGAACAACTGGTGGACTGGTGCAGCCACAGTCACACAGTGACCTTCCATTTGTCACTGTGATCTGCAGGAGACAGCAGTCTAGAAGGGGCTTCTCCCTGGGAGTCACAGATCCCTACTTCTCAGGGCAGCAGCCTTATGTTCCAAGTGTGCTGCAATATTAAAGAAAAAAAAATCAGGCTTTGCTGAAAGCCTTCCTTTGTCTGCTTTCTAGCCTAGTTTGCCATCCAAAAGATTCTGCAGAGTTGATGTTTCCGTTCCTTTAATTCGGTGTTTGGGATGACACAACCCCAGCCCAGCTGTCTCCCCAGCAAAGGGGTGTGTGTAAATGTTGCCCAGTGTTCTCTGCTGCTTTTCTTTCTTTGGGTCGGAAGCAAAGCTGTCACGCTGTATGTTGTTATTTAAAGGATATGCTGAGATGTTTCCTTTCTGTGGTGGAAAAGATCTTTTCAAGGAAGCCTCTTTATTCCTCTGACATTTCTACTCTTGAAAAGCTGACCCAGTTCCCGCAGAACAACAAAAGAAGCACACAGAGAAAACAGATTCCCCTGGGGGACTGATAAACCCAGGTGAACTCTGGCCAGCCCAATTTTCCTCAGAGAACTGGGCAAACTTCCAGAAAGCCGAGGAAGATCGTCGCATCTCAAGATCTATGGACACATTAGAGTCTGCTCAGTTTCAAACTGTCTCACTGAATTTGCCTTTGATAAGAGTCGACGTGAGGGCATAGCCAATTCCACAGCCAGCCTATGTCTGCTAATGTCTGGATATCTGGTCCACTGATTGTCTCCCTTTTGGCCTAAAGGGGCCTCCTGGGGCCTGAGGAATCACCCTGAAGCCTGGGTTACTGAGTCATTGTGAATGAACCTCAGTGGCTTCTAAGACTCCCAGTACTGGAGTCAGCTCACATTGACCACAGGTACTAGACTCTCCAAAAATTAACAGCACTTTGTGATGTAGAATCTGGGGAGAAGGAGGGGGTAAATGGACACAACGCCAGGCCCTGTACAACTCACACAGCTTTAAACATTATAATTATTTATCTAATCATTGCTCAGAATATTCTGAATAGAAGTTTATTTAACTCTATATGCCACTCTTTTCAGATACTCTCTATTTACCAATAGCTCAGCTTTTCCTTCTCTGATAACGGAATTAGAGACTCAAGACCTAATTTCCCTCTCCTTTGTTCTCCTCTTTCTAGGGTGCATCTGAATTATAAAGCCACGACTGCTTTTGTGACTGGCCTGTAATTAGCTTTTCTAAGCCATATATTATTTGTTTGGCATTGTTATATACAATAACAATAGCAAAGAGGATGTGTGTTCTTCTTCAGGATGTGTGTTCTTTTTATCAGATCTGCGGACAAAGAACACCAATAGAGGTAGTCACTTAACTTCTGTATGTGCTCCATATCTTCTCTTAGATAATAATATTCCCTATACATTTTCAGTCCTTTACACTTTCAATCAAATTCATTGCTTTTTTGAAGCTATCTCTTTTTCATTTAATCATTCAACAAATGGTTTCTGTGAGTATGTGTAAGCATTGCCCTAGGAAATGGGAAAACTAAGACAGCCCTGCTCTCTAGCAGGTGATGGTCAAGAGGGAAAGACCAACGAAAGATCATCAGAACATCATCAATAATAAATCAAGTACTAGGAGAGAAGTAGTTACAAAGTACCTCAGGGGTAGAAAAACATCCCTTATTCTACCAGGAAAGAACTGGGAAAGTTCTACAAATGAGGTCTCATGTGTACTGAGTCTTTAAGAATAAGTACGAGTTTAAGAATAGCGGACAGCGGTGAGGCCAACTGAAGAAGAGAGAACAGCATGTGTAAATGTCCATGGTCAAGATAGCATGTGTGCTTCTGTGGGAACAGCTAGTGACTGAGTGAGACATGAGACCAGAGAGGTGCCCATGACAGGCTTGCTCTAAATAGATAGTTCCAATGGCTGTGTGGAAAACGGGCTAGGCTGTTACTCTGACCCTCACATGCACTGCTCAAACACGAACTGGGGGCAGCTATGTGCTGGGCAGGCACCGTTCTAGGTGATAGCAATATAGCACCGAGCAGAACAGTGGATTAACTTGTCACTTATACTCATTCATAGTCCCTAGGTAAAGGTGAAAGTGAACTCAGAATTTTCCTCTGATTGAACCTGAATTAATGTTTTAAATTATGCAGAATTCATGTCTAGCAGAAGGTAATAATGAGTTCAGTGACTTCAAAGCTATCAAGTGTCCCCAATGAGGAAATCTTAGCGGTAATGATGGAAAATGTGTTTCACACACCCCAAACCACACACATTATTTATACATGTATATCCTTCTACCCTAACAACAGATTTGTGAGTCGAAGAGGCAAGTATGGGGTGATGGCTATATAGTGATGGCACATCATCAAGTTATTCGGGAGAGGGCTTTAGCCCCTCTGACTTACACATCCCACCCCTGCCCTAATTGTCAGGAAAAGCCACCTCCAGGGCCATGCCAGCTCCACGGAGACCAAGGGTCATCATGCCACCTCTGCTCTGTCTCCTTGTGGCATATCTATCACTCAGTCAGTTTTCCAAGCGCCTATGTCATGTTTAGCTCTAAAGAGGAAACAGAATTATTTCATGCCTTCGGTGTGCCAGGATCATCTTCCGGCTTTCACATATGTCATTTCATTTAAGTCTCATAATAATCCTATAAGTATTGACATTCCTAAATTTATTTCAGTAAACTGGGACTCACAGAGGTTAAATTGCCTGGCCAACACCCAGTAGCTTGTCAGTGACCTTTCTTTTCCATAAAAGGTATGTGGGTCAGGGGATAAAGCATGTGTGCTGGAATTCATCTTTAGATCTGTACCCTAGATCTGGGGTACAGATATAATACTGGGTCACCTTGGAAAGTTTCCTACTCTTCCATAGTCTCAGTTTCTTTGACTGTAAAATGAGGATCATAATTTCAAAGGTTTATTGGGATTAAGTGGAACAGTGGTTATAATGTGATTAAACCTTTGCCTGGCATATAGCAAGCACTCGGTACATAATAGCTACCCTAAAAAGTGGTTAAGTTGAGAGTCTAGGGCTCTTTCTACTGTATCATTTCCATAGTAAACCTTGGTGAGTTTCCTTTCCCATTTGTCAGCTCTACTCTTAACATCAAAAAGATGCCACCAGTTCAAGGCCAGAGTCTAATGGAGCATGAAAGAACAGCTTTCAGGTCTGAGCCACCAGCTGTGATGCTTGTTAGCCATAGTCCTGCCTTCTCTCTCTTTCTGAAGCTTAGTCCCCAGTGGCCCTTAAGGATAAAGAGAGCAGCTATTCTGGGCCATTCAAAGCATGTGAGGATACCTTCTCTTATTGTGTGGCGCAGGCAATAATCCAATCTCAAATAATACACAAAGCTAACTGGGGAGCCAGCTGAGCACCCAACGCATAATTGTTAAATGCCTACCTAGGCTAGGCTCCAGTTGTACGAAGAATTCACAAGCTTGTCTACAAAGGTCTCAGGGTCAAGTCCAGAAAGACTTTAAGTGCACTAGCGTAATTCAGGGCACTCAGCATTGTGAGAACATAGTCCAGAGACATACAGAACAAACTGGGGTTTAAGGAAAGTGCAGAAAAGATGATCCTCCTGGCCATTACTCCTCTCTGGCACTGCCTTTACCCCAGAGAGGGAAAAATGATCCCAAAAGTTCCCGAAGTCTATCAGCCTTGCACAAAGAGAGGGAAGTATGACTTGAGGTATAAGTGTCCCACCCCAGCTTCCTGGGAAACTAGGTCAGCAGGTAGATGGCATATGACTGATACTGAAGACAACTGGCGAGTCCATCTACAAGGTTCAAAGGCATCCTATGATTGAGCTCAATTCATATTACAGAGTGAATATTTCCCCCAAATTTTCTTGTTCTATTTGTATAATTTCCTCCACTTAAGTACTTAGGCAGAGTTTAAATGTAAGATAAATGCTGTTTTTAATTTTCCACAAAGTTTCAAAATATGATCCTTGGTCAGATTGTGAAATGTCCTCTATTCATTCTGGTGGAGAATCAGAGGTGAGAGCTGGCTGATGAGGAACGGGCAGAATGCAGTGTCAGGACCTGCAATACGAACGCAGTTCACCTGGCTGTGGGGCGGCAGAAGGAGGAAGGCACATTCCAGGACAGCAGAACAAACATGTGCTTTACAATGGGAGTTAAGAAAACTTGCATTGAAATTATTTAGATTTTTAAAAATTCTCCCAGTAGAACTTTTGTCATATCTAAAGAAGTTTAGTTGTATGAGTGAATGTGTATATTTTTCTTTTGAAGACTATAAAGCCCTAAGATGCTTGATAATACAATGCATTAAGGCCCCAGGGCAGCAGGCAGCTGCCAAGTTTTAGTTTTTGCAAATGCACTGATTGTTTTGCAGATAGTTCTTTATGCCTACTTTTATGCTTGGCTTGGTGCTGGGCCCTGCAGGACTATGGAAGATAAGATGTATTTTCTGAAAGGCTCATGTGCAGAGACTGACAGAAATCTCACCTACAATTGGAAAAACTTTGAGCAAGTATATAGATCAAATAATGAAAAAGAGTAACACTCTGAACCAGCATGGGGTAAATGCTGCATATAAATCTTTGCATTACTGCAAACCTCAAAGGTACTGCAACTACCCTCAGGTGCTTTGGAACCGTGCCAAAATGCATAGTTTAGTTAAATACGCCTATCCAGATGTCGAGATAAAATTAAGGCATTTCTTGGATTCTGTACCAGAGAACTCCATACTTATCTCTCCAGGACTAAGTCACTTCCTAAAGTATTTACTATAGTGTGAGAGGGCTGAGAGAGAATGTCTGAGAAGCTGAAAATAACCAAAAAGTTAAAAAAGAAAAATCACTAAGAAAAATGACTAGATGAGACCATTCTACTTGTAGGACAGGGCCAAGTGAAAATGAAAGCTCTCCTAGGGTGGATTTCAACTAAAACTTCTACAGGCCCTTAGAAGCCAGAGGGAAGCAAGAGAGACTCGAGGTGCAGAGCATAAAGACTTGAAGTGAACTAGAGGGAAGGACCAGAGCGTGAATCCAATTTTGTACTTAATCTCCTAGTAAATTGGAATGAACTCTCATATCCCTAGACTTCAGGAATTTGGGGAATTTGACCAATATTTGCACCATTTTGCCACCGCACAATGCCGGAAGGCACGTAAGATATTGGGTCTCTCCCAGCATACTAAAGTTCTTTGGGATGCAAGTAACAAAAACTGACTTTAGCTGAAAGGGAATTGACTTGAAGAGACAGAGGTAGCTTGTTGAATGCAAAAGAAAGATGAAACAAACAAACCAAGTCTCAGGAAGGGCAAAAATCAAGAACCTCTCTTAGGCCCTGCCATTAAGATGACTCAAGTCTGCCGTTGTCAGGCTTATCTCCCTTGTCCCTGGGAGAGAGAATCTGTTAAGTCTGGGAGCAACTGTGCATTGGTTGTGAGGCCAAGAACAGGAATAGGGATACAATGTGGGCATGGCAGCTGGTGTCAACTCCTATGTTTTAACAGTTGCCAGAGAAGAGGGGTATCCTTGTGAGCCAGCCCCACAGATTTCTACTGCTTTCAAACATGAGCTCTTTGGCCCTGGCCTGGTGGCTCAGTTGGCTGGACTATTATACTGTACAATAAAAGTTTGAAGGTTCGATCCCTGGTCAGGGCACATACCTAGGTTGAGGGTTCAAAGCCTGGCTGGGGCCCGCACATAAGGCAGCCAATCGATGCCCCTCCCCCCATCTCTGTCTCTAAAATCAATAAATATATTCTTGGATGAGAATTTTTTTAAAAACATGAGCTCTTTTTTATAGCACGTAGCGATGGGTTGTTTCTTAACTCCACAGAGAGAAAAGGAGAGAGATTTTTGTTTTAAATGTACACATTAGTGGAAGAAGCATTTAGGTTGACTCTAAGGAAGAGAATCGTTAAATATGGACTATTTTACAAAACAAACAAACAAACCTGTGCAATTTAGAACTGGTCATACTTGAAAAAAGGAGAACATATTTATATTCTCCTCTGTCAAAATGGCTAAGTTCTGTGTCTGTCCAAAAGACAAGGTAATTTCCTAACATCTTTGTAGAACTAGGATTTTGTGATTCTGTTGTAAAATGTCAGCATTTCTCAAATTGTGTCCATTAGATGTTAAATCAATGATCTATGAATAACAGAGTTCCATTTTCAAACAAGTTTGAGAACTGTAAGTTACAGTTTGTGTTTGCTCTTGTATGTTTGCTCGGTTTTTGCTGTAAAATTTCCCAATTTTAATTATGAATATATAACCACAACTCTCCAAAGGGGATAGAATTATGAATGTGAGGTTTCCTAAATTTATTTAGTACAGAATCTTTCTGTGAGGAGCAATTTGGAGCTCCATCTCTGAGCAACACCTAGTGCCATATTTAGGGGTGCTTGTGTTCCACAGAGCACACTCTGGGAAACATTACTATAGACTATGTCTTTATATGCCTTTGTTGTTTCCATACTCTACAAAGGATGATCAATACATTAAGCTGCCTGCTTCCTTGATAATGTTTTATTTGATTCTAGATTTGTTTTACACAGCTTTTATGGGTTAATTTCTATAAAATCAAATTCATTCTTTGTGGTGTACACCCCTGTAGCTTTTTAAAATTTATTTGTTTTTAGAGAGAGGAAAAATGAGGGAGAAAGGAAGAGAAACATCAACGTGCAAGAGAAACGTTGATCGGTTTGCCTTTCCTGCGCCCCCAACCAGGGACCTGGCCTGCAACCCAGGTACATGCCCTGACCAGAAATTGAACTGGCCACCTTTCAGTTTCTGGAATGATGCCCAACCCACTGAACTACACCAGTCAGGGGCAGTCCTATAGATTCTGAGAAGTGCATAGTTTCATATCCCCTACCACAGTCATGATATGGGACCATTCCATCACTCGTAAAATTCCATCATGCTGCCTCTTTATAGTCATTTTCCCCCTTAATCCTAGTCTCTGACAACCATTGGTCTGTTTTCCATCTTATAGTTTTGCCTTTCCACGATGTCATATAAATGGATATTATGCATTAAGTAGCCCTTGGGTCTGTTTCTTTGACTTAGCAAAATGCATTTGACCTTCATCCATAGCATATGACTCAACAAAACTTTTCCTTTTCATTGTTGGGCCATATTCCATTGTATGGATGAATTACAGTTTGAATATTCCTTCCCCCAGTGAAGGAGATTATATACAGCCTTCTTTTTTTTTTTTTTTTTTTGTCAAAAATGATAAATCGAAAAGAGCATTTGTCCTTAGTTAACAAGTAAAGCATACTCTTGGGTGCTACAATAGAAAAAGAAATTATATCTCAGCAAAAGAAAATACCCGAAAAACTGAAACATGTTTATATTTTTCTTTTGCTTAAGAGTAAAAGGCCAGACTTCCAACCAAGATGGAGGTGTAGGTGGACACACTGTGTCTCCTCTTACAACCAAAATTAAGGACAACAAATATTTAGAAATAAGAAAACAACCAGAACTGATAGAAAATTGAACTGTACAGAAGTCCAACAACCATTCATCCAGACCGGTAAGAGGAGTGGAGTTGCGGCAGGAAAAAGTGGAGGTAGGTGGACCCTAGCACACAGGCAGCAGTGGCTGGCAGTTCCCAGGCGTGCAGGTGGCAGCTAGCAGACCCCAGGTGCACAGGCAGCGGCTAGCGGACCCCAGGCACAGGGTGGCAACTACAGACCCACTGAGGCTGTGCAAGGCGGCTGGCTGACCAGATGGTCCCACATTCGCACACAGATAATCCAGGTGAAGGGGAAGCGGCAGAAGGGACTGGAATCTGAGAGAGAGTGGAGCAAGCACCATTGTTCCCTCTCAGACCCCGCCCCCACATACAGCGTCACTACCCAGCGACTGGGCTGCCCCGCCCTGGGGAACACCTAAGGCTCTGCCCCTCACTATGTAACAGCCACGACCAGACCAAAAAAGGGGGAAAAAAAAAATGGCTCAAACAGGAGAACAGATCAAAGCCCCAAAGCCAATTCCTCTAAGCGACCAAGAGATAGCCAACCTATCAGATGCACAGTTCAAAGCACTGGTGATCAGGATGCTCACAGAATTGGTTGATTTTGCTCACAAATTAGATGAACAAATGAAGGCTACAATAAGTGAAATGAAGGAAAACACACAGGGAACCAATAGAGATGGGAGGAAAACTGGAACTCAAATCAATGGAGTGGACCAGAAGGAAGAAAGAAACAACAGAAAACAAGGAAGAAACAAGGATTCAAAACAATGAGGAGAGGCTTAGGAACCTCCAGGACATCTTTAAATGTCCCAACATCCGAATTATAGGGGTATCAGAAGGGGAAGAGGAAGAACAACAAGTGGAAAACTTCTTTAAACAAATAATAAAGGAGAACTTCCCCAATCTGGCAAAGGAAATAGACTTCCAGGAAGTCCAGGAAGCTCAGAGAGCCCCCAAAAAGTTGGACCCAAGGAAGCACACACCAAAGCACATGATAATTACATTAGCCAAGATTAAAATGAAGGAGAGAATTCTAGAAGCAGCAAGGGATAAGGGGACAGTTCCCTACAAAGAAGTTCCCATCAGACTGTCAGCTGATTTCTCAAAAGAGACCTTCCAGGAAAGAAGGGGCAGGAAACAAATATTCCAAGTCTGAAAGTCAAGGACCTACCTCCAAGATTACTCTATCCAGCAAAGCTTTCATTTAGAATGGAAGGGCAGATAAAGTGCTTCTCGGAGAAGGTCAAGTTCAAGGAGTTCATCATCACCAAGTCCTTATTATATGAAATGTTAAAGGGACTTATCTAAGAAAAAGAAAATTAAAAATATGACAGTAAAAAGACAGCAAACTCACAGATAGTAACAACCACACCTAAAACAAAAGCAAACAGCTAGAATAGGAACAGAACCACAGAAATGGAGATCATATGGAGGGTTAGCAACAGGGGAGTGGGAGGAGGAAAGAGGGGGAAAAGGTACAGAGAATAAGTAGCATAGACAGTGCGTAGAAAATAGACAGGGGGAGGGCAAGAATAGTGTGGGAAATGTAGAAGCTAAAGAACTTATGACCCATGAACATGAACTAAAGGGGGCAAATGTGGGTGGGAGGGGTATGCAGGGTGGAGGGGAATGATGGGGGAGAAATGGGACAACTGTAATAGCATAATCAATAAAATATATTTTTTTTAAAAAAAGAGTAAAAGGCCTTGGGAAGAGACTGGGTTTGTCTATATTATTACTAATCATAAAAATATCCCAAATAAATTCCCATACAACTCAGAGACTTCCCGCAGAAGCAAGCCCTGCCAGATAGGAAAACTTTAGTCAATAAGAGTACCATATTGGAGGGTTATTGGTTATTTGGTCGTGCACCATGAGCTCATTTGCAGCGCAGATGAAACAGCTGTGTTAGAAGTAGGAGTTGATAGTCAAAAATGGTCTTTCCATGAGAAAAATAAGACCAATAGAAGATTACTTGTGAAGATCAGAATAATGCATTACTTTCTTGCTAGCTCATTCCATTCTGAATATAACCTGGGCTCTGGTGATCCTTGGAGAAATTCATTAGGACTGAATTTCCAGACCAGGTGTGTCTCATGCTGCAAGGTGAGACAGGCCACCCTTGAATAACTCAACTCAAGACAACTTGTCAGTTTAAACTCCCCTTCCTGCTGCTGCCTGTAAACAAACTATGATCAAGGGAGTTTGGCTCCACTCCTACCAACCACTGTGCGTTTTCCCCATGGTTTCAAAAGGGGTCTTCTGCCCTTGGTGCTGCTTCCCATAAGGAAAAAAAATATTGGGGTCCAAAGCATCCCTGCAGGCACAGAGCTACATAGATACTTTTTGTGTCTGCTGTTGTTTTGTAGTTTTCAATGTACTTTGTGGAAGTCAAGTTTACTTCTTTGAACACCTGTGACAGTTTCTCCTGACACTTCTAGGACTCCAACAGAGTAACTTCATAAAGAAGGTGTAAGATGCTCAGATATCTTATTTAAAGAGAAAGATGGTCTTATTTTACTGGCTTGGTCATTCAAAAGCTATTGAACAAGTTCATGGGGCAGAGAGGACAGGCAGTGAACTGGATAGACAAATGTCCTTGCCTTCACATCCCTTATAGATACAGGAGAATTGACACTTTTAAAGACTATTTAATGGGGCTAAAAACTGTAAAACTGACTTCACTGCTCTATGAGAGTGTCATCAAATTGTCTAACTTCTAGCAAATTTTCCAAGTAATAACTGCAATAAATTGTTAGAATTTTAAAATAAAAATGGTTATAGACTTTTAACTTCCCTCAGAACTACAATTTATTGCTGTACTTTCTCCTTAAACTTAGAAGTGTAAGAAAATGTTCGGATTCATAAAATTAAAGAAAAATTTATAGTAGTAAATTTATTTGTTCATTTGGAATTACAGAATATATGTACCCACCTGGCCACTGCATTTCCTCCACAAAAATTTCCCTAGAGATAGTTAAAACTTGGAGGTGAAAAGTAAAAAACAGATTTTTAAAAAGATTTTATTTATTTATTTTTTAGAGAGAGGGGAAGGGAATGAGAAAGAGAGAGAGAAACATCGATGTGTGATTGCTCCTCACATGCCCCCAACCGGCCCACAACCCAGGCATGTGCCCTGATTGGGAATTGAACCAGCAACCCTTTGGTTTACAGGCCTGTGCTCAATACACTGAGCTACACCAGCCAGGGCTAAAGAACAGATTCATAGAAAATTTAAATAATAGATTAAATGCCATGTGTTGTAGGTATTCCAAATTCTCGTCATTAAAAGGGACAATGAGGACTCTGATAGGTTATTAAAGAGCACCAGGAGTTTTTAGTGTGGGCCCAAGGTTCTGCTGAGTTTCCAGGTGGAGATTAACTGCCTTCCCCTGCAGCCTAGAGAAGAGATCTATCTCTATTGCATTGTGAAGATGCCAATTTTAGCCATATGCTCAATAAGGAGATGATTAATCAAAAGGACCTGGGAAGATGTGGTACTGAGAATGATGAGCAGTCCCAGAATTTGAGAATCGCAGAGATACCACTACTTTGTACCTACCACAGACTGTGGTCTGCAGTAAGCCACAAGAAATGAAATCATGTGTCAGGTGAGTTGCTCTGAACCATGATAATTGTTCACTGTATCACCCCTAAGGGGTTAAACTGCCAGGTGTGGGGGTCAGTGCATGGTTTTCTTCAACATAGAACTCGCTGAGTAAGTTGATCTAACTAACATTTAGAACAGATATCTTTCTCTGAAAAGCATACATACTGTAAGATCATACACTCGATGAGGAAGAGTGGAAAGACCAACAGAATCAGACTCTGCAGACCTGGGTCACTGTCATTGTTAAGATTTTCTGGTGGTTTCCCTCTGGCCTTAGGAAGCAGTCCAAGCTACTTAATTTGTTCCCAAAGTCTTTTCCCTCCCTTGAAACACTTCTGTCAGTAACTCTAATGCCTAAAGCTCTATCCTGCACTGGGACCTTTCAACAGGCTGTCCTCAGCACATGGAATGTTTTTTTCCTCCAGACCTAACCTTCAGCTAGCTGTCTCAAGCCCTTGCACATCCTTTCAATGTCAGCTGAATTCAAGTCTCAGGGAAGCCAACGCTCACTCCCTGACTAGTTAGGATCTTGAGGCGATACTGTGGATTGACTGCCTAACACTCACCCCAACCCCCACGTATAGGTATTTCCCACTTACAAATGTTAGAAAACTATACAAACAAACAAAAACACATCTCTTGAAGTCTCTTGCAATGAGGTCTGAATATGGCCTGTTTTCTGCCAGGTAAGTGCATCAGTGACAGACTCGGCAGAGGAAGTGGGCCATGGAAAGCAGTGTGGGCAAAGGTGGAGAGAAAGGTAGATGGAGGGTGATGGGTCTGTTAGCCTCTCTTGCAAGCATGATTTCAGAGACATTTGTTTGTTCTTTTCCATTCAAGGTTCTAATCATGGTCCCAGGATCTCCAACATGGTAGGAACTTCCTTATGAATAACAGGAGGAGGCAGTGGTAATATTTCCATGAGAGCCATCCGGGAGAAGATCGGATGTTTCTTCTGTCTGCTGTAGTTCCTGAAGGTCTATTCCTAGCTTGATTACTTGTCCCTCCTGAAGTTTCTGTAAGCTACTTATTACCCTCTAAAAAATCCCTTTTGTTGCAAACTATCTAGGGTAGACTTAGTTTATTACAATTAACTACTTAATACAGACCTCCCATTCTACGCCCTTGTTGTTCACCATAGTTTTTCATCATGGTATATATCACAACTACAATTAAAGATGTGTTTAGTTGTTCGTGTAAACCTGTCATTCCCACTGGACAATAAACTCCTTGAGGACAGGGTTTAAGTTGCATTTTCAGTACCTACCATCAGGCCCGTCACATAATAGGTATTCGGTCAGTATCAGTGGATAAATGGGGGAATGAAGGAATAAATGAGTGGCTCTTTGTCCCAGCTTTATGCTTTATCAGCCACTTTGCCTTTAGTAACTCAGTTCACCTACCTGAGCCTTAGTGTTCTGAGGAGATGTTACTCTAATTCACATGACATTGTGTACATCAAATGTGAGAATATAATTGGAAATACTTTGTGAACATTTTATTTGTTAGAGGTCATTGTTCTATGCTATCAAGATATAAAAAGTAAAACAGACATAGTCAAATACTTTTTCTGAGCTCAACTATAATGGATCTTTTATTTTCTTAATATTGCGAGTTTGTAAAAGTTATTAGTCAATTAGTACATATATGGTACTAATTTTTATTTTTATTCATTTTTTAAATTTTTTAAATTTAATCTTTACTGTATTTTCTCCACTACCACTTAGTCCCCTTACACCCCACTTCCCCCAGCAGTCACCACACTGCTGCCCATGTCCTTGAGTCCTTTTCCTTTTTGCTCAGTCCCTCCATCCCCTAACATCCCCCACCCCCAACTAGCTGTATATGGGACTAATTTTTAAATTCCAGAGTTATCCTAGGAGCTCCCAGATGCCCAGAACTCTAAATATTAGAGCAATATTAAATTATAGCAATGACATGGCACTGCTCTTAATAGCAACCCAAGGTCAAATAAACATCTATTGGTATACATGGAAAGTCTTCTCTCGGATGATTCCAAAAAAAGTTTGGGATATAAATGTTTATACAAAACAGAATAAAGACTCAGAATTTACAAAGTAAATTATATACTACTTTGGAACCCAGTCTTCATAATTAAAATGGTACTTAATCTTAAAGTAAGTGCAATGAAAATGCTCTCATTCCTTTGGTTTGCCTATAACATGCACCAAGTTGAATTGTGTAGGGCAAAGAGCAAGTGGGCATCAGTCTGTGTTCCTGAGGGGTGGGGGTGGGGGGGGTGAAGCTGGACTAATTTATCTTTCTCTCATATTTTTTCCCGCGGAAACAATTTCAGGGTCTGCTTTGCCCCAGATTCCCTGTTGACCTGCTTTGAAGGCTAGGTGAGAGATCTGAAGCCTGAGAAATAATGAAGGCAAAACATCTTCATCTGTAAGAGGGAAAGAACAAAATAATGGCAAAGAAAACTTGAACAGGCTTGTAAGGTAATTAGCAATTTTCAAATACAGCAACAGGCAAAAGAAACAAAATGTAGAACACGTATTAAAAGTCAAGCAAATGGTTTAGAAAATACAGCTGTAGGATCACACGGATTTTGACCATCCAAACCAAATTCAATTATCATGTCTGTGCTGCTTTTCTGTTTCCACCACTGAAAGGCTATTATTAGGTGCTCTCTCTCTTTTTTACATCTCCAAGTAATGCCTTCATGAAACATTCCAAAAAAAGTAAACATTAGCTTTAGGCCATTTGATTACTGGTTTCCCAGAACGCTATGTTCTGTCCTGTTTCTCTCCATATTCCTTCAATATTAAAAATAGGAAATGACTGAAGGCAGTTGAATGGCTCTGCTTTGGAGGCCGTTCTCCCAGCCAGCCTCTCAAGCATTGTTAGGTCCTCCTCCCCGCAAAACCCATTTCATCCTATTGCATAGACAGCACCATGCCAAGTGGGGGGGGGGAGGCGTGCGGGGGGGACCAGAAACCAAGCATTTCTTTCCTCTTTACCAGTTATTAATTTTTTCAAAGTGTCTTTACTTTGTTTAGCAACCCTCCTTAGCTGTGGCTCATGTTAAGTAAGGCTCATTTTATTTTATTTTATTTCTGTACCAGATTAGCATCTGTACTGGGAGGATAAATGGCTATGAAAGTGTCTTTGAACAGGTGAAGTAAACAGAACCTGGGATAAGAAGAAAGCACCACATGACCCTCAGCAGGCAGCACCCAGGAAGTGACCTGGGCTGATAGAAGTATCAGTTATGTTTACTGCAGATGCCATGTTACTCATTTGCTACTTCCTTCAGGCTATGAGTTGCCCCAGGGGAAATGACATGTGCCGTTCCTTGTAGTAAGAACCATTCCTGGGAGTTTCAAAGGGTGGAGACTCAGCTAAGAAGCCAGACCCAGGTTCTCTTTGGTGGTGGAGGTGGATATGAGAAGAACACGTAAACCTGTGTTCTGCACAGGAATTTTGTCTACGATCCTCAGAGGAAACATGGAGCAATGTTTATCCCAGTTAGTTTGTCTTCTCTCAATACGTTTTTCTAAAACAAAATGCAAAGGGAAAATATGAAGGTAAGCATTGGCCATTACAGTTAAGCCAAGAAGGAACTTTACCCTGAAGCCAAATTTATTTTAACATCAGTAATATTTCAGAAAACCTTGAACCAGACATCACATTCTCCTTCGTGCTTCAGTAATGTTCATAAAAGCACTCGTACACTGTTATAATTGTTGGACACAAAAACCATTTCATCTTTTTCTCCTGAAATTTAACATTATTTCACATATTTTCATGCATCTCTTTCTATATGTCATCATTATCCTTGAACTTGTTATTTATAATATTGATACAGCACCCATTCTTTCACTTGCTTAATCATTCAATAAATATCTAGGGGTGCCTCTACATTCTAGAGACCTGTATATAATCACAAAAGGATCCTGAGATATTACACACTAGTATGGTTTTTCAAAAGTCTTCAAACCAATGTCTTTATAGTTTATTTATTTTGCAAAGTCAGACTTCTCTATTACTAAATTAAGAGACTTTTTTTTCCTGCAGAAAAAGAGAGCATAAAGTACAAGATCTCATTTCACTTCTCTGGGTCTTAATTTCTTATGTGAAATGAGAAAGGGGTAAATTTGACTTCTCAGCTCCCCTCCTTCTCTGGAATTCTGTGGTCTGGGTTTAAGGGAATAGTAGCAATATAACATGTCATTTCATGGAACATCTTACGATTGCCTTCTGATTCATTACACTTTCTCTAATTCACCAGTGATAAACAATTCAGCAAGAACATAGAATTTGTGTCTTAGAGTCCCTCTCATTGTTTAGTTTCAGAGTGTGAAACCTCAGAAACTGAGACCAGGAACTGGGGAACCGGGAACAAAGCAACAGCTATAAAGAGTACAATTTACTTTTACATTTCTTCACTATGATAAGGAAAGACCAAGAAAGCTTTGAGAAAACTAGAAAAATACCACTATGTGACTCAAAGAGAAGAGTGAAATGTGTTTCCTCTTTAATAAATACGATTTTATTTTCATTCCAGACACCTATGAATCCAAAGTTGTATAATAAAAAATGTTCTCGGCGCTGGTTATTCCTGTCTGAGTCCATTGCCGTTCTGATTCCCACTGAGACCTACAGGTGATCAAGAGATCAATAATTCCAAATGATGTTTTCATGGGAGCATTTCCTTCTACAGCACATAAAGTGCTCTCTCTTGAAGACAGATGGACAGAGTCTGCAGGCCCCTGCTTTCTCAAGAGAAACCATCTTTGAAAACTTTTGACGACCAGCGGGATAGCACGTCTGTTTCTATTTAAATGAGCTCATTATAGTTAATATTTTTATGACTTCCAAGCAGTTGTTCAATCACTTCTCAAGTGTGATATGTTTTAATCACAAGTGAAACACTTTATGGCCCAAATATTGCTAAAACCCCATTTTAGCTCTATCTTTTTCAGAGCAAGTTTTCTGAAGCAAGGTGCTTTTAAAAAATGGGGGCATGGTGTTTACACTTTGTTGTTGTTGTTGTTACTGAAATAGATACAAATGGAATAATAAACAGGCCCCAAGTCACCCTACAAATGACATGCTGCCCATTTTCTACTTTCATAGTTCCATTTCTTTGGTAAGCCATTATCTGGTCTGGCTTAGAGGATTTTATTTAATTGACTAGTTTAAAGACACAGTAAATCTAGTCTTCCTGACATTTTATTGACCAAAATTATCTAGCAAATGGTGCTTCGGAGTTTAACCAGCCAAATGATAGTTGATACTTACAATGATGATAGAGGACAAGCGTTTTTGAACTGTAAGCCAAAAAGTCATATGGCAATCAGAATGGTCACCCTGAGTCAAGAAATGTCAGAAAGTGACAGTCTCTGAAGAGAAGAAAACTCTTCTTATTGTGGGACTTTAGAGTGTGATTCACACTAGAATTATGGGGCTCCTTCGGATGTTATTACAGTAAAAATTTAGTCCATGAACACTGGAATGGTAACCTATTGGAATGAACAGCCCTGGAGGGTGACATGTGGTGGGGTGTTCCCAGGGCAAATGGACCCGAGAGGCATGTGTCTAAACGTAATCCCGAAAAGAGAAAGTTGGAGAGCAGGAAGAGTTTACCGCCTCCTTTGCAGTGCAAAGACAAAGCTCACTGGACTCCCAGAACTGCTGGGGTTTGTGCCAAGTACATACATATAATTGTCACTGGCACTCCATGGAAATGGCCTTCAGAGCACTCAACTCCCTATGTTAATGTTGACTAGCCAAAGAATCTTAATTTAATTTCCTGGTAAAAGAAGGGATTAAATTGATTGAGCCAAGCAAATATGTCATTTAATTTGGTGGTAAATAATGATTCTGTATACATTAGTGAGTTGACGTGCAGGTACAGATTCACCTTGCGCAAGCAGGATGACCACTGGGTAAGGTAGGCACTTACAGTCCTGATTGCCACTATACAGCAAAGCCCAGCATAAATCGATGTCACCTCCCTAGTTAACAGAATTATAGTGATGGCACCAAAGTATCGTAAGCTTCTGCATCCATTACCCAAGAGAAGCTAAATAATGTTAAATGGAAATTGTGTCATATTTAATTCCTTAAAATACATTATTAAAATACTAATACTAATACCTCATAATTATTAACTAAGTGTTACTATAGTTATTGCTAAATGACATGTGCTCTTTTAACTTATTTACATGTATTTTTTTTTTAATCCTCACCACATTTCTAAGAGTATCTCCATTTTACAGATGAGACAATGGAAGCACAGAGAACTTAAGTAAATTTCCCAGGAACACACAGCTAGTAAAAAAGTTACAGTAAAAATTCGAACTCTGGTAATTTAGGTCTTCAGTCCATCCCCTTCATCACCAGACAAAAGCTCTACCTTAAATAAATGCTTTATCGAGTAGCCTGCATCATTCTTCAACCAAGCCAGACAAAATTTTACTAAGTTAAACAAAGTGTCCCCATTCATAACAGCATTCTCTAGTATTTCTTTGCCCTCTTTTGACTTTGGTATTCAGTAGTACATCTTTTTTCACGACTCCAGTGTGTCAGGTCAGAATTTTCACATGCGGGGCAAATACTTTTTCCCAGATCAACCCCTTGACTTCCAACCGCAAGTTTACTGCAAGCAATTAAATACCATGCAATGCAAAGATCATGGTTGGGCCAGAGAAAGCAGGGCGAGGGCGGAACCTGGCTACAATTCTTGTTTGTTTTTCTGTGTGGATACCGAGACTCCACAGCCAGCAACTTTCACCTGTTATATCATTTTTCTCCTTTGCCAAGTATTGACCCTGGGAGTGTTAAACAAAAAACTTTCTTCTTTGCTGTTCTTGAAGCAAACACACAATTAAAACACAGGTGTGTTTGTCTCACTGGACTCTTTGCCATGGAAGTTTTAAGCTATTGCCCAGGGAGAGTAATGTAACCTCACTGTGGCATGAACAATACAGATGGGGAGATGTAAAGAGAGGCACTGACCTCAGTATGTGCCCTTAACAATGCACTCTGCACAGCCTGCAAGAGGCACCTGCACAGCAGAGTGTGCAGAAAAGGTGCTCTGACCATAGGCATTGTCCAAAGGGGTGGGTGTCTCTGATGGGGAGGACCAGCGTAGCCAGGACCAGCCAAAATGCTGGAGACCTCCATTTGTTTCTAACTGGCATCACTCAAGGATCTGGGCAGCAGTTAGCCCAGGTTAGCGAGGCAAGGACAGGAGCAAGAGATGGGCTAGCGCAGAGGGCCGGGACATTTTCCACAGTGCAATTTTTACTCAATCATTAACTCATTCATATAAACAAATTTTTATGGAAGACCAAATATGTTCCAAGAAAGGCTCTATCTCCTGCTCTCAACGACCATGTAGCCCAGCTCAGGAATCGAAGTCAGAAGAAACTAAATTCCAAACAGGAGACCCACCGAGGAGTAGTAAGACAGTGACAGTGATATAGGCCACGTGAACAGTGTGGGGCAGAAAGGGGTCAGAGGATGTCCAGTCCAGGAGCTCTGCTTACAGGAGTGTCTGCAAAGACAAGAAGACCACTGGCAAGGTTTAAAAGAGTCAATTAAGTTTCAAATAGTTAGTGTGTTACCTAACAGCAGAGGCTGATCCTAGAACAACAGGCTGTAGGCTATCAGCCTAAACTGAGCTTCCTGTTACAGGGCAGCCAAGGCTCCACAGACCTGGAGTCTGGATTTAAGATGGTCCCACACTTGGGGGTAAACTGTCATACTGAGGCAGGGGGAGGAGAAAGGGGTTGGCGGGCAGTGCTGATGGTGCATCTGAAGTTCATGGGATGATATGTATTCTAGGCATCAGATTAACTTTTCTTAAAATGCTTATCTCCTGGTGTTAAGATAAGTTTGCATTCTGAGAGCACAAGTCATGGCAGAGAAATGCGGTCCAGAAGAGTCCTGCACAATGAGATAAAGGGGCAAACTCACACAGTTAACGTGCAGCTTATAATCAGTTAATAGAAAATTAAGGGTCACTAATGCAAATACAAATGCACTACTGTATTATACATTCCACGTATAATGCAGATATATAAAGATACAGACAAAAATATGGCTATATAATCTCCAAATAGACTTGGCTTCTGCTCTGAGTATGATGACTCTTCCTGACATTGCCTAACCATAGAAAGCTACCTAATCCCCCAAGAAACTAAATTTTTGCCCATTTTACAGAAAAAGCAATTTGTTTGTTTGTTTGTTTTTAAAGTAATATTAACTTGCCCATTGAAGATTTACTGTAAAGAATAGCTAGATGACAAGTGTTAAGCAAGTAGCACGATGCTTGGCACATACTAAGTGCTCAGTAACTGCGAAGTATTTTTATAATAACTCAGTCCTCTCAGTCAGTAACATTGAACTTGGTGAGGGTTAGTCATCCAGGATCTGGTCTCAACCCTTGCAGTTAATTAACAAATGCGAAATCCACCCCAGAAACACATGGAGAACTTTGCTTAGTCCTAGGTTCTTTTTTCATCTTATGGTACAGCTCTCAGGGAGAGGCCAAGTGCCAGGGGTGACTTGGGGATCTAAGGAAGCATGTAGATTGCTATGCTCATCTGGCAATGGCAGTGACTTCCAAGACTGGCAAGCCACACCCAGGCAAATGGTATTAAACTGAGCGCTTGAATAAACCTCACACACACACACACACACACACAAAACTGGGTGCAGGAGTATCTCATATCCTATTGCAGGCACTGCTTGGATTTCTATACTCACCTTAGCTGAACTGAACAGAAAGCTACTTGATACCTGTGAGGCGCAGGCCAGCTGGGTAAAGAGCTCTGTGCTTGCAAACAAGAATCTCAGCCTTGGTATTGAGCAGGGAGGGCTACAAAAATGTATAGATCCAGGATTTGGGTTGTTTCACATCAGAATTATTTTTCCATGAGGTTTGTTGCAATCCCCCCTTTTACCAGGCCTTATCCACCCCCCACCACCCACCATGAAATAACATTGACTGCTTCTCTCACAGTCATTCAGGTCGCATATCAGTTCTCCTAAGGTGGAATGTCACGCATGCTCCTTGTTCTGCCTTACAAAGTGCAACCCTGCCGCCCTCTGTAGCCGGCTCTTTATTTCCTCCATTCTCCCATCAGAAACACTGAACTGCATTTCCTGCTCAGATGCTGAATTAATAAATTACAAATGTCTGTTGTTAAAGATGTGGAGGTTTTGACAAGTGATTCAGTTGATCACAAATGCAAGGTTGTGTCAGGCAGAACCTGTGTTCTCAAAATGTAAGAAGGTGGATCAGCCCTGAACGTGAAAAATACACAGGCAAGTTTGATGAGCTGCAGTTCATGGCAGCGCTCCTTACCGCTTCCTGAGGTCCTAATCAAAGGAACATCTTAACTGGTCCCAGAGGGAGATGGAAGATGAAAGGCGCTGACACTGATGCCCACTCCGCCTTGCCTCATCACGACTTTTTTTTCTCCACTCCTTCCTTTTGCCTGTTTCTGAAAATATCTTGGCAGGTACGAATTAGCAGTAGGATGTTATTTGGTCACAAACAAAGATCCACTGCATAATGTGCCATACCTTTAAAATTTTTAACATCTATTAAATTAAAATCAAGGAAATTGACACAGATAGGATGAAAGAAGATACAGCACCTCTAGCTTATGCCAACTAAAAATAAGAATTATTAATGAAGCTCGGCTTTCTTCTGCTGTGCACATTAATTATTTATGATAATAATACTCTGCACTGCCATATTAAAGAATTTTCTTTACCCAGCTTCCCAGAAAACTCTATCTTCTTGGGGAAAAAAGGAACCTCGACATGTTAAGACCACAAAACAATACATTCCTCTTGGTGTATTTATTATACTGGAAGATGAATATAGTCTTGGGTTATTAAACTGGAATGAAAAACACATCTTATTAGAACTAACATGGTGATTTTTATTCTCACTAGTTTCATATAAACTTAATGATGCAGACTGCATTTTTATGCTCATCTATTTTAAAATGGTGCCTGGAGCAAAAAAAGCTTCCATTAATGCCAGTTTGGTATTTCAAATACAATTTGATGCAATTTACTTCAAATATATGTGAACAGAGAAGGATAATGCCAAGTGCATTTTCTAGATTCAAATATGGGTTAGCTCATGGCAATGATTTGTTAAATCTAAGTTTTTTAACTTAGAAAAAGGAAGAAATTTTCTCTTAGTTATAAGATATAAATAAAAGAATCTATTAGTTTTGAGAGGAGAAGGAAAAATGGTGGGCTTTCTGATAAAAGACTAGCTTTCACTTGATTCCAAGTTTCAGTATTTATCACTTATAAATGGATAATAATGCATATCCCTCCAGTGATAGGCTGTTAACTAAACCCATTGTTTTCTTATGTTCACATATTGTAGCATTATATTCATGGGTGTGTCAATTGTGCAGTTTAGAGAGGTTTGGTATGTTTTAAGCTTGGCAGATAAATATTAAATAATTTTAAAGATTTCTGAATCTTGAAATTTTCTCTCAGTGATTTTTAAAAGGACTATATTAAAAAAAAAACTAAAACAAAATAAGTTTAAACATTATTGCCCTAACAGTTGCTTCTAGAAATAGGTCAAGCCTGATGTTGTTGTATGAGTCTCAAAAGGGAAGTTTGTGCCACCTTCTTTTTCCTTGTGGTCTCTGTGTTTTCACGCCTGTGCACTACTCAGCGTTGATGCTGGGTCAGTGCCCACATGAGGTTTGGCTGGTGGGTCTTTTGAAAATGCCCAGAAAGTCATCTCGAGGCACTGCTGTTGTCCAGGGCTCCTCCCCTACAGTAACACTCTCAAATGAGATTTCAGAACCTTTGCTAATTTGAAGGATTGAATTTTCTGTGGTGGTTTCCAAAAACAAACATGGGCCTTGCTGTTCTATCTTTACACTGTTTCCTGTTTGAAATTGCTTTTAAAGGGCCAACCATTCATTGCTCTGAGCTACAAAATGTCCCTCTTATTGAAAGGAGGCTGTCCCAGTATTAGAATCTGTTTGTTTTTCAGCCCTGTGGCACATCCTTGTGCCACATAGACATTGAGTATTTCTCACCTGGGGCTGCTTGTGGAGGGTGGGGCACTGTGAGGAGGGCTAGAAGAAGCCTGCAGGGCCTGCCATGGGCGTGAGGTGTAGACAGCACCCCTCATTCTCCCCTTTCTGAATTCTGCAGGAAAGTAGCCTTGCTGTGAAGTGGCTGGGTTTGCTAGAAGAAGAGGAAAAATATCTCTGCTTCTCCCCAGGGTGCTGAGTGAATTCCAGAAAGTAGGGGACCTGCCAGGGGTGAGGAACCCCAGATATGACTATGCTCATCGCTGCTGGTGGCTTCTCACTCAGCACCTTTGATGCACATTCCCTAGGGCTGGAATGCTTCTCAGGCATATAGCTTAAAGAATAAGGTCCATCGCTGTCAATGACTAGCTACTCTGAGAGTGGGTATTGTGATAGTCTTCTAACAGGTAAGAGTCTGGAAAAGGGAAAGATACCAATTTGGGAACACTGTCCAGCACTGCCTGGATTTAATCCAGCAAGCAACATGGAACCTCTAGCTTCAGTTTCCTTGTGTCCCAGGCTGGAGCTGGAGATGGCAGTGGGGAGCAGAAAAGAAGCTCTGATAGAAAGAGACAGGAGAAGACTGGATTTTACATTTCATAGACATCTCGGCAACCAATAAGCGTTCCTCTTTTGCTGCCACTAACATAGGCAGTTCTTAAGAAAAATAAACAAGACTATACTTTAGGCAAATGCATACATTTCCAGGAGTCCTGGTTATGTGTATCTCTGCCAATGCCCCCCCCCCCCCGCCATATACCATGAGTTCTGCTGTCCCCTTTGCCCTTTCACAGAAAAAAAAAGTATTTTTTTAAAGTTCCACAGAAACTTTTAAAAGTATTTAATGGCTCTTTAAAAAGCTACATAGCTTGCACCTTCAAACTAGAAACTAGGAATGAGTAGCAATGTAACTGTGTCAAATAGTTTGGTCTTGGTCTGAGCCCAGTAAGAAAGCCCCCTGGAAAGGGAGAGGGCAAGAATGTTTCCCTATTTTTGTTCACCTTCCCTTCTCCTCATTAGCTGAAAGATGAGCAAATCAAGGCTCATCAAGGCCAGGAAAGTATTTTTAAAGGCATATGAAACACTTTTATACGACCCAAGACACGTGCACAGAGACACACAACTGAAACAGATTTCATAAAACAATATTTACCCTTTCTAAAGATGAGGATATGCTGATATTTTCTATTTTCTATTACAATTTAAAGAACTAAAATAAAGAACTCAATTGACTGGACAACCTCTTACTGGGTCATGATGCTTGGCTTCAAAACCATGGAGTCACAAGGACCAGCCTCAAGTCTTACAATGCTTTAGGATTTTTCAGAGTCCCAGTGTTGCCTTCTATTTCCTTGTAATTGGAGAAGAAAGTTTTTACTCATTTTTCAATAGTAGCCATCTCAACAGGTATGAGATGGTGTCTCATTCATCTGCATTTTGATTTTCATTTTCCTGGAGATTAGTGATGTTGAACACCTCTTTAAGTACCTGTTGGTCATTTGTATATCTTATTGGGAAAATATCTATTCAGGCCTTGTATCCTTGTTTAATACCAAGTATTATTATTATTTTTGCCACTGAGTTATATGACTTCCTTATATATTTTTAATATTAGCCCTTTATCAGATATATCATTTGCAAATATTTTCTCCCACTAAACAGGTTACCTTTTCATTTTGTTAATGTCGTTTTTGCTGCACACAAGCTCTTTAGTTTGATTTTCCACTTGTTTATTTTTGCTTTTGTTGCTTGTGCTTTTCAACGAATATGTACTGAGCATGTTTAGCTGTTGAGCACTGTTCTAGGGACAATGGAGATAAATAAGGCCTAGTTTCTACACTTAGTGCTGATTGTATTCTAGCAGAAAAAAAATGTGTTTAAGTGTCCAAACTACTTAAAAGTGGTAAATTCCATAAATATTGCACCATGGGGTTCAAAGAGGAATAGGTTATTTCTCAATGTTGAGATCAGGGGAGACTTCATAAAGGAGTGGGGGCTTCATGGCTGGATAGTGTTTGGCAGTCAAAGGCTGGGGGGTAAAAGAGAACCCAACACTGGCGAAGGGATTGGAGCAAACATGAGAGATCAGTATAGTAAGTGGTAAGATTGCTTTTTCATCTTTGTTTTCTCCATGGCCAGCAAAAAGTAGGTACTCAGTGAATTCGTTTGTTTATTAATAATAAATAAAAGCTTGGAACCTGATTTTGGGCACCATTCATGGTAGCCTAGGTGCTCGGGCTTCATCCTCTAGGTTTTTTATATAGCACAAGCAGAGCCCTGCCCTAAGAAGATGAGTTAGACATACTTGGAAGGGTAAGATGGAGAATTAAGGAGTGAAAGGCTAGCAAAACAGTCCCCTAGATTTTTACCAGGGTGAAAACAATGAGAACAAAGGGGCTAGCGGTGAATTAAAAACATATTTTAAAGGTGGAATCATAAGAATTATAAGCATCTAAGTATGAGAAAGTAAAAGGAAGAAGTCTTAGATACTGAGCTTGGATGGCTGTTAGAAAGGGAATGTCCATAAGAGAAGTTAGTCTGATAGTTTGGATAGTAGAACATGGTTGTGCATATTCACAGTGATAAAGAATGGCAAGGTCCTTTAGGATGCTGACTCTCTATGCATTCCCCTTCTTCCATTCCTTCTGATTGGCTATCTGTGAGGAAAATAACTGTGAACTATTCTCCTAGGAGAAGGTGAAAGGTTTACACTGATTTACCCAGCTCTTAGACTGGGTAATGCAAAGTAACTCAAATTAGGAGTAGACTCTGAGTCCATCAACAAACAAAGTTAAATGGCTGATAGAGAGAACGAATTCTAAATTTGAACATTTTTGTCCCTGAATAAAAAAAGCCACAGTCTAGTGTTAAAATTCCAAAACAAATGGAAGAAAATAAAGAAGTCACTGAAATTTACTGAATTTGATCTAAGTTGTTAACTAGTTATTTACCTAGTTTGATAGATTTCTCTTGCATTGATTTGGCCTCCCATATCTGATTTCTTACCAGAGTTACCTAGAAAGATTTTAGAACTGCAGATGCCCTGGCACCACTCTCGGGAATTCTAATTCAGTAGATCCACGCTGGAGCCAGAAATCTGAGAAAAGAACCACAGTTTCTTCAACAGTCCTTCATTCAACATAGTAATATGTGTTAATTTTGGACACCTGTCTCTGCAGTAGTTCTTTATCAAACATACTTTTATGTTACCTGTTTCCTTTGTCACACACCATCTAATAATGATCTGAGTGGAATATGGAAAATTTGGCATTCTAAGTGAACTCTTTTAGACCACTGAATTTTGTAACTGTACTCATAGGGAATGTTAATTACCCTGTGGGCCCCAGGCAACTACTGAAATCTTAAATCAAGGGTTCATTTCTGCTTTTGCTAAGGACTTTGCCATCCAGGACTTGTAAACTTAGTTATTGTTGTTGTTATTTTTAATTCAAATCACAAATTGTACATTTACTTCAGCTAAACTGTACATTGTTGGCTTTTTCTCATGGTGTGAGTTAAGTTGTAGTGGTTTTGTTGATCCCCTCTTTTGTCCATTGAATGCGTGAGCTCTCTAGGCTTTCCGTCATCTACAGACTCAATAAGAATACCTTCTCTGTCCTCCTGCAAGTTTTTAATAAAACACGTGGAACAGAACATGGTGGAAAACAGCATCCAATGGGCATATCATTAGGAATGTTTATCTATAGCCATACCAACCCATCAGCCAGCACCCTTTGGAGCCTAACATTTTACTAGATGATGCACTTTGGAGCTGGAAGATAGCTTGCCTTTGGAGAGCCCTTGCTCCATCCTGCTGGTGTAGTTATGTTTACCAATAATTGTGTTAATATTAAAATCTAGAATCTGATCTGAAATTTTAAGTCACCAAGGGTGTACTCTTTCCAGAATGGGTGCCCGTTGCCCTCAGTCCAACCATATTGTCACAGACAGTCCATACAGCTTTTCTGAGAGCTGGCTTGAGTAAAGATACAGATCATGGCCATCTATGTAATGGCCATTTTATTACATATTACCATTTTATTACATGATCATGTGTAATAAAAGCATTATTACACATGACCATGTAATAAGGATTTTCCTTTGTGTGAAACCATCACACCTATCCAGAGATCATACCCCAAATCTTGACCTGGCCAGGGCTATGCTCCCTCCACTGAACTGGAATTCATCCATTCAAACAACTTCAGTCAATGAAAAGACACTAACAAAGTATTCTAGGTTTATTCATTTTGCCTATTACCACAGTAAATTCTAGCCATTGTATCCATCTTTGTTGATTATTACTAAACATTTCTATTATGCCATATTTGCAAAAGTTTTATTATCCATAATAAAAAATAATGTATAAAGGAAAATTAAGATACGCAGAGGCTATTGATTTGTTCAATGACAGAGAAAGATTTTTTTTTTTTTTAAGCCTGTGATTTAGACCCAACATTGGAAAAATAGCTTGCTGGCCAAATTTAGCCCAAAGTCTGTTTTTTGAGGCCCAAAAGTTAAGGATTATTTTTCAAATAGATGTTATATAAGTACATAATAATTCTGAGTTTCCTATACTTACTATTTGGCCTTTTACATAAGAACTTCCTTGTTCCTGATTTACAATAGCCAAATTTATCATGAAACTGTAGCAAATCCACTGAAGTTTTTGATAGTTTACATTTTTACCTTTAAAAACAAGTACTAAGTTAATACTTTTACCTCTTTGCTACCGAACAATATGTTAAAAGCAACCCAATGTATTCAGGGCTTGTTTAGGGGTTAGAAAGAACCCCAAGCTGTAAGGCACCAGGATCCAGAGGTCTCTGCCCCCTGGTTCTGTAAACAACCCTGTTGGACTTGGAGAGATCCCACCATAAGACAGCACCCTTTCTCCATGGTCACTGAGAAAGTCTCCAAAGGGGCTAATCAGTTGCATTAAAATGAAGATGCCACAAATCATTGATGTAAATAAGCAAAATAAAAATCTTCATCTTTTCCTGTGATTTAAAGTATCTTTCCAAATTTCTTAACCTTAAGAAGTGTCAAGTGAGGAAAAACACAGAAGCTATAAAATAAGTTATAGAAATAAAATTAGAAGACAGTCTCTTAATCTCATATTTTCTACAAATGCTTGGTACCATTCAGTGATATTGAAGCCCAAGCTGCTCTCAAAGCCTCAGCTAAAGGAAAGGGTGAAAATCACCCATGTCACCCTCCGTGTTACCATTGCTGAGTTAGTGTAAGACTAGTTGCTGTCAGATCCACTGATTTGGGACTCATCTTTCACCGAAGTATGTATGCTGATGAAAAGCTGCTTTCATTGCAGAAAGACTGTTAATTGTTTGATTATACAGGTCTTCACATTAATGAAGCACTATTCCATGGGTTTGGAGCATGGCGTGCAACCAAATTACCACCCCAGCACTCATGCTGTGAAATCTGATTATTCATTAGCCAGTCAGTGAGTGGTACCAACATCTTTTCTTTTTTCAAACCATCAAATGAGAATGACTGCTGTTCCAACACCCCCCACACCCACGCACACACTTTAAGAATATGAAGATTGGAATTTGTTGCATATTGGGGGAGAGGAGCTGCAGAGAGAGATGGGGTTTCCATAAGAGTTGTTTCAGGCGTTTAATGCGATGGATATTAGGGCAAACAAGGAGCCACATGGATTGGCGTTTCCTTCAAAAACAAATCCCTGCTCAAGGCAGCACCACATGCACTTTGTCCTGGGCCTCTCTGAAACAAGCCCTCACCCACCACACCTGGTTGCTTGAATGATGTGGAATTTTACCATCTCAGAATTTCCTGATAAGAATCACTCTAAGGCACGTATTCGAAGTTAAAAAGAGTAAAAAGAGGTCTTCTGTTTGTGCGTGTGCGTTGTGTTGGTTTGTTCTTCTAGTTGTTTATTGTAGTACTTCTATCCCACAAAGAAAAACAGAGTACTCATAAGAGGATGTAATTACCAGATTAATTTATTAAAGTTTTCTTAGATTTCTTGTAAGCAAACAAAATGTTTGCTTCATTTAAACTGCCAAAAAAAAAACCCACTTAAAAAATTATGCCCTTCTTGTCTAAAGCAAAGACTGATAGGGATTTAGTGTGACAGATTTAAAGAATCCATTTCATATATTTCAATGTCAACATCAAAAGTCAGAGGAAGAATTCAGCTATGGCTGTTCTATTTATAACTCAAGCTGGATTGGGTTTCCAAAACAAATGATAAGAATGCTTTCCTCTGTAGAGGGAAAGATCCTGACACTTTGGCAAATGGGATTATCTCTAATGAGATTACACGCAAAGTGATTAAGATGTGAATTGACACTCCCTCTGAGAGACAAAGAGCTTCCTAAAGAAGTAGAAACAGAAGTGGGTGAAGCAGAAGATGGACTGCCTTTCCCAAGAAAAGGTACTCTTTTCCAAGCCCTAGAAGCAGGGACTATGGACCAACCTGTGTTCTCCAACCCGTCCACAAGAAAAATCAAAGCTTGCCACCACCACTAGGAGGGTTGCAGAAATGAATGAAAACTGATTTCAAAGCATTTTTAATAATAGAACATTTAGAATCTTCTCTTCCAGTTGGTAAAGCATCCCTCCAATAATTTGTCGCCTTCTTATGTATGCCTCCACCATGAACACTGCCCTGAAGGAACCCTCTCAAAGGATTTCCTTACATTGAAACATGTTATTTTATTGTTACAGGAAATGTAGAGATGCTGAAGCCAGTGTGATGGATTTATAGATGAAGAAACTGAGGTTCGAAAGGCTTGATGCCTTGCCTGAGTCGGGCAGTTATTTAGCAGCATGGACAGCTGGGACTAGGACACAAGTGCTCGATGTAAACCTGGAGAGGTAATAGAACAGAGCCAAAATAATGAAATTCATGGGAAACCCCCAAAAGAAAAACAAAGATGGAAAATGAATGGCAAAGAGAATATTATGTGTTTTGAAAAGTTCTTTTAAAATGAAAACAAAACAATAAGTCCATCATTTAGGTCTAGCAACTCCTCTGAGGCCACTACAGAGCACTGCATTGCCTGTGATATCTTGAATAATCCATCAGCACCAGATTCCAAAGGCCATGAACCAATTCTAAAAGAAAGGGACTCATATCCCTACAGGCATTGGTAGATGAACTGGAATAGGGGGAGGGAGATTTCCAAGCATTGCTTTAGTTTCTATTTTTATTGCTACATGACCTTTTGAAACTCTTTTATCTAAGGGTATAAAATGGGTATAATAATACTTACTTGTCTCACAAAGATGTGGTGAAATGTCACTAATTAATGTTTATAAAGCACATGGAAACTTTCAAATGAAAAGTTCCACATACAATAATTATGAGTATTAGCATTATTATTAACATAGCAACATTAGTTACCTGCTTCATTATTATTCATGCTCTAATATTTTTGCTAAGAAAGACAATGCTTTTCTTCTTCCTCTTCTTCTCCTTCTTCCCCTTCCCCATCTCATCCTCCTCCTCTTGTTCCTCCTTCTTCTTCCTCTTCTTCTTCTTCTTAGACATATTCAAAAGAAAAGAAGGATCTTTAGGTGTGCCAGTACATGAGTCAAAAAATCATCCAATAACACACATTACAATTTCACATCAATTTTTCTAATTAAATTATTTCCAAAAAAGTCCCCAAATCTGGTTTCAGTCACAGTTCCCTTTGGTGTTCTAATAAAACTTATGATATTGCTTTCTGGAAAGTTGCACACATACTCTGTGCAATCAGTTTCAAGGTGTTCATGCACTTCTGAATGTAGAGAATACTACTTTATCACCTGTTTTGGCCAGACACTGTTCTAGACTATTGAGAAACATCATGAATAAAATAGACAAAATTCCTACCCTGCATGATCTTACATGGGTGATAGGAAGTATATAACAGCTGAATACAAGATCCATCAAAAGTAGCGCCTGCCTGAATGTGGTTGGTAGGGTAATAATGTGGGTATAATAATTTATAGTTTTAATTTGAACATTTCACCTAATATGTCATATGGTGTGCTTGAATGTGATATTGTTATGTTACATGCTTATGATTTTGTAATAAAAGGTTTTGTAATAAAAAAGGGGTGTTATTTGTGCCAGGCCCTATATAACAAATGAAGGTTATCATGGTAAATATGGATAAGTTTTATGCAACAAGAGAGGGAGAGCAGTCAGGGAAGTAAGAGCACTTGGCAGGGGTTCAATTTGCAGCATGAAATAAAGTAATCTAGATAGTCATCATTGAGAGGGTGACTTTTGAACAATGATTTGAAGGAAGGGAGCAAATCAGCCAAGCTCGTGTCTGCGGGGAAATATCCCAGGGAGAGGGAAGAGGCAGTGTGAGAGCCCTGTGTGGGGCCAGCGTGCTGGAGCTGGTGTGCAAGGGGAGGAGCAGCAGGAGATGGTGTCAGCATTGCAGTACTGGTGGTTTTAACCAGGGTGGTAGCAACAGGGACAAAGTGATCAGGCAGTAAGATTCTGGATGGTTTAGAAGAAAGCACCAAGCGAATTTTCTGACCATTTGGAGAAAAAGTGTAAGAGAAAGCGTGGTGGGCATATCAAAGCTTATTCTGAAGATTTTTGGGCTGAGCAACTGGAAAATGGAGCAGGTTTGGGGGGTAAGATGTGCTCTGTGGTGGTGATAGAAATATTTTATCCCCTCAAATCACTTTGGATTTCACACATATTTATTAAATTCATTCACCTCCCTACCTGATCAGTTGGTTAGGATTTTCATCCCACTAGGAGACTGTGTGAAGTCTTTATCCTAATTCTCACCCACAGGACTCAAAATGTCCATTGAGTTGGAGATTGACAAAACGTTTCACTCAGAAGCTAAAATATCAGAACACGAAAATATTAACTAGTGTAGTTCCCTCATGGAAAAGTGAGAAAGCTGAGATTTGGGCACTGAACTTACTTATGTGAAACTAACTTAAGCCACACAGTCAGGCAAAAGCACAGCAGGATAACATGTTTCTAGACAGGAATCCAAGCTTTCCCCACCACGGATTAGACTTCAACTCTTCTTAGTGACAAGCCCACATTCATCCAAACAGCCCACATTCATCCAAACAGGCGGACTGAGATGCTCCCCCTCTTTTTGCTTTCTGAATGACCCACACTGATGGTAACAGTTACTTCAAATGTGAGGCAGCAAGGTAAATATCTGCTCAAGAAAAGTGCTTCCTCCTTTTGCCATTTGTATAAATGTTAGGAGCATAGGACCAACAAACTGGTTCTGCTACTGGCTGGTTATGTAATCCTACCCAAGTCAGGAAATTCTGTGCCTCAATTTTCTCTTCTACAAAAGAAAAGCATTGTAATCCACTCACTTTAAGGCAGTCTTGGAGGTTTAAGAACCTGTGAGCCAATGAATAATTTCACTCTGGACTAGTAATGTCTTTGCTTATTTGAAGATTTACAGTACTTTGGCACCTTCCTTCCCTCTATGAAAATAACATTGGAGAAATGGATTAGTAAATTTTGATACAGGAATATAATAAAATAGACAACAATTTCCAACGATGTTTGCAAAGAGGTAGTAATAATGCAGGAAATACTTTTTTTATGCTGTTAACTGAAGAAATCAAAACAAGATGGTATACATGATATTATTACAATTATATGTGTTTTCAAGTTATACAACAGCAAAACAGTGGCTGACTCTGAGAATTGGGATCATGGATTTTTTTATTGGCTTTTTATTTTCTTCTTTGAACTGTTCTCTATTTTCCATGAAAAAAAAATCCACTTTATTTTCAAGGAAAATAAATAAGCTTTGTCTTTAAAAAAGATTTATGACCCTGGCACTTTGCAAGTACCTGAAAATTTATGCATTTAGCAAACATAGGCTACTACACTCTGCTCAGAATGTAAATGAGCTCTGATCATGTAGAATGTGTGTCATGTTTCTTCCAAATTCCAGTTATTACTTAACAAATATTTTTGCCCTTGACTCTGGTGCTAGAAAAATCCAATCACGAGAGTATGAGGTTGGAGCTGAGAAGTGGGGTCTTTTACAAGAGCCATGAGCCATATCGTTCTCAGCAACCAGTCTGAATCCCTACATAGGGTGGGGCACAGGGTATACAACAAATAAATCAGGTCAATTGACTAACTTATGGGCAAAAAACATCTGGCTTCAGCTTTTCCCTTATGCCATTTGTCAGGACTGCAGAGCTGGGGCCTTTGTCCAGGCCAAGTGGAACTTACTGGCCTGTGGACTCCTAACTGAGGATGTAGGCTTGAAAAACAGGAGTCAGAGTACCTAAACCATAGATGGCAAGCATATAGTTTGTGAGCTACCTGAGATTTGCTTCCCTTTCTCTACCAATATTACTGGTGGATAAATGCTCAGATAATTTGTCTCTGGAAACAACCTCAGAGTCTTGGAAACAGCAGTTACTACCAAAAAAATGGGAGCTGACATGTGAAAATCTAGTTTGCCATCTCTCTCTTGGGGAAGACTTGGTAATCATTTGGCAATGTCTTTGGAGGAGCAAATGAAAGGTATTTGATGAATAAATGGATGAATAAATGAGAAGCTTTTAGTAAAAAAGTTTTGACAACTCTACAGACTTCAAAATTTTAATTGAAGATAGAAGGAAGATCCATATTAAGGTGGCTTTCTCACATACTTGGCAAGTTAACATGGGTTGTAGGCAGAGGGCCTCAGTTCCTTCAAAGATGGACCTCTTTCCAGGACTGCTTGTGACCTCATGACATGGCGGCTGGCTTCCTCCTGAGCCTCAGATTCAAGAAGGCACAAGGCAAAAGCCACAGTGATTTTCATAGCCTATCCTCAGAAGTCATGCTCTGTCCTTTCCTCTATACCCCACTGGTTATACGGGTCAGGACTCATACACAAGAGTATGAGAACATGAGGTAGGCAGCACTGGGGCCATTGTGGAGGCTGGCTACCATTGAAGTTGCTATAGGAAATTTAAAGATGTATGACAACCTCAATCCTTGCTCTCAAGGAGCTAATCATGTAGTTGAAGGGACCCCATATATGCAAAAGACAAAGACAAAAACAAAAACAAAAAAACCCAACCTAGTTAAGGAAAGAATAAACCAAAACCACTAGGTCTCACCAATACATATGTTCTGTTTCTTGCTGGATATACAGCTACATTTCATATCATGTCCTTCTTGGGTTTTAGTATAGCCATAAAACTAGTTTTGGCAATGAGAAGTAAAAGGAGATGATACGTGTCACCTCTCAGCTGAGGTGGTAAAAAACAGCTTTATCATCTTCATGTCCTTTCTCCTTTATTTGGTGACTCTGGAACATAGAGAACTGGTATAAAATAGGGCTCCAGTTTCTCTTTTTTTACATGTAAATATCCAGTTTTCCCAATACCAATATCTCGTCAAAAATATTTCCCAATATTTTTTGAAGAGATCATCTTTTCTCCATTGAGTGTTCTTGGCTCACTCATCAAATATTAGTTGACTATATATGCAGTGTTTTTTTCTGGGCTCTCTATTCTATTCCATTGACCTATGTGTCTGTTTTTATGCCAATGTCAGACTATTTTGATTACTATAGCTTCATAATATGGTTTGCAATCAGGAAGTGTGGTGCTTTTTGCTTTGTTCTTCTTTCCCAAGATTGCTTTTGCTATTCAGGGTCTTCTGTAGCTCCATATAAATTTTAAAATTGCTTTGCTATTTCTGTAAATAATGCCTTTGAAATTATGATAGGGGTTGCATTGAATCTACAGATGGCTTTGGGTAGTATGTATTTTGGATAGTACAATATTAATTTTTCCAATCTATGAATATAGAACATCTTTTTATTTACCTTCAACTTCTTTCATTAATGTCTTACAGTTTTCAGTGTATAGATATTTTACCTCCTTGGTTGAATTTATCCCAGAGTATTTTATTATTTTTGATGCTATTGTGAATGGCATTGTTGTCTTAATTTCTCTTTCTGATAGTCTGTTATTAAAGTATAAAAATACTACTGATTTTTTATATCCTGCAACTGTACTGAATTTGTTTATTGGTTCTAAACATTTTTTATGAGGCCCTGAGGGGGTTTTAAGTATAAAATTATACCATCTGTAAACAGACAATTCTACATCTTCCTTTCTGATTTGGATGCCTTTAATTTCGTTTACTTACCTCATTGCTCTGGCCAGGACTTTCAGGACTATGTTGACTAGAAGTGTTGAGAGTGGGTATTCTTGTCTTATTACTCATCTGACAGGAAAAAATTTTTTGCCTTTTCACCGTTAAGTATGATGTTAGCTCCAAGCTTGTAATATAGGGCTTTTATTACGTTGCCTCCATACTGAACTTTTTAAGAGTTTTTTTAATCATGAAAGGCTGTTGAATATTTCAAATGGTTTTTAGATCTGTTGTGATGATCATATGGTTTTTATCTTTCTGTTAACATGATGTATCACATTTATTTATTTCTGTGTGTTGAATTATCATTGTATCTCAAGCATGAAATCCATTTGATTGTGGTGTCTGATTCTTTTAACATGAATTTGAATTTGGTTTGCTGGTATTTTCTTGAGAAATTTTGTCCTGTAGTTTTATTTTCTTGCAGTGTCCTTATCTGGCTTTGGTATCAGGATAATGTTGACCTCATTTGGGAGTTTGTGAGTGTTTCCTCTTCAAATTTTTGAAACAATTTGAAAAGGATCTAGATCTGGGCTTTTCTTTGTGTTTGATTATTTATTTAATCTACTTACTCATTGACCTATTCAGATTTTCTATATATTTCTTCATGACTCAGTCTTGGTAGGCTGTATGTTTCTAGAAATGTATTTCTTCAAGGTTGCCCAGTTTATTGGTATGTAATTGTTTGTGGTCATCTTATGACCCTTTGCATTTCTGTGGTATCAGTGTAATATCTCCCCTTGCATTTATAATCTTTTGGGTACTCTCTTTTTTTCTTGGTTAATCTAGCTAATGTCTTGTCAACTATGTTTATCTTTTCAAAGAACCAACTCTTAGTTTTATTCATCTTTTCTATCATTTTTTTATTCTCTACTTCATTTATTTTTGCTCTAATCTTTATTGTTTCCTTCTTTATTATAACGGGCTTAGTTCTTCTTTTTCTAGTTTTTTCAGTTGTGATATTAGGTTGCTGATGTGTTTTTTTTTTATCTTAATGTATGTGTTTATCGCAATAAACTTACCTCTTAAAACTGCTTTAGCTGTACCCCATAAGTTTTAGTACGTTGTGTTTCCATTCTTATTTGCCTCAAGATATTTTTTTATTTCCCTTAATTTCATCTTTGATTAATTGTTCAAAAGTGTGTTGTTTAATTTACATGTATATGTTAATTTTACAGCTTTCCTCCTGTTATTGATTTCTAGTTTCATTCCACTGTGGTCAAAAAGATACTTGGTACGATTTCTATTCTTGAATTTGTTGAGACTTGTTTTTTGGCCTAACATAGGATCTTTCCTAGAAAATGTCCTATGTGTGCTTGAGTAGAATGTGCATTTTTCCGCTGTTGGATTCTTGGTCTAGTCTGCTGTTTAAATTCTGTATTGAATTCTTCAGTTCAGTTATTGTATTCCTTAGCTTTAGGATTTCTATTTGATTTTTTTATGTTTCTATTTTTCTGCTTAACTTCTCATTTTGTGCATGTATTGTTTTCCTAATTGTATTTAGTTGTCTGTGTGTATGTTCTTGTAGTCAGTGAACTTCTTTAAGAGAACTATTCTGAATTCTTCATCAGGCAATTAATAGACCTCCAATTCTTTAGGGTCAGTTATTGGGGCTTTATTGGTTTCCTTTGGTGGTGTCATGTTACCTGATTCATCATGATCCTTGTGTTGGTATCTGCTCATTTGAATAAGCAATCTCCACTTGCAGAATTTACAGGTTCATTTTATGAGGGAAGGACCTTCATCATTCAGCTCAGCGTAGGGTATTGGACAGGTCAGCTGGTAGCCTCATAGGCAAGAAGGGCTTGCTACTGGGTCTCCATTTGGGCTGGGCGACACTGCCCATGCTCAGATGGGGAGGTTGTGGGGTGCTGCTAGCTATGCTCTCCAGTCAGATGGAGTCACCAGCTGGGCTCTGCCATCATCTCTGGTCACGTGGGGCCTCAAGTTGTGCTTCCCGACAAGGTGGTGCCACTGGCTGGAGTCTCTGTTCAGGTAGGGCTGCAGGCAGGTTTTTGTGATTGCACAGGGCCTCAGGCTGGGCTTCATGATTGGGTAGGCTGCTGTCTGTACTTTGCTATTAGGTAGGGTCACTGGCTGGATTCTGTTGCCTGGCAGAGCCTCCAAATACAGCTTACAGTTGAGTGTGGCTGGAGGCTGTGCTGTGGTTGGGCATCGCCACTGTCCAGGCTTCCTTGTCAGGTGAAACTTTAGGCTGTGCTGTGAGATTGGATGAGCTCACTGGCCAGGCTCCATGGCTAGGAAATACAATATGCTGGTCTCTGATACTTGTTAGGGTCACTGTTCATACTCTCTGGTCATACAGGGCCATATGCCATGGTCGATAGTTGGCTCCCTGCCCAGACAGAGCTATAGCATGGACTTCATGACTAGTACTGCTGTTGACTGGGGACCCAAATTAGGCAGAACTGCCACCTGGGCACCCAGGGGCCACAGGCTGGGATCTGATGATAGGCAAATCCATCTGCCAGGATCTCTGCTTGGGCACCACTGCAAGCAAAACTTGGTCCACCAAGATCTGCATGCTGGTTGCTATAAGCCCCAACACCCTTTGCCACCTCTGTCTAAGTCCCAGTGGTTAAGCCCCAGCAGATTCCCTCAGTGATTCCCATGAAGTGAAGCATCTTGCAGCACTAAGGAAACTGGAGGTCCACCCTAAACTCTCTTTTCCCCACTGGAGAAACTGCAGTGCGGGATGGGCGCTGCTCTGGGGGTGGCATCTGTGCTGGTCTGAGGCACAGATGTCAACATGAAACTGCTCCTCTTACTTTTCTAATGTGATCCTTTCCGGTGTCTGTTGTCTAGGGGGTGCTTCAGCCTCACCCATGGATTCTGGAATCTTCACAATGGAGTCTTGTCTATAGATAGTTGCGTGTGGGTCTCCTTGTGAGGGGAACTAAAGTCGGAAAATGTCTATGTTGCTACCATGATGATGTTAAGAAAGTTCTGAAGAGTAGTGGCTAGGAATTTTATAGAATGCCTCTCAATTCAGGTTTTCTGGTGTTTTCTCATGATTTGACTAGGATGGCGGGTTTGACAAATGAATACCACAGAAATAAACTGCCTTCTTATCGCATAATATCACAGGGTAGGTGTCATCAGCATAATTCACCCCTGGTGTTGTTCACCTCGCTCACTTTGGTCAGGTGGTGTTTGTCAGGTTTCTCCACTGCGAAGATTCTGTTTTTCTCTTTCCATTCTTAGACTTTGGGAGCAAGTCACTAAGTCCAGACCACACTCAAAAGGAGAGGAGTTACACTCTCCTTTCTGGAAAGGAGAATATCTAGACATATTATTTGGAATTCTTCTGTAGGAAGACTTATCTATTCTCTCACATTTGTTTGTTTTCTTGCTGATTTGTTCAGTCATTTATTAATATCAAGGTGGGCACATATATATTTATTTTATTGAGTTGTGTGATGTAATGATATTTTTAACATAAAGTTCAAAAATGCCTGCTTGGGTTATATAATAAACTAAGTGCAGTCTTAGCCTTGACTGTAAACTCTTGCAGACAGAATAATGTACCCTACTCCACTCATCATCTATATCAGATCAAATGTCACCTTCCAGATGCTTTCATTGACTATTCCATCTAAATGAGTTCTCCCCTCACTGCTACCAGTCACCTCCATATTATTCTGTTAAATTTCCCTTATATACTTGCTGCTACTAGTTTTCTTAATTTACTTGTTGATTATGTCTTTTCTTACTGGAGTAGCAGCTGCTCAAGATCAGGAATCCTGTGTTTCTTGATTACCTCTGAAGCCCTGGTGTCTCACACAGTATCTGGCATATAGAGGGTACGCAGTAAATGTTAATTGGATAAATCAATAAATCTTCATATTTCTCACTATGTCTAATAGCTGGCCTTTGAGGGATCAATAACTCTTTACTGAATGAATGGAATTGTGACTCTCCCAGTGCATACTAAATATAACTCAAATACACTTTATAAAATTATGATTGGTAAAAGTAATTTTTCAGGACAACATTGACATTACAAATCAAAATAACAAACATGGAGTAAGTCCTCCCTGTCAGGCAACCGATTTAACTTCCATTTTCTTCCTATAAACACTGGAAAAAGACAGGGTTCTCTGAGCTCATAACAGCCAGCTAAGGAGAAAAAGAGTGGAAACAGAGGGAATTATCTCAGGTGCCAAGGGTATCTGGCTCCTGCTTAATTAACAAAGCAGGCCACTGAGATGAGCCTGGGTGGTCAGATAATAAAAAGACTGGCATAGGATGAATCAAGAAAGGAAAGAGAGAGAGTTGGCCAAGACAGCCAACTACCTAAATTTTAGTTCAGTGTGGGTGAGCCATTTTAAGCCTCATGGAGCATTTACACAGCCTAGAAAGAAGGAAATCTAAGAAGCAACATCCCTTTTCCTGGAGACGTGTATGAAGCCTGACCAAAATTTGGACATTTCCCCGAGGTTGTTTGGTAAAAACTATCAACTGCTGACATTTAAGAGAAATAAAATCTGATGAGGCAGCGTAAATGCAGTGTGAATGATTTGCTTTTCCCTATAACCAAGTGGATAAACATGATTATTTACCTAATAAAGAATTCATTGATGTTTCTAAAACAATCCTATTAGCTCAATAAATGGTTATAAAATTATGATTTATATGAACTTAGTAATAAATATACTGAGCAGTCTCTGTCCATTTATCATTGATTTCCATGTGTTTGTACAGACAGCTGAGTTCTTTCTTTTCCTCTGAATGCTTCATTTGCAGAAAAATCAGGATTGAATTTAAAACATGAAATAATCATTAAAACCTCCTAGGTAATAGTAACTCATTACTCATATGCTGTAGATCAGGGCCAGAATCTAGTAATGAGACCTTTTCCCACTTTCCGTCTTTTGGAGAAGAAACTGACCCATGGTATACCATCACCCCACACTCTATGCCAGAGTTGAAGATAGGAGAAAAAAAATCTTTCCTTCATGATTATTTCTTGCCAGAAGTACTCATCAAGGCATCAAAGATGAACTTCATAAAAAACTAACAAAAATCTCTTATCTGATCTCAGATATGAAAAGCAGTTTTGAGTTATGTTATGGGTTGTGTTATTCATTAAATTGTGCCCCCCTAAAATTCATGTTGAAACCCTAACTCCCAATGTGATAGTACTTGGAAATGGGGTGTTTAGAAGATAATTATGCTTATCAGGTCGTAGTGTGGGGTCCTTGTGATGGGATTAGTGCCCTTAGAGAAGAAAAACTAGAGAGTTCTCTCTCCCCTTCCTCTACTCTCCTCTTCCCCCCTCTCCCCTCCCCTCTCATTCTCTCTCTCCTTCCTTCTCTCTCTCTTTTTCTCTCTTTCCCAATGTGAGGACACAAGAAAAAGTCAGGCAGTCAGCCAGCCAGAGAGCCCTCATCAGAACCTGAATGCTGTTGGACCTTTGTCTTGGACTTCTCAGCCTTTAGAACTGTGAGAAAATAAATTTATGTTATTATAGCAGCCCAAGATGACTAACACAGGCTGTCCTAATGCATTACTACACCTCATCACCTTGCCTGCGGCAAACCCTTCTGCGTGACATGGGCCCAGCTCCCACTGGGAGATGCACAGGACCCACACCCACAGATAGGTTCTCTCGTGGGTAATCAGATTTGCAATATATCTAAGCCGCTTTGAGTCTTGCTTTTTGCCTCACCCTGCAAGTGCTAAACCTTGCAGGGACCAGTGTAACTGGCTCAACCACTTTTGCCTTTTCATTTGCTAATATCCTTCTTCTGTGATATGATGAGGGGCATTGGCTCCTCTGTTGTAACTTGGGCAGAGTGAGTGAGGACCATCTTGTAATGTGATGAGATATAGAATAAAGGCCTGTCATGGTGGAGGCCGAGGCTTTTGCTCCCCTTGAGAGAAAAGCCATGCTGTCATCCTTTTTCCTCCACCGGACTCGGTAGTCAGTGTGTGTGTTTTATTTCATTCATAATGACACGGACACTGCTAGCCGGCATCTGCATCAGTTCTCTTTGCTATGTCAAGTTTCTAAAGAATCATTCTTGAAATCAAATGCTTTTTTTAAAAATTATGTTATTGATTATGCTATTACAGTTGTTCTGATCTTTCCCCTTTTGCTCGCCTCCACCCAGCACTCCCACATCTTCAGGCAATCCCCCACCATTGTTCATGTCCATGGGTCATGCGTATAAGTTCTTTGGCTACTCCATTTCCTATACTGTACTTTACATCCTCGTGGCTATCAGCAGCTTTTATAGAATAACTTTAAGTGGTAGTAAGACAGTGATCCTCTTTCATGAGAAGCATGTAAACAGATCCTGAATGACCATCTCTGAGAAATACTTTGAAGAATGTGTGGAGCAGATGGAGGGTTGACTTGTGTACCATGTGGATGCCAGTAGATATTGAGAACGTGCAATTAAAATAAATTAAAGTAATACATAAATTAGGTGAAAGCATCTGGACACTAACTGGGAAGATGAGGAAAGAGGACATGAACTATAATTGGGAGGCAATCTACTCCACATGCTGAAAAGTTAGGGAAAGAATTCTTACCAAAATAGCAGATTAACATTTCAAGAGTTTTTGAATGAAGGGAGCAGAGACAGAGCTGTCACTACTCTAACCACTATTCCTTAGGCCTTATTTTGTCAATGTCTTCCCACCCAACATCCAACTTCCTAAAGCTGCATCTTTTGTCCTGAATGAACTTAGTGACTTATTCCTAATGAATAGAAATATGGCGGAAATGACACATGTGAGACTTGTGAAAGTAGGTCATGAAAGGTTCTGTGGCTTCCTTCTTGCTCTCTCCCTGGATTAGTCATTCTGGGGGAAACCAGCTGCTGAGTTATAAGGACATTCAAGCAGTCAGTGAAGCTGACCACAGAGTGAGGAGCTGAGGCCTCCTGCCAAGAGCCTCATGAAATGAGGCACTTTGGAAGTAGAACTTCTAGCTTCAGTCAAACCCATAGATAATTGCAGCCCCTGGCAACTCCCCAGTTGCAACCATGCGAGCCAGAACCATCTATCTAAGCTGCTCCCAAATTCCTGACTACCCCAAAAATGTTCATTGTTTTGAGCCACTACATTTTGAGGGTGATTTGTTACATGATAGATAACTAAAATAGTGAGACTGAGCTAAAATACAGAGAACGAGCAATAAGGTTAAGGGCCTGAGAGACAAGGAGCAAGACCACAAGTGGTTCATATTTTTTAAACAAAAATTAGGATCACTGAGTATGGTATTTTGTGGATGACTTTTTTTGTACTGAACTTCAGATTAATATAATTTATTAATCATAGCTCCTAGATCATAACACATACTCATCCTTCATGTACCATGGCCCTCTTTTAATTTATGTGTTTTTAGTAATATAATGTACATGCATGAGCCCAGCTTCCAACTCAAAACTTAGAATATAACTAATCATTTACATTTATCTACACATAATTATATGCACATGGGTGAGAATTTTTTACTTAACAGTATATCCTCTGGTTTCATCTCATTAAGTGCATTTCTATGTAAATTTTTTATGTCTACATAGAATTCCATCATGGATGTGTCAGAATTTGTTTAACCAGTTCCTCTTTATTATTGGATATTTAAAATATCTGTAGACTTCAAACTCTTTCAAGACCATTAATTCTCCTTCATCTTGAATAACAATCATTGTTCTATGCATGGCAGTTTCCTCCTTCCTCACAAGAATTATCTAGTAATTTCTTGGTCATTCCTCTCCCTCAATAAAACATAAGCATATGCCTTTTTCACCCCAACTTCTGAAATCTCCTAATATTACCTCAAGTTCCACATGAATAACCTGTCAAATGTCCCAACCTCTCAAATTCTTGCTCTTCCCATCTCCAGTGACTTTTTCTTTCTATGCTACACTTGGACACATTCCTGACTTTTTTATCACCAGAGACCACACTACATGTAAGATTGAGAATTCAAACAATAGGAACCAACAATGAAAGCTACTGGGCTTTGGTTGTGCTGGTCCACATAATGGGCACAGCTGAAAAACTAGATGGAGCAGAGCAAGACTTGATTGGTTTTGCTATAAAGGGCCCAAAGCTCTTCCCTACAGAACACAGGAGATCTGGCAGATAAAGATAAAAGGGAGGGAAATGCATTTGAATTGCAGGCTGCAGTTCTAGAAGGCCACACTAGGGAAAGTGATAAGCAAAGGGAATTTATGTCTCACTGTGATAAGAAATATAATTTTTCTTTTCTCCATTTCAAGGTATTTTAGTAAAAAAACTTAAATGCCTTTGATGCTTTCTTGAATGTTAGACTAATATTTGTTTTGAATGCAACACGATGCTGAGGCTGGCAACTCAGCAGTCCACTATCATTCAAGGTACATACACAGCCGCTTCTCTGGGCCACCTTCCCACTCACTTTCCATACAAGGAAAATTCTTTTACTTCATTGAGATCTGAAATCTCTTCTATCATGTCCTATGTTCTCTATTCATCAGCCCCATTCTTATTTTAAATTCTTCTCAACTTCAGTTTCTATAGTCCAGCAATATAATCACTCTCAACCTTTATAACCTTGGGAAGATGTCCTCAGAAGGCCTTCTCTATGCAGAAATTCCCAGAATGTAGAAGATTTTGTCATTGTCAGTATATGGCCACTACCTTCAAATGGATACTCAGTACTGCCGGTAATTCCATTGACTTGCTGATCTTGACTTCACTCTCTCAGTAAGAACCATTTCATACCTTTTTCATACCAGGTTTTATCTGGGCTCTCTGTCTCTACTTCATTGACGAATTGAGATCTTCATTTATTAACTCACCCATCTTTCTATCCCCAAATCTATGTGACTGCCTCCATTAATATCCATAACTCTCTCCCCAATTAGTTGCAACAGAAAAAATGTCCCTCCAAGTGCACTCTATCTATAATCCCTTTCTTTCTGTTACCAAGTCTTCTGCATTCTCAGGCATTCTTCGACATTCATACACGCTGTAGGCTAAGAGAATGGCACCCTCTGGAGCTGGGCATCATTTGTGGCAGAGGAGTTAGTACCTTCCCATCATTACCTCAAAACAAAAGAAATAACTACAACAATAAATCTTTTCTGAACCCACAATTACCTTCAAGTTCTATCATCTTGTTCTTCATAATCAAACATTTCAAAATTTTTCTACTCAATCCCATTCACCCTTCATTTTTATTTTCATATTTTATAGATACAAAATATGTAGAGAACAATACACTAAACACATATGTACCCAGAATCTAGTTTAAGAAATAAAATAGCATGCATATATTTTAAATCTACTACATATTCCTCATGAATATCAACTCCTTTCCCTCCTCTAGGAAGTTAACTACTATTCTGAATATGGTGTTTATCACTCATGTATTTCCTGACTCTTTCTCTCCTGTGGGTTGTTATTGAACATGTACATATACTTTATTTAAATGGTTTTATAATGGATGTAGTTTTTACCTCATCTTTTTTACTCAACATGATGTTTGTGAAATTCACCTATGCCTTTGAAGATAGACTAGTTTATTAATTTTGACTGTTGTACAGCTATTTGTTTCCCTAATCATGGACATCATAGTAATTATTTTCTGCTACAAGCAATGTCATTCAAACATTCTTGTAAATGATTCCATGAGCACATTTTGGGGGGATAGATATGTAGAAGGGGAACTACTGTGCGGTAAAGTATGTGTGTCTTAAACTTTATTGAGTAGTGCTGGGTTCCTTCCCCAGCCTCAGAGATGTGAGTTACCCAAAATCTATATCCTTACAAAGTAATATAGTCAAAGTCGAAACTTTTTATTCTGATAGGTGTGAAATGTATTTCACCACGATTTTAGTTTTAAACTGGATTTTCTTCAATATTAAAAAGACTGTGTATCTCATATCTTCATCGACAACTTGGCCAATTAACTGCCTATTCATGCCTTTTGCCCATTTTTTAATTCAGTTGTTTGTATTTTAATTACTGACTTTTAAATATTTTTATATATTCTAACATTTATCCTTGAACTGTTATATATGTTATGTAAGTCTTTTTCAAATCTATTATATTTTTAACTTTTTATTGTATCTTTTGCTGCATAGAAGTATTAATTATAATATAATTGCGTCTGTCTTTTTCTTTATTGTTCATCCTAATTGTATTTTGTTTAATAAACTCTTCCCTATCTTAAAGTCATAAATATGTATTTTCCTATTTTGCCTTCTAATAATATAGTTTTCTTTCACATTTAAGTCTTTCATGCAAATGAAAGGCTCTCATTTTTGGAAAAAAGTCTTTTATGTTTATTATTAGTAATATTATGGATTTTTATTGTTTTCCATGGGTAACAAATTGTTCCAGATCATTTATTGATTTATGCATTCTTTCTCTATGGAGGCAATACTAATCCTGTCCAGTATCATGTCTCCATATATATGGTATGTGCCATATCCACCATATGTATGGTGTTTTTTTATGTTTTTTTCTCATTGATCCTTTTGTTTATTGTTTTTATTTAGTTTTTGTGTTTTTTTCTCATTGATCCTTCTGTTTATTATTTTGTCAACACTAAGCTGTCTTAATTACTATCCACTGAATTCTGTGATATCACCAATATCCTACTGATTATAACTGATAAAAAAGAAACAGAAATTTCATGTCATTAACCTAATAATGTCTTAATATTAAGTTATTAACCTTATGTGCCTCCCTGGTTCTTCTTTTACAAAATTGTTTTTGTTAATCTTGGCTCTTTACTTTCATTACAGTCTTCAGAATTCATTTGTCAAGTTTCTTATAAAGAAAATTAAAACCTGTTAGAATTTTTATCAGAGTTTTTAAGTTACTTTTGGCATTAATGACATTTTACAGTATTGAATTTTACTTTTCATGGACACATGTTCTTTTTAATTGAATAAGGTCTTTTTAAATGTCTTTTTGAAACATTTTATAAATTTCTCTAGAAGTTTTTAAACATATTTCTTTAGATTTATTATTCAGTAAAATAGCTAGATAGCCCTCAATAAACTTTTTATTTGTATGTCATTATTTCTTGCATAAACACATTTTTGATAACATGATTATTTTTAAATAAACATCAAAGCCTCTGTAGACAATAAAATACATCTTAAAATTCAAATTATTAGTATTAAATGTACATTTTATTTTTTAGGCACTTTTAACTGCCAACATTTCTTTTCTTTTTTGCAGCCAAAATCATCACTATATCTGAATTTATAGCATTCCAACTCTGCCAAAATACCTGATTTATAACTCTATTCTTCACTCTTAATTTATACATCAGGGAAAGATTAACTATATCATAGACTAATGGTTCCTTGGTTAAAAGAGTTTTTAATTGTACCAAGAGTCTGGGTTACCTTTTTGTTTGTCACACCAAAGTGTTTCTTCTTCATAGTCAATGGTGAAAAGCTGAAAGCCTTTCTTCTAAGATAAAGAACAAGACAAGGGTGTCCACTCTTACCACCTCCATTCAATGTAGTATTGGAAGTCTAACCAGAGCATTAAGGTAAAAAATATATACAAAATGTCAACGTCACTAATCAGAGAAATGTAAATCAAAACCACAATGAGATATCACCTTACACCTGTTAAAATAGCTATTAACTTAAAAACAAGACAAAAAGTATTGGCAAGAAGGTATAGAAAAGGCAACTTTTCTAGAGTTGCAGTGTCTAAAGGCAGTGTCAGTGGGAATGTAAACTGGTGCAGCCACTACGTAAAAGAGCATGGAGGTTCCTCAAAAATTTAAAAGTAGACCTACCTTATGACCCCACAATTCTACTTTTGGGAGTTCACCCAAAGAGAATATGAAAACATTGTCTTGAAAAGATATATGCATCACCATGTTTGTTGCAGCATTATGTACAATAGCCAGGATATGTAAACAACCTAAATGTCCATTGACAGATGAGCATACACATATGAAGGGGACACAACAAAACAAAACACAGAATTATCTTCTGGAGGATGGGCCCCTTGTAATACAGTTTTCCTCCGATAGGTGAGTGTTCCAGGAACCCATCTGTATCAGTGATTAATATACCAGCTGGCATTGTTGTGAGACGTTGTGTTGGGCTTTAGCAAAAATTTTTTTGAAGACTCTTTCAACACATTTGCCCATTTCATGATGGGTGATTTATGAGCACACCTGTCCATACCACGCTGAGTGTTCAACAGTTTTTGACCAAAAACAGCATGACTCCTGTGCCCCACCTTCCCATGCACCAGATCTTGCCCAGAGTGTCTTTTCTTTGTTTCCCTGGATGAAAAAAAGTCCGCAAAGGGAAAAATTTTGCCAATGTGGAAGAGCCAAAACAAAAAACAGCAGAAGCACTATAAGGCATCAAAATTGACCAGATCAAAAACTGTTCTGAGCAGTGGAAAAAAGTCTTAGTAGATGTATTGCATCAAATGGAGTGCACTTTGAAGGTAATTGATGTTTAAACATGTAAAAATAAATACACCATTTTTATAGATAAATTTGGGGGGGGTTGGGCCCCCCCTCTTGTGTGTGTATTCATCATACAATGAAATGTTATTCAGCCATTAAAAATGAAATCTTGCCATTTGTGACAATATAAATGGACATCAAGGGCATTATGCTAAGTGAAATAAGTCAGACGGAGGAACACAAATACTGAATAATACTGTAGCATCTAACAAAAAGGACTCATAGAGAGAGAACAACAAAAATAAAACCCAAATTATTGGCAGTTGCCTGAGGTAGTGGGTGGGAGTGGGAGAAAGGGGTGAAGTGGGTATACATTTATTAAATAGAAAAAATTAAATATTATATCATTATACTAGCTTATGTATATTATATATTTATTTATATAAATTATATATGCTAATTTTAATGAAAGTAAGTTAGCATAACATAAGGAGGAAGTTGGACATAGCCCAGCTTCACTGCACAGAACCATCCAGCCCTTGAATGGAAAGATATATTTGTACTGAAGAGTATAGACTCTGAAGTCCTTGACGTCCATCCATGCTGTTGCAGATGACAAAATTTCAATGGCTGGCTCCACCACTTCCTAGCTTTATATCTCCTAAGCATATTGCCTAACCACTCTTTGCCTTAGGTTCCTCACCTGTTTAATAGGGTAAATAACAGTACCTACTTCCTGGATTCGTCAAAGGGATTATAGCAGGCCCTAGCACCTACTCAGCTCTACATAACTGCTAGCTAGTAAGTAATATTGTTTTCTATTATTACTTTGGTCTCTATATTCTCTTATACACAGCCAACTACACCTAATTGGGCTAAAGTATTTTGAAGTGTGCAAATACTTTTGACACAAAGATTGGTATAGCTGACACCCTACACCCCCCAGTAAATGAGCATATCTCAGCTACCAAAAAGTTGCTTGCTAGACACTTTGAAAACTCATGAAGAATGCAAAGAAGCAAAGAGAGTGACTAGTAAGTCATTAACTTTTTCATTTGTCCTAGTGAAAGTTATTAGATAATGAAGTTGTTTAGCAATAATCAAGTAATAGTCTGGGGTCGTGGACACCTTGGTAGATTTTAATAAGAGAGAGAAATGCAGTCACAGCTAATGAGAATTTTCTAAGCTTAACTGGCCCTCCATGACACTTAGCTGAGATGGTCCTAATTATTTCATTCCAGGAGTTTTCTGGGAGATACTGGCGCTTAACATATAGCTAAGATCATACACTGCCAGTTTCCACAGTTGAATCTGCTAGAGCAGAACAGTAGAGGACTTGCTAGGAGGCCCAGCTGGCTCTGCTTGAGCGCCAGGATGTGATACCTGGGGGTTGCCATCCTGGATCCATCACCTTAGTTACTGGGTTAGGTTAACGGTTTTATGCAGTTCTTCCTGAGCCTTCAGACGTAGTCTAGAAAACATTATAAGAACTTCCAGGTGACCCAGTCCCCACAATAATCCCTTATAGGTAAACACAGCAGGGACAAGGGGCAGATCAATTCTGTATTCCGTACCTCCTAGCATATGTAGGCTGCATTAGCTGTGAGGATCCACTCCCAAGGTAGAGGACTTCCAAACAACACTACTAAAAAGAAATATGGAGAGAATATCCTATAGCTAGAAGGAACCTGGCAAAATCAAAGCCCTAAAAGAACAGGTTGGTCTCAAGATATGCTTGGAGGGAATACCAGCACTTTTAGAAAAAGAAAAGTTTCTGGAAGGCCAGATGGTTAACATAAAGCAGTAAGGAGAGGGTAGGTCAGTGGGAAAATAGAAAGAATGTCCTATCTCAAGGGACTGCAACTGATCAGCTGTCAAGGTGCTGTTCTACAAACAGGGCCCAAGGCTAATCTAATTCTTCAAGAGAAGCCAGAGATCAAGTTGTTTTCTGACATCTCAATTTTTAAATGTTGGTTAAAAAAGCTGACCCAAAACTCATAATTGCTGGTCATACTTGGCTCGTGCCTGCCAATTTACACCTATGTTTTAGAACATGTATTTCTGATCCTTTTGTACTTCATCATGGTGCGACAGCCTAAGGCAAGGCCGTGGTGCCTGTGACCAATGGGCATTTCAGTATGGCAGCAAGTGGCAAGAAAGGACTGCTAGAATAACATACTTCCTGATGGTTTATGCACAACAAAAAGCTGAAGGCTTCCAGGGACACTCACCGTAACCTGCAGGATGTCTCCAACAGCACTCCGTCCCTGTGCTGGAAGAATGGGTTTGATGCTCAGGGAACAAACAGTAAGGCTCTGCTGGAATGTTTTAGATGAGTTCCAACACTAATAACTCAAAGTTTAAAAGATGTTCTATCTATAAGAGGTAAGAGTGACCAAGTGAAGTGTCTGTACTCTCTACAACTCTCCATCACTATTGCAAGTCACTCTCTTTGGTGGTAGTGATTTACAAAAGTACAACACACAATGTGCCCTACAAGAGATTATGATCTATTTAGGAGCTTCTTCTTAAAAGAATTACAAATATCAGAACATGCATCTATATGAATTGTATATTATTTAGGTTTTAGACAGTACAGAACAACCCTTTCCTCCTCTACAGAGTTTGGATGCACTTTGGAAAAATAAGACATAAGAAACAAACAGAATGGTGAAAATATCAACTTTCTTAATGTTAAATCACATGATAATAGATACGCTACTAGTATCCCCCAGAGTTAGATCAATTTAGCCCTGAATCACTGACTCAAGTAGACAACTATGGACTGCAACTGTAGGGACAAAGCTCACCCCACTAAGCTTACTTACACGGAGCAGAGAGCACTCATACCCTCCATGAACTAGTGGACGAGAAAGGGAGAATCTCATCATGTGTGGCTTAGACATACTAATTTTCTTCTCCCCAGATCAACGATCAGAAAAGGCGTAACTGAGAGGATGGGGGAAAATAGAAGTGCTCCTGTTTTTAAATAAGGAGGGTAGGCAATGAGTGCTCCCTCTGACACAGACCTGATGGGGGGAGAATCATTTCAGCCAGCGATGGTTTGGGGAGAATTTCAGAGCATAAGTAGATTGTGAGCTGCTTCTCAAGGCATGAGTGGATTCCTTTTTTTTTTTCATAATCATGCTAAAATATGCATAACATGAAATTTACCACCTTAACCATTTTTAGGTGTGCAATTCAGTGGCATTATGTACAGTCACATTCTTGTGCTACCGTTACTAGCATCAATCTTCAGAACACTTGTGATTTTTCAAAGCTGCAACGCTGTACCCATTAAAGAGTAACTCTCCACTCCCTGCTTCCCCCAGACCCTGACAACCACCATTCTACTTTCTGTCTCCATGAATATAACTTTTCTTAGTATCTCATATCAGTGGAATTACACTGTTTATCCTTTTGTGACTGGTTTATTTAACTCAGCATAATGTCCTGAAGTTTCATCCACATTATTGTATGTCAGAAGTTACTTCTTTTTTAATGTTGAATAATATTTCATAATATGTATACACTATTTTGTGTATCCATTTATTTTTTTGAAGAATAGCTGTGTTATTTCTACCTTTTGACTATAGCAAATAATGCTGCTATAAATGTTTAAATTTGTTTTGCTAAATTTAAAAAGGGTTAATTTGTTTTGCTAAATTTAAAACAGCTTTAATTAATAAATCTATAACTACATCCCAAAGGTTGCTTATCTTTTTTTCTTCTTGTGATACAAAAGGAACACCAGACACAGGTTTTCTGTAACAGACATGCCTGCAACATTGAAAATGACTAGAAATATGAATGTGACCACAGACACAATGACCTTGGCAATCGTGCCAGAAGTGGGAATTGTGCAATAAAGGTGATTCCATGGGTGAGAACCACCTACATTTATGCTCAACCAGTCAAACCGGAGATGTGTGGCTGTTAAAACAGAGACAGATATGAGAATTCAGCTGTCTTCAAAAAAATTAAAAAGCATTCAAAGCAAAAAACAAAGCAAACAGCACAATTTCAAAAGACCTGAATGTAACCACCAATAACAATAAAAACTTCCACCACTTCAATGTAATAAATGGTCTAAGGATTATTATAATGAACTTGGCATTCTGATCATCTGAAGCTAGATTATGGAGGGTTTTGTGCTATCAAAAGTAACAATGTACTAAGGCTGCCCTGTTGAGGATATTAAGGTATATGTACTCTTTCCCTTACCCTTGCTTCCTTCTGGGTGAATCCAGGAGCTTCTGGATAAAATGCCCACGCTGAAGTCTTCAGATACATTTAATAAGTCATCATGACTCAACTTGGCAAGGCATTTCCCCCCTTGCTGCTTTTTCACCTCAAACTGTTTTGATTCATTTGTGAGAAATTTACTTTTGCCAATTGAAAAACCCTTTTGTGGCTGCCAGTCACTAATCTCCCCTCTGACACATTCATTCAACCAGACTAAATCCAATATTGACACTTGTATCTAGGGCAAAGGAGGTTGAGCACTGGGAGGAAAGGCATCTCCTGCACCCTGCCAAATACTGTGCAGCATCTGAATGAGCTACCATGGCTTCCATTCACAGGGGAACTCTGGAGAACACAGGGGGGCTTTGATCCCATCCAGGGGCCATCATCCTTTACCTAGGCAGCCAAATGGAAGTTGTTTGATGTTATCTATAGGTACCAGTAGCAGCCTAATTTAAATTCTTCCTAGTTCTCAGAAATCATTTTCTAGCACCATCATTTCAAGAAAATCTTCCTGAATTCTTTTACCGAACTTGGCTTTTTCTGGCAGAAAAAAGTCCACTACTGTAGTCCCTTGAATGTTCTGCCCATTTTTAGAATTAACATTTCCTTTCTTGACCCTGGCCTTAAGGTAACAGAGAAGCAATAAGGTTCTTTCCTACCCAAAACCATGCAAGATGTTTATTTAGTTAGGAGCCTCCTGTTCCTCCTCTCCCCTGCCCAAGGTATATGACTATGTCTTTAGTGTATAATGATACACTAGAAAAACAAACGTTTCTCTTTTTATAAGAAATAAAAATATCTACATAAATTGGGTTGCAATGGAAATCAAATGCAAAAGTGTGAATTTGAAATAACTGAAGGACTTGAATGAAAATGGAGGTAGGAAAAAGTAAAAGTTCAATTTGCAAGCAATTGCATTATTTACATTCAATTTTTTAAATGTATTCTCCCATCATCCACCCTGCTTCATTATTGAGGCATTATTCTCTTTTCTATGTTTCTTACAAAGTTAAACAAAAAGAAAAATATTATAGAGAAGGTGCAATCATTATAGCCTTCTAGTGTTTACTGAACCTCAGTGTTTTTTCTTCTTAAATCAGAATAATCTCTGGTAAATTATATCAGATGGCAATGACACGGAACTGTTTAGCCTCTGTCCTTTGAATAATGTATTTCTACGTTCTGTTGTTTTAGGTTCCGTGGTAATCTAGTGTTAATTTTGTCTGAGTTGCTGATGGGGTGCAAGCTGGTCTGCAAAATTCCAACAGAATACCATTTTATGTCTTTCTGCAGTATTTACATATTCCTATTATTATAAGAATGATACACTTAAAACTGTAGGAACATAAAACATAGTCACACATTTTTTAAATGTATTTATATAACAATTTAAATTTCATTTCCAATTCCTTTTAAAAGAAAAGTCATTAGTAATGACTTCCCTCTGTTTTTAAACCAAGAGTACTTAACATTTTTTTCCAACAGTTTATGATTTTAGCCTATTTTGAACGTTTCATATTTCATGCTGGTTATACTACCTATTGATATTCATGTCAATTTCCCTTTGCTCTTCCATTCAAGCCAGACAAGCCAACTCCCCACTTCCCTGACCGCTAGGTTCCTCTTTCCTATTCACCTTTGAGTTGCACCGATTGTCAAGCTCCATTAAGTAAGTTATTATTATGTAAATGTTAGAGCATGCTGCATCAGCTATTCATCACTAACGCTACCAACTCCCTATATCAGAAAAATGGTGGCATATAAAAAATTAATAACGTTTTAGTCAGAAAAAAACTAAAGCTTCAACATTTATACCAAAAGTTTAATCTCCTCGTAGTTTCCCTGAGAATGTAACAGTGGTTTGGGAGTAGAGATTAGAGATAAGGATCACTGCAGACTCTTAGAGTTAGGAGAGATACTGAATACCTACTAGGCCAACAGTTTGCTACTGGGCCACTTCATATAGTTTACCAGACAAATTCATTGTGAAAAAGTTAAAACTATGACTTTCTTATGAATATTGCATGAGTCTGTGCTAAAAATTATCAAATTGAATTTAACCATTGAAATGGCAAACCTGGTTAAAATGAAAATTTTAAAGGACACATACACGAGGAGAGAATTTTAAATTAAGTTCATTGAATTAGAGAAAAATACTGATTAATGTCTTCAAGGGTAATAAAATATTAAACTTTGGGGTTATCTTTTCTACTGAGCAACAATTTTTACATCTCTCCCTAGAAAGGTTCACAAATGAACATGTACGACCTGGTGTCTGAACCTTTGTTTAATACTAACAGCAAAGTCAAACACAGGTACACTTCCCATAATTAAGTAATATATAGGCAATCCTGTTTTTTATTTTTTAAAAATGCCTCAGTTGTACATTAAAAGAACACACCTCCCCCTTTTTTCATTTTATTGCCGAGCTTTAAATAACGTGAATAATAAACTTCAAGTTTATTCAGGGCCTGCAGTAGGCCCTCCCCCTGAAGGGATACGTTCCCTAATCTCCAGAACCTGGAGATATGTTACTTTACATGGCCAAAAGAACTTGCTGGCGTGATTAAATTAAGGGCTTTTGAAGGGAAACTTAGAGGGTGAAGGCAGAAAGGATATGCGAGGACAGAAGCCAAGGTTGGGGCTCCTGTTCTAAGAGGGACTTGTTATAAGAGGGATACCTCCGAGTATCTGAGAGGAGCAGCAGAAACAAGGTCCTGGCTCTCCCCTGGGTATGGCATATTGGTAATCCTGAGCACGAAGCCTGCACCTTGCTGATAACAGTGCAGTGACTCAGGACATGCCATGTCTCCCATATCGTCGAAGTTGACACCATCCAGCCTACATTCCTGAGTCAAGGAAGCAACACTGAACTAGCCTTTGCACAGGGGAGCCCCTGATTAGACCAAGTTGAGCATCTCCCCCCACGGGACCCACTCATGAACCAGCTATTGATCTATATATGAGATTTGCCCATGAAAGTCTGTCTGATTGGGTGAAGCTAACGTTTGGGCCAATCTTTTGGGTTCTCTCCAGAAGACACAGAGTAGGGCAGCCAGTGAGTGAAAATAGAGGGCAGGAGGCATACAGAGAAAGGCAGAAATGCCATTGAGATCCCAGGACCATGAGAGAGTGAAAAGGAAAGCAGCTAACCCTCTAAGGCCATCAGATAACTTTCCAGGATAAGCACCAGATCACGTGCACTTTTATAGTAAGCCTCCTTCTCCTAAGGTAGCCAGACAAAGCCAGAGCCCCAGAGGAAGAGCAAAAGGAAGCCCTAAAGAAACACAAGAAGGAGGTGTGTGTCCAGAGTTGTGTGTGAGTGTGTGGGGGGGAGGGTAAAGTTAAAATTGCTTTTAAGAGAACTTAAAGTACTGATATGAGAAGAGTCAAATAGATCTTACTACCTCTAAAATAGCTAACTTTAACTGAGCAATTACTACATGCTAGGCACTGCTCTAAGCAGTTTACAAATATTTAAAATTCCTTGAATTCTGCCCTGACTGGTGTGGCTCCATTTGTTGAAGTGTCATCCCCTACCTAAAAAAAGAGTTGCAGGTTGATCCCAGTCCTGGAGTAGGCACTTGAGCGATCCTCAGTCTGGACTCATATCATCCCTCATCTGGGTGGTATGGTCTGGATACCCATGATTCTCATTCTGGGAGCATGAGGGAGGCAACCAATCCTTGCTTCTCTCTCTCATCGATCTTTCTCTCCCTTCCTCTCTGTCTAAAAAGCAATGAAAAAGGTCCTCAGGTGAGGATAAATTTTTTTTTTAATTTATTGAATTCCCACACAACTCTATGAGATGGCCATTACTGTTACCCCATCTTACAAATGAGAAAACTGAGGCACAGAGAGTGCAGGAATCATGCCCAAGATCATGTAAGAAGTGAGAGAACAGGGATTTGAAGCCAGGTGGGGTAGCTCCAGAGCCAATGCCACCTTTCTCAAAAAAGGTAAAAAATAACAATGATGCTTGTTACTGTGATTGTGATCCAATTTTCACCTCTGGGCTACCACAATCTAACAAAACACAGACTGTATATGTCACATTTATACTGCAGAATAATTATTTGCTTACCTGTCTATCTCTTAAGCTTAGAAAATATCTTATGTTTGTATCCATATTTCCTAGAACAGTGGCTGATATGTACATATCAAGAGCTCAATAAAAATCTGTGTGGTTTTCAAAGAAAAAAAAATCATATCTGGCAGAAATCAGATTACGCAAAGTCTTAATGGTCAAGTAAGGAATTGGGTTTTATCCTCCAGACCATGGCATGTACTGGATGTTTGGGGGCACGACTGTGAGGGTGGTGTGTAAATGAGCAGGAGAATGGAAAGGCTGCCGACAGGGCTATTTGGAAGATAATATTTGCCAGGCAAGAATTTGACCAGCAAAAGCAACAGAAATGGGAAGTTTGGCACAGATGTGCATGAAAGCATAAGAGAATCATAACTTTACAGGAAACAATATGAGGTCATCAAGGGGAACTAATGGCTGCCTCTCAAAGTTGTATCTTGGAAGTATTACTAAAGCAAAGAATGAAATGTTTAAGAAATGTTGCATCATCAATATTCATAACGGCACAAAGAATGGAACTAAGGGGAAACCAAAACCATAGAAGATAATGATTTTGAATAGAAATGTTATCTAGAAGAGTTGGATTCTGGACCCATCAGGCAACTGTCAGGAATCAGAATTCACCATCAGTGAGTCAAATAAAAGACTTTGATGAAAGGACGATTTACAAAATGGAGTCCCACTAAGAAGCTATTAATATTCTTAAGATTGAAGAAATAAGGGGAAGAAATCTTAGTAGGAACTCAGAACTGGAGAAGATGTAGTCTCAGCGGGTCACAGCTACTACCAAACACACGGCACCACAGCTGGAGGACATGCTCCAGCCTCCCTCTGTTCAGGTCCTCCAGGCTCCAGATGATGCCTTTTATTGGCTGGACCAACTGACACCCATTTGGCATAGAGCCAGAGAAGGGCAGACAAACAGATCTAGAGGGGCAAGTAGAGAATGTGAAAATGCTTTAGAATATTTGACAAATTTATTTCACTGATATTTTCCTTTTTAAGTATGTATGTACAGAAACAATGAATGATAAGCACAAAAGTCTAAATATACAAAAAATGGCTTTTGCAGTAAGTACAGTGTCCAGCAGAAGTAACACCTGCATGAGTGTGGTTGGTGGGGTAATAATATGGGTGTAATAATTTATAGTTTTAATTGGAACACTTCACCTAAAATGCCATATGGTGTGCTTGAGTGTGATATTGTTATGTTACAAAATTAAATGCTTATGTTTTTGTAATAAAAGAGTTTGTAATTAAAAGGAGCATTATTTGTGCCAGATCCTATATAAGACAAAATTCTAAGTAACAAAAACAATTTTGTCAGTTTAATTGGCATTGTTTTCTTTCCTAATAGTTTGAAAACTGCTGGTGAGTCACATCATTGATAGCATCTTTTTTAAAAAAGAGTACTTGGTAACCTAGGGCACATCCCATTGCAAGTAACAGAAAACTCAGTGCAAAGTGGTAAATAAAGTATCAACGTCTTCCCATTGCTAGAAAGATCTCTAGCTGAACTTCAGGGCTGGGTAAATTTGGTGGTTCAATGATGTCATCAGACACATGGCTTCTTTCTGGCTCTAGACTGTTTTTGTCTTTTTTGTGTTTCCCCCTCCCCCAGTTTCATTTATACCACATTAATCCTAGAGCTGGCTCCCCCCCTTTTTTTTTAAGGTTTATTTTATTCTCATTTGAGAGAGAGGGGAAGGTAGAAAGAGAGCAACATCAATGAAAGAGAGAGACACCGATTGGCTGCCTCCTGCATGCACCCCAACCAGGGATCGAGCCTACAATGTGGGCGTGTACCCTGACCGGGAATTCAACTGGGTGACCTGTCAGTTATGGGATGATGCTCCCACCAACTGAGCCACACCAGTCAGGGCGGGCTCCCTTCTTGTGACTGAAACAAGACAGCAAATAACCCCTTCAATTATATTCTCTCAATATGCATGGAGAAAGAGAGCTGTTTCTGAAAACTCCCTTAGAAGATCTTTCCTAGAAACATCTAAAATACTTCTTATGTCATTGGACCAAATATCTGCTGAATAACTATGACCAACAATAGAATTATGTTGATTAGCAGAGGTTTGGGCCATATGACCTGTATCTAATGTCAGAATAGTTAATTTGCCCACGACTAAATGACTACACTAGAGAATTGTGGGTAACAACCCCCCGAAAAATAATTACCAAAAGAAGGACAAATGAATGCTTGGGAAGTAAGTGCTGCCTCCACACTACTATTAAACTAAAAATATTTCCATTACATTAAATTACATTAGAAAACACATAACATATATGCAATTGTCAAGATTCTTAATAGCAAACAAGAGAATCTACTATGGCTAGTGGAAAAATAAAAGCGTTTTATTAAAAAGTATCAGGTATCTACCAAAATCTACAGAAAGGTCATAGATCTCAACCATAGTTGAGATCTCAACCACAGTTCTCAACCAAGTTGTTTGCTATTGAAACACCCTGTAAATGCCATTTGGCACTATGATATTGAGAACGGGAAGCTAGAAGTTCTGCCAGCTGCAATCCAAAAGTACGGGACACCTTTGCTGCCATGCTCACCAAGACACGGGTCTCCAGTGATACCTCACTGGCTTCCATATCTCACATGGGAGAGTCCGACTGGCAGAGCCCAGGCCACGAGCCTGCAGCCTAGCTTCCAGGGAGCATGGTGATGAGGTGCCTGACATCCACCTGAGAAAGCAGGATTTGGTATAGGAAGTGTTAAAAAGTATTCAGAAGATTTCGAGAAGCCGCCAATTCGCTACAACAGGCAATACCATTCCCTGCTTGTAGAGGTCCAAGAAAGTGTACGTACTCCAAACCAACTAAATCAAAGCCCAGAGAAAGAAGTTTCTTCATCAAATGACCCACAGAATGCCTCACTCTACAATGAATAAGGTAGCACCATGAACAGGGTGTCCTAGAAGAAAAACTCAACTATCTATTTTAATCTACATCTGCATCAAGCCCCAAATTCGCTTCATTATAGGACCAGGACCGATGGCCGTCATCATATAAACATTCTTATTTTAACAACTGTCTTGTATATCATTTCTGTATCACTTACATTCTTAGCTCCTTCTGACAAAATATCTTCCATAATGCACTACAGCTATAAATACCTACTAACAACAGCAAGATGTATCTAGGGTTCATTTGTCTTTTCCAGTGTGGCATGTTCACTGTTAGGGTTCTACAAAGTAGATTACATGGACAGGTCAACTGGCATCTTTATAAAATGAACTAAGGATTTATAAAGAAATGCAATAATGTTAGTTACCTTGTATTTGGCACCAACTATGTGTACCTGTATTAGATAGTCTATAAACATCTCATTTCATCTTCTCAAGAAGAAGGTAGGTATTACCCCTTTTCCCAGAGAGGAAACTGAAGCTTAGAGAGATTCTCTGAGATTGCCCTGTGTCACGTAATCTGCCTTCTAGAATCTCCCACATAGAAACACAGAGATGGCCTGCCTCAGAGACGAGAGTAGAGTTCTTACATTTCCCAGAACTTTTCTAACGTATGCCTTCAATAATTGTTTTCTCCCGTACTGGGATACTGTGTCTGGTTTTAATGTGCATCTCAAATAACAGTTTCACCAACCCATCTGGCCTTGGTTTTTTCCAGCCTTCATTAACTCTAATTTCATTATCACCTGTTCTGGTGTGACCCTGAGTTCCCTGCACACTCCTCTCCTTCCTCTTGGGAAATGAATTTCTATCTCGACATCAGCTCTCTATCCAACTGTGAGAGCCCTGAGGCAAAGCTCTCATTTGTATGTGAGTACTGTCCATCTCTCCTGTCGTCACCAGCCACCTCCTAAGGCTCCGACTCTTCAGTCATTTCTGGCGGAAGATGAGACTGAGGGGAATTTATCAACCAGCACGTTTGTGTGTGCGTGTGTCTGTATAGCACACAGAGAACCCTTATTTCATTTGTAACTTGTGTTTCTGCATTTTATTTAAATCTCCTCCTACCCTTTTCACTTCATTTTATGAATTTGCACATCAGTATCTACTATAACTCATGTATCCTTCGGGAGAAATAATTTTCTCGTTTGGTAACAAATTAGGTGTTGTTTGGCAGCATTATTTGACTTGCTCAGAAAGGCCAAATTTCTCAAAATGGTACGTAAATGGAATGCTATTTCAGCAATATCAATGGAAAGCTGTCAAGCCAAATGGATAAAAAATACAAAAGACAAGAAAGAGAAAAAAAACCTGCTTCTCCTTTCTCCTTCCTCCCCACCTGACCCTCCCCTACCGTCCCCACCCTGCCAGCCCTCTGCAGCACAAGTGTCCTCTGATCAGAGGCCAGATAAAACAGCAGGGCAGTAATGTTTTATTTCTGCTGGGCTGCCAGTGAGCTTGTGCTAAATCTCTCTATCCCCAATCTCTTCTCTGCACATAAACACACCTCAAACAAAAAAGGGGCAGAGTAATTGAAGTGCGTGAAGTCAGATATGTATATGTGTATGCGTATACATGCGTACTATTTCTTTAATTTTCATTCTTTTACAAATGCAAGACAGTGCTTTTTGGGATCTAACAGCATTTTCATAAACTTGTATCTCTAACCACTACTCAACTTCACACTAGGTAAATATATTAACTTCCGTTGCATAGAGTCTCCATTATTCATTTCTTTTTGAATTTTGCATTTTATTTGTCTCAAGAAATAAATGTTATTATGACCATGGACTCTTTCCCTTTAGTTTCAGTGGGCAAAGGAGGCATTATGAAGGCAAACCAAGAAAGAAAGGATAAATAGCACTATTGATTTTAAAAAGAAACAGATAAACAGAAGATTGTGCTACTCGAATCAAGACAGGAGGAAAAAACAAGTTCCAGGCAGCAAAAGAGGGAAGTTGCAGCTATTCAGCAAATGAAATGGCTGAAACAGAGTCGAATTTCTCAAAGAAAAGTGATGCTCGGCAACATTTCTTCCCATGACTCATCCTAAGACATTATTGCCCCCCCAAGGCCTGGAATGGACTTTCTGAAGGACATGTGCCTATTATTGATATTGAATTCAGCCTCGGTACACTATTTTTAAAACAGTCGCAAATGTAGCTGCACACAGTCTGTGTATTGCCTTCAGATAAGCAATTGACCATGAAATAATAGTACATGGCTTTTGGTATACACCCTCCGGTTACGGGTGTGCATGCTAAACATACAGTATTTAAAAATATATGTGTGTATATACAAACACACAAGCCGGCAAGTTAAGGCTTTCTACATAGAAATGGACTGGCAGCTGCTTGAAATTTCCCCTCTACTCTCCCTAAGGTCTCAGGTGTAGGATTCATGAGCCAATGTCTCAGCTAGAACAGGTGTCTATCGCTGGGTAAATAGCAATTAGGCCCAAATTTCAGACTTTTTTTTTCAAATCCCTTTCCGAGGAAAAGCCCAGGAATAAATAGTTGCTGTAACGGCCAGGGGTATTGTGTAGCATTATAGCCTCCAGCTGGTCTATTACATACTATAGACAGGCAAAGAATACGAGCACCTGACAGATGTGTTCTGTTAGCTTCATTAGGAAAGAAACAAAGAAACTCCTCAATTAATAGCAGCGGAGCCAAATGGGGGTGGGGGGAGCTTGAGGGGAGAGGAATCATAGCCTGTTATTTAAACAGAGTCAGGGAGCCTTTCACTAGTGGCTTAATATGATTCATTAATAAAAACAGCTTTTTGAATGCCCAGTTTAAGTCAAAGGAAATCACCAGCATTTTTTCCCCCAGCAAAGGAAGGGCAAAATGACAAATTGCTGCTGTTAAATTCATTTCATGCGGGGATGGCCTTTCTCAAAGATCTCTTAAACTGCAAGGCTGGGTGTTTGTCACATTAAGTGGCAGAGCAGTTCTCAAAAATCGACTGTGGCACATCAGGGTCTCAGATGAATGGCCAGCAGTGGCCATCCAATAATTTTATATACCCAGACCAGGAAGCATTTAGTGTTTAAATGAATGAGGATTTTTAAAGTAATGAAATGCAGCTCTACCCTGATGAAAGAAAAATCTGTCCACAAAGTCAGTTAAAATTTTTTTTCTTCTGGGAATGGTTTGAAATACTGGGGAAGCTCTGTAACTGTGAGTTTAATTTCTTGCAGGCAGAAGTCTGGCAATTTCTCCTTTTACATTTCCTTCATGGAAGATATACAGTAAACTACAAGCAGGATAATACACGACTGTAAAAGGGTGAGCCATACAAGTATATTGTGCAAGGAGTACACGAGTTCTGAATGAAAATGATTCTTTTTCCACGTCAGAATCTGCAGTAATGACTCAGCTTTTATAATAATAATTCTCCAGTTATGACTTTGTTGTGATTTTTTCAAGGAGAACACTGCTCTCAGCAGGTTCAAGTAGATACTCTGAGCCAATTACTTAGGAACAGAAGACTCGGTTCCCAATTCCTTTCCCTCCATGTCCATCACTATCACTCAATTTACATAGCATGGAATAAAAAGGACTTGGAGGCAAGAATCTTGAGAAATTTGGGGGAAATTCAGGCTAATTTTCTGAGTAATTGAGGCATAATAAGGTTAAATTATCATGAGTGTATTAACCTGGTAGTTTTGTTTTATATAGTAAGAGTTCGTGGAGAGTAGGATTGTAACTACCAAGGCACAGTTGACTGGAAAATAGCCATTGGAGCCCTGTAGTAACCTAGGCCAGCAAGGATGTGCTCCAAAATCAGAATTGAATGCTCATCTGTCTAATTGGGGTGTTGTCCCGCCAAAGAAATAGAAATCAAAACATAAATGGTCATGGCCAAATATGATGGGCCAGAGTCTTTGTGATGGAAATGTAATTGTAAATCTTTATGGCCAACTCACACTGTGATGTCTTGATGCTCTTCAATTTTTAAAACACACTCTTGGCTTCTATTTGTATTCTTCCCCTCAAATAATAGCTGCAGAACAAGAAGGGCTAATATCTACTCCCACATGGACAGGAAATGAAAAGGAAAAACAACAAGCTTTCCTGGAAGCAAAGGCATTTTTTACCCAAAAGTCTCTACTTACATTGCTAATAGTTCACATTTGACATCAAAGAACTGAAAACAAGAAGAAAAAGAATCAGAATGTAAAACTATTACGTTCAGACTTCAAGTCTTTATGGCTTTTAATCTTTAGAAACTAGTAATAGTTCTGGTAGTAAGTTATCATTTGTTGTAACTTACAGTTTATTCTCAGAAGCTAATGAAAGAAATCTTTGGTATCTTTGGTTGGAAGGTCTTCACAGAACACAGTCTTTCCTACCTAAAATCTGTTCACATGAGGGTGCAGGAAATGTACAAAACCCCCACCCAAACATGAGGTCAAAACACGAAACCAACCACTTAGTGCAAGCTGACAAATATAATCTTGGCCTGCATGTTTGGATCATAAAATGCAGTGTATTTCAGCTTATTTATAAAAACACACCTTGGAATTTTATTATTTTCTTTCTCACTTCAGTGTCAAGTGTCATTTTCCCCTTTTGGTGTGCAAAAAACTCAGACACACTAATGCACACTTGGTTTCGAATGGTGCCTGGGTGCCTAGACCATTATTTATGCTTGACTCCTTTTTCTTCCTCGCTCCCGAGTCCTTCGACTCTGATATTTCTGCCTCCTAAATGAGACCCACTCTCTGCTCTCCAGCCACCCCAGCACCGTTCAGCCCCACATCATTTCTCCCTCCAATTATTGAAACAGCCTTTTAGTTGGTCTCTTTGCCTTTGATATTAAACCCTTCAAACTAGTCACACAAGTGCCAGAAAGTTTTTTTTTCAAATGAGAAGCACACCGATTACTCCTCGATCTGAAAGTATTCCTTTAGAAGTAAACTGCAAAGTATTTAGCATGACATAAAATGACCAACTGACCTTCTCCTGCCACCCCAGGATTATCAGTTCTAGTAGCTTTTCTGGAGGTTTTGTAGAATGTCCTACATGCATGATCATAACTGTGATTATTAGCTATAGGTTATTTGTAGCTGCCCTTTATAAGGCTGAGGAAATTAGCTTCTATTCCACCTTACTGAGAGACCATTTTTATCATGAATGAGTGCCTCACAGAAGGTACCCTAAGTACTTAATGCTAATCACAAATGACCCGTATTTGCACTTACCATTTACAAATATTAGGTGTTATATAAATGTATGTGTCTCTTGATGTGTATGTCCTATGGGATATTCTTGGTCTGTTTTTATATTGATTTAATATTTTTCTTACCGTCTTTATTTCCCTTACACTAAGCACCTGACACAGTCTCTCCCCCATCCTAAGATCTTTACAGCCAGGTGTGGTGTCTCTGCAGTTCTCTTTGCTCAGGGCATTTATATGCAGATTCCATGACAATTTATTTCATTACAAGCAGAGAATTGAAAAGTAGAGCGTTTCTGGTTTGATTTCTCCTTCTCTAGAATTGACGTTCGAACAGTAAAATTAAAAATAGAGAATATTCTCAAGCAGAAAATATCTTGCTTACTGAAATTTGTACATGTGGCCAACTATGTTTGTTATTTTGAATTTGCTACAAACGATATTGAGATAACCTAATTAGGACCATAAGCTGAGAAAGATTTTCATATTGTTTTCCTATTAGGGTTGAGGAAGAATCGCATTCTTGTAGATTTCCCTCCATTTGGAAATCATTCATCTCTCTTCGGCTGTTCACAGATTCCTGGGGCCAGATTCAGTTAGAACTGCAACAGGCAGGCTCAGACAAATGCGGTAGGAAAAGTGTTTTACAGTAGCAAAGTCTCGGCACACTCTGTCACTTACTGCACTGTCTCCCGTTGCGGCGAATCACTCCTCATGTAACTGTTTCTCCCATCTGTCAAGAAGCCTGCTAGCCTTAACGTTCAACTTGCATGTCCACAATGCTTTCTCTTCTCTCCAAGCTTTGAAACCACACAATAAAATTTTACTAGCATTTGGATTTCTTAAGAGAAAAAGCAAACTTACAATCATTTTCATCATGTTTGAGGTTTGTATTTGTGATCTCTTCTTCCATTCTGCCCTTTGGGTCCCGTAACTAAAGTCACAAAATGAAGGAAATAATGGATTTTTTGGTACAGTGTAGAAACCTGTTGGTTGCCAAATTTCCAAAAGAAAAATAAATAATAATGCCAGGATCTTCTCTTAAGGGGTAACCATAAGAGAGAAGAAACATTTCAGAGAAAAGAAATAAATACAACCTTAAAAATGTAAAGCAAATTTCATATACATACAAAAGGTAAAAATATGGTAGAGAAATATTCACAAGAATGACCAAGCATTTACCTTTTCTGTAAAGAAAGTACATTTAAATGGATGAGAAAATATGAAGGTCCTGATAGCCAGATGGGTACAGGGCATGAACAAGCAATTCACAAAAGAAGAAAGCATTCGACCACAGTAATAAAGAAATGTAAACAAATACAGCAAAATACAATTTTTCACTTTTGCAAAACTTGTTGAGTAGTACTACTTCATGTTAATGGGGTTGAGATGAAACTGAGAACTGATACTTTTATATTACTGATGATATGTAAATTGACCCAATTCTATACAAAAGCAGTTTGGCAATGTTTCAATAGTCCTACAAATGTTTATTCTCATTGATTCTAAAATTCTTGTATGGAAATACTTTCAAATTAAATAAAAATTTGAAAATATGTAAATATATTTATCTCCATGTGAATTTCAATAGCATTGAAAATATGTATGACACAGATATGTAAATGGAATACATAACCAATAAAATTGTAGATGCCACAAATTTTTAATAATATAAAGAAATGCCAATAGCATTATAATCAGAGAAAGAAAAATAGAATATAGTATTTTAATTGTTTTGCTCTCATTGAAAAGCTGGATGATTTTAGCAAAAACACTTTCCTGCTCTAATTACTCATATATAATTAATATCCAATACAGTAAAATGTGAATAGACAAATATTAAGAGTGATGATATTATGGATAATAATCTTTTTCTTTCAATATTTTATAATTTAACTTATATAAAAATATGTTACTTATGCAATTGGGAAATATAGCTTTAAAAAATTGAAAAGCTGGAACTTTCTACTTTTTTTAGGTCTTTTGTGATAAATGAAATTTATCTGAATATTAATCTTTAAAAGGGAAATTATTTATAATCAATATGTGTCAGGTACTATGCTAAGCAATTGGACTTAGCAAATTTAATCCTAATGATAACTCTGAAAAATATTCACCTGATTTTTTTATGTATAAAGAACCTGTGTCTCAAAAATCGTAAGCATCTTTTCTGCTGCTGTTGTTCAAGGTCAACTGACTAATAAGTAGTACAGCTACTCTTTAAACATCATATGATTTCCATATTATTACCAATGCTAGACCCACCTAAAACGTCCTGCCTTCCAGGCTAAATCATTTTTTAAGCAGAAAAATAAATTATGAATTTAATTATTTAAGGAATAAGCTTAAAGTGAACTTTGAATCTGAGCTTTTGCATTGCCATTGTTTGTTTTAAAGATTTAAAGAGCAGGAAAGGACTTCAAGAAATTTCTTTTCTAAAAACAGCCAGCATTATTTTAGCTTTCAAATGAGAGCAAAACAATTAGCTGTCTGTGGGCACAGTTATCAGTTATCAACCATATTTACTTTCCACATGCCTCATCTGGCCATGCCACTTCCGGTTGCACAATATTTTCTTCACCAATAATACAGTGAAGGCCCCCAGAATATGTCCTACAGACCTCTGCCATGGTTTTTGTGATGGGTCAGATGGCTGTCTTCAAGTCTGTGTCAAATGACTGAAGTCCTATTTCCTCTTAAACTTCTCTCACACCCATTCATTAGAAACAACTCATGGACACAGGGCCACCTGGGAAGTCTGAGGTCACTTTCCTCTTGTATTCATTTTGTTGTTTTGTTTTCTTCTTTACTTTTTTTATTCCTAACTGACTAGAAGCTTTTAAAGCACTTTCCTTACTTTCAACCTCATGAATGAGTAAAACAGTTATCAGCCCCTCATAGTATGTTTAAGGTTTTTCAAGATATGTCATATGCTTGAGCCAGAAGCTGGAATCTCATTAACCCCCAAAGAAGACCTCCACCTGCTCTTCTCTTCTACTTACCAGTGCTTTCTTCAAAATTACAGGTATGCAGCTCACTCCTCCTGACTCGAATCTTCCCTTGACAACGGGAACAAAAAGATTATAGCTGAACTTCCGTACCCTTGTTATGTTCATGGGTAAGTTCTCACAATAAAGGAATTAATGCAACTGGAAAAGTCTGTTTTAATCTCTGTGCATGTATTTTATTTTTTTTAATAGTTTCCTCTTTCATCTTTACTTCACACACTACTACAAATTATACTGGTTCTATTCCTCTAGTGCATTAAGCTAGCATGTTGCTATGTCTCAGCTCTCTGTGTGGGTGCCAGCATCAAAGCCTTGGGCCAATTTTATTTCATTTATATTTGCTGTCAGAACAAGGTCTTTATTCAAAAATCCCCTTCTCAAATCGTCTCTCAGGTGGTTTGATAGAAGCAGCATGCAGTAGAAAAATAGTATCTTTTTAAAAGTCTGTGTTATTTCTTTTATGTTTTACCCTGCAAATACTAAATGCATAACACACTTAGTTAAAGAGCATCCTGAATTGCATTTTTAAGATGAAGCATACCTTTCATTTTAAATCTCTCTGAGATAACTGATCTGCTTTCCTTCTGAGAGTTTGTTTTGGTTTGTTTTTATTTTTTTGAAGGGAAGTATTCAAATTACTGCTCAGCGATCAACATTTTTGCATATCACCTTGCCTAAGCACACCGTGCAACTGGAGAGCATTTGCAGAACTTTCCTGTAGTGCTTTCCTGTGCACATGTGTAGGAAGCGAAAGGGAGGTGGAAGATGAGGTTTAAGGAGAAATTGCAGCAAGCTGGCAGGTAGCGGGCAGGGGATCAATGCAGTTTGTCACATTAAGGACTGTAGAGAATCCGTCTCCGAATGGCACTGATGATTCAGGGTATTAAGTTCAGTTCAGAATAAGGCAAACAGCAGTGGTAAGCACAGAAGTAAACAGGACGTTCAAACCCAGAGAATGCTGGAAGAGAGACAAGACCCAATTCTGACAGGCTCTGCTTGTGAAGGAGTTAAAGCTCTCCTGTCCCCTCACCATTTCTTTCTTTCTTCTTTTTTCCTGTCTTTAATTTTTATTTTATTTATTTTTATTAAATCTATTGGGGTGACATTGGTTAATAAAATTATATAGATTTCAACTCTATTATACACCTACCATTCTATAATACATCGTCTGTATATTGTACTGTGTGTTCACCATCCCAAGTCAAGTCTCCTTCCATCACCACTTTCCCCCGCAACCCCCTTTGACCTCCCCTGCACACCCTTCCCTGTGACAATCACTATAATGTCGTTTGCAATGTCAGCCATCTTCAATTATGTTTACCTTGTCAATGGCTGGCCCTTTGCAGGTGTCAGTCACCGGATGTGGAGGAGAGTAAACTGTTGTGCATGCTTGTATCTGTGCTGGGCTGAGGGGAGGAAACCTTCCACAGGGTCACAGGTTCGTGTGCCATTTCTAAATAAGTGACTGGTGGGAGCCCAGCTAAGACGAACCTCCTCACATTACACCCAGCTCCTGCGGAAACAACTGCCAGTTTGCACACGTGGGCTGCGAAGAACAGGGTGTATCCTCAGACCAGCCCCGCTTCCTCTCACCCTCTCTATCTACTGTTTAACTACTAAGTGATGATTCTGCTTTGTCTTTCATTGCACTTATCCTAATTGGCAGGTATATATTTATTTGTGTTACTTGTTTAGCTTCCCTAGGGAGTAAGCCCCATGAGGCATGTCTCACTCACCACTATGTTCTTACTTCTAACCACAGTGCCTGGCCCTCAGTTACTAAAGGGGATTGAATGAATTAATGGTTGGATGGATAAGGGCATGAATAACCAAGTATGTTTCTAGGAAATAGAATATGGAGTTTCTATGTTATAGATCTGGTCAGGCTATATAATGAGGGCATTTTGTCACACTGCTTAGATCATGGATTTTTCTCCAATTTTAACATCTCTCAAATGGGATGAATCTTGATGGATTCTTCAAATTATGATCAGCAGAGTTGAATTATTTTTATTTCCTAATAATGCATAATATAATGGTGCATTTGAATCAATGGTGTCTTAGAAGAATTATACAATGGGTACCTTATTTTACTGCACTTCACTTTATTGCCCTTTACAGGTGTTGTGTTTTTTACAAACTGAAAGCAAGACCCTCCACCAGAAAAAAACATTACAACTTGCTTTATTACAATTCTCACTTCATTATGGTGGTCAGGAACAAAGCCTGCACTATCTCCAAGGTATGCCTGTAATTACAAACCATAGCGGATATAAAGGCAAATAAGAACAACTGTACAAATGCCATCACTCACAAGTTTCTCATGCTGCCTTCAGGCTGGGGCTTACCAGCCTTACATCAGAATTAACTTGTTAAAAATACATTATTTCTGGGATCAACCCCAAAGAGTCTGATTCAGTAAGTCTGAAGCAAAGCCCAGAAATATTCACTTTTAAAGACTTCCAATATTTGGGATGCAGGTAATCATCTGCCCTCACCTTGATAAAAAGTCTTCATATGCTTTTCTATCCCTGGCAAGGAAACTGGAGAGCTTTCAATAATTCTTTCCACATCACTGAAGGTCTAGTCTTCAAAATAGAACTAATCAGTGAGACGTAGGGCCCCACACCTGAGGTCATTCATTACTGTTCCTATGGGAAGACACTTTAAGTAATTGCTGAGCACATGAACTGACTACGTAACAACTAGAAAATGCAACTGTATTGCAGATTGTCCTGGGCCAAATTCACATTGGAAAGTATAATACAGTGGTACCTCGTACTTGTTAATTCATTCCAGAACTCATGAAGAGTGCTGAAAATGATGAGTACCAAACAATGAAGCATTTTCTCTGTGGGTCAGGGTCATGACTCATGTAAATTCTAGCAAGTGCAACGAGTCCTGAGCAAGCTCCAGGGCTGAAATATTTTTTTCTCATCAGAATGTGATGAGTACAGGGTTTGACAAGTTCTGAAGCCAGTGGGTACTAAGGTATGACTGTAGTTGAACCACAGTAATATATCCAGGAGGTGATATTTGGGTGGATTTGCTGAAGATGATTTGACAATTCTCAGGTTAAAACAAGCTGAAAAGGAGGGTATTCTAAACAGGAGGAGCAGAACATAATCTAAGTGGGCAATTGTGGCTGTCACCTCAAATCTCTTATTGAGTCAGAGTCAATAATTATAAATACAATTATTAATATCACCATGTTTTTATAAAAGCTGGTGTGCATCTAATATCTAATGCCTCCCTTGCAACTACCCACAAAAATGAGGATAACACTTGTGGTAGGAGCATCTGCGACAGCCCCCAATGATTGTCATCTCCTGCCACCCAGGCCCTTTTGTAACCAGTGCCCTTTGAGAATGGGGTGGACCTGGTGTCTTGCTTCTAACAAACAGAGAAGAATAAAAGTGATGAAATGTTACTTCCGAGATCAGGATACAAAAGGACTTGCTTTCATCTTGCTTACACTCTCTTACTCTCTTGCTCTGAGGAAGCCACCTCCCAATACTGTGCGCAGTCCTACAAGGGATGTTCACGTGCAAGGAATTGAGAGCGGCCTCCAGGCAACAGCCTGCAAGAAACTGCCGATAGTCATGTGACTGAGCCTGGGAAAAGACTTTGCCCCACCTCACCCAAGTCAACCTTCAAGGCTCTGATTGACACACTGACTACGAGCTTATTAGAGATTTTTGAGCCAGAGGCATCCAGCTCAGTTGGGCCCATAGATTCCATAGAATCTATGATGTAAGCAATAAATGTTTGTCCTTTAAGCTACCAATTTGGGGATTATTTGTTACATGTCAGTAAATAAAAATATAGCACTCTCTCTTTTGGTCCTTTACACTCCACTGTTATCTCACAAAACCCCACAATATCCTTGAGAGGTAAATCAGGCAAATACATTCACCCTCATTTTATCAATGAGGAAACTGAGGACTGTGTTATGTACTTGAAAAGGTCATTTGGCTCAGTCATATTACTGAGACTCAAGCCTAGATTCCAAGCTCATTCTTTTCAACCATGTTTGCAAGAGCATTAGTTAAGAATCTGAGAACTAACTCCTGGTCTAGCTCTACCAATAGGATCTACTCACTGAGTAGCTCCATTAACCCATCTAATTATTAGATTCTCCATGGATAAAATAAGATAGTTGGGTTGTCAGGCAATAAAGTCCCTCTTTGCTCAAAATTTCTCCATTATGTAAAAGGTGTCATCAGGAAAACTGTCTGTCTCTCAGCTTCAGACTCTGTCCACTACCCCTGTGCTAATTACAATGTGTTCCTCAGCACCAACTCCAGGAGGAGTGTGAGCCTCTGCTCTTCTGCCTTTCACCTTCCTCTTGAGGAACAGTCCTCTGCCAGGACACTCACAGATCCAGGGATGCCTGCTCTGGGGGCCATAAATGCCAGTGATACTTAGAAGGTCAATTTTTATTAACAATGTCTATTCACTAAAGTGTTGAGTTACCAATGCTCAGAAAATCATCTCATTTTCGTAATTTACCTAATAATTTGGAGAGACAGGAGCATCACTAAAAGAAAATCAATATAAAATATATTGCTTGAGTATTCACTAAAAGAACTTCCCATTACATGATGAGTTAACTGTAAGTTATTGGAAATGTGACTACCTTTATTGTAAATGATTTTTTTTAGCTACACACAAGAGGAGTGGAGGAGTAAATGTACTGTGCCATTATGAACCTGTCAGTCACACAGGGATGAGACATCAGCTCCATCTAGAACAAAATTTCCTGCCACTCAGAAATCATGTTTAACATTCATCTGCTATTCTGATCTGTACTCACTAGATTTTTGATGGACAGATGAACTTCCAAAATTTTTAATACAGTCATTTTCTAGAATAGTAAAAGTTGGGACTAAATTTACTCTTTGGTGAGAATTAACTATCATTATTTTATGTCCATTTCCATTGTTCATTGTATTCCTACCCATCTTAGCATGATTAAATACCTATAAGACAGTGCATAGATGCTCAGAGTATTGACAGGCTGCTCAGGACTGTGGCCAAGTAATTGCTGGTGGCATAATTAGGAATAAAAAAGTACACTATGACACCATTTCAAATAAGTACTATATTTATCTACTCACAGATGCAGTCAACAAGTCATTGAAAACACTTGTTTTCCCTTAGGCAGGATAAGGATGGGTGAATTAAAAAAAAAACAAAAACAGCAATGCTGTGTCCTGGGCACAGAATAAAAAAATCTGTTTTTCATGGAATGACATCCTAAATTAAAATAAACAGTGGAGATTTAAAATACAAATAGGAGACCAAAGTGAGCTAATGAGCAAAAAGAGAAGTAAAAGAAATATGAAAAAATTACAGGCAATATAATTGACCTGAACTAAGAACAGTGTCATCACCTCAGATAATAATAACCCCAGAAGTGTCCCAAGTATATACCCAAGTGGACAACTTCTTTTGTTGAACCTCTCCTTTCACCCTTGAACTTGAGCTGTAAGGACCAGTATACCCTGATGATTTCACAGATTTAAGCAATCTTCAATACTCAGAATTTTAAAATAACCTCATTGACAAGGGTTATCTTCTCCCAAATCACTAAGGGTCACCTACAAGTCAAGGACAATTCAACTACTTAATATTTCATAGTGTAAAAAAAGACATATTTCATAACATAAAAAAGAAAGGGCAAGAAAGGCAAAATGAAGTAAGAGGGGGAATGGTAAAATTTGAGATTTGAGATACAAGAATAGTGAAGATCTAGAAATAAAATTGAAGAAATGCAACAACAACCACTATATCCACAACCAATGAGCAAAGATTAATAAAGATGAAGAGAGAATAATAGTATTTTAAGAATGGGAAAAAGAATGTGGGATGATTAATGACAAGAAAAATTGTTCTGAGGGGCTGGAGCGCAGAGAAATAGTGAAAGTGTGGAATAGAAACAAGTCATAGCAAGAGAGAAAATAAAATTTTAAATGAAAAGAGGAAAGAAGAAAGTAAAATGGAGTAAGAGAAGGGAGGAGCAAAATATGAGATTTGAAATAAACTATAATATAAAAACTAGTGAAATAATGGGCACTAACTTCAAGGACAAGAAATGAATGTTAAATCGCTGTGCAGGACAGAAAATAATGCAAATCACAAAGAATATATGGTAACCTACCTCTCAGTAGAAGCTAGTGTTTACTGTCTTCTCTTTCTGGATCTACCCCTGGTGATGTCAGATGGTGTCCAAGTATGGCCCTAGGCAGCCTGTTTCAGACTACAATGGATCCATGGTCTGTGGATATCTCCTTCAGTTTGTTAATCTAATCACTATGTAAACATCAGTCAGGCTTAAGCACCACAGGGTGGAACAGAGTAATTCCTGTGGGCAGGGCTATTGCTTCTCCTCAGGCTAATGCCATTCAGAGAGCAATGCTCTGCCTGAGAGAGATGGCTCCTGCAATATGGAGAACGACTCAGCACAGGGATTCTGGTGGCTGTCCCCTCAGTTCTCTTCCCAGAGCCACCAACCCCAGACTGTTCTCAAGCATCTCTAGTCCACTTTGCCCTCCATTTGCTGGAGCCCAGGGTAAGTGGCTGCTAATGAAATTTTGTGCTTTGGCCCTTTAAGAAGCACTTTGTGTCTCCAGCCATCTCTCCCTGGCAGACAGAAATCCTACGATTTTCAGAGCTGGATGTTTTCTGGGTTCCTTTCTGGCTCTGGTGTCATAGGCTGGTGAGCCAAGCTTGGGGTTTAGACCCCACACTTTTCAGGGGGAACCTGCTGGCCACTGAAGTATCCCTCCAGCACCTCAGCTGCTGTCCATAGGAGCCCAGTCAGCCCTCTTGTGTCTCCTCCATACTCCACACCAGTTACGTTGTGCTGAAGTGGTTTCTTCTCTCTGTCCTTGGTTATAAGGCTTCTCTCCAGCTAGTGTTCAGTTGGTTATTCTGGATGATTTCTCTACAGTTTAGTTGTAAATCCAGATTGGTCCCTGGAGGACGTTAGTGTAGCTTCCACTTACTCCTCTGCCATCTTGGATCTCTCTCTTTACATATATTTAATCTTCACCTGATGATACATGTATTGATGAGAGTAGAATGAGAGAGAGAGAGAAAGAAATATCAATGTGAGGGAGAAACATAATCAGTTGCCTCCCATACGTGCCTCAACCAGGGATTGAACCCCTAACCTGGGCATGTACCCTGACCCTGGATTGAAACTGCAACATTTGGTGTACAGGATGATGTTCCAATCAACTGGGTCACCGGCCAGGGCCATTTTTCAGGATATTTTAATAATGTATCTCAGTATGGAACACATTTGTAACTGAAAAATCTTTCTTGTTTATCTAAAATTCCTATTTAACTGAACATCTAATATTTTTATCTTCTAAATCTAACAACCGTACCCCTAAGTCCTGAGGGCCATTAGGAAAGTTAGGCAGCTAGTTGGTGCACAGCTGAGATCAGAACATAAATCTCAATGCAGCCCTGAGCACCTTCCAAAGAGATGTAAACCCAGAAGGAACCTCACAGATAATTCAATATGAGGAGCAAATCATTAAATACAAAAAGGAAAGGGTCAGGAGTACAAAAGGGAATATATCTTTCCCAACTGGGCAGGATATATATTTTTTTAATTTTAAAATTAATTTGAAAATTATTTTAAAACAAAAGTGTCTTCTAATTTCTGAAAATGTCTCTCCAAAAGTCAATTTCCCAAGCCCACATCAAATTCTCCTCGCAAAAACCTTGACCTTCATCTGGATCTGAACTCCTGGGAGAGGTCAGATAGAAGTCACCAGAATTCTAAGTAAAGATATACAAATGTGCTGGGGTAGGATCGAGGGTGGAAGGTAGGGATGGCTGGGTTGGGGGAAATGGAGACAACTGTACTTGAACAACAATAAAAACAATGTGAAGTAAAAAATGTAAAAATAAAAAATGAACTAAAAAAGAGAAACAGCAAAAAAAAATAAAAGATTTTGAAAAGATATATAAATGTGCCAACATGCTAGGAGATTCAGCACCGTGGACAGTGGCTACTATTGCGGTAGAGGACCCACGTGCCTTCATTCTCACTGTTCTTGAGTACTGTGGCTTTGGAGTTTGCTTCTCTGTACAACCAGCTGCACGTTCTCTCAAGTTTCCAATTAGTTAATGGGTTAGTTCATCACAGTGACCGATAGGTTTTCAAACAGATGTTGACAACAATATCCAAGGCACCTTGTATCACAACTATAGGCTTGTCTCTTTTTTTCTCCTTCTAGACCCCTTTCTCCCTTTACAAATTCTCTTTCACTTAATTTTTTATTCTTTTTAAAAGATTATTTACTCCATAGTTTGTCATGTACCTTGTGTAGTCCTAATGAGAACCCTCATAACTAAAATTGTGCATTTCAGTAATCACAATGTCATAGAAGAAAAGGCAAAACCATAGATGCAGACAATGGATTGGTGGTTGTCAGGGCCTGGGGATGAAGGGTTAAGGTTGGCTACAAAGGGGCCCAAGGGGAGATGGAACTGTTCTACATCTTTATTGCAGTGGTGTTACACAATTGTATTCATTCATCCAAACTCAAAGGACTGTATATTATAAGAGATGAATTATACTGCATGTAAGTTATACCTCAATGGATCTGCTTTAAAAAGAGAAAGATAGCATAGAAAAGGAAAATGTGTGTTTAACAAGTAGCTCTTCAATGTGGATCATGGTTAGTCCTGCCCACATGCTGCACTGCTTTAAGACAGCAGCTGAATTCATTGCATTTGTTCTGGAAACTTCATTAAAAGAGGAACACTTACCACTAGAAATAATTCAAATGTTGATAACTGTACTGAGAGTCTAGACCTTTCAGTGTGGCTCCAGAAGGCAGAAATTGTGCCAGTGAGTGAAAGGAAAAGATGAAGGAAATAGTCAAGGATCATGTATCAATGACCAACCCATGGACATGGGCAACAGGGTGGGGATTGTCTGTGGGAGTGGGGGTGGAGGGGTAGGATGGGTGGAGGAGAGTAAAGGGGGGGAAATTGGGACAACTGTGATAGAACAAAAGTAAAATATTTACTTTTAAAAAGGGAAGTGAAATTGAATTATCCAAAAATAGACTTGGTTGCTTTTTTATCCCTGAGGGAAGAAATTCACGTAGTAGCTAGATAACATTCGATCAGAAATTATACTAAAGAAATCTGGGGTTAGACGAGAGGTTAGATTAAATGTCAACTAACATCCTTATAACTCTAAAGTTTTATGAAATTTACCTAAAGTCACATTTATTTGTCATGCTTCATTCTTAGTAAAATGCATTGTTTTTCAAAAAGCAACTCTCCCTGGTAAACAATCATGACTGCCATCTCCTTAGAGGACAAAAACATACTTATTACTCCATACTAATTCCTCATTACATAAATCATTATTACTTTTATATAAGAAGGACAATATTTGCATTAACTTTATTTGTAAAAGTACAGAACAAGTTGTTCTGTGCATAATGATGATCTATTAATGACTTGTTTATTTGTTCCACTGTTTCTACAGAAATACTGCTCAGCTAATATCTTAGATTATGCAAAAAAGTAACTATCTTTGTCTCAAACCAAGAAAATTTCATTACACATGGAATTTAGTAAGATTTGAAATCTTCCAAATAACATTTCTACAACCATTAAATTTTTCTTTTTCTTTTACATTTGCTTGAAGTGCAATGTCATATACAGAATGGAGAGAAATCATTGAATATTGATGGAAAGAAGTAGACTTTGTCACCCTTGTTATATAAATTCATTATGTGAAAATCTATTAAGCAACGAGATGAGCAATATAAGAAGCAAAAAGACAAGTACAATGTTTACCCCAAAGCTGTGGTTTTCAAATATGACCTTGCATAAAGATGACCTGGGAGCCTTGTCAAAACAGAATGTTGACTCCAACCCCAGAGTTTCTGATTCAGCAGGGCTGGGTGGAATCCAAATTCCCAGATGATGCTGATGCTTTTCATTGGGGCCACATTTGAAGAATCACTACTAGAGAGAAGATAATGGTTACCCCTATAGCAGGAAGAGTACTTGTGTGAGAATTAGGACCTCCAGTGCCAAAGGTAGGTTAAAAGAGGAAGCTCTGGAGGAAGATGACAGGGTTTCAGGTGTACAATTCTACAATACATCATCTGCATATTGTATTGTGTGTTTACCACTCCAAGTCAAGTCTCCTTCCATCACCATTTATCCCCACTTCACCTCCTTCAACCTCCCCCCACACCCCCTTTCCTCTGGCAACCACAGTACTGTTGTCCTTGTTTATCAGTCTTTTTTTATCTTTGCTCAATCCCTTCATCCTTCCCACCCAGCCCCCAACCCCCTGCCTGACAGCTGTTAATCTATTCTCTGTATTCAAGAGTCTGTCTCCATTTGAATAATTTTATCAACTAATGTCACCCTAATAAGTTCAATTTTAAAAATAAAAAAGAAATAATAATACAAAAATAAAAATTAAAATAAGAAAGAAAAAAAGATGCTTGGTTTGGAATCCCGGCTTCTAAGTATTAGTTTTTTCATCTATAAAATGGGTATGATAACTCCAATGTCATTAAATTATATCATCCATTTAAACTACTTGGCATAGTGCCAGGATATTCTCAAGCATCATTAGCTAGCATTATTATTAACTGTAAGTTTAAGAAAGACCTATAACACATAAATCACAGCTTCCATAGAAAAAGGTCATATTACATGATGTTTAAGAACTTATTAGTCTAAAATACTATGATTCTAAATGTATTTTCCATTCTTATTGAAGCCAATTAAATATTAGCATAATGTAATATCTGTTATGCTTTGCTAGTGATTACGGGTATAAAAAGAAGGGTGATACGAGTCCCTGCTCTTGCTTGTGAGAGGCTCCCAATCTGGTTAGAGCGAAATACCATATACACATGAAACAGATGATGATGATAATAATAGCATGTGATGAACTGCCAGAGTTAATAGTTCCAGGAGTTCAGAAAAAAGTGTAGGCTCTTCTGGACTTCTGCCCAAGATGGAGGCATAGGTGGACATACTGTGCCTCCTCTCACAACCAAAATTAAGGACAACAAATATTTAGAAATAAGAAAACAACCAGAACTGATAGAAAATTGAACTGTACGGAAGTCCAACAAACCATTCATCCAGACCTGTAAGAGGAGCGGAGTTGAGGCAAGAAAAAGTGGAGGTAGGTGGACCCAGGCACGCAGGCAGCACTGACTGGCAGTTCCCAGGCATGCAAGCGGCGGCTAGCAGACCCCAGGTGCACAGGGGGCAGCTAGCGAACCCCGGGCACAGGGTGGCAACTGTGCAGACCCAGTGAGGCTGCGAAAGGCGGCTGGCTGACCAGATGGTCCCACATTCGCACACAGATAATCCAGGTGAAGAGGAAGCAGCAGAAGGGGGTCCTTCTTGGACCCCGCCCCCACATACAGCATCACTACCCAGCGACTGGGCTGTCCCGCCCTGAGGAACACCTAAGGCTCCACCCCTCCCTACGTAACAGCCACCACCAGATCAAAAGAAAAAAAAAATGGCCCAAATGGGAGAACAGATCAAAACCCCAAAGCCAATTCCTCTAAGCGACCAAGAGATAGCCAACCTATCGGATGCACAGTTCAAAGCACTGGTGATCAGGATGCTCACAGAATTTGTTGATTTTGCTCACAAATTAGATGAACAAATGAAGGCTACAATAAGTGAAGTGAAGGAAAATGCACAGGGAACCAATAGAGATGGGAGGAAAACTGGGCCTCAAATCAATGGAGTGGACCAGAAGGAAGAAACTAACAACCAAACAGAAAATGAGGAAGAAACAAGAATTCAAAAAAATGAAGAGAGGCTTATGAACCTCCAGGACATCTTTAAACATCCCAACATCTGAAATATAGGGGTACCAGAAGGGGAAGAAGAAGAGCAACAAGTGGAAAACTTCTTTGAACAAATAATAAAGGAGAACTTCCCCAATCTGGCAAAGGAAATAGACTACCAGAAAGTCCAGGAAGCTCAGAGAGTCCCAAAGAAGTTAGACCCAAGGAGGAACACACCAAGGCACATCATAATTACATTAGCCAAGATTCAAATGAAGGAGAGAATTCTAGAAGCAGCAAGGGATAAGGGGACAGTCACCTACAAAGGAGTTCCCATCAGACTGTCAGCTGATTTCTCAAAAGAGACCTTAAGGCAAGAAGGGGCTGGAAAGAAGTATTCCAAGTCATGAAAGCAAGGACCTACATCCAAAATTGCTCTACCCAGCAAAGCTTTCATTTAGAATGGAAGGGCAGATAAAGTGCTTCTCAGATAAGGTCAAGTTCAAGGAGTTCATCATCACCAAGCCCTTATTCTATGAAATGTTACAGGGACTTATCTAAGGAAAAGAAGATAAAAAATAGGACAGTAAAAAGACAGCAAACTCACAGCTATTAACAACCACACCTAAAACAAAAGCAAACTAAGCAAACAGCTAGAACAGGAACAGAACCACAGAAATGGAGATCATATGGAGGGTCAGCAACAGGGGCGTGGGAGGAGGAGAGGGGGGAAAAGGTATAGAGAATGAGTAGCATAGATAGTGGGTAGAAAATAGACAGGGGCAGGGTAAGAATAGTACGGGAAATGTAGAAGCTAAAGAACTTATGACACATGGACATGAACTAAAGGCAGGGAATGTGGGTGGGAGGGGGTGTGCAGGGTGGAGGGGAATGATGGGGGAGAAATGGGACAACTGTAATAGCATAATCAATAAAATATATTTAAAAAAGTGTAGGCTCTTCTAACTTCAGAGAAGACATGGGCCTAAAGCTTCATATGAAATAATATATAAATTAATAATAATATAAATTTTTAAAGTTCCCAGAGCAACCTATATGTTATCTCAGATATTATGCCATTTTATAAATGAGAATAAACAAAGCAAGGCTTAGAGACATTAAGTCATATGATCACAGTCACACAGCTGATGTGGTTGAACTGAACCGTGTACTTGGCTTTTTAGATGTCACATGCTCTTTCATTGAAGTGTGGAGTGGGGGACCAATTTAACCAAGCACGTGGAGAAAGAACAAGTGTATGATATTCGAGAAATGAGTTCATACGTATTGGTCAAAAGATTTAATTTAGTAATCATTAGCCCGCCAGAATAGTTAGAACTAGAGCTGGAGTAGGGCAGTTGGTAACTATGGGAAGGCTTGAAAACCATTTTGAGGTTTTACTTTTTTATCTTGGGGTCAGTAGGTTGTTACTGAAAATTCATTATTTCTGTGAGTAAAAGTTGAGGTTCAAGGAGAAGTAAGGTGGTCTCACTCATTCATGTATTTTTTTAACAGTAGTTTATTGATCACTAAACAGACACCCGTTTCTGTGTCAAATCCCAGGATCACAAAGTTGGAAAAGATATGGCCTTGTCTTGCGGGAGATGTTTTTCCAGCTGGCAAGAGAAAAGGGAGCATCAAAAATTATAATGTTGTGTGATAAACATAATAGTGCAAAGCAGAAATCAGTTTAGTGCTAACCTACATTTGACTGCCAAAAGATTTATTTGTCGTGTTTTCTCTATTTAAGTAGACTTACCATTAAGTCAATTATCAACAGGTGTCTCTAATTCACATGCGAGAACTCTAAACCACACTTTGGTGAAAGTCCTGTGAAAGGACAGCAGATACAATTTCTACTTGAAGAGAAATGAAATTCCTCCAACAGAGTAAGCAAAGGAATAGGAAGGAGTGTTTGTAAGCGGGATTAAGCTGGATACTTAAGCTGGATCTTAAAAGATGAGTAGAAATACATCCAGCAGACTAAGGAGAAATGCATCCCAGGGGGTGCAGGGCCTAGGGCCCTGAAATAGCCCAGGCTGTTAAGAGATTTGCAAGAAAGTTGGTTTTGCTAGAGTTTAAGAGGCAAGACTATCAATAGCTGAGGGTCTGGGTTATAGTGATTGCAGTAGAAATAGATAATAAATGATAAATATGCTTTTTAGAGAATTTCAATGAAATTATCTACATCAAATGCTAAAACCTCCCTGGCACATCCTAGACCCTTAATGTATGTTAGTTCCTTTCCCCCATCTTTACTTCATGCTTAATTCAATTGTTTAATTTTAATTTAATTTTATTGTATTGTTGACACTATTACAGATGTCACCCATTTTCCTCCCATTGCCCCGCTCCACCCTGCTTCTGCCGACCCCTCCCACCCTGGCCCTCACCACCTTGTTGTCTGTGACCACGGGCTATGCATATAAGTGTATATGTTCTTTGGCTAATCTCTTCCAGTCCCCCCAAGCCCTCCCCTCTGAGATCTGTCTGTTTGCTCCATGTATCCATGTCTCTGGTTTTATTTTGTCAATTTAGTTTGTTCATTATATTCCACACGTGAGTGAAATCATATGGTGTTTGTCTTTCTCTGACTGGCTTATTTTGCTTAGCATAATAATCTCCAGGTCCATCCACACTATCACAAAGGCTAAGAGTTCCTTATTTGTTACAGCCACATAGTATTCCATCATGTAAATGTGTCACATCTTTTTATCCACTCATCTACTGATGGGCACTTGGTCTGTGTTTCCGGATCTTGGCTATTATAAATAATGCTGCTGTGAACATTGGGGTACATGTATTCTTTCTGATTGGTGTTTCAGGATTCTTAGGATATAATCCCAGCAGTGGGCTCGCTGGGTCAAACGGCAGTTCCATTTTTAGTTTTTGGAAGAAACTCCGTACTGTGTTCCCAGTGGCTTTACCATCTGCATTCCCACTAGCAATGCACTGGGGTTCCCTCTACTCCACATCTCTTCTTTTTAAAAGCTATTTGGTAAATAAATAAATAAATAAATAAATAAATAAATAAATAAATAAATAAAAATAAAAATAACACCTTTTTTACTCACCAGTGTCACAATAGGTGTGATTGTGACCATATACTACAAAAGCCTTTTTAAAATGTCTACTACTGTCTGAAACCTAGAAGTCTCTCTTCTCAGGGTGCACTTTAAGAAGAACTGGAATTTATTTCTCTGAATTACAGATTCCTGGACCACCCCGCAGGTTCAGAATCTCTGGTGGTAAGCCCCAGGCATCTAGCAGAATAACGTTTCCACAAATAAGTCGAATATGCAGCCAGCTTTGAGAATCACAGCTGCAGCACCAGGAAATTATAAAAGACCTCCAGTTGTGGAACGTTGCAACCATACTGGCTACTATTTTTTAAATGTTTGTTTATAGTCCCTTTTTATTTTGAGATAAAAATATATATTCTGTAAAAGGCAAAATCCAAAGTTTTAAGTTGGACAAAATTAGATGAGTTTTGACAAATATAAATCCCATGTTCCCCACACATCATCAAAATACAGACCAGCCCCATCAGCCAGGAAATGTCGCTCATGCTGTTTCTCAGCGGATCCCTCCCTGCACTCCAGTCTGCCCAAGCACCCACTCTTCTGGCTTTTATCACTAATGATTAGTTTTGCCTGTTTTATAATTTTGCATATTCAATCACATAATATAACAATTTGTGTTTGGCTTCTTTCATACAAGGCAATTTCTGTAAGAGTTATTGATGTTATTTAATATACCTATAGTTCATTCCTTTTTATTGTTGAGTACTTATACTCCATTATACAAATATACCGTATACAAATGCCATATTATACAAATGTACCATAATCAATTTATACATTCTCCCATTCATGAACATTAATTTTTGTTTATCTTGAGTAAATACTTTTGAGTGGATTTGGTAAGTCATGGAAGGTATAGTCTTAATTGACTTCATAAGAAACTGCCGAACTTCTTACTATTGACTTTTGACCTGTTCTGTGGACCTAATAACTTTCCCTCTGGCTAAAGATTGCCTTACTATTGCTTCATTCCAGGAATAAAGCTGAGCAAAAATTGGGACCTGCCCACAGGTAGCTACGAGATTGCTATTTGCTGTTCACGGCATTTTAAACATGAAATTTTTCTAGCCCCATCTCTACAGCTGTAGCACCCTGGGGTTCATGAGTGGAATTTACATGGTCACAAGAAAAAAACTTACTGAAAAACCCTAAAATCCCAATGTTCTAAAATTGACCTTTATACTCACTGGACAAAACCACTTACCATAGCAGGACTGTATCTTTACCAGGGGAAACTAGTGACGTTCAAAGAACTGAACTGGAACAAGTGATCTATAGCTGGCCTAGAAAGTAGCTTTTTAAAAAGATAATCAAAAGGTATGGGCCTAATTTCATTATTTCATCACCTTGACTTCGTAGCTCCTGACCACACAGTTTTCTCCAATTTGTTCCAGAAATGACTTTATCACATGATATATGTTCGAGTCGGGGAGAGAGGAGCAAGAAGACAGCTGCTGCGGCGATGACGATTACTTCCTTCCCAGACGTGCCCGTTCAGTAACAGTGACAAAACTCTGGCACTTTATCATCGTTCCCCCTTTCTGGAGAGTGGACACATTGCCTTAGTTTTATTTCCCCAAAGTGCACTCCTCAGCACTTCAACATTGTGCTGGAAGCATACTTATTTTATCCTACAGCATAATCAAATGAGCCAAAACAGAAAAAAAATAGCTCCTCTGCCAGATGTGGCAGGAAAGGGGCCATGTAGAAAGAATGAGTGCCTACATGTGAAAGGAAAAATAAAGGGAGAGCATCCTGGAAATATTAAAAGGTCTTACATGCACAGGCACTACCAGTGGTAGTATATGAAGCAGCGCCTACATTCTCCAAGATCAGGAATGGGGTGGGAGGCATTGTTTGAGGTAGAACAGGATGAAAAGCATGCACTTAAAGAAAATCTGTGGTAGCACCATAAACTTTAATGGTCTCAGTTTATAGACCATAGTTAATATGGGGTGCAGCAAAAGTAGCCTTAAGGTTGTGAATACTTGAAATGCAGTTTATTCTTGTATTTTTATGTATTAATTATTGTACTATTTTCCACATGAACAACTGTAAACCTACTTTTGCCCCACCCTGTATATAAATAATTGTGATCACACTGTGAAATAACTGTATAAAACATTCCATAAAAGTATGTATTAGAATTATATATATTTTCACTTTTAAAAATGTAATTTTAATGATTTTGATGGTTCATCATATCATAGAATATGTCATAATTTATGCATACCAACCCAACCCCTGGCCATTTTGCCATTTTCTGGCTTTTGCTATTCTAAATATCATCTTGATAAACAAATAAATTTATGTTGACAACTAGGCTATTATTTCTTTAGGATGGTCACTGAAAAGTAGAATGTGAATCAGAGAGTGGGAACGTTTTGAAATCTTTTGCTATACATCAGCAAATTCCTTTTCAGAAAAAGTATACCAATTAAAGCATACATCGTCAATGTATAATTATTGTCATTTTTAAAATAATAATATGGGGGTGGAAATGGGAGGGAGGTGGGGAGGACTGGGGGAGTAAAAGACAGAAAACTGTACAAGATCAACAATTTAAAAAATACTGATTAAAAAAATAAATTGAAATAATAATATGATCTCTGAAAAACTCACTGCTTAAATTTTTAGTTTGTTAACTACTAGCGAGGCTAACCAGTTTCACGGCTTTAGTAACCCCTTCTCTATGAGAATCTTCTACCTGCTTCCTCTGCCCCTGTTGCTGTTGCAGCTCAGCATCTCTTTTGCCCATATACCCTTCTTACGTATCTGGAATATTCATTTTGGTCAATCATATTTGTTGTATCTTCTTTCCACGTTTTACCTCCTTTTCTTGTCTTTATTTTTAATCCACTTATTGGTTGGTCCAAAAGTACCACCAATTTTCATCAACTCAAATTTGCTCCTGACTTTAAGTCAGAAAATTTTTTGTTTTCTGATCACTTTCTTCTCAAACAACATGGGAGCCTTGTTCTGATCTGAGCTACTCTTTTCTTAAATCAGTATTTTAGTTGAACATCTCCTGAATAGTTAGAGACATCCATGCGCCTGTATTTCCCCAGCACCTCCCCTTGCTGTTCTTAGGAATAGACTATAGTTATTTGTTCTGCCAAACACCAGAGACACACCGTCTCCTTTGGAGGGTCATATCTAGGTCATTCTCATGAAAGGAGAAGGTTAAGTTGAGTTGAATGTGACAGCCAGGGAGCTGGTCTCAGAATGAGATGTAAGTCCCTGGGGTCAACTCACCAGGGTGCCTGCAAGTGTCTAGAGAAGCAAAAAAATCTCTTCAAGGACAGAGATGGAGTCAGCAGCAAGGGTCCTTCACAATGAGTGCCCCCTACTCTGCAGCCTGTGAACTCGACCTCTCCAGAGACAATGTCTGAAGGGGTCATAACCCATTTTTCTCACCATGACAGACACAGACTTTTCCAGTTCACAGAAGAATGTGGGTCTGGGCTTTGAGTCTCCTCCAAGTTCATTGCCCTGTCTTCTCTCTCTCCAGCCCCTCACAACTTGGTGGGGGTTCGGTGGGTCTGACTAACAGATCTGAGTCATGTAACCTTCTGAAAATGCTAATGAGAAAGAGAAGGGCCCCAGGAAGCATCAAAATGCTGACATGATTAGGGATGTGTTTGAACCTGTGCAGAGCAATGTGGCATATTTATCAGGCAATTTTCCACTCATGCTGGGTCTCCTTGAAGTTGCAACAAGCACACGAGCTCCTGGATATCATGGATCTTGTATTTAATTGCAAGATTATTTTAAGTGCAAGTTTCCTTTGCTCTGCCATCCACTACTGCATGTTATCCAATAGGTGCAAATCCGATTTTTCTTTGGAGGTTGTTTCTGTAGGAAGGAATGTAAAAGGTCAAGAAAGTAAATACTTGATTTTCTTTCTTTTAGGTTCTCTTTGCTTTACATATTTTTCTCATTCTCTGGCTCTACTCCTTCCTTGCACAAACCTTTCCCACTATCTCACAGAATCATAGATTCATATCATTGAGAATTGAGAAGGATCTTGGAAACCATGGGATCCGCCTGCCTCATTTTACAGTTAAGGAAACTAAAGCCCACTAAGGTACAATGAGCTACCTGAGATTTTATCTATTATTTTACCTATTTTGTCTTTGTTAACTTGTTTACAATGAGATGATAATAGCAGTACCTACTTCACTAAGGTGTTATAAGAATTTATGAGAACTTACAGGTGTGTACTATGAGGCATATGTATACACACAGCATACATACACACAGTATATAAAATATTTAGGGCCTGGCATCATTGCTAAGCAAAGGTTAGTCATTATGGTACATACAAACTAAAAAAGTTTTAAACTTATTGCTCATGTGGCTAATTGGCTCATTGAATAGACTGAAATCCATAGGGAACAAATAGGAGACAGCTTTTATTTTCTCCCTTAACAACAGTCTTTAAACACACTCCTCTAAGGACCCCCTTTCTCACCTTGACAGCATCACATTTGAGGCAGGCAACCCAGCCTTCATGAGGTGTCCACCTGAAGCCACACCCTCTAGGCCCCAGAACTCCCACTAGGCTGACACCTCATTACCCCTAATACCTTTCTTCAGTGAATTCTAGGATTTTGCTTAAACAGGTTACATGCGAAGGGGTGGAGGGTTAAAGGATGAGCCTGGAGACAGTTAGCCAGTAGAAGAGGGTCCTGGGAGTCCCTTGGCAGCAGCTGTCCGATGATGTGGAGGTGCTTGTGTAACAGTGGGGAATTGCAACCCACCCCATCATTCTTTTGACATTGTTTCTGCAAGAGGTGACTCTGACTAATATGTTATCTTGTACATAAACAGCATGTTAGTATAGGAATCCTCAGAACTAGCTTCAGAAGATACAGACTCTGACCTTCAGACATCCGAGCCCCAGGAGATTTGCTGACCTTCAGCTGAGGGTGATATGAAACCAGGATCCCGAAATCAGCATCACATGTACCAGACTGTCCCTTGCCTCATCAGAATGGACTGTGCTGATCTGCATGTAAAGAACTTTTCAACCCCCTCCCTTGATCTCTGTGTTCTGTTCCCCTCTCCCTCCTTATAAAAACCTCTGCCTCCACTGAGACTAGGAGATGAGCTTTGAGATGTGAGTCTCCTATCTTCCACATGACCGGCATTGGCATCCGCAAATAAAGCACTTCATTTTTACATTAGCACCTGCTTCAAGAGTATTGACTTTAGAAGCAGCAGGCAGCTGGACCTGCCTTCAGTTACTCTCAGAGTCTATTGTCCTCAGGTTTGTGGTGATGGGCAAAAGCCTAAGGCAACAGGAAACAATCCATTTAATACCTTTTCACCTGTTTTTTTTTCCCTAGGGACCAGGTTAATGCAGCGCCTTCTTGGTACCTCTTTGGAGACAGAAACTGCAATCTTCTAATTTCCTATGCAAGATGACAAGGGGAAATGAGGAAATATTTAAGAGTTTCTTCCTTTAAAACAGTCCCATCACTGTCTTACTTTTGTTGCCTGAGAAGTTTCTTGCAACCTAATTCTAATCCATTACACCGGCAGAAATCTCTGAATATCTTTCTAACCTGTTACTGGTTTGTATAATAAGAAATGGCTTTACAACTTAAGGATCCACGCTTTTGACACAGTTCACTGTGCATGACGTGCTACCACCTTCCTGGGTGCCATCCTGGGTACCATCTGAACATCTCCTAAACAAAGAGCATCATTCATTCATTCATTCATTCATTTAGCACATATTTATTTTTTACTGTGTGCTAGATTTGGAGGCTAAAACGGTGATTGAGATGGACAAAGTCCAGGGTAGCACTTATAGAACTCCTAGTCTACAATCAAACAATAAACTAATAAATAAATCACTATAAATAGTGACAAAGAAATAATCAAGAAGCCGTTACTACAGAGGATAATGTTAACACCTACTTTACATGTGCTTATAGAGAATGGCATTTAAGCCAAGAGATAAAGATGAAATTGAGCTAGCACAGTTACGAGTAGGGTGAGGGAATTCTAAGGAAGAGCTTACGGTGTGGGCAAGAGACTGAGGAAGGAAAGCACTTTGTACGCTTGAGAAAGTAAGGGTAGACCTACGTAGCCAGCATGTAGCGAGCGACAGTGGAAAGCTGTGAAGGCCAACCTGAGGATGATCTTATAAACTATGGTAAGGAGTTTGTAATTCTAGGGGCAGTGATGAGGAGAATGCCCTATCCTGCTTTTGGCCATTGTAACAAGCTTAATGGTGCCCCCACAAAGGTATTTCCACACCCTAACCCCCAGTATCTGTGAATGTAGCCTTACTGAGGAAAAAGGGTCTTTGCAGATGTCATCAAGTTAAAGATCTCAAGACTGGATCATCCTGAATTAACCAGGTGGGAACCTAAATCCAATGACATGTGTCTTATAAAAGACAGAAGAGGAGAAGACACAGATGAAAAGAGGAGAAAACAGAGAAAGAGGTTGGAGTTATGAAGCCACAAACCAAGGAATGCCTGAAGGCACCAGAAACCTAAAAATGCAAGGAGGTACTCTCCCCTGGACCCTTCAAAGGGAGCATGGCCCAGCCAACACGGGTGGCTTCTGTCGAGCTGCCTCAGAGTGCTGACGGTTCAGAGATTTGTGTGAGCAATTCTAAATGTAACCACAGATGGTTAGAACTGAGAATTTTCCAAAGGTCTCACCAAAGTTAACTGTATCTCTAGGAAACTATCCAACAGAGTTAAGAACTTTTAATCCATCATCTGCATTGTGCCACACTACTGGACAATTGTGAAATGAGAACTCACTTTCTCTTGGAATACTGGCAACAATCAATAATACGTGTGTGTGTGTGTGTGTGTGTGTGTGCCATATATACCCATGTCCAGCAAGAGACAGGATTCGCTGACCCTTAGTCTCTTCAGCATAGTAACTCTTTAAAGAAGTTACCATGTCTACTATGTCACGCTCTCCCCACTGATTTAATTCTCTCTTTTAATAGCATATTCTTTCTTCCCTCCCCTTCAAGCAATATTGTTTGATGGCTAGACTGAAATCTGCAATGAAAAGAATCCAAGCAAATGAGCTCAGACCACTACACAAAGGTGGGAGTAGAGGAGGGAGAGGATGAGATGAGGGGAATGTGCAAGGATGATCCTATAGAAGGAAGAGGTTTTGGCTCCAACCTTGTTGTCATGGGCAGAGAACCTCCATACAGTTCTTCTGTCTTCACAAAGGTGGTTTTGCTTCATCCAATAGTCCTTTTTGTCAGCCCTCCATCTCCGGCCTGGGGCTGAGTCCCATAGTGCACATAAAAGGCATGCCAGGACTCGGGGGTTCCTTGTCCTGGAAACAAATCCAAAGCTCTTGCATCCTGTGGCAAAAGCACAGACTGAAAAAACGCTACCCTGTCACCCCTCTCATTCTGTTCAGGCCACTGGACACAGCCTCTGCCAGCTCCAAACTCACTTTTTGTCCAAAGACTCAATACACCTATTGAGAGGGTGTTCAGGAATAGTCTTTCCTCTGCCCCTTTCTGGTGCGGCCAGGCAGCAAGCCCAGCACTTTGTTTTGTGAGCTGAGACCCAGGAAGGGTAGGCCGGGCCCCGTGGGGATCACCACTCATCTGCATTCAGCTCTCTTGCTTTGTGTGCTTGTCCTCTGCCAGGATAGTGTCCTGTTTACTGAGATCCACCTGTGCACAGCGCTGTGCTGAGTACTGAAACAAAATAAAGAGCCCAGAAATTGCAGGTCTCGGTGGGATTCCAAATAGCAATGCCCAGAAGTCTTGTGTAGATAGAAGAAAGATTCTAAACACCAAGTACCATCAGCAGGCATCTTTCGGAAGGTCGTCTCCTGTGGGTGAACTGTTTCTGCCACCCGGTCTCCCCAGTAGATGTAGTTGAGGAATTGCCTATCATCTACTTGTTGTTTATTTACTTGTTTGGATTTTGTTTGATTTGCATGTCCTCTCACCCACTCCCTTCTCTCTAGCATCATTCCCTTCCAGTTTTCAGGATTAAACTCATCTTTATGTATGGTCATATGAGCAAATACAAATATCTGTAAGCATACATAGGAATTGTTCTTTTTTTTTTTCTTTTCAATTACAGTTGATGTTTAATATTATATTAGTTTCAGGTGTAAAGCACAGTAGTTAGACATTAATATAACTTATGAGGTGATCCCCTGAAAAGTCTAATACCCACCTGATACCATACATACTTACTATAGTATTATCGACTATATTCCCTATGCTATACTTTACATTCCCAGAACTGTTCTTTTAGTAATTTTTTTTAAAAACTGGGTTCATACTATGTGCATTTCCTTGCTATTTGTTTTCTCACTTAACCATGCATTGTGAACATTCCCCCTGGTGAACAGAAATAGTGCTTACTCATTCTTTTCATAGATGCGGCATATCCCATGGTTATATGATCCTCAACCTACCTAATCACTTCTCTGCTAATGGTCACTGAGGTTGCTTCCAGTACGAGTGCTGGCCACCAGGAACAGTGCTGTTGAAAAGTCCTTGTTCACATGTCTTCAAATGCTGAAAAATCTGTAGGCTAGCTTCCTGAAGGTAGAATGTTTAAGCCAATTACACGCATTTAAATGGAAATAGACATTGCTTCCCAGTTCCACCAGCAATAACTGAAAAAACACCTTTCCTCCCCTTTCCAGCCAGCACTGGGTTTTAGCGCTCTTTTTTAATGTTTGGCAAACAGTTGAGTGAAAAAAAAATGTTTTTTACACTGGCACAAGAAGCATTTTTCTGATTTTCTGATACTAGGAAAATTGATTGTTTTTTTCCGCAGGCGTATTGACCATTTAGATTTTTTTTTTAATTGATTTTACAGAGAGAGGGAGGGAAGGGGAGAGAGAGCGACAAACATCAGTTTGTTGTTCCATTTACTTACACATTCATTGGTTGATTCTTGTATGTGTCCTGATTGGCAACTTTGGTGTTTAGGGGCGACACTCTAAATAACTGGTGAGCTAGCTACCCAGCCAGGACTAAATTTTTTTCTTCTGCAAATTACCTATTTGTGCCCTTTGCCCATTTTTCTGAGACGTTAAATTTATCTCACAAGTGAGCATGAGCTTTTAAATATTATGGATGTTAACTAGCTGTCATATTTTTTGTTTTATAAGTAAATGTAATCTTACATATGTTTACCTTTTCTTTTATAGCTTTCTTTAGTATATTTTGTGACTTAAAAAGATTTTTTCCCTACCTGAACTTATCTAATATCATTTTATATTTTCTTCTAAAGTTTGTATTCTTTTATCCTTAAATAGTCCACTTTTTAATGTGGGCTTTTTTTTATATATGGTGTGAAGAAGGAGTACAACTTCCTTTTCTCCTTGATGGATAACAATTTTATCAGCGTCGTTCTTTAGTTGTTAAATTAAAATACTACCACTATCACATACTTAATTAGACTTCGCCTCTGTTCTGTTCCACTGATCTGTTTGTCTTTTCTCATGCCAGTATAGCCGTGTTTTGTTGACTGTGAGTGGTTGAATTCGTTTTAACATACATTAAGCCTCTTCTCCTCATCCTCTTCACCATAATTTTCTTGGGTATACAAAATATGTAAATGGCATTCCTAAATGGCATTTCTTATTACCTTCTGCTTCTGTCACACCGAATAAGAAGCATCTTTATATCAGTGCCTTACTTTCTAGCTGGAAAAATATATCGTGCTTATGAAGTGGGGTATAAAACCCAGGGTCCCAGAAACAGAGTCCATCACGAAATTTTCTGCGCTGAAGGTCCTCTGTTTTGCAAAGTTTTACATTTTAGGCCCAAATATAATCTATAGTCTTTACACTTGGTGGAAAAATTAGAGAACACACAAATGCTTGGGGACATAGTATGTTATACACAGCAAGTAAGTTGCTGTGGAGATTCAGTTACATAAAGGAGGCGGAGCAGGGGTGGAGTCGGGCCACTTCCCTGCTGGAGGTAAGTTCTGGGGAGTCTTGCGAGGTGACGATTGATGAGGAAGTCATTATGCTTTGTTGTGCTTTGGGTTCCACCAGAAAGAACTTTTGAAAAGCCACTTAATCTGGGCTCTGTTTTTTCATTTACAAAAGGAAAGGTGGTAACACTTGGTTGTTTTCAAATGGATGTGTTCCAGAGTCATGCAGAATTGGCTACAAATCCAAGCTTGGCCACTCCTTGAATTAGTTTGGATTTTTATTTACTCTTTCTCAGTTTCATCATATTTATATTTAAGATGAAAAGAATACCTCACAAGGATTTGTTAGCAGAGCTAATACTTATAACACATAATTTGCATAGTACCTGAGAAGTAGGAAGCACGTTAATATTAGTTGTTACCATTGATACCGTGTAACGAGAGCTACTTCTTGCCATACGCTGCCCTTCTGTTTGGCAGGTAGGGGAATGTTGAGCAGGTGCAAGTAATGGCCCCACCTCTATTTTACTTATGAGTAAACCTTAGAACAGTTATTTATCTGTCTAATTAGGATTCTTTGAATCAATGTCACAAAGCAACCTGAACGCCAGTGGACTGAATGTTCATGAACATCACTTCCAGTTCTAAGACATCGATTATCTGTCTCCAGTATGCCCACTTGTCCACCCAGGATGAGGTCTAAAATGTTGGCCTGAGCTGTCTTAGAGAATCACCATAATACCACCATAATTCACCCAATAACGGTGACTCTAGATGGACTTGGGGTGTTTAATTCACCTCCGTAGACAAAACTTACGCTCTGTAACTTTATGAGAGGCAGAAATGTCACATACTCCAATAAAAATAATAAACCAATAACAACTAACATTTCTATAACATTTACTGTCAGATAATGTTCTAAATACACAAAAACCCAAGAGATAGGTATCTTTAATTTTCACAACAATTCAACAAGATAGATAGAAACTACACTACAGAGAGGCGAAGTAACTTATCTCAGCCACACATCTGTTAAGTGATAGATCAGTGACTTGAACTCAGGCAATAAGGCTCCAGAATCTTGACATCTTTTCCACCCTGCCTCTTCCGGAGTTTTTATTTCAAATCAAAGTTTATTTCTATCTGACCCAGAAGCTCCAACCCTGGATCCTAGCATTTCCACTGTCCCCATTGGCTTCAGCCAGCATTGTTGATTGTCTGTTTTTTTCTGTATGTGTGTCACATGTGTCATTAATTACTTCTGCTGTTTCCTGAGGACCTACCATATGCCTCAGGTCAGGCACTGCTTAAATGACTTAACATACATTTTCTCATTTATTCTCACAACAGCCCTATAAAGTAAGCACTAGTGGTATCTCCATCTTTCAACTAAGAAATGCAAGGCACAAATTATGAGTTCGAAGACACAGTTAATAGGTGGCAGAGAAGGATGCAAACCCAGATCAGCCTCATTCCAAAGATTATGCTCTGAGCCACTACTTGCCCAACACACAGACCTATAGATTGCCCTGTTTGCCAGAGTGGACTCGGCACCGACAGAGATGAACATCTTTTCTTAATCTGCTTCCTCACCCAGTTTCAAGGGAGAAACACTGTACCCTCATCTGCCACCCAGGCAAGAAACCCTGATTACCCCAGGACTCTCTCTGTCTCCAAGTCACACAGCTAATATGCCATGAAATCCTACAGTCGCTTCTTCCTTCCTTTCCTCCCTCAGAGCTAAAGCTTTGGTCCCAGAGCTGGGTGTGTCTATCCTGTATGGTCAAAAGCTACCTCTCCATGTAGTCACTTGAGAAGTGATTTTTAATAATGATGGTGCTGTACAACTATGTAACATTTATTTATTTTCCTGGTGGCTGCTTAGGCAAATTCACTGTATGCCTTTTCACAGGCATAATTTACAGAAAACATTTTATTTTTCAAATAACAAATCTAGAGAATAAATTTTTACTGGATAAGACATTAATTCATAGTCCAGATTTCTTTAATACTTACATAATTTAGATAATTTTATAATAATTTTTCTACTGAGTTATTCAAGAATATTACCTTTCTCAAGTAATAAGTATTGATGGGTTAATTCTGCACATGTGTTCAATCACGATGCTCTCGTTTTTTAAAATCTCATAACCAACACAAATAGAATAGCCTTCACATCTTTTTATCACCAAGTGTTTGTCATTTTTCTTTCTACTCATATATGCCTTCCTCAAAAATATGTTAACAAATATTTAAAATTCCCCAATTGAAATGCATTAAATGATTTTTGTACTGAGAACTTTAACAAACTGGCATTTATACACATGAAAAACCATATTATCATGTCAAAAAATTCAACTTTTCTGAACAAATTCCAATAGTTATGAGCTTTGAGAGTGATAGTAGTCAAAACTGCAACCTTGGATTTATGTTGTCTATATTTTATATGGACTCTCTTAAAAAAGTGCCCCCGCCCCAGTGCATAATAGCCCCGTATTTCACATCTGATGCTGGTCATAGCGGGCAGGCCTGGTTTGTCTACGCACATGACCTTTACCAGTCAAGGACAGGCCCAATGATTTTCAGGCCTTCTCTATACAACTGACAGATACAATCCTTTTTCCTCTCTGATCTTTTATTTTTTAATATATATTGAGGCTAAAGATAGATGTTATTGAGTCATAAAGTTAACAAAATAACATTTTGTATGATAATAATACTCCAAACAGTAGACTTACTGGTTAATTCTTTTTTTTTTTTAATGTTTTTTTTTTTTTTTTAATTTTTAGAGGGGAAGGGAAGGAGAGAGGGAGAGAAACATCAATGTGTGGTTGCCTCTTGTATGTCCCCTGCTGGGAACTGGCCTGGCAACCCAGGCATGTGCCCTGACTGGGAATCGAACCACGATCCTTTGGATCGCAGGCCCGCGCTCAATCCACTGAGCTACACCAGCCAGGTGGTTAATTCTTATTTACAGTACTTTTGAGAATGACATTGTATTTGCCTTTCATATTTAAATTTTAAGTGTTATATTTTATAAAAGGAGCCAAAATATATGAATTAAATTTTTTTGATGGAATCCAGTCTGCATTCTCCCTTCTAATCCTGAAATCCCTTCTATAGATCTCAGATGTAGTCTCCAGGCCGGGCTTGAATTCTTCTAGTGACAGAATTTTCTACCTCATTATTTTCCATGGTTTAATGAGCTAATATTTACCTTCTTATACCCCAACCTAGGAATTAAAAATATGCATACTCTTCTTTCCTCATAAGATCCTGCATGAGTGGCACCAAAAAAGGATAGCACCATTTATACCTAGTGTTGAAAAAATTAAACAGTCCTGCTTAAAGTCACTTTATGATACTATCTTAGAAGACCAGAATATAAAGCTGTTAATCCACAAAGATCTATGAAGTTTCACAAAGGTACGCAAGGCCTTTATTTGTCTCACCATGTGGCTTCTCTGGTTGGTTTTGCTCTGTGATGATTATGGATGTAGCCTCTAGCATCTTCCCTGTGTCTTTGACTTTCTATTTCATGTGTTTCTCTTGAGTTATTATCTTCCTCCAATACATTTTCGTCTGCTTTCTTCTTACCCTATTATTGAACTTTTTAGGCAATTAAAATTTTAAATTAAATTTTGATGTTAATTTATTGTACTTCATGAATAAAGCTCATATAGTCTAATCATAATGTACAATTTTTTATTTAAATTAAAATTAAATTTTTAAAAGGTGAAAAATAAAAACATAAACTAATATTTGTATTTCCTTATAATTACACAAAGAAACTCTATAAAAATATACCTTCAAAATAATTTGGAAGGCTAACTAGAGAGAAATGGGTGTGAGAGTTACCACTGAATTCTTTATAATATTTTATCACCGAACTATGCAAATGTATTATGTGTTCAAAAACTAAATAAAAATGTCAAATTAAGTTGTTTCTTTACTATATAACCATACTGACCTTTTCCTCTCTGAGTATGCATCCAAAAGAAAATAATTGCTTACTCCTAGCATAAATTCTGATTATATATAACATGTCATTTTTGGAATTAAAGTTGAAACCAAAGAGAAATCTATTATTTCCCTGATATCAAAATTTGTCACTCTTATGTCATTTCTGCTAAAATATTTATCTAAAATAAAATATATTATAGATAAATAAATATTTCTTCAGTGGAAGCAATATATTCAGCATTGCCTAGAAAGTAATCAGTCATTGTCTATCAAGCTACAGTTGAATCATGTATGATGATTAATTTTATTAGTCAATTTGGCTGGGCCACAGTGCCCAGACAGTCTGTGAAACATTATCTGGATGTTTCTGTGAGGTTGGTTTTGGATGATACTTACATTTAAATCAGTGGACTTTGAGGAAAGCAGATTGCTCTCTAATGAGGGTGGGCCCCATCCGATCAGTGGAAGGCCTGAACAGAACAAAATTTTAGCCTCCTCAGAAAAAAAGAGAATTCTTCCAAAAGACTGCCTTCAGACTTCAACTGCAACATGAGCACTTTCTGGTTCATCTGCACACCACCCTTGGATACGATTACCAACTTTTTCCTGAGTTTCCAACCTGCCAGTCTCTCTCATCAGATTTTGGACTTGCCGAGCCTCCATTATCACATGAACCAGTTCCTTAAAATGGTGCACGCTCCCTCTCTCTCAATTCCTCTCTCTCCCTCCCTCATTCCCTCCTTCCTTTCCTTCTTCCTCCCTCTGTCTGTCCTCTTTCTCTTTCTATCTTGTTGGTTCTGTTTCTCTGGAAAGTCCTGACTAACAAATCATGCAATTGAATGCATTAATTCAAAAACTATGATTCATTTGACCAGTCACTGGCTGGTGCCAGTGACGGAAACGTGATTAACACAGAGCCCCTGTCACCAGGGAGCTCATGAGTCAAGTGAGAGAACAAGTGAAAAAAAGGGGGAAGAATGAAGCGTTGCAGGTGCTCCCCTAGTAAATAGGGAACCCCAAGGAATGGTCAATTGGTAGGGTCAATTTTCTCTTTGCCTGGAGAAAACAACAGCTGAATTTATCTTCTTGTTCCCTTTTCTGGTGGACAGAGTGGGCAGCAAAGTGGTCTGCAATGGCCATACTTGGATTTACCTGGCCTGCTTTGTGCCTGTGGCCAGCTGTCACACAACAGCATCATATGCAATGACAAGGGACACATGCACTGGGCTTTGAGTTTATCAGATGAGAATACTCCTATAAATTCCCAAATAGGAGTACGATGAGTCAATCACACACTTCTCTGTGTTGCTGGTCTTCTTTCAAAGTTAGTAAAATAATTTTTGATAACTGCTTTGGCTTTATATTTATGGAAACCCACCTCATAATATATTGATGCAATATTTATAAAGTTCATTAAGGATATATGTGTGTGTGTATGTTTAGAACTTGACACTAAAACAATTCATTAATTTTTAAGCAGAGATAAATGGTATACCTATTGATTACTCATTAATTTATTTATTTTATTAAAGTTTTCCAATTCAAGAACAAACTACCACTTTCTCTTTGTCATAATGCTTGTACAATCTACCTGCCATGCGGGGTATAAAATATACACATGGTCTATTCTTTCAAAAATTATTAGTTATGATATATTTTTGTAAGAAGTGCACAAAAACATACACATATCTTCACAACTGATAAAAGATACCATTTTTTTCCCTAAAAATCTGTCTCCAGTATCCAGAACTAAAATTTTCCCCAAATCTAAGTCAGATTTATTAAGGTAGAGCTGGGATTTAAAGCAGAGATAGAACATGAAACTATCTAAAATGAAAAAAGGTAATATTAAAACAGGTTTTCAGACAACAAAAATAAAAATTGGAAAACAGAAAACAGAAGCTGTCCAACAGCCAGCTTTGATGCAGAATTTACAGAATACAAACTCTGCCCAGCACATAAAGTACAGGAGAATAAAATATTCCCTGAGCCACCTTTGAGAGTCATCGGTGGGATAAGACTGGGAGAAAGCATAGCAGCCCCAACCACGCCCTCCAGGAAGTAGGAAATAAATCATACATTAAATCGAATGCCTGTTTTACAGCTGTCTGGCTCTTGACTCCAACAGGAGAGACAACTCTATCTACCCCAAGAGGCCCAGCCAGCAGCGGAGCGAGCAGTGCCCCAGCTCTCTCAAGCCCTGAGCATCCTTCCTCAGGCCTGGCCCCTTCCATTCAGTTAAAACGAGAAGTGCATCAGGCATTTGTTTTTCTGACATACACAGCTCGGTTGAGGAGTTCAAACTCTGGAGTAGAACCAGGCAGGTGCTGGCTAAGCTATCACTCCTTGCAGGTGCAGGCTCATCTTGTCATGTGATTTTTTTCTTCTCCTGTTAGTAAGAAGTACGCACTGTGTGTGTTGTGTGTACCGGCATGAGTGTTTAATGGTTTAACTTCACTCAAAACATTTTCCACATCTCTCCAGAATAAAATCGTACTCATCAAAATACTAAAAACAAGAGATAAGAGCATTTTATAACTTTTTATTTCAGTCAGCCCAACAGGGAAAATAACACTGAATATGTTTACTTCGCTCAGATTTACAACTTTCTGACGATGTCGTTCCTTTGGGAATTCTAATTCATTTTCATTTTGCAGAGTTTATTATTGGTTTAACTTTGAAACAGCAATACCTGTTTTCAGAAGCGCGTGTGAAACATCTGCCTCAGAGCAGGCACTGGTTAGGCATTATTCTCTCTAGACTGACTGTTCCATGAAGCCAGGGGCGAGGCTCAGTTTGCAGATCCAACTTCTTGCACTGTGCTCAGAGAACACGGCCACTCCAGGAGGTCAATAATTGTGTTCTGTCGTTTCATACTCCTAAGTCCTTGTGTTGGGGACTTTTATCTCCCTGTTATAGATGAATAAACAAGTTCAAAACAATTAAGTACAGGTATTCACACAGTTAATCAGTTAAGTAGTCACATGTGACATGCCACGACCTTGATTCAAAATGCCAAACCTTAAGTGAGATCGGAATTGTACATTACTAGTCCTCACTATAACACAATACTTGCCTTGATGGGAATTAATACCAGAGGCAGATCTTCACCCAAGCAAAGGTCCGTATTTAACAGGGAGAAGTTGCCTGTTCTTCGAATGTCCTCAGAAGGAGACACAGATGGCCCCACCCGCATTCCTGCTGCCCCCCAAACCAGCACGGCTGCAGGGCAATTACCTTTGTGGCCTTCTGAGGCCTTGTCAGTATCACCATGTTTAAGGCCAGAAATGAGCAACATCCCTGCTGGGGATTTTTCTGACCTATTTCAAACTTTTAAGACCATTTGAAAGGAAATTAAGGAGGCAGGAACGAAAGGACCTAGAAAAACAGCAGTGAGAAGCTGAAGTATGGCCACCAAATGTCTCCACGCTCTCATCTGCCAGATTTACCTGAATCAACAGAGCTTCCCTGACATTGATCGGAATGGTGACAACTAGACCTCAGAGGGAAGATTAAGTGGATTATTGTATCCAGGGAAGAAAAGGCAGGGAAATGGCATAATAATAGTCTTCAGGTACCTAAGGAGATAAGTCTCCATTTCCACAGACCGCAGGGGGGAAAAAAATGAAACAAAAAGGGAAATAAATTTATCTTGAAGCAGGAAGCACTAAGATTGCCAATAAGGAAGCCTCATTTCATCAGTACCCTGGTGATGCCCCACCTGTTTGGGCTTGTCCTTCCTTGTTTTTGTTTGTTTTTATGACAGAGTGTTGAAAATCACCCAAGGGGAAAAAAGACTGGGTGACATATGTACACACACATTAAAGTTAATGGGAATTGAAATTAATTTTGCTGCTAGTGACCAAGCCAGGGTTTTAAGGACATGCTCTGGCCAGTGGGGCAAGCAAGCTTGGCAAGGAGGGACATTTGAGAAAAGGATGTCCCAATGCCTCTTTGTTCCTAAGGTGACACAATTACACAGGGCCTTTAGAGAGAGTTTCCACCTCGAGGGCGGAGTGCCTGCCCTCTTAGCATGGGGAAGCCCCCGAGGAGGGGGCTGAATACACTGAGAGGGAGCAAGTGTTCAGGAAACAGCCCGGAGCAGGGTCAGGCAGACCTGGGTTCGGGTTCCTACTCTCCCTTCTGGTTGTATAACCTTGTGCAAGTCGTGTGGCCCTTCCGAGCTTCAGGCTCCTCAACTGCAAAATGGGAAGGCAACAGTACATTAGGCCCCCTTGCCCACAGAGAATACATTCCAAGACCCCCAGTGGATGCCCAAACCATCGATAGTGCCAAATTCTGTACATATGATGTTTTCCTATGCACGCATACCTACACATTTATAAAGTTTGATTTATAAATAAGGAACAGTAAGAGATTAACAACAATAACTAATAATAAAATAGAACAATCGTAACAATATCTTGTAATAAAAGTCATGTGAATGTGGTCTTTCTCTCAAAATATCTTGCACTGTACTCACCTTCAGTATGCCAAATTGCCGGCGTCACTACTCTTGTGTGTTGGAGCCATCGTGGAGGAAAAGAAGGGTGACTTGAACATAAGTACTGCAATACTGTGACAGTCCGTCTGTACCAAGACTAACTTGTGGGGGAACATCTATAGTGTGGAGATGCTGGACAGAGGGGTGGGATGGAGCAAGATAAAGTGAGATTTCATCACAGGTACTCAAAATGCTGCACAATTAATTATTTATTTCTAGAATATTCCATTTAATATTTTCAGACTGAGGTTGACCACAGGGAGTGAAACCTCAGTTCAGTGAGGACTACTGTCCCACTCTTGCTGGGATGTGAGCATTACCTGAGACCGAGCACGGAAAAAGCTGGGATGAACAGAGCACTCAAATGTTAGCCACCATCCTCATGGCTTCCCCCACCTCTATTAACTTACCCCTGAGGTTATCATGGTATGGGTGCTCCCTGAGCAGAAGGCAGTGTCCTCATGACCCTGAGACCTTCATTTGTCTCTTGAAAATGGGAACAAAATACTAGAGTTCTGCTTTGCCAAGCAAGGAGGGTGGGAAAAATCAGTCTTTCTTACAAAAGGCAATAGTTTATGCAAAATATGTGTGATTAGAGAGCTGTAAATTTAAAGCACCCTTCTGGTTAGTATTTAGGAACTAATGGTGTCACAAGCTACCAATCCTCCCCACCGCGCAGGAGTGAGACAGCACAGACGCCAAGTTGCCCACCTGGGATGCTGGGACTGATTGGCAGAAAAAGGAGTCTAGAAGTTGATTTCAACCTATCTCGGTGCACTTTTGAGGTTGCCCAATTTCAGCCTCACAGCCAACCGCCCCCCCACACACACACACGCACCCACACACAAAGACAGGGAGCTTAGTCACGGACATATGCATGTTCTTTACAAAGCTTTCAGAGGTAGATTTTAGCAATGATTGAGTTGCTTAAGCATTTCCCTTACTGGATCTCTACAAATTATTCTTTTTGCATCTACCCCTGCTTACCACGCTTCATAGCAGCATCCTGGAGCTCTCATGTGGATGATATAACTTACATAGATGCTCACTAAATATATGTCAAATCTCAATATGCCAACTCCTTAATCAGTCGAGGGCTTCACATCCTTTCTAAATATGAAGCCCCCTTTCAAATATTGACAACTTGCAAAGACCATCTCCAGCAGAGTAGTTATACTTCTACCCTCTGTTGATTAACACTAAATAGGCAAAAATATATAGTAAATTTGCAAAATCATCTACGTCGAGTTTACACCTCACTTGTATTCAGTCTGTGCAAAACACATGCTATGCATATTGGTGTCTCAGATCCCTTGCAGCAATTTCAAGTCTTCATGGGGGGTCTGCCACCCACAGGCCAAGAGTTCTTAATGTAAAGACGCATAATTCTGGGACTGCTGATGGATCTGTGCACTGAAAGCAAAACTATATTCTGCTGTGTGAAATCAGCAGAAAAAAATAACTGCTCTGAAATTATGTGGTTTGAACTATCATGGTCCACCTTCAAGAGACCAAACCTTTTATAACAGCACACTGGGTCCACCAGGGATGGTGACGCTGCCTCGCTTACTGTTCAATGCAAGCCTATTTGATTAATGGATATGGTGAGCTTTTTAAAAATAAATTAATTATGATAAATTATCAGTAGGTTCACAGAGATGTTAACCTGACATGAACTCAGCATCTCAACTTGGTTTCAATTTGGCTCCTATTATCAGTGGTCTCTAGGCAGACTAATTTGGTTTGCATGTTTATTTTTAATTTGGTTCTGTAGAGCACTGAGGGATGAACATATTTCCCAAAAGGAAACAAACAATGTTAATTTCAAGGGACTTCACACTTAGCAGCAAAGCATTCTGTAGAATATGAAATGATGAAGGAAGTTGAAAGTATCTGTTCCTTTTTTCTTGCCACTCTGTAAAAACTCATTGTAAAATATGCTTGAGACTCTTTTCCAGACTCACAAAGCTCTGTCTGTTGGTCTCTCCCCAGCATTTCCCAGTGTGCCCTGCCCTCCTCTCTGCACTGTAGCCACACTGTTTTTTTTTCATCCCTTCATGCATACAATGTTCCTTCCTACCTCAGGGCCTTTGCACATGCTCTCTTTAATCTGGAATATCCTTCCCATTTCACCCTAACTTCCACTGATCCTTGAGAACTCAACTCAGAAGCATCTGTTCTCTAGGAAGCTTTCTCCTGTGAAAGGGGGTGTGTGTGTGTGTGTGATGTGTGTGCACATGTATATGTGTGCCTCTGCAGGGCTTGGGGAAGGTTTCTCACACCTTCTTTGCACTTTTGACAATTATAGTTCATATTTGTTTGGTAATTGTTCTATCTATATGTTTCCCCCACTGACCTTTAAGTTCCACAAGGATAGAAACTATGTCTGAATCTGTTCACTGTCGTTTTCCCAAGGCCCAGACACTGCCCAGAACACAGGAGAGAGCCTTGACTACATGAGGTGCCTCCTTTGTTAAATGAATGAATGAATGAAACATATTATTTTCTGCATTTTAAAATTCATAAGTGGTAAAGGGAAATGAAAGAAGTGCTGCTGAGAGCCCTTGGTCTAGCTAGAGGCATACGAATTTTAAAGCAGGAAAACAACTTCGGCATTTTCCAGCTCTGTGATCTTGAGTAAATTATGTAACCTCTCTTGAGCCTAGGTCCCCTCATCCTCAAAATTGTAATAATAATACTTGTGTTGTTTACAAAATATCGTTGTGAAGATTAAATAGATGCATAGACAATAAAAACTGACTAGCGTTCATCTATTATCTTCTTATACTTTGCTTTGCAAAGGCCAAGCGTGAAACCCGGCAGTACTGTATGTATCAAAGGGGACCAGGCTAGCCAGGCCCCAGACACACACTGCTGCTCCTCACAGCTGAACGGGCAGATTTCCAACAGAGGTGGACACACAGTGAGATTCTAAAGGCCGAACATGCTTTGTGAGTTGGAGATCACATGCTGGATTACTCCCTTAGTTTAAAGACACTGAAACCAGGAGCCCTCTGTATACGTGAACTACTGTGGATTTCAACAGCATGTCTTTATTTACTGCTGGTTTCCTGCTTTCTGAGTTAGTGTGTTATTTGGAAAAAGCTTCAAAATAGCTTTGGAAACAACTTTAAAATAGCATCCAGCAATTCCATTTAAGTACAAAAACAGGCAAAACTAATCTAGGCTGTCAGAAGAGAGGGTAGCGGGGAGTCTTGGGGGAGGCCACCCCCAAAGGGAAGGGAGTGTGAAGGGGGCTGGGAAGGTTCTACTTATCGATCTGAGTACTGGTTTCCCAGATGTGTTCACCTTCTGAAAATGCACTAAACCGTACTCTTAAGCTGTGCTCACTTTTCTGTGCACATGTTACGTTGCATTTGGGCTCTGTGCTGAGATTTGAGTTGCCCTGTTCCTTTTCTATGATGGCTATAATTTAACTGTCAAGATCTGGAAGTCAGATAGTGCTTTTCTCTCTCCCTCCTTCCTGCCTTTCCCCTCCCTTTCTGTCCCCCACCCTCGCAGAAGCCCGTGGACACGCAGACACGCAGACATACAGCCCAACAGGTCTTGCAGTCATTCACTGGAATTACCTGTTTGCTACCTGTATTCACAACTGACCCCACTTGTTTCCAGATCGAATTTGCCCAAATCCAGACTCTGGAAATTTTTCCTATTCTTAGTAAAGGGAATGTACTGTAAAAACTTAAGTAACTTAGTATCGTAGATACTTAACATCGTCTCTCACCCTACTTAGCCCTGCCCACCACCACACACTGTGTCCACCAACAGCAGCCAAACAGACAGTTCCACATGTCAAGTCGCCCAGTTATACGCTGATTGTGCCTCCTCCAACTTCATGCATTGAAGCCCTGCCCCACATGTAACAGTATTTGGAGGTGGGGCTCTTAGGAGGTGATTGCCTGTAGATAAGGTCATCAGGGTAGGGTTCCCGTAGTGGGGTAATGTCCTTAGAAGGAAAGGAAAAGAGACCAGAGCTCTCTTCCCAACGTGAGGACACAGTCAGAAGCAGCCACCTACAAGCCAGGAAGAGGGTCCTCACCAGAACCCAACCGTGGTGACACCTTGATCTCGAACTATTGTGAAAAATAAATTTAGATTCATCTAAAACAACTCACTATACCAAAAGACACTCTCCTTCCTAAAATCTTCAATGGCTTTCTATTTTTCTTAGAATAAAATTCAAATAAATATCTTGTCACATCCTACAGACTCTACAAGAGCTGGCTATTGCCTCCTTCTTCCGATTCACCTTGAAGCCCCACCACCAGCCTGGCCCTCCAGCCACACGTGTCTTCTTTCTATTCCTCCCTGGCCTCCGGGCATTGGCCCTCATTGCTGTCTCTGCCCAGACCTCAGAGCTTCACACAGAAGGCCACGTCCCACCCCTCCTGTCACAACATAGAGGGCAGTTCTCCAGTGAGGCCTTACTCAGCCACCTCTGATGGTCCGCCTCCTCATCTAGTGTTAAATCCTTATTAGCACTCAGCACTATCTGATTGTTTTCGTTTCCTTCCCCGGCTCCACCAGCTTTTTGGGGATATAACTGACAGATAGATATTGTATATATTTTAGGTATACAATTTCATATTTTGATATATCTGATAGTTTCTTAGTTACTGATTTAGTCACTTGTCTGTTATATGTTTTCCCTTGCCCAAAAAGGGGGTCCCTGAAGTCCAGGATCTTGCTTGTCTTATCGCCTAACCCCACCACCACCTCCCTAGTCTAGCAATGTACCTGGAATAGAATAAGTACACAGCTGCTATTTATTGAATGAGAGGATGACTTAATAAACACCAAACCCTCTTTTATTCTCGCCTCTACGTTTTCCCTGTAATCATGTCCCCATCCTGTACCCAGTTTTTATCTGACACCTCCATGTCTGGATCTCTTCCCTAAATACCCCATGCCCTATTCTCCCAGCCTGGTCCTTGCCTCACTCCTGCCAGGCCCTGCCCAGGCAGTCCTCCCATCTGTTGCCAGGCCCCCGGGGAGCTGACTCCTGCCCACACTGATGCACATGACCAGCCCCTCGCTTCCTGTGCTTCGCTCCATGCACCCAGCCCTGCCCCTTCCCAACGCCCACCACCTGCCTGTTCCTCCACATGCCACCTGCCTCCACGGCCCTGCACAGTGGGCCCCACCTGCTGGCCTGCACGCTCCCCGCAGCCTGGCCCTGGCAGGTTGGACCTGCTGAGTCCTGATCCAACAAAGTTACAAAGATGGTACAAGATACGAGCCTCACCATTTTGGGCATCAGAATCTAGTGAAGGTGGTGAAAGAAGTGCATAGGAGCTGGTTTGCAAGCAGAATGTGATGAGTGCCATAAGAAGGGAAGTAGGTGATACCAGCAAACATGACAAAAACAGAGGTGACAAAGCCAAAGACCAGAAAGCGAGCTCAGAGACGAGAGAGGGTGAGTATCAGACTACGCTCTAGCAAGGCGAGGACCAAGTCTTCCCATCACTCCCTGGTGAAGCCTGAAACCCAAGCAGATGTCCTTGCCCAAAGTAGAGGATCAGCTAACGCACATGGCTCTGATGCGAATGGCTCTGTTACAACCCCTCTTACTTATCTAAAGTAAAAGAAAATACATATGGGAACTAAGGCCCCCCCAAAAGTTAACTGACTTGCTAACGAGTCGTAAAACTGATTCATGTAGGACCAAACCCAGCTCTGCCTCCCAGCCAGCGCTTCTATCGACACCACCCAGCTGACATCAGCCTTTCCAACTCTGAGTGAACGAGGCCAATTTATTTTATCTTTCCTTTCAGTGTCATTTTTATCCCCCTTTAAACATCATCTGTAATAGAAAATCAGGTTAGGCAATTCTTGGCATTAAAAATAAACTTTTCCCATGTTCACAAAGTTTATTACAAAAACACGGGACATTATGCTCTCAGTTAGCATGCTGCTTTTGTATTTGAATATTAAATGTGAAATAAATACAGCTTTGTATGGTGCCACCTAGCTGGAAGGAACTCACATACTTTAAGGTTCTCCCAGTGACTTCTTTTGGCTGGCTGTCATGAATTAAAATATGGCATTTTTCCAGAAGAGTCCCACATCTCTGTCCTATACTGTATAACCTGCATATTTTGAGCTTCCGCAGCACACACATAAATAAGCCTGTGTTGTTTATTTTTATTGTATTAAAACATAAATAACATACATTGATCATTTTGACCACTTTTAAGCATACAATTCAGTGGTATTAGAATGTTGTGTGACCATCACCAGCATCCAACTCCAGGAGGTTTTCATCTTCCCAAACAGAAACTCTGTCTCATTAAACGACAACGCCCCATTCCCCCTTCCCCTCACCCCTGGCAGCCACCATGCCACCTTCTCTCTGTGAATTTCATTATCTAGGTACCTCACATAAGTGAAATCAAAGAATATTTGTCCTGGCTTATTTCACTAAGTGTAACATCCTCGGGTTTTATCTACGTTGTAGCAAGTGTCAGAATGTCCTTTTCAAAGCTGAATAGTATTCCACTGTATGTTTTATCCATTAATCTGTCAGTGGATATTTTGGTTGCTTCCACATTTTGGCTTTTGTGAATTAAGCTGCTGTGAATATTGAAATGCAAGCATCTGTTCCATTCCTCACCTCCAGTTCCTTTGGCTATATACCCAGAAGTGGAATTGTTGGACCACATGGTAATTCCATGTTTAATCTCATCGGGAACCTCCATACTGCTTTCCACAGCAGCTGCACAATTTTACGTTCCCACCTGCAAGGCACGAGAGTTCTACTTTCTTCACATCCTCACCAACCCTGACCATTTTTCCTTTGGGGAGGGGGAAGTTGATGTTGTGTTTAACGATTTCCATCCTGTTGTACGTCAAGGGGTATCTCATTAGAATTTTGATTGCCCAAGTGTGTGTGTGTACACATGCACACACAGCTAAAGACAGAGACACAGAGTGGCTGGTTCTCTTGGGGCTGGAAAAGACCTCTGTCATTAGATCCTGAGGCCTATCCTCTCTGTAGGCCAGGACACCGGTCTCCAGAGAAAGGACATAACTCTTGATCTTGACCCAGAGGCCGTGAGCAAGTTCACAAGAGTTTACAAAAGCATGTTTGGCTGAGAAGCTGGCATCTTTCCATGTCTTTTCTAACTCACTTCCTAAAGATTCTGCAGAACCTTGGAGGAAGAGGGCAAGGGAGGCAGGCAAGAAGGGACAGAAGAACGAGGGTACACGTCAGAGCCCAATATGGCCAAGCAGAAGGATGTACAGGCCCACAAGTGTCTTTGTTAAAGGAAGGAATTGGGCTCCAGTCACTGAGTTGCCAAAGCTAATTATGCCACAGTCAGGGTCCAGCTCAGACTCAAAGAGACTCAAATACTAACAGGGGAGAGATTCAGAATCCGGGTAAGGTTACCAGGGAGGTCAGAACCTTAGAGATTAGGATCTGGAGTGAAGTAGAAGCAAAATAACAGGAAACAAGGTCAGAAACTAGAAGGCCCAATTTGGCCTTCTAAATTAAGATCAGTTGCACAGGAAATTTAAGGCAGAAAAAAAATGAGGAGTCAGGAGGGTTCAAGGTCACTGAGACCTATTAAGCACAGAGAAGCAGATCACCAGCATTGAGTTGGAGATCCCCAATATCCCTACCTATGCCCGCTGCTGTTTCTTCCACCCACTGCCCCAGGCCTACCTCCTCTCCACACAAGGGTGATAATACTCTCAAGATCTTTCAAGTAGCTGTTAGGCAAACCACATTTATTTCCCTTTTCTCAGTGGAGTAAGCAAAGTAAACAGAAAAGTTAAGGGTTCTGTCCCCACCCAAACTGGATCTGCCCCTACTGCCAAATAAGGAGAAAAAATGTAAGATTGGTTACAGGGACAAAGTACCCTAGAGAGAAGTTAGTAGAGAATTTGGAGGTATTTATGGTAGGTGGAATTCTAGGATGGCCCCCACCATGCCCACCTTCTAGATGCATGTCCATATCGTCCCCAACCCTCGTGCAAGGGCAGGGTCTGGGCAAATGTGGCTATCATCCCTGTGTGACAGAAGGACTATTGTGGTGGGCCTAAGCTAATCAGAGGAGCCATTAAAATGAAGCATCAGAAAGACATTCTCCTCCTGGCAATGGTGGGAACTGCCTAAGGGGGTCACATGACAAGGAACTTCAGGCAGCCTCTGCAAGCTGAGAGCATCCTTCTGCCCAAGATCCAGCAAAAGACCCAAGACCTCAGTCTTAAATTGCAGGGAAGTGAATTCTGTCAACAACTGCTAAACAGGGAAGAGGGCCCAGCCCCAGACAAGAATGCAGCCCCAGTTGGCACCTTGATTTCAGCCTGTGAAACCCTGAGCAGAGGACCCAGCTAAGCCCTAGCTGGGCTTCTGACCCACAGCAACCGTGGCTAAACTAATCTGTTATGAAGCAATAAAAAAACACATACACTTTGCTTGCAGGATGGAGGACATACGCAGTACGCACCATCTGAACCTTGAGCATCTTTGATTTGTTCAGCGTGATGTAGAATAATAGATCGATACTCACTTCACAAATTCGCGGATCCACATGAGAACTTATGGAATATCTCATCCAACCCTCCAAGACAGTCAAGGGACTTGCTCAAGGTCACATGCTGCTAATTGGTGGCAAATACAGTGGTCCAACTTAAACATGCCCCTATCTGGAAGCAGTTTTGCTATAAAATGGGTCCAGGATCCAGAGGACTAGAAATTGCAGGACTCCTCATCTTGTTGAAATGCCTCCACTTCAGACAGGAAGAAACTGAGGCACAAAGAGAGTAGGGGATTTGCAGGGTTCTTTCCAATGAACACAGCCATGTAACAAATAACTACATGCGTGCAACTACCCATCCAAAGAGAAATCAGAAATCAGCCTGTTCCAAAAATCACTGCCTTCCCATTGATCCCCAAATTAATAAACAGCAAGGAAGATGCACAGGAGATACACAAGGTCCCCAGACAGACAACCAAGTTGTCCTCAGCCCACACAGGGCATTATGGGGTGGCTACTAAAAGGCCCAGGCCTTTATCCTTTATAGGAAGCCTTGGCTGCATTGAAGGAGAAAGTGAACACAGCCTGGAAGGGGAGGTAGCAGCAAGCTTGTTAGGCATTTTTTTTTTAGAAGCTTAGAAACAAAAGAAAATCTTGCAGCTTCGCTAGTCAAGGACCTTTTGTGGAGGCTGATGCGCATCAGTCCGATTTGGGGTGTGCGTGTGCGTGCGTGTGCGTGTGTGTGTGTGTGTGTGTAACCGAATAGCCTGTCAGGGCCTCATTTTCCACGATGCAAGTCTCCCCTAACTGATAACACTCTAAATAACAGGTGAGTGGCTCCTGGCAGGAAGGAGATTGTCTGACCTCATTGTTTGCCTTCTCCCCCCCTCTTTGTTCTTCACAAATAAAGGTTTTTTAATAAACTGAAAGGTCCTCCGCTCTTGCCTGATGATAAAATGAAAGGAACCAGTGAGGTATGGTACAACGTGGCAGCAAAAAAGGAGAAGCTCATCAGAAAATAACAAAGGTGCAAGTGAAAGATAAGGCAGCTGTCAGAGATTAATCCTGCGCGCCTGATTGTTTTCTTTAATACCAAAGCCTGCACTAGCAAGCGATAAGTTTGCTGAGTAATTTGGTTTTGGGTGAGGAAATAAAATTCAGGTAGGCCCCGTAATTGATTTCCCTTTTTTTTTAGTTTTCTAAACATTAAACAACAACAACAACAACAAAAAGCTCTGCTTTGGCGACACTTTCTTGCAGCTGCACTGCTGACACTGTCCCCTCGACGGGGCCCACCTCCTTTATCCCAAACGCACCTGCAAGTGGGGTGGGAGTAAGCAAGAAAAGTGCCCCTTTGCCAGCAACCTAAGGTGCAATTTACATGAAATCCTTAAACGCATGTCTGCTATGGACCGAATTGTGCCACCACCCCATTCCAAAAAAATACTTGGAAACCTCACTCCCAATACCTCAGAATATGACTTACTTGGAAATAGGGTCTTTGCAGAGGAAATCAAGTTGTAATGAGGTCATTAGGGTGGGCCCTGACCTGATATGACTGGTGTCCTTCTAAATAGGAGTATTTGGACACAGACCCATGCGCACAGAGAGAATGCCACGTGGAGATGAAGGCAGAGGTCAGTGTGCGAGGCATGGGACATATTCTCCCCCAGAGTCTCCAGAAAGAACCAACTCTGCAGACACCTTGATCTCAGACCCCCAGCCTCCATAACTGTGAGGCAGTAAGTTTCTGGTGTCTAAGGCACCCAGTTGGTGGTACTTTGTTATGACAGCCCCAGCAAACTAGTACATCAATCTCTCATACACAGGTGCAGCAAGAAACCCTGACCTCTAACTTGAATGTCACATTAAGCCAATGTGAGGCTTAATGTGGAGGCTTAATGAACAGAACTGGCCTCCAGTTCTGCTCCTGGCCTCCATTGCCCGCCTACACTCCCACACACTCGCATCAGTTTCTGACTGCATTAAGCACAACGCCAAAGAAGGCAGTCAAGGGAAAGTACCACCTGAAGCCACATCCCTGTCCCTCCCTCTGTGTGTGAGGATGAGAGCCCCTTCCTTCATAAGTCACACTGGGCATCATTAATGTAACAGGGTGCAACCAAGAGGGGGGCCCCAAACAGGGATATGTAATGGGGTCCAGAACTCAGAGTGTTCAGAAAATATTATATATATGATGTCCTCACCCCCACCATTCTGAGCTGGGGGAAGGGACACATGGAGCAGGACCATGCAGGGCTGTTTTGTACAGCCACAGCTTTGCAGCTAACCTCTGGCATGGCCATTTAACATATCTATCTATGGCCTTTAACTGGTTTCATGGATATGTTAAATAGCTGTGGCCATGCTTTGAGCCAGAGGGATGGGATGGGAGCGACTTCAACCCAGAAAGTAACTGGGAAGCAACTCCCCCTGGTTACAGCGCCTGCACGAGAGCCTGGAGATGATTAACTCCACAACATGGGGCCATGCCTGCCTGGACTTACTATGGCAGCCCAGTAAAGCTGGAAGGATAGAGGAGTGCTGGCAGGTGTAACTGATTGTGGGAGGAGTCAGAAATGGGGTTGCAGAGGAGGATTGGCGTGGGATTTAAACCCATACATGGCAGCCATGACGGGAATCATCACACGGCGTTGGCTGAAGAGTTGGGACCACGTGGCTTTGGGGTGCTCCCTTTTGCCACATGGCTTAGGCAGCAGGAGAGACTTTGCCCAAAAGAAAAGGGGTGAAAGGACTTACTTGCTGGGGGAAGTAAATAATTCCTTTCCTTTTCACCAATCTCTGGCATTGAGAGATATCTTTCCTCTAGTAGCAGGCAAAGTGAACCTAGTACAGGGGCAGGGAACCCCCAGAGAAAAAGTGGGGGGTCCTTTTGGTAATAGTATATGGTTCACTGCCCCCAGGTCTGTTCTTGAGCATTAACAGTGCCCTTGTTATGTCTGCACATTCAGCCCATTCCTCGTCATCCCTGGCTGTGGAAAGTCCAGAGCAGTGACCTCAGGTTGATTCTAGAGAATGCCTTGAAGTGTGTGTGGGGGGGGGGAGGGGGGCGGGGAGGGGGCTTGCACTGGAAGTCCTGACTGGCAGGCAAAATACGTGGCACCTATCTCTGGGTTTATTTAGCTCTTGAGACCAGTACTCTTCAAACCTGAATGCGCATCAGAATGAATTGCCTGGGAATCTTATTAAAATGCCAACTCTGACTCAGTAAGTTGAATGGGGCCACAGAGATTGCATTTCTAACAAGCACCCAGGTGATGTGGATGCTGCTGGTGCACGGACCACGCCCGAGGTGCAAGATTCATACCAGGGGCTCAGGAGAAGGATCCCTAGGCTGTACGGACCTAAGGCTTTAAGTGGCCACAAAACTCCACAGACTTCAACATCTCTGGGTTGGAGAAACCTTCATTGGGGTCGGGGAGAAAACACTGAAGGAAACAGCTTGGGGGTGAAGCTGGGAGCTCTCGAGGGAAGAGCCTCATGTGCACGTGCATCCAGGCGCATGCTTGCAGGCAGCCCCAGCAGCAGCCGAGCCTCACTTATTGTGACAAAATGAACAGCCCCCAGGTTGCTCATCCAGCAGCTAATTTCTCATCTTATCTATTATGTGAATGAGACAGGAAAACAGTTTCCTGTTTCTCGCAGATATCACGGACATGAAAGACACTGAAGAATTCCCTGGACAGCCGTGCAGTCCCATCCAGCCAGCTCCCTAGTTTCACAGGGAGGAGATGATGCAGCCGGCTGCTCCCAGGTGGAGGCAAGAATTCTTTGCGGACACTCCTGAGCCAGCACCACTTTGGGAAATGGCTGAGGGGCTGACCGGTATTTTTGGTGCTAATATTCCATGGTGGATATTCTTTGAGGCCCAGGTGATTGGCCAGGGAGTGGGTTTGAGGTTGAGGCCTTTCATGGTCCATCTCCATGCTGGCTGTGTGATGGGGGTGAAGGATCCCCATCAGGAAGGAGGCCAGCCAGCAGCTGCCACCCCCTCCTCCAGCCCACTCAACAAGCCCCACCAGCCTCAGGCACCTCCTTCCCAAAGCCCCACCAATCACAAACCTTCCCCTAGAAAAGTTAAACATTCCTCTGGTATAACTCTGTGTCTTGGGGAATCACAGCTCTTTGTGAGTGTTTGGTTTAACTCTTGCTAACACTGAAGAACAGGCTCAGGGTGGTAGACGTAGTTGTCTGAAGTCACCTGACAGGTAAATAGCTGAGCCTTTTGAGTCCGTGCAGTGGTCGAGGTCTGGTGGAAGGGCAGGTCTGAGACAGGGAGCAGTGTCGGTGAGGGCAAAGGGGCAGAGTCTAAAGAAGACAGGATATCAGGAAAATCCTCCTAACTCAGGTTCCAGGTTTTGACCCGGAAACAGAACACACCTGAGAACAAGTTCTGACAGAGAGAGAAAGAGCAGGTAAGTCCGACACGAGAGGCTCCAACATCAACTGCCCATTATAATCATTTGAGGATTTTTTTAAATGCACCTGGCCGCACCACCCTCCAGACGAATTGAATCTGATCTCTTAGGCCTCACGGGCCAGGGGAGCTGGGTAAAAGGGCAAACTCTCCGGCCCCACCCAGTCCTGCTGAATCGGAAACTGGGCGATTATCCTGCATATTCAGCTTTGAGAAGTGCTTCCCGGGATAGGCATTGGAACCACCTGATGCCCAGGCCCAAGAAATCGGAATCTCTAAAGGACAAGGCCTGCCGTAGGTGGCTTACAGAGACTCAAGGGCCAAGGAGAGGAGATCAGAGCAAAAATGTAAGCATGAAGCCTCAGAGCTGAACTGACCTGCAGTTCAGCTCGGCAAAGGCCCCGGCATCTTCAGGAAAAGCAAGTGGGGGAGGAAGTGGAGGCCAGGACAGTCTGGTCCATCTCAGCTCCATTTTAAGGCCTGATCAAATCACAGGTGACTTCAGTGGTCTACAGCCTGACATTCTACGTGCATCCGAAACAGGGCAAGAGCAGTGACGTGACTTGGAAGGCCCAGGGTGCTATCCCGGACAAGTAAGGGAAGGCAGCAGGGTAGGCAGTACCTAACAGCTACTAGGATTAAAGACAGGTTCTAATAGTTCTGTCACAGCCGTATGGCCTCGGGCACATTTTTCAACCTCTAAAGCCTAAGTCTGCTCCTCTGTAAAGTGGAGAAGACCACGAACAGCTCCTTCACGGAGTCATTGTCACCTGTCAGGAGCTAAATGTATAAAGTGTTTGACAGAGTTTCTGGTTCATATGCACAAAAAAAGTAGCTATAATTAGTAGTAATAATTCAACGTCAACTCCATGGTCATTCTGAAGAAGATTTGAAATTAGTAGAAGACAGATGAGATGTGAACAATAACTTTTTCTTTGCAGAGTGAAAAACTGATGTGGTTTATAAATAACTCTCTGGACTGTGGAAGGCTATTAGCTCTGCCCACTCTAGGCAAGCCCAGTTTAATCCACCGCAGTGGGTTTCTACAAATGTAAAAAGAACAACGACCGAGAAATATACAAGAACACATGGGGAGGCATGAAAATCAAAAAGGCATTAACTTATAGAGAAAAGGGAACAAGGAGCTAGGTTAAAATTATGCAGAAGACCCTCCAAATAAATACCAGAGTGAAAAGACAGCTAATTGAAGAATGAGAGAGTTTTCTTAACCAGTGCTAGCTGAGTAAAAATATAATTATCTTTGATTCATGAAGATTGCTACAATATGACTCATTTACCAAAACAGTTACCAGCAAAATTACATTTGTTACTGTGGGAAGACCACGTGGGAGCGAGGGCTGTAGTAAATACCAAATATGTTTCTATTTTCACAGTGGCACCTTGAAGGAGAGTTTTGTTTCCTCATCAGCAGTTTTCTGTGATGCAGCCGCTCTCCGCAGGGCCTTTGGTGACTGAGGGGAACACGGAGAGATGGGAAATACTAATGTCACTGTTCCCAGCCAGGTCCTGAGAGGGTCTCAACTTTCCCGGCCTGGGCACAGCACTGTCTGCGTCCCAGACGTCTTCCTCCTCAGCAGCTGTGCCCTTGGCTTTCATGCATATCAAGTGGATGCCTCTGTCCTCAGAGAGTACTCAGATACCTAGAAATTGGAAAACATGTCTTTTTGTTTATTAGTTGTCTGATTGCTCTAAGAAGGGAAAACCAGCATTTCCCCTCTCATATGTTTTCTCTTTAACTCAGCTGTGGTGGACTAGGCGTTCATCCCCACAGCACGGAGCCATTCAAAGGTTCAGAGCTGCAATGATCTGTGTGTACGGTGACGGGAAGACGACTGCCAGGTCCGTGCACTGCTAGGCGGGCAGATGCTGCACAGAGGGGATCTTGAAGGTAAGAGGGGACTCCCAGTGTTCTGGCCCAACCTTCTTAAGGCCTGCCATGGTCCTAGGGGGCACATGTATGGAGGGGAACCATACGTCCTATAAAAATAGAAGGAATGGCATAGGAAAAATAAGAAGATGCAGTTCTCACACAGTAAAAGAGCACTGCAGGGAGAAATGTCCAGAAAAAAAGGCAGCTGCAAACAGTTCTGCAAGAACAAGAGTAATGAAAATAAATACAGCTTACTGGCCTAATGAAGAACATTTCAGAGCATGTTGAGACCTTAACTGAAACAAATGAGGATCATTATCTTCCCTGGGCTCTCCTGTTCAGTGTAGGACAAGAACCGCACAAATAGAAGGAGATGACCAGGCTATCACGGTAGAATTATAACCCCACACCAGACCTGGGCCTCTTAATAAGACAAGCCATTTTCATCTCCAGTCCCGGAGCCACTTGAGGCCCAGAAGACCATCAATATGAATGATGCTTTGCTGTCTTCATCCTGGAGTAATTAATGTTGTAAGAGCCACCCACCTCTCTTTCCTCCCAACATAAGTAAGTGCATAAGTATTTCCTTAAGACCTGGAAAGTAAAGATTCTGGTGCTGGGTCTCTCTCAGGCTGAGACCAACCACACTATTATTTCTTAGGTACCCACTATGTGTAAGGCATTGCACGAAGTAGCTGACATGCATTACTTCATTTAATGCTATCCACAGGCTTAGGAGGTATCACCAATACCCCCGCTTTTAATTTTTTTTAATTTTTATTAATTTTAGAGAGACAGAGAGAGAAACATTTTCTGTTGTTCCACCTATGTATTCATTGGTTCAGTCTTATACGTGCCCTGACCAGGGATCAAACCCACAACCTTGGCCTAGAGGGATGATGCTGTAACCAACTGAGCTACCTGGCCAAGGCAAATATCCCCATTTTAAAGAAAAAGATAAGTGAGGCTCAGAGAGGTTAAGTAACTAGACCAATGCCAAACAGTAAGTGACAAATCAGAGGTTAACACAGAATACCAGTTTAGTTTTTAGGGTCAACCTCTGTGAGGAGGGGACAAAGATGAAAGCAAGCAGTGTGTCAGAGCAGACAGGAAGGGGACAGTCATTCCATGCAGAGAAAGGGGCTGTGCAGGGGCCCAGAGGCAGAAAAGAGCTTGGAAAGTGTGAGGACCTTTCTGATATCTACTACTCAATGACAACCCACCCCAAAACTGTTGCTTAAGACAACGGCATTCAAAAGACAAGACAATGCATTTGCTCATGGTTTCGCAAGTTGGGCAGGGTTCACCAGGACAGCTCATTACCGCTCCGTGCGCTGTCAGTTGTGGCAACACAACTGGAGCTAGAGACTCCTTATATGGTGGCTTACTCGTGTGGCAGGGAAGTCAGTGCCAGCCATCAGATGGGAGCCCAGGCAGGGCTGTCAGCCAGGGGCCTTGCTTCTCCTGCATGCATGGCTGCTTGGGCTTCCTCCAGCATGGCTGCCGAGGTCCCAATGGGAAGAGGTGAAAGCTGCCAGTCCTTTCAAAGCCAAGGTTCAGAACTGGCAGTGTTGCCTCCACCTGTTCAATCGGTCAATTCCTTCACATCCCCCACCTCGATTCAATGGAAGGAATGACAATGAAAAAAAGGCAGTGATGTGGGGGTGGGCTAGGGTGGAGAAGCAAGGAAGGACAGGGCCCTGGAGAGAGGTTTTCAAGCCTTTATTGGCCACGTGAAGGAGTTTGGATTTCACTCTAAGTACAATAAGGAACCTTTGTTTCTTTTTGGACACTTTCACTTATCTCAACTGTAGTTCAAGACTATGAAGAGTAGCTACTCAAGGGATTCCAGTTTAGGTCCGTAGAGCAAATATGAAGGCACATAAAAAAATGAGGGGATTAGCCTCGTCTATGCCTAACTCATAGACACAGACAACAGTGTGGTGATGGCCAGAGGGAAGGGGGGTGAGGGATGGGTGGAGGTGGGCAAAGGGTGGGGGGAATGGGGATATATGTAATAGTGTCAACAACAACAACAAAAAAGATGCATTTAATTCAGGTTTTAATGAGCATAAGGCATTAACACACTGTCATCCTCAGATACAAGCTCCCCCAAACTTCATGTGTTGCTGAGTGACCCTTGTAACACACCAGGATGCAGAAACAATGCCAAGACCCCTCACCAGGCACAGCACAGGTGCTGCCACACCACCTTCACAGGGAGAAATGACGGTGGCCAGGTTTCCTGTCCACCCACCATCTTTGAATATGTTGTACTCCGGAAACTGAAATCCAACAGCCCTTCGGTCTGTCAGTCATCCAGCCATCTGTGTCTAAACACCTCTTTGAGGTCAGATGGCTGGGCTCTGCCCATGCAACCGAACCGCCAGCTCCAGCATGACCCCCCAGTGGTCTGATGTTTTCATGGTTGGAGAACTGGGCACGTTTGTGTCAATTCGAGTTGCTAGATGAGAGAGAGAAGGGAGGAGGAATAGCTTCCCTTTGCTGACAGGGACCTGCACTTCTCTGTACACCAATGGGTTTAAACGTACTGACACCTCGGAGATTGGAACAGTGCTACTGAGCACATACCAAATATCTTCTGTACTGACACGCTAAAGATACCAAGATAAGCTAGACATACACTAAGTTCTTGAAAAGAATTACTCATAAATAGATCTTCTCAAAACTATAGTGATGGACACATTCGAAAATATAATGAGATCACAGGAGTATGGAACCGAGCTAAGTTTTTAGGGGTGATGAGGCTGGAGAAACTTGCTGGAGGAGGCGACTTAGGACCTCAGTTTAGGAGGAGGAGGAGGAGAGAGAACCTGGGGAATCAAACTTGTTAGAGTGAGGCATTGCATTTAGACGCAGGGCAGGCATGAAAAGGCAACATAACCTAAAGTTACTGGAATATACCTTTAATACAAGGGATGGAGAGGGCGGGTGAGGAAGGACTGTTTATGATATATTAAGGAATTTAGCACTTACTCTGTGACTAACAATGATTTTTAAAGAGGAGGAACGACTTGGTAAGATTTGTGGTTCAGATAAATTATTCTGGTAGAAAATTAAAGAAAGACGATGTTGGGGCAAGACTGAAGGAAAAGACCCTGATAAGAAGTACTAACCCAATTTAAGGGAAATATTGGCAAACCTATGGCAGTGGTAATGGGAATGAAAAATATAATTCAGATCTGAGAAGCATTCATGAGGTTGAGTTATTGGGATTTAGGAATAGATTTGATATAAGAAGAGGAGTTCAAGGCCGAAAGTAGATGTTAAAGCTGGAAGAATAGGGATGTATGTTCTCACCACATGAGAGACACACAATGCACGTGGCAGAGAGTCTCTAGATTCAGGAGAATAATGAACTTAGAATGGAGTTTTGGAGCTCATCAGTTTTTAAGGGGGGCCAAGAGGAGAAATGGTCATAGAAGAAGCAGAAGAATCTGCACAATCTGGTGTAATTAAAGCCAAAGGGTCGAGATACCAGTGTGCAGCTGCGTGATGAGCCGAATCAGATGCACCAGAGCAGTCTAGTCAGCTACCTAACGTACAAGTGGCCATTGGATTATGGCGTGATGAAAGTAGAAACCAGATTATAAAGGTTGAATAATAAGTGTGAGGCAAAGATGCTAGACAAAACAGTGGAGAATCGCTTTGCCCAAAGTCTGACTGTTCAGGGAAGGAAAGCACTGCACAGTGCGGGGAGGGGGTGGAGTCGGGTGGAGTCAATGAATTTTTTGTTTGTATTTGTTTCTTAAGAATAGGAGAGACCTACTAATGAAACAGGGAAATTATCTGAGAGAAATAGAGGGAAACATCCAAGAGAAATGATATGAGGAGTTGGAACCAAGAGGTAGGCTTGAACCATTCAGTATGTGCTTCTAAACACATATTAAATACCTTCTGTGCAAGGTGCTAAGCATACCAAGTTAGACACACCCCAAGTTCTGGAAATGTTAAGTATACTTAAGAGGAATTAACCAAAAAACGTACCTTTTCAATACAATATAGAAAGTATAGTGATAGAAATGTTCGAAAAACACAATGAGATCACAGAAGCACAAAGTGAGCTCAGCTTTCAGGGGCCGTGAGACGGAAGAAATGCCCTGGAGGGAGGTAAGAAGAGAGTGAGGGAACGGCGCGTTCAGACGGGAGGCCGAGAAAGTTCATATATGGTTGCATCCCACCCCTAGCATTTTGTGAGCCCAGGACAAGAGTACAAGCAGATGCTCACCTATAATTTTTTCAAAATTATAATCCAAGCCAAAAAACAGTTAAGTGAAATACACTCCACAGATAGGATATCTATAGTTGATAGACATTAAAAAAAATACCACCTATATTGACAGATACACCTTCTTTTAAACTTGGGAAGCCAAGCTCTAATTCAGAGTTTTGTTCTCCTCGGAGTTTCATGCTGAAGCACAGAAGCACAGGGGAGCCACCACCAGCCCATGACCCAGCTCTCCTCTCTTCCTGCCATCGGCCCCATCGCGTACCACAAGGGACTGGACCAGCACAGCAGCGTGGAGACCATGCCCACATGCCCAAGGCTCTGTCCACATCCCTCTGCAGACAGCCACTCCTTGGCCACTGCTTCAGCCTAGACATGCACACACAGGGGGTTCATCCATCTTTAGGGGAAAGGGGTGGGAGAAGACATGCTCACAGGCCATGGAAGCAGGCTTATGGCAACCTGTGCAAGGAATTCTGGGGTCCTGATCCCTTACCGCACAGGGGCGGAGCACTTAGAAGGTGAGGAGTGGGCTCTGGGTGGGCATGCCCCCGAGACTCCACACCCCCATTGCCCCATAAGGGGGAGCCCAGTTGGCAGAGCCCAGAATGCTCTCTATAGCGCCGGGCCCCTCTTGCCTGGTCCTGGAGGTGGGACTGCCTGGTAGCCTCCCTTTTCTTAATGAAATCCAGAAGCTAGTGTCGTCTGCTGAGACTGAAGTTGTGTGGGGATCCATCCAGGGAAATCAGTGCCACCTCGCAGGTCTGGTTCTTTCAGTTCTTGGGAAACACAGTATCCAAGCAGTTTGCCGTGAGAATCTGTTCCTTAACTTGAAGAGAAACCATGCGCTGGGCAAGCAAATGTAGATCGGAATCATTGAGGTACAACTTGCAGGCATTTCTTGGTAGATTTTTCTTCTCCTCGCCGCCCACTTGAACGGGCCCATAGACTTGCTCTGTGACAAAACCATGGACGGGGGAAAGAGCATTACAAACCCCACTTCAAAGTCAGAGGACTGTTATGAAACCTGGTTTCAGCTCAGGAGTCCCCAGCAGTGCTAAAGCAGGTCACCTGCAGCAAGAGACTCCCTCATCACGAGGGCTGCAGGGCCATGGGACAGGAGGGCCTCCTCTCCTGCCTTAAAGGCAGGTCTGAGTTCAGGTGACGTCAAAGGTCAGCAGGGACTGAGGCCGATAGGGGGTGGATGTCTGGAGAGAACTAAAACAGATCTTATGACAACACGAACTTTCTCTCCGTGAAAATGGAATGCTTCAAGAAAGAATAAGATGGGGTGTATTAAATAATGGAGCAATGACTAAACTCAAGTTCCACAATTTTAAAAATATTTGTATACATTTGTAAAATTTTCCTAATGTTACTTTAAGAGTATTTTAACTTATCACTCTATTATACCTGAATATTGATCAAATGATACTTTTAAAAATACTAGGATTCAAAAGACCTGTTCTACCATTAATTTTCTATAATGGCTGCTGAAATCTTATTGTCTACATTTTATTGCTATGAAAACTAAAATATAGAGCAATTAAGTGACTACCCAATGAGCAAGTGACAGATTGGAAATAGCACCTACTATTTTATTCTACCTATTAAATCATACTTCTTGCTAACCTCAAGGTGCCTCTTTTCCACTAATCTACTTCCAATTCATGGCTACTGAATTGTACCATGCTACTGAAGATCTGTATGCTGGCCCTAGGAATCTATAATTAGTCAGCCCTAGATGTATGTTAGATTCTGTTAAAAATTTTCATTGCAAGAGTAAAAGAGATAAAACTCAAAACATCTTTTGTTGTTTTTTGAGGATAAAGTAACTTATGTGATCTGATGTTCCATGTATGAGCAAAAGGGAGCCCTGGTTTTAAAAAGAGGTGGTAAGGAAAATGTTCAAGGAGAATGCATGATGGATTCATAATATGTGGCCTTGTATTAAATATCTCTGCTGTCTGAACACCCCTCCCCCACTCTACTCCCTCTCATAGCAATTATTAACTACCTTATATTTAGGTCTATGTATGCACATTTTATTTTCCCTACCAAATTCTAAAGGCAGTGATTACGTCTTATATATTGTGTGTCCTTCACAGAGCATAACAATGCCTTACTCATGGTAGTTGCCCAGTAAAATATTGCTGAACAAAAAAAAAATTTTTGGATTACATCACTAGCCCTTTGAGACTGGCGTCCAGCAGGACCAGCCCTAGCAATTAGTTAAATCCTAGGACCACTGTCAAGGACGGAGGGGATGAACTGCAGTTCTGAACCAACAGCCATTCCATGCTCCAGAAGCACACACCCAATGAAGGACTGTGCATTACAGAAAGCCTGCTGTTGGGATGAAGAAACGAAACAGATACAAATCCCACATTTAGTTTCTGCTCTGACTTCAAGGAGGAGGATGCATGCACTTCTCATCAGGCTAAAAAGACTGCCTAGATAAGAAATAAAAATCTTAAGTGAAAGATGATTTAAAATTTTTATTGTATGGGAAATTCCTTTCTGGTGAACTTATCCTCAAGGGAAAATCTGTTTATTGTGAAGTAAAAGGGAAGTCCCAAGTAATTATTAATCATCCTTCCCACCCGAAGAAAGGAAGTCAGTAACAATATTCCGATGTGTGTCGTATCTAAACTAAACTACAAAAGTAGCTTTTTACCACTGCCTGCAACTGCTGTCTGGAAAACAGCCTAGTTTATATAATTGCACAGCTGTGGGCAGCCTGGCTTCCGAAATTCAGGATGCATTTTGATAGCATGTGTCAGACCTATAAAAGGGTTAATTTTGAAAACAGCCACTTTCGTATACAGATGGAGACAGAGTGCTATCATCAATGTTTAATCAATCAATAGGCATTTATTCCTACGATATAAAGTTTACATTATCCTCCATCTGGAGCGATGGAGGAATAAGGAAGGGAATCTGTCAAAAGCAAAATTACTTCTTGTTAGCTTTGCCCCTGTAATTTCAGTTCAGCTTAGTACGTGTTAATCTTTTTTATGACTTAAAAAGGCAATAAAAAGTGATTATACATTAACCCTCTTGTGAATTTCTCAAATACTTTAATCTAAACCCAACAATTTAGCCTGTGTTCTGGGATGAGCTGTCAGACCTCTGTCTCCTGACATGATCAGATAAGTGGCCGGTTACTCTGTAGGTTCCATTTCTTCACTAATTCTCTTCAACCCTGTAGTTCTTCTAGATTTCTCAGCCCTTCTCTTTCTGCAACAGCTCTGCTCTCTGTTTGAATTTCAAAGTCTAGGAGTCCATGTTGTAGAAAATGGAATTGCATCTGCAAGTCCCTAGACAATGTTAACTTCTCTAAGACTCAGTTTCTTTATCTTTCAAATGGTTACATGAATACCTGTCTCGGTAAAAGGAAGTGGGGAGGTTGTTGTGAAGATCAACTGAAACAGCATATGTGAAATGCATAGCACATACGGACCACTTGATTCATGCCAGTGCCTTTTTCCTACCCTTAAAATGTAATTGCTTGTTTTCTCTGCATTCAGAACAGTGTTTTGTTAGTGCTGTTTGTTTCATTCACTAGACTGAGGCTCGTTAATTCTCATGGCCAAAGCACAGTGCAGAAGAAGCAAATTTGTATCTTTCATTTCTAAAAAGACTAATTAGTAGAAAGGGGGGGAATTAAACATATAAATGTGTTTAGTTGATCATCAGGGAGTAAGATTACTTATTATTATGTTGTGATATTATTTTTAATATTCACCCAAGGATATGCTTATTGATTTTAGAGAGAGAGGAAGAGAAAGAGGGAGAGAGAGAGAGAGAGAGAGAGAGAAAGAAACATCAGTCACTCTGTTGCCTCCTGTACCTGCCCCAACCTGGGATCAAACCCGCAACCTAGGGGTATACCCTGACGGGGGATGGAACCTGCAACCCTTTGGTGTACAGGACAACACTCCAACAAGCGAGCCACCAGGCCAGGGCTGTGTTAATATATTATTTATAAATTATTATTATAAGTTTGATCATTACTATTACCAGTAAATGAGCAAGGGGCGGTCAGTAAAGTCCTTACCCTCCTGACAGGGTGACTAACACAGAGGACGGCACGTTGCATAAACGTGTGTTCTATAGAACATGTGTGCTGTTCTCCATCCTATCTTATCTTCTAAATTTTCCTGATAAAGAAAGAAGTGGACAGGAAGCCTCCTCCTTAGTAAACTCTCACCGTGCCACTAGGATTTCCACACGCATGCTGCAGTATTAAAAAGTCCCAGAGCACGAGTCTCCAGGCCACTGTACTTTCTGTGACAACCATCTGTTATGTGCAGAAAACCTTTGGGTAGAACATAGAGAGCTGCTCCATGGTGTTTAAGTTCCCAAATCAAAGGTGATAGTTGAAGGTAACACAAAGACCTACTTCTCACTGCAGCAATTTCTACTTAGTCCAGCGCTGTGTGGGCAGCCATTGGAATGCAGCACAAAATCAGTAGGTACTAATGCATAATGAATAAAGGTTTACTCCCAAACCGGCCATCAGATGGAAAATCGATTTGATTTCACAATCCAAACCATTGTTCACCCACTTGTTCTGCTTCTTGCTCTCTGTATGTCCTACTTTTTCCTATTCCCAGACTGCTCAACCACTAAGTAAATTTATCACCATAACAAGTTCAACCTGCTTCTTTTGTCTAAGCTAGACTTTGCATTGCAATAAAAAATTATTCCATGGTAAGAATTGAGAGCGCAGATGTGAATATTTAGTAATTATTATGTCATGAGAGTCCCCACAAGGTACTCCACTGGGCGTGCTCCCAACACGAAATCAAACCTGTGGAGGTGAAGTGTCAGTGGTTTGATTTCTGTCAGGCCCTTCTGAGCGATACAAAGAAGACCAGGGAGAGTGTAGCCAACGGCCAATGACCAGGAAAGAGTGCAAGAAATATCTCATCTTCTCATTTTTCTTTAAATCAACCTAAGTCAAATGCTAAGCTCCAGTTCCCTGAACAGTGGAAAGGTCAATTTCAGTCATATGGGAGCTCTCCGCCTCCAGGTCCACACCAAGGTCCTGGAACTTACGTAGTACTAAATCTCAGGCCCCACTGCTCACCAGACACTGTGGGACAAGGACTAGCACCAGGGGCTCCATGCTCCCAGCTCTTGGGGATATAACAGTCCACTTCCTTCTGCTCCATTCATGGGGATCAGAATGTCTTTGGCTGACTGGAAGACCCCTGCCTCTGACAGCATCAGGCAGACATTCCCTCCAAGCTGGGTGGCAGCTTCTTGGGCTCCTTGCTCCCTACTTCTGATGAAACCCATCAACAGCCAACCTCCTCCCCGTCCTGGGTACAAGATCTCTCACCCGCCTCTCACTGCTCTCAAAAGCACTCCCAGCTACTCTTTCTTCTCCAGGGATACCTAATATCACCTGAGTTCTGGCTTTTACAGAAATCAGGAAGAGCTTCCAAGTTTTGAGGCGAGAGAGGGCAAGCCTCAGATTTCTGTTAGAAATGGGAATGGTGGAGGTGACCTTGAAAAGGAAACAAAATTGAAATCTCAGAAAATTATCCTATCCCACTGTTCTCACAACCAAGCAGGAGATTAGAGTTGCCCTTGACTTCTTGGCCTGGGAACTGGGTAGGATCGACTCCCCTGACAGAGAAGTCCTAGGAGCCACAGTTAAGATGTACCAGCTCCAAGGACACTGGCTAAGTGTGAGAACTGAGAAACAGTCACAGGTGTCTCCAGGCAGTGACCCAGTATGCCTTCCCACCCAGCCCTTGAGTGATTCTGGGTAGAGGTGCACAGGGGTCGGCAGTAGTAGATTAAATGGAATAAGGAAGACAAAATAAAGAGTCATAATAGCAAAAGCATCACAGAAATCTGCAAACACAAGTCCATCCTACCTTTCAGCCTAAAATCCAACCAGATATATGCAAAGAGGTCATCCCATCAGTGGTCAAAGGGATGACCAGGTTGATGCCAGCAGGGGGCTCCAAGGAAGAAGAGGGAAGGAAGGTCATTCACAGAACAGTGTCATTGCCCAGAGCCAGCTTGAAGGGGCCCTAAGAACCAAGCAGGACAGAAGAAATCATGTTTACTCAGGGGCTTCTTAGAGCCATGCAATGGACAGACAGTGGACAAATGGCCAGGCAATACTATTGGAGCAAGAGGACAGGAGAGGCAGATATGCGCAACACTCAGAAATTCTGCCAGGGAACTGGGGGCTTTCGTAGCCAGGGACCCCACTGCCAGAAGTTCCAGAAGAGTCCACACCTACTACCATTCACCACTGCAGACAGAGACTTCTGACTGTGCCCTGTCAGTCTGGGATTGCTGAGGAAGCTTGAGTTACACTGGCAAGCACAAGTAAAAACCTCATAATACCGTAAGAAAATAGTTAATTTTCTTAAATGACAATGTACCTCTGTCTGGTGCCTGTGTGATTTGACTGAGATCGAACTTAAGCAAATACTTATGGGAACAGGAAGCAACAATTAACAAATTCATTAATTCAATTACAGCACAGGGTAGCTCCTCAATAAATGTTTGTTGTCACCGCTGCCGATGATAATTAAAATCCTGTTTCTAGATGGGTTGTGATGTATAATCATTTCATAACTATCTAAGTCCTTATGCCTTGATGAGAACTATCATTATGTGTAAATATTGACTCAGGCTGAGCCTCACACATTCCATTGAAATTCAAGTTTATAATCTCCTACTAACCAACAGTAATGAACTAAACTGGGACCTCAGTCCAAACAAACAACTGCTTGTGTTGGTGGAAGCGCAGGCATGATCCTAGGCCAGTACATCTTGGAGTCGTTTTTCCATACACTACAGACAATCTGGGCTGATGTGACAGACATTTCTCCATGAGACTTCTGAGATTTCTTCACCAGTCAATGGTTTTTAGGGTTATTAGCGAGGAAGGTCCTCTCCCCGATTCAGTCTCCACAAAATACCAGGAGGAGGTCGGGAGTCCAAGAGCTCCTGGAAGGTTCAACGGGCCTGTGGTTCTCCTGACACCATCCACTGGAATTGCCCTAGAAGTAAAGAGGAGTAGCAGCTCTTTTCTTTTTTAGGAGAATATCTTGTCTCTAGAATGACCAAAAACTATATATATATATATATAATTTTTGGTATATATATATATATTTTTAAATGTCAGCCAAAATTGCAAGAACTGAAATGCTGAGCTGAATTTGGGTCCTGGCAGGCACTTGTCAACATGTCTTCCTAATTTTAATCAGAAAGTTAAAGACTGAATGGATATAGACATGGGACTCTTTTACACACTTCCTCTGCCACACCCAACATCCTCCACCACACACACACACACACACTCTCTCTCTCTCTCTCTCTCTCTCTCTCTCTCTCATACCCCCCGAACTATTTTATAACTTACCAAAATGATCCACAGGACACTATTTGTAAGGGAATCAGAGTAAGTCAGGCAGCAACTTTCAAAATCAATAAACCCAAACCCAAATTTATATTTTGCCACAAGTTACCCCTCAGTACCATCCACCTCATGCAAATCAGCTGAGGTGTTTGCACCAGCAAGACTGTCAGGTGTGAGATATCATGTCCTCTGCCCAGAGCCTGGGGTGGGAGTCGATGGTCTCTTTCACAGGCACCAGTGAGATTAGTGTGGAGGGCAATAGATATTAATGTACTTTTCTGTATTTCTGTATATGTACCTTCTCTCGTTTGAAGTATCTATTGAAGGGAAGGGAAAAGATGGAAAGCATTGATTATTCTAACAGAAATTCAAAGGGAAATAAAGTGTTTATATTTAGCTTTCAACATTCAAAATTGAGAAACAATCATTTGAAAGACAAATTTTGTAGAGAGAGAAAGGAAATTTTCTAAGTTCTTTTTGTACGTAAGAAACCAAGCATGAAGGAGCTTGGATTTTTTCCCCCACAATATAGACAAGATTCCTCTTTTGCTTATGACTATGAGGCCATTATACTCGTTGCCCCAAAGTAGAAAGAGGGTATGCTCTAGAGGAAGACTTATAGATGAAAGATTCTGGGCCTTTAAGAAAAGTCTGGAGGTGGCTGTCTCTAGGAGATGATCGTGGGAGGAGTTGAGAGAGGCCAGGTAATCGAGTTCCAACAGAAAGGTATGGGAGAGCCATCCAGCATGATGGATCTCCCGATGTCCCCCTTCCCAGAGGAGGGCATGAGAACTCTAGAGGATCTTTGTACCTAGAGGCAGGATGCAGACAGGACCCTCACAAGTTGGGCCTCTTGGGGGGTGGGGAGCTTTAAGAAAAGGGGCAAAGGGCCCAGTGGTAGGTGCTGGCACATCAGCCCCCTAAATGCTGGAAGCAAGCAGCCATGCCTCAGCACTTACCAAACCCAGAACAGGAAAGGCCAGCCGCTTTGTCTCAGAAGACAGAAGGGATACAGATGGCCTCACTGTCAGGATGTCATATGCCACCTTGGGACACAGCAGAGCCAGGGATGAAAAATCTGAAAGACCAAAGAGGCAGAGGCTAATGGAATTTTATTAAAGGCGAGGTCGCCTCCCCTCCCCCTAGCAGACGGGGCCTTGCGACAAGGTAAGAACAATAAAGAGGTCATATTTTCCTTGGGCAGAGAAGTGTAGCATGAGCAAATTTGCCATTTGGGTCCAGTAGCTCCGGGGAAAGTCTAAATCATCTGAATGTGTAGATGGCAGATTCTGAGCCTGGGAAAAGGTAATGTCACTGATTTCAAGCACATAAAATTTCATTCTTTAACAATGCTATTTTGTAAATAAATATATATATACACACACATACACAATTTATAAATTTTTATTTTTAAACATTTTTCAAGTCAATGAGCATATGTGGCAGGACATTGGGTCTCCCCCTCCTTCATGCATGTCTGGTCATCTCACACATGCACCCGCTTGGGGCCGATCAGAAGAGCTCTCCCCTCCACCCAGGAACAAAGCAGGAATAAACTAGCTGGCCACGTGGGGAGGCACGACCGGAGGAAGCAGAGAGACTCAGGGATCTGTAGGGGAGGGCATGAAGACAGAATATCCTCAGGATGAGAAGTCTTCTCCAAAGGTCCAAGAGAGAAGTGGCTGCAGGAAGAAAGTATAGTCTGTAGCCTGTAGCACGAGGAGCAGATGGAGCCATCAGAATAAGTTGGAAAAGCCACTTCCTACTCTTTGTCCAGGGGAATTATGGATTATATTAAAGACACTTGAGCCAGAAGTCAGGATCTGGACTATACACCCTATTGGAATGTGTGTGTGTGTGTGTGTGTGTGTGTGTGTGAGAGAGAGAGAGAGAGAGAGAGAGAGAGAGAGAGAGAGAGAGAGAGAGAGAGAGAGGAGATGAGATTGAGACCGCTCAGGAAAGCTGGCTAAAAAGGTATTTCCTGGAAGTGGACACACTGTCCTTCCTTCTAACATAAAAGGCAAGGTCATGAGGTCACGAAACACAAAGAACTGCTCCAAATATATTTTTTAATATTAATCTTATCTTTTTGTAAAATTTAGAGTAATTTCCATAGCTAAAAGAATATTTAACTCCAACTTTCTTTCCTAGTCAGGAAAGAAGTATATCATATATAAATATTGCTGGTCAAAAAACAAAAGTAATAACAGTTTTCAAAGTTACATTAAACTAGACCCACTGGTGTGTATGTGTGTGTGTTGACAACCACTGCACTTCCCAAATACTAAAATCTTGAGAAAGGGGGAGACGGGGTAGAGCGAGGTGGAGAAGAGCAAAGCAGCATTTCCAGCTCCTGAAGCAGTGTGGTATCTTCCCCCGCTTACCTGTGAAGGTGAACTGCCTGCAGGACTCTGAATGTTTGTGTCTGGACAATCTAGTGTGTTGCTTTATTTTACTGCCTCAGCCGGAAGAAGTGGGTTTTTTTTTTTTTCCCACTCCCTTCCATCTTGCTCCTGAATCTCTACATCACGAGCAAGCATTAAGAGACAAACGAGCTGTTAAATGGAGCAAAGAGTGATTGTTGAGAAGAATTATTTTGAGGTTCAATGGGGTTTTCAGAAAGTAAGAAATGTTCATGGTTGTGAATGGCCCTCTAGTGAACTGCTATAATCCTAAGGGGCTCCTCACACAGAACCCCCTTTCCAAAAAACACCCTCTTTACAGGGCATGGGGTGGAGTAGGAAGATGCACCATCTAAAGATGTCAGCCATATAAACACATTTCAGCCTGACTATTGTTGACAATTTAAATTTGAGAGAGAAACAATATTCACTACTCTCCCGTTCATCCTGGCGAGAACAGGCAGCAGGCAGGTGTGAGGAGCCATGCATTTTGTGCTGTGCCTCTGAAAACAGAACAAAACACAATGTCCTGAGATACTTTGTGGTTTTCTGAAGCTGCTGTTTTCTTACAAATTCTTAAGGAAATGTTGCCACCTTCTGGACAAAAGTGCAATAAGCAGCAACCGCAACCTTGACATCCAGCCTGTCCGTAAACTCATTTCCATGGGTTAGTAAAGAAGCATTTTGCTTTGGTTTTCTTTCTTTTCTGTCATCAGGCCTGCACAACATTGATATACTAAACAAAAAACATCCAGTCACTATAAACAGCCTAATCATATTCATAACAGAACAGAAAGCACATTTCACCAATTAAGCAGATTCTTCAAAGCAGGAATAATCAATCACACTGACAGATTACCAGGTTTTTTAAATTCCATTCTCAGACTTCTTAACTCTTACGAGGCTTGAAGAGAGGTGGAGAGATTCTCAACCAGATTTCCTCTTTACTTTTTTTTTTTTTATTAATGCTTATCATGCTTTCAGAGATAGGTTCATGTTTGCCTAGCTAAATGTCTTATTGAGAATTTTACTTTCTCAACATATTTTAGTATTTTAAGGTCACTGGTAATATTTTAAGCATAGAAATACAACAATAACACCCACATCCCTATCATTTGGAAAAAAAATAGGTCCCTTTCCCTGTTTAGTGTGCCCCCCTGCATTAGTCAATTCTCACGAGCAGCGAGGTCTTCGATAAACAAGGCAACTAAGAGGGATGCACTCCCTTATTGAAACAGCTATGTGTTTGTCCCTCTGAAGAAAAATAAATAGCAACGAAGGAACCACACCAGCACACCCAGCAAAAAGCTGGAGGCTGTCTTTCCAATGTTGTTTACGTCTCTGACAGGGAGAATCCACAAGTGTAGGAAATTTAGTCATCGGCTGCAGGACCCTCATGCCGGCCCTCCTCAGGCCTCCAAACCTGACGCCTTCCACAGTCAGCGCAATGTCCTGCCTCACTCAGAACCTAGCAGAGGAGGCACCACTTCTCCGAGAAATTCTCCTCACTGTGAGGACAGGGTTGATGATGATTGATGACTCTGGACACCTGTGTCAGGGTGCCTGCCCTCTTTATACAGGGGAAAACCTGTGGGGAGGCCCAATCTCACCCATTGCAGTTTATCCCAAAGGTTGGTGGTGGACTGTCCTCGGTTCCCTAACCTTGATGCCAGATGGCCAGGAGCCCTTGACTTCCCATCCAAAAGTGGCAACTTTGTGCTGAATCGCCACCTCAGTTTCTTCTAGGCTCATCCTGTGGCTGGAGGTGTAGCATGTTCCTCAGCGTCCTTATGAATGAGGTGTGAGGGAAGGAGAGATGGTAAATGTCTCTGACCAATTGGTAAATAGTTCTTTTTGTCGTCCACCAGACACCCTCTGAGTAATTACATCATGTACCACCGAAAGGGGGCGAGGCCAGGGATCAGACTGGGTGTCACAGCAGGCCCCTGGGGAACAGTAGGACTATGCCATACAGAGAGGGGGACTCAGCCACTGCCTGCCCCCACCTAAATCTAAATCACTCTCTGCAGTGCTGACTTTAAAAGCACAACCTTAAAAGCTGAGTAGCACTCTTTCAGTGGACATAGCATCACATGGGGGAGAGGGGTACTTGAGTGACTGCACAGAAAAGCATGAGAAGAAGCAAAGAGATTTTATTTGGAAAGGGTGTTATTAGAAATCTTGTTTTGAACTGGGAAGTCCTTGGTGCAGAAAGGTCTTTGGTGCTGCTGATAATCTGGGCCCGCAAGTGCTAAATGGATTCGCTGTCCCGCAGACGCCCAGGGGCTGAATAGCAGGGAACAAATGCATTAATCATGGCAGAGCTTGCGTGCCAGCCTCATAAAGACCACTGCTCCCAGCGGCGGGGAGAGGGGGACCTCTCCACAGACCACACACTCTGAAGAAGCTCTCTAAAGTCTTATTATAATGAGTGTGAGCTGAGGTATCTGACTTTCTCCGAAACATGTATGTAGCATGCATTTACCTTATGTTTCAAAAAAAGGGCGGGGGGGTTAGAGTCTTTGGACCAGAGTCCTTACAGATGAAACAAACATAGGGAGACAGACAGACACACACACACACACACACACACACACACACACACACACACACACAAGCTTTCGGGGAGAAACAGAAAATAATGTTTAGCAATTACAGTCCACAGCTGCTGCAGCTCCAATGTGTGTGTGCTACACAGGTGCGGCCATTATAACAATGAATAGCGCACATTAAAGGTGCCATCCATAGGGGTAATAATACTAGGGCTGAAAAGGTATTTTCATTTGCAGCCTGATGTTAGGCAGAAAATAAAATAAGGCATTTCGCAGCCAGCCTGATGGCTCTGCTGCTGCACAGGAGGCGCAGCCTGAGATTAATCTAGGACTCTTATGTGTGCATCTGACAGTGGGAGTCTGGCAATGGTTACCTGGCGAGATCACCAAGTCTCTTCCTATTCTTAAAAAAGGCAGCCGATTGGGGAAACGGAGGCACCTGCAGTTTCTAGTCGGCAGCATCAGCCAGCATAAGGTTGGTCCCTGCCGAGCACCTACTAGTTCCTGTGTACTAGAAATGTTGTTGAAAAAACACAGAGGAAGGGTCCCAACAGATGGGGCAGCAGAGTGGCTCCTGCAGGGGAGGGAGCCTGGAGGAGAGTCCCTCCCTCGTCCCTAGTCCGTGTCTCTGGCAGTGCCACTGCTACACCCACAGCACAGACGCTCTTCCCAGGGCCCAGCTTTGAAGGCTTGGCCCTAAGCCCAACACAGCCAACCTGCTTTGCTCACCTCTTGCCTTAAATGCCCAGCAGCAGATGGGCACAGTATCTCATCACATTCATTTGCCAGAAGTTCTCAAACCACTAACCCCTTCAGTCTCAGTGGGAAAATTATCTTCAGGCAACCAAGACAACTCATGCAGATTGATGGGTAGAAGAAGCTGAGAAGAAGGAGAGCCCTGGGACTGAGAGTGAGCCTTAGAAGACAAGAGGCCCGATCTCAGCACTACCATGTGCCAGCTCCGTGACCTTGGGTGAACTATTTCCTCTCTGAACCCATCAAAATGGGGGTAATCGTACCTGCTGCAGAAGGTCATGTTGAGGTTTTAACAAGACCAAGTATGTGAGAACGCTGAACACCAAGCCTAGAACAAGTAGGCACTAAATAAATGGTAGTAACAATTTGAGTAGTTTCCATTTATTGATATTCATTATCTATGTGGGTCTGTAAATAATCTCTAAGTGGTTCTAGGCAAGATCATGGAAATCCATACCAGGAAAGGAGAAAAAGCGTGCAATACATATTTCCCAGTACCATAGTGAGCTTCAGACCAAACACTCCAAACTGTAAAAAATAATAACAATAATAATAAGCTCAGCTGAATATTTGTTTTCATAGTGTCTACTTTCAGTAAGGGTGAAGCAAACAAATAACAATGCACATTACGAAGCGAATTTTGAAAGCTGAAGTCTGTCAGACCTTACTGGGTGTTGACCTGGCTGCGTTGGACTGGGTGTGCTTTTCCAGTGCACAGGCGGGGAGCCGCCCACAGAAGTCTTGGAAGTCTGCAAGCCCGCTGGCCTGGCACAGAGAGGCACAGGGATGTAGGGGCATGCAGCCCTCGCCAGGCTGAAAGCTGTCCTGGTGAAATGGGATAGGTCCCAGTTTACCAAAGAAGGTGGGAACACAGCCCTTTTTAGAGGCCTTAAAAGTGAGGAGAGGATTAAAATTAATTTGAAACTTCCCAGGAAGCCTGCATAATGAAAACAAAACTCAATTGCCATGCTGGCTGGCATGCTCTGGATCTGGAAGAGCTCACACAGCAGAGCTCTGGATAGGTTGAAGCCTGCTGGGGGGATAAACGGCAACAAAAATTGTAGTGTGGATGATGCTAATGGTGGTGGTAGGAGCACAGGGCGGGGAAAAGGAATCTTAGGCAAGATCTCATGGACCACAGATCCCTAGATGCTCTCATAGTATGTTTATTTAACAAAAGTTGTTGACCACAGAGTACGTACCAGCACTCTTCTAAGTCCATTAATAAGATGTCAGGCCCCATGTTTAAGAAACTGACAGTCTAGAAGCAGAAATAGGCATATCAACACATAATTGCAAGGTTGTATGTTAAAGTATCCAGCAGAGGAAAAAAGGGGTGGCATGAGAACACTTAAGAGGGCCATCTAACCCAGGCCCAGGATTCTGGAGAGGTTTTTAAGAGGAGCTGATACCTGGACCGAAATTAGACAGGAAAAGGAGGAGGTGTGGATGCAGAACGGCAGAGGCCTATGGGTAAGAGTACAAGTGATTCTGCAAACCCATGACTCAGGTTGGAAGGGGGAGGAGGAGAAGGAGAAGCTGGAAAGGCAGCTGTTGGTCCAGCCCTGTAAGCTACGATTACTAAGGAGTGGGGACTGAGGGAGATCTGTGAGCCAAAGTCATTAAAAATAAAACACACGAAGTGATACACTTCAGGAGGGCCACCCTTGACCCCCACCTCCCAGCGTAATCCCTCCCCACACTGCACTGGAACGGGTCTGCACGACCAATAGAATATGCCAGGAGTGATGCTGTGTTACTTCGGAGGTTAAGCTACACAAGACAGAGCAGGTTTGCTCTCTCAGATCACACACGCAGCCCTGTGAGGATACCCTGACGACAACAGTCTGAGACCCATGAGTGAAACCCTCGAGCCCCAGTCAACCTTCAGGTGACTGCAGCTGGGCTGACAGCCTGACTGCGACCCTGTGAGGCCCTGGGCCGCGAGCCCCCAGCAGAGGCCCTTGGGAACTGTGAGACACCAAGTGCTTGCTGTTTGAAGCTGCTACGTGTGGGGCTAATTCATTGCAGAGTAACAGATAACTAATACACTTAATAACATGGAAAGAGCATATATGTATAATGTATGAGTGAGCAAGTTATGAAGAAAAACGTATTTAACATGATCCTGCTTTTATACATTACAGGCTGGTATATTGTATTTATAGTTTGTTTTATTAATCTTTACATCAAACGAACCGTAAAAGTAATTTTTAAATGTAAAATTTCACGATAATGTCAATTAAGGCTTGTAAATAGCATAAAAAGCAGATCACCAGAGGCACTTTAAAATTATGGGCTATTTCTTTGGAGTGTTGTTAAGCTGCAGACAAGCCTGCCTTCTCCCTGTGTAGTGGCTTAGTCGCAGGTGAAAGGCCTACCCGACCACGGTTGGGAGCAGAAAGGAAGCCCCCATCCCAGCTGAGAGGTTATGCAAACCGTAAGAGCAGGGCAGAGGGAGCTGAGGCAGGCCAGTCAACACCCCAGGCAGCTCCCGTGGGCGGGACAGACACCCAGAAGGGCCCAAGTCATCTCAAGGAAGAAAGGTTACAAGGGGCTGAGTTGGCTGGAGAAAGGCAGCCCTCGCCTGTCTCGGCAAGATGAACGGGAAGCCCCAGGGGCTATAAAACATGTTTTCATGGGAAGTGGCAGAGGAGCACCTCAAGGTTGCTCTGAAGGTGCTCCCCCTGCAGGCCAGCCTGTCGGATGTCGCCCAGAAGCTGTGCTAGCCTGCTTGTTTTCTCTTCCACGTCGGGCACAACAGTTATCGATTAATTAGAATTACATTAAATATCTCAGAATTTTCTTGCAGTCTTAACACCTTTTCTCCTAAACACTTTTGTCATAAACTCAAGACTTAGTATCTATTATAAAAGTGGTATTTAAGGTCATGCCACCTTTTTTCTTCCATCTAATTTTTTTTTTTTTTTTTTTGAGGAAACAAGTGGTCCTTATAGTGTACTCACCGCAGATGTTTGAGAAACTCTTCCTGGTGATGTCTCTGAATGAAGATGTCCTTGTTTCAGGGCATCGGGTGACAAATCCCCAGTCTACTACTGAGAGTGGAGCAAACAGTTCTCAGTGGGGTGGGAGGCTGCCATCGCAAGTGTGGCCCGAGCAAACATGTGGAAAAGTGAACCCCCTTCTGCTCGCTTCAGGGAAAACGCCCATTCACCACGGACATCAGTTTTTAAATGAGCTTTTTAGTGTGATTGGGAGTGGCAGTGTCCACAAAGGAGGAAAGGTAGAGAGGGCGTTAGTTATACAACATTAAGGAAATCATGAAAACACAGGCCAGAAGGTTTTATGAATTATTTTTCTTGTTACTATACTTGAATAGAGCTGTTTACTAAATTAACTTTGAATCAGTCCTCGGCTTCAATAAGCATTTGCCCTGAAGACTAAGCACCCAACTGACTGTGCATTTAGATTTAGAAATATCTGCCTAATCCTTTTCCACTAAATAAGGCCAATTTTCTGGATGTAAAGTGGCATTTGATTTTACTTGTGGTAGAGATATTCATTTCAGACCATGCCATTCTGCCTTCTCCAGGATATGAAGGAAAGCCCTTGGTCCCTGCAGTCCCAAGTATAAAACCACCAAATACCTGTTTTTCTTCTTAAATGGAGGAGTTCCTTTTAGTCTGATATCCTCCATAAAATAGCACAAATATAGTGAAACATAGTGAAAACACATAAAATTTAAGTAACTACTTAAGCAACCACTACAGTCAACACAAATGATGACTCACTTAAGAGGAAAATCCTTAGCAATGATGGTTTATATTGGATATGGATTTAATAGTCAGTTTAGTGAAAAAAATTCATTTATTTTTCCTCACTATGCAGATACAATTGTTGGTACTCTTTCTCCAACACACACCATCACTAACACGACCAATTCCATGTCACTCCAAACTGATGATAACACAAGAGAAATTTGTATACACACTCCCACCCACCACCGCCATTTTTCCCTAAGTGTGGATAGACTTACAAATGCGTTTACTTTTTACAAATGCCTAAAAGTACTGGTACATCTTGAATGATCCTGTTAAATAATTGAAAGAGAGGGAGAAATCCTGCTTCCTTCTGTAAGCAGGCAAGTGGTGGAAGCTGACCTCTGTCAAATGGCTTGGTCGTCACTTTGTTGTGGTTGTGCTTGTGGCAGGAAGAAGGGATTTTCACTGAAGTTCTTGACTTAAAATCTGGATTACATTGAAAATTTATGAAGCTTGCAGGCTATCACAATGTTCTCTTTCTTGCCTAGTCCTTTTTTTTTTTTTTTTGTATGACTACACCGTTCTTTCTGTTTTTGGTAGGGATGTTTGAGAGAAACCACACAACCTGCAGACTCCGATAACCTGTTGTGACATTAGAGCTACTAGAATTCTTTTTTTTTTTTTTTTTTTTAAACCTACTGTTGGTATGCTTTGCAACAGAGTGAACTCAGATGCTAGTGAAAAGTGACATGGCTGGACTGAGCAAATCCTTTGGTTCTTGAATCGCTGGCTGTTTCCGAGAGGATGTGTGCAAACTGAACTCAAGGCTGCTCACCTGGAGGGCAGGGCCTTCCAACACGACCTAGGGACCGATGCTTCCTAAGACTTCTTGCCTGTGCCACAAGCTTTTGCCAATGGTTCATTTAATCAAGTTCTCATGGTATCTAGGACTTATTGCCTCCTTGTGTAAGTTCCACTATAGGTTATGAAAATGTTGGCTTACATTCTTTCTATAAAGCAGCTTAGCAGTAGACACTTTCCCCACTAGAAGCGTCCACTGGGAAGGTGGCAGTGCCTCTTGGCCACTGGGACATACTCCCTAAGGGAAGCTGCTGAGCCATTTAGCATTGATTTGGTTTATGGTCTTGATGTGACAGGCTTGTGGTTTTTTAATTTAAAGATATTAAGACTTAATTCACTAAAATTTATTCTAAAAGAATGGGACTATTCACACTTCTTTATTTTTTTAGATATCCTGTATTTTAGCAGCTTAAAGCTAAATGCCTAGGCTTTCCCTGAATATGGGAAATAAAATTGTATATTGATGAGTAAGCAAAAAAAAAAGACAAATCACTGGTATATTGGAAAGAGCATGGGCTTTAGAGTCGTGTAGACCTGAGCTGTGATCCTAAATCTCCACTTATTATGACCTCACCTCTCTGGACCTGCTTGGTTTTCCCCTCTGTAAAGTGAGGATGCATGCCTTCCCTATACTTCCCAGGTTGTCACTATACGAAATGGCATTCAATTATAGATGAGTTCTTGAGAACAGAGGTTATTTTGGTATGCCTGATGCAGGCCTGGAATAAAGAGTTCAAAATGTTTGTTGACTTGAAGTAAATTGATGTTGGTCCACTTGGAGGTGGTGTCTTCGTTCTTTCTCATCTAAGTGATGGTGACAGATTTTCTTGCCAAGTAGACTCACAACTAACAGGACTCTAGGCTCTCACCAGGAATATACAAGAATGGCCTCAGTGAGGGTCCTCAGGGTGGTCCAAAGTACTTCTAAATTGCTAGTGACAACATGAAATGGTAGGTACATTTGTTTACAAAAACATTTGCCAACTATGAATTTAACACCCAGAAATGTATGTACAAGCTAATGGCTACATGTATGGAGACAAAAGTTCCAGTCACATGCTTTGACACTACAACAAGTAGCGAGTAAGGACTTTGCCAGGCCTTCTGCCCTGAGAACATTTGAGGGCCACAGATTTCAGTTCTAGTATTAGCTCTTCAACCAACCACTGCGGGACCGTGGGAAGGCGGGATTACCTCCTTGTCACTTACCTCTCCCATGAGGGGCTTCTCCGAGTCAGTGGAGTCAGAATTAGCACTCTTAGCTTCAAAGTGGAGAAAGCCAGTCCATGATGAAATGATGCACCATACCCAGAACACCTTCCTGAAGAGGGAAATAAGGCCTGGGGCCTTGGGGACAAGGCAGCCATTTTTTTAATTTAATTTTCAAATAAGGAATACATTCATGTTGTTCAGAAGCTATATATAAATGTCAACAGGCTATAAACAGATACGTCACCAAAGAGGGTATAAGAATGACAAATCAGCACATCATAGGCCTTTAGGGAAATTCACATTAAAACCATCATGAACTATCGAAACCTATTGAAATGACTGTAATTTAAAATACTGACAACACCAAGTGTTCTTTAGGATATGAAGTAACTGGAATGCTCATGCACTGTGGGGGGAACGGAGAAAGATGCAGCCACTTTGGAAACAACTTGGTGGTTTCTTACAAAGCTACACATACACCTGCTACACAACCCAGCAATTTAGCTTCTGGGTGGGTGTTTACCTTACAGACATGAAAACAATTTTATGCAAAAACATATATATAAATGTTTATAGCAGTTCTATCACAACCACCAAAAAGTGGAAACAACCTGAATGTTCTAAACACTGAATGTGTAAACAAACTACAAAATATTCACATTGTGGAATACCACTCAGCGATGAAAAGGGACAATTGATAGGATGACTTGAATGGGTTTCAAAGGAATCATGCTAGTAAAGAAAGTCAGTCTCAGGGGATTACATACTGTATTCCAGGTATAAGATGTTATTGAAAAGACAAAGCTACAGTGATGAAGAACAGATCAGGTGTTGCCGGCTGTTGAAAGCAGGAAGGTAGGACTTCAAAGGGGACTTTGGGGGGGGGGGGGGGGCGATGACACTATTCTGTGTCCTGAATGTGGTAGTGGATACCTGAGGGTCACATCTATTAAAATTCACAGAGCCGTATACCCCTAAAATGTCAACTGTACTAATTTTATATAAAATCATAAAATACTAAAACAGTAGAATGAAAAAATGCATTTATCATCTGTAACCTCTACCTAATTCCACATTTTTTTTGCTCAGAGGAAACTATTATTACTGGTTTCTTTCAAAAGGGTTTCTTTTGAAACCAACATATTTTTCTTCCCTCTTTAACACAAAAGGTAGTTTATAATACATCCTGTTCTGAAACTTGTATTTTTTATATTAGTGCAGAGAGAGCATTCTCATTCTTTTTTAAAATAACTGTATAATATTTTATTGTGCGATGTACCAGATAATCCCTCAATGACAGGCGTCTGGTTTGTTTCTAACCCTTTACTACCGCGAGCATTAATGCAACCAATAATTTCATATACATAGAATTTCACAGGTACAGATTTTTCTATAGAGTAATCCCCCAAAAAATGCAATTGCTGGATCAAAGATCAAAAGGGTAAATGCATTTGTAGATTGGAATAGATACGGCTTAATTGCCCTCCATAGAGGTTATATGAATTTACACTCCCACCAGCAAGGTTTACAATCAGAGAAACCACTTTTAAGAGCTAAGAACCAAGAGAGAAAATGGAAAACCATGTAATAAACCACACTACAGTTGAAAAAGCATTTGCTTCAGAAGTTAAATACTAAGTAACCTTTTGTTCAAATTTTATTGAGTGCTATGATCTTAGCAGAGTGCTGGCTGCAGAGGAGATGCAATAGAAAATATAAGAAATAGTCCTATCTCTCAAACAATTTATAATGTAGCAGGTGCAACAAGATACATATAGAAACCCATTAAAATAGATGCAATAGCTGATGATAGAAAAAGACAATAAGTAATGGGCAAGTTCAAAACAGGGCTGCACTAGTTAGGAAAGGCATCCTAAAAGAAATGGGACTTAGGAAAAAAAAAGAACGTAAGGTAGAAGGATGAAGGAGCATGACATAAAGAGGGGAATAGCCTAAGCCAATGCGGAAACATAACCCTGTCACTCACCTCCTCCAGGAAGCTCTCCCTGACCTCCAGGTGTCCCTGCTGTGCTCCTGCGGCAAAGTCTTTCAACCCGTTGCATTTTAAATTATCTGTTTTAATATCTAGAAGCTTCTCAAAGGTGGGGGTTGAGTCTTATTCACCACATGCTTTTGGGAACATTTCTGTTTAAAAACGTATACTTAACACCCAGCACTGTAACCCCTGGCAGCTGTCACAGTGCTTGGCATGCAGTGGAAACTCAGTCCATGTTTGCCCAACTGCAGCACTGGATGCAGCAAGGAGGGAGGAATCAGGCGGCTTTTCAATGGTTTCTGGAATCATTGTGTCACAGTCATAACTGAAGCTTAGAGTTAGCAATTTCCAAATAATGCACCAAAATTCCATATCAGCCAATTGGCTAGACTGCAGGATATTGCTTGCCATTATTGCAACATCTTTTTCCTGTCCTCCTTTCCCCCAAAATGCAAACATTTTAAGTGCTTCCATAAACCAGTAGACAAATAAAATTCCCGGTGACATGAACATTTGTTAATGACAGCAGTGGTCCCTGTTTTTTTGAATACAAGGATGGGACTCCACTCATCATTTCTATAAATCATGATTACTAATTTTTTTACAGGGCACACAGATTAAGAGTTCACAAAACCACAGCGTTCTGGATCTGCATGAAGCCTGGGAGTTTCCCATTCAGTCTTCACTCCTAATACTGCTGCTACCTCAGAGAGACTCATTCAGAGCTGCTTAAAACAGTGCAAATCTTACCTTTTTCACTTAATTACAATCTTGCAAATACTCTGGCAGTTTCAGAACCTGCTTTTCGGCTTTCGTCATTGTTGTGTTATGAGCTTTGGCAGTGTCGGCATTGGCAGCTGAGAGCCCTTGATTCATAATCCTGGGCTTTATTTGCCAAGTGTAGACACAACCCAACAACTAGAAGAGCCCAAAGGAAGGGGGGCTGGTCCCACCGGCATTGTGTGATTTTCAGAGAGGAAATGAGTACCCACAAGGCCAGCTTTTTTCCCTCACCCTATCTCCTCAATGCAGTTTTCCCAATAATTTAATAACATTCACAGGGATATTAGATTAATTGGATTTTAATTCCGAATGACTGTGAAAGCAGAGAAGTGAGTCACCAGCTCATACTAATGAGAAGATCTATTAAGGGCTCTTCTCTGATAGACACATGCAGCAGGGTTATAAATATTTCATATCCAATTAATTGAATTTTGCCCCCTATATATGGCACTGCCCTGACACATCAATCAAACCGAACCAGAGAAAGAACAGAGGGAAGAAAGAAAAACTAAGAGCTTCTCTGGATAGCAACTATATGCCTCCCGGCCTCCCCCGCTTCCAGCTCCCGAAACACTCCTCCTACCCAGAGAGCCCCTGCCATTTGCACAGGGCCTGCAGAGAGGAGCTGGAAGCATTTACACCAACTGCAGCTGGTTCCATACGGCAGGGAAATTAATGTTAATTAATCAGACAGCAGTTTTATACAGGGCTGTGTGCAGAAGGTTATTTGAGTCCTGCTGCAAATAGATTTATAGGTGTAATTGCCATGTTGAATGACCCTCTGTAAATAGGCTCATTAAACTGGCCATCAGTCAAAAAGTCTAATTGAAGCCATGCAGCAGCCTGCAATCGGGAACATGAGGCTCTTGATAAACAGAGCTTGCCCACAGCAGCCACGCTCTGGGAGGTTTAGATAGGGCTGCTGGCTGTCCTTCAGGTGGCCCCAGCTTCTCCTCTCTCCTCCACTTCATTATCCCAAGAGAAGGCAAAAGCATGCTTTCTGCCCAGCTTTACCCTCTCCTCTCCATTGGGCCCAGGAGAGCCTGCGGAAGCCTGCTGTGGCAAGCAGGGAGTGTAAGCCCTGTGCGTGGCCGGTGAATGGAACTTTCTGAATGACGTGAATGCTCACCACGTGCTCCATGAGCTTGCCTGCAGGGTCACAGCTGGGCAGGGACAAGTGGCTGGGCGCGCACAGGCCCCATCCCTGTGCATCCCACAGCCAGTGACGAGCTCCTTGTTACGCCTTGATTTTTATTCCCATACTCCCATGTATGAAGAATGAATACAAATCATTTTTCTCCGTAATATGGGAGGAAAAGCAAGCTGTAGTTACACTGGGGAGTGTGAAACCTTGTGGGCGTGAACTGCGTGCACTTACGTCCTTTGCTGACGCTTCTCACAGCACTTCCTACAGGACTGAAAGATCAGAAACAGCCTCAACGTCCATCAGTGGGGGTCTGGGTATTTAAACTGATATTTATAAACAATAAAATTCTAAGCAAATATAAAATACAATCTTTAGGGAGATAAGTATTTATCAATCTAGAAAACTATCTAGGATGTATGTGGGAAAGCAGATTACAGAACAGCTGTAGCACAGTCCCACATAGTGAATCTTTATCTGTGGCTGAATACACAGAGAAAATGCAACTTTTTATTGGAGCTCATCTACTCCTTTTCATACTCTCCCATTTAGCAGTTAGTGGGGACAATGGGGGAAAAATCACTAAATCTCCAGTTTCGATGAAATGTAGTCAAATCTGATCATGTAAACAGTTCCTTTAGCCAATACTCTGTCTCTTTTAGGAAAACTTCTGTTTCTGGATGGCTCCCTGATCATTAATTTTACATGTCACCTGGACTGGGCCACGGGCTGCCCAGAGAGTTGGTTGAACATTATCCTCGATATGTCTGTGAGGGCATTTTAAGCAGTAGACTGAGCAAAGCAGAGTGCCCTCCCCAGCACAGGTGGACTTCATCCGGTCTAATGAAGGCCTGAATGGGACGAAAAGTTCTTGCCTGACTGGCTTCGCTCAGGGCATCAGCCTTCTCCTGCCTTCAGACTGGGACAAACTACACCCTTGGCTTTCTTGGGTCTCCAGCTAACCAACTGTAGATCTTGGGACTTCTCAGCCTTCATAATCACATATATCAATGAAACCAAAACAGGCTGAGATGATAGATAGATAGATAGATAGATAGATAGATAGATGATAGATAATCTCCTGTAGGTTCTGTTTCTCTGCAAATCCTAGTATACTCCCTTTGCCTAATTGTCATCCCCAGGTCATGCCCAGGTGTGGGAGCCAAGGGCTATGTGTCATGGAACAGGGACGAGACAGGTCTTTGATGGTCTTTTGAGTGCGGGTCTCTGGGGCACTGTTGCCCAGTACCCTCCAGATGTTAAGCCAACTGTGGCAGCTGCTGGTCTCATCCTCAGCTTGTCTGGAGCCAGAGCTCTCTCCTGGGATGACATGAGTTTCACAGGCCTCAGACCCCAAATTGCCACCAAAGTCCCTATCCAGCCTGCAGGCCCAGGGGCCCACTTACGAAAGCCACTGAGCCACAAGACCCCACCTCAGAAAGCTCCCAAAGCAGGCCCACTGGACCTCCATCCAGTGTTCATCACACACAGGAACTCAAGGGCCCTGGGTACCAAACCTCAGGCCTTCCTCAGCCTGTGCTTACCTCAAGATGGTACCGCTGAATTCAGGCTGGGTCAGGACTTCCTGAGAGGGACCCCTTCCCAGGGTCATAAATGAGGAGTCAGGACAAAGGCCTCCTTCTGACTTCCATGTTACCTTCCCTTATGAAACATATCTTCCTGTCTCAGGGCCCAGATCCAGGGACATCAAGACAAACTAATCAGAGTCTTAATTGCCTTTTTCCTCCCTTAAGTTTCCTTCCTGACATCACCCAGGGCTAAAAAACAGGCAGTCCTCTTTTTAATTTCCCTACAATATACCCTTCTTTTACCTACATGTGCCAAGAGTTGTGATGAGCTGGGACCACTCTAGGTTATATTAAAGAGAAGGAAGCAAGTTTCTTGCAAAATTCTCCTTAAGAAAATAGACTGTTGCCCTGGCTGGTGTAGCTCAGTGGATTAAGCTCGGGCCTGCGAACCAGAGGATCTCGGTTCGATTCCCAGTCAGGGCACATGCCTGGGTTGCAGGCCAGTTCCCAGCGGGGGACACACGAGAGGCAACCGTACATTGATATTTCTCTCCCTCTCCCTCTCTTCTACCCTTCCCCTCTAAAGATAAATTAAAAAAAAAAAAATTAAAAAAAAAAAAAAAAAGAAAGAAAATAGACTGTTTACTGTCCAGCTCTATAACCTATTTTTTATGTCAGGAGCTGGAAATTGTCTTGTTCTTGCCTTTGTGTTCCTTCTTTTAATTTATTTTTAATTGAGATGTAATTGACATATAATATTACATTAATTTTAGGTATACAACATAATGATTCAATACATGTATATATTCCAAAGTGATTACCACAATAAATTTAGTAACACCCATCACCACACATAGTTTTTTCTTGTGCTAAGAACTTCTACAATCTACTTCCTTAGCAACTTTCAAATTTACATTACAGTATTTTAACTGTAGTCTCCATGCAATACCTTACATCCCATGACTTATTTCTTTTATAACTGAAAGTTTGTGCACTTTGACCCCTTCACCTATTTCATCAGCCTCACCACACTCTGCCTCTGACGTCCACCCATCTATTCTCTGTGTGAGCTCACATTATTTTTAATTACACATGTAAGGGAGGTCATACAGAACTTGTCTTTGTCTGAATTTATTTCACTGAGCACAATGCTCTGAAGGTCCATCCATGTTGTCACAAATGTAGGATTTCCTTCTTTTTATGGCAGGGTAATATCCCACTGGGTATCCCACAGTTGAGAGTATGTGAGATAGACTTTATTCTTTTTTTTTTTTAATTTATTATTTATTTATCTTTTAGAGGGGAAGGGTAGGAGAGAGAGAGAGGGAGAGAAATATCAATGTACGGTTGCCTCTCGTGTGTCCCCTGCCGGGAACTGGCCTGCAACCCAGGCATGTGCCCTGACTGGGAATCGAACCTCGATCCTCTGGTTCGCAGGCCCGCGCTCAATCCACTGAGTTTATTCTTGTATTATTTATTCATTATTGAATTTTCCATATGAACAACTATAAACCTACTTTTGCTGCACTCTGCATTTTTTCTTTCTTTTCTTATTGTTGTTCAGTTACAGTTGTCCTGCCTTTTTCACCACACTCCCCCGTCCCCTCTCCCCTCCACTCACACGGTCAATCCCCCCTCATTGTCCACGTCTGAGTCCCCTGTTCGTGTTCCTTGGTTTCCCCTTCCCCTTTCCCCTTTCCCCTCTCCCTCCTCCTCCCCTCTTTTCACTGTCAGTTTGTTCTTTATTTCCAAGTCCCTGGTTCTATTTTGCTCATTTGTTTTGTTGATTAAGTTCCACTTATAGGTGAGATCATATGGTATTTGTCTTTCACCACCTGGCTTATTTCACTTAGCATAATGCTCTCCAGTTCCATCCATGCTGTCATGAAGGGTAGGAGCTCCTTCTTTCTTTGTACTGCATAGTATTCCATTGTGTAAATGTACCACAGTTTTTTGATCCAACCCCACTCTGTATTTTTGTGTACATATGTACCATATTTTGCTGTGTATAATGCACTCCCATGTATAATGCACACCTACGGTTTTGGCCCAAACTTTCAGAAAAAATATCTTTCATTTTATGGTATATAAATACAGAATTAGTACTACCCATGTATAATGCATATCCTTATTTTCCCTCAAAAATTTGGGCAAAAAAGTGTGCATCATGCATGGGAAAATATACATATATCACATTTTCTTTATTCATTCATCCACTGATGGACACTTACATTGTTTCTATGTCTTAGCTATTATAAGTATTATAAGCTAAAATAAATATGGGAGTGCAGATATCTTTTTAAGATACTAATTTCATCTCCTTTGGATAAATATCTAGATTTGAAAATGCTAAATCATGTGGTAGCTCTATTTTTAGTTTTTTGAAGAGCCTGTATATTGCTTTCCACAGTGGCTGAACCAACCTTTGTTTCCACCAAGAGTGTACAAGGGTTCCTTTCTCTCCACGCTGTCACCAGCCCTGATTATTTCATGTCTTTTTTATAGCAGCCATTCGAACAGGTATGAGGTGATATCTCATTATGGTTTTGCATTTCCCTAATGATGAATGAGGTTGAGCACCTTTTCATAAACCTGTTGACAATTTGTATGTCTTTTTTGGAGAAATGTCTGTTCAGATCCTCTGCCCATTTTTAATTGAATTGTTTGTTTTTTTATAGTTATGAGTTCTTTATACACTTAAATATTAACCTCTTGTCATATATATGATTTATAAATATGTTCTCCCATTCCATAGTTCATCTTTTCATTCTGTTGATAGTTACTTTTCTGTACAGAAGCTTTTTAGTTTGATGTAGTCCCACTTGTTTATTTTGCTTTAGTTGCTGTTGCTATTGGTGTCAATTTAAAAAAAAAAAATCATTGACCAATAATTGATCATTGGCCAATTCAAGACCAATGTCAAGAATCTTACCCCCATGTTTTCTTCTAGGAGTTTTATGGTGTCAGGTCCTACATTCAATTCTTCAATGAATTTTGAATTGAGTTTTATGTATGGTGTAAAATAGTGGTTCAGTTTTATTTTGTGTGTATGGCTATCCAGGTTTCCCAATACCATTTTTGAAGAGTTTGTTCTTTTCTCATTGGATATTCTTGCGTCCTTTGTCATAAACCAATTGACCATATATGCCTGGGTTTATTTGTGGGCTCTCTATTCTATTCTGTCTATTTACGCCCATACCATACTGTTTTAATTACTATAACTTTGTAATATAGTTTGAAATCAGGAAGTGTGATGCCTACAACTTTGCTCTTTCTCAAGATTTCTTTGACTATTTTGGGGTGTCTTGTGGCTCCATGCAAACTTCAGGATTATTTGTTCTTATTCTGTGAAAAACAGCATTGAAATTTTGATAGTGATTGCATCTAATCTGCAGATCATTTTGTATTGTACAGACATTTTTATCATTATCAAATCTTCTAATGCATGAGCACAGAATACATTTCCATTTTTTGTGTCTTCAATTTCTTTCACTAATGTCTTATAGTTTTCAGTGTGTAAGTCTTTTATCTTATTGGTAAAATTTATTCTTTTGATGAAATTGTAAAAGGGATTGTTTTCTTAATTTCTCTTTCTGATAGTCTATTATTAGTATATAGTAATGTAACTGACTTTTGTATATTGATTTTGTATCATGCAACTTTACTGAATTTATTGATTAGTTCTAACATTTTTGGTGGAGATTTTAGGGTTTTCTATGTATAATATTATGTCATCTGAAAATAGTGACAATTTTACTTCTTCTTTTCTCCTTTAGATGCATTTTACATCTTCCTTAATTGCTCTGTCTAGGACTTCCAATATTCTGCTGAATAAAAATAGTGAGAGTGGGCATTTTGTTCTTGTTCCTGATAAGAGAGGAAAAGTTTTCAGATTTTCACCGTAATAATGTTAACTGTGGTCTTGTTTTTCAATATATGGCCTTTATTACTTTTAGGTATGATCTATATATACCCAGTTTGTTGAGAGGGTTGTTTTTTTTTTTATCATGAATGAATGTTGAAGTTTACCATTTTTTTGCATCTATTGAGATGATCATGTGTTATCTTTCATTTTGTTAATATGATATATCATATTGATGGATTTGCAGATGTTAAACCATCCTTGCATCCTTGGAATAAATGTGACTCGGTCTTAGGATATGATTCCTTTAATGTATTGTTGAATTAAGTTTTGTAATACTTTTTTGAGGATTTTTGCATGTGTTCATCAAGAATGTTGTCCTGTAATTTTCTTTTTTTGTAGTTTCTTTGTCTGGTTTTGGTATAAGGCTAATACTGGCCTTGTAAAAATGAGTTTGGAAGTACTCCTCACTCTTCTATTTTTTGGGAGAGTTTAAGAAGAATTTATATTACTTTTCCTTTAAATGTTGGTAGAATTCACCAGTGAAGCCATCCAGTCCTGAACTTTTTGTTCATTAGGTTTTTGATAGTTTATTTAATCTTCTAACTATTAATTGATCTGTTTTGTATTTTTTCTATAGAAAAGAATTTCTATTTTTTCATGATTCAGTAAATAGGTTGTATGTTTCTAGGAATTTACCCATTTTTTTCTAGGTTGTCCAATTTGTTGACATACAACTGTTCGTAGTAACCTGGTGTGAGCCTTTGTGTTTCCGCAGTATTATTTGCAATGCTTCCCCTTTCCTTTCTGATTTAATATATTTGAGTCCTCTCTTGGTGAATCTGGCTAAAAGTTTAGCTATTTTGTTTGCCTTTTCAAAAACCTGGCTTTTAGTTTTATTGATCTTTTCTATTGTCTTGTTAGGCTCTATTTCTTTTATTCCCATTATGATCTTTATTACCTTCCTTCTACTAACTTGGGCTTAGTTTGCTATACTCTTTCTAGTTCTTTGAGGTGTAAAGTGATATTGTTTGAGGTCTTTCTTGTTTCTTAATGTAAGTATTTATCACTACAAACTTTTCTCTTGGAACAGCTTTTGCTGAATCCCATAAATTTTGGTATGTTCTATTTCCATTTTCACTTGTCTCAATATATCTTTTGATTTTCCTTTTGATTTCTTCTTTGACCTATTGGTTGTTCAAGATGATGTGGTTTAATCTCCACATATTTTCAAACTTTCCCATTTTCTTTCTGTAATTTATTTTTAGTGTCATACCATTGTGGTCAACAAAGATACTTGATATGATTTCAATCTTTTAAAATTTATTAAGACTTATTTTGCTGTCTTATGATTTATCCTGGACAATGTTCCACGTGCACTTGAAAATGCGTATTCTGTTGCTTTTGGATGGTATGCTCTATAAAAGTATGTTAAGTCTATGTAGTCTAAACTTCTTTTTTCAAATCCTTTATTCCCTCGACAAAAATAAATAAATAAATAAATAAACAAACAAACAAATAAATAAAATCCTTTATTCTCCCAATGCAGGGAAATATCTAGGGCCAACCAAGACAAAGGTCAGGAACTCATAAAAAGGAAAAGGAACAATAATGATTCTAAAATATCAGCTTGTCACATATCTATATATGCCTAGAGTCTTATCTAGAAGAATGTTTATCAAAAGATTATCAGTAACTATTTTTTAATCATATGATTCTGGTAATTGTTCACTTTCTTCATTTTGCTGATACGTGCTTTTGGGGGTCTATAGAGTCTACTTCATTCACAGAACACACTAACAAACCACTATGTCCTGGGCTCCTTTCTAGTTGCTGGAATACAGCCGTTGTTGGGAAAGGAAAGCCACTCCAGGTAGAACATGATCCAACTTATGTTTAGGTGGCATTGCTCCAGCTGTTTTGGGAACAGAGAAGGGCAGGACAGGGTACAAGGGTGCAAGGAAGCAGGGGGACTGGTTATGAGGTTCCTGCAGTGTTCCAGGACAGTGCACTTTCACATCTTTAGCAGCTTCCTGGGGCAAATCTGAAACTGGCCCTGATACACAGAGGGCAAGGAGACACTGAAGAAAGAGGCCATACATGGTATATGGCAGCTTTAATAAGCAAGGGAACTTACATGTGAGGTTCATCTGGAGTGGCCACAATAGTTTATCTCTGTGCCCACATGCCAGAATCTTGTTTTTTAATTTTTTAATATCTTCTTCAATTACAGTTTACATACAATATTATTTTGTATTAGTTTCAGGTGTACTGCATAGTGGTTAGACAGCCACATACTTTACAAAGTGTTCCCTGAAATGTTTTCTACCCACCTGGAACCACACATAGTTACTACAATATCATTGATTATATTTCCTAGCTATACTTACTTCACTGTGACCACTTTGTAACTGCCAATCTGTACTTCTCAATCCCTTAACCTTTTACAGCCAGTCTCCCAACCCCTACCCTCTGGCAACCATCAGTCTCTTCTCTGTACCTATGAGTCTGTTTGTTTATATTGTTCTTTAGATTCCACATATAAGTGAAATCACCTGCTGTTTGTCCTTCTCTGATGGATTTGACTGTAGGTCCATCCATGGTGTTGCAAATAGCAAGATTTCATTCTTTTTTATGGCTGAGTAATATTCTATCATGTAAACATACCACAGCTTTTTATCCACTCACCTACTGATGGGCACTTGGGCTGTTTCCAGCTCTTGACTACTTGACTACTGTAAATAACACTGCAACGAACATACAGGCACAAATGTTCTTTCAAATTAGTGTTTTGCATTTCTTTGGATATAGTCCCAGAAGAGGAATCACTGAGTCATAAGGCAGTTTCATTTTAATTTTTTGAGAAACCTCCATACTGTTTTCCATAGTGTCTGCACCACAGAACTTAAAAGTTTACACAGAGGCCATAACTGAGTCCAGTCACATACACTATCCAGATGGTTTCAGTTAGCACTTGGCCCCTTCTGTCCTTAAAGCCAGCAGTACCCAGTGGCTCTCTCTCTATATGGCAATCATTTGTGATTACATTAGGTTCACCCAGCTCTGTATAATCTCCCTATCGAAGGTCAATTGATCAGCAACCTTAATTCCATTTACAACCTTAATCTCCCTTTGCTGTGTAACACATTTACTTTCTGGGGGTTAAATATGAATAACTTTTGGGGGATATGGCGGGGAAGGTGGCAATTACTCAGCTTGCCACACACTTGCTGGCCAAGCAACTATCTCCTGTGAGATTTTTTTTACAAGACATTTTTTATGGAGATATACTTTTTTTGTTATTTTATTTGGAAAACAGTCCTACTCTTTTGCCCAACTTTATTAAGATGTGTTGTAATTGACATGTAACATTATATAAGTTTGTGTCAAATTGTTGATTTGATTCATTTATAAATTACAAAACGATTACCACCACAGTATTAGTTAATACCTCCATCGAGCCACATAGTTACATTTCTTTTCCTGCAGTGGGAACATTTAAGATCTCTCTTAGCAACATTCAAGTATATGATACAGTGTTATTAGCTGTAGTCCCCATGCTATGTGTTAGATCCCCAAACTTGTTAATATTATTTTATTTTTATTTTTAATTTAATTATAGTTGACATTCAAAATTGCATTAGTTTTATGTGTACAACATAGTGGCTGGACATTTATATAACTTATAAAGCGATCCTCCTGCTAACTTAATCTAGCACCCACCTGACACAATAAAGAGTTATTACATCCTTGATTATATTCCCTGTGCTGTACTTTACATCCCTGTGACTGTTCTGTAACTGCCAATTTGTATTTAATCCCTTCACTTTTTTCACCGAGTTCCTTACACCCCTCCCATCTGACAACCATTAGTTTTGTTCTCCGTACCTATGAGTTTATCTATTTTGGTTTTTATATTCTACATATAAGTGAAATCATATGGCATTTCTTTCTCTGATTTATCTCATTTAGCATCATACCCTCTAAGTCCATCCATGTTCTCACACATGGTAAGAGTTCGTTCTTTTTTATAGCCAAATAATATTCCATTGCATATGTGTACCACTTCTTCATCTATTCATCTATTGATAGGCACTAAGGTTACTTCCATAACATGGTTATTGTAGATAAAGCTGCAGTGAAATAAGGATGCATACATCTTTCCATATTAGTGTTTTGAATGTCTTCAGATAAATACCCAGAAGTAGGATTGCTGGGTCATTAGGTAGTTCTGTTTTTATTAGGAAACTTCCACACTGTTTTCCATAGTGGCTGCACCAATTTGAAATCCTACCAACAACATATGAGGGTTCTCTTTTCTCCACATCCTTGCCAATATTTGTTTATTAATTTATTGATGGCCATTCTGATAGGTATAAGGTGATATTTTCATTGTGGTCTTCATTTACATTTCTCTGATTAGTGATGCTGACTATCTTTATGTGGCAATTTTTATACATAGATTAAATGACCATGTAGGCATGGGTTTATTTCTGTGCTCTCTATTCTCCTCCATTGATCTATATGTCTGTTTTTATGCCAGTACCCAGCTGTTTTGATTACTATATCCTTGTAGTATAGTTTGATATTAGGTAGTGTGATTTCTCCAACTTTGCTCTTCTTTCTCAGGACCACTGTTGCTATACAGGGTCTTTAGTGGTTCCATATAAATTTTTGAAATATTAGTTCTCGTTCTGTGAAATACATCATTGGAATCTTGATAGGAATTGCATTAAATCTATAGATTGCTTTGGGTAGTATGGACATTTTAATGATGTTAATTCTTCCTATCCGTGAACATAGTATATGCTTCCATTTATTTGTCTCTTCTTCAACTTTTTTCTTCAGTGTCTTATAATTTTCCATGTACAGTTATTTTACATCCTTGGTTAGGTTAATTCCTAAGCCTTTTATTCTTTTTGATGTAATTGAAAATGGGATTGTTTTCTTAATTTCTCTTTCTGATAGTTTGTTATTGATGAATTGTATAAACTGCAACTGATTTCTGAATATTTTGTATGCTGTTACGTTACTGAATTTATTTATTATTTCTAATAGTTTTTGCTGTAATCTTTAGAGATCTCTATAGTATCAGGTTACCCACAAATAACAACAGTTTTTCTTCTTTTCTAACTCAAATGCCTTTTTTTCTTGTCTGATTGCTATGGCAAGACTTCCAATAATATGTTGAATAAAGTGGTGAAAGTGGAAATCCCTGTCTTGTTTCTGATCTTAAGGAAAATCCTTTAAATTTTTACCATCGAGTATGATGTTAGCTGTGGGTTTGTTACATATGGCCTTTATTATATTAAGGCATGTTCCCTCTATTTCCACTATACTGAAAGTTTTTATCATAATTGGATGTTGAATTTGGTCAAATGCTTTTTCTGAATTTGACATGACATATGATTTTATTTTTTTAAATGTGGTGTATTGTTTTGCAGATGTTGTATACTTGCCTCCTTAGAATAAATTTCATTTGATCATAGTATATCATCATTTTAATTTATTGTTGAATTTTGTTTGCCAAAATTTTGTTGAGGATCTTTGCATTTATGTTCATAAGAAATATTGGCCTCTAATTTTCTTATAGTTTCCTTTTCTGGTTTTGGTGTCAGGACAATGTTGACCCTTATAAATGCATTTGGAAGTGTTCCCTCCTTTTCTGTTTTTGTGGGTTTTTTAATAGTTTTTGAAAGATCGGTATTAATTTTTCTTTAAATGTTTGGTAGAATTCACCAATGAAAGTATATACTCCTGGACTTTTGTTGTTGGGAGGTTTCTGATTACTAGTTCAATCTCCTTAGTAGCCACCAGTCTGTTCAGAATTTCTATTTCTTCATGATTTAGTCTTGAAAGGTTGTATATTCCTAGAAAATTTTTCATTTGTTCTCGATGTCAAATTTGTTGACATATTAGTATCTTACAATCCTTTGTATTTGTGTGGTATTGCCAAGACATTTTAAAATAATGAAGAAAAAAATAAATGTTTCCAGTTGGTTTGAATGCATCTCTTAAAATGATCATTATTTTTCTTCTTTATTTTGTAAGCATGTTAATTATACTGATTAGCTTTTGAATACTATACCAAGTTGGCATTCCCCAAATGAAACAATCTAAACAATATTTGTTATCTTTGTACATATTGCTCAATTCGTTTAGTTAATATTTTATTTAGGTTTTTGAGTAGATTGAACTCTAGTTTTCCTTATAATGTTTGTTATGTTATAGCATTAAGGTTATTTAGGCATTGAGGGTACCTTTTTTTTTTTTTTGGTTGTTTTTCCTATTCTCTGAAAATGTTGTAAAAGTTTAACATTAATTTTCTCTTAAATGTTTGGGAGGATTCATCAGTGAGACTTTGAAGCCTGAAGTTTAGTTTAGGGAAGGTCATAATATAATTATTGATCTAATTTACTTAATATTTATAAAATTCTAATTTTTCTATTTCTTCTTATGTCAGTTTTGGTTAGTCACCTCTGACATTTTTGAGGAATGTATCAATTTCATATATTTTATCAAACACTGTTTAAAGCTGCTTGTAATATATTTATAATCTTCTAAATGTTTGCAGCAGGCGCTATAGTAATGTCTCCTTACTATTCCTGTATTAGTTATTTGTGTTTTCTACCTATTTTCTTTTAATCGGCATATCCTGGAGTTTTTGAATTGTATTAGTCCCTTCCAAAAACCAACTGTTAGCTTTACTGATCTTCTTCCTTTATTGGGTTCTATTTCATTAATTCTTTTCTCTTACCTTTACTAAGTCCTTCTTTCTGTTTTGAGAAATTTAATTAGCTTTTCTTATTCTAAATTCTTGAGATGAATGCTTAGCTTGTTTATTTTCAGGTCTTGTTCTACATAAATACATAAATTTGAGGCTATAAAATTTAAACAGGGCTTTAATTGCACCTCACCAATCTGTTTTATTAGTCAAGTAGTATCTATGTAGCTCTGTATACATAAGCTTATTTTTATCACATACTTTAAAAACAGTATTACATCTACTTCTATTTACATCCATCATGAGCCTTTAAACTATGTCTTTCAAATTACGCATATATTAATTTGAGATAAAGGGAGAGGGACTTTCAACTTCCCATTTTCTAGAGGACAGATGAAAAAGACGTGCACACTTGCCTATGTTTTCATTCAATCCCACCTTCAGTCCTCACTCCCCCTCCCCGAATCCCATCAGCCCTTGGAGTTCTTCCTTAGCAAGGATTTCCAATTGTTCCTCCTCTGAGCTCTTACTCATTTTCACTCTTGACAATAAGCTGTCTTACAGTGTATTGTTTCGGGTGCGTGTGCATTTGCAATTAGCCTGCTCTCGTTGGTATAGGCTCTATCTTTATTTTTAGAATATAATTTTTATTATATTTTCCATTTAGTCCCCTTATACCTCCCTCCCCTCAGCAATCACCACACTGTTGTTCATGTCCATGAGTCCTTTTTCCTTTTTGCTCAATCCCTCCACCCCCTAAATTCCCCGCTGCCACTAGCTGTTATCTGTTCTCCATCTATGAGTCTGTCTCTGTTTTGCTTGTTCAGTTTGTTCATTAGATTCCACATGAGTGAGATCACATGGTATTTGTCTTTCTTTGACTGGCTTATTTCACTTAGCATAATGTTCTCCAGGTCCATCCATACAGTTGCAAAGGGTAAAATTTTCCCTATCTTTAAATCTATTTTTAAGGTCTTTCCATTTATTTTGTGTCTCCTCCTCAGCATGTTGCATTGTACTAGACAGGTGACTCACCATCATCGTAGATGTAGAGCAGGAGTATCTGTGAGGGGAACACAGTCAGTACCTGCCCGCATACCTCAGCACTCGCCCTTCTGGGGTGTGCAGCAGCTTTTCGTCGTCGCTCTGCCTGGGGCCTGCTTGCAGGACATAGCGGTGCTGCAGAGTCGTCTCAGAGACAAATTAGAGTTGGTCCAGCTCCTCTCCTTTCAGGTGGGACAACTCTGGGTTGCGCTGTAACCTGTCTCCCAGGGGTCCTCAGCAGGATAAGCCGCCACTGCCCACTGAGGTAGTCTACTAATTAATATACCTTGTAGTTTCCATCATCTCCCTGTCCCACTCCCCCCACTCTGAGTTCTTTTTGGCATCACTTTCCCCAAAAGACTGCTGTTACTTAAAATTAAATCCCCAGCTCAGGGTCTGCTTCTTGGAAGACACAGCCCAAAATCATCTGTTGGCCTTTCAGTCTTTCTGGATGGGTCATCCCTCATTCAGAGATTAACGAGGCTTTAAAACCAAATTCTAACTACAATTTATTCAATCTAATAACAAGAAGAGTTTTAGATATATCTCTTGAAATGAGCTTACACAGTTTGAAGATACCAGACCTGAGCCGCAGGTGGCAGCCCAGGGTTCCAGGACCGAAGCCATCGCTCACTCAGTGTGTGACTGAAGGGGCGTCACTCAGCTTCTCCAGGCCTCCAGGTTTGACCCTAAAAGTGGACAGCAATGTCTGGCTCCACTAACTTTGCCTTTTCCATTGGGAAGCAGAAGATAGACTGGGAATGAGATTAATGAACTGTGAATTACAAACAAAATGTGGGATAAAACAGAATGCCGCCTCTTTTCATGAGGGATTGAAACTATTGTAGTGTTTAAAAACTAATCACAAGACAGTAAAAGGAGAAACGAGGAAGGGAAGAATAAGTTTGTCTAAAGGACATGTTGCTCTCTAATTTTTTTTCCTATGACAGTGAGACATTAACTCAGCTTGTGAGTTTTATCCGAGTGCAGTATTTTGTGAAGAAGCAAATGAACTGAGAAGCGAGACCAACCTAGAAGGAAAGATTAATTTACTATGTGGCTCGCCCTGTTCATCCTGGGCCAGAAGAGAGCGGATGACTTGCGTGTGTAAACAGTATTCGCTGTGCCTGTCGGACACACGGGGGAGCTTTAAATATTTGCCAAAATGTTTACCTTTTTCTTCCTAAATTCACACTACCCTGGCCATGACATTGAATTGCCAGTGATAACAAATAACATATAAAATGCCTGTACTTTCTTTTAGAAAGTAATCACTCAGGACTTATTACCTAGGAAACAAAATAGTTGCCCACAGTTGTAGACCAAAACATAAGTGAGCTTACGCTGGCACCATCACTGGCTGGGAGCTCACTGCTAGATCTAAAGAGGCTCATAAGAGTGTGAAGGAAAATATCAAACATAAAATGATAAAATGAGAAGCAACCTTGCTGGTCAGCTTGTATTATACACACATTTTACAGATGACAGAATTGATAGCTACAGAGTTTCTATGGCCTCACACCACAATGACTTAATTATTTCTACTATACTATCATTTCAGATATCTATCAGCTTAATAGCTCATGGTATGGTTTAACTTCTTTTTAACCTCTATAATTCTGACCAGTATGTATTGCTATTGTTCTACCCAAGAGGAAAATTGTACTTAGAGAGTTGGTTCACTTTCTCCATGGTCACACAGCAAGTAAGAAACAGAAATAAGCATTAAAGCTTTTTTGTCTCCAAATCTATGCTCCTTTACATCCATACATTCCTGCCAATTTTAGTTTTTTCAGAGGTGGAGAGATGATAGGGCAGTATTTGACCCCAAAGTAACACAGTAACCAAAATCTGCCCTTATTCCAACACACCATCATTTACTATTTAAAAGGAACACCAGAGAGATTAAAGTGGCAAATGCAAGGTATTCAGAATGGGAAGGAAGGAAGGGATGAAGGAAAGGAAAGAGGAAAGGAGGGAGGGAGGAACAGAGGGAGGGAGGAAGAAATGAAAGAATTAGAAAGGAGGGTTAGAAGAACAAATGAATGAATGGTTGGCTTTGTAAGGCAATATAAGTTACCTGCAGTTACCTTAAGTGTCCACAAGATGTCACTACCTTACACTACTTAAGAAAAACCACATTCAAATTGAGAATTTTAGAACTCTGGACTGTAATATATGATTTATCACTTATAATTGAAAAAGGTCACTTCTACTGTCTTATGACTGATTCCTTATTTTCTCTTAAATCTACTTCATGAGATACTGCAAAACGTAGACTTTGAATAAGTCATGAGAGTTAATGCTCTAATGCTGGGAAACATTAACCAAGAAGTCACAGAGGCAAGGGTTCCCTGGCGACTCAGCAAAAACAAAGAGGAGGCTGGAGACCTTGCACTAAGCCCTTAACCTGCTCAGTTGCAAAGCTCCCCTCAGCACTTTCTTGTAATTCTACTGCCCTCACGGTTCCAGTCATAGGAAACAGGGATTCAACAATATTTCAAAAGGTGACGCATCAGAGTTTAAATTGTGCTTTCTTCTCGAAATATTTCTCACACTTTCTCTCACCAGGACTGAACTTCAAATGGCTGTAGTGAGTTTGTTATACATGCATTTAATATGTGTACATACATAGCATACATAATTCCCTTCAGGACTCTCCTGTGCTTATTGTTTTTTGTTTTTGTTTGTTTTTGTTTTTTTCATGTATAATTAGAATCCAGTTTGCAAATGATTATTTCAAGTTTTTGCAAGTTTTACAAACACCAGAATAATGTTAGCCGGGTTCAATATTTCAACTGCAGCTTTATTTAATATTGATCAAAACTTAAATTTATTTTAATTTAAATACTTTGTTCACAAGTTCTACTAATGTAAAGTATGCTAGTGAATGGCAGATGTTTTAAAAGATTTTACTTAAGTATATTTTATTGATTATGCTGTTTACAGTTCTCCCAATATTCCCCCCTTTGCCCTCCTCCATCTGGTACTTCCATTTCCTCCAGCAATCCCCCTGCCTTTATTCATGTGCATGGGTCATGCATATAAGTTCTTCAACTTCTCTATTTCCTATACTATTATTAACCTCCCCCTGTCTATTTTCTACTTACAAATTATGTTTCTTAACTCTTCTACCTTTTCCCCCTTCTCCTCATCCCCCTTTTAGCTGATCACCCTCCAAATGATCTCCATTTCTACGATTCTGTTCTTGTTCTAGTTGTTTGCTTGGTTTGTTTTTGTTTTTAGGTTCAGTTGTTGATAGTTGTGAGTTTGTTGTCACTTTAATGTTCATTGTTTTGACCTACTTTTTCTTAGATAAGTCCCTTTAACATTTCATACAATAAGGGCTTGGTGATGATGAACTCCTTAGCTTTACCTTGTCTGGAAAGCACTTTATCTGTTCTTCCATTCTAACTGATAGCTTTGCTGGATAGAGCAATCTAGGTTGTAAGTCTGCTTTTCATCACTTTGAATACTTCTTGCCAGCCCCTTCTTGCCTGCAAGGTGTCTTTTGAGAAATCAGCTAATAGTCTTGTGGAAATTCCTTTGTAGATAACTCTCTGCTCTTCTCTTGATACTTTTAAGATTCTCTCTTTATCTTAACCTTTGGCATTTTAATTATGGTGTGTGTTGGTGTGGTCCTCCTTGGATCCAACTTGTTTGGGATTCTCTATGCTTCCTGGAGTTGTGTGTTTATTTCCTTCACCAAATTAGAGAAGGTTTCTTTCATTATTTTTTCAAATAAGTTTTCAATTTCTACCTCTTCCTCTTCTCCTTCTGGCACCCCTATGATCCACATGTTGGCACATTTAGAGATGTCTAGAGTGTTCTTATTCTCTCCTCATTTTTTTAAATTCTTGTTTCTCCATTCTGTTATAGTTGATGTTTATTTCTTCCTTACATTCCAAATCACTGACTTGAACCCCAGCTTCCTTCCCTTCCCTATTGGTTCCCTGTGGATTTTTCTTTATTTCACTTAGGGTAGCCTTCATTTCTTCTCATGCTTTTGCTGTACTCAGTGAGTTCTGAGTATCCTTATCACCAGTGTTTTGAACTCTGCATCTGATAGGTGGGCTATCTCTATTTCATTTAGTTCTTTTTCTGGGGTTTTGTTCTGTTCTTTCATCTGGGCCATATTTCTTTGTCTCTTTGATTTGGAAGCTTCCCTGTGTTTGTTGCTGTGTATTAGGTAGAGCAGTTTTAACTCCCTGATTTGGCACACCTGTTAAGTTGTATGGGGCCGAGACTTAGGTATTTGCCAATGCAGGTCAAACTGCTTCACTGCTTTGTGGCTCTCTATATGGGGGCGGGGGCGGAAAGGGGACTGTGCTGCTGCTTGGCTGCTGAAGGCTTGCTTGGCCCTTGCCCCATTTCCAGTCACTTCGCCCCCTTCCCATATACAACTGGAGCCCCTCTAGCTGCTGCCCACATGGTGGTTCCCAGAGTGGGTAGGTCTGCGTACATTCTAGAACTGTGCAGGCCCTTTATTTTTTAAATATATTTTATTGATTATGCTATTACAGTTGTCCCATTTCTCCCCATCATTCCCCTCCACCCTGCATACCCTCTCCCACCCACATTCCCCCCTTTAGTTCATGTCCATGTGTCATAAGTTCTTTAGCTTCTACATTTCCCACACTATTCTTGTTCTCCCCCTATTTTCTACCCACTGTCTATGCTACTTATTGTCTGTACCTTCCCCCCTCTCTCCTCCTCCCACTCCTCTGTTGCTAACCCTCCACGTGATCTCCATTTCTGTGGTTCTATTCCTGTTCTAGTTGTTTGCTTAGTTTCCTTTTGTTTTAGGTGTGGTTGTTAATAGCTGTGAGTTTGCTGTCTTTTCACTGTCATATTTTTATCTTCTTTTCCTTAGATAAGTCCCTTTAACATTTCACATAATAAGGGCTTGGTGATGATGAACTCCTTGAACTTGACCTTATCTGAGAAGCACTTTATCTGCTCTTCCATTCTAAATGAAAGCTTTGCTGGATAGAGCAATTTTGGACATAGGTCCCTGCCTTTCAAGACTTCAAATATTTCTTTCCAGCCCCTTCTTGCATACAGGCCCTTTAAATGGACTCTCCTGAGAGACCAGCAGTTTCTTCCACTGCCCCAACCCCCACTGGTTTTTACAGACACAAGTTATAAGGTTTTATTTTTCCAGCACTGGAACCCTGGGCTGCACAGTCTGGCCTGGGGCTGGGATTGCTGGCTCCCAAGGTATCCCTCCCAATTTTTATCCATGACACATAAATGTGGGACCAGTCATTCTGGCAGCCACTGCCACCTTAGCCTCACCACCACTGCCTCGCTGCTGCTGCACCACAACTTCTCCACCTCAGCTCCCCATCTCCTCCCCTCCTACCCGTCTGGATGAATATGCCCTGTTTAAATCCTTGGTTGTCAGACTTCCATACAGTTTGATTTTCTGGAAGTTCTGGGTGTTTTCTGTTTTGAGGTTAATTGTAATCCTTCTTATGGTTGTGCAAGGAGGCAAAGTGTGCCTACCTATCCCTCTATCTTGACTGGAGTCAACATCAGATTTTTAAAGGTCCCAGAAAGCCTTAATGTTTTAGGTACTTTATTAGTGTTCTCTACTGAGATTCTTTCTCCTAATCTTTTTTATTGACATTGGGTTAAATAATCTTCATTAATGGTAATTCAGGTCTGGCAAGCCTAGGAAGGCAGTGAACTCATTCTCTTATAAAAAGAAGCTGCTTGGTAGGTTTTCAGCTCATTCAATGTTATAGACCAAAAGAGCTGTTTTGCTTTAAAGGCCCATATTTCCTACACAAATCCCCCCTGAGAGCCTAAATAAAGTCACTTCGCAGGCAGCAGGTTACTGGCTCAGAGAAGCAGGAGTCAGCCTCCATGTTCTGGTGGATTTGTGAGGTATGTCAAAGTAATTTCTTACTAACAATAATTTAAAAAGCTAAACCTAGCAATTTATCTACCTTTAAAAATTAAAGTACTAGACCATGTTCAGACCAACCCCCCTTATGGTCTCCCTGGTTTTCATTCCTTGGTGTGCTCACTGGAATGGGGAAAAAAGGGATGGAAGATGAAATGGCATGGGGACATGCCCACACCGTAAAGTTAAAGAAAAAGTAAAATGTTGATCCATAGGAAGAACTAGACTTTTGTAAAAATACGCATCTCTACATCGCAGGGTGAAGGAACCATCCCTATAACCTCAAAGAGAACAACATCACCTGGGCAAGCTGAAGTCCATTTCTCTATACGGCAATCCTGAAATTCTCCTTCCCCATGTCTACCCTCCTGCCCCATGTGCGCACAGAGAAATACAAAAGGACACTCACTGCAGCATAATTTAGTATCACAGAAACAGAAGCATCTAAAGGTCTGTTAGGGGCTGAATTGTCCTCCCAAAATGCTCATGTTGAAGTCTTAACCCCCTCGTTCCTCAGAATGTGACTGTATTTGGAAACAAAGTCTTTCAACAGGTAATTAGGTTGAAATAAAATCGCTGGGATGGGCCCTAATCCAGTATGGATGGTGACCTCATAAGGAGAGATGGGGACAGAAACATGTGCAGAGGGAAGAACATGTGAAGACACAAGGAAAAGACAGACAACTATAAGCCAAGCAGAGAGGCCTCAGAAGAAACCAGCCCTGCAGATACCTTGCTATCTCTGACTTCTAGCTTCCATTACTGTGAGACAATACATTTCTGTTAAGTCCCACAGTCTGTGATACTTTGTCATGGCAGCCCCAGATGATGAATGCAAAGTCCATCAGCTGGGAACAGATAAATAAACCCTTGGTTATGCAGGCAGTGAAATACTGCATAGTCTTTAACAGAACTGTAATGGGGGTGGGGGAACACCCCCCCCACCCCACCCCCCGCCGCCCTCCGCCCCAGAAATAGGGGAGGGATTGGGAACCTCCAGGGAAAGCACAGGAGCGGCAGTTGCACTGTGGCTGCCAAACCAGCCTATTTTGCCCTGGCAACCAGGGCGTTGCAGGTGGGCCACACCAGGGATTCCAGGGGAGTCTTTACAAGGAGAGCATGGGAAACACGCTCTCTTGGATTTTTCCCTCCTTCGCAGCCAAAGGGGGCTTGAGTTCCTGGGGCCTCGGGGACCAGGTGGCCTGTAAACGTTCCAGGGGCCCCTCTCTGAGCGCTCCAGGGCCGGCCTGGAGTGCAACCCGAGCTCTGGAGGAGGAGGCTCTGACCATTGGGCTTGGGAAGCATGGTGGGGCAACGGCCCGTGCCCCTCTCCCACACAGAGGTCTCAGAGGCTGCTCCCAGCCCTCGCCTCCAGGACAGGCCTGGCTGGCCCAGGCCCCTTCCCTAGACAGGAAATTGAAGTTCCTGCCCCCATCCTGCCCCATGGGCGCTAGCGCGTGGGCCTGTCCGTGCTGGTTCCAGTGCAACCAGTGGGCAAGGACCTCCCACCACCCACGTGTTCCTCCAGTTCCCCCAGTGGGATCCCCACAACAGCAGTTCCACCGTCACTGCCAGCCTTCCGGTGGGACTGGCAGATACTGGAAGCACTTGGGTCTGAGACCCCACACGGTTGGACATGGAGGCAGGGTCCCGTGCTGGGATGCACGCCTGTACAGACTACAGCCTCTAGCCTCTGACTCCACAACCCAGAAAGCATGGCACAGGAGTCCTGAACTGCTTCCACTCTCTCACCCAGAGAGCAGCGCAAGGAGACTGCACTGAAAGCAGAGGCATGAGCTTGGAAGTTCCTCCCCAACGGAGCTTCCCTTGCAAGGTCGTCTGGAGTGATCTGGCAGCGCACCCCAGACCCTGAGAGACAGAGCTGCTGCAAGACCATAGGTACTCTGAAACCCACAAATATGCACCCCCGAGAGAGGATGGTGATGTTTCTGTGTGGCCGACTTAAGCTCCAAAAGGACCGATAAGCAATAATGGGAAACTTCTGGGTTTGGTTTTGGACTTTAACCTTCCTGGCGGTGGCTGGTTTTTTGGTGCTTTGCAAATGAAGTTGACTCAGAATATTTCCAGCCCTCTCGAATCAAGTTTCCTGTTAAAAACAAACACAAAAACAAAACCTGTTTTCTACCTCACAAATCCTTGTAGTATGTATATACAAGGCGACAAGCAGCCAGACCCCATGCTGCCTGGTTACAGAACCACTAACTACTCCAGTACCCCTTGGAGTCAGGGCCTTGCTAGGTATGAAGATATCAACACAACTACAGTTACCAGATAGATGGCAGTCTGGTTGGAGAGAGATAAATACTGATAAAATCAAGTCACTCCTGGTACAAGGTGTTGGGGATCTGGGAGCAGAATCCAGGGTTGAAAACAGCATCATGTACATTATATTTTCTATGCCAGACAGGCCAGTCTTTTTTGCACAAAAAGTAGGTTTTTCAGACTACAGCAATTCAAAATACAAAGGCACAGAGTCACAAATGCCCCAAGCTGCTGGGGTGGGGCTGTGGGTGGGGCAGGGCTCTAGGTGGAGCAGCTGCATTTCCAGGCAGGAGGGGCAGGGTTGGAAGGAAAGGGGGTGGGTTTCACACTCTAGGCAACTGGAGCCCACAGAAGTGTTTATGAGGAGGACTGGCCTGATTGGCTGTCCAGGAAGATGCTCTGGCAGCTGAGAGAAGGACTGGAGGGAGAAGGGACTGGTGACTGGGCAGAAAACTTGTCCCAGCATCTGGGGCTTTTCTGGGCCAGTGCCCACAGAGACGGTTGCAATGAGGGGCTGCGGCTGGATGTGCTGAACCATCATTCTGCCTGTGAAACACAAGGCAGTAAGTAGACAGAAAGAAGGCCCAGATGAATGGATGACTGCAGCTGGCAACTGTGTAGACCATGTATATTTTTAAAAAGATTTTATTTATTGTTTAGAGAGAGGACAAAGGGGGAGAAAGAAGGAGAGAAACACTGATCAGCTGCTTCTTGCAAGACCCCAAGTAGGGACCTGGCCTGCAATCCAGGCATGTGCCCTGACTGGGAATTGAACTAGCGATCCTGCGGTTCTCCGGCTGGGACTCAACCCACCAGCCAGGGCTAGCCCATGTGGATTTTACTTTATATTTTAATGTCAAAAGTGCATATTCCATATAATTTTTCTTTGAAAACAAAAGGAGCCATTTGATTGTCAGGGTGGTGTGGATTTAAAAAAACATAGAGAGAAGTACTGCTCTGTCCAGAAAAGTTCTTACCATCTGCCTTCACGGGTTGGGTCAGCAGTTCTGGAAAAACTGGAAGGGGGCCTAGAAACTGACATGAAGCACATGGAGGCCAGCTGGTACCCAGGGCACAGACTTCAAGGTCCGCTAAATCACAACCCAACACTCACGTGGACTGTCATCCTCAGGCCTTAGAGAAAGGCATGCTTATCTGAGACAAAGTCATTGAAAATTAGGATGGTTCCTTTTAGTCCCATTTGTCCCTACATGGTACACTCTGCTGGGTGTTTGTTAAAAGGGAAGAGGCATGTGTATGTGTGAGAATTTCACGCTGCTCACTCAAGAGGGTTCCTTTCTACCCTCATCAACTATGCTACAGAAAAGCTTTGTGGTACTTGGGGAAAGTCATTAAACATCCTGGCCTCAATTTCCTCAGATGTAAAAAAAAAAAAAATGTGATTAAGCCAGTAGTTCCCAAACCTGGCTGCACATCAGAATTATGTGGGAACAAGTTAAGAATATTGCTTTCTAGATCACCAACTTACACCACACACAAGAATAAACTTAAAATGGATAAAAGAGACAAATACCATATGATCTCACCTTTAACAGGAAGCTAATCAACAAAACAAACAAACAAGCAAAATATAACCAAAGACATTGAAATTGAGAACAGGCTGACAGTCACCAGAGGGGAGAGGGGAAGGAATTTCAGGGGGAAAGGGGAAAGGTTTAGAGCAACAAGTATAAAGGACACATGGACAAAAACTATGGGGGATGGAAATGGGAGGGAGGTGGGGTGGGCTGGGATGGGATGGGAATAAAAGATAGAAAACTGTACCAGAACAACAATTAAAATTTAAAAAATTATTTAAAAAATGGATAAAAGACTTAAATGTAAGTAGCAAAACCATAAAAATCCTAGAAGAAAACATAGGCAGTAAAATCTCAGATATCTTGTGTAGCCGTGTTTTTGCTGATATATCTTCTAGGACAAAGGAAACAAAAAAAATAAACAAATGGGACTACATCTAATTAAAAGGCTTCTGCACAGCTAAAGAAACCATCAAAATATAAAAGGAACCCACTTTATGGGAGAGCATATATGCCAATACTACATTGGACAAGGGTTTAATTTTCAAAATGTATAAAGAACTTACACAACTCAACACCAGAAAGACAATCTAATTAAAAAATGGGCAAAGGACATACCTAAATAGATACTTCTCTGAAGAAGACATACAGATGGCCTGCACACATAAGAAAAATGCTTAACATCACTAGCTATCAGAGAGATGCAACTTAAACCACAATGAGATACCATCTCACACCTGTCAGAATGGTTACCATTAATAAATCAATGAACAACAAGTGCTGGCGAAGATGTGGGAAAAAAGGGAACCCTGGTGCAGCACTAGCAGACTGGTGCAGCCACTAGGAAAACAGTACAGGGTTTCTTAAAAACCAAAAACAGAACTGCCTTTTGACCCAGTGATTTCACTTCTGAGAATATATTCTAAGAATCCCAAAATACCAATTCAAAATAATATGCACTCCTGTATTCATAGCAGCATTATTTGCAGTACCCAAGATTTGAAAACAGCCCAAGTGTCCCTGAATAGATGAGTGGATTAAAAAAAAGCTGTGGAACATTGACACAATGGAATTCTACTCAGCTGTAAAATAAGAAGGAAATCTTACCTTTTATGACAGCATGAATGGACCTGGAGACCATTATCTTAAGTGAAGTAAGCCAGTCAGTGAAAGACAAATACCGTATGATATCACTTATACATGGAACTAATGAACAAAATAGAAATGGATGGTGAAGGAATTAGCCAAGGAACAAGTCTGCATGACCCACGGGTATGGACAATGGCATGGGGATGGCTGGAGAGTGGGGGCTGGGTAGACACGAGCAAAGAAGGAACAAGTGGGGACAACCGTAATAGCATCAGCAATGAAAAGAATATTGATTCCTCAGCATAATTCCAGAGCAACTAAATCAGGAGTGGGACCCCAGTGTCTGTTTCTGTAAGACGTCCCTGTACTTAGAAATTCAAATAGGAAACAGAGCACCATTCCCAGCCATATGACCAATATTTTGGCCAGTATTTGAGGGGACTCTCAGAGGAGGCTCAGATTACTACAGAACACATCTCACCCCAATCTCTATTGTCTACTGCATTTTCTCTCTTAAGCAACCTATTCTCTTCTCTCCTCCCAGTAACAGCCAAAACTGGAACCAGGTCAACTCTTCTTTAAGATCAAAAGTTTCAGAAGCTGTTAGCAAGAGAGAAAGATTCGCTAACTGCCCAGAAGTTCTACACCTTCCTATTGCTTTAGTTTTTTTTTATTTTTCAATTACAATTGGCATACAATATTAGTATCAAATGTACAACATAGTGATTAGACATTTGTATAATTTACAAAGTGATCACCCCAATAAGTCACTCCTTCTGACACCATAGATAATTACTACAATATTATTGGCTATGTTCCCTAAATTGTGCTTTACATTCCCATGGCTTTTGGGGGGGATAATTTATACTTCTTAATCCCTTTACCTTTTCCATCCATCTCCCCACCAAACTCCCTCACATCTAGCAACCAGCAATTTGTTCTCTTTAGCCATGAGTCTGTTTTTGTTTTAGTTCTTTCTTTTACTTTTTAGGTTCCACATATAAGTGAAATCCTATGGCATCCATCCATCTGACTTATTTCACTTAGCATAATACCCCCTAGGTCCATCCATGTGGCAAGATTTTATTCTTTTATATGGCTGAGTAATACTCCATTATATATATATTATATATATGTATTATATATAATATATATATATATAATGGAGTAATATATATATATATATACACACACACCACTTCTTCTTTATCCACTCATCTATCAATGGACACTTAGGTTCCTGTCATATCTTGCCTATTGCAAACAATGCTGCAATGAACATAGGGGTGCCTGTATCATTTTGAATTACTATTTTGGAATTTTGGGATAAACATCCAGAAGTGGAATTGCTAGGTTGTATTAGAGTTCTATTTTTAATTTTTTGAAGGAACTTCATACAATTTTCCACAGTGGCTGCACTAGTCTGCATTCCCACCAACAGTGCACTAGGGTTCTCTTTTCTCCACATCTTTGTCAACAATTGTTATTTGTTGATTTATTGATAACAGCCATTCTGACAGGTGTGAAGGGAGATCTTGTTGTGGTTTTAATTTGTATTTCCCTAATAATTAGGAATCTTGAGCATCTTATGTCTGTTTTATGCCAATACCATGCTGTTACAATTATATAGCCTTGAAATATAGTTTCATATCAAGTAGTGTAATAACTCCAACTTTGTTCTTAAGATTGCTTTGACTATTTGGGGTCTTTTATGGTTTCATATAAATTTTAGGACCATTTATTCCAGTTCTATAAAAAATTAATTAGAATCTTGATAGGGATTGCATTGAAACTATAGATTATTTTTAGTAGTATGTACATTTTAATGATATTAATTCTTCCTATCAATGAACACAGTATATACTTCCATTTATTTGTATTTTCAATTTCTTTCTTCAATGTGTTATAGTTTTTTGAGCATGGGTCTTTTAACTCCTTGGTTAAATTTATTCCTAGGCATTTTATTCTTTTTGATGAAAGTGAAGATAGAATTTTTTCTTAATTTCTCTTTCTGGTAGTTTGTTATTGATATATACTGATTTCTGAATATTAATTTTACATCCTACTATTTTACTGAATTCATTTACTAGTTCTAGTAGTTTTTGATGGAATCTTTAAGGTTCTCTATAGATAGTATCATGTCATCTATGAATAATGGCAGTTTTATTCCTTCCCTTTTCAATTTGATGGCTTTTATTTCTTTTTCTATTATGATTGCTATATCTAGGATGTCCAGTACTACGTTAAATAAAAGTGGTGAAAATGGAAATCCTTGTCTTCTTCCTAATCTTAAAAAACAGTTTTTTCTTTTCCCCATTATGATGTTAGTTGTGTGTTTATCATAAATGGCCTTTATTAAGTTGAGGTATGTTCCTTCTATCCTCACTTTGCTGAGAGTTTTTATCATAAATAGATGTTGGATTTTGTCACATGTTTTTTGCTTATCTAGTAATGTGATCATATGATTTCATCATCATTTTGTTTATGTGGTGTATCATGTTAATTGATTTACAGACATTGAACCAACTTTTTTCCTTTTTTAAGTATATTGTATTGATTATGCTACTATAGTTGTCTCTCCTTTATTCTCCCATTTATCCCCCTCCATCCAGCACCCCACTTCCCACCAGCATTCCCCCCGCCTTAGTTCATGTCCACAGGTCCTGCATACAAATTCTTTGGCTTCTCCATTTCCTACACTATTCTTAACCTCCTCCTGTGTATTTTGTACCTACCAATTATGCTTCTTATTCCCTGTACCTTTTCCCCCATTCTCCCTTTCCCCTCACTGCTGATAATCCTCCATTTGATCTCCATTTCTGTGATCCTGATTCTGTCATAGTTGTTGGCTTAGTTTGTTTTGGTTTTTTAGGTTCAGTTGTTGATAGTTATGACTTTATTGTCATTTTACTATTCGTAGTTTTGATCTTCTTTTCTTTAGATAAGTCCCATTAACATTTCATATAATAAGAGCTTGGTGATGATGAAGTCCTTTAATTTTACCTTATCTGGGAAGCAATTTATTCACCCTTCCATTCTAAATGATAACTTTGCTGGATAAAGTAATCTTGGATGTAGGTCCTTGGCTTTCACAACTTTGAATACTTCTTTCCAGCTCCTTCTTGCCTGCAAGATTTCTTTTGAGAAATCAACTGAGTCATATAGGGGCTCCTTGGTAGGTTTTCTCCTTTTCTCTTGCTGCTTTTAAGATTCTCTCCTTATCTCTAATCTTGCATAATTTAATTACAATATGTCTTGGTGTGTTCCTCCTTGGATCCAATTTCTTTGAGACTCTCTGAGCTTCCTGGACTTGCATGTCTATTTCCTTTAACAGATTGGGGAAGTTCTCCATTATTTTTTTAAATAAGTTTTCAATTTTTTGCTCTTCCTATTCTCCTTTGGCACCCCATGATCTGGATGTTGGAGCATTTAAAGTTGTCCCAGAGGTTCCTAAGCCTCTCCTCATTTTTTTGAGTTCTTGTTTCTTCATTCTGTTCTGGTTGAATGTTTATTTATTCCTTCTGTTCCAAATTGTTGATTTGAGTTCTGGCTTTCTTCTCTTCATTGTTGGTTTCCTGTATGTTTTACTTTAGTTCACTTTGCATAGCCTTAACTTCTTCCTTTATTTTGCGACCATACTCAATCATTTCTCTGAGCATCCTGATTACTAGTGTTTTGAACTGTACATCTGATAGGTTGGCTATCTCCTTGTCACTTAGTTCTTTTTCTGGAACTTTGATCTGTTCTTTAATTTGGGCCATATTTCTTTGCATAAACACACCAGTGTGGATGAATGTTTCTTCTTTACCTCCATCGTTGTTGGACTTCCATACACTTTGATTTTTCTGGCAGTTCTGAGTGTGTGTGTGTGTGTGTGTGTGTGTGTGTGTTTATATTGGTTGTTGTTCTTCTTTTGGTTGTGTGAGGAAGCAAAGCATATCTATGTACACTTCCATCTTGGCTAGAAGTTGACATTGAACTAATCTGTGTCCTGGGAATAAATCCCTCTGAACATGGTGTATTGTAGTTTAATATATTGCTGAATCTCATTTACTAGTATTTTGTTAAGGATTTTTGCATCTGTGTTCTCCAGAGTTATTGGCCTATAATTTTATTTTTAAGTAGTGTCTGTATCTGGTATCAACACTACTTATTTTAAGTAGTGTTTGGTATCAAGATGATGCTGGCCTTGTAAAATGAGCATGGACATCATCCCTCCTCTTCAATTTTTTAAAATTGTTTGAGAAATATAGGTTTTAATTTTTTTTTTCACTAAAATTCACCGGTGAAGCCATCTAGTCCAAGACTTCTGTTTATTGGGAGCTTTTTGATTACTGATTTGATTTAAATAGCAGATACCTGTCTGTTCAGTTTTGTTTCTTCCTGGTTCAGCCTTGGAAGATTGTATGTTTCTAGGAATTTATCCATTTCTTCTAGTTTGTCTAACTGTTGGCATATAAATGTTTGTAGGATTTTAAAATAATTTTTGGTATGTCTGTGGTGTTGGTTGTCACTTCTCCTTTCATTTCTGATTTTGTTGATTTGCCACCTGTCTTTTTTTCTTCATATGTTTGGCGAAAGGTTCCTCAATTTTGTTTATGTTTTCAAAGAACCAGCTCTTGGTTTCATTGATATTTTCTATTTCCTTTTTAGATTCTATTTCTTCTCTGATATTTATTTCCTTCCTTCTCACTTTGGACTTTCTTTATTCTTCTTTTTGTTTCTTTAGGGATAAAGTAGGATTGTTTATTTGAGATTTTTTTTCCTTTTTTTTTTTTTTTTTTTTTAAGTAGGCTTGTATTGCTATAGATTTCTAGCTTAGAACTACTTTGGCTGTGCCCCATAGATTTTTCTGGTCATTGTGTTTTTATTTCACTTGGTTTCAAGATATCTTTTGATTCCTTCCTTGATATCATTGTTAACCCATTCCTTGTTTAGTAGCGTGTTATTTAGCCTCCATGTGTTTGTGTGTTTTTCAATATTTTTCTTGTAATTGTGTTCTAATGTCATAAAGTTGTGATCAGAGAAGATGCTTGACATGATTTTAATCTTCTTAAATTTATTGAGACTTGTTTTATGACTTAACATATGGGCTATACTAAAAAATGTTATATATGCACTTTAAATAATGTATTATTCTGCCCTAGCCAGGGGACTCAATTGGTTGGGTATTATCTTGTACAACAAAAGACTGTGGGTCTGATTCCTAATTAGGGAATATACATAGGTTGTGGGTTTGATCCCTGGTCAGGGCATCAGGGCATGTACAGGATGCAACCAATTGATGTTTCCCTCTTACATCTTTCTCTCTCTCCCTCCCTCCATCCCTCCCTCCCTCCCTCCCTCCCTCCCTCCCTCCCTCCTTCTCCCTTCCTCTCTCCCTCTTTCCCTCCTTTGTCTCTAAAATCGGTAAACATCCTTAGGTGAGGATTTTTTTAAAAATATATACATTCTGCTGCTTTTGGGTAAAGTGTCCTAAAAATAACAGTTAAGTTCCTCTGGTTTAATGTGTCTTTAAGGCCACTTGCTCCTTACTGATTTTCTATCTGGTTGTTCTATCCATTTATGTCAATGGGGTGTTAAAACCCCCTGTAATTACTGTAATACTGTGGATTTTTATAACATTCAATATTTGTTTTACATATTTGGGTGCTCCTAAAATTGGCTGCCTAGATGTTCATGAGAGCTACCTCCTCTTGCTGGGACAATCTCATTATTATTATGAAATGCCTGCTTCAACTCTTGTTACAGCCCTTAATTTAAGGTCCATTTTGTCTAATATAAGTATTGCTACACTACTTTTTTATTTTTATTTGCATGGAATATCTTTTTTCATCTTTTTACTTTCAGTCTGTGTGTGTCTTTCAATCTAAAATGGACCTCTTATATGGAGTACACGTATGGGCCTTTTTTAGTCCCTGCAGTTCCTAGGTCTTTTCACTGAAGCGTTTAGTCTATTTACATTTAAAGTGAATATTGATAGTTATATAGTTATTGCCATTTTATTGTGTGTGATAGTTTTTGTAGTTCTTTTCTGTTCCTTTCTTATTCACTTACTCTCTTGTCTTATGTGTTGACAACTTTCTATGTATAAGGTTGTGTTTCGATGCTCTACTTTCTTTTTTAATAGTTTTTTATTGTACCTTTTCCATTACCAGTTATCCCCATTATACCCTCTTCTACCTCCCCCATCCCCGTCTCTCACAATCACTGCACTGTGTGCATGAGTCTTTATTCTTTTTTGCTCAATCCCCAGTCCCCAAATCCCCCACCTCAGAGCTGTCAGCCTACTCTCTATCTTGAGTCTGTCTGTATTTCACTTATTTATTCAGTTTGTACACTTAATTCCACATACAAGTGAATTCGTACGGTAATAGTCTTTCTCTGACTGGCTTATTTCACTTAGCATAATGTTCCCCAGGTCCATCCAGGCTGTTGCAAAGGGTAAAATTTTCTTTCTTTTTGTGGCCAGGTCATATTCCAAATATACTTTAGCTGCTTCCAAATCTTGGCTTTTGTAAATAACACTGAAATGAACATAGGGGTGCTTATATTCTTTTGAATTTGTGATTGGGGTTTCTTCAGAAATATACCCAGAAGTGGAATTGGTGGGTCATAAGGCAGTTCCATTTTTAATTTTTTGAAGTAACTCTATCCAGCTTTCGAGAGGATAGAGCCACCTTTTCTAGGGTGGCTGCACCAACTATCATTCCCACCAACAGTGCATGAAGGTTCCCTTTTCCCCACATTCTCATCAGCACTTGTTGATTTTTGACAATAGCCTTTCTGAAAGGTGTGAGGTGATATCTGATGGTGGTTTTAATTTTCACGTCTTTAATGATTAGTGATGTTGAGCACTGTTTCATATGTGTACAGGCCATCTGTATGTTGTCTTTGGAGAAGTGTCTATTCAGATCCTTTGCCCATTTTTAAATTGGAGTGTTTGTTTTTTTGGTATTGAGTTTTATAAGTTCTTTATAAATTTTGGATATTAACATCTTATCAGATGTATTGGCAATTACGTTGCTTGTTTCAGTGGGCTGTCTTTTCATTTTGTTGATGGTTTCTTTTGCACGAAAAAACTTTTTTAATTTCATGTAGTCCCATTCATTTATTTTTTCTTTTGTTTCCCTTGCCTGAGGCAATATATCAGATTAAAATATTTCTACAAACAATGTCCAAGATTTTACTGCCTATGTTTCCTTCTAGGATTTTTATGGTTTGGGGCTGATGCTTAAGTTTTTAATCCATTTGAATGTTTTTGTGAGTGGTGTGAGAAGGTGGTCTAGTTTCATGTTTCTGCATGTATCTGTCCGATTTTACCAACACCATTTCTTGAATCAACTGTCTTTAGCCCATTGTATGTTGTTGCTTCCTCTGTCAAATATTAATTAATTTTAAATGTGTGGGTTTAGTTCTGGGCTCTCTATTCTGTTCCATTGATCTATGTGTCTGTTTTTATGTCAGTACCATGCTGTTTTGATTACTATGGCCTTACAGTATAGTTTGATACTAGGTAGCATGATTCCTCCAACTTTGTTCTTCTTTCTCAGGATCACTGTTGCCATGCGAGGCCTTTGGTGGTTCATGTAAACTTCTTAAATATTTCTTCTAGTTCTGTGAAATACATCATTGGAATCTTGATGGGAATTGTTTTAAATCTATAGATTGCTTTGGGTAAGCATGCAAATTTCAATGATGTTAATTCTTCCTATCCATAAACATGGTGTGTACTTCCACTCATGTGTATTTTCTTCAATTACTTTCAATGTCTTATAATCTTCCAAGTACCGTAACCAAGGTATTTTACTACCTTGGTTAACTGTATTCCTGGGTATCTTATTTATTGTCTTATTGACTCAACTGTAAATGGGATGGCTTTCTCAGTTTCCCTTTCTGATAGTTCACTATCAGTGTGTAAAAATGCAACTGATGTTTGGATGTTAATTCTGTGCCCTGCCTCTGTGCTGAATCCATTTATCAGTTTCAGTAGTCTCTAGGTAGACTCTTTAGGGTTTTCTCTATACGGTAGCATGTCATCTCCAAATAAGGACAGTTTTACTTCTTCCTTTCCAATTGGATGCTTTAATTTCTTCTTCTTGTCTGAATGCTGGGTCTAGCACATCTACTACTATATTGAATAAAAGATGAACATGCACATTACTCTCTTGTTCCCAATTAAGTGGAACACTTGTGGTTTTTGCCCATTGAGTATAATGCTGGCAGTGATTTGTCACATATGTCCTTTATTACATTTAGGTATTGTCCCTCTATTCCACTGTGCCTGGAGTTTTTACCATAAGTGGATGCTATATTTTATCAAATGCTTTTTTGGTATCTATTGATATAATCACATGGTTTTTACCATTCATTTTTATGTGATGTATCACATTTATTGATTTGTGAATACTGTACCAACCTTGCATCTCCAGAATAAATCCATCTTGATCAGGGTGTATAATGTTTTTGATGTATTGCTGTATTCAGTTTGCTAATATTTTGTTGAGGATTTTAGCATCTATGTTCATCAGGGATATTGGCCTATAATTTTATTTGTATTGTCTTTATTTGGTTTCGGAATTAAGATAATGCTGGCTTTGTAAAATGAGCTTGTGAGTCATCCCTCCTCTTGAATATTTTGGAATAGCTTGAGAAGGAGAGGTGTTATTTCTTCTCGGAATGTTTGGTAAAATTTACCTGTGAAGCCATTCAGTCCACGGCTTTTGTTTTTGGGGAGTGTTTTGATTACTGTTCTAACTGCACTAGATCTAATCTGTCTATTCAGATTCTCTGACTCTTCCTTATTTAGTTTTGGAAAATTGTATGTTTTTAGTAATGTGCCATTTCATATAGGTTGTCCAGTTTGTTGGCAGATAGTTGTTCATAACATTTTCTTACAATTTTTTTGTAGTTTTTGGTGTTAGTTGTTACTACTCTTTCATTTCTAATTTATTTGGGCCTTCTCTCTTTTTTTTTCTTGATGAGTCTGGTTAAAGGTTTATCAATCTTGATTATCCTTTCAATAAACCAGCTCTTGGATTCACTGATCTTTTGTATAATTTACTGAGACTCTATTGTTTCTTTCTGATGTGACCTTTATTATTTCCTTTATGTTATTCATTTAGGGCTTTGATTGTTGTTCTTTTTGAAGTTTCTTTAAGTATGAAGTTAGATTATTTGAGCTTTTTCTTGGTTCCTGAGATGGGCATGTGTTTCTTTCTCTTCATTTCTTGTATATATCTTGCTGATTTTTTGGTTTGTATTTATCATGTGCTTCCTTTATACCAAGCTGTATTTATAGCAGTCTATATTAAGTTGATGGCCTTAAATTTAAACATATTCTAGAATCACCACACTTTTTACTCACCCCTCCATATTTATGTTATTATTTTTTACTTCTTTTGTGTGTGTGCTTGTGTGTCTCCCTTAATTTATTGTTGTGATTACACATGACCTTCCTACCTTTGCCTTTGTAACATTTGTAATTATACCTTTGTACTTGGTTAATCCACTGATTTTACTGTTTGCCATTACCATTGAAAAACTTTTCTTTCCTCTGTTTTCTTATTCATATTTTTGTTATTTTCTTTTGCATTTAAAGATGTCCCTTAAACATTTCTTATAATACCGATTTAGTGGTAATGAATTGCTTTAGCTTTTTCATGTCTTAGAAACTATCCCTCCTTCAATTCTAAATTATATCCTTGCTTGGTAGAGTAATCTTGGCTGAAGGTCTTTGCTTTTCATCACTTTAAATATTTTGTGTTACTGCCTTCTGGCCTGCAAAGTTTCTGTTGAGAAATCAGCTGACAGTCTTATGGGGGCTCCCTTGTAGGTAACTAACTGCTTTTTTCTTGCTACTTTTAAAAATCTTTGTCTTTAACTTTGGCATTTTAATTATGATGTGTCTTGGAGGGGGCTTCTGTGCCTTCATCTTGTTTGGGTCTCCACACTTCCTGAACTTGCATGTCTATTTCCTTCACCAAGTTAGGAAAGTTTTCTTTCATTATTTCTTCAAATAGGTTTTCAGTCCTTGCTCTCTCTCCCTCTTCTCCTTCTGGTACCCCTATGATGTAAATGTTGGTATGCTGGATGTTGTCTCAGAGGCCCCTTAAACTCTTCATTTTTAATTTTTTTTCTTTTTGCTGTTTTGATTGGGTGTTTCCTGCTCCCTTGTTTTCCAGATTCCTGATACAACTCTCTGCTCCATCTAATCTGCTCTCAGTCCTTCAAATGTATTCTTTATCTCAGCTATTGCAGTCTTCACTTCTGACTGGATTTTTTAAAATGTTTTCTCCTTTTTTTATGTTTTCTATTGCATTGTTGAAATTCTAACAAAGTGCATTAAGTATCTTTATAACCACTGTTTTGAACTCTGTACATGATTGCTTGCTTTTATTATATTTAGCTCTTTTTCTGGAGTTTTTCATCTTTTTATTTGAGAAAGGTGTGTTTGTTTCCTCATCGTGGCTCACTCCCTGTGCTTATTTCTGTGTGTTAGGTACATTAGCTACATCTGCCAGTCTTGGCTGAGTGACCTTATGTAGTAGGTATCCTGTGAGACCAAGTGGAGCTATCTCCCTGGTCACCTAAGCCAGGTGCTGCAGCAGTATCCCTTCTGTGGGTTGTATGTACCTTCTTGTAGCCTTGATGTCTGTTGGCACATCAGTGGGTGAGACCAGCCCTTAGGCTGACTGGATGTGAGGGCTGGCCTAGCAGATAAGCTCTTTGTGGAGCTTGATCCCACAGAATAGGAGTCACTTTAGTGGGGCTTTGGTGCCAGTGGAGTCCATCCACCCTTCCTATGTGTCATTTGTAGTGCTTGTTGGGTGGTTCTCTAGTGTGGTCTGAAGCAGGCCACCTGATGTGTTGATTCTGGAGACTCTTGAAAGGGGCTCTAGTACAAGTGAAAGTTGGCCACCATTTTTTGCTACACTTGGGGTGGCCTGGTTGGAGCTACAAAGTGATTTACAGTTGGCTGTCACTCATGCTGGATTTGGGACCCTTGGTGGGCACCACAATGTGAGCTGAGGCCAGCACCACTTGTGCCAGGCTTGTGGCCACTCAGCTGAAGCTATGTTCTAAGCCAACACTGGCCACAGTTTATGATAGGCGTGGGGCTACATAACGGAATTTACAATGCAAATTAAGACCGGTCACTGCTTGAGCTGGCTTGGGGCCATTTAGCAAGAGGTATAGGCCACAATGAGGCCAGCCACTGCTTGTTTGGGGTGTGTGGGCCTTTGAGACATTTTAGGATAAAAGTCCACAGAGGAAGCCCAGGCAGGCTGTGTGGAAAAACCATTGGAAGTGGCTTGCGCGAGTGAATGAGTTGGATGCTGCAGGGTCTCAGGGAATCACCAGGTCAAGGTGAATTACTAGCTAGGTTAACAGAAGCCACAGGTTTGGTACCCTCCTTCTTCTGTAAGGCTGAGTGGGAGGAGAGTTCAACAAACAAACATGCCTGCTGACATTTCTGTCTGGAGGAAACTACTCTGTCTCCAGCTCCAGCTACAGCTCCAGTCCTTACCCTGAAGCAAAACAATTCAGTTCCTCCCTTTATGTTCCTGTCACTTTTTGAGCTGCTGCCCCTGCACTGGAGCCCAGTGAGTGAACTCTGAGCATGCAAGTCCATGTGGGGGCCCCTCAAGACAAATACAGGACTCTAGCAGCCCTCCACCTCACTCAATTGCTATCCTCATGGGTTTTCACACCAAACATTTCGGGGACTTCTCTTTCCAGCCCTAGTGCCCCAGGCTGGGGACCCTAGTGTGCAGCTGGTAACCCCCACTCTTCAGGGAGTCCTCCACAGGTGAAATAGTCCTTTGGATTCTTAATTACCACACTGTGGGTGTGGGGCCAGCCTGTTTTGCATCTTTGCCCTCCTATCAGTTTCCTTCATGTCTTCTTTATATTGTTAATTATAGGACTTCTGCTTGTCTTCAAGTGGTTCTCAATGATGGTTTTTCTATAACTTAGTATAACTGTGATATGATCACGTGAGGGGCAAGCACAGTGTTTACCTACTTTCCCATCTTGACCAAAAGTCTCCCTATAGCACTCTGTATCTTTCTATTCTTAAAAATCATTCAACCAGTCCACTTTCTGAGAATTAACCTTCTCCTCAGGCCATCAATTTCTGCTGCCTCCTGAGTAGGTATACCTGATTCCCCAAAAGTCCTGCTCATTTCCCTAGCAAATCAATTTGTCCCCCAACACAAACAAGTACAGCCTGACCTTTGCATATGTCAAAGTGGGCTAAGCATCATATTGTACAAAAGGTCTTCTAGGAGTACAAGCACTGACAGCAGCTTCAAAATACTTCCCTTTGAACAGATTCAAAAATTTAGCTTAGCTCCCATCCCACCTTTTCCCTTCTCACCAGGTAGGATAAGAACAAGGTTACCACTGCCCTCCATTGATAGGAACTCTGCTCCCCTTACAGGACGGACATAGCAGCAGTCAGCATTTTCAACAGCAGATCTCTTTCCCCACTCCTCGCATTTTCAACAAGCTCCCCAAGTGACAGGGCCAGCCAGTCTGCATTTGGGACAAAGTGAGTAAAACTCTTTGTCTCTCTGAAAACAAAAGGCAATGAGATGGATTTCGGAGTTTGCCAGACCAGGATTCAAACCCCAGCTCCACCACTGGCTAGCTGGGTGACCTTGGGAAAGTTAAAGCCTCTGAGCCTTGGCTTCCACATTTGCATGAAATGGAAAATAGTACCAAGTTCGCTGACTGTATTTGGTTATACATATGAAGGACTGTCAATGACAGCTAGTTTTCTTCGCCTTAGTATCTGGTAGGTACCCTTCCGTAAGTTTAGGGAGGTAGAAAAAGTTCGTGTAGGCTGGGCCTTCTCCTGAAAATACCTATGGGCCTCATGAAGTCATTCACTGAGCTTGGAACCTTCACTACAGATCCTCCTGGAGGGAAAACTAGTTCCCTGACTACTTCTATGGGCCACCCATGAAACCACAGCTTGCTCCTTTGGGTATTAATTGGCACTGATATGTGTTAGCATCTGGCAAAGTCAGCATTCAATTTCAGGACAAGAGTAGACTTAGCTCTAAAACTATTGGACATGAGTCCTGGACAGGAGGCTGGAGAGCTGTGATGTTGCTCTCCCGAGTAACCTGCCAACACCGTGAAATGAGAGATTTGCAAACTTACAGGAAAACAAGGATATGCCACCCAATCACTGTGTAATTCTGATGCCGGGGTTCTCCTGGACATTCCTACAGCACAGTCTGGATCATGTCTTTTGTGATCACACTGTGAGCACTTCGATGGCACAGAATGAGTCTTTATTATCTTTTACCTGCACTGTGTAACAGAGTGCCAGGCCCACCCGCAGACATGACAACGTTAGATAAATACGTGAAGCATCACTTAATGGTTGGACAGACCAGTGCAGTTCAGAGTATGTAAATTAACTGCCTGAGTGGCTATTTCACATAATGTGCTTTCAAAACACAAGCCTTTCTTTCAAAATCTAATTCTGAAAAGCAGAAGATTCCCAGGGCAAAAATGACTCCATCACAACTGTCAAGTACAATGATGCATTAAACTAATTCATTTCATCCCTCATTCATTCAACAAATATTCCCTAAATCTTCATTACATGCCAGGCACTGTGCCAAGAGCTAGAGACAAGAAGAGAAATAAGATGTGATCTTCAAAGGGCTGGCATGACTCAATAAAAATTTTTCCTTTGTGGTCCTAATGTGCACCTAGGGTGGAGAAGGGCTGCCGCCCGGTAGGGCCATTGCTGACCACCCAAGGCCTGCACCCCAGTTCTGGAGACCACCCCTCAACTCTTGTCCCACCTCCAAGTCAAAATCTCAGACTAAAGTATGTACTGCTTTTTGCATCTACCAAATAATGTCCCTGTTCCTTATGGTTACCTTAACCAGTAAAAAAATCAAAAACACTAATATTTTACATTTGGCTTTTTCAAACATAAAATCATAAACTGTATTTCTTTTAAACCAACCTCTCATCAACTTAACAAATACATATTTATTAAACGAATATTACATTTAAGACAACTTGGATCTCATGCTTAGAAACAGTCCTAACCTGCTCTCTAAACTTGGGTTCTAAATGCAAATTATCTTCTATGGGTAAATGTCCTCAGGGGGAAGAAGGGCTCCCTTCAGTACTGAGTAAAGCCTCACAATAAGAAAAATGTGCCCATGTGCTTAGACCCAGCACTAAGTCTGACATCAATAAGCACAGATTGCAGAGGCGTGGCTTCAGCTCCATTCTGTAAAGATTATCTGATTCTGGGTGGTCACTAGGGGGACCAAAGGTACCAGTCTTCCCAGGTCTGAGGGGTCAGCAGCATCCTTGGCAAAACAAGGTGACTGGTCACTCTAGTGATCACCTCGACTCTCTCTACCAAAGTTCTTCTCTCAGAATTGAAGATGGTTCCATACAGTGAAATCTGGTCATAAATCATATTGCAAGTCCAAACACCATGTTGTGATATGGATAATGCCATACACTTTATGCCAATGGGGATATCTACTATTTTTGCTGCTGTACAAGAAATGTATTTTGGTCTTACACCTCAAAATATTCCTGTTGGAGACAGACCCTGACAGACTTCGGGCACCTGCATGCCCCTCCCTTACCCACTATCCAATACTCCTCCTGGGACAGCAAAACAGGGTTGCCCGAAGAATTCCTGGTAAAATTGGGGTAAGCCTCATACTCTGGCCCAAATGTGCTACTTTGGGCTTCTTTGGGCCAACTGTCACTATTTCACATAAGAATTAGAATTCAGGTTCAGGGACAAGCACACTGTTCCACATTTCAATGACCCAAGAGAAGCACCAGCTGGACACCTACCACAGCCTATCGCTTTCTGGGGTCACCCATGGATTTGGATTCGGCTCCACCACTAAGTCTAACCATGGATGCAGCCAGCAAACACCTCCCTGCAAAACGGGAGTGCATGATCTGCGAGGTTGGGAACGAAGGTCAGAAAGCACACCAAAAAAGAAAACCATCCAAGTGCCTGACACAGAGGGCAAACTGAACATGTTATACAGCTCAAGCTTTCAACAGGTAAAACCTTAAGTTTGTGTACATTCATTAAAACACACACATACTTCAGTCTCTACTGATACAAACAAAAAGCAATTCCTCTGTTCAGAAATACTTCTTTTATCGAGAAACCGTTTTTATTCAGTAAGAAACTAACGTCCAAACATCTGATTTGAACAAATATGCTTCTCCCAATGTATGTGATTGAAGGCATACCACTGTAGCATATAATTTATTATTATCATTATTATTATTTTCCACAACATTTAATACCATGTTTCCTTCCCCCACGTAGACTATTAACCAATGGAAGTCCCCAGAAGGAGCCACAGCATGTTCATAACAAAGCTAGAAAACTGTCTTTCAGTTTTTGCTTTCCAATATGATAGTTCAACTATTACAAAGTCAGATTTAATCAGCTCTGAGACTGGAAAAATAAGTCAGCCCATCATAGCCATGAATATTAACACCACTATAAAAGAGGAGAAAAGAGCATAATTTCTGATCAACTTCTATATAACTTTAAATTACTTAAAAATTATTTCTTTAGAAGACATTCTTTTGCCTTTGACGGTGTGGCCTCTAGGGTGTTTTCTCAGGGTTGTCCTGGGCAAGCAGATGGCGCATGTGAAATGGGAAAACATCTGGAACACAGCAGCCCCGCCCAGACTCTCGGCGCACGTGTACAGGAGACGTTCTGATTTACAATCTTGGCTCAGTTCAGAAGAAAAAAGGTGCATCCTGGAAAAAAATGCAGCCTACTTTAGGGCATGGCTGACTTTCAGTCCATTCAAGTGTTCACGGTTAGTCCTCTTGGCTCACACAGTGTTCAGTACCCTGAAAAACACCCCCGAGACCCTGCTCCTCGTGGTCTTCTGATGGAACTGTTGTGTTCGAAACAGTAATGTCTCAAGTCGAAAGATTTGGGGCTTCCCGAGGAACAGCCATGTGTGGGTATGTTCTAGTTTAAGAAACCTATGACGAGTCTCCTCAGCAATCACCTTTTAACTTCTGGAGCAGATGTCCAGGTCTCAACATCCACATTTCAGTAGCTGGAATCCCTGCAGGGGAAGCAAAGACCCAGCAGCCCAGATGGGCCATTTCTGCAACTCTGGCAGGCGCCCCACACACCTCCACACCACTCGAATGTCCTATAAAATACTCAAACACATCAACTGGACATGGCTGATTTACTGGTACAAAAAGGCTTTACAAAAATACTCCCTGCACTTTTATTTCAAAAAATGCATGTAAACATTGCCTCTAAGTCACCGAAGAACACTTGAGCCTTTTCATCTCCTCTTTCCAATGTTTTGCAGTTTTCCGTATCCAGCTTTTCCCGGAGATATCAATCTGTTTTTTTCTTATTAACAGAGTTCTGAGGCTGCTGTTGAATAGAGGATTGTGGTCTCATTGGCAGAAATAGTATTATCAGGAAACTTATGATGTGTAAATAAAAGTACATGGACCTAGGAATAAAAACACACAAAAGTTGTATTTCAAACAAGGACACCAACAGGAAACGGCACACGAACGTAACTGCATCATCTGTAGCTGGAGATGGAAGGCTCTGCTGCCAGAGGAGTGGGCGTGTTTGAACCCAGGCTCGTCCTGGTCCACTCTACAGACGCTCCCTTTGGTCGGGGAGTGGGACCAAAACTACAAAACCAGCCAGAGCGAACCCAGCAGCCATTCTGCAGGTAGATATGCAGTATGATGTCCTGTCAATGGAACAAGACTAAGAGAACGAACCCCACAAAGGCCAGAACCGCCCCCCTCGAACAGTCAATGTACAAGGAAGCACAGGACCAAATTCAAACACTGCACTATGTTCCCCACACACAAATGCAACTGACACTCTCACCGATGTGCTCTGCTCAAGTGTTCTGGGGTGTATTAGGGGCCAGAACAATCCAAATTTTGGAAAGTTACTCCTTACCTCTGAAAATAACTTTCATCCAAACTAATAAGAAACAAGTTTTACTTTAAGGTCGTGGACTTTTTGTATTAAATGTGGTATTCAGCACAGTGGGTACAATGTAGACAGACACTCAATACTGGACATATCAATAAATGCAAGAAATTAGAGGCAGGTTGCATCTGTGTAACTGTCCTATGTCCATGTGGAAAGGTTGAACTTATACTTTCTCTAATGCTTTTTGAAGATCAAAGGAAAATAATGTTCAAAGGGGAGGAAAATCTCACAGTTGATTTATGTATCATTCCTCGGCTTCTGTGATCACAAGGTCAGGATTAGAATCAGATAACTCATGTTTCCCCCTAAACTTCCCCACCCTTTAGCAAGAGAAAGGCCTCCCTTGAAAATATCTACAAAATAGTCAAGATTTCTAACAGAAGCAAACATATCTTCACTCTCATTCTTTCAATGAGGTTCTACTGTTTAGAATGTACCAAAGCATTAAAGTAGGATCTACAAAAAGGCAAAGCCACCGCCCCATCCCTCAGGAATGTAAAACAAGTACAGGAGTAACAGTATTTTTTTTTTGACGTTCAACAAACTTTTACTGTTGTTATTCTCCTATATTCTATCAGCTACTATACCGACATTGTGGTAGGTTGGATAATGCCCCTTTAAAGATATCCACACACTAATCCTCAGAACACGTGAACATACTACCTTTTATGGCATAAGGGACTTTGCAGATGCATCAAGTATAGGATCTTAAAAAGGAAAGATCACTCTGGATTATTGGGTGGGCCTGGTGTAATCCCCTTACAAGAAGTATATGGGACAATTCCATTGTGTAAATGTACCACAGCTTTTTTATCCACTCATCTGCTTACAAGCACTTAGGCTGTTTCCAAATCTTGGCTATTGTAAATAATGCTGCAATGAACACAGGGGTGCATATATTCTTTTGAATTGGTGATTCAGGATTCTTAGGATATATTCCAGCAGTGCAATCACTGGGTCTAAGGCAGTTCCATTTTTAGTTTTTTAAGGAAATTCCATAATGTGTTCCACAGTGGCTGTACCAGTCTGCATTCCCACCAACAGTGTACTAGGGTTCCCTTTTCTCCACATCCTCACCAGCACTTGTTTGTTAATTTATTAATGATAGCTGTTTTGGCTGGTGTGAGGGGATATCTCATTGTGGTTTTAATTTGCATCTCTCTGACAGCTAGTGATGTTGAGCATCTTTTCATATGTCTATGGGCCTTCTGTATGTCCTCCTTGAAGTGCCTATTCAGGTCCTTTGGCCACTTTTTAAAATAGGATTGTCTTCCTACTGTTAAGTTGTATAAATTCTTTATATATTTTGGAGGTTACACCTTTGTCCAATGTATCAGTGGCAAATATATTCTCCCATGCAGTCAGTTCCCTTTTCATTTTGATGATGGTTTCTTTAGCTGTGCAGAAGCTTTTTAGTTTGGTGTAGTTCCATTTGTTTATTTTTTCCTTTAATTCCCTTGCCCTAGATTTATTGGCAAAAATACTGCTACATGAGATATCTGAAATTTTACTGCCTATGTTATCCTCTAAGATTTTTGTGGTATCACAACTTATTATGCATCAGTAAAAAAGAAGGAATTCTTACCTTTTGTGACAGTATGGATGGAACTGGACACTATTATACTAAGTAAAATAAGCCAGTGGTGAAATACCAAATGATCTCACTTATAAGTAGAATCTAATGAACAAAATGAACTAATGAGTAAAATAGAGCTACAGGCACAGAAACATGGAACAGACTGACAGCTGTAAGAGGGGAGGGAGGAGGTGGGGACTGGTTGAAAGAAGGTGAAGGGATTAGTCAAAGAACATATTTGAACGAGGGACATGGACAATGGTGTGGGGGTTGATGATGGGATTGGGGGGTGGGCTAAGTAGAGGAGAGCAAAGGGGGAAATATTGGGAAAACTGTAATAGCATAAACAATAAAATATTTAACAAAAAAAGTATACAGGATAAGTCTTCCTGAGAAAAGGATGTGATGATGGAATCAGAGGTTAAACTGATGTGCTTGGAAGACTGATGAAGGGTTCATGAACGTAGGCATACAGGCAGCTTCTACCAGTTTCCTTTAGAGATTGTTAAAGAATCCCAGAAACAGATTCAGTTGAAAGAGAATCACTTTTTCTCCCAAAAGCTGGATGTGGCTTCTGGCTGCCCTTGATGTTCCTGCTGAAGAGAGGCCCAGGTGGCTGTTTGCTCTACACCGATGCCAGTGCGGATCCAGACCCAGCACAGGTCACAGGTGCCCGTGGGCTCCTGCTCCATGTTGTGGCTCCCTGGGCTCACATCATCACACGCAGACGTTTCCTTGAACTGTACACCTATGTGTACAGTTCACAGTGGTGGCTGCCCTTGATGTTCCTGCTGAAGAGAGGCCCAGGTGGCTGTTTGCTCTACACCGATGCCAGTGCGGATCCAGACCCAGCACAGGTCACAGGTGCCCGTGGGCTCCTGCTCCATGTTGTGGCTCCCTGGGCTCACGTCATCACACGCAGACGTTTCCTTGAACTGTACACATAGGTACCTATGTGTACAGTTCACAGTGGTGGGTCCTCAATGGATGCAAACTTAACCACAGTCCTTTCCAGAACCCACTAAACTCCCAGTTCTGACACATGTCAGCAACTCAGATTCACACCCCCGGCTTAGGTGAGTTCCACGTGGGGGCCCTTCTTTTCTTCAGACACCCCACTGGTCCAGAGTGACATAGCTTTTGATATTTGAGTGTGGTGATAAAAAGATCAATATTTTGTTCTTAAAACATTGAAAGTTTTATCCTCATAAAGTCTGGGTTCTTCATATATTGTATCTTAAATTTGTTTCAACACTCCCATGCATACCAAGAGATAATGAAAAGGAGCAGCTCAAAAAATAATGCTATCAAAACTTCCTGAGGACAATAAGTAAGCGAGTCACCTTGTATCACTTCCCATGAGAAAAATCTGCTCAGAGGTTACATACTTATCCATATAGACAAGGCAGCTGACATAATTATTAAAACTATGCCTCACTGGGCGTTCTGTGTCACCTCTCAAAGCTGGCTTCCCATTTCTCTTCAATGCCATGTTTTAATTTTTTTTTAACTTTTCAACCACAGTTGATGTGCAATATTAGTTTCAAGTGTGAAACAGTGATCAGACATTTATATAACCTACAAAGTGATCAATCCAATAAGTCCAGTACCATTCAGACACTATACATAGTTATTACAATATTATCAATTATATTCCGTATGCTGTACTCTTCATCCCCATGACTGTGTTTACAACTGGCAGTTTGTACTTCTTAATCCTTTCATGTTTTCACCCACTCCCTCAACACCTGCTCTAATCTGGCAATCACCAGTTCTCTGAATCTATGGGTTTGTTTCTGTTTTGTTCATTCAATTTTTTAGATCCCACATATAAGTGAAATCATATGGTACTTGTCTTTCTCTGTATGACTTATTTCACTTAGCAAAATACCTTCTAAGTCCAGCCATGTTGTCCCAAATGGCAAGATTTCACTCTTTTTTATGGGTAAAATTCCATCGTGTATATGTATCACACTTCTTTACCATTCTTTTAGACTCTTAGGTTGCTTCCCTACCTTGACTATTATAAATAGCACTGGAATGAACGTAGGAGTGCATAAATCTATTCAAAATATTGTTTTCCGTTTCTTCAGACAAATGCCCAAAAGTGGAATTGCTGGTTCATATGGTAATTCCATTTTTAATTTTTGGAAACTTCCATACTGTTTTCCATAGGGCTGCACCGATCTAGATTCCCACTGATAATATGTAAGGATTTCTTTTTCTCCATATTCTCACCAACACTTGTTGTTTGTTCATTTATTGACAATAGCCATTATGACAGGTGTGAAGTGTTATCTCATTGTGGTTTTGATTTGCATTTCTCTGATTAGTGATATTGAGAATCTTTTCATATGTCTATCGGCCCTCTGTATGTCCTGTTTGGAGAAATGTCTATGCAGGCCCAATTTTTTTTAAATTAGGTTGTTTGTGGAGTTTTCTTGGTATTGAGTTGTATCATTTCCTTATATATAGGGTCTGGCAGAAGTAATGCCTGCTTCAGTGTGGTTGGTAGGGTAATAATATGGGTGTAATAATTCATAGCTTTAATTTGAACATTTCACCTAAAATGTTAATATGGTGTGCTTGAGTGTGATATTGTTATGCTACAGAATTACATGCTTATGAATTTGTAATTAAAAACTTTGCAGCCCTGGCTGGTGTAGCCCAGTGGATTGAGCACCAGCCTGCGAACCAAAGGGTTGCTGGTTCGATTCCCAGTCAGGGCACATGCCTGGGTTGCAGGCCAGGTCCCCAGTTGGGGGGCATGAGAGAGGCAACCACATATAGATGTTTCTCCTCTCTTTCTCATTCCATTCCCCTCTCTCTAAAAATAAAAAAAAAAAATCTTAAAAGAAAATCCCTTTCTTTAAAAAAAAAAAAAGACTTTGTAATAACAGAGGGGTATTATTTGTGCCACACCCTGTATTTTCTATATTAACCCCTTTCTGAACGTATCACTGGCAAATATCTTCTCCCATTCAGTAGGCTGTCTTTTCTTTTTCTAATTCCCCTTGCAATTCAAAAATTTCTAGTGATGAAATCCCACTTATTTTCTTTTCCTTGGGCAAGCCCAAAGAGACATCACCAAAATAAATATTACTAAGCAATGTCAGAGCATTTACTGTCTATGTTTCCTTCTAGGATTTTTATGGTTTCAGGTCTTACATTTTAGTTTTTAATCCATTTTCAGTTTATTCCTGTATATAGTGTAAGAAACAGACCCAGTTTCACTCTTTTGCATGTGTCTCTCTGGGTTTACCAATACCATTTATTGAAGAGACTGTCTTCACCACGTTGTGCATTCTGGCCTCCTTTGTCATAGACTAATCGACCATATGGGCAGGGGTTTATTTCTAGGCTCTGTATGTTGTTTCATTGACCTGTGTGCCGGCATTTATGCCAGTACCATGCTAATATGCACACTTAGCCCTGCAATATAGTTTGATATCAGGTAGCATGCTACCTCCAATATTGTTCTTCTACCTCAAGATTGCTTTGGCTCTTCGAGGTCTTTTGTGGTTTCATATAAATTTTCGATTTATTTATTCCAGTTCTATAAAAATGCCATTTTTTTATAGAGATTGTATTAAACCTGTCAATTGCTTTCAGTGGTATGGACATTTTCAGATTGTTGATTCTTCCTATGCATGAGCATGGTATATCTATCTGTCCACTTACTTGTATCTTCTTCAATGTCTTATGGTTTTCCTAAGTCTCTTTGATGCAGTTATAAATGGAATTGTTTTCTAAATTTCTGAGAGTTCATTATTGCTGTATAAAAATGCAACCGATTTCTAAATATTAATTCTGTATCTTGCTCCTTTACTAAATTCATGTAGCGGTTCTAGTTTTGGGGGGGATTTTTAGGGTTCTCTATATAGGGTAGGACAAACATAGCTTTACAGTTGTGAGTATGCAGAACAATTTATTCTTGTATTATTATTTATCAACTATTGTGTTCTTTTCCATATGAATAACTATAAACCCATTTTTCCCCACCCTGTAGTATCATGTCATCTGCAAATAATGACAGTTTTACTTTTTCCTTTCCAATTCGGATGCCCTTCATTCATTTCTTTTTTTTTTTCTTTTTTCTTCCCCCCATCTGATAAATGTGGCTAGGACTTCCAATGCTATATTGAATAAAAGAGGCAAAAGTGGGCATCCTTGTCTTGTTCCTGATCTTAAAGAAAAAGCTTTCAGCTTCTCACTGTTGAATACGTTAGCTGTGGATTTGTCATATACAGTTTTTTATATGTTACAGTATGTTCCTTGAATCCCCACTTTGCTTTTTTATTCACCTGTTGATACAATCATATGATTTTTGCCCTTTATTATGTGTATGCAGTGTCTTGCATTAAGTGATTTGCATTACTGAACCAACCTTGCATCCTAGGGACAAACCCCACTCAATCATAGTGTATAATATTTTTAATGAACTGCTGAACTTGGTTTGTTAATATTTTGTTGAGGATTCTGCCTATATCCAGATTATGCATCAACAAAAGTCCTATGGAGTCTGGCTAAAGTTCTGCAATTTTATTTCTTTTCAAAGGGCCAGCTCTTGGTTCAGTGACCTTTCTTGATATTTAGACTCTATTTTATTTCCATTTGACCTTTATTACTTCCTTCTATTTACTTCGGGCTTTGTTTGTTCTTGCTTTCCTAGTTCCTGCAGGTGAATGGTTAGATTGTTTATTTGATATTCTCTTGTTTCTTGAGGTAGGCCTGTATTGCTACAAAACCCCTTCTTAGAGATGCTTTGGCTGTATCCAACAGCTTTGGGGTCATTGTGTTTTTACTTTCATTTTCTCAAATTTATTGAGACTTGTTTTGAGCCTAACATGTGGTCTGTACAGGAAAATGTTCCATGTGCACTTAAAAGGATGTATATTCTTCTGCTTTGGGGTGAAGTATCCTGAAGATATCAATTAAGTCCATCTGATCTAATGTGTCCTTTAAGGCCACTGTTTCCTTGTTGATACTCCATCTGGTTGATCTATCAATACACTGATGTCAATGAGGTGTTAACATCCCTTACTATGTATGACTGTATTACTGTTGATTTCTCTACGTCCATCAACATTTGCTTCATAATTTAGGTGCTCCTATGTGGGGAGCATAGATGTTTACAAGAGTTACATCCTCTTGTTGGATTGGCCCCTGTATCACTATGGAATGCCTGCCCTTCTTTGTCTCTTGTTATAGCCCTTAGTTTGATGTCTGCTTCACCTGATACAAGTATTGCTACCTTAGCTCTTTTTTTTCTTTTCTCATGAAATATCTTTTTCCATTCCTTTACTTTCAGTCTGTGTGTGTGTCTTTTGATCTAAAGTGGATCTCTTAGAGACACCAGTGTATGGGCCTTTTTTTATCCATTTAGCCACCTTATGTGTTTATATTGTAGCATTTAGTTCATTTACATTTAAACTAATTATTGATAGGTATTAGTTATTGACACTTTGTTTTCTGATTGTTTTTGTAGTTCTCCCCTGTACTTTTCATATTCTCTTGCTCTCTTGTGTTGACTTTCTCTAGTGCTATGTTTAGATTCATTTCTCTATTTCTTGTGTACCTATTGTAAATTTTTTTATTTTTGGTTACCATGTGGTTCCTGTAAGCTAAGTTATATTTATAGCAATCAATTTTAAGTTGATGATCACTTATGTTTGAACACACTGTAAAATCACTAAAGTTTTTACCCACCCCACCTACATTTATGTTTTTGCCATTATTTTTACTTTTGTATATGTGTGTATCCCTTAATTTATTGTTATAATTACACCTGATTTTCCTACTTTTGCCTTTTAACCTTTGTAATAACTTTATAGCTGGTTGATCCACTACTTTACTGTTTGCCTTTGTCAGTGAGAATTTTTTTCTCTCTTGTATTGCCTTATTCATATTTTTAATCTTCTTTTCTACTTAAAAAAAGTCCCTTTATCATTTCTTGTAAAACTGATTTATTGGTGATGAACTTCTTTAGGTTTTTCATGTCTGGGACACTCCTTATCTCCTTCAATTCTAAATGATAGTCTTCGTGGAGGGAGTTATTTTGGTTTTAGGTCTTAGCTTTTCATCACTTTGTATATTTGGTGCCACTTCCTTCAAGCCTGAAATGTTTCCATTGAGAAAACAGTTGATAGTGTTTTGGGAGCTCCCTTGTATATAACTTACTGCTTTTCTCTGTTGCTTTTAAGATTGTCTTTAACATTTGGCATTTTAATTATGATGTGTCTTGGTGTGGGCCTCCATAGGTCTATTTTGTATGGGACTCTCTCCATTCCCTGGATTTATATGTCTATTTCCTTGATAAGGTTAGGAAAGTTTTCAGTCATTATTTCTTCAAATATGTTTTCAAACCCTTGCTCTCTTTCTTCTCCTATGGTACCCCTATAATGTGCGTGTTGTTATGGTTGATGTTATCCCAGTGATCCTTTAAAACTATCTTCACTTTTTTTTTCTTTTTGCTGTTCTGATTGGTTATTTTCTGCTACTTTGGCTTCCAGATTGCTGCTTTTATCCTCTGCTTCATTTAATCTGCTACTGATTCCCTCTAAAATATTCATTTCAAACTGGGTCTTTTGTGTTTTCTATCTCTTTATTGAAGTTCTCATTGAGTTACCTGTCTCCCCTAAGTTAACTGAGCATCTTATAAGCACTGTTTTTTAACTCTGTATCTTGTAGATTGCTTGCCTCCATTTTATCTGGTTATTTTTTCTGGTACTTTGTCCTGTTCTTTCTTTTGGAACATGATTCTTTGTCTCCTCATTTTGGCTGACTCTCTGTGTTTGTTTCTGCATGTTAGGTAGATTGGCTACATCGCTCAGTCTTTGCAGAGTGGCCTTAGCTAGTAGGTATCCCCTGTTGTCCAGTGGCAAAGTCTTCATTGTCATGTGAGCCATGTGTTCCAGGGGTGTCCCTTGTGTGTGCTCTTCTACTGTTGAGCTTTGGTTGCTGTGGCACATCAGTGAGTGGGAATGACCCTTAGGCTGGTGGGCTCTGAAGGCCCGCCATGACTACAACAGACAAGTTGTTATGCGGAGACTGACCATGTGGAACAGGAGTCACTTTAGTGTGGCTCTGGTGCCAGTTGAGTCTGACCTTCACATATGTCATTTGTGAGGCTGGTTGGGTGGTGCTCTCATGTGGTCTCAAGCTGGCCACCAGGTGTGTTGGTTCTGGAGCCTTTTGTGAGGAGCTCTGTTGTAGGCCAACTCAGCTACTATTTGTGCCCAGGTTGGGGCTGCTTTTGGGGAGATAAAATTGGCCTGCAGTTAGCTGCTGCTTATGCTGGGCCTGAGGCACTTAGTGTAGAGGCTATGCTTTGAACTGAGATCAACTTCTACTAGTACTGGGCTTGGACCCTTTGGTGAACACCATCATGTGAGCTAAAGCCAGCTGCCTCTTGTGCCAGGCTTGTGGCCACTTAGCTGACACTATGTTCCAAGCCAACATTGGCTGCAGCTTATGCTAGGCTTGAGGCCATCTGATGGGAGTTACAATGGAAGTTAAAACCAGTCTCTGCTGGTTTCAGGCCTGGGGTGCTTAACAGGATGTACAGGGCATACCAAGGTGAGCCCCTACTTCTTTGGGGTTTGTGGACCTTTGAGAGTTTTTAGGAAAGTCAACATCAGGAATTGAGGCAATCCACTCCTATGGAAAAGCCACTGGAAGAGGCTCAGCCTAGGCATGCAAACTACATGGGTCGAGGTCTCAGGGAATCATCAGGGCAGGGAAAACAGTGTTAGCCACATTAATAAAGAGCTCAAATTTGGTACCCACCTGCACCAGGTCAGCTGGGTGGCAAAAGGGGAACTTTCCAAGTCAACATGGCCCCTGCCAGCTCTTCTGTCCCTGGAGAGAGCTACCCTTCCAGCCCTTGCTCTGAAGCTTGTCAATTGAGTTCCACCACTGTATGTCCCCGGTGTGTTTCAAGTTGCTGCCCTACACTGGAGCGAAGAGCAAGTGAGTCTATGAGTGACTGAGTCCGTGCATGGGACCCTCAAGAGGAACACCTGGGACTCCAGCAGGCCACCATCTCACTCAGATGCAATCCCCACTGGTTTTCACAGTCAGATGTCATGGGGACTCCTTTCCTGGCACTGGTATCCTGACTGGGGCACCTGGTCCCCTTGCTCCTCAGTGAGGACCTCCACAGCTGAGATATCCCTCCTGATTCTCAACTGCCACACTGTGGGGGTGGGACCTGCCCATTCCACATCTCTGCTACTCCTACCAGTCTCCTAGTGGCTTTTTATATCCTTATTTATGAGACTTCTGTTCAGCTAGTCTTCAATTGGTTCTCCATGATGGTGGTTCTATAATTTAGTTGTCATTTATTTAATTATTTTTTAATTTTTATTTTAATTGTTGATCTTGTACAGTTTTCTGTCTTTTACTCCCACCCCAGCCCACCACCCCAGCCCTCCCCACCTCCTTCCCATTTCCACCCCCCATAGTTTTTGTCCATGTGTCCTTTATATTTGTTCCTGTAAACCCTTCCCCTTTTCCCCTGAAATTCCCTCCCCTCGCCCCTCTGGTGACTGTCAGCCTGCTCCCAATTTCAGTGTCTTTGGTAATATTATGCTTGTTTGTTTGTTTTGTTGATTAGGTTCCTGTTAAAGGTGAGATCATATGGTATTTGTCTTTCACTGCCTGGCTTATTTTGCTTAGCATGATGCTCTCCAGTTCCATCCATGCTATTGCAAAGGGTAGGAGCTCCTTTCTTTCTGCTGTCATTTTGATGTAGTCATGGGAGGGGATGAGCACAGCATTTACCTACTTTACCATCTTAACCAGAAGTCTTCAGAGGAGTAACAGTAATGCAACCAGCGGACGGGTGAAGACCCACAGGAAGTGGCCATCTAATGTACTGTGTAAATTGAGACATCACTGGGAGTGAGAAAGAGCTCCACAGATAAGCACACTGGCTTAACAAGGGTAAACTGGGACTCTCAGAGGCACGTCCTACACACAGATATGGTAACTCCAGCTTTCAAAGTCTGCTCCCCTAAAATACACTTTATTCTTGCATTTTACCTTAATTATATATACGTGACCAATTGTACACTGGAGCAATTAGGTTAGATTAAAGTCAAATATTTTGGTAATAAAGAGAAAAAAATCAGTCCCCTAGTGAAGTTTAGTAACTTCTTCTGACTTTCTATGTTTCTCTAAAATTTTAAAGAGTACTTCAGCTTTTTATTATGGAAAAGCTCAACTAACATTTATTGGGCAGGTTAGGAACTAAACTAAGTACTCCAGATACATAGATGAATAAGGCATTGTTCCTGCACTCAAGGAGTTTGCAATCTACCACAGTTTCTACACAAATTCTAACATTCTTACACACTGAATTTTAAAAAGTGTTGTCTAGTTGTATGAAGATTTGTTTTATACAACTGTTTCATATAATGGTTCTGTTATGGACTGAATGCTTGTTTTCCCCCCAAAATTCATTTTGAAGCCCTAACTCCCAATGTGAGAGTACAATATTTGAAGGAGCAGCCATTGAGAGCTAATATGGTTTAAATGAGGCTATTAGACTAGGGCCCCCATGACAGGATCAGTGCCCGTGTATGAAGAGAAAGAAACCAAAGTACTTGCAAGATCTCTGTCTCTTCCTTCTTCCTCGCTCTCTCGGTCTCTTTGACTCAGGCTATCTTGGCCTTTGTCTCTTCTTTACTGTCTCTCTTCTCTCTCCTGCTCTCCTTCTCCATTTCTCTGTACATCTTCTCCTCCTTCTCCTTCTGTCTCTCTCCGTGATGCCCTCCCTGTCTCTCGGTCTCTCTCCCTCTGCCATATGAGGACACAGTGAGAAGGCAGCCTTCCGCAAGCCAGGAAGAGAGTTCTCACCAAGTGTGGAAAATAAATGTCTTGTTTAGGTCATCCAGTCCATAGTATTCAGTCATAGCAGCCCTAGCTGACTAAGACAGGTCCTTTCGTAATACAGTAGCCCCCCTCTCCTTGTTCCAGAGCTTCAGTTACCTGCAGTCTACAGGGGTCTGAAAATATTAAGTGGAAAATTTCAGAAATAATTCATGAGTTTTAAATTGCACACAGTTCTGAGCAGTGTGATGAAATCTTGTGCCATCCCGCTCCATCCTGCCTGGGCTGTGACGCACACCTTTGTCCAGAGTCTCCACACTCCAGACACTCCCTGCACGTGAGCAGCCTTCTCAGTGTCAGAGTGACTGCCACAGTGTTGCAGCACTTGTGTTCAAGTCACCCTTATGATACTTAATAATAGCCCCAAAGCACGAGAGTGTGATTCTGATCATTCGGATATGCCTGAGAAAAGCTGTAAAGTGCTTCCTTTAAGTGAAAAGTTATGTATATACAGGGGGAAAACATAGTATATACACGGTTTGGTGCTATCCATGGTTTCAGGCATCCCCTTGGGGTCTTGGAATGTGTCCCTTGTAGATGAAGGGGGACTACTGTACATTTAAGAGTTCAGTTGGGGCTCATTTACAAGTTAAAGAAAATAATTATACTGAGAAATTTAAAGCAGAGATTTCAAGTCACTAGAGATTGAAACTGCCCAGACATAAAAATGAACCAAGTCTGAAATTTAAGTGTTAAGCAGTGAAGGATATGCTGAGAAATGGATACGCATAAAGCTGTGGTTTATTGCCAGTTACCGAAATCAGCCCAAGGCAGGAAAAGATCTGGAATGCAAGCAGACCTACCTCTGCTAAGAACGTGCAGTTTGACTTCTTTTACCAGATACAGTGATTCTCTTAAAAGATTCTGAGAACACTATTTGGAGACACAGTCTATAATAGCTGTTGACATTATGTGGTTGCTTAAATTCAAATTAATTAAAATTAGATGAAGTGAACATTTCAGTTCCGCAGTCACACTAGGCAGGTTTGCAATGCTCAACAGCCATGTGCTGGTGGTGGACATAGTGGGCGGCATTTCTGCCCCTGTAAAAGCTTCTAGTAAACGGAGCTGATCTAGATAAGGAGTTTAAACTACATACACATGCATACCTCAGAGACACTGTTGGTCCAGTTTGTACCACTGCAATAAGTAAATATTTCAACAAAGTGAGTCACACACATTTTTTATTTCCCACTGCATTTAAAGGTTATATTTACACTATACTGTAGTAAATCAAGTATGCAACAATATTATGTCTAAAAAACAATGTATGTACCTTAATTTAAATATACTTTAACCATCATCTGAGCCTTCAGCAAGTCATATCATCTCTGCTGGTAGAGGGTCTTACCTCCAATTTATAAAATATGCAACATCTGAGAAGCATAATTAGATGAGGTGTGTGTGTGTGAGTGACCGTGATAATAAGGTAACACAGCAGGCTGAATCATCTGAATTCACAAAATTAACCGAAATGTCCATTTCACCCCAAACAAAGGAGTTTTTGTCCTAATACTCTACACTGGTTTTAACAAGAAATGGAAATCTACTTGAGAGTCATCTGGATTAATAACTCTTTAATTCTTACCCTAGAGCCCTGCCTCAGTGTAGGAATTAGCAAACTTTAGTTGGTTCAATGCATGCCATCCCAAACGAATCACTACTTAGTGGGATCCCTAAGCAGCAATTTTCTTCCAAAGTAACTTCTCCTTGAAGAAATTTTTAATAACTGTATTATTGATCTTACTGTTAAAAGAACTCTGGTCTAGCACTTACTTGCTGTGTGAGTTTTGTTAAGTTACTCACCTCCGAGCCCCCACTTCCGCAGGTAACAAACAGGGACACGGCTGCCTCTCTCTCTCTTCTCAGCTCAACACTTTCAGCCTTGGGTCCTGGGTTCCGCATGCCCTCCCTCGTGCTTCCCCAGTCTTCAGTGCACAGAGCCTTCTCCTATCACAAGGGGGCTTTTCTCTGCCATTCCCCGCGTTCAGAACATGGCCCACAGCACTCCGCCTCGCCCACCACCCTCACACGCACTGTGCCTGCCTCACTCCTACTGTGCAGCTTTCAGGCCTTAGCTCAAATGCCACTTCCTCCTAAAAGCCACCCCTGAGGCCCCGTCTGAGTCAGATTCCTGTTACCTGCTCTCTTAGATCTTGTACCACTCGCTCAGAGTATGTACGATCTCACTTCCAACAAGCTGTCCTCTAGAAAAATATGTCTATCAGTAAAAACCAACTCAACTTCCATATTATACTGATGTAACTCCTATGATCTAATACTTATAATAGAAACAAATTTTACTGATGAGTGTATATAGTTCCCTCTACCTTCTTTTCCTATAATCTGAAAAAAGCCATCCTGCGTAGCTATGATGAGCAGTAAAAGTGTCTTTGATCATTCCTGATCAACGAATCAACTATAGGAATATAGGAAATCCCCAACCTACAAATAAGGCATGTTTGCATGGCTTAGATCTAAGTTACTTTTCTGACCATTGCTATGCTCCAAAGTTTATGAAACTGTATTATATAATGTGCAAGCCATTAGATAATACAAGTTAGCATTTACTGAAAACAGACTATATGCCAGGCACTGGCTGAGCCCTTTCCATATCTGCCTCATTCCATTCTAACAAATGTGCTTTGAGATGGATTCTATTATTAGCCTTATTTTAGAGTTGAAGAAATAAAAGGCGAAAGAGGTCAGTAACTTGCCAGAGGTCACATGACCGATTTGAAGCATGAAAGAATGTGACTAATTCAACATAAGCGTGAAACCATGAGAGTAAGCAAGAATAGGTTTGCAGTTCAGCTGGAGCACTGGCGTTTGAATATAAGGACCGACACCCTTCCCCTAAAGAAAGACCTCTTGGCTCTTGTGTGAACCTCCTCCTCCATCATGTGCAACTGGCCATGTAAATCCTCAGGCCCATCCACCACAACTGCCATCTCCATAGGACACAGAGGTCTCCTGCAGAATCCCCAGGTCAGCTTCCAGCAGCAGGCAGTGCCCGCCGCCCCATACTTCCCCACTTCAGTCCTTATCTCAGAATGGTCCACAGACTCCAACATAGCCTAACCCCGGGAAAAGAGGTGAAGGCAGCAAATTCATCCTCTGAGTTTGTAATTCAGACCCGCCCCTTCAAAATTTGCTGCTTTTAAGCATCCCTTAATTAATGTTATGGATGGCTGAAGGGCTTCCCATCGGCTCTGCTCATCTGTACTGGTATGTGTGTTAGTATTTCCAGCACCTAAATCTTTCTATGGACATTTTTACATTGAGGCCAAATTTAGTAATAGTACTGGTTGATTCCATTTACCAATTCCTAAGTCAAACCCAGAGAACATATACAAGTTTACTGAACAGCAACTGGGAACGACAGAACTTACTTGTATAAACTGATGGTTGGTTCAACCGCCAGCATAACGAAGGGCGCCACTGTGTATGAGACGGCCAGCTGAGTGGCAGCCCAGGTGACCATGTCATAAACAACCTTGAGGGCTTTTGAAGAAAGGAAGTGATGTCTGTAGTTGTTCCTCACCTGCAAACCAAGGAAGGCAAAGGGGAGGGTAAAAAATAAACAACTTCTACTCTGTGCAAGCAGGTATACTTTATAAACACAAAGGATCGAAACCACCTCAGTTCTATTTTCAACTAAAATAGTACCATCGAGGTTTTTCTTGTTGTGAAAAAATACACGCTCACTGTAGAAAAGATTTTTAAAGAACTAAGCAAGAACAACATCTCCCAGAGAAAAGCACTGTTTACAAATTAGGCACATATCCTTCCAAGGCTTATTTTATTCACAGATACCCACACTTATTGTATTTTCAATGGCATTGATATATTTTTAGTCTGTTTTTTCTTTTAGTTGTTATGTCATGAGGTTTTCCCCCCACATCACTAAGTATTGACCCCAAATGCAATTTTAAATTATTTATGGAAAAGTTAGCTTGTCTCCCACCCGCCCCCCGCTACAGTAAACACCACTGTGATGCCACCGTGGTAGATGAATCCCTGTACTATTTCTTAATCATTTTCTTTGAAGAACAGTAATAAAGTAATACTATCATTAATAACGATGAGAGCAGCTACCAGTTTTTGAGTGCTTACTGCTCTCTCTGCTGATGCTTTACCTGTATCATATCTGTTGATTCCCCCAACAAGCCTGTCATGTAAGCATCATTATGCTCATTTGACAGACAAGGAAACAGACTCTCTGAAATGGAAAATGCTGGGTCAAAGGGTATACTCCTTTGTAGGTCTTTTGACACATGTGACTAGATTTGCCTCTAGAAAGACACCTAATTTCCAGACCTAAGAAACAAAGGCAGAGCTGAAATAGGCTGGCTTGTAGGTAGGTCGGCCTTCAAAGCAGAAAAGGCCTCCCTGGGCTGCCCGGTGAGCTGACTCCTCTCCTCATCGGGACAGAAGCTGGAGGCCCACCCACGGTGGGGGCCGGGACGCACGGGCAATGTTGGAAAGCATGGAGGAGATTATATTAGGTGACTGCTCAGGTCTAAGACACTTCATGACTGCTTGATTTCATTCTCAGTTCAGAAAAGAGTGGAAATACCGTTCTATTAACCCCCTCCTCTCCATCCCTGCCTCACTAATTTGTGAAAGATGTTTCCAAGCCACCCAGAAGAAATGCTTTCCATAAATCAATGCTGTTGGGCCAGCTGAGATCAACTAAACCAAAGATATTGTAAGAAATAGTACTCTCAGTATATTCTTGATAACAAACCAAACCCTAGCTTTTGTTTTTTAGTTTGTTGTGGCCTCTGTTTCTCAATTTTCTTTCATAATTCAAGTAGGTACATATATTGGAGAAAAGAAAATGTCCTCCCTGTTTCCTGAGCATGAATAGGTACATATATATTTTATTTTTAAAGTGCGCTAATCAGTATGACTAGCAATCAATTATCCAATGGGTGGGGGGAAGGGATTTCAGGAACAATTATAAAGGACACACGGACAAAACCAAGGGGGGTGGAAGCAGGGGAGGGAGGTGGGGATGGCTGGGGTTGGTGGGGAGGATAGCAGGGGATAAATGCAGACAACTGTACTTGAACAACAATAAAATATTTTTTAAAGAAGAAAAATCTAAAATAAATAAATAAATTATCCACCTTGTTTACAGATACATTCCAACACACCTTCACCTGACTAAACTACAAGTTCCATGGGGGGGTCTCTTCTCCACTATGGTAGCCTGGCACCTAGGACCCTGACTACACATAGCAGAACTCCCAACACATTCAGAGAATGGATAAGTGAATAGCTATGCTGGGGCGCCAACATCCACATCCAAAATACAGTTCAACAAATGTCAGTGAAAGCTGTTGACATCTGAGTAAGAAAAGCCACAACCATTATCAAAGACTGAATAAAATCAAATACGAAATTCTGTATTTGACAATTAGAGTACATTGAATTGTAATTACTTGTATACAAATTCATCTCATTCTTTGAGGGAAGGCATGTTTTTAATTCTTTTATTTTCCTGCTCTACAGCCAGCAAATAGTAGGAATAGTCTAGAACAAACTGCTCAAAAAACCTAGAGAACCAGACTTATAAAATTCACAAAGGATTTTACACAAACTAATTTAATTGAATCAGACATGAGAGGTTAGAATAATCTCTAACAGAACACAGTTTCTGTGGCTGCAATTTTACCGGCTACTCCGAGGGTCTGTGAATTATTTCCAGGCTTAGGATAATGAAATAAGAAATAAAGTTTAAGTAAAATGAAGGCTTACAAAGTCTACATTAATTACCAATCGCTTCACTTTTGATTAGTAGACTGCATACCTCACAGCCTTTAATGATTAAAAATGTTTTCATCTCATAAGTTACTAAACATTGCTCCTAAAATTCCTTTTGTTTCGCAAACACCTTCTGTAAGTATTATGAAGATAAAACAGTTAACCATTTTATGGCCACAAGTTCCTATATACTGAAATATTTCTCTAATGGGAAGACTTCTGTTGTTTAATTCTTCAAAACATCACTCCTACCCTTCATCCTGTCTCCTAATAGGACAAAATGACAACAAACATACAGGCATCAGATTACTAAGCAAAAGACTCCACAACCAAAGCAAGCTTACCCTTCGGGCTGCTACTGTGACGAGGATTCCAGTCAGGAAGGTGAAATAGTACCCCGGGTAGACACCGTGCCACAGGGCAGACAAGATGAAGGTGAACACTGTGGGGTACCAGGGGACTCGCTCATAGCACACCCTGTAAAGAGAGGCAGATATGACGAGCCACAGGTCAAGCACACCAGAAACTCCCAGCTACACTGGCATCTTTTTGAGTTAGACCCACCGAAATCATGTGCTGCACTCCTGATGGCCTGCCTCACGCTATTCGGGATCTCGCAATGCAACCCAAGCAGCCTGACCTCGAGTTCTCTTGAACACCACCAGATAGGCAATTCATGTTCAGTATTTTGAGAATTATAAACTTTTAATGTCCATGGAACTAAATGACCTGGTCCCCATTGCCCTATAGCTAATAAAAATCCAAGTACTCAGTTTCCGCCCAGCTCTTTCCACTAATGGCCTAAGCTACCAGGAATAATTTTGGATAAATAAGGCCATTGGCACCAACAATTTTGGAATCAGGATAAGGGTCTTTAGAAATGGATATTTTCATTTAGTCAAAATTAATTTACATTTTCAACCTAGTCCTGGTGCCATCTAACTAATCAACTCTCAACGTCTGGCAGTGACTCCAGCACAACATCAATGTGTCGGCTGTATGACCTTTCAGTTCTCACTTGCTTGCTGGGTTTCAATCCATAGATTTGCCTTAAGGAGGGCTATTATGTGGATCTAGAAATTGTCAGCAAAATACCCTGGAGAGCTTTGGCTTCACTGTTGATTAGTAAAAAAAGCGATAGGGGACTTTCTCCCAAACGGAGTCTAGGACCACCTGGCACTGTAAGGCAGTGCTACATGGTTTACTAAAAGAGAGGACCCAAACAGAAAATTAACTAGAAACACAGTTAACACCAACCCTGCACTTAAACCCAAAGTAAGGGGTATGGCTCCCTCCACATAGGAAGAGAATGCATTTGTGGGGGGGTGGGGGGGGAACCAAGGACTGAGGCCCCATTTGCAATGTTTCTTTTAAAATGAGAAATAGTTTGTATATGCACTTGTTACTTAACCCTCTGTATCTGTTTTTATAAATCAAGTTATTTCATTTTCCAAAGGTATTTTTTATTTTTTCGTTTTGTATGTGCACATATGTATGTTCAAATCATCTTAGAAGTCCGAATAGAGACTGTAGGACTCTTGGTGCATTGGGATCACTCAAAATACATAAAGAGGGGTTTATGCTAAAATTATGTGCAAAATTGACAGCAACAGTATTAATGGCAAATTTCCAAAAACTGCATGTTCAGATCAATTTTCAGAGAACACTGTATGAGCTTATTTTGTCTTTTTTTACCCTAGTTTTCACCTAAGAAAAAGGCTACTTGTTAAAAACAGAATCTAAAGCTTAGTATTTTTATACTCTCCCTGAACTTATATGATAGGAATATTCACTAGCTAGAGTCTCAAGGACAGCATATTATTCCCAGATAGCATATTAGCAGTACTGCAATAAGTAATGTTTCTAATTTTGGAATGTGCAGGGAAACAGAAGTATCAACAAAAACTCAAAGTGTTAAAAGCATAAACATCTAAGTGTAGCTTTTAACACTAGGGGTAAATGCAGCAATCTTCAGTGACTGGATGCTGACAATGACCCTCTCTGAGAGCTGATCAACAGATTCTCCTCTAGGCTAGAGGTAGCGCAGCCCGGATTAAGAGCCGGCTCCATAGATACTGTTTGGCCCCTCATCCATTACTCATTAGTTGCATGACTTTGGGCAAGTTACACAGCCTCTCCGTGCCTCACTTTGCTCATCTGCAAAGTGAGGATAATAACTATCAACATCTCATAGGGTTGATATGAGGATGGAATGAGTGCCTGGAACACAGGAATGGCGGGATTAAGTGTCTGATCCATTAAAAGCAATATTCTATACTGTGACCTCAAATCACTATATTTCTACTTTTTCACTTACAGGGCATAAATGTTCATACAAAACAACAGTGACCAATGACATTACTACTGGCAGACTACTGCTGTTCAGCCAACACCTCCCATCGAAACACACCCCAGTGCTATGCGTAATGAGGTCACTTCTTACCTCTTTAGCCAAGTAGCTGTCTGAATATTCCAGTTTCCTAGGTACATTTTGAAACTTGTAGCGGTCTAGAAAGAAGAAAATAACACCTAACATTAGCTTTAAAAATACCCCAAGTAATGGAAACTCCTCCCCAGAATTTCCCTGGCAGCAGATTCGATGTGCTATTTCAATAGAGACTCCTCAGTCAGGAGAACATCAGCTGTTCCACCGAATGCAGTCAAATTCTGATGTTTATAAGATTAACTAAAACTTGGCTTGCAAAGGCTCAATTTTTCTCAATTTATTTTCAAATTATAGGAAAACTGAACGAAGGTTTTGTGGGTTTTCCTTCTTTTCTGGTTCAAAAAAATTGTTTAAGTCATCTGAATTTTAAAACTCAATATCCTAAAAGGGGATTTGTCATAGGAAAAGTTTTATCATGTGAATTTATTGCCTTTATGGAGACAACTTGAATTTAATTGTCATCATTTCACTATGTGGCCATCCATAAACTAGGTCAGTCTTGTGAAGTTCTTCTACAAACAGCTGCATGTGTTCAAATGTTTCCTATTGTATGTAGAACAGTAAGATTTTATGCATGAAGGAATTACAATACAGAAAAGAAAACGAAGAAATATCACCAAGCTGTCAATGGCACAAGTAAATCAGTCGCTGAGGCAGACACATTCCAAAATAAGCCAGCAGTCAACAAGGTCTCCTCATTCAAGAATAAATGAAGTAATTAAAAGTCTTATTAAAGGCTGGTAGTAGAAAGCATGAAACATACATTCAAGAACCGGAATGCCTAATGATGGTAAAAAGTACAAGTGCCACTTTTTTTCTGTTTCAACCATAAGAGAATCTGAAATAGGTCACACACTGGACTAACATAATACGTTTGGAAAGAAGAGAGGGAGGGAAGAAGAAAGATCATCGATAGATATATATAGAGAGAGAGACAGATTCTGTATCATGAGTTTTTATTTCAAAACCCTAAGGAGTCCTATCTATCCATATCTTCTGTGGCTAATGAAATGTTATACACACAGCATCAGTTAAGGAACCTTAACTAAATTGGACTTCCTTGGTTTTCTTCAGCTCCTTGCTCTATATCAACTCAATCAAAAATACAAACTTTCTCCTTCTTGTTTTCCTTTATAATGAATACATAACTTAATAAGTTAGCCCTTTCTCCGAACACATGCCCCCAGTGAAATGACTGTCTTTTGGTGCACAGCCATGGAGACTGGTGTGCCACTGAAGGTCAAGGGGAGCCACTATAAAGGACATTTATCCACAGCAGCCAGCAGTGGTCCAAGAGTATTGAGAGAAAAATTTTAGTAGAAAAGGGGAGGAAATTCATAACACATTTGTACTCTCTCTGACATCATCTGTATAGAAAAGAGGAGCCTACAGATTATCTACATCATTTTTCCAAAAATTAGAAAGGTTGCTCTGGAGGCTAGAACTTGTCCATTTAAGATGAAGAGAAGCCTCAAGCATCAAGTAAGTGGAGGGTATCCGCCGTAGTGTCCACCTCATGTGGGTAGCAGATGGTTGGTCAGTCCCCCGCGCCCCTGGCTTCTGGCTCTCCGTGCACATCCCCTTCTCCCCAGACTCTCCAACGGCACTCTGCCTCCCTGCGGTGGCTGGAAAACTCCAACCAATCACAAACATGAGTCACCTGGCTGCAGAGCCAACACTGTGTACGTTGAGGACCATGCCCTTACTCCCATCCCACTGCAACGGTGAAAGGGTCCGAGACTTGGTGTTCCTATCAGCTCTGACTGCTGACAAGGCCAAGAGTGACATGGCCCCAAGGAGAGCATCTGTAGCAATGAAGACATATCAAGAACTGCAGTCCTAGAACAGAGCCAGCTAAAGAGAAGAAAAACCACACAGTTTCCAGTGGCCTAAAAACTGTGTGCCATGACAATTCTTCATAAACACAAATGTATCATCAGTGTTTCCAAAGGAAACACAGAGAGCACTTGCAATATTGAAATCTAAATACAGACACTTCCAGTCTGTCTTCTTGACAGCAGAGAGTAGAAGATGAACAAGAGAAAATGGCTTCTGTACCTTCTAGTAGAAAGAACAGGAATGTAAATAACAAAAAGATTTTCCCTGGCTCCTTTTCAGATATTTTTGTGTTATTATTCCTTGAAACATTAAAACTATCACACAGTATCTTTAAAAAAAAAACAAGGAGGAAAGATTTCCAAGATACAAAATGTGCAGGAGGCTGCTGGACCTGCATTTCCTGAGAGCAGATTTTCCTTGGACACCGCGCTCACAGCAAACCACTGCTTTATTCACTACGGCAGCTTCATTCAGAAGCATAACGGACTCACCTCGATTTTCCAGATGTTTAGGTTAGAAAGCAGATCCCAAGAGAAATTTCCATTCTTATCCATTCCGCTGAACCCAAAGCCAGCTGCATTATTCACTGCATCAGCTATGGTTTTTAAAACAACACATTAGGATACGGAACACAAGTCACATTGCCAGTTTAAAATTTAGATACCAGTGTCTGTCTAGCTTTAAGACTGCGAGATATGCAGTAGTTTCCTTGGACAGGAAACTCCCCAAATTTAAAGGACCTGGTACCACTGTGAATCTGAGAAACATTGTCGGCTTTTTGTTGACCTCAATTTTTATTCACTCATTTTTGTCCATTCACTAGCATTTAGTGAGCATCTGCTAAGTCAGAAGAGAGGCACTAGGTGCTCACAGAATGCAACATGAGGAAAAGAGAGAAAGGAAGAGCCAAAACAAAGCAATGAGGAGGATTTCGTGACCAGCTTGATATAAGAGGACTAAAGGAAACAGGTGAAAGTGCACTTAAGCTCAGAAGCAGAGACCAGAAGAAACAGGAGACCCCACTGAGGTCCAAGAGCTGTCATTACAAATGGCAGGACCTGAACTGGGAAGATGGCATTAAGTCAGGAGACGGAGCTCTCAAGAGAAATGGGAGTTCGTTCTGAATATATTAAGCAGACACGCCAGTTGCGTATCAGTTGGACCTGCCAAGGTGCAATTAGTAAAGTTTGGAATACGAGAAACAGGAGAGAGCTAGAGATGTGAGTGTGGGGCCAGCAGCCACAGAGCCCCCACGTGGGCACAACACCAACGGTGTCCTACCCACCAAGTCATTCTAAAAGCTCCTGCGACCATATCTATTTGACATCACTGAACTCTAAGAAAATGTCCCCCTGCAGTGCATATACATTTCCAATCAACTCCTTCATGAAATGTTTTTGTGAACAAATAGAGACTTGATGAAATCAATATACTCTTACGGTGATAACCAAGAGGATAGTTTTCTCCTTTTACTTATCTTAAGTTCATTAATTAGTTTTTAAAGAAAATATCCTAGTAAAACTAATTAAATCGCAGCACAGCAAAGTCTTAGATCTGGAGGAGATCTCAGAGAAATCTTCCTTTCCCACAGCTCCATTCCTTCGGCTTCTAGAATTCAAGCCCAACTCAAGATGGACTTCTGAAGGGGTCCTCTAAAGAAAAACAGCCTGTTCTACGTTTATCTCCTTCGGTTTTGGCAGAGTTGATGACTTAACATTGCTTATCTTACTCTTGGCCACACTGTAAAATGATCTGGTTTCTTTTAGAAGAAAAGGTGAGAAGTACTGAGTCCTGCTATGTCATTCTCCCAAGCCAACTGGATGGAAGCTCAGTGGAAAGGAAAAACAAAGCAAGAGTATGCCAGTTAAGAATCTAATAGTTCTAGCCCTGGCTGGTGTGGCTCAGTGGATTGAGCACCAGCCTGTGAATCAAAGGTTCGCTGGTTCGATTCCCAGTCAGGGCACATGCCTGGGTTGTAGACCAGGTCCCCAGTTGGGAGTATGCCAGAGACAGCCTCACACTGATGCTTATCTCCCTCCTTTCCCCTCTCTCTAAAAATAAACAAATAAAATCTTTAAACAAACGAACAAAAAAGAAAGTAGTAGTTTTGTGTGAAGTAGTAAATTTGTATGAGCACAAATTTGTGAATTATGGAAATAAACTACACAGAGAGAAGAAAGGCCCTTGACGTCGGAGCTGACAACTAAACACAGGGCTGGACTGGCCATGCTGGGCCCAGCACAGCACCCGCGGAATTCCTTCTCCATCTGCAGCCTCGGATCTGGCACGTGCACACACGCGCGCACACACACACTTGCTATCTTTTAGGGTTCTGTATATTACTTTACAGACATTCTCATTTAATGCTCCGGGTGGGCTTTGAAGGCAGATCTCCTGGGTTCCTGTCTCCACCTCAGCAACAGAGTAAATGCATGGCCTTGGGAGAGTCGTCTAACTTCAAGAGACCTGTTCTCTTGAATATAAAGTGGCTACAATAATGGCACCTATTCTAGAGGGATGTGAAAAGGATTAAAACAGTACAGCCCTGGCCGGGTGGCTCAGATGGTTGGAGTGTCACCCTGTCCACCAAACGACTGTGGGTGAGAGTCCCCAGGGCACCTACAGGAGGCTACTAATCAGTGTCTGTCCATTTGTCTGTCTCTAAGTCCTCCCTTCCTCTCTCCCTAAAATCAATTTTTAAAAAACAGTCCAAAATTGCCTTTACTTATATTATGCATGGCTCTAATATATTATTACAGATAAATTAATTTAAGCACATATATTTTAGAGTTTGTGATTTTAGAACACCACCTGGGCTAAAGTTCAGTGTCACTAATTATGACTAATTAGTAGGGAAAAAAACAACCAGAATTGCATGCTAAGTCCAAAGAAAATAGCTGTATTATTTCAATATAAACAGTAACTAGAACTAGACTAACACAGTGCAGCTCAGCTGAGATTCATCAAGAGGCCAGCTTTAGGGATTAAATTTATAATCACATATAATTAGTACATCAATTATATGTAAATGGTGTTTTAAGCAGCTGAATAAAAACAATTATTCAGTTAAGTAGTTTAAATATTCCCTGTTATACTATTCGCTGCTTCATTATTCATAAATACTACACAGGTTAATTGCAGACCAGCCAGCCCATGGAATCTAAACTGTAACAAACTTCAAATTGAGGCCATACAAATTAATGAAGTGTTTCTATGGAAGCTACAAAAAAAAAAAAGAAAAGATAAAAGGAAGAAAACAAAATAGCAAAGTCCACAGAGAAAGAAATTCACAAAAAGGGGTTACTTCTATAGTCCAAATAGCTGGGGAACACCCCAAAGAGCAGAAGCATGCCAGACACCCCCACTCCCTATGACCCCTTCCCCTCTCAGACCCTGCCACCACAACCCTCCTCGTGTTAGACTTTCCCGATAAGGCCATGGAATGGCCTTTCTTTCCTCCTTAAATCAGGAGCTGATTTAGTCCAGAAGCAGGCCCCAAACCCTGGGATACAGAATATGGGAGCAGAAGGGTGCGGAGAGAGAAAGAGAAGAGGAGGGAAAGTGAGGAAATATAACATAGTAAAGGGAATGTGAGATTCTCAACCTCACTCACTCACACACACACTCTCTCTCTCACTCATGTTAGAGCAAAGTGACAATACTATTTCCCATAGAAAAACAGCTTGGTGTCCCAAGTAGGTCCAACCATAGTAGGTATAATGCCTACATACTAAGGAAATTATCTTTAAGTAACAAAGCAACTACAGAAAAAGGAGTAAGATACAAGGGGACTTTTGAAGGATTCCCCAGTGACTGGTCTGTCACCTCCTCGCCTCCCCTGGGGACAGGCCGTGATGGGCTGTGCTGGCTGGAGTGCGAGTCTGTTCCCATGGAGGGTGGCACTCTCGTGCGCAGAGGAGATGTCCTACTTTTGAATGCCTTATAGCACGGAACCTGGCATTCCACAAAAGCTCCTTGAATTAAACTGAATGTGACAAGAGACAAAATTACCTGCACTGAAAATTTTTTTAAAGCTCTAAGCCAGATCTCTCTGGCCAAATGTTACATAAATACTACTCTGGACCAAACTTATCCCTGAACAATTTGACCCTAAAAACAATTTGGACCCAGAGCTGGGGAGAGGCTAGAATGGGGTGTTATTACTTCGCTTAAAAGGATGCAGAGTTCCTATTTGGGTGGGTGTGGGGGTGGCCAAGGCCACATGACCAGGTAAGTGAACTTAATGCCCCTGAGATGTACACTACAGACAGTAGTTAAAATGGTAAGTCTTATGTTATGTATACTTTTGCCACAATAAAAAATAATAAGTAAAAAATAATTTAGTAGCTATGCACTTTAATTTGGGGCTAAAACCTTGAAGCATCAAATGAGAAAAGAGGAACTCCATAAGTGTTATGCCCTCACTCATGAAATATAGGCTAAGCACTGGGATCCAAGTTTAATAATCTGTACAACTTCGTAGACGGCCACTGCTCTCGGACATCGGGCCCATGTCGCTTTCCACTGAGATGTTACGCTCCCATTCCTGAAAGGGTCCAAATGTGAAATTCATAACGCTGCCGTGCCTTGTCAAAGTCCTGTGCCATTCTTGGTAAGTAGGTAGAAGGGTTTATCGCTCACCTCAGCAAAGCTTTAAACTTTCCCAGTCTAAATTGTTTGAAAAGAGATAGAACTTAATATTGACTAAGTTACCTCATGAGGGGGAAAAAAGTGCATAAAAACCAAGTTAAGTTGAACTTTCTACCTTAAAAAAAAAAAATCACTTGAAGTCAGCTTCTTTCTAAGACATCAAACTTAACCAACAATTTCTTTAAAAGTGTAACCTACATTAGCATGTGTTGGTAAAATTAACGTGCATGCTGTATTTTGTACAACCAAAAAAAATTACAGGACAGCCACATCATTCTGCACTTTCTCCCTAACTTTCCACCACACTAAATGGCTGTTTGACTGGTGGAAAAAGCTTCCAAGGCTGGACATCTGTTAATAACATTGGGTTTAAACAGCCACTGGGATTGCTTTTTTCCTTATCATGGAGGGTAATGTAACTGAGTGTATGGATGGCCAGGAAGGGGAGCGCTTCACTGGAGAGTAAAAAATGACCCTGGCTCAACCACTTTCCTTTATGTATTGGACTGTTTATGGCTTGGTGATCCAAAGTGATATTCTGGCTAAGCCACCCAGGGAGTATCATTTTTCCCTCATTCATTTACGGCCACTCCAACACACTTACCTAACGTCCAGGCAAAATAATACTTGGGCTTTGAGGCTTGCATGACAACATACAAGTAGCACAGTCGAGTCAGAAAGTTTGCTTTATGAACAAACCAGTCATCGACCAGGCAGGTGACAGGGAAGGTCTTCGTGAGCGTCAAAAACAAAAGGAGAGACACCAAGGTCATGCACAACTTGCGTATCACAGCTCCCTGAAATTAGGGGGAAAAGATCAGTAGAACTACTCAGAAGACTTCTGCATGAGGAGGACAATTCTGGCAAGGGCACGTGAAGAGCAAAGCTGTTCTAATAGCTGCTCTGGCCACCATCCCTAGAAGGAGTGGCAACAGGCATTCTTCCTCACGGCACAAATGGCAGCATGGTGGGATGGACACAGATGCTCTATTTAGATGCAGGACATACTTCTAACACTTGTGGACTGAATGTATTGAAAATGGAAGAAAATTTTCACCAGCCGATTCTACCAACAAAGGTAAATGGTTTCATTACCCAGCACATAAGAGAAACACATATTATGGAGTGGCAGTCTTCCATTAGAGAGACAGAACCATTGCCTTCCACCTCTGTGGCCAGCAGGGCCAAGGCAATGGGTCTGAATTGCCAGTGGGGAAGCTAGAGCTTCATTAGGAAGGATTCTGTGCATGTGGATTAAATGTCTGTGCCAGGACATAGCAGGTAACAGAAAGCTTTAGCAACTTTCCAGGATGGATAAATGCAGTCTGCTCTGGGCTTAAGATGTACTGACATTTTAAATTCCTCTGGATAGACTGATTTTCCCAGTTTCCCTGGCTTTCCAAGGAATGCCATTTAACATCAACCCAATCATAGTTCACAACTTTATAAAAACAAACTACTTTTATCTGTAACACAGGGGTAGCAATAGTACCATCCCCAGAGGGTAAGTTGGGTTTAAGTGATGAACATAAGGAACCAAGAACAGTGTCTGGCTCCCACCTGAGTGCTCACCGTGCTCAGCCAGCGGTCGGGCAGTGGGCAGCTCCTTCCCACCAACGTGTCTGTAGCCCAAACGCAACCGCCCCACTTTATGTGCTCTGTGCACAAAAATGCAAGAGTCTCCTTGGAGAGTGATGTTAATTAAGACTCAATGACAACAATTGTTTTCTAAATAAAAGCATGTGAAGCACAAAAGCACTACTGTGACAGACACTGTGGGGACACACCTATGGTCACTTGGATGTCTCGTAGCCGCGGTGACTTCACCCCTAGACTGTTTCAATTACCAGTTGGAGTGGCGGCATCTGGCTAACAATAAAGTGCTGAGGAGCCAGCTGTGTCAAAACTATCTGAAAATTCATCTTAATGCACAAATCACTTAAAAGTTCAAATACTTAATTTTGCCTAGACCTTAGCGTTTATGAAATATTGAAATTATCCTCAATTTCTCCTTATCCAATGTTCCCCATTCCTCCAATTAATGAAAAATTTCCCTTAAACATAGGATATTTTATCTGAAGAAGTTTAGTTTAGTTGTAAAGTTTGATAACTTTTCCTTCTGTAGACTAATTTGACATCAATAAAATTCGGATTAAAATTAAAATATTATTTTAAAAAACCATCTTAAACTCCCTCAAACTCAGTAAAACCAAGCTTTGGGCAGTGTGAAACTGGTTTCTCTTGCAACAAGCGGGTTCTGCAACATAACCATTTACTCTGGTCCCCACTTCCTCTCCCTCCACCTTTTATGACATATTATCATCCTTCAGCTGCATATTAATTTCTATTCATAAAGACAAAACACCCATGAATTTGAACGTGTTAACTAGTACAGTGCTGAGCCCATCACAGGCACTAAATACTGGCTGCCTAACGAATGGATGGATTGCTTTAATATTCTCAGCCAGTGAGCTCCTCTGTGAAATAAACATCTGTTTCTCCAACACAGAGAACTGAAAATAAACACCAATATTGGCATTTTAAGCAAATGGAGGGAAAGTTATTCGCCAAACTTTCTGATAAACTGTTCGGCTTTTCAATTAGAACAGTTATTAGTGACAGTGTGCTCTGGCAGCAAAACTCTATATTCCGGACCTCTGGGTAAATACTTGGCACTAAAAACTTACAGTGGGAGAAGGTTCTGGCAGGCTGCGGAAACCTTTTTCCTTCCAGTTCACTTCCAGCAACTTCATGTGTATATGCCTCCCCTCAATGAAGGCTATGTAGTCCTTGAAATTGTTACAAGGTCCAGCTATGACACTCATGAAGTTCAGAAGGTAGCTTAAGTATTCCAAAAAAGAAGGTTTTACTCTGTGAAAATAAAGAAGTTGAAAAGCCTTCAGTCCTGATTTTTTTCATATTTGCAAATAAGCAAATCATAAACACAGGTGTTATCTTTATAGTTTAATAAACATAACAGGATCTTTCCTTTTTTTTGTTTCCCTAAAAATCCACCTAAGAGAGAAACCTTGTTGAAGTTCGTGAGGTGAGTGGCTCAGAGAAAATGCAGTGCTCTGTGGTGCCCTCTGCTGACCGACCACTACTATAAACATGGAGGGTGGGGTCTAGGGCAAAGGCAACTCTGGGGCTGGGAAATGCTCTCTCATTAGCCTTAGCCCTCTACAGGAGAAAATGAAGGTAATAAACATAAGGCAGTCGGGAGAACTGGATCTACTGTTAGTTGACTGAGATGCTTTGAAATGGGAAAACTCCCTCCTGACTGCCAAAAAAAATATAAAACAGATGATGGGTGGAACCAATTTCCTCTTGAAGAAGCCACACAAAACTACCCCTGTAACAGTCTCTTGTCTCCTTTGGCATCAGGCATGAGGTCAATAGAGAGGATAATGGCAGGGAAAAAATTCTGTAGGAGCTGTTTTGTTTAGTGTTTTAATGGCATTTGAAGAGGCATGCTCTTCTGGCAGGGTAGAATTGTGGGAAAAGGCTTCCTAAAAGGCCAGTGGTGACCAGTCACTGGAGTTACGCCTACAGCACTTACACTCCCACATGCTTAGCAAAGAAAGAACCTGACACATTAGACTCTTCCAGTGATTCTCCATTGGTTCCAAGTCCCAAATGCTTAGGGAAGAAACGAAGCACTCGCTCCCGTCACCACATGGGCCCCTCTCCCTTCTCCCAGTCATCTCCTACTACTTGCTGGGAGGAACTCTCAGCCATGGCTGCACCACCATCCCCAACATGCTGCCCCACGTGTCATTTCTACGTCCATATGATATCCCCCCACTTTGCATGACCTCCCTTCCTCTCCAACACTCACCCCCTTTCTACTGCACAGCAACACCAACCAAAGTCCACCTTCAACTTCCCTCTTATGCCCAGCCAGTACTCATTGCTCCGGCTTTACTTCCTACCTTGTTTCATGCCAGCATTTAATCATGCTGATGGGCACTGATAACTGTTTCTTGAGGACCCTAAGACACGTGCCCAATAATTCTGGAACAGATCTACCCCCAGTCAAGGAGAATCCTGCAGAACTAACAAAATTACAGATCCACTTACTTTCTGACCCAGCAATCCCACTCCTGGGAATCCTACAGCTCTACCCAAACCCATCTGAAATGACCTATGGACGAGGTTACTCATCATTTACCATTTGCAAAAGCTAAAGACCGGCAGGCACACAAGTGTCCATCAACAGCAGATTCATCAAATAAACAATATTACATCCACATAAATCACATGCAAATATTTTTAAATGAAGCTCTCCGGATATTGATTGATATACAAAGCACTAGAGAATATATTATTAAACTTACTTTATAGCAAGTCGATGTTGTTCAGCAGATAGGTCTTCAGCTCTTCGACCAAGTCCTGTGAAAAAGAAAAAATTTAGAACTGTTTGAAGTGAAGTAGATAATTAATCTTAAAAGAGACTTGTAAAACTCATTTGAAAAAAGTGATTAATTTTTGTTCCATAAATCAAAGTTTTCCATTTTTTTTAAATGCCCTGGATCAAAGCACTACCCATAAGTCCACGTGTAAGGAAAAATCTCTACAGGTTCTTATGAAGAGGGGGGAATTCAGGGGTTACTCCAAGTTAATTCACACAGCATGACATGGATCCGAGAACCCTCCATATCTCCTGCACTGCTTACCATGTTCTGTGTCTTTGTCGCTACATGAGAGAAATAAGTCTGCCTTTGCAGCCTATACCAGCATAAATGTCTCTCTGATATGCTGAATGAAAACACCTGGTACAAGCTGAGAGCATGGGTGTGCAATGTAACGGGGAAAGAAATAGGAACTTTCCTCTTCCAAAACACAGGAAACATAATTCCGAATGCAGAGGAAACATGAAAGAATTATCAGGAGATTTTATTTCTTTTAAAACTCATCCGTGCCAGAAAAACTCCCAAACAAATTACACTTGTGCTTGTCACAAGATGTCTATGTTAAGTTAGTGTCTGTTAAGTCACTGCTAGTATATGTTAAGTTAGAAACTGAAGTGTCATCTCATAAGCATTAGAAGTCGACTTTAAAACTACAACATCAGTTAAGACTGATATGGTCACTAATCACTAAAGACAACTCAAAAATATGCCTAAGAGAAGGCAGAGTGGTTCCAGAATTTACTTCTTCCTCCCACACACAAGAAAAAAAGACACAGGCAAACATTTTGCAGCATGTAAGGAATGTTCCAGAAAATAGGGTAAACTGTGAACGCTTACAAAAGTAAATCTAGGCAAAGAGTCTATGTAAAAAAACAAACCAACCAAAACTTAAAAAAACACAAGAAGCAGTGTTTGAAAAGTCATACTCATGTTTCTAAGACCTCATCAAATAGTATATCTCTGGCAATCCCAGAAATTAAATTGATTTTAACTACTGATTTATGTTGCTGATGTCAGTCTATAATCACTTCCAAGTAGATTTTCAGGTACAAAAACGCTGATCAGTTCACCCCGGTTCACCCAGGATTGTGTTGCTTTGGGCACTAAAAGCCTCATATCCTGGGGAAAACTCTCAGTTCTGGGTAAACCAGGGCAGTTGGTCACCCTAGAAAGATGCCACAGTCCTGGGTATAAAATTACCCAGTTCTCTACAGAATGGCTAAGTCACCAGTATGAACTAGAAACACACAGCGTCAATGTGGTATTAGATTATTTTCCAAGCTTTAAGGAGAAACAAGAAGCCTAGCGGAGACTGTACATCTTCTCAATACACAGAGCAGTTTCAGCAGTCAGAAAGTGTTTGCTGGAGAAGAACAAATCCTCAGAATGAATACATGTTTACTACTTGCCCCTGACACCGCCTAAGCCCATCTTCCTTCAGATCAAAGTGCTGTTCTCCTTCCTTGGAACCCAGTTTTAACAGTAGAAATTGCATTTTCTGGCCATTTCCAGAAAGAATCTGAATAAAGAAAATGTTCAGTTTCTATATAAACAGAAGACTCTTTCTTCTCTCAGCTTTTTAGAGAGTCAGGCTCATTTTATTAGATAATTTTCCAAGCAAAAAAAAAAAAAAGAAGGAGAGAAATCTAACATTAAAAAGTGGTTAACCAGCCAATGCTATTTAATCTTATATTACCTCATGACCATCTCAGAGATTAAACCATAAAAACAGGATGCCATTTTTTATTCATACATTTGGAAATGAAGAACAGAGAGTAGCATAAGTTAAGTTAAATTTAAAACACTGTAAAAGCAAACAGAAAACCCACTGTTCCTAACGCAAATATTTCAGCAAATTTAGGCTACAAATTCAAAAGAGACATGGTAAATAATAGCTGGGAAGGTTAAAAGCTGTGAGTAAAGAGGCCTACAAATTTTTGACAAGATATAGCAAGATCTGCCAGCACTTGTCTAAACTTGGGGCTGCATGCGGAGTATAAAAAACATCAGGGGGACTTCAGAGCGAAAAGGAGGGCTGTTTTTCTCACCATCGTGAACTTGGAATGCCAAGGTTGTGATCTTCTGAGTGACGATCATGAGAGGCCTGAAAGGAAGACAGAAAATAATCAGGATAAGCAACACTGCCCCTGGAACTTTTATTCTACCTCTCTATGTGGTGGTTTTTTCATCTTGAAGATTGGTAAAGAAAATACAAAAGCACTGAATTCAAAATAAACAATTTTTATTTCCCTTCTGAATCACTGTACATAAGTGGCTCTAACGATGCTGAACAAGATCACACTAGGAAGTACCTCTCAAGCTATTTATTACTCAAAGTGTGAGTTCCAGGCCCAGCACTGCCAGCTTGGCCTGGAGCTTGTTGGAAATGCAGAATCTCACATGCTATTCCAGAACGAGCAAATGAGAATCTGCATTTTTAGCAAGATCTCCAGGGCATTCGAATGCACATTAAAGTGTAAGCAACACTGGTTTGGGACACATACTCCAGCGCCCTGGTCCCCCCTGGATGAGACATACTTTGGCTTCTCCATCCTAACACATTCTAATGTGCTTTATTCTGTGAAAGGCTATCCTTCCATGCGCACATAGTAAAAGATACATTTGTAAAATGCAGCTACCTACAAAATAAACCATTTAGTAACAAAAATAACACCAATCTCAATTTGAAAGCAGCCATAAAATAAAAACTTGCCCAAGAAGTGCCCCCCACATCAACAAGGTGCCAAGATGACGCAGTGGAGGAAAGAACAGTTGTTTCGACTCATGGCAGTGGCACAGCTAGACATCCCCATAAAAAGAATACAGAAAGTAATTAAAATGGATCAAGAGATTTACACAGATGTAAATCTTCATGACTTTAGATTTGGCAATAATTTCTTAACAAAAGAAAAATCATGCGTTAAAGGATATCGTTAAAACTTAAAATCATTGTACCTCAAAGAATGTGCCCATCAAGAAAGTGAAAAGGCACTTTCACAGAAGGCATGAAAATATGTGTAAATCAGAGAACCAACCATATGGGAAAACATATCTGCCAATGATACCTCAGACAAGGGTTTAATCTCCAAAATATATAAAGAACTCACACAACTCCACTCTAAGAAGACAAGCGACCCAAATAAAAAAATGGGCAAAGGACTTGAGCAGACATTTCTCCAAAGAGGACATACAGAGAGGGTCCAGAGACACATGAAAAGATGCTCAGTGTCACTAGTTATCAAAGAGATGCAAATTAGAGCCACAATGAGATACCACCTCATACTGGTCAGAATGGCCATCATCAACAAAGCAAAAAACAAGTGTTGGAGAGATTGTGGTGAAAAGGGGACCCTAGTGCACTGTTGGTGGGAGTGCAGACTGGTACAACCACTATGGAAAATGGTATGGAATTTTCTCAGAAAACTAAAAATGGATCTGCCTTTTGACCCAGCAATTCCAATGCCAGGATTATATCCTAAGAACCCTGAAACACCAATCCAAAAAAACCTATACACCCCAATGTTCATAGCAGCACAATTTACAATAGCTAAGCGCTAAAAGCAACCTAAGTGCCCATCAGTAAATGATGGCCCATCAGTAAATGAATGGATCAAAAAACTGTGATACATTTACACAATGGAATTCTGTGCAGCAGAAAGAAAGAAGCAGCTCCTACCCTTTATGACAGCATGGATGGAACTGGAAAGCATTATGCTAAGCAAAATAAGCCAGGTGGTGAAAGACAAATACCATATGATCTCACCTTTAACAGGAACCTAATCAACAAAACAAACAAACAAGCAAAATATAGCCAAAGGCACTGAAATTGAGAACAGGCTGACAGTGACCAGAGGGGAGAGGGGAAGGAATTTCAGGGGGAAAGGGGAAGGATTTGCAGGAACAAGTATAAAGGACACATGGACAATAACAAGGGGGGGGGGTGTGGAAATGGGAGGGAGGTGGGGAGGGCTGGGATCGGGTAAAAGGCAGAAAACTGTACTTGAACAACAATTAAAATAAAAATAAAAAAAGAAAAACAAAGAAAAAATGTGTAAATCATTTATCTATAAGACTGGTACTAGACTGTATAAAGAACTCCTGTAACTCAATAATTAAAAGACAACCCCTCCAGCTCCTGGATGCAAGGGGCAGCAGTAGGAGTGAATAACCAGTGTCCTAATAACTGAGCAAGGGACAGCTGCAGGTTACTGCAGCATCTTATCCACAGTAAATCTGAACAAGGTATTTGAGAACTGACTTTGGTCTTGTTTGAATGTGGGTTTGGGCATTTGACTTCTTTCTCTCTCCATTGCCTGGTTAGCTGAGACTGTATATATGTATCAAAACTTATGCGATCACTTTCTGACTAAGGATGACAATTCTAGAAAAAAATCAGAAATGCATGTTGTTCATTTATTGGACTAACTCAAATATCAAATAATAACAAGTTACATAAATAAATAATGGTACAGATATGGAATACTCTGCAGTCACCAAAAATAATTTTGTAAAAAAAATTTTTGGAAGTAGAACAATCTTTACAATGTGAGGAAGCAGGCTATAAAACAGTATGTGTATGATATCATTTTTGTAAAGAAAAATGTACATACATGCATGGAAAAAGTACTAAGATATACATTAAAATATTAACATTGTTTTCTTGGGAAAAAAATGACAACTGAATTTGAAAATGGCCAATGGATCTGAATGGACATTCCTCCAAAAAAGATACACAAATGGTGAATAAGTACATGAAAAGATGCTCAACAGTAATTAGTTACTAGAGAAATGCAAATAGAAACCATAATAAGCCATCACTTTTCAAGCAATGAAAGCACTGAAAAGACAGATAACAAGTGTCAGCCAGGAGCTGGAGAGCTGGAACGCCGGCACATTACTGGTGGGGATACTGAATGCATCAAAGACCCTAAAAGCTGTTCCTAAAAGGCTGCTTTAGAAACAGTGTGGCAGCATCTCAAGCAGCTAAACACGGAGTTGTGGTATGGCCAAGCAATTCCACTCCTTGAGCCTTGAGATTTTATCTTTCACGGGACTTGGAAACATTCGAAAAGAAGCAGACACAAAAAAACACACATTGTATGACTGTATGATGTACATGAAATGTCTGGTACATGAAATGTCTGGAACAGGCAGACCCACAGAGAAATGAAGTAGACTGCTGGGTGCCTAGGCTGGGGAAACTGAGAGGAAATACATACAGGTTTCTCTCGAGAGTCGTGCCAATGTTGTGAAATTAACTGTTATGAATGGCTGTCCTCTGTAAATTTACTCTGTGAATATGTTAAGAAGCCACTGAACTGTGTAAGTTAAATGGGTGAATTGTATGGTATGTGAATTGTCTATCTCAACCAAGTTGCAATTTTTTAAATGCACCTGTTTTTCCAATCGTCTACCTAGTTTAGTACTTTTAGTAGCTCTATTCTTGCTCAACAACACAAGACAAAATCCCACTGCTCTAACTACCATACTTTCTTTCAAACCTTCTTTGTTTATCCTGGCTTTCTGACATCCATTCTTACAACTTCTTACTGCAACTGCTGTCTCTGACCCCTACAGACTGATGCTCATCTACACGGAATGCTGAGGCTCTGATGAATGTCCGACAGCAAGGATTTCCAACCTTTCCCATCCCACAGCACACACAAACTAACTACCGAAATTCTGTGGCACATCAAAAAATATGTTTCGCTGATCTGGAAAAAAATTAGGTACAATTTTGATTCAGTCACACCAGATGGCTATTGTTGTGTTGGCTGTTCTCATTTTTTGATTTGACAATGTAAGAGGGAAAAGGTCATTGCCCCTGACTAAACAGTCAGGTATTGCGTGCTTTAAAAATTCTTGTGACACACCACTGGGCGGTGGCACACTGGGTGAAAATCGCTGTCCTGCAGCAGTGTCCCTGGCATGACCCTGGGATGCCCACAGCCTCTGTGCCCTGAGCTCAGGCCAGGCTCAGATGTGTGGGACAATGGAATTCAACACGAAGTACTTTTAAGCCAAGTGTGATGTGTGTCAACTGCACTTAAGCCACTTCTCTGTGAGTCCATTTTCTCTTTAATCCTCCTCATTCAAATTCCTACTTTCCACCTCCTTAACATAATAAGCATGCAATATTTTCAACTATCAATATAAACAAGATAAAGCATTTCAAAAAAGTACCCACGAATACACTTTGAAATGTTAACACCTACACCCAACTTTATATCTTATTTGCAAAAGCCTGTGGGTGGCCAGTGGCCATTGATTGAAACAAGATTTTGACTGTTGTGTATGAAGCTAAGAGAAGAGAGAGTCTGGCTGCAGAGGGGATGACGCCTATGCTCTGCCGGCCTGGCAGGAAGGTATGGCAGACGGCAGCCAGGTGGTCATGTTAAGGCAGCAAGATGTGCTCACAGCTAACACTGCCGTGACCACACTCTTTTATAATGAAAAAAGAAAAAAAAAAAACTGCTATTCCAGAATGCTGAGGTTTGGATCCACAAATAAAGGCTAGATGGAAGCTTTCTACCAGATCAAATTCATCTTATAGACTATTATAATCTCGCAGCTCACTGCCTGATATTCAACAAAGCCTCTGACCCACAGCGTATAACAGATGCTGAGAGCTGTCTTTCTTGGGAAAGATTCACTGTGAGCATCACACTCAAGGTAGTTTCATAAATGACTTTCAAAGCAGTACAGTTTTCTTTTGAAAGTCTTCTTGTCTTTTTTTCCTGCAAGACTGAAAGTCCTAGGAATCACTAATAGGAACTAAGCTCCCTGTTTTCCTTACACAAATCCCAATGAAATTTTTTTAAATTTGAGACATACTCTCCGGTGACTACGCAATTTGCAAATCAAGTAAATTCCTACATTTGATTTAACTCATATGAAAATATATGTATTTATACATATATTTAAGAGTCTAAAAATAGATATATCAACACAGCCTACCTTTCTGTCTCTATAAAAATACAGCATTTGCCTTGCTCTATCTGGGGTTAGATTTAATGTATTCCATAGTTACGCACGCACTGAGCACAGCATTTAGTAGTCTAATATTCACATATGCAGTGGCCATGAGAATGTGCCTCTCAGACCAGCGGCTGGAGCAGCACTACTGACCGGCTCCAGCTGTGCCTTGATTCTGCCACCAGGGCTGTTCTAAACCCACGCCTCCAGACCCAGGGCAGGCCCCTCCCCAAAAGGCGTGGTACTCCTCTGCCCTCAGGAATTTAAGCCCAAGGACTTCCCATTGACCTTGCCAAAGTTGTCTTAGAATTGCACAGTAGCCGAAGACCACTCTTCCTCCTTTCCCCCTCTCATCTCAGAGGTCAGACATGCCTTTCAATCCGAGATTCCCCCAGCCTCATGCACTGGCCTCCCCAATTTCCCTCACAGGCATTTCACACAAAAAGCTCTTATACTTCCGATCCTATCTCAGCATCTGCTTCTCAGAGAACCCAAACTAATGCAACACGCAATACTGAATATCTAGATCAATGTCAATAACTAAGAATTAGTCAATATGAAATCTGCATTAGTGGGTCTATGTAGAAACCACATTGTTGTCCTTGTTTAGGTAAAAATGTCCCTTAAAAAAAAAAAAACCTGAAGAAGCTATGGATCAAATATTGTTGCAGATCATCCAGATTATACTTTCCACAATGTACTCCTTCTGTTTTAAACATCTGAAGAATATTCTAGCAACTGTATTAAAAAACAGCTCCCACATGTGATCACTGATTATAATAGAACATACTGATAACTTGTGAAAAAGCAGATCTAAAATCCTCTGACTAAAACCTGTTCACTAGAAGGAATGAATTTAGAATCCTCCTACATTCCTCCTTTGCCATGGGTGTAAGGAAGAGCACCATATGCTCTTGCTCAGAGAAAGTCCTCTCTGAACAAGTTTTCATTGATGAATTTATTTAAACTTATGGGTAGATCAGGTGTCAAACTTAAAATGCACAAGTCACTGAAATTTGAGAGTCAAACCCATAAAGTTACTAATTTAAAATAAAACTCAAATACCATCTACAGTGCATTCCAATCAAAACATAATATAATCTAAGACATGTCTGTGGGTTTGTGGTTGGAACTCATGCTTTCTTTTCTTTCTTTCTTTCTTTCTTTCTTTCTTTCTTTTTTTTTTTTTTTGCAAAAATGCAAACCCCGGCATCCACAAGCACATACTACAAGCACAGGAAGGACATAAAAAGGCTCTTTGATACAGCCAAAGACAGGACAATGAAGCCTTAGAACTTGAGCTGCACTCAGATTTTCCACCCCCTGAAAAGAGTGCCCTGTCCTTGGAGTTGTATACACCTGTCAGTCCTGTGCCCTGCACCTGAATCCCCAAGAACCATCTGACCAATCTGAAGTCAGGCTTTGAGTCCAGCACAGTTGAGCTAGGGCCACTTCTCTTTTGTCCCATGAATTTTTTTCATGATGAAAAAGAAAGCTAAAGAAAACCAATTTTTTCTTCCCAAACTTAAGATTATTAGTTGAACTGGGATAAGGAAATACAGGGGGAAATTAAGTAAAGGAAAGCAGGCAGTTGGAGATGTGTTCAGAGTGAAAAGCAAGAAAACAATGCCATCCACCTCTCCCTCCCCATAAACATAAAATCATGGCCTGCTAATACAGATTTCAGGCAATTTACCAGAAGTGGTACCCATTCATCCATTTGCATGTCCCATATCAACTCCTAACAAAAATAACCTGTCTTTAAAACATTAAACAAAACTCCATTTTGAGCAATATCCAATAAAACCTGCCTATTTTACCTTAATCTTTGTACCTAAAGTGGTTAAGTTCTCTGCGCTGGTAAAGCCAGGATGGAACAATGAGGAAATGCAGTCCACAAAAGAGCCAACCGGACACACAGCTGGCTGGCCAGCATCTAGCTGGATCTGACCCTCAAGGGTCTTATCTTCCCCAACAGGTCATTTTAGACCCAAAAAGTTGTGCTTTATATTTTTATTACTTCTTGTGCTCGCTTCAGCAGCATGTATACTAAAATTTGTATTACTTCTTTGTTTATAATACAAATCCACATGTAACACTCACCTACTAGGAAAGCAAGGAGTCAGGCAAGCAAGAAGCATGGCGGGGTGGGAAAACACAAGTGCAGCAAACTTCCAATCGGCTGTAACCTAGGCCAGGACTGCCAATGTGAACAACAACCAGAGGTGTCAAGGTGCAATGCAAACTGTGCCTGGACCCAGCAGCTGAGGAGCAGAGGAGGCTCAGACAGCATCCACCTCCTCATGTCCCTGCTGCTTCTGCCCCGCCTGTACCCACTGCTCCCTGGATTACTTACTAAGGAGGCTATTGATGCTATCACAGCTTTAGTGGAATGCTCCTAAATGCCTTTCAAATGTGCCAACATTGTGGAAAAAAATAAGGGATTCCGGGAGTCACAGCAAAGAATGAGCACAGCTCCATCGGGCTTCCTAGGGTTGTAGCTGAAGGTAGTGGGAACCCCTCTGGACTCAGAGTTCATGGTATCTGTTCAGAATCATCCCATCTCAATCAGAGTAGAGTGGGCTTACACTATTTCCACTCATCTTTTCAAAGATTTCATCTTTATACTTTGGCACTCAACAACAACAAAATCACCAGTTCTCCATTGCAACAGGAACCCACCAAATATACTGCATATAACCTAGGAACTCATGTCTTCAGAATTAAATTCCAGGTGACAGTGCTAATTATTGAAAAGCTGGTGGCAGCCTGATGAAGAAACACAAAATAATCAAATACTGCAATCTCTTCACAAATATGTTCTTTTTACAATCAGAGAGAACCCAATTACCTGCACATACTGGGCCGCTCAATAGAGTGAGCAGGATGTCAGACCAGAGGGAAACATTTCCCATGAACAACAGGGCAAGTGACCTCCACCGGGAGGAAGGCAGGTGAGTGACACCACTACTTTGGGTTACAAGACATATAACAGGGTAACAGGGAACACAAATGGCCCTTGTTCTCCTCCTGTAGGCTATAGTGCATTATAACATGCATGCAAATATATTTAAATAACATTCAGGGTGTCTCATTATTATAATCATAGAAAAGAACAAAACAATTATTAAAATCATCAATAAAGCATACCCCCTACAGAATCACTGGCTTAGCACTTTACTTCCTCCTATTATTCCTTCTACACATGCCCATATTCAGAAAAACGGCATCTTAATACATGTTATTTGTTTTGAGGTTTTTATTTTCCATCATCTTTTAATCATTTGCCAGTATCACTAACATACTTTGAAGACATCATTTTCAATGGATGCATTTTAGTACCATCATTTAATCATTCACCTCTTTTGGACCATTTGGGATACTTCCAATTTTTCATTATTATTGACAACAGTTGAACATGCTTATGAATAGATTTGATTTCCTTAATTAGGTAATTCAATTTCTAGGAATTTATCCTATTAGAGGATATGAACGCTTTAAAAATTCTTGCTTGAAATTTATGGCTAAATTGCCTTTCAGAAGGGTTGTACGAATTTATACTCCCACTGGTAGTGGAGAAGAGTTCTCCTTTCATAATGTTTTCAGAAGCACGTGAGCAACTCAAACTGCCAGCATGGTGGGAGGGCAATAATCTGCCTGAATCTGGCCTGCCCCAAAAGAAAAAAAAGAGTTCTTCTTGCTGCTTCCCTCAGAAGACAAGCCGGTTTGCACCCTTCCGTGAGCAGCAAAGAAGAATCAGTTCATTATCACAAACTTAAAAGGGAATCAAGAAACAGCCCTATTACAAGCAATTGCTGCGTTTCCCCCCAGAAGAAGAGTAAACGTGCTAGCATCTGTGATCGCCCACGTTCACAGAAAAAGCACAGAGGACACTCACCGCTGCGTACACTGATCTGCACTGGATTAGCAGCACTAATAAGAGTGTGTTGCATGTTATCCTCACCATTAACTTCAGTCTAGCCCATGAGAACTTTTATGACTGTCAGAATGATAAAAAAAATTTCAAGCACCAGATAATCTAAAATACAGCAAGTGTATGTGTTCCCCAAACTAAAAACATATATCATTTCATACGACACTAATCTAATAATCCAATCCCATTCCACTCCTGTCTGTGCTCTTACGCTTCAGGTGTAATAAAGGGTGCAAAGCACTTAGGTTTGTATGCATGCTCAAAAGAGGGCAGCTACCACGTTGGACTGCTTTAAACAGCCAGGCTCACCTTTGGAACACTACTTGATTCCTCTACAGAATTGTAAATAAGATTTTTAAACTGAAATAATAGTGTTTAATTCCATTCAGAAGGAAAATGTGTGGTTACTTGCATGGTCATAAAGAGAACAAATTGGTGACAATTTGTGATCTAAAACAAGGGTCCCCAATCTCTAGGCTGTGACAGGTACCGGTCCAGGCTTGTTAGCACCTGGGCCACTCAGCAGGAGGTGAGTTTGAATATAATGCACTTGAATCAACCTGAAACCATACCCCCCACCCCAGTCCATGGAAATTTGTCTTCTACAAAACCAGTCCCTGGTGCCAAAATGGTTGGGGACCAATGATTTAAAACATCTTGTCCACTTTAGGTTGGTATGTACCTCTCCCTTTACATTAACTGACATTATCCAAGAAGATGAATTCATGTCAGTGAAGCATTGTACATTTATGGTGCTAATAATGCACTATAATTAAAAAAAAAAAAAAAAAAAAAAGACATACCTTCAAGAACTGGATAATATGACCACTCAGCAATCAGAGAATTAAGTTGCATGCATTTACAGGTTGAAGACATGTTTTGTACCCTTTCCCTAACAACGGTCCATTCCAGTTCAAACATTCTACAGTCTTGCAGGTCATGTCTGAGATGTCTTAATACAAGGAAATCCAAAGATGCCAGAAAACAACGTCACTTGAGGAAACTTATCATGGCTATGCTGCTGAAAGTCAAGTTGACAGGAACTGATTTCCATCCCCACCCTGCTGCCAAAGACCAAATTCACAGCATTTCACAAACACATTACTGTTTCCCACAAATACCCCTTATTTTTCCTTGTGGTAACATCCCACAATTCTGATTATGCTAAAATTACATAACAATCATTCAAGAGCTTATGGTTTTAAAAATAAAACCAGTAGAGGAGGACATGTGACAAGAGCAGGAAGAGATGTGGACAGTAGAAGCACTCTTACCTGCATGATCAGGGTCGGGGTGGGGGAGGGGTGGAGGATGGTGGTAGTGGTACATTTGTTAGCTCAGCAAAAGGTACATGCAATCACAAAACAAGGTGTATCCGTTTCCTAGAGCCACCATAACAGATTACCATAGGTTAGGTGGTTTAAAACCAGAAACATTGTCTGGAGTCTGGAAGCTGAAAGTCCCATATCAACGCGTTGGCAGAACTGGTTCCCTCTGGAGGTTTTGAGGGAGAAATCCGTCCCATGCTTTTTCCTAGCTTCCAGCAGCTGACAGCAATCGCCACAGTTCCCTGGCTCTTAGCTGCATCGCTCTCCTCTCTGCCTCCACCTTCACATGCCTTCTTCCCTCTGCATGTCTGTGAACTGCATCTCTCACGGACTTCATACAGAGACACAACCATGATGAATTTAGGCCCAGCTTAATCCAGCGGGTCTTCATCTTAACTAGTTACATCTACAAAGATCCTATTTCCAAATAAGGGCATAGTCTGAGCTTCTGGGTATACATGGGTTTGGGGGGACACGATCAACCCAGTACACAATGATATGCTCACATCTGAACTTCCTATATAAATTTGAAATAGATAACTGGACATTCGCTCCACTGACCTTGCTCACTGCGGTCTCCTATAACTGTGCCTGCATTTGCAGGTTCTCCAACGGTGTCTGCTGAATGATGAACAAATGAACCTTCTGATGAAGGACCAGGGTCCTTCCCTGGCATGTGGACCTGCAGAATGACGGCATCTGCCTCTTACATAAACCCCCATCTACGCCTCCACAGTCATTTCCTCTAACACAGACTGACAAGGTAAAAGAAGGTGAAGATGCTCACAAAGAAATCTGAGTGCAAGATCCTTCATTTGTACAATCCTCCCCACACCCTTTCAGCATTGTCACCCATAATGAATTCAATAGCCATTAGTCTGATATACTAAACTTGCTTTGGTGACTTTCCCAAGGACCCAACTTAGATTTAAAGAAACCATGTTCTCTCCTTCCATATATAATCAGCTTATATTTAAGTATGAACTGGAACAAACAAGTTTTAGAATAAACACCGATGACACTAGATAAGCATACACATCAACTGATGAAAGCAGCAGAGCCCAGGAGTGCAAGCTACAAACACTGCGGGCCCCGGGGTCTCCATGGGTATGGTTGACAGGCCACGGGCAGCACCAGCCACTGAAAGCCAGGAGCAAGGTCCAAAACACAGTGAGTGACTGACTGGTGGGGGAAGGGACCAAGGTGAGGTGGCAGCAGCAATCAGAGAAAGCTTTGTAAAACAGCGATCTTTGAACTGGGTTTGAGGAAAAGAAGAAAAAGACTTCCACGTAGACAGGGATGATGAATATTCCTCTCATCGGCAGAACTCGTAAGGCCGAGGCACAGAGGCACGGACTAACCCAGCGTGCCTGCCGACCATGGGCTTTTCGGCATTGCTGCCATATCCAGTGCACAAGGAAGATGGAGGTGGCCAGAGATGAGGCAGGACCATCTCATCATCTGCTTGGTACTCTAGAACCTCACTGGTTAGTGCAAAGAACACAAACTAGAGAAGGGGCAGGGTGGTAGGAAAGATGGCCTGTTAGGAAACCTGCAGACGCGGGTGGCCCCGAGTGATGGCAGTGGGCCTGCAGAGTAGCAAATGGAGCCAAGGGACAGCCAGGCTGCCGACCTGATAGGCTGCGGGGACACAGATGTGGAGGCTAAGGGTAGGGGAGACGGCTTTCTGGGACCTCCACAGAGACCTGTGTGACATTTCTGTGCTCCTGCAGAGCTGTTTCGTCTGCCTGGCACACCCTTCCTCCTGCCTGAGCGTCCTGGCCCTGGCACTGCACCTAGTATACTGGAAACCCACCAACAGCTGCAGAAAGGAATGAACGAATGCACGCTTTGTGCCTTGAAAAGAAAAAGTGATGTAGATGAGAAACAGGTAATAATACACTTTGGGCTAAAGAAAAAGCTTTTTATTCAATATCCCAACCAAATGGCTAGGGGAGGTATTTAGTTGAAGCTTCTGGAAATATTGAAGAAAGGACTGACAAATGCTAGGTAGGGCATTTAACTTATTTGTTTATTGAACAACTATTAAGAGCCACAAACTCTTCTAAGTATTGGAGGGGTGAGGGCACGGTTCTGGGGTGAAACCAAAAAAAATTAAGTTTGTTAATTAAACACTAGGGAGAGTTATGATCACTGTTTAAAAGTTACTTTTAATGCTGTAACTTCCCAACTATAGTGTTATCCTTCTTGTTCCCATATTTCCCATATTTTGCCAGCAATATATACCAATAAAAAATAAAAAAGTTTGTGGGCTTGTTTCAGAAAAAATTGAAAAACTTTTCCATAATCTGAGGGAAAAGGAATACAGAGAGAAGACAACTCAAAGAGGAACAGGTAAAACCCAGAGGCCGGAGGGTAAGAAAAACTGATGCACGAAAAGCCACTCTGAGACCAGACCATAGCCACTGAAATGTCAGCGCCACAGTCTTTGCATCCTAAAGCAGCGCTCGTGCCTTCCTAAGCCTCTTTGCAATAGGAAGGGTTAGATGCCCAATCCGCAAGGCTCACAGATAGGACCTGTGAGTTATAATCCCCTTATTTCACTGCCTATTCTCCAGTAACTCATCAAGTGAAATTCAGCTCCACCTGAGGGAAGACCTCAAGTTCTCTCTGACCTCAGACTGTCCACAGGGAACAGAGCCAGCTCCTCAGAAAGTAATGTGGATAATACACAGTGTGCTGTAAGGTGCCCCTGTGCCTTAGTGCCCATTCCTCAGGACTCATGAAAAGTTGTAACTGAATGAACATCAACAGAGCATAGGATTTTCACAGATCCATCCATCATTTTCACCAGGGGACCAGTCAGTGGAAGCGTGGCCCACCAAGTAAAGGCCGGGTGACATAGCATTTTCACAGCTTCTGTGGAGACCTCCTGCTGTGCCAGACATTGCCTTTCTAGGTGCTGCAAGTCTGATAGACCTGGTGGGGAGAGGCTGGGGCAGCCAGGGGACACTCAAGAGGGTAAGGGAGCGGCTATTTATCTGCTTGTATGGAAGAATTTCTGTATCAGTAACTAGGACAGGCGAACACCAACTTGACGTTGAAGGCCTCAGAATAGGGGTCAGCAAACTTTCACTGTAAAGAGCAAGACAGCAAATATTTTAGGCTTTGCGGCTCATATGGTTTCTGTCACGGCCACTCAACTCTACCATCATCATGCAAAAGCAGCCAGAGACAACGCAAATGAGTAAGTGCCTGGATGTGTTCCAACATAACTACAAAAGCAGGTGGTGGGCCGGATACTGCCCACAGGCCAACATTGGCAGCCCCTGCCTGATGGCATCACAGGGCTCACCGTCCCACAGAGCAACCAGGTCTTCACTCTCACCTCATTAGCACCGTCTTACAAACAGACCTAACCGGGCGCCCACGGTTCTGATATGCGCACTTGGTCCTTACCAACCCCAAAAGAGGGAGTCAAAGCCAGCAGTCGGAATGCCCCCCACAAATTAAGACACTCACCCAGAAAAATCCGTAGTGAGAATCCCATAGTGGAAGATGTATATTCTGCTGACGTGGCACATCGTCAGGTACCCCATTGCTACAAAAAAGGAGTATCTGAAACCAAAAATGCACAGGGTCTGATTATTATGCATTACGAGAATGTAATCATCAATCAATTTTCCCTTCTTCCTCCCTCTCACCCCCTCATTCACAATGTCACAAAGCCCTGTCTCCTGTGTGTATGTCCCAGTACACCCCAACCCTCCACTGCTCTGAGCCCTTCATCTTGTCTTACCTGGACCCCTGCAATTCTTGACTTTGGCAGCGTAACAGAATCAGGTGGGGAATCATAACAAACCACGGGTGTCGGGGCCCCACCCCAGATATTCAGGTTTAATCAGAACAGCGTGCACACAGCGGGTGTGACTCCAACGTGCAGCCAGAGCTGCGAACCGCTCACCTGTGAGGTCTGGCCCTCACAGTCTCCCCTACACAAACCATCACATTTTCACAATGACCTGTGTAAATAAAAATCATCACTGTGTGCCCACCACTCTTTCCCTGAGACACTTTGTTCTCTTGGCTTCGATTCTCCTTGTTTTCTTCACACCTCTTTGGTCAATTCTTCCAAGGCTCTTGCTCAGCCTATCTTTTTCCACCTATTCCTTAGGTGTTAACACTCCTAGTGCTCTGCCTGTCCATGCCTGACACTTACCACCTACTCCGTAACACCCTATAGTATAACCAGCCATCCATACACACACACACACACACCTGCCACTCAGAACATTCGTCAACATGTAATTATAGAGATGTGATCATCTTATTAACTGTCTCCCTTGCTGGGCTGGAAACTCCATGGAGGCAAGGATGACATACGTGCTTTGTTCATTACAGCCATCTACTGTGTGTTGAATGGACAGTTAACTAAGTAACAGCTACTTGTCTTAAAAGTCTCCAAAGGGTCTCACTGTCCAGTCACATGAAAACTCCTGAACTCAGCATGCGAGGTGCTTCCCACACTCAGCTCTACCTCGCCTTTCTGCTCTCATCTCCGGCCATTCTCCGCATCTACCACATGTTCCAGCTACACCAGACTGCTCACACCCCACAGTATGTCCTGCATTTTTCAGGTCAGATACCTTTCTGCAAGCTCCTTCCTCTGCCTGCAACTCCTTTCTCCATCCTAGCATCTATCTGGGGATTGTTTATCTATAAGGTAAGTCTCAGCTCCAATGCCACCTGGCTTGGTCTTGCTCCATCCATTCATGCCGTCCCCACTCCCAGCACAATTTGCTGCTCCATTGCCTGTATTTTTCTAGTGCTGCATACTAGCATATATAATTATAATATTAAAACTGTAAGTGTTAATTTCCCCAACTCACTGTGACCTTGAACATCCCAACCTCTGACCTAACACATGAGAGGTTAACTGACTGTTAGTTGAAATAAACTGAAATGAATACATTAAACATTTTAAATGATTCAGGAACCCATCAGAAACATGCATTCAGAAGGTATAAATTTTAAACATGTATATTCTGATGTTAAATTATCTTGAAATACACAAATTCACATTAAAAGAACTCATGAAGGCTAGATCGACCTAAGGACTAGTAAATAATAGGAATAATACAATCCACTTGATAGCAAGGGGAGCCAGATAAGGAGTGCAAAGACGTTCTATACGCGCCAACGCACTACATAAAACTTTACATTCTCTTTCCCATCATTTGCAATCAAAGATTTCCCCCACCCTGGATTCATCCTTTACCCTTTCCAAATGAGAAGGTGGTGAACAAAGCAAACAACTAAGGAAAAAACAACTCCCTTCAGAGCTGAGGCAGAAGCTGAAATAGGAGTCAGGCCGGTTGGCCTCCAGCACACGTTCCCCTTCGCAGCCAGTTCCTGAGGATCGAGGCAGAAGCCCAGAGCACGTGCAAAAGACAGGTTCTTCCGGGGCCCTTTCAAACACAGCCATGCCTGCTGCTTCCTCTTTCCCCTCAGAACGAAAAGCAAGTTCTGTGCAACTGTTATAATAAAAGCTGCCTATCAAGGATGGTGCCAAGTACTGTGTCCCAATAAATAGGGCAATGCACTCAAGCCCTGGACAAACCTGAAAAATCTAAGGAATCCAGAAGTGGTAGAGAGAGCATGTACTCTGGAGACAGACCAACACGGGTTCAAATCCCAGCCCTGACGAAACTAATCTGTGGTGTGAAATGTCAGGACAGCGGTCCTTACATTTTAGTAAGGAGGGCTGTGGATTGTAATGACTGGGACAGGCTTCACAGTAACACTCCCCTCCCAGCCTGGGTGATGAGTATGTGAGTATATTCACTGTGTGAAAACTCATCAAACTGTACACCTATCTGCCTCTCTGAGTCTCATTTCCTAATCTCAGGGGGGAAAAATTTATGTCCCATTGTGTTGTCCTAGAAAGAATACATTTGAAATAATGATAAATATTAAATATAATACTATATTAAATGATACACTAAATCATACTTGATATGATTTCAATTTTCTTGAATTTGTTGAGGCTCGTTTTGTGTCCTATCACATGATCTATCTTTGAAGATGTTCCATGTATATTTCGCTTCTTTGGGATGAAAGGTTCTGTCTATCAGTGACGTCCATTTGATCTAGGGCATTGTTCAATGCCACAATGTCCTTATTGATATTTTGTTTGGAAGATCTATCCATTGTTGACAGTGGGTGTTAAAATCCCCTAGTATAAGTGTGTTGCTGTCTATATCTTTCTTGAAGTCCTCTAAGATTTTCTTTATATATTTGGGTGCTCCTCTGTTGGGTGCATACATGTTTACAATGGTTATGTCTTCTTGATGGTTTCTTCCCTTGAGTATTATGTAGTGACCTTCTGGGCCTCTTTCTATGCCCTCTGTTTTGAAATCTATTTTGTCTGATCAAAGTACTGCTGCCCCAGCTTTTTTTTTTTCCTGTTCATTTGCTTGGAATATTTGTTTCCAACCATTCGCTTTCAGTCTCTACAGGTCTTTTGGAACTGGAGAGTGTTATGCTAAGTGAAATAAGCCAGGCACTGAAAGACAAATACCATATGATCTCGCCTATAAGTGGGACCTAATCAACAAAACAAACAAGCAAGCAAAATAAAACCAGAGACACTGAAATAAAGAACAAACTGGCAGTAACCAGGGTGGGGGGATAACAGCGGGGAAAGGGAGAAGGGTCATCAAGGAACATGTATAAAGGAGCCATGGATGAAGATAACGGGGTAGGGGGAGGACTGAATGTGGGAGGTGGGGGTGGGTAGGGCAGGGGAGGGTAATGGGGAAAAATGGGGACAACTGTAATTGAACGATGACAAAAACAAAAATAAAATAAATAAAAATAAATGATACATTAAATAAGAGTTTACATATTAAACATAATGAAACCTAATATAGGTAAAAGACCTTGGTCTGGCACTTGGCACAAAGCAGGTAGTCTGAAACTGGCCTCTGTCCTGGGAGATACAAACTATATTCTGCTCCAGTTGGTTCCTATGTGGTAAATTAATGCCCAGGACTTCTGCCCAACAGAGTGGTTTGGGAAGGAAACAGGTGACACCCCAGGGATTCTCTAGACAAATCCTGAATAATGACAGTCAGTCCAGAAATGGCTTAGTTCCACAGGGCAGCAAACACTAACCTTCCCCTCCTCGTCCCAGCCATATGACAGAACTGTTAAAACTGGCTCAGTAAAGAGGACGATTCACAAAAAATCAAGAAATCCTGGTCTTGAAGAGAACTTAAGTGCAAACTACCACAAACCCCACATTTGATAAGGGGGGGATCTGATGCGCGGAGAAGCTGCGTCACTTGTCTGAACCCACACAGCTAGAAAGAGCCAGGTTTCCTGACTGCAGTCTCCTGCTCTTTCCCGCATCAATAGGAAACAACTCTATCCTCTGAGAACTGAACCACTCCCTGCTTCAGCAGTACTGGCAACCACACAAGCAAAGAAAGAGAGAAAATCTTTTTCTGGCATCCTTTCTTTTTGGTCTTATGACACAGCCCTCTGCTACCACAATATTACCGCCTCTCTGTAAAGTTCCACTCTGCCAAGGCTGGAGTCTCCCGTTCCTGGCTGGGGACTAACACAGACATCCTCAGGGGGCCTGGCACAGGATTAGTGTGCACGTAAGTCCTTCACCCTCTGAAGAATGGACCGCACCCCATCAGCATCTCACAAGTGTGGGCAGAGCTGATAAATTACAGTTTGTAAGGAAATGTCCTATAGAGATGGAACAACAATTTTATTAATCATTTTATTGTTTCCAAAATCAAGTTTGGAAAGGAAAAAGTCAGCTATTTTCACCCTACTTAAAAAAAAAAAAATTTTGTCATAATACAAAGCATGTCCAAAAGCCATTCTTTCCAAATTAGAAATATGGGTTTCCTATTTCCCCTCTGAATGAATGACATGCTCTCCCTCAAGGAGGGTACTTGGAAGAGAGATGATTAGGATTCAAATTTTCAGAGCTCATTTGGATACTAAGTTGAATAACTATAAGTTTAAAGCATGAAAAAAATATTTTCCCTTGAAAACCAGAAATTTATCTGAAGTCATTACAAGACCATGCACTGAAAAGTTAAATTTCGATGACTTTAAGAAGGAAAACCATTGTGCTAATAATCTTACTAACCAAAGAGCTTTCCAAAGCTGAAATGAGGCATCTGCTTTTTCAGAGACACTGTCAGAAAAGTCTTAGTCATTCATTCCATAAATATTTATTGAGGCTCTACTTGTGCCAGGCTTTGTTCCAGGCTCTGAGGATACAACAGGGAGTGAGAGAGAAAGGTCTGTGTTTTCACAGAGCTCACATTCCAGGGTCACTGGACCAGCAGAACTAGGGCTGCGGTTTCAGAAAGATCCTGGAAACAGCCAGTGCAGAAGAGATGCCCCAACTACCTTAACTGATGGTCTAAGCATGTAGCTAAGGTAGAATGAAATTACTTCTGTACTTCAGAATCAAAATATCCTAATAAAAATATTTTTTTCTTTCTTTAACAGTTTCAGTACACACAGTTAAAGTAGACAAAGTTCTGATGATTACGTATGTACCAAGAAAACCATAGCCAAATTCAAGATAACAGACATACTTGTCCATCACCAAGTGACTTCCTGCCTCTTTGGGATCCCAGTCATAACCCCCTGCACCACCCCGCCCCTGGGAACCTCTGATCTGATTTCTGTTGCTAGCTATAGATTAGTTTGCCTTTTGAAGAACAGAATTTGTGTGGCTTCCTTCACTCAGCATACTTATTTGAGATCCATGTCATTGTGTGGATCAATCCTTCATTCCTTTTTGTTGCTGAGTAGTATTCCACGGTGGGGACCATTTGGGTTACCTCCAGTCTAGAACTAACACAAATAGAGCTGCCTAATTTGGATATAGTGTCTTTCACCTGAGACCCAAATTGCACCCCACTTTTTTTGTAAAGCTTTCTCTAAAGACTCCCAACATTTGCGGTGCCCTACCTCTCCTGATATCCCAGAGAACCTAGGGTTTGCTACATGTGGCATAAGGAAAGGGACCTCCTTCCCCTGGAAACACAAGTCAAAGGTCATGAACAACCTCCCCTTGCACTGTTCATTCCCATGGTCTTACCTATGAATATTGGACACACTTGCGGTGACCATGATTCCATAGCACGTTAATACCAGCACAAACAGATGTGCAGAGTACCTGTAAGACATGTGAGGGGGAGGAAAAACAGTGAATGTATTTCATATTACCATACTTACTGGCTACCCATACTGATACTCCACCTCCACCCCACCAAAAAAGCAAGTGATTAGTTAACTCATGTTCATGTAAAAGGAAATAAATCAAGTATTTTTGTTCTACAGAATTAAAAACTTAGCTTGAAATGACACGAGGAAATCATGGCACAATCTGCCAGTTGCAGCCCTGGTAATGTCAGGAATCACACACGGGGTGCTTACACTTCTTCACAGACACAACTGAGAATCTGGACGAGAGTTCTTTCCTTCTTCAGGACTTTTTTTTTTTTAACTTTAAAGTGCCAGGACCACTAAGTTGTCCCAGATACCATGACTTTTACCTGTCTTGGTGGCTGATTCAAAATATTCATCAATCTTGCTCAAATTTTATTTGAAAGAATAAGAGCAGCATTCCAGTGCCCTGAACAAATTCACAAATTTCCTAAAGTTGTACTTCTAGAAATGTGGGTTCCTAAAGCTTCTTCCTCAAAGAGTGGCACTCCCAAGGTTCTAACTCACTTACCTAGCAGAGAAAGGTCTAACCTACATGCCTGCTTTGTTGGAGAATGACTCCCATGCCCTAAGACCAGCACTGAAACTACTGTTTTACTCCATGTGCAGGGCATACACCAACACCTCCAATACAAGAACAAAACTCGTGTCCACAACATTTAGTGATGCTTCTTTGTCAGGAAAATGAAACCTTATAAAAATCCATTTACATGACCCAGGAGAGACCAAAACAGTGCAACTTGAAGGAAAATTCACCAAATTGACTTTAAATAGGTAGTTAAATTTATTGATTCCAGGTTCTTACAGTAACTGTAAATTTCTTCAACATCCCCATTATTTTAAGTACATATATAGTTTTTTTCCTTAGAACCTGGGAAATGCCAAGAAACTGCCACAAAACACCCAGATGATAACCATTAGAATTTATGAGGTTCCTACTCACCAGCCAAAACAAAAGATGACAAAATAGATGCCAAAAATGGTGGCAAATGTGTGCCGGGCCAAGGTACTGGTTTTACCAGGACTTAAGTAGATGCGAAACCAGAAAGCAGCACATAAAGCAACGAGCTGGCACGCCACAAAATTCACCTGCAAGGGAAAAGGAGAGAGAAAAGAGCCTTTATTGTTTGGCCTGTGTGAGAATGTTCTTGACGTTTCTCAGATTCCCACATCACGGTGCACCTCAGTCTGGGCTTTTCCGCCATAGAGTGTTCATCTAGAGGAGGAGCGAGAGACTGCAGAGAACTGTGCCCTCCTCGCCTGCTTTGAGAAGTGAGCAGCCCAAAACCGGCAGACCTCATTTTACTGAGCTTCACTTTATTGCGCTTCACAGGTCCTCATTTTTTACAAACTGAAGGCAAGACCCTCCACCAGCAAAAACTCATGCCTCACTTTATTGCTATCCTCGTGTTTTTACGGTGCTCTGGAACCAAACCTGAAATATCTCCTGTAGTTTCTCTTTCAATTCTTTAAGACTGGCCAAGGTTGCTTTCCTACTTGCAAAATATTAGTTAATGTAAACCCTTTAGGTGACTGTGAGGTCAGTTTGCTGGGTCTCTTCCCACCACCCTCAGCACCATCCTAAGATAAAGAATATGTTCTTTTAGAGATGCAAATGAATCAGATACAAGAGGCTTCCCTCATCTGGTACCTAAAAAATCAAATGCTTCTTCAAAGTAATCACACCTGTTTTATGACTCTAAATTTTCTCATTTTAAATTAACAGCCAATAAGCAAGAGCATTGCTCAAATTCAAGGTGGGGCACTAAAGATCAAAAAGAGCAACAGCCCTGCATTACATTTTCAACGTCAATGCTATCCAATTATGGCAAGCAGGCACCACACTTCCTTAGAAAAACCTCAGTGATCTCTCTCTCTCAAAAATATTTCCCCCAAAAGAAAATATAAAATAATCCCCTGACACCTATAGTAAAGACCAGATGACTTAACACAAAATTAAAATCCATTAAGTGATAAAACAGTCAATGAAAACTGGAAAAGCTGTTTAATCTTTTCAGAGTATTCCGAATGAAAATTTCAGTATCAATTTGCTTTTAGGGGACACTTAATTGAAAAGGGATTGAGAATATAAATATCTGAATAGACCCTCAGCTTCGGCATGGGCAGTTTTCCATACTATAAAAAGCTGAACAGGCTGACAGTCACCAGAGGGTAGAGGGGAGGGAATTTCAGGGGAAATGGGGAAGGGTTTGCAGGAACTAGTATAAAGGACACAAGGACAAAAACTAGGGGGCATGGAAATGGGAGGGAGGTGGGAAGGGAAGGGCTGGGGCGGTGGGCTGGGATGGGAGTAAAAGACAGAAAACTGTACGAGAATGACAATTAAAATAAAAAAATTTTAAAAAGCTACAGCTGTAAAATTCATGAGGGCTGGGCTCCAAGGTAGCACTAGAGGTGGCAAACATCACCTCCCCTGAGGTCATTTTGGTTTCCCAATGAAAAACAAGAATACTCTGGACCCCTTCTAATTCATAGAAAATAATATTTTCCAAGAATTTTTTGTTCTTTTTTAAAAAATGGGCTGGACTGTGTTTCCCCTCCATTTGGAGCTCATTCTTCTCAAAAACCTATTTCCCCTACAGCCCACCCCCACTTTATACCCTGAAAGGCACAAAGGAGTTGAGCTATGATCCTATCCTGCATAATTTTGGTCATAGCTTTTTATAGACCCTAAATGCACAACCATGAACACACACAAAAAAAATGGAGAGAAAAATAACCATCTTTGCAAGTTTCAAAATGTAAAGGAATTGGCAAATGGCAAGTCAAAGTAATGATCTTCTCTAGGTCATCAATCAGATGTTCTTTTATTCTCTCTCCCCAGGGTGCAGCCTGCAGCCACAGCAGAATACAGTTAGTAAGGAAAGTACCAAGGGAAAATTGGCTCCAGTCCTTTTGGGTGGCCAGTAATTACTGACCATCCCTGAACCTGATTATAGAGCAGTGGTTCTCAAGAGGATAGTCCCTGGACCACCAGCAAGAGCATCCACCTGGAAACATGCCTGTTAGAAATGCAAATTTTCAGGACCCTAAGACCAACTAAATCAGACATTCCCAGGGCAGGTGCAACAATCTGTGTTTTAACAGAATTCCCCCGAGTAACTGTAATGTACACTCAAGTTTCAGAAGCACTGAAATAGAGGAGAAAGAAGGCGTGTCCCAGCCATCGGGACCATGTGCTCTAACTAGAGAAAGAACACAAATGATTGTAAATTAATATGACAATAACATCGTGTGAACTTACTACATTATACATCCTTTAGATTCTAAGTATAAGGAGGGATAAGACTCAGGGGGACAATAAGAAATACTGTTGAAACAGATAAAGATCAAGGTGGAATTAAAGACACTAAAAATACTGCTGCCTGGGTCCTCCACCCAATACTTCTGACTCAATGGGCCTGACATCGGGACTCTTCAACACGTTCAGCTAATTCTACTATGCAGGCAAGATGGAGATCTCCTAGTCTGGAAGTATAAAGACAGAGACCTACAGATGTACCCACAAGGAACTGGGCTTTCCCAGAATGAGGAAACCCACAAATAAAGAACAGGGGGATTGCACTGTGAAAGCTTTGGGGGTGGGATGAGATGGAACAAATTTAGGAGTGAGCAAAGCCTGAAGGCCATCACTCAGCCAGCCCAGACCGCCTCAGCATCCTGAGAGTCTCTAGAACTGTGTCCGCCTTCTGTAAGACCCCTTTAAACCTACCTCCAAGGAAGAGACAGCCTTACCATGGAAGACTACACCTAATCTCATAACCCTAGACATAGAAAGAGAGGAAAAGAAGAGCCATTGGGCCATTGAAGCAATCTGCCATATTTTAGTCATCATAATATAATGTGTAGCCAACTGAGTACCCTAGTTCTGACATTAAGATGTTGGCTGGGCATTTCTCGGTGATTCACTGATTAATTCTGCAAATATCTACTGTTTGACTCTATATACCGGACGCTGGGGACTGGGGGCAGTGAGCGAGACACTGTCACTCCCTTAAGGCAAGGAGAGAATACTTGCATGCTCTGGGTTTCGTTTCATTTCTTTCTTTCTTTCTTTCTTTCTTTCTTTCTTTCTTTCTTTCTTTCTTTCTTTCTTTCTTTCTTTCTTTCTTTCTTTCTTTTTCTTTCTTTTCTTGCTTTCTTTCTGCATGCAAACTGTGTCTTTGTGAGAACTGTCTCTAATGTCTCTTCCAGTTCAAAGGTCTATGATTCTATATCTAACCTGAATCCTTTTCTTTAACTGTTCATGGTAAATGCCCAAACCCAAGACTTTGTTATGAATTAAAAGCTTCCCCTTATGCAGACACAACCCTCTCCACCACCCTCTACCCAGGAGTGAGTCACGGATGGCTAGCTGAAAGTGCCACAGCGAACTGTTCCAAGGCAAAAGTGGAAACACACCTCAGCATCATGTAACTCTAGCAAAAGGGTTCTATCAGAATTGCTTTCCAATCACCAGATATACATCTTAAAAGGCACAGGCTGAACCACAACTAGATACCATTTCACATCCATTAGAATGACTATTATTTTAAAAACATAATAATAAGTGCTGGCAAGGATGTGGAGAAATTAGAACACTTGTACCCTGCTGGTGGGAATGTAAAATGGTACAGCCACTTTGGAAAACAGTATGGTGGTTCTTTAAAAAAGTAAAAATATAATTATATATGATTTAGCAATTCCACTTCTGAGTATATACCCCAAAAATCAAAAACAGGATCTTAAGTATTTGTACACCCATGTTCTTAGCAGCATGGTTCACAACAGCCAAAAGGTGGAAGCAACCCAAATGTCCATCAACAGATGACTGGATAAACAAAATGTGGTATATATACACAGTGGAATATTATTCAGCCTTAAAATGAGCAAAACCCTGGCGCATGCTACAACATGGAGGAACCCTGAAGATACTATGCTAAGTGAAACAAGCCAGTCACAAAAGGACAAATAGTGTATAATTCCACTTATATGAGGAATTATATACCTAAAATAGTGAAATTTACAGAGACTGAAAGTAGACTGGTGGCCTCCCATAGAACGGGGTGGCAGGGTGGGGTTATGATTTAACGGGCGCAGAGCTTCAGCTGTACAAGATGAAGGGTTCTGGAGGTGGTGGTGGTGATGATCGCACAACACTGTGAATGTACTTGATGCCTCTGAACTGTATGCTTAAAACAATGTAAAAGTTCCCATTTTAACCTATGTATATTTTTCCCCCAAAATTTTTTAGAGCACAGGCTGGAGCATGACACCGACTTCTTTGTGTTTGCTAGCTCAGGTGAATGCCAGCAGCTATCAGAAACTATGACCGTCTCTGTGGCCATGAGTGGGTCGAAATGGGTTTGGTTTGATGTATGAGATTTGCTTCCAAATATTGTTGAAGGGATGGAGAGAGTGGGCATAAATCAGTGGTTCTCAACTGGGGATGGCTTGTCCAGCAGGGGACATTTTTGGTTGCCATAACCAGAAAGAGGCAGGGAGGCTACTGGCATGTAACGGTAGAAGCCAAGGATACTGCTAAATATTCTAAAAGGCACAGGAGAGCCTCCCACAGCAAAGAACTTTCTGTCCCAAAGTGTCAGTAGTGCTGAGGTTAAGAAATCCTGGTATAGATGAACAAAGTTGGCCACAAGCTGAAAACTGTTGAAGGTAAGTGCTGGGCACATGAAAGTTCACTTTTGTGTATGTTTGAATTTTCCCATAATAAACAAGTTTTTAAAGTTATACAACTCTAGGAAGACAGCAAATCACTGGCCTGAGATGATACAAATATTAACTTCTTTACCCACATCAGAGAGACACCTGAGAGTTGGGGAGATAACATATGTGAGCACAGACACAAACCAAACAATAAAGAGACCATTTCTTCCTAAATAGAAAAACCACCTTTTATGAAATGATCAAACCTCCCTAAGAAGAGAATCGAATTATAACAATTACAAGAGAAAAGACCTACCTTCAATAATCAAATGAAGTACCACAACCTTCCCATCCCATGACTGGCAACGGGCCCATAGTTACCTGCAGAGTCGACAGAGCCAAGACTGCCAGCTGCGAGACCCCGCCCCACCACTTCCGGTTGAAGAATTGCAGAAGCTCACTGTATCTTGGCTTCTGGCATATGTAGTAGAGGTAATAACAGTAGTACTACCTCAGTAGTACAGGGTTGTTACGAGAACTAAAGAAGTCATCTATTCAATATAGTATTGGAAGTCTTAGCCACAGCAATTAGACAAGAAAAGGAAATAAAAGGCATCCAAATTGGAAAGGAGGAAACAAAACTATCATTGTTTGCAGATGACATGATAGTGTACATAGAAAATCCTATAGACTCGGCCAAAAAGCTGCTCGACGTAATAAATGAATTTGGCCAAATAGCTGGATACAAAGTCAATATCCAAAAATCAAAGGCATTTTTGTATACCAACAGTGAAACAGCAGAAGCAGAAATCAAGAAAAAAATCCCATTCGATATAGCAAAAAGAAAAATAAAATACCTAGGAATAAACCTAACCAAGGAGGTAAAAGACCTGTATGCAGAAAACTACACAACACTGAAGAATGAAATCAAGGAAGACACAAACAAATGGAAGCATATACCATGTTCATGGATCGGAAGAATTAATATTATCAAAATGTCCATACTACCCAAAGCAATTTACAGATTCAATGCAATACCTATTAAAGTTCCAATGGCATATTTCACAGACATAGAACAAACACTTCAAAAATTTATATGGAATCATAAACGACCCCGGATAGCGGCAGCAATTTTGAGAAAGAAGAGCAAAGTAGGAGGGATCACAATACCTGATACCAAACTGTATTACAAAGCCACTGTAATCAAAACAGCCTGGTACTGGCACAAGAACAGACACGTGGACCAGTGGAATAGAACAGAGAGCCCAGAAATAAACCCAAGTCTCTACAGTCAATTAATATTCGACAAAGGGGGTAGCAACATAAAATGGAGCAAAAATAGCCTCTTCAATAAGTGGTGCTGGGAGAACTGGACAGCTACATGCAAAAAAATGAAACTCAAGCACCAACTTACACCATACACAAAAATAAATTCAAGGTGGATAAAAGATTTAAATATAAGCCATGACACCATTAAAATTCTAGAGGATAATATAGGCAGGAAAATCTCAGATATTTCACGCAGCAATATTTTCACTGATACGTCCCCTAGAGCAAGGGACATAAAGGAAAGAATAAACAAATGGGATCTCATCAAAATAAAAAGCTTCTGCACAGCTAAAGAAAACAGTATTAAAATAAAAAGAGAACCGACTGTGTGGGAAAACATATTTGCCAATGATACCTCAGACAAGGGATTAATCTCCAAAATATATAAAGAACTTACAAGACTCTACTCTAAGAAGACAAGCAACCCAATTAAAAAATGGGCAAAGGATTTGAACAGACACTTCTCCAAGGAGGACATACAGAGGATCCAGAGACAGATGAAAAGATGCTCGATATCTCTAGCTATCAGAGAGATGCAAATTAAAACTACAATGAGATACCACTTGACACCAGTCAGAATGGCCTTCATAAACAAAGCAACAAACAGCAAGTGTTGGAGAGGTTGTGGAGAAAAGGGGACCCTAGTGCACTGTTGGTGGGATTGCAGATTGGTACAACCACTATGGAAAACAGTATGGAATTTTCTAAGAAAACTAAAAATGGACATACCTTTTGACCCAGTAATTCCACTGCTTGGATTATATCCTAAGAATCCTGAAACACCAATCCAAAAGAATCTATGCACCCCTATGTTCATAGCAGCACAATTTACAATAGCCACGTGCTGGAAGCAACCTAGGTGCCCATCAGTTAATGAATGGATCAAAAAACTGTGGTACATTTACACAATGGAATTCTATGCAGCAGAAAGAAAGAAGGAGCTCCTACCCTTTGCGACAGCATGGAAGGAATTGGAGAGTATCATGCTAAGCGAAATAAGCCAGGCAATGAAAGACAAATACCATATGATCTCACCTTTAACAGGAAGCTAATCAACAAAACAAACAAACAAGCATAATATAAACAAAGACACTGAATTTGAGAACAGTCTGACAGTGTCCAGAGTGGGAGGGGAGAGAATTTCAGGGGAAAAGGGGAACGGTTTAGAGCAACAAGTATAAAGGACTCATGGACAAAAACTATGGGGGGGTGGAAATGGGAGGAAGGTGGGGAGGGCTGGGGTGATGGGCTGGGGCGGGGTAAAAGACAGAAAACTGTACAATATCAACAATTAAAAAATACTGATTAAAAAAAATAATAATAAAAAAAAGAAAAAAAAAAAAAAGAACTAAAGAAGTCAATACATTAAGGTCACTTGATCCGTGCCTGCCGCTGATAAGCATTTGCTATTAATGTTATTCTATATCTACTCAATTGATACACAAGTTGTGCATAGAATAATCTCAAAATGCAGTGACTAGTGTGAAGGTGTTGAGAACTGGCTTTCCGTCTCCTCCCGGCCACCCTCACAGTGAACCCCCTTCCCCGCCCACCTTCGGACAGGCTGCCGGACTTTCCCCTGTGTCCTTCTTCCCCAGGGCGGGGCAATGCAGTCAAAGAGCCAATTGGGACAAAGAGCCAATCTCTGGGCTTTCCAGCTCCTGAGTGGAGTTTTAGAGACTTTATCTAAAGCGCAGGTTATCTAAATCTGAAAGTTAAAGCAGTCTCTGGAAATGTAGGAAAGACATATTTTTCTTTTTAATTCTAAAAACTTGTCTTCATAGATCAAGAGCAAAGCTGACAAATTTAAAGCACAGAGTTTCAACCATAATTATTAATGATGGAAGGGATATTTTTCTGCACAAAAATCAATGAAGGGTTTGGCCAGGTTGCTGCAGGAAGGACCCAGGGGGCAGGAGTAGTGCTGAGACCTGGGGTGGAGAGGTGAGAATGGTGCCCAGCTTCTCAGAAGGCAGCCCAGGGAGCCGGCCAACCCTGCGGAGAAGCACTGCTTCCGGAAGGCTGGGCAACCAAGTACACAGACCCGGGCACCACTCGGGCTCCTCTCCCAGGCTCTGGGAACAGCAGACAGGCCAGCAGAAAGCCAGCAGGCCTGAGAAGGTCCTGACAGTGGACTGAGGAGAAGGCTGAGTGTGAGCCTACCACGTGGAGCCATGGAAGGAACTTCGGGGAACAGCAGGTGATGCAGCATCAAGAGGCCAGAGTCCTAGACCACAACAACAGGCTCCTCTGAGCAGAGGCCAGAAGGGCCAGAAGGGCCCTGGGCACAGGGACCAAGGCCAAAATGGTCTGTAGAGCCCTCAGGGATTAGCCTAATGTAACCACTCTCAGATAGACGGTGAGATGCAAAATTAGCTTGAACACTAAATTAAGTTTAGTAGGAAGAAATTAAAGTTACTTTGTTTTTTGGATATCTATGTCTGTGACAAAATTTTAAACCCACTATTGTTGCCACTATTAGAAATGTGCACAAAAGTTTTGTATCGTACAAAAAATACTCACTTCAGTATTATTTCTAATAGCAAGAAGAAGGAAGCTGAAAGTTCAGCAATTAGTAAAGATACCAGCTAACACATGGAACAACTACAGCATGCAGCCTGCATTATAATCCCCTCCAAAGGGACATGGGAGTATTTGCTGTAGACCTTACCTTTGACCGATTCATGGAAATGTATTCACTGAAGTTACACGCTAAAAGAATGTTGAGGCCTTATTTACAAGACAAAACAAAGTAAAATCTACCTAAATATGGGACAACATAGGAATAGTAATTACTGGTAAACTCTGTAAAGATAATAGTATTAAAAATGGGTATTATAAAGTACTATACTAAAATGAAAAACATTTGCTAGAATAAAAAGTAGAGCGTAAAATTGTATGTGTATTTATAAATATGTTTAAAAAATAGTGGCATATGGAAAAAGCAAAGATGTGTAAAATCAAAAATGGCTATTTTATCAGGATGATGGGAATCTAGGCAAATTTTTTGTAATTTTTTTTACAATATGTCATTATATATTCCACATGGAATTACCCCTACACTCACACACACAAAATCAAAGTACTGTAAGAAACTCATCAAAATCCATTATTTAATTCTGCTTACTCTGTCCTCACAGCTGCATTTATTAGCACTTATACTATCAAGTTTAGGGAGGAATTAGGCATACATGGAAGAAGCCAACCTGTAAAAAGTTTCATCAGAAAGAAGCAGCAGCACAATGTCGAGAATAACAATGTGAATGGCCAAAGAGAATGGAAACATATACTGTGACACTCTTAGATAAATCCTTCACATGTAAAAGAAACATGTGTGAAGTCTTGTCTTTTCTACTGATCCACTCCCTCCAAAGCATCAAAGAAAGCTGTGCTTTCACCCATGACCCCCAACAGTATGCGCCCCACAGTTCGAGCGTGGTGTGGGCCTTCGGCGAAGGAAGCAGCAGAGCACAACTGTTCTGATCAGACTCTAAAGCACTAGCAAGACTGCCATAACTCAGATTCAGCCAGAGCTCAATTTCCACAGCTCTTGCAAAATTTCAAAATAACTGCAAGGAAATCGAACACATGTCCAAGGATTAAGAAGTACAAATTGGTAGTTACTAAACAGTCATGGGGATGTAAAGCACAGCCCAGGGAATACAGTCAATAATACTGTAATAACTGAGTAGGGTGCCACGTGGGTACTTGAAATATTGGGGGATCACTTTGTAAATTACATAATTGTCTAACCACTATCCCATACACCTGAAACTAATACAAAATAATATTGAATTCAACTGTAATTAAAAAAAATAAAATCCTAAAAATAAAGGCCTATTCTATTCCAAAACAAAAAACCCCACGCACCCCAGGGTTTGGCTTCCTACGTCACCGAAGTGCAATCAAACTGTGCTGCAGTTCTCTAATGGAAGTCCTGTGTACTGCAGAAAGACATTATTTGGGGATTTCTATTCTATGGCCTTCCTACTCTTCCAACAAACAAATGAACTTTGCCAGCAGCAAAAAGCATTGCCTTCCTCCTAATGAAGAAATACAAGCAGTCTATTTTTAACAAAGAGCAAATATTAATAGCCCAAAATGATTTCCTCTACTACAGTGATTTACCAATGGCTCACCACAGAGGTGCAGGCAATGGTCCAGGCCTGGAATGCGTTCTTCAGCAACACTGCCTTATATGCACCAAAACAAAGCCCATCTAATTAAACAATTCCTTATTTAAAGGCGAGCCATTCCTCCTCCACCAACAGTACTCTTTTGCATTGCCCCCTACAAATAAATGTGGCTGGGGAAGAGGACAAAAAAATGCTACTCCTTTCTGTACCATGAAACAAAAGGTGTTTGTACCAGACTCTTTAGCTATTTTGTATTTTCAAAGAGATCCTTGTTATACTTTCATTCCAAACTCGTTGGAATGTCAGCAAGAAATGCTTTAAATCCGTAATGAGCCCATTTTCTTCCAAGCTGGTAGACAAGCAAATATTATTTAAGATCGATAATCAGTGTGTGTAATTTATAGCCAAATCCTAATTGATATTTCATATCATAACAATAGCTGCATTTACTGCTCACCACGTGTCATGCAGTGACAAAACTACATAAATGATTCAATTTAAGCCTTACAACAACTTTACGGAACAACTTACTCTCCCTTTACATGCAAGGAAAATGAACACAAAACTGTTACGCAGAGAAAGCACAAAATGAACAAAGAAGACAAACAAAAACTCAGACATGAGAGGACGCGATCACCAGAGACAAGCGGGGTGCGGGGAGTGAAGGCTAAAGGGGGTCAAATAAATAGTGATGGAAGGAGACTGGGCCTTGGGCGGTAAACATACAATGCAACATGCAGATGATATATCATGGAATTGTACACTTAAAACCTGTATAATTTTCTTAACCAACGTTGCCCCAATAAATTCAATTAATTTTTTTTAACAGGTAAGTACAGTGACTGAATTCATAAAGCTAGTCTACTGGGGTTTAAAATCTGGCCTGAGTTCTCATTCATTATATTGTAATGCTTCCCCTCAACCCCCTAACATTCTCCCCAGAAACACTACCTTCAAGGAGAATTTAGTAGCTGCCTATATGAATTTGCTCAGGTTGCCACAATAAGGCAACACAGACTGAGGGCTTAAACAACAGAAGTTTGTCATCTCACAGTTCTGGAGGCTGCCTGCCTGAATGCAAGGTGTCAACAGGGTTGGTTTCTTTTGAGTCCCCTCTCCTTGGCTTGCAGACGGCCGTCTTCTCCCTGTGTCTTCAGATCGTCTCCCCTTCGTACATGACTGTGTTCAAATTTCCTCTTTGTATAAAGACAGCAGTCACACTGGATTAGGGCCCACTCTGATGGCCTCATTTTAACTTGATTACCTCTTTAAAGAGACTTTCTCCAAATAGTCATATTCTGAGGTACTGAGGATTAAGACTTCAGCATATGAATTTGGAGGAAATACAATTCAGCCCACAACACTGCCCAATAAAAATCCACTACTCAAAGGCACGAAATGAAAACACTCTTCATTTCCTTGTTCCTATGGATGGAAAATAAGCAAGCCCCAAACCAAGGGCTGTGAGGGAAGCTGAGTCTTAGCATAAGTTGGAGCCTCCTACTTGCTCACTACAAACAGCTCCTGAGAGGGTCTCCCCAGCTTCTGCCCCTGCCTCCCTAATCCAGCCTATGTCAAAAGTTCCTTAGCCTATAATGAATGGGTTTATCAGTGCTGAGAAAGTTCATCATTCCTTAGCCTCTGTCTCAAACACACAAGTTTTAAGTCATAATAATCAGCATTCATTGAACATGTACATTTATTAAGCTCAAGAAACGTTGGCTATTTTTCTAAATGATTCATATCTATTATCTCATTTAATCTTCCCAACACCCTCAATGTGCCACAGAGTGAAGGACCCGAAAACACTCAGCTCTCCAGCACTCCGCGAGCTGCACGGAGAGGAGGCTTGGTCGTGGCCTGTGACTGCCTCCCAAGGTCTGTCTCACACCTGGGGAGACTCGAATGTAACTGCCATGCTCAAAGTCCTTTCCAACTGTTCTTCTTTAAGGCTTGCACAAACTTCCTAGAGTTTGACAACTTACGTAACAAGCCCCTTCCACCGTCTCACATAGGTTATCCAGTCCCTCTGGAATGAGATAATGCCTCTCAATTCTGAGAAAAAAATCCTATATACTGGGTTAGAGCTTAAATTGTACTGGAAGGCATGTGGCTTACCTTATTCTGTAATACCATGTCATGCATTAGTTATGATTTAGAATCAAAAGCCTTTTAACAAATGATTCCAATGGATATAATGGGGAGAATGTTTATGCTGTCTGTAGCCATGACCAAAAAAATCTTGAAATATGTAGTATCTGAAGTATGATATCTTTTAAGGCTCTGCCTCCAGATTGTCTCCCCCTGCCCCCACAAATCACATCCTTACAATCCTAGTCCTAGTAGGCAGGGAATACTGAATAGAATTCACGACTATTCAAGGAGTCCTGAAAAACCCCGTCCACAAACAAGCCATCACCACCTCCTGTGAAGACGCAATTTCTCCATTTATTAATTCCATTAATAGCCAGTCAAGATGTTTAATAACAAAAACAAAAACAGCAGCAGAGGCAGCAGCAGCTAGCATTTATGGTGTTCACCTACATCCCAGGCACCGCTCTGAGTCCTTTTGCCTACACAACCCCTTTAATAGTCACAACTACTCGAGGCTCTTTGAAGCATTCATCTTATAAATGAGTAAATTAGGTCACATAAAGGTTAAGAAAACTTCCCCTCAATCAGACACCTAGTAAGTGGAAACACTGGAATTTAAACTCAGGGAGTCTGAGGTTCCAGAGTCCGTGCGCTTAGCTACTACACAATGTTTCATTCAACTCAACCTTCTCAGGTAACTTCAACCTCTCACTTTCTAGACAAGGAAAGGGGAGCGCGGAGACTGTCCATGACCCAACTGGCTCACACAGTCACTGAGCATGAGACTTGGGGACTAGAACCCCTCAGGGTGTCCCACCTTTTGGCATCTCTGGAATATACTGGAAGAAGAAAAGTTGTCTTGGGCCATGCATTAAATACACTGTAACATGTAATCACATTGCAGCATAAAATCACCAAAAAAAAAATCATACTGTTTTAAGTAAATTTACAATTTTGTGTTGGGCCGAATTTACAGCCATCCTGGGCTGCGTGCAGCCCATGGGCCACAGGCTGGACACCCCTGTAAGGTGTCTTGGTTCTAGTCCACCCAGCACACATTCCCACAATTCCCCTACCAGCTTTGGACATGGGATGGAAGTAAAACAGCACAGGGAGTCAGGCCCATCTGGAAATAAGGTCTGCCTGAGCAGTGACCCCTGGGCTGCCAAAGAGAGGGAAGGGCACACTGTTACAGAAACCACCACTGAACAAGGAAGCACAATGTTTGGGGGTAACTTTATAATCTTGACCAGGACCTGGGTATGTCAGCTTATACACACAGGTGGAGATCACCACCAGCAGTAGGTGTGTGTGTGTGTAAATTTTTTCATGTAACCCAAGTCCACCCAGTTAGGCCTGAAGCCACCCTCTCTCAGTCTGGTTCCACAGTGGAAAGTAACCTCAGCTAAGAGTCTCCTACCACTTACGAGGTTATGTGGGAGAATGATGACATTTCCTCCACAAGACCATAATGGGCCCTAAATGGGCCGTGAAAGTGCTTTGTAAACTATGGAGCTCCACGAGTACAGCAGGACCTTGAATAGCATCACTTTGTTCCAGTCACGTCATGGTAACGTAGGAACTTCACTCGTATTCATATGCATTAGCCTACAGTAAAACTGGTTTTGTTATATGCCGTTTCGCTGAAAGTCACAGAACCCGCCAATGACATTAAGTGAGGACATGCTGTGTTAGGTCAGCTACACACTGTCAGTCAGCTAACCAGCGGCCACACTGACCACTCGGCGCAGCGCTGCCCACTAGTTGGCCATCGTGCAGGACCCGCTAAGGCAGTGAACACTAGAATCAATCAGAGAACTGTAAAAAAATTAAAAATAAAAAGGACTGATCCTAGGGCTCCCCTCTGATTTGGAGGGACGTTAGGCGGAGGCCAGGCATCTTTTTTCCCCACAGTCCCCGAGAGATTCTAATGCGCAGCCATAGCTGAGATCACAGCTTCGACTTCACGTACTGTTGACTGGGAGGGAAAAGGCAGTTTGATGAGTATATTTAAAAGATTTTTGAATCTGGCATAAAATAGACAAGCGAATCATGGACTATTAGCAATAATCTGGCCCAAGCTCCTCGTTTTGTGGGTAAGGAGAACGGCTCCATAGAGGGAAGTCATGGGGAGACGATGGCCGGAGTCTCCCAACTCCAGACGCATCTGCTTCCACCTTAAAAACAAATGGAGTCAAGACTTCACGCCCAAAGCAGACTGTCATGTCCTCGTTGAGTCTTTTTTCATATACACACTGATTGACTGACTGCATTTTGTCTCCCCAACATTCACTCCATCACACCTGCTTTGTGAACTCAGAAGCGCTATGAAAAAGGTGTAGCATGCTGCATCGCTAACTTCTCACAGAAGGTTTAAAAATAAACAAGGAAACCAACTGACTCATACAGAACAGGAAAAAGTCACACAAGCTAATCAAACTATTATTCTATATTCCCAGGACTGACTAAAACATATCAAAAACAGTTTCAGATCCTTCTTCCTGGCATCTAGGAAAACTACACCTAAATAGAGTCAATCAAAAAGAGCCACTGAGGTTTTATTTACTTTTTTCACCTAATTTTTTCTTTATTACAAAACTAATAAATGCTCATTTTAACAAACTGAACAATACAGAGAGGTGCAGTGAGAAAAAGGCAACAATGTCCCCATCCCATCCCAACCTTCTAAACATACCACCTACCATTCTTCTTAGCAAAAAAAAAAAGTGTTGATACTTTTGTCGATGTTAATAAAAATATGCCCATACATATTGGTTTCTCCTTTTCTTTAACATAATCATGGTATAAAAGTTACTCTGTAACTCAATTTTTCACTTAGGAAAATATAATATTATGACATCTTTTTGTGTTTATTCATACTTACCTCATTTATGAGGTCTGTCAGAAAAAGTTCATTCATTATTAATATAACAAGAATGGTTTGCAGGGCATCGATGTAACCTGGCAGCTAAGGAAAGTGGGCTGGAACGCACATGTGTGAACAATGACAACTTCACTGTACTAGTCAGTGGGGGTGGTAGATGCCATTGAGTGAGGATGTGTACTGTGTGGGCTTCGTATTCAAAATGAGTGAGCAAGTAGAGCAACGAATTTGCATCACATTTTGCATTAGGCTTGAACATTCCTCCGCAGAAACTATTTGGATGATTCAGGACACAGCTATGGGCAACTTGTGACTGGCAGCTTCATCACAACAATGCACCTGCTCATACATCTCATCTCGTGCAGAATTTTTTAGTGAAATATCAAATCACCCAGGTGACTCAGCCCCCGTACAGCCCAGATTCAGCACCCTGCAACTTCTGGCTTTTCCCTAAACTAAAATCACCTTTGAAAGAGAAGAGGTTTCAGACCATCGATGAGATTCAAGAAAATACGATGGGGCAGCTGATGGCAATTGGGAGAACAGTGTGAGGTCCCAAGGTGGTACTTTGAAGAGGACTGAGGTGTCACTGTCCTATGTACAATGTTTCTTGTATCTTATTCAGTAAATGTCTCTTTCATATTATATGGCTGCATATCTTCTTGACAGACTTCGTATACTTTTAAAGCTGCACAATATTCTGTAACATGGGAGGGACATATTGTTCACTTCTTAGATTTCCATAAATGTAAAATAATTTCCACCCCATCCCCCAAGGGGGAAAAATATAAAAAAAAGAATTTCCTACCAAATATACAATGAGCTCCTACACAGATGAACACCTGTCCTAAAGGTAAAAATACAATTAGCCATCTTCTTTCACAAATGAGGTCTGAGTTTATGACTGTACTTTAAAGAGGCCTCAATTATTACTCTAACATTTTTTAAAATTTTACTTTTTTTTTTTGAAAATGAAAAATGTGTCTCTTGTTTTATGGAAAAAACTAAATGGACTTTTTTCACATTTCCTTTTTTTCTTTTAATCAGTATTTTTTAATTGTTGATCTTGTAAAATTTTACTTATTTTAAAATTGTTAGGCATATGTATTTGAAATTAAAGAATTAATGAAGAAATAAAGCTCAACCACATGGAGCATAACTCAATTATACTATAGTGTCATCTTATAAAAAAATAACTGCACATACTCTATTTGTTGTTCCATATCACTAAGGAGGCAATAAACATAAATATCATGTGCTTTCCCAGTGGGCAAAATGGAGAGGTTAAATAAGGTTATTTAATGGGAGAGAGGGAAAACAGACTCCCACGTCACCTCTTTCCCCAACAACCTATGTTGCCTCCTGAACAAAAATCCCAATGAACAAGCTCTTTCCCAGAGGACTGAGTAGAACCACACACTCCAAAGAAAGTGCCCTCCGCAGACACATACACTTCCCTACCAATAATTCTGCTGCTATTTAAGATGCAGCTGTGAGTGAGGTCTTTGGGGACAATGGAAAATGCAGAACCAGGGCTATATTTTCTTACACAATACCCTGGGGTGTGACCAATTATCTCAGAGTGAGTTATGAAATTGTCAAAAGTCTCAAAACAGAATTAATTTAATTCAGTTTAAGTTAAGAATAAAACACAACACCCTTTAGCTTTTAGAAAACAGAGGTGTTGTGGAGCCAGATGATGCGATGACCCATGGAGTGGACACAGCTGAGGGTGGCGGTGCTGTATTCCGGGGACCATCGAAGCAGGAATGACTATGCGGGCTTCTTCCTGCTCCCTAGGAACTAAGCTATTTTCAGCTCCTATCATGTAATCGCCTTCTCTAAAATATATGCTTGTTATAATAAAGGGGAAACTCTGATGTGGACCAAGAGTCCAAGTAACTGTGCATCCCTGATTAATAAAAACCTTAGCCTTCTCAAGAGCAAACTAGACAATGGGTTTTGAAGGCTGGAAATAAACTGCCAACTACAGGTTAAAAAAAATTTCAAGCAGTCAGCAAGCTCTTCTTTGGTGTCTATTCATTTTCCCACCTACAGAGTCATAGGAGAAAGCGAAGTGGGCAGGATCTGTTCTTTAAAAATTTAATTCCAAAGAATGCCTAAAATCATACGCCATTTCTTAACCTCTCAGCTATGCCATAAACCATGACATAACCCCGACACCCCACAACTGCTCTGTCTGAGTCGCCAGCCAGCTCCTTGTTTGCTAAAGCCAACAAACCTCTTGTAGTCTTGCCATGAGCTCTTGGCAACATTTGACACTGGTGCATCTTTCTCCACTCTTTCCTCTTGACTCTGACTCCACATTTTCTTTGGTTGTCTTCACCTTTCTGATCACTCCTCCGCCCTTGCCTTTGAGAGCTGCTTCGTCGCTGCCTGCCCCGGGGGGCCAACCCTGGCCAGCTTCTCTTCTCCGGCTTGTTATGTACCAAGGGATCGCTCTTACTCCTGTGCCTCCAAATACTAGCTCATGACTTCCAAAGCTTTTGCTCCAGCCCGGATGTCTGCCCTGAATTCCCAGGTATATACACCCTCAGGCTTACTGGAATCCTCATTTGTATAAACCACAGACACCTAAATTTTATTATGTCCATAACCAAGTTTGTCATCTTCCCCCTCATCTATTCCTCTCTTATCTAAGGGGGTGGGGGGCCTTCAACAACCCGACTGTTCAGGTCCCAAACCGAAAGTGCATCTCTTACTTACACCCACTTAAACAGAATCAATCTCAATTTATTAATGCTATCTCCTAGGTCTATCTTAAATCCATCTGCTACCCTCTCTGCATCTACTATAATTCAGGTCACCATTCATTTCACCTGGGCAACTTCAAGGATATTTAATTAATCTCCCTGCCTCTGACCTTGCCCAACCCTCTCCTTCGCCTCCCTCTCAGTCCTTCTCATCTCAGCTCAAAAGTCACCTCTTCCAGGAAGCCTTCCCTTCTGCTGCTCCCACAGCATCCTCAGCTTCTGCAATCACAGCTCTTCTCACACTGCTGTAATGATCTCATTACCTGGACAAATAGTTTCAAAAAAACAGAGGTCATGTCTATACCTTTCATCAATGTATCCCTAGTGCCTGCTATTTATTTGGTTCTCAATATTGGAATGAATGAATGACTAATGAATAAATGAATGAATGAATGAATGGTATGTTCAGGAGCAAGGGAGGTTGGTCAGCATGTTAGGGGAATTAGAAAAGATAAATAAAGAAAAGACAGGGCAGGGATCAGGAACCAGAGGGCACTAAAGATGCTTACTCTTTATTCTGTAAGGACTACAGTTCGGGCTTTTGCTGTACATTCAGAAAGTATTTACTGAAAGGCTGATGTGCAAGAATGGACCATTTTGACTTCATCGAAAGTGTTTTTCTTTGAGTTGCAAGTGTCACATTTTTTAATTATCGAAGTTATTTCACATACACCTATTTAGGAATAATTAATACAAACCAAACTTGATGATCTCTTTCAAATGTAATCCTCACTCCCAAAGTCAATGGAGAACCGAAATAGTTAATCCCATTATTTCAACCCCAGCAGCATCACTGACAGCAAGAAAACCTGATACATTCTTTAACAACAGGAGAACAAGAGAAGATAACAAATATGCTGTAGTATATAAAGTGCTATGAAAAACAGATTTTCAGTGCTGGCTAAATTTTCTTATACTTTACCTATAAAATCGAAGAAGGTGCTTTGCCCTGTTCTCTCAGCTCTTGCTCTTAATTCCAAACACAATGTACGGTTATCCTTTCACCTTTCTAAACTGTAGTTAGCAAATGCCCCATGTGCCTCAGTTTTTGTTCCAAGAAAAGGAAATTCCCAGGAGAACTACAATGAAAAGTCCTACAAACACATAAATGTAAAGTATGTACATGCATATTTAAACTTGACATGGATCTAGAGATCATCAACATTATGTTTAGTAAACACTTCAATATGATAGAATGCATAAAAATGTAGGGAAGAAAAGGCAAAATATAGAAACATATGAACGTGGTTTAGCTTCCCTGGATGGACTTGATAAAGAAAAGGCAAGTCCTCACCCATGTCACACAAAATGGGAATTCTGTGGTCTCTGACTTACAGATACTGGTATTTTCGAGACCTCTGTTCCCATAAAAGAAAAACTTCTGAAACTTAATCTAAAATTCAAATCTTAACATTTACAAAACAGATTTAAGCAATTAAAACATTTTTAAAAGATACCACAATTTAATGGAAACATTTCATCAGAAATGACTGATGACTCATTTTGGAAAATATCTGAGATAGAGGTAAAATACGTTTGGCTGTTTGTGAATAGGAAGACATAAAGGAGATTTAAAATTTTGTTTGACTTAGTGAGAGACAGACCAGAAACCAGACAACTGTTAAAATCTGAGTACTACATGCAGAGCGAGGCAGTGCCAGTAAATATTTAGGAATCCTGGGTTCAAAGTGCAGAAAAAGGATAAAGACAAAAACGTTGGGGAAGGTACACAGGAATGGAAAAGACAAAAGGGGCTTAGTGTCCACTGCATCTCACAAGATCTAGCATAAACCTCAGACGAGGTCTCAGAACTGATTGAACAGCAGAAATGATAAAAAAAAAAAAAAAAAAAAAAACTTGACAAAGCCTAATTATTTTTCCTGTAGAATGTGAGGGTCCCATGAACAAAACCCCAGTGGCTTATTACTCTCTGATCTGTGACATCTAGCATGGTGCCTGGCACACAGTAAGTGTTTAATCTCTGCAGGATGAATGCATGGGAAAAGGCATAAGTGGAAAGCTAAAGAAAACCAGGAGAGAAAACAGAAGACTAAGATGGTGACAACGGATACTGGCGCCTACAAATGGTGGCTCCGAAGAATGACCCCAGCTGGTTCCTCTGTCTTCTTTCTTTACAGCCGGCCACAAGCCAACCACAGTCGGGCTTTACTGACAAGAAGGCTGCTTTTCTTTGTTCTCTAGAGTTGAAAAGTGAAGGCAAATGCTAACCTGAGGTTCCCACCACTTCCTCTTCTTAGTGTCCAAGGGACCAGTCCTACACAAATCCAGTATGGCCCAGGCTGAGGGGCAGCAGCTCCCTCTCCATCCTGCAGACCAAGCTCCACATACTACCTGGCTGCCCCGAATGGCCTTGACCAGCCACTTCCTGGGGCCTCTGGACTCAAAGGAAAAACAGAACTAATAATAACTATCAGGTGTTCTGCAGAGGTTTGCGTGTTTTATGTAAAATAAAGGTTCTGAAGGAACCTTAAAAATGATAGCACGCTAACTAATCAGATCTGTGATGGTTCTAATCACAATTCTTGCGGTGCACTCCAGACTCACCCTGGTCCAAGGAAAACGTACAAGGACAATGAACACAGGTGTCAGTGGGCCCTCTGCTCACCTTCCAGGTGCGGGGGCTGCACTGGCTTTTCTCTCAGAGTTAAAACTGAGCCTCATGATACAGTTAACTGTTTAGTGCTCTGTAGGAAGAAACAGACATCTAAGAGGGAAAAAAAGATCAGGTGTCCAGATTACCAGTCCACAGCAGGGTGTGCAGCAAGGCCACACCACGGGACTCCAGGTGGCCACTCCTGGAGACACACGCAGGAAAACATGCGTGGCTGTGCGCGGCTGTGTGCAACTGCACGGGAGGAGGGGGGGCCAAGAAAGAAGCTGCCTCTTTCAAGTAGCTTCAGGAAATCAAGTTCCTGAAAACAGTTCCATTCACAGGATCTGCACTGCGTAAAAATGCTACCAAATAACCAATCACAGAGAGGAATTTTCAAAGCAAAACGTAAATTACTATTTTTTTAATTCTTTTATTTTCTATTTTCATGTCTGACATTTTGAGTACAATCCAGAAGATAGGCATTGACACCCATGAGAGCTAAATTAATGCACCCTGGACATATCATTCAATGAGAGAGTCAAGAGACAAGAATTGAAAGCACAGCCACTGGGTTGATACGCTCAAAATGCAGAATGAAGACTTCTGGGAGCAAGCTGATGAAACAGAGAAGCATCAAAACATATTCACTCCCATCAAAGCCCTAAAAAAATTAATAAAAATAATATAGCCAGAAAGGTCCAAGGAGAGGAATTACCTTTAACACAGACGCTGCTTTTTCTTAAGTGGAGATTTTCAAGCTTAGGTTCTTAAAAGAAATTTCTGTTTTTCTCTGAAGGGAAATTCAAGAAAATATATGACCACTTGAAAAAGACATATGCAATTGCAACACATAGCAAGTAGCCCAACAGCATCATAAGGGTTGTCTGCAAACAGCTATTTAGAGCCTGATGGTGAGGGTGTGTTTTTGGTTTCGTCTGACTGAGAATTAATACTGCAAGGCGTTGTGGTTAAAAGCACAAAATCTGCAGTCTGCACAAATCCAAATCGTGGACCCACCCACTACTCACTTTCTTCATCTATAAAATAAACAACAGCCCTACCCCTTAGGGTGGCTGTGAGGTTTTAATGAATATGTGTAAAATAACATTTAAAATAGTGCCAGCAAGGGACTCTCTATTTATCATTATTAAAAATTATTTTTACTTCAGAAGCAGTTCGATTTTTTAAAGATGAAACTGTACAAGTCCTAAAGTTAGACCCAGAGGAAATTATGTCATTTACTACCAGTTTTTACTTCACCTCAAAGATAATAAGTGGTCTAACCTCAAAATTACTAATTATAAAGATGGGTAGAACTGAACGGTTTACAAAGCTATTTCATACATATTAGAAACACTGAAATTGTATAACAGTCTAACCTCCCACCAAGAATTACCTGCTCCAGTCACTACCCAGAGGACAGCACTAAAAAAGACCCTAGTTACTGATCTTTCAACAATAAAAACAAATTAGGCTGGTGCTTAGTCACCCTCACCAGTGAGCTGACCTTTGACCTTCAAGAATTTACATTTCTCTCCTGCTTCATTATCTCAAGCAGTAAACAGGGGATCCAGCCTGCCTTGGGGATGCTATAGTAACAAATATTTCTATTAAAAAAAAAAAAAAAAACACCAAGAGATGCAGGTATGGACAAAAGTGAGGTATGCAGGTATGGCACAGCATTGTGATTTCTCATGAAAATTGGCAACTGCTTCTCAGGTATTATCCTAAAATGTCTGCTTTCTCTAAAGCTTCACATTTATTTTCTCACTTTTTTTTACCCCTAAAGCTCAGCCTGTCTGCCACCACCTCTACCACCTCACTTCCTGCCTTCCTTTCCTCTGATGCCAGTTTCTCTAATTCCCTGAAGGCAGAATGATGGGTAACTGGGCAGATTAGCTGCCATCGAGTATCACTCCCAAGACTCATGCCCTACAGCTGTCTAGAAGATCTCAGGCGCACTGTTGCGCATTAAAGCCACTCTATCTCAACACGAGGGAAAGAGTTTTATAGAAAGAGTATATAATGTCATTTTTTCAGTGGTGTAAAATTTTTTTTAGAGTTCCAGACAAGATGGAGCAGTAGGTACACACACTGTGCCTCCTCGCACAACCAAAATCGGGGACAACAAAGATTTAGAAACAAGAAAACAACCAGAACTGATAGAAAATTGAACTGTACAGAAGTCCAACAACCATTCACCCAGACTGGTAAGAGGGAAGGAGTCACGGCAGGAAAAAGCGGAGGTTGGTGGACACAGGCGCACAGGCATCGGCTGGCAGATCGAAGGCATACAGGTGGTGTCTAGCAGACCCCGGGCACCGGGTGGCAATGGGCAGACCCAGTGATGCTGCACAAGGTGGCTGGCTAACCCACATTTGCACTCAGATAATCCAGGCGAAAACAGGGAGTGAGACAGGCCTCACAACCCAGGGCCCCAGCACCAGGAAATAAAACCTAAAAACACCGATTGAAAACACTTGTGGGGGTTGAGGTACCAGGAGAGACTCCCCGCCTCACAGGAGAGTTTGTTGGAGAGACCCACAGGGTCCTAGAACATACACAAACCCACCCACACAGAAATCAGCACCAGAAGGGTCCAATTTGCTTGGGGAAAGTGGCAGAAGGAACCGGAATCCGAGAGAGTGCAAAGCAGGCGCCATTGTTCCCTCTCAGACCCTGCTCCTACATACAGCCTCACAACCCAGCAACTGGGCTGCCCCACCCTGGGGAACACCTAAGGCTCTGGCCCTCACTACTTAACAGCCATGACCAGACCCCCCCCCCCAAAAAAAAAAAAAACCAACAAAAAAATGGTTCAAATGGGAGAACAGATCAAAGCCCCAGAACCAATTCATCTAAGCGACCAACAGATAGCCAACCTATCAGATGCACAGTTCAAAGCACTGGTGTTCAGGATGCTCACAGAATTGGTTGATTTTGGTTGCAAATAAGATGAACAAATGAAGGCTACAATAAGTGAAATGAAGGAAAACACACAGGGAGCCAATAGAGATGGGAGAAAAACTGGGACTTAAATCAATGGAGTGGACCAGAAGGAAGAAATAAACATCCAATGAGAAAAGAATGAAGAAACAAGAATTCAAAAAAATGAGGAGAGGCTTAGGAACCTCCGGGACATCTTTAAACGTCCCAACATCCAAATTACAGGGGTACCAGAAGGGGAAGAGGAAGAGCAACAAGTGAAAAACTTATTTGAACAAATAATAAAGGAGAACTTCCCCAATCTGGCAAAGGAAATAGACTACCAGGAAGTCCAGGAAGGTCAGAGAGTCCCAAAGAAGTTGGACCCAAGGAGGAACACACCAAAGCACATCATAATCACATTAGCCAAGATTAAAATGAAGGAGAGAATTTTAGACGCAGCAAGGGATAAGGGGACAGTCACCTACAAAGGAGTTCCCATCAGACTGTCAGCTGATTTCTCAAAAGAGACCTTATAGGCAAGAAGGGACTGGAAAGAAGTATTTCAAGTCATGAAAGTCAAGGACCTACATCCAAGATTGCTCTATCCAGCAAAACTGTCATTTAGAATGGAAGGGCAGATAAAGCGCTTCGCAGATAAGTTCAAGTTCAAGGAGTTCATCATCACCAAGCCCTTATTCTATGAAATGTTAAAGGGACTTATCTAAGAAAAAGAAGATAAAAAATATGACAGTAAAAAGACAGCAAACTCACAAATATTAACAACCACACCTAAAACAAAAGCCGACTAAGCAAACAACTAGAACAGGAACAGAAACAGAAATGGAGATCACATGGAGGGTTAGCAACAGGCGAGTGGGAGGAGGAGAGAGGGGGAAAAGGTACAGAGAATAAGTAGCATAGACGGCAGGTAGAAAATAGACAGGGGGAGGGCAAGAATAGTGTGGGAAGTGTAGAAGCTAAAGAATTTATGACACATGGACGTGAACTAAAGGGGGGGAATGTGGGTGGGAGGGGGTGTGCAGGGTAGAGGGGAATGATGGGGGAGAAATGGGACAACTGTAATAGCCTAATCAATAAAATATATTTTTAAAACAATTTTTTTAAATCTACTCACCCCAGAGCCACATTAAGTAAAGTTGCAACTCCTTTCCCCCTTGTGTTTTTTTGTTTGTTTGTTTGTTTTACATTTGAATTGGAGCATTCCCCAGAATAAGGCAGAAGTTACCACCTGCCACTACTAGTTCCCAGGAATGTAAATTCTACGGGGAAGAGAAGGGAGGAGGCAGAGGAGCACCTGCACAGAAGGAAACAGGAAAGTCCCTGTAATTTGTACGCAATGTGCACACAGTTCTGACTTGTTTATTCAGTGAATGGACTTCCAGGCTGCCTCTTGTGACACCATTTCCCTTTACAGAAAATGCTAAACTTGCTACGGCTACCTCCTGCTATAAAGATTCTATCTGTAATCAGCTAATGACACAGAAACATACCAGTGTATGAAAACAGTACCGCAGAGTTGTGGGAAATAAACATTTAAAAATTAACAGTGGTCTTAGATACAATGGACCTTCCAAGTATACTTGGAGTCAGAGTGAAGACATCCCGCCCCTAACCCCAGACCTGACACTGACGAGTTCTGAGGCAGGCTCCACATGGGTTGCAGTCAACGCCTGTTTTGAAATAAACATCAGACAACTCATCTAACCCCTGAGGACTGTTTTGTAACTGGGGAAATCAGGAGATCCACAATGACCCACAAAATCCTTTCTAGTGCAAAATTTCTTCTAACTGTTTAATGTTTGGCTGGGATGAAGTGCCTTAGCCTAGGGGAGCAGGCTGACCTCCATCTGACAGCTAAGAATGAACTGATTCACTTCATGAAGCCACTGATGACTACAAGACAGCATGAAAAGTAAATACCTTGTACTGGCCCCAATATAATGGGGGAGCAAGGTTATTCCAACAAACGGCCAGTCTTCATCAAAGTTCAGCTCACCAGACTGGGTATGTAGATGGCGTCAAGGATTTGCCACGAACTGAATTTCAAACAAGACAAAACAATACCTTCCTTCAAAGAACTGGGGAGAAGCAAGCACTGAATCTCTCCCTGCCTTTGGCGACTTGGAATGGGCTCTGCGAGCCTACTGCACCCGCCGCATACCATCTCATACCCTAAGTGTCTGTGTACGGGTCACCTCCATCACCAGATTATATCTTCCTTGCAGAAAGGAACCTTGCCTGGCTGAGCTCCACATGGCCCAGAAAGGGACAATTCTTATGTTCTTTTCAACAAGGTAGATTGATGTCATCTAACCTGCTTTAATCCCCCCTCCTCCTGCCTTTTTCTAACCACTACTTGCCATTTTCATACGTTCCCCAAGGGTCCTGCCTACCCTTCCCCGCGCTGGCCCTGGCATTACCCACCCTTCGCTCACTCCTGCCATCTCCCACAGCTCCCCAGTGTGGACTCTCACACAAGCCTCACGGCCAGCTCACTGACACCTTCCCTGCTCCAGTAACACCAGCAGTCCTGGATCCCTACCCCGTGCTCTCCGACCCTCACAGAATCAGCTGCTCTTTCTACCGACTGAACTCAAGAGCTGTGTGCACTTGGTTAGTCTAACAACAAAATGTCACTTTGACACTCCCTAAACATTATTTGAATTTCTGGCCTTTCAATGTGACACTCACTCTCCTTTCTACCACTTAACAAATAGCAATTATTTGGTACTTTCTTTAATTTAAAAACATACCATGTATCCATGGATAAGTGAATTTAATGAAAACTTTGATTTAATGAATGACATCTCTTATGTAAACCTGTAAAATGTTTTCAAATTGGAGGTGCAGAAATTTTAAGTTCTTAATTAGAACTTAAAATTCTAAGTTCTAATTAAGAACTTGAAATTTAAGAATTAAAGAAAGTGAAGTGACCAGAAATGAGTTTGATCTGGCCCAAATTGAGTTTAACGAGACATATAGTTAACATAGAAATAGTAGCAAAGGACTGCTGTGAAAGAATCAATTTCAGGCAGGACAAACGGCAGGCTAAAAATAGGAACCAGATGCTTTAATCTCGCCCACTTCTCAGCTGCCAAAGTTCTTGCCTTTCCCATCTTGGTCACTGCCATGAGGAAAGATGAATTATGAATGACACTGTGGCCACAGAAGAGGCCACGCTGGCCATCACTGAGGTGACACCCTCACCAAGCATCACCGTAAGACAAGGGTGGTGAGGGCCACTGAAAAGGGGTAGGACCATCTCAGAGGGAGGAGGAAGCTCAACACATCCTGGGCCACTTCAACGCCTGCTGTGTGACCTCTCCTTTCTTTTCCCTTTTAAAATCTCTTCTCCTTCACCTTCTTATCATCACCCTTCTGCCTTCTCCTTCTTCTGGCTCCCACTTTACTCCCAGAGAGCAGGCATCGTGCTACAGGTACGCACTACTATGAACAAAAAGGACAGGCACTTTGCCACACACCTTGTAGAGAACAGGATAAATCTAGCACAACAGACGACTAACCACAGGGCCTCCTCAGTCTTCACATGGGGGAGACAGAACCCGTGGGCATCGGGAGGAGAGCACTCACGTCTGCATGGGGACCAGGTGATGAAGGAGGGATCACTCTAGGGGACACTGTGCTTCCAGCGGGGAGCACAATTAAGTGGCATGGTATGCATATTTACTATCTAGTGCCTCAGATTCCCAAAAGAGTATTTAGCATTGATGGTAAATTTAAGGAAGGGACAACAGCACACACATTTTCTCATAGGTGGCCTGGGCTTTGGAGTCAGGGCACTTGGGTCAGGGAGTCAGTCCCTGCTCTCCTGCACAGATATGGGTGACCCTGGACAAGCTACTCAAATTCCTCAGTTATCAAATGGGAGTGTGGTGTCTACTTTCAGAGTTTTTAGGAGAATTTGAGTGATACCTTGTTACTCAAACAAAAGACTACTCCAACTTTACAAGCTGTTCATCTTCCTTCCTGGTCCCACACAATCAAGGACTTCTCATCTCAGGAACTTTGGGAAGAACCCTCCTCCATTTTATCCTTCCCGCACTCAGTTGGCCTGAGGGAAGAAGCTATGAAGGCCACTGGGTGGCCCTTCCTTCCTCCAGGGGAAGGGAGTAACGTGTGGAGTCTGAAATCTGGCCCTCTCCCCTGAGAAGCCTGCCCAAAGGCTGCCGGTCTCCCCCGCCACTCCCCCGACGTGGGACAAGCTCCCTGTACAGCCGCTCCACCCGCCACTGGGACAAATCAGCTCCACCCATTCAGGTGGCAGCAGCTCCTACTTTAGCCCCAGGGCCAAAGTGACAGCTTCCTTTTCAGCTTTCCCAGGACCAAAGCTGACAGCTGGAAGCCTAGCTGAGGCCTGTGCATATTTCCCAACTGATGCACTCACTGATGGGTGGGAGGTGGTGGAAATGGAACCGTCAAACTCTGACAGTTACTGCGACTATAGAAAATGATGGAGAATTTTCCACAGAGGGAGAAAAATTCAGCAAACACAATGGGAAGGACTGGTATTACAGTTATAAAAAGAACAAGTTGATATACAATGCTCTTCAGACACTGGAAATCTCTTCACCTTATCTCTCACTCAGCTTGAGAGGCGAGGCTGCCACTGCAGCCAAAGAGAACTCCCTGTCCTCTGCTCCCCTGTTCCTCTCTCACTCAGGGCACCTGGCAGGCCGCCCTGTCCTCAAGGGTGGAATGTAACTACAATAAACCGTAATCCAAGCCATGGCACTGTGATCCACCTGGAAATGATAATGTGTTTAGAAGGGGGAGGTCCACAAGGATTCTATTAAACAAAAAAAGGAAAAAAGTTGAGTCTGTGAGCACCCCGTCTACAGGGGAACAGGTGCCACAACTGGCTAACCCTGGCGCAGCCGTGTGATGCAGGAGGGTCCACCTGCCTGGCACGGCTCACTCACCGTGACCGTGATGCCCACCCCGCTGACGCCCTTTACTTCTAAGTAGACTGTGAATTAGCAGTTGAGAAATACAGGGTCCGGCAGAAGTAACTCCTGCCTGAGTGCAGTTGGTAGGAAAATAATATGGGTGTAATAATTCGTAGGTTTAATTTGAACATTTCACCTAAAATGTCAGATCGTGTTCTTGAGTGTGATATTGTTATGTCACAGAATTATATGCTTGTGATTTTGTAATAAAAAAAATGGGGGGTGTTATTTGTGCTGGACCCTGTGGATCCCTGTATAGGACATAAATGGAATGACTGCCCACCATCACTATTTCCATCCTGCTTATCAGGGGTGTTAGTCACAGTGAATGGATAAAAGGACATTCTGTTGGTTGGCACCCATCCATGAACACCATCCAGTATAAGTCCACTGACAAAAAGCAAGATTCTAGGCTAATTACCAAAGCTAAGAAACAGGATCCTGAATAGTTGTGATCCCTCCAAGTTACTGTTGTCAGCCAAGCCTTGCCCAAAAGGCCCACTACCCAACTCCAACATTTCTGACATCGCCTCCCCTGTGATTGAACAGCATTTAAGCAACGCAGGGGTCTCCAGCCAGTGACTCACGGCACAATGGGCAGGAAGAGGCAGGGACTCAGCATTGGAACCACCTCTGAAGGGAGCACGTGGGGACCACGCAGGTGCTGGTGCTGACAGGGAAGTTCAGCCTGACCAGCAGAACCAGCTCTGATGACCACAGCATCCCTGGTCACTGAGCAGAGGGAGTGGGTGGGAAGAGAGGAGGAGGAGGGGACACTGTCTGTGTTGATGCCATGGACAACAGGTGGACAGAGAACAGTTGGTGACAACCAGGGTAGACTGGAAAATACTGGAAACCCAAACTGACAGGGCAAACTGACAGGCAAGGAAGGGCAGCCATCCCTGGAGAGCAGGACCCTGGTCACTAAGCAAAGACCTCAATCCCTGGAAGGAAGCCTAGCCCCTGTGTGTCTAGAAGATGGCCCAAATTTTGTGGTGATTCGTATGTGCCCCTCGAACCATCCTCCACTGAATCAAGTATGGAGAACACAATCCAGTCATGTTTCTTGCAAGCTTAAAACTCCCTCAGCTACACCTCTAACCCCTGCCATCTTCTGACTTCCGCTCCCTACCTGCCACTGTCCCCTCAGAAACCACCCCTAGGCAAACGCACATGCCCGGCTAGGCACCTGCCTCTCTACGACCTCTGTACTACCTACACTCACCTGACGGTTTAACTGCCACACATAACTGAATTAGTGTGTGTGTGTGTGTGTGTGTGTGTGTGTATCTATATTCTAGCTAAGTCTGAGTTCTATGTAGGCAGAGAACAAGTTTTACTCACCTATGTAAGCCTCACACCCAGAACACTGCCCAATACACAATAATATAAACTAATTTTATTCTCTATGTTCCAAGCATTCTATATTTTTTCATCCCCTCCTCTCAACAAACCTATGAGGCAGGAATTATTATGTCCATTTAACAGATGAAGACTGAAACCCAGAGACTCAGTGACTTGCCCAGGGCCTTACAGGTACTTAACAGCAGCTCTGCCTGACTCCCTGCCTGTAATGATGGCTTCACACCAATAAATTATTGGGAAGAAGGAAATGGTGGTAAGGGGGCTGAAATTTGCTGAAAGCTTCAGTTATGTCTCATCTGTGGGCATTCCACCCATTTTCTCCCCTGGAAATAAGAGCCTGGCTTTTCCACACATCCCAACAACCTTCCGCTTCCCAGCTCTACTGAGCTACAACTGACATCTAACGTGTAAGTTTAAGGTTACGAGTGATGATTTGATACACATATATGGTGTGAAATGATTACCACAATAAGGTTAGGTAACACATCCATCACCTCCCACACTCACCTTTATTTTGGGTGTGATATAGTCAAGATCTACTGGCTTAGCCACTTCCAAGTACATAATCCATACAGCACTGCTAACTAGAGCCACCAGGCTGCACAGCAGACCCCAGAACTCCTTCCTTCCATGATGCCGAGCTCCCACCCTCTGACCAGCGTCTCCTGCCTCCTGGCAGCCACCATGTTTCACTCTGTCTCCTTGAGTTTGGCTTTTCTAGATTCCACACACAAGTGAGGCCACACAGTATTAGTATTTGTCTTTCTCTGACTTACTTCACTTAGCACAATGCCCCCAAGGTTTGCCCACGTGTGTCAAATTTGGCTGAATAAAACCCCATTGTCAGTACATACCACATCTTCTTTATCCATTCATCCATCAGTTAACCTTTAGGTTGTTTCCCTGTCTTGGCTACTGTGAATAATGCTGCTGTGAGCAGGTATCTCTTCAAGGTCATAATTTAATTTCATTCGTATAAATCCAGAAGTGCGGTTGCTGGATCATACAGTAGTTCTAATTTTTTGAGGCACCTCCATACCAGTTTCCACAATGTCTGTACCGACAGGTGCTCCGCCCTCAATGATGTTTCCGGCATACCCGTTCCCTGTGCCCTCCCTCTCCAAGTCCAAGCACCTGAAAACCCACGTGTTCCGAGTTTCAGCACCTCTCCTAAAGCCCAGGGTGAAGGACTGAGAGACACAAAGGGAAGCGACAGTATGTGGTCCTGTGTGGAAGGGATAAGAACATGATGCCTGATGCAAGTCCACCGGGCAAGTCTTCCCTGGCTGGCCTCTGGGTCTAAATCTGTCCAGTCAGCGAGGTCAGCATGAACAGACCTCACTTGGGGGCAGAGCTCTGGGGAGCCTTTGAGGAAGAAACACAAATAGAAACATTCTCAAAGGCACACCTTGAACAACATAACGGGTAACAATTGTATCCGTGTCTGGGGCTTAAGAAAAACCACATGAGAAAGAAAACATCTACTTCTGAAAGTAAGTAAACTAACCAGAAATTTGGAAGAAAACCCGCAATGCCTTGGATCACTCCCAATGATCAATTTCTAGTTAATTTAACAAGTTCCACAATGACATGTGGAAAGTAAACCACAAGCCATTTAGCTTTAAGCAAAACGTGTAGCCTGTAAACACGACCATAAAACTGTTTACCAAGTTGGTTGGAAACATTTATTTCAAACTTAAACCTCTTTGGGATAAAAATAACCTTCTATGTTTATTCCTCTAAAACATCTTTGAACACCAGAACCTGCTGGTTCAGATATTAATATCTAGTCCTCCCCAGGACAGGAGAGATGACTCCTAAGCTGCCTGGAATGTTGGAACACTGACCAACGGCAACTCGGTCTGCACTAACCACCTAACTCTAAGGGTTAGCCCTCTTACCATGGCCACATCGGACTAATCCTGAAGGTCTGAGGAAAGGAGTCAGCACGCCACAATGGAAAGAGCATGGACTTTGGTGTCAAGACAACCAATTCTACCACTCACTGTGTGTCCTTGAGCAAATGATCTCATCTTCGTGAGCCTAGACCTTGTCTATACAACGTGAAGGGAGCAAGATTATTGTTGGCATAATTCTGAGAAGTCTATACAAAAACATCTGTAACACAGCCAGTACAAGCATCCACACGGCTCTTCCGCATGCATTTAATGGGGAGTGTTCTCCAGGCTCTGTGATGGTCTCACAGAACTCACGTTCTTCTTCCTACTGCCCCAGTGAAAATAATTCCAAAGTCTTAATTCACAAATTTAAAACAAGTGGTGAAGCCAGAAGAGACCCAGCAATCTCCGTCTTCAACAGAGAGAGAGCACACGAGAGCACCAAGTCACTTAGAGACCTGTGGATTAATTAACATAAAAGAGTAAGTAGAGAAATAATAATTCCAGTGATCGGATCAAAAAAGGGAGAAATTTAACAAAACACCAGTTGCCTACTGAAGTTTAAAAGCACAATGGAAACACCATATGGGGCATGAGTAAGAGGCAGTCCTGTGAATTGGAACAGCTCGCAGGGAAAAGGATTCCAAGGTACTCCAGGGCCTCAGTCTTCATAGGAACAAGACATGAAGGCTAAAAATGGTAAACAACAAAACACATACCCACAGAAACAAAGGCTGGCTGAGCCTTGGAAATAACAAGTCTCCTGATCACCATGGGAAACCTGAAATTCCCAAGTGAGCAAAAAGTTAGAACAAGTCCCTAAAGAAACAGAAGATCAGACAAACCTTCACACAGTACTTAGAGTACTTATGCTGTAGAAAGTCACACTTCCCGTGACAGACCCTGCAGCGTAACCCAGGTAGCTCCTGAAGGGGAGATTGATTCTTTAGATTCCCTGAGAGTCTTAGACTGGAACACCTGGGGAAATTCTGACTCAGAAAGATCAGGGCCAGGCCCAGGAACCGCTGTTTAAAAAGCTGCCCAGGTGATTGTGACAGCGACCGCTCTTTGGGAATGAGTGCTGTAAACCGAGGACACTGTCAGCCACCTTGGGGTGCCTTAGGACCCTAGGACACGTTGAGCACATCCTACCTTTTGACTGCTCCCATCTACCTGGCGCTTTCTGAAGAATAAATGTGAATAAATTAATTTTCTTCTTTTCACCGAGGCATTCTTCAGTTGAATGAAAACCCAGAGCCAAGGCCCTGTAGCAGGAGTGCCCCACACTTCCTTGTGTCTCCACCTGGAAGTGAATCAGGCCCACCCCCATCCATCCCCATGGAGAGGGAACCTTCTCCTGAGGTCCTTGGTGCACTAAGTGCTGGATCCTGTCCCCTCTCACATTTAATCCATTCTGCACCAACAAGGAAGTCTGTCAGCTTCTTCTCCACAGAGTTTGTGATTTCTTTACTTCTGTCCTCAAATACAGATAACTCTCCTCTATCTTTAAAAACAAAAGTGAGACTCCCCGTGGCCCTTCCTGCCATTGTGCCTCGTCATCTCTCTTCTCTCTTGAAGTCATTAGGTTTCTCTCTGAGCTGACTACACACACGTCCATTTCCTCCCACCTCATTCCCTTCCAGACTCTGCAATGAGCCCTCATTACCACTTCTTCTCTGAAGCTGCCTTCCCGCCACCTCCAGCAACTCTCTTTGCAAAAAACTCAACCCTCTCCCTCCCTTCAGGGTCCTGCAACACCCTCCCACTCTCACCCATGTCCATGCTACTGAATGACCTTCCTAAATGGGCCCCTCCCTGCACACTCAGCAAGGAGTGTTCGCCCACACGAGCCTCCACTGTGGCCTCAGCTCATCTCCCCGCTTGGTGAGTTCATCCTTTTCCTGGTTTCACTCACCCCAGGATGCCCATGGCTTCTGGTTCTCCATCACCCCAACTCTGCTCTCTCAAGTCGCACATGGCTTTCAGGGCATTTCTTTTTTTAAAAATCCTGCTCTCATCTGAACGCAGCTCAAGCAGGTGCCATCGCTTCACCTCCTTAGTCAACCTCTATGCCCAGTTTCTCCATTCCTGTCCAAAGTCCCATTGGCCAAAATACTCAGGACTCCACCTGTAACAACTCTATCTTCTCTCTCTGCACACACCTCCCCCCGCACTGCTGCTGGCTTTATGACTGGGTAGCCCCACACCACCTGCTGTTTTGCACAACTACTTTTTTGTGGGGGGGTCTTGGAGTTCTTTTTTTGTGTGTTTTAAATAGTAAAACACTATGTTTGTTTTTTAAAAATACAGGTGTAAAAACTAAAAAGTTAAAATTTCCTTCATACTCCCCAGTAATCTGGGTGATTGTTAGAAGGGTTAAGGCCACTCTGACCTCTGGCTACACTTTGGTGACTGTCATTCCATAACTAGATAGATAAACAGAGCATTTTTTAAATTTAAATTGAATCATTTAAATTCAAATTCTGCAGCCTGCTCTTCACTCAACATGACATACATCTTTCTAATGACCTTATGCTCTCTAATACTTAACTATGATTCCATAGCTTGAATATACCACAATTTAGTCCAACTATTCCTCTATTGCTTACTCTTTAGGGGTCTTTCTATCTTTAAATGGCCATTACCAAAGGTCGCCCCTTAAACCACTGACTTTTCAATTAATACTAAAATAAAAATCAACGTGGACTGGCTGCTGGACAGGGAACAGAACTCAGGGCCAGCAGGGAGAGGCATCAGGGAAGAAAAGGGCAGTTCCTAATGATGGGAGTCATCACCACACAGCTTCTGCTTGAAAGCCGCCAGGGACGGGGGGCTCATGAACACCAATGTGATCAATTCTTTTATCTCTATGGCTCCTGTTAATAAGGAAGTTTATGATGGATTGAAACCTAACTCCCTAAAGTTTCTGCCCTTGAGTTTAATTCTGCTGAGGACACGGCATAATTATACTCTTCAAATACCTGAACACTGCTATTGTATCATCCCTAAGGTTTTTCTTCTTTAAGTTACACACCTCCTCTTCCTTCAGCAATTTCTCCTGACATGCAGTGGGTCCGGAGCTGCACACTTTGCTACTCCCCTTCCTTCCACTGTACCTCAGTCTGCCAATGCCCCTCTTAAAAGCTGACACTCAGCACTGAACACCTGGAGGGGCATGAACTGACCAGCAAAAAGTGGACTGCTGTGGCCACCTGCTTTTCCACAATATCACCTGCTATGGACAGGAGAGCCAAATGTGTCCCCCGGGTCACTGTACCACTTTGGACAATCCAAACAGGGCAGATGAACAACTGCTTTACATTCTGGTTCATTACCAGATTAACCCAAATAGTCTCAGAATCCTCCTGCTTTGAGGCTGTACCTGATGCCTTTAGGCGTAACACACACAAGTGGATAAGAGTCTAGGGTGGGAACCCAAACCCCCTGGGTCCAAATCCTGGTCTACTGCTGTCCAGCCATGCTTCTTACGCAAGCGACTGAGCCTCCCAGTTTTTTATGGGGCACATTATTTCTTACCACACAGGGTTATTGTGTGGCTTAGGTGATTCATGTGGAGTGTTCGGCACAGCATATAGGAAGCACTTATTGCAGAAATTTTTACTTATAACTTGATTAGCCTATGACCAGAAGTTAAAGGTAGAAATATTGACATACGATAGAATAAATAAGAACACCTATGGCCCATACCTCCTCAAGAATTAAGCTGTATTTTCCTCTTCAGTGGAAGAGAAAGAAAGAAATTATATCACACATATATATGACATATATATATATAGAGAGAGAGAGAGAGAAAGAGGTGTGTGTGTAGATGTGTGTGTGTGTGTATACAGCTTCATAAGCTGTATATTTTTTACTTAGCCAGCTCCAACTGGCTAAGTAAAAAACTGCCTCTTATTGAAAACACATGATAAGAAACACTGTTTGTTGCCCTGGCTGATGTGAATCAGTGGATTGAGCACTGTCCTCTTGCAAACTGAAGGGTTGCTGGTTCAATTCTGGGTCAGGGCACATGCCTCAGTTGTGAGCAAGGTCCCTGGTTGGGGGCGTGTGAAAGGCAACCACACAGTGATGTTTCTCCCCCTCTCATTCTCCCTCCCTTCTCCTCTCTAAAAATAAATAAATAAAACCTTTTTTAAAAAGGAAAAAAGTTTGTTTACCTGATTTTTTTTAAAAAGTCATTTCCTGCCTACACTAAACTTACTTGCATTTCAGCTTAGATCTCTACCCTCACATTTTACTACAGTCAAAAAAAAAAGTTTTCTTTCCATCTGTGTCCACATCTTTACTCACTGCCTCCTTCTGCCCCATTTTTTTCTACCTTGAAGTAACCTAAATCCCTTCCTCGCCTAGCATCCTCTAAGTCAAGGCTTTTTTTCCCCCCTCTTTACCAGATATAAACTGAAAACCCAACTTCCCCTCCAGAAACGACCCACACCCAGCTCAGTGCCCAGGTATCCTATCCATTCATTAAGATAATCCCAAAGACATACTGAAATCTAAGACATTTCAGTGGGGTAAGACAGTTGTCCAGCTTAGACCACTAGAAAGGAAACTCCTACAAGACAGGAAATGTATACATATTCCTTAAGTTCAGTGCTATAACAATGGGGCCTTTTCCCCTATTGGCTCAAAAATGTGATAGGGCTGACCATGGAGAAATAACAGCAAAAGACATCTACACACTGACTAAATAGTTGGTTAAACCTTTCCCCATGGGTCACCCCCCCCCACTGATACTCGCAACCACCCCTTAAAATGTAGATATTATTAGCTCATTTTACAAACAAGGAATGAGGCTCCAAAGTGCAAATGGCTTGTCCAAGATCACGCATCTACCAAATACTGGCTCTAAGCCTAGAGCTCACCTTTTCACAGTCCCACTCCAGCATCCCACCCACTCTCTGAGAGTAAGGCGAAATCACAGGGCAAATCGCAGAAGGAAACCCGAACGTAGATCACATACCCTGGGTCCGTAATCTGGCCTACTCTCCCTTAGGAGCAGATTTTTTTCATGAATTCTTGTGGATCAAACATTATGTACTTAGAACGCTTTTGTTGACTGGAGAATTGAGAGGCTAAAGAGCATTTCTAAGTCAAACCTTTAACACGAAAACATCTCAGTGTGCAATGGTAAATGAATGGTAAGTTTGGTTTGGCAGTGGTTCTGTTGTTTGATATTACAAGGGGGAAGATAGCTATTTTATTAATCAACTATTCACTCATGAAAATTAACTGGTGAGGAGTCTGAGGATGCAGGGTAAACTGAAGGTTTACAATCTCACTGAAAGTAACTTAAACGTGTGCAAAGATTTTAACAGACCTACCTTTCAAGCAAAAAGTAAATCTAAAGCACAAACACATACCTATGTAACTGCCTGTTTTCTTTCCACTCCTCTGACTAGAAAATTCTCAAAAAACAGATTGGTCTCAACTTCCATTTCTGACAATATGGTGAGCTCAGTATTCACAGATATAGCACAACTAATAATTCTAGATTAAAAATAAACAGCATCAGTTTTTTAAATAAACTTTACTTTTTAGAACAATTTTAGATTTACATAAAACTTGCAAAGAGAGTTCCCATATATACCCCACAACCAGTTTTCTCTATTAGTATCTTACAGCTTCTGGTACATTTGTCACAGTTAATGGACCAGTGTCGATACACTAGTATTAACTAAAGCCCAGACTTTATTCGTATTTCCTTAGTTTTTACCTAATGCCCTTTTTTCTGCTCCAGGAACCCATCCAGGATTCCACCTCACATTTCGTTGTCCTGTCCCCTTAGATTCCTCTCGGTTATGACAGTTTCTAGTTTCTGAGGACCTTGACGGTTTTGAGAAGCACTGTTCAGGTATTTTGTAGATGCCACTGAGATTTGTCTCATGTTTTCTCAATGTTAGACAGGGATTATGGGTTTTAGGGAGGAAGATCACAGAATTTAAGTCTCCTTTTCATCACATCATATTAAGGGTAACATAACATCGATATAATTATCAGTATCAATGTCGACCTTGATCACTTGGCCAAGGTCATGTTTGTGAGGTTCCTCCACCATACTCCCCCCCTTCCCTTTCCATACTGATCTCTTTGGAAGAACGTCCTAAGCACAGCCCACGCATAAGGGGCGAAGGGTCGTGCTTCTGCTCCTTGAGGGAAGGGCATCTACATGAATTATTTAGAATTCTTCTGCAGGTAGATTTTTCTATTTCCTTCCATCTATTTACTTATTCAATCATTTATTTATATCAGTATGAACTCACAGATGTTTCATTTATACTCTGGTTTATAATAACCTATAGATTATAGGTCAATAATTTATACTTTATTTATACTTCTATAATCTAATATTCCTTTATTTTGTTGCTCGAATTATTTCAGCTTTGGCCATTGGAAGCTCTTTCAGATGGTTCTATTTCCATTTGACACAATCTCAACATTATGAGCTCATTTTGTTTTTGCAGTTCTTTACTCTCTGGCACTATAAGATACTGTACCCTCATTTTGAATGTCCTGTCCCAGAACCAGCCATTTCTCCAAGGATCCCTGGTTCCTCTTATTACACAAAGGTGTTAGAAACCAAGACCTAAATGTAGGGGTACTCAATGCTAATGGAGTGTCACTCCTTGGGGACCCTCTTCGCTGACAGCTCAGGTAAATATATGTGTATAGACTAACCCTTGAATACACACACATCTACAAATATCCCTACACGTAACCATCTGTGTCTGTATTAAACTAAACATGAGTTTGTATTGATGTGCTTGATTATTTTCATGCACAGCTGAAGTAGCGGGAAAGTAAGAGAATTCCTCAGAAGCCAGAAATTCCAGAAAGCAGAAGTGAGAAAATGCAAGCACCCCTGGTGCTGGCATTCGCCCAGGGACACACACCCATCCAGGTGACCTCAGGCTTGGGCACCAGACACAAGGCAGGCAGAGAAAAGAGAAGTGAAAGGAGAATTAGAGACACTGCATAAAACAAAGACACGTCTTGAAGGCAGAATCCCTCCTACATTTCTGAAAGGTGGCACCTCACAGGGGAAAAGGCCCTCCCCACAAAGACAGTGGGGTGTGTGTTTATATGGGTCTTGGCCTGGGCGGCGAGACAAAATGTACAAAGACTCCCCTGAGAATGAGAGTTTAGAGGCCTGAGCTCACATGCCCTGTATGTAAAAAAAGAAAATGAAAAAAGAGAAGGAAAAATAAATCCAAAGCAGTAAATATAATTTCAGTGGGCCTGGCTGGGTGTGCTCCCAGGTGCCCCAGCAGAAGGAACCACAAAATCTCTCAAAAGACATGTGCTTTAAATCCAGGTCTCTAAATATTCCTACAGATAAAGTACAATGGAGCATGAGCATTACCAGTCCAAAGAGCACCAAAGACCCTCGAAAATGAAGGAAACCCACCACAAAAACACATATGATTCCATTTATACGAAATAGCCAGAACAGGCCAGTGTACAGAGAGTGAAAGTAGATCAGTGGTTGCCAGGGTTTGGGGGAGGAGGAAGGAGGGAGGATTTGGGGAAAAGTGGGAATTGCTAATGATAACCAGTTTCTTTCAGGGGGAACAAAATGTGCTAAAATTAGATTGTAACAAAGGTTATACAACATTGTAAATAGACTAAAAAACACTGAAGTGTACAGTTTAAATAGGTGAATTGAAAGGTATAGGATCTTGGAATAGATAGAGGACATTACTGGAAAAAAAGGGTGAAATTCAAAAAGTCTGGAATTTATCTAACAGTTACATATCAGTGTTGGTTTTTCAGTTTTGACAAACGCACCACAGTAATGTAGGATGTCAACATTGGAGGAAATGGGTGAGACATGTATAAACACTCTGTACTGCCCTGGCCGGTGTGGCTCAACTGGTTGGAGTGTCACCCCATGAACGGAAGGGTAGCAGGAGCACAGGGCAGGGCGCGGGGTGGAGGTGGGGGGTCTCGGTCTCTCTCTCTCTCTCTCTCTCTCTCTCTCAAAGCAATAAAAACCAAATGTGCTCAGGTGAGGATTCAAAAAAAAAATTAAATTATTCCAAAATTTTAAAAAAGGTGTTTTTCTTAATTATCAAAGAATGTGATACATCTGTTGTGAAGCAAAGGGCAGTCTTTAAAAGCTGTGCGTGATTTTTTCTGAAAGTGGTGTGCCCCATTTACGGTTACACGCCGACATGTTAAGGTCTTCACTGGGGGCTCCTGCATGGTGTGTGGCTTTTGCCATCTTCAGTCAATTCCTTCATCCAAGTGCCTTTCCTTTTGTTAAGCAATCTTCAGTCTAGCTGTTCTCATTACCATTTTTCTTGCTCTTTTTTAACTTCTCCAGTTCTAGCAATTGGCAACAGAGAACCAAATCTAGATACATGTTGCTCTTACAAATGTTTCAGTGTTGCCAAGTGCACAAGAGATGACTTCCCAGCAGCTCTCATAAATCGTTTTACAGCCCCACTATTTGCCTTCAACTTCCCTCTGCAATTTCAGCGGAGATGCAGAGTCATGATGCGTATCCGTTACTATGATGAAACAGCACCCCACCCTAAATCTTGATGAAAGTATTCTTTTTTAATTTTGCATGTTGCCCTTCTTTTAAACTCAGATAACACAACTGGCAATTAGATAAAGATGTATCAAAACACATTCTAAATCCCTCAGTTTGAAGATAATGTATACATAATTCAATTTAACTTTTGCAATTTAGTAAAGCTAACTATAAAAGTGAGGTAAATGTTAACTCAGTACACTTCAGATTACAAAAATAAATGTTAAGATAGTCTTGGGCTATACCTTTTTTGTAAATTCCCACCTCCAGGCCTCATTTGTTAAAAAAATTAAAAATGTTTTTGTCTTTCCCTCCAAATTGACAAAAAATTTGCCTCCTTTTTGCAAAAGAGCCTACAGGTAAGTTAACACATTGTTTTGAGAAGAATGGGCAATTATCATATTTAGAGAAGGATATAAAAACAGTTCAACATCCCTAGCACACAAGACATACCATACTTTTTTGACTATAAAACACACTTTTCCCCAAATCTGGGAGGAAATGGGGGTGCATCTTACAGTTTGAATGTAGCTTGCCTGGCTCGAGGGGGCGGGGGGGGGCATGGTGGAGCGGGGTCACAGGTTATTAAATAAATATTCTACCACATTTTTTGCTTCAAAATTTTTTTCCTATTTTCCTCCTCTAAAACCTAAGTGTGTCTTATGGTCCAGTGCGTCTTATAGGCCTAAAAATGTGGTAGATCTTCTCTACACAGTCTTTTTGCCAAGTAAGGTACCCAAACCTTAAGGCATTCTGACCCTACTCCAATGAGAAAGTAAAAGAAAAGATTCCAGAGCTTTGAAGGTCAATTCACTTCTGCCAAGCTGCACCAAAATGCACACTGATTCACTGGAAGAAATAAGAAAGTAAAATATACAGGTACAATCCTTTTACCTATACTAGCCACATCCACTAACAAATGGAAAATAAAGAGTCTTGGTTTCTGGCCTTTACCCTCAAAAAGTGTTCTTTACTATCTAAACCAAGCCTTCCTACTGTTGAAGATCCTGGAATCCGAGAATTTAAGAGCTAAGTGGGACTGAAAGAGCATCGTTTCCAGCAGGGGAATACCAAGACTCCTGGAGACCAGGCTAATCGGAGCAGAGCCATTTTTACCCCTGAGACACAGGGGACGGGGGAATCCTGAATGCCCTCCTGCCTAAAGCCAACGTGCGCATCTCCATCTGGGGGGAAACTGGAACACCAGTCTCTGCCTCCTCCGTGCTCCCCACCGCATGCGCCATGGTGAGTGGCCCTCAGTGCTCTCCATATGCCTGGAGAATGTGACCAGAGCAGGTGGTACCAAGGTGGGAAGACCCCTCCCCAGCCCCTCACCCGCCACCTCCATCACCAGCAGCACATTCAGCCTTAGCTAAGGGACAAGTCAGTTCCTGGAAGCACAGAAACAGAACTCTCAGAGAAGGCGGAAAGGAAGTCAAATGTCACAAGAGCGCTGCATATGCAGATATGGATCAACCTCTAAGAGTCACTGTTACAATAAAAAAATTTTTCTTAAAGAGATGAGCGGAAGAACTGTATACATACAACACTTGTGTCAGAAAACAGACAAAAGGACTCTGTGGCCTGTGCCCAGAGCCTCTTTCCCGGAGGGCACCCCAGCAGCCAGCGGGGTGGGCATCTGGGCAGCTGGAAAAGAGGGGGTGGGGGCCACCAGCCTCTCCTCACATCCCCTTTTCTGCCTTGTGACTGTGACACTAAGTACATAAGCTGCCTAGTCAGAAAACTAATTTTTAAACTGTATCTATACAAAATAAAAACAAAAAAATTGTTTAATTTTTTCCATGAAAATAAATATTTAAAATAAATAAAATACAAACAACAACAACAAAAGGCAAACATAATGCCAGGGAGAAAAATGTCTTTGGAGCAAAGATGTCTCCACCCAGGGACACTCACAGCTAACCCACTTCATGAAATTTCACGAAGTGACTTCAGAATTTAGCAACTTCCTGCAGGCCTTAGCAACCTGCTGCCGCTCTACACCTTTGTTGGTTCTGCCTCAAACTGGAGGCACACCATGACAAATGAGACAAAGGGGGGCCCGGATTGGAGTGAGGGAACAAACCAGTCTTTTTTTTAAATTACTTGTTAGAAATCAGAATTTAGAACCACCTGAATGAAAAACCTTTTCGAATCTACCCCTGCTCTTTTTCAACTTCTACGAGAACCTGAAGTCCTACTGTGACTTGGTAATTAACCAGAGAGCGGAATGTCTGTGATAGTGTGATGGCTGGGAAACCCCCAGCACTATCAGCTCAGATGTCTTCGCTCAACATTTAAACCACTTTCATGCTGCTGTGAACTTTCAAAGCCATTACTGCAAATCAGATCAGTACTACTAATGCATAAAAGACTAACCACTGATAACTTTAAAAAGTTACAGCAGAATTCCACCATTACAAAGAAGTCGGTAAATGACTGACCAAGTGCACAGTTCTCGGATAAAAAAACACATTACAAACAGGTTAATGAGTTCACCTTGGGGCAGGCGGTCAGGTTTCCCTATCGGTGGCCTATTAGTAAAGCATGTATTTAACCAGAGTAAACGACTAGAAGTCACTTTCCCACTGATTCCTCCCCACCCTCACACTGCCCTGAAAAGCCACTGGAAACTGCCATCAGTAAGACGGCAGCAAGTTCTCCCTTTATCTTATTTACTGAAAGGCTGGACTTACTTAAAATAGAAAGCTTCTGAAAAGCACACAAGCACTGTTAGTAAATTACACATCTTGACTTCTTTTTACCAGTTGCTGCTACAAAAGATATTTCCAGGTTGTATTTCCTTAGATATGATCTCTCCACGAAATTCTTTACAGGTGGAATTTTGAGGCCACGTAGCACAACGCCTGGAGCATGTGGGTACACGGCACCTTCTATATGTGGGACTTCCAACTGCTGAAGGGAACGTCCACGTGTTGTCCATGCAAGCCTGAGATGACTGGTCCAAAAATGATATTAATATTTGCATATGTAATCACATGTGGTACCTGCATCAACTTTACATAATGAAAACAGGAATGGAGGATTTAATATTTAAACAACCTAAGATTAACATCTAGCTCTCACAAATTTGGCCATGATTTAACTTTCAAATCAGAAATTAGTCCTATTCCATCTGAAATGTAGGTTCCAAATAATAAACAGACCTAACTGGTTGGTAAAAATAACTGGCTCCCAATTTTATCTTAACTTAGTCATTCATTCCAATGCAAGAACGTAAATAAAATTCTACTTCAATCCAACAAACATTAATTTTGTTCCTACTCTGTACCAAACATACCGAGATGAGTAAGATTCACCACCTAAAGAGAACGTTCACCTTTTCTCCAGTCTCAGCATTTCTGTTCAAACAGCTTCTTCTTCCTAGAATATTCTGCCTGTCCTACCTGGCCCCACCCCCGCACCTTCCCTTCCTCCTTCTCCTTCAAAAGCAGCAGCTCCCAGGAAGTCGTCCCAGCACCCTCTCAGGACAGCCCCACAGGTGCTAAGGCCCTGTGTTCTTGGGCAATGGCATTGGCACACAGCCCCTAGAGCATCGAGTACATGTATTACCAGGTTTCCAGGTAAAACAGTAGTAGCAACTGCTTCCAGGCTTGTCTCCCAGAAGGCTCAGGTCCTCATTAATCTCTATATCCCCATTCTAGCCCAATATTTGGCTTACACTCCTCAATAAGCAAATACAGTCCTGTGCCACTTGCAGGCAGGAATTCATTCTGAGAAATGTGTTGTTAGGTGATTTTGTCATTGTGTGAACATCATAGAGCGCGCCCAGACAAACCATGATGGTATAGCCTACTATTCACTCAGGCTACATGGTAGAGCCTACTGCTCCTAGGCTACAAGACTGTACAGCATGTTATGGCACAAAACAACAGAGGATTAAATCAAGCACAAGAAAAATGATGCAATGAAGAGATGCAGTAAACGTGGGATGTATGAGGCCAATGTTCCACAGCAAACTTTTTAAAAAGTTTTTAATTTTCACCCAGTATGTTTTTTAACAGATTTTAGAGAGAGAGGAACGAGAGAGTGAGAAAAAGAGAGAAACATCAATGTGAGCAAGAAATATCGATTGCGTGACTGCCGTATGCACCCCAACCAGGGACTGAACCCACCACCTAGGTATGTGCCTGAACTGGGAATCCAACCTGCAACCCTTCGGTCCACAGGATGATGTTCCAACCAACTGAGCAAACATTTTTTGTTACAAGTAGCCAGGGCAGCAAACGTTTTTTGTTACAAGTAGAAAGAGTGCACTTCAAAATAATGATAGAAAGTATGGTATAGCAAATACATAAACCAGTAATACAGTCATTGATTACCATCATCAAGTAACACGCACTGGACATAACTGTACGTGCTGTATTTTATACGACTGGCAGTGCAGCTGGTTGGTTCACACCAGCATCACCACAAACATGCGAGGAATGCATTACACTATGATGTTACAACTGCTACGAAGTCACTAAGTCTTAAGAATTTTTCGGCTTTATCATAGTCTGATGGGACCACAGTGGTTGACTGAAAAGTCATGTGACACAGGACCGAGGATGAGATAACAAAGGCAGAGCAGCCGGCGGGGTGCCCAACAGCATAGGCATTCAAGGCACAGAGGTTTTGGTGTCATTGGCCAGAAAGGCAACTAAGGTCAAGTTGTGAAGAACACCTCTTGTTCCACAACCCGAAAGCGAAAGCTCCAGGACCCACCAGGTCTCTCCTTGAAATGCCAGAAAGTACATGGCCGCGCCTCCACCCTATCTGCCTTCCTTTCGATTATTGTCGAAGCAAACCACCAGACTGTGACACCAGCCAGGCTGGACTCACCCAGGGTACCCTACAGTAGAGACTGCTCATCCCCCTGTTCTGTGAGCAGGGTTGGACTAAAGGTAACTCCCCGCTCCACCAGCCCTATCCTTTTAGTTCTGTGGAACTGGGAGTTTATACCTCACACTATTACCCTAAACACATCTTTCCCTTTGATGTCCTGGGGCTGTTCTGCAAACTACCCTCCACCTCCCAACAGCCATCTCTTCAGAACCACAAGGAACTTTCTACCATACCTGCAGTGTGGCTCCGGGAAAGATCAAAATGCTCATCGTCAGTCACTAGCCTTATCAGATCTCTGGGACCCCAGAGGGGACACCGCTGCCTGCCTAGAACCCTCCCAGTCATCCCAGACCCTCATGCCCAGCAAGCAAGTTCCACTTCCGAACTGAAAGCCGTGGGCTAGGCCTGACTTCCTCCGCTTCCTCCTCAGCAGCGGCTGCCTCCTCCTCCTCCTCCTCCTCCTCCTCCTCCTCCTCGATGACTCAGGTTCCCACTGTCACCTCCCTCCTTTTCCCGCTGCTGACCTCCTTCTCTCAGCTCTCCCTCAGCTCCACCCAAAACCTCGGTCTGCCCAGCTCTCCCCTTTGTCTTTCAGTGAGCTGGAGAATCATCAGCCTCCAGGCATTTTCTTTCTCATTTTACCACTACAATGGGGTGGGGTGGGCAAGTAGGGAAAAGAATGTCACTTCTTTAGACCATTTTTCTTCCACCATCTTTATATAAAATCTCCCCCCGGCCCCCAAACTCTACCAGACTCCTTAAACGAGATGCTGTCCGCAGAGCAGCTGGCTGGCTGGCTGATGGCAGAGCAGGTCTGACCCTCTCTGGTCCTTCTTCACAATGTCTGACTCTACCAACCTCCACCTTCCTAGAGAGCTTGGGTCCTGTGTTGTCTTCTCCACTTCACCTCCTCACATTCAGCTGGGAAGCCTCACTGTTTAAGGGGACAATCCGTCAAATCCCCACTTCCCCAGGCTAAACCAAACTGACTGGCACCCCAGCTCCCATATGCATACCCTGACTTCCACGGTGGCCCAGAGAGCTTCACTGTGAGTCCTCTCCTGCAGCATCCCAGCCTCCACCTCTCTCCCTTCCTTTGCACCTGCTCCTCAAAGTCCTTCAATCTCTGGATAGTTCTCTTTTTACGTGCATCACTTCCAACTATTTGCCAGTATCTTTCTTTCAACACCCTTACTTCTTAACATTCTGACACCCTTCTCCGGAAATATCCAACTATCTGTATTACTTTTGCTCCTCAAAGAACCTGCTGAACGAGAAAGGTTACATAGCGACACAAATTCATGCGTCTAAAAATCTATGGCTTTCAGTGGGTTGATTACACCCAGTAAATCACCTCTGGTCAATTCTTCCTCCACTGGCCCAGAAAGACTACTCTAAATCCTCACTCATCCTCAAAACCCCTGCTCCCCTCCCCCGCCCCCGCCATTCCTGCATGCTTCGGCCATGACCCCTGCACCACACTGCAGAATGGAAATCCTTGCACAAACTAAGCCCTCTAATACCCTCCCTTCAGTGGTAAGCAGTGGCTCTCAACTTCAGCTGGCATGAGACGTACCCAGGGTGCCCTTCCACACTGATACTCAGATTCATTAGGTCTAGAAACACATGACAATAGATTCTGATGAATGACAGTCCACACACCAAACTTTGAAAAAAAAAATTAGTCTACAGCACAGGTCTGCCAAGGCTGGTCCTTGGGCCAAATCCCACCGGCTGCCTGTTTTGGTGTGGCCTGCATGCTAAAAATGTGTTTTATACTTGTAAAGGGTTAAAATAAAACAAGTGAAGAAAATTCCACAACACCTGAAAATGATATGAAATTCAAACTTGTGTCCATAAATAGTTTTAGGAGCTCACAGCCACACCCAATTATTTACATCTTACCTGTGGTTGCTTTCATCCTAGATGGCAGAGCTGAGTGGCTGTGACAAAGACTGTAGGGCCTGCAAAGTCAAAAATATTTACTGTCTAGCCCTTCAGAAAAAAGTTCGCTGGCCCCTGGCCTGCAGGATAAAGTGTAAACCCCTCACCAGAGTATTTCAGCTTCCTGGTGATGTGAGTCCTACTTACTTCTTCAACCTAGAGTCCTGTGGTCCACAAAACTGCAGCCCACCACCCGCTGCGGTGGGCTCTCGGTTTCTTGGATGAAGCACACAATTCCACATTCCATACCTCTGCACGTGCTGTTCTTTTTCACCAGTTTGCCTGACAAATTTGGCAATTCGTTTAACTGAAAACTTGGGTCTTCATCCTTCAAGACCCAAGTGCTGCTCCTCCTCACCTGAGAGATGCTGTCTAATGACCATGCCTCATCTCTTTCCCCTGTGCTTGATTAACTTGTATCCCAGTTATCCACCGAGCAGGGGTGTCCAACCTGGGGGCCATGGGCTGCATGTGGCCCAGGATGGCTATGAATGCAGCCCAACACAAAATTGTAAATTTACTTAAAACAATATGAGGGTTTTTTTTGTTTTCATTAGTATTTGTATATTTAATGTGTAGCCTAAGAAAACTTTTCTTCTACCTATGTGGCCCACAGAAACCAAAAGGCCAGACACCCCTGGTATAGCAATGGTTCTCAAACTTCCAGGCACATTGTTAAATCACCAGCAGCTGGGCCCATCTCCAGAGCAGCAGATGGGGGCACCAGGCAGAGAATGTATTGGGTAGGCCAAAAAGTCTGTATGGTTTCTTCCGTAAAATAAAAGACACATTTTTCATTATCACCAATAACTTTATTGATTTGTATATTTTGAGTATGTTGGCTATCTCTTGCTATTGGCTTCTAGTAGACAGAGGCCAGGGGTGCTGCTAAACATCCTCCAATGCATAAAGCAGCCCCACAGCAAACAATTATTTGGCCAAAACGTCTATCATACCAAGAAACTTCGTAAAGCACTTTTGACGCGTTCAATCAGTCACACTGCCCTGCCCGGTGTGGCTCAGTGGATCGAGGGCCAGCCTGTGAACCAAAGGGTTGCCTGTTCAATTCCCAGTCAGGGCAATGTCTGGGTTGCAAGCCAGGTCCCACATTGGGGGCACTCAAGAGGCAACCAACTGATGTTTGTCTCGCACATTGATGTTTCCCTGCCTCTCTTTTTCCCTCCCTTCCCCGCTCTCTGAAAATAAATAAAATCATTTTTTTTAAAAAGCTTTATTTAATGAAGTTTTATAATGGGTATCAGTAACATTGGCATATACTGTTACTAACAATAAACATTTATTGACAGTCTACTATTTCCTTTGAATACAAGAAGGGATAAAACCTCCACCTCAAAGAGACTTTATATAAGTTTGAAATTCAGCATATAAACCCAGCAAGATAACTAACAACATAAGGCACCATCTACTAAATCAAATGTAAATCACGTCGAAGGTAAACAGTGAGTTCCACAGGCATCCTATGTGTCCGATGGCTTTCCCTTCTCTGTTCCACCTGAGTTCCACCTCCACACCTCGGTCAGCACCTGCACTGCTCTGCGGCTGTACTGCGCTTGTACACGTACAGGGGCCCTCTGTCCCCTCTACTGGTGTGGAAGCTCTTCCAGACAGGAACGATCTCGACTTTTTATTTTTATCCTTGGACTCTACAATCTAGCCAGATACCTGGCACTAGTAACTTTAAATAAATATTTAATTGATTTAATAATGACTATGGAATGTGAGCTGAGCATTTAAGGAAGGGCAAGAGTTAGATAAGAAAAGGGTTGAAGGTTGGGCTTTCCAAGAATGTGGAAGGGAACCAACGGGGTGATTAAAAGTTCTAGGCAAGTAAAGGGACCCTGTGGTCACAGCCACGCCCACCTCCAGCCCGGGCATGAAATAATCAATCAACCCCCTGCAGCTCTCTCATCAGTCCAGAGGGACAGGTTTTCAGACCTGGTCTTCATTCATCCAGCCTTTTAAATTGTAACACAAGCTTACCCTTAATAGTCCTAAAACTTTGCTGCTTTAATCTTAATATCATTTCCTGCATTCTTATGTCCTGGTCTATTTTTCTCATGTCCCTTTTTCTGCTGATTAACTTAGTGAGGGAGGAGTAAACAAACAAACCCAAAACTCCTAATTTAACACTGACTTTATACGAACATAAAATTTGGGGGTACCAGTCAATAAAGATAGCCTTGGCACCCAGAATTCCCCCACCAAAGTGCAAATTCCTCAAAACCAGGAAACAAATTTCAGCTTCCACAACTGCTAATACAACCATGCACCACACAAATGAATGAGGTCAGTATCTCATCTGCCCGGGTAGCTGAGTCAATCTTGCAGACTTAGAAGGCTCTGGTTAAAGTCAGATCACATCACATTCCACAACCAAAACAAAGTGGACAGGACATGAACATATGATTTATTTTTAACTTTTTCTAAATTTTTATTTATTGATTTGACAGTGAGAGAGATAACCATTGACATGTTGTTCCAGTTATTTATGCATTCATTGGTTGATTCTTGTATGTGCCCTGACTGGAATCGAATCCATAACCTCGCCATATGCAGCCTTGGCATATGAGGATGACACTCTAACCAGCTAAGCTACCTGGCCAGTGTGACATGAGCAGATGATTTAAACAAGAAATAAAACACTCATCCTCCGTTCCTTGATTCCCCCTAATTTGGAAAGAAAAGTTCTTATCTAACCTATCTTGAGTAAGTAAAGCTTTATATCTGAATAACGGCACTAAGTGCCAGAGCTCCGTATTTGCTGGACAGACAGGCACTCACTATTTAGAAATCAACTCTCAACACACTCATTTGGGAGGTACCTCTAGAAGGCCCCAAGTCATCACTCATATCCTATGCTCTACCTGAAGCGCTGTGCTCTACTTGTTCTCATTAAATAAGACAATTTTACACTGAACACCTGTAAGAGGATGTCAGACTAATAAAAGTCCCTGGAAACTAAAGCCACAGATTTTTGTCCTCAATGTGGCCACAAGTACACACAGGCTTCCCCCAGGAGTTAACAGAACAGGTAAATGAAAGAATCAGAAAAAACAGTAACAGTGGTTTTCGCTCACATAGTAGGATGCTCAACAGATATTTCAATTTTTGCAAAGAGTAAACTACTTGACACAGGAACATCCAAAGCCAAAGAAGTTCTCAAGAAGTGCATTCAATTCAGAAATTATGAAGGTACATGTGTAATGTGAAGTCATTCACTGGGGGAAAAATCAGTGTCTTTAAAAGGCATATGAAGAACAATTTGGGTAATGTGCAGTATATGTTTTATCATTTTTTTAGCATATCACAGGCCGATAAAAGGCACTCTTCAATGCAACAGGAGCAAACACTGATCAAGGACTGTGCTCCTGAACTGACCTTCAGATCAGGCCCTTTCTCTGGCCCCCTCTGTGCTCGGGGAGGGACCCCTGCAGACCCAGCCACCCCGGGGTGAGAGGATGGAAGGGAGAGAAGGGCTGAGGTTCTTGATCCGCTCCCTACCCCGTCCTGGCAGGGGTTGGGTGCAGCTCTCCCTGGGCAGTGACAACAGGACTTCCTTCCCTTTCCCCTCCGGCTCTCAGGTCTCGGTACCTGAACATTCTCCATCAGTTTCCCTAATGCTGCCCACACCCCTCCAAGTAATTCATTCATGTTTCTCCATGGCAACCCATTGAGTTGAGTTTTGTTTCCTGCCAGGACTGTCTGATACAAGGACCTTCCTCACATAGGGCAATTTATATCTACATAAAATTTATCACCTCCAAAATGTAGATCTTATTGCCAACTCCCATTTTACACATGAGGATACTGAGGCTCTAAGATGTGGTCACACAGGAAGTTTGCTGATGGAGCAGGAATTACAACCAGGTCAGTCTGACATTTAAGATCATTAAAAAGCCCTTGAAAGTGTGAAGAAGACATCACGCTTGCAAACTCTTGAGCCACCATATATCCTCAAATCACACTGTTTATGATTTGGGATGTTTCCCCAAATCTAAAATAAGCTAGCTGGGGCACTGCCCTATAAGTGCTTCTTCCACCAAGTCACTCAGATTGGACCCTGCTGGCGGGAGGAGGGGCAGTCCTAAGATCCAAGAGATCACAGGTGCTCCTTCCTTGCCCACTGCCCACATTCTTTCTTCATTCATCCCAGAAATCCTTAAACATCCATTAAACATCCATTAAACACCCGTAGGGCCCATATATATATATATATTTTTTAAATAAATTAAAAACAGGGTTTCTTGACAGAAACCTAGGAAATTTGGAGATGGGGTTGGATGCAGTTAAAAAACACTTGATAACATCACACTGGCACTTCCCAGTCATAACTCGCCAGGTTCCATTAACAAGTCACTTTCCACACACAAGGCCTCACTGGATTCCTCTCTGCACCTGCGCAGAATAGCTTAAAACAGAAAATGCAATTAAAGTAAATTCTGAAGGGGTGGGGGGCAGGTAAGTACAAAACGAACTCCCCTTAAGGAATTCAGCTATCACTTATACTCATTTCAGGCTAAAAACTGCTGTTATTTCAGCCTTCACTTAGGTCACTAGGTCCCTCCACCCTCACTACACACTGAAGAGTAATTTACAACAGCACAAGGTAGGACTTGATACCTCTCCCAAGTTCTGAACTCACTTGGATCTTGCAACTGATAAGAAAGCAATAGTGAGATCAGGTAAGATTCTGAATCAGATCTTCAGAGGAAACCAGGTAGAAGGTGGATCAATAAATAGTATCCTAGTAAGGCAGCCGGCGGGCTCTCACTTCCTCATTGCTAAAAGAATGTAGTGCAAAGGGCGGCAGGTGTGCTCTTGTTGGGAAAAAAAATCACTAGTGAAAGGCAGAGGAAGAACCCTGGCCAAATACTCAGCATGGAACAAAACAGGCAGGAGTGCAGTGGGCCCTCCTCCAGCAGCCCCACCCGATTCCATTTAAATCAACAAACACTTGTTGACTCAATGCTAAGCCCATGGTGGATCTAGCTTGTAGCGCCTAAAGCAGACAAGCAAATGAGTAAGACAACCACAACCCTCAGGAAGATTTCCTACGAGGAATTATTGTTCTTTATTGCCATTTTCAATTTTCATGGTAGCAGACGACAGAAGAAAGTCCAAATAACTTCAGCAGAGCCCCCTCTTCTCCCACCAACCTGTCCCACTCGGGAGCCCTGGGGAAGCCAGTGTCCTGTGTCCTTCCTCCCTGTCGGATGGACATCACATATGGTACAAAATAATTGTCATCCTGATTTGACAAGTCTCACTGCTGAAGTTTAATACCCAGGTCTCTCATTCAGAAGCTACAGGCTATAGCCTCTAAATTAACCAAGTGTAATTTTTATGTAGAATCATCTACACTAAAAATAATGACTTCACTGATGGGAGAAACAACTAATTCACCTATCAGAAAACTGTAGAACTTGGTAACAGGAAACAAGGCAAACCAAAACTTTTTTATGAGTTCCTTCGGACCTGTCGTGCAGCGTACGTCAATGTCAATGTTTTTCACACTTACAGGGGAAAAACAAACTCAAAAAAAAAAAAAAAAATGCCCACCTGTCTGGTCTGTAGCTGTAAAATCTGCTATGGGGCGGGGACAGAGGGAGATAACATTACCCGCATAGACTCCACTCTCGCACTGGCTCGGGGAGGGGTCTCGCGCCCCGCGTGGCACTCACCTGGTCCAGCGGGATGCCCAGGAGCTGGCTGAGCGGGTGCAGGCAGGTGGAGCCTGTGGTGCGGTAGGAGAGGCTGGACGGCGGCTCGGCTGCCATCCCGCATCTTCGGGGAGGCGGCTGCCCTAGCCCCAGCACGCGCCACACCACTCCGCGTTCTCCCGCCCTAGTGCTCCTGGGTGGCCGCCCGAGGAGCAAGCGACCTCCTCGCCCGCGGGGATCAGGCTGCGAGGCCGAGGGACTCGATCGGACGCCAACTCCCGAGGCGCAAACTTGGCGTTGGCGCCACGGCCAGGGCTCCGTAGGAGGTTCCGCGCCGAGCACGCCGCTTCCCGCTCCCTCCTCTCGGCGCTCATTGGCCTGGCATTGGGGACCGCCCGGGAGGAGGGAGGGAGGCAGGAAAAGTGGGGGCGCGGAGCCCAGCCCGCCCAACCTAACCCGGACCCAAGCCGCGGGGAGTGGAAAGCGATGCCCGCGGGCGCGCTGCTGGCGCACCGCCCCGGGAGCCGGAGGCGCCTCTCCTCCTCCGAGCTCACTGTCCCGTCTCTCCGCAAAACGTCATGACCTCCACCCACAGCACTCAGACGGCCGCCTTTCAAAGAGGCTAAACCCCCGCCCCTCCTTATTTACGCACTCACCCTGCTCCCGGTTCCAACGCTGGCTAAGATTTCCTGCGCTTTCCTTTCGAGCTTTCTCCCTCGCAGTCCTTACCGCCAAGGGTTAACATGCCAGTGGCTGGAGCCCAAGGAGAACCCCGCGCTGCTAGCCAGGGCCCCAGCACCCAGGCTCGCCCTCTTTCTTGAGTTTCATCACTGACAAACTGCACTGAACTTTATTTAAATGGCCAGACCGAAGTTTCTCAACCTATGTCCCCTATCCAGGGGCAAAAGCAGTCCCTCCCACCACCCCTTGTCACCGTGGAGATTTTACAGAGGGCCACCACCGTCAGATGACAGTCTCACAGACACACAGGCGTATGCTTGAAAATTAATTGTACTACACAGGCTCATTAGACAACACACGGGTCTAGAAACTGACCATAACTGAAGCACTGTTCCTCTTATCTTGAGAAAGATAACAGCTTGAGCGGAGCGTTTGAGGAAGAAGGGGCTTGAAAGCACTGTTTAAAAAAAAATCAGCACAGATATAAATTGCCACATAAGAAAAGTTCTACTGATACTGTAATACAATTAATATTAAAAGAACTATTAGATGGCCCAGTATCAAGAGAATAGATAAGTTACACTGTAGATTCTTTAAATAGGCTCCTGGAGAACTGGATATGATCCTAAGATTCGTAAGAGCTGCACCATGAACACACAGTTCTCTTTTCCTTCCCCTTCATCACTGTTTCCATCCTCATTCAATTGCAGATTCATCATCATAATTATTATGTGCTAGATATAACTTTGTAAACGTTGTTTCATATACCAGTGACAATCACCCATGTGGTAGTTATTACAGTCTCTACAGATAAGAAACCTGGAGCTTGTGGAGTTGAAGAACTTGGTTTTATTTAGGGAGGTTCAGTAAAACACATCTGTCTGATTCCCGCGCCTGGGCTCTGAGTCATTACAAGGCTTCGCTTCCTCTAAAACAAAGCACTGCTCTCTTTATCATGAGGCCCACCCACATACCTGACATAGGCCTGTCATTGCAGTGGACTGGCACTATATTTACGGTTCAAAATGAGGTGGCAGCAAGATGCTAGAGGCACTTGGTCTCACCTGTTTTCTATCTGCAGTAGAATGACACTTGATATCAAACTCAGGTCTTTAATCTCCCTTCCGGGAGACTAAACCAGGCACAGAATGTGAAGTCATCCAGAAGATCCAGTGCTCATCCTGATGACTGGTCTAAAATTAAAAGCCAGGCAAAACGACCTGAAAAAGCTTCTGCCATGTTTCAGGAAGGCAGCATGACACTATGGACTGATAAACCCTCAACACCAGTCACATGCCAGACCAGTCCCTAAACAGCAAAACTGAATTAAAGCAGTCCTCAAAGTTTCCAAAGGTAGAACCCCTCGAAAAGATAAAATTGTAATGACAATAGTCCGTCTAGATTTGACCAAAAATAATCACTACAAAACCATCAACAATGATGCGACCCATGTAAAAATGGAATTGCCATTTTAATAATACTAAATGTATGCGTCGAAACTATGTACTCACAGAGTATATTCATTTATACCATCCTTTTGATTCTGCCAACAACTCTCTGAGGTTGGAAGGGCAGGTGTCATCATTTTATTATCATGCCATCATTCTCTCCATTTAAAAAAAATTATTTACTTTTTAGAGGGGGGAAGGCAGGGAGAAAGAGAGGGAAAGAAACATCAATGTGTGGTTGCCTCTGGCACGCCCCCCACTGGAGACCTGGCCTGCAATCCAGGCACGTGCCCTGACTGGGAATTGAACTGACGACCCTTTGGTTCTCAGGCTGGAACGCAATCCACTGAGCCACACCAGCCAGGGCCAACCTCTCCATTTTTATGCATTAGAATACTAATTTCTGGTACTGTGCAGCTAGCTTATACAGCTAGTAAACAGCAAAAGTAGGATTCAAATTTGGCTATTCCATTTTTGTTTGTATTATACAGAAATCTTTTTATTATGCTAGGAGTCCACCTTCAGGAAAACTGCAGAAATTGTTGTCTGCATAGGACATCTAAACTCCATGCTTAACATTTGAGAGCTGATCTGCAGAATGTTCTAAATTGGCCCACAGTAGGTATGACTCTTGCTTTTTAAGCAGTTTTTTTTTTTAAGCATTATCCACACAACCTTAGGGAATATAGATTTTGCAGTCAGTGCTGAGTTTTTTAACGTTTCAGCTCGACCACTTTGTGTTTGCTTAGAACCTGTATTGCCACCTACCTGCATAACATTTTTTAAGGTTGAGATCACCGTTAACATTGTTTTTACATTTGTACATGTTCACAAAATGAAGAAATATAACTGAACACCAACCAGATTTAGTTATTACTGCTGAGTAATAGCATGGTTTCCTAAGAATATCCATCACTTGGTCATTCAAGATAAATCAACACAAATCAGCTCAGCATCCTAACTTATGTACAGACATCAAGGAGATGCTGATGTGTCTAAAGACAATATACCAACCTCTGAAAGAAACCAGTTATGAGAAATGCAAAGCAGAAATCTGTCACTGATAACTGACTGCAGAAATACAGCATGCTAACAAAACTCCTTTAACTAAAAATACTCAGAACAATATTTATAAATATGATTTTGTACCACTTCTGAGTGGTCAGGACTGGAGACTAAAACCTAGAAGAGGAACAGATAATGAAAATACAAAGAACCCAGCCTTCAGAGCAAAACAAAAGGATCTGAAAGTTAATGCTGCCTTTTACTGACTGGTATTGTGACTGAGTAAATCAATTAACTTCCTCAAATCTCAATTTTCTCCTCTATAAAGTGGGAATAAGGATTATGATCTCTTGGGGCCAGTATAAGAACTGAAGGAAAGATTATATGTGAAATAACCTATCACAAAGTAATTGTTCAAAATATATTAACAGCATAGCTAAAGCCTACTCTTTAGGAACTAACATTTTATTTTATTTTTTTGACCCTCACCCACGGATATGTTTATTCATTTTAAAGAGAGAAAAGGGGAGAGAGTGAGAGCAAGAGAGAGAGACATCAATCACTTGCCTCCCATTCGTACCCCAACTAGAGATGGAACCTGCAACTGAGATACGTGCCTTGACAGGGGATCCAAAGTGCAACCTTTTGTTGTTTGGGGACGATGCTCCAACCGACTGAGCCACCCAGCCAGGGCTAACTTCATGTTTAACTTTGGTCTTTTGGGAAGTAGATCTTCCTAAAATATATCCCCATATACTTAAGTGAAGTTAGTGCTCATAACTGAACTTTTAGTGATGAGATGGACATTATTGCAAACAAAGACCATCCTGCAGTAGTGATGGTCGGAGTCCATTGACATGTCAAGAGTTTGTTCTTGCAGTAAACTGCACCCAAAGAGGTAAGCTTTCTCAATTGCTGTGTCCACTTTCTAGTTTTCAGTCTTTTGCCCTCATATTTCAGTTGTCACTGTCTTGCCTCCTACTTTTGTTCTCCTGTGATCTGGGGAACTCTATAGGTTGCTGTAGAATCACTAGGCTTTGAAAGCTGAGTGCCTAAAGGAGTTGTTAAAGAAGTGAAGTACTTCAATTTTAAGTAAACATTATGCTATCTTGAATATTCAGAGGCTTTTTTTTCTTTACTTCCTGCTTCTTTGGCTGTGTTCCAAATACATAGTTACCCTTGCCAAAGAAGTGTCCCATATAATAAAGTGTGATTGAAGATAATATTGGAGAATACAGAGATAGGCAAAATCCTATCTGCTTATGCTGCCAGGATTTTCTGGTTGGCTGCGGCAGGGAGCTGGTGTTGAGAGAGACAGAGAGAGATAGGGTCTATCCCGATACCCCTGGAGCCTCAGGTATCCTGAGATGCTTGGCCCCCACCCTCTCCACCCTCCATCCCTACCATACCATGGGTATTGTTCCTGAGGCCACTGTCATCTTTGGCTTCTGGGAGCGCCGTAGCAATAACCCTTTACTCCAGACCATATATTCATTTTGGAGGCTACTTGGAATGTCCCCAACTCTTGTATTTTTACCTTACTCCACACCCTCTGTTCTGCACCCTGGCCTAGTGAAAGTGCCAAGCACAACAGTATTTCAGAGTGAATGGATGGATGGTTTCCTGGCAAACAGCGCAGCCAATGGGACACATGACTGTCTCTTCTTTTCTCACTGAAGTCCTCATGATCCAGATTGTTGTTCAGAGCCTGCGTGGCCTTCCGTCAGCACATTACACTGGGTAGCCCCAAATGCTGAGTATGTAGTCTGTGATTTACAGGACCATAGTAGATACGTATTGCCCCTGTTGCCCAGGTTCTATTCCTATACTCCTAATGTGCCATTTTTGCAATGGAGCAGGTTCTGTCAATTGTCAACCTCCAAGAAAATGGCATCGCCTTTAGTTGACAACAAGGCATTTTTTTTCACTTTTTTATTGAATTTATTGGGGTGACACTGGTTAATAAAATTATATAGGTTTCAAGTGTACAATTCTATAACACGCCCTCTGTATATTGTATTCTGTGTTCACCACCCCAAGTCAGGTCTCCTTCCGTCACCATTTGACCGCAAGGCATTTTTTGCATACATGGTGTGCATCCTTCAGAATTAGCATTCCCCAGATTCACCTGGGGAGACAGTGTCTTTGCTTGTGAAGGTTGATTCAACATTCAGCAAATATTTATTGAAGAGCTGTTATTTATAAAGCATTTTTCCAGGTGCTTGGGAGACACATCAACTCCAAAAAGACAAAAATCCCTCCCCTGCTGGAGCTTATGCTCTAGTAGGAGAAGGAATAAACAAACAAACAAAAAGTCATATTACTATGTCAAAGATGATAAGTGCATAGAACAGAAGGAAGGTGCAGCAAGGTAAAAAGGTGAATGGGGGTAGGATACATAGGTTGCAGTGTTTAATAGGAGAGGTCTCATTGAGGTCATACTTGAACAAAGACCTAAAGAAAGCTAAGGAGTTAATGGAGCAGATTTCTGGACAAAGAACATTTTAGAAAGAGGAACTAACTAGAGCAAAGGCCCTAAGACAGGAATAGGCCTGGCAGGGTGGAAAAACCTCAGGCTGGCCAGGAAGGCTGGAGCAGAGTGGATGAGGGGAGAGAGGGAGGAGATGAGCCAGTGAGGTATGGGGGTGGGGGGAGCAGGCTCCAGGGACCTCAGAGGCCCTTTTAACAACTTTGGCTGCCCCTCTGATAGTGGTGAAGAGTCACTGCAGGAATTTGAACAAAGGAGTGCCTATACTCTTTAAACCACTACTCTGCTTTTTCTCTCCCCCCAGCCCTTGGTAAGCACCATTCTGCTTTCTGTTTCTATGAATTTGACCATTTTAGATACTTCATATAAGTGGAATCACACAGTAATTCTGTCTTTTGGTTACTGGCTAATTTCACATGGCATAATGTCCTCCAGTTTCATACATATTATAGCATGTGTTAGGATTTCTTTCTGTTTTAAGGCTATGCAATATTCCACTGTATTTTTGCAATTTTTTAATCAATTTTTCTGTTGATGTACACTTCGATTGCTTGCACCTCTTTGCTATTATGAGTAGTGCTGCTATGAAAATGGATGTGCAAATATCTCTTTGAGACCCTACTTCCAATTCTTTTGGGGCTTGCTAGATTGTATGGTAGTTCTATTTCTAATATTTTGAAGAACCATTGTACTTTTTTCCATAACAGTTATGACATTTTATAATCTCAGCAACAATGAACGATTCCAGTTTCTCCACGTCCTGGCCAACATTTGTTATTTTCAGTTTGTTTGTTCATCGTAGCAATCCAAATGGGTATGTGGTAATATCTCATTGGGGTATTGATTTGCATTTGTTTTATGATTAGTGATGTTAAGCAACTTTTCATATGCTTTATATCATCTTTAGAGAAGTTTCTATTCAAGTCTTTTGCCCATTTTTTAGTCAAGTTATTAGATTTTTTAAAAACTATTGAGTTGTAGGAGTTCTCTTATATTCTGGATATTAACCCCTTAGCAGACATATTATATGCAAATATTTTGCATAAGCTGCCTTTTCTCTTTGTTGATTGTGTCTTTTGGTGCACAAAAATCTTTGATATAGTTCCCACTTTCCTTTCTTCACTTTTCTTGACTGTCCTTTTGGTCATATCCAAGTAATTATTGCCAATCCAATATCACGAAATTTTCCCCCTATGTTTTCTTCTAAGAGGTTTCCTGCTTTCGGTTTTATGTTTAGGTCTTTAGTCTTTAATCTCTTTTGAGTTGTTGTTTTTTTTATGGACCTTGAGAGCTTGTTTGGAGTTTCTAACAGAGAGCTATTCGTATATCCTTCACCAAAGCATGGTCCTCTCCTCTATCAAGGAAGGTTGTCTCCTCCACCAAGATCACAGCTTCTAGAGGGACACATGTGGAGTACTGAGGGAGGGAGGGGACATCCGCCTAGCCAGCCAGATCAGCCAAATCAACCCTGGCAATCAATGGAGTGACAGATGTCACAGGCAGATCACCCTCATAGCCAATCTCTTTTGAGTTAATTTTTAGATATGGTGTAAGATAAGGGTCCAACTGCATCTTTTGCATGTGGTGTTTGGAAAACACCATTTGTTGAACAGACTGTCCTCTTCCCATTGAGTAATCTTTTTTAAATATATTTTTGATTATGTTATTACAGTTGTCCCATTTCCCCCGCTTCATTCCCCTCCACCCTCCACACCCTCTCCCACCCACATTCCCCCCTTTAGTTCATGTCCATGTGTCATACTTGTAAGTTCTTTAGCTTCTACATTTCCCACACTACTCTTGCCCTCCCCCTGTCTATTTTCTACCCACTATCTATGCTACTTATTCTCTGTACCTTCCCCCCTCTCTCCCCCTCCCACTCCCCTGTTGCTAACCCTCCATGTGTTCTCCATTTCTGTGGTTCCGTTCCTGTTCTACTTGTTTGCTTAGTTGGCTTTTGTTTTTGTTTTAGGTGTGGTTGTTAATAATTGTGAGTTTGCTGTCATTTTAGTAAACATGTTTTTTATCTTCTTTTTCTTAGATAAGTCCCTTTAACATTTCATAGAATAAGGGCTTGGTGATGATGAACTCCTTGAACTTGACCTTATCTGAGAAGCACTTTATCTGCCCTTCCATTCTAAATGAAAGCTTTGCTGGATAGAGCAATCTTGGATGGAGGTCCTTGCCTTTCATGACTTGGAATACTCCTTTCCAGCCTCTTCTTGCCTGCAAGGTCTCTTTTGAGAAATCAGCTGACAGTCTGATGCGAACTCCTTTGTAGGTTATTGTCTCCTTATCTCTTGCTGCTTCTAGAATTCTCTCTTTCATTTTAATCTTGGCTAATGTGATTATGATGTGCTTTGGTACGTGCTTCCTTGGGTCCATCTTCTTTGGGACTCTCTGAGCTTCCTGGACTTCCTGGAAGTCTATTTCCTTTGCCAGATTGGGGAAGTTCTCCTTTATCATTTGTTCAAGTAAGTTCTCCACTTGCTCTTCCTCTTCCAGTACCCCTATAATTCAGATGTTGGAACATTTAAAGATGTCCTGGAGGTTCCTAAGCCTCTCCTCATGTCTTGAATTCTTGTTTCTTCCTTCTTTTCTGTTTGGTTGTTTCTTCCTTCTGGTCCACTCCATTGATCTGAGTCCCAGTTTTCTTCCTATCACTATCGGTTCTCTGTGCATTTTCCTTCATTTCACTTGTGTAGCTTTCATTTTTTTCATCTAATTTGCGACCAAATTCAACCAATTCTGTAAGCATCCTGATCACCAGTGCTTTGAACTGTGCATCTCATAGATTGGTTATCTCTTGGTTGCTTAGGTGTATTTGCTCTGGGGCTTTGATCTGTTCTTCTGTTTGGGCCATTGTTTGGTTTTGGTTTTGGTTTTGGTTTTGGTTTTGGTTTTGGTTTTGGTTTTTTGGTCTGGTAGCACCTGTTACATAAAAAGAGTGGAGCCTTAGGTGTTCCCCAGCACAGGGCAACCCAGTTAATAGGTTGTGATGCTGTATGTGGGGGAGGAGTCCGAGAGAGAACAATGTCAATTACTCTGCTCTCTGTCAGATTTCAGTCCCTTGCTCTGCTTCCCCCAAGCAAACTGGGCCCTTCTCATACTGATTCCTGGTGGATGGGTTTGTGTACTTTCTAGGACCCTGTGGGTCTCTCCAACGAACTCTCCTATGAGGCTGGGAGTCTCTCCTGATACCTCAACCCCCACAGGTGTTTTCAATCGGTGTTTTGAGGCTTTATTTCCCCGCGCTGGGGCCCTGGGTTGTGTGGTCTGCCTTGCTCTACACTTTCACCTGATTTATCTGAGCATGAATGTGGGACCACCAGGTCAGCCAGCTGCCTTGCACACTGTGCCGGGCTTCACAATCACCGCCTCACTGGGTCTGCCCATTGCCACCCCGCACCCGGGGTCCGTGCACCCAGGGTCTGCCCGCTGCCATCTTGTGCACCCAGTGCTACCACTTCTGCGACCCGTCTCTGCCTAGCCGCCTGACTCTGCCCCTCCTACCAGTCTGGATGAATGTGTATATTTTAATTCGTTGGTTGTCGGACTTCCATACAGTTCAATTTTCTGTAAGTTCTGGTTGTTATTTTGTTTCTAAATTGTTGTTGTCCTTATTTTGGTTGTGCAAGGAGGCACAGTATGTCTACCTACACCTCTATTTTGTCCGGAAGTCCTACCCCATTGAGGAATCTTGATACATGTTGAAAATCATGGACCATACATTGACCATATATGGAAGGGTTGATCCAAATTCCTTCATTTTTAACGTTAAACTATTAAACTATCCTCTTTAAAATCTAACCCATTATAGGGCTTACCATTTTCCAACCTAAGACAGCTTTCTACCAGAGAGGAATTTTGTCAGATTATTTTCGCATTGTCCCCCAGCTGACACACCTGTGAATGCAGTCTCTCTGGGCTGCAGTTTCCATGAGTGTGTGTGTGTGTGTGTGTGTGTGTGTGTGTGTGTGTGAGAGAGAGAGAGAGAGAGAGAGAGAGAGAGAGAGAGAGAGAGAGAGAAATACGACTGCCCTGCAAACTGTAGATTTTAAAAACTATGTTTATTGAGAGATGCATCATATGTGTAAAGTGTAGTAATATATATAATTTAAAGAAAACTAGTCAAATGAAACAGATATGCATGTTCCCTCAACCCATTTTAGGAAAGACAATATCAGAAATACCATCAACAGTGCTCTTCAAACTGAGGCTTTCGACCCTCTCGCCTTTCCTCACCCCTGCTAAGGTATGTGAAAACTTTCTAGGGGGTACATGCATATCTACCAATTTAAGGAAATCTATTTTTATATACCCAAATTTCATATATACTCTTCCTGAACCAAATTTGCCTGAGAACACTTGAGTTCACAATTGTTCTCCTTTTATTTAACCAAAGCACCCACTGCAAATATCACAGAGGACCAGGTCCTGGGGGGTGAACCCTCTCATCTCCAGATGGGCCAGGCCTCCTGAAGGATTAAGCAAGGCATCATAAACCCACAGGGCTTCCTTTGTTTCTCATTTTATACATATTTCTGTTAAGAGTAAAGCATAAATTTTACCATCAAGTATTTGGGCTCCTGTTAAGATGTTCTGAAGTTAGATCTACAGTGATGATAAGGAATGGGGGTAGCTATGATAGCTTTCACCTCTTTATCCCCCAGTTCATTTTCAAAGGATGAGGAAGAGACCTGGGGGAACAAGCCAAGAAGAACATGGGTGAAAACTATTCAACACTAGAAACCTGAGCTTTTTTCATATATTTAAAATGAAGTATTTCCATTGAGCTAGTCTCAAGACTATTTCCTAGGGTATATCATTTGCTGGAAATAAAAATATTTTGAGATAAAGAAGCAGAATTATTCTAATTCTTTTCAATAAAACTGAAATGTTTTCTGGGACTGCCAAATGTTTAGGATGATTTGTTCAAAACCCAAAGAAAAAATGTTCATGTAAATTATTTTATGTGGTATGGAGTATTCAATGTAGTAATTAAAAGCTATTTTGCTAATTGTAAATTTTCTTTGTAATTATCTGGATTTCTCATCTTTTTTCTTCCTGTAAAATGCTTACCAGTTTTTCCTACTCATAAAAAAATTTCTAAATGAGCTGCTAATCCCACCATTCTTACCAATATAAACATTCCTATTTATAAAAACCATAGGACATCATGATTCTTCTTACAAAGAATGTATTCTCAGACTTCCAGTCAAGATGGCAATGTAGGATGTGGCGGTACTCACATCCTCCCACAACCACATCAGAATTACAACTAAACTACAGAACAACCATCATTCAGAACTGCCCTAAATCTAGCTGAATGAAAGTCCCACAAATAGGGATTTAAAGAAGTCACATGGACACTGGTAGGAGGGACAGAGATGTGGAACAGGCTGGTCCTACACCACGTGTGGTGGATAAAAATCTGGAGGGATATCTTGGCTGTGGGTCTTCCCGAAGAGTGAGGAGTCCCAGACCCACACCTGGTTCCCCACTTCAGGGTTCCAGTGCCAGGAAGAGAAGTCCCCATAACTTCTAGCTGTAAAAGCCAGCAAGGATTGTGGCTGAGGGAGACAGTGCTTCTAAAGTCCAGGCAATTCCTCTTAAAGGACCCACGTACAGACTTACTCTGACTCGCTACCTCTGAGTTGCAGCTCTAGGGCAGCAGCATGAAAGGCACCAGAGGCACATGGGGGAGGAACTGAAATGCCTGGCATTAGGGCAAGAGCTGGACAGCTTTCTCCCAGACAGAAATGCTAGCAGAGGCCCTGGTTTGTTTGATGAGCACTCCCCCCGCAGAGAGCAGGCAGTTGCCATCGACCTGGATATCTGTTTGCTCTCCCTGGTGATTCCCTGAGACCCTGTACCATGAAATTCACAGGCCTACCAAGCTGTTTCCAGTGCAGGGCAGAGGGAAATAAAGGAGAGAGAAAAATGGGACAACTGTAATAGCATAATCAATAAAATATACTTAAAAAAAGAATTATATTTATATGCATATTTTGTTTTGGATAAGAATGATACAGTAACCAACAGATGACTTTCAAACGTAACAATCTACAAGGACAAAACTATGTAAGGGAAATAGAATGGAAATATTATTCAAGATTTACATATTTTCACGTGGAAAAGCTTATTGGTATATGTCCTAAGTGGTCGGTGACAGTATCAAAATTTATAATATGTTCTATTAAATACTTTTAAAAGCAATGTATCACAGTATCATGTTTAAGTGCAATATTTATAACATGCTAGAAATTACATTCTTTGCAACTATTTCAACTTATAATGAAAATGTTTGATGTTAACTTGAAATGTAGAAGCAAATACATGTTTTTTCCAAGTTGTTTAATGGAATAAGTGAAGAAAATATTTGCCTTAAGAAGTCCTATGTAACCCTTCTCAATGCATCACCATCTCAGAAAGGTAGCAATCTTTTAATGTTAGGTATGTACTTGCTTCTTTTAGCAGCTTTACTACATATGTCTACATCTCTAAGCATATATTGTTAGGTTTAGCTGGTTTTAACCTCTATATAGGAATCTCCTCATCCTTGGGTGTTGTTTCACTCAGTAGTATGTTTTTGAGATTCATTCATTTAGAGATGTGTTAAAACAGCTCCTTCATTTCCACTGCTGTGTAGTATTCATCTGCATAAAATGTACCACAATTCATTTAACAATTATCTGGTCCATTTGACATCTGAAAACAATTTATTTCAGGTTTTTGCTTTTAAAAACACCAATGTAGAATATTGTTATGAATACGCTTGACCTCTGGCAAACACATGAAGACTTTCCCTGTAGTGCAGCTGTAGGAGAAAACACGGCGGGCGCATACGCAGAGTGCATGTTTAACATTCCAAGGTAAGGCCGAGCACTTTGCCAAAGTGGCTGTGCTGTCACACTTGGCATTGGCAGCCTTCTCAGTTTTTTCTCAGACTGGTGAGGGTGAGGTACTTTCATCGTTTTGTCTATTAGTAATTGAGTTGAGCGTGTTTTCATCTGTCTGGGGGCCATTTATGGCTCCTCTTTTCTAAAATATCTGTTCATGCCTTTTGCCTGTCTCTCTGTAATTTTTGTGGTTTATCTATTTCATTTTTATTTTTAGGAGTATTATATGTGTTCTGGAAGCTAGTATTGAATATTTATCAGTCATAATTGTAGTAAATATCTTCTCCCAGCCTATAGCCTGTGTTTCACTGTCTTTACAGTATTTTCAAATAAATCATCTTAATATAAATTTAGCCACACTTATCCATCCTTTTTCTTTATTGTTGCATCCTACTTAAGAAATCTGTCTAACAAACTGACAGTGACTGGGGTGAGGGGAGGGGAATAACGGAGGAAAGAAGGGGAAGGGGCAAATCAAGGAATACGTATAAAAGACCCTGGGCATGGACAACGGGTTGGGGATTGACTGTGGGGACTGACTGTGGGGCGGGGGGAGCGGCAGGGGAGAGTGGGGCAGGGGAGAGCAACTGGGAAAAAGAGGGACGAATTGAACAAAAGTTAAAAAAAAAAATGGAAAGAAATCTATCTTACCTGGAATTCACAGATAAAACTGTTCTCTATTGTCTCCTAATTTTTTAAAAACAGATTTATTTTTTGAGCGGTTTTAGGTTTACAGAAAAATTGATCGGAAATACAAAGATTTACTATATACCCCCCCTCACATTTTCCTCTATTACTCACATCTTGTGTTAGTGTGGTACATTTGTTAGAGCTGATGAGCCAATATTGCTATGTTATTGTTAATTAAAGTTCATAGTATACATTAGAGTTCACTCTTTGTCTTGTATATTCTATGAGTTTTGACAAATGTGTAATGACATGTATCCATCATCACTGTATCAAACGGTAGTTTCACACTATTCTAAATGTATTCTGTGCTCCACTTCTTCACCCCTCCCTCCCTGCCACTCCCCCACCCTGTGCCTCTGTAGTTTTGACTACTCCTGAATGTCATGTAGTTGAAATCATGCACTATGTAATCTTTTCAGATAAGTCCTTTTCATTTGACAATATGTTTCATAGTTTCCTTTATGTTTTTTTCATGGCTTGACGACTCATTTTCTCACCGAATAATATTCCCTTGTATGGATGCACTACAATTGTTTATACATTTCACCTACTGAAGGACACCTTGGGTACCTAAAACTTTGGTTTTGTACTAAAGTACTTGTCTCATCTGAAATTAATTTCTGGGTATGATGTGAGACAGAATTCAGTGTTCATTTTTTCCCCGTATGGATTATCAGATTTTCCAGAACCTTTTATTAGCCTTTCTGTCTTTTGCTCACTGATCCAGCTGTCATATATCAAGTTTTAATTTTTGCATCGATCTGCTTCTAAGCCCACTGTTTTATTCCACTGGTTGTCTGTCTACCTTGGGCCAACACCACGATGTCACAACTATAATACATGTGTTACAAGTCTTGGCACCAGGTAGGGTATGGTCCACTGTGTAGTTTTTGAAGAGCATGTTGGCTAATCTGGGACCTTCTTTTCCATATAAATTTGAAAACCAGTTCTTTGGGTCCAGGAAAAACTCCACTGAGTTTGGTTAGAATTACATTGAGTCTACTTTTTAATTTTTGGAGAAATTCTGACTTTGTGCTGAACTGAAGTCTTTATAGAGACTTTTGCCCCATGAAGACAGTATTTCTCTCTATGTATTCAGATCTTAAGATTTTTAAGAAAGGTTTATCATTTTCTACATAAATGACTTGATTGTTTTTATTAGATTTATTCCAGGTACATTATATTTTTTATTCTTTGATTTTTTACATTATATGTCTTTATTGCACTTTACTTTTGAAAGCAATCTATCTTACATGTAGTAGTCTTTTAAATTTGTATTGTTAATTGTATTTATTTATATATAGATTCCTTGGAGATTTCTAAGCATAAGGTCATACCACTTTCTCAAAAAGGTTACAGTTTATGTCCTCCTTTCTTTTTTAAATATATTTTATTGATTATGCTATTACAGTTGTCCCATTTCTCCCCCATCATTCCCCTCCACCCTGCATACCCCCTCCCACCCACATTCCCCTCCTTTAGGTCACATCCATGTGTCATAAGTTCTTTAGCTTCTACTTTTCCCACACTATTCTTGTCCTCCCCCTGTCTATTTTCTACCCACCATCTATGCTACTTATTCTCTGTACCTTTTCCCCCTCTCTCCTCCTCCCACTCCCCTGTTGCTAACCCTCCATATGATCTCCATTTCTGTGTTTCTGTTCCTGTTCTACTTGTTTGCTTAGTTTGCTTTTGTTTTAGGTGTGGTTGTTAATAGCTGTGAGTTTGCTGTCTTTTTACTGCCATATTTTTGATCTTCTCTTTCTTAGATAAGTCCCTTTAACACTTCATATAATAAGGGCTTGGTGATGATGAACTCCTTGAACTTGACCTTATCTGAGAAGCACTTTATCTGCCCTTCCATTCTAAATGACAGCTTTGCTGGATAGAGCAATCTTGGATGTAGGTCCTTGACTTTCATGACTTGGAATACTTCTTTCCAGCCCCTTCTTGCCTGGAAGGTCTCTTTTGAGAAATCAGCTGACAGTCTGATAGGAACTCCTTTGTAGGTGACTGTCCCCTTATCCCTTGCTGCTTCTAGAATTCTCTCCTTCATTTGAATCTTGGCTAATGTAATGATGGTGTGCCTTGGTGTGTTCCTCCTTGGGTCCAACTTCTTTGGGACTCTCTGAGATTCCTAGACTTCCTGGTAGTCTATTTCCTTTGCCAGATTGGGGAAGTTCTCCTTTATTATTTGTTCAAATAAATTTTCCACTTGTTGCCTTTCCTCTTCCTCTTCTGATATCCCTATAATTCGGATGTTGGGATGTTTAAAGATATCCTGGAGGTTCCTAAGCCTCTCCTCATTTTTTTGAATCCTTATTTCTTCCTTCTTTTCTGTTTGTTTGTTTATTTGTTTGTTTCTTCCTTCTGGTCCACTCCATTGATTTGAGGCCCAGTTTTTCTCCCATCACTATTGGTTCCCTGTGCGTTTTCCTTCATTTCACTTATTGCAGCCTTCATTTCTTCACCTAATTTGTGACCAAAATCAACCAATTCTGTGAGCATCCTGATAACCAGTGCTTTGAACTGTGCATCTGATAGGTTGGCTATCTCTTGGTCGCTTAGATGAATTGGCTCTGGGGCTTTGATCTTTTCTCCCGTTTGAGCCATTTTTGTTTTTGTTTTTGTTTTTGTTTCTGTTTCTGGGTTGTTTTTTGTTTGTTTGTTTGTTTGTTTGGGTCTGGTCGAGGCTGTTACTGCCTCAGAGGGGCAGAGGCTTAGGTGTTCACCAAAGTGGTGCAGCCCAGTTGCTGGGTTGCAACGCTGTATGTGGGGGTGGGGTCTGAGAGGGAACAATGGCGCTTGCTCAGCTCTCTCTCATATTTCAGTCCCTTCTGCCACTTTCCCCAAGCAAATTGGGCCCTTCTGGTGCTGATTTCCATGTGGGTGGGCTTGTGTACATTCTAGGACCCTGTGGGTCTCTCCAACAAACTCTCCTGTGAGGCTGGGAGTCTCTCCCGGCATCTCAACACCCACAAGTGTTTTCAATTGGTGCTTTTAGGCTTTATTTCCTGGCACTGGGGCCTTGGGTTACACAGTCTGTCTCGCTGCCCGTTTTCGCCTGGTTTATCTGCTCGCAAATGTGTGACTGTGGTCAGCCACCTTGTGCACCTTGCTTGGTCTGCTCATTGCCTCCCTGCACCCTGTAACTGCCACCTGTGCGCCAGGGGTGTGCCAACCGCCACCTGTGCATCCGGGACCACCAGCCACTGCTTTTTCCTGCTGTGATCCCTCCCTGCCGGACGCCAATTCCACCCCTCTTACCGGTCTGGGTGAATCATTGTTGGATTTCTGTACAATTCAATTTTCTATCTATTCTGTTGTTTTTTTTGGTTCTAAATTTTTGTTGTCCTTAATTTTGGTTGTGAAAGGAGATATAGTGTGTCCACCCATGCCTCCATCTTGGCCGGAATTCTACGTCCTCCTTTCTAATCCTTACATTTCTGTTTCTTTTTCTTACCCTATTAAGATGGCTAAAACCTCTAGTATTTTCATATGGAGTTTGATAAAATGTGGTTGTCTTGAATGCTTTATTGGGGAAACTAAATACATCAATATGACACAGTGTGTCAGGACTTAGGAATCATTTCTAGAAAGTGTATAAAAACTAAGGCCACATTTAATTCCTCCTTAGAAGACAGAGATCATTTCCTGCCATGTATTTATCATGTAGCTTAAAATCATAAATTAATATTTTGCTAATTGAAGACAATTATATAAGCATTTACCAAGTCTTAAGACAGATAGAACATTGCTTTGAAGTAAGAAGATAGATTTTAAAACCATCAATCGTTTTATTAATGCCTTTATTGAACGTAGGACCTATGGAATGTAGGCCCATGTTAAGGATAATGCCTTTGCCGGACATTGTCCTGGATCATACAGATATAATGATGTGCAAACACAGCTCTCAGTTACTAACCAGGGGAGGGGAAGGGACTGTGTTTAAACAGTGAAACATTTTGTGTCAACCAGTTCTTCCAAAATAACAGCCATTGAGTAGTGCTCATACGTAATCCGTGACAGACACTGTGGAGACAGCATATGGGTGAACCACTGTGCTCACACTGAGCTAAAAGCTGCCTTTCTAAAACTCTTAACCACAACTCCTAGTTGTGCCAAAGGAAAGAAAATGATGAAAATAAAATGTATTTCTTCCAATTAACAGTAGGTAAAATCTGTAAAAACATCTTTTTTCTCTCCCTTTTTTAAAATTAAATTTACTGGGGTAAGATTCATTAAAAACATTATGTAAATTTCAGGTACAAACTTTATTATATAACATCTGTATGCTCCACTGTATGCTCACCACCCAAAGTCTCATTTTCTTCTTTCCCTCTCTCTTCTAAGCCTTCACTTTTCTTGCGTAAACTTCCATTCCTCCAATAACAGTGTGATTTTAGGACCCTGTATCATCCTGGCCACACTCCTCCTGAGATCCTAGTGTTTGTCCCTGTCTCTCTCAAAAACTAATACACACAACTGAAAATAATCTCCCAATCCAGAAATGACCAGAACAATGTAGACAGCAACTAGCCTCAGCTACTTCTAGAAGTTAAAAACATCCCTGCCACAAAGAAGTAAATTTACATTAGTTCATTTAGTGCTGTGGTATAGGACTAAGACCTATTGTTATGTAGTTCAGGAAATCAGATTTGAACTTAAACAAGTAAGAATTTCTACTAAGAGTCTTTTAGGAATAGCTATTAGGTCACATCTCTCCAATCCTATAACTATCAAGTAGCTTTCTGATCATGTTTTATTGTTTCTTTCGATTGCAAATAACAGAAATCCCATTAAAGTATCCTTAGAACAATTGTTTAACAGGCAGAGATTTATTGGTTTTCATACCTAGTCAGATCCCTGAAAAGTTCCAGAGTAGTTGCACTTCACATGCAACTAGACGCAGGGTCTCAAGGTTTTCAGGACTGGTCTTTTGCCATCTCTAGGCTTTGCGTTCCCACTGTGGTTGCTCCGTTCTCATGCAATGCTCCCTTCAGATGGCAACATGGCGGTGGCAATTCCAGCCGATGTCCTAGCCTTTCCACAAGCAGAGAGATGCTGTCCTCCCAACACAAACCTCAGGATGGAATCTCACTGGCTCTGGATAGGTCATGGGCCCAGCTCGGAACCAATCACTGGATGTGCTATTCTGGTTGGCCAGGTCTGTAACCAGGTGCCCATTGGCTGTTGTGGGGGAGGAGTAATTTTACAAGGAAAAGAAGGGGTTTCTGTTATCAAAAGAAGAGGGAGTGGTTGTCAGATTTTTGGTAAAAACAAATGTCCACTTCAGCTCTAAAATTTCAGACATATTTATCCCTGTTAAATTGAACCCACAGTTCTAATTCTAATGTTGACACCTTCACTATCTAGCAGCATAGTCTTGGCTTAAACATTTAACCCTCTGAGTTTATTTACTCTGTAAAACGAAGGAGAAAAGGAGGTGAATTAATCACTAAAGCTATTTTCACTCTTAATTCCCTCATTTCATGATATATATGTTAAGTGAGTGGAGGAAAACAAGACTTTAAACTACATTCTCCTTGTGAAAGGATTAGAGATTTTTTTCCTTTTTTTTTCTTCAGTTTTCTATACTGAGGCTAGATTATACCTTTAAAAATATTTACTTTTTAATTCAAAAGTAAAATATTAACATATTCTCATTTTTTAATATATCAAATGTACAAGGTGCAGTTTCCTTTGGTGCCACTCAAGATCTGAGTGTCCTTTCTAGAGAAAATGACTCACCAATTTGCTGTGCATCCAAACGCATCTTTACTTTGAGTTTTAAACCTCTGTGTGTGTGTGTCTATGTCTATTTCTCCATGTGTTTTATGCGTAGGAAGGGTTGATTTTATACCTAAATCTTGTTATGCTTTACTTCTTGTTCTGCAAATTGTACTTTGGTCACCTAACAGTATCTCTGGAAGACCTCTCCACATTCGCACACACAGGACTTCGCCATTTTCCGGCGTGTGCTGTGCAGTCGGGATATGCTGCGGTGTGTTTATTCCAGTGCTGATGCCCCCAGTTCTGCCTGCTACCAGCACTGGCGCAGTGAGGGTGCATGTACTCCGCCATGGCCACGTAGAAACGGACACAGAACTGCTGAGCCGTAGATTGTGTACTCGTTTCATTCTAACAGACCCTGCCAAAACTGTACTGTGGAGTAGCTATAAAAATTTACACTAAAAAAATCAGTAAGGCTCCCCATGTTTTTACATCACCGTCAGTATTTGATACAAAGAGTTTGTTCCTCCAATGAGTAAAAAATTGTATTTCTTTGTTTCAACTTGCATTCCCCCATTACTGATGGAGCTGAGCATCTTATTTTATGGCTCATTTGTATTTAATCTTCAAGGAACAGGATTATCTGTACATGACTTTTGGTCATTTTTCCCCTAGAATTTTTTTGTTTCTTTTTGAAACAAATATCTATGCTCTGAGTGTTAGTTTTGTTTTGCTGAAGTGCACTTTTTTGTAACTCATTCAGATAAGAACTACAGATGGTCAACTTTCTAAGTCCATGCATTTCTGAAGTGTTCTGCACACTGTATGCATGGATGGTTTTGTTTGTTTCAACGCATTTATTCTGTAATTATTAGGAATATTGAACATTCATCATGTTTATTCTGAAAACCATCATGAACTGGAAATATTTTGTGATTTAAAAAATGTCACTAAGAGAAAGCAGGAGCAAATGTACAAATCTTAAATCTTTGTGTTATGCCTTAAAAATAAAACTATTTCAGCTAAAAATAAAATATATTCTCAAATGAAAGCAATGATAAAATTAAAATTCCTGTGACTATAAGGTTTATCAAGTATGCTATCTCCATGGGAATCCCTAAATTAAATTCTAAAAATACTCATTGAGTGCCTACTATCAATTAATCAGCAAGTAGTCTGCTAAATGGAAAAAGGCCCTTGGGAAGTATTCAAGGGAGGAATTCTGATTTCAAAATGGCAAATGATCACCAAAATAGAAGGGGGAAGGGGGGACCTAAAGAAATAGTTTCAATTGCAGGCCCTACTTAACTCAGATTTTTAAAAACATATTAAAGAAAGGTAGAAGGAAGGAAACAACCAAGAATAAGCAAAATATGATATTGACCTATAGGAAATAACAGGAAGTCCAAAATCCAGAATTATTTGACACTTGCCTTGGAAAATGTGTCAAGGTATAGAGAAGGAAAACAGGGGCCTCGGATGCAGAAAGAATTGGGTGTAGCCCTGCGCAGGGTGAGTCAGTTGGTTGGGTGTCATCCTACAAAGCCAAAGATCACTGTTTCGATTCCCAATGAGGTCACATGCCTGGGTTGTCGGTTTGGTTTCTGGTAGAGGCACATGCAAGAGGTAACCGATCGATGTTTCCCTCTCACAGTGATGTTTCTCCCCCTTTCTCCCTCCTTTGCCCTCTCTTTCTCTGAAAAAAAGAAAAAAGAGAATTGGGTGTAAAGACTATCTCTGCACTCACTATTTACTGGCTTTGGGAATTTGAACAACTTACCCATCTGAGTCTACTTCTCAGTCTTTAAAATAGATATAATGATCTTTCCTCAAGAGAATGGATGACATCAAATAAAGCTGTGGGTATCAAGCAGTCACTCAAAAGCTTCCCCTTCTTTCTCCAACAGGCCTGACTTTATACAAGTTTTTGATCAATGATTTGTCTGAAATCATGGTGACATTCACCTGATATCACAAATCATATGAAACAAAGGAATAGGAATTATTTATATATTAGATGAAAGTTGGAAATCGGAGAGGTTTCCTCCTACCTTGCTATGTGATCTTTGGCATTTGGTAAAGAATTTGAACCCGAGTGTACTCATCCATAAAATTAAGGTAATTATATTCAGCTGTTTTACAAATTATTGCGAAGAGCAAGTCAGACCACTTTCGGGAGAACCTGACGCAGAGCACCGTGTTGATCGGTGGTCGCTGACCGGCGCCGAGGTTCGATGTAAACGGTGCATGGCGCCAAGGCTGCGCTGGAGGGGCTGCCATTCACCTCCCAGACGCCGCAGGTTTCTACCTCCAGGACAACAACTTTCTGACTGGTGGCAGCAAACACCTTGTTCCCCACTATTACCTCACTGAATCCTAATAAGAATCCATCAGAGTTTGTATCATCACCCCTATTTTAAAGAGGAGGTGGTCAAGTACTTTTCGAAATTCCTGTGGAGCTTGATAAGTGGCAGTGAGGAGATTGCCATACTCTCTGTTCGTGTCCTATTACACCGTCATCAATCACCACAGACTGTGTGGCTTCAAACAACAGAAGTTTTTTTCTTACAGTTCTGTAGACCAGAAGTCCAAAATGGGTTTCTGTGGGCCCAAACCAAGGTGTCAACAGGGCCACGCTTCTTTCTGGAGATTCCAGAGGAAAATCTGTTTTCCTGCTTTTTCCATCTTCTAGAGGCTGCCGACACTCCGTGGCCCGTGGGCCCTTCCATCTTTAAATGGTCACACCTTTCTCATATCACACGACTTTGATACTGACTCTCCTGCCTCCCCCTTTCATCTTTAAGAATCCTCATGATTATATTGGGTAATATCCTTACTTTCAGGTCAGCCAATGAACTACCTTAGTCCATCTGCAACCTTAACTCCCCCTTGCTCAGTAACCTAACATATTCACAGGTTCCAGGAATTAGGCTGTGGGCATCGTTGTGGGGCCGTTATTCTCCCCACCCAGACTCCGCAGCCCCTGCTCTTTTCTTTACAGTGTACTCCCTTCTTACTGCATCTCTAGAAGCCTCTTCAGTTCTCCATGAGGCTTATACAAAATGTGGGAAAAACTAGAAAACATGGCCTCTACTCTTACGGAGCTTCCAGGGAAGTTGGGGTGGCAAGATTAACCCAGGTAAAGTGCCACACTCAGTTGGCTGTGCAAGTGACAGAGCCATAATAGACACCACAGCTAGACCTCAGTTTACAACATCTCTGGCTGTGGAAACCTAGCACGGATTTTTAGTCCCATCACTGCTCTGTTCATGAAAACAGTGTTTCAATTTCTTGAGTGCAAATTGGGAGGGCCTGGAACTGATTTGGGGGTTGGGCAGCGCAGAGAAAGTGATGTCCCCATGGCAGGTGAAAGGGGACATGTACTGAGGAGGAAATGGCAGGGCGAAGTCACAGAGGCAGTGAAGGCCCAGGGGTGGCAACTAAAGGAGAGGGACTGTGCAGGGGACAGAAGAGGTGGTATCATGAAATGTCTCAAGGGGAAGAATCATTTTTCAGTACAGATGCCTCATGGACAGGCCAGAGCCTGGGGCCCTCTGTGTGAAATTGTGGACAGGAAGCACGCCCTCAGCATGCTGCTGTTTCATTCACTGTGGTGATAGCAAAGTCTAGAAAAGGGGGATATCCAGGTAGAGCAAAGGCATCAGTCAAATTCTCATCGAAGCCATGAGAACTGAAGGAAGAGGATTGCTGTGGCTGCTGAGAGGAGAGGAGACAGCCTGCCCTGGGGGCACCCTGGAAGGAGAAGCTCCGAGCCTGCACAGCCAGGAGAGCTGCTCCCTGAAGCCTCTTCCAATTCTGCTTTTCATTTTGCATTCCCAAGCCAGTTGTATTTTAAGAGCATCTTTATCCTAACCAGCACTCTGCTGCTCCAAGCCCCAGACACTGCCAGTATCAGCATTATCTAAGGTACGTGTTAAAACTGCACATTTGGGGGCCTCCGTGTCAGACCTTGCAAGTCAGATTGGCTAGATTCTTCAAGGGGATAAAATTGAGAGTTGTGGTGTCTCTGTGAGAGAGGTCACTGCAAGTAGTGTCAGCATAGGAAACATCCAAACCTGTAAAGGATTTTTGTAAGTTCATTTGAGCCAAACTGACAACATATGCCAGGAAGCAATACACTAAATACTCCTGAGAATAACAGTTTTGCAGCTTCTTTTTTACCCCCTCACTCGAGGACATGCTTATTGATTATAGAGAGCAGGGAAGAACGGGGGCGGGGGGGAGAACTGTCAGTGTGTTGCCTCTTGCACACACCCTGACTGGGGACCAAACCCACAACCGAGGCATGTGCCCTGACACAAACCCAGCAATCGAACCAGTGACCTTTCAGCTTATGGGACAAATGCTTCAACCAACTGAACCAGGCTGGCCAAGGTTTCTCTCTCTCTCTCTCTCCCTCTCTCCCCCTTTCTCTCTCTCTTCAATCCACACCTGAAGATTTTTTTTTCATTGCTTTTAGAGAGAGAGGAGAGGAAAGAGTTGTGGGGAGAAACATAGATGTGAGAGAGAAATATCGACTGGTTGCCTTCTTGTACATGCCCCCACTGGGGATCCAACCTACAACCTGGGTATGTGCCCTGCCAGGAAATCAGACCCATGATCTTTGGGTCTAGAGGATGACACTCCAACAAACTGAGCCACACCAACCAGGGCTGCAGCTTCTTTCATCCGTTAAATTCCCTCTTTAACTTCAGAAGGAAACCTAAGGGAAGACTGGAGAACGCAAGGTGGGGATTGGATTACGGGATAGTTGACAAGATTAGGTGCTCTTCTGAGGGTTAATTCCCCTTTGAGGAGTATTACTGCTGGCATTTCAAAGGTGCGTCAACCTAGATGCGCTAGAACAATGGACAGGGCTGGCTTAAAGCCTTTCACCTAAGGAGTTCCGGACCTCAAGTGTGACTACCCTCCATGACCTGCTGAGATAGGAATGTATGATCAGATCGCCCTGTGAGGTTACTTTCCATAGAACACCTCTTTTTCATCCACAGTAAATTAATACCATGGGGTAAAGGTCAATGAACTGGGGCAAGAGGAAGAAACTATAAAGAAAAGGATGCGTGTTCCTGGCACCGCGGCCACTGCAGAGAGCAGCGCTGAGAAATGCAGGTGTGGTTGCCAACAAACATTTCAACTCCTTAAATTGTTTTCACACCCAAACTTCTGTGGCACCAGCTACTTGATAGGCTGTGGGAGATACAAAAAGGACTGAATTTTGTTCTGCCTGTAATGGTATAATTTTAATCGTTTTTGTCTTTTCTATAGCTATGAGAAGAACATGGATTAACTGCAGTGAAAGAAAGACTATGAACAGCATTTAAAGGGAGTAGATCTCCCCTCAATCTTATATTCACCAATAGCTGCTATAAATTATAGGTGAATTGTAAGGGAAGTAATAACACTGATGCCTTCTGATCCAACAAAAAGGGTTTTTCAGTTAAAAGAAAAAAAAAAGAAACAAAATAGCAAATGTACTATTATACCTGCCATTTTTTTTAAATCAGGAGCTCAAGTTTTATTTATACACAAAAAGGTCTTTTTTAAGGTTAGGGTTAGGTATTTATTTATTCTACATGCCACGATTATTTTATCTATATTCCATATATTTACTTGCTCAACGTTAAACACTTACACTGAAATGGTCATGAACAGTACATAAAATCAGTCCTTACATATTTTCTCCTTGCAAATGTATGCCTGAAGACTTCACTTTGTATATCTCTATACAACAAAGCCAACTTAAAAGTTAAAAAAAAATATTGTTCTGTTGAAATAGATATCTATTGCTTTTAAAAGAGTATATGCCTGTGCTAACATCTGACATTTCTATATCCTACATGTTGCCATTCTTGATTTTATTCCAGTGGAACTTCTGAATGGGGCTCGGGATTTAAAACTTTTTGTTGACCTGACCCACCTTTTAAAATCCTTTAAACTTTCAACACTTTCTTTTTATCCTCTTCTACACAGAGAAAGAAGTACTTTCATGTTACTAAATTGCACCACACCTATCAAGAGTATTTGCCTCTAACAGGTGTGGCTAAGGGCACACCTAAGTCTTTTGTGTGCTCAGGCCAAGTGAGAATTCTGTGGCTGGAGAACAATAGTTTTCATTTTCTTGGTGCTTCCTTCCTCAAGAATCGTTGAGACACTTTTTAAAACCTAGACCCCCTCCTCCTTAGTCAGGCATGTAATGCAGACCACAGGACCATTCAGAAATTGCTATTTCTCTTTCCTTTCACCTTTTAAAATTTCATTTCATGGTCCATTTTCTTAGAAGATTCCAACTATTCTTCAAATTTTCAAGCCAACGCTTGAGTCATGTATACTCTGAGGGCAATTTTTGTTTAGCTGTGTCTAGCTTTAAACCAAAGTTCACAACCTTGGCTAAACACCAGAATCACCTGGAGAACTTTTATAAATTATTGGTACCAGGGCTCTATTCCAAGCCGATTAAATCAAAACTTCCTAGGGGGATCCCTAGAAAGACATGGACAAGCATATTCTAAAATCTGTATTAAAAGGCAAAGGACCTAGAATAACTCAGACAGTTTAAAAAAGAAGAGGAAGGAGTCACTTTACCTGACATAAAGGTGCTATAACTACAGTAATCAAGACAGTGTGATACTGATGAAGGGATGGATACATGGATCAATGGGACAAAAAAGAGAATCTAGAAATAGACCCACATATATATGCCCAGCCAATTTTTGACAAAAGATGGAAGAATAATGTAATTGGAGAAAAATAGTTTTTTCAAGCAATCATGTTGGAACAATTGAATGTGCATAGGCAAATTGAATCTCAGATTAAACCACACGCCTTATTCAAAAATTAATGCAAAATGGATCTCAAACAAATATAAAATATAAAACTATAAGTCTTTTAGGAAAAAACGTAGGAGAAAATCTTCAGGACCTAGGGCTAAATGAAGAGTTCATAGACTTGATGCTAAAAGCATAATCTGTAAAAGGAAAAATGGAAAAGTTGGATCTCATTGAAGTTAAAAACTTTTACTCTGTGGAAGATGCTTATAAGAGAATAAAAATACAAGTACAGAGTGAGAAAATATTTACAAACTATATATCCAACAAAAGGGTCTTTTCTAGAAAATATAAAGAGCTCTCAAAACTCATGGTAAAAAGCAAAGAATCTGTTTAAAAATGGGCAAAATTCATGAAGGCACATTTCACCCAAGGGGATATACAGGTGATGAAGAAGCACATGAAAAAATGTTCAACATCCTTAGTAATAAGGGAATTGCAAATTAGAACCATGGAGTTAAAAAGAAAAAAAGAGAAAAAACTCAGGGGCATGGACAACAGTATGGTAATTGCTGGGGGGGGGGGGCGGAGTGGAAGGAGGGAGGGAAGGTACAGGGGGAGAAATGGTGAGGAACGGAGACCTGACTTGGGATGGCGAACACACAACACAGTGCACAGATGATGTGTTGTGGAACTGTGCACCTGAAACCTAAGTAATTTTGTTAGCCAGTGTCACCCCAACAAATTAAATAAAAAGGAAAACAACAAAAACAAATTAAAATCATGAACTATCACTACACACCCGTTGGAATGGCTGACAGAAAAGTAATGATGCCCCCAAACGCTGGCAAGCGTGGGAAGAAACTGGTAGGTATGCAAAATGGTATGGCCACTCTGGAAAACAGCTTGGCAGCTTCTTATAAAACTAAGTGCACACTTACCATATGACCCAGCAATTCCACACTTGGTCATTTATCCCAGAGAAATGAAAACTGAGGTTCAAACAAATATCCATACATGAACATTCATAGCATCTTTATTTGTAACAGCCTCAAATTGGAAATTACCTGAATATCCTTCAATAGGTGAATAATTAAATAAAGCATCATAAATCCATACCATGTAATACTATGCAAGTTGATATATGCAACAATTTAAAGGAATTTCAAGGGAATTATGCTGAGTGTAAAAAGAAATCTCAAAATGTTGCATACCACTGCATGGTCCCATTTACATGACATTCTTGAAATACCAAATTAGAGGGATGGAGAACAGATTAGTGGTTGCCAGGGGTCAGAGATGGGAGATGGCATAAGGGAGCCTTCAGGTTATGGCACGGTTCCGTATGTTGATTGTGATGATGGTTACATGAATCTACACTTGCGGAAAAGTTGCATGGAAACACACACACACACACACACACACACACACACACACACACACACATACATGAGCATATATAAAGTACACTAATAAAATACTACTGCCTGAGTCCTATCCCATAACAATCAGATGAAAATTTCCTGGGATGCGGCAGTACATCAATATTCTTTAAACCCTCTCCAGATGATTCTAATGTGCATTCAGGGTTTAACCACTGTTTTAAGTAAGCACAGATTCCCAAAAATATGTAAGTTAAGAAGATGAGCCCTGCCTGGTGTGGCTCAGTGAATTCAGTGCCAGCCTGCAAACCAAAGGATCACTGGTTCAATTCCCAGTCAGGGCACATGCCTGGGTTGCGGGCCAGGTCCCCAGTAAGGGGCACTTGAGAGACAACCACACATTGATGTTTCTCTACCTCTCTTTCTCCTTCTCTTCCCTTTTCTCTAAAAATAAATAAAATATTTTTAAAAATTTTTAAAATTCATTAAAAAGAAAAGAAGATAACTTCCTTTATAAAAGAATCTTTGCTAGAACATAAAATTGATCCCTAGCAGTCCTTCAAATAGTGAGCCCCATAAATCACTCAAGGAATCTAAGGTACACATTACCTTCCAGGAACACATATGTTCATTGTTCATGCTTAAGCACATGGCAGTGATATGGAGGTTTTGCTATAAAGGAAAATGAGTGGTTTCTAAATAGCTGTGCGTCTGCAGTGAGTGCTGTCCTTAGTGGTCATCTTTGGAAATATTACCAGTGCGCTGGCAGTACCCTAAACAGTATTACAACTTGTTTGTTGGAAAGCTCCAGACCCACCCCTATCGATCTACGAGACTGGAGCAGGAGTGCAAACTAAGACCCACATGCCATATCATATGTCTAAATAATTAAAAGTTATAAATCAAACTAACAGTTAAAATATGTTCCATCCTTCTCACTTGACAAGAATACCTTCATAATAAAAGAGGGAAAAAAACTACATCAAAGCAGTGGTTTTTATACGATGGAAATTCAGCAAAGTATCAAAGGCAACTGAGTCGAATTATTATTGAATAAGTCTGGTTAGTTTGCTGATGGGTCAGCAAACTTGGATGAGTAAAAAGATTAAGATATATAATTTATAAATTAATTATTTCAGAAAATTTTTTCTTTCCTATCAGTAAAAATTACCAGTTATGTTGTACTAATTAAGATTTTCACATAATTTCTATTCTATCGATGGTAATGATTTAAAGGATTAAAAAATGAAACATTTATAATCAAAGTATATATAATTCAAGTGCATTTTCATAAAATTATAACCATTAAAATCAAAAATTAAAATTATTTATATACAGATAGACTTTCCAAAAAAGTCATTTTTCTTCCAATCTTTTAAAATCATCTATTAAAACAGTGGCAGATTACAAATTATAATTAATGAATATTAAAACTTAAATTATTTCAAGTTGAATTTTTGTATTTTTTGAAACTTTAATTACATTTTATTTTTTTTAAAGATTTTATTTATTCATTTTTAGAGAGGGGAAGGGAGGGAGAAAGAGAGGGAAACATCAATCCGTGGTTGCCTCTCGAGTGCCCCCTACTGGGGACCTGGCCTGCAACCCAGGCATGTGCCCTGACTGAGAATGCAACCAGTCACCCTTTGGTTTGCAGGCTGGTGCTCAATCCACTGAGCCACACCAGCCAGGGCTAGTTACACTTTATTAAATATTTGTACAAATATAGCTACTCATAATTTTAGTCTTCAATGTCCACCTGGGAGCTAATGTAAAGAATTAGAGAGAAACTTCATACATGTTACATCTAGACCTACAGATCTATTTTACAACACTACAAATTGTTTAATGTTGCAAAATCTTTTTCAGCCACCATGCGCAATTCTTGCAAACTGCTTCTGCAGTCACAAACTGTAACATGAAGGGTGAAAATAGACAGTGGACGCTAACTGGGAAATGATACTCCCTTAAGTAAATGTCTACTGCATTCAGCACTCTAAGAAACTGCATCTCACTAGTTGATTAATTTATCTTTTATAAATGTAAGTATTTAAATTTGTAAATATAAATGCAAATTAAGCACATCTATAGCTCAAAATGGCCCGGCTCTGCAAAGCAATGTCAGCAGAGGCACAGCCTCACAGCATCCCGGCGTTTGCCTTCTGTTTGAAGGGAATCTAGGGCAGTGTCCCCACCCTCATCTCATGGCACACATAAACCAACAACTAAAATTATGCAGCACACCAAAAAATAAGCTATATTTCTGGTCCGACAAAAAATAGGTATAATTTTGATTCATTCATACCAGATGGCTATTGTTGTGTTGGCTGTCGTCCTTTTTTTTTTTTTTTTTTTTTTTTTTTTAATTTGACATCTAAGGGAAAAGAGGTCAGTGCCCCTGACTAAATAGTCAGGTATCACATGTTTTAAAAATTCTGGCGCACCACTGTGCCGCAGCACAGCAGCTGAAAATCACTGACCTAGGGTATTGTGCAGGAACTGCTGAGAAGTAGTTTCCCAGAGCTGGAACAGCGTTGATTGTGAGGGCGGATGTTTTAGGGATGAGTTGCCCTGCACCAGAGCTGGACACTAGACCTTGAGTGACAGACATTCCATGTAGTCATTATTTTTTAGGGTGTTATTGTTTAGGGTATTTTTAGGGTCCTCTAAATCATGGGCCCAGCACTGGGGTTCCTCTTATTATGAAGGCTAAGGTCAGCGTGGCACATCCCATGATATGTCTCATTTTATTGTTTATAAATTATTGTTGTGCATCTGATCCATTTGATACCAACTTTATTTACCATACTGAGCTCAAGGTAATCTTTGTTCTAAAAATTATGCCTGTCCACCAGCAATGGTCTTTTACTGTTGAAAGATTTCCAAAGAACATTCCAGACCCAAAAGGAGAATCCAAAACAATTTGAACTGTGGCAGCATCCCTGGAATATTGCTGTAGATTCTTAAGGTAAAGCGTTACAAGATAAAAATACTGATTGTTTATTACATGCCATACATCTATCTTGAAAGCTCATGAGTGCTTGGCTACCACCTTGCAGAAACTAGATGAGGCTCAGGAAGCTTCCAAGGCATCAGGGAGGTTTCAGATTATCACAAACTGGGGCTGATGATAAAGAGAAGCGAACAAAGTGGAGTCTGGGAAATCCAACTCACAGAAGCTGAGACCATTCAAGATGAGGTAGTTCAGGAGTAGGGGAGAGGATGGGTGTGATGGCAGTGGTTGCGGCCAACTTGGAAGGGCCAAGTGCTGTCATTGAGAGATAGATACGCAGAGCAGACTGATGGACCAGAACCTGAAGTGTCCGAGTTTGGTGAACAGTCTTCTCCAAGGAAGGCAGACATGAAGAAGAGATAAAGAGACTTATTAAATCCAAGTTGGCAGAGACTAGGACTGAGCTTGTTAAGAGTTGGACAGCCAACCTGGAAAAGACAATTGATAATTTGGATGCTGAATTGAAATGCACCAAAGAAATTCATCTCTAACCATGGAGAATGCTGGACCAGACTTCGTTACACCTGACTGGAGTGTGGAGCACCCTCATCCAGCACTCAGCTGCTCCCTCCAGACTCCACTTGAACCTACCTGCTTAAAACTGACCTTTAAACTGAAAGCTGATCTTTCCCTGGAAGGCTGCTTTCTTCTCCTTCCTCTGCCTCCTCCCACAGTCTGTGCCGGTCTCTCTAGAGACCCCTGCTAGGGTCTGGGCCAAAACCTTTGGGAACAACATTTAAGGAAATGTGAGCAGCAGAAAAGCATCCTTAAAAACAAGTGACGTACACATTTTGCAATCACCTTTATTGTCTTTAAAACATTTCAGATTTTTCTAGAGTTCTTAATTATATCTAAGCAATTTCTCAGTTTAAGAAGGTAACTTTATAGCCCAGTGCACATTCGTCCCTCTCTCCTTATCAGGGCCAAACAGAGAAACTGTATTGTTTCATACCCAGGACCATCCAAGCCAGAAGATAATTCTGGGAGGAGTTTGCATACCTCCAAAAGTAAAACTGCCAGGCTTAAGGCATCTGAGGGCATGTTTCTAAGTCAGTTGTTCGTGACCAAACAAATCAACAGGGAGAGACTGCTACACAAACCGCATCTTGGTTTCCTTTCTCTAGCCACTCCCCAACAGAACCCCTCACATATCATGTGCTTTGTATGTGGTGGTGTCCACTTCCTCCAATATCTTTTTGTTGTTGTTGATTCATCCAAGCAAAACTTATCTCATCACTTATCCCTAAATCAGAAATTCCCTGGTTTTCTTTCAGAGGGAGATGGGCATTTCAAGACTATAATCTGGGCACTAAGGATTTTCATTGCTACTGTGCTGATCGCTGTTTCTAGGCATCGTCACCAGTCAAAAGGAAGGTAGTTTGGTTTTTTTCATGCTTTTAAGGCAAAAACTCACAGGTTCATACTGATACTTCTGTTCAAATTCAGGACTATAAGGTGTTTACTTACCATCTTTTCTGTGTCTTCCCTCTTCCACACTGAGAATTTTGATTCTTAAGGTCACCAGGGATAAGATTAGAGTATTCCATAATCACTCATTTGTTTGTCCCTTATTACACACAGGATGATCTCAGGCTAACAATCTTAACTTTTTTGTAGTTGTAATATACCTACTCTGTCTCAGTGTATAGTCATTACATTCCATACTCTCTCCATTTTAACCCTTACCTATCAGTCTACGACTACTTGTTTAATGTTTCCCATCAGTTCCAAGGTCATTGTCTCCCTAGTCACTTTGATTCTTTGAAGATTGTTTTCCAGTAGATTCCTTAGGAAGGGCTCATGAAAATAATATTCTCTGAACCCTTACAGGTTGAAAACAGATTGTCTGTGCTCTTCATACTTGCAATTCAGCTTTCCTGTACATAAATCTTTGGTTCTCCTGTTCTTACCTTGTGAATTTAAAATGTTACATGAGCCTTGGTGGTGCGGCTCAGTGGATTGAGCACCAGCCTGCAAACTGAAATGCTGCTGGTTCTATTCCCAGTCAGAGCACATGCCTTGGTTACCGGCCAGGTCCCCAGTTGGGGGCATGTGAGGGGCAACCGATCAATGTTTCTCTCACACATCACTGTTTCTCTCCGACTCTTCCTCCCTTCCCCTTTCTGAAAATAAGTAAAATCTTTTTATTTTATTTTATTTTATTTTATTTTATTTTAGTACATTTTATTGATTATGCTATCACAGTTATCCCAATTTTTCCCTCATTGCTCCCCAGACCAGTATCGCCTTTCCATCCAGAAATTCCCCCGCCCTCCTTAGTTCATGACCATGGGATATGCAAGCTCTTCGGCTTCACTATTTCCTATGCTATTCATAACCTCCCCCTGTCTATTCTATACCTACCAATTATGCTTCTTAATCCCTGCATCTTTTCCCCCATTCTCTCCCTTCATGCTCCCAACTAATAACCCTCCAAATGATCTCCATATCTGACTCTGTTCCTGTTCTTGTTGTGTGCTTAGTTTGTTTTTTTCTTTTTCATTCAATTGTTGATAGTTGAGAATTTGTTGCCTTTTTAATGTTCAATGGCTTTGGTCATCTTCTTTTTCTTAAATAAATCCTTTTAAAATTTCATGTAATAATGGCTTGGTGATGATGAACTCCTTTAGCTTTACCTTGTCTGGGAAGCACTTTATCTGCACTTGTATTCTAAATGATAGCTTTGCTGGACAGAGTAATCTAGGTTGTAGGTCCTTGCTTTTCATCACTTTGAATACTTCTTGCCAGTTTCTTTTTGCCTGAAAAGTTTCCTTTGAGAAAGCAGCTATCAGTCTTATGGGAACACCTTTGCAAGTAACTCTCTGCTCTTCCCTGGCTGCTTTTAAGACTCCCTCCTTATCTTTAACTTTGGTATTTTAATTATGATATGTCTTGATGTGGTCCTGTTTGGATCCAACTTGTTTGGGACTCTCTGTGCTTCCTGGACTTGTTTGTCTATATCCTTCGCCAAATTAGGGAAGTTATTTTTTCAAATAAGTTTTCAATTTCTTGCTTTTCCTCTTCTCTTTCTAGCATCTCTGTGATTTGGATGTTGGCATGTTTGGAGTTGTCCCAGATACTTATTATACTCTTCTCATTATTTTTGAATTCTTATTTCATCTTTCTGTTCTGGTTGAATGTTTATTTCTTCCTTATATTCCAAATCATTGATTTGAACCCTTGCTTCCTTCCCTTCATTGTTGGTTCCCTGTGGATTTTTCTTTATTTCACTTAGTGTAACCTTCATTTCTTCCTTTATATTGTTGCCGTACTCAATGAGTTCTCTGAGCATCCTTATCACCAGTGTTTTGAACTCTGCATCTGACAGGCTGGTTATCTGCATTTTGTTCAGTTCTTTTCCTGGGGTTTTGTTCTGTTCCTTCATTTGGGCCATGTTTCTTTGCCATCTCAATTTCACAGTCTCCCTGTGTTTGTTTCTATGTATTAGGTAGAGCTGCTTTGATTCCATGTCTTAGTAGTGTAACCTATTATAGAAAAGGCACCTGTAAATTGTGTGGGGTGGAGCCTTAGGTAATCACCAGGGTGGGGCAAGCTGCTTCGTTTCTCTGTGGTTCTGTGTGGGGGAAAGGTTCAGAGAAGGAATTATTCTGCTGCCTGGCTTTTGGAGGTTTGTTCAGCACTCACCCCATTTCCATTTACTTTACTCACTCCCCATGTGAGTTTGGTGCCCTTCCAGCTCTGCCCTGGTGCTGAATCCCAGAGTGGGTGGGTTTGTGTAATTTTTAAGACAGTGGGGGTACTTTAAACAGAGTTTCCTGAAAGTCTGGCAGTTTCTTCTGCCACCCCAACCCCCAGTGGTTTTTACAGCCAGAAGTTACAGGGATTTATCTTCCTGGTGCTGGAACCCTGGGCTGTGTGGTCTGGCCTGGGGCTTGGACCACTTCCTTCCAAGGTTTCCCACCTAATTTTTATTCACCACATGTGAACATGAGACCTCACTTGCCCATGTGGCCCCCACCACTGCCTCTCTGTACCACACTCTGTCTCCTTGCCTCTCCACCCATCTCCTGTCTCTGCCCCTCCTACCTGTCTGATGAATGTGGCTTTGTTAAATCCTTGGTTGTCAGACTTCCATACAGTTCAATTGTCTGACAATTTTGTGTTATATTTGTTTTGAGATTTAATTTTAATACTTTTTGTGGTAGCATGAGGAGGTAAAATAAGTCTACCTATGCCTCCCTCCATCTTGACCAGAAGTCCTGAAAATAAATAAAATCTTAAAAAATATAAAGTGTTACTCGATTCTCTTCTGGTATAAAGTGTTGTTAAAAAATCTGATGATAATCTAAATCTCTTCCCTTTATAAGTAACATGATCTTTTTAGCTAGACGTCCTAAGGAATTTTTTCTCTAGATTCCAGTAGTTTTAGTAGACTATGTCCTGGTGTTGGCCATTCTAAATCAATTTTGTCAAGTATAAAATGTTCTTTTTAATATAGAACTTTTAATCTTTTTTATTTCAGAAAGTTTTCTGGAACTGGAATTTGCAATATTTGTTCTGTTCCCTAGTTGATATTTTTCTTTAAGAATTCCTATTATCCTTTTTTAACTTCTTTGCCCCTGTTCAATATATTTCAGTTTCTCTCAAATCTTTTTTTATATATGTCTTCATTTATTTTTTGACTTTTAAGTTTTTTCTTCTTTTCATCTTCTTTATTTCTTCACTGATTTATTTTAAAGCACTTGCTCTTCTAGTTTAGTTTTCACTTAAGAAAGTATTTTTTTAATTTATAATCCTTCACTTAGTTGTGTCAACACATTCTGAGTTATTTGGATTTATGTTGTTTTTCACCTTCGGTATCATATTCATATCAACTTTTAGCTCATTTTGAAGTAGAAGGTTACATTCTGATGTGCTCCATGGTCATGTCTTTCTGCCATGCCTGCATTGTCTCTAGAGATAATATGTTTTTTATTACCTTTTTTTCTTATAATAACTTTGTATAGAATTTGATAGCTATAAATTTCTCCTGGTTATTTTATGTGAAACTAATTTCCTGAACTTTCAGAAGGAGTCATAATTCAGGGTAGCTTTCCTAACTTCTTTGGACTTACAAGCAACAGAAGGTAATGGATGTGGTGTTCAAATATAAAAGGGCTTTCTAAGATTTCTTGAGTGTGTCCTCCCTGACATTTACCTGGATTTTCCCTTTACTCCCTCTCCCTTGTCTTTCTACACCAATAGCATATTTTCTTCAATGTGGAGTACTGTCTTGGAAGGGAGTCCTGGTGTGCTAATTTTGAGAGATCACACATCTCCAGCCCGTTCGGACCTTACTGCAGGACCCTTGCATTCATTTACTTTTGAGTTATGTAAAAATCTCTGCTGGCTTCAGCTCCTGTCTATTTTGGTGTTCTCTGCTTTCAGATCCATTAGGTAACCTAGCACTCTCTACTGCTTTTTCTTGCACAGCTGTTGATACCATACAGACCTGGTATTTTGGTATTGTTGTTGATTTTTTTTTTATTTCACTCACTTATATTTTAGAATTTGTGAAGATAAGTTGTTATTTAGTTTTAGTGTAAATGCTGTCCATAGGGTTTTTCGTTGTTGTTTATTTGAGATCTTGTTTCTCTATCATTTTTTTAAATAAACTTCTTTATTTTGGAATAATTTTATGCTCACAGAAAACTTACAAAGGTAGTACAGAAAATTTCAGTATACCACTCACCTAGTTTCCCCTTGTTAATGTCTTACATCATCATGTTACCTTTGTCAAAACTAAGAAACTAACCATGGTACATTACTCTTACCTAAACTCCCAATTTTATTCAGATTTCATCATTTTTCTATTATTGTCATTTTTCTGAATCAGGATTCAGACAGGTTTGGTTGCCATGTCTCTACATTATCCTCAGATTTGTGATGGTTTCAAGTCTTTTTCTGGTGGTCATGACCTTGAGAATATTGAGGAAAACTGGTCACATATCTCATAGAACGCCTTCCAATCTGAGTTTGTCTGAGATTTTTCACATTATTATACTAGGTCTATGGTTTTGGGGAAAGAATATCACAGAGATGAAGAGCCCTTCTCATCACGCAGCATCAGGAGGTACATGACACCCACATGACCTCACTGTGATGTTAACCTTAATCACTTGATTAAGGTGGGTCAGGTTTCTCCATTGTAAAGTTTCTATTTTTCCCATTGCATACTCTATTCTCATTAATTCCAGTTCACTCTAAAGGGAAGAATAGCAGGAATTAAGTCCCACCTTTGATGGGGGTGGGGAAAGGAAGTCTCTATTCATATTATTTGGAATTCTTTTGTAAGGGAGATTTGTCTCTTCTTTCCCATTCATTTATTCAACCATTTATTTGTACCATTTTGACCATATATTTATTTTATACTTTGGATTATAATCCAATACTTTTTCATTTGTTATGTTACTCAAATTGTTGCAGCCCTGGCCTGGGAGGTCTTTGAGGTTGGTCCCTGTGTTCTCTCTGCGTTTTTGCGTAGGAATTCAGAGAGCTTCAGATACTTTGCCACTGCTGCTGTCTTCCCCTCTTGCATTCTTTCCATTATTTCTTTTTGTAAACATTTCACACAATAATGGTCATAAATATACCCATAAAAATTATATATTTCTATTTGCTACTTAAATTCTGCCTCTACTCTACCCACAGCATTTTATTATACTTACGGGAGCTATACTTTGCAGGCTGCAGAGATGCCCAGTTATTTTCTGAGAATTATTTTTTCTGGTTATCTAAAATGGAAAAATAAAGAGAAAAGATATATAAAAATTGATCCAAATTGTCTGAGGCATTTACAATGAAAACTAAAAAATACATATTGAAACAGAAAAATTTAACAAGACCTAAATAAATGGAGAGATTATACCTCATTCATGGATGGAAAGACTCACAAATACTGTTAACATGGCAATTCTTCCCAAATTGCTCTATAGCTTCAACAAAATTTCCACCTAAATTTAGGTTTTTTTTGTTGAAATTTACAAGCTTTAAACAACTAATATGGATGCTCAAAGGATCTAAAATAGCATGAGAAATTTTTAGAGACAACAAAGTTGGACATTCAGAGGATGCAGCATCTCAGTTGCCGAACTAAAGCCCTTAATGTTGGGCACGTGCATTGTCTCCATCTCTGTTATTGTGGCCACACCACTCACGTGCTCAGTCCTGTGATGGCCAATAATGGAGCCTTCCTAATGTCAACAAGTCTGAATCATTTTGCCTACTTGGTTATTTAATGTCTGCCATGGTTGATACTTCCTGATGGGTATTAATATGTGATACAAAATCTTCACGTTTTCTATCCATCCACATGCTTCTAAAACCCAGACCTCCTGGTCTCTGATCTTCTAGTTCTTCTCCTTGCAGGCTCCTGACTGTCTGGCCAGGCTATTGACCCAGGAATCTCTGAATAGTCACATAGAGCCACTTCTTCCACACAAAATAGATGACAAGCTTTGCCCATTGAAGATCTCTGCCTACTATCTTTCAAGGCTAACCTCAGTATGGCTAAAATGCAGGTGCCCTCCATTCTCAGGTGGACCCACATGCAGAGCTAATCACCCACAAAACAAGCTTGGGCTTTTTTCCTTTTCTTTAAACTGGCTACATAGAACCTACCATATGGTTGGAGCTGGGGACAGCCCTAGCGAACTTGTGGCAGGTGAAAGAGGTTGAGGCCACTTGCTCCTGAGTTTACTCATTCCCTCTGGTCCTGCTCAGGTTCAATCTCAGATGCATGACTGCAGCTGGGCCTGTCTGACTTATTGGGAGTTCTGGTCACAAAATTATCCGGTATGCCACAAGCACGTGTTCCATCTCTACCTGGACCCACTCATATACCAGGAACTGTTTCTCCAAAGGCACACAGTTTTCTGTGGCAGTGGCATAGCCTTAGTTCAGAACCCCAGAGGCCTGCTTTGTGATTCTCCCACCCAGGGCTTGACATAAAACCCACACTGCAACTCTTTCAATCACTGACACCTCCAGCACACAGAGCTGCTAGGTTGCATGGGTTTACGCTTTACCCTCCAAGGCACACATATGTCACCAAGTGTTCCGATTTTCTCAGCACCTCCTATTCATCCTGCCTGGTCACTGAACTGATGCTGATGTCAGCGATCAGTGTGTATGACACTGTGTGAAATATCAAAGTTGGAAATAATTAAATGTCCATCTATACCTGTGATTGAATAAATCACTGTACAACAGCTCACGAATGAACAAACAGACATTAAAAGGAAACAGGTCTGTAAATACAGGGTCGGGCAACAGTAGGTTTACAGTTGTGAGTATGGACAACAGAGTTTATTCTTGTACTGTTATTTATTATTGTATCATTTTCCATATGAACAACTGTAAACCTACTGTTGCCCCACCCTGCATACAAAGATCTCTATGATATATCATTACATGGAAAAAGCAAACTACAGAGTGCTGTGTGTAACATAAGCAATTTATGTAAAAAGAAAAATAAATATATTTGTATTGCATGGAAAAGATTTGGAAGAATATACAGTAAATGTTGTGTCAGGGAGTTTCTTCTACGGTGGAGAATAAAATATGGGAATAAGAATTGGAGAAGGGAGCATTCAGTTTAATTTTTCCAAGATTGTCAGGAAATTCTATGTTGCCCAATAATGTTTTGGATATAATAGAATGGTTCTGAGGAAATGCAGAGATACTGTCCTTTGCACTCAGATGTCACATATCTGAAACAGGGAGCCCATGAAGGTAAGGGGGAAATGAGGATCCAGGTCATACACACTTTTCCACACAACAGCATAGTCTTTGAGGGTATCACTTTTAAACACTACGGAGCAGCTCATGGAGAAATTATACCCATTACCTCAAGCTTTCCCCTCCTCTTGAGCATTGGAGTTAACTAAAAATTTCCCTGCTTTCTCTATCTCTGTTGTAATTATATTTGAACATGGAGGCTTAAAAAACCATCTGGGACTATTTCCATAGATACATGAATTCCCACTGGGTCAAAATGTTCGATCCTCTCCATGATTCAGATTACCTCTTGACTGGTTTCCCTCCAGAATGACTGTCACCTCAAAGTGACATTACTAAAAGCAACTGCCGTATTTTCAATGTCCTGAAGCTTTATTTATTTAACTCGAGTTGTATTTATTCTTCTGTGTATATCACATCAAAGGTTAAAGAATTCTGTCTGCATTATGCAGAAAAGGGCAAGCCCCCTTTTTGCCAGGGCACAAGCCAAGACCTTGCCGCCCAGAGCTTTGTGTACCTTGTGAGAACAGGAGTCGTTGAACTTTCCTGCAGTGGTAGTATCATTCTCCAATCGGTGATCTGGAGAAATAAGATAAAATGTGTGATATAACAGTAATATGGGTTTAGGGAAAACCAAGTAAAATCAAGTTTCAAAAATTTCCTTTTTAGCAGATATCACAATGCTTTTACTATGCTAAGTAACATTGTGAATCTCTAATAAAGAAATAAACTCTTCACCCCTCCAAAACTTATTTGAACACGAACCCTTTCTTTCCTTTTAAGAACATCTTTCCCAATTAATGGTCTATAGAATTCATTTTAGAAAATACAGTTCAACAATCACATGATCTGAACAATACGTGTGCATGGTTTTTACATAACAAATTTTTCATTTGCTCTGCTACAACAAATTGCAGTTACCACTGATTGTGAAATTTGTTATATACCTATTTTCAGTTTTTATTGTCACTGTTCCAGCTGTAGTACTGGCTTCTACATCTCTGTTCTGCATCAGTAGTATGCCTTCATTTTAAATTTAAATTTTTTCCATACTTATAGATTTGCCCCTTAAAATTTTCAATGGTTAATAGAGGATATAAGACTTATTCATGATTTTTGGCGTAGGCGTATATGGCTCACCTCTTCACACAACCACATTGGAATTACAACTAAAATAGAGAACAACCATCACTCAGAACGGTCAAAAATTAGGTTAAATGGAAGTCTGACAACTATGGAATTAAAGAAACCACATCCATCCAGACTGGTAGGAGGGGCAAAGATGACAATGGGCTGGTCCCACACCTGTGTGTGGCAGATAAAAACTCAGGAGGGATATTTTGGGAGCAAGGAGTCCCAGACCCACATCAGGCCCCTCAGCCCAGGATTCCAGTGCCAAGAAGATAAGTCCCCACAACTTCTGGCTGCAAAAATCACTGGGGATTGAGTTGGTGAAAGAAACTTCAGGAGTCCTAAGCAGTTGCTCTTAAATAGCCCACACACAGATTCACCTACTCAGACTCACTCCTTCTGAGCTCCAGCACTGGGGTAGCAGCTTGAAAGGCACCAATGGTATACAGGGAGGAACTGAGGTATCTGGCATAAAGGTGAGAAGAGGCTATTGTCCCTTTTCCGAAGCCTCTGCCAACAGAGCCAGCAAGCTGGTGCCATATCGGAGAATCCATCAACCTGGCTAACACTGTTTGACCTGCCTTGGAGATCCCCCAGAGACTGACATACCCAGCTTACAGACCCACCCAAGTTGCTGTTCTGTATGAATGGTTGGCATTGACTCATGCTTCACAACTTCCTAAATCCTGTCAAACAAGCAACAGTTGGACTTAGTGAACCCCAGCCTGGCACTAGCAGCAGCCAGCGTAGATTCACAGCTTGACTTTACCTGGTAATCTCAATGCTCAGCATAAGTAGTGGCCACCTCAGGTTTCTTTATAGATCATGCAGGGTGGCCCCTGTAAAACACAGGCAGGGGCCAACCTTGGCCTGCATGACCCAGGAAACCCCAAGGCCAGCATACCAGTGGACAGCTACAAACCATAGGAGCACCACCATACTGCCCCTACACAGCTGATCCTCCACGGAGGGTGGATATTGGTGCTAAGTGATCACAGCCAATCCTTCCAGCTGACCAGCCTGGGTAAATCCATCCCATTGACCTGACAACATCAACCAAGGCTCAACTACAAGAGGAAGGTGTACTCAGCCACGCAAAGAGTGCACCTCGAGTACCTAGGTTGGGGGATAGGGAAGGCTGTGCCACTGGACCCTGCAGGACACCTACTACATTAGGCCACTCTACCAAGTCAGGGAGTCAAAGCAGCTGTATCTAATACATAGGGGGGAAAAAAACACAGGGAAGCTGCCAAAACAAGGAGACCAAGAAACATGGCCCAAATGAAAGAACAAATTAAACTCCAGAAAAAGCCCTGGCTGGTGTGGCTCAGTGGACTGAGTGCCAGCCTGCAAACCAAAGGGTCACTGGTTCAATTCTCAGTCAGGGCACATGCCTGGGTTATGGGCCAGGTCCCCACTTAAGGGCACATGAGAGGCAACCACACATTGATGTCTCTATCCCTCTCTTTCTTCCATCCTTCCCATCTCTCTAAAAATAAATTAATTAAATCTTTAAAAAACCCAACTTCATAAAAGAACTAAATGAAATGGAGATAAGCAATCTATCAGATGCAGAGTTCAAAACACTGGTTATGGGGATGCTCAAGGAACTCAGTGAAGACCTCAGCAGTGTACAAAAGATCCAGTCAGAAACAAAGTATACACTAATTGAAATAAAGAACAATTTACAGCGAAAAAATAGTAGAGTGGATGAAGCCAAGATCGAATCAATGATTTGGAACATGAAGGAAAAAAAAAACCCACACGGAACAACAAGAAAAAAAAAGAATCAAAAAGAAAATGAGGATAATGTAAGCAGCCTCTGGGACAACCTCAAGAGGTCCAACATTTGCAACATACAGGTGCCAGAAGGAGAAGAGAAAGAGCAAGAAATGGGAGATCTATTTGAACAAATAATGAAAGAAAACTTCCCTAATTGGAGAAGAAAACAGACATGAAAGTCCAAGAAGCACAGAGAGTCCCAAACAAGATGGATAGAAAGAGGCCTGCTCCAAGACACATCATCATTAAAATGCAAAAGGTGAAAGATAAAGAGAGAATCTTAAAAGTAGCAAGATAAAAAGTAGTTACCTACAGTGGAGTGCCCATAAGACTGTCAGCTGCTTTCTCAAAAGAAACCTTGCAGGCTAGAAGGGATTGGCAAGAAATATTCAAAGTCATGAAAACCAGGAACCTACAGCCAAGACTGCTCTACCCAGTAAAGCTAACACTTAGAATCGGAGGGCTGATAAAGAGCTGCCAACAAGAAAAAACTAAAGGAGTTCATCATCACCAAATCATTATTATATGAAATGTTAAAGGGACTTTTTTTAGAAAAAGGAGATAAAAACTATGAACAATAAAATGGCAAGGAATACAATTCTATCAACAATTGAATCTAAAAAACAAACTAAGCAAACAAGAACAGAGACAGAGTCATGGATACAGACAGCATTTTGACAGTCACCAGATAGGAGAGGGGTATGGAGGAATGGGTGAAGAAGTGGGAGGATTAATAAGTACAAAGAACTAGTTACAGAATAGCCATGGGGGTGTAAAGTACAGCATAGGAAATGGAGTGGCCAAAGAAGTTACATGCATGACCCATGGACATGAACAATGGTGTGGGGATTGCCTGAAGGAGCAGAGTGTGCTGGGTGGAGAAGGGGCAAAGGGAGAAAAATTAGGATAATGTTAATAGCATAAATCAATAGAATATAATCAAAAAAGACTTATTCACAAAAAAATTATAAGATAGCCTAATAAAAAGGTTTAAAGATATTTTAATTATGACCCTAGATAAGTACCTCAGTAGGTTAGACTCTAGCAATTTGACCATCATCCTGATATGCCAAGGCTGCGGGTTTGATCCTCCGTGAGGGCACATACAAGAATCAACCAACGAATGCATAGATAAGTGGAACAGCAAATCTCTCCCTTTCTCTCCCGCTCACTCTCTCTCTCCCTTCCTTCATCCCTCCTCTCCATCTCTCTCTCTAAAATGAATTTTAAAAATTAAAAAAGATATTAAAATAATAATATTTAAATGTATTTACCAGTTATGATTCACATCATAGGTACCACTAATTTGTGATCTCTGCATAAAATGTTCAAATAAACAGATTACAGTGTTATTTTGGCACATGTAAAAGTGTAATTCAAACAGCCAATCCATTTATCAATCAGACAGGTAACATATTTATGTTTAGTACTAGATCACATACACATGGCACATGCCCCACAGTACAATTGTACCTTATGTGATGCAAGGGTTGAAATGAAATATAATTCTACCAGAATGGTAGTGTTGTGTTTAATAAAAAATATTTTACACTGCTTCAGTTTTTTTTAAGTTAAAATGAAAATTAATTAAAATTAAATAAAATATAAAATGCAGTTTCTCAGTAACACTGGCCATATGTTAAGTGCTCACCAGCTGCACATGCCCAGGAGTGACTGTGTTGGGTGGTAGTTAAAAGGGAATGCAAGGGAGCCTTGCACACATTGTACCCTGAGGGGGCGCTGTTGATGTAGGTGGTCAGGGGGTACCACACTATGACAGACAGTGTGCCAAAGAGATATGAGGACATAGGATGTGGAAGGACAAGACATGGAAGGAGGAGGAACACTTTACTGCAGCCCTAAAGCTGTCACTATGCCCTTCTCCATTTCCAAATCTCTATCCATCCTCTCTATCTCTCAAAGATTATGGAAGGCAAGCTTAGTCTCCAAAAAAGATTGTGAAGGAATGGGAGGTGGTATGGGATATTTTCAAAGAGCATACCCAGTGGGATCAGATGGGCCTGGGTTCAAATCCTGAGTACTACCATTTATAAGTGACTTTTGTCAAGTCATTTGAACTCCTGAGCCTATTTCTTCATAATTAAAATTGGGAAGAAACACCCTACCTTAAAAAATGGTATGAGGACTTCTGGCCAAGATGGAGGCGTAGGTGGACACACTGCGCCTCCTTGCACAACCAAAATTAAGGACAACAAAGATTTAGAAACAAGAAAACAATCGAAACTGATAGAAAATTGAACTGTACGGAAGTCCAACAACCATTCATCCAGACCAGTAAGAGGGGCGAAGTCATGGCAGAAAAAAGTGGAGGTTGGAGGACCGGGTCACACAGGCAGCAGCTACTGGCAGATCCCAGGCGTACAGGCAACAGCTAGCAGACCCCTGGGGCACAGGTGGCGGCTAGTGGACCCCAGGAACAGGGTGGCAACGGGCAGACCCAGGGAGGCTACACAAGATGGCTGGCTGACCAGGCGGTCCCGCATTCGTGCACAGATAATCCAGGTGAAGGGGAAATAGCTGAAGGAACCGGAATCCGAGAGAGAGCGGAGCCAGCACCATCGTTCCCTCTCAGACCTCGCACCCACATACAGCATCACAACCCAGCAACAGAGCTGCCCCACACTGGGGAACACCTAAGGCTCTGGGCCTCACTATTTAACAGCTTTGACCAGACCAAAACAAACAAACAAAAAAAAAAAATGGCTCAAACAGAAGAACAAATCAAAGCTCCAGAGCCAATTCATCTAAGCAACCAAGAGAGAGCCAACATATCAGATACACAGTTCAAAGCACTGGTGATCAGGATGCTCACAGAATTGGTTGATTTTGGTCCCAAATTAGATGAAAAAATGCAGGCTACAATAAGTGAAATGAAGGAAAACGCACAGGGAGCCAATAGTGATGGGAGGAAAGCTGGAACTCAAATCAATATAGTGGGCCAGAAGGAAGAAAGAAACAACCAAACAGAAAAGAAGAAAGAAACAAGAATTCGAAAAAATGAGGAGAGGCTTAGGAACCTCTAGGACATCTTTAAACATCCCAACATCCGAATTATAGGGGTACCAGAAGGGGAAGAGGAAGAGCAACAGGTGGAAAATTTATCTGAACAAATAATAAAGGAGAATTTCCCCAATCTGGCAAAGGAAATAGACTACCAGGAAGTCCAGGAATCTCAGAGAGTCCCAAAGAAGTTCGACCCAAGGAGGAACACACCAAGGCACACCATCATTACATTAGCCAAGATTCAAATGAAGGAGAGAATTCTAGAAGCAGCAAGGGATAAGGGGACAGTCACCTACAAAGGAGTTCCCATCAGACTGTCAGCTGATTTCTCAAAAGAGACCTTATAGGCAAGAAGGGACTGGAAAGAAGTATTTCAAGTCATGAAAGTCAAGGACCTACATCCAAGATTGCTCTATCCAGTGAAGCTGTCATTTAGAATGGAAGGGCAGATAAAGTGCTTCTCAGATAAGATCAAGTTCAAGTTCATCATCACCAAGCCCTTATTCTATGAAATGTTAAAGGGACTTATCTAAGAAAAAGAAGATAAAAAATAGGACAGTGAAAAGACAGCAAAGTCACAGCTATTAACAACCACACCTAAAACAAAAGCAAACAAGTAGAACAGGAACAGAACCACAGAAATGGAGATCACAGGGAGGGTTAGCAACAGGGGAGTGGGAAGAGAAGAGAGCGGGGAAAGGTACAGAGAATAAGTAGCATAGATAGTAGGTAGAAAATAGACAGGGGGAGGGCAAGAATAGTGTGGGTAATGTAGAAGCCACAGAACTTATGACACATGGACATGAACTAAAGGGGGGAATGTGGGTGGGAGGGGGTGTGCAGGGTGGAGGGGAATGATGAGAGAGAAATGGGACAACTGTAATAGCATAATCGATAAAATATATTTAAAAAAAGAATAGTATGAGAATTAAATAGGATAAATGCACAGGAAGAAATGCTTAGCACAGTAATTGTCTCATTAGAAGCACTCAGTCTCTCACATCAGATATAAGAGCACTCCTCACCTATTTTACAAATTTGCCTGAAACTCTACTTAATACCTACAAGGAACCCCCAAGCCTAGCATATGATAAATCATACTCAGCATAACTGTCAAATGACAGAGTACTAATGATGGAAAGAGAGCATCATAAGAGATTTGGCTTTTTCTGCTTTCCCTTGACTGCCATAGTTTTAGGTAAGGCTCTCTATAGCTAAATCTTCTGCTCTCACACCAAAACTATACCATGAGACAGAAAGAGGACAAATAATAAGAAAAAGATGGTCAGGTATCCTAGTTTGGTATCATACATTTGGCCTTTCTTCCCTGTATCTCTGAAAATCTTAACTCAATGTGACATTTCACAAAGTCCGTGAGAGGTTCCCCAAGTTTTGTGAGTGGGACACCTTCCCTTGAAAAAAGCATTCTTTGGTCCTCTGGTAGCCGAATCCACTCCGAAGGAACCCAGCCAATGCCCAGCAGCGAGGGACCCTGCTCTGAGGGAAGATGACCTAACATCCCTCCCTGCCCTGCCCCTACCACAGGCCTCCCCACAACACCACCAGTAAGCTCTGGGAGTTCTCAAGAACACAAACAAGTTCTTGCCCTCACAAAGACCCCATTTTTCTACCAGTCACATTCCCTACCTCCACTAATTGATTAGAAGTTCTAGTCACTTTTTACTGTCATTTTTGTGGTGCAATTTCACCCCAAGGCAAATCAGAACACTTACAGTATAAGTGTGGGTGTGCAGAATGATTTGATGACTTACAAAAATGATCAGTATTCACAAAGCCTGTGAGCAGGTGTTGTATTATGAGCACTTCAAACAGACCATAAAGGAAAGAGAACAAAATAATAGGCCCTTAGTCACCACCATCCAGATTGCTCTCATCTCCCCCACGTTCACCTCAGATATTTATAAGGAAATGAAATATCACAGATGCGGTTGAAGTCTTCTTTATACCTCTTCTTGAAGTTGCAGCTATTACTGTTATTCTTTTAACTTTAACCTTAAATACTAGGTCGGAAGCGTGGTAGTAAAAGCATTCAAAGGCAAAGTGAAATTTTTCTTCTCATGTTGCTATGGGCATTAATTCAGCTCATCTTAGGGCATACTTTTCTTCCTGTTTATAGTGCTTTCTTTTTCATTTTTCAAAGATTCTCAAGAGCAGAATTAGAATTCATTGTGCTACTGGGTTTTAAATAAAAAGAACAGATCTAAATTTACTTTGGAATTTCTACTGACCTTCAGTCTAAGTTATTAAAGTTAAATATGCCCAAAGGCATCATGAAGATATTGTGTATTTTCACAGGTTGAGATATTTAATTTTATATTTTATTTTCCAACAGAGTAGCCATTTATTGTTTCAAAAATCTGAGCAAAATTTTATATACAAATAATGAACTATCAGAAAAGGAAATGAAGAAAACAATCCCATCTACAATTGCATCCAAAAAAAAATGCCTAGGCATAAATTTAACCAAGGATGTAAAAGACCTTGTACTTGGAAAATTATAAGACACTGAAGAAAGAAATCAAAGCAGATACAAATAAAGGGAAGCATATACTGTGTTCATGGATAGGAAAAATTAATGTCATTAAAATGTCCATACTACCCAAAGCAATCTATAGATTCAAGGCAATTCCTATCAAGATACCCATGGTGTATTTCACTAAAACAAATATTTCAGAATTTATATAGAACCACTAAAGATTCTGAATAGCCACAACAATCTTGAGAAATAAGGACAAATTTGGAGGAATCATGCTACATGGTATGAAACTATACTACAAGGCTATAGTAGTCAAAACAGCATGGTACTGGCTTAAAACAGATATTCAGATCAACAGAATAGAATAGAGAACCTGGAAATAAACCCACACCTTTATGGTCAATAAATATTTGGCAAAGGAGGAAAAAGCATACAATGGGGTAGAGACAGCCTATTCAATAAATGGTGTTGGAAAAATAAGATGCATGCAAAAATATGAAACTAGACCACCTTCTTATACTATACACAGGAATAGACTCAAAATGGACTAAAGACTAAAATGTGAGGATTGAAACCATAAAATCCCTAAAGGAAACATAAGCAGTTAAATCTCAGACATTTCTCATAGCAATATTTTTTCTGGTGTATTTCCTTGGGCAAGGGAAACAAAAGAAAAAATTAACAAATGGGACTACATCAAACTAAAGAGATTTTGAACAGCAAAGGAAACCATCAATAAAATGAAGACAATCCACTGAATGAGAGCACATATTCACCAATGATTCATCTGATAAGAGGCTAATATCCAAAATTTATAAACAACTTACACAACTCAACACCAAAAACAAATAATCCAATTAAAAATGGGTAAGTCACCTGAATACCCACTTCTTTAAGGAGAATGTACAGATGTCCAATAGTATATGAAAAGATGCTCAATATCACTGATCATCAGAGAAATGCAAGTTAAAACCACAATGAGATATCATCTCACTCCTGTCAGAATGTCTATCATCAATAAATCCACAAACAAGTGTTAGAGAGGATGTGGAGTAAAGGGAATCCTAGTGAACTGTTTGTGGGGATGCTGATTGGTGCAGCCACTGTGGAAAGCATTGTGGAGTTACCTCAAAAAATTAAAAATGGCCCTGGCCAGGTGGCTCAGTTGGTTGGAGCATCATCCCACACACCAAAAAGTTGTGGGTTCCATCCCCTGTCAGGGAACATACCTAGGTTGTGGGTTTGATTTTTGGTTGATGCTTATGGGAGGCAAACAGTCAATCTCTCTCTCTCTCTCTCTCTCTCTCTCTCTCTCTCTCTCTCTCTCCCCCCCCCCTCCGTTTCTCCCTCCCTCCCTCCCTCCTTCCCTTCCTCTCTCTTTAAAAGCAATAAAAATATCCTTGGCTAAGTATTTTTAAAAAATGAAAAATGGAATTGCTTTATGACCCAGCAATTCGGCTTCTGGGAATATATCTGAAGTAACCTGAAACACTGATTTGAAAGAATATAGGCACCCAATGTTCACTGCAGTATTATTTGCAATGGCCAAGATTTGGATGCAGCCCCAGTGCCCATCAGTAAATGAGTGAATAAAAAGCTGTGGTACAGCCTGGCTGGTGTGGCTTAGTGGATTGAGCACCAGTCTGCAAACCAAAAAAATTGTTGGTTCAGTTCCTGATCAGGGCACATGCCTGGGTTGTGGGCCAGGTTGGGGGCTTGTAAAAGGCAACTGAGCAATAGTCCCTTCTCTTTCTCCCTCCCTTCCACTCTTTCTAAAAATAAATGAATAAAATCTTTTTAAAAAGCTGTGGTATGCAATAAAACAATACACCACCATAATAAAGGAAATCTTTCCCTTTGTAACTGAATGGATGGAACTGAAGAGTATTGTGCTAAGTGAAATAAGCCAGTCAAAGACAAGTACCATATGATTTCACTTATATGTGGAATTTAATAAACAAGATGAACTAAGAAACAGACTCAAAATCCAGAGAAAAGACTGAAAGCTATCACAGGGGGCTGAGGTTGGGGGCCTTGGTAAAAAAGGTGAAGGGGTTAAGCAAAAAAATCCCCACCAAACACACAGATACAGACAACAGTATGATGATTACCAGAGAGAAAACCAAGTGGCAGGAGGTTGAAGAGGGTACGGGGGAATAAATGGTGATGGAAGGAGACTTGCCTTGGGGTGGTGAGCACACAATACAATATACAGACGATGTGTTATAGAATTGTACACCTGAAACCTATGTAATTTTATTAGCCAATGTTACCCCCCAAAATTCAATTTTAAAAAACTCAGCAATAATAACTGAGTGCGGCTCTTTCCCAACTGAATCTCTTCCTATTAAACTGATTTTGTATCAAAATCTAAATGTTTACTTATAAACCAATTCATTCAAATTTACAGAACTCAGAATAAGAGCCTAGCAAATGTAATAACTGTGTATTTATAGTAAAAGCTAAATTTTAGACAGCATGTAAATTTTTACATCTTAGAGGACTGCAGTGACCAGAAGTTTAGAAGTTTTGTGTTATTTTACAAGGACCCATTTGGAAAATTCATATTTCTTCATCTTGCCCTTAAGTTCATCAATTCAAATTATTCTTTGATAAAGTGTTTTTTCTTTTTTTATTATTTATGCTGTTACAGTTGTCCCAATTTTTCCCCTTTCTCCCTCTTCTGCACAGCCCACCCCCTCACTTCCATAGTCAATCCCTACACCATTATCCATGTCCATGGGTCCTTCATATATATTCTTTGACTAATCCCTTCACCCTCTTTCAATGGTAAGAGTGGAGGAGGGAGGAGGGGACTGTTTGGATGAGGGTGATAAAATGTTTAAGCACATTTTCAAAGGAAATCTGATTAAGCATGTGCTCACTTTCCCCACCTACAGGTCAAAGAGTACAACAACTTACAGTCTCTCTAAGAAATTTACTTTACAGTTCTTAAACCTTCTAAACTGTAAAAAATTATCTTACTTTCCTTCACCAAAGGAATTCCTGAAACACTTCCTACTTCTTTTAATTTGTTACTACATTCTGTCTTGTACTATAGTTATTTGTGAACAAATCCTGTATCTCCTCATAGACATTGGATATCTTAAGGGGCAGGTTCATATCTTACCCATTCTTTTTTCTTATTATTACTTTGAATCATTTTTATTGTTATTCTATTACAGTTGTTCCAATTTTTCACTGTTTGCTTTCTTTCATCCACCCCACCCCCTGCTCCCACAGTCAATCCTCACACTGTTGTCCATGTCCATAGGTCATTCATACATGTTCTTTTTCTAGTCCTTCCCCTTCTTTCCATCATTATCCCCCTCCCCTCTGGTCATTTTCAATCTGTTCCATGTTTCCATGCTTGTGGTTCTATTTTGTTCTTTAGTGTATTTTGTTCATTAGATTCCTCTTATAGGTGAAATCATACAGTATTTGTCTTTTGCAACCTGGCTTATTTCACGTAGCATAACATTCTCCAGTTCTGTTCATGCTGTCACAAAAGGTAGGAGCTCCATCTTTCTTTCTGCTGCATAATATTCCTTTGTGTAAATGTACCAGTTTTTTGATCCACTGTTACTGATGGGCACTTAGGCTGTTTCCAGCATTTGGCTATTGTAAATAGTGGTGCTATGAACATAGGCATGCATAAACTCTTTTCAATTGGTGATTTGGGATTCTTAAGGTATATTCTCAGCAGTGAAATCAGTGGGTCAAAAGGCAGTTCTATTTTTCATTTTTTGAGGAAATTCCATACTGTTTTCCACAGTGGCTGCACCAGTCTGCATTCTCACCAACATAATCTATAGATTCAACACAATTCCTATTAAAATACCAATAGCATATTTCACAAATCTAGAACAAATATTTCAAAAATTTATATGGAACCAAAAGACCCTGAATAGCTTTAGTAATCTTGAGAAAGAAGAGCGAAATAGGAGGGATCATACTACCAGATAACAAACTATACTACAAGGCCACTGTAATCAAAACAGTCTGGTACTAGCATAAGAATAGATACATGGAATAATGGAACAGAATAGAGAGCCCAGAAATAAACCCATGTCTCTATGGTCAATTAATATTTGACAAAGGGAACAGGAGCATACAATGGAGTAAAAATAGCCTCTTCAACTAATGGTGTTGGGAGAGCTGGACTAATACATGTGAAAAAATGAAATTGATGGTCTAACACAAGAATAAACTGAAATGGATAAGAATTAAATATAAGTCATGACACCACAAACATCCAAGAGGAAAACATAGGCAGTAAAATTTCAGATATCTCATATAGCAACATTTTTTGCTGATATATCTCCTAGGGCAAGGGAAGTAAAGGAAAAATAAACAAATGGGACTACATCAAACTAAAAATCTTCTTGGCTAAAGAAACCATCAACAAAATTTAAAGGAAACCAACTATATGGGAGAACGTATTTCCCAATGATACCTCAGACAAGGGTTTGATCTCCAATATATGAAGAACTCATATGACTCAACACTAGGAAAACAAACAACCCAATTAAAAAATGGGCAAAGGACCTGAATAGACAATTCTCCAAGGAGGACATACAGAGGGCCCATAGACCTATGAAAAGTTGCTCAACATCACTAGCCATCAGAGAGATGCAAATGGCCATCAGAATGGCCATTATAAACAAATCAACAAAAAAGTGCTGGCAAGGATGCAGAGAAGAAGGAATCTAACCCATTCTTTGTACCTTCCATAGCACTTAACTGGTGCTTTAGACAGAGAAGAATGAATGAAAGATCAGGTGACCAAATAGACAAACATACCAATTTGGCGATAGATTCTTATTCATCCCCATTTGGTCTTGGTTATATAAAGAAAGGTGACAACCATAAGAAAACTCTCCATGGAAGTGTGGTGTAGGGTGAAATGATACTCGGCATGGAAAGAATGTGACCTGGAGCATCAGATTCTTGCCTTTTCTTATCCTATCTCTGCCAGTAGCCAGTCAGGAAGTCATTGGCCAAGTGACAATTGCTCTTAGCCTTGCTTTCCCTTTCCCTAAAGTAAAGAAAACACCACCTATGTTACAAAGGTGTATGAATATTAAGTAATGCAGCATCAGAGAAAGCGCCTTGCTCATAGAGAGACAGACAATCCAACTCCAGGCCTGGCTCTGCCACAGGCCAACCAGCTATGTGACCTCCAGCAAGGTATTCACCCCCTCTGGCAGTCCCCATTTCTCACTACTGAGATCTTTGAGGTTTTTCCCATCTCTGTGATTTAGAAAATAAGTGTTTAATGTATCAGTTCATTATCAAAGTATGTCTGGGTTGAGGAACTTCGTATTTTCTCTCCTTTTTAACAACACAGTTGACAAATATATAATAACTACTTCTAAGTTTCGTTTTCCCCAGGAGAAAATAAGAATCCAACTTTAAAAACAAAACAAACCTGTGCATCTTTCAGAAAAGAGAATTTAATTGCCTTTATCTATGACACAATCCACTGAACATATTTTTGCTTCAACATATTTTTGCATTGTCCAACATTCTGAATGAATGAATGGATAATAATATCAGTGGGTATTTGCCAAAAGTTCCAAGAACAACAACTCCTATTTGCTACTAGGTTTGATTCTTTATAGACAGACAGCTTAGCTTTTTTTCTCTTAAAATTTGCTTTGAGTCACTGATATGATTCATAACTTTAAAAAACAAGTTGAACCTGAAATTGCCCTGGCAGGAAATGAGCTAAGGAGCACAGTGAAAGTGAAAGGGAGATGCCCCTACCAGAAGAGAAGACAGTTCTTTTCATCTTCTGATTCCAGTATGAAACGAGGAAGTGTCAACAAGCAGCTTCATTCTCATCTCTTTGATTACATTGGTTAAAATCGGAAAATTAAATGCAAAGTACAGAGTAATTACATCTCCGGGATCCAAAAGGCACATTTTTCAGGTGTGTCTGGCTCCCCATTCCACCCCCAGATGAGTCACTCAACAGCAGGGAAGAGAGGAAGATGAACTGACAGCATGTGGGCGAAAAGCACATACTGGGTTTCAGAAGATCCAGGTTAGGCCTTGACCCACAAAGAAATTGTGATGTCAGACAGGGAGATTCTGACGGCAAAAGCTGAGATGCCTATTAGAGAGAGGTGAAGATGATGTAGCCCAACCAGCCCTGCTCCATCCTTTAAAGGAGGAGACACGGCAAAAGGAGCAAGATGCGCAGGCAGCATTGGGCAGGGGTCTAGAGGAAGTTTGCCCTGTTTGGAGAAGCATCTGAAAAGGTGAACAGGTGATTGCAGTTTCAGTTGCCAGCTTGCAATAGCCTCTCTGCAGCCTGAACTTCCAGACATAACTGAAAGCCACGTTGCCTTCTTCTGGTTTATTTTCCCACAGATAATGGCATCTCCTGGTATTTATCCAGAAACCCATAAAAGCAATTATTCTGCAGAAGTAAACAAGACACTCTGGGAAAGTACAACACTGTTAAATGGGAGTGGGGTAGTTTCAGTCCTGAGTCATGTGTGAGGAATTTACCTGATACCCGTCATAGATGTCGGCAAGAAAGGCTCCTGCACTGGACCCATACATTAGAGAGCTCACTCTTGCTCTTCTCTGGCCGTCCCCTCCCTCCAGAGCCAAAGGGACATACCATCCTGGAAGTCCGGACCTCTATTCCAGATCACACTCCAGGTACCCAAGGTGCTGGAATTCCCTTCCCAAATGACCCTGAGCCCTTTTCCAGGACCTGCACTGGTCTCTTCTCTGCATCAGGCCCAAGGGCAGACAGAATAGACAGTATACCCACTCCTAGCCTGCACATGGCCATGAACAGCTGCATGGGGGTGGTGGGGGATGGAAAAAGTTTGTATGTACAAGGCTAGGGGGTCCACACCCTACAGGATGAAGCTGGTAGTGAGAAGAGAGGAGGGGTGGCCTGGAAGAGTGCAGGAATACAACATCAACTGGTCCAAGAATTCTAAATTTGGCCTTGACTTCCAATCATGAAAGTATATTAATCAATATAGGAAGACAGAACATATTTTATTTAGCAAGTTGTTAGCTTGCTTTATAAACTGTAGAACTATGACATGCGGGCCTCCATTTGTATCCCTGCCTGGGCCTTGCAAATGTTGGAAGTGGGGTGAGTACAGCATGTATTTCAATCTATGGTTGGTTATTTATTGCTTTTATGACTTGAATTTAGTCAATAGGGAAGGGTTATTTCTTTGACCCATACCAATTTTTCAGCCTGTAAAAGAGATTGTTATGCTCTAATTCTAGAGCAATTTTCAACCTAGTGCCAATAATTTATGACAATACCAAAAGAGGGACTGTAGTTTTTATTGTAAAGGAAAATGAAGGTGTCAGGTTGGGTTATGATTTCTAGAAGTAACTCTAGTGACAGCTGCTCATTTTATTTAAATTCCTAGACACTTTTATCTAAGCGTCTTTATGATAGGACATTGTGGGGCCTGAGTAGTTAGCAAACTAATAAATTTTCTGTATTTCAGTTTATTTTAGAGTGAGCACTATCAAAATAGTTAAGCATCTTTAATTCTAAAAACTGTTTAGTAGATCCCGAAATGTACTGCTACTGTGGTACCTATCTTGGGCTGCCAGGCTTACTTGCCTTGCTGCCCTACAAGTCATAAGAATACAGACAGGCACCAAAGTCCTGTTAGATGCGTCCCGACACAAGACAGAATTCTGTTTTATACCATGTCTCTAACGCTGTTTAAGGGACCAGGTTGGCAGGGAACCTCATTATCGCGGGATCTTCTCGTGTTCGGTTCTATCAGCAATCTCGGGGAACTGCATCACTGTCAAGTGCCCCTTACTACAAATACAGATGTTTTGAAAGTCTTCATCAAAAGGTGGTTGGACATATTTTATTTTTCTCAGCTCCATCGCCATATTATTGGGGCTTTGTGCATTCAATGAATGTTTTAAAATAGATACTAAATTATATTGCCTTATTCATTTGGTCACTCAAAGTATAGAGGTATAAGAACATGTTGAAGAGCCCTGGCTGGTGTGGCTCAGTGGACTGAGTGGTGGCCTGCGAACCAAAGGGTTGCTAGTTCAATTCCCAGTCAAGGCACATGCCTGGGTTGTGAGCCAGGTCCCCAGTCAGGGACTCAAAAGAAGCAACCACACATTGATGCTTCTCTCTCCCTCTCTTTCTGCCTCTTTTCCCTTCTCTCTAAAACTAAATAAAATCTTTTTAAAAAAATAACCTTTTAAAGAGAATAAGTTCACTCACACAAGATGAGGACAATTCCTTCCCAGAGACAAACATCCACAGCCCCATCCAAAGTCTCCAGAAGAAAGGGACACATCCTCCTTCACTTCTCCCCTTCCAATCAGTGCATGCGTCCCCTGGAAAATCCTTTCACAGACCCCCAGACATCATTCGGGCTGCTCCTCCTTCCCCTGTGCTGCCAGGTTGCTCTCGCCCTCTCTGGACCCTCTCTAGCTGCTCATTGTCTTGCCTTTCTGGTACAGCACCAAGCTGCCCTTTACTTCCTAACAGGCTGGGACACAGTTGTGGTTGTCACAGCTAGCACCGTAGACACGCCCTGCCATTCCTCACCCTAACCCCTGCCACCACTGAGTCCACCACCGCTGGCTCTGCTTACTCTCTCACTCTGTTAGGTCCTTGGGGAAGCTGAGAAAAGAAGGGCCACCTGAGCTACAGATTTTCTGCTGCACAGTGCAGATCCTTGACATTGCTCTTCCACCAGAGCAGGATGAGTCAAGGCAGCTGTCTACCCTTCTCCACAAAAGAACTGGGTGGTTCCAATTGTTTTCTCTGACTAGCAGGCTCAGTTATAGCCTCTCCCTCGGGATGGTCTTTTAGCATCTCCAAAGTCCCTTATTTTTTTTATTATTTATTTTTATTTTTTTATTTTAAAATATATTTTATTGATTATGCTATTACAGTTGTCCCATTTCTCCCCCATCATTCCCCTCCACCCTACACACCCCCTCCCACCCACATTCCCCGCTTTAGTTCATGTCCATGTGTCATAAGTTCTTTAGCTTCTACATTTCCCACACTATTCTTGCCCTCCCCCTGTCTATTTTCTACCCACCATCTATGCTACTCATTCTCTGTACCTTTTCCCCCTCTCTATTGTAACACGTACCTGTACCTCTTTGTATTTACTTGCTCACAAGTGCTATGAGGGCAGGGATTGTATCCACCTTGCAAACTATTATATCTCTAGCACCTGGTCTTGCCATGCCATGAATGTCCTATAAATGTTCCTTAAACTGAATTGAACCTCAAATGCTTAGTGTAAAAACTATACAAGCATTTTTTCAACACTACAGTGTGTGCCTACTGACACTCTTCTTCAGCCTTCACTCACCCCCCCAACCCAACAATCCAAAATTATGACCAATGGGAAAGCCAGTTACCACCCAGGTCTCCAGGCCAAGCCTCCTAGGCCATATACAGGTTGTTTTGGATGGCTGGGTTGCACTTTAGTTTTAGTAGCTGAGGTTTTAAAGCAACTACTCAAAATTAGGGGTGAGACTAAGAGAGGTATGGGAAGCACATTTCTGTCACAGCCAAAGCTCCCTGCCGTGGAAGCCATTCACTCCATTCTAAGGGCTTAGCCTTCAAACTAGCACCCCGCTGGATCTACTCTCCTGTCTTCGTTGGGTGGTAAAAATGGGATCGGGAGACATGGGTACTGTAGAAATGGAGTAGAAGAATAAGGCATGTAAGAGGTATGCTTACATGTTCATTCTTAACTCTTGTTTGAATAAAGTCATAATTAAGTAAATTATAACCCCATTATCTTCTAACAGGATAATTCTAGCTTTCCTTCTGGCATTTGGCATTTGCAGGTGATACTATTCAGAACCGTTCTTATCTGAGCGTGGGCTGTGACTGGGCCCACCAAGGCAAGCCCGGCCATGTCGCCCCTCTGCGGAGATGTAAACACTCTTCCTTGATTTGGGGCCACAGTTGTCATTTGCAGAACTGCCGTGATTATTTATAAATTGGCCACTGTGACAAAGAGCCTCTGTGGGTCAGAGAGCCTCCTCCTAGCAACCTTAGGCATGGCCTTGGCTACAGTTTTTAGCAACCAAAAGTAGTACTATTTAATATATTTTTTCCAGAGGGTGCTTAAAGTTTTTCTTTTGTCTTTCTACTTGGCGTACCATAGTTCACAAGATGGAAAACAGTGGCATTTTCTCACTGACAATTCATTTCAGAATAATTTAGTATCATGATGCCAGCGGAAGAGAATGGGTGAGGTTCCAATGATATAAGACAGAAAAGTACTGACCCTCAATTTATCATTCAAAAAACACAAATATCTAGCTGGGGTGGTGTTAGGGGGTAAGAATAAAGTGACATAAAATGTCTCAAGTAGTTAATAGTTTAACATGGGAGAAAGACTGAAATAAACCAGCAATTACAGTAAGTTTATTCGGTAAGCGATATGATAGACTTATACTTGAATAGGGAAGACTATTTGGAGTACAAAAAACAAGACTTCCAGTCAGACTTGGTGGGTGTCAGGAATAGGGTGTCAGGAAATGCTTCTAGGATTCATACTTAGATGGAATCTTGACGGCTAAATATGATACGGAGAAAATAAAGAGGGAAGGAGAGAGCAGGGTCATTCTGGGGAGAGGCCTTAAGTACAAAAGCACAGATATACAGAATCTTGTATGTCCTGGGACTGTAGACATGGCTGGAGAAAGGTGCATTTTGGGGGCTGGTGGGAGGCAGGGCTACACAGATTGTCTGCAACAGGTGGTGGCGAAGATAGAAGCTAGGAGCACAGATTGGCTTAGGCTGTTCGCTATGCTGTAAAAGCTGCAAAGGGAGTGAACACAGCTTCCTTGTACATTTTTGCATCCTCAGTGCCTGGTCCATGTGGCCTCTCAACAGATGTGTGTTGAGTGTTCAATTAATTGATTAATTAAGCCCTATGGCTGGGAGGGGAATACTTTTTATCAGTGACAAGGACACAGCTTTTATTTACACTAGCATTTCATTACTGAGGAATGAAGAAAAATAAAGTAAAATGCAAAAGATACTTTAAATTAAAGATAAATTAAAGATACAATAACATGATACACTATATATACACAATAAAATATAATTTAGCCACAAAAAGAAGGAAACACTGCCATTTGCAACAACATGGATAGACCTTGGGGGCATTATGCTAAGTGAAATCAGTCAGTCAGACAGAAAAAAGTAAATACCATATAATGTCATATATATGTATAATTTAAACAAAACAAAACTCAGAGATACAGAGAACAGATTGGTGGTCGCCAGACGCAGGGGCTGAGGAGGGGCAAAGCTGGTGAAGGTGGTCGAATGGCGCAAACTTCCAGCTCCCAAACGGATGAGTCATGGGGATGTGGTATGGAGTGTGGAGACCATAGGGAGTCATACTCTGTGATATATTTGAAAGCTGCTAATAGAGCAAATTTTAAAGTCTCGTTACAAAAAAAATGGTAACAACTAATCAGTACCTACCACAATTAATATAAAAATGTTTAAATCGCATCAAACAGACCTTGTAAGGAAGCTCTGGGGAGCAGAGTCCTGTGCTTGTCTCATCAGAGACACATCATGAATATCTCTGAGGTTTCAGGTGTTGTGTGAGAGTTCCTCGGAATTCTAATTCCACGCACAATGTCCGATACAGTGTCCCTTACCAACATTACAAAATTGTTTGTCGTCTATCTGAAATTTGCCTTTGAGTTGGCTGTCCAATACTTCATCCGGCAACCATAGTTTATGGCCATACAGGTTTGGGAAATAGTGAGGTAAATAACTACCATTTATGCCGGTCTTCAAGAGCCACTAATGAATTCTGGTGTATAATGTGTCTCTGAGAGAGACTTGAGTATGTAGGTAGTTCTTCTCAAAATTATCTGAAAATTCTTTTTTAAAATGAGCATCCCAAAAAGCCACTCCGAGGGGCCACTGGTCAATTATCTCTGGAGGTTCGGTGCCTTATTCACTAAGTAGTTCTATGATTTCCCGTTAGAGTCTGATCAAATCATTCCCCCCATTTAACATAATCAAATCATTCTTTCCAAGAAAAAGTCTGAAATCCTTAGCATGAAATGCAGAGCCTTTCCCAATCTGTTATCTACCTTTTCAGCTTTGCTCCCAGGTTTTCCTCTCTCACAGTCCTACCTGTGTGTCTCACTGAGCTCCTGCCCCTCCACCTTCTGAATGCTCTGGGCTCTTTTCAAACCACTTGGTTTTTGCACATATTTTCTTTTCTAGAAATGCCCTTCTCTGGCCTCCTATCTTCTCATCAAGACATGAATGCCTTAGGACTCCTGAATAAAGGTGCTGCTGACCCCCCACCAAACACAGTTAGTCATTCATTTCTTCCTGCTCTCACAGCATTTGTGCATTTGTCTCTTAGCACTTACCTCACAGGATTATTCATTATGGGCATGTCTCCTTCGACAGACAGTCAACTTTTCAAGGGCACAGCCTTATTTTATTAATCTCTGAGTCCTCAGCTCACAGCATGGTATTTAACACACAGCAGACACTCAATAAGTGATCAGTGAATTAATGAGTGAATAGGAAATGTGATTTTTGAATAGATGACTTAGGTTGTGGACCCCTCACTGTTTTCCTCAATCATCTCTCTTCTGGTTCTGCAGAAGACCTAACATGTCATCCAAGAAAATAACTACTGTATAGAAATTGACTCAGAATTCTAATACTCTCTCGGAAAAGAATGCAAGGCAATAAAATTAGGTAAATGTCTACAAACATACTATCTATATGTGGATCCTTGCCTTTCCATTGATTGTGATTATATGACAAATTATTTAAAACTTGCCTCTCTTTAGTTGCATAGTAACACATTCAACTAGGGTTAATGACAACTAATCAGCCTGTTCTTGACTGATTTAACCACTTTCGGCAACCACATAGAGACCATAAATGTTGACAGGTTTATCTGATTCAGGTGTCTCTCATTAAAGGTATATGAAAAACTACTTCAAAACTCAAGACTTTATAAATTCAACAAAAAGATTGAGAATAATGAACCCATACTATGGAATGAACAATACCCAGTTTACTCACTACAAATATACAATCAAGTACATATAACCCCTGCCCAGTTGGGACTTGCCCTCCCACAAAATTCTGATATGTGAACATTTATTTTTAATGCATTTTAACCAGTAAGAGAATTTTATTTTAAGCATTAAAAAGCTGTGCTGTAACAGCTTTTTGTGATTCCCTCTATCAAGGAGACTTAGAAAGAGTGAGTCAAAGGCAGAGAAAAGGAAAAGGAAGTGAAATGAGTGATACAAAGCACTGTAACTGGTATCCAGTAGAACCACAAACAATATTTGCTGATTTAGTTGGACCAAGACAGGGACATAGAGGTTTGTGTAATGAAACAAAGAGAAAGATTTATATTTAACAACAACAACAACAAAAATGCTGAGGGAAAGTAAATCTAGGCTTTAGAAATGCACTATTAGAAACAGGCTCTGATGGGTAAAAGAGTATCTGATGGCAAATTGATTGACATGAAGCCAAGGGCAGGAGAAACCATTGCTGCAGAGTGGAGGGAGGCTGCTCAGAAACACGGAGCTGACCAGGTCGAGCAAGCTAAGCGAAAGTTATATGGCTTTGCCAGTTGTCAGTTTTTAAGTGAGGCTCTCTCTGAGGCCATATAGGAACCCTATAATAACAGTTTATTTATTTGAGAAATAAATTGTTTCAGATCATGAAACAAGACAGACACTCACCCTGGGGTGAGGGCTCGGAAAGACACAGAGGGCCTTGGAGACGCTGTGAGTGCCGTCAGGGAGAACCTGGAAGGCTGCTAGTGAGCGAAGATGATAAATAAAAAGTAACTTCACAGGTCGCAGGGTCTGTACAGGGCCTGGAAGACAGCATAAAAGTGTCCTTATTTAGTGGGTTGTCTTTCTGGTTTTATTCTAGTGACATATATGTTAGTAATAGTGACAACTAAGCTTTCATAAAGGCTTTACATATAAATCATTTCATCTTATCAATAACCCATGGAGTTGGGTTATTGATCAATATTTTCATTTTATAAACAGGAAAACTGATATATAGAAAGAATGCTCCTGGAAAGGTGGGGGGGGGGGAGAGAGAGACTGAGAGAGCACTAACAATGTCTGGGTCCCTGGTTCCAGTCCACAGGACCCAGAATGGCTCTGGGCTCTACCGATGGTCCTTTAAGCTATCTCTGCCCTTCAGATAAATCCTTCTTTTTGTTTAACCTTGTTTGGGTCGCTTTTCCATCACTCGCTGCTCGAAGTCTCCTGTCTGAACACTCTTCACTCATTATGCAACTCCATCAGTCCCTGTCCTGGCTTTTGATCAGCAGTGCAGTGCCCCTGAACCCCACACAGACCACATGCCAGGCCAGCCCACACCCTGTGCTGATTCGCACCTGTCCCCACCATACCATCTGCATTCCGATCCGTGTGCCACGGAGATTTCAGTCACTTATCCCTACTATTCTAGAGTTTAGCTTTATAGGTACATGTGTTTTGTATTCATATTGTCATTTCTTTACATATCCCCATTTTTATTGATATTGCACAATTCTAAGGAAATGCAAAAGTATAGGAAGTGTTACAAAATTTGGGTACATTTTTCCTTCCTATGATGGAAAGCTTTCATCCTTGTCCTTAAGAAGAAAGTGAGTAACATACAGGTAAAGTATAGGCTGGAAAATTTTTTTCTAGAAGCCTGTCCTTTTGTCATCTCTGGTTGTAACATCTGAGCTTAAAAATCAGTTACTTCCTTCCTCTTCCCAGTTTGTTTTTTTAGCTGTTTCATCTCCACCACTTGTGAGCCACAGCATAACAAATTCTTTGCCTGCACTACAGCCAATTAATAGATAGGCAAGTCTTTTCTCACCCAACTTACATTCTTGTAGACAGCACCACCTCTAAATACATACACAAACATTGAACCTTGAAAGTATAAATTAGTGAATCAAAGATGACAGCCAGGAAGAGACTTAATTTACTTGAACAGTACTATTTCTTCCAATAGTTCTGAACTGAGCTAAATCTTGGGTTCCATCTCTTTTGGTTCTGACTTTCTTACGTGGCTTCGCATGTGATAAACCTGTGCAGCCTTCTCCTGACAGACCACCTCCCCGTTAGATCAACTTCCAGGGTTCTCCACACAAGCCCGGGAAGCACCTGGTTCTTCCCCCTCCTGGTAGCTCTGAGGACAAGCCTGCCCACTAAAGCAATCTGGAAAGTGATTCCACATTCTGGGTGATACAGAAAAAAACCTCTTATAATAACTTAAGCTGTTAGTCAAGAAGTTTTTACCAAGAGCCACCTTTGGGGCCTTCAGGAAGGAAACGGATGCCAAAGACAACAGAGGTGGCCAGCACCGAAGGGGTCAGCTGCCCCAAAGACTCTGAGGAAAATTGCAAAATGGGAAAAATGTGCCTGCCCTCTTCCTTTCTTTCCCCCTCTGCACCCACTCTTTTTCTATTATCAGCAGTGGTTTCATGCTATTCATCCATTCCTAGACATGCCAGTCAATCATTCCTACGTGCGCACATTTATTGATTTCACAAAAGTATCTTGGGTACTCACCATGCAGTAGGCACTGTTGTAGGCAATGGTGAAATAGCAGGGAATAATCCAAGTTTCTGGCCTTCAAGGAGCTTATAATCTAGTGGTGGTAGATAGAAAAAATCCGTAAGAGTCTGATGTTGGTAAGCGCTGTGGAGACAAATTAACTAGGATAAGGGGGATAGAGAGTAAGTCTCTGTGTGCTATTCTTCGCATTGTTATTTATTTATTATTTCTACTTTATTTGTTTATTTCATTTTTTATTAAAGACAGGCCTACTAGAAATAGGAGCCAAAGCATGTGAAAACAGGATCCTGGGGGTAGGAAGGTTCAGCTGGAGGAAACCACAAAAGCAAAGGCCTGCAGGCCAGGGAATGCCAGGAATGTTGTAGAATCAGTAGGGACTTGGGATGGCTGGGGCCTCGGGAGTGAGGATAGTGGGAGAGGATGAGGAGCAGGCCAGGTCCTGCGGGCACACATGGAAGGGTTTGGCCCAACTTTAGGTCATATAGGAACCGCTGGAGGTTCTAAGCACAGACTGACAGGAGCTGGTTTATATTTTGGTGGAATCACTTTACCTGTCGCATTGAGAAGAGACTATTTTGGGAGTGACGAAGGCAGGAGCAAGGAGATTAATTAGGTGAGGCTATTACGTAACCCAAGCAGAGGATGGAGGTAGTTTTGAGAATCTTAAGAAGTAGCCAGATGTTGGTTATATTTTGAAGGTAGAATCAATGGGATTGGCAGATGAGGAAGAAAAGCATATATGTGTTATTCTAGGGAGAGAATAATTACTGTGATGGAGGTTTACAGCTGAAAGTTACATTAGGAGACTCTGTACCTAGAGCTGCCTAAAATGTGAGTTCTCTGCTCCAATATAAACTCTATTCAACATTCTGTCCTAAGCTTCTAGGGAAGAGTCAGGTATATACAGAATGCTCACTAAATGTAGGCTGAATGGAATTCAGTTCAGAAAGTTGGTAAAAGCTTTACAAAAAAAAAAAAGTTTTTGTGCTGAAACTCAAAAAGCAAAAGGAGTTTATCCAGGAGACAAATGGCTCATGAGCTAAATCTATCAATGATCTGGACGCTTCTCTCCACCACCAAAAACTTATTAAATTAATAAATGAGTTCAGCAAAGAATATAATACATTATTAATGTACAAAAATCAATTATATTTCTATGCTTCACAATGAACAATCTGAAAATGTTATTAAAGTACAATTCTGTTTACAAGAGCTTCAAAGAGAACAAAACACGTAGGAACAAGTTTAACAAAAGAAGTGCAATATGATAGTTTTCAAATTATTTGTTCACATCGGATCTAGGACCCAGGCTAATTCAGTATGACCTCACCTTACCTAATTGCATGTGCAAAGATCTTATTTCTAAGTATAGCCATATTCTGAGGCTCCAGATAAGCATGAACTTTTTTAAATTTTTATCTATTGATTTTTAGAGAGAGAAGAAGGGAGAGAGAAATATTGACTTGTTGTTCCATTTCTTTATAACCTTCATTTGTTGATTCTTGCATGTGCCCTGACCTGGGATTGAACCCGCAAACTTGGCGTAGTGGGACAGCACTCTATCCCACTGAGCTACCCAGCCAGAGCTCACAAGCAGGCATGAATTTTAAGGGGACACTATTAAACCCACTATAAGGAGTGACCACTAACATGTAGAGCTTTCCTTTTTGAAATTGTCCTAAAAATGACTGTAGAGATGGCTGCACATTTCTGTGAATATACTACAAACTATTTAATTATATACTTTAAATGGGAGAATTATATGGCACATGAACTATATCTCAAAAAAAAGCTATCTAAAAATCAGAAAGAATTGATTCAACAAACCCCAATAAAGGAACTTCTAAAAAATGTGCAGGAAGAAAGGGGAACATGATTCCTAAAGAACGATCTGAGGTGTAGGCAGAAATGGTTCACATGAGCTGTAAGTTAAGTCCTCGAAGGTCAGGGACTTTGTTTTGTTACCTTCTTGAATCCCCAGACCTGTAGAGGCATTCAAAAAATGTGTCCTGGGTAAATGATTGATGAGAAAACAAATGGCAATAGGGCATAAATCTAAATAAATATTTTTATTGAATAACATCTAATTTGGAGGGTTAAAAACAAATAAGATAAAAAGGTGGGTAATAGCATGTAAACTGGGAGAATGTGTTCAGTTAGAGCAATAACGTCGTAGAATTTTTGAGTCATAGGCTAAAGATACTGATTAACTTGGAACTTTATAAATTAAATATTTTTGAAAATATTTCAAAAAGAACAATTTAAAAATACAAAAGACATCACTTCCTAGCTAACTGAGCAAAAATTTGGAAAAAAGAGTGAGGAAAGCTCAATTAATCCAGTAGAATGCTGAAAAAGAGGAAAGTATAGATAATGTGGGACAATTACAAAAAAAAAATGAAAGGACAGGAAAAAATTAAAATCTATCAGGAATAGATATAAGTAGAAAAACCTTCCATCTAAAAGATAGATTATTATATAAGAGTAAAAATAAATCCAGCTACATGCTACCTCACAATATACATCTAAAACATAAGAAAACAGCGGGGAAAATATACACACGTAAAACACACACACATACACTTAACCCAACCCTGGAATCAAATGTGTTTCCAAATTCAGATTAATTTTAACTTCAGAGATGAATACAGGGTATATGTTATATATTAGTTAACACCCCCAGTGGAGTTTGAGGCAGCACCTTATAGTCAAACACAGTAATAATACTATTTCTGAAAGGAACACATAAATATTCACACTAAGTAGAATAAATCAAGACTATAAATAGTGTCATATCAGCGCAGATCAGGTTGGCTGCCAAATGAGTTATAAAAAAAAACTCTGTTTTTAAAACTCTTTGGTTTTCAGAACCACAGACATGGAATTACAGACATGAACCAAATAGCCAAAAGATTTGGTGGCAATCCTATTTGATATTCCTGTGGCAGTATCAAACAAAAATATGTTCGGAGGCATGCAGCTTTATTAGGTGTTACCAATAATGATGTTTTAAAAGCGTTGATTAATGAGGAGGATACAGCAAGCCTAAATTCATATAGTCTTATTGAGATAGCCTCCAAACATAAAGAAAAACTGATAGTACAATGAGGAAAATGTACTGCACACACCAAATCATTTTCACTTTATGATCCCCCGTCCGTTTGTTCGGTACTTCGGTGTGTGTCTCGTCGTCCCAACCAGACGACAGCAAGGCAGTGAGTGGTGAGCGGGTGCTGGCGCCCAGGGAGGCCTCAGGGAAAGGTCCTGGGCGAGGCCTCCCTCCGCCCTCCCTCCAGCTGCACGACTGCTCCCAGTGGGAACTGGTTTAGGAATTCGCCCAAAGTCACGATGCTAAGCCTCAGAGTTTGGATTCAGATCAAGTTCTAACTACAAAGATCCAAGGTCTTTTCAAGGGATCTTGAAATAAGCATAAGACATTGTCTATTGAATAAGTGAACTTAAAATGGCAACCATTCTACAGAATTCACATCAAGACTAGGAATCTACACATATCACCATCATTTCCCAGGAGGCCTATGATCAAGTGTCCACGCAGGGAGACACAGTCTGAGGGCTGACCCAAAAGATCTCCCCAGATCTTGCCATTTTCTCTCTGATGGTGGGAAACAGCTTTGAAATGAGATGAACTCACAATCCCAAAACGTTCTGATATTTCTTAGCCTTAAACTCAGCTTATGCTTTTGACACAAAAATGCAGAGCTGTTTGAGTGAGGAATGAATTTAGAATTTAAAATGTAAAGCCCTTTTAAACCTATTTAAATTATGTTTCTACTCTCATTCACCAATAACAGGAAGAAAATAAGTATAACTGAAATGGGTCACAGTAACAGCAGGTGGCATATAAATATACAGTGAAAAATAAAGTCTCGAAATAAAAGCAGCATATTTTCCCTTATGTTTAAAGAACACCAGAGACTACTCAAGAAGTAGCCTACTCAGGACGTACTTCTCTTCACTAGGGATATCAGAGAGCGCTCAAGGCAAAACACCGCCTTGTCTCACAAAGAACCAGGTAGCAAGATGGAGACGCGCATACTCAGGATTCACCACCAGAGGGCGCCGATCAAAAGGGAGTGAAAGGTCACCCTGCCCTAAATGTGTGCGGGAAGAGTAAATCCGTGTCTGACCAGTGGGGGGTATTTTTATGGTCAGGTGCTGCTGCTAGAATTGGTAAAACTACGATCCAAATTAAGATTTTTCTCCAATAACTTTTTTGTGTTGTCAATTCCATTTCTAAAATGAATTCTTAGAGATACTATGTATAAAGAATAACAAATTTTCCTGTCTGTAAAGGTAAAACGGAAACCCAATGAATTGCTCACATAAAACAATTCTAATAAGCATCAGCATTAAATGGATTTTAGGTGGACTTCACCGAAAACTGGAGAATACAATAGTTTCAGCCTGCATTTCCCTTTAAGAAAGGAAGGAAGATATGAAAAAAGAAAAAAACTACTGAAGAATGGAAAACTTGAGTTCAGATTCCAGTGTTACTATCTTTCAAAAGTGTGCACAGCAGCTGTCTCAGCCTCATTGTCTCTCCATATCAATGGTAAAGAGTTTCTCTCAGATAACTCAGATCCTGTAGATCTGATCTGTCAATCAAGAATCTCCTGGGCTCCCAGGTACCTACCAGCCAAGAAGGGGTGTGTGTGCTTATCTGCCAGGGATAGGCATTTCTGGGCTTGAACCTGCCTCCACTTCTTACTACCTTATAACTATGTATAACCTTGGGTTAGTCTTTTAACCTGCCCAAGCCTCTGTTTCCTTATCAATAAAATGGGAATGATAATAGTACCTACCCCCACAAAGCTACTGTAAGGATTCAATTAGATAAATAATATAGAGTGAGTACAGTGCTTAGTCCAAGAATATGCATGGATATTTAATGAGCATCTATGGTGTGCCAGGTACTATTTATTCTAGGTGCTTGTGATGCACCCATAGACAAAATTGCAAATGATCCCTTCCGTTGTGGCTTGCACTCTAGCAAGAGAAGGCAGACAGTAAACAGCAGACATTCTAAGTAAACAAACTCTGTTAGAAGGCCCAAGGTGATGTGTGATATGAAAAACAAGGGAAGTAGTGCAGGAGGTAAAGACAAGAGAAGGCCAGTTACAGTTTAAATAGGGTGGTCAGGTAGGCCTCACTGAGGAGCTTAAGTAACTAACTATTGGAGAAGGTATGGGAGATATATGGGTTGTGGGGAGGAGGGCTTTTAGGCAAAGGACTCTGCCACAGAAATGTGCCTGGCTTGTTCCAGAACAGAAAAAGAGCCCAGGATGGCCAGACTGGAGAGAACATCTCCAAATCAGATGACCCATTCTCACATCAGACTACAGGAGGTCCAAAACAAAATATGGTGTCTTCCCCCTTTCAAACCTCCAGCCATATCTTCCTTCTTTATTAATGTTAAATTATTCCAACATCATAACTTAGAAGTCATACTTTAATTCCTTCTTGAAATATTTATTTATTCATTCATTATCTTTGGATTTATCCTCTTCTTTCCACCTTTGCTGTCGTGACACAGAGACAGATTAAGAGTTGGCACTAAGACTAGAAAATGTGTGGTGCCCTTCTTTAAGCTGCAAAGGTTTGTAAAATATTATGAAAGGTAAGGATTTCTCAATTTTTGGTGCCTGAGCATGTGCTTACTCTGCCTTTCAGGCATCCAAAACAGCCATCTTATCGCCTACCCCACTTCTAAATTAGTTCAGTCATATCTCAACTAGTCTCCTCCTTCAGGACCTCCCAGCTCTAATCCATTCAACACAAAACCTTCTGACTGACCTTCCTCAGATGATGCCTTCATTAGTCATCTGTCCACTTACAGGCTTGTGATGACCACTTATTTATCACTTACCAGAAAAGTCAAAATTGAAATGCCTGTCCTCATGATTATGAATACCCTGAGGTCAAACCCCGCATCTTAAACTTCTGTTGTAGCCCAAGAAATGTGTAGTGTGGTGAAGGATACATGTAGACATTCAACAATTGTTGAATTGACTTGAAAAGAAAAAGAAATTGAAAGAAAAGAAGAGAAAAGAGAGTGAAATTTGCAGAGAACCAAGTTCTTCCAGCTCTGAGGACCATATTGTTGTTTTTTCTTTTAAGTTGGCTTTATTGACGTGTAATTTACATATGGTGAGATTTAGTCTTTATAGTGTACAAATCTCTGAGTTTTGACAAATGCATATGGTTATATAACCATAGTCATAATCAAGGTTTAGAACAGTTAGAGCTTAGCAGTCTAAAACATTCCCTATGTCCCTTTGTAGCTGGCCCTCCTCTGAACCCAGCAATCACTGATTTGTTTTCTGTTCCCATAGGTTATTCTTTCCTTCTCTGCATGTCACATAAATGGAATCATCCAGTACCTAACCTTTTGAGGCTAGTGTCTTTCACTTAGCATAATATACTTGAGATTTACCCACTTTGTTGCATATATCAATAGTTTGTTCCTTTTTCCACTGCATGGATGGACCACACTTTATTTATCAATTTAGCAGCTGAAGAACATTTAGATTATTTCCAATTAGGGGCAATTATGAATAAAGCTGCTATAATAATTCATGTACAGGTTTTTGTGTGAACATATGTTTTCATTTTCTTGAATAAATACATAAAAGTGGAATTGCTAGAGCATATGGTATGCTTAGCTTTTTAAGAAATGCCGAACTATTTTCCAAGGTGGCTCTAAGCATTTTACATTCCCACTGACAAGACAGGACATTCCAGCTGTTCCAGATTCTCACCAGCACTTGGTATTGTCAATTTCTTCTTTTTTAAAAAATTATTTTCCCAGTTCTAATCAGTATAGTTCTTTGTGGTTCTGATTTGCATTTTCCTAATGACAATGTTGAGCATCTTTCCACGTGCATACTTACCATGTGTATGTGTGCCTTGGTAAGATGTCTATTCAAATCTTTTCTCATTTTTAATTGCTTTGTTTGTTTTCTGATTTATTGAGTTTTGAGAATTCTTTATAATTCTGGATACAAATATTTTAACAAATATATGTTTTGCAAACATTTTCTCCTAGTCTATGAATTGTCTTTTTTAAAAAAACTTTACATACAATAGAATTCATGTTGGTGTACAATCTATAAGTTTTAACACCTGCATAGATTCTCTTCTTTTAAATAGTTTATTTATTGTTTTAGAGAGAGAGGAGGGGAGGGAGAGAAACATCAGTCAGTTGCTTCTTGTGCTTCCCCAACTGGGGACCTGGCCAGGAACCCAGGCATGTGCCCCGACCAGGAATCAAACTGCGACCTTCTGGTTTCTGGGACAACGCCCAACCCACTGAGCCACACTAGTCAGGGCTGCCTGCATAAATTCTTGTAACTACCACCACAAACAATATGCAGAATGTTCCAGTACTCTGAAGAATTCCCTCATGTCCCTACTTTGGCCAGAGCCTCTCCCCACCCCAACTTCTGACAACATTTCCTCTGTTCCTGTAGTTTTGCCTTTCTCAGTATCTCAAATCAATGAAATCATATAGTTGGTGATCTTTTGAGACTGGTCTCCTTCACACGGCACAATGCTGAGCAGCCGTCTATTGTGTGGACAGACCACCACCGATTTATCAAGCTGCACACTAAAGGCCATTTAAGTTGTTTCCAGATTTTAGCAATGAAGATTTTTGGAAAACAAAGTGCAATTCTCTCAATGAATCAACACAAAAATTAGACATTATTGAAGACAACAGATTCAAGCAATACTGCTGAGAAAGGCAGTGGAGAAGGGCTCTCAGGAAACTGCAGAGAAAGCTCACCTCAGTCAGGATGACAGACCCCCCAGTGAGTGAGAGGAACCAAAAATCCATCTGAGGGGCAGGCACCGAAACCCAGAAGGGCAGCCTAGGGCAGCCCTGAAGCCTTGCTTGCAGATGAATGCAGGAAGTGAAATTGAGCTATTGGTAACATTATGAAGCTACAACCACATTGAATATGTCACTTACATTTTTATAATTTCTCCTCCTTACCTCTCAGAAAGCGTGATAATAATAAAAAGCTATTTGTACCGGAACAGCTAAAACCTAAATCAGAAACCTCAGAAGCCATACTGAGGAAGAAGCAAGAAAAAATTCAGCTGGGAACCTTAAAATGGGATGCTTATTTGTTCTCCAAGCTTCCAATATACGAGGTCTGTCCAGAAGGTATCCAGCCATGTACTATAAAAAACAGAAACAGTTATTGAAGAAGATATAAAATACGAGAAACATTGTACACAGGACAACGATGCCTCAGTCCCCTTCTAAGTAGACACCTTGGGACCTCACACAGTTCTCCCAATCACCATCAGCTGCCCTGAGTCTCATTGGAAAATACTGAATATTTTCCTGAATCTCATCAATGGTCTAAAATCCCTTCACTTTCAGAGGTGATTTTAGTTTTTGGAAAAGCCAGAAGTCGCAGGGCACCAAATCTGGGCTGTATGGGGGCTGAATCATCTGGGTGATTTGATGTTTTGCTCAAAAACCCTGCATGAGACGTGATGCATGATCAAGTGCATTGTCATGATGAAGCTGCCAATCACCAGTTGCCCATGGCTGCGGCCTTCTGAATCATCTGAATAGTTTCCATGGAGGAATGTTCAAGCTTAACGCAAAATTTGATGCAGATTTGTTGCTCTACTCGCTCAGTCATTTTGAATGTGGTGGCCACACAGTACACAAGCTCACTCAACAGCATCTACTGCCCCCACTGACTAGTACAGTGAAGTTGTCATTGTTCACACATGTGCATTCCAGTCCACTCTCCTTGGGGGCCAGGTTACACTGATGCTACACAAATCATTCTTTTGTATATTAATAATGGCTAGACTTTTTCCACACAGACCACATATATTGCAAGGCAAAGAGAATTTTTATTCTTTTGATTGCTAATTGGAGGAAAACTAGTTTTCCAGGAAAGAAAAACTTTTTCCTGTCACTAAATTCTCAGATAAATTTGTCATGTAATCTCTTATATTAAAAAATATATATATTGAATAACATCATGAAAACAGGTTTTGCAAGGGATACAAAAAAATCCCTTCACAGGAAATTGCATTGTATCCATCTTCAGCCTAATCTATCAGAACATCACATATGGGAAAATCTGATGTATTCACATCCCATTTCTCAAACAGAGTCAATGGTATCACCTTGGTCAAAATCACATGGGGCGACTTAATACACACACATATTCCTAAGACCTACCCCGGACTGACTAAATCACACCTTGGGAGGACACGGCCCTGGAATCGGGCACATCAGAGTTGGAGAGACACATCTATAGAAGCAATTTTCAACCTGTGTGCTACGGCACACAGGTGTGCCACAAAAGTTTTTAAAACATGCAACGTCTGACTTAGGGGAATTGACCTCTGTTTGTGCCCTGTTTGCGACCTCTGTTTCTGACCTTAGATTGTCAAATGAAAAAGTGACAACAGCCAACACAACAATAGCCATCCAGTGTGAATAAATCAAAATTATTGTCAGATTGGCTAAAAAATATTTTTTGTTGTGCAGCAGAATTTTGGGAATTAGTTTATATGTACCATGAGATGAAACAGGTTGAAAATTGCTGGTCTGTAGAAAATTATGCTTGCTTTTAGGTCATGTAATAATGCAGAAACAAAAATGGAGATATTTATGAAAATGAATAATTAACATGTCCTTTAAACTGCTTCTCTTGATAGTAATTGCTTCCGCTGCACTTTTGGCAGCCAATTAAGATCTGAATTCTCTGGTAAGTGCCTGGGGTGCAAACCTTTGCTATTATTAACTGAACCTTGATCATTTAAACACTTTGAAGTGTATGTCTACAAAAGAAGCTGTACTGTTGCTTATGTTTTTTAAAAATCTTGATATGCATATTCATAAAGAAAGTAAGAGGTTGATCATATTTCAAGGCCACTTGCCCAAACAGTCCACTTTAAGTGTGCCGTGCACTGCATGTCAGCGTCTGCGCTGTCCATCACCAACGAGACGTAAACACAGCCCAGGAGGCCCTGGGCTTGGAAATGCCCCGCCTGCAGCTGCAGTTTACGTGTGCGCCTGAAAGTCATAAACCACAGTTCTCTAAAAACATTCTCGGGTTTAGACTGTGCTCCCACAGTTAGCTGAGGTTATCGAAGTGTTACAATCTGTGTTTCATAGATCTCCTTATTCTTACTTCAGAAAACCACAAGGGGATTTGGCAGTTTTTCTCCTTAAAAGCAGGATAAATAGAAGAGGCTAGCCAGTGAGAAATAAGTGGAAGTTTCAAGTCAAGAAAACACCTTGCTTTTGGTTTATAGTCCCACTGATGCTTAGATCTAGCACATGCCCAAGGATCTTGCTATACACACATTTCCTGGGAGAAGGTGCGGCCTGTACAATGATACCCAAGGTTATTGTCTGTATCTGGCAGCAGATACCATTTGTTAAGCCCTTGTGGGCATGTGTGGAATGCTGGGTGTGTTACACAGCTTCTATAAGACTTTAAGAGTTTAGGTTTTAGGGGGAAAAAAATAACACCACATTAACATTGAAAGACATTTCGAATAACTCATATTTCTAAAACCCATTTAAAAAATTAGAAGAATACTCCCACTGAAAATAACACAATATTGAACTCTAAATCCATAAAATTAGAAACACCATTTTGCCTATCAGAATACGCAGAGAATCAATTAACCACCACTATTGTTTGCTTTGGAAATATTAGAGAAACAAAATATATGAACATTATATTAGACTTAACTGATTAGATTTAACTTTCATTTCCATTTAGCCCAATCTTTTCTGTCTTGTGGGCAGAAAAAATCTGATTTTTAAGGCTTTTATTCAGTATGGACCACCCTTTCTCTACCCCCCGCTTCAACTCTCAAAGAACGCATTTCCTAGAGGACAGCACTTCTGTGTCTCCATTTCTACACGGCGCACCGCGGTGCGTAGGTGCACAAATATAGCTGCGACATTTGCCCTTAAAGAGCTTTGATTGGGCTGGTCATCCTGACACCTGGTTCCTTTTCAATCGTGCAGTTGATAATTGCTGAAACTTAACTTAGAGTTCTCCAGTTTTTTAAGAATTAAATCTTTTAGACTCACTTCAGGCCATTTCCTTCTCTAGTCCTTGACTCTTTCTTGAAATGACCCCTTTTGGTTCAGCCAAATGTAAACAAAACAGCATTTTAGCTCTGCTCCTCCAAGAGCTGTGTTTAGACTATGATTTGCTCCAGGCCAGTGCTTTTCAAAGGGAAGATTTTGATCTCTGGGAATCCTTGAAGGTGAAAGATGGAGGGATCAGGAAGGCAGGATATTAAAAAATATATATATATATTTGTCATTCATAATGTAGGTTAGAAAAAATAAGTTAGGTGCAAATAAAAAGCATCTAAGCATGGAGGGCCACTTACAAAACTCAAAAGCGAAAAATTATCCTATAACTCATTAAAGTATCTATTTATTTATACCCCCATCTTATTTCAAAATGGCTCTTATTATATAATTCCATTTACATGAACTGTCTAAAATAAGCAAACCCGAAGACAGAAAGTAGATGGCAATTGCCTGGGGCTGGGAGATTGGGGCGGGGAGGAAGGGAATGGCTGGGAGTGGGTACAAAGTTTCCTTTTGGGGTCATGAAAACGCTTTAAAATTAGGTCGTGGTGATGGCTGCACACCCATACTAGAAACCACTGAAGTGTACACTTTAAAAGGGTAAATTTTATGGTTATGTGTATTATATCCCAATAAAGCTGTTTTTTTAAAAAATGTATTTTCATAGTTCCCATCAAATAATAATATAAGACGATAAACAATCCAAAAGAAAATGGGCAAAGGATGTGTGTTGGAAACTCACACAGAAGGAACCACAGTTAGCCAAATAAGGATGAAAACATACACACCATCAAGGGTGGTTGGGGAAAATGCAAAACACCACAACAATGAGATATTTCAAACTCATTATATGGGCAAAAATTATAACATTCCAAATGAGAGCAGGATGTGAGAGTGAGAATCTCATCCATAGCTGGTGGGAAAATAAACTGGTACAACAGCTCTGGAGGGCAACTTGGCAACATCTCAAAGGTAGAATAAGCACACTCTACAACGCGAAAGTTCCATTTCTCAGGGCGCTCTCATGCCGGGGCAAACGCGCTTGCGCAGGGACACCTGTTCGCGTTGTTTGTATCAGGGAAAGTGGGAACGACTCCAGTGCCCATCAATAAAGGCAGGGAGAATGAAACTGCACTGCACACACACAACAAAATACTACGTAGCACCAAAATAAATAAATAAATTACGCGCACTGGGGAGGGGGATGTATTTACAAAAGGCATGCTGCAGGATTTTCTTTAAAGGGAGGTAAAGTAGGAAAAATAAGATTAAGCTCAGGGTTTTATGCGCAGAATCAGGTTTGGCTCACTGCTGGCTCTGAACCTACAGCAGCCAGTGCAAAAGGGAAAGCTGATCAATTACATAACTAAACTGTGATGTTAAAACATGCAACTGTTCCTGACACTAAAATCAGAGAGAATATTCCCCCAGGATCTTCAGAAAGAGGCCGCCACGTTCGGTGGGTGATAAGCGACATCCTGGTGCCCTTCTCCCGTGCCCGGGACTGACTCTCATTTCGCAAAGAGGCATCCCTGCGCCTCTCTCTCCGAGTGTCTCGCTCCATCAGAAGACTCATTTTTGAGAGCAGGGGTAAGAAATGGGATGACGAAGGATTTCGCTTTGCCATCATTGTTTTTAATTTTTTAAAAACACACACACTTCTTAGATTGGCCCTATCAAATAAAACATTCTGCGGTGATGAAATTGTTCTCTAGCTGCTCTGTGCAGGGTCATATGGGGCTACCCACTGAGTATGTGTGGCTAATTTGATAGAGAAACTAATTTTTTTTAATTTTTACTAATTGTAATTTAAACAGTCACGTGTGGCAACACTACTGCAGAGTACAGGTCTAAATGGCCACCATTTTCTTTTCTTTTTTTTTTTTTTTAGATTTTATTTTTATTAAGAGAGAGGGGAAGTGAAGGGGGAGAGAGAGAAACATCAGTGTGCAAGAGAAACATCAAGTGGTTGCTTCTCACAAATGACCTGGCCCATGACCCAGGCATGTGCCCTGACTGGGAATCAAACTGGTGACCTTGCAATTCACAGGCCAGCGCTCAATCCACTGAGCCACACCAGCCAGGGCTCTCTTCTTTATTAATCACCCCCACTGTCTGTGTCACACATTTAGTTTATCCAGCTCCCAGAGGCATTTTTTTGAACCCCTGTTCTAAAGTACCATGTCTCAAGGAATGGACAGGTCACAATATCGTTGTTTATCTTCCTTCATTCCTTTACTCAGTATTCTACCTGAAAGATAACAGGTCTTTGTCAGACACAGCGCTCACCCCCTCAAGGCCGGCACCAGCTGATCTAGGACAGCACTGCTGGGTACTCGATACCTGCAGTGGGAGAAAGCAAGGTCTGCAGGGAGCACACAGGATGGGCTGTTAGAAAACCTAACTTGAACTTGCTGGGACAGACAAGGGCCCTGTCAGGGAGAACTAAGAATAAGTACAAGGCCGCTGGGCTGGGGCAGCTCTCAGAAGAGGAAACAGCATGGCTTGTTCTGCGAGTCAAAGCACTTCACTAGAATATAGGATATGTGGGCGGGTGATTGTTAAAGATTGGCAAGACTGAGATCATGCAGGATGTTTGAACTCTGTTAAACAGGCTTTGGACTTTGTCTTGAGGGCAGTAGAAAAGCACTGAAAAATTTTAAGCAAAGGAGTAAATTCTTCTCATCTCTACATTCAAAATAAATCCACCAGAATTAACATATGACTCAGCAACACCACTTCTGGGTGTACACACAAATGACTTGGAAGCAGGTACTCCAACACATATTTGCACACCCATGTTTACAGCAGCATCATTCACACAGCCTGGAGGTAGATACAATGCAAGTGTCCACCGATGCATGAACGGCTAAACCAAACGTGGTCTGTACACACGACAGATGCTACTCAGCCTTAAAAAGGGAGGAAACAGTGGCACATGCTTCGACATAGTTAAACCTTGAGAACATTATACTAAGTGAACGTCAGAAACAGAAGATAAATATATGGTCCCAGTTATACGAGGTACGTGCAAGAGTCAAATTCACAGAAAAAGAAAGTGGAATGGTGGTGGCCCGGAGCTGGCGCATGGGGCAATGGGGAGTTACTGTTTACTGGAGACAGTTTTCGTTTGAAAAGATACACAAATTCTGGAGATGGGTGGTGATGATGGTTGCACAACAATGTATTTGCCATTGAATCGTACACTTCAAGGTGGTTAAAATGGTCAATTTTACATTAAGTGTATTTTATCACAAGGAAATAAAATAAATCCCCTAACATCTCGCTGAAATGGTGCACGAGCCTCCCAAATGTCTCATAGCATCCGTTCTTGATCGCTCACATTTCATTTTCTACACAGCAGGGAGAGTGATGATTTTGAAACACAAGTGAGGGCATGCCACTCCCTTGCTTTCAGTGGCCGGTGGTCTCGGAGTAATCTGGTCCCTCATCACCTCCCTGGCTTCATCTCCTCCACTCCAGCCCCACTGGCCCCTCTGCTGCTCTTTGAGCGCACGGAGCAAGCTCCCACTTCAGGGCTTTTCCTCCCTCACGTTCATTCCTCTGGTGTTCCCCAGTTTGCTTCCTCGCTTCATTCCGCTCCACATCACCCCACAGGCACCCTTCTTCATCACCCAATCCAAAAACACTTCCTCCTGCTTTTCTTTATAGCATTTACCCCATCCATTGTTTTAGTATACAGATGGTCCCCAAATTAAGATGGTTTGTAAGTATTTTTTTTTTATTTTACAACAATGCAAACACAATACACATTCAGTAGAAGCCATATAGTGTGTTTTGTTTTTTGGATTTTATTTATTTGTTTTTAAAGAAAGGGGAAGAGGGAGAGAGCAACATCAATGTGTGAGAAACGTTAATTGGTTGCCTCCCACATGCCCCCAACTGGGTACCTGACCTGCAACCCATACATGTGCCCTGACTGGGAATTGAACCAGCAACCTTTCGGTTCACAGGCTGACACTCAATCCACTGAGCCACACTAACCAGGGCCACACTTTGTGTTTTAATTGTGACCTTTTCCCAGGCTGGTGATACATGCTACAGTACTCTTTCGTGATGCTGGGCAGTGACAGCAGGTCACAGCTCCCAGTTAGCTACCTGATCACTGAGGGTAAACAATACAGTATCACGTTAGTTTCTTGTATAGTATGTTCTGAGCATCATTCAGGTAGGCGAGGCTAAGCTATGATATTCACTAGGTTAAATGCATCTTCGACTTACGATATTTTGAATTCACAATGTAAACTGTAATTCAAGGAGCTTCTGTGTATCTGTTCATTAATTTGTTTACTGTCTGTCTCTCCTGCCATGTACGTTCCATGTTTTATACACTACTGAATCCCCCGTGACTGGCACAGTGCTGGGAATATGAGTAATTGATGAATGAAGAATAATTACATTTGTGTTTTAAAAGATTGTGAAAATGGATTGCAGTGGAAGCCTAGGCGAGGAGAGACCAGCTGGAGGGCTGCTGTAGAAGTCACACAAGCAATAGAGATGGCCAGGATCGTGGCAGTTTGGCTCAGAGAGATTTAGGCATGGAGAGATACTTAGCAGTGAGAATCAAGAGGCTGGATGGAGAGTTCATTCACTGCACTAGAACACTCAGGAGGAGGATCCGTGGGAGGAGGCGAGCTCAGTTTTAAACTCACTGAATGGATTCTCCCCACAGGGATGTTCAGTGAGCAGTGAGAGCGTGCAGCAGAGAGATCCGGGCCAGAAACGTAGATTTAGCAGTTCCTAAATATCATCTTACCGGTGACTCTGATAACTCTTGAGCAGCAGTTAGTTGAATGTTAGACTTTTTTAGCAAGTACTTGAATTGTACATATTCAATGTGGCCAATTAATTTCAGATTCAGGTGCTTTCACTGTCAGCCAAGCTGGCCAAATTTTTAAACCTGTATGGAATATAGAAAATGAAACTTCTGTTAAAAAATAAATAAAAGTAGAGTAATGCTACTCTTTTTTTTTTCACTACAGCTGGGTCAGTTTTAATAAGGATATCCAATCCTCAAGCCATATATTCTGTAATCTATCTAATTAAATATACAAATTAATATTTAGCCTCTACAGGAACATTACTATCCTTTATATTTAAAAGAGCCCTCCTAATCCAACTTTATAACTGTACATACATGGAAGAAAAATCTCTCGGACGCTACCAACCTGCGTAAGCTGGGCAGTCAGAGCAGGAGTCTAGATCTCTTATCTGTTTCTAAGTAGTTCCTAATCCTAACAGCTTTGATTTCTGTTTTGGTCTCTCCTTGGAAGGACTCCTTCAAAACTGCGCGTCACGACTGCATCGCCTTCCACCAAGTCCAAAGCTGCCCGGATATCCCGCAGTCGACCATCTGTTCCACCCAGGGAAGCTGTTGTCAGACACTGAGTTTTCACTCATTACTTTTCAGCAAAATTTAACTCACTGTTGAATATGTAGTGAAACTGCTTGGAAAATAAAGATATGACCTCCAAGCCATGTTCAAATTTCACATTACAAAAAGTACAGCCATTTCTGCCTCCTCGACTTCAAGTCTAGACTTTGGTACCTCCCAAAGGTCTCCTTGCGTGAGTTTCTTACATCATGGAAAAGCATTTAGATGGTGTCCCTAGGAACCAAAATTTAGTGACTGCTCCCAGCAGTGAAAATCTTCAGGATAAAGTACATTTCAATTGTGATGACCAAACTGCCAGAACTAGTAATTTTTCTGGCCATTGCAGAAACTAACTGTGGCAGTTCTTTCAATGGCTACTCCAAAGCCTTCCCAGCCTCTCTTCTTGCCCCCTTCTGCTGTAGATCCTTCCTTATAGCAGCTGGGAATAGTTAACTGACCCACCTAAGAGCCAGGAGACACAGGCAAAAGTCTTCCCAGGCAGGTGCTGCCATGACCCTCTTCCCCAGTTCCCTTTCCTCCTTACAGATGGAACGGCTTGAACTGCAGCAGCTACCTTGCGTTTATAAAGAAAAAGGCCAGGGGATCCCATAACACAGGCCCTGCCATGGTCTAACTGCTGAGCCAAATCCACCAACTCCAGGTTTCTTGTTACATGAGAAAATTATTCTTTTTGTTTAAACCACTGTAGGGAGACTTCCAGCCAAGATGGAGGTGTAGGTGGACACACTGTGCCTCCTCTCACAACCAAAATTAAAGACAACAAATATTTAGAAACAAGAAAACAACCTGAACTGACAGAAAATTGAACTGTACGAAAGTCCAACAACCATTCATCCAGACAGGTAAGAGGGGCGGAGTCACAGCAGGAAAAAGTGGAGGTGCGGATCCGGGAACAGAGGCAGCCGCGCTGGCAGATCCCAGGTGCACAGGTGGCAGCTGGCAGACCCTGGGCACGGGATGGCAACTGTGCAGACCCAGTGAGGCTGCACAAGGCAGCTGGCTGACCAGGTGGTCCCACATTCCCGCACGCAGATGGTCCAGGTGAAGGGGAAGCGGCAGAAGGGATTGGAATCCGGAAGAGAGCGGAGCAGGTGCCATTGTTCCCTCTCAGACCCCGCCCCCACATACAGTGTCACAACTCAGCGACTGGGCTGCCCCGCACTGGGGAACACCTAAGGCTCCACCCCTCGCTACGGAACAGCCAGACCAGACCAAAACCAAAACAAAAGAAAAAAACCACCAAAAATGGCTCAAACCGGAGAACAAATGAATGCCCCAGAGCCAATTCCTCTAAGCTGTGAAGAGATAGCCAACCTATCAGATGCACAGTTCAAAGCCCTGGTGATGAGGATGCTTACAGAATTGGTTGATTTTGCTCACAAATTAGATGAAAAAATGCAGGCTACAGTACATGAAATGAAGGAAGACGCATGGGGAACCAATAGAGATGGAAGGAAAACTGGGACTCCAATCAATGGAGTGGACCAGAAGGAAGAAACTAACAACCAAACAGAAAACGAGGAAGAAACAAGAGTTCAAAAAACTGAGGAGAGGCTTAGGAACCTCCAGGACATCGTTAAATGTCCCAACATCCGAATTATAGGGGTCCCAGAAGGGGAAGAGGAAGAGCAACAATTGGAAAACTTATTTGAACAAATAATAAAGGAGAACTTCCCCAATCTGGCAAAGGAAATAGACTACCAGGAAGTCCAGGAAGCTCAGAGAGTCCCAAAGAAGTTGGACCCAGGGAGGAACATACCAAGGCACATCATAATTACATTACCCAAGATTAAAATGAAGGAGAGAATTCTAGAAGCAGCAAGGGATAAGGGGATAGTCACCTACAAAGGAGTTCCCATCAGACTATCAGCTGATTTCTCAAAAGAGACCTTCCAGGCAAGAAGGGGCTGGAAAGAAGTATTCCAAGTCTTGAACGGCAAAGACCTACATCCAAGATTAGTCCATCCAGCAAAATTTTCATTTAGAAATGAAGGGAAGATAAAGCGCTTCTCTGATAAGGTCAAGTTAAAGGAGTTCATCATCACCAAGCCCTTATTATATGAAATGTTGAAGGGACTTATCTAAGAAAAAGAAGGTAAAAATATGACAGTGAAAAGACAACAAATTCACAGCTATTAAGAACCACACCTAAAACAAAAGCAAACTAAGCAAACAGCTAGAACAGGAACAGAACCACAGAAATGGAGATCATATGGAGGGTTAGCAACAGGGGAGTGGGAGGAGGAGAGAGGGGGAAAAGGTACAGAGAATAAGTAGCATAGACGGTGGGTAGAAAATAGACAGGGGGAGGGCAAGAATAGTGTGGGAAATGTAGAAGCTAAAGAACTTATGACACATGGACATGAACTAAAAGGGGGAATGTGGGTGGGAGAGGGTGTGCAGGGTGGAGGGGAATGATGGGGGAGAAATGGGACAACTGTAATAGCATAATCAATAAAATATATTTTAAAAAATAAAATAAACCACTGTAGGTTTGTTTTCTGTTTCTCACATCTAAATAAAATTGTAACCAAAACACTAATGAAATAACTCAAGTTGAAAGAGTAGGGGAATGGGATGAAGCCTATCAGAATATCTGTGGGTTGGACCCAAGTTTGTACATACATACATACACTTCAAGTTCCTCCCACACCTCCTTTCCCAGTGAGGAACTACTTGTATAAGGTTTTCCTAATCCATCCAGTTTTACCTCTTTTTCACAGCCATAGTCAACTATGAAAGAAAAAGGACCTAGGAAACTGGTATCTGAAAACAGCTTCCATACACACGAAACTTTTCAAATTTAGTAAGTTCCGAATATCACCAAAAGCTTTCAGAAGTTATCCTAGGAGCGTGAAGTTATGCAAACCATTAGAGACACTTTTGGAGAATTTGTGACCAAGCACTAAGGAGATTAGGAAATCTGCTCTGCGCAGCCGGGATTCAGGCTCCACTCAAGTCCTTACATGACCCTGCAACAGCCCACCCCTCGTCTGCGCAGTGTGCAGGGCCTCGGCTGACTCAGCACATGCAAGCTCTGGGCTCTATTGCTATTAGTGCCTTGGCCACATCACCGTAAGCCATCTGCTAGCTTTCCCCACATCCATCATTTTGCAAAGTTCACAGTTCAATCTGTTCTACCACACTGAGTCCAAAGCTCCCTGACTGACATACGTTAGTCAAAAGTCAAGATCTTGCCAGCAATGGTTGTCTCTGAGATCCTCCGTGGTTTTCCTCCCACTCTTAAAAATAACACTGACAATAGCAGGCCTTCGAAATCCAGAGGTGTTTCCTTGGTTCCCCAACTTTGCAGGAAATAGCTGGGCAGGTGCCCGAACAGCATTTTGTCAGCCTTCTTTAATTTACCACCAGCCCAGGAAACACTGTGAAAGGGGTGAGGTTGGCCCTTCCTGGCCTTGTTAGAACATCCCTTAGTGCCCTCATTGCTTGCCCTTCTCCCAGCTGCCACCTGGTGACTCTCTGCCTGCCCAGAACCACCCCCTGGGAAATCTATACACATGTGACCCAGCCAATCATCTGCCACAATTGAAGAAAGTCGCACCTCACAAATAAGTTAGCCTAGACTTAGGTTTTTATGTCGTCTGAGCACTGGCCCTTTAAAAACCACCCTGAATCCAAAGGAATTAACCTGATGGTACTATTTTGGGCACCAGTGACAGGCTGCTGGGAGACATTCTGTGGCCATACCAACCCCAGCCTGCCCTCGTTAGGGAGCCTCCGCATTTTCACCCCTGGAGATACTCTGATTACTCCAGCACTTAAAAATAACAAAATAAAAATAAATATAATCTGTATGTGTTTTTTCATCTTCCTACTACCAGCTATATCTTAAATCAAGTCATCTATTTTGCTGATCATATAAGTTAGAAAACGGTGTCAGGGCTCACCGTGGTGGAAATCCCAGAAGCTCACCAGCCAGCCAACCCGTGCCACGCCACTGGACCCACACACAGGCACAACTTTCTATCAAAACAAGCCAGAAAAGCAGCCCCTTGGGTAACTTCCCTCTAAATCAGTAGCTCTCCCCAGTGTCACTAAGGGTGGTCTGGCTTGTTGCTCAGAACATGAAGGTTCTCTACTGTGACCTGGTCTATATTTTTGTTTCATGAATGAATTTCTTTGTTTATTCTGTTCAACTCCAATAAAACATCACCTGATTGTTCTCTAATTAAATGCATCATTAGGCTCCCCCACTAATTCCACAAATTATTTTTTTCAGTGGTATGTGGAAGCTGCTAGAGGAGGCAATCGAGTATTTGTCCTGCTGCAGTGGTGTGAAGAAAAGAGCATAACAATCACGATAGCAATGTGTGGGTTACTTAAGGCTGATGTCATGACTAATTGCAGGAGTCCTTATAACCACCATCTCCACTCATACCTTCTGCCAGATCTTTTGGGTCCTGTTAAGAGAGCCTCTAAAATCCAAGGAACTGGGTTCAAAGTAATTTAAGAAAATCAACTTTACACTTTTGCAAAAATAGCCCACTCAAAATTACTGGTGTCAGTTCCCAGCCTCACATACTGCCTGGTGTGAATTTCATCTGCCACTTGTTAGTAAGCCCGGGCTTGACTCAGGACAACAGGAGACTTGCAGAAATATAATTAGAAGGGGACCTCTTGTCCCATGAGAATTTTTCTATTTCTTTCCTGCTCTCTGTAGAATGGGCTCCCAGCCTAAACAGGCTACCTCTTAGAAGAAGCCTAACAAGCAAATGTATTCTTGTCTGTGATGAAGAACAAACCCATGCTGCTCATTCTTATGAGATAAAAAACAAACCAACATGTAAACAAGATGCATTGCCAGGTATATGAAATCGTGGATGGAAGATTTCATCTTAGAGGCTGCTTCTGTCACGTGCTGGCAGGTGCTCAAACACATCCAGTTCTGTTAACCAGCCCTGCTACGAGCCCTTCTCTCCCTTTATATCCCTGGGTGAGACTTCACAGGAGGCCTGTGTTCTTCCAGGTGTGAAACAAGCACAATGCTAACCTCACACTAAGCATGCCAGGAGGATCGGCCTGCAGCCCTGTCACTGTCTGTGTCTGTTTCACTTTACTGGCCTGCTGTCTGCAAGGCCACTTGGAAATCTACAAGGGAATTTCTGTTTCTCTCTGTCTTTATCACAGCCTCTTTTCCTATTCCTGCTGCTGCTGCCCTCTCTCTAGTTCAGCTAACTCCCAGCAGGCTGCCAATTCCTTCCCGCAAAGCCAGATGGAATTACAACCCAACACTGCATAGTTTGAATGTGGGTTACCTACTTGTCCTATACATCCTATCTGTACTTTGATACAATGAGAACCTTTGAACATCGTAAAATGATGATTACATTTTAGATTGCATGTTCAAAGGTCAAAAAGAAGTATAGGAAGTAGACTCTTTTTAAAATTGTATGTTTCCAGTCAATCTAATGGGATTGCATAGTGAACTTATATAAGAAGTGATTTCGCATCTATTGCCTACTAAACTGAACTGTCAGAGAGGGTGTGGGGAGAGTGGGCGGAGGGGGGAGGGCGGGGAAGTATAGTGCCCTAATGCAATGAATGAGCTCGGCTTATTAGCTCAGCTTACCACGTTCCTGCAGTGGCTTTGTTAGGTAATGACACCCTCAGATGCTTTAAGGATTAGAAGAGCCTCAAGCTGTAGGATAAAAGTGGGTCTGTCAACAATGTCAACACTGTCAGCAGTTTTCCTGACTTTTACTTCTGAAAGGGATTGGACTCACTATTAATTTTGTGACCAATTTTTTAAAGCTGGGGTCAAATCATCGCTTGTCAAACAATCTTTGAGAAGTAACGTACTTAACAATATAATATTTAGAGGCAGTGTTGCCAGGTACAAAGGGCTGAGCAATTTGGCTTCAAATCATGGTTCAAATCATGGCTGTTACTCACCAGCTGTATGAACTTGAACAGATTACTAAGCCTCAGTTTCAACATCTGAAAAAGAGGAATAAGAGGATTACTGAGATGTTTAAAAGGTATTGTACTGAGCCAAAAAGTTCGTTTGGTTTTTTCTGTAAGATGTAAGATGTCTATAGTAGTACTTAGTTGTCTTTAACTTCATTCAAAACAATTTTGTTAGATTGTATTGTGACAGCTGGTATATCAGTGTGCATTTTAAAAAATGTATATCAAATTGATGACTTTTGTTCAGCCATTTTAATATTGAAGATGGAAGAAAATAAATGACATTTTTGCCATGTTATGCATTATTATTTCAAGAAAGGTGAAAACTCAACTGAAATGCAAAAAAAGACTTGTGCAGTGTGTGGAGAAGGTGCTGTGACTGAACGTGTCAAAAGTGGTTTGTGTTGTGCTGCAGGTTTCTCAAAGGACAGTGCTCTGCAGTCGGTGAGACGAGTTGCAGTTGATGACAATCAAATAGAGACATTGATTGAGAACAATCAGTGTTACACCACATGGAAGATAGCCAATGTAATCAAAATATCCAAAGAAATCAATTATTAGTGGAAACAAAAAAGCTGTCTTTTATTCTATGGGAAAAAAAAATCCTGGGGACTCTTTGGCCAACCCAGTATCATACGTGAAAGAGGCCTGGCCTAAACAGTGAAGTGGAAGCCTTGACTGGGGATCAGATCTGGACATTGTTGCTTACTAGTTATGTCGCGTAGCGCGAATTCTGTAACCTCTCAGAGCTTAAACGGCGCCGTCAGTCACATGTCTTACAAGGCTTCTGTAGAACTAAATGAGACCCGAGTACAGGGGTCAGCAAACTTATTTTTAAAGGGCAAGATAGTAAATATTTTAGGCCTTGTGAGCTAGGTCTTTGTTGCAGCTACTCGCCTCTGCCCTTGTCACACAAAAGCAGCCATGGATAATGTTTAAAGGAATGGGCATGGCTCTGTTCCCACAAAATTTTACTCACTAAAACAGGTGATAAGCTGACTTTGTCCACAGGCCATAATTTTACTCTAGTATACGACCCATAAATGATAAAACTCTAGTAACAAACACAATCGTTTTAATTAAGGTAATTAATATGATAGATGAGATAAGGAGAAAGAATTCAAGATTCCAGTTTTTCCCCAGATGTCTATATGTGTTCACACAATTTCAAGTTAAATATCCATGTGAATTCTATGAACAATAGTGCAGGTCATTTCTGAAAATAAAATCCTTTAATAAAACTCACACAGTTGTAATTTCGGGGCGGGGAGAAAAACACAGTAACAACAAAGACAGAAAAGGCAAGCTTTCAAATCTAAATGTTTTAATTACAGAAATTAATAAAGGAATTACAAACCTAAATAGGAAAGCAAAATCACAGAAGACAAGTTATGCACCGTGGTAGAATGGGCAATACAGGCCTACCAGGGAGGTATTGTAGGCTCGGTCCCAGACCACCGCAATACAGCCGTTGTAATCTTTTTGCTGGTGGAGGGTCCTGCCTTCAATTTGTACAAGGAGGTATGCCTGTACTCCCCAAAGACTCCAAGGCAAGAGGGATCACCTGATATTAACTAGGTTCTGAGAGATAAATGTGACTATGAAATAAGAAGATGCAGCAATACAGGGAAATTTCAATAAACTTGTGAATACTGTGATACAGCTAAATTAATCCATGAAATTGCAAAGAATACAGTTAACGAAGTATCGATGGTGCACTTAGAAAATGAAAATCACAGCTAAATAACACACAGCTGATATAAATAGAAAAATAAATGGCAACCTGAAAGTAAAGAATAAGAAATTCCGACTCAAGGATAATAGAACTTAAGTAAACAGATAAGGCCGTAATGAAAAACCACGGCTGGCTGGACACTGCCAGCTGCCTGTGCCATAGCCACTCCTGTGAGCACGGTGTACCCTGAGGGGAAACGTCTCATGCTGAGGAACAAAGTGGAAAATAGAAGGCACCTGGTGACTGATGGGGAAACATGATTGACGACATCATCAACTGGCAGCCCAGCCCCAGTCTGCCCTGCTTCCATGCTTCCTGGCACGTAAGAAAAATTAACTGTATTTGATTATGCCACTAGAGTTCAGTTTCTCTTACATGCAGTTGAACATAATTGCTAACTGATGTTCACATCATATATCATCAAATGTAGGGTGCTGCAGATTGTAAGATGCACCTATATTTTGTGCACAACTTACTAAGAATAACACGTTGCCAATTATACTGTAACACAATGCCATGATAGTCCTAGCAGATATTTAATTGGCCACACCTGACTCTCTTGCTTAGCAATTTCATCTATTCTGAAGGATTCGCCAGTGTCTCTTGCTGTGTTTCATTGTGGAGGGATGATAAACAAACCTTTTACATTTATCTCAGTGACTAGACCTGATCTACTAAAGATGTGGGCATCTTTTCCCAGATCCCACAAAGCACTTGGATTGGCTTTTCAAGGCCACTGTGTATTGCTGTGTGGCTTGTACTTTTCAGAAGAGCACCTGACCAAGTAGGACAAATGGGGCCTGTGGTTGCCTCCAAAAGGAGAGAGAGGAACATTTTACAACTCATCTGCCTGGAAAGGAGCCTTGTTCTGATTTGTGCAAAGGCTCATTGTGTAGCAATGGCAGCCCTGGCACTGGGCAAATGGCGGACAAGAAGAGAGACATGCTTGTTGATGTCATAGTTCTTGAAGTCTGGTGATCGAGAAAGATGGCAAACAATGTATTGTGATGATGGGTGTGAAGGAGCATGTGGAGGCTCTGGGAATGGAAGACAAGAGTGCTTAACATTAGGGGGTGGGGAAATGGTCAGGAGAGGCTAACGGCTGAATGGTAAGTGGGCCTTAGCTGGGTGAGGGAAAGGGGTCGGGAGGAAGAGCACAACAGGAAGAGTCTGGGGGAATGAAAGGAACATGCTCCAACGAGGCAAGACTGAATGTGGAGAGGGAGATTTTAAAATGGTAAAAAGAAAAAGAAGATATGTTAATTGGCAGAGGCCAAATAAAGTGTGGTCATCTGGACCATGGTCAGGATTTTAGACTTCATCCTGAGGTCTTCGAAAGGGCTGTAAGCAGGAGGATGGCATGTTCAGATTTGCGGTTCAGAAGACACTGTGGCTTCAGTGGGGAGAATGGTTTGGGGATGTAAGGTACGAATTTATCACATACTCCAAGCATGATGTGATGGTTGGTGGTGCACACAGGATTGGTAGCACAGGGGGATGGAGGAAAGTGAATGGATTTGAGAAATATTTAGAAGATACGACTGACAGAGTACTGTGAGATGGGCTTCTGAGGAGAGAGAGGTATGAAGAAGACTGGAATAAAGGTATAACAGTCTGGAAGGAGACCAGAAGTTGCAGAAAGATAGACGGTCCCACCATCTACTGGATGGGGGGGAAGAGCAGGTATGATTTAGGGACAAGATGCTTCTGTTTTGCACACATTGAGTTTGAGGGACCTGCGGGATACCCTGTTGGAAATAATTCTCTCCACCACCTGCCACCTCTTCTCTCCTGCTTATCCATCTCCTTGTCCTCATTCTCTGCCTCCTGAGTTCGAGGCCTCCCAAACTCAGGTCTCCAATTCCCACCAAATGAAGTAAATAAAAATAAAAACAGCCCTGACCAGTGTGACTCAGTTTGTTGGAGTGCCGTCCCATAACCGAAAAGGTTGCGAATGTGGCTCCTAGTCAGGGCACATACCTAGGTAGTGGGTTCAACCCCTGGTAGGTACTGCAGGAGGCAACCAGTTGATGTTCCTCTCTCTCCCTCCCTCTCTCTCGGAAAAGCAATGAAAATATGTCCTCAGGTAAGGATTGAAAAAAAACATAGGAAACAAAGATTAATAATATAATACTCCCTAGAGAGGATATTTAACAATGTAATTTTTTTATATTCCTATTCTTCATCTGCACCTGAGGATGTTTATTGATTTTTAGAGAGAGAGAGAGAGAAAGGGAGAGAAACATCCATATGCAAAAGAAAAATCACTCATTTCCCTCCGTAGGCCCCTCGACCTGGGATCATACACATCCCAGTTGGGAACTGAACCCACAACCTAAGTATGTGCCATGACTGGAAATTGAACCTGCAACCTTCTGGTGTAGGGGACCATGCTCCAACCAACTGAGCCACCCAGCTGGGGCAATATCAACAATTTAATATCAGACTCTGAGACTTCAGTTGGATGATGTCCATCATTTGGAGCATCCCAAAAATAATAGTTAAGTATTCATCTTAAACTGGCTTATTAAAAATTATTTTCAGTGAGATCTTTTTCAGAAGACTAAGAAAAATCACTAAAGGACAAATTCTAACTTTTCCTTAGAGCCACCAGGGGTTCAATTTGCCCTGGTAGATGTATCCCAAGATCACTGGATTAGATCCATGATTTTTACATGGCATTTAGTTGTGAAACCCTTTGGTCCAAGGATAAGTTCCCTAGAAGCAGAACCTGAGATGGAGATTCTTGTGCAAGCGACTTGTGGAGGAATGCTCCTGGAGAAGAGTGTTGTGGGAGCAGGACAGAGCAGTGGGGAAAAGCTGACTGAGGTGGGCAGCTTCATCCTGATCCCCAGGGAGCCAGGAGCCAATCTACACTACAGAGTCATTACCGCTGGCTAGAGGGCAGCCTTTGTTCCATTAGTTGCTCTTTGGCTGAAGATGAGGAGTGGGGTTGTTACTTCCAAGGAGGCAGGTGCTGAAGGCAATTCTTTGAACAGGGCAGCTGTGGGTCATAGGCAGCCAATGTTCATAGCGGCTGAGGGACGGGTACATTAGGCTTGGTAAAGGGAATCTAGAAAACTGATGGTTTTCTTTAAAGAAAACTTACTTGGAAGCCTAATGGATGTAAGGAACACACACACACACACACACACACACACACACAGCTGGTAGATGGGTCTGCCTGTGCCTCTGTCCCGGAAGTACTTTCACAGAAAATCTTGGACTCCTTATCACCCCCAGAAGAGAAAGCTCATCAGTCCAAGAAAGCTATAGGGGTAAACAGTAACCTCTGTGTTAAATAAGTAATGTTTTAAAATGTTAGAAAAGTAAACAAATTAGATAAGATCATTATTATCTCAAAAAGACATAGAGTTTAAAGAATACTTTCAAAACCTAATGAATGAGGCCCTAGGCGGTTACCTCAGCTAGTTAGAGCGTCATTCCCATATGCCAAGGGTTCGTGTTCATTTCCCAACCAGGGAACACACAAGAATCAACCAATGAATGCATAAATAAGTGGAACAACAAATCGATGATGTTCTCCCATTCCTCTCTCTCTCAAATCAATTTTTTTAAAAAATGCTATGAATGAAAGAAGAGTAGCAAAAATAAAGATACATTTTACAAAGAGATGCACAACGAAAAGAGTATGACTAGCTCAATTATTGAACCCAATGCATGTTGAGTGCTTAATAAAGATTTGTGAAATTGAATTGAATTAAATGAAATTGAATTAAATATCCCCTCAAAATATTATATACTGAATGTTTAACTTTTTAATTCATAAGTTGAAGTCCCAACTCCCAGTACCTCAGAAAGTGACCTGATTTGGAGACAGGATCCTTACAGAGATAATCAAGTTAAAATGAAGTCATTAGTATGACCCGGAATCCAATATGACTGGTGTCCTTATAAAGAGGGGAAATTTTGAAGCAGATTCACACATGGAAGAAAGACAATATGAAGAGATGTTAGGGAGAAGATGGTCGTCATCTACTAGCCAAGGAGAAAGGCCTGGATCCTTCCCTCACAGCTCTCAGAAGGAACCAACCTGCCAACACCTTGATCTTGGATTTCCATCTTCCAGAACTGGGAGACAACAAATTGCCCTTGTTTAAACCCCCAGAGTGTGGCACCCTGTTATAGCAGCCCCAGTAAACCAGCTCATACACCAAGGAACATGCTTGGGGGAACACAGAGGAAGGGTGGACATGGCATCCCCTGTTTGATTATAGGAAAAGTAAGAGTGGCTGTCTCAAGATGAAATAAATAAACTCATTATATAATAATAAAAGGTACAATACACAACAAAGGCCTGAGAACACCAGATCACCATGCAAGGAAAAAGTAGGCAGAAACAGTGTTGAAATTTCAAATGTCAGTGCCCTACCAGACAAATTAGGAGGATCCAGATTTAATGAAGTGTGGAATTGATTGGCATGATATTAGGTAGAATTAACAGATACTTTTTCAGTGTAATGGGTCATCAAAAATATCAATAAAACAAGGCACAAATCATATGAAGAAAAAGAAACAGATTCTACAATATTTACCAGATTTCTGAAGTAAAAAAAGAGTGCAATTTGAAATAAAGAACAATAGTAGAATTAATTTAAATTTTAAATTAATCTCTTAAATAATAGACTTCATCAGAAAAGAAATAAGCTACATAATTCTACTATATTTAAAACAATCTAGTCATACTGTACCATACACACATATGCGCAACAATATATAAAATTGTACATATGGCTGACATAATTATGTAAACAACATGCAAGTAAATGCATCAAAATTATCTTTGGGTTAGGAGACTGGGCCCTAGTTTTTCTTATTTTATAAATTTTCTAAACCATCTGCTTCTTAAAAAGGAAAAAAATCATCGAGAGAAACCAGAAAAAGAACTAATAAACTAAGCATAAATAAAGTAGAAAAAGTTATAGTATCTATAACAAGAGGTTCTTTGACATTTTTCCCTTTTTTTATTTATTGATTTAAAGAAGAAGGGGGAGAGAGAGAGGGAAACATCAATTTGTTGTTCCATTTATCTATGCATTCATTGTTTGATTCTTCTATGTGCCCTGACTGGGGATCAAACCCACAACTTTGGTGTATTGCAATGATGCTCTAATCAACTGAGCTACCCAGCCAGGGCTGTTCTTTGACATTTTTTAAAAGTACTAATCATTAAAATAAGAGGAAAACTCACACCCAGTGACAGAATAAAGCTATTACAATTCAAATCAAAAATTTTAACTCACTGAAATGGAGAAATATTATTTTCAGTTATATATTAAAACACTTGTTAACCAAAATGAAATGAATGAGTTTTCAAAAACATAAACTACAAGTTAACAGAAACAGCAGAAATACAAAGTCTCATTCTTATTGGTGTAGCTTCCTGAAGAATATCTTATGAGATTTATTGAGAACTTATTTTTTTTATATTGTATTTACTTATTTTTAGACAGAGGAGAAAGGAGAAGAAAGAAAGAAACATTGATGTGCAAGAGAAACATCAACTGGCTGCCTCTCGCACACCTCCAAGTGGGGACCTGGCCCACAATCCAGGCATGCGTCTGGACCAGGAATCAAACCAGCAACCTTTCAGTTCCCAGGCTGGTGCTCAATCCACTGAGCCACACCAGCCAGGGTAAGAACTTTTAAAAAAATAAGTCTAGCCCTAGCCAGGTGGCTCTGTTGATTGGAGCATCATTCCGTGCACCAAAGGGCTGTGTGTTGGATTCATGGTCAGAGCATGTGCCTAGGTTCTGGGTTTGATGCTGCTCAGGGCACATACTGGAGGCAACCAATTGATGTTTCTCTCTCTCTCTCTATCTCTCCCTTACCCTCTCTCTCCAAATTCAATTAAAAAAGTATTCTCAAGTGAGGATTTAAAAAAAAAATAGTCCACAGTCTCCAATCACCTGTTATTCCACCCTTGAGTAAAAAATTAACTATAAGAGATAGTATATTTCAATAGGCTTATTATAGTAGAGGGGGAAAAAGCCAACAGAACTAAATAGAAAAAAATAGAAAAAGCTGTTTCAACATAAAAAGAAAGGAGGAGGAGAAAAAGGTAGCTGGCCCTGCTGAGTTGGCAGATCTTTCAAATAAATTATTCTGTTACATGTTGTTTCAAAAAAGTGGAAAAGACAATATGTTTTCTGAACTGATTTTATAATTTAATCATAGATTTGTTTCCCAAGCCTAAGGCCAATATCAAAATAGTAAATTGTAATTATCAGCATAGATGCAAAGGAAGAAAGGGAGAAAGGGGGAAAGAAAAGAGAGGGAGGGAAAAGTGGAAGGTAAGATGTAAGGTAGCAAAGACAGAAAAGAAGAAAAAAATTAAATTATTCCTAACATCTAAATACAAATGATCACTGATAAACAAGTTAGGCTTACTTCAGGAATGCAGGTTAATATAACACATAAAATATTATCAAGATGATTCATCATATTAACAGGCAAGAGTAAAGGTCATATAATTATATGAATAGGTATAAAGAATGTTTTTGACTGAATGCAAAATATTTTCTTGGTTAAAACTCTAGGAATTTTTTTTTCTTAATTTGGTAAAGAGTGTGCATTTTTTAAGCTGATGGTAATTCACACTCAGCAATAACATTAGAAATGTTCAGTTTAAAAATAGGCATATGTCAAATTTCCCTTTGTCGTTGATTCTACTTATATAGGAAGGTTGTCCATTGTCATTTAAGAAAAAAAAACAAAGAGAAGCAAATACAGAAAAAAAGAAAATATAATACGACTTTTTACAGAATATTAATGAATTTCACAAAGGAGTAGGTTATAAGGAAGATCCATACATTTTATTCATTTATTTTTGCCTTATTCATTAAGATTGTCTGCTTTACATGTTATAAAGTAGAATAGCAGGAAACTGTAAATTAAAACAAAACAAAACAAAACCAAAAACCTCGACCCCCCATTCCCAAAAGGCAGGTGATCATGCTGTATTATCTTTAATTAAGTTCAAAGACTCTTCCAATCTCTCCACCTACAGCTCACTTCACCCATCGCTCTGTTTGCCCCGATACCCTTGCCACACGAAGGGAAATCCATGGTCTGTTGCCTTTGCCCACAACAAAAATGTTGGAGAGCCAGGGGACAAACCTGTTGCCATTGGCATTGTTACATGAACTGCATAAAAAAAAAAAAAAAAACAGGGTGTCTGTCTCTTGGTGATCATGCCAGTTCTTCCCAGGTTAGTATTTCCAGTCACCACACAGGTTACCAGTGTCAAACTTGATGAAATCAGTAATTTTGCTAGTCTCCAATCTAAATGGTGTCATTCACCTTGATGAGGGGCTCAGGGTATGGTGCAAGCATCATGGGTTTCCAGATGAGGGATTCCTTTTGTGCCCACTAAGATTTCCTCACTTTGTACAACTTGTACCTGCCCTACTCAGGTGTAATCCAACGAACAACAAAGCAACCCTTGGTGTTACAGATCAGATGGAAATTCTCTCTGGTCTGGTCAATGCTGATCACATCCATAAAGCCAGCAAGGGAGGTTATATTGCTTTGGACCTTGCCATCAATCTTAATAAACTGCTGCATGCAGATCTTCTTTACTTCATCTCCTGTTAGGGCATACTTAAGTCTGTTCCTTGAGAAAATAATGAGAGAGAGACATTCTCTCAGCTTGTGGTGACCAGTGGATGGCCGAGGGGCAAACACACCGGTCAGTTTATCCAGCATCCAGTGCTTTGGAGATGCTACATGCTACAGATGCTTCTCGGGACCACAAGCCATGGCTGCGCTAGACACGGGAAAAGCATAGATCCACACATTTTAATTGAATTGCCATAAATTAGTGACATACCTTAAAAACAACCAATGAAGCAGATGTAGTAGATGTTTGTTCTAGAAACCAGAAAACAATAGTAACCCAAAAGAATACCAATCAGGAAAGGGGTCACTATTTAATGAATATTATTGGGATAACAGAATATCAATATCAAGAATTATGTGAAGTCTTACCTTATGTTGTACAATGAAATACAGCCCACTGTAAAACCTGGAGACTATAAGAGTATTACAGCCATGGAAGATTGGTAGTCACTACTGTCAAAAATATCAAAGTAGCATGAAAAAATGCAGCAAAATAATACACACAGAATACAAGGGCTAACCATTCACTATGGAGGTCAACATGTAAATAACTCTAGGATCCATCTTTTAAATGAGCTAAAGTCGATTAATATGATCGAAACCCAGTACACTGGAAGGGTGTACAGATCACTGCACTAACGACAGCCAGTAAGCTACAAGTGGTGCATCTCTCCAGAAAGCCATCCAGCAATATTTAAAAGCACTATTAAATTGTTTTGCATGTTAACAAAATAGTCATAACTCGTGGGTATAATCTCATTCCCCTCAAAATTCCAAATTTTCAAAACATCAATTTATATATGGATGTTTAATGGCAGCACTTTAACAGCAAGATATCACAAACAGCCCAAATGCGCACTAGTAAGTAGAGGCTTCCACAGGTGAGGCTGGACATCTTGTGGAGTGCCCTCTCCCTCATTCATGCCCTCTCTCAGGGAACAACAGCACCACCGAACGGCAACCCATCAGAGAAACCTCAGGCTTCTTTCTGCACCATATTCTAGCCCTTCCTCCATCATCAGCTTCCTAAACGGTCTCGGCCTCCAATGTCAATATTCTCCAACCCATTTTCTGCAGTGGTGCCTGGGTGCTAATTCTGAAACTTGAATCTACTCAAAATCCTGTCATGTCCATCTCCCTCTCCACAATTGCCCATAAACGTAAAATCCAAGTAGCCTGTCATCTAGTGTCCTCCAAGATCTGGCCCTACCTACCACTTTATTTCCCACCCCACCCCCCAATCCCACACACATTTTATTCTTGAACCATCTGGACAATTTTCAGGTCAAGTCCATCATGCTGTTGACAACCCTGAGCCTTTGCCTAAAAAATGCCCTCCTGTGCCCTCCTGTCCTCCTGACAAACACTCCTCATCTCTCTCTTTTTTTTTGGGGGGGGGGCGCTTAAGTTACTTGATTTTTTAAAACATATTTTATTGATTATGCTATTACAGTTGTCCCATTTTCCCCCCTTCACTCCCTCTGCCCTGCACACCCCCTCCCATCCACATTCCCCCCCCCTTTAGTTCATGTCCATAGGTCGTACATATAAGTTCTTTGACTTCTTTATTTCCTATATTATTCTTACCCTCCCCCTTTCTATTTTCTACCTACCATCTGTGCTACTTATTCTCTGTACCTTTTCCCCTTCTTTCCCCCTCCCACTCTCCTATTGATAACCTTCCACATGATCTCCATTTCTGTGGTTCTGTTCCTGTTCTAGCTGTTGGAGTATTTGCTTTTATTTTTGTTTTAGGTGTTGTTGCTAATAATTGTGAGTTTGCTGTCTTTTACAGTTCATTTTTTTATCTTCTTTTCCTTAGATAAATCCTTTTAACATTTCATATAATAAGGGCTTGGTGATGAGGAACTCCTTTCACTTGACATTATCTGAGAAACACTTTATCTGCCCTTCCATTCTAAATGATAGCTCTGCTGAATAGAGCAATCTTGGATGCAGGTCCTTGACTTTCATGACTTGGAATACTTCTTTCCAGCTCCTTCTTGCCTGGAAGGTCTCTTTGGAGAAATCAGCTGACAGTCTGATGGGACCTCCTTTGTAGGTGACTGTCTCCTTATCCCTTGCTGCTTCTAGAATTCTCTCCTTCATTTGAATCTTGGGTAATGTAATTATGATGTGCCTTGGTGTGTTCCTTCTTGAGTCCAACTTCTTTGGGACTCTCTGAGCTTCCTGGACTTCCGGGAAGTCTATTTCCTTTGCCAGCTTGGGGAAGTTCTCCTTTGTTATTTGTTCAGATAAGTTTGCCACTTGTTGCTCTTCCTCTTCTCCTTCTAGTACCGCTATAATTCAGATGTTAGAACATTTAAAGATGTCCTGGAGGTTCCTAAGCCTCTCCTCATTTTTTTGAATTCTTGTTTCTTCATTCTTTTCTGATTGGATGTTTTCTTTCTTCCTTCTGGTCCACACCGTTTGAGTCCCAGTTTCCTTCCTATCACTATTGGTCCCCTGTGCATTTTCCTTCCTATCACTATTGGTTCCCTTCATTTCACTTAGTGTAGCCTTCATTTTTTCATCTAATTTGGGACCAAATTCAACCAATTCTGTGAGCATCCTGATCACCAGTGTTTCGAACTGTGCATCAGATAGGTTGACTATCTCTTCATCATTTAGTTGTATTTTCTTCTGAAGCTTTGATTTGTTCTTTTGTTTGGGCCATTTTTTTTTTTTTTTGACTCTATGCACCTGTTACATGCCTGTAGTGAGGGGCAGAGCCCTAGGTGTTCACCAGGGCAGGGCAACCCACTTTGCTGGTTTGTGACGCTGTATATGGGGGTGGCGTCCGAGAGGGAACAATGGCGCTTGCTCCACTCTCTGCCAGATTTCAGTCACTTCCCCCGCTACCCACAATCAAATTGGGCCCTTCTGATGCTGATTCCCATGTGGGTGGGTTTGTGTACATTCTAGGACCCTGTGGGTCTCTCCAACGAACTCTCCTGCGAGGTTGGGAATTTCTCACACTGCCTCAACCCCCACAGGTGTTGTCAACCAGTGGTTTGAGGCCTTATTTCCCTGGGCTGAGGCATTGGGTTGTGTAAACTGTCCTGCTCCCCAGTTGTTCCTCCCAGTTTATCTATGCACAAATGTGGGACTGTCCCGTCCTCAATCTGCCACCTTGCCAGGTCCGCCGCTGCTGCCTTGCTGGCCAGCCACCACCTTGTGTGCCCCACTTCACAATCCACCACCTCACTGGGTCTGCCAGCCACCGCCTTGCCCACCCCGGTCCTCTTGACACGAGTCCTCTCTGCCTCGTTGCCCGTCTCCTACCAGTCTGGATGGATGTTTCTTCTTTAACTCCTTGGTTGTCGTACTTCCATACAGTTCAGTTTTCTGTCAGTTCCGGTTGCTTTTTGTTTTTAAATTGTTATCCTTCTTTTGCTTATGGAAGGAGGCACATTGTGTCTACCTACGCCTCCATCCTGGCCAGAAGTCTCACTCCTCATCTCTTAACCTAACTCAGACTTCACTTTATTATCAACCCCTCCTAACATAGCAGGGTGGAAGTGCATGCACTTCATCTCAGATATGAAAAAACATATTACTATATTTATTTTCACTATATTATATTATTCCTTCTAACGATAAGGGCTGTGAAGTGGGAGCACCCCAATTTGTTGACTACAGGCAATTCACCGCCTTTGGATTTAAAATTGGTGCTTTCAGAAAGACAGGGATGGTTCCAACTCTTCACAAGAAGAGTTTCTTCTCTTCCTCACAATTTCTTCCCCTTCAGAGGAACTCATGCACCACCCCCACACTTCCCAGGATAGCACCTGGGTACACAGAAATTCATGTCTTCACTGAGGTGGGGTGACATGCCTCAGTCTCCTCCCTGGATTGCTGAGATGCTATTTGCCTTATGAGGTTTCTGAAGGTACAAACTGGTGGTTGCCGAGATATGGCTTGTCCATCTTGGTTTTTTGGACATTGATGACACCAACTGCAAAAATTTGTGACATCTGGCCATCACCCCCAATGAGGAAGCAGCCTCTTTCTAAGCCCAGGGACCTTTCCAGTCCCCTAGTGTTTGTCATTTAACAGCCATGCGCTGAGATGCATGGAGCCTCTGGATGTCCTCAGTGCCAGGTGCAGGCTGCAGGCACCTGGAACATCATCTCAGACCCTTAAAGTTAGACCCCTCCTCGGGCAATGCTATTCCGTTGGTCTTCTGTCATACTGGATGCAATGAAGTGATGAATTGATCCTGAATAATACCCCCAAAACAAGGAACTGCCCCAACATTCTTGTTGCTACAAAACTACCTAGCTGTTTCTACACCACTTCCAACCCTGAATAAAGTCCAACACTCATGACTAAACTCTTGCCTTCTCCTCCTCTCTCCTCAGCACCTTCTCTTAGTGCTTAGTTCTAATTTACATCAGTGCTTCTTAAAAGTTGGTGTGAACATAAATCACCGGGGGATACTATTAAAATGCAAACTTTAACTGGATAGCTCTGAAATGGGGTCTGAGAGTCTGCATTTCTAACAAGCTCCCGGGTGCCACCAACCAGGCAGAGCAAGGACCCCTCTTTGAGAAATAAGGCTGATCCATTCTCTTTCCCTGGATTTTATTTGCTTCCTCTACTCCAGTTTCCTGGAACAATAAGAGCTGACAAGTACAGGGAAAGAAAATAGGTAGCAATGAGAAGAGATGTCAGGAGGTATTCCATAAATATCACAGTCACACTGACCACCAGCACCTATCCCTCTCCCAGTGGAACCCCGCTGCTTCTCTGAAACTCCTCAGACGCAATTCAAATGTCAGCCATCACTCCTGTGTTTGATTATATGTCTTTCTCCCTAACTATACTACAGTTGCCTTGAAAGTGTAGAACAGCATCCCCCAACTGGTGGCGACAGGCTGCATATGGCCCCACAGATGTTTTGTGTTACCATCACAGTGTTTTTAAAATATATGAATTGGCTGCCAAATGCAAAGTGCAGGTTCTCAGCCTCAAATGCACATTAAAATCACCTGGAGAACTTTTCAAAAAAGTCAGTGCTGGAGTCCTGCCTTCTTAGTGATTCTGCTTTGTCGGGGAAGGGTCTTGACATCACTATTTGTTTCTGTTTTCAGTATTATAAGTACAAATTTTATTATTTCTCACAAGTAAATCTATACCTCTTCAAGGTCTACCTAAATAAATGGAGTTACTATCAATATTTAGTCAGTCTATAAAGCTAAAAACAGCACCAAGAATAAAAACAAAAAGACCCCCTAAAAAAATCCGAGCCCTTAATTGTGTTCCCTATCATCAGTTTGTTCTCTTTTCTTTCCCACAAAATATTCATATAAAATTGTGCAGTCATGAACAACACGGCTAACGTATGCTGAGTACTTTTGATCATCACTATTTGTTTTGGAGACACTTTTTTACTCTAGAACAGCTGCAGACTTACACGTGTGACCAGGGCACTGAGGATCTCCCCGCACCCACACTCGGTTTCCTGCCATGACACCCGGCATCGCTGTGGCACATGTGGCACTTCATGAACCATAGTGACACATTAGCATTAACGAGTGTCATGCTTTACTCAGACTTTCGTGACTTTTCTCTCCTTCATTTTCCTGTTCCAGGGTCCCATCTAGATTACATTACACCTAGTTGTTAGGTTCCCTTAGGCTACTCTTAGTTGTCAGTTTCTCACACTTACCCTGTTTTTGGTGACTGACAGCCTTGTCGATTCCTGGTCAGGTATTTGTGGAATGTCCCTTACATAGAGATTGATGTTTTTCTCATGATTAGAGCAGGGTAGGCAGCAGTACTTTTGAAAGATCCCTAAGTTATTGTAATGTGCAGCTGGTGTTTAAAAATCATTTATTTTAACAATGTGAAGTCGTCACTTGAAAGTTCAGATTCTGGCTTCTCCTGATACGTGGGGAGGTCCGAAAATGATGAGATGCGATCCTTCACAGAAGCAAACTCGTGGTGCTGAGAAGAGGCTGCCAGCACCTTCCCGTTCTCCACAAATCACTTCACTGTCAGCCCTCATCTACCCACCCCCGATGCAGACCTTAACTTTGTCTTTCTTTTATGCATAGCGCCTGGTGTGGTACCTAACACAACGCATACACTTGGTGTTTGCTAAGTAAATGAATGAATTTATAAAGGAAAGAACATATAGTGACTGAAAATGGCAAATTCGTGTATTGTATGATCGAGTTAAAATATTGGGGCAAATATTGCCGATTGATTTACTCAACATTCATTCTAACCTGCTTTATATATTACACAGACCCAAAGGCTAAAAACTCCATTTCCTAGACTCCCATGCAGCTCTCCTGTTTCCGCGTGAGAGCGTAGTCCTTGCCAAATTGCAACGAGGCGTGGAGCCGCGTAAGGAGGAAGCCATGCGCAGGGAAACGTGTTTTGCCCCAAGCCCTGTGGTTATTCTGAGAGCAGCAGCCGCCCGCCCGGTCAGCGCACAGCTGGCCGGCCCTGCTGCGGTTCTCGGGCTTCCCCTCCAGCACGGCCTCAGCCAGTCTGCTCTTTCATCCTCTCAACCGTTTCTCCACGATTTCCAGGATGACTTCTGTTATCTTCATTTACTCATCTTGAGTGATATGATAATTGGTCAGAAACTGTTAATTGCCTACCCAGTTTCTTCTTCACTAACTTCTATATTTGGGAGGTGTAAATATGTCAGCCTCTAAAAACATATGCTCTACTTCCATTCCTTGCAGAATGAATGGCCCAGGAGGTGAAACGGGAGACTTTGAACAGGACTTCTGGGAACGCTTTTTAAAGGGGGCTACTCAGCTGGCAGGCACTCCCTGGCCCTCCTCTTCCAACTTGAATGTGCTGTTTTCAGCACCAGTGGCTTCTGTGAAGATGGAAGCCACATGCTAAGCATGGCAGAGAAGAAGGCCAGGGAGCTGGGTACCGATGCCACTGTGCTGCTGTCTCAGCGGCCCTCGATGATCTCCTCCAGCCTTCTTGTTATGTGAGAGGAAAATAAAGTTGTCTTCCTTAAGCTACTCATATTTGGGGGTCTCAGTTCCTTAATAATATAAGGTAACACAATATCCAGTTGGAAATTAAACTGTTTGTTTTTAGGGCCAACGTGGCCATTTCGCCTGCCCAGTCTAATCTCCTTTGAATCATCAAAAGTATCTCCTTTTACCTTGGGAGTCAGTTTAAGGTCTCTGGATGCTTGTCTGTGTAGTCAAGGCGAGGAGGGAAAAGGACAGCCCTATTATCTGGCAAGAGGATTTAAATGGCTGCTTTCACATTTTCACAAATCCAGGCACAGCCCTGGGGAAAGAGCGAGGCAGGAATGGCGGTCAGGCTCCAGACTCGTTTATACAGTGCCTCCTCAATATTCAGTCTGTGCAGACTGCAGGCCCGGCACTGGTTAGGCCTCGAGGCCCTGCAGTGAACGAAAGGTCGGGTGTGTCCCCTCAAGAAGCATGCACTCTAGTGGGGTCTCTGCACAGAAGTCAAGCTGTGTTACAGAAACAGCCTAGTGGTGGTGACCGTGCAGGTAAAAAAATGGAGAAGAAATCTGCCACCTGACCTCAGCCATGAAGGCTCTGCAGCCTGGTCTAGAGCTCCTGATCCTTTTAGGAAGGGTTTCTCTCAGGCCAGCTGTCATTCTCTAATCTGCCTCCCCACTGTGGTCCCAGCTGGACGCACAGCTCACCAGTTTCCCCGAGACTTTGCAAGTTGCGGATGGAAGCTCCAGTCTTCATGCTTTTCTCTGGGAATGGAAGAGAGTAAGCTGGGGTACCCTGAGCTTGGAGAAGGGAAAGGAGAGGACTGGCTAAATAGTTAGAAGATCTTGGTTTTTAGAGACAGAAGTCAATTAAAATGTACACTGATTGTAACCATTCTTTTATAGTAAAATAGAATGTGAACAGCAATGTGCAAGGCACTAGGTCTTACTCACTTTTCACAGAAATCCTGGAAGTGAAGTACTATTATCTTCATTTTACAAAAAGATCAGTGTTCAGAGAAGTTAATTATCTTGATGGAGTGCAGAAAGAAATCAAAATAGATCTATCTGACTCTAAGGTCATGCTCTTTCCACCTCACTGTTCTGCCTCTTCCATGCTAGCCTGCAACTGAAGACTGTACGTCCCACAGAATATTACCAGACTTTATCAAACAAGCCTTGCAAATTCAAAACACAGCCACAGCAGTCATCCCCATGTTGCTGAAGGCTGGAGTAGGCTGCCTAGCTTGCAGAGCACAGGAGTCATATGAATGCAGGAATTTAATTTTTTTTTCAGTAGTATTCCTCTCAAGAGTATATCCAGCCACAAGAAATAGTTGCAGTGCAATATTAGTTGCCCGTTTTTTGTAATTTGCATAAACCATTCTTGTCATGGAAGGGGTTTAATGCCAATTACTGCTTCCCTTAAGAGAGAAAAATATTTACGTCTCTACATATTTTCACCTACTCAGTATAAGACTATAGGGTCCTCAGCAATATCTACCAGTTAATGGAAATGCACCGACCAGGGGAAATTGGAGAAAGAAAGGAGTTGCCAGAAATTTTTTCTAGACCACTGGATCCTCCTAGAACTAATTAGTTTGAGGCATGTAGGAAGGAAGGGAGATCATATGTCTTATGGTCGGTAGGAGTGTAGGCTTGCCACCAACTGTCATCCTTCCCAGGCGGAGGAAACGTACTCCCCCAGACAGAATCGGTGGCTCCCTCTCTGCTCTACCCCATCACACTTCGAACCTCTCTCTAAATTTTCATTTATCACACATCCGCTGCCTTAGTATTAGCAATGATGTTTTCTCAACAATGTCTCTGTATCAAAACTTTCAGTGTCCGTGCAAAGGACATAAAAACAAATTCAATTAGTTTAAGTCAAGGCCTGTTTAAAAAAAAAAAAAAAAAAAAAGGAAGTCTGTTGGCTCATAAAATTGGAATGTTCAGGGTCAGTGCCAGGCTGACTTAGCCGGGATTCAAAGGCTCTAACAATACCTTCAGAATTCCATTTCTCTCCATCTTAGCTCTGCCACCCACAAGGTGGTGGCAATTCTAGGCTCGTTTCATTCTTACTGTTAGTAATCCCAGGAAAAGGCTAACTTCCTGATGCTTCCCTCTTAGATCCTGGGTTCATTCTGATTGGAGGAACCTGACTGACTCAGCCACCTCTGAACCAATCACTAAGCAGGGGGATTCAGCGTGGTGATCGGCCAGCCCCAAGGCACATGTTCCAACCCTGCTGGGGTTGAGACCCTAAACAATGTGAACTTTGTGAGGATGGGTGGCAGTGGGTCCCTAAGAGAAAATCATAATTTCTTATCAAAAGAATAGGTGAATGGATAGCAAATGACCAAAAACACACTGTTCCTGCAGTATCCTCACTGCCTAACATAGTGCTTGGTGCACTGTAGGAGCTCAGGAATTTTTATTCAGTTTATTGTTGAAGGAGGAGATGCTGCCTGGTGCAGACCTATGCTTGGGGTGGTGCCTGCCTCAGGTGCCCTGTGATATTGGTAAATGATGTCCATTTTGACTTTCTTTTCCCTTGGCTCCTCTCCTCTTGAGTTCTCACTCCAGCCTGGTAAGCTACATTTGATCCTGGATCATTTCCTCTGTTTCACAGCATGCCTTCTATTTCCAATCATGACCAGTCTACCCAATTTTCATCAAGGTAAAAGCTCTTTAGGAGGCAAGGCCCATGTTTCCTCCCTTCCTGGTCTACACAACTGAACTGTACCTGAGCTGTCCAGGTGAGCCACTAACTGGGCTGGGTGCATTGCTACACCGGGATGAAGGACAAGAAGTAAAGGAATGCCAGAACTGAAATTCTATTCTCTGGATCCTCCATTCCATCCTCCTCACAAGCAACCTCTGGCCTCTTTTCCACAGTGAATCTGGGTGATATCCTGAGAGTAATCCAGCGGCCTTTCAAAATGGTAACAGTTCATGTCTAAAAAGTTATAGATGCACTAGTAAAGTTCCATCTCAAAGTACTTTACTAATTGGCCAGGAAATATTTTGTCCTTGAAACAGCAAGTCAATCGCTAAACCCTGTATACCATCTGTGAAAAGACACACTCATTTCCAGGTTGCTGTGATTTTGGAAGGAATCTTCTATTACTCCCAAAGAACTTGGACCTGACTCAATCATCTTATATTATAAAACTGATATGTTAAGTCAGCATAACAGGACGCTAGCAATCCTCTTTGTTTTCCTACAGTAATTACTTTTTCCTATCTTTCTTACTAATCTATGTACTCATTTAAAAATTTACATTGTATATAACAATGATTAAATTAATCATAAAATTGTGCTCCAGAAGATAAAAATTCAATTTCTTATTTAACCACCTGTATCTTTTATTTTTTATTTTTAAATTATATTTTATCTATTATGCTGTTACAGTTGTCCTGATTTTTCCCCCTTTGCCCCCCTCTACCCAGCACCCCCTACTCCCTCGGCAATCTCCCCACCATTGTTCATGTCCATGGGTCAGGCCTATAAGTTCTTTGGCTACTCCATTTCCTACACTGTACTTTACATCCCCATGGCTGTTCTATAACTACTTATTTATACTTCTCAATCTTGCCTCTTCATCCAATCCCCCCAAGTCCCCCTCCCATCTGGCAACCACCAAAATGCTCTCCATATCCACGATTTTGTCTCGGTTCTTATGTGCTTAGTTTGTTCTTTCACTTTCAGATATAATTGCTGATAGCTATGTATTTATTGCCATTTTATTGTTTGTAGTTTTGATTTCTCATTTTTCTTAAATAAGTCCCTTTAGCATTTCACATAATAATGGTTTGGTGATGATGAACTCCTCTAGTTTTTTCTTGTCTGGGAAGCTCTTTATCTGCCTTTTGATTCTAAATGATAGTTTTGCTGGGTAAAGCAATCTTGGCTGTAGGTCCCGGCTTTTCACGACCCTGAATATTTCTTGCCAATCCCTTCTAGCCTGCAAAATTTCTTTTGAGAAACTAGCTGACAATCTTATAGAACTCCCCTGTAGATAACTAAGTGATTATCTCTTGCTGCTTTTAACCTTTGGCATTTTAATTATGATGTGTCTTGGAGTGGGCCTCTTTTCATCCATCTTATTTGGGACTCTCTGTGCTTCCTGGACTTTAATGTCTATTTCCTTCACCAAATTAGGGAAGTTTTTTTCACAATTTTTTCAGATAGATTTCCAATTTCTTGTTCTTTCTCTTCTCCTTCTGGCACCCCTATGATGTGAATGTTGGACCTCTTGAAGTTGTCCCAGAGGCTGCCTATACTATCCTCAATATTTTTGTATTCTTTTTCTTCAAGTTGCTCTGATTGGTTGGTTTTTGGCTTCCTTCTGTTCCAAGTCATTGATTTGATTCTCAGCTTCATCCACTCTACTGCTGTAGTTTCCCTGTAAATTGTTTTTCATTTCAATTAGTGTGTCCTTCATTTCTGACTGGGTCCTTTTTATGCTGCTGAGGTCCTCACTAAGTTCCTTGATCATCCTTATAACCAGTGTTTTGAACTCTGCATCTGACAGATTGCTTATCTCCATTTTGTTTAGTTCTTTTTCTGGAGTTTTGATCTGTTCTTTCATTTGGGCCATGTTTCTTTATCTCCTCGCTTTGGCAGTCTGCCTGTGTTTGTTTCTATGTATTGGGTAGAGCTGCTCTGACTCTGTGTCTTGATAGCGTGGCCTATTGTAGTAGGTATCCTGTAGGGCCCAGTATCACAGCCTCCCCTATGGCCCAAGCTAGGTATCTGAGGTGCACCCTGCGTGTGGGCCAAGTACACCCTCTTCTTGTAGTTGAGCCTTGGTTGCTGTTGGCAGGTCAGTGGGAGGGATTTACCCAGGCCAGTTATCTACAAGGACTGGCTGTGACCACTGACCACCAACCTCCACACACCATGGAGGATCAGCTATGCAGAGGCAGGGTGGTGATGCTCCAATGTGATCTGTAGCTGTCCACTAGGTTTTACCACCCATGTCTTTTAAATAAACCTGAAATTTAAGACACTAAATGTAGCTATGTATTCCAGTTCAGGCATCATATATGAAGCTTACAGTAACTAGTAAACTTTTGATTCCTTATACATTCCAAATTAGAACTTGTGAAAAAGAATGAGAAAGTAATCCAAGACCAGGAACTTTGATTAGTAGTATACTTTAGTCAGAGGAAACTGAAAATAAAATACAGCTAAGTTGATAATTAAGAGCTGAATTCCATATCTCTGCAGTCTGTTGATTTAGCATTTGATAATCCTTATCTTGGTAATCTTTATAACCACAAGGGGAGTTGAGTAGGCAGTCAATGTCTCCATTTTACAGATAAAGGAACTGAGGCATGGAATAATTATGTTTCTCAAAGTCCCATACATCAGAGATAACACTGGGATTCAAATCTACTCTTAATTACCAAACACTCCAGAACTTCAACTACTCCTGTTTTTAGATTCTAAGACCCGCCCAGCTTGGTATTAACCTTTATCCTAAAGCTGTTGTTCTTTCTGTCTTCCTTGAAATCCTGTGCTTAATTTCTTCCCAGATGTCTATTCTCTTCCTGACACCAGAAAAATTTTTTCTGATTATTATTTTCTCTTAGTATAAATCAAGTTCCTGTTTGTGTTCCTGAAGCTCATGAGTGCATTTATTTTACCAGCTAAAAGACATGAGCCAAAATCCTTGTGACATACATTGAAATTCAGTTAAGTTGTTAAGTGGAGCATGAATTGTTGCAAAAACAAACAAAAAATGATTTATAGGTACCCAGTGTACAAGTTTTATGCTATTTAACACTGATTTCCAGGAGGCATATGTCTGCCTTTCCCTGATATAAGTCTAAATTTGACAAATTCATTTTTTTTTTCAGCCAGTTTGAAATAACTACTAATTTCCCAGGACTATAACTTCCCTTAGGGGTTATAGGAAAACGTCTTTGCAATGTCTATCATGGTTAAGCAACAGAAAACTTGAATCTTTGTTTTTTTCATATGCTTTCAACAGGCAATAAGTAAAGCGTTCAGAATGGTTCTTATGACTTGCACTAAATACTAAACTCTTTCTCAGATTCGGTGACTCTTGATCATATTCGGTGACATTTGCCCATGCACATTCTGCAGCCTTCAGAGGGAAAGCATTTATTTAGCATTAATTGCCTTCTAGATTGCAGGGTTTTCGAGGCATTGTCTCCCTAATCAAAAATGTATTGTTGAAAATTAAGTACAGAGAGTAAAGAATCGATATTTGATTAGGCCTTTGGTAGGAGGGCAGAGCATATTGATTACAGCATGGGCTTCAGAGAGACGCGGACTCCGAGCTCAGCTCTGCTGCCTTGGCAATCACTTGGTTTCCTGTGCCTGTCTCCTCACCTATAAAACCTAATGATACCCACTTCCTAGCGTCCAGGTGAAGCTGAAGTGAGATAACATATGTAACGTGCTTATTATACTCAACTGCAATTATTTGAGGGCGTATTTAAAAATAAGCAAGGCTTTTAACTCCTCTTGTGTATGTGAGAGTGTTCACAGTGATTTGTCACTGATGATTGGTGATAACTAGAGCCCCACATCCTTTTGTGTCCATTGTACGTGTATTGGTCTAAATCAGGCCCAAGGTGGCGAATCTCAGTTGTCCATTTACAACCTGAGTGAGAACGGACTGTCAGCCCTCTGATCTACGTGTGGTACAGCTTTATGCTTCCATAAGAAATGAGAGAATTGATTTCCTGTCTGTACGAAGAGAAGCAAGACAAAGTTCCTTTCACTTCCGCCAGGGTCACAGAGAGGTAGTGACATATCCTGGAAGGCTAGAGAACTGTGCTAGTTACCTTTTCTCATATAGAAAATCTTTGTAGATGCGATAGAATTGAACCGTCTTTACAAATGCTCTAATTTGAAGCTCCAAGGTTAAGGCAAAAACTGAACTAGAGCTGGGGCTTATTATGTGTCTTTTGACACCACTGTGGCCATAAGGCAGCTGAGCCACCGGGGCTTGGATGTAATCCAAACGTAGTTTCTCTTCCATCTCCTTTTCTGTCTGGCGTATTTTACAAATGTACAGGAAAACCCTGTGGCCCATCTGCACTTCTTCACAACCAACAAGGCCATTGGAATGACAGGGAGCTGCCACTTGCAGGGCTTTATTTGGGAGCCTTCAACTCTTTCCTTTAGGCTCACTGTTACAGGTGGATAGAGCCCTGTGGATTCCCTGCTGATCAGATAGCTGGTGCTCACAGCATGGATGGAGCTCATTAGCACCTCCATTTCCTGTGTGAACGGGGTCAAGGCCATGGTATTCTGTTGATAGGAATCAGCTCCAGTCAGACCACACCACCTTTAAGCCACTGACCTTCACCAGCTGGCCTGCCTGTGGGCCAGCAGCACCATCACACCCTGTGGGCCATCACCACCACTAGGAAGCAAATCACTAGGACCCCTTCATGTTGGGGAGGCGAGCAGTCCTTCTAGAAGGAGAACCTCATATCTTCAGTGGGAACAGCCATGGTAAGTGTGCATTAGGAATAAGGCAGGAAGAGTGAGGATGTGGAATGATTCAGGAAGCAGGAATCAGAGAAATAAGCCTGAGGCAGTGTTGGTTAGCTGTTATTATTGTACTTTTTTTTTTTAAACCACAAAATGTACTTGTGTGTATGTGAAGGCCAAAAAAGTCAACTAGTATCTATTAAACAACAGCTTGGATCACAATATTGAGTTGGATGTGGTTGGAAGTACATTAGAAGTATCTAAATTCCATCCATCTTTCAAGGCCTAACTTAAGTACCATGGCTTCTAAAAGCCTACCAGCACAAGAAGAATCTCTCCCTCCCCTGACTTTCCATTGTATTTATTGTCTACCATAAGGTTTCATACTTTTTAAAGGCATAAAACCTTTTCTTGAGGACGACTTCAGCAGAAGCCAATATGGAAACCAGAGGGGCTGTAGAAGTGGAGATGTCATGTCCTATGCCTGAGGAAGCCTGGGCTACCAGAGAAAACCATGTGAAAAATGCTCGCCTATATCATCGACTTGGCAGTTCGTTAGCACCATTATCTTGTAGTTTTCTGGATTCTCATAGATTTACTAACTAGGTTACAAATTCCTAAAGGACAGCGATTCAGATGAAAGACAACAGAAACAGCAAGGGCCGGGAGCCCGGAGGTGGAGGTTCTAGGCCTGGCACAGCCCCTAGCCAGACCTTACACACGAGCTCCTCAGTGTGCTGGGCCTGCAAAAGCCAAACTGAACAGTACACAAGAAGTGTGACCATGCTTCCCAGTCTCCCATAATAGTCCTGGTTTACACATGCTGTAAACCATTAACTTAATTACTCTTAAGGCACTCTCAAAAGTCTCCCAATTTGGATGACCAATCATATCAATCTTATTACCTCACTACATATAAGGCTTTTTTTTCTTTTATTCTTTTTTTTTTCTTTTTATTCCAGAGAGAGAGGAAGTGGGGGAGAGAGAGAGAGACATTGATAAGCTGCCTCCTGTACATGACCTGACCAGGGACTGAACCTGCAACCTAGGAATGTGCCCTGACTGGGAATCGAACCTATGACCTTTTGGTTTATGGGATGATGCTCCAACAAACTGAGCCACCTGGCAAGGGCTAAGCCTTCTTTTTGATACATGATGCTATGCTTGTGCTTCACCCTAACCCAGTCACTCCCACCCTAGGATCCAGCATAGAAATAAGGACACGGTAAGGATTCAATGTGTATTAAATTAATTCAGGACAATACATGTTTATTAACCCAAAGGAGCTCAAAATCTAATCAAGGAGATGACTTACACATATGAAGCTCCTAGAAATCTATACATACCAGTGTGTGGTGTAGGAGGATAAATGGTGAAACAAACAAGAAGGGATGTAGGCAGACACTGTGTCCTCTGTACTGCAGGCAGGCAAGCCCCTTAGAGTACATTAGATTCTGAACATGAGAGCCCGGGCCTGAGGCCAGATGAGGAATGGCCAGGACCAGACACCAGACAGACCACCACAAGGAACAAGAGATTGTAGCAACAGGGGTCACAAGGTGGTGAGTAACAGGGAGGCAGAGAGTGGGCCTGGTTAGATGTCCAGCTGGCTGGCATTGCCCCACAGAGTGAAGCCATCAGCAGCAATCCAGTCAGGCAGTTGGTACCAGCAAGGTCCATATGTGAATGCACCAACAGCAGTGGGGACAGCATGGCCGGGGAAAGCCCAGCATTGGTTCCTGGCAACCCCATGCAGCCTCAAGCACTGGAGAATGGGAGTCCTGAGGCAAGAACCAGGCACAGCAGTTTAGGCAGGAATTTTCTGAAATGTGGGGGAAGCCGGATGCTGTAATTTGGGCTGACTTGGTTACAGGGCATACTGGGATCTCAATGGTGGGTGAGCACTCAAAGAATGAGCTGAAAATTGGCAGTGACCAAGCAAGAGGGATTAATTTGGTCTTGGGCATGGCCCCAAGGAGAGGAGCCAGCTGTCCAAACCACAGAATAGGATCTGACATGGGTTGGTGCCAGTGTTCAAATTGGCCAGCAGGAGCCCAATCCCCATCTCTCCTGTTAAGCAGAAGCCCAGCAAAACCACTAGGGCAAGTCTGGCAAGTTAGATAGGTCATTGGGCATGGTGCCTCCTCCCCAAAGCAATAGTTACAGTGGGTGAAGCTGAAGGTGGAAACTGGGAATCATGACAGATCTTAGCTGATCCAAAACTGCGTCATAAAACAGAAGCTTGAATGACAATAGTCTTTAAGTTAAAGAGCTCAATGGGAGTTGATAAAGCAAGAAAAAAAGGGTAAAGGGTGGAGGGTCAGAGCACACAGGACATCTCCCAGTTTTTGTCAATTTCATGACCAAGTACAAACCTCTATGGTAGCCTTGTATATAGCAGTCCCAACATGGGCTGGCATAAATGTGCTTGAGCCATTGAGAGAAGAGCTGGTGGCATATAGCAACAACCATCTCCAGGTAGAGAACATGCATGCTGTCAAGCAGGAGGGAGGTTCGTGGTTCCAAGAGAGTCCGAACACCTGAGCACAGCATTCCATCCAGCAGCTGGAGGGAACAGGTGCAGCCCTCCAGCACAGGAAGTAGTCAAGACCTGAGGCAGGTGTGAGGGCCTCAGCAAAGTAGACTGGGGGGTCAGGGCAGGGCTTCAGTACAAGAGTAGAAGTCAGAGTCCAGGAAAGAAGCACAATCACACAGACAAGGTACACACGTGTGAGTGAGATGGGAGCATGTTAGACCTGCCCAAAGCCTACCAGATATTGACTGGGAGCAGCAAGACTGTGAGGTGGTAGAATTTGGTCTATGCTGTGGCCTCAGACTAATTGGGGTTTTAATGATTCTACCATGTGCTGGCTGTGAGACTGTCAGCTAGTTAATTAACATCTCTGAGTTGTGGTTACCTCATCTTTAAGATGGGGTTAACAACATGTACTTGGCATGGTTGCTGTGAAGGGTAAGTGATGTAATTTTTATGCCACACCAAGCTTGGAGCCTTGCACCATTATAGAAGCTCCACAAACAGAACTATTACTATCATTAAGTCTAAATATACACCACACCTATTGGAAAGGAGGCAAATGGAGCTTTTAATATATTGCCAGGCTGGTTCAGATCACCAAAGGAAATGGATGATGTCTAGCCTGGAGATTTAAAGTTCAGTGGTGCTGAGTAGGCATGGACTAGGTATGGGTTCAATCCTATGGAAAGAGCAAGGGCCAGTTTTCTAAGAACAGAAAGGAGTTCAGATTCAGAGAAGGAACAGCTGTGAGGTACTGACTTACAGGCCTCCATTTCCAGCACAAGGAGCACTGAGCCTGTAGGCAGGGTCCCCACAACCTCTGCAGAAAGAGGGAAGTGACATGGGATTAGACAATCAAACAGCTCATTGCCCTGAGAGCCAGTGCACCCTGTCATCCAACACCTACACCCACACTCCTTATTCAGGACCAGTGTTACCTAAAATACCACCATTATATGTTTACTTCTGTGAACTAACTATTCTTCTCCTCAGGCATAGTTGTTCCAAATGTAAGCAGTATAGGATGTTGAACACACTGAGTCACTCATAGTTCATGTATCCAGCTTTGGTGCTCCATCTACTGAGATGCCTATAATACCCCCAGAGGATTCATGTGGTCATTGACCTTCCTCGGACATAGAGCAGCCAGCACCAGGATAAAAGAGGAAGCATCCATGAAGTCTTGGGGAAAAGACTGGACAAAGATGGATGCTTACACAGTGCTTTCTACTTCCTGCTCAGAACAGGATTTCATGGGATCTAGTTTACACATTCAGTTCTCTTTGTGAAATAGAGGGTGCTAAGCAGCATGAGGACTACAGGCATCTGGTCCTAGGGAAGAGGGTCCAAAAAGGTACAATTTCATTACCTTGGGGCCCAGACCCCTTAATGGGACCTTCTTCCTTTGGTCTCCAGAATTCCCCTGAAGAAGCTCATACTTGTAAGCCATGGACATTAAACTGGCTGAGGCAGCTTTGAATTTAGGCACCAAAGCCACTTTTAGAAATGCATGTGTGTGATGCGATTGTCTTGCAAAGGTTAACTTTTTGACTTGTGCTGTGCAATACACAGTAGCCCAAACCGTATGTGGTTCACTAGCCCTTAAAATGTGGCTGGTGCAAATTGAGATGAGCTTTAGGTAGAAATATACACTGGATTTCAAAGAGTCCTTACAAAAAAGAGAAAAGAATGTAAAATGTCTCTTTAATAATTTTGTATATTGATTACTAGTTAAAATGACAATTCTTAGGATGTGTTGGATTAAATAAAATATATCATTAAAATTAATTCCACTTTTTAGGTGAAGCAGAAAATGGCGCCTGCAAATGAGCAAAGTCTGTGACACGACGAGGTTTCTTCCTCTGGCGGAGGCCATCTTCTGAGGATGGGAAAAAGTGCCGTCGAGCAATGTGGAGTTCCGGTCCAGGCAGAGGTGAAGGTAGGCACACTTTGCTTCCTCACACAACCACAGAGAGAATTACAACTATTTCTCAAAACAAATAACAACCAGAACTGTCAGAAAATTGAGCTGTATTGAAGTCCAACAATCAAGGATTTAAAAAAGCCACATTCATCCAGACAGGTGTCTTTTGTAGGGAGTCAAAGCAGCTCTACCTAAAACACAGAAACAAACATAGGGAGGCTGCCAAACTGAGCAGACAAAGAAACATGGCCCAAAATGAAAGAACAGATCAAAACTCCAGAAAAAGAACTAAACAAAATGGAGATAACCAACTTATCAGATACAGAGTTCAAAACACTGGTGATCAGGACGTTCGAAGAACTCACCGAGTACAGCAACAACTAAGGGAAGACATGAAGGTTACACTAAATGAAATTTAAAAAAAAAAAAAAGGGAACCAACAGTGGAGAGGATGAAGCCAGGAATCACTGATCCCTGAATCAATGATTTAATGATTTGGAACATGAGGGAGGAAAAAGCATTCAATCAGAACAGAAGGAAGAAAAACAAATTCAAAAAAATGAGGATAGGTTTAGGAACCAATGGGACAACTTTAACTGTACCAACAACTGAATCATGGGGATGTCAGAAGGAGAAGAGGAAAAGCAAGAATTTGAAAACTTATTTGAAAAAATAATGAAAGAAAAGTTCCCTGATTTGGCAAAGGAAATAGACATACAAATCCACAAAGCACACAGAGTCCCAAACAACTTGGACCCAAAGAAGACCACACCAAGACACATCATAACTAAAATGCCACAGGTGAAAGATAAAGAGAGAATCTTAAAAGCAGCCAGAAAAGAGCGGAGAGTTACCTACAAAAGTGTTCCCATAAGACTGTCACCTGATTTCTCAAAAGAAATTTTGCAGGCAAGAAAGGACTGACAAGAAGTATTCAAAGTGATAAAAAGCAAGAACCTACAACCTAGATTACTCTGTCCAGCAAAGCTGTCATTTAAAATTGAAAGGGTAGATAAAGTGCTTCCCGGACAAGGTAAAGCGAAAGGAGTTCATCATCACCAAGCCCTTATTACATGAAACGTTAAAAGGACTTATTTAAGAAAAAGAAGATCAAAACTGTGAACACTAAAAGGGCAACAAATTCCCAACTATCAACTGAATCTAAAAAAACAAAGTACGTGAACAACCAGAACAGGAACAGATTATAGACATGGAGATCATTTGGAGGGTTATCAGCTGGGAGGGGGAAGGGGAAGAATGGAGAAAAAGATGCAGGGTTTAAAATGCATAATTGGTAGGTACAAAATAGGGGGAGGTTAAGAATAGTATAGGAAATGGAGAAGCCAAAGAACTTATACGTACAACCCACGGACACAAACTGGAGGGGACTGCTGGAGCTAATGGGGATACTGGGCAGAGAGGTGCAAAGGGGGAAAAATTGGGATAACTGTAATAGCGTAATCAATTAAATGTATATTTTTAAAACTTGAAACAAAAAAATAAAATTAATTCCACTTTTTAAAAGTGACTACTAAAAATTTTTATTTTACAAGTGATTTGCATTAGATTCCTATTGGACAGCACTGTTTTAAACAAACTGATGAGTTAGTTTTGCCTGAGCAGCCCCAGCCCTTGAAGGTCTGGGCACCCGCATTTTAATTTGTCATTCTGGTAGGCACTAGACCTCTACCCAGCCACAGAGGGGTAAACTCTTCTGGTGAGATGGAGGGTGGTGATTGCAGACAGTCAAGGATAACTGAACATTCCCTTAATTTCTAGGTGGGGATCTGTTAGGGAAGTGCTGACTTGCTTCTTTTCAGACACAAAGGGCACTTAGGCAGTTGAGAATCTGTCCTAGCCCCTCGCTACCATCACCACCTTAAGGTTCTTACCTGTGTTGGGAAACAGAGACTGAACTTTCTTTTTCGCTAGCTGGTACTTCGGAGAACAGGGTCTACTTTAAAGCATCTTGTGCTTTTCTATCTGGGTAAGCTCAAGACTGTTAACACCTTCTCATCTAGATCAAAAAAGCTGCTCAAGCTTTTCCTTTGAAACCAGGACATTTGCTCTTTATTGAATTAATAAGGACGCAAGCTTCACCTCATTTCTTCGTTCATTCAATACATATTTGTGTCACACCTACTACCTGCTCAGCATTGAAAAGAAGAGATAACAAAGGAGACATCTGACTACCAGCAGCATCTGATAAGTCCATCACTCTTTCCTTCTTGAAAAACTGGTTTCAAGTAGTCCCTAGACATCCCTTTATCTTAGTTCCTCCTATTTCACTGTCCACTCCTCCATCTCCTTAACTAGTTCCTAATTGCCCTGATCTTTGAATGTTGGAGTTCCTTCAGTCTTTAGGCATCATCCTTTTTATCATTGCAAATTCCCCAAGTTGTCCTTCTGTTCCAATGGCTATAAATATACTCTTTGCACTGACGTTACCTCTTTTCTCTATGACCAAATGCCTGATCCCAGCCTCCCTCTTGGACCCCAGACTCATACACCCAACTCCCTCCTCAGCAGTTCCACTTGCATGTCCACTAGGCATCTCAAATGAAATATATCCAAAGTGAAATGCTGGTTTCTCCTCCAAAATCTGCTCCAGTTTTATATATTGACAATGCATTCTCCCAGTTGTTTAGGTTAAAAATAAGTCTTGGGGTTATCCTTGTCTCCCCTTTCTTTTACATGCTACTTCTAATCTGTCATCAAATCCTATCAGCTCCACTCAAAATCTATTTACATCTGACCCTTCTCTCCATCTCAACATTTGTTCCCTTTGGTTAAGCCACTGTCATTGAGTATGGGGGTTATTGCAACCATTCCTAGTTGGTCTTCCTATTAGCCTTGCATTACTATATAGTCTATTCTTAAGTCAAAAGCCAGAATGATCCTTAAAAAATATACATTCTAGCATGTCATTCCCCTGCTCAGAATCCTCCAACAACTTGCATCTCTCTCTAAGTGAAATGCACAGTATTTGCTGCATCTACCAGGCCTGCCATACCCTCCCTTCTATCTTCAATTCAGCTGCTCAGGCCTCCTCGTTTCCTCAAACATACCAGACAAGCAAGCTGTGCCCATTCAGAGATGTTGAATTTGCTGTTGCCTCTACCTAGAAAACTCTCCTCCCAGATATCTGCATGGCTTTCTTTCTTACTTCCTTCAGGTCTCTGCTCAGATGTCCCCATCTCCAAGAGGCCTTCTCTAACCACCTCTTAAAAGCAGTACTCTGCATCATGCCTTTCCATCCTCTGATCCTGCTTAATTATTTTACCAACACTCATCACCACCTGATATGTTGTATATTCTCCTGCCCACTGATTGCCTGCCTCACATGGTAGAATGTGAGCTCTCTGACAACAGGGAGTAACATCCTTCTGTTCACAGCTGCCTCCCAGTATTTGGTACAGCACTCGACATATTGTAGGTGCTCAATAAATACTTGTTGAATACATGAAGGCAAAGAAATGGTATTCCTTGTCATTGTTGGTATGGCTCAGGTGGTTTGGAGCATCATCCCATGAACTGAAAGGTCACAGATTCTATTCCCAGTCAAGCACACACCTAAGTTGTGGGTTCAGTCTCTGGTTTGAGGCAACTGACCAATGTTTCTCTCATATTGACATTTCTCCCTCCCCCCGCAACATTCTTCTCTCTGGAATCATAAATAAATAAACAAAGTGGCTTCCTTTAAAAAAATGAAATGGTTTTCCTTCATGAAGATTATTATTATAGGAGGCAGATAATAAACAAGTAAAAAAATAAGTACTTATTATTACCAGTGTGATGAGTGCTGTGAAGAAGCTAACAGGTGCAGTGGGGGAGAACCTACTTTAAATAGTTGATCAAAATGGATCTTCTGAAAGAAATGATGTTTAGTTTGAGATTTGGAGGAGATGGGACCAGACCTGTAATTGGTGGAAGAAGACTATTCTCTAAGGAAAAAATAAGACATTCAAAGGTACTAAAGCAAGAATGAGTTTGATATCTCCAAAGAATTAAAAGGAGATCAGGGATAATGAGAAAAATGACAAGAGATGATGTTCAAGAGGTATCTGGAGAACAAATCATAAAGGACCTGGCGGAGTATGGTGGAGTTTAGCTCCCATTCACAGTTTTGTCTAAGGCTAGACATGTTGATAGAAAGTTGAGAGAAAGTTGAGAGCAATATCTGAGAAGGTGTCCAGAGATGTAATTTGGCTTTCCAGACTGTTAACTTAAGATTCTGCATAAAGCTTCTTAGGTAAGTGGAATGGAGTAGTTAGGAATGAAGTGTCCTTTAAAAGAGAGTGTGGACTGATCCTCCCATAGCAGGGCTTGCGAGATGCTATTTCCTTTGCAGGAAGCAACAGCTTCCTCCCTCTGTCAGGAGCATCCCATTTGAAGATGTCCTCTGTTATTCAGTCCCTCGTTAATTATGCAGGCTATCTGATCTCACACTACAACAAAATGTCACATAAGACATTTCTAGTCCAGCTGGGCCAATCTCTGTTCTCATCTCTGTATCCTCTCAGTTGCCCCTGGGCCTTTGCTCATGCTATTTCCCTGGAAAGAAATGCCCTGTGCCTTATCCACACCTAAAACCCAGCTCTACATGTAAGATAAACATGAGGTCAAATTTATAGGCCTGGATCATGATTTGAAACTTACTTTGCTTATTACCATAGTAGGCTGAATAACATTCCCCTTCATCGCCTGCCCCTTTAAAATATCTACATCCTTATTTCTAGAATCTGGGGATATTATTCTATGTGGCAAAAAAGGACTTTGTAGATGTGACTAAATTAAGGATCTTGACATGGGGAAGTTATCTTGGATTATTTGGGTACTTCCTAAATGTAATCACATGTGCCTTTATTAGAGAGAAATGGAGAGAAAACGCAGAGAAGGGAAAGGCAGACATTAGAGTGACATGTCCACAAATCAAGGAACACCAGCAGCCACCAAAAATGGAAAGAGGCAAGAACCAAATTCTCCCTTACAGCCTCTGGAGAGAGTGTGGCCCTGTTAACACCTTGATTTCGGCCCAGTGGTACTGGTGTAGGATTTCTGGATCTCCAGAGCAGTAAGAAAATACATTTGTGTTGCTTTAACCCTCCAAATTTGTGGGAATTTGTTATAATAGCCACAAGAAACTAATATAATTGTCTTCCCCTTGACCTCGATATCTTTTCCCTTCAGGTTATCATCACTTCCTTCTGGCCTTTCCTGGTGACTTCCTAGATATTTCCTGTTCTCTAACCTTTCTTGATGTTATACCTACTCATATTTATTAGATACCAGTTTCACAGGTTTGGGAAAATATACATATATTTTTTTTTGCTCTTGCTCTCTTCACCTTAAAGCCACACGCTCAAGCCAGCCAGACTCCAGGTGGGTATCTTCTTGGTTGCAGTATGCAGGAGAAATGGAGTTCAGGTCTGGGTTTGGGAGGAGGCTAGTTCAGTATTCCATAAATGAAGTGACTAATAGATGGTTTGAATTAGTGAGGTTGTTTTTTATTTTTTTGTTTTTTTAACTCTGACAATACTAAGTGCTTGGAATTGTATGACTAGAGGCAGAAAACAAAGGTTCTGGGCATTATTGTACCCAGGATTTGGGGACCTGAAATGCAAGAAAAAAATTAACAAGACTTAGTGGCTGAATGGCTCTAGGCAGCAGTGTCCAAACTTTTGGCATCTCTGGGCCACAATGGAAGAAGAGTTCTCTTGGGCCATGCATTAAATACACAAATACTAACAAAAACAAAATCTCGTAATGTTTTAAGTAAATTTACAATTTTGTGTTGGGCCGCATCCATAGCCATCCTGGGCCACCTGTGGCCTGCAGGCCGTGGGTTGGACACCCCTGCCTAGGGAATGAAGGAAACAGAAATACCAGGTTTAAACCTGAATCACTGGGAAAATAAATAGTAAGACTATTTATATTAGAAACCAGTGAGGGCTTGGGAAAGAAAATGTTATTTCTTCACTTGAAATGTTGAGCCTTCGGTAAATGGAAACGATCACTGGAAAGATCACCTTCTGTGGAAGGTCCCCTTCCCAGCTCTGGTGCGTCCAGGGTCCTCTGGTTATGCCTTTATCGTAGCCCTGACGACCCTGTGTCAGGATTGTTGGCTTTTCTATCTCCTAACAGTCTGTGAGCTTCTTAGGGAAAGACATTGTGTCTTATTATGTCTCCAGCACCAATTACACCAAATAGATTCTTAATACATAAATTTGAAATGAGTTACTAAATGAGATTGATCTCAGCCAGAAGGTTCCTGCTGGAGATGAAGACCTTGGAGTTCATAGCCCACTTGCACAGGTGGCCGTTGAAGCCGTAATAAATGGGGCAACCGAAAGGATGACAGTTTAATCTGCCATTAGCTGGGTTCCACAGTAATAGGAGGTAGTTCCAATTAAGTAGACTTTTAAACTTTGGCCTAATGCTCAGATGTCAGGGTTCATAATAATCAGATAAAGAAAATATGAATCTGAGACATTGTCATCTATCCAGAGCTTTCACAAAACTAAAAGTAAGTTTTCATTTGTCAGCCAGTTCAAAGTTCACTCACCCTTATCACTGTTGTCATGCAACATTATAATAAGCATCAGTCAGAGGCATAAAGATACTCTGCACGTGACGTATCTGGCTTCTGGGTACTGGTAATTCCATTTTATGTCATATCAAAGATCTTGTCAGGTGAAAAGCTCCATAAGAAATATACTTCTTTGCTGGACATTGCTACATCTAAAAAAGCTGCCAGAGGTATGAAGCATTCTTAAAAATGCATTTCAAGCTGTACCATAGAATGGTCTCCCTTACGTTCACCACCAGATCCTTTTCATACCCCTGTAGGCATCAGGATGTGGAGGTCAACTTCTTCTGAATGCCAAAAGAGATAGATAATAATCCTAGCTATTGTTTTACACATTGTTCTTACCTTCCTGGCCTGGACCTGTAATTGAATTTTCCTGGAAATTTTATGATATATTGATTGAACCTAGTTAAGGCAAAGGTTCGTTCTCTGTTATCTGCCTCAGCAGCCTCTACACAGAACTATTCAATTCAAACAACATTTACTGAGCTACTAATAAGTACAAAGCCCAGTGCTGGGCCTTTGCTAGACACAAAGAGAAACAATACATAGTCTCTGTTGTTCAGCAGCCCACAGTCTTGGAAGTTAGGGTTTATATACATATACTCTTATACAGAAGACCTAAGACAAATACTGTAAAAGAAATGTTAAAGAGGTACCAACATGATCACAAAGTTTACCATTAATTATTGGGCTGAAATAGTAAAGATCTAAACGACTTGTTCTTTAAACAGAATGTGAGAAATACTGACTAATCTGGTACTATGTACCTCAGTCATTTCCTTGGTAATTAACCCAGACACATTCTTCCAGTCACCATCATTTTTGTTCCTCCACTTCTGCAGCTTTTGTCTGAACCTACACAAAATCAGTGTGGTACATCTTCTAGGAAAAGCCAGGAACATTTTGAAGATGACCTTGGGTAGTTTTTGCTTCTTTAGTTGCAAAATTCCTTTTTCACATTCATATTACTTGATTTCCAAGTCCAATAATTCACAGCATGTTACCCAGCAATTTTCAAGCAGTAAGTTTCAACATCCACCCATGTGACTCTCCCCTCCAGAGGACTCTCCCTAGGGTCTTAGCAAAGTTCGTGTGGTGCCGAGTTAACATCCTTACCAACTCTTCCCCACTCTTCCTCTTTAGAGGCAGAATATTATTCTCACATGTCCCTACCACTGCCAAAGGTCTAAATCAGGCATTCGAGAATTGGATGAAACCAAATTTCAAAATTATCACTGCACCCCAACTTTTGAGAGAAAATTATGTTCACGGAAAATCATAGCTATTTCTCTAGAATATTGTACTTGATTGTATGTGTGTGTCCCTAGTGCATACACAGTAAGTCTTCACTTGACAGTGGCAGTAGGTTCTGTAACTTTAAGTGAAATGACATAGCTAAACCAGTTTCACCATAGGCTAATTGATATAAACAAGAGTTAGGTCCCTACATTGTTATAACGAAACAACATTGAACAGCACAGTGTTATTTGAGGGCCTGGTGTGTGTGTGTGTGTGTGTGTGTGTGTGTGTGTATCCTGATGCATATATGTGGGTGTGTGTGTGTGTGTGTAAACTTGTAATTTCAAACTTCATGGTTATTTTCAGAAACTGCACTGGCAATTAGAGCAGACTGCAATGAGGCAGTAAGTGCTTTGATTGTGTCACACAGACTTCCAGATTTAAACTGTATGGGTGCTTAATTTAGAAAAACACTACCACACTTTTCCTCCACGTATTAGCTTAAGCAAGTCGCGGAACCTAAATCTCAGTTATTTTTACAAAATGGGAATGATAATATCTGCCCTTCTGAACTTTCGAAGTGGTTTGAGGAACAAATAGCATTATATCGATAAAACTACATTATATAAAACAAGGGAGTGGTGATTTACCAGTCATGCCCCACTTAATAACAGGAATACATCGGCGATACCTCTGAGACACGCACCATTAGGTGATTCTGTCATTGTGGGAACAACAGAGTGCACTCACGCAGACCTACTTGTCATAGCCCACTGCACACCTAGGCTGTGTGGTGGAGCCTATTGCTCCTGGGCAGCAAACATGTACAGCACGTTACTGCACAAATAGTATACAGTATGTTACTATAAAATAGAGATTAAACCAAGCATGAGAGAAATGCTAGAACAGAGAGACATGGTAAACACAAGATGTATAAGGCTGCTGCCAGGGTAACATGACACCTTGTTTTAGAGCTAGTTTTTATAAGTATAAAGGGTACACTCTAAAGTAGTGATAAAAATATGGTATAGTAGCTACACAAACCAGTAACGTAGACATTTATTATCATTATTAAGTAGTGTGCACTGTATGTGATTGTATGTGCTACACTTTTACACAACTGGCAATGCAGTAGGTTTGTTCACACCAGCATCACCACAAACACGTGAGGAACGTGTCGCGCTATGATGTTGCAATGGCTACGAAGTCACTAGGCAATAAGAGTTTCTCAGCTTCACTTTAATCTTATGGGACCACCATCACACGGGCTCCTTCACTGACTGGAGTGTCATCACATGGGCGTGACTCTATTCAAAAGCATCTTTTAGATCTCTGGGCGCTTTGCTATCTATAGATCCTCCTAGCTATTGGGGGCATTGAAGGTGGCCTTCTTAGTCTTCCCATTACAATCACTTATAATCTCGGACCCAAAACATGGAAGACCAGAAGTTAGTCTACTCAGAAAATTCTAGGACCTTAACAGTCATTTATTCAACAAGTGTTTTATTCAATGTTTCTCTCGGCCAGGCACAGCAATAGACCTTGGAGATGCTGAGACAAATACTTCAGAGTCCCTACCTATAAAGGGCTTGGATTATAGCAACAAAATGAAAAGAAAAAAACACAAGCAAATACATGTGATAAAATTTCATAGGTGCTATATAGAAGCATGTATGGAGAAGACACAGCCCAAAGGAGGGAGGGGTTGAGCCTAGCTGTGGGCAGGGAGTGTGACAAACTCTGCTGATTACCTAACAATCATTCTTTCCTCTTCCTCCGCATCACCTCCCACTGAATAGACTTGAAAGTAAAAAACTCCCTTTCTCACCCTCCCCAGCTCCGAAGTATGCATGTGATATGGACGTATTCAATGAAAAATGTGTGAATTTGCTGGGTGGTTTCTAGGAAAGTTTTTCTTCCTTAATAAAAGGGCTCATGACAGATGGCAGTTTTCAAACATGGCCGTAACAATACCTCCCACCTCCTGTGCTCTTCTGACAATGTGATCTTAATCCTCCCACTAAGAAATGGGGTCCATGCCCTCTCTTCCTTAATCCTTGAGTGAGCTTTGTGACTGTCTTAGCCAGCAGAGAACAGTGGAAGTGATACTGTGATATCTGATGGCCAGATCATAAAATTGCCATGCATTTCAACTTTGTTCTTTTCGGCTACTTGCTTCTCAAAGCCAGCACCCATGCTGTGAGGAAGCCCAAACTAGCTCTGTTGAGAGACCACATGGAGAGACCATGTCTAGATGTTCTGGCTGCCAACACGGAGGAGGTCCCAGTCAACAGTAAGCACTGACCACAAGACAGGCGAGTGAAGACACACTACAGACCCCACCACTGGATCCTGCCCAGCCATCAAGTCTTCCTCACTGAGGCCGCAAACGTTGTGGAGCAGCGACAACCTTTTCCCACTGTGCTCTACACAAATTTCCATGCCACAGAATCCATGAACATAATGAAATGGTTATTTTTATGCTTCTTAGCTTTGAGGTGATTTATTTTACATCTGGGATGTGGATATGACTTTCTGCCTTCTTCCAGCCTTGATTCTAGTAGCTGAGCAGAGGGGAAGTGGGGGAAATCTTAAGACCATGTGGTGAAAGCATGATGTTGGCCTTGACATTGTAGATCTGCTGAGCCAACACCCACAACTGTCTATCTCTAGACCTCTTGGGACGTGAGAAAAACAAATACGCTCTTGTTTGATTATGCCATTGTATGCTAGATTATCTGTTACATACAGTTAGAAGCACCCTTAACTGATACAATTGACCCCTACTGGTAAGATTTGGTGTATTTGTTGGAAATAAAATTTAATTTTAAAAATGTCAAAGACTAATCAGAATAAAAGTAGAGACAGCATTTTTAGCTTAGTCTTCTAAGAAGTTTGCCTGAAGAAAATGAGAGACTTTTATTACCAATGGATTTTTGTCTTAAGGACACTATATTCCTCCGATTTTAAAAAACATGGTGCATATTGTCATACAGACATGTCCTCAAATGGCCATCAAGACAGTGGTCTTTTCCATCTGGGAAATTTTCCAGCCCCATGGAGTCCTGGGCCAGATGATCACAAACGTAGTTAGACTCCTGGCAGCTTCTTATTAAAACCCTGCCACTCAAGCCAAAGCATCCTATGCGCAGCACCTGCAGCACTATGGTTAAATGGCTGAGATACCCGCGAATCAGTTCCTCAAAAATTATACCATGTGTCACCCTGATAATGGAGGAGCTTAGTGGCCCATTGCTGACTAATACCTTCCATGTGACCAGCTGAAATATTCTTTCCATAGTAATTATAAATTATCTTACCCATCCTTTCCATTTACCCCAGAGCTACAATTGTGCCTACAGCATAAGCTCCAGGTCAATCTCCTGCCCACACTTAATAGGGCAAAGCATTGATACAAAGTCTTTTAAAGGGTACAGCTGATTAAAAAGGTTTCTCTGGTCCTGGCTAGTATGGCTCAGTGGATAGAGCAGCAGCCCGCAAACCACAAGGTTGGCAGTTCAGTTCCCAGTCAGGGCACATGCCAAGGTTGCAGGCCAGGTTCCCAGTTGGATGTGTACGGGAGGTAACTGATCGAGGTATCTCTCACACATTGATGTTTTTTCTCTCCCTCTCTTTCTCCCTCCCTCTCTGTCTCTCTAAAAATAAATAAATAAAATCTTTTAAAAACAGAAGTCTCCTCTATATATGAAATGACCTTAACATGAAGTAAATTTAAAAAAAAAAAAAGAAAAGAAAAGAAATGACCTTGGTTGCCATACTATTTACACACTGTCCAGAAAACCTCAGGGTGTCTCTTGAAGACATGGATAGGTAAAAAATGATCAAGGAAGTGATTTCATCAACTCCCACTGATGTGGAAAATCAAAACACTGTTCTCTTTTTCTTTCTGTGTCGAGATTATCAGAACCTCCATAGACGCTCCTTGAGGTGAACAAGGGGATCAAGAGAATGTTCTGCAAAGCTGTCATTTTCAAGCCATCAGGTTTGTGCCATAACTACAGATCAGAAATTCCTGAGTCAGTGTTCATTCCCTTCCTCGATATAGGTGATGATCCAGTCTCCAGACAGCAGGGCTGATTTCAGTCCCACTAAGAATAAAAACTAGGAGTGGAAACAATGCATGGGCCGCATATGGTGAGCGTGCCTTTGGATAGAGACAGATGCAATGGAGGTCCACGGGATGACTGTGGTCCCATCTCCCCCAGAAATAAAGCAGCAGACTATTACCTCTCATCCTCTCCCCCAGTGGGTGGGAACTGCTGACAGGCACCACCTGACCTGACTCTAACTGGCTCCGGGCCTGGGGGGTAGCAGATGGTTATTTCTAGAAGCTGGGGATGTGTTGCTGTGAGTTAGGAACAGTGAAGGCAGGAAATTACCTCCTATGCCCTTACCTCTCCCAGTGCTAAGGCAAAAAGCTAGCGTGAATTTATGCCTCTGTTTTTATTAGCTTGGCTCAGCAACCATTGATAGAACAAATATTAGTATATATTTTTTATTGCAATTGGGGAAATACTAGTAGAAAACCAAAAAGCAGATGATGGAATGCTACCCACCCAGAAGAAAAGCCAGTAAAACTCCTGGGTATTCAATATATATCATTAGGACCCATTTCTATGTCCATTATTGAGAGACCGAAAGATTCAATGACTGCACATTGCAGCAGCCTGAAATAATTTCAGCCTAAATATCTTGAAGAGGCATATGGTCCACAGGCATATTATTTTAAAAACCCAGTTTTTATCTCCCACCCACTGTCCCACAAATAACACCTCACCTCTCACTTTCCAGACCCTTCAGAAAACATGCCCCTACCCTAGCCAATGTGCCTCCACTCCTTCTCCTCCTTTTTCTTTCTTCTCAATTCTCAGCAGAACAGTCCAAAGGGAGTTCATCTGACAAGCAGTCCTTCCACAGAGAGTGAGGAAAGAAGGAAACCCACTGGGCAGAGCTGGAATTCTCCACTGCAGGTAGAGAGAGGGGAAAGCTGGGATCACATGCACTGGCAATCATTCCCTTGTCTTATACATTAATTTTTTAAATGAATGTTTTTCTACATCAATACATATTCTTATATGTAATATTTTTGAATGGCTTCATATTATTTCATTGTATAGGTGAATTATAATTTCTTTAACCAACCATTATTTAGTTTATTTTCAACTTTCAAATGAGAATAAATCTCATTTTTACCTAAGCTTGTGCACATAAACTTAATTATTGACTTAGGATAAATCTCCAAAGGAGGTAGGGATTCTGGTGCATTAGTCAGGATATTTTTGGCCACATGTGTGACATGTAACAGCTTAAAAAACATGAGACAGTATACATACATATGTATATACCCCCACACATATGTATATGTATATGTATATGTATATGTATATGTATATGTATATGTATACGTGTGTGTGTGTGTGTGTGTGTGTGTGTGTGTATGATAAAGTCAGAGCTGGTATGGTGATTCTGTTCCATGATGTAAAAGACAGTTTCTTTCTATCTTGTGGCTCCACCATCCCTAGATACTGCTCTTGTTCATTGGATCTAAAAGCACATCTGTATCCCAGACAGCAAAACAAGGAAAAGGGGACACAAAAGATCACACCTTTGCCCTTTTAAGACTCAACCCTGCCCTGGCTGGTGTAGCTCAGTGGATTGAGTGAGGGCCTGCAAACCAAAGGGTTGCTGGTTCAATTCCTAGTCAAGGCACATGCCTGGGTTGCAGACCAGGTCCCCCGTGGAGGGATGTGCAAGAAGCAACCACACATTGATATTCTTCTCCCTCTCTTTCTCCTTGCCATCCTATCTCTTTAAAAAATAAATAAAATCTTTTTTTAAAAAAAGACTCAACCCTGAAGTTATACATATAACCTCTGCTTTCATCTGTTGGCCAGCACTTATCCATGTGCCTGTTCCTAGCTGCAGGGGAAGCTGAGAATATAATCCTTATTCTGAGCAGCCATGCTGAAAATTCTAATACCATGGAAGAAGTGGTTAATGTGCATACATATTTTTTAAGGTTATTGATATATACTACCTTGTTAGCCTGTAGAAAGATTGTAGGAATTTATACTTCCATCACCCTGCCAACACAGGACATTTAAAATAATTTGCTGATCCCTGGCTGGATGGCTCAGTTGGTTGGAGCCTCATCCCATGTGCCAAAGGGTTTTGGATTCAATTCCCAGTTGGGACACATTCTTAGGATGCAGGTTTGGTCCCTGGTGGGGACATGTATGGAAGACAGCCAATGAATGTTTCTCTCTCACATCTCTCTCTCACTCTCCTCTCTCTCTCTCTCTTTCTCTCTCTCTCTCTCTCTCTCTCTCTATTTCCCTCCCCCCCCTTCCTCTCTCAAATCAGTGAACATGTCCTCCAGTGAGGATTGGAAATTATCTATCTTGCCAAATTAATAACTGAAGAAAAATATCACCATGCTATTTTACTATTCATTGTCTTAATCTCTTGTAATGCTTGCACCAATTTTCTTTCTGTTGAAATACATCTCAGAAGTGGCTTCAGCAATTGATTCTACATGCAGAGTTAAGTGGAAAGCCCAGATTTCAACATTGTAGACTCTCAGTAGGGCATGCCAGCTTGTCCACCATCTTCCAGGGCTGTTTTGTTAAAGACAATTCTAGAGGAGCATTTGCAGTCTAGCTCCTTGGCATATGTCATCAGTTTGGCTCAAATGAACTCTTATAAAAGTATTTTTAAAAAGACAATTCTAATCTTGGTTCTCAGGGTGGTCTCTTTGCTTTCACCAGGTAGAAACCTACTGTTGTCAAAGTAGGTCTTCCTTTAGGTTTTACTTTTGCACAGACTTTCTGCCATGGTGAGGCAGCCCCTTTGAGGCTAAGAAGAAAATTACTCAGAACTTGAAGGACTGTTTATTCTGGGAATTCCAGCTAGGCAAAGTTCAATGTTATCTTTATTTACTTAATGTTGCAGTTTACCCAGGACCACCAGTTCTCACTCAGACTAGATAGCCTTATTCAGGGCTACAAAAACTCTTGCCACGTCTGGGAGATCTACCAGGTCCAATGTATCTGTCAGGAAAGTCTACATTATGCTGAGGTAACAAGCACTCAAGCACTCCCAAATTTCAGTAACTTGAAACAACAACTTTTTTCATATTTACATCATTGTCTATCTTGGTTCAATGTAGGGGGCTCTTCTCCAAGTTGCCTTTATCCTGGGACTCACCCTCCAGAACATGTCCAGCCACTAACATGGCACATCATACACTCACTCAGAAGTAGCATATGTTACTTCTACTCACATCTCATTGACAAAGCAAGTGCTATGGCTCTCCTTAACTTCAAGGAGGAGGAAAGTGCAATTCTACCATGTGCCCTGAAGAAAGAGAACTTTAAATATGGGGAATAGCACTAATGAGTAAAGTGAGGGGGGGGATGACAGCTGGAGGGGGATATTAGGGGTGGAGGGATTGAGCAAAAAGGACAAAGGACTCGTGGACATGGACAGCAGTCTGGTGATTCCTGGGGGTGGGGGATATAAGGGGACTAAATGGTAATGGAAAAAATACAACAAAGGTTAAATTAAATAAATAATTAATTAATAATGTGGGGGGTGGGGAGGGGAATTCAGATTTCAGCAGTCTCCAGAGTCATCTTGTTTAGTTTCTTAAAGGATCTAGGCATGTTTTCCATGGACCTTATGAGCCTGCAGGCTCCTTAAAGGCAAAATCTTGTCTTACGTACATTGGATCCCCAGCACCTGGCATATCTCTTGGCACATGGCAATTGCTCAGCAAATATTTATTAAATGGGGAATGAGATAGGGAATACAATCCCTGGAATAGCTGTTATATAAAAAGTACTATAGTGTGGTTTCCCACCCAGGAACATGACCATGCCTTTCCCTTTCCCTTCTCTTCCCTCACAGACGTGTATCTCCTACACTCTAAGGGTTCCCATGAGACTAGCAACCAGGGGAGCAAAGGGCAGTGGCAGCCCATCCCATGCTAACACCTGAACCTGTTTCCATTTCCCCTTTTCTCTGACTTCCCAATGAGCCAAAGCAGCCCCACCTCAGCTCATCTCTTTCCTATCATGCTTCTACAGAGCCAAAGCAGCCCCTCTCCTGTTGCTTCTTCTATCCTAAGCCCTTCCTTGTTTCACTGTTGCCAGCTTTAATAACATACTTTCAAAATAATAAAAATGATAATGATGATGATAACAAAAAGTATTGTAGACTAGAGAACACAGAACCAAAATGCTAGGAAGGGTGGCTACTTGCTTGGGGCACTCCAGAAATAACAAGTCCATACAATATAACTAGGAGGTGTAAGTGAAATAGTGGGTGGCTAGCAAGAATGCAAAAATATAGGCCCACTATTCTCATTATCATACACCCAAACTGAGATAGATTTGACTCACACACACCCCAGTGTGTCTGAATTTGCATGTGGACCAGCTTAATTTCCAATGATCACACCACACCCTGTATACTGATAAACATGCACACACATACACCCAGGACTAACTGATCATAAATGTCTTATTTATTCTTCAAAGAAGCTTGGTAATAATCACTACCACCTTGAAAAAAGCAAAAAATAAAAACACTGAAAATTTTCCATGATTTAACTCTTCAAAGGCAAGAAGACAAAATAAACCCTTCTTTATGTTTTATTTTGTTAATATTTTAAACTAAACAAGTAATGGGTGCTCTGTCAGTAAAGATATTTTCTTGCAAATCCCCATATCAATTTAGGCTAACTTAAACCAAAGGCAAAACAAATAGAAGGAACTGGATAACCCTAGAAAACAAAGTAACTCCTAAAACTTCAGGAAAGATGGGAACCAAGGGAAATCCCAGAGATCCCTTTTGACAATGCCAACAGAAGATTCCACTCCAAGAACTATCCATTCCTATAACTCTGTATTAAGATTCAGATTCAAAGAGTATCTGCCTGGCCAAGTTCTGATGATATGTACTCACTTTTGTGTTGGGGGTACCGGGAGTGGGGAGATGAGCATCGAGGAGACATGCAGGACATCCAGAATTACATGACTGAAGGCAAGGCAGTGGCTCAAAGGAATGGACACTGATTAGAACAAAAGTAATAGATGTTTATGACACGTACAATTTTTAAAAATAAAAGATGAGTATACAGAAAAAATAAAATCACCTGTATTCCCACCACAGTTCATATTTTGGTATCTAGCCTTCCAGATATTTCTCTAGTCATATTTTTTCCTTGCAAAAATTGAGTCATGTTGTATATACTGCATTGTAATTTGTTCCGTTTTATTTAAAGTACCTTTTGAAAACTCTATATAAATAGTAACAGGATTGAAAGGTAATTTTTCCCTTTTTATTGAACTTCCTGAGGTGACACTGGTTAAAAAAATTATGCAGCTTTCAAATAAAAGAGAAATATAATTTTTTATTCATGGTAAGGAGGCTCGAATTATAATCAAAGGCAGTGACCAGCAGACTAATTAATCAATATCAGAGTAAGAATTTGGAAGTCATGATTCCTAGACCTATAGTCCTACCCATGAACAACTACTACTGTGTATCTGAAGCTCTATCTCTCTGTATCCATCTACCTACGAACACGCCTACCTATCATCTACCTAGCTGCCTACTTTACCAGTCATGATGGGCTAAGATATGTAACAAACAACTCTGAAAGGTCCCTCGCTGAATAAGTGCATTTCTCACATGTCCAGCGTAGACTGGAGAAGCTCTTCCCATTTAGGCACTTGGGAACCAGGTAAATCGAAGCTCCACCTCAGCCTAGGAGGAGCTGGAACATGACAAAGCACACACTGGTTCTCAAAGCTTCGGCACCCAGAAGTGATGCCTCTTTCTACTTCCACTCACGGTTCATTGACCACAGCAAGTCCCATGGCCAAGCTAACTCCAAAGCAGCAGTCCTTCCATGTGGCCCTACCATGTCCACAGAAAAATTACAGTATTTGTGAGTGGCATGAGGCAAAAACAACATTTGATTTGTTTGAGTTTACAAACAATTTAGTAGTAGATACTGGGTTGGAATGGAGAATAAAATCTTTCTCAATTTGCAAATCCTTTAAGAGGATCAAACGATTTAACCAGACCATTTCCATTTCTATCTCAAACTATATTTTGTCCCTCCCCCAAATACTCTGTTCATACAATGTCACACAAACCAGAGAGTGAGCTGGTGCTGGTAACTCACACAGAAGATGATTTTGTGATATCCTAAAAAGCTCAGAGTTATTCATTCTACATGATCTAAAACAAAATATAATAGTTTTAATTATTTAAACAGTTTTTTAAATTATCTTGAGGAATTGAACTAATATTAGAACATGATCATCAGTGAGTCTGATTAGGAAACTATTACGAAGATAAGACCAATAATAATAATACGTAGCTTTGGAACCAGTTTATTTCAAGTGTTGCCTACTGAATATATTAACTGATTAAATGTTAGAAGTTTTTTAAAAAGTAGTGTATTATATAGAATATTTTTAAAAATACATCTGTAGCCACTATATGGTGTGTCTAACGTGTGACAATCTGGTACATTTATTGACTGGTCCCAAGAGACCATGGCCTGGGAAAAGAGAAAGATGGAATAGGTCATCATCAGAGGGCACCTGAGCCAAAAACAAGTTGGACACCGCTGGAACCGAAGTGTACAATCACATGTCTCAGTTGGAGGCTGAGACAGAAGCAAAGGTAGCCAACTCAGTCCTACTGGAAGCTACAGATTTCTAGAGATGACCTCTGCTGAGACTAGGCACAAATGCTCATTTATAACTAACCACATCAACTCACTGGTAAATATGCATCTGGTATGGGAAGAGTGAATGGGGACAAATGATGGGACTTCAGAAACAACAGGCTGCAGCTCTCAGGAAGGGGAGCTGAGCCAGTGGAGGGTACAGCAAGAACGTCCCGAGACCCACAGAAAGGCACACTGGGATCTGGGCCGGGAAGGACTTCTGCACTTGGGGTGGCAGAGGATGTTTGCTGGGAAATAGAGACTTACCAAATAATGAAAGGTTTCATTACAGAGGAAAACTCTCAGCTAGCAGTATAGAGCTGGGGTTTAGCTTCCTGATTCTGTCTTCTGTTCACTGCCCAGATGGGAATGGTAAAATGTCCTGTGTCAAGCATGTACTCTTTTGCCAGACCTCACCTACTCTGAAGGGAGAGGAGAAAACCTCCCAATCCTAGAAAAGGAAGGATAGGCTGAGGGAAAAGGTATTGACAAGGCCAAACTGGATTCAGAAAAATGAAGCTAATTCTGCTACTATTCAGTTAGTCTGTCTTCCTTTCAAAGTCTAGAGGGTTTGATGATATAAATGCAAGTTTTAATCAAGTCAGCAGGTATTTATTTATTCAGTTCACTATAACAAGCAAAATAGTGAAGAGCCATTATTATTTTCCAAATGCCTCAAATATATTGGAATTTTTAAAACATTTTTCTAATTATAAAAGTAGTACATGAAAATTTTAGGAATCATTGGAAAAGCAGAGGATAGAGAAAAAAATTTAAGTACCAGTAATCTCACTGTCTGGAGATGGTACTGTTAGTATTCGCTATATTTCCTTCTTGTCTCTGTACAATTTTTAACAAATTAGACTTTTAAAAATACTTTAGATTCTATGTTATATACATTGTGAATTCTACATTTATCTTTTTAAATTAAAATATGAACACTTGTCTACATATTTAAAAACTCTGTCACTGTTTTAATGGCTTTATCTCCTCTTAGTGATTCACCAACATTTATTTATTCAGTTTTCTACTGTTAGTCATTACATTAATTTCTAATGTTTCATTATTATAACTTATACTAAAATGTATATACTGTATATGTATACTTGAACATAACCTTTTGTCCACATTTTGAATTATTTCATGAAGAGAAATTCAGAAAAATGAAATCACTGGGTCAAAAGACAAGAATATGGAGGCAGTTTTAAAACATGACCTCAAAATTCTTTGCCTCTCCTCCCATGGAGAGCTGGGGTCTAGTTCCCCTCTCTTTGAATCTGGGCAGATTTGTGACAACTTCAGCCAGCAGAGTGAGGAGAACTGATGCTGTATGACTTCCAAACTTTGGTGGCTTGGAGCATTCACACTTGAACCAGCTTATAAACACCCTGACTACCCCAAGGCCACCATGCTGTGAGGAAGCCAATCCACACAATGGCTGAGTAAGGCTCTCCAGGGGACAGTCGTGGTCTTTGCATCACACCCATCCAGGCCCCAAACTTGTGAATGAGCAAAGCTTCAGAAGACCGCAGCCCCCAGGCAAGGATTCACCTCCAACCTTCACATCTTACCAACTGAGGCACCATACGCAATTGAACAAACCAGCCATCTCCTCTGTTTGAATTCCTGAGTCAGAGAATCTATGCACTTAATCAAATGGAGTTTGAAGCCAAGTTTCTGGGTAACTTTCATGTACCAATGGTAAATAGGAACAAACACTTTCAAAGCTCTTAATATATCCTGGCAAATTGTTTTCTAGGCAGATTGTAACAATTTGGCCTCCCTTTTAGAGCATATGAGAGCTCCCATCTCACTGCACTTTATCCACACTGACACATCTCAGAGTTCACCTCTTGTTTAATTTAAAAAACATTTTAATATGGAAAATGAATACTCGTAAGTGTGAGAAAATAGTATATGAGGTCTGTCTGGAAAAAGTCCAGCCATTGTTAATATAAGGAGAACAGTTTGTGTGACATTGATGTAACCTGGCAGCCAAGGAGAGCGGACTGGAATGTGCATGTATGAACAATGACAACTTCACCGTACTAGTCAGTGGTGGCAGCAGACACCACTGAGTGAGCATGTGTACTGTGTGGCCATCGCATTCAAAATGACTGACCAAGTAGAGCAATGGATCTGCACCAAATTTTACGTAAGCTTGAACGTTCCTCCACAGACTGTTCAAGAATTCTGATGATTCAGAAGTATATTCGGATGATCTGAAGTATTTGGATGATTCAGAAGGCTGTAAGGGACAATGTAATGAGTGAAGCTCAAACAAAAGTGTGGCACAAACACTTGGAAGATGGTTGAGAATCTGTTGGAAGTGATCCACATTCTGGAAGGCCTGCAACAAGCAGAACACCTGAGAATGTTGAACATGTACAGGCTGCAACCAACAAAGATCAGCGACTGACAGTGTGAGAACTAGAAGCTGATCTGGGGATTCCAAAACTACTGTGTCAGAGACTTTGACTTAGGATCTCGGCATGAATCATGCGGCAAAATTGTTTTCGTGGCTTCTGCTACCAGAGCAGAAGGAACATTGTGCTGCAGTTGCTAATGACTTGATTCAAATCACTACCATTGAACTCAAAGTAGGTCCCAAGGTGCCTGCTTTGAAGGGGGGCTGAGGCATCATTATCCTATGTACGATGTTTCTTGTATCTTGTATCTTCTTCAGTAAACGCTCTACTTTTCCTATGGCATGGCTGGATATTTTCTGGACAGGCTGAGTGAACAAAGGACCATGTACCTATCGATACCTAGCTTCAATAATTCCCACTTTTACTTCATCTCCTCCTTCATTCTGCTCCTATCTTCTCTTTTCTATCATCAGAGCTTTTTATTTCCAGATTACTCTTCTTAAATAAAAGTATGTTTGCTTCTATTGGTCAGTGAAGACCAGGATTTGCCAGAAGTAGCTACAGTATTTTCCCATGTAAAATGCACAATTTTTTGCCCAAATTTTTGAGGGAAAAATAAGGACGTGCATTATACACGGGTTGTACTAATTTTGTACCTATATAAATGTTTTTAATTCTTTTATTTATGCTTATGCGATAAAAGTGTAACTTTATTTATTTTTTTAATTTATAATTTTTTTTTTCCTTTTAGATTTTATTTATTTATCTTTAGAGGGGAAGGGAAGGAGAGAGGGAGAGAAACATCAATGTGCGGTTGCCTCTTGTATGTCCCCTGACGGGAACTGGCCTGGCAACCCAGGCATGTGCCCTGACTGGGAATCGAACCGCGATCTTTCGGTTCGCAGGCCCGCACTCAATCCACTGAGCTACACCAGCCAGGGCAATAAAAGTGTAACTTTAGAAAGCAACAATGATATCCATAAGCAAAATAATACACCAGAATATGGTAATCAGTTTTGTTTCTAAATATAAATAAATAGATAGATAGATAGATAGATAGATAGATAATTAAATTAAAAAGGAACATTTTTCCCCCTCAAAGTTTGGGTCAAAAACATGGGTGTGCACTATACACAGGAGCACATTATACATGGCAAAATACAGTAGATTAAACAACAAACACCAACAGAGTGTGAAAATAAGATATTAGGCTCCATGTAGCTCAGTTGCTTAGAACGCCGTCTCGATACACCAAGGTTTCAGGTTCGATCCCCCATTAGAGCACATACAAGAATCAACCAATGAATGCATAAATAAGTGGAACAGTAAGTTGATGTTTCTCTCTCTCTCTTTCAAATCAATCAGTCAATAAAAAAGGAAATAAGATATTAGCAACTACATATAAAATAGTTACAAGGAGCTGAAGGCTATTTTAAACATGTCATACATAATAACAATGCATTTAAACTTCATAGGAACTCTAAAAGGTAGGTAAAATTAGTTATCATCATCCCATTTTACAGATGAGGAAATAGTGGCACAGGAAACTAAGTAACTTGTTCAAGTTTACATAGTTAACTAGTAAGTGGTAGACAAAAACAGACACCAAGCAGTCTGGCTCCAAAGCCCAGGCTCATAATCACTCTACAATATCACTGCTCTTGAGAGCGACTGATTTCTGGGGAAATTTAGAGCATCTGGTCCATCATTACCCCCCAGTTACTGAGGAAGCATTTGAATGCTGGAGATAATATAGGGAGCCATTTTACCAGACGGCTCAAGCAGAAGTATTGCTGGCTTATGTGTGGAGCCTTGTAAAGAAAAAGCCAGACCATAAAAGAGGAAAATGTATTATAGCCTAACAAGGTCACACTAATCAGATACTACAATATATGGAGTAGGGTCTTATCCATATTAAAAGGGGAAAAAATTGAATGTCTGGATTACTATGAAAGAATGGAGCTGCCTCGTAGCTGATTCCTAAGAAAATAATAAAAAAAAATTAAAAAGCAAATCTTTTAAAAATTCACCAGCAGCAATCAAATGAGAAAAACACACCCTCTACAACAGGAACCTCAAAAAGATAGTCCAGGAAGGACACAAGATTTGGGAGCCAGGCACAGCAGCATCTTGGTAGGGCTGCCAGCCCCAACCTGTCCTCTCTTAAGTCATAAAATCCTAAGCATTCCCATCAATACTAAGGTCTGCAAAGAGCCAATCTATGCAGTTATCCTTATCTCTTATTTTCTAATTGCAGTGAATGCTAGAGGCTGCTGAGGCAAAACTGGGCGAAACAGTCAACTGGAAGCACATGGATGGGACAGCTGTGGGCCTGCCCTTTTAGTGTGAGGAGGGATCTGAAGCCTGTGGAAATGGAGTGCACCAGGTGGAATAAATTCCCAGATAGAAGTAAGCACAGAGCTTAGGGTTTCTAATGAAGAGTGCACACAGCCTCAGCTCAACCCCCCTACCATGCAGGGTGCAAAAAAACAGGAGATATCAAGCCTGCCAATTATGCCACTTTGGGGGAAACAAACTGGCCTTAGATAAAGTGGAAGGCAGTCACAAAGTCACCCACACTCCTTCAGAGCAAACAGTGGGTTTGACAGAGCTGCTCCAACTTAAGCAAGATAAAAAGAATCAGCCCTGGCAAGGAGGCATCAGTGCCTGGGGGGCGCTGGGGGGTGGAGGGAGGGTGGGAGGAACAGACTGGAGCAAAAGACCAACACTCACGGCAGCCTGCATGACAATTTAACTGTAGGGAAATAAGGAACTGCCCTTAGCAGACTTTGAAGGACAGGGCAGCACCACCAGGTGACTGGGACCTTCAGGAGAGGACTACCATAAAGAGGAGGGATTGAAAACAAGAAGAGGGTCAACAAGAGTATTCCCACCTGAGACCTCTTAAGGCCCAGACTGGGAGGTCTGACACAGGATTCCTGTGTTTGACTCAAGGCAATTGTAGACAGAGTAGGCGGGGGCGGGGGGTGGGGTGTAGTAGGGAAGGGAGGTTTTAAAGAAAGTAGCCTCACAGGGTGATCTGATAAAAAATTTGCAGCCCCACAGGTCTTTGTGGATACTGATGCCTCAGGCATATAGCTTTTTTACTAAAGGGTTTATCTTTGCTTTAAGAAAGTCCTATCCATTGTTTTTCTTTTTTATTTAATCTTTATTGTATTTTTTATATTACCTTTTAGTTCACTTATCCATTGTTTTTGTACATCTAGGTTAACACGCCTTCGAATTAAGTGAAACCACCCTTAAAAGAGCACATAATCTTGTTAATTAAACAATCCCCACCTTGCTTTCTTCCACCTTCTTGCAGTCTTCTGCACATTCCCTCCTTATTTCCTTAATTCCAAATACGTAAGAGAAGCATTTGAGATCTTGCTTCCTGGCAATTGTCACCAGTTTTCTCTTAAATACATTATTAAAATTTATCTACAGGTTTGGACGTTTCTTACATCCACAGAGTGAACCCGCTCCAGCTTTAGGACCCTTCCTAAACCCTACAGAGAGAAGACAGCTATTCCAGCCACACTGTGTATTAGGAACCAAGCTCTTTTCGTGCATTAGCTCACTTCACCCTTACTGCAACCCAAGAGAAACGCACTATTACCACCCTATTTTACAGATAAAGAAACTTTTGCCCTAGGCCACACAGGGTGTGGATCCAGAGTCTATTCTCTTCCCCATTAGAGTCCCTGGGCTCTCCTTGACTCAAAAAGGTTTAATCTTCTTCCAGCGTTGGAGGAGCCCGCAGGCTTTATGAGGCAAACAGGAGGACTAACCAGACTGCCTAGCCTCGGAGAAATTAACATTTCTTTGATTCTCCTCCCCACTCTTATCCTTAGTAGCTGGGAAGGAGGAATGCATCTACCACTTGGTTACATTTTCTTTTGCTAACAAGCCTTATTTTACATGTAAACAATCAGTTGAAATTAATCTGATCTTTATTAAGCATTAAGATCTTTCTTTTAGGCAAATGAAAATCCCTTCACCAACAGGTTTAGCTTCCCAGGCTGCAGACTACACCCCTACATAAAACACCCACACAGGTACACACAGCTCACAGCAGTGTTTTGACACGGACAGAATTATGAGTCATAAATATGCATGGCTGGAGCAGAAAGCACTCGACCAAAAAAAAAAAAAAAAAAAGCACTCGACCAGAAGGTGCATAAGCATGGATGACATCCATTTTCACTAGAGCAGCGCTAACATGACGCATAATGGACTGGAGTTACGGTAACAGAAGGCAGGATAGGCCATTTGTTGTAATGAATTCCTGAAGCCAGTCCACTGTGGGGAGAGTAATATCCCACCAATTAACAGTGAGCTCAATGGTAAGCCCAAATGTTGATTCCAGAGAGGCATCTGGCCTGCAAACCAGTGGCTCTAGACGTATTTCCTGTGGACTCCGTATCTTGTGTTCTAGAGCTATTAGCTGTAAGTAATTCCCACATGTGAGTGATAATGAATTTTGATAACGTCAAGTAAATACCTTAATTGTTTCAAATTCCTCAAATGAAAAATCAGAAAGAGCAACAAAACCAGGAGCCTCAGCTCAGGAGCTTGAGGGCACATGAAATGCCTACAACAGGACAGCAAAAGCATTTGGCCCAAATGTCATCCTTGCCTCTTTGTTTAGTCCCCTCTATCTTAACTGTTCCTTGATCTTTCTCTAAAAGTTTTGATGTATATGTGGTCAGACAGACAGCACTGCGAAGATTCGGCATTGTTCAGCAGACAGCATTGTTAGAATAGGGGGCATAGAAGAAGTTGATAATGGCTCTACCTCCAGTGATCTACTCTTTATAGCTATTTATCATACATTATATTATTATTGCTTTCTCTGTGGTACACCCACCTGTTGGCACAGGTGGAGATGTTAATTGTGAAGGTAAGAAGTGGAGAGTACAACTGACCTAGTAGGGAGGATAATGGCTGAGAGCTAGGATGGCACAGGTAAAACTCCCTCTCCAGGGAGGCTTCCTGTAGAAATTGATCTCACATCTCGAGAAACTCTGGGGCCATCCCTGAGGCAACTGTGGGAGTAGATTCAATGTAGAAGAGGTTAGTAAGAACTACTATTTCTTAGAAACATCTTGAGGATTTAAGTACATTGAGTGGACACATGTTTAGGGACAGGAGAAGGAAGTCCACCAGTGGAAGAATAATAGCAAGAGAAGAAGGACCAGAAAAAACAATTTCACAGACGCCAAGAAAGGTGGACAGTTTCAAGAAAAAAGGGGAGAGGCAAAGGTACTCAAATATTAGGCTTCTTGAAAGTGTTTACTCTTTAAAAAGATTTTTTTCTGAATTACACACATTCTCCTTATGATCTCTCCACAACTACTGTCCAACCACACACACTCTTCCTCAAAAGAGTTCTCAGACCTTTGCTCACTCCCCCACCCAACACCGAGTGATCCAATCTGCTTTTATTGTTTTGGCCACTCCCCTTCTACAGGCTGAAAACTCCCAAAACTGTTCCTCCTGCCCAGACCTCCCCCTGCGGTTTAGGCCCATTTTTTTCCAGCTATAAGCATACATCAGAAGCGTTGCTGGTTTGGACCCAGACCACCACAGTAAAGCGAGTCTCCCAACAACGTGGGTCATAATCACTTTGCTGTGGAGAGTCTTGTCTTCAGTTAGTGAAAAATGCAACATCCATGAGGCACGATTAAGTGAAGCACACCAAGATGAGGTATGCCCATATTTGCTGAGCATTTTATTTTATTTTTATTATTTATTATTATTATCTTGTACTTTTTTCTTGTTGCTAAGCATTTTTACCTGGTTGCCCACACATTCAGCCAAGCCTTCGTTCTTCTCTTTAGTCTGCACCTCTTAGCTGGATTCACCATTATCTGAGAATTACCCAACCTGGAAGCCTGTGGGTTATCTCTGGTAACCTCTTCTCCTTCAACCCTCATTTCTAATCCTAAGGCTCCCACTTTTGGCTCCTAAATATTTCTGAAAATCACCACCCCTTCTCCAGCCTGAGTTTTAGCCACATCATTTCTCCCCTCTACCACCACTGTGGTCTTCTGTTATAGGTCCCCCCATCTCTGGTTCTGCCTCCCTCAAAGCTATGCTTCCCTCATTTGGACAGTCACCTAATTGCAAAGCTTGCCATTTCCCTCTCCTGTTGAAAACTATCCATTTGCTGCCCATTACCCATGACACTGTGGAAACACAGTGTCCGTGATGAAAGAATGAGTAAAGAAAATGCGGTATGTATATACAATGGCATGTTACCCAGCCATAAAACACACACAAAGAAATCTTGCCCTTTGGAACAACATGGATGGACCTTGAAGGCATTACGCAAAGTTAAATAAGTCAGAGAAGGACAAATATCATATGATCTCATTTATATGTGGAATAAAAAAACAAGTTTATTGATATAGAGAAAAGATTGGATGATTTTGCCAGAGGTGGGAGTTGGGGGTGGGCAAAATGAGTGTCAGTGTTCAGAGGCACAAACTTCCAGGTATAAAATAAATTAGGCATGGAGCGATACTGTGCAGCATGGTGACTATAGTTAACAATACTGTATTGCATATTTGAAAGCTGCTGGAGAGTACATCTTAAAATTTCTCATTGCAAGAAAAAAATTGTAACTATGTATGGTGTGTTAACTACACTTATTGTGGTGATTATTTACCATACATACAAACATCAAATCATTTTGTTGTACACTTAAAACTGATATAATATTCTATGTTAATTATATCTCTTTACTTTAAAAAAATCCATTTGCTGCCCAGTAACCATTAGATTAAATCTAAATGGGCCCTTCATCATCCAGCCCCTGCCTCCCTCTTCAATCTCCTCTCAGTGCTCCTTCCCAAACTCCAAAGACAATGAACTCTGTGAGTTTCTGGTTACACATGACACTATTTCATTCCTCTGTAAGTCTGCTCTTACTCCCTCCCTAAACCCAGCTTAGCCTGACCGCCTCCCTCTTATACTCTAAGACTCATCTCCATTTTGCTTTTTCCACAGAGCTTATCTGATCCTTTCAGGCTAGTTTTCTCCCCAATACCTTGTACATTGTTGGAATTTTTTAGGTCCTGGCATACAATAATCACTCCAGTGTACTTTACACAGCTACTCCATTATACCCCATATTTTATTATAAGAGCTTGTTTTCATGTCTATTAGATACTGATCTCTTGAGGACTTGCAGGCTACGAGATCCACTCTATCCTTCTCCTTCATGCTCTGCTTCATGAAGCTGATGTATAGATGGTATCAAATGGCTTCCTCCCTCATACACTTCCAATTCATTTGGAAGGGGCACCACAGGGTAGGAAGAGTGAGGTCAGAGTATTTATTCCCCAGCTCCCTCCTTGCTAGGTTGCCATCTGCTAACTGTGCCTTTGACTACAGGCCACTTCCTATCAGGAAACATCTTTACATAGTTTGCTGGTACTCCTCCTTTACTTCCCATGTTTCAGTAGCTATACCCCCCACCCCCACTGGCCTAAGGATGGTAATTTCTGCTATTACTAGCCTTACACTATCCCGTATGGTTTCCTTAAACTTTGTCTACATTCTCCTCAAATAAACCAATTTGAAGTGCCATCTGTTTTGTGCCGGGATCCTAACAAGAGCAAAGATGGTTTCTCGCTCATCTCTGGAGCCTCATATCCAGCATAGTGCTTGGCATATATTAAGTGCTTAATAATGGTTGAAATGAATAATGAAAAAATGAATCACCCTGCTGAAGCTTGCCAAATCATGGCCAACAATGTCTGAGATAACAGAAAGGGGTGGCACTCTGGCTGGGTAGCCCAGTTGGCTGGAGCATTGTCCCCAATATATCAAGGATGCATGTTCAGTCCCTGGTCAAACCACATACAAGAATCAACCAATAAATGCATAAATAAGTGCGACAACAAAATGATGTTTCTCTTTTGTTTTCTCTCTCTCTCTAAAAAAGAAATCTTAAAAAAAAAAAACAGAAAGTGATGGTAATTAATGAACTAATTAAACTTAGTTTCAACAGGAGATACAAGAAGATGCTTCCAAAAGCAGAGATAGGGGATTAGTCTCCACAGGGGCACTCAGAATTGGTTAGGATTTGAAAAATCAGGGATGGTCTGGATCTTCCTGGTAGATTCAGAAGAAGTTCACCTTTGGGATGCAAAGAAGGTTGAAGCAATTGATGTGAGAGATGAGATAGGGAAGATATAGAAAAAAGAACGATTAATTAGCAGAAAAAAAGCTGAGTTGATGGTAGCATTTTTTTTTTTTTACATTTGCATATGTTTATAGCATGCCAGGGCAGCAATTCTCTGACTGACTTGGATGCAGGAGCAGAATTCAAATAAATATTCTATTGAATGCTCCCACATGCCAGGGATTGTGATAGGATCTGGGAACAGAGCAATGAATGAGACACGATTTCTATCCTTGAAAAGTTCACATTAGAGACAGGAAGACAAACACATAAACAGAGCATTTCAAAGCCACCTGGTAAGTATTATGGTCTGTGGAGAGTACCAACAAGAAAGGTCATCTACCCCAGCCTTGAGGAGAGAACAGGAAAAAAGTCCAGACAGACTTCCTGAGGAGGCGAGCTCTCCGAGATATCCTAAGAGTCAACCAGGTGAAGAAGGACAGCCTAGAGTTTGAAGTACAGTGAGCAGAAGACAAGGTCAAAGTGGAAAAGAGCACGGGACCCCTTCACCCAACCTCAGGCCCAATCTCCAAACACTATGACCTGCTTAGGCAACACTGATGTTTTTATCATTAATTTTAATTACAAAAAAAAAAAAATAGCATTAAAACATGTCTATAAAAATTCAAAGAAACCAAAAGAGGTTTTCAGAATAAAAATGGAAAGTCTGCTTTTACCTCATTATCAATCCTCCTCCATTCCCCAGACATAAAGCCTTCTAAGATCTAGGCAGTTGTACCAGATTTTCTTCTCTGTGTGGTCAAATATTTTTGTATATTAACCAGGACAGTTTGTCTTCAATATTTGTGTTGTTAATAATTTGGGGGGTAACTCTTGCTTATTTGTTGGTTCTTTCAGTCACACTTCTCACATACACACACCATTAAAGGAGGACCCGAAGGCAGGGACATGGCAGGTATCAAAATGACTTATGGCCAGAGCTTTGATTTCAAAGACCTGAAGGGAAGTTCTTCTCAGTTCCCAAATTTTGATGTATGGATCAAAGTAAAACCCTGAAATATTTTGGGCTAAAAGCTCGTGGCACAACCAGTAGTTTGAATGAAGAGTCCAACTTCTAGCCACCAGAGACTAGACAAAAAGTGGAGTGGTGGAAGAGACAGGATGTGATGGGGGTCAGGGTGGGGGGTCCATGTGGATCAGGGTGACAGGCAGGACACGAAGCAACCACACCTATCGAAGGAGATGCCATCTTCCTTTCTGTGAGCAGCTGAGAGCCACCAGGGGCCCAAAGCTGTGTCTGCAGAGGGTCCAGCAGCCATGGGAAGGAAGAGTTAAGGGAGCCGCTCTTTTGGCTGCCATCAGCTGTCCAGCAGAGAAGATGTCTGTTCATGGCCCAGAACTTCGCCCTTTTCAATGCCCAGGCCATTTTGTAGGCCTCTAAGGCAGAGGGTGGAGCCAGGATCCATAAGAAGTGGTGATGTGGGAAAGCAAACCCCAGCACCCATGCGGGGTAGCCTGAGGGAGGCCAGCCTGAGACCTCGCTACTGCCTGGACAGAGGGGACCACAGTCCTACATACCTTTGAACACAGGTGCAGAATATTGTTCAGCACTTATTGGTCATACTACATAGACTATGCCATAATTTATTAGTTTTAACTTTTAGCGCCTGGAGCAGTAAGGATGAAGTAAGTCCTCAATAAATATTTGTTTAATAAGTGAACAATATATGCGTGATCTTTCCACAGAGAACATACAAATTTCCATTATTCTTTTAATTGGCTGCATAGTACTCCATCACCTGATATACTCTATTTCCCTACTAATGAACATTTCAGCAAGTGCATTTCTATAGATTAGATACAAAGTGCAACTGCTGAGCCAAAGCTTATAGACAGTTTGATAGATATTGCCAAGTTGTCCCCCCAAAAGGGTCACCAATGTACTTGTACACTCCTAGCAAAGGTAAGTGATGTGAGAGCCAATGTTGATTAAGAGTTTATTGTACCCAAAGCATCTTCCCAGCTATTCTGCATGGGTTGATTATTTTTTTTTCCCTTAAAACAGCCCTTTCAGGTAACTCTTTTTATCTTCATTTTACATAGTATTTAGGAACTGAAGCAACGGGAAAATCAAATAATTTAACCAGAATCATGGGATAGTAAACTGGATACCAGAGCATAGGAGCTTAACCACGTGCCTCTCTAAGGCAGGGATCTATTTCCCCACATCTTCATTAATAATCTTCATTAATAATAAGCACTTATGCATTTTTTCAATAATGTGGGTGAACATAATATACGAACTGGAGGCCCAAAGTGGATGTAAAGGATCAAAGATTAGAAAGTTGACTCCATGTGGCTACTTCTCCAGTGCACACAGATTTTAAAATTTTGTGACTAAACAAAAAGTTCTAATGTTCTTGATGACAACGTGAGAGTATCAGCTGGGGACCTGAGTTGAAGGCAGCAGAATCCACTGTAGCTAGTTTCAACACAAAAAGATTTATTTGGTTGGCCGAAAACTGGTCTTTTTCTGTAAGATGGCTCTAGTAGTGCTGAGTTTTCTTTAACTGCATTTGAAACAATGTTGTTAGATTATATTGTGACAGCTGTCATATCATTGTGTATTATTAAAAAAAACTTATCAAAATTGGTGAATTTTTCTGTAGCCATTTTAATATTGAAGATGGAAGAAAATGCACATTTTCAGGATATTACACTTTATTATTTCAAGAAAGGTAAAAATGCAACTGAATTGCAAAATAAGATTTGTGAAGTGAATGGAGAAGGTGCTGTGACTTATCAAACATGTCAAAAGTGGTTTGCAAAGTTCTGTGCTGGAGATTTCTCCCTGGATGATGCTCCACAGTCAGGTAGACCAGATGAAGCTGATAGTGATCAAATTGAGACATTAATTGAGAACAATCAACATTATGCCACATGGGAGATAACCAACATACTCAAAATATCCAAATCAATAAAGTTATTGGTGAAAATGAAAAATGTGCCTTTTATTTTATGGAAAAAACTCAGCGGACTTTTGGGTCAGCCCAATACATTGCTATCTAAGTTTGAAGAATTTCCAAGAAGACCAGAACCAAGTTTCATGGCCACACAGCCAGGAACAATGCTGCCAGGAGAAACGCCCAACGACAACAGGAGCCTGTCTAATACCAGGAAGTCCCTCAGCTGCTGCTAAGGCCACTGGCCCCCAGACAGTTGTGCCACCCTCCAGCAGCCCTGGGAGGATCGCAGTCTCTGCCACAGGATCCTTTCTCCCCACGGACAGTCAGCTTATGTTGTCCTCCTCACCTTCCCAGTTTCCGGTGGATGCTACTTGCAAAGGAGTCTGAGAAGGATTTTTGCTTCCTACCTCTGAAGTACAATTGAGAAGGGCTTGGAGAGAGTTCTACACACTGGTCGATTCCGCTACAAGTACAATGATGCCCCCTTATCCCTGGAGATATGTTCCAAGACCCCTTAGTGGATGCCTGAAATCATGGATAGTACCGAACCCTGCACATACTGTTTTTTTCTCCCTATATATGCCTACATACAATAAAGTTAAATTTATAAAATAGCCACAATAAGATATTAACAATAACTAATATAATAGAACAATTATGACAATCTACTGTAATAAAAGTTAGGTGAATGTGGTCACTCGTTTCAGGGGATCCCTTGCTGAAGTCTTTTTTTTAAATCCTCACCCAAGGATTTGTTTATTGATTTTAGAGAGAGAGAAAAGGAAGGGGAGAGAGAGAGAGTGAAAGATGTTGGTCAGTTGCCTCCCATACATCCATACATGCCCCAACCAGGGGTATATAATCTGCAACCTTCTGGTGTACGGGACAATGCTCCAACCACTTAGCCACCCAGCCAGGGCCCTTGCTTTCTGGTGCAACACGTAGCCTGTCACTCAGATCACGTTTTGTGTGCATGACTTTCACCCACAAATTTAATGCACTTATCTACCTTAACTAAGCACTTATCATGAACTGTGACCATAAGTTTTACAGTTTGAGGTACAACGGTGAAACTAGCACAGATTTCTTTTTCCTTCACAATTTCATTAATTTAAGATTTTTAATAAGATCTACAGTATTTTTTCTTACTGTAGATCTCAGCAATCTCAGCATACAATTTCTTTTCTTTCCTTACTTAGTTGAGAACTTTCACCTTCTCACTCAGAGGGAGCACTTTACCACTTCTCTTTGGGATATCCAAATTGCTGACCTCACTACTCTTGAGCTTTGGGGCCATTATCTGGGAAAATAAGGATGCCTTGAACACAAGCACTATAATGCTGGGACAGTCCATCTGACAACCTAGCCGGCTCCAAAGAGACTAACAGGAGAGCGTACAGCATGGAGACACTGGACAAAGGGATGATTTGTGTCCCTGGGGGACCTCGTGAGATTGCATCACACTACCAGAATGGCATACAATTTAAAACTAATGAATTATATATTTCTGGAATTTTCCATTTTATATTCTTTGGCCATTGGTTGACCATTGGTAGCTGAAACCACAGAGAGAAGAAGCATGAATAAGGAGGGACTACTATACACAAATACTTTTTCTCTAAAGATTCAATAAAAATTTGACCTCTGAATGAGCAAAAAATATATATATATGATATATATATATATGATCTATATGTACCTTTATTTCTGCTGAACTGGCCCTCTTGCAACTTGTCATACAAATGGGGACAGGGCTACGAGGGGGAACTCTTGGCTCCAGCTGTGAAGAGAACAAAGCCCAGAACTAGAAAGTTGTGAAGATTCAACACTCCCAAGATAACTGATCACCTGTTTGTATGGATATAACAGTGGTGGGTGTCGTGGCATTGTGGCTCCAGCATGGACTTCTTTGCTCTGAGAAGTTATTCTAGCCCACCACGCCCACCTATATGGCTGCTATGGGACCTTTCTTATTTATACTCTTTATGATTTTTGCACCACTACATCTCCCCAGCCAAATGTGACCAATCTGGGTGATCCCAGCTAAGACAACAAGTGCCGTCACTAGTAGTTTTGAATTTGTGACTCAAATTCAAAGGTGTGGAACCCATAAGATATGAAACTAAAGAATTGTCGGCAGCCCCTTCCCTTGCATGTAGAGGAAGCCAGTCTGCAGTGATAGAAATGAAGCCAATCCAAATGAGGGAAGCATGGTCATAGAGAGAAAGTTCTTTTAGTGTTTGATGTTCTGGTTCAAATAGTCCTTGAGTTCCTGCTGCATTACAACCTCTTGTGACTTCCCATATCTGATCAAGTTTAAGACACTGTCAATTGAAAGATGCAACACTATGTTATATATGTGTTTTATGCAAATACTTGCAACTAAATTATAACAGGCTATGAATTGTTAATAATTTTATTTGAGATAATTTTTAAATTGTAATGCAAATTTAAGTTAGTTATTTTTGCTTTGCTTTGTTTTCTAAGGCCAACTAACTTTTTTAAATTCCCATCCTCTCACTCCCTGTTGGCTCCTGTCAGCTTGCTCTCTCTACATATGGATCTGTTTCTATTTGTTTTGTTCATTCATTTATTTGGGTTTTTTTTTTTTTTTTTTGGATTTTACACATAAGGTAAATCATATGGTATTTGTGTTTCTCTGTCTGACTTATTTTACTTAGCATAATACCCTCTAGGTCCATATATGTTGTCACAAATTGCAAGATTTCGTTCTTTTTTAATGTTGAATAATAGTCCATTGTATGCATACCACCTGTTAATCCACTGATGTTGTGTTGACAGACATCTAGGTTGCTTCTATATCTTGACTATTACTTGGCAGCAATGAACATAGGAGTGCACATATCTTTGCAAATTAGTGTTTTTGTTTTCGTCAGATAAATAGCCAGAAGTGGAATTGCTGGATTATGTGTCAGCTCTATTTTTCATTTTTTGAAGAATCTCCTTACTGTTTTCTGTAGTACTAATTTACAATCTCACAAACCGTGGAGGAAGGTTCGTGTTTTTCCACATCCTCACCATAAAATTGTAATGCAAATCTTTAGAATTAGCAAAACAGAGTTGTTATTCAACTCCTCCTTGGAGTCTAAGCAAATTCAAGTGGGCTGGCTGGACTTGCAGTCACAGAGCAGCTAACAACGCAGTATGGACTTACACATGCGAATACGAAGCAAAGATAAGCTCCAGCCTGGGAATAGGATAATGTGAAAAAGATACTGCAGTGTTTCTTCGGGGAAAAATTATTTCATGCAAAAATCATAAAACAGCATAAATTACTTAAAGTAATTGTGATCGCCAGCACTCTCATTCGCTCCACTGTTACTTGGGACCACTCTAGTGGCCCATTTGGAGGTGAAGAATTAATGACAGTAACAATAGTTTCAAGCAAGAGAATTAAGATGTTTTCCTATAATCATCAAATTTAAACATAATTTTGAATATTGGTTAATATACATGAGCATCTTCTCAAGAGTTAGCTAGAATCCATTCTCCAGCTATAATTAAGTTGTATTCTAACAATTGGTGATAAAAGAATGATTCGAACCAAAGAAAGCTTTGAAAAAAGAAAAAAGAAGCTTTTTAAAAAAAACATCTTATTTACTTTTTAGAGAGAGGGGAAGGGAGAGAGGAAGAGAGGGAGAGAAACATCAGTTGGTTGCCTCTTGTGCGGCCCCAAACCAGGGACCTGGCCTGCAACCCAGGCATGTGCCTTGACTGGCAATCAAACTGGCGACCTTCTGGTTGCAGGCCAGTGCTCAGCTCACTGAGCCACACCAGCCAGGGAGAAAACAGAGAGCTTTGAAATTCCACAAATAAGCAAATTTTCTTTGGTAACAAAACAATTTGGAAACTCAGATTCATCTTTGTCAGAGAAGGTAAAGTGTCCTGTCTGAGAGCCTACAAAGATTTACAAACAGTTAAAGGTAGTGGTCCCACCAAAGAGAATTTACAGAGCTGAACAAAAATTCGTTCTTACAAGTCTAGCTGTCCTGTAGCCGACTTTTACTTTAAATTTGGCCTGTGGTCTTGCCTCTGCCGTAGCATGAGCTGTGAACTCACACAGTCTGCCAGATGGCAGTGGGAAGCCCATTAGTTATGCATCACACATCCTGATCAAAACTGAAAGAAATTATGCTCAGACTGAGGAGAGATGCCCGAGAGTAAGGCAATGATTAGAATTTTTCTGTATTTTTACAGAAGATTTCACATAATCATTGTCCATAAATAAATTCATTCTTATGATCTGCGGACCCAAATCTGGGATAACTTCCAAAGGAACGCCTCTCATGGTTTGGGTCAAAACGTGCATGTTCCCGTGATATTCATTAGAGAATGCCATAGAACAGATGCTCTTTCAAGGTAATCTCAAAAAGTCTGAGAATCAAAATGCAAGATGATATGTTAAATGTTGCACTTTTCAGATGGGGTCTGTTCTGTAACAGGTACTGGGGAGGAAGTAGAGGAGTTCAGTTACAAAGGAAGCTTATTCGAATCTTTGGGAGAATGGTCTCAATGCAAATATACCCTGGCTGGTGTGGCTCGGTGGATTAAGCACCAGCCTGAGAAAAAGAAGTCGCTGGTTTGATTCCCAGTCAGGGCACATGCCTGGATTGCTAGCCCGGTTCCCCAGTTGGGGGTGTGTAAGAGACAACCAATCAATGTATCTCTCTCACATCGATGTTTCTCTCCCATTCTTCCTCCCTCCTTTCCCTTCTCTCTAAAAAGCAAATAAATAAAATCTTTAAAAATAATAATAATTTAAAAAAGAAAATAAATTGGAAATGCAATGTAGAAATACTGCGAATGAAGAAGATTCTAAGTCATACTTTGAACGGGGCTGAGGGACCCAAAGTGTTTAAAAACTGTAAAGTTTATAATCTTGAAAATAAACTATGAGATTGTGTTTGTTGCTCAACAAAATCATGAGATTGTATTGTAATCAAACATTACCAGCTTTCTGCTAAGTAGAAAACATTTATATAAGGGTTTGTTCTAATTTACTCTCCTGAGAAAAGGCCTTCCCCTTTGTCGCCTAAGGAGAGCAAATCACTGTAAATATGTCCAGGGAAGCTAGTTTTGGCTCTGCTTTGAATTGTCTTTTTGGCAAGAAAGAAAGAAATACTCCTAGTCCTTGGTTTCTGCATCTATAAAATAAAAATAAAATTGTCTGTCTTCCCCACCCACTAGGATGCCCTGAGGAAAAATGTCTGAGAATGACATTTCAAAGGAGGAAAATCTTATCTCAGCTGAAGAGAGAAAAATATCTTTCTTCCCTCTCCCCAAATTATCTGAGAAAGCTAGATGAATCCAGCAGATATTCACTGAGTGTCTATTTTAACTCCCAAGTCAGCTCTGAGGGAAGCTTAGAAGACCACAAACAGGCAAGTGCAGGAGTAGAAGTAAGGAAAATAGTGCTGGGGTCCAGGGTGAATGTGGCCATCTCGTTGTAAGGGACACAACTGTGGATGCCTTGCTCTCAGGGAGCATGTGGTCTAGTGTCCTGGAGTGCCCAAGCCTGGCTTGGACAGAATATTCTGCATCAGAACTGTCTGAGAAGCCTCCTATGAACACTATGGTAGAGTGCCTCTCCCAGACCCAGTGAATGGGAGCATCTGGAATAAAGCGAGTAGACGGTACAGGTAATCTGATGACATCACTGGACTTCCCATTTGAACTTGCACCAGTGTCGATGTGCCCTGATTTATGTTCAGCAATATTTTGTTTGAACAGAGAATTCAACATCTAAAATAAAATAAAATAAACCTTTGACTTTGAAAAAAACACAGTTTTCTCATAGGCAGGACACTATTTCTAGAGTTTCATTCATCTATTCATTCAACAAATATTTATCGTATGCCTGTTGTGGCCCTAGGGTCTTAGCAGTGAAAACAACAAAGTCCCAGCTCTTATGAAGCTATCACTAACATAAACTGGACAACCAGGCCTCCAGCTTTTGCGTTTTTTAGGTTTTACTCTTTAACTGAACCAGATGTTCTTTCTATCATTCCACACATTCTTTCTTACCTTACCCACTTTCTGCCATTCTTTTGTCCCTCCAGAAAGTCATTTCTACTTAGTCACAAACACAGATTTTAACATTCATTCATTTGAAGTGTATTAGTCTCTTCCTATTTCTGCCTTTGGTTCTGAACCAGTGGGTGCAATAAAACAAGTGTGTCTGTGTGGCATGTGCTTGTTCCCCTGTTTTGTTTTCTTTTGTTTTATATTCACTACGACATGTGGGAAATATGTCTTGGAGCAGGATGTTTACATGTACATACTTTGGGTAGATATGATTTGGTGGGCAACATAAGCAATCAATCAATGAATATTTATGGAGACATTCCTGAACAGAGAAAACAATGTTCTCATTCTCAAGAAGCATATCAAGCTTCCTGTGAGGGACAGCTCAGCAAAGGTACTTGTGGCCTATCCTTTCTTTTCGGTAATCTGAGAAGAGGAAAAGAAAGACTTTTAAAGGTTACAGGTAATTTCTTCACGCAGTTCAAAGCAAAAACGACTGCCTCAGAACGGACAGTTTTACATTAGATTCTCTGTGTGTGTGTGCGTGTGTGCGCGTGAGTGTGTTTGATGCCCCAAACAGGAACTAGTGAGTACCTAGAGGGATAAATTGTTCACTGTTCCTGGTGGATATCCCAACAGCTTTGGGCAGGATGAAAATAAGGCTAACTCTAGATACAACCAACCAAAGGGAAGGTGGCTCTCTGAGTGTGTCTTTCTCCTTTGTTCCTCCTGCACTGTGTCTTGCCTCTTTACTAAGGGATGAGGATGCAGCATTCATACCCACCCTGGACCTCCATTCATTAACAAGGTAGGTTCCACTGCTCTTTTGGGGGTAGACCTTGTTTCCTCCCTGCTCCAGAATGTTCCTCCTAAAGCTGGATGGTCAAAGGGAGAAGACGCCCTTCCCTGATAGAGAGTGAGCATTGTCCATGTCAGGAGTCCATCAGTATCTCCAACAACTTTTCAAGATCTTACTGAGCTTTCTCCACCACCAAATTTAGCCTCTCCAATCCGGAGTCCTTGACATGGCTGGTGAATTTTAACAGGTCACATAAATGGTCCCATGCTACTCAGCCAATGGGAAAAGAGCCACAGAAAATCTACATACTTATCCTCTACCTCTCTCAGGTGTCATCTGTGAATTATTGCAACCTCTAAAGACAATGTCCTGACCTTTGTTGTCTAACCTAAAGAAATTACTCTAAGGGAAGGAATTTTTGGCCAGGGTACAAAGGATGGAGATACACTAGAACTGGAGAGACCTTCACCACATACTATTACATATAGGTCATCTCCAGCCCAAAACTACTTCAGTGAAAAAAATTTAGTGACCTTCTTCCAAACCCTCTTCTGCAAGGAGAGAAAAAATTAGTGTATACTTCAAGTAGCATTCATGCTTTATACATTTTCTGCCATCGTTTAAGTTGAAAAGCTTTTCATACTACCATGTGTAAATATTTCTCTATATGTTTCCAATAAGATAGCCTCAGAGTTCAAAACATTTTTTATCTTTTTTCCCTTTATTTCTATTTCTCAAAACATTTTTTAAATAAAATGTTGGGGAAAATAACGATAGGGATTAAATATCAATTATTGGCTCTTAAACCAAAAACATATTATTTTTTTGAACTCTTAAACTATCATTGAATAACTGAAAGATAAAAATCATAGTATTCCTGGCTTTTCATAAGAGCTGTTGTTTTGTTTTGAGCAACTTAAGATATAAGCAGAAAATTTTATCCAGACCAAAAGAATATGATCATTATTTATGACTAAGCTCTTACGTAGAACTTACCTGGCATATTAGTATCCTAGGCCTTCTGTAACTTGGTGTCTTAAAACAACAGGAATTTATTATCTCATAGTTCTGGAGGCCAGAAGTCTGAAATTAAGGTGTTGTCAGGACCATGTTCCCTCTTAAACCCGTAGGGGCATTCTTTCTTGCCTCTTCTAGCATCTGGTAGTTTGCTGGCAATCTTTAGCATTCCTTGGCTTGTAGCTACATGTTCCAATCTCTGCCTTCATCATCAGATGACATTCTCCTTGTATCTCTGTCTCTGCGTGGCCACCTTCTTATGAGGATGCCAATCATATGAGATTAAGGGCCCACTCTATTCCAGTATGACATCACTTAATTAATTGTGTCTGCAATGACCTTATTTCCAGTAAGGTCACATTCGGAGGTACTTGTAGTTAGGACATAGAGATATCTTCTTTGGGGGCCGTGGGGGGAGTATAATTCAACCCATAACATCTGGGACCTGCAATTTTATTTGAGAATGACTTGGAAACCAGATCTTGCTGTCTGGAAAAGCTGGCTACTCAGCTGAAACCAGTAATCCATTTTTAGAGGTGTGTCATCCATAGGCCACTGGGCTCCCATTTAGAGTGGCATACATTGTAGGAGAATCATTGAATCAAGAGTATGAACATCTGAATTAGAAATTCAGCTCAGCCATCTAGCAGATGTGAGACTTGGAGCCTGGCATTTAATATCTGTAACCCTCTGTGTTAAGTTTTTCAGAAGGTTGTATTACAGAGTATAAAAACTTCTAGCCTAGCTGTTTATTGTGAATATTGTTTTAGAAATTTTAAAACAAGAATATATAGTAAAATTAAAATATTTAATGTAAAAAGCATAAGGCTGTATAATCTGTAAATTACTCACAAATTAAGATACCAGTACATTTAATAAATCATAGCCAATATCTTAAAAATACTATTCCTTCCAAAGTACCTACCATTCATCTTATATTTCACTTGTGCAAATAAAGCGTTGGAGACCATTGTTCACAGTACTATCACAGTTCCATATTCTACCTCTCTTTTTCTTGTTTTTGCCTTTCACCTTTCACATACACATTTGCTCCTCTGCTTTTCTGCTGTTGTTTCTCTTAGAGCTTCTTCTCCACTGAAGGGCATTCATTCCTACAAGCACACAGGGTGCTCTAATCTACATGCCCACCCTTGACAGTAGGTTCTATCTCCTGTGTGTGTGTGTGTGTGTGTGTGTGTGTGTGTGTGTACGTGTGTTGAGCAAGTTTCATGCAAGAACAGGACTGGCGAGTACCTAGAGGGATAAACTTTCCCTCTGCTTCATGGATATCTTGCCAGCTTTGGGCAGGATGAAAGTAAGGTCAACTCTAGGCAAAATCAAACTAAAGGAAAAGATGGCCCTCTGAGCTTCCAAGTATTAAAACCAAAGACCTAGAAAAGACCTATTAGCCAGACCTGGGGCACAGTCCCACAGTTAGAGTAGGGGTAAAAGGGCTCAGCTGCAACTAAATCACATAGTTCTTGGCAGTGGGAAAAGAGACCAGCAAGCAAAAGCAGTGGATGCTTTATGTCTGTATGTAGATGAGTGTCACACCCATATAATCCACATACATCTATTTACCCAACAAACATTCACTTAGTATATACTATGTGCTAAGCACCAAGAGGACAACATTGACTAAGGAAAACATCTGCTCTTAAGATGTTCACACTTTTGTGGAAGAGAGAAAAATAGAGACCAATAAGAAATCAGTGGAGTTTCCTTTTCATTCACATGCAAAGGAAAAGGAGAGAAGGAGACATCTAAGTCTGCCTAGGTTGTCTGGTCTAACTCACTATGATGTCTCACTCAGATAAAGCAGAGATGGGTAAGCGCTTTCTGTAAAAGGCCAGATCGGATTTTCAGCTTTATGAGCTAACTGTCTCTGTCACCACTACTCAACTCTGCCCTACTAGCCTGAAAGCAATATGGAAACAAGCATGTTTGGCTATGATCTAATAAAACACTGTTAATAGAAACCAACACTTTGAATTTCACTTAATGTTCACATGTCATGGGATATATTCTTCTCCTGATTTTTTCAACCATTCAAAAATGTCAAGCCTTAGCTGGTGTGGCTCAGTGGATTGAGTGCCAGCCTATGTATCAAAGCCTCCCCAGTTCAATTCCCAGTCAAGGCACATGCCTGGGTTGCAGGCCAAGTCCCAGTTGGGGACATGGAAGAGGAAACCAATTCATGTTTCTCTTGCACTGTTTCTCTCCGTCTCTCTCTCCTTCCTTTCCCCTCTCTCTCTAAAGTAAATAAACAAAATCTAAATCATAATAATATTTTTTAAAATGTCAAATGTGTAAAAATCATTCTTGAATGTAGGCTGTACAAAAGCAGGCTGCCGGTCAGATTTGCCTCAGGGACCAAAGTTTGCCCATTCCTGACCTAGATAATTGCCATAGTCCTGACCCTCCAATACGTTCCCCATACTGCAGCCAGAGGAATCCTTCTACGACCAAATCCTATCATGTCTCAACTCTGTCGCAATGGCTTGTCATTGCCTTCAGGATAAATTCCAAATGCCTTGATGATTATTTATAAGATTCTTCACTATCCCCTGCTGAACCGTTTTCATTTCCTTCAAGAAGCCATGCATTCATGTTCCCTGCTCCCATTCTATATTACCTGAATACTTTCTACTCATTCTTCTACTGATTTCCTCCTCCAGGAAGCCCTCCCTAAACTCTGCCCCAAGCCTGGGTTAGGTGTCCTTTTGCAGTGTTTTGATGGCACTTTGTGTTGTCTCACACTGCAGCACTTAATGTATTATAATTATGACTATAGCATATAGTTATACTATTTGTATATATAGTTAAATAGGGGGTAATTCCCTATTTGGTAGCCTACTCTCGCTAAGGACACCCTTAAGCCTATTTATTTCTCACATCCACAGTTTCTGGCACAAAGCAGTTGCTCAAAAACATTTATTGGATAAATGAATTGGGAAAGGGTGGTCTCAAGAGGCTTCACAGAGAGGCATTCCTTGATCAGGGTCTTAAAAGATGAATACTAGTTTCTGATGTTGACAGGAATTTATAGGTATTTCTTTTTTTTTAAGATTTTATGTTTTTATTTTTAGAGAGAGGAGAAGGGAGGGAGATCTCATTGTCCAATTAAAGTATCTGGGATAAAATAAACAAGATCATTTTGGCAGTAGAGTTGACTGGAGTTTGATGTCAATTTCACATTAGAAAATAAATCTGGAGCCTGCAGCAACAGTTCATATAAGAAATAAAGACCACGTGAATTTTTAAAATGCTCATGAAAACATAGTGGAAGTGTGTATGTGAAACTCAGAAAAAATTTCCAGGTTGGAAATGCAGAATTAGAACAAGTCACAGCATATAGATAATATGCTGCCTGATTTGCGAGCCCACATATGGCTATTTAAATTTTCATTCAAATTAACTAAATGTGTGAAGGGACTCAAAAGCTACAAATTTCCAGTTATAAATGAAATAAGTCATGGAGATATGATTCGGCATGATGACTGTGGTAAATAATTCTGGCCCTGGGCAGCATGACTCTGCTGAGTGTCTTCTGAGCGTTGTCAAGCTGAAGGTCGCTGGTTAGATTCCAGGTCAGGGCACACGCCTGGGTTGCAGCCCGGTCCCCCCTACTGGGGACCGGGCTGCAACCGATTGATGTATCTCTCACACGTTGACGTTTCTCTCCCTTTCTTCCTCCTTCCCTTCCCTCTCTCTAAAAATAAGTAAATGAATAAATAATTTTTAAAATTCTATATTGCAAGAAATAAGTAAACAAACAGAACAAAAATTCGATTCATTGGTCACACTAGTTTATCGTTCATGTGATCACCAGCCCTGTGTGGCTGTTGGCTCCTGTATTTGACAGTGCTGAATTATAGAACATTTTCATTATTGCAGAAATCTCTATTAAACAAAACTATATTAACTGGAGTTGAAGTTGTAGCTGAGATCAAGCTCACTCAGGAAGTTACTCCAAAAGTTAAACATAGTACTATCATACGATCCAGAAATTCCACTGCTGGGGATATATCCAAGAGAATTGAAAGCAGAAACTTGTGCAGATACTTGTATGCTAAGGTCATGACAAGATTATTGATAAAAGCCAAAAGGTGAAAGTAACCCAAGCGTCTATCAACAGATGAATGGATAACTGCCGGCCAAGATGGAGGCATAGGTGGACACACTGTGCATCCTCGCACAACCAAAATTAAGGACAACAGAGATTTAGAAACAAGAAAACAACCAGAACTTATAGAAAACTGAACTGCATGGAAGTCCGACAACCATTCATCCAAACCGATAATCCAGGCAAAGGGGAAGCGGTGGAAGGGACTGGAATTCAAGAGAGAGCAGAGCAAGCGCCATTGTTCCCTCTCGAACCATGCCCCCACAGTGTCACAACCCAGTCACTGGGCTGCCCCGCCCTGGGGAACATCTAAGGCTCCGACCCTCACTACGTAACAGCCGCAACCAGACCAAAAAAAAGGAAAAAAAAATGGCTCAAATGGGAGAACAGATCAAAGCCTCAGAGCCAATTCATCTAAGCGACCAAGAGATAGCCAACCTATCAGATGCACAGTTCAAAGCCCTGGTGATCAGGATGCTCACACAAATGGTTGAATTTGGTCCCAAATTAGATGAAAAAATGAAGGCTACAATAAGTGAAATGAAGGAAAATGCACAGAGAACCAATAGTGATGGGAGGAAAACTGGGCCTCAAATCAATGGAGTGGACCAGAAGGAAGAAACAAACAAACAAAGAAAAGAATGAGGAAACAAGAATTCAAAAAAATGGGGAAAGGTTTAGAAACCTCTAGAACATCTTTAAACGTCCCAACATCCGAATTATAGGGGTACCAGAAGGGGAAGAAGAAGAGCAACAAGTGGAAAACTTATTTGAACAAATAACAGAGGAGAACTTCCCCAAGCTGGCAAAGGAAATAGACTTCCAGGAAGTCCAGGAAGCTCAGAGAGTCCCAAAGAAGTTGGACCCAAGGAGGAACACACCAAGGCACATCATAATTACATTAGCCAAGATTCAAATGAAGGAGAGAATTCTAGAAGCAGCAAGGGATAAGGGGACAGTCACCTACAAAGGAGTTCTCATCAGACTGTCAGCTGATTTCTTAAAAGAGACCTTCCAGGCAAGAAGGGGATGGAAAGAAGTATTCCAAGTCATGAAAGGCAAGGACCTACATCCAAGATTGCTCTATCCAGTGAAGCTGTCATTTAGAATGGAAGGGCAGATAAAGTGTTTCTCAGATAAGGTCAAGTGAAAGGAGTTCATCATCACCAAGCCCTTATTCTATGAAATGTTAAAGGGACTTATCTAAGAAAAAGAAGATAAAAAATATGTCAGTGAAAAGACAGCAAACTCACAGCTATTAAGAACCACACCTAAAACAAAAGCAAACTAAGCAAACAGCTAGAACAGGAACAGAAACACAGAAATGGAGATCATATGGAGGGTTAGCAACAGGGGCGTGGGAGGAGGAGAGAGGGGGAAAAGGTACAGAGAATGAGTAGCATAGATAGTGGGTAGAAAATACAGGGGGAGGGCAAGAATAGTATGGAAAATATAGAAGCTAAAGAACTTATGACATATGGACATGAACTAAAGGGGGGAATGTGAGTGGGAGAGGGTGTGCAGGGTGGGGGGAATGATGGGGGAGAAATGGGACAACTGTAATAGCACAATCAATAAAATATATTTAAAAAAAGGGACTTATCTAAGAAAAAGAGGATAAAAAATATGACAGTAAACAGATGAATGGATAAACAAAATGTAATATATACATATAATGTAATATGATTCAGTCATAAAAATAAATGAAATTTTGACATATCTTACAACTTGGATGGACTTTAAAAACACTATGCTAAGTAAAATAAGTCATACACAGAAGAATAAATATTGTATAATTCCATTTATATGAGGTACCTAGAATAGTCAAATTCATAGAGACAGAAAGGAAAATACTGATTACCAGGGACTAGGGGAGATGGGGGATAGGAAGCTATTGTTTAATCGGTACAGAGATTCTGTTGGGGATGATAAAAAAAAGTGTTGGGGATAGTGGTAATGGTTACACAACATTGTGAATATATACTTACAAGCAGTTAAAATGATAAATATGGTATTATGTATATTTTACTATAATTAGATCAAGAAGAGATTTTTAAGAGAATAAACAAGAAAATTAAGCCGTAAAGAAGATGTAGCCCTTAGTGGTTCCAGTCAAGATAGAGGCAGAGGTAAACACGCTTTGCCTCCTTGTACAACTACAGAAAAAATTATAACTACACCACAAAACAAATATCACTGAGAACCATCAGAAAATTGAGCTGTATGGAAGTCCAACATCCAAAGATTTAAAGAAGCTCCATTCATCCAGACAGGTAGGAGAGGTGGAGGGGTGGAGATGTGGAGATGGGTGGAAAGGTGCAGAGATGAGGTGTGGCTCAGAGAGGCGGTGGAATGGGTGGTCCCAAATTCACAAGTGGTGGATCAAATTTGGAAAGGATACCTCAGGAGCAAGGGATCCTAGCCCCAGGCCAAAGCACACAGCCCAGGGTTCCAGCACCAAGAAGATAAATCCTCATAACTTCTGACTGTAAAAACCAGTGGAGGTTGGGGCAGTGGAAGAAACTGCTGGATTTTCAGGAACCTCCTCTTAAAGGGCCTGAATGGACTTAGGAGTTACTCAGACCCACTCCTTCTAGAATTCAACACCAGGGCAATAGCTGGAAGGGTACCAGTGGCATACAGGGGGAAAGTGAAGTGACTGGAAACAGGGAGAGTGCTGGGAGACAGCTTCCTCCTGGGCAAACCTCCAGAAGCCAGGAAGTGGCATTGTCTTCTCTCTAAGCCCTCTCCACACACAGAGCCACAAAGAAGTGAATGGGTAGCCCTACCTGGGTGATTACCTAAGTCTCTGCCCCACACAATTTACAGGTGTATTTTCTACAATAGGCCATGCTACTGAGACAAGGAGTCAAAGCAGCTCTACCTAATACACAGAAACAAACACAGGGAGGCTGCCAAGTTGAGGAGACAAAGGAATATGGCCCAAATGAAAGAACAAAACAAAACCCCAGAAAAAGAACTAAATGAAACAGAGATAACCAACCTATCAGATGCAGACTTCAAAACACTGGTTATCAGGATGCTCAAAGAACTGAGTATGGCAACAGCATAAAAAAGATCCAGGTAGAAAAGAAGATTATGTTAAGGGAAATGAAAAGTCTACAGGGAACCAACATTAAAGGGAAGGAAACCAGGATTCAAATCAATGAGTTGGAACATATGGAAGAAATAAACATTGAACCAGAACAGAAAAAAGAAACAAGAATTTTAACAAAAAATGAGAATGATATAAGAAGACGCTGGGACATCTCCAAACATGCCAGCATCTGAATCATAGGGATGCCAGAAGGAGAAGAGGAAGAGCAAGAATTTGAAAACTTATTTGAAAAAATAATGAAAGAAAACTCCCTAATTTGGCAAAGGAAATAGATATACAAGTCCAGGAGGCACAGATGATCCCAAACAAAATGGAATCAAAGAGGACAACACCAAGACACATCATAATTAAAATGTCAAAAGTTAAAGATAAAGGCAGAATCTTAAAGGCAGCAGAAGAAAAGCAGAGAGTTGCCTACAAAGGAATTCCCATAAGATTATCAGCTGATTTCTCAAGAGAAACTTTGCAAGCAAGAAGGAACTGGCAAGAAGTATTCAAAGTGATGAAAAGCAAGGACCTACAACCTAGATTACTCTATCCAGAAAAGTTATCATTTAGAATGGAAGGCTGATGAAGTGCATCTTAGATACGGTAAAGCTAAATGAGTTCATCATCACCAAGCCCTTATTATATAAAATGTTAAAGGGACTTATTTAAGAAAAAGAATATCAAAACCATTAAACATTAAAAAGGCAAGAAACTCACAACTATCAACAACTGAATCTAAATAAACAAACTACACAAACAACAAGAACAGGAACAGATATGGAGATCATTTGGAGGGTTATCAGCTGGGAGGAGGAAGAGGGAGAATGGAGGCAAAGGTGCAGGGATTAAGAAGCATAAATTGGCAGGTACAAAATAGACAAGGGGATGTTAAGAATAGAATATGAAATGGAGAAGCCGAAGAACTTATATGCACAACCCACTAAGGTGGGGGGATTGCTGGAGGGAATTGGGGTACTAGGCAGAGAGAGGCAAAGGGGGAAAATTGGAACAACTGTAATAGCATAATCAATAAAATAGATATATTTTTTAAAAGATGCAGAAAGCCAGAGGGAAGGACAGGAAACAAGAGAGTACTGTCAAGGAAACCAAGGTAAAGAAGAAAAAAGTAACTTTCTACCCACAGGCCCATTTTATAATATGCTGCCAACAATGTTCCCTATTTAAAACCCACAAGAAAGAGGTACAACCAGACTACCAACTATGAAAAGGCAGCTGTGTCCCTCATTCTATTAATTATTGCCTAAGTGAATTGAGTGTCTTGACTTCACTTCTTCAGCTTGGGTTTTCAAGTTCTCTCTGAGAAACTGGAACGAGAATAGCTCATAACTTTCCTTTCCCTAACGCTTGTGGAAATGTTTGCCCCCATGGCATTGTTTTCAATGACTATCCAATGTGGTAGGTTCAAAATTCATTAAAAGGAAAGGGAAAATAAGTCTGAAGACAGTGGTACGGCAGCAGCATCCTTCCATATCTCCTTAACCTAACGTGAAAACAAGAAGATCTAGATAGGAAACCCAAAAATCCCCAGGCAAGATTTATCACACAACTTAGTGACACAGTAGCCCCACAAATCCCAAAATATGACCAAACGAGGGCAAACCACCCATTGCCACAAGTGGTATGAGGAAGGAAGGAAGAACAGAGTGGTGCCTGTTGGCCCTACAAACAGGAGAAGCTCCAAAGAGCCAGCATATCTTCACTGCAATGCATGTGACTGATGTGGGGATGGTAGCTAAAACTGAGGAGGGTTTTGCCCCCCCAGAGCCAGTGAGAGCAAGGGACCAGGTAGAAAGGTCTGAAGGGACTGCAACAGTTTGGCACATGCTCCTGTCAAAACTGACCCTCAGGGCCCCCTTATAAGGCAGTAAGACACCACAGAGGAACTGCTGGGGATGGAACCAAAACTGTTCAGCACAGGGACAAGAGAGGTGAAGGAAAGTGAAGATCTAGGCTAGACTGAAGTAGGTGATGCAGGGGGCATGATAAGGAAATCTGAGAGTAGACTTCCATATTCATGGTAATAGAAGATGGACCTCTATGAAGGTAGACAGGTTTATCTGAACACTCCTCACTCTAAAAGCCCAAGAATACTAATTTCACACACAAATGAGCAACAGAAAAGTATTCAGGGCAAATATTACATAAAAGTATCATAACAAAAAAAGAAAGTAAGGAGCATGAGTGACTGCTCAGATCCCAGAAAAGCAACAGGCAAACTTTACATGCCTCAGTTGTGCCAGAGGAATAAAATCCCAGTCTGGTCCAGACAGGATCCAGCTGCAAATCTGCAGGAAATACGGAGGATAGAGGAAAACGGTCAACTGCATCATGAGTGTGCAGTCTGCCAAATTCAGGCCGTGAGGTCAAATGGTCCAGATTCTTGAAATGAGTTCCCTGGAGCTGCTGTAACAAATGACTGCAAAATAGGTGGCTCTCACAGTTTGGAAGTCAGAAGTCCGAAACTGAGATGTCAGCAGGGCTGGCTCCTTCCAGAGGCTCTCAGGGAAAATCTATTCTATTTTTCTCCTAGTTTCTGGTGGCTGCAAGCAACCCTTGATGCTCCTTGGTTTGTAGACACACCACTTTAGTCTCTGCCTCTGCTTTCACACGATCTCCTCTGTGTTTCTCCTCTCCTCTTCTCTTATAAAATAACTGACATTGAATTTAGGGCCTGCTCTAGTCCAGAATAGTTTTACCTTGAGATCCTTACCTTAATTATTCTGCAAAGACCCTTTTCCTAAATCAAGTCAAATTCAGTTTCCAATGGACATATATTTGGGGAGCAGCCACCATTCAACTTACATTCTTCATGATAAATTCAAAGGTAAGTAAAAAGGATGGATGAGGAACTATAGATTAAGAAACTTAAAAGTAGTATCAACATTTTCTAAATGGGCAAGTTCTTGGAGATGTATATCTGGGTGATGAAGCTAAAACAAACAAACAAACAAACAACAACAACAACAACAACAAAAACCAACCCAGAAAAGTAAAGACTAGAAATATCAGGCTGATGGTTACTTGTGGTGGGAGGGAGGGGTTGTGGTGACAATGGGGGCATATAAAAGGGGTGCAGAGCAAGCTTTATTTCTTGACCAGAGTGGTTACAAGGGTGTTCACCTTATAATTATTCATTCATGCATACATTTGTTTTGTTTGGTTTTCTGGGTCTTTAATTTCTTTACAATTAAGATCTGTTTCAAAAAGGCAAAAAAACCAAAACAAAACAAAACAAAACCCCAAAAAACAAACAAACAAAAAGACCCTGGTTGGATGGCTCAGTTGATTAGAGCATCGTCTCAATACACCAAGGTTGTGGGTTTGATCCCTGATCAGGGCATATAAAAGAATCAACCAATGAATACATAAATAAGTGAAATAAAAAATCAATGTTTCTCTCTCTCCTTCCCTTCCTCCCTCTAAAAATCAATAAATAAAATTAAGGGAAATAAAAAAACAATCAGCCCAGGGGTGGCTTAGTTAGTTGGAGCATCATCCCATACACCAAAAGATTGGGGGTTCAATTCCCAGTCAGGGCACATACCTAGGTTGCAGATTCAATCTCCTGTTGGGGCACATATGGGAGGCAATCAATCAATATTTCTTTCTCACATCTCTCTCTCTCCAAAATCAATAAACATATATTTTTAAGTATTTTTGTAAAAAAACAAAATGAATGCATAAATAGGTGGAACAACAAATTAATGTTTCCCTCTCCCTCTAATAAAAATTTAAATAAATGAAAAAGGCAAGGAAATACACACCTTTGAGATAACCTGTCTTTTCCATCCAGTATATTTTATCTTTTTATTGGATATAGATAATCCAGAATGATTTTTATCTAGACATTCTTAATTATGCTTGCAAAGACCCTTTTTCCAAATAAGGTCATAATCACAGGTTCTGGAGATTAAGACTTAGCTGTATTTGGGAGAGGGGCGCCATTCAGCCAAGTACACAGACCAATTCTGGGACAACCAGCTGCCTGGGGCCACCGTCAGAGCAAGGGAAAGGGCAGTAGTGACTGGTAAGAGCAGTCTGGCTCTAGTGCTGGAGAAGGTCATGAGGGCTCAGACTTAGGAACTGCCCAGAAGCTGGCCACTAACAGATGAGGTTAGAGTGGGATGAGCAGCAGAGCTAACTTTATTTCATTACCCTAAACTTACTAACCAGGACACAACTGTGCTCCCACTCTCAGACAAAGCTAAGCTGCCACAGCAAGTGGATATCCAGGGCAGTAGGAAGATTAGGTGCTAGGAATCAGATTGGACTACAAAGAGAGGTAAATGCAACCACACACATAAGTAGAATCATAAATAGCTACCACTTATTTAGCATCTGTTTTATGCCTGGCACTTTGCATTTACTATTGCTTCTTTTCATCATAACCTCTCAAGATTGGATCTGCAATACTGATTCCCATTTAACATGAAAAAACAAGATTTATAAGTTTTTTAAAAGATTTTATTTATTTATTTATTTTAGAGAGAGGGGAAGGGAAAGGGAGAGAAACTTCGATCATTTGCCTCTTGTACATGTCCCATCTGTAACCAGGGACTGAACCTGTAACCCAGGAATGTGCCCTGGCCAGGAATCAAACTGGCACCCTTTCACTTTATGGGATGACACCCAATCAACTGAGTCGCACTGGTCAGAGCTTTTTATTTTTTCTGGAGGGACAAAGGAAGGGACACTGGAGAAGGGGGTGGTGGAGGGGGTAGAGAGAGAGAGAATGAGAATTTGCTGTGTCACTTATCTATGCATTCATTGGTTGACTCTTGTATGTGCCCTGACTGGGGATGGAACCTGCAACTTTGTTGTATCAGGACAACACTCCAGTCAACTGAGCTACCTGGCTAGGGCCAGAAAAAACAGGGTTTTAAAGATTAAAGCTATGTAGATAGTAAATGGCATAGTCAGAATTTAAACCCAGATCACTCTGGCTCCAAAGCCATCTTTCTACTAAAACATGCTACCTCTCTGTATATTAATAGCCTACCTCAAATCCTAACATCTTGTCTTCCAACACCTCTTTTCTCTTTGAACCCTTCCCTCCACCTTCTCATCCAGGGATTTACTAGACATAAAAGGTCAAAACATATGTTTCTCTGCCAAATATCTTACATTAAAGAATATAGCTTGGATAAGGTAGAAAGGTAAATATTTCAAACCTTTCTAAACCAGAATCATAGGTGTGGATATGGAATGTGAACAGTTGTTCTCCTATGGGTGTGTTACTTGTTGAAGCTCTAGCAGGGATCTTATACACAGTCCCAAGTCTTACGTTTGTCTCTAATCTGAAGATGTAGGTCTACAATGACTGTACATTGTACACCCCCACCACACACACACACAACCCTCACCACCACTACCAAAAGCATGTTGCTAGTGATATTTTGCAGGCAGTAATACCAAAGTCATTACAGTATTCGTTTTCTCCATAGTGACCTACAGTGGAAAACAACATTGATGGAACAATATTAAGGAAGTTGATAATACATTAGGCTCTACCCCAACCAGGAATTGATATACTACCTAATCTGTCCCAAAGATAATGTCAGTTCTGTCTATGATAAATATTTGGATCAATAAATGGTTGGGTACTAGGCCATGGATCCCCAACTAGTTTGAATGCAAGTCCCAAATACTCCAGCTGATACAAGATTTAACAGTATGCTTAGCTCATTCTGCTTCAGATAAAGTAATAGGACTGAAAAATTAAGGAGTTTGAGCCTGAACTGACACATCTTTTCAGGTCTTTCATAAGACTAAGTATATTAGTTTTTGAGGGAGGTGGGTTTGGCTGGGGTGGGGGGCAGTAGTGAGGGGTAAATGCAGACAACTGTAATTGAACAACAATAAAATAATTTTAAGAAGACTGAGTATATTAGTTTTTGGAAATTAATAATAATGTCTTTGGGAAAGGGCTTCAGGCATTGCAATCCTCATCACACAGTGAACACATCAGCTCAGCAGCTACTTTGTGCAATTCTCAGTGATTGGAACGGTGTAAGACTGCTTGACATGTACATCATGCCCCACATTCCTGCAGGGGTTCCTTTTCCTCTCGGTCTCACAGAGCATTCTTCAATTTGAGGACCCATGAATACTTGCACCAATGACAGACGTCATTTGACAATAACTTAATATTTTTTTCTGGTGACAGTTTCTAGAGTAGTAAAAAAAAACATCTTTTAAAGTATTTTGAAATTTTTGGGTGGTCGGGTTTGCTTTTAGTCAGAGAACTTGCTAGGAAACCGAGATTGTAAAAGTGCTGGTGGCCGGATGTGCAACAGGGCTGGTTAGGAGCAACACGTCATCATGGGAAAAGTGTACCTCGGGTTACTGCTTGGTGGATTAGAAACCCCCAGACCAGTCCTAGGTTAGCTCTGATTAACTACCTAGGTGTTTCTGGGCCAGCCTGGGGTGTTTGCTAGACTCATATCAATACCGGTGGTGAGATTTCACTCAACAAAACACTGAGTAAATTTTCACTTAAATCCAACCCAGGCAAGTACTCAAGCCACCGGGAATAACCTAGAATACTAACTAAATGGTGCCCGCTATTAGGTCAGTCCAACCTTCTGCCACCACGATTCTGTCTTGCCCACATGCTTCTGTCAGTCTCGGCCTCCGGATCAGCTCTCACCCTGGCGTTGGTTGGATTCAGGAAGAGAGAAACCCCTGTTTTAAAGGGCTCAGTTTCCACCTGCCAGGCATCGTCCGCATGGTCCAACTTGCATTTGGCACATATTTGGGAAAAGCTCCGGTTGTTCTTCTATTTCACTCACTGGTCAAAGGAAGGGAGTTCCCGAAGATGTCTCCTTAGTCACCTTGACAATTTCCAAAAGCGAAACTTGCGCTCTAGATTAGATCAACACTGAGTCTGCGGGGCGCGGAGTCCCTGCCCAGGTCAGCAGCGCCCATCCGGCTGGAGGGCGGGGACTGGGGCGGACCCTGTATCAGGCGTGGTCTTCCGTGGGAGAGAAGGGAAAGCTTTGCTCCACCTTCTAAAAAAAAAAAAAAAAAAAAAAAAAAATCCTGCTCTTCCCTAGCCAATCAAGGCGGTCTATGCAAATAGGACCCACGTCGCCCGGGTAACCATGATGCACGACAGCCAATGGAAACCATCAAGTCGTGATCGAGCTCTACCATTGGAACTGAAGTAAGGAGATAGAGGCCCAATGGGCTGTGGGAACGGTCCTCAGCGGGTTGAGGGGCGGGGACATGCAAATATGGTTTGAAAAGCCGGCGGGAAATCTGAGTTTCGCGGGAGGACCTTGGCGCGTAAACCGTATCCCTTCATTCATTGTCAGCAGCAGCTTCCTGGAGCCATTTTTCAGCTGCCGGCCGCAGCACCCGGGCTGCCGCCACCGCCTCGCAATCCGTTGCATCGGCCGCCCCCGACGCCTCCATCCCTCCTCGGGGCCCGATATCCGTGCGGCCGGGACCCTCCTCTCTCCAGAGCCCCGATTATTTTTGGCCCCCGGGGCCGGTGCGCTGCCGAAAAATAAAAAGAAAAGAGAGAGAAGGGGCTCGGAAACGCCGGGCGGGGAGGAGAGAAGGAGGAGAGACTTGGAAACTCCGACTGCAAATAATAAAGAAATTGAAAAAATACGTTAATATATCGTAGCAATAAAAAGCAGGAGCGAGAGATGAGAAGGGGGATCCAGCCCGCCCTGGAGCAGTACCTGGTGACCGCCGGGGGTGGGGAGGGGGCGACTGTCGTCGCCGCCGCTGCTGCAGCCTCCATGGACAAAAGGGCACTGCTAGCCAGCCCCGGCTTCCCCGCCGCCACCGCCGCCGCCCCGGGCGCGTACATCCAGATCCTCACCACGAACACTTCCACTACGTCCTGTTCCTCCTCCCTCCAAAGCGGTGCCGTCGCCGCCGGCCCCATCCTCCCCAGTGCCCCCGGCGCGGAGCAGACGGCCAGCAGCCTCCTCTACACCACGCCGCACGGACCCTCCAGCAGAGCCGGGCTGCTGCAGCAGGCACCAGCGCTAGGACGCGGCGGCAGCGGCGGTGGCGGCCCTCCGGTAATGCCCTCATGTTCCCACCGTCTCCAGCCCAGGCGGGGGGTGGGCGCGCTGCGGACTGTCCCGGGAGAGCGCAGGCCGAGCGCAGTGGGCCTCTGGGCTGCCCCTCCAACGAGGGTTTATTGTTAGACTTGTGCGCTCCCCTCAGCGCCGGTGGGGTCGGGGGGCTCCGCAAGGTGCGCGGGGCCATGGGGATCTCCTTAGCGCGAACCACATCAGACACTCTGAAACTTTCTGTGACCCCCCACTTCTTTTCCTGCACTTTTCCCTACCCCCACTGTCCCCTCCCCTCCAACTCGAAGCTTCCTCTTTCTCGGGCGTAGGATGGGGTCACGCCCCGGATGGAGAAGGGGGTGGAGGAGGGAGTAGTGAACTGGGGAGTGGGGGACTCTGGGGGGTGGAAACCGGGGGACAGTTGGGCTGGTCGCCGGCCTCGGAGGCACGTTGGCGGCCCGGGGTCCCTACGGCGTGCTGGGAGCGCAGAGGTTCTGCCGGGCTGCGCTTGTCACATTTTGGGATTTGTAACTCCGGGCAACAAAAGGGCTGGGGACAACGGAGGGGGATATGTTGGGGGAAGCGGTGGAGCTGGCAGGCGGGTGGAGACTGGGGCGTGGGGTGTCTTGGGGTGAGGGGCTAGCGAGAGGGCGCTCCGGCCTGGGCGCATCCTGGCGGTGGCGGCGGCGCCGCCCGCGTGGCCCGAGCGCCCGGGCCTTCCTCGCCGGGCCCCGGGCCTGCCCTTGACCCGCCTCTCCCCTTACCCCTTCCTTCCCCGCCCTGTCCCCCTCCCCGCCCCCAGGCGACGGAGGGCGGGTGCAGCCGCGTTCCCGTCCCGCAGCCCGGGTCTGTCCCTCTCCCCGGGACCCGCCGGTGACGTTTCGCACACGTGCGCGGAGGACGCGCCTGTGACTGGGGAGGAGGCAGCGGCGGGAGGGGGCGCTGGAGGGGAGAGGGGGCACCCACTTCCTCCTGCTCGCCGGCTCCCTGGCTTGGGACGGTCCCGGCGCCCTCGCACCCGCACGGCCACCCTCCCTCTCCGCTTCCTACCCCCCCACCCCGGACGCCCGCTCTCTGCCGGCGCCGCTGGTCTGCTCGGCCCTCCGGGCCCCTCTCCAGCCGGCCCCCCACCTCCCCAGGAGCCAGGCTGGTTTCGGAAATGCCCTTACAGCAGCAGGTTAGTGACCGGGACCGCGCGGGGGCTGCTGCCGCCACGGGGGCACCAGATTCTGTTGGGGGCTGGAACCGAGAGGTTAGGCGGTTGAGCGGGATTTTGGAGTGAGAACGGGGGGTTGGGTGCTTGAGGGAAATGAGTAAGCAAGAAAAATCTAACTAAGTAAATGCCCGGCCTCCGGTTCTGGGGACCTCTGAGCTCGAGTGTCCGCCCCAGGGGGGTTGGTTTGATGTTTACGTGTATTTTTTTCCTAGGGGGCCTGTGGATGGGCAATTGAAAACCGGAGGGGGCTTCTCGCCAATGGCCGAGTTGAGCTCTGTTTTCTGTCTTCCTTCCCTTGTGCTGGAGGGGGAGGGGGCGGGTCAGAGGGTTGGGTGTCCGTAGGATTCCCAGGCCACCCGCCACCCCCTCCCTTTGTCCCTGTAATTTATAAAGCGCCTTTGAGAGATGATTTAGGTCAGTATGCGGCTTCTCTTTTTGTTGGTACTAGAATTGTGGCCCGGCGGTCCGTCTCCCCCCCTTCTCCTTTTCTCTCCTTCATTCCCTTCCTCCATGCCTCCTGTCTTCACCCTCGTGGTCAGGCTTGGCCACCACGAGGCTAGAAATGAACCAGACTCAGTTAGATAAATGGTTCGTTGACAACACCAGTCGTTGACCTCACCTTGTCTCAGCTCTAAATGGGTTTATTTTTTGGAGGGTCAAGATTTGGAGGGGTCTTTAAGAAAGTCAGTGCATAAGCATTACTTTGAGAATGAGATGGATTTTGGAATAAAGAAAATTTTTATTTCCTCACTCTTCCCAATTTCTTCCCTTGTCGGATCTTAAATGCTTTACAGCGCCAGAGATACTTGCTAAGGATGTGTGATACATTCTCAAAGAAGGTGATTGGTTTTCTGGGTTTTGGTTTTTTTAGTGACTAGGGCCTGCCAGCAGGGGGGAAACGGTACAAGTACCCATTTAACACATATAATACGCGTCTTCTGGGTTCTCAGTCACAAGAATATTTCAGGCTTATATTAGTATTAAATACTATTACTGACTTGACCTAAACATGCTTGGACATATTTTAAGCATATTTTCCTTCTACACAGTTCTGTTACTACATCATAAACCTAATCTTAAACAACCAGCTATTGACATACTTCTTGGATTGGATTCAGATTTATGGAAGGGGAGTTTTGATAATAGGAATTTGTAAGACCACCAGATTGATTTTTCTTTTTTTTTAAAAATCTTAGCCTGCTTGTTGGGCCAGGTCTGCAAAACTGTCTAGCCAAACTTATATATAGTTCATTGTATTTAAGTTTTTCAAAGTATAAAAAATGACCCTTACCACCTTCCAAGTTATTTCAAAACTTGGTCCTCCTTGCCATGAGAATACATCCAATTCCAAAGTCATGAGCCCTGAGTATAAAGTTTGATTTGCTTTGTTCTCATCCAAACTACATTAGACTTCTATTTAATACTTGAAATTAATTGATAATTCTTTCCCTGAGCAGGACCGACAACTTGGGGATCGCTGAGTGACTGGCTGAGCAAAGAGACTGTTTAAACACTTTCTGTCCACGCAGTGGTTGAGAACTTGTGTTCAGGGGCCAGAACTGCAGATCCACTTTATTCCATGTTCTGTGTCAAGAACATCTGAGAACTTAACCAGGAACAACTTCTTTACCTTTTTTTTTTTTTTTTAATGAGAAAAAATATATATGAGTGCTCTCTTTCTAGCTGATTGCCTCTCATTTACAAGTTATATGATCTTAGGCCAGTAAGTCTCTCAAAACAATTTCCTCTTCTGTTAAATAGGAATAGTAACAATTCTAACTTAAAGGCTTTTTTTTTTTTTTTTTTTTAAGGTTTAAATATGATAATGCACATAAAACCTTAGCACAGTGCCTGGCAAATAGTAGATGCTCAATAGCATGAGTATGCAGAAATATTACCTTTTTAACTTAGAGAAAGTATACAACTGCCCCTTTGTTTACATAAATGGACAAAATGGTTAAAAGTTTTCTAGAGGAAAATGTAATTACTTATACCTAAGTAATGTGGGCTTTAAAATCTGTAAGACATGCCTGTCCTAGTACTGGGAGGGGCCTTTCAATGTGACAGGCCTACATCGAGATGGCAGTGTTGAACTGCCCTAGCCTGAGCTTGTGCTTATTTTGTGACAAAGAGCAACTCATCCTCACTTTTGCTGAAGTTTCCCTCCACTCATGACCCATGGACCTGTTGACTTTTGAGTGCATTTGCGCTTGCTTAGTGGCTTTTAGAGAACTGAGCTCCCAGTTGTCACCAAGTCAGAGACATGCAGCAAACTCAGTTTTAGCTGGTGAACTGTTGAAAACGGAGGAGCTCTAGAGAAACCAGTCAGAAGTACTATTTACTGGAACAGAAGTCTTCGTCATTTTCTGCCTTTTCTAAAAAGAAACTGAAATTATTTCATTCTACTTCTAGAGAACTTGGGCTCTATTAATGCAAGAAACAATGGCCTGTTACATCTGGTTTCATGTACTCCAGTCATAGCAACCTACTGGTTGTAACCTTGGGAGAGAGCCCATGTATGCTTCACGTTTCTGTGTAAGAATAGAGGAACCATAGGTGCCATGGTTGGGTCTCTTTTCCCGTGCAAGTATAAAAGAAGAAAAATGCTGGGGTTTTGTGGTTCAGTACTCAATAATCTTGCTTCTGCTGAGATACATGGTTGATGCTAAGTTTAAGCCAGGAGAGAATTTTTAGTCACTACACACCCCAAAATGGAAGTTTTAATGTAATGCAGCACAGACTTGGGCAGTACAAATAGCTCAGTGCCATAGTCAGTATCGAGGGTGCCACTTTAAGTCATCCTCTGAAACAAAGCACCTTTAAATGTGGCACCATGAGCTAAAGAACCCAAGCTTGCGAACAGGAAAGGATTTTTTTTGTTTGTTTTTCTACAAATCATCACCTTGTATAATACTTGGAAGCGTAGATTCTGAGATTAATGTGTTATGTTAACTTGAAACAGAAAATAATACTCTAAGCTTAGACATGACTAACAGCACCTGGAGATGGAAAGGCTGAGGACAAGTTGCTTTTATTCTCATTTCTCAGATACAATGCAGTAGTTTTCTTTTAACTCTTCAGTCTTTATTGCCATCCCCATAGATAAACCATCTACACCTTTACCCCTGTTCAAAGGACTTGGACCCATTTGGCAAAGCGTCAGATGTTCAGTTAATTTTCTGACTGGTTTTCTAATTTTATGTGATTTCTGTTTATTCCATTTGCATGCCTAGTTTACATCCACTTTCTAGGCTAAACCAATTCCCATTCCTTTTAACCACCCACTTTCTACTGACATCTTAAATTATTGGATATGTGAGTATGAATGGCCTGTGCTCATTGAATTAAGTCCCTCATAGATTCCCATGAAACCACCCCAGGCAAAAAAGGCAGGTTTCAGTTCTTACCAGATTACCTGTTTCATTTTAGTTTTTAAAGAGAACTTCCCTGACTTCTTTGAGGTACTAAGTGTGTAGTTCAATGCATATTTTCATTCTCGTTAGCAGATTAAAATAATGTTTCAGGGACTATATTTACAATTGCTAAGAAGCATTTTTTTCCTACTAATCCATATTTTCATAGAACTAAGAAGATAAGATAACTGGGAAAGTTGTAAATACAGGGAACCACTAGTAGTATCTCCTTCCTCCTACTCTGATCTTCTCTTTGGCTTCAGAGAGTGACTTGGAAAATGTATCTTACACAAAGAAAAGTTACGTACAAAAAAGCAACAGTTGAGATGGGGACAGGAAACTTGGAGGGCATGGGTGGGGGTTAATATAGTGGGATAAGGCTGTAGTTTTTGCTTGAGTAGGAAGGAAATTGGTTTATCTTCTGTTCTCACTTTTGCTTCAAACCCCCTGTTCCCCCAAAGCAGTGTGCTTTTAAATCTCAAAGCAAAAATTACAGGAATGTATTCTCATTCTCCTCCCACCCTTAACTCTCAGGGTCAGTATTGTGGCCACAATAGTCTACAATGTAACTTGCAATGAGAAGAAATGAAGCCCACTGGTTGTCAGATTTTATCACAAAGCCCGTGCACTTTGCTTTATTAGAGAACCTGAGTGAAGCAGGCCACACTTAGCTTTGTAAACTAAGGCAGGGTTTTCTGTCAGTGGCTGGTTGATAGCAGTGAGAATTGACAGCGGATGGAATAGGAGGGGATTAAAAGAATACAAGCAATTGACTTTAGTCTGCTTTCAGTTCCTGTACCAACTGTCTGGGGCCATTTGCAGTGTGCAGGCAACATTCTCATAACTTGACAGTCCCTAAGAACAGTAATTTAGGTTAGCATAGGCAATAATTGATATTACCAGTGGTCTTCAGATTATGTATGACATTTGAGAGCTGTAAAGAAACAGTCAACATCTGACCTAGTTTTGTGGGAGAAGAAATTAAGGCCCACTGCAGTTAAGTTACTTGTCCAAGGTCACAAGCTAGCTTAGTGGCCAAGCCAGAACTGAAATTGGAGACTTGAATTCTTAGAAGCAGCCTCATTCACCAAGAGAAAGTTAACTATGTCTCATGCACCCTATATGTGAAAATTGGGATGTGTAGAATACATTTTAGATTGCCTTGAGGAGTAGTTTACATTTTTAAAAAATGTAAACATACAGAAGGGTCTTTTGAGCAGTTAATTTTTGAGTAACAACTCATTCTCAAAGATACAAAATAAGTGAAGCTTCTTTAGATGTTAAATGCAAGGGAATTTTTTAAAATGGAAAGGATGACTAACTATAAGAGTAACATAATTAATAGTAGTCTTTTGAAAGATTTATTAGTTTTACACAAATTTCATTGTCTTCTGTGGAAATGACATTTCTTTGCTCAAAAAGTGAAACGTACACTTCACAGAGAATAAAACCTAAAAGGATTTTGACACTTCCGGGGGAGAGGCATAGCGTAGCTCTGGAATTGGAGGGTTTGTGCAGGGCCATCCACATCCTGCGTGTCGTATCTTCAGAGGACCCTGGACCCTGGACCCTGCCCACCAACATGACACTAGGTGCTCCAGTCCCCCCAGGATTTCCGGTTTAACCACGTGGTTGGTCTGTTAACTCTTTCAGAGGCAGCCACCATCCCTTAAAAGCCAGAACTAATTTTCCTAAAATGTCTTCTTTTACTTGTGGAACTGAGAAAGCTTAAAAATAGAATCACTTCAAGTCCTGAAGCCTAAAAGTGAAATATAGTCCAAGGTGGCTATAGTTCACCAACTCAGGGGCAGGGATATATGGCTTGTCTATAGTCCACACATTGGAAAGGTGCCACATGTAGATTGGGTCTTACGGCCAATGAGCAGTAAAGTAGCAATCACGAGCACTGTATTTACTGGTGACACTGGTTTCCACTGGAAGATTTTTTGGTGAACAGAGTCCATCTTTCAGGGAGCAGAGGAGCTGAATGCCCTTGGTCCTCCCAGCCAGCTCCTGCCTGGCTGTCCCGGAGATCCTTTTGGCGCCTCCAGTGTGCTTTTGACTGACTGCTGAGAAAGGCTTTACCCAGCTTGTTTTCAGGATCCTGAAGGTTGTGGCTCTGGATACTTGAGTCATTGGATGTAAGCCTCTACAAGTATCACCCGTGCTTTGCCCTTTCCATTTCAGATGTTTTAAGGCTTTAAAAATATATAACTGGAGCAGCAGCCCTGTGGCCGCATACATCTGAGTCTTTCTGGGTCTGGCAGCACTTAGGAGATGAACAGACTCACTACCTACACCCTCCGCCAAAAAGGTGAAGTGGGGGGCCGGCTGAGTGTAAGGGTCAGACGATGGTCCCTGGAGCCTGAGTGCCTGGTTCTCATTCCGACACTAAGCCTGTGTCTTGAGGTGAATCATGCGCCCTGTGTGTCTTAATTTCCTCACCTGTAAAATGGGGAAATAATTGTACCTGCCTCCATGGGCTTAAGAAGATGGGAGTTTGGATTTGTGAAGTGCTCACACCAGTGCCTGTCACGTGGGGGGAGGTGTGCGTGTTCAGTGGGTACGTGGTAGACTGCCCTTCCCTCTCACAGCCCTCTACGGGGCTGTCCTTTCTTTGGTGGGTTATTTTCTGACCTCACCCTAGTGCTCACTGAAACCCTTATCACCTTCCTGAAAATGGCAGTGATGGGGAGGCGTGAACCATGGGATGGTTTTGTTCAAACATATTCTTTCAGGTATTTGTATGTCTTTATAAGCTGCTGTCCATTGACTTAGGAGAAGGAGGAGAAGAATAAACTTACTCAGCAGTAACAGTGTTGTGACTAAAGTCTTTATTTCTGTGATTAGATGTGTTAATACAGTTGCACTATTAATATGAATTGCACTGTTAACATTTCACTTCTGTGTAGTAAACTGTGGCTTAAGACTGAATGGCAGAAATCAGGGTGTCTGATGTCTCTGGGCCCTGGCAGCCCTGGAAACCCCACTGGGGGAGGGCAGTTTTCCTCTCCAGAGTTCTGGGAACCTGCCTCTGGGCCTTCCTTTCCCATTCTCATCTCCTGCTTCTCTAGTTTTTTGTGTTCAGGCTTTTCTCCCCCCTTAACCCTCCTCACCTTCCTTCTGCCTGGCTTTTAGGATGCGAGAGTAGCAGCCTTCCCTGGCTGCTTCTGTGACTTAGGTTGATGATAGATAGCCTTTTCCCTAGTGTTCGATGTAAGGTAAAATCTCGTCTTTGACAGTTTGCTTCCCATTCTTCCCAATGTGCATGCTGGTATGGCTCAGTGGTTCAGGTGGCTGAGGTTTCCTTCTGGTGCATTCATTTGCACGTGGGTTCTTTCTCCTCCCATGCTACCTGTCTCTGGCTTCCGTCTTTCCCACTGGCCCATCAAGGAAACCTGCACAGAGCCTTCCCTGACTGCCCAAGGCTTGGACCCCGCCTTCCCTCACATTACTGCTCTCCTGTAACACATCTTATTAGTCTGCCTTGTATCCTCGCCGTTGACATTCTTGACTTACTCCTTCAAACCTACAAGTTGTGAGCAGTCAGCCTCGTGTTTTCATCATGTAGTCGTTGCAATGCCTTCTGCATTGTAGACTCTCAAATATTTAAGTAGAGGCGTTTTCATTAGACACCCACAGTGTGCGTAGTGCCCCAGTTGTCCTGCTGAGGACGCAAAGAAGTATGAGGTGTGATCCGCCCACTCTTGAGTTTGCCGTCTGTTTGGGGAGACAGGCTTTAAACACAAGTTGATTCCATAGCAAGACTAAACAGGAGTCAGGAGCAAAGCAAGACTCCTCGAGTCCTCAGCTGTACAGTTTCAGCAGGAAGTGCCAGCTGAGCCATGAAAATGGGGAGGCCACGGCTTCCTGGTCGTAAGTTTTAGAGCACATTAGGGTGCACGTTGAATCACCTGGACAATTTAAAAAGTTATTAGTACTTGAGCCCCACCCAGACTAATTAGAATCTTTGGGTGGGGCCAGACATGGGTTGTTTTTTCTTTTTAAGTGCTCCATATCATTTTAATGCGCACCACTGGAACCACTGAGCTGGGTGGAGAGGGACAATTGGGGAGGTAGAGAAACATTATGAAGTGAAGGTAGGGAGGCAGAAGGTAGGTGAGCAGGAGCAGAGACCAGTTGGACTAGAGTCATTATGCGGGAAATCCTGGGACCTAACTTTGGCTCTGTTGGTAAAATTGGTCTATAGTAGATACTGCCTTCCTGTTAGGGCCAGGCAGGAAATTAATGGTGGGGGTTAGGGAGGAGGGGTTGAATAAGAGGTGTGGAGGTTGTGCTTGATTAAGAACAACGAAGAAATTCCCTTTCAAAAGGGGGCCATGGGACCCGGTCCTAGGCAATTGCTCTCCCAGGCAATTGCTCTCAGAGGGTAAGATAGGCCTCATTTGTTGCCAGATTTTCAACCTTAAAGTGCCAGAAAGCTACCAGTTTTTAAACGTTGGTTTGATTGGAAAGGAAGATGTGAAAGCCAAACAAAATAGGTTTGTAGGCCAGATTTGGCTTAAGCACTGCCACTCGGCAGTCTCTGGTCTCTTGGATAATAATAGCTAATGTTTATCAAGTGCCCATGTGTATGGAGGGCACTGAACTAAGTGCTTTACGCGCATTAGTACATTATCCACATAACAACCTATGAAGTGGGTATTAATGATCATGCTTGTTCTGCATGAGAAGAAACAGACACTGAGGGGTTAAGGGGCTGGCTCGGTCCTCCGCTGATGAGTGGGGCACCTGAAATTGAACCCTAGGAGCCTGGCTCCAAAGTCTCAGCTTATTCCTGGTTTTTATCCCCCGTGTTCTCTGCTAATTGTATTAATTACATAGTAGGAACCTAAGATACCTGTCCAAAAGAAGTAATCTGCTGTTTTTCTAAGCTTACCTGACAGTGAGAATTGCCTGTAGCACTTGTTCCAGGTGGCCATTTCCAGGCTCCGCCTCTGCCTTCCGCAATCAGAGAAGCACTAAGGCTTTCTTCTGGAACTCTTGGGGAACACTGCTACTGCTGTAGGTAGTTGAGCACAAGCAAAGATTTCTTGAAGCTGGAATGACCAGGTGATGCAGGATCTGCCTGCAGAATCGGTGCACATTCGTTCGTTCTAACTGCTTCCTCAGTTGGACAGAACAGCCGTGGGTGGGTGCATTGGTACCCCATTATCCACCCTTGCGGTTCCAACATCTGGATTTCCAGGTCTTTGCCTAGGCAAGCCATCCAGCGACGGGTTACCCAAAACCCAAAGGAGGTAAAACAAGAAGGGGTTCCTAACAGGCGAAGAATCTTAGCTCGGGAGGTTTACGTGAGCACTGTTGCTGCGTTCCAGGTACCAACACCAGCTGGGAACCCGGGAGGTAATTCTGGACACCCTGCTCTCAAAGGGTATGCTTCACCCTATTAGAGAAAGCCTTTTCATTCTGTCAGGTCTGGGCCTGCCTGGTACAGGTTACCAAGTGGATAAAAAGCCAGAAATGTCCCTGGGCGGAGAACCAGGGCATACCAGTTAGAGGATGGGTGCTACAGATTTGATGGGTCTGGGAGCGGAACAGCTATAGTGACAGTGTGAAAAGGCAGATGGAAGTGAGGGACAGGCTCAGGGAGAAAAGACACTTACACCTTTGACATCTAAGACATTTAACTGTGGGGCTGGAAGAATGGATGCGGTTGAGCTTTTCTTATGTCAGGGTGTGCACTGTGTGCAGGGAACATTAGTTTGGTCTGAGCTGGCTGTGAGTGACACCAGAGGCCAGCGGGCTTTCTGAAAGGCAGGGTCTGAGCTGTGGAAATGTGGCTTTGGCATATAGGTTTTAGTGGAAGTCTGGATGAGCAATCACAAGCCAAGAACTAGTCCCTGTAGCTTAAAAAAAAGTTGGTGCCACAAAAACCTTTTCATCATTTCCACTTCTCCCTCTATGATATGAAAATTGGACAGATTCATCAGGTTGACTTTGGGGGATCAATATTGTCAGGGTGCCCACAGATGAGCCATCCGATGTTATTTATTACATGCTCTACCAGGTCCGGGCTGCCTCCGGTGTGCTCTGAGGAAGCCCGCAGTTCGCAGCCTCTCGAAGCAGGGAGCCAGCTGGAGAGTGCTGTGCGTACAGAAAGGTCACATAATCACGTCTCCAACTAAGATGGTTCTTCTGGCCATTATGTCCTCTGCTCTCTGATTTTGCTGATTTTAAAAAATCTTGAATTTTTAGCATATTGAAGTTTAAAAATGGGAGACTTTGAGTACTGCTCTCGAGGAAAGAACTATGTAAATTCTAAGTATCTTTATAATTGATTTTTAAATATGTAACTTGTGTTCAACCCTATTTGTATCACTCTTTGAATGGACTAATTTTGTTGCTATATTGACTAGCAAAATTGGTGATGGTCACAGTAATAATGTGGTAAAGTTTCCACCCGTTCACATTGCTGTTTTCCTTGTTCACATGTCAGACACCCTAATTCTGGGACTAGGCTTTAGGAGAAAAGGTTTTCAGCCCTAGGACATGGTGGTAGGTATGGAGAGAGCATAGGACTTGAAGGTCTGGCTCCAGAAACATGCTCTGTCACTTACCAGCCTGTGACCTTTTACAAACTATATCTGTGAGCTGTAGTTACCTAAAATAGTGTCCGTGGTTCCTCCAGTGGTTGTGAGAATTAAATGCAATAGTGTTTATAAAAAATTTACTATGTGCTTCTAACTAGGGTGCGCCCCCCACCACGGTAAGAACTCTTAGTTGAATCTAAATTCTTAGCATTTCTATCCACTTCAGGGAGAAGAGACTATTGGGCAAACACTTTTTAACACCTGCTTTGTGCAGAATGCTGTTCCCAGTATTCTAGGGGTTAAAAGGAGACTAAGATGCTCTGACCTTCAAGGAGTTTATCAGGAGATAAGAGAGATGAAACATGTTTTTCAGGAATTTAGGACAAGATGAAAGACAGTGATTGCCATGAGAAAATACTGGGGAAGTCTTAGGCATCCACACTGGGGGGAGGGTTGACAGAGAAGGCTTTAGGAAGTTTGAAACTAGAGCTTTGGCACCATTGACATTTTGGCCAAATATTCCTTGTAGTGGGGGCTGCCCTGTGCATCGTGGGATGTTGAAGAGCACTCCTGGCCTTCACTTACTAGATGCCAGTAGTACCCCCAGTGATGACAATCAAATTTGTCTCTGGACATTGCCAGGTGTCCCCTGGGGTCAAAAGCACCCCTCCTTCCATTGAGAAAAACTGAACTAGACCTTTTCCCTTGGCGTGCCTAACCATGGAACCCCCAAAGCTGTCATTCACTGGTCCCACTCTTCCTAGATGGTACACGTGCTCTCTGTAGCCTGCTGAAGCCCACCCTGTGTATTTTATGATCATGAATTCTATGAACAGGCCACTTGAGGTTTCCCTGTAAGTTGGAGAAGGGGTCAAAGTCCGCAGTTCAGGGCAAGCCAAGGAAGTTTTGCATTTATCATTTACTCAACTGGGTAATTAAAGGAGCCATTCTGCTCAGGACTAACATCCCCAGCGTAGTTGTTGATCCCAGCTTCACCTTGGCTAGTCAATGATCTGGGCATATCACCTCCCCTCTAACCTGTTTTCTCACCTGTTAAATGAGGGTAATCAGGGTTCCCACCTCGTAGGGTTGTGAAAATTAAATGCCACAATGCCTGTAAAGTGCTGGCTCCCACACTGGTCAGTGCTATACACTCCTAAATGTTTGTTGTCATCCTATTAGTGCTGTGGTTCTCATCATCGTTAGCAAGTTGAGCTTCCCGTGCAGAATAGTTCAGCGTTAGCAGCCATTTGCTCGCTGCTGCTCATCAGTCAGCATGCTGGCCGGTCCCTGCCAGGGGTCGTCCTGACCCACCCGACTTGTTTAGCAGATGCGCACCTGGGACATGCCAGCCCCTGTTGTAGGTGCTGAGGAGACAGTGTCAGCACAGACAAAATCCCCTGCCTTTGTGTGGCTTGTGTCATAACTGATGAAGGTTTTGCCATGTAAGTACCCTTTTTCTTTTTTTTTAATTGTTTTATTGTTGTTCAATTCCAGTTGTCTGCATTTTCCCCCCACCCCAGCCAAGCCCACCTCCCTCCCTTGTTCCCACCCTCCCCTTTGGTCTTGTCCATGTGTCCTTTATAGTAGTAGTTCCTGAGAAACCTTCCCCCCACTGTCGCCTCTCCCACCACCCCCGTTACCGTCAGATTGTTCTTAATTTCACTGTCTCTGGTGATATTTTGTTTGCTTTTTTCTTTTGTTGATGTTTCTATCTTTGATGGATGGTTTTTTTTTTGTTTTGTTTTGTTTTTCTTTTACAACAGTGGTTCTTAAATAGTGGGCTCAGACCAGCAGCACTTGGGAGCTTGTTAGAAATGCAAAATTTCTGGCCATTCCCCAGACATATTGAGTCAGGGACTCTGGGGCGGGACCTCAGCAGGAGGGTTCTGCAGGCCCCTGAGGTCGGTCATTCCAATGCACCAAGTTTGAGAGCTACTGTTTGGGAAAAGATGCTTTCTCAGAAAGGTCTGGGGAAAGCCCACGGCCTTCACTGGGCTGCAGCAGGCTGCAGCAGGCTACAGCGTTAAACGTGGTGCATCAAGGAAGGTGTTGGTCACACAGGGCAATTCGAATAACAGCAGCACTTACAAAAGCACACGCACCAAAAGTCTTTGATGTGTGAAGATAGTTCAAAACCGGCGGTACTCTAGGCCTACGGTCCCTCCTTGAAATGGGAGGGTCCCATGTGCCACAGCACAGAACTCAGTCATTGTACCAGTACTCAACTGCCGTTGGGCTTTTTGTCGTCTAGTGCACAGGATAACTTCCCTCCCTTTTCTCCAGAGACTTCGAGATGCTTGTTTGACAATTATTTTCCTTCTTTTAATTCCTTCTCTCTTAATCACCCTCTTATCCAGCACGATTAAAAATCTTTGCATCTATAATCAAATTGCCAGCCAGATGTACGAATGAAATGGCTGCTCTCCTTAGGTCATTTGGGTATTTAAAGATATTGTAAGGAGGGAATGAAATGAGAGGCCATGGAATGCATCCAGCTTGGAGCTTGGCACAGAGTTGCTGGCCACTCGATAAATGTGGTGCAATTTCTGCCCCTACCCCCAGTTCATAAAAACCAATACAGTCATTGAATAGATACCACAGTTCTTTGTGTGAAGAGCTTTCAGCTACCCACAGTTTGAATGGGTGTGAATAACCATCGTATAAATTATAACCGAAATCATGGAATGAGAAGTTCTGATTATTTAAAGCTTTTATTAAATTTCTATGTAATTAAATGAACTTTTAAACACTCAAAAAAAAAAGATGTCACCTGGTTTTTCATGAAGGTGGGTGGGGGGGAACCTTAATCAGATTGGTAGAAATTCTTTAGTTCTGCGCTAACCCAAACCTGGGTCTTTTTTAAGTAACTTGTCAGTTGTAACAGCCATCTTCAGTTTACAAATGCTAATTAATTACTACCCTGTTAAAGGGAGTGTTTGGGATGGATTGATAGTTCCTTTGACAATGGACTTTGAAAATTCACGTGAAAAGATTATAAGGCTTTATGACCCATGTTTGTCTTGGTGGTTCTCTTCTAAAAATGTCCTTCTGTCCAGTGGTGGGCATTTCCTTTTCCTTTCTGTGCACCTTCAGCCAAAACAGCTTCTGGTTACAGCAGCAGTTTTAAGTTTGCCATTTGAGGTTGGGGAAGTAAGGCGTGCGTGTTCATTTCTTGCTTCCTGCCTCGCTTGAGAAGGTGAGGGTCAGCGTTTCTGCGTCCTTGACTTTGCAAGTTTGCTGCGCTGTATAGCAAGGGTGACCAAGGTGTGGCCCTTAAATGTGTGCCACCTCTGATTTCCAGCATTACTCAGCTACTGCCATCCTTTCCAAAACCAGATTTGCAGACCAGAGAGTGAGCCTTCCCTCTGCCTTGAGGAGTCAGGGGAATTGGAACAGAGCCATGCTGTCTACAAAGTTGAACTTCATAACTGTCTGTTACGATGGCTCTAGATGTGTATTGTCACCATGGACAGTAACAGGTTGCCAAGTGTTAAGCTCTTCTGAGTCCTGCTGTAACATAAGAATAATGTTGTTAAAATGGCCTTCTAGTTGGCTACCCATTTTAGATAAGGCAGGTCTCCTGCTATTTTTGCACCTTAGAGAAGAGATTTCAATAGAAATAGAAACAGACCCCAACTTTTCATGATTAGGAACTCAGGGCGACTGTTTTGTGTGAATCAGAGTTCTGAAGATCAATCAACTGGAATGCAGACTTATTAATTTACCTAGACAAATAACACCTGCCAAGCAGGCAGTGGCACAAATTGGTGTTGCCCTGTGTTCTTGATCAGAAGATTCTACGCTGAGTCAGAGTAAGGGAGCTGAGTGACTATTAGTATCCTCCCGCTGCAGCAGCGCACCTGGATACTCTGGAGCGCACCTGCAGAGGCGGCAGTCCCTTTGGCAGTTTGAGGAGCGTGGTGGACACGGGCATTTTAGTCAGGGGTCCAGTGATGACTGTTAGGAAACACTGACTTTGCTGCCTTTTTTAAGATTTTATTTATTTATTTATTTATTTATTTATTTATTTATTTATTTTCAGAGAGAGAAGGGAGGGAGGAGAGGGAAAGAAACATCAGTGCGGGAGAGATACATTGATTGGTTGCCTCTTGCTCACCCCCAGCTGGGAACCTGGCCTGCAACCCAGGCATGTGCCCTGACTGGGAATTGAAAGGGTGACAGGTGACATTTCAGTTCGAAGGCCCGGCACTCAATCCACTGAGCTACCGCTGTCAGAGCGCCTTTTTTTTTTTTTTTTTTTTTAAAGGAAATACTTATTTTTAGTACATGCTTATTATTTAAAGAGATCAAAGAATATATGTCAATGGAGTAAAATGTAAAATACCCTTCTTTACTCCCTCCTAGTTCTGCTTTCCTTCCTAGAGCTAACCACCATGACAGCTTGGCCTCCCCTTTCATATCCATTTGCAAATGTAATATTTTATACGATAGTGCAAATTGCGGCTTGCAGTTTGTACTTAGCAAGGAATTAGACCTATTTTTGTACTGATGTTCATTTTTCTTGGTAATAGCTGCATTACCACCCATGATATTGATATGCCAGAATGCAGTTAGCTTTTCCCGTTTAATTGTTATTTCTCATTTTAACTGTCGATACTATAAACAGTGCTGCATTGATTATCCTTGTACATATGTTTTTGTGCACATGTATGTTTCTGTAGGTTGGATTTCTGTATATTGAATTTCTGTCATGGAGCACATACAGTAAAATGCTGGCAGGTAAGGCCAAGTCGTCCTCCAAAAACGGTGAACCCATTCTTATTCCTACCATCAGTGCCTGCTTTCTCATATTTTTTCCAGCACTGGAAAACATCAGTCTTTTTGCAGTGTTTCTAGTGATACTGGATGGTATTTCCTGATTTTTATTTTGTGTTTCTTTAACACTTAACTACTGTTCATACCACCACTGGTACTATTCTTACCGCTATTCTTACCACTAATATTGATTGACAGTTTTTATATGCCAGGATTGTTTTAAGCACATTCTATGAGATTTAAACTTCCACATCCCTGTGGATCTATTGTGATTGTTGTCCTTATCTTACAGAACTTGGTGTGATTGTTGTACACATTTCACAGAATGAGAGATGGATTAGTGCATTTAATCCTGTATCAGTTTTACAAGCCTGTTTATAATTTTCTTATTGAATTATTGGGATTTTTAATGAGTTACAGGTATTGGACTTTCTCTGGTGTGTAGGTGTAGTAAAGTAAATATTTTTTTTTCCTGGTTCCTCATTTTTCTTTTAATTTTATCTATGAGATGTATATCTCTCTACAGAAGTTTTGCTCATTTTTTAAAAATACAAAACTACAGTCTTTACAGTTTATGCATTTGGTGGTTGTTTTCGAAAGCCTTGGCTGTCCCCAAATTATAACCATAGTCCATATTTTCTACTTCTGGCTTCAAAATTTCAACATTTTGACCTTTAACATCTTTGGAAGGGTGTGTGTGTTTTAAAGAACTGATTTTATATTTTTCCCAAATGAATAGCCAATTAACTAGCGCCATTTATTGAATGGTTCAGCCTTTCCCCTTGAATTTGAAGTGCCACTGGCATCGCACTGAAGCAGGCACTGGGTGCTGTGACCTGTGCTGGTCTGTGTCTGGGCCTTCTATTCTCTGTTGACATCTTTGTCGCTAAGGAAACAGCACACTGCTTTAAATATAGTAGCTTTGTGGTATGTTTTTCTATCAATAGGGAAAATCCTGCCCCCTTTCGTCTTATACTTGTTTTTTGTTTTGTTTTGTATTTTTTTTAAAGTTGGTTTTCCTCATTATGCTTTTATTTTCTTATCACACTTTTTTGAGAATTTATAGATTCCCCCATCCATTGTGGATGTAGGGCAATAAGAAAGACAATAATTGCCTACCTTACTGGTAGTTGTGTACCCCAGGAGTGAGCATTTCACAGATTCAATGTATTATTTCATCTAATACCGCAGCCCTTCCTCATCTGCTCGGGAGGAAAGTAAGCCGTTTGTTTCAGGCTCCACTTTGCCACAGTGGTAGAAACAGGACGCTAGACCAAGTGATTTCAAACCTTTCGTTTAACACTGGTGCTACCCAGACATGAGGAATCTCTTCACAGGACTTTGTCTAGGGTGGTTATGAGGTGTCTCTGTGTTCTCCGGGCAGTCAGCGAGTAGCATTTGCAGTGTTTATTGTGTGAAGTGGAAGACCTAACGAGACTTCCCCTGAGGACTCGCATATCATGGCAGCAAGAGTTGAAGCATTCAGCCTCACCAAGAGTATTTGTTCCAACTTCGGACATGAGTCCACATGGAACCACAGTATAAAATATAAGTGAGGAGAGAGAAATCATTTAGCAGATGCTGCTTCTTAGGCCCAACAGTTGTCTAGCCCTCCCTCAGCTCTGAGAGCTCCAGGTCTGGCTGTGGTTTGGACCACAAAGGTGAGGAGGACGTAGCCCTGGATGTTGGAGGACAGGCATTCTGGTGGGAAAAGGCATACACAACCCCAGGAGTGTGTACCTTTTCAAAGAGAAGGCAACATGTGCTAGCTCTCGAGTGGAGGAACAAAGGTCTGTGGTGGGTCTGGAAACACTTTGCTGGAGAGGGCATTTAAATGGGGCTTTTCCCTCTGTCTGAGTCGATCTGCCTGCCATCCTGCAAGTGGTTGCCTTTGAGTTGGTTTCTCTCAGGTGCCTTCTGTTGATTCTTAAGCGTGAATGTCAGGAAAGTAATATTCTTTGGAGAACTTTGAAGTGGCCTCCCAAACAGAAGTCCAGCTGAGCTCCCACTGGGAGCCTTGGAAAAGTAATCCTATTTATTAGAAGTATATTGATTTGTATGTAAAAATAGACTCAGAAGCCTGTGACAATGAGTGCATTTGAAATTATAATTTAAAATGTCTAACGGAATGGCTGTGCAGTAATACTACCCCAGACTATAAAAGATTAGGTGCTTCGTGAATTTCTTGAATGCATGTAATTAAATGGGCAATGAGTAGGTCAAATTTGTTTTCACGTCCTAAATCCTTTAGTTTACCTTTTCTTCAACAATCACTGGTGTAAGCATGGAGGAATAGCTATTAAATCCTATAGGCCTTTATAAAAATACAAAGTTGTACTTTGTTCACTTGTTTAAATCAGTCCACATTGCGTGAATCTTGCATTATAAAATAGAAAAGGAATTTTCCTTTTGACTGCATGACCGCACTCTTCATTTCGTGAAAGCCGACAAGGTTTCCCTCCAGGTTGAAAGGTAAATGTGTAATTATATTATTATTTGTATTATTTTATAATTTATTACAGTGCCTGGCCTTGTTTCTTACGTCTGCAATCATGGCTGGCACATCTACTCCATTCCCAGCCTCTCGGTTCCTGGTGGCTCTCTGATCACCACCTAGTGTCACTCGGGGATTATGATCACCGGCAGGCCTGCTGGGGCCACGCTGGTAGCCGCCAGGGGTGCTGGTAGCCCTGGCATCCACGACTTTGCCTCAGCCAACCTGGGCTTTCTGTCACTGCCAGAGTGCAAGCTTTAATCTGCCCACTCTGTGAGCAGTTTGTCTCCACATTTCCTTTAAAATGGACTTTCACTTTTTCCTCTCCACATCCCCCTGACACACACACACACACACACACACCCATCTGCCCTGGCATCCTGGCTTTTTCCATTCTTGACAAATGATCTGTTCACTGTAACTGTAGCTCCACTGTGCTGATATCTGTTGAAATTAGACCTAGAATCTAAATGTGGCTTCATGAAATGATGGGTAAGACATTTTTCTCTTCAAAATAGTCTGTGGTCTCCTGGCATCCCAAACCATCTACCTGTACCTTCTTTCTCCACTGTGATATTGAGGGGGAAATGGGGTAATATGTGTCTGAAAGTGACTTAGAATGAAGAGTTCTTTACAAGGAGCAGTGTTTGCTATTTCTTTGCATCTATAGTAGAGAGATGGTCACCACCATTGCTGCCTGCCTCCCCCAAGCATATTGAATAGACTTCAACCTAATTGCATTTCTTATCATGTAATAGGAATCAAGAACCCTCCCTATTTTGCTCCTACAGCTATTTCTTACCTTATTGATGAGACTTTGTAACCCAAAGATTAACCATTTCATTTATGCTTCTTGGACCGAGTTATACAAACACTTTGTTTTGGTCTTTTTTTCTCTTAGAAAAACAATAATTTGGGCCTGAAACTACTCCTGCAAGATACACACCTGGCAAATGGTACTCCTTTTTTGTGCTGGAGGCAGGCCAAGACTGTACAGCAAGCAGTTCCTTTCTTACCCAGAACCAGAGGCTGCTTAGGAAAGGGGTTGGCCCAGGCCTGGACCCGGGCCTTGGCAGCAGCGGGGGTTGGCTGTGTAAGTCAGCCCAGGAGGACCTGGAACCTGGCCAGGGGTCACAGCCTGGATGGGGTGGATCAATTCTTTCACCTCTCTGGCTCCAGTTTCTTATCTGTCAAATGTGAGTCATCTTTATGACCCCCTTCCACTCAGGCCTTCCATGACTTCCTGTACTTCCCAGGGTGTATAGGCACCCTGTCCCGTGTGTGTGTGTGTGTGTGTGTGTGTGTGTGTATGTGTGAGAGAGGACCACTGGAGGTGACTCAGACCTGTGCAAAGAAGGGAGTGTCACTGGGAGTAGCCTGCCTCCTACCACTTGCCATACCCCTCCCCATCCAGACTTGATGTCTCTCACTTGGCTTTTCAGAGTCCTAAGGGTTAATTATGATGTTTACTGTTTACATTTGCATTCCTGATAGTGCTCTGTCAGAGTGAGTTGGCACCAGTTCATTTTCAAGTCTAAGTTGATCTCAGAGTCAGTGTGTGGGTCTTCTGGTGTTTGAGGATGTTACAGTCCTTCAGAATCCAACTGTCGCTGCTTGTAGGTTGCCAGGACTTTGATTCTTACCCTTCAACAACTCACTGATCTGCCTCTAAGTTCTTGCAGTGATTCTGAGAAATACTGAGAAACATTCTTTCCAATTATAGGTGAGGAAACAGAATGAAAGTCAGAGACAGTGGGTGGCTTTTCTCCCCCCAAGATGAGAGAAACCTCTCTGGTGGTTAAGGGGTTAGACTTTGAAGTTACTTGGGTTTAGAATGTCACCGAGGGTGGGACCTTGGGTAATTTATTTTACTTTGCTAGACCTGACTTTCCTAATCTGTGACATGGGACAGTTAATGACCTACCTCTCAGGGTTGATGGAGGGAGGGAGGGACTGAATGAGAATGCTCGTCTGGAACATGGAACATATTCAGGGAGTTCAGCTCTCGTACAACTGTGTGCTGATCAAATGGAGAGATGGGACTTGAGACAGGTCTCTGCTCTAAGTCCCATATTATTAGCACACCATTTCCTGTGTATGAAGAGAATTAGAAATACTTTTAGGTTCATAGACCTGTTTATTTTAATTATAAGTAAATATATTTAGAGCAGTTTCGGTCAGCATAGATTTGATGGAAACTTTGTTACGATTTTTTCTCTTTTGTTATTCTAAGCTGCGCTGCAATATGATTTTTAAAAATTGCTGGGAACTCAGGACTGTAATTGCCAAGGGAGAGGCTAGCGCTTCTCAACTGGGCATAGTTCTGCCCTCCAGGGGACATCTCGCAGTGTCTGGAGACATTTTTGGTTGTCGTAACTGGGGATGGGGAGGAATGGTACTGGTGTCTCTGCTGGGCAAAGGTTCCCTCACAACAAAGAATCATTGGGCCCAAAATGTCAGTAGTGCTGAGCTTGGAGCCCGTGCTCTGAGGTAATCCTGTTCCCATTGCTGGCAGGCTTTCTCCCCTTCAATTGCAAAGTCGAACAAGTGTATTCATTTTCTAAGGTACTGGGTTTCCATGTGAAAAATCTTCAAAATCCTGAAAACGGTAGGGCCATTTCTTTTATATAGCTTGAGGTATATAAAGCTTTCAGATCCAGTCAGAAATTTCCTCAACAGCTTTCCTTTTTGTGGAGTTGTGGGTTTTTTCCCCTATCACATAATCTGCATTGATGTTTTAGTTTTTGTAAACGCTAAGTAAAAAGTAGCAAGCTATGCAAACAAAATGTATTCTTACTACATATTAGTTGCTCTTTTTTTATACAAATAATACATGGCTTTTGTTCTTACATCTTATTTTCTAGGGGAAATTTAATATTTGTTTTTAAATTCTTTTATTTCTTTCAAATGGAGCTACCCTCATTGTTAGAATGAACCATCAGTTCTAAAATGAATCCTGTCAAAAAAAGAAAAGAAAAAAAAAATGAATCCTGTCATATTAGCGGCTTGTTCTAACTAGTTACGCTTTGAACATTCTGCTGGGTTTTATTGGAGTTAAGACAGGATGTTTATATTTTAAATAGAAATTCTCCTTTTAAATTATAACTTTGCTTTTTTTCCATTCTGGAATATTAAGTAGGATTGCCTTATAAAATATAGGATGCTAAGTTCAATTTGAATTTCCGATAACATTTATTATACTTTTAGTATCAGTATATTCTGTACAGTATTTGGGATATACTTAGGATAAAAATATATTTGTTGTTTGTTTGAAATTATAATTCAGCTGAATGTTCTGCATTTTCATTTGCTAAATCTGGCACCTCTAAAGATAGGACTTGGAGTGATTGGAAAATACCAGGAAATACCACTTGTGTCTGACATCTTCCTGCATAACTTCATCTTGGATGCTGTACTTCACGAAAGTGTTAAATAATAAGTCTCAGACAATTATTTGCCCAAAAGAAGGAAATCATTTTCTGAAGGTCATTTAGAAAATTGGTTCTCTAATCAAATTCATTGATTTTTAAGGGCAGTTTGAATCAACTGGCATTAGAAATCTCTTAACTGTTATTCAATAGTACCGTATATTCAACCTAAAAACTCAGTTCTAGAGGTAAAACCTGGATAAGAGAGAGAATACTTTTTTATGTGTTGGCTTCCAGGAATTACCTAGAACTTAAATTAGGTGATTATGTAATATCTAAACTCCTTTTGCTGTTGATAAGCAATAGAATTCATTTTAGAGCTGAAGGGCCAGTTTTAACAGCTAGAACAGGTTGATTATAAAAGGACTCATTTAGCTTAGGAAAATAGTAAAAAGGCCCAACTGAAGCTCTCAGTTAAAATACTGAATTTGCAAGAGTCTGCTGAAAGTGAGCGTACCCTGGTGAGTGCCCTGGTGAGTGTTGTTCGACACTACTCTTTGTTATCTAATGACGACGCCCCTATTCATCTTTTGGGAGGAAAGCAACTGTCAGGATGCTAGCATCTTTACATCTTTGTGGCCTCAAATTGGGCCCATCAGAGAATCGTGCTGCCGTTGGCTGCCTCAACAATGTTTCTGCCTCTGGAGAAAGAACAAATCGTGTCAGCTGTGGTCAGCTAACCGCACATCCAACTCTGGTGCCACATCATATCTTCGTGGCCCTCTTCCATGGCTGCGTGAATCAGTGTCTTTGGGGCTCCGGTTCCCCCACGCTGGCAGTCGCTTGCCTCCGGTGCGTTCAGCACTGTTTGTTCACTTTTCCCCAAGGAGCGTCTAGTGCCCCTGCCCCACACACTGCAACCTGCAAGTCAAGGAAGTCATCTCCTGGGGGCATCCCTCCACTCTTTGGGAGTAGAAGAACGCCAAGGAGTGGGTAAATGTCCCTGTCTCCTAGAACAATGTTAGGGACATTCTGGATTCTTCCAGGGAGGCCTAGCAGAATTAAGCCCCTATTACCCATGGCCATGTGCCCTTAAATAACTCACCTGCTTCTCCCTTTTCCCTCAGTTCTGCTTCCTGAAGACACTTACAAATAAACTACCTGCACCCAAGTCCTTATCTCCATCTTCATTTTTGGAAATATTGAAATTAAATTTTTAGAATTGATTTATAGGGAAAGAGAAACATTGATTGGTTCTTCCACTTATTTATGTACTCATTGGTTGATTCTTGTATGTGCCCTGATGGGCAATCGAACCCCCAACCTTGGTTTATCAGGGTGACGCTCTAACCACCTGAGCAACCCAGCCAAGGCTGGAAATAATTGAAATTTAGACACATGTTATATTAGTTTTCTGGGCTTACCACAACAAAATACTACTGGCTGGGGCACTAACTTAAGGAACAGAAATTTATTTTTCACAGTTTGGAAGGCTGGGCAGTCCAAGATTAAGGTTGGGTTCATTCAGGGCCCAGCGAGGTAGGTTTCCTCTGAGGCCTCTCTCCTTGGCTTCCTTCCAGTGGTCACCCTCTCGATTTCTCTTCACGTGGTCCCTGTGCATTTGCCCCCCAGCTCTGCCTTCGTGTGTCCGAGTCTCCTGTTTTTGTAAGAACACCAGTTGGATTGGATTAGGGCCTGCCCCAAGAGCCTCATTTTTAACTAGATCATCTCTTTAAAGGCCCTGTCTCCAGAGGCAGTCACATTCTGAGGTAGCAGTGGCTAGAACTCCAACTTAGGACTTCTGAGGTGGACACAATTCATGTCGTACGTAACACCCGTGGAGAAGAAAAACTCCATCTAGAATACAAGCTACCCCAACATAGTTATTTGGTCTCAAGTTTGTAGCTGTTTTCACAAAACTTTTCCATCATGTCTACCAGGCAGCCTTAGGGAGATGAGATGGGTCTGTGCATGTAGAGGGGGACTGAATGTATGGAGCAGACTCCGCATGCCTACTTCTGCTGCGTACATTCTGAAGAAGAATCACAAGGCCACGCTGCTGCTAGCTTGAGAGAACTTAAAAGTCCAAACAAGAAGTTGAGACCATTAGACATTTATCAGCAGAGAACAGTTGAGGTTTGTTTGAGATGCAGGCTGTACAGCACAGACCGTAAGTTCAGAGGAGACCCACTGCTGCCTCGGTGGGGTTGCGTTTCTTATCGCCGAAAGAATGGTCAGACTGTTATGGGGATGGGTAAGTTAGGTGATTGGTGAAACCTCTGTCCGGAAATTCTCTGACTGAGAAATCAGTATGGCCTGAGTATTTGAAAATGTGACGGAAGGAGGGGAAGACAGGAAGGGTACAGGAGAAATGAATAGAGCCTCTTCCAGGGTCTTAAGAAGAGACCGGAGGGTTTCTGTGAAAGACTGGGAGGAAATGTGGAACAAGGTGTGGTGCGGTCAGGTGTATTGAGGAATGGGGAACATGTTTCAGCAAGGGCCCCACAGTACAAAAGTGTTTAAGGAAGATGTATTGGCAGTGCTGTTCTGGAGGGAAGACAGAGCCAGGGAGGATCCACAGCTCTTTAGAGTATAATACATTATGAGGTAAGAAAAGACCTGTGCCAAGCGTCTTCCTGCCTCTGAGCCTTTACAAAGTGGTTCCGCCTGCCTGCAGTGGCCTAGGCCCGCACCTTCTCTTGTGACCTTGGCTTCACTTCTTATCACTGACTCAGCTGAAACTCCAGAAAGTTCTTTTTACCACCATCCATTCTAAAACACCCCTCCCCCACCAGTAACTCTACCATTTTCATGATTTTTCCCCTTGTTTTTTTGTGTTTTATTTTCTTAACATTAATGGCCATCTGAAGTTAGGATTTTGTGTTCAGCAGTACCTAAAATGTTGCCTGACACTTACTAGGTGCTCTGTGAATATTTGCTAAATGAATGAAGAACTTGGAGTAGGCTGGCAGTGAGTGGATTAGCGGGGTTTTGAGAGATGGAATGTCAGCCTAGACTTCCTCAGCTCCTTCCTGATGTTTTTTTTTTTTTAAGTTGAAAGTTTAATTGATTGATTCCATTAAATTGATTGAGTTCAATTCAATTCACTTATACTCAGTGCCTGTTTTGTGCCATGCTCAGTACTAACTAGATACCAGAAAATCGAAGATGACTAAGACCTCAAGGAGATCATAGTCCATTGTGTGGTTCTGAACCTGAGTCCCTGAATAGAGTTCTGGATATTACTTCTTTATTTTCACCACCCTCTAACTGAAATTTACCGTTGCTTCCCATTACGAGTGTAGGCAATACACCACAGCCGTGCTGGTAGTGCTGACAACTTTGTCACCCACAGAAATCCCAGATATTTTCATATCACATTACACGTTGCAGATTATCTTGAAATATCACGTATGCTCATCACAACTTCAAAATTATAATAATTTTTTCACCCACTACTGGATCTTTTTATTGAAAGCACATAGAGCACTGTGTTCATAGATTGCTTTTTAATATTTTGAGTAGTTCTACTTCAATAAAGAATTTTCTTTATTTCCTTTATTACAAAGGAAATAAAAACATTAGTCTGAGAAAGGGGTCTGCAGCTTCACCAGAGGCCGGAGGAGCTGTGGCACAAAAAGCCCCGGTGTAGCTATGTTAAAACAGAGACTCTGTCATCTCAGCTTAAATTATGTTAGTAAAGATTCCTGTCAAAAATGGTACCATCCCCTGCTCCGGGCTTATTGATTCCCTTTGAATCTGTGCCTCTGGATCTTTTGTAAATTTCAGGATGTACCTTTTATGAGAGATGCTTCATAAAGCATCTTCCGTGTGGTTGGAAGAGGTACTCACCTTGTCAAGACTGTAAGAGGATATTGCAGGTTTGATGATTGAGCAGAAAAATCTTAGGACAGCTGGTCAGAACAAGCATGTCCTGCCTTAGGAGGGGCAGAGTTCTTCAAATGATCTTCTGGTTAAGACCTTGATAAAAAACAGCCTAAATTCACTGGTGGTGAAACTTTATTAAAATAACCCCAAGCAAATCCCTGTTGTGACATGAAGACGAGAGTGCTGTAGTGGGCGTCGGAGGCTCGGCACAAGGGAGCCAAGGAACTCAGACTCTGGTCACTTTATGGTTTGTAGTCCATACGATTAAGGGGTAGACTGGTCACTAAGATCTAAAGAATCTCCGAACTTGAGGATGCTATCTTTTGTGGCGTAGTTATAGTTTAAACTGTGATATCAAGGTGTCAGAAGTAAAATTTTTAAGTAATACATCTGTTTGGCTTCTCCTATGCCACTTAAATCTTAATACCTACTAAAAGTGCCTAAATGTATCAGTGGATTTTTCCCGCTTTACCAAAAGTGGTGGTCCTGCTCTTTCTAGAAAGTACATAGAGAAATGCAGGCTTCTGCCAAATGCCTTTATTGACTGTTGCGCCTTAGAGCTTCAATTCTTTATTTCATTTAGGACCTGGAGGGAACCAGGTACCTGAGTATCCCTTCCCTGCCCAGTCACCCCACTTAACTGCTGCAAGCTCTGTAATGCTGGTGGCCATCCTTGGTATGGATGAGAACTGGGAACTGTGCCATGGACAACACTGAGCAGGACCAAAGACTTCTGCTCTTCAAAATTAGCAAAGGCACATGCATACATATAATCAGCATGGCTGATGGAGAGTGGGTGGGGAATCTGGAGTGACCAGTTCCAGGCACAAGCCTTGGAGAGGAGGGCACTGGAATATGGTGCCAGAGCCAGGACAGTTGGCACCTGCCCCCAGGTGCTCGCTCAGCACCCACAGTGGAATGGGTGTGGCTCTGCATGAGCGAGGTCTTGATGTATCATTTCAAAATATTTCAGGGTGGTTTTTATTTGTTCTTCCCAGCAGCAGCTCTTTGAAGTAGCGTAGTAGTGTATCCATTTGTAGAGGAAGAACTGGAGACCTCGGTTGGTTATAACTTGCCCAAAGTCAGGTAGGAAATTAATAGTCAAGTTCGAATATCAGGGAGACTTAAGTATTGTTTGTTCTTTGGATTCAGTGAGACCAGACCACTGTAGCATAATAAAAGTTGTAAAACTTTACCAAGCCAATTTATCAACTAAAAATATTGAGGGAACAATGAGCATTACTAAAAATCATTGACTTGCTGAATACCATAATGAAAGGGATACAGGAAGTAAGAAGAATGGACCCCTTTTGTTATTATGGAATAATAATAATAATTAGTATTATTACAGCTCGCTCTTTCTTTGATTTTTTTGTCCCTCTCAACTTACCCCGAGGGGGAAAAAACTTCAAAAGATAGTACACAGGAATGTTCTAGTTATCTCCAATTATGGTAGAGTGGAGATTCTCAATTTCCATACTTAAGTTGCTTTCCCTCATTAGTAGGTCCTTTTCCCTCTCCCCTTCTCCTTAAACAGAACTACCCACAGGAGTAGGAAAGCAGGCCCAGGGAGCATTCTGCCTGTAATTTAAGCCTTTGAGTTATGGTCAAGTTCTGATATGGACCTCTATGAAACTATAACAGTTAAGTCCATTTACGGTGTGGGGAAGTCTTTCATACCTTTTAAAACATCAAAAATCACTCTTTTCAGGTGAGAAATAGAAGCCTCTTGGTTGGACCTAGCTTATATGGAAAATAAAAAATAGTATCAGTTATTGCCATCTATAGGTAATGGGTAATTATGAATAGAATTTACCAGCATTTGAAATGGCATCAATTTAAAAGGAGCGGTTTTTGTGTCTAGGGCATGACTATTTCTTTTTCTGGCTTCTAATACCCTTGATCTATCTGGAAAGTGAAAAATTGGCTGATGCAAATCAAGTTTGGAAATGGAACTCAGCAATGTTGTAACCTTCAGAGAACATTAAATAATTGTAAAAAATGTTTGTTCTAAAGGGTTAAATATTGTTTTAGTTAAGCTGGGCAAAAATTGGTAAAGTGCACTTTAGAACCCTGTTTTCATTTAGCTGGGGAGAGCGTAAGGCCATTGACTTGGAGAGAAGCATCTAACATCCAGAGGCGGGGGAGAAGAAAGTTGGCGTTTTGAATTCTGAGTAGGCGGGAACAAAAAAACTGAAGCCACTTAGTTTCGTAATCAGCTTGATGCTGAAGGGACTTGAGACTCTCCACTCAGTCCTTTTGCTAATTAGGAAATCAGGTCTCTGAGAAATCCTTGCCCAAGCTCACACAGAACTAGTAGACAGAAGCCTTCATCATCACCACCTTCCCGTGCAATCTGTGTTCAGGCCAAGCTTGGTTATAGCATTTATTTAAGGACGTGTGTTGACACTAAGACTATTTGTGATGGTGAATGTCACGTTAGCTTTGCTTCAGCAAATCTGAGGGCCCTATTTTCTTTCTTTCTTTTTTAAGATTTTATTTATTTATTTTTAGACAGGGGAAGGGAAGGAGAAAGAGGCAGAGAAACATCAATGTGTGGTTGCCTCTCACACGCCCCCTACTGGGGACCTGGCCTGCAACCCAGGCATATGCCCTGACTAGGAATCAAACCAGTGACCCTTTGATTCACAGGCTGGCGCTCAATCCATTGAGCCACACAAGCCAGGGCTCTATTTTCTTAATCCATAAGATAGGAATAATAATTCTCACCCAATTTACCTTACACAGTTGTGCAAATAAATTGTGAAAAGTTTTATAAAAGTACAAAGTGCTAAATAAACATAAAGGTGTTAATTTCACATCTTTGGTAATAGGCTAAAAAGACAAAAAATTTGGCTTCTCTAATTGGCATGTTTTTAAAAATTCTCTGCTTTTACACTATTTTTTCCTTTTAGACTTTATGCTAGAAATGATAGCATGAAATTTTTGGTCCTTTATTCGCTATATGATAATTGCTTTCTTTAGGGTCATGGGGCACTTAAGCAAATATCCAAATTTATATTATGAAATTCCTAGCATGCTCTTCACTGGGGAAGTGGAGGGTTGAATGTGGTTGTGATGGGGTCATCAGTTTAAAACAGCCCACCTAGGCACACAGCCTTGGCAGCACAGATTGGAAGGAGATTTGGTAATTATACTCTTTAGTTCTTCTATGAATATAGTTGATCTGGGAAATTCGGGCACCAAAGTGGATACTTAGGCATGAATTATCTGGTTAAGTTAGCCAGATAATTGCCAGCTGTCTCTTTTGCTCTTGCTCTTGCTCTGTAGAACCCAGCCTGAATAACTGTCTTCTGTTTACTCATGCAAGCAAGTTGCTGGTTTCCATTTTCAAACAAAAATGAACTGCATATTAGAATGGTATTTTAATTGAGCTATTTCTGCTGCTAGTTCCAAGATCCTCCATCTCTTGCCAAAGGAGTGGCCCAATTCACAACCCATTAATTTAGTTGATTTGGGGGCTTCCCTTGTTGACTTTGGGAAAGACTTAAACACAGTAAAAAAGATATGGAAGTTGATGGTATGAAGTTTTTGTGAAACATTTAAAACTTACCTTAAATTCTGACCATTTTCCTATTGATTTTCCTAACTAAATGGAAACTCCAGCTGTATAAATAATGATTTTTGTTTGAAAATATTTCTTCCCTTGTTTTTAGAACTATCAGGGGAATTAAATTATAAATAAGTAGCAGCAAAGAATGATTTTGTCAATGTGAAGCAGAATGCAGAATTGCTTAAATTTTGAACTGAGTTCCAAAATGTAGAGACCACCCTTTAGCCTGAGTTGATGAAGCAAGCTGTCCTTTGGAGAGAGGAAGAGGCTTTTTCAGATGTTTTCTTTTTGTTTGTGCTTTTATTCTACTTCCTAATTTATTTGCCCATTTCTCTCTTGGGTCTGATTTCCATACTGCAGTTCTTTCCACATGCCCTGAACTTCAGTGACACGTCCCTCCACAACCATCTTTTTTTGTTTGTTTTCCTTCTATTTTTCCTTTTTAAAAAGAAGGAAAGGAAAGGTGAATTTACGTTTCCCTGGCCTCACAAATGTCATCCTACTTAAGCATATATAAAGAAAATACTTAAATTTATGACCTGTACTGATACTTTTCTCTCCGGACGTTTGCGTTCTGTTTGTCAAGTCCAGTGGAGAAAGCAGTGGCACATCTGCCTGGCCCGGGGTGCCCTGCCCAGCGCTGCTGCGCCGCCTGCGGTCAACCCTCCTTACTAAAATGTCACGCGCCACCTGCCCCTTCACGGTTTCTTCGATTCCCATTGCTGTATCTCAAGGATTGACTCATGTTTCTGAACTGTGAGCTTCGTCCCACAGTTTGAACTCATCTTTCATTTGAGGGAGTTGTTTTCATTCTTCATTCCATGAATACCTAACTAATGCATATGTTGGGACAGGCACATTACTACCAGAGAAAGCATAACAGTTATTTAACTTGGTAATCCAGAAAAATCATAACTTCGATTAATAGAGTCAACAGTATCTTCTTATATTGAACATTTTCCAGAATTACTCATGGCAACAAGTGGCTGCCGTGAATTCTTACCTGAGCCCTGGCCTGCTTCTTCTCCAGGTAGTTGTAATGGCAGAACTGTGTCCTTCAGCCCTAAGAAGAGAGGAGAAAATTTGGCCCCTGCGTCAGGGACAGTGAATGACTCACCATCTGCACATGGAGCCTTGGCCCCTTTTTGTCTCCTTTCTCTCTTGGGTTTCTTGGTAGGAAGTTAGTGGTACCAGGAAGAAAAGCCCTTTAAAAAAACAAACAAACAAACAAACAAAAAAAAAAACCTTAAGATTTAATCTGTTCTCTGGAACCCACTGGAGAAACTGTAGTTTTCTTACCATCTCTGTGAAAACTCATTAAGAATGACGTATTTTCCTTTGGCAGGGGAGGTCCCATGCTGGAGCTGACAGTAGTAGAACATCAAGAATAAGGATCACAAACCTCTTGCTTAAACTCTGGTTCCCAGGCTGATCTGAGCCTACTTCGGCCAGCAGCAATTTCAGTGGACAGCTCACGTGGGGGAATAAACACATGGTCAGGGAGAGGGGGCGTGGTCAGTGGTAGAGTGGGAAGACCTGTAATCAGTCCAGTGGGGACAGACCAGGGAGAGTGAGGGTGTCCTTTGGGAACCCCTGTTTTATTGTGAAATATGTAAAACATAAAGTTTACCATTTGTAGGTATGTAATTCAGTGACATGAAGTACATTTATAATGTGCCACCATCACCATTATCCATTTCCAGAATTTTGTCATTGTCCATCAGTATCAGAAATTTAGCCCCAGTGAATAGTGACTCCACGTCCCTGGCCCATCCCATCTGGTCCCTGGTTGCCACTCTTCTATTCGATGTCTGTGAATTTGTTGGCTCCAGTTTCCTCGTATAAGGGGAATCTGTCCCATTTCACTTAGCTCATCTCCGAGGTCCATGTTATAGCATGTATCAAAATGTCATTCCTTTTTATGGCTTCATAATACTGTTTTGTATACATACCCTGGTGGTTTATCTGTTTATCTGTTGGTGGACTCTTGGGTTGTATCCAGCTTTGGACAGTTGTGAATAATGCTGGTGTGAATGTTGGCGTAGAAGTATTGTTTGAGTTCCGGCTTTCAGTTCCTTTGGGTATACACCTAGAAGTGTGTTGTTGGATCACAGGATAATTCTGTGTTTAATTTTTTGAGGAACTGCCCAACTTTTCCGCAGCCGCTGCACCTTTTACATTTCCACTAGCCATGCACAAGGCAGAAACTCTTTTTTTGACGCCTCTGGATGTCACCTAACTCTGATTTGTTCACCAAGACCTCATTCATCACTGGGCCTTCCTCGAGTGACCGTTTTTGCTGCTTGGTGAGTTTGCTTTGGTCGGGAAAGGGGGATTGTAGTTCAGTTGTTGCTGGTTGGCTGTGCAAAGCTATTTATGAGGTGCAGGAAGGCTCCTTGTGGCCACAGTGTCAACACTGGGCCGCTTCGTGTTCTTCGCTGTAAAAGGAGCCAGCTCATTGCCTCCTCCAGAAATAGTCTGCCTTTGAGTCTTTTAATTCTCCTGGTAACTGTCTTCTAGCTGCAGGTTCATCCAAATGAAAAATTCATCTTGTGTTGCCTACCCAAAGGGAGGGCTCCTCACATGTCAGATATTGTTTTACCAATCATGTTAGTAACTTTTGTATTTTTTAAAGCAGAGTGTAGAATTATTTGAGTTTCTACCACATTCAACTTTTTAATATGTTTTTATCATTATGTAATAACAATAAGTTAAGAGAAGTTTAGTATTTTTTGAAATGCTCTCACACCATTTATGTGTGTGTTTGTGTGTGTGTGTGTCTGAACATGATTCTTTTCATTGACCAACATAAACAAAGCCTTTAGTGAGCATTTAGGTTTCTTGAGTAATTATTTTTATAGAAATCTCAAAGCCATTTTTTAAAATTTAACCTTTGAAACATTTGTGTGTTTGGCAGATAAGGAAATGAACGTGCCTGGCAATGAGGACAGCTGGGCTTGCCCACAAATTCCCCTTGGGGTGCAGTGGGGGAAGGGCTAGTGTAGAGGGGGGAGGACACCACCACATGGTGGGGGTGTACGAGTAGGAGTAGAGACGTCTGCTTTTATTTGTGACGCTCTCCGCAAATGTGCCCTTTATAGATCTGCGTTCTCTTTCTCTTAATGAGGTTACCGTGTTGGGCATGTATATAACTATCCAGCATCTCAATTCGTAATTTCTCCATATTTTCACTTTTTACAAAATAATACTTTGTTAATCCAAAATCCCATATGGGGTTATAAATAACATATTTTGAAAACTGCAGTGTTTAGATATTGTCTTGGCCTGTGTGGATTCTGATAGGTGTATTGCCTATAGAAATTGGTTGACAGTTATTGTATTCACAGATATTGCATATCTTTCATTAAATGGAAGTTAACTATTACATTTTATTTATTTTAATTTGCTATCAAGAATTTTGTTATTGGTTAGCTTTTAAAATGATAGAATGCTTTTCGCAGCTAGATTATAAGTTTTTTGGAGATAAAAGTTACATGTTAATTTCCCCATGGTGTCTTGTATATTGTAGATACACACCATATGTTTATGATTTGATACATTGCTTTTAGACAAAGAGATTTCTAATACTAGCTACTTGTGAGTCATAACAAATTCAGTCTTTGTGAAATAAACTTTTCTTAAATCCTTGAGATGTCCATTTTTCAGTAGAGTGACTTAGTTGACATCTTGGACAGATTAAAAGTTAGTCTATTTCTTAGTTCATTCTTTTACTAGTATGATCCCTAGGGGGCCCTCAAACAATATCAGTTTCCACTTCAAGTCAAGTTGTAAATCCGTGTCTCTTTGTTCCTTCGTGTGCGTCCCTCACTCTAGCTGCACCTGGGAGAGAATGCGGGAAGGCAGTGTAAGTGCCGTCCTCACAGTTCTGCACCGCTTATTTATGTCCTCCCCCAAAAGCAAAGTCCTTGCAAGTGAAATACTGTGGCAAAATCAGAAAACAATAAAAAGAACAGAGAAAACACATTTTCTTAACCATTCAACTTAAGATTTTATTATTAAGTTTGGAGAAATGTTGCAAGTCAGTCCAAAGGTCTTGGGAAGTGTCCCCTGAGTCTGGAACGGTGTGGGAGGAGGTGTGGGGAGGTCTGGGCCTGGACCTCTGGCATTTGGACCTCTGGGCTTGTGCTCTGCTGGTGTCTTCCCTGGGGGCAGGAGTCACAGTGAGTACCCAGGCCCAGCACAGTTCCTGTCATGTGGTAGGTGCTCTGCAATCTTTTGTCTTTTGACTGAACTGCCTCAGCCCCTCGACTCCTTGGCCTCGGGTTCCTCCTCAGTTGGGGTGGCAAGTGGGGAGCAGGTCATGGTGAATTGTTCCTTTTGTGCAGAAATGATTATCTTTTCTCCATATTCTAAGACTTGCTTTTTCCCCCGTATTTATATGCATCTTACCATTGATCTCCCTCATCATTTGTTTATAAAATTGGGGTACATCGTTGCAATCACATCGTGCAATCATTAGCTTCTTAGAGCTGAGGGATTTGTTGTCTCTTCTCTCTTGGAGGTAAATTGGTAGTAGAGGGACTTGTTTTCAAGTGTCCACGTTGCTACTTTCTGGCTGACATCAGGTTTCTTCGTCTGTGACGTAGAAGTCGAGGGAAAATGAAATGATATTGCTTAGCACAGCAACTCGGCTTTCAGCAGAAACTTGGTACATGTTAAGTATAATTATTTTATCCCAAGGTGAGGGACTCAGACTCAGTGGCATTAGGAGCCCCTGCTTGACACGTGCAGGTGTCCTGTCACGGCCTTGGCAGCACTTAGGGCTGGACGCACTGCTGACCCCAGTGCGAAATACCTGTTTCTGGACTAGGGTATGAAAAGTGTGTAATCCACCCTCTGCATTATTTTTGACAGGATAGACAACTCATACATTAAAGGGAAGTTAAAAGTGAAAAATAAATCTGGATAACAAAAGCAGCTTCATAAAATGTCAGTGTTATACTGCATCTTTATAAAGAAATACTGCCACTTGACTGCAGAAGGTGATGGTTTTTTAAAATCATATTTCTTGGGTATTATCAGGCTGCACTGTAATAAGTTAGATTAACATATTAGCTTGTGTCTTCTTGTCAGGGAAAATAGATAGGTCGTCAGAGCATAGTGGAGCAAGGAACTTCGACATTACCCTGTTTATTGTCATTTTGAAGGGGACTAGGACCTGCCAATGCCTGGGGTTCTGCACCTTTTGACAGACATGGGGGAAAGGCATGTCTCAAGAGGTTTCTTACTCAAGGTACAGATGACTTAAGCAATACTGCATTATTAGGTCGGTCGGTGTGTGTGTGTGTGTGCACCCACATGTGCGTGTGACAGAGCAAAACAGGCACATACACAGAGCCAGTAAGTTTTGCTATTTTGCTTTATATCCAAGAATCAGCCCTCAGCACGGGAACATAATCATAAACCCAAGCCACTGCTTTCTGTGCTCGGGCCCCTGAACTAGAGCAGAGCTTGGAGGCAGTTCACTGGTGCACCACACTGAGACCCACGGCTGTCTTTGGCAGTTCTTTTTCTCTTAATGTCACTGATTTGTGCTGATCCAGCTTCTATGGATAAGGGATGGGATGGACTAGAGAATTTATTTTTATATTATGTCATCTTGTGCAGAGACTACTGCGTAATCAGGAGTCAGAAAATCTAAAGCGTTAGGTTGTGAAGTCATTTTGTCATGAGGTGGATTGCAGCACATTCATTAATTGTAAGCACTCACCAACAGAAGAACCCACAATTATTGCCATAATTTATTCTTGCCAATAAATGGATTTTCAAGTGGTAGACTTAGATTCCAAGCTCTGTTCATGAGTGCTGGGAAAGACTTGATGAGGCCTCAAGTACCACCGCCGCATTTGGGAGATAAGCGAGTGGAGGCCCAGGGTGGGGAATTGACTTGCCCAAGGTCGCACTGTAAGTTAGGGACATAACAGGACTAGAAAACTGGTCATTCTTGATACCTTGCCCCTGGGTCTTTCTACTGTGCTTCCTGGTAACACATGGATAAGGTTTTACTCAAATTTCATTCCTGGGGGTTGATGTGAAAGGTTTTTCACTTGTCCAACCCATTCTTTTTTCCATGCAGACCACGGGTGCTGCTTTTAGAAACTGAGCCAGGGATGCTGAAATCTAGTTGGCTTTTTTGGTTTGGTTGTTATGAATGTTCTCCATGCACAGCTTAGAAGCATCTCCAGAGAAACGATAATCAGCTCTCCAAGGAGTGCTGTGCCGACTGGCACGTTACTGTGCTTGCTGGTAAATATCCTCCTGTAAATTCCTGGCAACAAAAGTCGTACAGGAGAGGTCAACAGACTTGTTTTCTTTCATTGATATATGACAGACAATCGTAGAAATTTAACTCTGGTGACTTGACATGTACCCAGATTAAGTTAAATGCATTTGTCTTTTTTTTTTTTTTAGTGATATAAATGTTAAATAAAGTTTATATTAAATTTTTATAAATGTTATCTAACGAGTCTGAACATAGGGGATGATTTTAAACTAAGGTATTTCAGGAAACATGCAGGCACCTCCTCAGGAGGACATGGAGGCGCTAAGACTGACTTGAAGACTGCGTGCGGTGCGCTTTGTGCGGTGCCTAACATTCCCTCGTTTCGAGTTAGATAAAGCACAAATTTTGAGAGGTGGGGGGAAGGGTAGATTGTATTTCTTGTCTCATCTAGAAAATTTTATATTCCCGAAGTGTTTAATTAGGTGCTTATGTTGATTGTTTATTTATTAAAACAAAGGTGGGAGAGATTGCCGCAGAGTGAAAAACATTCCGTGGCAAAACATCTGAGCTTGTCTTAAAAGCATGGGCTGCAAAGAAATGTAAATTCATTGGCTTAATTGGAAGAGAGTATTTATAGGAACTGATTGATCTGGTAAACCTAAAAGGCTGGTGTCGCTCATCTGCAGAGACCCGCTGTAGTAAATGTTGTTCTGAAAAGCCCTCGCCTGTGGAGTGGACTTTGCATCTCATGTCTGGCCCCCTGGAGGTCAATGACTTTGGCCTAGCACCACTTGATTCGTGTTTGCTAAGTACTTTTTTTTTTTTAATTTGGCTTTGAATTGTGCTAAAAACATCTAAAGGGAAAAAACTGTTTATATATAACAAAGGTTATTTTTATATACTTCTGCTATTTGATGTTAGTAACAATTACCACGGAAATCTTATATGAAGGTATACTCAAAAATCTCACTGTTGGGCCAGTTCCCATCCTCCCCACCCTCCTATGCTTTTTATAGTCATCATTTCTATTAGGGTTTTTTTTTCGAATGTTTGAAAAATATTTTTGCTTTTCCTATCCTTAGAAAGTATGACAACTATACCCTATTCTGTACCCTGTTCTCACATTTAATCAAATAATTTAATAAGCTTTCCATGTTAGAACATATAATACTGCTTCATCCTATTTTTCAAGCTGTATAATATTCCATCGTATGGATGTCTCTTAGTTATTAAACCAGTCTTTTATGAATGGGCTCTTTGAGTCTTTCAGTCTTCCACTATTATGAACAGAATTGCATGGGTATCACTTCATTCACATGCAGGCATATTTACAGGGTAGTTTCCTGCAAGGAAACTTAGAATTCGACCACGGCGTATGCACATATGTACTTGTGATATCGCTTGCCTTTGCTGGGGCTCACTTTATTTTGTACTCCCACCAACAACTTCGGAGAGCTTCAGGTGGGTTATCACCCTTTTGGATCTTTGCCAATCTGATATGCAAAATATAGTATCTTAATCTGGTTTAAATTTGCATGCCTTTTAAAAGAAGTTTGAGGTCAGACGTCGCCTACTTTTAAAGGCCATTTGTGTTTCCTTTCTGGCAAACTATGTTCCTGTACTTCATCTGCTTTACTGTTGGGTCATTGTCCTTTTTTCTTATTGATTGGCAGTGCTCTTTATTAGTAGGGTGATTAATTAGCTCTAAGTCCATGGCATGACCTCCAAATATTTTTCTCAATTTAGCATTTTCTTTCTTTGCCCCATATAGAAGTTAATTTTTTATGTAGCGCTTTTTTTTTTTTTTTTTTTTCATTTTTTTTTTATGGCTTCCAGACTTTGAATCGCAGGAGGCATCCTCCATTATCCCTTTTCCACAGACACACCTAGAAACTGACCACCTCATTTTTGCACATTTTCTGTATTATTTTAAATATTTGCTCCATTTGAGAGTTATATTGTTCTTCTTTAAAGTACAGATTCAACTTTATTTTTTTCCAGACCCTATTCAGTCAACCTAACTCCTTAGTGAAAAAGCCCAATTTTACCCCCATTTAAAGCCACGTTATAAACTAAACATTTGGTAAATGAAAAGTTCCCACTATTCCCTTGTGAAACAAACCACGGGTCAAGGTTTTTGGGGGGAAATGCGTAGGTCCTCCTTTTCTGACTTACAGGCAGCGGCCCTTCCACTTTCTCCTCCAAGGGTAATGTTTACTCCTGAGTATTCAAATGAATGAAGTTAACTGAACCCATCTGTTCCTCTCTAGAGCGATGGTAAAATTTTGTCTCATGACATACACCTCAAGATTTATCTTAAGACAATGTCTCATTTCTCTCAAAGTAAATTGTCTCTTTATCGCAAAACCTACAGGCTTTGAGTAACTTTCTAGTTATTCAAAGAGGTTGCTGTTCATAAGCCCTTAGAACAGTTCTGGTCCCCGCAGCAGCAGCAGCCTCTTGGAACTTGTCAGAAATTTCCATCCTTGACCTACAGAATCAGTCGTCCTGTGTGGGGGAGCCCAGCAATCTGCATTTAATGGATTCTGCAGGTGATTCTGAGCAGGCTCAAGTTTGAGGCTCATGACCTTACAAGTTATATTTAATCCTTCCATGGAAAATTGCAACTTCAGAGTGCTGCCCTCTAGCTGGATAAGTTTAGTCCTTATCTTCTTGGCATGGTAAAATGTAAAGACTAGCAGGAAGTGACAATGTCTGTTCTTTGACAGTGGTATTCTTAGAGTAGAAAACTTCTGGATTTTTCCAGGAGTCACAAAGATACCTCACTAGTGCTTTGGACTAGTACGTCTTACATCCAGAATTCTGCCGATCGGGTCAGTGTTTCCCTTTGTCATATAATAAAAAACCAGCAAAACTGGTTTTTATAATATGCTAGGAAGTTTAGGAGCATTGAAAACTTCTCTTACCCTACAAAAGCATCATTGTTCCTTCTTGTCCCTTGCCCCTCTGCCTTTAAAAATAATTTGATATCAGAACAGAATCATACTTACCTCTGATGACTGTTTGCCACACCATAATTGTGCTTGGCAGGATAAGGCAGACTTCCTGTAAACAGTAGTATCTTCTGAGTCTGTTGCCAACAAGCTCAGAGCCGTGGTTCTAAAACTTTGCTGGATCTTAGAATCAGCCGAGTAGCTTCTTAAAATCCTGCCACCCAGACCACACTCGTATAACACAATTAATATATCGTGGACAGGGTGCCGGCATGGGAGGTTTTTAAATTTCCCGCTCGATTTCAGTGTGTGTTCATATTTGGGAACCAGAACTTGCGCGTTTGTTTTAAAGTGATTTTGGTTTCAACTAAAAAGACTATATAACAGGACTACAACGTGCAAGAATGTGGTTCTAAAGATGCCAAATACCATCAGAATAAGAAATTTGTAGCTTAAATAGCAACTTGCTTGAAACTTAAATCGCCTCCTTTTTACATGACTTTCTCATCATTTGAAGGACCTGTGTAGCAGCACGTGTTTCTCTCTGCATCCTCTATTCTGTAGTCACAGTCTGTTGACTATGTCGGGTGCAGGGAAAGTGGCACAGTACCAACAAGGGTCAGTTGTTAGACTTTCCCATTGTCTCTGCTTTGATGCATTTTGCACTTTGATTCAACCGCTCCGCCCCCCCTCCCCCGCCATTGGAACCTTGGATCTCCAGAAGCTTCTATCTCAGAGAGCTCCTGGGAAAGCTGTAGTCGTTTTTAGACCTTCTCCTGCCTTCTGGTCCATCAGATATTGCTCTGTCCACAGCAGCAGTTGACAGTCCCCCCAGAAGTCCATCATTTTATTAGTTGACTGTGCTGTACAGTTCTCCCTGTAGCAAGTCATAGCTGCCTGAAAGGGGAGATGACGTTTGAGCACAAACCTTTCTACACCTCCTGCTGTCCCTGGAAAAAGGGCCCTGCTCCTAATAAAGTGAACATTCTTTCACATTGGCCCTGGGGCAGAGTGTCCCAAATGCTCTGACAAAAGTGCCATTTGGTCATAAATAGTGTGGTAATAGGGTGGGGACAGAAGGGAATTCTGTCATCCCTTTTACAACTCCAGGTGACTCTAGATCCAAACCCTTAGGAGCCCAGGGAGAGAGCTCATGAAATGACCCAGTGGCTGAGGTAAGCCACTCCTCCCATTTGACAGTTGAAGGAGCCTGGAAAAGAACTTGTATGTTTGGCTAAGTCCCCAGTCAGGAGACTTCTCATGCTAAACTTTTGCTTAGGGTTCTATAATGGTGTTTGAAGTATATTTTCCCTGCCTGTTATTAACTGTAATTGAACTAAAGTTTCTGGTGAATTTAGTGTTTGTCAGGTTTTGGTCAGTGCACACTTAGGCAGGCAATGTTGCTCGGGGATGGTAGCACAAGAGGACAAGCAGTAAACTTGCACCCTGGCCAGTGTGGCTCAATTGGTTGAGTGCAGTCCCACAAACGGAAGGTTGCAGGTTCAATTCCCCGTCAGAGCACATGCCTGGTCTGCGTGTTCAGTCCCTAGTCGGGGTGCGTACGAGGGGCAAATAATTGATATTTCTCTCTCACGTTGATGTTTTTCTTCTTGTCTTTCTCCCTTCCTTACCCTCTCTCTGAAATCAATAAAAGAGAAAAAAAATTTTTTTAATGGTAAACTTGATTAGAAGGTGAGGCACCGAGATGATCTCAGGCATTCATTCAGGTCCTGGAAAGTACTCCAGGGATTTTTCTAGTTCTAATCACTTAGCACAAATGAGGAAACCGAGACCCTGGAAAGCTCTGTTACTTGGCCAAGTTTTCTTGCCATTCTTCACAATCTCACAGCTAAAAAATTTTTTGTTATATTTTGAAAAATGAGAAAAAGAATTACCACTCTGAGAACATCATAAAGAGCATTTTCCTAAATTGTGATTCAAAAATGGTTCTGCCTATTTTCTTCCTTGCTTTTTATATGAAGTGACTGGCCACACACACACATATTTTACTGAACGATGCAACATATGAATACAAATAGAGACAGATTTTGTAAAACGTTAATGTCAGTCCAGTAGTTGAAAAAAGTACCAAAATAATCACAAAATTCATTAATCATGTTTAGTAAAATGAACAGGTTTTTTTTGATTTGTCAGTTAATTTTTAAAGTTCTAACGGTCTCAGATCTGTAAACTTGAACTGATTTGTAGGATCGTGAAGTTTTATTTATCACACAGGTGGTTTTTTTTTGTTTGTTTGTTTTTTCTTTTTCTTTTCTTTTCTTTTTTTTTTTTTTGTTTTTTTTGTTTTTTTGTTTTTTTGTTTTTTTGTTTTTTTGTTACCAGGTACTTATTTTGCATTTGTAATGATGCATTGCAAAAAAAGTTAACACTGGTCATAGGATCCTCAGGTGAATTCTCAGGTAAGACTTCACACAGAGTTCTTTGAAGTTCACTCAGGGTGATTCATTAAGAAAAGCAATGCCTTTCAGGTTTGTGAACTCATTTGCCCACAGATGAGATTCCCAGGATGAGAACCAGTGGAAGGAGAGGCAGTGGGAGGGTCTGATGTATATGGAGCTTCAGAGATGAAGAGGGTGTTTCTTCTTCACTCATCCCCCTTGCCTACATCCGGGATTGATTATAGACTAGGAAGAAATTGTTCTCCAAAGTAACAGGTCCAACTAGGGTACTTTTTGAGATCCTTAGTCTCCCATTTAACATATCTATTGAGGTAACAGCTAGTGCCTAGAATTGTGGTAATCTTTGAGCTGCTGGATCAAGCCAGGTCCTTGATAAACTTCATAGTTTGTTATTGATCTTTGTCATTAATATAGGTTAGCATTATCATCATTCCTTTCCTATACAACATATTTAGCTTCATCCCCCACCCCCCCAACTCATTTAGGTGAAGAACATTTTTCTTAGTTCATTGAATTCAGTGTCAAGTTTGTATATTTTTCAGAGCTATTGTATCACTACTGTTCTGCTCCACATCTTCATAACATTTACTCCTAGTATGTTTTCAAGTTTTTTATGTGCATTTGAAAATGAGCACAATTCCATATGTATTCATTAGCAATCTCTGCTGTAGGTTTTTGTTTCATTTTGTGTGTGTGTGCGTGTACCTCAAAGGCAGTGGCTCATTATGAAGTGGAAAAAAGATAAGACCTTGTTCTGAATCTTTAGTGGGTGAGAGGCTTCTGAATCATGTTCTCTATCAAAATTTTGGCCCACATAACAGGGACTTCAAGTCCAATTCATGTGTCAAAACCTTACACATGTCATAATATTGCACAATGTATGAGTGGAGGAATTTGACTCCTTTTCAGAGACTTGGGCCTTTTCTAATTTGATGGCTGTATTCTTTTGCCCTGAAGATCAAAAATGAGAGGATCCCCTTCGTGCTATCCAGATCGAGGGGTCGTTAAATCCTCGGTCACACAGAACCTGCTGGGAGAATCACTGCAGCTAAACAGCCCGCTGATTCGCCCAGCCTCTCAGTACCACCTCCCCGACCACCTATCCATGTAGGAAGCCTTAGGAAGCTCACTCTAGTGGTCCTATTTGGAGACAGATTTCTGTTCTTTGTGTTTTCTTTTAAGAATGTTCACTTCTGGTCTTAGAACTAGTTCATGTTTTATCAGTATTACTTGACTCACTTTCCGGATTCCATTCTATCTCCTTTAAAATCTAGGGGATTTCTCAAAAAAAAAAAAAAAAAAAAAAAGGAGGGGGGCCTGTTGGTAAAATTCTGTCATTACAAAAGGGATACACTTGTATTTTCTTTGTGTGTGTAGTACATTTTAAGTAATCTGTTCCCCAGGAACAGGATGCTTCTTGGGACCATTAGAATAGTGGAGGCTCTTCCATCATCGTGTATTTTAATAGAATAGCACCATGTAATGACATTAACAATACAGTTGAAGACTATAGTTTCCTTCCCTAATTGTATGTTCTCTTTTTCTTCTGTATTTTCCTACTTTTCTATATATGTATTATGCATGTATTATTTTGCTACCATGGGTATTATTCTAGTGCTATTTAATGGCGTGGATACCATGTACATTCTTAGATATTTTTTTTACTCAGTATTGTATGATTCATCTATGTTGATTACCATGGTCCAATACTAATCTAATGCTACTCTGTAAATTCTGTTCACATCTCCTTGTGCATATGTGTAAGAATTTATGGTGCAGACTGAAGAGTTGGTTTTCACTAAATATCGATGAAATGTTTCTCCAAAGGGGTTCCTCCATCATCCCAGTAGCAGGGTGTAACAGTGTTGCATGTTTTCAACACTTGGTCTTTTTAGACTTCGCAATTTTTACCAATCTGATGAGTATGAAAAAATTATTTTAATTTATATTTCCCTGAATACATATTTTAATATTTTGAGCACTTACTAACCTCTTCTAGGAATTGCCTAATTCCCATCTCTTTATTTTTCTCTTGGGTCCTATGCCCCTTTCTTGTTGGTTTCTACTAATTTCTCATCTATTCTGGATAATAATCCAAATCTGCGGCTTGGCCTCATAATTTCATGGTGGTCTTTTGATGACCACGGTTAATTTTAATACAGGTTTTTGCATACATGATTGTGCATTTCTGTTTTGAGAAGACCTCTCCCATGAAGTCGAGTATTTTCTTCTTTGTTTCTTTTCATAACTTTAGCTTTAAAGGTTGGAGCAAAACTTTATTTAAGTCCAGAGTTGAATTTTGTGTTGAAGCAGGAATACAATTATATTTTTTCTTCTTAGATAAACAATTGTCCCAGCACCATTTATTAGCTAGTCCATCCTTTCCAGCGATCTGCAGGGTCCTGTTTGCGATATGACATTTACATGTATGTGTGGAGTTGTTCAGGATTTTCTATTCTAGACTCAGTCTATTTGCCTAACCCTGTACTGGTTGGTGTACGTTTCACTAGTTACTGTAATAGTGGTTTTTTCCCATTACCACCTATCCCCCCCATACCCTCTTCCACCTCCACACTCCCACAATCACCACAGTATTTTCCATGTCTACGACTTCTTTCTCATTTTCTTTTTCGCTTGATCCTTTCACCCTAAACCCCCTCCCTACCGCAGAGCTGTCAGCCTGCTCTCTATCCATGAGTCTGTCTCTATTTTGCTTATTAATGCAGTTTGTTCATTAGATTTCACTTAGCATAATGTTCGCCAGGTCCAACCATGCTGTTGCAAAGGGTAAGATTTTCTTCATTTTTATGACTAAGTAGTATTCCATTGTGTGAATGTACCATGGCTGTTTTATCCACTTCTCTACTGATGGACACGGGCTGCTCCCAAATCTTGGTGATTATAAATAATGCTGCAGTGGCCATAGGGGTGCTTATGTTCTTTCAAATTAGTTTTTGGGTTCCTTTGGTTAAATTCCCAGAAGTGGAATCACTGGGTAATAAGGCAATTCCATTTTTAATTTTTTGAAGTAACTCCATACCATTTTCCACAGTGGCTGCACCAGTCTGCATTTCCACCAGTAGTATGCAAGGTTCCCCTTTTTCCACATCCTCACCAATAGTTGTTTGTTTACTTATTGATTATGGCGATTCTGACAGGTGTGAGGTGGTATCTCATTGTGGTTTTAATCTGCATTTCTCTGTAATTACTGCAGTTTTACAGTAAAAATCTAGATATCTGGTAAGGCAAGTCTCTCTACCAAATCATTTTTCTTCAAAATTGCCTTGTTTATTCTTGGCTCTTTGCACTTGCCCTATTAATTCTTATGTCTGCTTAAAATTGAACCACATATTTTATAATATGCTTTTATTTTTCACCTCTTTGCATTATGTTATTACTGTTATGTATCTTACACATTTGTTATGAACTCCACAATATAATTTACCATTTTTTTTAGACAGTCATCTTTTAAAGAGGTTTAAATGTGGAGGGTGGGGTGCTCGCTTTGACAGCACACGTACTGAAACTGGAACTATATGGAGAAGGTTAGCATGGCCCCCGCACAAGGATGACACGCAAATTCAAATAAGGGGGGGGAGGGGGCTTACCTATTTACCTATGTAGTTTCCATTTCCAATGCTCTTAATCGCTTTGAATATTTCCACTGGCATTTCCTTCTGCTTGAAGAACTTTTAATATTTTTTCTAGTGCAGGGCCTGCTGATAAAGAATTCCTTCAGCTTTTATATCTCTGAAAAAGTCTATTTTGCCTCGGATTTTGTTAATATCTTTGAAAGATATTTTTGCTGGGTATGGAATTCTAGTTTGACAGTTTCTTTCAATACTTTTAAAGATGTTGCTCCGCTCTTTTAGCTACACTGTTACAAATTAAATCTATCGTTTTTATTTCTTTGTTTGTAACATCCCCACCCCCACTCCACCCCACCGCACCCCCCCAGCTGACCCCCAGCTGCTGTTAAGATTTTTCTCTCTTTGTCATTAATTTTGAGCAGTTTGATTGTGATATGCCTTGGTGTCGTTTTATGTGTGTTTATGTTTGGGATTCATTGAGCTTCTCGAATCTAGGTTCATATCATCTATGTCTCTACCTAACCTTTTGAACGTATGGAGTACAGTTACATTAGCTCTTTTCTCTGTTCTTAGATTTGTATTGGTGGTTCTAGGTTAGTTTTGACTGATTTTTCTCTGAATATAGATCATATTGTCATGCTTCTTTGGAAGCCTGGTAATTTTTGGTTAGATGATGGTCATTGTTCAGTGCTAGACATTTCTGTACTTCTGTAGTTATTCTTGAATTGTGGTCTGAGATGCGGCTATGGTTCTTAGAAACAGTTTTGTCTTTGATGCCTTGCTTTGGTAGACAGGACCAGAGCAGTATTTATTCTAGAGCTACTTTTGTCTCACTAATGAAACAACACCCTTCTGGGTACTCTAGCCTGTGCCTTATGAATAACAAGGGTTTTGAGTTTGTTCTCTTCTTCCTGTCTGTCTAGTAGGAATAGTTGTCTATTTCTTTTTAGGTATTTATTTTTCCTGACCTTGAGTAGTTTTCTCACATATATTGTACTGATAGTACACTGCTACATTCTCAAGGTTCTGCAGATTTCCAAGGTTCTCTCTCTGAATCATTTTCTCCTTTCCAGTAGTCTGTCAGAATTCTAGATCAAAGTAACTAGAATTCTCACCTCCACCTTCTCTACTCAGGGAGCTTGTTGGCCTCCTCCTGGATTCTTTCTTATTGTACTGCAGCCCTTAAACTTCTCACCCTCAGATACAGGAATTGAAGTTGCCAGTAAGTGAAGGTGGAGTGAGCAGGAAAACAGCACTTTTTGGCTTTCAAATTATATATTAGATTAAGTTCTTTGTATTTCTTAAAGTAAATAATTAGTTCTTAGGTTCAGAAGTCTTGCAAGAATATTCTTACTTCTTCGAGCCCTTTTACCACGCTCCTGCACCAGCAGATAGGGGGTGAAACTATGTCCGCCAGCACCAAGAGCCCTGTCTCTTAGAGCCAGAGGGATAATGAAACACGTGTTCTTTTTCTGGGACTGCACTGCTAGCACTCTGCTGCAAGCCATTTTAGCAACTAGGTTCTAAAGTGACTGTTCAGTAACCTGATGTGTCAATAATACCTCAGTGGGAGAAAGTGTACTGACAGATTTTGAGGATACTAAGAATGAAGCAATTGAATTACTACTCTCTGAATTGATGAACCCATAGTAAGACTTTATAGCTTTTCATTGCATCTATAAACTAACATATTTTACCATGCATAATGCGCAGTTTTGCCCAAATTTTGAGGGAAAAGTAAGGATGCAGGTTACACGTGGGTAGTATTAATACTGTATCCATATAAATGTTTTTAATTCTTTTATTTATGCTTATGCATTAAGTGTAGCTCTAGAAAGCAACAGCAATACCCGTACATAAAATAATACCCTGGAATGTGACATTCAGTTTGTTTCAATGAATGAATGAATGAATGAATGAATGAAAGAAAACAGAGGTTGTTTGGGGTACCCCCCCTGCCGAAAGCCTGGGCCAAAAATGTGGCTGCACGTTATACACAGGAGCACATTATATATGGCAAAATACGGTATCTTTTTAACTATGAGTCATTGACATGAAAGGAAGTATCTCCAAGTGTTTAATTATTTTTGTTTTCTATGGATAGGATGACGTGCAACTATTCAAAATGGATAGTTTAAATTTGCTTTTATTTTTAGTGCTTGTTTCTAGTCCTTACATGTAACACAAAGTATGTCAGAGATGTAATTCAATTATCCAAAATGGTGATTGATTTTCTCACTTCATAAAATTTTAGTATTTGTTGTGAGCAATATAGATATCTTTAACAAACAATAATAATTACAGGGTAATGGTTTATCCCTTGAGTCTACACACTGGCTTGCTGGCCAAATCTGGTCCACTGCCAATTTTACAAATAAAGTTTTATTAGAATACAGAGAAGCCCATTCATTTATGTCTTCTTGCTGTAGCAGAATTGAGTAGCTACAACAGAACTATGTCCCATGAGGTCTATAATATTTGCTATGTGGCCTGTTACAGAAAATGTCAACTTCTGGTATATTCCATTGGTGCTGAAGTGAGGGAAAATCTTAAGAACAAAAACTAGGAATCAGAAAGGGAAGTAGAGATAAACTAAATAGTTTTACTCAGGTGGGAGGTTCAAGTATACTATGGAGGGAGGCATCTGAGCAGCAGAATTAGAGCCTAAGCTTCATTACAGCCCATCCCGGACTATATTCGAAATACTTTGCCAACCTCCAAATTGCAAATGGAGGTAGCTGAAGAGAATTCTTAAACTCCCTTCTATGGTCGATAACTACATTTTAAGATTAGCAATTATTTAAAATAGGAAAATATGAATAATTTGGTAATATAAACAAATTTAAAACCCTCTTTTAAGTTAGTGGTTAAATGCAGTTTTCTCTGCTGTTTATTTTTCAGAAAAACAATATAAAATTTTGAGTTTGAAGGTAATAATAGAGCTTAAACATTTTCCGGCAGATGAAAACATTTTGTCCACTCTTCTTTAGAGACCAATATGATTCATGGATATAAAAAGTAATCACAGCATTTCTCTTATTTAAAATATTTCTAATTTTTGGGATTTTGTTGTTCTTTTATTTTTTTTAATTATATTTTATTGATTATTCTGTTACAATTGTATTGATTTTTCCCCCTTGGCACCCCTCCACCCAGCATCCCTCCATTCCCTTAGGCAATCTCCCCACCATTGTTCATGTCTGTGGATCTCGTATGAGTTCTTAGCCTACAGCATTTCGTATGTTGTACTTTACAGCCCCATGACTATCCTATAACTACCTATTTGTACTTCTTAATCCCTTCACCTTTTTCACCCAGTCCACCACAACCCCCTCCCATTTGTCAATCGTCAAAACACTCTCTTTGTCTATGATTCTGTCTCTGTTCTTCTGGTTGCATAGTTTGTGTTTTATTCAGTTGTTGATAAGTATTTTTCCCATTTTATTGTTCATAGTTTTGATCTTGTTCTTAAATAAGTCCCTCTAAATTCTTACGTTTGGTGATGATGAACTGCTTTAGTTTTTTTCTTGTCTCGGAAGCTCTTTATCTGCCCTACAATACTAAATGTCAGCTTTGCTGAGTAGAGCAATCTTGGCTGTGAGTCTCTGCTTTTCATGACTTTGAATACATCTTGCCAATCCCTTCAAGCTTGCAAAGTTTATTTTGAAAAATCAGCTGACAGTCTTCTGGGAACTCCCCTGTAGGTAACTAACTTCTTTTCTCTTGCTGCTTTTAAGATTCTCTTTTTACCTTTAACCTTTGGCATTTTAATGATGATGCGTCTTGGAGTGGGCCTCTTTGTGTCCATCTTGCTTGGGACTCTCTGTGCTTCCTGGACTTGCCATGTCTATTTCCTTCATCGAAGTAGGGAAAGTTTCTTTCATTATTTGTTCAAATATATTTCCAATTTCATGCTCTTTCTCTTCTCCTTCTGACACTCCTATGTTGCAAATGTTGGACCTCCTGAAGTTATCCTAGAGGCTGTTTATGCTATCCTCATTTTTTTTAATTCTTTTTTTCTTCTTGTTGTTCTGATTGGTTGTTTTTTTCTTTATTATGGCCCAAGTCATTGATTTGAATCTTGGCTTCATCCACTCTGCTGTTGTTTCCTGGTAAGTTATTCTTTATTTCAGTTATTTTCTGACTGGATATTTTTATGCAGCTGAGATCCTCACTAAGTTCCTGGAGCATTCTTATAACCAGTGTTTTGAACTCCGCATCTGATTGCTTATCTCCATTTCGTTTAGCTCTTTTTCTGGAGTTTTGATCTGTTCTTTCATTTGGGCCATGCTTCTTTGTCTCCATGTTTTGGCAGTCTCCCTGTGTTTGTTTCTATGTATTAGATCTGCTTTGACTCCATGTCTTGGTAGTGTAGCCTAATGTAGTAGGTGTCCTGTAGGGTCCAGTGGCACAGCCTCCCCTATCACCCAAGCTGTGTACTTGAGGTGTGCCCTTTGTGTGAGCTGAGTACACCCTCCTCTCTTAGTTGAGCCATGGTACCTGTTGGCAGAGCTATGGGAGGGATTTACCCAGGCTAGTCAGCTGCAAGGACTGGCTGTGACCACTAACCACCAACTTCTGCCCTCCATGAAGGATCTGCTGTGCAGGGGCATGGTGGTGGTGCTCCATCCTGGTCTATAGCTGCCCACTGGTTGCCCTGACCTTGGGGTTTCCCAGGTGGTGCAGGCCGAGGTTAGCCCCCACTTTTGTTTTCCCAGCAGCCACCCTGCTTGCGCTATAAAGCAATCTGAAGTGGCTGCTGCTACTGCTGGGCTGGGGCTCACTGAAGCCAGCTTTTGCTTGTTTGAGAGGATTTAGGAAGTTGTGCATCAGGACGTAAAAACAGCCATTCATATGGAAAAGCAGCTTGGATGGGCCAGTTAGTTGGGTGGGGTAGAGTTCTAGGGATCTCTAAGGTAGGTCAAACAATGTTAACCAGGGTGATAGAATTTCAGCTATGGTACCAGCTTGCCAGCTATGTGACTCTGTGGCAGGAGAATTTAGAAAAGGGACAATGGCCTGTGCTCATCTCGATGCAAATACTTCAGTTTCTTCCTGTATGCCACTGGTGCCTTTCAAGCTGCTACCCCAGTGCTAGAGCTCAGAGGGGGAGAGTCTGAGTGCAGGAGTTTGTGTCTGGGCTCTTTAAGAGAACCTCCTTGGGGCCCAAGCAGTTTCTCCTACCATCAATCCAGAAGTTGTGGGGACTTATATTCCTGGCACTGGAACCCTGGGCTCAGGAGCCTAGTGTAGGGCTGGGGCTCCTAGCTCCCTAGATAGCCCTCCTGAATTTTTTTTTAATCTTTTTTTTTAAATTGTTGTTCTTGTAGTTTTCTGTCTTTTACTCTCATCCCAGCCCACCACCCCAACCCTCCCCACCTCCCTCCCATTTCCACCCCCTCCCCTAGTTTTTGTCCATTATTAGTATATAATCCAAGCAGTGGAATTGCTGGGTCAAAAGGTAGATCCATTTTTAGTTTTCTTAGAAAATTCCATACTGCTTTCCATACTGGTTGTACCAGTCTGCAATCCCACCAACAGTGCAGTAGGGTCCCCTTTTCTCCACAACCTCTCCAACACTTGTTGATGTGTCTCTGGATCCTCTGTATGTCCTCCTTGGAGAAGTGTCCGTTCAAGTCCTTTCCCCATTTTTTAATTGGGTTGCTTGTCTTCTTAGAGTGGAGTCGTGTGAGTTCTTTATATATTTTGGAGATTAAACTCTTGTCTGAGGTATCATTGGTAAATATGTTTTCCCATACAGTCGGTTCTCTTTTTATTTTTAATACTGTTTTCTTTAGCCGTTCAAAAGCTTTTTATTTTGATGAGATCCCATTTGTTTATTCTTTCCTTTATGTTCCTTGCTTTAGGAGACATATCAGTAAAAATGTTGCTGCGTGAAATATCTGAGATTTTCCTGCCTATGTTCTCCTCTAGGACTTTAATGGTGTCATGGCTTATATTTAAATCTTTTATCCACCTTCAATTCATTTTTGTGTATGGTGTAAGTTGGTGCTCAAGTTTCATATTTTTTTGCATGTAGCTGTGCTGTTTTCCCAACACCACTTGTTGAAGAGGGTATTTTTACTCCATTTTATGTTGCTGCCCCCTTTGTCGAATATTGATTGACTGTAGAGACTTGGGTTTATTTCTGGGCTCTCTGTTCTGTTCCACTGGTCCGTCTGCCTGTTTTTATGCCAGTACCAGGCTGTTTTGATTACAGTGGCCTTGTAATACATTTTGGTATCAGGTATTGTGATCCCTCCTACTTTGCTTTTCTTTCTCAAAATTGCTGCAGCTATTCAAGGTCGTTTATAGTTCCATATAAATTTTTGAAGTGTTTGTTCTGTGTCTGTGAAATATGCCATTGGTACTTTAATAGGTATTGCATTGAATCTGTAAATTGCTTTAAATAGTATGGACATTTTAATGATGTTAATTCTTCCGATCCATGGACACGGTATATGTTTCCATTTGTTTGTGTTTTCCTTGATTTCTTTCTTCATTGTTGTGTAGTTTTCTGCATATAGGTCTTTTACCTCCTTGGTTAGGTTTATTCCTAGGTATTTTGTTTTTCTTCTTGCTGTATTGAATGGGATTTTTTTTCTTGATTTCTGCTGTTTCATTGTTGATATACAAAAATGCCTTTGATTTCTGGATATTGACTTTATATCCAGTTGTTTGGCCAAATTCATTTATTAGGTCGAGCAGCTTTTTAGCCGAGTCTATAGGATTTTTTATGTACACTATCATGTCATCTGCAAACAATGATAGTTTTGTTTCCTCCTTTCCAATTTGAATGCCTTTTATTTCCTTTACTTGTCTAATCACTGTGGTTAAGACTTCAATACTATATTGAATGCAAGTGGTGAAAGTGGAAAACCTTGTCTTGTTCCTGAACTTAGTGGAAAAGATTTTAGTAGTTTTTGCCCTTTGAGTATGATGTTAGCTGTAGGTCTCTCATATATGGCCTTTATTATGTTGAGGAATGCTCCCTCTATTTGCACTTTGCTTAGTGTTTTTATCATAAATGGGTGTTGTACCTTATCAAAGGCTTTTTCCACATCTATTGATATGATCATGTGATTTTTGTCTTTGCTTTTGTTTATGTGATGTATTACATTTACTGATTTGCGAATGCTGAACCAACCTTGCATCCCTGGGATGAATCCCACTTGGTTATGGTGTATGATCTTTTTAATGTATTGTTGGATATGGTTTGCCAATATTTTGTTGAGGATTTTAGTGCCTATGTTCATCAGCAATATTGGTCTGAAGTTTTCTTTCTCTGTTGTGTCTTTATCTGGTTTTGGGATTAGGATGATGCTGGCTTTATAAAAAGAGTTTGGGAGTCTTCCATGATTTTGGATTTTTTGGAATAGTCTGTGAAGGATAGTGTTTAGCTCTTCCTTAAATGCTTTGTAGAATTGTCCTGTGAAACCATCTGGTCCAGGGCTTTTTTGTGTGTTGGGAGTTTTTTCATTACTGCTTCAGTTTCATCTCCTATTATTGGTCTGTTCAGGCTTTCTTCTTCATTGAGTTTTGGAAGATTATATTTTTTTAAAAACTTGTCCATTTCATCTAGGTTTTCAAATTTCTTGGCATACAGTTCTTCATAGTAATTTCTTACAATCCTTTGTATTTCTGTGGTGTCTGTTGTAATCTCTCCTCTTTCATTTCTGATTGTGTTTATTTGGGTCCCCTCTCTTTTCTTTTTCTTGATAAGCCTGCTTAAAGGCTTGTCGGTTTTGTTTATCATTTCAAAGAACCAGCTCCTGGATTCATTGATCCTTAGAATTGTGCTTTTCGTCTCTATGTCATTTAATTCTGCTTTGATCTTGGTTATTTCCTTCCTTCTACTTGTTCTGGGCTGTCTTTGTTGTTTTTCCTTGAGTTCTTGTAGGCATAGGGTTAAGTTGTTTGTTTGAAATGTTTCTATCTTCTTTAGGTAGGCCTTATCGCTATGAACTTCCTCTGAGGACTGCCTTCACTGTGTCCCATAAGTTTTGGGTTGTTGTGAGTTCATTTTCATTTGTTTCCAGAAACTTTTTTTCTTCCCTAATTTCATTCTCGACTCACTCATTGTTTAATAACATGCTATTTTTAATCTCCATGATTTTGAGGGTTTTTGGTTTCTAATTTCAGTCCCTTGTGGTCAGAGAAAATGCTTGGTATGATTTCAATTTTCTTGAATTTGTTGAGGCTTGTTTTGTGTCCTATCATATGGTCTATCTTTGAAAATGTTCCATGTGCATTTGAAAAAAATGTGTATTTAGTTTCTTTGGGATGAAGGGCTCTATATATATATATATATCAGTTAAGTCCATTTCATCTAGAGTGTTGTTCAATGCCACAATATCTTTGCTGATATTTTGTTTGGAAGATCTGTCCATTTTTGACAGTGGGGTGTTAAAATCCTCTACTATAATTGTGTTGCTGTCAATATCTTTCTTGAAGTCTTCTAAGATTTTATTGATGTATTTAGGTGCTTCTATGTTGAGTGCATATATATTTACAATGTTTATGTCTTCTTTGTGGATTCTTCCCTTGAGTATTATGAAGTGACCTTCTGGGTCTCTCTTTATGGCTCTTCTGTTGAAGTCTATTTTGTCTGATATGAGTCTTGCTACCCTGGCTTTTTTCCCCTGTCCATTTGTTTGGAAAATTTGTTTCCAGCCCTTCACTTTGAGTCTGTATATGTCTTTTGTCCTGAGGTGGGTCTCTTGTAGGTAGCATATGTGTGGGTCATGCTTTCTTACCCATTTAGCTATTCTATGTCTTTTGATTGGAGCATTTAATCCATTTACGTTTAAGGTTATTATTGATAGATACTTATTCATTGCCATTTTTGTACCTGTGTTCCTCTCTCTCTTTTTCTTCCTTTCCTTAAAGCAGTCCCTTTAGTATCTCTTGCAGAACTGGTTTGGTAGAGGTGTATTCTTTTAGACTTCTTTTGTCTGGGAAGCTCCTTATTTGGCCTTCTATCTTGCTTGAAAGCCTTGCTGGGTAAAGTAGTCTTGGTTGCAGGCCTTTGGTTCTCATTACTTGGAATATTTCTTGCCATTCTCTTCTGGCTTGGGGTGTTTCCATTGAGAAGTCAGCTGCTAACCTTATTGGGGCTCCCTTGTATGTTACTTCCTTTTTCTCCCTTGCTGCCTTTCAGATTCTCTCTTTGTCTTGGAATTTTGCCATTTTAATTATGATGTGTCTTGAAGTGGGCCTCTGGGTTTCTCTTGATTGGGACTCTCTGTGTTTCCTGGATTTGTGTGACTTTGTCTCTCATCAAATTAGGGAAGTTTTCTATCATTACTTTTTCAAATCATTTTTCTATCTCTTGCTCTTCTCCTCCTTCTGGTATCCCTATTATACGGATATTATTACGTTTCATATTGTCTTGCATTTCTCTTAATCCCTCTTCATTCTTTCTGAGCCTCTTTTCCTTTTCTTGCTCTTTCTGGGTGTTTTTTTCTACTTTGTCCTCCAACTCACTGATTCAATCCTCTGCTTCATCGATTCTGCTTTTGATCCCTTCTACTCAGTTCAGAAATTGTATTATTCATTTCCTCTTGGCCATTGTTGATAGTTTCTATTTCCTGTTTCATGTTGATATAGTTTTCAGTGAGTTCATCGTAGCTTCCCTGTAGTTTCTGGTAGCTCATTGAGAGCTCATGGAGCTTCCTGACAACCATTGCTTTGAACTCAATATCTGATAGTTGAGTTGCCACCGTTACATTTAGCATCCTTTCTAGGGCTTCCTCCTTTCTTTTCATTTGAGGATTGTTTCTTTGTCTTCCCATTGTTTGTGAGACTCTTCTTATTAGCCTCAGCTTCTTAAATTGATCTGTTCTGGCTCCCTGGGTTTATGGTGTGAACTTCTGTGGTAGAATACCTGTGAGATTCAGTGGTGCAGTCTCCTTCAGGTATCCTGGTGTTCACAGCTTCCACTGTCTCAGCTGTTACAATGCCCCCTCTTTAGGACCAACTCTGGTTTTTTTCATAGTTCCAGGATTGTTTGTTTTTTTTGTCTCACTTGTGGGTATTTAAAAAGAGAAAAGAGGAAAAAAGAAGAAGAAAAAAGTAAGGAAGAAAAGATAAAATTGGAAAGAAAGGAAGAAGGAATAAAACAAGAAAGAAGTAAAGAGAAGCAACAGGAGTTGAGGGGTAAAAAAGATAAAAATAATTTAAAAATTATAATAAAAATTATTTTTAAAAAACAACTCTTGCCGTTTTCAAAGTTGCCAAGCTGGTTTTTCTGGTCTTGCTTGCTGCAATGGCTGACAGGTGACAGTATTGCTTTTCTCCCTGTTCAGCACTCAGTCATTTTTGGGCTACTTTCCCCAGGGCTAGCCTGGTACCTCTCTGCACAGGGTGTCAGGCATGGGTTCTGAGCCTCCTGGGGAGCGCACACTTTCCCGAGTTTATGGGTGTGAGCTCAGGTCTCCTACGAGGTGGCACCAACCCCGAGTTTACAGGTGTGGGTTCCAGATTTCCTGCTTTGTGTGCACTCACCCTAATTTTATGGGAGTGAGCTCCAGGTTTCCCATGGGTCTTGCGCACTCCCTGGGTTCAGATGCGTGAGCTCAGGTTCTCCCACGGATCACTCGCATTCCCCAGGTTCTAGGCATGGGCTAGAGGTCTCTGGTCACGCGCAGGCGCCTATGGACGCGCAGCCGTACCCGGTGGCTCCCGGGCCCTCCGTCGTGTGAGCTCCAGCGTGTACTCCTCCCAGGGCTATGTGTGTATGCTCTCATCCCCATCGTGTTTGCCACTCAGACCTTAACTTCTCTCTGTGAGACTTCAAGGAACCAGGTTTCTCCTGGTGCTGCTCAAACCTTGTTTGCCTGGGGAGGGAGCGGTTGACCTGGCTCTCTCACAAGAGCCCAGTGGCAGACTGCATAAGCCCTGGTCCCGGGGTCTCAGCCACCCTGGTCTCCATGCCAATCCCTGGGCTCTTATTGTCCTGAAGCACTCCCCTTACCATCTGGTTTTTCAATGTCCACTACAATTTTTGATCTCCTATTTTCAAATATGCTGTGTTACTATTGTTTGTTTGCTCTGTTCCTCCACAGATCGGCCAGGTTTTTCTCCTGTCTATATGGGGAAGTGGAATTTGCTCCCTCCTACTGCGCTACTATCTTCCTTCCTCTCCCTCCCGAATGTTTAAGCACTACACGTGGGTGAGGGACTAGTCTGTTCCACATCTGTACCCCTCCTACCAGTTGTATGGTTGTGCTTCTTTAATTCCACAGTTGTCAGACTTCCATTCACTCGATTTCTGATGGTCTGAGTGATGGTTGTCCTATATTTTAGTTATAACTTTGATGTGGTTGTGCACAGAGGCAAGCCATGTCTGTTTATGCCACTATCTTGACCGGAAGTCTAAAAATATTACTCATTTTCTCTTATTTCAACTGAGTAACATTGGATCTATTTAATTTAGTAATCAGGACTTTCTCTTAAACTTCTTATCCCTTCACGCTTAATTTGGGATGTATTATGTATATGCATCTATTGATACAGAGTTAATCTATAAAAGGTTTTCAGGGAGTTTTGGTTTTTAAGATCAACATACAATTATTGGGGTAGAGACCTAGATAAGAAAGATATTAGGGCTTCAGCTTCTGTTTGCAAAAGAAATCATTGTCTATTTTATTTACTAATATCAAGTGCGTAGCACAGTGCCTTACACGTAGTGAGTAGTCAGTACCACTTGCTGATAAATGAAAGTTAAATAAAAGAGGCCCATTTGTGGTTCAGAAAGGCAGTTTCATACATGTTTATCTCTTTTCCCTTGAATCCTTCTGAAAGTATAATAAACAGGTTTTTTAAAATAATAATTAAAAAAGAGTAGGTCTTTTATTGGACAAGATAATTCAACAGATGTTTGGAAAACAGGAAGTGTGGGGCGGGCGGGGGGCTCTGTCTGTAGCTGCCCCCTCCCCACCCCGGAGTCCAGCCACCAGGGATGAGAATAAGTCTACTAAGCCATGATCTGCTTGGGGAGGAAAGGTGGCCAATCTCTGAAAGGAGAAGGGCCAAGAGCCTCTTCCTCAGTGGGCTTTTATTGGGTGGTTTTGCATAAGAATACAGGCTCATTAATCATTCGTCAGTAAGATCAAACAATAGATAACATACAAAGAACTCTGAGGGCCTATTTTGAGTCAGATAGCTAAAGAGCAATAAAACTGTGAGGAAGAAACTCACTTCTTGCTTGGAACCTTATTTAATTGTGAGCATTCTAAACAAAGCAGGTTTCACAGGATTTTACATATTCTTTCTTAGGCCTGATCACCCTAGAGAACCCGCCCTTTCCAGCACAGGGCTACACCCACCAGCAGCATTGTTTCAGGCTTAAGGCATTGTCTCAGGCTTAAGTCAGGCAGGGTAAGCAAGGCAGCCAAGAGATTATGAGACTTCTCAGACAGAATGAGGACTCAGGCTATATCACAGTTGAGGGTCCATCACCCCCTTTTACTATAGCTCCCCAAGTCCTTCCTTGGGGCCTCCACGTGATCGTGCCTGGCTTAGGTCATTCCCCCCTTGGGGAATCTTACCTGTCATTGGCTAACTGATCAATTATTGGGGGCCAGTTATGGATGAAGTAAAAGGAGCAGAAGTGCCACCCCTGCCAGGAAGATAAGCTTTGTCTCCTTAGTGGCTTATGGTCTGAATGTCACTTACCCAGCCTTAGCCAAGCGGGTGTTCAAGCTCCTTAAACCAGGCAGGGTGATTCCCAACAAGGAACGGTGGAGGAGTGACCATCAGTACAGAACAGCAGGAGCAGCTGTGGCCCAGAGGAGTGTTGATCTGCTCCAAGAACCACAGAAGCTCAGGTGTGGCCTAACCGAGGGCAAAAAGGGGAGGCATGTGAACATCTTTACCCAGAATAGATGTCTGGAATGCAAGGGTCTTTTTCCACACAAACAAGTTTTGAGAAATTTCCTCAAAATAAATGAATTGGCTCCATTCTAGCATTTAAGAGTATCACCTCAACTTAAATCATGCAGCTCCCAGTTGTCAGTGTATTCTTTACTCTTAAATATGAACAGGTACAAAGCTTGACTGGACGGTTGAGAAAAGAGTACAACATCATACAGTGAGATCAAGATTTTTTTTAAATGATAGGAAAATATGACCATGAAAGAAACTGATTAAACAGGAAACAAAACTTTAAAGGAAATAATAAGTGGCATCAGAGAGGCTATGCTATTCACAAAATAAGAGGGAAGGAAGGAACGAAGAGCTTTAGAGGATCAATCTAAAAAGGAATAGAAATTTTAGAAAGGTTAGACAGGGACAACGAGGGAATGATTTACAACAAAGTATTTCTTAAAGCTGAAATCAAAACCTGTAGTTTTTAGGAGCCCATGAGTTTCTTACACATTGAGTGAGAGAAGATGCACACCTGAATACATTATGAGATTTTACAGTAATGTAAGACAGGCCTGGAAGGTTACAGAGAGATTAAAGTAGAAGAGCTTTGAAGGAGTGAGAATCAGTGATTGTAGGTTTCTTATCATCAGCACTCGAGCAGTGCCTTCCGAGTTCCGAGTCAAGTAATGGTCACCTCGCCAAACTATCAAGTGTGAGGCTGAAGTACGCATTTCAGATACATAAGGACACAAGTATTCTCTTCCATACTTCATTCAGGTGTGTTCCAGGAAAACAATTGATAACGGTGTGATCAACTTGGGCTAACTTAAGCAGGAAAGGAATTTATTGAAAGGATATTAGATAACTAACTAAATTGCCTGGAATATTTTTAGAGAACCAGGCTTGGAGGACAGGCAGAAACAGAAGGATCAATAGACTGAACCACAGCCAACACATCAAACTGCAGAACAAGGCCAGTGTCCCTCAGTCCCTTCCCCTAGGCTCCCCAGCCATTACCACTGGGCTTCCTCACAGGAGCGACTCCAGATCCAAGTCCAGCAGGGTGTGCCTGACTGTGCCAGCCTAGGTAACGGCTCTGGCCCAGGGTTCAGGGAAGCTGAGAAAGGGCAATGGGGGCCTTCGGCTTCTGGGATAGAAAGGTGGCTGTGCCTTCCTCCCACCAAGACTGTCAAAGTGGGGAACTTCTAACAACAGGGGTGCAGGTTCAGAGGCTGGGCATTCAAATAAAATGACAATCCACCTCAGACATCAACACTACATTCAGTGAGGGAAAACTGCAGCAAGACAGCCATGAGGCAGGCTTGGAGAACAGTCAGTCTCAGGTCTAGACAGTAGGAGGTCCGAGGGTTTGAGGCAGAAGAAAAAATGAAGACTAAATAGAGTATTTGATACAATATGGAGAGGTGGAAAAGTTGAGGATGTGGTTAAGGCAGATGGTGCCAAAAATCAGGAAAGACAATTGGAAACTCCCAAGAAAACAAACGAGCTTTACAAGGGAGGAAGTGCAATCTCAGTATACTGTTTAATTCTGCAATGAATGGTATTTGCATAGTTGAAATGCACAGCACTGGTTTTTAATTTAAACAAAAATAATGATGTAACTATTGGGAAAAAGTGTGAAAGAGATGGTTATGGTATCATGAAGGAAATGTGCATAAATGAAGAAAATGGCTAAACCCAGAAATGGCTGTGTAAGCTTCTTACTTAGAGATGCAGAGGTGACCCTGGGGGAGGTAGTCATAAGCTCTCTGAGCTAGTGGATTTTAAAAATCATGTGCATCGATTTTTAAAATTGTTTAAATTATTTTTAAAACAATAAATGTATGTAGAAAGGTAGTCCACCAGTTCATAGTAAATGACTTCTATTCCAAAAGTCATGATTCAGTTTGAGATTCCATTTCCTTTAAAAGCATTCAGGCGCGGTCTGTCTGGGAAAAGTCCAGCCATTGTTAATATAACGAGAATGGTTTGTGCGACATCAATGCAACCTGGCAGTCGAGGAGAGTGGACTGGAATGCACATGCGTGAGCAATGATGACCTCACTGTACTAGTCGGTGGGGGCGGTAGACGCCAATGAGTGAGCGTGTGTACTGTGTGGCTGTTGCATTCATAATGACTGAATGAGTAAAGCAGTGAATCTGCATCAAATATAGTAGTTACAGCTGGAAGCCAGGCATTCCTTTATTAAAACCCTCCTGCCCTAACCTGCTAAGCTGATGGCCAAAATCCAAGGGAGACTCAGCTGTGGTCTGGGCTCCAGCTGGAGATTTCTCCTTTGGGTTATTTCACTAATGTTCTTAACCTGGTCCTCATTCTTTTTATTTAATTTCCATTTTCTTCTATTTCCCTTCTTCCTCTGTTCAAAATGCCTGTCTCATGTTTGGCTTTGAGACAAAATGTATCATATATCTAGTTCTTTCTCCTGCCCAGATCTCCTACTAACTGGGCCGAAGGGAGTTTATTTTAGTGTTCACAGTTTGTTAACCTAGAGCAGGCCGTGCCTTTTTCCTGATTTAATTTCTTCCGGTGGCTCAGTTGAATGGTAGATAAGAACACCACTTGCCTTCCCACCGTGAAGCTGGGATGCTCTTTCTGGAGCACAGCCCATTTCTGTGTTGAATCCAGAGCCATACACAGTGAATGCTGCATGAGATTTTCAGCAGTCTTAAAAAATAAACTACCAGTCTTGTTTTGTTTAACCTCAAATGGAAGTGATTTTTGTTTTTCTTGTAATGGAAGTAACCCACGCTCACCCTAAAATAATTTAGAAATATAAAAAGCTAAGAAGAAAATAAAACCATAATCCTACCACACAAAGAATAATTCTCAAACTATTTGGTATGTATTCTTAGAAACCTTATTTCTGTGCATATAATTTCCCTACAAAAACACAATTTTACTACTCACCTGCTTTTTTAAAAACATATAGATGTACATCATTATTAATTGCACAACATTCATATATATAAATGTATATATAAATGTACAGTAACTTACTGAATTATTCTGAGATTGGGCATTTATGTTGGACTTATGTGGAAAAACATAAATATTAAAAAAAAAAACTGGCTGTGCTTCTTTTAATGTACAAACCCTAGAAACAACATAAATGTTCTCAGAATATCCTCCACGAAGTGGAATTGCTAGGATGTAACACATATATAGACACATCGCTTTTAAAAATACAGTCAGATGCTACAGAACTAACTCTAAGCATGAAATTAATACGCCGTCTTTTAGTTCTCAGAGATTACCTCCCCTAACACTCAGTGTGGATCTTCCCAGACCTTTTCCTTTATGGATTCATGGAAAATTTATAGTGAGGTCTATAGTTTTATAATTTTTTACCCCTGTATGAACATGTTATACGTATCTTACTGCAGCTGTAATTTTTCCTCTTTATATTTCTTGGAAATCTTTTCAATTACAGAATGGGACAAAAGCAGGTTTCTTATTGCTCATATGGAAAATAGTACAATATTAATAAATAATAATACAGGCATAAACTCAGGTACTCACAACTGTAAACCTACTTTTATCCCACCTTATATGTAGAAATTAATCTCCAGGATATATAAATACATATACATATCTATATGTACATATGTATATCTCTATATATTATATACATACATACATAATACATATATATGTTTTAAACATTCCCCTTGCAGGTTGGTAATGTTTGAGCTTTATGATTTACCTACCAAGAGCCTTGGAAATTTATTTCTTGATTCATTCAAAATAAATAAGTAAATTTGACTGAGTATGTGCCATGAACAAGGCTCTGGAGAAACTAAGCTGCTAAAGACTGAGCTTTTGGTCCAGTGATCACACAAAAGGGTCTCCGAGAGGGATTTCAGGAGACTTGTTTGCATTGAGGAATACCTCTCTCTGACCTCCTGCTTGAGATTCCCGGGTTCCAGAAGCTCATGTTCTTGCAGCCTTGCTCTTTGGGATCCAGGTGGACCGTCTTGAGCAGGTGGTGGTAGAATAGCTGCCCAGAGCCCACCCCCAATGCTCGGTTCCTAGGGAAGCTACAGACACCCCAGCCAAGTATGTTCCTCATTAAGTACACAAGCCATGGTATAGTAATACAGCACTATGGAGCTGTGAAAAATAAGGTCATTCTAAGTATGCTGATAGTACTCAAACCCTCAAGTGTGTTGTAAGAATAGTATGTTGTTTGCTACCATTTGTATACAATTTTTAAAGGTGTGGTATATGTATTTACATAGACTATCTAAAAGCATGTCAAAGTAATTTAATAGCACTTGCCTTTAAGAAAGGGAATTAGGGCTCAAGATTAGGAGAAAATATGCTTTCTATGTATATCTGTTGTGCTGTTTGAATTTCCATGACCACTTATTTAAAGGAAAGTTTTTTGTGAAAATAAAATTCTTTACATGTAATCATAAAGTAAGATGGTATCAACATAATAAACTATATAAACTGGTTATAAGCATGGACTTTGGTGTAGGCATGCTTACTGGCCACGTGGGCTTGGAAGAGTTATTTAACCACTAAACCTTAGTTTTCTCCTATAAAATCAGAGATAATAATAACTACTTTGTGAGGTTGTATGATAATAAGATAACAATTATTTGGAAAGCAATTAACATGGTGCATAATATGCGGTAAGCACTCAGATTTTCATTGTGTGATAGTTAATACTAAAGGGCCATACCTATCCGGGCTCCTGGTTGCCAGGGGTCATAATCTAACTCAGTTGTCTCCTAACACAAAAGGGAGTTCGTTGGCTTGACTCTAGCACCTCCCTTGAATGTATTGGGATTCACCCTTTCTCCTGTGCTTAGCTCTATTTTCCCCTATGTTGGCTCAGTTCCCAGGCAACTCCAGGATTATACCCTACTGCCTAATAACTCCCAGTGAAAAGAACCTAGTACTTTTCAACAAAAATCCCAGGATTGAGTGATTCATTCCACTTTTTTCATGGGGCCCATCTCTAAACCGGTCGTCTTAGTTAAAAGACTGGAATGTGCTGATTAGTAGGCTCAGATTACAGTACTCCCCTTTGTAACCATGATGGGAAGGGTCAGCTTAAGATGTTGAGCAATATCAGACCTTTTGTTTTCAGGCTTGGAAACATAGCAACCACGTGGACTGAGTTCCTTCCCCAACGGAAGAAAATGGAGGCAACAAATGTCAGGCAGGTGGAAAATGTGGTGCTCCCCACAGCCCACTGCTCAGCTGCCTGACCATTAATCCTGTTCTTTTCTGATGAGGAATGTGATCTTAGCTGGGGCTGAGGTTCCAGGAAGGTGCCATATGGGTGATCTGCACAGCATCTCCTCTGTGCAGCCTTGACTCCTGCTTAGGAGTCATGTAATATGAAAATCTGTTTATAAACCAAATAACTCAGTTGAGCAAGGGGTTCACCCTAACAGTAACCAAAAATTGAGATGACCAAGAGAAGAGATTTTCATCTGCTCCCAGGACAAGGGTGTGTAGGCAGAGACCACCTGCACTGTTTAAATCCGCCCATCTTGTTCTTTGTTTTTGTGTGTCTTACCATGGATGTGTTCTTGAATTTGCTAAATTAAAGTAATGCTGCTCCAAGCCCTGGCCAGGTAGTTCATTTGGTTAGAGTGTCCTCCCAATGCGCCAGGGTTGTGAGTTCAATCCAGGTCAGGGCACATACAAGAATCAACCAATAAATGCGTGAATACGTGGAACAACAAATCGATGTTTCTCTGTTGCTCTTTCTCTCTCTTCCCCCTCTCCCTTCCTCTGTCTCTAACTTCAATAAATAAAAAATTAAATTAAAGTCATTTTTTTTAAAAAGTAGTGCTGCTCCATTATATGTCAAAATTATTAGCCTTTTTCGAAAAGAGAGCCCAGTTAGTAGGCCCATCCTCAGATCTAGGAACTGCAAGTTCAGCCCCCACTCACTAGACAGTGGGGGAAAGGTAACGGGAAAACCCAACAGAAAACAGCCTTTGGAGAAGGAAAGTAACACAAGGGTCGCCTCCGTAGCACAGCATGTCCTCTCAACACAAATGCTGGCACTTGTAGACTTGTCGGAGACCTGACTGGCTTGTGGAGTCAATATGGCTACCTCGGTTTCTGCCCTCTCAAAGCTCATATCTTTTTGGTGAACATTTATAGGCTCGGTGGTTGTCATAGTGGCTGAGACATCATAGACCTTTTGCTTTCTGGATGTAGAGATTCTCTGGTGATAGAAACACCTTTAAAATTTAGTAGATTTTTCTATCTAGTACTTAGATTTGGTGAACTCTAGAGCTTAGTGTTTGGTAACCAAAGTCACACATCATGACTAGTCCTAGTCCTTAAAGTTCCATCTCAGTTTCTCAGCAACAGATTTCTGGATAATTTCCCTAGCCTATCAGTTTGCTGCTTCCCTAGGACTTGGCCTCAGAGCAATTTGAAACAATAGCCTCAGATGGAGAGGCAAAACTAACATTCCCCAGGCTGCTGGCCAGTGGGTAGTTTTCTGTTGTGAAGGTTCAAGGAAAGTACTGCCTAGGACCACAGAGTTGGTGGTCCCAGACTTTCCCATTTGCCTTCCCTCAGTGGACTTCAGCATGGGCCGAGAATACAGCTGTGTATCTTCTTGGATTGTGTTATACAGAGAAAAAGGCCTCTATGGCAAAGCTCTTTTCTTCTCTATCTTTAAGTAAGCCAGCCTCAAATGAGACTTGTCTCTATCAGTGGTCACTTCTTGAAGGCCACAAGAAGTGACCACACACTCTGCTACTCTTCAGCAGGGCTGCCAGCCCCACTGTTGCACCCTACTCAGCTATTCCCACACGCTGCCCCTTGCAGGACCACACTTTCAGGTTCTCAACTCTGAGTGCTTTAAGCAAAATGGAGATTTTATTGACTAATGTAACTGAAAAGTCTGGGGAAGACCGGTTGTTGCCCCCAGTGTATGTATGACCTGATCCAGAGCTTTGAATGGTGGCCTCAGACCCCTTTCTCTCCATCTCTCCACCCTGATTTCACCTGCAAAGGCTCCATTCTCAGGTAGCTTCCAGCTTCCATATGTCTATTTTACTGGGAAGGTACACCCTCTTCTTGCCAGTAGTTACAGAAAAACTTCTGGAGTTGGCCTTCATGCACCCAGCTTGGGTTGTATGCCATCCTGACCAGTCACTGTGCTGTGAAAGGAAGAGGTGCAAGAGAATGGACTATGATGGCCATCCAGGCCTGGGCCACCTGTCTGCAGCGGACTGTGAGGGAGTGGGGAGGTTACCTCCCAAGGAGCAGTTGGAGCATTTGCCTGATGAAGAGGAAATTTGCTGGGCCAACCAAAACAACAGGACTACACAAGGATTGGACACAACATTTGGGAGGGAGAAATGAAGTTGAGAAAACAAACTGGTGAATTGTCGGCCTTTAGAGTAATGTTTAGGCAATACAAAGATAATCTGTGCCACTAATGTAAGCCACATGGTAAAAAACAGGGAAAGAGGAGAAATAAGTTTAATATAATACTACCTTATTTATAAAGCCAACAAACTATCATTTTAACATATCATCAATATTCAAATTATTAGGATATTTTACCCTTTTTTTGAACTGTCTTCAAAATCCAGTGTGCATTTAAAATTTATAGCCCAAGTCAGTTTGGGTGAGTCACATGTGCCCAGCTGCTTACTGTAGTGAACAGTACAAACTGCTGATAACTTTCTGTGGAGAAACTGAATGTTTATCATCAGCTGATAACTTGTTACTTGCGCTTCTATTCTTGGGAAGTTATTTTGCAATTGTGAATTTCCTCATTAGAAGAACCTGCTTTAAAACGAGCTAAGATACGCATGGCCATGTGGAGTATCTAGTTGGTGCCACTTCTGTCTGAGTGCCCATCAGACCCACACAGTTACTTCGTTAATAATCTGCCTTCCCCCATGGACTCTGTGCCCTAGGTAGTTTAGGACTCCTCTGTCTTCCTTCTGTTCCCTATGCCCAGTGCCCAGGACATAGAAGACATGAAGTGGGTATTTTTTAAGTGAAATGCAAATAAATTTAAAACTAAGGTGAGGGCTTCTCATTTGCCAGGTTTGATGACAAAGTGGCAGGAGTAACATTAGTAGTTGAAGCTGAAGATTGGGTGTTTGCACTATTTGTTATTCTTACGAATGACCATCTGTAGTCTGTGACTAGTTGTGTTACCATTCAATCACTTAAAGAGAGGGGGAGAGATTGAATACCTACAGAAACCCAGGCTCTGTGCCAAGCACTCAGTGTACAAAGATAAATGGTAAACAGTCTCTGCCTGGAAGGAAATGAGAACCAGATTAGTAAAATAACTCATATCCAATAAGTGTTATGATACAAATAAACACAATGTTTGGGGAGGCACAAGGAAGGGGGTCCAATCCAGGTCAGAGACAGAGAGGCAGCAAAGTTAAACCAGGGAGGAGTTCATTTAAGTTCCTTGGTGCCTACTGTATTCCCAGTACCTAGCCCCGTGCTTGGCGCATGTATTGAATCAGCGAATAAATGAACGAAGTGGCTCCTGGACCTAGTCCTAAAGGATGCTGGATTTGTCCATCTGAGTATACACAGATGATCACTGCAGATGAAGACAGAGTTTGCATGACAGCTCAGCCCCCAGAGCCAGAACGCTGGCTGTGGGGACCGGCGAGACCTGAGTGAGTGGCGCAGGGGTGTGAGAACAGGCGTGAGCCTGCAGCACTGAGCACTGGGCACCAGCCGGGTTCCAAACAGCCTCACCTCTTGTGATTGTCCATATGACCGAGACGAATGATTGTACTTTCTTATTCCAGGCCAAGCGAAGGCTGGAGCTAGGAGAAAGCGGCCATCAGTACCTCTCAGATGGTTTGAAAACCCCGAAGGGCAAAGGGAGAGCTGCACTGCGAAGTCCAGACAGTCCCAAAAGTAAGGATTCTTTCATCTCTGATTCTCTGTGGTGCGGGTTCCCAACTTTCAAAGCTTGTGGCTGGAAGGATGCCAAGGTGTGAATAATTTTGGCATGTTTTGTTCTTTTTCATTTCTTTCTGCGCCTATCCAAAAAATAAATACAGTGTCTGCAGACACCCAGCAAAAGGTTTACAGAATCACTCCAATACCTAAATACTAACTTAAGGGGAGGCCTCTTAAAATGTGTGCAATTTCATTTTTCAACTCAGAATACAAGGTCTCTGTTGTGTCCTACAACGAAATTTAATTCTAACTCGAACGTACATTACTTCAGAGACCGAGGTTAACTGGGTGTAGGCGAACTGTGCCAGAGTCACCGACGTCTGTGGCGCCTACATCTCTAGCTCAGCATGAGGCAGCATAAAAATTGACTGACACCAGTGAATTGCAGCTCGTTTCCCTTTTCGCTGATAAGATCATCATTTCTCCTGGGAGAGAGAAGAGTAGGTGGGAGATGGCTAGCTAGTCCTTTACGTCTCAGGCATTTAATGATAAGGCTAAATTAGACTTTGTTCTCTCTCTCTCTCTCTCTCTCTCCCCTTCCCTGTAGTTTATGAATTAGGCAGTCAACCTGTAGATTATGTGTACTGCTAAATTAAACCTTTGATCTGTGACCTATCAGAGGATAGATACAATACTAAATAAGAAATTTCATTCAAGAGGGATGGAGAGTTGATTAAGACTCTTCCAGATTCCAGAGTCTGCATCCAAATACAGCATGAATTGAAATATTGGTGAGCAAGTTACACACACACACATGCTGGAGCCTGAATGGCCAGTCGAAGTGGATCTGTCTGCACCCCATCACAAGATGCTGCAGAGATTTGTCACCTGGCCCCATCAGGTTAGGCTCCACACGTGCGGATCCCATGGGGCTACAGCACTTTTTCATTCATTCAACAGACATTTTTGAGCACCTGCTATGTGTGAGATACTTCACTAGCCCTAAGGAATAGGGTAAGCCAAGGTAGAAACTACTGAGAAACTTATAGTAAAAGCAAACAGGAATTTGTACTGTCTCTTCTGTTTCTAATAAAGCAGTTTCACAGCTTTCTCTGTAACTTCACAAAAACAACAGCAACAACAGCTTTGCTTCCAATACTAATACTCGGGCTGCAGTGGGAAAGAGGGCTTGCTCAACTGCAAAGAAACCCTTCATTTCTTTACCTTTCCCCCTATTCCCCACCGCTCGGTTTTTGTTTTTCTTTAAGCTCCAAAATCTCCCTCAGAAAAAACACGGTATGATACATCCCTTGGTCTACTCACCAAGAAGTTCATTCAGCTGCTGAGCCAGTCACCTGATGGGGTCTTGGATTTGAACAAGGCAGCAGAGGTGCTGAAAGTGCAAAAGAGAAGAATTTATGATATCACCAATGTACTGGAAGGCATCCATCTGATCAAGAAGAAGTCTAAAAACAACGTGCAATGGATGTGAGTATCAGTCACATGCCCCCCACCCCCATCCCCTGATCAGATGGGATCCATTCAGATATTGCGCTTCTGCCCAGTCCCAACTGCTACATTCATGCCCGCGCTTGATTTCTTAACTCTCCTACTCTTTTCTTCTGTCTCCTTCTGCCTCCCTTCCTCAACTCCTTAGCCACGGGTTCAAAGTCTCTTTAGGAAGAGACTTATTTCGATTCTGTCAGAGATAAAAGTGTTTGTATCCCATTAGCTTCAAGTGAAGGGACCTGGGATTAATTAGGTCCTGCAGATGTGAAGGAGAATGCTGTTCACCTGTGACTATGAGGTCCATGTGTGTAATCTCAGGGACGCTTACGCATGTTGTAACTCCAGTAGGAATTTGGAAATTAACTATGTCCGTGTATTGACACATCTGTGTAAGTACACAGTCACCGAATATCTCTATCCATGCTTCTAATAGCAGATTAACTCACTTTCTGCATAAATGAACACAAGAGTTAAATGCCTCAGTTCCTTCTAGAAAGCAGAGATGATAATGTTTATCGCCTATATATCCACATGTGTGATTAAATTTGTGAATTATGAACAAGCACTTGAACAGCCAGTATTTTAGAAGGAACTATTAAAGCGTATTGGAAGGAATAAGTTATGTTGTGAGGGTTGAAAAAATACTACTTCAAACCTGAGAAGAGGGTGTGGCCTATGGTCTAGGAGAAACTCACTGGGTGTTCTGTGTTCTTGGGTACGGTACCTATATCTGTTTCCGTACCCTTCTTTCCCTTGTTAGTTGTTGGTATAAGACCCTCAGAAATTACCTAGGCCTTTTGTGCTTTTTGGATGATGTTTTGTTGAATTTCAAATCGTTCCATCTTTCTTTCAAATGTTTCCACTTTTCTATGTTTTCCTATCTGCTTCCCGCGCCCCCACGCCCCGCCGGAGGCATGTGGCAGGAAGGAGCTGCCTCTCTTTGCCCTTCAAATTTGAGCCTTCTGAATAAACAGGCCTCCTCTGTAGAAGAACCCCGAAAATAGCAGGGCTTTTTCACTTAATTTCTATGGTGTAAAAAGTAAAGGACTGCGTATATTAAAAAATATGTATGAATGTTCTAATTTTAACACTTGGCAAGCAAACAGTGTGACCTCCTATATCAAGTGGGGGCATTTACCCAGAGGATCGTTTCTCCCTGCCCTCCCTCGATTTTTCATTTTCCTCCTCCCTTCGGCCTCTCAAGTAGCCATGAAGAGTCTGTGTTTGGGTTTCTAGGGGCTGCAGTCTGTCTGAGGATGGGGGCATGCTGGCCCAGTGTCAAGGCCTGTCAAAGGAAGTGACCGAGCTCAGTCAGGAAGAGAAGAAATTAGATGAACTGATCCAAAGCTGCACCCTGGACCTCAAACTGTTAACCGAGGATTCAGAGAATCAAAGATATCCTTTGTGCCACCTGGTCATCGGGGGTTAGTGTCTTCTAGATTATTTCCAGAATTGACAGTCTTTGATGCACAAGGTAGAATTTTACTCTGGTTTCATGCTCACGTGTTGTGTGTGTGTTGTTTGTGCGTATGTGTGCATATGTCTGAATCTACTCATTTTTATATTAAAAGTCAGTGTTTATGGAAAGATAATCACCTACTATATCTATTTTATAGCAAGGAGAGACCTGTTTTTTAAGTCGTTTTATTCATGTGTGGTTGGTGCATATGGAAACACTCAGCGTAAGGCAACACTATTATAAGATGTGTGGTGTCAGTATTAATATTAATGACAACATTCTGCAGATTCATCTTTGGCTTTCCAGATTTTGGGTGGGTGTTAGCTGTCACTGTTGGGGTTCTCACATTCTGTTTTCTTTTCATCAGATATTGGAGCAATTGAAATTTGTTGAATCTGTCTGATTGAGCTACAGTTGAGAAAATCCAGAGTATAAAAATTATTCTATAATTTTTAAAGAGCACTATGCTGATTCACAACACTAAAAACTGATTTCAGAAGCACTGCAAGGCCTGAGGAATCTCAGTGTATCCGCTCATCTACAAACAGTTCTTGGAAACAAAGATACAAAAAGCAAGCTCCTGTTCTCAGTAGGCTGACAGTCTGCTGACCATCTCAGGACAACCTACTGTTCATCATGCCACTTCAGACAGAACAGTTAGGGAGAATACTTCATTGTTTTGGCGAGAAGATTTTGCAATGTTCTGAGTTATTCGTTGAAGACAAAAGCAATATTTTAAGTTGCCCCATCCCTGATTTCAGTTCCAAGCTTATTTATTCCACATTTACCTTTGTGAGAAAATAAAATGTGTCCTTCCCCGTTTCTTTTAGTGTCTCCTCTCTAACAGGCTTTCCCTTGGAGGGTATGGAGACATTTATTTTCTAGTTCAGGCCATTTTTTGAAACTGCAGTCGTTCATTTCCTGTTGACCAAAAGTTTAGCCTTGTCAGCTGATGATGAATGAAATGGAGAAAGAGGTATGCTAGTGTGCAGCCCCAAGTGGTGGCCAGAGTGGGTTTACGGGGGAAGAAACAGGAATAGCCCCAGTTGGGCTGTTTGAGTTGTTGTTTAGTCAGGAGCCCCAGCGAGAAGATGTGCAGTCACACGTGATTGGCAGCTTGTGGTTTATAACATTGTCACCTACATTAGCTTTCTTTGGGACCTTTGTTGCAGAAAATGAAAGCTTCCTTGCAGGAGGCTGCTAACCCAAGAAACAAATCCAGGAGGGAGCCGCAAGGGAAGCACTTTTAAGATTAGAGAATATATTTGCACAACTTATTTCAATTTGCCATTCAGTTCCGAATTTGGTACAGCTTGTTCACAAATGTGTTGAAATTTTCTTTCCTGGAGCATGTTGAGTAATTGTAGATGAGTTTTTATTTTAATGAGTTCTTGTCACATAGCTTTTGACGGTGGGTTGTGGTGTAAGTACCTGATCGGGCTCCCCATGTTCTCAGTAAAAATTCTGAACTGTCAGGCCTTTTGTAAGGGTACCAGTTGGCTTTCTTGATGAGGTAAATGGTGGCATGAAACCTGGACTCCTGCTTCAGCTGTCCAGTCCAGCTCGACACTGTGGGCTGTCGTCTCAATTACTGAGACTTAAAGAAGATAGCCTTGATAGATGCCCTTAAATGTATGTGCAGATTTGGGGTGGATGTGTTTGTTTTTCTGAGGACTAAGTTCTTAGCTTCCTTCAATTTCTAATAAAAAGCTACTATTCTAAGGGACATTATTTCCTCCAGGCGCTCTAAGTCCTATTTCTGTGTTCAACATATTAGATCACAGAGTCTATTAGCTACGTTATATTACCCATAGAAATGCCTTCATTGAGTTATGATTTGCTGTTTTATCATAGGCATTTTTTGTAGGTTTATGAAGGAAAAATGCTGGCTGAAGACATTGTACATTAATTGTGTTACTCCATGCCCCTTATATAAGAAAGCCATGCAGCCTGTTCTCTCTTCGTGCCAAGTAAAAGCTTATCTCTCTAGGCAAGCATGCATGAATGCTTTTATCATATAATAGTACCATATTCTCTCATGATATCCTCTTAGGTTTGGCTGCCAGCGCACTTAAAAGAAGTGTTCAGTGCTCAGAAGTAACTACCCAGAGTACTGAAATATAATGTTACTCTCTTTTCCTAAATTAGTGTTTCTCAAATTCATTCATTCAGGTTGCAGACCATCTGGAAGCTGCTTTCTTCCTTGTGAACACTGAAATAGTGATAGAGTGAATCGTATCATACAAAGGATAATTTTCTAACAGAGAAAGACTGACACTCTTACCAGTAGACAATATATGATCACAACCAGCCTAGGTACACTGAAGAAAACATGTTGCCTGCCTGAGCATTGTTGTGTTCTCCCATTAATTTATTTGAACTTACTCTGTTTCTGTGTTTAATATTTTAAATAGCCATGGACTTTTTTAAAATGTGCAGGAAGAAACTATACATTTCTTTTGTTGTTTAGAATCACCCAGAAAATAATATTCATGGGAGATCGCATATATTTAAAGATCTTGAAAGCAAGACAGATATATTCTTATAAACTCATAAAATATTTCAAGAATTCTCCATGCATCTCTTGTGTTATCTCCTCATAATGGTTACATCTGAGGCAATTAGTTGGAAGATTTCCTTAACACTCATTACGTTAGCTTATGTTACATATCAAGATATCCGAAAAATTAGTGGCCTTAAAGACCAAACTGTCATAGTTGTGAAAGCCCCTCCAGAAACAAGACTTGAAGTGCCTGACCCATTAGAGGTAAGGAGACGACATGTCTTTGTTCATCTGCAGAGTTCTTTATGGAATGCCGCAAGTTAAAGAATCGTTGATTCATGGCTCGAGTTCGTACCCTCAAAAAAAACTCAAAAGTTCTTTCCTCATCTATTTTACTTCATCCTAACTTTAGAAGCATTTCACTGGTTCAGTATGATGTTTTGAGTGTCCAAAAAGTCTAATTTTAATATTAACAGGGCACTCAGCTCAAAGTGGCATACAACTCCATCCCTTCTGCACTTCCTTTTTTACATAATTTGTTGCTTCTGATCATTTTGAACTTCTGGGGAATTTTAAGTTGATTACTCTGGTACCTACCACAAATAGAGATACAAATGTTTTAAAGTATCTCCCTAACTTACCACATTTAAGAATTTATCATTTATATTATGTTTACTTTCAAGGAATGAAATGGGACTTTGGGTCATTTGATAGACTAGCATATTGTAAGAAAGTAAGGGCATATTTTTGTGATTGGTTTCAGATATTTTTTATAATAATAGAGCTAGACTATAACTCTAAGGTAAAGAAATGTAGTAAAAAGAATATGCATAGAAAAATAAAAAGAGTGAAATTTCCAAGCTCCCATCTAGGTGGAGTTCACCTTAAGTGATAATAATAGCTCTGTGACCTAGATGAAGCGGAATGTTAAATATTAGTGTGCTGCATTCTCTTATTAAACTCAGTTCCAGTGGTTATTAAAGTTCAACATAAAAATGCCCTACCATAAAGGAATAATAATGTGGAAATATTGCATTTGGAATACTAAAAGGACCTTTTAATAGTTTGCAAAAGAAAAGAATATATTTGGAGAGCATAATTCACTTCCTTTAGGGCAGGGGTCAGCAATTTTTTTTTTAAGGGCTACATAGTAAATATTTTTGGCTTTGTGAATCACATGGTCTCTGTTGGGACTATTCAACTACACAACTGTGCCATTATAGTGTGAAAAATAAAACAGCCGTGGGCAATGCATAAGTAATGGGAATAAGCATGACTGTGTGCCAATAAAACTTTATTGGGTTGGCCAAAAAGTCCATAAGGTTTTTTCTGTAAGATAAAAAACACAGGTTTTATTTTCACCAATAACTTATTAATTTGGATATTTTGAGTATGTCAGCTATCTCCTGTGTGATATAATGCGATTACTCTCCAATAATGTCTGAATTTCATCGCTGTCAACTTCAACTGGTCTACCCAATGGTGGAGCATCACTCAGCAAAGATTCTCCAGCACGGAACTCACAAACCACTTTTGACATGTTTGATCAGTCACAGCACCTTATCCATACGCTGCACAAATCTTTTATGTGTTTCAGTTGCATTTTTACCTTTCTTGAAATAATAAAGCATAATATGCATAATATTTTGTATAACGTGCCAAAAAATGTCACTTAAATTCTTCCATCTTCAATATTAAAATGGCTACACAAAAATTCACCAATTTTGGTGTATTTTTTCAAAGCATGCTGATATGACAGCTGTCACAATACAATCTAACAAAATTGTTTCAAATAGAGTTAAAGACAACTAAGCACTACTAGAGCCATCTTACAGAAAAAAGCCAAACAAACGTTTTGGCCAACCCAATACAAAAGCAATTTGTAGACTGGGTTTGGGCCTTGGGGTATAGTTTGCTGACCTATTCTCTAGAAGATGACAATCACTGATAAAGGTGGACTACCTATGAAAAAGCAAAGTGAACTACAAAAATGACACTTACCTTACATTTTTAGATGAAAATGACTATAGCTTTCATTTTACAAAGAACTTTTGCTTTGAACTCTTATCATTCTTTTCTGTTCGTAGAGCCTACAAATACACTTGGCAAGTACCCAAGGACCCATTGAGGTTTACTTATGTCCGGAAGAGACTGAAACACACAGTCCAGTGAAAACAAACAACCAAGACCACAATGGGAATATCCCTAAACCCACTTCCAAAGGTAAAAATTCTGTTTTTGTCATTTGGAAACTATGTTTGAAATGAAGGTGACTACAAGGATCCTGTATCAAAACCACAAGTCTAGGCAGGACACAGAATCTTCTGTTATTACTGTTATTAAGGTAACATTTTTAAAAAGGCATTCTGAGTAGTTTACAGAATAAAATAATGGTCTCAGGCTAATGATTCCTCCACCCACTAATGGAGTCCCTCAGGCTCTTGCTATTGGCAGAAAGCATTTCCTGGCCGTGTTTGGAAAACCAGCCATAGTGGGAGTGAAGCTGGGTGAATGAATCATCAGCTACATTTTAGCCACACACCTTTGCATGATGCCGTAGAGATCATTTGAGAGAGAAATAAAGTTTGTAAAGGAAAAGCCTTCTATCAAAGAAGTTTTGTCTTGATTTCCCCTCCCTCCCTTCAATGTGATGGGGAGAGGATGTTGGCGGAAACCCCCAGCAAAATAATTCTGCTTCTTCCTCCACTGTCCCTAGACCAAAGGAAGATATTTGTGATTCCCCCCCCCCCCCCCCCCCCAGTTTCTGGTTGGGGATGTGCATTTAATCTCCTCCCCGCCCCCCACCCAATACAGCAACAAGAATAGCAAGGATTTACGTGAATAGGTCTGATTTAATAATGAGCAAAGCAGTGCAGTAGATGCCTGAAACTGGGGGCAGTGCCGAACCCTGCACAGTAGACCCTTGAACAACAACAGGGTTAGGGGCTCCGAGCTCCCCACACAGTCAAGTCCACATACAACTTTTGATTCCCCAAAAACTGAAGTTGTCCCTTGATAACCAAGGGGGATTGGTTCTTGGACCCCTGCAGACTCCCAGCTGCTGATTGAAAACAGTACAAGTATTTATTAGGAAAAAATCTGAGTTTAAGTGGACTCATGTTGTTTAAGGGTCAACTGTATATACTGTTTTTTTCCTAGACATGCATACTATGGTAAAGTTTAATTTTTAAAGTAGGCACAGTCAGAGATTAACTACAACAACTATTAATAAAATAGAACAATTATAACAGTATACCCTAATAACAGTTATGTGCATGTGGGCTCAAGTGAGTATGTCTTGTTATTTGTATTTTTTAGAGGTATCTTTGATAAGCCATTGTTCAAAAAAGAGTAACTTAAAAGCAGCGAGTTTGTACTAGGGAGCAAACTTTACAGTATGTATGGAGAAGGTCAAAAGGTTTACAGTTGTTTGCATGGAAAATAATACAGTAATTAATAAGTAATAATCTAAGGATAAATTCTTTGTTTTGAGTGCTCACAACTATAATCCTCCTTTTGTTACAGCATGTATATTTTGTTTTTCCTTAAATAATGACTAATATCAGAGAGAAGTTTTTTCCCCTGTTAACCTCTAACCTTCGGGGGTTTTGCATTCTTGTTTAACAGCAGGTACCTTAAGGGATGAGTAAGTACACCAGAACAAAGCAAGACTTCCTGAGGCGAACTGTATCGTAATGTTGTCTAGTTGTTATTAGCAGAGGGTGAATGCTTTTAAAGCAGCAACCTGCACATTCTAACAGAAAAATCATTTTGATTTTCTCCTAACGTATTTTTGTGTTTTCGCCAATGTTTTCCATTCAGACTTGGCTTCAACCAACTCAGGACATAGCGATTGCTCAATTTCTATGGCAAACCTTTCTCCTCTGGCCTCCCCCACCAACCTTTTACAGCAGACTGAGGACCAAATTCCTTCCAACCTAGAAGGACCATTTGTGAACTTACTGCCTCCCCTGCTCCAAGAAGACTATCTCCTAAGTCTCGGGGAGGAAGAAGGCATCAGCGATCTCTTTGATGCTTATGATTTGGAAAAGCTCCCGCTGGTGGAAGACTTTATGTGTAGTTGATTATGCTTTGTGAACTCCCCTTATAAACCAATATTTTTTTATTAAGGAACCAGAACACCTGTCATGCAGTGTTGTCCCTTCCTACCTTCTTCCTCCAAGATAGTATCATGAAGTAAACTACAAACTTCAGAACAAAGCTGACATTTTAATGATTTTTGTTTTTTAATAAATTGTCTAAACGCACAGTTGCAGGCTCCCTTGGGAAAACCCTGCTTTTCCCCAGGCTCCACAATCTCCTGGATGAGTCAGCAAGTGAGAAAATGTGCAATCAGGTGTCTCTCACCCATACTTTTCCTCCCTCCCACCCTCCCTCCCTCCCGGATTGGCTTGCTGTGCCTGACGGATGGGCTGTAGAATGGGGTCTGGCCACCTGGCCCTCTGGAATACAGCAATCTTCCTTAATAGCATTTCAAGCCGTGCCTTCTCTGCAGAATGCATGTCTTTGGGGTCTGCTAATACGGAATGGAACTGCAGGAACTGTAAACTTGAAGTCATGCAAAAGTATGAAATGAATTTCTTCAGTTCTTCTTAGGAATATTTAAATTACTGTCATAATTCAGTGTAAGCTATGGACTGTGTGTCCCACACTAGAAGGTCAAGGGAACCTCCACAGCCTTTCGGATGAAGAACCTGTTTTCAAATACTTGTTGCAGATACAGAAGAATAGTCACGTTCTGCCACTCTAAGCTGTTGTGGATTTTCCTGTCTCCATAAACCACTCCCACTCCCCTGCCCCCAACGTGTTTGTGAGTTTAAAGTTGATTTTTAGCAAATGCCTACTTAGGAGTTCTTTGTGGATCGTTATAGAGTTTTTATTTTTTTTTAGCTGCCATTTAAGCATTCCTGTGGCACCCATCACCATTTCAATTGTTTACTTTGAAGCAGTTTTTACTAATTCAAATTATTTAAGCAGAGGTAGAGAACCTCTCTGATCAGAGCATCTAAACGTGTGATCTAAGGTTTAACAGCCTCTGCAAGAAGCATTGCCCCATCTGGCTTCCTTCCCTGGAGGTGGAGCTTGGAGCGAGTTGGTCTTGGAGCTCGCTGACATGGGTGGCCCATTTGAAAGGAGAACCAGGTCAGATGACATAGCAACCCCGAGGAGCAGCAGGTGTGGATCCCTCTGCCCTTGGGCTTCCCCGGGCCCCGCGACCCGGGAAAGGGCTCTCTTACACTGCACTCAGGGAGACCACTTCTCAGGATGGGGTCAGATGGAGAGGCCTCTAGGGAGAAAGACATCCCATTGTGTGAGTGGCATCCTATCAGTGGCATTTACTCAAGCTGGTGAGAACAGGGAGCTCCCACTTTGTGGGGGGCTGCCATACCCCTGGCCAGAACCCCTCCCCCTTCCTCTATGAAGGAATAAGTTGGACCAAGGGAAGTGCGGACGTGGAAAATGAAGTGATAGAAGGCCAGGGTGTTTCCCCGCTGTACTCTTCAGGAATGGTGTCCCAAGTTGGAGGCTTCGTGTGAGCTGCAAATCCCACCGGTTATGTCCAAGATAGGCTCTCCCATTGGTCAGGGAAGATGGCCATTGTCCACCGGGAATGTGACATAGTACCTCAAATCCATTCCTTGGATGCTAACGGGAATGAGGGAGTCTTATAAAAAAACAAACAGAAGTTGAAATGCTATGTGCCTGGCACAGTGGTTGGCACATAGTAGGCACTCGATTCACGTGTGTAATTGAACTGAGAATATCCCTTAGGAAAAATACAAAACACAAAACCACAAACTCTAGGTAGATTTCCACAATATGCAAAGTGGTGGTGGGGTCAAAACCATGACACCAGCACTTTAAATGATTTGTGTAGGTATGTGTGAGTGTGTGTTTGGGAAGAAAAACAAAGGTGCAGATTACCCTCCTTTTTCTTCTGCCTCCATCCCCAGCCTCCTCCCCTCACACACACTGGACTTGGTACAAATATCATGTGGTCCGAGATGAAGCATTGGGGTGGGGGAGGGAGGGAGGGAGGGCTTTGTGTCAAGTGCCTACTGGAAATGCACTGTGGGGTTTTTTCCTGTATGGGAAACCATTTATGCCAAGCTTTTCCCCATTTCCCGTATTTATCTCATCTGGTTAGCTGCCTCTGCTTCCAGCTTTGTGTGATTCTCTTTGCCAGCTGCACGGAGCTGACTTTTTCCCAAAGTCTGAAGACTGAGCTCGCCTGGCTAGGTTGTTCTGTGTTTTGTTGAATTTCTCGTTAATGTAATGCCGTATTTATTTTTTTTAATGAAAGGAATACTAATAAGTCTTAAAAGTCCCTTCACGCATAAGATATCTCCAGTTAATGGGCTTAACTGGTGCACATTAATTAAATGTCCATGCTGTGTTCTGTTTGCGTCAGTCCTTTCCTTTTCGACACAGTCTCCGGCACACAAAGTGGGTTAGTCGTCCAGTATTTGTGTTACTTTAAGTCAGAGTATGCCGGTTTCCTGGTACCATTGAGTTGCTGCTATTAAAGCTCACACATGAAATGGCTAAAAGTTACAAGTGTGCGAATTATGACTGCGTGAGCCTTAGAAAATAAACTGTATAAAGGGCAACACATGAGCTGTCAAACAGTGTTAAGGTGTGTGTTTATATGTACAGACTTGTGCATAGCAATGGTTCTATTTAAGTTGGTATGTAGTCTACTCACATTTTCATTATCTAGCAATTTTGTACAGAGATAGCAATTAATTTGTAAACACTGCCAGAATATTTTCTAGCTGGTTTGTAATTTTTTAAGAGTGTTATATTTTGGGTTTTGTTGTGGTTCTTGTTTCATTTTTGTTTTGAGTGTAGATCTGTAAATAAAGTTGCAGTATTTAAAGCTTTAGCTTTCAGGAAAAAGAAGGAAGAACTCAGCGTGTGCATGACAACTCGTGTGCGTGAGAGCAGGGGTTGAAGGGAAGATGCCTTGTGGAGTGAGTCGGGTGGCAGTTGTCCAATTGTGGGAATTTCCTTTCCTCTGGGGTATAAGATTTTGTCAAAAGGAAGTATTTCTCCCAAAATTGGGAGAAGGCAAACTACTAATCAGTTTAGCTTTGTGTCGTATGCTAGTTTGAAAAAGAAAATGTGTAATATAATGTAAAAAAAAAAAAAGCTTTTATGATGGATTTTGTAAATAGATTTGTTACAGGGTAACCTGTTCTCTAGCTGTGATCTTACCACTTCAAATGGGTGTAATTTGAATAAATTTTGTATGGTAAAGGATCAATAAAATGATTTTTTTTTAAGACTTCAGACTTGTGAATGGATTTTCTTACCATGGTCTTCTACTCCTACATTAATTTCATGTTTAAAGACCTGCTATAACAAGTTAAGGAGGAAGTTTGAACACAAGCTCAAAACATTGTATGCCTTGCCCTCCACTTGGGACTTCAGGAGCATTGAATATTTGCGGTGCAGCGCTGGCTGGTCCCCACTTTGGGAAGAGCAGGAACTCGCCGTGTCTCTGACCCCGCACAGAGGCCACTCTGGCACTGAGGGCTTTTTACACTGAGACAGTGACAAGTCAAGTTTTGTTCTCTATCAGGAGTATGAAGCAAATAAAGTTTCTTTCTTGATACTGGTAATTACTTCCCTTGTTATTCTGTATTTCTTATAATGCCATATTGGGACCTTTCTGCCTGCCTTGTCACACTCTTAATAGTCATCTAAAAACTCCAAAATATACACAGGAAAGTAAGCCATTCCCTGCCCTCCCCACTCTATTCACCCCAGAGGTAACCACTATTTTCACTTTTATTCACCATCTCATTGTTTACTGCACTTAAATAAAAATGTATGTGCCTGGGTATGTATATATTTAACAAATATATGCTTATCTAGGTCTTTTTTTTTAAACTAATTACATCTTAGACACCTTTCCATGTATACTTATAGATCATGTTCATTCTCCAAAGGTTGCATAGCATTCCAGTAATTAAAAATATATTTAATAATTTATTAACCTAGGTGATTTCGTATTTGAGTGATTTTTGTTTGTTTTGCTATAAAGTAATATATAGCATTGAATGCTTACATTATGCTAGGTACTACTTATATTATGCCAGGTAAAGCACCGTTAATGACAACATTACCCATTAAGGATGTTTAATGCATTCACAGTCTTGTGTAAGATCACCACTATTTCAGAATATTTTCATCCCAAAAGGAAACCCCATACCTGATGAGCAGTCATTCCCCATCTCCTATTCCCAGCCCCTGGCAACCACTAGTCTGCCTTCTGTCCCCATGGATTTGCCTAGTCTGGATACTTCCTATAGATGGAATCATCCAATATGTGACTTTTTGCATCTGTCTGCTTTTACTTAGCATAATGTCCTCAAGGTTCATCCAAGTTCTAGCATGTGTCAGTATTTAATTCCTTTCTATACCCAAATAATATTCCATTATATGGAATGATCCATTAATCAGTTGATGAACATTAGGGTTGTTTTCACCTTTCAACTACAGGAACTCTAGGTATTGTTGTAAGTGCTTTATTGAGCACTCTTGTCAAAGCATATATCACTTGCTAATTTGTTACCTCCTCTTCCAGAATGTATTGTGCCCCAGTTCTTAGGATGCATCCTGGCACATAACACCTATACATATTTGAATGAATTATTCCCATATTTTAGGCGGAGTTTGAGGTTGAAGAATTTTTTTCTAAAAGCAACCCAAGGCAGGAGTGATAGAATGAACTCCAAGCTTTTTCACCTGTGCTGTCATCTTAACACATTTTGTACCTCGTACTGGAATTATTACTATTTTGCATTTTTGCCTTCATCCTTAGTTCTGTCTGGAGTCTCGTGAATCCTGGAATTTGGGGACCTGATTTTGTCATCCAACATAGCTACTATCTGTCTACCTAGTACCCAATGCAAGAATACCTGCATCTTTGGTCAGCAGGTATTCTATAGTTAAGCCAATGATGAAATCTGAACAAAATTGTACAAAGATGTATTCCTTCTTGCATTTAGACTACTGAAGGCAGGAGGTGGTTAGAGCTAGCAAATAAAACAAGAATTGCCCACATACGAAAGGAGTGGAAAATGTAGACAAGATAAATGTGAACCTATATGATTAGGGCTGCATCCTTTATATAGGGTGCACTTATGATTAGGATGTGTAAATATTTTATGATTCAGAACTTGAGTATTTTTTTTGTAAGTGGCCCTTTTCTATTGTGGGAATAATTTAGAAATCGGTCTCAATAATATTAAGAGAGAAAATGAAGCCATTACAGAAAAATTAATTGTATTCACTCACAGTGTCCATTAAGAGAAATTGATGTTCTTTTATTCATTCTACTCTGAACAAGCCTAAAGTGATTATGCCAGGACTGCTCAAAGTGTTGGGGTCCAAATAGAAAAAGTCACAGTGCTGACAGCAAGAGGAGGCTTACAGTCTGTTTGGGGGAAAACAAATTTTAGCTAGAAGCAAATACTGAGGGCCAGATACTGAATAAGTAATTCCTGAAGCCATGTTTGAAGACTTGGAAAGACAGATGGTTAGATGCGGAAATGGAGATGAAGGGAGGATGAAGCCTTTACAAAGCGGGAGAGATGATCTCTCCTGAGGTTTAGGGACCTGTGCATCCGGATGCAAAGTGCTTGCAGAAGACTGCCTACTAGGCACAACTCAGATGTAAATCAACAGACGCATTTTCTAGAACCTAGGGAGCTGGGGAGCCTCACTCTACATCTAGACTACAACCTGATTTCATGAAGGAAAATGACAAGAGTAAATGATCATGCATTGGAGTATTGCTGAGAATTCCTGCGTTGGCAACTTAGAATTTATCAGCCAGGAGTCAATCAGAAGTTAAAAGAATTAACATTCATAGCAGGAAGTTGAATGCAAAAAGCAAGCTTTTCATTGCACCCTTAAATCTGGGACCTGAGAACTGAAAAGACAAATGTATTATAATATTCTGTAATGTTTATAATACTAGAAATTAATATGCTTTTTGTGTGTGTGAAGAGTATTATCAAAAAGTTCTGGAGTTGCATGTGCTGGAATGTCTGGGAAGTGCTGTGGGGCACAGAAGGACAAAGTCCTGTGTTATCAGGGATGTGCCTCAGAAGCAACTCGGAACTCCAGTGGTGCTTCCACTGGGACATGTTGGGACTTGGGCATTTACCGTACGACAGAACAGATAATTCCCAGAGGAAAGGGAAGACATGTGCATCCTCTCTTTTCTGTATCAACTACAGTGGCTGACTGCATACAAGTCAGGAACACAGAAATATGATATTAAAACCTCAGGAATTAAGATAAACAAATAAACCAAAAACATTAACAAAGGCCTAGTTTTTCACCTCAGCCAAAGCTTTGTCAACTGGCAACAATCATAGAATCACTGAATTTGAGTTGGAAGGCAACCTCATATCCAACAAGAAGCTGGATTCATCATGTGACAATCAGTTACCAATTTTTTTTTTTTGTTTTCAAAGAAAACAGTCTCCAAAATCCTAGTCCAACACTTTCTGCTGTATCCACAAGGTCTCTTAGCTCCCTGCTCAGATTCACTCATCAGAAAACTGCCTCTTCCCAGTCTGGGCCCTGGAACCATACATAGCCTGGCTGTCACGGTCCGTTCATCACTTTGAATTAGTGTAAGACTCTGGAATAAGCCCTGTCGTGTTGTCCGCTAGCTCTGCAGTTCTTCCCACTCCTCCATACCACATCCCATGGGTGTGTGCCATCATTATCCTCTCTCTGTGCCTGTGTTGGGCACGACAAATTGGGAGAGATGGAAGCTGTGGGAAGCGTACGTTGGGAGGAGTTCTCAGTGATTCTTTGTCCTCAGTCTTTGACGAAAATAAATTCACTCTATTTAAGTACAGGAAGAATCAAATTGGCAGCAGCTCCTAATAGGCTGTTCTGTTTCCCCTATAAAAGACTCAGGCTTCTCTTCCTACACAGACCACTTTTCAGCTTCAGAATCCCTTAAAATACTGTATCTCACCTCTGATTAGTCCTTAGCATTGCACAGGGCTTTACAGTTTACATAGTATTTTCATATCCCTCGTTTCTTCACCTAAAACTTTTTGTAACTGATGGCAACAGCTGCAGAAGTAACTAATCAATCTACAAGTCACAAAACAGTGTGTGGGCAGTGATGTGTGTAAACAGAAGAAGGAAAGCAGCCTCAAACCGTACTCTGGAGACCCAAGGAGCAATTCCACAAAAGAGAACTGAAATAATAACAAAAGTAAATAAAAATTAAATCATGTCAACAAAAAGAGCTTGTTTAAATGGGTTAGGGATAGGAATAGAATGTGCGTACTTAGAAATGGGAGGAGACAGAAGGAGATCCAAGATGCTCAAAAAGAGCCACAAGCTAAATTCTGTCACTGGCAAGAAACCAAAGAATGGGTGTTCCTTTAGTTAAAGTACCATCATCATTGACTCAGAGTTTGGGTATATATTAAGGGAATAAAGTGGATGGTAAAGGCAAGAGCAGGCATAGGAGTGTAATGAAGGAAAGGAGTAGGTAGAACTTATGCAATCTTTTTCAGAAAATAGAAACAGAGGAAATACTTCCCAGACCATTCTATGAGACCAGCATTACCCTAATATCAAAACTAGGCAAAGCTATTACATAAATGGAAAACTAGAGACCAATATCTCTCAAGAACATAGATGCAAAAGGCTCAACAAAATATTAGCAAATCAAATCCACTAAAATATGAAAAGAATTATATACCACAACTAAGTGGGATTTATTCTAGGATGCAAGCCTAGCTCAACATTTGCAAATGAATTAATGCTATCCATAACATCAGCAAGTTAAAGAAGAAAAATCATCAGTAAATGCTGAAAGAACATTTCACAAAATACCTCTTCATGATAAAAACTCAGAGAACTAGAAATAAAGCAAAACTTCCTCAGATAGATAAAGAGTATCTACAAAAACCCTACAGCTAATATCATACTTTATGATCATAGAGAAACTAGATGTTTCCCCCCTAAAACTGGAACCAAGACAAGGGTATCCCTCTCACCACTCTTGTTTAACAACATGCTAAAAGTCCTGGGTAACACAAGAAGACAAGGAAAGTAAATGAAAGGCATACTGATTGTCAAGGGAGAAACAAAACTGTCCTTTGTAGGTGACATGATTGTTTATGTAGAGAATTCCAAAAAAATCTACAAAAAGCCTTCTAGAACTAATAAGTAATTACAGCAATATTGCAGGGTATGAAGTTAATATATAAACATTAATTGTATTCCTTTATACCAGAAATAAAAATTTAAATTTAAAAGAAAAAACACAACAGCACCAAGAAAAGAAAATACTTAGGTATAAACCAAACCAAATATGTATAAGATCTACATGAGGAAAACTTCAAAGCTCTAATGAAAGAAATCAAAGATTTATGTAAATGACGATCTAGTCCATGTTCATGGATGAAAAAATCTTACTGTATTTTTCAGACTATAAGACGTGCCCCCCCCAACTTGAGAGGAAAATGGGGGTACATCTTATAGTCCGAATGTAGCTTGCCTGGCTTGCTGTGGGGGGGGATGACGGATCGGGGTCACAGGTTATTAAATATTTTACCACATTTTTTGCTTCACAATGTTTTCTCCTATTTTCCTCCTCTAAAACCTAGGTGCATCTTATGGTCCAGTGCACCTTATAGCCCTAAAAATACGGTAATATTGTTAAGATGTCAGTTCTTCCCAATTTGATCTATAAACTCAACTCAATCCCAATTAAAATCCAAGCAAGCTATTTTGTGGATTTTAGCAACAAACAGATTCTGAAGTTTATATGAAAAGGGAAAACCCCCGTGGTAGCCAACACAGTACTGAAGAATGAAGTTGAAAGACTGACACTACCCGACTGGAAGACTTCCTATAAAGCTATAGTGTTCAAGTCAGCATGGCACTGGTGAAAGAATAGACAAAGAGATCTGAGAGACACAAGAGAGTCCAGCAATAGGCCCCCAGAATACAGTCAACTGATCTCTGAGAAAGGAGAAAAGGCAATTCAATGAAGAACAGTCTTTTCAACAAATGGTCGTAGAACAACTGGATATCCACGTGCAAAATAAATAAATAAATAAATCTAGGCACAGCCTTTACATCTTTCACAAAAATTAACTCAAAAGAAACCATAGGCCTAACTGTACAATACAAATCAAAAAACTTCCAGAAGATAACGTAAAAGGACATCCAGGCCAACCTGAATTTAGTGATGACTTTTAACATACAATAACAAACGCATGATCCATGAAAAAGCATTGACAATTTGAACATCATTTGATACAAAAATATTGTTGACTCATTCTTAAGTTAGGTGGTGAGTTCATAGGTACTCATTTTTTATTAAGCATCTAATTTTATTTTTTATTATTTTTAAATATTTTATTTATTTATTTTTAGAGAGAGAGGGTAAAGGAGGGAGAAAGAGAGAGACAGAAACATCAACGTGTGGTTGCCTCTCATGTGGCCCCCACTGGGGTCCTGGCCTGCAACCCAGGCATGTGCCCTGACTGGGAATCAAACTGGCGACCCTTTGGTTCGCAGCCCGTGCTCAATCCACTGAGCTACACCAGCCAGGGATTAAGCATCTAATTTTAAATTCATACTATGTATCTTTTGTACATGAAATAATTAAACAATTAAAATTTTTCTTAAGTTTGGGCCCTGAAATGCCAGAAGGACACAGGTAAGGGACTGACAGGTTCCTTGACAACCAACTGGCCTTTAGGTTTCTAAATGTGATGTTATGTTGCCCAGTATTGCCAACTAGCATTAGAAAAATAGCACACCACACATTGAGTTCTCTTGTTGTGCATTGCAGCAAAGACTTCTAATGGAGAGATAAGAATAGAGAATTGGGTAGAATTAATAGAAAGTCAACGTTTTGCAATTCATTATTTTATTTTTTAAAGATTTTATTTATTTACAATTCATTATTTTTTTAAAAAGCTCAAAAATTAAATCAGAAGCCAAAACTTAGAAGAAAAAAAGCAAGGAGAAAGAAAATGTAGAGGTTTACTGAAGCAGAACTACCAAGTACTTTGCTTGTGAAGAGCAGATACATGCATACTGAGTGCCAGGACCCACCCTTGATTAAACACGGTTTTCCTCCAGGCCCCTTATCCAGTTGTGTTCACTTATTTTCTCCTTAAAGGCCCCAGGGACAACTTGTTTGGGGTTATGTGTCAACATGGCTGGGCCTGTAAGAGCAGAAAGAGCCGAGGAAGAAGCCTCTACTGATACTGCACTGGGTGCTCTGCCCCTTTTGGAGTAATTTCACGAAAATACTAGGGAAAGAAAATTGGAGTAAGACCTTTCTGAACCATTCTTGCTGATTTATTCCTTCTTGCCTGTCTCGCTTCCAAATTCTACAGCTTATTTTGTATCTTCTTTGCTTTCTCTTCTTTCCTCTCCCGGGTCCAGTGTTTGTCAGGCTGTCAGAACAGGGCAAGCTTGACTTGAACGCACTTGCCCAGTACCGACACCCCCACTCCACCAGCTGAAATCCCCTCCTACCACCCAGGCTTAGTGTGTCACATCTTGGGACTTACTGTTCTAGTTCTGGCCATCACAGCATGCAATGAATGAAACAGCAGAGGCAGTAAAACAATATTCTATTAAATACTTTCTGGAAATAGCCACTCTTAAAATCTTCTTTAGGACCTTTTACTCCTTTAATTATTTAGCCTCGTAAGTTAAAATGACAAAGGTATTCTCTCCCTGATAAAATTACCAATTGTTTCCTCTTTTAGTTCTTCTGGTAATTACTTAGCATAACTGAAATACACAGTACTAACCTTTTAATGAAATTCTGTGTCATTTAAAAAAACTACTTTTGTTTGAAGATGACTATTTTTTCTTACCAGGACAAGGAGGTGACATGATAATAGACAAGGAAATGGAGACTATTCTGTGGCCTCTTCCTGTTTTTGTGTCTATCCCTTAAAGCTGCCGCACACCGCCCTCGCCGGACTGTTTGCAGGGCACCATGCGAAGAGGGCATGGAAAGCCTCAGCTCAGAGCGAAGCATGATAATAACTTCCTTTGCTTCAATTATCAAAAATACGATGGTCTCAATGTAATCTTGCAAACCTAAGTATACAGCAGTGCAATAATTGAGGAGACTTTTCCAGACTGTTCAGGAAAGTTCTGATGCCAGCCATATTTGTTGAACAGATTTATATATAATTACAAAGATGCTTCTCTCTGTTCTGTTTTTACTCCCAACAACTCTTGTCTCATTTTCCCTCACTTGTCATCTCTGCCACCACTAGGCAAAAGGCCTTTTCTAGAAGTCAACATTTTTGAAGATCTTAGAAAAAGAGCATATGTTTTAGGACAGTAGAATAAGAGCAGTTTAAGCTGGTTTAAAAAAAAATGCCTGGAGGTGTTTTTGTTGTTGTTGCAGCACTGAGTACTTGACTTTCACTTTGCTTTAAACGGTAAGGTATTGATATGAGCTGAGCTTCTTTTACATTTCTGAACAGGATGCAGAGTGGGAGGGATGTAGGAATCAAATCACATGGTGACTCATAAAAATTTATGAACTGCTCATTCAGAATCATTAAAAATGAAGAAAGCTGGTCTTTGCTCTATGCAAAGTAGATCAAGAATTTCAACAAGTGTTTGCTTTCTTTCTATACTAATTCATACTCTTTCCATACATAGTGTTAAGTAAAATAAAAACAAACTACTATGGAGACCCCTTGCGTGCTGCTGGTGGGAATGTAAATTGATACAGCCACTGTGGAAACCAGTATGGAGGTTCTACAAAAAAATTAACAATAGAACTACCACATGATCCACCAATTCCACTTTTGGGTATTTATCTAAAAAAAAAATCACTACTTCAAAAAAGATATCTGCACCCCCATGTTTATTGCAGCATTATTCACAATAGCTAAGACTTGGAAACAACCTAAGTGTCATTAGCAGATGAATGGAAAAACATGTTATTTTATATATATTTTATATACATATAATGTTATTTTATATAGATATATGTGTTATTTTATATATACAGGGTCCACAAATAATGCCCCTTTTTTGTTATATAAAAAAACTTTCATTACAAAATCATAAGGATGTAATTCTGTAATATAACAATATCACACTCAAGCATACCATGTGACACTTTAGGTAAAATGTTCAAATTGCCGTCCATCTTGTGCAAGACATTCATGTACCCTGCCAACCACACTCAATGGCATTAACTTCTGCTGGTTACTATATTAGAATGTTATTGAGCTATTTTAAAAAAAGAAAATCCTGCCATACAACAACATGGATGGACCTTCACGGTATTATACTAAGTGAAATAAGTCAGACAGAGAAAGACAAATATTGTGTGATCTCACTTATATGTGGAATGTAAAACAACAAACTTGGAGATGCAGAGAACAGATTGGTGGTTGCCAGAGGTGGGGAGCGAGGGAGAGGCAAAGTAGGTTAATAGTGACTAAAAGGTACAAACTTTCACTGATAAAATAAGTAAGTTTTGGAGATGGAATATACAGCATGGTGACTACGAACTTTTAAACACATAACAACCACCTCCAAGCAACATAGTAAGGCAATTAAGAATGAAAAAATTAGCCCTGTGGCTCAGGGAATTGAGCACTGGCTTGTGAACCAACAGATTGTTGGTTCCTTCCCAGTCAGGGCACATGCCTGGGTTGCAGACCAAGTTCCTGGTTGGGGGTATGTGAGAGGCAAACGATCAATGTTTCCCTTGCACATCGATGTTGCTCTCCCTCTCTATCTCCCTCCCTTCACCTCTCTCTAAAAAATAAAATCTTTTTAAAAAGCGAATTAAAAATTACAGTTGTCTTAAGGTTAATATGGGAGTGAAATTAGTGTGCAAAATGCATTAATGTTGTCTTTTTAACTGAATTTTATGGATTATGTTATTAGAGTTGTCCCAATCATTCCCCTTTTGCCCCCCTCTGCCTCATATCCCCCATTCCCTCCAGCAATCCTCCCCTCTTAGTTCACATCCATGGGTCATGCGTATAAGTTCTTTGGCTTCCCCATTTCCTATACTATTCTTAACATTCCCCTGTTTATTTTGTACATACCAATCATGTTTTTTAATCACTGCACCTTTTACCCCATTCTCCCCCTTTCCCCTCCCAGCTGATAACCCTCGAAATGATCTCCATACCTATGATTCTATTTCTGTTCTGGTTGTTTGCTTAGTTGTTTGTTTGTTTCTAAATTCAGTCGTTGATAGTTGTGAATTGGTTGACTTTTTAATGTTCGTGGTTTTGATCTTTTTCTTAAATAAGTCCCTTTAACATTTTATGTAATAATCGCTTGGTGATAATAAACTCCTTTAGCTTTACCTTGTCTAGGAAGCACTTTATCTGCCCTTCCAGTCTATCCAGATAGTTTTGCTGGATAGAGTAATCTTGGTTGTAGGTCCTTGCCTCTCATCACTTTGAATACTTCTTGCCAGTTCCTTCTAGCCTGCAAAATTTCTTTTGAGAAATCAGCTGACAGTTTTCTGGGAACTCCCCTGTAGGTAACTAACTTCTTTTCTCTTGCTGCTTTTAAGATTCTCTCTTTATCTTTCACCTGTGGTATTTTAATGATGATGTGTCTTGGTGTGGTCCTCTTGGATTCCATCTCGTTTGGGGTCCTCTGTGCTCCTTGTATATCTATTTCCTTTTCCAAATTAGGGAAGTTTTCTTTCATTATTTTTTCAAGTAAGTTTTCAATTTCTTGCTCTTCCTCTTCTCCTTCTGGTACCTTATGATTCATATACTGGCATGTTTGGAGATGTCCCAGAGTCTTCTTATACCATCATTTTTTGTTTTTGAATTCTTATTTCTTCTTTCTGTTCTGGTTGAATGTTTATTTCTTCCTTATGCTCCAATTCATTGATTTGAATCCCGGCTTCCTTCCCTTCACTGTTGGTTCCCTGTAGATTTTTCTTTACTTCACTTAGTATAACTTTCATTTCTTCCTTTATGTTGTTGCCATACTCAATGAGTTCTTTGAGCATCTTGATCACCAGTGTTTTGAACTCTGCTTCTGATAGGTTGGCTATCTTTGTTTTGTTTAGTTCTTTTTTCTAGAGTTTTATTGTGTGCTTTCATTTGGGCCATATTTCTTTATCACCTCAATTTGGCAACCTCCCTGTGTTTGTTTCTGTGTATTAGGTAGAGCTGCTTTATCTCCCTGTAAAAGGCACCTGTAAATTGTGTGGGTTGGAGCCTGAAGTAATCTCCAGGGTGGGGAAACCTGCTTCACTGCTTTATGGTTCTGTGTTGGGGGAAGGCTCAGAGAGGGGATTGTACTGCTGCCTGGCTTCTGGCAGTTTGCCCAGGACTTGCCTCATTTCCAGTCACTTCACGCACTTTCCTTATGCAAACTGGCACGCTTCCAGCTGTACCCTGGTGTTGAATCCCTGACTGGGTGGGTTTGCATGTGTTTTAAGACCATGCAGATCCTTTAAGCAAAGTTTCCTGCAAATATGACAGTTTCTTCTACTGTCCCAACCCCCACTGGTGTTTATAGCCAGAAGTTATGAGACGTTATCTGCCCCGAGCTGGAACCCTGGGCTGTGTGTTCTGGCCTGGGGTGGGGATCACTCACTCCCTAGGTATCCCTCCCAATTTTTATCCAGACACGGGAATGTGGGACCACCCATGCTTGTTACACCATGGCCACCACCTCTCCACACCACACCCTGTCTCCTTGCCTCTCTGTCCCGTCTCCACGTCTCTGCCACTCCTACCCGTCTGGATGACTGTGGCTTCTTTAAATCCTTGGTTTTCAGACTTCCATACAATTCAATTTTCTGACAGTTCTGGGTGTTTTTTATTTTGAGATTTAGTTATAATTCTTTTATTCTTTTTGTGGTTGCATGAGGAGACGAAGCATGTCTACCTGCTCCTCTATCTTGACCAGGAGTCATGCATTAGAGTTGTCTTAAAGATAATATATATAGCAGTGAGATTAGTGTGCAAAATGCATCTGTAGCCCACTGCACATTTGGTGTAAAAGAAACACTAATTCAACTCCAATGTTTTTAGAACCAACATGAACAGAGAAACATGACCACCTATATGACTTAGGGTTCATTGGATAAAACAAAGCAGAACTCAGGAGAAGGTCTAACTATCCCTGGTTCTGAGATTCCCAAATTCACAGTTTCTCTGAGAATCTTCATAGGATGAACACTTTTTAAATGTACTAAACAACAAAAATTCTTGAATTCAGCAAATATTTTTTGAGTACCTGTGATGGTTAATTTTATGTCAACTTGGCTGCACTGTGGTGCCCAAACATGTGGTCAAACATTTTTATGGACATTTCTGTATGTTTTGGGATGAAATTAACATTTAAAGTTGGGGACTTTGAGTAAAGCATATTGCCCTCCCTAATGTGGGTGGGCTTCATCCAATCACACACACATGTGCACACATACACTCACACCCTACAGATTCTATCTTCTAAAGAACTCAGACTAATGCAGCATCTACATAGTAGAAACCTTTTCAGCAACTACCCCTCCTTCATTTCCATGATCACACCATAGGTTCACAGGTGGACCCTCTGTTATTATATGACCCTCATTTCCTAGACTCAGCTGATTGAACACAGTCTCTTTCCCATGAATTTGAATTGGCATTAAGAGAAACTAGTGTCTATATCTTGAATGAAGAAGATTAACCATTCAGGAGTGTGTATAGCCATCTTTCACATAAACTGAGGAGCAGAGAAAGCCATGGCAATCAGAGAAAACGCGACCCCAGGGGTTGAGAAAAGCAGAATTGAGAAACAAAGACAGCAATGAGTTCCACATGCTCTGAAGCCAGCTGCAGTCTTACCCTGGAATTCTCTGTATAATAAATTCTCCATTGTTTAATTGGGCTTTAGTTTTGTTTGTATTACTTGCAACCAAAAGATCCTTACTAATATAACCTAGTATGTCAGACAATTTGTCAGCTGCTGGGGGAACAGAGATTTAAAAAATACATATGTATTCTCCCCGACTGCCCCAATTCCCCACTAAAAAAAAACATGGTTCCTTACTACAAGGAATTTTCATTACCCAAGGGAGGGGTACTCATGTAAGAAGGTAAAATCTGTACAGTATAGCAAGTGAGGAGCTATTTACTGTGGCCAGATTTAGAAAACAAAAACAGGATGACAGGTTATATTTGAATTTCAGATAACAATGAAACAAATTTTTAGTACGTTTCCCAAATACTGTATCTGAGAATCTCAGAGATGTAGTGTATACAGATGTTATAGAAGGGGAACTTAAACCAAACTGAGGTATCTCATAAATTTTATTTTATTTCTTTATTTTATTAGTTCTTTCCCAGACAAAAGAATGCACGGGTTAAGTTTTGAAGAATAAGTAAGAGTTTTCCAGGTGAACAAAAGCGGGTAGAATATTTGAGTGAGAAAAAGAAAACAGCATGACCAAAGGCTCAGAAGCATAATGGGGCAGTGTTGTAGAGGACTCAAGCATTCTTGTAGCACTAAAGCTCACAAGTGCCAGGCAATGAGATTAAAAATGCCAGTAGTGGTACTTCCAGTCAAGATGGCAGCATAGGCAGACATGTCTTGCCTCTTCATATAGCCACGTCAAAATTACAGCTAAAATATAGAACAACCATCAGAACCATCAGAATTGAGTTGAATGGAAGTCTGACAACTAAGGAATTAAAGAAACCACATCCATCCAGACTGGTTGGAGGGGCACAGATATGGAACGGGCTGGTCGCGCATCCACCTTTTGTAAAAATTCAGGAGGGCCATCTCAGGAGTGAGAAGTTCCAGTGCCACACCAGGCCTCCAACCCAGGGTTCCAGTGCTAGGAAGATAAATCCCACAATTTTGGCTCCAAATACCAGTGGGGATGGAGTTCAGTGAAAGAACTGCTGGAGCCCCAAGCAGTTCCTCTTAAAGAACCCACACACAGACCCACCTACTCAGATTCACTCCCTCTGAGCTCCAGCACTGAGGTGGCAGCTTGAAAGGCACCAGTGGCATAAAGGAAACAACTGAAGTGTCTGGCGTCAAGGTGAGCAGAGGCCATTGTCTCTTTGCTATACATTGCCCCCACAGGGCCAAAGAACTTGCAAGCTGGTGCCATATTTGAAACTCCATCAACCTGGCTAACACTGTTTGACTTTCTTTGGAGATTCCTGAGAATCTGCCCCACTCAAATTACAGGCCTAGCCATAATTTTCTATATGAAATTTTCTATATGAATGGCTGGTCTTGGCTCATACTTCACAACTTCCTAAATCCTCTCAAACAAGCAACAGCTGGACTTAGTGAGCGCCAGTCCTGGCACTAGCAGGAGCCAGTCTAGATTCACAGCTTGGCTTTGCCTGGGAATCTCCAAGCCCAGCACAAGTAGCAGCCATCTCAGCTTGCTTTATAGGCAGGGGCAGATTGCAGGCAGGGTGGCTCTGGGCAAACTCAGGTTGGAGCAGACCTTGGCCTACACCACCCAGGAAACCCCAGGGTCAGCGCACCTAGTGGACAGTTACAGACTGCATCAGAGAACCATCACCCTGACGCTGCACAGCAGATCCTTCACAGAGGGCAGAAGTTGGTGGTCAATGGTCACAGACAATCCATGCAGCTGATTGGCCTGAGTAAATCCCCCCATTGACCTGCCAACAGCAACTAAGGCTCAACTAAGAGAAGAGGTTGTACTCAGCCAACACAAAGGGCACACCTGGAGCACACAGCTTGGGTGATAGGGGAGGCTGTGCCACTGGACCCTACAGGACACCTACTACATTAGGCCATATTACCAAGACACAGAGTCAAAGCAGCTCTATCTAATACATAGAAACAAACACAGGGAGGCTGCCAAAATGAGGAGACAAAGAAACATGGCCCAAATGAAAAACCAGATCAAAACTCCAGAAAAAGGGCTAAATGAAATGGAGATAAGAATCTGTCAGATGCAGAGTTCAAAACACTGGTTATAAGAATGCTCAAGGAGCTTAGTGAGGATCTCAGCTGCATAAAAAAGGTCCAGTCAGAAAATAATTGAAATAAAGAACAATTGACAGGGAAACAACAGTAGACTGGATGAAGCCGAGAATCAAATCAACGATTTGGGCCATAATGAAGAAAAAAATAACCAGTCAGAACATCAAGAAGAAAAAAGAATACAAAAAAATTAGGGTAGCATAAGCAGCCTCTAGGACAACTTCAAAAGGTCCAACATTTGCACCACAGGGGTGCCAGAGGAGAAGAGGAAGAGCATGAATTGGAAATATATTTGAACAAATAATGAAAGAATGCTTACATAATTCAGTGAAGAAAATAGACATACAAGTCCAGGAAACACAGAGAGTCCCAAGCAAGATGGATACAAAGAGGCCCACTCCAAGACGCATCATTATTAAAATGCCAAAGGTTAAAGGTAAAGAGAGAATCTTAAAAGCAGCAAGAGAAAAGAAGTTAGTTACCTACAGGGGAATTCCCAAAAGACTGTCAGCTGATTTCTCAAAAGAAACTTTGCAGGCTAGGATTGGCAAGACACACTCAAAGTCATCAAAAGCAAAGACCTGCAGCCAAGATTGCTCTACCTGGCAAAGGTATCATTTGAATTGAAGTGCAGATCCTGGCTGGTGTGGCTCAGGGGATTGAGAGCCAGCCTGAGAGATGAAAAGTTGCCCGTTTGATTTCCATTCAGGGCACATGCCTGAGTTGCAGTCTAGGTCCCCAACTGCGAGCGTGTAAGAGGCGACTGATCCATATCTCTTGCACATTGATGTCTCTGCCCCTCTATTTCTCCATCCCTTCCCCCCTCTCTAAAAATGAATAAACAAAATGTTTTTTTTTTTTTTAAAGAATCAAAGGGTAGATAAAGTTCTTCCCAGAAAAGAAAAAAACTAAAGGAGTTCATCATCACCAAACCATTATTATATGAGATGTTAAAGGGGCTTATTTAAGAGAAAGAAGATCAAAACTATGAACAATAAAATGTCAAAACAAAAACAAAAACAACTCATACCTATCAACAATTGAATCTGAAAATCAACCTAAGCAAACAAGAGCAGAGGCAGAATCATGAATACGGAGAGCGTTTTGATAGATGTCAGATGGGAGGGGGGTGTATGGGAATGGGTGAGGTGGCGAAGGGATTAAGAAGTACAAATAGGTAGTTACAGAATAGCCATGCGGGTGTAAAGTACAGTATAGGAAGTGGAGCAGCCAAAGAATTTATATGCATAACCCATGGACATGAACAAGGGAGGGAAGATCACCAGAGGAAGTGGAGGGTGCTGGCTGGAGGGAGGCAAAGGGGGAAAAATTAGGACAATTTTAATAGCATAATCAATAAAGTATAATTAAAAAAACAAAAATGCCACTAGATGTACTGAGATTAAGCTGACATGTTAACCACAAATAATGATTTCCTTTCCTGTGCATATGCCTATTGGAATGTCAGGAAAGATGTTTTAAAAACAGTAATTCATAATGACACCGTAAATTTAGAAGGGCTGTAGGCAGCAGATAAAAGAGTCGAGGAATTCCTGGAAAATAGAATATTTATAGCATCAGATTAGCAAAGAAAGAAGATTAAGAAACTGTAGCCAAAACACAAAATGGGAGAAAAATCTCTTCAGTAATATTTCAAGGGTAAGAACAGATTTTCCTTAAAAAAGCCCAAGTTCATTGTATGTCAATAGAAGAAAAGAGAAGAGCCCAAATGCATCATTATGGCAATTATAATAATTTGACTTGGAACAATGGCATCTGTTGGCTCCCCCTGCACTCTCCCATGTGCTAACCCACAGTTTGCTACCAGAATAAAGCCTGGAGAATGTTATTTTTTTCTAAGTATGACAGGGCAGGCCTTAGTTAAAATTATCATGGATAGTTGGGTCAGAGAGCTAAGTAAGGAAGAGCCAGAGGTAACTCTAGACTTCAGCCAAGGTGAAAAATTCCAAACTAAAGTCATAGTGCTGCACTTTAAAGAGAAAGCAAAAACAGTGTTTCAGAAAATGTACAAGGCCCCTGGTAACAGTAAGGTGCTGCCATAACTTCAAGGCACACTCAGTCTCTCTCTTCCTCTCTGTTTCTCTCAGTAACCTGTCTGAATATTCTATGGATGGGTCAATCATGCTTATATATTTAAAAATCTATAATTCATAAATTATTATATATTTATTCTATGACATTTATTTCTCTTGACCCATGTCAGCAAAATCATTAATTATATTATTATAGTCAAAATTTTCATATAATTGTGTTCTGTTGACAGTAATTATTAGAGGGAATACAAATAAAATCTCATTATATTTAAAATGTACAAAATTTAAATTGTTTTTTCAAAATATATAAATTAAATGTGAAAATTATTTTTCATATGTTTTCAAAAGCATTTTTCTTCTAAAACATTGAAAATTATTAAAGTTCAATAGAAACTCAAATTACAGTTAATAAATTTACAACATTACAATTATACTTACAATTACAATTAATATTTACAATATTAAATTTTTAAGATGGAATGTAAATTTAGTTAAAAAAATTGTTATTTAAGATCCCTGGCTGGGTATCTCCGTTGGTTACAGCATCGTCTGTGTAGCCAAGGCTGTGGGCTCCATCTCTGCTCAGGGCACGTGCAAGGATCACTGAACGACGGCATGGATAAGTGGGGCAGCAAATCGGCGTCTCTCTCCTTCCCTCTGTCCCTTCCTCTCTCTCTCTAAAGTCAGTAAAAGAATTTTAATGTTATTAATTTAAAAATAAATACACTAAATGCTAGTCATAAATTCGGTTTTCATCGTCCATCTAGTTGCCAGTAGAATCATCGTCCATGCTATATGTCCATTATGTCTAAATACAAGAATAACATGAATTATTTAACATTGCAAAATTTTATTCAGCTGTCATGTACAATTATTTCATATATTGAGCTAATTCAAAGGACTCTTCCAATCCACAAAGGCAAACAAGAAAATAGAGGCTCAGCCTTCTTAGAAAATAATCCTTTATTATGCAATAAACTATCGCATTCATTGAGAGGAATGGTTTAGCAAAATAAATGATTTGTATTTTGTCTTTCTTCAACGTTTCTGCCTCTGAAATCCTCCCAGATGAAACAATACCCATTTCTGAAGCTGATAGGGCACGACTTGCAAACCTTCGTGTCCTTTGACAGGATTGTTTTGTTTGTTTGTTTCTGGGTCGTGGACGTGAGCTGAGGAAACATGCTTCTCTGGGGCTTGAGCGGTATGAGTGCGAGAGTGGGTGCTTAGGGAGGCAGATCCTGTGCCAGGCCCGAGTGCCTATTCTGAGTGGAAAAGGCATCTACGTGTTCTTTAATAATTTACTTTTGTGCAGGATTTTTTATCTCCAGGTCTCAGAGTGTCAATGCCCTTACTCTTCACCTTGATCCAGTTCTCACCTGCAATAATGAGTACTGGCTCTCTGTGATCAACACTTGAACCCGTGGATAGGGGACTAGAGCCTCACTCTGAACATGGAAATAGCTGTTTAATTTAGACCCATGCAGCAAATATTAACAAGAAAGAAAAACATAAAACAAAACAAGAGCCACCAGACACCTAAAGAAAATCAATGCTATGAAAGAGAGACACCAAACCCAACAGATAAGGGAGTTAAGACTTGACACACAGTGTCAGTAGGAGGAGAGCCAGGCACTGGCCAGCTCCTGACAGGCCTTACAGGTCATCCTAAGGAGACTGGACTTTATAAAGCTGTCAGAGGGCCGGTGAAAGGTTGTCACCAGGGAACCGCTTTACCGTATTTGTGTTGCAGACAGGTCACTGCTGTGTGAAAACCATTTCCAGTGGAATAAGATTAGAGGCGGGAAACAATTTAGGAATTTTTTTAATAGTCTAGATGGGAGTTGATGGAGGCTTGAACTAAGGCAGTGGGAGTAGGGATAAAGAAAATAGTATGAAAGTACTTAGTAGATATAATTATTAGAACATAATGATTGATTGGATATAAAGAACAAGAATACAATCTGTCAAAGATAATGTCCAGGTTTCTGATGTTTTGACTGTCTGGATTATTTTGTTACTAATTAATTTCTTTCTTTTTTTTTTTTTTAAGATTTTTTTTTTATTTATTTATCTTTAGAGGGGAAGGGTAGAAGAGAGGGAGAGAAATATCAATGTAGGGTTGCCTCTTGTGTGTCCCCTGCTGGGAGCTGGCCTGCAACCCAGGCATGTGCCCTGACTGGGAATCGAACCGCGATCCTCTGATTCGCAGGCCCGAGCTCAATCCACTGAGCTATACCAGCCAGGGCTTGTTACTAATTAATTTCGAAAAACAGGAGGAGAAGCAGATTTGGTTAAAATTAAAATTAAAAAATAATAGTGAGAACAATAGCAAATAATAATGACGATGAAATTAATTGAATTTCTACTACAGGCTTCTCTGATTCCATTTTACTGTTGAAAATATCTACATCTATTATTCCAGTTAATGCTATAAACATTCTGAAAAATAGATATTGTTAATTAGCCCCTTTAAAAATCTTTTTTCATTCATTGATTTTAGGGTCAGAGGGAGAGAGAGAAACATCAGTTTGTTTTTCCACGTATCCACGCATCCACTGGTTGACTCTTGTGTGTGCTTTGACCAGGGATCAAACCCACAACCTTGGCATACTGGGACAGTGCTATAACCAACTGAGCTACCCAGCCAGGGCATTAAAGAGTCCCTTTTGACGGATCAGGATTCTGAAGTGTAGCAAGGCTAAGTAACTTGCCAAAACTCACAGACTAAAAACAGTGTTATTGTTGTAGCTAATAGTTGATTATGAATGTTTCTTATAATGTCTGCTTTAACCTATTGCTACATAAAAAAATTACCAAAACTTACTGGCTTAAAGCAATAGTAAATATTGATTATATCATACAGCATCCGTGGTCAGGAATGTGGGGGTAGCTTATTTAGGTCGTTTTGGCTTGAGGTGTCTCGTTAGGCTGTAATCAAGATGTCAGCTAGGCTGGTGGTCATCAAAGGCTTGAGTGGGAGTAGAGGATTCACTACAACTCGGCTCACTCTCATGGTTGGCACGCTGGAGCTGGCTGTTGGCAGAGGCGTTCAGTTCCTTCCCAACTGGACCTCTGTAAAGTGCTGCTTGAGTTTCTTCATGACATGGTGGCTGACTTTCCCAGAGTGAATGATCCAAGAAAGAAAAAGACAAAGCTACAATGTCTTGTATGTCCTAGCCTTCAGAAGTTACACACTGCCATACCCTACTGTGTATACAGGTCAGCCAGATTCAATGTGGGAGGGGCATATATAAAGGTGAGCATCACTGGGGTGATCTTGGATACTGCCTGCCACATGTCCTTTAGTTTGACCTTGTGACATTAAATCATAGTACCTTTCCACAATGCAGTCTAGCTCTCAGTGCCTCTAACTCAACACAAAGATTTTTAAAGACAGCCATGCACTCCATACGCTTCAGGCAATCTTATATTAATATTGTATCTGTCAGCCAAGATTTAGTTAATATTGAGGATCAGGAAATTTGGCATTGTCGTCCCTGACAATTTCCTTGAGGCCAGACAGCCACTCTTTGGGTATAAAAGGCCTAGCATGACTGATTTCAGCCTACTTCTGCAATAGGTAGTATAAAATGTTTCCAAAAATTGCCCCACGGAGTCAAGCCCTGCTGGAACAAATTGCTCCATCGAGGTAAGCCCTGCCAGAAGTATGGCAGTTATGACCAGGAAGCTATAGAACAATGGTGCAGGAACTACTCTGACTCCTTATAAGTTTGTTTTTCAGATCTAAAGCCAAGCCATGTTCCTTCCTGCATTCGATAATAAGTGCTGCAGAATCCCTCACTTGGCTGACATGTACCAGGACATCAGTGTTTTTAAAAAGGAAATGCTTGCTGACCCACACCATGATCAGTTGACCCCAGCAACTTCCATGTTCCCAAGAAATGAAAACCCTGAGGCCCACGTTCCAGAAGCAGAAGCTGGGATGCTATCGCAGCATTCTTGTCCTCTGCAGGGCCTCAGTAAATCTGCCTTGGCTTTTATTAGTGTCCCTGGTCTAAATTCCTGTATATCAGGAGACAAGAACCCAAACTCGTTGGTAACACTTTCTAACCCTCCTCTCAAGCCACTCTCTCCAATTGATACATTCCAGGTTCGCCAGCTCTTTTTTCTACTTTGGAGCTTTTGAGTTTGCAGTTCCCTCTGCCTGGATTGTGTTCCTGCTACCTCACACACTCTCACTCCATGGCCAGTGCCAGCTCCAGGCTTCAGCTTCCAAGTCACTACCTCAGAACCTGTGCACGGGTGGGACTTGAGCAGAGTGATGGCCTCTCAGAATAGGGGACCCTGAGCTACTTATGTCCTGTCATGAAGGAGATGAAAAGAAATCTGTTTTGCTCAGGAAAGCAGCTTCATTAACACCCACATGAGGGAGAAAAGACACCATTTGTCCTTGTTGTTATGAATAGTAATAAAGACATTTACTGCTACCATTTTTCTGTACTTAGCAGCTGTACCTTTGTCCTCATCTCCTGAAGAAATTCACTTGAATTGAAAACAGTAGTGATTAAAAGGAACTTTACTAAAGATATCAAGTGAAGAGTAAGAAGGAAGCAATCCGGAAAAAACGTCTCTTAGACATCCCTATTCCACAGCAACTTCCCCCAATGCTCTGATAGGGACGTTTTACACAGTGTTGTGCGGTGAACGGTCAGCAGGCCCTGCTTTGGTGGGTGGAAGGGCTCATCTGTAGAGTTGCCACCTGCTGTGGTGCCACTATTTTCATGGGTTTGATTTCATGCTGCCAACACGATGGCACTGAACACAGCGCTGGGAAGAGGTACCAACAATCAGCCCTTGGGAGACGATGCCCCGGCACACCCTGATGCCCCTTCAACACCAACCTCATTGATTCTTTTTCTACAGATTTTTTAATTTACTTTTAGAGAGGGGAAGGGAGGGAGAAAGAGAGGGAGAGAAACACTGATCAGTTGCCTCTCGAATGACCGGGCCTACAACTCAGGCATTTGCCCTGACCAGGAATTGAACTGGTGAACTTTCGCTTTAAGACGATGCCCAACTAACTAAGCCATACCAGTCAGGGCCATTAATTGTCTGCGCGTGGGAATGTGGAACCACCTGGTCAGCCAGCCACCTTGTGCGGCCTCACTGGGTCTGCACAGTTGTCACCCTGTGCCTGGGGTATGCCAGCTGCCGCCTGTGGGCCCAGAGTCCACCAGCTGCTGCTGTGTACCTGGGAACTGCCAGCCTCTGCTGCCTGTGTTCCCGGGTCCACACCTCCACCTTTTCCTGCCGGCGACTCCGCCCCGACTCCGCTCCTCTTACCGGTCTGGGTGAGTGGTTGTTGGACTTTTGTACAGTTCAATTTTCTATAAGTTGTGGTTGTTTTCTTGTTTCTAAATATTTGTTGTCCTTAATTTTGGTTGTGAGAGGAGGCACAGTGTGTCCACCTACGCCTCCATCTTGGCCGGACTACCCATCAAATTTTGCATATCCAACTTCTATTCAACATTCAGAGAAACAAAAGTCCTTCAGAAAGTCCTTCAGTTAACAGGATTCCCCTTGCATAGAAGGCAGTATATTTTGATAGCAGAGTTTGACTCTAGGGTCTTAGTCTGAAGAAGCACGTCAAAGTGTTTCTTCTAAACTCATGTACTAGATCACAAGACTAATTCAGGAGAATGTGATTTTTTCTATCTTCCTGTATGTATGTCATCTCATTTATAATCTTTGTAATAGGCATTTGGGATATTATCTTAATTTTCTAATTAGGGAATTGAAGTTTAGGGAGTTTAAATGACTTTCCCAAATTTACTGAATTAGAAAGTGTCGTAACTAGAATTCGAAGCTAGGGCTATGTGACTCCACGTCTGGGCTCTGAAGCCTTACCTTCCTCAAGGGCACGTGTGAGCCCACACTGTGCCATTGAGCCCTGACTGGGAAGTACTGGTATGGTCATTTCCCAATCAGCTATAGAGCCTTCCCAGGATGTTGCTGGAGAATTACAGAAGTAACGTTAGGACTCAAATGAATAAAGTGAGTTTTTTTTCTTTTATTGATTCCAGAGACAGGGGAAGGGAGAAAGAAAGACAAGGAAAAAATACATGGATGTGAGAAACATCAACCAGTTGCCTCTTGCACACACCTCAACTGGGGACTGAACCTGTAACCCAGGCATGTGCCCTGCCTGACCCGCAATCAAACCAGTGACCTTTCATTTACGAGATGATGCCCAACCAACTGAGCCACACTACCCAGAGAGCAAAGTGAGTTTTAAATAATGAAATACATAAACTTTTCTTTTGTGTCAACTATGCACAAAACACAGAGCAAAGTAGAGTTGCGGATAAAAACTTGGGACTTAAGGCATTTTCAACATCCGCAGACAAACAATAAATAAGTTATTTTAAGCCAAAGCTCATGAAATGCTGCATTTTGGGAATAATCTAGGGAGTAGCTGTTAACTGTACAAAGCTTCAACATGTCAAGTAGGATCCTTACAAAATCGGTTCATGCTAGCCAAGCTCAGTTTTTGGTGGCCAGTACTATGTACCCCTCTTTTAATAACAGTGCCCATTTTGCTCTGGGAAACCTGTCCTCAGCAACTTTCAGCCTAGGTGCTTTAGATGGTGTTCATGCCATGTCCTGTTTCCAGAGAAACATGCCCTGTTTCCATGTGGGTTGAATTTTATGGTATATGAACTATATTTCAGTAAGGCTGTTATTTAAATAATGGAATTCAGCGCTGGCTGGTGTGGCTCAGTGGATTAAGCTCTAGCCTGTGAACTGAAAGGTTGCTGGTTCAATTCCCAGTCAGGGCACATGCCTGTGTTGCGGGCTAAGTCCCCAGTTGGGAGCATGTGAGAGGCAACCAGCAACCGATTGATGTATCTCTCACACATCAATGTTTCTCTCCCTCTCTTTCTCCCTACCTTCCCCTCTCTCTAAAAGTAAATAAATGAAACCTTTAAAAAATATTTTTTAAATAAATATATAATAGAATTCATGGTGACTCAGTTTGCCTAATTACAATACAGAGTGGAGCAAAGGTAGGTTTACAGTTGTTTATATAGAAAATAATACAATAATTAATAAATATAAATAATACAAGAATAAACTCTATGTTTCACATATTCACAACTATAAACTTATTTTTGCCCTACACTGTATTATATTTTCCTGGCTACAGTGAATTTGTTCAGGGTCAGTTATGTAATCTAATCAAGCTAATAAAAACAAATACGATTTTTGCTGGGATTGCTGAAAGACACACTTAAGTTTTTTTTTCTTTATTGAATTGAATCTGGGAAGGTAATTTTATAGATAGCTATGTTGTTACCCTGTAGAGCCAGAGAACAAGACCAAACCTTTCAATACAAGAAATTGAGGTGGTATTTTGATGACATGTTTTGATTTAACCTTCTTCCTAATCCAACCTTGATTGAAGTGAGATCTTAACAAGGCTTTTTAGTAACATAAGCCAGTAACTTACCTTTATTTAAGCTAATTTGCATTGTGGTTTCTATTGTTTGTGACCAAAAAGGAGTCTAAATGATGAAGAAATTCATACCAGAATTGGAGTATAAAGGACACAAAGCTGTAGAATCATCTAAGTTAAGAGTAGTTTCAATAAGAGTAAAGACCCCCCTTTCCTAGGCTAAATTGGTAAATCTTAATCCTTAATATGAAGTGCGAAACAGCTGGTCAAATGACTATCTTGTATTTTATCTTGAGACTCTGACCATTTACTGACAAAAGATGGAATGTTAGGGAATACAGTTGGACAATGTAAAAATTTTAGAGTGTGTTGGTTATATCTTGTGGTCCACGTTATGGTACTCCAAAAGGGACAGCTTAGGTTGAAAGGGCTAAATTCTGAAATCTAAGAGCTAGCATCAATGCTTTAAAAACACTCTTGATCCCATAGGTCCCATCCAACCATCTTCCTTAATGTACTTCTGCCTGGCAAAGGGGGCAGTTACCATTTACAAAAATGTGGCTGAACTGCAAGCCTGGAGCAGATTAGCCTCACCTACTTGCACGGAACATCATTTTGAATGACTCAAGACAGATGTGGAGATGAAGGCCATTAAGCTAAGGGTTATTGAAAAACAACAGAGCAATGGAGTCTGTTGCTAAGGAACAGAAACCCATAGGTCCAGTTCTAGACTCAACTTTTGTCTGACTTTGGTTATTAGCCCAGAGAATTACATGGAAGCAAGAACTAACTAAACTCCAAGTCTGGCAAACAAAAACTGATGATTATTTCATTTCAAAAGCTCTTGCCACATGATTAGTAGCTAAAGGGATATAACCTCAAAAAGGGAAATCCTCTGTAATATCCACCTTAAATGTGGCCACAGAAGAAAAGGGACCAGTTTGAGTGATTAAGAAACTTGCTCCATCGCCAAGACTGAGGACATTTCTAGTCCTGCCTCACAGTGTATGATTTATACTATACATTGGAGATCACTGTCTTTTTCTACTCTTCTCTTTTCCCAAGAAGAGTTGTTGGAGGCTATTGGGAAGCAGATACTGATGCAGTTAGGAGTGCAAAAGGTTTATTAGGGAGTGGCAGAAGAATCCACAGGGAAAAAAACTGAACATTATACTACTCTGAAAAACTTCTGGGAGTAATGTCTGGAAAAGATAAAGGTGCAGTAAGTTGGATTGGGTAGGGAAAGCCTTTGGTGAACAATGCAGATCATACAAAGCCTGGGTCAGTGCAGTGGAGAGTTCCTTAGCAAACATTGCAGTTACAGTAGCTTCACTGGACAGAAATGGCTAGATATGAATAAGCCTGTCATGCTTAATCATTGCCTGGCTGGGTTGCCCAGGAAGGGCATGACCTTAGCTGACAAGCTGGGGTACGTCCAGGAGGTGCTGCTGATGGAGGCTGTTAGCTAAATGCACTCTTTAGAGCTGAGCAGCATGTTCTGAACTGAGAGCAGATGGTTGCTCTTATACAGCTGCTACAGTGTGATGACCAGTTGATCTGACTATCCAGGAAATCTAGGAAATGTTGGGGTGTGTGTTTGTGAGAGAGAGTGCCTGATCATTTAAGTCAGGCTTTTCGAGAAAATACAGAATTATCCAAAGAACTTAAGACATGTATTTCAATGGAGCAACTAGATAGGTCTTTGAGTTGTCTTATTTTGAGAATGAGTGGATGTGTTTTGGTTGCATAAGTTACTTCAATATGGAAATGGACGTGTTTTAAGACATATGTATAGGAAAATGGGTGTGTGGGAAAGTTCAGTTTTCAAAAGGAATGAACTGAGTAATAAAAATCCATTTTGCTCCCCAGGACACACTCATCATAATTCTACCAAAAGTAGTCCAATTTTCCTCTTTGGAACCACCCTGTCCCCCAAAACCAATTCAGGTGCACTAGAGAGCTTATTCTACTCTTGCCTCCAGATGTGGGTGTGGCTCAGCTTTAGCCAATCAATACATTCCATTCCCTCTTCCATAAAGATTTTGCGAGGATAAGCAGAAGACCCAGTCAGAGCCAATGGCATGCAAGGAAGTTTTTTTTTTTTTTTTAATTGTTTAATGGAAAGTAATGTGTTTTTTTTTTTCTTTCCTGGATTTGAATGTGGAAATTGGCCTGGAAGCTAACCATCTTGATACCTTGTAGATCTGAGAATAAAAATGAGGTTAAAATGAATGACAAATCCAAGAGATGGAGAGAAATTGGTCCTGGGTGAAATTACATGAGGCTCTAAATCCACTTTTGCCTGAAGCATGATCCATCCTAAGATTTAAACAACCCCTTTTACTTTAGATACACACACACACACATCACCCCCACATACTTATTATGTATGTACACACATATGGTATATACACATGCCATTCCATTTATATTTACTTTTATGTATTAAGAATGAGTTCACACTGACATCTCTGATTCAAATTCAGTATCACAGGGTTTATTCTTATTTTCTTTTTTTCCCCTATTTATAATTCTTATTTGACAGGAGGAAACTTAGCTCCTATTATCCTCAATATATTAACATATTTGCTTACTCCTCCTGTATGTAACAAATCTCTCACTTTGGCCACTATGCCTCCTCCTGTCATAGACACCCTCCTCACCCCACTTGGAATTTGACAAAACATGCTATACCAGTTACCACCCACCCACCTTTCTCAGACACTAGTCTTATTCTGCCTGGGCTCTAACACTTTGCACCAGGCTGGTACTGGTGCCATCCTACACCGATACCCTTTTCACTCAGCTCAGGCACTGACATCCTAAGCTTGGTCACCACTCCCGAATAGGATCCATCATATAGATGTGCCATAGTTGAACCACTCACCTACTGAAGGGCAAGTTGGTTGGTTGTAGTGCAAGGTATTACAAATAAAGTTGCCGAGAACAGTTGTGTACATGGTTTTGTGTGAACATAAATCATCGGTTCTCTGGGATAAATGTCCAGGAATGTGACTGGTGGGTCATATGGCAAGGGCATGTTGAGTTTTTTAAGAAACTACCACACTCTTCCAGGGTAGCTCTATCATTGTACATTTTTACAGCCTACTGGTTTTTCACTGAATTGTTCAGGAAGGGTAGGGGAACGGAAGAAAGGAATACATTTTTTTAAATATAGTTTATTGATTATGCTATTACAGTTGTCCCATTTCCCCCTTCACTCCCCTCCACCCCGCACACTCCCTCCCACCCACATTCCCCCCCTTTAGTTTATGTCCATGTGTCATACTTCTAAGTTCTTTAGCTTCTACATTTCCCATACTATTCTTGCCCTCCCCCTGTCTATTTTCTACCTACCATCTATGCTACTTATTCTCTGTATCTTTTCCCCCTCTCTCCTCCTCCCACTCCCCTGTTGCTAACCCTCCCTGTGATCTCCATTTCTGTGGTTCTGTTCCTGTTCTGTTTGCTTAGTTTGTTTTTCTTCTAGGTATGGTTGTTAATAATTGTGAGTTTGCTGTCATTTTACTGTACATGTTTTTTATCTTCTTTTCCTTAGATAAATCCTTTTAACATTTCATATAATAAGAGCTTGGTGATGATGAACTCCTTTAACTTGAACTTATCTGAGAAGTGCTTTATCTACCCTTCCATTCTAAATGACAGCTTTGCTGGATAGAGCAATCTTGGATGGAGGTCCTTGCCTTTCATGACTTGGAATACCTCTTTCCAGTCCCTTCTTGCCTATAAGGTCTCTTTTGAGAAATCAGCTGACAGTCTGATGGAAACTCCTTTGTAGGTAACTGTCTCCTTAACTCTTGCTGCTTCTAGAATTCTCTCCTTCATTTTAATCTTGGCTAATATAATTATGATGTGTTTTGGCGTGTTCCTCCTTGGGTCCAACTTCTTTGGGACTCTGAGCTTCCTGGACTTCCTGCAAGTCTATTTCCTTTGCCAGATTGGGGAAGTTCTCCTTTATTATTTGTTCAAATAAGTTTTCCACTTGTTGCTCTTCCTCTTCCCCCTATAATTCAGATGTTGGGACGTTTAAAGATGTCCTGGAGGTTCCTAAGCCTCTCCTCATTAAAAAAAATTCTTGTTTCCTCATTCTTTTCTGTTTGTTTCTTCCTTCTGGTCCACTCCATTGATTTGCGTCCCAGTTTTCCTCCCATCACTATTGGCTCCCTGTGCGTTTTCCTTCATTTCATTTAGTGTAGCCTCCATTTGTTCATTTAATTTGTGACCAGAATGAACTAATTCCGTGAGCATCCTGATCACCAGTGCTTTGAACTGTGCATCTTATAGGTTGGCTATCTTTTGGTTGCTTAGAGGTATTTGCTCTGGGGCTTTGATCTGTTCTTCTGTTTGGGCCTTTTTGGGGGGGGGGTGGGATCTGGTCCCACCTGGTTCACATTTTTTTATGAGGGGTGGAGCCTTAGTTGTTCACCAGGGTGGGGCAACCCAGTTGCTGGGTTGCGATGACGTATGTGGGGGCAGAGTCAGAGAGGGAACAATGGCTCTTGTTTTGCTCTTTCTCATATTTCTGTCCCTTTGCCATTTCCCACAAGTAAATTGGGACCTTCTAGTGCTGCCTCCTAGGTGGGTGGGCCTGTGTACGCTCTAGGACCCTGTGGGTCTCTCCAACAGACTCTCCTGTGATGCTGGGAGTGTCTCCCAGGACCTCAACACCCACAGGTGTTTTCAATTGGTGCTTTTAGGCTTTATTTCCTGGTGCTGGGGCACTGGGTTGCGCTGTCTCTGTGTTTTCACCTGGTTTATCTGCGCACAAATGTGTGTCCGAGGTCAGCCAGCCGCCTTGTGCAACCAGGGCCTGCCAGCTGCGGCTTGCGCACCCGGTACGCCAACCATCGCTTTCTCCTGCTGCAATCCCTCCCTGAGGGCCACTGACTCCACCGGTCCTACCGGTCTGGACGAATCGTTGTCGAACTTCCTTACAGTTCAATTTTCTGTGAGATCTGTTTTTTTTTTAATTTCTAAATCCTTGTTGTCCTTAATTTTGGTTGTGAGAGGAGGCACAGTGTGTCCACCTACACCTCCATCTTGGCCGGAAGTCCCTGACCACCATCTTTATAAATTGCAAGCACTTACTCTTGGTTCTCCTTAATTTGCTGTAATTTTTTTGGCTATTTTGATCACCTTTGAATGCAAAATATAATTTTATTTATATCATATTTATTGTATATTGTTTATCTATATTTGCCAGCATATAAACTCTTAAGAGGGTAGAGATATTTGCCTTTTTTTCCTGAGCATTAATACAGTCCTTGTATGCTGTATGCACTCAATAAATATGTTGTTATATGACTCAATAAGTTTGCTATTTGATTCATATATTACTGAAGGACAGAAAACATCATACATCTCTTTCCCACGCATACCTATAAGCGATCAGAGAGTTAGAAAACAGATACAAATTATTTGTTTAAAAGTCAAAATAACATGTAAAAATAAGTTTAGCCAGGATTCTTTTGGTAGCAAATGGAAGAGACCCACTCAAATTTGCTCAAGGGATTAAAAAGGGAGTAATATACTTGTTTACAAAACTGAGCAGCTCAGCAATAAACCTAGCTCCAGGCATATGGGATGAAGGGGGCTTACAGTTGTCTTCAGAACTTACTGACTTCTCCCTTTTTCACTCAGCTCTACTTTCCTCTGAAAGGGCTTGAGTCTCAGGCAGGAGTTCTCCACATGGCAGTCCTGGAACCGCCCCACCCACAGGAGATTCTCCCTGGCGAGTGAGAACCCAGAATTCTCTCTGGCCCGCAGTGGGCTACCTGCCCTTTGGTAGAGGAATGTGGTGCTTTCATTGCTATGGCCTGGGCCCCAGGCACACCCCCAAACCAATTGTGCTGAGAGGGGAGAAGGAAAAGATGAAATTAATTATAGAATTGAGTCAAACCAGTGTATAAATTTGTAGTATTGGAGAGCTGGTATTAGAAGTATAGCACTCTGACCCCTAGTGGTTGGATTACACAGAGAAAATTTAGCATTAGTCCAAAGGAAACAGCAGGTACACTTACTTCACATCATGCTTTTATATTATTTTTTTTTCAGTTTTTAAAAGATCACCAGTGTCCTTCTCCTCTGTTCTCTGCATTGAAGCATACACCAATTTGGGGCAAATTTTCTTTGCCATAGTTCTTTTTCCCCTATCTCTATGGTCACCATCTTTTTTCTTGGCTTCATATGTAAACTACTGTGATGGTATCCTAATTTATTTCCTCAACTTCAATACTTTAGTAAAAGCAATACTTGAAAAATCTTCCTAAAAAGCTGTTTTAGTTGTATGGTGTCCCTCTGGGGAATTTACTCTGACAATTTATCAATTGCAATAAAAATCCCCGGGTCTACCATTAACTGTCATGTTCCCCCTGATCCTTCTTGCTTGGTAAAACACAATTAGCTTTCTGTCACATGCAATGAGAAGTTTACATAAATAACAATTTGCTTGCATAATACACGTTGACTTGTTGAACTTTAAAAATTGAGAACACTGTCCTGACCCAGGTGGCTCAGTTGGTTGGGTGTCATCCTGCAAAGTTAAAGGTCACCAATGGTCCCCGGTTGGGGCATGTATGAGGGGCAACCAATCAAAGTTTCTCTCTCACATCAATGTTTCTCTCCCTCTTTTTCTCCCTCCCTTCCCCTCTCTCTAAAAATAAATAATTTTAAAAAAATTGAGAACACATTACTTATACTTTTCTTACCTTATATAAAAAAGATTAATCCATTTTAAATTTCATTCTATGAAACTTCTCTAACATTTTACACAGGAAATTCCATGTATACTTATTTTTATTATTATTATTTTTTAGATGTGGTTTATTTGTACATGGAGGAAGGGAGGGAGAAAGAGGAGAGAAACCTCAATGTGTGGTTGCCTCTTGTGCACCCCTCACTGGGGACCTGGTCTGCAACCCAGGCATGTGCCCTGATTGGGAATCGAACAAACGACACTTTGGTTCGTAGGCCAGAGCTCATTCCATTGAGCCACACCAGCCAGGGCTCTTATCATTTTTTTGAGTGAATTAAATGTCTAATTTATTTCCCATAAAAAGATATGTATTGGTACAAATTTATAAGCACGCTGCTAATTGCTCAGATTATAATATACTAAATCTGAAATATATGTTCTTAAATTATTATAATTTTCATAATTTCTTCTTTCTTTTTTGGATGGTGGCTGAGAAAGTAAGAATTCTCTAACTTTATTATTGTTCACATTTTCTCTTCAATTTTCATTGTGAAGACTAACATAAGAAATGGAGTTAATCACCCTTGAAGACTTATAGATTTTATTCTGCATTCCCGTATTCTTTTACCTCCAAAGTTTTTCTCTAATTGCATTTTTAGTGAAAGCGTGCAGTTTCTTTCTTCTGAAGTAGTCCTATGGAGTTGTTAAAAAAAACTCAACTAGCTCTGGTCAAGATGGCTGCGTAGGTAAAACGTGGTACTTGCATCCTCCCACAACCACATCAAAATTACAACTAAACTACAGAGCAACCATCATTTAGAGCTGACTGAAATCTAGCTGAATGTAAATCCTACAACTAGGGATTTAATGAAGAAGCTACATCAAGGCTGGTAGGAGGGATGGAGACTGGGAACAGGCTGGTCCCACACCCACTTGTGGCAGAAAAAAATCAGAAGAAATGTCTCGGCTGCAGAGGTCCCCCTTGAAGACTGAGGGGTCTCAGCCCCACAACAGGCCCCCCAGCCCAGGGTTCTGTCTGTAAAAACCAGCCAAATTGAGGCTGAGAAAGACAGGGGGCTTCTGGAGCCCCAAGCAGTTCCTTTCAAATGGTCCACATATGGACTTACTTGGACTCACCTGCTCTGAACTCCAGTGCTGGGGTAGCAGATTGGAAGGAACCAGGGTGATGGCTGGGGGATAAGGGCAGCTTTCTGCCAGAGATAAATGCTGGCAAAGGCCATTGTTGCTTTTCTGAAACCTTGCCCCCCATCCAACAGAGTCAGCAGGCAGGGTGTTATAGCTGAGTCTCCACCAAATGGGCTTACACTGTTCATCCCACCCTCATGATTCCCTGAGACTCCATCCTACCCAACATGTGGGCCCACCCAAGTTGTTTCCAGTGACTTTTCCATCTGAATGATCTGGTTCATGCTTCAGCATGGGGGTGACAGAAGGAGAAGAGAAAGAACAAGAAATTTAGAAAACTATTTGAAAACTAATGGCAGAAAGCTTCCCTAATTTGGTAAAGGAAATAGACATATAAGTCCAGGAAGGGCAGAGAGTCCCACATAAGATGAACCCAAAGAGGCCCACACCAAGACACATAATTTAAATGTCAAAGGTTAAAGACAAAGAGAAAATCTTAAAAGCTGCAAGAGAGAAGCAGTTAGTTGCCTACAAGGGAGCTCTCATAATACTGTCAGCTGATTCCTCAATGGAAATTTTGCAGGCTAGAAGGAAGTAGCAAGAAATATTCAAAGTGATGAAAAGCAAGGTTATGCTACCCAGCAAAGTTTAGAATTGAAGGATATATAAAGAGCTTCATCAAGGAAAAACAAATAAACAAACCCCGAAAACTAAAGGGATTCGTCACCATCAAACCAGTATTGCATGAAATGCTAAAGGGTCTTTTTTTAAGAAGAAGAAGAAGAAGAAAAAATATGAATAAAATGCTAATAAATACACACCTGTCAACAGAATCTTAAAAAAAAAAATCAATGAACAAACAGAACAGAAACAGACCTGCAGATACACAGAACATTTAGACAGCTAGGAGGGATGCTGGGTGTAAGTGGGTGAAAAGGTGAAGGGATTGAGAAGTAGAAATTGGTTCTTACAGAACAGTTATGGGGAAGAAGGAAAAAGGATCCATGGACATGGACAACAGTGTGGTGATTGCTGGGGGAGGGGATATAAGGGGATAAATGGTAATGGAAATATACAATAAAGATTAAATTTTAAAAACATTGGAAAAAAGAATAGTGATGGGAATATAAAGTATAACATAGGAAATATAGTCAACAATATTCTAATAACTCTGGTGTCAGAAGGGTATGAGATTTATCAGGATGATCATTTAGTGGATTATATAATGTCTGATCACTGGGGTGTACACCTGAAACTAACAAAATATATATCAATTCTAATTAAAAAATAAAAAATAATAAAAAACCTGAACTCAAACTGCCTAAGATTCAGTTTTTTTCCTTTGGAAAAAAAACAAACACAAAGGATAATGAGAGGAAAGAGTATTCCTAATTTATCAGACTGCTTAGAGAGTTATTGTGATGAATAAATTTGATAATTCACAGAGGGCATAATATAGTTACTGAGAAACATTTTTAAGTTGTTAAACATGATAACTCTTACTATTATTTTGTAGATTCATGTGCATTTTTAGTACTACATACCAATTGGGTTTTTTACCACCAAATGTTCATAAAATATTTAATAATATGTTATGGGCTAAATCCATTAACAATATAGAGTGTCTATTCTTGTGAAGTTTACAATCTTATTTGAGAGACAGAGCATAAAGACTTAAAATTTGTAAACAAAATGTGGAATAAACATACAACAGAATGTTATTCAGCCTTAACAAGGAAGGAGGAAATTCTGACATGTTACAACAACATGAAAGAACCTTAGATTATGCCAAGTGAAAAAAAAAACAGTTAAAAAAAGGACAAACATTGTAAGAGGTACCTAAAACAATCAGATTCATGCAGACAGAAAGTGGAATGGTGGTTGCCAGAGGCTGAGGTGAGAGAGAAATGGAAGTTGTTTAATGGGCACAGAGTTTCAGATGGGGAGGTGAGAAACCTCTGGAGATGCAAGGTGGTGATGGTTGCAAAAGTGGTGTGAATTTGCTCAGCACAGTTGTATTGAACTGTATAATTAGAAATGATTAAAATGGTAAATTTCATGCTCTGGATGTTTTACCACAATAAAATACTTAAAATTTATATATTCATAATAGGGAAAATTAAAGTTCCACACTACAATGTAACAGATAAACCAGTAAATTATAAATCATGAAATGTCATTTTAACTTTCTTAATAAAATGTATTCATTTATTTTTTTTGCATGGCACAAAAATAGGACTTCCAACTAAGATGGAGGCATAGGTAGATATACTTCACGTCCTTGCACACCAAAAGAAGGATAACAAGCAATTTAAAAACAAAAAATGACCAGAACTGCCAGAAAATCGAACTTCATGGAAGTCTGACAATGAAGTAGTTAAAGAGGAAACATTCATCCAGACTGATGGGAGGGGCAGAGATGGGAAACTGGAGTAGAGAGGATGTGAGGCAAGGTGGAGAGTGGTAGACTGGGCAGTCCCACATTCACATGCAGATAAACCAGGAGGAGCAACTGGGGAGTGAGACAGACCTTGCAGCACAGTGTTCCAGCGTGGGAAACTAAAGCCTCAAAACTTCTGGCTGCAAAAACCTGTGGATGTTGAAGTGGTGGGAGAAACTCCCAGTGTCACAGGAAAGTCCATTGGAGAGGCCCACGAGGTCCTAGAACACACACAAGCCCACTTACCAGGGAATCAGCACCTAAAGGGCACAATCTGCTTGTGGGAAGTGAGGGAAGTGACAGAAAATGGGGTGAGAGATGAGCAAGCACCATTGTTCCCTCTTGGACTCCTTCCCCATATACAGCGCCAACAAGGAAGCAATGTGGGTTGCCCTACCTTGGTGAATACCTACAGCTCTACCCCTTATAACATAACAGCTGCACTGAGACAAAGAAATATGGCTGAAGTGAAAGAACAGCTCAAAGCTCCAGAAAAGCACTAAATGATGAGGAGATAAACAACCTATCAGATGCAGAGTTCAAAACACTGATAATCACAATGCTCACAGAAATGATTAAGTATGGTCACAAAATAAAGGAGGAAATGAAGGCTACACAAAGTGAAATAAAGCAAAATATACAGGGAACCAACAGTGAAAAGAAGGAAACCAGGACTCAGACAATTTGGAACAAAAGGAAGAAATAAATATCCAACCAGAACAGAATGAAGAAATAATTCAAAAAAATGAGTAGAGACTTAGGAACCTGCAGGACAACTTTAAACATTCCAACATCTGAATCGTAGGAGTGCCAGGAGGAGAAGAGGAAGAGCAAGAAATTGAAAACTTATTTGAAGACATAAGGAAGGAAAACTTCCCCAATCTGGTGAAGGAACTAGACGTACAAGTCCAGGAAGCTCAGAGAAGTTGGATCCAAGAAGAAACACACCAAGACACATCATAATTAAGTTACCCAACATTAAAGATAAGGAAAGAATCTTAAAAGTAGCAAGAGAAAAAGAGAGTTACCTATGAAGGAGTTCCCATAAGGCTATGAGCTCATTTCTCAAAAGAAAATTTTCTGACAAGAAGAAGCTGGAAAAAGTATTCAAAGTCATGAAAGGCAAGGACCTACATCCAAGATTACTCTATCCAGTAAAGCTCTCATTTAGAATGGGAGGGCAGATAAAGTGCTTCCCAGATAAGGTCAAGTTAAAGGAGTTCATCATCACCAAGCCCTTATTCTATGAAATGTTAAAGGGACTTATCTAAGAAAAAGAAGATAAAAAATAAGAACAATAAAATGACAACAAAGTCACAACTATCAACAAATGAACCTAAAAGAAAAGAAAAACAATGAAAACAAAAGCTAAGCAAACAACTAGAACAGGAAGAGAATCACAGAAATGGAGGTTACATGGAGGGTTAACGGTGGGGAGGAGGAAAGGGGAGAATGGAGGAAAAGGGGAGAATGGAGGAATAAGAAGCATAAATGGTAGGCACAAAATAGACAGGGAGAAGTTGAGAATAGTACAGGAATGGAGAAGCCAAAGAACTTATATGTATGACCCATGGTCATGAACTAAGACAGGGGGAATGTTGGAGGGAGGGGGTATGGAGGGGGAGGGGAATAAAGGGGAGAAAAAAATGAGACAACTGTAATAGCTTAATCAATAAAATATACTTAAAAATAAAAAGTACAAAGTGTTATACAGGAGAAAATAGATCTTCCTTTAGCCATTTAGTTCCTTATCCTAGAGACAACCTCATTACCAGTTACTATATATTCTACCAGAGATACTATCTATCTGTCTTCCAGTGAGTATATTCATTTACTGTATACACAGTTTCAACTTTCTTTTTTCACTTAAGAATGTCTTATCATATTAAATGCAAACTTGTTCTTTTTAAGAGCTTATAGTAGATATCATAAATACAAAGTATTTGACCAATCTCCTCATTAGAAGCCAGAGAGGGTTTCGGGTATTGCTATTTCAAGGAGTTTCAAAGAATAATCTAGCACATATGTCATTTCGTTAATTGTGAGCACTTCTGTAATGTAAATTCCTGGAGGGAGGGTCACTGGCTTTTCATATGACTCAGAATATGTCCCTAACTAGACAGGATTCACCAAAATGGTGGTGTTAGTCATTTTATCTAAAAACTTGGAAACATCTTTGTATCATTTTCTTTGGCATCTATCAATTACCAAATCTTGCTAATGTTATTTCCTCAGTATCTTTTCTGTCCTTCCATTCCATTTTCAATTCCTCATGTCTCCAGCTTAACTTAGGCTTTCAGCATTTCTTCATATCTGAAGTGTTGTACTCCACCCATCCTCCTGAGAGAAGAATTTGCTCAAGCACTTAAATGCTTGTGTCTATTTTAGCAAACAAGGTTCACCTTAATCTGGTCCTTGCACTTTCCCTCTCCAGCCTTCTCTACTATTACCCAACTCTTTCTGCTTTTATGATGTACAATAATAGTTCACAGTTTCAGGCTTCCATGAATTTGCTCTCTGTCTTCTCAGCCTGGACTACCTTTATCCATTTCCCTTACTTCATCCCTGTGGGAAGTCTTGACCTCTTCAGGCAAGAGGAGGAACCTCCCCTTTTTGATCCACAGGTCCGTATTCACTTTCCATGATGACTGCTATTCTCTACTGAAACTATTTCCTTGAAGAAGACTGAAATAGTAGTGGGAGTGATCTTTTCATTTCTAGTTCTAGCATCAGGCACAATGTTTGATGTCCTGTGGTGTGCACAGGATAAAGTTTCTTTAACTGAATTTAACTAGAGCTTGGGGAGAAGGAGTGGAGTCACTCATTCATTCCTGTTTGTTGAGTGGTGATTATGTGCTATGCAGAGGGATTACAGCCAGGAACACTACCTAGGGCCTGCTTTTGGGGTCTAGTGAAAGACAGGAGACAACATAAACATACAGTTATAATTCACTGGGTGAGGACTGCAGTGGGCCCCTGGACACAGTTTAGATTCTTTATGGATATGGATGAGCAAAGTGTGGCATTTTAATTTGAAGGAATTGCACTAGGAATGACATTTATAAAGTAAGGCAATTCCTCCAAAGCACTGTGAAACCCAGAGTCAGACATATAGCTCATGATTTTTGACTTTCTGTTCATGGCTCGTGGTCTCCACTTTCTAAAGTCTTCTGGGGAACAAGAAGTCAAATAGTGTCTTGGAGAAAGAATAATAAAGTGAGGTAACATGTGTAAAACAACAGGTCAGAATGAGTATGCTCCACCGAAGTTCTCTTTCTCTGGTAAACTGCTTTACAGTTTAGCTGGTAACTTGCTTGGTGTTTAGTGACCTATATTAAATTTAATCTACCAATTATCTTTCTCTGTCCTTTTCCCTAATATGACCTCTTTTCACAAAAGGTTGAGTAAGCTAGAAAATGCAATAAAAAAAGAAGGTTCTTTGGAAGTTAGGAAGAGTTGGATTCATCACGGAGGTATTACTGGGGGAGTAACTTTGGGCAAGTACTTAAACTCCGGTTTCCTGTTTTGTAAAATAATACATAATAATAAATAAGTCGGGAGAAGATGTTTATGTGAAGCCCTTAACCTTAACACAGTGCCTGGCACATGGTAAGTACTGAGAAGTTAACTGTTAACTGGTTCTAAGAACCCGATGCCTTGGGTGTGTATTTTGCCTCTGCAACCAAAAGAAATGTAAACATAATCATTACTGAATTAAACCAGAACTTGTGCTTCAGCAATGATCCAGTTTGATCTCCCCGGGCCACCGTCGCCGAGCATGCGCAATTGAACGTGGCGGGACGTAGCTGTCATGGCGAGCTCCATCTGAAAACTGTGCTGTTCCGGAGAGCGGTGAGTCTCTTTGGTCTGGCTTGTTATTTCTCGACTATTGGGTAAGGGTGGCGGGTGGACCAGTGCGGGGTGCAGTGCGGCCGGAGCTCGCTTCATGGCGGAGCCTTGTTTCCTCAATTTCAGTCTTTGCTGGTTTGTTTCGCAGTTAAAGGGGGACCTGCCAGCTGGGACGGGGGAACCGGGAGGCTGGGAGCCCTGCCAGAAGTGAGGACAGGGTCATTGGCTGCAGGTGGTGCAGAGCTGTAAGGAGTGTTAAGGGATCTCGTTCCTTATTGTCAAGATAAACTTTATTCGTTCTCCCACTTTCTGCGTTAGTGAATGTGTAGGACAGGAGGAGGCTGTCGCAGTTACTTAGCTTTTACAGAGCTGAATCTCATTAAGAATTTAAACTGGAGTCGTAAGAGTAGGTGTCTTGTATTTTCACTTTTAATTCTCGTTGACTCATGAAATCAGTCTGCATCTCAGGGCGACACGTGTCTTTCGGATGGAAGGTGATCCGGATGTTTACCTATTTCATTCCTCGTTTCCATTTTGTAGTTCTTGGTATTACTTGAATCACGCAGACTGTGATAGTGCTGGATAGTACATAGTGCTATTGCCAGACGCTGGATCCCAGTCATGGCAAATACGGGAGATGTCAACGCACTTGTTCTAATTAGTAAGAAGTTGCAAGTAGTATGGCTCATAATTAACCCTGCTGTATAAGATAGTGTTTTATGGAGGCTAATCTCTTTTAGGTAATTTTAAAGAGTCCTTACTGTGGTTTCGTGAACTTGTGAACTTGCTTTTTCTAATCAATTTTTATTTTCCAGACCCGTCTTTCAAGAAGATTTGAGATTAATTGCAGATAATCAAGGTACTTATTTATTTTAAATCTTTTTTGTTTGAGTGACATGTTACACATTATATAATGTGCAAAAAGATAGCCCAAGTTCTTAGTAACTTTCCCACCATCATTATATGGAAATGCTGTGATCTCCATATCACTAAATCCAAGAAACGTTTTCATTTATTTTACTTAACCTTCCATCTGTATTAGGTTACACTGAACCAGTCCACTGACATGCTCTGCTTTTGCCTTCAGTGACCAACTGGTTTGTTCCCTTATGTGGTGGCTGCTTCTTGGTTCCCATTAAAAGCTGGTTCTCTTTTATTTGGCAGTTAAGTTTGGAGTTTCTGAAGACTTAGCTCTTTACCCTTTCCTCTTCTCTGTTCTCTCTCTCTCTCTGGGTGTTCTAATCTACAGTACGATTCTCTGCCTTTTTGAATCTAGCCATCCTAGCAGGTGTGAAGTGATATTTCATGATTTTGATTTGCGTTTCCATGATAGCTAATGATACTGACATCTTTTCATGTGCTTGTTGGCCATTTGTATATCTTCTTTGGAGAAGTGTCTATTCAAATCCTTTGCCCATATTTTGCACTGGGTTGTCTTTCTGTTGTTGAACTGTGTTTTTTTCCTTTGTATTCCGATATAAGACTTTTTATCAGAAGTATGATTTATAAATCTTTTCTCCCATTGTGTGGAGTTGTCTTTTTACTCTTGATGGTGTCCTTTGAAGCATAAAAAATTTTAATTTTGATAAGGTCTTATCTGTTTTTTCTTTTGTCGGTTGTTCTTTTGGTGTCATAACTAAGAAACCAGTGCTTAATCTAATGTCATGAAGATTTACACCTGTGTTTTCTTCTAAGAGTTTTATAGTATTAGCTCTTAGATTTAGGTCTGTGATCCATTTTGAGTTAACTTTTTGTGTATGATAAGAGGTAGGAATCCACCTTCATTCTTTGCATATGGCTCTCCAGTTGTCCATTTGTTGAAAAGGCTGTTCTTCCCCCAGTGAAATTTTTTGGCATCCTTGTTGAAAATCAGCTGATTAGGTAATGCATTTTTGACAAACATGCTAGATGACTTTTATGAAAGAATAACTCTAGGAAAATGATTCTCAAATTTTATTGGCCATCAAAATTATCTGGAAGTCTTGTTAAAGATTAATGGGCTTTACTCAGAATATCTGATTGAATATATCTAAAGTGAGGCTCGAGACTTTTCATTTCTAACAAGTTCCCCAGTAATTCTGGTTGTGCTGGTCTGGGAATCACACTGTGAAAAGTACTGGTGTAGAACTTTGTTTCACAACTGTGGATACACACATGAGAATACTGGAAAGTGTTCTAGATATAGTGGCGAAAAAGAGATGATGCCTCTGTCCTTGTGGAGCTTGCAGTGTAATGAGAAAGACAGATGCAGCTGCACATATGGTATTAGGTAGGTTAGTACTATGAAGAGAAATTAAGCATAAAGCAGGGCTAGAGGTTAGTGAGAATGTGTGGGGAGTGCTTGGTCACTGTGTGGTTATTTCAGATATGCTGTTTAGGAAAGGCCTCTCCAAGGAGGTGCCATTTGAGTAGATAAGTGGGCATCAATCCATAGAGATATCTGGGGGATGATATTCCAGGCAGAGGAATAGCAATTGTGAAGGCCCCTGAGTCAGAAACCAGTTTGGCATACTTAGAGAATATCTAAAAGGTTAGTACAGTTGGTACAGAGTGGGAGGTGGCAGATGGGATAGCTAGGGGCCATACTTTGTTAGACTGGATAGTCTATATGAGAATGTGCAATATGTTAGACATAGTTTTAGGCTCCACCTGGGATAAAGCGGTGAACAAAGCACACAAAACCCTTTACTGACACAGAGTATATTCTAGTAGAAAGAGATAGTAACAAAAGAATGAAAACATCTAAACAGGTGATAAAGTGCCAAGGTAAGAAAACAAGGTGGGGAATGGAGAGAGAGGGGGGGGGGGGAGAGAGAGAGAGAGAGAGAGAGAGAGAGAGAGAGAGAGAGAGAGAGTGTGTGTGTGTGTATGTCATGAGATGTGGGAGTTGCTCAGCAAAGCTTCACTGGGGACATTTGAACAACGTCCTGAAGGGGTTGAAGATGTTCCAGGCAAGAATAAGATCTTGAGATGTTTGTGTGTCTGGTACGTATGAACAGTCAGGGAAGCCCATGTGGCTGAGTGGAGCAAGGGGGAGAGTGATAGGCAATTAAGTCAAGAAGGTAACAGAAAGTTGATTACGTATGTCTTGCAGACTTTTGTAGTGACTTTGGCTTTTTACTGAGGTAGAAGACATTGGAAGGTTTTGATCAGAAGCTTGAGATAAACTTAGATTTTAAAGGGATCCTTCCTGACTTCTGTGCTGAAATGTCCTTTGGGAATTAAGGGTGGAAGCAGGGAGACTAAGTGAGCTAGGCAAGAGTTGATGATGGTTTGGACCAAGAATGTAACAGTAGGTAGGATCAGATCATAGTCAGGTTTTGAATATGTTTTAAAGATAGAACCAACAGGATTTTTTTGGTGTATTGGATTAGGGAGGAGATTCCAGGATTTTTGGTCTGAGTGGGTGGAAGGCTGGGATTGCCTTTAAATGGGATGGGGAAAATTGTGGAAGGGTCTGGTGTAGTGCTTGGTGGTGGTTCCATGTAGGAATAAAGTGGGGGGAAGATCAAGTGTTCTCCTTTTGACTTAAAAAAAAAATTTTATTTATTTTTAGAGAGAAGGGAAGAAGGGAGGGAGGGAGAGAGAGGGAGAGAGAAACAATCAGTTGCCTCTCTCACACCCCCAAGTTGGAACCTGGCCTGCAACCCAGGCATGTGCCCTGATTGGGAATCATACTGGTGACCTTTTGGTTTGCAGGCCAGTGCTCAGTCCACTGAGCCAACACCAGTTAGGGCTTGTTTTGACTTTTTAAGAAATATCTATTTATACATTCAAGCAGGGGAGTTGAATAGACAGTTGGACATGTGAGTCTGAAGTGCACGGGAGGACTGGGACTGGTTATATAATCCTATAGTTGGTATTTCAAGGCCATGGAATTGGATGAGAACAGGTTGTATAGAGATCAGAAGGGGTCCTGTAACAGAGACAAGGAGGAACCAGCAAAGGAGACTTGGAGAGTGGCTAATGAGGTAGGAGGAAAACTTGGAAGGTGTGTTGTCCTACAGATGAGGTCAAATAAGGTGACTGAGAATCGATCATTGTATGTACTGTTGGAAGTCATTGAAATCATGACAGACAGTTTTGGTGGAACGATGGGGGTGTAAGCTTGGTTTGTGAGAGAGTGGGAGGGGAAACTTGAGATTGTAAATATAGATAGCTCTTGCAAGCAGTTTTTCTTCAAAGGAGAGAAATGTGCTGGGAGGTGAGTGGAGGAAGTAGGGTCAAGATAAGTAGGGTCAAGATATAATACTATCTGTATTATATCCAGATAGTAATGATTTAGTAAGGAGACAATTAGTGAATATACAGAAAGAAGGAGTATTGCTGGAATTCTTTGCTTGAGTAGGTCAGAGTACAGGGATTGTTCTTAGGGAAATGGACTGTTATTCATAGCAACATATTGGTAGGCTGAGTACATGGGCAAGAACCACTTCTGGGTAAACAAAGAAAATCATCCACCTGCAGAATGTGGGAGGGCATCCGAGATTGGCTTCATTCAAGCTTTCTGTTTCAATACCCTCATTACCCTTATTAAGAGAAGATCTATGAGAAAATAATTTTCAGAAAATTTCTAAGATAAATGAGGTGGTCTCTTTACTGAAAGCAGTTCTTCACAGTCTTTGTTCTACTTATGCATGCTGAGAATTTATAAGGAGGCAGGATTTCCTATATTAATTTGACCACAGATCCGTTTTTTCACTGATAGTTAATATCTCAAATGGAACCAATTTGAGAAAGACTAACTTAGTTCATTTCACCTTACCGAGTTTGCTGAGTTGGCCAGGGCTCTTGTATGCAAGAGCAGAAAACCCAACTCAAACTAATTGAAGCCACAGAGGAAATTTATTGGCTGACATGACCGGGCAGAATGGACAGCATCAGGCTTCAGGCTTTGGTTGGATCCAGGTGCTGAAATAATGTCAGTATGACTCCTATCTCTTCTGCTTTTATTAGTTCATTCCTTAGGTGGCCTTCTGCCCTATGACTTGCAGATGGTCTCCAGCATCATCAAATTGACATTCTCCCAACTTAGCCACTTCAGTGAAAAGAGGAGCCATCTCTCCTGTTAGTTTGGCACAGAAGTCCTGGTGATGATTCTGACTGGTAGGGCTTGAGATAGCCAACCCTGAACCGGTCACTGTGGCCAGGAGGATGGGTTACTCTGGCAGGCTTGGGTCATGTCCCCTAGTCTTATGTCTATAGAGGGAGGAGGTTTGTGATTGACAGCTCCTCCATGCCTGTGTGGTATGCATGTAAACTGTAATTTAGCACATCGTTGATTGATGGTCATTTGGGTTATTGGGTTATTATAATCTTTTTATTTTGCTCTTACTGACTATGAAAAGCTAGCTGAGATTTGAACATAGGTTTGGGCGATTTACAGGGTATAATTTGTCATAGTTGTAAAGAGGATATTATAGTAAAAGGCACAGAATGAGCCTGTCTGGAAGCCACTCTTTTTCTGTTAAAAGATTTTATTCATTCATTCATTCATTTATTTATTTATTTTTATATATTTTATTGATTATGCTATTACAGTTGTCCCATTTCCCCCTTCATTCCCCTCCACCCTGCACACCCCTCCCACTCACATCCCCCCCTTTAGTTCATGTCCATGTGTCATAAGTTCTTTAGCTTCTACATTTCCCACACTATTCTTGCCCTCTCCCATCTATTTTCTACCTATGGTCTATGCTACTTATTCCCTGTACCTTTTCCCCCTCTCTCCTCCTCCCACTCCCCTGTTGCTAACCCTCCATCTGATCTCCATTTCTGTGTTTCTGTTCCTGTTCTAGCTGTTTGTTTAGTTTGCTTTTGTTGTAGGTGTGGTGGTTAATATCTGTGAGTTTGCTGTCTTCTCACTGTCATATTTTTTATCTTCTTTTTCTTAGTTAAGTCCCTGTAACATTTCATAGAATAAGGGCTTGGTGATGATGAACTCCTTTAACTTGACCTTATCTGAGAAGTGCTTTATCTGTCCTTCCATTCTAAATGACAGCTTTCCCGGGTAGAGCAATTTTGGATGTAGGTCCTTGCCTTTCATGACGTGGAATACTTCTTTCCAGTCCCTTCTTGCCTATAAGGTCTCTTTTGAGAAATCAGCTGACAGTCTGATGGGAACTCCTTTGTAGGTGACTGTCCCCTTATCCCTTGCTGTTTCTAGAATTGTCTCCTTCATTTTAATCTTGGCTAATGTAATTATGATGTGTTTTGGCGTGTTCCTCCTTGGGTCCAACTTATTTGGGACCCTCTGAGCTTCTTGGACTTCCTGGGAGTCTATTTCCTTTGCCAGATTGGGGAAGTTCTCCTTCATTATTTGTTCAAATAAGTTTTCTACTTGTTGCTCTTCCTCTTCCCCTTCTGGTACCCCTATAATTTGGATGTTGGGACATTTAAAGATGTCCTGGAGGTTCTTAAGCCTCTCCTCATTTTTTTGAATTCTTGTTTCTTCCTTCTTTTCTGTTTGTTTGTTTCTTCCTTCCTTCTGGTCCACTCCATTGATTTGAGTCCCAGTTTTCTTCCCATCACTATTGGTTCTCTGTGCGTTTTCCTTCATTTCACTTATTTTTTCATCTAATTTGTGACCAGAATCAACCAATTCTGTGAGCATCCTGATAACCAGGGCTTTGAATTGTGCATCTGGTAGGTTGGCTATCTCTTGATCGCTTAGATGAATGGGCTGTGGGGCTTTGATTTGTTCTCCCATTTGAGCCATTTTTTTTTGTTTTTATTTTTATTTTATTTTATTTTAGTTTAGTTTTTGGTCTGGTTGCACCTGTTATGTAGTGAGGGCCAGAGCCTTAGGTATTCCCCAGGGTGGGGCAGCCCAGTTGCTGGGTTGTGATGCTGTATGTGGGTGTGGGGTCAGAGAGGGAACAATGGCACTTACTCTGTTCTCTCCCGTACTTCCGTCCCTTCGGCCATTTCCCACAAGCAAATTGGGCCCTTCTGGTGCTGATTTCCATATGGGTGGGCTTGTGCACATTCTAGGACCTTGTGGGTCTCTCCAACAAACTCTCCTGTGAGTCTAGGAGTCTCTCCTGGCACCTCAACCCCCACAAGTGTTTTCAATCAGTGTTTTTAGGTTTTATTTCCCTGGGCTGGGGCCCTGGGTTGCGAGGTCTGTCTCGCTCCCTGTTTTTGCCTGGATTATTTGTGTGTGAATGTGGGACCACCTGGTCAGCCAGCCACCTTGTGGGGCCTCACTGGGTCTGCCCGTTGCCACCCTGCTCCTGGGGTCTGTCTGCCGCTGCCTGTGCATCTGGGTCCTCCAACCTCTGCTTCCTCTTGCTGCAACTCCACCCCTCTTACCAGTCTGGATGAATGGTTGTTGGATCTCTGTACAGTTCAATTTTTTGTGAGTTTTGGTTGTTTTCTTGTTTCTAAATCCTTGTTGTCCTTAATTGTGGTTGGGCAAGGAGGCACAGTGTGTCCACATATGTCTTCATCTTGGCCAGCAGTCCAGATTTTATTTATTTTTAGAGAGAAGGGAAGGGAGGGAGAAAGAGAGGGAGAGAAACATCGATTGATTGCCTTTTGCATGTTCCCACCCGGGGACCTGGCCTGCAACCCAGGCATGTGCCCTGATAGGGAATCAAATAGGTGACCTTTTGGTTTGTTGGTCAATGTCCTACCTACTGAGCTACATGAGTCATGGCTGGAAGCTACTCTTAATTGAAAGTTGTTAATTAAAAGATAGGAATTTGGCAAATGAAGAGAAGGAAAATTCATCAGAAAGGCTGAGACCAGAGGAGAGTATAGGATTCTTTACAGTGGTTTTGGTGGCCCAAATGAGTGGTCACTCAGTGTACATACATTAGGGTAAGTTTGCTTTTCTGTGTCTGATTGCTTTAAAGTGAGGTTAATAACACTGTCTGTCTAATGGAGTTGTGAGGGGTTAATGAGATGACTTCAAACACCTTCGTTGTGTCTGGACATAGGATTGGTAGTAGTGCTACCAGGAAGTGTACTTTCAAGTATACCTTCTGTTTCTTTCTTTGTTTCCAAGATAGTTTCTTTAAGAATTTTTTTTTTTTTAGCCCTGGCTGGTGTAGCTCAGTGGATTGATTGAGCGCGGGCCTGCGAACCAGAGGATCGCGGTTCGATTCCCAGTCAGGGCACATGCCTGGGTTGCAGGCCAGTTCCCAGCAGGGGACACACGAGAGGCAACCGTACATTGATATTTCTCTCCCTCTCCCTCTCTCCTACCCTTCCCCTCTAAAGATAAATAAGTAAATAAAAAAAAAAAAGAATTTTTTTTTTATTTTAACACAATTACAGATCCACTTAGTTATAAGAATTATGTGGAGATGCTATACACTTTACCCAGTTTTCCCCAATGGTAATGTCTTGCAAAACTACAATGTAATACCAGAACCAAAATATTGATACTTGTATAGTCAGGATATAGAATATTTTCACCACCACATGGTTCTCTCATGTTACCCTTTTATACTCACATTCACTTTCCTCCTAGCTATCCTCTCCTTAATCCCTGGCAGCTACTATTTTGTTCTCCATTTCTATAATTTAATTTCAATCTCAAGTATGTTACATAAATATACAGCATGTGACTTTTTGGGATTGGCTGTATTTGCTCAGCATCATTCTTAGGCCATTCACCCAGGTTGTTTCATACATCAACAGTACATCCTTTTCTACTGTTGAGAATGGGTATACCACAGTTTTAACTATTCAACTTACTGAAGGGCATTTGGGTTGTTTCTAGGTTTTGGCTATTACAAAGAAAGGTACTATAAACATTTGTGTTCAGGTTTTTTGTGATTGTTACTCTTTACATCTCATGGATTAAGCCCTCAGAAATACAATGGCCAGGTTGCATGATAGTTAAATGATTAATTTTTTGAAGGAAATGCCAAACTTCTTTCTCCAAGCAACTATACCATTTTATATTCCCATCAGGACTGTATGAGTGATTCTGTTACTCTGCATACTCATCAGCATTTAGTGTTCTCACTATTTTTAAAATTTTTTGATTTGAGAGAGAGAGAGAAATTGATTTGTTCCACTTATTTACACTTTCACTGACTGCTTCCTGTATGTGCCCTGACTGGGTATTGAACCTGCGATCTTGGCATATCGGGATGACACTCTAACCAAATGAACTACCTGGCCAGGGCCTCACTGTTTGTTATTTTAGCCATTCTGATAGCTGCATAGTAATGTTGAATCTCTTAGCCCTCTGTGTATCTGTAGCTATTGCATTTTTTAAATTGAATATATTGGGGTGATATTGGTTAATAAAATTATATGTTTTGGGGGTACAATTCTATAATACACTGTCTGTATATTGTATCGTGTGCTCACCACTCCAAACCAAATTCCTTCCATCACCATTGCTCCCCCCCACTCCTCCCTGTATATTTTCTTAGGTGAAATGTCTTTCTTTTGTTCATTTTCTAATTGGATTTTTTTCAGTATTGTGTTTTTAAATCAAGTTATTAGTCCTTTGTCAGATTTGAAAATATTTGCTCCACTCTGTACTTTGATTTTTCATTCTCTCAAAAGGGTCCTTTGCAGAGCAAAAGTTTTTAATTTTGATGATATCTGGATGTAATTTTTATTTTTATTGATTGTGCTTTGGTGTCAAGTCTAAGAACTCTTCACCTAGCTTTAGGTTTAGCAAATTTTCTCTTATGATTTTTTTCTAAAAGTTATAGTCTTAACATTTTACATTTAAGTCCATGGTACATTTCGTAAGATGTGAGACTCAGGTTGCAGCTCACAGTTTTGTCTGCAATTGCTCCAGCGCTAATTTTTGAAGTCTCTCTTTCCTCCATTGAACAGCTTTTGTACTTTTGTGAAAAATCATTTGGGCTTATTTGTATAGGTCCATTTCCAGTTTCTCTGTTATGTTTTGTTTATATTCTACCAATACTACATAGTTTTGATTACTTAGTAAGTCTTAGAATTGGTCAGGCTAATTCCTCCCACCTTTCTCTCTCTCTTTTTTCTTTTTACCAGTTATTTTAGATTTTGATAGGAATGTAATTTTAAACTTATGTCAATTTAATCTTCACTGACACTGTGGACACTGTGGGTGGAGTAGGGCCTCATTACTGCTTCGTTGGTTAGTTTGGAAGTCGAGGGTCCCCATCTGGCCTTTTGTGGCTTGTCTGCAGGTGGGATTACAGTTTTGTGTTTTGTACAGTTTTTTTTTTCACATGCAGAATAGTTATTGTCAAAGTTTTTTGTCTTGGTAGGCTGCCCCTTTTCTGGTTCCTTGATAAGAAAACAGGCTTTTGTTGGGGGCTTTCATTGTCTATGTGTGTTGGCACTTCTGGGTTGCTGTCTGGGGACAGGAGGCCAAATAAACCACAAGGAACCCACCATTGTGTTTTTTCTTGGATTCCAAGGTCCCTAGCCTGTTATCTTTTTCTTTACACTTTTCAGAGTCTTCTTGTGTTTCTTTTATATATAATGTCCAGAGTTTTAGTTGTACTTATCAGCAGAGATAGGGAAAAGAAAGTCTACTCTGTCTTCCTGGAAGCTGTGTCCACATTTTCTTTTCTTGATTACAAAAATTTTGAACATTCAGAAAGTAGAATAGGATAATGAACACAAATGCATCTATATGCAAGATTTAAGAGTTGTGAATGTTTGCCCATGTGTCTTAATCTAATTTTTATTTTAGTAAATTACAATATAATGACATTTCACCTCCAAGTATTCAATACACAGCTCCAAAAAAGATATTTTATAATATATAAATAATGTATTCAGTGTAAGAAAAGTAAGATTTTTAAACATAGGGGCACTACTTTATATTTAGTGATATATAGCAATGACTTTGAACTGGTGTGCTTCAAGAGTTTTTAAAGCATGCAGTACCTTACCAGTTAGTGCTGACCTCTTTTCCCTTAGATTGCCAAACAAAAAAAAAATGACAGCAGACAACACAACAATACCCGTCCTGTGTGAATGCCCTTTCTTGAACCATAAATATATAGGTCATACATTAGAATTGCATCTTACTGGTCATGTTGCATAATAAAGATTGATTAATTCTTGGTACCAGAAATCCTTATATACAAGTATAGGCACCTGATTTTTTCTAAAGTCATTTTGGAGCAAAAAGAGTAGGTAATTACTACTATTATTATTTTTTTGTAAATCAGTCAAAATTATACCTCTTTTTTTTGTCAGATCTGCAAAAAAGTGTAATGTATTTTTTTGGCGTGCGACAGAATTTTGTAATTAGTTTATGTGTGCCATGAGATGAAAAAGGTTGAAAATCACTGATAAATAACACTATCCTAATACTATCTGATACCCAGTTCACGTTCTGATTTCCCTAGTTGTTCCTCAGGTGTCTTGCAGCTGGTTGGACAAAATAAGATCTAAACAAGAACATGCATTGCGTTTAGGTGGTGTGCTTTTAAGTTTCCTTTGATCTTGAACTGTTCTCCTGCTTTTTTCTCCATGATACTGATTTGTTGAAGACATAGTTCATTTTGAGCCTTGGACTGTCCCACTATCAATAGGATTTGTCTGATTGTGTCCTTATGCTTCTTTATCTCTGCATTTTCTGTAAACCTGAAGTTAAACCAAAATGCTTTATTGGATTCAAGTTCAGCAAGGATACTTTATAGATGAAGCTATGTTAAACAGATTTTCTGAGGCACTCATAAGCTTGTATCATTTATAACTTTTTTTATGTGATGGAGAAGATGCCTTCTGCATCCTGTGATATACTACTGGATGACATAGAAGATATTGTGTCGCAGCAAGATTCAAAGCCACAAGATAGGCATTTTGCAAGAAAGCACATTGTTCCAAAAGTGCGAAGAAGAAATACCCAACAATATTTGCAAGAGGAAGAGAGTCCACCAAGTGATAGGTAAGCTTTTATTTTAAAAATTCTGTATCATTCCAGGGGAGAAGCTGGTAGTACTGGTCTTTGTGATATGCATAAAATCTCTTTTAAAAAATCTTCAAACTTTTGAGAGAAAGTATGTAGATTAATTTTTTTATTTGAATGTTTTCTTAATTTAGCAATGTAATTGGTTAAAAAAAAAAGATCTTAAATTGCATGTTCCTTGGAGGCAGGGTCTAGGACAGTATTGGGTGTGTAGATAGGACCTTGCCCTCACCTCTTTGATATTACTGTATCTGGTATGTAATTTTCTGTAACTTCCAAATTAAAATTTCTACTGGAATTTGTGGTTCTTATGATAGAGAGGTGGTTTGGGCATTTGATTTTCCTTAGCAAATTTACAAATACTTATGGTTCAGGTAAAGGCATTGGGCACAAATGAATTATTGCTCTGTTTACATTATTAAATCTCTGGAGAAATTCTAACAAAACCTAGCCAGGAATGATTGATTATGCAGTTATATAATTTAATATGCTTATATTTATTTATTTAGTATTGTTGGAAATTTTAATGTACTTGAATTTTGTTTGGATCATTAAGCCTTTGAATATATGAAAATATTTGCTTCTGTTTTACTTATTTTTATAAAAGATTTCATTTATTTATTTTTATTTTTATTTTTAATTTTTATTTTTTTTTTAGCACATTTTAACACCCATGACTTTTATTTATTTATTTATTTATTTATTTCCTTTTAGATTTTATTTATTTATCTTTAGAGGGGAAGGGAAGGAGAGAGGGAGAGAAACATCAATGTGCGGTTGCCTCTTGTATGTCCTCTGACGGGAACTGGCCTGGCAACCCAGGCATGTGCCCTGACTGGGAATCGAACCGCGATCTTTCGGTTCGCAGGCCCACGCTCAATCCACTGAGCTACACCAGCCAGGGCCATTTATTTATTTTTAGAGAGAAAGGAAGGGAGGGAGAAAGAGAGGGAGTGAAACATCAATGTGTGAGAGAAGCATCAGTTGCCTTTCTCATGTCCCCAACTGGGGACCTGGCCTGTAACCCAGGGATGTGCCCTGACTGGGAATCAAACCGGTTTGCAGGCTGGTGCTCAATCCACTGAGCAACACCAGCCAGGGCTGTTTGCTTCTATTTTAAAAATGACTGATGTTTATCAAATTTGTACTGAACCTATTCTTAAGGTAATAATTTAATTATAAATTATTAGGGCAATCCAAGTTGAAAGCCCTTTTTTTCTTTCTTAAAGCTATTATGCTTTTGAAATGTATTTTTATAGATGAAATACTTTTAATAATACCATAGGATGACAGTTGGTCCATTTCGATGCAGTTATTTATATCTCTAAGTTATAAAATAAAGATTGGAGTGAGTATGTAGAGTCTCTCTTTGTAAGCAGATGGATATACTTAAGTTACTTTTTTTTTATCATTGATAACGAGCCATTTACTTTGCTATTGTTATTTGTATATACCATTCTAGGAGTCAAATTTAATATCAGTAGTACATTAGTACTACTGAATTTAAAATACAATTCAGAGAAAAAGGAGATGTTTTTGTGTAGAGAGTCTTACCTTAGAATTCTGTGGTTATTTTATCTTGATTTTAGACTTTTGGTGTGCCAACAGATTATGGATAAGTTGGTGCATTTAATGAATAGCTTGTGAATGGGATGCACTGAGTGGTTTATTTTCTTCATAATATGTCCAGAAATCATCTGGTGTGTTTTATTTTAAAAATCATTGAACAAAGCTCACTTTTTTCTTTTATTGATTGTTTGATAGCACTATTCCTGGCATACAGAAAATTTGGATACGAACATGGGGTTGTTCTCATAATAATTCAGATGGAGAATATATGGCTGGACAACTAGCTGCTTATGGATACAAAATTACAGGTAATGGGATCTGTAATGTATTTATTGATTAAATTTTTCAGAGCTCAGTTTTTAGACGTATGTATTCTAGCTTCAGCAATGAAGGGATATTTTAGCATAGCTTCTGTATTTTTCAGACCATAAGATGCACCTAGGTTTTAGAGGAGGAAAATAGGAAAAAAAATTTTGAAGCAAAAAATGTGGTGAAATATTTAATAATATAATATTTTACCAATGTAAATGTAAACAGAACTCGACAGCAGCATTAACAACCATTATGCCTCTCAAAGTTGGCAGTGGGGAGGTGTAATAAATGCATCTTATAGTCTGAAAAATACGGTAATGATTTTAAGGCAAAGCAAAAAGAAAACTATTATACATTGTCTATACAATAGTGGATTATATATTAAAAAACTTTAAAAACTGTTTTGAGACAAGTTTAAACTTACACAAAAGTACTAAAATTGCAGAGTTCATGTATCCCCTCACCCCTCTTCCCCCAATATACAAATATAATATAATATATAATTATAGTATAATGAATAAATTAGGAAATTAACAGTGCAATATTATTATCTAAACTACAAATCTTACTTGAATTTCACCAGTTTTCCCATTTACGTCCTTTTTTTGTTCCAGCATCTAATGTAGGATTTTACCTTCCATTTATTTGTAATGTCTCCTTAGTCTTCCTCAATCTGTGACAGTTCCTCAGTTTCTTCTTTTCTTCTTTGTGTCCTTGAACTTCTGAAGAAAACTGATTAGTTGTTTTGTAGAATGACCCCCAACTTGGGTTTGTCTGGTGTTTTCTCATTAGAATAAGGTTATGTGTGCATTTTTGGGCAGGAAGAAGACAGAAGTGTTAGTGTGTCCTTCTCAGTGCATGATAGCAGGGGCTTGTGATGTCACTCTATCTTATTACTAGGGCACTAACCCTTGTCTGCCAGGTTTCTCCACAGTGAAGTTATTGTAGTAAGTATCCTGTTTCCCTTCAGCCTTTCTGTCTACTGATGTCAGCATCCGTCAGTGGATCATGCCGGCAACAATTACTACTGCATTGTTCCCTTAGTGGTGATTTTCTGTTTTCTTCTTTCATCCACATTTATTAATGGAATCCTTCTGTAAGGAAGAGTTATCATTTCTCAGTACAGACTCATGGATTTTTTTTTTTAATTCTGTGAGATGTAGTCTGGTGTGATCATTATTTCTTTTGCTGCCCATTGTTCCAACCTGGGCCACAGGACCTTGTTCAGGCTGGCTTCTGGGTCTTTTCAACATGCCCCTATTCTTTTTTGAGCATTTTCTTATTTTCTGGCATGTCAAGATGTTCTAGTCTCACATTTTTTCTTCTTCAGCCTTGGAAGCAACCACTTTTCCAAGGAGCCCTGGTCTCTTTCACTTAGAGAATGGTGTTTAGAAGTAGATCAAAGATGTGGACACCAGGTGAGCTCATTACCACTGTGAAATATCAGTGCTTCTAGGTCCTCTCATGTGGCAGGGCTAGGAAATCAGTATATTAAGGGGCATATATAATGTCTATATTTGTTACTGTGTCTGTCTGTATGAATATTACAGGGCACCGTAATTTGAATTCTTCATGACAGGCATTGGCACAGGGCTTCATATATGCTATCTTGCTTAGTTTTTGTGATAGGAGGAAATATTGGCATCCCTACTTTAGAAGTGAGAATGGACAGGTTGTGTCTTATCTTAAATCAGACAGGGAGTGAATTCTCCGTCACTCCAAAACACTGTTCTTAACCACTTCTGTACCTCGCAGTTGCCTTTGCATGTATAATGGGCAAGTCATAGCTTCAGTATAGCATGTGAGGATTGGGCAGGACTAGAAACTTGCTCCTTTCATAGTTTTTTTTTTTTTAAATCTTGTTCCAGGACATGCTTATTGATTTTGAAGAGAGGGGAAGGGAGGGAGAGAGAGAGAAGGAGAGGAACATCGATGTGAGGGAGAAGCATTGATTGGTTGCTTCTGGTGTACGGTCCCTGACTGAGGATCAGACCTGCCACCTTTCCGTTTATAGGGCTGCGCTCCGCCTGAACCCCACTGGCCAGGGCAGTATTGTTTTTATCAGCAACTGAATGGCCTTCTATTATTAACTTAATGTTTTTGATGACATGTTCTTTAGACAGCAAAATTGGTCTTAATACTTTTGCTCTTTTGATAAAGTACTCAAAATACGGTTTTAGAATTACTTCTCTATTCATTAGTAATTTTTAGTGTAATTTAGCTTGGGCCTGCCTTAACACATTTTGATAGTACTAGTTTGAGTATTGTGAATAAATAGCCTTTAAGGTAATTCCCTGAAACATAAAAAAAAAAAAAAATCAGAGGTTGATTTTTTCCTGTGACTAAATTAATTAACACTTTTTAATTTAAATTTTAGTTCATTAGCAGTTTATGTTTAGTCTTATAATAGTTACTCTTCTGTGTAAAATAAGTCCTGATTTGTTTACACAAGAATATTAAGCTTTGCTATGTACACCTAATTTTGGCTTCCTATTTGGGAATAAGAAGAAAGGGAGAATTATAGAAGCAGTGATTTGAATATGAAATTAGTTTTTCTTGTTAATACAATATATTACTTTTATATACTTGCATTACTTGTATATATGTGTATTAATTTTATATGCTATTGATTGTCCAAACTTTAGAAATGCATAGTCAGTTTTTAATTTTAGTCTGGCCTGCATGTAGCAGACTGTAGGACCACTTTAATTATTTGTCTGGGTTCTGTAGGCTGAGGAAATATGAGTAATATTAGCTTTGTAAAACATGTAAGAGGTAAATCTCTACTGATTTTATATTTAGATTCAATATAAGATATGAATGATTTCTGGATTACCAATGCCAGTAGTCATTCTCATTATTGTGGAATAGTGGGAATTTATAAGAGTTTTATTCCTTAATAGTTTTACAGTGTTCTATTAATCAAATATAGACCTAAATATTTTCATTTAACTGTATAAGTGATTAAAATAGGTATAAAATATAGTTTATATATAATGCATATGGAGATTATTGAAAAAACTATACAGAGAAATTCAAAATTAGCTGTCAATTACCAATAGTAGATATTTTTTCTATTTGGAGAAGAAAGAGATCATGTGGGTATATACTTGAAATTGGTATTTTTAACTATGTGATACCAGGAATATAATTATCTTAGTTAAAACCTCACAGAGGCTTACTTAGTGAGGGCTGTCAGAGCTTGTTCATTATCTCTTTCAAACCCTTTTTATTTTTAAGAAAAAGGTGGTTCATAACTTATGAATAATGCCTGCTTGCTTCTCATTTCAAAGAATTAAACCTACTGGTACCATCAGACTAAGGGGGGTAGTTCACCTGTTTGCATTAAAGTCCAATCAACCTTGAACAGGAGTGTGCCCCAGAGAAAGTAGAGCTCTGTTATTTGAGGAAATGGCACCAAGCCTGGAGTTGTAGGCAAGCTAGTGCCGAAGGCACTGGCTCCCTGATGGCTCCTTGATGGCTCCCAGGGGATGGGTTCCATAGGGGAAAAAATCAGTAATCATGGCAGCTAAAGGAGTTGGGGTCAAGGGCTCTACTGACTGGTTGGGGCCAGGTCCTGAGGTCAGCCATGGCACTGTTCTGTCTGGTGGCATGAGGGTGTGGTCTGTGGGGCCCTTCTGCTTTTGGGGGCCTGGGGCTGAAACCCAACTGAAGTCAAGATGTTAGCTTTAGCTTGACTGAAACTCTGCTTCTGTGGCCAACAGACCTAGGCTTTGTTCTTAAGACAGTTTGATACTGACAAGAGCCCTATGGTCCTGAGGGCTTAATGATTAAGGGAGTGGACTTGCTAGAGAGAAGGAGGCAGGCGAGTTAGGGTGCTGGGGGAGGCCAATTTGAATCAAAAGGAAAGAAAGAGGTAAAGGTCCTATTAAAGAAATAAAGTTTCTGCAGTTATAGTACTGAAAAATGATGTCTTTTCCTTAAACTCAGTTGTATCATGGATACATGGTTCTATGATATCATTAAATTAATGTTATGGAAAGCAACTAAACTGACCCTGTAGGTACAGGGGCTTTTTAAAGAAATATGCTTTAATTGCAAACATTTCATGCCCTGGCTGGATGGCTAAGTTATTTAGAGTGTCATCCCATACAACCCCTCCACCCCCCACCAAAAAAAAGGGTTGTGGGTTCAATTCCCAGTCAGGGCACGTATGGCAGGCAACCGGGCACCTGATCAATGTTTCCTTTCCCGTCCTCTCTCTCTAAAATCGATAAGCATATCCTCAGGAGAGGATTAAAATTAAATAAAGTGAAATACAATAAAATGCATATATTCCATGAGTGTCATCTTCACGTAAGCACTTGTTTGTAGATTAAACATTTTTTTAAATAATGCTGACTTGATTATTGAAATTTTTTGTATTACTTCTTTTTGAGATGTTGGTAAATCATTTTTAATGTCCTTATTGGTGGCAAATCTTTGTATCTTGAGAGTACATTTAGTTTTACAATGGTCATGGGTCATTTGAGGCCAAATCTGATGAATAAAGTATGTGATATGATATTGAACAATGTTTTAGTTAAACATAAGGCATTTTAGTTTCAAAAAATGTTTATAGCAGTGATTCTTCTACTTTTGTAACAGTGAAATGCTTCCCTGCTCTGTTGGCCTTCAGGCTAATAGCTCCTGCTACAAATATGATAATTAAGTAGAGGAATTCTGCTTGTGCCTTGAGTTTTTGTGAGAGCAACCCTTTGCCAGAAGGTGCCCCCCCCCCCCACCCAGTGGTGGGAAATATGAAAAAAATAATGACTTTATCAAAGACCTACAGGAGTCTTCAGGACCAACTCAGATCAACTGGTGTCAATGGACAGTCCAAGAACCAAGGTCTTCAGAAATTTTGTGCTTTTCTTTCTTTCTTTTTTTAAAGATTTTATGTATTTATTTCTAGAGAGAGGGGAAGGGAGGGAGAAAGAGGGAGAGAAACATCAATGTGTGGTTGCCTCTTCCACGCCTACAACCTGGGACCTGGCCCTGAACCCAGGCATGTGCCCTGACTGGGAATCGAACCAGCGGCCCCCTGGTTTGCAGGCCAGCATTCAGTCCACTGAGCCACACCAGCCAGGGCTGTGCTTTTCTTTGGATTCCTTTTTGGTGACTAGCTGTCTATGGTCCCTCCTCCCCCCACATCTTGCTTCACCTATCCTTTCTTCCCTTGACATATATATAGGAGCCTGAATTTTGAACTCTCTAGGTGGATTTGAGAATTAGTTCTCCCCTAGGACTTCTGGACTAATAAACCTTGCCTTACTCTAAAAATGGTCTGTTGAATATTGGCTTTTCTTTTGAAGCATTGAGCATACGAACCTTGTGACTAACACTTTTTGGATCTCTTCAGAACTTCACAACTCTTGCCCAGTTTCAGCAAAGAACTCTTAACCATTGCCTAGCCCAGTAAGTGAGATATGGTTTCCCAAGGTGAGTGCTTTAGGAACAACCCTCATTTAGATACAGGTATGGCAGGTATATGTTGGGGAGGGAGGGAAGGAGGGAGAGAGAGAGATTTTTACTTTGTAATCATGTCTGCTTATGAATGAAGATAGCATGTACTTTTTGGTTAGTTGAGAAAAGTTCTTCACAAGGCCATCAACTGAGGTTGTAGTTCATAAACACGCGGGAATAATGTGTGTTAGATATATTTGGGATAAGCTTACCTAAGTCAGAATAGAGTGTTTAGCTTGGGTGTTCATGGTTTCAGAGAAATCATTTTATAATTGCTGGGCTGTTATGGTTCCTGATAGTTTCTTTGTGTATTTGTGTATAGTTTATTCATTCAGCAAATGTTCTCTGCATATGATAGATGTTATAGGGTACAGTGTTGGGAGGTGTGAAGATACGAAAAGGAACACGACTTGGGTTCCAGCAGACAAGAAGTTTATTGTTTTTGACAAAGAAAAAGTCCTCCATTATATGTTAAATCTTAGAAGTTATTTTAGTAAAAAGTCAGGCTTTCATGTATTCTTTTTTTTTTTTTTTAAATAATACAGGAAAGCAGGGCCTGCTTCATTAAAAGAGCATTTCCAATTTATATTTTAGAAATTCTTGGTGATAATGTCAAGTCATATGATAACATCTTATGTTTGAGTTAAGAAAATTAATATCTCTTTGTGGAAACAAACTCTAGTTTGTTGGTTATAGGAGATAGTATTGTAATGGAATGCCTTTAGTGTAAGCATATTTTCTGGACATGGCCCTTTAATTTGAAGTAGTTTTAATTTTTAAGACTGAGGTCAGTGGGGTGTATTAGATTGATAATATGGAAGTGTTTGTGTAAGGAATGCATTCAAGGACCACACTTGTGGTTAGCAGAATTTTAAGGACATTAAAGTTACACCTTTGTGTTTGGACTTGGATTTTTGGATAAAACACTGCCCATAATTAAAGTATGAGTGCACATAAAGTTTCTTAAATACAAGAAGAACAATGCCTGCTTCCTATCTCAGTTTTAAGAATTGGTGACCACATTACACATCAATATCTTCAGTTCATTTATAAAAGAAAATATATTAAGATAAGGAATAGATTAATTCTGTGGGAGCTTAAATGGCAGTAAACTTGAACTTCTTCAAAATACGACTGACTGAAAAATGTATAGTATACTATACTTCTCTTAGGTGACAATACTTTGTGTAGGCTAGTTCTACGTAAAATCAGGATTTTTGTACACATTTTCAGGGGAGGGAGTTGAATTGGTTAAAAGTTACTGTGTGTTAGGCATTTCCTGTAAATTATTGCAAGTATCAAATGAGATAGCGTCGGTGTGAAGTTTCTGTGTATTTCAAGACAAGGTGATGGAGACTGGGGCAGGAAGACACATGACCTATACAGTGAGATCCTTATTGCTGTTTGTCACCACAGACTCTGCTTCTTGGCACGATGCTGTGTAGTCTCTCAAAGTTGGTATTTTCAAGTCATATTGATTAAAAATTTAATATTAATGACTTATATTAGAGTAGGTTTTTCTTTTGCTGTGCATCATTTTGAAATTTCTTTTTTAGAAGTCATTCAGATATGACTGTTACTAGGAGCCTTTTTTTTTTTTTTTTTTTTAAGGGAAGAGAGAAGGTGATACGTACCACTGGGCTCCATACCTGTACCACAGGAGCATGCTCGGTTTATTAGTTCCAGCACTGTTAGGTGTTGGAACTAAGCTGTTTCTTTTGTTATAGAGAGCAGTGTCTGCTGAGAGCTACCTGGTTCATTCCTACCTTCTTAATTCTAAATGTGTTGTGATCTCCCAGTGGAACATAAATATATCATCATCTTGATTTTGTATTCCTTTTGAATCTAGAGGAATTCAATGAAAGAATCACCCACTACCTTAGTACAGGGCTCTTAACTTTCCTTCCATGTGTGCCTTTGTAATCTAGTTGTCTTGTTTTTCCACCATCACTGTGACTATTTACTTCTGTGTCTTAACAGAGTTTGTACAGTATGTTCATATTTATTGCTAATTTCATATGGCTTGTGTTGTACCTGAAAGTAAAGACAGAACAAAGGCTTTGTTAACTTAGGCTTTTAAAAAATTATTTAAAATATTCTGGTATTTATATGTATTAGTTAAAAGTATTTATGAGATGTTTAGTTATGTGCTGAATAGAACATTTTTCTTAATGTAACCCAGAGTTTTCTTGCAGAAACTCTCTTGTAGCCGAAAGAGATGCCTTTTATCTGAAGGTTCTGAAGTATGTCTGAGTTATAGTGAAGATAAATTCTGTTCTTATCATTTAACAGTGTCTGTAATGCAGGTGGTGACCTTCAGTTTATAAAGTTGAATCTTAGCATTTCTAAAGCTCAGACATTAAACAGAGAAAGATTATATAAAGAGGAATCAAAGCCTTTTTATATACATTAAAACAGTAATAATATCTGTTGATCTGTAAAATGTCTTCCTTATTGGGCATTTCAGGCTAATTTTATAAGCCCTTACCATCTATATATATCCTATCTGTTGGAAAAGTATAGTTGTAAGATAATGTATTTTTATTTTAATATTTTAGTATATTTTATCGATTATGTTATTACAGTTGTCCTGATTTTTCCCCCGGGGCTCCCTTAAACCCAGCACCCCCCACTGTCAGGCAGTCCTCATACCATTGTTCATGTCTGTGGGTCATGCGTGTAAATTCTTTGGCTGCTCCATTTCCTATACTGTACTTCACATCCCCATGGCTATTTTGTAACCACCTATTTGTTTTCATTAATCCCCTCACCTCTTCACCCATTCCAGCACAACCCCCTTCCATCTGGCAATCATCAAAATGCTCTCTGTATTCATGATTCTGTCTTACTTCTTGTTTGCTTAGTTTGTTTTTTAGATTGAATTGTTGATATGTATTTTTGCCATTTTATTGTTCATAGTTTTGGTCTTTTTCTTAAATAAGCCCCTTAAACATTTCATGTAATAATGGTTTGGTGATGATAAACTCCTTTAGTTTTTTCTTGTCTGGGAAGCTCTTTATCTGCCCTTCAATTCTAAATGAGAGCTTTGCTGGGTAGAGCAGTCTTGACTGTAGGTCCCTGCTTTTCATGACTTTGAATATTTCTTGCCAGTCCCTTCTAGCCTGCAAGGTTTCTTTTGAGAAATCAGCTGACAGTCTTATGGCAACTCTCATGTAGGAACTAACTTCTTTTTTCTTGCTGGTTTTAAGATTCTCTCTTTATCTTTCACCTTTGACATTTTAAAGATGATGTGTCTTGCAGTGGGTCTCTTTGTATCCATCTTGCTTGGGACTCTCTGTGCTTCCTGGACTTACGTGTCTATTTCCTTCACCAAATTAGGGAAGTTTTCTTTCATTATTTTTTCAAATAGATTTTTCATGTCTTGTTCTTTCTCTTCTGGCACCACTAAGATATGAATGTTGGCCTTCTTGAAGTTGTCCTGAAGGCTAGTTGTACTCCCCTCATTTTTTTGGCTTTTTTATTCTTGTTGTTCTGATTGGTTGTTTTCTTCCTTATGACCCAAATCATTGATTTAATTCTTTGCTTCATCCACTCTGCTGTTCTTTGCTTGTAAATTGTTCTATATTTCAGTTAGTGTATCCTTTTTTTCTGACTAGATCTTTTGTATGCTGCTGAGGTCTTCACTGAATTCCTTGAGCATCCTTATAACCAGTGTTTTGAACTCTGCATCTGACAGATTGCTTATCTCCATTTCATTTAGCCCTTTTTCTGGAGTTTTGATCTGTTCTTTCATTTGGGCCATGTTTCTTTGTCTCCTCATATTGGCAGCCTCCTTGTGTTTGTTTCTGTGTATTAGGTAGAGCTGCTTTGACTCTGTGTCTTGATAGTGTGGTCTAATATAGTAGGTGTCCTGTAGGGTCCAGTGGCACAGCCTCCCCTATCACCCAAGCTGGGTACTTGAAGTGTGCCCTTTGTGTGGGCAGAGTACACCCTCCTCTTGTAGTTGAACCTTGGTTGCTGTTGGCAAATCAGTGGGAGGGATTTACCCAGGCCATTCAGCTGCAAGGATTGAATGGTGACCACTGGCCACCAACTTCTGCCCTCCATAGAGGATTTGCTGTGCAAGGGCAGGTGCTGGTGCTCTGATACGGTCTGTAGCTGTCTACTGGGTATGCTGTTCCAGGGCTTTCCTGGGTGGTGCAGGCCAAGGTCTGCTCCAACCTGTGTTTTCCCCGGGCTACCCTGCCTGAGCTGTAAAGCGATCTGAAATGGTTGCTACTTGTGCTGGGCTTGGAGATTCCCAAGCAAAGCCAAACTGTGAATCCAGGCTAGTTACTGCTAGTGCCACGCCTGGGGCTCACTAAGTCCAGCTGTTGCTTGTTTGAGAGGATTTAGGAAGTTGTGAAGTATGAGCCAAGACCAGCCATTCATATAGAAAAGCAGGTTGAGTGGGCCAGTTAGTTGGATGGGGTGGCATCTCTGGGGATCTCCAAGGTGGGTCAAAAAATGTTAGCCAGGTTAGGTTGATGGAGTTTCAGATACAGCACCTATGGCTCTATGGGGGAGGGTTTAGGAAAGGGACAATGATCTTTGCTCAAATTGATTTCAGACATTTCAGTTCCTCCCTATATACTATTGGTGCCTTTCAAGCTGCTATCTTAGTGCTGGAGCTCAGAGGGTGTTAGTGTGAGTAGGTGAGTGTGTATGTGTGTTCTTTAAGAGGAAGTGCTTCAGGCTCCAGCAGTTTCTTTCACTGACTCAAACACAGCTGGTTTTTGCAGCCTGAAGTGTCAGGACTTATCTTCCTGGCACTGGATCCCTGGCCTGGGGTCCTGGTGTGGGGCTGGGAGTCCTCACGCCTGAGATATTTCTCCTTAATTTTTATCCACCATTGTTGGTGTGGGAGCAACTCATTCTGTGTCTGTGCCCCTCCTACCAGCCTGGATGGATGTGGTTTCTTTAATTCCATAGTTGTGAGACTTCCATTCAACTCTATTTCTGAGTGTTGTGAGTGATGGTTGTTCTCTATTTCAGTTATTTTGATGTGGTTGTATGAAGAGGTGAGCCATGTCTACTTACCCCACCATCTTGACTGGAAGTTGTCTTAAGATATTAATTTAAAAGTGTTGCTTAACTTGCCAGTAATTCATTTTCACCTTCTCTTCCTGGTTACTGTGGAAATATTTTTATTAGTTTATTTGCCTTCACAAGTCTTAATGTTTTTCTAGTGATTTTGCCACTGTTATTTTACATAGAAATTTGAGAATTTTATTAAAAGCTGGCTTTGTGTGGGGATCTGACAGCACAGTTTTCAGGGTGTAGCTTCCAAAAAAAGTGTGGTGTAGCAGTTGTGGCAGGGAAAGACAGCTGTTATTGGATCACTGAGCTGTATTCCTTCTGTTGGGTCTTTCCAAGAGACTCAACTGTCAAGAATATAAGTCTGAAATAGGTTTGGTAGCTTCCCTACCTTTTATCTCCACAGACAACAAAAGCAGAACAACTCACCAGGTTAGAATTTGGTGAGAGAATAATTTGGAGTTATAAATGTAATAGTACATTGCATGCAGCATGTATGTAAACAATTGGGCTGAAATAGTAAATGTATAAACCAGACAGTTTTTCTTGGACCAGACCTTGTGTTTTAGGTAGATACAGTACTAGGAGTTATGGAATGAATGGTTAGTCTGAGCTGGGAAAAATTCCTTTATAAGCTCACAAGGAGTTGAGTAAAAATTTGCTGTTTACACCACATTTCCCTTTTGTTGAAGAAGGTAGATAGGGAACGGTGACAAAGTAAAGGATGCATTGACCTAAGTTGTAGAAGATGAGCAGCAATTTAAGGGGGGTAAAATATAATTTTTAAAGTGGAAATTGCAGAGGACAGACTTGATTTCTTAAATAAAATCAGATTGAAATGAAATTCAGTATAAGAGAATTAATTAGCGTATGGGCATGTGTATGCGCAGATGAAGCACTCCATCATTTGGAAGGATGTGGACAAATGTAACCGAAAACCATTTATATATAATTGTATCTTAAAAATGCTTCAGTTTGGAGGCCATTGATACATATAATTGATTACCATATGTTTTGCATTACTTTCTGGAAAACTATTGGTCCGTCACCTGAATATGGAGCTGAATATGTACATTTGTTAAGGAAAGGATTGTGGTAAAGATATTGCATAGCTTATTTGCCATATTGTGATCGATGTTTTTTTCTGTATTTTAAAAAATTTTAAACAACTTTATTGAAGTATATATTTCATCATAAAACTTACCTGTATCATTTTATAAGGAGGTTGTCTTTATTTTAAAATGAGTTCAAGATGACTGAGAAATGGGGAAAAATTACTTTTTATTACATAAGGAATTATATGCTTTATCATAAAAAATGAAAAAACTCTGTTCAAGTTCCTAAAATGTAAATTACAAATGCTAAAGTTTTAATTTAAATTTTGCAATGTTTTGGTAGAATGTAACATTTCAGAAAGGTGTTTTAATATGTTTTAAAAGGTTGCAGGGACTCTTTCTTAATGTGATATAAAATAGGATGGATGCCTGCTGACTTTTTGATCTCTACATTCTCGGTTTTTTTCCTACTTTAAATAGAGCATGGAAATATACAGTTCTGTTATTTTTCATTGTTTCAGTCCAGGAATCTCCTCATGTCATGAGAGGAAGCACAAAACTACACTTTTGGACTAACAGTCATATTAAGTGCACTGATTTTGATTTTGTACTAAATTCTATACAAATTAGGTTGTGTCAACTTTAAAAAAAAAACTCAATATTTTCTTTATGTTTGAGAGCAAACTTGCATGGTTGATTAGAAGAATCTTTACCTTTTTAAAAAATATGTTAGTTGATTTTGCAGAGAGAAGGGGAGAAAGGGAAACATCGATGTGAGAGAGAAACATCAGTGTTGCCTCCCATGTGTGCCCCAACCCGGGATCGACCCCGAAACCTTTTGGTTTACTGGGTGATGCTCCAACCAGCTGAGCCACATGGCCAGGGCTAGGATCTTAACCTTTTAAAGAGATAAAGAGAAAATATAGTTCACTCTCGTGAATTCTAAAATATTGTTGCTCCAGGTCCTGATTTTTCTTAGTGTGATATTATGTCCAAAGTGAATGCCCTGTAATAGTTAATAACTTTCATGGTGATGAAGTTATTTCGATAAAAATTTTAAACTCTTTTCTCAAGTTTCTCATTGGTATATGTGGGAAAAGTTTATTCTTTTAATTGTCTGTCTTTGGGAATTTGATAATTTTTCATTCTGTTCCACTTTGGCCTGACCTTTCAGGTCACTTAAACTTCTTGTTTGCATTTCTTGTAGCATGTTAGTAGTAGTTTAGATTTATTAATTTTCATCAGTAAACTACTGTGGAGTGCTAAATGGTGTTACGATAATGAGTCCTTGGCCCTGCCTGGGTAGCTAGCTCAGTTGGTAAGAGCATTGTCCTGGTATGCCAAGGTTGTGGTTTCGATTCCCCAGTTAGGGCACATACAGGAATCAAGCAATCAATTAAAAAAAGAGAATCAGCCAATGAATGCTTAAACAAGTGGAACAACTAATTGAAGTTTCTCTCTCTTCTTTCCCTTCTTGTCCTCTCCCCACCTTACCCTCTCTCTCTAAAAAAAAAAAAAAAGATGATAAGTCTTTTCAAAATTGCTGGCATTCTGCTATTAAACCACTAAAAGTATTTTGTAGAATTTTTGTGTGACAAATCAACACAGACCTTTAGATTTTTAGAAATTTGACATTTGCTTAATTGTTTAATGACTGAAATTACACTTTGAGATGTTATAAAACATTTTTTGGGGGATGATTCATTTAGAAATAACCTGTTTAAATTAAAATTTTCTTTTCTTTTTTTTTTTAAGAAAGTGCATTTATATGGGAGAAGTGTTTGTTCAGGTCCTCTGCCTATTTTTTAATTGCATTGTTTGATTGGTGTTGAATTTTATGAGTTCTTTATATATTATGGATATTAACCCCTTGTCAGAACTATTGTTTGCAAATATCGTCTCCCATTTGGTTGGTTGCCTTTTTGTTTTGTTGGTGGTTCTTTTGTTGTGTAGAAGCTTTTTAGTTTGATATTATCTCGTTAACTTATTTTTGCCTTTATTTCCCTTGCCTTTGGGGTCAAATTCATAAAATCTTCTCTAAGACCAAGGTATGTAAGTTTAGTACTTATGTTTTCTTCTAGGTAATTTATTGTTTCAGATCTTATATTTAGGTGTTTGATCCATTTTGCATTAATTTTTTTTTACATGGGGACAAACGATGATTGGATAAAGAAGATATGGTACATATATACAATGGAATAGTACTCAGCCGTAAGAAAAGATGAAATACTGCCATTTGCAACAACATAGATGGGCCTTGAGAATATTATGCTAAGCGAAATAAGTCAGTCAGAAAAAGCCAGCAAACATAAGATTTTACTCATATGTGGGATATCAAATTGAAATTCATAGAAACAAGTAACAGTATGGTGGTTACCAGAGAGGCGAGGGTTGGGGGTAATAAGAGGTAAAGGGGGCCAAATATAAGGTGATAGAAGATGATTTGACTTTGGGTGGTGGCACACAATGCAATACACAGATCATGTGTCATAGAAATCTACACTTGAAACCTATGTAATTCCATTAACCATTGTCACCCCAATAAATTTAATAAAAAAAGAAAATAACCAGATGATAAATTACCATGAAAGCTTCACTTTTTTTTTTTTGCATTGTCATATTTGATGTTGGGGATAAACATTTTTTTGAGATGATGACACTTGACTGTGTAAAATAATGTTCCTTCTTTTTGGTCTTAATTTAAAATTTTTGTGGGTTTGGGTGAAAGAAATGATGTATTTTTTAGCTCATGGACAATAGATGGCAGTATTTTATTACAGGATCACTGCAGCTGTAATATACATGAATAGTGAATTTCATGGTACAAATAGTCTTCTGATAAAATTATTTGATGTCATTAAATTAGTTAACATTTTTCTTTTTTTGATTTACTGCTTTTGAAACTTTTTACTGGTATTTATATAAGAATGGCACAAATAGACCTTTTCAGAGGCAGCATGTTCCTGTGTGGATATCAGCCCACAGCGTATATGCTGGAGACCAGATGTGATATAATGCATTCATGGACTCACTACTAGATATCTTCCTTGCCCTGTTGCTCTGAAGGTGCTTGTCCTAGAATGTGGACATTGTTCTCTTGCCCGTTGGAGCGAACTGAGGTGGGAGTTTCTGACTCCAAGGACAGACCTTTGTTACCTTGACCATTACATTGCTTTCACACATAACTGGAAACTAATCTTTTTATAAAATGCAACTTGAATTGCTCATTAATCCTTAAATCTGTTAACATATGTTAAGGTTAAAGAGGCTTAATATTAAAAGAGAATGGAGTAACCTACAGCCCTTAAAAATATTACACTCATTTTCACTTTACCAACATGAATTGTAGTTAATTTAAGGGGAGCTGATTTGAATGTCCAGGCATTTTCAGAGACTTTCCTTTTGGTTCTTTCTTCAGTGTAGCTTGATGATTCTCAGATTTAAGAATTTCTAAGAATTTTTGTATAGTGTTACATACACAGATTCATGTGTATCATATATGTGGGTGATTTAAATGCTTTTTTTGAGGTAATTGTGATGATACATCAGATCATCTAATCTGATTATTTTAGGTCCTGACTCCTGTACACGCTGCCACTCTGCTCACACTGCTGCGGTGCAGCTCATCCCCCCTGACTTAGAGACACAGAGGGAGTGGTAGCCCAGCTAGGTCCTGTCTTAGAGCGGTTTATGTGTTTTACATGACCTCCTCTATGCATGTGAATTTCTTCTGTCTTAGTCATCTTTACCTTTGATATCTCACTGTAGTCAGCTGTAAATATTAAGCTAGACTGTAAAACCAGCTATTGTATTAGCTATGTGACTTTCGCCAAATGACAATATCTGTGCTTCAGTATCCTCATTTATTTAATGAAGGTGACAGTAGTAGTACTTTCTAAAGATTAAATGTTAGCACATGTGAAGTGTTCAGTGTGTGTTTGTTATTATCATTGTCATTAATCAGAGTACCTGGCACAAAATACGAATTTTTTTTTGTGTGTGTGCATTAATGAAGTAAAATTAATTTTTTTATTATAATGTCTTGAAGTAACTTTATTTTCTTTATAGTAGAATTAAAAAAGTATATTCTAAAGGTTAAATAAATGTGGTGTGCGTGGCTGTGCATGTGTGAATCCCTTGAGTTTTTCAATAGAATCCCATTTATGTGGCTGTCAAGTCCAGACTCAATAGTCTTGATGTGTCTTGGATAAGATCCTTATACTATCACTTTCCCTGACACGGGCACCACGCATTGTATTGAATCAGAAATCTAATTTAATCCATTCTTATTAAATTGGAAGAAGTAATTGCTTTCAATTTAACGGGATTGAATTTGGTATTAGAAATTTTGATGTTACTTCAAATTTAATAAAATTTGGTTAAATAATTTTTCCATGTATTTGTATATATGCCTGTGTACTTGCAGAAAGAAGTGATCTTGGGGTATGACTTGTATTTAGACATTGGATTATATGCAATGGTGGCTAAGGGAGTACAGCATAAGGGTGGCAGTGAGAATGGCACTTTCTCATTCTTTTTTCCATTTCTACTCAGGGAATAAAGCAGAGAGAAATAAAACTAAGGGTCTTCAAAATGGGATTTTTCATCCATTCAGAAACAGGGGAAGGAAATTGTCTCTAGAGAAGATCTGGAATGTTTATTCTTGAGGGTGAGCATCCAGCCCCAGTAATGATGAAGAAGGAACTGTAGGTGAAACAAAAATCCTCCAAAAAGCTCTTCTTAGCATTATATTCAATCTTTCCCACTGCGTAATGTTTTAGAAATAACTAAGTTTACCAGTTTTCTTGACTTGTACTGTGCTTTTTCTTGAATATGTAATGAAAAGGAGGTGAGAATAATTAATAACCTAAATACATTTCTGAGTTACTGTCTAATTATTGCATTTGATCATGGAGTTCTGTTTCGCAGGTATAGTACTATGGCCCATCCCTCTGGCTCGCTACTTGCTTTCACTCCTAATGTTTTCAGTAACCCTGTTAGCTACCACCATATTTGCTGTTGTCTTCTTTCCTCTTTTTAATTGCATTGCTACATAACTTAAGATGGAATCATTACTTTTTTACTGTGGTTTTGGAGTCTGCTATATAAAGAACTACTTAATGACTGCAATTTGAATGCAATTTATAGCAACAAGTGAATCAAAGATAAAGATACACCATTGAGAGCGTTTTCTTTTTTTCCACTTGGAGCTGAATTGTAAGCTAGCTTATAAAAATAAAGGAACTGTGAGGATATTCTAGAATAAATATATTATGTTCTAATAAAACCATTCAGGAAATCACTGAGAGTTGTAAAAGTGGAGGACACTGAAACTGGTATATAGACATCTAAATATAAGGTCAAATTTAAGGCAGAGAAGCTGGAGGGACAGCGTTTGACGTTTATCACTTCTCATTTGTTGTAGGTTTTTATCTTGTGACTTAGATATGTCACAAGTCACGTGTAAGCCATAAGCAAGGGTTGTTTTTCCTAGAAAAAAGGAGAGAAGCCTTTGTAGTTTTAAATGCAGGGTTTTTTTTCCTGTTAGCGTAGAGATAGGAAGAATACTGTATTAGTTTAAGAGGTTTTGCCCTGGTGAAATGTAAACAGCTGTGTAATGAATATAATGAATGTTTGTGTATTCTTTATGTAATAATGTAAACATAAATATATTTTCCTTGCAAATGTATGCAAAGTACATTGTAAAAACAATAAAATTATTTTGTGAAATTTTATGTAACATAGAGGTGCGTGCATTACTTGTAACATAGGATAATTATGGGATTTGACTCATTATACAATGGGTAAGGAATTAATGTAGGAATTTAAAAACTAGCAATTTTGAGCCAGTAATGGCTCAACCACTCTTAATTGAGGGAATGTTTGGATCAGGTATTAAAATTTTCTAAGCCTCTATTTTTATTGAAATGAAATGATGCTCTCTCTCCCAACCTCATAATTGAAATGAAAGCATATAAATATGAAGTAATATTTTCGTTCTTGAAAAATATTTATAAACTTAAAAATAAATGGCTTATTTATTTAGTACTCTTTAATGCTATTAAATTGTAAGCTGATGGTTTTTGAATTCCTTGCTTTACTTTCTTTCCTCTGTTACATTCAAGATATTTTTGTCCCATTTAGGAGCTTAGCTCCTAACTACACCAAAAGGTGGCACTGTTTACCTAGGTTTACTTAGGCTTTTTGAAGAAAAAAATGTTAGATGTTTTATCTGCAAATGTATTAAATTGAAGTTATATATTTTACATTTAATTTTCTGTTTTGTAAATGGATCTTTAATTCATATAAGGTTTACTAGGACCAGGTTTCATTTTTATTTTGAAATGGCTTGGAATTTCAGATATTTAACAACTGTTTTCTAGACATAAACTCCTGTATAATCCAGTATAATTAATGATAAAACCTTGTATTAATGTGACAGCCAATGTTTCATGGAAAACATAGTTGCTTTTGTATAGCAAAAACCATTACTTTTTTTAAGCCTCTAAAAACAATCCAGTGATTAAAACATAGCAGCCATAAATAAATTATTTGTGTGGCTTTTAGGTTGTACCACGTAGGTTTAATCTATTCCAGAGTGTTATTTTATGTTAAAAGACCTTTGGAAATTTAGCAAAATCCTTCATTGTTGGATTTTCCTAATGGCAGTGGTATGATGAAAGAAAATCTAGATTCTATGAATAGCTTCTCTAGGTGAGAAATACAAAAATTAAATAATATGAATTTGACTTGAAGTGAGGATAATTTATATTGCAGAGTGTGGTGAATACACTTCCCATACAGTTAAGTGAAAACCTCCTGGTTGTTCGTTCATGGAGTATATTACATCCAATGTGGTTTATGACCCAAGCAGGATAATATAAGTAGGTTATTTTTATGTTAAATTAAACCTATCTATAGTTGTTTTTCAACACAAGCAGAATTTGCCAATGATTTTTACTGGAAGTGGAAAAGCACAAAATGCTTCTGTTACTAATATAAATTCTTGACTCTTGTTTTGGGGGTGTCTTAAGATAATTTCAAGTGTGTTTCCACAGTTTCAATTCAACAATAACTTGTATGTTTCTGTTTTTATTCTTTTTCTTTAAATACCACTTTTCAGGTACTAATCCTTAGAAGTAGTGTACATCTTTTTCCATTAAACACTCATCTTCATAACTCTGAAGTGACTGCCTGTTACTAAATGTACGTAGCTGGGGAGAAGTTAGACACTTGGGAGTTAGAAGTTTGTTTTTAGATCAGGTCATTGTGTTATGTGCTTATATTTCAGTGTTCACTCTTGTTGCCTTTGTTGATGTTAGTAATATGATACATATGTGATTTGTCTTAATTATTTAAAAATGCATAATTAAAAGAGTATTTGATTTTTCAGCAACTGTTCCAGTAGCTAAAGACTATTATTTAGAAAAAAAAAAGAAAAAGAAAAAAAAAGAAGAAAAAAAAGACTATTATTTAGACTTTTTTTTCCAGCATTTGTTTTGTTCTGTGAGCTATAAATAGTATGAAATATAGAAGGAATGTATTGTGGCATTTTAATACTTTGGAGCCCATACTATTAGGATAGTCTTACTGTAGAGATTAAGAAACAGTGTTTTAATTAATTAGAAAGAAAGTGATCTGTTATTTCACCTATTCTTATTTCGTAGATGTAAATTTTTATGGATATGGTAAATAACAAAGATTTATTTTCATAAATGACTTTGCATTTTCAGTTTTGTTTTAAGGATATGATAAACAAAAATGCACTCAAAATAACTTTAAAAATATGTTTCTGGGCACCAAACAGTGAAAGATAGCTAAAGTGTCGTGAAAATGCTTTTATCAGGTTTCCTCTCCCCGCCTCCAACCCAGGCTCTCCATAAGCAATATGTTTTTCTCCAAATAATACTTGTGATTAAAAGAAATCCATCAAACAGCATTATACATTTGTTATGAAAAAAAATCTATCATGTAAGCTCCATTTAAGGCTCCTCTGGATGCCTGATAATAATGTATTAATTCATGCTGATGATCTTACCTCATGACCCTTCTGTGTGGCCTAGCTGTGTTAATCTGTTATGGTCTTTTAATTTCCATCATCTGTATTGGTTGAATGTGCTTGTTACTCGATAGTACCACTTACCAGTCTGTGTCAGGGACTGGAAAAGAAGAAGAAAAAGTGTATTTCAGAATCACTTTCTTTCCAGCATATGTTAATAATAGAAGAAATTATAAAATATGCATAATTTAAAAAATACTGTTACACCTGAGCATTCATTGAAAATAGTAAATACTCCAAGTATTGTCTGGTTTTAATTAGGAAAGACAGTTGGGTCATTGGTTTTATTAAGCAAAGTCTTCTTAACATCTTTTGGGGTTTTTATGATTTTTAAAAATGTCAGTGAGAAATTATCACTAGAAGGAGGGGTACATGTAATGGGCAGCTTTTTAGAAGCCAACCGTTTTATTACACCTATTTTTCTAATTCCTGAATTTTGAGGGTTATATGTCTAAAAATCCTTGTGGTGAGAGAATACTGTATCTGGTTAAGAATTTCAAGACCGTATGGTAAAACAGGGTAAGGATAACCAAGGCCTAAAACATGTGGGAAGACTAAAGTATTTACAAAAAATCGTTGAATAAAAATGTCATAGAAGGAAAGTAATTTATATGGCTTAAATATAATTAATTCATTTATTCTTCATCCACAGAAATTTTCTATAAATTATTTCTATTTTCTCAGAAAGTATTTATATTAGGTGGGATTTTCTCCCCTTTTTATATTTAGCTTTTCATTTGAAAGTGTAACATTTCTTTACCTTTGCCTTGAAGTGGTTGTCTCCCATTGTTGGGTCTCAGCTGGATCCGAGATACTGATCAACTCAAATTCTGAAAAATTGGGGTAATTTTTAAATTAGCATACTCAGTATAATTGAGTAAGTATTTCTCAAACCTCTCGCAACCTATGACTCATCTTTAAAATGGGTTATACAATTGTGAAAATTAATAAATGGTTGATGGGTGTTAGCTGTTATTATATTAAGTATTAATAAAGAAAATTCACTGTTATATAGAAACATTTTAGATTTGAGTCTCCAAAATGAATGGTGACTTAATGGAATTTGAATTTAACATGCATTTAATTCATTTTAACCTTTTTAAGTGTCTTTTAGTTGTCTGTTTCTTTTTTGCACATCTTTTTCTGATAGTGGGTGTTATTTAGGAAATGAGGCAAAATAGGATATTGAAGTAACACATAATTCATAGATGGCTTCTTTGGGGAACCAGTGAGGCAGAAGAATGATTTCATAGAAAGAATACGAGATTAGGCGTTGAAGGATGTGAGGTCTTGCTTCAAAAATAATCATGATTTCTTGTGAACTTATCTTTTGTCAGCTTTTAAATCTCATCTACAAGATAACCCATTTTGATTGTTCCAGAAGTGTGAGGCACAGGTCATATTCTTTCTTATACATAATGTCTCTCCTTGAAAGAGGTAAAGCACTGCCTTAACAAATGTCAGGTGTGAAATCCTTCTTGAACTTTCTAACTCTACTCCTCTTTACTATTTTCCTCAGTACCTGCCAAAATCAGGTTCCTCCTTGATACATTGCGGTTACCGAGATTATCTCCACATGTTGCACTTAGTAGACTGTTAAAATTATTTGTTTACGTGTCTCTTCTATAAGACTGAACTTGAGTACAGAGATAGCCCATTTTTTCTTGTATTCACGGTACCTACTACCATATTTTGCCTATAGTAAGCCCTCAGTGTTTGTTGAATGACTTTACATCAATATGCATGTCATTCATGAGAAGTAAAATTTACTAAATGGTAATAGAGTACAGAGTTGATTTCTCATTTTGCTATTAGGTGTAAAATACTGATGATTTATTACCTCCTGAAAGAACTAGATTTAGCATTTTTCTAGTCCAAGTAGTCTTATAAATTTTTGAGACCTTTTTATGAGCCTGACCACAGTAAATGGCCTTATTGGTGCTTAACAGATGCTGTGATTCATGGGCATGATAGGTATAGATTTCATGCTTAAAGCGACTGAGTAAAATAGGCACATTGTCCTTTGTTAGTTTCCTCAATTAGTTCTTTTAATTTTCCTGTTCTTATTGGTGATACCTTAAGGCATTTGGCCAGTGCTGAGTATTTCTTCTTGACTCATCAGTCTTTTTGCCACCTGCCAAAGAAATGCTTTTACTTTGGTCAAGAACATTTGGCATTAGATTTCATTATTATTGTAGGTCATGGACCACCTGTTAAGTCTGAGCATGTCATTAGCATTGACTGCCAGCCACTAGAATGCTTAAATTCTTGTGTTCTGCTGTTTTAAACTTGAAGGTGTTAATGGAAGATGGAAAAATCCTTTATCTGAATAAGAAACTAGCTAAATTTTTTCCCCATTCCCAGTATGGTTTCTTTTTGTGTGAAGCCTAGTAGACTGTATTAAATTTACTTTTATATGCACTGTCAGGATCATTATAATTTTTTTCCTTAGGTAAAAGCCAGTCCTTTTGGAAATAATTTAGATAAGAGGAAATTGAGGGTTGGGAATTAAAAAGGAAGAAAATTGGTTGATAGGCCATATGTAGAGGTTTTAACCTTTCAGCCTAGAAAAGATACTTCTGGTACTTCTTATCTTGTATCTGAAAGCTGGGAGAAAGCTGAGAACTCTGTTGGGGGCCTTCCTGGAATCTCCTGGAACCCCAGAAAATGGGAGTCTGTTACAGTCAGGGAATTGATTGGACTTATAAATATTTGGGTGCAATGAAAACTTCTTAAGAAAGCATTTTATCTGTTGCAAGTCAAGGGAAATTTACTCACACTTGAATGAAATTGTAGAAGGGAAATCCTAAGTTTTCTAGAAAGCAAGATGTTTAGAGAACTTTAAAAGCACAGTATCTGTCATTATGAGCTGAAAGAGTAAAATGTCACTTCTGGTCCTTTCTTTTAATAGTACTACAGTGTATTGCAGTAAGTTTACAGTACATTGATTGGAGCTTCCATGGGTTCCTTTTCTACCTTTGGTCTCTCTATCTTATCTTCCCATTCCCCCCAAGTATATTCTGCTGTGGGAATTCACGGAGACATTAGCCCCCTGATTGGGGAGGGACTACTTTCCATATATATATTTACATACAAGGTGGAAACCTGGTGAAATCTCTACTGAGAGGGTTGTGGTGAGCTGAAAGAATATGCACTATGTATAGGTGGGAGAAAGAATAAGAAAGCTTGACCTTAAAGCAGCATCTGTTGACTTTGATTCTGTGCAAAGTTGACCAACTTGCCTTGTGATGTTAGCCAAGCCATTTAGTCTTTTTGAGCCTCAGTTTACTTATATGTAAAATGAGTGGGTTGAACTTGTGTTCTCTGGTTCTTTATAAACTTATGTATGCAGTAGATACTTATCATGTGCCATTGGTGCTGTGTATTCCGCAGTGAACGAGACAGATACGTTCTCATCCTTATAAGAAGACTCTTTTTCCTATCTCTGTTGACCACTCCTTCTTCCGCTCCTTCCCTTATGTAGTAATTGGGTGAATATTGAGGAAACGAAGCAGTGTGAAATGATTAATTACAAATTTTGAGAGCTGTCTGTTTTTATTTACAAAGTAAATCAGCATTTTGGGGGGAAAACAATTTGTAAAGAACATAATATAATTAAAAATGTTGTTAAAATGAAGAAGTGAATTATCTGTTAGTAGAAATTATTGGGCAACATGAGAGTGAGAGAAGTGAAAGACTCAGCTAGAGAATGATCTTGTTGAAATTTAGGTGTACCAGGTACAAAATCTTCTTGGAAGAAGATTTATCCTTGACATTGAAAAGTAATTTTTTAAATATTTGAGTTTTTTGGGGGGTAGTGACTCATACTTTTTTGTATATGCTGAAAGTCAGTTGTGAGTTTTAGAGGGGACTTCTTTGGTATGAGGCAGCTCTTGATCTTTATTCCTTGAGTCTGGAGAACAGAAGTTTATTATCTCACAAAAGGGCAAAATAATTCAAGTAGAGTTAGTAAAAATGAAGGAAGTAAAATTTTACCTAAGTAATATAATAAAGCATCTAAAATGAAAAAAAATTCCACATTTGGCTTCTAGATCTAAAATGACATTCTAGTCTATGTAGGATGGTTCAAGAACATGTATCTATGTTGGAGGCAGCCAGGTTAGCCCCACAGAATTTAAAACTGACTTTTTCAGAGATCCTGATAAAAGCCACTACATTTATTGGTTATCAGGTAGTGAGAGTAAGTTCAATTTTCTCCAGACCTGTGACAATTAGAGGTTGGTTCTAGCATATCTAATGCTTAAGTTTCAAGGCTACCTCTATTTGAGAGCTGTTTTGGGGAGATAACCTTGTAACACATACATTTTAATGAGTACATTACTTTTACCACCTGCTGAAGTAGACTTGGAGTGACTACTGACCTGGAGTGAATGCCTGTGTTCAATATTAATATGGCACGTCTGGATCCCGACAGCAATCTTTCATTTTGACATGCACATAGTCAAAGTAAATTAATGTTTAAAACCCGAACACTTTAGGTTCAGCCGGTGTGTGCATTCCATAATAATCCTTCAGAAGCAGTTTACATAGAAATGCTGAGTGCTTTCTTATATTTTATTTATTATATGTATGGGTCCACACTGCAGTATTTGTAACAAGATTTACCCAGTGCCATTTTTGTGACTCCCTTGTCTTGTGGTGGCTACAGAAATTAATTACTTTGGGATTTAATCTTTGCATGTTTTAAATAAAATTACACTGCTTTTTATATATTCATGCTGGCAAGACAGTAGCCTGCTTTCAATTCTATTGCTTGTAGATTTTTTTAGGTAAGCTAATTCCTGTATTTCTGCTCAAATCACAGGTTTTTGGAATTATAGTAGTAATTTTTAATAAATTAGGTTTAGAAATAGAGTGTATTTGTGAGTATGTAACAAGAATATTGCTGGAGCATTTGTTTCTTCTTCCTTACATAGCATTTTCTGAGCTTGTTTTTATTAGTTAAAGACACTCATGGCAGATGTAGTAATAGGGAAATTACATTAACATTTAAGTATTAAATTAGCTTGTAGCCAGAGTCTCCTACTAATACTATGACATTTAGCTCAGGATTTTAAGGACCATGTTGCTCAACTCATTGTTACACATTTCCTGTTTCCCGTTTTTAAAAAGTATGTTAGATCTTCTGCAGATTGAAAATTTCTGTTGCGGATTTTAATGTTGTTACTATTTTACCTTGCTTGTCAGTGTTTGTTATTTATATATTAAGAATATGTATATAGTGACCATAATGAGAATAGTATGTTATTGGCGACATATGTAAACAAGACAGTTTTCATAACACTTTTGCAGTTTAATTTCAAAGAAAGTCTCAAGTTATATTTATTAGCAAACATATTTCAGCTCTAGGGAGTTTTTTATTCTCTAAAAAGATGGCAGATGGAAGTGAACCTAATATGCGTTTAAGGAAAATATGCTGCATTTATTTTAAATTATATATCTTTCAGCAGTATGATGCTTTATATTTTGTCTTAGAGTCATAATAGATGCCATATTTTGTTGTAAAAATCAAAATTAGATTTTTTCCTATGTCTCACAGAATTTATATTCTGTTCAGAAATAAATGATCTTGCTTTAGAATATAGACCATCAACAACTGTTAGATTATACTCAATGTAGTTTCCCGAGTCTTGGATATCCCAAACATTAGAAAAATATATGCTTTACTGATGGTGCAGGGGACTTCGATTTGATTTGGAAACATTGTACAGAGAATACCTATTGTGTCCAATGAGTGATGTATTCCCTAGGGAGATGAACTTTCTGACCCACTGCTCTTCCAGCTGTAATGGATTTGCACCGATTCCAGCATAGTCTCTCACTTGGTCCTGTTTTCACTTCTTATGTGTGATGGCTGGCCGGCCAAACTAAACATCTGTTTTGTGGCCATGGAGGGCAGTGTAACTAGCTGGCTCACACTGGTTCAAATTCACTACACTGGATTGATTAGTATCATGCCGTCACTACCTGAATTAACGAGTATAAATAAATTGTCTCTGCCATATGAACATACGCATTTTGGTCTGCATAGGAAAATTTTGTTCTCATGTAAGATTTCATGAAAGGATATATTAGTTCAGATTAATTGGAAAAATCAGCATTTTAACACCACCTGATACTTTGTAAGTGATTTCTACGAAAAGAGAATATACATATTTGGGGCCTATTATTCCTAATCTGATTTTAATTTGTTTACTTTTATAATTTTTCAGAGAAAAGCAACCATGATACATATAACTCTAAAAAGGTTAAGTTTAGGAAGAATGTGTGCAGGCGTAGGTTTCAATAGTGTCTTAGTAATCTGTACAAACACACTGTAGAGTAAGAGCATTTTGTTGAAGTAATAAGACCTCTCAAAAGTAAGCGGTGCAACGGAGTCCTTAGAGATCCTGGGTGATTCGGATGGAAGCTGCTCCTATACTTCCATTGATACAAATATGACAGGCTGACATTTTCTTTGGTAAAAAGTAGTTCACATCAGGCAGTGATCTTCTTGCAGCTTTATGGACTTACTTGCAAGGGCCTGGTTATTCAGAGTAAAATATGTGCATGATTACATATAATCAGGGTTAGTTTTTATCAAGGGTCACTACGTTTTTGCTATGGTCTGACAATCATGACCTACATTAAAAGAGCCCCGTGGGTCTGTCTGGTGTGTTTTTTGCTTGATGTCTGGGTAGTTTACTTCAGATGCTTGTCAGCTTCATTATATATTATCATTTGGGGTTCTTGCTGGATTTTCAGGTATACAATAAAACCAGTGCTCTTTGCTATTAGGTTGTCATGAGGGAGCTTCTGTTTTATGATGTGAAAACACTCTTTAATCTTGAAGGATCAGTAATTTTGGGGACGTGGTCCATCTGGTTTTGTGTTATATTCAATTGGTAGACTATTTTGAAACAGAACAGACTTTAGTTCCACAATCAAGATTTGGTTCAGGTAATTAATATTTTAGTTAATTTTTGGGGAAAATATCTTGGAGTTTTAGTTCAAATGCATTTTTCTTGCTTACGCAAAATCCAGATGAGTAGTTTATTTCACAACTTAATAGCTAAGTAGGATTTGTAAGACAAATTTACAAATATTTCCTGCTTTTGCTGATATGAAAGGAGTGATAGGTAGTGTTCTTTAAAAATGTGATTTAGGGTGTTTTGGTAATTCAAAAACAGAACTTAGTGGTGGTTAAAACTGGGTTTTGGTTTTGTAGTGTTGAAATTATATTTAACTTTGACTGTATCTATCTTACTAGTTTAAGGGATAAACAGTTCAAACAGTAAGAAAAAAGCAGTTTGTGTTTTTCAGTTTGCTACTTTAGATATCAGTAAATCATTGCTGTAGCCTTCTTTATCTTTTGTTTGCACAAAAAACCTGTTAGAATTATGTCTGGGGGGACCATCTGCTGTGGTTCCCAGTCTTGTCAGTGTGATAAGGGATAAGCTGTATAAACAGGGGCGGGGGAGGGGGGGAGAGACAGAGAGATGGAGAGACGGAGAGACAGAGAGAGAGAGAAAGGAAGAAAAAGCAGGCTGGTTTCAGGAAGGGAAAAGTAGAATGTGGATTAATTTTATGATACAGTCATAGGATTTTGCTCAGAGTCTGTCAGGATTGAGGCTATAATGTATTTTTTTAAGAAACCACAGGTCCATGTTATTTGAATGGTTTGTTTTTGTTTTATTATATTTTATTGGTTATGCTATTACAGTTGTCCCAATTTTTCCCCCTCTGCTCCCCTCTGCCCAGTACCCCACTTCTCTTCAGCAATTACTCCCCTCCCCGCTTTAGTTCATGTCCATGGGTCATGCATGTAAGTTCTTTGGCTTCTCCATTTTCTGTGCTATTCTTAAATTCCCTCTGTTTGTTCCTACCAATTATGCTTCTTGAGTCCTGCACCATTTCCTCATTGATCCCCTTGCCCCTCCCAGCTGATAACCCTCTAAATGATCTCCGTATCTATGATTTTGTTCCTGTTCTGGTTGTGTGCTCTTTTTTATTTTATTTTTTATTTTATTTTATTTTTTTAAGATTCAGTTGTTGATACTTGTAAATTTGTTGCCTTTTTAATGTTCATGGTTTTGATCTTCTTTTTCTTAAGTAAGTCTCTTCAGCATTTCCTGTAATAATGGCTTGGTGATGATGAACTCCTTTAACTTGACCTTGTCTGGGGAGCACTTTATCTGCCCTTCCATTCTAATTGACAGCTTTGCTGGATAGAGTAATCTAGGTTGTAAGTCCTTGCTTTTCATCACTTTGAATACTTCTTGCCAGTTCCTTCTTGCCTGTAAAGTTTCTTTTGTTTTCAATATATTTTATTGATTATGCTATTACAGTTGTCCCATTTTTTCTCCCCTTTATTCCCCTTGGCCCTGTACCCATTTCCTCCCCCCCACACCCAGCATTCCCTCACCTTAGTTCGTGTTCATGGGTCATACATATAAGTTCTTTGGCTTCTCCATTTCCCATAGTATTTTTAACCTCCTCCGTCTATTTTGTACTTACCATATATACTTGTTATTCCCTGTACCTTTTCCACCATCTTCCTCCTGCCCCCTCCTCACTGATAACCCTACATGTGATCTCCATTTCTGTGTATCTATTCCTGTTCTAGTTGTTTGCTTAGTTCGTTTTTGTTTTTGATTTTTTAGGTTTAGTTGTTGATAGTTGTGAGTTTGTCATTTTACTGTTCATATTTTTGACCTTCCTTTAAACATTTTAATTGTTGTCCATGTACAGTTTTCTTTTACTCCTATCCCAGCCCTCCCCACCTTCCTCCCATTTCCACCCTTCCCCCTCAGTTTTTGTCCATGTCTCCTTTATACTTGTTCCTGTAAACCCTTCCCCTTTTCCCCTGAAATTCCCTCTCCCATCTCGTTACTGTCAGCCTGTTCTCTATTCCAGTGTCTTTGGTTATATTTTGCTTGTTTGTTTGTTTTGTTGTTTAGGTTCCTGTTAAAGGTGAGATCGTATTTGTCTTTCACTGCCTGGCTTATTTCACTTAGCATAATGCTCTCCAGTTCCATCCATGTTGTCACAAAGGGTAGGAGCTCCTTCTTTTTTTCCGTTGCATAGAATTCCATTGTGTAAATGTACCATAGTTTTTTGATCCATTCATTTACTGATGGGCACCTAGGTTGCTTCCAACACTTGGCTATTGCAAATTGTGCTGCTATGAACATAGGGGTGTATAGGTTCTTTTGGATTGGTGCTTCAGGGTTCTTAGGATATAATCCTAGCAGTAGAATTGCTGGGTCAAAAGGCAGATCCATTTTTATTTTTCTTAGAAAAATTCCATACTGTTTTCCATGCTGGATGTATACCAGTCTGCAATCCCACCAACAGTGCAGTAGGGTCCCCTTTTCTCCACAACCTCTCCAACACTTGTTTGTTGCTTTGTTTATGATTGCCATTCTGACTGGTGTGAAGTGGTATCTCATTGTGGTTTTAATTTGCATCTCTCCGATAGCTAGCGATACTGAGCATATTTTCATGTGTTTGGGGATCCTCTGTATGTCCACCTTGAAGTGTCTGTTCAAGTCATTTGCCCATTTTTTAAGTGGGTTGCTTGTCTTCTTAGAGTGGAGTTGTGTGAGTTCTTTATATATTTTGGAGATTAAACCCTTGTCTGAGGTATCATTGGCAAATATGTTTTCCCATACAGTTGGTTCTCTTTTTAATACCGTTTCCTTTAGCTGTGCAGAAGCTTTTTTTTTTTTGATGAGATCCCATTTGTTTATTCTTTCCTTTATGTCCCTTGCTCTAGGGGATATATTAGTATAAATGTTGCTGCATGAACTATCTGAGATTTTCCTGCCTATGTTCTCCTCTAGGACTTTAATGGTGTCATGGCTTATATTTAAATCTTTTATCCACCTTGAATTTATTTTTGTGTATGGTGTAGTAAGTTGGTGCTCAAGTTTCATTTTCTTGCACGTAGCTGTGCAATTCTCTCAACACCATTTGTTGAAGAGGCTATTTTTACTCCATTTTATGTTGCTATCCCCTTTGTCGAATATTAATTGACCATAGAGACTTGGGTTTATTTCTGGGCTCTCTGTTCTTTTCCATAGGTCCATGTACCTGTTTTTATGCCAGTACCAGGCTGTTATGATTACAGTGGCCTTGTAATGCAGTTTGGTATCAGGTATTGTGATCTCTCCTACTTTGCTCTTCTTTCTCAAAATTGCAGCAGCTATTCGAGGTCATTTATGATTCCATATAAATTTTTGAAGTGTTTGTTCTATGTCTGTGAAATATACCATTGGTACTTTAATAGGTATTGCATTGAATCTATAAATTGCTTTGGATAGTATGGACATTTTGATGATGTTAATTCTTCTGATCTATGAACACAGTATATGTTTCCATTTGTTTGCATCTTCCTTGACCTTCTTTTTCTTAGATAAATCCCTTTAACATTTCATATCATAAGGGCTTGGTGATGATGAACTCCTTTAATTTTACCTTGTTTGGGAAACCCTTTATCTGCCCTTCCATTCTAAATGATAGCTTTGCTGGATAGAGTAATCTCGGCTGTGGGTCCTTGTCTTTCATAATTTTGAACACTTCTTTCCAGCTCCTTCTTGTCTGCAAGGTTTCTTTTGAGAAATCAGCCGATAGTCTTATGAGAACTCCTTTGTATGTAACTCTCTTCTTTTCTCTTCTTGCTTTTAAGATTCTCTCCTTATCTTTAATCTTGGCTAATGTCATTATGTGCCTTGGTGTGTGCTTCCTTGGGTCCAGCTTCTTTGGAACTCTGGGAACGTCCTGGACTTCTTGAAAGTCTGTTTCCTTTACCAGATTGGGGAAGTTCTCCTTCATTACTTTTTCAAATAAGTTTTTCATTTTTTGCCCTTCTCCTTCTGGTACCCCTGTGATTCAGATGTTGGAACATTTAAGGTTGTACTGGAGGTTCCTAAGCCTCTCCTCCATTTTTTGAATTCTTGTTTCTTCATTCTGTTCTGGTTGAATGTTTATTTCTTCCTTCTGGTCCAGATCTTTGATTTGAGTCCCAGTTTTCTTCCCTTCACTGTTGATTCCCTACAGTCTGTTTCCCTCCTGTCTATTTTTCTTTATTTCACTCTGCATAGCCTTTACTTTTTTCTGTATTTTGTGACAATATTGAACCATTTCTGTGAGCATCCTGATTACCAGTGTTTTGAACTTTGCATCTGATAGGTTGGCTATCTCTTGGTTGCTTAGTTGTATTTTTGGAGCTTTAATCTTTTCTTTCATTCGTGCTGTATTTCTCTGTCTTGGTGCACCTGTTACGTTGTAAGAGATGGAGGTGTAGGTATTCGCCAGGGTGGGGCAACCCACATGGCTGTGTTGTGGGGGAAGGGTCAGAGAGGGAACAGTGCTGCTTGCTTGGCTCTTTGCCTGCTTTTAGTCACTTAACCCCACTACCCACAAGCAAATTGGGCCCTTCTGGTGCTGATTTCCAGGTGGGTGGTTTGTGTATGTTCTAGGACCTGGTGGGTCTCTTCAATGAACTCTCCTGTGAGGCTGGAAGTTTCTCCTGCTGCTGTAACCCCCACAGGGTTTTTCAGTCAGGTTTTGAGGCTTTATTTCCCACACCGAAACCGTGGGTTGTGCAGTCTGTCTCACTCCCCCGTTGTTCCTCCCAGTTTATCTGCATGCAAATGTGGGACCGCCCAGTCCTCCAGCTACCGCCTTGCTGCACATCCTCTCTGCCCCTGGCTGCCCATCTCTGCCCCATCTACCAGTCTGGATGAATGTTGCCCCTTTAACTCCTCGGTTGTCAGACTTCCATACAGTTTGATTTTCTGGAAGTTCAGGTTGTTTTTTGTTTTTAAAGTTGTTGTTGTCTTTCTTTCAGTTGTATGAGGAGGCAAAGTACATCTATCCATGCCTCCATCTTTGCTGGAAGTGCCTGGATAATTGCCTGTAAAGTTTCTTTCGAGAAATCAGTTGATAGTGCCTGGATAATTGCCTGTAAAATTTCTTTCGAGAAATCAGTTGATAGTCTTATGGGAACTCCTTTGTAGGAGTTCTGCTTTTCTCTGGCTGCTTTTAAGATTCTCTGTCTTTAACCTTTGGCATTTTAATTATGATGTGTCTTAATGTTTTCTTCTTTGGGTCCAACTTGTTTGGGACTCTTTGGCTTTCTGGACTTGTATGTATATTTCCTTCATCAAATTAAGGAAGTTTTCTTTCATTATTTCTTTAATTGAATTTATAATATTTCGCTCTTCCTCTTCTTTTGGCATACATATGATTTGGGTATTGGCATGTTTGGAGATATCCCAGAGGTTCCTATGCCTCTCCTCATTTTTTTTGAATTCTCATTTCTTCTTTTTGTTCTGGTTGAATGTTTATCTCTTCCTCATGTTTCAAATTGTTGGTTTTAATCCCAGCTTCCTTTCCTTCTCTGTTGGTTTCCTATAGACTATTCTTTATTTCACATGGTATAACCATTTCTTCCTTTTTTTTTTTTTGCTGTACTCACGGAGTTCTCTGAGCATCGTGATTACCAGTGTTTTGAATTCTGCCTCTAATAGGTTGGCACTCTCTGTTCCATTTATTCTTTTTCTGGAGTTTTGTTCTGTTCTTTCATTTGGACCATATTTCTTTGTCTCCTCAATTTTAGCAGCTTCCCCGTGTTTGTTTCTGTGTATTAGATAGAGCTGCTTTGACTTCCTGTCTTAGTAGCGTGGTTTATGTAGAAAAAGCACTTGTGAATTGTGTGGGGCGGAGCCTTAGGTAATTGCCAGGGCGGGGGCTCCACTTTACCACTTGGTGGCTATGTGGGGAGAGTTCCTAGAGGGGACAGTGATGCCCTCTAGCTTATGGCAGTTCACCTGGTGCTTACCCCATTTCTTTTCACTTCACTCCCTACTGTGTGTGCCTGGTGCCTTTCTAGCTGCTGCCCTCATGGTGAATCCTGGAGTGGGTGGATATATGTACTTTCTAAAACTGTGCTGGCCCTGTAAGTGGTGAAAATCGGACAGTTTCTTTTGTCACCCCAACCCCCCCACTGGTTTTTACAGCCAGTGATAACAGAAATCTACCTTCCCTGTGCTAGAATCCTGGGCTGTGAGGCTTGGGGTGGGGATCCTTTGCTCTGAAGGTTTCCTTCCTGTCTGTTCTGCCTGCGCTGCTGCCGCCACCTCTCTGCATCACATTGGCTCTCCACCGGTCTCCACGACTCCACCCCTCCTACCCGTCTGGATGAATGTGTCTTCTTTAAATCCTTGGTTGTCAGACTTCCATATAGCTCAATTTTCTGATAGTTCTGGGTGTTATTAGTTTCGAGATCTGGTTATAAGTCTTTCTATGGTTGTGGAGGAGGCGAAGTGTTTCTACCTACCCTCATCTTGACCAGAAGTCCCAGACCTGAATGGTTTGCCTTCACGTAATATTTTATCTTCCTTTTTGATTATATGATTCTTATTTTGGAGGTCAAGCTTTTAAAAGTTCTTCGAACGTATTTCAGTATAACACTTGACATTGCATTATTTTCTAGATTGTCTGTTATGTTTTGGGATTTTTCTGTGAGTTGAATCCTCAGAAATCATCCTTCCACTTTTTCATTGGTAATGAGTTCACGGTGTTTCATAAGGAACAAGCCAGTAATTTTCATGGCAACACTCAATCAAGACATCACAAATCTGTCTTGCCCCTTACCTTTAAACTTTCAAGTGTAAGAAAAAGGAGGTTTGTAAGCAGCAGCATTATTCCTTTAGCATATTGGATTACAGTAGGATTGGAGGAGGGAGAGGACAGTTAATTACAATATTGTTCTCAAAAGTACCTTAAATTCACTTAGCTACATATATATACATAAGTATATAAATGTGTACATGTATGTGTGCATATATATATGTATGATTTATTTACTATTGAGTTAATTTTGTTAGGTTTGGAAAAATGAAAATTTCGAAAAAATTGATTTGAAGACTGATTATTTATTTAAAAATTTTTAAATGATTTTGTTTTTTAGAGAGGGGAAGGGAGACAAAAAGAGAGGGAGAGAAACATCAGTAAGTGGTTGCCTCTCATGCGCTCCCTTTTGGGGACCTGGCCCACAACCTAGGCCTATGTCCTAGGCTGGGAATTGAACCAATGACTCTTTGATTCACAGGCCAGCACTCAACCACTGAGCCACACCAACCAGGACTGAGGACTGATCATTTAATATTTATGACAACAGTGCAAGAATATAAGTAACTGAGTTATAGTAAGCATGCAAACTTATGACCAATTACTCCATTCATGAGCTGAGAAGGCTGCCTTGACTTAAAGGCTGTAGCACATTCCCATCAGTTATTTTGACTTAAGGTAGTATTATTTCAACATGATAGTAGCACCTTGAACTTTTAAATGAGTTACAGAATTTTATCTTTTTGATTCCTATTAACAGGTGCTAGTGAGATGATGCAATTGCTTGTTTTTAGAATAGGAGAATAATCAGTGTTTTATCATGACTGAAAATTTCATATACTTTGAGATTAGGAGTTATAGAGTATATTAAAATTCATTTCTAACAATTAAATATATTTTCAAAACAAAATATATTTGATTTCTTTCCCATATGTATTTTGCAAAATTTCCAAGGTTTGTTGGTGTGACCTGTGAAGCTGGCAGGTGTTTCCCATGCTCCCTGTTGCATATCTTGCGTGCATTGTTGCCGGTTCTCATTGTAGAGTCTCTCCTTTGTACTCCAGAAGTCAGCTCACTTGCCTGATTCCTTCCATTTGACGGCAGGCACCCTGGAGCAGGAACTTTCTCTTCTCTGTATGTAGGTGGCCATGGAGCAAGTGTTCAATAAAGGCTGAGAGAATAGTGATCAGAATGAATGTAGTTAGCTGTTTGGGGTAAAGTTATTTTCTATGGCAAAGGTATATATTCTAATATTTGTGTGTGTGTGTGTGTGTGTGTGTGTGTGTATGTATAAAATGAGGTTGGAATATGTTTACGTACCTATTTGTAGCTTTTTAATTTTACAGTATATTTGATGTGTTGGGCCCACTCCTGTGTACTTGTCTAGGCTTTATATGCAGCCATCATCAGAGAACCCCTGAGTCTGTCCTTTCCCCGATTACCTTGATTTCTAATGAGCTAACCCTGGCAAATCTGTGCCATTTGTTGTGGTAGATGGAGATGCTGGTTGTGAAGGTTTTCAAAGTCTATAGGCACTAGTTGGTGGACTGTATTAAAGTTTTTTATTGTGAAATATTTGACAGAGAAAAGGACTAAAAGAAAATAAGGAACAGCTATATACTCCGTATCCAGATTTAGAAATAAAACATTACTGATACAGCTGAAGCTCCCTTATATATGGAGTGGGGATTAGGTGGGAGTAGACTTTTCATTCTCCCTTTCTGCCTATTTACTCCAGAAAAGCTTCAGCCTTCAAAGGAAATCTTTGCTGCTGTGCTTTCATAGTACTACCCCAGGCCTGTGCGTATGTTGAACCTGCCAGTGTGTTACAACCATCTGTTCAAATGTCTGTCACCTCTACCAGGCTGTGCTTCATCTTTGTGTTCCCAGCATCGTGTACAATGGCTGGAATGGAATAGGTGCTCAGTAAGTGCTTGTTCCTTGAATGAGTGAATGAGTGAATAGGTACAGTTCTTTTCTAACAAATACCCTATCAATATAGGATCTGTTTAGCAAAACTTTCCTTGTCTAGTCCACAGTTCTAGGGTCTTGCTACTCTGATTTGGACAAATTGAATTAAACATGAAATCCTGTAGAACAGATGCATTTACAAGTCTCTGCTCACACAGCTGCTGGTCTATTTAATAAAAACATTGCTGTTTTGATTGAGTATTCAGTCTTTCTCTTTGTTAACTCTATTAGTATTGTGGTGTAAGCACAGACGGCAAACTCTCTGAAATGAGTGGAAGAATCAGCCAGTGATCAGAACTAAGAGAGACAATAGGAGATGGATGAGATGGATGTAAATAGGATGCATAGGGAAAAGGCTTTATTCTTAGGTGTAGTTTTAATAAAAAGAATAAATACATATATTTGTCCTCCCTGGACCATAACTAGTAAGTCTTTGAGCTCTTATTTCTGAGGTAGTTATTCTAATCTTCCCTCTCCTAAATCACCTATGTGTAGCATTCCTACTCTAAATTACAAGAGTGTATACAGGTGCATTTGCTTTTTAAAAATTTTAAAAACTCAGGTGTGATTTAATATCCAATAAAATGCACAGGTCCTCAGGGTTCAGTTCAGTGAATTCTTTTTCCATTTTATACAGCCATGTACCACCACTTAAAGAAGATAGAGAATATTTTCATTCTTCTAGAAACTTTTATTGTTCCTTTTTCAACAAATCCTCCCTTCCCCCATCCTCCGCAGCAACCACTCTCTGATTTGTTCCAGTTTATTCATGGGAGTCATAACAATATAATCATAGAGTGTATGGCCTTTTGTGTCTGGCTTCTTTCACTCAAAATAATGTTTTAAGATTCATTCGTGTTGCTGCATGAATAAATTCCATTTGATTCTAACAAAAATCTGTAACTAGCAACCAAATATAAATTTATTTTCACCTTAAAGCCGAGAGATAGAGTAATGTTTTTTTAGGAGTATTGTTAATAGAATTAATGACAGCAACTCCCGTCTGCAGAGCTGGCCCCTGTGCTCAGTGTTCGACATTGTCTCACTGTGTTCTTTGATTGCGCTTACTTGGTTCTCGTTGGTAGACATACTTGGTGAAAGTCTTGACATCTGATGAAGGATGATGTTTGCCAAAAGAAACTGTATTATGTTCTAAAACTCTGATGTTTTCCTCAGGTCTAAGCACTGTTTATGGTGGATTTTGATAAGCTAAAATATGAACGGAGAGGAAAAGTATAGAAGGGCAATGGAAAAGAGGCGTGTATAGGAAAGTAGGTAGCGTAGTGGCTCACTTTAGTTTCCCTTCACACTGGCTGCAAAGAAATAGCCTTTGCATATGTGAGAAGTAGTTGTATTAAGCCTTTCAAATATGCTTATAATAATGCTGTGCTCATCGTTTTGTTCAGAATTATCAGTCCAGCTTGAATTTTTATGTGTAGATTTTTTGTTGCTTGCACTTAAATAATACCTACTATGTGCCAGACACTCCTAACTGCTTTATATATATTAATTCTCAGAAATATGCAAAATGTGAATTTTTTCTTGTTAACCTTTGTTTTGCATATGAGGATGCTGAGGCAGTGAGAGGTTGAAGGACTGGACCAAAGGCACATAGGTAGTATGGGTGGGAGGGAGCTGGGTTTCTTACCCAGGCAGGCTGGTTTCAAATCCTGTGCTTTCAGCCACTGCACTGTTTGCCTCAATCCCCCATTCCTAAACACGTTTTCTTTTCTTTGGTCCTGGTGGTGATGCTGGGTGAGTATTGGGAGGGTTAGTAAGGGTTGATAAGAACCAAACAGATGTAATGATGGGGACTTCTATGACTTGTATAATTCACAAAATAGATCTTGAAATTGCAGGCATTTGTGTTTGTGTGTGTGCATGTGCGTGAGGGAGTATATTTAGGAGGGATCTATTTACAATTTGAAATCTGTTTTGATAATAATAACTACTTGAAGACTTAATAAAGCTAATCTCCCAGATAACATTGTGCTTATTAAAGCCTGTATGTGTAGTGGATTCATGCTTCTCTGCTAGTTGTGTGTAGACCCTGGGGGTGAGAGTCACTGGGTTTATTGCAGGGAAAGTCTCAGAATGTATGTATGTGTTTTCTTAGTCACTGGCAGTTGAAAGTATTATATCACCATGCGGCGTCCTTGTACTCAGAAAGATTGGACACACTTGCAGTAGGCCCTTGACTTTGGGAATTTAGCATTTGGGGTTTCAATTATTTTCAAACATCCAGAAGGTCTGTGACGTTTAGTAGTTAGTTATGAGAGTAATATCAGTTTCATAGAGTTGTGGACTTAGGAGAATTAAAAGTAATATATATGGAGGAATTAGCTGTCAGAAGGCTACAGTACAGACTGTAGTCACTTGGTTAGTGTGTAAACCTAGCAGAACCCCCACCTGTCTATTTTATTTTCCACACTCATGAATTTGGGAAGGTCCCAGAATGTATCCATTTACCACGTCAAGGGGTCACTGTTGTTTCCACTCCTTGTCCGTGGGAGCCTGCAGGTTTATTCCCTGGACTCAGGCCTTCAGTGTCACTTCTGCCCCTTTGTCCTTTATGGGGCAGTTACTTTTTACTGTCTTTAAAGATGAAGTTCTTTTATTTTTTATTATCTAACTCCCCTCTCTGTGTTACACCATAGGCTGTTAATGGCTGTCGCCTTTCCTAGCTGTGGGTCAGAGCATTCTGGGTAGTATTTTAGCTTTTTATCGCTGGGCCATTAGCCCTTGTACCTCTCCCCTCAACTCATTCTTAGGTGAGTTTCATTGACACTTTTTGTACCTTTACTTTTTTCATCTTAAAATACATCACTAATTTTTCCAAGAGAAGCCCAAATGTTTTTTGCAACTTGGCCTCTAGAGCTTTAGTCACCCTGTGATGCAGTAGATCATCTTGCTTCCTGCTAACTGGGAACACTGGACACTGTGCAAACTGAATGGGGCTATTATAAACACACTTTCAAAAGTCAGACTTCCATTTGACTGTATTATACTGTAATTAAAGGAATTACACACATTTGTATTTTAACAAAGATGGACTATACTGTCTTTGGTGAAGGTTGCTTTAAATATATTATTCTTTTGAAAAGGAGTATTTTTCCATATACTAACTCATGTTGACTGTATTTAGTTTTTTAAGAAGCCTTTTAATTTAATTCGATGTTTTAGTAAGAAGCCTTATAATTCTGAATTTCATAAGAAGACATGTTCATAGGGTCCCAGTGTGTGTGTCCCGCATGAAAGATCCTCAGCTGCAGGGCTGTGCCAGTTGGACATGGGGCTCTCGTCTTCACTCTTACAAAGCATTCGTCCTGTGAGATTTGCAAGGTGTGAAGCCAGTGTTTTGGGCAAAACAAATGTAATTTCATTGGTTAGAGTTTAGGTAAGTGTTTGAAGAAACATTTTATATACTGTTTTTAAACTCTTAATTTACCACAAGTTTCACTTACCTTCCTTTTTAATGCTGTTCCTCATGAAATGCAGGTGTTAAAGAGATCCAAACAGTGACAGTCAGTAGTGATGGCTGCTTTAGCAGCCTTCAGAGTTGAGCAGTGGGAGATTTCCAGTCCATACAAAGTGCCTGGAGTAATCGTTAAAGTGGAGCCTCCAGTTTTAGGATTATTTACTTATCTATGATGTATAGTAAATATCTTGAAATTGCAGGTTTTGCCTTTTGCAGTAAAATACAAGTCAGTAAATAATGTCCCAACCTTTAAAACCCTAGTTTTTGGTGTAGCAATTTATGGTAAAATCTAAAAGGTACTTAGCTTTTACTATGTGCTAGGCATTTTTCTGAGCACTGTACATATATTAACTTCATGTTAAGGATTAAACATGTTTTTCAAAAATGTGTGCTAAATCTTTTTGGAAAAATACAGCAAAGTTGATGTGTGGACCATGGGTTCTTTGGAAAAGCCAGCAACTTCCCCCTGCTAAAACATGTGCGTACAGATATATACATAAATATAATTTGAAAAATAGACATAATAGCAAATTAATAATTACTTTTAGCAGAGGAAGTATTTTCTTCATGTAGTTAACCCATAAAATATTCTGTTTTTGCATAAGACATTTTTCAGAGACATGTTAATATATTTCTGAATTTTAGCATCTTGGATAATTGTTCTGCATACCTATGAGATATAATACTATATGCTGAAGGAAATAATTTTAAAAATGAAAAGATTTGGTTCTTGTCTTTATTTTTTAAGTTATCACAGGTGGCAAATATGGATGATCCTAACATAAGGTGATGCCCCTGTTTTCCCAATGAGAAGATTAAAGTATTTTGATGAACTGGAATATTTAAACATTAGGAATGAAGATGAAATTGTCAGATCATCTTATATTTAGAGAAGTTAGGCATACATAATTAAAATTGCATTATGTGCAGTAATTCTAAAACGTTATTTCCTTGGCTTTTCATTAAGCAATTTATCCAAACTCTTCAAAGGGCATCTTCAAAACAAGGGTTTTTCCCTGTCTGGCATCACTTTTTGAGCTGACTGACACAGTTTTCTAGACTTCACTTCTGTTTCACTTGTTTGAAATCTAACATATTTAGAATCTATGATGTGGTCCCTGGAAATTTTCTCTCAGGTGTCTGTTCTCATAATTAAAGAGCAGTTGGTTTTCTCTTTCCTCTTTTAGAAGCATATATGTTGATCTGTACAGTGTAACCACTTATTATAATGCTTTTAAAAATTAATCTTCGAAAGGCTTGTTTACAGTGAAATCCAGTACTATCAGTGTGAGGATATATCCCTGGGAGTTACATCAGGGTTAAATCTCATTGCAGCCCTTTTTGCTGATTCAGGTGATTGATTCAGGTGTCTTCTCTAGGCTTCCAGAGATCCTGTTACTCAAGGATTTTGCTCCTAGTGATGTTCTGTTATTCAGAAAAAGGGAATGGAGCCCTGGCTGCTATGGCTCAGTGGATTGAGTGCTGACCTGTGAACCCGAGAGTCACTGGTTCGATTCCCAGTCAGGGCACATGCCTGAGTTCCGGGCCAGGTCCCCAGTTTGGGGTGGTGGGAGGCAACTACACATGGATGTTTCTCTCTCTCTCTCTTTCTCTCCCCCTCCCTTCTGCTCTCTCTAAAAATAAATAAATAATGTATTAAAAAAGAGAATAAATGGAGAGAGGAAGAGCTCCTCATAATAAGACAGGCTTTCTTAGAAATACAAAACAGTTCTCTCTTTTCTGAGGGATAATGTTGGGAAAAATAAATTGTGCCTTATATTTGGGCATTTGCTTAGCAGCCAGCTAACCCTCCTTGGAGAGAGTAGATAGGCTGTATTGTAGCCCAGTTTTCACTCGCTGCGCTGTCACCATTACTTGCTGCTTTTCCTTGCCATGAATTTAGCAACCTGTTTCTTCACTTTCATGTTTCTCTGTTTCATATTACCTTATTAGATTTTTTCCTCCTTTAGTCAGGTGAACATTTATCATAATTTATGTATTCAGTACCATAAATATCTGTAATTCTTATTTTGGGTGTGAGAGTAATGTTCTGATGGTTAGAATTCTACCAAGTTGACCTCCCGTACATATTGATGTGTTTCTGGAATGAATGTTGTATGTTCCTTGCTTGCAGAACTTTAATATTTGAAATCAGATGTGTGCAATGTGGAGAGACAAAATACACTCTTAAAATATTTGCATGATAATCTAAGGAACAAAGCATTTGGTGGGAGAGGCAGAATGTTTCCAGGATCAACACTTGAGTTGAATGCTCTGGGAGAACAGTTTTTTTTTTTTTAAATGGTTGGCAGGTGGCAGAGTTGAAAAACAGGTTTTTATAATGGAAATGGTGAGTCTTAGCTATAGTGGTATGAATGGTATTGTTAAGATATAATAGATGTATTGCATTATCTTATCTAATCAGACACTTTTGTTAGTAAAAGCTCCCCCCTCCATTTAGTTTCAGCTTGCTTGTTGCAGAGAATGATTCCTCTTGACAATTTTAGCTACTCACAAAATTTTTGAGAGACTAAGGCTATTTTTTTTATCTTTGTCAAGTTTTAACAGATTTAATAAGCCTGAATTTATTTTATGAAAAATAACTACTTTAAGCTAGGAAAGTAAGTATAAGAAACAGCCCAGATGTATTTCAGATTAGAGAATATGACTTTGCCTCTTTAATGAACATCAGTAATGTTGGCAGTGTTCTGTTGGCTGACTTTTTCCCCCTAATGTTACTGCTCATATTTCACATTTGATTTGTTTTCAATATCCTTACTCTTTGAAAGGGGCTCAGGAAATTGAATTACATTTTATATATTTAGCTTCTAATCTCATTCTTACTTTAAGAATCTATATAATTTCTAAAGGCTTTTTGTAAATAGGGGTCTGTAGTGTGTATAAATCCAGGAGGTTAGGAGGGAAATGCCACACAGGAGTGGGATTTGCTCACAGTGGGTGGGAGGAAGGCACTCAGTTATATTCTAAGAAAGAATGGAATCATTTGTTCTGTTCTCAGTAAACAGACCAGTGTCTGAGGGGGTCAGTCAGAAAAAGTGGATACCGTAGTTGCCGTTTGGTGGTATTAATCCAATAGGAAGAAAGGACTTTCTGCACATGCAGGCCGGAAAGGGACACAAACCTCCCACCCCCATCCCAGAGCAGCAGCACCGTGTAGGGAGCGGTTGTGGGGTGGCCTGCAGTTGGTGATCGCTCTGACACCTTTTCTCCTGTGAAGTGTTGAGTGTTCACAGTGCAGAGCTGAGGGCTGAGTCCTGCACAAGTTAAGGCTGGAGCTCAGGTCAGTTGGTGGTTAGGCGGTTCTAAGAATGTATTTGTTCAGTAGAACTCTTGCATAATTTAATGCGTGCCAGTTTGGTCATATGAGGAGAATAAAGATGATAAAAAGCAGTCAATCTAGTGTGAAGCATAAAGCTATTCAGAACCATCGGAAGAGAATGTCCACACATCCCCAACACCAAACCTACCTGTCTGCATGAATATTGCCTCCTGCACATGCTCAGTGGTCCCTCTATTGCACTCATTGAATGGTCTATGCCCCCATTTGAGGACAGCTCCATCATTGGTACACTTATCCCCTCTCACCTGCTCAAGGACATTGCTCCTGCAGTTTTTACTTTCTGTTGGATTATTTCCCCTCTTTACAGGATCATTCCTATTATTAAACATCCTATGATATATTCTATTGTAAAATAAGCTCCTTCCTCGACACCACATTTCTCTACAACTATACCATTTCTTTCTTCTTTTGTAGCAAAATTCCTTTTCAGCAGTTGTTTATACCTGTTGCTTCCCCTTCTGTCTCCAGTTTACTCCAGTCAAGCACCTTTACTTAAAACGCTCTTGTCAGACTCATCACTGACCTCTATATGGCCAAATGCAACTGTCACTTGTGTCCTTATCTTTTTTTTTCTTGTTAGTATTTGACAAAGCTGATCATTCTTATCTTCCTGAAATACGTTCACTGGCTTCCTAGACACCATTCCCTCTTGGTTATTGTTCTCTTTCAATTTCTCTGACTGTTCCTTCCATCACCTTTGGCTTGTTCCTCCTCATTAAAGTGTTCCCCAGGCACCACTTTGTTTTTTTTCCGCCATCTATATTTTCTCATTTGGAACTTTATGGAACATCACAGCCCTTAAGTACTCTGTATGTTGACACTTTCCAAATATATATTTTCAAATCTAACCTTTCCTTTGAGTCCTGGACTCTCTGCCCATATATAATCTGAATTTGGATATTTAATTTTTTAAAAAGATTTTTTGTTTATTTTTATATAGAGGGGAAGGGAGGGAGAAAGGGAGAGAAACATCAGTGTGTGGTTGCCTCTTGCATGCCCCCTACTGGGAACCTGGCCTGCAACCCGGGCCTGTGCCCTGACTGGGAATCGAACCAGCAACCCTTTGGTTTGCAGGCTGGCGCTGAATCCACTGAGCCACACCAGCCAGGGCTGAATTTGGATATTTAATAGGCATGTCTATTTAACATGATTAAAACATCTAGTCTTCTGACAAATCTCCATAGTCTTCCTATCTCAGTTAAAGGAGTCTGCTTTTTTTTCAGTTGCTTGGGCCAAATTTGGAATCATGAATAACTATTCTTTGTTTTCACATCCCACATTGAATCTTTTGGCAAATTCTGTTAGCTCTGCCTTTAAAGCACACCCAGAGCCCTACCATTTTTTTCATAAAGATTTTATTTATTTATTTCAGAGTGGAGACGGGAGGGAGAAAAAGGGAGAGAAACATGAATGCGTGGTTGACTCTCAGGCACCTCCTACTGGGGACCTGGCCTGCAACCCAGGCATGGTTTGCAGGCCAGCACTCAGTCCAGTGAGCCACACCAGCCAGGGCAGTCCTACCATTTTTTAACACTTCTACTTAGGCAACCACCTTAGTCTAAGCCAACATCATTTTCTTGCTTGGATCATAACAGGTGTCTGATTTATTTCTCTGCTTCTCCCCTGCCCCAGTTTGTTTTCCACACAGCAGTCAGAAGTTTTTTGAATCCTTAAGCCAGATTATGTCACTCTTGTGCTCAGATTTCATAATGTGGTCCAACAGAACTTCGTGCAATGATGGAAATATTTTGTTTTGCATTGTGTAATATGATAGCCATTGGTCATATGTGGCTGTTAAACACTTGAAATGTGGTTAATGCTACTGAGGAACTGAATTTTATTTGTTTTTAATTTATATGTAGATAGCCACATGAATGAAAGCCAAAGTTTTTATATCATGACTTGTGAGGGTTAGATGAGGATTTTTATCATGACTTCTTACCTCTCTGACTTCATCTACTTCTACCATTGTCACCCTAACATTCTTGCTGTTCTTTGAATAAACCAACTATGTGTTCAACTTGCTGTTCTCTCTGCCTGGAATGTTCTTCCAGGTATGCACTTGTGATCCCCCGTTACAGGTCTTTGTTCAAGTGTTACCTTGCCAGAGAGTCCTTCCCTGATCACTCTATAAAATACCACCCTTCCTTCACTCTGTCTCTGACCTTCTTTATTTCCTTTGAGTAATGACCTAGTGATGACCACCTGATATACTTATTTGTTCATGGTCTGTTTCTTCCCCACTCGAATGTAAGTTCTCTGAGAGCAGGTGCCTCATGCGGGAGTACTGTTTTATCGCCCAGAGCCTCAAACAGTTGCTAGCCTATAATGGGCACTCAGTAAATATTTAGTTAATGAATAGTAACTGGAGTTAAGGTGATAAACCCTTATTGGCATATGAACGAAGATTTCTTATAGTTACAAGGAAATTAGTGATGATTTCAGCACCAGGACTTGGGAAAGCTACATAGAGAGGATGAAGTTTGAATTAGGCCTCAAAGAATAAAGAGAAATTTGTTTAATTTTAGTAGAGAGATTAAAATTATGGTCTAATTTCTATTTTAGTTTTACCTTGTTTTAAATGGTTGTTACATTTAGGTGACAAAAATGAGTATACGAGTTCTATTATGTGGTGGGCACTGTGCTGGGTCCTGGTGATGTGACGATGAGTAAGGATTATAAGATGCTCTCACTTCTGTCAGAGTTCTCAGGGTATACGATTATATTGTAGTGTCCACTGATTGAAAATAAAGTAGTGAAAAGTTCTTCAAGTTCAGCTTTACTTCCGTTGCATTTTAAATGGTATATTTAATTATTTAATAATTAAGAGGTTGGTGTGTAAAGATTACACTAAGAGAAATGCTCTTGATTCCGTGAGAACCTGTGTGACCACACTTCCTAGCAGTTGTTGTTTTCCAAGCTGTTGATGATTGGAATGGATTTTCTTCTCCACTTCCCTCCACTTTTTCTCATTATGGGATAGGAGTTCTATAGGAAGCTGAGACAATTAAAATCTATTAATTGTCCACAAACTTTCAAAAATTATAAATCTGCTATGTTGAGATTTTCATTTTAAAAAAGAAGCATTAACTAGGTTTATAAGATAATCTTGGGCGGCTACAGAATAGATACTGTTTGAATTTAATGAATTTGATAAATTTAATACTTGTTAAAAGTCCAGTAGAAATACATTGAAGCTGTGCCTGAGTTCCCTTTTCATAGCATTTTGTGGTTCATTTAGGTATTCTGGTTGATGAATGGGCTATTCAAAAATCCTCTTTATTTTCTACAATCCCCAGAGTATATTCTTCAAAGCTTCCTTCTACATCGCTCCTCACCCAGGAAAATTCATCTTTCCTTCTAGCTGCCTGTGTTACTTTTGTTTCTTTGAGCCCACCTTTGAATTTAGGACTTGTAAAATTGTAAAGATTTGTAAATGTTTGATCTCTATGTCCGTGAACACCTTTAAAAATCTTCTTTAATCTCTGAGATGAGGCAGTCAAGAATAAGGCATCTTCGATTACAGAATCTCTTTGAAGTTTTCTTTCCATTTCAGTTTTTTGCTCTAGCCCTCCTACTTTCCATGGCTCTGAGGTGGGTTTTTATTTAAAAAAAAAAAAAAAATTCCCCCCTTTTGCTTAGGTCTCCTTGGCAGTCTTTCAAAAATTTGGAGGCAGAATTAGTAAAATTATACTTTGATTGAACTTTGTTTATTGTTTTCCAACTCTGCTCCTCTACTAAAGTAGGTAGGTGCTTGGGATAGGAAGAGATTTTTTTAAAGTATGTATTTTGATCTATTTTACATTTTATTGCTACTTCTGTTGTAGGTGTCATGGTCCTACGAATAAGTGGTTATTTTCTTTGACTGGACTGGAAAGCTTGAGTTAATCAGTATGTGTTGAGTCTAGTTTAGCTATTACCCATTTTTGTTTTGTAGGATTCTGTACTTGTTTTATGAAATAAAAAATCTAAAATCTTATAATGTGGGATTTTCTTTTGTGGTTTTACATGAATCAAAGTCTTGGCCCAGGCAATAATATTTAAAAATGTTAGTACAAAAAGGTATCTTTTTATTTGTTTTCATTCAGGTAGCCCTCTGTGAAATTACTGGTGGTCTTTTTGTTTCTAGGAATGTCTACTCTGCTACAATGAGAAATTTGCATTTTGTGATTAGTTTCACAGGTGATGAATTTTCAGGCTATGTAGCATTAAACAAAGCCATTGAAATATATGTATCATAATGTCTTGCATATTTATGTTGGACTTTTAATTCAGCGATGAAGGTTTGCTTCTGTTTTCTCCTTTGTACACACATGATCTAAGTAGTAGTTTCAGATTGCTTCCTATTTGATTTTAGATGTAATCGATACTCTTACTGAAAGCCAATGAAATTGAAGGCTTAACTTTGTAATAGAGTTTTTGTTTCTTTAATTCTGTAATTAATAATGATTGTTTCTCAAGTTTCTTTCGGCGGGTATTCTCATTGAACATTCAGGATCTTATAGTGCTTCTTGTTTGATTAGAAAATTATTCATCACTTGCCTCTCAGTTACTTAGGAAAGTGGAGGGCCTCCTAATTCACATTAGTGAGATTGAATTTCAGAAAAAAGAATATACCGTGAAAAATGCTTTCTTATTTTATTAGGTAGTTTTTCTCTTATTTGGGTGAAATAATAAGAATGCAGTCCACTGACTTTAGAATTGCATTGCTTTATTTTAGGCTTTAGAGAGGTGGTACAGGAAAGAAGGTAGGTAAGAATGTGCGATGGCACTAGGCTGCCTAAGTTCAAGAGCCACTTCCTCACCTGCTGTGTGACCTTAAGTTGTTTAACTTCCCTGTTTTCCCATCTGTAAAATAGGATAACAGTAACTATTACATATGTTTGTTATGACTAACACATGAATTTAAAATATTTAAGACACTGAGAAGTGTTTTGAGAAGAAACAGTGCAATTGTAGTAGGTAGCTGCTACGACTGTTAGTACATTATTGTTCTTATTAGTAGCAAGGCGATAGCTCTGCGTTTGAATTCTTGCTTTGCCATTTAATAATTATGGGACTCTCTCAGCTTGCTTTACTTTGAGTCTGAGTTTTCCTCTTTAAACTGAAGATTATATTATGTTGTACCTCATGAAGTCGTAGTGAGGATTGGAGATGGGAAATGTAAACGGCCGGTGATGGGCAAAGGAGGGCACCTTAATTCTTTTCGTAGTAGTTGCAGTTCTTACACTTTTTTCTTCTCGAATATCCTGTGATACCCATACTTTTTCCTTAATTTAATGTAATACTAAACTCTGTACTGCTAAATGGATATCTAAAGAGTTTCTAAAAGGAGGAACTCTTGGAATTCAGGGCATTAGACATGATTGAAGTAAGTGCCTCTTAATTGCAGCCTGTGAGAGAAACATCATGATGGGGATCATTCAGGTTCCACCCCTGAGTGTTAGAAATGGATGTGAGTGTTAAGGCAACATTCTCTCCCTCCTTATCTTCTGTCTGTTGTTCCCTCCTCTCTGTTCACTAATATCTGTTGTGAGTTGTTATGAAGGCTGGAGTTACAGTGCAGACACAGTAGTGCAGTCCTTTTATTTCAGAGTGATGCCACGAGGGCCAAAAGAAGCTGCAAAAGCATGTGATTAAAAGAGTTTCAGAGGCACTGTTAGATGAAGTTGCATTCCCTTAAATTCTTCTATTTGTGATGGTAATAGCTATAAAAAGCATTGGATACTTTGGAATCTAGGACGGGCTGTAGTGTGGGCTAGTTTTGTGTCAAAATTTGCTTTTGCTAATTTCACATACTGATTTTCTTTACCCTAGAAGGCAAAGTTATTTCTAAACTGAAACCTCAGCTTACTGAGCTTAATATTGATTTTGAGGGCTGCATAGTGATAACTGAAAAATAGGTTACAGCCATTTTTGAAGAGAATACAGCTGAACTTTTACATGTAGTACGGCCTGTGCTGCGTGTCTGATACATCTTGCTAACGCCAGTCGTTAATGACATGACCTTCTGCATGGGCATCGACACACACTGTAAATTCATAAACGGTGGCCTACTGAGAAAGGGCTGTTGTGTTTAGTGAAGTGTACGTATGAAATGAACCAAATTAAACATTTCAAACAGCTAATTTTATGAACTCTTAATTAGTCTTTAGTACTGAGAAAAAAGATAATTAAAATATGTTTACTACATGCTATAAGGTTTCTGCCTCAGGAAGATGAAAGGAGACATTTATTTTTCTTATACTTAAATATTGGCATTTCTACCTCATTCTCTGGGAGTTTTATATATATATATCAAAAGAACTTACTGAGTTTTTTTAATTATAAAACTGTAACTATAAAATATCTTTAATGCTTTTTAGTCTTCCTAAATTTAATTGCGGCCTCTCAGAATGTTAGAATCCCATCTTTAACTTCTGTAGTTAATATTTTCTGCTACTGTGTCATATTGTCATATTTTTTTATTTATATTTTATTTAATTTTTAGAGTGAGTTATATCCTTACATGGTTTAAAATACCTAATATACAAAAAGATTTAAGGCAAATGTTTGTTCCTGTCAGAATTCCTTATTTGCTCAGATCTCATAGACTCCTAGGTTGAAAAAAAGTAGTTTCTTTTGTATCCTCTCATAGTTTATAAAAATGCAAACAAAAACAAATCTTTATTTTTCCTTCCCCTTGTCATATTTAAAAGAGTAGAAGTCCAGAGATATAAGGTAGTATAGGTAGTAAGTATTAGGTGTTAGATAGCAACTTGGAAAGAACAAAGTCCCAGTATTTTTGTAGTTGGAAATTAGTTCATTCAGTTATATGCTCTTCCCCTCCCCTGTTGGTTCACATTGACTGTACATGTTTGTTTTGTCTTCAGAAGGGAAAGTTCCTGTAGGAGACCTACCTTTCTGGGACTGTTTCTGTTTGACCCATCCTATGCAAACTTACTCACTCAGGCAAACACTGGGTGCTTTATATAAGTATCACCACTTGTATTTTTTATTTGTGTTTCTCAAAGGAGTTTTTGGTAAAATTTGCATAATGACATGGCTCATTTGGCTTTGTATATTGTTAAGAGTTCAAATGCTGTGGATATGGAAGATTACAGTATGTACCAAATAAAAAGGTGCCTGTGACAGGCAACGTTCTCAGGATAACTCTGTCTTAGGTATTTAAGTCTAATTTGCATATTGAATCTAGACCTATGATTATTAACTCAACTCTATTTACAGTTGATGAACATTTTGCATAAAATTGGTCTTGATAGCTCAAGTTATGTATAGTGAGTAAAATGTTAACTCCTTATGTAGCATTTGTGACTTTGTCATGATGAAAACAAATCTAAAGCACATTTTGGTATACTGATAATCTTTTCTTGAAATTAGCTGTGTTATCATGTCAGAACGTCAGAACATGTCTGACAGTTTGCTTTTGCATACTGGAGACAGTGGATCACATGTTTCAAATCCTAGCAGCTGTGCTGTATCAAATCCCCTTCATAATCTTATTCTTGGAAGGGAGACCATTCAGGAGGGGGACTGGCTTGTGATTTGTTTTATAATTTTATTCACTTTATGTTGGCTCTTGCTTTATTTCTAGCATTAAGAGGCACTTCCCAGTCATTTGGTGTCTTTTTGTATGTGGTTTGGAGAAGGTGATTCTTTTTTTAAATATTGTGTGGGTGTGTGCATATGTAAAGGTGTACTGGGGGTAGTGAGCTGAAATAAATCACCTTTTCAGATGAAGTTCCTGGCTATTTACAAAGGTCGATTACTTCTTAGAACAGATTGCCTCAGATTTGCAAAGGGAGAGGAAAATCACACCACTTATTTTACCTTTTCCATCTGTGGTTAAACCTACTGTAAATATATTGGTTAAGTGTGTAAGGCAGTTGAATAGGCCTCTACTTGAACGGTTCAGTTCTGCCCTTTTCAGTGAAGTCACTATTCGTTTTAGGACCTCAGGATGGTACTACTTTTGAGGTGGTGACTGAACAGATATCAGTTCTTAAATAATACAATTTCTATTCATTATTTTCTTTCTATTAAGAAAGTCTCTAAGCCTTTGAAAATAAGTTTTTAATAAGATGGTAATTAAATAGTACTCACGATACTTACTTTTATCTATAAAATTTTGATTGCCTTGAGGAAATTTAATGAAGTACAAAAGATCTTGAATGTGTATGTATAACATATGATAGTACTTATTAATTTTTGTAACAGTATTTATAAATTACCTCTAGCTAGGTAGCACCCTTAGTGTATTTAAAGTATTTGATTTGTAAAATCTACTTTAGGTACAATATTAGATTAGGATGCATGTTATACTGTATAAAGTGAGACACACCTCTGTGAAACTTGGCATGTTTTTCATTTTCAAATTTTGTGGTGTGCTGACTGATTAACAGTGTGTTCTCAGATTGATCCTAGGTCCCCTGGGGGAACTGGCAGTTTCCCTTGCATAGTATTGGTAAGTCTTTAGTCTTTTTCCTGCCTTACTCTCCCTTTGGTCCATACTTAGGTCAGATTACTGAGAAAATCAGTGTTATTGATGAAGCACACAATTATAAAAGACTCAGTACCTCTGAGAGAGAGTGGAAACACAATTAAATGCAGGTGGTGACAACTTGTTTAATTTCAAGTAAATGTAGGTTAATCCAATGTCATTGATTGCTTGGGGACAGCACTACTTGGAGTCCATCTAATGAAGATCATAATGATTCTTATTTTTTCTTCTAGATAAGTTATTATTTGAGGATAGCAGGTTTTTAAGTTTTAACAAAAGATTTTTGGGGAAGAATGTTAAATGATGATTGAAGTTTTGAGTTTAATAAATGGAAGGAATAAAATAAAGAGAATTGATTTAAATTTGTCCTTGGAGAAGAGGAGGTCAGCACTGTCAAAGCTTCTCCTCTGCTACTGAGCTGCCAGTTGATAAGGATGAATAAGATGAAGATGATGATATAAGCAAAAATCTGGGAGGATCTAGATAGGTATACTAATAACACAAAACTGTAAAAACTTTAGTGTGAGGTGATTGCATTATAGAATTGTGATGGAGTGAAGAACTCATGATGGCCTTGATCTCAAATGTGTCTTACAGCTACAAGAACTGAGGCCCTTAGAGAATGGGGACGTGTGCAGAGTTACTGAACTAGTTAGTGGTAGTGTGGAATCCAGATTTTGTTTATTCATTCCGGCACCGTTTTCTTCACTATTCTCCTTCCATGTTTTTGGTTACACAGAATTATCATTCGGTTACTAGATGGTTAGATATGATTGAGAAAGGAGATAGGAAGACATAATGCAAAAGTTTATTTCCCGGTTCTGCTCAGGACTGGGGCTGCTGCTAGTTAATGACAGTAGCTAATGTAACATGGAGGGCTTGCTGCGTAAGAGGTGCTGTGCAAAGAGCTTTTCATGTAATTACATGTAATCCTCAAAAGAGATTTATGAAGCAGGTAGGATTATTATACTATTTTATGAAAGCAAAAACTATGTCTTAAAGAGATGATGTAATTTGCTAAAGATACCTGCCTACTGAGTGTGGGAGTACAGATTTGAGCTATCATATGCTATTCTGCTTCCCATTATATGGCTATGTCAGCATATAAGGAAAAGTTTTTGAACAAATCCAATGCTTCTTTCAGCTCTAACATCGAGTGACCACTGAATTTTAACTATTTTTCTTTAGATTTTTTTTCTAATTATAGCATGGATGTTAATTAATTGGATCTCACTACAGCTTCCAAGAGGGTAGACTCCTTTACATGGTAGAGTTTATTCAGGAAGGTCTGCCAACCCGTAGAAAGGAAGGAATGAGGTTAGCTTGCCAGTGTTCGGTCATCAGGATTTCAGACTTTTTCCTACTGGGGAGTGATTTCTTTCTGAAGTGGTTTTAAACCATCTTTAAAATCTTATAATTACAGTCTTTTGGGACTGATGGTAAGTAGACAAGTTACCCTATTTACTTTGGCTTGGAAAATTGGAATACGTGCCTACCTCTTGTCTTTTCATATTTCCTTTCTCCATGATTCCTCCGAGATTACTGATAGATGCAGCAACTTCACATGCTTGCTCTCTCATTTCCTTGGGATGTGAATGACCTGGGCTGGATTTAGAGCAGTGAGGCACTTGATTCTTCGTACTCATCTTGGCCTCTTCATTCCTTTTAATCGTGTTTGCTGTATCCTTTTCTAATTTGAATGTCCAGTTTCTCAAGGCAAGAAAGAAAAACTCACTTAATCTTTTTTCTGGGTCTCCTTTCGTGATTGGGACTGTAGTCTTGTTGTACTGATTACATCTCAGAAGGGTGTAGATTTGGGGAGTGGTATCCACTTGCTCCTACTGTGATTAGAAACAAGGAGGATATTGTGAGCAAAGGTTGTAGTCTATGATTCTTTCTCCCTCCTTTCAATTTTTTTTTTCTCCCTACTATTTGCTCCTGGCAAGCACCAATAAGAGAAGCACAGGGCATACCTCAAAATTTGGTGGCAGATCTGTGCCTTCTTTGCAGATAATGATGCTTCTTTTGAGAAACAGCTCCTGGCTTCTGCTGGGCCTTGCTAGAGAGAGACTAAATGCCTAGTTGTGAGGTAGATACCAGGTGGCCATGTGGCCTGAGCTTCCTCTGCTCATGAATTCGGTGTTGTCTCAACCACTTAGCTATAGATTAAGAATGAACAGCAGCATTTTGTTACTAAGTGGAAATAGTATATGCAGTATAAGAGACCAAACTCGGGCAGATCTGGAAGGTATAAATAGGTTATATGAGCAAGTGGCTCATAGGCCTTTGATGCCAACTTCTGTTTCATTGCTTCCTTTCCTTTAATCTGTGCTTATGGCTTGCTGGCAGTTTCTTATGACTAGTGGAGCACAGAAGAAAAATACTTGAGCCTGGTGTACAAATGAGTCTGCATGTTATGCTGGTAGCACTCAAAAGTAGGCACTGCAGCACTAAAGCCCCAGTCAAGACCAGCCATGAATGGCAGTGGTGGAGGAGAATCTTCCCGGTGGGCAGAATGTTGAGCATTATATTTTTGTTGCCTACTCTGGAGTGGGAGATGACTAGATATACAGATCTGCATAGATTAATGGATAGTTGCTAATGTTTTGTCTGTATGGTCAGGGTTGGAAGGAACAGAACCTGTAGACAAGAAATCTAGAAAAGAGGTGTGTGATGGACTACTCTGAATATCCACAGACTGAAAAAGATTTTGTTCTTTGTGAATGCCCACCAAGTGGCATCTACTGCAAAGGAAACTCTTACTAATGAGGTGGACAAAATAATGAGCTCTGTGGATGTCAATTGGCCTCTTTCTCCAGCTACCCTAGAACTTGCTCATTGGGCCTATGAAAAAATGGCCATGTTGGCAGGACTGGAGGGTTCATGGTTCAACAATATGACTTTCTCTTAATGAGCTGGACCTGACTAATGCTATTACTGAATGCCTAATCTGCCAACAGCACAGTTCAGCCGTGAGTCCCTGATATAGCACTGTTCTCCAAGGGAGCCAGCCAGCTTTCTGCTAGTGGTTGATTACATTGGGCCTCTTCCATTATGGAGAGGGCAAAGATTTATCCTTGCTGGAATAGCCAAATATTCTATAAGTGAATTTGTTTTTGCTACCCAGAATGCTTTCGTCAGCATCGCCATTTGTGAATTCACAGAATATTTTATCCACTGTCAATGCATTCTGTATTGTATTGCTTCTGATTGGAATTCATGCCACAACAAAGAAGGTGTAGAATTGACTCACTGGAATTAACTAGTCTTGCCACATGTGTTATTACCTGAAAGTGGCTGGCCTAATTGAAAGGTGGAATGGATTGCTGAATATACTATTTCTGCACCAGTTAAGAGATAATACCATGAAATGATATGGGTCTTGTTTTATAGGAGGCAGCGTATACTTTGAGTTAGATGGTGCTGTTTTTCCCATAGTCAGAATTCATGGCTCTGGGAGACAGGCATTGGAAGTAGCTTTTCTATTATATCTAATAATTTACTTGGAATGGAAGTGAGAGTGCCATTTCTTACTATTATACCTAATAACCCACTTGCAGAACTTTTGCTACCTGTTCTGGGAGTACTAAGCTCTGCTGGTTTGAAGATCTGAGTCCCAGTGCAAGAATGTTTCTGATAGGAACCAGCACAACAATGGCTCCATTGAATTGGCAGATGAGGCTGCCACTTGGCTATTCTAGGATCTTTATTCCACTGAACCAACAGGCCAAAAAAGAGGCTGATTTACTTGCTGGAGTGATTGGTCCTGATTACCAAGGGGAAATTGGGTTACCGTTATGTAATGGAGTCACAGAGATGAAATTGGAATCCAGGGGATTTTCTGGGGTACTTCTTAGTACTTCCATTCCCGAATGTAAAGATCGATGGAATACAACACCAGGCAAAAAACGGGCAGAATGATTGGACTCAGATCTTTCAAGAATAAGGGTTAGGGTCACTCTGCTAGGCAAAGAACCCAGAGCAGGTGAGATACTTTAATTTTTAGAGCTTCAATTTGAGTCTTTCAAAAAAAAGTCTTTCAGGTCTGTGCTTAACTTTTTAAACATACTCAATATAGTTTTAGTAATAATAACTAATACTTTTGTCTGCTAATTTTAATATCTGTCAGTTTTGATTTACTGATTTTTCTCCTCATTATGGGATTTTATTTTCCTTAGTTTTTGCATGCCTGATAACTTTTGGTGGGATGCTAGATGTACATTTTGTCTTGTCAGATACTAGATACTTTTGGGGTTTTTTTTGTTTTGTTTAAATATTTTATTTATTTTTCTATTTATTTATTTATCTTTAGAGGAGAAGGGTAGGAAAGAGAGAGAGGGAGAGAAATATCAATGTATGGTTGCCTCTTGTGTGTCCCCTGCTGGGAACTGGCCTGCAACCCAGGCATGTGCCCTGACTGGGAATCGAACCTCGATCCTTTGGTTCGCAGGCCCGCACTCAATCCACTGAGCTACACCAGCCAGGGCAGATACTAGATACTTTTGTATTGCTATAAATATTCTTGAGCTTTTTTTCTGGGATGCAGTTAAATTACTTGGAAGCAGTTTGATCCTTTTGAGCATGATGGAACGATGCTTAATCAAGGGTTACTACTAAAGCAAGACCCTTGTGTGTACTCTACCCCATGTTCCATGAATCATGAAGTAATTTTTCCTAGCTGGCTGGAGAGAGCAGGCCTTCCCATTCTGAGTGATCTCTGGGCAGCTTTACCTCTGTTCTTTTGAGGTCATTCTTTCCTAATTTTTGGTAGTTTCCTCACATGTATGCACTGATCAATACTTAGCTGAATATTTGAAGAGCACCTTCTGAGGATAGCTGGCATTCTCTTGCTCTGTAGCTCTGTTCTCTCTGGTACTCTGTCTTGCAAACCAGAGTAAGCCCTGGTTTCCCCGAACTGTTAATGCTTGTCTTCTCAAGACAGACTCCTGTGGACCGTCTCGGAAGCCCCGTCAAAGCAGTGAGCTGAGGCAGCTGTGCGACCACCTCATTTGTATCCCTTCACAGGGGTCATTGTCCTTCACTTCGTGATGTTCAGTGTCTTGAAAATGGTTGTTTTACACATATTTTGCACTTTTTTTGTTGTTTCAGATGGGAGCTTTTAGTATAGTATTTGAGATCATATATTCATGTAACATTCAGTAGGCTAAGATTAAACAGAAAAACCATGTTGATTATTTAGAAAGTTAAAACCTTTCTGAATATGGGAGACTATTTGTAATAATTTATAACTCCTTCTTAGTCAGGACAAGATATTTTGTTTTTAAGATTTGTGTCTCCAGATTTTTTCTTTATCAGTGGTGGAACGTAGAGAGAAAGCAGCAAGATCAGCCTGATTGCCTCGGCAGGTTTGTGTGCAGAGAAGCTGAATGTGTAGAATTTCAAGAAGGTAATAGAGAAGTCTGGGAGCAGAGTTTATCTCAGCACCAAAGAATCATTTGTAAATTAAATGCAGGATTAGAAAAGTGAAGATTGAAAAGAGGAGCTCTTGAAGCACAATATTCTTATGGTATCGTCTTATGGATACATTTCTGTGTTTGTTGTTTTATTGATTTAGGATCTGCTTAGTCTGTGTTAGAAAATTTGTTAGGCTACACGTAAAATGCTGCAGAAAAGTTGGGTATGAAATGGGAAAGAAAACTGCCTTTCATACAATCTATTCCATTTTAGGGTGAAAATTGCAAAACTGTGTGTCTCTCACTATTTGAAGGGTGTTCTGGCTGTAAATGAAGTGAGGTTTTATTTATTTGGCTTTACTCCATGCCAGGTGTTTTACATATGTTATCTTGTCTTGTCCTCTTGACAAATCCTGAGGGGTATGTGGTATTCATCTCATTTTAAAGGTGAAGATATTTAGGCCTGTAGAGTTTAGGTACATTTACTTCAGGTCACTGCTAGCAAGTAATAAGGAAGTATTGCACTTGGAACTTTGACTTGTAGGCAAGTATTCTTTGCCTATCTCATCACACACATTGGTTGTGTTTTTACAGTTGCTTTTCCTAAAGGTAATAGATAAAGATTTCTTTTCCTGGGTGAAGACTGAAAAGTGAAGAACTGATAGTAGTTCTTAGGTTGTCAGTTTCTTCTTGTCAACGAATTAACAGAAAAAGGGAAGTATAGACTGAATAGCCTGTCCAGCCTAGGTTTTGTGTTTTCCTCATTATCGTGACTAATGATTTTGGTTGAGATGCCCACAATTATTTTGCTGATATGGCATATATGTTTTTAATAACATTATTACATATTCTTTTTTAAGAAAGATTTTATTTATTTATTTTTAGACACAGGGGAAGGGAGGGAGAAAGAGAGGGACAGAAAAATCAATGTGTGGTTGTTTCTTGTGCACTCCCAACTGGAGACCTGGCCTGCAACCCAGGCATGTGCCCTGACTGGGAATTGAATTGGCAATTTTTTGGTTTGCAGGCTGGCACTCAATTCACTGAGCCACACCAGCCAGGGCAAATCGTTATGTATTCTTAAATGTATATTTTAGTCAGTTAATTATGCATTTTTATTAAATGAGCCATAGATTATTGTAGATTTTTATATCAGATGACATTTGGGGTCATAATCTTAGCATTATAGAAGAAAGATTCAGAGAGAACCCCTTTCCCAAATAAAATAATCTGTTCCCAAATAAAACCATCTGATCCCAAAGCACTATTTAAATAACACTAAAAAAGCAGAGTTTTTAGGAGAGGGGACAGTGACTATAGATATTTTGTACCCCCCCCTTTTTTTTGGAGGAGGTGGTTGTAAGAATAAGGTAAAATTGAACTTATGTGTATTTTTGTTTTGTTTACACCTGTTTCATTAAGAATGTTAAGTAATGGTGTATTGAGATAGCTCATAGTACTTTAAATCTGAATGTGTTCTGTTATTCCTGAAGTAAATGAACATATGTATAGTAGATTCTGTTATATCACCATTTTGACCCAGAAGTTTACTGAAGAAAGTTGAGTGTCCATATAAACAATATCATTACTTCAGTAATGTCTAAAGCATGTGGCCAGAGTTGAGAAAGTTCTTGAAATAATAAAAGTAATTCTTTTTGACTGATTGTGAGAGCAAAGTTGGCACTTTATGTAAATTTGTTTTCTGTGGTATACTCTGTATACTTTAGGAAACTGAAAATTTTAAGAAATTGAAGAGCTGCTCCTACTTTTCAGGGTTGTTCTTGGTTCCAAGTTAGTATCATTTTGTACAACTGCAGTGTATTATGTTCTCCTCTCTCCAGAAATGAGTAAATAAAATCCAGTGTGTTATGTCCTTGATATGAACACTACTTTGATGCTGGCATATGGGTAGTCATTAGTTATATTCAGTAACATACCTTCCTTGTTTAACAGCACCATCTGTGAAAACTATGATTGAAACCAGTAGAGAGGAAGCCAGTTATTTTTTAGTTTGTGAGCATGGAGTAAAATGAGAATGTGTCTGAAGTTGCCTGCAGTCAAGTACTTTACAACTGGTTTAGTCAAACAGTTGGGGCTAGTGCTACCTTGGGAAACCAGACCAGGAAAGAACATGATAATGCTTGTTTAGCGTCTTTATCTCCTCTTAGCAAGAGTAATGTGTTATAAAAAATAAATAACACATAATTAAGTTATTCAAAAAACATTTGCATAATACACTTTGTTTTAATGCTGTCAGACACACTACTGGTGTGTCTGATTTGTGATTGCAGCTAGCGTAAGAGTTGGAAAAGTTGTTTTCAAAATGAGGCAAAAACCTTTACAAGAATGATTTATTATAGGCTTGAAGTTGTGATCATTTTGTACTAATAAAATAAATCTTAAAATCATTAGACATTTATAAATGATTCTTTCTCATGTCTAAGACTTTATCTGTGTAGTGACATAAAGTTCTGCATTGCATGCTTGGGATTATATCATAATTGCTGGTGGTGGGGGGAACACTGGATTGTCCAACAAGCCCCCCATCTGTGTGTGTGTCCGTGAGTGTATCTGTGAGTGTGTATGCTGTCACTCTTTCTGCCTCTACCTGGGCTCTTGGAAAACTTTTATTTTATTTTACTCTACTTTATTATTTTAATTTTATTTTTCCTTCACTATTTATCCCTGTATACTTTCTTTTACCTCCACCTACCCCTTTCCCCCGAGAACACTTTCATTTAAAAAAAATAGTTTTGAGTTTGAAATTGCATATGGTTGTGTTTTGATCTGGTGTCCTATTCATGCCCAGACTCATAGAACTGATAACTGACCTTCTGGTCAGGCTTCTTCCCTCTCTCTTTCTCTCCTTTTTAAAATTTCTTCCTTTGAAGCAGACACCACCCACAGTGTCCAAGGTGTTATGGATGAGATGAGACAAATTCACATGGACTGCTGAGTCCTGTGGAGGAAAAGAGACAGCTCAGCCACTCTCTCAAGGGGAGAGCCTGGGACCCTTGCCTTGACAGGCTTTAATTAGCTTATTTTGCATAGGAATACAGGGCTTATTTGGAAAGCTCATCAATCATTGTCAGGCAGAAATGATTAAACAATAGATAACATTGAGAGAACTCAGGGCTTTTTCAGAGTCAGGGTCAGATAGTTAAAGGGACATAAAACTTTGGGGAAACAAACTCATTTCACACTTGGACCCTTATCATTTAAATTGAGGGTATTAGCAAAGCAGGTTTTACAGGATTTTATGCATTCTTTCTTAGGCCTGATTGCCCTAGGGAACCTGCCCTTTCCAGCACCAGGCTACACTCATCTCCGGCATTGTTTCAGGCTTAAGTCAGGCAGGGGAAGTAAGGCAGCCAAGAGATTAGGAGGCTTCTGGCAGACAGAATGAGGACTCAGGCTATATCAAAGCCAAGGGGCAAGGGTTCATCATCCCCTTTTTCTATAGCCCCCCAAGTCCTTCTTTGATGGCCCCCACATGACTGTGCCTGTCTTAGGTCATCCCTCCCTTGAGGAATCTTACCCGTCATTGTTTAACTGGTCATGCACTGGGGACCAGGCAGGGTGAAGTAAAGTGGGCGGAGGCAGCGCCCCTGCCAGGGAGATAAGCTTTGTCTCCTTAGTGACTTAGGGTCCCCAGGTCTCTTACCCAGCCTTAGCCATGGGGGGTTACAGCTTCTGAAACCAGGCAGGGCAGTTCCCAACATCCCTTATGTGAGTAAATCTAATCTAGATGATGAAAATGAAAATTAACACAATAGAAAAGATAGGGAAATATAGCAACAAAATTCAACCTTGGTTTAGGATCTGTCTTTAATAATTTTGTCAGAAAAAGCCTGTTGTAGTAATATATCTGCTTGTGCATGACTGAAAATGTTTCATTCTTGTTAAACGGTTATACTTTTTTAGATTAAAAATATTTTCCTAGATTTTTTAGTGATTCTTTCTCTTTAGAGTTCAATCTAACAGATAAGAGGTCTTATGTCAATCTGTTTTTTTCTCTCTGTATGTATCTTTTCTTATTTTCCTTTTTAGAAAATCTTATCTTTAGCCTCAGTTTGGAATACCAGAAAGTAAGTATTTACATGTGTGCATGAGTTTTCAGTTGTCATGCTTAGTACTCTAGAGATTATCAGTCAGAAGGCTCATGTTTTAGCTCTAGGATGTTTTTTCTGTTTTTTTCTTTTTTTTTTAAATTTCCATACATTTATTTTTGGCAGTTCAGTTTTATGTGCAGTTTTGTGGACTAGTCCTCTGCGCCTTTTAGCTTTTCTCTCATATTTTCTATTTGTCTTTTTACTTTACTTTCTGTAATTCCCTTGACAGTGGTACACTAACATATGCATGATAGCAGTTAACTTTAGCACATGTTTAAAGATCCATATATGCATCAACTATACCTAAAGAAGTCTGTATTCAGCAGTCCATACTTTCATATTATTATTATTATTTTAAAGATTTTACTTGTTTATTTTTAGAGAGAGGAGAAGGGAGGGAGAAAAAGAGGGAGAAAAACAATTGATGTGCGAGAGAAACATTGATTGGTTGCCTCTTGCGTGTCTCCAACCATGGACCTGGCCCACAGCCCAGGTATGTGCACTGACTGGAAATTGAACCTGCAGCCTTTCGGTTTGCAGGATGGTGCTCAACCCACTGAACCACTCCAGTCAGGGCCATATTTTCATATTGTTAATATATTCTTCATTTTGTATGTGTGTAATATTAATTTTATACACCTTTATCATCAGTAACTTATGGACTCATCTTTCTTGCTCCTGTGGAATTTTCCTAGAATTTTCTGCTGTAAGTTGCTTTCTTTTAGCCACTTGACTGCCTTTTGCTTTTGTTGATTTTTTTTCTCGCCAGAGAAAGTGAGTTAGTTCACATCTCCCTACCACCAAATAATTTCTTTCAGTTGTGACTATTTCATCATCTTACTTTAGTGAAGAGAAAAATTTTAGGCAAATGATGCATTACTTCTTGATAATCTAGGCTAGCAAATATAATGGACAGTTGATTGTGCCTGCTACCTCTCTGGATGTAGGAGATATTCTAATAGTGTCAGTGAGAGCAGATTAAAGACTATTTTAAAGTTGCAGTATCAGTTTCAGGAGGCTATTCTTTTATTAGTATATTTTGAATAGTGACCTAGGACAATACATTTGTTATGCATTTCAATTTAAAATGAATAGTGTTTGAAACCAAGACTCTGGTGTTTACTATTACTGTCATGCCTTTTTAAAAAGATTTTATTTATTTGTTTTTAGAGAGGGGGAAGGAGAAGAGAAAGAAAGGTAGAAAAAAATTGATGTGCTAGAGAAACAACAATTGGCTGCCATTTGCAGGCCCCCAAATGGGGAGCTGGCCACAACCCAGGCATGTGCCCTGACTGTGAATCCAACTGGCGACCCTTCTGTTTGCAGGCCAGTGCTCAATCCACAGAACCACACCAGCTAGGGCCTGTCATGTTTTTGGATATAACTAAAAATACTAAAATTTTTTTCTTCAGTGGATAATTTATTTGCATGTCACAAAATTGAAAAGTTACAAAAGGTGTAATGTAATTAGACCTGGTCCATCTGCCTCAACTACTAAGTCTTTCCGAAGAAACCTAGTATTACATTTTCTTTTTCTCTCTATAAAGAAGGATACTGATTTGTAAGAATAAATGTATATATACAGTTACACACACATAGACACATTTATTTTGACTCCTCCTACTACATTAAAGCTAACTTACGTACACATGGTTTTATACCCTTTTTATTTAACAGTATGATTTTGGGGTGCAAGGGAGGCTACAGGGCAGCTGCTCCTTCAGAAGTCATCGGAAGGAGCCTTCCCTTCCCCTAAAGCGGTGGTCCCACAGCTGCCTGACCATCATGATCGTTTGGGAACTTTCTCTCTCAACATTTATTATGATGATTTTCAAACACAGAAGGTTGAGAGAATCATACAGTGAACAGTTAAAAAAACATGATTTGGTGATCATTTTCTACCAGTTCACTACAAATTTCCTTTTTCTATATTTTGAAGTGGTATTGTGTTCTAGTGTATGGATGTAGGATACTTTGTTTAACCAGGTCCTTTATTCCAAACCTTCCTCTTGTTTTTATTCTTTTCTTTTGCTATTACCCACAATGCTACAAGGATGCCCACATCCATGTTAGTGTGTTTCATTTGGCATATGTGTAAATATATTTGTACAGTAAAGCCCTGATAGTGTAATTACTGGATTGTAGGTGTATAAATTTGTCATAAAAATAGTTATTTATTTATTTATTTTTTAGGGAGAGAGGGAAATGGGGAGAGAAACATCCATTTGTTGTTCCACTTATTTATGCATTCATTGGTTGATTTTTGTATGTGCCCTGACTGGGGATTGAATTTACAAAACCTTGGCATGTTGAGATGATGCTCTAACCAACTGAGCTCTTCAGCCAGGGCCTATAAGATTATTATTTTATAGATATTGCCCAGTTGTTTTTCATAAAGATTGTAGTAATTTATACTCCCAACAGCAGTAGATGAGTTTGCTAGCTTCCCCACAGCCTTGACAACATACTATACTGTCAGTCTTTCCTGATCTTTGTTAATCTGTTAAAGGAAAAATGGTAGCTCAGTGTCTATTAATTTGTATCTCACATAAGAGCTATTTTTGTTTCTTTTTCTCTGACCTATTCATATCCCTTTGTCATTTTTTTATTAGATGATGCTCACTAATTTGTAGACACTCTCTACTTGGGAAAAGAACCATTTATGACATAATTTCCAGATTGCCCCCTCTTTGTTGCATTTGTTCTCTGTGGTTGATTTTGTCATGAAGAGAGCAATTATTTTTTTATACATATGACTTTATCACTATTTTCTTTTACTCTGAGTTGATGATTATAATTCATTGTTACTTTCATGGTTTTATTTCCCTACATTTAAATCTTTGAGCTAGGTGTAGTTTGTTTTGAGTTATGTGTGATGTATGGATGCAGCTCTCCATAACCCCCTGGGTGACTAACAAATTCTCCTGACACAAGTTATTATTTATTGTTTCTTTTCTAATTTGAAATGCCAGCTTAAGCACACACTAAATTCCTGTATGCATTTGCATTCTTTTTTCATATTTGTGTTATGCTTATATATTATGAAAATGTTAAAACACACACAATGAATCCTCTGTACCTGTCAACAAATTCAGTAATTAAGACTTACCTCTTTCTTTCCTTTTATTATTTCTGTTTTTGCTGAAGAGTTTTCAAGCAATCCCAGATACCATCTCATTTGATCCTTATATAATTTGTGCATGAGCTCTAAAGATATGGACGTTTTTAAAGATACATTAAATATTTGGCTTTTTATTCCAAATTCAAGAGAAAAAACATTTGGAACTAGAATTTGGTGTGTGTTCTCCTTGCAGTAATTAGTTGCTTCAGAGGCTCATAGCACATTCAGCCCTTTTCTTCCCTTGTGTTGTGTTGCTGTGTTTCCTCCTGCACTTAATTTTAGGAGAGGCCCGCCTCTGTGTGGCATGGGTGTTGGGATGTTTTATTAGTGTAGAGGTGTTCAGATGATTGCACTAGTGGGCCACATAATGAGTGGTCTGTGTGTAGGCTGCATGAATAATAAAATTGTAAGCAGTGGTTAAGTGTAGCCAAATGTACTGATGGGGGCCAGGGAGTGAACACAAATACACCTTAATCTTGTTTTGACAGTGTATAGGCGGCTCAGTGCTAGAAATTGATAATATTTTGATCAAATTCATGACTGCTTTCTTGAGAATCTGATAGGATTGTAGTACTAAAATTAGTGCTTAGTTTCACATTTGTCAGTTGCATGTGAGGAAATACACTTCTGCTATGCCAGATGAGTGCATTTTATGTAACTATAAATTTCAGTGTAGGTTCTGTAGTATTTGTCAATTACATTCCATGGACAGTGTATTTTCTTTCAGTTTAATCTTCTTAAAACTGAGCTAACCTCATAGGATTTGTTCTTGATAATTCAATTATATCCTCATTTGGTTTTCAAAGACAGCCTCAGAACCTTGAAATATGGTCCACATTCTTGTACATGTATAAAACCGTGGAAAATGAGAAACCATCTTTATCGCACAGCACTGGTACGTTCCCCAGGACTCCCCATATCCTTTGCAGATATAAAATGAGTATAGATTTTAGTTGTTATTTGTACAATTCATATATCCATTTTTTTCGAACAATTTCACAGTTCCTTGATTTTCTCCAGTTTCAGCATGTTTATATGCCTTATTACACAATCTGTTACTGTCTAGTGAGTTTCATATATGTTTGACTGGTTAGATTTTAAAGGGCCCTGCACTTTCAAAACATAATCTGAAGAGGCACTTTTTTATTTATTTCATTGGCTGTTTTAGTCATTTTCTAGTCTCATTTGCTATCTAGTCATTTGAATAAAATGAAGTCTTCATGTTCTGCTTTAGGTTTTAAATATCCCCTAAGTTCTGTGTGTGTTCAACTGCCTTTGAAAGGTTACAAGGACCTTCTCTTAATCAGTGATTTAGTGGAAAGCTAGTCACGCCTCTCTGACTTGACTTGACTCTTCTCTTCTTCCTTGTGTTCAGCATAAGCACATTACCTATGGCAAGTACACTCCTTTTTTCCATGTCAGAATTTCTCAGTTTTATTCTGGTAGGCTTTCAGCCCTATTATTGGTTCGTATGTGTTGGCTAAATTCATAAAACAGCATTTGGGCTGAAAATCTTTTTTTCCATATACATAAAACTAAAGTTTATATTTGAGGAAAAAACCCCACAGAAATCAAAACCACCTCAATCTCTTGGAGGGAAATGGTAAAGTCTGGAATAGTATTAAGCAGGCAGTATGTATTTAAAAAGATAGCTAAAAGGCTTTTGTGTGTGACCTGCCGAAATGAGCACAGAGACTTTCTGTTTGTATGAACTTAACGTCCTTTTGGGACTACTAAATTTAGACTTTCTGATTATAATTATTAGTCCAGATTCTTAAGGAATTTTTATAGAGTTAGAGTTTTTGTACCGTTTGGTAAACTTACACACTGTGTCAAATCTGTCCCAGTAGGAACTTCGCACGTCATCTTTAACCTGTGCAACAAGTGAATATTATCCCCAAATTATAGATGAGGAGACTGAGTTCCAGAGGTTAGTATCTTGGCTAATGTCACACAGATGGTGTGTGGTGAGTGAAGTATATTTTTGAGTACAAAGCTTTTTCTTATTTTTCAACATTCGATAATTCCTATCTGTTGAGTTCATGAAGGTGAAAAAACTGGCATACTTATATTTTACTGGGCCTATATTTCCTGCCTATGTAGCACCTATTTTTTCCCCCCCTCTTTTTGGAAGGGAACTTTAGGCTTTATAATAGATGATTTTTTTTGTTTTAATGAACTTTTTTTTTTTAATAGTTTCAGACTTTAAGAAAAATTGAGCAGATGGTATAGACCACAGGTGCCAAACACAAGGCCTGCTGGCCAAATCCGGCCCTCCACCTTGTTTTATCTGGCCTGGCACCTTGTTTCTACCCGGCGGCAGCACCGAGCTCCTTGCCCCTAGTTAAGAAGTAGTTACATTTATGCAGTCCTAAAATGACATTTGGCCCTTCAGAGGCAACCGTGAGGCTGATGTGGCCCCCGGTGAAAATGAGTTCCACATCTCTGGTCTAGACAGTTCCTATATGTGCCTCCATTACCTCATGGCTTCCCCTATTATTAACATCTTATGTTAGTATGGTATGTTTATTACAATTAGTGAGCCAATGTTGATATATTATTATTGACTGAAGTCCATAGTTCATTCTTACATTTTGTTTGGAAAATTTTTTTTTATTGATTATGCTATTACAGTTGTCCCAATTTTGCCTCCTATGCCCCTTCCACCTAGCACCCCCACTCCCTCTGGTGATCCCTCCCTCTTTGTTCATGTCCACGGGTCATGCATGTGCATTCTTTGGCAACTCCATTTGTTACACTTGCTCTTAACGTCCCCCTGCCTATTCTGTAACTACCAATTTGTACTTCTTAATCCCTTCACTTTTCCCCCCATTCCTCCAGAGCCCATATTCCCTTTGTTTTCTACCTGATGTCCCTTTACAGTTTCAGGTTGCCATCTGGGATATAAAAGTACATGTGTTATGTCTCCTTAGGCACCTCTTGCTGAGACAGTTTTTCAGACTTTCCTTGTTATTGATGAGTTTGACAGTTTTAAGGACTTCTGGTCATTGTATATAGTAGGATGTCCCTCTTTTGCAATTTGTCTGGTGTTTTTCTTATGGTTATATTGGGTTTACTGGTTTTGGAGAGGAAGACCACAGAAGTAAACTGCCATTTTAATAACATTATATTACATAACGACATATCGTATCAACATAATTTGTTACTGTTGATGTTGACCTTGATCGTCTGCCGAAAAGAGTATTAGGTTTCTCCACTGTTAAATTATTGGCCCCCTCTTTTGTGCTCTTTTGAAGGAAGTCACTATGCCCAGCCCACATTGAAGGAGTGGGGAGTCGTACTCATCCTCCTTTAGAGTGGAGGATCTACATAATTTATTTGGAATTTTTCTGCATGGGAGATTTGTCTCTTCCTTCTTTACTAATTTATTCAGTCATTTTTGAAATATATCTATGGATGCATAGGTATTTATTTTATACTCTGGATTATAATCCAACACAACTTTATTTATTTTGCTACTTAAGTTGTTTTAGCTTTGGCCATTGTGAGATCTGTTAGTTCCTCCTGTGCCCCTTTGATGTACTTCTAACAATTTCTATTTTTTAAAATCGTTTAGCACTTTTTGGCACTACAAAATGCTCCCGGCTCATTTGTATATTTCTGCCCCATTCCTAGAATCAGCCATTTCTCCTAGGAGTCTTGGTTCTTGTTATTGGACAAAAGTATTAGAACCCAGGTTTGGGTGCTGGGTGTGCTTTTTGCTACTCTTTGTCATTTATTTTTTGCTGTCTTAAATGGCAGATCAAGGAAATATATGTATGCTAGCCTGTATATATACGCATATATATAAGTATTTCTGTGTATCTATATTAACATAAAGTTAAACACGAGTTCTTACCTATGCCTCCAACTCTAATTTTTTGTGTCTCCTATTTTTAAGTGATTTTTAAAAATACTTTACAAGTTTGTGGCAGTTTTATCCTGTGCAAAATGGAGACCCTTTTCTGTTGTTTAGTTTTCGTTCTGTATTTAGATGGACACAATGGTCACTTTCAGTTGTGGTAGATAAGGACTTCTTCATTCCTGAATTATTTTCATTCTTCCACGGATTACCTTTTTTTTTAATACTCAGGTCTACCCCACCAAATGTCCATGAATAGTTATTTTCTAAATTTTTACTCTCATGTTTGAAGATTTTAAAAAAATAAAGTTGGGTCCTATCAATTCGATGTTTTGAGAATTTTATCCATTCAGCTTTTCATTCTCACAGTGTTGCTTTTTGATTTTGGTTATGCAGTGTGGGCAAAGGGCGTGGAGAATAGCATTGGGTTGAAAATTGAAATATTTCATTTTCAGTTTTATTTGTTTATTCTGCTTCCAGATGTTATTTTTCTTAAGTTTATAGATTGTTTGGCCCTTTCCCAGGTTAGAATGCTTGTAATTCTTTTCTTTGCTAATTTTGTTTCCTTTGTTTAGTTTATTGGGATTTGGAAAAGATAGGTTCAGTGATTCTGTGTTATTCTGTCATTTTTTACCTTAACCAATACATTTTTCTCCCAAAGCTTTTTTTCATTCTACCTTATAGCTTACTCAAATTTACTATTTATATTTAAGTACAGTTGTAATATCTAATTGTTATCTGGCTGTCTTTTGTTCAACTCTCATTTTATAGATAAAGAAACTTAATTAGAATAAGCTGTCATTTGCATTTGAAACTGACACACTGATTACTTTTTTAACTAAGCTGGAACAGTGAGGAGACCACTTGCATTTGCCAAGCTTTTTTCAATAAAATGTCTTTGTGCCTAAGCATATTTGTGGGACTAATTATATTGTTTTTGTATGGATTTTTGGAGACAGAAAAATGTATATTAAAGGTGTTAGATAGTGAGGCAATGAAATGTAAGAGTGTCTTTCCAGGGCAAAGCAAGCATAACTTTTCTTCAGATAAATTGTAGTTACATTTTGTTATTGCAGAAAGCCCATTTGTTTTTCAGTAACAAACAAATGAGTTGCAAGTTATACTGAATATATAAACTAATTAGAGAAGAATGATAATTTTGGAAAAATCTTTTGTTATTGATATTATTTTGTTATTAGTATTTTGAAAAATAATAATTGGTATATAAACAAACTTTGTAAACAAAGAACGCAACCTAGTAAGTTTATGTAGCAATCCATTTGGAATGTGGGGAATGAGCTATGATATAATAGTACAAGATTGCCTGCCTTCTTAGACTTACTTTATAGCACTTAAGTTACTCAGTGTATTAAAGGCTTTAAAATGGGATCCTTTACAATATACTTGCCCAAACTCAGTAGGAAAATGAAATTGCTGTGTTGTATTCAAATCTTGTTACAGTAAAATCTTATTGGATTCCTTTAATCAACAAAACAAGCAAGCAAAATATAACCAGAGACATTGAAATTAACAACAAACTGACAGTACCCAGAGGGGAGGTGGGAGGGGATAGTGGGGGAAAAGGGGGGAGGGTTTTCAGGAACAACTATAAAGGACACACATGGACAAAACCAAGGTGGGTGGGATCAGGGATGGGAGGTGGTGGCTGGGGTGGAGGGAAAATGGAGACGGCGTTGTACTTGAACAACAATAAAAAAAAGAAAAAATCTTATTGGTATAGTTTGCCAACTCAAAATTGTTTTATGCTATGCAAGAGCTTATTATGTATGTTTTACAAAGGACATCAGATGGATATTAGTTATTTAATAGGGGAAGCTTGGTTGGTTTCTAAGTCATGGTACCTGACATAAAGAAAAACAGTGCTACTCTAGCTGGTGTGGCTCATTGGATTGAGCGTTGGCCTGCGTGCGAACCAAAGGGTTGCTGGTTTGATTCTCAGTCAGGGCACGTGCCCGGATTGCCGGCTGGGTCCCCAGTAGTGGGGCACGAGAGAGGCAGCCACTCATTGATGTTTCTCTCCCTCTCTTTCTCCTTCCCTTCCCTTCTCTCTAAAAATAAATAACTAAATAAATCTAAAAAATAAACAGAACAGTGCAATGTAAATAGATCCTTACTTTAAAAAAATTTTTTTGGCATTTTTTAAAGTATTTTTTATTGATTATGCTATTACAGTTTTCCCAATTTTTCTCCCTTTATCCCCCCTCCACCCTGCCCCTCAACCCTCCAGCATTCCCCACCCCTGACTTAGTTCATGTCCATGGGTTGTACATATAAGTTCTTTGAGTCCTCTGTTTCCTACACCATTTTTTTAAATCTCTCCCCATCTGTTTCATGCCTACTAATTATGCTTCTTCCCTGTACCTTTCCTCCCATTCCTCACTCCCCTCTTCCCACTGAACTCCCTCTGTGTGATGTCCATTTCTCTGATTCTGTTCTTGTTCCATTTGCTTAGTTTTTGTTTTCATTGTTTTTCTTTTCTTTTAGGTTCATTTGTTGATAGTTGTGAGTTTGTTGTCATTTTATTGTTCATATTTTTTATTTTCTTTTTCTTAGATAAGTCCCTTTAACGTTTCATATAATAAGGGCTTGGTGATGATGAACTCCTTTAACTTGACCTTATCTGGGAAGCACTTGATCTGCCCTTCCATTCTAAATGAAAGCTTTGCTGGATAGAGCCATCTTGGATGTAGGTCCTTGCCTTCATGATTTCAAATACTTGTTTCAGCCCCTTCTTGCCTGCAAGGTTTCTTTTGAGAAATCAGCTGATAGTCTTGTGGGAACTCCTTTGTAGGTAACTGTCTCCTTATCTCTTGTTGCCTTTAGGATTTTCTGTTTGTCTTTAATTTTGGGTGACTTAATGATGATGTGCCCTGGTGTGTTCCTCTTTGGGTCTAATGTCTTTGGGACTCTCTGGGCTTCCTGGACTTCCTGGAAGTCTGTTTCCTTAGCCAGATTGGGGAAGTTTTCCTTCATTATTTGTTCAAATAAGTTTTCAATTTCTTGAGGCTGTTCTCCTTCTGGCACCCCTATAATCCAGATATTGGAACATTTCGGGTTGTCCCAGAGAATCCTCAGCTTCTCTTCATGTTTTTGGATTCTTGTTTCTTCATTCTGATCCAGTTGGATGTTTATTTCTTCCTTTTGTTCCAAATGGTTGCTTTGAATCCTGGTTTCCTTCTTGTTACTGTTGGTTCCCTGAATATTTAGCTTTATTTCATTTTGGGTATCTTTCATTTGTTCTTTCATTTTTCAACCAAGCTCAATCATTTCTGTGAGCATTTTGATTACCAGGGCTTTAAATTCTCCATCAGATAGGTTGGCAATGTCCTCATCGCTTAGTTCTGAGGTTTTGCTGTGTTCTTTCATTTGGGCCCTATTTCTTTGTCTTGGTGCAGCTGATAGGTTGCAAGGGGTGGGGGGGGGGCGCCTTAGGTATATCACCTGGGTGGGGAAACCCTCGTTGCTGCCTGTGGAGGAAGGGCCAGAGAGGGAACAGTTTGGCTCACCTGCTCCTCTCTGGCACACTTTCCAACAGACTCTTGAGTCAGACTGAAAGTATCTCCCACCACAGCAACCCTGGCCATGGCCCACAGTCAGCTCTGAGTCTCAGTTTTCCCCTTAAGTCAGTCCCTTCCACACAGCTCCAGCCAGCTCTGCAGTCAGCCCCACCCCCCAACTGCCTGGCTGCAGTTTTTCTGAGTCAGCCTGTGCGGTCTGCCTTCCTGGTCTGGTTATTCTGGTTGATCTTTTCTTTAATTCCTTGGTTGTCGGAGTTCCATGCAGTTTGACTTTCTGGTGATTTTAGTTTTTTATTGATTTTAGATTGGTTGTTATCCTCCTTTTGGTTGTGTGAGGAAGTGAAGGGTTTGTACCTACGCCTCCATCTTGGCTGGAACTCCCCTTTGGCATTTTTTAATTGTTTATTCTATTACAGTTGTCTCAATTTTTCTCTTTGCCCCCCCTCCACCAAGCCCCCTGTACTCCCTCAGGCAATCACCACACCACTGTCCATGTCCATGGGTCACGAGTATATGTTTTTGGCTCATCTCTTCACCTTCTTTCAACCAGTCCCAACTCCCTACTTCCTCTTACAGTTGTCAGTCTGTTTCGTGTTTCTTTGCCTCTGATTCTATTTTTCTTATTAGTTAATTTAATTCATTAGATTCCATATGTGAGTGAGATCATACGGTATTTGTCTTTTGCTGACTAGCTTATTTCACTTAGCATAATAGTTTTATTATAATAGTCTTAGCATAATAGCATAATAAAGGTCATCCAATCTGTTACAAAAGGTAAGAGTTCCTTCTTTTTTACTGCTATGTAGTACTCCATTGTGTAAATGTACCACAGCCTTTGTATCCACTCCTCCACTGATGGGCACTTAGGCTGTTTGCAGATAGGCCCTTATTGTATTGCTGATATATTTTGATGTACTTTTAAATACATTTGACAATCCATGGTGGTGATTCAGGTTGTGGAGTCTAGAGCCAGATTGCTAAATTCAGATAGTAAACTATTTGGTAATGTGTGACATTTGCCAAATTATTTAAGAAGTTACTCATCTGTGTAATGGAGATAACCATGTTTTTGCCTTACATGTTATAAGAATTGATTAAATTTATGCATGTAAAGCTCCTAGAGCCTGGCACAAAAAATGCTCAAAAAATTATATATATATGTTTATTAATGTGCTTTCTTTCGAAGTCTGGAGTACCTTTTACATGGAGTTTATTGTAGAATTCTTTTCTGGATATCAGACCTCATGCATTTATTTTCAAAGTTATGAGTAGACATTTAGTAGTTTGTGGTGACTGTTTGAATGAGAAGAGGAATGGTCAGTCAGCTTTTGGTAGAGACTCTTTTTTGGGAGTGGAGTGGTACTGGTGTTTAGAACTGAGACCTGTGGAGACTGCCCTCACCATACCACCAAGTCTTTCTTCCTCATCATTTGTCAGTTAAGACAACTCATTAACAACAACAACAACAAAAAAACTCATAGTTGTTTTGTTTGTTTTTCCTAAGACTTTTCCTTCCTCCTGAAGATGCTCTCTGTTGTCTTCTAACTCAGGAGCAGGCCAGGCAGATAATAAGGTGTCCAGCTGCCGCTTCATCAGGTATATACAGTATGAAAATTTTGTCTCTGATGTATTTGGATCCCTACTTCTCTTTCTCTTTTTGATGTTCATTCTTATTTATTTGTTATGCTTAGAAAAATCTCATTTTTAACTGGGCTCAGAGGTAGAAGCTCTCAGAGAGGACAGCCTACGTCTCTTGGCAACCAGTTCCTGGCATCTTTCTTTGGCTTCCTTTATTCTCTTAGTCAGACATTTAGCATATTCTGCGGCCTCTTCCTTATTTTTCTTAGTACTTGTTTCTTCAAAGCAATACACGGACATTTGTGTTGCAGGACATATGGAGTAAGAAGATGCTGAATCTTGGATGTTTTGGTCCTAGGTTTCTTACCTTCTTTGTTTAGGGCCTTTCTGACAGCATGTTGTTGAACGTCATCTTCTTTAAGGAGGTTGGAAAGTTTGTGTATTCTTCTAGCGGTTTTGGGCACCAGACAGCAAGACACAGTATCAGTGAGACCAGGAATATCTTTCTTCTGTTTTTCACAATGGCCAAGTTGAGAACCCTGAGATTGGCATCCACAGTGCAACCCCAAGCAGGTTTGCGCTTTCGCTCTCCAGTCTTCCTTGGTCTGTAATAGGAACGCCCCTTCCTCAGCAGCAGGCCAACTTGGCCATGGGTCAAGACACCCTGCTTCATGGGGAAACCTTTGTCCTTAGCACCACTGATTGGAACCACTTAACCCTTCCACTCTTCACCCAGGGAGTCAGTGGCAACTTCCGTGGCCATTCGCTCCTCATAGAAGGTGCAAAGTTTGTGTTTATTGTCCACTTCAGTGAGTTTCTGGCAGCTAGTGGTAGGGAAAGAGATGTTTCGTGTCAACCTGAAGCTGCTGACCGCCTCCAAGGCTCCACAAAAAGAGTCCTACTTCTCGTTATCTTAAATGCTTAGGAACTTGCCACCACCACAAACCCCGCAACTCAAATGAAACTGAGCTTTGATCTTAATAGATTAGCTCTGAATGCTAAAATTAATTTAAAATTATTTCCACATTAAAACGGTGGGGGGAAATGAGACGTGAACATTTGAGATGTAGTTCAAATTATAGGATTACTTAGGACTTTTTTTTATTACCTAAGCTTCTATATTTAATTCTGTATAGTACTGTATTTCTGTATAGTGTACGGAGGCCATTTTTTTTGTTTGTCCGAGTTTTATTATATTCACATTACCAACCAGTATTAGAATAGGCTGTAGAATAGAAATAGGTTTTTATAGTAATGATTTTGTTGAAACAAAATTCTGTCTCTGATGCTTCTATGCTTTTTGGTATAGATCCTATGATTATGGTTTATAAAATATTTTCACCTCCTCTGTTTATCTGTTTTCTGTAGTAAAATGATTTCTCAGAATACTTAGCACACTTAATTCAAAAAGACAGTATTTACTCTGGTTGCTATAAGATAAAACTCTGAAGCATTCTGGATATGATACATTACACGAAGTTAATTCCTAGGGGAAATTATTTTATTTTTATTGGAGCTTTTTGTAAGGGTAAACCATAGATGAGACTAATAACCTGTTTTTGTAACTGTAATCTAGAAATAGTTACATATTCCACTTCAGCAAACTTACTTTGACCATACTATAAAACCCTTAATTTACCTGAGTTCTCTTATACATCAAATATAAAAAAAGCTATTAGAGAAAATTTTATAGGCAAATTAAAGTATCCAGTCAGTATGCATCCATTTTACCTTTTCTCCATTGACTGATGGAACAAGGATTCCAGTGGCATGTACAGGATCCGGCACAAACAATGCCCCTTTTTTATTATAGAATCTTGTATTACAGAGTCATAAGCATGTAATTCTGTAGCATAACAATATCACAGTCAAGCACACATGTGACAATTTAGGTGAAATGTTCAAATTAAAACTATAAATTACTACACCCATATTATTACCCTACCAACCACACTCAAGCAGGCCCTACTTCTGCTGGATCCTGTCTATCAGTCTACAGTGTTTTCCCACAGTTCTCACCAGGGATGTATGTGAAATTCACTAAATTACTTGAAAAGTGAATGTCTTTGTGACATGACAAATTCCTGAAAATTAGGGCTTTCTGATGAGTCAGGCTACATAGATAGTGTATAAAAAAGTCAGTATATTGCTATCAGGTACTGATTAATAAGCATTTAGACATATTTGGCTCAAATGCATTCCATGTATTTTAACCCTCTTAGGTGATTTGTAATATTTAGATCTATGTTTCCTATGTAATTAGATAGAAGTAAGACATTTACAGTCAGCGAATAGCTTCTGGGTAGAGTGTAACATACAGATTGCTTTGGAGTGAAGAGTATAATTTATCATAGAAGAAAATGGTAGAGTGTTATGGTAAAAAATTAAGGCAGATCTTATAATTAAGATTGTAATTGGGAGATTCTACACCCCTTTGACCAATTTTAGCTTATCAGACTTTCTTTCTGGCTAACACTTAAAACAATAACTCTGTGCCCGAGACCTGCCTGAATTGTGTTCACCTCCCCCCAGCCATTGAAGTCTCATTTAGGATCTGTGTTTTCTTTGCTGCAGTTCCTTCGGGCAGAGCAGGACTCGAGAATGTGAATTGAGTGTACACTTAACCTCTCTTTCTCCTCCTCTTATTTTGTAATTATTTAACTTCTAACTTCACTGTTAATGCTTTTTTCCCCCTTGGGACTCATTGATTTAGAGTAGTATCATTCTGAAGGCCCTTCCTTTATTGTTTCTTTTTCTCATGCCTGTGCTATATGCTGAACCTAGGTTCATTGCCTCATAAATGTTGGCATTAGGAGAGATTATTTCCTATCTGCCTCATTTTGCAAATTAAGTTTTCTGCTGGAAAGTAAGCTGGATGGATGCAGAGGCCTTCACTAAATCCTGATCACTTTGTTTTTTTGGCACCTGGAAGAATGCCTAATACATAGCAGGCACTTAAAACTACATGTTGAATAAGAGAAAGGAAACGAAGTCCAGAGAGCCTAATTAAATAATACATCAGAATGTATTGACATATGTTAACGTATTATGTATTGTTAATGTAATTAACAGTGTAACATACTACTGTATTTTATGTAACATAATATAAATATGTTACATAAAGTTAATGTAACATTGTGTATTGTTAATGTAACACATGTAATACATATGTTAACATATGTATTAACAGAATGTTTTAACATATACTATCAAATTAATATTTGTTATGAAAGTACTCTAAAAGGCTTTAGAAAGATCAGTTTTTTGTTAGTAGTATTAATGCAATAGTAAACCATTACTAAAAAGAAATTATTATTACATAATATACTCTGTATTTATTAGGGATGCTTTTCTTTTTTTTAATTTTTTTTTTTTTTTTTTTTTTTTAGTTTTTATCACCAGCATTTATAAAGCCAGAACGAGGTCTGGGGACACATGTGTGGTCTTAATATAGCGAATGGTTAGCCTGCCCTGATTATCACAAAACCAGAACAGCGAGAATATTCGCAGGGGATGCTTTTCATTGTATGTAACAGAACACCAAATCAGCAGTGGCTTAACCTAATGAGGATTTCCTTTTCTTACATAAGAAGTTTGGAATTACGAATCTGCTGCTTTAGCAGCTCAAGAATGTGAAGACTATTGTTCTGAATTTTCTTGGCCTTTCGTTCGTGGTTGCAAGATGGTTGTTCCTGCTCTAAGGCATCACCCCACTTTTCTGTTTGAGGCTTCACAAAGGGGTGTGGATTGACAGCAGCATCTCTTCATTTTACTAGGAAACCAGAAGCCTTACTGGAACTTCTCTCTTCATTTTACCAGGAAATGGCAGCCTTCCTGGAGTCCAAATAGCACAGCAGACTTCCCCTTAATTGTTATGGCCAAAACTGTTCCACCTGGCCACCCCTAACTGGAAGGAAGGCTTTGAACATATTATTTAGCTGTTCCAGACTCTCTGGCAGAGGTGGAGGAAGGGAGAAGGAGTTTGGAAATAGGTATTGGGTATGCTAACCAACAGTGTCTGCAAAATTGACTGTTCTGGCTACCCAAAATTCAGATATTTCCTTTTTCTTATTGATACATTTTACAGGGAATATGATACCCACTCTCTGAGGGAGATGATACCTATTGTCATCCCTGACTGCATCTGCCTTGGAGTCTAGGGTGTCTGCTTGATGTATATTTTTCTCCATCCGGTCTGGTTGTAGTTTGTTGTCCTCTGGTGACTTAAAGCCAAAAACTAAAACCTGTACTCTCAGTATACTCAGAAAACTACGGTGAATAAAGGAACAAGATAATTGTAGTAAATCTTCCCCCTTAGAAATGGGGAGAATTAGAAACTCAAAATAGTCACTGGTCCACAAATATGCCAAACTCTGAGGACGGGAACACTGAAGACTTCCTGCTCTGGCAGTGGGTGAAATTCCTTTGTTAACCGATCCACTGTCCTTGTGTATGTTCCCTGGGAGAATCTCCTTTCCTCATTATCTTGATCACTGTAGCTGTATTAGAAGCTTTGGAATCAGGTACATGGATTCTTTCCACTTTTTCTTCCTTTTCAAAATTGGTTTTGCTGTTTTAGGGACTTTTCCTTTTCATATAAATTTTAGAATAATTTTGTCTATGTCTACCAAAAAAACACGCTGAGATGTTGATAGGAATTGTGTTAAATGTAGACATCAATTTGAGGAGAATTAACATGTTTTCTATGTTTAGTCTTCCAATCCATGAAACATAGTAAGTCTCTCCAATGATTTGGTCTTTAATTTCTTTCAACAGGATTTTATAATTTTCAGCATACAGATTTGGTAAACATTTGGTTAGATTTATACCTAAGTATTTTATTTTCTTTGGAGCAATGATAAGTAGTATTGCTGTTTTGATTTCAGTTTTTCTTATTAGTTGTTAGTATACACAGATGTAATTGATTTTTGTTTGTTGATCTTATTATAGTCTGTGACATTATAGAACTTCCTATTTAGTTATAGGAATTTTTTAATAAAATCCTTGGGATATTCCATGTATATAATCATGTTACCTGCAAAAATGGACAGTTTTATTTCTTTTTTCTACTTTTTGTGCATTTTATTTCCTATCCTTCTTCATTTTGCTGTCTAGACTTTACTGTATTGAATATGAGAGCTGAGGTTGGACATTTTTACCTGGTTCCTGATCTTAAGAGGGAAAGAGTTCACTCTTTTACTGAGTATGATGTAGCTATAGGATTTTTGGCAGGTACTCTTTATGTGTCTGAGGAAAATACCATCTATTCCTCGTTTTCTGCGTTAAAATTCTTTTTATTTTTATCATGAATGAGTATTCAGTGCATTATAGATATGTAAAAATACTGCAAGGAAGACTGAACTGTTCTTTTTCATTGGAAATAGGGTAGTGTGTGAATAATGGAATGCTAAAGTCTGAACATTCTCTAACATTGGGTTGGCTAAAAAGTCCCTGTGGCTTTTTTTTTCTGTAAAATAAAAGACAAATTTTTCTTTTACTTTTTTAAATGGTATTTTATTGATTGTACTGTTACACTTGTCCTGATTTTTCCTCCTTTGCTGCCCTCCACCCAGCACCCTCCTTCCCTCAGTTCCTCAGCCAATGTTCATGTCCGTGGGTCATGCGTGTAAGTTCTTTGGCTACTCCATGTCCTATTCTGTACTTTACATTCCCATGGCTGTTCTGTAACTACTTATTTGTATGTCTGAATCCCCTTGCTTCTTCACCCATTCTGCCACACCCCTCTCCCCATCCATCAAAAGACTCTCCGTATCCATGATTCTGCTCTGTTTTTCTTGTTTGCTTAGTTTGCTTTTTAGATTCAAATGTTGATAGGTATGTATTTATTGCCATTTTATTGTTCATAGTTTTGATTGTCTTCTTTTTCTTAAATAAATCTTTTTAACATTTCATGTAATAATGATTTGGTGATGATGAACTCCTTTAGTTTTTTCTTGTTTGGGAAGCTCTTTATCTGCCCTTCAATTCTAAATGAGAACTTTGCTGGGTAGAACAATCTTGGCTGTAGGTCCCTGATTTTCATGGCTTTGAATATGTCTTGCTAAACCCTTCAAGCCTGCAAAGTTTCTTTTGAGAAATCAGCTGACAGTCTTCTGGAAACTCCCTGGTAGGTAACTAACTTCTTTTTTCTTGCCGCTTTTATGATTCTTTATCTTTCACCATTGGCATTTTAATGATGATGTATTTTGCAGCGGGTCTCTTTGTATCAATCTTGTTTGGGACTCTCTGTGCTTCCTGGACTTACATGTCTATTTCTTTCACCAAATTAGGGAAGTTTTCTTTCATTATTTTTTCAAATAGATTTTCAATTTCTTGCTGTTTCTGTTCTCTTTCTGGCACCCCTGTGATGCAAATATTGGACATCTTGAAGTTGTCCCAGAGGCTGCTTATACTGTCCTTATTTTTATGGTTTCTTTTTTCTTATTGTTCTGATTGGTTGTTTTTTCCTTCCTTATGTTCCAAATCATTGATTTGATTCTTGGCTTCATCTACTCTACTCTTGTTTCCCTGTAAGTTGTTCTATACTTCAATAAATATATCCTTTGTTTCTGACTGGATCTTTTTTATGCCACTGAGGTCCTCACTAAGTTCCTGGAGCATCCTTACAACCGGTGTTTTGACCTCTGCATCTGATAGATTGCTTATCTTCATTTCATTTAGCTCTTTTTCTGGAGTTTTAATCTGTTCTTTCATTTGCGCCATGCTTCTTTGTCTCCTAATTTTGGCAGCCTCCCTGTGTTTGTTTCTGTGTATTAGGTAGAACAGCTTTGATTCTATGTCTTGGTAGTGTGGCCTAATGTAGTAGGTGTCCTGCAGGGTCCAGTGGCATAGTCTCCCCTATCACCTAAGCTGGGTACTTGAGGTGTGCACGTCCCCTTTGAGGGCTGCGTACAACCTCCTTGTAGTTGAACTTTGGTTGCTGCTGGCAGGTCGGTGGGAGGTATTTACTCAGGCTAGTCAGCTGCAAGGACTGGCTGTGACTTCTGACCACCAATCTCTGCCCTCTGTGGTGGATCAGCTGTGCAGGGGCAGGTGGTGGTGCTCCAGTATGGTCTGTAGCTGTCCACTGGGTGCGCTAGCCCTGGGGTTTCCTGGGTGGTGCAGACCTTGGTCAACCTCTACCTGTGTTTTCCCCAGGGCCACCTTATCTGAGCTATAGAACCCTCTGGGATGGTTGCTACTTGTGCTGGGCTTGGAGATTCTCAGGTGAAGCCAAGCTGTGACTCTAGGCTGGCTGCTGCTAGTGCTGGGTCTGGAGCTCACTAAAGCCAGCTGTTGCCTGTTTGAGAGGATTTAGGAAGTTGTGAAGCATGAGTCAAGACTCGCCATTCATATGGAAAAGGACCTGGGGTGGGTGGGTAAGTCAGGTGGGGCAGAGCCTCTGGGGATCTCCAAGACAGTACAAACAGTGTTAGCTAGGTTGATGGAGTCTCAGATATGGCACTAGATTGCCGGCTCAATGGCTCTGTGGGGAGAAGATTTAGAAAAGGGACAATGCCTCTGTTCACCTTGATGCCACACACCCCAGTTTCTCGCAGTATGCATACCACTGGTGCCTTTCAACCTGCTATCCTAGTGTTGGAGCTCAGAGGGAGTGAATCTGAATAGGTGTGTCTGTGTCTGGGGTTTTAAGAGGAACTGCTTTGGGCTCTAGCAGTTTCTTCCGCTGATTGAATCTCCACTGTTTTTTTTATTTTATTTTTTTAAGATTTTTTATTTATTTATCTTTAGAGGGGAAGGGTAGGAGAGAGGGAGAGGGAGAGAAACATCAATGTGTGGTTGCCTCTCGTGTGTCCCTTGCTGGGAACTGGCCTGCAACCCAGGCATGTGACCTGACTGGGAATCGAACCGTGATTGTTTGGTCCACTGTTTTTTTTTTTTTAATATATTTTATTGAATATGCTATTACAGTTGTCCCATTTCTCCCCCACCATTCCCCTCCACCCTGCACACCCCTTCCATCCACTTTCCTCCCTTTAGTTCATGTCCATGTGTCATAAGTTCTTTAGCTTCTACATTTCCTATATTATTCTTAACCTCTCCCTGTCTACTTTCTACCTACCATTTATGCTACTTATTCTCTGTACCTTTTCCCCCTCTCTCCTCCTCCCACTCCCCTGTTACTAACCCTCCATATGATCTCCATTTCTGTGTGTTCTGTTCCTGTTCTAGTTGTTTGCTTATTTGCTTTTGTTTTAGGTGTGGTTGTTAATATCTGTGAGTTTGCTGTCTTTTTACTGTTCATATTTTTAATCTTCTGTTTCTTAGATAAGTCCCTTTAACATTTCATATAATAAGGGCTTGGTGATGATGAACTCCTTTAACTTGACCTTATCTGAGAAGCACTTTATCTTCCCTTCCATTCTAAATGACAGCTTCGCTGGATAGAGCAATCTTGGATGTAGGTCCTTGACTTTCAAGAGTTCAAACACTTCTTTCCAGCCCTTTCTTGCCTGCAAGGTCTCTTTTGAGAAATCAGCTGACAGTCTGATGGGAACTCCTTTGTAGGTGACTGTCCCCTCATCCCTTGCTGCTTCTAGAATCGTCTCCTTCATTTTAATCTCGAGTAATGTAATTATGATGTGCCTTGGTGTGTTCCTCCTTGGGTCCAACTTCTTTGGGACTCTCTGAGCTTCCTGGACTTCCTGGCAGTCTATTTCCTTTGCCAGATTGGGGAAATTCTCCTTTATTATTTGTTCAAATAAGTTTTCCACTTGTTGCTCTTCCTCTTCCCCTTCTGGTACCCTGTGTGTGTGTGTGGGGTGGGGGGGCTCTGCCCGCAGAACCCCATCCATCTGTCACATATGAAAGTAAAACTACCAAGACATGATCTGCTTGGGGAGGAGAGGTGGTCGATCTCTCAAAGGAGAAGGACCAAGAGTCCCTTCCTTAATAGGCTTTTAGTGGGTTCATAATACACAGGAATACAGGTATGTTAGGCAGCAAGGATCAAACAATGGATAACATTTCAAAGAAATCTGAGGGCTTAATCTGAGTCAGTGTCTGTTAGGTAAGGGAGTTGCAGAAACTTTGGGAGACACATTCATTTCCTTCTCAGACCCTTATCATTTAAATGAGAGCAGTCTTAGCAAAGCAGGTTTCACAGGACTTTGTAAATTCTTTCTTATGCCCTATCACCTGGGGAGCCGCTCTGGCCAGCACAGGGCTGCACCATCCTCTGTCCTAGTTTCAGGCTTAAGCGGATTAGAGCCACGATGCAAGAGATAAGGAAGACTTCTCCCAGACGGAAATGGGGACTCAGGCTATGTCAGAATAGCTAGGGGCGAGGGTCCATCACCCTCTCTTTCCTGTAGCCCCCCAAGTCCTTCCATGAGGGCCTTCCAAGTGGTGGTGCCTGGCCTAAGTTGCCCCTCCCTTGAGGGGTTTTATCTATCATTGGCTAACTGACCAAGCATTGGGGCCAGAGATGGATGAAGCAGAAGCTGCGCTCCTGTCAGGGAGCTAAGCTTTGTCTCCTTAGTGGCTCAGGTCCTCTTGACAGAACAGACCCAGATGAAACAGGTCTCCTGGGTTCTTATGCAGCCTAGCCACGGGGTGCAGTTACAACACCTGAAACTAGGCAGAACAGTCCGCAACAGTACTCCTATGATTTGGATGTTGGGATGTTTAAAGATGTTCTGGAGGTTCCTAAGCCTCTCCTCAGTTTTTTGAATTCTCGTTTCTTCATTCTTTCCTTTCCTTTCCTTTCCTTTCCTTTCCTTTCCTTTCCTTTCCTTTCCTTTTTGCCCCAAGAACCCCCATTTTTTTCTTTTTTCTTTCAAATTTAATTTAATTTAATTGTTTTTGTACAGTTTTCTGTCTTTTACTTTCATCCCAGCCCACCGCCCCAGCCCTCCCCACCTCCCTCTCATTTCCACTCCCCCTAGTTTTTGTCCATGTGTCCTTTATACTTGTTGCTCTAAACCCTTCCCCCTTCCCCCTGAAATGCCCTCCCCTCTTCATTCTTTTCTGATTGGATGTTTCTTTCTTCCTTCTGGTCCACTCCATTGATTTGAGTCCCAGTTTTCCTCCCATCTCTATTTGTTCCCTGTGCATTTTCCTTCTTTTCACTTAGTGTAGCCTTCATTTGTTCATGTAATTTGCAACCAAAATCAACCAATTCTGTGAGCATCCTGATTACCATTGCTTTGAACTGTGCATCTGATAGGTTGGTTATCTTTTGGTTGCTTAGATGAATTGGCTCTGGGGCTTTAATCTGTTCTCCTGTTTGAGCCATTTTTGGTGGTTTTTTTTTTTTTTTTGGTCTGGTCATAGCTGTTATGTAGTGAAGGTCGGAGCCTTAAGTGTTCCCCAGGGTAGGGCAGTCCAGTCCCTGGGTAGTGACTCTGTATGTGGGGGCGGGGTCCAAGAGGAAACAATGGCGCTTGCTCTGGTCTCTCTCAGATTCCAGCCCCTTCTGCCACTTCCCCTTCGCCTGGATTATCTGTGCGCAAATGTGGGACTGCCTGGTCAGCCAACCGCTTTGTGCGGCCTCATTGGGTCTGCCACCAGTGCCTGGGGTCCACTAGTCCCCGCCTGTAAGCCTTGGATCTGTCAGCTGCTGCCTGCATGCCTGGGTCCACCACCCTCCACTTGTTCCTGCCGCGACTCCGCCCCTCTTATTGGTTTGGTTGAATGGTTGTCGGACTTCCGTACAGTTCAATTTTCTATCAGTTCTGATTGTTTTCTTGTTTCTAAATCTTTGTTGTCCTTAATTTTGGTTGTGCGAAGAGGGGCAGTGCATGCACCTACACTTCCATCTTGGGTGGAAGTCTCTTCCCGCTGGTTTTTATAGCCAGAAGTTGTGGGGACTTACCTTCCTGGCACTGGAACCCTGGGCTGGGGGACCTGGTATGCAGCTGGGGCTTCTTGCTCCTGAGATATCCCTCCTGAATTTTTATCCACTACATGTGGGTGTGGGACCAGCCCTGTCCTTGTTTGCTCCCTTCCTACCAGTCAGGATGGATGTGGTTTCTTTAATTGTGTAGTTGTCAGACTTCCATTCAAGTAGATTTCTGACAGTTGAGTTGATGATTGTTCTATATTTTAGTTGTAATTTTGTTGTGGTTGTGCGAAGAGGCAAGCCATGTCTGCCTATGCTGCCATCTAGACCAGAGGTCCAAGACACATTTTTCATTTTTACCAATAACTGTATCAATTTGGATATTTTGAGTATGTAGGCTATCTCCTACATGGTATAGCATTGATTGTTCTTAATTAAAGTCTCAATTTGATCACTGTCAACTTCAACTGGTCTACCTGACTGTGGAGCATCATCCAGCGAGATATCTCCAGCACGAAACTTTGCAAACCACTTGGACATGTTTTGTCAGTCAGTGCACCTTCTCCAAAATGTGCACATTTTTTCCCTTTTCAGTTGTGTTTTTACTCTTTTTGAAATAATATAGCATATGATGCTGAAAATGCCACATATTTTCTTCCATCTTCAACATTAAAATGGTTAAACAAAAATTACCAGTTTTGGTAAGTGTTGTTTAAATGCATGCTGATGTAACAGTTGTCAGAATACAATCTAACAAAATTGTTTCGAATGAAGTTAAAGAGAGCTAAGTGCTACTAGACTTATATTATGGAAAAACAAACAAATATTTTGGTCAACCCAGTACGTACAGTCCTTAAGTACTAAGGGCATTACCTGGTTCTCAGTCAGTGACACTTAATCTCTCCATATGTAGGGAGAGATTTATGGGTATAATTACATATGAATATTGTTGTTTTCTTTTTGGCTTTTAAAATAAATGTTTTTTTTTTAATATAACCATTTTTAGAAGATTCACTTTATTAATATCTTTATGGGTCATGCCACTGACATTGCTCCCATGAAACTGACCTTTAATTTTCTATTAGAGAAAAAAGATACCTTGATGTGGATGGAGAGTCCTGTCTATGTTTTATAGGGCCTTTCATTTTTTTGCAGCTTTCTTTTGTGGCAGGTATGTATTATTTTATTGTCAAGCAGCCTGCCTCTCCAATCTCCTCAGAATTTGCATAAAGATGGAAAAATGGTATTACTGGAAAGTTACAAGAGCAGTACAGAAAATGTCGTTTTCTTTTTCTAAGCCATTTAATAGTAAGCTGTTCATTTGGTGCCTCATTATACCACATACTTTAGTGTCTGTTTCCTTAAAGTTATTCTCATACAAAACCACAAAGTCTTCAAAACCAGGGAACTAACACAGGCACCACTCCCACTTAGTCCTCTGACCTCAGTCGTGTCATTTCCATATTATCCTTTATTGCAAGAGGATCTATTTTGGGATCACATTTTGCATAGAGTTGTCATGTCTCTTTAAGACTTTTAATATGGACTAGTTTGTCTCTCTTTTTCTTGCTTTTTTATTTTTGACAGTTTTGAGGAGTGTAGGTCAGTTATTTGAATCATCGTCCTTTGCTTTGTGTTTGTCTGATGTTTCTCTTGAGTAGGGTTAACTTAGTGCATTTGTGGCAGGAATATCTTCAAAGGTGATGCTGGTTTCCTCTCAGTGCGTCTTATTAGGTGGCACCTGAGTTTGATATGTCTCACTATTGGTGATGTTAACTTTGATCATTTGAAAAGGTGATGCCTGCCAAGTGTCACTCCCATACAGTTTTTTTTTCCCCAGTGCAGTTAATATGTATTTTGTGAGAAGTTTCTTTGTGACTGTAGATTTCCTGTTCCTCATAAGACACTCACATCTCTTGAACTTCCATACTTGATACCTTGTGTCTCTCTGCAGGGATGCCCTCCCTTTTGGACTCCAGGACCCTACCCCACACAGTCCTAAAACTGCACAGGGCCACCTTCCTGTATACTTTCATCACCTCATTTATGACCACAGACCTCAGGCAGCTGCTGCCACCTGCCCCATGTGGTATCTCCTTCACCTCCCTTGGGCTTGGACACTGCAGACCAGGCTGCCTTGTGGTGCACACACCTATCTCACTGTGCTCTGGATCTGCTATCCCACATTCAGCTGCCCCTGCAGGGACATCCTTGCTTTGTTTGGACTCCGAGACCCTGAGCTGGGCTGCCTGCCTTGGTGGGTGCTCTTACTCCGCCCAGACTCTGACACTGTCCTTATGGTCACCCCAACCCTCTTTACTTCTTGAGCACTGCTCTCCCATGCCAGATCGCCCTCCATCCAGATGCCTTCCTCAGCCCGCTTGTGCTCTGACACCCTCTCCGCTCTGGTGGGCTCTCCTTAGACTGCCACCTGCCACCCCCCAGCACAGCTGCTGGTGCTGATGGCTAGATACTGAAATGGTACTGAAATGGGGAATCCAGTCTCCTCCTAGTTGTTACATTCTTCTTTAGTCCCTGCTGTTTGCTATCTCACCTATTCTTCCTACTTCATAGATCTTTTCATGAGGAGTAGTTAGGTATAATTTATAACATTCTCAACGTAAAATTTAGTTTTCCTAGAGAAAAATAGATTGCTATAATCTGCGAATAAATATACAAACTTAGATGTTTTGGGCATCATGAAAGAGATAGTCCCTGTACATGGTATAGTAAGGATAACCAACATCACAGCACTTAACCTCAAAGGGAAAATTGATAGTGTGGATTCAGAGTGCTTCAGCTCAGTCTTTAGAGCCAGAGACCATCTGGCCCTGCCTCCTGTGACTCTTTTGCATGTTTCAACATCTTTCTCTATTTCCCCATCCATGAGATGAGGATTGTAAACACCTTTCTCACAGGGCTCTCAGGGAGCTCAGACGAGATAATGTATTTGAAAATGCTCTGTAAGTGTAAAGTGATATGCAAATATTGTTATTTAGTTCTAATTTATTGTATAATCAAGTTGAAATCTGTAGGAAATTAAGTCAAGCATTTTAATTGTACTGTGACTTCTAGGCAAATTCCCTGTGATTCATAAGGCAGGGAAGAGGTCAGCATAGTTTTTGTTTTTCACTACCACTTTAAGTCTATTGTTCTGTCACCATTACTGAGTCAGGCAAGCATTTTTTTCGAAGTCTTGCCCACCCATCATAACTTTGTGACATATTTCCATCTTCTTGATGATTTTTAACCCTGGTACACAGTAGCCCTCCTCACCTCAGTACCTGTTGTTGTCTGTTGTCTTTGGTGACATCACCCTTGACCTTCTGTGAGTTCCTTTCCTGCACTTAAAATTGCTTGCAGCACAATTCTGCTTGTATACATCCCTGGACAGGTTTCTTAAAGTGAACAACACATCTAATGCTGAAGGTACACTTTTCTCCTCTGACTTGCCCCTCTGTAGTGCTTCCACTTTTGTTACTGGTGTCACCCTTTGGATTAGCTTCTAGATTCAAAACCTTTCATTCCTCCTGCTGTCATTTCCCATATGTAGTCAGTTACTAAGTTTTTTTTTAATTTTTGCAAAAATTTTTTCACTTGAGTTTTTGTTTACTCCTAATTAACAGTCTACCTTTGGCCCTTGTTACCTGATCTCTGAACAATTGAAATAGCCTTCTTCAAGGCCAGTGTTAGAACCTTGGTTTGCTAGGTCCAAGCCTGGCCCTCTGTTGAATAATTGGACGAAGACCCTTGGGGCCTAAGTCAGCTCTGAGGAGCCAGCCCTTCCAGATGAGCCAGTCAGATGAGGCAGAACATGTTTCCAGAGGCTTGTAAGAACCTCCAGATGGTAGGCATCAGTCTTGGGGAAGAAATGTCTTGTCAGGCCCAGACTCATGTTGGAAAGCCTCTGGAATCTAGGAGGACCTGATCTCTAGAACATTACTGCCAGGACCTAAATATAGCTACTGTTAACATTTCAGTACAGTTCCTTCTAGTCTATTTTTAATGCACAGTGTTTTGTTTTTTTCTTTTACTTTTTTATAATTATAATTATATGTTTAAATTGCATAATCTCTGTTAAATGGAAAAAACATTTTTTCATGATATTTTTGTAAGTTCATTTTTTTTTTATCAGTGCACAGTGTTCCATAGAATGAAAGATTGCTGCTGTCTTTGTTCTTGTTAGAACAAGAAGATCCCCTGGAATAAATACCAGGTGCTCCATCAGAGTTTGACCCCAGCTTCTGCTGAAAGCATTTCTCTAGTGTCAGCTTATGATTGCTGTTTGCTTCCTCAGGTCTTCATGCTTACTCGTTAACATACCATTCTGCCTCCCTGATCTTGGCGTCTTTGTTTATTCATGCTTGCTCTTTGTTTCTTTCTCTCAAGCCATTCTTTCATCCATTTACCCACTCACCTACCACCCACCCACCCATGTACCTGCCCACAGTAAGAGTATATTGTTTTCTAAGTTCTCTGCTCATCTCTGGGGATTTAAAGATGAATAATCCATTGAAGGACTTATATTAAGGTGGACATATTTATGCATCTTCGCCAGGAAGTGCCACAAGTTCATCTGTAAGCACAGGGGACAGTAGTGCCTTACTCCTTCTGAAGAACTTTGGTAGAGGAGGCTTCCTAGGGGAGGTGGCGTGTAACCTAGCTGAGAATGATGAGTAGGGGTTTTCTAGGGCAGATGGGTGGAAGAGACATTTAGGCAGAGGGCACAGAGATGAGAACTGTGGTGACGGTGTGGCTCAAGCTTGTTTCTAGTTTTTTTGTTGTTGTTTTCTTTTTTAAATAGCTTTTTTGAGATAATAACTCTTATCCCATACATACATTGTTTAAAGTGTATAGTTCAGTATCTTTTAGTATAGTCACATAGTTGTGCATTCATAACTACAGTCAATTTAAAACTCTTTTTAATTTTTTTTTTTTTTTTTTTTTTTTTTTAGAGAGAGAGGGGAAGGGAAAGAGACAGAGGGAGAGAAACATTTATGTGAGAGAGAGGAACATCCATCAGTTGCCTCCTGCACTTGTCTGGACTGGGGGCCAAACCCACAACCCAGGCATGTGCCCTGACAGGATGGAACCTGTGACCTCTGGTTTGCAGGATGATGCCCAACCAACTGGGCCACACCAGCCAGGGGTTAAAACAGTTTTATGAACCCAAATAGAATCTCTGTGTTCTTTAACTGTTACCCCTCAGTCTTCCCAGGCCTAGGCAATCACCAATGTCCTTTCTGTCTCTTGGACATTTTATTAGTGGAATCATACAACACCTGTTACTTTGTGACTGAGCTCATTCACCTTGTTTTCCAGGTGCATTAAATATTTCTTTTCTTTTCTTTTCTTTTCTTTTCTTTTCTTTTCTTTTCTTTTCTTTTCTTTTCTTTTCTTTTCTTTTCTTTTTTCTTTTCTTTCTTTTCTTTTCTTTGTTTTGTTTTATGTAGAAGAAAGATGTTTAATGTAATCACTTAAACACACAGTTCAACCAAACTGCAGTCAGTCAGTTCAGCTTAACCTCAGGGAACAAAGAACCACGAAACCTGGAGGGATCATTTCTTTTCATCGCCTAGTAATATTCCTATGTATGGATATACCACATTTTATTTATCTGATTATCAGTGGATAGGTGTTTTTTTCCTTCACTTTTTTGGCTATTAGGATAATGCTGCTATTGATGTACAAGTTTTTGTGTGAACATACATTTTACTATTTTAGGATGTATACCCAGGAGAGGAATTGCTGGATCATATGTTAACTCTTTGCTTACCAATTTGAGGAACTGCCACACTGTTTGCTAAATCAGCTATACTATTTTACATTTCCATCAGCAGTGTATGATGGTTACAGTTTCTCTATATCCTCACCAACACTTGTTATTATTTCATTTTGTTTTTTATTATAGCCATCCTAGGAGGTATGGGGTGGTATCTCATAGTAGTTTAGTAGTTATTTTCCTTCTCTTTTTTAATCCTCACTTGAGGACATTTTTTCCCCATTGTTTTTTAGAGAAAGAGGAAAGGAGAGAGGAAGGGACAGAGAGAAACATTGATGCGAGAGGCAAGCATCAACTGGTTGCCTCTGGGACATACTTGGGCCAGGGGTCGGTGCCCAGAGCAGGGATTGTATTGTCCTGACAGGGAATGGGGTTGGGGTCACACGTTCCCATGACAGGACCAGGGATTAAACTTGAAACCAAGGTATGTGCCCTGACTGGGAATTGAACCGGCAACCTTTCGGTTATGGGATGATGCTCCAACCGAGCCACCTGGCTAGGACTTTTGTAGTATTTTTGATTTGAATTTCCTGATGGCTGTTGAGGTTGAGCATCTTTTCACTTGGTTAAGAGTTATTTGTATAATTTTGGAGAAATGTCTATTCAGATCTCTTTTACCCGTTTTAATTGGATTATTGTCATTTCATCATTAAATTATAGTAGTTCTGTATATTGTCTCTAGTTTAATCAAAGTTAAGACTAGAATACACTATTTTTAACTTTGTACCTAGAAATGAAATAAATAATCAAACTAAAATTGGAATCACATAAAAGAAATAAAATTTAAATGTGAAAAGTAGATAAGGAATAGGACATATTAACTTTAAATAGTGATAACATTAATGCAGTTCTCAACTCTCAAATTCCAGTTACATGATCTTATTTGTTTCATTAATATAGTTCTCCCTCTCTATATGCAATGGTGTCAGGTATTTAAATATTCTCTTCTCTCCTCTGGCAGTCCCCAGCTACTGGGACAAATGAATAATATTTTCTAATAGTGTTTCTGTCCCAAATAGTCCTTTAAGGCACTAGTGTTCCCTCTGTTTATAGCTACTTATTTTTTGTGTCAAATTGGTAAACCATCTTTGTAATTTAGAAAGTTTGGTACTGTCTTTTTGGGATATTGTTTATGACTGTCAGTTAATTGAACAACAATTAACTGGATGCCTACTGGGTATACACTTGGTGTATTTTGTTTCTTTCTGGGAGTCATACTCAAAATATCTCAAGTTGGCATAGCATGGGCACAAACAAATCAGAGTGGACACTGGCCTTAAATAAGTACTTCACTCACATTCAGTTTCATTATTTCATTTATAGATCTTTGAAGTTACTATTTTTGAATGTTGAAGTCTAAGAAACCTATACCTAGCTTTATGTTTTGTTTTGGATCCTTCCTCTCTTGGCAGTGTTGAGTGGGTCTTTTTCTTTTGATAACCAAATTGGTAATTGTTTGACTAAGTGAGTTTGCTGGGTCAAATCCATAGATAGCTCTTATATTGGAGATAATACTGAGCAGTACTCTATACTTCCCTTCAAGGAGCTACCACTGTACTCTGGAATTGGTCCTGGAAATGTACCATTTCTAACAGATGACTTGAGTTATTTATTTGCGCTAAACATTCGAGGGTTTTATATAATCTGAACAGATACCAGATGTTTAGCAAATTTGCTAGTGAGTGGTTTCTCTTGGTAGTTATGATTTGCTTCTTGGCTAAATAGAACTCTTTTTCATGTATCATTTTTTAAAATATATTTTATTGATTATGCTATTACAGTTGTCCCAACTTTTCCACCTTTGCCCCCCTTCACCTGGTACCCTGCCATTCTTCCAGCAATCCATTCCTTTAGTTCATGTTCATGGGTCATGCATATAAATTCTTTGGCTTTTCCATTTCCTGTACTATTCTTAACCTCCCCCTGTCTGTTTTGTACCTACCAATTATGCTTCTTAATCCCTGCACCTTTTCCCCACTCTCTCCCTTCCCCCTCCCAGCTGATAATCCTCCAAAAGATCTCCATATCTATGATTCTGTTCCAATTCTTGTCGTTTGCTTACTTTGTTTTTTTTAGATTCAGTTGTTGATAGTTGTGAATTTGTTGCCTTTTTAATGTTTATGGTTTTGATTTTCTTTTTCTTAGATAAGTCCCTTTAACATTTCATATAATAATGGTTTGGTGATGATGAACTCCTTTAGCTTTACCTTGTCTGAGAAACACTTTATCTGCCCTTTCATTCTAAATGATAGTTTTGCTGTTTAGAGTAATCTAGGTTGTAGGTCCTTGCTTTTGAATACTTCGTGCCAATCCCTTCTTGTCTGCAAAGTTTCTTTTGAGAAATTAGCTGATTGTCTTTTGGGCACTCTTTTGTAGGTAATTCTCAGCTCTTCTCTTGCTGCTTTTAAGATTCTCTCTTTATCTTTCACCTGTGGCATTTTAATTATGATGTATCTTGGTGTGGTCCTCCTTGGGTCCAACTTGTTTGGGACTCCCTGTGCTTTCTGGACTGGTATGTCTATTTCCTTCACGAAATTAGGGAAGTTTTCTTTCATTATTTTCTTCAAATAACTTTTCAATTTCTTGCTCTTCCTCTTCTGGCATCCCTATGATTCAGATGTTGGTATGTTTGGTGATGTCCCAGAGAGTCCTTATACTATCCTTGTTTTTTAGAATTTGTTTTTTTCCCATTGTAGTTGAATGTTTATTTCTTCCTTATGTTCTGTATTGATTTGAGTCCCAGCTTCCTACCCTTCACTGTTGGTTCCATGTAGATTTTTATTTATTTCTCTTTGTATAACATTCATTTCTCCCCTTATGAACCACTGTGAGTGATCTGAGCACCTTGATCACCAGTGTTTTGAACTCTGCATCTGATAGGTTGGTTATTTCCATTTCATTTTGTTCTTTTTCTGGGGTTTTGTTCTGTTCTTCCATTTGGGCCCCATTGCTTTATCTCCTCAATTTGGCAGCCTCCCTGTGTTTGTTTCTGTGTATTAGGTAGAGCTGCTTTGACCCCCTGTCTTAGTACCGTGGCCTCTTGTAGAAAAGGCACCTGTAAATTGTGTCGGGTGGGGCCTTAGGTAATCACCAGTGTGGGGCAACTCACTTCACCGCTTTGTGACTCTGTGTTGGGCTCAGAGAGGAGACAGTGCTGCTGCCTTGCTTCTGGAGGTTTGCCCGGTCTGTTCCCTGTTTCCATTCACTTCACTCACTTTCCATATGTGACTGGCACCCTTTCAGCTGTTGCCCTGGTGGTGAATCCTGGAGTGGCTTGATTTGCATATGTTCTAAGTCTGTTCAGGCCCTTTAAGTGAAGTCTCCTGAAAATCTAGGAATTTATTCCACCCCCCTAACCCCCAGTGGTGTTTACAGCCAGAATTTCTGGAGATTTAACTTCCCGGCACTGGAACCCTGTCCTGTGTTGCTTGGCCTGGGGCTGCTCGCTCCCAAGTTTGGAAATCTGTTTCCTTTGCCAGCTTGGGGAAGTTCTCCTTCATTATGTTTTCAAATAAGTTTTCAGTTTCTTGCTCTTCCCCTTCTCTTTCCGGTACCCCTATGTTGTGGACCATTCAGCCTGGTTTCAGGAGTGGTAACCCTCACCCCATGGTGGGCTGTGTAAGAGCCAAGGGACCTGTTTCATCTGGGTCTGTTCTGTCAAGAGGACATGACCTACTAAGGAGACAAAGCTTATCTCCCTGGCAGGAGCACCGCTTCTGCCTTATCCATCTCTGGCCCCATTGCTTGGTCAGTTAGCCAATGACAGGTAAAACCCCTCAAGGGACGGGCAACCTAAGCCAGGCACGACCACTTGGAAGGTCCTCATGGAAGGACTCGGTGGGCTGCAGCAAAGAGGGGGTGATGGACCCTCACCCCTGGCTATTCTAACATAGCCTGAGTCCTCATTTCCATCTGGGAGATGTCTTCTGCTTCCTAGGCCTAATTGGCTTAAAGCCTGAAACTATGACTGCGGGTGATGCAGCCCTGTGCCAGCCAGAGCGGCTCCCCAGGTGATCGGGCATAAGAAAGAATTCCTAAAGTTCTGTGAAACCTGCTTTGCTAAGAGTGCTCTCATTTAAATGATAAGGGTCCGAGGAGGAAATGGATATGTCTCCCAAAGTTTTGCAACCCCCTTTCCTGACAGACACTGACTCAGATTAAGCCCTCAGATTTCTTTGACATGTTAAACCTGTATTCCTGTGTATTTGAACCCAATAAAAGCCTAGTGAGGAAGGGGTTCTGGGTCATTCTCCTCTGAGAGTTTGACCACCTCTCCTCCCCAAGCAGATCATGTGTTGGTAGTTTTATTTTCATCCATGAGGGAGGGATGGGGCTCTGTGGGCAGAGCCCCCCTGCATCTGGTGCCCAGGACAGGGGTCCCCCACACCCCTATAATTCGGATGTTGGAATGTTTAAAGTCGTCCTGGAGGTTCCTAAGCCTCTCTTCATTTTTTTGAGTTCTTGTTTCTTCATTCTGTTCCAGTTGAATGTTTGTTTCTTCTGTCTATTTCAAATTGTTGATTTGAGTCCCAGTTTCTTAACCTTCATGGTAGGTTCCCTGTACATTTCTCTTCATTTCACTTTGCATAGCCTTCACTTTTTCCTTCATTTTGTGACAATACTCAATCATTTCTGAGCATCCTGATTACCAGTGTTTTGAACTCTGCATCTGATAGGTTGGCTGTCTTTCTATTGCTTAGTTCTGTTTTTGGAACTTTGATCTGTTCTTTCATTTGGGCCATATTTCTTTGTCTCAGTGTACCTGTTATGTTGTAAGGGATGGAGTTGTGGGTATTCACCAGGGCGGGCCAACCCACATGGATGCATTGTGGCGCTGTATGTGAGGGAGGGGTCACAGAGGGAACAATGCCACTTGCTGTGCTCTTGGCCTGCTTTCAGTCACTTCTCCTGCTACCCATAAGCAAATTGGGCCCTTTTGGTGCTGATTTCCCGGTGGGTGGGTTTGTGTACCTTGTAGGACCCTGTGGGTCTCTCCAATGTACTCTCCTGTGAGGCTGGATTTTCTCCCACCACCACAACCCAGAGATTTGTGTCGTTATTTCCCCTCATTGGAACCCTGGGTTGCACTGTCTGTCTTGCTCTTCATTTGTTTTTCCCAGTTATCTGTACACAAGTGTGGGACTGCTTGGTCTGCCACCCTCTGCCTTGCCCATTTAGATCCTCCAGCCACTGGATTCTTGTGCTAGTCCTCTCCACCCCAGGTTTCTGGCTCCACCCCTCCTATCAGTCTGAATGACTGTTACTTCTTTAAATCCTTGGTTGTCAGACTTCCATACAGTTTGATTTTCTGGCGGTTCTGGTTATTTTTTGTTTTTAAATTGGTTGCTGTTCTTCTTTTGGTTGTGCGAGGAGGCAAACTATATCTACCAACACCTCCATCTTGGCTGGAAGTCCTATTTATTTATTTTTAGAGAGAGGAGAAGGGAAGAAGAAGGAAATGTTGATTCGTTGCCTCTCGCATGCCCTGACCAGGGACATGGCCTGCATCCCAGGCATGTACCCTGACTGGGAATTGAACCAGTGACCTTTTGGTTTGTGGGACACCAGCCAATCCACTGAGCCATACTAGTCGGGACACTTACTTACTTATTTTGATGTATATGTGAAACTGTCATTCAACAATAAACTGGAATTTTATTTTGCTGAATTGTTCTTTAAAAAAAGGATACAATTTATTTTTGAACAACTCTATTTTTTGTATGTGGTAAATTCTCAGTAGTAAACATTGTTTTTTAAAGATATTATTTATTTATTTTTAGAGAGACAGGAAGGGAGGGAGAAAGAAACATCACTGTGTGGTTGTCTCTTGTATGCCCTTCAACCGGGGACCTGGCCTGCAACCCAGGCATGTGTTCTGGCTGGGAATGGAACCAGTGACCCTTTGGTTCGCAAGCTGGTGGCTCAGTCCACTGAGCCACACCAGCCAGGGCAAACTTATTTTTTTATCTTATCAAAATGTAGTTTCAAATAGCTGTCAGTAGTATATATCTTATTCACCCAGTTTTTAGTTATCCGTATATTTAGATTTTTGGTGACCATTAAAACAAAACAATTCTTGCTTTCCTTTGCTTCCTTGGTAGTTTTCTAAGCTGCTTTTATGACAGCCATAGGGTAGGAGACCATTGCAATGGTCCAGGGGACACATGATGACTTCTGACTTCTATAAGGGTGGTGGCAGTGGAAAGAAAGGGTGGATGTGGTCACATTATTTTGGAAGTAAAATCTTTTGAGAGATGTTGGGTTTGTTTTGGGTGTTGGTGAGGTGAAAGGAATAATTAAAGATGATCCCATATTTCTGGTTTAAACATTTTGGTTAATGTGCCATTTATGGAGATGATGAAGATGGAAGAGGTAAGATTTAGTCATTTGCCTGTTGGCATAAGATTCAATTTTCTGACTTTCTCTGTCTACTATATTGCATGGAGCTATATTTCACATTCTTACTTACCCTTTGGCTTTTGTGGGGAGAGCTGGACGAATGGAGGCACTGATGGAAGAAAGTCTGAAGGATAGGAGTGGAGATGAGGTAGGGTATTTTCTTTCTTGTAGTTCAAGTCTCAGGAAGCGGTGGTTTCATACCTGTGGTTTCAGTTCCTACCAGACAGCTAGCTCTTCCTTTGCAGTCCTAGCTTTTGACATTGGGCAGCACCAGTTGTTTCTCTGGCCCCTGCCAAATGAGTGCAGCTTTGTGCTCATAATTCTGCCTCTCCCAGTGGGTCTCTCTAGCCATTAGACTGGCCATGGTTTCCTGCTGTTACTCATCTCAAGGTTGCTTCACCATTCCCCTTTTGGTGTCTCGGCTTTTTCATCCCTATGTAACCACATTTTTGTATTAATTTTTCTTTACTTTAATGCCTAGAATGGTTGCTGCATCCTAATTAGCACGTTATGAATACAAGGTGAACATTTGAGAGTTCAGTTTTGGAAATGCCTTATGTCGACGTTAATGTTTCTTTGCTGCATTCCATTGGAGAAGTTGTTAGGTGAGATGAATGGTGAGCTCAGATTGACGTTTGAACTGAAAGTATAAATTTGGATATCATCTCTCAGTGTAATGGTAGTTTTCAGAACCATGAGAGGAATGGTCAGAATCAACTGGTGAATAGAAGGAAACCTAAACCTGGGTCCTAAGGAACTCTAATTCATGGAGTGCAGAGGGGATGGATAAAGTAGAAAGGCTAGGGGGGAAGAGGAAAATGGGAGAGTGATTCTGTTGACACCAAAAAGAAAGGAGTGTTTGCCTGTCTCTGGCCTTTGGTGTCAGTTCCCACAATGAAAGTAGTTTCATGGAAATAGTGAGTGGCTGAAAATCTTCACCAAAACGAAGTGGTGGAAGAATGAATGGGAGGGGACAGAATATAGAGCTAGTACAGAGACAGTTTGTTCGAGATCTTTGCCTAGGCTACAGTTTTTACAATTACCTTTTTACTTTGAAAATATATAACTTTTAAATAAGTTCAAAAATAAAAAAATAAGTAACACAGGGGACAGTCTTTGTCTCCCATCCATTCTGTTCTTACTCCTCTTCCCAGTTCCAGCCGTGGTTCTTTGCTTATGGTGTACATCCAAAGTTTTTCATAAAAATACAAGCAAATGTGTAAATGGATTTTAGAGTTTCATTGGTAGCATAGTGTATGTGTTTTTTAGTGTCTTATTTTTTTTTCTCTGAAAAATATGTCTGGAGATCTTTCTTTGATTTTGGACTTAGAGGATATTCATTTTTTTTAGCAGCTTTATAGGGGTCTCAGTTCTGAATATACTAAAATGTCTTTAACCATTCACCTTTTATTCTTATAAATAATGTTGCAGTGAATGACCTTGCATATGTGCAAGTATGTTTATAGTGGGCTACATTCTTGGAACTTCTCGGTCAGAGGGTATACGCTTGCCTTTTTGTTAGGTATTGTCAAATTGCCTTAAGAGATGGTTTTCTAGTTTACATTCCCACTAGCAATACAGGGGAGTGCCGGCTTCCTCATAGATACATCAGTGTGATATATTTTGAAGCTAACAGTTTTTTGACAATAAAGGAAGTGAAAAATGGTACAGTTTCCCCCCCCCCCCCCAGTGCAGTTTAATTTTCATTTATTACGAATGGGGTTGAACCCTGGCTGAGTGGTTCAGTTGGTTGAATGGTCATCACATACACCAAAAAGCTGCAAGTTTGATTCGCAGTCAGTGTATAAACCTAGGTTGTGAGTTTGATCTTTGGTCAGGGCACGTATATAAAGCATCCGATAGATGCTTCTCTCTCTCTCTCTCTCTCTCTCTCTCTCTCTCTCTCTCTCTCTCTCTCTCTCTGTCCCTTCGCCCTGCCTTCTCTCTCTGAAATCAGTTAAAAAATACTCTTGGGTGAGGATTAAAAAAAATCATCAAGGAGAGGATTTAAAAAAATGGGGTCAAGTATCTTTTTTGTATGTTCAAGGCCCATGTCTTCCTTCCTTCCTTCCTTCCTTCCTTCCTTCCTTCCTTCCTTCCTTCCTTCCTTCCTTCCTTCCTTCCTTTTTTATGAACTCTTAGTGCATATTCTTTGCCCATTTTTGGGGGGCGGGGGGCATTAGATTTTCATCTTCTCAATTTTGGAGTTTTATTGTGCTGAAGTCCTCAAAGCACAGTGTGGCAGGAACTTTACATGCAAGACAGGCCCAGTGAGCAGTGGCTTAGGGCAGAGGCATGGTGACCAGATCATGAAGTGCCCTATAAAGGCCATTTGGTGTGTATATTGCCTCTTACTTTAAAACCTATTTAAAATGCAGAAGTAGATATTCAATTATGGATTCTGTAGATGTAGTAACTTCTGAGCTGATTATGTATCAGGATCAATAGAGCAATTTAATGTGGAAAGAGGATGGGGAGTCTTAGCAATTTTCTATTCCACATAGTAAGTAAAAAGTCTCTTGCACTCTGATTCTGGTTTTTACCAGGCCTACTTAGCTACGGAATTAATTTTCAATAGTTATTGGTAGAGTTTTCTCAGCTTTTATTTATCAGTAAAAAAATGTTCTTTTTTCCTTTTATAGAATGAACAGAGCTCAAGCTGACCTGTGGTTTCCTCGTTTTAGTTTTTTAATGATAAGCGCTCATCAGGACTACAGGTTTCTCGGCTGTGTGAAAGTAGTGCCTTTCTATAAAACCTTTCCTAAGCTGAAATGGCAGAATTTGAAGAAGCAATTACCATTGATTTATATGCAAAAGTTTTTTAGTTTTCCAAGATCCAAAAAATAACCTACCAAATCATACCCAATAACACAGAAAACCTAAAACAGTACCAACATACAGTAAAAGCAGAGCTGCTGTCGGTGCTCAGGGCTCACTTAGCCTCCGGTGGCTTGCTGCATCGCAAGTGCTGAGTGCTGTGTTCACTTTTGGCCTTCTTTCGTAAAAGTGAAAATTCACTTTGGATTTCTTTTGGTTAATGAAAATAGGTCTTGATGTAGGTCTTCTATAAAAGTAAAGTGGTGTAACTAGAACTTTCGACAAGCAGGAGATACCTGTATTTTTAAAGGGTAAAGTTCTGTGAGTAATCTGCAAGAATAAGTGCCTCCCCCAGGAGCTTCTGTGTTCCATGCCATTCAGAAATACACCAAATAAATAATCACCAGCACTAAACGGTGGAGGGTCAGCTCTTTGTTTGAACAGTTCAGAGTGGGAACCGCAGATGCGCTTCGTCCACTAGACTCTCATTTCTCCTTTCCCTTTCTCTCCTCTCCTCCTCCTTTGTTTCTGTCGCCGCCTTCTTCTCCTCATCCTCTCAGTTTTCCAACCCTACCTGACTTAAGAGAGAGTGATTTCTCGTGGATCGTTTTAATTGTTTTTGTAAAAAGATTTTGAAAACATGGTTACTTTATGCTGTACTTTGTACAGGTCTTATGGAGCACAATAAGTGAAATGTGGAAGAGAGAATGCATTGACGAGAATTTTTATTTTAATTTTGCCTTTCATTGATTTTCAGAAAAATTTTTTAAAAGGTGCTTTTAAGTTCTTTTATTAAGGCTTACTCTATTTCCTGAGTTTTTAGTAGTCATTCAATGATTTGTGTTACTATAAATAGACACACTGGTATGAGTAAGTGTTATGGACATTTGTTCTGTGGTAAAGACCTCCCTTTCCTACCAAATGGTATTGGTAGGAAGCAGACATTTTTTCCTCTTTGTTGTGTTCTTAGTAAATTAAAAAAAAATTTTTTTTGGCATGCTTAATTGCCTTACCTGAATCTATGGATAGACTTCTCTTAGTGTTTTATGCTGCTCCTTGAGTTGACTTACAAATGGAACAGTTGTGTAAGATAAATGTTTTATTCTGGGCAGTATTGATAGGAACCCTGCTCCTCTCTTCTACCAAGCCATGGTTATGGGGAAGCCTGCAGGGTGAAGGGAAGATTGGTTGCTGTGAGAGTCAGCTTGTGCTTCAGAGTAAGGATCCAGCACTCACTGTTAATTTTCCCTTTACTTGCATGTCTCTCACTGATTACAGAAGGCCAAGAGCTGACATGTTCAAGATCTTCAAAATTTTGGAAATAGCCAGGCAAACAGCTCCTTTTCAAGCCTGATCATTAGTCTTTTTAGAAATAGCATGAAGCAACCTCAAGGCCATGTAACACTTCTGTGTTTTGTTTGTAGATGTTGTCTGCATTATTATTTTGAACAAGAAGTGAAGGGCCATCATTGAGTCTTTCTAGTTTCCTTAAATTGGCAGTCTCTGGAATCAGTTTGTCTGGATTTCCAATCCTTGCTCACTTTCACATTGTGTGATTTTAGGCAAGTTACTTTTCCTCCCTAAACCATAGATTCCACGCCCCCCCATACATTTTGAGTAAAAATGAACCTACCACAAATTTGGAGAATGAAATGGAAAAAAAAGGGTATGACATGTTTCCTTGACTCATGCTGGACATCTAATGCGTACTCAGTAATGTTAGCTGTTATTGCTAATCAGATTTTTATTACTCAACATTTAAAAGTAATTTATTTTGTGTCTATAAAGAAATAGTTTCAAAAGTAAATGTGTTTCGATTAAAACAAATAATAGTTTGTTTTTCTGTCCTCACACTCAGAGTGGGTGGTATGTCAGTGACCACCATTTTGCTTGGTTCAGTGAGTACAAAAGCTTTTAGCAGTGGGGAGAGGAGTCCCTTAGCAACTGTATATCAGGCCACTGTTTTCCCGAAGGATCACAGCAGGAATACAGTTTATGTTCTTACCTTAACTTCCTTCATTTCCTTTAAAATGAAGGAACACTATTGACTCTTAAGCTGTATGGAAAAGGGAACTTTACAAAAAAATAAAAAAGCTTGATTAATTTTCTTAAGTGAAAAAAGCAATACATGCTTTTAATAATTAAAGCAATGTAATGTATCCCTTCTCAGGATTAAGTTTTATAAAATTATAAAAGTAACATCCATGCAATTTAAAAAAAGAGAGGAGAAAAGACATAAAAGGTGCACATGAACACTACATAGGACAGCTGAACCTTCGTTGTACTTCCCAGAACAAACACCTCAAACAATTTCATATGTGTGCTTCCAGAAATTTTCTTGGTTTACAACAGAATTTCCCTTTTCCTTTTTAAAACACAGATGACATACAAGACCTACTCTTCTGTACCTTGCTTTGTTTCACCTGATGTTATAACAGAGATTATGATGAATTAGTACTTACCAACTTATCTTGCCTTTTTAAACAGCTAAATGGTATTTTAGCTGCAGGCTCATAATTTATTTAGTCAGTCTTCTTATAATGGACTTGACTTTCTAGGTCTTTTGCTTTGTAGGTAATCTTCAATGAGAATGTGAAAATGTATGTGTATAAGTATACATATGTTTGCACATATATGAATGTACGTATATCAATATGCCCGGATGTGGTGCAAGTATCCTGCAAGCATGTGTAGGCGAAATTCTGATGTGTATTTACATTGCTGATAGCTATCGCTTCGTTGCATTCCAAGTTGTTTTCTTCAGTGTCGACTGCCAGCAGCAGAGGAAGAGGTTGCCCGTTTCCTCATTCCTTTGCTAGCATTAGGTAGTATCATATTTTATTTTTTTATTGTTTCCAATTTGATTTGAGAAGATAGTATCCTATTTCATCTTTTGTTTAAAAAATTCAGTAAGATCAATATATATCAGGATAAATTTCTAATAGATCAAAGATCTAAATGTTAAACCATGTGTGTATTAGAAGAAAACACAGCTAAGTTCCGTAGTATCTGAGAGTACAGGATAGTTTCTAATTAAGACTCAAAATCCAGAAGCAATAAGAGAAGAGGTGGATAAATTTGATATCCTAGAAACAAAAAAGTATAAGGCAACTATAAAAAAGTAAAATGATAAACTAGGAGACATATTGTAACTAATATTATAGGCAAATAATATTCTCTTTGTATATATACTGTTTATATGTGTTATTAAATTAAAACTTGAAATGAAAAATGACTAACCTGATAGAAAAGTGGGCAAAAGATATGAACAAGCTGAAAACTGAAAAAAAAAAAAAAAAAAAAAACCCACCTGCAAATGGTCTTTAAACATATGAGGAGATGCTCAACTCATAACAGGAAAAACACACGTTCAAACCTCACCTGGCTTTCTGTTTCTCACCCATTTAGCAAAAGCACACAGGTTTGATAGCACATTCTGTGGGTGATGCCTGAATAAACAGGCAACGTCTTGCATTGCTCATAGGGGTGCAAAGTGAGACACCCCTTAGGGAGGAGAATTTGGCAGTATATAATACAGTTACTTATGACTTCATCCTTTGACCCAGCAATCCTACTTTTTTGGACTTGATTCCAAGGATGATCTGGGATGAATACTGAATGATACGCACACTGCTATTTGCTGGATTCAGAGTCCAGGGTGCTAACCATTGTGCACTGCTATTCATTGCAGCACTATGCTGTGATAATGAAAGGCTAAATAATCAGATCTTGAGGTCTAGATTCCATCTGACTAGCCTAAAGGTTGTAGCCTTTCAAACCAGTTCTGATATCCCAGTCCAGGCACTGGCAATGTTTGGCTAATGTGCAGATGATTTTCAGTTTCATATGGGAAGTTAATAGTAGTGCTGTAGGCCGAATCTCAAAGTAGGTAAAAAAAATTTTTTTTTGGTTCCTCTCCAAGTCTTTCTCCAAACATGGTGCCTTCTTACTGTCTTCCTTCCTCAGTCCATTATTGTCTTATCTACCTAGTCCTTCTTTTCCTAAGGGCTCTTTTGTAAAATTGCTTCTTCTTCCTAGATACCGGAGGACCTGGCATGAATGCTCTGATTAAGGCAAGACCTTCTCTTCCCTGATATTTAGCTCAACAACCTATTCATTTACTAGTGGTAGTATATTTGAACATTTATTTTATTTTGGGTGATGAAGTGCTAGAAAGACATGTTTTTTGGTATTACTTGTTTGTTCTAGATGGTGCCACTCCAAGATAGATATGCTAAACTCACTTATTTCTTTTGTTTCAGATGCATTTTATCCTGTCCTGTCTCCTGTGTTAATGTTTGAAGTTGGCATATAGCTTAAAATTAGGAAAGACATGAATGTAATGTCCCACTCCTCTTGAAGACTGTTACAAAGTTGAGAGTGGTTTTTTATAGTTGATGGCATCTTAGAACCCAGGAAATGTGTTCTTTAGGGGACCAAAAATGTGGAATCAGCATTCTTTATTGGCTTATAGCCATACACAATACTTCTTCTCAGTCCCCTTGTGCAGTGAGTTTGTTTTCTGAGTTACTTAGTGAAAAGGAGAGCCTTTGCTGGGTGATTGTGGGTTGGCACAGAGCAGGCAAATACAGGTGAGAAAGGAAAATGAAAAAGTCTGGTTAATAATTTTACTTTTTTGTTAACAATACTAATATACAGACATCTCTCCTCCTTGAACTCTCAGCATTTAACATAGTTGATTACTCCTACTTCAAATATTAACACTTTTTTCCTCTGGATTTCAATGACATTATATGCCCTAGTTTTTATCCTCCTGTCTGATTGGCTGTTCTTTTTTCAATGTCATTTTCTCATCTCAACTTGTCTACTAGACCTCTGAATGACCCTGTTTTGTCTTGTACTTTTTCCTGTCCTTTCTCCATTTCCCCTCCACCCCTACTTATGTGAACTTATCCAGTCCTGTGGATTTAGATATCTTCTAGCAGGGGTGTCCAGCCTTTTGGCTCCTGTGGGCCACACTGGAAGAAGAGTTGTCTTGGGCCACATATTAAATACGCAAACACTAATGAAAACCGATGAGGAAAGAAAAGGTTTTAAGTAAATTTATAGCTTTGTATTGGTCCGCATTCATAGCCATTCTGGGCTGCATGCAGTCCACAGGCCGTGGGTCGGACACCCCTGCTAGAATTTTGATTCTATTTTTGTCTACAGCCCGAGAGACTCCTCTGAGCTTTGGTTTCATATATACAAATGGCTGATCAGAATTTCTAATTGCATGTTTCATGGGGATCTCAAATATACCATGCCAACTGCCCCCACCCCCCATTGATTTTCTCATCCCCAAATCTGTTTCTTTCCAAACCCTTCCTGTCTCAATGAATTGCACCACAACCAACTGACGTGCAGGCTAAAATCCTTTCCCTGTGCTTGGGAATCCTATATGCTTACCTCTGGTACGATTCAGATCTAATCTTTCAGGGAGTCCGGCTCCAAAATATGCCTCCACCTACTTCTCACTCTTGCCATTGCTATAATCCTGGTCCAGGTGCCACCTGGTTTCCTTGCCTTTGCTTTTTCATTTGCCCCATCTACGGTCCTATCTTCAGAGTGCTTCCAGAATGGGCTTTCTGAAGTAGAAATCCATTCATGTTTGAAACTCAATTGCCAGCATGTAATCTGGTTCCTGCCTACCTCTCTGGCCTTTCTCTCCCGACTCTCCCTGTGTCCAGTCACACTGGTTTTCTCTCTGTTCCTAGAGCATGGTAAGCTCGCTCTCTTTGAAGGCCTTTGCTTTTGCAGGATCTTCTCTGAAAGCTCTTTCTTCCCTTCTTTGCAGATTCCTTCCCATTATTTAAGCCCCAATTCAGATTTGAATTTTGAGGGAGACTTATTTTGACCAGCAACCTTTGGGTTCTGCAAATTATTTTTTGTCCATTACACTTTTTTTTATTGTCCTAATGTCATTGACTGGTACCTGGAATGATTTAGCTTGTTTGTTTGTTTTTCCCCCCATCACACTTCCTCCTTAAGAGTGTAAATTCCTTGAGGGTAGAAACTCTTGTTACAGCCATATCCCCAAAACCTAAAATAGAGCCTGGTACATAGTAAGCTGTCATTGTGCTTTGGTTGTTGACTGATAATTTTATGCTTGTACATAGAACTGTCTTTTGACAATACTAAGTAAAGATACGGTAACACAAAACTAAGTTCAGAACTAATTTGATAAGAAACTGCTCATTGGGGAAAGACTTATCTTTTGTGGTTGGTTACTAAAAAGTTAGGTAATTTGTGAGCATTTTCGTATATTCACCAGTTTCCTGTTGATTGCAGCTGCTGGATCACCAGCATAGTGTTCGCTTTATTTTGACAGAATTCCAGACAGAGCAGAATGATTTGCTGTGTTTATTGCTAAGTTCCCTTGAGAGGGCTATTGTGGAAATATGGTGAAAGTTGTCTGATGGCTTTAGGGTGACTGAATGGAGAATGTGCCAGGATACCAACCTGACATCCGGCACAGGTAGCTCTGTCCCTAGATTTTTGTTTGTTTGTTTTTAAAAAACCCACAGTCTCTGTATTTTTATCATTATGATAGATATCCATGACTTTTTGTTATATGTGCAGCACATTGCTTGTAGTTTTTGCTTCATCTTTTCAAATTCAACATTTGGTAGCTTAGTTGGTTAGAGTGTTGGCCTAATATACCGAGAATACAGGTCTGACCCCTGGTTAGGGCACCTATAAGAATCAACCAATGAATGCATAAATAAGTGGAACAAGAAATTGATGTTTCTCTCTCACTTGCTCCCTTCTCTCTAAAATCAATCAATAAAAAAAATTCAACATTTGTTTAATAAATATTTAATGTGTACCCACTATGTATCAGGCACTATAATAAGTGCTGGGGATATAGCTGTGAATAGATAAAGTCTCAGTTCTAAATATTTGTTAAGTAAATTGGTGACTTTCTTGAAGCTTATTTCAGAAGATTAGTATGACCTTCAGAGCTTTAGGAAGTTGGTAAAAGTGCTATATGTATGTAGTTTCACACATTGTCTCTCTATAATCTTTCTTCTTGTACCTCCTTGTGTATTGTGTAGTGTTCTATGGTATTTGAACGTCTATTTTGTGCCCATTACTGCATTAGGATCTGGGCATTCAGACAGCACCAGGTGAAAATGTTGTCTTCAGTATTTTTTGAATAGTAATAAGTGCAGACTGGAAAAATGAATCATTTTAATACAGAATTATAAAGTGCCAGAATAATCTATGCACAGTCTAGTATGGAAGTGCAGAGAAGAGGCATCTAACAAACTTCAGGCTGAGACCGAAGGATGAGTAGGAGTTAGCTGGGTGGATAGGCAGGTGAAGAGCTATATGAGTTGCCATTCTGAAGAAAACAAAGGTATTATAGGCAGATGGCAGAGCACAAGGTTTAGAAATTCCAGGTAGTTTGGTATGGTTGGAGGGATAGATGAATTTAGGGAGAGGTGAATGTTGAAGTTGAAGAGGTGCTGGATCTGGATAGACCTTGAATATCAATGTGAAATCATTGGAATATTGCAAGAATACTAAGATCAGATTGAAATGCCATCTTTCAGATGGCATTGTGGGGAACAGTTTGTAGGGAACTGGAGGAGGTTGGTGAATACTCATCATTTCTGAGTTTGACCAAGGAAGTGACATAATCAAATTTATGTTTCATAAAATGCCACTCGGGCTGTTGGGTGGGATGTACACATGGTGTGGGGATATGAATAGGAGGAGGGAAATGAGTCAGGAAGGATTGTAGTACTCAGCTGGTATATAGTAATAAAGAACTTCTTTTTGCCTTTTTAGCATTTTAAGAATTTTGGGACCCTGCTTCTTTATAAAAATATTTTACGGTTTTTATAATAAAATGCTGGGGGAAAAGTTTTTGCCAAATTGCTAGAAGCGTTGACGTGCTCACCCTCCCTCTCACATAATGCGGTCACCTGAAGCTCCCTTCTCCTGCTGGTTGTACGCACAGACATCTGTGTGTCCTCTGAGTTCTTCACGTTTTTGACCTTAGCTTCTGTTCTTCCAGAAACACCGTTGAAGGTGCTGCAGTTTTCAATTTTGGATTTCCTTTTGTTGTGCTAATCCTATTTTAAAGTGGAAGTCCTTTTAGGCAGCAAGGTAGTTGGACTGGCATCAGGCATTTATAAATTCATTTCACCAAACGCAATGGATTTGGGTGATTTGTTGCACTGCTAGTGCATTCATTATAGAATATAACAATATCTAATCAAATTGTTGGGAGGAATAAAAGCCTCAGTTTGAGGTAAACCTTTAACTTTTTTCAAGGAAGACAAATTATATTTTAAATAACTCTCAAGCTGGAGAGTATTCAATGTTCGATAATACATGTGCTTGAAAAATATTAACATGTAGCCCAAAAGAGGCCATTTCATATTCAGAGGTAAGATTAGGACAGTTACACTTTAGTTTTTGGAAGTTATTGGATACTATCAAGTATTGAAAATACAGGGAGCAAATGATGATCCTCTTTATATTTTAATGAAAAGATAATAGCACAGGTTATACATTTTAATATTTATTTCTCATGAATATCCCCATGTTATAGCAGTTAGCCATTATATTGTAATTGCCTGTTTACTTGACTCTAGTCTCTTCCCCTCTCTGCTCTCGAGACCCAGTGGTCCCAGTGCCATCTGAGAAAGCCCTTGGATATTTCTGATGGTTAAATGTCATACTTTTCTTTCTTGTATTCATTTTTTTAATAGAAAATGCATCAGACGCAGATTTGTGGCTCCTGAATAGTTGTACTGTAAAAAACCCGGCTGAAGATCACTTTAGAAACTCAATTAAGTAAGTAGAAGTTGATTTTTTTCTTAATTGTTTTCTAAGTGAGGTAATAGTTATTTTAAGGAAATTAGCTTTTAAAACATTGCTGATAGAAATATTCAGTGTGTATCAAAAAAGCATGACTTGGACTTTTAATATTCTGTTGTTTTGCATTTATCTGATAAAGAAGGGAACTTTAATGTAGCCTTTTCTAATAGATGATTTGAGTATTTGTGAAGTTAGCTAATAGGTGATTGGAATATTTGTTAAGTATCAACAATGCACTCTCCTCAGGGAATCCATTCTGTACTTTTTGAAAATACCCAAAGCAATCCTTTCCTCTTTTCTCTTCCCTGCCCATTGGCACTGTTCTAGGTGCTAGTACTACCTGGCTATCAAGGGAAATACAGTTTGTTGGGGGAGATGGGCATGTAAGTCCTTGTTTCTTGCTTTGTTCCCTATAATTGAAGTAAAAGAAGTACCTTGTTTTCATATGTGCTCTGAACCTTACCCCCCCCCCCCACCTTCTTAGAAATCTCATTTTATAAATTATTTCCTCATTCTCCTACGTTTTTAACCTCTGCAGTTCCACTGGTGCCTTGTCATTGGTATTAAACATGCTCAGGTGTAATCACACCCATGTACCCGTTTGAGCTATTGTCCTGCTTTTCTTCCTGCTTTCCCTGCCTGACTTAAGATTCTTCACCTCCTGACTTCACTCTCAAACGCATTTCCCTCTCCCCCACAAATTGGTTTTATTATGAAATACCCATATATGATTTATGAAACCTATAGTTTAAAAAACAATAATAAAATTAACACCAATATGTTCGCCACGCAGCTGAAACAATATGATGTCAAAACCTTAGAAACCCTCATGTGTCCCTTTTTCAATTATGCCCCTAAAAAGTAACTTTTATCCTGACTTCTGTGAGTCATGCCATTACTTTTATTAGTAAATTTACCATCTGTTTAATATGTCTCTGAAAAATTGGTTGTTTAGTTTTGCCCTGTTTTAGGCTTTAATTTATTGGACTTAAACTGTGTTCTGATATTTGCTTCTTTTCCTAAGCATTCTGCCTTTAGATTTATCTGTGTTGATGGATGTAAAATTACTCTGGTTACTTGTTGCATGAGTTTGCCGCAATTTATCCATTTTATTTTTGGTAGAGTTTTGAGTTTTTCCAGTGCTTTGGTTATATGCATATTTTGAATATTTTGCTACTCTAATGTTTTGAACATGGTTCCTGGTGTACATGTGCAGTAGTTACTTTAGGATATGTAACTAGGAGTTGAATAATTGGGTCATGGATATGTACATATTTAAAACTTAATAGATAATGCCAAACTGTTTTCCCAAATGCATGTATCAGTGTTCTTTCCCATCAGTGCCAGTGAATGCAGGCAGTTGTTTTTCTCTTTTTCTCTTTTTTTAAAATCCTCACCTGAGAACATGTTCATTGATTTGAGAGAGAGAGCGCACGCCATCAATCAGTTGCCTCCTGTACACACCCTGACCATGGACCACACACATAACCTAAATATGTGCCCTGACCAAGGATTGAACCCGCAACCTTTTGGTGTACAGGATGGCACTCCAACCTACTGAGCCACCGGGCCAGGACGGCAGTTGTATTTTTTAGTTCTTGCTGATAACTTGATATGAGCAGATTTCTAACTTGCCAGTCTGATGGTGGAGATGGTATCTCAGTGTGATTTTGATTTGCATTTCCATGATTACTGAGGATGCTGAGCATTTTTAATGTTTATTGGCCATTTGAATTTTTTTTGTGAACTGACTTTTAAAATATTTTTTTCTGTTGACTTGTCTATTATTTATTTATAGGAACACATTACATGAAGACTAGATCCTAATCCTTATGTGTTACACGTGTTGCAGATATCCATTGTGGCTTATCTTCTCACTTTCTTTAGTGTTATCTTACGATGAAGATAAATTCTGGTTTAAAATTTATCAAACTTTTCTTTTGGGTCTGTGCTCATAATGTTCAAGAAATCTTTTCTTAACCTGAAGTTAAGTTATTCTCCAATATTTTCTAATACAAGTTTTATGGATTTTACTTCATACATTTAGGTTTATAATCCATGTGGAATTGATTTCTTTTTTTGTTTGTGTGTTTATATGGTGCCAGGAAGGGGGTCCCAATTTATTTTAAATTAAAAAAAAATTAGTTTTTTTTCATGTAGAAACCAAATTTTTCTAGTATCATTGTTTTTGTTTTTTTAAAAACTTATCCTTTCTACTTTTATCTGTGTATTACCCACTCTGTCATATGCTGAGTATCCATAAATACTTGTGTCTGTCTCTGGGTTTTATTTAGTTTTATTGCTCTATTTCTTTACACTTTTTTTCTACACAGTCATAATTAGTATAGATTTATATTAAGTCTAGATTTTTGAGAATGCTATTGCCTTTTTGTGTTCTTTAAGAGTGTCTTGGGTTTCCTTTGCCCTTCCATGTCGATTTAGTATCATGTTTCAAGTTCAACAAGTGATTTTGATTGTAATTACATTGAGAGGAAAATTGATATCTTTTTCATTATGAGGTTTTCAGTCTATGAATAAGATATTTAGGTCACTTTTGACATTCTAAGGATTATAATTTCTTTATGTAGCTCCTGTGCATCTTTTAGATATTTCATCCTAACAGTGTAGATACCAAGTTATTCCAGTGTCATTTATTTATTTTTTAAAAGATTTTATTTATTTATTTTTTAGAGAGAAGGGAAGGGGGAGGGAAAGAGAGGGAGAGAAACATCAATGTGTGGTTGCCTCTCATGAGCCCCTCCACTGGGGGCCTGGCATGCAACCCAGGCATGTGCCCTGACTGGGAATGGAACCGGCGACCCTTTGGTTTGCAGGCTGGCACTCAGTCCACTGAGCCACACCAGCCGGGGCCCCAATTTCATTTATTTTTAAAAATCTATTTTTTCTCCTTTTACCTGTGCAGTATTTTTTTCTTTATACTATTATAAATGGTAAATTAAAAGAAAAACCTCATTTTCTAAATGTGTTTACTCCCTTGGGCTCAGAGAATTATGTCATGCAGCAGTGTGGAGGATGGTTGGGCATAAATAAGGGTGTAAATCAGGAGTCCACTTAGGACAGAGTTGCAGTAGTCCAGGTTCCGATGGTCTCATTTCAGGTGGCAGCGTTCAGAGTTGGAAGGAAAGAATTGATTTGAGAAAGAATTCTTTATGCTTTCAGCATTGTTAAATGTGACCTTTAGTTCTCTTGTTAGGATGATATAGGGAATTCCAGAAAGGGAGTTCAATTTTGAGGAAAGACATATTTTGGTTTGGATCTTCTTGTATGTGAAGTCATAGCTAAATATTGTAATAAAGTAATAGATAACATTTGATCTGTATTAATTGTGTTCTTTGTAGCAGGCACTGTTCATAGTGCTTTATATCAATTGGATATTGTCTATCTCAACTCTTACAGGCTATCACATTGTAGTTTTCAACTTTGTATTGATTTTATAGATGAAGTGCTATCTTTCATAGATGACGTTCTCTAAGGCTGTTCGGTTAAGAAATGGTAGGGTGAGATTTTTCTTCCTTTTTTCTTTTTAATCCTTACCCGAGGACATGCTCATTGAGTTTAGAGAAAGTAGAGGGAGGGAGAGAAAATTGATGTAAGAGAGAAACATCAATCAGTTGCCTCTGCTATGCACCCCATCTGGGGACCGAACCTGCAACATAAGCATGTGCTCTGACCAGGAATCAAACCTTCGGCTTTTTGTTTTACAGGATGACGCTCCAACTGAGCCACAGCAGCCAGGGAGGTGGGATGTTAACCTAGAAAGTCTAACAAGGAGCCTGTATGTTTAGTCATTTTATGACAGTGCTTCCCAGATAAAGATGTAGGGGTAAACAATTGTAGAATTGAGGCAGTTATCACCTTAGTGATATAAATTCTATATTATTTGCATAGAAGCCATAGTTGAATGTGATGGCCTCCTCAACTCAGAAATTACGGAAGGAGCAGAGCAGAGTTCTCTCCAGATCTGTGGTGGGTTTCAGAGGAGGGTGGTAGTAATGTGGGGGGAAACGGGAATTTGGGGCATATTAAGGAGCGGGAGAAGGACGACTTAAACCAAGAGCAGAGAATTATGTTTACCAGATGCTGCTCATTTTTAAAGACTCTTTTTTATTTAATGAAAAGTCTCTCATGTTCTCAGATTATCTGTCTTTTCCCTATAGGAAAAGTAAATAAGATGTAAAGGTGTTTAGTGTTACTGATACCCCTAAGTGCAGAGCTCAGAGAGTTTAGTTTCTGTAATCATCAGTTTTATAATCTAATTGATGGATGTGCTTCTAGGTGGTTTCTGAAAGTTTAAAAACTCTAACTTGTGTTAATGAGTTTTGTTTATAAATATAAGCTGTGGTCCGAATGAGTTCGGAGTAATGACACGGTGTTTTAATGACTGAGTGAGGTAGCCATATAAGAAAAGTTTGTCATTTTAACACTACAGAGTTAGTGGAGTCAGGCACAGGTTCCTTTAAATGTACTTTTCTGCTTGTTCTAACAAAAATTTAAAAACCATATTATGGGTGATTAAGTAATTTAAAAAATATGGCTTTGAAGGCTTTTTGATAAACACAACTAGTTTTAACACCTAAGCTAACATTGGTTTGTTTCTAAAATAAATACAATGCTGTAAAAAGCACAATTGACATGAAAACATCATCTTCAAGTGACATTTATACACTTAAAAATTTTCCATGATAGATTAGATTACCTACTCTGCTAAGCATTTTGCTTCATTTAGATGTTTTCCCCTTTGTCATCATCTCCTAACAAAGAAAAACAAAGATGAATAGTTCATAAATTTGTTACACTCTGTCATACTACCCATTTATCTTCTTTCATTGTCTAGGTCCATCGTTTCCCTTCAGCTCCTCTGTCCCCTCTCCCTGCCTCCCCCCACCTCCCACCTCATTATCGTGAGGCAAGATATAAATTCAAGGAGAGTCTGGTAGGGTGTTTCCTCTTTCCTTGTAATCCCTTATACTCAAATGCAAAGATTTACAAGGAAGGGCTGGGCCTATTTTTTCCTATCCTGGACCCCCTATAAAAATGATTGCTTCACTTTGTCACTCATTCCCCTGTTTGTCATCATTTTTGATTTTCTGCTTTTGTTCTTCTTCTAATGTATTTAATAATTATTTGTCTTTAATTCCTTACTATCTTATTTTATCTCTCTTGAGCCTCCAGGCAGTAGACCAGCTTGTTGTTGTTTTTTTTTTTAATATATTTTATTGATTATGCTATTACAGTTGTCCCATTTTTCCCCCATCATTCCCCTCCACCCTGCACACCCTCTCCCACCCACGTTCCCCCACTTTAGTTCATGTCCATGTGTCATAAGTTCTTTAGCTTCTACATTTCCCACACTATTCTTGCCCTCCCCCTATTTTCTACTCACTATCTATGCTACTCATTCTCTGTACCTTTTCCCCCTCTCTCCTCCTCCCACGCCCCTGTTGCTAACCCTCCATATGATCTCCATTTCTGTGTTTCTGTTCCTGTTCTAGCTGTTTGCTTAGTTTGCTTTTGTTTTAGGTGTGGTTCTTAATAGCTGTGAGTTTGATGTCTTTTCACTGTCCTATTTTTGATCTTCTTTTTCTTAGATAAGTCCCTTTAACATTTCATATAATAAGGGCTTGGTGATGATGAACTTGACCTTATCTGAGAAGCGCTTTATCTGTCCTTCCATTCTAAATGACAGCTTTACTGGATAGAGCAATTTGGGATGTAGGTCCCTGCTTTTCAAGATTTCAAATATTTCTTTCCAGCCCCTTCTTGCCTGGAAGGTCTCTTTTGAGAAATCAGCTGACAGTCTGATGGGAACTCCTTTGTAGGTAACTGTCCCCTTATCCCTTGTTGCTTTTAGAATTCTCTCCTTCATTTGAATCTTGGCTGATGTAATTACGATGTGCCTTGGTGTGTTCCTCCTTGGGTCCAACTTCTTTGGGACTCTCTGAACTTCCTGGACGTCCTGGTAGTCTATTTCCTTTGCCAGATTGGGGAAGTTCTCCTTTATTATTTGTTCAAATAACTTTTCCACTTGTTGCTCTTCTTCTTCTCCTTCTGGGACCCCTATAATTTGGATGTTGGAACGTTTAACGATGTCCCAGAGGTTCCTAAGCCTCTCCTCATTTTTTTGAATTCTTGTTTCTTCCTCATTTTCTGTTTGGTTGTTAGTTTCTTTCTTCTGGTCCACCCCATTGATTTGAGTCCCAGTTTTTCTTCCATCTCTATCAGTTCCCCATGCATCTTCCTTCATTTCACGTATTGTAGCCTGCATTTTTTCATCTAATTTGTGAGCAAAATCAACCAATTCTGTGAGCATTTTGATGACCAGTGCTTTGAACTGTGCATCTGATAGGTTGGCTATCTCTTGGTCGCTTAGAAGAATTGGCTCTGGGGCTTTTATTTGTTCTCTGGTTTGAGCCATTTTTGGTGTTTTTTTTTTTTTTTTTTTGTTTTGGTTTTAGTCTGGTCTCGGCTATTACGTAGTGAGGGGTGGAGCCTTAGGTGTTCCTCAGGGCGGGGCAGCCCAGTCGCTGGGTTGTGACGCTGTATGTGGGGGCGGGAACAATGGCGCCTGCTCAGCTCTCTCCTGGATTCAGTCCCTTCCACCACTTTCCCTTTGCCTGGACTTTCTGCACCCACGAATGTGGGACTGCCTGGTCAGCCAGCTGCCTTGTGCGGCCTCACTGGGTCTGCACAGTTGCCCCCCTGTGCCCGGGGTCCGCCAGCTGCTGCCTGTGGGCCCGGGGACCGCCAGCCGCCGCCTCTGCACCTAGAAACTGCCAGCCGCTGCTGCTTGCGTTCCTGGGTCCGCACCTCCACTTTTTCCTGCCGCGACTCCGCCCCTCTTACCGGTCTGGATGAATGGTTGTTGGACTTTCGTACAGTTCAATTTTCTATCAGTTCTGGTTGTTTTCTTGTTTCTAAATATTTGTTGTCCTTAATTTTGGTTGTAAGAGGAGGCACAGTGTGTCCACCTACGCCTCCATCTTGGCCGGAAGTCTAGACCAGCTTGTTTTGACAGTAAAGAAAGATGACTCTGAGGGACTTACTCTCTCTCATGTGATTAATACAGTCTTATTGATTCAGGCCCACAAATTGATTGTGAATTTCTGACAAAATAACCATGGCCTGATTTTTGTGGGGATGGAGGGACTCTTTCTCCTGGTGGTAGTGGTGGTCAAAATATTAGTTTTGCAACTTCACAGTATAAATGATATTGGGAAGTGTATTTAACCTTGGTCAGAGAGAATATTGGCTTAGAATGATAGAAAATAATAATAACTAGTACAGATAACAAAACACTCCATCTTTAAATAATTCTTTAGTCAGAATACCTGATATGAAAATGCATATTTGTATTCATCTGTAGGCTGTCTTATCTGTAGGTTTTCTACTAGTTAATCTAATCACTAAAGGTTTATAGTGTTTATAAATGACGTTTAGATTTATAAAAGAATAGGAATTTTACATAGCAAAAATGGAGGTAAAATATATTTTTTGCTGCCTTTTGACTTTGAAATCTTAAGTGCTATTACCTTTTACTAATTTTGAAAAAATTGCCGAGCCCACGATGTGTGATGGCAGCCTTCTGCATGCATCTCTTTTCCTCTTGAGCATTGGCCAATTGCCCTGTTCTTGTTTCATTCATTATACCAGTTTGATTTAGACATATGGCCTTTAACTTGAGGGGTTCTTGAGTAAACAAAAATGTTTTTGAAAGAGATCAAAAGTTTCAAAGAAAAATTTGCTCCTAATGAGAGTATCAAATAAGAAAACTCTTTAGTTAATGCTTTATAGAAATGTGGGATCTTTTCCGTGCCACCTAAAGGAGGTCATTCAGAGGCTGGTGAAAATAAACACATCTTGTGTGTTCTATATAAATGACAGAAAGAATGGCCAGCTTGCTTTGATCATGGATTGTCAACCTCTGTTTGACCTTGTGTATTATTAACCCAAATGGGCATTGCGATTTAGCTATACTGATAGTAGATAGACAAAAGTCTCTAGTTCTTTTGAACCACCTTTGTAGAAATAAATGGTAATGTAGAAGGAATGATTTAGCTGTCTCAGTGAAATGATAGGAAAGAACAATTAGAAATATAAGGACAAATGGACAGAGGAGAAAAGTGTGCTGAGACAGAAGATACCTGCTTTGTATAATATCTTCTGTCTATAGGAGAGCTCCTTATATATAATTCTGTTGATCAAACAACTTATTGGATAGCCATTCCTATTATGAAAATATTTTTTTACTTTATTGGATTTAACTTTGAGTTCTTCATCATAAATTGAAGGTGGGGGAGGTACCAGAATATTATTTCAACTTGAATTTGTAAATGAATTACCTTCAAAAAAGTTGACTTTATTAAGAATAGAGAAGTGCTTTCCCTTTTAGTTAGTACTTACCTAGTTTAAAAGAAAATTAAAAAAAACTTGATGGGTTCTGTTTTTAACTAGATTTGTTAGTAATCAGGTTGTCTTTTTCTTTTTTTAATTAAAAAATCTGGCATTGGAAGATAAAACACTGGAATTTAGTTTGTCCTTTTGCAAGAAACAGGTTTGGTAACACAAGTTGTTTTCTGAAGCCTATTAATAATGCACATTGTGGATTTTTCTTTAAAATTAGATGTTTTAATTTTAGCTTTTCTAGTTGTATGAAATAGCTTTAATTGAATAGATTTTTTTATACTTTTATGTTATTGTTTAAAATGTCAGTAGCAGATATAGTGAATCACTCTGTGCTTTTCCAGTCACAGTCACATTGTTTCAGTTATTTTTGCCCAACAAAAAGTTAGTTCAAAATACTGTACTATTTGACTTAATATGTGTTATTGGTCAGGAATTATCTATTGCAATTTTTTTTCTTAGTAGTGCTGTGCTTAATATGTGTTTATACTTCCTCTGCCCATTTCTCCATCTACTTCCATTGTTTAGATACTGTCTACGTTCAGATTACTTCCACATTTCTGTTTCTGACCCTAGTCTGTCCTCCCAGGATACAGACTTGTGAATCCCACTGTTCCCTGCACTTCTCCGTTTACATGACTCATTGACACTTCAAATCACGGGAACCCCTTCATTATCTACCTCACCATTCCCCAGCTGGAGTTTTTCCATTCCTGTCTTGTTTGGTTGTGTGGTCACCACCAAGTAGACTCGGAATGTTCCTTGATTCTCTGTTTCTTTCCCCTTTTTTATCCCTGTCCTCAAGGATTGATTCTACTTTAAAGCACCATATTTCTCGGACTATAAGATGCACCCCCCAATTTGGGAGGGAAAGAGGGGGTGCATCTTATAGTCTGAATGTAGCTTACCTGGCCTGCTGTGGGGTAGGGGTCGCGGCCTATGTTATTTATGTTATTAAACATTTTACCACATTTTTGCTTCAAAAGTTTTCCCCCATTTTCCTCCTCTAAAACCTGGGTATGTCTTATGATCCAGTTTGTCTTACAGTCCAAAAAATTTGGTATCTCTTCCTTCTTCCTCTTGATCCCTTCCTTTGCTTTCCCTTTGCCCAGTGTGAATTGGTATTTTATTGCATATTTGGTAATAGAGCGCTCCCCTCTCAGCACTTGCAGTGAATCACTGTGTTCTCTTGTTTCATAACATTGCCACACACTAGACCATATCTTTTGAATTTAATCCTTTTTCTCCATCTCTATTGCTAATGTCTTAGTTATGGTCCTCCTTATCTATCTCTTGCTCTTAATATTATAGTAGATTTTTAGCTTTCCTCAGCTTCTTTTCTGTTGCAGTTCATGCTTTCCTCTCCTTCATGTCCTGTAATGATTCCTTCTCAGCTACAGGGTACAGATAAACATATTGGTGTAACAAGTATTTAAAAAAATCTATTCGTTGCCTGCATTCCTGACCTCTTTTCTTGCCACTCCTCCATAGAATTTTACATTTCCCTAAATTATGTGATTTTTCAGACACATTATGCATTTACATATATTCTTCCTTTTCCCTGGAATATGCTCGCCCTTTCCCCTCAATGCACGCGCGCACGCGCACACACACACACACGCAAACACCCCATGTAATCCTGCTTGGCAACCTGTTTGTCTTTTGGAACTCACATCAAAGGTTATCTCCCATCTAACTCCCGCCCTAACCTTCCAGTTCTGCAGGGCGATCGCCCTCTGTGTTGTGCTCCTCTTTATCCTGTGGGAGCATCTGTCCTTGTAGGTGACATTTTATTATTTGTTTACGGATTTGGCTCTTCACTAAGTTGAGTCTTGAGGTCAGGTGATTGACCTCGGGGAAGTCCTTTTTCGTGGATTCTTTGATCTTCTAACTCTATCATGTAATGATTTTCCTTTCCTTGGGGAATAGATACCATGAATAGAATAAGACTGCTTGTCAGTTATTCTAAGAATGGTACTCCAAGACCTGTGTGAATCCCTTGTTAGTAACGGCTGTATATATATTTGCAAAGCAGAATGAACATTCTAATTTTCAAATATTGTATTTAAAAGATTCTCTTTAGAAATATGTTGTTTTGTTTTTTATGCTTTGCTTATGGACTAGGGAGAAATCTGCCCCTTCTTTTCCTAAATGAGGTTAGAAACGTCTGTTTGTCACTATTAGTCTATGTTTTCTTTCCAGAGGGTAGTAGTGAGAAGGGTAAGAATTTATCTCCTTTCTTGGAGTAATTGCTTGGTTTTGCTGGCAGAAGTTCAGCTGTGAATGGCCAGACCCTGTTTTCCTGCCAAACTAAGTGTGCTGGGCCAGCTTCAGGATCTTGGCCATTGGATTAACTAACTGAAACATCTCATCTTGAGTCAGAGGGTAAGAAAGTTGTAGATAAAACCCTGGTAATGTTTGACCTCGAGTTTGACACAACAATTGTAATTACTCAACACATGGTTGTACAATTAGGTTGAACTTGTTCTTCCTTTTTTAGGAAGAGAGTTTAGCATCATTCTGCTGCCAGTGCATCAGTGAGTCATTGTTAATATATTATTTTATGTTAAGTATATTATAAACTATATTATTATCATAGCACTTGTCTTATATTTGAGTGTTAAATCCAGTTTTGATGAATGAGCAAAGAATATCAGATTACCACCAAAGTGGGGAAAAAATCAACATGGCTGTTGTGGGGGAAGAAGTACAAGCGTTAGACAGGCTAATTTGATGGAGGATCTCTGTGGACGAGTCAGCCAGTAAGATGTGTGCAGACAGTGGCGTGGTCTTGCCTGTGGACCCTTTGTCCCTAGAACAGTGCCTGGTAAACAGTTGGCTCTGAGTAATTCAGTGAAATGAAGGCTGATTTGACAGAAACCCAACTTCTCTGCAGAAGTTACTGTTTATGTGTTAGGTCTTCTTCTTGTCTACCATATGTGAATTTGTATTATGGAAGTCCTAAGTCATGGTTCTGTTTAGTCTACATTCTGTTGTTGCTAGGACTGTATTATTTTTCCCCCGTCAGCTAGTCTAGGGTTAATAATGGTATTGGAGTAACATGCTTTCTGGAAACATAAATGAAGAACTCTCTGTTGATTCCTAAAGTGAGGGGTGAGACTTATATAATTCAGAGCAGATTTTGACCAATTTCCTGCTACAAGCTTTAGTTGCTTATCCCCTAATCGTGGAAACACACAGAGATGAATGGGAATGCAGGGAGATTATTATGTGACATATCCCACTGAGAAATTTGATGGGAAATAAGGGAGAAAGTATATTTGAAGGTTGAATTCCTGGTTGACTTAAGAAAATGAAGGAATAGTTAAATTTACAGTTGAAAGATATCTTAATTTGCAAGTCAGAAACACAAAAAGCATTCAGATATAGTAAGTCATTTTAAAATGCAAAACTGAGTTTTGTAGTTATCTAAAATCTTTTTGGAGAACAGTATTTTGCATATTTTATGATTACTGTTATATCAACAGTTGCTCTGTTTTTGCCATTTTAAGCAAGAGCGTGAGTGAAAGAGGTCACTGTGTTATGTGCTAGCAACAGCTGGCTGATAGCATTGAATACTTATGTAATTAAATATATGTGCTGGCTGTTGTCCTAACAGCTCTGTAGGTGGAGGCCCCAGAAAGCATGCAGATACTTGCTGTAGCAGTATTAAAGAAGAAATCAACATGATCTAAGCCTGTGCTTTCTGCCAAGACTGATTTCCTATTGTTTTGTTTTGAAAGACATTCTGCTTATTCTTGATGTGTGTGTGTTTATACAACAGTAGAGAAAAAAAGATGCTTGTGTTTTTTTCTTCTTTTACTCTATGCTCTTAAGTGTAAAAAACATAATCTTAATTTTTACTCACTCAGTAGTGTTGTTTAATTAACTGATAACATGAAATAAAAAACACATGGCCTTTCAATCAAAAGACACGATACTAAAATATTAACTGTATCTGTTTCTTACTTTGGTTTACATTTGTGTGTCCTCTGGGCCATTTTTAAGAAGTTACTTTGATTTTAGACTACACTAAGGTGTGGTTGTTTATGATAATAAAAAATTGGGATGGGGTGGCAGTGAAGGATAAATCAAATCCTCAGGTAAAATGCAATTGTGCTTTTAGCTAATAGCCTTATCTCTGGATGCAAATTCTGCTCAAAGTACCCTGTGTTTACCTCTGTTACTGTTTCTGTAGTTCAGGGGCTGAGGCCCTTGAGTATGGGCTTTGATGATTGGATGGCCCCTTTGTGGGTATTAGAAAAAGATACCAGTGCTGGTAGACACAATGCTGAATGGCTGTGTGTGGCTGCCCCATGTAAATATCTGTATTGTAATTATTTCTACCTGTCTATACCCCATTTCAGAGTTCCTTAGGGGCAGCCACTGTGTCTTTTATTCCACCACCTAGTACAGTGGTTGATCATGATAGTTGAACAAATGAATGAATCAGCTCATATGTTTGCTTTCTCTCTATATTTATCCTTTGGACTCCCCCACTCTTACCCCCATCCTGCTTCTGTTGGAACTAGTGTCTTCTTTTGTAGCTTTTCACAGAACTTTTTCTGTCTCTCTTTCTAATTAGGTTGTATCACTTAGAAATTAAATTCAGCTTCATGTCATAGAAAACTTCAAAAGTGGAGGCTTAAATAAGATAGGGGACTTATTTTTCCTCATATAATGCAAAGCACATAGTTAGGAAGTTGCTGGCTTTTGTTTAGCAATTCAAGGATATGAGGGCTAAGTCTCTGCAGTTTTATTGATCTCTCCACAATTGTGTTAAATGGTTGTTACTCTCCTGCCAGCATGGATACTTTCCAAAAAAGAGGAAGTACCAAAGGGTCAATATCAATTGATTTTGTCTCTCCTTTAAGGAATTCTATTGGAAGTCTCATTCAAAACCCTGTGCTTACATGTCATTGGCTGGAACCATATCACATGACTATTTGTAAGGGAGGCTAGGCAATGTAGAGTATTATTATTTGTTTTAGACTGGTCACATCGTTACTCCCAACAGAATTGGGGTTTTGTCGTAAGGAAGAATGCTCACTGGGGCTATGTCTCTGCTGCAGGTTGTAATCTTGGAGCAAGATATGTATTTTATTGATTTTCTTTGTTTGTCAGAATAGTGTGTTAGATGAGGTCTTCAACAGCCTTGTAAACAAATGACCCTTTTTTTCTCCTGTTTATTCAGAATGTTAAGAAAAAATATAATTGACATTTTAAAATTTTCCCTCTTTTTGGTTACTGTGCGCCATCTCTGATGAAGTAATAACAACAAAATACACAGGAGAAGCTCATGGCTTAGATGTTGCACACCCAAAGAATAGTAGTAGTGGTAGTAGTAATAGTAATGATAAAGAATACAGCAGGTGTTTGAAAAATGTCATTTTGTTAAATAACGTTGATGAGAAGAGAAAGAAGTTGCCTCCAGGCTGCGAGTTCTCCCCATTTTGGGTGGGTTTTCTCTGTGGACTCGGGGTTCCTCCCATATCCCAAAGCCATGCATGTGAGGGGTGAGTTGGCATGTCTAGCTGATCCCAGTCTGAGTGAATGTGGGTGTGAGTGGCTGTGTGATGGGAGGGTGTCCTGTCCAGGGTGAGTCCCAGCCTCCTGGGAGAGGCTCTGGCCACATGAAACCAGTAACTGGAATTAGATGTATTATACAGAGCTCACATTTATTTTGCTGCTTAATATTGAAAGTGTTTTGGGGCTTTATTTAGAAGTTTGATGTTTTTGTGACCAGAAATATATGGTAAGAACTTAACTCTTGTTTTTATCAATTACCACTGTGGTAAAATTGGTTTTATTATACATCATTTGGCTAAAGTTGCAGTTCCCAAGAACCTATCCATGATGTTAAGTGAGAGCTTACTGTAATTGGGATTTTTACATATTTACTTCGCATTCTTAAGATCTTCAATGACCATATTTGAGATGGAATATATAAGGAAACTATCTCATGTTTTTTAGGATTCATTTTTGTGATATAATTATTGTAAACCTGGTTTAGAAAGTAGAAATTGTAAAATAATTTATTTTTGAAAAAGTACAGTTTAAAATTGTTGGTTAAAGAAGGTGTTAAACTGGAAGACAGGTTGAGACTTAAATTTATTCTACAATTAGACGTTTTGGCTTCTGGCCAAGATGGAGGTGTAGGTAGATATGATTTGCTCTCGCTCATAACCAAAAGAAGGATAACAGCCAATTTAAAAACAAGAAAACAACCAGAACTTTCAGAAAATTGAACTGTATAGAAGTCCAACAACAGAAGTTAAAGAAGAAACATTCACCCAGACTGGTAGGAGGGGTGGAGATGGGCAGCCAGGGTGAAGAGGATGCGTGGCAAGATGGCAGCTGGTGGATGGGGCAGTCTCACATTCACGTGCAGATAAGCCTGGAGGGACAACTGGGGAGTGAGGCAGCCTGTGCAACCCAGGGTCCTAGTGCAGGAAAAGAATGCCTCAAAACCTCTGGCTGCAAAAATCTGTGGTGGTTGCAGCAGCAGGAGAAACTGGTAGTTTCACAGGAGAGTCCGTTGGAGGGGCCTGTGGGGTCCTAAAACATATACAACCCCACCCACCCAGGAATCAGCACTAGGGTAGCACTTCTAAGGGTTCAATTCACTTGTAGGTAGTAGGGGAAGTGACTGAAAGCCAGCCCAGAGCCAAGCAAGAGGCATTGTTCCCTCTCGGACCCCTCTGCCACATGTGGTGTAACAACACAGCAAAGTGGGTTGCCCTGCCCTGGTGAACACCTAAGGTTCTGCCCCTTGCAATGTAATAGGGGCAGAGACAAAGAAATACGGCCCATATGGGAAAAAAAGATGAAAACTCCAGAAAAAGAGCTAAGTGATGAGGAGATAGTCAATCTATCAGATACACAGTTCAAAACACTGGTAATCAGGCTGCTCACAGAAATGATTGAGTGTGGCCACAAAGTAAAGGAAGAAATGAAGAGTAGGCAAAATGAAATAAAGCAAAATATACAGGGAACCAACCATAAGGGAAGGAAACTGGGATTCAAAGTAAATATTTGAAACAGAAGGGAGAAATAACATTCAACCAGAACAGAATGAAGAAACAAGAATTCAAAAAAATGAGGAGAGACTAGGAACCTCAGGGACAACTTTAAATATTACAACATCCAAATCATAGGGGTGCCAGGGGAGAAGAGGAAGAGCAAGAAATTGAAAACTTATTTGAACAAATAACGAAGGAAAACTTCCCCAGTCTGGGGAAGGAAATAGACATACAAGTCCAGGAAGCTCAGAGAAGTTGGATCCAAGAAGAAACACATACCAAGACACATCATAATTAAGTTACCCAACATTAAAGATAAGGAGAGAATCTTAAAAGCAGGAAGAGAAAAGGTGACAGTTACCTACAAAGGAGTTCCCATAAGGTTATCAACTGGTTTCTCTAAAGAAACTGTATAGGCAAGAAGGGGCAGGAAAGAAGTATTCCAAGTCATGAAAAGCAAGGACCTACACCCAAGATAAGTCTATCCAGTAAAGCTATCATTTAGAATGGAAGGGCAGATAGTGTTTCCCAGATAAGGTAAAGCTAAAGGAGTTCATCATCACCAAGCCCTTATTATATGAAATGTTAAAGGGATTTATCTAAGAAAAAGAAGAAAATCAAAACTGTGAACATTGAAGTGACAACAAACACAACTATCAACAACTGAACATAGAAAAACAACACAAATATAAACTAAGCAAACAACTAGAACAGGAACAGAATCACAGAAATGGAGATCATATGGAGAGTTATGAACAGGGCAGTGAGAGGGGAGGAGGGGGAAAAGGTACAGGGAATAAGAAGCATAAATGGTAGGTAGAAAATAGACAGAGGGAGGTTAAGAATAGTATAAGAAATGTAGAAGCCAGAGAACTTATATGTACGACCCATGAACATGAACTAAGGAGGGGGATGCTGGAGGGGGCGATGCAAGGGAGAAAAAAGATGGGACAACTGTAATAGCATAATGTTAGAAAATAGTATTTTATATAATTCTATAAAGTTTGTTTTAGCTGGAGAGCAATGCTTTTCACAAAAAGATGGAACTTTAGTGTTTTACATTTAACTTCAAGAAAAAACAAAGAATTAGTTGTAGCCAGTGAAAATGTAGCCAATGGGAAGCAGCCCTATAAAACTTTCTGTAGATTTTTGGTAGTTTGGTGTCATTGGATTTAATTACAGGAAAGTTAAGAATATCAAATTCTCATCCTAGAACGCGACCTGAACATTCTGCAGCAGTGTCTTTTTGTGTCCCTGTGGAGGTATACTACTATTGTCATGAACTACCCAGACATAGTTTGTCCTAAAGGCTCATTTTATAGTGTTTTTTTTTTTTCTCTTTTGGTGAGAGAGAGAGCGAGAGCGAGCGAGCGCACACATGAGCACGTGTGAGTGCAAAAGAGAGAACCTTTCTCAATGTAGAAGAAAGTGACAGTATATCTTATACATGAATGTTAAGGCAGGCCAATTTCCACCTAATGAAGAATGAATAAAATGGAGACTTGCCAGAAAACAAACAAAAACCCCACCAAACAAAAAGTGACAGAATCATATGATAGAAACTGTTTTGAGAAAAATACAAATGGAGGTATATGTCAAGGATCTCTTTTACAATATGTTTTAGAAATCAACAGCTTATCTTATGTGCCAGCCAGCAATGTGCTTTCTAGATCATAAATTCCTTTTCTGTTATAAAAGGGGTCAGATAAACAACTTTATGGCAAAACTGAAACATTTAATTTTATGCTTTCCTTAAAAGTCTGTGAATATTTTATGATAGTTACTGAAGGGCAAGACTTGTTTTTCTTTAAATGAGAAAATGTTTTTTTTTGAGTCAATTTTTAAGAAAGAGGGTGGTCATGCACAGCTGAAACACTGATTAATTTACTGTTTTGATGTTATTTTAATGAATAAAGGTTTTGGTGTTACTGGCTATTTAAATTTAAAATGGTAATTTAAAGAAAAATATGAAAATAGAACTGATGGATTTTACATTGAGCAAATTCTGGGAACGTGGTACCTTGAGTATATGCTTCTGCTCCCTTTATTGTTCCCCTGCCTAATTAACTTTGGGCAGCTGTTAACACCTTAGAACTGAGCATTAGGGGAGAACACAGATGCAGCCGAGCCCTTGGGTCTTGGGAATAAGGTGCACTGTGTAGTTGGGGTTACAGGAGGGGCTTATCTGTAGCCCTAGTGGGGATGAGAGGAGCATCAGAGACCTAGAATCTGGGAAGTCTTCCTCTCCCACAGTAGGGCACTGCTTCTGAACCTTATGAGACCCAATGGTCCTTTCATATATTAAGTGTTTTGCAATATACCCTTTATTTTGAAGTGAAATTCATGAATAATATAATCTGCCTACACACAATTGCAAATAACACAATGCTCTAAAGATAATTAAAATAAGGGAAAACAAACAAACGATAGTGTAACCTATATTTCAGAATATAAATGCTTAGGCAGAAATACACTGAAAGACCTAATGAAATTGCCTACATACAGAATTACATTGACTGTGGAGAATGATTGCAGTCTGCTACATATGTGGCCTTACAGCTTAAATACCATGAATGATATTGCCCTAGTCATGTGCCTTTCCAGAAAGGATGACAACTTCTGGTAAAATTCTTTTTTTTTTTTAAATTTTTATTTTAATTGTTGATCTTGTACAGTTTTCTGTATTTTAAACTTCTGGTAAAATTCTTAAACAAAGAATGCTTTTCCCTCCATTTGCACAAAAATTGGATTCCTAAAATTAAGAAGTACATTGTGTTTATATGTAAAATAGTTAGATTCTGGGACCAGATGTTGTAACTATCTTCCTCACACACATGAATGTTCAGTGGGACATTCAGAACTCATGCAGGGCACGTGGAATTCTTTGTACAGAACAGACCTGTGTATTAGAAGACACCTAGCACCTCTGGTTCCTGTCCCCTCAGTGGCCACTAAACACTAGAATGAGATGACACAGTTAATCACCTAATGATAAAAATTTCTGTGTGTCTTGAAGCTCCCAAAGTAAGATTTAAAAAAAATCTATAAACTTAAATATATATGTAGTTTTTATATATGTACATATACATGAGATATATATATATATATATATGCATATCCACTCAATATATAAATAATGTCAAAGAGTACCTTAAATGAGACTGCTCTATTGAAAATTTTCCAAAGTGTATGAGCAAGCAATTTATGGAAGAGGAATTGCAAGTAACAAAAGAATGTGAAAAGATTTTCATGCTTATCAGTAGTCAGAGAAATGCAAATTAAAATGAGAATTTTATTCCAGAGTAGATTGAATTTATTTATTTATTTTTCAGTAGATCCAGTGCTCCTAAGATGTAGGGAAATGTTTACTCTGATATATTGCTGGTAGGAGTTTGAATTAACTACAGTTTTCTAGGAAAGTAATTTTTTTGATAGGTGTAAAAATATGTATACTCTTTCATTTAGCAATTCTGTGTTTTTATGACCCTCTCCTACAGATTAAAAACACTGGATGGATAGGGATACAAAGTTATTTATTGTGCCCTTGTTTATAACAGCAAAAAGGGTTGCAACAAATCTTTCATCCTCTCTCCTTTCCTCTTTCCCTCCCTCCTTCCTTCAGTTTTATATTATGGAATAATTCCATACAGGCTCCCTCATTTTTTTGTGGGTTCATAAAATACTTCTTTGTCATCTTATTTATTTATGAATTTATAATTCTATGTTACATACATGACATTTTATTTAACTACTCACCTATTGATGGACATTTAGTGTTTTTTTTTTTTACTAATTGGCTGGCACAAATATGTTTCGACTGGAATTTTATTTTATAGAGTTAAAAATTTTTACCTTGTATCCAAGATAATATACTTACTGAAAAGTTGCAGAAATAATGCAAATACTTTCTGTAGACATTTTGCTCAGCTTCCTCTAAAGTTCATATACTTTACGTTACATAATGCAGCGATCAAAACAGGAAATTGAAGTCAATACTATAGTACTATTAACTATTATACAGACTGTATTGAAATGTTGTCTTTTTTCTGGTCCAGGGTCCAATGGATCTTACGTTTTATTTGGTTGTCAGGTCATGATCTCTTCCAGTCTGGGACAGTTCCTCAGTCTGTCTCTGTCTTTTGTGACATTGACACTTCTGAAGAGTGGTGGTTATATTGTAGAATATTGCCTAATTCGAGTTTTTCTTCTGATGTTTCCTCTAAATTAGATTCAGATATTCCACATTTTATCAAAAATATGTGTAGGAGTGATAGAAATGTGTCCTTCTCAGTATGTCATACCAAGGGAATCAGGATGATGTTATATCTCTTTTTAATTAACTTTAACATGCAGTATTGAGGTGTTAAATTTACTTAATTAAGGTGGTGGCTTTCAGCTTTCTCTACAGTAAAATTATTGTTTTCCCCTTTGGAATTAATAAGTATTTTGTGATGCTTTGAGGTAATGAAAATATCCTGCTTCTCATCATGCTTTTACCATTAATTTCAGCATCCATTGATCATTCCTGTCTGTAGCAGTTAAGACTGTGGTATTTATCAAGTGATTGTTTTTCTACTTCCATTATGCCATTGACATTAATAATTAAAATCTTACTGTAAGGAAGAGCTGACTCTTCTCCTTTGTTCATTTGTTCGTTCATTCATTCATTCATTCATTCATATATATCATTTTGGAGTCAAGATTATTTATTTTTATTCTGAGAGACATAATCACTTACCTTCAGGATTTTGTTGCTTAAATTGTACTGGATTTGACCAGTGGAAACTCCTTTAAGTTGGCTTCTTACTTTCTGGTATCAATAAGAAAGTCTAGGCTTACCTTATACTTTCTTTGTGTCTGTCCTTCGGTTGGGGATTGGTATAGAGAAACCTAATCTGAGCACTAGGTATGCTCCTAGCTACTGGGACGTCATTGCTTCTAGGCACTGTTAGTAGATAGAGCTAGGAAATGTATTTATGTACACAGTATCTATATCTATTTCTATATCTGTTTATCTGTGTATGTATCAAAAAGTACGAGGCCATACGATTTCCATTTATTCTGTTTCATCTGCGTAGGATTTATTTCTGGCCTTCCTCCTTATATGTAACTCCATTCTATAGCAGTGAGAAATACAGCTTTTATTTTCCACAATGTATTAATGTTATTTGTTCACTTCAGTTAAACATATAGCGTAGTTTCAGAATTACTAACCCATCATCCTGTGAAAAAGACATTTTCTAACTAGAATGTTTAAGTTCCTTTTGTCTGTGGTTTTATAGATAGTCAAAACACTGGTTTCTAAAGTAACATAGGTTAGTTCTTTCCTTTGCCAGTCCATTCATTGTGGTTATGTTATTAATTTGTAATTCAATTAGGTTAATTTGTTACCAGTTGTATTCATTATGTATTCTGCCTGCTTTGTGTCTGGTGTTCATTTTGTTTTGATTATGTGAAACATTAGCATAGTTCCTCAAGTCAGAACTATACTAAATAGTAGTTTACTCAGAGAAGTATCAGTGACTGTTCATTACTCTATTACTCTATTATTACTTCATTACTCTATTCCCATTACTGTATTCTTTCCATCCTGATCTCCCCTGTCTCTCGTTAGCTTCTGGTATGTATGTATTTATTTTAAAATAATTTTTTATTGTTGTTTTTTCATTACCATTTATCATTTTATATGTATAAGCACAAATCATGATTTTTTTATTTCTGTTATGCCTTCTACATTTATTAATTGGAATTTTACTGTGAGGAAGAACTATTTTTTCCTCCATTTTTTATTCATTTATTTATATCAATATTGACTCATGGTTGTTTATTTTGTGGACATCAGCCCAAAGGATAACTATATAGAATTCTGTATGCAGAATTCACGTAAATTATGAAAGTTTCCCTTTGTTTTTTACTTAAATGATAACATTCTAGATATTCTTTTATTCTTTACTTTTTTGTAATATAGCCTAAAAACTCTGCATCAGTTGGTAGCTATTGTTCTCAGTTTTTCTGATGGCTGCATAGTACTCTACTGAGTGGCTGGGGCATGGTTTATTCAACTGCTTTCCTTCATGTGGCCATTTAGGCTATTTCCAGTATTTCGCAATTCCAAATGGTGCTGTAATGAATGAACTTTTGCATGTGTTTTTGTATTGGAGGTGTATCTTTAGGATGAATTTCTCAAGTGGTAAGTGCATACATAGATATTACCAAAGTACTCTCCAAAGGGTTGTAATAATTTGCTTCTTACCAGCAGTGTATCAAAATTGCATGTTTCCTCTGAGCGTCTCAGCCAGGATGTTGTTGTCATCATCCATTATTACAGTGTCACTGTTCAGTAGGGGAGAATGGTGTCTTAGGGTTTTAGTTTTCATTTCCCTAAATGTGAGTTAGAACAGCTTCTTATGTGTTTGGCATTTTTATACATTTTTGTCAACCATTCATGTCTTCTCGTTATTTTTTATCATTTGTCTCCCAATTTTTATAAGTTTCTAAATATATTAATGGATACTTGCGATATATGTCAAGACCATGCTCTTCTGTTTTTTCAGTTGTCTTTTGACTTTGCTTGCAGTATTTGTCGGCCATACAATTTATCATTCTATCTATGCAGTTTTTTACCTATTTCTTCCAGATTTTGAGTCATGGCTAACTTGCAGCCTCTCTGCACCAAGGCTCAAGGAGGCAGTACCGACTTGCTCTGTGTTAAGCACGCTCTGTGACGCTCGCGCACAGAGGGAGAACTGCCCGCCGGCACGTTTTCTGCCCGCCGGCACGTTTTCCAGGGTGTGTCCTTGTCGCTAAGAGGCACATGGCTGTGTTTTATAATTATGTATATTGCTGTGTATTTCGTATGAGGTATATTTTTCTTTAATTAATGAGATGTGTTTAGGAACATTTGTATTTTTATTCTAGCAGTTACCTTTGTCTTTATACCTTTTAAGTGCCTGTATTCCTGTTACCTATTTACTCATGTATCATCTGTTGTATTAGAGTTTAAATGGTTTCCTTTAATTTCTGACTTTTGCCAACCAATTAACTTACTTGATTTTCATTTATTCTCCATTTTCTTCATATTTTTGCATTATTTCTATTTTGTTTTGACATATAGCATTTGTACATTAATCTTCCAATTTTAAAGATCAATGTCCTCACCTTTATTTTTAATCTTAGATTTATAGTTATGTGTATGAATGGACTTATCATTTTTTTGTTAAAATTTCTCTAATTTTTTTTTGTTAAAATTTCTCTAATATTTGTTGACTACATTAGCCCATCCTGCAGCATATTCTCCAAGAAGGTATCTTGGATTCTTGTATGTTTAAAACTGTTTTTTACATAGCATTGCTACTTAAAAAAACAGCTTGGTTGGCTGTAAGATGCATTATTTATACTTTCTTTCATTGAACTTCTTACAGATGCTGCTCCATTGTTACCTTGCATTGTATTTGGTTTTAGACAACTCTGATGCTAGTCAAGCTTGTTTGCCTTTGTTCATTATTTTATCTGCCTCCCTCCCCCAACATTTTATACCAAGATAATGCCCTGAAGTTGATTGTGTTAGGCAAATTCTTCCAGGTATTGGTTGGTTCTTTAATACATAGATTCACATCTTCTTTTATTTCTGGCAGGTTTTCTTGGATTGTAGTTTAAAATATTGGTCTTATTAGTTTTTAGTCTTCTTCTGGGACTCCAGGTTTATGAATATGTTACTTTTTTCTTTTCTGTTTTCTTATTTTTTAAAAACAACCAATTTTAATGAATTCAAAATGTTGATATGTATATAAAGATATTTTTGTCTGTCACTTACGCATCCGCATTTTCTAGATGGGGAGAGTCGTCTTCTCCATGGACTGGAGTGCCTGTTCTTCCCACGGGCCCAGCCCCCGGGCGAGCAGGGGCTATCCAAGGGAAGGAAGGTGTGGGGCTCTTGTCAGCTGTTTCAAGCGTAGCCCTGTTCTTGGTCTGAGGAGCCACCGGTGTTGAACTAAAACTAGTTTCTGCAGAACAGGGTTCAGCGTAGTTCCCCTGTGTGTGTGAGGGGGGCTGAACCGTCTTCCTGGAGTCTGTCCTTCAGCCTGCTGTTCTCAGTTTAGGGTAGTTTTCTTTCCTGCTTTCTAATTTCACTTTCTCTAATTCCACTTTCTACTTTCTCTCCCATTTTTAAAAACTTGTATGTCTCATTTTTGTTATCTTGATTGTTTTACTGCATTTCTTCATTATTCCCTATTAAAAGTTTTAGTAGAGTTTCAGAGTGGATCTTTATAGGGGATCATTTTTGGGTGGGCTAGTTGGGAAAGCTTTTTGAAGGCATATATCTTAATCTAGATCTCAAGTGAATTCTACCATATTTATTCACAGTAAGAGAAGAACATTCCAGATGGTAGAAAAATACTTTTTAAAAAATCTCTGTGTATTGTGTTTCTTGCCATTCCTCCTGCTGCCATTCTGGCTGTAGCCATCTTCAGGTGAGACCTGGATTATCACTAGCACTGGTATTGCATGCGTGTCGTGTTTTGCTCTTTTGGAACCAGCTGACAAAGGGTTCGTCATGACCAGTAGCAGGGGGTAGAATAAATTAAATGGCTCATTTTCTTACTAGTGATCTGTGGCTCTGAGGTGAAGTAAATGGCAGTGCTGTCCGTGGCATGGGCCACCTTGTAGATGGAACTGCACGTGGGAGATCCGTTTGGGCCGTGTCTTCAGCAGCTCCGTCAGGCGCAGGGCACTGTCCTAGGCACAGGGGACAGGGGCCCTGTCCTCAGCTAGAAGGAGGCTTCTTTAGATGAGAGCTTCAAATCCAGTTATTTGTGTTGAAGGTTTTCTAGGAAGATTCCGGTGCAATTTAAGTTGTGTATTTTTTGAAAGATGAATGAATGTTGCTTTTGAAATTTATTGAAATAACATTGTTTAGGATAGAATGATATTATGAGCTATGTGAATTTTTAAAAACTTTTTATTTTATAATAATTAGATTCCCAAGTGTTGGTGGTTTTTCAAGATGTGACATTATATTTGAAGTTAGTTTTCTTGTAAGTATGTGCTAAATTAAGGAAACCAAGGATGAATTTTCTGATAGTAAAAGCACTGCTAGCAATGCTTGATTCTTTTTCTGTTTTTTTTTTTTTTTTTTTCCCTTGAGATGGTTAAAGCTAGAACAGGTTGTCACTTGTCTGGAATTGTTCTTTCAGTTAGCGAGACTTTATTACAACTGAATGTTGTCTGTCACTGCCTACATCTGTGATTCTCTTTATTCTGATTGAAAGAAAATCTTTACTTTCTGCATGCACAACAGGGCACTTTTGGATCAAATCTTGAGCCTTAAAAAACATTGAAAAATATAATTTAACAATGTTGGTTTTGTTCAGCAAGGCGAGGCTGTTTATACCAGAGTAAAATTAAACCTGTGTTTCTTGTTTGCTAGCCCTCAAAGAGGCATCTTGTTTTATCATCAAAGTTTTCAGACATCAGGATGTGATTTTAAGAATAGAAAATAACAGGTTTTGAAACCACTGATATAAAGTACTTAAAGCCTGAAATGAACAATCAGTATTTTGTGAGAAATGAAAAAACAGGTTAGTAAGGATACGTAGTTTCAGTTTTGTTTGTTGGGTCCCATTAGTTGGGGACACTTAGCTCAAGCCTCTTTCCTGTTGGCCGCTTCACTTAACTTGTTTCAGTGTTGTCCTAAATGCATGTACAGCTTTTATAAAAAGATGGCCTCTCTATGAAGATGAATCCCTATAAAGGACATCATAGAAAGTTGTTATAAATAACTCCTAAATGTGATCTGGAGTGTAACTATTTTTAGGCAGCAGCAGTCCTATGTATGTTGACCTTTGGGAAATCCAGTTCTTTCCAGCTGTTAACAGTTCGTCACTCCTTTCCACCGGCCCCTGTGACTGGGCAGGCTTGGACCAGTATCTGCCTGTGTCTAAATTTTGTGTTCCTTCCATTTTACTTTGCTTTACAAATTTACTGAATTTGTACTTTATGCCAGGCAGTGTGTTAGGGGCTAATGATTAAAAAAAAAAAAAAAAAAAAAAAAAAACAAGTAAGGCAGACTCTTGTATTTTATTTGATAGGAAAGAAAGCATGCCAGTTATTAATTTGTTGTTTCTCAGCCCCAAATGCAGCCTCCCCTGCTTTGCTTTATGGGACCAGGACTGGGCTCCTTTGTTCGTGGCTACAATGTTGGCTTTGTCAGTAGAGGGTGCTGGAGGAAAATTGCAAGGTGATAGCATCAGGAAAAGCTCTTCTCTTCCTGGTTCTGGGCCTCCTTCCTTCTTCATTCACTGCAGGAGCCAGGTGTGGGTGTGTGCAAGGCCTGACACGAAGCTCATGTAACCATACAGATCCTGCCTCTTTCCAGTGACATTGTAGGCCGTATCTGTCCCTCGAGAAACGCTGGCTCTAGCTGTACCATACCATTTGTTTTTTTGCTGATCTTCCATTCCTTCTCTGACTGGATCCTTTATCTTTTATTATCCAGATCTACCAGTGTTTCCTGCTGGAATTCTTTCCTGTACACTTCCAGCCCAAGTTACATCTTCTAACCTGTATTCCTTTAAAGCATTCTGTACTTATTTACCATAGTGATATTATCCTATTTAATACTATGCAGTGATCCCCCTTCATCCATGAGGGACATGTTCCAAGACCTCCAGTGGATGCCTGCAACCGTGGATACTACCAAACCTTGTATATGCTATTTTTTTTCTATACAGATTAATCTACGATTGAGTTTAATTTACAAATTAGGCATAGTAAGAGGTTGTCAATAACAACCAATAATCAAATAGAACAATTAAAACAGTGTACTATCATAAAAGTTATAGGAGTGTTGTCTCTCTCTGAAAATATCTTACAGTACTGTGCTCACCCTTCTTGTGATGATGTGAGGTGATACGATGTGCGTGCAATGAGATGAAGTGAGGTGACTGAGTTAGGCACTGTGATGTAATGTTCGGCTGCCATCGACCATCTGGTGATACGGGCCACTTCGGCATGAGCACTGTGATGCTGTGACTAGCGGGGAGGGGCATATACGGGGTACATACACTGAACAAAGGCATGATTCACATCCCAGGTGGGATGGGGCAGGATGGCAGCAAAGATTTTATTATGCTACTCAGAATAGCGCATAATTTAAAACTTATGAATTGTTTATTTCTGGAATTTGCTGTGTAACATTTTTGGATTGTGTTTAACTGTGGGTAAGTGAAATCTTGTTTAAGGGCAGACAGCTCTATTGTAATTATTAGTTGACCTGTGTTGCTGTCCTTGAAAACTATGAGCTCAGAATACCCAGGGCCTACCAGAGCCTCTCAAATGCTTCCTGAATTAATTTCAATCTATTCTGCTCTTCACTCCTTTCTTCTACCTAGTAAAAAACATGGTTTCTGTGGGGAAATAACTGCTATCTTTTATTGACTAATGTGTGAGGCACTACAGTATACTTTGCCTTCTTTAATCTTATTTAAACTTGAGGAAACAAGTACTCTTCGAGAGGTTAAATATGTTGCTCCCAGATTTACATGCCTAGGAAATTAGGTTGTTGGTTTTTAAATCTAGGTCTGACCCAATCCAAAGACCCTTAAATGTTCAGTAGATGTTAAAAATTAAACAAGTTTTTAAATTTTTTTGTATGTTCCTATTGTTCATTGTACAGTAAGTAGTACCTTGGTACTCACCATTAATTTGTTCTGGAGCTTGTAACAAGTGTAAAAATGATGAGTACCAGACGATGAAGCATTTTCTTTTGCTGGATGGCATCGTGACTCGTACAAGTTGTAGCAAGGGTGATGAGTCTCGAGCAAGGGCTGAGTGCTGAAACAGTGTTTCTCATCAAAATGTGACAAGTTCAGGGTTTTACAAGTTCTGGAGCCGACAAGTACCGAGGTATGACTGTAGTTAGCATAGATTCGTTAGATACCATAGCAATCTAGCATTTGGTTAAATTCCTAGTTTTTTTTATACTTAGAGATTTATCTGTTAGAAGAAAATTGCTTACAGATAGTGTCTTGTCCTCTTCAAAATTGGAATTAATAAAATGATTCTTTCATGTCTCACATAGTGATTTTTAGGGGAAGAAAATTATGGGTCAAAAAACATTATGTTCATTTAAAGTCTGTTGTATAATTTCACCTTGGGATAAATGATACTTTCTTTGTTATTGTTGTTTGTTAAAGGTTTATGTTTTGACATTGATTTTCAAAGTCAGAAATACTTTATCTCAGAATCATTTAGATTAAATGATAAGGGATTCTATTTTTATTGTATTAGGTTTATGTTTGATAAGCCTGGTTTTAATGTTAAAAAATAGTGGTATGCAGATATATTACTAGTTGATCTGTAGACTTTTAAAACTATTATTGGTCCTGGAGGGGTAGCTTCATTGATTAGTGCATTGTCCAAATATGCCAAGGCTGTGGATTCCATCTCTGGTCAGGGGATCCACAAATCCATGTTTCTTTCTTTCTCCATCTCCCCCTCCCTGCTTCCTCTCTCCCTAAAATCAATAAATAAATGAAAAAAAAAACTATTATTCTTTTCAATTCTAAAAAAAAAAAGTAGCTTGCAGATTGTAGAACATTTGGAAATACAAGTCACCTGTAACCCCTTATGTGGTGGCTACTGTGGTTAACATGCTGACATTTATCCAATATTTTTTTCTGTATTGGTTTCTCTCTTACATGGATGAAACTGTTTTGTACTATTTTTGTTTCCCACTTAAAAAACAGGTTTATTACATGATACATTAATTTTAAATAGCTGTGTAATATTTCATTTTGTGGATATCCTATAACATATTTTGGTTGAGTAGTTAGATTTTATTCAACTTGTTATTCACTACAATAAATGTATTATTACCATCAAATAAATGAACATCTTTGGACATAAGTCTTTGTTCTGTGTTGATTTCTGTGTGTGTGTGTGTGTGTGTGTGTGTGTGTGTGTGTGTGTTTTAAATATAGATCAGGCTTGTAAAAGTGGAATTTGGGTCAAAGAATAAACATTTTAAAGCATCCAGATTTATTTGGTTACATTGTTCTCTAGAAAAAGTGTATCAGTTAGCCTCCTTAGCAGCAGTGTGTAAGAGTGACAGAGACACACTCTTCCCTCATGTGCTTTTAGAATTGCCATTTTGTCTTGGCTAATTTAATGGTGATTGGGATGATAGCTCATTGCTTTAGTATCAATTTCTACTATTGAAGAAATAATAGAAATTTCTTTGATTATAAATGAAATTGAGAATTTTTACATTTATTTGGGTAAGTTACCATTTACATTGTCTTTATTACAGACTTCATGTTTTTCCAGTATACTAATTTGAGTTTGTTGTATATTGAGAATTAGCTCTAAGAAAACTTTTGAAGTTGGGAGTGCTTTACCAGGCTTGTAAAAGCAATAATGAAGAATAAATTTAACATTCAACTCCTGAGAGGTTTTGCAGTAAAAAATGTGATTTTACTTAATAATATTCCTATGTACCCACCATTGTCTGCTTGAGTACTTTCAATATTAAGAAAAGGAAATTGAGATTATGATATACTATGATAATTGTTTTGCTAATATATAGTGATGAATATATTTTTAAAATAAAGTGACATATATTTCATACAATAAATACTATACTAAAGGATTTTTTAAAAAGTAGTAAATATTGAAGGGAATAGGCAAAATGACCAAAATTCTTTAGAAACTATGGGTGGGTAACATGCTTTATGACCCTTCTCCCAACAGGTTTTGTGGCTCATATTTTTAAGTTTCCTGTCTTTGGCTCTCTCTCGTTTTTCTTTCTGAATCTTTGGACTAGTTCCTGCAGAAAATGTGAGTTCCCAGTGGTGCCCTCTGGGCCAGGGCATCTCTGGGCCAGCAGACCCTGAGCAGCCACTGCTGCTGAGAGCAGGTGCATATACAGATGGCGTGGTGGGGCCAGCCTGCCTTCTGCTTGGTAGTGCTGGAGAAAATGATTGATAATACAGTTTACTCCGCATACTGGTCTGAGGCAAGGGGAGCAAGAGTACCAGGCTGGATGAAAGTCAGAGCTGGCAGAACAAACACACACTTAATTTAATCTGTCATTTTATTAAACTTCCTTATTAGCGCTCTTAACCGGTGGCCTTGGTGCTCACAGTTTCTTTGCCTCCTTTCTTGCTCTGTATCTTTTTAGGGAGGTAGTGATAATAGTTGCAGAAAGGGCTGAAGCAGCTGTCCTGCGGTGGAGAAGGTACTTAGCTGCCACTGCTTACTTAGCTTAGAGTGGACTCCGGGCAGTGTAAAGGGACCTCATTATGTGCCACAGTCTGGCATTTGTTTTTTCTTGTAGTTGTCTTTACAATAGGGTATACATACCCCTAGGGTAGATAAAACAATGCATTGGGAGTTGGGTGGGGAAAAAACTAAAAACTTCACTTTTATCTCATTCCTTTAAAATTTCCGTTTCTGTGTATCTTTCATTATGTGCACAATTTGTAATACTAATACAAGTATATAATTTGTAAGTAAATATATATAAAAATTGAGGAGGTGTGTTCAAAATTTTAATTTTTAACTGTTTTTACAGCATGCAGCCTTACATTTTCTAGGACTTTGTCTTATGAGATTTGTTGTAGAGATGTGGTAGCTTTTGTTTATTCTTACTACTAGGAAATTAGGACTTAAGCATGGATTACTATATACTTGCGAAGAGTTTTTGTGTGAGTAAATAGAGTACTTAACGGCTGTAATAGAGTTTGTGTGAAGGGCATATGAAGTCAAGGACAATTCTCATTTTTTTAAAGGGGACTTTAAAAAATTTTTTTAAAAATTTATTTATAGAAAGAGGGGGAGGGAGGGATAAAGAGAGGGAGAGGAACGTTAATATGAGAAACTTCTATCTGTTGTCTCTCGTATGCACCCCGACGGGAGGCTGAACCTGCAGCCCAGCTGTGTGCCCTGACCAGGAACCAAACTGGTAACCCTCTTCGTGGCGGAACGATGCCAACCAACTGAGCCGTGCCAGTTAGGACGGCCCTCTCTTGATTTATTGGGCCAGATTTTATTCTGAGTTTTACTTTATTAATTTTAAAAAAAGATTTATTTGTGTATTTTTAGAGAGGAGAAGGGAAGGAGAGAAACATCAATGTGTGGCTGCCTCTCAAGCGCCTTCTATTGGGGACCTGGCCCTCAACCCAGGCGTGTACCCTGACTGGGTATCCAGCTGGCGGCCCTTATTCTGAATTTTAAAATATCAAAAAGACAGGACTTTAGAGGTGACTAGTACAGAAGTATTCTCAGTTTGTTAGTTAACCTCAAAGCTGACTTGGTATTGTATAACTCTTTTGGGCAGCTGTCTGTTTGGAGCCACAAGCATCATGAGATGGGTGAATTCTGCCTACAAAGTAGATAAGTGTAATGATAATAATTTGTCTCTTGTTTACTTCATTTTTAGGTCTTTCAACTCTTTGTCCATAATGCTTAAGATTATTCTGGGCATTTAATTTGGTATTCCACAGAATTTCCATTTGGGTCACAGAAGGGTTAGTTATTTTTTGGAACTCTGAAATTTAATTATTCTTGTGGTTCAAAAATCATGAAACCTAAAGTGAAACCACTTTAGAAAGCCTGCTGATGGGGAATTTCAACTATGAAAATTTATAGTAATCATCATTTTTGCATTTTTCTCCTTAGGATACATTTTTTTGAGGCTTCATTTTTAGTTTGCTGCTTTTTTTTTTTTTTTTTAAAGCAGTCCAGTACCTTTGATCGGAAGACCATTATTTTGACAGGCCACAATTAAAAGAGGATGGGAGCTTCCAACAGCGTTCAGAAGTTAAGGGAGAGCCAGGACTTTTACTGGAGCAAGGGGTCATGTCCCAGCTGCAGCCATAGGGGGTGGCCCTTCAGATTCTAAAGACAACCTCTCACTTTTCTTCCTTTCTTCTCATTCACTTGACAATTATATTTTAATTGTGCACATATTGATAGTCTTTTCTGGTTAGTCAGAAATATTAACCGTTTTTGATAATTTCCCTGGTTGAGATAAGGTAATCCTTGTTATTCAATTCCAGGTCACTGAAATCCTTTGAGACTAAACTTTCAGAACTTCAGCTATATGAACTTTTTTTATCAGGAGGAAGAACAACAGTCACTTTCACCTTTCCCAGAAACTTGGAATGAAGAACAGGATGAATGACAAAATTATCTTCCCTGATAGATGTGTTGTTTTAGGGACAAATGCTCTTTTTACTTAATATACTTTATATAACCAGTGCTATATAAAACAGCAGACTTACTTTCTTGCCTGTGGCTTCCTGAAAGGTCAAGATCATAAGAATACTCTGCTTTCTCTTGTTATGTTTTGCTATTTAATAAGGATGATCAAGGTCTAATTCCAAATGCTTTTTATGAGACCTAGTTATATTTGAACTTGGGGTTGCTTAATTTAGAAGAGTTCCTAGTTTAAATAACTTGTGGCTTGTCATGCTTGACACAAGTCTTCCTGAGAACCTGCTAACTGCTTTCGTAAGAGTCAAAGTTTTTATTCTGGATCCAGGAAAAACCCTTCAATTCTACAGCAGAAGAATGGACATACATCTCTGCCTGTGCATCAGGATGCCCTTCTTCGAGTTGTTCAGAGAAGGTTCTATTCTGACATCTTTCGCATATTCTCCATGTTTATATTAATTTTGTTAGGAAGCATCAACTCTGCAGAGGTAATAGGAACCACAGCTACATTGATGCCAGGGCTGGAGGAGTAGGTCTCTTCTCATATCACGACATAACGGCCCATGATGAGGTGATATGTCATGACCCCAATGTACTGAAATACAGAAAGACCAGAACGAAGGCTCTTTCACTGCTTTTCATCTCTAGTGAAAGAGCCTTCTTTTCATCTGGAAAAAATCAAGTTGTCCAGCGCCTTCAGACGAGATGTTCTTATGGTTCCACATAAAATTCGATACTGATAGGAGTATCTAGAATTGTTTCTTAAAATGTATCTAGGGCATTGGCCCACCAGCCAGTGACCCTTTGTTGTGCAATGGATCTTTACAAATTCCTTTTTTCTCCTTCACCTGGATGAAGGGCTTGTTATCAAAATCGTCCTCTAGGACTGCTCAGGTTATAGGTCAATCCAGATGTTCATAAATGCACACTGTTTTGTCTTTTAAACTTATTTATTGGTTGATTTTTTTCAGAGAGAGAAGAAGGGGAAAGAGAGGGAGAGGGAGGTGGGAGAGAGAGAATGATTTGTTGTTGCGCTTATTCATGCATTCATTGGTTGTTTCTTGTATGTGCTCTGACCAGGGATCGAACCTACAACCTTGTCATACAAGGACGACGCTCTAACCAACTGAGCTGCCCAGCCAGGGCCACACTCTTTTCTCTTTTAGAGTGGAGCTCATGTAGTTATAATAAGAGGAAGTGATTTTCTACCCTACTAGGGAGCTTGGGTTTCTCCATATTTGCTAAATCATGTAACACCTAATTTCTTGATACCTGTTTCTGCTACTTCCATTATTCTTTTGTTCTTTCCCTTTTCTCTGTCCATTCAGATATACTCTGGATTGCCACCTGTTCTGCAAGATGCTGTGGGCAGCCATCCTGGTTTTCATTGATATATACGTTTTTTTCTTCTGGTAAAATATACATAAGATAAAGTTTACCATTTTAATCATTTAAAAGTATACATTCTAGTAGCACTAAGTACATTCACATTGGTGTGCAGCCATCACCATTCTTCATATCGTGAATTTTTTCATCATTCAAAACTAAACCTCTGTACCCATTAGGCGATAACTTTCCCTCCCCTAGTTCCTGGTAACCACCGTTCTATGTTCTGTCGTCATGAATTTGACTTCCAGGTACTTCATGTAAGTGGATGTGGATTCATTGATATTTTAAAAATAGATCTGAAAAAGCCACTGCCACTTTTCTTGAGTGCATGGCTTAAATCACCACTTAAGTTTGCATTTCTTCTTTTTAGCTATGGCCCCAAAGGCATTTCATATTGACTGATCGGCTAGGAGCAAGGGAGCAAAACATGAGAGACCCCAGAAATGATGGGCCCTCCTCCTTTTAATATAGACTGATTCTGAGAAATTATCTAGAGTGCCAAGGGTCTGGAGATTTTAAGGTTAGAGACTGTGAATTCTTTAAAAAATTAGCTCATGGTATATGAAATTATTATAGGAAATAAAATCCATCCTTTAGAAGGTAGCCTCCTAACAGCAAATGCAGTTTTCTTTGGTTGTCTCTCTAAAGCCAGTATACAGACATTTTTACTCAGAATTTTTTATCTCTATTGGTCATTTCATTCTTGGATTAGAGAAAAATATTAGAGTTATTATATTTAACAGTTTTCTCCTTCCTTTCCTTTCCTTTCCTTTCCGGGAAGGGAGAGAGGAAGAGAGGGAGAAAGAGAGGGAGGAAAAAAAGTCAATGCACGAGAGAAACATAGATTGGTTGCCTCTTGCATGCTCCCAGCCCCAGAGGACCTGGCCTGCAACCCAAGCATGTGCTCTGACCAGGAATTGAAAACCCATGGCCTCTTGGTTTCCTGGACTACACCCAATTCACTGAGCCACACGAGTCAGAGCTATATATGATAATTTAAAAAAATGCATATTTTAACAAAATTATTTAAATTTTGACCAAAATATCTCTAAAAATGTTTTAATGTAAGATATGTTAAATGGAGAGATTATCGTAGAAGAGCAATCACAAGTTTGAGTCAGTGCAGTGTAATACCTTCATTAACTTACTCTGTGGAGTCCGAGGACCAGCCCTCTCTGCTGCTCGCTTTCTTTCCATCTTCCCCAGGTAGGACTTGATTCAAGCAGTATGTTGAGGAGTATTTTGTATAATGTGGGTACTCAGCAGTCATTTTTCAGAATGTTCATTTGTAATAAATTCAGCATTTTCATAATTTTTCATGAGGATTAAAAAATACTTCTGTATGTTGCTTTATCAGAAACTTGATTACTTAGATGATAATCTGACTGTTGGCAGCATTTCTGGTGACTATATAAAATGTTACTTCCTTGTAGCAGTTCATTCAAGATGAAAAAAAATCACTAGAGAGGTGCAAAAGGAAGAAAACTGGCCACTGTTTTCCAGGGTTTGATCAATTGAAAACTGCAAGATGGAGTACAAAAACTAGTGCGAAGATCCTGTAAAACAAGGCCGAAATAAACTTATTTCATTTAAAAAACACCAAACTCCATCCACTGAGATGTGCAGATTATTTACATCTTTAAGTGAAATGGTTCAAAATCTCAAAATGCATTGTTCCTTATTGTTTCTGCTTTGGGTGTAATGTTCGAAATGTCCAGTGATTTAATTTAATTGCATTTCCTAATAGTTACAATGTTATCTGTTTTTGAAGGGTGTGTGGTAGATCAAACAAGAAGGACACTTTTTGGGGGGAAATATGGATTGTGTAAAGAAGAATTTAAAGAAGAAGTGATTTTAATGGATAAAACAGCAGCTGTTGGTTGACTGTTGTTACTCAGAGCTTTGTTGTTTTATAGTTTTTCAGTCACATACTGTTTTATTACTTTGATAAAAGCTAAGGACATTCTTTTGCCTTTACCAAAAAGAAGCACATTCACAAACATGAGAAACGTTCTCATACAATTTCAGTTGGATTTCTGGAAGGCCATACTTGGATGTCAGGTTGGAAGTTGTTTTCTAACTTTTCTTCTAAGGGCTGTAATGAATTAACATGTCACCTTTGTAATTCACAAGACTTAGTTTATGCCCAGCAAGTTTAAGGTAGAGGGGCTACTTCTCTACAAGACTCACACCACATTCTGCAGTGCAAAGGTGTTTATTAATCATTTGCTAGTGAAGCAGGCTCAAACAGTTAATAGCGTTACCTAAGCTTGACGAAGGTTTAGGTCTCTGTCCTTGTAAGTGCCTTGACCACCACTTTGTATGACAGGTTCATTCAGGTAGACACAGTGACATTTTAGAAGTAGGATTCAGTTACCTTCATATTCAACATCAGGCAACAAAGAATCCTTTTAAACCCATGAATGGACATAGGACCTTTTAGAGATTAAGTTTTGGGAGCTCTCTCTTAGGGTAAAGGCTGTAGGCCTCACTAATCCTGTTCACTCAGAAGTGTGTAATGTCTTTACATTTTTGTAGTCAATATACATTTCTTGAATGTCATATATTCAATAGGTAAAAATCCATTTCTAGCAAGAATCCTGCCAGTCAACAAGCCACTGTTTTTACCAATAAAAACTCGTTTCTGAAATTTATACTAATTAGCAAACCTTAAGTTGTTCTGCGAGATGTTGATAATAGAAGTATTTGTAGTAGCTGTCTCTGGAATTGGGGTTCTCATTAGAATGCCCTGGGCTTTGCATTCTTGAATAGCCCTAGACTAAGTCTGAGCTTCGTAAGCATATTTCATTCTTCACGCCCAGACATTTTAAAGGCACTGACAGACATTATACCAGCAGGTAATAATTTGTGTGCTTTTTATCAGTTAGTCACCTTGTTTCATACTCATCTGCTTTTTAATCATTTTTCTGTCAGTGGTGGATTTTAGTCCCAGTTTTCTGGTGTTCTGGTGTTCATGGTGTTCAGAGTCATTTGCATCGACTCTGCCTCATGATGGGGTCCCCAGTGCATCAGGTTGTACTGTGGTGGCTGATAAACAAATTTTGGTTGAATGCATGAACATTCAGAATCCCCATCGAACACATTTTTAGAAACCTTTTTATTTTAGAATAATTTTAGATTTATGAAAAGTCGAAAAAGATAATGTGACAATTCCTGTATACCCTTTACCCAGCTTTCTCTACTGTTAACATCTTATATTAATTACTATATTAAACATTGGTATGTTACTGTTACCTAACACCACACTTTATTCACATTTCACTAGTTTTCTTCTAATGTGCTTTTTCTGTTCCAGGATTTCACCCAGGGTACTGCATTGCATTTAATTGTCACATCTTCTTAGTCCCATCTAGTCTGTGACAGTATCTCAGATTATCCTTGTTTTTGACAGTTTTAGGGAGTAACTCTTTTGTAGAATGTTAGCTGTTTTGTAGAATGTCTTTCGATTTGGGTTTGTCTGGTGTTTTTCTCATATCTAGAGTAAGGTTATGGGTTTTTAGGAGGAAGATTACAGAGGTATGAAGTACTATTCTTACGTTATATCGGGGTACGTACAAATAATTTTGTTTTTACTATTTCAATGTCAGAAAGGAAAGATGGGGAGAACACGAAAGGTAGAATTTAAATCAATCATTTTGCTGTGGTAAAAATTGTGGTAAAGATAAGCCAAGGGAACTAAATCTAAAAGAAGAAATTTAAATTTATCTGGGGGAATTCCACTTTTGGTTTTTCTGTCATGCATCATTTGGGTGTTTGAGAGTTGCTAGTATTTACTTTATTTAAACACTTGACTGATACTAAGCAGAGGAATGAAAAGTCCAGTGGTATATAGATATACATCAAGTAGAATTGCAGGAATTTTTTCAAAGTCTCTCAGCCAAATTTTTGAAGTCAGAAAAATTCTTAATTAGATATTTTTGCTTTTCCTCTGCTGCTGTGTTTTTTCTTTCCCTGTGCTCTTTTACATTAAGGTTTATGTTTTTCAAGCTGAGTTAATGATACTGAGAAACACTTCAAAGCATTTGTCTCAGATAGTTTACTCCTTAATTAATGGTGAGGCGGTTTTGCAGACAGGTGGCACACTTTAATGTGTTACAGAGACTAGTCTTGTTAGTTATTGATTAGTAATGAATAAATTACTGCCAGTTTTAATCATAAAAATTTCCTTTCAGGATAATTAATCAGATTCATGTATTTCTTAATTAGTGTAGGATTCTCGTCATTTTTTGTTTTAAGAATGAACCTCCTTGCCTCTGCCCTGGGTAAATTCAGGGTAGAGCAGACAGGTTTCTAAGTTTGTATTTTGATCTTTGCTTTTATTAGGCAGATGAGACGTGTACTTGCTTAAAAATTACTTTAAACTGCCTTTCCTGTTGAGTAGGGTTTGAACTACCTGCTTGACAGATGGCATTGGAAGTAATTACTGAAATCATGTGTTTACCTGTACGTGGACATGTGTTCACCAGATGTACCCTGTTTACTCAGAGCTGCTGATTTCTTAAAGAAATACACACCTTCTGGATAGAGTTGCATAACTTAGGAGAATTGAATAAAATCTCAGCCAGTGAGACCTCTCAATCTCTCTCAGTTTACGCAATCAGCTGTAATGAGAAGACCCACTTACATCTCTGAATGGTCAGGTTAGCCCAGAGAACCACTTCCAACATTATTTATCTTTCTTACTTTTGATTTACTTAGTAGTTTAATTTTACCTGTCTACTAAATTATTTAACAGCCCCCCAAAATGTAGATTGAATTATGGTAATAGTGATCAGTCTTTTCGTATGATGATTATGGTTTATTATATTGTTATTTTATTTGTACTTGATGTTTTTAAAAACATGTTTTCCAAACCAGATGTTAAAGATGAAGTTGTCACCCTCAATTTCTAAGTTCTGATATTGGAAGTCTGGCTTTTGTGTTAAGCATTTGTTTTGATTTTTTTTAACAACTCATGGGTACTTCTTCTATTCATGATGATTGAGAATAGCTAATTTAATGTTTTATTTCTATTAACCATCAAAACCTAATTTATGTCTCTCTTTCATTTCCATTTTACTTATGTTTTAAAAAATGGTACAAACTCAATGATAATGACTTCTTTAACATATGTGCCTTAAGTGTTCAGTTTTGAAACTGAATACATTTAACTGTCTATAAATCCTGAGAAACAAGGAAAGCCATTATTGCAAGATTTTGACAGGTGCAGAACTGTAAATAATTACAGGCCTGGGCAGAAACTAGAGCAGAAGTTGCACAGCAGCTGGCAGGCCTGGCCTGTGACAGTTCTGACCTGAGTTAAGTAGCCTGAACTTCATGGCAAGCTCAGATTTGTTTTAAATTATAAAATTTACAACCTATTACAAAATGATTCTACTGATTGAGACTAGATATCACTTGCAAAGGGATAAACACACAGAATGTTGAGAGAGATAACTGCCCATTGAGTCACCTTTTGTATAACTTCAGGACCAGTTGGAACTTGTACTGATGAATTTTAAAATGGATTCACGTGCTTACTGAAATAAGTCACTCAACACCAAATGGTATACAGCAACTATACCTGTAGAGAGTGCTCTGTTTTTTTCTTTTTTGTTTTGTTTTGTTTTTGTTACTCACGTATTTCTAAAACATTTTAATTTTTAGTTTTTAAGCATTTCTGACTTCTTAAAGAGGAAAGCCGTTTCATTATTTATATCTTGGGAATACCTGAATTGTACTTCTCTAGGTCTTCATAGAGAGTAATGCAATTTTTTAATGACGTTATCACCTTTAGATTCCATTAGGCAGTTCCTTACCCCAAAATGACCTGATTTGTTGCCGTTCTATAAAGAAAGCTGCCTGTTGCCATTTCCCCTGCACATACCATATTGTCTGTTACCCTGCAAAGCTCTAGTTCAGAAACCACAGGGTTCTGCTAGAGCAGCATTAAATGCTGATGACTTGTGGGCCCAATCTAATCTATAGATGGGGTTTCTTTGGCCTGCACAATGTTTAAAACTTTTGACAATTTTACCTGACTCTCTTGGAAAATCTGATGATATGGCAACACTGGGCCTACATTCCTGCAGTCGGCTGGGTCTAAACAGCAGCCGCACCTTTTCTGCTCTCTGCTTTGCTCCAGTCCTTACCATTCTCTGTTGTTTGTTTGTTATTGTATTTCCATTACCTATAGACGTTGGAGTTAATGACCCCTGGCCTAGAAGATGTGCAGGTGTAAGAGTGGACAGACTGGAAGAAAGGGACAATTTTTAGGAGAGATTTGTGAAGCCTTGATCCAGTTAGCATTGCTTTGCCTTGTGCCCTTCCATGCTCTCGCCCTGTCATTTCTGTTCATGCTTGTGTTTTTTCTCTTGACTGTTAGGAGAACTATACCCACTAGAACTTAAAGTTATGTTCATTCAACTACTCTTAATAAAGTAAATATCCCAGGACCTGGGCTAGGATAGGAGTTTTTTGAATGACTGCTAGTCTTTTAATTTACACATTAATGTTTTAGTTTAATCAACTGTTTTTTTTTCATCATTTTCTGTAGAAATCAGCTTTATTAAAGGATGAGAGCTTAAGAAAGAGGAAAAAAGAAAAGGAATATATATTTTAAAGCTCTGGGAATATCACGAGTTAGGGCTCCAGACTACCCTTGGCCTTTAAAATATTTAAGGTCTCTCTGCCTATCATGCAGGAGCCCTGGGTACAATGCCCTGACAAGGGGCGGAGCGGGGGTGGGGAGAGCGCATGAGAGCAAGTGCATGCGCAGTTAGTTCATGGTTTGATGCCATGGTAGATGACTTAAGAGAGACGGACAGCAATGAGACCCTTTACAAAGTGACAAAAAGAAGTAGGAAAATCCCAGAAATTCAAGTTTTCCTAGAAAGGAGAGAACAAATGGTTCTCTTCTTTCTTCTCTTTCATGCCCCTGTATATTTGGTGTTTCAACTCTTAGGAACCAGAATCTGTAGAATAAATATGCTTTTTCCTTGTTTCTAGATAGGAGGAGAGAAGAATAACTATGGATGAGTTGAATTTCATTAGTCTAAGAATCTCACTAGTAAAATGTATGAAAAATAAAACCTACTTCAGTTGTGAGTTGACTTTTGGCACATAGCTGACTTACAAGTCAGGTGATTCTGAGCTTTGCTAAAGTTACTAGAGAAGGAGTGGTGTAGACCAGGAGTTTGTGAATTATGGCCTGCAGGACAAATGTAGCTTCCTGCCTGTTGTAAATAAACTTTTATTGAGACATGGTTGCATTCATTAGTTTACATATACTGTCTATGGCTGCTTTCACAGGGTAAGGGCAGAGTTGAATAGTTGGGACAGAAATCATATGGCCCTCAAAATTTGGAATATTTATTATCTGGTACTTTATAGGAAAAAATATGCTGACTCTTGGTACACATGGTTCTGTCCAAAAGGGAAAAAGCAGCCCTTTTATGTACTCTTAAGTTATTTTTGCTGAACCAAAGGGAATTAAACATATGATTTGTTTTCAAAATTTCTGTGGTTTTTTGATGATTTTGCAAGTATTTTATAGAGATACTATGTCATTTGAATGAAGTGAAAGTTTATAATGTCTAGGACTACAATTGGGCTATGATTTGATGTCATTGACTACAGCTGTTTTTAGTGAAGATTATAAGTTAACAGGAATAACATGAAGTAATATAGTTAGTAAAAGCATGATGGAATAGTAAACATTAGTAAAGTAGAATTTTTATCATGTTTTGGACTACAACTTTTTGGAGGGAAGAATATAATGGCAATAAGTATAAAACATGATGTTATTTAATTAGTTTTATATGTAATTTTTTTTAGGAATATATGTAATGCACAAATTGGCCCATTATGTTGTTAATTTAAACTTTGAAAACTGCTAAAAGTTTTAGTTATTAGGGAAATAGTGAACTTGGATTTGATGATAAAATTAAACATTAATAAACTTATGTCTTCATTGTTTTCAATTTTGATGACACTTGAAAGTAGCAGGTCTGCGTTGTGGGATTCATTCAGCATGATGAGTGTCTCACAAGCTAAGCACTGTGCTGGGCACTGGGAATTCAGCCCTGAAAAAAACCAAATACTCGGAGATTACATGGTGAAGGAGAGAAACAAACATTTATGGACCCGGTTATTTACTGAGCTGTACCAAGTGCTCTTTAAGTCCTGAAGGTAAAGTAGAGAATAAAGCAACTTTTCATCTTTTATATGTAGCTTACACGTAGCTTTTTCAACATTAGTTGGAGAAGAGAGATAACGTATAAGTTGAATAACAGATGCTATGCAGAAAATGAAAACAAGGTCTTCGGAGAGATGGAAGATGCTACTCTGGATAAGCACGGTCAAGAAAGATTTCTCTGATAAGATGACATTTGAGCAGAGACCTGAATGAAAGTTAGTAATGAGCAGTGGGGATATTTGAGGAAAGAATATTCCAGGCAGAGGGAATAGTGATGAAAAAGCATTGGGATAGTAATGCGCTAGATTGTTCAAGGAACAGCAAGGAGAGGCCATGTGGGAGGTGTAGAAGGAGCCAGAGGGAGAATATTAGGTGAATTTATTTTCTGTTGTACTTAATGAATGGCTCTGATTGTCTAATACAGTCACATAGGACCAAGCAAAATTCTATATGAAGTCACAGCAGTATAGATTAGAGCATAAGAATCTGTGGAAGATTTTGTCTAGGCCAGAAGTCAGGATATAATAGATTTACTTTGTTCATTGTTCCTCAAATTAAATCTCACTTCTGTGAATCTCCTTGTGATTTACTCTTTCAAGATGGAGTTCTATATGGAATAGCCCAGTGCCCTGAGGCCTGTATAAGTTGTTGAATTTATGGTGTGCCATTACCCATTATAGGGTGTCCGTCTAGTTAATTTGCAACAAATACGAGGTTTAGAATAAATTGGTCAGAATAGCTAGACTAAAATGAGAATATCAATTCACATTCAATTAAAATGTGCATAGCTTGCAATAATTTTTCATTGTACCAGGGTTAAGGGGAGGATAGAGGTATAATGATGAATAATACTTATAAATTTAAAAGTCAGTTTTATTCTAAATGTTAGTTTTTCCTGAAAGTGTTGTGCAGAACGGTCAAGTTCCTGAAATTGTAGAAACACTGATCATGGTATTCATAATTGTGAGGCATGTGAGGTAGCTGACATCAAGCGTGAACTAATTAACTAAGGGCTTATATAATATGCTTTAGCAAAAGTGGACATTTAAAATAATTGTTTTTTAGATTTTACAAATGACAGTGTGTATCTGGTGTTTTATTTTATCACTGAACATATTTTTATGGTAATTTAATTTTAATATAGGTAGGCATCAATAAATGAAATTTTGCTTCTGGCTTAATAATATTATACACAAATATATATATTTTGTAAAGAACATAATTAGTCACAACTATTATAAAGCTACTATATTTGAAACAGTATGTTTTTGAAACTCAGCAGTTAGTGATGATAATTGATATGCCATACAGAGAGACAAGACAAATGTGTACCAGACAGATAAGGACAATATTTCACTGGAAAGGTCCCCACATGTAAACCGGTTGGGTTTAAAAAGTTCTTTTGCAGATACTTGCCAGAATTCAGGACTTATTTTTACCCAGGAGTAATAATTTATGTGGTAATTCAATGGATTAGGAAAAAAATACATATATGTATGTATTTCATGGAGTTTAGAGGACTCCCGTAAAAAATTCCAGTAGATCTAACTTCCAGTAAAAACCTATCTGTAGTGTTTCTTTTCTTTGGTGTCTGTGTTTCACCAGCACACTCCTTCTTGAGTCAGTTTCAAGTTACTTTCTTATTTGTTGCCTGTGTGTGTTCCTTTTTCCTGTGTGACGGGTAAGGCAGTCTGTGTTCATGGAGTTGTTTCATGAGTTGGGTCTACAGGTAAGGCAATTATTGACATCACTGAATGTTTAATCTTGTCACTAGCTCTTCCAGGGCAGCAAGTCTTACCCATGGGTACCCATGCCTGTGATTATTAGCCACAAGAAAGCTGATGTGATAGAGCAGTTGTGTCCCTGACCACCCATTTGCTTCCCATTTTATAGGCCGGTAGAAGGTGGTGAAGTCAAGGCACCGCCCACTTAGGATAGGAGGGCTTTCTTACCTAAAGTCACATGGGCTTCCTGTGAAGATTCTTTTGCCTTACTTCTGCTGCTGTACCTGCTGCATCTACGTAGTTCTGCTGATGCCCGACCGTCTCACTAGCTGCACCTAAGGTGGTCATGCAGAGCTGTGTGGTGCTGGACGTTGGCTAGAGGGTTGTGTGGTGGGGAAAATAGGAAGGAAAGGAAAACATTACTTAATTTTACTTTACACTAGGTATTTTTTTCTTGGTGAATTTGAGGTAATGGTCAGATGCCAATAGGCTGACCCAAGCAGTTTCTGCTTACTTGCCACTCTTATATTTCTATTAAAAATATTCTACAATTCAAATTTTAATGAAACTGGACATAGCTTTCTTTTTACTCTGACTTTATTTCAGATTTGTAACATCTTTTATTTTACTTAAACCAAAGGTTTATTTAATTTAGCCACCTAATTTTACATCAGAGGAAATGGAATACCATCAAATATACAAGTATATGTGCATATCTGAGTTTATGTATATCATTTATATATCTGTTGTACAAAGTAATAAATAACCCAGGAGCACAGCATCTGTCTCACCTGCTGCTCTCTTTATGATGCGAAGTGATGAGTCACATGAGTAATTGTATTACTTGTATAAAGTACTTGGAAGACAGTTTTACTTGTGTAAGTCCTGTGCTGCATGTCATAAAGATGAAAAGTTTGAGCCATCTGTTACTTAAAAAAAAATTACCCTAGTATACCACCTGGTGTTTAACGGGGCCCAGGATTTGTTCCAGATACAGCACTGCTTCATTGAACAAATACTGGGGTGAGGGCTAGGTAGGGTTTGGCAATTACATCTGTGACTTGGGAGGGGCCCTTTTCACTCAATCTTGAACAGTGTTATTTGGATCATTGTTATTTGCTATTGTGGTGTGCCTGTCATTAAAAACAATTTTGTCTTAATTTTGAAAATTGGATGTGAGGAGTAACATTACACAAAAACAACATTATACAATGATGAAGATAATGTTCTGTGCAACATAATTTAATTTGGAGCAGTGGATGGCCACCTGCTAGGCCTTTGTTCTTGTGACAGTCTGGCAAGTGGCCCCAGTGTTTTGGTTCTTTCTTTGGTCACATGGCTGTTGAAATCTGCCTGGTTTAGTTGCAAACCATTAATCCAGTAGCACAGAATGATGGAATATTTGACTACTGGGTGTTTGAATTAAGAAAACAAATCCCTTTTAAAGTTACTATTCAGCAATCACAGAATGCTTTTATCATGTTGATATAACATGTAAGTCTTTACATTTTATCTGGGGGTAGGTTATTCTTATCTACAACATAAAAAAGAAATCCAGTAGTGTTTGACATTGCGGTAACTAGCTACCATGCAGCACCTGTCTGCTTACCCACTCCGGTGGGGTAACCATGTAATTCAGCAACTAACCAGGAACACTTTGCAGAGTGACAGAGAGCCAATAACAGTTGTGCTGGGATAAGGGCCACAGGCATAGACAAAGACATATGGTCACTCTATTGATAAGGCATGGCCATTTTTACCATCCTCTATGATCAAGAACAAGCAAGTATTTCATGTGTGTCTAAGGATGATTCCTATATTTAAATTGTACTAAATGTGGCTGGTGTGGTGCCTAATGCAAAACAAACATAAATAATCAACATTTAAAAATGGAATAAATGTTTATATTAAAAAAATTAAAGCTTCCTGACAACTATCTTTTAAAAGGTACATTTTGAAACAGCTTGAGTTTAAAAATTCTCTGTATTTTTCTGATATTCAGGCCAAGTCTCAGGCTTCCCTGAAGTGATAGTACCTACTGACCTATGGTTTGTATTCTGAAACCATTTTATTATTATTATATAATATATTATAAGGGTAAGGAAAACACTTAAAATTGCAGTTGTCTATTGTTCTGAAATAATTGAAATTACATACTATAAGAGTGAGCCATTTAGTCAAGTGCTTATGACTTATCCCAGTAGCTTATTTACTTTTCTTTGTTACTTGAAATTGTTAAACTCTTCAGTAGCTGCTTAGCAATTCCTTAACTTTCTTCTGAGAAAATAAGGAAGCCATTACATTCAATGTAGTTGGCTGATAGGATCTAGTCAGAGACTTTTATACTAGGGAAAGATTGAAATTTTGGATAATTTTTAATGCTAACTAAAAATTTTGTTTATCACTTTAACATTTTTCTTTCTTTTAAAAGATTTTCTTCCTTTATAAGCCCTAACTTATTATATGTAAGACACAGAAAAGGTTATCGGAATTTATCCCCTGTTGGATATGAAGTCATAAAATGATGTTTCTTGCCCATCTGACCATCTCATGAGAAGAACTGAATTTAGCTGAATCTCGGATTGGGGTTAGAGTGTGCTGGGGTTTGGAAAGTCATCTGTGGTTTAGAGGCACTTTATGATGTGGACTGGGAACTTCGGGGTTTTCTTCTGGTCTGAGGTAGGTTTTTAAAAAAGAGGTGTGAAAAGATCTTGGGTTCTGGACCTTGTTAATTGGCTTAACTTCCCATTCCTAGTCTCCTTGTTTCTAATGAGAAAGAGTTGAAACAGATGCTGTTTAAATTCCCATATTTTACTCTGTGTGTATGTATCTTGAAGATTTAATAATAATCTTTTTTTTCTGCACCCTTCCCTTTTTCTTTTCTATATTGTTGGTGCAATTTCCTTCTTTCTTTCTTCCCGTCCTTTTTTCTCTTTTGATCTTTTAGATTTTTCTTCTTGTTCCCAGGTCTTGCCACAGACTTTTTTCACTTGAGTGAAAGTGTTCCTTAGAGAAGTCTTATTTGTTTCTACCCCAATTTTTCATAATATTCAAATACTGGTGTTTCACAGTTTTAATATTGTAGAACTAAATCCGTGAGGAAGATATTTATTTATTTGCAATGTAAGCTTCGAGGCATTTGGCTTCGCTTATAGCCATGTCTTCAGAGCCTGAGAGTATGCTGGATGCCTCATAACTGTTTTTAAAAAGTGAATAGAAATGCTTTAGCCTCTTGATAATTTACAAAATCAGGTATTATTTAGGGAGAGTCTTGGAGTTCCTTTGTTCTGTAGAAACTCCCTTGACCTTGGCTGATAATTGAACCATTTAATGAGAGAGAAAGTACTTGGAGTGTTTCTTAGTAATACTTGAGGCTGACAGTCCTTTCCTTTTCCTGTGCTGTTTGTCTCTTAGACTTGAAGATTCTTTTTGCTGCAAGTCATAGAAATCTCAACTGAAACTCACTTAAACAGGAAGGAAGTGGATTATTCTTACAAGTCCAAAAAGACTTCAGAGTAGGTTGTTTGAACTCATATAAGACCTGAGCAAGACTTTCTGTGTGTATCATTGGTCCAAATTGGCTTTGGACTACTTTCTCCTGAATATTGGCAAGGGGATGGAATTATAGCAGTTGGTTTGGACTGATCATCTCAAGTGAAATAGATGTTGAAATCAACTATGATACTTACTAAAATTCTGTATGAATTAACCTTTATAAGTAAATTTCTAAAGATTGTTGATTTCCTGAACTTCAGTTAAGACTTCCTAGAATAATTAGGTTCATAACCAAGAGGATGCTGGATGAACCTCAACATTATCATGATAATTGCTTCATTAGGAAAATTACTGCTTTCAAATTAAAAAAATGACAATTTTTGTTTTGTCTAAGTAATAAATATGATATGCTACATTATTTTTATAAAGTAGAATGTAGATATGTAAAAATCAGAACTATGACTCCTCCGTTAGGTGTGTTTCCACTGATAACAATTGGTATGTTTAAATTATTTAAATAAAATGAAATCTTGTTGACTGAAAAATAGGAAAGATAACTAGGACATTTAGGTAAGAAGCTTACCTAAAAAATAAAAAGTCAATATATAAGGTAATGGGCATCTGTCACCTCAACTTACTAAAAGGTTTTTGATTTACTTGAATATACAGTAATGGATTATTTTTGTTTGGCCAAAAATTCTCAGTAAATGTTTGATAAGCAGCCTGGAAGCATTATGATATTGTGGAAAAAGCAGTGAATTAGGAATTGGAATCCAAATTTCTGTTTCTGGCCTTAACTATGTGATTTCTAATAAAGTAATTCAGCCTCTGTGAGCCCTCACTTCTTTGTCTGTAGAAGAGTTCCACTGCCTGTGTCCTGCTTAGGGCCACCCAGCCCAAGCTGCAGAGCAATCTGCAAATGGCTGCTACTTGAAGTGGGTTTGGAGGTGCCCTGGAGAGGCCAGGCTGCAAACCTAGGTTGGCTGCTGCTAGTGCTGGGCCTGGGGCCACTTCGCTAGAGGCACGGGGCATTGCTGAGGACAGATGCTGCTTGATTGAGAGAGTTTAGAAAAGTCCAAAACATGAAGCAAGAGAGGCCATTTGTATGGAAAAGCCACTGGAAATGGCTTGAGTGGACCCGCATGTTAGGTGGAGTAGGGTCCTAGGGAATCACCAGGGTGGAGTGAACAGTGTGAGTCAGGCTGATGGATACTCAGACATGACACATTCCCCCTGGCTCTGTTGGGGGTTAGGGGGTCTCAGAAAAAGAAGTGGCCTCTGCTGGTACTTTTGTCTGGCAGAAAGTGCCTCCCTCCCTCCTAGGCTCTCTCACTCTGATGCCAGACAGTTTAGTTTCTCTGTGTCTCTGGTTCATTTCAAGCTGCTGCCCCAGTGCTAGAGCTCAAAGAGGGTGAGTCAGAGTAAGTTTGTCCTAAAGCCCCTTAAGAGGAACTGCCTGAGATTCCAGAAGCCTCCATGTTACTCAGCTATAGTTATCACTGATTTTTACAGCCATAAGTTATGGGGACTTCTCTGCCTGGCTCTGGAACCCTGGGCTGGGAAGTCTGGTGTGGGGCTGGGACCCCTCATTCCTCAGGGGGACCCACACAGCTGAGATATCCCTCCAGATTTTTATCCACCACATGTGGGTGTGGGATCAGCCCTTTCTGTGTTTCTGTCCCTGCCCTCCCTACCGCTCACCAGTCTCAATATGGCTTCTTCTCTAATGCCTTAGTTGAAGGACTTCATTTAGTTAGATTTCAGAATGGTTGTTCTCTACTTCACTTGTAATTTTGATGTGGTTGTGGATGGATTCGAGTGCCCCATTTACTTACCTGTTTCTTCTTGAGTTTTGATTGAATTAATTGATTAATTAGAAAAGACGACTAACAAGTGTTTTATTCTTCTAATGATTAGGAAGTGGAGTTTCATTTTTGTTCTCTACTGTTATCTTACATATTTGTCTTCTCTTTAAATGATAATAGTATCTTAAATTCTTTCAAAATGCTGCTACTTCTTAAGAAGAGACATGAAGTGAATCATTTTTGGCTCCTATACTTACTCTCCACAGATAGACATTGTATTAGGAGTTTGGTACTCTTTTTTTTTTTCTTGTTACTGGGAATATAATGCCCAGTTATAGTCATGGAGATAGTTTGCAAGGCTAACAACAGATTCTTCAGGTAAAGAAAAAGGGTATGGTGAATAGTCTTAGAAATAAATACTTGGTGATCCTAGGATTCATACAGCATACACTGATAATTCTTACACAATGAATGCGTATAAGAAACTAAAGTCACCCGTGTGGTTTGTTTTGTATAAAATCCTCATGTAAGAAATACACTATCCTATTTTCTATATTAGCAGGGTATTTATAAATATATCTACGATTCTAATTTTGATCATCTTTGGAGTTTTAATAAAATTGCCCTCTTCTTAAAAAGACATAAATGTAAGGAAAATTTAAATGCTTAAAATATATTCTTATTTTTCCTTCCCAGTATTTCCTGACTCTTCTCCCCTCTCTAGGTGGCATGTGTTGCTTTTGTAATAAACAGTAGCATTAAAAGAAATTTCATATAGAAGAATTGGAGATGTTATGGAATGTTTATCATTTTGATGTGGGTTGATTTTATTATTTGTGCTATGGATTTATTTTACTATTCCATTCATAATTTTAGTTTTTTTTAAGCTTATGTAAGAAGAGGGAGACTGCCAGCCAAGATGGAGGCGTAGGTAGACACACTGTGCCTCCTCATACAACTAAAAGAAGGACAACAATTTAAAAATAAAAAAGCAACCAGAACTGACAGAATCAAACTGTATGGAAGTCCAACAACCAAGGAGTTAAAGTAGACACATTCATCCAGACCGGTAGCAGGGGCAGAGTTAGGCAGTGGGGTGGAGAGGACTCATGGCAAGGCAGCGGCTGATGGACCGGGCAGTCCCAGGTTCATGCCCAGATAAACCAGGTGAAACAAAGGGGGAGCGTGGTGGACCACACAACCCAGGGCCCCAGTGTAGGGAAATAAAGCCTCAAAACACCAATTAATGACATCTGTGGGGGTTGGGGCAGCAGCAAGAGAAACTCCTAGCCTCACAGGAAAGTTCTTTGGGGAAACCCACATGGTCCTAGAATGCACAGAAGCCCACCCAGCTGGGAATCAGCACCAGAAGGTCCCAATTTGCTTGTGTGAAGCGGGAGAAGTGACTGAAATCTGTCAGAGAGCAGAGCAGGCGCCATTGTTCCCTCTTGATCCCTCCCCCACATACAGCGTCACAACCCAGCAAAGTGGGTTACCCCGCCTCGTGAACACCTAAGGCTCCACCCCTCACTATGAAACAGGTGCATCAAGACCAAAAAATGGCCCAAATGAAAGAACAGATAAAAGCCCCAGAAAAAATACAAATAAGTGATGAAGAGATAGCCACCCTATCAGATGCACAGTTCAAAACATCAGTAATCAGGATGCTCATAGAATTGGTTGAATTGGTTGCAAGTTAGATGAAAAAATGAAGGCTATGCTAAGCGAAATAAAGGAAAATGTACAGGGGACCAATAGTGATGGGAAGGAAACTGGGACTCAAATCAACGGTGTGGACCAGAAGGAAGAAAGAAACATCCAATCAGAAAAGAATGAAGAAACAAGAATTCAAAAAAAAAAAAAAAAATGAGGGGAGGCTTAGGAACCTCCAGGACATCTTTAAATGTCCCAACATCCAAATTATAGGGGTACCAGAAGGAGAAGAAGAAGAGCAACAAGTGGAAAAGCTATTTGAACAAATAAAGAAGGAGAACTTCCTCAAGCTGGCAAAGGAAATAGACTCCCAGGAAGTCCAGGAAGCTCAGAGAGTCCCAAAGAAATTGGACCAAAGGAGGAACACACCAAGGCACATCATAATTATATTACCCAAGATTAAAATGAAGGAGAGAATCCTAGAAACAGCAAGAGAAAAGGAGACAGTTATCTACAAAGGAGTTCCCATCAGACTGTTGGCTGATTTCTCCAAAGAGGCCTTCCAGGCAAGAAGGGGCTGGAAAGAAGTATTCCAAGTTATGAAAGTCAAGGACCTCCATCCAAAATTGCTCTATCCAGCAAAGCTGTTATTTAGAATGGAAGGGCAGATAAAGCGCTTCTCAGATAAGGTCAAGTTCAAGGAGTTCATCATCACCAAGCCCTTATTATATGAAATGTTAAAGGGATTTATGTAAGAAAAAGAAGATAAAAATATGTACAGTAAAATGACAGCAAACTCACAATTATTAACAACCATGCCTAAAACAAAAACAAAAGCAAATAAGCAAACAACTAGAACAGGGACAGTACCACAGAAATGGAGATCATATGGAGGGTTAGCAACAGGGGAGTGGTAGTGGGAAAGAGGGGGAAAAGGTACAGAGAATAAGTAGCACAGATGGTAGGTAGAAAATAGACAGGGGGAAGGCAAGAATAGTATGGGAAATGTAGACGCCAAAGAACTTACATGTATGACCCATGGAGATGAACTAAAGGGGGGAAATGTGGGTGGGAGAGGGTGTGCAGGGTGGAGGGGAGTGAAGGGGGGAAAATGGGACAACTGTAATAGCAGAATCAATAAAATATATTTAAAAATTATACATTTATTGCCAAAAAGAAGAGGAATGATAAAGCAAGAGAAGACTAATACGTAAATCATACAATAGGGCACTTAGAGTTTTAGTCATTTGTCAAATATTATTTGACATCTTGCATCTTGCAGACCCCATGGGCTCTGCAGTAAGCTAGCCACTGTTCTGGCTATAGCATGTGGGTATATGTTGATTAGGAGAGTTTCTCAGCCTTGCAGAGGGGAGTATGAAGTGAATAAGTAAAAGTTTAAAAAGTAAAATACTATATTTCAGTTTTCGAGTTTATTGTTTTTATTGTTGACATTATCACAGATGTCCCTCATTTTCCCTCTCTTTGCTCCTCTGTACTCAACCCCTGCCACCTCCCCGCCCCCTGGCCTTCGCTACATTGTTGTCTCTGCCCATGGGCTATGCATATATTCATATATGTTCTTTGTCCGATCTCTTCCTGTCCCCCCACCTGGCTCCCCTTTGAGGTCTGTCAGTCAGTTCCATGTGTCCATGTCTCTGGTTTTATTTTGTTCATAAGATTCCACATATGAGTGAGATAACATGGTATTTGTCTTTCTCTGACTGGCTTATTTCAATTAGCACAATACTCTCCATGTCCATCTATGCTGTTGCAAAGGATAAGGATAATTTCTTTTTTTATAGCCATGTAGTAGTAGTGTGTAAATGTACCACAACTTTTTTATCCACTCATCTACTGATGGGTACTTGGTCTGTTTCCAGATCTTGGCTATTGTAAATAACACTGGTATGAACATAGAGGTGCATGTATTCTTTCTGATTGGTGTTTTGGGATTCTTAGGATATATTCCCAGAAGTGGCATCACTGGGTCAAACAGCAGTTCCATATTTAGTTTTTTGAGGAAACTCCGCACTTCTTTTCACAGTGGCTGCGCCTTTCTGCATTCCTACCAGCAGTGCACAAGGCTTCCCCTTTTCCTACACCCTTGCCAGCACTTATTATTTATTTATTTTTTAAAACAATTTTATTTTAATTGTTGTTCTTGTACAGTTTTCTGTTTTTTACTTCTTTTACTACTTATTATTTATTGATTTATTGACTTGATGACAAGAAGATAAAGTAGGCATATGATAATAGGAAGAGTAGAGTGAAAGGAGGCCTATTTCATATGGCATGGCCAGGGGAAGCCTTTTGAAGAACGTGACATTCCTACCAATGCAAAGCTTAGAAGAGTTGGCAAATGTGCTTTTAAAATTATCATGCTGGTGGACAGAAGTACAGCAAGGATTTAAATTGTGTTTTGAAGATGGAATCGGTAGCCTTTGTTTTAGTAGGTTGACCTGGAGTGTGATAAAAAAAAGTGTATTCAAGGATACTCCATTTTTTTTTTTTTTTTTTTTTTTTTGTAGGGGTGGTTAGAAGAGTGTTGATGATCAGGCATACTTGTATGTCAGTACCATTTATCTGAGATGGGAAAGAATAGAAGAGTTTTTCCCATTTGTTTTGTGTGGGATGGGCATAGGAATAAGAAACCAAGAATTCCATTTGGATCATGCTTAATTTGAGATGCTTGCTGGATACCTGACTTGGTATGTTGTATATGTGAGGTTAGGGCTTGAGATGTGAATCCTGGTATATAAAGCCAGGAGACTGATTAAGACTACCTATAGAATTAGGTGATCTTAATCAAGGAATAGGAGCCAACAGAGGAGGTTCAGTTGAGATTGGAGCAACCAGGAGTGTTTTGTCTCAGAAGCCAAGGCAAGGATGTGTTTTAAGAAGAGGGAGCGATCAGCTGTTTAAGTGCTGCTGAGAGATTGAGTCAGATGAAGATGGAGAATTGATCCATTGGATTTGTCAAGGGAGCTTGTGGTTTTTCTTGATGATCAGTTTCAGTAGAGAGGTGGCGATTCAAGAGTGATTTGAGTGCATTTAAAACTGAATGAGAGGCAAGGAAGTGAGATGGTACAGATTGCATTTTATTGGAGGTTTTTTATAAAGGGAAGCAGAAATGAAGCTAGACCAGAGTAGGGGAAGGTGTAGAATCAAAGGAGAGTTTTTGTTTCGTATTTTTAAGATGAGATGTCACTGCATATTTGTAAGCTACTAGATACGATCCATTGTAGAGAGAAAGTTGCTTTGAAGAAGGAAAGAGGGTAATTACAAAGGGTAATTACAGGAGCAGAGTATTCAAGAGGGGCTGGGATGCTACCACACAAGCAGAAACATTGGGTGTACATGGGCGGAAGGACAGTTGATCTATTTTAACAGGCAGGAGGACAAGCATGGTCATAAACAACTGAAAAATGGGGGTGCATTCTGAGAAATGCACCAATTTTGTCATTGAGTGAACATCACTGAGTACAATGCTGCTGCCGGGGTAACATGGCACAGATGTTTACAGCAAACTTAAAAAAAAAGTAGAAAGAGTGCATGCTAAAATAATAATAAAAAGATAATACAGTAAAAGGTGAGGGAAAAAAATTAATACCACAGGAATGTAATCTGCAAACTCCAGATTCAGGGATACTTTATAGAACAGTCAACCTAGTTTTCTTTTAAATAAACTTAAAAAAAAAAGATACAGTGGTATTCTAGTTATTAAAAAGAGGGACTTAAGATCAAATCAACCAATTGTAATTTATGAACCTATTTGTATTCTGGTTTGAATAAATAAACTGAAAAAGTTATGACAATGGGAAAATTAAAAAATATATGGTAAATATGTGTAAATCAATAATAGTCATTTATTATCATCATCAAGTGGTATGTGCTCTACATAATTGTGTGCTATACTTTCATATGACTGACAGGCATATGTTTGTTTATGCAGGCATCACCACAGACATATGAGTAACGCATTGAGCTACGATGTCACTAGGTGGTGGCAGTTTTTGGCTGCGTTGTAATCTGACAGTACCGCCCTGGCCAGGTGACTTACTTGGTTGGAGCATTATCCTATACATCAAAGGTTGCAGGTTGAATTTCCTGTCAGGGTACATACCTAGGTTGCAGGGTTTGATCCCCTGTCCAGGCTTGTATGGGAGGCAACTGATCGATATTTCTCTTTCACATTCTTTCTCTTCTCTGTCTCTCTCCCCCCCATGCCCTCCCCCTCTCTCTTCTTTCTCTTTTTCTAGAATCAATAATCATATCCTTGGGTGAGGATTAAAAGCTAATGTTACGGGATCACCGTTACCTATGCCATTCATTGTTATGCAGCACATGACTGTGTGCTGATACAGAGCAGGTTGTTTGACAGATATGGTAGTAGAAAGTAACAGCAGCTTTGTTCTCATTTCTTCTATTTCAGTGGAATAAGAAGTAAGATCATCTGCTAAGAATCTTAATTGGGAGAGGCCATGTTAGAGCAATATAAAATGTTTGTTTTATTTTCTAAATAATAGTTAAATATATTCTTACCCTAGTTATTGTTTGTTTGCTGTTGTTAATGGTGGTAAGCAATCGATGCTCAAATATATTCTATGTAAACAGGGAGAGTTGATTCTCTTATATGGTATAATCAGAATACCCCTCTCCCCTTACCCCTCCTTTGAGTTGAAGTTTAGAAACCTTACATTTTGGTCTTCTTGTTCTAGTTCTCTTTATTTTTTAACTGACATAGTAGAGAGAGAGAAAGGATGGTTTGACTTAGTTCAGTGTCCTCATCACCTGTTTTTCAGCATTCCAATACTGGAGAGTAGCTGAACATTCATTCCTTATAGCATGAATCATTTCTACTTGTGCAACTCTAATTGTCTACCACTCTAATGAAGATGACCCGAGTTGAGACATTTTCTTGTTCAGATTTTGGAGCGAGGTCTCATCCTCCTTCAGCAGGTACAGATCTCCTACACATGTTCCATTTTTTAGGGGGTGCTCTAGATACCCCCTTTTTGTTTTAAGTTGTAGAGACCAATCTCATTCTTGTATTTCATTTTTCAACTTGCTCTCTGAACCTTATTTTCCTAATTTGTAAAGTAAGAATCCCACCTTTAATTCACAGGTTCCTTCTGAGGATCACAGAGGCCTGACAGGATCTATGTGAAAATCACTCTGGAAAAGCCTGCATAATATAAAAACAAAATCCTATTACTATGATCATAATTTTTGTTATTCTTTAAAATACATGGATGGTTTCATAGAACCATCCCTTAGACTCCTAACTTCCATCTTACAGAGACTTTCATTTCTTAATTTATTTTCTTTTCCTCTTTTAGAGGCTTAATGTAATGACTTGGGTATTATTCAGGATTTTGATGTGTGTGGTGGGAATTTTTGAACACTGAAAACTGGAGGTGGAAGAGAGGAAGCTGAATTTAATGCCTACTTTCTAATAACGTATTATTCTAACTTTTTAAAAACACAAGCTTTCTCTCTTATCACAGTTTTGCAAATGGATATGAAGAATCAGAATTTAAAATATTAAAAATGAATTTCCTTTATTTTCATTCACTGATTTCGAAATCTAAAAATAGCTTCTTTTGTATCAGCTGAGTATAAAATATTAAACATAGATTGCAGCTCTTAAGGGGAATTCTCAAAGAAGTTTTACTTTTTCAAATTAAAAAAACTTACTATTTGGAAAAGAAAATAATTTTTAATGATGTTATTTGCTACTGTGGATTTCTTATGAAACTTGTTGGATTTTTTATAGCAACTGCTACTTTTAGGGGCAAATATTTCCTATCACAATCACAGATTTTTCATGCTAAAATAAGCCACAGAATTCATCTTGTTTGAACTACTTTGATGTATTGTATATGTGAGAAAATTAAGGCTCCAAGAGGAAGGGATTGCCTAACTGTGAATTCATGGCACAGCCAGGACCCGACTTCAGGTCTCTGGGCAGGCACTGTAGGGTTTTCCTCCTTGAACCAACCTGTCTTTTTAATGCAGTTATGTTCTCAGAAAGAAATAAGGAAGTTGTCCATACACAGTACAGAAGGAGAGCAGACAGAGGTGTGTTCTGTACACTCCTTGTAATTTTCCATTCAGTCTTTTCAGTGGCATAGGTGTTAATTTCAATTAGTTACCATGAAATAGAGAAAATAATGAGATCTTTTCAGTGGGGTTCTTGAAATCTCTTCAGTAATAATTCTGAATTATTCTTTTTAGTGTCACTCTAGTTAATTCTGACAAGGATGATGAGAGGACAGCATACAGTTTTATTTCAACAAGCAGGCATCAGGGTTCTTCCAGCTAACGGTGACATCCTGTTAATATACCCTTGAACAGGGTTAAAACCACTTTCACGTGGGTTCTGAGATATATAGGGAGGTTTCAAAAGACTCTAGAGATGGCTACCACAGTTTTACTTCTCTTCCCGTTTTTGCTTACTGGGAAATCTCTGGTTATTTAGTTGTAGAGTATTTTTATTTAAGATACTTACTTTTAACTCTTTTATTGTAAAATACAATAAAAAGTCAAAAAATCACAGAAAAGTCTATGTTAGTGAATTATTTTAAGTCAAACACCCTTGTAACTGCCATTCACTTCAAGAAATAAAACATCACTTGGAAACCCTTTTATGGCCCCCATCACAATTGCAGCTCCCTCCTCACCGCCACAAGTGACCATTCTCTTGATTTTTGTAATAATCACTTATTTATGCTCCTTTAGATCTTTGTTACCCTAATTTTGTTCTTAGAGAGTAAAGCTAAATCTTGCCCATTTAAAAAAATCTGATGTGTATTTTAAATACCTCTTAATCTGTATCTCTTTCCTTTCCATCTCTTTCTTATAATTTACATGTTGAAGAACCTGGGCCTTTTAACCTGTGGGTTTTCCATAGTCTAGATTTTGCTGCAGTTCAACATGTTCCTCTGTCCTCTGTTTTCCCTGCAAATTGACAGCTGGCTACACAGCCTTGGCAGAACATTGTTATGGTATTGTATTGTATTATATTGTACTATATTTTATCCTATTGTCAGAAGGCTCATAGTGAGTGGTTATTTCTTGTTTTGGGATAAGCAGCCATTGACGCTTAATGCCCAGATTCATTATTTCTGTGGAGTTTGGAAAATGGTGATATTCTATTTTATCATTTTGTCATAAATAAGCTGTGATAATTTTGTAAGGAGATGTTTCCCTTCATCTGCTATTTACTCATTGGTAGAGTTCTTAGAGAAAGGCAGAATAAATATTAAATTCTTTTACTTTTACCCAGTTCCTAAAATAATGAATTATTTTCCTGTTATTCTCAGAACATGACTGAAAACCTCTTTTTTTAAAAAAAAATATGATTAGAAAATTATGAACTTAACCATACTTGGACTTCAGTCAACTGCAAATTCTTATCGAAGTTTAAATTGCCCTGTGTCTGGCTATTGTGAACTCCTTCAGGTTGGCTTCTAATTTTTTTTGACATGATCCTGATATTCTTTGATGGCTTTCTTACTCTGAGATGGTATGATAAGATGTCCCAAGTTAATTTTCTACATATCCTGCCCCAGAGTTGGAATCAGCCATTTCCTAAGAAATTTTACTTTTTTTAAAAATGGAAAATGGTGTTTCATGCTCATGTCTGGGTGCTTAGCTTCTGTGTTGGTTATTGATTCTAGGTCTTTTTGAGGGAAACACACACATTCTCCCTCACAGATTTTAAGTCAAATATCTCATGAATTCATATTGATAGTTCTAATTAACATTTAGGACTACAGGGTTTTTAACTTAATCTCATATATTACATCGGTATATCCTTCCTTCTTCCCAATAATCCTAGTTCTCAAGAACACAGGGAAAGACAGATTAGAATTATCCAGACAAAGAAGGTTAAAAGAATACACCTCCATCAAACCAGCATTGCAAGAGATGCTACAGGGACTGCTTTAAGAAGATGAAGAAAAGAATAATGGGGGAAAAGGGTGAAGTGTTTACAGGAAAAATTATAAAGGACATATGGACAATAACAAGGGGGGTGGAAATGGGGGTGGGAGGTGGGGAGAATTGGGGTGGAAGGGAGAGGTGGGGGGAAAAGGCAGAAAATTGTACTTGAACAACAATAAAGTAATTTTTTTAAAAAAGGTGAAAGACAGTGAGAGACAGAGGAACACAAGTACAAAATGGGTAAAATGACAATGAATAAGTACTTATCAATAATAACCTTAAATGTAAATGGATTAAATATTTCAGTTAAAAGACATAGGGTAGCTGAAGGGATAAGAAGACACGACCTGCACATATGCTGCCTACAAGAGACCCACCTCAGAACAAAAGACCTACACAGACTGAAAGTGAAAGGATGGAAAAAATTTTCCAGATAAATGGACAGGAAAAAAAGCTGGGGTAGCAATGCTTATATCAAACAAAAATAGACTTCAAAATAAAGGCCATAAAAAGTGACACAGAAGGACACTTCATAACACTCAAGGGAGGAATCCGTCAAGAAGACATAAATATTGTAAACATATATGCATCCAACATAGGAGCACCCAAATATAGAAGGAAAATTTTGGAGAACTTCAAGAAAGATATAGACAGCAACCGACACAATTATAGTAGGGGATTTTAACACTCCACTGCCAACAAATGGATAGATCTTCCAAACAAAATATCAACAAGGAAATTGTGGAACTGAAGGACAGGTGAGATTAAATGGACTTAATTGATATATGTATGTGTATGTGTGTGTATATATATATATAAAACCTTTCATCCCAAAGATACAGAATACACATTCTTTTCAAATGCACATAGAACATTTTCAAAGATAGACCACATGATATGACACAAAACAAACCTTAACAAATTGAAGAAAATTGAAATCATATCAAGCATTTTCTTGGACCACAAGGGCCTGAAACTAGAAAGCAACTTCAAGGAAAAATCTCAAAAACATTCAAATGCATTGAGACTGAATAGCATGCTATTAAACAATAAATGAGTTAATAACAAGATAAAGGAGGAAATAAAAAAGTTTCTAGAAACTAATGAAACTGAACACACAACAATTCAAAACCTATGGGACACAGCAAAGGCAGCCCTGAGAGGGAAGTTCATAGCAATACAGGCCTACCTAAAATAATAGAAACATTTCAAATAAATAACCTAACCCTACATCTACAAGAAGTGGGGGAACAACAACAAACGAAGCCCAGAGTGAGTAGAAGGAATGAAATACAACGAGGATGAGAGCAAAATGAAATAACATAGAGACTAAAACAACAATTCAAAGGATCAGTAAATCCAGGAGCTGTTCTTTGAAAAGGTAAACAAAATTGACAAATCTTTAACCAGACTCTTCAAGAAAAAAAGGGAGAGGACCTAAATAAATAAAATCAGAAATGAAAGAGGAGTAATTGCAATTAATACCACAGAAATACAAAGGATTGTAAGAAATTACTACAAAGAACTGTATGCCAAGAAATTTGAAAACCTAGGTGAAATGGACAAATTTCTAGAAAAATATAATCTTCCAAACCTGAATCAAGAAGAAGCAGAAAGCCTGAATAGACCAAAAAAGCTGGTGAAATTGAAGTAGTAATAATAATAAAAAAAACTGGCACACAAAAGCCCTGGACTGGATGGGTTTTGCAGGAGAATTTTACAAAACATTTCAGGAAGAGCTAAACTCCATCCACCTCAGATTATTACAAAAAAAAAAAAAAAAAAAAAGAAGAAGAAGAAGAAGAAGAGGGAAGACTCTCAGACTTTTTTAACGAGGCCAGCATCATTCTAATCCCAAAGCCAGGTAAAAACACAACAAAGAAAGAAAACTACAGGACAATATTACTGATGAACGTAGATGCTAAAATCCTCACCAAAATATAGGCAGACCGCATCCAGCAATACATTAAGAAGATCATACACTATGATCAAGTGGGATTCATCCCAGGGATGTAAGGATGGTACAATATTTGCAAATCAATAAATGTAACACATCACATAAACAAAAGCAAAGACGAATCACATGATCATATCAATAGATTCAGAAAAAGCACCTGATAAGGTGCAGCACCCATTTATGATAAAAACTCTCAGCAAAGTGGGAGTAGTGGAAGCATACCTCAACATAATAAAGGCCATATATGAAAACCTTCAGGCAACATCATATTCAACAGGCAAAACTAAAAGATTACCCACTAAGGTCAGGAACAAGACAAGGATATCTGCTTTCACCACTTTTATTCAACATAATATTTGAAGTCCTAGCCACAGCAATCAGACAAGAAAAAGAAATAAAAGGCATCCAAATTAGAAAGGAGGAAATAAAACTGTCACTGTTTGCTGATGACATGATAGTGTGCATAGAAAACCCTATAGACTCTACCAAAAAACTATTCAACCTAATAAGTAAATTTGGCAAAACAGAGGGATACAAAGTTAATATTAAGAAATTGAAAAAAAATTTTCATCTTCGTACACCAACAATGAAATATTAGAAACAGAAATCAGGAAAAAAAACCCATTTGTTATAGCAATAAGAAGAATAAAGTACCTAGGAATAAACTTCACCAAGGAGGTAAAGGACCTGTATGCAGAAAACTACACAACACTGAAGAAAGAAATTAAGGGAGACACAAATGGAAGCATATACTGTGTTCATGGACTGGAAGAATTAACATCATCAAAATGTCCATACTTCCCAAAGCAATTTACAAATTCAATGCAATACCTATTAAAGTACCAATGGCATATTTCACAGACATAGAACAAACACTTCAAAAATTTATATGGAACCATAAATGACAGAGAATAGCTGCAGCAATCTTGAGAAAGAAGAACAAAGTAGGAGGGATCACAATACCTGATACCAAAATGTATTACAAGGCCACTGTAATCAAAGCAGCCTGGTACTGGCATAAAAACAGGCACATGGACCAATGGAACAGAACAGAGAGCCCAGAAATAAACCCAAGTCTCTACGGTCAATTAATATTTGACAAAGGGGGCAGCAGCATAAAATGGAGTAAAAATAGCCTCTTCAACAAGTGATGTTGGGAGAACTGGACAGCTACATGCAAAAAATGAAATTTGAGCGCCAACTTACACCATACACAAAAATAAATTGAAGGTGGATAAAAGATTTAAATATAAGCCGTGACACCATTAAAGTCCTAGAGGAGAACACAGGCAGGAAAATCTCAGATATTTCATGCAGCAACATTTTTACTGATATGTCTCCTAAAGCAAGGAACATAAAGGATAGAATAAACAAATGGGACTTCATCAAAATAAAAAGCTTCTGCAGAGCTGAAGGATCAAAAATTGTGGTACTTTTACACAACGGAATACTATGCAGCAGAAAGAAAGAAGGAGCTCCTACCCTTCACAACAGCATAGAGGGAACTGGAGAGCCTTATGCTAAGTGAAATAAGCCAGGTGGGAAAGACAAATACCACATGATCTCACCTATAAGTGAAACTTAATCAACAAAACAAACAAGGAAACAAAATACAACCAGGGATATTGTAATAAAGAACAAATTGGTAGTAACCACAGGGGAGGGGGGAGGGGGATGACAATGGGAAAAGGGTGAAGGTTCATCAAGGAACATGTATAAAGGACCCATGGATAAAGGTAAAAGGCAAAAGGGGGAAAGATTGAGGGTGGGGTGGGGGAAAATGGTGGTGGGAAAATGGAAGCAACTGTATTTGAACAGTAATTAAAAAGAAAAAAGAAACAACAAATATAAGAATTATCCCATAGTTCTTACTAGGTTTGTTCCACTTTCCATGTACAGTAATTTCAGAATAATAGTAATTGTAATACATGTACATACACTCCACCAATAATGATTACCAAAAAAGTAAACGTTATTATTATTGTTTTTGCAAATGCTATCCCCATTCTCTTCCAAAATATTTTTAATGGGAGTTCTGTATTGATACTGTCAAATCTTAGAGCCATTACATATTCAGTCTCTCCCTTTTAACCTTTATTTGGTATTCATCCTATAAATAACTATTTACTGCTCGACACTAAACTTTACATAAATATCCTTCTCGTTGTTTGGTGTTTGAAGCCGTTCTTACTAGGTTCCTTAGGAAGGGCTCCTGAGAACAACTGCCCTTTAGTTGTGACGTATTAACAGTGCCCTTTATATCTGAAGGTGAATTTTTTTTTAATATAAAAGCCTTGGGTCATATTTTCTTTATAAGTCTGGTGACAGCATAATGTTTTTTCTCTTATGAGTCACGTGTTCATATTTTTCAGGATAGCTAAAGGAATTTTTTCTTTTTCTTTAGCATTCAGAACTTTTATTAGAATGTGTATTGATGTTGGTTGTTCTAGGACAATAATCATACATAGTATGATCTTTTAATATATAGTCAAATATTTAAAAATTTTTAATGTCAGTTTTTCAACTGCTGTGCCATGAGAATTTACAAAACATGCAACATCTGAGTATTTAGTCAGGGGCACTGACCTCTTTTCCTTTAGACTTTCAAATAAAAAAATGACAGCCAACACAACAATAGCCATCTGGTGTGAATGAGTCAAAATTATACCTATATTTTGCTCAGATCAGTAAAAAATACATTTTTTGATGTACCACAGACTTTTAGTAATTAGTTTTTTTGTGGTATGAGATGAAAGGTTGAAAATGACTGCTTTAGGGTATTTTTTTCTTCTTCAAGATCTCCTCTTATTCATATGAAGTCTTTGCCTCCCTTTACTATTAGTCACTTTCTCTTGCGTCCTTTTGTGTTGCTAAACTTATTAGTGCTGGTAGCTTTTTATTAAATTCCTGTAGGGTTTTATAAATGTTCAGTCTTCTTTTTTTGTTGTAAAAAACCCCCTTTACTTTTTTTCCTGTCAGTTGTATGCCTTTTTCCCCTTGTTGTACTAGCTAAGGCCTGCAGCGCAGTACTGAGTGGAAGTGACGAGAGTGGCTCCTCCCCATGTTTCTCACCTTAGGGAGAAAATGGGACACTGTATGTCTTTGTTGTTTTAAGGAAGTTCTCTAATTTTAGTTTGCTGAGGGTTTTTTCCTGAATGGATGTTGAGTTTTGTCAAATGCTTTTTTTGCTTTCTCTTTTAGGAACTTTGCCTAGTTTTTTGTTTAGGGAGTGATTAAGAAGGACCGCAAGATCACAGTTGACTGAGAACTGGATTCCTTTTAGGAATATGGGAGTTGCTGGTTGCTGGTCTTTTAAGTGTGATGTTTTTGGGACATTGTGATGACCTTTAAGTCGTTTGGTGGCACTGTTCTGGTTGCCAATTTCCAGTGCTTACAGGCCCATTTATAGGACCTTCTGCTTTTGTATTGAGAGATGTACTTGTGGCCTTAACTTGTAGGTAACTTGGAAAGCCAACTGCTCTGAGAGCAAGGAGACTCAACTCACTGTTTATCCATCTTTGATTGTATAGGTTAGCTTTTCTCAGCCCCTTTCATCTTTGATTGGGTTTTCCATGAAGAGTCACCTTTTTTTCTTTTAACACAAATTGCTTCATTATTTAGGTTGCCCATGGTCCCTTTCCCAGTTTTCCATCAATGCTATGGATGTACTCTCATTTACATATATATTTGTGTTCTCTGTGGAATTTTGCGAAGAAAAAGAAATGTATCTTCTGTTCACTTGGTCTTTTCAACCTTCTGCTGGTATCAAACTACATAATTTGGCTTTACTTTTTAGAAGGACTGAGAAAACAGTAATTCACACATCTTATTTTTTAAAGATTTTATTTATTTATTCTTAGAGAGAGTTGAAGGGAAGGCGATAGGGAGCAAAGTATTGATATGAGAAAGAAACATGGATCGGCTGCCTCTTGCCTGGACCAACTAGGGACAGGCCTGCAACCGAAGCATGTGCTGTAGCCAGGACCTTGTTTTGCAGAGTGATGCCCAGCCAGCTGAGCCACACCAGTCAGGGGCACACGTCTCGTTTTTAAATTTTAAAAAGAAGGCACTGGTAAGAGTAGCTTTTGCGGCCCCACTTGTAACTTGCTCCTCCACAGCAACTTTCTTGTGGTAATTCTGAATTTAATTCTCCTGTTTCTTACACATCTCATTTCTTTTGTTTCTAGCTTCGAGTTAAGAATTTTTACATTATTTCTGTGACCATAGAAGTCTAATTTTTTAATGTGTAAATTATAGATGTTTAGTACTTCGTAAAATAGTTCTGAGATTAAAATTATAACATTCAGTCTAATAGAGTTGGTTTTCTCTCAGTGTGTGTTTGTTCGTGTCTGTGCATTAATAAAATACACAGTTACTTAAAAGACCAATTAATAGGTTAATTTTAGTTGAAAGCAGTCAAAAATCTTTAGAAGGAAATGGAGCTTTTAAATTAACCACAGATATCAGCTCCTTAATCATTACAGAAGCATCCCAAGAATAACATACTTTGTACAGATGAAGTGAAATGGAAATTAATGAGGTTATGTAGTTAAAGCCAAATCTTTTCTTCAGTCTTAGCATATCTAATTTTTGATCCCAGGTATTTCATACTTGCTACATAGTGACTATTCAGTAACTATTGGTTAATTATATAAAAATTTCTTAATTGCTGCAGTCCTGTGTATTGTTTTTCCTTAATATCTACAGCCTTTTTATTGTTGCTTCTGTACCTTCTGGTGACAAGATTGAACGTAGAAGAGGCACTCTAAGCATGGTTTTCTTTTATGTGGCTCCGAGGGAGCCCGGTTTTCCTTTCCATATGACTCTGCTTAGCTTTAGTTTCTTCTTTATACTAGACAATGGTAATAAGGGACTAAACCCCACCCCCTTTTTTGGTTGTGTGTTATGGTATATTTTGTTTTGTTTAAGTTGTGTTGCTAAATTGTGTCGTTGCTTGGTTATTTTGGGTGGTAATTTGAAGAGTTGTTAGTGTGGGTGATGTTAGTATTAGTGTAATGAATTTTATCTTTTTGCTGCCATTGCAAATGATGGAAGCTTGACAGCCCTCCTCTCTTCCCCAAAGTGGATCCTATTTTGTCCGCTTATGTTGGTATTAGGGCATTTTCATAGAAGAATAGAGGGCAGTGTCTGTCTGCTTCACTGAAACTGCTTTCCTTTCTAGAACTAGGAGTGAGCAGTGGTTCCAGTGTTGGCTTGTGATCAGCTGTTTGTTGCTGTTGTAAAACAAAAATTCTTTTTTCCTTGTGGAGTTCAGAATTGTGTTTATGATAAATACCTTTGTGATCTGAGGGCAGATTAATTACTGAATTTTTCAGACCATAAGGCACATCTAGGTTTTAGAGGAGGAAAATAGGAAAAAAAAAAAATTGAAGCAAAAAATGTGGTAAAATATTTAATAACATAAATAACATAATATTTCACCAATGTAAATATAAACAGAACTCAACAGCGGCATTGACAACCATTATTCCTCCCAAATTTGCGGAGGGAGAAAAAGGAGGGGGGATGCATCTTATAGTCCGAAAAATACAGTACAACCAATTGCTCTATTACTTTTCTGAAGATATGGAAATAGATTTTTTTAAAGAAGGAGTGCTGGAAGGAGATGAAGGAGAGGGATAAGGACCAGCTTACAGGCTCTGTGGGGGGAGAGTTTAGAAAACAGACAATGACTTCCACTCACCTTGATGCCACTGTGTATCACTGCTGCCTTTCTAGCTGCTACCCTAGTGCTGGAGGTTAGTGGGAGTGAGTGTGAGTAAGTGGGTCTGTTTGGGGGTTCGTTAAGAGGAACAGCTTGGGGCTTTAGAAGTTTCTTCCACTGACTCAATCTCCAGTGGTTTTTGCAGCTAGAAGTTGTGGGGACTTGTCTTCCTGGCACTGGAACCCTGGGCTGGGGGCCTGATGTGGGGCTTGGGCTCCTAGTTTCCAAGATGTCCCTCCCAAATTTTTATCCAGTACATGTGGGTGAGGGACCAGCCCGTTCTATGTCTGTGACCCTCCTACTACCGTGGATGGATGTGTTTTATTTATTTCCTTAGTTGTCAGAGTTCCATTCAACTCAGTTTCTGATGGCTGTGATTGCTGGTTGTTCTCTATTTTAGTTGTAATTTTGATGTGGTTGTAGGAAGAGGTGAGCAGTGTCTGCCTTATGCTGCCGTCTTGACTGAAAGTTTAACTTTGTGTTTTCTGTAACCTCATGTATTGGGCACATATATCTGTGTCAGTATTATAGATTTTCATACTTCTTTGAAACAATAGTAAACATTTATAGAAGTCTTTACTATGTGCTAGCACTTTTTAAAGTGCATTTCATTTACTAACACATTTAACTCTCACAACTACTTCATGAGGTAGAAACTTCTATTGCAAACGCAGAAATTAAAACGCAGAGAGGTGAGATAATTGGTATACCTACAATTACATATTAAACAGAAGAGAGCCTGTATTTGGACCCAGGCAGTCTGCCCCCAGAGCCTGTGCTCTTACTCACTTCATTCTTACTGTGTTTCCCAGATGACGGTGGTATTCCTCTATAAGCCCATGCCCTCCTTCCTGTAACTCCTCCTTCATGACTAGATTTGGAATGCCTCCCCCCGCCCCCCCTTTTGTTTTGCTCTTACAATGTATTGGCTGTGTTCTAAGTCTGTTAATACCTTTGTGAACCGAAGCACACCAAAATCACACTCTGTGGGGGTGGCATGTGGGGGACAGACTATGAAAAGTTAAGAAAACTATATAGCATATGAGAAGGTGAGAGGTAGTGTGAGGAAGAAAAAGCAGCAGTGAGAATCATGGGGCGACTGTGGCATGTCACGGTTTCAAACAGGGGCGGAGATGTCCTGTGAGCAAAGGCCTGGCACATGAAAGGAAGTGAGGCGTGAGGAAACTTAGGCAAAAATGTATTATTAGTGGAGGAAACGGCGAGTGCAAAGGCCTAATGTGGGAGTCTGCCTGCCATTTTCTAGGAAGGCTTAGAAGGCCTGTGGAGCTGGAGCAGGCTCTGAGGAAAAGCATAGTAGCAGTTACAGGAGATGCGGGGAAGCTGGGACGGCAGAATGCTCAGGTAGTGCAGAGCCTCTTTGGCCATCTTTAAGATCTTTGACTTTTAATCAGTGAGAAGTTTTTGAGGGAGAGGGTGGTGTGGCCTGATTTGTACTTTAAAAAGATCACTCTGGCTGCTGGGTTGAGACTAAACTATAGGGGAACAAAGGTGCAAGGAAGTAGGGGAGAAATGTTAGTGGCTTAAACCAGGACGGTGGCTGTGAAGGTAGTAAAAAGTGGTTGGAACATGGACGTACTTCCAAGGTACAGCCAGAGGGATTTGCTGATGGATTGGGTGTGAGAGAAGAAGACGTTATTAAGAAAAATTCCAAGATTTTTGAAAAGAGCAAGTGGAACGATACACAAGCCATTAATTTATTGACCATTAACTTGCACGCATGTCTTGATGATGAATTTCTGCATCAAAGAACAAACCTATGGCCTTTGGAACTGCAGGTACAACTTTTCAGCCACAGGCTCAGAAACCGGAGAGTGTGTATGCTTGCTTATCTTGCAGGATGGAAGTTTCAGTTTTAGAGGAGTGGAAACATGTCATAGAGATAAGCTGGCTTTCCAGATGACATAAGTAGGTGCTGTCAATATTTTTCAGGGTATGAACTTCAAGTTTTGCAGGTTCAGAAACTTGATGTCATAGATTAGAACCTAGAGATACATAGACCCAGGGACTGAACTTGTAACAACCACATTCACCGGTTCAGTTTCTCACGGAGGCACATCAGACCATGGTCAGCAGCAGCCAACATCCTAGAATTTCGATTCCCAGGGACTTGCAATCCCTGTCCCTCAACCTGGGGAAATGCTAATTTCCTGACTTCTAGGGAAAATGACTTTTAGTGGTCGGCCGGGCAGAATTCAGAGAGAAGCCTGTTACTCTAGCCTAAGGAATCATTCTCATTCTCTGCACTTGGTTCCCTTTGAAGCCATTGAAGCTAGTTAGGCCTGCCCAGTGCTTTCTGCTGTGTTTCTTAGTTTCTACCCAGCACGGAAGCACCAGTCACCCATTTTTGGATTTCTGCAGGAGGTCCTTCCTTGTACTTCTGCCCATCCCTCCTGTCTTTGGTCTCACCCCCTTGCCTCATCACTTGTATCCCCTATAGCTTTTTAAAACTTTTTGACACTTCTCACTGAAACTCCTTTTCTGTAGTGAACCAGCTTTCCTTAAATCCTTAACTTATTCATAGAATTCTATATTCTTGTCATTTATACCTCAGTGAAGCTGGAAAAAAAAAAGTTTATCTTCTGTTCTCACTTTTCCCCCCTTAAAATAAAGTGACAAAATCTTTCCTTCAAACACAATCATTCACAGACTCTTGGTACATAGAGCACATGGAAACCCAGTGACAGGATGTCCTGGTGGTGGTGGTGTTAGTGGTGGAGGAGGATGAGGATGACACTTCCCATCTGCCTTGCTCAGCCTCCCCTGTGCCCCTGATCTGGTCCCTCAGGGACCTCATCTGGTGTCAGGGTTATACACCTGCTTTCAGAGAAAGCTGCCTCTCCTTCACACCCGGTTACCCTCAGGTCTCCCTACAGGGGTGCATACAGGTGCTCCTACAGGGTGACCTCAGCATTCCTTGCTGCCTCTAGATCTCTCTTCTTTACCTTCATGCAAAAACCTGGGTTCTAAGGCCCATTTCTTCCTTTTCCCACTAGACTGTGAACTCCTTGAGATCAGCTTCTATCTATCTATCTATCTATCTATCTATCTATCTATCTATCTATCTATCTATCTATCTATCACCTGTGTGTGCATGTATGTGTGTCTGGCATGTGATGTGCGAAAGAACAATAGAATGAAAAAATGAAATGCTGAATTACTGACTTAATAAACAGTCATTTTTATAGGCAAACTCAGGAACTTGTATTGGCAGCAAGCACAATACAAAGGAAAGCTACTGAATCAAGTGGGAATTTCTTGACTGGTTTTATCCGCCTTAGGTGACCACTCTGTTTTGCCACTGTTACAGATGTTGAGAAACTTTTACCCTTTGGACTCTTCTTTTCTAGGTTCAATGAAGCCTACATTCTTTCTTCTCATGGAGCATAAAATGTGCCCCGTAAAATGCTGGTTAAGATATTATTCAGTCTTATGTTCCTGAGGTTAGATTATACTCCAGTATTTTGGATTTGAATGTCTCAAGATATCCCAGGTTACACGTTTCAGTACATCTACTTGGATTATTTTTTCAAATTAGTGAATCCCATCGTCTTAGAGTTACTTTATTTTCAGCATTTGGCAGCTCCTCGCCTCACTCAACAAGTCCTGACAAGTCCTGTCAGGACAGAGTTGCATTGTCTCGACACACTATTTCCTCCTTCACTGGTTGTTCCAAAATTTAGGAAGGACATCAGAGTTATTGAAGCATGTCACAACCACAGATGCTTAGTTGTTTCTCTTGCATTATGTGCTGAGATGTTTTTCATGCATTTCATGTAGCTCCATGCCTACACATAAATGAACACTTAAAAATGAACACTTAAAATATCCTCTCGCTTGGATATTTGAATGCGAACAGTAATCACATGCAGAGTAGTTAAGAGTATGCTTGCTTTGTACAGAAGCAGACTGATTTCATCCTCTTTCTGGTGTTGTGAGGAAGTTTTTAGGAGTGTATTAATACACATTTGGAAATAAATCAGATATATGTATATATATATTTTAAAAGTCTTATGAACAAAAATTTTGGTTGAAGATTAGACATTATTATTGGTATTTTATATAGATTAAATGTCAATTGGCATGAAAGAGATAAGGAATAAGAAATAAACATGGAGAAACAACATTTCCTTCTTACCTGCTACTTGTAGAGAACTATGTTTTTCTTGATATATGCATGAATTTATTCCTTTTCTCTTAGACTGTTATTTCATTCACAAGACTCAGGAAAACAAGAACTATCAAATACTAATTTATGTTTCTACTTTGAAGACATTTGATACATTATAATCTCTGTAAATTTCTATGCCGTTTTAGAAATTTTGATTGGGTAGTAAACTCTGGAGAAAGTTTGTTCTAGAGTTTATTACACAATCAAAACTCAAGTTTGAATTATGTTCTGAAATATAATGGAAATATAATACGCAAGGACCCAGTAGATCTCGGGGGCTCATCCCACCTCCATCACTGATTTCACAAAGTGTGGAACTTTGGGCGTTGATAATTTTTCTTCTCAAATCTTAATTTCTCATTTGTGGAATAAAGGAATGATATTGTCATCCTTGTGTGCTTTCTATGATGCTGTGAATTTTAAGATTCTGTACAAATTATTGTTAGCGTTTGGTCCTTGGCAAAAAGGGAGATACTTCTTTGTTTTCTGTATTACTCAAGTTAACACTCTAGACAAGGCCATGTCTCTTTCAACTTAGAAATATGTTTCAAGAAAATATTAATGATTATAGGGAATTAACTTTATATTCAATTTTCATTTTAATTAACATTTCAAGGTTATCTAAAATGAAGACATGGAAATTTATGCTATTTTAAAATTTCTTAAGGAATTATTTTTATCAGCATTTATATTTTGAAAGATAAAGGCTTTAAAATCATGCCTGTGCTGGATACGTTTCTAAAGATTTTTCTGGCTTTTATTAACCTGAACAAAATTTACTAAACAAAAAGAATAGGATGTAAGAAAGGAATGTTCAGAACAAGAATACTCTTCGAGAAATTGCCTTAAAGCTTTTGCTACTTTATTTGGTCACATATAAACTGTGGCATTAATATTCCATAACTGGGGAGTGAGTTTTGGCATAGGTTATAATTATGGTCTGTTTTCTCATTTTAAAGCCAAAGTCAGTAAAAACATCAATAATATTTTAAATAAATGACTTAATGAAGCATCTCTATTTTGAACCTTTATTTTCTGGTATTCTGCTTACTCCCTTAAAATCATTCTTGGGCTGTTTTATGACCCCATCTAATGTTTATACTGTCATCAGAACATTTTTTTTCTCAGTTGTATTTCGGATGTACTTTTCAGATGTGTTATAGAACTAACTATGTAATGGTTACCTTGACAAAGTGCCATGTAGATGCTAACGATGATTTATTGTTGGTATAATGATGTTGTTGGTGATGTTACCTCTTTTTTGTTTTCCACGCCAATATTTTAATCTTACAGAAATATTTTCACATCTCTAAACAGCATTAAAGTTTTGTACTCAATTGGATTCTCACTTTGGAATCTACAATCTACCCCAAGCTTCACTCCCAGCCAGCCAAATTGCACTTCCAGAGACTTGATAGGCATTAGTGAGTGGATCCTCAGCTTTAGTGTGTCCTGTGTGAATTTCTTACCTGCTATTCCAGTTCTCAGTCAACTTCTCCTGACAGCTAAAGGCTACCTTTTTATTTTCATAGGCTAGGGATCAGCAAGCTCTGGCCTTTGGGTCAATGTGCCCTGCTGCTTGTATTTGGAAATGAAGTTTTATTGGAACACAGACGCACCCTTTTGGTTAAGTATTGTGTATGGCTACTCTTGCTCTAAAGTGGCAGAGTTAAGAGCAAGAGTAGCCATACACAGAGTTATATGACCAGTGAAGCCTGAAGTATTTACTGTCTGACGCTTTATAGAAAATATTTGCTAATACATGCCTTAGACCCAAGATCTTGGCATCACTTTTGATTCTTTCTTGAGGTTTTCCGGGTAAATTTTAGAAAGAGAACTAATCTCCTTGTCTTTAATCATCTCTTCCTCCCCCCCCCCCCCCCCACGCCCCACTTCCTCCTTATCCATCTATCTCTCTCTGTTTTTCTATGGTGAATCTTCCACATACATTCAGGTCCTCATATCCCTTTGTCAAGGGCATTCACTTAATTTCCCCATCTCTTGGCTTCTTTCTCCCTTTTATTTCATTTTATAGCTTCTCACCAGTGTCATGTTCTTAAAGTTTGGCTCCGCTCTGTGTCTACTCTGCCATTCATACTTGAGAGGTTTCCCCATTGCCCACCGAATTAAATACTGTCCAGGGCTCCTTTTACAGCATAAGCCCTATCAATCTCCCTGATAGAGAAATTCTTTTTGTAGTAAAATTCTTTCTTTCTTCTTGTCTTTGTGCATGGTGTTACAACTGCCATTTTCATCCTCTCCAACTTCTATTTCCCTTTAAAATTCTCCCTGGTTTTTTGGTGAAACTCTTTACTGTCTTTTCCTAGGTGCCTATTCTTTTCTCCCCATGATACGTTGCCTGTGCATCTTTTGGTCACTGACGGTGTTTTTATTCATTCGTTCATTCATTCATTTATTTATTTTGATGATGCTGTGTTGCTTAGGTCCTTTTACATTTTATCTATTACAAACCAGGAGGTTGTTGAGTACAAGGCACATGTCTTCTTCCAGTCTGGTTCCTTAAACACTCACCATCATGTCTTAGAGGTACTTAATAATTAATTGAATTGCTTTGTAGTAAGCAGGCTTTTTATTTGGATTTAAATATTGGTGACCTCACAGACTCTCTGGGATGTTTGGCAGGGATTCTGTGTGTTATGGCTACAATTCTTGAGGAAACCAGATGCTACTTCTTTGTATAGATTGTTAATGTAAATGGCAAGATTTTTTTGTTTGATAAGGTATTTCACATATATTACAAGAAAACCATTTGTGTGCAGTGATGTGCTTGGTACAGATAAAAAAGTAAAACCAGGTGGCAGAGACAGGCAATTACTTTCTGGGATATGTTAAGCAATCTACAGAAGTCAGATCTTTTTGATTCTGTTAATAAGTTTTTTTCGGGATTCCAAGTGGAAAAATTGCACCAAAGTACTCTAAGTTATTGAAATGAAACACAGGTGCTATTAAAATTGTATTTTATATTCTGCCCATTCATTCATTCATTCATTCATTCCTTTAATCGTTCTCCGAATACTTCCTATACCATAACATTTATGGCCTGATAAACAGACACATACAGAAGTCTGATTATAATATGTTTTCCTTTAAAACAGCTGTAAGAAAATCCAGTTTCATGCTAGATGGGCTTGTTATTATTTAGAGAACTAACATGCACTAACATCAGTTTCCACAGGTATACCTACAAGCAAAAGAATTCACATTCTTCTTCTTTGAATCTTCTAGAAAAGCTCAAGAGGAAAAAAAGAAAATAGTGCTAGCTGGATGTGTTCCTCAAGCCCAGCCTCGTCAGGACTACCTTAAAGGACTGAGTATCATAGGGGTAAGCTTCTCCCTGGTAGAGAAAAAAAGAAGATATTCTTTTGTTAAAACATGTAATAACTGCACATTTTATTTTCTATTTCTAATTACTTATGAGCTATGTTATACTTAAGACCATCCTCAGCATACTTCCCCTATTGCTGTGAAACTTTTTCATGTCTGTAACTTTTTCATCTTAGCATAAAAACATGGTCTAGATTTTCTCATTAAAAAACAAAAACAAAAACAAACTAACAGAGTAAGTCGTAGGATGGAATTTAAGTCCCTTAATAAATTACCCGGTCTTTGCCTGCCTGTCTGGTATTGCTATATTACTATAATTTTCCCACCGCATTAAGTTACTTGTTATCTCCCAGTACATAGATGCCTTTTTTGGAATGTTCCACTTCCCTTGTTTTCACCCCCAAGTCTCTGCTTCACTGTCAACGTTCTGTAGAGATTTCAATGTTACCATTCTGTAGAGCTTTCTCTGGCAGTCCTGAGCAGTCCTCAGTAATCCTGTCTCTGGGTTCCCTTCACTTACTGTGCAGTTGCTTGTCATTTGCTCTCTCAGCCTTTCACAGAGCTGTGATTTTGGGGTTAACTTACATGATTTTCTCAATAAAGCCTGCCTCTCCATTTAAATTATTAGCTTCATGATGGCAGCTGTTCTATTTTTAAAAAACCCTCAACGGGTTTCTTAAGCCTTCCCCACGATGCCTAATGTACAGTAGGCACTCTGTAAGTGTCGGGTGACTGACTGACTGAGTGAAAGTGTCCTCCCTTGTATTTTTATTGTCGGCATACTTGTTTTCCCTGTCGGGCAGTCAGCTCTGTGAAGTCAGGAGTCTGCAGTCTACTGTCTGTCTTACTCTTGTGGCCGTCACTGTTCACAGAATGCCCAGTCAGTCAGTATTTGTTGAGCACATGGTGGTGCTTCGTCCTTCCCATCATTCTGCTACAGCTCTACTCAGTGTGCTTAGGAATGATGTTTTAAAAAGTCTTTTTCAGTTTTTCAAAAATATAAAAGTATTGTATGCTCGTAGAAAAAAGTTATATGAATAATTGATACCTGGATTGAGATTTACTGGATTTTTCCGTATTTGATGTTCCATTGACAGGTTCTTATCCTGTATTCTCAGTGTAATGAACTTGTTTTCTTCGGTGAAGTTCTTGCCCCACTAGCAGATTTAATAATCTTTGAACAAACATTCTCATGTTAAACAAACAGAACCAGAATGTTTGGGAACGTTAGTATTTTTTTTCGTCATTTGTCTTGTTTACATTTTGATTTCTCTTGGTTTAAGTAATGAAATGAGTTGGAGTCCTGAGTTATCTTTTCATGTCAGGCTGACTTTCTCCATAAACATCATCCTGCTGTGTTGGGGAAGTAGAAAACTAGAATTTGGTTTTACAGAAGGAATGTGGGAAAAGCTTGGGATTCCTCTTAGATTTTGTCTCAAGGAACTGAGTTACCAGAGTAGTAGAATTTCTTTAGTAGGGCAAAAACATCTTTTCTGTGTGCATAGGGTCACTGTCCACTGTGTGCAGTAAAGAGCTGAGGATATGCTAGGTTGCAGGGGAGAGTCTCAGGACAGTGTGGGGGGACGCCCAATGCTTTTCATGTGGAAGATGGTTTTCAGGGGCAATGTGAACCGTGGGTGTTTCAGCTAACCGTTGTTTCTCTGCTTACGCTGGCCCCTTTTTGTTCTGTCACCTGTTCTCACTGTGGTACCTTTAAGCTTCTTTAGATTTTATTTTGCTCCTTTATAAAGATAACATAAGAATACATGTTTTAAACAGTGAATAGAAAGAAAATTCATGATTCCATCACCCTAGCATAATAATTGTCACCTTGCTTAACCGCTTCAGATTTATAGTCTTTGTGCATTTTACTTAATTACACTCTCCAAACTATTTTGTCTTATTTTTCCACAAGCTTGTATTACATGAGGTTTTTAACCATTTTAAATTCATTAATATGCTGTTGAAAGATATGCCACATTATACTTAACTGTCCTTAATTGTTGAATGTCAGTATTTTCTGATTTTTAGAAAATAAAAATTACAAAGTTGTTTTGATTTTAATTTAAAATCAGTATATGGTGAAAAGTTTTCAAAAGTTGAATCATACGATCAGTAGAAATGTTTTATAGTTGTAATTTAATTCTACTTTCAGCATTTATTGTTAAACTATATCATTATTCTTTGTCAACATCATTTTATGGAGCAGTTTTCTGCAACAGAAAGATGACATCTGTCATAACTGACTCTTTTTAAGTTTTCTTTTCCTTTTCTAAATTTTTTTAGAGAGAGGGGAAGGGAGGGAGAAAGAGACGGTAAGAAAACATGGATATGAGAGAGAGACATCTATTGGTTGCCTTCTCTCTGTGCCCTGGCTAGGGACCAAACCTGAAACTCAGGCATGTGCCTGGACCAGGAATCGAACCACCAGCCTTTTGCTTTGAGGAATGATGCCCAACCAACGGAGCCACACTGGCCAGGGCATAACTGACTCATAAAAATTATGTCCACACAACCAAGAGTTTTGGGGGAAAAATCTGGAATAGGAAACCAAAATCATGTATAATTGGTTTGGAGAGCCTGTTTCTGAATGGAATCGTTAGTATTGCTATAAAATCAGAAACCTTCTGAAATAAAATGAGTTACGTTGAAATAAAGAAATGAATTAAAGAAAAAACAATTCTGAAGTGTGAAAAAATATGAAGACGTTTAAATTCAGCGATTTGAAAACTACTTTTTGGAGGATGTTTGGAATTGTATTGCACATTCGATTTACAGACTAGGTGAAAACTGTCACTCCTTCACAGAGCCTCCCTCACAGAATTCCTGTGAGGGAGGGCATTAGTGCAGGTGGAGGGAAGAACAGCTGTAACTGCATTCTGTGCTTTCCCCTCCTGCTAGGGTTTATCTCTTTCACCCCACAATACAGGGAGAATGTGTCAGTTCTATCAACCAGGTGATTGAAATAAAAAGCTGCCATTAGGTGGGGGATCAGTGGGTGAGCAAGATGCTTACTGCACACCTGAGTTAAAAGACATGCTATCCTATGTTTGCAAATGCTCACATCATTTAAGAAGGTATTTAATAAGTAAGAAGGATATTACTACCATTGTAACATGTTAATTTCCATCAGTACCAGCCTTTAGAAAAGGGGTATTTAATTTGTCTTCATAGTCAGAGATAGAAATGTGTTGAAGGCACATAATAATTGGTGATTTGAACTCTGGGCCTTTTTTGTTACCTGTCTTGCTCCTTCCTGAGATTATCTAGTTGTGAGTAACATTATTTGTGTGGTGGTGCACGGAAAGAAAATAGAAGTAAAACCCATCAACATCTAGGTCCAGAACTGGCTTTGGTGGCGGAACCTCCCATTCTGGAGCACAGGGCTAATTATTTTTCACATTGGGAGAGGAGAAAGGACAGATTTAAAATGTAGATGTCTTGGATAAAAATATCTTTCTTAGCCAAACTTTTTTCTAGAATGATTAAATGAAGTTTATATTTCATGTCTAAATTATATGTAGTTGTAGGTAACCACTCAAGATCTTCATAATGTTTTCACTATCTTGGAACATTTTACCTTATTGTAAAAATTTTCATTTCTCCTTTGGCAGATAGTTATGGTTAACCACCCCCCTTGGAATGAGTTTTCATGCAGCATCATTTTTTCCCTATTACTTGTTTAAGTCGGTTACTCTGTGTCTAGCTCTAGGTAGTTTTCATGATCCTGTGACTATACCTACTGAACATTCTTTTCCTTCCTTTCAGTTCATTTCTTGGCATTTAAGTTTCCTTTAGAACAACCAGAAGGCAGGATGTTCTCTGATAAAGTCTGGTGGAAAAAAAAAATAGACTTCAGGACTCAGAAAGTTTGGCTTCAGATCCTGAGGCTGCTGCATTATTCTTTAAATTTGGCAAGTACATACTGAGTGCCTACTATGTGCTAGCTCCTGTTCCGGGTGGTAGGTATGCAGTAGTATATAAAATCATCAAGGATCCTGTCTTCATAGAGCTTACATTCTAGTTTTTGAGGTGAGATATCTGAATTTGAACTGAGAATATATCTCCAGCCTCTTGGAGAATGAATGGGATGGGATGGGATGGGGCCTAGACCACAGAGTGATTGATTAGTTGGGAGATTCTCTGTAAAGGTTCTGATGGAAAAACACTTGTGTCCATCACAAGTTAGGAGTTGTGTTAGGGATAGTTGGGTGAAATAATATGTATTTGCTTGAGTTTTTATTAAGATATTGTTATTTCTCAGTTATTATAGTTGCCATTGTTAATAGGCATAACATTGCTTAGGGTTTTTACCCTGTTACAGGAAAGCATGCTTACAAAACCTGTACGTTTTGTATGGATTTTCTGTGTTCATAAATGAGGACTGCATTTAAACTTGGTCTTGGTAGCGACTCATTAGGCTTTCTTTGTAGTAACTGTATAATTTCTTTAGGAATCCTAAATAAACTACAAATTAATACCCATGCTATAACATTCTAAAACATGCAGTTCACAGCAGAATATATAATTTGATGTTAAAAATATGTAGATGACAAAACTGCCTGATATGCAGGCTGTGAGCCCTGCAGACAGATGCACATTTTCTTGGGAGAGCCGAACAAAGCTGTGACTTAACGCAGGTGCCCACTTGTCTCGGGCGCTGTTGCTCGGTTGATTTGCAGTGGTTCCAGCATCTTTCCAGGCAGGCTGGTCTAATCCCGAAAAGCCAGACAGCATGATGACCATTTCAAATGTGAACACTTGAATTTTGGAGACTTTATGTATAAATAAAACAGCATTTGAAAGAGACTGTAATTGAGACTATTTCTGCTATGTACCATATTGTAAAAGGTAAATAAATTTATGAAGTGAAACAATGTCACAATAATAGTGACATTGATACTAAGGCCAAAGCTTGAGAAAAACTATCCTGTTTTTCACTACTTCATGTGTTCTAATATTTCTTCTTTTCATATTAGGTTTTTATTTTATTCTTAATTATCGAAAAGGCTTTATCATAATACAGTGACATGTAAATTTAAAAGCCCATTCTTGTTTGTACCTTCCTAGGTCTATTACATTTTTTAAGGCCTCTTCTAATTTACCTATATGTGTACATTTTTCTCCTGTTGAATTATAAAAAATTAGTTTGTCGTAGTAGTTAAGAGCCTGATTCAGGAGCTAGATTGCATAGATTTATATGCCTGTTACACCACTTACTAGCTGTGTGATCTTGTACAAGTTACCTATTCTCCTCGTGCCTCAGCTTCTTCATCTATAGAATGAAGGGAATAATAGAACCTAACTGAGTTTTGTAAGTGTTAAATGAGGTAATACCTGTAATTGCTTAGCACGGTGCCTGACACATCGTTAAGTGGCTCAGTATGAGCTTTTTTTTTTTTTTTTTAAATTTTTTTAAAATTTTTATTTTAATTGTTGATCTTGTACAGTTTTCTGTCTTTTATTCTCACCCGAACCCGCCACCCCAGCCCTCCCATTCCCCCCACCCCCCCGTAGTTTTTCTCCATGTGTCCTTTATACTTGTTCCTGTAAATCCTTCCCCTTTTCCCCTGAAATTCCCTCCCCTCTCCCCTCTGGTGACTTTCAGCCTGTTCCCAATTTCCATGTCTTTGGTTATATTATGCTTATTTGTTTGTTTTGTTGATTAGGTTCCTGTTAAAGGTGAGATCATATGGTATTTGTCTTTCACTGCCTGGCTTACTTCGCTTAGCATGATGCTCTCAAGTTCCATCCATGCTGTTGCATAGGGTATGAGCTCCTTCTTTCTTTCTGCTGCATAGAATTCCATTGTGTAAATGTACCACAGTTTTTTGATCCATTCATTTACTGATGGGCATCTAGGTTGCTTCCAACACTTGGCTATTGTAAATTGTGCTGCTATAAACATAGGGATGCATAGTTTCTTTTGGATTGGTGTTTCAGGGTTCTTAGAACCGACTGTGTGGGAAAACATATTTGCCAATGATATCTCAGATAAGGGTTTAATCTCCAAAATATACAAAGAACTTACACGACTCCACTCTAAGAAGACAAGCAACCCAATTAAAAAATGGGCAAAGGACTTGGGCAGACACCTCTCCAAGGAGGACATACAGAGGATCCAGAGACACATGAAAAGATGCTCGATATCGCTAGCTATCAGAGAGATGCAAATTAAAACCACAATGAGATACCACTTGACACCAGTCAGAATGGCCCTCATAAACAAAGCAACAAACAACAAGTGTTGGAGAGGTTGTGGAGAAAAGGGGACACTAGTGCACTGCTGGTGGGAGTGCAGACTGGTACAACCACTATGGAAAACAGTATGGAATTTTCTAAAAAAACTAAAAATGGATATACCTTTTGACTCAGTATGAGCTTTTAAGAAAAATGTAATTCACTTACTGGTGGTGTTAACATTGAGCATGGGGATGAAGCTGTGTGGTGCGCTGGAATCCACTATGTGCCTAGAATGAAACTATTTGCTAGTGGTACAGAGCTGAATAAAACATGTCTGAGTAGAGGTTAGGTGAATGGAGAAAGGAGGAAGGCTTTGAACAGAGACATCAGCATGTCTAAGGAAAAGCCCTGTGCCTAGGTGTGCCTGGAAGGGGAAGAAAAGAGCAAGAATTGTGTCCTGACTTGAGTGTAAATTGGAGGGAGTCGGTTTACAAGGTGTGTTTGGAGTAGAGCAGATAAGTGATAGAGTAGGGAGGGTGGAGAGATGGAGTTTGTATTCAATGCAATGCTTAAGTCAGGCGTGACGGACAAGGTGAAAGACTGGGTCGGTGTTAATATAGCATGAAAAGGAGAGGGTTAGAAACAGAATAATCTAGTGGTTATTTCTGTATTCCTGTTATTCATTATCTGTTCAATGTTTTCTTATAAGCTATTGATACTAATCTTTTTTCTTATTTTAAGTAAGATTTGTTGAAGTATAATTAGCACACAGTGAAATTCATCATACATGAATTCTGACAAATGTATACTCTTCTATAAGCACCACCAAAATAAAAAAGAGAACGTTTTTTCTTGCACTAAAAAGTTTCCCTGTGTTCTTTTGCGCTCAACCCTGTCCCCTGACCAACCACACATACCCACATTCCTTGGCAGTGACTGCTCTGATTTCTGTCCCCGTAGTCTTGTGTGTTTCAGAAGGTCATATAAATGGGGTTATATGGTACTGGGTTCTTGCTTTTTTCACATAGTATAATGCATTCAGGATTCATCCATGTTGTTGTAATTGTTAATTGGCACTTTTTATTGCCTAGAAGTATTTTACTGTACGATGAACCATAGTTTCTTTGTCTGTTCACCAGTTGGTGGAAATTTGTGTTGTTTCTAGTTTTGGGCTATTGAAAATAGAGCTCTTGTAAACATTCATAGATAGGTCTTTGTGTGGGTATGCTTGCAATATCTTGGATAAATTCCTAGGAATGGTATTGTGTGGTGACATGGCAAGCATCTGCTCAACCTTCTAAGAAACTGCCGAAGTATTTTCCAAAACAGCTAAACCATTTTGCATTTCTACCAGCAGTTCCAGTTTCTTCACATCCTCACCAGAATTTGGTGCTGCCAGTTTTCAGTTGTAGCGATTGTACTAGGTATGCAGTGGTATCTCATTGAGGTCTTAATGTGCTTTTCTCACTTGACTGATGGTGTTGAGCATATTTTTTATGCTCTGCCATCCATATATTTTTGATAAAGTGTTCAAATCTTTTACCACTTTCTCCTTTTGGAGGGGGGTGAGCTTGACTTGCAAAACTTTCTTAGGGAGGACACACACATAGCACATGAAACTATTTCTTAGGACATAAGAAAAAGAAGTTAATAAATTGGACTTCATCAAAATTAAGTACTTTTGCTTCCCAAATATCCTATTAAGAAAATGAAAAGACAAGCCACAGAGTGGGAAAAGATATTTGCAAAACACATAGCTCCTAAAAGCATTTATATACAGAACATATAAGGGGCTCCTACAACTCATCAATAGAAAATCAGTCTATTTTAACATGGAGAAAAGATTTATCTGACTCCTTGTCATCTTTTTCACTATCTTTCAGAATTTTGATATAATAGCAACCTTGAATATTTTGTAGGGGCATAAGTGGGTAATTTCTTCTGTGGCTTAAAAACTTAAAAAGTTACATTCCCAGAATCTAGGAACAGGTCTGATTAAGAATCTTATTTCTCTCTCTCTTTTTTAAAACAAATTTTTAAAGGATGGGAAGAAGTTATTCAAGTCTTTAATCTATTTGCAGTTTACTATGATGGACACTTAGGTTACTATAAAGCCAAGAATTTTGTTTACTATTATTTTACATTTTTTATATTACTTTCTGTGTTCAGTACAGTGTCTGACTCAATAAATATTTGTGAATGTTAAATATAAGGTATGCATTTAACTTAATTTGTTCCATATTGTTCCTAGCTATTCCTGCAGCATTTATTCTTAAATTTTTCCTTTCCCTCTTTTATGATGCTAACTCTATCATGTGTTTGTTTGTTAATTTGTGTGTTGGCTTTGTAAGCCCCATGACAAGTTACCATAAACACAGTAGCTTAAAACAACACATATTTTGGAGATTGCAAGTTGGACATGGATTTTACTGGACTCAAGTCAAGACAGGGTTTCATTCTTTTCTGGCTGTAGGGGAGAGTGCTTTTTCTGTCCTTTTCCAGCTTTTAGAGTCACTCACCTTCTTTGACATGTGGCCTCCTTCCAACCTAAGGGAACAATGGCATCCTTCAGTTTTGTATTTTTCCTCCCCCCCCCCCTTTTATTACCCTTTGCCCTGCATACCTGCTCCTACCCGAATTCCCCACTTTAGTCCATATCCATGGGTTGTACATATAAGTTCTTGGGCTTCTACATTTCCTATATTATTCTTAACCTCTCCCTGTCTACTTTCTACCTACCATTTATGCTATTTATTCTTTGTACCTTCCCCCTCTTCCCTTCCCCCACCGATAACCCTCCATGTGATCTCCATTTCTGTGGTTCTGTCCCAGTTCTAGTTGTTTGCTTTGTTTGTTTGTTTTTTAGGTTCGGTAGTTAATAGCTGTGAGTTTGTTATCATTTTACTGCTCATATTTTTTATCTTTTTCTTAGATAAGTCCCTTTAACATTTCATATAATATAGGCTGGGTGATAATGAGCTCCTTTAACTTGACCTTATCTGGGAAGCACTTGATCTGCCCTTCTATTATACAGGATAGCTTTGCTGGATAGAGTAATCTTGGATGTAGGTCCTTGCCTTTCCTGACTTGGAATACTTCTTTCCAGCCTCTTCTTGCTTGGAAGGTCTCTTTGGAGAAATCAGCTGACAGTCTGATGGGAACTCCTTTGTAGGTGACTATCCCCTTATCTCTTGCTGCTTCTAGAATTCTCTCCTTCATTTTAATCTTGGCTAATGTAATTATGATGTGCTGTGGTGTGTTCCTCCTTGGGTCCAGCTTCTTTGGGACTCTCTGAGCTTCCTGGACTTCCTGGGAGTCTATTTCCTTTGCCAGATTAAAAAAATTCTCTTTCATTGTTTTTTCAAATAAGTTTTCAATTTCTTGCTGCAATTCTTCTCCTTCTGGCATGCTTATGATTCAGATGTTGGAACGTTTAAAGATATTCTGGAAGTTCCTAAGCCTCTCCTCATTTTTTTGAATTCTTGTTTCTTCATTCTGTTCTGGTTGAATGTTTCTTTCTTCCTTCTGCTCCAAACCGTTGATTTGAGTCCTGTTTTCCTTCCTGTCACTGTTGATTCCCTGTAGATTTTTCTTTATTTCACATAATGCAACTTTCACTGATGCCTGGGTCTTTTTTATGCTGTTGAAGTCCCTGTGAGTTTCCAGAGCATCCCGATTACCAGGGTTGTGAACTGTGCATCTGATAGGTTGGCTGTCTCTTCATTGCTTAATTGTATTTTTTTCTGGAGCTTTGAACTGTTCTTTCATTTGGGCCATTTTTTGGTCTCTGCACGCCTGCTAGGTAGTAAGGGGCAGAGCCTTAAGTGTTAACCAAGGTGGGGCAACCCATGTGGCTGCATTGTGACCCTGTATGAGGGCTACGTGGGGGAGGAGTAGTCCATGAGGAACAGTGCTGCTTGCTCTGCTCTCTGCTGGATTTCAGTCACTTCTCCTGCTATCCACAAGCAAATTGGGCCCTTCTGGTGCTGATTCCCAGGTGGGTGGGTTTGTGTACATTCTAGGACCCTGTGGGTCTTTCCAATGAACTCTCTGGTGAGGTTGGGAGTCTCTCCTGCTGCTGCCTCAACCCCCACTGGTATTTTCAATCAGAGGTTTGAGGCTTTATTTTCCCACGCTGGATCCCTGGGTTGCGTGGTCTGTCTCATTCCCTCCCCATTTGTTCCTCCTGGTTTATCTGCATGCGAATGTGGGACCACCCAGTCTTTTACCTGCCACTTTGCCTATCCCGGTCCTCCAACCCTGTCCTTCAGCCGAAGATTTGCCACAAGTCCTCTCTGCCCAGCTGCTCATCTCCGCCCCTCTTACTGGTCCTGATGAATGTTTCTCCTTTAACTCCTTGGTTGTCGGACTTCCATACAGTTTGATTTTCTGTATGTTCCAGTTGTTTTCTGTTTTTAAATTTGTTGTTGTCCTTCTTTTGGTTGTGTGAGGAGGCACAGTGTGTCTGCCTACACCTCCATCTTGGCTGGAAGTCTCACATCCCTCAGTTGTTAAGAACTGTGAATAGATTTGGCCCATCTGGATAATCCAGGCTAATCTCATCATTTCAAGGTCCTTAGTCAATTCTGAAAAACCCATTTCTCAAGTCAGGTAACATATTCACTGTTTCTAGAAATCAGGATGTCTGAACATTTTTGGGAGGCCATTATTCTGCCTGCTGCATAAAAAGCAGTGTTTATTAATTGATGTTTTACCCTTCTGATGTGTATTGTGCTTTAGTTTTAATATTACTGTTTTTAACTTTAGTGTCACTTAAAATTTTTTTTACTTTATAACATGTCCTATTATTTAATGTGATAATATTCTAATATCCTAAATGTTTCTGTATATAATTGAACTTAGTATGTTGATTTTATTTTAAATGATGAAAGATTTTTTTTTTTTCTTCACTAGAGAGACACTTACAGGTATTTTATTAGGATTAAGAGAAAGATGTTCCTGGTACTGATACTCATTTTGCTGGCATTGTCTAGCTTGGCCTCCTCTTATAATTAGTAATTTTTTATCTCTTAATAAGTGCTAGTCACTCACTGGTACCATTCAGGTAGAAAGTATGCTTTTAGTCTTGTGTGGAATGTGCTGTCATAAAATTTTTAATGAAAAGGCAGTTTCTACTATTGGGGAAGAATTTTTCTTAATGAAGAGATGAAAGAAGATGAAAATACGCTGGGAGATGAGAAAGTTTTGTTCAAAAAGTTAAACCACATGTAGCATCAAGTGCTCTTTTGTTTAACTCCTTAGTATATTTGTTCACAGTTTTGTGAATTCAGTAAGTCTTTCATGTAGTAGAGCTGAAAGGTGTTGTTAATTTGGTGACTGCTGTGGATTTCCCCGGTTTGAAGATATTTGGAAATAGGGCTCTCTTCCAATAAATAGCATTTTTAGAGGTAGGAAGTTTTCTTCAAAGTTTGGAGAAAAATTTTTAGAGAGAAAAATATTTTAATAGAAAAGTCAGTACTGAATTTTAACCTGTCAGATGCTGATAATTGGATCAAACTTCCATTATTGTAAATGTATAAAATTTGAACAAAGGCATGATAGAAAAGGCTCTTTATATGAATGGTTCTTAATGAGATAAAATGCCATTTTTTTCTTTTAGGTGTTGGTAGAATTTTTAGATAGTTTAAAAGTTTTGGTATGATATTTCTTAATTAGAATGTTGACAGGTTCTTTATATACAGTCAAAAATAAGAGAGCTAATGAGAAATTTCTCTGCATCTGAGTTTAAGTGTATGTATAATACAGATACTCTCTCTTACTTGTGTAAAGATTTCAGATGTCTTCTGATAAAATCAAGGGATAGTAAAATCCCAGACAGATTCATTTAAGTGTAAAAAAACACCAAGTAACAGAGAAAGTGGATAAAGAGTAGCCTTTGCATATTTTCCATAGGATTAGCACATCAGTGCTTTTAAGATGGTGTTTTTAACCCTCCAGTGATTTCCTTTTGCTAGTAAAATAAAATCTAAACTGCATAGCATGAGCTATAAGGTCTCATATACAGGGTGTGGGCAAAAGTAGGTTTTTGATTGTGAGTACGTGAAACACACACTTTAGTTTTGTATTATTATTTATTCTTGTATTACATATATTTCGTATGAACAGCTGTAACCCTACTTTTGCCCACCCCTGTAATCTTTCCTTAATCATCTGACTCCATATCCTACCACTCTGCCCCTCACTCCCTATCATTGTATCTTAGCTGTTTTACGCTCTCCTCCCCCTAGAGGTTTGTGCTGATGCTTCTGTCTAGGGTCAGGTCCCAGGATTAATGCTGCTATCTGTTCTGAGGTTTAAATGGAATACTATTGCAAATTTGCTCTCTCCACCTCCCGCCAGTCCCAGATTTTATTTTCTTTGTAGCATCTGTAATGATAGGACATGAATGTTTTCAATTATTTATGTGTTTGTCTCCCTGATTAAAATGTGAGGTCTGTCTATGAAACAGAAACTTGGTATTTTTCACCATTTTACTCCCAGTTCCTAGAACTGTGTGTAGTGCTTGGTTGGTGCTTAATAGATATTTGTCACATGAATGTATGCATGTCAGTGGTGATTTGTGGGGGAGAGTGTGGGGAAGTAGTTGTTGCCTGGGTCTCCTGAAATTCCAGGTTCAGCTGCAGAGCGTTCTGTGATCGTTTAGTGATGACCTTCTTGTGTACAGGAAAAGGGGAACGTGTGAAATGTGTCTCCTATGTGCCATTCTTAGAAATAAGATCTACTAGAAATAATTCTTTATTTCTACTAGCAATAAAGAATTAGGTGAATATCCTTGCACTTCAGTTCCCTCACCGTCAGAAATAAGGTAGTGTTTAGCCTAGGAATGTTGTGAGGATTAAATGAGATAGTGCCTGTATTGTGTTATCACAGAGCCTGTGACATAGTAAGTTCTCAAAAAATGTTAGCTATCACTTCGTTATTACCACTCATTAACTCATCTAGCTGCTGATTGTTTAGGAAAAAAAAAGATACTTCAGGTACTTAGGGAAAAAGATACTTCAAGTATGTGCTCAAGCAGAACCTTGATAGTTTGCAAGGCAGACTGTTATCAGTGTGCTCCCCGACTGACCTTTTCATTGGCCAACTTGGAAAAATTGTGTCTGAGATTGGCATGAGTTTCCCAGGACTACCATAACAAATTATCACAAACTGGATGGTTACTTTAGCTCTACTACAAACCTGCACTTTCCTGTATGGTTGCCAGTAGACACATCTGACTATTTAAGTTAATTAAAGTTAAAATTTAGTTCCTCAGTCACAGTAGCCACATTGCAAGAATGCAATAACTAAGGGTGCCTACTACGTTGGACATTATTAAGCATGTAAAAGTTGCCAGCACCATAGAAAATTCTATTGGATTGCACTGCTGTGAACAATTAGGAAATTTCTGACTAGCACTTTTATTTGCTTTAGGTGCCTTTGTATAGGTTTGTTTCTTTAATATGTTTACCTATAAATTTTGGAGTGGTTCAAAATAGCTGAATAAAATATTTTATGGATTTATTTTAAAAGTTCTGCAGCAGAATTACTCATTAATGTTATTTATGCATTGTTTATTAACCAACTCCTTTTTTCATTGTTGAGAACATATGGAGTCAGTAATGGAACATACTGCGTGTCTTTTTCCCTGTATATTTATAACTAAGTGCCCGAAGGACACGAGATACTGTTTTATTTATTTTATTTGAATTATATGCCAAAGACTAAGCTCTTGTGTATTCAGGGCTACAATTTATAGTATTAATTAAAAACAGCTTTACTTTTCTCCCCAGAATGAATTCAATGTATTCTTCTTTACTATATGTGAATCTTGAGTTTTTTCTTTCACTCATGATTATTTTTCTTATCTCCCTGTCTCTCACTCCATGCTTTTTTTTTTTTGCTTCCTAACTTCTTCTTCCATTTAACTCACTCCCACTCTTCTCTTTTCTGTCTCCTCTTCCTTACCCCCTTCCTCCAATATGCTCCTTAGGAAAAATGGAAATGACACAATATTTTCATTAAATCATTAATGAACTTCTCCCCGTTTGTTTGTAATCAAATACTTTAAAAGCTTTTTTTTCTTCAAGTTTGGTTGACCCTTATTTTTAAAGTTCTAGAGCTTCCTCACATCACCTAGTGATCAAACAATCACATGTAGGCAATATTTATTTTTCTGCCAGAAAGACAAATATAATCAATCACTTTTATAAACCAGAGGCTATATTTTGAGCTGTATACATTCATGCAAATTCTATGTGACCATCAGGGCAAAAGAAAATTTCAGTTTCTTAAACATACACACATGTTTAACTTTAAAATTTTTTCATTTACATAATTTCACATTCACAGAAAAGCAAAATAATTACCATAAACTCATTCCCCAAACTCCCCAAATGCTCATTTTTAATAAATTTGCTAATTATTCTCATTTTATACGTACACATTTTTTCCTAATCCATTGTGAGAGGAAGATGCAAACATGATGCCCCTTAACTTCTAAAACACCCCTGTATTTCAAAGACAAAGATATCTTTTGCATCACTGTAGTATAATAATAAAAACAGGAAATGCCAGTGGTACAGTATTATATGTAGGTTTGCAGACCATGTTCTGATCTTGCCAGCTGTCCAAATTAACGTTCTGTACGGGAAGAGAAGCACCGCAGATCTAAAGTCGGATTCAGCTGGCCGGTCTCTTCAGTGTCCTTTGATTTTGCTCAGTTTTTCATTCAGTTTTATGGCCTTTATGTTAGAACATTTGACTGATTACCCTCCTTACTTTTTGGTAATAAAAGCTTTTTTTTTTTTGAGATATAATTCATATACCATATAGTTCTTCCATTTCGAATGTGTAATTCGATGCTTTGTAGTATGTTCAGTTCTGCAACCATCGCCACAATAAATTTTAGACTATTTTCATCATTCCAAAAGGAAACGCATTACTTCTTAGCAGTTTCTCCCATTTCTTTCCCAACCCATCCACAGGCAATTAGAAACCTCCTTTGTTTTGGAAGATTGCCCTATTCTGGCCATTTCATACACATGGAATCATTTACTATTTGACTTTTTAGTCTGGCTTCTTTCACGTAGCATAATGTTTTAGTGTATATCAGTATTTCTTCCCCTTTATGGCTTAATGATGTTTCATTGCATGCATATAACAACTTTTTATCTGTCAGTTGATTGCACTTTGCTTGTTTACACCTTTTTGCTGTTAGGAATAATGCTGCTATGAGTATTCATCTACAGATTTTTGTGTGGACATATGTTTTCATTTCTCTTGGATATACGTGGTGTGTCCAGGAAGTATCAAGCCACGCACTATGAAAAATAGAGCTATTTATTGAAGAAGATATAAGATACAAGAAACATTGTACATAGGACAATGATGCCTCAGTCCCCTTGAAAATAGGACCTCACACAGTTCTCCTAATTGCCATCAGCTGCCCTGTCGTATTCTCCTGAATCTCACTGATGGTTTGAAATCTCTTCCCTTTCAGAGGTGATGTTAGTTTTGGAAAAAGCCAGAAGTCTCAGGGCACCAAATCTGGGCTGTAGGGGGTCTGAGTCACCTGGGTGATTTGAGGTCTTGCCAAAACATTCACGACACTTAATATGTGAGTGGCCACATTGCCATGTTGAAGCTGCCAGTCACCAGTTACCCAGAGCTGCCAGTCACCAGTAACCCTTCTGAATCACCCAAATAGTTACCACAGAGAAATGTTCAGGCTTAACACAAAATTTGATGCAGATTCATTGCTGTACTTGCTCAGTCATTTTGAGTGCAGTGGCCACACTGTACACATGCTCATTCAACGGTGTCTACCACCCCCTCAGACTGGTACAGTGAAGTTGTCATTGTTTGCTCATGCACATTCCAGTCCACTCTCCGTGGCTGCCAGGGTACATTGATGTTGCACAAACCATTCTTGTTAGATTAACAGTGGCTGCACTTTTTCTGGACTGATCTTGTATACACTCACCTTGTAAAGTTGACTTACAATATTACATTAGTTTCAGGTGTACATGTAGTGATGAGACATTTATGTAACTTACACAGTGATTTAAGTGATTACCCCATCATTGCCTTATATTGAAGATTCATTACTACTGAATTCTCAGTTTACCCTGTGTTCATTGACCCCCTTTGCTGTTAAATCCGGCATACTAGTTTTAGTCTTTATGTTCCTGTTACTTTGTAGCAGTTGACACTGTTGTCTGCTTTTCCTCTTTGAACTTTTTGTTATTCTGATTTTGATCACATTCGTTTAAGGAAACCACATGGACTCTCTTCTTAATAAAACCAACCCTGATGCTTCCAGTGGTTCCAGGTAGATATGTCTCCCGTTAGGTAGGTTTGTTTGGGACTAAGATTTTTTATTCTCAGAGATTTACTTTGTTTTTGGCTACCTTCCAATAATTACTGCTACTGCTAACACCATGCTGGGCTAAGTGGTCAGAGGCAGAGCTGTCTTCAAGTGCGTTCTCACAAGTCTTTCCTTATTTCATATAAGACACTGTGGCAAAGGAATGCTTTAAAGAGATTTGCCATTGCATTTTTAGTAAAGTTTTTTTAAAGCTTTTTTTTGTTCTCAGTTGAGATCATTGCAGCATTGTTATATAATAAAGATTAGAAATAGCATACATCCCATTAAGAGGGGAATGGATTAATGCACTGTGGTGTATCTGTGGTGAAATACTGGGTAGCTAGTAAATGAATGAAGTAGGTCTGTATGTACTGATGATGTATAGAAAACAAGTCAAGGGCAGACCTGTTTTATATATCATCTATGTGTGTTTCATAATTTGTGAACAAAAAAAGGGAAAAGAAAAAACTGCAGAGCTGTCAGACCCCCTTATGCATGGTTTCACTTTTTGCAGTTTCAGTTACCTGTGGTCTAGCACAGCTGGAATATTAAATGGAGATTTCCAGAAGTAAACAATTCATAGGTTTTAAATTGCGTGCTGTTCTAAGCGTCTTGAAGAAATCTCATGCCTTGTTGCGCTGGCCAGCTCTGTGGCCCTGGGACATGAATCACCACCCCTTTGTCCATCCAGTGTGTCTGTGCTGTACAGGCCACCTACCCCCTGGTCTCTTAGTAGCTGTTTCTTTATCAGATTGGCTGCTAGAGAGGGAGACATAACTTCGATTATCAGTACATTGTTTTAATTGTCCTATTTTATCATTGGTTATTGTTCTTAATCTCTTACTGTGACTAATGTATAAATTAAATTTTAGTATAGGTATGTGTGTAGAGGAAAAAACAAGATATGTAGGATTCGTTACTATCTGTGATTTCAGGTATCCACTGGGGGTCTTAGAACATACACCTTACGGATAAAGGGAGGCTGCTGCGTACAGGGTGGGGAAAAGTAGGTTTACAGTTGTTTGTTTGGAACATAATGCAAGTATTAATAAATAATAATACAAGATTAATCTCTTTTGTGTACTCACAACTGTAAACCTACCTTTGCCCTACCCTGTATATAAATATTTAGCACTGGAAAATGTCCCGGTATCTACTCCTCAAACTATTATGAGCGATTTCTTCTGAGGGGTGGAAATGGAGGATGGAGGATGTTATTGGTTACTTTATTTCTGCTTTATATTTCTATTTTGTGTGAATTTGGTCATTGAACATGTATTTCTTCTGTAATAAAGCAGTGATGAACTGAATATCAACTTATGATCTTTTCTTATTTAACTTTCTCTATTCCTTTAGCTCCTTGGACTACAGTCCTTGCTTTTTTCATTTCCCTTCTAAACTCTAGCCACTCTAACTCCGTCTCCCTTGTGGGCTTCTTATAATCTAATCCTGTTTATCCCTCATGAAGCGTTCCTGGCTCACTCAGTGAGGTTTTATCACCTCTCCTCTGTGACCTCACAGCACCCTGGGAAATCTTTCGTAGCCGCTGGTGTCGGGGCTGCAGCTGCTGTTGTTTGACTTTGCAGTCCATGGGCACCCAGCACCCGGCGGAAAGTCATTAAAAAGGGTTTCAGTGTTAAAATAATAAAGAATGGAATTTGGGGTAGATCCCCTTAATATCAGTATGTCTTTTTCTGTAGGTTGTCATTTTCTGCCATTTTTCTCGAAGCTCTGTGTGAAGAGACATGCTTTAATTAAACTTCAGTTTGTGTCTCAGGACATTCTCAGTCGATGTTGACAGGCTCTGTTGACAGCTCCAGGAAGTTTAGTTAAATGCAATATGGTTTTTGAAACTGTCATTAGAAGACAGGAGAATGGCAATTTCATACCCTATTGTAACAAAAAACATTAATACAGAACATTTTAAATAATATCTTCAAATGCATTAATTAGAGAAAACCTGGATTTGTGTGCTGGGATGTGTAATGCTGACTCGAGCAGAATGATAATCACAAATTAATATCTCTTCTCCGTGTAAATTGCTTCTCTAACAGTTTGTTTTCTTTTTAGGTTCAACAGATAGATCGTGTAGTAGAAGTTGTGGAGGAAACAATTAAAGGTAACTTTTGAGAGTGAGATAAACAGAGGTATATATTGTATGTAAAACTGCCTTTTAAGAAGCCAGATGTGGACAAGGCCCAGAGCTGGTGGACTGGGCTGGAGAGCCCGGTTGTTCTCGTCCCGCTCCGGGAAGGCGCATCAGTCACCATCTCCCGTTGTTTCCAGCTTCTTAGCTATCTCCTCATAATTTACTATTCACTCTTTAGACAAATTAAAAGAAGATGAAGAGTCATCCACCATGGCAGTCTCAGGTGTTGCAGTAATTTCTGGGGGTTTTAAAGCATGTGAGATTACATCAATAAAAATGTATTTTTTGGACTATAAGATGCGCCCCGCAAAGGGGGAGGTGCGTCTTATAGTCCGAATGCCACCTGCCTGGCTTGCTGTGGGGAGGGTGGCGGCAGCCTATGTTATTTATGTTATTAAATATTTTACCACTTTTTTTGCTTCAAATATTTTTTGCCCTATTTTCCTCTAAAACCTAGGTGCGTCTTATGGTCCAGTGCATCTTACAGTCCAAAAAATTTGGTTCTACTTAGTTAACATTTACTGAGCATGTTTATGAAAATTTTAGTTTTAGATACAAATTTAAAGTTTTGCCCCTGACTGCTTCATGCATTGACAGATCCCATATAAGAGACATATATTTGATTATCTTATGTGAGTCAGGTTACAGTTATTTAGTTATTTAATAAATTAGGGTGATGTTGATCAATAAAATTATACAGGTTTCAGGTGTACAGGTCTGTAACATGTCATCTGTGCACTGAATTGAGCACTCATCACCACAAGTCAAGTCTCCTTTCATCTCTGTTTATCCCTCCTTTTACCCTCTTCTATCTCCCCCCACTCCCCTTTCCCTCTGGTAATCACCACACTCTTATCTATGTCTATGAGGTTTTTTTTTTTTTTTGCTTAATCCCTTCACCATATTCACCCAAGCCCCAAACCCCCTTCCCTCTGATGGCTGTCAGTCTGTTCTCTGTCTCTATGAGTGTGTTTCTATTTTTCTGTTTATTTATTTTCTTCATTAGATTCCACATATAAATGAAATAATGTGGTACTCGTCTTTCTCTGACTGGCTTACTTTATTTAGCGTAATACTCTCCAGGTCCACCCATGCTTTGCAAAGGGTAAAACTTCCTTCTTTTTTATGGCTGAGTGGTATTCCATTGTGTAAATGAGCCACAGTTTTTGTTTTTGTTTTTTATCCACTTGTCTACTGATGGGTACTTAGGCTGTTTCTAAATCATGACTATTATAAATAACAGTGCAATGAATATAGAGGTGTATATATATATATTCTTTTGAATTGGTGTTTGGGTCTTTTCAGATATATTCCCAGAAGTGGAATCGGTGGGTCATAAGGCAGTTCCATTTTTAATTTTTTGAGGTAACATCACACTGCTTTCCACAGTGGCTGCACCAGTTTGCATTCCCACCAACAATGCCTAAGGGTTCCCGTCTCCACATCCTCGCCAGCACTTGTTGTTTGTTGATGTATTGATGATAGCCATTGTGACAGGTGTGAGGTGATATTGTGGTTTTAATTTGCGTCTCCCTGATGATTAGTGATGCGTAGATCATTTTTTCATATGTCTATGTCCATCTGTATGTCCTCTTTGGACATACAGAAATGTCTATTCAGTTCCTTCGCCCATTTTAAAAAATAATTTTTATTCATTGATTTTAGAGAGAGGGAGGGGGTAAGGGGTAGAGAGCCATACATAGATTCGTTGTTCCACTTACTTATGCATTCATTGGCTGCTTCTTGAATGTGCCTTGACTGGAGAGTGAACTTGCAACCTTGGCGTATCAGGATGATCTAACTAACTGAGCTACCAGGTCAGGGCCTTTGCCTATTTTTTAATTGGATTGTGTTTTAGCGTGGAGTTTTATAAGTTCTTTATAAATTTTGAATATTAACCCCTTATCAGATATATCATTGGCAAATACGTTTTCCCATTTAGTGGGTTGTTTTTTCATTTTACTTGTGGTTTCCTTTTCTGTGCAAAAACTTTTTAGTTTGATGTATTCCCATTTATTTTATATTTGCTGTTTCTCTTTCCCAAGGAGATATACCAGAAAAAATATTGCCATAAGAAATGCCTGAGATTTTACTGCTTGTGTTTTTTCTTCTAGTATTTTTATGGGCTTGAGCCTTACATTTAAGTCTTTAATCCTTTTTGAGTTTATTCTTGTATATGGTGTAAGAAGGTGGTCTGATTTAATTGTTTTACACATATCTGTTCAGTTTTCCCAACACCACTTATTAAATAGACTATCTTTACCCCATTGTATGTTTTCTCCTCCTTTGTCAAATATTAACTGACTATAAAGGGGTGGGTTTGTTTCTGGGCTCTCTTTTCTGATCCATTGATCTATGTGTCTGTTTTTATGCCAGTACCAGGCTATATTGACTACTATGGCTTTGTAGTATAGTTTGATATCAGGTAGCAGGATTCCTCCAACTTTGTTCTTCATTCCCAAGATTGCTGTTGCTATTCTGGTTCTTTTGTGGTTCCATACAAATTTTTGGAATGTTTGTTCTAGTTCTGTGAAATATGCTATTGGTATCTTGATAAGAATTGCACTGAATCTGTAGATTGCTTTGGGTCGTGTGGACATTTTAATAATGATAATTCTTCCTATCCATGAATACGGTATATGCTTCCACTTCTATCTTTTTCATTTTCTTTCTTCAGCGTCTTATAATTTTTTGAGTACAGGTCTTTTACATCCTTGGTTAAATTTATTCATAGATTTTTTTAATGCAATTGTAAATGTGTTTGTTTTTTTAATTTCCCTTTCTCATAGTTTTTTATTGGTGCATAAAAATGCAACTGATTTCTGGATATTTATCACGTATCCTGCTACTTTACTGAATTTGTTTATCAGTTTGGTAGTGTTTTTTGTCTTTAATGGAATCTTTAGAGTTCTCTATATACAGGATTATATTATCTGCAAATACTTTTTCTTTCCAGTTTGGATGCCTTGCTGTTGAAGTAGTCTTGGTTGTAGGTCCTTGCTTTTCATCATCTTGAATATTATTTCATGCCACTTCTTTCTGGTCTGAAATTTTCTTTTGAGAAATCAGCTGCCTGTCTTATGGGAGTTCTCTTGTAGATAACAAACTGTCTTCCTCTTGCAGCTTTTAAGATTCTCTCTCTGTCTTTAACCCATGCTATTTTAATTATGATGGGCCTTGCTGTGGGCCTCTTTGGATCCATCTTGTTTGGGATTCTTGACGCTTCTTGGACTTCTGTGTCTTTTTCCTTTGCTAGGTTAGGGAAGTTTTCAGTAATTATTTTTCAAATAGAGTCTTGATCCCTTGCTCTTCCTCTTCTCCTTCTGGTACCCCTGTGATACAGATATTGTTATATTTCATATTGTCCCAAAGGTCCTGTAGACTATCTCCATTTTTTAAAATTCTTTTGCTTTTTTCCTGCTCTGATTGTGTGTTTTCTGATACCTTATCTTTCAAATTGTTAAGTGGATCCTCTACTTCATCCAGCCTCCTCTTTATTCCTTGTAGTGTGTTCCTTGTTGCAGATATTGTATTATTCATTTCATTTTTATTTATTTATTTTATTTTTAGAGAATGGGGAAGGGAGGGAAAAGAGAGGGAGAGAAACATCAATGCGTGATTGCCTTTTGCATGCCCCCAACTGAGGACCTGTCCTCAACCCAGGCACATACCCTGAGTGGGAATCAATCCGGCAACCTGTTGGTTCATAGGCTGGCACTCAGTCCACTGAGCCACACCTGCCAGGGCTAGATTCTTCATTTCTGACTGGTCCTTTTTTAGTTTCTGTGTCTTGTTTAATGCTGTTATAGTTCTCCCTAAGTTCCTTGTAGTTCTAAGTTTCTTGAGAATCTTTATAGTCTTTTTTTGAAAAACTATAGATCTGATAAATTCCTTGCTTTCTTTACTTAGCTCTGTTTCTGAAGCTTTCTCTTGTTCTTTCATTTGGAGCATGTTTCTTTGTCTCCTATTTTCACTGCCTCTTTGTGTTTGTTTCTATATATTAGGTAGATCTGTTATGATTTTCAGTCTTGGTAGGGTAGGCTTATGTAGTAGCTGTCCTGGGGAGTCCAGTCTCCTTGATCACCTGAGCTGGGTGCTCTAGGAATGTGAATTATGTGGGCCCTGCTATTGTATTTGAGTCTTGGTTACTATTGGTCCATTTGTACATGGGGTCAACCCTCATGCTGGCTGACTGTGAGGATCAACCCTGATCACAATGTACAAGCTGCTGTGTAAGTGCTGATCCACAGAAAGGGGAATTCACTGTAGCTGTGTCTGGTGCCTGCCAAGATCTCCCTTTGGATATACCCCTTGAGAAGCTAATTGGATCTTGCTCTGATATTGTTTGAAGCTGGCCACCGGGTGTGTTAGTTCTGAGGCCTCTTGAGAGGAACTCTGGTGCAGCCCAGTGCCAGTTGCTGCCTGTGACTGGCCCTGGGCAGACTGGAGCTGCAAAGCGATCCACTGTTTGTGGCTGCCTTTGCTGGGTCTGGGGGTGCATGAGATGGACCAAGCTACTCACCAGGGCTGGCTTTTACCAGCACTAGGCCCATGGTTAGGTTAGCAAATGTTCTAAAACATCTTGAGATACACCTCCACCTGCCTCATAGTCTTAAGTCACTGAAAAAGCCTCTGGTGGTGCTCAAGTTGCATAAGGTAGGTTCTCAGTGAGTCACCAGGTAGGGGGCTAATAGTGTTCACCAGACTGATGCAGGTTCAAACTTGGTGCCAGTGCTGAGTCTGAGGTAACTCAGCAAATGTCCCAGGGTGTACCAAGTTTAGTTGCCACCTGCTGGGTGCTCATAAACCTTTGTGCTGGGGTGGGATCTCAGGGAGTTTTCCGAGTAAGGTCAGCAGAGTTTATCAGGGTTGAACAGACCAAGGTTTGGCCATGTGAAGGGAGGACTCTGCACTGATAGGTGTGCAAGAGAAAAATATCCTTTGTCCTAGAGCCGCACACTTCTGTCTATTCCAGATTCTGCCTTGTGCCTGATCTCAGCAAGGCGGGACCACTGGGAGGGTAGGGCCAGAGTATCTCCCACAAGGGGCAGGTACCAGTCAGTCTTTGGGGAAGATGCTGGCAGAGGCCTCCACCCCAGAGCTGTGCAACTCAGTTTGTCTCAGATTCTTCCCAGACCTTGGCAGGGCAGAGCTACAAGGAGTTCAGAGTGTGGGTCTGCTGGAGAGTGGGGCTATGGGATCTCCCATGAGGGGGTGGTGCCAGTCACATTCATGGGAAGGTGAGGGGGCATGGCCCCTTCCCTACAGCTACCCAGCTCAGTCACTGATACTCCCTGAATCTGCCCAGACCTCTACACCCCAGGCAAGGCGGCTGACTCCTTAGTAGGGTGCAAGCTCTGTAGGGTGGGGCTATCGCCTTTCTCCCAGGCTGTTGCAGTATTGAGGGGAGTGCTCCACCCAAGAAAGATGAGTTCTTCTGTGTGGGAGAAGAACTCCGCTCAGGGATCCTGGAGGCTGTTCCTTCAGCTTTCTCCCCAGAGCCACAAACCCCAGTCTCTCCTCATGCGAATCTAGTCTGCTTTGCCATCCTTCTGCTGGCACCCAGGGCGAATGGCCGTGGTCAAGATATTACGTGTTGACCCTTTAGGAGGACACCTGTGTCTTTAGTAGACTCTGAGTCTTTCCCTGGCAGACAGAATCCCTGCTGATTTTCACAGCCAGATATTATGTCAGCACCTTTTCTAGGCTGTGGTGCTCTGGGCTGGGAACTCTGGCTTGGAGTTCAGACTCCACACTCCCCATGGAGTTCCTTTGCATCCGAGATACCCTTCTGGAATCTCAGCTATCCCTCCCTTGCTCGCCCTGCCGCCCTGCTCCTCCCCCCCCCCCCCCCGCCCACAACACCCCGGTGGGAGTGGGGCCAGCCCTTTTCATGTCTCTGCCCTTCTTGCCAGTCTTGACATGGCTTCTAAGACTTCTTCAGCTAGTCTTCTGTTGGTAACGCAGGTTGGGTGCTCAATATTTTAGTTGCATTTCCAGTTTGGTGCTGGCAGGAGGTGTGTGTGTACCATCTACCTACTTTGCCATTATCTTGGATCTCTCTGTTAAATCTTTTATTAAAAAATAAAAGATTTTTTAATATTATTTTTATTTTTGTGTCAAATAGATTTAACTTACATTTTAGACCAGGAAGACAATTTAATCAATTATGAGATAAGAAGATTATTTGTATTTTTTTCAGTTTTATTGAGATACAGTTGACATTTGCATGTTTTCCTATCTCATAGTTATGTTCTTTTTTAAAAGCACTTTTTAAAGTTCATTTTTGATACCTCTCCAAGGTGTAATTTTTGTAGTTTCACTAGAAAATAGAATTATGCTTTGCTTGTTTCACTAGCCAATGTTCTTCAAAATAGATTTTTAAAATAGATTTTTTGAATCTTTGAACATTGAAATCTATTTCAGTGTTCTTTGAAATAGATTTTTAAAATAGATTCTTAATTTTGTAGTTTAATTCTTAATTTTTTTAATTTATTGATTTGAGAGAGAGAAAGAGAGAAAATGAGAGTCTTCAATTTGTTGCTCCACTTACTTATGCATTCATGGGTTGCTTCTTTGTGCCCTGTCCAGAGATTAAACCTACAATCAAGGTGTATCGTGACAATGCTCTAGCCATCTGAGCTGCCTGGCCAGGGCCTGACTCTTAAACTGTAGCTTGTTTTTACTTTGTTAGAGTTGCACAAATGAAAGCTGGTAATATGATATTAAGATGCTAAGTTAAGTGCATTGAGGGTCTCACAATTTTTACTATTTTCCTATAAATGAGAAATTTCCTTTTACAGCAAAAACAACCAAATAGATTACTGACCTCAAATTGAGATTTTTTTTTTTTTTAACCACATACTTTTCCTGCTGGCTTGTACCTCCTACCTTCCATATGCTGTTATTAATGCTTATTCATTCTGATCCTTTGGTTTATTTAGAAATTGATGACCACTGAATATGAGAATGAGACAGTACCTTAATCTTCTTTTGAAATCCCAAAATAAAATGAAGTGTCATGATTACAGATTTTAGCAGTGATAATTTGAAATGTTTTTTGTTTTTCCAAACCATCCTTCAACCCTATGTTGGAGAATTCAGAAGTACTAGTGTCTGTTAGGCACCTACCATGTTACTTTACAGGCAGTATGCTAAACACTTCACATGGATTGTCATTTAATCTTCACAACAGTCCTGTGCAGTGGGTATACATATTGTTCTCATTTTTCAGATGAGGAATTTGAAACACAGGCCACACCGCTAGTAAGTGGCAGTGCTGGGATGTGAACAAGGTTTGGTTCTAGGGCCTGTGCTCGTGAGTTCGACGCTGCATGCACGCTGTGCCCACGGCCTGCTCTCTGCCGGCCAGGAACCACTGCCTTAGTGGTTGTTTGACTGGGCTTGTCAAAGCCGTGCTTCAAGATTTTTGAAGATATTGTAGCCTTATTTATTTTCTGTTTGAGTGCCAGGAGTATACTGTCCATTCAAGAATTTTTTAGAAGAAGTTAATGAGGATAACACAGGAGAAAATTTAGGTGACCTTGGGTATGTCAGTGACTTTTTAGGTGTAACACCCAAGGCATGATCCTTGAAAGAAATAATTGATATGTTGGACTTCATTAAAATTAAAACTTCTGCTTTGCAAAACACACTGTTAAGAGATTAGAAGACAGTTCAGACTATAAGAAAAATATTGGAGAAGACATATCTGATAAAGAACCCTTATCTAGTATATTGTATATTTACAAAGAACTCTTAAAATTCAGTAATAAAATAAACAACCTGATTTAACAAATGGGCCAACAACCTGAACAGAAACTTCAAAAAACAACATATACAAATGGCAAATAAGCATCTGAAGAGATGTTCAAATCATATGCCATTAGTCAGTTGGAAATTGAAAGAATAATTAGCTACCACACATACATATTAGAATGGCTAAAATCTAAAACACTGACAACACCAAGTACAGATGAGAATGTGGAGCAACAGGAACTCTCAGTTATTCTGGTTGGAGCACAGAAGGGTTTGGCAGTTTCTTACAAAACTAAACATACTCTTTCCATAGGATCCAACAGTTTCACTTCTTGGTATTTATCCAGAGGAGCTGAAAACTTAAGTCCATGCAAGAACTTGCACGTGTATATATATAGAAGTTTTATTCACAATTGTGAAAAAGTTGAATACAACCAAAATGTCCTTCAGTGAATGGATAAACAAACTCTGGTACAGTCAAATGGTGGAATATTATACAGTGCTGAAAAGAAATGAACTATGAAACCATGAAAAGATGTGGAGGAAACTTAAAAGTAAATTGCTAAGCAAATGAAGTCAATTTGAAAAGGCTACAGCTTTGTACTCTGTGATTCCAAATAACATTCTGGAAAAGGTAAAACTATGGAGATAGTAAAAAGATCAGTGGTTACCAGTGGTTATTGGGAGCCAGGGTTAGAAAGGGATGAATAGGCAGAGTACAGAGATTTTTTTAGGGCAGTGATCTGGTTTTTTAGGGCAATATGATACTGTAAGGGTGGGTACATGTCATTATACACTTGTCCAAACCCACAGAATGTACACCACCATGAGTGAATTGTAAACTGTGGACTTTGGGTAATGATGTATTGGTGTAGCTTCATTGATTGTAACAGATGTACCACTCTGATGGAGGGTGTTGATAATGGGAGGGCTAGGGGTGGGGGGAATGGGTATATGGGACTCTTTATCTTTTTTTTTTTTAATTAAATTTTTATTTTTTTTTTAAATTTTTATTCTTTATCTTCTGCTTAACTTTGCTGTGAACTTAAAAGCTGCCCCAGAAAATAGTCTATTAACAAACATTGGATAGTAAGTAACATTGTGCTCAGGGGGCTGCCAAATGGCTTGCAGAGATATAACTTCTACAGGAAATCATAGAAGGTAAAGGTAAACTGTGTTTCCTGTATTCATAACACTTCTTACATTACAAGTGCAAGTTTTCTGCACCAAGCAATTCTGACATCAGCTCCCCAGGGTTGGTGTGGATGTTCCAGGCTAAGGCCTGCCTTACAAGACAGCCCACCGCTTCAGATGCCAATTGCAAGTCCAGATTTTCACCTATAATTCTGACAGACCAACTATAAATCCAGTTGTTACGACTGCCTACTTTGATTTGATAATTTGCTAAAAAAAAAGCTCACGGAATTTAAAAAGCCCTTTACTTGCTATTACTGGTGTATTATAAATGAGGCAAGTCAGGAACATCCAAATGGAAGAAATACACATGGAAAGGAAAGCAGAGCCTCATGTTCTCTGGGTGTGCCACTCTTCCAGCACCCCAATGCTTTTACCAACTTGGAGGCTCCCCAGATCCCATCCTTTAGGGGTTTTCTGGAAGCTCCATTACATAGATATGATTGATTAAATCATTGACCATTGGTGATTGAACTTGATGTCCAGCTCCTTTCCCTTCCATGGAGGTGGGGTGAGGGTGTATGGATGAAAGTTCCAACCTTCTAATCATATGTTTGGCTCCATTGTTTTCCACCCCATCCTCTAAGAATTTCCTCATTAGCATAAACTCAGATATGGTTGAAAGGAGCTTATTATAAGTAACAACCAAAAAAATGTTCCACTCACCCCTACCACTGAGGAAATTATAAGTTTTAGGAATTCTGTATCAGGAATCAGAATGAAGTCCATATATATATATCTTGATATATATTTGTATATATATGTACACATATATGTATTTATTATATCACGGTATCACGGAAGGGAAGGCTTCTCACTGAGGAGTTTGGGCTTGAGTGGATTTATTGGAGAGATTGCAGTTGGAGTTAATTTTAAGAGTCTGCAGCAAGCAATGAGTTGAACTTGATGGGGATGTTCATTGGCAGGTCTGGATTGAGGTTAGGAAGGTTGAGTCTTAGTAATACAATGATAGAATTTTAGAGATGGAAGAAATAATTTTGTAGCTGTCCTTACTTTGCAGGTGGGGAAGTTGAGCTAGGAAGGGGCAAGTGACTCATCAGAGATCTGCTTGATAGAGAACAAGGCCTGTCAGTGAGCTTCTGTTTTTTACTTTATATTTCTATTGCCACTACTTCATTTAGACAGCACAAGTTAGTGAAATAATGTAGTTGTTAGCATTTAACCAGTTGTTTGCTGGTTTTCAACACGTCACTTTTCTGAGGCTTAATTATCTCAGTTAAAAATAGAGATTAAGTGAGTGATATTTTTGAGATACTCAGAACATAACTCATATTAATATTTATTTCGGACTATCTCCTAATACCTAGACTGTTGGAATAAGTAACTGACATTTGCTACCAGTGACTGCCCTTTCAATATGACTGTATATATTCCTACCATTACCCTTGGATTATTTTATTCTCCTGCATATGTGCCTTCAGTGGTTGCCTGTTACCCACCAAATTTCTTTTCTTTATTCTTATTGTTGGCACTATTGCAGATGTCCTTATTTTTCTGCCCTTTGTCCTGCTCCTTTCAGCTCCCTGCTCCCCCTTCCTTTTGGCCATCAGCAGTCTGTGATCTTAATTATCTTCTACCCCATTCTGCCATTTTCATTTTTTCTTTCATTAATTTCACATATACCTCTGGCTCCAATCAACCATTTGTTGTTTCTTCTGTTATTTGCAGTTTGCTTTACATTCATCTTAGGGTCCTGCACAGAAGTAGATGCAGTCTGTTTGTCCCTCTAGATTCACTCTTCTGCACCTGACATGTGTTCACGGAGGCTGGCCCGTGTGGACTCCATCAGTAGATCCTTGCTGTCTGGCATCTAGTTGGACTTAGGCTGTTGGAATTTGGAGGTATGACTAGAGCATGAGATAAGAGTATGTGTTAACTTCTCACCCCATTCCTCCTGCTCATCCTGGATTGGTGGCTTCTCTTACTCAAAGGCCACAACTTCTGTCAGGTAGCTCCCTCTGTTCATCTATGTATTCAAGTTCCCGTAACTGTTCCCTTCCTTTGATTTTGCAGGCCCAGGAGTAGAAACAGTGCCTCATTGTTGCTCCCCTTTGAGTACCAAATAGTCTCTTGTTGGTTTTGCTAACCTTGCCAAAATGTAGTAAATAGTCCCTTTATTAAAATCTCTTCAATTACACAGTGTGCCATCTGCTTTCCTGGGACCCTGATTGATACATGCTCTGTGAGAAGCAAGACGCAGCCCAGAAGGGCCAGATGGAATATAGCCTGACAAGAGGATTTTGCCATAACTGTGTTGTTTCCACATTTGGTTTTTGTTGGGCTCTCTTCATATGTCTTCCTTGAAGGGGGTTCGGACAGACAGCCTGTGCCACAGCCTGTTTGCATTCTTCTTACTGCTCCCAATGCTATACCAAGTAATGTTTTAGAAATGTATTAATAAGATACACTGAAAGCATTTAAATCTCTTACAGTTAACATAAAACTGTGCAAAGCGTATTCCATTTGTATCTTTCTTAGATGGAACTAAATGGAAAATTTTGCATTATTTGGAATTAACCCTCACTGTTTAAATAGTGGCCTGAAAATTTTATCCATTTTATAACATTTGTTCTATGAGACCAGGTTATATGAATTTAGGATTTTCTTCTGTTATCTTGATAATGCAACAAGATATGTAACTCAGTCTAAGGGTAGAAGTACAATGTTTAAAGGACTTAAATTCCTTTCTTTTAAAAATACTCACATGGAATTTATTCTTGGTTTACAAGATGATTAAAACTTTTGTGTTTAAAAGCTCTGAAGGGAATATAAATCTGTATTTCTTCTGATATGTGTACATGATGTCCTCAAGCCAAAAAAATTTTTAAACGTTCTTTGTAAAAAAAGGTAGTCTAACTGGGAAACTTAAGACAAATATTTGCAAGTAAAGATTGCCTGTTGAAATCAGAAAATTTTTACTCTTAAGTCATATTTCTTTCCCAGTCAACCTCTAATAAAAGAAACCTCTATCGTTATTAATATGTTTGCTGGCATTTTATGAGTCTAATTCCAAATGCCTCCAGTGTTGGTAATTCAAGACTTTCCCAATATGGCACAGTCTTCGAGTTTAATTGATTTTCTGTTTTCCGTAACTTCTTAGTAATTGATGCAATCTGGGATTAGATTTCTCTAAATTCCCAGGGTACCTAACCAAATAGCTTTCTCATTGCTATTACTCTTCACTCTGTCAGGTTCTGTACTTTGCATTTGATGCTAATTCAGAGCATAAACTGTTCATAAATTGCGACTGGAAGGCAGAACTCTGTAAAGTGTGGTTTTATCAGTATTAATCCTAAGTAACTGCTCTACAAAGTCCAGTGGGGATATACTTGAGGATGTTTTCCAAGCGTAATGGATAAGTGAATCGAGCTTGGATATTGGGCATTTTACCTCTGTGACCATATTGTATTGTGAAAGCACATTTGCTTTTTCAATGTTTATTTTCAATAAACAATTTTATTGATTTTCAATACATGCTTTGAAAGAACACTTTCATGCTACAGTTACTATACACTGAATATAGTGGAAAAAGTGCTTTTGGTTTTATGTAGTGAACATAATAGTCTCACTAGTGTAATTAAATAAGTGATTAACTTCTAACTTCTAGTAACTCAAGGAGCAAGGAATTTTTTGCTATTATTTATTTAGTTTTTTTTTCTTCATGAACCTGTTTGTTTTATGTACCATGTTAATATGTCGTTAGAGTTTGGTAACCATTGCGTTTTGCCACCTTCTCAAATGCATCAGTTTATGTCTTTTGTTGTCTCCTTCCCTTTCCCCTCCTTTAGTTCCCCCAACTTAACAATGGGATTCTATCTTTAGTTGTTTGTCCTCTCTACATCTACATACATTATTTCTGGAATGAATATTGTTGTTAATTATATCTGTCATATCAAATCACAATATTTTCAGAAATAAGGATAGGTAAATTTCTTTATACCCAAACAGCAAAATTACACCCATAGGACTTTAAGCTGATTTTTCACATCACTTTATTCTTTATCTTGGTTGGGAAGGACTCTGTTAGGGAAACCACCCTGTCATCTCTTGTCTGTATTTCTCTGACTTTGACTTTATTAGCCAAATTGTCCATCCTGTTTCTAGGTGCACTCATACTGAGCAGCAACAGTGTTGTTTGTCTTGTAGAAAATATGCAGTAGATACACACGAGTCTTCTTTAATTGTTGTAAACGGTCATCATGTTTATTGGTTTTTTAAAAATAACAAAGGTAGTTAAGTAAATTTAAGTTTGTATAATATTTTTTAGCCATTAAAATTTTAAAAACTCAAACAAATGCTTAAATGTGTCCCACAGGTGGATTCTGCTGCTTTATGGTGGCTTCAGAGTTTTTATATGTATTGGTTTGTCTTAAATTTCAGTACACTGCTTTTATGTGTTTATCATTTATATTTTCCTTTGTGTTTGAAGATGCTTCTTTTTCTTGTGGTTTGAAACCACCTTTTATTATTAATGGAATTTATTTATATGAAGACTGGTATTTCATTAACTTTTGATGTATTTATTCTGGGGTGGGGAGGGTACCTAGTGTTAAACTGTTCCTCAGGTTGATGAACTTAACTGTAGTTTTCACATAACACGGTTACAATGGTTCATTGGATTTGATTGTTCGAAACGGGAAAGGAAATTACTTGAAGCTTGAAGCTCTCAGGCTTCCCATGACCCAGCCCTACTGTTAGTGGTCCACTGATCTACCTGGTCAAGTAGCCCCATCCTTTCTGGTTTAAATATTAACAAGGACTTCCCTCCTGTGAAACCGGGCTAACGTGTTAACTCCATAAGTCTTGATAGTGCCTGTGCAGGCTGCATGAAGGTGAGACTATAAGCATTGTTAAATTCTCTTAAAATGTGTTATTGTAGTCTAGACTTTTGTGAAAACCGTTCATGTAAACTGGTTTATGTTTAAACATTTGATTTTAAAGTTTGTATATTAATCATTTTCATCAGGTATTTGGTATTTACTCTAATAGGAGTTATTTAGTAAAAAAATGCCAAGTAGATCAATTAATCCTGTTTTGAGGCTCACATAGAAAACATGAAAATTAATATAAATAAAGAAAACTTTAATGTACTTAAACATAGACAATTTTTTAATGACATTCTTCCTTGATTTTGACTAATTTAAGAGAATTGGCACATGGTACACTGCTCTTATGCTCTGTATACATGTCATGTGCTTTAATACTTATCTGCAAAAGTTGTAGTCTTCATCAAAAGAGTCTACTATTTTTGTTTAGGAAAATGTAGTGAGAATAGTTGGGTCTATAAACTTAGAGAAAATAATACTAGGAGCTTTATTACATTTTTCAAATAGAGGCGAACTTGTGGGTTAACTGTGGCACTTTCTGTTTCGGTGACTCTTCTCAACAGTACACAGTTGTGTTGTGTTGGTGCTTCTCCTTCAGTACTTTAAAGATTTTATTTATTTATTTATTTTTTTAGATTATTTATTTATCTTTAGAGGGGAAGGGTAGGAGAGAGGGAGAGAGAAATATCAATGTACGGTTGCCTCTCGTGTGTCCCCTGCTGGGAACTGGCCTGCAACCCAGGCATGTGCCCTGACTGGGAATCGAACCTCGATCCTCTGGTTCGCAGGCCTGCGCTCAATCCACTGAGCTACACCAGCCAGGGCTCCTTCAGTACTTTAGAGCTGAGTTCCCTCACAGTAGAAATGTACAGTGGCAGTCAGGTCATCTTAGAGGTCCAATATCTAAAACTTCAATAGCAAAATGAAAAATATAGAAAAATTATGATCATCTTTGCAAAAATTATTTGAAAACAATTATTTTATTGTCAAGTGAGAAAACTGATAACAGAGTAATTTGATGGCTCAGATGTGACCAGACAAAAATTTTAAATCTGATTTTTTCTTTTTCTTGAAAAGTTTGCTTAACAACTAGAAGATTTTACTTCATCAGACAGCTGTAGAATGACATTTCTTAGGTGATGCAGCCTTTCCTTAGGAAACCTGATGTAAGTAATTGGTATAGAGAATACTGAGTTCATTTTAAGATTTTGTATCAAATGCTTGGAGATGTACATCTTTTCTTTAAAAAATTTATTCTGAAACCCTGTACAGAGCATACAGCACATAAGTAGCAGTTACTTCTGAGACTGAGACAATAAATACCAATTTCATTTCCTTATTAGTTTGAGGACAGGGAAACTCATTTGCAGAATCTCCAGTTAGGATATAAACTATGGATGGATTTTAAGAAGTTTATCAGTACTGCTGTTTTATAACAAAACATGTGTTTTCTTGAGTAATAAAGAAATAGTAATTGAAATGCCCTTTAAAAGTTGATTTCTAACACATTAAATCTTTATTGTAACTCTGAAAGTTTAAGTGCACCATTGCTTTAAGCTACACTGGAGTCTGCTGCTCTGATGGGTAAGAATCCCAGACTGAGAATATGAAGAGCTATGTTGAAATCCTTGTTTTCCTGCCAACAAACAGGTCGTATTTAACAACCCACACAATCTCATTGGTTCTCAGTTTCTTTCAGTATAACTTGGATGATGTGGAGGGTGCCTTCAACTCAGAAATTCTAGGAGTGTTTGAGTTTGCAATATAAAACTGAGTTTCAGAGCCTGTCATTAGAGTGAAATATTGACACTTTGGACAGTGATCTGTAGCAAAAGTTATTAGGAGAGGACTAGCTTTTTCTTGTACCCTAATCTCCACATGCCACGTTTTATTTTTCCTTCTCCTTGCCTACAAAATGAGGTTGAAGATTTTTGTGGTGGACGGACATACCATGTGCTCTTTTCCCGTGTATCTCTGTGTTCTCCAGTGAAGAGAGTCTTTAGGAAAGTGTAGTCCTCTGGTTGCTTCACTTTTCCCCCGTCCAGTAGTTATGCCATCCGGGGTGGTGGCAGACGCTACATCCCAGTGCCTAAGAGTTTTGTATTTCTTTGAAGCTACTTTTATTTCTGCCCTGTGGCACGTTTATTTTCAGGACTCTGAGTCAGGCTGTTTTAGTCTTGGTGACTGGGATTGTGGGAGGAAAATAAAATGAGAGGATTTAATGTAAGGTGAGAATATCACCCAGAGCGCTGATTCTCAAGGGCATTTCCTGGGAGAGGAATGGCAGCTGAAAGGGACCCCTCGCCAGAGAGGGGGGATGGCAGGGTGATGTGTCGGGACCTGGGGTATCTGGGGGTCAGATATTTTGTCATGTGGCCCTTCACCTAGATTTGTTGCCATTGTGAGCCCCTGGTACACCTGGGTAAGGATCATATCGCTCAGGTAGCCTGGGATGGGAAATAGCCACGGTTCTCCACCGTGGTTCTCCAGGCACGTATGCTAAGGCTTACACAGGATCACGTGCAGCTCTGGCACACTACCGCTTTCTTCTTTCCCTCATATTCAAGAAATTGCATCAGAAGGCAAGTGAGTGATTTAACAGGGAAGATCTTGAATCTACTTTAACTTATAAATTTAAAAATCATTTGCAAATTTATCATTATCAATTCAATTATTTATGACCTAGTTCCCAGCCCTCCAGAGCTTTAAAAACGAATGGAATCTGACTTGAACTTACAGTGTTTCAAAGTTTTGAAAGTCTCCTGGCCTTCTTGCTTTGGAGAAACATCATTAGCACTATAGCTCTTGATAGGCTTACAATTGCATTAATTATAGTTGCAACTGTAATTAACTTCTCTCTAGCTCTTTGTAACTTACCCTTTTCTTTTATGTTGATTCGAGTGTACTCTACAGGAACCTGGCATCACTGATTATACAGCCAGGCAGCAGTGTACTAATTTAAACCTAGTCCACTAATCTCATGTTCTTTACGTTTGATTAAGTTACTTACCTTGAATGGAGGGAAGTGAGAAAGCGAGACCCATTTATTATTGTTTCCTCTCCTCCTGTCTATTGTTTCAAGTCATTGCTCACCCATTGCTTGTTCTCTTTCATATTCTTGCTTACATATCTTATTCCCTCACATTTCTTGTTTCCTTTTTTCCCCATCTCCTTTCTCTGAGTTTTACTTGCCATTTTATTTTGTGCCAATGTAAGAACTGTTTGGTAAGGAGTTAATAAATATTTGTTATTTTATTTATTTTTTAAAATTTTTATTTATTAATTTGAGTGTGTGTGTGAGAGAGAAGCATCAATATGTTACTCTACTTATGTATGCATTTATTTGGTTGATTCTTGTATGTGCCCTGACCAGGGATCAAACCTGCAATCTTGGTGTGTCAGAATGATGCTCTGACCAATGGAGCTACCCGGTCAGGGCTAATATTTGTTATTTTTAAAAATATTAATAGAATATTTTAGTCTTACCTTGCTGAAAAGGTGCTTAAGTTAGGAAGTGAGTAAAAGTACTCCTTAACTGTGAGTAACCAATAAATGCTAGTCTAACGAATAGAAAGTTGAAGAAGAGATTCTACAGAAAAATTCTCTTGAGTATGTTTTTTTAAGGGTAATTTTTGAAGGTTTCAGTGTGATTCATACTTTATACGTTTCTTACTCTCATATGGTTAGGTGAAGAAAATTCTTCCACATTTTTAAAAAAGGGCCTATTTTTGTATTTAGGCCAGATAAATCTTGAAGCTGTAACTACAAAGATTTTGATGTAGATAACTTTCTGTCTTTAACATTTCATAACCAACATTAATTATAATTTTCCAAAATTAAGTTTAAAAAATGCATCTCAGGCCCACCTAATTTTTACATCCTAAATTATATTTAGAATCATTTTTATTTTTGAAGGTATAGATTTTCAAGTGGGTCACCTTTATGTCACATTTTATTAATCTTTTCAGTGAAACTTGGTTTTAGCAATAGACTGGTTTTAAGATGTGGGAAATGAATAGCAAGTGGAATTCTAGCAAAGAGCGTGCTTGTTGTGTTAACAGTATTGTGTCGTAAGGTACTGTGAGGTACATGTAGTCGTGTGTATAAAGTGCGTCCCCTTTCTCAGCCTCCCGCGCCGGTGCCGCCTCTCCGTGAAGCCTTTCCTGATACTTCCTAGTTGGAGTCGGCCAGTCTCTCATGATGCACCGATGTTCCTGGGAACATCCACCAGACCATCGGTGACACTTAATTCCAGTTATTTGCTAACAAGTCTGTTTTCCTGGAGAGACCTGAAGTCCATTTATAGGATGCAGTTATCTGGTGACTCAGGACAGAAGAAGGTTTTTGTTTGGTGGGGGGGTTATTTTAGGAGTCTTTTTGTTGTAAGTAAATATTGATAAAATTATACTTCATACACCGTTTTGAAGCTCATCTGTAGTATTATGAAACTTGTTTCAGTTATGCATGTGCATTAATGTATTATGATATTAAGTGTTCATCTCTCTTGTTTTTCTTAAACATTTTTAAACTGATGTTATTGTTGCTGCTTCTACCGAAGGGCAGTGATAGAACCTACGTAAGAAAGTGTGAATTTAAAGCCAGCAGGTAAGCTCCAGGTGCCCCTTCCCTGGTCTCCTCCTAGCTAGGTGGCCTTTGTACTGCTCACAGGTCACATGTGTTCAGCTCGTCATTGTGATGAAATGAAACATAATAAAACAGTGATTGAACATTTCTTTCTGCTATTCTTAAGTAGTACATAAATTGATGTGACTGAAATTAGTCAAGTGAGAATTGATGTCTGCTGTGCTTTTGCTCTTTTTTCTTCTTGATGGGATTTTCGGCCCACCTTCTCCTGCCCTCTGCCTCCAGACCCCATCATCAGGTTAGACTGCTTTGCTAGGAAGCTTTCCAGCAGGCTGACCCAGAGCTCAGGGTTCAGACAGGTCTTCTGAGTGTGTCCTTAGTAGAGCTGAAATCGTGTGAAGTGAAAGCATTAGGAGACCAAGAAAACTTGGCACGAGGCCTCTCTGGTGGTAGTGGAGGTGGGTGGTCACATACTAAGGAAACAATGAATGGCCATTAGAATCAGCTGGGAGGAATAAAGTATTGAAGGAAAGTCTGTTTATAGCACCTTTAGAAAAAAAAAAAAGAAATTTAATGGAAAAAGTGAAAAATAGAAGTCCAAGTTGCCAGATCACTGCTGCTTCTGTAGTATTCTGAAGTTACTTTGTATGAACTACTTTAGCTTTAGGAACCAAGGGAGGACAGATTAGTTTGTGTGTAGAAACATAATGAATAAATACATACTTTGTAGGTAGTTTTATTTCTGTCACTCAATATATATGCTTGTATTTTAGGGAATGATCTTTATGATTGTCTTCCTGATGTGTTCACAGACTGGGCTTTATATATGTGGATGGGATGTTTTCCCTCAGCTCTGATACTGTTCAATTCAGGGGGCACTGTAGGATTTGGAAAAGAGACTTTTGCCGTTGAACATCCATAAACACATTAAATATTGACACAGCCAGTATAGCAATTATTGTACAAAACATAACTACCTGGCTTGATTTTTTCCACATAGGTTTTTCAGTATTATAAATTCACATATGTGCATATAAAAGTAAATTATATTAAAAAAACTACCTTTTGGAAACCTTACAGGCAAGAAGGGGCTGGAAAGAAGTGTTCGAAGTCATGAAAGGCAAGGACCTACATCCAAGATTGCTCTATCCAGCAAAGCTTTCATTTAGAATGGAAGGGCAGATCAAGTGCTTCTCAGATAAGGTCAGGTTAAAGGAGTTCATCATCACCAAGTCCTTATTGTATGAAATGTTAAAGGGACTTATCTAAGAAATAGAAGATTAAAACTGTGGACAATAATATGACAACAAACTTAGAACTATCAACAACTGAACCTAAAAAACAAAACCAAAAGCTAAGTAAACAATTAGAACAGGAACAGAATCACAGAAATAGAGATTACATGGAGGGTTATCAATGGAGGGGGGAGGGGAGAATGGGGAGAAAAGGTACAAGGAATAAGAAATATAATAGGTAGGCACAAAACAGGGGGAGGTTAAGAATAGTATAGGAAATAGAGAAGCCAAAGAACTTATATGCACGACCCATGGACATGAACTAAGGGGTTGGGGGAATTATGGAGGGTAGGGGTGCAGTACAGGGAGGAGAGGGATAAAGGGGAGAAAAAAATTGGGACAACTATAATAGCAATGATTATTGAATAGCAATAATCAATGAAATATACTTAAAAATTAAAACATAGCTTTTGGTTCAAAATTTTGTAATATATAATTGTTCTAGCTAATGAAGTGGTTTACTAACATTCTTTAGTGGATTAGATCAAATGTAAATACCAACTCAGAGTCAGGTTTTTTAGCTGATTTATAAATAAGTGCTGAAAGCCTCAGGCTTAAAATTAAATTTGTTTTAAAAGGGCTGAAGTTTTTGTGACACTTGTAACAACTTAGATGTTTATTAAAGATGGTTATAAACCCACTGAGACACATTTGACCATTATTTAGAGAAGGTGAAATGTGAATTTACATTTAAAATGGAGAAGACAAAAGATGTCAGAAATACAATATTTGAGTATGACCCACTCTACATATAAGGCAATTTTCTTTATCTTCCTTGTATTAAGATTGCATATCTCTATTTTCATCATTGTACATCTTTATCCCTGTCTCCTCAGTGGTCTCATGTTGTTATCAGTTGATCTGGTCACACTGAGCATCTTCCCATCTGTTCTATTAATATCACCTCCTTTAATTTCTTACTATGTGAAATTGAAATTATGTAGAAACTGATATTTCCACTCTTTTTTCCTTCAAACTCTGTTGTTCTGATTTCTTCCTTTTCTCCCTTTCTCTCCAATCTAGCCAAAAAGGGCGGTGAAATTCATAGTAGTCACAAAGTAAATCAGTATTCATAGAGGAGCCATTCATTTTTCATCACAGCACTAGGCATCAGTGGCTAACCAGAAGGGACCAAACAAAGAAGCAGTATGTGCGTGTGACTGTGGTCCTTGCTTCACGGTCCCTTCATAAATATAGCATGTTCATTTTCAGCAAAAACTTGCTACAAAATATTTTGCTTTTCACTTTTACATCTTCACTCCCTTGGTATGTTTTCTCATCCCTCAGTCCTTATTTCCTCTCCTTTGCTTCCCAAAGACATGCCATCTTAAAGACCTCTCCTTCAGTTTTATTTTGTCAAATTTGAGTTTGTTTTAGATGCTAATGATATTGATAACTGCATATATACTGGGTAATGATTTTAGTATATATCTTTGTTCTGTGGTCTGTGGAGTTAAGGAGTTAATTTGAAACAGGAATTCTGTTTCAAAAATATTTTTATCTATGTTTATATATTTTTATATTTATTGGGGTAGCATTGGTTAATAACATAATATTTTTTATATAATGAGAAGGTTTATTCTGCTAGTTCTTTTTTTCTTCTTCTTCTTTCTAAAAAGATAATTGTTCTGTGATTGCCTGAATTTCCTTCCTTTCATTGTTGGCCAGATATAATGAGGGACTTCTACAGTACTTCCTACTTTGTCCTTAGTGTACTATATTTTCATTTTTTTTTTTAAGAAAAGACATTATTGTTAAGTATGCCACTTTTTAATGAATCATTGGGTTGGAAAATAACTCATTATATCATCAGGCAGAGATATGTTCCTTTATTTGCATGTAGATAGCGAAGATGAATAATTTATCAAATGTTATTAGTGCAGGCTGCATATTACTGAAGTCTCAGCAGGATGTAATGAAATTTGTCTCATGCTAGTCTGAAAAGAACATACCATTGCATAGTCATTATTGAACTTTTGGCATTTTTCAGAGAACTATTATGTTATCATGCCAATCTTGCTCACCTCTTCATTAACTGGACTTTTGATTGAAGAGTTCAACTTATCTTAAAAGTCCGTGAGGTCTGGTATGCCAAATGCCTTCTTGACTTGAGCTGTGTTTCTACATCAGAGTAAGAATTTTCAGAATGAATGAAGTATGTAATGTTTCTTATTAAAGTGATTAGTGCAAAAAGGCTATGACTGATGGCTTTATTACTTGTGGTCATGAAAATCCGTCTGTGTAAGAGATGTTTAAGCAATGTGTCTTTCTGAAATGAAGGGTGATGAAACATGTATATAATTGCTTAGAATCTTATATCTGTAGTAACTACGTCATGTTTGAAGTGATTTTAAATAATTGCTTTTAAAAAGGTGGCTTTGATTTGGTTGTGGCATGATTGTGTGAGGAGGTCAACAAATTTTTCACAAGCAGTGATAAAGCTGGACAAACAGTTAAAAACAAACCATTTCAGCACTCTGGAAATCAAGTAAAAGCACTCAGCAAACTGAGAAGTGTCTGTTTTTTAAAACAACTGAACTTTAAGTAGGAAGAGTGTGAGCCTGTGGTATTTGTTTCTTGGGCTACTCCTGTTTTCCTTCCTTAGCCCTGTGGGCAAAGACGTTCAGCAGGGCAGAGTAGGCTGTGGAAACCAGTAGTGTTACTGCTGCTCCCAGGACAGCCCCGTTAATTTGGAGAACTGGTCAAAGTGGAGATTTCAATGGCAAATGACAGGGAGGATTGTGCTTCTGCTGGCCTGAGGTTGAGGGCCTGTGTGGCACAGAGTGGACGGGTAGACCAGCCAGGCATGTAACAGGGACTTCTGGGGTGGGGGGTGGAGTGAGACAGTGGTAGGAAGCTTGCTGTTAATGTCCACAGACTGGAAGTTGACTGGAGGTGGTGCACATGCGTAGCAGAGGTTGGAGTTGGCCCAATCCACTCACACTTACCTACCTGCTGGGGCCTCCACACATCCAGGGGAGGTGGGAAAGGAACCAGGAATGCTCAGGGGAAAGTAAAAGTTGGGGCAGACTTTAAAATGGCCCTAGCTTTGAATGCCTTTACCAGCTCATACAGAGGTCCATCAGCTGATAGGAGAAATCTTACTGGTGAAGGTGTTTGAACAAATGTGTGACCAGTCTTGCCTAACAAACAGCTGTTGCAGATATAGAGCTGACCCTTGGGAAGTCATGCCAGAGGGAAAAAGCAGACAAAACAAAATTAAGAAGGGACATCAACGATCATTCATATTATGGAACGATAGGCTTCATAGATCGAGTCTGGGTAAGTTACTAAATAAAAACAACAACCTTCATGGTGGGTGGAGAAATCTGAATTGAGATTTGTACAATATATTAACTAAAATATCCAGTATTCAGTAAAGTGTTATGCTACATGCAAAGAAACAAAATATAACCGTATTTAGGGGGGGAAATGCAGTCAGTACAAATTGCCTTTGAGTGATCAAAATTACTGGATTTAGGAAAGACTTCCAAGCACTAAGTGAAACATGCTTAGTCATTTAAAGAAAGAATGTTGACAGTGACTTGAGTACAGCATTACAAAAAGATAGAAATTATAAAAAAGAACCAGCAGAAATCTAGAGTTAAAAAGTATAGTAACTGAAATGAAAAAGTTGTAGAGGGGCTCAATTCCAGATTTGAGGTGGCAGAAGAAAGAAATCAGTAAATTTACCCTGGCTGGTGTGGCTCAGTGGATTGAGTGCCCATCTGTGAACCAAAGGGTCCCCAGTTCCATTCCCAATCACGGCGCATGCCTGGGTTGCAGGCCAGGCCCCCAGTAAGGGGGCATGCAAGAGGCAACCTCACATTGATGTTTCTCTCCCTCTCTTTCTCCCTCCCTTCCCCTCTCTCTAGAAATAAATAAAATCTTCAAAAAAAAAAAAGATAAATTAAATAAAATAAACACAATCTTAAAAAAAAAAGAAACCAGTAGATTTGAGGATAGACTAGTAAAAAATTAACTAATCTGAAAACCAGAAAAACGTGAACAGGACCTTGGAGACCTATGGGACAACATTTAGTGCACCAAGTGTATCATGGGAGTCACAGAAGGAGAGGACACAGAAAAAGCACCCCTTCCACCAAAAAGAATACTGGATGAAAACTTCCCAAACTTGATGAAAATCATTATGGATGCAAAAAAATCTACATGAATTGCATGTAGAAAAATCACAGAGATCCACACCTAGACATGCCATACTGAAACTATTGAAAGAGAAAATTTTGGAAGCATAAGAAAGAGGTGACACTTTATGTAACAGGGAACAACATTAAGATTAATAATGGGCTTCTTACCAGAAGCAAGAGAGGTCAAAGGCAGTGGAATGATATATTCAGTTCTCAAAGAAAAAAACTCACAACTCTCCATCCAGCAAAGGTATCCTTCACAAATGAAGCAAAATAAGGACATTCCCAAATAAGCAGTTGGTTGCTATAAAATTTCCTTTACAAGAAATACTAAAAGTTCTTCAGGCAGAAAGGAAGTGGTATCAAGTGATAACTTGAATTCTCAGGAGGGAATGAAGAGTGCTAGAAATGGTAATTATGTGGATAAATATAAAGTACTCTGTAAATATTTATTTTTCACAGTTTTCTCTTTAAAAACATATAGTTGTATAAAGCAATAGCAGTATATTTTTGGATTTATACAACTATATATTAATATGTGTGGCAACATATAGCACAAAGGAAGAAGGGAGAGAAATGGCACTTGGACAATTGAACCTCCATGTAGAAAAAGTGAATTTAAACCTTTACTGTACACAAAAATTAACAAAGAAGACCCTAGACCTAAATATAAAAGCTAAAACAGGAACACTTCTAAAAGAAAATGTAGGAGCAATCTTTGTACCCTTGGACTAGGCAAAGAGTTCTTAGGTAAAATAGCAAAAGCATGAGATATACAAGACAAAATTGATAACTTGAACTTCATTTAATTGGAAAACATTTACTTTTCAAAAGGCATTATCATGAAAGTGAAACTATAAGTCATAGACTAAGAGAAAATACTTTCAAATCATATATCTAATTTTTAATAAGCAGAATGTGTAATGAGACAGATACTCCAATTAAAATATTGGCAAAACACTGCCAATTTTTTGATTAGACATTTTTTGTTAGTGAGGAACAGAACCAATTATGTGTGTGTGTTTATGTAAAGAGATGTATTATAAGGAATTGGCTCACACTATTATGGAGGCTGAGAATTACCCAGGATCTCAATTCCGCAAGGTGAAGACCTGGGGGAGCTGATGTGTAGTTTCAGAGTTCAAAAGCCTGAGCATCAGGAGAGCTGATGGTCTAAGCGCTAGTCTGCAACTGGGCAGGCCTGAGAACGAAGAAGAGCTGGTATTTCTGTTTGAGTCCAATGAGCCTGCTCTAAGGTCTGGCAGGAAGAGTTCCCTCCTGCTCAGCCTCTTCGTTCTCTTCAGGTCTCTATTGATTGGGTAAGCCTCACCAGTGTTAGGGAGAGTGATTTGCTTTACTCGCCTCACTGATTCAAATGTTAGTGTCATTACAGATCCATTCAAAATGATATTTGGCTAAATGTCTGGGCATCCTGTGGCCCTGTCAAGTTGACACATAAAATTAACCATCACAGAATTTTGTCAAGCAGGACATTACAGTTGGCTAATAATCACATGAAAAGCTACTCAACATATTGTCATTATGCATATTCATTCAAACTCCAATGATAACCACTACACACCTACGAGAATGGCTGTTGTCAAAAAAGTTACACAACAAAATCTGAGCAACAATGTGGAGAAACCCCCATACATTGCTTGTTGTGATATAAAATGGTATCACCAGTTTGTAGGACAGTTTTTTTTTCTCTTGTAATGTTAAATACAAATTTACCATGTGACCCAGCGATTTCATTCGTAGCAATCCGAGGGAAACAACAGCATCCACATGAAGACCTGTGGGCAAATCTCCATAGAAACATTATTATACTAGGTATTAATTGGGAACAATCCAAATATCATCAACTGGTCAACAGATTAGTAACATGTGGTATGTTTGGTATCGGAGAGGGGATGTACTGTAAATAAGCTTGAGGGAATTTGGGAGTGTGATAGAAATGTTCTAAAACTGGGTTTTTGTCATGATTGCTCAACTGTATAAGTTTATTTAAATAATTGAACTGTTTATTCACAACGGGAAAAATTTTAGAATGTAGCTTAGTAAAGTTATAAAAAATATGTATGTATATAATGAGCAAATGACAAAGTAAGCAGAAAATAATAATTGGGGAAGCTAAAGGGAATGGATCTTTGTACTGTTTTTTCATCTGTTCTGCAACTTACAATTAATTCAGAGTTTCAAAAGTATAAAAATTTTAATGGCTTTAGAAATGGTCTAATTTTCTTTTGTAATTAAAAAAAGTAAGTTAAAAAATATTTGTTTTTACAAACCCAGTCCTAAAGTGGTTTTTACATTTTTTAATTTTTTTTAACTTTTTAGAAATACTTTGTCACTTAATGATTTTGTTAACTTTCAGAAATCACTCTTATTAACAGCATTCCTTTAGTAAATGCCATACAAGTAGTACAATCAATGCAATTTAGAGTCACTTAGATTTAGTCAACTCTGGCTGATTTAAGGAAAATCAGTTGTAGGGATACAAAGTAAACTAAAAAACCTGGGTGGCTCCAGAAAACAAGGCGGTAGGAACTGGAGTGTTTCTCGCAGTTGTCATTAGACTAGCTCAGCTCCTTGAGTCACTCAGCTCAACTTTTAGTTTCAAAGGCTTATCTGCATTCAAGTGCCAGTCCCCTTAGTTTGGTGGGGCATGTAAGCAAAGCTTTGTGAAAGAAATTGCTATTGAGATCATTAGTAAAATGTCTTCTCACCAAAGAGTATTATTACGAAAGGAGAAGGAAGAAATGGTGTGAATGACCAATGCCTGAATCAGCAGCCCCAGGACCCACAGGCCTTGCTGCCTGTGACTAGAACCAAAATCAGTATGACCTTCTGAGCAGGCCTGGCTGTCTTCAAATCCAGAAGATGATAAAGGAGTGCTGCTTTCAGTTCGATTGTAAGCTGGGTTTCCTAATCCTTTAATATTTGGGTGAAATTCTGATTTCTATCAGCATTTTACAAGTAGGAATACTGAAGAAAGGAATTGATTGATGAATGCATATATGGGTGCAGAAGTGGGTCATCGAGTTGGCGAATGGTGATTTCATCACTGTTTGTGCTCTTTGGTATTTCCTAAATCATCCTCAATAGACATGTATTTTCTAACTTTAATATGCTGTGGCATAGGAAAGCATTCCCTAACTAGTTTTGTATACATATGTGTATATACATACATACCACACATGGTATTCCCAGAGATGTTAATAGGTATAAAATAAAAAAAGATTCCATCATTAAAATATTTATGATATGTTGCATATTCTAACACCTTCTTGGTGGTCCACAATTTAACTCTACATTTTTTTTATTTAAATTTTTATTATTTATGCTGTTACAGTTGTTCCACCTCTGCCCAGACCCGCCCTCTCCCCATCCTAGCCAATCCGTACATTGCCGTCCCCGTTGTGGGCTGTGCATAAATGTTCTTTGGTTAATCCCTTCACCATCTTTCATCCCGTCTCCCCACCTTTCTGACAGCTGTCAGTCTCTTTTATGTTTCTAAGCTTCTGTTACTATTTTGTTCATTAGTTTATTGTGTTCATTAGGTTTCACATATAAATCAGTATCATGTGGTATTTTTTCTTTCATTGACTGGCTTGATTCACTTAGCATAATTTTCTGCAGGTCTGTCCATGCTGTTGCAAAATGTAAGAGTTTCTTCTTTTCTACTGCTGCATAGTATTCCATTGTATACATGTACCACAGCTTTTTTATTTACTCATTTACTGATGCACACTTTAGAGTGTTTCCAAATCTTGGCAATTGTAACTAGTGCTGCTGTAAACATAGGGGTGCATATGGTTTTTTGTATTGCCGTTTTGGGACCCATGGGATATACTCCCTGAAGTGGAATTGCTGGATCAAAAGGGAGTGCCATTTTTAATTTTTTAAGAATATTATCCTTTAATGTATTGTTTATCTTTTAATATACTGTTTTCCAAGTGGCTCTACCAGTCTGCATTCCCACCAACAGTGCACTAGCGTTCCCCTCTCTCCACATCCTCACCAGCACTTGTTTGTTGATTTATTGATGGTAGTCATCCTGACAGGTATAAGATGGTATCTTATTTAAGTTTTAATTTGCATTTCTGTGGTGATTAGTGATGTTGAACATTTTTTCTTATGTCTACGCATCTTCTGTATGTCCTCTTTGGAGAAGTGTCTATTCAGGTCTTTTGCCCATTTTTTAATTGGATTGTGTATCTTCCTGGCATTGAATTGTATTAGTTCTTTGTATGTTTTGGATATTTAAACCCTTGTCAGGTGTTTCATTGGCAAAAATGTTCCCCCATCCAGTGGTTCCCTATTCATCTTGCTGATGATTTTAGTTGTAATGAAGCTTTTTAAAATTTCTGCTTATTTTTTCTTCTTTGATTTACTGTTTGCTTCGAGCAGATAATCTACTTTTGCACTTTTTTCCCTGTAGTATAAACTTAGCTGGCAGGCCTGGTGCCCAAGTGAACCCTTCCTGCTTCGTATAAGTATCTGGTCTATGCTAGTGAGCCCTTGCACCTTGTAGAAAGATACTCTGAGGATATTTGTTTCTCTCATCTGTGCAGTAAAATGCGACAATATTAATAGCAAAGCGTTATTGACGGTAGGGTATGAACAGTCATTTTTCCCTTTGGCATTATTTCTGAGGTTCAGTGATCACATCTTGTCTAGTTTTGTTCCCTCCTGGCCATAAAAGGAAAAGTTAAATGCAAATATTAACACATTTGTTGAGAGCAGTAAATTGAAGTGGAATTGTGTGGCTTATACTGATGCATGTTTGTGTGCCTTATTTGCAGGTCACTCTGTGAGACTGCTGGGTCAAAAAAAGGGTAATGGAAAGCGGCTAGGGGGAGCGCCGCTGGATTTGCCAAAGATGAGGAAGAATCCACTGATAGAAATCATATCCATCAATACCGGGTAAGCTGCTTTCAGACATGCTCATTAAATATTTGGTGTGCTCCATGCATTTGTGGGTTTTTCCTGGACGTGTAATGTGGCAGAGCAGTTGCACATTTGCATGGGAAGAGAAAATCCGAAAGCTCTAAAGCACATGGTTATTGTTCCCTCTAAAATGTTCCCTGTATACAAGTTATACTTATGTTTGCAGCAAAGTTTTATATCTTTGATTGATATTATTCTAACTTCTTTTTGGTAATAAATATGGATTTTATTTTCCAGCTATGCCCTTGATTGAAATCTTTAAAAAAAAAAAAGGAGTATTTTAGTGTGGGGAATGGTTAATGTGCTCATCATTTTGGACTATTTTTTTCAGTAGGGTTATAGTAAATATTGCCCAACATACAAACCATGTTTTGATTATTAACCATCTGAAATGCATATTTGAAAATGTTCTTCTTATAGTTCTGGAGGTTAGAAATCTTAATACCTGTCTTACTATGTTAAAATCAAGGCTTTTGGGGAGAAATCTGCTTACTTGCACTTTGGGCATCTGTTGGCCCCCAGATTTCTTGCTTATGGTTTCCTTCTTCCATTTTCAGAACCAGCAACATTTTATTTCTTTGTGTCTTCCATAGTAACATCTCCCTGTGATTCTGCCTTTTCTTCATGCAAGTGATTATATTGCGATTCATTGGGGGGTACCTGAATAATACAGGATACTCTCCTGATTTTAATGCCAGCGGATTCGCAATCTTAATATCATTTGCAACCTTAATTTCCTTTGGCATGCAAGGCTCTAAGAGTTGGGATGGATATGAGAGAAGATTGTAGGTAGAGAAAAGAATCAACAAAGGCACAGGGGTAGACCATATAGTTGTTTATAAAGTAGATAATTTTGTCCAGCTTGTCTGGAGTTTTCATTATATGAAAAGTGTGGTAAATTATTTTTAATGTGAAGAATCTAATTACACTTAATTCAGTGGTAAAGGAAAAGGAGAGCCACTGAAGTCTACAATACAGGGGAGAAATAAACATAGATGGGCATTAAGAAGGTGGTTCTGGGACCAGCCTGTATGCATCGCAGCCAGGAAGGAGTGAGTGCCTGAATGATAGTCGTGGGAGTAACAAGCAAGGAGAGCAGCGAGTGTGGGGATGGTTACAAACACTGGCTTTGGCCTACTCTGGTTCAGTTACTTGGAACTGTGGATTTGGAAGTCCCAAAGAGTGGTTGGGGATAGAAATACAAGGTACAAAAGAAGCTTTAGTTGAAGGGGGGAGAGTGCATGAGGTCACAGAAGGTGAGTGGTTGTGTCTGTGTTTGGGAAATAGCGGGAGGCAGAGGAATCATCTGGGAAATAGTGGTCAGAGATGATGGTTGTATGACTGTGGGAAGTGATGTGTCAACTGCTTCAGATCCATCCCTTCAGGAGAGACAATACTGGGCTAGGTGAACTACTTCAGCAGAGTGGGAAAATTGGAAACCGGGTTAGAAAAGAGTGAGTTTTGCTACAGGAAGATTACTCTCTTAAGGAGTTGGACTATAAATTAAGAGAGAGAATCTTGAGAGAATAGAAGGAATTTTTAAAAAAAATCAGAGCTTTTTTAGAGGCAGAGGTGTAAGGATTAGAAATATATTGATGGGGGAAGCTAAACAGGATTATGTATACAGACAAAGTCTTGGAAAGGATGAAGGACACTTTTGTGCTTCCTTAGATGTAGGAGTATAAAGAATGTGAGGAAGTTTAAGTGTAGAACTTTCTCATTTTTCTTAAAGTTCTTGACCAATTAAATGTAGAGAAAGTGGTTCAGTTTCTTCATGCTGTGAGGTGAAATGGAAGGCGGTGTTTCACTGCTGCGCATCTTTATGTTGTAGTTAACATGCCACAATGTTTTGATGACACTGACTTGAGCTGGGGCCAGTTCTTCACCAGAATACAGCCCCTCCCCATGCAGGATGTGTCAGCGTTCTTTCCCTCCCTTTCTCCCTTTGACATTGATGTGTTTCCTTCCTTTTTTTCCCTTCCAGTCACAGAAAGAGAGACTTTACTGAGGCCCCAGGGCCATGGGGTTTTTAGGCAGAAGGCCGCCCTGCAGGCCCAGGAGGTGGTAGAAGGGCCTTATTTACCCGTTCTTTAAGGTGCAGGTTGTTGGTGTGCCTGCACACTTTCTTGCAGCAGTTGACAGTGCGGGGGTGCAAGTGGGCGTGAGGCTTGGGGCTGAGCATCTTGTCGCAGTTGTACTTCTGGGTGAGCTGGCAGAGGGAGGGGTTTGATGATGCTACCCTGCAGACAAAGCGTCAGGTGCAGGGTGGACTCTTTCTGAATGTCGTAGTCTGAGAGGGCAGCCATACTCCAGCTGTTTGCTATAAAAAAACAGACGCTGCTGGTCAGGCGGAGTGCCCTCCTTGTCTTGGTCTTAGCTTTGACTTTCCCAATGGTGTCACTGGGCTCAACTTCAAGGGAGCTTGCCTTGCCAGTCAGGGTCTTACGGAGACGTGCATCTCTGCATCCTCTGGGGAGGCTGCTTCCCTCCTCCTTGAGGAGAAAGAGCTAACCTATATATTTTCTAGCAAATGGAAGCTGTATCATTTTAGAGTTTAATTATTTGGCCAAAAATAATAATTTCTGTGGTAGGTACAAAATTTGGAGATTCATGCCAGTGTTTCAGTCTTCTGGCTAAATTAGTGGAGCAAGGTCATAGTTCTAATGCACGAGAGAGGGTGTGCGCGAATATTTGCATAGAGAGGTGTGAACCAGGTGCTGTGGTCAGGACATCGAGTCAGCACGTATGTAAATGAAAGAAGTGAGCTGAGGTTGAAGAACTCAGTTTTTGTCGGGGAGTCCCGTTTGTGTAATTGCCTTATTTTTCCTAGCACTGAGCATGGAGCGTGGCGACAGAATGTGATATAGGGGACAAAAAGTTAAAAAAAATCAGAAATTGGGCTGTAAAGAAAATCTGTGCTTTATTATACCTTCTCCGTCACTATTAAAGTCATCATTTTTGACAATATCATGGCAACTTTTGTTCTTCCAAAGTCAAGAGTTTAGTTCTGATATCATTTTAAGTTATATCATTTTAGTTACTACTAACAGATTATCTGTGGTTTGAGGGATAATCCTCCCCTGGGCCAAACACATCTTAGAAAACTATCTAACCCTGCAACACTTTACTGATACATTTTCTTCTGAAATTTATTTTGTCTTTTTTGTTATTTGATTCTGTCAGACATAAAATGATGGTTTATGGGAACCCTTAAGGGGAATCTAATTTTCTTTGAGATTATGCATTTAAATTTATTATTATTTTTACAAGTATCTGTTACTTTTTCTCCCCTGGAACATCTTAGCTCTTGGAAAACGACCTTGGATGTTACCACTTTCTGTAATATCCAGAATTTTGCAATCCCTATTCTAGTGCTAGATGTATAGGTACTCTAAATATTTGAATGAATGAATGAACAAGAATGCAAATTTATTTTATATAAGTAAAGTTGTTTTTAGAGAAATATAATTATTACTAGTAACTTTTTGTTATCTTCCTGGTCTAATTGTTAAAACATGAAATAGTTATTAACTACATATAATCATAATACATTTGAAAGTATAATTATTACATGCTTACTGTATTATCAGGTATTATGTTAGATATTATGATATGTACAAAGATAAACATTTCCCAGATCAGTAAGTGACTAACATTGACTGAATCGGAACGGGTGGCTGTAAACACAGAGTTAATTGCAGCTCCCATGTGGGGAAGATTTGGATCTCGTTCTGTTCCATATTCCGGGCAATGCTGTTAGGTTCCGGGCTGGCACTCTTCCTAGGCAGTGGCTCTCCCAACCTCTGAATTGAAGAGCTTTGTGGCACGGAGGCCCCCTCTCACTGCCCTGCGAGGGGATGCAGCGGCAGCAGCGCAGTAAAAAGTCCTCCTGCTGCCCCTGTCAGTGTGCAGCGGAAAACATAAGCCTCGAATGCTGTCTTCTTTTGTTACTCTTAAATGATAGCTTTCCAGAAAATTATGTTCTATAGAAAAATGACTTTTTAAAGTATTTAACTAGAAGTGCTCTTAAAAAGAATTAAGTTTCCACAGAGATCCCGTTAGAAGTTTGAATATATGTGGGACCATCCTTGTACTGAAGTGAATCTTTGTAATATCTTGGGAAGATAAAATTTGGGATATTTTATATGGTAATCTCTTTGAAATAACTATATTCCATACTGATTCTTGAGTCCTTATATCTTAAAATGGTGTCAACAAATAAAATACTCTTACTGTCTTCAGTGCATTCTATACTGTTGTTCACACACCCTGATCACACAAGAATAAACCCTGGTCCTGTTCTGAATTTGCTCTCTTGGGAATAGTGTCTTCAGCTGTGGTGCCATCCTCAGAGACAGCTGAGAGAAGATCACGACACCTCTCTCCAGGAGGCACTATACAGGATGAAACATCACCCTAAAATAATTCAGCACACTGTAGTCACACAGTTAGTTTAAAATTATGGCTCTGTATTACTTTACAAATTAACCGAGGCCAATTTTGTCATGCATAGCTCTTAGGGCTTTTTTTTTTTTTTTTTTTTAACAGAGAATAATAGGTACTAATGAGCATTAGTTGCTTCCCTATAACACAGCTGCCAGATTATAATGAAGGCAAGACTCAGTCCAAAATGTGTAGTAAGAATTTATTAAGCAAGGTGGCACAGTCCAGCTGTTTTTGTAAGGTTAGTGAAGACTTAATTCTCCTTTACGAGATTAAATCAAACCTTGCATGAAAGGGTCACTTTACTTAGATGAGACAATATTGTCAGGTTTAGGCAACCAGAATCCTCTGTACAACCTCTAGCAAGGGTTGGTTAGGGACCAAGCCAGAATAATGTCCTTGATGGGTGAAGCCAGTGCCACCTAACCGGTGGTCTTCGGGCTAGCGCTGGGTCATTAACTATTGATGGCTGGTCTGTGACAAGTATAGAAATTGAGAGCAAACATTTTACGAACTTTCAAGGCTGTTTAACACTACTGCCTTGTCTTGTAATTTATTTTCATTGCATTTTAGGCCCCCCCCCCCCCGCAATTATTGGTTTACAAGAAGTTGGAAATAAAAATCCTGGTCTATCAATATAGATAGTTTGAGATAGACTGGGCTCGGCCAGTGTGTTGTTATAAAGTTCTTTACCTTATTTTGGAAAATATTTTAGCCAATTCACTTAACTTTAGCACTACTGATTCCACTAATGAAATCCTATGTCTAGTATCTTTTATGTTATTAGTTAACCACTTGTGGTTGGTAGTTAACTATTACTTTCACAAGTGAAAACTTATTTCTGTCATTTACTGTGCTAATTTACAAAGCCTTTGCTTTTGACCAAAGGTAAAAGATAGCATAAACTTAACCAATAATTTCTGAAAGGTAGCCTTTCTGATTAAATACTAGCAAAGAGAGACCATTCTTAGAGTTGCAGCTTACGTTTTCTACATTAAATTCTTCAAAAAGTAAAGTGTAGATGTCCTAATGTGACCTATGTGAATCTTGAATCTGGAGGTTACGGCTGTTCTTTTGACACATCCCTAAGTTGAGGAGAGATCTGTGTTTATCATTATTGTTCTTCTGTAAGCTTATGGAGGCTAGGAATCTTATCTCCTAGCCATGAGCCTGGAATGTGTCACCACCCCATTCTGGAAAAGGAAATAGAGGCCATGGTACAGTGGAAAGAGCTCAGTGCTTGGGGTGTGGAGTCAGAGACACTGTTATTTTCTAGCTGTGTGACACGATAAATTAGATAATCTCTTACAGGTGACCTCACTTCTAACATGGATGGACACTTGCTAAGTACCATGTGAATAGCCTAACACATTATGGGCACTTTAATAAGTGTTTTCCTTAGATTGATGTTGTTATATTCCATAGTTTGCCAAAATTCTCCAAGACCCCTTCCTTTCTCTTCTTCCTTTGTACTATTTAGGTAAGAAAGTTGAATTTAAATGTAGGAGTTTATCCAATTTATCATCAACTCATCAATCTTCTACTTGTTCAGCTTTAAGTGAATGCAAAATACACTTAAAAATTCATCTCAGTCTCACACATAACGTTTAGTCCAGCGTCTTGCTGCATGCAGTGTTCACTCTACAAATACTTCAGCATTTTAGTGACAGCAGTGCTACTTAAATGCAGACAGAAATTTTCTGGCTGAGCTGGAGTATAACTCTAATTACTGCTCTTTTTCTATAGATGATTATTTTGTAGAAAAAAGAATATGTTAATTTGGACTATGAATTAAGTCAGACTTGTCTCAAACAATTAAATGTGTGAAATTGAAGTATTTGTGGCAATTCTGAACTTGTTACATTTTTACTTTTATCCAAAAGCTAGTTATTCTGAAATTTTCAGCTTTTTTGATGTTTTCAATGAAATCTCCAAATACCTTACTTTCAATGAAGTATTGTTCAGATTAAGTTTTAAAGTAATCTTATTTTTAGTGCATAATAAAGCTGTGTTTTGGAAAAATAATTCATAAGAACAGTGGATGGCACTATTGGCTCATAACTCTGAGGTAATTATTGTTAAGTTGCAGAAGCTTCAAATGCTGGTTTAATAAATGTCTTTAAGTTAGTGGCCCAGTTAAAAATTTTAGGCAGTATTAGGATGCTGGATTTAATTTTACATTTTGTAAATTCTTTTTTATGTAATCATTATTTTATATAAACTTTGAAATGAGGACATAACTTTCTTAATTACATATAAACATTTTTTAAAAATAATTTTAAATTCTGGCAAGTTATAGTTTATACAATTGTGCTAACTTCAAAGTGCATCTTATCACTTTTCTAATAAACAAAATTGTTTAGGGAAGGGAGAATAACTTTGAATTTGGATAAAAAAGTAAAAATTTGAAGATACTCAAGTTTAAACACACAAAGAAATTTTAGATTAAAGTTAATTGATAGAATGGTTAATACTTTCTTCAGGTTAGTTCATAGATTATATGGTAAGCATGTACGTTAATTATAAACGGCAGTAGATGCTCTTACAGTTTAGAAAGTTTGTTTTATTTCATGTGTGCAAGACCTGTTTGCCCTTTAAGAAAATGAAACAGCCCTGTTTCTGATTTTCATTTATTCAACAATGTGGCCAAATACTTGTTAAGTGTGGAGGATAGAAAGACACGTTCCTTTGGTGTCTGCCATTGAGAATCCCCCAGGACAGAGAATGAAATGAGCACAAAGCAATTGAATTATAACAATGTAACTACTATAGTACAGGAGTAATACACAAAGTTATCTTAGGACCATGATGGATTGTTTGAATGAGATAAAGGGGACACCCATAGGAAGTAGGTGTTTGGGCCATGTCTCAAATTATATCTCATGGGTGGTGGGTTCAAAGGCAATTTAAGCATGGGGAACTTCTCCCTCCCCGCCCCCCTTTTGCCAATAAATAGTGGTGTTGAACTATGAAGGGCCATGTCTTACACGGAGAATGAGAGTGGGTTAGTGTGGTCATGTTTTGAATAATGGAATTGTAGGAGAATTGTTAGAATGAGGTAGTGATAGAACAAGGTAGCTTGAGATTGGTTGAGTTCAAACTGAGCCTCATCATTGTTTCATTTGCTCTTTGACATTATATAAGTTCTTCAACCCCTCTGAGACCCTCTATAGACCAGAAAACTGGTCTCAGTCTTCTCATCTATAAATGGGATGTATTAGTGTTGTGAGAATTGAAAGAGGTCATCTGTTTAATTAACACAAGACCTGGCCTAGAGTATCTGTTCAATATAATTACTATCAAGCTTATTACCATCACAGCTATGCAGAAGACAAACCTGAGGCTTAATTAGATTGCAATTTGCTTCAGACAGTGGAGCAGGAAGTGGCAGAGTCATGACTTGAATCACATTGTTTAACCAGTTCTTTTTTCAATAAAACACAAGTGGCCTCTAGCCCAGTTTGCTGTCCTTGCATTGGAATTGTAGTTCTTTGGCTAGTTGAAAGGAAAGCCAGGTGGAGGTAAAGTTGGAGACTAATGTAGAAAACAGCCTGCTAAACCCGAGAAAGATGCTTTGGGCCCTGGAATTTTACAAAGAGAATGGAAAATGGAGGTGGAGTAGGAGAATTTGTACTGTATGCTTTGCTTTTTTAAAGATTTTATGTATTTGCTTTTAGAGAGAGGGGAAGGAGGGAGAAAGAAAGGGAGAGAAACATCGATCAGTTGCCTCTCACACATGCCCCAGCTGGGGACTGGGCTTGCAACCCAGGCATGCACCGACCAGGAATTGAACTGACCGACTTTTGCTTTGCAGGATGATGCTCAACCAACCGACCCATGCCGGTCAGGGTCTACGTATAGTTTTATTGTGCCGTCCCTAGATCCCTCTTGAGATTCATTGTTAATTCAGTGGGATGGCATTTGAGTTTTCCTGTTATGAGGGTTGAAGGTTGGGACTGCTAAATCACTTGGACTAAGAAATAGATGACTGTCGTACCCTGCTGTTTTGTCTTTTGTTTTCTTAAACCGGTACTTGAGTTTGGGCGCATGCAGATCAGGTGCACTTGGAGGGCAAGATCAGGTGCACTTGGAGGGCACAGGGGGCGTAAATGGTTGTATGTATCCAAAGAGCTATCATCTGTCAATTTTCTTGTTACTTCCAGAAAACTTATTTTCTTGTCCCATCAGGAAAGGAAAAAAAATCCCCGAACTGTGTAGCCCAACTTTTAGTAAGTATAATTGGATACACATGTTTTTGTGGATCAAGGCCTGTCAGTTTTTTCAAAACAAAAATAATATAGCTCTCACTTATTTTTGAAACTGCTTTGCTCTTACTTTGCTACATCTCAGCATGGTACAACAGTTGTTTTATTTTTTCTAACCCTGACAAAGCAGAATGTTTTGTTTGGCTTTTTAAAAAGGCAATAGTGCATGTAGTTAAGACGTCATTTACTTTATCTGATGAAGAATGTCTATTTTTCTGTAAATCCACTAAGAAAACTGGGGTTAAGGCAAGGTCATTCTATAAAATCCTCATATCAGTTTTTAAACAATGTACGTAGCTTTGTGTTTTGTATTTATAGGACAAAGTGTGTCCAGAAAGTATCCAGCCATATACTATGAAAACTAGAGACATTTATTGAAGAAGATACAAGATACAAGAAACCTTGTACACAGGACAGTAACACCTCAGTCCCCTTCAAAGTAGGCACCTTGGGACCTCACACAGTTCTCCCAATCACCATCAGCTGCCCTTTTGTATTTTCCTTAATCTTATCAATGGTGTGACGTTTCTTCCCTTTCAAAGATGATTTTAGTTTTGGGAAAAGCCAGATGTCAAAGGGCACCAATTTGCCCTTTGACAAAGGGTTGTAGTGGGGCTGAGTCACCTGCATGATTTGATGTTTCTCCAAAAAACTCTGCGTGAGACATGATGCATGAGTGGGCACGTTGTCGTGATGAAGCTGCCAGTCACCAGTTGCCCGAAGTTGTGGCCTTCGGAATCACCTGGGTAGTTTCCACAGAGGAATGTTGAAACTTAACTCAAAATTTGATGCAGATTCATTGCTCTACTTGCTCAGTCATTTTGAATGTGACAGCCACACAGTACACATGCTCATTTAATGGCATCTACCACCCTCACTGACTAGAACAGTGAAATCGCCATTGTTCACACATGCACATTCCAGTCCACTCTCCTTGGCTGCCAGGTTACATAAATGGCAGGCAAACCGTTCTCATTATATTGACAGTGCCTGGACTTTTTCCAGTCAGATCTCATATTTTTGTGGTCTTTTTACATTATCCTTAAAATAAGTATTAATTGTGAAAGATATTAGGAGTTTAGGGAAATCTTTCTATCTTGTAAGATACCTTTTTTATGTTCAAACACTGTTCTTGAGAAAAACACAAACTGTCTGAAATGGGATTTCTAGTCTGTTCTCTTCTTCCTCCACTTCCCTCATCTCTGATTTTCTTTTTCCCTCTGCCCACATCTACATAAATTTATGAGAAAAGGGTATATAAGGATAGATTTATTTCAATAAAAGTTTTTATTTATTGATTTGAGGCAGGGGGAGGGAGAGAGGAACATTGATTTGTTGTTAACTTACTTATGCTTTCATGGTTGATTCCTGTATGTGCCCTGACCAGAGATTGAACATGCAACCTTGGCTTGTTGGGAGACACTCCAACCTGCGGGGCTACCTGACCAGGGCCTAGATTTGCATATTTAGGACCATACATAGCCCCTTGTGACAGGAAGATATATCAGGATTGGTGATTTTATTCAGTGGTTTGTTCACACGTTCATTTGTTCATTCTTTGTACTCTTTCACTTGTTTATTCAATGAACATCGGTGGACTATCTGTATGTATCAGGTACTCTACTAAATGCAATAAAAGAAACAGGGCTTGCCTGTTTTATTACTTCCTCTGAGAGTCTCAGTCTAGTAGAGTTTAGTTAACTGGTAAAAAGCTTGGTTTTAGTCTTCGTAGATGATAATCATCAGTTCTTTTTATATGAGTGACAGTGAAAGTTGTGCACCTAGAAATGACCACAAATATAGAGAATGAATAAAATAGAATGTGTATAAAATACGATGGCTGAAAATGGGCATGTACAGCATGTATAACGTGTCAGCCAGCGGGTCCTCTTTGGTGAGTGATTACTGGTCACCAGTGTCACATATTCACAGTCTGAATTTCGGGCAACCCATGATCCTTTGAATGTCCATTCCATGCTACTCAGTTAAATGAAACACCTCTGATTTCATTTCCCAGAAATGGAATTTGAAGAGTTCTTTCAGCCACTCTAGCTTCTTTCTTGTTCTTATTTTTGCTATTAGGCTTTTTTGTTGTTGTTTTATTTTTGTATTCCTACCTTAATACTCAATTACATGCAAAGCAAAAGGCAAAGCAATAAAAATGAAGACAAGGTGTCAGTAGCAGCACTGCTGTTGACACATTGAACATCTTTTCAAAAAGGAGACGTCTATGCGGACCAAATGCCTGTGAGGACAGAGTGGGGGCCGAGGCTCTGCTGCCGCCGCGAGAGTTGTGGTGACGTGTCTGCGGCGGCGTGGCGGTCAGGTGATGCCCGTCTCCTGTGGAACTGAGTTGGCCTGCACTTACGTGTTTTGACTTTTGTATATCAGATGCTTAACATTTAAAAAACTTACTGTAACTTTATTTTCCAAGTGTTCTATTTGGAAAAAAAAAAGCTGTGGTATACTTACACAATGGAATACTGCTTGGCCATAAAAAAGAAAGAAATCTTACCTTTTGCCACAGCATGGATAGAACTGAGAGTGCTACACTAAGTGAAATAAGCCAGTCAGAGAAAGACAAATGCTCTGTGGTTTCACTTACATGTGGAATCTAATGACCAAAATTTTTTAAAAAAGAAACATAGATACAGAAAACAGACTGACAGCTGTCAGGTGGGAGGGTGGTGAAGGGATTAAGCAAAAATCAATCAATCAATCAATCAATCAATCAATCAATCTCACAGACACAGAATGGTGATTACCAGAGGGAAAAAGGGATGGGGGAGGAGAAAGAAATTCGGGGGGGGGTAAATGGCGATGAAAGGAGACTTGAGTTGGGGTGGTGAGCACGTAATACAGGTACAGATGATGTATTATAGAATATCACACTTGAAACCTATATAATTTTTTAAAATTTACTTATTTATTCATAGACAGAGGGTAAGGGAGGGAGGGGGAAAGAGAGGGAGAGAAAGGTCGATGAAAGAGAGACACATCTACAGATTGCCTTGCACACACCTCCTACTGGGAACAGAACCCACAACCAAGCCATGTGCCCTGACCAGGAACTGAACCAGTGACCTTTCTCCTTGCGACTGCACCCAACCCAGTGAGCTACACTGGTCAGGGCTGAAAGCTATATAATTTTATTAACCAATATCACCCCAATACTTTCAATAAAAATTAAAAAGAAAAGATTGTTTAAAAGAAAAATACTCCATTAACTTTAAAGTCTTGTGGTAGATTTTCAAAGGTGAATAATGTAGATATTTGAGGATTTTTTGTTTTGATTTTTAATTTGGTTATCTTATTTTTGCATACCCTAAATCAGAATCCAGCTGCATCTAGGACTCCTGCATAGAATATTGTCCAGATATACTTCACAAATTCCTATTTGGAGTAACATCAGTATGGCTTGTCTAATTTCTTAGGTTTTGGTTTTTTGTTTGTTTGTTTTTTTTCCACCCCAGTACTGCTTTTCTTGTATCTTAATGTTCCTAAATAACTTTAATTGATTGATCCTGTGATGTCTGTATTTTCTTATTTCTCCTATCTTGCAGTCTCTTTACCTTTGTTAAATTATTGCTTTGTTTCCTTTCCATTCTTCCATCTTCTGTCTCTCCTGGCCTTTCCTGAGGTGCTGCTGTCACCAGGACACTTAGATTACTAGGACAGTTTGTCTTCAGGACCACTGATGTGTTGTGTTCTCCTCCATGTTTGATGTAGAATCATTAGTTTTCTTTTCTGAGAGTGGAGCCTTTTTTCCTGAATTCAGATATATTGACAGGAGCCAAACACTGACTCTTACGATCTAGACTAGATTGTTTACCATGTTTTGCTGTGTATAGTGCGCACCCTGTTTTTGCGTGCATTGTACACGGAATCATTATACCCATTATTATACCCATGGGATGTTATCATTATACCCATGTATAATGCACACCCTTATTTTTCCCTCAAAGATGTGGGCAAAAAAGTGCACGTTATACACAGCAAAATACCGTATTCTTTTCAGAGTACAGTACTTTGTCTTTTTCTTTCTGTTCTGATGGCCTTAATTGCAGTTAATTTTGCCATATCTAACATACACTATATATTAACAAGCATAGATTTTCAAATATATTTGATTAGAATAAATTCACATAAGTGGAATTATTATGTCAAGGTTAGAACCCTTTTTATGAGCCTTGGAATACAAACTCAAATTGCTTTCCAAAACATTGCCATTTGTAGTGCTAATAATTAAGAGGATACATACTTTATTTCACTCTAAAGTCTTCGTTATTATTCCCATTTAATGGAAATAGAGGTTTAAGAGATTAAATAATGTATCCAGAGCTACCATCTTAGTAAAAATGTAGCTATCATCAGAGTAGAAATTAGCTATAATTTACTGTCTCACTTATTGAACGTGAGAGGCTATTTGGCCTACTGTTAAGAGTGTAAGTTTGGAGCCAAACTGCTAGGGTCTGAATCCTGGTTCCAGTGCTTACTGTGTAACTCTGGGGAGGTTTCCTTTTGCACAGGTTTTTTCATCTCTAAAATGGGAATTCACAATAGTATCTGTTTCATTGGGTTTTTGTGAAGATTAAGTATATCCATGGATAGCTTAGAATAGCATCCGGTAAATAGTTATTATATAAGTGATTGCTCTCATTATCATCATTTTAATTAGACTGTAGTCTATTTTTTTATCCATATAGAATGTTTATTGTTTCTTCTTAAAACAACATAGGCATTTTGGATGATGAAATTACTGAACCATTTAAACATTTGAATGAGTGAAGAAATGAAAAGAAAAAGAAGGAAAAGAAAGAAAGGAGTGAGCCTGGAACCCACATCTGTCACCTTTATATAATTATGCTGTTTTATTAAAAGCCTCCTTGTTTAGTGTGGTAGATAAGAAAGAACTAGTTAAACTAAATATATCTATTATAAATATATGGATTTGTTGTTTATAATGCTTCCTGGACAAATATTTGGATGGGTAGGGTAACATGATAGTTTGTGTGGTGAGAAACAGTTTGATTTAAGCTCTTTATTAATGGGTTATACTATTGAAGATCTGCCCACTAATGAGATTGGACTGAGGCCTTTTTTATAGGGGAAGGAAAAATAATTTTTTAAATTAGGGACTTAGAAAAGTATTTCTTAAGTCTCTTTATTATTCACAGCCTTATGGCCAAATACCAATTGCCCACACACTTTCTTAATACAAGTCTATTTTTTTAATAATTAAAAATCCTATTGAAAGATTTATATAATCAGAAACCGGTACAGCTAGAAAGGATTTTAGAGATTTAAGATCTTTTCATAGGTGATGAGACCGAGGCCCACTGGGCCTCACCCCCCGGAGTTCGGTGGGCTTCACGCTGCATTCGGAGGAGGATTTGGTTCGTGATGGAAAGAGGCTGTTTTGACAAGTGGTGCACCTTCATCTTTAGGACTTTAGAGCTTGTTGGAAGGACTCAGTTTTGTTGTCTTCAAGACATCATAAAAATTGTATTTTGTTTTAGCTTGTATTGAAGTATATATAGGTCAAAACCCAGAAAAGGCATTACTTTGTCCAGTGTTTGGTGAGTAAACAGTGGAAAACAGTGAAATGATCTTTCTGTTAAGTGAATTGGATTACATCAGATAAAGAGGCTACCAAGACATAAGACTTCTCTTTGGATTGGGGATAATCTTCACAAAATCTCTCGATTTCTTATCTGCTTGTATTCTTCTATTCACTCATTATTTGCCTTTCCCATCTATATTTCTGGTTCTATTTTGTACTTTTCTTTTCTTCCTATAGGTTTATGTGTTTGTATCCCTAGTACCTAATAGTGACTGGCATATGGAAGCTTTCAATAAAAAAGTTTTTACGACTCAATCCAAATGCTAGTGGTTTGTTTTCATTGTGAAGTCTCTCTCACTGTTCCCTGAGTGTTCACCTTGTATTTCAGCCTTTCTCAGAGTGTTCTCAGAGAAGTGAGCCTAAACTTACACCTGACTGTTTTCAGGCATTCATTATATATAATGAATTAACTTGTCTCCTAGGTGTTTAGATTGGTAAATAATTCATACCATTTTGGGGACAACTGAGAAAATAATTATGGAGATTCTGTTTCTTGTAGTACTTAATTTTATCTTGGGACACTGGTTGAGAAAAGCTGATTCGCTTACTTCATCAGACCTCCCAATATCCTTCTTAAAGCTTACTTTTCTAATTGATTGACTTCATTTTGATGTCAGTTGTTTTTTTACTTCACATTTCCTTATGTTGTATATACTTAGTTTTTACTAAGGATTGTTGCTAATTTTGCATTATGCTGAAAAAGTTGTAGTAAATTTGGCTTATTCTTTAGTAAGAAAAATAAGCAACAAATATATAATAGAACTTTCATATTCCTATATTTTCTCATGTAAAGCATATACTACTTGAATGTCAGACTGGTCATTACTTGGTGGATTTGCATATGAAATGTGCTGGGACCATGGCAATGCCAGTTCCAAGGGCAAAGGAAGGTGACTGGAACTGCTAGGCTGAGAATGGTTATCACCGAGTTGGCTGCTGCAGTTGACCCATGAGAGCCATGTGTGGGAGGCAACCAATCAGTGTCCCTCCCCCCTTTCCTTGCTGTCTAGAATCAACAGAAACTTATCTTCCGGTGAGGATTAAAAAACCCTTTGGCCTAGATATTACTCATATAAATGTTCATAATGCAAGTACACTAACCTCCCTGATTCCTAAGGAAGTGTTGGGAAATATTCTGTATTTGCTGTGTTAAGAAAAAAGCTGTAAGCCCCTCCTCCCTCCCTCCCTCCCTCTCCCCCCGCCCATGGAGTGGTGGAAATGATAGATTACTTCAGCCAGTTTTGTGCCTTATACTTAGTAAAGTAAGTAAGTAAGTACGCTTTACTAAGCATACTTAGTAAAATGATATTTTCTTCAGAGGTATGTTTCCTTATTGCTATAGTACTTGCTGTTAACTCTTAAAAAGTCTGAGTTATTTTTCTTGAGCAAGTAATTTTCTTTACCTTACTGATAAAAGATTGATAAAGCATATTTATGACCTATACATGACATCCTGTATATCCTATGCAATAAACAAAGAGAAAATGGAAAAAAATTACTTCCTGAAAAATTCTCATGAGGGAGATAGGAGATAATTTTGTATTCAGGAGGAATAGCTACTGGAAGAAGAGAAAACAAAGAGAAGCAAGGCTATTTGATAGAGTAAGTTTCTGGTACATTTGGGATCAAGAACATGAAGTGGAAGTACTTAGAAGAATAATGTATCCTCTCTGCCTCAAAGGCAAGTGGGTACTAGAAAAGGTGAATGAATTTTAATATTTTTAAAGATTTTATTTATTTTTAGAGAGAAGGCAAGGGAGGTAGAAAGAGAGGGAGAAAAGCATCAGTGTGCAGGAGAAACATCGATCGGTTGCCTCTTGCATACCCCCAGCTGGGGACCTGACCAAAAACCTGGGCATGTGCCCTGACTTGTGGCCTTTCGGTTCACAGGTGGGCACTCAGTCCACTGAGCTGCATCAGCCAGGGCTGAATTTTAATTTTGTTTAGGAAAAAAATGTGATATTTAGGTCATCTGTGGAAATTTTTGAAGGATTATATTTTTATTACTTTCCATTCTATTTACATCTCTTTTATTCTGTTAAATCTTTGGATATAACTACACCATACCATTTTATAGTGACCACATATTTGGAAAATACCTTTAAAGGTTTAGGAACTCTACTGTAGTCACTCAGGAAGACTATTTTGGCTGTATACTGTGAACCAGCTACAGTGCTAGGTGTAAGGGTGCATTGATGAATAAAGAAGATTTATGAGTGAGCTGTAATAATTTAGAAAAGAAATATGGTAGTATGAACTCAGGGAGAGACAGTAAAGGGAGAGAGACAAGAGTCATTAGGATGCAGAATGTAGGGGTTGGTTAGTTCAGGGATGAGAAAAAACCTGCAGGCCGATCTGGCCACTGCCTTTATTGTCCAGATGTGCTCTAAGGAACAGCTGGGGAAAACAATCAAGAGAAGAATAATATTTTGTGACACATGAAAATTATATGTAATTCAGATATCAATACCATAAATAAAGTTTCCCTGGAAAAGAGCCATGCTCATTTTCTAGAATTGTCTGTGGCTGCATTTCATGCTGCGGTGGCAGAGTCCAGCGTTGACAATAGGCTGCATGCGGCGCTGAGCAGCCCAGAGTTCGCGTGGCTGTCTGGGGACACCATCTTTAGAATGGCCTGGTGGGGCTGGGTTATGGAGAGTGGGCTGGCCCTTTTCTGGCATCTGCAAACCTGGCTTTAGAATTTTACCTGTGTTCCCAAGACTTTTTTGTCTACCTGAGTTACTTAACACTTGTTTTTTCCTTCTGGAGGTCTGTAGTTTTGATAGTCGTGACTAATTATTATCCCCCTGTGACCTGCGCAAAATAAAAACTCTGCTGTCTGAGTCTCAGGTGGGCTGTCCTGGGCCAAAGCAGCATGTGTGTTGCTACTCTCACTGCTGGAGAAGGGAGTGCATTCCGTATGGCTCCTCCTGACCGGGGAGAACTTGGGAGCCTGTGAATGATCCCTTAGTCTTCCTCTGGGTATGTCCTTTTCTCTTGATGATCGTGCCATGAGTACAGAAGTCTCCTGACTGCTGTGAGTCCTCTTGGTGAATCACCAGATACGTGGGTGACTTTGGGGCACCTGGAACAGGTGATTTCCGTGATTGCATTCCTGCTCAGCACATTACAAAGTATAGTCATAACTAACCCAGCAAAGTTTTGAGTGGATGTGTATTGCTGTTTTCATTTTACTTTATTTTTTGTTACCAGGGCATACCCATCATTGCAAAACAAAAGAAGATGAAAATATATTTTGAATGCTTCAATTTGAAGGCACATTGGAGTGTGGATTATTTTGTTACAAATCAGATGGCAAAGCATTATGTTTACTATGCAATGACACTGCTAAAACAATACAAATGCCTTGACATTCCGGACTGAGCAGTCATCACAGTATTCCCAATTCACAGGAAAGCAGCAGTCAAAAATTAGACAATTTAAAATAGAGTATTTGTTCACAGCAGAGGGTCTTTACAAAAGTGAAAAATGAAGATGAGGCTGCAACTAAATTGAGTTTCTGATTGGCAATTTGTTAGTCAAGTAAGCCACTTTCAATAGTGTTTTAAGTAAATCATGTTTTGATTGTCCCAGCTGAAGAAGCTATGTCCAGGGAAAGTAAACTTCTTTTGTAGATATTAGGTAAGAGCAGTTGCTCAAAGACTTGAGAGCATGGGGAGCAGTCGTTCATTAAAAAAAATTGAGACAAATCATTTCAAGTGTTTTTCTTTGGTTCTTGATTAGTCAACAGATGTTTCCAATATTGCTCAATTGTTTATTAAAGGAGTCAATGATGAATTTGAACTGGTGGAAGAATTAGCCTCTCTGAATAGCCTGTGAGGCATAATTACAGATGGCAGTATTTAGAAAGGAACTAAGAAAACCCTAATTCAGTACAAGCTGAAGTGGAATCTGCTAAGATGTGTTAGAACTGATGATGGTAAAAATTGGTGTAAAACAGAAAAAAGTGTTAGATAAATTTATAAATTGGGAAAATGTAGGATGGTTTTTTAAATATTTAAAAAATTATTTTATTGTCGTTCAGTTACAGTTGTCTGCATTTACATCCCATCATTCACTTCGCGCCCCCCCCCCCCCGCCCCGCGCCAACCCCAGCCATCCCCATCTCGCTCCCTTGCTTCCACCCTTCCCCTTGGTTTAGTCCATGTGTCCTTTATAGTTGTTCCTGAAAACCCTTCCCCCCATTATCTTCTCCCACCTCCCCTCTGGCTACTGTCAGATTGTTCTTCATTTCAGCGTCTCTGGTTATATTTTGCTTGCTTGTTTGTTTTGTTGATTAGGTTCCACTTAAAGGTGAGATCATATGGTATTTGTCTTTTACCACCTGGCTTATTTCACTTAGCATAATGCTCTCCAGTTCCATCCATGCTGTTGTAAGGGTAGGAGCTCCTTCTTTTTCTCTGCTATGTAGTATTCCATTGTGTAAATGTACCACAATTTTTTGATCCACTCATTTACTGATGGGCACTTAGGTTGCTTTCAGCACTTGGCTGTTGTAAATTGTTTAAACTGTATAGTTATTCATTGTATTATTCATCAGCAGATACTTTGAAGAAAATATTTGAATATGTAATATTTTATTGCACCAGTAGTATCACTAGTGAACTTCATTTTATCACAGACTTGTGTTGTCATTTCTAATGAGTTTTTGTCAGAAACTAAAGCTAAGGGTCTTGACTTGCTTATTTATACAGCAGTTTGTGACTTAGCAGTGGCAGAATTTTACTGTGATTTGTTTTGTTTTTTTGAGGTCAGGGCTTAGAATTGAAATCTTTCAGAATGAGAAGAACCACTGTAACTACTGTTCCTGAACCCTAAATGGCTTTGGAAGTTAGGTTTTGCTAAAGATTTGATAATATTTCTTAATGAAATTAAAATGAAACGATAAATTGGAATTTATATGTAAGACTCAGGTTGCAGTAAAGTCATTTTGATAGCAACTAATGTTTGCATCACAAGTAATGCCTGCTTACTCGCTACACTTCATGCATTGTCAAAGCTTAAACCAAGTAGCATGTTCCTCATTCTCACCCAGCTTTGTAACATAAATTTTCTGAGCTCAACCAGTTCTAGCAGCATTTTTTAGATCTCAATGCTAGAGCAAAGGAAATTTCCATACTTTAAAATCCAAGTGTGCAATGATGAACTCCCACCTAATCTTTATTGGAAGTGATGAATCTACATCGTAATGGTGTGCTAAAAGGCAAATAATCCAGAATAGATTTCTGTAGATGCCTTCCAAGTGATGAATATGCTTAGTTAAAATCACAGGCTGATGTGTTGCCATGAGTATTTGCTACCTCCCATCTGTGTGAAAAGACATTTTCAGAGATGAAATAAGTAAAATCTCTTCACATATCAGTATTAATAGGCAAACATTTGTAACTGATATTGATGATAGGGGACATTAACTTTGAACCCGAATTAAGTAAAATATTCTCATTAATAGATTGTATTACAAAAAACAATAGTACTCATATAATTTGAATTTTGTTAATAAAAAGCTTATGGAAATTTGTTTTCTCTCATTCTATAAACACCTACAAAATAATCTTGGTATTGCCTTTTGGCTGGAAAGCCTGGCCTGGAAAACTACTTACTCTCTAGTCCTTTACAGAAAAAGTTTGCCATGCCTTTGAAGTTGCCTGAATGTAGAAAGTCATGTGAGGGCAGCAGGGAGAAATGGTGCCCACAGTTTCAGCCCAGGGCACCGTGGGACTGGTCTTACAGATAGGGTGTTAAGAGAGAAGAGACTCGGTGGTCAGACAAAGGTGAGTCGTTGAGTTTGGGGCTTATGTTTGAGATGCCTGTGGGAGACTTCCAGCAGCCAGTAGAAAACCTGATTCTGGCTTTCAGGAGAGAAACTTGGGCTAGGTGTGCCGTCATCAGTGTAAGACAGTAACAGAAACCATGAGTGTGATTCTTAGTGCATTCTGTATTCCTTTAGAAAATAAATGCAAGAAAGTAAATGCATTTTTCTGCTATGTTTTCTGTTATGAAACAAAGCTAATTTTTCATGGAGTTCCTGAAATACAGACACTGGTCACCAAGTAACTAACTGCTGTTCTTTGATTTTATACTAAAGTGGTTATTTCACATTCTCTTCTTGATTACATGATATAATTCTCTGACCATGTGTAACTTTAATTCTCAGCTATGATGCTCGAAGTAGAATTTAGAAGATCTGTTTTGAAGGCAAAAAGCATACATGCACTTTGGCTCCATCAATGTTGCTTCTAGAAACCACAGTGTTTTTATCAGGGGGAAAGCAAAAACTTGTTTACAGTGGAAAGCATAACAAAATCTGTGATCTTTTTGCCTGAGGACTCTTTCCAAAACAACTTACTGTAATAGACATCTAAGGTCAGTATTTCCTAATTAAGGCTCTTCAGTGGGAGCTTCCAGTCCCAGCCATCACTCAGGGCCGTTCTGTGTACACACACACACACACACACACACACACACACACACACTCCTGCCTTAATGCAGTGTGTAGGTCAAGGTATTAGTCAGCATTCGGGGCCCATTTTTTTTAAGCTTAAAAGTAATAGAAAAATATTTTACTTCATGTCGATAAAGAGTTTTACTTTTTTTTTTTGCTCTTTTTGAAACCATGTTTAGAAATCCAATATGCTGATTCAGTATATTTCTTTGTTAGCCAGCGGTGAGGAGAGAAGTTATGTTTGATATTTTAGTATATTAGGAATAATTTTTGTATGTGAGTACATAGGATTGAAGCAGCAACATACTTCTCTGCTTTCTGCCTTTGGTTGTTCTCATAAGAATGCTTCATTCTAGTGAATACTCAGGAGATGTTTGTTCAGTGGAACTCAGTAAAATCAGCAAAATAGGAGGTTATCAATTGGAGAAAAAATAACTTTAGAAAGGAGACTCTTACAGATGAGTCATTCTACTTCTTGAAGAATATAGGAAGTGGCAAGAAATTGGGGATTGGTTTGCCTCATCCATACTTTTGTTTTTTTAAGTTTTGGCTGATTTTTCTCTTTTCTCTCTCCAAAGAAAGACATTTTTACTTTTGAGGTCTCATGAATAGAAATTACTCAGAAATATTTAGTATTTCAATTTTATAATATAAAATGCTTAATAAATATGATAGAAAGGGAAGCAGCAAGTCAGTTTAAAGATGGATCTAAACTTACAAGTGGACATCCCTACAGGCTGGTGGTCATCTTTATTTTGCATTCTATTTTTCTACCTTTTACTCTTCCGTGTTTCTCTTATTATTATTTTTTAATTATGGAAGACTTCAAACATACAGAAAAGAGAGGGTAGTGTCATGAACCCTCAAGACCTCCTCAGGCTGCAATAATTATCCACAAATGGGCATTCTGTACCCTTCCATCTGCCTTCTACCATCCTCTGCCCCTGTCTTGCCACAGCACAACTGGATTATTTTGAAGCAAATGTTAGACATTGTATTATTTAATTGTTAAATACATCAGTTATGATATCTCTACAGAAATGATCTTGGTTGTTCTTTTTCCTTTATGGAGAGAGAAAGAGAGACAGAGGCAGACATTGAGAGACCCCATACCATTGTCATACCTAAAATTAAATTAATAGATTTTCTAACTGTTAACAAATACCCAGTCAGTCTCAAAACCTTCAGAGTTGGTGCTCTTGGTCATTCCCTCACCCTCTCCTCCTTCCATCACAGTTTTTACAATTGGTTCTTTTGAATCAGTATACAAGAGATCCACACTTTGCCTTTGGGTGATGTCTGTGCCACCACAGCACTGGTTGTGTGTTTAAGTTGTCCATCAACTCCCAAGACTCTCCAGACTGCTTTTATTTATTGAATCATAGAAGGTCCAAGAGCAAGAGACATAGCTGGTGTGGCATCTTCATCTCATCAGGAAGCCTAGTCTACCTACCCCAATACACATTTTCTTTTTGCCCTCACCTACATTAAGAATTTCAGCGGCCATAGTTGAGAGCCAAGGTGTGTGGATGCCACCTCAACCCAGTGAGGATCCAGCCTTGATTTTTGACTATTTTTTTATAACCATTGTGTTATGTAGGCCCAAGACCTGCATATCATCTCACGGTTTACTCAGTCCAGGGGCAGCTCTGATGTTTCCGAGGAAACAAGTGTGAGAAGAGGGACACTGAGGTCATCCCCAGGGAAGTCTGCATCAGCACAGGCCAGTCTTAACCCCTTACTCATATGGCCTCTCAAGTATTTTCCCATCTGTTGTTTGGTTTCTTCCCCTTTCTTGTTTTGCAGTTTATTTTAGGAAACCATTTTATTTGTCCTAAAGTGTCTCACATTCTGGATTTTACTGGTTGTATCTTCACAGTGTTATTTAATGTGTTCCTTTATCCCCAGTTTCTGCTCTAAACTGGATATTAGATCCAGAGACCTGATCAGAGTTCAAAGTTATGGTAGAAAATACCTCATAGAAGGTGGTATGTACTACTTACTGCATCATATCAGGAGGCTCATGTCTAGTATCTTAATTTTTGTTAATCTGTGCTGTCTTAGTTTCTTTGGGCTGCTATAACAAAATACCACAGACTGCATAGTTTATCAACCACAGAGATGTATTGCTCGTAGCTCATGTGGCTAGGAAGCCAAAGATTATGGCACTGGCATGGTTACCTCTGGTGAGGACCTTCCTTCTGATTTAGAGCCATCACCTTCTTGCTGTGTCCTCACATCATAAAAGGGCAAGACCTCTCTGGAGCCTCAAAATTGTAAGAGCACTAATCCCATTCATCAGGGCTCCACTGTTATGACCTCCCAATGGTCTCATCACTCTCAGGGGGTAGCATTTCTGCAGAGAAATTTTAGTGGAATACAGACATTCAGACCATAGTATGTGGATCATGTGTTGATAACTTCATCCAACCTTTATACAATTTATCAGCTTTTTACTTAATGGCAAAAAAAAAAAAAAAGAAAAGAAAAGAAAAGAAGCAGCAGCCAGACCATTGGTTAGATGATCAGGGGTAGGCAAACATATATGGGCCAGATAAATATTTTAGGCTTTGAAGGTCACATAAGGTGTCTATCTTATAATAATTTATTCTGTGTCTTTTTACATCCCTTTGCCAATATAAAAGCCATTATTACCTTCCTGGTCATATATAAACAGCATGGGCCAGATTTGACCAGCTAGCTATAGTTTGCTAGCCTCTGGTCTACATCCATTATTTTATTAAGGATTGCAAAATGGATAGATTTTAATTTCCCTAAAATTGCTTCTTCATCTTTTAGCTGTAATTCCTTAGAAAATAATTTTCCCCCAATTTTTGGTTACCATGATGTGCATTCCTCTAAAAACAGTGGGACGAGTACCTGATTCTTCCTCTTTCAGTCACTATTGCAAACAAATTAGTTGGTTCCCTTGTTTTCTCCAAAGTTCATTATTAAGTTTTGCTTTGTTTTTAATTTTTAACCAAGAATCATTATACACTTATAGTATTTCTTAATAAACATTTTTGATGTACTGCAAACCATTGTATACTGGCTAGTCGGGGGCTCCTCAGGTTGGCTCCTGGATGTTCTGAGGGGAGGTCTGAGTCATCTTCCCAGTGCGCCAAGGAAGGAGTTGGCCGTGTGTGCGCCTGGGAGACCACCACCATGCATGATGGCGGTGTACTGTACCTGGAAGTGTCTTTGTGCTGCTGCAGAACCCGTGTTTCTCTCCATCTCCATCTGCAGGTCTCTGGTTGCTTTCCGTTGCTGTAGTTTGTATTTCCTTGAGTTTTTATAAATGAAATTGTATAGGCTTTTTTGCACCAGTGCCACATTGTGTTGATCAGGGATGCTGGAAGTCACAGTTTGTCTTCCAACTTTATTCTGGTTTTGAAAAATCTGTTATACTATTATAACTTAATCGCATATCAAAGTTTTAGAATCACCTTTTCAGTTTTTACTGAAAAAGGCCTCCTTTATGATTTTTAATAAAATTGTATTGAATTTATGGATCACTTGGGGGAGAATTGACAGCTTTACAACATGGAGTTTTCTAATCCACGGGCATGGTATATTGCTCCATTTAATTAGATCTTTTTAAATGTTGGTGGTGTTTTGTACATTTTGTTAACAGGTCTTACACATATTTTGTTAAATTTGCCTATAAGTATTTATCTTTTCAGGATGTTATTATAAATGGTATTTTAAAAGATGTGATTTTTCAAATATTCATTGTTTACATACAGACATATAATTGATCTTTGCATACATCCTATGATTATGCTAAAATTGTTAGATATAGCGTTATTTGTAGATTTATTAGAATTTTCTACATAGATAATCATGTCTGCAAATACTTTTTTTACTGCCGTATTTATGATCTTGATGCCTTTAGGTTCTTTTTCTTGCCTTATTGCACTGCCAAGGACTCCAGTCTAGAGTAGAATAAAAAGAGAAGAATGCTACTTGGTATGATGTTAATTGTGGGTTTTATATGATTGAGAAAGTTTGATGCTATTCCTAATTTACTAAGAATTTTAATCTTAAATTAGTTTTGTCAAATGCTTTTTCTTTATTGAAATGATCATATGTAGCTTCTTTTTTAGTCTGTTAATATGGCAAATTACATTGATAGGTTTTTTAAAAAAGTTAAATCAATTTTGATTTGCTGGTACAAACCTCACTTGATTTCGATGTATTATTTTATGCATTTTTAATCACTTTGCTAAAATTTTACAAATAATTTCCAAATCTACGTTCATGAGATGTTGCTCTGTAGTTTCTGAAGGCTAGTTTTTATGTCAGGGGAATGCTGACTTCATCTTTTTATTGGGGTGTTTAGACACTTTATATTTTAAGTGGTTATTGGCGTGTTGGATTTAATTCTTGCATTTGCTGTTTTCTATTCATCCCATGTGCTTTTGGTTTCTTTTTTCCTTTTATTTTGCTTGAAATGTGATTTTTAAAATTCTTCTCTCTGTTTATTTTGGTTCCATTTTCTCAGCAGTTGCTCTGCAGTTTATAGTATTTATATTTAAGTTACTCCAATTTCCTTCCAAGTTATATTATACCACTTTAGATACAGTTTCGGAACCTTATAGCAGTATATTACTATTACATCCCTTTTCCTTCTTGACTCAATTGCTCTACACTTTTGCGTTTTGTGTATTGTAAAAGAAATAATGCCTATGATTTCCTATCTGTTCATCCTGGCCAGAAGCAAGTCTTTTTGCGAGTGTTTTATTTAGCATTTTTGCATTGGTATTCCTGGGAATGGTTCTAGAATTCTTTGTCAGATTTCAGAATTACTGTTATGTTTGTTTAATAAGAAAAGTATTGGATAATTTCCTTGTTATTCTGTTTTTAGGAATAATTTGTATAGTAGTACCATCTGATCTTAAAGTTTTGGTGGAAAAGGGAGTATTTTAGGTTTCCTATTTTTGCTCTAGTAATTGAATATTTTTGTCTTCCTGTCTTTTCTGGGATCAGTTTGCTAAAAGTGTATTTTTCTAGAAAATTATCCATTGCATCTAGATTTCCAAAATCATCTACATAAATTGGTGTAAAATAGTCTTGTATTTTTAAAAATTTTCTGTTTTGACAGTTATTTCTTCCTTGCCCTTTCAAATTTTGCGTGTTTTTCTTTATGCCTTGCTTCCTGATTAGTTTAGTGTTTGTACAGTTTTTATAAAGTCATCTTTATTGGCTTTTTATTCTAATTTTAAAAGTAAACATGTTTATTTAAAAAGACCTTAGAAAATTTGGAAGCAGCACAAATAATAGGATAAAATCAGCCGGAGTAGCACCCTGAGATAGCTGTTGCTAATGGTTTGGTACCATTTCAATGTTGATATGCATATTTAACATAGTTAGTATCAGTTTTCTGGGGCCATACTTGTATTAATTTAATAGGTCTATCATAACAAATACCATGAACTGGTGGTTTAAAATAACAGAAATTGTTCTCTCCCAGCTCCAGAGGCCAGTACTCTAAAATCAAGGTGTAGGCAGGGCTGTGCACCCTCTGAATATAACTTGAATCCCTGCATTCATCTTCACAGGGACTTCTTTCCTTTATGTCTATTTCTGCATTTCCCTGTTGTTACAAGGGGACTAGCCATTGGTTTAGGGCCTCTTGTAATCCAGTTTGATTTTATTTAAGCTTGATTATATATGAAAAGATCCTATTTCCAAATAAGATCACCATCACAGGTTTTTGGTAGACATGAATTTGGGGGTACACTATTTAACCCACTACTGTGTTCTGTTATTATTTCCCTTCCTATATGTTTTATGGCCTTTTTTTGTACTTTTATTTCTATTAATTTTAGGGTCTGCTGCTGGGCAAAAGCACTACTAGAGTATAACAGCATTGTGATGAGCTAGCAGCTAGGTATATTACAGTTTACCCATGAACACAAATTTCCATCATTACCTAATAAAGCATCATTATAGAAAAAAGAAGCAGAGCTCATTAAATTTCTTTAGAGCTTAAACCTTGGTTAATTTTAAAAGATGAAAATATTATTTCTTACATCATTTTTGACAGTCATTTAATTGTATTATATATAAATGAATCCAATGAAAATGATGTTTTTCAAATCCAAATTAAGAATTAAAGAAAAGCAAATAAAGTTAATTAAATTGTATCATCAGAAAGCTAAGAAATTATATTGAATGGTTCCTTGTTTTTTAAATTTAATCTTTATTGTATTGTTTCCATTACCATTTAGTCCCCTTAAACCCACTCCCCCCAGCAATCAGCACACTGTTGTCCTTGTCCATGACTCCTTTTTCTTTTTGCTCAGTCCTTCTTCCCCTTAACCTCCCCCTCCCTTAGCTCTCCATCTGTGAGTCTGTCCCCATTTTCCATTTGCCAGTCTGACAAAAAAAAAAAAAAAAATAGGTATAATTGTGATTTGTTCACACACTGGACGGCTGTTGTATTGGCTGTCATTTTCTTAAATTTAACAATCTAAGGGAAAAGAGGTCAGTCAATACCTGACTGAATGGTCAGGTATTGCATGTTTTAAAAATTCTCATGACTCACTAGTGTGTTGCAGCACCCTGGGTGAGAATCACTAGTTGAGAAAAGATTATTGAAGGCAGAATATGGCCAATGAAACCAAAATTCTTTGAGGATATCATGTGTAATGCACTGGGTAACAGTACTTGTGTTATTTTTGTTTAATCCTTCAAACTTTTTAAAAATATATTTTATTGATTATGCTGTTACTGTTGTCCCATTTCTCCCCCATCATTCCCCTCCACCCTACATACCCCTTCCCACCCACATTCTCTCTCTTTTTTAGCTCATGTCCATGTGTCATAAGTTCTTTAGCTTCTACATTTCCCATGCTATTCTTGCCCTCCCCCTGTCTATTTTCTACCCACTATCTATGCTACTCATTCTCTGTACCTTTTCCCCCCTCTCCTTCTCCCACTCCCCTGTTGCTAACCCTCCATGTGATCTCCATTTCTGTGTTTCTGTTCCTGTTCTAGCTGTTTGCTTAGTTTGCTTTTGTTTCAGGTATGGTTATTAATATCTGTGAGTTTGCTGTCTTTTCACTGTCATATTTTTTATCTTCTTTTTATTAGATAAGTCCCTTTAACATTTCATATAATTAGGGTTCAGTGATGATGAACTCCTTTCACTTGACCTTATCTGAGAAGCACTTTATCTTCCCTTCCATTCTAAATGACAGCTTTGCTGGATAGAGCAATCTTGGATGTAGGTCCTTGACTTTCATGACTTGGAATACTTCTTTCCAGCCCCTTCTTGCCTGTAAGGTCTCTTTTGAGAAATCAGCTGACAATCTATCCCCTTATCTCTTGCTGCTTCTAGAATTCTCTCTTTCATTTTAATTTTGGCTAATGCAGTTATGAGGTGCCTTGGTGTGTTCCTCCTTGGGTCCAATTTCTTTGGGACTCTCTGAGCTTCCTGGACTTCCTGGAAGTCTATTTCCTTTGCCAGATTGGGGAAGTTCTCCTTTATTATTTGTTCAAATAACTTTTCTACTTGTTGCTCTTCCTCTTCCCCTTCTGGTACCCCTATAATTCGGATGTTGGGATGTTTAAAGATGTCCTGGAGGTTCCTAAGCCCCTCTTCATTTTTTTGAATTCTTGTTTCTTCATTCTTTTTTGATTGGATGTTTCTTTCTTCCATCTGGTCCACTCCATTGATTTGAGTCCCAGTTTTCCTCCCATCACTATTGGTTCCGTGTGTTTTTCTTCATTTCATTTAGTGTAGCCTTCACTTGTTCGTCTAATTTGTGACCAAAATCAACCAATTCTGTGAGCTTCCTAATCAGCAGTGCTTTGAACTGTGCATCTGATAGGTTGGCTATCTCTTCGTCCCTTAGATGAATTAGCTCTGGGGCTTTGATCTGTTCTCCTGTTTGAGCCATTTTTGGTTTGTTTGTTTGGTCTGGTCACAGCTGTTAAGTAGTGAAGGGTGGAGCCTTAGGTGTTCCCCAGGGCAGGGCAGTCCAGTTGCTGGGTTGTGATGCTGTATGTGGGGGTGGGGTCCAAGAGGGAACAATGGCACTTGCTCCACTCTCTTTCTGATTCCAGTTTGTTCTGCCACTTCCCCAAGCAAATTGGGTTCTTCTGGTGCTGATTTCCATGTGAGTGGATTTGTGCACGTTCCAGGACCCTGTGGTTCTCTCCAACGAACTCTCCTGTGAGGCTGGGAGTCTCTCCTGGCACCTCAACCCCCACAAGTGTTTTCAATCGGTGTTGTTAGGTTTTATTTCCTGGCACTGGGGCCCTGAGTTGCGAGGTCTGTTGTGCTCTCCGTTCTCACCTGGATTATCTGTGCATGAATGTGGGACCGCCTGGTCAGCCAGCCATCCTGTGTGGCCCCACTGGGCCTGTCCGCCACCACCCGATGCCCGGGGTCCACTATCCACCACCTGTATGCCTTGGTTCTGCCAACCTCCACTTTTTCCTGCTGCAACTCCACCCCTCTTACCGGCCTTTATGAATGGTTGTTGGACTTCTGTACAGTTCAATTTTCTATCTGTTCTGGTTGTTTCCTTGTTTCTAAATCTTTGTTGTCCTTAATTTTGGTTGTGTGAGGAGGCACAGTGTGTCCACCTATGCCTCCATGAGTTCAAACTTTTCGAAAGGTAAGCACTACGCCCATTTTAAATGTTGGAAAAATGAAAACAAAATCATACCACTAGTTTTTAGAATAATTGGAAGTAGAATTTAGGTTTTACTTTCCAAGATTTTGCTTATAGCACCAATTCTTTTTCTTAGTGCATGTATATGGCCGGCTTCAGTGTAGAGATGGGAGGTAGTATAAAGTCTTCTAGAAGGCCCAGTTTTAAGAGGTGAAGTCAAATTTTTCCTAATAGTTTTAAAAAAATCTTTATATTATCAGTCACACACTATCTCTTCACAGTAGTTGTAAGTTCAAATAAGTTCTATTTGTCAGAAGGTAAGAGAAAATAGATGGCAGGCTTATATTCTCAAACTGCTGCTGCTTTGTTTTATGTTATTGGATTAAATAATATGGGAACTTATAGGTGTTTTAAAAATCTATCTAAAAAAATTCACTAGTTCTTGCCCCTGACCAGTGTGGCTCAGTTGGTTGGAAATTGTCCTGCAAAGCAAAAGGTTTCGGGTTTGATTCCTGGTCAGGGCACATGCCTGGGTTGCAGGTTTGGTCCCTGGTGGGGCAAGTACAAGAGGCAACCGATCAATGCTTCTCTCTTACATTGATGTTTCTCTCCATGTCTTTCTCCTTCCCTTCCCCTCACTCTCTAAACAAACAAACAAACAAACAAACAAACAAACAAACAAACATTCCATGAAAGAATTGGCTAATTATTGCTGTTTGAAGGTTACGCTGCTATTAAGTTGCTCTCCATTTCCTGCAAGCATACAAACACATCATTTCTCTAATCAGCTTGGTGTGACTCTCGAAAGAGCTACTCTAATAAGGGTTTTTATGGTTTACATCAACAAGGAACTTTATCGTAGGATTTTTGTGAAAACAAAACAAAACAAAACAAAACTCTTCACTTATAGAATGCTTTGTGAAAATAATGGCACACTGGATGAATGTGAGTATAACCTACAGTGCCTCGCTGTCAAAGCAGCTTCCTGTTCCTGAAGAAGAGGTCTTTTTACTCTTCCCTGAGCTCTGCGTCCAACTCCCCACCCCTATCAGTCCTCTTTATCAAGGAGTCATTTTTCATGATTCATGGTTGTCAGCGTTTTCAAAGGTGCTTGCCTCAGACTGGTGAGTCATCTCTGCGGTGATGGCTTGTTCCAGTGCTTTCACAGTCATTTGTCTGGTCTTAATGGGACCGAGTGCTGCAGTGTCACGATCAGCTGTTAGATTATGGCCTTTGATGACATGCCTCAGACTTCAGGAAGGAATTTCTTCACCTGAGGAAACGTCTCTGGATCGAATCCTGTAAACTTCTGTAGTAGTAATGTCAGGTGTCTCACATTTGCCCTTGTCATTACTCCTGTACTGTGGAGCAATAAACTTATTGTTACTATAAACTTATTAGTATAGCATTATCAGATTGTCAGCATTATGGAAGCAATCCAGTATCAACCAGTTATCTTTTGTCACTTTAAGCCGTGTGATAAGGTTCTTATTATTTAATTTGAACTGATGTTATGTATCTATCTCCTATAAGTGAAATTACTTTTTAAAAATTGTAGCTCTCTATTGTGACCACTGAAAATGAGTAAGAGCAAGTATATAATTGCCCATTCAGGGGATCAGCTTTTTAAGGCTTCATTCCGAATGAAAGAGTATATTGTATTAGCATAGATGCGTTCAACTTACATAAACATTTTGTAATTCATAGTAAAGTTCTTATAAATATGTAATGCTGTACTAGTATGATGTGTGTGTGTGTGTGTGTGTGTGTGTGTGTGTGTGTAAAATTTTTAAATTACTTTTAAAGAGAGGAAGTGGGGGTGGGGGGGGAGAGAAAGAGAAACACTGATCCATTGTTCCACTTATTGGTTGATTGTTTTATGCGTCCAGACCAGGGATCAAACCCTGCAACTTTGGTGTATCAGGACATTGCTGTAACCAAGTAAGCTGCCCTGCCAAGGCCCCAGTATGGCACATACATTTTTAACAGTGCTGCTTTTGCTGTGTAGTCACAGTGAGATCATGTGGTACCCTAAGGATCAGTGAGGGATGTTCTTTGTTCACCCTCTTGTGATACATTTAGATTATTGCATATATTTGGAAGTTAAGTTTTATAGAATCCTTTTTAAAATCTCTTCATTCTCTATAGGATACAGTTGATGCAGGAGTATGTGTTTTTTCAGTTCATGGGTGATACAAATACGTGGTAGATTTATGCGTTACATTAAAACAATCGTTTGGTCAAACTAGAGTTATTTGTGTTTACAAGTTACTCACTTGATGTGATTGTTTAGACCAATTTCTGATACTGCCATTTTTAGTTGTTTCCTGTCTTGCTTCTTCCGTGTGTAGCATATGTTGTTACAGAACTTTGATTTATGTGTTTGCTTCCCCCCACATTTTGTATGCTTAAATGTTTATCTAGAGTATGTATTTTTGCCTATAATAATGGGTGGTCCAGCCAAGATGAGAGTCTGTTGTGCTTTTCTAAAAAGTTTCAGGTGGATTATAAGTAGACATCTCTTTCAATTTGATAGGTAAAAGAATTGGAATGTTTTTTTAAGAATCTGATTGATGTGCCTTAGAGGTTTTTTTTCTAACCCAAGCCTCTATGAATATTATGATTTTCAATTTTTAAAAGAAGTGTCTCCATATTACTTGTTGGTAAATGTAGGTTTGTTTTTATACATTTAGGGCTCTGTCTCTTGTATTTCTGATGGTCAGACTGATACTAGGACTTTGCTTTATACCTTTAGTGGCAGAAAAGGCCAACTGACTAGATATCCTAGTGCATTCAAAGCATGAAGTGATCTAAAAATCGTGACACACATTCATCTTATGCTATATTGAAGTCTTTGAAACTCTTTTAAGCAAATGAAATTCTTTTCTGTACTTGAAAATAAATGCAAAGTGTGAAGATTTTTTTAAATGTGTATGAATGTTTACATTTATATTGCTTTAAAATGAATTTTTTAATTACAGAAATAGGAAGAGTAAATACCATGTCAAAAAAGGTTAATTATCATTTTTGTTCACTATTTAAGATGATATCTCTGGGCCACCCCCTCAGGTACAGGCCTCACCTGGCCCTGTTGGTGATTCCTCATGCAGATGTGGCGGCTGCTTCCTACCCCCAGCCACCCCTAGCTTCCTCTGCCTGGGGAGTGCTGCTTCTCAGCGCCAGTGTCTAGTGTGTAGTCTTACACAGGGGGACCAGTGGATTCCCTCCAACAGTTTGTAGGTGCTTCCTCCAGGTGCTCCCAGGATTCCCAAATGTGAACACAAGGTCACAGACCTAAAAATGTGTTGACAGCATTGTCTCCTCTCCCATCTCTTCACAAGAGGGTGTAGACTTCTGACTAATCACACCTTCTTTTGCTGCCTGTGGTTACATCAGTATATTCAGTCTGGTTGGAGTCAGGTTTTTATTACTGGAAGCCATTTGCCTGATGATGATGATAATGATGATGGAACGTGTGTGCAGTATTGGTGGGACGTAATTGATGCAGCTACTCCAGAAAACAGTGTGGAAGTTTCTAAAAAAAAAAAAAAAAGAAAAAAATCCTACCACCATATGATACAGCAATCCCACTTTTGGATATTTATATGAAGAAAATGAAAATACTAACCTGAAAATATGTTTGCACCCCCACATTAATCGCAACATTGTTTGTTCACAATAGCGAAGATATGGAAACAACTTGTGTCCATCAGTAGATAAATGAGTAAAGAAAATGTGGTTTATGTATTGAATGGAATATTATTCAGCCTTAAAAAAAGAATGAAACTTTGTCAGTTGTGACATGGATAGACCTTAAGAACGTGACATTAAGTAAGTCAGGCAGGGAAAAACAAATACTGTATGACCTCTTTTATACGTGGAATCTGTGAAAACAAACTCATACATACAGAGATCAGATTGGTAGTTGCCAGAAGCAGCAGGGTAAGGAGGTGGAAAAAATGGGCAAAGGTTTTTTTTGTTTGTTTGTTTGTTTATTTTTTATCCTCACCTGAGGACTTTGTTTGTTTTTCTCCCCCCCCCCCCCCACTGCTTTTTAGTGAGAGAGAAAGGGAAAGAGAGAGAGAGAAACATTGATGTGAGAGAGAAACATTGGTTGGCTGTCTTGTGTGTGCCCCAGCCTGGGATCGAACTTGCAACCTGGGCATGTACCCTGACCAGGAATCAACCCAATGACCTCTTGTCAATGGGACGATACTCCAACTAAATGAGCCACACCAGCCAGGGGTATTTTAAAAAAGAGTTAAAGTAAAAAATAAAATAAAATTTAGTGAATACCTATGCTGTTCCAGGCCTTTTCTAAGTAAGTTACAGATATTAATTAATTAATTTATTTTTCCCTCCAGTGTTGTGAGGTAGGGACTCATTCTGAACATATGGATGAAGCAAAGAATGATTAAGTAATTTATTTGCTTAAGGTCACAAAGCTAGTAAGACAGCAGGCTGGTGTTTCTAACATTAATGATAATTTGCTCTTGAAGTGATTCAGTACTTTCTATATGTGTAGATTTATTATGGACTTCTTTATTTCATATTCCATGAGAACATGCCTTAAGAGGCTATTCGTGAGGAATGTTGCCTCTGGTTTTCAGCAATCTTAGGTTCAAGTCCTGGCTTAGTCACTCTGTGCATTTGGGAAAGCTGATTCCTCTTCTATAAAATAGTACCACATTCAGGTGTTCATTCTCACTGTTTACTGATGGCCTCCTGTGTGCTAGACACTGTTTGAGGTGTTAGGGATGTCAGGATGGGGACAAAGTTTCTGTCTTCATGGAGCATAGTTCCTTGTGAGTGAAACAGATAAAGGTAAACAGAAGGCTATTCTGTGCAAAATTATTAGTGATAAGTAATGAACGAAATAAAGCGGGCTGAGGAGGTGCAGAGCAACAGAGGAGGTTATTTGGACGGAGAAGTTTTAGAATGGCCTCTGAGGTGGTGATACCATATGCGATATATAAAGAAAGTAAGAGAGAGAGCGATGATATTTGGCCAAGAGGGTGTCGGGCAGAGGCAGGAGGCCTTGAGATGAAAGCTGTGTGAGCTGGAACCACAAGGAAGCCCATGTGAGTGGAGTGGAGAGAGAGAGTGGTAGGACTTGAATGGGAGTAATCAGGTACCAAGCCAGGCTTTGCATTCGGTTTACTGTGCGCACTGGCGTGAGAAGGGTATTGTGACAGACAGAGAAGTGTGGTTTGGCTTTCGTGTGGGGAATCTCCTGTCAGGGATGCAGAATGGAAGATGAGAGAACAGGAGGCTGCTGTCACAGTCCAGGTGAGAGGTGGTGGAAGCACATTCCTGGTGCGAGCGCCTCCTGGACGATTACACTCTGGAGCACTCTTGTCGCAGATGTCCCTGGCCTAACCCGACCACACCATTTAAAATTGCCGCTGTTACTGTGTCTGGCATCCCTACGCCTGTTTTTCTTTTTCTTTTTGTCTGTATTTCTTTTTCTCTGTAGCATGTCTTATTTTCTACTATACTGTATCCTTTACTTGTTTGTTAGGTTTATTGCTGATGGACATTCATCACTTGTAGAATGGAAGCTCCCAAGGGCAAGATTTTTCTCAGTTTTCCTCTCTAATGTGTCCCAGGTGCCTTGGACAGAGTCTCACTCAGTGTGTGGGCTCAGTAGATAGTGACTGAGTGGGTGGTTCACGGGGTGGTAGGAAGGCGAGAGGAGATCGGACTGGGGTGCGTTTTGATGACGAAGCTGACAGGGTTTTCTTCTGGATGATCTCATGCATTTCTGGAAGTTGTTCTGGTAGATTGGAGATAATAAACTTAGCTTGGTAGCTGACATGCATTGATATAATTATATTATTATAACTTTAATGTTCATGAAAGAGTTACATTTTACTTTTTTATGTGAAAGTAAATCAATGAAAAAAAGTAGATCCACATAGCAATCTAGAGGCTATAAGCCAAACTCAGCCTATTGCCTCTTTTTGTAAATGAAGTTTGCCACACAACCACGCTTGTGGACTATCTATGGCTAACTCTGCTATACAGCGGCAGAATTGAATGGTTGCAACAGATACTATATGGCCCTCAAAGCCTAAAACGTTTACTCCTTGACTCTTTAGGAAAAGTTTGCCAAATCCTTAAACTGAGTTTATGGTGTTATCTATTTTACAATATAGTAGTAGATCCTAACACCGTTTCAAAAGTTGTTACAGTGAAGTAGTGATAGGAATGTGTTTGGTCATGAATCATATTGACTTATCTTGACAGAACTGATTTATTTGTAAAATATCAAATGCAGAGTTGAGAAGGAAGTTCTACAAGTGATTAATGGAGTTGAACTATCACCCAGTAGTTTAGCCCCTCATGCAGCCCCTCTCACCGTCTGTGACGTGCACAACTGAGGTCTAGCCTTGGAACACCTCTCAGATAGCCCTTGCAGAATCATGTAGCACAAAGCCAAAGGCAAGGAACATCATTTCCTTTGACCCAGTGTGCTTAGAATTTTGCTATGGATCTCTAATAAAATAAATACAAACATCTGAACGCTGTTGAACCTTCTCTCCAGCCTGACTCTGTAACAACCCCTGCTTTCCTATACACTCACACTCCAGTTGCCCCCCTCCCCTTCACCCCGCAGTCTGTCTAGGCAATTGGCTGTGTTTCCCTTTGGAGAGCCGGTGTCATTCCTCTCCTTCCCTGTTTGGTATGCACCTGTGAAATTCTACCTTCTTACTAACGACCTGATCTAAAATGCTGGAGAGAAAAGTCCATGAAAGCTTTCCTGGTTCTGCATTCTAGTTATGGGTGTTTCCTTTTTTGGTTTGGCCATTCCTGTGTCCCTTGTTGTATTGTTCCTAACATAATTACTTGTGCACTTGTCTTATTCTTCCTCCTGGACTCTTCTAACTGATGATGTATTTTTTGTACAAAATAGGTCCTCAATAATTGTAGAATTCAAATGATTTGGTCTAACAGATGTTTACCTGTGATGCACTTTGGTATTTTTTATTCTATTTAGCTAATTAAAAAATAAAGTACTGAGTACAACCCACAATTTGGAAAACTGTACTTTAAGGTACTTCTGTGGTTGGCCAAGATAGATGGTTATTGTGGTAAGTTTTGAGATTGCCTCTAAGTCTACCCTCAAATGGGTTTAGGCATAGGATAGAATTACCAAAGTGGTTACGTCCATCGCTGCTGCTGCTGCTGCTGCTGCTGCTGCTGGGGCTGCTGCTGGGGCTGCTGCTTCTACTTCCACTGCTCTTGCTAATGTTTTAGGTTCTGTGGTCTCTAGTGTAGCTAAAAGTATTTGAATCCTCTTTCTCCTTTGTCAGAAGGGCCATGTTATTCTAGCAATTGAACATGTAAATAGATGCTTTGAAAATTCTAAAGACCCTGTATTAGTTTTCTGTTGCTGTGTAGTCGGTCTTGTATGTCCGTAGGTTTTGCTACTGTGGAGTCAACCTCAGATTGATAATATTCAGGGGGGAAAGTTATATTGTTGGTGACACATACTATGTAGTTAGGCCTATGATGACTGCATCTGTACTGAACATGTACAGACTTTTTTCTTGTCATTGTCCCTAAATGATACAATATAACAACTGTTTACTTAACACTTAGATTTATTAGGTATTATGAGTAATCTAGAGGTGATTTACAGTATATGGGACAAAATGAACTAACATGGAAAATGGGGACAGACTCAAAGAAAGAGAGCAGATGACAGCTAGTGGGGGGCAAAGTGAGGGGGTGGAGGGACTGAGCAAAAAGAAAAAAGGACTCATGGACATAGACAACAGTGTGGTGATTGCTGGGAGGTAGGGGAGTATAAGGGGACTAAATGGTAATGGAAAAAATACAATAAAGATTAAATAAATAACAGATAAAGTATATGGGAGAACATGCCTAAGTTATATGCAAATACAACGCCATTTTGTAAAAGGTACTTGATCATCTGTGCATTTTGGTGTCTGTGGGGTGTCTTGGACCCAGTCCCCTACAGATACCGAGGCATGATTGTATAGCACATCACTGCAAATGTACCATTTAAAATAACATACATTATTATCTCACTGTGTTTGAAAAGTCAGGAGTCAGGAGTCTGGGCATAGTTTAAAGTCCTCTGAAAGGCTGCCATCGAGGTGTCTGGAGGGCTGAGTTTCCATCTGAAAGTTTGTGGAAGGACCATCCTCTAAGCTCACATCGTTGTTGGGAGCATTGAGTCCTTGCAAGGCTTTGGATTGAGGGCCTCAGTTTCTAGCTGGCTGTTAGAGGCCACCCTCAGTTCCTTGCCACATGTCTCTCTTCATAGGGACAGTGGCAGCAGGGCCAGTTTTACAACATGGCAGCAAGGAGTTTTCTTGCAAGATCGTTGTTATATACAGGGGTGGACAAAAGTAGGTTTATAGCTGTGAGTATGCACAACATGGAGTTTCTTCTTGCATTATTCATTAATTATAGTATCATTTTCCATGGAACAACTGTAGACCTACTTTTGCCCACTCTTGTATATGTAATTATACAAGTGATATCTTATACTTTTGCCATATTTGATTGTTTAGAAGCAAGTTATAGATTCCACTGCACTTAAGGGGAAGAGATTATATAAGGCCATGAGTACCAGGAGGCAGAGGTTATGGGCCCACCTTACAATTGGTTATCAAGAGGCACGTACATACAAGCATAGTGCATATTTATTGGAGACATCCATCAAGAAGTGATATGCTTTGCTTATTTCTATTTTAAAATCTCTTGGCTACTAAGTTGGTCTGTTATTTGATAATTAGTAAAACAAGAAGCAAGATATATTAAGCTCTTCTAGGAGATAGATTATAATTAATTGGTAATTCCAGCTGAATTTATTGTTATGTTTCTGCTGTTTCCTACCAGTTCTCCTAATGAGTAAGTAGAGTACAGAGAGGATGAATCAAATCTTTACGCCTTGACTGATCCTGAAGTTGTTGATTGTTTCTACCCTTTTTAATTCCCTTTTCCTTAGCTTCCAAATAGGTCCCTTTTTTTGTTCTCCTTGCTTCCTTTAACTTTGTTCCTTGCCATTCTCCTGCCCTGGATTATTTTCTTTTTTATTATTGTAGTTTAATCCTTTATCCTCCATATGTCTTTTTTATGCTTTAGCAAGTCTGTATGATTTTGATAGTTCTGAACTTGATTTAGTAAGCCAAACGGGGTTCTAAGGAGGCTGCAGTGTTCTTCCAGGTTGTAAGTGAGAAGCTGAGCGGATAGAGCTGGAGCTATGAATCAGTGCTGCTCAGGATGACCTGTCCTGTTTTGTTAAGGAGCTGTTACCGTCTAAGACCTGCTAACCACAGACATAGAGAGTAAGTGCTTAGAAACTTTTGTCAGGTTTGTTTTGTTAGTATTTTCGATACTTTAGTAGTGAATAGCATCGCATTGTGTCCCACCCAGTGCTTTCATGACGGTTCTCACAAACTTCTGAAGTATGGCTTGATTCTTCTTGGCAGTATTTGTGACATGAAAACATATTCCTTAGTGACAGGCTGTATTTACTGTAAATACTTTAAAAACTGTTGCTTACAATACAAGTCTAATTAATGAATTTTTAAATGGGCCCAGTTTACTGATACTCAAGTTGATTATTAGTTGTGACTTAATGAAAATCATTGCCAAATTCTACATGAGCCTACACAGACAGACCCCCTGGGCCCCTGCTGTCTATTTTTATGGTATTTCTTTGTTGGATTCATTATCTCCTCTCCATTTAATTTTTTATATCTTTTTTGAAGGAGATTATTATATTACATTGTATTAAATGTGTGGGGGATTAACTACTTTATCTTTATTCACAGGTAGGACCAAATTCGGTCCCAGAAGAGGTGTTCTTGCTATGTGTAATTACTTAAGGTCCTCTTCAAATAGAATTGACATTTAAATAGATGCAACCTTCCTTCTATCCATAGCCTCTCTCCTTTCAGATAGAAACTGGAGTTTGAGTATGGATTTCTATAAATGGAAGCCACTTTCCCTTCCAGCAGACTCAGCCCAGTCAGTCAGCAAGCTGGAGGGGAGCGGGGCCAGCCTCAATGAGCTGGAGGGCAGAGGGGCCAGCCTCATGGGGCGCATGCTAACACAGGGAAGAGGGGGACCTGCTGAATGAATGCAGTTAGTGTGAAAAAGCTATTACTTTTTTCTCTCTGAAACATAATCTCTTGTTTCTGTAAGATATTTTATGCTCTTACTTACAAAGTTTCCTTTTTGTTTTTCTCTCTTGGTTCTTTTGTGAAACTTTCTATTTTCAGGTGTTTGGATTTTTTTTGAGGGGGAAGGAGTTATAAATGGAATTGTTTACTTTAGAGAAGGTCAGGTTTAAAAGTCATCAGTCGTCATGTGCCTATCTCTCTTTCTTATTTTTAAACAGCACATGAGTGTCTGACTCGCACGTGGTGTTTCTTGCTTGGCAGGATGGTGCCAGACTCAGTGTCTTCTGTTTCTAAGAGATAAATGTCCGGTGGTTTTTGTTTTGCTGGGAGACACATGTGAGTCAGACTGTCATGAACTGCATCTTCCCGCCAGCCCCCTCATTGTTTTGGATGATTTGCCTGTACCTCAACCTCTACAAACTAATGTGTTAAAAATTGCAACTCTGTGTTTCTGAAGGTTTGATTTGTATTCTGTCGTTTTCATTACTGTATAGGTTAATATAATTATTTCTTAGTTGAGTAAACTACTGCCAATCTTGTGGGCATTAGTTTTGTTTTTATGCTTGTGCATTGACTGCAAATTCAGAAGAAGATTAAAGAAAAACTGTAGCCTTCAATCTCTGTGACCTACTTTCTCCTTGGTCATGGATAGTACCAGAAATCTAGATTTCATTAATGTGCTTAAACCTGTGAATTACACTCTCAAGTGCAGTGGCTCCTAGATTTTTGTTTTTTTTTTTAAGTTTAGAAAACAGTCTTATGATCAAAAAGGCCACTGAAATATTTTCTGTTACTGAAGGGCTTGTTAAGTGTTGTCAGAATCATCCCCGTCTTCCCAATATGTGATGACCATTAGTGGTATGTGTGATGGCCAGGACAAGGATGTGGGAGCCGCACTGTCTGGGCTCCTGCGTTAGTTCCACCGCTTAACCGGTTGTGTGATGTTTGTGCACTCACATTATTTCTCCATGCTCACTTTCCTCTTTGTAAAATGGGGGATCACAGTAGTACCTACCTCATAAGGTCATTTCAGGATTGACTTAATACGTGTAAAGTCCTTCTTAAAACAGCGCCTGACACTGCCCAGGAGATGCGTATAAGGCTTAACTATCACTGGCCATCCTTGTGACTGTTTAGTTTGACAAATGGTTTGTTAACAACCACAAAATTTTATTAATGATATATTAAAAGTATGTACTGGGATTTAAGTTTTTAAAGCTAAAATTTTCACCATAAACCACTTTTTATGTATAATTTTAAAGAAATGAACAGTTGAAGCTAAACACTTTTCATTATCAAGAGCTATTGCAAAGTAGTATTTTAATCATTGAAAACTAAAGTTATCCATGAAGTTATGAAAACCTAAGTAATGTGGCTTCTGCCTTTTTCTCATTCTGTGTTCTTTAAACATTTGTTAATAAGTTCCTATTTGAAGATGTAAAGACAGCTGATTTTCAGCAAAGTAGTTGTCAAGTTTATATATTTTATATCTAGAACTTAAGATTTTAAGTTACCACTGAAGTTTTCTTGACTGTTGATACACTTCCACATTATTGTTTTAAATAGTCTTTTTTTTTTTTTTTAAATTGGGAACATTTCCTTGAACATTTACTTAGAGTATCAAAAGAAGTTTTTGTTTGTGGTTGGAAAAAATGTCTTTAACCTGCCAACAGAACTTAAAATTGCATAAGAAAATGGGTGTTGATGCTGAGAAATGGTGTGTAGGCAGCCGCGCGCTTGTTCTGTCTGAAAACAGTGATGAAATACAAACAACAAATGTGGAGTTGCTGCTGCGCTATTTTAGTGTGGGAAAGAGAACTTCAGAGTGGGAGAGAATTTCTGCTTTTTAAGTAAACTTTTATTATATTTAGGCATGGAGATTTGTTGGCAGTAATTTTAGGAATCACAGAGAGCTAATTTCTATAAAATTACGATTGTGCTTATTTCATTATATTCATGCTGAGATTTAGCAGGAGTTCATAGCTTGGGATTCGCTGTTGAACTTTAGGTGATCTGTGAACTTTTGAAATTATCTGTAGAGTTTTACTTTCATTTTGAAACTTTTAAGATGCATTATTGTAATTAACCAGTCTTTTTATTGTAGTAAAATATACATAACATAAAATGCACCATTTTAACGTGTTAAGTGTACAGTTTAGTGGTATTAAGTGCATTCATATTTTTGTTCAAGCATCACCACTGCCCATCTCTAGAACTTTTTCATCATCCGGACCTGAACCTTCTGTACACGTTAAACAGTGACTCCCCATTCCCGTCCTCCCACCTCCAGCCCCTGGCAACCACCTTTCTACATTCTGTCTTGATGGACTTGACTACTCTGGTACCTCATGGAAGTGGAATATTACAGTATTTGTTCATCCGTGCTGTAGTATGTGTCAGAAATCCATTTTTACAGGCTGAATAACATTCCGTGGTATGTACCTACCACAATCTGTGTATATATTCTCCCATCGAGGGACATTTGGGTTATTTTTCTTTTAGGCTATTTTGAATATAGTACAGAATACTGCTATAAAATTGATATACGAATACGTGTTTTAGCCTCTGATTTCAGTCCTTTTGTGTATATATCCCAAAGTGGAGTTGTTGAATCATATTGTAATTTTATGTTTAATTTTTTTGAGGAACTAGTGTATTGTTTTTCACAGTGGCTGAACCATTTGATATTTCCATTGTCTGTAGAATTTTGTGTTGTGTACATTTTTCTTGAGATTCAGTCATTAGATTTTAGTAAAGTTTCAAAGTAATTCAAACTCTATTCTAGTAGTCAAAGCTTCAAACTTTATTCTAATATTTAGTTCTTAACAGAATCATTTTAATTCCTGCATACTTAATGCAATAAATATTATATTACAGATATTAGTTATATTAAGCCTATTCACTTGTTTCCTCATTCTAACAAAACTCCCTTGAGTAGATGAGGCACAAGGCACTATTCTTCAACTTTAGAAGCATGGGTTAACTTCAGAAGTCTGGAATATTTAGAATCTTGTGTTCAGCAGTCTTGAGAACAAGTGTTAATTTTCAAGTTCACCAAAAGACTGAGATAACAAGACACAAAAAGTAGCATCAAATATTTTATCTGAAGTCTGTCTATACTGAGAGTATGGAAGCAGACTGGCATTAATTTTATTTCAGATGCATGGAAGGAAACCACAGGTCAGCGAACAGTGCTGTGTACCATTAGGTCCTTGGGTGTAAACTATTTTTAGTGTGCATATGACAGTGAATTGATTTATGTAAATGGTTTTAACAGGTTTGTTGTTTACTTTAAAATGGATTATTAATCAATGACATAATCATAATTGAAAGTTTTTCATCTAACTTTAGGATGATGACTAGCAAAACTAAATTAGTTAATTTATAGTAGAGGTATGATTCCCTTTTCACTTCCTCCAAACAAATAAAAGCAACCCAATGACAAAGGAAAGTCCAACAATATGTTTTGTCCTATAAATCTGTTGCACTCCAAAATGATTATATAAAGCTGAGTATGATAATTTGAAATTCTATTTAGGACTCTTTTTATTATACTTTATTTCCTACGACAGAGAATTTGTGCCATAAATTTTTTTTTAATAAATGAATTTTGGAATTATATTTTAGGACCAAATTTTTAAATCCAGAACAAACTAAAGAAAATTACATGTAACATCTACCATAGTTAGGCTACAACAAAGGGAGCTATCTCCCCCAAGACAAGTGATGACATCCCTCCTGCCCACCTCTTTTCTCCTTTCCCCCACTCTGCTCCGCTCTCTACCTTCCACCTCGCCTCTTCTTTTCTTCCAGTCACAATCTGGTGTTGATGGGACTGGAGCATATTTCAGCATCAGCTTTGGGCAGGAGAAAAGGTTGAGGACAACCAGTACAGAAGTATTAAACTGTATTTTAGAAAATCTGGATTTTACTTCTTTAGGTTAATTAGTTGAATCACTTGGTCCCCATTTCTTATTTGTAAAATGAGTTGATTGAAAAAGTAGAAGAATGTAATTTTTAAAAAGATTTCATTTTATTCATTTTTAGACAGAGGGGACGGGAGGGAGAAAGAGAGGGAAAGAAACATCAATGTGTGGTTGTCTTTCATGCACCCTGTACTGGGGACCTGGCCTGCAACCCAGGCACGTGCCCTGACTGGGAATCGAACCAGCAATCTTTTGGTTTGCAGGCCAGCACTCAGTTCACTGAGCCACACCATCCAGGGCAAGAATGTACTTTTTGAATTTCATTCTAATTTTGATTTTTTGTGGATGTGGGGGAATATGATTCTAGAACCTTAACAACACTCAAAATTCTAACAAATCTAACAAATTCCCCAAATAATCTTTATAGGTTCTCTGTAATATGTCTACCTTAGAGTTCTTATTTAGTTTGAAGTCAGGAACGATTCCCCTCTTATAAACCTCATATCTCTGAGTACAAGGTATTTTTCAAAATCGACACCTAGAAATATTGCAAATGCAAAGAAAATTGTTCTGATTAAGGAAGGTATAAAATTATTGTGGGAAACACAGTTTGAGTGGTTTTTTGAAGCTCTTAATTGGGTTTTGGTGCATATATTGGTTACTTAGATTAATGTATTTCAACTCTGTATCAGAGGTAACCTGCAGATAATGAAATATAATGACTTGCATAACTCAGATTTAAGCAGTGCACCTTAATCCAGTAGCTCTGTGTCTGTTTCTCTGTGACTTCCTTGGCTATACATTCCTCTGGCTTTTAACCTGTATTTTTATAATCCCTAAAAGAAAGAGGCTGTATTTTAAGAGTAAACCAATGTTTAACTAAATTTCTCAACACATTTCATTGATTTGAATTTTATCTTTGTACATTTCTGAACTAACTCCAGTTTCCATGAGAATGCCATGTGCTGACTGGCTTAGGTCTTAGTTCCTGAACTAAGCATGTATTAGAAAAAGAAAAGGGATTTTCTTTTGATTAATCATGCCCTACCCTAGAATTGGTGCTCCATTTAGTTTCACTTGATCTTTATGGGTGACATGAGAGTAGATTCCTGAACAAAACCAGTATTCCTTCAAGAAGGGGAATGAGAATAAATCCAGGGCAGGAATCTAGGAACATGCCCCATAGTTCCGTTTTCACCCCCAAAGAGCTTTACGCATGTCCTTAACTAAAATCTGCGCTTAAATGAAACAACCTCACCACCCCACACCACCCCAAAGAGGGACATTTCAGAAATATCATTTAGTTCCAGGGCCAGGATCTCTGGGTGATATATATGTAGTCCTCGTTCCCAGGCCTGGTGCAGCTCCTCATGGTCTTGCAAACTGTGGCTAAAGAATAACCTGTGTATGTCTATTCATAATGCTGGAGCAAGAGCAGGATGGATGATTGCAATATCCATTTTATTTTTAAAGGAGGTTAATGGAAAACCACACACACTGGCTACTCTTTCATAGTCCAGGAGTAGTGAGATCTCCTGGTACAGGCAGGAAGTTAATTTCTTAGTGTATTTGACAGCTGACAATTTTTATCTCTGAGAACGTCTCCTTTTTCCTTGTTCCCCATGGCACAGCTGAGATGGCCATTGTGAAGGGCAGTCCATTTGGGAACTGCAACTTCTAGTAGTTCTTTCACAGTGAAGGTGAAGTTGAGAGGGAGGGGTCTCAGGTGCCCCACAGCGGTAGTTCAGGACTGGCAGCATTAGGGTGACCTGGGTGTCCAGCCAGATCTATTGAATATGAATAGGGGCTTCAACAATCAATACCTCCCAGAGTATCAGATACACCCTCTAGTTTAAGAACTGTTGACTTAGACATTTAGCATGTTTCTGTGATTTGGCAAATCAGCTTCCTTAAAAACTAAGGGGACTACTTGTTGGTTCACGGTCGGTTCCATTTGCAGTAACCACAGTCAGAAGCTGCCTGGTCATCCTTTCAGAGCCTGTTAGAGCCTGAAGAGTCTATCTATACCTTGGGACCTTATACCACTGTCCCATATGTGTCTGTGCTTGTTCTTTGCCTTTATGATGCATCTCCACTTCATTTCCACAACAATGTGTGTTGTCTTCTTCATCAGGCAAGGGCCTGCCTATTAGCAGGAAGGAGATGCTTGGGAAAGGACAGCTGTGGGGTTAGGGTTAGGTGTCTTCCGGGCTCCAGTCTCATCTCCTGTGTGATCTCTGACTTCCTAGCCTCTGTTTTCCCAAACCTTAGCTTCCATGACTTGGCTTTTTGTTTGTTGGTCTGCTTTTGTTTTAACCCTTCTGGAGTCCACACTATTAGACTGTTATCTTTTGGGAGTTATACAGTCAGAGAAAGTCTCTTGTATCAAAGATCTAACCCCCCAACCCCTCCTGCCTTCAGCCTGATCTTATCATTATCCAATCTAGAAGCAATAGGCAACCCATTTCATCATTCTTAATTTGGTACTATTTAAGTTCCTTTTACTTAAAGCTGCCATAATAAATGCTTGGAGTAATCATGAAATTTGAAGCATTAGCTCATTAGTTAAGAGTGCTGATGCTAAGCTTTGCTTATCAGGGTGAGAAACTTGGGTCACTTACAGGGACAGGAAGCAAATAAGAAAAAGCAAGTTCCTTCTCTATTATCTGGGCTTTCTGTCTCCCTCTCTCAGCCCCTGGTGTCAAGGCCTCATGGGGAGCAGCTGGCAAAGTGTGGAATTGATGAGATAGTACTCTGAAGTAAAAAGCACTGACCTGCTGATACACTGGACAATGTTGATGAAAGAAGCCACACCAAAAAACTAATTTATAGTGAGAGAACAGACACTGGGTACTGTGTGGGAGGGGAAGTAGTGGAGTACTGGGTACTGGAGGGAAAGGTGACAGAGGCATAAGAAACCTTTGTGGTTGATGGATACGTTCATTATCTTGAATGAAGTGATAGTTTCACAGATGTATTCACGTGTCAACACTTATTAAAATGCACACTTTATTTACTTCTTTATTTTTCTAGTTCAGTTTTATTTTTTTATTGTTGTTCACGTACAGCTGTTTCCATTTTCCTGCCACCACTTCCCCCTCTCCACTCACCCTACCTCCCTTGCAGTCTCTCCCTTGTCCTACTCCGTTATCCTTGTCCATGAGTCCTTTATCCTTTTTGCTCGATCCCTCTACCCCTTTGCTGCCCCCTCCCCACCATACCTGACTCCATAGCTGTCATCCTGCTCTCTATGGGTCTATCCCCATTTTCCTTGTTGGGTCAGTTCATTAGATTTCTCATATGAGTGAGATCATATGGTAGTTGTCTTTCTCTGACTGGCCTATTTCTCTCAGCATAAATTTCTCTAGGTCCCTTCATGATATTGCAAAGGGTAAAAATTTCTTTTTTATAGTCGAGTAATATTCCATTGTGTAAATATCCCATAGTTGTTTTATGCACTTATCTACTGATGGTACTTGGGCTGCTTCCATGCCTTTGCGATCGCAAATGATGCTGCACTGAACAGAGGGGTGCCTGTGTTCTTTCAAATTAGTGTTTTGGGTTCCTTCAGATATATTCCCAGAATTGAGATCTCTGTTTTCAACTTTTTTTTAGATCAGAAAAAATAGAGCTTATACTATGGGCACCAAGCATATCTCACAAAGAGGCTATGCATATCAAAATGAGATATGTGAGGGAGTGCTTTGCATCCTTTTAATTAAGTCATCTTCCTCTTTCCTTTCTTTTTCCTGAGTGTTGGAAAGATACCCAGTGGGCTTCCACTCTGGCCTTTCTTTCCTCCTATGTGGATGGAGAGAGAAAGTGAGAGTATATCTCCTATGGATAGGCCACACCTGCATATTTTGGTACTGAACTGGTTGAGTAACTGTGTCATTAGTTTGGAGGTGTTCTCCGGAAATGGCAGTGGGAAAAGAAAAGACTTGAAATAAATCAAATTGATGAATGCATTACAAAGGCTGTTTAATTTGCTAAATTTCAGCCATTATATTCTACAAATGTAATAAATTTACTTATTATAAAAACATTTCCTCTTAATAAGGCAGCAACCACTAAAGTAATCGTATCTAGAACCTCAGCTTAAACTGCACATGTTCTTTGGCAAGTTGAAGGGCGTTTCAGTTGAAAGAAAGATTGTCTTGTTCCTTGAGTAGATGTTGTACTGGAGTATGAATCTGATGAATAGTGACTCTGGGGAGGTCTACAGCTGTTTCAAGTTAACTTTTTTTTTTTGTAGCTAACAAGTGAGGGACAAAAAAGATTATTTTCTCGGTAATTAAATATACCCGTATTTTGCTGTGTATAATGTGCACTTTTTTGCCCAAATTTTTGAGGGAAAAATAAGGATGCACATTATAATGCTTGGGTATAATGAGTACCTACCATGGATATAATAATGGGGATAATAGTTCCATGTATAATTCATGCAAAAATGTGGGTGTGCATTAGACATGGGAGCACATTATACATGGCAAAATACGGTAGTTTCTTTGAGAATTTACCATGTGTTATGTATGTTTTAGTTACTTTTAATGGTCTATTTCTTTTATAATGGTGAAATTGCATATCCTATGATACGGTATTTGGTCATGGATATCAGGTCAATGGAATCATGTATTCATCTAGAAAATGTTGATTTTTATATATTGAAATAGTCTGATGTACGGCTTCTTGGTGTCAAATCCCAACCCCATCATTCGTTACCAGCCTTGAATAAGTTACTTCATCTGATTCTGTTTCAGTTTCTTTGTCTGTGAAAAAAGGACAGTAAAAATGTGGAATTTATGAAGTTGCTGCAAGAATTAAAAGTGATTTAATATACGGAAAGTGCTTAGAATAGTGCCTTGCACACTGTAAGCGCAGCGTAACTATTAGCCTATCATTTATTACTGTGACAGCAAGAGTGTTTTATTTTAAGGATCTATACTTGGAAAGATGATATCTTCATACATTATTTACAGTTTGACCATTTTAAAAATCAGATGTGTATTTGATTTGAAATAGAGTTATTGGGGAAAACATTGTGAACCTTTTAACACGTATTAGCAGATACTAATTGTTACTATCATTAGCAATGTACCAGAGTCCCTAGAAATGGAATTATTAACACAAACTGGAATAATTTTATATTGATAAATCTTAAAATTAAACAATTTTCTCTACTTAATCTAGGAAAAAAGTCAGATAAGACAGGAGATATTTAGAAATGGAAGAATTTTTCAGAGAATCTGTTGTAAAGCAATAAAGTAACATTTAAGTGTAGGAAAGAGTCTACCCTGGTAAATGCTAATGAGCAGTGTTTCCTGTTGTTTGTTTTGCACTGTTCGGGAACTGTGGGCACTCAGGTATTTGGCCCGATATTATTTGAAAATTCGATAAACTTTTTTACTGCATTATACCAGTTGATTCTTGTCTTTTAAGCAAAAGAAACTCTGCATACCTTGTTGTATGCCTGTAGTCTAGTTCTAATGGGGAGCCAGAGGTTTCTTACAATTCACTTTTGCCTCCGTCAAAAGGCAGTTCCTTCAGGCTTACGCTCTGTAGATTCCACCACCTCTTGGGGAGGAAGTTCTCAACTGGTGTGTTGCTCATCTCTAAAACGTAATGTTTTAGTGTTCCTGTTTGAGTTCTTAAGCTTACATGTTTTCTCCATCTGTGATCAATTTTTACCCTTTTCCACCCTAATGTTCCTGAAACCAGTGTGGTTCTTTATGAAGGACTGAATTCTATATTGAATGGGAATTAGTAGCTTTTATTACTTCCCCCTCCCACCCTGCCCCAATAAAGAGCTGTTATTGAATCAATAGGGATTCCTACAACCAATCAAGTAAATAAGGTGTAAAGTGCATGAAGGAAAGATACTAAACTCTTGTGCACCTGTGGCCTGAGTGGGAATCTCTTCTCTGATGGAGGTGTGGGAGGTCAGGTTGATGGGTGGTCAGGTTGATAAGTGGTGACTGTGCCTTAAGGACATGTTAGCTCCCTCATTTTATCTCTTACAAATAGTGTGTCTTGGCCCTGTTTTAGGTAGTGGTCCTCTGATGGTAAAGGCAGGGTTGAATTTTATTTAGATTATTAGAATCTTAATTAGAATTATAGCTCTCAAATTTGGAGAATTTACTGAAACGAAAATGATGGGTGATAGTATAAATTCTTAGGCACCACTTTTCCGTTTCATTTGAAAACACTCCTTTCTTCATTATGTAATTACACTATTATTCAACCCACAGGTTAAAAAATTTATTTTCCCACACAGGTTAAAAAATTATCTGAATTTTGCTTTCTAGTTTCAACATAATTGAAATGTAAGATTTTTTTTCTTTTCCCAGGATGTTTTGACCAGTGTTAGAACAATACTTTTTATCCCAGGCGCCAAAGTATGGTACCTGTTACATGTTATAGAATTAGCTGTGGCCAGTGTTTCCTGTGAGATTTTACCCTCGCAGACGTCAGCCTCCAAAACCACCGAGGAAGCAAAAACAATAGTTCTCCTCACTAAGACTCCTTGACTTTGAAACTATCGTCAGATTTTTTTTGATAGGTATATTTAGCCTGTGGTTAGTCAAACCTTTAGGAGATTAACCCTTAGTAAGTCTTTCTTTAGTTTAATAGCAGGTAAGTGTTAACTGTTAAGGCATAGAAAGTAAGTAAATGTTATATCTAATCTTACCATTACGTAAATTTGGCTTGAATTCAAGCATATAATAATAGTAGCACTTTTTTTACAAATATATATTCTTTGGTTACAGTCTGACGGATCCTGATTTGGTAAATTTGGTGAGGGAGTCAATGTCTGCCCCTAAAATGAAAACAAACACACAAAGGAAAAAGCAAACTCTCCGAGATGGAGAGAACTTTTAGGAGTGGAAGTGGGGGGTGGGGGGAGGAGAGAGAGAGAGAGAGAGAGAGAGAGAGAGAGTGTGTGTGTGTGTACTTGTACAGAAACAAGGACGTCTACTTAGTTATATTATATTTGAAAGGGTATCTGTTACTGCATTTTAAACTTTACAGTATATTGGGAATATGTCTTACATGGCAGAATTATATCATAAAAGGGTAAATCATGGATATTTATATACATGTAATTTATACCACAGTAGGAGATATTGTTGCCTTCAGAGTCCCTGTTTCTTTTTTAGCTTTGGTATTTATAAGTTAATTCAAATCTGCGACAGAAAGTCATCTTGTAAGGGGTCTCCAACTCTAATGGCCAACCAAGTACTTTTATTTTACCAGCAGCTGTTATTTGGTGACTGTATGCAGCTGCTGTCTTTGAAAGGTATAAATAATAGGTTAGCCTTAATTTTTTGTGCCACTGTCATTGTTTTATAAAACTAAACATAACAGTGTCGGTAGAATAGGAAAACATTTTTAGAAAAGTATGTACTTTATGGCTGACAAAGTTTCGCCATCATTCACCATGCTATTTTGGTAAACACATTCCGAAACAGTTGTTGCTATTATGGGTTTGGGACTTTGTCTCTGTGGGAGTAAACTACTAGCTACAAATATTGTGGAACACTCTGAATATCTAACTGGAATTATTATCTAACTGGACTTATTATATTTCTTCTGTGTCTATATAAATTGGTATGTTACCTGATTTAGGCTAACATTCAGTCAAAGCTATTTTCTTTCAACTTTTACCTGAACATCTTCAATTCTAAAGATTATGGAAATGTAAGGAAACTTGGGTGGATATTATAGAATCATCTGCATCAGTAATTTTTATAAAATGTGGTGGATTTTTGCTGGTCTCTGGTGAAATGATAAATGTAAGGAAAATAGAGTGAGTTTTCCCTGAAGCTGCATGTGCGGTCCTTCATCATGGCCCTTCTGTTTTGGCGTTAAAATAACACCAAAACAAGCTCTTTTTGTTTTTTAGTAAAACATTGACACTACCGGTTTTTTAAATAAAAAGTTGGCATGCTATTTGGTGGTTGTTAAGTACGGGTGTTTTACATTTATTGCTCTGTGACATCGCAGAGTTTGAGAACTACTGGTAGAAAATGTACGGTTATTTGAAACTGGGTGTTCTTGATGGAAACTATGGCCCTTTGATTTCTCTTGGTGGTCTGTTTGGCATGGTGCACACAGTGGATTGTGTTTATATCCTGTGTAGGGTCCCTGGCCCTCCAGCTTTATTAGTTTCCTAGCTTTAGTTTTCTGTTCCCAGCTACATGACCTTGAAGACAAGGGTACGGATCCTTTTGCCTGGCAAATCCATATCATAGCCCTGTGCCTTCTCCATTTGTGGCTTCCCTTGTATCTTATCAGATTTTTTTCCAGGAAGATACAGTTATACTTGGCAGCCCATCTTTCTACTTAGCATTGGTCTTAGCTCTGTAACCAAGTATTGGCTTGTCTGGTTTGACCATTATGAAATCACCAGTAGCTTTGAGTATTTATTGATATTCTAATAGTATAAAAAAGCACTGTTAGATGCTACAGCAGATAGTAAGATACATGCCTATTCTTTAAGTAAATTGTAATCTACTAAGAATATTAAACACCCAAATAATTACATATTGTTTTTAAAATTTTGGTAAAACACACATAACAAAAGTTGCCATCTCAATCATTTGTAGGTATACGATTCAATGGTATTAAATACAGTACATTACCATTGTTGTGCAACCATCACCAACGTGCATCCCCACATGTCTTTCGTCTTGTAAAACAGATCCTCTCTACCCATTAAACAGTAACTCCGCATTCTCCCCTCCCCCAAGCCCCAGGCAGCCACCATTCTTTCTGTCCCTGAATTGGACTACTCCAGATACCTCACAGAAGTGGAATCAGTTTTTGCCTTATTGTGACTGGCATATTTCATTTAGTGTAATGCCCTCAAAGTTCCATGATTTTGTAGCATGTTGCAGAATTTTCTTCATTTTAAAGGGTGAATGATAATGTACTGATTTTGCTTATCCATTTATTTGTCAATAGACACGGGTTGATTCCACATTTTACCTGTTTTCTCTAATGCTCCTGTTTCTTGAATATGACTGTACAAATATCTCTTTGAGACTCTCTTTTCAATTCTTTTGGTTATATACCTAGAAGGAGAACTGCAGGATTATATGGTAATTGTACTTGTAATTTTTTGAGGAAGTACCATACTGTTGTGTACAGCCACTATACCATTTTATATTTTCACCAGCAGTGCACAAAAATTCCAGTTTCTCCACATATTTGCCAGTACTTGCTGTTTTCTCTTTTTTGTTGTGTTTTACTTTTTTGGATAGTTGCCATCCTAATAGGTATGAGGTAGTATCTGATTGTAGTTTGGATTTGTATCTATTTCCTTAACTATTAGTGCTGTTGAGTATGTTTTTGTGTGCTTGTTGACTATTCATATATCTTCTGTGGAATAATGTGTATTCAAGTCTTGTGCCCATTTTCAAGTCTGATTGGTTGGTTGTTTTTTATCAGTGAGTTTTGGAGTCCTGTCTGTGTTCTCAATATTACCCGTTAAGGGTAACAGATACATGATTTGCAAATATTATCTCTCACTCTGTGGGTTGTCTTTTTACTCTGTTTGATAGTGTCTTTTCATGTAAAAAACTTAAAAGTTTTTCCTGAAGTTCAATTTATCTGTTTTTTTCTTTTTGTTTCCTGTTTCATTGTGGTATTATATCCAATGAATTATTGCCAAGTCCAATGTCATGAAAATTTTGTCCTCTGTTTTCTTCTAAGAACTTTATTGTTTTAGGTCTTATATATAGATTCTTGATCCATTTTCAGTTAATATTTGTATAGGGTGTTAGATAAGGTTCGAATTCTATTCTTTTGCATGTGAATATACTGTTTTTCCAGCACCCTTAGTTGAAAAGGCTGTCCTTATCTCACTGAATGAACTCAGCACCCTTGTCAAAAGTCATTTGACCACGTTTGACAGGGTTTATTTTAGGACTCTCCATTTTATTCCATCGATTTCTATCTCTGTTTAGGCCATTATCACATGTTTTGATTAATAGAGCTTTGTAGAAAGTTTTGAAACCAGGAAGTGTGAGTCCTTCAGTTTATTCCCCCCAATATTGTTTTGCCTAATTGAGGTCCCTTCAGATTTCATATGAATTTTAGAATAGGCTTTTCTATTTCTGCAAGAAACATCATTGGAATTTTGATAGGGATTGCATTGAATCTGTAGATTACTTTGGGAAATGTTGACATTTTAATGATATTAGGTCTTTCAGTCACTGAATATGGGATGTGTTTCCATTTATTTATGTTTTGTCAGCTTCTTTCAGGAATGTTTTGTAGTTTTTATTGTATGTCTTTCACCTAGTTGATCAATTTCAAAGTATTGTATTCTTTTTAATGCTCTTGTAAATGGAATTGTTTTTGTAATTTCTTTTTCAGGTTTTTTATTGTTCATGAATAGAAATGTTAACAGATTTTTCGTGTGTGTTTTTACTCTGTATCTTGCTACTTTGTGGAATTTATTTATTAGTTCTAACAGGTTTTTTTTTAATTTATGGATTTTCTACATGTAAGATCATATCATCTGCAAATAGAGATAATTTTACTTCTTTTTAGTTTAATGCATTTTATTTCTTTTACTTGGTTCATGATTTGGGCTAGAACATTCCAGTACTATAATGAATAGAAGTGGTAACAGTGGACATCTTTGCGTTGTTCCTGATTTTAGAGGAAAAGTCTTCAGCCATTTATCATTGAGTATGAGATTCACAGTGGGTTTTTACATATGGCTTTTATTAAGTTGAGCAAGTTTCTTTCTATTTCTGATTTGACCGTTGTTATACAGAAAGGCTGTTGGATTTTGTCAAATGCAATGCTTTTTTGGCATTAGTTGATATGATTATGTGTTGTTTTGCTTCATTCTGTTGCTATGGCGTATTACATTGGTTGATTTTTATATTGTGAACCATCCTTGCATTCCAAGAGTACATCTTCCTCGATCAAGGTGTGTAATTCTTTTAATATGCTGCTGGATTCTGTTTGCTTCTATTTTGTTGAAGATTTCTGCATCAGTGGTTTGTACTTTTCTACTTTTGCAGTGTCTTTATCTGGCTTTAGTATTAAGTTAATTCCGCCTTCGTAGATTGAGTTAGGAAGTGTGTCCTCCTCTTCAATGTTTTATAGAAATTTGAGAATCTTTAGTATTTGGGTTTTTTGGTTTTTTTTGTTTTTTTTTTACATGCTTGGTAGAATTTACCAGTACGATAATCAGGCTTTTATTATCCCATAAAAAATATATCAGTTCGGCTGAATTTTTAAGTCTCACTATGATTTTTGAATTTTGTACTTGTGATATCTAAAGATGCTCTTTAAAAGAAAAAAAGCCGAATACATTAAAACTTTTAGTTTTCATTTGTTTCGTATGGTTCAGTTATAAAGGTTACATGTATTATGCATTTGAACACTTTGGAATATTATAATTTGTGACACTTTGTGATTTCATTTGTTTAGTTCCTGTAATTTAAAAATATTCTACCACAGATGCTTTTTAAGATTTCAGAGTTAAACTGCTAAACTGAGTGCCTAATGTGCCTCTGCTGTTGAGGTTTATAGTTATTTCTTGGCCTATGGCCATGTAACAGCCACTGCAAAGATTAGTGTGGTGAACTTGCTTTATTCTTCTATGACAGTCGTCTAGGTCTGTCCAGGATTTTCCGTCTCTCTTGCAGTTCAACAGCTATGCCCTTTTTGGTTTTGACTTTCAATAGTCTACCTTCAAAGGTCTTTTGTTTTCTGGCCGTTAAAGAAACTGGCTCAGTGTTCCTCTTAGACAATTATGTAATTGTTTACAGATAAGTGAAACTCTCTATGATGGTTTCTATGATGATTCTCTATTTCATTGAAGGCTTTTCATGCTGAAGTGATTGGTCATAATTTTTAGTGATTGAGAAGATTGTTTTTAAACCAAATAGCATTAAAAAACTTATTTTTTTTCTGATTTCATAGTGCATATAATTGTGGATTATGACAAATCTCTTCCATTTTTAAATGTAAGATAGCAGATTTAATGCTTAGTTAGTGCTGTTATAACATGCTTAAAGAAATACACTGGAAATTTTCACTTTATTGAAATAATAAAGTATTTTGATAATTGCAAATAAGGATGAAGCCATCTCATACAATAATGAGTTTAGAACTTCAAAAACATATCACATCAGCAACCCTAATTAACCCCAAGAGAGCAGTTTAGTGAAGAATATTTTGAATTCTTAATGTAATATTTATACTTACTGGCTTATTTTCATTATTATAAATGTTTCCAAGTATCACTTTGTTTTATTTAAACTTTTAGGGACATTTTTCGGAGTGATTTTCCATGGGGGATATCTTTCCACTTTTATTAAGTGAGCCATTAGGAAAATATGATTTGTTTATCACAGTTGATTTAAGCCAACCTATCAGTAACGCATCTGTTTCATAGAGTTAGGTACACCTGGAACATGGTAATGTGTAATTATTTTCTTGCAGAGTTGTTTAGAACAGTCATATTAAACAACTCTCAGCCGGTATTTAATGATCACTTGTTAGGTGCAGACTCTAAATGCTTTACATGTGTTAATTCATTCATGTTAAAAAATGTTTAAAATACATTACACAAAAATGTTTTGCTTCCTTTCTCCTTCTGTTTTCCTTTCCATTCTCCAGAATGGTGTCCCTTAAGACAGTTACTTTTAAAAAATAGCCCAAGTAAGAAATACTACTAGTTTCTATTAAGATTGTCCACTTATGGAGCTCTCCATCGGTAATAGGAGAAAAAAAGAGAAAGAATTCAGGAGACCTAAGTACTATCAGGAGATAGAGCAGATTCCCTGCACGGGTGCTGATTTACCTTGAGTGAATGCTCATTATGATAGGGAATCACAGGTGAATGAATGGTGGGGCCTGCTTCATTGAGCAGATCATGGAGCCATTTCCGGTGAGGAGAAGGTCAGAGAGAGCAATCTATTTTGAGAACCTGAACAACAGAATTTAAAAAACATGGCAAGCCGAACAAGGTAATAAAATATGCCAAAGAGCCAACAGAACTTGTAAACAGCAAAGATGGAATAACTGGCTTGGGCCAGTGGCTGGACAAGAAGTGTAGTCTTATATTTCCGAAGAATAAAAGAGAGAAATACGTGTTTTAAACAAATAGCTTCATACACAGGATGATCAGTATTGACCATATTTTTGAATATGTATGCTATGTTACTTTATATTTCATGTCAGATGATAGCTTATATTATATCTTATCTGCATTTGTATGTAGCTAGGACGTTTGATACACATTTATTCTGGGGAGGCAGCTTGCTATGAAAACAGCCTGGAATTTGAAATTTCATAGGTCCAGCTTTGAATTTCACCTCTTGAGATTTGAGTTATGCTAGGTCTGTATGAAATAAGTCCAGCCATCATTAATAGAATGAGAATGGTTTGCCAAACATCGATGTAATCTGGCAGCCAAGGCTAGTGGACTGGAATGCGCATGCGCAAGCAATGACCATTTCATTGTACTAGTCAGTGGGGTGGGTAGACACCACTGAGTGAGCAAGTGTACTGTGTTGCCATCTCATTCAGAATGACTGAGAAAGTAGAGCAATGAATCTGCATCAAATTTTGTGTTAAGCTTGAACATTCCTTTGCTGAAGCTATTCAGATGATTCATAAGGCCGCAGCTATGGGCAACTGGTGATTGGCAGCTTCATGCTGACAGCGTGTCCGCTCATGCATCACATCTTGTGCAGAGTTATTTTGTGAAACATCAAATCACCCAGGTGACTCAGCCCCCCTACAGCCCAGAATTGGCACCCTGCAACTTCTGGCTTTTCCCATAACGGAATCACCTTTGAAGGGAAATCGATCAGATCATTGATGAGATTCAGGAAAATATGACAAAGCAGCTGATGATAATTGGGATAATTGTGTGAGGTACCAAGGTGCCTAGTTTTAAGGGGACTGTGTTGTCATTATCCTACACACAGTGTTTCTTGTAACTTGTATCTTCTTCAATAAATGTGTCTGTTTTTCATATTAGACAGCTGGATACCTTCTGGACAGAACTCATAGGCCTTGAGCTAGCTACTTATTTGACTATCCCCCCATCCCTAGTTTAACAGAGAGATAATTGACATCTAACATTGCCTAAGTTTAAGGTGTACAGTGTAATGATCTGAGATGGGTATGTATTGTACACTATTTATCACAATAAGTTTTGTTAACATCTATAGCATTTTTCCCTTATCATAAGAACTTTCAAAATGTATTCTCTTAATGTTTTTGAAATATAATAAGGTATTGATAACTATAGTTACCATGCTATACATCACATTCCCCAGGACTTATGTATCTAGTAAGTGGAAATTTCTACCTTTAGACCACCTTTACCCATTTCCCCACAACCCCCCTACTCCAAATCCCATTCTCTGGCAACCACTAATCTGTTCCCTATTTCCATTTTTCTATGAGTTCTGCTTCTCTCTCTCTCTCTCTGTCCATCCATGTTGTCACAAATGGCAGGATTTCCTTCTTTTTATGGTTGAATAATATTTCATTGTGTATATACATACACCACTTTATTTATTTAATTTTTTTTTGTCCATTCATCCATCCGTGGACACTGGGTTGTTTCCATGTCTTGGCTATTGTAAAATAATGCTGCAATGAACATATATCCTTTTGAGTTAGTGTTTCAGAACTAAAATGTTGGTTTTACTCTTGTCATTTAAAAGTATCATTTAAATATGTTCTCTGATTATGAAGTAAAAGAAACACTTAAAATAAAAGAGACCTATGCTAAAAAGATAAGCATCAGCAATACTGGGAAGCAAACAAAAAGATCTCTTCAGGGATTCAGTGGTTCTTGGATGGTAAATTTAACTAATTAAAAATAAATTGAAAAATTAAAGAACAGAATTATTTCCCAGTAGTCTTTAGACAGGATAAACAATGGCTATAATGAATAACAAGGTTTTAAAAGATCAGGCTTTAAAATTTTAGTGTGAGAAAAATTGAACATTGAACATATTTATATATTATTCTTGATTTCAAACAGTGAAAATTTCTAAGGTTGTATTTTTTACGAAAATGCTGTGTTGACTCTTTATTATCGTGTCAGTTAAAAGTTAAATGAATATGCCTTTCATTTCCAAATAATGTGGTATATGTAGGAGATACTAAAATTTTAGTTTTATGATAGGCAAAGAAATGTCAGTGATACAAAAATAATGTGAACCTTAAATTTCTTTTCATTAATCATTGTAGACTTTATAAAAGTATTTGACATGGAGGTATGTATTTGAAGATAATGTTACATTATTGGCATAATCATTCTTGAATGGTCAAAACATAAATAATTGCAAACTTACGTGCCTGTTAGAAATAAAATGAATATGAAGTATTGCAGATATTTGTTTTTTTTATTTCTTGTATAAACTGCAAATGTTACTAAAGTAGCACTTTTTTTTATGTAAGTGTGCACTGTTTCTAAAATTTGAGCCTTATTTATTACTGTCATTTGAACAGGTGTCTCAATGCTTGTACCTATTGCAAAACTAAACATGCTAGAGGGGATTTGGCCAGTTATCCGATTGATGAACTAGTAGATAGAGCCAAACAGTCGTTTCAAGGTAAGTGCATCCGGAATTATGTACAGTTTTAGTCTTCCTAATAAATTATAGTTGTCTTCTAATATAGTTTAATTTAAATGCATACTCTTTAGCTTTCTGAAGAGTTTACCAATATTTCAGCCTTTCTGATAGAGTCAGTTAATCAGGTTATAATATTCACATTATTGTTCTTTAATCACTCTTCCACTTTTTTATGACTCTAAGGTAAGTGGTATTATTTGAATTTTATCACCTCTCTTTAGAGTCTATGAAAAGACAAAAAATAAAAATGAAATCTATGACCTTTTAATGTGTGTTAAAACTTTTGTGGACTAAGTGGTATACTTTTTAAGATTTTTACTTCTTTTCTTTGGTCATTTCTGGACCATTGAAAAGAGAGCTAAGAGTTTCCCAGAGTCTTGGAAGGAGAAGGTAGATTTTACTGTCATCCAGTAAAAATGGCCTTCCTTATCCATAGGACTGTTGGGCCAGCAAAGAGTGGTCCTGGAAGAGAGCCCTGAAGAGAATGATTCTTCATGTGGCTGGCCAGCTACTTCTGAATCATCACTTGCTGGGAAATGTGACTGTCTAGCTATTTCTCAGCACATAGCAAGATTTATCTTTTACATGAGTCACAGTTGTGTTGGGTGACACATAACTGCTTAAGCCATAAACTTCCTTTTTTGTCTTTGTGTATAATATGTGTACATAACATTGGTGTGCTTTTACACCCAACCAACAGCAGATAATCTGTTGTCTCGTAATCTTGTGGGTTAGTAGTCATTGGCAGTGCACTTTTCCTTTCAGCGAGTAACTTGGAGTGCTACTTTCAGTACTTCACACCCTGAATCTCAGCAAGTATGAGTTCCAAGCGCATTTCTTTATTTGTCTATGTAAATCTGTTATCAACATGAATTTGGAATGTTCTTTATAATAGAAAGACGAATAACCTTGGTTGATTTATTAACACCTCCCAGTAATTTTTTTCTACTTTTACATTCTTAGCCCAATTCCCTCTTCAGTTCCCATTCAGGCTGTGTGAAACAGCAGGTGAGAGGAAACTCTGTGACTCTTCCCAGGGCTGTTTTAGAGTGTGGGTGTTACTGAGGGGAAGTCTGGGCGGCTGTCTTTTCTACCGCAACTACTGTAAGGATTTTTCAGAAAGGGGATACATTTGCATGGAAACCTAATGTATGTGAAAAATACTGCTTTTCTGACATTCTTATGTGGTGGTTGTATTTTTACTTGTCTGTCAGTTAATGGAAATATTAAAACTATATGATCTATCCAGCAAACACTGCAAATTGGAAGGCATACAGTTTGGTTTCTTTGACGCACTTTTTCAACATTATGTGTTTCTAATGCAACTACATATAACTTTTAAAATCCTCTCATTTTACTCTGAAAATTTGTTTGAAAAATATAAAGCTGTTAAGTCACAATGTAGGGGAAGTATTCTTTTGACCTCCTCACACCTCATATCATCTATAATCTATACTAACATTTTGATATGATTTCTTCAATACTAGGTATGGACACATTTGTGTATTATATGTGACTTGAGGGGGAAAAAGAAAGGAGTAACCACAGTTTTTATGAAATGATGATAGAATTACTCTAAGTATATCCAACAAACTTAGCTCCCTGGTTTATCTTTAGAAATGCCAGCTGAGCAGCGGAGACACCGAGTGTTATGCCTGTCAGACTTGGATTGGTAGTTAACACTGACATGTCCAAGTGCTTTGGGCTGATGAAAGCGAGTGGCTTATTGGAGTTTAGGAGTGACTTAGTGGCTGTTTATAAAGAAAGTATTAGAAGAGATTTATTTAGTATTGCTTTCATCATCATCATTGGTAGATATATTTATTTCCAATCATGGAATGTTTGCAATGTAAGGTTTTTTCTGTTGTCTTGTTGTTTGTATATTAGAATTGAAACTGAAGGCTAGTTATTGGACTGGCGAGCTCATTTGCTTGAAATGTGGAACTGTTACTAAGATATTGAGGTCATAACTTTTTTAGAGAAGCCGTTGTATTTAGGAAAATGTTAAGTTGTTAAGTATTTTGATGTCCTTTGCTGGCAGAGAGTTTGAATTTGAAACAGTGGTCTGCTGTTTACCAGGCACGTGGTCTGAACAAGGTGCCTGGCCTCTCCGAGCCATGGTCTTCTTGTTGCTGTGACATATAGTGGTGTTCCCTGGAAGAATTTGAGATGACTTATGTGAAGTAATTGCCTGTGTCCTTATTATGAAGGAGACATGTTACTTAAGCTGAAGGAATTTAAAATGAAACCAAAGAGAGAAGTCTGATCAAAATCAGTTCCAATATTGAGAATATTGGAACATCTGTAAAAAACATTAATGACTAGAATCAAATGACAGATTTTCTTTTGCTTTTAAAATATATTTTATGAAAAATGTCTCTGTAGATGGAAACTATTTAGTATGACAATTACCTTTCATTTTCTTAATTTTAGGAAAATGAATTCATGCTAAGAATGACCTTATAATCTCTTTCTACTGCAGGAAATAAATATCTGTAGCTCACATTTTGAAGATATTAGATTAGTTTATTATCTCTTTTTTTCCCTGCAAAAGGCAGTGAGCTTTTAATGGTCTTATAGAATTTCCATTTTGGAGCTTTAAAATTGTGAAGAGTAATTGTGCAGGTAAATATAGAGAGAAATAACCCATTTTTTTAGTTTTACAATTTTTGCACATTTAGGTCTTTAGTAACTCAGTTGTTAGGAATATTCTGTGGGCTACAACCCCTTAAATTCTGCATTATATCATTATGAAATTGTCTGTCCTGTAATGAATAATGAAAAATAAATATTATACTTTGAAAGGTTATGTTAAGATGAAAAAGTTTAAATACGCTGCTAATAAATTTTAGCGCAATGTTTAAAGTCAGTGGAAATTAAATTTCCCCTCGTGAAAATTACATTTGCTCTCTTTATTTTTCTTAAAAATTTTAATAACTTTGTGTAGAAATACAAAATGATTTTTAAAAACTCTAAACCAGTTGTGGAATGGGAAATAGAACCCAGATTGCCTGTCATGGTATAATAAGATCACAATTTCTTTCTGAGTAACAGAATAGTGTATTTATGGAACATTTTCTATTCATTAAAGTATATTTCTTAGTAGTCTAATGAGTGCAAAGAGATTAAGGGCCAACCCAAAGGCAAGGGCACATTTAGAAGTAATTCATGAAATCATTCCGAATGTAAAATGGTTTCCCAAAGCACTAAAATATGCTGACTATGCAATCAGGCAGAAAAAAAAGGGAGAGAGAGGAAGGCAGCTTATTACCTTTTGTATGGATAGCATTAAAGTCAAATTTATTTATATTTTGGAATAGAGGCTTGTTTACCCTTTAAATATATGTGTTTGTGTATGTGTGTTTTTAATTTTTATTTAATTGGTTTCCTGGCTCCCCCCCACCCCCCACCACTGAACCTAGTCCCTTTGACATTTTCTTCACCTCTTTTGACCTTCTCAGTGTGTTTATCATTTTTGTGGGCAGTTCTGCATCTGAGTATAAGATTTACCAGGTAACGTCTGGGTATCATCTCATTGTTTTAACAGACTGTTGGGAAACCTTCCCCCTTACTTCCTCACCTATGTCTAGATTTAGGTTTTAAAAATTCCTAGGCATTGCTGTGTCTGGGGGCTGAGGTTTGACATGGTTGCATTTTAGATATCTAGAAAAACATGTCAAGCAGTGACCAAGATTTTATTGAGGCCAGAGTGAATTTACAAGCTAGTGTTTTCTAGCATATTTGTATTGATTTTTCTCTAGCAGCTAATCAATCAGTTTCAGTTGTATAAGTGATGGAACAAACCTTTTTAAGTGTGCTGGGTGAGTGGTGTGGAAACAACACCTTTCACTGCCGTCTCTGGAATCAAAATGTAGAGATGATGGATGAGCTGTTTTTATAGCTATCGTGTGCTTTTCTAGATTTCATTTGTGTGTTGCTACTTTTTCCCCCCTTCATAAATCTGAAAAAAACCTGCAAGCCTTAAGTGGCATAAACCAGTTATAGAAAGGTAAATTAAGGTGAAATATTCAAAGCAAGGAGAAAATGTTTTGATGCTTAATGATTTTAGTATTAATGTTGGAATTTTAAAAAAATGAATTCTGTTTTATTTCAAAACTTGCAAAGAAAGATATCATCTAATGTGTACAAGATTAATTGTGAAATGCAACTGGAAAACATGGCTTCCTGCCCTTTTAGATCATAAAGAGTATGAATAATATTTGATTTTCTGATGTATGAACTTCACATTGTTGGTTGTTTGGTTTACATCAAGCCACACTGGACTGATCATCTTTAGCAAGAGTTACTGTATGTTAAGGTCAGAAGGAGACCAATAATTGCATCCTTTTAATTTATAAGGTAGTTTTAAATCTTTTTTATTCAATTAATTTTTTTCATTTGTGGTATGTTCAAATAAAATTGAAAAATCTATTTCTTCTAAAGGATTAATAATGTTAATTCACTTTTTTTGTACATCATCAGCTTCTAAAAGAAGAATTTCCAGCAGCTTACCTTAAATGATTGTATGTAATAGACCATGAAAATAAAAGCTGTATAAAATGCTGTGCTGTGTTTGGAAAGAGGGAAGATGATTTTACTAACTGATAAATCCTGCTTTTCCAGAAGAGTAATGAAATAGTGTGGTTTATATAATTTGAAATGCATTGTGTAAAAGGAGGCATATAGTTCATAATGAAAAATGTACATATTTCTAGGCTGTAAACACTAAGAATTATTTTTATACATCCTTTTCTAAGAGACACTGAATAATAAAATTTAAATGCCTTTAGCTGCTAATGTATAGAAATTCAAGACACAGTCTCTATATGGCCTTTTCTTCTGTTGAATCTCACAAACACCACCCAAAATAATATTAATTTATAAAATAATTTTAATGGGTGAGCTAAATAAATGCATATAATGTATATAACTTGATAGGGGGACATGGCGCCTAATTTGTTGTTTATCAGATATTCAGTTTAAATAAGCTGAGATTAATCTATTTGATTTTGGAAACTGTTAATTAAAGCTATCCATGGCAAAGCGTAGTATAACTTACCTGGCTTTTGTCTATTCAGATCTCTCAATTTCTAACTCATTGGTGTTCAAATCTTTCTGCAAATGAAAATTGGAAAGTATAAGCAGAACAGCCATGGTTAAAGTAGATGTGGAACCCTATTTAATGAACTTACTTTTTTTTAAACCTCTGAGGCCTTTCCTTAGAACCTTTAGCACCCAGCCTAAATTGGTTGGTTTAGATTAGTATTTCTCCCATGTATTCGTTAACACACCAACTCAGGGGTGGCAGACATTTTCTTAAAGGATCAGCTAGTAAATATTTTAGGCTTTGTGGACTGTGTGTGTTCCAACTGTTTCTTTTTTTTTTTCCTGTTCTTATAGTATATGAACAGCCATAGACAACCAATGAGGGGGGGCAGCTGTGTTCCTGTAAAACTTTGTTCATAAAAGGAGTTATGATGAGAAGTTTCAATAGTCAACTTTGAGGCAAGCTAAGTTAAATAAGACTCTTTGTGGAAGAACCTTTCTGTTGTCTTTTTAAAAAAGATTTTGTGTATTTATTTTTAGAGAGAGGGGAAGGAAGGGAGAAAGAGAGGGAGAGAAACATCAGTGTGTGGTTGTCTCTCATACAGCCCCTACTGGGGACCTGGCCTGCAACCCAGGCATGTGCCCTGACTGGGAATTGAACTGGCAACCCTTTGGTTCACAAGGCCTGGGTTCAATTCACTGAGCCACACTAGCCAGAGCTTTGTTGTCTTTTATATGCTAATATAGATTATAAATCTATAAGAGAAGTATGTGGTTTTTAGGAACTAATGTTATCTAGAAAAGATCATTGTCTCAGTTTGGCTCTTCATTTTAGTCACTTGGCAAATTTATAAATCCAAAGCCAAACTTTATGCCTGGGGGCTGCATTTTCTAAAATACTCTATAGCTAATTTTAATGTATAGGCAAAGTTGAAAACTAGAATTGAGAAACACTAGTTTAGATAAATTTGGTTGAAGCTATAAAATAAACGGACTCTTTCAACCTTTATTGGGGGAGATTGTGAGGAAGAAACCCTGGTGGATTAGTGAAGAATGAGCCTGGTTAGGGAGGTTGGAGGGGCAGCATGGTGTTGCCAGTTTGCTGGCCCACCCTGAGAGTCAGTGGATGGTTCTGAAATCCAGAGATGCTTATTTAAGTTAAAGGGCTCAATTATTTTTGTTATCTCCAAGGCATCAGAAAAGAGTCCACTGTACTCTGTGGGAATTGAAAAAACGAAAAAGACATGGTCCTCGTCTTCAAGGAACTCCTTCTAGTTTAGAAAGACAGAGTGGCTCACTGGAATAATGAATATTAAAGGACACAGAAGCAGGAAGCAAGCCTCCAGATAACGAAATCATTGAGCCTTTTAACCTAAATAAGCACCTATGGATTTTGAAAACATCCCTTATCTATCTAGGGTGGTATTAGCAAATTGAGAACACTGTGTCCACCTTCTCTACCTCCTGGTATTCTTTACTAATCAACCAGGTTTTTCCTCAGAATCGTCTCAATACATAATTCTTGTTAGAGATTATACTTGGAATTCTAGATGAAACCTACTTGCCATTCTGAATCTTGAGGTTTATGTGATGCTGTTACTGAACAAAAATAGGGGTGCAGCTGCCTGCCACCACAGAAGCCAAATTCTTAAGGCAGAGGCTGGTGAGAAAGGAAAGAGGTTTTTGTTTGGATGCTGAATTATCTGGGAGAGTGGGGGGTTCCCTGTCTCAAAGCTCATCTCCTCCACAAAACCCAGACAAAACCCAGTTGTCCTCAGCAAGATTGAAACAAAAGGCAGTGCCCAGAGTTCCTGTTCCTGCTCCATTTTGAAGTACTGTCCTTTGGAGCCCAAAGTGGATGCTGTGTGGTCAAACAGGTAGTTTAGCTTGTTTCCAGATGCTGCATGGCTTCAGGCTCCATCTTGGAGACTGTGCGTGGAGCTGGCACAGCCATGGCCATGCAGCTGCTAGGACTGCAAGGTTCCGTGCTCCTGGGCTGAGAGTGTGTGAATGCAACAGCAAATGTTTCACCAGCTCAGAGAGACTGAGAGAGACTCCCTTGTGGAGGCCACGGACCACGCGACTGCTAAGATCACGTGGCCCATGGAGAGGACAGGCCAGTGTGCCTCCCTAGCAGTGACTGATAAGCAAGAGTGTGTTTCTTTGTTCCCCTGTTTCAGGTGTGGGACGACTTTCTCAGAATCACCAATTAACTTTCGAAACTTTGCAGCTTTGGGTGGGGTCCCAACCAATCTCTTTCCCCAAGCTAGACTGACAGGCTTCTTTGGTCTAGCACTTACCCCTGCCACTGTTTTGACTTCTGTTGCACATATACCTGCCTTTCCCTAGTCCCACCCCCAGTCCGGCACTGGAAGAGGGTAGGAGGGCTTTTTTCCTCTTATCCAATTACCTTGCTAGCATTTTGCACACTCAGTGTAAAAACCTTCCCCTCCCCTCATATGGTTGAAGAGGGGAGATTCTGGTGGTGTTTCATCAGCTCTGCACCTCCCATGCCCTAGGTGCCCCTCATGCAGTGAGTTGCCAGTGAGCACTCACCAGCAGAGGTAGGAACCCTGGGAACTCCACACAGCCTCTCAGGCGTCACTGAGGGTGGCCTCAGCAGGAGGGGCAGGGCACGTGCAGCTAGGAGGAGGACCTCCATGCCGGATGTGGAGCATCTGCAAGGCACGTGCTTCTTTACCCCGGCAATGGGGCCTCCCATTCAGAAGTGAAACTTGGTGCCCTCACCATGCCTTGGGTAGTTCATGAAGGCGTTGACTGGCTGCACACCACACCCACAGAGCTTGGACCTCCGGCCTCCCTCCCTGAGTGGAGCAGCTTGGTTCCATTCCCATGGCCCAGCTCCATCTCTCAGGGTGGTACCTCCTGTCCCCCACTCTCAGCCTGCTCCCAGTGATCAGGACAGGCTGTGTATCTGTGCCAGTGCCAGAGGTCTATAAAAGAAAGACACCAAATAATGAGTCTTTTGAAGCAAGTATTGGAATTATAGAATTGTTATTTTTTCATTTATTCAGCAAGTATTTATTGAGCATTTATTTAGAAATACTTCATGTTTTTACTAATACACACATGTTTTATGAAAGTGGGGATAAGAGTACATTATTATAGTCAGTCTGTGATTACTTCTTCCAGTAAGATAGGCCCGTGGGTAAGATTTGCTGATAACTGAGTAAATAGCTTACCCTTGCTTCTGGAAACAAGGATTGAGTCCCAGGGTTGTTTTACAGAATGACATTTGTTCAAAAGTCTCCGAGCTTTCACAGTTCAGAATACATATAATCCAAAGTACAGAAAATTTGGAGCTTCTGGGAACACCTTCTTGTATCCATTTTTTAGGGAAATCAGAGTAATTAACCCTTTATTGTTACTGGAGATTTTTATTCTTTTCCTCTATTGTGTTCTATAAAACAACTTGCAAATATGCAAATAAGTATAACATATTTACTTATTATAATAAATAAAATAATGAGATCTGGGAAAACAGATAAGAATAGCAAAAATCAAGGCTTGGTGTGGGTTTAGAACACAGGAAATTGGACCATAGTCACATAGGCAGTTTTGACTCTGAACTTTTTGAAAGCTTACTATATATAAGGGGGAAAAAACCCAAACACCCAGCTTGGCATTAAATTTGAAAGAAAACTTTCGCATGGTCTTCATATAATGAGTATTGAGAGATGTAGTAGGTCTCAAGAGCATCACTTTAACACTCAAATTCACATATTGTGTTTCTTAAAGTTGTATATTTTGGCATTCCTTGTTAAAATTTGCAATCGTGCCCTGAAAAACATAACACTCTGAAAGGATTTCTTAGGAGGCTGAGACAATACATTCCAACAAGTGTTTGTGACTCTCTAGTGATCCTTCCCCACTTCCATAGCCATTGTGCGCCAGAAAGGAGTCCTGTTACAGAGGCTAATAATAGCTCAAGGGTTTGCTCGCACATACTAGGTCGTTTTGTGGGGTGATACAGCCGAGTGCAGGAAGAAGATATTAGAATTTGTCTTTGTACTTTTTCTTTCTTTAACACTTTCTTTCTTTTTTAATATATTTTGTATTGTACATAATTTATTAGTATGCTAGTATAGAATACAATTAATAAATGTATATGCAGATATATCTTAAATTCTTTTTTATTGTGTGTAATTAAGATTTTATTGCTTATTAATTATGTCATTCTGTACATTGTTAAGTAAACAGATTTTGATAAAATATGCTTATTCCTAAAATCTTTAACTGATTCAGGAAAGTGATTTTTCAAAATGCAGAGACCAGTAATTTAGAGAATGAATAGCCTGCCCATTTTCCACTATAAACCTAATTCGTTCAGCCAGGCATTTGAAGTAAGTAGGGCAGCAGAGTTCTTTGCTCTCTGTCAAGGTCCTGAGTTGCCCATATTCTTTTGACTGAGTGCAAATCCATCTGCTTTTGAGATCAAATGAGCAAATAATGAAGTTTATGCCCTTTGCAGGAGAACTGAATGAAGTACTTGAGAAGGACCCTCGCCCTGCATCTCTGCTCTGAGGTGGAGAGATTATCCTCGCAGTGCATGTGCGCCCTTTCTTCCGTCTGCGTTCTAGGTCACTGAAGGCTGAGCCAGAGGCATGGGGTCAGGCAGCTGTGGCAGTGTGTAGATGGGTTTAGTAGGTGCTCAGTAAGTGTTGAGCGAGTAGCTAATCCTGAGTTGATTAGGCCTGATGGAATTCCACGTGCAACTTGGAACCTATAATGATAATGTAGCCTGGAAAAGCTGTATGTCTGAAGTGGGCAAGAGCTATTGCTTAGTGTCGCTGCTCCTCAGGCACAGTTGAATACTGGGTCTTATAACACAGGCTCGATTTTATGACATGAGGTATTTAGTGGTAGTGGTTTTCCAAGATTTGCAACAGAAAAATTATTTACTTATAGAAATTATTTCCTGATGTTAACAGGTATCTCTCATTTCACTAAATGGGTATATCCAATTAGACCCACTTAGATCTAGTTATAAATAAATATATATGTATTTGCTGTGATATTTTTCTTTTACAGAACAGAATTCTACAAACAATTTTTTGTGACAAGGGTACAAAAGTTAACCAAGGGTTTGCTTTCAGAGTTTGAACCAAGGCTGATCTGTCTCTGGGATCATTTTGGTGAACTTTAAAAGCTGCATGTTAGTTTTGGAAGGTTGTTTAATGGAATTTTAATAGCCCTGGAAAGATGTGAAAGTGATACTGCTACCTGGTGGTTTGTAAACCTGACCTTTGTAAGATGTTTTCTGGGCAAAAGTACTACTTTATGATGCCAGCAGCTTTTATTGATTCTGCAGAGTCTGCAGTTTTCTAACACTGGCTGTCAATTCATTCCAGCTGAAAAATTATTAAATTTCTTCTCCTGCTCGTGTGGATATTAAAGTGCAGTAAACATACTTGCACAATGTCAGGTACAGTGAGCACAATTTTCTGCATGAAAAAAAAATGTTTGTTAGTGAGACCTTGGCTGCTCTGCAGAGGTTATAAATTTTTATATTTCTTTTTATTTGTTGCTCTCAGTTATATATTTTATTTCTCTTGGTGAGTTCCAGCACATTTCTTGTTATTTCTAATCTAAGAGAGTAAAGTTTAATTTAGATTGCTGACTTTAAAAAAATATGCCCTCTAGTTAATCATTTCTGGTACCATCAACAAAACAAGGATGAGAACCAGGGGGTAAGAGGATTTAACTAGTGAAAATGCAGTTGAGGTGTAATGAGAAAGACCTGATGAAAGTGTGAGCTGAATGAATAATGGAAGAAATGAATGATTAGTTGACCAGACACTCTACGCAGGTCATTTTGATTTGTTGAATTTTTGTTAAGGAAGGTGAACAATGATGAGATAGTAACCATTTATTGGACGTGGGTCTTAACCTTTACCGTTTCTGAGAATAATCTCTGGACCTGTGGGGTGTATGTTCAAATACAAATATCTGGTCAGATCCCCAGTTCAGTTGGTCTGCCACAGGTCCAAGAATTTGCATTTGCAAGCGAATCCAACTAACTCAGATTCAGGTGTGTGAGAACCACTTCTAGAAACTTTTGTCTAGAGAACTTTCTTAATTAAATATACTGAGTCATTTCATCAAAATATTCAGTGGAAGTGGAGAAGAAGCATACTATTTATCTGAGGAAATAATGTAAAAACCTGGGCCTGGTTTCCCATGTAAAAGGAAAAACCAACTCCACTTTTCCCACACCAGGCCTTTCAGCAGGTTACATGGGGTGCTTTCAAATAGTTTCCTAGGCTCCGCCTCAAAGATATTCTGATTCTGTGAGCTAGGCTAAAGACTGGAGATGTTAGTTGTTTTTTTTTTAAGCAATCTAGTTCTTGTTGATCTCTAAGTTTATGGAGATTTTTTTCCTTTATAAGTATCACTTTTGTACATCCTTTCACTCCAGAAAGAATATCACACTGTTAAAAGACTGAGATATGGGAATTTGAAACATTTGATAGACTAAAACTTTTTTATCTGTGGAATTGCTCGATTCTGTTTGATCATAGAATAACCTGAAAATCTGAGAATTTACCTTTAACATAATAAACTATATTATGAAGACTTCTCAGGAGAATCTGGAAGCCACCTTGCTTTCCCTATTTCATTTCCTACCTAGGCCTGTAGTTTTAATTACAGGTTTATGAGTAAGTCAAAGAACTGCAGAGTAGGAGGAAACCTTTGCTATCACCTGTAGGCCTTCATTTCCAGATGAGGAGCACGAAGCCTAAGGAGGGTGAGTAACTCCCATAAGCTCCGGCCCACCGCTCCAGTTCTCTGACCACCGCACGGTGGCTTCTTCAGCTCCTCATACTAGTTCTTAAATGTCTGCTTGGAAAGACAGTTCAGGGTGTGTGGGGGGAAAAAGACATGTAGTAGGAGAAATTTAGGGAAAGAAAATTTGTGGACTGGAAGACTAAGTTAGTGGTGGCTTCTCAGCAGAGGAAAGACTTAAGTCCACTAAGGGTGGTTTGCATTTGGAAGAAAATACAGTTCAACTGTGGATCAAAGTTCATGAGGCCCCACAAGATCGAACTGCACTCTCCATCCCAAAGATCACACTGTCTCTCTAACCTCCGATCATCCAGCTGTTCTTCCTTAGTTTCTAGAACATAGCACTTGCTCTTCCCCCTTTGTCGAAAGGCCTTACCTGTGGTGTTTGCATGCCTGTCTCTTTCATATTAAAGTATCAGCTTAAATATCCCCTTCTTACAGGGCCCATCTCTGAATAACTTTTAAGGGAGTCTTCCCTTTTATTCTCTATCATACAACACTGTTTATTTCCTCCGAAGCACTTACGATCATTTCTATTTTATAGCTACCTGTTTCTTCATTTCTTTTTTAAAATAAAAAAATTCAATCATAGTTTATATTCATCATTATTTTGTATTAGTTTCCGGTATACCGCATAGTGGCTAGACAGTCATATACTTTATGAAGTGATTTTTGTGGTACTTCCAGTGCCCACCTGCCCCTGTACATAGTTGTTAGAGTGTTATTGGCTATGTTCCCTGTGCCGTTGCTGTACTTTATATTCCCATGACGATTTTGTAACTACCAACCTGGACTTCTCAGTCCCCTCCCCTTTCTGTTTAGTTCCTCTTTATTCTGAGAAACTAGTGAGAATGTCTATTTAACTCATCACTGGAGTTTAGAGTGTGGTGTAGCACAGGGCATCTATTGGGTCCCTAATAAATACTCATTGAAGAAATGTGTAAATAAACATTGTAACTTATAAATTGATAGAATTCTGTGAAATTTAGATCTATTTAAAAATGTTCTTCATAATAAGGTCTGCTATTTTAGAGAAAAGCATAAATAACATCAGTTTTCTAAAATGGTTTTCTACATCTTTATCTTATTAGGAAAAACATACTTGCTTTTCCTAAAACCCCCTTGCAGTGGGCGTGAAGCCACTGGCTTCGGTACTGGGAGTGGGGATGGTGGCGGTGTTTCATGAGCGTATACTGGGGTGGGGTGTGAATGTGCTCGAGCACACCCACGTGTGCAGCCTGTGTACACCTGTGTACCTGATGAATAGAATGATCAGAGCCCAGAAATATGGTGGAACCTGAAGTCCAAACCCAGAAGGGTAGCCCAGAAAGTCATAGTTCAAAGCTAGAGCATTAAACCAGAAAAATAGAGAGAAAATAAACCCAAACACAGGGAGTCCCAGTGAGTTAATTAGAATGGGGCCATGTTGCTTGTCACTTGCAGAGTGTTGGACTTGACTCAGGTTTAAAGATTATGTGTGCAATGGACAAAGCCCACTTTTGGCATTAAAAATATTTGAAATATTTAAGCTTAGTTGACTGCTTATAAATTTCATAAACCTATTTTAAAATAATCTAAGATTTAACAGATCTGGTGAATCAACAGTTCCTGTTTTCTTCTCTTGTAATAGAATGTGGATAAACTATTAAAATCTTTAGACAATTACTTGGCAGCTCCCATTGAATCATGCCTCCAAGATTCATACTTTGTATAGATAGACCCCTTCCACATGACCGTCAGCTTGGCCATGTGTCTTGCTTGTGGTCAGTAGAACATGAATTAGAAAACATGATATGAACAGAGGTTTGATAAGTAGTTGCGTAGTAGGGCTCGTTCTTGTGGAATGTTACTTGGAGCTCTGAGCCACCATGAAAGGAGGTCTGGCTACACTGAGGGCAGTATCATATGGACAAAGAGAGGTGCATGGGCAGCCCGCAGATATTCTAGCTTCCTAGCTCAGAGGTGAATGGAGAAGTTGTATTGAATGTTCCGGCCACTGCACTGATCAAAAGAACCGCCTAGGTTGCAGGGTTGTGAGCAATAATAAATTATTATTTTAATGCATTAACTTTTTGTGTTGTGTATTGTGCAGCAACAAGTATATTAGATATTTTTTAAAATGTGTTTTAATATTAAAATGTCACAATGCCTTTATTATATTTACATTAACTTTTGAGATTAGCCATATATCTAGGATTGTTTTTCATTAAACTAAATATATTGGTAATAATAGGACTGTGGCTTAAATAATCACTGGCATATCACCAGGAACTAAAGGATGGAGAGAGCTAAAAATCACAGAGCCTTGTAGTTTACTGTCTGTAATCCAGTAAGGAAGACATTACATCATGGAGTGGTAAGAGCAGTCATGCAGATAAAACCTAAGATGCTCTGGCATTTTGGTTATGAGCAGTGGGGCAAATTCTGCTTCCATACTTTCTTAGGTCTGTGGCCTTAAGACAGCTGTTTAGTCTTTCTCAGCCTCAGTTTTCCCATCTGGAAAATGGGGATAAAGCATACTTATCAGATAGATAATCAGCATGAATATTAAACAAAATGACTCAATGCTAAGTCTGTGATACTTGGAGAATATTTAATAAATGATTGCTTACAATCATTTGTTGTTCTTAATAATAACAAGAGGGCAAGAAGGAGGAAGAGGCACAGCAGAAAATAAGCTATCACCTAAGAAAATGCTGTTGCCATTTTACTTTATTTTTTTACTTTCCAACTCTGTTCTGTATGTGTTTGTGCACACACCACATGCTTTCACATGCCTGTGACACTTCTCGCATTTTAAGGTGCATACACATGACTCGGGGATTTTGTTAACATGCAGATTTCATCTTAAGTCTCGTTTAAGTCATGTTTCTTAAGTCTTGGGGGAACCTGAGAACCTTCATTTTCAGCTCTCAGGTAGTGCTGGTACTGGCTGGTCCTTGGATCACACCGAGTAGAAAGAGCCTATAGTGCGACGTGACATTCACGACCTTTCATGTTTTGGCTTTCATCTCTTCCTTGGCCATTGTCTCTCACCATTCTGCACCACATAATTTGTTCTTCGGTGCCAGAAGGTTTTCTTTATACAACTGTGGCAGTGCTTACCAGGTTTAAAGTGATTCGTTTAAATATTTATAACCTCTAACTCCTCTGTGATAAAGGACTGCTTGTGTATTACTTAGCTTGATACCACAATGTTCCAATGTGTTTTAAATGCATGCATGCACGCCCTTATTATTCTCATAATTGTGAACTGGAAACTCTCTTTACTGACTGGAAGTCCTTGGAACGAACCCTCTAAATATCTGACTATGGATCCTGAAGTTTGAAGGAATAGTCAGCCATTGCTCTTGAATGGTAATGAGAGAAAGGTGGATGTTCACTGATGTGAAGTGATTTAGGAAAAGGATAATGTGGATTGGGTACAGTGAAAACTATGTTTTTGTGAGTATTAATGTACATGCATAGTATATATATAAGCAAGTAATGAGAAACTAGATAATATGTGAAACAAAGTAAATAGCTTACTTCTGAAATGTTGAAGAAAACTAATTAAAAAGGTAATACCTATTTTCTTTGAAAATTTGGATAACTAGATATTGTCTACAGGTGAATTTATTTCTGTTTTTACATCTATATTTGTTCATTTTGGCTACATCTGTGCTTTCCTTTAGATTTGCAATAATTAATTTGCAACAGTCTGACCTTCATTTACAGTTGTACCCCCTTGAAGATGTGATTCACTGTGTAATTAGTTTTAGTCACAAAAGAGGGGTAGGAGAAACTTGGCACTATGTTAAGTGGAGAATAAATTGAATGAAGATTTAAAAAATAATTTCTCTAACTGTATTAATTTCCAACCAATAAGTGCTTTTTTGCAAGTTCATAAATTTTGCAGTCACTTGAAAATATACCTCTCCCTATGAATTTTGAAAATCTGTAATGTGTTGCTCAGACTGACTAACATTTTGCATTTTATTGTATATTTCTCGACTTGATGACATTTAAAATGACTTACTTTGAGTATCTAAAGGAGAAAGGTTGTGTTTTTTTCTAGCACATTAGCCAAAGTTAGTATGCAATTTATTCTTACTATTACTGCTATTAGTTGTTTATTTAACAAACATTTGTCAAGTATCTATTAAGCGGTGGATTTGTAAGAAGGAAATTCTGTTTACATTTTATATTTTCTGTAGTGAATGCTGGACCATTAGAAGAAGCAATTTCTAGTTGGTAATTATGACTTGATAGCAAGCGATAAAATAAATATATATTGTTCACTATAATGTAGAACTTAACTAAAATGTAAGGTGCTACTTAAAGATGGCTGACTTGTTCAGAATAATTTAAATAAAGGGAAAAGTAAATGGAAACGTTGACCAGCGTATTTTAGAGATTTCTCAAATTGGGTATCAGCTAATTCTCAACATTTACTCATGTATTTAGTCACCATATTGCTAATTATTCTTTTTTAAAAAATATATTTTATTGATTATGCTATTACAGTTGCCCCATTTCTCCCCCATTATTCCCCTCCACCCTACACACCCTCTCCCACCCACATTCCCCCCTTTAGTTCATGTCCATGTGTCATAAGTCCTTTAGCTTCTACATTTCCCACACTATTCTTGCCCTCCCCCTGTCTATTTTCTACCCACCGTCTATGCTACTTATTCTCTGTATCTTTTCCCCCTCTATCCTCCCCCCACTCCCCTGTTGCTAACCCTCCATATGATCTCCATTTCTGTGGTTCTGTTCCTGTTCTAGCTGCTTGCTTAGTTTGCTTTTGTTTTAGGTGTGGTTCTTAATAGCTGTGAGTTTGCTGTCTTTTTACTGTCATATTTTTATCTTCTTTTTCTTAGATAAGTCCCTTTAACATTTCATATAATAAGGGCTTGGTGATGAAGAACTCCTTTCACTTGACATTCTCTGAGAAGTGTTTTATGTGCCCTTCCATTCTAAATGACAGCTTTGCTGGATAGAGTAATCTTGGATGTAGGTCCTTGCCTTTCATGACTTGGAATACTTCTTTCCAGCCCCTTTTTGCCTGCAAGGTCTCTTTTGAGAAATCAGCTGACAGTCTGATGGGAACTCCTTTGTAGGTGACTGTCCCCTTATCCCTTGCTGCTTCCAGGATTCTCTCCTTCATTTGAATCTTGGCTAATGTAATTATGATGTGCCTTGGTGTGTTCCTCCTTGGGTCCAACTTCTTTGGGACTCTCTGAGCTTCCTGGACTTCCTGGCAGTCTATTTCCTTTGCCAGATTGGGGAAGTTCTCCTTTATTATTTGTTCAAATAAGTTTTCCACTTGTTGCTCTTCTTCTTCCCCTTCTGGTACCCCTATAATTCAGATGTTGGGACCTGTCAAGATGTCTTGGAGGTTCCTAAGCCTCTCCTCATTTTTTCGAATTCTTGTTTCTTTCTTCTTTTCTGTTTGGTTGTTTCTTTCTTCCTTCTGGCCCACTATATTGATTTGAGTTCCAGCTTTCCTCCCATCACTATTGGTTCCCTGTGCGTTTTCCTTCATTTCACTTATTGTAGCCTTCATTTTTTCATCTAATTTGTGAGCAAAATCAACCAATTCTGTGAACATCCTGATCACCAGTGCTTTGAACTGTGCATCTGATAGGTTGGCTATCTCTTGGTCACTTAGATGAATTGGCTTTGGGGCTTTGATCTGTTCTCCTGTTTGAGCCATTTTTTTTTTTTTGGTCTGGTCACGGTTGTTATGTAGTAAGAGGCGGAGCCTTAGGTGTTCCCTAAGGTGGGGCAGCCCATTTGCTGGGTAATGATGCTGTATGTGGGGGCGGGGTCTGAGAGGGAACAATGGCACTTGCTCCACTCTCTCTTGGATTCCAGTCTCTTCCGCCACTTCCCCTTCACCTGGATTATCTGCGTGCAAATGTGGGACTGCCTGGTCAGCCAGCTACCTTGCACAGCCTCACTGGGTCTGCACCGTTGCCACCCCATGCCCAGGGTCCACTAGCCGTGGCCTGTGCGCCTGGCGTCTGCTAGCTGCCTCCTGTACACCTGGGATCTGCCAGTTGCTGCCTGCACGCCTGGGTCTGCCAGCCTCCACTTTTTCCTGCCTCTTACCGTTCTGGATGAATGGTTGTTGGACTTCCGTACAGTTTAATTTTCCGTCAGTTCTGGTTGTTTTCTTGTTTCTAAATCTTTGTTGTCCTTAATTTTGGTTGTGCGAAGAGGCACAGTGTGTCCACCTACGCCTCCATCTTGGCCAGAAGTCGCTAATTATTCTTAAACATGGCCTTCAAGAAGCAAAATTGTTATCCCTTGGTCAATAAAAATGTATTTATGTTGCAGAGTATTATATTCTACCACCAAAAAAACCATAAAATAGAACCTTTACATATCACTGATTATAATCCTTGTTTTATTCTCATTCTTATTTATGACTGATTTTTTTCAGTGAATACAGGGATGATTATAAATATAATTCAGACATTAGCTGTTTTATGGGTGCTTCTATTAGTAAAATTATCTAAGAAATGAGTGTCAAATAATTTTCCTTATGCTTTTATTTCTGGCTTTTCATTTCATTCTTACAATCAGTGAATGAATTATAGTGTTGGTGCCTGTTTTTCCTATTTCACTGAAGCAGAGAGAGGTTACACTGCAAATCTGAGGCAGAGTATTAAAACAGAGATTTCCTGATTGATGGGCCAGTGCACTTTGCATCAGAGCATGCTGCCCCCTCAGGGAAAATGTTATACTCTAATACTTGATAGTGCAAATGCATTGGTTGTCGTAGTACAATTTAGTTTACTATGATAACAGCGGTCGTTTCATCAGTTGGGATCATTTCGAGAGAAGCCCTTAGCAGAATTGCAAGCATAATGTTCTTGAATGGTGGCACTGGCATTTCCCAGGTCTTCAGTTTCATTGGTCTTTGCTGTTTGAAAAGATTAGGTATTTATTAAATATAACAGAATGCTAAAAAGCTGACCCAAGCAATAATTTTAGATTTCTAGGAAGCTTAATATACTAAGAGAATGTGTTTTAATCAATGTTTTCATAAATTAGAATATATTTAACTACATTCATTAAGTAGTCCATAAAGATACATTTAAAACTGATAATTTATTAAAAAATGCCCATTCTTTTCAAGTTTGGAGGTGAAAAATGTTTAAAATGAAACCGTATTTCATACTTTAGAAACATACATAAAATGGACACAGTCATGTTGTCCATGATGCAGACACATGAGCTCTGTGACGTGTGCTCAGAGGCTCCAGATCAATGAAGATATGTAAGTTTTCTACTAATGTGCCCATCAGAATAGCCTGATCACCTAAAAGCAGTAGGCTCCTCATGCCATAGATTTGCATTAGAAAGACTGTAAATTTAAATTTGAAATGCATTTGAAAACCAACTCCTATAAAAAATGGACTCAAAGCTTAAAAACTGGAAATGCTGAGTTAATTCAGTTCATCTGTACTTGCCCGTAGGGCCTGTTTTTAATTTTGGGCACTTACATTTGTGTCCCACACTTGTTTTGCTTCACTTTTTGAGAACCAGTGCTCCAAAGAAAGAAAAAATAAATTCACTTTTGTTCCTAGTTTATTTGCAAACCAGGTCAGACGCCCTTGATTAGCTCTCAGTTGGAGGATAATTTGAACCTTGACAGATTGAACCCAAACAGCAGGGTTTCTCTAGTCTGGCCAACAGATAGAAAAAATAAAATAAAAGCTAATTCCAGTTCATAAGCCGTATAACAGGACTGAATAAATGTGCAACTGTTAATGAATAGCTATTTCAAATATTTACAAAAGGCCCAAGAAAAAAGAAAAGATTAGCATCTTAGGCAGCTGTTCTAAGGGAAACCTATTAAAAATAAACATGATAAATGATGCTTGAGAGCTAATATATCTGTCAAATATCAAATACACTCAAAGGAAAAAAAAAACACTGTTTCAGAAAAAAACTATAAAGACTCTTTTGGGCATGGCTATCTTGCTTTGTGGTTTACAACCAGAATTTTGTTCTTATTCTTTTAAACCTTTGTATTTTCTAACTCTTCAAATATTCATATAGATACTGTTTCATAGATTGTAAAGTCATGGGTAAGTGAATATGACTTGCTGAGTTGTGTGTTTGTGATTAAATTGGTTTGAAATGCTAAAATTCACCTATATATGTTTGAATGAAGACATACTGTTAATTGTTATTTTATGGTCCTGCAGATGATATAGTGGTTTGAATATGACAGTAACAGCATTTTAGCATCATGGCAACTGTGCTAGGAAATGCTGCATAAAAATGGACATAATTGCTGAAGCGGTGAGTGTTGGTTCCCAGCGCTGATTACAAGTACAGTTACGACTGCCTGCGTGTGCTTGACCGTGTTTCCACAAATCCAGCCTTCCCTCTGCGTGTAAAATACGTTGTTTCGCACTTCGCCCAAATTACAGCAAACTGTACTTGCATATATTAGTGATATATAGTAGACTCTTGGCCTTCAAGACTTATCATTTGTGTTTTTAAGTATTTCTCGATATCTTGAAAGTGTGGAAACAGGTTTTCGTACTTTCTGAGGTTTGAATTTGTGTTTGAATAGCAGTATTCTGAGGCTTAAGTGAAGGATCAAGCCATTTATTTGATGAGTGATTTTAGCCATCAGCTTGGCCATTGTATCTAGTGTCATATAGAGTAAATCTCTTGCGCTTTTTTTGTTAGTTTTAATTACTAAATTTTGTTTCTATGTCCAAGATGTCACCTGAAGGAGAGCCAGTTATTCATGGTATAACTTTTATGAATTTGGAGATTTGTGGATGATAAGGGATCTACTGTATTGATAATCAAATATTTGAAAAATTTAGAAGTACTCAGTTGTTTTGATTTGAGGTCATTTCTAATTTGTAAAACTGATTCTTTACCAGGAGTATGGGTCATTTTGTGAAAGTTCAAAAAACACGTTTGTGGTTGAAACGTACCCTGTGTGGGGATCAATGTCCGCGAGGCAAACATAAGGCAGCTAGGTCATGGTCTCAGTGACAAGCCAGTTAGATTAAGTATATTTGATGTATTGTTAGGCCAACTGTATGTTTTCAGGCTGGTTTCAGAACCAGTGCAGGATCATGGCCCTTCTCAGCCCCTCCTGGAGAGGGCACTTCTAGACAGGATATTGGTGGGAAGGCCATGGTGAAGGCTGACAGGTTCTGGGACTTCATGACCCAGCCCTAGCCTGTTTCTCGCACTTCACATTACATTCCTCTCCAGGAGTGCACTTTGTTTCAGCAGTATCTTTATTGATCCATTTCTCCTATCTCCACCCAAACTGGCATGATGCTCCATAATTATCTATCACCTAGAGAAGCCTTTAGTCACCATTAATTCATTTCTGCCCACTAACGTAAAGGTTAGAAAATGGAAAGGAAATAACTGAAGAACCTAACACTGGTGTATAGAGGGGGCATGGATGGATAGTGAGGGGATGAGGAAGAAAGCGAGCCAAATCACTCCTTTCTATTGAACCACATGTTGCTCTGCATAGCAACGTTATTCTTATATTGCTGTTTAATTCTTTGAAATATGCACATGTGAAAATACACACAGACTTATGCTTTATACATAGAAGAGCAGTATTAATACTGTTGATAGTTTTAATGATGACTTTCCTATCTCTGCTGTGTAGTAAATATCAACCACATTGTAAAAGTGGTTTCAGTGAACTTTGAGAGGGTCTGTTCTTATTTAGAAAATACTTTTTTTTTTAATTTCATTGATAACACTGAAGTTTCATGCTGTTCTGCAGTTATATTAGATCCTTAAACTTAGACTCTCTTTGTGCTTCATCATTGTAATTTACACACTGGGTTGGTACATTCTCTTCAAGACAGTTTGTCTTGTGCTTCCAGCTGCTCCCCAATAGCCATTGTGCTGAATAAGCACTTATTTCAGTATGTCCTTGATACAATTAATGCAGGCATCTGCAGAGGCGGCCACGGCAGCAGCAGCTGCACTGCCTTATGGAAGCCAACTTCTGCTTAGCATTGTGATAAAAGAAATAGTTTGTAGCTGGAAGCTAATGTTGGCGTATTTTTAGCCAAAAAAAAAAAAAAAAGAGTTGCACCTGCCAGGGCTAGCAGAGGACTGAGGTTTGTTGATTACAAGTTCTAGTTAGTGCCATTGTTATTGGTAAAATGGGGATGATGTCATTCTTATCAGACTGAATTGGCACCCTGTAGAGTGACAAATAATTTACCCTCTGCGGTTTTATCAGCATGGGCTGCATGTTAGAAGCAACTGGAGTGCTGAGTTTTCACAGTTGAATGCTATGGAACTGCAGAGGTGTATGAAAATGAAAGGGATTGATACTTGTAATCAGTGCACATAGTAATGGCCAAGGTGTAATGAAACATAAGTGCACATTTAGGGTAATTACGTTGCTACCAGGTGGGGCCCTGGGGCTTTGCATGTATAGAAGCTGCTTGAGGTGGCGGATGTGCAGCGAGGAATCCTGCAGCACCATCTGGTAGATTCTCATTTTCTCATTAATTCTTCTCTCCCCGAAGTCTGGGCTACATTGACTTTGAACAGCACTTCATCTGTTCAGTATCTCATCTCATTTTAGTTGGGAGTTGCTTTCAACAGTGGTATTGATGTGATGTAATTCACAGTCACAGCTATGTGAACTTATTAAAACAAATCATTGAATTGATTTTTTTGAAGTAAAGCTCACTGTCCATATAACCATCTGATTTTAAGTGATTTGCCACTTTTGTAATTATTTTTTAATAAAATAATCTGTTCAAATTAGCCAAATCCACCTTATCCTCCAAAATAATTTATAAATATAAATATGTACATGTAAAAGAGTAAATAGTTAAAAAGCATTATTTTTTTGTCATTTAAAAAATAATGTTTTATTTCTATAAGCTGATGCAGTTTTTGCTCCAAACAAAACAAAATCTTATTTTTTAGTCAAGCTTAAGAATAAGGAAATGATAATGATGCTTATATTGCACAACAATATAAATATACTTAAGGCACAATTAATAATCGTAAAAATGGTTTTTAAAAAAAATAAGAAAATGGTATTTGAGGTTATCTATTTTGTATGAAATAAAATGCTTTAAACTTGCTTAATTAATTTTTATGAATATTTTCCCATAATATTAAGAATAATGTATTTAAGGCACCTCGCATAATATCTGTAGGTAGTTCACAAATGGCTGCTTTCTTTACTCATATGAATAGTTATATCACGAGAAGTTTTAATGGAGTCTGTAGCATGTGTTTACAGAACACATATGGTAACAATTAAGTGGCCCATCTGACAGCCGACTTTATTTTATACTATGTATTTTGTAACAAAGTGTGGTGTATCGGAATAATTTGGGCAATTTTTTGGCAGTCTGTGGTCGTATTTAATCAATGTTAGATGAGTGGTTTCATAATCTCCCTAATAAACACAAATATAAGTGGTTCTTTAAGAGCTTACCATCAATACTAGAAATACCTTTATTAAAATTTTTTGTGAAGAGAATCACCATGCATTTTGTCATTTCATTAACATGGATTTTCCTAAAATGGAAAATGAGAGGAAAACATGTTGGCTTCTTCCAAACATGGCCACTCCCAGTGGTGTCCCTGCGCCAGCGTCTGTCGGTGCAGCAGCACCTCGGCCTGGCGAGCCCCTCGGCCACGACCGTTCCTGTGGCCACTCCCAGCTTCGTGTCCACGTGCCTCTGGCTCCTTGGAAGGAAGAAGCGCTAAGCAATTAACTACTTTAAAGTGTCCAATTAATTTTTTTCCTCATTTACCTTGAATAAGGCTCCTAAAAGATTAATAAAATGTATCTTATTTCTATCTCCTTTATATTTATATGAATTCATTTAGGGCAGCAAATGATTTGGAAGAGGTCGAAACTCATTCTAAGTTATCTCTTGAGAAATTATTTGATTGTTACTTAATATATAGTGCAGTCGTGGACAGAAAATAGGTCACCAGCAGTTTATTTTTCTCCTGAAGTTTACTCATTTATGTTCAGAGCATTTTACACATCAGGATTTTTTCCTCATTCATTTAATAGACATTAGCTCAGTTACCTATTTACCAGGCTGTGGGCTAGCCAAAGCCTAGGTAGGGAGGTCAGACTCTGAATCCTGGCTTGGCTGTGAGCTATATGCATGTGACTCTGAGCAAGTAATTTAACCTTTCTTGGCATCAGTTTCCTCATCCATAACCTAAGAGTAACAACCTTGCGTAAAGTCTGAGAGCCCGGGATGGAGTCTTCCTAGCACAGGGCCTGTGCGTAGGCCCTCAGTAGATAGTCGCTGGTATTAGAGTTCTTTTTATTAACAAATATGATTAAGAACCTATACTCTAGTATTTAGATTATCTTCACAGAAACCATTGCACAGAAAAACACAAGAGTAAGTCCTTGTCCTATATTTACTACTACTGCATGTTCTTTAGGGGCCAGGGTTAGCTATGGAGTTTCAAGGTATTTAATAGACAAGAATAGCCAACTGAAGGACATTAATTAAGAGAAATACCTATATATCTTCTCTCATGGTAATATTTTTAAATGCATAAAATAAAATATATGGGATTAAAAATTATATTGAAATACTATTTTCAATGGATGGAAAAGACATTTTTTGTGATATAGTAATATATGTGTTTTTATCACTATATTAAATTACAGCATGCAGCTGTGTGTCTAATAATTATCATAAGAGCAACATAAGAACAACAACAGTAATAAGCAGACTTACGAGATCAACAGAATAATCCAAAAAAGATTCCAACAAACAGATTCGTGTTGTATTGGCCCCTGATTGGTGGGGTCATCAATGCTACCTTTGTTAATCCCCTCCTGTAAGATTATATGTGTCTTTGAATTTTATACTAAATAGTTCTTACTACTTGATTATGATTCCAAATCCATTTAGTTTTTTTATTTGAATTAGAGTACAACTTTTCCATGAAAGTTATAAAGTAATTTTCTGTCGAATTTATATATGTCATAGGTCTACAACATTCACTTAGTTTACAGACAAAATATCCGTTTTGATGCGGACACCGGCTAGCAGTGTTGCATCATTATGGATGAAATAAAAACATACACACGGACTACGGAGTCCAGTGGAGGAAAAAGGACAACAGTGTGGCTTCTCTTTCAAGGGGAGCAAAAACCACGGCCTCCTCCATGACAGGCCTTTATTCTACATCTCCACTTCTTACGAGATGGTCCTCACTCACTGTACACCGGTTACAACAAAGGAGCCAATGCCCCTAATCACATCAGAGAAGAAGGATATTAGCAAATGAAAAGGCAAAAGTGGTTGAGCTGGTTACATTGATCCCTGCAAGGTTTAGCATGGATTTTAGGAAGTCACAGTAAGCATTTGCAGGGTGAGGGAGTTTTCAGCAAGAAGCAGCCTAGGTATATTGCAAATCTGATTACCCACGAGAGAACCTATCTGTGGGCGTGGGTCCTGTGCATCTCCGAGTGGGAACTCGGCCCACGCCACGCAGGAGGGTCTGCCACATCGTTTCTTTATCTGTGAGCAAAGAATGCTTAAGAACACAGTAGGTGTGGAGTTCTCATGATGTACCCAGAGCTTGAGTAGATGCCTAAATTATAGTCTTGAATTTATTTTTTCTAAAGTTGGAGCAACAGAAAAGACCCAAGCATATTCCTTAGAGATTATAGTTGCGGAGTTTTACATATCTTTAAGTGTGGGAGTAGTCAACAAAAATATATCATGTTTTTAAAACATGTTCAGCAACTTGTATTATTGAAAATGTGTTAATTTAAAATATGTATTTTAGAACAGCAGTGTTATTTTTTAGTACTCTGAAAAACTTACTTTTCCTGATATACACTTTCCTGATTATGTCTTCAAAATGCTAATTTATTATTATAGTTTTTGATGATCAGAACTGTACTCCTAACTTAGTAAAAATAACAATTTAGTGAGAGTCTTCAGAGTGCAAAGAAAGATTAATTTTGGCTTTCAAAGATGGTGCAGGATCACAGTGGAGGTATCTTTAAGCTTGGTTTCAAAGAACATGTAGGATTTGGTAGGTGTTTATGTGAGAAAGGACATTTGCACTCTAGGCTGGAAAAATAATTGGATCAAGTCCTGAAAAGATGCACATGCATGTTTTAGTCAGGAGCACTGAGTCTGAGTAGCTGGGTGCAGGGCAGTGTGCGATGGACCCGCAGCTCAGAAGCTTAGCCAGGATTTCGTAATTACTGGAAAGAAATGAACTCTTTCCTTTTCTTTTTTAATCAGGGAGATCACAGGAACAAATGTGCATTTTAGGAAAATAGTGTAGGTCGCAATATGAAGGCCACTTAGAAAAGGGAAAACATTAAAGACAATGGAGATCATTAAAGGTTCAAATATCCCAGATGAGAGACTTGAACTCTGGCATCAGAAACTTTGAAAAGGATGAGTTAGAAGTAAGGGATATTTTAGAATACCAATGTTGAAAAGTTAGAGAGTGAGAAGGAAAAAAAAAACAGTCACAAATGACTGAGATTTGTAGCCTGAATCATTGGAAAAGTTGGTCAGTAATGGAAGTGGAGATAGAAGAGACAGCTAGCTTTAGAGGAAAGGCATAATTTTAGGCTTGGGCTCAGTGTAGTAGTGTTGGAAGTCTTTGTAGAGAAATATGTAGAGCTGTCATTTCCAAATTTTCATCTGAAGCTCTCTCAGGTTCAGGTTTAAATAAAGATTTGAGAGTCAAACGTGGAGCAGAAAGCTGAAGAGATGTCAGCTGTTTGCAGAGGATGGATGGGATGAGATTTAAGAAGAAATCATTGATGTGGCAATTAGGAACTCACTGATTATCTTAAAGAAATAATTTCATTGGGGTAGTCATTCCCAGCCTTCGGTGTGCATAGAATGACCTAGGAAGCTAGTCAAAATTGTGGATTTGGAAATTTTTAATCCCAGGCTTCTAGAACGAAGGCAGAGCCTGGGATTTTGCTTTTATATGCACTTAGGCAATGATGATGATGATGATGATGATGATGATGATAGCTGATATCTATATCTTATTATACACAAATAATAGTAGCTGATATATAGTAAATTATATTGGGTTGGCCAAAAAGTTCATGTGGTTCTTTCCTTAAAATAAAAGACACATTTTTCTTTTTCACCAACGTTATTGATTTGGATATTTTAGTACATCAGCTGTCTGCCGCATGGTATAATGTTCATTGTTCTCAGTTAGTGTCTCAATTGGATTGCCGTCAATTTCAGTTGGTGTACCATCATCATCCAGGGAGAATCTCTAGCACGAAACTTCACAAACCACTTTTGATACATTTTGATCAGTCACAGTACTTTCTCCATACACTGCACGAATCTTTTTTTGCTTTTCAGTTATGTTTTCACCTTTCTTGAAGTAATAACACATAATATGCCAAAAATGTTGTGTATTTTCTTCCATTTTCGATATTAAAATAGCCACACAAAAATTAACCACTTAATAAGTTTTTTTAAATGCACACTGATATAACTGCTGTCACAATATTAAACAATTTAACAAAATTGTATTGAATGAAATTAAAGACAACAAAGCGCTAATAGAGCCATCTTACAGAAAAGACCAAACAAACTTTTTGGCCAACCCAATATTTCCCTCTAGGATCTGAGGAGGGGATGAATGAATAAAAGAAGGAAGGAATAAGTAAGTAAGTAAGTAAGTGAGTAAATAAATAAATACAATATATCAACTTATATGCCAGGCACTGTTTTCGGTTGATTATAATTAATCTCATAAGAACCCTTTGCAAATGAGAAGACTGAATCACAAAGAAGTTGTTAAATAATTTGCCCAAATTTACATAGCCAGTAAATGGTGACTCTTTAGCCCATGACCTTGACCACTGTGTGATTCTCAGCTGAGAACTGAGGATCAGCACCTTAGAGCAGGGCCCATCTAAGGTAGGCCAAGGAGGACTACCGACCCAGCCTCACATCTAACAAGGCCCTTAGTCATTTTTATTTCTGCAGGAGTTCTAAAAGGCATTGCTTTATCTGATGTTACAATTGTAACTGTTTTAACCCTTGCTTAATTTTTAACATTCTTTAAACCCTAAAAAATATAAGTGGAAAAGCTTCTCTTAACTTCCAAGAGGTCCTTGGTCAGTGATTGAAGAGGAAATTGGGTGTAGTGGAATGAGTAGCCAGGGGAAGGTAGGTAATCCAAGTAGCTAGGTTGTGGAGATTAAAGAGTAGTGGTTGGTCCCGAATTCTCTGTAGGAGGGGCTTAATGATGGCAGTCCTAGATGAAAGAGCTATAGTTTTAAAACAAGCATGTTGATTTCACTTAGAATTATTTTTGTTTTTATTGCCTTGAAGGGCATTGGGCAGAGGAAATTATTGGGGTTGGGAGTGGGGTTAGGGGAAGAATGCTTAGGCCCCATGAAGTAGATTTGGTGTCTCCAACTATGGAAAGAAGAAACTGTCAGTGTAGCCTTTTTCTATTCAGTCTGTGCTCCGTGAAAATTAATGCTTATGCAAAGAAGAACAAAATAGTGTGATGGATGATGAAATTGGGGGAGCAATAGTTTTACATCATGGGCTTTGATGCATATTTCTAGACAACAAAGAAAAAGGAAGTAGAAGAAAAGTGGGTTTTATATGGTGGGAGAGGATAGTAAGGTTGGGATACCTCCTATTCTGATACAAAAAGGGGAAAAAAGTTTGTGTCAAAAAAAATGAGAAATTTTGAAGTGATGAGAGGAGGGTTAAAGACTTTCAAAATGCATGTTCTCTAGCTCTTTTAACAGGTCGATAACAAGGTCATTTGCTCCCTGGAAGCATGGGAGGTCTTAAGAGAATCGTTGTATATCACCCAATAATTATGTCTTTGGAGAGAGAGCAAGCCCTTAGAAGGTGTTTCAGTATTTGGATTTAAAATATTTCATCTTCACTGTTGCTTGAGGGATGAGGGCGTTAGAAGACTGACTCTAGGAGGGGTAGCAGCGCTGTAAGCATTTATTTCTGGTATTTCTTTTCACTTGGCTTTTAAAAATTAAGTAATAATGTGTTTTCTGTCCCTGTTACCTTAATTAATGGGGAAAAACAGGGTCTATAAATCCATTTAATAATGTTACAACCTATTTATTAACCTCACATTACTAAACATAGAGATTATGGAAAATACAAAGATACTGAAAATTATTTTTGTATATCATAGTCCTATTTGGAAATTTTGGTATGATTTAGGCCTAATATTGTTCCATCTCTGCATGGGATTTGTATAATAAAAAATTTTAAGAAGGCTCACCAACTTGAAAATCTTCTAAAATAAACCTTTGGAAATATAGGACTAATGGGCTTATTGAAAGAATTTTTAACATATAAACATTAATTTTTATTGAGCACAGACAGAATAGAAAAAGGCTAAACTCACACGTTAAAATAATTTGGCAATCTTAACTGCAGATTCAAAATTTCTGAAAATGTAAATAGATTAAAATGTAGGCAGTGTTTTGCCATCTGTAATGAATTAGCGTTCCATTTTTACCAGCTGCTGCTGGGGTTTTCGAAGCTGACTCAGGATCTGAGCACACTGGTGGGTTGCTGCTGATGAATAATAAGAGCCTGTAGTTTGAACTGACAGGCCTGCACTGGTAATCAGAAGAGTCACTGCGATTTTAAGCAGCAGAGATTTCTTCCGCTTGGGGCAGGAAGTAAGGATATACTATGTATACAGATGTTGCCAGTACAAGAGAGGAAGCTGGCCTACTGCTTGCTGCTAGGGTGTCAGCACATTCAGGATGTCACAGCTGTGAAGTGTATAGTCATCCTTGGAGAAAAACACTAGTAATCATCTCTTATTTAGCAGACATATTTCTGGCAAAATGGCAGTATTTGTACATTGTTGAGAAATTTATACTACAGGTTAAATTCATTTGTACATTGTTGAGAAATTTATACTAAAGGTTAAATTCATTAGTATGTTTTCCTCTTGTATTTCATTTTCAAAGCTTTTTCTTTTGAGCACAGAGGAGATAATCTCTTATAAAGAATTTGAACTTTGAAGTCACACATATTTAGATGTGAATTCAAATGGTCACTTCTTAGATGTGTAATCTTGTCATGCAATTTGCTTAAATGTTCCAAGCCTCAATTCCTTCATCTGTAAAGCGAGGGTACTGTATACCTGGTAGAATTGTTAGGGCAATGCATACTTCTTGGAAAGCCACCTAAGTAGGACAATATTTCTGTAGGCCTGAAAATATGTAAATAAAGGGAAAAACAATGACTAGGTTTTGGTCACTGCCTTTCTGAGGGAATAAAGCCTATCCAGGTGATTTCCCACACCATGTTGAGATGTGTAATACTGTGACTAGTAATGAAAAAACACATATGAATGTTTAGCACTTGCTGTGGATAATATATCCAAATGGGAGTATATTTATTTCACAGATAGGAAATTACTTTTGTGGTTACTATAGTTTTATCACTTTTTCCTTAGGTATAGACTTAATAAAAAATTTTTTTAGTAAAATTTTTTGTTTGCTTCAAAATTGAAACATTTTGGTGTTATAAATTTTTACATTGGCTGTATAACCCTTTTTTTTACTGTTTATATTTATAAGTATATATTCTGTATATGGAACACATAACTCTAAACTTTCTTTTTATATTCTATATCCTGTACCTTTCTTATTAAAAATTTATTTTTAGCTTATTCTTCTGTGAATCTACTCTCCATTTTTGTTTTATTTTCTAATTAAATTTCTAATTTTCTAATTTTTAATTAAATTAAAATAAATTTCTAATTTATTTTCTAATTTCTATTTTATCTCATGTAGATGGGTAAGCTATTGATTTTGCTATATTTATTCAGACATTTTATTGAACTTTCTTATTAATTATTAATATGGTAGCTTTTTAGTTGACCCTTTTGGGCTTTCTAGTTAAACAACCATATTATTTTTATTTTTCTCTTTGAACTCCACTGTTCTTAAGATGGCTGTTTGTGAAATGTTTTTCCTATTGCTAGCATGTTGATGTTATTTTCTCTTTTTCGTTGTTATGGTTTCATTTCTTAACTCTGTCTTCCTTAATTCATTTTTATGTAATCTCAAATATCCTGTTTCTGCTTCCAAGGTATCTGTACATTTTTTATTTACTACTTTAAAATTTATTCTTTTTGGAAATTGAAACTGCCAGAACAATCAAGATACCAAACATTGTACCACCTGCAAAAGTGTCCTTGTCCCTTTGTACTCAAACCCTCTTTTCACTGCAATTGCTCGTAACCAGGGATTTGTTTTCTGTCCCTGTAGTTTTGCCTTTTCCAGAATGTCATATAAGTGGAAGGATATATTGTGGTATGCAGAGTTGTGAATCTGGCTTATTTCACTTATATAATGTATTTGAGATTCATCCATAATGCTCCATGTTCGTTCCTTTGTATTGCTGAGTAGTATTCCATTGTATGAATGTAGCACAATTTGTTTATCTGTTCACCAGTTGGAGGACCTCTGGATTGTTTCCAAATTTGGGCAGTCATGAATAAAGCCACTATGAACATTCTCATACAGATTTTTGTAAGAACACTTCCAAGGTAGTTTCTGATTTTCCTCACCAGTTTTTTATTTTCATGTTTTCTTTACTTATTGTGATGCATTTTTTCTCTCATAATGGCTTCTTCTGATTTTTCAGGTCTATTCTTTTGTGTATTGTTAAGAACAAGTTTCAAAAACTGAAAAAATTATTTATTTGCATTGATGGGAATTAGTTTCTCTTTGGCAGTTTGATTTCTTTTCTCTTTGGCAGTTTGATTTCTTTTCTCTTTTGCTACTGCACTTTTTCTATACTCTGTGTTTCCTTTGTAAGAGAGAAGCCTACAGTCGTTTGTGAGGTTTAGACAAAATTAGATTCTTTAAGTATTACCATGAGATCCGACAGATTGATACCGGGCCCCACCTGTAATTCCTCTGAGAGGACCTTCCCAGGACCATACCGAAGGAAGTGGCAACACCCAGCTCTCAGTTGGTAGCAGGATGGGAAATGGAGCCATGAGGAGTTGGGTTTGGGCTACAGGCAATAACCTCTTCTTATCTTCTCAGCAAGCATTGTTTTCCCTGTTGTTACATTTTGGTTAAGAAGAGTATGACTAAGTCCAGGCAGCTCCACTTTTCCCACATCTGGCAGGCAGAATTGAAATATGGTCCTCAAGATTCCCCCCTTGCCCTGGCTGGTGTGGCTCGGTTGGTCGGGTGTCACCGTAGAGCAGCTGCCGCTTCCATACCCGGTCAGGGCACATGCCTGGGTGTGGGTGCATCACAGTTGGGGCAAAAGACAACCAATAGATGTGTCTCGCTCACATAGGTGTTTCTCTCCTCTCTCTTTCTCTCAAAAAAAAAAAAAACAAAAAAACCAAAATAAAGTTCCCAATCTTCGCTATACACACCTTATGTAATTCCTTCCCCCTGGATCTGGATAGAACCTGTGACTGTGATGGAATATCCCTCCAGTGATTTTTGTAGCCACTAGCCACATGTGACTATTAAACATTTAAATGTGGCTAATGCAACTGAAAAACTGAATGTTTTAATAACTTATCTAATTTTAATTAATTTAAAAATTAATAGCCACATGTAGCTAGTGGCAACTCAAGTTAATAATGTGCTTATTAAAGTATTTGGGGTGAAATGCATAAAAATAAGATAAATAGTTATGTGATAAAGCAAATACAGTAAAATATTTATTATAGAATCTAGGTGGTGGTTAAATGGGGTTCACTGTAAAGTTATTTCAACTTTTTCTATATATTTGAACAGTTTTTAATATGATGGGAGGAATTTTTTTCAAAGAACTATATTAAAAAGTTAATTATACACAGTAAAGTCCAACACCAGATGGCTTCACTGATTAATTCTACCAAACATCTAAAGAAAAATTAACACAACCCTTCTCAGACTCTTTCAAAAAATAGAAGAGGAGAGATCTTTTTCTAATTCGTTTTCTGAGGTGAGAATTACCTGATACCAAAGCCAGAAAAAGATAATTGCAAATATGATGAATCTCACTTAGGAATATAAATGCAAAAATCCTCAGGAAAAAATACTAGCAGATTAAATCTCTCAGCATATGAAAAGGATTATATACCACCACCAAGTGAGATTTATCCAATGAATTCAGTAGTGGTTAAACATAGTAGTAAATAGATCAATGCAATACACCACATTAGCTAATGAAGGGGAAAAAACCCCAAAATCATCTCAATTAAGAAAAGGCATTTGACAAAAGGAAACACCTCTTTATGAATTAAATAAAAATTAAAAAAAACATAAAAGTAGAAGAGAACTTCCTCAACATGATAAAGGGTATTTATGAAAAACCCTCAACTAACATCATACTTGGTGGTGAAAGATTGAAATCATTTTCTGCATAAGAACAGGAAAAAGACAAGGATGCTCACTTCTGCCACTGCTTTTTGACATTGTACTAGAAATTCTAGCTAGAGTAATTAGGATAAAGAAGCAAAATGCATTAGAATTACAGTGGAAGAAATAAAACATGTTCACAGATACCATGTTTCTCTAACCAGAATATCCCGAAGAATCTGTAAGAAAGCAACTAACACTAAGAAATGAATCCAGTGAATTTAGAAATGAACTTAAGTTATAAGATTAATGCACAAAATCGGTTGTTTTCTATGCACTAGCAGTGAGGGTCCAAAAGGGAAATTAAGGAACCAACTCCATTTACAATAGCATCTAAAACATTGAAAAGCACCTGGGGATAAATTTAACTGAGAGTGAAAGAATTGTACACTGAAAACTAGGAAATATTACTGAAAGAAATTAAAGAAGACCTACATGGGAAGACATTAGTTCTCTTGGATAGAATGACTTAATATTGTAAAAATGTCAGTATTATCCAAAGCAATGTACCAATTCAGCACAATCCCTATTGATTTTCCAACAGCCTTTTCTTCTGCAGAAATGAAAGAGCCAATTCTCAAATTCATGTGGAATTGAAAGGGGTCCTGAATAGTTAAAACAGTCTTCAAAAGAACAAAGTTGGAAGTCTCACATTTTTCAGTTTCAAAACTTATATAGAACTACAGCAATCAAAACAGTGTGGTACTTGAATATGAACAGACATAGATCAATCGGATAGAATTGCTGGTCCAGAAATCAACCCCTACTTCTATGGCGAACTGATTTTTGACAATGATACCTCCTGCTTTACATAAAAAGAGCTAAAATATAACTCTCAGAAGAAAACTTAAAGATTAATTTCCATGACCTTGGATTTAACAATGGATTCTTAGATATGTCAAAAAAAAAAAAAAAAAAAAAAAAAAAAAGCACAAGCAGCAAAAGAAAAAAATGAATTCTGTTTCAACAAAATTTAAAACTTAAAGGGCATTATTAAGAAACTGAAAAGATCTCCATTTCTGTGGTTCTGTTCCTGTTCTAGTTGTTTGTTTTTGTTTTAGGTGTGGTTGTTAATAGCTGTGAGTTTGCTGTCTTTTCACTGTCATATTTTTGATCTTTTTCTTAGATAAGTCCCTTTAACATTTCATATAATAAGGGCTTGGTCATGATGAACTCCTTTCACTTGACCTTATCTGAGAAGCACTTTATCTGCCCTTCCATTCTAAATGACAGCTTTGCTGGATAGAGCAATCTTGGATGTAGGCCCTTGCCTTTCATGACTTGGAATACTTCTTTCCAGCCCCTTCTTGCCTGTAAAGTCTCTTTTGAGAAATCAGCTGACAGTCTGATAAGAAGTCTTTTGTAGGTAACTGTCCCCTTATCGCTTCTAGAATTCACAGAAATGGAGATCATATGGAGGATTAGCAACAGGGGAGTGGGAGGAGGAGGGAGGGGAAAAAGGTACAGAGAATAAGTAGCATAGACGGTGGGTAGAAAATAGGGGGAGGGCAAGAATAGTGTGGGAAATGTAGAAGCTAAAGAACTTATGACACATGGACATGAACTAAAGGGGGGAATGTGGGTGGGAGGGGGTGTGCAGGGTGGAGGGGAATGATGGGGGAGAAATGGGACAACTGTAATAGCATAATCAATAAAATATATTTTAAAAAAAGTTGACGCATAAAAAAAAGAAACTGAAAAGACAATTTATAGAATGGGAGAAAATGTCCCCAAATCACAAATTTGATAAGAGTTTAATAGCCAGAATATATATAGAAGTCCTACAACTCAACAACAGAAAGACAACCTGAGTAAAAAATGGGCAAAGAACATGAATAGGCATTTCTTTAAAGAAGATAAGCCCATGAAAAGATGTTTAAAACAATATTAATCATTAGCAAAATGCAAATTAAAACCATAGTTAGTTACCATTTTATACTGGCTACAACATCTATAACTTAAAAATAACAAGTGTTGGTGAAGAGTATAGAGAAATTGTCAGGTGTGAATGTAAAATAGTGCAGGTATATTTGTCCTTCCTCCATAATTACTATATGACCCAGCATTTTTTAAAAAAAGATTTTATTTACTTTTAGAGAGGTTAAGGGAGGCAGAGGCGGAGAGAAACATCAGTGCGCAGTTGCCTCTCATGCACCCCCTCCTGGGGACCTGGCCCACAACCCAGGAATGTGCCCTAGACTGGGTATCGAACCAGTGACCTTTTGGTTCACAGGTCAGCACTCAGTCCACTGAGCCACACTCGTCAGGGTTGACCCAGCAGTTTTATTCTTAGGTATATACCCAATGAAATTAAACACAGACTGAAATAGCTACTTTTGTACCAACTTTCCCTGCAGCATTTTTCACAATAGCTAAAAGGTGAAAACATCTTAAATGTCTATTAGTAGATGAATGGATAAACAAAATGTGACATGTACGTACAATTCAGTATTTCTCAGCCATAAAAAAGATACATGCTATCAGTACAACTGCCAAAATTTAAAAGATTGGCAGCACTAAATGTGAGCAAGGATGTGGAACAACTGGAATGTTCATACATTGTTGCTGGGAATTGGGGTTTCCAACCACTGTGGAAAAAGTCTGACAGTTTCTTATAAAAGTAAACATACACTTGTCCTATGGTCAGTAATTCTATCATTTACTGAAGAGAAATGAAAGCAAGTGGTCACAAAATGCTTGTAAAAGACTCTTTATAGTAATTTTTTTCATTATAGCCAAAGAAATTGGAAATAGCATGTTAGTCCATCAATAGAAGGACAGATAAACAAAATGTAGTTTATTCACACAATGAAATATTATTTAAAAATTAAGAAGGAGCTACTTATGTAAGTGCTAACAGATTTATTTCAAACATATGTTGAGTGAAAAAAGCATTACACAAAAAATTCACAGGGTGTGATTTCATTGATAAGAAACTCTAGAGCCGGTAAAACCAATCTATGGTGGAAATATATTTAGTATATTCCTTGTCTCTGGGATATGGCAGGGGTGGGGCCAGAGGAGGTGGTGGAGATTGTGAGGTACACGGGTCACTTTTCAGAGGAGTGTTTAATGTTCTGCACCTTGAGAGAAGATTGGGTTATATTCGTCAAAACTCGCCTAAGCTCTGTGGATTTCATTTTATGTAAAAATTGCATCAAGTGAAAAATTAAAAGAAAAAAGTAATCCTAGGTTTTGAAGATATCACATGGTGATATAAAACAACTATGTTTTATGGGCTGTTACCATTGGCATTGAGCAGTTTTAGCCTGATGTTCTACAGTGTGCTTGCTCTGTAAGTTAATAACTAGTGCTTTATATTACATCTTGATGCTTCTTTGCTTAATTATCAATTTGTAAACTCTAAGCAAGTTGCAGAATGGTGTTTATAGAAGCTCTTCTTTCTCAAGAACTTCTTCTCCAGTGATAAAATCTTTGGTGTTTAGATTTGAATGCTGTAAGCAGTTGTGAAGGAAAATGTGCTCCGCAGTATAAGTGGAAAAAATAGTTTGCAGTAGATATTTCAATGTGTATATTCAGGAATGAAAGAACATTTATAAAATCACATTTTTCTATTAATGTCCACTGTAATTTCAGGCAATCAGATGGAAAAGAAATATAGTTGTTATCAGAACCTCCAGTCATATCTAACTTTTTCTCTCCTGCTCTCCAATATTTCTTTAGTTTTTTTCAAAATAAGGATTACCTGGCATGTGGTTCAAAATACGCAAGGTCTGTCCAGGCGGTATCCAGCTATGTAATATGAAAAATAGAGACCTTTATTTAAGAGGATATAAAATACAAGAAACATTGTACATAGGACAATGACACCTCAGTCCCCTTCAAAGTAGGCACCTTGGGACCTCACACAGTTCTTCTAACCATCATCAGCTATCCAGTTGTATTTTCCTAAATCTCATTGAAGGTCAGAAATCTCTTCCCTTTCAAAGGTGATTCAGTTTTGGGAAAAGCCAGAAGTTGCAGGGTACTAAATTTGGGCTGTAGCAGGGCTGAGTCATCTGGGTGATTTGAGGTTTCACCAAAACAGTCTCCACAAGACGTGATGCATGAGTGGGCACATTGTCGGGATGAAGCTGCCAATCACCAGCTGCCCATAGTTGTGGCCTTCTGAATCATCTAAATAGTTTCCATGGAGGAATGTTCAAGCTTAACACAAAACTTGATGCAGATTCGTCTCTCTACTTGCTCAGTCATTGTGAATGGCACAACCACATAGTGCATGAGCTCATTCAATGGCATCTGCCACCCCCACTGACTAGTACAGTGAAGTCGTCATTGTTCACACATGCACATTCCAGTCCATCCTGCTTGGCTGTCAGGTTACACCAATGTCGTGCAAACTGTTCACATTATGTTAACAATGGCTGGACTTTTCCAAATAGACCGTGTATTTCCTACACTTTTGTCCTGGAGAATCTGCCTCTGTGGGTCTGGATGGAGTCATAGTATGTGTCTTTCTAACAAGTATGTTAGGTAAATTGCATCAACATTTTTGGAAACATTGCTTTCAGATTATAGGTAAAGTCTTCAGAAAAGAAGTACTCTTGTAATTCTTGGTGGTGACCAATAATAGCTAAATAATTCAATATAATGATAATAAAAACAATAAGATTATATTGAATATATAATAGTTGCTGTATTCTAGTCACTCTTCTAAATTCTTTGTATTACCTTGTTGAATCCTCACAAAAGAAGGTGGTGCTATCTATTATTATGTTATATGACAGATGATGAAATAGGCCCAGAGAGGACTAATATTTTATCCTCAATTACAAACATAGAAGGTGACAAGATCAGTCTTTAAAAACAGAGGTTCTGGTTACAGAGCTCGTGCTTTACCCAGTAATTTGCTCGGCTGCAATATGGGTTGCAGGAAAAATGGCTTCTTCTTTTTGAGGGTTGGAAAGAATTTTTCTACAGTAGAGCAATGAAGTGGAATGCTGGTCCAGTACCTCAAGCTTTTCTCTCTGTACCAACTCTCTAGTACTAGAGATCTTGAACTGCATAGGTATTGGAAGGCTTTGGCTTGAGCTTCAGCACCATTGCCGTGGGCATGCTGAGCCTGCCTTACTGCGAGTTAATAACACTTCCATGGTGCGCGGATCACGGGAGGTGATGACCAGTGGTGTGTCCGTCATCCTCTGCTTCTGTGCCATGTCAGCCTTCGCCGCCCATCCTATTTGTTTCTTGTGTGCTTGTGGGGCTCGTCTGCTGTCCGTGGTCTTTTTTTTTTCTTTCTGTTTTTGAACTTAATCTTATCTCCAGATATTTTTTCCCATCTCTACTATCAGTTACTGTAGCATCCTTAGACTTGCTATTGCTTTGTGTTTTTCCTCTTCCTTGGTACTTTTGTTTGTTGTGTATCTGTTATCATCACCATTTATGAGGAAACCTTACGAAGTTGCACTCGAATTTGATTAAGATGATACAGAAGACACAGGGACATGCTAAACTCCTTCTTAGGGATGCAGGCAGTAAAATCCAGACTGTGAGAAATTTTACAGCATCAAAGATATAGTTTCTTCAACAAAGAAAAGGTGGTGGGGAGAAGGGGGTGGTAGGGAGAGAGATGGAAGGGGAGCCTTATAGATTAAAAGATTTAAAGGAAAATTTCAGTGTGTGGACCGTATATGGATCTTGATTAAAACTGTTTAAAAAATGGACAATTAAAATATTGAATATAGATGATATATAAAAATTATTTTTTAAAAATTAGGAATGATAATAATGAAATATTAATAGTTGAAATGACATATCTATGATTTGCCTCCAAAATCCCTGGCAGGATAGGGGTGAGAGCATGGGGACAGATGGTCACGGGCTGTTTGTATTTGTTGAAGCTGGTTCATGAGGTGGTTTCATTACAATATACTGTCTATGTGTATCTGTGTTTGAAATTCTCTATAAAAAATGTTTAAAATATGTGCTTTATCACCCTTCATCTTGATGAATCTGCAGCATTAATAAAGCAATTCTTACTTTCAAATTGATTCTTCCTAAGGAGTCTTACTTCTGTGTTGACCTGCGAAGATTTTGTTCCAGTATTTTCTGGCAGGGTCTTTCTAGATAAAGCATACTTTGAGGAAGCAGTTGCCTAAAGCATCTGTCAGTATAGTCTGATCAGATTGGTTAAATCAAATGAATTCAACTGAGGCAGAGTCAAGTGGATGAGCACCTCCTGGTCTTCCACTAAACATCTGCTCCTGGTGACAGGCTCACAAAGGTCAGCTTTACTGATTTACCTGAGTTGAATTTGAGGAGCAGGTGCAGAGTCATTTGCTTCTTTTGTCCTGCACCTGCCTCACCTCAGGTAAGGAGAAACAGCTGTTGAAAGCAGAATAGCATTACCCTGTAGGTGGGTCTGGAATGATCCCAAATATGCAGCTCTTTGTGCAGGCTTATTTTTAATAGCATTATTTTTAATAGTTGTTTTTGACTTGGCATCACCAAAGAAGTGCATTAAGACATCTTAATAAGGTACTAAGTTCTTTGGGATTTGACTGCAGTCCGTAAGATGATCATGATTCATTGAAGTCACTGTACTGGATGCAGTTTACAGCCTGCTGCCATGAGCTGTTTGCTGGCCTGTTGCTGGCCTCAGAGCCAGGGAACAGTAGGGTTCAGTGCACCTGCCTCCCCACCATGTAACTAAATGGTTCTTGGCAGATTCACTTTAGATCTTGTGCCTGTAGCAACTGTTTTCCAATAATTACGATCAAGGGTAAGGGATATATGTTATGGGATATGTTAAGGCTGGATTATTTGAGTGGAGAGGATGGGGGAGGAAAATAGTGTAAAATTTTAAGTGTTTTACTTCATTGCGTAGTTTTTTGTTGTGTACCTAGCTACACTTATCTATGTTCCTAAGGTTTTCTTTCTGGTGGTATGTAGAATATAATGGTTAAGTAAGTACTTCTGCAGTCAGATGAATCACTCTTCTTCTACTTGCTGAATCTGCATGACTTTGGATAAGTTATTTAACATCTCTATTCTTAAATGCCTGTCTGTGAAGTGATGATCATGACAGACCAGCTTGAAAGAGTTGTGGTCAGAATCAAATGAAGAAATTATGCAAAGGGCCTTCAGCAAAGGGCCAGGCGTGGAGTAAGGGCTCTGACAAGTCGATGGTTAATATCAGTAGTGGTAGAGTATGTGAACAAAGTGGTTGGGTATATACTGTGAACATTTCTTACTAGAACAGAAATTAACAATTAATGCTAACAGTAGTCCTTATCAAAGCATTCAAATGGTGTGATTATAAATGAAATATGACTACATAGAAAAGCATCATGTTTCAATCATTTGGGCATGTAATTGTATATATTTTAATCAAGGGAAGGTCGTAACTGTTGTTAAGCGTGTTGGTAGTTCATTTGCTTCTCGATTTTGTACTGAGCATCTAAAATGTCCTTTGGGAATCAGTCTCATGCAGGAATTTCCAGTTCGGTGTATTACTGGCCTCAACTATTTAATTCTTTAAGAATCAACTCAACTATTTTCTGTAAACTAGCCTAGATATTCAACAAAAAATTATCTTTTTTATCTTTATTATATTTTTTCATTACCATTTAGTTTCCTTATACCCTCCTCCCCCCAGCAATCACCACACTGTTGTCCATGTCCATGAGTCTTTTTTCCAGAAATTCTTTTTCTTATCATATCATTCAGATAGTCTTCCTAATTTGACAATAGTAAATTTATCATCATTAGAACTTTGGAGATTTAACCTCTGATTTTGCATTCTACACTCGTGTTGTGCTTTAAACAATGTAGTAATTAATTCTTTGATTGGCAGCGGGGATAAAAATACATTAATGCCTTAAATTTTTAAAGACTTAAATTTAAGCAGTTTTTTAAAAAAGAATTTTGAGTGGCAATCTGTAAAGACTGTTCTTCTGAATTAGAGTTTTTCTGTTTGGAAAAGTTTGAAGAAGGTCTTTTATTTCATGTTTGAGTATTACACATGTAATAACTGACTTCACATTTATAGAGATAAAGCTTTGACTTATAGAGATAACCATTATTTTTGTTTCTATACCATTATATATTTTCTAACTTAAGTTTTGACAAGTAAAAAGCATACAAAATACATAATGTTATATAACAAAAATTGGTGAATTTTCCACAGAAAAAGAACACATGTTAGTATTGTCACATGCTCTTTAGACTTTTTTCAGAAGTGAAATATTACAGATGAAGTCGAAATTTTCTGTCATCTCTTACCAGATCTTATTTTCCTGCTTCTCTACTACAAGTAACTGCTGTCATGAATTTGGCATTTATTGTATGTGTGTGTGTTTTTAATAAGTTTATAATATTAAAATTGTTTCATAATCACGAATATTTTTCAACTTCTCTGGTTTCTTTGAACATTTTGTTTTATACAGCTATCCATGTTGGTTCGTATATCTTACCTGTTCTACTCATTTTAATGGCTCTGTAGTATTCCATTTTATGAATTTATAATTTATTCATCTGGTGATGGATATTTGGTTTATTTCCAATTACAAACAATCGAATTGGAGTGAGCATCTTTGTCCTTATTTTTTGCATGCACATGTGAGAGTTCCTTCAAGGTATGTTGTCTGTAAGTGAAATTTTGGTTTAATGAATATGCTTCCTTTTTAAACTTTGCTGGATATTACCTAAATGTTCTCCTACATGCATTACACAGCTGTTGTAAGTATTTCCATTTCCCTGTATTCTTAGTTACTTATCTTTGGAATTCATAATCTAAAATGCTTATCAGAAGAAGGAATGCCAAGACCTTATATCCTTTTGTGTGTGTGTAAGGTGAGAGATAGATGGATAGACAGACAGGCAGAGATATTTATCATCACTGTGTTGATAATTCTTATTAGTAGATTTCAGGAATAGTGAGTGACATCTAACACTAGCAGTTGTGAGAGGCCTGTCAAGTCTTTGTCTCTTTAGCTTTGTTTAACTGCCACTATTAATAATTATTCCTGGAAAGAAAGAGGCTGGCTTCCCTTAATAGTCTACCCTAATGCAAGCAACACTGTGTCCAAACACATACTTGGGTACATGATTACCCTATGGAAGTATGCATATTTGGATTAATAGTCAGTTCTTAAAATTGTGTCCCTCAACTTTTTAAATCCAGTGGTCCTTTTACAGAAGCTAACAGTCTCACTTCTTTGCTCCACCGCAGCTTCTGACATGCTGTCACAGACGGCGTGCTTTCCAGCACAGCTGGAGCTACGCCAGAGAAAAATTAGCATTCTGGGCTATGACTGTGACGGACAGGGAGCAGTGACTAACGTTTAAGAGATGTGGATTTGGAAGTGGCTTTTCTCCTTTCGAAATCATTTTACAAAAGTTAAAAGGGGATGTGAGGGAACAGGTAACAAAGTCTTGATAAAAACATCAGTAACTAAAACATTTATATTATGTTTATTTGGTGTAAAGTGCATATTTTCGCAGTTGCTTAGATGAGTGTTTTTCATTGCTAGATAAAATAAAGAGTAAAGAATATTTTAAATCAATAATGAGAGCCATGGATTGGGTTTTGTGGTTTAGAAATAAATACATATGGTTGAGTTTGATATGTGATCTCATCAAATTAACGTGGTTGTTTTATTTTTCAGTTAACATTTCAGTTCAGTTTTGCATTCCGTACACCGTTGTTGAAGACAGACTCCTAGGCATTACCAAGCTGAGTATGAAGTGTGGGAGGGATCACCGGGACGAATATTCTCTCCCTCCCCCTCTCCCTACCTTTTTCAAAATCACCTTCTCTTCGCAAGGAGAGCTATGGCTGTTGAACTCTGTAGCACGTACAACTCAATCAGGACAAAATATTTTTGAATTCAGAGGGTAGTTTTAGAAATTTCACTCAGTCCTGCTACCTTCAAAGGAAAATAGAAAGGACTTTAGATGTGGAATTTCTATTGGTAAGAGTGAATTTTTTTAAGTTTCTGTTTGAAACTTATGTTTAAGAGTGTGACATGAAACTTATGTTTAAAAGGTTTGCCAGGTAGAGTTTTGAGAAGAGTGACTGTCTTGGCTAAATATTTCTAATAATTTGGAAACTAATTATTAGGTTTGATTGTTCCCAGGATTCCTACAGGAGTATCGATTCACAGTGGTCCCAGACAATTAACTTGAAGTGTTAAACAAAGAACAAGCTTTGTAACGGTTCTCTTTATGGAAAAGATGACCTAGACCAAAACTAAGATATAAGCAATATATGAGGATGACGGTTGATCTTATACTTCTAATCACCTAATGCCATCAGCCTAGAGGAAAGAAGAGAGAAACATGAGTTAGGCTATTGTATGTCATATATTGTTGGTTTGAGACTTGGTTTCTAAGAAGACCACAATCTATAGTCTTCGATTAAAGATGATTCCACTGTTGAGGTTTATAAGAAACAAGTTAACTCGACTTCTGGCCAAGATGGAGGCGTAGGTGAACACACTGTGCCTCCTCTCACAACCAAAATTAAGGACAAAAATATTTAGAAACATGAAAACAACCAGAACTGATAGAAAATTGAACTGTATGGAAATCCAACAACCATTCATCCAGACCGATAAGAGGGGTGGGGTTGCGGCAGGAAAAAGTGGAGGTGCAGACCCGGGCACACAGGCAGCAGAGACTGGTGGTTCCCAGGAGTACAGGCGGAAGCTGGCAGACCCCGGGCACGGGGTGGCAACTGTGCTGACCCAGTGAGGCCGCGCAAAGCAGCTGGTTGACGAGGTGGTCCCACATTCACGCACGCAGATAATCCAGGCAAAGGGAAAGTGGCGGAAGGAACTGGAATCCAGGAGACAGTGGAGCAGGCACCATTGTTCCCTCTCGGACCCCGCCCCCACATACAGCATCACAACTCAGCGACTGGGCTGCCGTGCACTGGGGAACACCTAAGGCTCCACCCTCACTACGTAATAGCCGTGACCAGACCAAAAACAAAAACAAAAACAACAACAACAACAACAACAACAAAAAACACCAAAAATGGCTCAAACCAGAAAACAAATGAAAGCCCCGGAGCCAATTCCTCTAAGCTGTGAAGAGATAGCCAACCTATTAGATGCACAATTCAAAGCCAACTGCTGTGCACTGGGGAACACCTAAGGCTCCACCCTCACTACGTAATAGCCGTGACCAGACCAAAAACAAAAACAAAAACAACAACAACAACAACAACAAAAACACCAAAAATGGCTCAAACCAGAAAACAAATGAAAACCCCGGAGCCAATTCCTCTAAGCTGTGAAGAGATAGCCAACCTATCAGGGCACAGTTCACCAGATGCCCTGGTGATGAGGATGCTTACAGAATTGGTTGATTTTGCTCACAAATTAGATGAAGAAATGCAGGCTACAATACGTGAAATGAAGGAAGACACATGGGGAACCAAAAGAGATGGGAGGAAAACTGGGACTCCAATCAATGGAGTGGACCAGAAGGAAGAAACAAACAACCAAACAGAAAACAAGGAAGAAGCAAGAATTCAAAAAAATAAGCAGAGGCTTAGGAACTTCTGGGACATCTTTAAACATCCCAACATCTGAATTATAGGGGTACCAGAAGGGGAAGAAGAGCAACAAGTGGAAACTTATTTGAACAAATAATAAAGGAGAACTTCCCCAATCCGGCAAAGGAAATAGACTTCCAGGAAGTCCAAGAAGCTCAGAGAATCCCACAGAAGTTGGACCCAAGGAGGAACACACCAAGGCACATCGTAATTACATTAGCCAAGATTCAAATGAAGGAGAGAATCCTAGAAGCAGCAAGGGGTAAGGGGACAGTCACCTACAAAGGAGTTCCCATCAGACTGTCAGCTGATTTCGCAAAAGAGACCTTGCAGGCAAGAAGGGGCTGGAAAGAAGTATTCCAAGTCATGAAAGGCAAGGACCTACATCCAAGATTACTCTATCCAGCAAAGCTGTCATTTAGAATGGAAGGGCAGATAAAGTGCTTCTCAGATAAGGTCAAGTGAAAGGAATTCATCATGACCAAGCCCTTATTATATGAAATGTTAAAGGGACTTATCTAAGAAAAAGAAGATAAAAAACATGTATAGTAAAAAGACAGCAAACTCACAATTATTAACAACCACACCCAAAACAAAAACAAAAGCAAACTAAGCAAACAACTGGAATAGGAACAGAACCACAGATATGGAGATCACATGGAGGGCTAGCAACAGGGAAGTGGGAGGAGGAGAGAGGAAGGAAGGTACAGAGAATAAGTAGCGTAGATGGTGGGTAGAAAATAGGGAGAGGGCAAGAATGGTGTGGGAAATGTAGAAGCTAAAGCACTTATGACACATAGACATGAACTAAAGGAGGGGAATATGGGTGGGAGGGGGTGTGCAGGGTGGAGGGGAATGATGGAGAAATGGGACAACTGTAATAGTATAATCAATAAAATATATTTTAAAAAAGAATACATAGTTAAAGCACGTAGTGGTTTTAATGCTACACTGATGGTAGGAAGATGTGTTGGTAGCTGTGATGTTTTGTGGTTTCTTCATTTTCTGTTAAATAGTTTCAGAACTGATGAATCAATCCATTTAAGCTTGATTTATATGAACGACTAAGCTGAGGTCTGATGATTGATGAAATTAAGTTTCTGAATCTGGAGAGTGCATGGAAATGTAGCTACTCTTTAGGTACAGTCTCGTTAATCAACAGATTTTTACTTACTTATTTTTGGGTAGGGAATGATAGCCCTGCTCTTCTTGGTATATTTTAGTTTGTCACAGCTGGATTCTGTAATGAGGGACTACATGGATTACTTTTACTATTTTTATTTAGTCTGAGTTTTGTTTCATTTGCTTTTGCATTTTCTTGTCCTTTCCTTTTGTTGATTTGTATGTCTTCCCCTCCTGCTTGTCTTTCTCTATGTCTATAGATACTCTCTTGGTCCTTCATGGTGCACTCTCTCTGTCCATTTCTCTTTCTTTTCTCTCTTCCTTTCTCTCTCTCTGTGTCTCTCTGCACCGCGCCCCCCCCCCACCCTGGCAAATTCACCAAATAAGACTATCATTCTGAGGGTAGTTTCCAATTTAGCCTTCCCTTGGTTCTTCTCAGGAGTGAACTAGTTTTTATAGCAATACTATACTTGTTATAAAGTGGCTTACTCTTGTCTAATGACTATTTTCCTTGGCATTTGAAATCTAAGAGCCAGATACCCAATTCCTCTTTTAAATACTATGTATTAAGTAGGATTAGGGACACTAAATGAGAGTACTGATAAACTAAACATTAGTGAAGTAATATCATGAGAATTATAGCATAAAATGTTTTATAAAATTAATCATCCGTAAATATTTTCTCCTTTCATAAACAATAACATTCTGTATAATCATTCTGTGATGTAACTTTGTAAAATAAATTTCCTCCTAATTTATATTTGCTCAAAGTAGCTTAAACTAAGATTAAATGGCTCCCAGGGTTTCCCTTATAAAATGTATTAATGCCAAGGAGTATTTTGGACATCATCTTATTAAATTTTACATTTTAGGCCCTGGCAGTGTGGTTCAGTGGATTGAGTGCCAGCCTGCAAACCAGAGGGTTGCTGGTTCAATTCCCAGTCAGGGCACATGTCTGGATTGCGGGCCAGGTCCCTCTGCTTGGGGTCGTGTGATAGGCAACCGCATATTGATGTCTCTCTCCTTCTCTTTCTCCCTCCCTTCCTCTTTGTCTAAAAATAAAGAAATAATTTTTTTTTTAAAGAAGCTGACTTTGGTCAGGCCACTCTGTCTTTATAAAAAAAGAGTAAATGAATTTTACAAGTTATTTGTATAGAAATTGAGAGTATGAGGGGCCAAGTGACTTGACTGTGTTGTACAACTAGTCTAGTAAACTTGGCACAACCTAGACAGACCCCAGAATCATTCCTGTTCTAATTCTTTAGCTGCTACACACTTCATCCTTTTAATGGGGTATTAATTTCAGAGCAGATTGTGTCTTGTTCCTGCTGCAATAAATCTTGTCAGTGGAATGATGCTGCTTTTTAAAACCATTTATTACTGATATAATATGTTCCAGATATTTTGCTAAGCAATTTACATATTATTAATTTCACTTTCTTCCTCATAATAACCGTGTGGAGTCTTTACTATTATTCCCATGTTATTGATGAGGAAATAGAAGCATAGAGGTCCTTAGAGGTTTGACCAGGGTAAAGTATGTATTGACTTCTTACGACCAAACTGAGTTGGTTTTAAGCATTGATAACATGCTCGGTGACTCGAGGTGCTGCCTGGACCACCTGCTCTTAATACCCAAGGACACCATTTAAGATTATCCTTGACCCTCCTATTATTCTAGTCCTTAAATTTTACCTGCAATACCATTTATTTAGAGAGGTTTTAAGACGAAATAGCACCTCTCCTTTTAATTTATGCCCCTATAGAATTCGGCATTCTACCTCAGATACCGAGTGGCCTGATCCTCATTAAAATTGAGGTAGGTAAACATAAACCTAAATTATACTAAAGCCAGATTTCAAGACAAGTAGATAAAGTGGTATAATGAGAACAATGTTTTGATATCTTTTTCTAAAAGGTGGTTCCCAAACTGTTGCAGTAATATACTTTAGTGCTGGCAATTTTGGTTTTTTGGTAAATTGTTAGAAGCTTGAGGCTCACATCATAACCAGCAATGTCACGTGGCCTCCTGTGTGCTCAGTTTAAATGCCGCATACTCTGACGCAATGTGCAGATTAAAGTGCCAGCACCATAGCTAGATACTGCTCACGGCACATCATGTATAGGCCACTTGAGTGGAAAAGGCTGCTGTTAAATTTAATGATGAGGCTGAGTGTCATTAAATGTATGCTTATTCAAAGAGTTTCCCTCCTAACCATCTGCTCACTTGTCAGAAATGTCACTTCTAAACAACACATGTAGGGCAGAGTCATTTCCAACTTCCTCTTCATGGAATCACCTTGTTTTCGCTAATGGATTTCTTGGTAAAGGAGTAAAACATGAACTCCCATTCAAAATCTTGCTGTCGTATTACTGCCTGTAAAGTGCTATAAAATGTAAAAAAATGGACAACATCCCTTAAGGAAATCTTTTATGGGCATGTGATAGAATATTTTATCATTTGTGTAGATCTTTTTTACCCTGGAAATTAAATAAGAAATTACCATCCTGAAGAGTTTGTGTAATTTACAATAGTTTCGGTCATAATCACTAAAAATCAATGGGACATGTCTCCTTTAATATACATGAGGAAGTAATGTTGATTGGAGATTATGTATTAAAATATGAGCATAGAGGTTGCCTTTGAAGTCCAGAAATGATACCCTTGCTAGTGGTTGCTTTGTGTGGGAGGAAGAGAGAGAAGGAAGGCAGATGGACTAGTGTGTGAGTGTGCCATGTTCTAGGAGACATGCGTGTGAAGTGGCCCTTTTAGTGATGTACATATATGAGATGGAGCATTACTTTGTGATTGTTACCTTTATTTGCAGAGTCCGTTTTTTTCTTGAATTTTTGTTTAATATTTTTATTCAAGTTTAACATAATTCTAAGTGTATAGTTTGATAATTAAAAAAAAAACTGAAATAAAACAAGTAACCAGCGCTCAGATAAAGAAACAGGGCATTTCCTGCAACTCATACCAGTTTCGTAGCCCCCAGTCATTCACATGGGGTAACCACTATCTTGACTTCTAATACTGTGGATCAGTTTTTCCTTTATGAATGGCCATTTAAGGATTTTGAACTTTATTTTAATTATGATGGGAAGTTACATCAGAAGTTTGAGGCATGAAATGACATCATCTGATTTGCATTTCTGAACGATTATTTGGCACCAGGGACCTATTTTGTGGAAGACAGTTTTTCCATGGACTGGAGTAGAGGGTCAGGGGGATGGCTTTGTAGCCTGCCATCAGATGCAGCTTAATTGTCACTTTCCTCTCACTGATAGGGTTTTGATGTGACTCTGGAAGCAATGGATTTATTATGGTCTCTGCAGTCAAACCTCTCTGCTAATGATAGTCTGTATTTGCGGCCCCTCCCCAGCACTAGCATCACCACCTCAGCTCCCCCTCAGATCATCAGGCACTAGATTCTCATAAGGAGCACACAGCCTAGATCCCTCACATGCTCAGTTCACAGTAGGGTTTGTGCTCCTATGAAAATCTAATGCCACCATAGATCTGGCAAGAGGCTGAGCTCAGGCGGTAATGTGAGCAATGGGGAGCAGCTGTAAATACTGATGAAGCCTCACTTGTTCACCTGCCCGCTGCTCACTTGCTGCTCTGCAGCTTGGTTCCTAACAGGCTACTGACCAATACCAGTCTGTAGCCTGGGGGTTGAGGATGTCAGGTGTAGAGGACATATTGTTGGGGTCCTGAGTGTAAATGAAGGGACCATATGAGGGGCTATTTGATAAGGATGTGGAGAAAAGGGAACCCTGGTACAATCTTGGTGGGAATGCAAATTGGTGCAGCTACTGTGGAAAACAGTATGGAAGTACCTCAAAAAATTAAAAATGGAATTGTCTTATGATCCAGTGATTCCACTTCTGGGAATTTATCCAAAGAAACCCAAACACTAATTTGCAACAATATATACACTCCTCTGTTCATTGCAGCACCATTTACAATAGCCAAGCTGTGGAAACAATCCAAGTGCCAGTAAATAGATGAGTGGATAAAAAGGCTGTGGTTCCCCCCCCCCCCCAAAAAGGCTGTGGTATATAGTGGAATATTACTCAGCCATAAAAGAGAATGAAATCTTACCATTTGTGACAGCATGGATAGACCTCTAGGGTATGAGGCTAAGTAAAATAAATTAGAGAAAGACAAATACTATATGATTTCACTGATATATGGAATCTAAATAACAATATAAACAAACAAAACAGAGATAGATTCAGAGATAACAGAGAACACAATGGTGGTTGCCAGAAGCGAGAGGTAGTGAGGATCTGGGTGAAAAAAGAGAAGGGATTGAGAAGTACAGCCTGGTAGCTACAAAATAGTTATGGGGATGTGAAGTACAGCATAGAAAATATAGTCAATAATACTGTACTATGTAAGGTGCTAGGCGGGTACTGGAAATATTGGGGGGAACACATTATAAAGTATACGATCATCTAACTAATATGCTGTACACCTGAAACTAATATAAAATAATATTGAATGTAAACTATAATTGAAAAAAACAATGATAAGGACAAATCCCTTCTTCAACTGGGTCACTTTTTTTTTAAGTGGCTATTTGATGAAGTCACATGGTGGTTTGACCTGGCGCGATGGCCACTGGTGGTCAGATGGGAGCAGGCCATTGGAGGATGGATGATGGGTGTGTGGAGGTGACACTCTCCCAGGGGTGCAGGCAAGTAGTGATGTGCTCAGGATTCCAGGGTTTTTGGCTCAGTCATTTCTCTGTCTTATACTGTGGTTGTCACTATGTTCTATAGACTAAATGGCAGGTAGCTATAATAGGAAGTCACTAATTTTTGGAGCAAAAATGAGGAATTTCGAATTTGTGGATGGAAAAAGCAAATTAATTTTAACACATCTAGTAGTCCTGTTCACCAAAAGACTGTGCTCAATTTCTATATTTGAATAACCATACATACCTTCCCTCTTCCCTACCCCCTCCTTTTTATTTATTTTTAAAATATACTTTATGGATTATGCTATTACAGTTGTCCCATTCTCCCCTCTTTATTTCTTTCCACCCTGCACACCCCCTCGGACCCACATTCCCACCCCCCCTTAGTTCATGTCCATGGGTCATACATACAAGTTCTTTGGCTTCTACATTTCCTATACTATTCTTAACCTCCCCCTGTCTATTTTCTACCCACCATTTATGCTTCTTATTCCCTGTACCTTTTCCCCCATTCCCACTCTTTCCTCCTAATAACCCTCCATGTGATCTCCATTTCTGTGATTCTGTCCCGTTCTATTGTTTGCTTAGTTTGTTTTTGTTTTTAGGTTCAGTTGTTTATAGTTGTGAGTTTGTTGTCACTTTATTGTTTATATTTTTTGTCTTCTTTTTCTTAGATAAATCCCTTTAATATTTCATATAATAAGAGCTTGGTCATGATGAACTCCTTTAACTTGACCTTATCTGAGAAGCACTTTATCTGCCCTTGCATTCTAAATGATAGCTCTGCTGGATAGAGCAATCTTGGATGGAGGTCCTTGCCTTTCATGACTCTGAATACTTTTCTCCAGCCCCTTCTTGCCTTCAACGTTTCTTTTGAGAAATCACCTAATAGTTTTATGGGAACTCCTTTGTAGGCAACTTCCTTCTTTTCTCTTGCTGCTTTTAAGATTCTCTCCTTATCTTTCTTTAATCTTGGGTAATGTAATTATGATGTGCCTTAGTGCATGCTTCCTTGGGTCCAACTTCTTTGGAACTCTCTGAACTTCCTAGACTTCCTGGAAGCCTGTTTCCTTTGCCAGATTGGGGAAGTTATCCTTTATTATTTGTTCAAGTAAGTTTTCAGTTTCTTTCTCTTCCTCTTCTCCTTCTGGCACCCTTATAATTCAGATGTTGGAACTTCTAAAGTTTTCCTGGAGGTTCCTAAGCCTCTCCTCATTTTCTTGAATTCTTGTTTCTTCGTTCTGTTCTGATTGAATGTTTATTTCTTTCTTCTGGTCCAAACCATTGATTTGAGTCCCAGTTTCCTTTCCATCACTGTTGGTTGCTGTACATTTTCCTTTATTTCACTTTTCATAGCTTTCACTTTTTCCTGTATTCTGTGACCAAATTCAACCAATTTTGTGAGCATCCTGATCACCAGTGTTTTGAACTGTGCATGTGATAGGGTGGCTCTCTTTTTGTCACTTAGTTGTGTTTTTTCTGGAGCTTTGATCTGTTCTTTCATTTGGACTACTATTTTTTGGTCTCAGTGCTCCTGTTATGTAGTTAAGGGGCAGGGCCCTAGGTATTTGCCAGGGCAGGGCAACCCAGTTAGCTGCGCTATGGTGCTATATATCAGGGGAGGGGTTCAAAAGGGAACAATGCCACTTGCTCGACTCTCTGCTGACTTTCAGTCACTTCCCCTGCTTCCCACAAACCCACAAGCAAATTGGGCCTTTCTGGTGCTTATTCCCAGGTGGGTGGGTTTGTGTACATTCTAGGACCCTGTGGGTCTCTCCAGCGAACTCTCCTGTGAGACTGAGAGTTTCTCCCACCACTGCAACCCTCATAGTTTTTCACAGCCAGAGGTTTTGAGGCTTTCTTTTCCAGAACTGAAACCTTGGGTTGCGTGGTCTGTATGGCTCCCCAGTTGTTCCTCCTGGTTTATCCACATGCAAGTGTGGGACCAACGGGTCTTCCAGGCACTGCCTTGCCAAGAGTCCTCTCCACCCCAGCTGCCCACCTCCACCCCTCCTACCATCATGGATGAATGTTTCTTCTTTAACTCCTTGGTTGTCGGACTTCCATAGAGTTCAATTTTTCTGACAGTTTTGTTGTTGTCCTTCTCTTGTTTGTGTGAAGAGGCACAGTGTATCTACCTACACCTCCATCTTGGCTGGAAGTCTATTTATTTACTTTTAGAGAGAGGGGGAAGGAGGGAGAGAGAAGGAAAGAAATATCAATCAGTTGCCTCATTTGAGTAACTGGCCTGGAATCAAACTGATGACCTTTTTGTTTGCAGGTTGGCACTCAATCCACTGAGCCACCCAGCCAGGGCTTCCCTTCCCCCTTTCATACACACATGCAGAGATACCTTTAATGCTAAGTGTATTTTTATTTTGATTTCAAAGCTTTGCTGTGGATATTAGTCTTTGAAACACTATATCCTTTAATCTACCAAGCATCATTTTTTGGAGATGTGTTTTTGAATAAAGTGCTGCTTGTTTTGGTAAATGCATGTTCATTACTTTACTCAGCCTGAGTTCCTTTGAGACTTTATAATTGAGCATTAGTAATATGCGTCATTTTAGAAGTCTTCAGAGATCTATCTTGGTGTTTTTAACTTCACTGCTTTTATAGTACCCTTATATAATTATTGGAAAAGATGAGATGATTTTCTGCTTCTACATGCTTTAGTTTGATTGCTCAATCATGGTTGCATTTTACATATAGTTGCAGTAGTAACTGAGAAGAGAGATTTCTGATAGGAAAGGTACTGCTTCTAAACTGAGAGATTTCTGGTAGGAAAGGTACTGCTTCTAAACAACAAAAAAAATTTTTTTTAAGTGTTTACAACCACTCTTAAAGAATAAATGAAATTTTGAAGTTCCTGTGCATTTATATCACAGGCCAGAGTTGGGCCTGCTTTATTTGTCACAATAAACATAAATCCTTTTAGGATTAGAGATTGTAGTCTTAAAAGTGAGTATAAAGAAAAAAACACTAATTAGGGAAAAAATACTCTGGCTAATCCTCTTACAATTGTAGTCTAGAAGGTGTGTATAGTAGTCAAGGGTCAGTCAGAGAAAGTGGAATCACTGTGAGTTATGGGATAAGGAATTTAGTACAGGAACTAGAGCTTCCACAGTGTGGGAGGAGTTGCAACTCCAGGGGGCGGTTAGAGGAGCAGGGAGTCAGAAGCCACGGGTGGCCAGACACCCAGGTGGATGGTGAAAGAAGGTTACGGAGGGCTTTGAGCAGCTGTGCTTCTGTGCAGCAACTGCCTCTGGGTTTGCTGCCAAGCTTTTGGTGGTGGGTCTTGGGCCGCCATTGATAATAGGGACAGAATTGCAGCACAGTGGAAGATGGTGAGGATAAGTTGTAACCTGCCCACATCTCTGCAAATTCTGTCACCACTTCTAATCTTGATGATCTTTAGAGATCAGTGGCCACTGCTTCACTTCTGATCCCAAATCTCCTGTGAATTCCCCCTTTGGCCAGCATTAACTCAGAACCACATGGGAAGGGCATTGTGGGGATTCCACCCGAACTGTTTGACGCAGAGCCAACTGTCACAACATGGACTCTGAGTGACAAGGGCCCCTGAAAGTTGATGTTTTTTCCCTACCACTTCAAATACCAGAATTATTAAATGGAGACAAAAGAAATGTTAATGTCATTTACACTAGAAGATGAATGACAGTCTTTAATATGCAACTGAATAAGGATTGGGTCCCCTCTATGTCAGATTTGGGTGGGCTAAGTATAATAATTACTTGAAAATATTTAGTACTGATTAAAAATGTCATATTTTAGTTAAGACAAGAGTTTTAAATACAAATTTAATCAAACAATTACAATGAATTCTCTGCTGAATCTTCCTTGGTAGGCAAATGAAAAGGCACTCTGGACCAGACATCACTCAATCTAGATGTTAATACTGACTGTGTCAAAAAAAGCTATGTGACTTTACATAAACATTTAATTTTTCTCATCTTTACAGTCTTTACTTATGAAAATTAAAAGAATGTATGTAGAAACTAAGCAGCATTATACAGTCTTCAGATATTACCATCTCTCTCTCCACGTCAGCTGTTTCCAACCTTTTCTATCCCATGGTGCACAAACTAATAGGAAAATTCTGTGGCACACCAAAAATATATATATTTTTTGCCAATCTGACAAAAAATAGGTATAATTTTGATTCATTCACATTGGGTGGCTACTGTTGTGTTAACTGTTGTCATTTCTTTATTTGACAATCTAAGGGAAAAGAGGTCAGTGCCCCTGACTAAATAGTCAGGTATTTGAATGTTTTAAAAATTGTCGTGGCACATTGGTTGAAAATTGATGCTTTAAGGAAAAAGTTACTTCCAATTAAGAGGTTAACTTATATAATAAACATCTTTGTACTAAAGCAACCTGGTAATGAATAGGCTTACATACTAAGTCTGATTTCACTGAAGTCTGTCTCAGTGCAATTATAATGTGACAGAATATTTTTATTAAAATGTAAATACTGTTATTTCTGCCCTGACTGGTGTGGCTCAATGTATTAAGTGCCGGCCTTCAAAGCAAGGGGTCCCCGGTTTGATTCCCAGTCAGGGCACATGCCTGGGTTGCTGGCCAGGTCCCCAGTAGGGGGCGTGTGAGAGGCAACCACGCATTGATGTTTTTTTCCCTGTCTTTCTCCCTCCCTTCTCCTCTAAAAATAAATAAAATCTTTTAAAAAATTTAAAAAAACCCTCTTATTTCTTGGTTATATTTCTAAGAGGATTCTTCAGTTACATTGTCCGTGAAAGTACTGGTTTAGCCTCAGTCATAGCAATATTTTCTTTTGTCATAGAAATTATGTCTTTGGGTGTCTCACTACAATTTATCTAAAAAAATACTAGACATTGGATCTGAATTAATGAATTCTGAAATTTTCTGGCGGTTTCTCCTTTGTTGTTGCTGCATTCTTTCCTAATAAACCAAACTTTATTAAATAAAAAGTCAAATGCTGTAAATTAAATCCAAAAGCTAAAATAAGCTGTAATGTGATTAAAATGTATGTTGTATTACTATGTGATTTGTGTGTATGATGTGATATGTACAATGCTCTTGTTGAATTTAAGCCTCCATAGGACTGAATTCAAATTACACAGAGCTCAGAAATCTTTCCAAATATCTAGTATAAGAAGAAACTTGGGATTAGGTTATTAGAATATGTGAAGGGACCAAAAACAGTTTGATTGTCCAAAGACTATGTCACAGTTCAGCATCTTTTAGAATTAATCCAGCAAGTCTTTCCTTATTCACTGTAATTTAGTTTTGTAAACCAATTATACTTTGCTTAAAAAGGCAGCTAGTCATATCTTCACCATTATCGCCTATGCACTCAGTGAGGTTTATTTAAATGCTTTAGATGCTTCATTTGAAATCAATGCTTCATTGAAAACACGGATTTTATTTTAACATGGTACTTGCTTTGGTTTTGCTTGTTATTTTTTCCCTAGTATTTGAAACATTTCAAAACTTTGAGCTGTACCCAGACCACCCACAAACCAGAACAGGGGCAGAACACTCACATTCTCCACTTGTAGGGAGAAGGATTATTTCCCTGTGCCAGGGAGGTGAGAACGCAGAGGCGGTGGGAACTCACCCCCAGGCAAGCCTCAGGGAGAGAGCCAAAAGAGGGTGCCAGGAGGGGTGGGATAGCAGGTGCTCATTTCCACCAAGAGGTGGCCATGGTTGCAGGGCACTTGAGTTTAGCAGGGTCATACCTGGTGGAGTAAGCAAAGGGGAAAACAGCCTGACTAAAGCAATTATCACACCCACTCCACCTCCCCAGAAGGTAAGCATTAATTATTTGTGGTTATCTAGTCCTGCCTCCTACATTCTCATGTTCTAAATTAGAAAGATGCTTGTAATTTCCAGCTATTTATTTCTAGATTCTGTTTTTACTTTCTTCTTCTTCTTTGTACTAACAGCTTTTCATTGCTTCTTTGTCCTCATCTTACCCATTGTTTATCAAATGTCTTTTATGAGAATCACCTTGGCTACTGGTTAAACCTATAGCTTTTCAGACTCCTTCCATGGAGAATCTGATTCTGTGGGTCTGGGTTGGAGCCTGGGAATTTCTGCACGTAACAAGTACCTCAGGTAGTTCTTATGGGGGAGCTTTAGGCAATGCATCTTGACCTTGAGTAGCTAGCTCAGTGGAGCATTGCACCAGCAACCCACCAGTGGGAAGGGTGCCACCTTTACCGAATAAAAATGTAGGAGGCCCATGGGCCATACTTAACTGAAAATTTATTCATTATTTATCTCAGATTCAAATTTAACTGGGTGTTCTATGTGGCAGTCCATCCTGTGGAGAAAATAGATTCATGCCACAGAAACAGCTACTTGAACTTTGTAGCCTGGGGGCCTGATGAATTATTGCCAGGAGTTAGAGTTCTCTCTCACGGACATGGACGTGGACTCAGTGTGGTGATTTGTGGGGTGGGGGGACAGAGGAGGGAACGGAGGAGTGGGTAAGTGGAAGTAGAAGAGGGTATAAAGGGGTTAAATGGTAATGGGAATATACAGAATAAAAAATAAACTATTAGAAAAAAGAGAGTTCTCCTGGACTTCAACTGTAGGTACCACTTCAAACCCTGTATATGTGTACCCTGATTTGCAGCCTTTTAAAGAAAGCACAGTGCTATGGGTTATACTGTGTCTCCCTAAATTTCTTATGTCGAAGTCCAACCCACAATTCCTCAGAATATGATGACCTTATTTGGCGATAGTGCCTTTATAGAGGTAATTGAATTAAAATGAAGTTACTAGGTTGGGCCGTAATGCAATATAACTGCTGTTGTTATAAAATTTTGTTGACAGACAAATAGTGAGAATGCCATGTAAAGGTAAAGGCAGCGATCAGGGCGATTTTTTCCACAGGGAGCCCCAGAAATTGCCAGCAACCCACCAGAAGCTGGGAGAAAGGCATCAGATTCTTTCTTACAGCTCTTGGAAGGAACTAACCCTGCCAACATCTGGTCTTGGCCCTCTAGCCTCCGGAAATCTCTGTTGTATAAGCCACCCCATTTGTAGTACTCCGTAAGGGCAGCCGTAGCAGACTAATAAACCCGACAGTACAGAAGTTGCACTGGTAAGTTTCCTCCCTAATTTCTGTGGATAATCTGTTGAATGTGGGCTAAACAGGGAGCATGATCTCCATTTTACAAATGTAGAAGGTGAAGCTCAGAGTGATTAAATAAATGACTTACCCAAGGTGACACAGCACATCATTGATTGAGGAGTTCATATTTACCAATATGTGTGTGTGTACATATACATGTACACACACACACATGGACTATATGAAATTGATATATATGAAATATATATAAAATAGATACACAAATTTGTAATAACAACCTTAGACACTTTATGCATGTTATGTAATTTAATCTTTAGGATAGCCAGTGAATTAGGCACTGAATCATTTTAGGCACTTTATGGATGAGAACTGAAACTCAGTAAGAGAAATTGTCTTGGCATCATCAAATAGTATCTACCAAGTGGTGGAACCAAAAATGACATCCAAGTCCTCAGGTTTCAAGCACTGCTGTATACTACTTCTTGACAAGAGAGGTAGTAGCCCATTGTATAACTCCACAAAGAACTTGATGAGTGAAAAGGGGTATTTATTTTGTTGTAATTTTTTTCACTTTAAAGTTCTATTTGAGTTCACATAGTAATTTTGTATATATGTACTTGAATCAGTAATCTTTTTTTTTTTTAAAGATTTTACTTATTTATCTTTAGAGGGGAAGGGAAGGAGAGATGGAGAGAAATATCAATGTATGGTTGCCTCTTGTGTGTCTCCTGCTGGGAACTGTTGCTGGAAACTGTCCTGCAACCCAGGCATGTGCCCTGACTGGGAATCGAACCGCAGTCCTTTGGTTCGCAGGCCCGCACTCTATCCACTGAGCTACACCAGCCAGGGCTGAATCAGTAATCTTTTATGTGGGCAAGTCACCCCAAATGCCATTGTTGGTGAGTTTTGCCAAAAATTAAAAGAATTCATACAAGTAAGATTTTCATGTTATCATAGATATTTTTATTCAGGTTCTTTTTATTTTGCCCTTAGATTAGAATAGACATAGTCAAATTTAATTTCGGGATAGTGTGTTCTTAATGAGCCTTAACAGTTTCCCTAAAGGATTTCTGATGTAGGCAATAATGCAGCTTCTACCTCCCCTTTCCCCTTCCTGTATCTTCCTCTGTCTCTGAGATTTGTGGTGCAGACTTTTATTCCTTTGGGTTTTCACTGTAATGTTTTTGGTTCAGCATTGTAATAGTTAATGTTTGCTTAGTACATTGGAAAGGAGGACTTCTCATCAGAGGTGACTTTGGGCCTCCAGAGTATGTGGCTTCGGAGATTTATTATTTTTATGGGGTGCAGAAGTTTCTCCAGGCTATTTCTGTGAATGAGAGATCAAAGTCAGATGGACCTGACAACTCTCCTGAGAAAGACCACCCAGTAGTTTGACGCTTGTATTTTTCTACCACGTGGTGATTGATGTACCTATGATCCACTGCCCTTTTCTTTTGAATGAAGTGCATGAAGAAGCCCCTGTTTCTGTTGTTGATTTTTAACAGGAATCTATTCAACAACTTTATTATTGTTGCTGTTTCTTTCAAATCCATACAAATGAATGAATTTGTAAGTGTTCTCTCATTAACTCCCAGCTTCTGTGTAGCTACTATTTGTTTCTTTTTCCTTCATCTAAAGTGGAGTTTTGGTAAACCTATTTGCTTTTCTCTGCCTGGTAGGGGAAACAGCATGCTTTCCCGGACTGTGCCTGGGGTGAAGAGGCCAGCTCCTCTTCAGGTGAAGCTGGTCTCCTAGTTTCTGCAGATGAGTAGTTTTATGAGGAACGTTGTTGGTCAGGCCTTTAGCTGCCAACCAAGGGTAAGGCATGAAGGAATATAGGTGTAGGAGAGGTGGGGATGGTGTCTCAATTCAGGAATAGCTGAGTGAGGCAGGTAATCAAGAATGAAATCAGAGGTGCTCTCTTTTCATCTTGCCTAGGTCACCCCAGCTTTAAAGAGCCCATGTTTTACCTAAACATCACCTTCTCAGGGCTGTCTTCCCCATCCATCTTCTCTAAAATAGCACCTATCACCACCCACATGCCCATCTTTTAATTGCTTACCTAGATTTACTATTCTTCATGAGAATTTATTATGATTTGACTTAGTGCATGTTTTTTCGTACTTTTTTCATTTTTTCCTTCTACCACACACCAACCCACTGCAGATTCTATGAGAATTTAAACCATATGTTTTCTTTACTGACGTATCCTCAGAGTCTAGAACTTAATAGATACTCAATAGAAACTTGTTGAATTTTTGACTGGTTGTCTTAATGGCAGAGGTATTAACACTACCTGTCTATTTTTGCTTTGTTTTCTAAAATACAACTATTTAAAGCAGATTTAATTTTTTTCTGCTATTACTGCTTAAGACCTAACAGTTTTCTGTAGTTTTATATAGCTCCCTAAAAAGGTCTTTCTTTAGTAGTTATTTGAAGTAATAATCAATTTTCTCATCTTTTTAATGTGTAGATTTTCTCATGACTCTGGAACCAATGTGACAAAATTTGAGTGTCATTTGTGTGTCTAAAGTATTGCTCACCTCCAAATTCATATAATAAGTCTGAGCATATTTCTACTTAGTTTGCCATGGTGGGCATAAAATTGGAGATAGGGTGATCTGTTTTACTTCTTACAGAATTTACTTGCTGAAATATTAATGGACTTTACAATAAGATGTTTTCATATCATATTTACTGAATGTCTATTAAATTCTTAATCCTTAGATATCCAGTATACTTGTGTCTATAGTTATTATAAATATATTTATATTTATGCATTTATACGTAAAGGATTGTATTTGTTATAAATTGGTTCATATTTTAAAATTCAGATTATTGAATAATGGGAAAAAATTAAAAAGAAATGCTGAAAACAGATATCCCTGCCTACTTCCCAATCGTAGGGTACTGTATTAGAGGTCCTCAGATAAATGGAACAATTACACATACACACACGGACTGATCGATCGATTAATTGATTTTAAGGAATTGGCTCACCTGATCGTGGGGACTGACGAGTCTGAAATCTGTAGGGCAGGATGGAGACCCCAGCAGGAATCAGTGTTACCCTCTTGAATCTGAAGGCAGTCTGTAGGCAGAATTCCTTTCTTTTCTGGAAACCTTGGTCTGTTGTCATAGGGCCTTCAGCTGATTGGAAGAGAGCCGTCCATGTTACGGAGGGTGATCTGCTTTAGGTAAAGGCTACGGATTTAAATGTTAATCACATCCAAAAAATACCTTCACAGCAACATCGAGACTGGTATTTGACCAAATATCTGTGTACGATGGACGAGCCAAGTTGACACGTAGGAATTAATCACTGTGGATAACATTTGACTTAGAAGTCCCTCTCCTGGGTATGTATCCCAAGAAATGAAAATTTAAATTTACACAAAAACCTGTACAGGAATGTTTTTGGTGGTTTTATATCCCCACACTAGAAACAATTTAAATGTCTTTCAACAAGTAAATAAACGAACAGGTTGTGGGCAATAAAAAAGAATACAGTATTGATATATGCAGCAACTTGATTAAATCTCAGTACCATTATGTTGAGATTTTTTTAAGCCAATCTCAAATGATTACATACTGTGTGCATCTATATAAAATATTCCTGACGTAACAAAATTATAGAGATGGAGAGTAAATTAATGATTGCCAGGAGTTAGGGGTGGGAGGAGTAATGACTATAAAAGGTATAACAATGTCAATTTCCTAGTCTTGATAATTGATACTATGGTTATTTTTTTTTCTTACTGCATTAGCTTGAACTTCCAATATGATGTTGAAAAGCAGTTGTGAAAACAGGCTGCCTTATACCTGGCCACACATTTTTAAAAGAGATTTAATATGCCATTCAAATAGTACAAGCTTTACCTAATTTAAAACTTTCTTCTATAAAAAGGGTACTTGTAAACAAGGTATTTTCAAAAAGAAAACGCAAATCATAATAATTTTGAACTGAATTTTGTTGGAAGATATGATTACGGGTTAGTTGTATTTCGGGGACTATTTTTCAGTGAGCAAATCTGCGTATTTTCCCCCTAATTGGAGAAATACGAAGCATGCTTGTTCTATATAAGCCCTATGAAGTTTTGTGTGTATACTCCTAATCATTGTTAAAGCATATAATTGCATATTGTTTGTTTTGGGACTTTAGCCTGGAGGTAATATTTCTCTTCACTTCTTAGACTGTTTATTTACTCACATTCCTATTCCTAAATATAGTTTGCACAAGGGAGGCTACATAAAATGATGCGAAATGGGACATTAAGACAGTAGTGATCCAATTATTTTCATTGTGTTTATCCATACAAGATGCTGAGATAAGCAAGAATTCCAGTACTTAGTTTTCATGGACATCCTGGCCCTTCAGTATTATCCAGTGGCAGTGTTGTGTGTATCATGTCCTGAAATGCTTCACTTTTTGAGTCAGAACAAAGTTTATATGACAGAGGTGGAGCCACTTCAGTACACACAGTTAATGACGAAAGTGGTCTTCTACAATCAGCAAAAACATGTCAGTAGTCATTGAGTTGCTGAAGGTAAAAGGGAAGAGGGAAAGAAAAGGGAGGATCAAAGGTAACGGAATTACTCAAGATGTGTCATAAGTCAGTATGGAGGTGTAAAGCATCAGCTGTGCCTATGCAATTTGAAAAGTTTACATGTAACAAAGATGGATTGTAGGTGTTGACGTGAGGCAGTAAGGAACATTGCAGAGTTTTCATCTTCATTATTAGTAGTACACTTTAACCATGATTGCACACATTGCTGTAGCCAAACCATATTTGTTCACTATATTTATTTTTTTGCATGTATTTTTTAGTTATATTTCATTGATTATGCTACTACAGTTGTCCTGATTTTTTCCCCTGTGATCCCTTCCACCCAGCACCCCACACAGCCTCAGGCAGTCCTCCCATCATGTTCATGTTCATGTCCATGGGCCATGTATATACATTCTTTGGTTACTCCATTTCCTATACTGCAATTTATACCCCCATGGCTATTCCGTAACTATTTGTTTGTGCTTCTTAATCCCCTCACCTCTTTTCCCATTCCCCCACACCCCCTCCCATCTGACAACCATCAAAATACTGTCTGTATCCATGAGTCTGTCTGTGTTCTTCCTGTTTGCTTAGTTTGTTTTTTAGATTCAATTGTTGATAAGTATTTTTTGCCATTTTATTGTTCATAGTTTGATGTCCTTTTTCTTAAATAAGTCCCTCTAACATTTCATATAATAATGGTTTGATGATGATGAACTCCTTTAGTTTCTTCTTGTCTGAGAAATTCTTTATCTGCCCTTCAATTCTAAATGAGAGCTTTGCTGGGTACAGCAATCTTGGATATAGGTTCCTGTTTTTCATGACTTTGAATATTTCTTGCCAATCTCTTCTAGCCAGCAGTTTCTTTTGAGAAGTCAGCTGACCGTCTTAGGGGAACTCCCCGGTAGGTAAATCTCTGCTTTTCTCTTGCTGCTTTTAAGATTCTCTCTTTATATTTAACCGTTGGCATTTTAATTATGATGTGTCTTAGACTGGGCCTCTTTGCATCCATCTTGTTTGGGATTCTCTGTGCTTCCTGGACTTGCATGTCTATTTCTTTCACCGAATTAGGGAAGTTTTCTTTCATTATTTTTTCAACTAGATTTCCAATTTCTTGCCATTTCTCTTCTCCTTCTGGCACCCCTATGTTGCAAATTTTGAAGCTTTAAGGTGTCCCAGAGGCTGCTATACTATCCTCATTTTCTTGGCTTCTTTTTTCTTCTTGCTGTTCTGATTGTTTGTTTTTGTTTCCTTATGTTCCAAATCATTGATTTGATTCTTGGCTTCATCCACTCTACTGTTGTTTCCCTATAAAGTGTTCTTACTTCAATCAGTGGACCTTCGTTTCTGACTGGGTATTTTTTATGCCGTTGAGGTCCTCACTGATTTCCTTGAGCATCCTTATAACCCATGTTTTGAAATCTGCATCTGATAGATTGCTTATCTCCATTTCATTTAGTTCTTTTTCTGGAGTTTTGATCTGTTCTTTCATTTGGGCCATGTTCTTTTGTCCCCTCATTTTGGCAGCCTCCCTGTGTTTGTTTCTATGTATTAGGTCTTGGACTCTCTGTCTTGGTAGTGTGCATAATGTAGTAGTGTCCTGTAGGGTCCAGTCGCATAGTCTCCCTTATCACCTATCACCTAAGCTGGTTTTTTGAGGTGCGCCCTTCCTGTGGGCTGAGTACACCCTCCTCTTGTAATTTAATCTTGGTTGCTGTTGGCAGATCAATCAGAGAGATTTCCCCAGGCCCGTCAGCTACAAGGACTGGCTGTGACCACTGACCACCAACCTCTGCCCTCCGTGGAGGATCAGCTGTTCAGGGGCATGGTGGCGGTGCTCCAGCGTGGTCTGGAGCTGCCCACTGGGTGCACTGGCCTTGGGTTTTCCCAGGTGGTACAGTCCAAGGTCTGTTCCCACCTGTGTTTTGTTCGGGGCCACCCTGCCTGATGATCTATAAATCAATCTGAGATGGCTGCTACTTGTGCTGAGCTCGGCAATTGCCAGGTGAAACCAAGCTGTGAATCTAGGCTCGCTGTTGCTAGTGCCTGGCTTGAGGCTCACTGAGGCCAGCTGTTGCTTGTTTGAGAGGATTTAGGGAGCCAAGACCAGTCGTTCACATGGAAAAGCAGCTTGGGTGGGCCTGTTAGCTGGGTGGAGCATAGTCTCTGGGATCTCCAAGAGGGTGAAGCAGTGTTAGCCAGGTTGATGGAGTCTCAGATATGGCACCAGCTTGCCAGCTTTGTCAGGAGAGGGTTTAGAAAAGGGACAACGACCTCTGCTCACCTTGATGCCAAATACTTCAGTTCCTTCATTTATGTCACTGGTGCCTTTCAAGCTGCTACCCTGGTGCTGGAGCTCAGAGGGAGTGAGTCTGATTAGGTGAGTCCAAGTGTGGCTTCTTTAAAGGAGACTGCTTGGGACTCCAGAAACTTCTTCCACCAACTCAATCCCTGCAGGTGTTTGCAGCCAGAAATTGTGGAGACTTATTTTCCTGGCACTGGAATCCTGGGCTGTGGGGCCTGGTGTGTGGCTGGGACTCCTTGCTCCTCAGATATCCCTCCTAAATTTTTATCCACCACATGTGGGAAAGGGACCAGCACATTCTACATTTGCTCCCCTCTTACCAGTCTGGATAAATGTGATTTCTTTTCTTTTTTTCGCTTAAACAACTGAAATTTATTTTCTCACAGTTCTGGAGGCTTGAAATCCAAATTTAAGGTGTCTCTCTTTGGCTTATAGATGGCAGTCTTCACATGGTCTTTTTTTTTTTTTTAATTGTTGTTCAAGTACAGTTTTCTGCCTTTTCCCCGCACCCCAGCCTAATCCCTCAGCCCTCTCCACCTCCCTCCTGTTTCCACCCCGACCCCGCTGTTACTGCTTTAATTCTGTACTTGTCGGATTTCCATTCAACTTGATTTCTGACGTTTCTGAGTGCTGCTTGTTCTCTATTTTAGTTGTAATTTTGATGTGGTTGTGTAAAGAGGTGAGCCATGTTTACCTAGCTGCCATCTTGACCAGAAGTCCTCTAATTATTTGCATTTAAACACATGTCTTTTCCAGGATGAAGGGATGAGGACTGTCCATTTTCTCTCTATGTAAGTGTCAGTTGGGTTTTAGCAATTTAGAACTTTGTGCAGTTGGCATTAGTTGTATTTTTTGGCTGCCCAGCACCTCTGAACACTTTCCCCAACAGTGAGGGCATTTGCAATCTCATCATAATCACCTTCCCAAGGCAGAGCTCAGAAAACTAGTGCCCTTTGTCATAGGGCACAGGAATGTGTCCTGGATTCCATCAATAAACCTAAATTACGAAGTGAGCAATGTGAGGACAGTGGCTGCAACCAGAATCTGTTTCTGCTAGCCTGAGTGGCAGCAGCTGCAGCCTTTGGTGGGGAGGGTGGCCACTTTCGCAGCGTTGGGTTCTTGGTTCTGCAGAAACACTGGCAGGCCTATGTTTTGCAGTGTATTGTTCCTGGAAGCTTAGTTTTAAGCCTCATTCTCAGTCTCCTTTTAATTCCTTTTCTGTGTTGTAACTCAAGATCAGCTGTTGTTCCTTACAAGGGAGAGCTTGAATGGTATTAGTTCTTAGTTAGCCCTGTGGAATGTCTTTACGGTGCCCAGAGTGAATCTGGCCTGGCTGTGTTTTAGTGATATTTAAGGGCAGAGGGCAGGGTCTGGGCTCAATATCGAATGAATGTTTGTTTTAAGACTAGACCTAGAAACGTAGGCCTATAAATGAAGAGTGAAAGCTGATTCAAGATATTCAGCCCACTATAGAAAAAGATGAGGTGAGGATAGAGCTCAAATGTAGTGGAGTAGAATAGGTGAGATTCATGCTTGATTGAATAAGCATATGTAATTTCTGCTTATACCGAAATAATTATTGAGAAGTTGAAACATATGTAATTTTTGTTCTTTTTTTTTAGAAAATTTTACATTTCAATACTGTTCTTTGATTCTGATGTCCCTTTGTCATATTTCCAGATTGTCTTAAAAACTTTCAAGGAATCAGTTTTCTTTGACTATTATGTATAAATGTAACTAAACAAATACTATTTTTATTGTTTTTAGGATTATGTACTGCTATCCACGCTTCTAGTTAGTTAGTATTAAAATACCTATGCCTAACTTCTATTTATGAACTGTATGCCCAAGTGAGAAACTTAGTATGAAAATATGCCTCCAGAAATTGTAGACCTGTGGAATTTTTATTCAGATACTCTTAGTTAAGTAGATTTATCCTACTACTGAAAGTTTTACTTACCCTTTATATAGTTACTGACTCAGTAATTCGGAGACACGGCAATCGGAGCATTGCTTCAGTGACGGGCCAGACTGCTGAGTGCTGTTTCTTGGGATTCAGATGGACGTCTCAGTTAAAGCCCCTATTACAGATGTGATTGAAATTTCCCATGTCAGAATTTCTTAGTAAAAAATAAAATGGTAATAACAAGATAGCTCTCATTTATTTAATGATGTCCCTTTCCTGTCTTTGTGTAAGATGTTTTGCATGAATGATCTTGAACCATGCCACACCGAGCTAGAAAAGTTGTTGTCCCTATTTTGGAAAGGCTAAATTCAGTCACTTGCTCTTGGCCATGGAGGTCTATTTTAAATTGATGTTTCAGAGTTATTTTACACGTAACAAAGGAGACTAAGATATCTTCCTTAGGACTCTTTAATTGTTATTTACCCTAATCCTGATCTCAGAGTCTAAGTAGAGTGTCCCTGTGGCCCATCCTCATTTATAGCTTCAGAGAATAGCTGTCCTTAACCTTTGGACCATTTTGTGCCTTGATTTCACAGGCTGTATATGTTTAGCTTCTGGTAATAGCTACTAAGAATCACTTTATTTCAGTGGTGAAATAATTTCTCATAGATTTGAGCTTTATTTTCTGTAGTTTCCATTTTCACACATGGCCCAAACAGTGTGTGAGTAAGAGAATACTGTATGTAAAATTTAAGCCTCTTTGACTTGTTTCTCAGCAGTTGCAGATATCGCTGCTATTTTCTTGTTTTAAGAAGAAGGAATTAGCAAAACTTTTTAACTTCTCCTCTGATACTGAGAGATGCCAGGCCTGATTTGCAGTTACTTTAGAGGCTTTAATATATAGGTGTACGGTAACTGTGATTGAGAGATCTCAGATTTTCCAGAGCACTGAATATTTTGAATAACATATAGCAAGGTATTTGAACAAACTTCAAACTGGTTTTTTGATAAAGGCATACATTCTGAGCCAATACCAGAGAGAAGATTCATATCAGACTTATTGCAGTGCTCTCATGCTCTGTGAGGAACCAACTTTGTATTTGAATAAGTACTCATTGCCCTACCAGTATTCAAAAGGTCCTCTGCAGTTGTGATAACGAGTCACATATTCAAAATGCAGACGTGAAAAACTTGTACATATTTTAGCCTATAAAGACAACCTCATTTTGTTGATTTTCTTTCTATACCCTGTTACAGCACGCCAGATTACTGGGAAGGCCATGTGGGGGTAAGGGAGGGGCTTAACAAGCAGTGATCTCACCAAGAAATACAGGAACTTTAAGGAGGAGACTGTGGGTAAACTGAAGATTTTGAGTGTGTGTGTGTTTGATATATTGTGAAAAACAACAAGCAAGCTACTACAGTGAAAAAATGGTGATAAACTGAGGGTTGCTTATTTTCCCTATGCATTGGATTCAATACAAAACTTTGACTGTTTGCGTTAAACACCTTTGGGCTGCCCCCCCTTCCCCCGCCAGAACAACAGTCTATATTTTATAAGGTCTGACTAAAGATTGAGGTGAGAAAGACAGGGGTTGAGTTTTGTATTTGACTTTATTCAAGCAAGAACTCTCATTTAGGAAGCTTTTGTTCATTATAAAGTTTGTTTTAGTGAGTTTAAATAATACATAGAAATTTCCATCGTTTACCAAATGGTTTGTAGTTTAAGCTGTATCTATATGTCATTTAAAATGTTACGATGAGTGAATAGCATAATTAATGTTTGTTATATATCTTAAGAATTAGGCATAAGAGTATTGAGTGGAGCGGTATTTGCCTCAAAATATCTTATTAAGGCAAACTGGAAGTTATTTTAAACAGTGATTTAAAAAGGTTTTTAGATGTCTTAGATTCCACTATATAGAGTAATCTTTTTTTTTAATAGACACATCTATAAATCATACTAATGACAAGAAGTGGGAAGATACTAGAACCTCAACCAGTAGTCAAAATACCGAACCACTAATACTAGTTAGTGGGTACTGTGACATTCTGAAGAACACTTCCAATCAACTTTATTTCTCTCTTTTATGATGGAGTACCAGACCATATACAAATAAGGAAAAATTAATACTATCTTGACATAAATGAAACTTTTGACAAGTTACAGTGTATTTTTCCCCTAAGAATTTTAGGAAAATGAATTCATGCACATTGAAGAATAATCTACAGAGCACTGTTTAGAGCCCGAGGATGGTGCTCTACAGATGATGTCCTCAGTGTGGAGCAGTGTCGCATTTTACTGAGTGAAATCATGCAAAAGGGTATTTGATGTGTGATATCCATGTGGGAGAAGTTGGTGGCATCGAGAGAATAAAACACTCTGACTTACTGCGTAAAGTTTGGTCAGATGCATCGATGGGTATGTGGTGTGCTGAACTGGGAAGCTGTCTGTGTGCAGAGTGGAGGCTGGGCACTGACCCCAGGGGAGTCTGGGCGGCCCGCTCACTGTGTCAGGATGTGTTACTCTTGTACGGTTAGTGTTACTTTGCGCTAAACTGTGTAACTACTGAGAAATAATTCTTCTGTTACATTCTGGAGAAATGCATTGAAAATGGATTCTAAGAGATCTCTGAGGAAAATTAAGAGAAATTGAGATTGTTTGATTTGAGTAGAAGAATCAAGAGATTAGGAGTTATGAGGAGAAGAGGTAACAGCTGTTCTCCCTTTCTTTTAATACAAAGAATAAGGAATATTCTCTGGATATTGATGTAAGTAGAAAATATGCAGGTTCGCTGTTGTATTAGTGCCAGAAAAGCATCTTTTCTTAGCAATTTGAATGCAGTATATAATTGCATCTGACAGTAACGAGATGTACTCATTTGATAAATGTGTATTGAATGCCTTCCATAGAAAAGTGGACCATTAGGTGCTGATTCCTGTGTGAATACTAGAGACTAAACCCGGGACTAGATACAAGGTATCTTCCTAATTCTGTGACGCCTTGTGAAAGCAGTTAGCAGGTTAAGTGAGACTCGTTGAGAAATGGATAGTCTGTGTGGTATCCTTTCGGTGGGTAATGTACCAAGATGTTAGGTACAGAGTCAAGAATAGAATGGTTCTATAGAGTTAGACACCCTTTCATGTCAATTAAGTTGACCTTTATATCTAAGTATCTTTTGAATTTTCCTTAAGAGATGTCAAGAGAAGTAAGAGAAGGTTAGTAATGCTGCTCATATATATTTTCTTTGTCATAATTTACAGTGTACTATGTACACAGTGTAATTCCTTAGCCAACTTTAATTTCATAAGCTATTCATTGTGTTTAAACACTGCCTTTCTTATATTAAATATTTATGTCAGTCTTTGAGAAGAATACATTAAAGTGGCAGATGGGGGTCATTTTAAACATTTCCTTGATTGAAGGAAAGGGATCCCTTTGTGAATTTATAGTCTGCTTTCAAGGAAAGTTCACAATGTCCGATAATAACCCAAGGAGGCAAGAATTTCACCAATTCCCCGCACTGTGATCTCAAAAAGCAATGGCTGCAAACAGGCTTCATGCTTCAGCAGCTCCCATTTTGAAACTGTTTGCAAGGGTAGTGAAGAATGGCGAACAAAACATTTGCAGTTGTATTGCCCATTAATAATTCAGTAGGAATACACCTCTTTTGCATAATACTGCCTTTTCATCAATTTTTGACCATAGTAGCAAAGATAAATGGAAAATCAAATTTTTGACTTATGTTGCACAGAAAGATATATCCTAGACTCTGGAGTTATAGAACTTGAAAATACTTGGGAATCATGTCCCAGATTTCCTAAAGGAGGGATGTGCTTTTTTGCTTTACTATTTTCTGTTTGTCCTGGTAACTAATAAGCCTGAATCCAGGAATAATGGTTATTTCTTAACTCCTCAAAATGGTGTCTCCTAGTTAAACTTCAAAGAATCTATACACCCTTAATTATATTACCTTCTTTGTTAGTCATCGTAAAAGCTACTGTTTTTAATAAGAGCTTTATTGAATATAAAAATTAAAATTTTACATTTTTTAAAAAATCTTGGAAGATTATATGTTAATGGCATCAGTTAAGATACTTCTTTTTTAACCAGACTTACTCTGTTTTTCTAAGTCAACAGCCTTTGTTTGATGTAAAAGGGAAATGATTGATTCTGAAAATCTGTTTTTAGAGATAGTTGCTTAGAGCAACAATTTCATTAAAGTTCGGTGAGAGCTTTGGAAGCTCAAGACAGAGAAATTATGACTCTTGTTGTATTCCTTGAGTCATTTGCCAATCAGAAGAGGCCATCCTTGGCTGACAGAGTGGTTCTTTCATGATTATACAGAATGCGTGGGTATGTGGGTTCCGTGGGCAGGTATGTAATTTCAGTCTCATTAAACTTATATTTTTGAAGTAATTATCCAACAGCTATTAAGTGGGGATGTAAAGAAACTGGTTTTCTAATAGTAAAAATTGTGTATTTAAAAAAAAATATTTTGTTGTGTGCACTGAGTGAGCATTACATTTTAACATACAGTCCAGGAATTTTTCCACAGATATGCTCCTAAGGATCTATGAGTTCCCTGAAATATCAAACAAAATGTCGTATGTGCCTTATTTTTGGAAAGGGATCTCTAACCCCAAAAGTTGAGCAAAGTAGCCCAGTTTAATCTCCTGTTTTCCAGATGAAGAAACTGGGATTCAGCACAACCAAGTGACTTATTTATAGTGAGACAACGTTTGAAGTGCTAAAATTAAAATCTTTTTTTCTCTTGTAGACTGTCTCCAAGGTTTCCAATTTTTTTTTGAAGTTGGATGTTCAGAACTTGGAGTTAAAAAAATTATGAACCTTTTCCATACAAAAATATATTCAGCTCTAAATACATATAACTAAAGTCCTGGATTCATAACATCTTGGGGCTATTGTTTTGAGTTCCCTCTTAGCTTGAAGATGTTATTTATACAAGCCAATTGATATTCATTACATCTTGTAAGTGAAGTTATGCCTCATCCCCTACTCCCCGCCCCCACCAACCACCCCTGCCTCCTGATTTTAACACTACCCAGTGGAAATGTAGCCTCTTCTTCTTCTAGCATTGGTTAGAATAAATCCTGGCAGTTCCAGACAATATGGGGGGTTCCCAGTAGACATAGAAGAGATCATCACTTCAAGGTCCAGGCTTAGTGAGATGACTGTTCTGGGCAGATGGTGACAACAGATGGCTTTAATGTATGCAGCCACTCATTCACTGGGTTGTCTTGAGGGTACTCCAGGTCTTCTCTGTGGGGGAGGGCACATAGAGGTATTATCCCATTCTTTCTGGTAAGAAAGCCTAGTCTTGGTGGCAAGGGAAATAGTCTCTAATGCAGCCCACTGTAGAAGAAAATGGAAGGGAAAACCCTCAAGAGCGGAAAGGGTCCCAACGCAGGAGCAGTAGCAGGGAAAGAACGATGTCATCAAGAAGGCAGTGGGATGCAGATGTTCTACAAAGGGCAGGTGTTCACGAGGAAGGAATGACAGCAGACTGGATATTTCCTGTTTAATCTTTAATAATCTTTCTGCATTTTGATGTTAGTAGCAGTGACTTTTGCTTTATATTTGGCTTTTTCTTTTACATTCATAATTATCAAAATTGTGTGTATGTGTGTAGTAACCAAGACATGGGCTGATTTACTATTTTTATTTTTAATTTTTGCTGGCTGACACCCTAAAGACCTGCCCCTGTCCACATCAGAGGCCAAGGGCAGCTGTGTTCTTGCCCACTGGCAGGTGGTCTGCTAATGCATCTTACTGCATGCCATACAAAAGTGGGTTCACGTCAACGTCCCCTCCTTCGACCTCGAAGAATATAAAGAAAGAAGGCTCAGAGACTTGGCACAGTGTTTTTTTTTTTTTTTTTTTAAGGGTGTTAGCTCCTGGTTTATGACTTTAATACTTGTTTAAATATTTCTTTTTTTAAAACTTTAACTCATCTTCATAATGTTGGTTTACAAGAAAAATTTTTATCAAGTTGATTGATTATATTTTCCAGATCAAAAGTGTAAGTGATTTCTGGACTTACTTCTTGACAAAAAGTACCATGCAAAGCTGCATGGAAACAACCATCTAATTTTAAAAACACTTAATGAGTTAAAAAGCAGACTCAAACCAAACTAATGAAAGCTTATAATAGAAGTCAGTTGAAGTGGTTTTAAACATTTATTTCATTACTTTTTTTAACTCCTGACTGTTAACACTATAAATGTGAATTTCAGAAAAATTAACTTGTTTTTGAACTCTATAAAAAGTATTTTTTTTTCTTTTAATTAACTTTATTGTTTTTAAAGCCCTGAATCAAGCTCTATTTCTGTGCTTGGGTAGTTCCCATTTGCAAGATGGGGCAATTTCTGCATATAGGTCTGAATAGGCTATGCCACAATTATCTTTTTATCGTAACTTTATTATCACAGAGGTAGTTTTCTTCTCCAAATGGAAATTCTAAAGTAACTCAAATATCTTACTAAACATATTGTTATTTCCAGTTTCCAAAAGCAATGGCCCCCAGTCCAGCAAACAAAACCCACATTGAGACCTGGAATGGATCCTGTCTCCTCACTGTTACTTTGGTCTCTCACATAATAGTAACAGTTGCTATTGTTGCAGAGTGGGAATTGCTTTGTATGGATTATCTCATTTCATCAACCCTGTGAGGTAGGGTGATTATCTTCATCTCACAGCTAAGGAAACCTAAGTTCAGAGGTATGTAGTCAACTCACCCAAAGCTATAAGCAGACTGTAAAGCTTACTCTAACGTGTGGTGGGGGGGCTCCGCCCGCAGAGCCCCATCCCTCCATCATGGATGAAAATAAAACTACCAAGACAGGATCTGCTTGAGGAGGAGAGGTGGTCAAACTCTCAAAGGAGAATGACCCAGAGCCCCTTCCTCACTAGGCTTTTTTTGGGTTCAAATACACAGGAATACAAGTTTAACATTTCAAAGAAATCTGAGGGCTTAATCTGACTCAGTGTCGGTCAGGAAAGGAGGTTGCAAAACTTTGGGAGACATACGCATTTCCTCCTCGGACCCTTACCATTTAAATGAGAGTACTCTTAGCAAACAAAGCAGGTTTCACAGGACTTTACGAATTCTTTCTTATGCCTGATCACCCAGGGAACCATCCTGGCTGGCACAGGGCTGCACTGCTCATCATAGTTTCAGGCTTTAAGCCAATTAGGCCCAGGAAGCAAGAGATAAGGAAGACATCTCCCAGATGGAAATGGGAACTCGGGCTATTGGCTATGTCAGAATAGTTGGGGGGGGGGGGTGGTGTGGAGGTGAGGGTCCATCACCCCCTCTTTGCTGCAGCCCACCGAGTCCTGCCATGAGAGCCTCCCAAGTGGTCCTGTCTGGCTTAGGTTGCCCCTCCCATGAGGAGTCTTACCCGTCATTGACTAACTGACTAAGCATTGGGGCCAGAGATGGATGAGGTAGAAGCGGTGCTCCTGCCAGGGAGATAAGCTTTGTCTCCTTAGTAGCTCACGTCCTTGTGACAGAACAGACCCAGATGAGATGGGTCCCTTGGCTCTTACTCAGCCCACCATGGGGTGAGGGTTACAACTCTTGAAACCAGGCTGAATGGTCCTCAACAAACATGAGCCAGTTGAACATTCTATATGTAGGGGTGCACATTTATTGATATATATTCAATATTTTTCTACTTGTAATTTACCTTTGAAGTCACTTCAACTTAGAGAGTGGCTACCATTTTCAGACTATAAGACGCTCCCCCTCTTCCCAAAAATGTAGTGGCAGCCCTGCTCCTGCCTCCTGTGACCCCACTCCACCCCCCCCGCCCCCACCCCCCACCCACTCAGCGAGCCAGGCAAGCTACATTCGGACTATAAGACACACCCCCCTTTCCTCCCAAATTTGGGGGGAGTATGTCTTATAGTCTGAAAACTACAGTATATGCAAGATTTGGCCTTGTACCAGGTATCAGGTCCTATGCTGAGGTTTTTACTGGAAAATTTCCCATCATTGAATTGTAAGCATCTAATGTCACTAGTCCATTTTACAAATAAGTCCTAGGAGAAACTACTGTGCTCACTGTCGTTGCCAGTGAGAAGCCAACCCAGAGGGTACGGACTGGTCTGGCAGCTGGCTCTCTGCAGACAGAGCTATTCTTTTATTCCTGGGTGAGAACTACTGGGACAAGCCACACGAAGGGATTAAAGTGCAATTAAGTCCTGAAAATGTATGGTGGCATTTGTTTCTGTGGCATCTAATTATATTTAGAAAACTTTCTGAAAAAATGGTTCCCTTCTCACAATAATAGAACAAATTTTTTGAAAAAAAATTGAAGCATTTCTCTCCTTTCTGCTCACCCCTTTCCTTCCTTTAGCAAGTATTACTTGAGTATTTTTTATGTGCTGTATGCTCTTTGTGGGAAAGGCTGGAGGTACCTAAATGAGTAAAACATATACCCTTACCAGAAAGAACCTCCATTTTTTTAAATCACAAATGGGACTTTTTGTCACCATTAAATATCTGAATTTTAAATAAATTCTTATTCAACTTTAGCACCTGTCTCATCTCCAGTAGTTTTTACAGAACTGCTACCTTCACTGTGAAGCCCGGTGAGTTTTCTAGTTCAAACTTGGGTTTCTTTAGCATTTTGACTTTTCTAACAAAGAGATCATGGAGCAAAAAAATAGATTGGCAAGCCTTTTCTGTGTCTTTTCCAGTGCTATCTGGAGCCATGTTTTGGCCACTTCTTTGAAGTCATTTGCACCTTTTGGGTCATGATTTCCAGCATCTTCTTCCGGATTTGGTGGACCTGTTGATGCTGAGCATAAGAGGTCTTCTGAATCTGAGTGTTGTGATTTTTTTAGTAAAAGCAAATAGCCATCAGTAGTCTTGACATCAACATGAGCTTCAGTCATGGTCTGCCATTTTTTGACCACGGAGCACATTTTGTCACGGGTAAGATCCATGCCATGGAAGTTAGGCCGATTTTGCCCTGACCATCCTCAGTAATTAGCTTGAGTTTTCTAAATGCAACTTCATCATTCTGCAGATCAGCTAGGCTCACTTCAAAAACACAACCTTTGAGACCATCAGATGTGATTTTGTTTCCTTGCATCCTCGTGACCAGTGTTCTTCCAATAATTCTTACACTGAGCATAGCTGGTGCTTTCATATCGCACCAATCTTACTTAGAAAATGGATCAACTACTTTCTTCTTGGCTTCCTTTTAACACCTTTCATTAGGCACTTGTTCTTACCAACCACCACGGTTCTCTCTCAGAGAGCCGAAAGAGCCCTCCAAATAATTTTTGGGCAACCACTGTGGACTGCTTGCTTTGAATTTTACAAATAAAGCAGTAAAAACTCATAAAATTTCCAGGAGATTGATTTTGCAGTATAGATTATCTGCATGTATTAAATACGCATCTCAAACATTGACTTCTTTCTCTGCGCTTTAGTGTCCACACATAACCATAAAATCTTGTCATTGTATCACATACTTAACTTCTCCCAGTTTGTGTCCCTCTCAGCTGTGGTGGAACCCCTGTACATCATGGTGACACACAAGTCATTTGCAAGCTCTGTTTAAAAATGTGGGACCTGTGTTCTTTTTATGGATTAGTAATTGGGAAGTATGAAATCATAGTATATTAACTCAAGGAGGAAATTTAAAAAAATTCAAAGACATAAAAATCTTTCTTTAAAAGATTTCTGTAGTTAAATATATTTAAGTTGGTGCAATATCCTCTCATGAGCCCTAACCTGGCGTTTCTCTTAGTGTGGTTGTCATTTTCACCAGGCTGGCTACACAGTCTTGGGTCTCACCACAGACATACCCTGTTAGAATCTTGCCCACGCTGCCTCTCACTTGAATTTTAAAATGCTTTATAGGCTATTCTTAAGCATAGCACTACTTGAGACCCTTTTTCTTGTCAGTTTTGTTTGTATTTGAGCAGAAGCAGAAGCAACTGTGGTTTGGTTAACAAAGAAATTCCAGAGGGCTTCCTGAAGACTTGTGATCCCTAAAGGAAGCCTTCATAGATCTCTGTAAACTGCATTGACACAATGCCATCTGGCCCAAAGACCTACCTTCCTTAACAGAAGGGGTTTCTTTCATTATTTTAAATAATATGAAGCCAGATTCCCCTAATACCAATTCCAGAGTCTGAAAAACTCTCACTTCTAGAGAATCTAATTTCCCAATCAACACCTAGGGTGTTTCCCTAAACAAAAATTTAAGGAGAGTATTTTTGCTTAGCTCCAAAGAGACCCCTTTTTTTGATGAATTTATGTAATCCGTATAGGCCCCTTCTAGGGGAACCCAGCAAACTGTATTGACTTTTATTTTATATTTGCTATGAACCACCCTCTACTAGATATTTTATGTGTTACTGAATTTAACAATTATGTTAAATTAAGATGTTTGTTATTTATTCTGAGATCAATTAAAATAACTTGTCCAGAGACATTGAGCTAGGAATCAAACCTTGGTTGGCTGGTTTTAACTATAGACCTATCTTCCTATGGAGAGAAAAACTCCCATTCTGAATCGCAAAACATTCATCCCATGAAGCCACCACCTTTCTGAACTTAGAGTCAGCCACTGAGTAAAAGGACATTCTTCAGCTGTCCTGAAAAAGGGGTCACCTCCTTTCTGAATTTAAGTGTTTACCTTACCCATGAGACTATAGTACCCTTTACCTCACGGTAATAAAATAATTGTTTTGGTTTTAAAGGTCTTTCCTGCTGGTTCTTATAAGGTTAGAATAAACAGAGGTGATGTTTGTGTCAACAATGTTATTTAGCCAAATAGGTGACACTGTAAATGTGAAAGCTAGATGATAGTTGACTCTGAGAAAGTGCTATTTATGAACTAAAACTAGAGCCTCAAAATTAAGACTGCCTCTGCAACTGTAACTTTAGCACATTTGCCTGAATGTTATAATATATTCACTGTAAAGTCTAGAAGCCTTATAAATATATGACTGGCAGTTGCCTCAGGCAGAAATCTTTTACTGATGCAATGAGATAAAAGTAATTAAGCTACATGTAGAACGATGGGTAATTAAATCCATGTGAAGCATTTTGTAACTAATTGCTATGTTCTAATCATAGATTGCTTTCTATTTGTCAAGGTAAGTATATATAATTACACAGTCCTTATTTTCTTTAATCTGAAATCATCCCAGTTGAATGAATATGTTTAAGCACTCTGAATCTTAGAATGTTTGGTACAATTTCTTGCATAAAGGTAATTTGCATATTTTGTAATTTGAGGGCCTTTTATATAAATAGCTTTTAGTGTCACTGACAGCAGTTCTATGGTCAACAGAGATTTCTGCTCTCTTGATTCATTGCTTGTTTTTTAATGTATTTTCAGTAGTATAACTGGTTTGTTATTTACTGGATGCTAGTGATGTTCCAAGCATTATATGGAGTGTGGTACTGATCATGGTAGTTTGAAAAAACCAACGATCAGTAAATGGATTAAAAATAGACTACGTCCAGTGACACAGGTAAAATAAATAGCTTTGGGAGTTGGAGAGTCTTGGTATGAGGAATCATTGCAGCTCAAGGCATGGCTATAACTACTTGACACATGATAGCAGATATGACCAGGCATTTCTAGAATCAGGGCTAGAGGGGATTTCATCTCTCGGAGGTGGTAGAATTTTGAAAATAGACATTGATTCAAAGTGTTTCTTGTTTGTCCTGTTTTTTACATGTAAGTTGCTTCTGCTACTACATGACACTAGACAGTGTGTTTCTGAGATGGCTTATTCCTCTTTGTGTTCTAAGCATGGTGCCTGGCACGTGGATTTCACTCAGATAATATTGTGGAATTACTATGAGTAACATGTTGACTAAAAGGGACTCAAAGATCATATTCTGCAGATTATCTGCCTTTGTGAATTTGCCTTTCTCATTTCATTGATTAGATAGAGACTGTTTCTGACCTTCAAGGCATAGTATAAAGCCATTTGATTTTTTAAAAACTTTTTAGTTCTACTTCATACATCCCTTTGATAACATTTAAGTATAAACATCATTGTTCATTGGTAATAGCTTTTAAAAAGACATAATTTATCATGGATATTCCTTAACTTTGGTGTTCTAAGTGGTACCTGTGATGAAAGGCATGGTTTTCTAAGGCTCACTTGTAATATATTGGTTGGGGAGCCAGGTACTTTCCCCCTTATTCAAACCCCAGCTGTTTCTGTTCCAGTTGTTCAAGCTGCCCTGTGTGGTGGCAGAATTGGACTCTTCTAGCCACACGCTAGACCTGCTTCCCTGCCCGCTTCTGTAGAAGAGCATGCTCCCTGCCAGCTATTGGATGCTCTTTTACAGCTATAAATATGATTTTGATTCATTCACTATACTGTACCTCATCCCATAGTTTCTCCTTTATATTAGTACATATATACATAATAAATGTAGAGGTAACATATTGTATATATATCTAAGTTTAGTGCCTCAAAAACATTCTTTTCTGTCGCCTGCTGATACTATCATTTTCACACCTCGCTGGCCCACTCCTTAGGGTTATATTGGCCTATTTTGTAAATAGTTAACTCAGACTTTTTTTCTGTACATTTATTTTCTTTGGCTCTCTTTCATACTTGGTCATCCATTTTGATTATATGTGCCCTGGGAAACTTCAGGTAGGGCTTGGTGGTGACTATTCAGTGAATACTACTTAATGGTGATAATGGCAGTACAATGATATTTCAGAATGTAGTCTTTCACTTTCTAATTGCAAATACAGTATATAACATTTCTTTTTGTGTGTAGCGTGTGAAGCTTATTTGCAGAAGAATGTGTTCATTTGGTAGATTTTTTAAATAAGATGACATGTTTTAGAAGCATCCTGACATTTGCTACTTTGAATCAGGAAGCTCTACTCAGTGTTGAGGAAAATAGGTTCTCGATATGCTTTAGACAAAAAGACTGGGTTGGGCTGCCCTGCTTTAACTTCACAGAAAACCCTTGCGGTAAGTCCATAAGCCAAGGATTCACATACACAGACAGTCTCTTATCTTGATAACTACTGTATTTTGCCATGTATAACATACACTTTTTGCCCAAATTTTTGAGGGAAAAATAATGATACACGTTATACATGAGAACTACTAATTCCGTATCTATATAAATGTTTTCAATTCTTTTATTTGTGCCTATGAGTTAAAAGTGTAACTCTAGAAAGCAATAACAATATCCGTATGCAAAATAGTACACTGGTCGGTTTTGTTTCTAAATATAAATAAATAAAAAGTTGAATTAAAAAATTAAAATGGGCCTGGCTGGTGTGGCTCAGTGGTTTGAGTCCTCGCCTGTGAACCAAAGGGTCGCAGGTTAGACTCCCAGATCAGGGCACATGCCTGAGTTGTGGGCCAGGTCCCCAGCAGGTGGTGCGTGAGAGGTAACCACACATTGATGTTTCCCTCTCTTTTCCTCCCTTGCTTCCCCTTTGTCTAAAAAAAAAAAAAAATCTTTTTAAAAAAATAATTAATTAAAATTAAAGATTTCTTGTCCTGCAAGTTTGGGCGAAAAATGTGGGTGCATATTGTACACAGCAAAATACCATAGTACCCTGTCTTAGAAGAGTTTTGGACTTTGTTCTGTCATAGATTTAAGTTATTTTAAACTAATTTGGTGTTTTGAAGCCTTAAATTTCTTTTAATGTCTGGTAGTATATGCTCAGAGCAAATTCTATATTAAAATGAATTTTTCTCCACCACTAAGGCAAAAATATTCTTCTAAGGATTCTATTTAATGACTCAGGTATTCTAAGGATTTTTTTTTTTTTTTTTTTTTTTTTTTGTCTTGCAGGAACATAAACTGTTCTTGGTCCTGTGTGGCTTTTAGGAATTGTTTAATCTACTTCTTTCCTGTGATTCTTTCCCTAGCCTTGGGATTTAGTTTCCTCTCATGCCTGTCCAGAGAGAACTCAGCTAAAAACTTGGGAGGAACCCACTGCTGATCTTTGGAGCTTCTTCTCTGTGCAACTTTTACCTCTTTAATATTTGACCCAGTAAATTGTAGCTTTTTGAACTACAATCTCCATCTTCTCAATTTAGCAAGAGCATTGGGCTTTGTTTGGTTCCCCTTGTTCTGCACTGTGGTCCAGAAGATGTTTCTAGGTAGTAAGATGACCAGTCATAGGATTTCACCTTGTTTGCTTTTCTCAAAAATCACAGTCCTGCACTGCCTTTTATTCCCCATATGATGGCTTCATACATTTAGTCAAATTTTCTAGTAGCTTATGGCATTAAGGCATTTCCTATAACAGTTAATCCTGCATGTGTAGAAATGCTGGTCCTCATAATATTTTCCTTTTAATTAAAATTCTGCATTGTTGTTAATATAACCAGAGTCCATAATTTGTACTGTATGTTACACATTGCCCCACAGAAACAGATATGTTGGTACATGTGATTTTGATTATCATAGCTTTGTCAAGTAATATACACATATATTGTATGTGTATATTGTACATGTATATCTACAACACGTCTGTTGTTGTAGATATTAAATCACCTTTTATTAATACCAAAGCAAGTGTTTGTAGTGCTTTGTTTGTAGGAATTTTTAAATTTAAGATATAGCTTAGGTATGTAACAGGATTTTCTATTCTGATTATTTTAATTTTTGTCAACTACCAGTTTCCTAAAACTTCCAAGCTTTGAATTATTCTATCATTATAGTTACTTGGTGTGTGGGTAGTAGACTCTAGACTCTTGATGGTGAGACTCCTTTTTCCTCTAATGAAGGAAAATGACTTTTTCTTTTCCTGCTTTATAAGGGGTTTCTATTTTACTCATTCTTATTTGTTCTTCCTTTGGAAGTTGTCGCAATGGTTCAACCTCTTTGAAGACTCTCTGAGTTTGTGGCAAATGTTGGTTTTTGAATATCAACTTAAATAATGCTAAGTGAGAAGTTGGGGCTCAAGAGTAGTACTTAAGTACTGTTGGGTGGAGAGAAGGAAGAAAGGAAATGAGAAGATTGAAAAGGCCAGCACCATTTCCTTTTCCTATAGGTGCCACCAAGTAGAAAGCATAAATGTGTTGCTGGTCTCAGGTTTCTTATACTTGTTTCTATTTAAATTTGTTAGTTTTGTTTCACTTAATTATAATAAATTCTCCCTCCAAAAAAAGAGTGAAAGAAACTTTTTTAAAGAAAAACTGGACAGTTTCATGTTTTTTTTTCCTGTTCCTTCTTATATACCAAATCTAGTGACTTGAGAATTCTGAAACTTACTGAATATTCATGACCTTAAGCATGAGAGTATCTTAAAACATGGAGTTATTGAGAGCAAGTATAATATACATATTATATATGCATTGCATATGGCAGTGAATAGGTTACCGACCATGTAATTTTTGATCTCTTAGCTCTTCCCTTTCAGCGTGAGGCTCATGCAACAACTTACATCACCACTGGCTCCCATCTTAGAATTCTTTTTCACTGCACAGCCCTCACTCCCCTCCCCAACCACGCTGACCTCTTTGTGGCTCCTTGCGAGTGGTAGTCATACATACGCATGCTGGGTCTTTGTACTTACATTCCCTCTGCTTCCAGTGTTCTTCCTGCAGGTAACTGCTCTGTGTGCCTTACTACCTTGGTTCGTTCAGGTTTCATGCATCGTGAGTCTTCCTCAGTTATTCTCTATCAAAAATAGCAATGTCCTTTCCCAACTACTTCATCATTCATTCCTCTCATCCTGCTTTAAAAACTTTTATTAGTGATTGTTTTTACTTGATAATATAGTATTTATCTCTTATTTTGTTGTCTCTCTCACTTAAATAAATTTCATGAAATCAGAGCTCTTGTCTCTAAGACCTAGAGCAGTACCTGTCACATAGTAACACTCACCAAATACTTGCTAGAAGAATGAATGAATGAATGATGTTTTGTTTGTATTAGGACAACTATACTATATACCTGATGTGTCTTCCAACTGAACATAGTATAATATAAAGTAGAAAACTATATTTGCTGTTTAAATATTTGAAATATTTATAAATTTTATGTTCAAAGTCAAATTTCCCTAGTTTGAACTATAGAATTTCTGGTCATATTTGACAGTAGATTATTTGTTTTGGGGTTTTTGTTGTTGTTGTTGTTTGTTTTTTAAGAAAGACCTTGAGGACCATAAAATGTTAGTTATTAAAATATTCTGTTTTTTAATGTTTAATTTTTGTTTGTTCTCTATTCTGTAATTGAGTTCAATGGCCGAAATAATGCAAAGTCATGTGTTTTTTATTTTCCTTTACCCTCTAAACTACTCTATAGCTCTTTAAATTAGTCTTGGAATATGGATAAATTTCTAAAATATAATCACCATGATCAGACTGATAGAAATCTTCATAGCAGACATCCAGTTATTTTCTTTTCTCATCTTCCTACTTCCTTTAATATCTGTAATGTTTGGACTGCTGAAAGTTGAGTCTGCTGTGATTTTTTAAAGACAAAGTAGCATGTCTTCCCACATCCTGTTGAAACACCAGAGGACCCATTCAGACACTGTCGTCCGTATTTCTCTAGGGATATTGAAACAGCCCATGTGTGGAACAAAACACACTGTGGTATTAATAGAATAAACTTAATTTGCCTCATTGAGGCGCGTTGCAGATTTTGGACACTGGAGCGTTAGAGCCTTGCTTCCAGAAAGCATGTCTTCTTTTCGTGGTGTTTGTTTTGTGATTAGTTTTTCATTATTTCCAAATTTTTATAGACGTATGGAAACAATATTCTTCCTGGTTGTGAACTTTTAAAAGAAATAATTTAAGCAGGTTGTTTTTGTTTAGCAACAACATTATAAATTTATGCCAACAAGTTTTTTTTTCTTTGTATCACTATAATCACAGGTGTCAGGATGCTCTGGAAATACTGTCTCTTTATTAACTCTTGTTATTAAAGCAATAAAAAGTATAGTTTTAAAGTTTAATTGTTTTATGAGTAATTTATCTATCCGGATGTATCTGTAGTTGGAAAGTCTTCTAAGTAAAAAGATGGTTTGTACGTATGTGCTGTGCTCTCCAGCTGTCACTGTGGAATAACAGGGAGCTTTAAGCAACAGTGCTAATCTGCGTAGAAGTTGAAAGAGACCATGTAGCACACCTTGTAACATTCAGGCTGCATATCCATATTGTCCAAAGAAGATTCATTTTGATATTTCCTCATTGCTTAATGCAGGACTTCTGTGGACTCCTGTGAACACTCCGTGTATGTATGCATGTACATACATGTATATGTTTATATATGCATATAGAACCAAAATTCATTAAACACTTCCTATGTGCTACATACCATAATCTGTTCTAGGCATATGTGTATTTTTTTAAGGTTTTTGCACCTCTGCCAGGGAGATACTTACATCCAATAAGGGTGTACAAACAATTAAACCAATAATTATAATGCATTCTGTTACAGAATTTTGCACATAATACTTGGGAGCACAGGAGAGAAGCATCTAAATTAGTTTCAGTGCTCAAGATAGTTTCCAGGAAGAGGGATTCATTATACAAAGAAGACTGGAAGGCCTTTTAGACAGGGAACTGCAGCAAATGCTGAAGTACAGAGGTCTGAGCCTCGGTGAATGGCATAAGGAAATACAATTGAGTCGGTCTGGATGTAGTGAAAGTGTTGTCCAATATTGGTCAAGAGCTGGAGCTGTATTGTGATTATGGGCAAGAATGGTCTTGGTCTTAGAAGATATGTGTGGATTTACTTAGATTTTAAGTGCTGTCACGTGTGCAGCTAATTCTCAGCTCAGGGAACAAACAAACGCGCTTGTGGGAGTGGAGAGACAGCACACTACAATTGTGACAAAATGCAATACAATGAATCTGAACGAGGCAGGGACAAGTATTCATTGTAGGACTCTTTTGAAACTTTCCTCTAAATTCAACATTGTTCAAAAAAAAAAAAAAAACCAGAAGAAAACTCCAGGTCACTAATAATTCTTTTAAGCTTGTAAAAGTAGATGTGATTGATGAATTAGGTAATGAATAATTACCTTCTAAAGTGGCCTATTAATTGGGTTTTTATCAGCGACATACTATCATTATATAAAAGATAGCCTTAGTTGATCCTCTTAAGAGGCTAACTTTAATAAAATTTTCATTTCAGTCCTTTTTTTATCTAATAGGAAAACATAAAACCCTTGAGTGTCCACTAATAGGATTAGAAGGGACCATAGGAGTCATATTGTCTAATTTGGATTAAATAAGTTACATAACTGAAAGCTACCTATATATTATTACTTAGAAACATTCCCATTGAATTAATTTTCACAACCTTTCAAATGTTTAAGCAGAGGTTCATATTTATTTTTGAATTTTCTAAAATCACTTTTAAGAAGAATGAGCCTATAAAAATGTAGTTAATAGGCACTGTTACCCTTTAAAAAAGAGCATCAGGAATTAAGAACCGAGTATTTAATGCACATTAAATCAATATAACATAATGTACATTGAATTTCTATTCCTTACTGGCCACTGGAGCAGATGGAGCGTGAAGGCTGGAATGGGTTGGTGGGCTGGTGGAGACTAGAGGATGAACTGGAGAGGAGTGAGGGGAAGACAAGGGGAGAGTGACGGAGAGCAGAAGGCAGAAGCAGAGTGAACACATCTGAGGAAGAAAGATTTAGTACATTTTTAAAAAGATTTTATTTATTTTTACAGAGAGGGGAAGGGAGGGAGAGAAACATGGATGTGAGAGAGAAACATCAGTTGGTTGCCTCTTGTACACGCCATGACTGGGAATAGAACCCACAAACCAGGCATGTGCCTTGACTGGGAATCCATCCAGTGACCTTTCACTTTGGAGGACAACACCCAGTCAACTGAGTCACACACGTCAGGGCAAAGATTCAGCAGATGTTGAGGTGATTTTCCTTACTATATTTAGTAGATACAGCTTTTCTTGCCATGTAGTGCTCTTTAATTTTTGATCCCGTTAATCATAGTTTACACTCACAGGGGTGTCCAACCTGCCACCAGTGGGCCCCATCAGCCCAGGAAGGCTTAGAATTTGGCCAAACAAATCGTAAGTTTACTTAAAACATTATGAGACTTTTTTTTTTTTTTATTATGTGTTGCATTGTGTTTAATGCGTGGCCCAAGACAATTCTTCTTCCAGTGTGGCCCAGAGATGCCAAAAGGTTGGACACCCCTGGTACAGTTTTCACATTTTTGTAATCCGTATTTTAAGAGATTACTCATAATGGAATAATTGAAACAACTTATTATGGTGGAAATTGTCCCCCTTGATAAAGCAAGAGCTACTAGAGAAATATCACTTCTCAGACCAGACAAAAGCGATCTTTATCCATAATTTAATGTATTATAATTAAACTCACACACAAGAAAATTATAGTGAATCATAATCTTTTGGAATTGAGTTTTTTTTTTGCAAAGTTTGATTTTTTGAACAGGATTTTTTGTGAGAATATTTTGTTGAGAAAATTAGTTTTCTTTTATTATTAACCTTGTATGTCTCCTCCTTTTTCCCCTCCTCTGTCATCTCAACTTACCACCACAGCACCGAGATCATCATGCAGTGGTTGCGGCTGCTCTGTTCAGGGAAAAAGTGCTTTGTGTTTCACCTGTAGGCTGATCAGTCATTACTTGGGTAAAATGATAATGGAGTCTAATCACTAAACTTGTCAAAGGGCCTTTTTTTTTTTTAACTTGCAAAATGTTTTATTTCTCCCTAGAATTTGCTTTTCTTTTTACCAAAATTAACACAACATGAAGGTAGATGATTTGATGAACCTAAGGTTCATTAGAAGTCAGATCAACTGAACAATTTAAGGAAAATGAACAAAAGTCAGGTAGATGAACAATTTCAGAAAAAAGTAAAATTTCTCTTTGGTTGCTTAAAGAAACTAATTTTTGTCTCCCACATTTCCAGCCACTACTTTCTTTTTTTGCCTGTATTTATTTTTACAGGCATGGGAGGTTTTACTGGGCATTCACTTCTCTTATCTCAGTTTTTCCTGCTTGCTTCTCTTTTTCATTTCCATGTGTTTGTTTTTCTGACGTGTATTAATCAAAGTCCACATTATGTTGCAGACGGGGCCTATCTCACTGGGGCTGACATCATGTCCATGTCCAGCAGCCTAGTTGCTCTTCATTTTGGTTTTTAAGGCTACATTCTTCAATAACCACCACCCCATCACACCACCACCACCACCACCACCACCACCACCATCACCACCACCACGACAACAGTTAGGGATGTGTGTGAAGTTCGTGGGATGTCTGTCACTGTCCCCTTGCCAGCTCCTGGATAATATAGCCAATCTTAGATCACAGAAGTTTAATGATAAATCCATATCTGTCATGAGCTGGAATTGCTGCAGGGCACATAGTAGGTAACAGCCTCATAAATATTTGACGGATGAATAAAGAAATGAATGTGCAAAGGAATATAGCTCATAACTGAAGTCCTTAAAGAATGAAGCTGTTTAGGCAAGCACTTCTCTCCATAAGTATAGCCAATTAAGTGTGCACATAGAAGCATGCATGTGTCCCAATATCCATTAGTGATTACAGACTGCCGCCTTCAGTTTCCCTGGCGAATTCATATGCGCGCTGACCTGACAGGAACTGCTTGCACTGTGAGTAATCACAAGACTTTCCAGGGAAAAGGATGTCAGGCATGGGGAGTCCATATTTAGCTTCACCTTTAGTATGAAATGACTCTCTAAATCCTAACTATTTGAGGGATCAGCTCTCATCAGAATTCATGCTTTTAACATAACCTTACAAAATCTGAACTTTCTCACATTAAGAGCAAAATCATCTTTGACAAATTTTTGGATTGAATTGGCCAGGCACAATTCTCCTGGAGTCCATGGGTTTCACGTTTTGCACACATTCTCTCATTTCACTGCATTTTTTGCCAGGTTGCTATTATATAGAGCACTTTAGCAGCCTTGATCTTGGAGACATCAAGACCATTATTCCTGTTGTTACTGATTTAGTGTTACAGCTGCTTCCTCTTTATGTGATTTAATTTGAAGTTTCAGCCCACCAGGGGGCTATTGGTCCCCACCTATGCAGCTTTAGAGCTGGCTGCTGTTTCTGCTTGGATGTTATTTCCATTCCTATTCATAGTGATTTTTCCCCTTCTATATTCATCTAGCAACAGCAAGGCACTGTTCCAGGAACTTGCTCTCTCTACATAAGGCGTAACATGGAACCATTTGGATGGAAAAATTATAAATTAAAATTATTCTGTTCATTTTAAAATATTCATATTGTGTTGCTCAAATGCCAGTAACTGGAAAATCATGGATAATGTCCTGTTTTTATAACCTCTTTCAGAGTGTTTTAAAATCTGTTTATGTTGTTACTTAGCCATCTCTTTTCCTGGAGTGGATTTTGTGATAAGATTTAAAAGAAAAAAGGTTGTATGAGTCCAGTGTTTGATGACATATGTAATATTAAAACAAAGATGATGCCACTAATTGCAATTCATTTTTTTCAGTTGAACAATATTTACTCCATGGACAGAGAATATTTATAAAATTACATTTATAAACTTACAAGACTACAAAGGGAGCCTTTAAACATGTGAGACTGTCTCTTTTGAGTGTACAATTTTTTATTAAATTTTTAAAACTAAGCAGTTTTATTAATTTCTGGAACTACATATGTAAATTAAGAAAACCTACATATTCATAACTCTACTGCTTGTCAGATACTAAACACATGTGCAACCTTTTAAATGAAGGTTTTTGTTGTTGTTATCTGCTGTTTTCTTTGCCAAGTCATTGATTCTTTAATTTCAGGTAACAAAAATCCTATTTCTACCCTTGTATTTTCCATGTCGCTTAGCTGTAGGAGAGGACGTGCCTGTCACAGAAAGACAGGTGGGGAAAGAGAACATATTTTTGTGTGGCTTGCCTAGTTTTTTGATAAAGTAAATATATCTCTTATTCTAAAGGAAAGAATAATGATTGGTGTTCTTAACTTCATGTTTATTTCTCCACCTCTGGGAACACACTAGGGAGAATGAAGATCTTTTTGCTTCTGTATTCTGTTAGTTTTAAGTTCACATTCACAAAAAAAGCAGTGTGTTTTATTTGTTGTCTTTCTTGGCTAGGAATATTTAAATGTATTTTCGAAAATCTTCTGTTCCGTCAACTGAAGACAATTTAAAATTATAATTTTGAGATTCTTTCCAGAAGCTTATACTTCTGGTTGAGGCTCTAGTTTTCCTTTGTGTGCCTTGTGAGTGTTGAGGTTCTTCGGAAGCAGTAAATCACTTTAGCATGAACAAATTCCACAGGCCCATTTCATTGTTTGTTGAGACTTGTGAATCATTTGGCCTTTTGAAATAGTCTAATCCTTTAATTGAATATGCATTCAGAAATGTTCTGTGTGCCCTGCAACCCTGGGTGGCTTCTGCTAAGTCTCTTTTATTCATTTTCAATAATACTAGCTTATCTAAAAGTATTTCCTTTTGATTTTTGGAAGGGAGTTATTGTAGGCTATGATATTTGAAGTTGAGATTGTTTATAACAACGATAGCAATAAAACATAGATACATGTTCCTAAGGTCTGATTAATGGAAAATAGGATGCAAGCTGTCGGTAAACAGGTTTTCCAACACAAATACACAGCAGCCAACTTCTTTGAACAAAGCCATATGATGCACTCTATTCTTGATTGACTCAAAAAGACAAATTAGATAGTTGCTACAGGAGAAGTGGATACTACATAATTAACAATTTTCGAGTTAAACCTTAACCGCCCTTGACATTTTTCCTGGGGTTGGTGACAGACTGATGAGTGAACTAACTGCTGCTAGTACCTATGTTGTGGGGGGACTGCTCAGTTCCAGGGCTGTGGTGCTCAACAGAATAGGTATTCTCTGCGATGGGACCGAAGCTTTAGACTTGATCAAAGTGCTTGGAAGAAAACATGGCTGAACTATTTGGCTCTGAATGTTAATCGTTCCTTAGAACACACTGATAATTTACAGCACTGTTGTAACTCCTTGGTGTTCATAAAATGAGCTTAATAACCCAGTGCCTCCATGGGATAAGCTGCCTTTTTTCTGCAATTGAATACACAGACTGCCTGCATAATAATGCTGAGAATACTGCACTGAAAAGAGTGAGCAGCTGTATGATGAAGGAAGCAGCTCTGCAGCAGATTTGTTAATTATCTCCTTTGATTCACAGAGGGTGTTTGTGAGATATGGTTGACCAGTGAAGACACAGGAGCTTATGGCAGAGATATTGGCACTGATCTCCCCGCACTCCTGTGGAAACTGGTTGAAGTGATTCCTGAGGGAGCAATGCTGAGGCTTGGCATGACAAATCCACCCTATATTTTAGAGCATCTGGAGGTAAGGAAAAGCACCCCATTTCCATGCTGACACAGACACAAACCAACCCAGACAATGTGGCAGCCTCAGCATTATCACATGAGCTTCATTTGAAACCACTTTCGCTTTTTTGTGTGGTCCCACGTTACCAAGAGTGAATTGAGAATTTCAGATCCCCTCTTCGTCAGTCTGCACATCTTGTTTCCCTTCCTCACCATTAATTAATTACTGTTGCCCAGCTTTTCCAGTACTTGCCATCTTGTGACAGTTCTTTGTGTTTTGTTTTGTTATTTTTTCAGCCTTCTGGTTTTCCAGTGCATACACTTGCCTCAGTTCTTCCACTTAGAACCCTTGTCTAGTTCAGGGCTACTAACACATTGCATTGATTTTGCATCCAACAGTGAACATCACATTACCTGTTTTGTGACTATTAGCCTTGTCGGTAGGATACTGATCCTCGGTAAGGTTGAGGATGTTATAAATTCCACCCCTCTGCCCGGGGATAGTGAGGGGTGAGTTGAGTCAAAGAGTCACGGGGTTTGGTATTCTTCCATTTGCTTCTCTTGTAATCACTGTGAAAAGAGGAGTTGTAATAATGTGAGATCCCTGGTTTCATTTTTATACCTTGCGTGGATCAGGAGGCTTCCCGTCAAGTAGCTCACCGTTAAACTAGAAAGCTGGACCATGCGTACAGCTGACTGTGGTGCCTGATGACACTTGCCGCAGTAAACGTGAGCAGGGAGTATGGACAGGGAGCGGTCATGTACGTGAGAAAGCATATGCTAGGATCCGTGGCTCTAGTATGTAGAATAAAATAATTATATCAGGCTTACAGTTATGGATAAGAAATTTCATAAGCGCTTTTGGAAAGTCATAGGTAAACTATAAGAACAAGTCACTTATACATATTTTTAATCAGCTGTGTTTCCTTGCAGTTAGTTTGTGCAGAAAAATAACACTCCAAAAATTTAAAAGCAAGTCTAGTTGCTGCAATTTACTGCATAAATGCAAATGAATATTCAAAGATTTAAAAGACTGTTTGTGTTGATATGATTTGAGGCCTATAGTTGTTAAGGTTGTTGCTAAAAAGCCTCCCTAATATCAACAGTGTATTTTAGAAATTCCGAAAACAGAGTTGATAGCCATCTGATTGTTAATTATAAATATGTCATGAAGACATTTAGCAATTTCACTTTTGTTATTTACATTTTCCTAGCCAGATTTTTTAGTAAAAGTATACAATTTATATGGGGACTTTGATACTTTGGACAGCGTAGGGCGGTTTTGATTTGCTATTTCAAAGTCAGTCGCAGGCATGTCAGTTCTTACTTAACTCTGATTCAACACTTGAAAAAGCGAGTGATTGTCTGCGAAAAGCAGATATGCTGAGACCGCTGCAGTCTTGACGTGTTTGCAGTAGATACGAGATGCACATCATGAAAACCAGGACACGCGCTAGATGTGGGGTGAGCAGGAAGGGAAATAAGCCCTACCAATATCTAATTTTTGTACCTTCTGTGGATCAGGAGGTACAAAATATCTGGTTTTGTCAAGGATCAGAGGAACCATAGTGGGTAGAGTCAGAGAAGCTCAGCTAAGGAGTAAAAACAAGAGGAAAGAATTGTTTGTTGGCTCTGAGATGACTAACCAAATACCTCTTGCAATAAATAGAACACTTAAACTAAAATTGGAAGATTGCAGAAATTAATACCATATTTATAGCAGATCCTAACGCTCAGCACCTAAAGTAGTGCTAGTTGTTGACTTCTGAATAGATGCTCTAGGAGAGTGTCTGAAAAATCAACACAAGATGGTAAATACAGCTTTACATTTTACCTGGAAAACACCAGATGTTTAATTCATAGATTGTGGTTAGAATGCTCAGTTCTGATTGCCGTAATAGTAGCTTTTTAAAATTCTTCTTGTTGTCATTTTCCTCCTATGTTGTCATTTTTCTGGGTCAAGGACCTTGTTATATCCATCTGTGGTTCTACCCCACCCAAGAATGGCTCAATTGAGGAGTGAATAAAAGAATGAATAAAAGAAGAGCCTTCTTCATAAAATAAATTGTAGCATCCACTCTGTAGTCTTTGAAGTATTAACATACTGTCCAGAAGAGGCAGTAGAAGATGCAAAGTAAATGAGTTTCTCAGGTGAGAGTTTGTCCCGAAGAAAGCTACTCATTCCTGTGTACCTTATAAGCAGGGAGTACATTTCTATGTACTTTTAAGCAGTTCTGTTGTGCCACATGAAGGGAGAAAGAAATTCACAGGAAACAGATGAAAATGAAACAAGTGAAGGCATGCAAAAAATTAAAGACCTGTACATTCAAAAGTAAGAGCTTTTAAGGTCTGCTTTTGTCACTTTGACAAAACCTTCACACCTTGGCAGTTCTTCGCATCCCCCCCGTGAGGGGAAGAGCCCAGAGTTTTCAGCTTCCGCAAGCACATGCGTATGTAACAGGACAGGTCGCTGATCTCCAGAGGCTCCACTGGCTTCCCAGAGTGGAAAAGACATCAGGGAAGGGAGCCCTAACCTGGTGAGCCTCGGCTTGCACCCACCAATACACTATAATTCCCCACTTCCCTCTTGCTAGGCTTAGACGACTCTAAAGAAATTGCTTGGCTTATCTAAAGAGTGCTGAAGAGTGTTCACCAATAAGAAAAAAAGAAAACCGGAGAAAAGATGAAAACAAAACAAAAACCACCAGTGAATGGCAGGTGGGGATTATTTTAAACTGCACAGAGAGAAGGAACCCACTCTTGAAATAACTACTGTGGTGCTTTAATGCCCTTACAGTGAGGGTTTCTTGACAATTGCATTGGTAGCACCCATCTTTCTGGTGTTTCTGGAAGATGCTTCACGCTACAGGCTTCAATCAGAGAGCACTTCAGTCGGCTGTTTCCCTTCTTCACCTGTCCACTTCCCATTCACCTCACTCTTGAGATTTTTTTAAAACCCTTTTACTAGCTTAAAACTTTCTTTTTTTTATTGAACACTTTAAAGGGGTAATCATTTAAAGGAAAGCACCCAAGTTTCTATCATTATTTAAAAATGTGTGGAAAAATAGATCTGCTGATATGCACTTTATTAAATCTTTATAGGAACAAAAGATGCATGTTATAGTTCACATAGGACACACTTTTAAGGTTTTTTCAAGAGCTGGTATTATATGTGGCATGTTATAGAGCAGATATTGAATAAATGTGTAGTGAATAAATGGAGGGGAGGGAGAATCCTTAATCCCTAGCAGGCAGGCAGGCAAGTAAAGTGTCTGCAACATCTACCAAACCTATTTTTAGCATTTCACTGCCTTAAACAACGTGGGATTCATTTTAAATGACTGTGTAGCTGACAAGCGATAGCTCAAGTGTATATGAAAAACACTCTGGAATTGAAGAAACATGATAATGAGCTTATGCAATACTCACTAAATTTGGGTGGAAAGTAGAAACAATAGGTTAAATGAGAGATTAAAATATTTTACCGCATCTTAAAGTCTGTGATGCCTCTCCATTACCCCTAGGCTAAAGATAAGCTTTTCAGCTTGGCACTACAGGGTTCCTAGATGCTTCTTCCAATGCATCCCCGCTCTCTCCTCCCTCTAGTGCGCTGATGATGCCTCCTGTCTAGCCTCTAATTTTGTTTTGCCATTTTATACTCCTGAAAGTTCCACTTTTTCTCATTCCATATTTACCATGTGTTAACAGTTGGAAACAATGTGTTACTCAGATATACTAATAATTGCTACTGTGTGTGTTGACTAATATAATGCCCATAGAGTTTGCCTTCCTATTGATATCACTAAGGTAGTAATCTTGCCATATTCTTCTTTAATGAACTCTGACCTTATAGAAAGTAGGTGGCTTGTGAAGATGACTCTTGAAACTACATTGCTTGGTTTATCCTCCCAGTTGTAGGTAGCCTGTAGCTAATGTATTAATTCAGACTGAACATAATACGTGTGAACACAACAAGGTGATGAGGCCAGTGACAGTGATACAACGGCTGCTGCTAACTGGCCACCAGACATCACTGGTAACTTCTTTCAAGACCATCATCATCATCATCATCATCATCATCATCGTACAATTTATTCAGTGCTTACTATTTTCAAGAGACCATGCTGATTGCTTTACATACACTATCTCCTTCCCTTCTTATAATAAGCTTGCTGCAAATACATTATTATCCTCATTTTGTTGACTGAGAAGCCAAGTCTTAGAAAGCTTTAATAATTGGCCAAATTGCATTACTAGGAAACAGCTGAACTGGTTTCTAACCTTGTCTGACTCTGAAATGCTTTCTACTCTACCGCATCTTCTGTGAAGACTTCCAGATGCTTCCTAGGTTCTTTCCATCTTTTTTACTCTGTCCAGGACATCTCTCCTGTGCTCCTCATGGTGAGCCATGATCACTTATTTCCATATAAATTCAACAAAACTGTTATCCTCTGGAGGGAGAGACCGTCTCGTTCATCTTTGCATTTCACTGCCTATGCTAATGTGCACTTACTAAATGTGTATTGAATGATGTGCTAGCTCCAAGTTTAGCTGTTCCTCCACTGCATGCCTTTATATTTTGAACTATCTTCCTGTCTGTGCTGAGCATCTAGTTTGGGGGGAATTCGTGGATGGTTATCATACATGTTTCTCAATTATGAGTCACACTTCTGTGACTAAGGGTTGTGTTTTATTTATTTGCTCTGCTAAAATATCAGTGAGAGATAGATAGTATCCGTAGGACTACCTAGAGCAATTGAGCTCATTGTATGATGATCAGATTTGTAGATTATCTGGGCCCTTAGCTTCTTTATTATTCTGCTTCTTAGTTTTCACTGCTTCTTATGATCTCCATTAGAGAAGTCATCAGTAAATGGTCAAAGCCAGGCAGCTTGTCTTGTTTGTAGTTTTATGGGTTGACTAGTGGGGAAAAGATTATAAAGCTGTTGACCAGTAAGGGATATGTGAAGTACCTCTGGATTTCTTTTTATCTAAGCTACTTTGGTTCTCCCTATGTTATAAGTAACTAAAAATAACTGTTATCTTGCTTCCAGTTTCCTGTGTATCTTAAAATTATATCAGAACTTTTGTGTCATGTACAGATTGGTCCACAGAGGTCCACTTGGTCCACTCCAAGTTGATCTGGAGTGCAAGTACTTGGTATTAAGGACTTATACCTCAAATTAGGAATAAAGCAAATTATTATTTTTAAATTTATATTACTCTGTAAAATATGGCTGAAAAATATTGACACTAGTATTCACGTTGATATTATACTCCATTTTATTTAGCTTGAATTAAAATGTATAGTTTTCTATAAGATTTATATTTAGTGTATTCATGTTATATGTATTATATAATGCTAATTATAAATAGTGACATTTTAAATGTTCCACCTGTTTTTGGTTGAGCAATCTTGTAATCACTACAACAAATCAGTTTCTCACTAGCCTTGATTTTTGTATGTTTACTTCTAGTTAATTGACCTTATAGTCTAACCTAAGTGTATATTTAGCAAAATTAATTTATCTGGCCAAAGACAATAGCTATCTGTGAAGGACTTTTGTCGCATGGTAATTTACGAACATTAATAGTATGTTTGGCTTGGTATACTTAAGAAAATGCCTCATAGTTGTAAAGTAAGGACAGATTCATTCTCTGATGTGCTTGTGTTTCATCAGAGCAATACAGAATTTCCAAACTGAAGTCAGCAGTTCACCTGGGGTCTTTAATTTTGTTCCCTTAAGGATAATACTTTTCAGAATAATAGAAAAATACGCGAATAGATTTTGTGTTGTTGTATATAAAACATTTCCCCCCTTTGATGCATAGAAGGACGTTGTAGATGATTTATTTTGAGCAAGGAAATGGAAAGGAAAAACCCTTTATTTCTGCCATCCACCTATAGATAGCTCTTGGGACATGTCAGTGTGTGTGGTTTGATCTGACCGTTCGCACCCAGTTTCTTGCTGATTATAATTCTCAGAACTTTACTTTATTCTTAACCTGGCATTTATGAGTAGATTTCAAGAGGTCAGTGAAACCTCCAAACTGGACACCAAAGTTTGTGCCTATCTGAAAATCTAGGGGGAGAAAACCTTCATGAAATGTTGAAAGGATTCATATCCATAATAAAAAGTTTATCAGGCTTTACTGGGAGCCTAATTCTGAGATCTGGGAACAGCGCCTCTGGAAGTGAAGATAAGGATGGAAACAATGCCTGCCTTATTTGTCCAATGACTTGACTATTTCTGATTTTAAAAAAAGAAATTAACATGCTTCTCTTCATAAGCATGGTTGGATTGCAGGCTCCAGCCCACATTCCAGCTCTACAGTCTGTTTCTGCCATCCTCACTTTCTCACTTGTTCAGGCTTCCGCCAGTAACTGTAGCTTTGGCCAAGAAGCCTAAGCTTTTCTTGAGCTCAGCAGACCCTCAGAAAAATTTACATAGCTTATTGCTTCTTATTACTGAGCCTCAGTTTGTAATATTCAGTCTGGGTGATTAAGCCTCATGATTACATGCAGACCAAAGGGCCCAGAAAAGAAATGAATTCATAAATAGACAGGCTCCATGTCAACAGATTACTCTTTGTTGCTGCCCTCACACACACAGTCTGTTTCATTAGGAACTGTATTTTCTTTTTTGTCTCAGGTATATTCACAGGGCAAATGAACTATTTGGTGGGTCAATGTTTCTCATGTTGGACATACTGGTATGTTTGTCTTCCTGGGGAGCACAATGGAAAATGCCTCATGAAGCATTTTTATTTATATGAGCATCAATAATTTATACAGCGACCTACCCCGTGGGCTTCACTGCTGCTCTCAGTTCCAGTTTCTCTTCCTTATGCTTTCTTTTTTTTTTTTTTCAGTTCTAATTTCTGAATTACTAAATAGTGTGCATGGGTGTCTAAACCAGGTGTAAGAATATAAATGGTCAAATCATTTTTGGTTATCATAAAATACTTTAGTCCACTTTGTGGTAAAAGCTACCTGAACTTCTCAATCACTAATGTCATTTTTTTCTTTTGCCATTGACGTAAGTTATCGAATATTGCTCATGAAATCCAGTGACATGTGGATATTCATTCCCAAAAGAGATGATCATTTTTTCTGAGAGGGAAAGAACATGGGGATAAAACATGTGTCGAGATGATGAGTGAAAGAGACTCTGCAAATGCTTTATAAAGAAACTGATGTCATGGCCAGATATCTGGAACCATATTTTTCTCTCTCTCTTTTCATATGTTCGTTCGTTCATTCATTCATTCATTCATATATATATATGAATTATATATTATATATTATATTATATATAATATATATAACATATATCTTAACAAAGCAGAATATACACATGCATACACATTCGTGTAATTCTAATGTAATTCTAGAATACTTGAAAAGCCTGTATATTTACATATTTCGATTATAGCATACAAATATTTCTATTTCATTTTTAGTATTCTAGTGTACATTTCCACTTATAAAGGAGGGCATTAGATATGTATATAGTTTAATTTGCATTTTAAAAGGCATTTCATGTTGCCATTCCCCTACATCCTTAATTTTTTTCACAGGAGTAGCTGAGAAGGTTTCCATGTCACCTACCAAAATTAGTATAGTTCAAATTCCACAATACACCAGTTGCGGATTTTATCTTCCTCATTAATTTAGGGAGTCAGTTCTGCTCAGGCCATTGAAAAGCTACCTTTGACTTTCTTTCATAAGCACAGAAGACAGCTAACACATAAGGCAATCAACATAGTTTCTTTTACACTTTCTTTTGATTCTAAGATCTTTTCTGTATTGATTTCTTTGCTCTGTTAGACTATGAAAGGTTACCTTAGGCACTTGCTAATTCAGCACTTAGTAAAATGAAATTCTCATATTTTATATCAGGTGGATAATCGAATTTTCATGTGATTCATGGTGTAGAACAGAAAGGTTGGTAATGAAGTTAATGGTTTATAGAATAGTTGAGGAGCATTCTGAATGTTTTTCAGAAAGTAAAGTGCAGTTTCTTTGTTTGCTTCTGCTAATTTCCAGCCTACTAAATCGTTTGCCGTTTTCAGATCCAACTTGCATCTGTCCTTTTCCCCACATTTTCCTTTGTCTACCACAAAAATAGTCCACTTGAAAATGTTAAGCTTTCAGGATTGAAGTTCAAAATTTTTAACGTCATTTAACAGGAAATAATTATTGTATCCTAAATTGGGGAGTTAAATGTTTTTAAATTAATATTGTTAAGAATGCCTTTATTTTCATGTGTTGTAGCAGAACTCTTAAATAGAATGTAATAGGCATGACCAGACTGTGTGTACTGAATTGTCTTTGGCATCAGAGGGTGCTACATGTGGGCCAGAGAAAATTAAACTGTTTAGGGTGATGTTGAAAGTTCCCCAGTTATTCATTATTTAAGAGGCAAAGCTATTCTTTTTTATAGCATTTTTTTGCATAGTTTTAAAAATCACTGAAAATTTTGCTATATGTAAAGCATTGTTTGATTAAAGAAAATGTGAATAGGTCTGTCTGTAATATATGGCGACAAAGAATTAACTTTTGAAAAGTATATCTGAAAAATAAGTTTCATATCAACTGTTATTATACAATGTCATGTGGAATATCAGCCTACATTTTGATCAATTGAAATTTTAGACATTAATCTTTTAATGGACTTGCTACTATATTTTCAGACTTCATTTTTCCTACCACAGCAGTTCCTAGTTATGTTTGTTTTTTAATTCTTGATTGCTGCTTGTATATTAGATTCCTGAGGTTGCTGAAACAAAGTACTACAAACCGAGTGACTTAAAATAACAGGAATTTATCCTTTCACAGTTTTGGAGGCCAGAGGTCCCAAATCATACTGTTGGTAGATTCGTTCCTCTCTTGAGGCTATAGGGGAGAATCTCCAGTTTTCCTCTCCTAGCTTCTGATGGTTGCTGGCAATCTTTGGCATTCTTTGGCTGGTAGACACATCACTGAAGTCTCTTTTTCAGTTTTCACATGGTTTTCTTTTCTGTCTCTGTACAAACTTCCTCTTCTAAGCCATGAATCATTGAGTTAGGGCTCACCCTAGTTCAGTATGACCTCATTTAAACTTTACTACACCTGCAAAAACTCTATTTCCAAATAAGATGTTTTTGGGAAATATCAGAGAGACTACAGGTTTGGATTTAGACCACTCCAATAAAGCAAGTATCACATTAAAGCAGGAAACTTTTTCATTTTTCATTTTTTTTGTTGATGGAGGGTGTTGCCTTAAATTTGTGAAAGAAGGAAGGAAGGAAGGAAGGAAGAGAGAGAGAGAGAGAGAGAGAGAAGAAGAAGAAGAAAGAAAAAGAGAAAGAGAGGAAGAAAGAGAGAGAGGAAGAGAGAAAGAGAAGGGAAAAAGAAAGAGAGAGAAGGATAGAGAAAGAGAGAGTGAGAAAGAAGAATAGAGAGAAAGAGAAAGAAAAAGAAAAGAACGAACAGAACAAACTTCTGAGGTGTAAAAAAGCAGAGACCAATAAAACAAGGTATGACTGTATATTATCCCACTGCCTTCTGGCCTCTCTGATTTCTGATGTAAAATCAATTGTTGATCTTATTGAGGATACGCAATGAGCTGCTGCAATCAGAAATCTTTCTTTGTCTTCCAGCAGTTTATGAGATATCTGGATATAGATATCTTTGAGTTTATCCTACATAGTCTGTAGAGCTTCTAAGATGTGTGTAGATTAATGTTTTTCTTCAAATTTGTGAGTTGCGGCTATTTTTTAAAAATGTTATTTCTTCCTTTTCTTTCCTCTCCTTCTAGAATCCACATTATGTATACATTGGGATGCTTTATGGTGTCCCACAGATTTCTGAGATACTGTTAATTTTTGTTCATTCTTTTTTCCTTTTGTTCTTCAGACCAAGTAACCTCAGTTGGCTTGCCCTCAAGTTAGCTGATTCTTTCCTCTGCCTGCCTAAATCTCCTGCTGAGCCCAGTTAGTGAATTTTTACATTTTAATTCTTGTATTTTTCATACCAGATTTACTATTTGGTTATTTTATAATTTCTATCTCAGTTTTGATGTTCTATTTGGTGAGACATCATTTTCACACTTTAGTTCTTTAAAGATGATTTTCTTTACTTTTTTGAACATAGTTAAAACGATGACTTAAAGTTGTTGTCTAGTAAGTTCAGTGTCTGGGCTTTTGCCAGGACAGTTTCTGTTGACAGCATTTTTGTTGTTGTTGAACACAATTGAATATACATTTAAATATAATGTGGCAGCTCAGGATATCAGGTACTTCTCCCTCTTCAGGGTTCTGTTGTTGTTTAATAAGTGACTTTTCTTAATTCTGGAGAATCTGTATTCTTTGTTATATGTGGCCAGTGAAGTCTGTACCCAATTAGCTTAGTGGTCAGCTAATGATTGGACAGAGATTTCCTTAAAGGTCTGGCACAAATAAGTTTCTCAGTCTTTTCCCTATGTTTATATTGGAGCATGCCTTCAATGCTCAGTTAGGGTGCTTACAACTCTATATTTACCTTCACTTCTGCTTGTGCAAAACCTTTGGTTTAGCCAAAGGTGAGAGCAGGCAGCCTTCTCAGGTCTTTACTGAGCATGTGCACAACCTGGACATACACACAGTCCCAGGTATGCACATGACCTTCTAGAAATATGTCTGTGATTTTCAAAGCCCCCTTTGTACATCACATTCCCTAGCTTTTCTTGTTAAGGTCTTTGGTTTGCTTATTGTTTGCCCTAACTGTTATTTACAGCCTGAGGCAGCCGTTCTGTTAAACAATTACAGCAGATTATTTTTGACAAATGCCCCTGGAAAAAAAGGCTGTTCTCACTAGGTGCCAGGTCAAGTTAAATAAACGAACCCTGTGTGTGAAGTCTTCCATGGAACCAGCAGACAGGTCAAATAATGCCTGTTTTCTGGGAGTGGGCCCTGAAGGAGCCCCAGCCCTCTTCTGCCCCTCCCAGTGGCTGCTTTTCACATATTTGGAGGCTGTTGGTTTTCAAGGCTACCACAGAACCAGGGAGTGAGAGGTGGGAAAGGGGCAGGTGTAAAATGCCATATAGCTCACTGTTATTAGATTCTTCCACTTTTTAAAAAATAATTGCTTCCCAGGTTGCTGCAGGACTTTAGTTAATATTTAGAGTTCCAAAAAAGTTGATTCTGACCGTTTTTGCCACTGACCTTGTTACTTTCATGGAGGAGAAGATTTTCAGAGGCCTTTATTCTGCCATTCTACCTGATGTTAGGAAATAGTATTTATGCCTTGAAATGGACTGCCTCTGTATCTGTCAGGCCATTAGTGTGTGAGGTTGAGTCAGTTGTCTTGCTGAATTTTTGTGTTCCATCTGCTCTCATAAAGCTTTTGAGGAGGAACACATGTCATTAGTAGATTGTGGACAGCAGAAGATCACTATTAATGGAGTCAGTACCCTGTAGCAAACATCAGCTTCACAGAGAGCACAGATAGTTACAGAATAAAATGCATGCTTCATTAGATCCTCGTAGCTCTGGGCGCTGCCTAGAAGGTAATGTGGCTTGTGCCAGAAGGTAATCTGGCCTATGACAATTAGTTGCTTTCCTCTTTTTAAAATTGCTTTTTATTAAAAACTGTATTAAATATTATTTTGTTACTTCTATTCTGGTAAGTAATTTAACTTCCATAATCACTATTTTTTATGTTGTCGAAGCTGCTTTTGGTCACAATTCATAAAGATACTTTTTTTCTTGATAGATAATAACTTCTTTATGATGCCGAGTTCCATCGTCTGTATATAGTCTTCCAGAAGGCTTTGTATATCAACAGATTAGGCATGTATTACTCAGGAAGTAGAGGTTTGCTGTTGCTGCTACTTTTCTAAACAAAAAAGATATCGAACCTGTAATTAATAGTTGTCAACTTGAAAATTTCCAATAAACTACTGGAAAATATTGGTTATTCAAGAATATTTAATTCTTGGAAGTGAAGAGTCATTTCAGAATCTTCAGTACATTTTTTTACTGTCATGGAAATAAAGACGGATTTTAAAGTGCCTCAGCTTTATCACCAACATTTTTGTTAAAAATATCTTTATGGTGTTTGTATTTGTTGTCCTTCTAACTGAATGGGTCATGAGAGCATGGACATGTTCACAGAAGCAGAAGAACTGAGTCTGAATTAACTTTTGTTGTTAATCTGGCAGATTTGTTGAGTCACGATCACTCTGTCCGCATCTGAGCTTTTCAGAAAAGGGAACTCCATTTTGAAGGGATTGAGCAGAACAAGATTGATTTTTAAATTTTCTTTTTGAGCTCTACTTCTGGGCCTTCCAAAATCTTTTCAAACTCATTTTATTTGATGTGGCTCAAGATTGGATGAAGAACCTACAAGGAAAAAAGTAGCACTTCAAAAAACTGTTGTGCTACTTTATTATCTGGTATTTGGTGTGAAGCGCTTGCGATGACAGCTGCATCATCTTTATATACCCCCGTGTCAGCAAGTCCTGGGGCAGAAAGGCTTTCTTTCTGCAGTAAGCATGGGGAAGTCACTTGCTTGACCTGCGTCCTCAATCCAACACTTGAGAAAGAACAATTTGTTTTGGATATCACGGCTCTCTGCACTGAAAATGCCTTTCCTATTGCAAATAATGAAGTATAAGAATGAAATTTACACCAAACAGTATTTATTGCAAAGATCTCCCCGTTGTTCAGGGAATAATTGTTCTGCAAACAGATTCTTCTTGTTCACTGCCCATGGCCCTGGAGAGCACTTGGAGATCATTTCGGTGGCTGACTCCGTGGGGCCGCACACAGGTCCCCCAGCATTCACCCTTGATCGCCCCAGGCTTGGTGCACTCGCCACCCTCTTAGCCTGTGTGAGTCTCCCAAGCACAGCTACACAGCTACCCTTTTTTTGTAGACTCTCAGTTTTATCAGTGGAAGCCTATCAGTTTTTTGCATCTCTGCTTTTCTAAGTCCTTGCTATTTCTACAAAGAAGTTTTCAAAAAAAGGATAAATAATAACCTACTTCTCTTCCTCTTTACCATAAGCCTAGCCCACCTTCACCTCTGTTAATTTCCTCACCTTCAGGTACATTGATTACATGGGTTACTGGTGAGTTAACACATGGATCTCAGTGTGGCATACGAGGGCGGGCCCAAAAAACCCAGAATTATCTTCTGGAGTGTGGGCCCCTTGTAGTATAGGCTTCCCCCAATGAATAAGTGTTCTAGGAGCCCATCAGTATCAGCATACCAGCTGGTGGTGGTGTGAGAGGCTGCATTTGGCTTTGATGAATTTTTTTTTTAAGACTCTTTCAACATGTGTGCCCGCTTCATCATGGATGATTTACAGGTGCACTTGCCCATACCATGCTGAGTGTTCAGCAGTTTTTGACCAAAAATGGCATGACCCCTGTGCCCCACCCTCCCTATTTACACAGTCTCACTCTGAGCGACACTTTTTTGTTTCCCCAGATGAAAAAAGTCCTCAGAAGGAAATGTTTTACTGATGTGGAAGAGGTGAAACCAACCAACCAAACAAACAAAAAAGCAGAAATACAAAGACATCAAAATTGATGCGTTCAAACACTGGTTTGAGCAGTGGAAAAAATGTCTTGATAGCTTTATCGCATCAAATGAAGAGTACTTCAAAGTAGACTGAAGTTTAAACATGTAAGAATAAATACACAATTTTTTATAAATGAATTCAGGGTTTTTTTGAGTCCCACCTCGTACCCTATGGGCCTCTTTTCTCTTGTTCTAAGAAAGCGTTCCAGATTTCAGGACTCAGAGACGGCCCTGGAGACAGAGCTGAGCGTTGCTGCCCCGCAGAGCCGCTCCTCAGCCGCCCTGGTGGTGCTGCCGGTGGGTGTGCGACACTGGCAGGTTGTTGCGTTTCTCTGGGTTTTGATGTTTTCAGATTTAACTGGGACATAATAGCAGTTGCCTTGTGCCTTTATAAATTGTCGGTACTATTAATTTAAGGTTTTGTTTTAGCCTAGAATAGAGTAACATTGGTAGAACAATGAATTAATATTTGTAGAATGCTTAGAATAGTACCTGACACGTAGAAGGTGCTCACTAGTTATTAGCTGTTGATATTGTTATTAAGAATTTTGTAATTTTACTTAAAAACAGTGCATCAAATCTGAAAGTACAAAATTCGTATTTTATTTTCCTGTGTGAAAGTATCTTTTGGATCAGAAGTTTCCAACTTTTAAGTATTTTCTCATCAGAAAAAATAGAGCAAACTGAAGTCTCGAGTCCTCCAAGGGGAGGAGAAGGCGCTCTGGCGACGGAGCCCGGCAGCTCTCATGGTGGAAGTGAGGCTTCCTGGGGCGGCGGGAGGAGGAGCCGCGGCGGGGTCTCTCTCTGTGGGCAGATGGAGAGGTCGGCCGCTGTCCCCGGGGCCTCTGCTGGAGTGCTGCCCTCTAGTGTTTTGCCCAGCAGAATAGAATGTCTGTGAGATTCACCCATGTTACGTGTATTGGGACCATTTCTATTCCATTGTTGTGAAATATTCCATCATGTGAATATAAGACAGGTTGTGTATGACTTACAAATTTCAGTGATTATGAATAAAAGCTTATGTGAGCATTATTGTATATGTCCTTTGGTGGACATAGGCAGTCCTTTGTCTGGGGTACGCATGGAGGAGTGGAATTGTTGGGTCATAGGGTAGGCATATGTTTGGCTTTAATAAAATTGCCAGCCTTGTATGAGAGTTGATACTATTCTCTTAAATAGACATTTGAATGTGAAGTGCTAAAGACCCTTCAACAGATGACCCAGTATAATATTCCCCCAAAAGGGGAAGTGTCTGGAATTAGTTGTGAGTTAGTTCTTTCCAAAGGGTAGTTAATGTAATGCCTATTCAAAAGAATGAAAAGTCCAAAATATAGCAGATTTATTTATGTTAGATATATTTATATGATTGCAGATTGAATAATTGAGCAACATGATTGGTTAGAAAGCATTCTGATATAATTCAGTTAAATCTACAAGGAAAAAATTTTATTATAAAACCTTACCATAAAATACAATAAGACATCACTGTTCTGAAAATCTGATGACCTTGGTTCTAACCCTATTTCTAACTCTACGTAACTGTGTGACTTTAGGTAAGCCATGTAACCTTTTAAAATCTTTGTCTTTGTCCAGAACCTAGTAGTGATGGGAGGAGAGTTTGATCTGTATTTCTCTTAGGTTCTTTCCAATTTTTTCTTGTATGATGTTTTAATAAGTCACTTAAAGTTAACAGATATATCTTATTAATAAATTCACATTTATTACATGTCTAATTAATAAATTAATTTCTACTAAAGGAAAATAAGTAGTTACAGACTCAAAGACATGAAATGAGTTTAAATTTTAGACTACTATACTATATAGGGTTTACTAAACCAAAAATGTATGTTCTTAAAAAATAAAATACTAAAAACTTCACTGGCAACTATTTTAGTTTTGTAATATATCACAGATGTGTCTACCCTGCTACATCGTAATCAGAATTCTAAAGGACATTCCACATATAATGTTGCAAAGGTTCAACTTTGGACTGGGTTTTGTAAAGTCAGCTCGAAACAAATCAGCCGGTCTGTGGCTCTTCCAACCCTACACTAATTCAGAGTTTCACATGTGGCTAGTGTTTTTCTTACAGTTATTAGTAGGTGCCACAGTGTAGGGAAAAGGGCAATCAGCTGTTTCTGTTATGATTAAAGGTAGAATTTTCTTTCACAGTCTTACTCTTTCAAAATTTGATTCCTTTATTACATCCAGATGGGACTAAAGGAGACCTTCAGTTGTATTTTTTCTTACTGCAGAATGTGTAATTTTATCTGGTAATGCAAAATACTTTGTGAAAGTATAAACAGGAAGCAGATGTTAGTTAATAGTTTTATTACTGAGTGATGAAATGTAAATTCCTTTTGAAGTAGACAGTGGGAATTTCCCTGTCATGTTACACATTTTAACATTCATTAAAAAATTAAAATGAATTTAATCATTTTATTATTGGTGGTTGTTTCAGAGACAAATATAGTAAATATTCTAAATGTTTAAATATTCTGTTTGTTTAGAAAATCTATTTGGGGCAGGAAACTTAAGATAGGTTCAGGGACTAGACTAGCATAGTATTTTAGCAGTTTCCTTCACTCTGCAGCTGATTTGCTTTGTTATATGACCGCCTAGCATTCGTTTATATTGAAGGTTTTAACTTCAGGCTACTATAATTTAGTAATACTCATAATTAGTCTTTCATATTTACAAATGATGACAAATTATTTTGGTTAACTTTTTATTAAAAATTTTCTCATAAAGTTAAGATGTATATCAGTGATGAATGGGTAAGGAAGATGTAGTATATATAGTCAATGGAATATTATTTAGCCATAAAAAGAAGGAAATCCTGCCATTTGTGACATGCTCAATGGATCTAAATAGCATTATGCTAAGTGAGTTAAATCAGACAGAAAAAGACAAATACTATGTGATCTCATTTATATGTGGAATTACACACACACACACACAAAGAGCTTATAGATACAGAGAACAGATTTGTTGGTTGCCAGAGGCGGGGTTTGGGGGGTAAGTAAAAGGAAAAAGGTAGGCAAAGATACAAACTTCCCACTATAAAATGAGTAAGTCCTGAGGATCTCATGTGTGGCATGAGGAGTATAGTTAGCAATACTATATTATATATTAGAAAGTTGCTAAGAGAGTAGATCCTAAAATTTCTCATCACAAGAAAAATAATTGTGTAACTACTTGTGGTGAGGGGTGTTAACTGGATTCATTGCAGTGATATTTTGCAGTATATTCAAATATGAAATTATTATGCTGTTCACTTGAAACATAATATGTTGATTATATCTCAGTTTTTAAGAAATGACTGAAAATTGGATTGTGGTGGCGTTATAATACTGTACAAGTTTACTAAAAAATCATCACCATTCATTCTCAAACTGTACACTTAAAAAAAATAAGAGTGTAGTCTTCAAGCTTAAATGCAGAAATTTAGGTATAAATGCTCTAAAGTCGAGGTTTACCTTGAAGCACATACACCAGATCATTGAAAATTCCAAAATGAGAATTGTGAATACTGAGTCTGTAGTTTGCCCCTCTTAAACACATTGGCTTTTGGTAAAATGAGTTATTTTTCAACTCAATTCAACAAAAACATGCCAGATATTTTTTATGTATGATGTAGTGGGAGAATGTGGGATGGTATTAATTAAAATATAGAATGTTATAATTGCTTAGTAGTGGTACAAAATGCTCTAAATGAGAATTAGAAAGAAATTTTTAATTTTTGTGGACATTGGGAAACATACTTTTAACAACTTTCAAATATGCAAAGCAGTATTATTAACTTTAGTCTGTATGCTGTATAAACATCCTCAGGACTTCATCATTTTATACCTGGAAATTTGTACTTTTGACCACCTTCACCCATTTGCCTATTTTCCAACCTCCTGCATTTGGAAGAATTATTGATTGCAGTGTAGATGGGTTTTAATAGGCAGTGAGTGGCAGCTTAGAGGTGGAGAGCTACATTCTAGGCTGAGGATGACATTTGAACTGGGGTGCAAGTCTGCAGCTCGGCTGGGCAAAGAGTAGGTATTGTTGGAGTGGAGATGCGTTTCGTTGGAGGTGGCGTATGTTACGAGGGATAGAAGCTATCAATGGGAGATGAGGTCAGAAAGCCTGAGTTCTGTAGGAGCACGAATGCCCTTCTAAGGTGTTGGGATTCTGTGTTTTGTGACCAGTGAGTGGTACTGAAACTTGTGCTTGGTATTAACCCCCAAATAATTTTTAAAATCACATGTCACCTCATACATTTTTGGACTGATATTGGAATCTTTCATGGTAAGTTTAAATAGTTTCAATAGATGCAATCTCTGGCCTGTTTTAAATATACAGTTGTAAAATAAAATTGTTACATCACTCTTTCAGATGTATTCAATGAAATATAAAAAATAGGAAAATTTGCATTAGCTTCTTTTTAACTGGAACTGGAATTTAATGGGCCCCTTTCTAATTTTTCCACAGAATTCTAACATTTTAAGCGTCAGAGTCTTTTATTCATCATTTTAGTATTCTTTTGTATATCAAAATATGTGTATAAAATAATTATTAATGTGACCACATGCCTCTAAATATTTTTAAATAACTTTTTATTGGATTATTAAATTATATTATGAAAACTATAAATATCTATTAAGCATAAATGTAAAAATTTACTATAAATGCAGTCTTTAATTAAATAGATGGTGAGGGGGGCGGGCCGGGAGCATGAAGTTGCTTTGAAAAACACAACTTCACTAATGACTGGATTGACGATTGAAGGTGTTCAGTAAAGGTGAGAGGGAGACCCAGCATGAAGCCTTTTACCAGGAACAAGTCAGTTTTAGGAAAGAGTACCAGTGGAAATTGAAGACCTGGAAATGGATTCCTTTGTAAACCACCCTTGCCTGCTCGTGTGTTTCCCTCCAGGAGTACTCCACTCCCGTTTGAAGGCCCACACCCACAGTGTGGTTTGTGAGAAAGAAGCGTGTGACCTGGACAGTACAAGGGATGTTCAGGAGGCAGATGTGGCAAAATATCAGAGACTTCTAAGGGTTGATTAATTTAAGAAACACGTAAAGAGATTTAGAGGTTTTAAAACTCTTAACTGGTCAGGAAAAGGTGGTAGTGCTTTGGCAAGGAAATACGGAGTTAATTCTTTTTCGTTGAAATATAATTGACATAACATTACGTTATTAGTTTCAAGTGCATAACATAATTCTGTATTCATACATATTTTGAAATAATCACCACAATGTCTGGTTAACATCCTTCACTACACATAATTACAAATTTATTGTCCTTGTGATGAGAACTTTTAAGATCTACTCTTTTAAACAACTTTCAAATATACTAAATAGTAATGTGAACTCTAGTCTGCATGCTGTACAGAACATCTTCAGGACTTCATCGTTTCATAACTGGAAGTTTGTATTTTTGACCTCCTTCACCCATTTTGCCCACTTCCCAACCTTCTGCATGGGGCAACCACCATTGTGGGCTCTGTATCTCTAAGCTCAGTTTTTGTTTGTTTTGTTTCAATTCCTCAACCAAGTAACATCATACAATATTTGTCTGTTTTTGTTTGACTTCACTTAGCATCAAGGTCCATTCAGGTTGTCACAAATATCAGGAATTTATTTTTTTATGGCTAAATAATATTATATGGTGTATACATACCACATTTGCTTTATCCATTCATACATACTGAGTTTGTTTTTAAACATGTATGTGTGTGTGTGTATAAATAAATAAAACATTGAATGTGGAAAGTCATTTGATAATTTATTAAGGAAATAAAATCACACACACAGAAGGGAGTGACACTGACCCTGGCCTGCAGATTCCATGTGTTGTGGCTGAGACAAACAAATTCACATGGACTATAGAAGTCCTGTGGAGAAACAGGGACAGCATGGCCACTCTCTGAGCGAGAGATGGGGCCCGGTCCCTGCCTGCACAGGCTTTTATTGCTTTTCTGGGTACTTTATATCTAGGATGGTCCTCATTTACTGTGCATGGGTAACCTTTTATAGATAATAAAGGAAAGGAAGTTGCTAATTACTACAAAGAAAAAGGATATTTGCAAATGTAAGGGAAAATGTGGTTGAACTGGTTACACTCATCCAGGGGAGGTTTAGCACAGATTTTAGGAAGTTACTTTAAAGATACGCAGTAAGCATTTGCTACCTCAATTCAGGGTGAGGGAGTTTTAGCAAAAGCAAGTCTCAAAGCAGCCTAGCAGGCCTGATTCCCCTCCGGAGAACCTATCTGTGGGATTGGGTCCTGTGTGCTGACTCATTCCCCACTGGATTTTCCAAGTCAGGGGCTGGGCTACATTCCCCATGCCACACGGAGTGGTCTCCTGTAGGGGAGTATCCCATTTGTTTCACATTTTTAATGAGTTGTTTTAAGGTATAACCCATATATATTTGAGGAGTTGGCTTTTGTCATTTTACTCAGCTGAAAACATTTTGGAGTGTTCATTATATGTAGGACAGTCTCTGTACTTGAGATGCATTTCTACGTCTGGAGTATGTGCTCCCATTTCTTCATACAGTTTCTTCAGGGCCACCATTTTCAGAATAGTATCCTTTCTAGATAGTTCTAGAAAGTTCAGAATAGTTCTTTCTAGATATTCTCTATAGACTGTGCCTATCTGGGTAATTCTTTGGGAGGTTAGTGTCCTGTGAAGATGGGACAAAAGGAATGAGCCACACGTTATACAGAAAGCTGTTCATTGTTACCATCAGCTTCTATCCTGGTTCACTTCAGCATGTTATACATTTTGCTCAGCTCATCTTTGACACAGTTTTTTCTTTTCCTGTGTTTGATATTCTTAATATCTGGCTAACTTTGAAATATTAAAAAAATAATACTTAATTTTAAAAATCACTTTTCTGCCCTGACTTCTGTAGTTCAGTGGATTGAGTGTAGGCTGCGAACCAAAGGGTCTCCAGTTCAATTCCCAGTCAGGGTACGTGCCTGGGTTGTGGGCTGGGTTCCCAGTATAGGGAATGAGAGAGGCAACCATACATGGATATATCTCACCCTCTCTTTCTCCTCCTCTTTCCCTTTCTCTCAAAATGATTAAATGGAATCTTTTTAAAAAAATCACTTATCTAAGACAGAAGGAAATTACTAGCATGTAATATGGTACATATTTTCTTAGTCATTGTTATTTAGACTCATGTTTACCCAGTTCTGATGCCAGTTAAACATAGTGTATTAATAATATGTAGCACATTTGATGACTGGAAAGATGAAGTTCAATGCCTACTCTGCTATCCTTTTAAAAAATACTTTAATCCTCTCCCATAGCACAATTTAAGATCTGAAATTTCTTATGTAGGAAATGATTAATTCTATTGTAATTAAGTGGAATTGTGCACAAAAGGGTGCATCAGATTTTTGTATCTGTAGAGGCCACATACTTTGACAGAAAGGAGAGAAATAAAAAATCCTCATTTTCCTCTCTACTTTGAAGATGTCTGTTTTAATTACAAATAGTTTTAACTTCCATTTGAATTAAAATAACACAAAATGTAATAAGTAGCTCAAGTCTTAAAATGTAAATTTGACTCATCAATTGGAAGCTTTTCTTTACATGCTGGCCAAACTCTTTAACCCATAACTGTGGAGCCATGGTGTTTAAAAAAGCAGCAGGTTAGAATCTCAGATTGTACTCTGACAGGGTGTTCTTAGACAAGCTAGCCTACCATGCAGTGATGTTTTCATTTCTGTTTCAATTAAAGAACTGACATGTAAACCAATTTTACCAGGGGGAAACAATAAAGCAAAACAAGCAGGCAATATGTCCCTCTTTATTGCCTTATAAATATTATATACCCATTTATCACTTTACACTCAAATTTTATATTGTCCAGTAGCAAAAGACTACAGAGATCCTATTAATTTATTATATAATTTCAAGTAATGTAATAAGAGCCATTTAATTAATCCATTTTGAGACATTTGAAAAAATCCACACATTTCTAAGAAGTCCAACATAAGGACAAGTTTGCAAACTAGCAAAATTAAATTGTGTTCCAGTCAATGTTGTGTGTTGAGGAGACTGCTTTCCACTGCTTGTTTCCAACTCCACTCCCAGGAGCAATTGATTGTAACATCTCATGTGAATTAGTTTGCGCTGTTCCTCGGGAATGACTTCAGATTTCGGGAGGATCATATATCAGTCCGCAGAAATGCTGCTTTGGTTTGACATTAGTAGAACAATGTGTAAGGAAAGAAGAACTTTTTTTCTCTACCTTTTTTAGGTTCTAAGATGGGGTTCTGTAAGTTAGACTGGCCAAAGGCAGATTAACAAGAGAAAAACAAAAGTTTATTGACATGTGCATCACTTGGAGATTGTACCCAGAGATCAATAACCCCAAATAGTATTTAGAACTTGGGTTTATATACCATTTTATGCTAAAACAGAAGAAGAGAGATTTGAGGCTTCAAGATCAGGGAGACGAGTTGTGGGAAAGTGCAGTGTACAGGGGTTGTTTGGTAAGGTTCGTTATGCAGACTTAAGTCTTGACTCCACCATTGCTTAAGAGTTGTTAAGTCACCCTCTTCCTAATATGGGATTGCCACCTTTCCATTCCCCCCTTCCCCCAAATTTCTGTCTTTGAATAGCAATATTTTTACAGAAGGAAAACAAAAGCCCTGTTTTAGAGCTTCTTCTGGGCCTGCGGGTTCTCAGTGGCCATTAGCTCAAAATAATTCATAGGCCAAAGAGGCATAGCTTTGGGGCAGCAAACTCTGGCACCCTTCAAGAGTCATGGTGACGGTTTAACTTCTAGCGCTGTTGTGCCCTTCTTAGGTGGAGTAAAACTACTCCCAAGTTTGTTCAGAAATTTAAGTGAGATAATGAGTGTGACCAGCACAGTGTCTAGCACAAAAGGTTGCTACCTGCTGCTGTTGTTATTATTGCTGTTACTCCTGCCCCACTAACTGTATTGTAATTTGGAAAGGACTGGGAGAATTTGTGCTTCCTGAAATAATCGTTCTTATTACATGATTACTTACCATATTTTTTGGACCATAAGACGTACCTAGGTTTTAGAGGAGGAAAATAGGGAAAAAATTTTTGAAGCAAAAAATGTGGTAAAATATTAAATAACATAATATTTCACCAATGTAAATGTAAACAGAACTCAACAGCAGCATTAACAACCATTATTCTTCCCAAATTTTGGAGGGGAGGGTTGCGTCTTATAGTCCAAAAGCATGGTAATCATTTGGTCTGTGCTTTTAAGACCAAATGTCTTAAAGGACTTTTAAGGATTCCCTTACCTTATAATAAATTTGGGAGTAGGGAAAGAATTATCCTCCCCCCCTTTTAATTTCATTCTCATTTTTATGTTCTTTTTGAACAAAAATTTCTTTTGTGTCTGCCCTCACACACACCCCCACACACATACCCTCATCATAGCTCCAGGGACAGCATTGCTCTAACGGTAATAACTTCTTCAGGAATGTTTTCATGATTCTTATCTCTGATTCTCTATTGCTTGTTGTTTGCATACTCGGATTTTTTTTCCTATTATGCTAATATGACAGACAGCATTTTGAGCCCCTGAGAGTAAGTGCCTGGGTGATTTGGGACCTGCTTAGAAGAAAGGTTTTCTTCTTTCATTTTTTAAGAATTGAGCTTGCACTGAAAGATGTATTGTCAAAAAATATTATGAGCTCAATACTTTGGCCTTTGAAAATCATTTAAATTTTTCTTAACCAACTAGATAATATCAGATAGAATTTTCTAATCTAATTGTTCCAAGATGATAGTAAAGAGTAATGATGGAATTGGAGAGCATCACCTATGCGAAATAAGCCATGCAGTGAAAGACAAATACCATATGATCTCACCTTTAACAGGAATCTAATCAACAAAACAAACAAACAAGCATAATATAAACAAAGACACTGAAATTGAGAACAGTCTGACAGTGACCAGAGGGGGAGGGGAGGGAATTTCAGGGGAAAAGGGGAACGGTTTAGAGCAACAAGTATAAAGGACTCATGGACAAAAACTATGGGGGGTGGAAATGGGAGGAAGGTGGGGCAGGCTGGGGTTGTGGGCTGGGGGTGGGGTAAAAGACAGAAAACTGTACACTATCAACAATTAAAAAATACTGATTAAAAAAAGAAATAAAAAAAATTAAAAAAATTTATTAGCAAAAAAAAAAAGAGTAATGATCCCTTGTTGATAGTGATTGTCTTTCTCCTATTTTTGTTTTCCAAAATCTCAAAAATGAATATTTATTACTTTCACAAGATAGAAAATATCCTTTTTTAAAAAAGAATTGTTTTTCTTCATTATTTTAAGTACATTAGTTATTTATGTATCTTTTTTCTAAAAGTATGTGATAGGTTCAGCTTCATAAAATCAATAAGCCCACCCGCTCAAATGACTGACTCTCTCTTTAGAATGATTTCAATAAAGAATGTTACACTTGGTATTGTGGGAAAAGGGAATAACTCCCTCTTCCTTCCTCTGGTTCTTTTCTGTCTGATTGAAAGATCAAATCAACGTGGAATAGATTGACAAAGGAAAATCAAATTTAATTTTACATTCATGGGAATCTCATGTACACGAGACAGTCCACGACCCCACATACTTGAGAGGCTCACAGGCAAACAGGGCAAATGAGGTGTAGACAGTATTCTGAGCTAAGGATCAGGTGAGGCACCTCAGGGCTTCAGAGGGTCATGGAAGGAAGATAAGAAGAGATGTTCAGGAACTAGAAGCTTGCCCTGACCTATGGATAAATAAAAAATGATTGGTTATCTGTGATCATGTCTTATTATGAGCAGGGTTTCTAATTCAAATTAGCTAGATAGTTAAGGGGGTTGGAGGTAGGCAGAAGTTTCTCTGAGCCCAGAGTCTTGGTTGCCTTTAGCACAAAATAATTCACATGCCACAGAGCCACATCTCAGGGTGACTCCTTCTAAACCCTTGCAGCATATGTGTTAAGAGACTAAATAGGTAGAGAATCCTTGAAGTGATTCCCAAGTATACTTCTTATATTTCCCAAAAGTACCTTTAAAGACATTATCGCTATTAGGCTGAAAAAGGACAACTGATACAACAGGCCACTGGATTATTTTACAAAATAGAGAGCCTCGTATCTCACATACTACTAGGTAGGGTGTGTTACATTGCAGTTTGCCTGGAAATTTTTTGTTTATTATTTAGAATTAAACACCATTTGGGGTGAAACCTCCTGTTGCCTGTATAATAGTAGATTTCTTCTTCCCTGTTCTTTGTAATCAACACGTACTTCCATTCCAGTGTTTATTGAAAATTGGTTAAGAAAAATGATGCCGCAGTCTGATACAGTCTTAGGTTCTAAATCCAGTTATTTCACGTACTGTTCTTCATTTTGCACATAGTGTTTTGAACACCTCCAAATATTAGTTCCCTTCTTCCCTAAAAAGATAATGTGTCAGTAGGATGCATTAGGTTATATGCTGTATAGCAAATAATCTTACAATCCTCAGTGGCTTATGACAACAACAATGTATTTCTTGCTCATGCTGTATGTATGTCATGGGTTGGTTGAAACTCTGTTTAAATAGTCTCCACATTAGCACTTAGACTGTACAAGAGGGGGAAGAAGAGTGATGTAGAGAGTCACAGGCTTTACAATTTTTGCTCAGAAACAGACTCTCCTTTCTGCCCCATTTTATTGACCATTACATGTCACACAGCTACTCCTGAGTAGAACGAGGCAGTGATTTTAATACTTCCATGGGGACAGACACCAGCGTATTTGGCAGACAATGATATAGTCTACCACAGAAACAATAAAAACACCTGTGTCAAGTGAGGGGTCTGGTGAGATAGACACAAATGCCCAGGACAGTCCTGGGCACAAGGAAGTGCTGCACTGTCAAAGGAGGCCATGTGTTTACGTGCTACTTAAATGCAGATGTTATTGTCTTCTTTGCATCCCCAATTCTTGAAACATAGTTTGATACTTAATAAATACTTGCTTAGCCACATTATTTTGTATACCAAGCAGTCCTTACTAGGGCAGTTATAACACCAGGACATTCCTTCTATTGTGTACTACCTAGTACATGAAAGAAAGGTCACCTAAAATGAACCTCATCATGGATAATCAAACTATACGTAAATGATTGGAGTATTTTAAAATAAATCTTTAACATCTGCCTGTCATTGGATAACTGTTTACCTCATGTTTAAGAGACACCAGTAGAATGGTCTGAGCTGAACGCTGGGTTGAACTGGGCTGTACCTTCCCCACTAATTCGAACAGGTATTAATTTGGTTTTCTGGTGTTCAGTACACCCAGTCTTTCTCTTTTTTACTTAATGGAAGAAAAGGCAATGATATGCATATTATACATTTGCCTTTTTAATATATACTTGTTCATATTGTATAATGTTTGAATCAAAACAGATTTTACTATTTTTTTAATTTTAAAATCAGTACAGTAAGATTGACTTTTTCATATATGTTCAGCTTCATAAATTTTAACAATGTATGGATTCATCCAACTATTACCATAACGAGAATACATGAACTCTCTTTTCATTTCTTGACTTTAGTAGAGCAGAATCATAATTTCAAAATAAAACAAGACACTGATACTACCAACTGAAAATAAATATGTGTATGATTATAACTCCTTGCACTTTAATATTAATGTTAATGTATTTTTAATTAAATTATTGGGTAACATTGGCTCACAAAAATCACGCAGGTTTCAAGTGTACACCTCAACAAAACACCACCTCCACACAGCATCATGCGCCCGTTGCCCAAAGTCCCTTTCATTCCTGGCTTCTCTCCCTTTTGCCCACTGCTGCCTAGTCCCCACTCCCCTTTCCCTCTAGCCGTTATCACAGCATTGTCTGTATCTGTGTATACACACACACACACACACACACACACACACACAAGATATGTATAGTCTGTCCAGAATATGTATATAGATAGATATAGATATAGTCTGTCCAGCCATGTAATATGAAAAATAGAGACATTTATTGAAGAGGATACAAGATACCAGAAACTTCGTGCATAGAAACATTGTACCTCAGTCCCCTTCAAAGCAGGCACTTTGGTGCCTCACACAGTTCTCCCAATTGCCATCAGCTGCCCTGTTGTGTTTTCCTGAATCTCATCGATGGTCTGAAATCTTATCCCTTTCAAAGGTGATTTTAGTTTTGGGAAAAGCCAGAAGTCACAGGGCACCAAATCTGGGCTGTAGTGGGGCTGAGTCACCCAGGTGATTTGATGTTTCACAAAAATAACTCTGCACAAGATGTGATGCGTGAGTGGGCACGTTGTCACGATAAAGCTGCCAACCACCAGTTGCCCATAGCTGTGGCCTTCTGAATCATCTAAATGGTTGCTGTGGAGGAATGTTCAAGCTTAACACAAAATTTGATGCAGATTTGTTGTTGTTTTACTTGCTCAGTCAGTTTGAATGTGACAACCACACAGCACACATGCTCGCTCAGCAGAGTCTGCTCTCCCCTCTGACTAGTACAGTGAAGTTGTCACTGTTCATGCACACACATTCCAATCCACTCTCTTCGGCTGCCGGGCCGCATCGATGTGCTGCAAACTATTCTCATTACATTAAAAAGTCCATGGCTGGACTTTTTCCAGACAATGTATTTATTTTTTGCTTAATTCACCTTTTCTTCCATCCAGCCCCCCTCAAAACACCCCTTCCCTCTGACAGCTGTCAGTCTGTTCCATGTATCCATGCCTTTGTTTCTGTTTTGTTCATTAGATTTCACGTGTAAGTGAGATCACATGGTGTTTGTCTTTCTCTGACTGACTTATTTCACTTAGCATAATGATCTCCAGGTCCATCCATGCTCTCACAAAGGTAAAATTTCCATTTTTTTATGGCCAAATACTATTCTATTGTGTAAATATACCACAGTTGTTTTTGTTTTTGTTTTTAATCCACTCATCTAGTGATGGGCACTTCAGCTGTTTCCAGATCTTGGCTATTTTAGGTAACACTGCAGTAAACATAGGGGTGTATATATTCTTTCAAGTTAGTGTTTTGGGTTTCTTAGGGTATATTCCCAGAAGTGGGATCACTGTATCAAAAAGAAGGCCCATGTTTAATTTTGGGGGGAAACTCCATACTGGTTTCCACAGTGGCTGCACCAGTCTGTATTCCCATCAACAGTGCACAAGGTCCCCTTTTCTCTACCTCCTCACCAGCACTTGTTGATTGTTGATTTATTCTGACAGCTTTTCTGACCAGTGTGAAGTGGTATCTCATTGTGGTTTTACTTTGCATATCTGTGATGATTGGCGACATTGAGATTTTGTCATTTGTCTACTGGCCATGTGTAGGTCCTCTTTAGACAAGTGTTTATATAGGACCTTTGCCCATTTTTTAATTGGGTTGTTTGTCTTCTTGGTGTTGAGTAGTGTAAGTTCTTTATATATATTTTTAAAGTAATCCTGTATCAAATGTATCATTGGCAAATATATTCACTCATTTTCTAGGTTATTTTTTCATTTTGTTGATGGTTTCTTTTGTTTCCTTTGCCCGAGAAGATATTTGGGCAAAAATATTGCTACAAGAAATTTCTGAAATTTTACTGCCTATGTTTTTCTTCTAGGAATTTTATGGTATCTGTGCAATTTCCCCAACCCCATTTATTGAAGAGACTCTCTTTACCACATTGTATGTTCTTGCCTCATTTGTCAAATAGTAATTGACCATAAAGGCACGGGATTGTTTCCGTACTCTGTATTCTGTTCTATTGATTTATATGACCGTTTTTATGCCAGTACCATGCTGTGTTGATTACTGTGGCCTTATGGTATAGTTTGATATCAGGTAGCATGATACCTCCAACTTTGTTCTTCTTTCTCAGAATTACTTAAGCTATTTGGAGTCTTTTGCAGTTCTATATGAATTTTTAAAATATTTGTTCTAGATCTCTGATAATATGCTATTGGTATTTTAATAAGAATTGTGTTGAATCCGTAGATTGCTTTGGGTAGTTTGGACATTTTAATGATTTTAATTGTTCCTATCCAAGACCATGGTATAAGCCTCCACTTACTGGTATCTTCCTCAGTTTCTTTCTTCAGCATTTTATAATTTTCCAAGTACAGGTCTTTTACCTCCTTAGTTAAATTTATTCCTCATACCTTATTTTTGTTGTTGTTGCAATAGTAAATGGGATTGTTTTCTTAAATTTCCTTCCCAACAATTCATTATTGTGCTTACAAATGCCACTGATTTCTGCATATTAATTTTGTACCTGCTACTTTGCAAATTCATTTATTAGATCTGGTGGGTTTTTGGTGGAGTCCTTAGGGATTTCTATACACAATAACATGTACCTTAAGGTACATGTACCCATGTACATGCTGTCTATAAGTGGCTCACCTCAGAAGATACACAGTGACAGACGTGAAGAGATGGAGAAAAATATTCCATGCAAATGGAAACAAAAAAAGTTGTATCGATGCATATATCAGACAAATGACTTCAAAATAAAGGCCACAACAAGAGACAAGACAGGTCACGGAATAATTCTAAAGAAATCAATCCAATGAGAGGATATAACCCCTGTAAACATATATTCACCCAATGTAAGAGCACCTAAATATATAAGGAAATTTTGGTGAACATTAAGGGAGAGATCTACAGTACATGTACCTCCTTCCAACTTAGATGCCTGTCTTATTTCTTCTTTTTGTCTGATTGTTATGGCTAGTATCATCAGTACTGAATACTGTCCACCACTGAAAGTGGACATCCCTGTCTTGTTCCTGATCTTAAAAGAAACACTTCTAGTTTTTACCCATTGAGTATGATGTTGGCTGTGGGTTTGTCATATGTAGCCTTTATTATGTTCATCATATGTAGCCTTTATTGTGTATTCCCACTTGGTGGAGAGTTCTTTTTTTTTTTAAATGATTGGGTACTTTTTTTTTTTTTAATTTTTATTTATTTATCTTTAGAGGGGAAGGGTAGAGAGGAAGAGGGAGAGAAATATCAATGTACAGTTGCCTCTTGTGTGTCCCATGCTGGGAACTGGCCTGCAACCCAGGCATGTGCCCTGACTGGGAATCGAACCGTGATCCTTTGGTTCGCAGGCACGTGCTCAATCCACTGAGCTACACCAGCCAGGGCTGGTGGAGAGTTCTTATCATTAGTGGGTGCTGGATTTTATCAAATGCTTTTTCTGCATCTATTGATATGATCATGTGTTTTTTGTCTTTTTTTATTTGATGTATCGCATTTATTGATTTGAGAATATTGTACTGACCTTGATCCTTAGAATAAATCCCGATTGATAATGGTTTGTGATCTTTTTAATGTATTGTTGGATCCAGTTTGTTAATATTTTGTTGAAGGTTTTAGCATCTATGCTCGTCAGGGATATTGACCTATCATTTTCTTATAGTGTCTTTTTCTGGTTTTGGAATTAGGATAATGCTGGCCTGGTAAAATAAGCTCAAAGATCTTCCCTCCTCTTGAATTTTTTGGAATAGTTTGAGAAGGATAGGTGTTGATTTTTCTTTGAATATTTGATAAAATTGACCTGTGAAGCTATTTGGCCTAGGATTTTTGTTTGCTGGGAGATTTTTGATTACTGCTTCAACTTCATTAGTTGTCATTGGTCTTCACATTTTTTTATTCTTCCTGATACAGTTTTGGAAGTTTGTTTCTAGGAATTTATCTTATTTCACCCAGGTTGTCCAGTTTAATCCTTTGTATTTTTGTGGTGTCAATTATTATGTCTCCTCTTTCCTTTTTGAATTTATTTATTTTTGTCCTCTTTCTTTTTTTTCTTTATGAGTCTGGTTAAAGGTTTGTCTGTCTTGTTTATCTTTGCAAATAACCAGCTCTGGGATTCATTGATCTTTTGTGTTGTTTTTAGTCTCTATGTCATTTATGTCCACTCCAATCTTTATTATTTCCTTCTTTCTGCGCTCTGGGCTTTGTTTATTTTTCTTTTTCTAGTTCTTTTAGGTGTAGGTTTAGATTGTTTATTTGAGATTTGTCATGCTTCTTGAGGTAGGCCTTTAATGCTATTGAACTTCACTCTTGGGAGTACTTTCACTGTGTCCCATATATTTGGGGTTGTTATGTATTCATTTTCATCTGTTTCAAGGTGACTTGATTTCTTTTTTGATTTCATTGCTAATCCATTCATTGTTTAATAACATGTTATTTAGCCTCCATGTGTTTTTCAGTTTTTATTATAATTGATTTCTACTTTCATACCATTGTGATTAGAGAAGATGATTTCAATCTTTTTGAATTTGTTAAGACTTATTTTGTGTCCTAACATGTGGTCTATCTTTGAGACTGATCCATGTGCACTGTGAAGAATGTATATTTTACTTCTTTGGGATGAAATGTTCTTTAAATATCAATTAAATCCATCTGCTCCAGTGTGTTGTTTAAGGTCCCTGTTGCCTTGTTGATATTTTTGTCTGGAAAATCTATCCATTGATGTCAGCAGGGTGTTAAAATGACTGTATTACTGTAGATCTCTCCCTTAATGTTCACCAAGATTTTCTTATATATTTAGGTGCTCTTACCTTGGGTGCATATATGTTTACAGGGGTTATATCCTCTCATTGGATTGATTTCTTTAGAATTATTCCATGACCTTTCTTGTCTCTTGTTGTGGCCTTTATTTTGAAGTCTTTTGTCTGATACATGTATCAATACAACTTTTTTTTTGTTTCCATTTGCATGGAATATTTTCCTCCATCTCTTCACATCTGTCATTGTGTTTCTTCTGAGGTGGGCCACTTGTAGATAGCATGTACATGGGTTGTATTTTCTTATCCAGTCAGCTTCCCTATGCCTTTTGATTGGAGCATTTAAATTTGTTTACATTTAAAGTTATTACTTATAGGTACATGTTTATTGCCATTATATTCTTTATACCTATGATACTCTCTCTCTTTTTCTTTTTTTCTTCTTGCTAAAGCAGGCATTTAGCATTTCTTCTAATACCAGTTTGGTGTTAATGAACTCCTTTAGCTGCTGCTGCTGCTGCTGCTGCTGCTTCTTCTTCTTCTTCTTCTTCTTCCTCTTCTTCTTCTTCTTCTTTTTTTTTTTTTCGGTCTGGAAGCTATTTCGTGTTCAATTTTCAATGATAGTCTTGCTGAGTAGAGTACTCTTGGTTGTATGTTTTTGCTTTCCTCACTTCGAATATTTCATGTCAATCTCTTCTGGCCTGAAGTGTTTTTGTTGAGAAATTAGCTGAAAACCTTTGAGACCTGCAGGTAACTGTCTCACTCTTCCTCCTTTTAAGATTTCCTCTTTGTTTTTAACCTTTCTTATTTTAATTATGATGTGTTTTGATGTGGGCCTCTTTGGGTTTGTCTTGATTGGGACTCTGTGCTTCCTGAACCTGTGTGACTTTTTCCTTTACCAGATTAAGGAGGCTTTCCGCCAGTATTTCTTCAAATAGGTTCTTGCTCTGTTATTCACTCTTCTTCCGGTACTTCTATGATGCAGATGATATTATGCTTGATGTTGTCCCAGAGGTCCGTTAGACTTTCCTCATTGTTAAAAAATGTCCTTTTCTTTTTGCTTGGATGCTTACTATTATCTTATCCTCTAATTTGCTGATTTGACCCTCTCCTTCATTTAACCTGCTATTGATTCTGTCTAACGCATTCTTCATTTCAGATATTGCATTCTTCATTTCTTACTGCTTTTTTTTTCACATTATCTTTTTTAATGTTTACTATCTCTTTGTTTAAATTCTCACCAAGATCATCCGTTTTTCCCCTAAGGTTCTTGTGCATCCTTATAACCGTTGTTTTGAACTCTGCATCTGATATCTTGGTTGCTTCCATTTCATTTAATCTTTTGCTGAGGGTTTCTTTTGTTCTTTCATTTGGGGCATGTTTCTTTGTTTCCCCATTTTTGTATGTGTGTAGTAGGTAGATCTGTTATGACTCCCAAACCTGTTATAATGGCTTTATGATGTAGGTATCTTGTTTGGCTCAGTGGTGCAATCTTCCTGATCACCTGAGCATGGTGCTTCTAACATGTTTCTTGTGGGTTATATATACCTCTCTTGTAGCTGAGTGTTGAATGCTGTTGGTTCTTTTCCTAGGTGCAGTTAACACTTCAGGCTGGCTGCCTATAAGGGTAAACCTTGATCCTCCTATTGAGTTGCTGTGTAGGGGTTGTCTTGTATGGCAAATTTAGTTGTTCCTAGAAGGGTTTGGTGCCTACTGGAATCCCTGTTTGAGTATGTTACTTGAGTAGTGAGTTATGTTGAGCTCCAGTGTGGTCTGAAGCCAATCACTGATTGTGCTCATTCTGGGTCCACTTGGGCAATATTCTGGTACAAGTTGATGTCTGACATTATGTGTAACTGGCCTGGGGCTACCTATCTGGAGTTGCTATGCTGTTCATTGTTTGTGTCTGTGTATACTGGGCCTGGGTGTGCATGAGGGGGGCCAATCTGTGTATAATAGTTGGTTCCCTCCAGCTTAGAGCTGGGGTTAGATCTATAAAAGTTTCAAGGCTCCCTGAGTCTGCCTCCACCTGTCAGCTACTCCACTCCCCCTGAGGTTGCTAGTCTTCCTCCAGAGCCTTCTTCTTCTTTTTTTTTTAAATCAGTATTTTTTTGAATTGTTGATCTTGTACAGTTTTCTGTCTTTCACTCCCCCCAGCCCACTGCCCCAGCCCTCCCCACCTCCCTCCCATTTCCACGCCCCCCATAGTTTTTGTCCATGTCACCTTTATACTTGTTGCTCTAAACCCTTCCCCTTTTCCCCTGAAATTCCCTCCCCTCTCCCCTCGGCTCACTGTCAGACTGTTCTCAAATTCAGTGTCTTTGGTTATATTATGCTTGTTTGTTTGTTTTGTTGATTAGGTTCCTGTTAAAGGTGAGATCATATGGTATTTGTCTTTCACTGCCTGGCTTATTTTGCTTAGCGTGATGCTCTCCAGTTCCATCCATGCTATTGCAAAGGGTAGGTGCTCCTTCTTTCTTTCTGCTGCATAGAATTCCATTGTGTAAATGTACCACAGTTTTTTGATCTGTTCATTAACTGATGGGCACCTAGGTTGCTTCCAGCACTTGGCTATTGTAAATTGTGCTGCTATGAACATAGGGGTGCATAGGTTCTTTTGGATTGGTGTTTCAGGTTCTTAGGATATAATCCAAGCAGTGGAATTACTGGGTCAAAAGGTAGGTCCATTTTTAGTTTTCTTAGAAACTTCCATACTGTTTTCCATAGTGGTTGTAACAGTCTGCAATCCCACCAACAGTGCACTAGGATCCCCTTTTCTCCACAACCTCTCCAGCACTTGCTGTTTGTTGCTTTGTTTATGAAGGCCATTATGACTGGTGTCAAGTGGTATCTCATTGTAGTTTTAATTTGCATCTCTCTGATAGCTAGCGATGTCGAGCATCTTTTCATGTGTCTCTGGATCCTCTGTATGTCCTCCTTGGAGAAGTGTCTGTTCAAGTCCTTTGCCCATTTTTTAATTGGGTTGCTTGTCTTCTTAGAGTAGAGTTGTATAAATTCTTTATATATTTTGGAGATTAAACCCTTGTCTGAGGTATCATTGGCAAATATGTTTTCCCATACAGTTGGTTCTCTTTTTATTTGAATACTGTTTTCTTTAGCTGTGCAGAACCTTTTTATTTTGATGAGATCCCATTTGTTTATTCTTTCCTTTATGTCCCTTGCTTTAGGGGACATATCAGTAAAAATGTTGCTGCGTGAAATATCTGAGATTTTCCTGCCTATGTTATCCTCTAGGATTTTAATGGTGTCACGGCTTATATTTAAATCTTTTATTCACCTTGAATTTATTTTTGTGTATGGTAAGTTGGTGCTCAAGTTTCTTCTTCTTTTTTTTTTTTTTTTGCATGTAGCTGTCCAGTTCTCCCAGCACCACTTGTTGAAGAGGCTATTTTTGCTCCATTTTATGTTGTTGCCCCCTTTGTCAAATATTAATTGACTGTAGAGAATTGGGTTTATTTCTGGACTCTCTGTTCTGTTCCACTGATCCATGTGCCTGTTTTTGTGCTAGTGCCAGGCTGTTTTGATTACAGTGGCTTTGTAATACAGTTTGGTATCATATCAGGTACTGTGATCCCTCCTACTTCGCTCTTTTTTCTCAAAATTGCTGCAGCTATTCAGGGTCGTTTATTGTTCCATATAAATTTTTGAAGTGTTTGTTCTATGTCTCTGAAATATGCCATTGGTACTTTAATAGGCATTGCATTGAATTTGTAAATTGCTTTGGGAAGTATGAACATTTTGATGATGTTAATTCTTCCGATCCATGAACACGGTATGTGTTTCCATTTGTCTGTGTCTTCCTTGATTTCTTTCTTCAGTGCTGTGTAGTTTTCTGCATACAGGTCTTTTACCTCCTTGGTTAGGTTTATTCCTAGGTACTTTATTTTTCTTTTTGCTATATTGAATGGGATTTTTTTCTTGATTTCTGCTTCTGTTGTTTCATTGTTGGTGTACAAAAATGCCTTTGATTTCTGGATATTGATTTTGTATCTGGCTGTTTGGTCAAATTCATTTATTATGTCGAGCAGCTTTTTGGCCGAGTCTATAGGACTTTCTATGTACACTATCATGTCATCTGCAAACAATGATAGTTTTGTTTCCTCCTTTCTGAGTTGGATGCCTTTTATTTCCTTTTCTTGTCTAATCGCTGTGGCTAAGACTTCGAATACTATATTGAATAGATGTGGTGAAAGTGGACAGCCTTGTCTTGTTCCTGATTTTAGTAGCAAAGATTTTAGTTTTTGCCTGTTGAGTATGATGTTGGCTGTAGGTCTCTGGTATATCGCCTTTATTATGTTGAGGAATGCTCCCTCTATTCCCACTTTGCTGAGTGTTTTTATCATAAATGGGTGTTGTACTTTATCAAATGCTTTTTCTGCATCTATTGATATGATTATGTGATTTTTGTCTTTGCTTTCGTTTATGTGATGTATTACACTTACTGTGTGATGTATTACACTTACTGATTTGCGAATGTTGAACCATCCTTGCATCCCTGGGATGAATCCCACTTGGTCATGGTATATGATCTTTTTAATGTATTGTTGGATGCAGTTTGCCAATATTTTGTTAAGGATTTTAGCGTCTATGTTCATCAGCGATATTGGCCTGTAATTTTCTTTCTTTGTTGTGTCTTTATCTGGTTTCGGGATGAGGATGATGCTGGCTTCATAAAAAGAGTTTGGGAGTCTTCCATCATTTTGGATTTTTTCGAATAGTCTGTTAAGGATAGGGGTTAGCTCTTCCTTAAATGTTTTGTAGAATTCTCCTGTGAAACCATCTGGTCCAGGGCTTTTGTGTGTCGGGAGTTTTTTGATTACTGCTTCAATTTCATCTGCTGTTATTGGTCTGTTCAGGCTTTCTGTTTCTTCTTCATTGAGTTTTGGAAGGTTATATTTTTCTAGAAACTTGTCCATTTCACCTAGGTTTTCAAATTTCTTGGCATACAGTTCTTCATAGTAATTTCTTACAATCCTTTGTATTTCTGTGGTGTCTGTTGTAATCTCTCCTCTTTCATTTCTGATTGTGTTTATTTGAGTCCTCTCTCTTTTTCTTGATGAGCCTGCTTAAAGGCTTGTCAATTTTGTTTATCTTTTCAAAGAACCAGCTCCTGGATTCATTGATCTTTAGGATTGTGCTTTTAGTCTCTATGTCATTTAATTCTGCTCTGATATTGGTTATTTTTTTCCTTCTACTTGCTCTGGGCTGTCTTTGTTGTTGTTCCTCGAGTTCTTGTAGGCATAGGGTTAAGTCTTTTGTTTGAAATGTTTCCATCTTCTTCAGGTAGGCCTGTATTGCTATGAACTTCCCTCTGAGGACTGCCTTCATTCTGTCCCATAAGTTTGGGGTTGTTGTGAGTTCATTTTCATTTGTTTCCGGAAACTTTTTGATTTCCTCCCTAATTTCATTCTTGACCCATTCATTGTTTAATAGCATGCTATTCAATCTCCATGATTTTGAGGGTTTTGGGATTTTCCCCATCAAATCAGTTTCTAGTTTCAGTCCCTTGTGGTCGGAGAAAATGCTTGGTATGATTTAAATTTTCTTCAATTTGTTGAGGCTTATTTTGTGTCCTATCATGTGGTCTATCTTTGAAAATGTTCCATGTGCATTTGAAAAGAATGTGTATTTAGTTTCTTTGGGATGAAGGGCTCTATATATATCAACTAAGTCCAATTCATCTAGAGTATTGTTCAATGCCGCAATATCTTTGCTGATATTTTGTTTGGAAGATCTGTCCATTTTTCACAGTGGGGTGTTAAAATCCCCTACTATAATGTGTTGCTGTCAATATCTTTCTTGAAGTCCTCTAAGATTTTCTTGATGTATTTAGGTGCTCCTATGTTGGGTGCATATATATTTACAATGTTTATGTCTTCTTGGTGGATTCTTCCCTTTAGTATTATGAAGTGACCTTCTGGGTCTCTCTTTATGGCTCTTCTTTTGAAGTCTATTTTGTCTGATATGAGTCTTGCTACCCCAGCTTTTTTTCCCTGTCCATTTGCTTGGAAAATTTGTTTCCAGCCCTTCACTTTGAGTCTGTGTAGGTCTTTTGTCCTGAGGTGGGTTTCTTGTAGGCAGCATATGTGTGGGTCATGCTTTCTTTTCCATTCAGCTATTCTATGTCTTTTGATTGGAGCATTTAATCCATTTACATTTAAGGTTATTATTGATAGGTACTGATTCATTGCCATTTTTGTACCTGTGTTCCTCTCTCTCTCTTTTCCTTCCTTTGCTTAAAGCAGTCCCTTTAGTATCTCTTGCAGAACTGGTTTGGTAGAGGTATATTCTTTTAGACTTCTTTTGTCTGGGAAGCTTCTTATTTGGCCTTTTATCTTAATTGAGAGCCTTGCTGGGTAAAGTAGTCTTGGTTGTAGGCCTTTGGTTCTCATTACTTGGAATATTTCTTGCCATTGTCTTCTGGCTTGGAGCGTTTCCATTGAGAAGTCAGCTGCCAACATTATTGGGGCTCCCTTGTATGTTACTTCCTTTTTCTCCCTTGCTGCCTTTAAGATTCTCTCTTTGTCTTGGAAGTTTGCCATTTTAATGATGATGTGTCTTGAAGTGGGCCTGTTTGGGTTCCTCTTGATTGGGACTCTCTGTGTTTCCTTGATTTGTGTGGCTTTTTCTCTCATCAAATTAAGGAAGTTTTCCATCATTACTTTTTCAAATAGGTTTTCTATTTCTTGCTCATCTTCTCCTTCTGGTATTTCTATTATACGGATATTATTACGTTTCATGTTGTCTTGTATTTCTCTTAAACCCTCTTCATTCTTTCTGCGCCTCTTTTCCTTTTCTTGTTCTTTCTGGCTGCTTTTTTCTACTTTGTTCTCCAACTCACTGATGAGATCCTCTGCTTCATTGATTCTGCTTTTCATTCCTTCTATTGTGTTCTTCAGCTCAAAAATTGTATTTTTCATTTCCTCTTGGCCCTTTTTGATAGTTTCTGTTTCCTTTTTCATGTTGATATAGTTTGCAGTGAGTTCATCGTAGCTTCCCTGTAGTTCCTGGTAGCTCATTGAGAGCTCATGGAGCTTCCTGACAACCATTTCTTTGTACTCCATATCTGATAGTTGAGTTGCCTCTGTTTCATTTAGGATTCTTTCTAGGGCTTCCTCCTTTCCTTTCATTTGGGGATGGTTTCTTTGTCTTCTCATTGTTTGTGAGGCTCTTCTTCTAAGCCTCAGCTTCTTAAATTGATCTATTCTGGCTCCCTGGGTTTATGGTGTGAACTTATGTGGTAGAATACTTGTGAGATTCAGTGGTGTAGTCTCCTTCAGGTATCCTGGTGTTCACAGCTTCCACTATCTCCTATCTCAGCTGTTGGGATACCCCCTCTTTTGGACCAACTCTGGTTTTTTCACAGTTCTAGGATGTTTTTGCCTCATTTATGGGTATTTAAAAAGAAAAAAGTGAAAAAAGAAGAGAAAAAATAGGAAGGAAGGAGAGATAAAATTGGAAAGAAAGGAAGAAGGAATAAAACAAGAAAGAAGTAAAGAGAAGCAAAGGGAATTGAGGGATAAAAGGTAGAAATAATAAAAAAATAAAAAATATATAATCAAAACAAAAAGAACCCCACAAAAACGAAAAACAAACCAAAAAAAACCAAACAAACAAAAAACCCCAACTAAACAGAGAAAAAAAAATTACCAAAGCAAAACAAAAAACAAACAAACAAAAAAACCTCTTGCTATTTTCAAATGGGCCAAACTGGATTTTCTGGTCTTGCTGGTGTAACAGGCTGAGAGGTGACTTGTACCACTTTTCTTCCTGTTCCTCACTTGTCAGCTTTGGGCTACTGTCCTCAGTGCCAGCTGTGCACTCTCCCCAAGGCTAATGTTGCACTCTCCATGCAGGGCCTTGGGTGTGATTTCTGAGCCTCCTGCAGAGAGCGCGCTTTCCCGAGTTTATGGGTTTCAGCGGGGATCTTGTACAGATCCATCCCTCCCCGAGCCTATTGCTGTGAGCTCCGGGTCTCCTACAGGGCGCACGCGCCCACCCGAGACTACGGGCGTGGGCTCCTCGAGTTTCCCGAGTTGCACGCACTCACCCCAGGATCACAGATGTGAGCTCCGGGTCTTCTATAGAGTTCCCTCCTCTGGTTGCAGGGCCGCCTCTGGTCGTTCGGCTGCCATGTCTGGTTTTCCAATGTCTGCTACAGATTTTGATCTCCTATTTTCATATATGCTGTGGTATTGTTGGCTGTCTGCTTTGTTCCTGTGTATATCAGCTAGGTTTTTCTCCCATGTGCAGGAGGAAGTGCAATCTGCGTCCTCCTACCATACCTCCGTCTTGAATCTCCCCCTCCAGAGCCTTCTGAAGAAAGACTGCAGTGTGGGCCCAGTCTGGCCAGGATTCATACACACTTCCAGAGACCATGAATTCAGTAGAGCAGGGCAACCGGTGTCAGAAAGATGGGTGCCCTACTTGAGGGGGTGTGGTCAGGTACTCAATGAGGGGGAAGTGGCCCCTACTCCAGAACCATGCCACCCAACTCTTGCTACCCCAGCAGTAGTGTGCCACTGGTTTGAGTTGGATGCAGCCAGCCATCCTCTCTGTAGGAGCAAGTTCAGCTGGGTGGAACCACTAGGGCTCAGGAGGGAGAAGAGATCAAAAGGGTCTCCCACTGGCCCTGGCCAGTTAGCTCAGGTTAGAGTGTCATCCCAGTACACCAAGGCTTCGGGTTCGATCTCTGGTCAGGGCCACATACAAGCATCAATCAACCAATGAATGTATAAATAAGTAGAGCAGCAAAATTGATGTTTCTGTCTCTCTTTCTCTCTAAAAAAAAAATCAATCTATCAATAAAAAATAATTTTTCAAAAAAGGTCTCCCATTGGGAGTGGGGTTCTGGCTGAGCCTGTAGAAGGCAGGCAAGCACTTTCTCTTGGTCCCAGCTCTGAGTACCACTCTTTTCTCCCCAAGGAGCTGAGCTCAGCAAGGCGGGGCCACTGAGACTTGGGAGAGCACATCCAGTCTCCCCTTTAGGGGTGGTGCCAGCAAGCTTGTAGAAGAGGGCAGACACTTCTACCTCTTCCTGGGCAAGAGCCTACAAGGGAAACATGCACCGAATGTTCCACTTCTGAGCGCCTCTCAGATCCTTGATGGGATTGGGCTCAGCAGGGTGTGCCCCCTGGCTGCCAGAAAGGCAGGTTAAATAGGTCTTCCATTGGGGTTATAGGAGAGGCTGAACTCACAGGCTAGATAGGAGTGGGCCCTCCTCCGCCCAATGCAGCTATATGACCTAGCATCCACCTATCTGATTCCCAGACAAAAGCCTCCCTGGGTGAAGAGCTCTCTGTAAGTCTCAGCTCTGCCTAGCACTTTGCTCTCCCTGCCCAACTGAACTCAGCAGGGCAGGGCCCTGGGGAGTGGAAGGGCAGGCCAAGTGATTCAAAAGGTGGGGTGTGGGGAGCACTGGCTGTGCACTCATGGTGGGGAATAATAGCCCCCTTTCCAAAGCTACACCCTTCAATCACTGAGGCTCTGCCAAGAGCTTCTCTAGAAAATGAGCACCCTAAAGTTCCCTGGTGGGTGCAGCCAGCAGACTTCTCTGCAAGACTGAAGCTCAGCAGAGTGGAGTCACCAGCAGCTGGAGGACTGGGCAGTGCTCCACCAACAGGAGTGCTCCACCCTGGGAAGGTGGTGCCTGGGTCTCTAGGAGACTCCTTTCTCTCCCAGGCATACTGAATCCCCACTGATTTTCACCACCAGATGCTCAGAGGGTCCCTCTTCCCATCTCTGCTGCTCCGGGTTGGGGACCCCTGCCTGGGGTTGAGACCCCACACTCCTGGGGGGAAGGAATTTTGCAGCTGAGATATTGCTCTGGCTTCTTAGCCACTGCACATGGGTGCCGGGGTCAGTCCTTCCCCTGTCTCCACTTATCTTACCAGTCTCTATATGGCTTCTTCTGTACATCCTTAGTTACCGTACTTCTCTTCAGGTAGCCTTCAGGTGGTTAATCAACTTGATTTTTCTGTAATTTAGCTGTAAATCCAGTTTGGCACTGGGAGCAATTGAATGGCTTCCATCTACTCTGCTGCCATCTTGGAATCTTTAATGTATATTTTTATCTCCATATTATAATGTCTGATTATTGACTCTGACAGGTAAAGCGGTAATGGTAAAAGGAGCTTTGAAATCCTTTTAACATTTCTATAAAAGCTGATAGAACATTTTGTCCCGACTTATTTTAATACTGAAAATGTTAACTCTGCAGTTTAGAGGTGAACTTCTTGTTACAATAAAGTTATAGATAAAATTTATGTTAGTATCTGTTCACAATATCTAACCCTTTTCATTTAGGATATAAGGATGGAAATATTCTTTTTTTCATGCTTCCTTGTTCACTGTGATGCTGTTAAGTGATAATTTATTCTTAGATTGTTGAAAGTTCACTTAGGGGCTGTACAGTATCATTAATGAAATAATGGTTAAAATGTGACTCTGGTCTTATTTTATCTTGACTTCTGTGATTTTGAGAGTGTTGAAGGTTTCTTCAGAAGTAGGCTGTCCTAGAATACAAGCATTGCTATTTTGACCTTTAGCTAGAAGTCTTTGTAGAACTTCCTCCAAACTTACTATGTTGATTGATTGTGTTTTTTAGTCATTCATTCGTTCAGCTATAAGTGTTTAAGGGCCAGATATGATCAGTGGTCAATGAAATTGGGAGATACAGAGAAACAAGTATATCCTGGGGATATGAGTGTGTACAGTAAAATTGCAGAGCAGAGAAGTAAGGACTAATAGAAGTCTGAGTGCTCTGGCATCAAGAGTAGAACTGCCTATCAGCTGACTGGAAAAGATATTTAAGATAGCATAATATTGCTACAATGGGATGAACTTTGAAAACATGTGAAGTGAAATAAGCCAGACACGAAAGGATAAATATTGTGTGGTTTCATGTATATGAGGCACCTAGGATAGTGTGTTCACAGAGACAGAACGTGAATAGGATTTCCCAGAGCGCAGGACAGGCAGGCAGTGGGAGTCATTACTTAAGGGGCGCAGAGTTTCGGTTTGGAATGACGAAGAAGTTCTGGAGGTGGATGGCGCTGATGGCTGCACAGCATTCTGAAAGTTCTTAATGTCACTGAATTATACATCCCAAAGTGATCAAAATAGGAAATTTTATGTTTCATCTATTTACCACAATAAAACAAAAAACAATAGGAACCAAAACAATTTATCATTTACAGCCCTACCTCTATTCTTCTATTCAAGCTAATAGCTTTGTGTGGAATGACATATTTAATAAATTCTAAATTATTGTTTTATTTAATTGAAAAAATGCCAACGTATTTCAGTATGCATGACCCTTGAAAACATTATGAGTAAAAGAAGCCAGTTACCAAAGATATATTTTATGATTGTATTTATATGAAATGTCCAGAACAGGCATTTTGTAAAGCTTGAAAGTAAACTAGTGGTTGTTTGGGCTTTGGGCAAAGAAATTGGGGGACAGTGGGAAGAGATGCTAGTCGGTGCAGGGCTTGGGGGAATGAAAACATTCTAAAATTAGACTGTGTGATGGTTGTACCATACTACTAATTTTTTTTTTTAAATCTAATTGCATACTTTTAATGGGTGAATTTTTTGATATGTGAATTTTATCTCACATAAGTATTTAAAAAATGCTTACAGGTAATGGTGTAATTTCTTTTTTTTTTTTTTTTTTTTTTTTTTTGAAGTGTTGTCTTTCTCTGTTATATATCTTAGGTCAATTGAAAGCAACATAACAGGGGAAAGCAACATTCAGGGGAAAAGGGGAAGGGTTTAGAGTAACAAGTATAAAGGACACATGGACAAAAACTAGGGGGGTGGAAATGGGAGGGAGGTGGGGAGGGCTGGGGTGGTGGGTTAGGGTGGGAGTAAAAGACAGAAAACTGTACAAGAACAACAATTAAAATAAAAATTAAAAAACTAAAAATAAAATAAAAATAAAAAAGCAGCATAAAGTTTAGGGCTTTAAATATGCAGATACTTTCTAAGGAAGCTATGATCTAAGAGGCTTTCTGATTGATGATTATCAATGTGAATGCAAAGATATCTGAATGCAAGTATTAATATATTTTATTTTATACATTCACACACTGAGTGGCTTTGTTAAACTGGTAGGTAGAATATGATGATTAATTTGATGACTGCAGGACAATCAAAATGAAACATAGAATTTAAAAAAATAAATGTTTTTGTACACAGGATTGCTATTTTAAATTAGCCAGTTTTTACTGAAGTCTTTGCTTTTCAAGTTTATTTAAAAAATGACAAACCTTGAGATGGTTACCAATTTGTAATAGTCAAGCTCTGTGTAAAAACCCCAGGTAGAGATACTACTGTTTTGGTTAGCCATTCTCTGGTCTCTGCTATAAAATAGTTGCCATCTGCAACATAAATGTCCTTATGTTAAAATAGATGCTGTGTTTGCATGCTGGTTGCTACCAGAGCTCCTTGACACACACATACACACATGCCCTTTGTGTGTACACAGGCCCACTTGCATGCTTGCCCATCTGCTCAGAGTCTCTCACCCAGCTCAGAGCTCAGGTTGCTCACGGCTACCATCCTTCTGTTAGCTACACTGAACTGAGTACTCCCTTTTTCTGCTTAACCTGGGCTCTGTACATCTTTAACAACATAAGCTGTGAGTCCAATCTGAAACTCCAACAGACTTTTAGAAATATATTCCATGGTGGAGTTACCTACAAAGTGTCTGATTTTTGCTTACGTATGTATTAACTTATGTATTCACATATAATTTTTCACTTGTTCCAGATATCAAGGCAGGCTGGTTATATGCTTGTTTACCTGCTTGAATATGCATTTGCTTACCTGTTTTAGCCAAACTGAACTATTATATTCATGTTAGCACAGGCCTAGCCATTGTAGAGATCCAGAAAGGGAATGAAAACATAATCTCTGCTCTTGCAGAGCTTCCCTCTTGGCAATTTACGATCATGTTGCAGGAGAGAACCAAGGACACACTTTGGTAACTCCAGGAACAGGTTCCCGAGGATTCATAGAGGAAAAGGTAATCTCTTTCACAGGAGAACCTAGAGCTATATGCTAAACCCTAAAAATAAAAGAATTCTGAAAAGTGAAGAAGAGATCAAAGATTACCTTGAACCAACAGTACTGAATGAGAACAGGGATAGAAGAAAAAAAACAAAACAAAAGAATTATACTTTGTTTCTTTCAGGTACATTATGTTAAGTCATAGTTCTTTTAGTAAGGGAAATACAGACTTTAATGTAGGGGCAAGTTTATTTTTATTTCCTGTTCTGGTGCCTACTATATAAAGTTGCAAAGTCTGTAGTATGAAACTGAGGTAATTACTTGTGGAGAAGTCTTATTTTGAGAGCCAAAGGGAAAAACCACCAAATTTATCCCCCTTGTTTGCTATGTAAAACAGTGTGCTTTGTAAATCATACTGTAACAGGGCAAGATTCATCTAGTGCGCATCCTGTTTACGGTAGTCGGCCACCCTGCGCGTTACCTAGAGAAACTGCACTCCCCTTTCTTCGCCCGGGCAGAATCATGTTTGCTGGGAATGCCCGTCAAATTTATTTTATGTAAATCAATACAAATTATCTCTTTTTCACTTACTAGTTAAGGGACCTAGTGTATTGAAAAGATGCTCTATTTATTGATGGGTTTCCATTAATCTATATGAAAATGTGCTCCCAGGGAACTTTAAATACTCTCCAGGGAATAAGATTAGATATTTACATAAACACATGCTGGATTATTTTATTTTATTTTCACTTTGAGGTGGGGATTACCACTGTTTCCATTTTACAGATGAGAAAACCAAGGCACAGAGATTGAGAGTGAAAATTGTGTTAAGGGCATGTTAATACATGTTGGAAGTTAATAATTCTGAGTGTCCTGCCCCTTTGGAAAACTAACATTTTTGTGCAGCTACTCCCTCCCCGCCCCCCGCCTCGCCCTGCACTGTTCGGGGATCTTGATGTTCAGGTGTGAAAAACTTGAAAGGCAGAGAATACAGCGGAAGGCCAACATTCACTATAGGGTACATCATAATCAGTGTTACCCGGATAGCCTACTAACGATCCAGTTCTGTGAAGGGGATTTTCAGGTGATGTGTTAATCAGTTATTTTCCTGCTAAATAAGAAGTTCTTCAACTCCAGTTCCAATATAGTTACCAAATATAATGAGGTGTGTGTGTATATATATAGTACCTATTAATTTCTGGCAGTGAGGGTAAGTAAAGGATACCCAAGAGTAATATTGTTTGTTTTAATTTCTTAGTCAAAAGGACTTTTAAAAATAACTAAGCTGCTACCAAGAAGGTGACTGATTTGAGTTCATTGCTCTTTTCTTCCACTTCGGTAAAAATGCTGGTTTTCAGAGTCAGCGGAAAGAAAACAGAAACAAAGGGCATGGTTGGTACATGCACAAGACTTCCTGCTGAGCAACTGGGAGATTACTGACTGTCAGAGTCATCTGGCTCTTTGGCTCCATGAGATTCCTCAAAATACTGTTCTAAGGGTAGAATGAAATGATATGTTAAAGTACAGTACTTGGAAAACTAAAAATCATTGGACTCATGCAGGTCATTAAAAAGCAGCTCCTTTCTTGACATTTCCATCTCTATTCGATTCTTTGCACTCTTTCTGCCCCATCGTCTCCACCCTCCCTCCTTTTTCCCTCCACCTCCTTTCCTTCTTTCCTTCCCTCCACCCACCGCCATTGATGAGGAGCCTGCTTGCAGCAGTGGAGGAGAGCTAAATTAGCCAATTTTCTTATTGTTTGCTGAGATGGTTAAGTTACAAAAGCTTTCCTTTTATTACTCTTTTTCCTCCTCCCTCTGTATCCTTGGAGGAATTTTAGAACAATCTCTAGATTTTCTAATTTGTTTCACTCAAATGTTCTCTCCTTAACTTTGCAAGACAGATTCTTCATCCTGTTCTCCCCTTATTTCTGTTGTTTGAAATTCTGCATCTTGAACATAGATTAGTGACCAGTGCAAGCTGCATTGTCTGATACTGTGCCTTTTGCTTAGTAAGTTCTCAAAAAATGTGTTCATTAGCTAGCTGAAAAGGAAACGAGAGTTATAGATTACTTTTCCTCCTTCAGTATTAAAAAAATAAAGTGTTGATGTGCCTCGAATAATACAAGAATAAACTACTTTTTGTACTTGCAACTATAAACCTACTCTATAAACCCACCCTAGACGGTTGTTTCTCCTGCTAATGCAACAGGCAGAATACAAAACTGCTGTGAGGGGAAAGAAAAGTATTTATTTTGAAATACTCAAAAATATTTTTAGTCTTCAGGCATTACATGAGTTTATCTCTGTTTTGCTACCTAAGAGAGAATGACGAATGTGAGGAAATAACTCTTTAAGTGGAATTGTCCAGAAGGAATATTAAATCCCCAAATGTCATCATAGAATACTGCCAGTTGACATTCACTTTAAGGGCCTAGATGACTGGTCTGTTTTCGGCTCTGTTTATTTGCTTCCACTTGTGAGTGTTGATCTGAGGGAAACCATTCCCGGATTTGTTAAGATGATTAATGTTTTCTCCTTCCATTTTTTTAAAGGAAATGGCTAAAATCCTTAATCATCCCAGAGTCTACGCTTTTCTGCACATACCAGTCCAGACTGCCTCTGACACTGTGCTCATGGACATGAAAAGGGAATACTGCGTGGCTGACTTCAAAAGAGTGGTGGATTTTCTGAAGGAGAAGTAAGTCTGTTAGCACTTAAGAAAATAACCATTTCTTTTTTCTTTCAAAATGCACTTATTGTAGCCACAATTAAAGGTACCAGAGTAAAGGTGAGACTTTTGAAGCTTTCAAAGCCTTTGAGTTTCCTTAGGCACCTTGATGTGGTTTTTCCTTTCTCTTCAGTTTATATCCACCTTTCCATCTGGACATGATTCAGCAATAATTTGTGTACAATTGCCCATCTCTCTAAGGTAATGTGCATTGTGATCATTTTTATGCCTGACCTGGTAGATGAAAACTGCTTTACGCTCTTCTCTGCTTAAAATCTCCTTTAATGTGGCTTTTTGAATTTGTAATCTGGTTGTGACAAGGAGGTAGGCCACATCATGTTACTACAAAATAGGTAATTTTCTACTAAGTAGCATATCTTGAAGAGTACCTGGAATGTTTTTGCTTTTACTCACTATCCCTGTAGTTTACTTGAATTGCGATTTACAAGGAGGTTTGGGAGATTCTATTTTTTAAAGTTCAAATTGTTACTGACCAAAATTAAGACATTTTGCACAGTCTCCGACATAAACGATAATTTTGGTTCCATAGAAAACACTTGCTGCCCATAATTACATTCTTCAAAATCATCCTTCTCATCATCACAGAACACCGAATGCCTTCTGTGATTATACAAGGCAGGAAATCATAGTGCTGGCCAAGGTCATGCAGAACTTTCTTGAGTCTAAGGCAGCATTCTCCCTCTGGGGATATATCATTTATCCGGCATATTTGTGGCATGGACCTTCCTAATTTCCATAATTTTTTCTTCTGTTGTTTTTCTTAATTAAGACAACTTTTTATTTCCATCTTCTTGTTTATAATTATATACCTCTGCACCATGTAGTTTATGGATACGATGGCTTTGTGTGAACTGTAAGCAATTATTTTTTCCACTATCAATTAGTCACTTATCCTGGCTACATACAAATCTTTGAAAATATTTTTCTTCTGTTTATTTTCCCCTTCCTTCCTCATCTTTCCTTTATGTGTCTAATTTTTTTTTACCTCTAGGCATTTCTTGATTATCCTAACCACCAGAAATAAAGACACTTAGTGGGCCTTCAAACAAATATAGCTAGTTATTTAAACATTCAAATCATTGAATAGATGGTATTTTTTTGTAGGATTTCATAATTATGATTATGAAGTTTATGAAGTTTATACAGCCTCCGAAGTAGAAAATGGAATAATAACTAATGTCTACCACCTCTAATACTTTCTGATTTGAACAGAGCTGAGATCAAGGCTAAAGAATAAGGATTTTTATGTTAGGTCTGTTGGTTGTTGGTCTGTTTATGTCCTTTGCATTTATTCTAGTTTATACAAACTTATCTCATGTAAAAGACTCCTTTTAGGTACACTGGTGCTAGTGAATAGAATGTTTTTAAAGTTGAAAAGAAATCATTGCACCTGTGACATTTCTGGCCTCTCACTGACTAGGGCAGTAACAGATAATGCACACAATTCACACCTGTTGCACAAGACTTTGCCAAGTGCAGACATGCATCCTGTTGTGCAGAATGGACTAAGAACACTTTCCAAATAGTTTGTTGCGTTAATATGACTCAGTGAGATTAAGGAATCAACACCTCTCTTTTACCTCTATTTGGGTGAGTGCTGACTCAGTTGTTTGGGGAATCACTGTGGCTACTTCACTGGGCAACAATTTCACATCAAGTTCTAGGCTTTTATGTTGCTCCAGAGAAGGACCTGTTAAATTCATTGCATCTTGAACAGTTTCAGCAGCATCCATGAGCTATGTAAGGTCAGTGATGATCATGTCAAAGTATTAGAAAATAGTTTCATGTCTTTGTTCCTGGGCTAAGTTTATGTGTCTGTCCTCTCTTTGGTTTTGAGTTACTATGAGGCATCTATGTAGCTTTTCTTGAACCATTCCAACTGGCTGGAAGACCCTGGAACCAAGTACTCGACCCAGGGATCTCTAGTATTTCCAGCACTAGAGATCCCCGGGGAGAATATTAGAGACACCTGGAGAAGGTGCACATCCCACACCATCCATCCAAAGGTTCAGTTTGAAGTGCTGCCAATCACTAGAATTGTAGAGTATGGTCTAGCTGCTTAACATCTCCAAGAGGGTTGTTTTTTTTTGTTGTTTTTTTTTTTTAATTAACTCTGTCACATATGTGCAGTGAAGGCAGAATCAACCATGGTATACAATTTCACACTTAGTTGTAATTTTGTAATTTATAAGATGTTTTGAAAAACAGTAGTAGGTAGCCAGTAAAATATACCTGCTGTATAGAGTTGATGACAGAAAAATTACTAGTACCCTTTGGAGAAAAAGAAGAAATCTTATCATCTCTACTAATACAGCAGTTCTTGCATAGTTTTATACAGTTCATCAGTCATAAAATTGTATATTCGGTCTAGTCCATCCTGTTGCTTATCATATACACTCACTCCTTTGAGAACACAATAGCCCAGCTTTGCTCATTAATGAAAAAGTTTTCCTGTCCTCTCATGGAAGTGTACCCATCCAGGGAATAATTTTCAACTATAATGGACATTTTTTCCCCTAAAGATTTTATTTATTTATTTTTACAGAGGGGTAAGGGAAGAAGAAAGAGAAGGAAAGAAACAGTGATGGGTTGCCTCTTGCACACCCCCAACCAGCAACATTTTTGTCTGTGGGATGATGCACAGTCTGCTGAGCCACACTAGTCAGGGCTATGATGGACATTTGGAAATAAATACTTTAAACAAACCTCTGGTCTGATACTCTGCTTATTTCTTTCTATAAAAACTACCACAGCTTTATGCCAAATAGGTTAGTGCTTACTGGAAACACCAAAATTTCAGGGGTTCTATGGAGTGACTAGTCTGGATAACCGATACGGTACAAAATTGTTTTGTACTGTGTTTATTAAAATTCAGTACAATAGATTGTCATCCTTAGTGAAAGGGTCTAATGCTATCACATTGCCCTGTTTTAAGCCTGACACTGTATCAGAAAATGACCCTGACTTAGAGCAGTGTGTTGGGTGCTCTCCTCTCCGTCTGACTTTGAGCTCCTGCATAAACATGCCCCATTTCATTTGCTTCTTATTTCCTCTGAAGCCTTTTTGTAATAAGCCTTTAACCAATAAGTCTCATTTATTTTTTTCCAGAACTGTGATGCTTCTCAAGTATTCATGCTACGAATTAGGGACGAAGTGTTTTCGAATCTGTTTCCTCAAAAAATCCAATCTTTAAAACAACCCACAGCACTTAAGACTGAAATCCAAACTCTGGGAGTTTACCTGACACTGCAGGCTTTTAAACTACTAATTCAGCAGTATTTGTGGTGCCATGTTTTTCAAACAGTGGAGGTGAAATCTTTTTAATTAATTTTCTTTATAGTTGAAATTGGCCCAAGTTATAACTGGGAGCAATATAAGTTTACTTATGAGCCAACTTGAAGCTGATTCATTATTCTTTTCATTTGTTGGAAAGTTGGCAACTGTTATCATAACAGCAGCTGGATTGAAGATAACCTAGTAGTGCTGGCACGTGTTGAGGCATATGGGAATTTACTAAATCATACAACCTTTGCAAAGAAAAGCGTCTAAATTACTTAATATGCTAATTTAAAACAGCAGATCATGAGCAAACAATCATATGATGGAATTATTCTATTCATATTTTTAAAAATATGTTATTCATTATGCAATTACAATTGTCCCATTCCCCCCACTTTATTCCCCTCTGCCCTGCACATCCCCTCACACCCGCATCACCCCCTGCTTAGTTTATGTTCATAAACTAAGTTCTTTGGCTTCTACATTTCCTATTCTGTTCTTAATCTCCCCCTTTCTATTTTCTGCCTACCATTTATGCTACTTATTCCCTGTACCTCTCCTTCCTCTCTCGCCCTCCCACTCCCCTGCTGATAACTTTCCATGTGATCTTCATTTCTGTGATTCTGTTCCTGTTCTAGCTGTTTGCTTATTTTGTTTTTGTTTAAGTTCAGTTGTTGATAGTTGTGAGTTTTATTGTCATTTTACTGTTCATATTTTTTATCTTCATTTTTCTTAGATAAGTCCCTTTAACAATTCATATAATAAGGGCTGGATGATGATGAACTCCTTTAACTTGACCTTATCTGGGAGCACTTTATCTGCCCTTCCATTCTAAATGAAAGCTTTGCTGGATAGAGTAATCTTGGATGTAGGTCCTTGCCTTTCATGACTTGGAATACTTCTTTCCAGCCCCTTCTTGCCTGTAAGGTCTCTTTTGAGAAATCAGCTGATACTCTTATGGGAACTCCTTTGTAGGTAACTGCCTGATTTTCTCTTGATGTTTTTAAGATTCTCTCATCTTTAATCTTGGGTAATGTTATTATTATGTGCCCTGGTGTATGCTTCCTTGGGTCCCACTTCTTTCGGACTCTCTGAGTTTCCTGGACTTCCCGGAAGTCTATTTCCTTTGCCAGATTGGGGAAGTTTTTCTTCATTATTTGTTCAAGTAAGTTTTCAGTTTCTTTCTCTTCCTCTTCTCCTTCTGGCGCCCCTATGATTCAGATGTTGGAACATTTAAAGTTGTCCTGGAGGTTCCTAAGCCTCTCCTCATTTTTTTGAATTCTTGTTTTTTCATTGTGTTCTGGTTGAATGTTTCTTTTTTCTTTCTGGTCCAAACCATTGATTTGAGTCCCAGTTTCCTTCCCATCATTGTTGGTTCCCTGTACATTTTCCTTTATTTCACTTTTCATAGCCTTTACTTTTTCCTCTGTTTTACGACCATACTCAACCAGTTCTGTGAGCATCCTGATCACCACTGTTTTGAACTGTGCATCTGATAGGTTGGCTATCTTTTTGTCACTTAGTTGTATTTTTTCTGGATCTTTGATCTGTTCTTTCATTTGGGCCATTTTTTTTTGAGGGGGGGTCTCGGTGGGCCTGTTACATAGTAAGGGGTGGAGCCTTAGGTATTTTCCAAGGCGGGGCAACCCTCATTGCTGCATTTTGCTGTTGTATGTGGGGATGGAGTACGAGAGGGAACAGTGCTGCTCGTTCAGCTCTCTGCAGGCTTTCAGTCACTTCCCCCTTCCCACAAGCAAATTGGGCCCTTCGGGTGCTGATTCCCTGGTGGATGGGTTTACGTATGTTCTAGGACCCTGTGGGTCTCTCCAGCAGAATCTCCTGTGAGACTGGGAGTTTCTCCTGCTGCCTCAACCCTCACAGATTTTTACAGCCAAAGGTTTTAAAGCTTTATTTCCCCACACTGGAACCCTGGGTTGCACGGTCTGTCTTGCTCCTCAGTTGTTCCTTCGGGTTTATCCACACTCAAATGTGGGACTGCTCAGTCCTGTAGCTTCTGCCTTGCCGCAAGTCCTCTTTGCCCAGCTGCCTGTCTCCACCCCTCTTACTGGTCTGGGCGAATGTGTATTCTTTAACTTCTTGGTTGCCAGACTTTCATACAGTCCAATTTTCTGGCAGTTGTGGTCGGTTTTTGTTTTTAAATCTGTTATCCTTCTTTTGGTTGTGCAAGGAAGTACAGTGTATCTACCCATGCCTCATCTTGGCCAGAAGTCTCTATTCGTATTTATTAATCCAGTTGGAAAATTAACTAAGAAATTTGATGTTTTTATATAAGTGGATAAGATGATTTCTGGAAATATATAATGGTGTTTGTAGAGATAAGGAAGAAAACTACTTCAAACAAAGCAAGAGTGGCCATTCTACTTTCAGAAAGATTCATGTTTTTATAATTTTTAATACCTCAGATTTTATTTTTTTAATAAATGAAATTCATTTAATAAAAGAAATTTAATAAAAGGTAGTTATCTGTCACTTAGCTGCCTCTTCTGTTATCTTTTTAACATATAACTGGAATAAAAAAAAGTATAAAACTTTAATTGTTTATTTTTATTTTCTTGTGTAGTTTTGAAAGAGTTACTTCCCAGTGAGAGGAATTTTGACTTAGATATGTTCAGGATGATATAATTAGGGTTCTCATGACCTTGAGACCTTGGACATAGACTTTTTGGGGCCCTCTTCATTTGAGCAGTATTGTATTTATGCAATCACTCTCCAAAACAAACCATGTATTCACATATGAATATTCACATAAGAAAGTGACAGCATGCAGAGTTCTCTCAAGTGTGTGTTCTAATGCCAAGTGAAAGATCTCTGAGTCCTCAAATTCACACATGAATGCGGGAAAGAAATATATAAGAATGTTCTGTTAAGAAATGATACAATTTATACTCGTATATTAAGATCTAACTGTTTATACAAACTATTTTGTTAGAAATCCAGTGGCCTTTTGGTTTATGTTAACTAGACCTTAAGCTTGGAAGGCAAGATCCGTCTCCCTCACTCAGAAAACACACTGTGAACTGATGACCACTTTTCTTTTTACTTGTAGCTTCTGTACGATCCTTGTGTTGACTTTTAATTCCATAATATTTTTCATTTCAGGACTTGCCATTATCATTTGTTAATGTATAGTCAATGGTGGATAGAATATTTACCCTTTTAGCATTGTTGTATCTATTCATACACCCCTGAGTTTACTAACACCCAGAGATAACTAATGAACACTAAGGGGTCAAGGAGAATCTTTTGGTGGAAAAACAGCAGCCTTGCAGAGAATGTTCTGCCCTGGGATCTGTCCACTGTGTGCTCAGACAGTGCAGGGGCATGGGGAAAAGCCAGGTCACTTTGGCAGGATGATTTCTGTAGGTAAGTCACTGAGTTATCTCATGTTGCCCAGCCTATCTTGTGACCTAGTTTTCCAGGTTTTCTGCAATAAAAATGATGCTAACTCTTTGATATCTTGAGTTCTTTTTCTTCCTTTCATTAGTCCTAGTTATCCATATTGACATTGTACTTTATTCTGTTTTTTTTTTTCCTGTCTACTTTTATTTCTAGTGTCTTGGAAACAAATAGCAATAATTGCTGGAATAGAAAAAAAAGAAATTGAAAAAAGAGAATGATTCAGCAAGGATTAGATGATTAAGTTTTCTTCCTGATGCATTCCCAGATGTGTTTCTTTTCACTGAATAACCACCTCCAAAATAATTGAAGCAAAGTACTTTCATCAAAGATATTTTCTGGCTTTATTTTATCATTTGTAATATCTTTAGGTTATTTTTGATGTCCCTTGTGCATTATTTTACCTTTTCTCATATTTCTTTCTGTGGTAGTGAAGGTCTTTTCTTTCCCCTACTCTTCCTGGATACTTATAAATTTTTAGAATGAATTCTCCTTAAATTCCAGCATATCATTGGAATACTTATATAATAGAAAAACCATTTACTTTTTCTTTTGTAACATTGTGTTATATTTATATTTGGAAGATTTTGACCTCATGTGCTAAGTTCTGTATTATTTTGGAATTACCCCAAATTTTATTCATTAGTTTGAAGACAATTAAATTTTCTGTTTTCCTTCTAGTCTGGTTAAGAGAGATATTGCATCATTCTTAATCTCCTATCTTATATCTTTCCTTTATAATATGATGGTATTATTCCTTTAAGAAACTGAGACACTCCCTTCCCTTAATCATTTGTATATTTTTTCTGCCTCAGTATTGGTTGTAAGCTTAAGGGTCAATCATCTATCTGTTAAGTTGTATATACTAATATTGTCGGCTCTTTGTTACTGCTCTTAGCAAAGAGGAACTCAGACAAGGGCCAGCCAGTTGCAACCTGAGATTTAAGAAAACAGAACTTTGCTAAGAAAATTAATCTCTCTGAAGTACAACCTAATTACAATCTAATTTGACTGAGAATCCTGTGATATTGAGGTTTGCAGGCTTGCAAAAGCCCAGCAAAGCCATGCAAGCATTGGCTACAATGCCACAGCCACCCAGGAAAATAGAATTGGTGCTCCCTCATACACTGGTCCAGTTTTCTGGCACTGATGGGATTAAAGTGTTTCAGGTGGTCTCAAGGGGGTCATCAGTAAATTCAGAGGCTGTGTGGGTAGCAAATAGAACACAGGACAGAGGCCAACCAATAAAAGGCAGAGTCCTGGGATTCAAAACTATGTCCAGACATGATTTTTTACTACATTTCTGTATGAAGCTGATAAGAAACAAGGAGAGTAGAAGCATACTAGGCTTTCAAGGGAATTGGGTTGCCTAAGATACACCAGGATTGTCTACATAACCTGTGACTATACAACTCTTAAAGCAAGTTGCAGGCCTCAAGTCAGCACCAGAAGGAAGCAGGCATGGAACCCACTCAGCAGACCCACAATGGGTCCATGGGGGCCAGTAGGAATCAACAAGCTAGAGACGTTCGTCCATCCACAGTGGGGAATCAGGGCTCGTCCTCAGTGTCACAGCAGAAAGTCTTCCTGACTCCTACGAAGCAGGATTTGAAATTCCTATCAAATGGTAGCTGATATTTGAAAAATGGAAAAATAGGAAATATAAAAGAGTTTTAAATAGTATAACTGTCCTATTTCTACTCCTTTTTAAATGGGTAACTTGGGGCTGCCCTTCAGTTTATGGACATCAGTCCTCAGAAAGCCATGTCTAGACCTCCTGGAAAGGACAGTGCATCAAGCAGGGATCGTGGATGTACAACAGAACAGGGTAACTAGATCGGCTTGGGTTTCTCTCTTAGACAGATGGTAAGTTCTGTGTGTAGCCAGAAGAGTGGTCAGATGAGAGACACTGTAGCAGAGACTGAGAGTTGTCCCCACCGTCGCACCTCCCCTTATTTTCAACAGAGCCCTTTGTTTTCAGATGGGCACAGGCCACACAAACTAAAGACTACCTTGCTTGTTAGCCTTTCAGCTAACTGCAGACATGTAACTAGGCTCCTACCAAACGGGTATAATCAAAGTGACCTGTGTGACTTTGAGAAAGTATTTAAAGAGAAGGAATACGTATCTTTCTTGCCCCTCACCTTCCTACAGTCTGAAGTGCAAATTTGATGGCTGCAGCTCAGTAAGGCGTCTTGGACAAGATGAAAGCCGTAGTCTGCATCTGCGACCCGTGGGCCCTGCTGCCTGATCTGGGCTTCATTCACGTGGCTGCAAAATGAACTGCCATTTTCTTTATGCTATTTTTTTTCTATCACTTGTAGGCGAGCCAAATTATAACTTTTATATATGTAAATACATAAAAACTTTTTAAAAGTTTGCACATTGCAGTTTGAAACTACCCCTAAAACGAATTAAATTTATTATCATAACTCCAAGCATCTACTTCTAAGTATCTGGTTATTTTCTCTTGGGTGTCATACCTGGTTTTGCAAACAAGTCGATTTATACTCTTTATTTTCTATTTTTTGCTGGTGGTGATGTTTTCATTTAAAAATGTATTGTTTCTACTAAAACAATCTCACAAACTAAACAGTATTTTGGCATATTATCAGTTGTTTGTTTTTAATAATTAACAGAAAACACCAGTTTATAAAAGACAAATTTAACTCCGTTTCTTTTTTCTACTATCAAACAAGAACCACTATTACCTCAATGTTTTTCGTACTTGATTTCCTTTTTGTGGTGTGTACCTATCAAATGCCTCAGCCTTATGGTAAGTGCCTTCTTGTGGTTCCATACCTCCTAGGACCTATCCTTCTACCCATTGATTCTGTCACACTAGATCAAAAAATAGATGCAAGGCCTTATATATATTTCTTTTTCTACCATCTCTAATTCAAGATGTCCAATACATTGGAGTTAGCATGCTGCCAGAATTACTAATTTTATGTTGGAATAAAAATAGATCATATTTTTTTTTAATATCCATCCATCCCAGTATTTCCTCTGATTTGTGTGCGGTTACTTGGATGATGTACTTTTGCTTTAATTTAAGTGCCTGAAATTCTTAAAGGAATTTTCTCCTTATAAACTAATGTATTTTGATCAATGAAATCAGTAGTTTCTTGTTAACAACTTTAAAGTGAACAGATTTTTTTTTTCTTATTTTTAAAGCAATTATTTTTAGCCTAATCATGTAAATAAGACTAAGCATCAAACTCCTTTTGGAAAATGCCATTTTAATTTCACTGTTCAATAATGACTCATTTTTTGTATATACTTTTTAGTCATATATTGTGATTAAATCTTTTAATTGTATCATTGGAAAAATATATTTAATTTTTTATGGAAAAATTTTATTTCATTCTCCAGTTCTCTTTAAAACTATTTTAATTAGGTTTTATTCTTTTTTTCTCCATTTTAAATAATTTGTCCTTAAGAATCATGATGTAACTAAGATTTTTAAGATTGTTGTGCTGTTTATAAAAAAATCACATTCCATCTTGTAATTAAGATTTTTAAGATTGTTCTGCTGTTTATAAAAAAATCACATTCCGTCTTGAAAATTTTTATAGTGTAATTCCCTGAATTTTGTTTAAATGCTAAAAGAAGATTGTAACAGGAAATGCTTTAGAACTTTAAGAATCCTTGTGTATAAGGAGTTTTTAAAAAACTACTAATTACATTGAAATGAATTTTAAACAGTATTTCTTGTGCATAAAAAATATAAGTATGTTTTCTCTTTCTGTAGGCTGAAGTAAATTAAAAGGCCCCAGAATATACACATAGAAAAAGAGCGTTAGCAGAAAATATTTAGCCTTAGAATTATGACCTTTTGTACATGCAACAGGTCCTTGAGTGGCATCATCATGTTATAACATTGATGAAGGAAAAAAATACTGATTCCCAGCAGACGCCACTGTCCAGGGGGAGTTTGCACATTTTCTCCATACCTGCGTGGATTTGATCAGGTGATCCTGTGTCCTCCCACACCCCAAAGGTGCGCGGTTGGGCAACTTGACGTGTCGACGTTGCAGTGTGAGTGAGTGTGGGTGTGGGGTGAGCGGCCCTGCCGTGGGAGGCGAAAGGGCGTCCTGTGCAGCGCGGGTCCTGCCTCGCACTCTGCACTGCAGGGAGAGGCTCTGCCCACCAGGAATCTGAATTGGAATACACGGGTTGGAAAAATCATTGTCTGACTTGTTTTATTAACCCTCCTTAAATGGATATGTAGCTAACCTTTATTTCAGTGTTTGATATTAGAAATGTTGTGGGTCTCTATTAGAAGTTTGGTGATGTTTTGGGGATCAGACTATGCTGTAGGAACCTAACTCATTTCTGTCAATTACCCTGGGTAGAATCGGTTTTGTTACACATTGTTTCACTTAAAGGTATGGTTTCCAAGAACCTATCCACTACGTTAACTGAGGACTGTATGCTAATACTCATTGCTCTCAAATCATAATTATATTGATTACTAATATTTATTAGTCACTATTCAGATTGGTTTATATATGCATAAGCTCATTTAATTCTTACAACAACCCCCTGCAATGGGCTTCATTGATTTTTTACATGAGAGACAACTAAAACATGGAGAACTTGAAGCCTGGAGTGATGTAGGTGGTAGGTGGTGGTGGAAAATTCAAACCCAGGTTGCTTGGTACCAGAGCTCCAGTGCTTTTTATTGGGCTATCCTGCCACACACACTCTGCTCCGAGTAAGCGCTGCTCCAGTACTGGCTCAGAGACCAGTGAGTGCCCTTGTGTGTGCACACTCTTTGTCGTCAGTGCACGGAGTTATCTGACATCTCCACAACATCAGATGTGTTTTTTTGGTAATTCACTTTGTTGCGTTTTAGAAATGTCAGTCCATAATGAATTGGAGGGGAAACTGGTTACTCAAGAAGAACCGCTCTAAATAGAGTGCTCTTTTTTTTTTGGCTGTCAGGTCCTTTTAAATTCACAATTTTATTCAGTTCTCACATAGTCCTCCAAAGTACATGTTGCTATTCCTATGTGTTAGGTTGAGAAACTAAAGATCAGAAAAGGTATATATATGGTGGATCTGGAATTCAAAGCCTATTTTTTGTAGCACATAGAAACAATGTTCTCCTGTCCCAGGTGGCATTCATATTGGAACACTTAATTACTTATTTAAATTTGTTAAATCCTTATCTTTATAAATGAGAACTTAGATGGAATATGTAAGATTTTTTTTTTTAAAAAATTAAGGACTCCATAAACCTGAAAAGAATGATACCACATAGTCATTTATTCTTTGAAGACATTATTTTTCTTCGTAGAGGGGATTCTTAACTTTAAATGTTTATTGGCTATCCTAATTTCACCTATTAGTAAATATTTCTTAGAGTGGGAAATTCGGATCTTTTTGCTGCAGTTTCTAATTAAAATGGCAGAATGTGATCTAGCAGTCCCTCAGTTTCCTCATCTATAAAATAAAAAGGGTGACTTAACTATTTCAAGTTATAGCCTAACTCAAAAATTCCGATACTTTGCTTTGCTTCTTCCTTTTCTATCTCCCATTCATCTCAGTTCTCCAGAAATCCTTATCTTCAGCCTGCCTTTTACCTCTTACAGCTGCAGTTCCTTCCTCCTCGTGGCCCAGTTTCTCTGAAGGATGAGCTCCCCTCCTGCCTGCCTCCACTGTCTCCATTTCTTGATCAGCTGTAATCTGGTTTCGGCTCTCTCTCCTTCATTAGACCCACTCCTGTTAAATTCCTAATTGTGGGCTCCAGCAGGCAGTCTTCCATCCTTATTTTTTTCCTTATGTTGGCCCACCCCCACTTTGAATCTCGGTCTCCATCAGTCCTCCTCCTCTCCCCTCCCTGCTGCCCCCTTCCCCTCCCCTCCCCCTGCACATGCATGGGGACTGCCCCTTCAGAATGCCCCCCTCACGTGCCCCAACTCTTGAGTGAGAACTCTCCATCTGTGTGTTCTTCAAGCCCTGACTCCTCACCTTTCACACTTACTCCTCCTCCCCTCCTTTTCTATCTTAGTGAAGAGGCCCTGTTATCCATCCAGCCAAATCAAGCACAGTTTTTTGAACTTGTTTTTCACCTTCACCAACCCAATCAAAGCTGCCACCAGGTTCCATGAATTTGATCTTCCAAAGGATTCATGTCTGCCTCCTCATCCTCGCTCTCTCTGCCCTGATTGAACAGGTTCTCTTGAATTCTGTCTAAATCCCTTCCCTGACTCCAGGCCCATTCCCTACAATACACCCTTCACTTTATTGCCGGGAATGTTCTTTCTAAAATACAAACCTCGTATATCTTTAATCAGATTCTTCCATCGCTCCCCAGTGCCTTCAGCACATGAAACAGTAACAACAACAGTGATACCATCTACCACTTACTGACTTGTACTAGCTTCCAAGTACTTGTGCAAAGTAGTTTACATAATCTCCTTATGTGAGGGGGGACCCCAAAAAGCAGAATTTATTTATAAAAAATGTGTATTTATTACATGTTTAAACGTCAGTCTCCTTCAAACTACTCTCCATTTGATGCAGTACACCTTTCAGGACTTTTTTTTCACTGCTCAAAACAGTTTTTGAACTTGTTGATCTTGATGCCTTTCAGTGCTTCTGCCATTTTTTGTTTCACCTCTTCCACATCAGCAAAACCTTTCCCTTTGAGGATATTTTTCATCCATGGAAGCAAACCAGAAATTCACTCAGGGAGAGATCAGGTGACTAGGGAAAGCGGGACCTGGGGGTTATGCCGTTTTTGGCCAAAAACTGCTGAACACTCAGAGTGGTGTGGGCAGGTGTGCTCGTAAATCACCTACCATGAAATGGGCAAATGTGTTGAATCTTCAAAAACATTCACTGAAGTTGAATGCAGCCTCTCGCAACAGCACCTGCTGTTCCTAGAACACTCTCCTGGCAGGGGAAGCCTGTACTACAAAGGGCCTGCCCTCTAGAAGACAATTCCGGTCTTTTTTGTAGTTTAGCTCTGTTGTGATACTTACCACACTGTTCTGTGCTTGTGCATGTGCCTCCCTCCAGAGACTCTCCCTGCCCCATATAACCTCATGAGTCTTTGCATGTGTATGTCTTCAACGATTATTACAGTGCCTAAAGCAGAAACCTATTACATCTTTTTTGAATGAAGGATTTCTGTTGTTGTCATAGGATGTGGAGATTTCAGGATTCTGTAGTAGAAAAGCTCATAGGAAAGACAAAAAAGACTTTGCTGGCTTGGGCAGGGATCAGTCCTAGGTCAAGGGAGCTGGGCCCTGTGACCCACTACAGTCCCCTCCTTCAAATCCTTAGGCCGTATCCACCTGAAAGCAGCAGGACTTGGGAACTAGCAAAAATGACTCTCTCTGTGGTTTGGTTCAGTGCATGTAGCCTACCACTAGCAGCCTCACACCTACATGCACCATGTTTTAAGACAATAATGATATGATGTAGAAAATAGCCTTGGAAAGTCAGTTTCCTTTCTAGCCCTGGTTTGTCTGATTTGACACTGCTGACCATCTTCACTGAAAGATAGTGATTTCATTATTACTGCTGGAAGATAGCTGTTCTTCCAGCTATTTTATATTTCCTAGATGATCCACCTTCACACCACATGGTATCCTATATTTAGCAGAAAAAACTGTTCTTTGTAATTCCCTTTCTCGGGTGTTTAATTTAAAATATATAAACTTTAATTTAATCTCTCTATTCCTGAGATGTTTTAAAGGGTGTAAACTGAGGTTATGAACACTTTTAGGTCAGGTTACCAAGAGGAATTTGACATTTATATGAATAAGAATAATATCAAGAGTTACAAAAGCTAATATAAAATTGCAAGGGCTATCACACTCTGTGCTTGAGGCCATAAATTGATTGCCAGCAGGGGTCAAGCAGGAGTCTCTGCTTTCTCTGTGCAGCCTCCCTTGGGTAAGCCGTGCAGAATCTGGTGCACCAGCAGAAAGGGCAGAGTGAATTTACTCCTCCTTCCACAGATTGCTGGAATATTTACCCCTGAAGAGAGGTATGGATTAACGGTACTTCTTATTTAGACAGCTAGACATAGAACCCAAGATTATTTTGCTAGAAATAATATCAAGCCAAGGTAAATAAAGCTAACAATTTGGTCAAGCATACGCAGACAGGCTCTGCTTGGTCCACACTGTGCATTTTGAGATAGGGTTTTATATTTCTGGTTTGGTTTGGGTTTTTTTTTTTTTTTTGCTGTGAGAGCTGCCGAGAAAAATAAGGAAAAGTTGATTCCAAATGAACCAATTTGGTGCTAATTACTTAAAACAAAGTGCTAAAACCAAAGTTGACCTTTAAGATATAAATATATATTGCAACTTTTGCTGATGTTTATTTCATCTTGCCTTAATAAAATGTATTCTTATGAAAATGAAATTACCATATACTAAGTATTGGAATAAGTTTCTATACATGTAATACAAGTTATATTTAAATGTAAAATGTAAGAATAGTGTACTTGTGGAAATACTATGACATTAGGTGCTTTTCAAAGGTCAAGCAAACCTTTAATAGCCTAAAACTGAATAATGTGTGTACATTGTTACTTTGTATCCAGTACTATACCTTTTATTGCTGTGAGGTTTCTCTTTGTGAAGGGAGGACGTGAACTCCCCATTCTGCTCATAGTGTTTAAATGAAGGTCCATCTCCCTGTAAACCGGGTTTTTCTCAGTGACAAAAAGGAGACCGCACGGAGCCCACGTTGTTTTCTCTCTTGTCTTGTCACCTATCATTTGCCTGTTGTTGGGGTTTTGTTTTGTTTTGTTTTAACAAATTGGTTTCTGTTGCCTCATCATTGAGTTATTGCTTTTCTTTTCTCTCCTGTTTTTAAGAGAAAATACTTCTAGAGGCACCCATTTGTTCCAGCACTGTGAATGTATGACATGTTTTTCCTAATTAAGATCCCAGGTGGTAATCTTTCAACTGCTGTGTCAGGTGCTGTGTGTGGAATTAGAGTTCCTGAAGCAGTTTTGTTTGGCATTAAAAAGTGGACTGGAGGCTAGATAGCATAAATATCAGTGGTTTAGGCTACAATGAGATATATAAAATTTAAATAATAGCTTTTCTGGAAGCCTTAGAAGCCGCTCAGTTGTAGCAGTAGCCCATACTTATGCTGTCGTGAATGATTAGCTGCTGTCTTGAGCAGTGTGTATAACAGGGACCTTTTTAAAACATTTTTTTCCTTTCTCAATGAATTTAATGTACATAGGAATCATCATCCATACAGTAGTAGGCAAAATATAGCCTATTTAAAGCTATCCTTCAAAATGTTTCATATGCCAGCAGGCCACTAGGAGATGCTAAATAACAATATGGCCATGTAATTTACTTGTTTCAACCAGCATTGAGAAAGAATCTTAAAAGTTGCTTCTAGCTTAATTTTTACCTTTTTCCAAAGCATTACATTTATACAGCGGCCATTATCTCATTTTCTTTCCTTTACCCAATAAGTAGTGTATCTCCAAAGTAAAAATGCTTCTCTAACACCAACATCCCAAATGCTATTATTTAGAAGTTTTTAGAAGCTGTGGTGCTAATCTCATCAGAAACAAATATTGTTTTCCCTTCTCTTTTTTTTCACTCTTTTCTCCAAGAAAAAAAAAAGAAAAAACCTAAGTGATTAAATGTGTAGTGTTGTGCCAGTTTAATTAATATGATCATGAACATGTGGAACTAGAAGGCAGTTTAGAAATCATGGTCTGTCTTCTCTCATTTTCAACCAAAGCCCAGAGAAGTTAATGTGTTTTTTTTATTTCCCATATTCTTAATGGCCAGGTTAGGCTAGTTTTCCTTGGCACCTCTCAGCTGCTGTAAAAGGCTCATTGTTTCTAAATATCAGAGAGAAATATGTAAGTTGCTTCTCTCAAAATGTCAGAGAGAATAATATGTTGGTTGTGTTAGAGATAGTCTCATAGATTCATGAGTATGGTGATGGAAAAAAAAGCCAAAGAAAACAAATGCTGAAACTTGAATATTTTATGAACCCAGCCACTTTTGGTAGAGATATTCAAGTGAGGTGCTTGTCATAATTTGATTCCGAGCAAGAACTTTTATATGGAAGTAATAAATTCAGAATATTGATGATTGAAAATTTAATTTAGCCCTGTAATTGAGAGCACAGGTGTCAGGTCAAATTAACCAAATTAAACCCTGTCTATTTTTGTAATATTGACCAAGTTACTTAACCTCTTTAACCTGTAAAATGAGGATAATAGTATCCTTTTCTCAAGGTTGTCATGAGAATTAAGTGAGATGACAGAAGTTATGACAGGTTAGGAAAGTGCTGCTACTTTCAACACAGAACACAGTCACCGGTGATACCTAAAAAATTTTTTAAATGCTACATGATATGCAGAACCCAATGCACATGGCGGATTTCATATAAAATACACAAAACAGTTTGGAGGAAGAAAAACACATTGAACATATTCTTCTGTTTTATTTTCTTTAAACAAAATTTTTATGAAATGTCCTCTTAGGCTAAAGGGATGGTGTAGTGGGCAGAACGTGCCCGACACATGGAGACAGCAGAGTGAGTGTGCAAGAGTGATGTGCTCACGCAGGTCCACAGATGTCTTTAAGAATATCGTCATGAAATGGGGTCATTAAGGCTGAAAATAGATTTTTTTCTCAGGACCCCAGTTCTCATCACCATTTCTAAACCTTTCTTCTTTTACTCATTCCACACCCTAATTCAGTCTCCAGTAACGTCAACCCTTCAAACATTTCATTCTTTCCTCTTCCTTGTAAACCCTTGCTTTCCTGGAACACACCACAGCCCTTGTCAGTGGCGGTTAATTTTGTATGAAGTCATTACTGTTGAAGTGTTGTTGGTTGATACTGCCAGGAAAGTGGCATTATTTTCTAATGCCATTAGAAAAATTTGCATTTGGCTGGCGTCTGTACTGTCTTAAAGAAAAAGAGGGAATAACACAGAATAGCTTAGAAACTCTTAAGGGTCAATATGCAAAATATTTCCGTTCAAGGAGAAATTTCAGCACCTGTTGTCCCTGAGCAGAAGTTGTATGTTTTCATAAGGGACCCACCAGGACACTTTAGAAAAGCCACCAACATTTGCAACAGCACTAACTCCTAGCACCGCCTCCCCTTTTCTAGGTTCCCAGATATGATATTTAGTTGCATGTAAAATCTGAATCAGTTCTGTGATATTTGAATGTGTAAAGCATTGTCTTGTTTCACTTTTCGTTTAAGAGTAAATACATAAAAATCTTGTCTGGAGTTATTCCACAGTTTCATGCCTAGCGCCAGGTTAATTGTTGAGCATTATTTACAGGGGGGTAGTAATCTCCAGTACGCTCATGACCTGGCTGCTGCCCAGAGTCCTGGGAGATGTAATCAGGTTCAGTTAATTCTAAACAATAGAGTGTGGCGGGAACTCCGGTAAGTGGCGGGGTGACTGCGGCCGCACTGTTGATTTAAGCTGTCCAGAGAGCTTGACTCATACTCAGACCTGACACCAGTTTGGGTCAGCTGGCTTAGCTATAAACCATTCCAAGTAAACCATGCTTCTTTTGTGTGAGGAGGGGGCTGGGCGACCCCTCTGGTCCTGTTCCACCTCCTCCAGCTCCCTGCAGCCTCCACGTCCTGGCTGTGGCACCCTTTGTGCCTTTTGCTAAGCTTCATGCCCATCGCTGGTTATCCAGCCACATGCCTGAGGGAACTGCCAATATGCGGGGTGCTTCATGTAATTTCTATTCATTTCTAACTTTTGTTGGTGATGTTTAATAAGAAATGCATTAATACTCACTTTATCACACCCCACATCTATGTAGCGCTTCATGGTTTTCATTGGGAACTCATATATTTTAGGCTAGGACAGGGCAGGAATTACATTGCATCAGCATTAATCATTCTCGTTACCTTTAGATTAGATCATTCAGCCTCAGCACTGCTTGGAAGAGTGATCTGAGGTTGAGAGTGTAAGGATCAATGCAGGCAAAACATTAGCAGTTTGTTTAATGTGAGGATTTTTTTTTGTAAGTTTGAAGGTAAATGTTTCTCAATTTGTAGTTCATTTCTTTTCTACCATTAGCCTTTGAAAATCAGTAGCAATTTAAAATTTAGACACACACACAAATGGAAACTTGTTTCCCCTTGGATACCAGTTTAAATGTATTTACTCTGAGGTTTAAAGCCCACATATAGGTATGTTTGTTTTAGTGGGTCCGTGAAAGGGCGCCTCACTTGAATGGTGAGGTACTATGAGGACACTGAACCTCGGAAGGTGATGCAGGGTGACCATAACCTCAAACCTGCCTGTCCATACCTGGCTCTGAGTCTCAGGAAACCTCATGGGCAGTGTGTTGATGAGAATTGCTTTTGTGTTCTTTCTGTAGATTAGTTTTTGGTACGGAAAGCTAAAGAGCTCAAGTCCTTTAAGTACATATGTCAAGAGATTTCCTTCTTCCTTACCTCTGTCAGACTTCGTACCCTAATCTCCTTCCTATTATAATGTTGAGTGTCTGCAGATCAATTAAACGATTTGCTTCTCAGTTTCAGATGCTTCCATTTTCTATGAGTAGAATTTTGTCTTCTAGAGAATGTCTGCTAAAATTTCACTTGTTTTTATTTTAATTTCCAGTTTAGTGTTTGTTTATCTTAGAATAGAGTGTGCATTTTCACAAGGATAAAAGCAATAAACAGAATGGCACAATATATTTTTGTTTACCAGAAACCAATCCATTTGGCTTTACCTTGGCAAAATGAGAATGAGTCCGTCATGGGCCTTTCATCATTTCCTCCTGTGCCCGTCACTGTGACGGGGCCGTTAGTTACTCACGTGACGTGACGTGGACAAGGAAAGGGGTGACCATTTTGTTCTTCGGTTTGCACAATGTCCTCACATGAGGCGAAACTGTCCTCAGTTGAAGAATGTTTCATGAATTTTTGTCCATGACATTTCCTTATATGTAATTGTGTAAATAAATCTGTAATGAGTTAGTAAAATAACGAGACTTGGCTATTATATTTTAACCAGGAAAATAATAAGATATATATTTTCCTATATGTCTGCTAGATTATCCTTACTGTAGGGATTAACTTCAGAGTTGAGACAATAAGAATGTAAACATGAGAAGCATTTTTGTTTCCTGGGACAGATTAATGAACAGCTTGATAGGTGACATGAGTGTGTTTTTTAAACGTTAAAATAACTTGTTTATTTATGCCCACACTCAGGAATTTAGTAGTTTACAGAGAAACATGTTGAAATTTTAAAAATGCAGATGAAGAAAACATGAGAATGGAGAAAAATAATGCAGGAAAACTGAGATGATGCTAATAGTAAGATGCACGCTCTCCAGTGTCATTCATTTATCAGATCTGGGCTGCATGGGTGATGACGAGCTTTCTAGACACTAATGCAAAGAGGGGAATATTGTCAGTTACATGACTTACACAAAGTCTGTAAAATTCGAAATGTTTTGAGACTAAAGCAAAAATTCCGCATGGGACCCTTCTCATGAGATACTGTGTCCTCATCAGTGACCACATGGGAGCTGTTTTCCTTCCATCCTCAGTGTAAGTGAGAGAACACCAAATCACAGTTCAGAAGGAATCCAGACAGAAAGTCTTCTCACTGTCTGGCTTACTACAACCATGAATTTAGGCCAGGCAGAGGAACAGGTGGACTGTGCATCCTTGAACTAGTCCTCTGCTATTTCTTGACTATGTTTTTGATCAATACTGGATAGTAGAAAATTTGATGTTATATTATCTGAATAACACTTAGAATAAAGTCATATTTTGTTGTCAGTTAGAGACAAACCCATAGGCTTTAGAAAATCCACTTGTCTGACATAACTTTGATTTTTATGGAGTTGATATGTAAGAAGTCATTTTACAATTGATTCTAGTTCATTGTCACCTCTACAATCAGTTACCAATCCTTTACCCTCCCCAGAATTCTTTTTGTCTTTGGATTATAAAAATGCACTAAGAAAGTATCTTTTATCAATGTAATTATAGACATATTTGTTTTCTGATCCAAGTGTGCTCTTTTCTATATGCTTTTATTTATGTTTTCAGATCCATTTTTCTTAAAGATGTCTGTGCTAGTTTCATGTTTTGGTTTGGCTTTATTTTTATTATAAATTTAGACAAGTTTTAAGGAAAGACAAAGGTGAGTGAATATTCCTATTTTTATTCTTCCTCTAGAACTTTCAGGCCACCCCTTATGACTTTGTATTTTCTCTTCAGAGACATAGGTTTTGGTTTGTTTGTTTATTTGAGGATAGGAAGGGAGTGCAATGAAATGAAGAAGAGCAAAAAGACAAAACTACTTTCTCTAGGCCTGGAAGCTGAAGTTTTTAGGCATTCTTTGGATATTTAAATGCTCTAATCATTCTCTTTGAAATAAATAAAGACCAAAGTGATTTTTTAAGCCCCTGCTCCTATTTTTAGCTGCAAAGAAATCTGTCAAGGTAAGGAAAGCTTCATTCCAAACTTCCTTGACAGCTTACTTATTTATCTGTATGCTTTTTGTTGCTTTATATGGACATAAACAAGTTTATAGAATAAAAGAATACAATGAAGTTTAAATTTCAACTATTTATATTTTCTCTAAATATACAACTTAACACCTATTAGTTTATATTCCTTTGTCTCTCATTATTTTGAATAAACATTTCTATGATTCAAGGTTGTTCATATGTTTATTATTTTTTAGAGGTTCTGTAAGTTTTTATTAGGTTTATATTTTCATCTTTGCTTAGTTACTCCTCATTGTTCAATGTTTGGATTGTTTTCTATTTCTAACTTTCATGTTAAGAGTTGGCTAAGAATTTCTTTTCCTTTTTTTGGAAGTGGAGACCATAAAAGCAAGTTAAAATTAATTATATACACATATATTTTCAGATAATTTATTAATATTAGATAACATAAAACTCTGATAAGCACAGTTGTATTTTTCTCTTTTGTAGATTTACTGCAAGTAAATTGTGTATCCCCATATATTCAAAATATATAATTTTGCACATTTTATAGGATTTTGAGATGGCTTGTAAGGCATTTATTTGATTGGGAGTCAAGAAATAATTTCGGCCCTGGCTGGTGTAGCTCAGTGGATTGAGCATGGGCCTGTGAACCGAAGGGTCGCCAGTTTGATTCCCAGTGAGGGCACATGCCTGGGTTGCAGGCCAGGTCCCCAGTAGGGGGTGCACAAGAGGCAACCACACATTGCTGTTTCTCTCACTCTCTTTCTCCTTCCCTTTCTCTTTCTCCTAAAATAAATCTTTAAAAAATTTTTTTTTGTTGTTGAACTGGGAAAACTGATTTAATCTTTGTAGTTACAATTTGAGTCTCATCTTTTGAATGAGAAGATTAGACTAAACAAACCCTAAAGTTCAGTTTTGCTCTAAAATTCTATCATTTTAATAACTTGGAACACAGTTTTACTATTAGACATGTATTTATGCATAATTTTATTCATTTATACTATAACTTTTAAAAAATGTTTTTATTAATTGGTTTTTAGAGAGAGGGGAAGGGAGAAAGAGAGAGAGGGGGAAACAGTGATTTGTTGTTACACATATTCATGCCTTCATCGGTTGATTCTTGTATGTGTCCTGACCCAGGATCGAACCCCCCACCTTGGTATATCTGGATGACACTCTAACCAATTGAGCTAGCAAGCCAGGGCTATACTGTAATTCTTTAGTAGGCTTCAGCCTCCTTATGTTTTCTTTTTCCTGTTCTTCATCCTTGTCATGAACTCCAGTCAGCTGATCTCTCTGAACTCTCAGAATCTTTTGGCTCTACCTGGCCTGGACCCCTTGGTCCTCTGTGTTTGTGATGTACTTTGATAACAGCTTGGCCATTTTTTACCTCCAATCCTACCCACACCCAGGCTTGGCCCTACCACCAGCATGCACTCCCCCGCTCAGATTGCTAAATGTGCCTGTGGATGCCTGGCTTAAACCTCACCAAAGGAGTCATGGTATTTAATCTTCATTAAGCCCCCTTTGCTGTTTATTAGTCTATTTTCTTTTCCAGTCAGGTTCCAAATGTGTGTTATATTCTGGCCAGTTTCCATATCCTTCCTGCCTAAGAGTTGTTACTCCTCCCTTCAGACTGACTGAAGCAAATTTTGATGGGCAGGGAGGTGAGAGGAGGGGCACTGCCAGATTCTAGAGAGGCCTGTGGGGGCCCATGAGTCTGAGATGGAGCCAACCAACCCCAGAGTCCTGAGTAGAGCCAAGAGAGGAAGAAATACAAGTGGACTAAGCATAGGAAATGGGGAGGGATACAGGAATGCAAGAAAAAAAGCTGGTGGGCCCAGGTCGTAGGCCATCTGAAGGAAGCGGGTGTGATACAGTAGATCCAGGCAGGATGGAGTCACCGTGATGAGGTTACATAAGCCCAGGGAGCATGTCAATAAAACATCTTGTCTGGACTATTGAAAGAGCTTCGTAATAGGTCTTTTGTCTTTTGTCTGACTCATCTCCCACATTGCCAACAGTAATAATAGTTACTATTTAAGGGTTGGCTCCGTTCTGAGCTGTATCTTAAAACTGCATAGGTGTCAGTCTCATTCGATCTTCCAGCATTCAGCTAGTTAGGTATTATCCTCAGTTTTAGACTAAAACGTAGAGGCTTAAAGAGGCTTAAGACCACGTAGCTGCCTACTAGACTTTTTAACCTGGACACCCCGTTGACACTCCAAATTCAACTATGAGAGAAACCATATTCTTTTCCCCAAGCCAGCCTCACTGCTGTAAGGCTCTATTGTTTCTCTTTGTTGTACTTACGGTTTTAAAGTTGTCACAACTTAAACTTTGTAGATACTGACTTTGATGCTATTCTTCTTGCCTACATCCAGCATCTAACTAGTTGTCTCTCTTTTTTTAAGTAATGTTGATCACCCTCTGAATGAACAAGAGAGAAAAGGGAGAAAAGATAAAAGTAAAAGCAGGGAGAGAGTGTTGGGAGTCAGGGTGATAGAGGCACTCAGAGAGAAGCACCGTGCCCTTGTACATGTTCTCTGGAACTTCTGCCTCGTGCTTGCCACTGAGGGTAATTACGGCATGATGAGTGAGTTCGTTGTCCTGATCTCAAGGTTGTGTGATGGCATAACCATCAGTTTTCCAGCAAATCTCTTCTTTTTTCTTTTTTTTATTTTTATTTTAATTGTTGATCTTGTACAGTTTTCTTTTACTCCCACCCCAGCCCACCACCCCAGCCCTACCCACCTCCCTCCCATTTCCACCCCCCATAGTCTTTGTCCATGTGTCCTTTATACTTGTTCCTGTAAACCCTTCCCCTTTTCCCCTGAAATTCCCTCCCCTCTCCCCTCTGGTGACTGTCAGCCTGTTCTCAATTTCAGTGTCTTTGGTTATATTATGCTTGTTTGTTTGTTTTGTTGATTAGGTTCCTGTTAAAGGTGAGATCATATGGTATTTGTCTTTCACTGCCTGGCTTATTTCACTTAGCATGATGCTCTCCAGTTCCATCCATCCATGTTGTTGCAAAGGGTAGGAGCTCCTTCTTTCTTTCTGCTGCATAGAATTCCATTGTGTAAATGTACCACAGTTTTTTGATCCATTCATTTACTGATGGGCATCTAGGTTGCTTCCAACACTTGGCTATTATAAGTTGTGCTGCTATGAACATTGGGGTGCATAGGTTCTTTTGGATTGGTGTTTCTGGGTTCTTAGGATATAATCCAAGCAGTGGAATTACTGTGTCAAAAGGTAGATCCATTTTTAGTTTTCTTAGAAAATTCCATACTGTTTTCCATAGTGGTTGTACCAGTCTGTACTCCCACCAACAGTGCAGTAGTGTCCCCTTTTCTCCACAACCTCTCCAACACTTGCTGTTTGTTGCTTTGTTTATGAGGGCCATTCTGACTGGTGTGAAGTGGTATCTCATTGTGGTTTTAATTTGCATCTCTCTGATAGCTAGCGATATTGAGCATCTTTTCATGTGTCTCTGGATCCTCTGTATGTCCTCCTTGGAGAAGTGTCTGTTCAAGTCCTTTGCCCATTTTTTAATTGGGTTGCTTGTCTTCTTAGAGTGAAGTCGTGTGAGTTCTTTATATATTTTGGAGATTAAACCCTTGTCTGAGGTATCATTGGCAAATATGTTTTCCCATACAGTTGGTTCTCTTTTTATTTTAATACTATTTTCTTTAGACGTGCAGAAGCAAATCTCTTCTTTAGATGCTTTCTTGAAATTATGTGCTGACATGCCGTGATGAATTTTATTTTCATTTACTTTATAATAGGGAATACATGCACATGGAAAAATTTCAAAAAGCGTAAAGGAGACACACTAAAAAGTAGGCCTTTTGGTGCAGCCACTCAGTTCCTCCTCCTCTGGGGTGTCCTTAAGTTGGGAGAAGAGTTGATTCAATTACTGCAATGGCCCATTCTCTTCTCATTAAAGCTGACGGGCACTGGTGGATGTCTAGTGCTTTCCTCATCTCATTCTTTGTCTATTCATTTTCTATCATTGTGTAACAAATTACCACAAACTTAATGGATTAAAATAACACAAATTTATCATCTCACAGTTTATGTACATCAAAATCTGGCACAGTGTGGCTGGTCCTCAGTGGGGGCTCTCACAAAACTGAAATCCAGATGTTGGTGGGAGCCTGTGTTCCTGTTAGGGGCTTGAGACCCACCTCCAGCCTTACTGGTTACTGATAGAATTCATTTATTGCCCATTGAATGACTGGGGTCCTTGTATTCCTAACTCTTGTCTTGGCACCATTCTCAGCTTCTCGAGGCTACCCAGTCCACAGCATATACATTTGCTTTTCTCTAGGCCAATGTATAGAGAACAAGAGCACTTTACTCTCACTCCCCTTCTGCTAGCAATGGCCAAAAAAAAAAAAAAAAAGTCCTCTGTGCTTTTGGTAAAGCACACCTAATTAGCTCAGGCCCATCAGGATAATCTCATCGTAAGGTCAGTTGATTTGGAACCTTACTTACATCTGCAGGATCTCTTCACATCAAAGATAATGCCTACTTTAGTGTTTGGTGAAACAACTAGAAGAAGCGGGCTGGGAATTTTGGGACCATGTTAGAATTCTGCCTACCGCACTCTATTTTGTGCTTTGTCTTAGTACATGGGGACTGGGCTTGGCTAGGATTAGGGTGGAAAATAGTGTATTGGAGAGTGGAAGTCAGAATTGAAGGTCGGCAGAGAACCCAATGAAGTTGACTTGTTTCTATAGCTGTGATTGGTGTGTATGGAAGTCTTGAGAGTTCGAACCGCTCCTTTATCTCCTGTGCATTTATACGCATATCAAGGCCCAGTCTCTTTCAGTGCATCATTGACATGGCTTTTGAATGTTATTTGGAAATCGTTTTGATGTCCCAAGGTTTCCCAAAGTGTGGAGTCATCTAGCTCTTTCTCCCTCATCTATGGCGGCCTTTTTCTTTGTTTGCCCAGGATGATCCTGATTTAGCCTGTTGTCCTAGCATGCCTGTTTATAGCACCACTTTTACTCAGCAGCGTCTGTGTTTAGGGGGTAAATAATGCACACTGCTCATACTATTTAGGCTCCTGCAGGCCCCTCCTTTCTTAGCCCTCTCTTTCTATTCCTAGTGTTATTTAAGCACTGACAACCAATGGACTTTAAGCTCACCCCATCATATCATTTGTCAAATGAAGAGTTAAGGAAAGGATAATTGCTAATTTCAAATAGAGTATGTAGGTAAAGTGGAATCAGGAAAGAAAATAAATTTTGTGGATTTGCCAGGGATGAGATCATAATTTCATCACTGCTTTAGGACAAGAGCCAGGTTATAGAGGGCTTACCAGGAAGTTAATAATGAGGAAGCATAAGCAATGGAGAGAGACCGTTCTTTTAAAACTCCAGAAGGGAAAGGAAGAATGAAAAATATTTGGAACCAGTTAGGGAAAGGGGATGGAGGAGTTAGGCAAGAAAGGCTCAGTTGCTTTGCCCCTTAGTATATGTGAGCCTGGCTCACAAGGGAAGAGCATGACAGAGTGTACTGGAGAGAGAAGCATTGCAGACAAGAAGGCCCCCATGGGGTTCTAGAAAAACAGAATCCAGAGCACCTTTCTGAAGAAAGCAGCAAGTATGTTCCTCAGAATCTGGGAGGGAGATACTGAAAATTAAATCAAACTACACTGAGATATGTGGATGAAGACAAAATTCTGGTGTTGCCAGATGGTCTCCGTCTCCTTAGTTGAGGAGCCAGTGTTTTATCTTCTGTCACCACTTGTTGGCTTTGCAGTTCTTCCTCTTGTGAGTCCCCAGCTGTGCCTTTGAGCCATCATTGCCTTGTCTCTGGATATGGTAACATCCTTTAAGTATTTTTAATTTAAAAAATTATAAAAGAAAAATCAGAATGTGGAGTTTTACCTGTTTAATTTCAAATAGTGGCCAATTAAATCAGCTCAGAGATGAGCTAGTCTGATTGGTTTTGTTTTGCAGATTGAGTACAGTTTTTAAAAGCATACGTGTAGTGATCCCAAGACCTGGGGAAGCTAGCCAAATCACTAAGGAAAACATCTGTCTTGTTACCAGGCCAACACAAACTGCCTACAAGTTCAACACATAAAAGACTTGTTCATGTGAACATAGGGTTAGTTTAGTGCAGCTGTTTGTTCATCCAAGCAAAAAGTGGATAATCTAATCTCAGCAAATTATTTTTGTTGTTATTTTTAAAATAACCAATTTTGGTTTAACCTGATAAATATAATGAAATCAAATATGAGCAATTCATGTATGACATCTTTCCTATCTAAACAAAAGGCATCGTGGGGTACAAAAATTGACTTTAGGAATTTTGTTTGTGAATTGTAAACTCAATTACTTTTTAAATCTTTTAATCTATACATTTTACAATATAGTGAATTGCCTACCTGTATGTATAAAGACAATGTCTTTTACTGGCACACATTTTAATAAAATAGAACAAAATTGATATTGCATATTAAGAACTTTCCATGTAGAAATATTCATTCTGCGAATGTGCATGTTGGTACTTGAGCTTGTGATTCAATACGCATTGTATTTCAGCGTCTTTCTTTATCAGCAGGTATCTTAGGCAGTCACAGGAACACATAATATTTAATGAACATTAAATATTGCCTCAAGAGTTAAATTCTCAATAACAGGATTCTCAGACCCATGATTGGAGACGGGCCTTGTTTAAAGTCCACTGAAAGTCTCTTTATGGAGTCATTCAGACTAAAGCAGAGGCAATCCCCCAAACAAGGCACACCTCGCCGAGCACCCTGCTAGGCCTTTCCTTTACTCTGACACTTCTTTACTGTTCAAAAAAATGGTACAGTAGCCATAGATTTTGTTTGGAGCATAATTCGTATTTGAGAGGAAAACTTTAGTTTTACATATATTTTAAACTATTTAGAGTCATTAGAAAAGCATGTAGTCTAGAGGTAAAGAGACATGGTATTTTAGAATTTGTAGAGCAAGAAACAAAATCAAGGATTATCTATCTATCTAGAAAACTAATTTCTTATAGATGAATTCAAAATATAATATAGTACAATATTTAAAATATAGATCTAATAAGAGTAATGAAATTACTTTCTTTGAACAACACTTCACTTACTTGGTTCAAAGTTTAATGTTCCCTATCATCAAAATCAATTACTATTGCTCATTTGTCATTACCGATATGAAATGAGATTTTATTTATTTCTTTTTGGAAAATGTCTTTTCATCCAGATACATAATACCAAATATTGATATCAGTTCATGAGTATAAATATGTTGGTTTTAATTGAACATATTCATCACTTGGAAGGCATTTATAGAATTCTATTAAATCCTTCTTTCAATATTTGCCTTTTATCATATCAGTTACTTCCAATTGAAGGTTAGTGGAAGCTCTTCAGTCACACAGTTAAATGGATTTTTAAAATATGATCATTTCCTCTACAAAGTGATCCCCTTGATATTTCTAGCACCTGCCTGGCAGCACACATAGCTATTACAGTGTGATTGAAATGTTATCTAATTGACCGTTGATGTTGGGCCCACTGTCCTTCGCTCAGTGTGGGTAGAACGTTGAGAAGGAGATAATGAGAGGAGAGGAGACCAGAGATCAATTACAATGGGCCTCACTTGCTTGTCATTCATAAATACTGGAGACTTACCGTCTAGGATATTGTGGAGGAGGGATTGTTTTATTAAAATGTGAGGTTTCCTTTTACCACGTTTGTTTGTTTGTTTGCTTGCTTGCTTGGACTCACTGTCCTGTATTGAGAAAGAGAAATCTCAAGGGGAAACCCAGTATGTAACCATTAAATCTGCAGTTGTTTTGGTTTAAAGGTCGGCTGGAAAGCATGGGCATCGAAGAATGCCCCTGCTGGACTGTAGTGTGTGCGACATGGAGCCCGCGTGATACATTCGCTAGAGGTCAGCCTTCCACAGGGTGCAGGGCTGAGAGGACGGGAATGGCTACTTTTGTTACTATCCCTTGGTAAATTAATTCACACGTCAGTGAATTTTCCGGATCTTTCAGTAAGAACAATTATATCTTTAAGTAACCAAGTATACTAGGTATACTTGGAAAAAGCCAATTTTCTTCTTGTGCTTCAGAGATCTCCTTTTGGTACAGATCTGAAATTTTTTTTGAAATGGTTATTCCTTTTTTTCCTTAAACCACCCTAACAGATCATAGTATCTTAAACATTTATTTGAAAGACGGCCAGTATATACAGCTTGTCTTCTATTAGTTTTACATTAAATCTTCATTGTCCTCATCTATGAATAAAGAAAATATTAATTGTCCAATATGTCTAGCACTGGTTTTGGTACTAGCACTACCTAAGAATGAATCAAAATGAATGAATGTTACACTTTTGTTCTCACATTCAGCTTCTTCATTGAGAGCTGAGTCTACAGAAGCCGTTTATACATGTATATCATGTAAAATAGTATAAATTAATTAAATGTGTGTTGATATTGATAATTGAGAATGTCACTCAGCAAATAGTTTTCTTCTTCTTATACTGTTAAACTAATGGTGGTGGACGCTACCGGCAGCCGCTAACCAGTGAGCTCCGCAGTGGTGGTGGAGAGCCAGCACAGAAACGAACGACTTGTGGAACACAGAGAACGTTTAAGGGGTCTGTACCTTTGTATTTTTAATTTCTTGCTAAACGTTGAACTTTATGATTCCTAAAAGGATCTCGTTAATTTTAACTTTTGGAAGCATATCTACCAAAAAAAAAAAAAAAAAGGAATCTAAACAGTATTATGCCTACAGAAATCACTCAGATATTTTTTTCTTACAGAAATGCAAAGTGGTTGAAACATGGGGGACTGAGCCGTATTGAACCAATGTCAGTCAGTAGACATGCCACTCTATTTCGATGTCTACTATCCATTTTTTTCTGCCCGTACATGACAATTTTAATGTTTTACATGGAGGAGTTGCAAAAAATTAGTGTAGTTTCAGTGGCTGATTTTGTGCAGCAAACATTAAGTCTGTTCCCATGAACAGCCCCCTGGTGACACCCTTAATAAATGCAAACTTTATTTTTAGTAATGACCTTTTGTAATGTGAGCCTTGATCCGTTGAGATGCTGTTCACTTTTGATGCATCTCCAAATCCCTTTTTTTATGCATTTTAAATCAACACACGCTTGCTCTGAATTTATGCATGTGGATAGATGGAGATGTAATTTAAACACATCTGTTCAAATATGCATTTCAGATCAACTTGGTGCCGGTTCTCATAATACGATGGAGTTTTTGACGGGTATTATTATATCCCTAAAGTACACACCAGATGGTATTTATTAGAGAATGAATAGAAATGAAGTTTAAGTATATTGAGCTTTTTGTCTTAAGTCACTCATTTTTTAGTCATAAAACAATAATGGTCTGATGACCTGTCCCCTAAGATAAAGCTTCATGTGAGACTGTTCTGTTTCAGATGACTATCTTTCAGTCAAGTTGAGATTAAAAATATTTTGTTGTTAATTAGTCACCATCACTGAGAAAGTTAAATGAGAAAGGGATAGAGTAAATAATAAGCAATTAACAGTTAGGTACTAGCTACAATCAATACTTTATAAGTCATATAAATAATAGATTTAAATAGATTGAATGGCTTCACTAAAAAATTCCTCATTTACTTGAGACATATGTCAATGAATAGTTTCATATGCATTAAAAATATTGTTATACTTTGGAGTCATTATTTCAATGCCTAAATAAGATTTCTTTATTAATCTTCAATGCTAACCCTTTTCCCTCAAATACTTGTACTAAGATTATATGGCATAATAGAGTCATAATATAGTAACCTAAAATTAATATACAGAAATTCATTGCCTTTCCAATTTACCATTTTCAGTTGCGAGCTACATGTAAATGATTGTCATTTCAATAAATATAGAGAAATGTGACATAAGCACGCATTGCTCTTTCCCTACGCCCCTGTGTACCTTTCTCCCCACACCCTGCAGAGGAGAAGCTGACAAGACTGAAGTTACCCATGTGACGATGAGCCCTGGGTGGGAGACCACTGACTTTTGCGGGGTTTCCAGAGCCATAATGACTAGCTTTTACACTTACTGTCTGTTCAGGATTTATAGCACTGGAAGCCAGTTCCAAAAGAGCTGAATCAAGGATAAGAAACACTATATATGCATGCTTTTTCTTACATTTGATAGGCAGCTATATGCTCATGCCTACAATCAGATGCAAGTAAACGAGACTGAGATTGCTTGTGAGTTATTATTGACTTCTACAAACACCACCACAACTTAAGTCTTTTTCTCAGAGATTTAAACAGAGGGAGTGCAAAAGGAAAGTGATGATTTGTGAGGTAACCTGCAGTTATGTTAGGCAGTAATAGAAAACACTTTAAAATATTTGAAATAATATAATTGCTTTGCACTGGGAACACGTACATGAATAAAAGATGTTAGCAGGTGTCCTACTAGCACGGCATCTCATGCTGTTGTATTTATTGGAAATATGCACACCATCAGCAGATTGAAATTTGTAAAAAGTGATTGAAACAGAAGGTTTGAATAAAAAGCTCAGGCTTAAAATCATGTCATTTCTTTAAACTCTATTTCCAATTTAATAAAATACAATTTTTTATTGTTACCTTTCCTAGATTTTTCACTATTACTCTGAAAACCATATTTTTCTTGGTATTTCATATTTTTTCAAAATACTTTAACACATAACCTCCAGTATTTGCCTGTAATATTTGATTTGTTCATTGCAGTTTGATAAAGGTTTTTGTAGCATTTTTAATTTTTGATGAATAAGGTCTTAATGTTTTGTGTATCTCTGGGTTATAATTTTTGATTTTTATGTTTAGTAAAATACAGACTTGTAAACACCTCATTATTATAGTCATTGTGTAAAGACACATTTCTTTACTGTTTCATGTTCATCGGTAAAATTGATTTTAGTACAATAAATTATATGCACAACAGTTTTAGCTTTAAATATATTCATCTAGAGTAGTTTGCTTTCTGGTAAAAAGTGGTTCTTTTTTTTCTTTGGCACTGTTTTTATCCATTGAATGCATTTAATTATTAGGAAAAATGTAGAGTCAAGGTTCTCAAGTCTTAATCCATTTGAATGAGATACTGCAGCTTCCTCTCCAACATTTCTTATAACTTGGTCCTTTCTCTTATCTTTTAACTGTAAACTCATTTACTACCCACCTTCCTCCACTGCCACTACCACCATTCACCCCTGTGCCTGCTCCTCTACTAACAAATACTTGTATTTTTCCTTTTTAGATTGAATTTATTGGGATGGCATTCGTGCATAAAATTTTGTAGGTTTTAAGTGTACAACCGAATGAAACATCTATGCACCTTCTCATGGCCCAAAGCACAGTCTCTTTCCGACCCCATTTATCCCCACTTTGCCCACCTCCACCTACCCCATCCCTTTCCCTCTCGCTATTACCACGCTGTTGTCTGTGTGTCTCATATATACACATACTTCCCTCTAAGTACATACTTAGGATAAACATTAGTTGTAAGTTAGGCACAATGAGAGACTAATAACAGTAATTAATAATAAAATAGGACAAGTATAACAATATACTGCAATCACAGTTATAATTGAATATGGTCTCTCTCAAAATGTCGTATGTACTGTGCATGCCTTTCACTGTGCAGCTTCTCTTTGGCATATCCAAATTGATGGCATCACTGCTTGCACTGCTCTTGCAGCTTGGGACTGTTACTAAGTAAAGCAGAGGTTACCTGATCACAGGCCTGGGCTGCCACGTCAGGTGATCTGATAACCAAGAAGGCTACTGAGTGACTGACTGACAGCCGGGAGCATCTACAGCGTGGAAACGCAGGAGTGAAGGATGATTTGTGTCCAGGGTAGGACAGAATGGGATGGCGTGAGATTTCACCCCATGCTCATAACACCACACAATTTAAGACTAATGAATTATTTCTGGAGTTTTTCATTTAATATTTTCAGATTGTGTTTGGCTGTGGGTAACTGAAACCACAGGAAGGAAAACCACACAGATGGGGGGAACTACTGAAGTCACTGACTTGGTGGAAGTCACTTAACCTTTCTGAGCTTCAGTTTCCTCATCTATAAAATGGAGATGATCATAGTACTTACCTTATTAGGCGTACTTGGAGTTAATATATGGAATGAGTTAATATATGGAAAGCATTTAGAACTCCATAAGTGATTTCTGTAACTATTAATACTCTACACTACTGCTGCTGGGACTGCTCCTAGTAGAGAACACCTGACTTACCTGTGACTGAAGACTTTGAAGACAGGTATAACGTCTTGTTGTCTTTATAAAGCACAGAGCTAGGATATAGGAAGTCTGTCTTTCATGTTATTAACTGAATTAAATATTGATTATATTGATTATCAAGTTCATGAAGACATTGATTGAATTGAATTTTCCTTGGGAAGTCATCAAAGCCCAAAGTGGCTTATCTCCCCACATTTTACAAAAATGATTTCAACATAGGGGTGAACTACGTGAACATTTAACATTCTTTCAGCCCCTGAGATATGGGTGCTAATGGTTGTTTACTCCTTCTGTATTTACTATCCTCAGGGATGCTTCCTCGGCAATACTCCTAGAGATACATCTAAGACTGCCCTTTCCTCCTTTCATAAAGCATTTTAGACTCACTCACAAATATGTCTTGTCCACATGTTTTCACCATTTGCTTTGCACTTTCATACATTTGAAAATCATTTCGTTCATCAGTATTCACCTTTGCATTTTGCTGTCTCTTAGTATTATTTTCTTGTGGTTGTCTTTGTATTGTTTATGTTCATGTTTTATTAAAGTATTGTCACACAATTAAAAACAGTTCTTTCTCAAGGCTACCTGGAGAATGTGACTTTGTCTTCAGGATGTCTTTGTGCAGGAAGCCTATTGTTACGGACCACACAGCCCTGTGTCTTGGACTTCAGCTATGATGAAATAGTCAATACTTGCGTTTTACCGCTTGGGGTTTCTTCATTTACTTTTTTGATCAGAAATTGATTTTTTTAAAGCTATTTGCTAAAGGAAGCATTTGCTGTGATTGGAACTACACACATAGATTGAAGTGGAATATAAATTCTAGTGATATACTTAGTTTCAGTTCATTTCAGCAGATTCCACATTAGGAGGTGGCAATCTGTGGCTCTGTATGTCTTGTCATGTCCACAGACCTCTGTAGTTTTTGTGTGTTTTTTTATCTCCCAATCCCCCATGTCCCATTAGGTGTTATTCCTAATTTCATCTGCTCTAAGGTTCATAAACCCATTTATTCCACCACCTGCTCTTATCTCGCCTTCCTCCTCTGTGTGCTGTTGGTCCTGGCATTGTTAGCTGCACGGTGGCTGTACTCTGGAGTACTCTGGTTCTGTTTCTGAGACCCTTCATTGTAGGTATTCAGTGGTCATCGGTTGGATTGAGTCAGATTGCTTTAAAGCAGGCTTTCATCTAGTAGAACTTACTGCCCTGATGCCTGTCTGGTAGACAGCATCACACTTTCACATGCTTGCTGTTTACCTTGGTCGCCACAGACAGACCTTTGGAACTGGCCCTTGTGCTTGGGAATTACTCAGTCTAGCAGGTTTGAGGGGCAGTAGTGGATATTCGAATTCTGATTCCTCAGTGCAAATATATCACCTCTCTGTACCTCTGCAAAGAAAACATGTCCCCCATTCCTTCTCACGGGGTTGTTTGCATGTCTGTGAAATAATGTAGAAAAAAGAATATCAGCATGTGATTCTTTGTGGGTCTTTATAGCCTTTAGTTGGATCAGAATTACTTGAAAGACAGGGATACTTTGGTTTCCGTGCCAGGGTATGAACTGTCCAGGATTTGGTATCAAGCACCACAGTAGTTATCTAAATTCCTGAGATTTGTTTGCCAAAAATGATGCAATCAGGGCTACTTTCTAGACCTTGCATGATTGGGGACATGATATGAAGTGTTAAAAATTAACAAGATTTTTTTGTTTTCTTACTGCCTCACTGAGCCAAGGGCTAGTTATGTCTATTAGTGTTTCTATTCTCATGGGGTCCTATCTCTCTTTCTGTAATTTTGGCAGCACTGAGAATGTGTGTGATAAAATCTAGGCTTTCATTAATATCTTTTTGTTGGCTACTGGCACAGAAACGATAGCTGGTGAGGATTTTTCCCTACATTTCTTTTCTTTGAATAAAAGGATAAGTACATGAGTAAAGCGCTAGGAGTCAGAAAACCTAATCCCTGCTTTCTCTCCTGTTAACTAGCTCTGTAACCATGGACACATGACCTAATCCTTAGTGTCCTTGTTTTTTGACCTGAGAGTAATAATCACATAACTGAGGAAGGACTGAAAAGATCATGTTAAGTAGGGGGTTTTGTTGTTGTTACTTAGTAGCTGTGGAACCAGTAGTGGTTCTAAATGAGTGTTTCAAGTCACTCCACAATGATACCTGCTATTATTGTTTCTGAAAAAGGAAGACTTGTGGAGTAAGTGTGTATCCACATGATGATTACTGCCCTCCATCAGTGGGAGCAGTCTGTCCTTTAAGATCACAGACTGAAAACAGACAGTTAGGATTCAGGTCCGGACCCTGCTGCTCATTGCTCTGTGACCTTTAGGTGAGTTACACAGTTTCTCTGTGCTTTCATTGCCACATCTGTACAATGGAGAAAATACTAGCTGCTTCGAGGAGTAAATTAATCGATACATGAAAAAGCACGGAAAAGAGTGTAGCACAGAGTAAGTGCTCATATGGTTCTCAGAGGCTGGTGGCAGAAGATGCCACAATAGCAACCAGACATTGAGCTAGTTTAGGCCCGTTTACTTTCACGAACAATAACTTTGGGGATTGTTGTAGTGTCCCGATGTCCCCTATTGTAGTGGCTTCGTTCTTGGGTTTTGAAATGTCTTTTGGTTTAGTATCAGCTACCACCAGCCTGAAAGCAGTGTGCAGCATCTCAGCACTGCTGAGCCAGCTGTGTCAGAAGCACACAGCCTCCAGGGAGCTGCTTTGTGGCAGGAACTGAGCTGGACTGCTCACCGTCAGGAACAGCCTTGGACCGAGTGAAGGATCGGTGAAGCCTGTCTCAGGCAGTGCCGTGTGCCTGTGGACCGCAGCCGACAGGCCAGCCAGGTGTGGCGTGAGACAGAACAGAATTGCCCTTTCAGGGCCAGAGATTCAGGCCAGGGGGGGATCCAACAGGCAGTGTCATAAAAAGCGGCAGGCCCTTCACATAGAGGCTGCAGTGTCTCCTGAATACCCGAGTTCCGTGAGATTTTCGTACAGAAAGGACTCTTGGCCACTGCCACCTCTCTGCCACAGCAGCCCTCACAGATGTTGACTAGGTAGAACTTTGCTGAGAACATATCATCCCTTAATAAACAGTTTTTGACTGATGGGACTTACCAGCTTCAAAACTAGAAGAGTGCAACTGTACTGAAAAAATTGGAATGAAAAATGCTCCTTTGATTCTCATAAATCTTGCTTCAACTACAAGGATTCTAGCTCGAACCCCTTCTCTCCAATTTTAAACCAAAAGCTGCAAAGGAACTCAGGTTATTTAAAATAATCTTTCACCCTGTGTCAGTGTTTTTTCCTAAAAACATGAATTTAAGGTGAAAATCAGTTTATTAACTAATAACACTTTTTAAAGTACTCATTTGAGAAATGATACCCAGAATGTAAGCGTGAAAAACCAGCTTCAGCAGCCAGTGCCTAGGCAGCATCTGTGGAGCCTTCAGCCCAAAAAGAAGCCTGTGACGAAGCCCTCAGAATCACTGCTTCTCTCCCCCTGCTTGAGAGAGAAAGGCTGGAAGTTCACTTCTTGGACTTTAAAGTAAAATACTTAGATTTGTATCAGTCAATACAGGATTGATTGTTGGTAGGTATGAATGAAGTCTATTGCTTTATTGTGTTCACTTATTCATTGCCCCTGTCTTTCCCCCCATCACCTTGAATTCAATAGGCACCTTTATCTGTGAGGCTGTTCCTCATGGCTGCGGTGAAAAAATATGAATACGGCCCCATCCTAGTCTATCAGGCAGGAATGGTTTACAAGGAGCCTTAAGACAACCAAACAAATGGGAAGGGTGCCAGGCAGAACATAGCAGGGCCATCACAGAGGTGTAAAGGATGGACTTGAATGAGGAGATATGGAGAGAAAAATCAAGAAAATATTTCATCAAAGAGGTGGGCCATAGGGAATGAGTAGTGGGGTAGGTGCTAATGGATTGTAGACCAGGATTGCTCAGGGAGGAAGTATTCTGATTTGAATTGTATCAGTGAGAATTCCATGACAACGGAGAGGAGGTCGATGTAGGGCTACATTTTGGAGAGCATCATCTGCCCACTGTCCCCTGATTCTCACCCTGGGATGTCCTTGGGAGTACTCAACAAAACTCACTTGTGTGCCTGGTTGGTTAGAATCTCTGCAGATATCTTCAGCTTTGTGTAAACAGTCTCTGTTGCAACTGTCACTATTACTTAACTCTGCTCTTGTAGCCAAAGCAGCCATAGACATTGTGTAATGAATGGGTGTGGCTGTGTTCCAATAAAACTTTATTTACAACAACAGGCTGAATCTGGCCCATGAGTCATAGTTTGCTAACCCTTGACCTGATTTTCAGGGTAAATTGAATTTAAATAAGACATAAGTTCAACTAATAAGGAATTTAAAAAATGTGAATAATTCTGTGTTTTGATTTGATGACTTCTGGGGCATGCAATCGTGTGTTCTCTTTCTGTGTGTATTTTTTTTCAGTATTATTTCCATTTCTGATGATACTATGCAAATTACATTGAGGATAGCATAAGATGTGAAATGTAATGTCTCTGAGTGCCATTTCTTGATGACGATAATACTTCCATTAAAAGTAAAAATTTGCCTAATTTCTTACTTATAGTGGACTGGATATCAGAGGCATTATGATTGTGTAACTGTATAAATTATTCTTCCTGAGACCCGGTATGTAGTCAACCCAATTATGCTTTCCCTTTAAAGAATGCTGTGATCTGGGTTTGAGTCTCTAAAATTTCAGTAAGTCTTTGTGTTTGCTTTAAAGTTTAATTTTAAAAGATTTAAGGAACTTGTCCAACTTTGTAGTTTTTGCCCTGTCCTGATATTCATTTAATTGGTTCTGCTAATGTGAATGCCCTTTCAAATATGAAAAAAAATAAAGCAAGAAGGAAAAGTTGATTATTTCTGTAATTGGATTTTTCTCTTGAGTAAAATGATTTCACTCACTTTATATTTCTGACTTAAGGGCTGGGGATGGGGGACCAATTTCTTTCATATTGTAGTCAGAAGCAGACAGAAAAAGGTATAGTTTGTTCCAAGGTATCAGAATAGCATATTGGTTTTGGTTGTAATTAATTACTGATGCTGAATATACTCTGGCCCCTGCTTTCATTCCCAAATCTGAATTTCCACCGTGTGCAAAATAATTCCATCCAGGAAGAATTCTAATTACTTTAGTAATTATCGTCTTATCTCTAAATGGAATTCAGACGTTTGCTGCAGTTTATGAATGTTAGAAATGTTTCATTTCCTTTTCACCTTGAATAACAGAAAAATACACATTACTGAATCTGGCTGCATTGAACCTTATAATTCACGTTACTATAGAAACAGAAAAACTCATATAAGAATTGTGTTAACTGTACTATAGATAGTAAATACCTTCACTTTAACCAGCAATATCATAAAATGATTTTAATAACAGATGTGCAAAAATTCTGTGAATTTTAATATGGTTTCCTTTAAATGTTATAACAATGTTATCCACTAAGCTTACTGTTAATCTTTAAAGCAATATCTTTGGTCTCATTTAAGGCTTTGTGCCTATTTCAAAATATTTGCTGTGGAATTCAAGCATAGTGTTATAGGATAAAAAAAACCTACTCTATGTAGTACTTATTTAATTTTTAGTTAATAGTGATGATTCTTTTGATTTTGTCTGAAGCCAGACCACACATTCTGGATTCAGACCAGATTCGGAAGTGGGACAGTGACACTGCACTCCTCGGTGTCATCTGCCTCTGGTCGGTCCCCACTCTTGTGTTTGGCTTTTTTGACAACCGCTTTTCTTTTTGAGTTTGAGAAACACTTTCCCCTCATACTTGATCAGTATTTGCTACAGATATTTAATAGTTACTTATTTCCTACCAGGTTAAATTCTGATTTCCCAGGATACCCCAAAATTTCCAAAGCTTTGGCAAATCATTTGTTGTTTTCACCATGGTCTTCTTCTTGCCCTTGTCTCATATACACTGCTTTTTACTTGAACAACATAAAATTGTACCAAATTCAAATAAGTCATCTGGATTTTTTTTAGCTTGGTAAAAGTAGTTTTATTACTTTTAAAGAGAGGGAATAATTTTTAAAAACTAATTGCTACTAAACTTTTCTCAAGAAGAAGCCTTGAAAGGCTATCTTTGATTATAAATATCACTTAAAGTTAACAAGTGAATTATATATTAGCATGTAGATTTTGGTTACTATCTGAAAGTAATCCCTTCTAACAATTTGTCTTAAACTTCTCTTAAAAGGTCAGAAATTTTATGAGTTCTACTTTGAAAAAGATCAGAGTTATTCATTTGTAGGAATATATCTACCCATATTTTTCGGACCATAAGACACACCTAGGTTTTAGAAGGGGAAAATAGGAAAAAAATTTGAAGCAAAAATATGTAAAATATTTAATAACATAAATAACAATATTTCACCAATGTAAATGTAAACAGAACTCAGCAGCATTAACCACCATTATTCCTCCCAAATGGAGGAGAGTGTCTTACAGTCTGAAAAAATGGTGTATTCTTATTGTGTTTAGTTTCCAAACAAATAGGGTTGAAGTTTTTCTAAACCTGTATTTTTACCATATATTTCCAGTGTTACTACTTTCTTCCAAGAGAAAAGAGAATGTGGTCTGTATTAATGTGGCCTCATTAAAGTACTAGGATATGTGCACTGACGAATTTGATTGTTTTGATCACAGTCCCGTGGGAAGAAAAACTATGCTAGGTATTTCTACCAGAGGATATTTAATATAAGAAATTCATTATATAGAATATTGGAAAAGCAAAGATTGGGAGTTGAGGTAACCAGAGAATAATAGCTACTGAAAGCAATTACTGCCACTAGGGCTAAGAGAACAAAAGGCAGAGGCTGCATTACTAGAACCTAGGAGCAAGGACCATGGGATTGCTGCCTCAGCAACAGGGGGTAACCGCTGCCAGACACCCATAGGCTGCCTTCTGCTCTCGCCTTCTGATCTCCCGTCCAGGCCTCCTTTCTCAGGACCTAATAGGAAGCCACTGCCAAAGGAACCAAGTGGACTGTTTGGACTTCTAGCCCCAGCGTTTACCTGCTGTGCAGAATGTATGCGTGGGGAGCTAAGAGATGCAAGAACAACACCATTTTTCCTCATCCCAGAAGTAATCCCATAATTGACAGAGTAGGACCCATTTTTACATCACTGATTAAGAATCAGAATAAAGCGATGGTCACATCTCCCTAAAATATATACATACAATTTTACATATAATTTTAGTGAGTCCATGGACTCGAAGAAAAGAAACCCTAGATTGGCATAAAGAAAGGGCATTGTTGGCATTGGTACTTTTTCTGTGTTTTTTTTTAATCTTTACTCATCATAAGCAGGGCTCCCTGAAATGCATACTGTCGATGTACACCACCCTCTCCTGAGTTTTCAGTGGGAGAGTGATTCTAGGTACTTAAACAGGGAATACCCCAGTTAGAGACATAAATGAACGGATGCATGGGTTTCAACCCTTATCTAAATGTTTTAGTGCTTTTTCTGTTTTTAGCCAAGGAACTTTAAGAATTTTTTTCATAAATTATGAAAATAAATTTAAAGCTCCTGAAAATTTTCTTAAATGTATTTGAAGGTGTCCTATTCTTTCTCCTTAAATTTGTTTCTTTTTTTTTTTTTCTCTCGCTCATCTGCACTGTGTGGAACCTCCATTAATATGTTGAACAGAAGAAGAAAAGACAGAAATCTTAGTGGGAAAGCATTCAGTCTTTCACTGCAAGTGTGATAATAGCTGTAGACTCTTCATTAAGTTGAGGCAGTTTCCTTCTATTTCTTGTTTACTGGGAGTTTTTTATCATGAGTGAGTGCTGGATTTGTCAGCCTAGTTTTCTGCACCCAGTAAAATCACCTTCGTTCTTTTAATGTGGCTTATTATATGAATTGGTATTTGTATATCAAGCCAACTTTGTGTTCTTGTGATTAAAAACTTGGTCATGATATGCAGTCCTCTTTATATGTTTCTGAGTTCAGTTTGGTAATATTTTGTTAAGAAATTTTGTCTCCATGTCCACGAGGCCTATTGGTCTAGAATTTATTTCTAACCGTTTCCTCTACTTTTCTTATAGGCTATTGCTGCACTCATAAAATTAGTTCCTTTCTCATTTAGCTTTGAAATGGTCTCTGTAGAACTAGCTTTATTCTTTTTAAAATGTTCGATAGAATTCTCCATGAAGCCTCTGGGTCTGAGTTGTTTGTGTCGTTTTCTTATGTTAGCAAGATTTTTTAAATTACAAATTCAATTTTTGTAATTGATAAAAGGCTTAACAGATTTTCTGTTTCTTCTTGTGTCAGTTTTTATAACTTATGTCTTTCAAGTAATTTGGCCATTTCATCTCGGTTTTTAATTTATTGGTGTAAAATACACCTTAAGTATCTCTTTTGACATATAATTGACATGTAAAATCCTATTAGGTGTACATCACAGTGATTCAATATTTATATACACTATGAAATGGTCCCCACAGTAAATCTAGCTACCATCTGTCACCTTACCAAGTTACTGCAATATTACTGACTATATTCCCTGTGCTATACATTATATCTCCATGATTTATTTTATAATTGGAAGTTTCTGTCTCTTAAGCCTCTTCACCTATTTTGCCCACACTCTAATCCCTCCCTGCTCTGGTAATTACCAGTTTGTTTCCTGCATCTATGAAATCTGTTTCTCTTTTGTTTTGTATGTTTGTTTACTTTTTGATTCTACATATAATGAAATTACATCATATTTGTCTTTTTGTATCTGACTTAATTCACTTAGCATAATACCCTCTCGGTGCATCTATGTTGTTGCAAATGGCAGGATTTTCTTCCTTTTATGACAGAATAATATTCTATTATATACATTATGTGAGAGAAAGAAACTTTTTTTTTACCCTTGAAGGTTTTTTCAGCTGGTCTAATAATTAAATTTACATGAGACAGATTAACAAGAGAAAATAACCAAATTTCATATCATATGTATGTCTGGGAACCTTACGTGAGAGTCAGAGATGCCACATACATGAGAGGTTCAGAAACCTTACATTAGAATGATGAATATGTAGCATTCTGAGCTAAGGATGAGGAAAATCGGTTAGGGCTTTAGACAGGAGGAAGGTCATTTCAGGATAATAAGAACAGATATTCAGTAATTAGTAGTTTGCCCTGCCATATAGATAAGTCAAAAGGTTCTCTGATAATCTTTTGCTATGGGAAAGGCTCCTAATTTAAATTCTTCTGGGTAGCTAAGAGGGGCAGAAGTCTCTCTTGAGCCCACAGGATCTCCACTGACTTTAGCTCAGAATAATCTGCATACCACGAAGACATATCTAGGGGTGACTAATTCTGAACTTCTATCATATATCACGTCATCTTTATCCATTCATCTATTGATAGACACTTAGACACATATCTCGGCTATTCTGAATAATGCTGCACTGAACATTGGGGTGCATACATCTCTTCAAATTAGTGCTTTTGTTTTCTTTGGACATATATCTAGAAATGGAATTGCTTGATCTTATGGTAGTTCTGTTTTTAAGTATTTTAAAGAACATCCATACTGTTTTCCATAGTGGCTGCAAATTGAAGGTGATACAAATTAACGGATAGATAGATCATTCTCATAAATTGGAAGAATTAATATTGTTAAGATGTTCATAATCCCCCAAACAATCTACAGATTCAGTGCAATCCCCATCCAAATATCAGTGGCATTTTTTTTCACAGAACTAGAACAAAGAATTCTAAAATTTCTACAGAACCACAAAGGACCCTGACTAGTCAAAGCAATCTTGAAAAAGAAGAACAAAGTTGGAGGTATCACCGTCCATGATTTCAAACTGTACTACAATGCCATAGTAATCAAAACAATATGGTACTGGCTGCATAGTGGATGCATAGATCAATGGGATGGAATAGTGAGCTAGAAATAAACCCTTACCTATAGGGTCGATTAACCATAGTGTCCTTTTAATGTTGATCCCATCTGTAGCACTGTCTCCTTTGTGCCTGAAGTTGGCCATTTGTGTCTTCCTTTTTCTTCTCAGTTTAGCTAGTAATTTAGTAATTTTGTTGTTTTTATTTCCAAAGATGCACCTTTACTTTTACTGATTTTTCTCTATTTTCTATTTTATTGATTTCTTGTACATTAATTATTTTCTTTCTGTGTCTAATTTTGGTTTTGATCTGTTCCTCTTTTTTAGCTTCTCGTAGTGGAATTTTAGATTATTGTGTTGAATTCTTTCTCAGACAGACATTTAAATCTGTAATTTTTTAAAGCACTGCTTTAGCTGCTTCCCATATATTTAGGTATATTGATTTACATTCAGTTCAAGATATTTTTTCCCCTGCCTACCTCCAGTTTTCTTTCCTTGAAAGTATTGAGTAATTGTCCTGGAATTAATCTCCATAGGACTAAAATATATTTCTTTCAATCATGGGTTTAGTTTATGCCTAATAATTTTAATAGGTCCAGTTCTTTTTCTGATCATTATGTATTATTCTTTTGAGATAATAGTGTGTGTGTGTTCTAGTTTTTCCACATGTGCAACTTGTAGCTAATAATTTATTGATCTAAATAATGAACTACAATCAACCTTTTTCCTGTTTTTGCCAGTGTAACACCAAATTTTAACTGCAAACCTTGAGATGAATTAAAGTACACATTTTAATGGTATTTCAACTATAGTATGGGATATATGTATGTGTATATTTTTATTCAAGGTAAATAAGTGAGACTTAAAATGTTGGAGACTTTCTTAAATCCTAGCCTAGGGCCAGCAAATAGGTAGTGCTCTCCTCACAGGTCCAGAGAGACTTTCTTAGCTCATCACACCACTGCTTCTGGCAGGGCAAATGCAAAGTTGGAATCTTTCTCATTAATTCCATTTCCAAGTAATTTAATGAACCCATTTTGCCAGTAAATAGCTTTTATAAGTCAGAAAGAATAATGGGTCAAAATGTCTGTTTTTAATCTAATCAAACATGTCTACATTCATCTTTCAGAATTATTCTCTAATACTGCTATAAAAATGTAAGTATAGAAAGTCTTTTAAAAGCCCATAATGGCTAGTAATTATATTCATTAGACTCACAGCTTTAATAAATTCATGGAAATGATTATTTTTTTATTTTAGTATTTTGAAAATGCATAGCTTCTCAAAAACAGCATCATAATTAGCATATTAAATATTTGTAATATTATTGTATTTTGTACCCCATATAATTTCTTCATAGCCACTTAAATCATAATGTAATTTAGAATTTGGTCCACTTCAAACTTATTTGATTTTCTCATGTACTGAAGAGAATTATTTATTAAGCAAATTAACACTGTAGCCCTGGCTTGTGTGGCTCAGTGGACTGAGCGCCAGCCTGCAACCCACAGGGTCACCGGTTTGATTCCCAGTCAGAGCACATGCCTGGGTTGTGGGCCAGGTCCTCAGTAAGGGGAACGCAAGCAGCAACCACACATGGATGTTTCTCTCCATGACTGTCTCCCTCCCTCCCTTCCCCTCTCTCTAGAAATAAATAAATAATTAATTAACACTGTAAATATGAGGAAGTTTGTTGTTGTTGGTTCACTTAAGGAGCTGAATTATTTTTAAGAACATAAGTAGCATCATTTGCATATATAAAGTTAATGTGTAGATGAGCCTCATCTAACCTTAAAGTGCAGTCTCTACTTTGAAAACATGTTATAGGCAATCAGTTAATATTCTTAAATACTTTGAAACCAATTAAACTGCTTTTACTTTTAAATTCTGACTAACATAGGTCTTTCACTGATTCAAAGTAGCCTACTCCCTCCCGTTATCAGTCAACTTTTTGTGTAGATTATCAAATATACCCATGCATTGAACATTTCCTTCCTTAACATTTATTATGACTAGTGTAAAGATTTGTCTTTTCCTTTTTACTGTGGACCTTAAAGCCAAAGTAAGCAGGTGTTGCATAATACTGAGCTAAACTGTACTGGATCATGAAGGATTGGGGGTGGGAAGGAATCAGTAAGGTACTTTCCTTTAGGAATACCCCATGATCTAGTGCCAAGTTCATTCTAATTCACAGCCTAGGACAATAATCAATTGTCTTTGTTTCTGCAGTATTTCACTGGCAGTTTTCTAAGATTATTTTTTTAATTTCCTAGGAGAGATAGACTCTTCTCTGTCATTTCTGCTGTGATCCATGACTTTTATTTTCTGCTGTGTATTTCTTTTGTTTAGTAGTTATAAGTCAAGTGTAAAAATTGACTAATTGAAGTTATTGATATAGCTTTCTATTTCACATGCTTTAGTAAGTATAGAAAATGGTCTTATTTTCTATAGCTTACTGTAAAAGCATATTTTTAATGATTTTCAAATGTAATTTTGACAACCACTCTTAAAGATGAAAAGTATTTTTACATCAATAAAAATTAAAATTGGTTTTTCAAATATACTGTTTTATTTTTCTCTATCACATGGTCTTGTTTTCAATTTATCATCACAGAAAAGTTCCTGTCTTTGTAATTTACCTCACTGATTAAAGTTCAGTCAAATTAATAGCTAGATTAAACTAAATGGAAATTAAGAAAGAAGCTTTTTAAAAAATAAATTTGTCAGTCTTCTTTCACATAGTCATTAAAGGATTATGCAAACTAGGTATGGAAAGCTGTTGTTTTAATGAAGCAGTTTGTATTAAGCATCTTGTAATTTGATTTTTCTCATTATTACATCCTTTTACTCTTTCTTATACTCCCAAATATTTAATATATCTTCATGAGCTAAACTGTCCTATTCATTCCTATAGAATGAATTTAGGCGATAGAAAAATCAATATAGAGAGGTAGTCTATGATTTGAAATGAGGCTATTTTTGCTGTTGTTCATAGATTCAGAATAATACTGGAATTTCGAATACTGTTGATGTTGTGTTGTCGTTCTTATGCTGTTAATATACAATTGGCTATTGTAGCATACTTGAGAAATTCAATGGCCACAGAGGAATGATTTTCAAGATGCTAACATTTGGACCTATCAGAAACATACGCAGCTTGTTGCCCAGTCACTCTGTAATGAAAAGCATTTAGTGCTTTACTTTTAAACAATAAAAGACAGAAAGAATCGCTTTCTATTGATGGAAAGTCTCAACCATGAATGAGAGGGATCAAAATAAAAGAACCTGAAGGAAACAGGCACAATTGCATTGAGCAGAGGAAGAATTTTATTGGTATCCTCAGAAATAGGAAAAAATGTTGCATCTCTAAAGTATAATCAGTATGCCATGAAAAGGAAAATTAGAGAATGAAAACATTTTAAAATAAGATATTCAATTAAAGTTTTCAATAGTAGAGTTGGAAGGCGAACTCAAGTATATTGTCCAGAAAATGTAACAAAAGGACAGAGATGGGAAATAACAGTGGAAAAACTTAGAGTCAATTCTGTAGTAATGTAGCAACTCTTGGAGTCAGTGTTTGAAGGAGAGGCATCCCATAGAGAGAAAAATGACTTAAAAAAGAACATAAAATTTCCTAAACCTAAAAAACAAGAGTCTCCAGATTGTATCCTGTACAAAAATTTTAAATACCTGTGCAAGGCCTATTATCATAACATTTAAAGTCTTTGAGAGTAAATTTAATATCCTAAAAGCTTTCTAAAGGAGAAGTGGGGCGCACGTGGAGAAGCGTGCCTCACAGGGAATCGGGGCATCCCGTCAGCCTTGCCAGCCTAGAAAAAATGGAACAATATGAACCTCTGATGGCTAATACTTTTCATTCTGGGGTGTTACCCACAGCCACTATCAAACATGACTTGACAGTTCAGACATTCTAAGACAATAACAACAAAATTTTGCAAGCACTGAAATAATGCTCCAGCAGAATTACAGAGTATAGATTATTCAAGAATTCAGAAGGCATAGGATCCAGGAAAAGCGGAGCTGAGAAAAGGAGACCAAGGAGTAACATTCCAGTATTACAGCTGGTTCAGTATGAAAGCAACATACACTGGAAGAAAGGAAGAGTGGCATGTCTAGAGAGCAGGGAGGGATGAAACTGGTCAGTGATGTAATATATTGAATGCTGAGAAGATAGTATCAATTTTTGATAGACCTGATAGAGTATCTGGAAGACATTAGCATAGATACATAGAATATTAAGAAAAAAATTTTTTAAAAGGCAATTATTAACTCTGAAAAATTCAACATCGTAAAAAAGAAACTTAATGATAGTATACCAGTTGGCTCTGCAATGAACAACATCTTTGTAGTTATACTAATGGAAATATTATTAATTTACTAAAATTTGTGCAGTGATTATATAGTAAAGGGTGGGATATGGTAGTTAAAGAGCTAAATCCTCATTTACCTTAGTAGAGAAGTCAGTAAACATTGCCTAAAAATCAGTAAATCTAGAAATAGAAGATTAAGTATCTTAAAATAGAAAAGAACAAAGACATCTAAAAAAATTGAAAATGGGTATTTCTTGAGGATGACAAGGGTCCACTGTTTTTCATAAACTCTGAGTATTTAGGGTCTTTAAAACTGTTTGCAAATGTCCCTTTTCTAAAACTAAATTACATTTTAAAAGGAATAATGGTATTTAAAATGTCAGGGAAATAGAATAATTAGGGACTGTAGTCAAGTTTTTACATTTTTGTCTCATTATTTTTTTAGAGTTCCTGGAATAACTATTGCTACAGATATTATCTGTGGTTTTCCTGGAGAAACGGATCAAGATTTTCAACAAACAGTGAAGCTTGTTGAAGAATACAAGTTTCCAAGCCTGTTTATTAACCAGTTTTACCCAAGACCAGGCACTCCTGCTGCAAAAATGAAACAAGTTCCAGCACAAGTGGTAAGATATTTTTCTCGTAAGGTTTTTTATTTAGCCAATAGCTATGAGAATATGTGTGTGTTGCCTATCTTAACACAATTAGCTGATAGTTAGGATCGGGGGGGATGGGGGGGAGGAACTTTGTGTAAATTAAATGACCTTAAGTAACTAAAGAATCTCCTTTTATTTTCTTTATTTCTTTTTGGAGAATGAGGTTCAGGTGACACTGGGAAAGAAAATTTTAACTAAAACTAGTGTTTGCCCATGTTTAGAAAATAAATTCTTGGATGTTTCAAAATCAGTCAACATTTAAATATGTAAGCAAATGAGACCTCATATTTATACTGCTTTTTAAGAGGTCCTTTCACAATTTGTTACTTCTAGGTGGTCCCATGGTTTTCTTATTTTTTCCATGGTATAGATTTGATGCTTTCTGTATCTGTCTGTCTGTCTATCTATCTATCTATCTATCTATCTCAGATATGTATTGTTTTTGCAATGAATCTCAATATAACTTTATCCTTACACATTCATAAATGTATTACAATAAGATGATTTAAAATAAATGTAAAAAGTGACCCAGTAAAGGAAAACTGTTTCCCAGAAAGCCCCAGAAATTGATAGTCTCAAACAAATATTTAGTTCCTAGGTTCATTGGCTAAAGATGGAAAAATGTAAATCAGCCTTAACAAAGGGGAGATCCAAGATGGTGGAAGAGTAAGTGGAAGCTACACTAACCTCCTCCCAGGACCAATCTGGAATTACAACTAAATTGTAGAGAAATAATTCTGAATAAGCAACTGAACATTAGTTGGAGAGAAGCCTTATAACCAAGGACAGACAGAAGAAACCACTTCATCATAACTAGGCTGGTAGGGAGTGTGGAGGAAGTGCTAGAGGGCTGGCTGGGCTCCCACGGGTGGCACCTGAAGATCCAGAGGGATATTTCAGTGGCTGGAGGGTTCACCTGAGAAGTGTGGGGTCTAAACCCCAATCTGGGCTCCCCAGCCTATAGCACCAGAACTGGAAAGGAACCCAGATCACGTCCAGCTGTGAAAAGCAACAGGGTTTCTGTCTGCTAGGGAGAGATGGCTGTAGACCCAGAGAAATTAAAGGCTCAATGCACAAAATTTTGTTTGCAGTCACTCACCTGGGCTCTGGCAGAGGGGGCGACAGAGCGGACTAGAGAAGTTTGAGGAGAGTTTGGGGATGGTGGCTCTGGGGAAGGAACTGAAAGAACAGCCACCAGGATCTCTGTGCTGAGACATCCCCCATACTACAGAGGCCATCTTTCTCAGGCAGAGCAATCCACTCCAAGTGGCATCAGTCTGAGGGCAAGTAATAGCCCCACCAGCAAGAATTACGCTGCCCCACCCTGTGGTGCTTAAGCCCTGATGCTAATTACAGATTGACTAGATTAACAACTAATCAGTTTAACAGCTGATTAGTTTTACAACTAAGATGAAAACTACAAAGAAGCAGCCAAGATGGGAAGACAAAGAAACAGACCCCAAATGAAAGAACAAGAGAATTCTCCAGAAGAACTAGATGAAAAGGAGGCAAGCAATTTATCAGATAAACAGTTTAGAGTAATAATTATAAGAATACTCAACAAGAGCAACAAGTATAAAAGACACATGGACAAAAACTAGTGGGGGTGGAAATGGGAGGGAGGTGGGGAAGGCTGGGGCCGTGGGCTGGGATGGGAGTAAAAGACAGAAAACTGTACAAGAACAACAATTAAAATAAAAATAAAAATACTCAACAGCATGAAAAAAAGACATAGAAATGATAAAAGAGGACCACTCTGAAATAAAGAATGCAATATCTGAAATAAATAATACACTGGGAGGAGTTAACAGTAGGTTAGATGAAACAGAGGATCAAATCAGTGATTTGAAGACAAGGTAGAAGAAACCACCCAGGCAGAGCAGCAAAAAGAAAAAAGAATTTAAAAAAATGAGAAAAGCTTAGGAAACATTTGGACAACGTGAAGTTTAACAACATCCACATCAGAGGAATACCAGAAGGAGAAGAGAGGGAGCAAGGGATCGAGAACCTGTTTGAAAACTTCCCTAATCTGGGGGAAGATATTTTTTACTGAAGAGGAAGTAGAATTTTTTACTGAAAATTTTCGGCTCTGTTTCTAATAACTAAAAAATAATGTGCCCTGCCATTAATTTTCCTCAAATACTTTCATGAATAAATACTAAAAGGAATAACAAAGCTTGTTACTGTTTTTTTTTTTTTCTTTTATGGTTCAATTACAGTTGTCCTCATGTTCCCCTCATTACTCTCTCCTGCCCTACCCACCACCTACCTCCCATATTCAATCCTTCCCCCGCCCCACTGTTGTCTTTGTCCAGGGGTTCTTTATACCTGTTCCTTGACTTGACCCTCCCCCTTCTTTCCCTTGTTATCCCTCTCCTCCCTCCCCTCTGGTCACTGACAGTTTGTTCTTTGTTTCCATGTCTTTGGTTACATTTTTCTTGCTTGTTTGTTTTGTTCATTAGTTTTTACTTATAGATGAGGTCATATGGTATTTGTCTTTCACCACCTGTTTATATCACTTAGCATAATGCTCTCCACTTCCATCCATGCGGTCACAAAAGGTAGGAGCTCCTTCTTTCTTTCTGCTGCATAGTATTCCATGGTGTAAGTGTATCATAGGTTTTTGATCCACTCATTTACTGATGGGCACTTAGGCTGTTTCCAGAACTTGGCTATTGTAAATAATGCTGCTATGAACATTGGGGTGCACAGGTTCTTTTGAATTGATGTTTAAGGATTCTTAAGGTGTAATCCCAGCAGTGAAATTGCTGGGTGAAAAGGCAGTTTCATTTTTAGTTTTTTGAGGAAATTCCATGCTGTTTTCCACAGTGGCTCTACCAATCTGCATTCCCGCCAACAGTACACTAGGGTTCCCTTTTCTCCACATCCTCTCCGGCACTTGTTGTTTGTTGCTTTGGTTAAGATGGCCATTCTGACTGGTGTGAAGTGGTATCTCATTGTGGCTTTAATTTACATCTCTCTGATGGCTAATGATGCTGAACATCTTTTCATATGTCTCTGGGCCCTCTATATGTCCTCCTTGGAGAAGTGTCTGTTCAGGTTTTTTGCCCATTTTCTAGTTGGGTCGTTTGTCCTCCTGGAGTGGAGTCATGTGAGTTCTTTATATATTTTGGAGGTCAAACCCTTGTCCAAGGCATCATTGGCAATTATATTTTCCCATGCACTTGGTTCCCTTTTCATTTTGCTGATGTTTTCTTTAGCCATGCAGAAGCTTTTTAACTTGGTATAGTCCCATTTGTTTATTTGAAAAGAATATCTTTAGGCGATGAGAGTGGCTGTTGGAATGTTCATATTGTTTTAAAATGTTAAACTGTCATTTTAAATCCACCTGCTTGTTCATCTTACACCTTGGAACCAGAGTGTAAAAATAATATCTTTAAATACATATCAGTGTAAAAAAAATCATAACACACTTACTTGCAATTTCTAGAATATTTACCCTATAGATAATGAGGCCACAATAGACACTTCTTGCCTCAATCCTGAGGAATGGGCAGATATGTTCTTGCGAGGGCTGGAGGGACATCCTTCAGGGAGATAAATGTAGGCAGTGTCACTGAAACTGTCTGCAGCAGTCTTCTCTGTGAGGAAGTGAATTTTTGTAGACATATTCAAACCAAGGTAACTACTTGAAATAGATGTTGAATCAGGAATGTTCTTAAACCGTATACAGAAGCTATTCAGTGACACATAATGGCTCTCTCAAATCAAGTTGCATGTGAGTCTAAGACACACTTTATTTTAAAAGGCAAAACAGAGACATATACCATCCAGAAAGAACTTTGTCACTTTCTCTAAATGTTTTTAAAACTTTTTGTTGTTCTCAGTATGATCCTGAAGTTTAACAACTCAGTGTTTTAGTGAACAAGTTGCCTTAATGGAAGGAATCCTGATACTTTTAACCTACCAGATAACATATTATTCACACAGTCTCTGATTTTCAAATTAGACTTTTATTCTTTGGGGAAGAAGAAAAAATATTTTCAGGAGTTTTAGGTATGTAGATTGTTAAGTACGTTTTGTTCTGGATTGATTCCCAATTATACCTATAGGGAAGGTCCCTTTTCACAAGATCCTCTTTAGTTTTACTTTCTTTTTTAGAAGGAATATTTTGGGTATCTTATGCAGTTACTTGTATTTGACCACTCCAGTTGGTCTTTATCATTCCTCACTTCTGGATGTGTCATTTCTTTTCTGATTTTCATTTTTTTAGAGTTGTTATGTTCTGCCTCACCATAGTTTTGGTGTATGTAGATTTCAGCAGGTCACCTAACAGTCTTTCAGGTGACCGTAGTAACATTTAGGAAGTAGGAGCAGGAGGATGAACCAGCGGGGGTGTTGGGAACCTGCTACCTTGTACGACTTTAGTACAGGTGGTGTTCATTTGACAATTGGAGAATTGAATTCAGTAAACTCTGAGGTCTTTGAAACGCTTCTTAATCTTTCATTTTTTATCATGTGATTTTAAGGCCACCTTTCAAACCATATTTAGAAAGTTTAGGGTTTTGTTTTTCTAGATCATTGGCTTAAATTTGTTACCTGAATTTTCCAATATTTTCACCTTTTACTTTGTTATAAATCTGATGACTTTTGTTTATATGATCAATTTACTTATTTTGTCTGGAATATGAACTAGGAATACTATAACCTAATTAAATTAGTTGTTTATGGGGCAAAAATGGCAGCTACGAGACCCACTGTGGTGGAGAGCGCACTGGGCCCTCAAGCATGGCTATGCCCATTCTCGAAGCCTGTGTGCGTGCTCCCTCACGTAGCAAAAGGACTGCGCGACTGTGGTTGAGTTAATTCGTTTATAATGGAATATCTGGGTGGGCTCAGTGTAACCACAAGAGTTCTTAGAAGAGGAACACAAGAGGTTTAAAATTCGAGGGAGGAGAAATATGAGGACAGAGGTAGAGATTAAGGACAGGACGATGTGCTAAAGAATGCAGACAGCCCCTAGACACTGGGCAAGGGAAGGAACAGCCCTCCCCTTGAGCCTGAAGAAGACATGCAGCCCCGCTGACACCTCGATTTTAGACCATAAAGTCTATTTCCGATGTCTGTCCTTCAAAACTGTAAGGTAATAAATTTGTGTTGCTTTACGCCACTAAGTCTGTGATAATTTGTTACTGCAGCAACGGGAAACTAATATACTAACTATGGGGTAGTTTGTTCTGAGAGCATTGTCTGACGTTTTGATACAGCTAAATTAATTGATCTTTCGGCCCTTTATGCTGTAAGAGGGTTTGCGGTGCCGCTAAATGACACGCGTTCATTCCTGGGTCTATGAAAACCTATACTTGCTGCTGGCCAACAGGCACAATAATCTTTAGGCCTAATAGTAATGATAACATAACAAAAATAACAATAAGAGTTAACATTTATTTAGCAGTGTATGTTAGACACTGTTCTGAGCACTTCATATCTATTACCCAATTTCATTCTCACAGTTTTGTGAGGTAAGCACCACTATTGTAGTCATTTTGCACATGAGGACGGGACTAAGCACAATGAATTACCTTGCTTAAGATCACAGAAAGTCCCTGCCTCCCTCTGCACTCATGTTCTCCCATTCTTCCTCGCACACGATGCTCCCGTAGCACCTGACTGCTTGTAGTTCCCCACATGCTTTCGTGTTTGTCTCCTCTCCCTCCAATTTCCTAGAATGATAAGCATGTGAAAAAACCTGAGAATAAAGAGAACTTGGAACATTTAATGAACATAAAATGCCTGTGTTTGGGGCAATAAGATATGTTGCAGTTTGTGTTTGTGTTTGTTTTTTTTTTTTTTCTGAGATGGAGGGCAACCTGCAGGTGTAAGTTGTTGCCAACCTACCCAATAAGTGAGGAGCTATAGACTAAGGTGCCCTTGTAAGTCATGTTAAATAGCTCTAGGCTGGCCTATGGAATATAGGGAGCTACTGAAGAGCCATGATCGTGTGTTTGTTTTCGAAAGCTCATTCTGGGTGCAGTGGGTTAGGAATAAGAGAGTCAGAAAGCTCAAGCAGGAGACTGTGCAAGACAGGTTTGAGGACTGACAGATGGATTTAAGAAGTAAGAAATATCTATGACTCATTCCTGAGACCTTCAATAAATAGTCTCCCTTCGGACTTAATTGTTTTCAGTCCTAGGCTTAGCTACATGTCAGCGAAGTATATGTTCAATGGAGTATATTTACTCTACAGAACAGAAGGTCACCTAATTGGCTGTTGATAAACTCCAGGCTCACAGATCAAATAATAGGAGGCTTCAGCATCTTATAAGGCCCCTTAAACATGCCTAACATTTAGGGCATTACAGCTTGTTTCCGCCTGTGCTCCTGCTGGTGCTGTTGATGCTGTTTCCTAATGGTCAGGAGATTGCTCCTGGACGGCCCTGGGCCTCTTCCACTTCAAAGGAGAAACGCCAGCCCCTCCAGACCCCCACCCTTGGCTGCTCTCTGTCCCTCTCCCACATGATTTTATCTCTGCCCAAACCACGTCTACACGGCAGTTACAGAATTGGCTTTTTCCTTGTAGCCTCTCTTTCTTTGTATTTTTGCTTTTCTAACACAAGATAAGCTTATCCACTGTATGTGTATGTGAACCTGTAGAAAACTCTGGATTTGGGAACATTGGGAGAAGCTGGAGCTCTAATTGGATTATTATTGTTTGAAAAATTCTTTTCGAATAGGGCAACTTCCCTTTTATCCTGCTCTCAGACTACAAGACTGAAGGAGAAGGGGGTGATAATGTTTAGAGCTTTGAAGAATGTGAAAATAACAAGGATTGTTGAGTCTCGGCTGTGCAGAGAGGGAGGTTTGCCAGAGCTGGTGATGCCTTGGCCCTGCCAGGCCTGTCAAGCCTGTTGGTTGTCTACCATCTTGAACCTGAAATGTTAGAGAATATAACAAATGTGATTAATTGGAGTAAACCAAAGCACAGTGTTTTGTCTAACTCTCATGAAAGAAAATAAGTGCTGTTTCTAAGAAGGAAGTGTTCCCGGGGTGGCGGGGGGTCGAAAGTGTGCACAGATGTGGGCTGATGAAGTACTGCACACCCAGAAACCAGCACACAGCACCCGGTGAAGCACCGCAGGAAAGCAGCGTCACCAGTGAGACCTCTCAGTTTATATTGCCACAGGCAATTTTGTTTTTAAAGAGCATGCTCCTGAATCCTCTTAGCCTAAATCATTCCTTCAGAAAATCCCAACCTTCACTGAGCGTCCTAATCTCCCACCATCTCAGTCTGACCTTTCTCCGCCTGCCACAGAGCACTGCCTGACTTTTTATTAAGTCCTGACAGAACGTTGATGAACTGAATCCCGTCACCACGTAAATCAGCTCTGTGCAGTCAGCCCCACAGGACAGGACATGTACCAGACATGTGTACACACTGGAACTGCAGGATGGAGCCATGGTTTTGTGGGATTGGTTTCTCTTCGGGATGGTAAAGATAAGAAAACCAGATTTTTGTTGATACCTAAAGTCCTTTTGTGTGATTCTTCTGTTGATTGTAAGTCATTGAAAGACACATTCAGGGTTGACTGTGCTTTGGTATCATGGTGTTTTAGGAATCTTAATATTTCAAATGTTCTAAAATAACCCAGCTTTAGGACAGTGAAGCATCACATATATTATGAATGCTTTGACTTCAGTGAAAGCAGTCTTGTCTTGTACTTCATAGTGAGCCTGTAAAAAAATTCTTATTTAAAAACAAAAAATCCTTTTGGAAAATCTACACCCAACTTATTTCTTATGATAATTTAGTGTTTTGCTCTTCCTTTTGGCATTTTTTATCCTGCTTCTTTATGAATGTATAATTACCAAAACAGTAGGAAGGTATGTGGTTATAAGTTTTTCTCTCTGATGGGGAATGGGACTAGGGTTGAGAAGTACTGAGTAAACTTATATTGAATAAACAGGATATAAATTCTATCTTTGGAAAGTCCTCTTTACTGTATTTCCATCTTAAATTGTTTTCAGTAGTGATTACATACCTTGTTTTATTTAAGTTTCAGAAAAATTGCAAAGATTTAGTTAATTGTTGTATGTCCTTCATATGAACTTGATTTATTAAAATTGTAATATTGAATTTGAACTCACTTTTATTGCTTTAATAACAACTTGAGAAGTGAGTAGACTCTGGGAACAACTTCTAAAGATAAAGAATCTTATAATGATCTATCTTATTTTTTGAACTTCTATTATTTTTTCCTATAACTATGGTTCATTAATAACTTCATATTTATAACCTTCCAAGGGACTTATGAGTGTAGTTCCAAGTATTAGAGCTAATGTTAAATATGCATTTAGGTCAACATGATATATTCAGGCATTTCACATGACACTTCTGTAAACTCTTGCCTCTTGGAACCATGTATATTTTATAATTGAGGACTGGCAAGCCAAATATGAGCAGATAAGCATTTAAATGGATGAAAATGTATTCTACTAATTATGTTCTAAAAATCTTATATCTAAGATGAATGTCCTGATCCTTTATTGTTACTACTTATAATAAAAGTACCTTTTGTAGAAGTGGTGTATAAGATTAGAAGTTATAAGAGCAGGGAAATGAAGCTTCCATTGTTAATATGTGCCAGAAACAAACAGAGTCTGTGCTTTTTCTTGTGCTTTATCACATGTAATTCTTCCAGTGATATTTTTAGGTATCTGCTATTTTTTTTCCCTTTACATATGAGTTACCTGAGCCACAGAGAAGTCTAATCTGTTTGCCCATGGCTACATGACTAAATGAAATGCTTGAGACTAAGACTCCATTCTTCCTCTTTGCTCCATGCCTATGTAAACAGTAGAATAAAAATTTATCCCAGAAATTCAAAATAATTCTAGAACTTTTTCACCTAAAATGTGTTGTTTTCAACAGTTGTTTTTCTGTTATAGCAGCGATTTTTATTTACAGGACCTAAAAAAAATGTAAACTTCTTAAAAATGATTTTAAAGTTATAGAAAAGTTGTAAGAATAGTATATCTCCAGTATACACTTTATCAATATTCATCAGTTTTAACATTTTGGTAAACTTGCTCTTTCTCAAGGGATAGACAGACTGACTTACACATATTTTCCCCTGAACAATGTTAGAATAGATTACAGACAAGCAGATTACAGACATTAATATTTAATGTGTATTTCCTAAGAACGAGTATCTCATGTAACCACAATATTGTCAAATTCATAAAATTAACATTGATACCATACTTTACCTGCTCAACAGTTCATATTCCAATTTTGTCAAGGATCCTGACAGTGTCCTTTGTAGTTGTTGTTTTTGTGATAGAGGATTCCGTTCAGGATCAGTGCTTGTATTTAATGCTTCTATCTCTAACTATCTTATATATGTGTGTGTGTCTCAGCTTTATCTTTCATGATATACTGACATTTTTTTGAGAATACTGGCCAGTTATTTTATGGAATGTTCCTCAATTTGGACTTCAGTTTTTCATAGGATTTGTATGTTTTTCCCTGTGAAACTAAACAAATGATGTGGTATTCTCAGAATGTCACATCCGGAGGCAGGGGTCCTTTTGCCCCTTGTTGGTGATGTTAATTTCCATCGTTTGGTTAAGACGTTGTCTGGTTTCTCCACTGTGTAGTTACCCATTTTTAACATAATTTTTAATCCCAAGTATTTAATTGTATCATAGAAGAAAGAAAAAGTAGGCCACGAAAACCCAAAACTCTTAATGGTTTAGTTAACACTTCTGATTTTATATGGCTTGAACTGTCACAATTATGTAGTCCAAAGGATTCTTCATTTCTTTGTTTTAATCTATTCTAAATCTTTGAGTTATTTTAATGGTTTTTAATTCTTAAACCTTATTTTCATAAAGAAAATACTTTAAATTGAGTGCAGTGACAAGGGAAACTAAAATTGGAAAGGCATAAATTTATTTCATTGTGAAGTGCCTGTATATTTACACAGCAGGTAGTACATGTAGAAGTTTCATCTTCAAAAGTTGTGCAGATCAAAAACTTGTGTTAGGTCGAGAGGAGTTAGAGAAACTCATGGATGAAATATCTTTAATTTTTTTATTTTTTTTTTCAATTTTTATTTTAATTTTTGATCTTGTACAGTTTTCTGTCTTTTACTCCCACCCCAGCCCTCCCCACCTCCCTCCCATTTCTGCCCCCCATAGTTTTTGTCCATGTGTCCTTTATACTTGTTCCTGTAAACCCTTCCCCTTTTGCCCTGAAATTCCCTCCCCTCTCCCCTCTGCTCACTGTCAGACGGTTCTCAATTTCAATATCTTTGGTTATATTATGCTTGCTTGTTTGTTTTGTTGATTAGATTCCTGTTAAAGGTGAGATCATATGGTATTTGTCTTTCACTGCCTGGCTTATTTCGCTTAGCATGATGCTCTCCAGTTCCATCCATGCTATTGCAAAGGGTAGGCACTCCTTCTTTCTTTCTGCTGCATAGAATTCCATTGTGTAAATGCACCACAGTTTTTTTGATCCATTCATTTACTGATGGGCATCTAGGTTGCTTCCAACACTTGGCTATTGTAAATTGTGCTGCTATAAACATAGGGGTGCATAGGTTCTTTTGGATTGGTGTTTCAGGGTTCTTAGGATATAGTCCTAGCAGTGGAATTGCTGGGTCAAAAGGTATATCCATTTTTAGTTTTCTTAGAAAATTCCATACTGTTTTCCATAGTGGTTGTACCAGTCTGCACTCCCACCAACAGTGCACTAGGGTCCCCTTTTCTCTACAACCTCTCCAACACTTGCTGTTTGTTGCTTTGTTTATGATGGTCACTCTGACCAGTGTGAAGTGGTATCTCATTTGGTTTTCATTTGTATCTCTCTGATAGCTAGCGATACTGAGCATCTTTTCATATGTCTCTGGACCATCTATATGTCCTCCTTGGAGAAGTGTCTGCCCAAGCCCTTTGCCCATTTTTTAATTGGGTTACGTGTCTTCTTAGAGTGGGGTCGTGTAAGTTCTTTATGTATTTTGGAGATTAAACCCTTATCAGAGGTATCATTGTCAAATATGTTTTCCCACACAGTCAGCTCTCTTTTTATTTTAATACTGTTTTCCTTGGCCATGCAGAAGCTTTTTATTTTGATGATATCCCATTTGTTTATTCTTACCTTTATGTCCCTTGCTTTAGGGGACATATCCGTAAAAATGTTCCTGTGTGGAATATCTGAGATTTTCCTGACTATGTTCTCCTCTAGGACTTTAATGGTATTACGGCTTATGTTTAAATCTTTTATCCACCTTGAATTTATTTTTGTGTATGGTGTAAGTTGGTGCTCAAGTTTCATTTTCTTGCACGTAGCTGTCCAGTTCTCCCAACATCACTTGTGGAAGAGGCTATTTTTACTCCATTTTATGTTGCTGCCCCCTTTGTCGAATATTAATTGACTATAGATGCGGGGCCCCTGTCCTGGGCGCCAGATGTGTGGGGGCTCCGCCCGCAGAGCCCCATCCCTCCGTCACGGATGAAAATAAAAACTACCAAGACATGACTGCTTGGGGAGGAAAGGTGGTCAAACTCTCAGAGGAGGATGACCCAGAGCCCTTTTCTCACTGGGCTTTTATTGGGTTCAAATACATGGGAATACAGGTATGTCAGGCGACAAGGATCAAACAATGGTTAACATTTCAAAGAAATCTGAGGGCTTAATCTGAGTCAGCGTCTGTCCGGAAAGGGGGTTGCCAAACTTTGGGAGACATACTCATTTCCTCCTAGGACACTTATCACCTAAGTGAGAGCACTCTTAGCAAAGCAGGTTTCACAGGACTTTAGGAATTCTTTCCTATGCCCGATCACCCAGGGAGCCGTCCTGCCCTGGCCGGTACAGGGCTGCACCGCTTGCCCTCACAGTTTCAGGCTTTAAGCCGATTAGGAAGCAGGAGACATCTCCCAGATGGAAATGAGGACTCGGGCTATGTCAGAATAGCTGGGGGGCGAGGGTCTATCACATCCTCTTTGCTGCAGCCCCCTGAGTCCTTCCATGAGGCGTCCCAAGTGGTTGTGTCTGGCTTAGGTTGCCCCTCCCATGAGGAGTCTTACCCGTCATTGACTGCCAACCAAGCATTGGGGCCAGAGATGGATGAGGCAGAAGCAGTGCTCCTGCCAGGGAGATAAGCTTTGTCTCCTTAGTAGGTCACGTCCTCGTGACAGAACAGACCCAGATGAAGTGGGTCCCTTGGGCTCTTACACAGCCCACCATAGGGTGAGGGTTACAACTCCTGAAACCAGGCTGAATGGTCCACAACATATAGAGACTTGGGTTTATTTCTGGGCTCTCTGTTCTATTCCACTGGTCCACGTGCCTGTTTTTATGCCAGTACCAGGCTGTTTTGATTACAGTGGCCTTGTAATACATTTTGGTATCAGGTATTGTGATCCCTCCTACTTTGCTCTTCTTTTCAAGATTGCTGCTACTATTCTAGGTCATTTATTGTTCCATATAAATTTTTGAAGTGTTTGTTCTATGTCTGTGAAATATGCCATTGGTACTTTAATAGGCATTGCATTGAATCTGTAGATTGCTTTGGGAAGTATGGACATTTTGATGATGTTAATTCTTCCAATCCATGAACATGGTATGTGTTTCCATTTGTCTGTGTCTTCCTTGATTTCTTTCTTCAGTGCTGTGTAGTTTTCTGCATACAGGTCTTTTACCTCCTTGGTTAGGTTTATTCCTAAGTACTTTATTTTTCTTTTTGCTATATCGAATGGGATTTTTTTCTCGATTTCTGCTTCTGTTGTTTCATTGTTGGTGTACAAAAATGCCTTTGATTTCTGAATATTGACTTTGTATCCAGCTGTTTGGCCAAATTCATTTATTATGTCGAGCAGCTTTTTGGCCGAGTCTATAGGATTTTCTATGTATACTATCATGTCATCTGCAAGCAATGATAGTTTTGTTTCCTCCTTTCCGAGTTGGATGCCTTTTATTTCCTTTTCTTGTCTAATCGCTGTGGCTAAGACTTCCAATACTATATTGAATAGAAGTGGTGAAAGTGGACAGCCTTGTCTTGTTCCTGATTTTAGTGGAAAAGAATTTAGTTTTTGCCCGTTGAGTGTGATGCTGGCTGTAGGTTTCTCATATATGGCCTTTATTATGTTGAGGAATGCTCCCTCTATTCCCACTTTGCTGAGTGTTTTTATCATAAATGGGTGCTGTACCTTATCAAATGCTTTTCCCGCATCTATTGATATGATTATATGATTTTTGTCTTTGCTTTTTTTTGTGTGATGTATTACACTTACTGATTTGCAAATGTTGAACCATCCTTGCATCCCTGGGATGAATCCCACTTGGTCATGGTGTATGATCTTTTTAATGTATTGTTGGATGCGGTTTGCCAATATTTTGTTGAGGATTTTAGCATCTATGTTCATCAGCAATATTGGCCTGAAGTTCTCCTTCTTTGTTGTGTGTTTATCTGGTTTCGGGATGAGGATGATGCTGGCTTCATAAAAAGAGTTTGGGAGTCTTCCATCATTTTGGATTTTTTCGAATAGTCTGTGAAGAATAGGGGTTAGCTCTTCCTTAAACGCTTTGTAGAGTTCTCCTGTGAAACCATCTGGTCCAGGGCTTTTGTGTGTTGGGAGTTTTTTGATTACTGCTTCAATTTCATCTGCTGTTATTGGTCTGTTCAGGCTTTCTGTTTCTTCTTCATTGAGTTTTGGAAGATTATATTTTTCTAGAAACTTGTCCATTTCACCTAGGTTTTCAAATTTCTTGGCATACAGTTCTTCATAGTAATTTCTTACAATCCTTTGTATTTCTGTGGTGTCAGTCATAATCTCTCCTCTTTCATTTCTGATTGTGTTTATTTGAGTCCTCTCTCTTTGTTTCTTGATGAGCCTGCTTAAAGGCTTGTCGATTTTGTTTATCTTTTCAAAGAACCAGCTCCTGGATTCATTGATCTTTAGGATTGTGCTTTTAGTCTCTATGTCACTTAATTCTGCTCTGATCTTGGTTGTTTCCTTCCTTCTATTTGCTCTGGGTTGTCTTTGTTTTTGTTCCTCGAGTTCTTGTAGGCATAGGGTTAGGTTGTTTGAGATGTTTCTGTCTTTTTTAGGTAGGCCTGTATCGCTATAAGCTTTCCTCTGAGGACTAACTTTGCTGTGTCCCATAAGTTTTGGGTCGATGTGAGTTCATTATCGTTTGTTTCCAGAAACTCTGATTTCCTCCCTAATTTCATTCTTGACCCATTCATTGTTTAATAGCATGCTATTCAATCTCCATTATTTTGAGGGTTTTGAGGTTTTTCCCTTGGGGTTGGTTTCTAGTTTCAGTCCCTTGTGGTCAGAGAAAATGCTTGGTATGATTTCAATTTTCTTGAATTTGTTGAGGCTTGTTTTGTGTCCTATCATGTGGTCTATCTTTGAAAATGTTCCATGTGCATTTGAAAAGAAAGTTTATTTAGTTTCTTTGGGATGAAGGGCTATATATATATCAGTTAAGTCCATTTCCTCTAGAGTGTTGTTCAATGCCACAGTATCTTTGTTGATATTTTGTTTGGAAGATCTGTTCATTTTTGACAGTGGGGTGTTAAAATCCTCTACTATAATTGTGTTGCTGTCAATATCTTTCTCGAAGTCCTCTAAAATTTTCTTGATGTATTTAGGTGCTCCTCTGTTGGGTGCATATATATTTACAATATTTATGTCTTCTTGGTGGATTCTTCCCTTGAGTATTATGAAGTGACCTTCTGGGTCTCTCTTTATGGCCCTTTTTTGAAGTCTATTTTGTCTAATATGAGTCTTGCTACCCTGGCTTTTTTTCCCTGTCCATTTGCTTGGAAAATTTGTTTCCAGCCCTTCACTTTGAGTCTGTGTATGTCTTTTGTCCTGAGGTGGGTTTCTTGTAGGCAGCATATGTGTGGGTCATGCTTTCTTATCCATTCAGCTATTCTGTGTCTTTTGATTGGAGCATTTAATCCATTTACATTTAAGGTTATTATTGATAAGTATTTATTCATTGCCATTTTCGTACCTGTGTTCCTCTCTCTCTTTCTCTCTCTGTCTTTTCCTTTCTTCCCTTAAAGCAGTCCTTTTATAATCTCTTGCAGAATTGGTTTGGTAGAGGTGTATTCTTTTAGACTTCTTTTGTCTGGGAAGCTCCTTATTTGGCCTTCTATCTTGATTGAAAGCCTTGCTGGGAAAAGTAGTCTGGGTTGCAGACCTTTGGTTCTCATTGCTTGGAATATTTCTTGCCATTCTCTTCTGGCTTGGAGCGTTTTCATTGAGAAGTCAGCTGCTAACCTTATCGGGGTTCCCTGGTATGTTACTTCCTTTTTTCCCTTGCTGCCTTTAAGATTCTCTCTTTGTCTTGGAATTTTGCCATTTTAATGATGATGTGTCTTGAAGTGGGCCTGTTTGGGTTCCTCTTGATTGGGACTCTCTGTGTTTCCTGGATTTGTGTGACTTTTTCTCTCACCAAATTAGGGAAGTTTTCCATCATTACTTTTTCAAACAGGTTTTCTATCCTTTGTTCTTCTTCTTCTCCTTCTGGTATCCCTATTATACGGATATTATTCCATTTCATGTTGTCTTGCATTTCTCTTAAACCCTCTTCATTCTTTCTGAGCCTCTTTTCCTTATCTTGCTCATTCTGGGTGTTTTCTTCTGTTTCGTCCTCCAACTTGCTGATCCGACCTTCTGCTTCATCGATTCTGCTTTTCATTCCTTCTACTGTGTTCTTCAGTTCAGAAATTGTGTTCTTCATTTCCTCTTTGCCCTTGTTGATAGTTTCTATTTCCTTTTTCATGTTGATATAGTTTGCGGTGAGTTCATTATAACTTCCCTGTAGTTTCTGGTAGCTCATTGAGAGCTCATGGAGCTTCCTGACAAACCGTTGCTTTGAACTCGATATCTGATAGTTGAGTTTCCTCTGTTTCATTTAGGATTCTTTCTGGAGCTTCCTCCTTTCCTTTCATTTGGGGATTGTTTCTTTGTCTTCCCATTGTTTCTAAGACTCTTGTTGTTAGCCTCAGCCTCTTAAGTTGATCTGTTCTGGCTCCCTGGATTTGTCGTATGACCTTCTGTGGTAGAATATCTGTGAGATTCAGTGGTGATTCTCCTTCAGATATCCTGTTGTTCACAGCTTCCACTGTCTCATCAGCTGGGATACCCTCTTTTTGGGGCCAACTCTGTTTTTTTTCCACAGTTCCAGGCTTGCTTGCTTGCTTGTTTGTTTGTTCTGTCTCACTCGTGGATATTTAAAAAGAGAAGGGGGGAAAATGAAAAAAGAAGAAAGAAGAAAAAAGAGGAAGGTAGAAAATATAAAATTGGAAAGAAAGGAAGAGGGAATAAAACAAAAAAGAATTAAAGAGAGGCAAAAGGAGTTGGGGAGTAAAGAAGAAGATAAAAATAATAAAGAAGGAATAATTAAAAACACTTATATAAATAGGCACACAAAGAAAAAAAACAAACTAGTGAAACAAAAAACAAACACACACACAAAGAAACAACCAAAAAAAACAAACAAACAAAACAAAAACAAAAAAAACCCTCTTGTTGTTTTCCAACTTGCCGAGCCGGTTTTTCTGGTCCTGCTGGCTGCAATGGCAGAGGGGTGATCTTATTGCTTTTCTCTGTGTTCAGAACTCAGTCCTCATTGTGCTACGTATCCCAGCGTTAGTGGGCACCTCTCCCCACAAGGTTTCCAGCGTGTGTTCTGAGCCTCCTGGTGTGTGCGCACTTCCCCAAGTTTATGGGTGTGTGCTAGGTTCTCCAGTCATGCGCAGCCACCTGCCTTTGCCCGTGCGAGGCTTTCTGTGGTGTGTCGGGGCCTATGCTCCAGCAGCTATCTCGCGTCTGAGCCTATGGTCCTGAGCTGTCTGCATTTGAGCGCCCGCCCGTGCACTGGCAACTGTGGGTCCACAGCTGTCTCCGGTGGCCAGCGCCTATGTTTTCACGAGTGCCCACGATCCCGAGACTGTGTGCGTTCCCATGTGGGTGCCTATTTTCCTGCAGCCATCTCACTTCACACGCACCACCGTCTGTGGTTGGGGCGACTATGCTTTCACAGTCGCGCTGTGACCATGAAAACTCGGTTCAAAGTTGCGCAGTGACCTGGCGCAGGGCACCCACTTCATTCAGCCGCAGCAGTCTCACAGTGGCCTCTGAGATCTCCCAGCTGGTTCAGCAGCTGACCCAGCTTTCTCCCTAGAGCCCTGGGGCAGGCTTGCGGAGCACTGGGCCAGGAGCTCAGCCGCCCCGCTCTCCGCGCTGATCCCTGGGCTCCTGTTGTTTTGAAGAGCTCTCCTTACCGCTGGTTTTTCAATGTCCGCTACAATTTCCGACCTCTTATTCTCAAATATGCTGTGTTACTGTTCCTTGTCTGCTCTGTTCTTCCATAGATTGGCCCGGTTTTTCTCCCGTGTGTAGGGGGGAATGGGATCTGCTCCCTCCTACCACACCACCATCTTCCCTCTAAATATCTTTAATTTTTAAGGGGAATTCATAGGTCATGAATGAAGTATCTCTCCTAAAATGCCACCCCACTCACCAACTCTCTCTGGACGTTACTCAGGGTGAAGGCGTACTATTGGAGTAAAAAATATATGCATTCTACATTCCTGTACTGCCTCTCCTCTCAACTTTTAGTTTCTGGGAAAACCACAAAGGAACCTCTCAAACTGCTTTCTTTGAGCTTTGAACTTGCTATTTTAGGACAAACAAATATAAAAACTATGGAGGAAGAATTCTACATGTAAACTCCATCAAACACCACAACATGATGGATATCACTGGGGCCAGCACAACATGTGGACAGCTCTCTCCCCAGCTGGCTTGACGTTAAGTTGTGGCAGAGAGTATCGGGAGCCCAAAGCCCTCAGGAGCAGCCTTCCATGTTCTTCATACCAAGTTAATGGAGGATCAGTCAGATGTCATTAAAATGAAAATCTGTGTTCTCTCAAGGTTTAAAAAGTTTATCTGAATCTGAATAGATGATATGTCAGGTACCTGAAACACTCTCCCATTGAGGAATGTAAAGACTGCTGCGATCTTTTGTTAGCAGCCAGAGTGCTACAGGGCCAGGCTGGAGGCTGCAAGGAGACTGCTGGCCCTTCTCACCTGTGTGCCTTCACCACAGCAGCCCTGGTGCCCATGATGACCAAGAACACGGCTTTGGGGAGTCACTTAAGATTCTTGATCATTGTGGCAATCAGACCTGCTGATGTGTTAAAAATCACAGTTGATATTACAGTTAGAATAACATTAATTAATTTACCTAGTATCAGATAAGTCCCTCTCTGCAAGGGCCTAAACTGGGTGCTACTCCACAAGTCAAGATGACTCCTGGGTCTCCCTTAGTCTCAGGGAACATACAGTCCAGAAAGGAGGAAAAGTATGACACAAATGGCGACGAACACAGGGCAGTGTGTGTTGAATGTGTGCCGAATGCTTTAAGAGTGACACAGAGAGCTGTTAAAACTTGGAGACTCATGAGATGTTCAAGGTCACTGTCCAAAAAAAGGAACTTTAATTTTTTTAATTTTTATTTATTCGCTTGAGAGAGAAAGACACACATCAGTTTGCTGTTCCACTTATTTATGCATTCATTTGTTGATTCTTGTGTGTGCCCTGTCCGGAGATTGAACCCCTAACCATTAGTTTTTTACTATATGAAAAACATGAGGAGTGAAGTACAATTCGTTTCTACCAAATGTTAAGAGACTTAGTTCTTTTGAAATTCAGGGTTTGTAGTGAATGATGAGAAAGACTTTACCAGGTGGTTTGGGGCCAGTCACGAGAATTTTGACTCTGCAGTTGCACTGGGACTCATACCTTGTTAGGTAATGACCACAAGCTAAGCCACCAGAAGTGTGTTATCTGTACTTGGTAGACAACACCACTGTTGTGATGTTTTTAGCAGAGGAGTGACAGAATTCCAGTAGTATTTTAGGGAGATGAAATTAAGAACAATATGCAGGGCGCATCAAAGTAGAGAAAGGCTACAGGCATGAATTGAGAGGGTAAAAAAGAGTGTGGCCACGAGGTCAAGACGTCTGAGCACTGGTGGGAAATATGCAGGAAAGAATGAATGAGGGAGGCTTTGAAGGAACATTGCTATGTGAACTCGGTGGTGGTGCTGGTTTCCACCTTATGTAGCACTCGCCACGTGCCAGGCACTCTTCTGGGGCTTTACATATATTGATTCATTTGATCTTCACAATAGCCCTAGATGATGACTGCTCTTATCCCTATCTTACATTTGAGGAAACTGAGGCACAAAGAGTGTAAGTAACTTGCTCAAAGTCACACAGACAGTGATGACGTTAGGATCTAAAGCCAAGCATCCTGTCTCTATACTCTGATTCCTAGCCACTCTATATATAATAAACTATAATGGCAAGGGAGAAAGAAAAGCAGTGCCTAAAATAAAGCTCTAAGAGGCTTAATTAACATACAGAATCCTCAATTTCTATTTTAAATGTATAGAATTTTAGAGCCAAAGTTTTACTCATATAAAGGCAAAATGCTTTAACCAGCATGGCAACCTTAAAGATATAGAAATCTGTGTTCACTGAGGCTTAGCAAGATAAATGGTTACCCAGTGCTTCATCCACGAGTGGGCCAAAACCGGTGAACAGGCGGGACCACAGACCGGCCCCGCCAGCACCGTTCTGGCTGTGTGAAGGGTGTCTGTGAGTGTTCAGGGTCAGGCTCTGCACCGAGTCCGTCTCCAGCCTGCTCCCAGACATCCCACTTCGCTTTCCCAACAGTCCCCGTGTTTTCTTTCGTTTCAAGAGCTGCTACAAACAAGGTCTAGGATCTAAGCTCTTCCTTGTTGTCCCCAAACTCCTTTTTCACTTTTATTTTTTATTTTTTTACTAATATCTATTGAAAACATGAGAGAAACAAAATGAAAACTTTGAGTAAATTTACAAAAGTTAAAAAATATCATAGTCACTCATCTTTAATTCTTAATTATCTTGCTAGACCTTGATGTCATTGTCCTAAAAAAAATAGTTTTCAGGAAATATGTGTTGGGCCTTCATCAGGATGGTATTCTGAACCTCTGTGGCCTACTGCCTCTCTTGCTTATTAATTATGGTGTTCCTTAACTTGACCCTGTCTGTGTATCCTTGCACGGGTCTGTGGACACTTTCCTTTTGACATGGAGGTCTCAGATAACACTAGGTAGCACAGACTGCATGAAAGTGTAGGCGCATTGTGTGCCTGGTACTCTTGATCCCAAATATCACTGCACGTACAATCAAGTGGGGAATACTTTTTTATTAGAACTCTTTGGAGGGAGAGGGCCTATAAGTGGGTTGAAACTAAAACTTTGAGAAGCTCCCTGAAACGGGGCTTCAGGCTTCCAAAGGCTACGCTTGTCACTGTGTGTTGAAGAGGGAGGGCCTAGTTCACTTCAGGTCTTTTGGTTTACATAGCGAGGGAACGAGCTAGGCCTGTGCCTGTCTCCTACTCCCTTCCATAGAGTGCACAGCTGCTTCTCTCACAACATCAAATATTTAAAGAATTTTGGCTTTCATGGACACCAAATGAATAGTTTATAAGAGGCCTTCATCTCTTCGTAATCTAGTCCATGGTTCTTAACATTTCTGGAGAATCTCATTTTATATATGTATAAAGTATTTATAACACGCATACATATTCACTTTTCCCAGCAAGAAACAAATTGTGAATATGTTTGGGGAGTACACAGATTGTCCTAAAGCCATCCATGGCCCTGGCAAGGACCATGGTGGACAGCGATGTGTGTCACCTGACTGGCTCTCTTTCTGTCCACAGTAGAACAGCCACATTAGGCATTTCCTTGTAGACGGCAGACCCCAGCAACGCATGGTTGGGGGTGAAATGGAAAATTAAATATTGGCTAGCCACACGATTGCCAAAGATGCTGGAGGACAACAACTTTGAGAAATTGGTTTATCCATGAGAACTTGAATATCTGGTTAGTGAATATGCTCTATATAAACCTAAGAGAAAAAAACAGGTCAAGAACAAAGATAGAACTTCCAGCATCTTTGCTCACAGAGATCTGGGACAGAACAAAAAAAAGACCACTACAAGATTGGTGCGATATGATGTGAAACTGGAAGAGAACTCATAAAAGTAGTTTATAAATGACACTTAGATACAGTTAAAAGAACTGTATTTAAGGTTAAATAATTGCCTGGATTTTTTATTGTTTGGAGTTTGGGGGCGTGTAAGTTCCATCAGAACGTAGTCATTATTTATAATGAAAAGAGTACAGCCTGATCCCAAACCACCAGCTTAAAAAGAGCATAACTTGAGTAAAAGTTAGGAACTACAGTTATTACCTCCAAATTTCTCTCATTAATGCTTAGCTCTGCAACACTGTGTTTGTCTTGGGAATGAAACTGTGTTACTTAGAGCCTTGAGAGTTAACATGATGTACAGTGTTAAACGGTGCCGTCCACATTGTCATTTGTGGACACGGCATCATACACTCTGCATCCTGATGATGTATTGTGCTTCTGGGAATTAAAACTGTAGCATTAATTTTCTTGATTTTTTAAATAATAAAAGCAAAAAAGAATAATCAGTATTCTTTATAAGGTCCATAAGTGCTAAGATGAATGTTCCAAAATTCCCAGGCCTTGTGGAGAGTCTTGAGGGAATTAAAAACTATGCAGGAGTTTCTTAACCTGGGCTAGCCTGTGCATAGACTTCCAAGGCTCTGGAAGCCAACTGAGGCTGTGTGGGACAGTTTAAGGGTCTATATAGATTTTTTTTTATGGAAGGAGGGACTCATCAGTTTTCATCAGATTCTTAAAGGTATTCTTATCCCATAAAAGGATGAGGACCAATTATTTGATGTCTCAGTTAAAGAAAACAAAGAAAATAAGCTTATTTAAAATAACCTGAAAAAAAATTCAACTGAGTAAATTTTAAAGATTTTATTGGCTTTATTCAATGATTCATCAACTAGGCAGGACCCAATACAGCATCTAGAAAGGAGCTCTGAGGAGCTGCAGAATGTGGAAGACTTTCATAAGCAGAAGGAAACAGGAACAAGGAAGTTGTACTGGGCAAAAAAGTGGAGGGTTATTGCAAGGTTACTTTCTGGTAGGGATGGATGGCAGTGGCCTATCCAGCAGATGACCTCACAAGTGCTGGTCAGGTGATTTCTCATTGACTGGTTTAAGATGCCATTTCTGGAAGAGCCAGAAGTGTAATTAAGTTAAATCTTAGTTTGCTGATATGCGGTTTAGCTTAAGCAACTGCACTTTGGGCCTGTTTTCGTTTGTTTGTTTGTTTAATATATTTTATTGATTATGCTATTACAGTTGTCCCATCTCCCCCCCTTTATTCCCCTCCACCCTGCACACCCCCTCCCACCCACAATCCCCCCCTTTAGTTCATGTCTATGTGTCGTAAGTTCTTTAGCTTCTACATTTCCCACACTATTCTTGCCCTTCCCCTGTCTATTTTTTACCCACCGTCTATGCTACTTAGTACAGTACCTTAGTCTCTGTACCTTTTCCCTCTCTCTCCTCCTCCCACTCTTCTGTTGCTAACCCTCCATGTGATCTCCATTTCTGTGGTTCTGTTCCTGTTCTAGCTGTTTGCTTAGTTTGCTTTTGTTTTAGGTGTGGTTGTTAATAATTATGAGTTTGGTGTCTTTTTACTGTCATATTTTTTATCTTTTCTTAGATAAGTCCCTTTAACATTTCATATAATTAAGGGTTTGGTGATGATGAACTCCTTTCACTTGACCTTCTCTGAGAAGCACTTTATCTTCCCTTCCATTCTAAATGACAGCTTTGCTGGATAGAGCAATCTTGGATGTAGGTCCTTGCCTTTCATGACTTGGAATACTTCTTTCCAGCCCCTTCTTGCCTGGAAGGTCTCTTTTGAGAAATCAGCTGACAGTCTGATGGGAACTCCTTTGTAGGTGACTGTCCCCTTATCCCTTGCTGCTTCTAGAATTCTCTCCTTCATTTTAATATTGGCTAATGCAGGTATGAAGTGCTTTGGTGTGTTCCTCCTTGGGTCCAACTCCTTTGGGACTCTCTGAGATTCCTGGACTTCCTGGAAGTCCATTTCCTTTGCCAGAATACGGATGCTGTTTTTCATTATGTTTTCAAATAAGTTTTCAATTTCTTGCTCTTCCTCTTTTCCTTTTGGTACCCCTATTATTCTGATTTTGGAACATTGAAAGTTGTCCTGGAGGTTCCTAAGCCTCTCCTCATTGTTTTGAATTCTTGTTTCTTCCTTGTTTTCTGTTTGGTTGTTTCTTTCTTCCTTCTGGTCCACTCCATTGATATGAGTCCCAGTTTTCCTCCCATCTCTATTGGTTCCCTGTGTGTTTTCCTTCATTTCACTTATTGTAGCCTTCATTTTTTTCATCTAATTTGTGACCAAAACCAATTCTGTGAGCATCCTGATAACCAGTGCTTTGAACTGTGCATCTGATAGGTTGACTATCCGTTGGTCTCTTAGATGAATTAGCTCTGGGGCTTTGATCTGTTCTCACATTTGAGCCATTTATTTTATTTTATTTTTTTGTCTGGTCGCACCTGTTTCGTAGTGAGGGGCGGAGCCTTAGGTGTTCCCCAGGGCAGGGCAGCCCCTTTGCTGGGTTGTGACACTGTATGTGGGGGCAGGGTCCGAGAGGGAACAGTGGTGCTTGCTGCACTCTCTCTCTCATATTTCAGTCCCTTCTGCCACTTTCCAAAGGCAAATTGGGCCCTTCTGGTGCTGATTTCCATGTGGATGGGCTTTTGTACATTCTAGGACCCTGTGGGTCTCTCCAATGAACTCTCCTGTGCAACTGGGAGTCTCTCCTGGCACCTCAACCCCCACAGGTGTTTTCAATCGGTACTTTTAGGTTTTATTTCCTGGCGCTGGGGCCCTGGGTTGCGAGGCCTGTCTTGCTCCTCATTTTTGCCTGGATTATCTGTACATGAATGTGGGACCACCTGGTCAGTCCGCCCCCTTGTGCACCCTCACTGGGTCTGCCTGTTGCTACCCTGCACCCGGAGTCTGCTAGCCCCTCCACCTTTGCGCCTGGGGCTCTTGCCCACCGGTCCACCAACCTCCTCTTTTTCCTGCCACGACTGTGTCCCTCTTACCCGTCTGGATGAATGGTTGTCGGACTTCTATACAGCTCAATTTTCTGTTAGTTCTGTTGTTTTCTTGTTTCTACATCTTTGTTGTCCTTAATTTTGGTTGTGCAAGGAAGCACAATGTGTCCACCTACGCCTCCATCTTGGCTGGAAGTTCTGGTTCAGTCTGTTTGTTTGTTTTTAACAATTTCATTATTAAAATTATCTATGCTAAGTAATCTTTTAATCTTTAAGGTCTGGGAAGTGAACAATTTGGAAACTTAAATAAAAATAAAATTTAAAAAGAAACTTTCACTTTGTGATTATTAGAAAAAAATGAAATAAAGTTCCCATGTCTTAAAAACTGTGCCTTCAGGCCTAGGGTGATGGCAAGAGTGATAGCTACATGTCTGAGCTCAAGAACAACTGGACCAAATCAGAGCAGCTAGAAAGCTACAGAAGTGCCTTCAAAAAGATGAAAAGAAGAAATACTTAGTGTAAATGAAACTTTCTGAACAGTGGTTTAGATAAGCGGAAAAGAAGTTGAGATTGAATTAGCAATAAATGTGTATTAATTAAGCAAATGAAGAAGTACTGTGTAGGAAAGGACATACAATCATAATTATTCCATAGGTGAACTCGGAATAGCACAGCTGTGCTACAGCTACCTTGGGAAGTGAAGGCGGGAGATGCACACGCACAGGGGGCAGGGGTGGGACGGAATGGGAGAAAGCTCATCTTCCATCGTGGGAAATCAGTAGTTAGTGTCTAATACTAAAATATGAGGAAAAGCAATGAAGTTATGTTATTTAGCAATATGGTTGTACAAATACCAAAATAGTAAACTGTAAGAGTTGAAGGTAGTTACTTCTAAGGAAGCAGAAATGGAAAAAGAAGCTGGGAAACTGTTGAGCTGGTTGTTGACTCTTTTAGATTATATGTGTGTATAACTGATTTTGGAAAACAACTGGAAAAATAAGCAAATGCCTCAGGGGGGTTAGGATTAACCAAGTTGCCAAAACCAAATTACATACCCCAAAAAAGACTACACCAAGGCAAACTCTCCAACCTGAGCACTTGTTTAGGTGTACGTGAATATAATGACTTAAGAAGATTAAAAAAGAAAAAGAAGTAAAAAGAAAATACGGTATTTCTCTACAATTAATAGATTGATAAATTCCTGCTCTGAAATTTTTAAAAAATTATGGTCAGTCGCTCTTGGTGATAAAGGAAACCAGTAGATCCAGTTGCCGGGTGAAGGGAAGGGGGTTACAGTGGACCCCAAACAAGGTGGGTGCAGGGGCCTTGACCTCCTTGCCGTCGAAAATACAAGTGCAGTGCCCTGTTTGGCAGCACACATACCAAAAGTGGAACAATACAGAGATTAGCATGGCCCCTGCACAAGGGTGACAGGCAAATTCATGAAGTGTTCCATGTTTGTTGGTCACAAAGGGTCGTGGGGATAAAGCACAGCATAGGGAATGTAGTCGATGATACAGTAATGACTGTGCTGGGCGCCACGTGGGCACTAGACTTACCGGGAAATCACGCGGTAAATTATGCAGATGTCTAACCACTGTGCTGTGCACCTGAAACTAATATAATATTGAGTGTCCACTATAACAGAAAAATAAATTTAAAAGAAAATATATGTATTATTTGTCTCCCCCCAGATTTAACTATGAATAGCTTACCATTGACCAGAAGCCAAACAATTAACATATTTTATATGTTACATGTATTATATAATATATAACAATAAAGTAAGCTAGAGAAAAGACAAAGTTTTTAAGACAGTCAAAAGGAAGAAAAATAAATTCACGGTATTTATTGGAAAAAAATTCCTTACGTTATTCCATGCAGTTGAATCCCATGTTATTCCTGGAATCGAACTGGCAACCTTTCATTTTGCTGGACGACACCCAACCTACTGAGCCACACTGGTCAGGGCAAGCATAATTCCTTCAAAATGATCACAGTTTATTCAGCTTCTAAGACACGTGTCGTTTGGCATGCATGTTAAACCTATAGACCTTTTTTAAATACCTTAGGATCCTCTCCCATCAAAAAGCAGGAAGCATACAATGTACATAGTAAGTGGATGGCAGAGTCCTTCGCTGCTCAGCTCTCCATTGCTAAAGAGGAAAGGAAAGGAAACAGAGGCAGGAGATGAGAGATTGACGGGCAGAAGAGGGTGGTCCCTGACTTGATACACAGGCCTGCTCTAGTCCCTGAGGATAGATGTGCTTCAGGTGATGGGCAGAGGCCTCTGTAAGAATGGAGAGCCTGGCTGATGGGACAGCCATTCTTTAGCCCCCTGTGGGTTCTGTGGTGGTGGAGTTCGTGGATGCATCACATTCTACCTATTTTCTCATTACTTAAAGTGATGAGGCCTGTACTCATGGGTTAATTTCTCTAAAAGATCTTCAGTAACATGAGTGATATGTGAGTAGACTTGTATGAGGTATTGGCATGGACGTGGGGAAAGCTCAGCTACCTCATGTTCCTCCTGCCTGCCCTTTGTCTAGTTTCCTAGGCCCTCAGACCACCCCCCCAGACCCCTCACACGTACATTTCTGTGCCCTTCCTGCCAATGGTTGGAAAGATTGCTAGGCTTAGAGCCAACCTCAGAAATTTTCATCCACTGACTCTCTGTGTAGTAAACTTGCTCAACAACATAAAAAAGAATCGACCGATTTCTGAAGTGACATGAGGACGACGTGCAAGTGGAGAAGATTGAGCTGTATATTAAATTGTCTTCTGGTTATCAAATAAAGAGGCCTTTATCACAAAAGCCAAAGATAAAAAAGAAAATGTGTATGTTTAATATATGGAACAAAAACAAGTCTATTTTTGACATAGTACTTGAGGAGAAGATAGGTCAAAAAGCCCAGCCACCCCTGAAATGAATTTTAGACTCTTAATATTGGTGTGATGGGACAGAGAGAGATATCAGTGATGGTGGCACTGCTGATAGAAATGATTTTTTTACAGTAGGTGCTAAATTAGATGTAGAAAGTAGGAGAGTTATCAAGCTGACATTGTCATGTCTGACCTTCCAGGTCCCAGTCGAGGAATCATAATAAAAACGAGTTGTGGGCTTATCTGGAGACACAGCAATAACGGGCACAGAGCAATTTTCAAGCTCTTCTCCAAATGGGGTGACTGCAGGGCTTATTCGGGGCCATGAAGGAGATGCATTGGTTTTGATCAGTTTTTAGAACTATATAGCGGCTTATCTGTGGGTCAGAGAAATTCCGTTTTCTCCAGTCTTTGTTCATCATTTTCCCCCTTAGGGGCTGCGTGGATTAGCCTCTGGAAGCTGGTATGAGGCTCCGAGCGTTGAGTTCCCGCAGATCCAGATCGCACAACCTGCATTTCACAGTGCTGAGCTCCCAAGCTCATCCTCCCTGGATGTTAGATTCAGTAAAGGCAGTTACCATCTCTTTATGTATACAAGGAAGAGAAACATTTAATAACAATTCAGAAATACATGTGATTCCAGGGTGCTAATTAGAAAAAAATCACACTGCATTTGTTGTACCCACTAGCAAAATATTACTCTCACAGTTACACCTTAATATAACTTCCTACTTTTGATTTTTTGTGTGTAATTATGTAGCGCCTTACTAAAATAATTATGAAACCTGACTCTTCAGCAAGTAGGAAAAAAGGTAAATAAAACCACTTGATTCCAGCCTCCCTAATTTCAAACAATTTATAATATAGGAAGACTTTGAAGACAAAAATAAAATCTGTAGTACCCAGAGAGAAGAAAATGTTACCCCTCACTGTTTGCTGGTTGCGATGATGGGACAGGCTTAAGAGTTTTAGCAGGGTAACTGCTAATCCTTTTAAAATACCACCGAGAGAATGGTTATCTTGTCATAGGTTAAAGGAATGTTTTCACTTTTAGAAATAACAGTGAAACCTTCACGAATGGGTAATATTTATGTCTATGAATTGGTCTAGATAAACTACAGTTGTGGGAAAGTAAATGTAACAGGAATTAGATTAAAACCTTTCTTTTTTCTTTGTCAAACTGCTTAGCTTCAAAGTAACCGAAGGGAGGAGGTCCTTGATGGGCACATGTCTATTCTTGTGCTATAGGGTGTTTAGAATGTTACAAAATGTAGTATCTAGTACAAGGACAACAAATCAGGGATCTGACTACATTCTGAACTGTCACTGGTCGCTGTTTTTACTTATTTATTTTTAAGGTAAGGGCAATCCGTGTTATATAGCTGTGATTTTCTCCCTTCTTAACATTCCTCCATCCAGCAAAAGACACTGGAAGGTGTCATCCCCCTATCCTGTGTACAGCTGTCAGAGGAGAGAGCTTTATGAGAGAGCAGACATGTTTTTAAAAATTGTGTGTAAAATATAAATTGACTGAAAAGTAGAATCCTACGGGAAACAAGGTCAAATTCTGGAGTTTTTATAATTATCATCTTGAAGCACCATTTTTAGTTATAAAAATAATGTTAACGTAAATTTCTATTGATTTACTTATTTGTGTAAGAATCATCCCTTGTTACAGCCACTTCGTGATCAGTTTTAATACCAAAGGTTATTATCCAGATTTGTAAGAATTCATTCAGTATAACATTTAGATCCTTACTGTGTGCTGGTGGCTGGTTAAGTACCAGGTGGGGCAAAAGGATGTTTACAGTTACTTGTCCAGAAAATAATAACTAATAAATAATACAAGAATAAACTGCTTTGCATACTCACAATTGTAAACCGACTTTTGCCCCACCCAGGATAGTAATTGTTTTTCCTCTCCACCAGATTGTAAGCTCTGTTGAGTCCAGTGGCCTGCTTTCCATTGCGTCAGGACTCACAAGTGAATGGATGTGTCATTCAATTAGTATCTAACTCAGTTTTAGAACTCAGAGAATGGATTTTAGATACAGAGGGCGAGAATGAAGACAGAAAAACTGGTTGAAAAGCTGTTACGAGGCATTAGAGCACCAGCTGACTAATCAAAGAGGAATGACCAAGGAATGCTGAGCACCCTCAGCGGGCAGATGGTGTCTAAATTGCTCAGGGCAAGTGATTGGATTAATATAGTGTGGGGAGCAGGAGCTTGTAGGGAGAAGGAAGGACAAAGAAATAGGGAAATGGAGTTTACGAAGGTTGAAGTGTTTTATCACAAATGGAAGCCTGGAGAGAATGGTGACTGGGGTGGACAGTTTGAGAGCCTAGAAGGTTCAATGGAGTAAAACCAAAATGTTTGGGGATCAAAGGGTCAGCAGCATTTCTTAAAAAGCTCGCATTTGCAAAGCACTGTAATAAAGTGTTGCGGGAGGGCAGAGGTGCCACCCAGCTGACCAGGTCATGGTTTCTGTCCTCAAGGGGTGTTGGCACACAACAAAAGTGGTAGAGATCTCTGTAAACACTCTGTAAAAAGGTTATTTCCATTTGGGGGCATCCCGCATGAAAGAGGTGATCTTTGAAACAGACTTTTCAGAATGAATTTAACACGTGAAGATGGTAAGGAAGACATTCCAGGCAAAGGGAATAGCATTATTAGTAAGACCAGGACTCAAGAAAACATAGGATCTGTCAGGAACACGACATTGCCTTTAATGTCAGTGGGGAAACGTGGCCATGCCCTAATATAGTACCTGAAACTTGATTCTCTGAGGACTAGGGAGCCCTTGAAGGTTTTCAAAGAAGAGAGTGACATTAGGTGACCATGCACTAGGAAACCTACTCTGACTTCAGTACAGAGGTGAGTTAAGCAACAGTTCTACACCCTGGCTTCACTTTAGTGTCACGCACAAAGATTGTAAGAATTTCCAATCCCAGGCTGCAGCCAAGATCAGCTAAATCGGAATCTGTGGCAGTGGAGCCCAGACACCCGTTACTAAAATCCCCAGGTGATTCCATTGTGCAGCCGGAGGCGCACACCGATGATTTAGTGCAGGGGTTGGAAACGTGCTGTAAAGGGCCAGATAGTCAATAGTTTTGGCTTTTGTAAGATTTCTGTCGCAACCATTCAGCTCTGCCATTGTTGCACAAAAGCAGCCGCAGACAATATGTGAAGGAATGAGCATGGCTGTGTTCCAATAAACTACAGAAATTTGAATTTCACGTAATTTTCACGTGAAACCAGTAAGTTTTGTTCCCTTGTTTTCCTTTCAGCCATTTTAAAATGCAAAAACAAATCACAGACTATACAAAAAAATACGTGGCCAGCTGTATTTGGTCCATAGATAATTTTTGCCAGCTTTTCATTTAGAGGGTGAAAATGGAACCCAGGTAGTTCGGAGGGGGGAGGGGGAGGGGGACGGAATATTACTACAATAGTCCAGATAAGAAATAGTGCTAACTCTCTTTTGTGGTCCATTTTAAAGACACAGTGAAAGTAAGTGATTTCGAGTTGATATTTATAGCAACTCATGTTCTTGTGTGCTACTGGAAGTGAGCCCCTAGAAGTTGTCACACTAGGAAATGTAGAGTGAAGCAATTTGGCTCATCTACTCAGTACCCTTGTACTTTACTTGGTCCTTAACTTTGCAAGGATTTGTTTAGTGTTGAAAGGCTGTTTCTTTTCTGCTTATAATGGCTACTTGTTTTAGCAACATTTGTTGCTACATAGTTAAGTCTCCTTTCCTCTCTGCCAGGCTTGCCTTTGTTGCCAGAGAATGACCTTTCCTTGCAAACAAATGTTCTCTTTAGAAAATAAGGTGAGTTTGATAGGAAGATATGGCTACTTACATTTTACTTATCAGCTATCACTGAATTAATGCACAATTTCCTATTTGCATTTTCTTCCAGCATTTGTTGCGTAGTTAAGGACTTGCCAGGGTAAATGGTACCATGCTCCTCTGCCACCCCCACTGTGAAAATGAGAGGCTGATTGTTACACCTTCCATTCGACTAAAGTTATTTTAGAAACCATAAGGCTGCAAGGAAGTGTTTCCCACTGATATCTACTGTGTTTCAGAGTCAGTGGTACATTTCCACATTTACCTGGTTGTTTCATCTGAATACCATTACAGTTGGGTGAACAAACTCACTTTATCTGTTTTCTAACTTCCATTGTTAGAATTCTGCTGTTTTAATGTCCTCTAAGAAATGCTTACCCTGTCTGCCCCACTACACACACACACACCACCCACGGAGATTTGAGAAACTCAAGGACCTGGTAACTCTCCCTGAATTCGCTGTAACTGGAGGGAGAGAAGGAAATTCAACACCTCAGTCAGAGTCAGCAGCATTTATAGTCACCTCATGAGGTTATCTTGCAGATCTTACTAGAGAGGAAGAGACAAAAAAAAAAAAGTGTAGAGTCAAAACAAACTTGTAAACTTTACCGTCCTCGCTTCTTTCTCATAGAACATGAAAGTATACGTGCCTTATAAAGCAACAGGAGATGAGCCTTGGGAGAGTTTATCTGTTTTCCCAAGTATTTTGGGTTATTTGATCACCAGACCTATTTGACATCATTGATTTTTTTTCATCAATTTCTAAATTTTGATGTTTGTTTAAATTCCAAAGACTTGTTTTTCCTTCTCGGTGATCTTGAATGATTATCACCTTAGGGACACAATCCAAATATATACAATATAAAAGTAAGATTGTGATTGAGTGCTGATAATGTCAAGTGCCTTTAATTAAGCTTCTTGATGATTTATACATTGATAACAAAGTAAAGGTTCAGGCTTATTAAATTAGCTTTCCATTTATTTTTCAGAAGTACTCACCAAGTTGGGAACTAAATACATAATTGCAGCCCGTTCCCTTCAGCCAAAGCCTTAATGCGCCCCAGAAGAATTCCTGTGTAGAGCTGATTTTTACATAAAGGAAGGGCTTAGGAAATAAGGCAAAGCTTCAGACATAATGTCAAGATTAAGAATGAAAATGCCTGATAGAATTCAGAGTGGCAAGATCTGAAAGACAGTAGAGAATCCATCTAGAAGAATAAAGGTTAATCAGTTGGAAGAGAACCTTGGAATCATCTTGGCTAATAGTTCTCAACTTTAGCCACACATTGGAAAACGCAGGAGCTTTTAAATAATAGACTTGCCTAAATCCCATTGTGCCAATTCTATTAGTGCCACTGGGGACTCAGACTGGAGCACTGGCATGTTTTAAAGACTCCCTAATGATTCTAACCTGCACCCAGAGCCGAACTCCTGGTCCAATCCAGCTTCTTGATTTTACACATGAAATCCAGAGCAGATACCTGACCACAGGTCAGAGACTATTATTTGCTTGGATTTTAATCAGTCTTCTCTCTATTAGCTCCTTCATTCTTATACTCTCTGTGGGATCACACCCCCTCTCCTGTTTTAAATTATATCAGCGGGTTCATGACTCCCAAATCTATGTCCTCATCTCTCTTCTAGCTCCACACCCTTCTAACTTCCTTCTCATTATCTCTCTCAATGTCTCACAGCCAGCCACCTGAAACTCATTATGCTCAAAACCTAATCCCCCTGCTCACCAGCTAGTCCCCAAATCTTCCCAACCCCCCAGTTTTAGATTCCTTCCAGCAGCACAGGGCACTTCCCTCTCCTTGGCTATCTCAGCCAGAAATTCTGGAACCCCATCTGCTCTTCCCTCTCTGTCCTTCTGCCCAGTCAGTGGCCAGGCGCTGTGCATCCTGCCTCCTGGCTGTTTCTCACATCCATCCCACCACCCTCCTTGCCCCTAGCCTCATTTGGTAAGTTGTAATTTATTTTCAGCCATTGCAGCATCCTCTCACACCATCTTCCCCGCCCCCCCCCCCAGCCTAGCTTCCTTGCTCTGTCTCTAACACCATTAGGAAGTTATTTCTGAAACAGAAGTTTGATCGTTTGGAAGAAACTGTCACATATTTTGCATCATGTGCACTAGTCATTTAGCCATTTTTTTTGACTCACCAAAGCTACCTTCTTTGCTCTTTATCTCTATGTACCCATCCCTGAGCTACTTTCTTAGACTTGAAATAGTGGCTTAATCTACCTACAGACTCAGTTCCTTTATTTTGGCTTTTATCAGAAGCCAAACTCTCCAGTAAGCTGTAATATTTTCCCTCTTCAACCACGTGCCGTCCCACTCTAGACTGGGTTTAATAGGACCAGCGTTGCCTACACCCTAAAGACTGGAACCTGGCCCTGTGGGAAGTATGACAGAAGACCCATGAGGAAACTCAGACCTACCTGATCATGAGACCTCATCCTTAGTAGTTACATCTCTTACTTCTTAAGGTTTTCTGGCTACTTCTTTTCTTATCCCTGACCTCAGCGAGTCTTGTTGCTCCTTGCTGAGTACAGTCCTCACAGTGATTCTCTCAGCTCCTGGCTAATTCTTCACCGAGGACCCCTGTGACTCTCTGTTGTCATTTGTTTCTGGCTGGCACCTCGTGGCTGTTTCAGCCCTTTTGCCTCCAGGTGTGGTTCTCTGACTTCCCTTCTGCGTGCCTATCTCTGGCATGTGGTAACTGACCAGTCCTTGCTTTGTAGCCTTTACTGCCTGGAATTTGGGGATTTGTTTAGAGCCTGGCTCTCCTTGCCCCCACCACACCATCAGTACCTTGTTGTCTCAGGTGTACCTACAGGTCACAAAGGCCAGCTGTGCAGACCAGTCTAGTTAGTAAGTTATCTTGGTTCCTTATCTTTTCACTCTCACTTTCCTGCTGCTTTTTGCCATTCCATTAGTTAACCACTTCTTAGTCTGCCTTTCAGAAGGGGAATGGAGAGAAATAAGTTCATTGAGACTTTCCTTTCTTAGCACATCAGTTATATTTTAAAAAACCAAACACACTTGCCCTAGAGTTTGCAATATGCATTTACAACTAATCCAAGTTAAAACAAAAAGTCCACTTTCACATAATACAATACTACTTCATGGACAGCGTACCTAATAATAACAAAATAATCCTGATTTCTCCTTCTCATCCCTTGTATCGTTGCCACCATTCATTTCATGTATAAATAAGCATACATAATTAAATACATTGTTATTGTTGTTTTTTGAATAAACTGTTATTTGTTAGGTCAATTAAGAATAAGAATAATAAATGTCTTTATTTTCCCTATACTTATTTCTTCTTCAATGCTCTCTTTCTTTATGTAGATCTGAATTTCAGACCTGTATTATTTTCATTCTCTCTGAAGAATTTCTTTTAATATATCTTGCAAGGGAGGTCTACTGACAATAAATTTTCTCAGTTTTTCTTTGAGAAAGTCTTTATTTCTTTTTCACTTTTGAAGGATAATTTCACAGGGTATAGAACTCTGGGTTGGTAATTTTTTCTCTCAATTCCTAAATATTATATTCCATTCTCTTTTTGTTTAAATGGTTTCCGAGGAGAAGCTGGATATAATTCTTATCTTTGTTCCCATGTAGCTAAGGTATTCCTCCTCCCCACCCCACCCTCCAGCTTCTTTCAGGATTTTCTCTTCAATTGACTGTAATTTGAGAATAATATGCCACAGTGTCCTAGGCATTTGCCCTGCACGGTGTCCCCCTGGCATCCTGGATCTGTGGTTCGGTGTCTGACATTCACCCGGAGAAAACTGTCAGTCATTGGCGCTTCACACGTTTCTTCTATCCCTTTCTCTCTGTACTCTCCTTCTGGCGTTCCCATCATGCCTGCGCGGCACCTTTGGTGGTTGTCCCCCAGTCCTTGGGCATTCTGTTGTTTTCAGTCCTTTTTTCTCATTGCCTTTTGGTTCTCAAGGACTCCATTGACATATCCTTTAACTCAAAGAGATTCTTTCCTCAGTTGTGTCCAGTCTAATAAGCCTATAAAGACATTCCTTGTTTCTTAGCGTTTTGAGCTCTAGCATTTCTTTTTGGTTCTTTTTTGGGATTTTCATCTCCGTGCTTACATTGCCCTTGTTGTCTATTTTATCCATTAGAGTCCTTAGCATATTAATCATAATTCTTTTAAATTTCCAGTCTGATAATTCCAGCATCTCTTCCATATCTGGTTCTGCTACTTGCTCTGTCTCTTCAAATTGTGTTTTTCACCTTTTGTCATGCCTTGTAAAAATTTTTTTAATTAATTAATTAATTATTTTAATTGTTGATCTTGTACAGTTTTCTGTCTTTTATTCCCACCCCAGCCCTCCCCACCTCCCTCCCATTTCCACCCCCCATAGTTTTTGTCCATGTGTCCTTTATACTGTTGCTCTAAACCCTTCCCCTTTTCCCCTGAAATTCCCTCCCCTCTCCCCTCTGGTGACTGTCAGCCTGAAAAAAAAATTTTTTTTTTGATAGCTGGACCTGATGTACTGGTTAAAAGGATCTACTGCACTCATAAAGCGGCCTTTAGTAATGTGGTGGTGAGGTGCTAGGGGAGAAGAAACCTAGCATATAACTTTGATTAGATCTTAATCCTTCAGTGAGCCTGTGCCTCTGGGCTATGAACTTAACAAGTGTTTCTTAGCTTTACCCCCCCGGCCTTAGATGGGACAGGAGGGCTAGGTGGGCCGGAGTTCTGCAGATATTAACTTGTTAGAAATGTAGACGTTTACCAGATTTGCATACTGTCTCATCTTTTAAACCAAACTGCAACCCATATATATAACTTCAGGACTTGGCACAGAGTTGCTTTTTAATCAGCTCTCAACTTTGTGGCCTGATCCTTGGGATTAATGATAAAGGTGACTTCAAGGTAGGTACCTCACACCCTTCTGGGAGAGATGTTTGCCGCACTCACTGTACTTTGGCCACCCTCGTTACAAGTTCATCACACAACTTGTTTAACGTGTTTACTTTTTAAACACTTGGAGAATTAACAGGTGGCTGCATGACTGAGGTGTTTGTTTTAACAGGCTAAAAAGTGGGGGGTAATTTAGACACACACTATGATGCAATAGGAAAATACCTAATTATTCCATTTTTGGCTCAGCTTTTAGTTTCAGTTAAAACTGCTGATAGCAAGGCTCAACAAGCCTGTTGGAGTAGCAAGTCCACCTAACACTGCCTTCATGTGAGAAACCGGCTCACTAGCAATCACAGTCACTCCACTGATTTGTGCGTGCAGCCCTCCTCTTGGCTGGAGTTCCAGAACTTAGTAAAGGGTCTCTTTTCATAGTATCTGCTATTCATGTTTTGATGTGAATATAGAAGGCTCTGAAAGTCCCATATCTGTTTCAGCATGCTCTAGACGCCAATGTATAGCATTTTCTGTCTGAAAATAGAATGCTCAGAAGGTAAAATCCTGAAAACAAGACAGCTAATTGTTAATTTGCCTGGTATGTTCACCCTGATGTGCCCAGATATAGGTTATGATTGGTTCTCGAACTGTCTTCATTAAGCAATTAGAAGGAGCAAGGAATTTTGCTGGATAGTTGATCATTTGGTTTGGGGTCAAGGGATTACTCTTAGATGTGCACAAGGTTAAAGATAGGTATTCAAGGTCAGGGATAACTGACCTTTTCTTTAAAGGGCTAGATAGTAAATGCTTTAGGTTTTATGAGCCATGAAACTCTCTCATAACCACTCAGATCTGCTGTTGTAGCATGAAAACATTCATAGATAATGCATAATTGAATGAGAGTGGCTATGTATCAATAAAACTTCATTTACAAAAGCAGGCGGTAGGCTGGATTGACCCATGGCCCTCATTTGTCAACCCCTATTCTGGATCCCAGAAGATATACCACTAGGCTATATAAAACAGCAATAGTTTTCAGTTAACTGGACTAATACATATAAACCTTCAATATTCATAGGCAAAACTTCCCTGTATTTGTATATAACAAATTTGTTGTCAGGAAAAAAAGTATTCTTTTTTTCACTGGCTTCTTTGGGCGCTAATCCAAATAATGTTTTTATTTATCAGTTATACCCCATTTCCTTCCCGAAATAATTTGGATAGCTTATAATAAAAGACATGTTTACCTATCACAATAGATACATAAAGTCAACACCCACAAAGAAGGGCACAGGAAGCAGCCTCTGAATCTTTCGTATCTGTCGCCAAGTCAGACTGGGGGCTGGCCCACTGCTGGGACTGAACAGACCTGGGAACACCACCTAGGTTTCATTCTGCTTTGCTCCTTAGTTTATCTTCTCTAGCATAATTTCCTTTCTGAAAAAAAAAAAATACCCCCCATGTTTTATGTTAATCTGCTACCAAAGGAAGTGTTAGTGTCTGGCATTTTTCTTCTGATTGAAGTATAAGCCCAGAACTGTTAAAGCAACTAAGTGGGTGGATGGGAAGAAAAGACAAAATTATAAGCTAATGAAAACTGGTGGCAAGTGACCTGTTCAGAGTAGATTCCAAGGCTCATAGAGCCAAGGGACTGTTTCCCATCAGTCAGAGATCACAGCTTTGCTGTCTGAGGGAAAGGGATGTGTCATTACTTTAGAGTTTGCTGGTCAGAAGCATACCCGAGAAGGTAGACCAGAGGAGGTGGGAATTCTGGCTGAGTGGCAGGGAGAATACTTTTAGTGGGTGTCAGAATGTGGAAACGAGACCAAATGATTGGAAAGACTGCCAACTGGAACTGTGGCTCCAAAGACTGTTCTGAAATAGGGAAACTGGTCTGTGGGAAAACCATGATTGTGTACAAATGACTGTGATACAAGGTCTTAATTTATAGCAGACTCGAATACTCAGCCAAGGGGCTACAGAGGGCCAGGTAGAACCCAGGGGGATCTGCTTAGATCCCTGGCATTGGGGAGGGAGACAGACACACTCATTAGACACTAGGAAACATGGGTACCAGGAAAGGATCCACTCTCAAGTAAAGGTCAGAAAAGCTCATTTACTTGGTAGTTGGATTAAAATGAACAAAGTAGAACCAAAAGCAACACAGGCAGAATTCAAGACAAACAGGCCACTCTCCTGAAAGAATTTTAATATGTGGTGGTGTCTAACCCTGTGATATATAAGAAATAAATTCTATAATTGACACCTAGGAAGATGTTTGGTGTCTTTTAAAAATGTTTTATCTGTTCTGTAAATTTATAAATGTTGCAACCTTTAAGCTGGAAATTAAGATTTTCCAGCTTAAGCTGACATTTCTTCTCTCATTCGCTCTCGGTGAAAAGACAAATCGGTGCAGTGTTTGTGAGGAGGGGGCAATATGGCATATCTGTCAAGGTAATACACATGCATACTATTTGATCCTGCAACTGGACTTTCATGATTTAGCTTTAAAAAAACTTTCACTCTCAATCTGGCAGATATATGTGCAAAGATAATCATTATAGTTAAAAAATTGCAATGAATTGCTTAAAAAAGTCTCAGATTAGAGAAGTTTTTGAATGTGAGAACTCTGTATAAAGGATCGCAGATTTGGATATACAAGCCTTTAAGTTCAGCAAGGATAAATAGTGAAGTGGAAAAAGTAAACTTCAGAACAGTATACCCAGAATACCCTCCTTCTTTGGAAGTAATAGTAATCAGTCGTGAGTGAAGATATGTTCATAGCAGGTCTAGAACCATACACAAAATTGTTCATGGTGGTTATGGCAGGTATAGAGGTTACGGTGTTTGAGAAAATAAGCTGTTTCTTATGGTCGACTATAATAGGGAACCCCACATTTCTTTGCTCTAACACTAGGGAGCAGGAGGGGCAGAGGGGACTTAAGTAGCTCCTGGGTTCACCTTGAGAACAGTGTGTCAGAAGCGAACAGCAGCTTTGCTGTTTATAACTGCGTATGAGGTTGAGGTGTCATCGTCACAGGTACGTACAGCCATGCCTGTCTGACTCGGGCATTTCATTTATTTGCCCATGTAGCAAATATTTACTGAGTGCCTATGGTGTGTCAAACACCATGCAAGGCCCCCAGACTATATAGCAGCGACAGTGCAAAGGTGACCTCACACAGACGGACGTGAGCTGTGATGAGGAGGCCTGAAGGACGTGCATTGTTCAGATGGACGCATGCAAGTGCCCAGTTCAGAGTAACGGCAGTTGGCATTACAACGAAATTCAGAGTTTTTTTTCTTGTCACGGCTCTTTTTTTCATTTTAGTCTCTAAGTTATATATTAATATAGAGTTTTTGAGGATCAGTGTTTTAATTATGAAACCTTCTCGGAAGAGTTCGTTTGGTGGGTCTGTGACAATGGCCCACACAGCCATCAAGCGGCTTTGGTTTCTAATCGCATCCACACGTCCTGTACTGACACTGCAGCCCCTCACCCCGCACAGGGAGGAATCTCTAAATAAACATTATCTTGATGCAAATAGACTGAGAAATAAATATAGATATGTAGACGTATAGATGCATATGCATATGTGTGTTTTGCCACTTATCACAAATGTTTGTGTTTTTCCCACAGAAAAAGCAAAGAACAAAAGATCTTTCTCGGGTGTTTCATTCTTACAGTCCGTATGATCACAAGGTAAGAGCTGCATGCGATCAGTGTGTTGGGCAGTAGAAAAATCTTTCTGAGTGTGTGGTACAGTCTTTCTGGGTACACAGTGACTTTATAGTATACCTTCCATTTTCATTTATATTTCTATTTTAATTTTCAACTCTACGTCTTTAAAAGAAACCAGAAAATTTGTATTTTGAACTAAAATAATTATATTTTATTCACATTAAAATCTAGTTACGAAGTCACTGAAATCTCAAAGGCTAAAATGATAGGTTTTGGGGTGTTTTGGGGTCTGATTGGGTTTTTCTTACCAAACAACCCAGTGTTGGACTTGGCTTTTGAATTGGTACAGGTAGTTGAAATATTAACTCCCAATTCTTGGTTCTCCATTGCTCCTGGTAGAAAGTTATTTTTCTAAATAAAAACCCTCACAAAAAGCAGTGCGTAGCATTACGTCTGAGATAACCCTGCTAATACTTTCACTACACGGAAGACCAAGTAGTGAAGTGGAACCCTCTGAATACGTCCCACGGATGCGCCGTGGCCAGTCTTCGTTCCTTTATACCGCACGCTCTCCACTCCCTGTGCTTGATGAATTTCCAGATATCTGTACCCATACAAGTACTTCACTATACATTTGTAGAAGATAAGGACTCTTTTGAAAAACCAATTTTTAACTGTTTTTAAAGAAAATGCTCAGTACCACATCTTCAGAGGGAAATACATTGCAAGATTTCTGAGAGTTCTACAAAACTTCTTCACCATGTAAGGTTCCAGTAAATCTATTAATTGGAGGTGATTTCAGAAGCAAACAAAAAATTTGCACAGTTGAATTGCTAATATAAACTTAAATCGTTTTCTATGAATTTACAAGGAGACATGTGGTGGGGATTTTTTAACTAGCCAAAATAAGTAGTGTGAAAACTACTTTCCTCAGTTGAGAATATGAAGATGTCTGGATTCAGGAGGAAAAAATTGTGCCAGTTGTTCATAGAAGTTGAAAGAATTTGAATAGTTTCTAGTGTTTCTATAGTGACCAATTAACTTAAGCACCAAAAATTTTTAAAAGATGTGTTTATGCTCCTCCATGTCACCGTGGCTATTTATATTTATAAGACTAAAAAGTATATCAAGTTACTTTTTTGAAGTTAAATCAGTCACTTTGCAGAATATAGCAACTCGTTTGAAAGAAATTGAGAGAGCCTCCAGCTTCTGACAACGCAGACAATGCAGACGGAAGGTGCAGACTGTTGAGTAACACACAATAGCAAAAGGAATGAGATTGGCCAGATTTCTGATGGAAAGGCTGAATTTTTAAACTTTTTCTAAGGTTTTATTTATTTATTTTTAGAGAGAGGAGAAGGGAGGGAGAAAGAGAGGGACAGAAATATCAGTGTGTGGTTGCCTCTCATGCACCCCCTACTGAGGACCTGGCCTGCAACCCAGGCAGGTGCCCTGACTGGGAATTGACCCAGTGACCCTTTGGTTTGCAGACCGGCACTCAATCCACTGAGCCACACCGAAACAGTTGAGTTTTTTTAGATGAGGCTATGTAATGAACATAAATGCAGCAGTGGCTAAAGTTAACATTTAACAACAGCAAAACTGTGACAAATGTTTTGCCTGACTTGTCTATAATTTGCCCACTTCTAACATCTTTTTAATTCACAGTTAAGGGAAATTCCACTATTCTTTTATTAGAACTCTTAATGGAACTTAGCCATTTGCAGCTTCTACCAGCTTCCTCTTCATATCCTTTGTGGCATTGTATCAAAGTCACCTCAGATTATTTTGGCTTCCCTTGTGAAGACTTCATTCCTCTACAAATTAGTCATCAGGCAATGAGGAATTGAATATAAGTGCTAGATGGGGTTCCTTTTGATCTTTGCTTTGAGATCAGTAATAAATTATTATAAGTAGCTAGACTACTTGATGAGTGATTTTTGAAGCTTGCAAGGTTTGACCTATTGACATTCTGTTTTATTCGTATGTGTTGTGAAGGAAAAGGGAAAAATTTCCTTCTAGACAGCTCCCCTGCCCCTTAGTCGCCTCCTCCCATTTTCCCAGTTCGATCCGGGCGAATCCGCATTACTTTTAACCTTGTCTCTTATTGACTGGTGTCCACGAAGACTGACATCACAGGGTTTGAGTAGCTTGCACTATTTTCTCAGTCTCAGAATGTTCCTTCTCCCCTATAAATAAAATGATAGAGGATTGTGATTCAAGTTACTTTGTCATTTTAATTAACCAATTATATTTAAACAAATTAGTTTTCTAGGCAGATAAGTTTTAGTTTAGAACATTTTGTAAGAGGTGGTTACGGTTGGCTGAAACGTGTCATGTGCAGTGACATTTCCATAGTGACCTTTGGGTTAAATATGCGCATGCACTGTAAATGAAAGCTTATATAAAATAAAGTATAGGCTGTGTGGAATTTGCTTTAAAAAAGAATTCAAGGAGGGGAGTGGGTAGGGTAGATGAAAAAATTGGCCCTGCCTTGATGACTATTGACACTGAATGATGGGTTTCTGGGGTTCATCCCTCTACTCTGTTTATTTTCTGTGATTGAAATATTCCATAATAAAAAAGATGCAAAAGTAAAATAACTGTGGTCTGCTCCTAGTAGTGAATGTTATGGCATTCTTTTCCTTTCTAGCTAAATTCCTTATATTGTTAATGTTCCCCTTGGTGTAAATTTATACCACAGAAGGACTGTCCGCATTTCAGGGGGTTCATTATGCTGAGTAAACTCAGAAATGAAACTCCTGTCCTTACATTGGCAGAATTTCCTGGGGCTTCATCCCAAATTATAGTGGGTCACTTAAATGATAGCCTTGCTTGCTAGAAACTGTTAAAACAGTTGTGATTACAAAGGGTCGTTAGTGCAACCGTTTTGTTCTCTGTGAATCAGTTGTGTTTGCTCTTCTTTCCTTCCCCCAACCAAGATCCTCCTGCCTGACCCCCGGACACAGGACAGTCACAGGTTAAACAAACGTGGTGTTTGAGTCAGACCAGGTGCATTTCTTAATGTCCTGCTCTAAAGCCTTTGTTTGGGTTGTAAATGGTCAGTTGGTTTTCTCTTAAATGCTGTTACAAAAAACAAACAGAGCTTAGAACAAAATGTGCACTCAGAATGAGCCTTAAGGAAAATACCTGATTTATGTTTTATACTCTTAAGACACATTTTGCTGGACACTGGAAGAATTTCACTTTGGACTGTTATCTCTGGTTCCATGCCTATTTAACAACTCCTTTTTCAGGAGTTCTTACAGATTTATGCAGAAAGGCTTTAACCAGAGATAATTCCCATTTATCTGTCCATTAGTAAAGGAAATTCAAAATACAGGTAATATGATGGTATTTTGTGCATTATATTTATTCTGTTACTTTAATAAACATAATAATCATAGCTTGTAATATCTGAAAACACAGCATACTAACTACCAGGAAAGGTTCAGGGCCACAGGCCTTCTAGGTCATAGAAAGCCAACTTGGAGTTGGGTTTTTCCTTTGGATAAGTCACAGGTAAGTAGACTAGTTCTCATAATAATTAAAACATTTTTATGAAAGCTTTGCAAATTAGTGTGTGCTTTCTGTAGTTTGAAAGAAAATATTGCTATGCCTGTAAAAGACGTTTCTCTTTCTTATTTCCTTCTTTTCTTTATGGTTAGATTTGATCAAAGTTATGTGTTCAGGAGGAAATTTAGGTTTATTAGCTAAACACAGGTGTTTATAATCTGCTAATGTAAAAAGCTATTTTAAATGTAAAAATACTTGGAAAGAAAAAAATTCAAAATTTTTGTTTAAGTATATAGTAGTTTCTTAACATCTGCAAAGTTGACAAAGTTCCTAAACACAGTTAATCTGTATGAATTCATAGATATTAGACCATTAACAGTGAATCTTTAACAGGCTGTCACTATTATAGTTTCTGTATTTTGTGAGGTGGTGGGTTTCTCATTTTCTTTTAGTGACTTGTTATTTTAATAATTTTCTATGTTTGAAGACATAATTCAATGGACACACAGGAAACATTACTATATAGCACCTGTACTGATGAAGTAAGCTTTTCTTTTTCTTTTGGAGACTAATGCTATTTTAATAATTTTCGACCTGCATAGACATGTATCAGTTGAACTGTACACAAATTCATATGTGTTTTAAAAAAATACAGACAACTGTACTTGAACAACAATAAAATAATTTTTAAAAAAAATTTTAAAAAACAGCTGTGTATGAAGACGCTTGCGAAGCTAGCGTGTGAGTGAGATGGAAAACGAACATGAGTGCTTTACTCAACCCAGAGGTCTTTTGTGCCGCCGTCTCAGCTGTGACTAAAACACAGCTCAAACCCTGTGAGCAAGCTAGCCTGGGCCCAGCCTGGCCGAGTTACTGTTTCATTCTCTCTCCGCACCTCATTACTTCTTCAGTCCCCTATCCACAAACAGACCACTTTTTAAAAAAATAGTTCTAACAAACAAAGATGCCTGGTTTCCCAAACCACAGTCAACCCCTAGCAGCAGTTAAAAAGAGGGTGGTTATTGCTTTAAGAAGTCAGCTTCATTAAGAAGTGGCTGCACACTAAATGAAGGCAAGGCCAAGGCCATAAAAACTATAAGTCATTAACAGAGGAACTCTAAAAGTGCAGCTGCCCAAGACCAGTTAATTTGGACCCAGATGCCCAAATATCCCCACACATTTTAATAGTTCCAGGGTAAAATAAATGGGCCTAAATTGCATCAAGAAACAGATGTTTCGTTTTAAAGTAGTGGAGATGTGTATAATCTATTTTTAGAATCATTGATATAAGAATACATTTTATTTATCTTGAAACTCTCTTAGAACAGCTGGTTGCTAAGAAGGTTGGATAAGTGAAGTATTACTATAGAGTTGTTTTAATAAAAGAAATAGTGAAAGAGTGGTTGAGCATGTGTTGGTAGTTGGGTAAGGGACAGAAATGTGTATGAGCATAAAAGATGAGAAGGTAGAATCACTATTCCCACAAATTACTCATTATATAATTAGATACTGTGAAGGTTGAATTCTTTGAGAATTATTATATTTTTATATTTAGAATTACTCTAGGCATAACTTGAGTGGAATAATAGGTTAATATATCAGTACAATGTATTTTTTAAAAGATTTTATTTATTTACTTTTTAGAAAGAGGGGAAGGGAGGGAGAAGGAGAGGGCGAGAAACATCTATGCGTGAGAGAAGCACCGACAGGTTGCCTCTCGCATGCCCCCAACTGAGGACCTACCCCTGACTGGCATGTGCCCTGACTGGGAATTGAACCTGGGACCTTTTGGTTTGCAGGCTGACGCTCAATCCACTGAGCCACATCAGCCAGGGCAGTACAGTGCATTTTTAATTGCAATATTAAATATACAAAAATATTCATGTATTTCCATAACCCATGTTTACTAAGACAACCTTAGGAATGGTTGTTAATACAAACATAGCTGGGAATTCATATCTACTAGCGTACAGTGATACATAGTAAAAAAAAAAATGTAGAACATTTTCTGCAGCTTTGTTTGGATAGAAGCATATAGCAAAAATCTATTTCAGAAGTCTAGTGAGGGGGGAAGTCTTGGTTTCTACCACTGTTCTTTCTTTTCTAAGAGACTAATAGTCTCTTTGACATTGTTTCATAAATACATATATCATACCTTAAGGAAAAAATAGTTTTATTTTGGAAATCATGCATTGATTTACATTTCTCCATTAATCAGATTGGTCTACTGATTTAAGATAAAAGTCACTTTGCATTTGAAGAATAATGGCCATTTGACTCAGTCCTGAGGCAGCCACAGTATTGTCAACCCTTCATTATCTCCTGTGCTTTGAATAACATAATGTCGCAACAGAGCTGTAAGTTGTTCTTCTAGAGAGGGAGATGGCAATTTGGATTATTGCCTGCTGGCCCTGCTGAGCTTTGAGCTATCTGCTGTCTGGAAATAGCAAATTCAGTTTTTAATGGATCCGGCACTCTATGATAGCCAGATTTTCATGGCACATGCAGATAAAGAAACAAGTTATTGATTTGGCATGTTTATGCCATGCTTAAAACAGTTCTCTGCAAAATCCATTTGTGCACTTAACTCTATTCCCCATCTTTGGCAAAGACTGCAAAATGTTTAAAAAGTAATTTTAGGGATGTTGCTAAATATCGGGAACGATTGGATGAATGTCTCATTGATTGACTTCCCTTACTGTTATATTTTCACATGTCATACTAAAACCATGGTCCAGTCATGGCCTTGAAACACAAGGAAGTGAGCACTTTAGTAAATATTAAACCCGTTTATCGACCCCATCAACTCCACTCAAAGGCCAAATGGATAACTCAGCCTCAGAATAAAAGACATACTAAGTCAAGGAGTTCTCGGTGTAAAATTTCTGCTTTATTTGTTAAAATATCTTCTTTCTCAAGGTGACCATATAATTGTTACAGAACATGCAGACACAGTTCAGCTGTTTCCTACCTCAACATACTTCCGTAGCTGCCCTTTTAATCTCTGATCTGTGCCAGCCTGATCCAAAAGCGTTTTCCTCGTTTCTGACACTTCTCAATTTGTGATTCAAGTTGAGTAGCAGATCATGTATTTTGAGCCTAACTTTGATATTATTTTTATGTATTTTTCTATTTTCTTCTAATATATCATTGTTCTAAAAAGTAAACATTTTTACATGTTCGTTTAATTTATTTTGTTACTTTATCTGCCGAGATGGGTGGTATTGGAAGTATGTGTAAATGGCAGAGGTTTTACTGTTATTGAAATGGTATATCTGGGGACCCATAGATGCCAGAATTCTGCTCTGCCAGTCACTCTGAGAATTGACAAGGAGAATTGAATCCGAGTGGATTATTTTACTGTTATTGTTATTATTCAACTATTTAAAGCACACCATGTAACGGGCACCATCTTCAAAGCTTTAAATGCGCATATGACTCATCAAGCTTTACAGCAACCTGTAAGATGAGTAATCTTATTATCTCCCTTTCACAGATAAACTGAGACAGAGAGACTAAGTAACTGTTCAAGGTCACCCGTCTGGCAAGTTGTAGAGATATCAGACCACAGAGTCCATGCCCACCACCCCTATGCCACAAGTAACTGACCCACGCACTGTGTAAGACGCTCTAATAAAAGGTGGACTGACGAACACAGCTCAGGCTCAAGCCTGAAGTGGGCCCTCATACCCTGCCTCTCTCTGCCCAGCCCCAAATCTAAATCTAAATAATAAACTTTATGTAGAAATAGGAGTGTTAAAAGGAATAAGGAGAGACAGGGTACAGTAATAGAAACGGAGAGAGCATTGAGGATTCACTTAATGACCTTCCTCTAAAGCAGCCGATTGAGCAGGCAAGCTTATCCTAAAAACCACCACCCTCACCTCCAGTCTTCCCCGACCTGATTAATTCGCCCTCAGCATGGGGCACAGGAAACTTGATTCAAGCTGGACATCCAGGCCAATATCATCGGAGACCAATGGATGGTGATTAGGCACCGTCAGGTACTCTGCTTCTAACAGAGCCCTGTCTAACTTGCTTTTCTCCTCAGCTCCCCGTGGTGGGTGGGAGTGTGGGGCAGGTGGACAGTATGGTGGTTCCAGCCAAAGGACTGGCATTCGTAAGACCAATGCAACAAGGGATGTTCAAGCCAGAGGAACAGGGCAGAACCTAAAACCTAAAGCACAGGGAAGGGTTGAGGAGAGATCAACTGAAGTCATGGTACATAGATATGAGAAAAGGGTGTCAGGGTGGGCTAGAAACAGGTAGAAGGCTGTCCTGTTCTATTTCTCAGGACATCAGCTAGCACTTGGAACTTCCTCTTATAGGTAGGTGGGGTAGTAACAGAAACTGCCTCCCCCCAACCCCCATCCCCATCGTGGGTTTTGCTACTCTGGGTTCCTTTTGCCTGCCACAGATAAAAATTGTGACTCTCAGTGCCAGAGTTTGATAAAAAGGAAAGGAATTGTTTATTCAAAAGTTACACAGGTTTAGAGTAATGGCAGAATGTTGCCATTAAGTCTCACTCCCTTTAGAAACACACACACACACACTCTCTCTCTCTCTCTCTCTCTCTCTCTCTCTCTCTCTCTCTCTCTCTCTCTCTCCCCCCCCCCTCCCTCTCCCCCTCCCTCCCCTCCCTCCCCTTGCCATATCAGGCCAGTGAGGGGTACTGTATCTCAGGAAAAGAAACAGAAGTCCATAGCTCAGCCAGTCTCCTGTTCTTATTCCCAAACTGCATCCTCATGGTGGGCCAGGGCTTCCTTTTGCATCCTTTCAAACTGCACGTGGCCAAGCCCCTGCCTGAAGTGCTGCTACATAGTCAAGAGGGCTCCTCCTTCCCCAGTTGCGTGGTCAAGAGCCGGGCACGGCTACTACATCCTGCTTTTCTGTTTCTTTCTAAGCTACATGGTCAAGACAGCCCCTCTCCCCACTCCCAAACCACATGATTAAGCCCCAGCATGACTGCTGTGCGTGGGATTAAATCCTGGCACAGATCTTCCTCCATAACCCCGTTTTCTGCTCCTCCCACACTGGGTTACACCTGCCAGTAGTCTGGTTTCTTCTGCCTTTCTTGGCTGCCATTGTTAGTCCAGGCAAGCGTAGCCCTATGTTGTAGAAGCCGCCTCCAAGCCACTATCACAGGCGCAGGAAGCCCCTCTGGCTACATTGCATCATGGGTTAGAGTCACGCCCATCTCCCTGACTCTGAGCAGGCACGGGTTTTAACATTGTTAAAACACTGGCCAAGTTCTTCAGATATGCAAAGCACTCTCAGTGGCCCAGCTCCACTTCCCTCTTCCAAAAGATAGTTCTGGGTGTTTTCTCCATTTTGGGGGGCCTCCAGCTCAGCACCCTGTTACAGAGGCATGAAATAGAAGATAGAAAGTTTCCCAGGTCATTATTTAAGAATGTCCTATTCAGTAGCGTATTCTCTCCCCTCACAGGCTCTCCCAGAAGTATTAGTAATAGGGAAAAAGCAAAGTTCATGATCAAATCCTTTGCTAACCTTCAGTATATTGCAAAAGCATTGATTTAAAAATAATCTAAAGAAGATCTACATAGATATGGCAATTATTGTATTTTCAAATTATCTATCAAATCTAAAATATCTTGCTTTCTGCTGTCATTGGTGATACACTGCCTCTACGAAATTCACTAGCAGAAGGAAGAACCCAGCAAAGGGCAGAGGAACTGCATTGTACTAAGACCCAGAGGACATGTATGTACCCCCCCCCCGCCCCATCCCTGGGCATCTTGTCTTTCACCATTCGACCAGCACCCCTCGGGCCCCCACCACTTATCCCCTGTCATCAGTCTTTGCACCAGTTAAAATCTGTCATCATACTCATACAAAAAAAAATCTAATGACAACATTTTAACCTGGGAAATCTGTCTGGAAAGTTGTTTGGAAGGCACAAAGAAATTAAATTAAAAAGTGTCCATACTTTATTTTCGAGGAAGAATTTTACATTCCCCCTGAAAAATATAATTTGTTTCTCAGCAACACATTATCATAAAATATACTTAATGACTTCATTGTAGCTGAAGTTACTTTTATTGAGATGTTCTGAGAAACAGTGATGCTAGTGGTGCTTACAACGAGTCATGTAGGCATCCATTAGAGGACTGCCGTTTCTCTTCTCTAGCTCTGCTGCCCAAGTTTTAAGACTGTCAAGGGTCCTGTGATTGGTGGAGTGTGGGCCGATGCTGATGAAGGCATGGGCGTCCAGACCTGGCCTGTGTCTTCCTCAGCACATTATTACCAGCAGCACAAAGGTCCCCAGTCTCCGTGTCATCTCATGTGATCACCAGCCTTTGGTACGGATTCTGACATGTGCAATTTCCACAATTCTCTTAACAAAGAATAGTGAAATGAAAGTACTTCCATGGGCCAACAATTTGTTCTCTCTAGGGTTTTTGTGCAAGATTAAGAAGACGTGATTACAGTTAGCATCTATTGTGCTTTTTTAATGGGTGCATTAACACTCTTCTCTTGACATTGGAAAACAAGAGAGTTTTGGCATCTGGGAAGGAAATAAGTTACCCAGCTTCTTCTAATGATTGTTCATATTTTCCATTATTTAACACTGTACCTTTGGGTGCCTTTCAGAATTCCAAAGGTATTTTAAATCCACATGTGTCAAATAAAAATAAAAGAGCTTTAAAAACTCAAGTTCTTTTTAATTTAATCCTATTATTATATGGAACACATGGGTAAGAAAGAATATTTCATTTTTAATTACTGTAAAGTATAATAATCCAGTTGCTATGCATAAAACAGAAATCTCTCTAATTCAATTTAGAGTTTTTTTGGATGGGGATAATTTTGAAGCAGCTTGTTAGTCTTTATTTCTAACATTTTATTTCTTATCAACATTCCCTTTTTCTAATTTAATTTAAAATAGAGTTTTAAGTGGATGTAGCTAAGGTCTCTGGGTTTGCCCTGCCTCCTCCACGGTGTGCTTGCTCTCTTTTTTTTCCGCGTGTCTCAATACCAGCTGATTATCTTCCTGTACCCATTCTTTGTATTCGTGTTTGTTACTGTTTTACTTACTTTTACATTTCTCTGCACAATTTCTTGGAGGTTCTTGCTTTTTACCCTCTGTTATGTTTCTGCTGGTGGGCATAATTCTTAGAGGCTTCAACACTGAACTGCCCTTCCTTTGGAGGCAGTAATGTAAAAACTCAACGCTGGGCTCATCCACTCTCCCTTCCTGGTCTCACACTGTAGAGGGGTGAAGGCCCTTAGAGCCCGTCTAATCCTGCCGCTCTCCCCAGTCCCACCCCCACTGTTTAGGTGAGGAGAGGCCCCTTTGTCTTGCTGAATTTTTCCTGTAAGACCCAGTTTATTTTCACCTTCTTTGCATCTATTCTGATACACACAGAAAATGGTTCTTGTGCTACCACAATAGCATGCATATGTCTTTATTATTTCACTTTTCATGCTTTCGGAAGTCAGTTCCATTCAAGAAATGTAAGTTTTTTTTTTCCTAGGGCACAGGCACAATAACTGGGATAAAATGCTTATAATCTATGAGGCAGTAGGGCAAGATGGCAACAAATACTGCATAGTAATTATAATGTTTCACTGTGTTATATATGTACTATTGACATAACTATTTCACCTTGCTACACTGTGAATGTCTTTAGGAGGGAATCATATCTTGGCTGCTTCTCTCTCTGTAGGGAAAGACCCTGAATTATGGAGTAGACTTTAATGTGTGATATATATGAAGTGTATTTTATTTTTCTTTTGATCCACGTACCATACTATCCCACAACAAATTCCTGGTTAAAATCCAGTGTGATAAGATAATTACCAGTTTGGGCTCCGACCATGTCACTGCGTAGTTGGAATGTTCCAGTAGTAATGTCCACAGCTGAGGGAGGATGTACCAAGTTTGTTTTGGTTTTTAGTTATAAAATAAGTAATAATGCACCTCATACAGTATTCAAAGAAATCCTCCCTCCTAACTCTGCCTTACAGATCCCTGTGCTCCTTTCCAGAGCCAACCACTAGTTCCGGTTTTGTGTTTATACCTCAACAGTTAATTTTTTGCATATATAGGCACATACCTGTATGTGCGTTTTTATATAGCTATATGCTTTTTAATTCAAACTTTAGCGTACTACAAATTCTTTTGTTTCTTTTTCACTTTACAGCGTGTCTTGGAGACAGTATGAATCAGGACATAAAGAATGGCCTGTGTCTTTGGTTTCAAATAGATGTGCATGTTCTATACCAGGTGTCCCTCGCCTTTATCGACTGGGCTCTTGCTGTTGGATCTGTGGGTGGCTTCTGATTTTTTGATCTTACAGGCAGTGCCACAGTGTATAATCACACAAATATGCTGTTTGTGCCTGTTTAAATATCAACTGTATAATAAATTCCTAGAAGCAGAATGGCTGGATTATAAGTGTGCATTGTAAATCATGATGGGGATTGCTAGACACCAACTAAACAGGATGCTCTAATGTCTCCTCCCGTCACCGTTGGAAAACAGTGCTTGTCCCACCACACCCTCCCTTGCCTTTTAAAATGCTTTCCTGTTAGTGAAAAATAGTATCTTCTTATAGTTTTAATTTATGTTTCCCTTCCTAGTGTGGCCACTCAGTTGTCAGAAATAGCCACAAAAATAGAATAATTTGGTTTTAGCTACCTCCACATTTGTAACTTCAATTTCTGAATCCTACACATACCAGCTATATGACCTTGGCAAGACACTTAAGTTTTCTGACTCTAAAACACTGATAATCATGTGACATGCCATTCATCACAACAACACGGCCATTATAGTGTTGCGACCTCAATGATTAGAAGATATATCAAAAATTGAAAGGTGCTAAAATTGTAAAGAAGGAATGTACATTTTAGAATTAATGAAATTTGCTGGTATCTGCCCTAAGGGAGTGCCATAAGGATAATCTGGAGAGCCCGTAGAACAGCACCAGCAAATAATAAGTGCTCAACAAACATCTGTTATTCTTGCAGTAAAGTGGTAGCTACAAGAATGTCAGCCTCACTGCTAGTACTTAGCACATAGTATGCTCTCAATAAATAACATGTGCTATTATTATTAATGCAAAATTATGGTTAATAGAATGGAAGCAGGGATTTCTGTCTGTTTTATTTTTGATTATTGTTATTCTATTAGAGTTGTCCCAATTTGCCCCCATCGTCTCCCACCGCCTGCTCCCACAGTCAGCCCCACCCTGTTGTCCATGTCCATGGGTCCTTTATACCTGTTCCTGGACTATACCCTTCCCCTTCTTAGCCCCTTATCCCCCTCCCCGCTCCCCTCTTGTCCCTGTCAGTTTGTTCCGTTTCCATGCCTCTGGTTCTATGTTGCTCATTTGTTTTGTTCGTTAGGTTCCTCTTGTAGGTGAGATCATATGGTATCTCTCTTTCTCTGCCTGGCTTATTTCACTTAGGATAATATTCTCCAGTTCCATCCGTGCTGCCTCGAAAGGTAGGAGCTCCTTCTTTCTGCTGTGTACTATTCCATTGTGGAAATGTATCACGGTTTTTTGATTCACTCATTTACTGATGGGCACTTAGGCTGTTTCCAGCACTTGTGAAACACGCTTGAAAAGAATGTGCCTCTTTGGGTTTATCTTGATGGGAACCCTTTGTGCTTCCTGGACTTGTATGACTTTTTCTCTCTTCAAGTTAGGGAAGTTTTCTGTCATAACCTTTTTAAACAGATTTTCTATCCCTTGCTTCTCTTCTGCTCTTTCTGGTATCCCTATAATATGGATATTATCATGTTTCATGCTGTCCTGCAGCACCCTTAAACTCTCATCATTCTTTTTGAGTCTTTTTTCATTTTGTTGTTCTGTCTGGGGATTTTTTTCTACCTTGTTCTCCAGCTCACCGATTCATTCCTCGCCTTCATCTGGCATGCTTTTGATTCCTTCTACTGTGTTCTTCTTTCAGATTTTGTATTCTTCGTTTCCTCTTGGCTCTTTATTGATAGTTTCTGTGTCCTTTTTCATGCTGGTGTAATTCACAGTAAGTTTCTTATAGTTTCCCTGGAGTTCTTTGTAGTTCTCACTGAGCTCAGTGAGCATCCTAATAACCGTTGTTTTGAACTCAGTGCCTGATAGTTTGCTTGCCTCCATTTTATTTAGCACTCTTTCTGAGGATTCCTCCTTTCTTTTCAACTGGGGGTTGTTTCTTGTCTCCCCATTTTAGGTGACTCTTCTTATTTGTTTCTGCTCCATAGATTGATCTATTTTGACTCCTTGTCTTCACATTGTGAACTTCCCTGGTAAGAGACCTGTGGGGTTCAGTGGTGCAGTCTCCTTGATCTCCTGATCTTGATACACTCAGGATGCCCTTTATGCTCTTCATATTGGCTCTCCGGTTGTAATTGGGTTTTAGTTGTTCTTGGGTCATTCTTTGGTGGGTCTTTCCCTCTGGCTGGCTCACTGAGAGTCATTCCACCCACCACGTCTTGTATGCTGTTGTACAGATGCTGCCAGAACAATGCCAAACAGCCCAGGAAACAAACCCACACCCCCAAAATTAACACCCACCCATTCACACTGTCAATAGCAAATGAGACAATATTAATGAAGGCGTAAAGAGATTAAGACTAATATAAGACAGGAAAAATGAATAAGATATGATTCACTTAAAGAGAAATGATTTTGAGAGGGTAGAGGGAGGAGCAATAATAAAAGTATGGAGTAGGGACAAGACAAAAGAGAGAAAAAAAGGGAGAATTACACCATAAATAAAGGGAAGGAAGAAGGCAGAATGGATTAAGAGAAGTGAAGCGTATAATATTAGGTTTTAATAGAAATTTTTACAAATAAAATAAAATAACAAATTTTTAAAAAGTAGTGAGAGAAGAAAAAATAAGTAGGAACCAAATTGGAGAAAAAGATTCATTATTGCCCTATCAACAATAATGAGCAAAGATTAATGGAGGGGGGAGAGGAATAAGAGGAGGAAAATGAAAGAAAGGAAAGCTTAAGAGATATCCAGAGGAAAGAAAAGTGACTTTGAGATGATACATGGAGAAGGTATACTAAGAGTGAGGAATGAAAACCAGGCCAAGAGAGAAAAAATTTTAACTTTAAAACATGAAAATGAAAAGGCAGGAGGAAGGCAAAATGGAGTAGGAGAGGGGGGTGGTAAAATTTGAGATTTGAAATACAAAAATAGTGGCAATCTAGAAATAAAATTGGAGAAATGCAACAACAACCATCATATCTACAATGACAAGCCGATTGGTAAAGGTAGAAAGAGAATAAGAGTTTATTAAGAATGGGAAAAACATGTGATATGACTAATGACAAGAAAAATCGTTTTGAGAGGCTAGAGTGGGGAGAAATAGTAAGAGTGTGGAATGGAAACAAGTCATAGCAAGAGAGAAAATAAAATGGAAATAAGAAGAGGAAAGTAGAATTTAAAATGGATAAGAGAAGGGAGGAGGAAAATATGAGATTTGAGATAAACTCTAATAAAAACTAGTGACTTAATATGCATAAACTTGAAGGATAAGAAATGAATATTAAAAACTCTGCAGGAGAGAAAATAATGCAAATCATTATTTTCTGAAGAGTGCAGTGGAATTTGCCTCACTGTCCTCTCTTTCTGAATCCGCCCCTGTTGATGTCAGATGGTGTCCCAGTCTGTCCCTAGGTAGCCTCTTCGAGGTTACTAGCAATCCATAGTCTGTGGCTGTCTCCTTCCATTGTTAATCTAGTCAATCTGTAATCAGCAGTCATGTTTAAGCACCACAGGGTGGGGCAGAGTAATTCCTGCTGGCGGGGCTATTGCTTACCCTCAGGCTAATGCCACCTGGAGAGGAGCAGCCCACTTGAGCAAGATGGCTCCTACAGGATGGAGGATGACTCAGCACAGGGATCCTGGCGGTTGCTCTCTCAGTTCTTTCCCCAAATCCAATGTCCCCAGTCTGCCCCACAATGTCTCTAGTCCATTTCACCCTCCCTTCTCCAGAGCCCAGGATAAGTGACTGCAAACGAAATTAATGTGCTTTGGCCCTTTAAAAGGCTCTTTGCATCTCCAGACATCTCTTCCTGGCAGAATGGAACCCTGCCACTTTTCACAGCTGCATGTTATCTGGATTCCTTTCCCAGCTCTGGTGCTGTAGGCTGTTGTGGTGCTGTTCCACTTGGGGTGTGGACCCCGCACTTATCAGGGGGAACCTCTCTGCTGCTGAATTTCTCTCCAGCACTTCAGCTGCCACCCGTGGGAGCCCAGCCAGCCCTCTCATGTCTCCTCTGCACTCAGTACCAGTCACGTTGTGATGAAGTGGTTTCTTCTGTCTGTGGTCATAAGGCTTCTCTCCAGCTTTTGTTCAGTTGGTTATTTCGAATGATTCTCTACAATTTAGTTGTAATTCCAGATTGGTCCTGGGAGGAAGTTAGTGTAGCTTCCCCTTACTCCTCCACCATCTTGGATCTCTCTCTCTCTGTTTTGTTTAATGCCGTTTCTCCAACCCTTAAAACACTGGCATGTGGAAGGTGCTCTATAAATATTTGTGGATTGGAGAAATTAATCTGCTTCCTACTTTAAAACTTCAGCACAGGTGTACATAGAAATCTTACTTTTTTTCTGAGTAGCAGAAGCAGTGTTTGTGGATTTCAGGGTTCAGGGGTCATTAACTCTCCTCTACCCACCTTCATGCTCACCAGAACTTCTAGACCTTACCACAAACCACACAACTTAGCTTTTAAAACACCTGAACCCTATGGAACTAGGTGTAAACATTTATAAACCTTTATTCATAAACTGAGAAACTTTGAATAGAAAGGAATCTTTAAAATACCGTTGGTGTACATTCTTTTCTAAGCACTACTCAAAGCATGTTTTATGTAGTCTGTACAGGATTCTAACAAGAATTTTGTAAGATTCGTGCAAGTTCTACATTTTGGAGTTTACAGTTGTAAAATACAATATACCATTTTTACAGCTGATCTAGTCTTAAACTCTTGTTATACAGTTTATCCACTACAGAAAGAATAAAGAAACAAGGCATTTTATTTTAAAAGTATCATGAGTTTTTTTAACGGAACCTGAGCTCTCAATGAGAAATTTTTCCTTCTTCTTCCTGGCTATAAGGATGTGGACTCTAAGGAAGTCTTTTTTATTCTATAAAGTATATGTCTTTTATACTCTGCTTTTTGAATTTTATTATTTTCTTCCTTTATCTGCTTGACTCTATAGACTTCGCTTTATTTTACTTGGTTATAAGTATTTGAATATTGCCTCACAGCATAGGTCTGTCTGTCGGGGTGCATACAGGAGGAAACCGTTGATGTTTCTCTCCCTCCCTCTCTGTCTCCCGCCCTCCCTCTCATCAATAAATATATCCCCGGGTGAGGATTAAAAAAAAGAAATACAGACTTTGAGTATGTGTTTATATAAATATTTGTGTGCGTGTATATTATATATAAAGTAGATAGATCGATGGAAGTAAGGAAGGGTCGGTAGTAAGGCTGAAATATAAACTCTGGCTAATATCGAGGTTAGCTGGAATGATTGTATTCTCTTCTAATAGCCCATGTTTTATGGCTAATATTTTTCCCATCTATAAGTGGCCTTAAAATTCTTTGAAGAACTTCAAGTGTACTCAAAAATTAAATGCGGATTTTTTTTTTTTTTTGCCTTAAATTTAGTTGATAGTGTTAGATTCAGAGTCTTGTTGAAAACCCAGCCCATCTATTAAATCAGATAGCAGGTCCCTGCTCCAGGCCCTCTGTGGAAAGAACTAAAGCGCACCTGCTCCTGTATGAGCATTTCAATGTGGATGAAGGCCATGCCCACATGTTATAAAAGTCCACTTTTATCACAGACTGTTTGTCGGTGTGTTTATCTGACTTTACAGTCACTCACCTTCATCTTACTTGTAGAACATAAGGTCAACACCTGAAAGTTTGCCATGAAAAATTGAGGCAAACCTAGTACCTCCTACTGAAATACTGTCACAATCTGCAGTAAGGCTAGGACAACACATTAAAATTGCTGCCACGCCATCACTCAGTTCGTGCCCCAGAAGATCAGCATCTGCTAACACTTCAGGTCTGATTAGTGATTCAACATTCCCTTTATGTACTTTGATAGGCTTAAACATTCACCAGTTTTCACTTCAGTTATAATTTGTAAATGTATTCATTTATCAATAGAGACACGGCCCTGGCTGGGTAGTTCAGTTAGTTAGAGTGTTGTCCCCATGCGCCAAGGTTGTGGGTTTGATCTCAGGTCAGGGCACATATAAGAAGCAACCAATGAATTCATCAATAAGTGGAACAACAAATTGATGCTTCTCTCTCTCTCTCTCTCTCTCTCTCTCTCTCTCTCTCTCTCTCTCTCCCCCCCCCTCCTCCCTCCCTCCCTCTCCCCCTTTCCCTCCTCCTTCCCCTCTCTGAAAAATCAATAGAAATAAAAGATAACAACAAATGGTCTCAACTCATGGATTACAAATATTTTTCAAATCAAGTATTCATAATAAATTTTGAATATGTAACAGGCATGTATTTAAACTCCCCTCAAGATTGTAAAAACACTTATATAAGTATGTAATTTCATAATATTTAGGTAATACATTAGTAGCATAATTCATGCATGTTAGTATATTGCTCTCTACCAGGCTTTCTTCATCCCCCACCCCGCCATCTCCCTGCAGGGTTCTCCTCATTTGTTTCTCTTTGATGAGGCTGTTCCCCATTCACAATAGTGTTCTATTCTTTGAGGGCCCATGAGTGCTCCTATGCATCCCAAACATACATGCAGTGTACTTCAGGGCATTAACTTTCGGGTGGCACCTCAGTCCCACTGTATGCTGGACTGAACTTGTCCTCCCTCTCTACTTCACCCCCCTCCCCAGCATATATGCTCTGTATTTACTACAGTGATGAATATTAACATATCTGTCTAGCTACAAACCAGAATGTCATCCTACCCTCCTCCCTCTCCCTTTCCCCACTACTTTTGGTTGGTCAAATACTTCTCAGTCTTCTCCTATGATTTGTCTAGACTTGGCATCATCACCTGCATTGCACTTGCCTTTGCGCAGGCCTTCTGCAGTTCTCTGCTGGATTTCCTCATCTGTCTGAAACCGATTTTCCTATTTTCATTCCCACTGTTCTCCCAAATTCCAACTCATTCTCCCACTGTGTTGATGGGGATATTTATAAAATGCAATTCAAATTGTGTTAATCCCCTGTGTGAAATACTCTCACAGCCCTCGGTACTTACAGAAATGAAGCCCCAGCATGATGTATGAGGCCCTTAATGGCTAGGAGATCCTTTCTTTCTACCTTATGCTCCACCTTACCAAATTAGATGCCTTTCCCAAATCCTCCACACCCTCTCTGTGCTCCTTATCCACATACAGGCTGTTTTCCAATTCTGGAAGCTACTGGTTATTTTGCTCACCTATTTCATCTTCCCTCTTCAGAACTCAGATCCGCCTTTCCCTCTGGGAAGCCATCCCCACCTTCCTCTACTCCTCACCTACTCTAGGAGAGGTGTCGCTTTTATGTGCTCCCCCAATCTCATTGTCTTTCTGTCTCCCCTGGGTGACTGGATTAGCTGAGGACAGGGTTGTGTCATTAGGACAGGGACAGGTCCATAGCTCTGATGAGTAGTGCAGTGGCTGTCACATAGTAGATGTTCAATAAAAGTTCATTTAAGGAATGGACATAACATTTTTTAAGGTCTGACTCTGGTATACAGGTACTTTTGAGTATGTGTCTCTGAAGCATCTTCTGATCTCCGTGCACGCACGGGAAATTAAAAAACTTGTGTGGACAAGCACCAGTTCCATTGGATTTCCATGTTTCATATTGAATCTGCATCTTTTCTATTTCCAGTTACATTACCTTTATACAAAATTAAAGAGAGTGGTTTGAAAGCAGGGTTCGCTTTCCTCTGTAGCCGTCCGAAGAGTGTACAAATTCTTCCTAATAGAGTGGTGCCTCTTCTATACCAGACGGTCACAAACTCGATGTCTCATTAGATTTACCAGGGGGTGCTTTAAAATATACTGATGCTTGGGTCCCACATGTCTGCACAGCGTGTGTGCACATGTGTGTGTGCGTGCGTGCATGTGTGTGTGTGTGTGTGTGTGTGTGGCATTGCCTCCAAATGTTCTAAATGAGCAAATTATGCTAATTGGCTTCATTATAAAGTTATGCATTTCCATCTCAGCTGAGCCCTCAACCTTAATCCTTTTTTGCATCTGCAGTCAGTTTCTTTTCCCTTCTTTCCCGGCACTTTTCCTAACCCTTTTCATATTTCCTTAGTCCTCCACCTGCCTCACCCCTGCCCATACCGCATGTACACGCATACAGCCCCTTCCTGAGTCGGTCTTCTTATATTGCTCAAACAGCAGACCTGAATATACCATTTTGAATTTCTACTTTTATCCATATTAATCTGTTATGGTGACATATCTTTAAGGATCCCAATTGACTTATTAGGTATTTTATTTAGGACTATGTTGTGAATACAGTTTATAATTTGTTAGCCCCTTTAATTGAACTGTCAAGGTAGGTTTTACATTAAGCAAGGACACATTCAGGATTCCAATGAAGTCATCAGTAGCAGTCTTTGCTAGATCGCTTGGCAATCTTTGTATATCAGCTTTTCTCAGACTCACCTCCTTGGAGTTAGCAAAGTGGCCTCCGCAATGCATGCATCCCCCCTCCCCCGCTCCTGTACTACCAAATATGAAGAAGAGAGAAGTCCACCGTCCTGGAAAATCCAACCTCATTGGGCTGTGTGCATTTCCCTGAGTTGAGAGTTAATATGTTGGTTGACTTCAGCCAGTCAGAGCTCTCACCCCAGATACCAGGGGTGCAGCTAACCTACTAGACCACACTGGCTGCAGTGTGAGGGAAGAAGGCTGGTGAATTCCCTGAGGAGTGAAGACTGAGTGCAGAAAGAATAGACAACAAATGCTCATGGTGATGCATATTAATTCCTATACTGTTATCCGTTTGTAGAGTTGCATCAACATTTGAATGATATATATTTAATATGAAGTATTGTACGTGTATATATAGTAAAATTACTGTGTTATATTGGAACATTTGAATTTCTAGTGAAGTGAATGCAAAAAACATAGTCATAATATGTTCTACTTTTATAAGCAGTATAAGAACGCACTGTCATTGAATTTATGAGTTTATCTTTTTACAAGTAACAGAACTTACTCCACTAAACATTGCAAGTGTGATATAATAGAGTCTGAAGAACTGATTTCAAGTCAATGAGGTTTTGTCACTTGATTTTGGATAAAGTTATTTTTTCCGATCACTTATTTTGTTATCTGCTAGATGCAAATATAAATAATACCTGTCTTATTCATCTCACAAGTCATTGGATCACATGAGATGATGTATGTTAAAACACATTATAAAAGTCAGAGTTATTATTTATTTCTTCACCACTTCATCGGGTTGAGTTTCCCTGGCCAAAGAAAACATTATTAGCATTAAAATGTAATTCTGTTTTATTAACACATTGCCTTTATGGCTTAAAACATGCTTTGTTTTTATTTTTGTTCTTGTCTAAAGCCTCAGAGTGGCTTACATAAAAAGTCCACAACAAGAAATTTTAAGACAAATAAGAAGAGCTCCGTTGTTCACTCACAAATTCTGAGTCATTGCTGCAGTTGAGAATAACAGCCTAGGCTCCTGGGAAGCAGAGGCAAATACATAAACAGCTCAATGCACAGCTTTCATTTCGTAATGACGGAAAGTATATCATTCAAGAGCACTGACAACCTTTTCTTAAGGCAAATCTCTAAATAGAGTATGTCCCATCAATCTTTCTGTTAAGGGGCATTGAACAGCATAATGGACCATTGTACCATAAAATTTACAAAACCCAATAAGCTTTGCAACTATTTTGGACAGTTTTCAATAGAGAAGCACTCTAGCTTGGGTTTTAATCTGTCATTTATTAGCTGTGTAATGTAGGTGATTTGCGTAAACTTCTCTGAGCTCAGCTTGCTTATCTCTAAAATGGAGACATAAAACAGTACCTTCTTCATGAGGTTATTACAAGGAATAAGAAAAGGAATGGATGTTAAAGAGATTGATACAGTGCTTTGCATGTAGTAAGTGCTTAATAAATGTTACTTGTTATAATAATTATTATTACAAATTTCATCAGTAAACATTTATTACTGTAATTATGTATCTATAGAAGAATATTAGCAGTGAGGTAATTTTGTGATTAAAGCATGTGATTGATTGCATACTAGAACTATCAATCACCCAGGTCCTTCAACTTGATAAAAATCTAACCAGCTAGAAATCTAAAGGTTGAAAATACTGTCCTGGCTCTCTCTGAGCTGATTACAGTTTTTAACAAGCCATTTTAGAATAGCACTGAGGCACTCGGTAAGATGCCACAATAGGGAAAGGCCTGAGATGGGCAGGCTCATAAAATTAACATGTGTGAACCCAAAGGAGACCTCATAATTCACATTTTCACTGACAGTATCTGCACCTTAGAGTTCTACTTATATGCACGTAGACTCATTAGCATATTGTAGACCAGTTGATGGTGTCTAGTCATTCCCTTATATAAAGTGTTTTTCAGGATACTGTGTTTAAATTCTGATTCTAGTCACCTGCAGAAAAAGTAGAATAATTATGCCGATAACTCTAGAAATAACCTCAAATAAGATTACCTAGAATATTGTACATGCTAATAAATTGGCAAAGATAGGTTTTTGCATTTGTCTCTTAAATAATCAAAATAACAGGGTAGATATTTAGAATCATTAAATGTTAGCATCGAGGGGAATTATAACTTCAGCTTATCACAGTTTCTTTTTTTCTTTCAATTTAAATATGTAAACTTGTGCTCACAAGAGTTAAGTTCCCTAGGCAGTTGGCTAAATTAATAATAAAACTGTACCTAAAAGTCAGCTTTGCTGAGTTGTAGTCTGATGGGCATTTACCTTCAACACAGGAAGTTTTTTGTTGTTGTTAGTTATTTGAGGGGAGACTCATTACTTACTTATTTTTTGTAGCTATTGTTGATTTTGAATATTTGCATTCTATAAAATAAAAACCCCTTTTACTTCCAGTTATTCTGGGATTCAAAACTCCAGTAAATTCCACCTTTTAGCACCCTGGACTTAACGTTTTCAGCCCCTCGGGTTGATGGGAACTTGATTTGCTCAACTAAACGTGGATTTCTGGTTCCTGGGCTTTTGTCACAGGCCACACGTGCAGATCACAGACGTTACAGCGGTACAGCCTAACGCAGCTCCCGCTCTTGGATGGTGTAGACCTGCTGTGGGTTTGTGTAAAAGAAAGCAACTGTAGCTTGCCCTTTTTACTTTTCTTTTGGTAGAAAGCCACAGAATAAGCCAGGCAGGGTTCCTTTGCTCCTGGCATAGCCATGCACCCAAAGAAAAAGTAGCTGGGGCTGGGAAAGTGGAGTGGTGAGAGGAAGGTGTGGCAGAAACCGCCAATCCAGAACAAAAGGACCTGCCAGTTAGAAGTGGATTCAATTGTTCTTTTGTCAGCAGTGCTGTAAGTGCTCTTCTCCCCGGTTTTCCCTCCGCATGAACTGCCACAGTGGAACTAAAAGTCATGTGTTCCCAGAGACTAATTAATGCCACTGGGTAGTGCTTATGCTATACCAGAGTTCAAAGGGCAGCCACAACACAGTATATTCAGTATGATGCCAGTGTTATGTATCTGTGCTTCTGAATTGTCTACCTTTTATATAACACAGTTTCTATAATGAGGAATTAAAGGAGTAGATATTACTTTCTTTTAAAAATGGATGACTGGGCCAGAGAAAATTTGGATGACTCCAGAGTTTTCAAAATCTGTTTGGCTCCAATAAAAAAAATAATAATAGCAATAATAGCAATAATTATAATTATCTTGCTATATTGCCTCCTTTAAATATAAGCACTACTGAATTTTGGAAATACCAATTCTTCACAAGAGGTACTGCCTTATTGGGCGATTATCTCAATTACATTTAGTTCTAGAAAGATACATCGTTTTCATATCAATTTAATTTTTACTTTCTCGTTGGACCATTTTGATTGTGTGGTCTTGTATATTTTGATCACAACAACTTTGCTTTCATCCAATGTATCTTCATTACTTTGGTGTGGTTCGTATTGTTACGTGTATGTCAGAAAAGTCAGCATAAACAAGTCAAAAGGAACTTGACGCTAACCGCCCAGTACTAAAGTTTTGTTAGAAGTAAGGCAGAAATACATCTCTTGGGAAGGAGGTACAGAGAAAGCTGTCCTTTAATGTTGCTAACACTGGGTGGGGGGAACCCATAAAAACTAGGCAGCTACTCTGAAATGTTATTGCTTAGCTTAGAGCATTTAGCTATGTTATGCTTTCACTAATTTGAAGTAGTTTTCAAGGGGGACCTGAAACTGCATTAATCATCTCCTGATCTAAGAAAGTGTAGACCTGTCTATTCCATGTGCACCCATACATTTGTGACATTAGTTATTCACTCAGCTGTAAAACAGTCCTAATGTATGCAGAGTCTGAATTAGTGAAAAATATTAATTTTAATAATTTCAAGGAATATAGTTTATTACTTTCAAGTAGTTAGACAAATTTAGTATTCAGGGAGAACTTCGTGATTCTTTATGTGAGTACATGAGAATGATACATTTTCTAAGACATCAGTCAGACCTTAAAAAGAAAATGTAGTTGTTTAACTACAGAAAAATCCTTAACCTACCTGGTAATTAAAATAATACAAATTTAAATGGCAATAAAGTGTTACTTTCACCTGTGAAATTTCTGTTTTTTTAAATTGAGACTGGTTTTAATTAAATGTTAGATGAGCATATAAATCTTAGAAAGAGCCTTAAAGTTAATATCGTTAAGCTCAGCAATTGAGCCTCTGAAAATCTATTCTAGGGAAATAATCTTAAAGACAGAAATAATCACTTTTCACAAAAATGTTCACTCTATAATTAATAATAGGAGAGAAAAAAATTTCAATGTCCACCAGTAAGGAAATTTATTATATAAATAAACCACAGCATGTGTGTGCAGTGGAATACTCAAGCAATAAATATTATTTGCCTAGAATTTATAATAACATGGAAAACGATCACATTATTAGGGAGAAGGTGCTAACAAATTTTTCATAAGTTATGATGACAGGCTTATTTTAAAACAACATAATAATAAAGATAAAAGGAAATACCAAAATTTTAAAAAGTTCTGAAGCTCAACCATTCTACCTAAAGTCTTATCTTTAGTAATACGCATATTCACTTATTTTTTCATTAGTGCTACAAAAGTAACAGTAGGCTAGCTGTTCTCTTCCCAAATTATCTCACATGTCAAGTTTTGAGGGTCATAATGTAATTTTTACCTTAAAGCAGGAATATCTTTAGATAACAACATTTAGGTTTTTCATACATTTTCATTTCCATTAGCGTTTTATACTTTGGTTTTTAATATATTATAAGCATCTCACTTTGCTATATAACTCCTCTGGAAGAAGTTTTTATATCCTGGAAACAGATGTTCCTTGCACATCTGTATACCTCCCAAAACTCCACAAAATTAGAGTTTCAAGATGGTATTTCAGTGGCCATTGGGATTTGGAACCTATATATTTGTTTTAATTTTTTTTTGAGGTCCTACAGCATATGTGGATTATTTAACATTTTCTAGACACACATGATCCATTTACAAAGACAAAGCCCCTTGTGTTTCTATAGTTATTTTTATGTAAAGCTATTAAAGGAACAGGCAACATTTTTTGACTACCTTTCTCCCTACAAATGCCCCAAAAATAGTCATTAGTATTAAACGTAACACAGACTAAAATTGTTTCCCATGGAGAAAGGCTGCAGAGTACCACTAAAGCATGGGGGTTATTTATAATAAAGCCTGTGCAAGAGGAACGAGATGCCAACTCACGTGTCAGGCAGACAGTGGCAGCTGCTTTGTTAGTATGTGGCACTGTCCCATCCTAAATCAAATGGGAAATGGATACTGTTTGACAGATACTGTCATCAGTGCAAACATCATTTTAAAATAATTAAAAAGCATCTAATTTTTTTTTTTTTTTTTTTAGTCTTAAAGACAGGCTGTTTGGTTTGTTCAGGCTTTCTCAGCCCTGCTGCTCAGGGCTCCAGCCATGAACGCTCCTGCACCAGATTTTTTATCTCACCAAGCCGGAGCTGCAACTCTGTATCCCAGTGGGACAGTGCAGCTATGTTCTTGGCGTTTTCTGCCTATTACCAGTTAGGGTCTGTGAACAGAATCTCCATTTGTGAGAACCTCATTGTGGATAGCATGCAGTGGTCTTTTCATTTTGATTGATGGTTCTGGTTCTGCACCATCTGGCTTCTGATAGGCTGCATTAATCATATCCTGAACTAAGAAAGTGTAGACATGTCTGTTTAATATGTACCCGTACATAATGTTACATTAGTTATTCATTCAGCTTGCAGAACAGAGTCATAATGTATGCAAGGTCTTTATATAGTGAAACATAAATATTAATATGCGACCCATTAATGCTGTTTTTACTTGTACTAACCTCCCCCTCGTACATTTGTTTATGAAGATTGAGGAATTAAGAGAAAGAAGACCATGTGCACATTTACATGAACATATATAGTTTTGCTGACTTCTCATGAATTTAGAGTGCTATATGTCTGTAATACTTGCCCATATTTACTTTATCTCTCTCTCTAATTGCCTCTTAAAATACAGATTAATTGTAAGCTGCAACACAGTATCACTTTTTCTCATGTGAATTACTTGCATCAAATATAGGTCATCCGTTGGCTGGGGTCTCTGGGGGTGCCTGCAGCCGTGCTCTTTTGTGCTGCCTCCTGCTGGGCCCACTTTGACACACTCTGTCCCCTTGCTGTGCCGCAACGGCCAGAAAAGAAAAGAGAGGGGCCAGGAGAGACAGGGTAGGAATTCACAAGTCAAACCAAGTTTGCTCCAGGTTTAGGACCATCATACTCATCAGTAGCTTAAATTTGGTTTTAGAAGCTTGCTAGGACATTTTCCAGTTGAGAGAGATTCAGTGTGCATTAATCATAATCCTTCAGTACCTAGAGGAGGGAGGGAGGGGGGCTTTAAATTCTCCTGGGCAGTTACCTTGTACAAAATTGCTAGAGCATATTTCTTGAGGTAGCAAATTAAAACCATAACTTCATAAAACATTTTTATGCTTTATTAATTATGTTTTGTTGTAACAGCACATATTCCTGTGAGGTTACGTCTTTTTATATGTGACCCAATTTCAAAGAATGTATTTTAATGAATTACACTAGTGAAGAATAAGTGAAGATTAATGCTGTGTGCTGCAGAATGCAAAAGGTAATCCACACTGTAACAGTAATCAATCATGAACTAATGCATGGGAAGCAAGGCAGAGGATCATAGTTTTTGTTGAGAAATAAGTAAACTACAGCTTCTGTTTGAAACATAATTTCACTGAGGTTCGGTCACGTAAGCGCTATGAGCAACACCAATGGAAACTGTATAAAATGGAAGACATGTACAGTCTGACATCTTAAGAGTGTAAGACATTGAGATAATGTTTTATATAAGGATGGAAAATCACATTAGGAATAAAATCAGTAAAATTAAGTGTTCAGCCCATCCATTTCTTATTTTAAAGCTATTTTTAGTTGTTTCTTCTTCTACTCTAGATCCCATTATGGCTTAGTTCACTCTATTAATTGATTTTTTTTTTTAAATACACCCCCTGCCAAGAGCACTGCACTGACGAACTAGAGAATGGAAATTCTATAGCACACAGGCTTGTGGCCATGAGAACGCTGACGTCATTCTCGGAGTCCGTGAGCAGCCCGGCCGTGCCGCGTGTGATCGGGCGGGGCTCCTGTCTCGGCTCTGCCGCTCAGCCAGCTGGACCGTGCTGCCAGTGGGCTGGCATCGGCTGGCCCGTCTCCAGACTGGCCCTCTTTGTAAGATATATATATATAGTAGTAGTGAGGCTTCTGTCTGAGAAAGAAGTATCTCAAACCTGACTTCTTATTGCGAAAATGGAGATCATTCCTGCTCTAACTACCTTTAGTTGTGAGGGTCAAATGAGATAATGTGCATGTGTGATAAAGTTTCAAATTCTGTAAGTGTGTGTGTGTGTGCGCGCGCGCGCGTATAGTCATTTTTGCTGATTAAGCTTTCTGAATTTCGTCTGTTATATTCATAAGAGTTGGCACAATGATACGTTCTCCTCCTGTGTCCCAGCAAATTTAAGAGCTGGTGAAGCGATGAATACGTGCATTTCCTGGTGCCTAAGCTCCTCTTCCTGTGTAAGTTTTCTAGAGTTCGCAGCAGTGGTTGAAAACTAATTTCTCCCTGTAAAGGACTATGCGCCAGTGAAATACACCATAATTTAATTTCCTTCTTTGAGCAACGTATAAACTACTGAACTTCTTGAAAATTAAGGACTTTTATCCTGAAGCTCGGACAGGACTGAAAGGGGGAAGGATTTTTAAATGAAAACATTATGAGTTCAGGAGGCATGCCAGCAAGACAGCTTTCGAAGGCCAGTGCACACTTTTCTCGTGGAGAACGGGTGCCATGGAGGGGGAGCGCACGGACAGATGGGCAGGCGAGCCAGCTGGACAGCTCTCCCTTCCTCCGCAAGTCGCAGTTAATGCAGAATGCAGTGGCCTCCCACAATGCCAAATACACCTTTTTCAAATGCATAAATGCAAACACGAGATTTAATACTTTGTAACATTTTACTGAATTTACGCTATTTATGTTTTTGCATTATCATGAATATATGAACATTTACATCCTTACTAAATTTTAAGCATTTTTTAATGTTTGCCAGCTTGTCTTAAGGACAACCAGACATGTGTAAGGTTCTCCAAATCAGGGGAAAACAACTTCCATTCTAGGCTGTATTTTGTGTTTACTTTGACATTAGATGGAATCAGATGTCCTCTGTACACTGTACCTAGTGTCATGGAGCAGATTTCTCTGTCTGTAAGAAGTCTTGCCCTGATGCCAGCATTATAAATGAGACTCAGTAGTCATTACACAAAATTTTACAACGTGTGTGTTTGTTTATTCAGTCACTGTGTGCAAGGCACCAGGAGTATAAAGAATAAGGTATTGTTTGGTCCTGTGTTTCAATACACTCACAGTGTGTTGGGGAGGATAGAAGTGAACAGCCAGTTTTAATTTTAACAGTATTATGTAATGCCACTAACACCACTATTATTAATTACTGTATTATTAGTGATGATATTAGTAGTGAGGCATGAATATATTTTAAAGGAACCACATTATAAAATTTTAACTCAAGGTCATTTGGAACTTGAAAGCCTAAGGATTCAGTACTAGCTTCATGCCTGGAATCAGCTCTAGGAACCAAGACTCACTAATTATTTGATTCAGAAAATTTTATTTCTCATTCCCCTGAGACCTAAAAATACCAACATTTTCCCTCTAAAACTCGTATTTAGAGGTTTGTCTACATTGTTGTGGTCCTTCCACCAGTTCACTAAGAGCATAATAGTCCCAATATACCTTTTTGGGTTTCACATCTGGCTTAAATTATAACCCGAAAAGAGAGCACATACCTGTCCGGAGAACTGCCCAGCGCGTCCTCCTTACGAGTACTGCACTCTCGAGTATTATTGCTTTTGACTGTCTCAGATCATGAAGGTAATACTAAGGAATTGCTTCCTAGCTAGCTCCCCTGTATCACAATAAATTACTTGCCCTCTACTCTTCTCAAAGGCATCCAAGGTCATGGACAGTCCAAACTAATGCCTGCCATTGCCTTTCACCACCACCACCCCCTTACTAACGTGTCCTGCCCCATAGCCATAGCTGCAGGGTTCACTGATTGGAATAAAAGCAGGAAACTCTGTCAGGAGGAGGGGCTGGAGGGTGGGACATTCATGCATTATGCAGAGTTTGTCAGCATTATTGTGAACAAAAGGTCACCAAGACTCATCACGTTTATAATGGAGAGCGAACATTCGCTTTTCGGAATTCCTCCCTTCACAGTTAACCTTGTATGCTGCGATTATTTTCAAATTGAAGATAACTGTTCTTGCTTTTAAAAAAAAGCTATTTCTGTTTGATAGTAGTTGGTCAACCTGTGTATTGCTAGTTGTGAGTTAATTTAGTTATTTACAGTCTCTACTTGACTTTCACAGCCAAAAGCAGATTTATCATGTGAAGAAAGGAACTAGTCTTCTTAACTTATTTTCTTTTCCACAGCCAGTTACAATTTTCAAAAGGTAGTTAAAGCATGAGGAAGCCTTGAAGTGATAAATAGGCTAAAGCCTTTTTCTAAATATGAGATACTTATCTTTTGAAAGAGCATTTTTATGATTTAGGTTTTTTTAAATAAAACACATAGAAATGTAAATTGGTTTTCATTCCTAAAGCAAATATTTTATTACAATTCTTCATTAAAAGAATCTATACACTGGGTAAAATGACAGTGTGAAGGCTGTTTAAGCTCATTATTTTCAGAGGGCAGAAACACAGAATAATAAAATTAAAGCCTCTTATATGGTTAATATAACTAAATATTAAACAAGATAGGGGAATGCTTGTCAGAATCAAATAACTTATAGACCATGGGACCCATATTTTTCCCAAGAGTGGAAAGTCTTAACATCACAGCTATTCAACTTTGCATTCCACATTTATTTTTTATAAACCTTTCTGGAACAGCTCTCTGTGTAACATATACATATGCCCTGTGTTTAGAGTTTCCTCCTCCTTCCTTTCTTTCTCATTTCAGTTTTATTATTGCTGTTTTATTCAGTTTCTCCTTTCTTCCTTTAACACTAGAAAAGAAAAACAGTTAACTCTCATATGTATCAATAGGCTCATATTTTTATTTCAAATGATACCTGTAGCCCTCAACACCAAAATATCTAGGTAGATAGTTTATTGCCATCTGAATCTTTTCATGCAAAAGAAAATGGACTCTCCAAATACATTCAGTGGCTCAGGCATAATGACCAACGTGATCAGGATGTGTGGTGTGTGTTGGAGAGAGTTTTCGGGGAAGCCATCATTTTATCAGTTCAACCACAGACAACCTCAATCCAAAGCTTTTTAAATGCCCATCCTTCAACAACCATAATTTTATTTCTAACATTTCCATAATCCAAATTTGCTGAAACACGTAGGCAGCATGGTATGTATCAGAGAGAGCAAGTGCTTTGCAGTGCACGTGACCCTGGCTGGGACATGCATTTTCACATTCACTAGCTGTGAAGCTTTGGGCACATTTCCTAATCTGTTTGACCTTCACCTTTGTCATCTCAAAATAGGGAAAATAGTATCTCCTTTTTGTGAGAAATGAATCTCTGAAAACTGATTCTTTGTAAGTACTCATGAAATCTCTTCTCCATTTCCTTTCCCTTCTAAACAGTTACTATTTAATATGCTCAGTAGTCTAGATACTTGTAAATACTGAATTATTAAATACAGAGTTGGGCAAAAGTAGGTTTACCGTTGTGAGTACTTGTTTATTCTTGTATCACAACTTATTAATTATTATTTTCTGTACACATTAGGGTTCTGAGCACCTAGAGTTCTGGGTAAGACACAACTGCAGTTCTGACCTGACCTGAGCCGCAGTACCAAGCACCCGCCAAAAAATAAAAAATTCTACTTGTGTGGATCAGGCCAGCCTGTCAGGACCTGTGGGAGAGCTGGGACTCCACAGAAATTGGGGGTGCCCCGTTTTCCCCTCCAGCAGCGAGGTTTGCAGTAGCACAACCGATTCCAGTGCTGACCTCCTGGTGAGCTGGTGGCCACCAATGTACTATCCAACTAAATGACTTAGGAAAATTAAAAACACACAGTAGTAAAGTTTCAAAAAATTTGTTCTCTTGTCTACATTTCTCTATTTTGTTGGGTTTTTTAGTGTTTTGTCATCAAAGCAAGTGTGTCTGCTGATGATGATAAGTCACATCTGTGCAAACGAGGTGGGTAGGACTCACAGATGGAGGCGCCCGCTGGCAGAGCCGAGCAGGCTGTGGGAGGAAGTAGCTGACATGCCTGGGATGTGAGGAGCTTTGTGCCAGGTGTTAGGAACATTTAGAGATGAGCCACTGTGGTGATAATTTGGACCAAAAGCATAGGCAAGTGTACAAGTAGAATGCTTTAAGAGAAAAGAGAAGTATAAACTGTAGTAAGGCAGTCTTAAAGAATGAATGTGAACTACTTTGGGCAAATTCAAGCAAAGAAACACTACTTTTACAAAATTATTATAAGAACTGAGAGATGGTAATGGGAGTAGTGTATTTATTGACTGTTAAATAAGAAACAGTGTGACCCTCATAAACATTGTTTATATATAGCAGGCTGAAGTGCCACATGATAAAACTCCTGAGCTTTACTTACAAGAGCTCTAACTGGTGTAGAAAAAAACTCCTGCCAGACAGCCTGTCTGCTTTGTTTGGAATAGAAGCATAAATATCTAATTTGCCTTGTTACAGAGAAGAATGCATGATCTATGCAGCTCGTAGCCAACTAATCATTCCATCAGGCTCAGAATGTAGGGAACCATAATTAATTTGCTGATTCAGCCTAATCCTTATTCTCAGATGGTGAAACAGATCTGTAAGTTCATGTTCATTTAGTCATATTTTATTTCTTAGAAGCTGAAAACACAATGCTGCTAGGAGGTCAAAAATAAAAAAATTTAAAAAAACAAAAACAAACAAACAAAAAAAAAACAGAAGAATAGGTCAGTATACCCTGAATTGGGAAAGTTAAAAACACAGTTGTAAATTTCAGAAAGTTTGTTTTTCTGTCCACACTTCTCTCTTTGTAGGGTTTTTTTTCTTTTCTATTAAGTGTTGTGTCATTAAAGCAGGTGTGTCGGTCCGTAGTGATAGGAAGTGTCATCTGTGTAAAGTAGGACCACATGACCTTTAGTGCTAGCATTTTACCACAAAAGCTCTTCGGTTCATTTTTCTGTTGAAGAAAAGGGCAACTAACAGCCTCAAACAAAAGCTTTGTGTTTGTTTTTAAACAAAAGCGACGCGATGTTATTTAAATTAGAAATTGATATTTTACTTTTTAACTTTGTCAGGGCTTTATTTTTTAGCTGGGTCTTGCTAACCCACTGCCACTCTATGTTAGATGTGTCGGTTCCCTGATGCATTTATAATAAACAAAAGTAAATACATTTTTATTAGACCATAAAAATGATCAACTATGCACTCATATACAATGCTCATGTGCAGCGTAATTGTTTAATACTGTTTTCCTTCTACATTAAGTCAGCCTGAGAGACTATTGATTGTACCAAACACCATTTCTTAACGCCGTAATTCTCCAGACCTGTGTCTCTGGGGACCATAGTCAAGAGAGTAAGTGTGTGTCTTGCTGCTCTCTGTTGAACACCCAGCGACGCCTGTCGGGAACAACTCAGGTGGGGAGAGCAGTGTGTTTCACCCTGCTGAATGAATCGCCTGCTGTTGGGGATAAAGGACAAGCATTGCCTCATTTGGGGCTAAGAGAAGGAATCTGAAGGTACCAAAATTTTGGTAGGCAAGAAAAGCTAAAACACCATTCTATATGAAGTTTTAAATTTTGTCTCAATTTATAAAGATATGCCAAAGCATTATATTAATTTCATTCATATAGTACTTAATACAAAGCACTTTACATATGAATCTTACCACCAAGCTATGTTCTCCTGAATGTTATTTGACTTCCTTGATCCTCAGTTTTCTGGTCTGTGATAATGGGCATAAAATTACAAATTGTCTTATTAACCTCATAGAATTCTGAAGGTCAAATGACATGGAGCTTAAGCAAGCCAATGTTAGATATTTTCCCTTCAGTAAAGTCAAGTCACACATATTCATGAACAGCAGTCTTCAAAGCACCTACCAGGCGGTGGTGAGCACTGTGCTGTGAGCAGGGAGTTGTGTCAGGCATGAGGCATGGGTCTGTAAGGGGGCATTCAGGGAGTTGTGTCAGGCATGAGGCATGGGTCTGTAAGGGGGCATTCGGACTGAATCGCTTGTTCGCTCGTAAAGATGCAGGAACTCAGACTAGGCAGGCCGAGGTTGGGGTGAGGAGGCAGACAAGGAGAATGCTATAGCATCATGTATTTTCCAATATTTCCTGTTTTAACTATTCTTACTTGTTCTAAACCTGAGATTTACACAAAGTGGCTGCAGCTTCATCAGATGTCCAAAATTAGTCCTCCTGTTTTGCTAGGTGGTCATGTCCTCCTAGGTTACCTGGGGCAGGGGGTTTGATGCCTTCTCCTGTTTCCATGAGGTCTGCCCGGCTGGGGGCAGGGAGCTCATTTGCATGCAGAATTCACAGTCTCTCTTCCAGGCAGTCACATGTACTCCTCAGAACAGCATCCTAAGTGCTAAAAGTGTGCAGATTGCCATGTTTGTTCTTAACAACGAATAGCAGAAAGTCTATAAAAATTTTAAATTAAAGTAATAATGTAAATTCCTTTATTTACTAAGCTGATCTTTTCACATTTAGAATAAATATCTCCTTTGTAGTCACTCCTTTAAAAAAAAATCCAAAACCTTTGTAACATTATTATGAGAAGAGAGGTTTTGTTTTTTTTTTTATTCCCTCCCGTGAAACTGTGTTAGCAGCATCCCAGAAAACTGGAATTCTCTATTAACCTCTAGGTCAAGCATCCATCTTGACACACATCTCTTTTCTTCCACCTCATTTATAAAGAAGCAGTTTATTCTTGACTTAATTCCTAGCTGCTTTTTAGGGGGCTCGAAGCTCATCTCAACAAAGAACAGTAAATCAGATTTGCAGTATGAGATATTAGGAAATAGAGTAAATTCAAGTAATTTTAGTATTAGAAAGATTATAGAGATCATCTTGTCTAACCACTTCATTTTGCAATGAGGCAATCACAGGCCAGAGAAGCCAAGTGTCTGCCTAAAATCATGGCTGACTTGTGGCTGATCCTATAGTTCAGGGCTTGACACTAGACAATGTAAAGAGTGCTATTTCCTAAGGTTCAGGTGGGCTAGGATGTAACATTTTATGCAAATAAATGCATGTGAAAACTGACTTGGAGATTGTGCACTTCCGAACTGCTGTATCCTGTTATATAGTTCTGCAATCCTAATGGGTCTGAATGGTGTATGGTACTGTTGCCTAGCAAAAGAAAACTTACCATCACATGTGGCCTTGGGAGTCAGGAGTCAGGCATTTGCCTGAGTTTCAGCATGCACTTTTCTGGGTCTTGGGTTTTTTCCCTACTCTGGAATTAAAATAATAAGAGGGCTGACATGACAAAGTAATAGCTCCATGGAGGACCACTCTTCCATAAAAATTACCCAAAATTTATTTTATGTCACATATTCCAGAGGAAAAAAAGCTTTTGATCTCTGACCCTAACCTTTCTAGTCTATCCTATAGATTCCAAAGTAGGTTCAACTCAGAATAAATGTGGAATGACCCAGCTGGACTCAGTTTCCTTCCCTCTTAACCTTATGAGTTTTGGAGTGAGAAGTAAAAGATGTAGAATCATTTCTAGAGCCTCTAGTATATTCCCAAGATAGACTGGTTTCTCTAAGACATTCTCGAAGTTACCTTCCTATCCAGGGTCCCTTCAGATCTCTTCCATTGTCCTATGATCAAAATAACCCTCCCCGCCTTTGCACTTCCCTGTCTGATCCAGGCCCAGATCTACAGTGCTGCAGCCCATCAGCAGCGATGGCCCCCAGTGCCATGAGCAAACGCTGCCTTAGCACAGGCCTCGGGTGGATGGGAGGAAACGTTGATGCCCTGGCACCTGCCATCCAACAACTAATTTTTTCTGTAAGTGTATCACAAGATCCAAGTGAGGACCAACTTGGGCTATTTTTTTTTAAGATTTTATTTATTTATTTTTAGAGAGAGGGGAAGGAAGGAAGAGCGAGAAACATCACTATGTGGTTGCCTCTCATGTGCCCGCTACTAGGGACCTGGCCTGCAACCCAGGCATGTGCCCCGACTGGGAATAGAACCTGCAGCCTTTTGGTTCACAGGCTTGTGCTCAATCCAGTGAGCTACACCAGCCCGGGCTTGGGTTCTTTTTAATGCATCAAGTTATGTTATTGAGATGCTTCTTGACATACAACAAGGAGTAACTTTATTTAGTACAGAGAATGTTCAACAAGATGAAAGACTGGAAAGCTCGGGTCCTCAGCTTTTTGTTATATTCTTTTTCAGTTTTTAAGTGATTTTAACCTTTAATCATCTGAAAAGTAGCACCTTGTGAATAACTGATTTTCTTACCAGATTGGCCAGTAGTGTGTGATGGGGATTAGTGCAGCCTGTGGAGTTGGGAGACCATCACAGAAGGGCTTAGCAGTTAGAATAATAACAACAAAGGCTAACGTGCAGCTCTGTTTCCATAGGCAGTTCACAAGAGCCTTGAAAGTCACATAAGCCAAGTTTCCTGGGTCGTGCCCTGCGTCTAAGACCACCCTCTCTCCTTCAGTCATGTGGGATTCTGACTCTTCTTTGACTTGAGAAGAAGCTAATTAGGGGTTGGGGTTTTTTTGGAAAGAATAATTAATAATCACTTCCATTTGGAGGAATGTAATCTGGGGAGACAGCATTAATATTTTACTACCTTATGAACAAACATAAGAAAGAAGGAAAAAGTCTGTATATTCTTTTGTAGTAAATGATATATTTAATCTTGAATAATTGAACAAAACATTTTTATTCACATAATGTTGCAATCATATTGGTAATACCAGCTTAATGCTTGCTTTTTAACTAATTCATTTTCTCATTTGTGGCCATCTAGAAAGGTTTATTAAATCTAATGACTGTTTTAGGATTAAGAAGGGGGAAAAGCATGTTCTAATTATAGGGATGGATAAAAGCAAACTAATTAACCAAAAATGTGTATTTCCTTCCTTGTAGATGTCTGGTCAGCCATATCCAAGATGAACTTGGGTTACCTAGCCCCTGAGTTTTCTAATCATGTTTTTAAGATTGCATTTTTTACACCATCTGTACCATTAACATGACTGTAATTTCTGTCACAGTTGGAAGCTTCAGTTAATAAATGTTTTGTTTTGGAGGGGGATGGGAAGGCAGACGAGAAGATCGGAGTGTTCATGAGTGAACCGAAGGAAGAGACTATGCCTTAACTGAGGGCCATGAGGTGACATCGGACATCTGCCACTGGAGATTTGGTGTTGCTCCTTTGTGCCCCACCTTGTAGCTGCATTTACATGAGAACATAGTCTTCATTCATCTTTTTTTTAAAAAAGAAAATCTGATCTAATAGAAAATAGAACTACCAGCTAGTCAATCATCTCATTCATTTATAACAAACTGTATATACGATGTGTAATTATTTTGTGAAATACAGAAGCATCTATTTCTCAGTGTTTTGAACGTCCACAGAATTATAGTACTATCACTTTGAGTTTCAAATAAGCTATTTTACCTTTAAAAATAGCAAGGGTGAAGTTTCTGGGGGAAGGGCCTGGGAACTATTACTGCAGGCTTTTTAAAAGCATAACAGTTATGTTTTCAAAACTGGAGAGAATGATCCAAGTTGTTTATTCATTTTGACCTACTAGTTTATTGGCCTGGGTTTCTGAATTTTGAACGATTCAGTTCATATTTTTTTATCAAAGTATAATTTACATACAATATTATATTAGTTTCAGGAATACAACATAACCATTTGACATTTATACACCTTACAAAATGATCACAGTAAGTCCAGTGACCATCTGTCACTGTACATAGTTATTTCAACATCATTGATGATATTTCCTATGCTGTACTTTATATCCCCATCACTTACTTTTTTTTTAGTTTCTGTCTTTAGATTTTTTTAAAAATTTTTTTGATTGATTTTAGAGAGAGAAACATCCATCTGTTGTTCCACTGATTTATGCATTCATTGGTTGATGCTTGTATGTGCCTTGACCCAGAATGAAACCCACATCTTTGGCCTGTGAAGATGGTGCTTTAACTAACTGAGCTACCCAGCCACAGCCACTTACATACGATCTTTTTCACCCATCCCCCCATTCACCTTTCCTCTGGCAACCATTAGTTTGTTCTTCATTTCTCTGAGCTGTTTCTGTTTTCTTTTATTTGTCCATTTGTTTTGGTTGGCTTTTAGATTCCACATATAAATGAAACCATATGGTATTTGTCTTTGTTTATCTGATTTATTTCACTTAGCATAATGCCCTGTAGGTTCATCCATGATGTCAAAAACGGCAAGACTTCATTCTTTTTATGGTTGAGTAATATTCCATTGAATATATGTACCACATTTCTTTATACATTTATTTTTTAATGTAATTTTTCCATTACCATTTATTCTCCTTTTACCCTCTTCCACCTCCACCCCCCACACCCCCTGCAGTCGCCACACTGTTGTCCATTTCCATGAGTCCTTTTCTTTTTTGCTTGTTTCTTCCACCTCCTAAACACCCCATCAAGAGCTGTGAGCCTGCTGTCTATCTATGAGCCTTCTCTCCAGCTAGTGTCCAGTTGATTATTCAGGATGATTTTTCTATAATTTAGTTGTAATTCCAGTTTGGTCCTGGGAGGAAGTTAGTATAGCTTCTACCTACTCTGCTGCCATCTTGGATCCTCCTATATATTTATCTATTGATGGACACCTGAGTTGCTTTCATATGTTGGCTATGGTAAATAATGAACATAACGGATATCGTTTTGAAGTAGTCTTTTTTTTCTCTTCAGATAACTACCCCAAAGTGGAATTACTGAGTTGTGTGATAGTTCCATTTTTAATTTTTTGAGGAACCTCCATATTGTTTCCCAGTTTGCAATCCCAATAGCAGTATATGAGGGCTCCCTTTTCTTCACTTTCCTATTTCTTGTCTTTTTGATCATAGCCACTCTGACAGGTGTGATAGGCTTATTGTGGTTTTGATTTGCCTTTCCCTGATGATCAGTGATGATGAGCTTTTCCTGTGTCTATTTGGCCTTCTGTTTATCTTCTTTGGAGACACAACTATTTAGGTTTATTGCCCAGTTTTTAATTGGATTGTTTGTGTTTTTTGATGTTGAGTTATATGAGTTCTTTATATATATTGGATATTAAGCCCTTATCAGATATATTTGCAATTATCTTCTCCTATTCAATAGGTTGTCTTCTCTCTTTGTTCTGTTGGTGATTTTCTTCACTATGGAAAAACTTTTTAGTGTGATGTAGTTCCATTTGTTTATTTTTGCTTTTGTCACCTTTGCCTGAGGTGACATGCAAGAAGTATTGGTAAGACGTCAGAGAGTTTACTTCCTATGTTTTCTTCTAGGAGTTTTATGGTTTGTGGTCTTAAATTTAAGTCTTTAATTTATTTTGAAGTTATTTTTTGTACATGGTATAAGAAAGTAGTCCGCTTCCTCCCTTCCTCCCTTCCTCCCCTTCTTTTCTTCCTTCCTTTCCTTCTTTTTTTAATTTCCTTCTTCTCTCGCTTTCTTTCCTTCTTTTCTTCCTTTCTTTCCTTCTTTTCTTTCTTTCTTTCTTTCTTTCTCCCTCTCTCTCCCTCTCTCTCTCTCTCTCTCTTTCTTTCCTTGTTTTCTTCCATGTACCTGTTCAGTTTTCCCAGCACAATTTATTGAAAACAGTGTCTTTTCTTTATTGTTCATTTTTGCCTCCTTTGTTGTAGATTAATTGAAAAATATAAGCATAGCATTATTTCTGGACTTTCTATCATATTTCATTGATCTGTCTGTTTTTGTGCCAGGACCATACTGTTTTGATTACTATAGCTCTGTAGGATAGTTTGAAATCTGAGAGAATAATACCTCAAATTTTATTCAGCTTTTTAAAGATTGCTTTAGCTCTTTGGGGTCTTTCGTGGTTCCATGTAAATTTCAGAATTATTTGTTCTGGTTATGTAAATATATCATTGGTATTTTGAAAGGAATTACCTTTCAAAGGTAATTCCATTTGAAATGGAATCTGTAGATTGCTTTGGGTAATACGCACATTTTAACAATGTTCATTCTTCCCATACATGAGCATGGTATGGCCTTCAATTTATTTGTGTCTTCTTCATCTTCTTTCATCATTGTCTTCAGAGTACAGGTCTTTCACCTTCTTGGTTAAATTTATTCCTATGCATTTTATTCCTTTTTATGCAATCGGAGTTTTTAAAGCATCTGATTGTCATTTCAAACTGTGGTATATTCAAATTTAGTATATTGCTAAAAATACAGAAATAGATATGAAGTTAGGAAAAAAGGTGGAGGTGGGGTGGCAAGATACAATGCAAGCTGCAGACTATTGACCGAGAATAAGTACACCTATTTTTCAGGTGGAAAAGGACACCACTCATTACCAAAAAATTATAAACTATGTAAAATGAAGACTGAATTTTTAGCTAAGTCCTAGAACACTAGAGTGAAGTTTGACTTACATCTGGAATCGTAAGAGACATTAGTGTCGTGAAGGAGTATGCGTTGTGCTCCTGCTATGTGCTGGAGGTTTAGGGGTACCTTTGGTTAAGCTAGAAGCTTCCCTTGAGGAGCTTATAATGTAAGTAAGCATTTGGGGAACTAGGACTTATAGCAAATTAGGAAATGTAGACATTTACATACGAAACCATGTTAAAGGGGCATTTATATACTAATAAAGTTATTTTGGAAATAGCAGTTAACTTATCTGGTTGCAATAATTTCTAAGTAGTGGTCTTTGGATGTTTGTAATTTTGTTGGCTATACATTCTAAACCCTTTGTGAACCCTCAAATTCCCAAGCCACCTTATAGCTTATGGTAGCAGCCCTAAATTGTACTAACAAAAGTAATTGAAAATTTAGAATGACACCTTCAGAACAAATCAGGCCTTTCCGAAAGTGACTGTGTATATCAACAGTAAAGAAGCCATGTAAAAATAAAAGTGCTGGCAGGTGGGCTCAGTTCACGCAAGCGAGTCAACCAATCTTTTAGTAATTTGGGAATTCCAAATTGTGCATCACCAAAATAACAAATAGAGATGTGTACTGAACATCCCAATTGAAACGAGTACTGGGGATCTATAGAATTCCCACATCAACTGCACATTTACCAAACAGCACACACCTCAGGAGCAAGAAAAAAATGAGTGCTGGGTATTCATAAGCAAGGTACACAGGTATTCCTTATTTGTCATACTAGAAATAAAAACTCCTGATGATTCTGTAGAGAAAGTTGCTTTCATGGACTTTAGTCCAGAACTGTGTTTTCTAGCAATACATTCTTTTTAACAGAATACCATGACTGAATACAGAACAGTTCAGATATGAAGTTTGTGTAATGAAAGTTTTCCTATAACTAAATCTTCACCATTAAAACAAAACCTAGTTAGGATAATGAAGGCAAAGATACCCAAAGTTTCAACAAAGTTTGCTTGAAACTTGGCTCTTAGTGTCAGTTAGCCAGTCTTGTCAATAAAACCAGTGACCTTGGAATTGATCAGATTAAGCATTCAAGTCAACTTAATATTTAAAATGCTTTCAGATAATTGCCACAAAGCCTTATTAAATACAGCAGCCTAATTTCAAGGTTGTCCTATCAACTTCATCCTGACAGGCTTTCCTTATTCCATTGCTGGCTTTCCAACTTACTCTTCACCAGACTGAAATCAGAGTAATGAAAACAGTCAAACTGCTCATAAAATGTCACATTACTATGAGAGCACACATTATTTCTACAGATATTTTCTGTCAGTCACTAGATCACTGCTCAAATGACAGCAGTGCCTGCCTGGAACATGCTTTAAAAATGACAATTCCATACTGGAAAGACTACTTCAGCAGTAAAATTAACTGATTTGCCCCTTTGATCTCAGCCTACAAAAGATACCAAATGTTACTCAGGAATAAATAAAACATTTATAGAGAAGAGGAGAAAAGGTTATATGCTTCGTTTTGCTTATCAATGTCATTTCCAAGCCAACAATTTTATTAGGGGTAGGGGTATGGTGACATGCTATTTTTAGTTTGTGGGGGAGAAATGTGACATTTAGAAAAATGTCACAGCATTTCTTCAATAAAAATCCATGCTGTCAGCTGCCTAGCTCTAGAGAATTATAGAAAAGCTGTACTGAACCAAAAGAGAAGCAACAGTAATTTGATTTTTAGTTTAACGCTCTCAGACCCAGCCTCAGTGTTGATGGATAATAATAACAGCTTTTGTTGGTGGGATAGCTCTAGGAAGCAGGCCTGTTTTGCACAAAGAGTATTTCTTCAAATCTATTTTGTGGAATCTGCTCTATCTACCTGAGAAATAACCCTGGTCTCAGCCAAAGCTTTGTGATTTGTTTTGTTTTGTTCAGTGAACTTTGAGGAGTCATTTTTTCACAAGCAAAAGAACTCAAATACCTACTAAAATAACTATTTCATTATGAAAGCCAGAAATTCGACTATAAACAGCAAAATAAACACACACAAGAAAAGTAAAGGAGATCATTATTAAAATTTAATATAAAAAGAAATAACAATTAAGGAATATAGTTCTTGTTATGGAATGTTTTGTCTTTATCTCTTCCACATTTTTTCCTTTTTGGCATATATTCACATTCTGCCATGAAATATCTGTGGGTTGTTATTTAACTTTTCAGGGACAAGAGCCATATCTTACATTTCTCTAATTCTCCACGGTGCCTAGCACAGTTCTTGATAAAAGTGTTGAACAATTAAAGCATTAGCTTGAGAAGCATGGTTCATATCCAGTGTTTTTTAGCTTTCCAGCTCTCCCTCGCATGCCACTCCCACCCCCAAACACACAGTGATCATTTGCAGCCTTTGCCCTTCTCCTCTCCAGGCTCAGATCTTACTCCCTTCACCCTTACTCCTCCTGAGTAGTAGCAGTCCTCTTTGCTGGGCATTACCTCGGTGCTTTCATGGGTATTACCATTTTCATTAAGTGAGAAATTGGAGGCATCTGTGATTTCTTTGATGTTCTTTCACTTCCCCTTGCAAATAATTCTGTTTCTTTCATGATCTTCTCTTCCCTCCCCTCTTCCCTGAGGAAGCCCTTCCTTCCCCTCAGCTCTCCGTCAGGTCCCTGCAGGCTTTCCCAGAATCCCACCCTTTGTCCCCAGTAGTGGTGACGTCTCCCCTTTTCTGGGACTCCTTTCTTTTTGCTTTCAGATGGGCATCACAATAGTCTCCACTTTAATCTTCTGTCCTCTCTAATTAATATAAAGTTGCTAAACATGAATTGAGCATTCAATAGGTACCAAGCATTGAGCCACTGACAAGGGCCTGTACTCTGGAATAAGATGGATTTCCTTCTCTTAAAGAGCTGGCAATTGCCAGACTTCTTCCACAGGTAACCTGTATCACCTGCACAGACATCCACTCAGCACTCACTCACTGAGTCAGCACCAAGTGGCGCCGTGACTGCCAATGGCAGTCCTTGCCCTCAAGGGGCACACAGTGGGTACTGTTCGTAGAGCCCATACCAGCTATGCTGCTCTTTTTGAACGTTTACTTATTTTCTGCCCAAAATTATGAAGTAAGTTTTGTATTTATATATAATGCTTAATGCAATTTTTCTTCAATTACTGTGAAAGCATATTGAAGGAAAAGTCTTGTTTTCAAAGATGGAATTACTCTGTATCCTTCACAGCCCTTGTCTGACGAAACACCCTAAACAAAGGGCCGGCCTGTGTAGCCTGCAGGCCTACCCTGCTCGGCTGCACGAGGTGCCGGACTCACCACAGTCCCGGTCCGTGGGCCTTGCACAGCAGTGCTCAGGAGCTAGTTTTGCTTGACTCCTAGGATATGAGTAATTTAGAAAACATCGTCTCATTTTCTAAACTTTATTTTTGAACCCTTTCTTTCTCCGATGTCTTTTAATCCCCCAGTATATAAAGGCATGTGAATAATTTATATTTACTGGTTCCAAAGTAGGTGATGTTTTAAAAATTCACTTTTACATGTATTAGACACACATTTAAAATTTGTATATGCCCCCAATTATATTCCTAACCTGCATTTTCTAGTAGTATTTTGACAAGACTTTTTAGCACTCGTTATGTACGTGTATTGACAGCCACACTGGCAGGGTGGAGGTATGTGACTTCGTTTCATCATTAAGCATTGTCATCTCTAGCCGTGGATTCTCACATACAAAGAAAAATAATTACTCCCCTGTGGATTTACTTAAGGCTTTAATGAATTAACCTAATACCATTTGAACATGGATTGCTCGCGCCTCTATTCTGATTCGTCAGTGAGCATATGTCAGACTTGTTCTATTATGGCAGCTGTGTGATCATCTGCAACAACATTTTATAGCGATCGTAATGTTGGGTATCTCACACCCACATTTGTGTGCACATATGGGGAGAAGGGCATCGTTCTCTTAGCCAGCAACAGAGTTCCCCGTAGAAAAAGCCATAGAACCCGAGGCCATGATAGAATGCCATGGAAGATAGAACTCACTGTTCTACAGTGGAAAAGTGTAGGGAATTCTCCTTTCAGTGTGAATGAGAGAAAGAACGATAAAGGGGGCGGAAATGGAGGAAGTAGCTAATATTCAGTGTGCATTTTTTCCCTGTGTACACTTAATTACAAAACTAAGAAGACCAAAAATTGGGAGCTAGATATGACCTTGAGAATGCAAGTTCCCTAGAGTTTAAAGTCACTTGGAGAAGGGCACTGAGCTTTTTCCCATAGGACAAGGTGTGGAAGGTCGGGGCATAGAGACAAAGGGGCAGAAAGACCCAGACGACATCTGCGTTCCATACACGCTCATTTCTGGCTTCGATTCCCAGCTCTGCCTTGTACTAGCTGTACTGCATGCCCTTGGAAAAGATACTTAAGTGCTCTGTGACTTAAGTTTTCTCATCCATAAAATGGAAATAACAGAAATATATTTTTCAGTGGGTTGTCTTGATGATGAAACAATACATGTGAAGATATTAGAAAAATACATAATGAACACTGGAATAATGCCAAACATTACCCATACTTACGCCAACATATATAGGATAGATTTGGATTTGCTTTTTTTATGTATATGTTTAAAACCTAGCTACAAAGAAATTGTACATGTAAAACCCATTCTAAGGAATCAAAATTGATTCAGTATTCCTTCTTTGTAATACCATAATCAATGCCAGAATTTTGTCAGAGTCCTGATATGTTTTCATATTCTTAGACATTTGAGGAAAAAGTAGTGCCTTGTTTCTAAAGCAGTGTGTAACTGTATACTCATTTGCTATAATTTTTAAAGTTTTATTTGTTTGGCTCTTGTCTACATGAAATGGAGAAGTAGCTTACTTTGTAGAAGTTGCTAGCTTCAGTGGCTACTAAATGCTGTACTGTGTAATATTAAAATGCAGGAATGTTATTTTGGTGATGTAATTACAGTGTGTTTTGATTGTTTCCTTTTAAAACATCTAGGCCCTTTACCACGGACCAGTTTTGGTAGCCATTTATGTGCATGAGAATTGTGTACCATCGTGATTAGAAGTTACACATTTAGTTATGAAAAAACTGTAATTCAAATTTACATAATTTTCTAGAAAAACATTTTCCCTAAGTAATTGCTTAATTTTACCTAGTTTTTCTCCAGAATTATTCTGTTTTTAATCATTATGTGTGTGTGTGGGGGGGGGGGGGGTTGGGTATTAACTTTGGGAAGATGTTATATTTAGTAGCGATTTCTTTTATAGCGGGGAGGAGACTTTTAAACGAAATACATTTGACCCTTGAACAGCGTGGGGATAAGCGGTGCCGCCCCAGAGAGCTGAAAATTCACATATAACTTTTGATTCCCCAAACATTGGACTGCTTGCTGATAGCCTACTGTCAGCTGGAACCCTTACCCGTAACATAAGCAGTTAATTAACATTTATTTTTTGTATGTTATATGTATTATATACTGTGTTCTTACAATAAAACAAGCCAGAGAAAAGAAAATGTTATTAAGAAAGTCATAAGGAAGAGAAAATAAATTTACGGTATTTGTTGAAAAAATCCGTGTGTAAGTGGACCCAGTTCAAACTGTGTTGTCGCAGGGTCAGCTCTATTTTATCTCACCTGGTGCTCGAAACAGGAGCAAAACACTGGGAGGATGAGGAGAGTCGCCGTCGTGGCAGGACCTGGATTTGAGGGGTGCATGGGAAACCACGACCTTGCCCAGGGCACTCAGCCCCAAGACCTGCAGCTCCACCTCTGGACACTGTTCCAGGCCAGGCGGTTCTGTTCATTCTCATGATGTCCCATTTCTGCACTTTAAACAACTTGTTGTTCTTGCTTCCTTCATTTTCTGTCCAGGTACAAAGAACGTTCCGTAAGAACAAGGGCGGTATCTGCTTGCTGTATCCCCAGAACCTGGCACATTTAGAAGGCTAATGAGTATTTGTTGAGTGAATTAGTTAGTTCACTTTTAAGTTACTTTGCAAGTTGGCGATTATTATGTTCAAGATAACCATTTCCTGGGCATCGGCACTTGCTCTTGCTGGGAGTGAAATTTCATAAAACCTGTGAGGAGGGCACCCTTGCAGTACACATCAAGGCCTTTTAAATGTGCTGAGGAATAGGTTCTGAAGAAATGGCCAGGAATCTGGGTAAAGACAGATCTCTGAGGATGTTCATGGCATAACTGTTTTTAATACTAAAATGGTAAAACAACTTAAATATCCAATAATAGGTAATGAGTTAGATAAATATGCCACATTCATATGCATATAATACTTTGCAGTCACTAAAATCATATTGTAGAAGAGTATTTCATAATAGGAAAATGTTCGCTTAGTTTTAAAAATTTCAAAAGTATTACAGTTGCATATATATGTATACATGATTTCAGATTTATTAAAATAATTATTACATATCTGCTTAGAAAAACACATATACCACAATGTTACAGTAGTTATCTCTGGCAGAATCTCTGGTGATTTTATGTTCTTTTTTGTGCCTTTCTGAGTTTTTTTTGAAAATTTCTAAAACAAACACTTAATGCTTTTGTAAAGGAGGGAGGAAGAAAGGACAGTTTTCCAGGGCCATTTTGCAGCGGGGCAGGACAAGCCCACGAGGAGTGGCCTGAAGCATGACGGACCGTGGGGAAGGAAGAGCAGTGTGTGAGGAAGCCAGAGAGCTGGCTCCTCAGTTACGAGTAGCAGCCACTGAGGAATTTTTACGGTGGGATTCATAGAATTTAAATAGCTGGAAAGAGGCAGAGAGATCCCAGGGACGTGAGCAGCAAGATTGGCAGGATGCCTTTGTCATTGCTTTGGCATGGAGTCCTCCTAAAAAATATCGAGCCCTGTGAAGTAGGTTCTAGGAAACAATCCTAATCCTGGAGGCCTTAGAAGTTTTGCCAACAGAAAGGGTCTCCTACTTGCCTGGATGGGTTTTTGCAGCATAGCGTTAGAGTACACTTTAGCCATGTCATTCCATTGGCTCTTAATGTGTGTTTATTGATTTCTTTTCCTGAACATTGTCCTTTGGTTTTGTAGTAATATTCTGAGAGACAGCAGGTGGGGTGGAAAGAGCTGGACCTTTGAGCTTGACAGAATTCCACAGACATGAGTTTGATCCCTGCTCTCTGCCTTACAAGCTCCATGACCTTGGACAAATTTTACTTCCCTGGTCTGAGCCAGTAGTGTTTAAATGAGGCCAATAACAATCTCCTTGCAGGGTCATAAGATAAATGTAAAGTTGCTGGTTTGAAGCCTTTTACAGTAATAGGCAGCCAATAAGTGTTAGCTATTGTTCTTAAGATGGTCTTTTCTCATTGTTCTTGATTATTCAAGCACAATGTATCTTATAATTACAAAACCACATGCTTGTGTTGATATCTTGTTTTGTTTTCTTGTCTTTGTAAGGTTTTTACTTAAGAAAAACTAAGTGAAAATCTTCACCAGGAAAGCAAGATGCTTTGTTAGTTCTCAGTGATCTTAACCAGAATCTGTAGTTGGTGGTACTTGTGTTTCATCCTGACATCACCAGTCACCTACACTGGCCTCATTGAAACAAAACAGTCTTTGAAATGCGAGCACATCACTCAGTCTTGTTATGGAAAACTGGCAGACACCTGGATGTGCCCAGAGGGACTGTGATTTCACTTCTCACTCCATAAGCAACATCCTTCTGTTGTGAATTAAATCTTCACAGTCAAAATCTGTGTCTGCGTGTGCGTGTTTATTTGGAAAAAAATGTTATTCAGAGGCATTTTTATTTGTAATAGTTGTGGAGCAATATGATATAAGTGTGCATAATACTGGGCTAGTGCTGCTTCCCTGTTAAGATTCCTCACGAGCATTTGTTTTTCTTTCTGGCCTTACTAGTAGTACATTATGATGCCAATGGACAAGTTATATTTTGTGCTTATGTGTAAGTATGATATTTTACATGTGTTTGTAACATATGAATATTGTATACTGTTATTCCATATGTGAATTGACGTGTATATCTGAGGACAGGCATGTTAGCGAACTGGTTTCTGTTTACACCAGGAGGTTTCTTTTTCCCTGATTTTACCCACTCCTACTTTATTCAAGAGGGTAAATGCTGTCCTCTTATCTCAGGTCCCAAGCTGAGTTCAGCATCTGGAGAAGCTTAAGGTTCCAGTGTATCAAATTATCCTACTCAAACTGTTGTTTATTGCGGTCCATTTTATCCTGTCATTCCAGTGACAGAATGTCAAAGCTGTTCTTTCTGCTGCCTTCAGCTTTCAGCATCTGCAGGGATCTGATATGCTGTTCCTGCTTTACTCAGTGGGGCAAGCTCAAAGGATCGTGATGAAGGCTGAAGCCAGATAACTTCAGGCACTGGGTAACTTCTCTCTAAAGCCGGGGGTTGGTTTGTGCCCCACCGTTTCCCTTCCTGGACCACAGACGTGCACCCTGTTTTATGGATATCTGTTAGTTTCTTACATATTTCCATTTCTCTCCTTTTGAGACATGAGTAACCACAAGTAAATGATGTATGATAGCATTCATAGAAGTATTGACAGTTTAGGTCTGGAAACTTAGTGTGAATTTCATCACTAACTACAAGTGTGTGGTCTACAGCCTGAGTGATTTAATTTAGATAATTAGAAATAAGTGTCCTTTAATACTCAGTCCAGAATAACTAAACAAGCACACAAATGTCCCATTTAATTTCTTAAATCTTCAACTTCTAACCTCTATACCTGTGTACGTAATTATGTATTTTAGTTTTAGATAATTTTATATTTATATAATTACATATGATTTGTCTTTCCAGGAAAAACATTTGTCAGGCCAAAAGATGGTTTCATTTCCTGGATAGGATATAACTTCTTTTATTCAAATAAGAAAAAAATCTGCCAATAGTGAAAACACCACACTGATTACAGGCTAGGAAATGTTGGTATGTTTCTACTTAAAATCAGCTCTGGCCTCTCTTCTCTCTTTTTTTTTCTTTAATCCTCACTTGAGGGTATATTTATTGATTTTAGAGAGAGATGAAGAGAGCAAGAAAGAGAGACACTGATATGAGAGAAATACCAATTCATTGTCTCCCCAACGTGCCCTGACCAGGGATCAAACCGCAGCCTTTTGTTGTACAGGACAATGTTCCAACCAGTTGAGCCACCAGGCCCTATTGTCTTGCCAGGAGTATAGCAATCACTTAGCAATCACCTTCTAACTGGCTCCTCAGCATTCGTTGTTACTTCCCTCTCAAATCTGTTTGCCAGAGGGCAACTAGAATGGTCTTTCATGCCAACAAATACGATTATATCACTTCTCTGCTTAAAACTCTTCAATGGCTTCCCATTCTTTTTAGAGAAAAGGCAAAACCCTTATGTGTATGAGGCTGAATCTCTTCCCACATACCCTCTGGCTCTTTCTGCTCAAGGCACACCTTACCTTCTTCTGTTCCCTCAACCAAATGCTCTTCCTCCCCACCATGGGCCTCTCTGTGCTGTTTCTCTGCTTGAAATGCTCTTCCTGCCCTTCTTTACCCCATTAGCTTCTGGTCACTTAGCAGATCTCACCCCCGGAGCTCTTTCAGAGAACCTGTTCCAGTCCTCCCAAATCACCACATGCACACTCTCATAGCGAAGGGGACACTCCTTTAACATACATCAGAATTACCATTTCATGTTTGTGTGACTATTTGGTCATGGTTCATCTCCCTCACTAGACTTAAGTTTCACAGGGACAGGCCAGATCTGATCATGCTCACCATGATATCACAGAGCCCAGCCCATTGCCTGGCACGTGGTACATGCTCAACGAAGATCTGCAGAAGAAGTGAATGAAGATAATTGTATCCGTACTATATTGCAGGTTATGAAAGCATGTCTCCAGTTGGTTTATACCGTTCTCACAGATACCAACTCTGAACAGTGACACAAAGTTCACTTTGTTACCACTCTGTTAAGATCTTACCTTTGTGTATTTGTTTTGTGGCCTGCAGTACAGCCCCTGCAACAGACAGGGTTTGAGATTAAAAAACTTCCTTCTAGTTCCACCAACTGTTGTTGGTTCTGAGGATATGTTTACATAAGAGGTAAAAGGGGAAGATTCCTTGAAAAAGATCTTTGCAGTGAAGCCTGATTATTTTCATAACGTGCATTATCAGAACAAAAAATGTGAAAAAAAACAAAACAGAAAAACCCCGTGACACCAATTGTATAGGATTTGTTCTTGTGATTTGGGATTGCCTTTTGCTTTTGTCTGTTTGTGTAGCATATTCATGGTCTATAAATATTTGTGCAGTCCACTTTAAACCACATAAACCTAGGTTTGAAAGTTTCAGAGACGATCAGTAAGGAGTTCTTGCCCTTGAAATGACATCAGACACAGAGGACAGTGTGGTGATAGCCGGAGGGAAAGGGGCCTGGGAGCGGGGTAGATGGAGGTTTGCGAAGTGGGGCTTAGTGGGGTCGGAAGGAGACGGCCTTGGGCGATGGCCGCACGACGCAGTGTGCAGGTGCTGTTGTGCTGAGTTGTACACTTGAAACCAGTTTCGTGAACCAGTGTTACCCCAATACATTCAATTAAACAAGAAGAAAAATGGGCCTGAGCCTCCTACCTTTTGTTTTTATTCCATCTTTTGTTTTTTGATGGGAAAGTGATTCTTTTTTTAACTAGTTTTGGAACACATATTTTTACTTAAGCAGTGGCTAACTCAGTTAAGAAACTAGCCACTGCAAAATTAGAAAATGCATATTAAGGAGAAGTAAGTGTTGATCATACTACAGGAAGCCCCTTTTCTTAGCTGGGGGTGTGGTGAAGGTAGGGCACACAGGATCGATGATCTGCTGGTGACACCAGCCTGACCTTGAGTGTCAGAGTGGAGTAGTTGCCCTGCTCCTCTGAGGTGAAGACATTAGGAAGCCTTACATCATAGGGGCCCATTCTCCATATGTGCATGACAAGGCTACCTTTTTCCTCCCCTCCAAAGGTACTGTTTAAGATTAATAACATCATCAGAATAAAAATAATGTTACTTGCTATTTTTTTCTGAACAGCAGCATGAGATAAGCAAAGACCATTTCAAAGTAACAGTGACTTCATGCTTCATTAAAAGTTTATTTATGTTCTATAGGAACTATTGAAATGGCAGTTCCAACAAGCAAGTTGGGTCAGTGTTAGAAATACACCATTAGCAATAATAAAGAGGTGCCCACTGAGCTGAGAATGTACTGTTTAAGATAAAGAACTTTTTTGATGGTTTTAAACACTTTTTGCCTTCCAAAAGAATTTATCCATTTAATATATTCATAGGAGTGATCCGTGTTTCAGATTTATAATGTTTCTGAATTTATGTTTTTAAATGTACACATAAAGATTAAATTTAGAGGAAAGAGTCTCAAAAAGCACTCTTCTGTAAAGCTAACATATAAGGTCTGCTTCTACATTGCTTCCTTTATAGGCTTGGGGTAATTAAGCAGACATAGTATAACACATAGGGGAATTTATTAGGCTTTTATTAAGGCTTGATAATTTGAGTTTCAGATTTTAAATCTCAAAGGGCTCATAATTGTTGACATTTTCTACTAAAAGTTCCATTGAGAAAGGGGTTGAGCGGTGGTGCTGGGAAAGGCATGTCTGAGTGGAGAGCACCGAGCGCCGTTGTCACTAACACAGCGCACACGCTCGAGTGCAAGTGTCCGCTGTGCCCGCCGCTCGGCTTTTACAAAGTAATGCAGACACTGCTTCTGTGAGTTAATTCGCGCTGGTATTTTCTTGAAACAGTGTTAATTGCAGGAAGTAGAATTTTGAGATTGAGATATGTCTTGGTAGGAAGGGAGAGATTGGTTTCAAACTCTAAAAACGTAAGTGACTAATTTGCCAGGTCAAATTAAATCTTAAAAAGGCTTTCAATTTGATTATTGACTCAAGAAACACACCAGAACAGTTCCAGGCCTCGGGGAGGCGGCGGGGGTGGGGGTGGGGGCGGGCAGCTTCGGGAGTGGTTTGTAGCATTGGACAACCGTCTTCTGGTTAAACAGGGTGTCCTTTCAGTTTTTACCCTTGTTTTTAAAATTCTGTCTAAAATGTAGTGAGTACAGTATCTTTGATTCTTTAGAATCTTTTTTTCTGAATATTAATGTGTTTGGTACTGAAATTCTATCTGTGGATGTTATAAGGTATTGAACTTTCCTGACCCCACAAAAGTCCTTGAAATTTTGTCTTTTGAAAACATCCCTGATTATGAACTCTAATTCACTACTCTCTCCCAAAGTCTGGAACTACCCAGTAGCATTTCCTAGTGGCGTGACTATCAGGATGGCAGATGGGCTCCTATACCTCTCGTCTTCTTTCCACACTGACTCTTACCTCTCCAGGAAGCTCATTTCACTGGGGTCGTAAAAATGAACATTTCCCCAATGGAGGCAATGGTTTTGAATTTGAAACTCTGGAAGTGAAAGCTGGGCCTTTGATGGAAAAAGGGTAAACAGGGCTCAGAACTGTGAGGCTAATTCCACAGTTTTGCTGAGAACCAGCTCTGCCCCAGGATTTGAGTTGGATGGATGCCAGGGAATGGAGATTTTTTGCCCTAATACTGGAAATAAAAACAAAACCTCCTGGCACAGTCCGGCTTAGCATCAGATTTGTAGTTTCTCTACGTCTCGTTTGCTCTTAAGGACCTGGAATAAGACTGTCTTGATATCTCATTTACTAGTATCGCACCTGAACCCATCTATTATAATCCGTCAGGGTGCATTTACCTCACACAGAGTGATATTAGGATATCAACCTCAGGACACTCAGATTCGGTTTTAAATTCATAACTGCTGTATGAAGTAGCGAACAGTCCTTTTCACCTCCTCTCCACTCTGCTCAGCACGGCCTTGTGAAAAAGTTACTTCTCTTGAGAAGATGGAGATGAAGTGGTTGTTTCTGGGCCCTGGGTGCATCTACCACCTTCCTGGGCTTTGTTTAACAGCCTGTTCCACCTCACACCTCTCAGTAATGTGGAGGCCTCCTGCTCATCACTGGCTGCCATAAGCCAGATCCTAGCCTCTTAGGCTTCACAGTAATGCAAAACAAATGCCAGTTTGGAGCCACAGAGAACCCTCGGTTATTTAGGGGTAGAGTAGCTTTTATATCTTAATTTCAAGTTGCTGCTTTTCCCCCTTTCCCTGTGTGTTTCTTTCCTACACTTGCCACTTCCATTCTCTCTCAAGGCTCTCCAACCAATTAACCAAAATCCTTATTCTGTGGAAGGTCCTAAACCAAAGACATTTGTTAGAAGAAAATCAGGAAAAGGTTTATGGAGTTGAATTCTAAAGCAAATCTTTTCTTAAGCTTTTCAGTCTTAAATTAATGCTATTATTTTGTTGTTAGTTGGGCTGCCTGCCCCCAATATGGCCCCTCTGGCTCTGTCGAAATTACAGTCCCAGAAGACCTATCCCAGTACACCTTCGGTCTACTGGACGATTAAATTCTAGTCCAGGATGATATTTTCAGCATTCTGACATAAAAATAAGGGCAATACAATAACAGTAAGTTTAAATTTACTCTTTAAATGACTCTTCTTTGAAATCCCTTTCTATTGTAAAATGACCGTGATCAAAAAATACTAAATTTTCAAAAAAGTATGTTCCTACTGTAAAATAAAACATACTAATCTTATAAACAAACTGGGTTTAAAAAACAGCAACAAACAGCTTTACCACCACCACCACTGCCCCCTATTTACCAGCGTTTAGAATCCCAAGCCCTAGGAACCATGGATGTAGCAGAACACCAGTGGAACCAAATCCTAACCTCTACAGCCCCACCGCACCTACTAAAGCAATTCCAGGGGCTTCACCTAACACACGAAGGCCGGGACCAGGCCCCTGCCTGCTTTCCATCATCTCCCACCATTCCCTTTCCTGGAGCTAACTTGGCTTGAGGGCATTCATTCCTAAAACCCATCAGTGACGGTGTAGTGTAAACCGAGAAGTTTATATTCATCAATACAGAGTCAAAAAACCATCTAAGATGAGATCATAATGCCCTCTCCTCTTCCAGGCTTTTTTCTGCTTGGACCAGCCTTCCCACCTCCGTAGACCTGATTAACGTTTACTCATCCTTGAACGTGACCACCAGCTCCGCTGTCTGTGTGCCAGTCTCTGTGCTCTGTCTCTGTGCTTGCTGCTTTTATCAGTAGCATAAACACATCGTATTGGAAAGGATCTCTTTCTTAGGTCTGTTGCCATCACTAAGCTGGAAAGTTCCACAAGGTGAGGGATCTGGCTTATTGATCTTTGTGACCTTAGTACACACTCTGAAGACTTTTTGAACTGAAACAAACGGAATAGAGAGCTGCCCTGTGGTTAATCAGGATGGAAGCAATAACCCTCTCTTTCTTCTTCCCCAAGCATCTCTTCAGAGGAACAGACCTCCTTCCTGACTAAAATCTTGTTGAAAAGTAACTGACCACAGCTTTGGCAGCAACCAAGATAACCTCATATCCCCTTCCTTCCATTTTCTGGTTCATAAGAGGAAGGACACACTGTCCAGTGCCTGGTGCACATTTACTTTTTGCTCTTATTAGGAGTTGGCCTGGCAACTGAATTAGGTAAAAGGAGTCCCAACGCGGGGTACAGAGGCATGAGAGAGCATATCATGTTCAGAGAACTTCATGTACTTGTTCAGTATTGCCCCCAGAGGAGGTATTTCATGGAAGAGTAAAAAGAGGTGAGAAATGTGCACGTAGATGGGATTTGGACTTGATCCTGTAGGTGCCAGAGGACCCATCAAAAGCTTTCAGGCAACTTGAGTTGTATTTTGCAGAGAACATCCTCGTACCCATGTTGAGGTTGAAAAAAGGAAAGCTAGGGAGAGACTGGGGATAACATAAGATAGATAGTACAACATGCCAGGCAAGGACTGGTGTAGACCTTCAGGAGTGGCAGGGAAGGGATACTACCTGCAGTCTTGTTGAGGTTGATTGCTTTAATACTTCCTCGGTAGGCCAGGTCCTTTGGTACACTAGTCATCAACCAAATGAAGCATTAATACAGGCATATTGTCCTCGTCTTGAATTTAACTAGAGATTCACCTCAGAGATATTGCAGCTTCGGTTTCAGACCACTGTAATAAAGCAACGTAATATTTTTGCAGGTGGAGGCGGGGCTTGCTTTCTATTTGTAAAAAATGCAACACCTGTGGAGCATGATAAAGTGAAGCATAGTAAAACGAGGTATGCCTGTGTTGAAAACCTTCAGAAGAACAAAGGCATAACCTTTATTAGATTAATCAAATTTCCCCCTTTTTATTGATAGGGGAAAATTTCAGACTTACTATGAACTATTTGGACTGTTGATTTTTTTAAATAAAAGAATAATCAAATAACTGGGAGATGGTACTAAATACATCGCACCCACTTTGTCTCGTGAGCTGTTCCTCAGCATCTGTTTACACCTGCATCAGTGCTTGGCACTGTGAGGGCGGGTGTGAGAGTGGGAAGCAGAAAACCCAGACTTCTGGGTAACTTTCAGTTTGTCACTTAAGCTCTGGGAACCTTGGTTTCCTCTTCTGTGTTCTGATAGATGATGATACTTCAGATAGTCGTCAAGAGGAACAAGTGTGACAATGTGGGTGAGTTCGATGTGAAATCCAAAAAGCAACAAAGGCACTGTGGCTAGACAAGCTGTGTGTCTAAAATGGGCTATTTTAAGCTTTTTTGTTTACCCTGTTGTACTTACGAATTTGGACTTAGATTTGTGGTGTTTTTGAGCCAGGTGAGAAGGTGTTTGAGTAGCTATGCTGTTAAATTTTAATATTTGACTTGCTTTTCCAAAATATTTCTGCCCAATGCACTGTCAGAGCAGATAGTTGATTAACTTAATGACTTTTAATGAAAGTTCCACCAAAAGTGACTGATTCATATGAACCATGGAAGGGCTGTTTCATAAATACCAGAAAACCTTTAATTAACTTAGAAACAATGACAGCAACTAGTTTGTAGTAGACATGAGGACCTTATCTAACAATAGCTACTCAACTTTATCATTTTGCCTGTGTCACCAGAATTATTTGACAACTTTGGCCTCATTATGGTCAAGAATATATATATGCATACATATACATATACACTCTGAACCACCAACAAAACAAAAAGACAACCTACTGAATGGGAAATGATATTTGTAAGTGTTATGCCCGTTAAGGGACTAATACCCATAACATATAAGGAACTCATGAAACTTAACATAAAAAAAAAAAAAACAATGTAATAAAAAATGAGCAGAGGACCTAAAGAGACATTTCTCCAAAAAAGAAATACAAAAAAATGTTCATCATCACTAATCATCAAGGAAATGCAGATCAAAACCACAATGAGATACTGTCTCACACCTGTAAGAATGGCTGTTGTCAATAGATAAACAAATCACAAGTTTGGGCAGGAATGTAGAGAAAAGGGAACCCTAGTGATGTGATTGTAAATTAGTTCTGCCCTTACATGAAACAGAAAGGAGATTCCTCAAAAAATTAAAAACAGAACTTTCATGTGATCTAGCAATTAATGCCACTTCTGGGTATTTATCTGAAGAAAATAAAAACACTAATTCTGTGTACCCTTATGTTCATTGCAGCATTACTAGTAATAACTAAGATATGGAAACAGCCTGTGCCCATCAATAGATACGTGGATAGAGAGGAGGATGTGGCACATATATTGCAATGGATTATTATTCAGCAATAAGAAGGAATGACATTTTGCCATTTGTGACAACATGGATGGACCTAGAGGGTATTATGCTGAGTGAAATAACAGAGTGACAGCTAGAAAAATAAGAAAAACACAAATGCCATATGATTTTAGTTGTATGGGATCTAAAAATATATTAAAAAATGAATAAATAAAATAGAAGTAGAGCCATAGATATAGAGAACTAGCTAATGGTTGCCAAGAGGAGGGGTGAATAACAAAAAAAAAAAAAAGAAAAGAAAAGAATATACAGTCTGTTCACATCAAATTTATGGGAAGTGCAAGGGTATCTATTCTATTCTGTGACCTTCCTTTGACACAGTGAGAATGCCCACTCTTGGATACTGCAAAGCTTATAAACTAATTAAGTGACCAAAATTCTAAATATGCATGATGGCCAATTGACAGCACCTTGTCTAACATATTGCCATTGAAGTAAATCAGGATTGTCATAGATACTATTTTATTTAATCAAATAAAATTTATTTGCCATGAAGCTTCATAAGCTTTTCTCAAGGAGACACAAGGGCCTGCAAGCTGATACCAGAATATATGTCTGAGCTGGCGAGGACTTCTTTCATTTCATTCCACAGATAGACATCTTCAGAAACCCTTGAAACTGTTGCATGCTAATAAATAGACTCTAGACATGCCTACCCAAGAAAGTATACTGGAATTCAAACAGCTGCAGAGTTCACAGAACATTATTGTTTGACAGTAAGTCTGAGGAACAGTGAGATTGTATCGAGTCGTGTTTGGGATATCTTGTGTGTAGCTGAAGGTTGCAGTTGACTACAAGGAGCATGCTGATTAGTGATGAGTACAGAAGCAGAAAGTGAAGTCAAGTCAGTGTATTCTTTGTAGAGGTGATATACCACTTCCGAATCAGTGAATTCAGCCTTCTCCCCTGACCCTGCCCCCCGCAGAACCATTTTCCACACAGGTCACATCCAGGTGCTCAAGCTGTTGCATCAGTGTTGATAGAGCATTTGAGGTGAAAGCAAATTGGGATCTTTATCAAGGTCCTGAAATGTCAAGCAACTTGGAAAAAAAAAAAAAAAGAAACCTCATTTGAGCAGGTGTTCTACAAGTAACATATGGAAGCCACAGCGATGAACTTTGATTTACTATTGGGAAGAACATTTAGTATTTACCTGACATAGCTACACATGAGGAAAAATTTTTGTCTGTAATTGTACATATTCTTGGACTCAGAGCTATTGTCTTAAAAATCAGAAGTAATATACCACGATGGGGAGAAGTTGATGGGGGTAATTTCAAAATAAAAAGTATTCCATCTGTTTTCTAGGGCTAAAGGGAATATTCTGAAAACCAATTTTGAAGAGCTATAAAAACAGTTTCTAATGTACCCAGAATCCAGATTATAGAAGGCTTTTAGCAGTTTTCCTTTAAGTAATATATTTATCCCCAGACCAATGGCACTTCAATATTTTTTTGTATCTCTCCATCTTGCTTCTTATTCCTGTGTCTCATTTTGTCCTCCTCTTTCTTTCATACACCCCATTCTCCTCTCTCTTTATAAATATCCTCCTGCGCCAAAACATAAATATGTAAGTGTATTATTTGCTGCCCAAGGCAGGAGCTGATTTAATGCTGATAAGCCTCTCGGGTTGCAAGACAAAGTTCCAGGTCAGTGAAGACATGAGAAATTCACGTGAAAAGCAAGGAAGAAATTATTTATTTAGAGAAAGTAGGAACCTAGGTAGGATAATATTTATTCAGATGAAAGGAATATGGGAAGAAGCAAATAAGATAGTCTACAAGTTTGACATTAAAAAAATGCCATTAAAATATTTTAGAAAGTCCACCTCATGATAATAGTAGAGCCAAGCAGATATTATAAATGCTGTGCACCTGTGTCCCCACTGAAAACCTGTATAATTTAAAAGTGATATTTACTGACTAGCATGACCCTCAGTGGATTTGTCAGTTTTCTGACAGGATGAAGAAAAATGATAGAAAAGCCATCAAATTTTTGATGTAGATGAATTCCTACCTACCAGTGAGACAAGCAAAGTGTTACTGAAGACAACTAATGATCTGTGGACATACAAGTGAAGTTTAGTGTATGCTGTCTTCAGCTTTGTCTGATAAAATGCCTACGGCTTACCACCCGAGTTAATCACCAGGACGGCACTTTACGGTTACAGCAGGTGGAGTGGGTTGACTGGAAAAGTCATGTGATACCATGTGGATACTGCAGCTGGGGGAGGGCAGGGCGCTACAAGGGGTTTATTACCCATCTTATTGCATGTTTGTTCTGTGCCCAATGATTTTGTTAGTTTTCTTTCTTTATAAAATTTGGAACAAAAAATCATGACACTGTTTCTACAATATTACTGATAGAATGAACATTTGTCACTGCTCTTTTTGTATGAAAGTCAGAGAAAACTTCAGGCCATTTCCAGAGGCTGAGAAAGATGGTGCCCTAACCTACCGAACATTGCATTGCTGGTAGCTGACTCCACTTAGCAGGTCTGTCATGAATCACCAGTGTGGTAAAATTCCCTTAGTGCTGTGTATAGAAAGCTGACACAATATTATAAGCAGAAATTACAGTGTAGAGAGCAGTGGGTCCGATGATCCTTTTGATTACCCACCTTTATTAGCAGGATTTTAAAAATACCTTCTACACGATTGCTTTAAAATGCTTATTTTAGAATATCTATAAAGTTAAATATATATATCACTTTATAAAATACATAAAAGATATATATAATTACATCATTCATTTTATAGGATATATAATATTATATATCACTCTTAAGTTCACCACACGGAGTTAATCATTCTAAACTTTTTAGCGTGTTTCCTTCCTTTAAGTTGTGTTGCTGTGTTTATTTTATTTTACAGTGTTGGCATTATACTGTCTATTCTGCTTAACTTACTTTAAAAAAGAGCATAGTGCAAACATTGTTTTGTGTTACCGAAGTTCTCAAAAACCCTGCATTTAATGGCTACCCACTGCACCATTGCATGGATGCATCTTTTTCTTACCTATTTCTCTATCATTAGACATTCAGATGTTTCTAATGTGTTGTTATAAATCACCCCGTAATAAGCATCTACGCACACATTTATTTGTCTCAATGGCCATTTTCTTCAGATGTGGAAGCACAATTATTCAGTGAAAGAGTACAGGTATTACTAGATTGAAGGGGTCTTGATAGATACAACCGAATTGCTTTCTATACAAGCTGCCCAGTATACACTCACCCCAGAGTAGCCTTCAAAGATTAAGTTTTTGTATTGATGAATGATTCTTTTAATGCTGTTGCTTTTGCAGTAGTTTTGCTTGTGTTGCATTCAGATTTCTGCTCCGCATCTGTGCTCAGAGCACAATTAGTGTGAGGCAGTGGATCTTCACTTGGGGGGGCGGGCATGATTTATTTGAGAATCTCAGGATAGCCATGAACCCTCCTTTCTGAAAAAGGAACATACTGACAAAATGCAAACTTCTACATAGTTTAAGGGAACCATGGACAGTCCTCCCATTCATATACTGTTGTTCAGATGGTGCTAAGTGCTTAACATGGATTTTTTCATTTAATCCTCACAATCTGGGGCCTCAGAGAGGACAGGAACTTGCTCAAAGTGGCGTAACTGGTGACTAGTAAAGCTGAGCTTCAGACTCCAGAACCTGTTCTCTCTTATCCGTGAAACCGCACTGCCTTGAGGTTAAGGAACTTGTCTCTGTTATTCTTTTTTCATGTTCCTTGGCTCCGGTTCTCCCAGTCATGGTAATGCTGGCTTCCTAACATCTAATGGGACAGTTTGCCATGTTTTTTTAATACTCTGGATCTGTTTCTGTAGCATATGGTCTTCTGTTTCTTCAAAGTTTAAGAGTTCACTGCTAAGGAGTTTCATGCCTAGAATCTTTTAAGAGGAAATTGTTTCATAACCTTTTCAATTCCTTATATGCTTATCCATTGCTTTTTTTATTATTTTGAGTCAATTTTTATAATACGTTTCTATAATAACTACCTATTTCATTGATTTTCTTTTTTCACATTTTTAGCACAGATTTGCATATATTTTCTTTCTTTTTTGCATGCCCCTTTCATTCCTCATTTTGTCTTTTGTAGTTTTTTTCGTGATTCATTTTGCTAAAGTTTTGTCTGCTTCAGTATTGTTGTTTTGCTTTGTTTTTGTGGACCCTGCACCCCAGAAATATGTTTGATTAATTGTTTCCATTTTTATACTTTGTATTTCTGTTTTTAATTGTACTTTTTTCTGCATTTCTTAGGGTGTGGCTGTGTTGGCATTATTGTTCTTAATTTTCTAATTGCTAACGTTGAACATTTTTAATTTTATTCTTCCCTGTCTAGTGTGTAATGTTCTGATATTTTATTATTTTTAACTTGACTTATTTGGAGTTTTTTTTTTCTTCTTGACCCACTGATTATTTAGGAAAGTGTTTTTAATTTTTATATGTGTGGTTTCATAGAGTAATTATTAATTATTTGGATAGTAGAATCGTAACTTAATTCCTTTAAGAAGTTTGGCAATTGTAGGAAGAAGTGAACATGCATTGATATCCATATATGAGAAGAAAAGAAATCTGAATTTACATTTTAATTCCATTCAGTTCAACAGATATTTTTTTATTGCCCACCATGTTCCAAGATCTGTGCTAGAAAGTGGGAATGTGACAGTGAAAAGGTAGAAATAGTCTCCTTTGTCATGAAAATTTTAGTCTAGTAAATAATGCAGACAAGTATACAAACAATTACAGAAAATATAAGAGAATTAATTTAAAAACTAGTAAGACAACTGAGTCAGTCCAGCTCTACTATGCCATGAAAACTAAACAAAAAATGACAATTTAAATAGATGAAATAGAAAATCTGAACAGACAGGTTGTTAGTAAGGAGATTGAGGCCGTAATCAAAAAACTCCCAAGAGACAAAAATACAGGACTAGATGGCTTCACTGGTGAATTCTACTACACATTCAAAGAAGAACTAATATCAATCCTTCTCAAGCTCTTTCAAAAAATCAAAGAGGAGGTAACTCTTTCAATCCATCTTGAGGCCAGCATTATCCTGTTACCAAAACCAGACAAGGATGCCACAAGGAAAGAAGACTACAGGACAATATCTTTGATGAACATAGATACAAAAATCCTCATCAAAATATTAGCAAATCAAATTCAGCAATGCATTTAAAAGGACCATACACTATTATCAAGTAGAATTTATTCCAGGTATACGAGGATGGTTCAGCATTCACAAATAAGTCAGTGAGATACATCACATTAACAAAATGGAGAATAAATATTAAATGAACTTCTCAACAGATGCAGACAAAGCATTTGACTATATTCAGCAATAATTCATGATTAAAAAAACTCTGCACAAAGTGGGAGTAGGGAGAACAGAGAGCATACCACAATGTAATAATGACCATATGTAACAAGCCCACAGCTAACGTCATACCTAGTGATGAAAAGCTGAAAGCATTTCTTCTAAGAGCAAGAACAAAACAAGGATGTCCCATTCCTGCCACTTTTATTCAGCATAGTATTGAATGTCCTCACCAGAGCAGTCAGGCAAGAAAAAGAAATAAAAGACACTCAAATTAAAAAGGAAGGAGTGAAATTGTCACCATTCTCAGGTTACATGATATTATGTATAGAAAATCCTAAATGTTCCATCAAACCTCGTAGAACTAATCAACAAATACAGTAAAGTCACAGGATGCAGAGAGTACACAAATATCTATTGTGTTTCTGTATACTAATAATGAACTATCAGAAAGAGAGATTAAGACAGTAATCCCATCTGCAATTGGATCAAAAAGAATACAATACCTAGGAATAAATTTAACCAAGGAAGTGAAAGATCTGTATACTGATGCTTCTCAACTTACAGTGGGGTTATGTCCCAATAAATCCATCGTAAGTTGAAAGTATGACAATTCAAAATACTGACCATAATCGCTTAGCCTCACCACCTACCTTGTATTACTTACATTAGCCTATAGTTGGGTAGAATCATCTAACTCAAGGGGTAACTGTAGTGTTGTTGCTTACCCACGTACTCAGGTAAGCTGACTGGGAGCTGCAGCTCACTGCCCCTGCCCAGTATGACCAGATTATATTGAACTACATACCACTAGCCCTGAAAAAGATCCAAATTCAGAATTCAAAGTATGTTTTCTAGTGAATTCATATACTTTCACACCATTGTAAAGTTGAAAAATCCCAAGTCAAACTTATTGTAAGTCAGGGATCATCTGTATTAAAACCTACAAGACATTAATGAAAGAAATTGAAGAAGAAATAAATAGAAAGATATTCCATGCTTACGGATTGGAAAAATCAATGTTGTCAAAACATTCATATGACCCATGGCCATCTACATATACAGTGCAGTCCCTATCAAAATTTGAAAGGCACTTTCCATGGTGATAGAATAAATAACCCTAAAATGTGTGTGGAACCATTAAAGATCTTGAATAGCCCAGCAATCTTGTGAAAGAAGAATAAAACTGGAGGCATCATGTTCTCTGATTTTAAACCATATTACAAAGCTGTAGTAATTAAAATAGTATTAGCATAAAAACAGACACATAGATCAATGGAATACAATAGAGAGTCCAGAAATAAACTCATGCAATTAAGTTACGACACAGAAGCCAAGAATATGCAATGGGGAAAGGACAGTCTCTTCAATAAATTGTATTGGGAAAACTTGACAACTATCTTACACCGTTGCACAGCAATGAACTCAAAACAGATTAAAGACTAGAATGTAAGACCTAACATCATGAAACTCTCAGAAGAAAACACAGGCAGTAAACTTCTTGACGTAGGTCTTGGCAATGATATTTTATTTCTATTTATTTTTTCCCTATTTCTTTTCTTTTTATTTTATTTTTTTATTTCAATTGTTGTTTTTGTACAGTTTTCTGTCCTTTACTCCCATCCTAGCCCACCGCCCCAGCCCTCTCCACCTCCCTCCCATTTCCACCCACCCCTAGTTTTTGTCCATGTGTCTTTTATACTTGTTGCTCTAAACCCTTCCCCTTTTCCCCTGAAATTCCCTCCCCTCTCCCCTCTGGTGACTGCCAGCCTGTTCTCAATTTCAGTGTCTTTGGTTATATTTCGCTTGTTTGTTTGTTTTGATGATTAGGTTCCTGTTAAAGGTGAGATCATATGGTATTTGTCTTTCATTGCCAGGCTTATTTCGCTTGGCAATGATATTTTAAATCTGACACAAAAAGCAAGAGTACACAGGTGGGACCGCAGCAAAGTAGAGCACTCCTGCACGGCAGAGAAAGCCGTCAACAAGGTACTGGCAACCTGCTGAACGGGAGAAAACATTTGCAAGTCACATACCTGATAAATGGCTAATATCCACAATATTTAAAGAATGCACACAACTCAACAGCAAAATGACAAGCAGTCCAATTTTAAAATTGACAGAAGATCTAGATATTTTTCCAAAGAAGACATAGAGATGGTTAACCAGGTACAAGAAAAGATGCTAAACATCACTAATCATCAGGGAAATGCAAATCAAAACCATACTAAGATATCACCTTACATGTGTCAGAATGGCTATTATCAACAACAACAAAAAAAATTATAAGAAATAAGTGTTGGCAATGATATGGAAAAAAGAGAAGGTAGTGTACTATTGTTAGGTATGTAAACTGGTGCAGCCACTGTGGAAAGCAGTATGGAGATTCCTCAAAAAATCAAAAACAGAGCTACCGTATACATCAGTAATTCCAGTTCTGGATATTTATCTGAAGAAAACGCACACAGTAATTCGAAAAGATACATGCACCCTCATATTTATTGCAGCATTATTTGTAATAGCCAAGATATGGAAACAACCTTAAGTGTCCGTGACAGATGAACGGATAAAGAAGACGTGATACACACAAACACACACAATGTAATACTATTCAGCCATAAAAAAGATGAAATCTTGCTGTTTGTGACAACATGCATGTTCCTTGACGTGCACGAAGTCAGACAGAGAAAGATAGATTGGTGGGTGCTCGAGGCAGGGGCTGGAGAACTGGGAGAAATGAGTGAAGGAGGTCAAAAGGTAAAAAGAAAATAATAATCTGGGGAAATGAGAGGTGGTAATACATGAAGCAATATTAGCTGTGAGTTAATTGCTGAAACTAAGTGATATCAGATTAGGTTCATTATACTCTTCTTGAAAAGAAACAGAAAACACTGCAGGGTGTACACCGTGGCACACAGGGTTTGGTTTACACCAGGGGTGTCTGAGCTCTTCTTGGGGGAAGCCACACCACACCACAAAACAAGCTGTATATAGCTTAGCTTTAGGAGCCACGATGAAACCTGAAAAAGATTTTTTTTTAACAGAAAAGACTGTTTAAAACTGAATTAGCAATTAAAGAAAGTTGTATAACAACTTTTTAAAAAGATTTTAGAAAATATATAGATGACTTCAGTAAGAAGCTAAACCTAGAGACACGGTTAGGCTGTTTTCTCTAAAAACTACACACTGTCATTCTCTGGAATTTCTAAAATCAAAATTATGTTTTAGTTTCTATTAACTCTAGCTTCCCTTTTTTTCTTCACTATGTCTTCATTATTACTATAACACTGTAACAATAAAAAAATTAAACACATTTCTAACTTTTCTGTCTTCCACCATCCCTCTCTGGGTTTTTCTTTAATACAGGAAACATATTTTTGTCTTCTTGGCTGTGAGATAAACAAGCGTGAAGATTAATAATAAACAGATATAATAGAAAAATATTATTCACAGTAGAAACAAAGTAAATATATATACCCACAAATAAATTGAAGAAATGTATAAGATCTTTATGATGAAACTGATAATTTTTGAATAATATAAAAGATATATTAAAATTATAAAATATAACCCATTCCCAGATAGGATAATTTAATATAATGATAATGTCAACTCTCTCCATATTATTCTATAGAGTCACAATATATAATCTTAATCAAAAGCCCAACAGGGGGTTGTTGTTATTTTTTATAAATTTTACTGCAAAACAAAGTAAACACTTCAATATAATGAGTGTTAGGGTAAACAAAGTTAAAAGATAACCAGCAAACCAGGAGAAATATTTGCAGTAATTGTAATTCAGTAACAGTAACTCAGCAGGAAAACAGGCAGGGCATTTAACAAACATGTGAAAGGTGTTCCTTCTCACTGGCAATTAGGAAAATTAAAATGGCAACAAACATACTTATTCATCTTTTTTTGTGGGCAAAGTTTTTTTTTTAATTGATAATATATAGTGTTGTTAGGTATAGGAAAGAAAATCCTCATATATTAAATGTGAACATATAAACTGATAAGGCCATTTTAGAGGGCAATTTAGTTATATGTATTACAATCATAAATGTAAATATTCTTCCTTCAACCTAGTAATTCCACTTAGACAAATGCTTACCCATGCATCCAGAAAGATTGTTGTTGTTAATAGCCAAAAAATTGGAAACTAGCCAGAAGTCTATTAATAAAAGAGCGGTTAAGTAAAGTTTGACATATTTATTATATGATCTCCCATGCACTGATTTAAAAAACAAAGTAGGGCTTTATGTGGCAACTTTCTCTTGAGAGCCGTGCAGGAACCATGGTGGTGTTTTAAGTGCAGGTGTGACATGACTAGACTTGAGCTTTTAAAACCTCCTTCTGGATGGGTTGTGGGAAATGGACCAAAGTGACATAAAATAGAGGCAAGAATTTCATTGTAATTGGCTGGTAATCCAGTTAAGCACTGATGGTGGCCCCATGATAGAGCAGAGCTGAAAATGTTATTACACAGTCAAAAAAAAAGACAAAAAACTTTTATGTGGCAATATATTTTTGCATTGTATTTTATTTATTTTTTGAAGTATATTTTATTGATTATGCTACTACAGTTGTCCCATTTTTTTTTCTCCCCTTTGCTCCCATCTGCCTTGTACTCTCTCTCCCACCAGCACCCCCCTCCTTAGTTCATGTCTGTGGGTCATACCTATAAGTTCTTTGGCTTCTCCATTTCCTGTACTATTTTTAACCTTCCCCTAGTTTGTACCTACTATTTGTGCTTCTTATTCCCTGTACCTTTTCCCTCATTCTCTTTCCACCCGCTCCTTGCTGATAACCCTCCATATGATCTCCATGTCTGTGATTTTGTTCCTGTTCCAATTGTTTGTTTTTGTTTTCTGTGGTTTTTTTTTAGGTTCGGTTGTTGATAGTTGTGAGTTTGTTGTTATTTTACTGTTCATATTTTTGATCATCTTTTTCTTAGATAAGTGCCTCTAACATTTCACACAATAAGGACTTGGTATTGATGAACTCCTTTAACTTGACCTCATCTGGGAAGCACTTTAACTTTTTGAGATTTGAGGCTTTCTTTTCTCTGCTGGAATTCCGGGTTGCGTGGTCTGTCTCGCTCCCCAGTTGTTCCTCCTACATAGGTTTATCTGCACGCACGCATATGTGGGACTGCCTGGTCCACCAGCCACTACCTTGTGGTGCATCCTCTCTACCCCAGCTGCCCATCTCCACCCCTCCTACTGGTCTGAATGAATGTTTCTTCTTTAACTTCTTGGTTGTTGAACTTCCATACAGTTAGATTTTTTCTGGAAGTTCTGGTTATTTTTTTGTTTTTAAATGTGTTGTTCTTCTTTTGGTTGTGTGAGGAAGCAAAGTGTATGTATGCAAACCTCCATCTTGACCCAGTTGCAGTGTATTTTAAAGTGTATTTGGTGAGCAGCTCCTTGGTACAAAGCACTTTCCTGGGCAAGAATGATAGCATATGTTTCCTAACTGTAAAATCTATTTTACTGATTGCTTAAAATTACAAATATGTTAGTTTTATTAAGTTTGCTTTCCAACTGAGGCCTTTCACCTCTGTTTTCTGGAACAGTGGAGTTCATTTGGTAACCCTGCTAGTGTTTTTACTTGACTGCCGGGAAGCTGAGAGACTAATTCAGTGCTCCACTGCAGAGACCACATAGCTCAGGTTTAGGGTGCACAGTAGTCCCCCCCGATCCACCTGGGGATGGGTTCCAAGACTCCCAGCGGATACCTGAAATTGCAGAGAATACTGAACCCTATGTATATTGTACTGTTTTTTCCTATGTATACATACCTCTGATAAAGTTTAATGAACAAGTTAGACATACTAAAAAACTAACAACAATAATTATAGAGTAGAAGACTATAACAATATACTGTAATAAAAGTTGTGTGAATGAGGGCTCTCTCTCATCACTGAGGCCGCCCCTCGGTGACTAATGGGCAGGCAGAATACACTTCGTGGAGACGCAGGATAAAGGAGTGGTTCACATTCTGGTGGGGATGAAGCAGAAAGGCTCAAGATTTCATCATGCTGCTCAGAATGGCACTTGCTTTAAAATTTATGCATTGTTTATTTCTGGATTTTTTCATTTAATATTTTCAGGCCATGGTTGACAGCAGGAAACTGAAACTGCAGAGAGAAAACCACAAATGAGGGATGGGGGCGGGGGGGGGGGGGGGGCGGGGACAGCAGTACTATCATCGGCCTCTACCTTTTCCTCCATAGATTTAATCTTTTTGGGTTTTTTTCATTTTCAAAGGCTACATGGTTATGTGTGTCTTTTATTAGGTACTGTTTATCCATTTTTTAAAACTTGACAGATTTTAAATGCTAATAAATAAAGAGATATTAAAGGTACCATTTTAGCTGTGTAGTCTCTTTGATCCCTTGGTGACTTTAAAGGTATCATTTGACTTTTATCTCCTAAAGTTGTGAATATTTCATATTGGTTTAGCAAAGCTCTTTTAATAATAAAGGGACCATTTTAACTGCACAGCAGGCTACATGGTAGTTATCAGCTCCCCGGATTAATTAAGCATTTGTAACATCACTTTAAAACAGTAGCTTGACTGTAAAATTGAGGAGGTGGTGTAGCACAGCGGGTAGGAGCTCGGACTCTGGAGCCAGGCTGTCGGGTGTGAACACAGACCCTGCCTGTCACTCACCAACTGCGGGGCTGTCGCCGAAGGACTTGCGTGCGCCTCTGGGTCTCAGACTCCCACGAGGAAGTCCCTACTGCATCAGGCTGCGTTGAGCATAGAACTAGCGATATTTGTAGAGCACTCGCTCTAGGTATTTGTTAAGTGTTTTTTTTTTAAAAATGAAATGAAGATTCTTTCCTAGCATACATCTTTAGATGGAATAGAAGTTTATTTCATTTAAGACTGTGATAAGAGGAACATTAAAGATTTAAAGCTTTGATTTGGGTTTTTCATGCATGTAAGTATACTTCTAAAAAAGAAGAATGATTTTCTATACATAAATTGCTTTAAAACCAGGGATTGTTTATTAGTGTCTGTGGTGATGAATTCGGTGTTTCCGTTGCAAGGACAGGCAGTGAAACCGAGCAGTGGAAAGGCCAGCATTTCAAACGACGTACAAATGTGGCAAACATGCTAAATATGCAACTCGTGTCCCCACTGGCGGCAGTTTTAAGCTGCTCGGGCTGGTTTTTGTTTGTTTGTTTTTGTTTTTGTAAATTGTAATCTAAAGAAAGGAGTAAAAAGCATTGCTTTGAAGTCACGTGTGCAGAGCGCAGCCTGTGCGTGAAGGAGGACACGCGTGTGCCAGAACATGGAGTCTTCAGCACTAGACAGTGGCCGCGGCAGCTGAAATGTCTTCACAGGAGGGGAGTGTGTTTCTGGAAGGCACCCCCGTCCTCTATTAGAGAACAGTTGTGACTCTTTTTTTGCTGTTCTTTTGAGTTATTTACATAAGCAAGGGTTGTCCTTAAATTAAAAGCATGTTGATAAAACCATTTTTAGAATTTTCAGTATTCTCAGTTAATTTAGGTAGACTTGAACAAAATCATCTATAAAATACTGCATTGTTTTTAAAGGTAGTTCTCTTCCCTTATACATTTGAAGGATTTTTTCCTCCATTTAAGGTACTAGCTTATTTCCATTGTTATGATACTTAGGTTTTGTATATCATAATCCTTTTTTTGATAAATTGACCATCATCCATATACACATACATATTTTATTTTGTAGAGTGTATGTGTTGTCAAGTACAAGGAAGAACTAATTCTAGTTTTAATGATTATGAAATTTTCATGTATTTGATTTAACAGCCTAAATCTGTTTGAGAACTTCAGTTTATATGACTTTATTCTACCTTCTTTTCATTAACTACTAAAAGCGAATACGTGAGGATAGTAGGTGCTTTGCACAAAACCAGAACAGGTGATTTACAAACTGAAAGACTGATGGATTTAGAGAGTGTGGTACGATCTTCAGCCTTGCCAGGTCGTGTTCAAGGTTTTCAGCTGACTGATCTCCCTCTAGCACGGAGATACATTGTCTCAGAGATGACTGTTGGATCTACCCCAATGTTTGTTCAATAAGAAAATTGAAGAATTATCATTTACAGATATATTTGATGATATTCCTAAAAGATAAGAGTAAATACATAGAGTAATAGTTTGTTTTTGGTTTAAAAAATTCTCAAAGCCTAGCCGCCTAACCAGAAATGGTGAATAAATCATCGTGAGAAGTAAAGTTTTCAAATGTATGCTGTAGTTTTTTTAGCTGATATTTTATATGTTTCTTTAATTCTAAGGTAGTTAGATTTGTGCTTTTCCTGTTTTATCGGTGGTGAAAGTGAGTAGTTTGTCCAAATAAAAATCAGAATCTCTCTTGAACTCAGCCTGCTTTATCATCCCTCGATACTTTGTTGGGTCTGTCAACTAAATAAGGAAGTGGCAGCCAGAGCTGCAAGCACCGGGCAGCAGAGAAGGTGAGAAATGGAGATTCAAGGGACAGTCACCAAGCGCCCAAGGCCAGGGCAGCGTACTGGGGAAAGAGTAAGATGAGAGAGAGAGAGAAGGAAACCGTCATGAAATCACACCTCGTATCGTCATTCCAAACAATGTGACAGGGGTCTTAGATTTAAGGATCTTTTATAAGGTAAAATTCTTGCAGAAAGCCAGTGCCTATTGTTTCTCTGTAAATCCTCCACCATTCATGTTACGACTCTGCTGAAAGCGGAGAAAACATGAATGTGCTGTTAATGTGGTGTCCTCTGTCTGCATAACTCTGGCCTAAAATAATGAAGAGGAGGCCATATTTTTTAGCTTATTTTTTAATTGATTTGAGAAAGAGAGAGACATCAATCCACTTTTCCACTTACGCATTCATTGGTTGATTCCTGTATGTGCCCCAACTGGGGGTCAAACCTGCAACCTTGGTGTAACAGGACAGTGCTCCAACCAACTGAGCAACCTGGCCAGGGCCGTATTTTTTAGCTTTTAAAAAACCTTAGTTTTAATGTGAATTTTAATTTGTATACAAGACTTTTTAATTGGGAAGAAGGAGGGATCACGTTGTGAAAGATGATCATGTTAAAAGTCTTTGTGAAGGTAATTAATCTGATTGAAAATGGTACCAAAAAGTTTCCAGACAATAACTTATCATTCGTCCAATCACTGTACCCCTTCAGTTATGACAGTAATAGTATCGCCAACAACCCATTTTCATGTAGCAATTGTCAGTTTCTTCAGGAATGGCACCTGTTCCCATCTGTTGAGTGAACTGGCTATGCTTGCATCTAACTGAGATCCAAGAGGACTTCCCCAAGCACAGGGGTGCTCCAGGGCTTGCCTCCAGCCTGCACCAGTTCCATGCTCTTTCTGCAGCACTGTGGTAGCTCCCCAGCAGAGCACACAGCTCAGGGATATTTTTTTTAAGTAAACAACATATCAACTCTAAAAGTAGGGCAGGAATACTTTCTTAGAACCTCTTATTTGCCAGTATCTCTGTTACCTTTTAACGCAGGAGAGAGCAAGCAACATACTCAAAAGGGAAGTAATTTCTCTGCCGTTGGTATAGCACTGCTTGTCTTCCTTCACCTCTTTTCAGGATGAGGGAAGGCCACAACACCTTTGCAAAGAAGGTCTGGGATTTTCAAAGAGGGGAGGGGGTTCAGGTTGTCCACCTGGCATGGGGGTGTAAGGGGGGCAAGGGGGAGTGGGAAGGGGAGGGAGAGAAGGAAGAGAAGTGAGGAGTGAGGATGAACGAGGTGGGGGCCACAGCACAAACATTGCTTGCAATAGGCTCATCGAACTAGTTGCCCTGAATCCACAATTCATTGCCCTGTGTTTGCTTGTAAGGTGTCTCCTTCATTCATCAATCAGTCTGGGGCCTAATTTAACTTCAACACCAATGCTCAACAAATAGTGCACTGAATATGAAGATGCGTAGTTAGGAGCAAGTGGTTCCTCAGGGGCATCTCCCCTGCGTTTTCTAGGAAATGCTCAGGTTGGGAAATGTATTTTAATATACTTAGCATTAAACTCATTACCTACTGTCTTACTGGCACGCTCAAGAATTTAGAAATAATCATTTATTCGTAATAATCTTTGTATTTTAAAATCAAATAAATTTTTTGTAACTGAGTATTTTAAGCTATTAATATCAAATTCATAAAACAGCATTTTTAATTTGCTACACAAATCTCTGTCTATGTATATTTCAAGTAACAGATTTCTATCACTGAGTTTTAGAATTTTTTTACAGGAAATCTCTCAATTTCACCATTATAAACTGTGTGACTTCCGCTGAGAGTACCTCAGTGGGTCTTAGTTTCCTTATCTGTGGAGTGGGGATAAAAGTCAGTGCCTGCTCCTTATAGCATTTGGTGAAGAAATGGAATAATCTGTTTCATCACGGGAACAACAGTGGTGGGAGGGGCGGTGCCTGTGCTCATCGCTGCCGTGGGGCGTAGAAGTAGTAGAATCAACTTTTCTCCATCTGTTGCTTAAGCTTTCTTGTGAAATCCTTCCCACCCACCTACCCATCACCGCCATTATTTGAAATAGCAGATTTTGCAACCTTTAAGTTTTATATCACTTGCTAGTCCTTGTGATACTGTTAGTGGTGCGAGTTTGTGTGGTATCACAAGGAAAAGAATTTCCTGAGACTCGCCTGGGAGGATGGGGTTCCATGGTGAACTTTATTGATGATGGAAAATTAAGGGGACTCCCCTCCTGATTTCCCAATGTCTCATCTCTGTCCATCCTGCCATGGAAAAGGTCCCATCTTGTCTTCAGTGGGGCCAGGATAAAGGCCACTGCCCAGAATTGCTGCTCCATCATCTGGCTGGCTTACTGAGTGCTGCTAGCTGCCGTCCATTGCTGTGCTGCGGAGTTCAGGCTCCTTCCTGCAGCCTGCGTGTAGAGTATGCAGGGCCATGGGCCATGTGCCATGTGGCTACTAAAGCCACAGGGCTATGGAGAGAGGACGTGCAAGTGCCTGGGTGAGTGTGGGTGAGAGAGAAGAGGGGGGCTTCTTTGTTCCCCTAGGATTATATTAGTTTGGGCTTGGGATAGACCACCTGCTTTTTCAGAATGGCTAATTTCCCAGGTTTTCATGGGCTTTGGAGGGCTCCACACCCCCTAGCTAGAGTGACAGGCCTCTATGGTCCAGCACCTCCCCCTGCTCCCCACACGGCACCAATCTCCTACTGGAGGGGGAAGGGAGGAGTGTTAATCCCCTTGGCGGGGCAATGCCATGATTCCCTGGGGCATTAAGTTACAGCTTCCTGTTGAAGCAAACAGACTTATGCTCCTCAGTTTCTTAAGCTGGATGTCTACTTCCCTTTGTTCCCTTTTTCTTATTAATAATTAGTTAAATGCCCATGGTAACAATACCAAAGAATATTTCAACTAGAATATACCAATAGCTTGGTAAAGTCGGCTATTTACAGCTCCAAAAGTTTTTACGAGCAAGCAGAAGTTAGCCATCTGGTCCCAGTTGTAATTATCTAATCTCTTACTGATTTCTAGAAAGCCTCAACCAGTCTGAGTAACTGTTAAGGAAACTGGATTAGCATTTTGGATTTTAAAATTCTTCCCAAGTAATTTTGGCCCAGTTGTGAGTGGTCCATGGGGTTATCGGTTTTTCTCTATGAGTTTTTATCCAGCTTGTATGTTCCTATAAAGGGAACAAGTACATATTTGAAGACCCTCCTGTGGTGGTGTCCTCTGACTGTGATTTGGTACACAAACACGTCGTAGCACACATCGGACTCCTCCTCCCCCAATCTCATTTCTGAATGGCGGAAGTCCAGAGCATCTTCATACTGATGACATCAGTTTAGAAATCGAATCACAAAAAGGATATGCTGATTTTCAAGACAGTTTTCTTAGTCTATATTTTGGCATCAGCAGCTCTGTATTTGATCTGTTGTAACCTAACACAAAGCAAAGAATTCTAGGAGACTTACTTTGAGAAAATATTTTAATTCTTTTCCTTCTTTCTCTATTGATTAGTGAAAGATGATAATGAAAATTCATCTTCTATTTCTCATCTTTTTCTGCTTTACTGTGTTAAGTGGTTATTCCATTGTTCCTTTTTTCCTTTTAGGAGCTTGTTTTGTGCTCTATACCGGACACAAAATAAGTAGCAGAGGTGGTACATCATTGTATGTTATAGACAGCACTGGGCCGGGAGGCTTGGCACCTGTGAGCTATGTCTCATTCTCAAAGGAGCCTTGAGCAAGTTCCTTAAATTTTCTGTGTTCTTCATCTATGAGTTGGAAACAACAAAAGTATATGTGAAGGTGAAAAATAAGGGACTATTATCAACATCCCTCACCAGAGTGGCACATTTGTTACCATTAATGAACCTACTTTGACATCTCAGGGGGCAGGAGGCTGGGTATGTATAGGGCAAGGAGATACATGAGAAATCTCCGCACCCTACTCTCAGCTTTGTTGTGAACTTAAAACTGCTCCAAAAAAATAAAGTCTTTGATAAAAACAAGTAAACAAATTACCACGTGAAATACGATTATTACAGTTGCTATTTATTAAGAAGGTGGTAACAAAAATCCACATTTCTTCTATGTCCCTTAGAGGAAATTATAAAATTAAATCCTTTCAGAATAACCTCACTGATAATTTTATTCCTATTTGGCAACTTTTCAAAAAATATCAATGCATGGTAATAAACTACAAAAATATAACTATATACTTGTTAAACGAGCTGTTTCTTTCATTCACTTATTCAGCAAACATTTATTGAAAACCTGCTATGAGCCAAGCATGGTGTTTAGCAGTCAGGATATACCTACAAGTAAAGGAAACAAAAATCTCTCATCTCATGGAATTTAGAATCTTGAGAGCTTTATTTCTTTCTTTTTTTAAGATTTTATTTATTTATTTTTAGAGAAAGGGAAAGGGAGGGAGAAAAAGAGGGAGGGAAGCATCAGCGTGTGGTTGCCTCTTGCATGCCCCAAAATGGGGACCTGGCCCACAACCCAGGCATGTGTCCTGACTGGGAATCAAACCGGCAACCCTTTGCTTCACAGGCCACTGCTCAATCCACTGAGCCACACCAGCCAGGGCATCTTGTGAGCTTTCATCTAGGTTGTTTCCCTGAAAATGTTTTAAAGTATCAGCTTGCTCAAAGTAAACAGGATATTTTGCCCTGCTGTATTGCCAAGCCATGACATTGTCCTATGTTCTGTGTAGTAATAGAGAATTGTCATTTATTACGATTCTGATATGTTAATGAAGAGGTACTCATTTACAAGTAACTGTTTAATCTGTAATTAAAATCTGAAAACTCTCTTAAAAATACAGTTAAATACATATTCACTGGCCTGCCTTATTGAATATGGAATTGCAAAAACATTAAGAAAGGCGTGTCCTATTTATCACTTTTAATGAATCTTTCACCTGGTCCCACTGGAAGTCCATGATGGGATTCCTGTCATCCATCCTCTCCGCATGCTTCTAAAAGCAGTAACTGTTCTTGGATCTGTGCGTGCCTAAGTATAAAATCAAAATCCATAGGGTTTTTTCAATTATATGTAAGCAAATAAAAAAAAAAACAGAACTATTATTACCATATCCTCATTAAGATGATGGACCCATGACCATATCCTAATACTTGCTTAGCAATCTGAAATTCATGTATGCAAAAGAAATCTTTCTCATCCTTTTGAAAGAAGAATGATAAATATTTATACACCCTTAACTCTTTCAGGCAGGCAGAGGATCATATTTTAGAAATGACAAGAAGCTGCTCAGGGTGTTTTTTTCCTCCCCTGCATGATTCATCGTTCCAATAGCTACTGAGAAAATGAATTGTAGGTTTATCAATATTGGCAATTTTCCTCCTTTCTCCCCATTAAATATGCTTTGTCTTACTTCTCTGAAACCCTTTTGAACCAAGGCTTTGAAAAGTGAGCACAAGAGTTATCTCTGCTTTTCAGGCAAAATTCCTCACGGGGACAGCAGCCGCCCAGCAAGACTGCTGAGCGTGCCCCTTAAGGCTCGGCCACTTTGTTAGCTGTTTAGAAACGGCCCCTCCTCCATACATACCCCTACAACGTTGTTTTCTAAAACTTATTCCTGCTCTGAAACGGTAATTGGATAGAACCCCAAGACAGTTTTCTACTTAAAATTAAAAATTTCCTCTGACTGCTTGAATCAAGATGTCCAGTAGTAATGTTGAAGTCCTGAGTATGTTTCGGCTCACAGAGCTATCTTCTGGTAGTAAATGAAAGATGCATGAAATTTACTCCTGGGAGTAGGAGGAGTGCTATCGGCTGTATTTGCTGGTACTAGTCAAGCTTTCCCAGCACTTTACACCAACTCCAAAAGCTAGGTTGTAATCTGAAAACAACTCAAGATTCAAGCCTCGTAATTATTTTAATTGTTTCTTTCAAACAGGTAAAACGAATAGCTGAAACATTGCTTCTATTCATTCTTTCTTTCATCCTTGCCTTTGGCAGCCATCATTAATCCCAGACTGGGTGTCAGCTCTGGAAGTGAAAGGCAGGAACCGTGGTGATGTGACCAGTGACAGGCCGTCAGGGCCAGCCCGTGGCTGTGTCCTTGGGACACCACAGCAGACCCTCCCTTCCTACGGGATTGGGGGTGGGGGGGGCCCTGAGTGTGCACTGCAGGACAGCTTGCTGGTCCTGCATCCCCTATCAACTCTTAATTTAGAAACACAGGATATATGAGTCACAGGTGGCCTTACAAGTTATTGAGTTCAAACTCCCCCCCTTTTTTAGATGAGTAAACTGGGGCTCCAAAGTAAAATGATTTGCTCAGAGTCAAACGGCCAGTTAGTTAGCGGCAGAGGTGGAACTACAGGCTTCTTGACAGCCTGATTAGTGCTGTGCAAGCTCCTATGTTACTGGCTGAGGTCCTGTCTTAAAGGGGAAGGAGATTGCACCAATGTACCCAGAAACCCGTACGTAAGACATAAGGCCGTAGGTATTAAAATACATTGTGACTGCACTTTAAAATATAAAGCAGTATAGAATTTATGTTAATATGTTACATTTAGATACTACTTTTGGTAAAACTTTAGGGGGCAAATAGGCAAGAATCAAAAGTTACAGTGTGATCTATCTATTAAACAGGAGAAAGTCCGTAGGGTAGGGGATTAAAAGAAAAATCCACTCTACTTGTAGGATGGAAAATGGAAACCCGCTGGCTTTTGAACATTGAGTGGGTCACCACATAGAAAAGGGCATTTTAGGATTTGGGTGATGCCCCAAGTTTTGTGTTAACTGTATACTTCCACATGCAGAGTACGCATAGTATTGAAATGTCTCAGACCAGGTCTCCAGTCTATAATGTTGAAGACTTGACTAGTCTCAAGGTCTCTAAGTTCCTGCAATGCAGTAACTTTACAGCAGTTTGGAAAATCCAGACTTACTAAAATAGGTCCAGTAGGTTTTCCCAGCTACTCAGTGAGTTGGCTCATTTCTGCTATTTAGTCTCAGTAACAATTGTGGAGGTTCCTGTCTACATTTGTGATAAACAGCCTGTCCTAGAGCAGCTTGCAGACATGGCAGTGTTCGGGTTTAAGCAGACTACGTAATATTGTGTTTGGCAGACGGGGGCCTTAAAAAAAAAATCAGAGCAGGGCCCTGGCCAGGTTGCTCAGTAGGTTAGAGCATCATCCCAATACACCAAGGGTGCTGGTTTGATCCTCAGTCAGAGACATACAAGAAACCTATTTTTAAAAATGTTTTTAAATCACATCAACCCTCATAACTAGATTCCTTTTGAAAAGTGCAGAAAATCTCACTCAGAATTGGACATTGTTTGGATTAAATAACTTTGTCCGTTTCTCTCCTCTTCGCACTCAGTCCTTACCCCAAAGTAGACTGGTGTGAAAAAGTGCATAGGGCTACTTAAAGCCTGTGTCTTTTTTTAGTTATCACCCTGGAATAATGTTTTCTTATTCTTGGTTTAAATTGACTTTTTATTCACGGTTTAAATTTATACAAAAACTACCCACATGCTTACCTGCAACCTCAGTTTTGTTTTGTTGAACTTCCTTTTTCTCAGTTGTCTGTCATCAAAAGGAAGTAGGGAGAGAGGATAGGTCTGCATCAAACTACTCCCCTTGAACCACACGATGTGTGTGTGCGTGCGCATGTGTGTGCATGCTCACAGCTAATTACTGGTTGAATAAAATTTGGTAGAATTTTGATTTAGCTTCATTATCCCTGAGACTGAAGTAATATTAAAGGGGAAAAACAGAATAGGTGAAGAGAAGCACATAGATCATTTTTCTTTAGATAAAAACATTTTAGCGGGAACCAGTATTCATTTGTTCAGGTCATCATTGCCATTTCTCAAGATTATGTACCTATAGACTGCATGGCAGGACTTGTATGTGCTTGAAGACGCTGCATTTTCACAGCAGGAGAGGAGATCAGGATAAAGCATTGAGGTGCAGGTGCACAGCAATACAAGTGGGCTCTTTAGCCTGCAGCCTGAATGCCAGGCCAATAAAGCAGAAGCTCTCAAGCTGAGCTCTCAGGGTCTCCTAGAGCTAAGCCAAGAAGTGTGGGGGTGGGGGGAGTAGGGGAGCAGGAGAGAATAATTGTTATTCAGTCTTCTTTAATGAGATGTATTGCCCACTGCTGAAAGATTGTGGCAGTGTTTTGTTATGCTAATTAGACACCATTAGAGCTTGGCTGTCTTTGATTTAGGCTTAATCCTTTCTGCTTCCTCAGCCTCAATTCTGACTGGCAAATGGTTGAAAGATGGCGGTGTGTACTGCACGTGTTATTTATAGCTTACATCTATGCTGAGTTCTTTGGTAACAGGGTTGATAACCAAAGATTTATCTTACCAAAGGCGGTTCGTATTCTGGGCATTGGGCGGGGGGGAGGGGGGTGCTTTTGAAGAAATGAATTTGATAATGATCAATTTCTACCTTTTTCATCCAAACGCCATTGTTTTTTACATGGTTGCTTTTGTAGCTACACAAAATGGGAAATGACAGATTGGAAAATGTGGATGTCCTCCCCATGGATGCCTAGATTTCCCTAAAAACAACAAACAAGTTGATCATGGTTTAACTTTCGGAGAGGCTATGGTCAACCAGAAAGATGGAAGCAATAATTTAAAGGTCAGAAAGAAGAATTTAGCAATTCAAAATTCCAGCCTTTACAATTTATAGATATGTATGCATTCTTTCTTAAAGTGTTATATTTACCTGATTACTGCAATTAAGACTTTTTGTGATGAGCTAAAAAAAATTTTAAATGACAAATACGATTCTTTCTAAGTAGTGAAATGGGGGGTTTCTGTTAAATCCTTAAAAACTGGATAGTAATATTTCAGAGCAGCCCTGTCCAATAAAAATATAGTATGAACCACAGATATTTCTTTAAACTTTCTGGTAACTACATTAAAAAGTAAAAAGAAATAAAAGAGGTAAAATTAATTTTAATAATGTATTTAACTCAGTATATCAAAAATATTTCAACATGTAATCAATATAAAATTAATAAGTTGTTTGCACGCTTTTATCTGTGTTAAGTTTTTGAAATCTGGTGTGTGTTTTGTACTGGAGTGTGTTTTGCAGCACACCTCAATTGGGATTTGCCACATTTTAAGTGCCCAGAAGCCACATGTCCTTAATGGCCGCTGTCCTGGATGGTGCTTAGAGTCAGTCAAGAATTCACTTACTGTGCCTAAAAACAAATGTCAGAATAAAATCCATTTTTAATCTGTGGATAAATATTACTAACTGAATGTTTGACCACATCACTTAATCTCTAATAGGCCTTAGTCTTCTCCTCTGTAAAAATAAGAGTTGGCTTACGTGATCTACTAATTCTTCCACCCATGCCAGCTCTGAATTCGTGGTTCCAAAAATTCACATTTAAAAGCTGGGTGAGCTAGAACTTATCCATCTTCTCCTGTAATTTAATATTTGAAAAGTAGCCTTTTTTCACCGTATACCACACCCACACCTTTTTTCCTCCAGGTGTCAGAATCTTTCTTTGAATTCCTCTGTTTCTTACACTGTTTCGATGAAGTGTTTGGTGGTGGAGGGTACTGTAGGTCCCTGATTCCCAGCAACCATCACTCGGTGCTTTTGGAATGAGGACTTTGAGTAAAGACCTCAGCAAAGGCCCTTTGAAGGGAGTTGGCAAGTAATTACTAGATTACAGATTACTAGATTTCAAAACATTACTAGATTACATGAACACTAAATCTCTAAAAACTCAGTTGGCTTTCTTTCTCTTTGTAGTCTGGTTCATTTATTGTTTCATCAAAAACGAAAATTCTAAAGATGCTTTCCAAGAAGGCAGTCTGTTTAATAGTTCTGAGCTGTAAGTGTGGTCACCTTTGTGAGAAGCCCATCAAAGAAGATTGGCCCCAACTTTCTGAGTCGTGACTGATGGAGACCCATGAGAAAAAGATCAAGAAGGTGAAAGTGAAGGAGATAGTCGTTCAGTGTTAGAATTAGACTTTTAATAAAAAGGGTTCCACACACATAGTCCTGTACTGGTCCCCCTGAGCCATCCCATTGTTAGGATCTCGTGGGTGATACTGTTGGCAACATCTGGCCGTAGGACTTGAGTTTTCAAGGTGGAGCACTGTCCTGTACTGCCTGGGCATTGTGGAGTTTCCAAGGTGTGGAAAAAATAGACCTAACATATGGTGCCAGGCCTGTGATAAGAAAAGGCAACATGTTTGGGTTTGTTAAGAGAGAGTGGACCTCATGTTATGTGTTCGTACCACAATTTTTCAAAATGCCACAAAAGCGGTGTGGGTAACCCTTAGAATATTCTAGAATACCAAAAATGTACAGGCAGGTGGTTAAGACTTGGCTGTTTTTGAACTGGAAGTTCAATCAGCACTCAGGTATAGATCTCTGATGCTGGCATTTGTCATGTAACTTTGTCCTGTAACTTTGCTGTCAAGATTTATTTTAACCAGATAAAGCACTGTTACTATACTTTACTGTTGGCTCTCAACCAGGCAGATGAAGTAGCTTTGTTATTAAGGATGAGATTTTGCCTCTGCCTGGGAAGAAACTCCCTTGGGTTGTCTTTCTCTTACTGGGGCGGACACATGGCTAGAAAAATTATTAGCCGGTGACTGAACAAAACAGCACACCAGGCTGTTGTTGGGAGAAATGTCGTAGTCTGACTTGATTCAGCTGAACCACCTTGGATCTGGTCTTTATGTCTCATACAGTTGCTTTGAGAAGAAGGACTTTAAAAAATCAAATTATTTTTGTTTTCCTACATGTTTACGTTATTTCTGAAATATGAGGAAGGAATAATGGGGGAAGTAAGATACTCATGGCAATTAAAAAATACACAGAGATTAAATACTTAAAGGGACATTCTTTCCCTTTTGAATGTATTTAATTGCATTAATAAGTAAAGCTGAGGAATGTGTGTTCATTTAACACAGAAGATGCTGTTTTGTAAAAATCTAACAGAATGTATTTTCTGTCACTGTGTAGAAGTCACGTACAAGCCTAGCCCCTGTGACAATGAACCATCCCACACCTCCTCTCAAACGTCCTCACCTAGACCAATGAACCGATGGCAAGCATTTTGATTGCGTACAATGGACTGAGTCTCATTACTTGTTTTTTATGCTATCATCATTTTGACATACATTCCTATGTCATGGCCCTATTTCATTATTGAATGGCCTTGTGGAGTAAGGATGATATTAAATTTTAACGTTATTGCTATTATTACTGTTGACTGTTTTTAGCATAAGTATGCCTGGTTCTTTAATTCCAGCTTTTGCAGGGCCAGAAAACAGAAGTGTATATAAACAGTCAAGAAGATTACTGTATACCCTGGAGACTCAGCATTGCATGCTCTGCCCATTCTGAATGATGGATCAAAATGGAAAGGTTATCATTTTCATTAGCTAGGAAAGAACAAGACCATACTTTTCTCCAAGTGTAATTACAGTGGTTCGCCGGCAACATTACACCGCAGTAATTAGTCTAAAGGTGTATGTGAGGGCAGGCTCTTGCACAGACACTAGAAATATTATTTCAGAGTTTAAGGTCACAGCCTTGTGTTTAACATGTTCCAGCAGCTTTGGGGGGAAATTTAAAAAAAAAAAAAAAAACTAATTTGACTGAAACTAAAGAAAGACATTTGACATTTTCCAGAGTCATGCATTCAGAAACCAGCCAGGTAGAAAAATTGTTTTTTATTATCTATAACTAAAAAAAAACATAGCTGCAGAGGTAGCATGTCAGAATATTTTGCAGGATAAACAGAGATATAATTCAAAGTTTTTTAGGAACTTGACATAAATAATTATGAGAGATTCGAAATGTATGTTTTAATCTCCATTTTTTCCCTTAGGTAATTAGACAAAAAAAAGTTAATTGCTAGAAACTTTTCATGGGAAGCAAAATAATTTTTTTACCTTCTTATGTAAGTGTTTTTAGGAAATAAATATTTCTCCTAACACTGGTCCTCAGATATATATCTATCCTTTGTAAATGTTTTATGGATACTCTGGGCAGTTATGTTGAAATATTGAACTCTAACCTAATCTAATCCTTCAGAGTAGAAATTGAATTGAAATTATTTTCCAAAGCCACATCTCAGCCTTTTCTGTTTAAGGAAAACAAAAGTGAGAAGAGGAAAAAACAATTAAGTAAAGAGGAAACAAACTTGATGTAAAAAGTTTATGTTTAAAAAAATCATATATGAGTTTAAAAGAAACTTTTTTCATCCTGTAGTCCAAGGAGTATTTATATCAGTAATGTCTCTTACTGGGGTAAAAGTGAAAGAAAGCCCCGATACTAGAATGTCTGTTTAATTTCAGCATTGTCTTGCCTGTCTTGAAGCAATTCTTAGTTTCTTTCTTTAAATCTTTATATAGCCATGTAGAATATTGTTTGTTTCAGGACACATAAAGAAACAGAGTGTACTTGAATGAGCATTCATTCAGCCACCAAATTCTGTTGGAAATCACTGCTTTTTTCATGCTAGTGTGTTTTTGTGTGTGTGTTATCTGGCCATATGGTTAGAACTGATGTTTCTCACAACTTCAGGCACTTGGGAAATTTTACGCATAGATGCGACACAAATAACACAGCTTAGCTGATTATGTAACAATGCTGAAAAATCTACCCAGAAATTGAATTTTAAAAACATTGCTTTTTTTTTTTTTTTTTTTTTTGTCACAGATGTTTTTCTACTCAAGGAAAAGTCATGCACTGCAGAATTAGAGCCATGATGTTGTTTGTTTTCTGTGGCTAGCAGTTCAGTAGGGGCACCCAGTGGTGGCAGTGCCTCCAAGACGTCCTGTTCTCTCTGCCTCCTGCGGGAGCTCAGTTTCCCCTCTGCAGCATCAGGGATAGCTAAGCCCCTGACGGTTTTTAGCTTCTCTGTCTAGTTAAGGGAATAGTGTCTTTATGTTCTGCCTTTGTGGTTCCAAAACACACACACACACACACACACACACACACACACACACACACGAAGAGCTTTTCTCCTATTTTTTTCAGTGCCACACTCGTTCCCTCACAGCCAGGCCCTCAGTCCCAGGAACTCGGTGAGACCATCAGCAGTGCAGGCTTTTGGGGAGGCGGGCATTCTGTGCCTTTCCTCTCCTCAGTGACCCAATCTGCGAAATGGAGGGATGGTTTTACAAGACTACTTTTGTAATTCATTTTCCATATTTAAAAAGTCAAGTCAAGATGGCCTACAATGAAGTTCTACACATTGTAGGAAAAATTAGGTTCTCCACTGACATTTGATGGATGAATTACAGAGTATGCGTAGATTGTTAAAGTAGGTACCAGGACTGAAAGCCACTTTCAGAAGTCCTGACACCTGTCCTTGAAGGTCAGTCTTTGTTAATGGAAACTGAGTTTCCCATGGAAATTACATAGCAAGGGGTTGAATTCCCACCCCAAGTTCTTAAATTCTAAAATGTTGTAGAAATTAAATAAGCATTCTATTTAATCAACTATGAATTATATACCTATAAAGCAAATCAAAAGGAAAAGGGACGTCTTTCTTACGATTTTAAAAACGGGGGAGGGGCTTCGATGAGAAGATCTTGATAGGCTTCTTTTGGTTCAGGTCACTCCATAGCTTTTTGAGAGACTGTGAATGTTTCTTGATGGGTGCTAAAGATTACCTTGTTACTTTAAGTGCAGCAAAAAAGGAGCTGTAATTTGCAGAGGGCTCTAAGCATACATTTAGTACAAGAAACAAGAGCCTGGATTTAGAGTGCATATTTCCTTTACCTGAAACTTTGTGATCATACCAGTCCCTAACCTACAGATCTACCATGAATGGTGACTTAGAATTTTGGAACTGAAAGATCCTTTAAATACAAGTTCAGCCCTACTCTCCTCCCCCCACTCCATGTCATTTCTAACAAAACTCATTTTTCTGGTGAGGAATGTGAAGGCCTAAAATGTAGTCAAGCCTCTTTTATCTTAAAAATAATCTCTCCAAACTCTGAGTTTCTCCACCCTCCTGTTCAGTTCAAATATGTGGCATTGGATGTTTTTAAATAACCCTTCCTCTCCCCCAAGTTTCTGCTAGAACTATACATTTCTGCTTCTGACCATTCCTTCTCCTTCCTCATCACTTTCCCATTTCTTCCCTCTTTTTTTTTTTTTTTTTGTATATTGTATTGTATGTTCACCACCCCAAGTCTCCTTCCATTACCATTTGTCCCTGCTGTGCCCTCTGCCACCTCCCACACTCCCCTTTCCCTCTGGTAATCACCATACTGTTTTCTGAGTCTCTGAGTTGTTTTTGGTTTTGTTTCACTTAATCCCTTTACCTTTTTCACCCACCCCCCAACTCCCTTCCCCTCTGACAGCTGTCAGTCTTTTTTCTGTATCTATGAGTCTGTTTCTATTTTGTGTGTTGGTTGTTTTTTCATTAGATTCTACATATGAGTGAAATCATGTGGTCTTTCTCTGGCTATTACCCGTAGCAAATGTTCTCCAGGTCCATCCCTGTTGTCCTTCTTTTTTTTTCTTTTTTTTTTTTACAGCCACATAGTATAGCATTGTGCAAATGTACCACAGCTTTTTTATCCACTCATCTACTGGTGGATTCTTGGACTACTTCCAAATCTTGGTTATTGTAAATAACACTGCAGTGAACATAGGGTTGCATATATTCTTTCAAATTAGTGTTCCAGGTTTTTTCAGATCCATCCCCAGAAGTGGAATTGCTGGGTCATAAGACAGTTTCATTTATAATTTCTTGAGGTATCTTCATACTGCTTTCCACAGTGACTGCACCAGTCTGTACTCCCAGCAGCAGCGTATGAGGATTCCCTTTTTTCCACATCCTTGCCAACACCTGTTTGTTGATTTATTGGTGATAGCCAATCTGACAAGCGTGAGGTAATATTTCATTGTGGTTTTAATTTGCGTTTCTCTGATGATTAGTGGCATTGAGTGTCTTTTTATATGCCAATATGTCTATTGGCCATCTATATGTCCTCTTTGGAGAAGTGTCTGTTTAGGTCCTTAGCCCATTTTTTGATTGAATTGTTTGGGGTTTTTTGGTGTTGAGCTTTATAAGTTCTTTATACATTTTGGATATTAACCTCTTATCAGATGTATCATTGGCAAATGTGTCCACCCATTCAGTGGGTTATCTTTCCATTTTGTTGATGGTTCATTTGTTTATTTTTTTCTTTTGTTTGCCTTGCCCAAGGAGATATATCAGGAAAAATTATTGCTATGGGAACTGTCTGAGATTTTTCCATCTGCATTTTCTTCTAGGATCTTTATAGTTTAGAGTCTAACTTAACTTTAGTCCATTTTGAGTTTATTCTTGTGTATGGTGTAAGAAGGTGGTCTAGTTTGATTTTTTTCCTGCATATATTTGTCCAATTTTTCCAACACCATTTATTGAAGGGACTGTTTTTACCCTATTGCATATTTTCCTCCTTTCTCAAATATTAATTGACCATAAAAGGGTGGGTTGATTTCTGGGCTGTCTATTCTGATCTGTTGATCTATATGTCTGTTTTTATGTCAGTACCATGCTGTTTGATTACTCTGGCCTTGTAGTATAGATTGATATTAGGTAGCATGATTCCTCCAGCTTTATTCTTTTTTCTCAAGATTGCTGTGGTTATTTGGGGTCTTTTGTGGTTCCATATAAATTTTTGGAATATTTGTTATAGTTCTGTGATATATGCCATTGGTATCTTGATAGTAATTGCATTGAATCTGTAGATTGCTTTGGGTAGTTTGGACATTTCATTGATGTTAATTCTTCCTATCCATTAACATGGTATGTGTGTCCACTTATTTGCATCTTCTTCAGTTTCTTTATTTAGTGTCTTACAATTTTCTGAATACAGGTCCTTACATCGTTGGTTAAATTTATTCCTAGGTATTTTTTTAGGCAATTGTGAATGGGGTTGTTTTCTTAGTTTCCTTTTCTGATAGTTCCTTATTGGTATATAAAATTGCAACCAATTTCTGATTATTTATTTTGTATCATCCTACCTTACTGAATTTATTAATTAATTCTAGTAGGTTTTTTTGGTGGAATCTTTAGGGTTCTCTTTATACAGTATCATGTCATCTGCAAATAATGACAGTTTCACTTCTTTTTAATTTGGATGCCATTTATTTCCTCTTATCTGATTGCTGTGGCTAGGATTTCCATTACTATGTTGAATAAGAATTATAAAAGCAGGCATCCTTGTCTTCTTTCCAATTTTGAGGGAAACGGTTGTAGTTTCTGCCCACTAAGTACTATGTTGGCTGTGGGTCTGTCATATTATGCCTTTATTACATTGAGGTATGTTCCCTGTTCCCCTTTCTTTGTGTCCTTGAGTGTTCCGGTTATCTTGAAGCCAACTTCTAGACCATTCTTTGGGCTTATAATTCCACTTTCATCTTAATCATCTCCGCTGAACAGCCATAAATCACAAAGTTTATTAATCCATTATTTTCAACCTCTGCTATTAATCACAAACTTTATAAAATCCATTATTTTCAACCTCATACATTCACAGGAGTTTGTTCATTTTTGAAACTACACAAGCATTCTTTTTGTTATCTTCTTCTGCAGAGCGCTTGCCTTAAGCCAGTGATGTAACCTTGCATTCCTGTCCATGGGTCCCATGGTTAGGGAAGATTCTGTCAGTGAAATAGAAGCTGACTCTACTTCTCGGAGGAATATCAGAAGAATGTCAGATGAGACACAGCTCATCTCCATCATGACCTATAAGGCACACTGATCTGATCACCTCTAGTGGGTTATTTCTGTCACTAGCATAATTAATGTATAGATGGTGGTTGCATGAGGACATATGTGGCCTTGTCTTTTTTCTTCATGTGTCCTGCATTTTACCTCTAAGACTGGGATTGCTTGCTAGATAGCAGAGACACTGGTAGGCAGATCTGGAGGAGTGACCTAAGTCTGTTACATGCAGGTATCTAACCACACCGGGTTAGCTTGTGGTGTTGAGGAGAAAGCAGTTGGAAAGCATAGGGGGAGGTGGCTCATTTAAAAGAGAGAGAGAGAGAGGTGAGGTTTATTATGCGTGTCCTTGGCCCATAGGCTTATTTGTTGTCACCAAGGCAAAGTTTCATCTTCCAGAGTTCTACCTGAACTCCCCCTTCCTTAACATCATTGTTGTTTTTAAGGTTACTTGAAATAGCTGATTCTCTTAAAGGTTGTATTTTCTATTCACCTCATTGTAACTTTATTCTTTAAAAAATATTGAGGAGAGAATTTCTTACTTTTTGTTGTTTGGTTTTCTTTTTTTTTTAGGGGATGGGGGTAGATTACAGCATCTTTTGATCAGGGTTGTAGCTTTTTTTTATGCTCACTTTTGCCCAGTATTCTCTGAGGAATTTTAAGGGCCTCACCCATGATATAAAACATCCATGGCTGAGAGGACAAGAAGGGTGACTGAAGAGCTGTTTGCCACTATAAGTTTCTATAATAGCAGTTTTCCTGAATCCCTTTGGCAAATAATAGTTAAATACTCACCTGCAAGTAGTTCTCTGATGGTTGGTGGAAAGGCCTGCCCTCCACAGTATAAACATAGTCTTTCTAACTCTCTTCATATATATTATCATTATTATCTTGAGATAAAATAGAGCAAAATGATGAGTACCATTGCCCACGTTGACTCTGTCAAGAGGAAAGAAGCAGCATATGGTTTCAGTGTCTCCCCAGCCTCGTATTATTGTTAGTTTCCTGAAAACTTAACGTTAGATGGAGTGTAATTGCAGATTTCCTTAAGAACCATCAACAGATACTTATCCTAAGTTATAAACAACTCATACTGTGAAATGTATGCAAACATTCTAAGTTTTCTTGCAGAAAAATATCGTTCAGTGAAACCCTGTATTCATCAGTCTTTTTTAATGAACAAAGCTCAAAGGAGAAGTTGGGGGAACTTTCTTTTGTTGCTACTTGATTTTTAAAAGAAATTAATGTTGTTGGAACTATTATTGGTTTTCAGAGTGAAATAAGTCTTCAAGAAGTGTCATCCTAGAAACCATACAACCTTTGGCTAAGGGGGCCACGGTTTTAACGAGACAGTAAAAAAAATCATAAATTATGGTGTATTTAGGTGTTGGCAGTGTATGTTGAAGAGGGTTTTGGGGGTGTTTTTTTAATTGTTAGGTGGTCTGTTGAGTGCAGCTGTGTTTGTGTTTCCTACATGGGAATCGCCTGAGCGTGATGGCAAGTCCCTACATAGGAGACTAAGGATTGCTTTTTAAAAAATCTTCATGCCAAAGTTATTTAATATGGAGGGTTATATTTATCAAGTAGCAATGGCAAAAATAATTCTGGGCATAATCATTCAATACAGCTGGTTTGCTACATCAGACATTTTGACAACCTCCTAAAAATAAGCAGTTGATACTTTAAATGTTACATTTCACAGTGGAGTAAACTTGGAAACCGTAGAATACTTTAGAATGGTCACTTTTTTTTACCTCATGTTTTGTCTGACTTAACTTCTTGGTTATTAAAAATGTGTGCTTACATCACAAATATAAATAAATGTAGATTAATCCTGTAAAGAATTAGCAGTCCCATATTTTTGCTGTATTTCTCTTTAAAAATATGAATATAGTCTAGGGTCATGGCTGCAACATAGACGAGATTACCTGTGACAGAAGAAATGCATGTAGTAAGTTAGTAGCTGTGGGAATTGATCAGTAATTTCAGAATAGTATGCAGCATGTGAAATGTTTAGGTGCAAAGACTTAATGACTAGTTTTTGGAAGCATTTCTTGAGTATTACATCCCTCATAACTCAAATTAATGTTTATTACTACTCTTTCATATTGCCAAAATATTATCATAAATTTGGATTAGAAGCAGCTTGTTCTGGCTTGTTTTGCAACTTTGTTTCAAGAAACAAAGTGATATTTAGAAGATTTTTGTGTGTCTTAGAAGCTTTAATTATCTTCTGTTGAAGGAGGAAATAAGACAAAGTTTTGTTTCATAGTTATGTAAGAAAATTAGATTTCATACTATGCTCACTTTATATTACCAAATAGTTAACCATGTCTTTCAGGAAATTTGAATCCGTGATTCTTGTATTAGCTGTAACTAGCAATTTAGAGCCCATTTTAAATTCAAAAGGATACCACTTACTGGTCCAGAGTTATTTGGGCTGTCCTTTATTTTGAATTCTCAAGTGTTTGCCCTCGTCATTCCTTTTTTCTCTCCTTCTCTTCCCAGATTGGTGAAAGACAACAAGTGTTAGTAACAGAAGAATCTTTTGATTCCAAGTTTTATGTTGCACACAATCGATTCTATGAGCAGGTAAGAGATAAGATACTTTCGTCTTCCGAAGTTTTCTCTCAAATGAAAGAGTTCTGAAAGTAAGTTGGTTTAAGCAAAAGTAACTTGAAAGGGGGGAGGGTTGTAGAATCTTGTTGCAGCAAAGCTGTTTTATAACATCAAGCCAGCTGGGCTAACACAGGGCTTATCTTTGTGGCTTAGCCTACAAAGCATTATCTGGGAAGGAATACATGCTCTTTAGTACTCATTAGTCTCTGACAGGGCCAGCCTTTGGCTTTTGGGAGTTTGGAAGAGGCAGCTCTCCCTGCCAGAACTCCCACAGCCTGGCAGAGTCGGCGGGGGCGGGGGGAGTCCCTTCCGGGGCAGGAAGGATGTCTGCATGGGCGACATCAGTGTGCAAGGGCAGGGATTTCCTCTTACTGTCATGGCACTCAGACAGGCTGGTTGGTTGGTTGGTTTTTTTTTAGTTTTGTTTAGTTTTAGTATTTGGTTTTTGTTTTTAACTCCCACCTTGATAAATATGCCGGGAGCAAAGAGAGAAGAGTCTATTCCTTGGATTCACCTTAAATTTGGTGAGCAACTCTGGAGAGCAATGCGAGGATCAAAGCAACTTGACTCTGAGAATTCTCTTTGAGGCCACCCCGAAGGGCTTCCTTCCCTGCCCACGTGAGCTCCCGTGCCTTGCCTCACCAGTAGCCACGCTTCTCTTTCAGCACTTGGGACTCTTTTACCACTTCCCCAGTTGGTAAAAACTGAAAAGTGAATCAAGAAAACAGCATACCCTCCATCAGGGGCACTGAGATGTTGAGATACAGGGTATGCCCTCTTAGGTGGGAGACTTTTGTGGGGACAGAGCTTTCATGGGTCATTCCTGGATTTTTGACGTTTAAGATCAGATCAGTTTTCTTTCCTTTCTGTTCCTTTCTCATCAAATAAGAAGCAAATTTTTTTTCCAATGGGTCATGGCTGGAATTAGAGCTTGGGAAGGCTCTTAAGACGGCTGTGGGCAAGTCAGGTAAGGGATGGCAAAGGGCAGGTGGCCTGTGCGTGTTCCAAAGCAGGGAAGCAGCACCTGAAGAGGCCTCCAGCGCTGATGTTCCACAAGGAACCATCTCAGACTGGGCCTGGGTCCGCAGGAAAGGTGGGGGCAGCTTTTCAAGACCCAGACTAAACAAGCCCTGCTCAGTACCCGATGGAGACTACAATTGAGGAAGGATTTCCAGCACTCCATGTTTGAGCTGAGTCTCTTCCCCATTTTCCATCTCATTAATTGACTCCAGAGAGCCGTTTTTCTATTCAGGCCAACTTTCTGCTCAGCCCTGGGGAGGAGCTTGATTGTATTTTTGTTGCCTCTTCCCTCTCCTTTCTCTTGCCATCTGGGTTTTTGCCTCAGCGGGGGAACTTTTTTTTCCCTTCATTTTAAAGGCAATGGCATGCCTCATTAGCTGTTTCCTCCAATTTAAAGCAGTCGGGCTTTTTCCAATTATTAAAACCGGAGGGGGAAAAACACTGAGCCCTTCATTCAGATCAAGGCAGCAGATCAAGGCAAGTTATTTTCCCCCAGAATAGTACCACATCTCCCAGGGATAGTTTACTCTAGAGATTTTCTTGTTTTATAAAAACCGGTTTAAAAGGGCTTTCATATTCTGATACTAAAGCTCCTTTAGTTCAATTGCTTGCCATGAGTAATTCACCACCCAGGTGACCTTCTTCCTACACTTTGATGAAGCAGTGTGCTCGGTGGTCATAAAAAATCAAACTCAGAAAGACCAAGGTCTAATGTTGCCTTTCAGAGAAATTGGCTGTGGAACTTCTGGCTCTCGTCTGACTTTTTTGTCTCTACAACTAAGTATCAAACATTTCATAGGAATTATTTTTCTAATAAGATGAGTTCCAGAAGTAAAGATTGTATCAAGATATCAAAGTATTGCTGGATTAGAATTAGTCTATTTATTTTGGACCCTAACTTTAAAAGATTGGCAAGTAGCTACAGTATTAAAATAGAAGTGTGAGGGAGACATAATGCACACAGACTACCTGTAAGTCCCAAAGCAGGGGAAACGTTTGCTCAAGGTAAACAAGTACTTCTATCCGAAATCTCTGGTGGAAAGAGACCATCTGACAGTTTCCTGTGAACCAGCCAAAGTATCCTTCAGAGTAGCTGATTCTACATGGAGGCAGAACTAGCAAATACCGTATTTTGCCATGTACAATGCACACCCACGTTTTTGGCCCAAGCTTTCAGGGAAAAAATCTTCCATTTTTTTTTTAATTCCATTTATTTATTTATTTATTTAGTCCGTTAGTTAGTTATTTATATTTAGATACTTGTTTTTTGTATTATAAAGGAATTTTAGCATTTATTTTTTAACATATGGTACAAGAAATTTTATGTAACAAATAATTAAAAGAATTAAAAACATTTATATAGATACAGAATTAGTACTACCCATGTATAATGCACACCCATATTTTTCCCCTCAAAAATTTGGGCAAAAGAGTGCTCATCATACATGGCAAAATGCGGTACCTGTGTTTTAGAGCAGATCAAAAGAACTGAATGGCAACTGCTAGTTAAAGGAGCCATTTAACCTCCAAACCCCATGTTTGGGTTATTGAAAGTGTTGCTTTTAAATATTTTTTTCCTCTTCCCTCCGAAATACATGGTCATGCACACATATGCACCCATACACATGCAGACATGCAGGCCTCTATTTGAAGTGTGTGCTCAAACCAGTACTCTGACAGCTAACTTGGAAGATATCAAAAGTATGAGGCTTTCTTTCATCAGTGTTGTCTCCATTTTCCTCATTGCATGGGACAGCCAAGAGCAGGATATCAAAGGCCTGTCCAAAAGCGACTGGCTGACTGCTGGGGATTTCCCAGGTCTGCCTTCCACATGCCGCAGGACAGCAGGCGGCCTGCAGTGAGGGAGTGCTGCCCGCCGCCCGCCGCCCGCTGCTCCCCCACCCCAGAGCGCCTGCCCTTCCTGCTGGACCCCAGGCCCTGGAGCAGCTGGGAGACAGAGCCCCCCTGGGATGGGATTCCAGAGTAGGAAAAGGACATTAGTTGACAGCTGAGGAATTCTGAATAAAGTATAGACTTCAGTTAATAGTAATGTACCAATAATGGCTCATTAATTGTGACACATCTCTCAATACTCATGTAAAATGTTTTCATAGGGAAACTGAGTACCAGGTATGCAGGAATTCTCTGTGCTCTCTTTGCAGTAATTCTGTAAAGCTGTTCTAAAATTATAAGTTTATTTTTTTAAAAATTAAGCCTTCTGAAAAAATTTTTTTAAGGTTTTAGTGCCAAAGAACCCCACGTTCATGGGAAAAATGGTCGAAGTGGACATTTATGAATCAGGAAAGCATTTTATGAAAGGGCAGCCAGTATCAGATGCCAAAGTATACACACCATCTATCAGCAAACCGTTAGCAAAAGGAGAAGTCTCCGGTTTAACAGAGGTGAGTAAAAGATGCTTTCGCTCTCCCAGCCAGCAAAACAGCAGCTGTGGATGCACGGTGATTTCAGACCATGTTTCTGTTATCACTTATAGTTCCCTTTTTATGTATGCATGAGGCTTTAATCTTTTCTGACACATAGAAATCTGAATGAGGAAGATGCATTTTTGCTGATGCCTTTAGCTTTTTTTCTCCCTCTGCCTGTAAAGCGAATAAGCTGTTTCTGCTTCTAGCTTAGAAGCAGAAGGCAAAAGCCATTATTTTCAGGTGAGAGATTTAACACCAAAGATGATCTGGTCCAGGATGTTTCTGTGTCAGTAGATCCTGAGTGGAAGGGGCTGAGGGAAGAAATATTTTCTTGCTTTACAAAGCTGTTTATAACATAGTAAAAACCTGCCATTAAACAGGCACTACGCATGTCAGTGTATGTGCTTATGGTGCACCTCACTAGGGCAGCGATTTTCAACCCTTTCCACCTCATGGCACACTTAAAGTAATTACTAAAATTCTGTGGCACACCAAAAAAATATATTTTATGCCTATCTGACAAAAAATAAGTATAATTTTGATTCATTCACACCAGATGGCTATTGTTGTGTTGGCTGTTGTCATTTTTTCATTTGACAGTGTAAGGGAAAAGAGGTCAGTGCCCCTGACTAAATAGTCAGGCTTTGCATGTTTTAACAATTCTCGAAGCACAACAGTTGAAAATCGCTGCTTTAGGGTGTTAACTGAATATCTTCTTTAGTCATGTGGAGTGAAAATTAAACATTTTTTTCTTTCTATAAAAAAGTAACCTGACCCGTTTTATACCTTGGTTTATATGGCTGTTTGCCAAGCTCTCTCTTACATTTCATTGAGCTACTGTTGTAAAAGCTGATGGAGTGTGAAATGAAAATGTGTATCACATTTCTAAGCATCATTTGATGTCCTTTCTCTAACACAATTGTTAAGCACTCCAAGAAGAGTACATAGCAATGACTTAACATACGGAGAAAAGATAGCGGGTATTTATCTGGCCATATAATCCCAAAATTGTTTTAATATATGCGTTATCTTTTCCCTCAAAATAAATTGCAAGGGTGTGTTAATTAAACTCTGGGAGTAGTGACAAAGAGGGCACTATTATCTGTATTCTCACTTAGCATGGTGACACACTGGTGTCCCAACGTGAGTGACCCCTCTCATGAGCTTGACAAGTGCCTGTGAGGCATCTGTGTGTGCAGCCGTCCGACTGATAACGGAAGAGACTGGCCCACACCCTGCGGAGGGGTCATCCTGCTCGGCCAGGAGTGAGCTCTGGAACTTGATAAGCACGACCAGCAATGCTTGCTGTTATTTAAAGAAGAAACCGTACTTGGGGGTTGGAATGCATGGGCAAGAGGGAAAGGTAGAATTCAGCATTACAATTATATTGCTGGAAATGTGGCTTTTACTTCAGAAAATTTTAAAGGAAGTTGACTTATTTTTGTTTTCCTGCACAGTGTGTTTTATGTTTGATTTTTAAATTGCCACAATAAAAGGGATCACAGCAAATGGTAACAGTGCGCAAAGTAGTATTTCAAAGACCTGCCTGATTTAATTCCTTCCTGTACACCTATTAAAAAGGATGGTGTTTTAAAACATCATCATTGATGATACGTAAGTCAGAAAAAAGTAGTCCCCTTTTATTCGTTTCTTAACTGCAGTGTTACTTTCTGGAGGAGCAGCCTCTTCTCTTCCGCTCTTCCTCCGGCCTGTGAGATGGTGTTGTCACTGCTGCTACCACGGCCCTCCTCTGAGTTGGGAAGGCCCAGAAGTCCTAGGTGAGAGGGGGTTAGGGATTGAGGGCTGCCGGCCCTCCTGGGCCCCTAGAAACAGTCTTAGAGCGTGCGTGAGGCCAAAGAGTTAGGAGTATCGAGTTGGGTGTTTACAGCAAGGGAAACATCAGGCAAGTTATCACTGTTTGTGACTTCATGTAGATTAATGAACATAGCTTTACGCTTCATTATTTGTCAGCTTTAGGGATATGCCAAACTCTGGGTGGAAAAGCCTTCTTTAATAAATTTGTCCTGATGTTAAAATGTCTTGGCTGATGATTATGAATGAAAATAAATTAAGCAAGAAGAGAAAGCTTCCATTTTTACAGGATTTAGAAGTAGATGGTAGCGGTTCCAATCATGCCTCAGACATTTGGGCTCTTTGAATATTGATCAGGGTGCTGGCACTCTTGGGTGAAAACAGTCAGCTTCACTCCGCAGGTGAAGCCTGGCCTCGAGGGCAGATAGACCTGGGTTTGCATCTAGACCTGCCGGTTTACCCTAGGTGCCTGACCCCCGAGCTTTAGTTTAGTCTGTCAGATGGGAATGATAATGTCTACCTCTTGGGGTGTTGAAAAGAATACTTTCAATAGTGTATGTAACCTGTTTAATCTTACTTCTGGAACATGGTCAACAGTTACTAAGCAATCATTGCCCCTTTCCCTCAAATCTAGTTGCATCTAGAAAGAGTAGACCCTGAAGATGACCTGATGTTAACAGTTTCAGTTTTGCTCAGTGTTTCACCATGCTCGTGCTGACAGAGACAGTGGAGAGGGTGAATTGCTCTATTAGAATGATCTATGCGGTGCTTGAGAACCAGCCCCATCAGAATTCATGTCTTTCTGAATTTTCTAGGTGTTCCTGGGTTTTCTGGAATGGTAACCTCCCCTGCACACTTCATAAACAAATCTGGAAAAGCCAAAGCATCTAAAGCAAAATATTATACATAAAAATTATTTTCCTTTGTAAGCGCATTTTCTTAATTGAGAATTTCATGATTACTCTTTAAGAAGTTAGCCCCGTGCTACTGTGGACTTACCTGCCTCACATTAGGCCCGGCTGGCGTCTCCTGACAAAACGGGGGAGCGGCACAGCTGGGTGGGAGCCGTGAGATCTGGGCCAGGGAATGCTGCGCCTGCAGCGGCCGATTTTGTGACCTTTTATGCATCTCGTAGGTCCCCTGAACCTCAGTTGTCTCTGGGATTCTGTGATTGAAATATGTCATTTGACAAAATGGGTTGAATGCCCACCCTGTGGCAGGACTTTGAATTCTGTAAGTACGAATAGCAAACAGGCCTTGTATTTTCAAATAATAAAGGGTACATGCCCATAACGTGGTGGGAAAAGAAAGCTGTAGTAAAGTCAAAAGATTCCTGCCCTCTAAGAAATTGTGGCCTAGTGGAAACAACACATAGTAACATCTTTTTATGATTATTACTCTTTCTCTTTTCAGTTTGGTTAGAGGGGTGGAGGAATAGAAGAGGGAGGGAATAGGAAAGAGAGACAAAATTAGTCGGATTCGTATTAGGGGAGATGAGAGCCAAATGTCACCTCCAACCTGATAGGGAGCATCGCTGAATAAGGATCGTTCACTTCAGACAAAGGTTACATGAAGATAATCCAGTGAAGGCAGCATAGAGTTCAAAGGGATAAATATAAATCAAAGGAAGGATAGATCATAAACTTGTCCCTGGAAGCTGTCAGGGGACTTTGTTCTCAGGAGGCAGAAGGGATGGGGGAAGCCAGGGATACATAAGTTTTCATAGATGGTCTAGCATGCTAATTCTCAAGTGTGGTCTCAGCAATATCTGGGCACTTGTTAAAAATGTAAATTGTTGGGCCTAGACCCAGACCTGAGCCAGGAATGCTGAGGGTGGCCCGAGGAAAATCTGTTTCAACCAGCAGCCCTCTGGGTAATACTGATGTGGGCTGGAGTTTGAGAGCTGCCCTTAGAGGAAAAGGACTCTCAGGTGGGGAGGAGCATGTGATGTTCATAAAAGCAATTTTCATATTTTAACATAATTATACCAACTTTTTATAGTACTATCTTCAGAAAATAGAGTCAAACAATATCTCCTTGGATGACGGAGATTGTCCCTCATCTGTGTGTTAGTAATTCTTCAGAAGGTGACTATAAAAATGGTGGTGGGGATGGAGGCAAAAGTTGTATGTGGATGTGGGCGGGTTGGGGGAGGGCAGCTGTTTAGGGAAAGGTGCCAGAGGAACGGGAACCTTGAGAAAAACACAGTTTGAAGATGCTAAGAGCATTGATATTTTTATCCAACTCTCTTGTGGAACCTGAATTTGTGGTAAGATAGCCTGTTCAATATGATGGCCCTTTTTTTTTTTTTAAATTAATTTTATGGAGTACAGTGTATATAGAGTAAAATGCGCAGATCTTAAGCTTACATTCTGATCAGCGTACGCACCCATGTAAACAACACAGCAGTGAAGGTGCAGAACAAGCCCTCGGCCTCAGGACGTTCCCTCCCAATCCCCTCTGCACTCTGGCCTTGCCCCTGCCCTGGGCAAGCCCTGCTGTGGTTTCTATCGCTAGCACTTGGTTTCATTTACTCTTGCACTTTATATAAGTGCAGTCATACAACATTTACTTTTTTGTGTATTTTTTTAATTTTTACTTTAATTGCTGTTCAAGTACAGTTTTCTGCCTTTTACCCCCATCCCAGCCCTCCCCCCCTCCCGTTTCCACCCCTGCCTCGTTATTGTCCATATGTCCTTTATGCTCGTTCCTGCAAACCCTTCCCCTTTGCCTCTGAAATTCCCTCCCCTCTCCCCCAATATGATTGTCTTTATATACAGCTGAAATTTCCTTAGAAAATTGCTATGCTGTTCAGTCATTTCATCTTAAGAAAACCTTTGTGTAATCAGAACCTGACATCCCCTGTACCAAATCCATGGCCATTTGATAATATGAAAAATTATCTGAGAGCCACATTAAAGCTTGGAATCAATGAATCATTTTCTCTCTATTATGGAAAATTTCTATTGTTGAAATTTTTAAGCATATTCACAAGTAGAGTGAATGGTATGATCTCACATACCCATCACCCACTTTTTTTTTTTCATTTTTTAAAGATTTTATTTATTTATTTATTTTTAGAGAGAGGAGTAGGGAGAGAAAAAGGGAGTGATAGAAACATCGATGTGAGAAAGAAACTGATCGGTTGCCTCTTGTATGCACCCAACTGAGGGCTGAACCTGCAACCCAGGCATGTGCCTGGACCAGGAATCAAACCAGTGACCCTTTGCTTCGCAGAATGATGCCCAACCAACTGAGCCACACCTGTCAGGGGCCTACACATGCTTTTAACAGTTACCAACTCAAAGCTGATCTTATGTTACCTGTGCTCTTATTCACCCTATCCCCCTGGCTATTTTCAAAGAATTCTCACTTATTCCATTTCATCTAAATATATCAGAAAATATCTCTAAAAGATGTCTTCATCTTTTTTAAAAATCACAATCACAATGTATTAGCACATCTAAAAATAATTAACAATAATTCTTTATCCAGCAATATTCACATTTGGCAGTTTTTTTAATAGTTTTTTTAATTGATTGACTTGAGAGAGAGAGGAAGGAGATGGGGAGAGAGAGAATTTGTTGTTCCACTTATTTATGCATTCATTGGTGGTTTTTTGTATGTATCCTGACCAAGGATCAAACCCACAACCTTGGCATATTGGGACGATGCTCTAACCAACTGAGCTACCTGGCCAGGGCCTAAAACAGTTTATTTGAATCAGGATGCAGATGAGATCTATTCATTGCACTTAGTTGGTATGTCTTATACATCAGTTTTGATCTACCGTCTCTCTTTTTTCTTTTTGTATTGCAGTTTATTTGTAGAAGAAACCAGGTTGTCTGTACCATGGCATTTCCCACAGTGTGGAATTTGCTAATTGCATCCTCTCATGCAATTTACCGGGGTTCTGTGTTGCCTGTTTGTTTTACAAATTAGTACTTAGATTTAGAGGCTTAATCAGATTCATATTTGAGTTTTTGTCAAGATTATTTCATATGGTATAGTGCACTTCCATTATGAGGCCTGTCTGTTTCCCTGTGTGATGTCAGTAGTTGATGAGCATTGCCAAGAGTCACTGAGTCATTAGGGGTTGCAAATTGTGGCTTTCTGATTCCGTCTTTCCTTCCTCATGTGTTACCTAAAAGTACTGCTATGACAACAAACTTTTTCTTGTCAAAATTTTTTACCATGAGGTACAGTTGATACAGGAAAGGTGAGAAGATGACTCAATACTTACTCTTTGTCAGTTTTCAAAGTTTGTGTTGATTGCTTAGCATCTTCTAAAACTAACCAATGAGGTTTTTTTAAAGTATTCCTATAAACTTACAGATTTCTGTCTATTTGATGTGTTTTTATCCATTGCAGTTATTATACTTAATTATACAAACAATTGCATTTTTGGACAGTGGAGGCGCATCAAATTGGTTCCTCAGTCTTGTTGACATCGATCTTGAAATCTTTGATAGTTGAAAATATCCTTCTTTCCCCCTATTGATGCTATCATCCAAGTCACCTTCAGGGGTTTTCTGTCTTACATCTCTAACTTCTTTCTTCCACATTGAAGGTCCCAGCTCCCTATAACAGAGCGCAGGCCCTCACTTGCATTATCTTGTAATGCTCATGTAACTGTCTAAAAACACCATACCAGCACTCCCACTGATACATGATTGCTAAAACGGTTTAAGCTGTTGTGGTAGTTTTGCTGTCGTTTTTGTTCTTAGGGTCTATCCCTCCAGGGATGTACAGGCAAATGATGGTTTTAAAGTCAACTGAAATTATTCCTCTCCATACAGCTATGCGAATACACAATTACAAGCATTTGTTTTACTTTGTTTCCAATTTTTTAGAATTTTTAAATTTTATTTTGTTTTATAATTATGTAAAATCTTTGGCAAAATTAGGTCTACAAAAGTCTGTTCTGAGAAGTCCACCTTCGACTTACTACTGTCCCCTCTACCCTGTCACCCCTGTTACCTGTTTGAGCAATTATGTTTTTCAGTTTTCAGTTTATTCTTTCAATGGTCTGTTTTAACAACACAAATACATGTACATATGTGTGTCACTTTGTCACCTCCTTCTTAGGTAAATTGTACACACTTTTGCTATTTTCAGTTAATAATATATATCTTGACAGTTATTGCCTAGAAATATATGGAAATTCAGTGAATATTCTAAATGATTTTTGTTAAGCTATTAAACAATATACATGAAAGCCTATACTGCTCTAGTATTTGAGATGAATACTATTGCCCTGCATGAGATCCAACATCTTTTGGGTCAAAGACAAGACAGAATTAATTACCTTAAAGACACTGTCAGGTCCTAAACCTGCAGGAGTCGACTGCAATGTTCTGGAAGGCATTAAAATGGTCAGAGAAACAGAAGGTCATTTAGAAGGTGGGGGTGGTCAGCCAAGTCAGCCAAACAAAGAGGGTCTAGAAGCTAACATTGGCAGTGTGAACGCTTGCTCCCCGGAAGAGAGGACACATGGGCCGATGGACTTCAAAAAGTCTGAAGACCATTCTGATTTGGAAATGAACGCACCCATTTTCCTTAGTCTGGTACCTTTATACATTTGATGCATTTACTTCCCTCTCTTGAGTTCGTGCTTACCAGGCAAACATGGAATTATAATTTACTTTCCTATGCAGATCTTCTTGCAGGAAGCAAACAGGTTTGTTCAGCCCTCTGTAAGTGTGTTGTTAATAAGCTGGTTTCCTGTGTCCTATCCATGTGGTCTCTTCCGTGGGTGAAGTTCAGTTTCTGAGCTTTCAAGGCCATAAGCCAAACCTTGATCCATGTTAAACGCCCCCAACAGGGATTTCCCTTCCTCATGTAACCTCTTGAGAGATAGCAAAGGATTTTTCCTCCCTCAGTACCCCCTCTGCCATTATCTAAATACTTCATGCCTACTGCTGTGACTCAAAGCCAACATTTATGGGGTCCTTATTATGGGCCAAGTGCTATGCTAAATGTCTTACATGGATTCACTCCCATCGTCCCCATAACCCTGTGAGGAAGTTCCTGTTGTTATCTCTGTTTCACATATAAGGAATCTGAGCATCAGTAACTTAATAAATAACTTATCCAGAGTCACAGATTTAGAGATTTACAGGGTGGGAAAGGCAAGCCAATATTTATATCCAGGTCTTACCAACTTTCAAGCCTATGTTTTTATGTTTTGATTTCGGCAAAATATTTATAACTTAAAATTTATTGTCTTAACTATTTTTCAGTGTACAGTTTAGCAGTGTTAAAAACATTCACACTGGTGTGCAGCCCATCTCCATAATTTTTTTCATCCTGCAAAGCTGAAACTTTGTACCCATTACACAGCTCCCCACTGACCCACTCCCCCCAGCCCCTAGCACCACCATCCTACATCCTGTCTTAATGCATTCGACGGCTCTGGGTACCTCACGAAAGAGGAATCAGAGTCTTTGTCTTTTTCTGACTGGCTTATTTCACATAACTTCCTCAAGGTTCACCCTGTTGCAGCATGTGTCAGAATTTCCTTCCTTTCTAAGGCTGCCTCCTAGTCCTTTATGTTTACATACCACATTTTGTTTATCCATTTACCTGTCAGCGAACATTGGGGTTGCTTCCACCTTTTGGTCCTTACTAATAACGCTGGTATGAATGCGGTTATACAACTATCTCTTGGAGATCTTCCTTTCAGTTCCTCTGGGTACATACCCAGAAGTGGAACTACTAGATCGTATGATAGTTCTACTTTTAATTTTTTTAGGAACCACCATACAGTTTTCCACGGTGGCTGTACCATTTTACATTCCCACAAATGGTACACCAGGGTTCCAGCTTTGCCATATCCTTGCCAACATTTGTTATTTTCTAGCAGGTTTTGTTCGCTTGTTTGTTTTTGGCAGTAGCCTTTCTGATGGGTGTGAGGTCAAACCTGGATTTTTAAGTCCAGGTCCATACAGCCTTACCTTTTGAATTGCAGGAGTCTTATTTGGTAATTTCTGGACAGTAGTGTATATATATTACAGTCACAATTACAATTCCTGTGATCTTCAACAGCTAGCTTCCCTGAACCACAGATTCATCATCTGTAAAACAGACATTACTGACTCACAGAGGATTAAATTAGATAAAGTGGACAAAGTGCCTGATGCATAGTAGTTATATTAATATTTGATGAAGGGGTCAATCAGTACAGCTTTAAAAAACTGATTTCCTGGCTTTTTAATTTTACTTTACCTTTTTAAAGAAGTACTTTGCTTTCATTAGTTTTCACTTTGTAGTATGATCTAGCAATTGAAAACATGGATTCTAGATGCTGATTATCTGGATGTGACTCCGTGTTTCACCACTTGCAGAAATGTGCCGTTGGGCAACTCGACCTGTCTCCACCTCAGTGCTCTCTTCTGTACATGGAGATAATAGTACCTATTTATAGGATTTACATAGAAGTGGCTTAGCAGTCAATAAATGTTGGCTACTACTAATGTCACCATTATTAATTTGTGATACGTGCCAAAGCATTGTTTTAGTCTAAGCAATGGAAGGTAAGAATTGTACAGCCTTTTGTCATTTCGGCTGTTGCACTCATTAGCCACGATTTCCTACAAAATGACAGATGAAAGCAGGCCACCTTAGGGAGTTACTCGTTGTAACGAGAGTGACACATTAATAGAGTGTGCCTCGAGAACAGTCTTGGAGCATTGGCTGTTCTTACAAACATTTCGTCCTCTTATTCTTTACACCCCCTTTTAAAAGAGACTATTCGAGAATGGAGAGCGAGCGAGCCGGTCCTACGGTTCAGTTTCTCCCAGATGAAGGGAACACTGCCCCAGGGGGCCTGGCTGCCACCTGTTTCTCATCTATGGGGACTTTGATCCTAATAATGGATTCACTTGAGCAGTTAGATAGCTCAGCACCAACACAGCCAACTGCTCTTGGAAAGGAAGAAGTTTGCAAAGGTGGCATGGTTTGCCTCATTACCAGACAAAGAGCCAGCAGGATATTCAGGTGTATTGAGTTTTATGTACAAACTATACTATATTTTCAGAGCTTTGACCCTTAGAAAGCACCGTTAACATGCTTCCCTCTCCATCTAACATTCATTTCCAAAACCACTGAAGTGAAAGGGTCTATTAGTTCAGGGCCAGATTTGAAAGCACATGAAAACTGCATTCATGAGGTTAAGAAATGGCTTAATAATTAAGTTAAAACAGTTGAAAGTGGATCTAATTTCAAACAGATCAGCTAACCGTGTTAGAGGCAAGTAAGGGTGTGTTCCTTCCTGTTTTCCTTCCACCCCAAAGATATTGGCTCCAATCCCAAGCAGTTTTTGTAGTTTCTTTTCTTTTTCTTCGTTGCCCATATGTTAAAGTGGTGTCACAATTAATACCATAGTACATTTAATATTTAGTGCATTTCTTTCTTTCATATTGCCTCTAATTAGTTTCTTTTGCAGGCTCATTAGGAAATATTTGGGTTTCACAGTCTAGATACATACTTTTTGTTCTGTGCTGCTGGGTTGTGTTTTAATTGGGTATTACAGCTGAACTAGTGTGATTGTGTCCGTTCAAAATGTGTTTGGTATGTTTGCAGTACCTTTCACGTAACAATTTGAGTACCATCCAAAGTATCTTCAGAGCTAGCTGCTGCTAAACAATTAGCCTTCATTTCATTTCCCTTACTAATTTCCAATCACTGATAATAACTTTCCTCCTCGTGGGGCTTGTAGCTGGGGCATAGTGAGGGGAATTGCATGCATCAAGGAACCAATTGTGACTTGACAGTAATAGCTACTATTTAGTGAGCCTCTACTATGTGCTTGGTGTTAAGGCTTTTTACCAGTATTATCTCAACTCTAGCCCAGGCTAAGGCAGCTAGACCACATGAAGTATTCTTCAGATTACTGTACACACTCACAAAGAGACATCTTAGGGGTGAGACTGGGCTTTCTTACCTTTCTGTCCTTTGCCCACATTGAGGCATGGGGGGAGGGGATAGAAGGAACAGTAGGTCAGCGTGAGCAAAGGCATGAGCAGATGCCCAGAGCAAAAAATGGCTTAGGGCAAGAGAAGAGAATCAGCCCACCTGAACCTGAATTACTGACACAGACAACATTCTGGTGATACCTGGCTTCTTATGATATGTTTCAGCATTTATGAAACAAAATAATATTATCTAGGCACTAGACTAACTATTGGAGATAGAAATAATGAAAGTGATCTCAACCTTTGAGGAGACTTTAGTCTGGATGTTTTTCTGGTAATACTGCTGTTCTATTGTGACCCTTTTAGGGAGGGACTGGGGTGAGAGAGGGTCTTACTGTGGAGGTGCACTTGCTGCCCTTGGCAACATAATTGCTCTTGTGGTTTAAGTTTTATGGGTGATTTTTACCAAATCTAAATGAATTCATTAGGAACAGAAGCTTCCTCATGAAAATCTAAGCCATATTTCAGAAAGCCCCAAACCTGAAAGGCCCTCTAAGCCCAACGCCCCAGTGGCTGGGACTGGGGATGCTCCGGGAGAGTATTATCTCCTGTGATGACATAAACCCAGGTGTCCAGAACTGCTGTCTCATGCTCTGACTTTGACTATATTACTTTTCCTTCAAATGTCTTTCATTTTTATTTGGCCAATAATTATAAGTGCCAGGTATGGCAGTATGCCTCAGTTTGTCTGGGTCAGTCCTGGTTTATATCCATTGTCCCAGTGTAATTAGTAATAGTGCCCTTTTTTCACTCCCCAAAGTATCCTGGCTTGGATGATGAATTATATGGTCATCCTGTCAATCCTAACGCTGACCCAGGCACTGCTTGGGATATAGACTGTCTAAGATGAGATTCCTGCCCTCCAAAAGATGCAGATCTTGTTAGGAAGAGAAGATAGGAGCATTGAAACAAAATCTATCATATAGCAAGAGCTAAATTAGATGGCATCAGATCATGAGGGATTGGGAGATAGGAGACTTCTGAATACTTTCAATTTTGGGACATGTGTGTGTCCCAACTCTTTGCAGACAGCAGAGAACAGTTCAGTTAGTTTAAACAGGAAGGGGTTTAAAAAGAGATAGTGCACAGAATTGTTAAAAGGGCTGGGAAGTAGACTCTTCGCTGAGTTTTTAAAAACACCCAGAACCACATAGAGGCTGCTGGTAAGAGATGTTACTTCTGGGCCTTACCCAGAAAGGCAGAGGTCCCACACCCCATCTGCTTCCTCATGGAGTTGACCTCCCAGTCAGTGTCTAACACATGTTGCATCTGAGGATGGCACCTGAATCTCAAGTGTGCGCCCTTGGGGACAAAGGAGGATGGAAATGTTCCTTGGAATCTATATTAGTAAGGTGGAGTTTACAATGTGGAGAACTATCCGTGTAGAGAGAGTGTTCAATCCGTTTCTCCTACAGAGGGTGTTATGGATGTGGTAAGATTAGACCCAGATTTAGCGGGTAATCAGGCAACTAAGGAAGAAAATATTTCTCAATGAGACATTTTCCTCAAAGTGACATAATGCATAGGACTAAATCTGGCTTTATATGGGCATCCAAAAGCAGATGTGGGCAGTTGGCAGGCAGCGGAAAGTCGTGTTCTCTAAAGACTAGAGCCTTTGGATCCTGAGGTCAAATAGAAAACTTACAGCTATAACACTTTAGACAATAAAACACATGTGTAAGTCTGTGATAAGTTAGGCTGTCCTACAATAATAATGAACTAACTCTGAAATCTCAAGCCTAAAACGACAAAGGTGTATTTCCTACTCATGCTACAACACACCTGCAGTACTGAATGGGCAGTCTGGAATCAGGAATTATCTGTTCCACGCAGTCACTTGGGGACCCAGGTTGGCTGTGAGAAGTGCCAAGGAACCAGGCTTCTCACTGCCTCGGCACTGGGATGGCACGTGGTGTTTGCTTGGATGTCCATTAGCCAGAACTGTTCACATGGCCCCACCTAACTTCAAGAGTTTGGGAAATACATACTCTTATTTATACTCCTATATAAATAAGAAAATGCGGGTGAATACTTGAAGTTTCTACCATGCATGTTGGGAAGTTTTTGAGCCTGGGTGTAACTGTGAGAAAACACTCATAAGAGCAGGGCTACCTATCCGCCTTTTCCACCACCAGCTCCAAGCCCTAGCACAGTGCCTGGCTCAGAATTGGTGCTCAGTTTGTTGTATGAACTTGGCTTTCAGTGACATGCAGGGTGGAATGGATGGTTTCTTGACCAGAGCCTAGGAAGCTGAAAATGTATAAATAGGTTGAAATCCTCTGTTACTTCAAATTCGGAAATTAATATATGTTTCAAGGGATAAAAAATATAGTCAAGCCACCCAACCTGCTCTTTGAAGTCATTTGACATGTCAATAAGCAGATTGCAAAAGCCCCTATTTAAACTGATAATAATCTTGAAAATTTCGATTATTTTCATGGGAACTGTAAGGATGTGTACTTTAGAGCCGGGCATGCTTAAGTTTTAGTTTTCTTCTCCTTTACTTTCTAGTGCTGAAAGTAATAGCTTGTTTCTCCTATCATACTCCGGGTATTGACTCTAAGTTGTGCCTAAAATAATACAACTGCGAATGTCTTTGTTTTCTATCATAGTTTGCAATGTTTTAAATTTAAAGGGCTTCGGACAAACAAATTTTGTCCTGTCCCTCTATCTGCCTGATATAATTCAAACATAAATATTCAAGCCATATGTCAAGTTTACAGTTATCTGGTAGGAAGTCAACCTGTAAAAATCAGATGCAGTGCCTTTCAGACTTGCCACCACTTGAGAGAAATCCAGGAACCAGAAAAGCAAAGCACTATTGTAGGTATTCTTTATCACCATCACCTTTTCCTTCTAGAGGGTCCTGGCTCCCAGGACTTCTTCCTCCTTAACATCTGTTTCAAAAGAATCAGGTAACCCTTAACCAGGGGTCCCCAGCCCCGCTGCTGTGGACTACTCCGGTCCGGTCCGGTCCAGTCCGGTCCGGTCTGGTCCAGTCCGGTCTGTGGCCTGTTAGGAATCGGGGTTGCACAGCAGGAGGTGTGTGGCTGGCGAGTGAGCAAAGCTTGGCTGGCATTACTGCCTGAGTGCCTTCTGTCTCCCCCAAACCCCGCCTGTGGAAAAATTGTCTCCCATGAAACTGGTTCCTGGTGCCAAAAAGGTTGGGGATCACTGCCCTTAAGCACATGAGCTTGGGGATCATGCTGTGTGGATTTGGAATTTTGGCTCTATCCTTTACTAAATGTGTGATCATTGGCTGCTCACTCTCTAGGTATGTTTCCTATTTTATAAATTAGGGGTAATAGAATCTATTTGATAGGGTGGTTTGGACAGTGAAGTGAGATAAAGCAGGGGAAGCATTCAGAGCTGTACTTGGCGGAGAGGAAGTGATCGATGACCATGCGGTGTGAAATTGGCATGGTGATAGCCAGTGAAGATTTATCTAAGGCCATTTAATCAAAATCCTAGTAATGTCACATCCATGGGCATGGGTTATGTTTTTCCCAGATCACACACATACCACGAGAAGAGGATTTGCTCGGCGGTCTTTTCAGGCACATTTATAACCAGCAACAGCATTTGTAAAGTATAGTTGCCTAAAATAAGTACTTTGTGATTGTGACTAAGTCCCCCTTTTTGATTGGCTTTGAGTTGCTCTTTCTTTTCTGTTGTCCTTCAGATGAGGCCGGCTCTTCTGCACAATCACAGGGCATATGTGGTGCCCAATAGCGTTATTTGCTACAGATCTTCTTTTAAATACTCTTTAGGGAGATGAGTTTCTGGTCTCTGTACTATCTTATCTGAAAATAAACAATCTTCGAATCAGTCTCCTTGTTTCCACCCTGTATATAGATCAGATCATATCTCTTCTGCTCACACCCATGTAAAATTCCATATGACTCACTGTATGTACCCAAAATTAAAGGCAGGCACTCAGACAAATACTTGTATACTGATGTTCATAGTGGCATTATTGACGTAGTCAAAAGATAGAAACAGCCCAAGTGTCCAGCAACAAATGAGTTGATAAACAAAATGTGATATATACAAACGGTAGAATTTTATTTATCTATTAAGAGAAATGAAGTTCTGATACATATTCAACCACATGGATGAATTTTTTTAAAAATTATTTTATTGTTCAATGGATGAATCTTGAAAACATTATGCTAAGTTAAATAAGCCAGACAAAAAAGAACAAATATTATATGACTCTGTTTATTTGAAAGATATAGAAGAGGCAAATTCATAGAAACAAAAAGTAAATTAGAGGTTATCAGGGCATGAAGAGTTATTTCTTAATGGTTACGGAGTTTCTATTTGGAGTGTTGAAAAAGTCTTAGAAATCAACAGCAATGATGGCTGTACAACAAGAGGATTGTAATTAATGCCACTGAATTGTGCACTTAAAATTATTAAAGTGGTAAATTTTATGTTGTCTATATCTTAACACAAAAAAGTCAATTGAAAAGAAGAGCGTGCAGGGCTTTCCAACCGCGCTCAGGGTGGAAGCCGATGCCCCGGCGATGGCCTGCCAGGCCCGGTGCCTGGGCCCCTCAGCGTTCGTTGGTCTTTCTCCCCCTCGCGCACGCCGTTCTAGCTGCACTTGCCTTCATGCTGCTCCTTCAATTTAAATGCACCAGGTACCCTTCCACAGGAGGCCTTTCCATTTGCTAGTACTTCTATTTAGAGTGTGCTTCTCTTGAATGCCTGTATGACATGTCTGTCATCTCCTGCATTCAGATCTCTGCTAAAACACCACCTTATCAGTGAGACTCTCCTGAGTAGCCCCCTGGAAAATGCCACCTCCATCATCTGTCACAGACTGGCACCCCTATCCATGCTCTATTTTTCTCCACGATACAACTCCTCATCAGCCACACCAAATATTTATGTGTTTCTTTGTCTCCAGTTATGAAAATGGAAGCCCCATCCATGAGGGTTGGTACGTTATGCTTCATCTGTGTCCTTAATGCCTAGAACAGTGCCTGGCATTGGGGAAATGTGTAGTAAATGTCTATTGAGTAAATGAATGAATGTCTTTGTCCTGGAGATGTGTGTACACCCCTTACTAAAAAGGAGTGCAGGACCAAACAGGTGGTCACTGTATATCGTCAGTTAACTTACTGTGAATGCCTCGTGATAAACACTCACAGAACCTTGGTGGAGTTCAGCTGATCTCGACCAGGCTTAGTCACGTATCTGCAGTCAATGTAGGGGCGCTGAGCAGCTCTTCTAATCTTGGTGGGCTTGCTGACGTGTCTGACAGTTCAGCTTCAGATCTAGCTGGCCTCAGCTGGGACCCTGTGGATGAATCCACTCTGCTCCATGCATCTCATCCCATAAGAGCCTCTCCTGGGTATGTTCCCACAGTGAAGGCAGAGGAGGAAGAGCAAACAAACTCTCAAGTCTTTTTCAAGCCTTGGTGTATGTTATGTTTGATAACACCCCACTGGCCAAAGTCAGTCACATGGTCAAGACCAAGGAGAGCATTACTTAGTTATGTGACAGAAGGCACAGACACAGGAGGCATAGAGAGTTGGGACCTTTTCTATTCATATATTCAGCCGGCCACACCCTATGAAATCCCAGTGTCGTTGCTCATGGGTGACAGACACATCTTGTACCCCACAAAAATTCGTGTTCTGCCTCGACCGTAGATCAAGTGACTCCAGCTCTGCAGCTCAGTGTCTTGTTTTTAGATTGTGACTTGTAGAACAGGAAGGTTCGGGTCCAGTTTGTCTTTTTTTTTAAACAACTCATTTTTCACATAAAGAATCCAAAATATAAAAGTTAGTAGAAGTTAAAGCATTTTCTCACGGTCCTCTACTGGGAAACGTTTAAGTATTCTAGAGGATGTTGTTATTCTCTGAAATATTTGCACCCAACAGCTCAACTCAACATTATCACCCACAGGGCCCATTTTAGGCAGAAAAGCACCCCCCAACAGTGTGCATGTCCTTATCCCAAGAACATGTGAATATGCTAGGGACCAAGGGATTAAGTTGTAGAAGGAATTAAATTTACTTATCAGTTCACCTTAAAATAAAGACATTAATCCCAGATTATCCAGACCGGCCCAGTGTATTCAAGACAGTCCTTAAAAATAAAAGGGCATCTCCATACTGCTTTCCAAACTGGATCTGCCCTCTGACACAGAGATCCCACTTCTGGGAATATAGCCGAAGGAACCCAAAACACTAATTCAAAAGAACATAAGCGCTTCAGTGTTCATTGCAGAGTTATTCACAATCACCAAGATATGGAAGCAGCTCAAGTGTGCATCAGTAGATGAATGGATAAAACAACTGTGGGACCTTCACACAATAGAATAAAACTGTGGGACCTTCACACAAAAGAAAATTTCACGCTTTGTGACAGTATGGATGGACCTGGAGAACATTACGCTAAATAAAATAAGCCAGTCAGAGAAAGACAACTACCCTATGATTTCACTCATATGTGGAATCTAATGAATAAACTGAATTAACAAGGAAAATGGGGACAGACTTATAGCTAGAGTTTGTGATAACAGCTCAGGGCGGGAAGGTTACGAGGCAGAGAGAGGGAGCAAATAAGGAAAAAGACTCACAGACGTGGACAACGGTGTGGTGATTGTGGTGGGGAAGCAGGGAAAGGGGTTGTAACTGGAGGAAATGAAAATGGGAAAAGTACAATTAAAAAAAAGTGAAAGGGCAGCAGGGGAGTCAGAGGTCAGAATGAAGAGAATTCTAACCTGGGAAGATGGAAGGGGGTCAGGAGCCAAGGGATGCAAGCTGGGAAAGGCAAGAATACGAATCTCCCCTAGAGTCTCCAGGAGGGTGACACCTCATTTACTTGTAGTCCAGTGAGACTCATTCCAGACTGGTGAGCTCTGGAGGGGTAAGGCAGTAAGTTTGAGTTATTTTAAGCTACTCAGTTCGTGATCATTTGTTACAGCAACCTTAGGAAATGAATACAGAGGCTGCTGTTATCCCATAGAACCCAAGTAAAAAATGAGATGTGTTATTGACAAGTGAGTGGCCATTTATATCCCATCCATTTTCCACATTGGCCAGTAATTTTTTTAAAAGGTGGTGGGGAATACCTTAGGAACTGAGAGATGGAAAAGGAGGAATGTTAAAGGAGAAAAGGTAGGTTACTTACTGGGACCAATCTTAAAAAAGAAAGGGGTCGAGGAGAATCTCAGCGGCTTGAGGAGTAAGTGAAGATGGCGGCAGCCAAGGCTGCAGACTGCATCAGGGAGGTCTCCTGTGGCCAAGCAGGAAGCAGCAAGAAGCCCAGCGCTGAGGACATGACGTCCAAAGATTACTGCTTCGACTCCTGTGTGCACTTTGGCATCCACTAGGAGATGCCGAAAGATGAAGTGTGCACCCTCACCTACCACAAATCCATGTTTCACAACCAGCACCTCTTCTCGGACCTGATGGTGCTGGGCGTGGGCTCAGGCACAGGGATTCTCTGCATGTTTGCTGCCAAGGCTGGGGCTGCAAGGTCATCAGGATTGAGTGATCCAGTATCTCTGATTATGCGGTGAAGACCGTCAAAGCCAACAAGGTAGACCAAGTGGAGAGCATCATCAAGGGGAAGGTAGAGGAGGTGGAACTTCCAGTGGAGAAGGTTGAGATCATCATCAACAAGTGGATGGCTACTACTGTCTCTTCTGCAGTCAATGCTCAACACTGTGTTCCGTGCCCGAGACAAGTGGCTGGGGCCTGATGGCCTCTTCGTCCGTGACTGAGCCACGCTATACATGACAGCTGTCAAGAACCAGAGCACAAAGACTACCAGATCCACTGGTGGGAGAAAGTGTATGGCTTTGACATGTCTTGCATCAAAGACGTGGACACCGAGGCGCCCCCAGTGAATGTGCTGGGCCCCAAGCAGCTGGTCGCCGATGCCTGCCTCATTAAGGAGGTGGATATCTACACTGTGAAAGTGGAAGAGCTGACCTTCACCTCTCCCTTCTGCCTGCAAGTGAAGTGGAATGACTGCGTGCCTGCCCTAGTGGCCTACTTCAACATCGCGTTCACCTGCAGCCACAGGAGGACCGGCTTCACCACCCACCCTGAGTCGCCATACACGCACTGGAAGCAGATGGTGCGCTACATGGAGGACAGACTGCCTGACAGTGAAGACAGGCAAGGAGAGCGTTGGCACCACTGGCGTGCAACCCAGTGCTGAGAATAATTGCAGCCTGGACTTCAGCTCTGACCTGGACTTCAAGGGCCAGCTGTGTGAGCTGTCCTACTCCACCAGCTCCCAGATGCGCTGACACGGGCCTGGTTTCTCCCACCGCAGCCAAGCCAGCCATGCACAGGCCGAGAGGCTATGGTATTAGACAGTTTCCGCCCCCCTTTCCTCTCCCTTCCTCAGAAGGAGGTTTTAGGGGCCTGGGCCCAGGGTGCAGGGAGTTGGGGGGAGGGTACATTGTGACTGTATTTTTCATAACTTGTTTTTATATGGTTACATTTATGCCAATAAATCCTCAGCCGGGGGTGGGGGGGAGCGGTTATTAGGGAGACAGCGTGGAGAGTTAATGTTCTCAGGGAGTCCTGACGCCACAGCTTGTGCCCCACACCCCCAGACTACTTGTTCTGCCTTTGACCAAACCCTGCCCCACGCTGCTCTCTACTCTGAACCCTGCTGGAGCTTCTAACTTACATCACATAAACCTTGATGGGGACTTGAGATTGACCCCCTGCTTGCAGTGATTTCTGGAGTCTGGATGATACACTGAAGAGTGGAATTGCAGGTTGTCGGGTGTGCACAGCTTCACTTTACCAGGTAATGCCCCCTGTTTCCCAGAGTGCTCGTGGGAACTTGTTAGACCATCCCCTGCAGCGGTGCCGACGTGGTCCGGTGCCTCTGCATTCTCATCCGCTCTTGATACCGGTAGGCCCCTTACTTTTTGCCAACCTGGTGTATGTGAATTTATATTTCACTGTGTTTTTAACTTGTTTTTCTGTAAATGAGGTTGGGCACATTTAAATATACTTATTGCTTTCTTTATATATTTATTCGGATTTCTTCTTCAATAAAGGGTCTGTGTAAGTCTTTTGCTCATTTTCTTCTATTGAATTGATACCATCTTATTGATTTTTAGGATTTCTATATATAAAGTTACCTGTAATGGAAGCAAGTGTCTTTTGCCAGTTTGTGGTTTGTATTTTAACCTCTTTTGGGTGCCCATAGAACTGTGTGTATTTTTGTGATTTAAGAATGATTTTCCTACCCCTGTGGATTAGAAAGGTTTTCTGCCTGTACTGCCCTCTAAATTTTTGCAGTCTTGCCTTTGCTAGGTAAGTAATCAAACGACCTGTAATTGATTTTTAAGCATGGTAGTTGGGTGTTAAATTTCATTGTTTTATGTTTGCATAATCAGTTGTTCTGGAAACTTTTCCTGAAAGTCTACGCTTCCTTGGTCTACAATACCTGTTTTGAATAATGCTTCAACTTATATGTGAATCAGTTTCTAGCCTTCTACCTGGCATCTTTTTGTATTAGTTAACTCTTGCTGTGTAACAAATTACCTCAGAGTTTAGCAGCTTCAAACAATGAACATTTGTTATCTGAGACCTTCAGTTGGTCAGAAATCTGGATACAGCTCAGCTGGGTGCCTCCAGTGCAATGCCGGGCATGAGGCTGCCATCAGGGTGTTGGCCAGGGGAGCTGTCTCAGTGGAAAGCTTGCCTGGGGGAGGAGGTGCTTCTACGTTCACTTACAGGTTGATGTCGGGATTGTGCTTCTCGTGGGTCATTAAGTTGAGGTCTTGGCCCTTCGTTAGCTATTGGTCAGAGCTCTCCCTCAGTCACTTCTTATGGGGGCTTCTGCACAGGGCAGCTCACACATGGCAGCTGGCTTCCCACGGTGCAAGCTAGCAGAGTGAGGATGAGGGACACCACAGTGTTCTGTAACCTAATTTCAGGAGTGCCATCCCATCGTTCATGTCAAGTGTTAATTAGAAGTATGGCAGGAAGGTCAGCCCATAGTCAAGGGAAAGGCATTACACAGAATGTGAACGTCAGGAGGCAAGGGTCGCCGGGGGCCAGCCTCTTGGAGGATGCCCGCCACACTTTTATAAACACACACATTATTAAGTTCCTTCATGTCGATCTTCTCCCAGTTGTTTTAAGTGACTTTTGAAAGACAATGGATGATTATTATTTTTTAGAAAACTGTCCATATTCAACATAAAAATACAGTAGAAAGGGGGAATAGACATGCCTTGGAATGGGTTTTTGGAAGTCCACATAATGCACCTATGGAAAAAGGACTCATGGACATGGACGACAGTGTGGTGATTGCTGGGGGGAAGGGGTATAAGGGGACTAAATGGTAATGGGAAAAATACAATAAAAGTTAAGTTTTTAAAAGGAAATATACATTAAAAAGAACTAAAGTCTATAATCCCAGTGTTCATGATAGTGGCATGATAGGGAAAAAGAGATGTGAACTTTCTTCAGGTGACGGAGTTCCATGTAATTACAGGATGTACCAGGTAAGTTTTCTCAACTAGTTTGTCTCAGTTTTTCAAACTGAATAATTATCATGGTAACCTATAGGAAACATCTTACATGTTAGCTCATCATTTATGAGACTCTTCGAGACAGAACAAAGCACCTGCCATCTCCTTTATTCATGTTATGCAGTTCATGGAACTGAGTGATGCTAAATCTGTATCTCCAGTCAATGAAAATGATACTTAGAACGGCATGAGAGGGTTGCATTGTAATAGCTGTTAACATCGCTGCTGCTTCTTCATTTAAAGCACAAACATCTGCCAGCACACTCTCATGCTTACCTAGTTGAAAGAAATTCTTAGGAATAATTATTTTGAGTTGAATTGATTACTTAAAGATTATCTTTAACATACCCAATTGTTATTTTTCCTCAGCATCCTAGTTCACAGCTCCCTGTGTACGCTGCATGGAATGAGGATGGTTTAAGAGATCATTGAGAGGAACCCATTGTCAGTAGAGCATGTTGACCCATTTTACTTTTCTTTCTTCCCCCCACTCTGTCACATTTGTGGAGCAGCTGCAGTCGGTACTAGAACTTATCTCCAGCCAGTAGTGCAGAATAGATGAGTTCAGATTTCTGCCACTATCATGAACATTGGGATTGCAGACTTCATAGTTCTTTTTAATGTATATTTCCTTTTTAAAATTTAACTTTTATTGTATTTTTCCCATTACCATTTAGTCCCCTTATACCCCTTCCCCCCAGAAATCACCACACTGTTGTCCATGTCCATGAGTCCTTTTTCATTTTTCGCTCAGTCCCTCTACCCCCTAACCCCTCCCCACTGGTTGTCATCTGCTCTCCATCTATGAGTCTATCTGTTTTCCTTGTTAAATCAGTTTTTTCATTAGATTCCACACAGGAGTGAGATCATATGGTGTTTGTCTTTCTCTGACTGGTTTATTTCACTTAGCATAATGTTCCCCAAGTCCATACATACTATTGCAAAGGGTAAAATTTCCTTCCTTTTTACAGCCAAGTAGTATTCCATTGTGTAAATGTCCCATAGTTGTTTCATCCGCTCATCTACTGATGGACACTTGGGCTGCTTCCATGTCTTGGCAATTGTAACTAATGCTGCAGTAAACACAGGGGTGCTTATGTTCTTTTGAATTAGTGATTTGGGCTCCTTCAGATATATTCCCAGAGTTGGGATTCCTGGGTCAAAAGGAAGATCTATTTTAATTTTGGGGGTATCTCCATACTGCTTTCCACAGTGGCTGCATTCTCACTAACAGTGCAAAAAGGTTCCCCTCTCTCCACATCCTCACCAGCACTTGTTGTTTGTTGATTTTTTTGACGATAGCCATTCTGACAGGTGTGAGATGGTATCTCATTGTGGTTCTAATTTGCATTTCTCTGATGATTAGTGACATTGAGCATCTTTTCATATATCAGCCATTTGTATGGCCTCTTTGGAGAAGTGTCTCTTCAGGTCCTTTGCCCATTTTTCAACTGGGTTGTTTGTTTTTATGGTGTTGAGTGTTGTAAGTACTTTATAAATTTTGGATATTAACCTTTTATCAGATGTATTGGCAAATATGTTCTCTTATTCTGTGGGTTGTCTTTTTATTTTGTTGATGATTTCCTTGGCTATGCAGAAACTTTTTAGTTTGATATAGTCCCATTTGTTTATGTTTTCTTTTGTTTCCCTTGCCTGGGAGATAAATCCAACAAAAAAATTTCTACAAGCAATGTCCAGTGTTTTGCGGCCTATGTTTTCTTCTAGGATTTTTATGGTTTCTGGTCTACCATTTATTCTTTGATCCATTTTTTAATTTATTCCTGTGTGTGGTGTAAGAAGGTGGTCTAGTTTCATTTTTCTGCACGTATCTGTCCAATTTTCCCAACACAATTTATTTATTAAATAAACTGTCTTTAGCCCATTGTATGTGCTTGCTTTCTCTATCAAATATTAGTTGACTGTAAAGGTGTGGGTTTGTTTCTCGTCACTCTGTTCTGTTCCATTGATCCATGTGTTTGTTTTTATGCCAGTACCAGGATGTTTTGATCACTATGGCTTTGTAGTATAGTTTGATATGAGGTAGCATGATTCCTGCAACTTTGTTCTTCTGTCTCAGGATCACTGTTGCTATGCTAGGCCTTTTGCGATTCCATATAAATTTCTGCAATATTTGCTCAGACTTCATAGTTTTAAATGAGCTTCTCAGTTCCTTCTTTATTTCAAGCCTCTGCGTGTCTATGTATGTGTGTATATTTGTCCATACATCTATGGCTGAGATTTAGTTAGTGGAAGAGAGCTACCTAAGTTCTAGAGTAATTTTATTAAGTATGTGTAGTAAAAAACCCTCCTTTTTGAGGAAAAAAAAATTAATAATAATGAAGTAAAAATAAATGCATCTCCATCTAAGATGCCAGATCTCCAATAACATCCTTTCGGCAAAGCTTGCTATCTCTCATTTTTTTGAGAATGAGAGAGGTTCTATATAAACAAATAACAGTGTGGTACTGTTGGCAAAGATGTGATGCTGTGTTATGAATTCTAGATCTGATTCTCCCGCCCAACTATGCCCCCTTATTTTCAGGAATGTGTAAGCTCGTGTGAATGTACATTGGTGCTAAGTTACAGATTAAGAACACTAAAGAGGATGGGGTATTTAGATAGAAGCCCACAACCAGAGGATTGGGAAGGTATTAGAGACACTCCACCTTTTGTTCACTCCTTGTTACTGGACCGGACCGAAGCAACAGTTTGCGTTAGGGATGCTTACCTGAAGAGCTGCTTCCTCAAATTTATATTTTCCAGAGTAAAGTGGAATGATGATCAAGATAGCTTTCTGATATAAAGATAATTTTGTATTCGAAGTAAACTTTTCAAAATCAGGAGATTATGAGATTCTTTTCTGAGAGTATACTACACTGCATAATGTATATTTTTAAGAAAATTTTCGCGCATTGATTACATATTTGTTTTTTAATAGACTTATCTCCATAGGCCACATATTCAGACTTCCAAAAAAGATTCTAAACTCTAATTTATCTTGAGTTATGAGCTGTCAAACTATTTTTCTTCATCCCTGTTAGTGTCCACTTCAAGCTCTAACAGTGCCTCCAAGCCCTGAGAAAAATTTACACATAAATATTGTGAATCCATTAAAAGAAGTAGGGAGCTGAGTTGTTTTCATGTCTCTTGAGTTGAATGAAGAGAGATCTTACACGAAGTTATAATTTAGTGATGGGCTGATGCTGAGCTTTGGTTTTTGATATGATTATTCCCTTTATCATTTGGCGCAGTTCAAGCCAGAGGGTTGGGTGTTCTGAAAGAGAGGGGTCGCCGAGATCACACAGGGACACGTCAGATCTTCCCCTTCGTTGAACGTCAAGGCAGAGTTATTCAGAATAGAGTCTGAAATGCATTTGATCATATGGTAGCTAGTTTAATAATTTATGTTTGGCCTTATTAGCAGAGCCTTGTGTGTTTACTCTGCTATCACCAAAATAAGATTAAAAACCAAGATTAGACTGGTGTGTGTGTGTGCGCGTGTGTGTGTATGTTTTAGTTTAAAATATTCTTCACAGTTCTAATGACCTGATAGCAATGACATGTGAAGGGGCGGGGGTGGGATTAGATATGGATGGCGTCTGACTCAGAATTGCTAATGCCTGAAAGTGATGCAGAAAGGCCTGGCAGTGCTGTGCTGTCATCCTGAGTCTGTGACAGAGGTTTTAAAATGTAAATGTTCTCCCAAAATAAACGAAAAAGTGTAATTGATTCCAAGTCTAATTTGGTGATTCGGTTACATGCCAGGACACCAATAATGCTAATGGACAATTCATATAACATTGTTCGCATAGCCTATGAGAACTGGAAAATACTGGCGTCTTTGTCATGGTGATAATTAGGCAGTCCTGGTTATATATTAAGTTATATATTTATATATATATATAATATATAAATATTCCCAATTTGAAGAATAATGGAGAAAGGTAGCTTGTCACCCTTAATCTCCTGTGTGTCCTGGTGTCTGGTAATGACACCAAGCACAAGACTGAGGTCGTCTGTCAATTTCAGGAAGGGAGCTGGCACGAGGAATGTGGTTTCAGGGCCCTGGCAACACCTGCCGGTGTCAGGGACAGAAGAACTCATTTAGAAGCTGTGCTGCAAGATGGGAAGACAGGTGGCAGCTCTCTTACAGGGATATCTTTTATTTGAGCAGAACCAGACCAACTGTTCCTCATTAAAACACATTTTGCAACATGTTCTAATGTGAGCAGATCAAGTGTGTGTGCGTATGTTCAGAGAAGACTCAGCAATGTGCCATCTACAGGTCACACTTACAAACTCTCAACATGGTTCGCAACTGCGAGACAGGTGATGCGAAGAGGCTGCGCGTGACCTGAGGCTGGCTTCTTTGTAAAGTCCTCTGTGGAGAAACACAAAAACAGCACCGTTACCTCCATGAGACTGTGTGGCGGTGAAGTGAGTGCATTTGGTGGGAGTCTTGATCTTGATAGCCATTTTAATAGTTATGCAGTGCTTTGATTTTTCTTAGTTCTTTATATTACATTATAAATGATAGATTACTACCAAGTTTAAACTTAGTATGAGTAAAGCCAAGCCTCTCCTCTGCTTCACCTTTCATTCCTACTATCTGTAAGCCGGGATGACTCATGTTAAGTGCTTTCCTAGGAGGCTGGGAGGTATAAAGGTGACAGTGCGTGCAGAGTCCTTAGGGCCCTGCCGGGCATGTGGTGAATGTCCCATAGATATGCTACTTAGAATGTTTGCATAGAGCTTGCCCTCCACCTTTCTTGCTGCATCCTTGTGTTTCTGGTTCTGTGGCCATATTACATATGGCCATATTCTGTGGCCATATAATATTACATATTATAATATGCAAATTTTTATGAGAAGGAAGAGGAACTGCACGACACGCTTCTTCTGCACGGCATGAATTTCTTTCATGCCCATCCAGCTCCCTAGAAAAGGGTACTTGCAACTGCTTGAAAATGTAACTATGGAAAGCAAAGGAACAAGTAGAAACGCAAATATCGCTCCAGAGAACCTTGATTGACCACTTTCTAGGAACCCTTTCCTTCAGGTCCCTGTTTCCTGAGGCTGAGAGGGCTGTGAGCAGGACGAATACCAGTGGCCGTGGAGGACCATTTTCTCAGCGGGCAGCCACCTCAGCGGGTCCGCATGAGCTCAAAGAAAGGAAAAGGTCTTAGCAGAAGCGGAGCCCTGGAGGCCCCCTATCTTCCTCCACCAGGAAGCTTCAGGGTCACTAGCCATGCAGTCACCCAGGGGTGCCCTGTGCTCTTCACCTTCTAAATGTGCAGAGCATTAGGCTTCTGGTGGCACGTGTTCTTTGTGCAGCTGTTTCGGCTCTGCCCAAACCGAGCACACTCTCCAGGGGGATAATGCAATCTTGGGGGATCACACATGCCTTTAGTAGTGGGCGCAGTGATGTGACCCCCACCCCAGATGTTCATGTCCTAATCCCAGGAACCTGTGAATGTGTCACCCTCCACGGCAAAGAGACTTTAAGGGTATGATTAAGTTAAAATTTTGAGATTATCCTGTATTATCCATCTAGGTCCATTGTCGATCACAAGGATGCCTATAAAAAGCCTATGTTAGTGGCCTTGAAAATGGAGGAAAAGACCACATATAGGCAGCCTGTAGAAGCCGGATTTGAGACCCCAGATTTGCTGTCATTTGTTAACGTAGCAATACACAACTAGGGCACCATGCTGCTACTCTGCTGGTAGTTTTATTTCCCCTCAGGATGCTATTGTATATTTATACTGTGTAGCATTGGTGATGTTTAACTTTGTATCCCATTTACCTTACAGTCCAATAAGAAAGACAAGGATAGGTAAATGGCAATTCAAATGGAAAGACTATTTGCTTATGTGTATGTGTATATGTAACTAAGGAATACCCTTTCAATTTACACTGTCCCCTCCCTGGTGCTGGCCCTGGGCATCCATTGGAGAGCCAGGCCAGCCCTGCTCTGAAGGAGTGCGCACAGGACCACGCAGGAGGCAGCGGCAGAGAGGCCATGCACTACCTCTGACAAGCGCTATGGTGGGAGCCAGCCAACAGGCTACTCGGCTGCCCGGCCCCCTGCCTGAATACGCGATAGCTGGGAGCGATTTTCCTGCTGCAGGTCGGGGGTGCCTGAGGCCTGAGAGAACAGTGAGAACAGAAGGCAGGCGGTGGATGGTGGATAGAGGGGAGATGGCTGGTTCAGGCAGGGCACAGAGTAAGGGCAACAATGTTTTATGTATAGTTGCGGGGTCGACAGTGGCTTTTTTCCTTCCTTTTTAGTTCCCTTGTAAACAGCATTACAATAATATTAGACATTGAAAGAAAAAGCAGCTAAAAATGGGTCCCTGGCACATCTGACAGTTGAATCCCTCTTCATAACTTGTGGAATCCAGATTTCCCTTATATTGGGATGGTTTTAGTTAAGTGCCTTCCCAGAAGTTTTGCTGTAAAGATTGAGGACCCAGGGAGGAAGAGGTGCTGGCTTCACAGTGGGCAAAGCTTCTCCCTTATGGGCAAGTGCTTGTGAGGATGGTACCCAGGACAGGACTTAATCACTTTGGGACTGCTGATGAGGGACATGGGTTGCATCTGTTTTTTTAAGCCTTCTCCATTTTCCAAGCCACACTCCTGGAATATAATAAAATAGTAGCCCTTTACTGAACATTCTGTATCCCAGGCACTCCCCCTGGGCTCTGGGCATGTTACTTCTAAACCTTTCAACAACATCTTGAGGTAGGTATTGGTGTCCCTCCTTCACAGAAGAGTCAGTCAGTGTTAGAGAGCTTAAACTACTTGCCCAAGGTCACACAGCAGACGAATGTCTGCATTGGGTTCAGGTTCTGGTCCGAGCAGTTGGAAACCTGTGTCCATTCATTATTCTGTGTGCCTCCTGACGACACATGTAAGGAACAAAAATACCTTAAACCAATGAATCATATTTGAAAAGCAAAATAGTGACTTTGCCATTTTGTAAAAAGAATACCTGCCATTTACATATTCCATGAGAACCAACTACTATGGAGTATGTCTTATTTGAGTTTTAAATGTTTAAGACACTTAGTGTACATATCTCATTTGATACTCATAACAGCCCCATGATGTGCAAATACTAGCAGTATCTCCATTTTACAGGTGATTTAGAATGGAGGCAAAGAGAAGATAGATCATTTGCCCCAAAATCCTCAGAACCGGGTGTGGAGCCTGGAGCCCAGAGCCCAGGCGCTCCGGACTCCCAGAAGTGGTCAGGGTGTTAACTGTGCTCAGGAGGAAGGCCTGTCCCTCCGTCCTGACAACAGGTCTGTGACCGTTAGAGAAGGGGGAGGGGTTAGAGACAGACTGTTGTTACCACCAAACTGGACTGAATTTTCTCCACTCTCTTCATTATCTTTAACTTATTGAAATCCGATCCCTAAAGTTCCTGAACACCAAAGTTGTTTTTGTTTTGCTTTTGTTGTATATACTTGGTTCTACTGCAACACATTTATTGCTTCAGTAGGATTTGATAAAACTGTGCTTTCGAAAATCAGTAGAATGCATTTAAGAATTAGCAAGTTAGAGAGCGCTGAGATTTACAAGGGAAAGAAAGCCGATGCTGATCATGGTTAAGCACTTCAACGGCCTTGCCTTCATCTACTATCACTGGACAAATAGGGGGATCTTTTTGACTGAACAAAGGTCATATCCTACCTCGTTTCAGTTTCTGTCTGTTTTGTAAAAGGCATTTCTAAAAGGAATTTTATTTCTTAAAAGTTTTCAGTCTGAGAGCTGATGTCTGGTTAGTTTTAGTAAGCAATAACTTTCTTGTATTTGCTGCAGTATTGTTTAGGCGGTTTAAGGATGATTCAGGTCTTCTGTTTACTTTCCGGAACTATTTACCGTAAGTTTTTCTCTCAAGTCAATTATGTCCATTGGGGCGTGTGTGGGTGTGAACTTTCACTGTTGGTTATGTTTCACCACTTTACCTGTAAGCACTTTTTTATTTTCATTATACTGTGGAGATGCTATATTATTTCCTGTTCATGAATGCCGATCTAACTCTGGAGATCTGCTCTAGTTGTACCTTTAGATATTTGAGCATCTTGGATTTTATGAGAAAGTCCTTGTATTTTCTGTATTTCTAAAGTCCTTCTCCTTCCGTATCACTGCGGAAGTGACCGTTGAAATGTACAAAACTAGCCGCCTACTGATTACTGTGTCATCTGAGAAACTTTTTTGAATCTCATTTTAAAAACATATGAAACTCCTTTAACCAAGATCTTGCATTGGTAGGAGAAGGTGAAGATACGTCATGGAAGAAGCCCAGCACAGTGGAGACCGGCTACATTTTCCCTCTCCTGCGGTCGTCAGGCGCCACCCTTAGGCGTAGGGAGAGTGGCAGGCACGGCAGGTCCGAGGCTGCGTGTGCATGCTTCGCCCTCCCTGTGACTCTGTGATGCAGGCCCGTTCACCAGGAACAGGACGGAGGCTCAGCAGCAGAATCCTTTTTATGGTCCCTTGTGTTGAATGTTTGAGGGGTGAAGGGAAAAAATCAACACCCAAGGAAGAGTGACTAAGTTGAACACAAGCACAAGTAATCCACTACAGTAGTTTCTTAGGTACCTTTTATATTTTGAGCAACACTTTATGGCAAAATGAGTTGGAAGGAAGTAAGGAAGAAATTTTGAGAAACTATCATCAAAAGTCGAAAGGTTTTTTTCAGGCTGAGAGCACAGACACATTACCTGTACTGCAGCTTTTTGAAGCAGAAGGTATTAGGAACCCAACCAAATGCTTAACACTCAAGGCTCCCCTAGGCCTGCCAAGGTCAGCCTCGCTCTTGGCCTGGCAGCAGTGCTTGCCGAGTGGCAGATTCTTGAACTGTAGGCGCATTACCAAGGTCTGGCATGCAGAATGGGAAGGGGAGGGCAGAGGTGGATTTTCCCAGAAACTAGTAGAGCTGAAGTTTCAGGGCATCATGCTTTCAGGGACCCCCTTCCAAGGCCCTCTACCTAATTTTGTGTTCGTATTTATGTTTTCCTAAAGAGAAAGCTTCAGGCCCCATGATACCTGGCTCCGCTCCTGGGTGAGGGTGTCCGTAAACCTGCCGAAGTCCAACACAGATGTGTGAGTGGGGCTGTGTGTGCATGTGTGCTCAGGCACTTCCACATTGTTCCACATCATTCAGGGGAACAGCTGTAGTCTTCATCGGTTTCTCAAAGCCACATGACTCAAAAATGTTAAACTCAGGCCCTGATTGGCGTGGCTCAGTTGGTTGAGCGTCATTCCACAAAGCGTCATCGGTTCAATTCCCAGGCAGGCCACATGCTTCGGCTGTGGGCCAGTCCCTGGTTGGGGCGCATGTGAGAAGCAACCAATCATGTTTCTCTCCCACATCGATGTTTCTCTCCCTTTCTCCCCCCCTTTCCCCTCTCTCTAAAAATAAATAAATAAAATCTTTAAAAAAAATAAGTTAAAGTTGGGCCCAGGAGAAATTAATCAGCCTCTTAGTTCTGGTCTTGTAAACCCAGACATAAGAAGTGATGGTTTAATTGCTACAAGCAACAACTCATGACTCAACGTGGAAAAGTGCCCTGAATCCATCACTGGATACTTTGATCACCAGGGATGTAGGCAGGCATGTGTTTGATTGGTTACATCTCATCTGGAATACACACCTTATATTCACTCATTCATTCACTGGTTCATTTCATCCCTTTGTACATACTACTGAGTACCCCTGGTTCCCAGAACCCAGAGATGAATTAGCAGCGTCGCTGCTTTTGAGGAGCTCACTAGCTTCTCTCATTTCTGCTGAAGAACTGCATTCTGTCTCAAGGTTGCTGTTTCCATGAGTGCTGTCTCTGAGACATTGGGGCTATTTTTAGTCGATTAAAATGAAAGTTTGTCAACATGTTTCCAGCTCCAAAATACCACACAGAAAGCCCATCTCACAGGAGCATGGCCTCCCAGAGCGGGGCCAGTTGGGTGCACCACGAGCCCCTGCCCTGTCCCACTGCTGCAGGGAAGCCGACTCTGTCCGTCCAGCAGGGTGCCTCCTGAGTAGGGCTCGCAGTGCAGAGGCTCCCGGGAGTGCCCTCAGGGCCAGACACCTTCAGAGCACAGAAGCAATAATGGTTTGACTGCCATCCCTCTGAGAGATTTACCCTTGTGGTTAGCAGCTTTATTAATTTTTCAGTTAGTCTCCCACAGTCAAAACAAGAGTTCTTCCACATCTATTACATGTAAATATTAGCTGGTGGAGATTGGTTTGTAAAAATCATCTTTATTTCCCCATTCCTATTGTTTCCCCAGTCATCTGAACTCAAACCCTGTTGGTTCTACATCAGAAGGCTTTTGTTTCTCCCTTCCGTCCTTCTGCCATGGTCCTAACGCAGGGTGTCTTCATCCCCCACCTCTCCAATCGCCACCATTGGCCACTGCGTTCTCTGCCCCCATTCTCTCCACCCCCTTCAGCCTACCCTCCATCTTCCTGCCAAAGAGATTTCTGCAAAGTGCAGTTCCAGTGCTTCTGCTGTGCGTGGTGAGCTGCAACTCCCCGCTTCCCACCCAGGGCCGATGGGGTCACCAGGAGATTGCTGGAGAGCTTGGAAGGGAAGAATGAGCAGTGAAACGGCCGTTCAAAGACATTTTGCGTTTCTGTGGATTTCTTGTTCCTCCACAGACACGCCTGTAGTGTGCTGCCTTGGGGTGGCCCCGCCTCCCCAACAGTGTTCCTTCCCTCTAGTGTTTCCCTTCCCTCCCCGACCCCCAGCTCTCAACGTGTTCTTCAGGTCTCTACTGGGAGGTACTGATTCTAAAGCCTATTCATAAGGTAGAAATACAAATGGAGTCAAAATCGCACTTTGAAACACTAGAGCCAGGCTGAGAGTGGCCAGGGTTCCCCTGTTTCCTCCTCTCCACACCTGATAAACAGCATCAGGGAACAGAGGCTACCTAAAAGGAGTGAGGTTGTGTCCCCCAGCCTCTCATGCCCCCCACAAGCAGGGTTTCCCAACCATTTCCATGATGTGGCACATCACGGTAGATGGAGCAGCTGCATGTGGTGGTGGATGCCTCCAGCTGCCCGGACCCCTGAGGGCTGGGGGGCGGCTCTCCTGCAACAGTGCCCAGCTGGGAATCTCCTGTGGGAAGGAATATATGTTGGCTGAATAAAATGGTTTCCAAGGTTTCTTTTTTTCTCTCTCTCTCCCTCCTCTTCTTTGTTGTTGTTGTTGTTGAATAGATACGCTTATACTCCTAAAAACTGGATACATTGTGATGTGACTCCACCTGATATAAACTTCCATCCCTTATGCATTCTGTCTTCCTTCCCTGTAAGCACGGTGTCTCTCTCTCATATGGGTTACGTCTAATATGGGAAATCCTGAACTTGGTCTGACCCTTCGAGGACAGGAACTATGACGTCCCAACCAGGGGCATCGGCCCATATTGGGTGTTTGCATGTTTGAGTGTTGAAGGAGTAAGTGATAACTCCTCCTTTTATATATAGATAGATAGATTGATTATGCTATTAAATTGTCCTAATTTTTCTCCCTTGGCTCCCCTCCACCCAGCACCCCCCACTCCCTAAGATAATCCCCCCACCATTGTTCATGTGCATGGGTCATGCATATAAGTTCTTTGGCTGCTCCATTTCCTACACTGGACTTTACAGCCCCATGCTATTCTGTAACTACCTATTTGTACTTCCTAATCCCCTCACCTCTTCACCCTTTCTCCCATACCTCCTCCCATCTGGCAATCATCAAAATGCTCTGAGTATCCATGATTCTGTCTCTGCTCTTCTTGTTTGATTAGTTTGTTTTTTAGATTCAACTGTTGATAGATTTGTATTTTGGCATTTTATTGTTCACAGTTTGATTTCCTTTTTCTTAAATAAGTCCCTTTACCATTTCATATAATAATGGTTTGGTGATGATGAATTCTTAGTTTTACCTTTTCTGGGAAGCTCTTTATCTGCCCTTCAATTCTAAATGATAGCTTTGCTGGGTAGAGCAATCTTGTCTGTAGATCCCTGTTTTTTTTGTGACTTTGAATATTTCTTGCCAATCCCTTCTTGCCTGCAAAGTTTCTTTTGAGAAATCAGCTGACCGTCTTAGGGGAACTCCCCTATAGTTACCTAACTTTTATTCTCTTGCTGTTTTTAAGACTCTCTCTTTATCTTTAACCTTTTGCATTTTGATGATAATGTGTCTTGGAGTGGGCCTCTTTGCATCCATCTTGTTTGGGACTCTCTGTGCTTCCTGGACTTTCATATCTATTTCCTTCACCAAATTAGGGATGTTTTCTTTCATTATTTTTTCAAATAGTTTTCTAATTTCTTGCTGTTTCACTTCTCCTTCTGGCACCACTGTGACGCAAATGTTGGAGTGCTTGAAGTTGCCCCACAGGCTGCTTATACTATCCTCATTTTTTTTATTCTTTTTTCTTCTTGTTGTTCTGATTGATTGTTTTTTGTTCCCTTATGTTCCAAATCATTGATTTGATTTTTGGCTTCATCCACTCTGCTGTTGTTTCCCTGTAAATTGTTCTTTATTTCAATTAGTTTCTGACTGGATCTTTTTTATGCTGCTGAGGTCCTCACTGAGTTTTTTGAGCATCCTTATAACCACTGTTTTGAACTCTGCATCTGATAGATGGCTTATTTCCATTTTGTTTAGCTCTTTTTCTGGAATTTTGACCTGTTCTTTCATTTGGGCCATGTTTCTTTGTCTCCTCATTTTAGCAGCCTCTCTGTGTTTGTCTCTATGTATCACGTAGAGCAGCTTTAACTCTGTGTCTTGGTAGTGTGGCCTAATGCAGTAGTTGTCCTGTAAAATCCAGTGTCACAACTTCCCCTACCACCCAAGCTGGGTATTCAAGGTGTGCCCTTCATGTAGTCTGAGTACACCCTCCTTATGTACTTGAGCCTTGGTTGATGTTGGCAGATCAATGGAAGGTATTTTCCCAGGCCAGTCAGCTGCAATCACTGACCACCAACCTCCACCCTCCATGGAGGATCAGCTGTGCAGGGGTAGGGTGGTGGTGCTCCAGCGTGGTCTGTAACTGTCCACTGGGTGTGCTGACCTTGGGGTTTCCCAGATGGGGCAGGCCAAGGTCAGTTCCCACCTATGTTTTATCCAGGGCCACCCTGCTTGAGCTGTAAAGCAATCTAAGATGGTTGCTGTTTATGCTGGGCTTGGAGATTCACAGAAAAAGCCAAGCTGTTAACCCAGGCTGGCTGTTGCTGGTGCCAGGCCTGGGGCTCACTGAGGCCAGCTGTTGCTTATTTGAGATGATTTAGGAAGTTGTGAAGAATGAGTCAAGACCAGCCATTCATATGGAAAAGCAGCTTGGGTAGGCCATAAGCTGGGTAGCGTAGAGTCTCTGGGGATCTCCAGGGTGCTTCAAACAGTGTTAGGAAGGTTAATGGAGTTTCAGATATGGCACCAGCTTGCCAGCTCTGTGGTTCTGTGGAGGGAGGGTTTAGAAAAGGGGCAACGGCCTCTTCTCACCTTGATGCCAGACACTTCAGTTTCTCCCTGTATGCCACGGGTACCTTTCCAGGTACTACCCCAGTGCTGGAGCTCAGAGGGAGTGAGTGTGAGTAGGTAAGTCCATGTGTGAGTTCTTTAAGAGGAACTGCTTGGGGCTTCAGCAGTTTCTTCCACCAACTCAATCCCGTGTTTTTGCAGCCAGAAGTTGTGGGGACTTACCTTCCTCGCACTGGAGGCCTGGTGTGGGGCTAGGACTCTTCACTCCTGAGATGTCCCTCCCGAATTTTCATCCACCACATGTGGATGTGGGACCAGCCCATTGTGTGTCTGTACCACTCCTACCAATCTGGATGGGTGTGGTTTCTTTGATTCCATAGTTGTCAGACTTCCATTCAACTCAGTTTTTGATAGTTCTGAGTGATGATTGTTCTATATTTTAGTTGTAATTTTAATGTGGTTGTGTGAAGAGGCAAGGCATGTCTGCCTATGCAGCCATCTTGACCAGAAATCTGATAGCTCCTACTTGTGTTAGACTAATGTGCTTCTGCACAGCAAAGGATACCATCAACCAAATGGAAAGGCAACCTACTGAATGGCAGAAAATACTTGCAAATTAGATACGGCATATCTGATAAGGGGTTAATATCCAAAATATGTAAAGAACTCATACAACTGAATAGAATAAAAAATCTGATTAAAAAATGAGCAGAGGTTCTGAATAGACATTCTTCCAAAGGAGGCATATAGATGGCTAACAGGTACATAAAAAGATGCTCAGTATCACTCATCATCTGGGGAATGCAAATCAAAACTACAGTGAGACATCACCTCACACGTGTTAGAATGACTTATTAAAAAGACAGACCTAGCAAGTGCTGGCAAGGATGTGGACAAGGAAAAACCCTTGTGCACTCGTGGTAGGAATATAAATTGGTGCAACCACTATGGAAAATAGTATGAATTTCCTTACAAAATCAAAAACAGAACTACCATATGATCCAGTTATTCCACTTCTAGTAATATATCCAACGGAAACAAAAACACTAACTCATAAAAATAATACGCACTAAAACTACTCATCACAAGAAAAATAAATTTGGAACTGTGTGTGTGGTGATGGATATTCAGTAGTCTTCCTGTGGCGGTCATTCACAGTGCATACGCACATCGGATCATGTTGTACTCCCGAAGCTTATACAGGGTTGTATGTCAACTATATCTCAATTCTTTAAAAAAAAGTTGTTCTTTTCTAGGGACCCATTACTTTGATACCACAATAGGACTTTCTTTGCATTTTAAAATTATTTTTCCCGTATTTGTTTCTCTCTTCATAGGAATTCAGAAACAGGCTTGGGAAGCCCCAGAGCCCCGCATGCCACACCTCTGCTGCAACTCGGCGAGACCCGGCCAGCCCCGGAGCGGAGCCTTCCTGGCGCCAGCCACCCCGGGGGTGCACGCTGGTGCTGTCCATCGGCCTGGCTCTGTTCACTCTTCTTTTTGCTTTTTTTGTCAAGGTCTATAATTAAAACACAACTCAGTGAACCATCTGTGAAGAAGAAGAAATTCCTAATTAAAATCTTCAGTGAACAGGAAAGCGATCACGTCAGTTCTAAAGAGCAGTAATTTACACTGGTCTCCTTGCCACCTTTTTAGCCACACTTTTTAATGAGGCTCACCCTGTCTCACACAGAGTTGGGCCCACTGGCATTTGATCTACAACCTAATAACAGCTGCCCAGCATATCTTTTAAACTAAGCTCCTTCAGGTTTATTTTTAGCAAAAATGCAAGTGGTTGCATCTTTTTAAGTCTTCAACCTTCAAGTGAGAAGCTAACGTACAGTGGAGTGGGTCTGGTCACCTTTTCCTTACATGGAAAGACTTTTCAGTCTTTAATAAGCATTTTAAAATGTATCTCCTTTTTCATGCTTAGTTTGGAGTCCCAATGTTACAAGCATCTTATTTTTCACAGCAGATGTGTTCCTGAAAAGTCTACATCAACACCTATTTTTGGACCCTGAATGCTTTTGGAATGCGCAGGGGAGTCTGCCGTTAAAGGACTCTCAGCAACAGCTGGAGAAGTGCGAGGAATCACCCACTTCTTTGTCACTCACGTAATTTCAAAAACTGGATTCATCTAAAGCAAGCTGTGCCCTTTTTCTGGCATTTTGACTGATTATACCAAATGTTTATTTCTACCTGACGTCATTGGCCTTTACTAAATGAAGTGACTTCTTTCACAATAAAAGGAATTGCTGTAACAAACAAATCATCAGCATTTAAAGAAGTTATTGGTGCTCTGTGGTTACCATAGGACATTTTTCATCTTTATTCCTACAGCTGTGTTCAGCTCTTCCTTTTATCTCAAAATGTTTCAGCCTTTTATGGGTCTTGTAAGGAATCCAAATTAGAATTTAATTATATCATCAGTTGGTGAGTTAAAAAGGAAAAAACAACCCAAAACTTCAGGGTTGGTACATTTCTCCTGAAACTGGTATGTGACTCTAAGAGGAAATCTCATTGAAAACGCAAAGCTCTACCTGTGCCCCTCGGGGGTCCTGCAGCGGACCTCCCCTTGGGCTCACCCTGGCCGCTCAGCAGGAGGAGGGAGCAGTGTTGGCAGGGGGGAGGAGCCTGTGGGGCACTTCCTTTCTTGAGATGTATGCACTCATTTCTTAGTTAATAAACAGAGTGGGTTCTCATGAGGTATGCATTTAACAAAAGCTATGCATTTAGCAGAAGTGAAAATACTACCTGAAGCCTAGAGTGACACTTTATAGGACATAAGAGAGGCCTTATATTGATTTGAGACAGGAAGTTTTTTTCTGTTTCTCCAATCTCATTCTCTCCCCACTCTATTCCTCTTGCCTCCTCATTTATTTTTATCCTCCCCTCTAGCTCTATGCCTTTCTCTCCACTCTCCTCCATTTTTTTCTTCCTGTGAGAGAATGATACACCCAGCTGTCTAACAGTCCCACTGCCCCCATGGCTGACTGGTGGGGATTCTCAGGGGTTGTTCCAACCATCCACGGTTCTCTCCATTCTGCCCTCTTACTTACCCCCGACTCAGCTGCAGCTCCACTCTGCTCTTTGGTCCAGCAAGTTAATTGGCCACCGCCCTGCAGCAGGTCGTGTGTGACATCAGTTGCTGTATTGGTGCCAGGTAGTGAGGGGGATGGCAATGGTCTGGAAATCCAGCTTGCTTTTCCCCATGGCTCCCTCGTGGAGGGAGGGAGGAGAGAAGGGTGTGGTGGATGTCGACAACAGAGTTCTCTCATGGACAGGACTATCCCGACTGAGTCTGGGAGCCCTGAGAGCAAGTGTGGTCGTTCAGGACAGCTGTCAGCCCTCCAGCCCATCTCCCTGCTGCCCCAGTGCAGCTGCACACCTCCCAGCCCCTGGCATTAGACCCACCCATGGCTCCTGCTTTGGCCAGGGAGGTGGGAGTGGAAGGGTCATGTCTTTGTCAGGGGCGGACATGGTCAGAGCCCACGTACGGTCTGCCTTGTGCTCTTCTCACTGCTGGGGTAGCTGTGGACACACATGCCGGGATGAAGCCTCCCTCAGCCCGGGTCCCCAAGCGAGTGCGAGGGGCAGAGCCTCCTGCCAGCGTGTTCTAGACGTGTAGAACAGGGAGCTTTGTTGTGTTCAGCCATTGAGATGTGGGGGTTCTTCCTATGGGCGAACCTAGCCCTTTCCGATTCATACAGAATCGATCATGGCGGGAAAGTTGACCTGCACTGTGTAAGTGTAACTGTGATTCTGCCTCAGATTGCGTTTTCATGTTTTCCCTTAGCACCAACATCCTTTTGTAAGTCTTTTATTTCTTTCAATGTGGCCCTGTCTGCTGAAAAGGAAACTTATAAAGAGGTCTGTCTTAGCCTGCTGTAACAGAACACCACAGGCTGAGTGGCTTATAAACAATAGATACTCACTTCTCACTGTTCTAGAGGCTGGAAAGTCCAAGACCCAGGCACCAGCAGATGTGGCGTATTATGGTTGGTAGGTGGCTGTTTTCTGGCTGCACCCACAGGTGGTGGAAGGGCAAGGGAGCTCTCTGGATCTCTTCTTATAAAAGGACTAATCCCATCCATGAGGTCCACCCTCTGGCCAAATAACCTCCTGAAGGCCCCACCCCCCACCATCACATTGGGGATTGGGTTTCAACATTTCAACTGGGAGTGGCGGAGCCCCAAATATTCAATCTACAGCAAAGTGGTTTTTTTTTCTCAGTACTTTGGCCAATTTTTTTTTTCTAACGGTAAATTCTATTAGAGGAAAGCATACCGATGAAAATGTACATAAATCATGGGACAAGTTGATGGATTTTCAAAAAGTGAACACAGATTGTAACTGGCCCCAGTAGACTCCCCACACACTTTCCCAGACATTAATTTTGCCCCCCAAAAGGTAACCACTGTCCACATTTCTAACATCGTAGATGGGTCTGCCTGTTTGTGAACCTTACATGTGAATGGCGTCATGTAACGTGCACTGCATCACTCTGCCCTTGCCCGGCGTCACCCGTGAGCTGTGCCCAGTGCGTTGTGTGTAGCAGCAGTGAATGCGTTCACTCCCCTCTTGGAACAGGGTTCTGTCGTGTGAACATACCACATCACATTGAACTGTTCTTCAGGTGAGTCGTTTCCAGTTCTCTGGCTCTTATCAGTGATGCTGCATTAACCAGGTGTTTGGTACACATATAAGCATTCGTTTGCTGATCGCATATCTAGAAGTTAGATTGCTGAGTTGCATCATCTGCACGTGCTCAGTTTTAGTAAATACTGCCAAGTGGTTTTCTTAATTGGTCATACCAACTTACATTCCCACCTAGAGAGTTCTGGATGTAATCCGTTTATTGACATGAACTCTACCATTGTCCCCACTATTTCTTCTCTCCGTACCCGCGACATCCTTTGGCAGACCTTACCTCTGCTGTGCCCCATCTGTGAGTCAATCCTGTTTTAATAGTATTCATAACCATTCGCTGTCCAGCCCTTAAAGGTGCCAGATATTTTGATGAGCACTTTACAAGTGTTAATCAGTTCTGAAAAATCAACATTGGAATAAGTATGATTATTATTATCCCCAGTTTACTGAAAAAAATCTAAAACAATATTAAGTAACTTACCAGGGACCCAGAGCTACTAAGTTACAGAGGCAGGGCTTGAACATAGCCTGACTCTAAAGCCCATGCTTCTATGCTGTTCACTCTTCCTGCTCCCTTGTCCCCTGTTTTCCACCTCAACTTGACCTTTGCCAGCAAATCTGTATCCAGGATTGACCATGTGGATGCCTGGGCTCTGGGCAGCACAATCCTTCCCTCTGTGTTGTCCTGCTCGAAGAATATGCACTTAATAAAGGAGATTTATTAATCAAGTCTCTCCTTCCTCCCTCTCTCTTCTTTCTGCCTTTCTTTCCTACTCCCTCCCTCCTTCCTTCCCTCACTTTCCCTCTCCCTCCCTTTTTCTTTCTTTCTGTCTCCTTCATTAAGTGTGATATAGTCAATATGAGAATGTAAAGAATTCTTTGCTAAAAACTTTGCTTTGTTGCTGGGAAATGTGTCTATAAACATCAGATTTCCATATGTTTTTCAGACAGAACATATGCTTTTCTACTGACTTCATTCCTGGTTGAAATTTCAGTGTATATTATGTCATGGAGAGAGAATTTGAGTTATAAATGAAGCTTCAGGAGGTTTTATAATTATAAAATAAACTAGAAAAAATGGAGAGAGGAAGAGAAAGGAAGAAAAAGAAAAACGGTGTTCTTAAGACTTGCCTGCCCCTGAGGCACCCCAGGGTGCTACAGTACATTCACAAAAACGTCAAGGATAACTTAAATTTTCACGGGCAACATAGCAACATCTGTTAGATTCATGCAAACTGCTACTAGCTCAAAACAGTTCATAATTTCAGCATTAGAATTCACAACATTTTTCGATGATCCTCTATCTTCGTAAGTGAATTTTCACCAGTTGCTTTGATAAAAAGCAAGTAGCGAGTGACAAGGAACGAGATCTGAAGGTGGTCTCACTGCGGGTTGGAGAGCCGTGCCGTGCCCAGCAGATGCACGCTTCTGTTAATACGTAATGATGGCGATTTTAGAATGAGACAAAATGTTTTTCTTTCAATTTACACGTGTTACTTTTTTGAACAGTTTTTATAACGTATGAGGACATACATCTGTATTAAGTTGCTAGGGCCTCCCTCCTTAATAAATAGAATGGTTAGCTGTTTCTTTTGGCCTAGGGGTGCCATGAGTCAAGAAAGCTTGAGAACGCCTGCTCTCTGATACAGTCTAATTTAGAGGATTCGTGCCAAACTTACATTTAATCTTGGGATCTTAATCACTTCTCAAAATATTTTTTCCTCATTTTAAAGTTAGTTTATCAGTAGCAGATGTTTGATCAATTTGCACTCGCCTTACCACTGCCCTTGATCTTTATGGTGTTCGAACCATAAAATTTGAGTCAAGGAACTGTGAAGGAACTATGGGTCTGAATCAGCCGGATTCATCTCTCAGTTGTTTCCAATACACATTTGAGGTAGACAGCGAAAGAGCATGAGACTTTTTGAAATGAGCAAAAGTTCGGTTTCAATTTCAGCCAGGCCTCTTTCTCTTACTGAGGCTCATCTATAAAACAGGGCCGTGATTGCATGGTAGGATCACTGAAAGATGAAATCACCTCTCCACATACCAAGTCCTGTGTCTTCAGCTCATCATATCTTCCCCTTTCTTATTTATTTTAGCCATTTAAGCCTGAAAACCAATTTTACAAATAAAGTTAGGTATTTTAAATTCTGATATTAACACATGACCACCCAAAAGAATTATATATGGAATAAAAAGAGTCCCGCCTCAAAGGCTTGGAGTCTAACTCTAACAAATGCAGCAAAGAAAGAAAAATTCAAAGAAAATGGATTGCAGCTGTACTTGAGGAGATCAAATTAGTGAAGGGCATGGAGCAGATTTGGGTGGCCGATCTTACATCAAGAAGGAGGTTTTCCATGCCCAAAGATGAAAAGAGCAAATAGATTAATAGGCAGGCCTAGAAGTCACACCCTCCCCCATCCTGCCTTGGGGTAAAAGAAAATGCAGACACTATTATTCTTCATTAGTTTTCTGTCAATTACTTCCTACCAGTACTGTTTCCTAGAGCTCTATAGCCAAAATATCCCAGCTGTGTACTGTGTAGCAGTTGAATCAAAGGCTTTTATTTGGTCTCTTATGGTCTTCCTAGTTTATGGGCATCTGAATACATTTATGTGTACTGATGAGGCAAGTGCCCAGAAAAAATGCATACATATAATTTTTTCCATATATATGTATATGGAAAAAAACTTAGATCAAGGTAAGGGAAAAGTTGGCATTCAGAAAGCCCTAAATAACTAGGAATATTACTTTGGGGTTTGTCTTGTGTGCTTTTAATCTGACTAATTAATCATAACAACAATAGATGTTATCCCAGACTATCTGATTCCAAGGTCCGAGCTTTTAACTTCTGTTTTTACTCCCAGTTTCCACAAGGAGGAATAAAACACATGTGGTTTTTAAACAGACCTAAAGCTTTTCAAATACTGCAGCTATAAAGCATGCTGTTCACTTGTGACTCACTATACTGGGACCTAACCTTCGTGAACTAGAACATACCATTCACATAAGTAATGGGTCTAATTACAAACTACAGCTTCCTCTTAAGTTCAGTGTTATCTCCCTCAGAGAGTCACTTTGGAATGACTCTGATGGCAATCCCGAAAGTAATTCCTCTTACTATCTTGTGAATCTTTGCCCTTGCAGGAGGAATTTGGGTGATTGGTGATCTCCACTCTTGGAGGTATAATTTGTTTTGAAATTACCAGAAGTAATTTAAACATATCTGATGAATGAAGCATAAGATTGAGCTAAGTGTATTGGTAGAGGTCCCCAGGAAAATTCTTTTGTCAGGCATGGTCCTCTTCAGAAAATGCTTTGCAGTAATATTTTCTTCCCTTAAATACTAGACTTTCCCCTAAACAGCATGAACAAAGAAAGGCTTTGGACCAAATGGCTGCGCAGGTGATTTCTCAAAAACATTTAAAGAATAATGAACAGCAATCCTTCTCAAACTCTTTAAAAAATTGAAGAGGAAGGAACACTTTCTAATTCCTTCTGAGGCCAGCGTTACCCCGATACCAGCCAAATAAAGACACTATAAGAAAAGAAAATTGCAAACCAAATATTCTCTATGAATATAAATGAGAAAATACACAACAAATTATTAGCAAATTGACTTCAACAGCATGTTAAAAGAATTACTAAATATGACAAAGTGGAATTTATCCCAGGAATGCAAGGATGGTTCAACATAAAATCAACACAGTGTAAGCCAACACAGTGTAATATGGCGCATTGATAGAATGAAGGGGGGAAACGTGATCACCCCAATTGACGCAGCAAAGGCATTTGACAAAGTCCAACACCTTTTCATGACACAATCTGTTAGAAAACTAGGAGTACAAAGGAAACTCCTCAATACAAAGGGTATTTATAAAAAACCCACAGCTAATACTATATGCAAGTGGTGAAAGGCTGAAAGCTTACCCCCTAAGATCAGGAACAGGACAAGGATGCCTGCTTTTACTGCTGATATTCAACATTACATTGGAAGTTCACGTGAGAGCTATAAGCCAAGAAAAACAAACAAAAGTCATCCAAACTGAAAACAAAGAGGCAAAACTATATTTGCATATGACATGGTCCTAGAGAGAGAGAATCCACAAGAAAACTTTTAGAGCTAATAAATTCAGCAAAGTCCATTAAAAGATTAATGCACAAAAATCAGGTTTTTTCTATACATTAGCAGTGAATAATCCAAAAAAAATTCAGAAAGTTTTATTTTCAAGAGCATTTAAAATAATACTGAGCAATAAAGCTAACAAAGGGAGAGAGAAACTCATATACTGAAAAACTACAAAATATCACTGAAAGAAATTTTTAAATATCTAAATAAGTAAAAAGATATCCTATTCATGAAGAAGAACACATGGTTAAAATGTTTAATGGTTTAACTATGGTTAAAATGTTAATTCTACCCAAAGCAAACTACAAATTCAACACAATCCCTATCAAAACAACCTTTTTCATAGAAATGGAATAGCCAACCCTCAAATTCAAATGGAATTTCAAGAGACCTCAAATATCAAAACAATCTTGAAAGACAATAAACTTGAAAAGCTCGCAAACACTTCCCAAGTTCAGAATGTACAACAGGGCTACAATAATTAAAACAATATGGTATTGGCATAAGAATAGACATGAAGACCAACAGAAAGAATAGAGATTTCAAAAATGAATCCCTCACATATATGATCATTTTTAAAGATTCCAAGACTATTCAACAGAGAAAAGTCAGTCTTTTAAAAAACAGTGTTGGGAAAACAGGATATCCATATACAAAAGAATAAAGTTGGGCACTTACCTTACATCACGTAAAAAAGTGAAATAGGTAAAATACCTAAGTAAACTAAGATATAAAATTATAAACCTCTTAGAAGAAAACCTTCATGACATTCGATTTGATAACAATTTCATAGATGTGATACCAAAAGTACAGGCAGCAAAAGGAAAATATAGATACATAGGATTTCATTAAAATTAAAACTTCCATGCATCAAAGTACGACATTAAGAAAGCAAAAATATAACCTACATAACACAAGAAAATATCTGCAATTTGTATGTCTGACAAGAAATTAATGTCCAGAATATACAGGAGGGGTGAGCAAAAGTAGGTTTACAATTATTCATATGGAAAATAAAACAATAATAACCCAAAAATAAACTTGTGTTTCACATACATACAACTGTAAACCTACTTTCCCCACCTTTGTATAAAGAACTGTAAGTCAAGAACCAGAAAGCAGACAACCCAATTAAGAAATGGACTCCATTAGCCATTTCTTCAAAGATTCACCCATGGCAAATAAGCACATGAAAAATGCTCTACATCATTGCTCAGAGAAATGCAAATCAAATCACAATGAGATATTGCTTCACACCTATTAGGGTGGCTGCCATAAAAAAATGGAAATTAACAAAAACATGTTAATGAGGATGTGGAGAAGTTGTAACCCTTACATGTTATTGGTGGAAATGTGAGATAGTGTGACCACTGAGGAAAATAGTTTGGCAGTTCTTCAAAATTTAAACCTCCCATATGACCCAGCAATTTCCCTCCTGGTTACAGATCCAAAAGAATTGAAAGCAGGGACTTAGGCATCTGTACACCGATGCTAACAGCAGCATAATTCACAGTAGCCGAAAGGGGGAAACGATGCAAATGTCTATTTACGGATGAATGCATAAACAAAATGTAGCACATACGTATGATAGACTATTACTCAGCCTTAACAAGGAGTGAATTTCTGAAACATGCTACAGTGTGGATGAATTTTGAAAACATTATGTTACGTGACATAAGCCAGACACTGAAAGACAAATATGGTATGATACCACTTGCATGAGGTGTCTAGTATAGAAAAGTTCACAGAGAGAAAGTAGAATTAGGGGTTAGCAGGAGTTGAAGGGAGAAGGAACTGAGGAGTTATTGTTAATGGGTACAGAGTTTATGTCGGGTATGATGAAAAGATTCTACATAGAAAAAATGGTGATCGTTACACAACACTGTAAATGTATTTGATGCTATTGAATTATATACTTACAAATGGTTAAAATGATAAATGTTATGCATATTTTTACCAAAGGAAAAAAGGCATTTTGGTGTAAAAGTGCATGGTGAGCCCTTGCTGATATGGTTCAGTGACTTGAGTGCCAGCCTGTGAACCAAAGGGTCACCAGTTCGATTCCCAGTCTAGGGTATATGCCTGGGTTGCGGGTCAGGTCCCTGGTTGGGGTGTTCCAGAGGCAACCACACATTGATGTTTCTCTCTCTTTCTCCCTCCCTTCCCCTCTCTACAAAAATAAATAAATAAATCTTTTAAAAAGTGAAAAAAGTGCATGGTGAATACGAGAGTGAAGCATCTGTAAGAGAAGTAACTAGATATTAAACTAAGAATTGGGCTCAGGTCACATTGTGAAGGGTTTTGATGCCATTCTAAGGAATTGAGACTTCCTTCAACAGTCAGGAAGAGCCACCGTGGGCTTCCAAAGAGACTTCTAAACCTTGCGGGCTGTGTGCAGGTTCCCCTCTGGAAAGCTAAGCAGTGACTATGGGAGGATGGTTCGTTTTCCTTCTGCTGCTGCAGGCCCCTGGGGCATCCCTCACCTCACCCTAAACTGACACTTTTGGAAACAGACAGTGTAATAACCACTTTCTCAGGGACTGTGAAGCAAGTTTTAGGGAGAGTTAAATCCCTACCCTTGCGTTTGAGTTTCTTAAATGCTGCGAAGCTTATAAATCTGTCCATGTTCATAAATCTGTCTGTGAGAGCTGTTAGCAAGCCTCAGCACAACCCGTTGGTGGTGGGTTTTGTCATTCTATTACTGACACTACTAGCATTGCTGACACCGAGGGTTTGTTTTACAGTTGTTGCTGTAGCATAACTAAAACCGGGTGTGTAGATCCCGTCATTATTTTAATTAAGAAAGTGCCTCAGTAAGAGTCAAGCTCCTATCTTTATAGTTCAGCATCTTTGGCCCTTAATCTTTGCTTTGGCACTTTCACACCAAATATATCCTGGGAACCTAGCAACCCTCTATCCCTCCACACCTGCTGCCATCTCTGCTTATCGACTGCGATTCAAGTGAGTGGCTCAGCTTTCTGATTTTGATCTTCTGTATCTCCGATTCTGCTAATACACCTGTTCCGTTAACAGTTCGTATACTCTATTCTCAATAAATGGATGTGAATACTTAACCAAAGCGCCACCTGTGCTGTGATCTTAAAGAGCAGATGCTCCAGGTCTTTGGTTTCTGGTGTTTTAGAGTTTTTTGTTTGGTTTGGTTTTTTTTGGCCAGTGTGATTTCTGCTGCTCAGGACACCAGTTCATCGTCCACTACCCCTGATTCCTAACTTCAGAGGACAACTCTAAATTCCTGAATATGGGCTCACTGAAGTGTGAAAACTTGCCACGTCTACAAGACCAGAAAACCCAGACTTTGATTTGGTCTCAACATTATGTTTGAGCCAGAGTAGGTAACCCTGATTACAGCATGGTCTCTCACCCAGGAAACAATGGTGAGTGAGTAGTGAATATCACATCTCATTTGGTTCCATATCTGAGAGTCAAGTCAGAAGTCAAACAGAAAACAAACCAAAAGATGGAGCTTGCGGAGTCTGCTCCCATCTTGAAAAAGCAAAAGGATCTTGTAAAATATGCTGATCTTCTTTTTTTTTTGGGGGGGGGGGACAGAAATATCAATGTATGGTTGCCTCTCACACACCCGCCACCAGGGACCTGGCCTGCAACCCAGGCATGTGCCCCGACTGGGAATTGAACCAGGGACCCCCTGGTTTGCAGGCCGGAGCTCAATCCACTGAGACACAACAGCCAGGGTGTAAAATATGCTTTTAAATGGAGAAACATTCAAGATGGCTTGGGTTTTGTGTCATAGAAGAGAGTGATCTGCCAACTTCCACAGGAAAGTTGGCTGTCGCCCTTGACCATGTCTCACCTTCCATGGGTTCATATCCTCCTCATCTCTGATTCTCAGACAGTTTTTCTTGCTTCACATTCCTCCTAAGTTTCAGTTTAAGATCTCTAACCCCATCCATGCAAGGTAAGATTCTCATGCTTCCAATTAAGACCCTCTTCTCTTTCTTCCCCTCAACACAACATCCTCCAAGATATTTGATGTTAGAAAGGTTGAAAGTTCCATAACAATCTTACAGAAAGTAAAAGTTGGTTAGATGCCAGTCTAAAAAATTTAATCTTATCACACCAGCTTGCCTCAGGGCAATCAGAGTTACACAAGCTCTAAGAAAATTCAGTAGCTAACAATGCTGTATTTCAGGTTAAAGGATATTTTTAGTGCCTTTAGACGCACAAATCAGAAGGAAAGCGGGGACAAAAGTGATTTAATACCACCTTTCCCTCACGCTATGTGACAAAGTCAAGCTGTCTGTCTGAGGAGTTGCAGCAACTCCAATGAATATTAAAAGCAAAACCTGTGGCAAGCCAACATGAAGTCACCGATGTAAATTCCCAGAAGGTCACCACTGGCTGCCTTTTGGTAATCAATCCTAAACAGCCTCTGTTTCTCAATAATGCATTGGAGAATTTAAACTTTCTTACAATAATATTTGACATAGGAGTTGAGATCTGAGTAGGCCGCACAGAAACACTGCTCTTTCTCAGCGCTTGGTGAAAGGGAACCCATGTGGGTCTCTCCTCTTCTCCTGGGACCTGGTCTCATTTGAAAAGGCGGGGCAGCAAGCCCTGCAGGTCAGCCTAGAGTGAGAGCAAGAGAGGCACAAAGAGACCGCACAGTGGCTCCCTCTTATAGAAGGAGAAGCTGAGGTTAGAGGGTGTCAAGGGCCTTGTTTAAGGCTTGCTCTCTAGTTTGCAGCATTTTTAAACAAGCATCCCAGCTGTTCTCTTTGGTGCTGAGATGCTTTGGGGTGGAACTCTGGGCTTACCTGTGTCCAGAGCCGCATCATAACTCATGCATCTTGCGAGACTCCCCTCACAGCTAAGACAATGTCTGCACAGCCTGGGGCCAGCTTGGGCCCGGGCGTCCTCTGCAGTTGTCTCCATTCTGAGTTCTTAGTCCCCACCCCACTGAGAAGGCCTGTGGGGTGCGGTGCAGACCCAGACTGGCTTCTACCTCCCTACTGGAACAGGGCTAGGAAAAGCTGAGTTATAAAAAGAAACTAGTGGAGTTATAAAAAGGAATTCATATTCCTTACATGCCTGAGTTTATAGACCTTTCTTTACAGCTGTGTTATGTTTTGTGATACAGTGATCTTCGCTCTTGATTTTAGGTCCTAGATCCAGAAGCCCTGCCTTTTGCACACCCAGAACAGTGCTGACCTTCCTATTTTCCTCCTAAGATGGACCCAATGGGCCCCTTTACTCTCCACCAGTTTGGAACCTTTGATTGGGCCAGATTCTCTGCAGCAGCTTTGGACTGCTCAGTGTGTGCAGGCGATGGGCCTCGCACTGAGTCGCTGAGAGCCCCCTGGGCCCAGGACCACCAGGGCTTTCCACTCCATAATTCCGTTACCTTAAACATTGCCTGCCATTCTATACAACTTTAAATGATGAAACACCCTAACGCATCCTCTATCAGTAGGGATAATTTCTCAGCCCTTGGGGTTAAGACTTGGGGCTTGGGATTGGAACTAGGAAGCACTCTCCGAGGCAGTGAGAGGATGCGGCTAAGCCGTAGTATTGGAATTTCTGTTCTATTGTCAGAGCAGGAACAGGGATGGAGATGGTGGGAAGGCCTGGAATAGAACAGAAATAAGGAGTGTCCTGGATGACTACTTTGGAGGAAGCTGAAGTCATTGCAATGTGCCATTACTGGTTTTGGGAATCACATTTGAGAGTTGTTTGGGTTGGCGCAAGATTCAAGGCAAACTGAAGCAGTAGCCAAAAATACCTTTGATGCGTGTAGCAGCAATAATAATAGAAATAATAACATGCTCCTCCTCCTGATCATCACCATCATCGCCCTCGTCATAGTAGCTACAGTTTACAGCACAGGCGGCAAACACAAGGCCCGAGGGCTGAATCCGGCCCTCTTCTTTGTTTTATCCAGCCTGGCACCCATGTTTCTACCTGGGCAGCAGCACCGAGCTCCTTGCCTCTGGTTAAGGAGTAGTTACATTTATACAGTCCTAAAATTACATTCTGCCCTTTGAAGGCAACTGCGAGGCTGATGTGGCCCCTGGGGAAAATGAGTTTGATACCCTTGGTTTACAGAGAGCCAGGTACTTTCCCAAGCACTTCAAACATATGAGATTATTTAATCCTCATGGCCACCCTGAAGAAGGAACTGTGAGTCTAGATGAGGAAACGGAGGCATGGAGAGGTGACTTGTCCAAGCTCATTAGCTGATATGTGGCAGAGTCAAGATTATAACCCAGGCAATGTGGTTCTGGAATCCTGTTGGCAAGCACTCGATATGTGCCAAATAGCATGCTTGGCATCGGGATAAGAAAAGTTAACAAGACAAACACCATCCCCACCTTTGTGAAACTTGGGGGCAATCGTAACCAAGGTCCTCCAGGCAGGAAATACAAGGGATTATCAAAGCACAGGAGCGTCATCTCGCCCAGACAGGGTAGGTCCATGGAAGCTTTCCACAGGAAGGGGGGCCCACCAAAGATGGAGGCAAAGATTGCAAAGTACTTGGAAGGGCGCAGGGGCAGCTGTCATGAAATCATAGGGCAGGCCAGGGTATACAGCAGAGTGCTGAACGATGAGTGGACTCAGCCAGGCAAAAGGTGGGGTCAGAGTCTGGGGAGACAGGGGTAGAAGATCAGGGGAGAGGTGACATGAAATTCCTAGTACGTGAAAATATGCCCTAAAAATATCAAATGATTGAAAAGCAAAGCCCAAGTCTGACTTTTCTCTAATATCTAAAACAAAAAAGCAATGCCACAGACTGTGTCTTTTTCTTAATCAATTATATTTAACCCTCTTTCTGACCCTCAGTAGAAAAAAAACTTAATTTCAGAACCACTTAGTACCTGTCAGAACTCGCCCTGCCTTCCCAGCGTGGCGGGTGGCAGATCATTCTCTCTGTCTCTGAAGGGTTCGTGATCAGCCGTGCTAGCTCCAGATTCCCTTTATTCCAAACACGGCCAGGAAGCAATTTCTCAGGCAGTTTAACTTTGATAGCAGGTAATTTTAATCCATTGCAAACATCCACCTGACATGGACTTGCTATCTTCATTATTTTAATTACTCTTTTGGGCCGCTTTCCGCCACTCGCCCTCACTCCTTCCAGGAAAGAGCGAATAGAAATTGGCAGCTTTTAATCTTATTGTGCCATGGACCAGATAATTTTTTTGCTTAATAATGACATCATTGAGCAGCATACCTTAAGTAATGAAATTTGTTTGTGACACTCTTTACCTTAACCAAAAAAAGAGAGAAAAAGTTACCTTTTTGCGTGGGAGGTCACCCACCCATGTCGCACTGCTCTCTGTGCTCTTCTGAACAGCTGACAGTTTCTGTTAATTTACTTTCACTCTCCAGTTCAACTTCCCATATGGAAAGCTGGAGTGATTTTTGAATAACAGCAAGTAATATCTGATGTGGCAGCAACTGGCAACTCCGACATGGAGCTTTCTGTGGCCATTACCCAGGATTCCTCGCTTCTCCTTGAGAAGCAATTACAATTTCACAGGCTGGAATTAAAATTCCCTGTGGTATGCAATAGAGCAACTGACACTGTCAAAGTGATTTCAGGCTGCTAATCTCTCGCTGGGGCATGAGAGAAAATAGAGTTCCTCTTCATGGAAACGAAGGTCTGACGACTTTGAAACTTGGACTCTTTGATATGTTTTAATTCGCACCGGGGTCAGCAGGCACTGCCTCCTCTCAGCAAAGCTTGTTAGAGTACCAGATGGCAGGAGATGGTGTTTGCATAATGACCAGGTGAAGTTGGGTTTGCAGGGAGAAAGCAGAAGTGTTCAGACTGGGAATGAAAATAATGAAAACAGGTCCTGGCTCTTCTACGAACCAAATGAGGAGAAGGAAACGGAAAACTTCTGAGACATCGCCTGGGAAGGACACCAAGGGCAAGCGCCCCTCACGGAGGTTGTGTTCTCATGACTCAGATGGGACAGCCCCGCTCTGTGAGGAAGAGGCCAGAAGCAGTGTGTTCCGTGGACAGAAAGCACCAAGCTTTGGGCCTTAGACCTGAACCGGATTCTGGCCTCTCTTACCGACTGACCTTTCACAGCAAACTTTAACCTATAAAGACTCAACTTCCTTCTCTGTCAAATGGGGCTCGTAACACCTCCCTTGCAGGGGCGTGGTGGGTTAGTAATCCTCATCAGTGCCTGTCCATAGTAGATGCTGATTTAATGTCAGCTGTCACTAACAAACAGGCTTTGTCTCAAACCTCATGACTTTTGCCACAGCCAAGTACCATCGCAGAATTGTTTACTTACTAGTTTGCTTTCAACCAATCACTTTGGAAACTTAAATTCATCTATTTTAAAACAAAACTTTGTATCACAAATGGAAAATCTATATCACTTGCCATACATAGAAGATTGCCATTTTTTAAATGAAAAATTAAATAAAAATGTTAAATTTCACTTAGCATTGCTCAAAGAAGGCTCTAGACTTGACGCTTATAGCAGTCAGTTAAAAACAAAACAAAAGCTCTGGCTGGTGTGGCTTAGTGGATTGAGTGCCAGAATGGAAAGGTCGCTGGTTTGATTCCCAGTCAGGGCACATGCCTGGATTTTAGGCCAGGTATGGCCCCAGGTATGGGGGCGGGGGGGGGGGGGCGTGTGAGAGGCCACTTATTGATGTATCTCTCACACATCAATGTTTCTTTTCTTCTCTTTCTCCCTCCCTTCCCCTCTCTCTAAAAATAAATACAACCTTTAGCGGGGGAAAAAGGAATCGGAGAGGTGGTAAAGGTGGCACAGCCAACTTGCCCCAGACAGAGTCTTTTCCCTCCGCTGGGGGCTCAGTCTGCCTTCTCACCAGCCTCCCACCTGGTCTGCGTGTAGGGACCTGGTCAGTCTCCATTAGACAGCCTGTTCCATATCCTGTACATCATTCTTACATTTGAAGGTAGGGAGAGATGCCCTGGCTAGTGTAGCTCAGTGAATTGAGTGCTGGCCTGCAAACCAAAGGATCACTGGTTCAATTCCCAGTCAGGGCACATGCCTGGGTTGTGGGCCAGGTCCCTGGTGGGGAAAGTGTGAGAGGCAACCACACATTGATGTTTCTCTCCCTTTCTCTCTCCCTCCCTATCCCTAAAAATTAATAAATAAAATCTTTAAAATGAAAAAAGAAAGAAAGTAGGGAGGGACGTCACCTATCAGAGAAGTGTGTCAGCCTGTCCGAATTTTTCTTGTTCTTTTCTTTATTTTTATTGTTGACACTATTATAGATGTCCCCATTCTCCCCGCCCCAACCTTTGCACTCTTCCTCCCAGCCCCTGCCCACTACTTCCCTCTGGCCATCACCACACTATTGTCTGTGTCCATGAGTAATGCACATAGTTGTTTGGCTAATCCCTTCCCTGTCTTTCCTCCAGTCCCACCCACCCCCAACAGCTGTCAGTCTCTCCATGCACCCCTGCCTCTGTGTTATTCATCAGTTTACCCAGTTTTTCTTTAACTTTACTCCCTGAGCCCTGATAAAAGTTTACATGTGAAAACACAGGGGTAAAACTCAGTTTCTTTCTTTCTGATGAAGAAATGTGCGGCACCTATGAATGAGAGTTGGTGGCAATCAGTACCACCCATCCCACTCCTGACTGGCTCGGTGGTCGGGGCCTTTGCCCTGACCTGGCTTCATTCCCTCTTCTCGAGTGCCCAGCTCTGTGATCCAGGCCTGAACGCTGAAGCTTCTCGTTTGTTTTCATATTGTTCAACTATACCCTGGGTTAGTTTCTCTCTGACCAGTTTTCCAGAGGAAAATGATAAAGTAGGTCTTTTCCCTCTAGTTACCAAATAATACTGTGTGATTTTATCATCTTATTTTCCAATTTAGTCTTTAAAAAAACCAAACAAACATTTTTCTACAATTTCCCCTTTAAGTCCATGCCCATTCTGGGAATGACGAATCTGTTTGAGCTACATTAAAAAATATATATTTAATGAAAAGATCATCTACTGGCGTAAGATCAAAGCTAGTTTTAGGGTGACAACCTCAGTATTCCTGGGACAGAGGAGGACTTGGATGATGAGAAATTTAAATTTCTAAGGCAAATTTCCCCCTACTTCATGTCGTCACCTCTTGGCATGCTCCAGCAGCTCACACCCCCCCCCCCCCCCCGGGTTACCAATGACAGCCAACCCTTATAGAGAGTATCATCTGTTCATTCTCAGTGACAGTGCCCACAGTCTGACCCCCAAAGTGAGTCCAGGGGAAAATAATTACGCAAAGGAATGGAAACATTTATGCCACTGAATAAAAATTAGATTTTGAAGGGGAAAAAGATGATAGAGTTGTCCTTTATTATCCTTTACAAAGGATATAAAGAAGGCAAACGAAGATGAAGAAATTACTGAAATTCAGTCATAGCTGGAATGTAATCCTTGCATTCATCTTTCATGTGGAATTATCACTCACCACGAGGCGGTGACTTGGGCCGGTGGTGTCAGTGAGTACAGAGGTAGGACACGTTTTATTTTTCAACTTCTTTTTGGCTGACTTAGTGTCAGGACATTCTCTGGACTTCAGTTTGTATTGGGAAAGGCATTTATGCCGACAGTTAATGCTACCCCTCGTCCACTACCTCACAGATCTAATGGTTAAACAGAACAGTGGTATCAGTGGTAACTTACAATGTATTCCAGTTCAGTCTGGTTCCGAGGATTTCATTTCATTCAGCTTCAACAGGAGTTTTCTCCGAATAAAGACTCTAGACCTGAGTTAATATAATCACACAGAAAATTTCTCTCCAAGGAATCAAACAAGCTCACGTGGGTAAAATGTTGTTTAGGCTTATAAAATATAGTGTCCTATAAATGTTGGGAGTGATTTGTTACATTTCCCGCTCACACTGCATTTCCTCTGGCCGTGGAGAAGGCAGGCAACTGTGGCGCCGCAGCTCACCGGTGCTGCACGAGGTCACGCGAGGGACCCTGACATGGCCCCTCAGGATCCTTCCTCCTGTTGGCTAGAACCCACCTTTTATTCTTAAGTTGAGGTAAAATTCACATAACACAGTGAACCATTTTAAAGTGAGTGTTCCAGTGGCATTTAGTGCGTCCACAGTGCTGGGCAAACACCACCTCTGTTTCCAGACTTCTCCATGCCGGAAGCAGAAACTCGGCACCCGTTCAGCAATGACTGTTCATTCTCTCTTCTCCCAGCCCCTGGCAGCTTCTATTCATCTTTCTGTCTCTACGCATTTGCTCACTCTACATATCTCATATAAGTGAAACCATACAGTACTTGTCTTTTTGTGTCTGGTTTATCTCACTTAGCATACCATTTTTAATCCATGTTGTAACATGTATCAGAACTTTATAACTTTTATGGCTGATTAATATTCAGTTGTGCTGTAGACCACATTTCGTTCATCCATTTACCTGTTGATGGATATCTGAGCTCTTCCCCTTTTCTGGCTCATTGTGACTAGTTCTGCTATGAATGTGCATGCATTTGCTTGAGTCTCCGTCTTTACTACTTTTGGGTACATACATGGGAATGCAATTACTGGGCCATATGCTGATTCTATGTTTAATTTCTTGAGGAACTATCAAACTGCTTTCCTGGAAGTCCACCTTTGGCAGCACATTCTGTTGCATTTCCATTTCCTTAGATACTCTTAACAATTTGCTATAATAACTCCCAAACATATCCAAAAGTTTAAAGTACAACAAACCCCATGTACCTACCGCTCATCTTCAACAGCCATCAGCCTTCCACCACACCTGTTCATCTGTTTCCCTACACCCACTGTCTGCTTTTAAATTTTTGCTGGAGCATTTTAAAACAAATAGTAGACATCATGTAATTTCTTCCAAAACCTTAAGTATGCAATGAAAAATAGGGAGCAGCATCTTCTTATATAACCCCCATAGCAAAATTAACACTAACTATTTAGTGTCAGTCAGTACAGAGCCTATGTTCCCACTTCCCCAGCAGTCTTCAGATACTGTCTGGTCTCTGATTTGGGTGCATCTGGATCCAAACAAGATCCATGGCGTTTAATTAGTTCATATTGGTAATGACCTTGAAGTCACTTTTCATCTCTTTCCCGTTTATCTATGTCATTGTCTTGTGAAAGATACCAGATTAGGTGTTTTACAGAATGTCCCCATCTGAAATAGACTAATTCTTTTCCATGTGGTGGTGCTTACATCCTCTCTTAAATTAAGCATTTAATTTACGTGGTAGCGAAATAGCCAATTTCTATATCTGTCCTCTCAAGCTTTAATACCGAGGATAGAAATGACCTGAGATACTTTTTTAAAAACCCAGATTCCTGGCCCCTGTGCCCCTGAGTTCGCCGCACACCACTCCCCGACCTGTCTGAGGAGGTCTGGGATGCAGCAAAGCAATATGCACACGGAGCAAGCTCCTCGGGTAGTTTGGAAGCAGGTGGCCCCTACTGCCAGATAGAATCACCCCCTAATGGTGATGGGCTTCTACTAGCTCACTGTTGTTCCATGATCCGAGAAACAGCTCTGTTCTGCTGAAGGACGTCCTGAAAGGTGTCCTAGGAGCCCAGCGGAGGAGACATAAACAGATTTCCCCCTCTTCATAGTTTGGCCAACTTTGGCCAGCTCAGCTAGAGATCATTCTGGTGATGTGTTAACCAACCAGGGGCCTACCAACCCGGGGACAGAGGCCCTGTTTGGGAGGAAGTCACTGTGCTCAGCCCACACTGATGGAGAGGGAGTCCTGCTCCAACTGCCTGGGAACAGAGCATCTGTGGGAGCAATCGGGCACTCTTCTCTTGGAATTCTTTCTCTGCATCTGTTTATTTGCTCAGTAATGTGTATCAGTATGGACTCGTGGATACTTATTTTATATTTTGAGCAATAATACAATACTATGTTACTTATTTGCTTGCTCAAATTGTTCCAGCTGTGGCCTTTGGGAGCTCTTTCGGTTGGTCCCTGTGTCCCTTTGATGCACTTCCACTGGTGTGGTGGTTTGTGGTTTTTTGTTGTTGTTTTGTTTTGAGCACTCCCTTCCTTACTTTCTAGGACTGAAAACTGCTCCAGGCTCATTTTGTATATTTCTTGCTCCAGGCACAGAACCAGCCATTCCTCCAAGGAGCCCTGGCTCCTTTTATTAGAGAATGGAGTGTAGGACCAAGATCTGGGCGCTAAGCATGCTCCTTGCTGTGGGGCTGCCACAGCTGTTAGACTCTCTCAGTGGACAGAACAAGGAAGTGTGTGTGCACATGACTACACCCTGTACTGTGCACGTCTATAAACATCTCTGTATGTAACAATCTGTGTCTATGTACTGTGCACTTCTATAAACATCTCTGTATGTAACAATCTGTGTCTATATTAAACTAAGAAGTATGAGTTCATGCTCATGTCTTCAACTCTAAACTATTACTGCATGTGTTATTCTAGGCTCCTCCCCTTGCTTACATGTAAATTCTCACTCCAGCCGTGAGAAACCTGGCTCCTACCACCTACTAACTATCCACTAACTTACCTGTTCAGTTGCAGGATACATTTATAGCAGTATTAGAATTGTTAACCCGTATCATGGTGGGAAGCCCCTTTATCAACCAGGGTTCGGTTCTTATTTTTAAAGAAACCACTCATTTCTAAAGTTAATTAAGTAGGTACTCCCTAATTACTCCACCAGCCCCTCCAATGAGATGATTTCATACATGTGGGTAGATTCAGATTTTGGTCACATTTTGCATCCTGTCCGTGGATCCTCTGAGTTCCAGAATGATTTCTTAAAATGTGCAGGCACTAAGGTTTACTCTTTGTGATATTTCTTTCTACAGGTTTTGACAAATGCTTAATGTTTTATATTCACCGCTACAACATCATACAGAATAGTTTCACTGCCCTAAAAAAATCCCATGCTTCACCTGTTCAGCCCTGACCTCCATTTCCTGAATCCCTGGCAAGCACCAATCTGTTTATCATCTCTATATTTGTTTCATCTAGAATGCAATAAGCATTTAAGTTCATACATGTCTTTTTCTGGGTTGATAACTCACTTTTTATCACAATAATATTTTAGTGTATGGATATACCACAGTTTGTTTATACATTATCTATGAGAGAATATTGTTGTTGCTCCCAGAGTTTGGCAATTACATATAAAGCTGCTATAAGTATTTTCATAGAGATTTCTGCATGGATTCGAGTTTTAACTCATTTGGGTGGATGTCAAGGAGCACAATCACCAGATCGTATGGTAAGAGTGTTCCGTTTTGTAAGAAACTGCAAAGCTGTCTTCCAAAGTGGCTGTACCATATGGTCCACCTTATCCCCAGCCCTTGGTATTATTACTTTTTGGTACAGGGGATTTGGGCCATTCTAATAGTTGGATAGTGGCACCTCATCACTGTTTTAAAATATCTCTTAAAAAAGAGAAACAACTCAGAACTGTTTTTGTCTCATAGAGCATGCCAGAATGCATGAGCTCTGTAAAATGAATCAGTATGAATGTGACCCCTCCTTCTCTCCCATCTTACAGCCCCAAACAAAACAAAGGGAGGGGGGCACTTATCACTAAGGAAAGCTTATTACTGAAACTTACTGAGTATGCGTGGGAAATGTCACACATTCCATATAAAAGTGTCTGAAGGCATTTTATTGTATTAGCAAAAGTCAAAGTAACAATGGGAGAGCACAGTCCTGTTACACAGATCACTCCAGACTCACGGAAGCCCCCGGTTGCCCTCTTCAGTCTGTCTAGATAGCAGGTCCCAGGGTCAGGCCCCTATGCTGTGACAAATACCAGATCACGCCGGCAGATGTCGGGACACACTGAACCCCTCTCAGCCCTCTCTTTGCGCGCACTTCAAGCACTTACAGCACAAATCATTCTATAGTCTGTACGCTGAGTGAAAAATGGAAAAAATCAAAAGAGAAGGAAACACATGGAACACAAAGTCCCAAAGCAATAAACACCATTGCTCAGAACACACATATCCAAACAGAGTTCAGTGGAAGCTCTGGTAGCAAGCCACCACTTTACAGACACACTGACTAGATTTCGTTCCCCGGCAGGCGTGAACAGCTTGCACCGCATGTGGCCTATGGAGCTGCCCTGTGCTGTGCCCAGACTTCTGCTCCCAATAGGTGGATCTGTGGTCCCCAGAATGACACATGGCACTTTACATTAGAACTATGTGATTTATTTAAATAGTATTAGGGAAGGGAAATGTGAATTTGGAAAGAATGCCAACTGTGGTGGTGATTTCGATGGAAACTAAGTTAAATGCTTTGTAAAGATGTGATAAAGGTGAGCTGCTAACAAAAATTGTAAGATTCCTGCCCTGGGTGGTGTGGCTCAGTGGATTGAGTGCTGGCCTGAGAAACAAAGGATCACTGGTTCGATTCCCAGTCAGGGCGTATGCCTGGGTTGCAGGCCAGGTCCCCAGGAGGGGGTGCATGAGAGGCAACCATGCACTGATGTTTCTCTTCCTCTCTTTCTTCCTCTCTTCTCCTCTCCAAAAAAATAAATAAATAAAATCTTTAAAAATGCTAAGATTCCTGGAATAGAGGAAAAAGCTGTGCAAGGGTACAAGGATCTTGCACCCAGATTTCTTCACAGCTGATCCAGTTCTCAGTGCTCTTTAAAGAAACAGAAACAGGAAATTGAAGGTAGGAATTATGGATGTGGTTTATACAAAAAAGATGATTCCACTGAAGACCAATATATATGGACAAAGAAAACAGAAACAGACTGCCCTGGCCAGGTATGGCTACAGCACCGTCCTGCCAGGCAGGGCAGTGCAGGAGTCAACCAAGGAATGTGTGGGCGTGTGGACCAACAAACCAGTGTCTCTCTCTCTCCCCCTCCCTCTCCCCCCGCAACAAATCAATAAATAAAATTTTTAAAAAAGAAACAGACTGATAGATACAGAGAACAGACTGATGGTTGCCAGAAGAGAGGGGGTTTGGGGGACTGGGTGAAAAGGTGACGGGACTGAGCAGTTCTGATTGGTGGTCACCTAACAGTCATGGGATGCAAAGTGCAGCACCAGGAATGCAGTCAGTAATGTGGGCATAACTGCACGGGGCCAGGCGGGCACTGGAAATACTGGGGGGATCCCTTTGTAAAGCATATGATTGTCTAACCACTATGCTGTACACCTGAAACTAATACGAAATAATATTGAATGGAAACTTTAATTTAAAAAATTAAAAATTAAAGAAAATATTTTTATAAAAAGAAAGAAAGATTATTCCAGTCAGTAGACCTATGATCAAAGAAAATGCTGGCACTACAGGAAAAGATTGTCAAACGAATGCATATTTACATATTTCAAGTCATTTTTTATTTCTTAACTTTAACCAGGTATTTCAAAGAGCCAACCAATTGACTGTTAATGAGTACTGCTACTGTAAGTCTACCTCAGAGAAACCAAAATAAGCACCCAACATTCACTGTTGTGTTTTAACCACACTTCAAGTTGTCTGCAACTTCATTGTTCAATAAAAGGATTAGACTTGAGTTCCCTCCTGGGCCTGACAATGTATGTATTTCCTCATACCTGATGTGTAGGAGAGCCTGAATAGCTGACCTGGCTTCTTAGTATAGCAGGTCCTCCAATAATGTCTTTACATTCAACATCATTTTGTAATAACACTGATGAAAAAAACGATTCCACTTGGGGTCACTGTCTTGTGTGGGTTGCACTTTCTCCCCGTGTTTGTGTGGATTTTCTCCCAGTACTCCAGTTTCCTCCCACATCCCAGAGCTGGGTACATAAAGTGAATTGACATGTCTACATTGTCCCAGGCTGAGTGTGGCTGTGAGTGTCAGTGACCCAGCAATGGAAGGCAATCCTGTCCAGGGTGGGTCCCACCTGTGCCCTGAGCTGCTGGTAAAGCCTCCAGCCACCTAGACTCTGAACTGGAATCAGTGGGTTAAATGTATGTAGAGATCAGGTTCATTTCAGTGTTTAATATTAGAAGTGGTTGAGGTCTTTATTTAGAAGTTGGGACTTCCAGCCAAGATGGAGGTGAAGGTAGATACACTGTGCCTTCTCACACAACCAAAAGGACAATAACAAATTTAAAAACAAAAACCAGAACTGACAGAAAATTGAATTCTACACAAGTCGAACAACCAAGTAGTTAAAGAAGAAACATTCATCCAGACTGGGAGGAAGGGCGGAGATAGGCAGCTGGGCAGAGAGAACTCCCAAGGAGGTGGTGGCTGGAGAACTGAGCAATCCAACATTCACATGCAGATGAACCAGGAGGAACAACTGGGAAATGAGACAGAGTGTACAACCCAGGGATCCAGTGCAGGAAAATAAAGCCTCAAACCTCTGACTGAGAAAACCTGTGAGGGTTCAGGCAGCAGCAGGAGAAACTCCCAGCCTCACAGGAGAGTTCACTGGAGACACCCACAGGGTCCTAGAACATACACAAATCCACCCACCCAGGAATCAGCACCAGAAGGGACCAATTTGCTTATGGGTAGTAGGGGAAGTGACTGAAAACTGTCTGAAAGCTGAGCAAGGGGCATTGTTCCCTCTAGTACCCCTCCCCCACATACAATGTCACAACACAGCAACGTGGGTTGCCCTGCCCTGGTGAACACTTAAGGCTCCACCCCTCACTACATAACAGATGCACCAAGAAAAAAAAATATGGCCCTAATGAAAGAACAGATCAAAGCTCCAGAAAAAAATACAACTAAGCAATGAAGAGATAGTCAACCTATCAGATGCACAGTTCAAAACACTGGTAACCAGGATGCTCACAGAATTGGCTGAGTATGGTCGCAAAATAGAGGAGAAAGTGAAGGCTATGAAAAGTGAAATAAAGGAAAATGTACAGGGAACCAACAGTGATGGGAAGGAAACCGGGCCTGAAATCAATGGTTCAGACCAGAAGGAAGAAATAAACATTGAACCAGAACAGAATGAAGAAACAAGAACTCAAAAAATGAGGAGAGGCTTAGGAACCTCTGGGACAACTTTCCAACCTCCAAATCATAGGGGTGCCAGAGGAGAAGAGAAAGACCAAGAAATCGAAAATTTATTCGAAAACATAATGAAGGAGAACTTCCCCAATCTGGCAAAGGAAATAGACTTGTAGGAAGTCCAGGAAGATCAGAGAGTTCCAAAGAAGTTGGACCCAAGGAAGCATGCACTAAGGCATATCATAATTACATTAGCCAAGATTAAAGAAAGATAAGGAGAGAATCTTAAAAGCAGCAAGAGAAAAGGAGACAGTTACCTACAAATAAGTTCCCATCAGACTGTCAGCTGATTTCTCAGAAGAGACCTTGCAAGAAAGAAGAGGCTGGAAAGAAGTATTCAAAGTCATGAAAGGCAAGGACCTATATCCAAGGTTGCTCTATCCAGCAAAGCTTTCATTTAGAATGGAAGGGCAAATAAAATGCTTCCCAGATAAGGTCAGTTGAAAGGAGTTCATCACTACCAAGTCCTTATTATATGAAATGTTAATAGGACTTATCTAAGAAAAAGAAGATAAAAAATATGAACAGTAAAATGACAAACTCACAACTATCAACAACCAAACCTGAAAAAAAAGAAAACAAAAACTAAGCACAGGGAACAACTAGAACAGAGGCAGAATCACAGAAATGGAGATCACATGGAGGGTTATCAGCAGGGAGGGGGTAGGAATGGGGGAAAAGGTACAGGGAATAAGTAGCATAAATGGTAGGTAGAAAATAGACAGGGGGAGGTTAAGAATAGTATAGGAAATGGAGAAGCCAAAGAACTTATATGTACAACCCATGGACATGAACTAAGGGGATGGGGGGATGTGAGTGGAAGGGGGTGTGCAGGGCAGAGGGGAATAAAGGGTGGTAAGTGGGACAATTGTAATAGCATAATCAATGAAATATATTTTTTTAAAAAAGAAGTTGGGTGATGTTTATTTGACCAGAAATATGCCATAGAAACTTAACTCTTGTTTTTATGAGTTAGTCTAGGGTGAATTTTGTTTCCTTATGTGTTGCTTCCCTTAAAGTGGAACTTACTGTATGCCAGATGATATTGTCATTTTGTCTATATTTATTATTATGTTGGTATGAAATCAGTCAAAAGGCACTGGAAAGGATGCTAAATCAACATCTGACCAAGCTAACTAACTTTTACTCTCATTCCATGTTAAATACCAGGCAATAAATAGGTTACGTCGTCAATCAATGTGGGCAAGAAATGCCCTGTTTTGGACATTGATATATATTCAAAGTTCTTTTCTGAATATTTGTAACCAGCAACTATAAATGTTAGACAGCTTAGGGGAGTTTTATATCTTTGTGTGTATGTCCCAATACTGGAATTGCCAACATTGGAATGTGTAGTTGTGTAGCAGATTATTTGGAGTAAACACAACCACATTGATTATTATAAAGCTATAGTGTTAATTGCCTAGTAACTATCCTTCCTTTCTTAATTTGTTTAATCATTGCCCCCTCCAAAATTACTCAAAAACTTTTACTTAACAAACACCAATCTTACAATTCATCTTCTCAGACTGAGTGCATCATTTGAATTGATGGGAAGCTTTTAAATAGTTTTGGGGATAACTTTTAAATTACCCACGAAGATTTGCTTGAATTGCAATTCACTTCTCTGAGCAGAAAATTAATTTTGGAAAGCTTTTAAAATTATTCTGATTCTTTAAAGAAAGTTTCTTTAAACATTAGTATTTTTATGATTATGAAGAATAATACCTACACCAGTATTTGCTATTACTATCTAACTATGGTTTTTGCAAGGAGAATTATCTTTGAGGTCATTTAATTCATTTAATACTAATTCTTCCACCTATTTATTAAAAGGACATGAGGTTCCTGGGTCTCCACAACCTTCCACAATCAATGTCCCTGCCATTTACAAAATAATGAATGTACTTTTTCAGTTCGTTGTTAGCTTTCTCCTAAGATGTTTCAATGTCACAAATTTCTGATGCCATGAGCCACAAGACATTAAGAAAAAAAAGAAGCCATAAGTTCACTGCACGCTCATTTGAGGAAAGCAGCGGGAGAGTGAGAGCGAGGCTCACTGTCATTCGTGAGGACAGACCAGAGCTAGGATCCTCACAGCTGCCTCACTTCCTTTCTCCCTGCACCATGACGCACTATGCCCAGTCATCGTGACAAAAAGGACTCAACAAAAGAAAAGAATTAGAGATAAACAGGAGAAAAAAGGAAAATGTTGGCAAAATGGAAACAAGTCCAATTTACTGTTCGATTACAATAATTGCTTTTGATAATTTTTCAATGAATTTGAAATAACCCATGAAAGGACTAGAAGAGCATCTCAACAAGTTTCAATTCTTGCCACTAACAAGAGCTGACACTTATAAAACCACTCTGGGAAGATGTCTGTTGTTCTTAATCAAAAGAAAGAGGAACGAACATATGTATGCTTTCTTCATTTTGCCAGGCACAACAGAAAGTGCTTTACAGGAATCCTTTCACTGATAACTCTTTAGAATTATTGAAATTTGGAAACAATTCACTAATCCATACAGAATTGAGAGAGGACCTGCTAATAATGAGACAAAGACAAATGAAAGATGGTCATATTTTCTTTAAAGAACTTCCCAGGGATCTTTGATAGAACTCTGAGGGGGGAAAAAAAAAAACCAAACCTTGAAGCAGAGAGGAATTGAACTCCATAATGAAATAATACTGTTTACAAAGACCCAACCTTCTGAAAGTCACATATATAACAAATCATTTTATCCACATTCTGAGCAGCAACAAAACTGTCCTAAGCTGACTTTACCACCTAGTGACCAGCACAGGAAGTTGTTTAAAAACTGTTGTATCCCAATAAAATTTCCCTCCCTCTCAGGAAAGCTCCCTGCTCACCTCTTGATATATCCATCCTTCCTCCTTTCTTTCTTCCACATATTTAATGATATCTGTTATGTGCTAAGCTTGGTTAAGTAATGGGGGTGTGAAGGTAAAGTAAACTAACAGTCTTATGCACAAGGAACCAACAATCTTTAACAGGCAAGAAAACTCTATGAACTACCACTTGGGGGCAGGGGTTAAAGAAAATGTTCTGTGCTCAAAAATACTGGAAAAACAATGGCTTCACTTGTTTTTACATCTGTATGTATATATATATTTTACATGTGTGTACAATAAATGGCATGGTCCTTATTTCCAGTCATGAACATTGACAAACAGCCACATTCAAGAAAACTTCAAAGATTCATGGAACTAACAAGTGACGAACCAAGAAGAAAAATAAATGTAATGGCATTTTCCAAGTAGGTTATCCTTAAAATATAAGTGATCTCTGTCTCAATGCCTCTGTCCCGTCTCACTTTGTTTTTATTTTTTTAATTTTTTTTTCACTTTGTTTTTAATTCATACTTTTCACCTAGACTTCCTGGTTACTTTCTGGCTACCTTCTCTTAATTGTCCCTCTCTTCTCTTCCAGTATAGAAATATGAGGGTGCAGAGAGCTTAAACATGTTCGGGGTCATTGTCTCACAGTCACGAAGTCTGTAGATAGGCTGGGGTGGTGGCTCTCTCTGGCTGCAGAGTCCCAGGTTCTTTCTAGCTTCCTGCTCCGTCCGACATTCTCAGTGTGTGGTGGCAGTGTCCTCTCCGTTACAACATGGCTACCTGATCTGCAGCCTCTCCTCCGTGCTTCATGCAGGAATAAGAAGGCCGAAGGCCAAAAGCACCTCTAGTTGAGCTGGCTTCTTTCAGAGAGCTTTTCCAGAGTCCTCACTCTATGACCTCCACTATCTCATTGGTCAGAGGTTTATCATGTTTACTTACAGTTGAAAGAATCTGAGAAATGTACTGTTTTAAAACTGAGCACACTGCCACCAAACAAAATTGGTATTCTATTAGTAAAGCATAAAGAGAAGCACACATATCTCGCAGGCAGCTACCCCTGAATGCCAAGACTGTGTCCACCCTAAGCCGCATAGCGCATCCAGGACAGGCATGGTTCTTCTTTTACAAGAAGAATGTGAATGTGTTCTTGATCGGCACAGCTCCTTCATCCTTGTTTGACACCATTGCTCAGGGCTTCCTTAGTGCAGGGCTACACCCATAGAAAGCTCCTAGGGAAATTTAAAAATCTCCCCGCCAGCCCACACCCTGACCATTGTCATTAGAATCTTTAACATGCTGGTTCTCAATCTTGGCCGCACAATGGAATCAGCTAAGAAGTTTAAGAAATATTGAGAGAGGCTGAGTCTCTCATAAACAGATGGGAGGGCTCCTCAATGTTTCGTTTTGTTTTGTTTGTTTTTGAGCCTCTCCTAGATAAATTTAAAATTTCTCTTCAGGCACGCCCCAAAGAGCTCCACTCTGCACATGCGCAGTGGACACACGCTCACGGGGAACCTGGAAAGCAAAGGCAGGAACCTGAAAAGCAAAGAGCTCTGCTTTGGGCCTGTTTGGGTGATCTCAGCTCTCCTGGAAACCTGGAAAGCACAGAAATCTACGCCGTGCCTGCATGAAGAACCGAGCCCTACGTAAGCCCGGCCCCTGCCGCAGTTCGGGGAGCCGTATTCTTGCTTTCTTAGTGTGCGCTCCCTTGATGCGTCCAGCTCTCTCCCTTTCTCCTTTCCCTCCACTTTATTTTCAGTAAATTCCTTCTTTTGCACCTGTTTCACCTCCTGTCTTGATTTCTATCTTGGGGGTGGCGGTGGGGAAGAATCCCTTTGCTTATGACAAAACCTGGTGCCACCTCCAGAGAAAGTAATTGGTCTGGAGTGAGCCTGGGCAATATTAGGACTCTTGAAAGCTCCCCAGAGGATTCTAATATGTAGCAAAGTTTGGGAACCACTGTGACATCAGTAACCCCGCCATCAGTTTTTCACGACCTCCAGGTGATTCCAACCTGCAGCTCAGACTTAGAACCACTCCATCAAGGCAAGCTTGCTTCTTAGCAGAGGGCTAATTGGTGCTGGTTGGGAGCAGCTGAGGCCTGCCCTGCCTGTTCTTAACAGCTGGAACTTCGGAGTCCACATCTCTCCAGTCTTTAGACAAACCCCAGAGAGGAAACTGTTCAAAGACAATGACTAAGAAAAAGGAATAATTTAATCTCTGCAAGCTTATAAAACACTCATAATTGCCATATAGATTGGGGAAGAACTTTGTAAGGAGTTGTCCATCCTTCAGCATTTTTACATCTTCCATCCCTTCTCTGTGAAGCCTTCTCAACAGCAGAATGATTTTGGCATCCTGTAAGTGTGGGCAGGGGGTTAGGAGGGTGCTGTGGGTAGGGTCGGGGAGTGACCCTTCTGGATTTAATGAATCCCAAGCATGGTCTGTGTGTTACTCAAACTCTTACTCGGGATTTTGTTTCTGATGAACCGTGGACTGTGGTCACACTCTCCTGCTAATTCTGGAAGGGAGGGCGAGTGTTTTGTGTTCACATCCTGCCTGCTCTGAATTTAAAATGAGGTCAGAACAAAGATCAGATTATTTTTCCACTCATTTATAATTAATAGCAATTAAAAATTAAATATTATTGCTTCATGTATGTTTAATCTGGATGATTTCATCCATGGGAAAATATATCGTTGCAGAGGATTTGTTAGTGATTTTAAAATGCTTTTATAGCATTTTTAGAGCTTGACCATAGATTGGCCCAAAGGCTTGCTTCAGGGGATAGGTTAAGCTAAGGTCACTTTGGGGAAGCACAGTCAGTTTTACTGCAAAGATGAAAGATAGTAAACCTGGAGATTCACTGATGATTATCATGAAAGGAGGTTTGGAAATTGAGGACACAGATGCAGTCAAATACAAGGAGGAAGTTTTCGGGATAATTCCCCCAAATATCACCCTGACACGCTACATGTACTGGTCCTTCTCTGAATTCATCCAAAGTTTTCTAGAGATTAGAGTATCAAAACAAGTTTGTTATGATAATAGGTACCATGTTTTAAGGACTTATTTTGTAAAGTTGCTGTTCTAGGCCCTTTCTACGCATTATCTTACCTAATTTTTATAACAGCCCATTTGATAGAAAACAACTAAGGTTTAGAGGAATACAGTGACTTGACCAAGGTCACAAGCTGGGAAGTGACAGAGCTGGGATTTGAAACGTGGTCTTACCTTAATGGGTTCCTTTAATGGCATTCTTTGAAGAAAGAGGAGGAGGAGGGAAAAGAAGAAGAAATCTGAGAAAATGCTACAGAAATGCTGAACCATCTGCACCTAGTTTTTCAAACTATTTCTATCTGATAACTCTACCTCCATGTCTTCTTGTAGAGATGGGATAGTCATTTCATCAGCCACGGTAAACACAGGGGAGTCAGGCCAGGCCAGGCCCTGACTAAGTATGAACTGAAGGCATGAATGTGGTTTCTGCCCAATCTCCTCTGCTACTAGGCGAGGGCCATGGGGATCCACCCTGGAGAGCACCAGTAGCCAACTAGTCTGTGCGCAGTTTTCAGTGATGAGTGAGCCATTGGCAGCACCTAAAAGCACAGAATTTTCTCTTTGAGAAAAATAACTTCTGCTTGTATCATGGTGGAGCCTCTTGTCTTTGCTGGAATAATTAATGTCAGCAAGATTTGGAAAAGTGATAAGCATGGCCTCATCGTCTATTTTCATGGTTCCTCCCTTCTCCTCTTTCCATTATTTAGTGCTTTTGTGTGTCCAGCATTATCCTGGGCATTGTACACATCCTAGCCATAATATTCAAACCACAAACTTACTCTACATTTATTTCTATTTTTTAAAAAATCTTAAAGCTCGTGTTGATTTTATGAATTGCTATTGGTTGTGGGTCACTGATGGCATAACATCTAAATGCCTGAGCCTGGTGTACGTTCTCACTACGTGCTGCCCGTTTGCCTTGCCCAGCTCATCCCTTGCTAGTCACTTCCAGCTCCTCTGAGATTTTCATTATTTGGGGGGCCATACTCGCTCCACTGATGATTCCATGCTTTTGCACCTACTGTCTGGTGTTTAAATACCTTTCCCACTTGTCAGTGTACTCACATTCACCCTTCAAAACCCTTCTCCCACATCCACCCCACCACCACCCAGACGGCCTTCCTGATTCCTTGTCAGGCAAAGTGAGTTGTCCTGTCTTCTGTTTTCATGAATCTATTCGTACTCTTATGACAATATTTCCTATGAGGACTTCTCTCCCAGTGGAATTTGAAATCCCCAAGGGCTGGGATTATGTTTCAATTACCTTTGTCTCTTTCAAGACTGCCTGTTCTAGTAGTTCAGTAGAGGTTTTGTTGAATAAATGAATAAAGTTATGCCAAATCGAAACTGTAGGGGCGTTCTTACAGGACAGGAAGGCTATCAGTAAAAACATTATTCCTAAATGTGTGATGTTTAACAGACTTTGAATGAGATGGTGACTATGAAGGAAATAACCAGAGTATTTAAACATGTTAAAATGAATATATTGCATGGCATTTAGAAATATAAAGGAATTCACAACAGAGATGTGGTATTTGTTGATTTGTCATTATTTCTAGAGGCGTCATGGAGGAGGTCAATTCAAAACATGTGCTTAAGAGATGGGAAGGAAGGATCTCTTTAGTCAATGGGAAAATGGGCCCAGAAAGCCTTTTGCATTCAGGAAAAAAGAGCATGAATCCTAAAGTGTGGCTAAGCCAAGTGCCTGGCACCTGGCAGGTCCTCAGCAAATCAGTGATGTTGCTAGAAGGTCTGCAGCATCCCCCTCGAGTGCCTCATCTACTCCAATGTTCAGCTAATTGAGAACAAACACTAGGGGTCAGCTGAGAGAAAGAGTCATCAGCCTCATTACCTGAAACATACCTTTCCTGGAAAACTGTGGACAAAGCGACATCCACACCCTAGACCAAAGCTTCAAACCGAAACCCAACTGGAATCCCTGCCCACCGCTTGGAGAGCTGGGTCTGCAACAAAGATGCTCAGCCAGCACAGAAAGTCACAGTCACCTAATGAACCCATTCAGTGGCACACTGGAGCGAGCCAGAGGGTGGAGGAAAAAACTATGGGCTCCTAAGGCTGCTTCTGGAAGCCAGACCCCTTGCTCTGCACCAGAGTGAGGACCACAGGGACCCAGATTCTCACCAGTCAGTGAGAAGACCTGGGAGAGAGAGGGGAGAGGAAGTCTGCTTTCTTCTCCTTCCAGAACAAGTGGCCGTGCCCACTTACTGCCATAGTCTTTCTGGTCAGATAAATGACTCTTCTCTTTTGGAGGGTGAGCAGGGTATGGAAAGTGGGGCCACCAGTGTTTGCCCCTACATAGTTGCCTCCTTAAAAGTGCAGTTAATTCCTGTCCCCTCTGCAGAAATAGGGCACAAAGTGGAGTGGGAATAATAATTTCTGCAAAAGACACGCTGAGCAGAAGGTATGTTTGGGGCTCAGCAGGGCTGTTCTGCAGGTGTCAGAGGTGGAGGCAGAGAGGCGAAAAGACAGGCTGTGTGCGGGTGGTGGGAGCTGAGGGCGATGGGCCCAGCAGAGGCTGACTTTCCGGTGTGTAGCTCTGGGGCACCAGTTCTGTGGGAAGGCTGACATGTGGCCATGTTGGGGGGTAGTCGTCCTTAAAGGTGGTTAGAAGAGAAGACTCTGGAAGATGAGGCAGGACCCATGGGGCTGGAAGGAGTCTGTCGTCTGTTATCAAGTCTAAAAGGAGCGTGGAGTGTTTGGGCCGATTCCCCTCCTTGTCTGGATTTGTGAAGGGTTTGGTAACCCCAGGTGACCTGCAGTATTAGCAGAATCACAGTATGTAAGAGTTGAAAAGTACTGGTGACCAACTATTCCAACCCTCTTATTTTACAAACGAGAAAACAGAGGCCAAGAGGGATTCTCTGCCAGCCTCACGGTTTGATTACACTCTTCGAAAACATCATAACTCTCCACAATTGTACTGTGGTGACACTCAAAAGACTATCCTTGTCATTTTCAAAAGGTGTCAGGTTTCGGGTGTGGGACACAAACCTATGATTTACAAGCATGCCTCTTCATGTTACAGCCTCTTAAGGATTCATCATTGGCTACTGAAGTTTAAGGTCACCGCAGTGTGAAAGAAGTGTTAAACTATACAGTCAATGGCAGTAGGTAGTGCTAAATTGACTGTCTGTGAGCATCTTTATGAGCCATAAATGCCAACATCTTTCTTTCATTACTCTTAAAGCCTGTTTATGTAAAAGATAAGGGAAGGCCCAGCTCAGGGTACTCACTGAGAATTAGTGGAGGGTCTAGCAAGAGGGAATAACAGGAAGTCTGGTCATAACACAAATGACCAGACTGTTAAGACAGGCAGCTTGCAGACAGAGAGAGAGGACTGAGGACTTTGTTTATTTTTTCTAGAACTCACTTGGCACACTAATGTGCGACCAGGCTTAGTATGGAGGACACAACAAAGAAGGGCTTTTGTGGCTGGCGCTTCATTCTTCCTTAACCCCGTGTGGTTGAACGAACAGCCTTCCGTTTCAGATGGCGCACCACAGACTAGTGCTGTCAACACCCAGACAGAACTGGAAAACAGGCTGGTTCCTATGCCAGACATATCTCCAGGGTCTTCTTCGTAATTCCTCCGTGTTTTCAACCTTGCTCCCTACTACAGTCTGAATGTGGCCCCCAAGACTCATAGGTTGAATCCCAACCCCCAAAGGTGATGGTATTTGGTGGTCAGGCTTCTGGGAGGTCATCGGTCCTGAGGACAGAGTTATCATGAATGAGATTAGTGTTATTTTTTTCCAGTTTTATTGAGGTATAATTGATACAAAACATTGAGTAACTTGAAGGTAGACAATGTGATGATTTGATACATATGTGCATGGGGAAATACCTACCACAAGGAGGTTAGTTAACAAATCCTTCACCTCATGTAACTGTCATTTTGTTGTGGTGGTGGTGGTGGTGGTGAGACCGTGAGGGTGCTCCTTTCACAGCAACTTTCAAGTGAGCATTTCAGTATTATTCACTGCAGTCACCACGCTGTGCATTAGCTCTGGAAGTTACTCAGCTTGGAGTTAAAAGTTTGTGTGCTTTGCCCAATATCTATCTCCCCATTTCACTTAGCCCCCAGCTCCTGGCAACCACTGTTCTATCTACTCTTTATTTCTATGAGTTTGATGCTTTTAGATTCAACATGTGAGGTCATACAGTATTTGTCTTTCTCTGCCTGACTTATTTCACTCAGCATAATGCCCTCAAGGTCCATTACCACAAATGGCAGAATTTTCTTCATTTTATGGCTGAATAATATTCCATTGTGCATGTGTATGGGAGTGTGTACGTGCGTGTGTCATACCTCTTTATCCCGTCATCCTTTGATGGATACTTAGGTTGTTCCCATGTCTTAGAAAAGCTGCAGTGAACATGGAGGTGCAGCTATCTCTTCCAGGGAGTGATTTCACCTCCTTTGGATAAATACCTAAAATTGGGATTGCTGGATCATGTGGTAGTTCTGTTTTTCATTTTGTGAGGAAATGCCATACTGTTTCCCATAGCGGCTGTACCAATTTCCATTCCCAGCAGCACTGTACACGGGTGCCTTTTCTTCAGGCCCTTCCCAGCATTTGTTATCTGTGGTTTGTTTGTTTAAATAACAGTTGTTCTAACAGGTTTGACACGGTATTTCATTGTGGTTTTGATTTGCCAGTCCCAGATTAATAATGGTCAACACCATTTTATATACCCGTTTACCATTTGTATGTATTTTTTTTGAAAAATATCTATTCAAGTCTTCTGTCCATTTTTAATTGGATTGGTTTTTTGTTTGAGATGTATGAGTTCCTTCTATAGTTTAGATATTAACTCCTTATCAGATCTATGGTTTTCAAAAAATTTCTCCTATTTAGTAGGTTGTCGTTTCAGTTTGTTGATTGTTTCTTTTTCTTGCAAAAGCCTTTTAGTTTGATGTGGTTCCACTTATTTTTGCTTTTGTTGCCTTTGCTTTAGATGTCATACCCTAAAGTTTATTGCCAAGATTAATATCAAAATGGTTTTTCTGTGTGTTTTCTTCTAGGAGTTTTATGGTTTCAGGTCCTATGTTCAAGCCCATGATCTGTTTTGGGTGAATTTTTGTGAGTGGTATAAGATAGGAGTCCAGTTTCATTCTCTTGCATGGGGGTATCAGTTTTCATAGAACCATTTATTGAAGAGACTATGTTTTTCTCATTGTATATTCATGGCTCTCTAGCCTAATATTAGTTGACCATATAAGAATGGGTTTATTTTTGAGATATCAGTTCTCTTCCATTGGTCTATGTGTCTCTTGATGTCTGTGAAATATTTTTTTAATGAAGGCATTTGTCATGATGGACTTTGCTCACCACTGCTTTTTACTGCATCCTTTAAGTTTTGATATGTTGTGTTTCCAAGGTTGTTTGTTTGAAGAAATTTTATATTTCAATTTTAATTTAATAATTACCAAGAGTTGTTAAGGAGTGTGTTGTTTAATTTCCACATATTATTTTAATTTTTCAGTTTCCCTTTTGTTATTTATTTCTAACTTCAACCCATTGTGGTAGAAAAGGCTAATTGGTATGATTTCAGTTTTTTAAAATTTTCCGTGAGAGAGGACTTCTGGTCAGATGGTGGCACAGGCAGACATGGCTCACCTCTTTGCACAACCACATCAAAATTACAACTAAAATACAGAACAATCATCAGTCAGGAACATTAGAAATTGAGCTGAAGGAAAGTCTGACAACTACAAAATCAAGCTGAATGGAAGTCTAACAACTACGGAATTAAAGAAACTACATCCATCCAGACTGGTAGGAGGGGCACAGATGAGAAACTGGCTTTTTCTGCTTCTATTGAAAAAAACATGATTTTTATCTTTTATTTTATTAATGCATTGTATTACATTTATTGGTTTGCATATGTTGAACCATCCTTCATAGATAAAAATCCACATCCACGTGGATAAAAATTTGGGAGGGATATATTGGGAGTGAGGGGTCCCAGACCCACATGAGGCACCTCCAGCCCAAGATTCCAGTGCCAGGAAGGTAAGTCCCCACAACTTGTGGCTGCAGAAACACTGGGGATTGAGTCAGGGGAAGAAACTTCTGGAGCCCCAAGTAGTTCCTCTTAAAGAACTCACGCACGGACTCACTTGTTCAGACTCACTCTCTCTCATCTCCAGCACTGGGGTAGCAGCTTGAAAGGCACCACAGTGGTATATAAGGAGAGACTGAAGTGTCTGGCATCAAGGTAAGCAGAGCCACTGTACCTTTTTTAAACCCTCCTCCCACAGAGCCGGTAAGCTGGTGCCGTAATTGAAACTCCATCAATTTACCTAATATTGTTTGATCCTCCTTGAAGATTCCCAGAGATCCAGAGATCCCACCCCATCCAGCTAACAGGCTCACCCAAGCTGCTTTTCTATATAAATTGCTGGTCTTGGCTCATGCTTCACAACTTCCTAGAGCCTCTCAAACAAGCAACAGCTGGCCTCAGTGAGCCCCAGGCCTGGCTCACCAGCAGCAGCCAGCCTGGATTCACAGCTTGGCTTTGTCTGGGAATCTCCAAGCCCAGCACAAGTAGCAGCCAGCTCAGATAGCTCTGTAACTCAGGCAGGGTGCCCCAGGCAAAACACAGGTTGGGGTTGACCTTGGCCTTGACCACCTGGAAACCCCAGGGCCAGCACACCCAGTGGACAGCTACAGACCACATTGGAGCACCACCACCCTGCCCCTACACAGCTGGTTCTCAATGGATGGTGGAAGTTGGTGGTTAATGGTCATAGCCAGTCCTTGCAGTTGGCCGGCCTGGGAAAATCCCTCCCATTGATCTGCCAGCAACCAAGCTCAACTATAAGAATACCCAACTTGGATAATAGGGGAGGCTGTGCCACTGGACCCTGTAAGGACACCTGCTACATAAGGCCACACTACCAAGACACAAACTCAAAGCAGCTCTACCTAATACATAGAAGCAAACACAGGAAGGCTGATAAAATGAGGAGACAAAGAAACATGGCCCAAATGAAAGAACAGGTCAAAACTCCAGAAAAAGAGCTAAACGAAAGGGAGATGAGCAATCTCTGGGATACAGAGTTTGAAATACTGGTTATAAGGATGCTCAAGGAACTTGGTGAAAACCTCAACAGCATATCAAGGTCCACTCAGAAATGAAGGATACACTAATTGAAATAAGGAACAATTTACAGGAAAACAACAGTAGATTGGATGAAACTGAGAATCAAATTAATGATTTGGAATATAAGGAAGCAAAAAAATAACCAATCAAAACAAGAAGAAGAAAAAGAATCCAAGAAAATTATGATAGTATAAATAGCTTCTGGGACAACTTCAAGAGGTCCAACATTTGCCTCATAGGGGTGCCAGAAGGAGAAGAGAAAGAGCAAGAAATTGGAAATCTATCTGAAAAATTAGTGAGAGAAAACTTCCCTAATTTGGTGAAGAAAATACTCATGCAAGTCCAGAAAGCTCAGAGAATCCCAATTGTGATGGATACAAAAAAAGACACATCATAATTAAATTGCCAAAGCCTAAAGATAAAGAGAGAATCATAAAAGAAGCAAGAGAAAAGAAGTTAGTTGCCACATGGTTGCCAGATGAGATGGGGGAGGGAGAAAATGAGTGAAGAGGTAAGGCGATTACAAAGTACAAATAGGTAGTTACAGAATAGCCATGGGGATATAACATACAGATTAGGAAATGGAGTAGCCAAAGAACTTACAGGCATGACCCATAGATGTGAATAATGGTGGGATGTACCTGAGGGAGTAGGGGGAGCTGGGTGGAGAAGTGCAAAGGGGGAAAATTCAAGACAACTGTAATCACATAATCAATAAAATATTATTAAAAATTAAAAACAAATACAATTTACCGAGAATAATTTGTGACCTAACGTATGCTCTATCTTGGAGAATGTTCTGTGTGCACTTGAGAGTTGTATTCTTCTTGCTGTTAGATGGAATATTCTTTATATATCTGTGACATCCATTTGGTGAGAATTATACTTCAAGTCCAAATATTTTCTTATTGATTTTTTTTCTGGATAATCTATCCATTGTTGAAAGTGGAGTGTTGAGTTTTCCTATTATTTTTGTGATGTTGCTTCTTACTCCCTTCATGTCTGTTTGTTTTTGCTTAATATATCAGGTGCTCCAATGTTGGGCACATACATATTTACAATTGTTGTATTTTCTTGATGGACTGACTCCTTTATCATTATATAATGATCTTCTTTGTACCTTATATATGGTTGACTTAAAGACTATTTTATTTGATATAGGTATAGCTATCTCTGCTCTTTTGGGTTTCCATTTGCATAGAATATCTTATTTTTTCTGTCTCCTTGTAGCCTACATGTGTCCTTGAAAAAGTGAGTTTTTGTAGGCAACATATAATTGGTTTTTTTTTAACAGTTTATCCTTTTGTGCCTTTGATTAGAGAATTTAATACATTTTCATTTAAGTAAATATGATAGGTAAGGATTTAATATTGCCGTCTTATTTTCTGGCAGTTTTGTAGGTTCTTCATTTCTTCTTTTCTTGCTGTCTTTTTTTCGTGTGTGTGTGTGTGTGTGTGTGTGTGTGTGAGTGTGAGTGAATGGATGAACCCATAGTGATATACCATGATTTCCTTCTCTTTATCTTGTGTCTTTATTTTACCATAGGTTTTTGTTTTCTGGTTACACTATGGTATACTTGAAACATAGATTCTATTTTAAACTGACAACTTTACATTTAAAAACTTTAACATTATAGGGAATCAACAGTAGACTAGAGGAAACAGAAGATCAAATCAGCAATTTGGAAGATAAGGAAGCAGAAAACACCCAATATAACAGCAAAAAGAAAAAATGAATTAAAAATATGAGGATAGTTAAGGAGACTCTGGGACAAGAGTACCAACATTCACAGTATGGGAGTGCCAGAAAGAGATGAGAGAGAGAGTAAGAAATCAAAAACCTATTTGAAAAAATAATGACAGAAAACTTCCCTAACCTAGTGAATGAAATAAACATTCAACTCTAGGGAGTGCAGAGTCCAAAATAAGATTTACCCAAGGAGGCCCACACCAAGAAACATTAAAATTAAAATGCCAAAAGTTGAAGGCAAAGAGAATCTTAGTCTTGAAAGCAGCAATGGAAAAACACTTACCTACAATGGAGATACCATTGTGCTATCAGCTGATTTCTCAATGGAAACTTTGAAGGCCAGAAGGGATTAGTATGAAATAGTCAAAGTGAAAGAAAGCAAGGACCTAAAACCAAGATTACCCAGCAAAGCTACCATTTAGAATCAAAGGACAGATAAAGAGCTTCTCAAGACAAGAAAAAGCCAGAGTTTATCACCATCATACCAGTATTACAATAAATGTTAAAGGGTCTTGAAGAAGGAGAAGGAGAAGAGGAATGTGAATAATAAAATGGCAATAAATACATGTCTATTAACAATTACTTAAAATACAAATGGATTAAATGCTCTCAGACATACAGTGACTTCATGGATAATAAAACAAGACCCTTACATATTCTGTCGACAAGAAACTCACTTCAGATGGGAAGACATACAAACCAAAAGTAAAGGGATAGAAAAAGATATTTAATGAAAATGGAAACAAACAAGAAAAGCTGGGACAGTAATACCTATACTGGACAAAACAGGCTTGAAAACAAAGGCTGTAACAAAGGACAAAGAAGGACCCAGCAACTCTACTGCTTAGTATTTATCTGAAGAAACCAGAAACACTAAATAAAAAAGATATATACATCTATATGTTTATTGCAGCATTATTTACAATAGCCAAGGTATGAAAGCAACCGAAGTATCTATCAATAGATGAATGGATAAAGAAGTGATGCATATATACAATGAAATATGATGCAGCCATAAGAGAGAACGAAATATTGCCATTTGCAACAACAGGAATGGACCTAGAGGGTATTATGCTAAGTGAAATAAGTCAGAGAGAGAAAGACAAATGCCAGATGATTTACTTATATGCAGAATCTAAAAAAAATACAAACAATAAATGAAGAATAGAACAGAAACAGACTCATAGATACAGAGAACATTTTGACAATTGACAGGTGGGAGGACTGTTGGGAAGATGGGTGAAAAAGGTGAAGGGATTTAGAAATACAAATTGGTAGTTACAGAACAATCACAGGGTGTAGGGTACAGCATGGGGTATATAGTCAATAATGTTGTAATGACTATATATGGTGTCAAATGGGTACAGGGTTTATTGGGGTGACCACTTCATAAGTAATATAAATGTCTAATCATGGTGTGTTGTTAATCATCTTGTTATGTTGTGTATTCATTAAGAAATTATGTTGCTATAGCTATATTTATTGCTTGGCCCTTTAATTTTTATATTAGATTTTAGTAATTAACACACCTTCGTATTATAGTCTTCGTATTCTGAGTCTATTTACTTAACTTTACCAGTGTATTATAAATTTTCATGTTTTAATGTTACTAGTTGGTACCATTTTGTTTCAGCTTGAAGGATCCTTTCAGCATTTCTTGTAAAGGCAGGTCTGGTGGTGATAAGCTCCCTCAGCTTTTGTTTCTTAGGGCAAGTTCTTATCTCGTCTTCATTTCTGAAGGACAACTTTGATGGGTAAAGTATTTTTGGTTGGCAGGTATTCTTTTTTCATCCTGCACTTTGACTGTATCAACCCACTGTTTCCTGGCTTGCAAAAAGTTCTCCTGAGAAATTCACCGATAACCCTATGTGGTTCTGTTGCACGAGGGATTTTATTTCTCTTGCTGCTTTAAAATTTTTCTTTATTTTTAGATAGTTCCATTATAATGTGTCTTATGCAGATCAAAATATTGGGGTCACCTATTAGCTTCATGAATGTGGATGTCAAAATCTCTCTCTTGGTTTGGGGTTCTCAGCAATTCTTTTCTTGAAATAAGTTTCTACCCCTTTCTCCCTATCTTTCCTTTTTGGGAGTCCAGTGATACATAGATTGTTTCTTTCAGTGGTATTGCATTAGTCCCATAGGCTTTCTTTGGTCTTCTTCATTCTTTTCTCTTTTTGCTTCTCTAACTGTATAATTTCAAATGATCTTGTTTGTGTTTGCGCTTACTGATTCTTTCTTCTGCTCAATACAGCTTGCTCTTGAAGTTCTCTATTGAATTCTTCAGTGCAGTCATTGTATTCTTTCACTCCAAAGTTTTGGTTTGTCTTTTTAAAATATGCCTTCCATCTCTTTGTTGAACTTCTCATTTTCTTCTTGTATTATTTTCTTAGTGTTGTTATATTGTTTACTTTGTGTTCTGTTGTAGCGCTCTGAACATATTTAGAACACTGTTTTTAATTCTTCATTGGGAAGTTCCTGTATCTCCATTTCTTTGGGGTTAGTTTTGGAAGTTTGCTGTGTTCTTTTGATGAAGCCATTTTTCTCTGATTCTTTGCCAGAATCCATGCCAGCACCCTAATCTTGAACTTCTAGCCTCCAGAACTCTGAGAAATAATTTTATGTTATTAGCTACTCTGTATGTGCTGTTTTGTTATAGTGGCCTGAGCATACTAAGACATGCCTACTATTCCTCTACGTACAGCACCCTAACTGGATCTAATGGGATGTGGTTTGCAAGTGCACTTAAAGAGGAAATGCAGGTTATTTGCTTTACTGTTAAATTATTTGTTCTCCCTTAGAAGGCTCTAACCTCGATAGGTAATTGAGGGAGGGGGAGGGAGTGGTAGAGGAAAGGATAGGAAAATGGCTCCAATCCAGTCCAAACTAGTAATCTAGGAATACTAATGTGATAGCTAACATGTATTGAGATTCAAGTATGTGCAAAATGCTATTCTAAGCATTGTATAAATGTCAACTCATTTAATTATTATAACACAATGTTGTAGGTCCCGCTATTAACCCTTTATTACACATGAAGAAATTTGGGCTTATTTGATGGGTCTGAGACAGGATACTAAGAAGCTAGGAAAATTCCTTGGAAAGTAGAATAGGGCAACTGAAACAGATAAATAACCGAACAAAATGGCCAAGCAATTTACAGCCAGATACAGAAGTTCACCTCCCTGGAGACAGCATCTAGGCCTCAGTTGCATTTCAGCTCCAGGCCCAGAAAAGCAGCAAAACCAGGTGCAAGATGCCAGGACCGGCTGCAATGACTAATAACCCCCTGGCCTGTCACTGACCAATCATTGGAGACCATGACCCTAAGAGAGCATACCTGGAAAACTGATGAATATTCTGCAGAAATCCTCCCCAGGGACCTCCCTGCCTGCAAGAGAGAGAAAAGCTTTAAGACAAAGGACCCAGCGCTCGTACACACTCTCTCTCTGAGGAGTAGCCGGTGCCATTCCTTTTCCCCTCTTCTTACTTTTCTTCTTCCCCCACGGGCATACATCTCCTGAATTCTAACAGGCCTCAAGACTTGCAATCAGGGTAGATACGGATAGCAGCAGCTCATCCCAGGCTAACCCTCTGAATCTGTCTCCAAGTGCCCCTTCTCTCTGACTTCCCAGTGACCCAAGACAGCCTAGCCTAGGCTCTCTTGTTGCTTCTTCTGTGCTGAGTCCTTTCTTGTTTTACCATCTCCAGCTTTAATAAAGGTACCCTCATAGTCACCTGACTCATGTTGTGAAATCTTTCCTACTCAAAGTCAAGAACCCACACACTGCCAGCTGGCCTGAGGCAGACCCACTCAGGGCCAGGTGCCCTGTCTAGTAACAAGCCCAAGGTCACTCACTGACTAATTGTCAGAGTGGGAACCTCTTAAATGACACAGATAAGTGATCCGTCTTAGATAATTCCACTACTGTCCTTGCTCTTTTTGAATGTGACATGTAGGAAGATCTAGCAAAAGGCTGTGGTGACGGAGAAGGAGCTGGTCCCTATATTCACACAGTGGCCTCTGTGTTCTCCCTGGTCTCTGGAGTGGAGTAGTTGGTCTCAGGCCCCTGCGTGGGACCACCTGCATAGCATAAAAATGGGCTTTAGGTTTTCAACAAAAATTAGTGACTATCTTTAAAATCAACATGACATACAAGAATCGGGCTTATTATACTAATAAGGTCTGTTGAATATGTTTGGCAGAAAATATAAACTCACAAATCTCTTTTTCCAGCTAGGCTGAGGTAGTAGAGGACCTCATTTAGAATTCAAGAATGAGGAGAATAGCTTTTCTTTTGTAAAATGCACCACAAAGGACATGCAATTCAAAACCCATTAGAAAGGCCCAAGGGTTTGGAAGTTCCAGGGAACAACATTTTAGAATATGATAGTATTTGCCACAGGAGATGTAAATGTCTCCGAGTAGATGATGGAAAGCAGTTGCAGCTTTGGTGTGTATAAAACAGGAGCCTTTGGCAAAGAGGCAAAGGCTACGTGCATTTTTGATGATCAAACAGGAATGCAATTGCTAGAAATTGCTTCATCAATGTGCAGTGGGTTCCCTTGGGCTGAAATGGGGGGGTAGAGAAACCCCTCGAGAGGACTGGTTTACATCTCCAGGAATTCCTTCAAGGTCACTCTTAACTAACAATCACATGGTATATTTTAGTTCTGAACAAGATATGAAAATATGCAAAGAAAACTACAGGGAGTATTTTAGCTACAAAAGAAGAATTAAACATTTAACTCATCATTGAGTTAACTCATCATTGTAACCCCAAAGGCAGAAGCAACCCAAATGTCCATTGACAAGTTGATAGAGAAATAAAATGTATTAATACATACAATGAAATATTATTCAGCCTTAAAAAGGAAGGACACTCTGACCCGTGCTACAACTTGGATCAGCCTTGAGGACAGTACACTAAGTGACATTAAGTAGTTATCAAGGTTATTACCTCCTTAAGGACATTTTACTAAGCCAGTCACCAAAAGGCAAGTATTGTATGATTCCACTTACATGAGGTGTGTAGAGTATTCATATTCATAAAGACAAAAGTAGAATGGGGGCTGCCATGGACCAGGTGGGATGGGGGAGAACAGAGAATTGTTTAATGAGTACAAAGTTTCAGTTTTGCAAAATGAGAAAGTTGCATGACAGTGTGAGAGTATTTAACATGACTGAACTGTACACTTAGAAGGGGTTAAGATGCTAAATTTTATGTTATCTGTATGTTACCACAATTAAAAATAAAAAATAAAACAAAAAGTTTAACTCATCAAATCTGAAATGTGCAATTAAGATCACAATAACTTGTTTCTATGGTAAAGGAAAGGGACTCTTAAAGTATCTCTGTAGTTCCCTGTCTCAAACCACTCAAGTTCAATTACATTGTGAACTACATTTGATTCCTCAAAATATTCTCTCCCAAGAACTTTTCTATAAAAATTGTTCTACTTGAATGAAGATCTATGCAGAAGTTCTCTTGGTCCTGGCACACAGAGGGAAAATTCAGTAATGAGAACCTAGTGGGTATTTCACATCAGTAATCATCTCAGCTTTCTTGACAAATTGAAACTTCTTTGTTTGCAACTTCACGCTGCAATCCCTCCCTCCCTCTCTCTCTCTCCCTCCCCCTCCTCCTCTCTCTCCCTCCATCCTCTCCCCACTCTCCTCCTTGAGCTGCTGGTCAGCCAGTTAACTTTAAGTTATACTAGGGCCATACTAATTTCTCCTACTTACTGTTACATACCTGCCAAGTGCTTTTGTAAATCACATCATGGGCCACAAGTGCAATTGGGTGAGAGTATGGGGCGATCAGCACCAACTAGGCAGTGCCAACCTTAGGGGCTCAGAAAATATTTGGTACATTAACGAATCAAGGCATGAATGAGACTTGAGGATGAATCTCACTCCTATATAAAGGACAGGTGGTAACACTGGCCTGCAAAAGTCCAATAGCATCCTCATAATTGATCATGTAGTGGCAGTTTTAATTATAGAACAGAATGTACAAGGGCCTGTGCTAGCTGAGGATGACACCCTCAAAATATAAAGACCCCACACCAAAAATGACCCCTTGCCAACAACTCCTTACTGGCTTTTCTGGTCCTGTCTCTCCCAGCATCATTGCCAAACAATTTCAAGCACCTCTGCCACTGGCGTTTACTTCAGAGTCATTGGAAAGTAATGAGTTCTCTTCTTTCTGGGAAAAGCATGGCATTGGATAGGGCTAGGAAGACATTTCAGCCCTCTACCCATGTTTAAATTGGGTCTTGAAGCTGGTTAAGATGAACACCTTCAAGATTTTAGGGGAAGGGAGTGTTTTATTTATTTTATTTTTAATTTTTTGGTGTATATATGTTTGTTTGTTTGTTTGTTTGTTTAAAGATTTTATTTATTTATCTTTAGAGGGGAAGGGAAGGAGAGAGGGAGAGAGGGAGAGAGGGAGAGAAATATCAATGTATGGTTGCCTCTTGTGTGTCCCCTGCTGGGAACTGGCCTGCAACCCAGGCATGTGCCCTGACTGGGAATCGAACCTCGATCCTTTGGTTCGCAGGTCCGCGCTCAATCCACTGAGCTACACCAGCCAGGGCATATGTATATATGTTTTGTCCTCACCTGTGGAAATGTTTTTATTGCTTTTAGAGAGAGGAATGGGTGGGGGTGGAAGAGAGAGACAGAGACAGAGACGTGAGAGAGAAACATCAGTCAGTTGCCTCCCACACATGGGTTGCAGGGAATCAAACCTGCAACCTAGCTATGTGCCCTGACCAGGAATTGAACCTGCAACCTTTTGGTGTACAGTAGGATGCTCCAACCAACTGAACCACCCGCCCCGCCGGGAAGGAAGTCTTTCTAAAGAGAAGCTAGATTGTTCTCTTCACAAGGATGTTATATTAGTTACCTGAGTCTGCTGTGATAAATTATCCTGAATAGTGTGCCTTCAAATAACAGAAACTTCATCTGTCTTAGTTCTGGGGGCCAGAAGTCTGAAATCAGATGTTGGCAGAGCTCGTTCCCTCCGAAGTCTCCACAGCTGCATCTTCCACCCTCTTCCAGCTCCAGGGACTCCAGGTGTTCTTTGGCTCCGGCCGCAGCATCCTCTTCCTCTGTCCTCCCGTGGCCTTCTCCCCAGTGTGCGTGAATCCTTCAAACCTACCTCTGCTTTTTCCTTATTAAAAACACTTGGCATTGGATTTAGGGACAAGCCAAATCCAGGATAATCTGATCGTGAGATCCTTAATTATATCTGCAAAAATCTTTCTTCTGGATAAGATCACTTCCACAAGTTCTGGTGCTTAGAACTTGGGTATATCTTTTGGAAAGCCACTATTCAACCCACTGAGGGTGGAAATCTTTTAGCTGAGATCTGGAGCAATGTTGGCTAGGTCCCGCCCTGCGTTTCTCTCTTCTCCGGGCCCCAGGCCTCCCTAGCCTAGGCCCAGGATCCCAAGAACCAAGTCTCATCCCTCCCTGCCAATCCCTCCCTACTCCCCTGCCATCTCTGGTCCTCTCTCTTCCAAGCAGAAAATGCCCTTTTACACTCATGTACCTGCAGAAGTGAAACATTTTGTCAAGGTCATACAACAAATTAGCAGAGGCAGGTTGGAGCTCAGAGTTCCAGATTTCTAATCCAATGTCCTTTCTGAAACAGTTATTTAAAAACCATCTTGCCGTGGTTGTAAGCATCGGGAGCGGAGCTTTTGGATTGGAACATTAAGCTTCCTGCATTCCTGGCAGCCTTTACAGGCTGTTTCCAAAGAAACTTATCAGCCTGTCAACATTCTCACCAGCCCCTCTTACCTTCCCAGCGTCATAGGCACGACAAAGTGCAGACAAACGCGCTTCTCACAACCTCCTCAGCCAATTGCTATCTAGGCAATTTTTCATGTCTCATGTCCAAGGCGTATGGTGGCAGCAACTTTCGGGCAGCTGCGCCTTGCACTACTTCTGTGAACGATGCTGTCAATTTTTATTTTAACTCTCCTTTATTCACAGTTTGATTTCATTTACGATTGGCCTCACTTCCTGTTCAAATGCCAGGCCTACGGCCCCACACTAACTGGCAGAACTATCTAGTCATCACTCCAAAGAAAGAACTCGGCCCTAAGACTCTTGTAGAGAAGTTTGGCTTCGGGTTTACTCAACCTTCCTGAGCAGCTCCCAGTCCTAAAGCAGCAGTCCAGAGAGAGCAACAAGGAATTCCAAGTCTGCTTTCTGTTTCTTGGAACCACACTGGCTTGGAGATTGTTTTTAATTTTTTTTCTCTTTCCCTGATCCAGTTCTTTTCCAGATCAGGTTTGGGGGAAGAGGAATAGATAGACCACATCATAGGTCTCCGAAATGATAGCTTCCTTGCACAGGTTTTTAAATGGAGGTGGATCAAGTATTCTGAATATGGCCTTTGAGTGCTTATGAAATCAGAAAATGCTTTCTTTAGTCCCAGATTCATCTCAGGTCAGACATGAAAGCACAAAGCTGATCCTTCAGCAAACTCTAAATAGAAATGCAGTATAGAAAACAGAAACGAGGCCACAGAAACCCATTTCCATTACTGTCTCGGCTGGTATCTCAGGGTGACCGAGAGGAGCCGCACCACGGCAAGCGTGGGGCAGAGTGTAGCTTCCAGGCTGCGGCCAAAGTGAAGACCCTTGAACGTTGTTCTTCTGGTCTTGTCTGTGTGCTCCGATTCACCTGATGTAAGCCCACTATAAATGTCTGCCTCTTTGTAAAGCTCATTTACAGTTGGTGGTAGTGGTGGGTGTTTTTTGTTTTTGTTTGTTTTTAATCAGAAAGGTTAAAACCTAAGAAAAACAGATGCAAACCTAAGATCAAATCTGAGGTCATTGGGAAACCCAGGATATGGGAATAGTCAGAGGATAAAGCGAGTCTGTTCCACGCCAGTTACCACAGGCCATGGACACCAAGGCAGAGGCTGGAACTGAGCAAGCAGGAAATGAAGCTGGGAGTATGGGACAAAAGCAAAAAATGGCTTTCAGATCTTCTTTCCTCCCTAACAGGAGACCAAAAGTCAGAGTATGCTCCCCTACAGGTATTCTCATATGTAAATTACACAGGACTTACAGATTCCCAAGGTTTCCCACACTTTGTAAAGTCAACTACTGTTATCCACTCCAAGTCTGCCTGGTTTCCCTCACCATTTATTCTGAACCAGCAGTTTCCTCTTGTGTACACCCATGAATGGGAGTTTGTACCTCTTCTGAGTTGCATGGAAATGATGAAACTGTGGCTCAGAGAAATTATGAAATTTGCTAAAGGTCACACTGCTAGTAAGTCTCAAAATCAGGACTCAAAACAAGTAATTCCCAGTTGAAGGCCAGTGTCTTTTCTCTATTTTGTGGAAGATAAATAAGTATTTTAGGTGCATAAAGCCTGATTTGCCAACGTGGTACCTACTTGGGAAGACACAACAGGTAAAGAGCTAGAGAAAATCTAGGCTAGAAATGCCAATTTGAGAGTTATTTCTTTGAAAGTTATGAGACTGATGGGAATGTTCAGGGAGAGAATATTGAGGGAAGTAAAAGTGCTTGATGATAAACACAGAAGAAATCCCCCAGTTTAAGGAGTGAAGGACAAATGCGGGAAGGGAAAAGAGAGAAGGAGCAGCGAGGGGAGTAGTAAGAGAACCAGGAGAGGCTAGTGCCGTCAGAACAAAGTTATGATAGAATTACAAGAAGGGGGTAGTGGCCGAGAGGATTTATTAGAGAGAACAGTTTGTAGGGCAATAAGATCCAAGAAGAGTCTGTTTGAATTAAAGTTAAAGAACCAATCGACCTTGGAGGTCTTCAATCTAGATTTGAATGTTGAAGTATTTACTTGACTTCCTCAAAGTACCTCAAATCATACATTCAGTTGTCCTGAACGTACATCTTCCTTCTATGGTCTATTCCCCAAGTCTGATGCTTTTTCATGGTTCTTATTTCAGTGAGTGTGTCTATTATTTATTCCATTACCCCAAAGTAGCCCTTGGTAACATCTTTCTCACCTACTATATACAATCCAACATCTTTCTAGCTGCAAGGAAGGCTGGGAAATTGGCTAGAATTGGCTCGGACCAGGGTTTGGCAAATGTTTTTTGTAAAGGGCCAGGTAGTAAGTATTTGAGGCTTTGTAGGCCATGTATTCTCCGTTGCAGTGACTCAGATCTTTCCTTGGAGTGTGGAAGCAGCCATAGACAACAGGTAAATGAGTGGACATGTCTATGTTCTATAAAATTTTATTTACAAAACCAGATAGTAGGCTAGATTTGGCCCAGGGGTAGTTTTCCGACCTCTGGCTAGACAAAACCGGGCCTACCTCTAAGAGTTGGGCACACTGTACCTCCAAACATAGTCTTGATTCTTTGAGCAAGTCAGAGAGGACTGGCTATTATTGGTTGGTCATTATTAGTGTCCGCCATGCCTGGTCAGTGACATTCACTTCTCAGGCAGGGAACTGCCCCTTCCTACAACTAACCGCCACAAACGGTTGGAGGTCTTGCTGACTGATGGGAGCTGTGTTTTTGGTTTTTAATAGAGTACAGTTGAATGTTCCCCACACCCTCCCCCCTGCTACTGCTGGTAGAAGAGTTAGTCACTGATCAGTGACTTTGGCAAAGGGACCCGCTAATTCTACAAGTCACCGAATTATAAAATTTCTGAACCGATGCTCTGGCTCTTGAAACTTGATGGAGGGAAAAGTAGGATTGAAATAGCTGGTGGGAGCTCTGAGGCCAGAGCACCTGTGCCGGGGTGTATGTTAATTTGTTTGGAAATATTTATCTATGCATGCATAGATGGTGCACTTGATGAGTAACTGGATTTGTGCTGCACTTACATGCTTTTTCTCCGCCTTTAATGCAATCAGTGCACATTATAGAAGCATGAATATGCAAATGTTGAGTAAAGCTTGAATTTTTTAATTAAAAAAGCTAAATCAGGGGAATTATAAGCACCCAATTTAACATTTAAATACGAAATGAAATGTTCTTCCTTATTCCCATTTTTTGCCATGGATTTTGTTGATATTCTGCATGGAACTTGATTATTTTATGCCTGTCTGTTTTTAAAGGAGTTGGCCTGGGTTTTGGTGAGATGGAGAGGAGTGGGGGGAGGCCAGGGGAGGAGAGTAAGACTGGGAGGAAAGTGGCCGTGGAAGGATGGACTTTCTTCTGTCCTGGTTGGTGTCACTGGCACACGAAGCTGCTTACAGCTTGCGTACTGGTGAAGAGTACCAGCATGTAAATACTCAGCTGGGAATGAAATTTCCAAAAGCACGCATTCTCCCCACTCAATTTTCTCTTAATTCAGAAAAATTACTTTTAAATGGATGTGACACAGCAGCCTGTAACAGTCACATTATCCTCCCCCAGGAATACATGCAGGCTTTGCGGTGCTCCCTTTTCAGACCTGCGAACAAACGCCCCTCTCTTAAGCTTCGCCTTCCTGCAGAGGAAAGCGAGCCTCTGCTGGCTGGGGAGTAAAGAATCCACGCTGCAATCAGCTGATTGTAAGTGATTATTTATTAAACACTTCCTCGTGTGGGATTCGGTACCATCCATAATTAAATTACAAAGACCCATGCTAGGCTCTTTGGAGTTCAGACTCTTCTATGATCTAAGCAACTGGGTGATCTTGGACCAGAGGCTGGCCACGATATTAATAGTAATTATACCTTATAATCATGCAGCAACTTATTCAAAGTACTTCCTCCTGTGTGTCCTTGTTTAATTCGAAAACTACCTCTGGGCCTAGGAGGAGCATGGGTCAGGCCATTCCAAAGTCTCTTTTGGAGCTACCACTGTGAGTTCTAGAAGGTGTTTAAGTGGGGGAGAAGGGCTAGACTAATGACAATTGCACCAAATTTACGCCTAATTGATACGCTAGAGGAACAAGTAGTAGGAACCTTAGCATGCAGCGATGAACAATTCTTGGTCCATGCCTGCCAGTGAGCTCTCAGAATTTATCAAGCTCTGTACTTAGGTTTCCTGGTTTGGTTTCTTTGCATGAGGACAATTCCTCCTGCAGTATATTTAACCTCTAGTGTTTTATACCCGTTATGTCCTCATAGCGCAAGGCATGTGGTCTGGAATTCTCAAAAAAATGTGAAATTCTTCAAAGGCTGAGACCCTTCCTAAGACAATAGAGAGACAACAAAGTGTCCAGGCTATGACTAAATGATCTAATGAGCAAGGGCATTAAATTCATAGCTACAGCAAAATTTTCACCCCTGTCTCTCTATTACTTTGCCTTTCCTGAAATCAGATGGCTGGCAAGATGTTACTTTGTAACACCCACTTTAAACTAAATATTTTTATTTATACCCAACTGAGCAAAATATATATTTGAAAATTTTTAAATAATTTTTTTACTTACCAACAATGATAGATTTCTAGAAAAGCTGCAAAGATAATACAGAGAGCTTCCATACAACCCTCACCCAGTTCCCTCTGATGTTACCATTTTGCATTATTACAATGCACTTGTGAACCCTGAGAAACCAACCTTGATACATTACTATGAACTAAACTCCAGACTTTATTTGGATTGTACCATTTTTAGGAAAATATTTGTAAGTTTCAGATGTCTCAGCTTCTGTACAGGGGTCAGCTCAGCTGATTCAAGTTCTGTGAACCTGACTGAGTTCAGGGGATCAGTGTCATTGAATCACATAATAGCATATTAGTGAAGAACTTCAGGATACACGGTGCTAACAACTTTCTATACACAAGGCAAGCAGGTGTTTTGGGGAAACTGAAATCGCATGGGGCCAACAGCACTTTAGTAGCACAGTTCTGTCCAGACAGCTCTGACCAGTGGCTGCTTCATTGCTTTTCTCCGTGAGGAAGAGCCCTCGAGTACACAGACACACATTCATGAGACAATGAAATGAAACGTCCCTTATGTTGTCACGTGCAGAAATATTTAAATTTTCGTGTCCTTTTAATCTATGAGAGGAGGGATTCTGCAGCCTGAGTCAGTGCAGGCTGGATAGGTGAGGTTTATGAAAGGGTGTGGTGAAGGCATCTTTCCAGCTTCAAACACTGCAGCAGCAAACCAAGTCACCCGAGACTTTGGATTGCCTGGGAGTAAGCATTTCATTGGGCCTGTCTGTGTGGATGTAGGCTAATCCCAGGTACGTGTAGGGTGGTGTGATCTTGCATGTCAGCACAGCAAGGAGCTCAGGAAACACTCTGTCGACATGCATAACCATTAGTCTATCTACAGCTGATGCCTCAGAGCCATCTTATTGAGACTCATGGCGACCCGAATACATTTCTCCCTAGCAGTGCAGATGGATACCAGGAAACCGAGCAGATGCATTGTAGCTAATCAGGCAGAGGCACAGCAGGGTAACTAAAAGCTACGATTCACATGCCTTCATGAACCTTAATTAAAGAGCTTGGTGGCTCCTTTTGTTTTATCTGTTGCCAGGGTTTGGTCCCCTATTGTGATAGCTTTTTTTTTCCTTTCCCAGTAACCATCAGTTTGCTGTGATAATCTAATGGGGAGAGAGAACAGTATCATGTCTATGAAAGAACAGTGATGGTTGTGGCTGCCCAAGAGTTAAGGAGCTGCTTGCTGCTCCTGCAGCTGCAAACCAACGCTCGCAAAAGCCAAGTGCAAGGGAGGCAGGGAGAGGGTGGGGAGGGATCCAGGATACCCCAGAACTCATCCCGTACTGTCTTCTGCAACAGCCAACAGAAACCAAATGTCCTTAAGGGAGAGAACTCTAAATTATTGAGCAGGCTCTTAACAGCAGGCAAGTGGAAAAGGCATCTGCAGATTTGTGTTTCACGCTCCAGTAATAAATACAGTGTTGAGAGAGGAAATCTGTCCTAGCAAATTCATGGGGATGGGGACAGACTCTGCTAACAGCCTCTTCCCTTTTGCAGAGATTTGAGGCAAAGGTTGTTGGCTGGACCCAGTGCACATGTGAGCAGGGAGAGGGATTAAGAGTGAGGAAAAGATACCCAAGCTCAAAAAGAACTAGGCTCCTGTAGTTGAGGGGTTGCCACCCTGGCAGTTCAAGAGAAGCCTAAGAAAAAAAATGGGAGCTGTGGAGAATGCATGCAAATGTATCTTCATGCGGGCTCTGGATTAAAGGGTGTGTTGCCCCTCAGGGCAAGCTTCTTGGGAGCAAGGACAAGCTCTTACTTGCCGTTCTCTTTCTAGTTCTTTGAATAGTACCTGCCCCATAGTACTCTACAAATAAATGTTTCTTGGGCTGAGTTTTGCAGATGCTCCTAAATGACACAATCTCATATTTGTCACTGAAACACAATGGAAAGAGACATTGTATCCTAAAATTTGCATATGAAGATAGTTGAATATTCTTGGAAAAGGCATGAGATTAGGAATCAGAAGTCCTGGGGTCTATCTGTAGTATGCCTTTTAAATACAGAGGATTCGTTGCCAAGTTACTTAGCCTCTCTCCAGGCCAGTTTCTCAAGAAGATCCTATTTAAGAGTGACACAGGCTGCTAACGGGCTGGTCAAACCGCTCGAGGTTGTGTTGCCCCTTTACATCTTCATCTTCCCTGAATCTAAACTCATACTTTTGGGTTGTCTGATTCCCCTCTTTCCTTCATCCCCCAAAGCAATGAATTGCAGTTGTGGGAGTTAGAGAGACCAGCTGCATCCAGAAATGAGGATATTCAGTGAGATTGGGTAGTTGGCCTATGTATAAGATTAGCCCTGTTTTAACACCACCGACCCCTGTTCATGCCCCAACTCTGGCTCTTCAAAAAAACTGTGCTCACTTTCTCATCACTACAAAACTTTCAGTCACAGTAGCTGGAGCTGGTGACCTCATTCACTCAGCCTGCTTGACCTCAGCTCCCTGCTCCTGTCCCCTGGCCCTTAGACCATCTGGCTTCATATTCTGGATCATGATATTGACCTCAGGTCTGCCATGTTTTGGTGGCCCATTGGACATTTCCCGGCATGCTTCCCTATAGAACACAATAGATCCAAGAGAGTGCTAAAAATGAGATTTGACATGTGTGAGTTGATGCCTGGTGTTAGTCAATTACAATTAGTAAGTTATTAAGTCAGGCCAGAAACAGAAGCATAGATTGGTTTTATGGTAATCTTGGATTGCACAAGAAACCAGCTGACTAACCACGTGCAGCATTTATTCAGCCCCCATCTGGGGAAGCCCACCGTGTACTTTTTTCTAGTGGAAAAAGATGGAAGGAGAAACCGTTTTTGTTAACCCCTTTTCTCCTCATTTGCTGATAGGTTTTTCTTCAAAGCAAATATTTTTTAAAAAGTACAAAATGCTTTATTTTCATTAGTTACTTGTGAACCATGGAGTATGGGGCTTATGAAAGAAAACATTAACCTTGCGTATGAGTTAAGATTGTGGACAGCACCTTAATTTTCCTTTAAATCCAACCTTAAAACATATAATTTCCTGTTGCTGAGTTTTCGACCTGTGTGGCAGACCCGCACTGCAGGGCGGAAAGTGTGGACGGAGATGGCCATGTTAACCGAGATGACAGTCGACTGGCCTGCAGGCCCCTTGGATTCAGGAAGCCTTCAGTCTACAGCTCTTGTGTTAATTTAGGTTTATTATGCAAATATTTCTGTACTCCCAAACAACTTTAGATTTGCTAAAATGCACATGAAGCCAAGTTTGGGTTCGTGTTTGTTATACTCCTGCTCACACTACCATTTATATATTTCCAAAGGGCAAATGCTCACTGGTTCTCAGCAGAATATCTTGAAGGATACAGCCCTGTGCACTCTCAGCAGTCCTGGAACAGTATTTCTAACACGGGGTCGGATTTGTGTTCATCGTCTACTGGCGACTCAGCATTTGAGGCCAGCTAAGCACCGTGAACATGCTGCAGAGCATTTGGAAAATCACCAGAGTTTGGGAACTGATAAAGCCTTTGCATGTTCGTTACTCATCCTTATGATTCAGCCTAAAACAAAAACTGAACCCCAGTTGGGTGGGTGCTGACCATCACCCTGAAAGCTCAGGACAAGTACATGGTCATGGTTCACTTCTGACAAGAGTGTTAATGGCAGAGAGAGAAGTTAAAAAGTGAAGGTGACAGGAACAGCACAGCCACAGGCAACCATCTTACCACTGTTCTCACCTAAAATAACCTTTCCGGCAGACTGATTCGGGTACCACCTGCTTCTAGGTTACGAGTGCTAGTTTCCCATCTGAAACCCATGTCTACCTGACTCAGTTCTTACTAATTCATTAGATCCTTTGAGAAAAGTGGGCTAGTTAGATTTCAACCATACACACTCTAAGCTAGTGAATAATGTTACCATTCACTGGTTTAGGCCTCAGGATTCTGTTCACAGAATTTTAACGACATAAAGGAGATGGAGTAAGAAACACGCTCATGGTTTGATTCCCTGTGGTCCCCCCTCTCCCGCCCACCCTGGCCCATCTCCTGCATGTACTCTTCATTTTAGATGTCCCTGTATGGCTAAGCAATGTAAATGTGGCCACTGAAGTGGGATGAACAGAATGCATGCGGGGCACAGGCCCCTTTCCCTTCTTGCCCTTCCAGCTGCCTGTCCTCACTCCACATTTATGCTAATCTGCCCCATCCTGACCGGCACCCGTCCTCTTGGGAAATCAGGACTTCTGAGGCTTACTATGTGACTGTGTCCTCAGGGTTATGATCCTTTAGCTTTTTTCTTTTCTGATTGATTGCAGGTCCTTGCCCTCTTATTACCAGAGCTATCTCTCTGCCTTTTAAGGATTATTCTAGGATGCTTGGGAACCCAGACACCTGTTCTGGGCACACTCCCTTTGAATCTCTGTACAGACGCTCAATCCAGAATTGTTTTCAGCCTCCCCAGTAGCTTTAAGGACAAGCAAACAAACCCATCTGCAAAGCGGTTTGGAAAATCCAGGACAAGGCTGATTAGGGGGAACTTGGCCATGGGACTGGTGTGGCACTTGCCTTCCCATTACCCAGCTGCCCCTAATACTCAAGATACTCAAGGTTGCTTTAAATGGTTGTGTGTGAATTTCCCCTTATAATAACTAAATGATTTCTCAGATCTTATCTCATGAGCAAAATTACCATTTCTAAACATGTTCTTTATAAATATCTGAATTCAAGGGTCTCCTAACAGTTTCTGGGCATTTAATAGACTCTCAGGGCAGGCAGTAGCAGGCTGGTTAATTTTTAGAACTGTTTGCGTGGTTGGGATTCTGATGGAAATGAGCTGGGTGCCTCGGGAGGCAGTGCATGAGCTCCTCAGGCAGAGGAAGTTAAAGCAGAGTGCAGTGAGGACTCCCAGAAGAAGACAGAAGTATCTAATGGTCACTGGTGAAGGGCAGCCCTGGGACAGCCCCAGTGACTCTCCCTCTTGGTGTGCATGCCCTTGTAATTTACCCCTCCGAAGTGTGGGATGCACCCAGTGACTTCTAATAGATAGAAAAAGTGGGGTATAGCTTCTGATATTAGCTCTCAGAAGGATGTAACTTCTGTTTTGTTCACACTTCCTCTCTTGCCCTCTGCTTGCTTGGTGAAGTCAGCTGCTGTGTTGTGAACTGGGATAGGGAGAGACTCGCATGGTGTGGAATGTGGCCAACCACTCATGAGGACTGAGGCCCTCAGTCCCACAGCCCAGGAGGAACTGACCCCTGCCCACATGCTCTTGTGTGGGCGTGGAAGCAGATCCTTCCCCACTCCAGCCTTCCGATGGGCACAGCCCCTGCTGGTGTTGCATTGCAGCCTGCGAGAGGCCCTGAAGCAGCGGAGCCAGGCAAATGGCACCTGCATTCCTGCCCCACAGAAACGGAGATAATAAATTTCATTCTTTCAAGTCACAATGTTTTGTAATGATTTGTTACATTGCAGCAGACAATTCATACAGCATGTTGAACAGTTGACTTCTGATATTTCTCCCAGACCTAGGATTTTATGAGTGTTCAGGGGTTAAAAAAATGATATTCAAAGGTATCAACTATATTGATATCTAAGCTGTTTTCTTTTTCTTTCTCCTCTCTTCTATAAATAAATTGTTGTGATTATCTGTTGGGATTCACTTTCCCTTGTATTTGGGCTTGTCAGCTGGCTGAAACCTTATTAGGCTAGTTAGAGAGAGTGAACTAATTTAGGCAAGAGTCTTTAGAAATCTTGGGAATCCAGCAGGAAAACTCCACCATCTGGTTACTAATGCAGTGTTCTTTGCATGTGAAATAAGAGCAATCACAGCTCAAGAAAGCAGTTCTGCGGTGTCAATGATTGCTCTGGGTCTGAGCAGTTTTTTCTAATCTAACCTGTTATTTTGACCTTTAGCACCAGGGCCCATCAGTGCCAGTCCTGAGTGGGTGGTTCCTTAAGTCATCTGTTTGAGGAGCTGCCATAACTGCTTTCTGCATAGATATGTTTGTGAATTAAGTGCTACTGGTTCAGGGAAAGAATTACAGTGCTTTATTGTGACTTGGGGAAGCTCAGGCAAGGTTTTACTACTGCGGTTCCAAAGATCTATTACTCTGCCAGCCCAGCTTAGTGGAGTTAATGTTTTGTATTAGGATTTCTAGTCTTTGTTCCTAGAGGCAGAGAAGAAAGTGACTTGTGAGGGCTTGGTGTTGTTGAAAGAAATAAAACAATGTAGTTTGAAATTTAAACAATTTAAATAAAAGAAAAATCTCAGCACAGTGAACTAAATTGCCCTTCTTTCCTCACAACACACAGGTGGACTTCACAAGGCTTCAGCCATGGTGTATTTTAAACCAACATACTGGTCTGGAAGACAGACCCCTAAGGAATTCAGTTGTGTGAAAAAAATCATCCTGTGCTCTCAGCATATCAAGTACCTAGAATACATTAGGAGCAAGTGCAAATGCTGCTTATGTTTCTAAATAGCATTCTGATTGTAAATGGTGGCTAGTTGATTATCTTTGGACCTGTTTGTCTCCACAGGTGGAGGTGGAGAGGGAACAAGAGCAACTGAGGGATTGTCACGGGTGGGCAAGTGCGGCTGCCCTTGAGCACCTCGTCCCAGAGCTTTGGTGCTGCCGACAGTGTCAGCCATTGAGTGTGTGCTCAGCATGGTGGTTCTCAGAGTCATTTGCAAAGATTTTCATTAAAAAGTTTGTGGTATATTTCCTGTAACATACCAAGGGACACGGATCTGAGAATATAGTTGAGGAAATGGAAACCTAGAGGTAAATCTTTCTTTTATTGTGATAAACTACAACATCCAATGTAAAATTGACTTTCAGCCATCGTCAAGTGCACCATTTGGTAGCGTTAAGTGCATTCACAATGTTGTGTGGCAGTTACTACCATCCAGTTCAGAACTTTTCATCACCCCAAGAGGAACCCTTTACCCATTAGGCAGGCACGCCCTATTCCTTCCCCTGTCAGCCCTGGAACCAACAATCTGCTTTCTCTCTCTATGGATTTACCTATTTAGTATATAGCATATAAATGGAATCATATAACATGCAGCCTTTGTCTCTGCTTCTATCATATTTCATTCCTTTTAATGTCTGAATAATATTCCATTGTGTGTATATACCATGTTGTATTTATCCCTCATCAGTTGATAGAGCAGGTTAAGTGTTTTAATAAGAATAATATTAACAAAAAGTATTTTAAGTATATCTGTGACCAATTAATAGATGACTATATCAGTAGTAATGATCATTTCTAACTAAACTTAAAAAATGAAGTATTTTTTTAGCCACCAGATTACAAGAATAGACTCCTTTTTCTGAAAGCAAAGATTTATGATTCATCTCTATCTTCTAAAATGCTCCAACAGTCAGAAAGGTGTTTGAAAGATGCGATGATCCTGAGAAAATGGATCTACTGAATGGTGTTGGATGTTTTGACTGATTCCTGCATTGACAGGCAGGAGTTCCTATGGGGAAGAGTTGGTCCCAGGAGCATGAGTGTGGGAGCCCTTGGGGGGTTCCAGGATGGAGGTCCAGGAGCTCCCGTTTAGGGCATGTGTATGTGGAGGCTCTGTTCCTGTGCCATTCTGGCTAGAATTTTGTCCGTGTTCACGCACGATTCTACTTCGGGCATGCAAATGATCATCACCTATTACAGACATGCTGTGGGGTTGGAGTTCCTGTCAGTCCAGCGTTCCACTTTACTCCCAGATTTACTTCTGCACCTGGCACTGTTGAACTTGAAGAAGGGATGGAATGCAGGATGGGAGAACCCTCAGGCAGAGCGCCTGGCAGTGGGTTTGAGATGGAGAGGCTGGTTTGGATGGTCAGAGGTGTCTCTAACCCACAGTTATATGAGGACAGGGGCTGTTCTGCTGGGTCATCCAAAACTTTATATTTAAACACAAGCTGATTTGGGGACTTCCAAGGGTAAGTAGGTGTCACAGACCAGAGAATGGGGGCGCATTTCGTTCTGTGGTTTCCACAGGCTTTGGCCAGTTTTAGTCGAGTCAGCCTTGCGTATTTGGGAGGCTTACGTTGCAGTCTTTTTTCAGGTTACTTCTAAAACACGGCAGTGACATCAGAGGAGGGGTAAAAAAAATGCCAGCTGCTTTGTAAACTAGGGCAGCAGGAACACAGGTGTTAGTAATTGCATGATTCTTTATACCATCCATAGTTTTCTTAAAAATCATATGTCTCTTCTGATTTTGTAAGAAATTCTTAAAATGCCTTACATAAGCCAAGCAGTTACAATTAAAATGGATAATAATAGCTTTTCCTTTTAGGAAAACAGCCCATGCCCTTAATTAGATCCCTGTGTGTACCGCACAGCATCTGTTTTCATGGTGCTTGCTGGAGAGTTTCAGTAAGCGAGACTGAATAATGATGTCCTGCGTCCCCCACCACTGCAGATCCCAGATGGGGTCCGCCAGTACCACTCCAAGTTCTAGTGTTGGAACCTCTCCCTGGCCCGCTTCTTCACTTATGAGGACAAGATCCCAGCTTGGTTCGTGTCTGCAGGTGAACATCATGTGGGTCACAGTTGAAGTGATTCACGAACCTGAGCATAATTCATCTACCTGAGGAGGGTGGTTTCTGAGAAGCTGCATTGTCTTTCTAGGAAGGTCATCACAGTACCTTGGTCATGATGATACAGCACGTCCTGGACTAAGTGCATGTATTCAGTATGACTGCGAGTGTAAAAGGCACTCACACGGAGTCTGGAACACGGTCAGTGCTCAGTGCATGGCCCTTCGTTTGGAGTGCGTTGGAAAAGATTTATGTGGGAGGCCGAGAATATTTTCCAGGTGGAAATGATATGAATGATGAGGGCATGTGCCAGACTTTCTCACACCACCTGCCAAACATTTGTATTTTTCTTTGGTACATGACCAGAAAGTTTAGGCTGATTCCACATGGGTTTTGCATACCCCTCATGGGGAAGCTTCTGGACAGAGGCAGAGAATTTGGTGAAACACTTTAAGGTGTTTCTAGAGTCCAGCTCTTCATACAAAAATCTTAAGCCCTTTCCAGCATCTCTGCTGAGTAGGCACCCTCCTGTTGGACCATCTTCCCCAGACGATCTGACTACTCTTATCTCTGGGAATGAAACACTTGCCTCATTTGTACTTTATGCACAGGAAACTCACCAGCTGCCCTTATTCCTCATAATTCTCAATCAGATCAGTTGCCTGATGGATGAATTGCATTAATTATAAATGGTTGGAGGAAAGTTGCTTCTAAGTTTTTTACCGTTTGTATTAGTTTCCTAGGGCCGCAGTAACAAAGTACCACAAACCGGGTGGCTTAAACCAACAGAAATGTATTATCTCACAGTTCTGGAGGTGGACATCTGAAATCAAGGAGCTGGCAATGCCATGCTCCCTGAAGGTCCTAGGGGAGGAGCGTTCCTTGGCTTCTGGTAGACCTTCGTGTTCCTTGGCTTATAAATGCATCACTTCAGTCTCTGCGTCTGAAGTCACAGAGTGTTTGTGAGTCTGTGTCTCTTCTCCTTTTACAAGGACACGAGTCATATTGCATAAAGGACCCATGATGCCCCAGTATGACCTCATTGTAGACTAATGACATCTGCAATGACCTTATTGCTAAAGTTAGTCACATTCTGAGGTACTGGGTGTTAGGATGTCAACATATATTTTGGAAGGACACAATTAAACCCATAACACCATTCAATCTATTTTTCTATGTCAACAATAAAATTTAAAAAGGAACTCAACCCTTCTGAGTCCCTAGAGACATATCTCAAGAAGTGTATACAAATAGGGAGCAGTGAGGATGTGACGTGGAGTCCTTATTCCCAGTGGTACTACTGAAGGAAGGTTTTACAAAAAGCTACAACATGGCTGATTCAGTGATTGCTCACTGAGTGTTATGATTTTATTCCCTGTAAGTTCTTATTAGATTTTCTTTTGTTCAATTTGAGTCACAATGCTGCTGTGTTTGCCAACCTTCTCAAACCCATATAATGCTGTTTTACTGTATCCCCATCAGCTAAACCAACTTTATTGAGTTTCATTTTTGGAATTTTTGTCAATAAACATCAGATCAATTCAATGTGCTTTGCCAGCTACCCATGCCCAGTCTCTGTATTTTGAAGCCTTCTTCGGAACAGGGGCATGCTCATCCTCTGGCCATTGAGATCCGCTGCAGTAATATGCGCTGCTGGGATTCAGAGTGGTATGGGCACAGAGCTTGCTGCTCACAGCCCTTCTCTGCAGCTCAGCACCACGTTGCATCCGGTGTCTGAGGACAGGTGCTCCTCTACATGTTTAGAGAAGGTCGCTACTTTGTAAGAGATGACTGGAGGTGGGAGATGGAGAGGGCAGTTGAGCAGGAAGTAAGGGTGAGGGGAGGGGAAGACCACCTTACTAATCAGGATTATCCGAATGGCTCCTGGAGGTGCCTGGGTTGAGACACACTGATCACTCCCACATCCCAATTGCCCAAGTTATTGGCCAGGCCGTTCTGTGTAGGATTTTTGGTCTTCAGGTGGATTGGGAAGAGAGAGTTCCACATGCAGGTGGCATGGGGACACTGGTAAGTGAGAAGGTCTAGAGCCAGACATCATTTATTTGATGGTTCACACGGAAACTTTAGGGTGTCACTGACAGCATATTCACCTCCCTTGTTTGTGAGGTAGAAAACGCCACTTCCAGTTGACTGCAGGCTTATCTATTACTGTCTTCACTATTTACCTTTCTTTCTTAATGAGACCAGATGGTTCTTAATGGTTATTGAAGTGATATCAACATCGTTTGATAATTTTGTGAGTTCATGAGTCAAACCTGTGGTTACCGAAATAGTTTCAGCTAATACTGCTGAGAGAAAATTTAAAAACAAATTGGTTATTACTGCTATAGCTCCAGTTTTACCTACTCCTGGGAACAACCTTCCTTTCAGAGGCTTTGTAACCACTTGCTATTCTTCTTTCAGTGAAGTCAGTCCTTCAACATAAGGAGAAGGAGAAGGAACAGGAAGAGATGGGATGAGTGAGCAGGAAGGCTGGGATAGCTGGGGGGCACTTTCTGTTCTTGGGGAATTCCATTTAAATCCTGGGAAGAAAGCATTGCCTAAACCCTTAGGGTCCCTGAAAGAGCAAGGAAGTTCACAATAGAAGAATTTGCTATGTTCTTATCGTACTTTCCAGCCTCGGAAGCAATGCCCAGTAGGATGACATGGTGGGCAACCTGGCGCAGCAGAAGCTGCGAAGCCCCAGAATGGATCCCTACACTTTCCATTGCACCGCTGTGACCGCCACTCCCTTTAATCTTGTGATTAACAAGATTTGGAGCCCACTGGCACTTCTCATCTACTAGAAGAAGAGTGTGCAAGATAGAACCATTAAATTAGGATTCACCTGCCGTACTAAAATATAGGAACCAGCTTGTCAAATCCTCTGAAAATGAATGAGAGCAAAATTGTCATAATGTGGATTCTAAATGAAAACATACATACATAGGCAGTACAAAGGCAAGAAATGTTTTTTGTAGAATATTTAGAACACACAGAGAAGTCCTGAAAGAAAGTAAAACTACTTCTAATTCTACCATATAGTGATAACCACTGGGATTGTGACGTACATCATTCATAACTGCATGCACACTCCCAGTTTGAATTGTGTTGCTCTTGCTGTTTCAGAGCATTTTCCCCTTAACAATACTGTTCATTACCGTATTTTTGGATGATAAGACGCACCTGGGTTTTAGAGGAGGAAAATAGGGAAAAAATTTTTGAAGAAAAAATATGGTAAAATATTTAATAACAAATAACAAGACTTTACCAATGTAAATGTAAACAGAACGCAACAGCAGCATTAACAACCATTATTCCTCCCAAAATGGGGGGCAGCGGTGTGCATTTTATAGTCCGAAAAATACGGTATTCCTCTAAAACTGATTTACATGACTACATACCGTTTCATCCTATGGCTGTGACATATTTGTTTAACTAATCTTCCATTTATTGGACATGTAGCTTTTCTCGGTTTTTCATCATGATAAGTAATGCTGCAGTCACCATCCCTGTGTGAAACTGTTCATGTGCACCCTTATGGATAAATTGCTTTGTTGAGTTCTTTTCCTTATTTTTGTCATTTTCTCAATACATGTGTGTTCACTTAGTAATAGCAATTTTAAGTTGTACTCATATACTATATTAAGGAAGGCCTTATTTTCTTTGCTCTCTTCCATGAAGCATTGTAGTTTCTCTTTTAAAAGCACTTCTTAAATTTAAGTAACTAGAATCAACTTAAAATTACCATATTCAACTACAAAACACACTTGAACATTGGACTCTGTGTTAGTTGGCTTGGGCTACTGTAACAGAATACCATAGACTGGTGATACACCACAGATATTTATTTTCTCACAGTTATGGAGTCTAAAAGTTTAAGATCAAGGTTCTGGCCAATTCAGATTCTGATGAGGACTCTTTTCTGGGGTTTCAGACCTGTCCTTGGTGTGTGTGCACTCATGGACAGAAAGTGAGCTCTCTGATGTCTTTTGTTGTAAGGACACTAGTCTCGTTGCATCAGGGCCCCACTTTATGACCTAATTTAACCTTAAACACTTCCTTAGAGACCCCCACCTCCAAATGTGGCTACACTGGGGGGTTAGGACTTCAACATATAAATGAGGGGGGTGGAGTATACAGTTCATAGCATTCTGACCCTGGCTTCCCAAAATTCGTGTCCTTATCACATGCAAAATACATTCATTTCATCCAACAGCCCCAAAATTTTCCCTCATTCCAGGAGCAACTCTACCACTGCATAATAAGTTGCTGAAAACTTAGTGGTTTAATACAACAAACATTTCATAGCTCACTACTTCGGTAGGTCAGGAGTCTAGCTTCACTGCGTCCCCTGCTCAGGACATCACATAGCTGCAAACAGCTCCATTCTTGAGCTCGGAATTCTCTTCTAAGCTCCTGTGCATGCGGGCTGATTTCAGTTCCTTGGAGCTATAGGATGGAGGTTCCTTGCTTTCTTGCTGGCCATCTTCTGTGGCCTGCTCTCAGCTCCCCAAAGCTCCCCAACGTTCTTTGCCACCTGGTGCTCTCACTTCTTTCAGCAGAATCTCTCTCTTTAAAGGCTTTCACCTGATTAACTGTATCACAAGGATAATCTCCTTTGTTCACCTTAAAATCATCTGATCCGGGACCTTAGTTGCATCTGGAAATTAATTTACCTTTGCAATATTCTATTGGCTAGAAATAAGTAGCAGTTTCCACCCACAATGAAGGGGAGGGGAAGAACTGAGGCCACCTTAGAGTGTATCTGCAACAACCTATAAAGCTATACCTGATCAATCAATTTTAGATATTACTAAGTACTTTTCTTGATACATAGTATTTTAGCTCTTATACCTCCCTTCCTCTTCTCTTCTGTACCCTCTCACTTTAGTTATATCACTTTTAAAAAAAATTAAATCCATGCATGAAGCCTTTGTTACTATGTTATGTAAATTTGTGGGTGGCGGACATCTACCATGTTTTGTAACTGCAGTCTCTTTTGAACATTATTGCCGTTTGTGAGGAATTATCTGCCCACTGTTCCCCCTGCATTTCTCCATTATCTTCTAACTTATGTTTTTAAAGATTTTATTTATTTATTTTTAGACAGAGGGGAAGGGAGGGAGAAGGAGAGGGAAGGGGAAACATCAATGTGCGGTTGCCTCTCGCATATCCCCTACTGGCCCACAACCCAGGCATGTGCCCTGACTGGGAATCAAACTAGCGACCCTTTGGTTGGCAGACCAGCACTCGAACCACTAACCCACACCAGCCAGGGCCTCTCCTAACTTCTAATGTTGCTGTTGAGATGCCTGCAATAGACTAAACTGTCAAAAATTCATATGTGGATTAAATATAAGATTAAATGAGGTCATCAGAAGAGAAAGAGAGAGAGAAAGAGTGCTCTTTTTCTCCACATGCACAGAAGAAAGAGGAGTCACAGCAAGAAGGTAGCTGCCTGCACGCCAGGAAGAGAGCTCTCACTAGCACCTGCCATGCTAGCACGCTGATCTTGGACTTTCAGCCTCCAGAACTGTGAGAAAATAAATGTCTGATGCTTTAGCCACCCGGTCAATGGATTTTATGCTGGCAGCCCAAGCAGACTCACACAGTGCCCGATGCTGCTCTGATGCCTTTGTGTGTGACCTGGGGTCCGTCTCTGGAAGTGCTGAGGCCCGCTCTTTGTTGCTGGCGTTCTGAAACATGATAATGTCTCTTGATGTAGGTCGTGTAAAACAGTTCACTCCATGGATGTTTCAACTTGTAGATTCAGCTTTACTACCTCAGCTCTAGAAATGTTTTTTGTAGTATTACGATGTTCTCCCTAATGTTTTCTCCTTCTGGAACTCCCGGTATTTGGGTGTTAGACATTCTGGTGTAACCCTTCATTTTCTTGCCTTTTCTTCCTATTGTTCATCTTTATCATTTTTTAAAAAGTTGGCTTTACCATTTAATTTCTTTATTGAATTTACAAGTTGACTCTTGTATTTCTAACTTCCAAGAGCTCTTAAATGCCAATTCTTGTAATTATTATTAAATAGGATATTATCCGTGTTTCATAAATGTAACATTTGGAAGTTTTCTTCTGCTTTCTGCATTATTTCCTCCGAGATTTTAGGAGTGGGGTTGGGAAGTTTTCTGTTTGCAGTTTTCTCCACTTTGGAGTTTTCCCTCAAAAGAGATTGGGAAGGAGATCAGGGTCTGCTTGTTTTCCATGCAGAATTCCAAAGAATTTCCTGAGTGCATCTCCCATCTCATGTGTGCCTCCTTATACTGAAGCTGATGTCTTCCAAACCTGAGCATCTCTGGACTTCTGAACTGCAAAGTGGCTCAGATCTCAGCGTTGTCACCCCTACTGACACTTAAGTTTGAATGCACCCTCCTCTGCAGAGTATTCTCCATCACTCCATTTCTTCCTGTCTTTTCACGTTGTTATTTCTGTGACAGATGTCTTCTGTCTCATTAAACAGAGACATTGTCTTTCCACATCTCTCTTGTTTTGAGTGGCTTGAGGGATTATTTTTCAAGAGAAAGGTCCACAGATGTTTCTACTCTGCCATCGTGAGTCCAAGAACACTCAAGGTCCTTTTAGCATGTTTTTCTACTTCCCCGGGGGGAAGGGCAGTCATTTTGAGTTTTGTCGAGATTATGGAATCTAAAGCTAGGACAGGGCCTTTGCACGTCCCAGAGGGGGAATCAATGGATATAGAAGAAAACTGGAAAAACTTAAATCCCATTACGGGTTTTTCAAAACTGCAGAAAATTAATAAATGGTCTGTTTGAATTATGGAATTTCCTGTTGATAATGCCTGTTGCTTGTAACTAGTTTGTCAAAACTAGAGTTCACAGAAACACTATGTTTTGACTACAATATTAGAATTCTACAGTGAGACATACCAGGTGATTTGAAGCTCTCTGTCACACTGAATTTTTTGTAAGCCATACTTGTTCAGCCTTTAGAAACTCAGAGAACTTGGCAGTGCTCTCTGGCCAGGATGAAGCAGCCTGGGAATAACCACATCAGGCTTAAATTGGGGGTGGCAGAATGCTGGCACTTTTTAAAAGCTCATCAAGGTGAAGGCTTGGGTTCCCCAGTAACCAAGAGGAATGATCCAGGGCTTGGCTTTGGGCTTCTCCAGGGTTCAAAATGGTATTCTGGTCCCCTGCTTTCAAGGTTAGTGGAAGAATATTTCTGAAAAGGCTTAGTTATTTCGTGTTTGCTATTTACTGAACTCAAAAGTTTGGTTTACATTAGCAGGACTTTGGCAAATTGTGTAGAAGGGATTTAAAACAATTCTCTGCTTGTATGAAAAATGAGCCTGCGACTCCTGGCTCTTTAGAGCTCCTTGTGGGAGTCCTGGTGTAAAATGATATTTCACATGCCTGATTGGAACTGTGAGCCAAGCAACATCTGTATTGTTTTAATAAACATTTCCTTGTAGAAGTGAAAATTTCTTCTTCAGCCTTTTTATGGTGCTAAGCAGATCGACTCATCATACATACACACCAGTACTCAGAGAAGGACTGTCAACAGATTTACAATACGCATTTGCGGAGATTCTGTGGAACTGTTTTGGAGCTAGCGTTCTCCGCTTTCCTTCCAATCACTGTTCCGTGTTACAGGAATATTCCCAGGAGTTCAGCTTACAGGTGCATGTGGGCAAGACAGCTTTTTCCTAGAGGCAGACCCTCTGGTGCTGTATTAAGCACCCAGAAAATGTCCCTACCTCTCCAAATAGTTTGTTGGCAATATTATCCGCCCCCCTCGCGAGGGCTTTTATTCTACATCTAGGGATAAATTCTACCTTAACCTTCAGCACCCTTGGGAAAGGTAACACACAGATGTAAATTTCCAAAGGCACAGTCACCCCAGACCTGATTGTGAATCCACCTCTCAGCATGTAAGTGACAGAGAGGAGGGAGCTGGAGATGTCAGTAAAACAGGAGGAAAGGGCTTGGTTAAAAGGAGGATTTGTATAGCGAGACAAGCAATATGATTTGAAAACCACAAACTACTTAGCTGTCAGACTCAATTTTTAGAAGCCCGCAGCCAGAACGGCTGCAGAAATGAAGGGAGGCAAACTTTTCCTGCTTTTAAATTTTGCTGAGGGCAAGCCCTGCAGACGGTCAAGGGACAGGAAACGCCTGCCATGCATGGGGAAAATGCGGGCGGACCCTGGAGTGTGGTGTCCCAGAATGTCAGGGGAACCCTGAACTCTGCTCTCTCCTCTGTGCGCCCAGAGCACATGCCTCAGCATGCTTGGACCTGTGGAAGGGACGCCTCGTCTGGACAGTGTGGCTCCAATCAGGAAGAATGCAAGTTACATTGCTAGAAGTATTTGCTCACACTGAGTTTCTAGCACTTAATAAGGTAATATTTTTTAAAAGGGTGAAAAGGACAAAAAATTCTCAAATTCTTTTTTTTTCTTTTTTTAATATATTTTATTGATTATGCTATTACAGTTGTCCCATTTCTCCCCCATCATTCCCCTCCACCCTACACACCCTCTCCCACCCACATTCCCCCTCTTTAGTTCATGTCCATGTGTCATAAGTTCTTTAGCTTCTACATTTCCCATACTATTCTTGCCCTCCCTCCCCCTGTCTATTTTCTACCCACTATCTATGCTACTCATTCTCTGTACCTTTCCCCTTCTCTCCTCCTCCCACACCTCTGTTGCTAACCCTCCATATGATCTCCATTTCTGTGGTTCTGTTCCTGTTCTAGCTGTTTGCTTAGTTTGTTTTTGTTTTAGGTGTGGTTGTTAATAGCTGTGAGTTTGCTGTCTTTTCACTGTCATATTTTTATCTTCTTTTTCTTAGATAAGTCCCTTTAACCTTTCATATAATAAGAGCTGGGTGATGATGAACTCCTTCAACTTGACCTTATCTGAGAAGCGCTTTATCTGTCCATCCATTCTAAATGACAGCTTTGCTGGACAGAGCAATTTTGGATGTAGGTCCCTGCTTTTCAAGATTTCAAATATTTCTTTCATAGAGATGGAAGAAAAACTGGGACTCAAATTCTTCAAATGGAAGTAAGGATAGTTGTTCAAAGTATTACTTTAAAAGCAGAATCCCAACTTCTTTGTAATCTAGGAGAAAAGATGCTGGGTTGTGACATTCTCCACCTTCAAGATTTTTATTAAGAATGCCCCTTTATCTGTAACAGTGGTTCTTTACCTATTTGAGGTTTTGGTTTCTCTTTAAAAAAAAAGCTCTTCCCTAGTAAATGTGAACGCATGCATGCACACATGTATGCACATTCTTTACTTATGATTTTTAGGGCCTTTAACATTTTCATATTAAAAAACTTGGCCTACAGGACAAATTCCAACTCCACAAGCTTTCATCTAGATTTTTCGTAGTTTAGCCCCAAGGTGCATCTCCATTAAGGGATCATTCTTTGATGCAAGATTGTGCCTGGAGAGTAGGCTGAGTTCTAAGCCAAAGTGATGTGTGACAGTCTCCAGACAGTCTGTAAGGGAAGGTATCATGAGGTGGTATGCGAAGCACTGAAATGGGCACTAAGTTTTGTAACTCTTCATTGTGCAATTCTGGGCAGGGGTTGAGAGAACATATCGTTTAGTTTGGGGGGGCCTCAATATCCTTATCACATAACTAAGGGTGGTTCAGCGATCTCTCTCATTTCTCTTACTTCTGAGTTTCTAGACTTTTTGATTCCAGGTAATCACCACCTCACCTGGGGCAAGGCCCACTCCCAGGAATTCATTTATTAGACCACTTACAATGCAAGGACATTGGAGAGGATCCCAAACCATAGAGTGTAGGGCCCTAACAACCTTGTGCTGAAGCAGGCCGAGGATGTTCTGAGTACAGACAGCTTCCATCACAAGTCGGTGTCTGCCTCTACTTCTCCCCTCTTCTGGCTCCCTTTCTCTGGTTCTGTGAACTTTTGGCTAAAACGTACCCACTGACTTATCCCAGCATTTACATACTCCTGATGCATTCACTTCCTTTTTTGTATGTGTTTCCTTAAAATATATTTTAAAATTACAGTTGACAGACAGTATTATAATACTTCAGGTATATAGCATAGTGATTAGGCGTTTTACAAAGTAGTCACCCCAATAAGTCTAGTACCATCTGATACTATACACAGTTATTATAATATCATCAGTTATATTCCCTATGCTGTACTTTACATCCCCATGACTATTTTAATAACTGGCAATTTGTACTTCTTAACCCCTTCACTTTTTTTTCCCATCCCCAACCTTTCTGCATTCACTTCCTGTGAGAGTTAGGTTTCCTGCCTCACTAACCTACCTGGCCCATGTAGTCATATCCACTCTTGGCAGAGGTACCTTGCCAGCCTATCTCCTATTGCCTTGCTCCTTCTGGCTGCCAGCTCCTCTGGCCACCCTTATCTCAGTACTTATCTCACCCTTGTCTCACATAGACGTGACCTGAGGATGGCCATCCCTTCTTCAGGGCCTTTCCCTTTCTCAGTCTGCTTGGACTGCCAGAACAGAATTCCATAGGCTGAGTGGCTTAAATAACAGACCATTATCTCTCACAGTTCTGGAGGCTGGAAGTCAGATCAGGGTGCCAGCGTGTAGGTTCTGGTGAGAGCCCTCTTTCTGGCTTGCAGATGCCACTTGCTCACTGTGTGCCATGGCAGAGAGCGAGGGGACTGGTTTCTGCCTCCTCTTGTAAGAATACCACTCTCATCATGACCTCGTCTAATCCTAATTGTTTCTTAAAGGCTCCATCTCCAAACAGCATCACGTTGTGCGTTAAGGGCTTCAACATACGGATTTGAGTGGAACACAGCACTCTCACGTCTGACCATAGACAAAAGGGATAAGAAATGACCGTCAGAGGAAAACAGAGAGAATTGGGGGCAAGGGGGCAAAAAGAAAAATAAGGAGCCCCAGAGTCTGAATTTTTATTTGCCAACTATTTCCACTGATTCTAATTTAAGCTTTTAGAGAACATTTCTTGACCTTCATTCAGGCACCCCGATGAACATGTAGCTTTCACGCTGGAACATCTTTTAGATTGAGAGGAGAAGTTTTCTGGGGGAAATGCTGGGCTTCATTTTGAAACAAATGGAGTGGAGTTGGTGGCAGCAATTGAAATAGGAATTCTTAAATTATCCTCCTCCAGCTTCTACAGACCTTTCCCCTCAAAGACTCACATACAAATTTCATGCATCCTCTGGCAACAGGGTGGCTGGACACAAGAGTCTGTCATAGACAACATGAATATAATCTCTAAAGAATTCCACCCTTGGCCTTAATGGAGTAGAGCGTTTCCTTGTGGTTGCTTTCGGAAGAAGGTCAAGATGAGCAGAGACCACCAGGCATGTTTCAAGGAGGATATTAGATTTCAGCAGGGCCAGGAGCTCAGGAGTGAGTTATTAGAGTTTTGTTTACTATACCCTCTGGCTATATTCTTAATTAGGTGGAACTGATAAGCTTGATAAATTCTGAACTATTGCTTTCTGTTTGCCAATAACAAAATATTACTGTGTAGGATGTTAGTTATTTTCCGCATCAAACCCTTTCTGTTTTCCTGAAGATATCATTAGTTTCCATTTCAATGGACCTTTTGTTCAGAGGGAGAAAAATGTCCTTTTTACCTTTTTTAATTAAGGCACCTTGGTGACTACTATATGATTTCTTTAGACTTTCCTCTGAGCTCCATTCTCTATACTTCCTTCTCTTCAAGGCCCCCAGGGTTTTGCTCTCTCAGAGATCAATTGAAGTACTCAAACACAGGTTATTGTTTTACAACTCTTGCTAGCATTTCTTACCTTATATTTTCTTTTTCCTCTCTTCTTTCTTCTTTCTTTCCTTCTTTTTCATCCATCTCTTCTTTCTCTTTCCTTCCTTTGTTCCTTCCTTCCACTATGAATTAGGCAAACCCTATTGTCACAGATCTCATACATATAAACATTTGATTCCTGTTTTAAAATAGTGAGAAGCTATATGGGAAGTATTTTTAAGGGCCTCCAAACCACCAGTAGTAACAGCAAGAACAAAAAAACATAAAAAGAGAATATGTGTTTATGTTTATGAAGCAATCACATACATAGGTTTATACATATAATTAAACAAACGTGACATACTGGAATATTTTCTTAGTGATGTCCTGAAACCATAATTATATCTTACTGAAATATTTAGTCATGTTTTAACAGGTCCAAGAATAATTATTTTACTGTTCTTTTTGGAAGGCGAACTTCGAAGTCTAAAAGTTCAATTAATTATCTCAGAGTTGAAACAGTTTAAATGTAGAAGGATTTTTTCCAGGGTGGTGTTGAATAATACAGATTTAAGTGTGAGTTCAATTGTTGAAGGCTAGAAAGATATCCTTTAGCTAACCCCCTCATTCAAAAATATCCAGGAAGTTTATTCCAAGTAATTACACCTAGGAAATGAACCAGATCATTGAGAGGTAAAGGGAAACATCTAGATTTTAGAAATGCACAGCAAATGAGATTGCCAGGAGTACATCTGGGAAGGAGCAAATTATTCAAGGATAAGGCCTGTGAATTGTAGCAAGTTACCCTCAAAACAAAAGAATGTCAAACAGTAGGCAAAAAATGCTCTTTCATTTTACATAGGAAGAGGCTATTTAGGAAACGAGTACTTGAATCATTTTTGTAAAAGCTTTTCCCTTTCAGAATTTATGTCAGAAATCTGACTTTCAGGATATTTTCTGTGGTATTGCCACATTTTCCTGTGTCTGGGCTACTTTGAGGGGCGTAAGAAAGAAGCTCGAGGTAGAAAGTGTAGGGAAAGAAAATAAAACTAAGGATTAGAAATGACAAATATATGACTAAATATAAAAGACTATTTAAATTTATTTTCCTCTTTGCTTCTCCTAAGTTCTTCAAAAGACATTCAAAATTGTATAAAGGAATAGTTATAGCACTGTACTGTTGGGTTCATGATACATACACAGCAGGTGCTCAAGTATCATTGTTTCATTCAGCATTGCTGTGTTATGACCTTGATGAGATGCTGTAGGAACTTAACTCTTGTCTGTATCAGTCAGCCTATGGTAAAATTGGTACTGATATACAGTGTTTTGCTTAAAGTCACAGAACCTATCAGTGGCATTAAGCAAGGACTCACTATACATGTTATATATGTGCAATAATAACATAAAGGAGGAGAGGAAATGGGGCTATATTGAAGTAAAAGTTCTATATTTTACCAGAATTAAGTCAGAATCAAACTGAAGTAGGTTGTCATAATTTAAGATTCATATTGTAATCCCTAGAGCAACCACTAAGGAAATGGATTTAAAAAGAGTTTAAAAAAATGGAGAGAAATTAAACTAGCATACTACAAAATATCTAGTTTAATACAAAATAAATTAGTAAGAAGGAAACGGGGAAAAAAACTCAACACATGGAAAAAATAGCTAAATAGTACATGTAAAACTAACCATATCAATGATTAGATTAAATGGACTAAACACCCCAAACAAAGGCTGACATTGCTGAAATGGGTGAAAAGCAAGGTCTAACAATATGCTGTCGGAAACAAGTACACTTTGGAGTCTAAAGACAAATATTTTGAGTAAGAAAAGACATAAAAAGATATACCATTGCAAATAGTAACCATAGTAAAGCTTAAGTGGTTATATTAATATCAGATAAAATAGGCTTCAGTCTAAAAGTATTACTGGAGCCCTGGCCAAGTGTCTCAGTTGTTTGGAACATTGTCCTGTACACCAGAAGGTTGTGGGTTCCATCCCTGGTCAGGGCACGTACCTAGGGTGTGGGTTTGATCCCCAGTCAGGGCACATGCGGGAGGCAACTGATCAGTGTTTCTTTCTCACATCGATGTTCCTCTCTCTATCTCCTTTCTTCTCTCTCTAAAATCAATAAATATATCCTCGGATGAGGATTAACTTAACAAGTATTACTAGAGACAAAGAGGGGCATTTAACAATAATAAAAGAATCAAAAACAGCAAGATATAGTAAAACAAGTACACCAGTGCCCCCCAAATATACAAACCAAAATCTGATGGAAGGAAGAAAGAAATGTCAAATTCAACTATACGAGATGGAGATTTCAAAACTTTTCTCTCAATAATTTTGAGAATAACTAAGTAGAGAATCAGCAAAGATATAGAAGACTTGAATGGCACCATCAAATTGGACCTAAACAGAAGAAAATGATATGTATGGAGCACTGCACCCAACAACAGCATAATATATATTCTTTTCAAGCACAGAAACATGTTTTCCAGGATAGCCTATATGCTATGTCATGAGACAAATTTAAGATGATTGAAATCATTCAACTATAACAGAATTAAAATAGAAAGCAACAACAAAGAAATTTTGAGATTCACCTAATATTTGGGAATTAAACAACATAAGATTCTACATACCTCATGGATAGAAGACATCAAAAGGGACACTAACAAATATTTTAAACTGAATGAAATTGAGAACACAACATACTAAAAACTGTGGTACAGCTAACATAGTATTTAGAGAGAAATTTGTAGGTTTAAATAGCTATATTAGAGAAGAGGTTCTCAAAGCCGGGGGGGGGGGGGTGGGAAGCAAATTAAACCCTGAGCAAATAGAAGGAAGGATATAATAAACAGTAGAAATTAATGAAATAGAAAGCAAAAACACAATAGAGAAAAACCAATGAAATCAAAGAGATGAAGAAAACTGATAAATCTTTAGTTAGACTGACCAAGAAAAAGAGTGAGGACACAATCAGAAATGAATGAAGGGACATTACCACTGACCCCACAGAAATGAAAAGAATTATAAAACAAATATTGTATAACTTTATGCCAACAAATTAGACAGCTTAGATGAGATGGACAAATTCCCAGACAGGCATTAATTACCAAAATTAACTAAAGGAAAAACGTTAAAAAATTCAATCGAAGTGTCACAAGTAAAGAGATTGAACTAGTAACTAAAAATATGACCACAAAGAAAACCCCAGTCCCAAATAGCTTCACTGTAAATTATACCAAGTCTCTAAAGGTGAAATAATACAAATTCCAAACTCTTTCAGAAAATAGAAGAGGGAGGAGCATTTCCCAACTCATTCTTTTTTTTTTTTTTAATTTTTATTTTAATTGTTGATCTTGTACAGTTTTCTGTCTTTTATTCTCACCCGAACCCACCACCCCAGCCCTCCCCTCCTCCCTCCCATTTCCACCCCCCCATAGTTTTTGTCCATGTGTCCTTTATACTTGTTCCTGTAATTCCTTCCCCTTTTCCCCTGAAATTCCCTCCCCTCTCCCCTCTGGTGACTTTCAGCCTGTTCTCAATTTCTGTGTCTTTGGTTATATTATGCTTGTTTGTTAGTTTTGTTGATTAGCTTCCTGTTAAAGGTGAGATCAGATGCCCATCAGTAAATGAATGGATCAAAAAACTGTGGTGCATTTACACAATGGAATTCTATGCAGCAGAAAGAAAGAAGGAGCTCATACCCTTTACAACTGCATGGATGGAACTTGAGAGCATCATGTTAAGCAAAGTAAGCCAGGCAGTGAAAGACAAATACCAACTCATTCTTTGAAGGTCGTATCACCCTGATGCCAGAGCCAAATGAAGAAATGACAAGGAACGAAAACTACAGGCCAGTTTTCCGTGGGGACATAGACGCAAAACCCTTTAGAAAATATTAGCAAACTGAATACAACAACATCTGAAACGATGATTACACGCCATGACCAAGTAAGATTTATCTGCAAACCACAAGTTGGTTTAACATCCCAAAATCAATTAATGTAGCATACCATATTAATACAATAAAGGACAAAAAACCTCTCACATAATTAATTAATGCTAATCTCTTAATAGTGACTTGAATGCTTCACTAATCCAATTTGATATCATACTGGAGGTTGCAAATAGTGAACTAAATCAGGAAAAAGAAGTTAAAGTCATCTAGATTGGAAAGAAGTAAAAGTGTGTGTTTGCAGACATATGATCCTATATAGAAAATCCCAAGGAAATTACAAAAAAGCTACCAAAACTAAGAAGAGTGTTTAGCAAGTTTCCAGGATAAATGATCATTTTACACAAATCATTTTTCTATGTCTTAGCCACAAACAATCCAAAAATGAAATTAGGAAACAATTCCATTTATAGTAACCTCTAAAAGAATAAAATACTTAGGAAAAAATGTAACAAAAGAAGAGCAAGGTTTTTACAGTGAAAATTGAGAAACATTGCTGACAGAAATGTAATAAGCAAATGGAGAGATATTCCAAGTTCATGAGTTGGAATATTCAGTATTAAGTTGACAGTTCTTCCAAATTCAGCTATAAGACTCACATTGTCAATATCGAAATATCAGCAGGATTTTTTTTTTTTGGTAGGAATTGGCAAAGTGATCCTAAATATATACAAAAATACAAGGACTTACAGTAGCCAAAACCATTTTGAAAAAGAAGAACAAAGTTGGACAACTTACCCTACCCAGTGTCAATACTCAGAATAAGGTACATCAACTAAGACTGTAGCATTAGCATAGGAAAAACAAAGATCAATAGAACAAAATTTAGTATGCATAAATAAACTCTTACATTTACAGTTTACTGAGTTTGGCAAGAATACAAAGGCAGGTTAGTGGGAGAAACAGCAGTCTTTTCAATTATGGTGTTGGAATAATAGGCCATTTTTTCCCCAGGAAAAAAGGAAACCGTCACCTAAATCATACACCATATACAAAAATAAACTTAAAATAGATCATAGACTGAGATGTAAGACCTAAAGCTCTGAAATCTCTATACGAAAATGTAGGAGAAGGTCTTTGTGACCTCGAGTTAGCCAGTGGTTCCTTAGATACCAAAGCTACCTCCCATAAAAACATTTATAAATTGGACTTTATCAAAATTAAAACCCTTTGTTCTTCAAAAGGTATCATTAAGAAAATAAAAGGAAAAGCCTCAGATTAAGACAAAATATTTGCAAATCCGATAAAGGACCGTACCCAGAAAATACATACAAACACACAGACTATATACATACCCTACTGCAAATCATATGCTTGTAATATCTGATGGAAGGCTTGTATGTGGAAGAGATTTTAAAATTCTCTTAAAACTAAGACAATAACCCAGTTAAAATTTGGCAGAAGATTTAAATAGTCGTTTCACCAAAGAAGGTATGTAAATAGCTAATGAGTGCTTGACAAGGTGCTTAACTTCACTAGTTAGTGGGGAAGTACAAATGAAAACCACCACTACACACCCACTCAAATGGCTGTAAGTAAAAATATCAAGAGATGAGGATGTGGGGGAACTGCAGCCCTGCAGCACGCCGGTGGGTATGTAAGACAGGACAGCCACTGGAGAAAACAGCTTGGCATTTTCTTAAAAGGCTAAATGTGAACTTAAATACAGCTCAACAATAACTCTCTTAGATATTTACCTGAGAGAAATGAAAACATATGGCCACACAAAGACTTGAATGTGAGTATTCATGATATTATTGTTTATAATAGCCCCCACCTGGAAGCAATCCAAATGTCTATTCACTGATGAATAGCTAGATAAAATGTCATAAAATGAATTATCTACATAATTCAGCAATAAAAAGAGAATGAACTATTGATACACATTACATCATGAATGAAGTTTAAAAACATTGTGCTAAGTGAAAAAAGCCAGGAAGGACAGAATACGTGGTCAATTTATATGGGATGCAAAATATCTACAGAGACCAAAAGCGAGTCAGTGGTTGCCTGTGACTGGGATTGGGAATGAGGATGAAGAGTAGCCAGGCACAAGGGAACTTTTTAGAAATGTTCTAGAACTGGATCATGGTGGTGATGTGATCATAATATAATAACACAAATGTGCTGAAGATCATCAAATATTCCACTTACAGTAGATAAATTTTATGTAAATTTTACCTTATCAGAGCTATTAAAAAAAACACCTTGTAGTTAGATATTTACGGGAAAATTTGCTTGGTAGAACTATCACGAAATTCTTTATGTAACCTACTAAATAGGTAAAATTGTTTGCAAATCATATATCTGACAAAGGGTTATTATTCAAAATATATAAATAACTCATACAACTCAACAATAAAACAGTCGATTACAAAATGGGCAGAGACCTGAATAGACATTTTGATGTTTTTCCAAGGGAGACATACAGATGGCCAACAGACATGAAAAGATGTTCAACACCACTAGTTGTTATGGAAATGCAAATCAAAACCACAATGAGATATCACCTCACACCTGTTAGAACGGCTGTTATCAAATAGATAAGAAATGAAAGTGTTGGAGAGGATGTATAGAAAAGGGAACCCTTGTGGGAACGTAAATTGGTGCAGCCTCTATGGAAAACAGTATGGAAGTTCCTCAAAACATTATAAATAAAACAACCATATGGCCCAGGGATTCCACTTCGGGGTATATATCTAAAAGAAACGAAAACAGGATCTCAAAGACATATCTGCACTCTAATGTTCACTGCAACATTACTCACAATAGCTGAGATATGGGAACAATCTAAATATCCGTCAACAGATGAATGGATAAAGAAAATGTGAGATATATGTATATATTATTCATCCACATGAGAGAAGGAAATCCTGCTGCTTGTAACAACATGGATGGACCTTGAGGGCATTATGCCAAGTGAAATAAGTCAGATAGAGAAAAACAAATACTGTAGGATATCGCTTATATGTGGAATCTGAAAAAGCTGAACTCATTGAAACAGAGCGGAGCGGTGGCTTCCAGAAGCTGGGGGCTGGGGGAACGGGAAGATGGCGGTCAAGGCTACAGATTTCCCATTGTAAGATGAATGAGTTCTGAGTATCTAATGTTCAGCGTGGTGATTACAGCTGACAGTACTGTACTGCGTACTTGATAAGTTCCTAACAGTGTAAATCTTAAATGTTCTCACCACACACACACAAAATGGTAGTTATCTTTATTTGTGTGTGTGGTGAGAACATTTAAGTACTATGTGACGTGATAGAGGTGTTAGCTAGCACTACAGTGCTAATCATTTCATAATCTATAAAGTGTGTGTAAATGTACCAAATCAACACGTTGTACATCTTAAACTTACACAATGTTTTATGTCAACTATATCTCAATAAAGCTGGAAAAAAATGTCAATCTACTTTGTCTCTTAGTTGATTTTTAAAATGCTGGACTTATCCGAAGTTTGTTCTGGCATCGACTCTTTACACTGCAGTAAGTGGTATATACCTGGCCAACAGTATTTCAAAAATATATTGTGTAACTGGGTAATTGGTACTCATGCTGATAACATATATTTAATTACAACAGTAAATTTTCTTACAGACTACTCCCAGTATTTTATGAATTTTATTGTGGGTTTTTAGAAGTAACCTTTTACATTTTTGTAGAAAAATATATTTAGTGGACAACAGGAAAATTAGCTTTATGGACTGCAACTATTATTTTGCCCTTCTCTGAACTGGCTGCAGCCATTTGTGAGCTTGCCAGAAAAAGATGTGCTGTTAGAAACAATAGTAATTGGCCTTTCTCTATGACTGTTTAATGATCTTGCATTAATACGTACTAATGTATCCAAATTAATGTCATTTTTTTAAGCAGTGGAAGTTTAGAAAGTGAACCAAAGAAATGCTATCACTTGCTTTGTTTTATAAAATAAAACTGAACAGAATGGTTGATTATAATGTGGCTAATTTGCATGTATTGTGCTTACATTTTGTTTGGCCCATATCCTCAGGAATAATGAGATTCTAGAAGAATTCCATTAGACTCTTGGCTATGCCATCAATGCATGAAATGTATACATATATGCATATTTTCTGCCTTCTATCATTTGAATGCACACAAACATATCATATGATATAAAATCATAAGTCTGACTTTTTAAAAAATACACGATAGAAATTATACCCAATGATGTCTACCATCCCATCACTTTCTGAGACTAAGCTTGTGAAAACCATGTTGCTCAGACATTTCTGTTGCTCAAACCAGTTTTGACTCTAAAATAAAGGTAGACAAAATTTGCCTTAGATTTTTTTTAAAATAGTAAAACTGACAAACCTTTGCCCTTGGAGGATGTTTACAACAACTGGGAGTGGTTCAGGGTCAAACTTACTGATGAAGATGGTTTATCAGATTGGAGAATATAATTTTTAAATGAAAACAGAGTATCTACATTTAGTATTGGGATATGTACAAATTGTTTTAAGGAATGGCAGTGTCTATAGATATTAGAGCATTGCTTGTTTTTTAAATGGACATGAGTTTTCTTGTGACGCTAAGTGAAGGAAGTCTTTTAGTGTAACAGTTAGTTACTGTATAATACTTGAGAATCATACAAATCACAGGGTCAACCTGAGCTGAAATTTGGAGAGGGCCAGAGCTGCCCATCCACACGGGGCTGAAGATCTGGCCTCTAGTCCCTCCAGTCCATCTTCTGTTCCCATCAAGTGATACTGTAAAATGGTAAGTTAGTGTTTCCTCACTTTGAAAGTTTCATTGGCTCCTCAAACTTAAAAACGTGTAAGTGGTCCTATTAACTTGAGTTTTAAGTAGAGTAATTTTTACACATGTCCTCAGTCTTCCATTTGTCAAGTCCTTTTCCAGTACCCATCAGCGAGGGGAGAAGGGTGGCTTCACGGGGACTCAGCACCGCCTCTCTGCCCCGCTCCCTCCCAGCGGTGACTCTCTCTTTGTCAGCTCCCCACCCCCAATAGCTCCATCTCCGGAACTCTGAAAGGGTCTGCTCGGGCCTGGCTGTGGTATCCAGGAAGTCGACATTCTCTCCACGTTTTTGAGGCATTTTTTCCCCTACAATTCTTATTTATTGTTACTTTCCAATGTCCAGCCCTTGATCACTTCCTGCAGCTGGAGGTGCCCATCTCTTGGAGGGGAAAGCCCACTACAGAGGGACCAGGCCCTTAGTGAGACATTTTTGCTTCTTTCCTATAAAGCTCCTCCTCCATGGCACACAGGGAGGGGTGGGGAAGGGTGAAAATTTGAACCCTGGACTGTCTGCCAACCTCCTCCACCATTTTCTCCCTGGGGCTCGGTCATACACTGTAGCCCATTCCACCAGGTTCATTGACTTGGTGATTTTCTGTTGACAGCTATTGATCCTTTGTTTTCTGACAACTCCAGCCCTGTCATCCCCCCAGAGTCCATCAGTTAGGTTACTGGGTGTCGATCCCCAGTTGTGGACAAGGTTCAGGATTTCTATTCTTTACATAGGGCTCCTGAGCCCCCTTATAAAGCAGAGTTTGTGACTGGATGACCGCTCAGTTGTCCCTGCACACTGTATAGTAATTATGGAGACATTGACCAGGATGCACAGTAGACCCAGGTTTCGTGGGTGGGTATTATCTCTGCTCAGCCACAATATTGTTGGTATACCTCGTATAAGAATTACATGTTCTGACTCTTGTCTACCTCTCCAGGCTCCTCCCTTTCCATCCACCAGCCAACTTGAACTATAGGCAATTCACTTTAGGTCATTCACTCTGCCCTTGTTCATTCAATCTGCTTTTGCTCATTCATAAAAAAAAAAAAAAATGTTCGAGCATGTACCGTATTCTCAGCTTAAGAGACCAATGTGACAGATGAAGGTTCTGGAAGTAGAATGAAGGAGCTTACATTCTGGTGGGGAAGTCATAGAAATAGACGATCACATACATAAGAAAATATCATATGGTCATGGATACCATAAAGAAAATAAAGCATATTGATATGCTAGAGAGTGTCTGGTGGGCCCTTTACTTTGGGGATCAGGGAAGTCCTCTGTCAGGAAGTGACATTTAATCTAAAATCTGAAGGATGTCAGCTCACCTTGTGTACCTCTTGGACCAAGACAGGAGTTTGTATTTTATTCTAAATATAGGGGAAGCCACAAGAGGATTTTAAGGGGGGTAATGGTGTGGTATAATTTAGCTGCTGGATACTGGATTCTGGGGGTGTGAGTATAAGTAGGAAGACAAGTATATTAGTTTGCCAGGGCAGCTATAACAAAATACCACAGACTGAGTGGCTTAAACAAACAAACAAACAAAAAACATATATATATATATATATATTTTTTTTATATATATATATTTATATTTATATATTTCTCATAGTTATATATATTTATATTTATATATTTTGCATAGTTATATTTATATATTTCTCATATAAATATATATAGTTATATATTTCTCATAGTTCTGAAGGCTGGAAGTTTGAGATCAAGGTGTCAGCAGGGTTGTTTTCTTCTGAAAGAGGGCTGCCCTCCCGCTGTGACCTCACATGGCCTTTCTTCTGTGTCTATGTATACCTGGGGTCTCTTTGTGTGTCCAACCTCCTCTTATGAGGACACCAGTCAGATAAGATTAGGCCCCCTGCAAGGGCCTCATTTTAACATAATCAGTTAAGGCCCTATCTCTAGATACAATGCCCTATCTAGATACAAGGCCCTATCTCTAGATACAGTCACATTTTGATGTACTAGGAGTTAGGGCTTCAATATATGAATTTGGTAAGGGGTAGAAGACACAATTCAGCCCATAACAACAAGGTAGGAAGCTATTGCAGAGTCCAGAGAAGAGATGACAGGGCTTCTATCATTAAGTAAGTGTTCGCATGCAGATAAAACTAGATGGATTTGGGATACATTTTGGAATAAAGCCAACATGACAATGAGTAGATGAGAGCTCACGAGGAAAAGAAATAGGACCAATGGTGACTCCTGGACTCCAGCTAGAGCAGCTGTATGGGCGATGGTGCTATTCATTGAGCAGTGGGCTGCCACACCTTTGGGTGGGGTGTTTCCCTGTGTCAGGATCCCCATTCATACACCAGAGTCTACCCACCCCAGGACCTGCTCAGACGCCCCACTCTTCCATCTGGTTATGGCTAACTCATTCTTTCTTTAAACCTTCAGTTGGAGAATTGGCTCCTCAGAGAAGTCTTATCACCCCCTCTCCCACCCAGAGATGCACTGGGCGTGTGCCTCTCCTCTATGCTCCCTCAACCCCGTGTTTATGCCTGTGCACTCACAGCAATGTCCTTTCGGGGCTTGTTTGCTCATCTGTCTCCTCCATTAGACCATGAAGATGGCAAGCATGGTGGCTTGTTCATCACCATGTTTCAGGCCTAGAACCATGTCTGCACATGGTCCACAGCAAATGCTCATTGGTACGAAATGAAGCTACTTGTGAGGTTTTGGTGGTCACTATTACACCCTCCAGCTGCCACATGGCAACAATAAGTTTTGACATTCAGAGATTTTTTCCATTTTTTTAAATCTTTCAACGATGACCATGGCTATGCCTTTTAAGATGCTGGTAATGTCTTTTTAAATGCGTGTTTATTTAAGATGACAACATATCGGCAGGGGGCGGGGCGGTTGGCATGAGGAGAGCAAATTGTGATTCACATCTCAGCTCCCAGATGCTTTAAAGGCTTCTGTTTTCCTCGTGTTGGCTGCATTGTTTTAGTGAGATTGTCTATCATAATTTTCTCCACCTTACTGGGATTTTGTATGTACATTACTTTCATTTGTTTTCACAAATACCTTCACTACAACATAAGAAGTGCCCGTATGATTTTATTTCAAATAATGCCTCTCTTCATTTCCCCTGAATTATTATTTATTATGATGCTAAAGTCCTGCAGTATAATGCAGACAAGTACAGACCCACAGAACATCGAGCCTTTCTCTTGGCCTGCACAGATTTTATAGAGAATGCCCAACTTACTATGACTCGACTTATGTTTTTTTGACTTTACGATGATGTGAAAGCAGTATGCATGCAGCAGAAACCGTACTTTGAATTTTGAATTTTGACCTTTTCCTGGACTGGGATATGCAGTAGCCACTCTTTCGCGATGCTGGGTGGTGGCAGCGAGCACAGCTCCCAGGCAGCCCTGGGATCATGAGGATCAACACAATACCCTGCAGGGTATTTGCTGTGTTAGAGGATTTTGTCCAACTGCACAGTAACGCAAGTGTTCTGTGCATGCTTAAGGTAGGCTAGACTAAGCTATGTTGTTTGCTGGGTTGTGTGGATTAAATGAATTTTTGATTTATTATACTTTCTACTTACAATGGGTTTATTGGGACATAAGCCTATTGCAAATAGAGGAATATATTGATATGTGCACCAACATAGACATCTAGGAGTACCGAGGGCCAAACTGGAAAAATAATGAGAATGAGGATTTAAACCAGAGAATCTGCCCTCAAATACCAGGGAGCCAATCAAAATCCATCAAAAACACCACTGATGTACACGAGGCTATTAGGAAAGCCCCTCCAGATGGGTCTCTGTTCATTTGGCTTTCTCTTTCTGCCTTTCTCTCCCTTCCACATTTCTGGCCCTGTATTCCCTGCTCACCTTTTTACATCTCTTCTTTCTGTTTATTTGCTCACTACTTCTCATCTGTCCCTGCTGGGGAAGAAGTTGAGGAAATAATAACTATATGAGGTCTGTCCAGAAGGTAACCAGCCATGTAATATGGAAAACAGAGACATTCATTGAAGAAGATACAAGAAACATTGCACATAGGACAATGACACATCAGTCCCCTTCAAAGCAGGCACCTTGGGACCTCACACGGTTCGCCCAGTGTCTCTTCCACTGTTCAAAACACTCTGCGAAATCCTTTGTTGGTATCGCCATCAGGTGCCCCATCATATTTTCCTGAATCTCATCAACAGTCTGAAATCTCTTCCCTTTCAAAGGTGATTTTAGTTTTGGGAAAAGCCAGAAGTCACAGGGTTCCAAATCTGGGCTACAGTGAGGCTGAGTCACTTGGGTGATTTGATGTTTTGCCAAAAATTTCTGCACAAGACATGATGCACGAGTGGGCACATAGTCATGATGAAGCTGCCAATCACCAGTTGCCCATAGATGCAGCCATTTTCATCGTGTTGTATCTCTTAACCAACAAAGAACATTGAAGTAGTACTCCTTATTAGTTGTTTGGCCTCAAGAGGTATATTCATGATGGAAAACACCTTCCCAGTCAAAATATACAATTAACATGGTCTTGATCTTACTGCAACTTTGCTGTGCCTTTGTCCAGCATGGAGACCCAGGAAACTTCCACTGGGGCAACTGGAACTTCATTTCCAGATCCTAGCCGTAGACCCATGATTCATCTCTGGTTATGACCTTCTTGGGGAAATCTGGGTCATCGGTAGCAGTTTGAATCAGGTCATTAGCAACTGCCGCACAATGTTCCTTCTGCTCTGGTAGCAGAAGCTGTGGAGTGAATTTTGCCATGACATGTTTCATGCCAAGATCCTGCATCAAAATCTTGGGCACAGTAGTTTTTGGAATCCCCAGATCAGCTTCTAATTCTCCCACTTTCAGTCACTGATCTTTGTTGATTGCAGCCTGTACACATTCAACATTCTCAGGTGTCCTGCTTGTTGCAGGCCTTCCAGAATGTGGATCACTTTCAACAGATTCTTGACCATCTTTGAAGTGTTTGTGTCACACTTTTATTTGCACTACACTCATTGCATCACCCCCAAAAGCCTTCTGAATCAGCCAAATAGTTTCCACTGGAGGAATGTTTAAGCTTAACACAAAAGTTGATGCAGATTCATGCTCTACTTGCTCAGTCATTTTGAATGTGATACCCACACAGTACACAGGCTCACTCAGTGGTGTCTACCGCCCCCGCTGACTAGTACACTGAAGTCATCATTGTTCACACATGTGCATTCCAGTCCACTCTCCTTGGCTGCCAGGTTGCACCGATGTGGCACAAACCGTTCCCATCACGTTAACAATAACTGGACTTTTTCTGGACAGACCATGCACACATATAATATACATCATACACATATATGATATGTGGCTTGTACCTACATCAGAATTATATATTGCTTAAATGTACATATCACTTCATGTAACACTTCATATTTCTAGTTTCTAAATTTAAAATGAGTAGGTTAAATATTTTCCATTTCTCTATCAAGAGCCTTATTTCCTTTTTGCTTTGTTTTTAATTTGCATGTGAGTGTTTCTTATTCATTTTTCTTTACAGGAATCAATTTCCCACCCCAGAATTCAGCTGCAGCTGAATTCCTGCTTCAGGCTGAGTGAGAAGAGGGGCAAGGAATGGGATGAGACACAAGAAGGGGCCCCAGGGCACAGAAACCAGGTCACAGTGAGCAGATGGATTCCCCTTTACCTTCGCATTTTTCCAGCTACAGCTTTGGACCAAAAGCCTTATTTAAAGCAGGAACTGTGTTTTCCTCAACAGAGAGTGAAAGCCGTCTTTCCCATTACAGACGTTCTTTGCTCTCACCCAGAGTCTCATTTTTCAGGGGCCGCTGGAACTGCCCACTCAGGGCCCTGGCCCTGGCCCTGGGGGAGTCTTCCCCAAGCGCCACTTTTTCTTGCCATTGCAAATGAACCAGAAGCTTCTCTGAAGCGACAGGACCCAGAAGATAGAGGCTTGATTTCTTTTGTGTTCATGCTCGCTGTGCATAAGAAATCATTATTTTCCCTTAGACTGGGGTCATTTTTTTCTTCCCTCCTTTACTACAGACCTATAAATTCAATTATTTGGTCACTGTTGCTTTAATTAAAAAGTGTTACTTATCTTCAGAGGTTTCCTTTTTAAATTTCTAGAGATTAGGATTATCCACAGCACGTCAGCTCTTTTTATGTCCCTACACTATATGGTTTCTATAATGATATAAAATGAATTACTGGGATACTAGAAGCTAATCATATTCTGCATTTCTCTCCTAATAATCCCAGGTTACATTAATCATAAATGTCAGCAGTGTCTCTAGATGACTTCTTGACTTTTGACAAAAAAGCCTTCATTTCGGCCCTTTAAATTCCAAGGTCAAGGAGAATGTAACATTCAGAATAATTATTAGCATTATTTTACCTTGACATTTCATCCCTGTTTCCAGTTTAACATTCCACCCAGGCAATGAAGACGAATGTCATCTTTCGATTCACTGGAGGGAATTACCCCAATTAAACCTGACTTAAAGGCTATTGGAAACGCTGTATTAATTTGCTGTTCTTCTTTAAAATAGAAAATATTTCATGAAGGAGAAGAATTTTCATTAAAAGCATTAAGGGTTTACCATGACACGAACAAGCCATTTTTGAATTGACTTTTTCCTACCCAGGCTGGAATAATAATCACCTGGGGCCTCGGCCAGACCAGGCTCTTCCTGTCAGTGGGCATGCCATCGGGACAAGGCTCTTTCTTTTCCTTTTAGCTCAAAGGTCATTGTTCCGGTTTTGTCATATCAAAAACAATTAGAAGTGTATTTTAGAAATCCTGGCCGTCCCATGTAGCAGAACCTCCTGCCTGAACAACCTCTTAATTACAATTCTTTTCCCCAAAATTCTCTCCCACCCCCATTCTTTCAAAGAAAAAAACACATCAAACTAAGGTTATTGGGGCATGGTCTCAAAAATTCTCATCCTATATTTGCTATAAAGATGAGGGTGATGAGCTACTTACCAGAACATAAGTGCCATGAAGACAGGGACTGTGTCTGATTTAATAAGTGCTGTATCTCTAGCACCTGAGATGGACTCAGGCAAGTGTTATTCTTGTTTGTTTGTTTGTGTTGTTCTTTTTTAAAGATTTTATTTATTAGGGGAAGGGAGAGAGAAAGGGAAAGAAACATCAATGTGTGGTTGCCTCTAGTGTGCACCCCCTACTGGGGACCTGGCCCACAACCCAGGCATATGCCTTGACTGGGAATCAAACTGGCAACCCTTTGGTTGGTAGGCCGGTGCTCAGTCCACTGAGACACACTAGCCAGAGCTCAGGCAAGCGTTTCTGTTGTGAATGAAAGTAGGCCCTAAAACACAGGGACTGAGACTGTGAGCTCTGAAATCAGACACACCGAGATTGGATCCCAGTTTTGCCAGTTAGGGGCAAATTATACCACTCTCTGTAAATGGGGATAATAGAAACAACTTGATAGGGTTGTTGAGAGGATGAGTGAGAGAATGTATATAAAGTGCTTAGCTCTGGCCTGGCAAGCATGAAGTCTTCCCAGCTAAGCAGAGATGGGTTAGGGCTCACACCCTGCCCTCTTCCCATAGGTCAGTCTTCTCCTGGCAGTACTACGGGGAGAGGCAACCCACCATCCATGTGCTGGTTGGTTTGGTGCCTCTGCTAAACTGTGGTCGTTCACTGTCCAAGCGTCAGTGGTAAAGTTGTAGGAATCTAACCTCTTCCCTAGAATTCTAAGGCAGAATTCCTCATCCAGTGCTGCTTTACAGAATGGAATTCCTATTCTAGCACATGGTCTTAGCTTACTGCCTGGAGCTAGTTTGAATCTTGGATGCTTGTCTTTTTGAACTGCGTTTCTGGGCCTGGCTCACCTTGATCTCACCTATACCTTTGCCATAGCCTCGTCTTCCCTGCTGAACTTGGATTTAGCCCATCTTGACCCGCCTGATCTCCATCTCTTGTGACTGGTGGCCCAACATGGGACACATCCATCTGCCTGCAGCCTGGCCTGGTTCTTGGTTTCAGTCCCATGTAGTTGTCCTTTCATATAGCCGCCTGCCACCTGGCACTCCTTGATGTCTTCACCTGCACACACTCAATGTTGTCTTATAGCTGGGTTTATCTTAAATGTCACATTCATTATAGCAAGGGACATCATTTCCCTAGTGAGTGCTGCTTTCTCAAATACACAAATAAAATATTTTATTCTAATGTGCAAAAGTAATAATAATTAATACCTACTGCAGACATTTAATAAATATTGATATTGAGCTGTATCTGTTTCATATTTGGAAAGAACTGAATGGTGCAGATACTGTTGGTACAGATACAGATACAGGGGTCATACCCTATGACCCCTTCTTGAACCATTCCCTCCTGGCCTCCCCGCTCGGAGGGAAGCACTGTGCTAAAATTGGCTTTCTCCCGCCCATCATGTTTTTTATACCTTCACTATGCGTTCAGGCAGCCATAAATTACATACCACATTGTTTTAAATTTTTATATAATTTAAAACTGTGCATTATGCTAAGTATCTATTATGGATTGAATTTTACCCCCCTAAATAAATATGTTAAAGTCCTAACCCCTAATACCTCAGAATGGGGCCTTATTAGGAAAAAGAACTGCTGCAGGTGTAATTAGTTGAGTTACAATACGGCCATACTGGCTATGGTGAGTCCCCGTGCCTGGTGTCCTTACAGAAGGAATGTCATGGAAAGAAACAGAAACAGCTACAGAGAGAAAGAAGATGATGTGAAGACACCATCACAGTACAAGAAACCCTGAGGTACCAGGGGCCAGGAGAGAGGCCTGGAGGAGATTCTCTCTCAGAGGGCTCAGAAGGAGCCACCCCTGCTGTAGGGTAAATGGCGGCAGTCTGGCTTCCTCACGCAGGCGTCTGAGTAACTAAGGGAAGCAGTGTTCCCATAGCCTTGGAGGGGCCTGATAAGTAGTGTTCTCATAGCCTTGAGCCTGGGTCCAATAACCCATTCTCATAACATGAAGTGGGCTCGCATGTGCAGAATTAGGGTATCTTATGTTACATAATTTTCTGGCATTTGACCGGTTTTGTTCACTTCTAGTACTTAAGACAGTAGAGGCTTCTCACTAGATACATGCTTGCAGCATGCGTAGCTCACCCACCCGTGAATAAAGGCATGTCAGACATCCCAACAGCTCTGTCAGTAGTCTTCTGTCTGTGCAAATACCATGAACCTGCCTGACCTTGAACGGTCACAACGCACCTGCGCACATCTTGATCTTGGACTCCCAGCCTCCAAAACTATGAGAAAATAGAACAGATTGTTGATTGACAGGGAGGAGGGAAGCTGGGGCTGAGTCGAAAAGGTGAAGGGATTAAGAAGTTACAAAACAGTCATGGGGATGTAAAAACAGAATAGGAAATATAGTCAGTAATAGTGTCATAACTCTGTGGTGCCAGGTGGGTACTGGAAATATTGAGGGGACCGTATCGTAAAGCATATGATTGTCTAACCACTGTGCTGTACACTTGAAACTAATACAGAATAATATTGACTGAAAGAACTGTCACTGAAAAATAAAATTAAAAAAACTGTGATAATGCATTTTTATTATTTAAGCCACTTAGTCTGTGGCCCTTTGTCATGGCAGCCCTAGCAAACTAATAGAGTGCCCTGCTGCGTAGCTGCCGCCTTTGCCTCAGAGACCCGCTTTCCAGATCCAGCCACGTTGGAGAAAGCAGCCTAGTGCCTTCCTCTTAAATATCAAATGTGGAATTAGAGGCTTTTAAAAAGAACGTAGCCCAACAACACATGCAATTCTCATTTATTTTTTCATTCAGTAAAAATGTACCGAGCACCAACTATGTGCTAAGCCCTGGGGAGAGATTAGTGAGCTAGGGACAAAGTCTTTTAGGAAATTAAGGGAGGTGACCTGGGATTTGGAGATGTGCCAACAGGGAAGGGCAATAGATGGTGCGATTGATGGCATTGAGTGCCAACACCAGTGACTGTTAGCGAGAGGGCAGTGGCTGTTGCTTGGAAGGGTCCTGTTCTGCAGCTGCTGGAACGCTCATTCGCTATTGCAGTGCTCCTCACACTTCATCAGCCATCAGAATCCCACGGAGGGCTTATTAAAGCACAGGCTTCTGGGCCCCGCTCCCAGGCTTTCTGATTCAGAAGGTCTGGCTGGGGCCCAAGAATGTGCCTTCTAACAAGTTCCCACGTGATGCTAAGACCTGCTGGTCCAGGGAACACACTCTGAGAACCACTGGTCTGTTGCATTTGACGACTCTCATTGTAGTTCCTTTATGTAGTTTGTATTTCTTCTCTTTTTAGTTAATGAATTAATTGTCATCAGGATTAAACAAAGATCTGTGTCATGCCCTGGGTTGTAAAATTTTTGCTTGGATTAGTTTTTGTTGGTTTGTTTTTTTTTAAGTTTCTGGTGGGGTTTTAGAAATTCTAGTGTCTCTGGAACAGTGTTTTATGTTGAGTTCTTAGTCTCCAGCTCCCACAACATACAAGGAGGGTAAGTTCAAAGTGCGCACCTGGATGTAGGACAAGCTTGGGCTTTTATTTCTCATTGGTGATCTTCCCTCTTCTCACCTAAGGCCCCTGATAAGTGACAAGCTTTCTTAAGCTTTTCATTGCTGCTCTGATCCTGCGTACAGTTTTGTCATCTCCTGTTACTGACTGAATTGTGTCTCCCAAAATTCATATATGAAAGCCCTAATGCCCAATACCCTAGAATGTGAGCATATTTGGAGACAGGGCCTTTAAAGAGGTAATTAGGGTTAAATGAGGTCAAAAGGGTGGGGCCCTGATCGCACAGGAATGGTAGTCTCATAGGAAGAGGAAGAGACACCTGGGATGTGCATGCAGAGGAAAGGCCATGCGAGGATACAAGGAGAAAGTGGCGATCTGCAAGCTAGGATAAGAGAAACTAAACCTCGGAAGAAACTAAATCTGCTAGTAGCTTGATCTTGGGCTTCCAGCCTCCACAACTATGAGAAAATAAATTTCTCATAAGCTGTCCAGTCCTGAGCAGACTAATACAGCCCCTTTTAATGGCTGGGTGGCTCTTCTCTCAGGACTTTATCTTCTCATTACTGTCTAAATGCAAAGTGTCTACCTATTCTCTCAGGGGGCACTAGAAACTCATTGCTCTGCATCTGGGAACTTGGAAATCCAGTGGAAACCCAGGGGGCTGCTCCTCATCAGCTCATACTTACTCCTCTGGCTTTGATTTCTTTCATTTCTGGCACCTGGCAGTTTCCCATATTTTCCTTGAAGTTCAGTTCTCCCTCCACATTTTTAAGTGTTAGATTTTATCCAAAATTTGAGTGTGTTTATCACTGGAGGAGTCCAGGCTACATCAGGTTCATCTGCCATGTTGCTAGAAGTTCGGTATTATGTTCTTAAATTCATTTAACACTTTCTTGCTTCCAATTTGATTCACATTTCTCTGATGGTTTTCATAAGACAATATTATCACCTCCAGACTACAGATGGAGAGCTAAAGGTCAGAGAGTAAGTAATTTTCCCAAAGATGCATAGCTAATAAATAATGGAACTTGTCCCGGGACCTACCAGTCCTTCCTGGCACCTATTACAGCCAAAGTACAGTTGAGCCATTCTGTGAAGTATAAGAGTGATATTCTAGTTCTACATGATAGAGCTTTGTTTTAAAAAGCCAGAGAATATGCTTGAAAACTCTCCAAATTTCAGAAAATACTGCTAAAACTCTTCCAAGTAAAGCTGTGAGATGCTGTCAGAAACATCTACATTTGAGTGTTTCTCTTCTGTAGCTCTAAAAGTGTCTTTTGAGAATCTGAGAAAACTTTCTCTTCCACACCATCTATGCCATCAGCCCTAAGAGGCAGATTTTCATCTCTGTTTATGCTTGAAATTTAACAGAAATTCTCTCTATTTTCTTCTAGTAGATTCTGGTGCCAACATTCAAAGGGTTGTTCCTCTTTAGGGTATAATGTTGGAATCCTTTAGAGTGCAATATTATTATGGAATTGAGGATATGGAAATGTAACTTATCCATTGGGCTATAGATTTCAGGTGCTCAGCTTAGAAATAGACTTTAAGGTGAGTTTTCTTTCTATACCAACAGGCTTGGGTATAAGGTATGTCTTTTCTGAGAGAAACTTCTCCACATTGAGACAGCATTCTCTCCCGACCTGGATCACTACTTGCTGCTCTACATTCTATGATTACAATCTTTTGATCTGTCTTCATGCCTCACCTCCCACCCAAGTCAAATAAATTGCACTATCCTTCCATCCATGAATTCTAGAAGGACTCTCTTGTTCCATCTAGACTCTCTCAACTCCTGCCCTGGGTTCATCCCATTTTCATTCATCGACAGCCTTTTTTGTCTTAACCTCATACATACTTCTTGCCAACACCCTTCAGTCCCTGTTTTTCCTGAAACTCGTTTCCTGGCTGGTCTCAAGAGAGCGGCAATGAATTTGCTTTGGATTCCTATAACTGCAAGTCGTTCTTCACAGTGGCTGCTGGAAGACCTCCAGTGAGATCGTGGCCCGGCCTGTGCAATGTACTGGACCTTATCATGTGGTTTTTAGGTACTGAAGTCACAGACGTTTTTCTGCTGCTGTGTAACCCCTCATGTAACTCCGTTCTGATTCCCTCACCAGTCGTCTTCATTGTGTCAAAAGGAATTGTTAGATTGGTGAGCAACCTGTTTCCACATTAAAAGCTTTCGTTATTGCATAACAAAGTCATTAGATTTTGCTCATTTTTGAAAATATGGGACATTATTTGTTTTGGTTTCTTCTTTATTTTTTAATTTTTTATGTAAGTATAGTTGGCATAGAAAATTATATTAATTTCAGGTATATATGATGGTGATCTGACATTTATATACCTTATGAAATGACCATCACACTAAGTCTAATAACCACCTGTCTATAACCACTATGAAAAGTTATAAAAATATTGACTATATTCCTCTTCGCCTTTTTCACACATCCTTACACCTTCTCTGGCAGTCATCAGTTTGATCTCTGAGTCTATGAGTCTGCTTTGTTTTGTTTTTAGATTCCACATATAAGTGAAGTCATAGAGTACTTGTCTTTGTCTGCCTTATTTCAGTTAGCATAATATCCTCTAGGTCCATCCATGTTGTTAAAAATGGCAAGATTTCATTCTTTTTATAGCTAAGTAATATTCCGTTGTGTGTGTGTGTGTGACATCTTTATCCATTTACATATTGATGGACACCTAGGCTGCTTCCATATCTTGGGGGTTGTAAATAATGCTGCAGTGAACATAGGGTTGCATATATCTTTTGAAATCAGTGTTTTGTTTTCTTTAGATAAATACCCACAAGTGGAATTGCTGGGTCACATGGTAGTTCTATTTTGATTTTTTTGAGGAATCTTCATTCTGTTTTCCATAGTGGCTGCACCAAGTTATAATCCTACCTACAGTATATGAAGTTTCCCTTTTCTCCACATCCTTTCCAATAGTTGTTATTTGTTGACTTTTTGATAATAGCTATTCTGACAGGAGTGAGATGATATCTCATTGTGGTTTGATTTGCATTTGCCTGATGATTGGTGATGTTGACCATCTTTTCATATGGCTGGTAGCCATTTGTATGTCTTCTTTAAAGAAATATCTATTGGATATATCATTTCCAAATATCTTCTCCCACTCTGTAGATTGTCTTTTGTTTTGTTGATGGTTTTCTTTGCTATGCAGAGGCTTTTTTGTTTGATGCAGTTCGATTTGTTTATTTTTGCTTTTGTTTCCCATGCTAGAGGGGACATGTCCAAAAAGATATTACTAAGACTGATGTCAAAGAGTTTACTACATATACTTTCTTATGGTTGTATGGTTTCCAATCTTATATCTAAGTCTAATCCATTTTTAGTTTATTTTTGTATATTGAGTGAGAGAGTGGTTCAGTTCTCTCTCTCTCTCTCTCTCTCTCTCTCTCTCTCTCTCTCTCTCTCTCTCGGCATGTATCTGCCCAATTTTCCCAGCCCTACTTTTAAAATATATATTTTTTATTTATTTATTTTTAGACAGAGGGGAAGGCAAGGAGAAAGAGAGAGAGAGAGAAACATCAATGTGTGGTTGCCTCTCACACACCCACTACGGGGACCTGGCCCACAACCCAGGCATGTGCCCTGACTAGGAATCGAACTAGCAACCCTTTGGTTGCAGGCGTGCACTCAGTCCACTGAACCACCCAGCCAGGGCCCAACCCTACTTATTGAAGTGACTATCATTTTTCCATTGCATATTCTTGCTTCCTTTTTTGGTCATTTAATTGACTATATATTCTGTGCTCTCCATTCTGTGCCATTGATCTATATGTCTGTTTCTATGGCAGTATCATACTATTTTAATTATTATAGCTTTGTAATATAGTTTGAAATAAGGGAGTGTGATATCTTCTTTCTCAAGATTGCTTTGGCTATTTGTGGTCTTTTGTGGTTTGATATAAATTTTAGTATTTTTTCTAGTTCTGAGAATAATCTCATTGGTATTTTGTTAGGGATTGGATCGAATCTGTATTTTCTTCAGATAATGAGGATATTTTGACTATACTAATTCTTCCAATCCATGATGAGCACAGTCTATCTTCCCATTTATTTCTGTCCTCTTCCATTTCTTTCTTCAGCATGTTTAGTTTTTTAAGTATTACTTATTTTATTAAGTAATATGCAAACTTTTTTTTTTTTTTTAGATTTTATTTATTTATATTTAGAGAGGAAGGGAAGGAGAGAGGGAGAGAAACATCAATGTGCGGTTGCCTCTTGTATGTCCCCTGCCGGGAACTGGCCTGGCAACCCAGGCATGTGCCCTGACTGGGAATCGAACCGCGATCCTTCGGTTCACAGGCCCGAGCTCAATCCACTGAGCTACACCAGCCAGGGCGTAATATGCAAACTTGATTTTAAAAACAACTTGTTAATGGAGAGTTGTCAGTGAGTACAGTTTCAGTTGTGCAAGACGAGAAAGTTCTGGAGAGTGTTTGCACAACAATGTGAAAGTACTTAACACGACTGAACTCTACACTTACAGATGGTTAAGATGGTAAATTTATGTTATGTGTATTTTACCATGATTGAAAAAAAAAATCTCTTGTCTTAAATTTTATGTATTTTGCTGTGAAACATTTGGGCTGCCCAAATCCTTTTTGTAACAAGTCTACATACAAATGAATATATAAACCTCCTAACATCCCACCATTCCATTTTGTCCATCTGATATTGGTACACAAAGTCCACATTTGCTTCTGTATGCTTAAGTGTTCTTCATGGACACAGAGCTACAATTGCAGTATATATTTATGGCCAGAGGGTTCTTTCTACATGCATTATGGTGCTTCTTCTGTCTCAGGTCGTCAGCACCTCAAAGGGACCCTATCTAGACAGAGGTCAGTGCTCAGGCCCAGATGGCTCCTTTATGTTCCTTGTTGCCAGGATTTTCCCATTACAGTAGCAACCCCCCCCCCCATGAGTTCTCAGGCACATGCCGTGCTGCAGAGAATCATGGAAAAGGAAGTTTGTGTCTTTGGAGAAATGTCCTATAGCTCTGATTTCTTTGAATTTATTAAATACGAGAAAACAAGGTTGAGGTCAAAGCCCAAGTGGTCCTGTCTGCACAAAAGGTATTTCTCAACAAAACTGCACTGAGAGCATCATGCTGACAAGAAGTCATGGGGATGTTATCAAAGCAACTTTGAGATGCTGCTTACACCTGCCGCGTGCCCTTCAATAAGTACCTCTGGCTTCACTGGGTACTTACGTGCTACCCCCACACACAGCTGGCTTGAGTTGTGCCAGCAATCTGTTTAATTGTCTAACACGATTTAAAGCTTCTTGGGAAATTTAGGTGATTATTTCAAGCAGCAGGGATTTCTTATAAAATGGCTGGGGGAGATTAAAAAATCAGAAACATAACAACACTTTGGATCATTTTTGAAGTGCATCTTTTTTTGTTTTCTGCCTGAGATTAAAATGCTCTCAGCAAAGTATGTTCCTGCAATAGTGAATATCTGAGGTCATGGAGTCTGAGAGAAAGCAGGGGTCCGAGGGTGCTAGGGTGTAGAGCAGGAAACAGAAATCCCGATGTGAATATTTTTGCCTGTGATTACCTGGGCAAATGAGGCCTTGAACAAAATAGTACTTTCCTCAGATGGAAAAAAATCCAGGTATTTACTGATAACTGCTTACCTCACAGTAGTGCTCAGCTCCAACAGCAACTTCCCAAATGCATGAGACATTGCAGAGGTTTCTGCATCTGCAAATTAAGTGCTTTTAGGGGTTTTTCTAAACACAGCAAAAACATCGTCTGAATAATTGCTATGAAGAAATTTGGCCTCACAGATGGACTTTAAAAGTCTCTTAGCTTACTAAGATTCCCTGTCTTTCCATTCCTACTTTTGTGTGTTAGAAAGGAAATCAACAGATGAAGCCACTAAATCCATCACATATTTTTATACTTACTCACTCAACCTATTTGGTGAGTCCTTTGTGTGTGTGTGTGTGTGTGTGTGTGTGTGTGTGTGTGTGTGTGTGTGTTTCTCCCCAAAGTCCTCCCCCCCTTTTTTTTGGCTCATTGTGAATAGTTCTATCATGGGATGTCTTCGAGTAGCCAGCCACATTTGACCCCCAAAATTAATTCGTTAAGCATTCAGGTGTTTTAGGTTTTCTTGTTTTTATTTTTTGATAAGTATTTCTCAATTCATTCTGTGCCCCAGTGTATTAAAAGCAGATAATAATGGACAGTACTTTATATTGTGTTGGGCACAATTCTTAGCATTTTAAATAAATTAACTCATTTAGTCTTATAGCTCCTATCATTATCTCACAGAGAAGGAAGCAGAGACACAGGCTGGTTAAGGAACTGCTCCAGTTTTCCAGGTAGTGAGTGGAAGAGCTGGGAGGGGAACCCAGGCCTCACTCTCGTCCCACACACTGGACTCGCTGCCTGGAGGGCCTGGCAGTGGTGTGCTGGGGATGTTTAACAACCAGTTCTCAAACCTGGGGATGTTTAACCACAAAAAGAGAGGCCTGATCGTTAGCAGCCTCAGCTAACTAACATTCATGGTTCATTACCCTCTGGCTGATTTCAAGCTGTCAGTGGGAAGTCACCAAACTTTTGAAAATGGAATCGTTGGCTTCCGTGCGCCAATGCTGCATTACGTCTCTCTATTTTCGGCATCAACAACTGAGGGATGGTTGGTGTGCTGGCTGCAGGCACCTTGGCAAAATATTCCCATGACTGGACATCCAGGGAGAACTGGCTCTTCTGCACCTGCCTCCTTAGCCATTACGAACCCTCTGTGACCTCCTTCATGCTATGCCCAAAGTCAGGAGCAGGCCAGTCTGGCATACTCTCAGGTCAGGCATAGTGGGCAGCTTACTAGGGGCAAATAAACACACAGAAAAATGAATGGAATCTTTTCAGAGGAAGGGTGGTCCCACCCCTCCTCCTCGAGGTGAGCACCTGGGCTCAGTGGAGACAACTGCCTGTGCCTAGGCAGCGAGTTAGTTTATGACAGACGCAGGTCTCTTGAACAAAGGAAATTTACATTAAGTATTTATAGGATGGGTATGAATATACCCTCACCCTCCTTGCTGATTTCCACTGATACCTGACCTTTGTTCACTGGCATTGAACTATCAGAGAGGTGCATAGCAAGAAGAGATGATGGCCTCTTTGATGAAGGCTCCATGAAGGGCCACCTGGTTTGACTGGTTTCCATACTGACGTTAAGGCTTTTACTTTGATCCTTTGGAAATCGCCCTTGTGGCATTCACATTGTATCTCCATACAGCTTTCCCTGGACTGGGCCACAGCGTTGTTTGATGTCCACAAGGTCCTTAGGACTTTGATGTAATAGCTTACATCAACACAAATCAAATCAGCCAGTGAGTTTTCTGAGGGCAGGAAATGGGAGGTTGCTTGTGGCAGCTTCTATGGAGTTTGCAGCCACAGAGAAAGGGAATTTGGGGTGAAACACATGAGAAAGCCAGAGTAGGCTTTTAACATTTTTATTTTAATTTTTGCTTTGCTTGTTGGGTGTTTTTGCTGCTAAGGGGAAATTTTCCTTGTGTTCTACTATCAGTTACTTCTCTGTTTTCATGTTATATTGCTTATAGTACCTCATTCCAACTCTGCTCCCTGAATCCCAGTCCTGATTTCCACCAAGAGAAGCATCTCGATGTGTTTCACATGATATGAGGGTCAGGAACTGCTTTGACCGTGCGAATGGGTGGGTTGGGCCTCACCTGCATGCAGGCCCACGAGGCAGAAAGCGACCCTCTTCATCATTCCTTCTGTGCCCTGGCCTGGTTCCATCCCAGTGGCTGGGCACCTTCATAGCTTCTGCTGAGGCTGGATGGTCTTGTTACACCTCTCCCTGCTTCCAGAGGGTCAACAGAATGATTAATGGCCCCTTGAGCCAACCCTAAAGACTGAGGAGACAAATATACCTCATTCACGGGGAAACAAGCCCTAGGACATATATTATCTAGGAAAAATGAGATGGCTAGTGAGCTATTTTGTTGGATATTTGTCAGCTTTATTCTTTACTGTAGTACTTTGTTTAGTTTTTTTATATATATATGGTTATATGTATATATCTCTTTTTAAGTATATACATATATAGTATATATACACACTTTATTTTTTAAAAAAAACAAGAAGAAAGCACTAGATACTAGAATGTTATTCAGGGGTAGCTTTTCTTACATTATTTTTCTTATTACAAAAGTTGCAGAAGACTTAAATAAAAGTAGATATAAAAAATAAAATAAAAATAATCTGTATTTCTTTAATCACTCAAATAAACTACTGTGAACAATTTACTATGTGAGGTCTGTCCAGAAAGTATCCTGCCATGTAATATGAAAAATAGAGATTTATTGAAGAAGATACAAGATACAACCAGCTCTCCATAGGACAATGACACCTCAGTCCCCCTCAAAGGAGGCACCTTGGGACCTCACACAGTTCTCCCAATCACCACCTGCTGCTACGCTGTATTTTTCTGAATCTCACTGATGGTCTGAAATCTCTTCCCTTTCAAAGGTGATTTTAGTTTTGGGAGAAGCCAGAAGTCACAGGATGCCAAATCTGGGCTGTAGGGAGATTGAGTCACCTGGGTGATTTGAGTCATCTGAATGATACATGAGCAGGGGCACTGTCATGATGAAGCTCCAATCACCAGGTGCCCATAGCTGCAGCCTTCTGAATCATCTGAATAGTTTTCACTGAGGAATGTTCAAGCTTAACACAAAAGTTAGTGCAGATTCATGCTTCGCTCACTCAGTCATTTTAAATGCAATGGCCACACAGCGCACATGCTCACTCAATGGCATCTACCTCCTCCACTGACTAGTACAGTGAAGTCATCATTGTTCACAAATGTGCATTCCAGTCCACTCTCCTTGGCTGCCAGGTTACATCGATGTCATGCAAATTGTTCTCATTGTATTAACAGTGGCTGGACTTTTTCCAGACAGCCTTTGTATATCTTTCCACTTATTTGTGGATGAACACAGAAACATTTCTTTAAGCAGTTAGGATTATATTGTATATACAGTGATATAATTGCTTTTTAACAATACATTGCATGGATTAAACAGGATAATTTATTTTTTAAAAACTTTAAACATACCACTCAATAGTTTCTACTAAATGTTAGCTGTTATAGTCATTATTGTTTTCTTTCTATATCAAATATCATTACCTATTTTATTTCTAGTTATAAACAATCTCATAATGAGTATTTTTATGGATAAGTCCTTTCACACAATGATTACTATTTTTTAAATTATATTCTCCTAGGAGGAGAATTGCTGAATCAAAGGGTATCCACGTTTTCTTTATTTAAAGAATAAAGACTCTTCATTGAGCCTTCACTGTTTGCCAGCAGCTATCTTAGGAATCGCAAATAACCTGCAAGACAAGACATACATGGTGTCTGTTGCGGTGGAGCCAACACTCCAGGGAGTGGGGAAACAATTAGACAATTACAGAGAACTCAAAGAAAAGCACATTTGGTTAATGAACTATTGAAAAGATGTTTCACCTCCTTAGTAGGAAGGAAAATGCAAGTTAAAATAACAATGTGGTACCACTTTATACCTTAAATTGACAATACAAACCAACAAATGCCAGCGGTCAGCTAAGGTGGAGAAGAGATAGGTGTTTATGGATTCGTATTACTGGATGAAATGCGAAATATTCTTACAGCCTTTTAGGAAAGTCATCTGGCCACCTCTATAAATAAAATCCACATGTATTTAAACTCAGTACTCTAGGGAATTTATCCCACAGAAATAGTATTTAAGAATGATGTATTTAAAGGGAATCAAAATATGCCACCCCAAAATATGACACTTTAGCATGAGGATTATTCTGAGCTGGAGAAGTCATAGCAGGAACCCTCTGTCCTCCCTTTTTTTGCCTTGTAGCAAGAGAGAAATTTCCATTTGTAAGGGCATTCCCTTTCCCCTCTCCCATAGCAGGAAGAAGAGATAATTTATCACTGGAGACAGCACTAACTTGAGTCTGCATACATAAACCTTACTAAGCTAATAATTATCTTGCATTAACTTCCCCTACATATTTACCTTCCTATAATTTACTACTGTTGGAAGTAAAAATTCCCTTTTTCTTTATCTTGTCACTTCACATTTTATTACCCAATGTTAAAATACTATGTAAGTCCTGGGACCTAACCACCTCTTTGGATTTACCTTTCTTTACTGTGAAACTCCTATTTGCATGTGTGATGAACTTTTTCTCCTTTTCATTTGTCTTTTATTAGTTTCATTCCCAGGCCCCAGGAACTGAAACTGAAGGGAGAGGAAAAGGGTTGTTGTTTTTTTCTCCCCCGCACATTCAACAAGTACGTATTACAATATTGCTCATGGAAACAAAGAGATCAAAAAGGAATTAGAACTTCCGGTCAAGATGGAGATATAGGTAGACATACTTTGCCTCCTCACACAACCACAAGAATTACAACTAACTTCAAAAAGCAAACCAAAAAAAACCCCACCCAGAACTGTCAGAAAATCAAACTGTATGGAAATCTGACAACCAAGGATTTAAAGAAGCAACATTCATCCAGATGGGTAGGAGGGGTGGAGTCACAGAGACAGGTAGAGACGTGGTATGGCATGGAGAGGCAGTGGAGGCAGTGGCAGTGGAAAAGGCCATCCCACATTCATGTGTGGTGGATAAAAGTCAGGAGGAATATCTGGGGAGCGAGCAATCCGAGCCCCAGGTCAGACCTCACAGCCCAGGTTTCCAGTGCTGGGAAGATAAAGCCCCCAAACCTCTGGCTGTAAAAAATCAGTGGGGGGTGAGACAGCAGAAGAAACTGCCAGTTTCTCAGGAAAGTGTGTTTAAATGGCCTACAAAGACTTAAAACATACACAAACCCACCCACTTGGGGAATCACCACAGGACAACAGCTAGAAGGGTGCCAGTTGCATATGGGAAGTGGGTGAAGTGACTGGAAACTGGTGAATGCTGGGCAAACCTACAGAAGCCAGGCAGCAGCATTTTTCTCTCTCCAAACCCTCCCCCAACACAAAGCCACAAAGCAGTGAAGTGGATTGTCGCACCCTGGCAAATACCTAAGGCTCTGCCCCATACAACTTAACAGGCATGCTAAGATGGGGTGTCAAAGCAGCTCTACCTAATGCACAGAAACAAACACAGGGAGGCTGCCAAGTTGAGGAGACAAAAAAATATGGCCCAAATGAAAGAACAGAACAAAACCTGAGAAAAAGAACTAAACAAAATGGAGATAGCCAACCTATCAGATGCAGAGTTCAAAACACTAGTGATCAGGGTGCTCAGAGAACTCACCGAGTATGGCAAAAACATAAGAGAAGAAATGAAAGTTACACTAAGTGAAATAAAGAAAAATCCATAGGGAACCGACAGTGAAGGAAAGGAAGCCAGGGTTCAAATCAATGGTTTGGAACATAAGGAAGAAATACACATTCAACCAGAAAAGAAAGAAGAAACAAGAATTCAAAAAAAATGAGAGTATAAAAAGACTATGGGACATCTCTAAACATGCCAACATTTGAATCATAGAGATGCCAGAAGGAGAAGAAGAAATGCAAGAATTTGAAAACTTATTTGAAACAATAATGAAAGAAAAATTCCCTAATTTGATGAAGGAAATAGACATACAAGTCCAGGAAGCACAGAGAACCCCAAACAAGTTTGGCCCAAAGAGGACCACACCAAGACACACCGTAATTAAAATGCCAAAAGTTAAAGAGAGAATCTTAAAAGTAGCAAGAGTAATGCAGAAGAGTGACCTACGAAGGAGTTCGCAAAGACTATCAGCTGATTTCTCAAAAGAAACTGCAGGCTAGAAAGGTATTCAAAGTGATGAGAAGCAAGGACCTACAACCAAGGTTACTCTATCCAGCAAAACGATCATTTAAAATGGAAGGGCGGGTAAAATGATTCCCAGATAAGGTAAAGTTAAAGGAATTTGTCATCACCAAACCATTATACATGAAATGTTAAAGGGAAATATTTAAGAAGAAGAAGAAGATCAAATCTATGAACATTAAAATGACAAACTCAAAACTGTCAACTGAATCTAAAAAACAAAAGCAAACAAGCAGAACAGGAGCAGAATCATAGATAGGGACATCATTTGGAGGGTTATCAGCTGGGGGGATGAAGAGGGAGAATGGGGGAAAAGTTGCAGGAATTAAGAAGCATAAATGGTAGGTACAAAATAGACAGGGGGAGGTTAAGATTCATATAGAAAATGGAGAAGCCAAAGAACTTGACCCATGGACATGAACTAAGGTAGGGGGATTGCTGGAGGGCAGGGGGGTACTGGGTAGAGGGGGTAAAAGAGGGGAAATTGGGACAAATTTAATAGCATAATCAATAAACTTAAAAAATGAATTATAATATAGCCACTCCGTGGGAATTTTAATGCATGTATTATTTCTCATACTGATATTATCCCATATATGTGATAGTGTACGTATTTATAATACATAAAAGAAATCAGGGGAAGTTAGATTAGGAATGTCCATGTTATATGAAGAAGAAGGAGAAGGAGAAGAAGAAGAAGAAATGTGTTAGAGTAATGAAAATATATCATTCTCTTTCAGTGAAAAACAAGCCAGCAAACTCATAAATGTATGTATAGGCTTGTATATTTATATAATCAAGGAGAAATGTGTGTACAGATACCTGGCACACGATTAATACTGGTTAGTGTTGGGAGATGGGATTGGGTAGATGATTAGCTTATTTCTTTTACACCTTATTGTGTTACTTCTTTAGAGTATCAAATAGAAATAATTTTAACAATTAGCAGTTTAATATTAATAAAATACTACAGAGAAAATTTACTGAGGGTGTTCCAGGAGCTTTTAGCAGATGCACCCAGCACCCCTCCAACTTCGATACATATTACCCACCCGAAGGGCTAGCTATAGAGCAGATACCTCTCCAGGAATAAGGAGGCCATGCATGGAAATGTGGAATGAGGTGTGGCCATGATTGCTGGTCATTGCTTTTACACTGTGAGATATTATTCACTTCCATATATTGCCATTTCTAGGGGTACTGTACTTAATAGAAGGATTCTAACAGAAGCATAGAAATTAGAACAGATGATTTGTTGTGCCAGAAAGGGGGCGGCTTTCAGCTCTGGAGCATTCCACTCTCTGATCCCAAGTCTTTCATCTGTGTGGTGGGCACCTTCCCATTACCCATGCTGCAGAATCGTCAGCAGGATCACATGACAAACAATATATGAAAATGCCCAGGAGAAAACCTGGCACAAGGTAAACCCTCCAAACGTGTTAGTTGGTCTGACTCTGCCCTCTTAATCTCACAGAGCTGTCATAAAGAACAAAAGAGGAACAGATGTGAGGGCACTTTGGAAAGTGTGAGGTGTGATACAAAAGTGAGGCAATGAGAAAGGCAGCCGGAGAGCCAGTGTTAGAACCCGGGGGCCTTGGCTGCACTTCAGTTCTTGGATAAGCTCTTTGCATACTGTCACTGCAAACGGTTTCACCAAGTTCAAGAACTTGGTTACCCATCTAATGGACAGGAGAATGAGAAACTGGGTAAAGTGAAATGCTCCAAAGGAATGTCTGGCACAGAGCCCTTATTTCCAGAACTTTCCAGTGCTGGCAAATGTGGGATTGTGCAGTCACTGAGAGGCTTGCCAAGGAGGTTCAGTGCTAACTGAGCACAAAGGGGAAAGTCCCTTGGTGGGCCGCATGTGCTGTTAAAGGCAAGCCACAGAAGAAGGTACAATAACTATCAGTTCCAAAACACTTCGCAGGCATTGAGACTTGGCCAATTACAGAGTCGGAGTGTTCGGGCCAGCTCTGACGTGTGGAGGGAAGGTGGCGAGACAAAGCTTGTCTCCTAGCATTCTTTGTAGAATGTTCTGTGTGCACCAAGTGTCTCATAGCATAAGGTGAAAATATTTGAAAACAAAAGGAAAAGTACTGTTTTTTGTTCAAGAAAATGAAGCCCTTGAGTACCATCTCTTTCTCCCTGTATCCACTTAAAACACAGTGAGCATTCCAGCTTTTTTTCAAATTCAGCTTTAATTATGCTGCACGATGTTGTTGCATGCTTTGACCTTGAGGTAGCAGTCTGCTTCCAAACAATTTCTAGCCCTAATTCTTCTTAGAGAAGAAATGGAGCTTCTGTGGTGGCTTGATATACCCACATATACACCAACAGTGGAAAGGGGGTGAGGCTAGGGCGCCCTTGGTCTGTAGATAGGTCAAAGTCAAAGGTCAAAGGATGAGACTGTGCCAAAATATGTACTTTGGTTTTGAGATCTGAGGTAACAGTCTTGTCCTGGTCTGCCTCCTCACTTAGTCCCCTTTAATCTATCCTTTTCTTGTTTGATGACCTACTCAGTTAGGTCGTGGTGGAAATTCTGTTAAATAAGTGACCTTAACCAAAATCCCCTCCTGTTCTTACACCCCATGGTCAGCACTAACCTTTTAGTGCTAGCTGTTTCTCTTGGCCACAAACATACCAAGGCTTTGGTGTAAAAACAGCAGCCACTAATCACAGCTCAATAGTTTCCTGGGTTTGTGTGAACAAACATTGAGAGAAAATTGAGGGTACTGTGTGTTTAACTGCTTTTAGAAACATCAGTTGCACAATTGCTACAGGTAGAAAGTCAGCTCTTTCGGGTGATTCTAGGTCTGGTTCTACTGCTGTTTAGAAGAGTGTGTAGCTCCACCCCTCCAGGCCTCCTTGTTCTTGTACAGAAAAAAAAATGTGGAGATTGAATTAGAAGCTTCTATGGTTCTTCTAAAAAATTCTATGAATCCATAATTCTGCTGCCTCAAGCAAAAAGGTTAGGATTACCAAATTTAGCAGTATTTGAGACATACTTACTCTAAAAACTTATTTATTATTTATCTGAAATTCAAATTTAACTGGGTGTTGTGTACTATATCTGTCAACCCTGTAAGTTAAAATATTGTTGGGAGAAGAGCAGACAACCTTGGCTTTGCTCCTTGCCCAGGCACCAAGGAGAGAGGAAAGAAGACACCTGTGAGAGTGGTCCTCCTCATCCAGTCTCATGGCTGACTCAGACTAGGAAGGGGACCCATTGTCCGGGCAACTTTTCTCTGATCAGGAACACAACAAATTAAGTCAGTTCTTTTCAGGCAGAAAAGCTCAAACATACTTAGTTTGGCCTCCTTTCCAACCAGCATTAAAACAAAATAAAACTTGTCCTGGCCAGTGTGGCTCAGTTGGTTGGAGCATCATCTCACAGACTGAAAGGTTGTGGGTTTGATTCCCAGTCAGGGCACATATCCAGGCTAGGGATCTGATTCCTGGTCAGCGCACATATGATAAGGCAGGCAGTCGATGTTTTCTCTCACATCGATGTTTTTTCCTCTTCCTCTCTCTCTGATAGAAAAAAAAATGTCCTCGGGTGAGGAAAAAAAATCTCCCTTTCACTATAAGAAGACAATTCTTCCCCCCCCCCATAGAATTAAATTCTAACACATGACCAACGAGGTGTTCGCTCCTGAACCAAAAATCTTGTGTATTGTGTGCATGACAATAAAATTTGCTCTGTGAGTATCCGTATTCAGCACCTCAGTGAAAATAAGCAGGATTTACCTTACAAAGAAATGGGGAGAAATTACATGTGTACAGTATTTGATTGCTTATAATTTTTCTTCTTACATTGTTAAATTTAATTTTTACAAGTAACCCAATTAAAGGGGTGTTGTATGGATTACATTTTATACATAAGGAATTTGCCTAGAAATGTTGTTTCTTACCCAAATTCCCCAGCTAGGAAATAGTGATTTGCCCAAATCACCCAGCTAGTCAGTAAAAAAAAAAAAAAAAAAAAAAACCAGCTTCTTAACAGTCACTTTGCCCTTTCTGCTCAGCTGCCTTGCTATGTGAGGACTCTTCTAGAATAGTCCTGTGGAGTTTAGAAAGAGAACGCCAATGCCTTTCCCTACCGTGGCAGAATGGTAACACGTCAGTCTCTGTTCAGTCTCCTTTTTGCTTCCATACTGTCCCAGACCTCTCCAGCAAGCCACAACCCAAAGCTTGAGAACTGGCTGGTAAAAAACCAACCAGTCAAATTAGCATTATTTCAACAGAGGAGGAGACTGCGGCACAGATGGCTGAAATTAGAGCCTAGACATTCAGGCAAGCCACTGCCTGCTTCCTCTGCCTCCAGTGCTTGGGCTGGCTGTGCTCAGCCCTGGTGGCTCAGGAAATACTCAGAGAAACTTGAATTCAGAGGAGGTAAGAGCACACACATTCCCTAGTAGTAGCCTAAGTAAAACAATACACCCTCTTCTTTCTCTCTTCTGTTGCTGATACGGGAACATGCCCTGTATGTGTTTGATCGGTGACTTGTAATAACTCAATTGCCAGTGGTCAGGTTCAATTCTGTGGTCTCTGGATGGATAGACTACACTGAGTTCCAGGAGCTGCTTGTGACAGAAAACTGGAAAGTTGACCAGGACTCTTATTATACAAGCCTCCACACTTATCTGAAAAAGATCAGGTAATGTTAGGGTTTTGAATACTAAGTAGCATTGTTTTCTTTTACATGGCTAGCCCAAAATGCTTTCCTGTTGCATTTGAAAATACGTCTACTGATTTTATATCTAATTTAATTTTTATTTATTTGCTTAGCTCCTGGAAAATAAATCACTTGTATCCCCTGTTTTCTCTGTGAATAACATTTGTACTTATTCACTTCCATTTCTATGTATTTATATATTTTTGATCACGTGCGAGGAAGAAGAATAAAACCTATTGAAACAACATTGGACCAATGACTTGAAGAAAATACGTCCTAGCTAAGATAATGGGTGACTTTTTAGTTTCTTCTTTCCCTGTCATAAATATAAAATCCATTTTTAAAAAAGTAAAGAAAAAAGATAACAGAAAGGAGATCTTCATTGCCCAAACCTACACCTAAAACCCAGTCTCCCCAACTGCCTGAAACTGCCTGACAGTCTCTTCCCTTTCTAGCTGTTGACAAACAACGCACATTTACATAATTGAGATAATTAAGGGCAGTGCCAGGTACTGCTATCACACAGTCTTCCAGTCCGGACCGGCTGCCAATTTCCGTTCCCTTCTAACAGCCTGAAGGCATGGAGATTAACACCTACGAAGTGTGGTGGCTTGAATATAGATGAGGGGAGAGGACAGGCTGCTTCCTTTGATTAAAACATTAGAAGAATAATTATTACAATAATGAAATGGCTTCAGCCTTCTGTTAAGATGTTTTTTCCTCCTCCAGTTTACTATGTATCTATGAATTTTTTTTTTTTATTTCTCCATATGGCAAATTACTGTCATTGAAAATCATACACTTCAAGTTGAGAACATTTTGTATGGATTGAGTTAGTGGTCCCCAAGACAGGGTAATTTTCATCGTTGCAGAGGAGAAGAGAATATTACTTCTGGAGACCCAGCAGGCATTTTATTAAACAATTGTACCAGCTGGAAACAAATTATTGCCTTTATTCTAAACTACCATTTAGAAGTTGAATGCTTTCATTTCAGTGGGAAATAAGTGTTGGGACCAGCTAGGGTTCTCATGTTGGTGGATTTCTTCGCAAGCGAACCTAGACCTAAATCATGACCAATGTTGATGCTGTTGGCTGCTATTTTTACACTGAGGTTACTGTGACTGCTTTTAACTCAGGAACTGATTCCACTATCACTGTTTTCTCTAAGGCTCTGGAATATTTATGAAGGTGTTCAGGGAGGAAGACACACTTATGGGGCAAAATCCACATGCAATGTTAACGTACCCCTTCTTCAGCCCTGCTTCCTACAAAATTATTATGTGTACACTCTTGCAGAAGCCAGTGGGTCCCCCTATGGTAAGAGACAGGGGATGGACACCACGTTTTTGTAAAGGATGGAGAAATGCTGGCTTTTGTTTCTAAAGGCCATGTGATACAGAACTTGAGTCTGTTATTGGGGAAAACAAAACAAAATAAAACAAGAATGTTCTGCTAAAAGAAGCACAGGCCATGTTATCAGCTAATATGTCCAGTCTGTATAGTTAGTGGGAAAATAAAGTGTATCAGGACAGTGTAATTTAGAAGGGTGGAGACAGCCACATAATTTCCAGGGCAGAGAAAACAGTGCTCTTTGGTGCATTTTTTGGTGGAACTCATCTGTTTTGGCAGTAATTTCCAGCTTCTTTTTTTTTGTATGCATAGTCATTTTTTTTGTAATGGAAAATTACAGCACAAGACCCTGAAAGTTGAGAAGTGGCTACTGAGAACACTGCCTATTGCTTTCTTACTAGAATTTGCTTACTGCAGCCATCTTGCTGCTTACCTGTTTATCACTAAAACTAAGTGCCTTCCTGTCAGAAACTTAATTGAATCGGGATCATTCAAATCCCGGGGGAAAGTGCATTTTGGTCATTTCATTCTTTTAAAATGTATTGTGCCTTTTGACCTAATTGATTAAAAGAAAAAAAAACCCTCCATGTAATTGTGCAAGTCAGGAGCCCAGACAATTTTCTCCACCAAACTGTCCTCCCCAGACCTCCCCCAGGGTCCAGCCTCTCCCTTGCAGTTTCTCAAGCAAGACAGAAGTCAACCTTGGGTAAATATGCAACTTTTTTTTTTTTTTTTTTTTTTTTGGTAGATGATGAAACTGAGACAGAATTAAAATATTGTACAAGATTAATAGGGAGGCAGGCAGGAGTAAGGGAGGTTTGCACTTGAGATTACAGACACAAGAGATTAGCCAGATAGAATTTCATTTCAGTAGTACAGAAACTAAGAGGTGTTCAAAGAGGCGCTCTCACTGTTCCCAGCAGAATGAGAGAATGGAGCTGAGTGCAGTAGCATTACCTTAATTCTTTCACTGTGAAGCACAAGTCAAATCCCTTGTGAATGTTTGTGACCACCTCCAGCTCCACTTACTTTGGTTGGTTGGTTGATTGGTTGGTTGGTTGGTTTGTTCTGTGAAGTTTCTTTTTCTCCCCACCTGCCGTTCCTCCTCCTACCCCAACAATGCCCCTCTCTGACACCAAGGGAGGTGCTTTTGAATCAGGAGAGGAGCTGAAATCAGGTCTGTTTAGAGGGCCTGATATGAGGTCTTGGTATGTGGAGGAAGAGAATTGCAGCTGCTTGATATGAGTGATCTCTCTCCTGCTCTCTCTCTCTCTGCATTTGAATTTTAACAAAAATACATTTTAAAAAATTAAGGTATTTTTCCATTCATTTTCTGTGCTGATAAACAAATTACCACGCACTGGTGGCTGAGATTCATTCTCTCACAGTTCTGGAGGCTAAAACTCTCAAATCAAGGTGTCAGCAGGGCCATACGCCCCCTGAGGGCTCAAGGAGAGAATCTGTTCCTTGCATCTTCCAGCTTCTGGTGACTTTTGGCATCCCTTGGCTTGTAGCCGCATCACTCCAATCTCCACCTCTGTCTTCACATCACCTTTTCTTCTGTGTGTCTCTGTTCAGGATACTTGTCATTGGACTTAGGGTCCACCCACATAATCCATAATGGTCTCCTCATCTGAAGATCCTTAATTACCTCGGTAAATCCCTTTGTCAAATAAGGTTGCATTCAAAGGTTCTGGGGATTAAGACATAGACATATCTGGTGGTAGTGGGGGAACCATCTGGCCTACTACAGTACCCAAAACTGATTGTTTGCTCACAGGAAGATGTTTGGAAATAAATGCAGTATAAATGTACTTCTTTCTTTTATGCGCCTTAATTTGTTCCAGAAATGTTTTAAGATAGATTCATAAGGTCATACGTTATTTATGAAGACAAATGTTGTTTATTCTAGATTTATGTTGTTCTTGCAGATACACTCAGTGGTCTCCGGAGATTGCAAGCCTTTGCAGGACCTCCCAGCACAAGGAGCGCTGATTCACAAGGAGCGCCTCATCTACTGGTAAGCTTCTCCCACAATCTCTTTCAAAGGCAATAATTCTCAATCTTCCTGCAATTGTAGACACTCACTAACTGCTTGTTGACTCATGTTCCTTAATGGAGGTTAAGGGGAGAAATGTCCTCAATGTCTCAGAATTTTCTCTGGTAAGGTGGCCAGAGATGAAGAGACAGAGGACCTCAACTGATTCACATACACTCCTTTGCCTTGCAAGAGGCAGCACAGCCAGCAAACTTCACATGAGACGTGGTGACTGAGCTGTAAACCAAAGCCATGCTCCCTTCTTCCATGTGCTTCTCGTGCCTGTGCCTTGAAGCTCGTATGCCATTCCTCTCTCGCACATCTTCTTTCACAAGGGAAACACTAGTAGTAAACCAAGTCAGGATCCCACTTAGGGTAACATCATATTTTTAACTCTAGCTCTCCACAATCTTGTCCAAGTGTGTTGGTCCTGATTCTTGAATTTGGTGATAAAGGGTGAGTGCAGCCCTTACTTAGGCCTTGAGCAGTTTGCATGTTGGGTACAGACATTTTTGGGTTCCCAGTTGAAAGGCCTACATTATATCAACAAAACCTCTTTCAGGGACACTCACTTTTTTGATTGACTCAATGTAACATACTATTTGTAATTGGCATCTGGTATCCTAAAAAGAAGTATTTCTTCAGAAACTATGGACTATAGCCAAACCCATAATGCATTTTGGCTAGGTCCTGTGCCCTCTGCTAAAGAGATTACAAGGGAAAAGAGGCCCAGCCATCAGCTTGGATTGTAACCAATCAGATTAGCAGTTCCTTCTAGGGATGAGGAAAAGCAGAGGCAGATGCAGTCGGGGCAGAGCCAAGTACATTTCCCTCTCCATTCCTGTCAGTTACCTGGCTGGATTGAACTTGGGTCTAGAGTGTGATCATCCCTGTTTCACTTAGTTATCACTCTGCTGGGTCAAGGTTTGATCAAAAATCCATGCTCTGTTTTAGGTGAGCTGCCCTGGGGCCTTAACCTGTCTGACATCTCTGTCTGGCACTTCCTCTCTGAAATGCCTTCTTCTCTGCAGCTTGTGTTGATGCTTAGTGAAGTATCTGCTAGACCCTAACACAAGAAGCATGAGGTTTAAGAGTTGCTTTGACGAGAGGAATAAGAGATGCAGTTTGGAAAACTCAGCATGCTATAATCCCCTCTAGGAAATTCATAATAAATATTAAAAGACTCCTTAATGTTAATATGAAGTTTTTCAAACTTATTTGATTCTAGAACTACTCTTTTACATAATATCAATTAATAGAGGTGTCTGAGTCTCCACTCTATAATTTTCTAACTGTTGGTGTTGACCAGTTATTAGTGTGCCTCAATCACCTTGTAAATGTAAATGGGTATACACAACTCTGGCCCGTATCTACCAGGGGAGGGAGAAACAAAGATGTCTGAGCAAGCACTTCTAAAATAATAGCAGGCTGTTCAAAAATGGTAAAGTGTATGTACATCTATTTGTTCACATATCGTCTATGGCTGCTGTTGCCATACCATGGCAAATTGAGTTGTGACAGAGACCATGTGGCTCAGAATGCCCCAAATTTTCATCATATTGTCCTTTATAGGACAAGTTCATTAACCCCTGATTTATAATAAGAAATCATTTATACTTGAGGGTATGTTATGTCTCGGGGAGCAAGAATGGCACAGATGGCTCTGCCTCCCTTGGGAAACTAGGAAGTGGACATATGGCAAAGCTCTGACCTGGGTTCTCATCTCAGGGGCCCAGGTGGTGCTCTTTCCCTCACCAGGTGGCTCAGGAGGTAAGGTCTGCAGGCCTGGTAGGAAGGTGGCACAATAAGTACGCACAGACTTTCCTCAGATAATAACTTGGGTGACGGACATGCCTGGACACTTGCAGCAAATCCTGGAAGGCTGCCCGGTCCACCCCTAGTAGAAAGAGGAGCCAAAGAACATGCAGCTCGAGGCCTGCAGAAAGAGCAGAGTGACAGTTTGTCATAAATACGCTACTGACAATTGTAGCTGAGAGCATAGTGTTTCTGAGTTTTGAAAATCATTAGGGACCAGAGACAGGTATTCACTTGTAAGAGCAATTCTCAAAAGATTAACAGAGCATGGAAACATCACGGCGACACCTCCAAACATGTATCCTTAGGTCCCCTCTGGTGTGGGGGCTGGTGTTTAGGACCATGGGTCCCCACTCTCAGACTGGCTGGAGCACACTGAGATCAGCGTTCTGAAAATCTATCTCAGTGATTTTCTGAAGCTCAGCACTCTAAACTCGGCTGCTTCACATTCACAGACTGCGTATGCAAACAGCTAAACACAAAAATAAGTGGGCAGTTCCTGGAAAGAAGAATGTTCTCCACTTAGTAGGTGGGTGAGGAGCATGATAAGAGCCTTAACACCAGCACCCAGATTGCGGTGGTATCTCTAAGGCCCCTGTTTCTGGTCTTCGCAGTCACGAGCTGCTAACAGCATCTGGCATCCATAACTCTTGGTTGAGGAATGCTTGCAGGGCTATTTGTGGAGCCTATCTCTGAGAACACACTTAAGACACCTCATATATTTCCAGCCTTCCTCCCCACCACGCGTGGGGGCGTAGGCTGTGATTATGTTTATGATGGGGAGGGATGAAATGTTTTGGAGAGTCACCATGACATTTCAATGCTCTGTTAATCTTTTGAGAATTGCTCTTGCAAGTGCATACTTACTGCTAGTCCCTAAGGATTTTAGAAACTCATAGAAACGGAGTAAAAAATCACAACTTGGAGTTGGACTAGCTAATTATCCTTCTGCCTATTTTCCCCTGCAGAGCAGTCCACTTTCCTTAGCAATTTAGAGGCAAATGGACTTTCCTCCCACTTGGATTTCAAGACCTTCTGCAATCTGGAAACAGTTTTATTCCCCATGACTCTTTGGCTTTCCATGGCAGGCAGGTGGATGCATTACTGTCCCTAAGTATCCCGCCTTCATCCTTCTCCTGGAATGCATGTGTGCCCCTCACCTCTTGCACCCCATTTTCACGAGGCCTTCCTTGACAACTCTAAGCCCTTTCTCTGAACTCCCTCAGAACCTATGCCGTATGCTGCTTAAATTACATATAAGGTTTCATTGGTATGATTATTTAGAGTATATGTTAAAAAGTAAATTTTAGTCTTTTCTCTCCAGCAAGAATATCAGCTTCTTGAAGGTAGAACACATCTACTTCATTTGAATCTACCCTTCCAGTCTAAACTCATGGTTAGCCTATGATGTTTTGTTAGTAAATGCTGCTGGAAATTGAGGGCGGTTTTAGGGGCCTCTTTGTCTACTAAATTTAGAAAAATTGACACATTACAGAGGAGTTTCAGCTAAAGAGTGTTAGTGGCTTTCACCCTAGGACTCAGATGTGTCCGGAAAGCCAAGGGTAGGCCCGCCAGGACCCTTTTGCATTTGATCCAAAGAGTGTCTTGGGAAGGAGCCCACCCTCAGGGAAGATAGAGTAGAGGGTCTTGATATTTGGACAAGGCCTGTAGGCCAATGAGGGATAGAAGGGATTTATTTGTTTCCTGGTCTGCCGTAACAAAGTACTACAAGCTGCGTGGTGGAAAACAACAGGAATTTGTTCTCTCATAGTTTTGGAGGCTAGAAGTCCAAAATCAAGATGTTGGCAGCTTCATGCTCCCTCAAACTCCTCTAGGGGAGGATCCTTCCTGGCTTCTTCCAGCTTGTGGTAGCCCTGGGTGATTTTTGGCTGGTGGACACATCACTCCAACCTCTGCCTCTGTCTTCACGTGGTCATCTTCCTTGTGCGTGTCTCTGTGTTCAGATGACATTCTCTCTCTTACAAAGACAGCAGTGATGTTGTATTAAGAGACCAGCCTGATGATATCATCTTAATGATATCTACAAAGACCTTATTTCCAAATAAGGTCACAGTTACAGGTAACGGGGATTGGGACCTCAACACCTCTTTTTCGGGGACACAATTCAACCTATAAGCTAGAGGCATCTTTGATAGAGAGTTATATGTTAGTCTTTAATACCATTCCTTTCTTTAACGGCTGAGTGAAAACCTCTAAGGAGAAATCAGTAAAGTGATCTTTATATATATATGTATAAATATTGCTCATATATATGTATATGTTTGTGTGTTTGTATTTATATATATATATGAAACTGTCTGGGGCTGTAAGAAAAAATTACAGGGTACAGGTGCTCCTCAGTTTACAATAGGGTTCCATTCTGATAAACCCATTGTAAGCTGAAAATGTCATAAATCAATAATACATTTAATACACCTAACCTACCAAATACCATAGCTTAGTCCAGCCTCCCCTAAATGTGCTCATAACACCTGCATTAGCCAAAAGTTGGCAAAATCACCCGCCACAATTGATGCACTGTGTAGAGTGTCGTTAACCCTTGACCCTTGTGATCACGGGGCTGACTGGGAGCTGTGGTTGCTGCCACCGCCCAGCCTCATAAGAGATCAGCTAGTGCATATCCTAGCCCCAGAAAAGAGCCAAATCCAGAATTTCAAGTGCAGTTTCTACTGAATGCATACCACTTTCACACTGTTGTAAAGTCAAAAACTGTGAGTTGACTCATCGTGCATCAGAGAGTGTCTTTATAAGTGAGGTTATGGGCCACTTTCTCCCCTTGAGCCTGGAACCTGGTGGTGCCTGAGGGGCAGCCTGGTCCACCTGCACCTGCAGCAGGAAGGCAGCAGGAGCGGGGCCTCAGGGGACTGTCCCTCAGCACCCTGAGGGACATCAGGCCTGACCGAAGACTGTGAGCAGAGCTCTTCCCTGTCCTCCCAGCTTCAGAACCCTCCTCCCGCCTCCAGACCCTGTCTTCTGTGGAGTGTCTTCCTCCCTTCTCACAATCTGCTGTCCCAGCCTCGCCTTCTACCCTCTCTTCCTCGTTCCAGGAGCTGAGCAAGCCATTTTATTTAAGAGAGAGGGGGAAAAACCAATTTTCTCCTTTAATAGATGCCATCTATGTCTTTATAGTTCTAGTGGCTCTGGTTTTAATCACGCGACTCTCAGGGAGGGTATCTTTGCCTCTAAAACTGAAAATCGCTTGTGTTTTCACTGAGGGGTGCCATGTTTTCTGCTCCCTCAGATTCAGAGAATTTTCTAATCTGCCCCACCCCTGCTGCGTCGGTAGATAGTAGCTCCTTGTGGCTTTAGCGGAGAGAGAAATTTCTACAATGTGGGAAGCCCTCCTGCCCTCTCGCTCTCTCACCCTCTCAACGGGCAGAGGGTAGAGATCCTAAGATACTTCTAATTAACACAAATATCCTCTGGCTGTAACAGCTCTGACCACCCCTCCCTAAAACCCCCACCTGCTCAGAACTGTGTGGTGAGTTAAGACCCTATATATCTGCCTTTGGCTGAGCAGACTTTTAAATGTCCCCCACGAGCTCTGTCATCGCGCTCTTTATTTGGTTGTGCATGTCATCTTTTCTGACATAAAATAGGAATTACACTAATATCTGCCTTTCCATCTTGAGACCCTAATTGGGTGCCTTGGGGAAAAGTCTGGGTCAGAAAGCTGTCTGTTGATTGGGGCCAGCCGATCCCAGGTGTCACCCAGGAGGTGCCCCTGAGGAAGGCTGCAACGGCAAGACTGCAAAGACTGCATCTGTTGCAACCACAGCCCTGAGATCCTGCAGAGCCAGGCCTCCAGGGATGCAGATCTGGAAACCTGAGCTTCTGCTGGTGTCACAGCCTTCTCCTAAGGGGCGGAGGGAACAGGGAAGAAATGAGCTCACCCTTTCTCTCCCTGGCCAGCTTGGCTCTGTGCTGTGCCCTTGCTCACCTCCTTGTCACCCAGGCCTGCGACAGGCTGGAGCAGACAGGGCAGAAGGCTGTTGTGATCACAAGCCTGCCAGCCAGACCCCACTGGCTGCTCTTGCGGAGTGTATAATCAGAGCAATAGAGGGAACTAGACAAACAGAAAGAACAAAGAAAAGTCCTGAGATGTGGGCTGATTGTCAGATGTTGAAAAATCTTTGTTAACATGAGAGTGGCTATAGATGCTGGATTCTTGCACATGTCTGTGCTTACATATTTACTTACAGGGGTGTAGAGTCATTAAATCACGTTATCCCCTGAAGATGTTCTCAGCAGCAATGAATCTCCTGGCATGAGATGGCATAGCAATAAAAACTACTCGTGACAGTCAGGATGCTGCTGGAGTGTGTAAAATAAATTTCAAAAACTATGTTAAAACAGTAGGAGGCATGATAGTCTTGCAGAAACAAAAACGACAGTCTGAGATTGTCAAATCCTGATCTTCTTTTCCTGAATAATCCATGAGTTATTTTTAGTTTTTGTTTTTTAGTGTAAAAATGATGACAGCATTGCCTTTTCTCCCGGTTCCTTCCCGGAGCTTCCCCACATTCCTCGTGCCTGGAATCAACATAAGGATAGAAAAGAAAAAGAAACAATATAAGGATATCATAATTTGATAGATTTATAACTGGACTCAAAAAAATAGGGTTCAGAATAAATGACAGGCCTGAAGGAGAAGGAAGGTGAGAACTTAGGGAAATAAAGCATATTTCCATGTCCTTAAAGAGTCCCTTGTCACATGAAATTGGCTATGATTTTTCAGCCTGGCATCAGTTAGTCGGGAGTAGTAATAATATTGACACTCTGAGAGGCCTGTAATGCATGTGGCAACACGGTAGCAGCTCTTGCCCACTAACTACTCAATTAAGCACACCCTCTCTCCGAGGAAGGGGGTAACAGTCCGTATTTCACTGATGAGAAAACAGAGGTTCAAAAGACCCAGTGACTTGCCTAGGGTCACATGACTCGTGGCTACCGGAGATTGTCCTTGATTACCGTGAAATGAGCTGGTGGAAATAATGTATCTTGAATGTTGATGCTTGGGCTTTAGTGTTCTGTGGCTGCTCATCTGTCCTCTATCATTTTTATCCTCCCTCCCCTTTTCCCAAGAAGTCTACACTTGCACTCTGCCCTACAGCCTTCTGTGCTCCCAAAGCCTTAGCTACTTACCCAGGGTCACAGGGAAAGAACATAGAGACTTGTCCCTCAGGCAAATCTGGAGACCAGGAGATTAGGTCAGCATGGCCGTGGACCAGTCAGAGGACTCAAAGTCTTCTCAGTTCCAGGCTTTCCCTTCCCACGCAGAGAGGCAGAGTCCGGCTGAGCGGGCAGACCCTGGGGGATGTGTGGGACCAGGCTGTTACCCGGCTTTTCTTAACACTAAAGCCTTACATGTTCCAAAAGGGCAGACAGCTCCTAAAGTGTACAGTTTTCATCTCTACTCTCGACTGGTTCATACGCACTCTGATCAGGAACATCCACTCTCAGGAGGCGGTTCATTAGCGTTTGCTGTCCTCCATTCCACAATTCAAAGGTAGCTCCTTCAAGGCTTCCCTTCTTGGCTGTCTCCCTCAGCAGCAGAGGCTTTGGGATTTTGCACAAGAAGTGTTATAAAACCTTTTTTATTGCTGAGACAAGTTGTGTTCCATATGCACGGACTGTGCTGGAACTAGTCTAAGCCACCTCTGCGCTTGCGCAGACAAGGTTAAGGATGCTGTGAGCCTGCTGCTGACACTTCTTGGAATAGCATTTTGTGTAGCCCGATTCTGTTACTCGATTCCCATTGGAAAGTAAGCTAAACTGTGCTGCTTGGGTTTAGGAATGTGTGCTTCCTACGAACCTTCTTTCAGAAAGTGCTGTTGGAGTGCCTAAAAGAGCATGGACCGGGCTTTACCTACCTTCCGAGGACTTGTGTTATGATTGCGTGCGTGCCTCTTTGCCACGACCGTTTACAGAATCCATGTCAGATTTGCTTTCGTTACAACATATCACTGGTGGTGAGTGTGTGCGCACATGTGTGTGCATGTACGTGCCTGCCGTCCCAGTGGTGTGTGGAAGATGCTCACCTTGGTCCACACAGGCTCCACAAAGTCGGTGTGCTCACTCTGCGCTCGGTGACGTCACAGAGTAACTTGAAATCCACCATGAAAATAAGCGAATGCTATAAATGAGGACTTTTTTTTTTCCTGGGAAAGCTGGTCATTAAACATTTATTTGCACACTACTGCCTGTAGCCTGTGGAGGCTAATTGAGAATGGCCAATTTGGTTGAGGATGGTTTACAATCTCACTAAAATAAATTAGGTTGCTTACTGCTATTTTTAGTGCATGATGATACTCAAGAAAAGTTTTAATATGTCTTATGAGAACCATAAGGTTTGTGTGCGTGTGTGTGTGTGTGTGTAGTGTAAAATGATGAAAGCAGCATACACTTACTAGAGAATATTAAGATAATACAGAGAAGTAAAAATACTGGGAAAAATCACCCTTAATTTTACCCTCCAAAAATGATAAGTTTTAAAATAAAATTTTACAAAGTTACTCGACCAAACTTTACTTTTAAGAAAGCCAAAAAAAAAAAAAAGACATGCTCTTCTTGATTATATTGAAGTGACCCTTGTTCCTTGTGGCGGGCCAGTTGGAAAGGTTAATTTTCAGGCTCTCATGATCACTTAAATTATTCATGGTTTCCAAAACGAAAACCTACTTTTCCACAAACTTAAAGAAGTGCCAGTTGCCCTCCTCTTGTCTTAGATTCCAGTGTCCAAAAAGTTACAATATTTGCTGACTTCAGTGTGTTAGCAGGAGTTTCAGGGGTTATGAAATAATAAGCTACAGTTTGCTCCACATGAGCTCCCTGAGAAACTGTCCTCTAAAATGTACCCAGCCTTTGGAATCATTTAAAAACGGAGGCCTCTTCCAATTGCACCGTGAGAAGTCAGCAGTGACTGCGGTGTGTCCGAGCGTCCGTGGCGTGCGGCTGTCAGGGCCCGGGCGGGAGAAGCAGCGCACACTGACCGAGATGTTTGCTTTGGAACTGAGACTGCTGTAGAAGTACATCAGGGATCCAAATGTAATAAAAGAAGCAGGAACAAGACTCTTCTTATTAAGCAACACTTGTAACTCATCACCCCACATTTTGATGCTGTCGCACTACAGGTTTGGGGTGAATACCCTGTACCTGGCACTGCCCAGGGGATATCAATATAGCCAACTGGCTGACCTCACAACCTATGGGCCAGTACAGTCACCCCTGTCCTGAAAGCTCTCCCACAAGATGTCATGAAAACAGCCCCGGTAGCTTTTTTGAAGTCATGCTTATGCCTGATATATTGCAGAATCGTCCATGTGAAACTTCTGTAACTTTATTAACCAATGTCACCCCAATAAATTTAATTAAAAGTTAAAAATGATAAATAAAGTCATGCTTGTGCTGATTCCAGAACTTTAAGATAAATGTAAGTCCATACAATAGCATAACAGCATTCCACGAACAGGATGTTGAAGGCTGTTGGAATTACACAGACCTTGGAATTGAGGTCCTGCCCTCGTGTTGTCTGCCCCCTGAGATAGGGTGAGCATCCATTTATAAGGCCTAGGAGAGCCCCAATCACAGAGCAGGTGTCATAAAACCCTTTGCTAAAATGATTCCATTCACCAAGAGTGAACCCAAATGGAAACCGTGGACTCTAGGTGATAGTGATGTGTCAAGGCAGGTTCATCAATTGTAACGAACGTGCCCCTCCAATGCAAGAGGCTGATAATAGGGAGGCTGTGTATGTGTGGGCAGGATATGTATGGAAACTCTACATACTTTTCCCTCATTTTTGCTGGGAACTGCCCTAAAAGATAAAAAGATTTCATGTTCTAAGGAACCATTCCCAGGATGGGAAGAGTCCAGTGCCTGAGCTGTGATATTTCTGGCAGAAACCATGAATGCCAGGTCCTGAGTAGTATGCATTTGAGTATATGCTGGACCTTGAGTCATTAGAAGAGGAAGGAAGGGAGGAAGGGAGGGAAGGAAGGGAGGAATGGAGGAAAGGAAAGGAAGGAAAGGAAAGTAGAGGAGAGGGAGGAGAAGAAGGAGAAGGAAGAAAAAAAGAAGAAAAAGGGGAAAAGAGTCTCATTTGAAAGCCTTTCATTCCAATAAATATAGCAAAGTTTTCCAGTTAAAAGTGATGTGAGAGAGATGTTGTATTTCATTATGGTTTCGTTAAGAACACTGGTTTAGGAGAGTGAAGGCAAAAGAGAAGCATGAAAAAATATAATTGTCAAAGGAAAACTAATTTGATTAGTGCTTTTTTTTAAAAAAAACTGTAATGCTCAATTTGGGGAATATTATTAGAGCCAAAAGCATCCCTCTAATGGATATATTATACCCCTAACCTAGAAATTGCTGACATCAACACTCAAAACAGATGGTGGTTTCTAAATTGGTTTAATAATAGGTTCCAGAGTTATCACACAGAACTTCAACTACTAGACCAGTTTAATCAGAGTGATGCTCAGAAGGTATAATAGTGACAGACAGGATAGGTCCAGTCATGTGAGAAAGTACTCACAATCTATTAATCCTAGAGGATTATTATAGAAACAGAAATTACCTGGGTTTATGGTTAGAAGATAGATCAAATCATGCTGAGAGGAAGTCATGACATCTGCTAAGTACTTCGAACTTCGCCAGAAAATCATACATCTCTTCTTGGTTTCCAACTTCTCCAAGATGGCGTTGATAGGATTTATTGCTTTTAAGCATATTCTAATCAGACAAGAAAGAAGGTGCCAAGGTTCTAGTACCATGCTCAAAGATACTTCTGAGGGAAACATCTAGGTACTAAATTTCGCGTCTGCAAGATGTGGTGCAGATCTGAAATATCTTTGTGTTGGATCATGTCCACGGAGACTAGGAGGGGTGAGGCGGGAATGCAGGCACTTCAAGCAGTGGATGACTGAACCCACCCATATACAGGGACTCTGAAGCAGCAGGGCGCTGCAGGGTGGTGGGGAGGGGAGGGTTGGAGACCCAGTGCCAAGATCCCTGTGGATAAGCTTGACACTTGAGGGAGTGAATTCAACACTGTGAGGGGATTATGTAGACCAGGGAATAGGACTAAGCACGGACTGGGGATCAGGTTCTCTTCCACTTTCCCGGGCCCAAAGTCATGTTTTATAAGCAGGGTTGTTGCAGCTGCCCAAGCATCTATATCAAGTTCCACCTTCGTTGGCCTCCTCCTACTCTCTTTCCAAACCAGGTGTGATCCATTTCCTCCCTTACCATGGGTAAGCTCTTGTCCATGGTATGAGGCTGTCCCAGTTAGACTTGTTTAAGAAATCTTTAACTTGGCGCTTCTCAATTTTGACTGAGTATTAAAGCCACCTGGGGGATTTTAACTATAATGACCTCCATGCTTCAAATTTGGAGTCAGTTGGTATGAAGATGGGTTGACTATTAGAATTAGATTAAAGCATAGCCCAGGTGGTTCTAATGTATTGCCAGTGTTGAGAGCCATTTCTAAGCTGAATCTGCATCTGGGTTCTGTGTAACGTTTATCTTGCCCTTCTACTGGGTAAGCTTCTATTGTATTGACTCTCCAGTTTGCCTGGGTTCTGATCTTTGACAATTATTTGTCTTGTCTCCTAACCTACTGCCAATTAGCCACTAGAACTTGCATTCTCCTACGTAAGCCTTTCCAGAGAAAAACGCAATCTTGTCAAAAGGCATTTCAGTGGACCCTTTGCTTCTAGTGACCAGGACACGATCGTCTGGTTCCTTCTTCAGTTTCTGGCTGTGAGGCACTGAATTACATAGTGACACAAGGAGAATGTGTGGCTGTGGGAGCACCTGGGGTCACAAGCCCAAGGCTGTAAAAACATGTCTTCAGGGTTCTTGCCATCTGCATGGATCCTTGAGCTCAAGGACAGAGAGGGAGCTGGAAGGTGTGTGTGACCTCCACAGGGCTCCAGCTCAGAGTCGGCACTTTAATTCTAGAACTTTACACACCTCGGACAGGTGGATAGGCAGGGTGATCACAGTTCACACTTCGCCTTAGTAAAACACACTATCGAAGGAGGCCAAGTGTTGTTTCTGCGGGGCCCATCCTCTAGTGTGGGACTCCTGTGTCTGGCCTAAATTTCACTTCACAGTTGAGGAAACAGAAAGGACAACCTGTGGCTTACAATGGAATTGAGAAACAAGGCAGAATGCTCATACACTTTTATTAGGCCTCACGAACACCCTCCTTCCTCTGTTGGTCTTATCCCGAGTCACTGGCTCTCCAGCATTGCAGTCAAAAATAAATAAATAAATAAATAAGAGTAAGAACTTTTCACCTCTTAACAGCTGTGGCTAAAACCTTTGAGTCCTAGTCTCTTGCAAGTGAGAGATTAAAAAAAAGTTTAGAAATTGTGAAATCTTCCTTTGAAACTCATTTTCCATTCTGCCTTAAAGAGGAGAGTCACCTATACTACTCAAAGCCAGGGCTGATTGGGAGAAATTGTCAGTTCTTCAACTCTAACTTCATATGGTAATTCATATGATTATTTTTCTTTCTTTTTAAATTGATTTTAGAGGTAGGGGGAGAGAGAGAGAGACAGATGGACAGACAGACAGACACATTGGTCTGCTGCTTCACCCATTCGTGCATTTATTGGTTGATTCTTATATGTGCCCTGACCAGCGATCAAACCCATAGCCTTGGCATATCGGGGTGACACTCAAATCAACTGAGCTCCTCAGTCAGGATTCTTTCTTTCTTAAATGTTTCTGCACTGTACACTGATGGTTTCCCAGTCCTCAGACTCTGCGATCTGATGTACCACCCCTAGGTTATCAATCTGAAATATAGCTTTAAAAACATGCATGGATATATGGTGGCATTTGAAAGAAAGTGACAAACAAAACCTGAAACAAAAGTGACAAAACTTCCAAATATATTTATAAGTTGTCCCCCAAAAGTATTGAATTGTGTATTTCCTTAGACAGAAATATTGTTTAAAGCAGCTTGATTCATTAAATTGCTTTTCGTTCACTATATAATTTATAATAGTTTTCTAGACTTGCCCCACTTTGTAGTTACTGGTAAGGTAGTGGTACTAATATTTCAAGTAACTGAAATGGGGACTTAAAATAAAATATGGGTTTAGGATGCCTAGTGAAATTCAATGAAATCAATAGGACACTCCTATATTTGTATTCTTAGCATTGGAACTAGGGAGGTGTCAGACAGAGCACATACATTTCCCAGCGATGGAAGACAATCAACTGCAATGCAAATTTAATGAACTCTGATTTTGAAATGCAAACCGAATCCTATACCCCATGGAAAATTAACTTAGTCAATAATCTAATTGAAGCTTTAATGTGAGAACAATGCACTGCACCGACTGAGTGAGTGTGCCTGTCCAGATGCTTCCCCCACGGAGGCGGCCTTCCTTCTCAGGTTTGCTATTGGCTAAATGCTGCCACTCTTGTCCTTCACTGTAAGTTCAATAGCACCCACCCATGAAATGTTAGCTTCCATAAGACAGTGGAAAAACACAAAACTGTGAGCTCATGTAAAAGAAGAAGGGAGGAAAAGCTCCTTCTCAGCCAGCCTCAGCTCCAGTTTAACATAGGCATCCACCCTCCACAGAACAGCTCCCCCTTTCTCCCTCCATCCTCCATCAGGCCTGGGGCAGCTTTGCTTACTTTTCTTGAACCACAGATAATCTCCACTGACCCACTCTCTCTGTAAATGGGGTATTTGCCCTGCATCTGCCCTTCAAATTGGAACTCCTTCCTGTGACTCCATAGCCTTGTATCCTTCAAAGGTCCCCAGACAGGGAGACCACCTGCAGAGTACTCTTCTTTTCCAGCATAAACTACTACCTGCGGGTGCCGGGTGCTTCACCTCCCATCACGCATTTTTAGGAGTGGCCTGCCATCAGTGGGTCGGGGATGCTTTTCTGGCTCTTTTGATGAAGCATCCTGGTGTGGGTGGGGTTGAGCTTGCAGTTGAATATGTAAGCCTGGAACTGAGAGATCACAGCTAGAGACATGGGTTTTGATTTTCCCCATGGAGATATTAGTTGACATCATTGAAGAGAGTAAGATTGTCAGTCAATGACATAGAAAACGGAAACAAAATTCCACAGCCCCCCACATCCTCTAAAAGGTGAGGATGAGCTCCAGAAGGCCTGGGCTCCTGCACAGGGGTGGGGGGAGAAGAGAAGAGGGGAGTGAGCCATTGGGAAGCCACACCACGTAGAGAATGCTTATGGTGCAGAAAAGGGATGGGATGAGGATTTGTGTAGCTTTTCCTAAGTTAATGAGGAATACAGGTTATTTAGCCTTTTGAAGAATCTTCTGGAGGCAAACAAAGACTTCTGCAGAAGTTAATTTATAAAGATTTATAGACCTGGTACTGAACAACTGCACTTAGAGTAAATGCAGCAGGGAGATAAAGACGAGCAATAATGGCCTGGAAACAACAAGGGGCCGCCGTAGCACAGCTGGTGCGATTCGTGGCTCACGAAGCACATCTGGTACGTACAGTGGGAGCAAGACTGGAGAGGGAGAGAGACTGTTTCCAAAGCCACGCTAGCGAAAGGTTATCTCCTCTCCGTCCCTCAGTTCCTTCAAGGAAAAAGAATTGGAGGCATGTGTCAAAACCCACTATGTAAACATTATAGTTCATTAGTTCATTTTGTAATAAGTAATCATAGTATGCACTATAAACCGAATCTGGGTTGCCAGACATAGCAAATAAAAATGCAGGATGCCTAGTTAAATTTGAATTTTAAATAGACAATAAATAATAGTTTTATGTATGTCCATCCCATGCAATATTATCGTGTATTTTACAGGACGACCCTAAACGGAATCTAATTCTCATTAGAGTCATATTCAACATCCCTACACAACCTGCTGTTTTCCTCATATGGACTGAAGGAAGTTTAAGGCCTTCTAGGTATTGCTCTGCATGGACATGGTGTCCTCAGAAGTTCCACTACATGCTGTTTGTCTAGTTTTTCTATCGTCTTCATTCCCTACCACACTAATGGCTTAAAGAAATACTCCTCCTCCCAAACCTGCTAGACCTTTCATATCTTTTTCTGTTTTTAACCCTTTCCTTCAAGTTTTTTTCTTCCCTCTACCCACTTTCCTACCACTTGGTTCTTCAGATGGTCTCTTGCTTCCCAAGGCAACCCTCCTCACACCTGTGGATTTCCTCTGCCTCCCGCCCCACATCTGGAGGCCAGCACCGCCCACTTGCAAGTTATAGCCCAACTTTGAGGATCATGGCCAAGTCCGGGCTGTGTATCCTACTTACTTCGATTACAAAACAGACAGATCTCATGGGTCCTCCCTAACTATTCAAGTCAAGAACTTCATGCCCATGGTGATCCAGATGAGAAAGGAAGTTCCTCTTATAGGGCGTTGTCTCTTTAAGGCTGAATTTTGCAAGATGCTCACAGTGTTGGGTGCTTGGACAGGCCCTGCAGGGAGTGAGGAGTCAGTTTTAGCAATCACATGGTTAAAGGCAGAGGTACAGCTAAAAGTACTTTTGCACTATTTTGTTTCACAAATACTAGAGTTTGAGGGGAGGGGCCTTGTACAATTTTTCTAGGAGCTCTAGCCTCAAGCTCAAAGTCTAATTCCAAAGAACCCTTTTGTATTTGTTCACCCTGAAATACCAAGATTTTAATTTGAGTTGACAGTCTCAACATTTCATTAGCACTGAACTCATGTAAAATAAATTCATGTCACTAATATTGTTTACTATAGAGAAGGAATAAAAAAATACAGCCAAACAGTGGCAGATTTCACCCAATGGCTGTAGAGAGGAAGACAGCTTTCCTCGCTACTGATACCTGTACTTAATTCCACCCAGTCACTCAGAAACTGCTCTCTCGGGTTATCTCTGTGGTGTTATCTCGGCACTTCTTGTGACCGGGAGCCCTAGGAGTTCTGTTCCTGGTCTTCAGAGGCCTTTTTACCCCTGCCCAGGCTGGCAGTGATTAATGCCATGTCTTTTTGTCCAGAGGGTATTTCTACCAGACTTCTGCTGAACTATTTCTACCAGTGCCATACCTGGGAATAGTTTTTGCAATGGCCTAGGGTGGGTTAGATCTGGGCAGGATCAGGGCAAGCTCCAGGAACCACTCCCAGCTAGTTAAAACATTATTTCCATGTGAGCTAATGCCATTCCTGCAGCTTTTCATGGAAACTGCTCAGCATTATCTAGCAACATCTGGAATGACTCTCTCTTTTCCCTCAAAGCGTGAACACTGTCAGAGACTTTTACCTCATGTGACTATGTGCCCTGTAAATGCGATTATTGGTGTGACCGCATTCGTCCACGTGGACAGATGAGTTTGTACATGTAAAAATCCTTGAGGCTGAGGCCAAACAAGGACCCTTTCAGAAACAGAATTTTGCCACCCTTCAGGCCTTCTGGGTCACAGCTATTTTTACAGCAATGCTAGAGTCTGGAGTTTTGGGAACAAGCCAAATGTTTTGGGTGTGTCTGTGCAGACTCAAAGATCTTTGGGAAAAAAGCAGCACAAGGAAACAATTTTCCTTTCTTTGGTTTCTAAGCGTTTCTGTTAATTGGCATCATGTATGTGACTGTTGTGCTAAATTGTTTTTCATTTTCAGTTGTAGACTGTGTTTTAATATTGCCTTTAATCTTGCTTTTTGGTCCCTCTCAAGCCCTTTATTCTACTGCCAAACTGCTGACCTGTCTAACCTTTGCTGCAGGGATAAACTCTGACCTTCATGGAAATTCCATCTCAGGAAAGGGAAACTTTAGCTCCAGCCAGGCCTAGAATCTTGCAACAAAGGGAAGCCAAAATGAGATTTTTATTGGAATAAGGCACTGTCAACTGGTTGACTCAAAGGAAACATTTAAAAAAAAATTTATTTTGTTAAAATAGTGTCCCTAGCATTATTATTTTGAAATATATAGCTTTAGATGGTGCCTGGAAATAGAATGCAAAAAGTCATAATATAGTAATAAATTCAGTGTTTTTTTATAGTACATAGATCCTAAACTCAAATCCTAAAATTTCATAATAATGATGATAGTTCTTGATATTAATATGAAAAGCGACTTTATGAATTATTTAGTCTCTCTCTTCTCTGTGTTCCCATAGCCCTTCCAATTCTGAAGGAAATTTTCAGTCGCTAATACCTTGTGATATTGCTTTTCCAAACTTATATTGAATAATTCCATGGGCTATGAAGGGTTTATTAAAATGGGCATGATTCCAAGCACGATAGAAAAAGCGCCCCCGCCGGATAGTATGAAGTTCTGTGGTTACACTTACCTTCCAAGGTGTTACTTCCAAGGTAAGTTATCTTACAGAAAGAATTCATGTATCAGTCTGAGGTCAGAGTCTTTAGGCAATAAAGAAGGTGAAATAAAAATCTGCAGTATTAAAATTCAGACTCTGGGTAAAGTTGTCTGCTCCGGGCTCAGGGACCCTGCAGCTGTGCCACGAGCAGTGGAGTGGGACTGCCTTTCCGGAGGCAGCGTCAGAGCGCCTCTAGAGGACGGAGTCAACTCACCGGGAGCTAGCTGATAAAACGAGTTGATTTCATGACCCCCCTTGTCTCCGTCAAAAGCAGAAGACACAACCAAACAAATACCTGTTGAAAAACTATTATATGCTGTGAGATGTTTCAAAAGGGAAAAGCTGGATTCTTACCGTGCTGCCCAGCCTTGCAAGGGAACTGAGCTACGTTTAGCTGAACTCAGAGCCTGAAAAGAACAAGTCTACCTTCCAACTGAGCAGCTTGTGACATTTATGCTGTAGGACGGGACATCACAATGGTCACTGTCCCTTGGGGAGCTTGTTTAAAATGCTGATTACTGCCACTTCATTCCCTGAGGTTCTGATTTTGTTAATAAGACACAGGGCCCAGGAATCTGCATTTTCATGAATATCCATGGTTTCTTTTTAAAAAAAATTTTTTTTGTTTATTTTTAGAAAGGGGAAGGGAGGGAGAAAGAGAGGGAAAGAAACATCAATGTGTGGTTGCTTCTTGCATGCCCCCTACTGGGGACCTGGCCTGAAACCCAGGCATGTGCCCTGACTGGGAATCGAACCGGCAACCCTTTGGCTGGTAGGCTGGCACTCAAGCCACTGAGCCACACCTGCCAGGGCTCACATGTGTGGTTTCTAGACGCAATCAATCAACACTGGCCTCAGTTACACCAGACTTCATTTGTTAAGAAAAATGTAAGGCAGGAGAGATGGGTGCTAGCTAATGAGATTTGCTGAGTCCATGCATTCAAAGATAGCCTTTTAAATTTTATATATAAAATTGTTATATATAGACAGGTTTTATTTAAAATTAGAAAATGTTAATGCTCCTTAGAAAAGAGAACTATTTTTTGTACCACATGAGAACTATTTCTGGAAAGAAAAATTCCAACGGGGGCTGTTTCTCAAATCCTTTTAGCTAGATTCTAAAAATCATTCAAATCTGTTTTGAAGACTTCTTGTGGCAGAAAAATTCCATGTTGTACACAAATAAGGTAGTTGTGTGACTGCAAGGAAGTCTAGAAAGTATCCAGCCATGCACTATGAAAAACAGAGACATTTATTGAAGAAGATACAAGATACAAGAAACATTGTACAGAGAACAATGATGCCTCAGTCCCCTTCAAAGTAGGCACCTTGGGACCTCACACAGTTCTCCTAATCATCATTAGCTGCCCTGTCATATTTTCCTGAATCTCATCAACAGTCTAAAACCTCTTTCCTTTCAAAGGTGATTTTAGTTTTGGGAAAAGCCAGAAGTTGCAGGGTGCCAAACTTCTGGAGGGGGACTGAGTCACCTGGGTGATTTGATGCTTTACCAGAAAACTCTGCACAACACATGATGCATAAGTGGGTGCGTTGTCATGATGAAGCTGCCAACCAGTTGCCCATAGCTGCAGCCTTCTGAATCATCTAAATAGTTTCTGTGGAGGAATGTTCAAGCTTCATACAAAATTTGGTGCAGATTTGTTGCTCTACTTGCCCATTTTGAATGCCACAGCCACACAGTACACATACTCACTCAATGGTGTCTACTGCCCTCGCTGACTAGTACAGTGAAATTGTCATTGTTCACAAATGTGCATTCCAGTCCACTCTCCTTGGCTTCCAGGTTACATCAATGTCGCTCAAACCATTCTCATTATATTAACAATAGCTGGACTTTTCCCGGAGAGACCAATGTTGTGTGTATGGGAGAGGAGAAGGAGCAGAGCTCTGCATAGTTTAGTTTGGCCATTTGCTCCCCTGACACTGCATAAAGTACAATTGTTACAATTGAATGTAGGAGGAAGTTAAAACCCCTGAAAGAGATGTGTCACATTCTTGATGCCAACATCTCATGTCAAAAGCTCAGCAGCAGCGGTCCTATTTTCAGAGTTCCTAAACTGGCATAGATTTGAGGTGCAGGCTAGTTAGAGAAGGTAGGATATATTAATAGACTCAGGTGGCGTGACCCAAAGACATTGACCTTTGCATTACATAGAAGACCGCTGTTTTTTTAAAACACACCCCCATCCACCTCTAGCCTCCCACGCTGTCTACAAACTGGTTGTAAGTCCTCAAGATCCTCTAACTGAGGACAGTGCCTTCCACTAAAAAATACCTGACTGATATTAGCACATGGATTTCAGTCATTCTAAGCCCAAGAAACAGACTTTGAACCTTACCTTCTAATATTCTTATTCAATGGGTCTGGGTGAGGCCAGGAGCATGCATTTTAGCCAACATTTTAACCCAGTGGCTTTCTGATGGGGTGATGCTTGGAGTACAGTTTGAGCACTTCTGCACTGTGTGCATACCTGAAGTCTAGTCCTTTCTCCAGAATAAGAGTGAGGCCTGGACCCATCACTCATAGGAAGTGCAGGGAACATGCAAGCTGGGACACAATACCGCCTCCTTCACCCTTCTCCTCGGGACTGGCCTCTCATAATCATCTGAACTAGGCAGTTGTTTAAAATATAGAACAACTGACACAACGGAAAATGCTCTTCACCTTCTTAAGGACAGCATGGGTAAGATCATAGGATAGGACTGGTTTTTAAGGGAGAAGGGGTTGCATTCAGGCTTTTAAGTTTGTAATTCAGTGAATAAATATCTCCAGTGTTCATTCTGGAGATTGGGGCATAAGCAGTGGAACAACCTCCTAGGATGGCTGTTCTTCACCAGAAGCACGCACACTTGGGGGTTCTGAGGGCACAGGCCCTTCCCTGTGAGGAGGGTTGTGCTTGAACTTGTGACCACGAGCTGGGAAGTCTGCCGAGGAGACTACACGGGCATGAGGTTGATTTTCCGTCAGGCTTTCCAGGAGTGGCGAGGGCTTCCGAAAGACTGAGCTGCATGGAAGCAGGCTGGTTCTGGGTCAGAAGAAATAGCCCTCCCTGGTCAAGACTGAGGTCCCGGGAAGAACTGAAAGCTAAATGATCTTGAGCAAGGGGCCACCTAGGGGAAGATGCGGGGCCCTTCCCTGAAAAGTAGAGGGAGTATCTCAGCCAGAGGGGAGTGGGAGTGGACCTCACATCTGGCACAGGGAGCATCTTGGATCTCCTCGTAGTCAAGACTGATACTCATCCATGTTCCTAGTTGCCCAGGAAGTGCTCCGGTAGAACAAAATGGGATACCCTCTGATGCACCTACTCCAATTCTGAATGCCAGTGGTGCGTATGCTCCTGTTGTGCCAACAGCCTAATTTGGTTTACATGTAAAACTCTCTGCTTGTGGCCCTGGCTGGTGTGTCTCAGTTGATTGGACCATCATCCTGCAGACCAAAAGGTCACAGGCTTGACTCCTGGTCAGGGCAAGTGCCTAGGTTTTGGCCAGGGCACATGTGAGATGCAACCAATCAATGTTTCTCTCACACTGGTGTGTGTGTGTGTGTGTGTGTGTGTGTGTGTGTCTCCCCACCTCTCTCTCTGTCTCCCTCTTTCCCTCCTCTCCCCTTTCTAAGCAAGTCCTCCAGTGAGAATGAAAAAATCTCTACTTGTGCACATAACTTATTTTAGAGCACTCAATTGATTATGTGTTTGAAATAAGAGTTGGGGCCAGTTATAAAAATCTTGGAAAAATAATTAACTTTTCCTTTTGATGAGGCTATTCTGACCTGCAAGTAACTTCTTGGTTTAAGAAGTAAACGACATGACAGGTAAAATGGTTAACTTGTTGTGTAAACAGCAGGCATTGTCTTAGGTGTTGGGAGAAATGGGAATCAAAAGAATGTGAATCAGTGGGAAAGATTTAAGAGATGTTCCGAACATAAACTTTAGTTTCGTAGGTGAAGAAGTAAACACACAGTGCGGTCAAGATTTGTTCAGGTAGAACAGCTAGCAGAGCTCCAGTTCTTGACTCTGGTCCATGTTCTTCCTACGGCACCAGACCGCCCCCTGCTGAAGCCACAATCTCCGAAGGATGGAGAAGACACCGGAGAAGTCATCCAGACTTTCAGTCGTAATTCTACAGACACGGCACTATGGTTTGGAAAAGAGATGGAAGGGGAGAAACTGCCATTAGGCAGAGCAATTAAGATCAGGGTTAGTGTCAACAGGAGAGTCATACGAAGTGTTATAGGAAGGAACCACTTTGGGTAGAGGGCACCAGAGAAGGCTTTAGGAAGGCATAGCAGTGGCTGGAAGGGCCTTGAAGGAAGAAAGGGATATAAAAGTCAGATGGGGAACGAGGGAAGGGACAGGAGCCCGGATGCTGTAGAATGCTTGAGTCTCTTGGGTACAGTCTGTTGTCATAGGTAATGCTGAGAGGTGGCTGGGCACCATTGTAGGTCAGGCCGCAGGTGTCAGTGTGTGCCTCTGATGTGCTTGAACAGGTGTACACCATGATCGAACCCAGTTTTTAGGAAAATTAACCTAGAAGCAGTAGGCAGGATGGATTCCTGCAGGGCAGGAGTGGAGTCAGTGACATAAATGAGATTCTTGCCATATAAAGAGAGTGTTAATGAGGGCCTGAACTAGGGCAGCAGCAAGTATGGCCTTTGGGACACATGAACTGGAAGTGAAGCTGGGCCTGGTCAGGGAAAATTATGAGTTTGGTTTTGGGCCTGTGGCATTTGAGATGCTGGCAGCTGTCCCCATGGACATGTCCAGCTGGCGGCTGGAAAAATGGGCCTGATGGTAGAAGCATTGAATTAAGGAACAGAACCAAAGGAGCTGCCTAAGTTTTCACAGTTAGGAGGAGAGAAAGGAATGGGAGAGAGAGAGATGGAAGAGGGGGCATCCTGTGTGTGAGTGACTGCTGGAACACAGCCTGCTGGAAGGCAAGGAATCACAGAATTTCAAAGAGGATGGCCAGCATGCAGAGTTGTCTGTTGCAAGATGCCGGGGCTGATGATTCTGGAGCTGGGGTGTCGGCGTTAGTCATACAGAAGAGGACAGAATGACTCGAAACCTGTGCTTGGACAGAAGGATCTTAAAAATATACACTCATGTACTCATTCACATTGCTGTAGGAAAGACATAGGCCCGTTTATCAGGGAAGTGGGTATAAGGAGAAAGTGCAGTGACTGAAGAGGTAAGCAGACGGTATCCACAGAAATGGCTCAGAGAAGGTCAGAGAGGGCACCAGAAAGAACAGCACAGAGCACATACGTTGGCACAGAGAGGCCTTTTCCTTCAGGAAAGGAGGGAAGTTGCTGGAGAGAGTACAGAGGAGGGAAGTTGAAAGAGAAAGAACGTTGTTTGGTGGGCACAGGGCTTCAGTCTGGGATGATGACAAAGCTCTGGAAATGGACTGTGGCGATGACTGCACAGCACGGTGGACATGCTTCATGCCACAGAATGGCACACTTACTGGCAAAAATGGGGAATTTTATGTCAGGTATATTTTACCACAATAAACAAGACAGACAGAAAGGACGGCCTTCATCTTTCAGTTAAGTAGATGGCGAGGGTGAGTGCTGAGGGGCGGACCTGAGCGGTGCCTCTGAGGGTGAGTTTACAGGGAGAGGAGCACCCCCATTGGGCAGTCCCACCAGCACTGAATGCCAGGATGGCCCCGTGTTAGGGGTGATGTGAGCGAGTCTCGTTTTCTTGGTAAATCTGAATCCTCTCATGTTCATCCTTTGCTTAAAATGTGTCAATATTTTCTCATTTCTCTGAGGATAAAGTTCTAACTCTACCGGGACTTCCCAGGCCTGATATGGGCTGAACCCAGCTTCTCCTCCTCTGGTCTGTACCACACTTTCCCTCACGGTCCGCAGCCACACAGCCCTTCTCAGTCCTCAGACACGCGTATGTATTCCCTGCCCAGGGCATTCGTCTGTGTTGTCCTCCAGGTTTCAGTTTGAATAAAGAAGGTCTTGAGGTGAACTCCCCTGCCACCGTTATCCTTGATCACAGCACCTGGTCATTCCCTTCATAGTACTTGTCATTGTGGGGCCGTGTGTGTTGGCTTGTTCAGTAGGAGCTCAGTAAATATTTGTTGAATGAATGAATGAATGAGTGAATGAATGATCCATCTGTTCACTTTTTGCAACAGTGCCAGGCAGTCTGGGCATGATAGAAAAAAAAAGGAGAGAGTGGTTATTACATAGGACAGGGAATGACAGATTGGGGGGGGGAGGAATTATGGGATGTTAGGAAGAACACTACTAACAAATGGTTGATTCTGAGTGCAGGCTGGAAATGGAAGTAACTGAAGCAGGGTGGGGGTGGAGGAGGTAGGCTGGATTGGGAAACTCACCTCAGTGAGCAAAGGTGCACTGATCAAGAACATGCTGCGTGTCTGGTTTTGTAATGAAGTATTTCAGTATGCACGAACATGTGTGAGAAGTTGAGGGCAGGGGAACTTACCAGATTTGAGAGAAATAGATGCATGAACCCCCTAAGACTTTGAATACACTGACTGAGATGAAAGTGCCCAAACAAGGACAACGTGCAGGTCTATGCTCTGCATAGCAATTGAGGGTGGTCAGGCCCAAGAGCCAGTTAGATTCCCATCGGCTTTCCTGAGTGCCCAACATGATCTGAAACATGGGCAGCCGTCAAAGCTACCGCTGAGCACTTGCTCCAGATCAGTGCTTGCACTTGACCCATTAGCTCATGGAATCCTCACAGCCCTCTCTGGTAAGTGATTTTCTGAACATCAGACAGTGAGCAAGGTGGCAGAGCTCCCATTCAACACGGGCCTCTGGCGGCAGACGTGGGCTTTGCCCCCTCCTTGATTATCACCAAGTGTGTGGGGCTTCACGTTCATGGTCACCGCTATGAAGGAGATGACAACCCAAAGGAATCGCAGAGAGCATTGCAAAGGAAGGTCAAACCCTCAGAAGGGTGACGGAAGGCAGATCTTCTACATGCTCATGTGAGACATTTAATTATCAAATTACTTGCATTGGGGCCTAAAAATCACACAACATTTAATTACCAAATTACTTGCATTTGGGCCTAAAATCTTTTCTCTTGCAAAGAATTATTTAAAAATACCTTGCCCAGAGTATACCCTTTAGTGACTACTTGATTGGAAAGCCCTTGGAAGCACCACACACTGAGTCCCATTTACAGTCATCCTTTCTCCCCCTTCTAAGTACCAAATGCTGTCTTTGGCACTTTGCAGATTGGACATAAGGTGTTGCCTTTAGGGGCATAGAGTGAAAGCCATAATTTTCTGCCCTGCTTAATGCTATACCAGATTTTAGTTTTCTGTTTATAAAAATTATTAGAACAAGTAGTATAGGGAGCAGCAGCTTTGGGGGTGGAGTTCTTTTGAAATTTCAGCTTGGGAGCGTGGAAGGAAAAAGTAAGATCAAAGTGAAGTAATGCGAGGAAATGTAAATATTAGGGAATTGGCCTGGAGAGGATGATGAAATGCCAGTCCAACTGACAGCAGATTTCCAAAAAGAAATGTATTTTCATGACCAGCTCACATGTAAATAGCCCGCCAAATGGATTACTTTGGCAAAAGTGAGTTCAGAAAATCTGTTTGATAATATTCATTCAACCTGCTTCGCCTTCCTGTTGATGTCAGTTATTTTCCAGCCTGAGCGGGTGCTCGTAAGCCACGCGTAGGGCGAGATCCTGGGCAGCATGCCTTCCCAACTGGCCTCCTTTGGGCAGTGGGGAGACAGTCCCGTTGGGGATCTGTGAGGATATTTTCCAGTGCTGGCAGGAATATTCATGGGCCAAAAGAAATCTGTGGGTGCTTCCAGAGACTTCTGCCTCCTCTCCTGGCTCCTGCTGAGCCCTGAGAGAATGGTCTTCTCAGTAATACGGATACTAATGTACTTAGGGATCAGTGCAGAATGACTGGGGCGTGGCAGAGGAAGTGTGGATGTTATGGCTCTGTGAATTGCTTTTTTCTTATTTTCATTGACATCTGCACTGCTCTTGGAGTGGTGGCAGCCTGCGCTGGACAGATGGAAACAGCGTTCAGGATACAGGAAGACAGTCGTGAGGGAAGCATAGATTGAAAACAGTTCAAAGGATCAGTCTCTTCGTCCTTAGACCTCAGCTGTGTGGGAAAGATGTTAACCTGCTAATAACCCAAGGTGGACAAGGATGACCCAGAGGTGAACGACTGAAATACATCACATTTTGCATTTAATCATAAACAACAAAGATTTCTATTCATTACAGTGAGACTCTCACACATCTCTCTGTGAACACAAAGCCGATCATGGGACCTGTGGGAAGCGGCAGTCTCAAGTTGAAGTGGGTGCCCACCTCTTCTGTTCAAAATCAGAGGGCCCTGTTTTTGAATAATAGTGTCTTAAATTCAAAGATGCATTCTTTTGCTAGAGCCACCAGAACAAAGTACCCCACACTGCGTAGCTGAAACAACAGAGACTTATTGTCTCACAGTTCTGGAGGCCAGAGGTCCGAGATCCAGGTGTCCACAGGGCCGGCTCCTTCTGAAGGTGGTGAGGGAGAATCTCTTCCACCCTCTCCTCTGGCTGCTGGGGGGTGCCGGGATCTCCCTGGCTTACAGAAACACCCCCCCCTCACCTCTGCCTTCATGTTCACACGGTGTTCTCCTTGTGTGCATGTGGCTGGGTCCAAATTTCTCCTTCTATAAGGACACCAATACTTAAGGCCCACCCTACTCCAGTATGATATTTTAACTAATTACCTCTACAATGACCCTCTTTGCAAATAAGGTCACATTCTGGGGTGCTGTGGATTAGAACTTCAACACACAGATTTTGGAAAATACAATTCAACCCATAAAAAAAGAGCTGACCTCTTCATTTATGAGTTTATTAATTAGTTTATGGACTCTTGATTTCTCCTTTCTGCTTTTTTTGCTGCCAAGTTTCCCATAATAAAAGTTAGGTAAAGAAAGGGAAAAAAATAAAGTTTAAGTCAATGCATCTTACTTTGCTGCACAAAGCTCTGATAACAGAATGGGGGTCAAAATGAGGCTTTTAAGTTCATGGTGTATGTAGGTGGCTTCCCATCAGCAAGATAGATGAGAGGGTGGTAGCTGGAATAAGTATAGAAAACCAGACCTAATTATAAATGACAACAATGAAGTCAGGATTGTAATCAACTTTTGTGGGAGCCACAGTATTAAATGTCTTGCTCGATACCTTCACCAGGTGTGTATCAGTGGCAGGCTCCCTGGGACAGAGCTGGAGCATCCCTGCCTGGAGGCCCAGGACCTGGGATGAAGTTGACACACCGTTCATACTTGAAGCAGGTGGCGGAGCATTGAATGGACCGGGCAGACTGCTAGGCTTCATACCAACAAACACACTGGTTTGCGGGTCAAAAGGTGATACAGCTCTTGTGAAAAAACAAAACAAAACAAAACAAAAACCATCTTCCTTCCCACACATCACTACCTCACTTACCTTCTGACCCGTTCCCAAGACTTCAGTCATGGTAGATGTGCTACTTTGCCCCATCTTTCCATCTCATTGACTTATTTTAGGGGAAATAGTTTTAACAGATTTCTGCTAGGAAAATTATTCTGAAATTTGGACCACCAGAGTTTTTCCAGAATATTCTAAAGCTCAGCAGTAACTTTTTAAGGTATCAAGGAGATGTTTAGAAAATGACATTTCATTTTACTAATTGCCACGCTGCATAGCTTTTATAGGGCTGTGGTTAGGATTACGGGAGAAAGGCACCAGAGTGGGTTACAACACAGCGCTGACCTTTCACCACCCGGCCGAGGCTCGAAAAACAAAACCAGATCCCATCTTACTAAACCATACCTGCGTCTTTTCTGGGAAATACCCCAGAATACAAGTTTGTTTGTTTTTTAAGATGGTTTTCCTTGCCTGAGAGAGCAATCCTGAAGCTTAAGTCAATAAGGTTCTCATACTACATAAGCATTTTGCCTCCTCGGGCTGGGCTTGAGGCCTTTCTTCCCTTCTTTCTCTAACACACATCAAATGCCTTAGATTATAGTTTGTTCTGGGCAGGTTATGCAATTTTAATCTTAAAAATATGAAAATAAAAGGCATGATTAAAGCTAAAACAGGACACTTTATTTTTAAACCAAAAGATGCAAAAACAGCAACAGAGAAGCAAAGAGCCTAATTAGAACTGTCTCTGAGGCAAGGCGTATCTGCCCTAGCTCCTCCCACTTCCCCCACTCTTTTCTTCATCCCCAGCGCGGCGCTCTCAGCCTCCTCTAGCTCTGGCTCCCTGGGTGCAGCTCTTGTGTTCTACTTCTATCCCAGCTTCTTCCACTAAAACAATGAAATTTAGCAAACAAATTTAATCTAATGTCTTTGTGTCAATGTGTTTTACCTTTTCAAGGATAAAGAGAGCCCTGGCCAGTGTGGCTCAGTTGGTTAGAACATCGTCCCATAACCAAAAGGTTGAGGGCTCAATTCCTGGTCCAGGTGTATGCAGAGGGCAATAGTTTCTCTCTCACATTGATGTGTCTCTCTATCTCTTCCTCTCTTTCTCCCTTCCTCTCTCTAAAAGCAATTTTTTAAAAAGCCCTTGGGTGAGGATTAAAAAAAAAAAACCAACAGAATAAAGGGAGCTGGGAACCAGGGGATGCTTCACATAGTGAATGAATTGCTGTTGGTATCGGGTAAGGTGGCTTCGGGGCGCAAAGATGATTTTGCCTACTATAGCATAGACCCTGTTGAGAGTAATGACTAATATTTGTTAAACATTTATTGTTGGGATCTGCCCTGCCTGGTTTCAGATGCTGTAATTTCCATGACTAAGGCTGAGTAAAGGACCTTGGGACCATAGGCCACTTAGGAGACAAAGCTTATCTTCCTTGTAGGGGCAGCACCTCTGCCCCCTTTTTCTTCACCCTGCTTGGCCCTGGGTGAATGACTGGTTAGCCAATGATGGGTAAGATTCCTCAAAGGAGGGATGACCTAAGACAGGTATGGTCACAGGGAAGGACTTGGGGGGCTATAGCAAAAGGGGGTGATGGACCCTGGCCCCTCAGCTTTGACATAGCCTGAGTCCTCATTCTGTCTGCAAGGAGTCTCCTAATCTCTTGGCTGCCTTACTTCCCCTGCCTGACTGAAGCCTGAGACAATGCCTTAAGCCTGAAACAATGCTGGAGGTGGGTGCAGCCCTGTGCTGGAAAGGGCGGGTTCCCTTGGGCAATCAGGCCTAAGAAAGAATGCATAAAATCCCATGAAACCTACTTTGCTAATACCCTGAATTTCAATAATAAGGGTCCATGAAGTGAGTTTGTTCCCCAAAGTTTTATGGCCATTTAGCTATCTGACCCTGACTCAGATTAAGCCCTCAGAGTTCTTTGATTGCTATCTATTGTTTGATCATTACTGCCTGACAGTGATTGACGAGCTTTACGCCCTGTATTCCTGTGCAAATTGAACCCAACAAAAGGCTGTCAAGGCAAGGGTCAAGGAGCTCTCCCCTTGAGAGAGAAGCCATACCTTTTCCTCCGCAGGACTCAGTAGTCTGTGTGAATTTGTCTCATTTCATCTCATCCAAAACACTATGGACCCCAGGAGCCGGGATCCGTGTCAATTTATCATGTGTGTATATGTTAAATTGTATTTGATAACAATCCATAGTGAAATGTAAAATTGTTTTATGAGAGAAATTCAAGGGTAAAATAAATTAAATCATTTCACAACTTGCTCAGCTCTATCTCTGGCAGAGTTGGGAAAGGAACTTGGGTCTTTTTGACCAAAACATTAATCATTACTCTCTATCTACAATGAATGAGAGGAGAACCAAGGGGGACAGGCAGGCAGAGATGACTATAGTGATCTTGAAAGCAGAGTTATTAAAGATTCAGAAGTTGGAAGTTCCAGGGAAAGTCATCAAGTTCCGGTATTTTCCATTCTCCTTTAGCCATGGGGAAAGGCATGTGTGATCCTGAGGTCCAGGGAAATCTTAGAACTCAGGCTTAAATATCAAATGTCTATGTGCAGTGGAATATTATTCTGCCTTAAAAAAGAAGGGATTTCTGCTATATGTGACAATATGGTGAACCAGGAAGATATGCTAAGTGAAATAAGCCAGTTATAGAAGAACAAATGCTGAATGATTCCAGTTATATAGGAAGCTAAAATAGTCAATCTCATAGAAACAGAGTAAATAGTGGCTGCCAAGGACTGAGGGACTGCCAGGTGGCTGTTCAACAAATAGAAAATTTCAGTTATGAAACATGAATAATTTCGAGAGACCTACCCTACAGTGTTGTGTCTATAGTTAACAATAGCTAAATGTACGATATATTGTACACTTATGAAGGTGAATCTCTTACCCCAATAAAAACAACAATGAAAAAAACAACCTCGAATGTATAATGGAACCAATCAACTTTTTCCAGCAATAGGCTAGGGTTTGGGGGACAGGCAGCGGTGGAGAAAGTCAGTGATTAGATGGGGCCCGGATGGTGGACCCAGAGAGGCCAAGGATGAGAGGACACAGGGAATGAAGGGTGCTAGAAAGAGTCTACTGGAGGGGTCCAGGGTCCAGGGTCCCAGACGGGTAAGGAAACAGGCCAGTAACAGGCCAGTCTTGCCTTCATTCTCTCCCACTTTCCCTCCTGTTGGTGGCCTTCTGGTCACAGCGTGGCTTCTCCACTTCCAACTGACATGCCTGCTTCCAGGTACAAGAAGGATAAAGAAAGCAGCCAGAGGTGTCTGTCCCCTTCTATCAGGAAAGTGCTTTCAGGGACATTCCCAGAAGTCCCCTTGGCCAGAGCTATGACTCAGGGCCACCCTAGGCTAAAATGTAGTCTGGGAAACAAGTCTGAGCCAGTTGCAGCTATAGTTGCTGTTCACACCTTGGTGTAAATAACAGATCTCTTTGCTTTTTACCTGAAGTCAGTTACACTGCCAGGAAGGAACCCTGACAGGTATGCAGAATGGAAATAGACCTAAGGTGAGGAAAGGGAAGGATAGTTTCCATGTATGGTGTGCTTTCAGAAGACAGTTTTCTGAGGAGTTCAGACTGCAGATCATTGTATAGATAGAAAATAGCCAGGGGGCCTGGAGCCCATGGTGAAAGTAGGGCTAGAGATGGGACAGGGGTGATAGAGGTAGCAGTGGATGGCAGCAATGATAACACCAATTCATTTTGTAATTTTCCCAGGATTGACAACTTTTCCGATGTACCAGTTGCTACAGATCTTCTCCAATGCCCTTTCTTTTACTTTACAAACTTAACTCCAGAGATGCCTGCTGGTAAAAAACAGGAACAAAAACAAACACCCAGGACTGTTTCCAGCAGATTAAGAGAGATGCTGGCAACAAGCAGCACCACTAGGCAGCAGGTGGAGGGCATAAGGAACAGGTCCTTGTTGCCACATCCCCTGTGCTATGTGACCCCGGAGGTGTGGAGCTGTGATCCCTCTGGAAGCTGCCTGCACTTACTATTAGGGCCAATCTTGAATTAGTTTATCAAGAACAAGACTAATTATGAATTAGTTCAGCAGAAAGAATAAAAAATAGGGGAGATTCTGAATCATTCCATTTAATTTCTTTTCTCTCATTTTTTCCACTTTTATTTCAGTTTCATCTTGGAAGTTTCTTTGGCTGCACAGTCATGGGTTTTCCCCTGCTCCCCACTGTGAGGTCAAGGAACTGGGCTTGGGGAGGATCATTTACATTCTTGGTCCCTGATAGATAGGGCTGCTGGCAGCTCTGGATGGCAGACGACGACTTTTTGTAGACACCATAGTGGGTAACTCACCAAAGGGCATTCATGGACCTAGGGAAAAGCTGCCATCCTCAGGACTCCCAGTCAACCTCACAGCCCACAGGAAGCCCAGAGAAGGTCTTGCCCTTTGGTGTAACTTCTATAATCTTCACCTCAAGCATTTGGCATCAAATTGCTGGAAGATGATTTTTTAAACTTGCCTTATTTAAAGAGATTCTATTGATTTCTCCTGCTACAGCTGCTACTTCAGATTCCCGATATGTGAGCAAGAATGATTTATGAAAATGCTTTTATCTTCTAAAACTGTAATTCTTGAACTTTGGTGTATTCTTCTCCTATGTACTCAGTAATAGTAATGAGCTCTGATTGCATGAATTACTCACTCCTCCTTTTAAAGCTAAGCCCTCTCTCCATGGCCAGATTTTTGTACCTGACAATTTGATCTTATACTCTCATCCTTGTTTACATTTACAAGTAAAAACAAAAAACAAAAAAACAGACATTTTAAAAATCAGATAAAACATTTTTATTTGGAGAAAGACAGATAATGAAGATAGTTCTATTTATTTTAGAATTTTGATATTCTAGTGAGATTAATATGTTAAAACAATTTAATTAGCTTCTCAATTACCAAAATATGTTCCTCAAGTGACTGTGCTAGAGGGGAAGTAGTTTTCAATCTAGGGAATGAATTGATATTTTCTGTTCAAGTTCACAAAATCAATTTGTGGGTGATTTGAAAATTAATTTTTGTACAATTATTATAGAACACAAATAGAACCCAAACCTACCGCTCACTGCCAACCAGGCAAATCTCCAAAGGCAGACTTCAGTGGAAAATAAAGTAATCTTTTATTTAATGTCAATTTTCTCCCTAAAATATTTGGGTAACAAAAGTAAGGGGAAAGGAAAAGTCTGAGTATGACATCAAAAATAGCTATTTAAGTATTTGTCTTTACAACTGGTACATAGGTTCAAGAACTGAAAATAACACAAGAACAAATATCTGCTCACAGTGCTGACTGTTATCACCATGGTCTTTGGAAACAATGAAAAGCTCCTGCCTCAAAGCCCATTCCCATTAAGACACCTAAAGAAAAATCACCGTCACCCACTGCCAGCTCAGTTCAAGGTTGCACCAGGAACCTCTCCTCCCACCCAAAAGTGTCATAAACGTGGGTGGTTTAGCTGGGCTCCAGTTGCTGCCCAGCTCCAGGCATCTTTCAGAGTCTGTGCCCCAGGCCTCTGCTCACAGGCCAGCTCTGGCCACCACCGACCTGCCCCCTGCCTGGGGGAGGGGAAAGAACCAACTGCATTTCCTCTTCCCCAAACACTCTGTTTCAACAGTCCTTTCCCAGAACCCCCTGTGTGCCAAGAGCCAGTGGGAATGTCTAGCCTTTCAGCCAATGGGGGCCGGTGCAGGCCATGTTTGCCTTGTTCCTCTTCTGGCCACATGTTTAGCAAGGGGATAAAGTCTCCAGTCACACATGCGCAGCTCCAAGTCCTCCCCCATTTCTGGGTGGTGTCTCCCTGTTACACAGTCAACTGCTTTGGGGTTCATGTTTCCTCCCTCTGTGGTCTCGCAGGTGTTTGTAGACTCCTTCATTCATATGCCATATTGAATTTCAACTATGCATTTATTTGATGGTCCCTTCTACCATCCAGTAAGCTACTAAATGATTTTGAATGAATAAATAAACGTCTGGGAATGGGAAGGAGAGTGCAACTGAACAATTATTAATGAGTTAAAGCACTTGTAAAATGGGTAGTAATCACTGGAACAGAAGTGCACAGGGTAAGGTACATACTCAGCAATATAAAAATGAGAAATATTTGCATCTCTTTTCCCCAAGCTTGTTAGGATCTTTTGGCAGGAGAGTGGCAAGCATAGACACTAAGGTTCGGTTTTCAGACCAGTGAAATTGCTTCTCCACTCAACTCCAACAGGCCCCACCCTCATCCACACCGTTCCTGCTCTGGTGGATCCCACTACAATAACCTCTGAGTTTGATGTCAACTCAGATAACTTTTCAACATACAGGTCTGAATATGTCATCCCTCCTCTAAAACCACCCAATGCCTCATTGCCACAAAGGAAAAGAAAGCCAAGCCTCTCAGCATGACCTGCCCACTGAGCTCCCTTGTACCCACTGTGCCCCCCCCCAACCATCTGCCGCCAAATTGACCATGAACTTAAGTGTAGAATGGCCTTGAATTCAAAAGCGTACGTGGATTTAAGTTCCAAATACTGTATACTATTTTTAGGGAAGCCTTTTTTTTTTTTTTTTTTTTTTTTGGCCTTACAGCAGTGGTTCTACAAGTGGGATCCCCATCCCAGCAGCATCAGAGTTATCTGAGAACTTGTCAGAAATGCAGATTCTTGGGCCCCACCCAAGACCTACTGAGACAGAAACTCTGGGGCGGGGACCCAGCCATCTCTTCTATAACAGGTCTGATTCTGAAGCAAAGTTACATTTGTGAACCACTGCCCTAGGGAATAAGGGAGTCAGGGTTTCACAACCAGCTGGTGTCCCACTTGATTCAGTGCTGAGTTTACACAGGTTCACAGCGAGAGAAAAACCACCAGTGACGTTCTTCAGTTTACTCAAGTACCTGAGACCCTGTTCGGATCTACTCTTCTTTCTTAGACTGAATTTCCTCCCCCCACTCCCCGACCCCAGTTTCTAGTGGCAGAACAGAGAGTTCTAGGGGATAAGATCTAGAACTTTTGATTAACACAAGATGTATCTGAAATGAAAAGGGCCTGTTTATGTTGGAACACATCCATTAGTCTCAGAATCTGTCATGCTCACTGGGGAGAAGAAAGGAGTCAGTGGCGGGTAGTGGACAGACCACGGCTTTAAAGGGAGGGATGCCTGGATAAGAATCATAACACTAACACTTAGTAGCTGGCAATCTTCTTGACTTTCACGGAGTTCCATGTGAAAGGGGAATACTTTCAGTCCCTACCCTACTGGGGTGTTCTGGGGGTCAAGTGGGACACAAAGTATGCAGCTGCTCAGCGAATGCTGGTCCTTCTCCCTTCCCCCACCACCTGGTCAAAGGCCTGCCCTGGACCACATTCACAAGGGGGTTTAAGGATAGGGTAGAATCCATTTTTGTTGTCCTCTAAGGCTGGGCTACCGCAAGGCACTCCAGTGAGTTTTGGTGAGGAGGGGTTGCCAGATAAAATATAGGACACTCGGTTAAATTTGAATTTCAGATAAAAGAGGAATATTTTAGTTGGTATTAATGTGTCCTACACAATATTTAGGACATGCTTATGCTAAGAAAAATGATTTATTTATCTGAAAATCAAATTTAACTGGCTTTCTTGTATTTTTATTTTCTAAATCTGACTACCTTGGGGTAGAAGGAAGTTCCAAGGCAAGGCTTTTGTCTCCACTCTGTAACACTTTCATAAAAGCCGGTCTTCAGCAGAACAAGCTGGGCACACCTGATGAGGAAGCCCAGCGCTGGAAGACTTTGGGTGATGTGGGGCTGAGGGGAGACCCATCTAACTCTCTTGGGAATTTTGTGGGCGGGAATAAGGCCAAAGACTGATGATGATGGCTGATGCACCTCAGATTCCTGCCTCCACTAGCAAAAGGATGCAGACCCCCCTTCCCTTTCCTCCCGACCCCAGGCACTTTTGGGGTGAACTTCTGGTCACTGCCCCATTTCTGTGTAGTTGTTGCACAACTGTAATTCAGATAAGGCATTAAAAGCAATAACCATTCTTTTTAGGATCCGATGGTGCTTATTTTTATTTTCTAGTCTGGCGTCAGTACGGTGAAGGGACTTCACTAAACATGGGAGTTAAATCTTAAAGCATTTACTTGTTTCCACTCCTTTGAAAATGTTTAGGAGTTGAATTATTTAAACTAGAAAGAGATGAGGGAGTTAGAAGGGAGGGTTGCCTGCCCCAGGCACAGCCTGGGGAGGGTGCTAAATGTGGTTATCAAGAGATCAAAGAACCCAGGAGAGACTCCTTTGATCTGATGCTTGTCAGAGTTGCAATTAGATCTTTGATATTCTGCACTTGTCTACCCCCCTTCTTCACATTTCTTCTCTTCTCATAGACACCTGGCAGTGCTAGACCATGGCATGCCCTGGAAATAGCCCGAGTGCCTGTGGGAGATCGGAGTGTGCCCTAGGACAGAGAGACATCATCTCTCCTGCAGGAAAACCCCTTTTCTAAATACAGTTGCTGTCATTCCTTATTTTTGAGGGGAAAAAAGATAAATGTGAAATCCCCCCAGTTATTCCCGCAGATGCATGTCTCACTGTGTGAGCTGATATCAATCATCCTGTGGTTTCCATGCTTTTCCTTTGATGCAAACAGGAAAGGTACCAATTGGCCTGGACTAACTTTGGGTTGCCTAGATTTTCCAGATGTTTGGGGTGGGGGTGGGGGGTGGGGGCGGGGACTCAGGGGCAGTCAGTTAAATCTGAGCAAAAGCTGCTGCTCACCCAAGCCAAACTCTACCTCTTTGGAATTCTGTGACTTTTCTTTTCCGAACAACATAGGACTACCCAAAACGAATTTAGTCCTGCCCTATCTCCCCTTTCTCCCGGAAAGCTGCTTATCAGGGACTGTAAGGTCTAATTTATGGCATTCTTCTAAGTAGCCTCGGCCTCACTCTGAGAATTTTTTACACGACTTGTACTAGTCTCAAAAGTACAAGAATAATGGGTACATTTCTGCAGATGAGTCAAATGTTTCATCCCTATCAGTCTCTAGAAGATACAGAATGTCTGTTTGTTTTTCTTAATGGACAAGATTTGATATGTGTGTTTCCTAATCCTGAGCTACTGAAATATTGATTCTCATCCTGACCTGGCATCCTGGGAACGGAGCCAGTATATCTGCATCTCTGTGCTCCACATGTAGACGTCTTCCTGCTGGCCTAGCCTGTGACCACGAGAATGAGATTAGATTTGCTTGGGGTGGGGGTGGGAGGGAGAATGTAAATCCCAATGAAATAGCTGTCTGGCCTTATTCTATTCGACAGAATGGGGCAGCCATTCCTGACATTTTTGGCCAGTAGTATCATGTGTCTACCCAAATATCCCATTCGCTTCTTTTCCCTTATTTGATTTAAATGTATGTATGCTGTTTGATGAAAATGAGAAAAGAAATCCTAGCTAAAAATCCATTTGAATTTCTGAATAGAATTGTCTGAAAAATGTAAAATATTTTACAAGGAATTCCAGAAAGATGGATAATTTATACCACCTCAAAAATGTCTCCTAACTTGCAAAATATCAGAAGCCTTCCCATTACTTGTGTGATCCCTGAACACAGATGAAAGATGGTTTGGAACCATGCAGGCACAGTGTCTGCTGGGCACAGTGTCCACTGGGCTATAACTCCATCCTGTTTCAGGATGGAGGGTGGGGAATGTGTATGGCATCCATCATCAGTACGATGGCGAGGAATCATTGCATCATGACAATATTTAGTAAACAGAACAGAGGTGAACCCAGAGGTGAATGCATTTGCTTGACTCCCTTCGTCATCCCTCTGTCTTCCACCATTTTCCCAGTCTGGACCCACACGATGGTTCATCTGGACCAAGGTGATGATTTCCTTCCTAGCCTCCCCTCTCAGTCTTGTGGCTTCCAATATTCATCCTCCATACCACTGCCAGACTGAGGTTTTGAAAGTGGCTGCTTGTTTACAGTCCTCTAGGGGCTCCCTAAGACCCAGAGTCCCATGCCCCTTTACCAACATATGCAGTCATCTGTGATCTGACCCACCTCCCTCTGCATTCTTGGCTTCTTTCCAAACCCATCTTGAACTTCACCTCCAGGGAATATGGAAAGGCTGTTTTCCACGTTTACCTTTTCTCACGCAGTTCATTTTTCTTGGAGGCCCATTGCTTCCTCTTTCATCTAACTTTCCCCTTGAAGACTCCTCTCAAGGACATCTCCTCCAGGAGTCCTATCCCATTTGCTGTCTCACCCTCCCTGAACAGCCCTTCCTGGTATTTCCTGAGCAGCGCTCCTGTTTACCTCCATCACTGCCCTCCCCATCTTTCCTGATTTTTTTAACCCATCCATCTCCTTGACTGTACTGTAACTTGCTCAAAAGTAGGAGCATGCCCTATTCACCTTTGTATCCACAGTGGCTTGCACAGTCCAAGGAGGAGAGAGGGTACTCATGGGGGGTTTTGAACTAAATTTAAGAGAGGATGCTGAGAACAGAAACAAAAATAATAAAGGCAAAAAAAAAACTGGGCATTGACAACATCTCAATTTAACTATCCTTTGAGAAAGGATTATTATCCCTATTTTACTGATGAGTAAATGGAGAGTCATAGAGATTACATTGGCCAAAGCACAGAGATAACAATTGGGGGAGCCATAACTGGAGCATGAACCCCTAGAACAGTTCCAAGAAAGGATCAGCAAGGCTCGAGAAATATTTGTTGACTTGAACTGGTTGGTAGAATATCTGCACACATCACTCTTGAGTCGGTTCATCATCAGATCACAGGTAGAAAGAGATACTTGAAAGACCACCTAGTTCGTCTGCTTCTTTCTGTAGGCTTTTATCTTAACAGGACCAATTTGGTACAGTAAAAATAGGTAACAGTCTCCTGGATTTAACATATTCATTTATTAGTTCCTTCAGCAAGTATTTATTGAGTACCTGTGCTAACACATGGGTGTGTGATTTAGGGCAAGGAAACCTGCCCCAATGAAACTTTCTGGAAAATGATCTGCCTAGCAAAATTCCTCTAATAATGTGGAATGAAGTAACCATTGACTCACCAGTGGATGAGATGTTTTATCAGCCAGACTCACATAAATCATGCATACTGGTAGACCAAATTACTGAAGCCAGAAGCATTTATGAATCACCAAGGAGTTCTGGATCTTTTCGGTTTGCTAGTTGCAACAGAAAGGTCGATAAGCAGAAAAGGAATTTATTGAAGATTAGTTGCCTCAGAGAACTACCAGGACAGCTGGAGGATCAGGCTCAAGAATTGGGTAGAAACAGAAGGAAACAATGCATCAGATCCTTGTTAACATCCCTTTGCAAAATTGGCCAGTAGCGATACAGTTATGACCCACCAGTCACTGTGGTCTCCATGGCTGCTGGTGCTGAACTTCAATGCTTCTGGTCCCATTACCACCAGCAGAGAAGAATTATCCTCTGTCCTCATGCCTTACTGTCATCAGCTCCTGCTCCTTATGGCTACGTATATTTGGTGAGCCTAGTGCACACATATGGAAGTTTGTGCTCTGCCTGGCAGGGATGATAGGAATGTGAGTACCCTGCATCTATAGCTACTGTAGAAGGTCGGGGCTCTGCCTCCCCACAAGACTTATACACAGGGGAACTCTCCAAGCATAGGAAGGGAATTTGGATAGCTGAAAACATGACCAATTTCCACTATAGTCACTAAAGTTAATAATTTTTAATTAGGATTGAGGCATTTTTTCAATGCCAGCATAGTACAATATGAAAATGAATACATATTTATCTTTTCTAACACTACTAATTGAATTCCTGAACTGTTTTGGATAAATTGCTTCATGTATTTTAGAAATAGTGGTCCAAGTTTTACCACATGTCTTTCTTCCTGGAAATAATAAAAAATGAAACAACAATATATTGTGACAATATCTGTTTCCCCTCATCCTTTCCCCCTCCTCCTTTTCCTCTCCCTCCCTCCTTCCCTCTCTCTCTCTTCCTTCCTCCTCTCCTTTCCTTTCCTTTCCTTTCCTTTCCTTTCCTTTCCTTTCCTTTCCTTTCCTTTCCTTTCCTTTCCTTTCCTTTCCTTTCCTTTCCTTTCCTTTCCTTTCCTTTCCTTTCCTTTCCTTTCCTTTCCTTCCTTCCTTCCTTCCTTCCTTCCTTCCAAAAACACTTATCAAATGCCTACTATTACTCTATGCCAGGCACTGTGCTTGGTACCAGGAAATCAAAGATAAATATGATGTGCTCTGTACCATCAAGTGGTTCCCAACACCATGTGGGAGAGACAGACAGGGAACAGATAACTGTCCTGTAATAGAGGGGCTGGGATAGAAGTTTCAGCAGAATTCTCTGTTCTTCTTTACCCTGTGGAACTGAGAGATTAGAAAAAGCGTCATAAAGAAGGTGGCATTTGAATTGAATCTTTAAAGATATAAATGGTCACATCTAAAATGCAAAGGGACATTCCCAGGTGAGGGGGAGCTCACTTTGAGAAAAAGAGAGCATGAAAAAGAAGTGGCTAGTCAGAGGAACTCTAAGAGCTTGGAATGGCTGGGACACAGTGTTTGGGGAGGATGGTGAGGGCGGAGGCAGGCGGACTGTGCGATGTAAGGCCTGAATGAAACCAAGTGAAAGGCAGGTCATGGAGGACCTCATTGCATGCAAAGGGATGAGAGCATATTTTGATGGACTACAGAGCCTCTAACAGAATAACATGATCGGATTTATATTTTTGAAAGATTGCTCTGGTGGCAGGGAGGAAGAAGGTCTGGAATGGGATTAAAATAACAGGGAACCAATAAGGAAATTATCACAGTTCAGGTCGGAGGTGGCAAGATCCCGAAGTACTTCAGTAGCAGTGGGAACGGGAAAGAAAACAATGTTTGCGGAGCCGGAGCCTGCAGGATGTTCTATGGCTGAGGGGAAGGCTGGTGGTGCCTGCACCCAACCAGAGAACTGGAAGGAGCGAGAAGGTTTCATCTGGGGGAGAAGGAGCTGGCTGGGTGGAGCCAAAGATAACTACTAGACTTTAACCCAGTCGGTCATTTAGGTGGAGTTTTAGTATTGGTTGCATATAGAGGACGAGCACTCAGGAGAGGTATCTGGGTTAGAGTCAAAAATAAGAGTTTCATCTCTGTAGCTACCTTACCAAGAAACCTCTAGGCTGCCCTAGTGACTAGCGGAAACCTAAGAAATATGTCCCAAAGTATGAATCTGCAAAATTCAGGCTTAGTCTTTAAATTCCAAAGTAGGAGCTAAAGTTTTCCCTCTCCTAAACCTCAGACTTTTAACAATAAAGAATACCACATTCGGGGGTGTTGCAAGTTTTGACAATAGAGCAGACAGCGGGTTGGCAGTTAGCTCGTTGTACTATATACAGATTCTACCCATGACTTGCTCCCCTGAAAAATGAGAACCAAATGATCTCTGCTGTCTCTTTCGATTCTAAATTAGTCCGAGTGACTGGAGTCCCACCTTGGGTACATATGGGGCTACACCTTTTGTTTTTCAAATTAAGTTCAGGCCTCCAGAGATGGGCAGGATATCCAATCCCTCTCTCTAAATTGTCCGGACTACTCAGTTCTGGGAATAAACACCTCTTGAGAGAGAACTGCCACATGTGACCAGCCCACTAGGTAGCCCACCTGTGGCTGCCCGAGCTCCATCACTGCCCTGCTGTAGGCCCATATTCACAGTTCAGCATTCCCATCCCCTGCTGTGGCCATGCCGTTGCAGGCCCGGCACTCGGTGCTGAGTGGATCATTAGGGTAGGGTGATGATCTCACGCTCCCGGTCCACAGCTGGTGGTTGACACTCCCTTGCTCAGCTGTTCCCACCCCCAGTACAGCCACACTGTCCACCCTACATTGGCACCACCTGTCTGTCATGGCACAGTGGTGGAGTTGGGGTTACATTTCTAGACTCTCCCTTTATCATCACGGTGAGTCTGCTTTTGAGGGCCCTTGGTATCTTTTCCTGCCAGCAGACCTGGAACAGTCTATGTAATCCACCAGAGACTAATTTGTAGACTCAGCCGTGTACCTTACATTATTCTTCTCACAGCAAGGGGAACCTCTAGGATGGAGATGTGGCTGCAAATTTTAAATAACGACCTACTTTCATTGAAAAGTGAAAGTTAACACTACTGATTAACCAGGCACCCATTTAACATTCTATGTCTCTATAATGATGAACAATGACAAGAATAAGAACATGAAAGGAGAGACCAGGGGAAAACTCTGAAAAGTGAAACATTTGTCAGTTGGCGTCCTATTAAGCAGATGCAGTCACTGGTTGGAAGTCATCTGCCAGGATCCAGCTTTTCAACTGAGGCTGTGGGAAATTCTTGTGGTGTGTGGGTGGGGGGTGTCCGTCATCATGATAGGAAGGATGGGTAGTGCCCTGCCACCCACTCAGCGACCAGCCCTCTGCATATGGCAGCCACATGCTGTGAACTGTCCGGCCTGCTTCTTCCAGCTTGGATATGAAAGCGAGGGCCAACCCTGACTGCCTGGGGGTGGGGGTGCGGCTGGGGGTGAGAATGGCCACCCCACAGGATCACAGAAGGGTGGGTGGAGCTGAGTCAGCAAAGTAGGGGGAGCTCAGAGACTGGGGACTGATTTTCAAAGAGAAAGAGCAACTTTGCAAGGCAGCATGAACAGAACAAGCTGAACTGATGCATAGGGAGGCAAAAACAATGCAGAAAAACACCACTCTGGCACAATCAACCACTGAATATGTGTCATCAAATGTGAGATCATCCTTACCTGGCAATAACACAGCTGAAATAGATCATTTAAGCAGTTTTCCCTGATTACTGAGCCCAACACGGCCTTTAACTGACAACCGTCCCGAGACAAGAAGACTGACCTGATAGTCTGCAGTGCAGGAAAATTCTATTTTCTTCATAATCAGATGACAAATGTTGTGGGAACAGAGCCAGAGAACATGTTTGTACTGGATGTTTTTTAGTGGCTTAAATTTAAACAATTTTTTATGTCAACTGCACCATCCTAGTAAACTTTTGAAGATGAAATGGATTTAGATTTATTGTGAAATCTACATTCGTCTTAAAGATGGTACACATCTTAAGCAAATAAGCCATTTTGTATTCCCTAAAGATGAGTTCTTTGAGTGTCAGGATCCTGTTTTTGCTTCATTCTCATCCCATGTTGTCAGACAGATGTTTCAATATCTTAGAGCACCCAGCAGACCAACTGCAGCCGTGTCAGACCGATGCTCGTGGAATACGAGTGCACATGGTTCCAGAGCCCTTCCTCCCAGCTAATGAAAACCTCGGAAGGGGACTGGCTGGTCCCTGGTTTCATAATTAGAAGTTTGTAAGAACAAACCAAGTCAAGAGAAAAGGTACAGTTTTATAACTATAATTAAAGTTATTAGTTAAGGAAGGGCTGTTACTCAGGGCAAAACAATCAGAAGGAAGTTTTAGCAATTAAGTCAAATTCACTGTGGTTGTGAGGTTTCTTCCCCCACCCCGCCCCCCTTCTTTCTTTCTGGAAAACAGAACCACCTCAGGCAAGTGTGCTGTACTCTCAGAGAGCATCTTGACTCTGCAGTGGCAGGAGAGCAAACAGCAAACAGTGAACTGTGCTGTTGACTCTATCAGCAGGTTAATTAAGAAAGCTGTTAGTGATCATAAAAAAAAAAAAAACCAGCACATTTTCAGTTCATATTGATAAAATCCATGACCTAGTCAAAACTGATGTTTGTTCAATACTAGGAAGACATGCTAGAGGCATTTAGAGGAAAAGGCTGACACAGGAAGCTTGAAGTCCAGTACTGGATGCCCCATATTAATAATGTTAAGAGTCGATTGCTTGACATTCCACATGCTTTTTTTCTGTCACTGTAAGCAGAAGCGTTCAGGACTTCAGAGTCACTCTAAAAAGCTTTGTTCACTCATAACGCAGTCATCATAAAGGAGCCCTGGCTTGGGGGTTTGGAGACAGGGTTCTGGTCCTGGATCTGAAACTAAAGTGCTGTGTGGTTTGGGACCGTGGCCTTGACACTGGGGCTCCACTTCTCATAGACCAGTAGTACCTTCAGTACAGTCCAGTTTCAGGAGTGCAGCAAGCCTACCTTTCCCATGTAGCATCTTCTGCTGGGGGAAGTCTGTTCAGAACTCTAATATGGTTGGCAGGAATGCATTGTCCACAGGGTGGTGGCACTGAGTGGGACCATCCTCCGGCTCCACTTGCTGCTGGGGGCACTATACAAAGCCTGAAGAGCAGCTGCAGAGGAGACAGTTTTGGGGTTGTCCTGCCTTTGCAAATCCCGAAGTCAGACCTTGACCAGGAAAAGGCTCCCAGTTTCCTAGGCAAGCTTCTATTTCATGGACCTTGGGTTTAGCTCTTGCGCTTCTCTTCCCACGGCCTTCACTAGTTCCCAATCCCCCAGCATGCGTCCCCTTGGAAACACCCCAGTCCTTCCCCTCGCACTACCAGTGAGCACGCAAGTGCTTGTGCAATTGTTTAGGGAACATGGGAAGGGATAAAGAGGGTTCTTGCTAGACTTGCCTTCACTCCCTTAGGGAGGTCACACTGGTTGAATTCCCGTTGGGACTGGCCTAGGGCAAAAGCCACTACGGAAAAGAGAAATGGAGAGAGCTTTCAGATGGATGTAAGGGAGATGAAACTGACAAACCTCTGACTGCAAATAAGAATGCCAGATGCACTCCAAATATCATTTAACAGTTACTCACTGCCTCAGAGACGGGTTCACAAGTCATTTCTCAAGGCCTGTTCTGTTTGTCAGTATTTGAGCATCTTTAATGACCTAAAGATCTAAATTTCATCTTGTGATATTTTGGACCCTTTTAAAGTCTGGTGGTAAAAAATAAAAATATTGACTCCCCAAAGTGAGTTCAGAGATGTGGCTAAGAAATGAAAACAAGTATAAAGGACACATGGACACAACCTAGGGGTGGGGTGGAAATGGGAGGGAGGTGGGGAGGGCTGGGGCAGTGGGCTGGGATGGGAGTAAAAGACAGAAAACTGTACAAGATCAATAATTAAAATAAAATAATAAAGAAATGAAAACAGTTAAACAGCCTCACCCCTCCAGTGCACAGGAGCAAGGATCACACTGCGTGTCTGGTGACAGGGCTGGAGGCCCTGGTGGAAGCCCGACGTGGGAGGGAGACGGTTACACGGGAAGGAAAGGAAAACACTCATTCAGGAGTCAATGTTTAAAAAGCCACCTCCGTGTGAGAAAGGAAATGAAAATGAATATGGTCTCTCTGGAAGGTCTGAGTGAAACTTAAGGATAAAAATGAATGCCGTTGTATATATTATCAGTTCACTTGTAAATCTCCTTGCATCTAAAATGCAAGAGTAAATCACCGTAGTGAGCCTGGCTGTGGTTTTTCAGTTGAGGGAAACAGATGCCCAAATTTCAAAAGCAAATTGGCAGCAAAGTGGGAACAAGAGAAAGGGCAGAAATTGTGTTTCCAATTCATCTGGTGAAATACTGGCTCGTAAGATTTACAATACTGTGATAAACCTAACGAATTAGGCAATTGCCATCTTGGTTTGAGAGGAAGGTTACAGTCTACACTGTGAAGTGGCAATAGAATGATGACTCCCCAGGACCAGAAATCACAGGTTGTGAAATAGATATTTCTCTGTTATGGGGTTTTTTAAAATGTTGATATTATTTGCTGATCTCTGGCTCACATCTCACAGTAAGGATACTACTGAGATTGCAGAGATATTTTAACTTCATTGTTGTGTTTATTTTAACTAATTTGAAATATTTGATATATATACAGATAAATTACAGAAGCTGAGATGGGACAACCCATATACCCAGCATCCTGTTTAACATGCTAATATTTTTCACATTTGCAATAATTATTTTATATTTTATATCTTATCCTTTTGTATAATACTTAGAATAAATTTCTACTCAACTTTTGAATTCACTAGTTCATTATAATTTTCTTGATTTATATTTTTAATTTAGGCAAAATTTATATAAAGAATAAAATGTACAGTTGATAAATATAACTCCAATGACTTTATTTATTTATTTTTTATTGTTGACACTATTACAAATGTCCCCTGTTCATACCCTCCACTCTGTCCCTCCTCCACTCAGCCCCCACTCCCACCCTGGCCCTCACCACATGTTATCTGTGTCCGTGGGCTATGTATATATGCATACATGTTCTTTAGCTAATCTCTTCCAGTCCCCTCCTCCCTACCCTCTGAGATGTGTCAGTCTGTTCCGTATCTGTGCCTCTAGTCTTATTCTGTTTGTCAGTTTATTTTGTTCTTTAGATTCTACATATAAGTGAGATCATAAGGCATTTGTCTTTCTCCGACTGGTTTATTTCACTTAGCATAATAATCTCCATTTCTGGGAATATACCCTAAAAATCCTGAAATACCAATCAGAAAGAATAGATGTACCCCTATGTTCATAACAGTGTTACCTATAATAGACAAGATCTGGAAACAGTCCAAGTGCCCATCAGTAGATGAGTGGGTAAAAAAAAAATGCTACATTTACACAATGGAATAATACACAACTATAAAAATGAAGGAACTCTTACTCTTTTTAATCCTCACCTGAAGGTATATTTTTATTGACTCTAGAGAGAGACACTGATGTGAGAGAGAAACATAGATGGACTGCCTCCTGTATGGACCCTGACCAGGAATTGAACCAGCAACATAGGTATGTGTTGTGACACACATACCTTTTGCATTGAACCCACAACCTTTTAGTGCACCATACAACACTCCAATGAACTGAGCCACCTGACCAGGGCTCCAGTGACTCTTGACAAACATACATACCTGTATAAAAAAGAATCCAATAAAAATGTACAATTCCATCACTCTAAAAAGTTCAATTGTGGCACATTGTAATAAATCCCCTTCAAGGAGCAAAGTTTGTTCTATCACAATATATTATTTTTGCTTGTTCTTAAGTGTCATTTAAATGAAATCAGATGGTATGCATTCTTTTGGGCCTGATTCCTTTAGCATAATGTAATGGGTTTGGGAGTCATTCATATTGTTGCATGTTCAGTAGGTTTTTCTTTTTTCAGTTGCTTGGTAGTCTTCAGTTGTGTGGACATACCATGGTTTCTTTATCCGTTCTCTGTTGATGGACTTTAGGGTTGTTTTCAGTTTGGGATTATTATGGATAAGGTTGCGATGAACATTTATTTGTGGCTATATGTTTTTATTTTCTTGAGTTAAATGCCTAGAATGGAATTGCTGAGACATAGGGAGGTACATTTTTAACTTTACAAAACCTGACAAATATTTTTCATAGTAGTTGCAACATTCTATATTTCATGCAATTTATGCGCATGACCAGTGCTGCACATTCTTGCTAACACTTGATGTTATTAGTCTTTTTAATTGTAATCTTTTTGGTGGAAATGAAGTGGTAACTCACTGTGGTTTTGGTTTGCATTTCCCTAATGACTTGAAATATCGGGTGTTCTTTCATATATTTTTATACCATATTAATCTACTTTGATGAAGTATCTAAATATTTTGCCCACTTGAATACAAGTTTTCTTCTTTTAAAATATTGGTTTTGGGGACTTTTTTTTGTGATCTGCTTCTAAGCCCCTTCCTTGTTATACAGGGTCTGGAACAAATACAACCCTTTTTTATTACAAAATCATAAACATGTAATTCTGTAACAGAATATCACACTCAAGCACACCATATGACAATTTAGGTGAAATGTTCAAATTAAAACTATAAGTTATTACACCCATATTATTACCCTACCAACCACGCTCAAGCAGGCCCTACTTCCGATGGACCCTGAATATATGTATTGAAAATTTTTCTCCTATTCTGTGACTTGCTTTGTATTTTTTAATAGTGTATTTTGAGTAGTGGAAATGTTTAATTTTTATTTTTCCTGTCTTGTGTTCTTTAGGGTTAATAAAATATTTTTTAGTATTTTCCTTTATTGACTTTGTAAGGAACACCTGTACTGAACTATAGTTGACAATAAACTACACATATTTAAAGCGTACATTTTGATAGATTTTGTCATATGTATAGACTTGTAAAACCGTTACTACAACCAAGAAAACAAACAATCTAGCACTTCCAAAGTTTCCTCAACACTCCTTTGTGCTCTTCCCCCCATCTCTATTCTCCCGCTTCCTTCTTTTACTCCTGTGCATTGCATACTCATCTGCTTTCTGTTACGACAGAACAGTTTGCATTTTTAAGAATCTTATACAAATGCATACTATTTACGCTCATTTTTCTCTGACTTCTTTCATCGGCATAATGGATTTTGATTTGTCTTTGCCATTGAACATAACAGTAGTTCATTACATTCTATTATTAATGAGTATTCCATTTGCGTATCTATTCATCTACTGTTGGACAATTAGATCATATTCATTTTAGGGTGAGTATAAATTAAATTTCTATGAAAATCTGTGTGCAGATCTTTGTGTTGACACATGCTTTCTTTTTCCTTAGGTCAATATCTAGTAGTGGAATGGTTTGATTCTATGCTAGGTATATGTTTAACATTTTAAGAAACCATCCAACTGTTTTCCCAGGTGGCCGTATCATTTTATGTCGCTATCAGCGGTGCATGCCTGCTGCAATTGCTCCACATTGTCACCAGCGCTGAGGCAGTCATTGCAACTTTAACCATTCTGATAGGTGTCTGGCGGCATCTCATTGTAGTTTTAATTTCCATTACCCTAGTGACTGATCATGAACATTTTTTTCTATCTGCTTATTTTTCATTTGTCTATCTCCTTTGGTGATGGATCTGTTCAAACCTTTTGACCATTTTTAAAAATTGGATTGTTTCCTTATTATCGATTTTGGGAGTTATTTATATTTTCTGGATACAAGTCTTTCATCGGACTTCTGATTTGCAAACATTTTTCTCCAAGTTTGTAGCTGCTTTTCTCCTTTGTTTTTTTTCTCATGGCCAAAATTTCTAACTCTGATTAAGTCTAATTTATCAGTTTGTTCTTTAATGGTCTTACGTTAAGTGTCATATCTGAGAAACCTTTGCCTTACCCAAGATCACAGAGATTTTTCCCTCATGTTCTTCTATAAGTTTCAGAGTTTGGGGTTTGGTATTAGGTCTATCCTCCACTTTGAGTTAAACTGTCTAAAAGGACAAGATAGTGATCAAAATTTATTTCTTGCATCTGGATGTCCAATTGTGAGAGCAACATTTGTTGAATGTCTGTTGACCTTTTTTTCTTTTATGTTATTCTGGGGTTTTGTGTATTCTTAATGTATCACAGTCCATTTAAATTAATATTGTACCACTTCATATAAAATATGAGAATCTTCCTGTAGTATAATTCCATACACCCCCACTTCATCCTTTTAAGAGTTGTCATATATTTTATTTCTATATATGTTGTAAAATCTGTAACACAATATTATTGTAGTGAATTTAAACAGTACATTTTCTTTTAAAGAAATTTAAAAAAATGTTAAAGGCAGATTTTTTTATTTACCCACATATTTTCCATGACTGATGGCATTGATTCCTTTCAGTATAACTGGGTTTCCACCTGCTATCATTCTCATTCAGTCTGACAAACTTCCTTTAGCATTTCTCGAAGTGAGGGTCTGCTTCTTACATATTTTCTGAGTTTTATTCATAAATTTATTTAAACCTCATTTATTGAAGGATATTTTCTCAGGCTGTAGAATTGTAGGTTGATAGTTTTTACTCTCTGTTTTATAGATATCGATTTACTTTTTTACAACCTTCTTTGTTTTTCATGAGTTGTAGGCATTCATAATTCTTGCCTTTGCCCCCGATACACAATGTACTTTTTCCTCTGTAAATTCTTCGTAATTTTATCTAATTTTTTTCAGTATTTTGACTACGACATACCTAGGCATGATTTTCTTGATGACTAAAGTCTTTCAACAATTTTGGGAAACTTTTCAGATGCTATTGCTTAAAATTTTTCTCTATTCTATCTCTCCTTCTATTATACCTCCATTTACACTATGTTAGAGAACTTTATGTTGTCCCACAGGTCACCGAGGCTTTGTTTATTTTGGTTTCAATCTTTTTCTGTGTTCATCAATTTGGTAAATTTCTTTTGAGCTATCTTCAGCACCATCAACACTGTCTCCTGTAGTGCCCAATCTGGTGCTATGCTTGTCCAGGGATCTTTCATTTCAGATTTTGTGTTTTTCAGGTTAGTATTTATGTTGGCTCTTTTTATAGTTTGTACATTTTGACTGAGATTACCCATCTCTTACTTCACATTTATTCATGTTTTATCTCACATCCTTAAGCATATATATAATAATAGGTGTTTTAAAATTCTCATCTGCTAATTATAACATCTGAGTCATTTCATGGTCTCTTTTCATTTTTTACCCTTTGATTATGGATTATACCATCTGCTTCTCTGCAGGTCTAGTAATTTTTTTATTGCATGCTGGACATTGTTGATGATACATTGTAGGGAGAATTGATTATATTATCTTCCTGTAAAGGGTATTGAGTTTTATTTTGGTAGCAGATATATAGATCTTAATCCACTCAAACTTCGTTTTAGGCTTTCTTAGGGTCATCTATTACCTTTTGTGTCCTGAGTCCTAGTGTATAACCCTTACTCTGGAACATAGAGAATACTTGTAAGATGTAGCTTTTCTAGGGTCTCAATTTAATGCCTTCTATTTACAGTGAGGATTCGTCACCCTAGCTAGGCTGCAATCCCAACGTCTCAAAACTCTGTGTGATCTGATATCTCTGTTTAGCTCTCAGCCTCCCAGCGGCAGGGTTCACAGAGGCGAGCCCTGTGCATGTGCTTCTCAGTTCTTGGACCGGGTTCTGGTGAACTCTCCATGCAGATTTCTTAACTTATTAAAGCAGAATGATGTTTTGGCTGCAGCCATTGTGGCTCAGTTTGTTGGGTGTCATCCTATAAACCAAAAGGTCACCGGATCCATTCCATGTCTGGGCACAGCTTATGTTGTGAGTTCAGTCCCTGATCCAGGCACATGCAGAAGGCAGCTGATTGACATTTCTCTCTCACATTGATGTTTCTCTCCTTTCCTTTCTCCCTCCCATTCTCTCTCTCTCTCTCTCTCTCTCTCTATCTCTATCTCTATCTCTCTCTCTCTCTCTCTCACTCTCTCGCTCTCTGAATAGGAATAAGAAGGAGGAGGAGGAGAAGGAGAAGGACTTAAAATATCGGGTGATTTGTTAGAAAGGAAAAATGCTTATTAAGTTTCAGTTACTTTGTTTCTTTAAAATTACAAATGCAAGTTGATTAATAATAGTAAAATAAATTTATACAGCATTTCTCTACTTGTGCTTCTGAGACAACTGCCTGTTAAAGGCTGAGTTGGTATTGTGAAGTGATAAGAATTTAGAATCCTATCTCTGCCACTTATGATCCAAGTAACCTTGTTTAAGCTACTTATCCTCTTGGAGCTTCAGTTACCTTCTCTATAACCTGCAGTGGAAATTATATCTACTTTGCAAGGTTAGTGTGAGCATCAAACGTGGTGACTGGTGTGAGCATGTGTTGTAAATGGTAAATTAACATACAATATTGGAACCTATTCTTTTTCCCCCCAAATTGCTACACTGTATCTCCATGTCCCCTCACCCCGCCTTTAAAGACTTTTTAAAGTAGTCTTAGGTTCATAACAAAACTGAGAGGTAGGTACAGAAATTTTCTGTGTAATTTCTGCCCCACAGTGTACAGCCTAACCCATTATTAGCATCCTCCACCAGAGTGGTGTGTATGCTTCAACTGGTACATCATTACCACCCAAAATCCATAGTTTACATTAGGGTTCTCTCTTGGTGTCACACATACTGTGGACTTGAACAAATGTATACTGATATGTATCTATCACTACAGTATCATACAGAGGATGTTTACTGCTCTAAAAATCCTCTCTGCTCTGTCTTCTGTCTATACATTCCTTCCTCCCTAAACCCCTGGAAACTGGTCTTTTTGCTGTTGCCATAGTTTGGCTGTGGCTATCCTTTCTTACCAGTGGTCCCTGATGATTCCATAATGGACATCGGACATTCTCTGTTAGGGATGGGTTGTGGGAGGATTATCTCTCGGCCCTTGTTGCTCCTGTCCCCTATTGAATTCTCTGCCCTGGCTGGTGGGCAGTGCCCCTCAGGGTCCTGTTTGTTTTTTTTTTTTTTTTTTGAGGGAAGCATGATAGGGAAGAAGAAATCTACTGTCACTTCCTGGGAGAAAAAGAAAGAGAAAAATCCCGTGTCCCCCACTGGAAACAGAAGACAGAAATATAAAGGAAATCCAACTCAGGACACTGGGAATATAGCAAAGGCAGAGTTCTTATCTTACTTCCAAATCTTTGTTAGAACTATTTCATTGTTTTCCCCAAAGAAACCATGGAAAATAATTTTTACATTTTAATTTAACTGCCTTAAAGTTTACATAAATTTTCAGACACAGGTCTGGAAACCTAATCACTTCAAGAATTTTTTAACCAAAACCCAAATGTAGTATGGATATAAAAACAAACAAAACCTTACAAAGATTTTTATAACTTAATCTGCCTTCCTGTTTCTACCTAGATCCTTTATATATATCTCATCAATCAAGCTCAAGATGACTAAACCCACACCAGCAATTCTTATGAAGGATTCTGTGTGGAAAGAGTGCTTTTGAAATGGCTGGAGAAGGGTGAGCAAACCTCAGGATATGTAGCGGAGGAAAGCCGTTGTTCTGTTTTGTAAAGCCATAGAAATGCTCTAGAACGGTCTTCCAGGGGGCAGTCAGCAAGCCTCTAGGTGAGCGTGTGGGTACGCTGGGCTATCCTGATGGCAGACAGTGAGAACAATGGAGAGCTGTGAGCAACTTCAGAGTTGAGAATGTTCTAAAGAAAATCCCAATAGACCCATTCCTGGCTAGGAGGCCAAAGTTCTACATGTACCCAGAAAGAGTATTAATTAAACAAATGTGCACATATGCCCTCAACTTGTTGCTCTGGACAATAAAACCATTAAGTTGCAATATTAAGACGTAAGTACATTCACTTGAACTAATTGAACGTATGTTTCAGATAATTGGTCAGAAAATTTCCTGGAATTTGCCTCTTCTTCTTCTTTTTTTCCTCTGAATTTAAATCCCGGTTCACGCAGTGGTTTCAGTATTCCGGGAGATCTGACTTGCCTAAAATAGATGTTAAGAGAAGCCCTCTATATTCATAAGCAGAGCAAAGCATGTTCAATGGTGAAGAAACATCCCCATAGTTCAGCCCTAAAACACAGAAAACAGCTAGAAGAGAAGTTGGGAGGTGGGTAGCTGTCTGCAGGTGGCATGATGCACTTAGAAGACCTGCTTCTCATTTATAATCTTGTCCGTTTGGTTGGTGGCTTGGGTTGTTGTTTTTCAGGGAAAAAATACTGCAAGATAAACATATGGTTTCATGTTGCTGTTCTTTGGTTTCCACAGCCAGGATATAGGCCTGTCTGCTTTTCCATTAGTCTCCCTTGGGAGACTAAACATGGATTTATTAAGTTGGATTAGCTTGGGTTGATGCAAAGAAAGGTCAGAGACTATTCAAAAATAGCGATGGAAAAGGATTTTTAAAAAATACCTCAAGATAGCAAGAAAAAAAATAAGAAAGAAGTGAAAATGATTAATGTTGATGTTTTAACATGATGCTGTTCTAACTGAGAATTTTTAAGGTTATGAAACATTGAGAAATAAAATTAATGGCCTGGAAAATAAACTCAGATTAAGAAATGTCAGATTGGAGGATAATCTAGATGGGGTTGAAGTAAGAGAAACAGTGACCCTTCTCCCCCCACCTCACCACAAAGGACATTGCAAAACTGTGTTGGATGAATAATTTTAGTTCTTTTTATAAGCCTTATTCTAATTTTCCTAAAACTTGATGCAGGGACAGCATCTGTATTTGACATGTGAAATGAGAAATTCTTGCCGTGAAAAAAAAAAGGCTAATAGCTTAATTTCCTCTGACCTCTGGTTGCTGTTTGTTTCTGTGGAGAAGCTGACCCAGCCATCCCCTTGACTGTTTGGGAGTGTACAGGGCTTAACCCAAAGTTGTAAGGAGTTCTAAACATTCTCTGTCAAATGCTTATCTGTCTGACTCTAATGATTGTATTTAAAGCATATACTCCTTTGGACTGGTATATTGATAAGTATCTTATTAAGGTTGTGCTGAATCAAAACCATTTTTTAACAGTAAAGAAGAAAGTGTCTTAGAGAGGAAGTGAGATGTGAAACAATTCCTTTGTTCCTGATTCTACCTTGAGGTTCCCAGAATCTGTCCTAGAGTCACAATGGATGAGTGGCCTTTTATTAATGGGACTGGGGGTGGTGCATAATCACCACAGGAATGATAGAATACAGCAATTGCATGCTTACTCTATGCCAGACACTGTTCTAAGTGCTTTGTGCATATAAATTCAGTTATCTTCACCACAGTCAAAAGTGGTAGGTATTATCATCTTCCCCATTTAAAGATGAGCTGTAGAGAGGGATTCAGTCATTGCTTGAGGTCATACAGCTATTACAAGAGGCAGGATTTACATCCAAGTTACTCTGGCTCCAGAATCCACACTTTCCACCTCAATGTTGTGGTTCTGTATTATAAAGACACTGAGATTTTAAAAATAATTTATTTCTGGCCACTGGTGGAAAAATATATTCATTTATCCCAGGAATAGTTATGTTAGTGAGAGGAAGTCTCTTTTCTGTTACCCATTCATTTCATAAAATGAGTTTAAATACAAAACAAGTCATAGTTTTTGCAACTGCCCAAAAGAGTAGTTAGGCGTGGAGAGACCAAGAAAGAGGACACGTTCAGGAGGCACTTTGTATGATCTCCCTGGCCTGAAGGGGATCAAATTGGATGTATTTCTCTGAAAAACAAACATGGAGATATAATTTAAAGAATCAAGTTTTACTTTTTTAATTAATTTTTTCCTTTGACATAATGGCTAGTTTAAATTACCCAGAAACAATGGATGGTAACAGAAATGCTTTAATTAAGAATGTAGAACAGCCCTGGCTGGTGTGGCTCAGTGGATTGAGTGCCAGACTGCAAACCAAAGGGTTGCTGGTTCTATTCCCAGTCAGGGCACATGCCTGGCTTGCGGGCCAAGTCCCCAGAAGGGGCGTTTAAGAGGCAACCATGCATTGATGTTTCTCTCCCTTTCCTTCTTCCTCCCTTCCCCTCTCTAAAAATAAATAAATACAATCTTAAAAAAAAAGAATGTAGAAGAAAGAACATGTTTTAAACCATGAAGTTAGAAGGCTTGAGAAGTTAGAAGAGGTTCTCTTAGAAGAAAAGAAAGACTTGGTTACTCCACTTATCTGAGCAATAGGAGGCACAGCACGTCTTACCATGATGGATATCTCAACACCGTAGGGTCAGAAATGGCCATCTCTTTTTTTCCATCCAGAGGATAGTTTAAACAGGTTCACAACATGGCTGAAGTGGCTATAAGCGGGCCAGCGTTCCTCGAAGGGTGGCAAGTGCACGTGGAGCAGACTAGAAAGGAGGTGGGAAGCAAAGGGGAAGAAATTAGCCTGTCAGATGCCGTGCACGCAGAATCAGAAACTCCGAAAGGAGACAAAAGGAGAAGCCCAGGATGGCCACTCAACTGCTATTGCACCCATCACTTTTTTCTTCCTGCTTTGCAAGGTACGATGTTTGCCACAAGGGTGGAAGAAAGTGCCATGTGAGTTTGAGAGCAAACTGGTGAAAGGAAAGGCTTAAAGTGAGAGTGGTAAGAATATAGAAAAAGTATTAAAAGCCATGGAATTCCATCAAAACTCAACAGCAGTAGCTGTATGTCTTGGATGCCACTGCTTAGAGTCAAAGGAAGGCTTATCTTAGATACCTACTTTCCACACTGATGATAGGGAGAAGTTTAGTTTCTTTTTACAATGTTTTCTGGCTATGTAAAAAAATTCCTCAAAATTATTTATGAGGAGAGATGGCTTAAAATAAGTGAGGAGTTATGTCTTTCACAAAGGGACAGCATCCTTGCAATTATATTTACTGACTTGTCAGACCTTAGGTTAAGCCCATTATTTGATGAGAATCCTGATGATTGAAAGCACGATCACACAGTGATTATTTCAGTGCTACAAGAATCCGGAATTTGTGCTCAGAGATGTGGGCAAAGGAGCTCCAAGACCTCTCAGCAGATATTCCTAGTTATGAAATGGGACGCCACTTCTAGTTGCTGCTCAGCAGTGGGGACTAATGAGATGGCGGGGTTGAATAATCACTCAGCACCTACACAGCGCTAGGCATGACAAGTTGTGAGTAGAGATCTGAGACCTTTGGGTGCTACAATGTGCAAAGCGTCATTATCACTTGCAATGCTTTAAATTTGGGGATTATATATAGCAGCTCTTGTGCAGATTGCCCATGAAGCCGCTCAGAGGCATTTTATTTCACACTTTATGGTGTGGTAAAGTTATTATCAATTTTGTTCAAATCCAAAGAACGAAGACAGTTTTAGATAGTTTTAGTGGATTTTCATTGGGAGACATGGCAGTTAAGAATGACCCTCATTTCTAATATAGCCTATGCAATGCCAATTTACAACTGGGATGAAAAATTAAAATTCCTCTAAAGATTTATATCCTTGCAATCTACAGGGTGGGGCAAAAGTAGGTTTACAGTTGTTTGTATGGAAAATAATACAGTAATTAATAAATAATAATATAGGAATAAACTGAGTTTTTGGTACTCACAACTAGAAAGCTACTTTTGCCCCACCCTGTATATTCTTATATACAGGGTCCGATGCAAATAACACCCCTTTTGGTTACAAAATCTTTTATTACAAAATCATCAGCATGTAATACTATAACATAACAACATTGTGCTCAAGCACACCATCTGACATTTTAGGTGAAATGTTCAAATTAAAACTATAAATCATTACACCCAATTTAAGAACCCAAATTAGGAACCAAAAGACTCTGATTTTGATCGAAGCCAATATTGTCCTTATTACATCACCACTGACAGTTCAGCTAATTTAAAATTCTGCTTTTTTTCACTTAATACCGTACCAAAAGCACACGTGATGTAAAACTTCCTGAGGGGGAGGTATAAGGTTCTATCAAGCACTCCAATAGTGTTTTGGCTGTTCAGGAAACACCTAGTGGAACGTCAGTGTTCAGGGTGAAGATCAAGGATACTGGGATGTTTGCCCTGTGGTACCCAGATCCTGCTGGAAACACAGGTCACTGCACCTGGCCTGCTCTCCTCAACCAGGGTCTGCGGCAGTGAGAGGGGGAAATGAGCACGCCTGTCTTTATTTCTAAGAAGTCAGAGAACGGTTTAGTAGATTTTCATTGGGAGGGAGGTAGAATTCCTGGGAGGATTATTTAAACAATAGGAGAAAAGAAGAAAAGGAAACATGTTTCCTAGGACTCTCTGAAGAAAGGAAGGAGAAAAATCTTCCTCTATCTAGCACGGTGAAACTGTGTGTTTGCGCTCAGATGAGTGTAAAAGGGTGTAAATTAGTTATTTCTAAGCTTTAAATCTATAGGGAATGGAAGAAAGTAAGAAACAAAACAAAGCAAAGCAAAAAAGGTCATTCAACATAATGCTCCAGAAAGCCAGAGTTGAATAATAATAGCACCCGGGTTTTCCAGGATATGGATTTTACAAAGCCAAGATTCGAGAAGACTCGAACCCTCCATGTCTCCTGGGTGTCCACCTCACCTCCTCTGAGGCCTTCCCCCACGGCACTGTGCTCTGCTCTGCTCTCTCCCAGGAAGCTGCTGGCTATTCCTGCATCTGCTGTTTCCTGTACTCCCCAGTTTTCTTCCAGGAAATCACTCCACTCCAACAAAGACACAATCATTCCTGGTCATGATACACTTCATATGTAGATTTACTCTACAGTTACTGAAGTAGCAGACTCATTTTACAGTTTGTAAATTAATTTCAAATTCAGTCTCAACCTGTCTGGCAAAGCTTTTGCAGCCAAGAGCTGCAGCTCAGACCACGTGCCTCCGGCAGCCCCCACCTCTGTGCTCAACAGCCAGATCTATTTTTTCTGCAGAAGCTCATGCATTGCCTCATGCTGACAGTCACTAGTTTTAGCATTGGCTAATCACCAGTATGGTCTGTTAAGTGAGATTCATAGATGCTGATTGCATTTATTGCATAAATTACTTCATTATTAAAATCAGGTCATTTGAGACCCTAAACCATTAACATGAAGGTTATTAACATAATTTCATAAGCTAATAAATCAAGTACAGGAAAAGAATTAAAGGGTTCTTAGTGATAAGTGTTTCTTCAGAGATTAAGGCACACAATTTTCTTATGCATATATTAACATTTTATGAGTGGATTCATGCAAGAGCAGTTTTTTTTCTTTGCATACATGAGTCATACTTCATCTTCTTCATACTCAGTCTCTGAAGCTCATTTTCAAATATAGGTGTTTTTTCCCCTTTCAAATAACTTTAAAGCAATTTTTGACTGAACCCATTATCTTTCTGTGATTTTCACTACCTATAAAATTCTTATCTTTTCACAATTCTTAGACTGCAAATCCTTTGGGGGCAGGTGAGGAGGAGGCAAGGTAAAGTTACAAGGAAAAATACCTTGGATTGGTCTGAGAGAATGCAATTTTCATTCTAGGTGAATTTCAAATGTATTCCTAGTCTTGAGAGGTTCTACTGAAGTTCTAATTATCTCTCTAATTATAATACATACTGAGGTTAAGTGTTCTTATCAAATGGTGCATTAACAATGGGTTTTATTCCCAGGCTGGCTCTAATAGGCTGAGATACTGGCCTGTACACACAGAAATTGGTTTCCTTGTTCATTTCACTTACCAGATTGTGAGAGATTCTGAAGACAGGAGCCGTCATTATCCAGTGCAATGATGTTGCCTAGAAACAAAGATAAGTTCCAATGTAAATTAGACCATAACAACTTTATCCTTTGTGCAATTTGTGTAATGTTTTTTGCAAATAGCAACCGATGGATCATAATTGAAATACATGAAATGTCATTAGCATGCATTGCATGTGATTTTACAGGTGAATGTGGGGGACAGTGGGATTGGCAGTTTTTTGTAAGAACAAGTGTAGTGATCATTTCCTCTACGATCCTCAGTGACTGGGAATGTTTCCCTGAATAAAGTACAGACTTCCCCACACCTCCTCCTGTCTGTCTCCTGAAAACCCTTCAACAGTGTGTTATTGCTCTTAGGATAAAAATAAAACCATTTCTCAGCATTGCCTACAAGCCTCAAGTGGTGTAGCCTGTCCTTATTGGTCCAGCCTTGTCCCACCACTTGCTTTGCTATGCTGCTTGCTCTCAGTTCTTCATAATCACTGCTTTCATTCCTATCACAGGACCTTTGTGCAAGCTCCCCTTTCTGATCACAACGCTCTTCTCTGATCTTTGAACCCATGAGCTCCTATTCATTTCTCAGATTTCAATTCCAGGAAGCCTTCCCTGACATCTCTGACTTGATCAAATCTTTCCTGACTGTGAAAATATCACAATTGTCTCATTTAAATATTTATCACAGTTGCCATTTTTAGCTATATTTTTGTTAACATGGTTAAAAATCAAATGAAATAAGATTTATATTAAGCAATCTAGCTTTGATTCCTGTTCTCATCTACCCCATTATCTCTCCTTTTAGATGTAAACATGTGTTTATTAGTTTCTAATTTATCTTTCCAGTATTCCTTTTTTGCAAGGACAAATGCAAATGCATATCTTGTTACCTCCTTTTTAATAAAAGATAACATACTTTATACATGTGCTACACCATGCTTTTTCCTCCCTAACAATATATTCTGTCTGGAGTTCATTCTGTATCAAGACATAAAGAACCCTCTACTCCTTTTTACAGCTGCACAGAATTCCACCAGGTAACTCTTCCACTGTTTGTGGAACCCCTTCCTCATGCTGACAGTTACGCTGTTTTCATCCTTTTACTATTACAAATGTTGCCGTTAACAACCACACGTGTGCCTATCTCTATAGGTTGATTTATGCCTGTGTGGGTTGTACGTAAATACCCAGAAGCAGGACTGCTGCATCAAAGGGCAAATGCATCAGGAATGTTGGTAGAAATCTCCACCTTACCCTCCCCATGGGCTGTGTCATTTTGCACCTTCATCAGCAAAACATGAGTGTCTGTTTCTTCACAGCTCTGCCAGAGTGCTGTCCAGCTTTGGTGGGGAGGTGGGAAATGGGAACCAGTGCAGTTTCAATGTGCATCTTTCTTATTTTGAGTAAAGTTGAGTATCTTTACATGTGCTGAAGGACAGCTTGTAGTTTTGTGTGTATGAACTGTGTCTGTCCATGTTCCTTGTCCATTTCCTATTGTGTGCTTAACCTTTCCCTTCCTGTTATCTACACATTTTTATTATGGAGATTAGCCATTGATCTGTGATATGTGTTGCAAATATTTTCCCCAGACTGCAATTTGTCTTATGACTTTCCTTCCACACGGTGTTTTGAATAGTTAATAGCTACCTCCCCTGCTCGGGCACTAATACTAGGAGAGCAACACCCATATCTCTTTTGCTACCATTCTGTTCCCAAACCTGTTTCTTCATCTATAAAACCTTCATCTATGAGAGCCTTATTATAGATGGTCTCCAGGGCCCCTTCACCTCTGAAAGTCCATGATTCCGTTTTCTTTTCTTACGTTTTGGTTGACCGTTTCGCCTGCCTCCCCTGCCCTCTGCCTCTCTGAGCTTGGGCTCAATGGTCTCACACGTCATTGGGAAATGGGGGCCCAACGTAGTGTTACCTGTGAAGTGCCTTAGAAAGGCTCTGTCCCCCAGGATCCTACCAAATTTGCATGCGAAGTTTCACCATTAGTAATATTTCTGTCTTCTCAGTTCCCGCTGGATTTCTTAGGGCTTTGTTACCTCTTCTCTGGACTTCAGCCCGTCTCCGAGTTTGTCGGCTGGATTCAGTCTCTTCACCCTCCAGGCTATGTGCTGCCTCCAGATGACGTTTCTTACAGAATAGCCTCGATGTGGATACTTTCTCATCTAACTCTGTTGTGTGCTCATTTCTTTTATTATTCAAGTTCCAAGTCCCTCATGGTGAGGTCTGAGACTGCAGTTTCAGCCGCAAGTCTCATCATACCCTCCCTGGGACCCTTCATTCCGTCACATAGGCCATCGCCACCATCCCCTTCCATGCCCTTCCCAGGCTGCTTCTTCTACATGGCACATCCTCCTTTCATCCAGGTCCAATTCTCCCTATAAAGGGTTACCCATCTCACCATCCTTTTCTCAAGCTGGGATTAAACTTTGCTTTTCCAGTGCCCTCCTAATAGTTTGAATAAAAATTCAGGTTGTGTCCTGACCAGTATGGCTCAGTTGGTTGGGTGTCATCTCTCAAAACGAAGGGTCACCAGTTTGACTCCTTGTCAGGGCACATGCCTGGGCTACAGGTGTGGTCCCCAGTTGGGGCACATGGAAGAGGCAACGGATTGATGTTTCTCTCGCACATCGATGTTTCTCTCCCTCTCTTTCTCCCTCCCTTTCTCTCTCTTTTAAAATACATACATACATACATACATACATACATACATACATAAAACCTTTAAAAAAATTCATGTTATGTCTTTCTTTGGAGGTACGTATGTGGCTCTCTGTCTACCGGAGCATAATCTCTTTGAGGACAATAATGTGTTGTTTTCTTTCTCATCCTCATAGGGTTCTGTAAGAAATAGTCTCTAAGACATTTATTGACTAGAAATGAAGCAACACACATTCCTGGGAACTTTAATTTATTCATTTTATGTTTTAAATTTAATCTTTATTGTATTTTTTTCATTACCATTTACCGTATTTTGTCATGTATAATGCACACCCATGTTTTGTGTGTATTATACATGGGATTATTATACCCGTTATTATACCTATGGTATGTAGTCATTATGCCCATGTATAATGCTCATCCTTATTTTTCCCTCAAAATTTGGGTAAAAAGTGCACATTATACATGGTGAAATATGGTAGCCCCCTTACACCTTGCTCCCCAAAGAACTCACCACACTGTTGTCCATGTCCATGAGTCCTTTTTCCTTTTTGCTCAGTCCCGTCACCCCTTCACCTCCCCTTCTCACTAGCTGTCATCCTACATCTGGAAGGGGTAACCTTTAGGTAGATGAGGGTTGATTAGTTTAGCAGATTTTTAAAAAATTATGCTTTCTGAAAACATAGTGTGCACCTTTGTGTGTGTGTGTGTGTCTGTGCATGTGCACATACCATTACATGCTCTTGGGGAGGGGAATAGTGTTGAAAGGGAGGTAAAGTATGTAGAGGTTACAAGGTAAGGGCATGGGAAGGAACATTTTTTACTTCATGGTTTTTACAAAGAGTGCCTCTGCTCATTCTTGCAACAACCTGTCTCATTACCCTGGCAAATTATAACTTTCCTATCTTTGTTACTTTGGATAAAATTTACACATGAAAATTTTTCTAGTTAACCCATAACCACTAGCCACCTTATATCAATCTGATAGAGTAAAACATTCTGCGTGGATGTGTTTAGACATTTTTGAAGCCGTCTAATATACCTGAGGTGTCTTTTGTCCTTCTTATCTTCTCTTTAGATTGCCATTCCTGATAATGCTTTCTAATTTAATCTTGTAGCCTTTCCAGAGAAATAGCTTATGATTATATGATAATGAAAGAATTCTTCTGGATATTTGATCTGGGTCAAATCCAGTTGATCTTACTCTATAACACTCTCCTTTAGCTCTGTCCATGACTGCCTGGAATGAGGAACCTCCCTTTTCCAGCCTCCCTTGCAGCTAGGTGTGGCCATGTTCCAAATTCTAGTTAATGAGATGTAAGCAGAAGTGACACACATATCTTCCAGAAATGTTTTTTAAAGTAAAAAGGTACCCTCTTCTGGACACCATTCTCCTTCCAGCTAAGAGGGATGCCAAGGTAACTGATGGAGCTTAAGCAACCATATTAGACTATATGAAGCGGAATCTTTATGCTAAAAATGGCAGTATAGCAAGATAGGAAGAGCATGAGTTAATGACAACTTTCTAAAGATATACTTCTAGACCTACCTCCAGACTTCTTTTGCATGAAAGAGAAGTAAGGCTTCTATCTGGTCTAGGACTTCATTATTTAGGGTTTCATTATTCATGGCCAAGCCTAATCATAATTGAATATAATCATAGAGAAGAACAGGGCTTGGAGAATTATAAACAACCCTCAAATAAGACCTAAACTGATGCTCTATCTGGGTAATAATCATAATGATAATAAATCATTAAAAGGGAGAAGATCAAAATTATATACTAAAGGGCATGTTCCCTTCTCCTTGGTGAGAGTGGAGAATGTTCCCATATGCAGTTTGAAGATTCTAAAAGGGAGGGAAGTACCAGAGAACTGAGGTGTGAACAAGAGGAGGCTAGAACATAATGAATACTGGAACTTTAGGTTATCAATAGCTGGGGTCAAAACATGAGAGACGTGGAATTTGGTGGCATGACACCTTCATTTCTCAGTCATAGAACTAATTTTTGTTTATGGTGATTAATATATTAAAATAACTTTGAAGTATTAATACCTCCTTTTATTTAAGCTATTCTCAGGAATTTGAAAGAAGAGAGCAAAGAATTCCAGTCTGGCATTACTTCACAAAGGTAACTCCCCAAGGAGATTCTTGCCAAGAATGTATAACATGGTTATTATATATTGGTGAGGAACCGAGGTCCAGAAAGGAAAGTGATTCACCCTAAACCACCCAGCTAGTTAGTTAATAACAGAGTCAGATTTTGAACTCTGCTCCTTTGAATTCTGCGCCCTTGAACTCAGCACCATCTCATCCACCCATTTAATCTCTTTCTCCGTTAGGGAAATTGGTTTCACCCTGGAAAACTGGGCTGGAGTGTAGTGGAATATTCATCTTTGCCATAAGGTCACGGGTAATCAAACACTGAGCTTTCATCTACCACCTATGAAAGAGAAATTTGGCTTTCAAAATGTCTACAAAATACTTTCTGATACTATGGGATGCAGTACTTTATGTGCCTAGAAGTGCAGTGTAAGACAACCCTAACCCTAACCCTAACCCTAACCCTAACCCTAACCCTAACCCTAACCCTAACCCTAACCCTAACCCTGTAAGACAACACTGCACTTCTCAAGGAGTTAGAAATTGCCAGGCCCCAGGAGTCTTCAGGTGGAACAGTCATGTTACAAAATTGTGCTTGAGCCCTGGCTGGTGTAGCTCAGTGGATTGAGCGCGGGCCTGCGAACCGAAGGATCGCGGTTCAATTCCCAGTCAGGGCACATGCCTGGGTTGCCAGGCCAGTTCCCGGCAGGGAACATACAAGAGGCAACCGCACATTGATGTTTCTCTCCCTCTCTCCTTTCCTTCCCCTCTAAAGATAAATAAATAAAAAAAATAAAAAAAAATTGTGCTTGAGATAATGTAATGAAAAAATAAATATGACTAACATTTTCTTGGTACTACACAATAATCCCTGAAGCACAGAGCTCTTCAAATAATAATATTGCTATTCAAAAAAAAAAGTAAAAAAAAGGACATCCTGATATGTTGTTTCTTTCTACTAAATCTTTCAGTAAATATGAGTAAATATTTCTTACTCATTACAAATTTCTAACACTTGTATGTGTATAAAGGCACTAAATCTGAGCCGGATAGAACACATCTTTATATAATGGGAGCTGTAATTTTTCACGGGTTTTCATCCCTTGTAGCTTTAGGAAAGTGGCCAATCTAAGAATCACAGGTTTTAAACATTGAACTTCAATATGTAAATAACCCAACTCCCTTATTTGTAAATGTGAAAAACTGAGGTCCTGTAAGAAGAAACATTGTGCCCAAGGTCACAATATGTTAATAAGTATATCTTCAATTTCTTTCATATCTTTGCAGAACAGATTAAAAAGAAATATTTTCTCTCCCCTTCTGTTTTCTTACCCACCCAGCATTCCAGATGAAGTCCCAAGTTTGGAATCATAAATATGGTACAACGAAGTACTGCTATATACAATTTATCAAATAATTATATTTTTTACTCCTAAGCAGTAAAAATGTATCATAACCACTCTTTTTTTCTTACTTTTGTTGCCAGCTTTTTATGCTTGGGTTGAACTGACTGTTCTTTGCACTGAGGGGTACATGTATGATGTGTTAACAGTTAATTAGTAGCATTTCAGAGCAAGCAGACCTTGCTAACACAACCAAGTTTCTGCATCATGGTGGTGCTGAGTGCAGCTGCTGCTCTCAGGTATCAGCAAGGCCCAACACAATGCAGGTGTGATCCCAGGGCTAGGAGAAGGCTTCACAGAGCAGCCAGCGTCCTCATTTTAAGTGGGCCAAGTAGCTGTTGGCTGTTGTTCTGAGCAAACTGTTAGATGCCTGAAGGCCCCTAGTAACCCACCACTAGTTTGTAATACCTCTTCCAAATATTCACAAGAACAAACTCCTGGTGCCCCAAAAGGCAGTGAATACTTGTGAAAAGAGCCATGCAGTGTTAAGAGCAAGAGAATGAGACTGTAGCCACCAAACTTCCTCTGAGGGATACTTCCAACCTATGCACCTGCATTTGTCAAAGCAGTATTTGGCCAAGCGGCCATTCCTTGGACCAAAGTTATCAGGAGAGAGTAAAAACAATGAATGAACACTGGGGGAAGGAAGAGAGATAATAACATATTAAAATAAATTAACTAGGAGGTGATAAAATTCACATCGTCTATACATAATTTATTTGACAGCATCGCTAGTATATAAAACATCAAAGCTCTATTTAATGCATTCCAGAGGATTCAATATTTAACCTTCTTGAAAAGGTTAGGGTGTAGCACTTTTCCTTTTTATTTCAGACATGTAGAATGAGAAGTGAGATTGTTTTCCTAGTTTCAGCTCATAAAAAACAACTAATAAATTCATGAGGTATTTATCAGCATCAACTCGATTTGCATGTACCTGTGCTCAGAGACATTGGGATTAAAGTTTGGACCTGCACGATTCTTGGAGTACACATGAGACTTCATGTAATTCATACAAATACCCTACTGAGTACCTTTTCTGGACCAGGCAAAGAAGGTCTATTTGACATGACTATTTTGAGATTGCCTCTTGGTAATTGCCACCTTCATTCTATTTTTTTCCCCTTCACAGGGAGCATAAAAATTTCTGAACTTGTGTCACTGGTGTTTAATGAAAAACTAATAGAAGCTGATTGTCATGCAGAACACAGGGAATATAATTGGTTTCACAATTACTTAGCGTTCCTAAAAACAAACCACAGGGACTTCAAGCTGAGCATGGCAGATAAAAAAAAGAAAGAAAAAACATGATTATACCTCCAGTTTAGCCTAAATCAATATGCACTATGAGTACTAAAGAAGAAATAGCAGTGTTATGGACGAGCAGATGGATGGGCGATAACAGACTTACTAGGGAGGAGAAAGCAAAAGTCAGGCTTAATGGAACCACAGAGGTCTGGCGAGTCTCAGCAGTAGAGGCAGCAGCTGCCTCTGAAGGGCTGTGGGCAGGACTGAAACCAGGAGGAGGGGTTGCAGGTCAGTCTGAAGGGTAGTTCCACTGAGATTCCGCACAGTGTCCAGCACTGCCAGCAGCTATCCCTTCCCAGACCGGTACAGGATGGCAAGTTTATTCTCAAAAGAGGTTGAGTTGAGAAGGTTCTAGACTAGGGAATCAGGGCACAGCTGAGGGTGCTCAAAGTCTCAAAAAGTTGCCTCCTATACACCATTTTTGTTTTACAGGAATCTACTAGAGGATATACTCCTGAAAGATGAGGACAAAACTCAGAAAGGCCTTGCTTTTAGCTAAGAAACAGGGCATTCTGCAGAAACAAAGTAGCCAAGGGAACTTCAGAGTGATTGCTGTGTAGCAGACTCCAGGAACACCCAGTCCAGATTGGAATGGAAGGACGAGAACACGCCCAAGGAGGTGGGGGAGGAAACTGACAATCCATCTGTTGTACTTGTTTGTAGGAAATGTATACTTACTGCTGAGAGTTTGGAGCTGTATTTGTGGAAAGTGCACAGAAAAACTATGCAAACAACTCAAAACAAGACAACTATTTACTCTGAGGATCAGAGCTGAAATCCTTATATAAGAAAGAAAATACAATCCTCATTTACTATGAGATCTAGTTATAAGTAAATGCCCATCATTCTAACAGGGTAAACACTGAATTCTGATTTACTCCAATTGGTGACATATTATCCTCTGGCTACAAGAAGAGAATGGTGGCGAGGAAAAGTGCACATATGTATACTATTTGTGTGTGGGAGATAGCAAAAATGGCCACAGTTCTTTTCTCTCTGTATCTTCCACAATGTGACTTTACAGCACCTCCCATCAAGAGGTGGAGTCTGTTTTTTTCTTCCCCTCAAATCCAGCTGGCCTTGTGAAGAATGCAGTGGAAATACCTAAACATCAGTTCTGAGCCTTGGCCTCAAGGAGCTTCACATGCTTCCGCTTACACCCCTTGGATTTTGCCATCCTCTCTGGGACGAAGCCTGGCCTGGCTTGCTAGAGGGTGAAAGACCACGTGGCGCATGGAAGAGCCAGCCCAGCTGAAGCCACTTAGGCCAGTCAGCCCCCAGCCAATCAGTACTTCCACAGCTGTGTAAAGGAGCTCAGCTAAGACTGGCAGGAACATCCAGCCCATCCCGGTTCAAATTGTTCAGCCACAGAATTGTGAGTGAATAAATGGATGCTTTAAGCCAACTTGTTTGGGACGATTTGTTATGCAGCAAAAACTAACTGATACTGTGTGTGTGTGTCTACAGGAAGGTGTTGATGCAATAAAGGTATGTTTTTGTGTTCTATAATGGGAAATCTATACATCTGTCTAAATCTGAAAAATCAGGCAACACAGTAGAAGCAGGTTATTTAGGAACATGGAGACAAAAACAGTGAATAGATTTTAAAGTGGATATCTGAGGAGTGTAAATTAGGGATCCAGGGGGATAGATTAGAGGACAGCAATTTTCATTATGGACTGTAGAATTAGTTTTTAAAATTATGTATACATTTCATTTTGACAAGACTGAAAATTAACTGGCAACAAAAAAGAAAAATAACTAAATTTCCAAATTATTGATAGTTTGCTTGCACAGGGCATCTGCCACTGCCAGCAATAGTCATGTGTTCAACACATGCCCTGGTGGCTAGAGGAATGTTCAACTAAGACATGGCCACAACCAACCCAATTTCGCCTTTTGATTAGTATTCAGTCTTTATGCTTGCATGCTTGTGGTTAGTACACAGTGGGAGAATTGAAAAGAAGCACATGGCAAAGTTGGATGCAATCTCAGACACTGCAGGTGTTCTCCAAGTTGCTAGTTTCCATTCTAATTGAGTCAAATAAGGACCGCAAACATCAAAAATAATGGAAAACTGGCTGCAACCAAAATCAGGGCATGGAAAAATTGGTCATTAAAAATTATTCTGTGGTAACACTGTTGACTTGGCGTGGATAAAAAGTGGAGCAAATCCCCATCGCTCAGCATGGTGAAGTGGCACTATAAAAACCACACACACACACACACACACACACACACACACACACACACAATGGCAGTCAAAGTAGCTGTTACCAGACCATCACTGTGTTCTTTCCTGATCCAACTCTCTGTGCTTTAAATATATTTTTCTCTGTTAATTATTATTTTAAAATTTCCACTAAATTTCCTCTCCCATGTTAGGTTGGAAACAAGTATGGTATTTAGAAAAGACACAGAAGGTAAAAATATGAATACCAGATATTAAGTGATGTGTCTATTAGTCAGGATAAGCTAGCATACGCTGCAGTAGTGAAAAACTCCAAATCTCTGACTTACTGTTTCAGACTACATATCCAAAGATGGGTTTTCAGAAGGACTCTGGTTATCTAAGCCATCCAGACTGACATACGCTCCCACTCTCACTTCCTCTCAAAGCTAACCAGAGGTGACACACATCCCTCCTGGTCATATTTCCTTAGCCAATGCCACTCATTTGGCCATGGTTACATTCAAAATGGTGGGAAAGTACAGTCCTACAATGTATTCAGAAGAACTGGAGTATTTGCAACATAATCCAACTCAGTCTAGTGTTCTCTCTGCTGTTCAATATAGTCCTACATCGCACGAATATAAATTAGTTATGTTTATTTTTATCCAAAGTATAAGAACCTTTTCTAGCTGTGTTTTACTCCTGAAAATTATTCTGCTTTAAAGGCAGATGATGAATCTGGCTAAAGGGGAGGGCCTGGGAGGTTACATGAGGTACGAAAGTTATGTAAACTAATGTGGTTTCCTTTTTTTCTTCCTGCGGTTTAATGATGCAGCACTGTATTTGCAGACCAGTCCTAGTCTCCCTTTAAGTGGTTGCTATAACAAGATAATTTTCTTTCACTGGATCACTAACCAATTTATTTTTGCCTCTAAGTGAAGCCTTATTTTTGCCTAAATTTTGAAAATTGTGAGTTCAACCGAACACTACTTTATGTCTGTTTAAGAACTATCCTGTGGTGGCCTGGAAATAAAAATGCAAATGCACCGGTGAGAAAACTTTATTTATCTAAATTTCAAAGCAAGAGTTGCGCTTTGAGAAGGAGAGGTTAAGGCAAGCAGAGCCTACAGATCTGGAGGTTCAAAGACGTATAGTTTTCAGATGAGACAATGCGGAGTGGGGAAGGAGCAGGGTAGAGTTCCATCTCTGGGGACTAAGGAAGGAAACGTATTTTCCTGGAGTTATTTGTGAAGAACTTCAATGGTAAGCACTGGGCTTCTCTTGCATAAAAATGGAAATAGAGAAGTAGGGATTCCAAATATTTAGTCAATGTCTCAAAACGCTTTGATCCAACAACTTCAAATACATTGTGCATCTAATCCAAGCATAGTTACACCTCCTTTCTAAAAGCCAAAGAACCAGGAAGCTAAATAGTCAGAACTCTTCACTGCATTGGAGTAATGAAAACACATGGCAAGTAAATCAGTTGAAACAAGGTATACCTTCAAAAGAAAAGCAATTTCCAGAATGTTACAAAGTTAGGACTGATTTCAGCCAATTCCTTAGCTTCTCTAAAACACATGGTACATTCAGGCAGAAATAAACTTTACTGAGATGAACCACACACTTAACTATCCTCATTTTTAACTCGAAAGACTTTATTATGGAAAGTTCCAGCTAGTCTGAATTACAAATATTAAGATCTTTAACAGTGTGCCCAATGAGATCTGTTGTGAATATTTGTTGTGAATATTGACACCTAGGAGTATGTTTGATAAACTTCAAAATATCTATTAAGGTTTCTGAGAGTGCCCTTCGGTTCCTCCTCTCTAACGAGCTGGTGACGGACGGGGGATGATCAGGAGTCTGGAGAAGTGATCTGAGCTGGTCTTCTCATTTGTCCTATGCTACGAGCACGGGGTACTTCTGGCCTCAGACCCTTTATACTGCACATGGCAATGTATTGGGTGTAGATTATTATACCACATATATTCTAGTATACAGACATAGATTGTAGATTATTCACATGTTCACTTTACATTCTTCTTATACTTTATTAATTGATTTCTCTAGGTCAGAGGTTCTTGATCTACTGATATTTAGGGTGGATAATTCTTCGTATGAGGGAGGGCTGTCCTGAGCATCATAAGATGTTCAGCAGCATCCTAGGCCTCTACCAGTTAGACGTCAGGAGCACCTGTTCCTTCCACTTGCAACAAACAAAACTGTCTCCAGACATTGTCGAATGTCCTCTGGAAGCCAAAATCGCCCCCATTTGAGAACCACTGGGTTAGACTACTGCTACCCAACAAAAATATAATGCAAAACATAAGTGCAAGGCTCAGGAGTAATTTTAAAATGTCTAGTAGTTACAATAAACAAAAATACAAAGAAACTAGTGAAATAAATTACAGTGATTTTTATTTAACCCAATGTATCCAAAAAGTCATCTTTTTAACATACCATATTTTGCCATGTATAATGCGCACTTTGTTGCTCAAATTTTTGAGGGAAAAGTAAGGATGCACATTATACATGGGTATAATGATTACATACCATGGATATAATAATGGGCATCATAGCCCTCTGTATAATGCATGCCAAAATGTGGGAGTGCTTTATACATGGAAAATACGGGTATAGCAATATAAAAAAATTATTCATGAAATATTTTCCATAGATTTTTGTTTTTGTTTTGTTTGTTTCAGGGGTTTTTTAGCTTCTAAAATCTTCCAAATCTGCTGTGTACTTTACACTGACAGCAAATCTCCATTTGGATGAGCCTCAGTTCCAGGGCTCGGGGGCCCTGCACAGCCTGTGGGTATCTTGTTGGACAGCGCAGGGCTAAATGGCTGATGGGGACTCTCTGTTTGTGTTCCTCCAAAATTTGTCCCTCCATAATTTGGGTTATTGCAAAATTTGTATATTGAATGGTATTAAGAGGTAATTATGTTCAAATGAGGTCTTGAGGGTAGAGCCCTTGTGACAGGATTAGTGTCCTTGTAAGAACAGACTAGAGCTTGCTCTCCAGGCCGTGTGAGGATACAATGGGGAGGGCTGCTGTTTGCAAGCTGAGAAGAGGGCCCCCACCAGACACCAGATCTGCCAAAGCCATAAGCTTGGACTTCAGCCTCCAGAACTGTGAGATATAAACATTTGTTACTTAAGCCACTCAGTCTGTGGTATTCTGTTATAGCTGCCCAAGCTAAGACAGCCAACTTGCTTTTCTCCAGTATCTCCTGCAAAATGCTGCCTGTTTTGCTTGCCCACATTGGAATGCTGAAGTTCTCTCTCTCCGTAGCTAGAATGTAAGCTCCGGAAAGGCAGGGACCATAACTTGTCCTGCTCACAGCTATAAATCCATTGCCTAGCACAGTGCCTAAAACAAAGTCAGCACCTATCACTGAGTGGCTGTGAGTGCACCTGTGCAGGACACCTTCTCTCACTTTGTCTGCTGTGTCCTCTTGTTTGCTGTGGTGATGGGAAGGACAGAGAGGATGCAAATGTTTTGCTTAGTCACTTCAAACCAATTTTGTGTGGGTACATTTTTCACCTGAAGAACTGGACAATGAGAACTAAAGATATGACTGACCATTTGCCATATGCTTTGATTTATCAAAAAACACATTTAGGCTATGCTTACTGTTAAATACATTATGTGAAATGATAAACATCTAAATTACCAATGTATTGCAATGTTGGATTAATTAGAATTCTTTACCAAGCGTTCTGGGGGAAGTAGTTTGCAATTTTGTTGTTTTGTTTCATTGTATGAGGTTTTTGGATGAATCCTATTAAAACACTGGTTAATAGAGGATAAAAGAAACATCAGTCATGGCCATTTTTCCCTGTAGAGAGCCTGTTTCTTCATTCATGACTACCATTTAGGCAGTAACAGCACTCGAATATGAGCTGGTGTAGCTGAGACTATTTCTTTCTTAGTAAGAATGATATCCTCTTTTTTGTACACATTTTCCTCTGTGTTGTTTCATTTGTGAGTCTTGCCCTGACAGCCATCTCCAGAGATGCTGACAAGATGATGAGTAAGGCTCCCCCAGCCCAAAGTATTTCCCTTAATTTTTTCAGCCTAAAACAGAGTGTGTTTGAAATCTAATACCATCTGCTTTCCAAACCTGCAAGATCATCAAAAGCCTTTGGGGGGAGCTTTTTAAAAGACTAACAGGACAGAAAATTAAAATGACAAAAAATAGATAAAGAGAATCATGGGAATTAGGATATTTCCAAACCGGATATAAAAAAAACAATATGAAATTATGTCAGGCAGTTGATTAGTAAACATATGTTATTTTTCTGGAAGGAGAATTTTAAAAGGACCCTGCCTGCAGAGATGATATTTCACTTGGTCTGGTTTGGGTCCTGACATGCTTTTGAGCCTCCTGGGTGATTTTGATGGGAAGCAGTAATTTCCTCTATGAATGAAATGAGGGAGTAGGTGATAGGGAGACCTATCCTAAGATCCTTTGCTTTTCTCTTGTGAGCCCTTCTCTGGGCTCAGTAAGATCTGGTCCAGTGGTAACATCCTGGACATAAATGAGGGTAAATGAGAGGTACTTGGAGCTTGAAGTGAAGATAGCTAAATTGGATTTTATCTGTTACTGACAATGTCTTTATACAAATCATTTATTGTAGTGATCAGTTTTTCTGCCTGCAAAATGGATTTTGTAAGCAATGATCCTTTATGTTTATTGAAAATGTGCTTTAAAATGAATTTAGGATGCAGAAGATACATTAATTAAAACTATTATGATTATTCATTGGCATATAAAGCAAAAGATTGGACTTGCTTCTCACTACTTTCTCCCAGACATTGTCTTGCTACCTTATTAATTGGTAAAAAATCCCTTTTAATGTTCCCATAAGAAAATATCCTAAGACTCAGTATGATGGAGAGTCAGACAAACACAGTAGGACGTCAGATATATAGAGAACAAATAGAGAAGTAGAAGTAGAGGCACAAATAGAGAACACATTTTCTCTGACTTCAAATAAAATCTCAAATTGACATAACATTAGTTCCATAAAATTATTTATTGTTTTATATTGTATTTTTAAATATATATCTTTTTATGGGAATACTATTTCATATTTGGTACATGGAAAGGTAAAGCATTCTTTTATTTGTATTTTCCAAATACTAGGGCTAATTTCAATGAGACATAAATGAAAACTGTGGTTAATAACTAAGTTTGAAAACATGGCTAGTTAGAATTAATCTGCATATGTAAACTTAATGAACATTTATTTTATTTGGATTGAGTAATTTGCATAATTTTGAAGGGCATTTATTTTATGGCATGTTTTCATTTTGTTACAGCTCTGATACTTTCTGAATATCAAAATGGCTCCAAACAGTTACATCCTGAGATAATCAAGATGTTATGATGAGAGCTCAATGTTTGTGGTCAACTTATTCTCCCAGACAGCCATTATTGTATAATCCATCAAGTGTGCTCAGGGTTTGTCTTCAGAGACAAAGGAAAAACACGTGCTCACCTAGCCATATGAAAGCTCAATGATCTATAAAGATGGAAGGTGGTGTCACCCAGCACTGGGCTCTTTTGCCAAAAGAATACTCCTTCGATGAGTTTCTTATTTATTGTGAGGAGTGGTACACATGTGGAAACCATCTCAGCCAGCACCATATGCCTCTTGTAAAATACCACCCTCCGAGGCTGTAGAGAAAAGCTCTTTATTCCCTTCTCCACCCGGCTTCCTGCAACTGCTGTGAAGCCACAGAAGTCGGGGAAATAGTGATGCTTCCTGGCCTGAATTTAGCACCATCTGGAAACCAGAATGAGATGCCTGGTGCTGCCACCACCACTTTCATCTGCCACCTTCTCAGAAACTCATCACCCACAGGGTGATTCTGGCCAATGAAAGTTACCTCGTCCATTGCAAAGAGGAAGAGAAATAATAGGGAGTAAGTCCTGACTGAAAATCTCTGGGCTGCTTCTGCTGCTTCTACTTGCTACCACATCCTGTATAAAAATGCCTTAGGCTGACTTCCAAGGCCCCACCCTGTCCAGTTCTCTTCGAGCCAAATTGGTCTCACTGATCCATGAACAGACTCCTCTCTGCCTCTGTCTTTATTGAGGCTGTTGCTTTTCTCTGTTCTCCTTCTAGGGGAAGCCCAGGTCTCAAATCTCACAGCTGTCTGCCCTGACTCCTCCAGCTCACAGGACTGTTCCTCCCTCTGACCTCACAATTTCATCTGTAACAAGTAATTTAGAACCTAATTATGTGCTAAGATGTATTGTCCTTTGATTGTTTCTTGTGTTAATTTTAGTTTCCCCAAAATTAACAATTAAATTGTAAGGTCCTTAGAATAAGTTTTGTGACTAATGTCTATTTGCTAAACTCTCTTCCCTTTTTGCTTCAGTTACCATCAGATTGCTAGATCCATAATAGGTGTTCAATAATTCATAGAGTCTTAAGAGTTGGGACTTCTAAATCCAGCTCATAGATGGGCAAGTAAACTCTGCTATATTAGAGAGATAACCACTTCCATAGGTCTTTGTTCCTTCCTTCCTTCTTTCCTCCCCCTTCCCTTTCTTTTCTTCCTCTTTCCTTTGCTTCCACATTCATGCAGAGTTAAAATCTCTCCAACTATAATTTTTATTAATGTATTCATTCAGCAAAGATTCTTGCTAAGCTCTGCAGATATAAAGTGACTACAACCAGGCTCAGTCTTGTGGGAAAGGCAATCCAATGTATGATGTGGAATTTGAAGAGAATTAAACTGGAGGAAGTGTTGAAACTGCTCAGAGGGCACCTCTCTCCCTCTGAGGGTCACAGCTCTGCAAGTCCTGTAAGGTCCAAGCAGATCTCAGTAAGGCTTCACTACCGTGGATTCAATTGTGAAGACCTGCTGCTGACTCTTAGGAGGGAAATGACTAAGGGTGACTTAAAATCATACAGGAAGTTTGCAAATTATGTACCAGTTGTGTCCTACCAGTTAATTACTAAGAATAGCATTTGGAACTTTGGAGCACCTTGTTCTAATTCAAACACAGTTTTGCATAATGATTATGTCCTTGGGCCAGCACATAAAAGCCTGTTATATCCACTATGTACCTAAAGTTTAGCACAGCTTAATATAATCTCACCATATGTAAATGGACTGTTTCAGGAAGCAGTCGAGTTCTAACTATGTACCTTGAGACCAAGGCATCTGCCCTCTCCCGCCTGCTTCCCTCTGCTCCTCTCACCCTACCTTTAGAGGGAGGGATTCCCTCCTCCCTATGCCTCCCACTGAAGCAACACTGGGATAATAGTCAGCTAGCCTATCTCTGGCAGCCTAGGACCAAACTTTCAAGGAGGAGTCCGGACAACCTGGGAGACGAGGAAAGAGCTCTGTACCGTGGCCATATTTTCTCATTGAAAAATGGGCACAAGCAGTGTAACAAAAGAATTTTAGGCCCTTTTCTTAGGAAGGGGCAACTTAAGAAATAGCTGGTCACCAATTTCTGGAATTTCTAAGACATTTTATCTGTTCCTGGGTTGTTGAGAGGATTAGAGATAATGTATGTAAAGTACCTATTCATATAGTCATAACGATTATGAGTAAAATAAGTTTAGTATTTGTTAAGTGTTTACTATTACTATTTGTTGTATTCTCACCAAGGTACTATTACCCATTTGCAGATGTGAAACTGACTTGGAAGGTTAAGCAAGGCCGCTTGGTAAATAAGTGGCAAGCTGAGAGTCAAACCTACGCAGCCTGATGCCAGAGCCCAGAACTCTGGCTTTTGATGTTATCGTTGGTAGGGCCAGTAAAAAGACATTTAAAATAGAGAACAAAATTAGCAGAAAGTTAGAAAGAAATTGTCTTAGAAAATTCAGAACACATGGTCTTGGTGGTTGCCGGCGGGCAGCTAAGGAGAGGGGCAGAGAGGATCCCGCGTCAGTTACCGTCTGAGGAGGTGAAGAGGAGAGCTGGTGGGCCGGCAGCATCTCTGACCCCCATGACCCCTCACCCCACACCCCCCAACTTCCATGCTCTCTCCTGGGGCCCTCTGGAGCTCCAGGCAACTCCTTTGTCTTTTGCCTCCAGGCCTGTTATCAAACTTCCAGTTGTCACACACACGTGGCTTTTAGAGACCAGGGCCCCTTTCTTCTTTGACCTCCCAGTGTTCTTGTTTTGCGTCTCCCAGCGGACATAGCAGTGGAGCTTTTGCCACCCCTCCCCCTTCATCTTCGGGTTTTTTTTTTTTAATTTTTTTATTTTAATTGTTGATCTTGTACAGTTTTCTGTCTTTTACTCCCACCCCAGCCCACCACCCCAGCCCTCCCCACCTCCCTCCATCTTCAGTTTTAACCAGAGACAGAGACAGAGATTCCCAGGTGATAAAATGCTGACAACGGGTTATTTCCAAACACCATTGTCTATAGTAAAAATTGCTGTTTGTTTTAGTAAAATCCCAGGGCACCGCTGAGGACTGGTTTCTGGAGCAGATGAAGAGAAGCAGCAGGGGCCTTGGGAAGGTGGGGCTGTACAGTGGGCACTGGGTGACGTGGAGCGGCCACTGCAGGTGGGGTAGAGGAGGAAGGAGTGTCTGGCTTCTCTCTTGCTTTCCTCACTTTGCCAAGGAGCTTCTTCCATCTCAATGCCACAGATGCTTCCTTTGCCCCGCTGGAGGGTGGTAAGGGGTGGTGCCCGACAGGAGCAACAGCAGGGAGTGGTGAGGGCAAGGGCTGGGCCACTGCTTCAGGTCTGCTTACAAGCAAAGAATAGGTGTACACTGGCCCCGTGAACTGCACTGCCTGCACTATTTTGTTTTCTACAAAGTTCGCATTACCCATTATAACTTTTAAAAATTAGACATGATGCAGAATTACTATAGACAGAGTAGGATGACTGTTAATCTAGATAGCACTTTTTCTACTCTCCTCTCATCTTATCTAAACAGTGGGGTCTGTGGTCGTCTCAGCGGCCCACTCGTCCTGTGTGGTTTCATGCTACTTCAGATCTGAAGGATGAGCTTAGATTTAGACTGCCCTGGCTTTATTACTTCTAGTCCAGGCCAGAAACAGAAAGCAGACTAAAATCTGAAGGAAAAAAAAAGACATTATTTTAAGAATCAGCATTTTAATTTTTCCAATTGAATGTATTCAGAGCCCAGTTTCTCTCTTCTTTTTCTCCTTCCTTCCTTCTTCTTCCTTCATTTCCTTCCCACCTTCTCAGTCTCTCCCTCTGCCCCCTGGGGAATGACTTTGCCAACCTGCAGTGAAGTTGTCTCCAGAGCACTAAGTCCTGGAGCTGATAACAGTGAGAAACTAACAGGGAATTGGGCCAGAATTTTATGCAGCTGGAAAACTATTCCATTAAAGGCTAGATAATATTAGGGCAGAGGGATCCTGGAGTGATAATGGGAATGGTGCTCAGGTAACAGTGAACTCCCAGAGACCATTTTGCAAAGAGAGAGTGAAGTGGATGACTGCCTTTTGTGTGGAAAGAAAGAAAAGGGGCATTGATTTACTTTGCATAACAATCACTCATTATCTGGCTGGCCATTGGGAGGAGTGGGGGTCAGGACATCTTAGGACTGAAGTTTTGGAGACTCCACATTCTGCAGCTATGAAGGAAATGTTACAGTTTGAGGAGTATCATGGTAAAGCAGAACCCAAGTCATCTGTCCCCTCACCTGGAAACCTGTGTGACTTTTTGGAACAAGTTTTAATCTATTCCTGCTGAGGAAGTTTTGGTGACAGGTGTGGAACAGAGATGCTCGAGATGTGACCATACAAATACGATGCATCAATAGGGATTTCCAAAGCAACATCCAAACCAAAATAGTGAAATCTCTACAATCTCTGGAATAAACATATATTTTCTTCAATTAATATTTACTGTGGGGCTATTACCTGCAACACACTGTGCAAAGGGCCATGGTGGACAAAAAGCCGGGCTCGCCTTCTCCTTAAGAAATCATAGCCCAGCAAAGGATTGCTCAGTTCGTGGTTTGCCAAATAAAAGTGTAGGACTGAGTCCCGTGAATGTGAAGATGGGGAGGGAAATCAACAAGGGACTTACTCTAAACTTAAACCCAGAAGGAAAAAATCTTCCTACAGATAAACACCATGTTTGTAACTGGAACCGAATCAACCACAAGTCTAAACTTTGCTTCTTGACTAATGGCAAGTAAACTTTAAAGAAAACAAAGTAATTAATGGAGGCAAAATAATGCAAAATCAACAATCACATGAACCATTTTCTGGAAAACTTGCTCCTGGCTCCTTGATTTGTGTATTCTATAGCTGCTCTTCCAGGGCCCAGAAGGTAATTAAGAGGTGATAATGATGTGTATCTTCCCTTATCAAAGTCATTAACACGTTACTATTGTTATGAGGAGGCTAGCTATTGCTTGGTCCTGGAGATGCTGCTTTAGGAGCAATGTCTTCATTAGTCTACCAGGAATTTCTGCTATGATGATGAAATTACAGTTTGGGGATGAATTAGGAGGTTACATTCTCTGTGACTCTGGAGTGTCTTATTTCCCCAGACCTGGAAGGCTTCTGAGAAGCCCAGGGCCATGCTGACTCCTGATTCCTTCTCTAACTTTCCCCCTTTCCAAGCTGTTCTATGCAAATCAGAGATGAAACTGTCTCTTATCCTTTGATTGTTCACCTATTATACTTGAAGATTTGGCTCAAACCCCATCTATCCAGGGTATCTTCTCTGAATTTATACTTAGATAAAGACACTACTAATTCTGCTAACATCAACTGGTTTATCTGCTTTGGTTAGTTAGCAAGGTCTACGGTGTACAAAAAATCACTCAGATTGTGGTACAGGTTTTGTTTTTAATCTCTTAAACATCTTGGAAAATATATAGAAGTACCTACTCATGTAAGTTCTTCACACTTTAAGAGTTTCTACAGCACTGGCCAGGTGACTCAGTTTGTTGGAGCATCATCTTACACATGAAAAGATTGTGGGTTCAATTCCTGGTCAATGCACATACCTAGGCTGCAAGTTCAATCCCCAGTTGGGGCAAGTACAGGAGGCAACTGATCAATGTTTCTCTCTCCCCTGCTTCCTTTCCCTCTAAAATCAATAAACATATATATACTCTGGTGGGAATTAGAAAAAAATTCTACAGATTGCTGAGGAGAAGAAGGAGCAAATGCATTCAGATTGGTTCTGAAATCTCCTAGGCTTTGTTAAATTAAGAAATAGTCTGTATGATTTTTCTGAGATTTGTGTTTTAATTAAGTGATCTTTGATGGCAGAAATATATCCAATTTGTTGACCACAAGCCTCCTTTAGAATCCAAGTTATGGCACCTTAAAAAATAAGTTTTAAAAAATAACTGAGAATTTGTTTAAATAACTATACATTTTAAGAGTCAAATATTTACAAATATTTAGTAATATTTACAAATACTACTAAAGGGCTTTTAGAAATAAAGAAAAAATTCCCACAGCAAATCTGCTCCATCCTCTTCAGAACCAGTCCCTGCAGGCAGCTACTTTTAATTAAACTGAGTAGTTCTTGTATTTACCCCCATACTTCTAAGTAATACATATGTCCTACTAGATCATTATTTAGTGACTATTACAATTAGGGGAAATTTAATTTTCCTATCCCATAACACTGTTTCTTTCTGTTCCCATTTTTGGTTAAATCAATATTCAGGGTTTATATTATTATAACTATGTAAATAATGTTCTTTATTGAGCTAACATTGCACTATAATTTCCTTTCCTTTCCTGTACGGCTTTTTGTTTTTCTTGGAGTTAATAATTGCCTTGTTTTTCATCAGCCTGGCTTTGCATAACTACCCCTACGTTCCACCAAAACTTCTGATACTGTCCCCAAAACTTTCCACATAGTAACATAGAACAGATAATCTATCCAAATGTAAAGACCTCCTTCCTGGGGCACTTTTTTTTTTCTTTTCCAGCCTGCACTGGTTTTTCTTTTGGGGCCACTGTCTCACTGTTACCCCAGGACTTCCCTGTGCTGTGGTCTTGGTGATTCTCTTCACCTGCTCCTTGTGTGGGAGCCTCTCCTCTCTGATTCCTTATTTTCCTCTTTCTGTCTTTATTCCCTCATTTTGGTGGCACACCCTTCCTGAGAAAGGGTGCATGTGAGGTAAATTTACTGAGAAAATTTCCTGCCTGAAAATATCTCTATTCTACCCTTGCATTTGTTTGGTCATTTGGCTGAGAATTAAGTTCTAAGTTAAAAATAATTATCTTTCTGAATTTAAAGGTATTGCACCATTATTTTCTAGCTCTCAGTGTTTTTGATTACAAGTCCAATGTTATTCTGATTCCCCAGGATTTTTATGTGAGCATTGTGTTTTCTCTGGAGTTCTGAAATTTCAAAATGATATACCCTGGTTGAGTCTTTTCTTGCTTATTGTATAGAATGTTCAGTGGTCCTTTTAATCTAAAGATCTATATCTTTTAGGTCCACAAAATTTTCTTGTGCTGTTTCATCAGTAGTTTCCATCCCACCTCGATTTCTCTTATTGATCAGTTATTGAACATTCTGGATTAATCTCACATTTTCTTATTTTTTTTCCTCCTATACTTTTTTGTCTTTTTGTTTTATTTTCTGAAAATTTCATCTACTTTATCTCCCCATCTTCTTCCTGATTTTTTAAAAAAAATAACTGCTCGTATTCTTAATTTCCAGGAAATCTTTCATGTTATAGTATTGTTCCATTTTTATAGCACTTATTCTTGATGCATTTTCAAGGATTCAATGTGTTTTTAACCTCCGTGGAAATTCATCATATTTTTTTGGAAGTGTTCTTACCTCATGTACACATAGTCAGTGCCCTTTCTTTCTTCCCTCTGATTTTTTTTTCCATTTTCTTGTTTTGCCTCTGTCTTTCATGTTGGAGGCTGTCCCTCAAATCTTGGGATCCTTGGCTGTGAGGAAGTCACATACCAACTGAATGTTCTGTGTGCATGTGTGAGGTTCGTTGACTGAGGGAGTCACTATAGAATTACAGGCAGTGAGCCAATGTTTTTATTATAGTACCCTGAGTTCTGCAGGTCTTCTCCCTGAAGCCCTTTCATTTCTCCACAGAAAGATCTTCCAAATATTTTCCTTTGGATCAGAAGCCTGACTGTGGCCTTCTGGGTGGAAGGTTAAAGAGGAAGCTAGAAGAGTTTGCACATCAGGCTTTTGCTAAGAGCCCCTGTTTCCATGTCTTCTGTGCCTTGGGTCCCGGGTTCTGAGGCTGTATGGTTCAATTTTTTTGAATTCCTGAGCCTTCCTGGAGTTTTAAAGGATGACTTTAAAACTTGTTTCTTCTTGGGTTTCCTTTATGGGAACATAGAATCTAGCCTTTTCTGTTCTGCTTAAAATGCTTAAATCTTAAAATATTTAAATGCTTTAAACTCCTCCAATATCTTGCATACAGCTGATATTTGTTGACATTTTTGTCCACTGTTGTTCTCTTTGTTTTTCTGTTCATTCTTGTAGGTTTATACTTTTGTGTTCTTTTATTGACATTTAAACAGGTTTCCAGGGGAACGTGGAGATAAATATATAAAATATATATTCAATGTCTTATATTTAAGTGAATATATAATAGATGTTTTAATTTGATTATTACTTCTGAGATATAGCTTGTTTAAGAAATGTTAGACCTTAACATATTAATAAGTAAAATCAGAATAGTAATTTACAAAGCATATTAACAGAGCATTGATTCCACTTTTGATACCCGCAAATACTGAGTATTCCCTTTCGGATTAAATCAATTATATGTGAAAGTTGGATGTGCTAACCAGATTAAGACCAGGGCTGGGATTTGTCTTTTTCAGTTTGTGTTGACCATTCTTCTAGGACTTAGCACAGACTTTTGCAAATAAACTTAAGAACAACAGCAAAAAACAACAATAAACAACAGAGCTGCAGTTTTCTTCTTTCCTTCAATAAACTTTATAATAATCCCCTTTTAAATGCAATGAATTGCTGTTTGAGCTAGAGATATCATGAGGAATGAAATAGAGTTCTTAACCTGGAGAATTTCACACTCCAGTGAGAGAGACTGACAAGAAAACAGAGAAATTTTAGGTATTGTAATTCACCTTAGTTTAGAAATATGCCCCCATTCCCTATGGAACTACCATTCCCTATGAAGGTGATAAAAATACCTAGGTCAATTTTTCTTGATACTCTTCATATAGGAATCCAAGGTTCTGGCTAGTATAAAAGTTGGAAATGAATTCATATTGGTATATGCTGTATCTTATATAGCTATTTGCAATGGATAGAGATAGGTAGATAGATAGATAGATAGATCGATCGATCGATCTGAGCAGGCTCTGTAGGTAAAAAGCAGAGATGGACAGAAGCTCTAAACACAACTTTTCCTCAAGAGACACACCAAATTTTGCCCTTCAAAGCTGATCCAGTAGAGTATGAGTATTCAAAAACGCTCCTCAGTGCTGAGAAGAGCCCTGGGTAAGCCTTGAAAATGAAGTCATTATTACAGCAATCAAATTACTGTTATCATTTTTTGAACATGTCTACATAATCTTTGAGGGCAGGTTGAAGGTCTTACTCACTTTCAGGATGTCCCATGGTGCAGTGCAAAGAGCATGGTTGTCAAAGTCCATGACAGCTGGGTTTGAATTCTGAATAGTAGCTCCACAACTTGGTCCAGGTACTCAATCTTGCTACATCTAAATTTCTTATTATGTCAAACCAAGGTAATAATACCTAACTCATATATTTATTATATTAAATGAACAAAACCAGATAAAGCACCAAGGGCAGTTATTGATGGGAAGTAGGTGCAGAATAAATGGTAGGTATTATTTTTCTTCCTTTACCATGAGACAGTGAATATCTCAAATGCATAGAAACCATATGCTATTCTTACATGTAACGCCACCCTTGGTGCAATGCTGGCCATGACGTTAGCACTTAAAGTACACTTACTAAATAGATGAATACATGAAAGAATGTTTGGATTCCCCAGGTTGAGGTATTGATATACGAATCATTATTTGCTGCTTTCTTCCTGTAGACTGTACTCCCTTAACTACTTGCTAATACTCATAAACCAGCTACTTTTTTTTTTTTTTTTTTTTTTTGAGCTCCTGGATTACATGTGCTGTGAATAGAGCTAAGGAACACTAACGTTATTTTTCAAATGGTCAAAGAACACTTCCAATCCAACCTGGCTTATGTACACTGGGCTATGGAACATAAAGAAGTGCCCCTGAAGTGAAACAACGGACTACCTCCATTCTTGGTGTAAAAGACCTTTTGGCAATCATTTTCTTTGGCGCTTCCACAGATTACAAGTCTTTGGCTGAGGCTCTGCAATGACAGGAAAAGGCAAGAAGAGAGAGCTAGATGAAGAGTTTGTGTGTTTTTTCACATTTTTGTAGCTTTCATCCACAGAGTTGGGGTTTGGCATTTCTTGGTCTTATCTTCCATTCACTATTCCATTCATGAATGCAGGAGCAATGTTTGGCTAAACCACCCTTCATCATTTTCTATTGAATAGCTTGGACAACTACATTATGTCATTATATTACATCATTACAAAAGCAAAAACAAATAAACAAAACGGTCCTAGTTTCAATGCCGTCCTTACTGTAGCAATCTGGGCAGCATCTGCCTCTGCTCCCTGTGGGGTCACAGTCCCCTTGGCAACACATCTTGGACCATCACAGAATGCCCCAGCCACCTAATTGGCATCACACCATTTAGCACTGAGTTTTAACACCACTCTTTGACCAGTACTGTCTTCCCAGTTCTGTTGGAAGTCCTATGTGAGCCGAGACCAAGCCTTCCTCTTCTTCTCCTGTGCTTGTCACACGCCTCTCTCTGAAGAGATCTGCCAACCAATGCCTATTATCTGCTAGTATTTCCTGAGCTCTCTGCAACATCCGATTCTTTGAAACACCTCTTTAAATTAAGTCTTTCACAAAGACTCATTTGAGCTTATGCTTTTCAGTTCTCCAGCATTATTGCCGATCACATTTTTCTCTTTCATGTTTTCCCAAGGGGAATGCCATCTATGCCCAGGCTCCTCTCATCACGACTTCTATGCTGATGACAGCCAATCTGCACACTCATTTCCATCTTTTAGGACACGTGTAATCTATATATATATAAAAGGAAATTTATTATCTTTTTGTACAAATTAGTTTTCCTCTCTCTTGAAATGTATTTTGTTTTACCTTGTATTTATTTATTTTAGTATGTTTCTTGACTTTAAACTCCTTCTTTCCAACTATACCTAATGATCTAAATATATGTTTGTATCAATCTCTCTCTCTATGTATATTTATCCCTATAGCCCTCGATCATTTGGTCTATGTAGGTACCTAATGAATGTTTGATGGCTTCTCTTGATTCACTGTTCTGGCCTCATATTTAAATAAGGTTAGGTGGGAAGGGCAGTGCTTTGAGCTAAAGATCCTTTCAATTGCATAAGAAGGAACTGGTCCAGTGTGTTCTTCAGAGAAGATTATAGAGCTTTAAATGAAACAACAGAAAAATAAAAATTAAATTGTAAGGATATAATATTTAAAAAATGATTTTATAAAGGATATTATTAGGGAATTGCAATATCATATCAGCTTAACTAGAGTGTCTAAAACAGTTCAATGTTGGATTGAGTCACCTAGTTCTGAGATAAGAAAAATTTTATGCATTCTTATAGGGAACATGAGTTAAATCACGTTTTTCAAAATAGTCCTGGAGAATGCAAGTTTTTATTATTTCCAAGAGATTTTAAGTGCAGTGCTTGAAACACAAGGATAGACAAGGAGGTTGTCCTTTAAATTCAAGAGTTAGAGACTCACTTTATCTGGTGGCAAGACCACAGAACTCATCATGTCCAGTGGAGGCCGTCAATGCCCCACCTTGATGAGATGGAGGAAAGCCCTCTGATCTGGCCAGGCCAGAGGGAGGTTAGACTGCCACAGTGGTTCACTGCCACTGAAACTTCTCAGTGAACCTCTTCTTGTCTGCAATCAGCTGTTGTTGCCCTTTGGGTTCACCGGTGCCCTACTGCCCAAACAGCCCATCTGTGGAAAGAAGGGTGAGGGACTCAGAAGCTGCCATTTCAACTCAGAGGTGTCTTCCCAGAGCCTCTGATCTGGTCTCTGTTTGGAATGGATCTTAAAATGCTAAGGGGGATGCCTTTTCTCCACTAGACACTTGTAAAGGAATCTGTAAAGTTTACAGTTCAATTCATACCATGGCAAGAATATTTTAAAACAGTGGTTTGTAGTGCTTCAGCAAACTGATTAGTCAACAGGGATTTCTGCTGATGGTCCTTGTGATATAGAGTTTAAAACAGCTGGCAGCATGTTTGTGTTTGTGCTCTGAATTGCTTTGGTTTTTCAGGGCCATATTATCACAGACTTCACTACATTTTAAAGCAATGCACGTAATAAATGACTTCTTCAAGAATCACCAAAAGCTTAGCTGGATTCTTCTCTCCTTGTTTTGCACTCAGTAATCTGTTGCTTACATTTAAAAGCCTTCTGGAGAAAACTTTTCATCTAGCTGAATAGAGAGGAACAGTTTTTGATGAAGAATTGGGTTGTTGAAGTGATTGTAATCCTTCCAAAAATCTTGGCACCCTGAGTCAATTTATAAATGCGTACACGTAGCTGGGTTACTTTGGCTCATTCTGTTTATGAGGATGGGTTTTGTTTAAATTTTCAGGCCTGTACATGAGCATTCACCCACTTCAGTGCTTTTTATTAAACTGGCATTTATAGCTACATAGCATATATACTGGCATATATATCTCCAGTTAGCTCCTATAATACTGAATTTAGCAGGAGAAATTGGAAACATCAAAGCTTCCCATGTGACATTGAAATGGGAGTGTATCAAGATTATAGTCCTCTGGTGGTATTTCTAGCAGCAGTCCTACCTGACAGTAACCATGCCAGATGGTTAAGTGAAAAGGCTGGTGGACTCACAGATCACTTGAGTTCAGTTAGCACAGAGTGCATTTGTCTGCTTCTTTGAGAACTCGTGCTGTCTGTAACCAGACATAATTAAAAGATTAAAGAGATGTTTGGAAACGTGAAGCTGGTCACTTTTTAATCAGGGAGATTGATTTTCCAATCTCAATGTGAAGGTGGAATTTTAAATAATTTATAGGGTAGAAATCAGTGGCTTGTCACAGCTTGGCTAAAAGAATAAAAGCTACAGGGAAAGACGGGCTTCATTTTTTTTTTTTCTCTCTCTAAGTGCCTGATGGAGAGAAGCATAAAAGGGAGTAGGCCGAGACTGGGTTGTTGTGGATGAGATGGTTCCCAGCCTCTGTATCTCTGCTGGAAGAATGAAGATTAGTTCAGTTCTCTCCCACCCTTCTTCCTTTCCTCCCTCTGGCTAGAGGTCTGGACATATTCTCTTCACTACTCAGCAACATTTCTCTTTTATCCTGCAGATACGAGTCAGGTTCCAATCAGGTTAAAACCAGAGCCTCCCGAGCTGGGATCGTGACTACAGTACAGCGATGCTTCCATTAGCCAAGGAGGTGCATTCCAGGGACACATATTATCAGAACTTCATAATTAGAGTCAGAATACAGGAGGGTTCCACGGTGCTCCATCCGGGTACCTCTGGTACTAAAAGAACAAGTCTTTCAATATTAATGTAGGGCCTAATAGATATGTACGAAGAGATACAAAATAGGAGTATAGAAGCCGTGGTGCTAAGGGGAAGAATTGATTGAATGATCGATCAATTGACTGATGGATGATGGTCAGAAACCAGAGGAAAGTCTGCAGGGAGAGCGCTGCCAGCAGAGCAGACACTATTCTTTTAAGAATATGGTTGGTTTGGACTCAGGAAAGATTGAGAAAAAAATCCTTTACTCCCAGGTTGGCTAAATTGGTGGGCTGTTCTTAAGTCAGGAGAAGGTGTCAGGTAACAAAGGCTCACAGTGCTGGGTCCCTTCTGAGTTTTTACCTATTAAAACACCTCTTTCCCAAATGAGCATTTAAGATTAAATCAGAATTTTTTGCACTTAGTGAAATTTCTGGTCAGTATGTCCTCACCCAAGCTCTCTCCACTGCTTTTAAAGTCTGGAGTGGCTTTGCCAAAGTGGAGGGTGGAAGGAGGAACCATTTTATTCCACACTATGAGGTCATCTATTCCCGGGGATGAGTTGCTATTAAAGGGCATCGATCAGTAAAGGGAAGTAAGTGATGGCAGGCCTTTCTCTACCAGCTCTTAGTCACCTGCCCTTGCTCAGGGGAAGGAGAGGGTGGGATGGAGAAGAAGGTGAATAGGTGAGAGCTAAAGGCTGCGCACTGTGCTCTGGGGAAGTAGCGGGGAATCACTCCCATCAGAGGGGAAAGAAACGTAGAAGAGGCCAGGGAGAAGATGGACTCACGCAGCATCTCTCGGAACAATTAGAAGCTGGGAACTAAAGCATCTTTGCCACTCATGAAGATACATTAATTGATTGATTGAGTTACAGAAAATTTTCCCTCATGGAACTTACTGATTAGAGCTATCACTGTAACAATGGGCCAGAGCATCTAAAAATTAATGGGCTAAGATGTCTCGTCTCACCTTCTACTTCAGGCTACTGAGATGGTGCAAATCAAAGGTAGGGACCAAAAGCCAGTTCTCTTAAGTAGCAGACTGTGTGGGGCTGAACACAACAGTGAATTTCTGAAGATGAACAACACTCAGGAGTTGCTTTTTGCATTCATGCTTTAGATCTATGTTCCTATAAAAAGTACAACTGGAAATTACTACATTACAATCCCCTTGTTTCCACAATGCTGGCTACTTTCCTATACCCTAAAGCAGGGTTTATCAACAGCAGCATAACGGACATTTTGGGCTACATAATTCTGTTTTGGGAAGAGGCTTTCCTATTCGTAGTGGAGTGTTTAGCACTGGCCTCTTCCCACTTGATGTCAGTAGCATATGCCCTCCCCGCAAATTGTGACAACCAAAAATGTCTCCAGATATTGCCAATGACCCCTGGGAGAGTGGGGCAAAATTGCCCACAATTGAGAATCACTGTTCCAAAGAAACCAATAATTTATAGTGAATTAGTAGGCCAATTATAAATCCGGTTGAATCTGCACTTATTTATTAAGCTTTCCTGTAGATAAATAAGACCACATGAAGCACGTGCCCACAGCTTTGAGCCAAGCTAGAATCACTCTGTTGTAATCATTACCTGCTCTGTCTGTACCAGTGATGCAATGCGGTCCTTAGAAAAACGCCCAGCACGCAAAGTTTTGCGTCCCACCTTTATTTCAGCTCTCTTCCTTTTTCCTCTTTTCGTTGTTTCCACCCCCTAGCCTCTTGACTGCCAGCTGACTTAAATATGATACCTCTTTGAAGAATGTTTTCTAGAAGGCAGTGCTTAATGTAAAGAAATGATTCGCTAGTAATGGAGTTTCAGGCAGCGGGGCTCAGGTAGTCTGGTACAGAGTTCTGAAAGGGAGCCTCTCTACTGTCCTTGAATCATACCAGGCAGAGACCACCAAATACCTCTGTTTATTTGTATGCATGGCTCTCAGAGCAGGTCATGCTGTTAGTGTCCACTAACCACTGGCAATAGTAGAGTTTTGGGTAGCTTTGCTGGGAAATAGTTCTGGTTCTGAGAAGGATCTTGTCTCAAAGGAAATGGAAGCTTTTTGCCTCAGGAAAGGAATAAATGTAATCAATGGTTCTTACACAGCTCCTTGCCCAAGTAATTTTGGTCAGGTTAAGTGTGTCAGCAAATTGAAGCAAATGTTACCATCAGAGATTATGAAATGCAGAGTCTAACTTCAATAAGGTTACCAGTAAATGTGGGAGTTCTGGGTTCATCATGGGGACTTTGGGTGAGTGAGAGCCACAGAAAAATTAGTAAGACAAACCAGCAGCAACCTGGAGGGTAACCTTGAAGAACTATTCACTTGGACACTTTATAAGAACAGGACTTAACATGTTCCAAAGCTTTGTTTGATCATCAGTACATGTTAGAGGGGACCCCTGTTCAAAGGTTGTTCTAGTACCTAGAGAAGGTGGTAGAAGCACTTGTTGGGTAGCTAGAGGAAGGGATGGGCATTTAGGACCATCAACACCTAGGTCTGTCTAAAAATAGGGACTATGTAACAACAAGTCCCTCCAATAGCAAAAGTTGGTCTATTCCTTACCATTCTGCTGGTTGAAAAAAGTGAAAAAAATTATTTTGTTGGTTAAAAATTCTCATACTATATATTCTGAAAAATTCCTTTAATTGTCTTATTAGAAAGATGTGTTTATTCAAAGCAATGAAATGAAATGAAACCAATGGGGTGAACTCATGGGCAATCCATTCCATGCTCCCAGCTTTCTCGAGCAGGGATGCTGTTCTTGTTATGTACCCGATTTCCCTGATACCTAGAGGACAGGAGGCGCTGTGACAGGCAAGCCGTGATTGGTGACTGTCAGGCCTCTCCCTTTAAAATCAGCTCCTATCTGTCTTCAGAGACACACTGTCTTTCCTGTCTGTCCGTACACATTGACTCTCTTTCCTGAACCATTTTGAGATGTCTGGTGAAAACTGGATCTGGCACCTAAACGCCTGCTGAGTTCCCAAGCTCCGTAATGACTGCTTCCCTCCACACATAAATGATCTGCTTACTGTAAGACTTAGGGCTATTTTTTAGCTGACTTTCAGATATTGAGTAACTAACTCCTAGGTGATCTCATTCAGTTTCACGGCTTAAGTACTGTCTGTTTGCTGACATCTCCCAAATTGCTGTTGTCTTTTCCAGTCCAGACTTCTACCTGAACTCCTGCTTCTTATTCAGTATCACCACTTGGATGTCCCACAGGCACCTCAAATCTAACATGGTCAGGACTTAATTCGTGATTTCTGTCTGGCAAGCCCGTTCTTCCTGCAGTCTTCCCCCTTTCAGCAAACGTCAACTCTGCTCTTCCCTTCGATCGGGCCAAATCCCTTGGTGTTATCTCATTTCTCATTACATCCAAGCCATCGGCAAAACTGTTGGCTCCACCTTCAAAGAACACCCCTCCAGAGTCTAGTCATTTCTTACTGCCTCCATGTCTTTTTCTGGCCTTAGAACCTCCTCCCCTGCCCACATTACCCCACCTCTTGTCTGGTTAAATGCAACAGCTCCCGAACTCTTCTTCCTCCTTCCTCACTTGTGGCCTTATAAGTCTGTTTTCTCAGCACAGCAGCTAGAACGGTCCTTTTAAAATTGCTGCTCTACTTAAAATCACCCTGAGTCTTCCCATCTCAGAATCAAACTAACCTTCTGTGGACAAAAAAGCCATATGTGATCCTTCCAGTTGAATTTCCTGCCTCTCATCCTCCCAGTTCTGGGCTCGCTATGCTGTTTTTCCTTGAGCCCACCAAGAATTCTTCTGCATCCAGGTCTTTGCACTTGCTGTCAAGTGCTCAGCCCACTGTTTCCCCAAACAGTGTCCTGGCTTCCTCTCTCACTAACTCTGGGTTTCTGCTCAAAAATCAGCTTTCTGGTGAGGGAGCCCTTGGCCCAGCTGTCTAAAGCAACCCTTGGACCTTTCCTCACCACACACACCTCTCTACCGGCCTGCCCTATGTTACGTTTCTCTGTGGCATTTATCACTTTCACTTGTACACTTACTTGTTTCCTTTGTCTCTCACTACAGGGATTGGGGTTTACGGGGGTAGGACTTCCTTTTGACGGCTGTATCTCAGGACCTGTGTCAATGGCTGGTACATTCTAGTTGCTTAGGACACATTTGTAGAATGACTGGCACCTTTAAATTCCATGCGTTACTTTTGTAGGAAACCTTCTATGATCCTCTAAGTCTGGGTTAAACGTCCTTTCCACAGCTGTCTGAGCTTTTCCAGTTGCAGAGATTCTCATACTGTGTGATGCTCATGGATATAAGTTCCATAAGAATTGGAGCGAGTTTATCTTTTTCATTGATGAATCCCCAGTAGCTGCAAGGTAGCCAGCACACCGTTGGCACTCAAACTATTTGTTAAATTGAATATGTATGTGTATTGACACATGTATAATATGTTGAGTTTAAATTTACATCATATAGTTAAATAGTTTAAAATGGTTAAAGTTTAACTATTTTAAAGTATGCAGTTTAATGGTATTTTGTACATTGTCCAATCATCACCTCTTTCCCGTTTCCAAACACTTTCATCCACCCCAAAAGAAACCCCACACCCATTTAACAGCGCTCGGCATTCTCCACCTCCCCCCAGTCCCTGGCTACCGTTAATCTGCTTTCTGTCTCTATAGACTTACCTGTTCTGGGTATTTCATATAAATGGAAGCATATAACATGGAAACCTTTTATCAGTGAGGTTTTAATGCATGTGACTTAGAAAGTCTTTATTATAGCAAGACTCTGTTTTTAACCCTATTGGCATGTGTAGCTACAGGTTCAACCTGTATCTTTCAGGTGTGTCCACTTGAAAATGCTAAATACATTAATATGAACAACTTTCTTCCAAATTATCCCGGGTATTTTACCAGAGTCCTTTTCTTGGGTGATGGCCAATCCTTTGAGCCTTCATCTTCCCCCAGGTCCCCACCAAGTGCCCTTCAATCCAGTTCTCCCCTCACAGCTCAGCACCTCCTCTCACACCTCTCTTTTGGTGCTGGGATGAAAGTACTGGTGACAAAAGCCTAAAGCTGAAGGGGACTGATAAATGTCCATAAAATCATGAATGGCAGGGAAAATCTGCCCAAGAAGTTGTTCCCCAAGTCTTGAAATCTTTTTTTGAAGCTTAAAAGAGCTAGTTTAAGAGGAAAATAAAAAATTCTATTTTACGTAGTATATTGGATACATACAGAACTGTCACCCTGGAGAAAAGATAAATAGCTTTAGGGTTTAGACAAATATACAAATAATAAATCGATAGTAGTCTGTTGAGAGGAAGCAGGGGAGAAGAGGAAAGTTATGATCCAAGGGCAATTTCCATCCTCTCCCACAAATGCCCCCTCAATGGGGCAGGCACTGGGCTGACGGGCCAAAAGTGGGCCCTGTGGTGCCATGGTAACCGTAGCCTCCTCGGCTGATCTGTTCGACTGTCTCCGCCTCAGCAATCTTCCTGGAATTGTGGTCAGCTGCAGATTTTTAGAAGCTAGTTTTATAAGCTATAAATGAACTTGCCCTTAGGTCAGGGATTAATATATTCCTGACTTTTGGCTATTTCAGAACTTGGAGGTCAGAGGTTGACAGAGAGAAAGAAGAGCGTGGAAACCAATAAATTATTTCCCCTGTTACAAATGATGTATTCTGATTTTATCTTGGAGGAGGCAAAAGTGAAGTTTAGGGATTACTTTAGGTTTTTCATAGCCCGGTTAGTTAATGCAAACATGTGAGGATTCGCTGAATGATTGAAAACCTTCATATTTGACTCAACACCTGTTGCAGAAATAACACTTCCATTTTATGCTTTGACTTTATGTCTTTACTTTTAGATTTCGTAGTAATTTATAATTTGCGGGAAGAGGGCAGGATTGGCTTGAGCCTGTTGCACCTGATTCAATCTACTGTAAAATCCCAGTGCAGCTGTGTGAAACCGATTTGGCCCCAAAATATTGCATGCTTTACTGGACCAGTGTTAACATGTATGGTTTAAACTGGGGTGGGACAAAGTTCCTGTGAAACAAGTAAGTGAACAATAACCAGGTATTTTTACTTTTGCCAGTGAAAGTAGCTGCCTAGATAGATGGATGGGTTGAAGAGAACTAACACCAATTTGGGAAGATTTCTTTTTGGAAGTTTAGGACACTGAAGTAGGAAATTAGAAACAACTCATCAGAGGGTTTTTTTTTTAGATTTTATTTATTTATTTTTAGAGAGAGGGGAAGGGAGGGAGAAAGAGGTGGAGAGAACATTGATCAGTTGCCTCTCGAACACTCCCAAGCAGGGGCCTGGCCCACAACCCAGGTGTGCGCCCTGACCAGGAATCAAACCAACATCCTCTTGGTTCTCAAGCTGGCACACAATCCACTGAGCCACACCAGCCAGGGGCTCACTGGAGTTTTGACTATTGTAATTAAGTGTGTGTGAGCGTGTGTGTGTGTGTGTGTGTGTGTGTGTGTTTAATCTGGTGAAATTTAGGGTAAAAGTGAAAATAACATCAAGGTTTCAGGCACGATACAGAGATTATTAATCTGGGAGTAAAAGACATTTGGCCAGTTAAAACAGGAATTTTAAACAAGGACTGCAGCTTTCCCATCAGTGGCTGCAGCCCAATTCGGTCTTTCCAACTAGAGTTGTCGTTCGTTCTTCCAGGTTGTGCGGTTTGGCAAAATACAGAATGAATAAACTTTCTTAGATGGGGAAAATATAATCAAAAGAAAGTAACGTGGAGTTACCCACCCTTAGCCAGTATTTATGAATGGAGAAGCTGCATTTGCTAAAGAGGACCTGCAAAGTTCTAGGGGTGCGATGTCACTTGAGAAGGGACAACAAATCAGAAGACATATGTTTTTGATCCATGTGGTTTCCAGTAGGAAGTACCTAATCAACTCACATGTATTTATTTAGGATCGACTTCACATCTAGCCCGGTGCCGGGGTGGTTAGGAACGCGTCTCACTGGGGATCCTTGCCTCCCCCAGCATCCCCACCAGCAGCAGCATGGGCCCCAAGCAGTGAAGTGTCAGGCACTTTGAATTAGTTATTTTGTTGAATGCTGGCAAATCCCCTGCAAATGAAATATTATTTTGCCCATTTTACAAGTAGGAAAACTCATGTTCAAAGAGATTAAGAAACTTGCCCAAAGTCTTTTATTGGCAGCAGGGTCAGAAGAGAAGAGCCGGGCACAACCATGCAGCCCTATCGGCGTCAGGCCGAACGTCTGCCCGAGTGTGTAAGCACGTGTGTTCACACGAAACATGGGTTGTTGAAGTCTGGGGCATTTAAAGGGTTTTCTGGGCCATCTGTTTCACGAGTCTTCGCTAACTATCAATAGAACGAAGACCAAGATCACTGACCATCAGCATTTTCCATTTACATCACATTGTTCAGTGAACAGAAATTCAAATCAGGTGTTCAGAATCCCAGACAATCGTCCTGGCTGACATAGTTAACACAATTATCTTTCTTAAAATTAAAGCCAAAGCTCTACAGTTTCAATATCTGTAAATCTATTAGAATTCACCAAGTTTTTAAAAACCTGTGTCAAATCTTGTTAGTTTTAGTTCTGTATTCTTTTGAGGATGTTTTAGTCTAAAGCAAACCTGAAATTTCCTTTTCTACAAAACAACATGGTTTCTCCGACTGATACTATCAGCATGTGTGAGAGCTATTTCAAGTCATTTTGGAGGACACTGTTGGAGCTTTAAAATTATTATTATTATTGGCAATATTATGTTCTTTTGTCTCAAAATACTTCAATGTGCATTTCCTAAGAATGAAGACATCCTCTGATAAAACCACAACACGATTACCAAAAAAAGGAAATTCAACATTATCGAATACTATTTTCTAATACATGGTCCATATTCAGATTTCACCAACTGACTCTCTAATGTCTTTTATAGGCATTGCTTTTTTTTTTTTTTTTTTTTGCATTCCAGGACCCAAGTCTGGACCATGCATTGAATTTACTTATATCTTTTAGTCTCCTTTAATCTGAAAAAGTTCCTCATCCTTACTTAATCTTTATTCACCTTTACATATATGAAAAGTACAGGCCAGCAGTTTTGTAGAATTTGCTTTGGGGTTTTCTGCTGAGTCCTCGTGATTAGATCCATGTGAGACATTTTTCGGCAATAGCATCACACTCGGCTAGGTGATGCCTGATACACACTGATAGATACTTGTCATTTTTTTCTTTGTAATTTGGTATTTGCAGTATTCTGTGTCCCCGCATTGTGATGAGAAATGAGTTACGTGTGCTTCGATTTGCTCTTCTATTGATCTGTACAGCTTTTTTGAGGATGGGTGGCTACATTTTGATTTACATAGTCAACTATTGTCTCTTGATTCTGTTTCAGTTAGCCTGCCACCACTGTGTTCAAGGTTTTGGGGTCACCAACGAGCTATATCTTGACAACGCAATAATTATTTCTTAGCGTTTATTACACTTGAACTGCCAGCCTGGCAATCTGATTTGACACTTCCTTCTCCTCGAACAGTATTTTCAGTTGGTTTCTGAGACTCCCTTCTCTCTTGGTTCTTCCACTTTATCCTTAAATTACTTTTAACGTGCACATATATTAATGGCAAGGGACAAACACTTTGTACTTCTGAAGGCACTTCCTAATGAACAAATTCAGTACACCTAAAATCATTTGGTTTTTATCTTAGGTAAATTTATTTCAAGGACCTAAATTTTTAGAAGGATAGAATTCATATACCATTGAATTCACCCTTTTAAAGTATATTCACAAAGTTGTGCAACCATCACATTTTCACTGTCCCTGGAAAGAGACCCCAACCCATTCGCGATCAGCCCCTGCTCCTCCTGTGGGCCTTGACCTTCAGCAGCTAATATCTGCTTTCTGTCTCTGTAGATTTGCCCATTCTGAATATTTCCTGTACATGGAATCCTACAATATGTGGCCTTTGGGGTCTGGCTTTTTTCACGTACTACATTGTTTCTAAGGTTCATCTTGTTGTAGATATATCAGTAATTAATTTTTTATGGCTGCATAATATTCCATTGCATGAATATATATATATATACACACACACACACATATATATGATATATATATAATATTTTGTTCACATGTTCATCAGTTTTTGAACACTTAGTTTGTTCCTATTTTCTGACCAAACTACTAACACTCATACATAACTTTTTGTGTGGAAATGTATTTTCAATTCTCTCGCATGAGTACCTAGGAATAAATTGTTGGCTGATGCGGGAACTCCGTTTGACCTCATGAGGAACTGCGAAGCTGCTCCCATAGCAGCTGCACCGCTTTGCACTCCCATCAGGAACATGCGTAGTTCTAGTTTCTCCACACCCTCCCTCACACTTGTTACTGTGTTCTTAATTTTCCTTATAATTATAGCCAGCCTGGTGGGTGTGAGATGATATCTGTTTGTGGTTTTGACTTCTAATTCCTAAATGACTAATGATATTAAGCATCTTTACATGTGTTTGTTGGCTATTGTGTATCTTCTTTGGAGAAATGTATATTCAGGTCTTCTGACCCATTTTTAGAGTGGGTTTTTTTTTCCCTCTTGTTGTTGAAGGGTTTTTTTTAAAGATTTTATTTATTTATTTTTAGAGAAAGGGAGGGAGAAAAGGGGAGAGAAACATCAAGGTTGTCTCTCACATGCCCACTACTGGGGACCTGACCCGCAACCTGGCCAGGCACATGCCCCAACCAGGAATCGAGCCAGTAACCCTTTGGTTCACAGGCTGGTGCTCAATCCACTGAGCCACACCAGCCAGAGCTGCCGTTGAGTTTTAAGAGTTCTTTACATATTCAGGATGCTGGAACCTTTGTGATATATGATTTACAAATATCTTCTCCTATTCTGAGGATTGTCTTTTTACTTTCTTGATAGTGTCCTTTAAAACACAGAAGTTGTTAATTTTAATAAAATCTAATTTATTTAGTTTTTCTTTTGTTGTGTATGCTTTTAGTATTATGTCTAAGGATCTAAGGCCTAAACCCAGATCAAGAATATTTATATTTGTATTTTCTTCTCAGAGTTTTATAGTTTATTCTCACATTTAGGTCTTTAATCCATTTTTGTATGGTGTGAGGTAGGGTTCCAACTTCATTTTGTTTTTCTGTTGCTAAAATTAAATGTCTTGGAAGAACAGCAGAGTGATTGCAAGCTCAGGCTCTTGAGTCCAACTGCTGGGTTTTAAATCCCTGTTCCTCAGTTGCTAGTTGTGTGATCTTAAAAAAAATTCTTAATTTCTCTATGCCTCACCTTTCTCATCAGTAAAGAGGAATAGAGTAGTAACTACCTGATTAGTGTACATTAAAATTCAAATCGTAGGACTGTCTTAAGAACTGAGTCTTTGCATTTAAAGTGTTGACACCCAGTAAGCATTGATTACTAGTTATCATCATCCCTAGCTCCTTGCACTTGGACTTACATGAACTCTCTTTAGACTTAGAACTATCTCATCATCTCTCTTGGAATACATTTTCAGTGGTGGGCTGAGTTCTTTACCCCACTGTCTTACCAAGAACAAGAGTTTACAGACAGAGTTTAATATACTTTGAATGTTCCAAGCGGGTGTGATGTGGACTGAGTTTACAGTTGTAGCTTCCCACAAAAAGCAGCAAAATATGTGGGAAATCTTTTTCCAATCTTTTGTAGAACTTTACACAAAGAGACTGAAACAAGGCAAATGCATTAGCTTGCTAGGGGTGTCATGACTAAGTGCCACAATCTAAACGGCTGCTGGGTTACTCACACGTCTTAAACAATAGAAATTTATTTTTCCACAGTTCTGATGGCCAAAAGTTTGTCTTTCATTTCTCCTTTTATCCTTTTGGTGACTTTGCCCATGCAGACCCTAGCTAGCATCATTTTGATCACATAGAAAATTAGATACAAAAACCTAATTCTTACTAATGTGCAAGCAACCTAAAATGTTACCTGTCCATCCAGTAGTGGATTTCTTACCCAGGTAGTACCTCTGAACTCTAAACTATTTGTATTTGACCCCGAACAGGAGGAAGCCCAATCCTGTTCATAAGAGGAGGCCAGCCTCAATTTGCCTTTCAACACTCTCTTGGTGCTGTATGGTGGCCCCTCTGTTGCCAGCTGTCCCAGTGCTCCCTGCACAACTAGGCCTCATGCTCCAGGGCCCTTCGGACCTGTTTCTGCTGGGCCCCCCTCCTCATAGATGGGTTCCAGAAGGAATTGGAAGTTAGATACTTCTTCCAGGGGTATTACATTTTGATGCAGAGATGAAAACCATAAGTAACTCTAAAACTGATGTATTTGTTACAAAATTCAGACATGTGCAACAAACCAGTGAAGGAAAAGGTTTGGAGATGTGAACTCTCATCATTTTGTGTTGGCAGCTAACTGCCTTCATAGCAAGTCAGCCTATGTCCTTAATTTGGATAGTTTGTAGAAGCTATTTCCCCAGAAATTTTCAGTTCATGTAACCTGAAGCTTCGAGGTAATTTTGAATCCCTTGTCTTCTACTGTGAACTCAGGATTCTTAAAAAGACAAGACAAAGGACAGTGCTTCTTGAGAGCCAGCTTCAGCTAATTAGTACATAGTCACTAACTTCAACTGAGGGAGGCAGCAAGGGGCTAAAAAGTGTCGCCTTAGGGAGACTTCTGTCAAATGGATAATTCAAAAAAGTCATTCCTTTTGAGCTCAGAGTCATTAACTCCTCTAGCAACCAACTGTGAGAGTTATGTTTGAGCTTGTCTTGAAAATTACTTTAAAAAGGAACAGACAAGGGGCTGCTGGCTTGGCTGCCAGTTTATTTGCACATCTTAAACAGGAAGCTGCATATACTTGTTTGGAGACCCATTTGGAACACTACTGATGCTCTCCAGTAATCTTACAGAGGAGCCATCCACGTTAGAATCGGCACCTGCTACCGTGTGGGTCAGGCTGAAAAGTTGTTACAGACCCTAAAGTAATTCATTTCTTTTTTTTTTAATTCAGGAAAAGTAATGTTTGAATACTCATTCTTATAAACTCAATCATTTGGACAGATTAATTCAGAGGAAACTCTTTTAGGGCAAGTTCATTCACTAGTACCTGGTGCAAAATGTGGCAGCTCATCAAAGCTCCATCAGTTCTCTTGGTTCTTATTCATGTTAATGAAAATGAGGAAGGGAGAAGGAATTCCAAGTATCATAGCACTGAGGGTGGGGGTGTATGAGTTTGCTCAGGCTGCTGTAACAAAGTACTATGGACTGGGTAGCTTAAGCAACAGAAGTGTGTTGTCACACAGTTCTGGAGGCTGGGAAGTCCAAAATCAAGTTGTCAAGCAGGGTTGGTTGCTTTCTTCTGAGCTCTGTGATGAAAGGTTCCATTCCAGGCCTTTCTCCCTGGCCTGCAGTTGGTCATCTTCTCCCTATGTTTGCCCCCATGAGTGTCTCTGTGTCCAAATCTCCTCTTTTATAAGGACGCCAGTCACATTGGATTAGGACCCACCATGATGACCTCATTTTAACTTTATTACCTTGGTAAAGACCCTGTCTCCAAATAAGGACACATTCTCAGCTATTGAGTATTAGGACTTCAACACATGAATTTTGGGGGGACAAGACTCAACCCACAATGGCGGGGGAGGTGTGGCATTTAGTGAAAACCCATGTAAGAACCAACCACTCCTGTAAAGGCCTTGACCCCTGGTGGCCCGACAATTACACACAGTACAATAACAAATGCTTTCAGTGTCTGAAAAACAAACCTCCTGGAAGCAGCCAGATTAAGTTCACTGTGTTCTAACTAACGCATAAAAGCATCCAGTACCTTTTGGAAAGATTTTTACCGAAAGCTGTAAAGAGTGAAAAAGCTCCATCTTATTGGAGACATTAACTTATATATGAATACCTCACTAGGTAATTTTTTATTCTAAATAACTGAGGTTTCTGTACTTAAAATTGCATTGTGGCCTGTTTCATTCTTCTCCAGAGGATTCCTAGGACAATGTGTCTTTAGCACTGAGTAACTGAAGTCCATTTTAAGGTGACACTTTGTTAAGATGGCACACTTTGGGGACTGATCGCCTGCCTTTTAGAATTTGGATTACTTTGGGCACATCATTTAACCTCTCTGTTTTTCTGTTTCATTAATAACATTGTTACAGGACCCCACCAATGCAGTTCTAGAACAGCTATGGGGTTCCATTGCCCGCTGCCAAGAAGTATGACTCCCAATGCAAGAGTTTGGAAAAAAGGACAGGGGTTATTTAAAGTTTATACAGATTTAGAATTATGGTGGATTTTTTTTTCATTAAGTCCACTCCCTTTAAAACACCCCAAAACACATAGTTCTGCCTCTCTTTGCCAAACCACGCCAGTTTCAGAATACGCCAGTCAGAGGTACTACTGTCTTTCAGAAAAGCAGAAGCATCCTGCAGCTCAGCATCCTTGGTCACAGCACAGCCCACGAATCTCCCACGAATCTGTGCTTGGTTAGGCAGGTCCCCACCCAGCTCCCTCAGCTCTGCTGGGCCTTCTTTTTCTTGCCCCAGACCTTGTAGCGGGGGCTTCTCCCACACCTCCTGGCTGCTGCTTCACTGCAGACCGCATGGCTGCTTCCTCCTCTCTTTCAGCCAGCCCTTATTTTAAATGCTCATCCTGGAACTTCCTATGTGACCTCATATCTGGCCCCTCCTATGATGTGCTAATTTTGCCATTTCCCCCCTATCTTTTACCTTTTTTTGGCTGCCATCTTTAGTCAGGGCAAGAGTTCCCCATGACAAGGGGCCTCCGCCTCCCCTGGCTATGTCACAGGTCACTACATTCTTAAGTCACTATACACTTTTTACTCAGGGCAGCAGCACAGCTACTAACTTGCCATTGTTATGCAAAGTATCTCAAATGCTGTATCATCCACTGCCCCTTCCTCCAATTAAGGTTTGAGGGGATTATGCTCTGCTGTTTTGGGAGACCCCTGCTCTGCATCCCATTACAATACCTGCCTCATAGAGTTGGAGAGTCAGTTGAGATAATGTGGGTAAGTGCTTGGTTTGGGGCCTGGCACGTAGTAGATGCTCAATAAATGGTAGTTGTTCGTACTTTATTATATTTTGTATTATCATATGCCAAGACTGCGGCTCAGAGGCCAAATATGCAGAATCAACAGACTGAGAGCAGGTGGGAGGGCCACTTGACATGAAGGAGAGCTTCCTGTGTCAGAAGGAGGCTTTAGAAGCAGGGTGATGCTCAGGAGAGGAAAACCATAAAAACACGTGATATGGCCCCGGCCAGGTGGCTCGGTTTGTTGGAGGGTTGTCTGGTACACCAAAAATTTTTTTTAAAAAAGGTTGCAGGTTTTATTCCCAGTCAGGGCAAATACCTAGGTTGAAGGTTCAATGCCGAGTCGGGCCTGTATGGTTGCAGGGAGGTGGTGGGAGGGTGCGGTGAACCAATCGATGTTTTCTCCCTCATACCGATGTCCCTCTCTCTCTCTCTCTCCCCCGCCCCACTCCCTTTCGTCTCTCTCTAAAATCAGTTAAAAAATATCCTGGGGAGAGGATTTAAAAAAGAAAGGAGAGTGTGATATAACCCACTCTCCCAACATCCTGCACATCTCTGTAAACTGCAAAAATCACCGTATCGTTGACATGATTGGATTTCCTGTGGAAGTTGGCATGAAATGGAGCTTGGCACAAATCTGGGATGGCGTACAGGGTGGAGACAAAATGTCAGAAGGGAGCAGAGACAGAGGAAACTGAGTAATTAAGATCTGAAACTCACAGGGTATTAAGCCCTTTAATTACCTTCAAATCAATGAACGAGTGAGTGAAACCCATATTGTTTAAGATATGATTTGTCTATTAATGTAAAATCAGAAAACTGTCTTCAGTCAACCTTGTTGCTTTCAATGTTGTTCAGTGTAATTTATCCCTTACTTAATTACACATTTTCTTTCCAGAAGCCCATTCTCTTGGTCTTGCTTTGGTTCTCTTGGATGTTTGGTCATTGGTTTCTCATCCATATAATTAATGTCTCTGTGTAACTTTCTCCCATACAGTGTATACAACTATACTTACTGCTTTTTTATATTTCTGGCTACTTCTAATCACTCATAGTCTAACTGAGGAGATGTCAATTTATTGGAGCAGTCCACCCTGATTATCAGACAATTCAAAACTATGCAGAATCTTTCTTTAAGCCATTTTTCCTGCCTCATTCACCATCATTCCTTACAACAAACCCTCTAATCAGAGCAGATAAGTGACTTACTCTCCTCCTGAGTTCCCATTTTTCATGTTGTTTTGTGTTCTGGGAAAAATTCCATTTATCTCCATCTCTTCTTCACCCTTTCCTCCCCACTTTCCACCCAATGTACACACACAAAACTGGAGTTTCAAAGGTCAGCTCAAAAAACACCACTCCTGCCCTGGCTGGTGTGGCTCAGTGGACTGAGTGCTGGTCTACAAGCTGAAAGGTTACCAGTTCAATTCCTGGTCAGGGCACATGCCTGGGTTGCCAGCCAGGTCCCCCAGTTGGGGACATAAGAGAGGCAGTCGATCTATGTTTCTCTCATACATTGATTTTTTCTCTCTCTTCCTCCCTTCTTCTCTTTCTAAAAAACTAAATAAATAAGATCTTAAAAATAAAACACTACTCTGCCCTCCCAGAAAAAAAAAAAAAAAACCACCAGTTGTCCCAAGCTACAGCTTTTTCAGATGCCATCACACACCCCACCAGGCAGTATTTCCAATTGTTTTCTTCTTAACTACTTGCATGGTGATACTGCAGCTCTCCTCTCCCCAGAGCCTTGCTCACTGCAGGGTTTAATGAAGGGGTAAATGATTGAATGCAAGTGTATCATACCAGGGAAAATCCAAAACGTGAAATAATCCAAAAATAATCTATATGTGACTTTGGAACGCATTGTATACACACATTCAGAGAACATCAAACACAAAACTTCAAACACAGCAATGAAGCCAGCCTGTGCAGGTCCCAGGTGGGTGGGGTGGCCTGGAAAAAGGGTGGGAACCCTAACAGGAAGGGAGGAAGCTCTCACCAGCCAACTCTGCTTCCCCAGCCTCAGTGGCTTATCTGGAAATCAGGGAGACTCCAAATGGCTTAGAGCTCAAGGGCTGGATAATTAATAAATGATCGTAATGGGTTTGGAAATCAAAGTGCTATGTAAATGCTAAATTTGAATAATACAAAAATAATGATCTTTTATTATCTTCTTTAAAGATGTAAATGGCACACTCTTTTTGATCAAAAGTAGGTTCAAGAAACAGCCGTAAGTTTAAATGATGGTGCAAACCCACTCAGGGCTCTAAACACAATTATAGTGCTGACCATCAGCCCTAAAAACAAATTACAGTAGCTAATGACAGGGAACAGTAATTAGAATGTTTTTAGAAAATTACTTGGAAACAAAATTGTCAACAAGGCCCACTCCAATATGGCTGTAAACAGCTTAAATAGCAGAATAATGCAGTGACCTATGCCCCAGGTGACAAGAAGAAGATGTGAAATGCATGTAGGGCCCCACATCACTGTCGTCTGAGTGATTATATGCACGGTTTTCCACCTCAGTGTTTCTGGGTCATCCTAAATGCAGTGGAGAGCCAAGCGCCCTTGAACATTCTGCTCTTTAGTAAGTCTTATCCTGGCTGACCGGTATATTCTGGACAAGTCTCCCTTTCCCCTCTCCTTTGCATTTCTTGTTATCTTTGGCATTCATATTTGAAAAACATGTGCCTCACTTGGAACAAACTCACTAAAGCAAACAACCTTAAAACTCTGCAAACAGCCCAACCGTTGCGATCTGCAGGCAGCCCAGACCCTGCAGAACTCACCTCCCAGGGCTGACACTCGCAGAGACCCTAGTGGAAGAGTTTCTCGTTAGCTATAGTAGAAACTGACATTTACATATCTCAATTTTAATTCTCCGGAGACTGGTGCAGATCAAGTCTGTGATAAGCAAGAGTGGGATGGACTGTAGAGGGAAAAAGCCGTGGGCGGAGGAAGGTATGCAAAGGACACATTGCAGGCCTTGAGACAGAAAATGTTCTCTTAGTGCTTCATCAGTAATAGAGCAAAATGGGGGAAATTTGAAGAGAGGCTGCTTCAGTATATTGTCACTTTTTATCAGAAAAGTGCAGATATAACACTCCTCATTTGTTGCTTGTAATGGAGGAGTGAGCAATTCCTTACAGGAGTGTGAATGTGTGTGTGTGTGTGTGTGTGTGTGTGTGTGTGTGTGTGTGTGAAGGCAAAACAAGCACCAAAAATATATTTGCAAAGGAAACCATATTAAATGTAATTCTTTCTAAATGCATATTCCATATGCTTCTTTGACTAGACAGCATCCCAGGTAAGGTATGATGCTGTGAAGGGCTGCAGAATAATTGTTAGAACCATCTGTAAATATGCTGGAATACAGTTATGCTTGGCACCTGATAGGAAATCATTTTCAAAATGTTTTGGTCCACTTTGGGGTGGTTTTCTCTACCTCTGGACTTTACTGTCAGGCTGGCAGAAGTTACTTTTTCCAACCCTATTCACTTTCTAATTTCCTGCTTCTCATGTTCTATGGCCTAAAAACTCCAGCTGGTTAGAATGTGGCGACCATGAGCCTAACCACTTTTAGTAGGAGCTATGAGAAAAGTGTATGGGCTGAGACATTCGTTTTGCTTGCTAGAATCCTCATTTTAACTTCACCTGTTTCTTGAACACATTCCAGAGATTTGAGCTAACTATATAAGTGGAATACCACCAAAATTAATTAAAGGTAAATTTATAGCCATAGAACTTAGGCATTTGATAGAGACTTACCTGAGATGCTCAGATTACCCATAATTTTATTTCAATTCTTTGGCTTTTAATTTCATATTCTCCAAATGATACAATATGTTAACATCATATTTCTTTTTAATTAACTTAATCTGTAAAATGTCCATTAACAGAATGAAAATAGTTCTATTATAGAGAATTTTTTTATACAGAGAAAACAGTACAACCATACCCGCACACTGCCACACTTTGCACTTTGGTAAATTTCTATTGATATTTTTCCTGTACAAGCTTTTGCAAACATAGTTATACTCCAACTTCTATACAAGTTTTTATCCTATTTATAAAATGCACAATCTCACAACTATTTTCCTTAGTGCTATATATTTGTATGGCTATCCTTTAATGATTGCAGCATATCCCACTGAGTAGTTATTAATCATTTACTTAAATATTTTTAATTATTAGAAGTTTAGATTATTTTCAACTTTTTTACTATTATAATAACCCTGCAATGAACATCTTTCTGAACATAGCTTTTGTTTGCTTGATTGGTTGTCTTAGAAGTATATCCTCAGGAGTCCCAGGAGTGGAATTACATAGAAAAGATTGTGGCAATTTAGACCTAAGACTTAGTCAAGGAAAATTGTGGATGGGTGTTGGTGGCCATAGACAGCAACTGAGAGCAACTCCGAAAGTACGTGGCCTGACTCCCAGGGATGAGAGGTACTGGGCCAGGGAATTGTTTCCCAGCTCTGCTGCTGCCTTCTCAAGTCCAGGCGCCTGTACGATGGTAAGAAGGGCTTTGCAATGTTCTCATTAAGGTAATGTGAAAAGTGTATATGCATCATCACCGAAATATTCAAGCACATCAACTGATGAACAATTCATGTGCATTCTGACTGGTTTGTGCCTATAGGGTATTGGTTTTAGACATTTAGTATATCACCCGAGACCTAGGTAATTTCAAATTTTCATCTTTTCTGTCTTCATCACATCAACAGTGTCTTCCTGGTGAGGGAAGCTCATTAATTTGAAGGATCACATGTAGGTCTGATGCTATCCAGCAGAGGAGTTAGACATTTTCTCTCTCTCTCAGAACTTAGTAGTTAACTTCTTAAAAAGTATAATGTACAGACTTCCAGCCAAGGTGGAGGCATAGGTAGACACACTGTGCCTCCTCACACAACCAAAATTAAGGACAAAAAGATTTAGAAACAAAAAAACAACCTGATCTGACAGAAAATTGAACTGTAAGGAAGTTCAACAACCATTCATCCAGACCGGTAAGAGGGTGGAGTCAGTGGCCCTCGGAGAGAGGTCACGGCAGGAAAAAGAGGTAGTTGGCGGTCCCGGGGACACATGTGGCAGCTAGCAGACCCTGGATGTGCAAGGCGGCTGGCTGACCAGGGACACACATTCACATGCAGATAAACCAGGCAAAAACAAGGAGACAGACTGCGCAATCCAGTGTCCAAGTGCCGGGAAATAAAGCCTAAAAGCACCTATTGAAAACACTTGTGGGGGTTGAGGTGCTGGGAGAGACTCCCAGCCTCACAGGAGAGTTTGTTGGAGAGACCCACAGGGTCCTAGAATGTGCACGGGCCTGCCTGCTCAGGAGACAGCACCAGAAGGGCCCAATTTGCTTGGGGGAAGTGGTGGAGGGGACTGGAATCTGAGAGAGAGCAGAGCAAGCACCATTGTCCCCTCTCTGACCCCGCCCCCATATACAGCATCACAACCCAGCAACTGGGTTGCCCCGCGTTGGTCAACACCTAAGGCTCCACCCCTCACTATGTAACAGGTGCTACCAGACCCCCCCCCCCCAAAAAAAAAAACTATATGGCTCAAGTGGAAGAACAGATCAAAGCCCCAGAGCCAATACATCTAAGCAACCAAGAGATAGCCAACCTATCAGATGTGCAGTTCAAAGCACTGGTGATCAGGATGTTCACAGAATTGGTTGATTTTGCTCACAAATTAGATGAAAAAATGGAGGCTACACTAAATGAAATGAAGGAAAATGCACAGGGAACCAATAGTGATGGGGAGGAAACTGGGACTCATATTAATGGAGTGGACCAGAAGGAAAAAAGAAACAACCAAACAGAAAAGAATGAGGAAACAAGAATTCAAAAAAATGAGGAGAGGCTTAGGGACCTCCAGGACATCTTTAAACATCCCAACATCCAAACTATAGGGGTACCAGAAGGGGAAGAAGAAGAGCAACAAGTGGAAAACTTATTTGAACAAATAATAAAGGAGAACTTCCCCAATCTGGCAAAGGAAATAAACTACCAGGACATCCAGGAAGCTCAGAGAGTCCCAAAGAAGTTGGACCCAAGGAGGAACCCACCAAGGCACATCATAATTATATTAGCCAAGATTAAAAGGAAGGAGAGAATTCTAGAAGCAGCAAAGGATAAGGAGACAGTCACCTACAAAGGAGTTTCCATCAGACTGTCAGCTGATTTCTCAAAAGAGAACTTACAGGCAAGAAGGGGATGGAAAGAAGTATTCCAAGTCATGAAAGGCAAGGACCTACATCCAAGATCAGTCTATCCAGCAAAGCTGTCATTTAGAATGGAAGAGCAGATAAAGTGCTTCCCAGATAAGGTCAAGTTAAAGGAGTTCATCATTACCAAGCCCTTATTATATGAAATGTTAAAGGGACTTGTCTAAGAAAAAGAAGATAAAAAATATGAACAATAAAATGACAACAAACTCACAACTATTAACAAATGAGCCTAAAAGAAAAGAAAAACAATGAAAAAAATTAAGCAAACAACCAGAACAGGAATAGAGTCAGAGAAATGGACATCACACAGAGGAAGGTCAGTGGGGAGGGGGAATGGCGGGATGGTGGGGAGAAGGTACAGGGAAGAAGAAGCATAATTAGTATGCATAAAGTAGATGGGGAAAGATAAAAATGGTATGGGAAACAGAGGACTCAGAACTTACATGTATAACCCATGGACATGAACTAAGGTGGGGGAATGCTGGAGGGTTGAAGGGTCAGGGTGGAGACGGGATAAAGGGAGCAAAGTTGGGAAAACTCTAATAGCATAATCAATAAAAATAGTTAAAAATAAAATAAAATGAAATTCTGTCACTTCCTCAGAATTCAGATTAAATGCCAAATTTGAAAAAAAAAACTTCTATTGCAAGTTTATAATATAGAAATCTATGTAAATTATTTATAACTTGATTATATCTATACTCTTGTTATTTTTAATCACTTTGCCATTATAGGATGTTTGCAAAATTATGGAAGTGCACAAAGAAGAAAACAAAATTAGCCTCAATCTCACTATCCTGAGATGTACCTTGTCAACTTTTCAGAGAATATTCATCTGATAATTTTTCCTGTGTGTACACACAATTAGAATGGTTTTAACATGGTGCGCATTGCATACATTTTCAAAACAAATTCTTTTTATATTCATTGAATTTTTCTTCAAGATGCAGAGAATGACTATAGTATTAGAGTATGTGACTATTAATGAAATATTAATATTAGTAAAATATTAATATTCAGAGACTCTAATGAAAACATGGTTTTAATGAAAGCCATTGAAAAGTGAAAACTCCATGATAAATGTTTTAACAATGTTTTTCTTCATTTAAATTAAGTATATGACCGCATAATCTGGGAATTTTGAAGAAAAAATAAAAATACATTTTTAGTCAGGCCACAATGAAAACAACAAGGAATTCAAGAATACTATGCTGAGTTTCACACTATCATTCTTACTACTTCTCAGCAAACTGTTGAAAAAATCAAATTGTGACATTTCCAGATGGAGAATCCAGAGCTCTAAACCCTCCTCCTGTTGTATTTCACCAGCGTTTGAAGAATGTTGGTGGTCTTGCAAGAGAACCTCCTGATCAGAGAGGCGAAGCGGCCATCATCAGGGGCTAGCCTAGGAACAGCAAAACAGGATTTCCTTTCTCGGACCAGAAAAGACAGCTGTTCAGCCAAGATCAGTCTTTTCTTCTGCCAAACCATTTATTGGGGTATGAAAAGAAAATATTAAACCTTTATTTTTATTTCCTTACTTAAAAATTACATTTTCTGTGTATGTCTTATATATTATATTAATACAGTAAGAGAGATTTTATAAATAAGTGTATATGTTGGGGTTAACTAAAATTTCAAGTGTATTTACACAAAAAATATACTTTTAAAAACTGTTTTTTAAAAACCTTTTTCATCATAGGAGTATATAATCAAAACATTTAGAGATCACTGCTTAGCATCCCTCAAAATCATTTCTTTCATTGGAGTGTTGCAGGAGATTTTAAGTGGTGGAGAACTATATCTCCACTGGAAAATGCACTGTTTAAAATTACTTTTTAATATATGTCTTTTTGGCAGCTAAACTCATTAGTGAGTAAAGTCTGACTAAGGAACAGGATCTTCCGCAACCCCTTCCTTGTGCCAATCGAGAAGGTACGTTTGCTCATTCAGCGCAGAGCACTGATCTGAGCACTGCGAGGAAACAGACGGGATTAAGAGTGGTCCAGATGAGAATCTACGATTCAAGCAAAAGTCAGGGGGGAACTCTTAGTTCCAACTGGGGATACGGCAAGCTTCCAAAGTAGAGGAGAGTCCCATAGGTCTGATACAGGGAGCTTCCCTGCCCTGGGAGGAAACGAAGCAGAGCCATGAACTATTTGGTCTGTTGGCAGGAAAAAAAAAAAACAAAAAACAAAAAACAAATAGCTCCAAGAGGCAAGACGCCAGGGTACTCAGAGTGATACAGAAAAAGCCGTCGATTGGACTGGAACGGAGATCATAAAATTCTAGGATATCGTGCTACAGAGTCTGAGCAACAGCCTGTAAGACCACTGATACCACGCCCACTTTTATACCGAAGAGACTGAGACTCAGAGAGGTCAGTGATGGCATGGCTGGACAGCACAGCCAGCCTCTAATCCAATGGTCCTTTCACTTCTAATTTGTAACTCTTAGAAATGTAAAACAAAAATAAAATGCTTTTCTAACAATAATTGTATTATGGGCCCTTTTAAATCCATATGTTTGAAAACTTGCTAGAGTGCACACATCTTCCGTCATTAAAGTGTTAATGACAGAAACTGTGATCTGTGTGCCTCCCCACCCCCAGTGTCGGAATAGTGCCTGGACCATAGCAGGTGCCCAATAAATGTGAAGGAAATGAAACCTGTCCTATTTTCATTCTGCAGTAAACAAGTCCATCAAATTTGAATTCAATCAAGGAAGTCAATTAGAGAATATGCACACAAATACATTGGAAATGAATTTATGTCCCTTAATTATGGATATGGAACTTTATTTATGAAAACTAGGATCTTTGAATTTCCAGTTGACAGCTGCCTAATTATAGAATTAGAGCACAGTGGTAGAAAGTACACAGGAGTCGGGAGTTAGATTCAAGTACAGTCTTGGTTCTATGCTTTATTTAACCCCGAATAAGACTTTATTTAACCTTGGATAATTTCTGTAAGTTTTGGTTTCACATAGGTAACATAGGAATATTAATACTACTTTGCAGGATTGTTGGAAGGATTAGAGATATAAACTATGTTTAAAGTCCCTGTCACATACTAGGCACTCAGTTGATTGTTGCTATTATTGTTATTTTCTATTTAAATTTTTTAAAAATTCTGTTATGCTTCCTGACAAACAGTCCTTCTGTTGGATGGAATTCCAAGCTGGCACAATCTGTGGATATGTCTATAGGCATATAATTTTCAACCTTCGTATATTAAACGCAGAATAAAGCTGTAGGTATGGGTAACCTTATCTCAGTTGTTTCATATCTGGGAAAATATCACCATTCATTTAATAACTGATATCAAAATAGGGCTAAAACAACCTACAGGATAGTAGTGAAGTTGGGTTTAAATAAATCTGTTTATATTTAAATCTCTCCACTTTCTGGTAGAATGAATAGTTTTATTAGAAAATAAGCAGGAGAAAGGTGGGAGGTGTGGGTGGCTCTGGCAGCTCGGGACAGAGTGCAAGTGGCAGAACCACCATGATTCTGGAGAGGTTCTTCAGGGTCTCCTCCGTCCCTCAGTCTGCAGTCTCAGTCCATCGGAGGAGGAATATTGGAGTTACAGCAGTGACATTTAATAAGAAATTTGATCCTGTATAGAAACTCTCTGTGGACAAGAATGGAGAGTGTAGAACTAAGTGGCAGTCATCTGGAGGACCAGCTGATACTGGCCCAGAGTACCAGCAAAAGTTGGAGAGGGAGCTTTTTAAGCTTAAGGAAATGTATGGTAAAGCAGACATGAATGCATCTCCTGACTTCAAGTTTGAAAATCCCAAATGTGAAGTCATCGATAAACCCCAGTCCTGAAGAAATGTGAAATTGACCTGGTAATATGCCCTAGGTAGATTTTACAACCAACCGATCAGAAGTATCAGAGTAAACATACTTTTCAACCACTTCAAATGTTCTTTAATTCTGATTCCCCCACAAAATTATTTGGTGATGTTTGGGGAAAAGAAGAAAACAATCAGTGTGCAAATTTTTATTCCTACACATTCTCTCCACTTTCCCTACATAGATCCTCTTAATCTCAATGGTTCTCCTTGGGTTCTTAACAGGTAACAGTGGATTTTAAGCATAGTATTTACCACATTCTGTGGTATTCCCCTTCATTCTGTGGGGAAATTGATTTGATGGGAACAATAGATTTGGAGTTCCAACTTGGGGCAACGTGGAGAATTTACAGAAAACATAGACAGCAAAGTAAACAATATCTTTAGAGAACTTATTCCCGAGCCAGAGCAGACTAGCAGAGTCATTCTTTTGCTATGCATCTTATTTTGCTAGAGACATAAATCTCTGTTATAAAATCAGCTGAGGCCTCTGCTATGCAACTTTATGAAGCATATGCTTATGAGCTTTACAAAGTTTCTATACCCCGAGAGCATCCTACCCATTCCCCATTCCCTCAGGAATTTTTCATTAGAGGCTTGAGATGTGTAACTTAATAGGGTTCATGATCTTCATTCTGTTTTTCCTCTAAACAGGCCTCCTAGGAGTATTAATTTACACAGTCTGTTTCAGTAGAGACTTTAACACTAAAAATGTCAAATTATTAGCCACCCGATTTTTTGTCATTTATAAGCTAAGTCTCCGTGATCCAGTTCCCTTTCACCTGAGAAGTCCATGTGAGATGAGTCCCAACTTCTTTGCAGTTATCCGACAGAATTTCAGCACTCTGGGAATTCTATGTGCAAATCTCAACCTGCAGGCGGACATTACCTTTTAACCTTCAACACCCCCTTCAAAGAAGACAAGTTTCATCCTGCTTGGTAGTAGACATTAGCTAAGTTCTAATAGCCCAATCTTTTTTGCCTTTGTATCAGCAACACAATTTTCCCCAAATTGTTTGCTTTTCTAATAAAAAGGAATTTTAAAAAAATTGGAAATATCCCATATTGTAATGGGCCCTTACTTTGTAACAAGAGTCTTTACAGGGGCCTGTTTGGAGTTTCTGAGCTTTGGCCAGTCTCCATCAAAGAAAAGCAGAGTGGGAGGACTTGGGGTCCCGTAGAACTCTGCACCGCTTCCCAGCTGCAGTGGGACAGGCCAGATCAAGGCGCGGGCCCTGCAGAACTCCATATCAGAGCCCTGATTCGAGCCCTGGAGAATGCATGTGTCCACATAGCTCACATGGTCCCCTTTACATCTTCACTCAAATGCCACTTCCCTTAAGTGACACCTTTCCTGACCACCCTTTCTAAAATTATACTCTTCCCACCCTGCTTCTCTGCTTTATTTTTATCTGAAGCACTCATTACAATCTAAAGTACTATGCAGTTTGAAAACATACCCTATTATCTACCTGCTTTTTAAAACGTAAGCCCCATGATGGCAGGATCCTTCACCCTTTTTGTTCATACCAGTATCTCCGGCACCTAGAATACCACATGGTGCATATTAAGTGCTCAATGTACATTTGTTGAATGAATGAACACATGAATGAAGGACAGACTGAGGGGCAGGCCTGGGGCCATTTACTGCCATTCCAGATTGCCCTCAGCCAAGGACACCCAGCTCATCCTTTTCCAAGATCCACGTAGTTCTTAATAATGGAATGGCACCTCTACAGATTCTGGTTGTAACCTCTGAAAGTATGAAGTCTGCTGAATCGTCTCTTCATTGGTTATTGACCTGGTCAGGTGTGCATTAGGTATTCTACGGCTCTTTGTAAGCATAAGCCAACTGTCTCAAGCCTCACCCTCCTATGGGTACAAGTGAGATTATATTTACATTGAAATAGAAATCACAAGAGCTCTTAGCTTCCACGCACTTCCACCTCCTGTCATTGCAGGAACTCTCCACATCTCCCTCAACTTATTGCTGTTTGCTTTCTCCCATTTCAACTTTTCCAACGGCCCCTCCCACCATCTCCGCTGCCAGTGCCCTCTGGAGAAAGGTCCCACCAGGCCCAGCACCTGAAACACTGGGAGTCTCCTCTTCTCAACACCACAGATTCTCTGTGGGCTCTGGGGAGTGAGGGAAGGAGGGCAAGCAGCTCTGTTTCTGCTCGACACCTTAGTGACCACAACTGCTTCTGGGCCTCAGTCTACATGTGGTTCAGATTTTACAATTTATGGGCAAATCCTCAGGTTGGTGGGGAGTCAAGAACTTGGATCCTCTCCACCCCTTCTTTTTTTCCCTCTCTCCTTCCAGGTGCTCATGCAAAATAACACCCTTCAACTCATGCACCCAACTCAGATGTCCCTGTGCAGACAGACTTGACAGATGGGACACCTGAAGTTGTCGCCATGGTCCAGGGGCCTCTAGTCTATGACCTTATAGGACATCTTGTAACCAACCCTTCCTCGTCCTATTCAGAGGGCCCCTTACTGTGCCAGCCCTTTTCTGACTCTTAAGTGCACTCATGGTCAATCGGGAGTCAGTTCTAACTCTGCCCTCCTGGGAATACAATAGCAGTTCTCTCAATGGTTTGGGGCCAGTCTGCTGCAGACTTCTGTCCACAGACCCACTTATTTCTTTCTTTATACATCTGCTCACTGAACGAAACACAAACCAGCACAGCCCTAATGGATTTAGGGCAACTTGCCTCTTTGAAAATTAGTGTTCTTACACATCACAATGAAGAGTTTCCTGGTAGACAAAACAATCCTCAAGTCATTCTCCTATGGTATCTTTCTTTACTTATAATATCCAGTTGTCCTTTTCATATCCTTTCATGCATTTAGTTCTCCTCCCTTCACCCACACAAAACCTCTGTCGACATACAACATTCTATACAGGCTTTGGGCTTGAAAATACGGATTTTAACAAAAAATATACATCCTTCACAAGGGAATATGCTCTCTTCAACATCTTTTAATGATTTGGTTGTAGCCGAAAGATGCCTATCAGATGTAAGCAGAGAAACTAGGAGGCATTGTTGTCTGAGGTGACCGGTGTTTGGTTCCCACCTCTGAGTCATGGAGGTCGGTCATCCAGGAGTTACAGTCCTGGGCAGGGAGCGCACCATAGCTGCTCCTGAGGCTGAGGTCTTGTAGCCGCTCCGGGACGGGACCCCTCTCCCCCTGCCGGTGTCACCGTGCACTGCGCCTGCGGAGTCCCCTGCCACTTTACGCCATTGCTCTGCTCACTTACCCTACTTTACTGTAGCTTTAGGATGAACAGAAATTTCCTGAGGTCTCAACATGTGCTTCTCTTTTTAAATGGCTCAAAGCTGAAAAAAAAAAAACCGAAACGTTGAAAATCAACCGTTTCTCAGAGGAAGAAGAAAATATGTAGGGTTTGTCACTGCCAGGAAAAGTGGCACTAAACTTTCACCCAGAATTATATACTATCCCTTTCTAAGGGCTATTTTTAAACGCCCGGGCTGGCTCTTGCATAGCAACGAGATAGTCTGCCCAACTGGGGCTGCAGACCACTTCGAAATCTCTTATCCAGGAGCCTGCAGGCCCCAGGCCAGTTCCAGCTGAAAGTTCTTTGCTAGATAGTGGCCTGGTCTGCTGTCTCTCAGGCTCAGTTCGAAGTCCACAATTTTTATAAATAAATGTTTCTTGTGGAGAGGGTGTTTTAAGGTTACTGCTCCCGGAGTCTGTTTTTCCAGAAAATGTGAACTGTTTTTATTATCAAATGTCTTTTAGCCTTGTGACCTGAAACAAGTATCACAAAGGTTTGAATGTCCTAAACTTAAAAACAAAATCCTGCATACTCCAGCATTTTAATAAGTGAAAATGTCAATTTGCAATTAAGGCTCAAATTTTCATTCACTAAGTGGCTGACACTGATTCTACTTGGAACCACAGCTGATTTATTTATCCTGGAATAAATGCAATGCCATTATGTCTTGGTGACAACAGAAATAAGCTTTGGCCAGGTCTGTGCATAGTTTGGGGATGAAGAAAATAAGTTCTGAAAGGCAATGGGCATTGCTGATTATAGATTTTTATTAGGAACAGATGTGGAGCTGGGGTTTTTAGTGGTAGACCAACTGTTATTGAAACAAGCAGCTGACTAAGAACCATATAGCTTCTTTTTTTAGGAAAGAGAAATATTAACAAATTGAATTCATAACCTTTTTCTTCAAGAGATCACTCAGTCGTCAAAAACAAACTCTAAGATATGCATTTCTGCGTGTGTTGAACAGCACACACACAGGGGACGCTGTGTGTTAACATATCTTCAGGCTAAAGCAGAGGTTTGGAAAGTAATTATAACAATTTCTTTTACCACTGTGCTAAAGCTCCAGATCTCTCCACTTCCAATTTATTTAAGGCTACCCGCTTCTAACAGTTTCATCCTCTATACTATAGAGTATCGTAGTGCTAATGACAGGTTGTATGTTGTGTTTTGTTTGTTCCAGGGCTATTTTCCTCTTCCTTCAAGGACAGTGTAAGCATGTCTCATGCTTGCCATGCATTTTGGGCTGGGTCAGCTAAGGGGGAGATGTTCGACATTACTGATCACTTTCATCTCCACCTACCATCCCCCCCTTTGCCCCAGTCATTTATTGAGACCCTTCATTTAAAGATACTGCCCTGAGATTTCAAATGGCACTTCCAATTGTCTACCATTGGCCAGAACTTATTCACATGGCCAGACCTAGCTTCAAAGGAGTCTGGGAAATGGAGAATTACTCTGAATGGCCATGTGCCAAGTTAAAGAATCAGGGTTCAACTTTGTAAAAGAAGGGAAATCCATTTGTGAATAATAGTAGTCTGTACCACAGATTTGTACCAATTTACACTCTTATCAATGGTATGAGAGCTCCTTTTTCCCCGTTTCCATTAAAATTTAGTATTGTCAGACACTAATTTTTGTCAGTCTCATAGACACTTGTTTATTTTTTAAAAAAATGTTTATATCCATGTCCTACTTCCATTCCCTTGCCCCTTGGCCAGTCTAATGTATTTAATATATACCTTTGTTTATATTGTGCTAATGAGTATTTTTCAATATGCACCTACTTTTAAACTTCTAATTTGTAAAAGTTTGCATCATAGGTCTTTTTTCACTAAGCACTGTGTTTTTAAGGGTCATTTGCGGTGCTGTTGTACACTATTCGACTGCCTCTGACTGCCACGTAATCATCTGTTACACTCACTCACCATCTTACTTGTCCATCTTCCTGATGATGAACAGTCAGGTTGCTTCAAATTTCCCAACATCACTTACGTCTTACAATGAGCCCATGGGATGAATATCAGTGTTCTAATTTTACAGATGAGAAAACTGAAGTTCAGAGAAGTTTAAAAATTTGCACCAAGTCCAATAGCTAATGCACTCTACTGCCTTAGGCTGATGGCCTCTAGAAAGAAGGAAAGGGTGCCAGAGAAAGTCCACTTGCAAGTATAAAAGGTAAAGTGTTTCTCTGGTATGATTTCAGAGGTTCCAGGTAAGGTCTCTGGCTCTAAAGTGTTTCCTGTATTCAGTTCTCATGATGCCCCAAAGTTAAAAGCAGAGATTCTTTTCTTTGATTTGATGATTCCTCTCTGAGGTTTACAAATAGATTGTAAATCTCACTGGCTATTTATGCCTTGTGGTGAAATGCATTTTTAGTTGCTTTCTGGCGGTAAAGGATCAGGTGAGCTGTGCAGCTATTGAGGTGTGAGAGGGCAGTGTATCAGTGGGAACTCCATGAATCTATGAAAACTGGCTCCAACACATGGCGGTTCTAAATAGTTTTCCAAGTAGTTCTTAAAGCATGGTCTCCAGCCATGGTAGCAGCATCACCTGGGAACTTGTTTCAGGCCCCCATCCAGACATCCTGAAGCAGACACTCTGGAGGAGGAGCCCAGAAACCTGTGCTTAATGAACCCTCCAGGTGATTCCAATGCGCACTGGAGTCTGGGAACCACGAGGATCTCCTCTCTTAACAAGAAGGCCAGGGTTAAGCAATCAAGGCTGGTAGTGTGCTTTAGCGATGCCTCTGAGGACTTCTTCTCTCCCCCACTCTGACATATTCAGCGTATGGCTTTCATCTTCACAGGATGCCACATGTTCACCCCAGGTAGGAAAGAAGGGCACTGAAGAGTGGGTGGGGCCTGTATCGAGAAAGCAAAAGTCAGACATCCTCTGCTTATTTCTCCTTGACAGTATCACACAGCCATGCTCGGGTGCTGCAGAGTCTGTCTGTGAGTGGGTACTGTGCACACTGCCCTTGTTCCCAGGCCCCCACATCGGGACTGCTTTAGGAAGAAGGATGTGCATATTGATGTTGTGGGTGGGCAGATCAGCAGGCTCTACTAACTGCACTTAAAAGCAGAGATAGGATGTAGGAGACCATTCAGCATGGCGTGGGTCCAGCTCCCACTTGGAGATGCACAGGACCCAAGCCCACGGATAGGTTCTCTCATGGGGAATCAGGCCTGCATTGTACCTAGACTGCTATGAGACTTGCTTTTGCTAAAACTCCTTCACCCTGAATTGAGGCAGCAAATATTTACTGCAAAGTAACTTCCTAAAATCCATGCTAAACCTTCCAAGGATGAGGGTAATTGGTTCAACCACTTTTCCCTTTGCATTTGCAAATATCCTTCTTCTGTGATGTGATTAGTGGCATAGGCTCCTTTGTTTTCTATAAAGGCAACCACCTAAAATGAACCTGTGCATAGTAAATGAGGACCATCATGTAATGTGCCCAGAAAAGAAAGAAAGGCTGGTCATGGCAGGGGCCGAGGCTTTTCTCCTCTTGAGAGAAAAGCCATGCTGTCCCTTTTCCTCCACAGGACTGGGTAGTCTGTGTGAATTTCTCATGCCTCATCCACAATGTGGCAGACCCCACGAGCCAGGGTCCACATCAATAGGGGAAGCCAAAATAGAGCGGTAAGTGGTCATGAATAGACTTAACCTGCTTCATAATTGTTCTGGAGGCTGGCCTTAATATGGGGACAGAAGAGCTCACCACTCTTTACAATTCCGGACACTCAGAGAGATTGCTGTTTCACCTGCGGGAACAGCAGTTGTTTGGATTTGTGGCCAGCAGTTCCCTTTGGTCCTCAGGGATCAAGAGAAGGTCCATAATTCACAGTAACTAAATCTGAAACACTAGCCTCAGCGCTGAGAACGTACTCTCTCCTGCAAAAACCACAGAAGCGATTAGCAGTGGGACAGAAACAGATTAAGAAGGGCTCCTTCGGATGAGTTTGTTTACATGAACTCCCCACAACCCAGGAGAAGAGATCATCATTTATTTTTGCCTCTTGGCCTTGGGCCTGTTTTTTTTCCCTGAGTATCTCTGCCTGTTGGCTTAACTCTCTAGCTCAGGGAGTTTTTCACTTTCTACATGTACTTGGGAATAGGCTCCAGCTTGGAAAGAAAATAAATATCTTTCTCTTAGTCCTCCAAAGGCCACCTTTTGAAAAGAAAAGCCAGACCTGCCCTGTCTCAAGCATTGGGGAGTTATGAAGTGCAAGAGGGACCCTTTACTCAGTAGCCCTTGAGCAAGCCCGCTGCAAGCGCGCTGCCTCCAGCCTTCTGCCGGGGAGGGGTGGGGCTGCCACAGCTCACAGAGACCTTTCTTGTTTCCCAGCTCCAAGGAGTGGGTTGCACCCATCAACACTACAGGTGGGTCCTACGAAATTGCCAAACAAGCAGCTGCACAGCCCAGGGACTTTGAGCTGTTTGCAGCTCTCCTCTCTTTGTACCCCTGCCAACTCACACACACCTGGGATTTTACCAGCTGCCCGCCCACTGCAGCCCCCTTTCCACCATGTGACCTAATCCTCACTCCACCTGCTCCTCTCAGGGCAGCAGCCCCATCCCCACCTTGCCGAAATCAGGCCTGGGGAGGTTTGAACAAGAGCTACGTTGTTCATGCCTAACACAGCCAACTCCCAGTAATTTCATGGCAAATTCTGAGGGATTAAGATTTACTACAAAGAAAGGCTGGAGCTGACAATTAATCAGCTTGATCACTTGGGGATCAAATTGAATCGTACAGGAGACCTTGGCTCTGAAATGGAACCAATTTCTCTCTTTGGCATGGTGTATGTATTGGACTGAGCATACAAACATCTCTGTCCCCACCTTCCTTCTTTGCATACAGATGTTGGTTTGCAATTTTAAAACACAGCAAGGGCTGAGGCAAGTACTGCAGTCTGGGTGTTTAAAGTGATGCAGGGCTTCTATTTCATTCAGTAAAGAGTTATTTTGTCCAAGAAGTCTCTCAGGTGCTGGGGCAGTAACTCTGAATAACCTCAGATCTGTAACTTCAGGAAGGTCAAAATCCAGTGAAGGACCTGGAAAGGCTATTCGTACAAATTTGACCATCTAGCACTAGCAGTATAAAAATCGACAGAAAATACTAATTCTGACTGGGGATTAACAATGACTTCACAGAGGAAGTGGCATCTAAGCCTAGTTTTGAAAGACTGAGTGGTAATTCCTACTTTCTCTCTTTGGCCAGACACAGTGAAATGACCTGCAGTCGGGACCTTTTCTTTAATTGTGCCTGACATTGGTCACACCATTACTGCTCCTGACATTCTCTGCATGACTGCAGTCCAAGGCTACAGGCGGTAATCACCTTTGAAAACTGCCAACAAACATGAATAACTCTTCTGGTGCCAACTTTTCTCAAGGAAGTAATAAAGGTACTCTTGTGGCCAATAGCAGTAAGCATGAAAGTCTCTTTCTGGCTCCCTCACTGCCTTGTGACTTTGGACATAATATATCAATTCATTGCCTTTACAAACGTGGTTTCTTTACCATGGTGTTAATCAATCAACAAATGAGTTGTAAGCACTTACTATGCGCTTGGTACTTATTCATCGCCACTTCTCTGAGTCACAAAAGTGCAGAAAAGATGAAAAAAATAGGGAATAGAAGGTATGATAATGGCAACATATAAGTAAAGAAACAGCCTCGTGATCTTAAAACAGAGTGTCATTTTCAGAAGTCATGGGAGCAGCCAATAAGTTTGTAGTTTTCCAAGTTTAGAATTCTAATAAATTTTCTAGTACCTTTCAACACCACCCCCTCCCCCAAGATACACACACACCGCCACCTCTGTTCCTCTCTCAATCAAAGATCGCTGACTGTGTAGACTAGTAGGCCCCCCGTGCTCTGCACCAATATATCTGGGTCTTTTTGGAAACAGAGGATTACATTTCTTTAGCTCCTTGAGTTTAGGCATGGCTATATGTCTTGCTTTTACTAATGAAAAGTGAGTACAAGCCCTGGCTGGTGTGGCCCAGTGGATTGAGCACTGGCCTGGAAACCAAAAGGTTCCTGGTTCAATTCCCAGTCAGGGCACATGCCTGGGTTGCAGGCCAGGTCCCCATTGTGGGGCACGCAGGAGGCAACCACACACTAATGCTTCTCTCCCACTCTTTCTCCTTCCCCTTTCTCTAAAAATAAATAAATAAAAATCTTAAAAAAAAGTGAGCAGAAATGGCATTTCTTATCTGAGTCAAAGCATCTCTTCGGCAGTGCTCAGTTACACATCATATTCTGCCTCAGCTTCATGGAAGCATACTCCCATAAGGAGGTACCTTGCTGAACCATCTGAAGGAGGTTAGCTTCCCCAAAGAGTCACACCAAACTGCAGTGGCCTATACTTCAGTGAAAAACAGAAAACAACAGCTTTTTTAATTTCTTTGAAAGCCATCGAGATTTGGGGGTTGCATGTCACTGTAGTATAACCTAGGCATCCCAACTAATGAAAAAACTGATAAACCATCATTAACTGTTAAAGTGTAAGAGATAAGAGTAGATAAGATCACACACACTCTAAGATTGACAAACAGGAGTCATCTCAAGGTATTTCTGTGCATATTTCTAAGGCCCTTTACATACGGGCCTGCAGCAATCACTTAAATTATCTCATTTCAGTTCTCACAACAGCACTATGTGATAGCTAACATTCCACAGATGAGAGTTACACAGAGTTCAAGCAACTGGCCCAAGATCACGTAAAATTGGCCAGTGTGATGCCGAAGCCCAGGTTGTTCTTTTATTCCCTCTGCCTGTCAGGATGCTTATCTAGATCGGCCCCTTCTGGTTGTATTTCATACACATTCACTAAAGCTAAAGCCCACATGGACCAGGTAATTAGCTTCCTTTTGTTCCAGTGATTTCTACCCTCGTTCCCATGTGAATTCTGAATCATGTATCTAATGACATCAGTGTCAAAGAAACCAAATAGAAAAATGGGGACTGAATGGAGCAAATCTACCCCAACTTTTGAAGAATCAAACCAGATAACTGGCCAACAGAGTCCTCATTATGTGTAAAAACCAAGCGAGGCTTTTATGGAATACATAGAGTAAACAAACCAACCAACCAACCCCCAGAATTTCTAAAACTCTAAAAAGGTTGTCCACTCTTGTCTTTTCCTAGGAAAGGCGGTTGTAACTAAACCAAGATAAGTGTTTATCAGTCCTCTAACTTCACAATCTCCAAGAAAGTTTCCATAATTTATTTAATGTCGCAATTTGTTTTGCTTGTGCCCCTAACTATGGTTAAACTCCCCAAATATGCATGTGGCTTTGCAGTCCAGCATCAGGTTATACACGGGACAGTGCAGCTGTATGAGGGTAGGGACCATGATGGTCTTGTCCATTGATGCGTCTCTGTGCCTACCACGAGGCTGGAAGGCAGTAAGCTGCTAGAGGCATTTGTTACATAGGTAAAGTTAAAGAACTGTTGACTACTAACAGGGATTACAAAACAAAAACAGAAATAAGTATGATTTTACAAAACTAAAAGAAAGACTTGCTGTCCTGGCTGGGTAGCTCAGTTGTTTAGAGCATCTTCCTGATATGCCAAGGTTGCAGGTTCGATGCCCAGTCAGAGCATATGCAAGAAGCAATCAACGAATGCATAAATAAGTGGAATAACAAATCCATTCTCTCTCTCTTCCTTAGCCCCCTCCCACCACTTCCTTGCAAGACTTGCTTTAGCCAAACACATGAAGGACTGCCACCTAAGATCTGGTTGTGCAACCATAACTAGGTTGCGTAGGTTTGTTTGTCTGAAGTCTAAATTTAAAAATGGAAAAGGATTTCTTCCTGTACACTTAGGTGGAACCTTAGGTTTTTCTGTTGTATGCATCTTAAATATTAATAAGAATTCTAGTACTATTTGTAATATATTCCTTTGGTGAAGGAAGAAATTTAAATTGGGAGCTTTTGGAGAATTTCAATTGGAGGTGTACTAGCATCTGGACTTGGCTTTTGCAAGTGGAAGCAAAAGCTCAGTTGAATGAGCAGTGGACATGCACTGCAAAGCGAGATGCCAATGTAGCAAGAGACTGCTTGAGGAAGCACACATTCCTCTCTGAAGGTAATCATCTGGCTCAACAACATCCCCCTGCCCCTGCTGGGCAGCTGGTCTGCTAGAAGTATCCATTGCTTTAAAAAATGAACAGCTCTTTATTTAGTAAGTCTAATTTCAATGTATGTAGCATCATTTCATAGTGAAGGTAAAAGATAAAAGTTACCAGAGAGATTTAATCAAGTATAATATAGATGAGCCTATGTGGTAGAGATTGTAAAAATGTAAGATATATTATACACATATATGCATGTCATGAGAGCTCAGCTCTAGAAATATGACTGCTTTCTTTTGTGTTATTAAGTCAGCTCCAAACCCATAGCTCAATTTCCTTCCCTTTCTGCAGTTAGTTGTTAGCATGTGTGTAGGGTTTTTTTTAAATGACTTCGTTTATTTTTAGAGAGGAGAAAGGAGGGAGAAAGAGAGGGAGCAGAACATCAATGTGGGGTTGGCTCTCACATGCCCCTTTCTGGGGACCTGGCCTGCAACCCAGGCATGTGCCCTGACTGGGAATTGAACTGGCGACCCTTTAGTTTGCAGTCCTGTGCTCAATCCACTGAGCCACAGCAGCCAGGGCAGAAAGTGTGTAGTTTTAAGGAGAGGTTTAAATAAATGCTTTGTCCACTAGAGCAGGGATGTCAAACTCATTTTCACTGGGGGCCACATCAGCTTCACAGTTGCCTTCAAAGGGCTGAATGTCATTTTAGGACTGTATAAATGTAACTGCTCCTTAACTAGGGGAAAGGAGCTCAGCACTGCTGCCAGGTAGAAACAAGGTGCCAGGCCAGATAAAACAAGATGGAGGGCTAGATTTTGCCCTTGGGCTTTGTGTTTGCCACCTGTGCACTGGAGTGGTAAAGAATGGAATTGTGATCAGGGGCATGCACGTCTAACCACCTTGTGAGCTCCTTGCAGGCAGAGTCTGTATCAGACCAGTTTTTAAGAATCACTACAGCACTTGGTTTTGCAGTACACAGTAAGGGCCTGTCAAATGAGCTAAGTATATACTTATATCGCCTAATAAGGTTAAGTTTATATTTGTGCAAACTCTACAACAAATACGTCGCTGGCCTTTTTCTTTATTAAAGACTATCTTAGAGCAGTTTTAGGTTCACAGCAAAATTGAGAGCAAGGTACAGAGTTTTTCATAGCCTCCCCCGTTATCAGCATTGGCCACCATAGCAGTACACGTGTTACAACTGATGAGCCCACACCGACACATCATAGTCACCCACAGTCCAGAGTTTACCTCGGGCCACTGCTGGTGTACATTCTATGGGTTTGGGCTGCCAGCTTTTTGATAATGGAAACTTGTTGATTTTGCTTTTAAAATTTACTGGGTTTGGTTTTAGATTCATTATGAAAAATGCTTAATTTTTACATTTTTAAAATTTCAAAATAATCACAAATTTACAGAAAAATTAGAGTTACAGTACAAATAACTTTTCTGAACCATTTGAGGGTATGTGCCACCTGATGCTCCATCACCCTGAAATCTTTAGTGTTGATTCTCTACATGACCCCAGTTCCACCATCAAAGTTGGGAAGTTAACGTGGGTGCACTGCTGCCCTCTACTCCTCAGAGCCTATTCAGGATCCTCCTATTTTCTCCTCAGTGTCTCAACTTTGCTGCAAAAGGATCCAGTCTATAATCCCACCTTGCATTTCGTTATCACCCATCTTCCCTTTCCTTCTGTTGGAAAGAGCTCTTCAATCTTTCTTTGGTTTGCATGAGCCTAACACTTTGAAGTGTACAGGGCAGTTCCTTTGCAAAATATCCCTCTATTCGGATTTATTGCTACTCTCTCCCGATTTGATTCAAGTTCTAAATCTTTGGCAAGAATAATGCAGAAGTGGTGCTCCATTCTGTTAACGTCCTGATGCGTGGCACCCCATTTCCACCTGTCCCTCACAGGCACTGTTCAGTTCGGTTGCTTAAGGTAATGTTCACCGGGCTTCTCCACTGCAGTTACTACTTTTTCCCTTTCTAATGAGTAAATGCTCTGTGGGGAGATATTTTGTTGCTATGTCAGTATCTCATTCCTCACCCAAGTTTTACTTTATAAAGTAAAATGTAAGTTTTCATACATTCCTATTTTATTTGCTCTGTTAAATCTATTTGTATAATTATTTCTCTTAACGCTGACATTGTCCTGCATTTGTCAGTAGAAGCTCGTTCAAACGTGATTCTGTGCTTTTTCACATGACTCCATCATTCCCTTGGGCACTTCCTTGGTTTCTGGCACAAAAATAAGTTTCAGGCTCATCTTGTACTTCATTCACCTGCCCACCCATGGAATTAGCCGTTTCTCTTAGAAACCCTGGTTCCGTTTAGTGCAGAAGCCAATATCCTTCCCCACGTGTGTTCATTCTGCCAGAAGGGCTGCTCCCAGTTGCTCTCAGTGAACAGTGAGTAAATATTGGTGCAGATCCACATATTTACACATACATTTATATTTGTATTACACATCTATATTTATTTCTATACCTATCTATTGCAAATCATGAGTTCAAACTAATTTCTTCACTTCCTAGTTTTCTCCCATTATGTAGTCGTAATTTGTACGTCCCTTCTCCAGTAGTGAAAAATGTATGAACTGTAAGCTGAATTGTGTCCCCCACCCTGAAACTCATATGGTGAAGCCCTTATCCCCCAATGGGACGGTATTGGGAGATGGGCCTTTGGGAGGTGACTAGATTTAGGTGAGGTCATGAGGGTGGGACCCCTGTGGGGGGGGTTGGTGCCCGGTGGAGCCCAGAGCTCTCTGCCACGTGAAGACACAGCAGCCAGCTGTATGAGGGCCAGGAAGAGACCCCACCAGAGCTGGACCATGCTGACATGCTGATCTCAGGCTTCCAGCCTCCAGACCATAAAAATATAACATCCTGTTGTTTCAGCTACTTAGTCTATGGTATTTGGTTATGACAGCCTAAGCCAAGTAATACACACGGTTTCCATTACTCTTAATGTACTTATTTAACTGATCAATTTCCCTTGTTTAGGTTCCAACCCTCCACACTGGGTTGCCCTTCCATGGGGACACCCTCCTCACCTTACTTGGGCCCTGATTTCCCATTCTAGGCCACCATGTCTCAGTCCTTCCCCCCCACCCCCACTGTGAAATGCTACTTTACTCTGCTTCTCTGCTTCACCTAATGGCTTTAGGACAGAATTATTCAGGAAGCGAAGGAAATACATGTTGTTTAGTTCCCTACAATATCGCTTGATCATTTGGAGAGGTGAGTTTCATCAAACGCAAGTCTGAAAAGTTCATTATAATCACATATTTGAAGCTGGAAGGAGCATTAAAGGTAATCTAATTCAACTATCTTATTTTTTTAGTAACTATTCAATTTCTAGGAGTAATTTTCCTACTTAAAGAGAAATTGAGTCTTGTAAAAAAAACTCTTGCATTAATGGAGCTATGATTATAAAGAAGCTTCTGGAATAGAAACCACTGCTTTATAGAAACTTCTTTTTATTTATAGAAGCTCCATGGTTACTTGAAATGATGGACAAACTAATGCTGCATAGCAGTTTTAAGTAACTAATGACTACTTATGTCATTTCTTCATTTTATTCAATGTAATTCTCCTGCCCCTCCTTTGATTTCCAGCAGAGGGACTTAGAGAAAGAAACGAACTATGTTATGGCTCAAAACTTTGTTTTGTGAAGAAGCTAAAACAGGAAGGGGCACTAGTTATTCTTCAAACTACCACTGGACTACGAGAAACTGAATTAATTTGATTATTACCTCCCCGCCCCCACCCCCCACACACAACAAAACAAGATGTGGACATAACAAGTGTAAAGGCATCTACAGGAGACTGTGGAACAGGTAACTACAATGAGACTACCCGGGAGGGTCTAGGCTGTACCATGACCACAGAGAAGTGTCTTGCTGGGGAATCGTGAAGGACAGGGCTGCAGGAGAGACTACAGGCAAGTGTGTGCCTTCAAAGATGAAGCTGATTTAGGGATGAGGTGACAGAGACAGAGGTAAACCCAGGATGCAGAGAAAAGCAACAAAGGAACCAATACCTTCATGAGCCTGATTTGATTGGGGAATGGAGGGACTTATAAAAATGCAGTCAGAACAGAGCCTGCCTGGTGAAAATGAATGGAGTTCTGACTCTCCAGCTCTATGAAGTCTTTTAGATGATGCATTTCAGATAGCTTTGAGATCAATTGCAAATATAATAGAAAACCCAATGACAGTGGCTTAAAGGAATAGGGATGGATTTTTCTTATTAGAGGTTTCAAGGTTAAAGGTTGGCAGTGGCTCAACAGCTCAAAAATGTAGGATCAATATCTCCAGGATTCTCTTGGCCTCTCCTTCGTGATTCCCAAATGGTTTGTAGAGCTCCAGGCGTCACCTCTGCATTTAAGACAGGAAGAAAGGAAAAGTGTGTCTCAAGACGTATTTGTCACGCTTTATCAGAGAAACAAAAGCTTATCCAGATCCCTGCTCCATCATCACCCCCGCAGATTCGCTGAGCATCGGCCTGAATTTTCACATCATCCCTTCTATCTACACAGGAAGCTGGAAAGTGAATAGTTAACTTTCCCAGCTTCTATGGCAGAGACAGGAAGGGAAAAGTGATTAGGAATGGGTGTAAATCAATCTACTTGTCTGCCACAGAAGACTGATTGATTATTTTCCATTTATCATTTGGAATACAAAGGAAGTATCAGTTGGAGATAGAAAACAATTTTTTAAGCCTCACCTGAGGATATTTTTATTGATTTGAGAGAGAGGAATAGAGAGAGAGACATCGATGTGAGACAGCAACATTTACTAGTTGCCTCCCACACGTGCCCTGGCTGGTTGTCAAACCCACAATGTGGGTTTGTGCCCTGACCTGGGATTGAACCCACAACATTTTGGTGCACAGGACAACACTCCAACCAACTGAGCAGCACAGACTGGGCACCAGAAAAATTGTAATCATCCAGTCAAGCTATTGAGGCAGACAGGGATGCCTCTGTCCTTGAAGATCTTCAAGCTGATAAATATTTAATATTATGTGTCTTAGATTTAGACATTCAGCTGCCTGAAGCCTGGAGTGGGTGATTTTGTTAGGTCTATTGTTATTTTATTCACTATTTCAAAGCTATGCATTCCCTACCTCTTAAAGCACCATGAAATACAAACAACACAAGAGGGTTACCCCTTCTCTGTCAGTCCTTCTCCCCTTCCATCTACTTCACTGGAGAAATTCCAATGGCACTTTGCTTTTAGAGGTTCTAAGGGTAATATTGTTCTTATTATTCAAGACTAGTTTCAGGTATGTCAAGAAAAAACAACTGGATAAATGAGGTATAAGTAAAAGATCAGGAAATCAAGATTTGTTTAGTTTACCAAAATGCATTTGGATAAAGCTAAAAATTGATCTAAGACCCTATTAGGTGGATGTGAAGTAATTATTCGAATACGATGTGAGCATTTTACAACAGAGTCACAAAACTTTCCTAGACATAATATTATACAAGATCATGTGTTATGCTTACTTCTTAAGTAAACACATTTGTAAATTACTTGGCAAACGTGCAGAGAGCCCAGGGTTTATTTCTGCTTCACATTACACTGTAGTCTTGGCTGCACCAGGTTCCGTAATGGCAACAACTAACCTTTTCCAGACAATCGTTCATGCCCTGGGGCAGAGAAGACAATGTAGCATTGTGAACTTACACAAGATTTGCAAATGTGATGCAATTTTGATGTACCAGGGGTCTGAACTTCACAAACCCACCAGAGATTCTGGCTAGCCTACACTCGTCAGCCGGAAAGTATGAGGAAGATTGGGGTAAAGTCCCTTTTCCTAACCACCGTTAAAGATGATCTAAAAGATACTTTCTCCCCCTCTGGTCTTTTAAATGACCAGAAGGAAAATTGGGATTGGTTTCACAATAACGAAACAAATCATCTCTTTCTTACACATTTATTTTTATTACATTACTAGGTTAGTTCAGGGAAACTTACTTCTAGTGCTTCTGTAGAGTTTTGATAGCTGAAGCTTCTTGTTTTCACTGTGTACCAGGCTCTGTGCGAGGTGTTCTGTAAGTTGTCTCAAATTCATGGGATCCATTCAACAGATTTTTACTGAGCACCTGCTTATGAGCTGGTATTTGAAGTCTTGGAGGTATACGCTATTGTGAACCCTCACAGCACTACAAAGTAGCTGTTACTATCTACATTGTAAAAACTGAGAAACTAAGGCCCAGAGAAAGAAAACAACTTCTCAAGGTCACACAGAGTCTGTGGCAGGCTGGGTTGAACGCCAGGTCTTTTTCACTCCATGTTCCACACTTTTCACCCAGTATCTTGCTGCCTTTCTGCTATCACCTGGCCTTATTGTAAAGTCCCATCATGGTAAATGCATGAAATCTTTTTTGAGACTATGAATCTTGATCCTTTACAGTTACTTTGGCAAGACAGTTAATGCTAATAGGGTGAGAATTAAAATAGTACTCTGCTTTTGATAACTTAGTATAAAAGTTCACTCAGTTCTTTCCTCCCCGAACCTTTCATCTTCAAAATTTGATTTTAGGAACCTTTAAGTTGTGGGAATGCTAACCCATACTTCCACTAATTGTCCCCCAGGGCAGCCTGAGACCGGGAGTTAGGTGGGTCCTGGAGGCAAGTCTGCAGAGCAGTGAGGAGAGAACCCTGTGTCTGCAAGCAGGAGCAGAGTTCTTGATCTGCTTGCTCATCGTCTGCATAATCTTAAATTGGGTTAAATTCTGTGTGCTCTAAGTTCAGGGGGGTGAGAAACAAATAAGACGACTTAATATGAGAGTGGTTTAAAATTGGAAAGTAATATGTAAAGCAAAGAAAAACCGGAAGGACTGAAAATTAAAGGCAGCATGAATGAATACCTCAGCTCAACCGTACAAAACTTCTCATAAAACATAACTTAATAAAAGACTCCAGGGAGGGATAATGAAATTAAGTGTTGTCTGTCACATACCCTTTCGTACTGGTTTCTGGGGCATGAGATTCTGAGGAACGTTCATTCTTCTTGAGCATAAACACAACTGCGGTCAAGAGTGGATCCTTCTTGCCTCACCAATTTTCTAAAACTCAAGCATGGCAATTTAGCAGAGAAAGTTATCTGGTAGTATATCGATCACAGCTTCTGAGTGGAAAGTTCACAGTGGATTGGAGGAAAGGGCGGGCAGGCAGCCAATCGCCATTTGGTTGGCGAACCCTGAACCACCTCCACGTGCCACAGCAGGTTTTGAAATGTCCAGAGGCCCAGAGAGGCCACCAGGAAGGAAAGAGGACCAGAATGACTGGCGTTGCCCTAAAACCCTAGTGAAATGGTGGTGAGAAGTCTCTGATCCACTTCTCCAACGCAGAGGCAGGGCACATCCCCCACCCCTTCTCTCACCTTCCCAAAGCTCTTCTCCAAATCTGGCCTTTATTCCTTTGCCTCAGCAGCCGACTCCACGTTGCCAACCAGCTCGTTGGTCTCCAGGTTTTACGTTGCCATTTCTAATTTTCTTATAACTCCTACTTGGAGAGATCAGCCCTTAGTCAGAAGCACACAGTGTCTCCTAGAGACTGCTCTAGAAAGACAGAGCCGTGTCCTGCCAGGAGGGGAGCGACAGGAGCTGGGCTTCTCTTCTCGCTAGCTAGACATCTGAGTCAAGGCCTTTTCCTTCCCTGAGCCTCAGTTTTGATGTACGGAAAAGTGGGAGTTATCCTTGTTTGTTTTTTTCCACACAAATCAAATGAGATGTTTGTGGAAATGCTTAAAAACACTCTACAAATATAAACAGTCCGTTCTTCCCCCAATGATCCTATGACGAATGCAGTCATTCAGCGAATGATTGTTGAATATCTGATGGCCCCACGGGGCTGGGCCCTGGAGATACAACAATAAACCTGGCCCGTTCCCTGGTGCAGGCAGCTCACCTGGGAGTGGGGCACAGCATGCAAATGGGCAGTTAAAATGTACTTTGCCAAATCTCCTAAGTGAGTATCAGAAAGGTGCCCCGCTCAGACTGGAGGGTTTTGTAAGGAGAGGGATAGCAGAGGAGCTAAATCTGGAAGGATGACAGGAGCATTCACTAGGAAACGGAGGGGTAAAGGTCATTTCAGGGTATAAAAACTAGAAAAATGAGAGTAAGAGAGCATAGCCAGTATGTCAGTGAGCTGGAGGCTATGGTGAAAAGCACAGGGGGAGCCGGCATGGGAGGCTCAGGAGGGAGGCAGGCCCAGATGGCATGCCGTCCACACAGGGGGGTATCTGTACAGTACCTGTGAGTGCCAGGCGCTTTTCTAGTTCGTCCCCCGTAGTAACACTTTTAATTCTCCCAAGAGCCCAGGAATCAGTCCTGTTACTATCCATTGCTTATGGAAGAGGAGCTGAGTGACTTGCCCATGGTCATACAACTGGAAAGCCTGCCAAGGAGCTGGGTCTTGCCCTAGGACGACCAAGAAGATGTAAGAGATTTGCAGCAGGTTTTGAAGGGCTGGTTCAGCTTTGCTTCTATGTATCCTTGTGCCTGTCTTCAGGTTTTTAGATAGTTTTCTGACAGTCTGCATTACTGATAAAGTATATGTCAATTTCTCATGTGGAAATTTATGTTGTTTGCTTACATACTTAATAATTAACTATCTTTTGGGTTTATCAATATAGTCATCCAGTAATTAGAATCTTTGGGATAGAGTAGATCATAAATGGAAATTTATACTTAATGATAAATTAGCTTGGCTAATTTTGCTTATTCTGGTTTTCCTTAATCTTTTGTGAGGGATAAATAGAAGAATCAATGGACTTGAAAAATATAGAAACTTATACATAAGACAATATATACAAAAAGCCTTAAGCTATTCGGACTCCTGTTTTAGTAAGTTCTTTTCTAAGAATTTATCCTAAGCAGATAGTCAAACATACTAAGTTACACATATAAAAACAGTGAAGTCCACCTGATGCTTGGGAACCATATAATCTTTTTAAACAAGTTAAATCTGGTAAATTACCATCAGCTAGGGTTGGTGGGAAGCTCAGTCATTTTTCTGAGTTCTAGTTTTCCTCTTCCATCCTTTGGGATTGTGCGGAATCCTTGGGCTTAAGCAGTACAAGAGTTTAGGAAGGGTGGTTTCTGGGAGTTTCACTCTCTAGACTTGATACATATTGTAAAGGCTAGCACCCCTGCGGGTGTTATCAAACTGTCTGGACCAAACTCGCCACAGGAATGTGGAGTGGGCCATCCAAGTTTTGACTCCTCCAGGATGCCACCCCCAACTCCTGAGCATTTCTTCCCTCCTGAGAAACCCTCACCTTGTCCCTAGTGTGGGACTATCTCACCCTTCTGCTTCTACGCTGGCCCTTTTCCTGCCTGACTCTGGAAGTTCAGAGCCTTTAACCCTTCCCTATTTAGAACTCCCAGCTGACTCACCTCCCGGAGCACACAGAAACAGGGCCTGTCAACTGCCCCTGGGACCCAGTCCAGATGGCCAGGGCTCAGAGTCCCATGAGGGTCCTTGGGAAGGGAAAGAAAGAAAGACCTGTTATTTTATAATGAACCTACAGCCTAGGAAACAGGCCAAGTTTATTCTCAATGTATTCTGTCACGTTAACTTTTTAATGTCATTCAATTACACCTATAATAGTAAAAATCTGGAGAAACTTAAATATCCCTCTAATGGGGTTATACATTGAAATAGTATACAGCAATTAAAGGGCTCTGTTTTTAAAAACGGTTGCAGTGATTTGGAAATACACTCTTGATATACTCACTTTTAAAAAGTAGGTTGCAAAGCAGAATATGTAATTGAAGTCCACTCTTTAGAATTTATTTATACACACACATGCGATTATAGAATAGAAAAATCAGTACTTGTCACAAGAGTAGTGGGATTATGATCGAGGTTTATTTTCCTTTTTATGCTTCTGTGCATTCTCCTAATTTTTCCCCCACACATTTGCATTACTTTTGTAACGATGCTGAGTGCATAGTGCCATGAGGGTGTGTGTGCGTGTGATATTTAGCCCTTTTTCTGAAGTGAACACATTCAGGTGAAGTATGATCTATCTTGACAGATTTATTGTCTTCGAATAAGAAGTTAACTTGAAAAGGGAGTAACAATGTGGGAGGCAGCATGGAACACACAGAAGGGGCAGGACAAAACTTACACATTTATCAGGGCCACTGTACTATGGTAAATTTTTAAATTCTTTTTGTTTCTCCTTTAGAGATCTAATAAAAGACAAAAATATATATTTTATTTTGGCCAACATCAGCTCTTAAGCAACATACAACTTTCAGAAATAGGCCTGATATTTTAATGTTGTGTGGGATGGTGAAGCTTCTGTTAGTTCACTGTGTGATTGGGAACAGCTCGACAATCTCTCCGGAGGTTAGTTTCTTCTCCAGCACCTACTACACACCAGCCAGGCTCCCGAGTATTTTGCAAACATTAAGTAAATTAATCCTTATTCTTACCCTATGAGGAGGGATAAGCCTGCCCTCCTCATGTAGGAGAAAACTGAGAGACAAAGGGGATTAAACCCTCCTCAAAGGCCACGCAGGGAGTGAGCGACAAGATCGGGATTCAAACCTCAGACTTTTTATGCCGGACTGAGCGACGCTGAGAGGCCCACCGTCTCTCCTGTGGGAAACGCCTGCACGGCCCCAGGCACATTCCCGCTCCACACTTTCTGAGTCTCTTTTTGTCCCTTCAATGTTCTTTTGGTCACTCAATTGAGAAAATTGTCATATTTATTCCAAAACTTATTTTATGAAACGACTCTCCTTCCACTGGGTATCAATGTTTGAGTTTTCTGTTTTACACTCACCTATTTCAGTACTGATTGTAGAATTCAGTGCAGTGAAAGAGACTGTGTCTTCAGGTAGCCCAGTGAAATGGTCCTGTGGGTCCCTATCCTTCAGTGTGGCGATCCTAACCACGGCCCACCTAATTCACCCAGCTGCTGGCTTTCTGGCTAGGTTAAGTTCAAAACCCAGTTTACCTGTTTGATATGCCAGGACAGGGAGAGAGCAAGAGCAAGAGAGTTAATTTCACGTTTTACATACAGATTATAAAGAGTATATAGATTGCAAGAGTATAAATGGAGGACTCCATACATACCGTATTTCTAAATATTTAAAAAGTACAAATCAAGCCAACATAATGTTGAATACAACAAATTCTACTCTCTTACCTTGTCAACTACACCTTCCTAAGACCAGAATTAAACTTAGGATTCTCCCCTGGCAGAAGTATGTGGCAGTAGTATGGACAGGTGCCTCTGGCCTGACCCCCTCCTCTGCCCACTCCCAGCTCTTTCTTGCATTAGGAACAGCTTCTCCCACGCAGGTGGATACTCCCACCTACCTGACACTGTTCCCCAACAGCCTCCTCCGGCTACCTCTCAGGCCTAGGAGTGCGTGCAATGGCAGCACCATTCACCCTCAGCCATGCCGGTCTTGGAGGGGCTGGGACATGTGTGTGGGAATACAGGCCTCCCGAGTCCAGGCACCGGGAGCATGTTCTGGGAGCAGGGTGAGGCACAAGCTCTGGACAGATGTGCCACCTCGACCATTGACTTCATGTCCCACAGGAAGGGCTGCGACAGGGAATGACAGTGGAGGAGCAGAGCAAGGCCCTCTGAAACACAGCTCTCAAAAGGGGGCCCCAGGGCAGAGGCCCTTCCCCCTGAAAGCTTCTCTGGTAGATCCTCAATTCCCTGCTATATTTTCTGGGATAGAAGGGGTTAGGAGACAATGTGATAGAAATTAATCTTCTATGAAGCTACTCTTTGGCTCTCCTAAAAGAAATAACCTTCTTTCTCCCCTTGTAAAAATCAAATTAAACTTATGCTTGTACCTATTCCACAATTGATTTTGGACTACAGAATTCTGAGAGAATGTGTGTAGTCTCATGGGGACACTGGAGAGAAACCTGGAGCACCCCCGGAGAAGAGCTTGATTGTTCACTGATTCTACTGGTCACTTCTGCTCCATCCCGAGCTGAAAACCAAGGGCATTTTTAGACTAGGAAAAGGAGGAACTTTAATGGGAGGTTCATCAAGATAAGCAAGTTTGGACACAGGAAGAGAGGGCAGTCTGCTAGGATCCATTACATGGCCCCATCTGATGGAGAACCAGTTGAGTTCTCTGATGATGGCACCTTCTGTTGACATAATATGATGACGATACTAATATAAGAGGGGGGATCCAAAACACCTGGAATTTATGTATAAAAATGTGTATTTATTCTTACATGTTTAAATTTAAGTCACCTTCAAAGTACTCTCTATTTGATGCAATACACCTATTGAGATTTTTTCCCACTGTTCAGTTTTTGAATTTGTTGATTTGAATACCTTTTAGGGCTTCTGCTGTTGTTTCACTTCTTCCACATCGGCAAAATGCTTGCCTCTGAATTTCATCTGAGGAACAAAAAGAGTTGGTTGGGGTGAGATCAGGTGAAGAGAGAAGGTGGGGCACAGGGGTCATGCCATTTTTGGTCAAAAACTACTGAACACTCAGCGTGGGGTGAGCAGGTGTGCTTGTAAATCACCCATCATGAAATGGGCAAACATGTTTAGTCTTCAAAAACATAATTCACTGAAGCCAAGCACAGTGTCTCACAACAACACCAGCTGGTACACTGATACAGGTGGGTTCCTAGAACCCTCACCTAGCAGGGGAAGCCTGTACTACAAGGGGCCTGAACTCTAGAAGATAATTCCAGTTTTATTTAGGTCCCCCCTTGTATAGTGAGTACCAAGTAGGTGCCAGGTACTGTGCTAAATATGTTACATATATCGAAGTGTCATATAATTCTATATATTACATAGCATACATTTTATTTATAAACACTTTTTATACAATTATATAGCATGCAGTTTATATACAATTGTATATTGTAAATATACTATATATTACATACCACACATTTTATTTATATACAACTTTATACATATTATATAATGTATATAAATGTAATTCAATACAGCAGTCCTTGAAGAAGTGAAGCTTCAAGGTGGTTCACTAACTTGGCCTGGAATAATGCACTAGTTAAGTGGCCAGTCTTCCTACACAACCTACATTCTTAACCAGTCGGTAATAACCAATTAATGCTTTATAAAAACAGGCAAATTGGTGGAATTCCAGAAAAAGATAGACTTAGCAGTAATCATGTAATGATATCTTCATCTAATATCTAATGAAAGCTGTCGGCATGCTGAACTGAATGAAGAGAGGCCACCTGAGGCAGGAGCCACCTAGAAAGTGATTGCCATGAGGGCTTGGACCAAAGCCTGGGGAAAGAGAGCTTTGAGAATTTCCTTACCCGAAGGTCAGGGCCAGGGGTAGAAGTTAAAAGGCAAGCCTCCTGCTGCTCCTGGGTGGAAGTGCAATTGACTAGCTAGTGATGCTGCAGTCTACAAAGCTTAGCAGAGTGTGGAAGCATAGGGAATGTCCTCATTCCTAAGAGCTACACCAATAACCATCTTCAAGAAGGCTGGTATAGGATTCAGTTAAGAGAGGAATGGATAAATTGCATCCGCAAGACCAAATGCAAAAGATGAATGTAGGAAGAGGTCTTGAGAGAGCAATCTTTAACTCATTTATATTTTTATTAAGACCAAAGAAAAAAACAACCCCTAAGCCCTTTAAGAATTCTTGTTCTTCTTTAAATCCCCATCTTTACTTCCCATAACATTTTCCCTGAAATTGAATGTTGTAGAAAGCCTTGAAAAATGAAGAAATTTGTTCTCTTGTTCTGGGAAAGAAAAATTAGGAGTCTGATGGAAATAGAAAACAGAGGTTGGTTGGGCAAAGTAGGGGAGTGAAGGGAAGAGGAAGAGAAGAACCCAGGTAGAAAAATAGCTGGTGACTGTTCAAAGGCAAGTGCGTTCGTTTTCAGGGGCCTGCAGAGGAGAGCGTAAAGCCCGTTCCAAGCCTGGGAAGGAACCTTGGGAATTGACTGTGCGCTCTGGCACCTCTTCCATCCCAGTACCGACACTGAGTTTTCAATGTCCCCTGCTCCGTGGGTGAAGGCTTACCTGGGCAATGGGGATTGAGACTGGGAAGGGCCCACACCCCTCCACCGTAAACATGGGATTTGTAACTTCCAAGTTAAAATGTAGAATACTAGAGTTTGCATCCAGCAACTCATCATGTTGAAGAAATAGTGACAACCTCATAAGGAATAACAGGGTGCTGTTTTTCAAAATTCTGTCTTTCTCATATATAAATTTTACTTAAGGGAAAGCACTGTAAACAAATACTGAATTCCACTTAAACACTGCAGCAAGCATATCCTTAGAGGTAAAGTGCACTAACATCTACAGTACTTCGAAATGCATCAAAATGAGAAGATGGATTGATGGAGGGATGGGGCGGGAAAAGGGTAGTTGGACATATTGAACTAGTATGAGTGACCAAGCGAGGACCGTAAAATGCTACTTATAGGGTCTAGGTGGTTGTTGTATGGATGTTAACAACTTTTCTGTCTGTCTGCAAATTTTCATAAGAAGCTGTGGAAAGGATTCTCTCACTAGGAGAAGCTCTTTAAAAAGGCAGTACACAGATACAAGATTTCCCACCGTTTTCAATCATGTCATTTAAAAAGCGAAGCTCACTGAATAACAAAGTGCTTTCTTTTATCTTTACCTGTTGTTTGGGTTTTTTTTTTGGTCTCACACTTTTCTCTTTGGCCGTCCAGTATAGCAAAATATTGGTACTTGATAAAGGCATGTTTCATTACTACATACTTAAAACTTAGGGGGAAATATACTATACCATTGTTCTTGTAACATATGTTAATTAGAGAAATCTCACGTCAACTATGAATTCCATTTGACTATGTGAAATACATTTGAAATGCATAAGTACAGATTAACATATATTGTCTTGGAAGAGTTTTTTTTCTCTCTAAACTGGACCTTAATAATGACTTGAAATCTAAAATATACTAATGTCCATAAATGACTGTAATTATTAAGTAATAAAATTTACATGTTCTATCTTAAAATATGAGGCCTTCTTGTGGCTTCTGTGAATGTAGTCCTGGGTGTTTAAATTTTAAATCACTCCTTGTAGCTGCAGCAACTACTCTGCAGTGACTGGGAGTTTGGAATAAAAAGGGAGATCTACCTATGTCTTTCATACCCACCAAAACAAAAATAAGTGAATAACTCCAACAAAACCTTAATCAGGTACAGAATAGTGTTAGGCCATCATTGTCTGAGATTCTCCCAAATTACCCCATAATAGTGTTCCACAGTTAATTGTTTTTCAAATTACCTGCACTTACAGTTATCCTTGCAGACTTTTTCACCTGCGTTATGCTTATCTAAAGCATTGTAAGATATGTCCACAAATAATGGGAATAGTTGTCAATAATAAATTAAAAGTTATCTAATAAACTTATGTAAAATATTATGTTCATTTACATTCAATTACTTAAATAGAGTTTGAAAAGACTAGTCAGGGAACTATTGGAGTCCAAGATTTTTAAGTCAGCAGCTCTATGTGATGAATTTTTTTTGTGGTAAAACCAATGAGTTTCATCACCAGGAAGTACTAACATGTGATCAGTGTCAGTAGCACTGCTGTTCTGAAGAAATAAAATAAACCCCTCATTTTTTAAGAATATAAAGTACAAATTCATGAATCATAAAAATAATCAACTTCAAATTTGCTGTTTATCAAGTGAATGCAGTTAGTTTGACTTCCAAAAAAGTAACAAACATCTGATTTCCAATTATTCTTAGATAATTTTAGGATACCTGTATTATTTAAATATCAGACTTGTAAACCAGTTTGCTAACTCAGTGATTAATTACCCTGCTCCAACTTTGACTACTGAAGAGATTTAAAATGCCAGAAATTAACACCTCTTTGCAAAATATGCAGCCTATGCTTTTTTTAATGAAAAAGAAATCATTTTGGCACAGCAGTGTGGGTTTGTGAAAAGCCCTTTGTCACTAACAGCCAAGCCTCCTTCTGGAAAGATAAGAATAATAGTTTCAGTATTAGAAATATGAGCTATCTAAAGAAAACAATATGTAACATAATTGGTATTTAGCAAATTGCTTACTATTTTTAAACAAACTATTTACCAAGTAAAACTGTTTTCCCCTTTCTTTTGAAAAACATGAAAACCTTGAATGTATTTAAAGAGAACAAAAACGATAGTTAAACCACTTTTTAAAATACCACATTTTCATTTGTATTTAGAAAAACAGAAAAAACAGTTTTTAGTTTTCCTGAGAGTAGTGAGAGTAAAAGTACGTGGGAAGAAAGTAGAGCACAAAAAGCATATACCCTCTGAAACAAGACAATGGAGAATATCATCTATCATACAAATGACTAGAAATACAACTTACCTCTTCTGACAAAGGCATTTGTGGGGATGCAGGAAGGGGTAAAGTCGGAGAGCAGGTTAAGGAGCCCATCAGAGCTCTGAGTTGCAAGCAAAAAACTCTGCATGAGACAGGTATGTTTCAGACTTACCTTCTCCCCACGGATGGTCATCTCCCAGAAATCCTACCTTAGGTCACCAAACTTCAACCACTCGACTAGTGGGACCCACATACTGTCTTCATGCTACTGAGAGTAATTCCAGAAGTCATTGTACCTCTTAAATATCTACAGTCTGTTCTCCAGTGAGGCTTCCTGAGCCATGCCCCTTTTAAGGGTGCAGAATTACCCTGAGATGAACCGTGCAGCCCGTCAGAGAAAAAGTTCTCTTTAGGTGAGACTCCTGCTAGAGAGCAAGCAGACACAACAAGCCAAGTTGTAGCAAAGCTTCATTTAATCACCCAGTCGAACATACATGCTTTCAATAAAGGCTGCAGGAGAGCTGTTACTGGATGTGTCTCTTGAGCTGCTTTTCAATCTGCAAAGTTTTTAACATATCGCACAAGGGTTATAATTCCCTAAAAGGACTTCTACTCTGAAAGCAGACAGGGATTTCAAAAAAGAGACAAAGACATAACCTGCATCTTGGCTGCCTTTCTAAACTACTCTCCCAGAACAGAATCTTTCCTCCCTTCTGGTAAACACATGTTTGTATACATTAACGATAAAGAGAATATATAAATTAACAAGATGATGCTCTCCTGTTATCAACAAATCAACCCCAAATTCACGACAGGCTCACCATTTCTCCAAACAGGCATTTAGGGTACAGGCTTTGGAAGAGAAGAAAAAAAAACAAAGACCACAAAAATGCAAACCAAACGGAAGAGACACTGTAACCTAGGAAAATGTTCTTAGCTAGGCTTTCAGACTGAAGGTATCACACACGCTGCCGCCTCACTTTTGTTCCAGCGCGAGATAGATCCACGGGTGCCCCGCATGGTGACAGACAATGGGTGTTAAAGCCACACAGTCAGTTTTAGCAAATTAGGTAAATCAGAGATCATTCGATGGGATTCTATTGTTGCTATTGTAATCACAGTAATTTTCCCTGGTAATGGTGCTTCGTGATGAAGAGCAGTTCTCACAGGGTAATTGTGAAAGATACCGAAAGATTCGGGGATGCAGCATCTGGCTTTAAAAAAGCTCTTCAGATTCAAATTGGCATTTTACTTTATCTTGAAAATTTATTAGAGATTCAGATCATGCCGATTTAAATGGAAAGGTGAAAGCAGGGTAATTTCAATCTATGAATTATTCACTCTCAGCCTGGCAAAATTGCCATCCATGAGCTGATGCTCTGACAGTGTCTTCAGAGAGCCTCCATTATGCTTGTCATTTTTATTTCTTTATCTACGATCTCTCTCTCTGTTACCGAGCTTGTCCCTTAGGGCTTGGCTTCACAAACCAAAGTATTTCGAATCGGCATTAACCTAAATGTGCTGCTGTCTCAAATGGCTGTCTCCACAGGCTGTCTTTTTTTATTTTCCAAATCATTAAAACCACATCCATGATGATATCTGTTAGGCTGTTCGATCAGATGAATTAAAGCACACACACATACACACACCCACACACGGGCATCACTGCGAAGAAGAGTTAGGTTCCGCTAACATCACAAGAGAAGAGAAAGTGATGCTTTCTGCTTCCTTCTTTGTTGTCAGTGTGACCCATCCTAGTGGCACAGCGAGCATCACGCAGGAAGGAGCCAGTGGTGAAGCAGGCTTGCCTGGCACCCTGACTTGCAGCCAGAGCAGATGAAGCCTGCACGGAAGGCAGACTAATCCAGACAACTGTATACTTAGCGAGCACGATTATTTAGGAAAGTAAGAAGAAGCCATCGGATGACCGAAATTAGACTGCCATTCTCCCAGCTCCACCTGCACCCACACTGCAGTCGCAGCGATTCTCCACTTGATGGCTGGTTGGGTCACTGCTAGTCGACAGCTGGCCCCGCATCCAGAGAGGACTGGGATTGATTTAGGTCAGTGAGTCTGGCTTCTCCTTTAAACCATGTTCTAACTGAGGACTGGGGATCTGCGCCAGCTCCAGGGAGCAGCCTTAACTGTGAGCTGGGAGAGTCACACAGCATCACTTCGGTGGAGTTGCCTGCACAGGCCCCGGCCAGACCCACCATGGCAAGCATCGCCTCCTTTGTCCTAGCCTTTATTCCTGCAGGTCTAGCTGCGTGGCATGAGAAGCCCCCAAACTATTCCCGCCGGTGGAGTTAAACCAGCCGCACTCTGCCAGGCAGTTTGGCTACAAGGCTCCGAGCAGTACCTGCTCTGCTGAAAATTCACGCTGCCAAGTTAGAAGCCATCGTGTACATTCAGACTGCTTCTCTGTTGCTGGCTACGCAAAGGTAAATACTCCTCGTGTGCAAAAGGCTAAGTGGTAGCAGGAAAGAACACTTTAAAACTCGGTCGCTCTGTGCCTAGTCGTCTGCCTTGGCTCTGCCGCATTGCGACTGGAAACTGCAGGACTGGAGCTCTGGCAGTTGCGATACTGCAGAAAGCAGCAGCTATGACACAGCAGTCAGCTGACTTGCAGGGTGTTATCATTCAATGGACTCCAGAATCAGGCTGGTGGCTGAGGTGGCACCAAACAGATGACCTGGATTGTGACGCATGGCTAAGGAGGACAGCCTTTCTCCATCCACACTGGGCAGTGATCCTGCACACCTGGCAGAGACATCTTACACTGCTTTTCTCTCAGGCGGAGTTTTTAACTCACAGCCTTAGGATTTAACTATTTCTGTACTGCTTACTAAGTTGGCAGGTAATTCTTGGGATGACCATATCAATGGGATAACAGGTTAAAATCATCACTTTTCCTATCATTTCGGGTTAGTTTCAGTGTCAAAAAAATAATTGTGGGAGAATGCCTGTCCGTGTTTTGGTTTTAAAATCACACTTCTTTTTTTAACAGGTAGAAATTGCCTTAAGCTACTCGTATGCTGTAATGAACTAGGAAATTGTACCTAATGGAATGGTAAGAGCCATAGGAAAAAAATGGAAGGTAAATTATTCCAGCAGTAGCCTTCAATCGCGGTCCAGTTGCTATAAAGCAGTGTGCTGCTCTACTGCAAAATGCAGGTTGTGCATCCCAATTAATCTAACAATGGAACAGAAGCCTTATATGGCATTACCCCAGTGAGTTGAGGAATGCTAAAATAAGAAGGCAGTCATTACCAGGCATTTGTTTAATGACTGTAATCATACTGAATTAATTTAACTTGCTGCAATGTTTAACAGAAAGTCAATTATGAATTTGTGCTAAAAGAATAACAATACCAGTATTTGCATAGCACCTTCCTCCGAGGAGACATCCTCGGAAGACAAGCCCACACCCTGATGTTTCTGGGGGCACTCAGAAAGTGCTAAGTGCTCTGCTGGGCAATCCGGGGCCGCCTCTCTGAGGACAGGGGCTCATGGTTCTGACCCAGGATGACCTGTACCCATTGTATGAGCAGCATACAGAGGAGGACCACACTGACCTAGGCTGGTCACTCTGTGGATTCATTGATGCCTTTTCCCATTTGCGTTCTATGAATTTTATTTTTCTGTTTGCTTTTTATTCGGTTCTCTTGACATGAATCCTGCTCCAAAGAAGTTTGCAGACAGCAAGCAGTGAGCAAGAACTAGAGGAAACAGCATACTCCCCAGAATTCTTGAAGTACTGTAAGTGTTAAGTGACAGTGAAAAAAACCCTGATTCTCCTCTGAGGAGGGGGGCTGGCAGGGGTGAGCTGTGGGTCCTCACTGAGGGATGTTCCCTGGAGAGGGCCGCACAGGGGGACTCTCTTCAGCACCTTCTCCAGCTTTCATTAGAGAATCCAAGTTTCATAAACTCACCTTGCCACCTTGTCTCTCAAAACCTGCTTTCAGGAAATGAATCCCAAATGATACAATAACCAATACCTAATATTTTTTATTTTTCAATTACAGTTGACATTCAATATAATATTAGTTTCAAGTGTACAGTCTAGTGGTTAGACATTTATATAACTTACAAAAGTGATACCCTGGGAAGTCTAGTACTCCACGTGGCACCATACACAGTTATTACAATATTACTGACTATATTCCCTATGCTGTACTTTACATCCCCGTGACCGTTGTGTGACTACCAATTTGTACTTCTTAATCCCTTCACTTTTTTCACCTATTCTCCCAAACTCTCTCCCCTCTGATAAACTATCAGTCTGTTCTCTGTGTCTACGAGTCTGTTCCCATTTTTATTTGTTCGTTTATTGTGTTTTTTAGATTCTACATATAAATGAAATCATATGAGTTTTGTATTTCTTTGTCTGATTTATTTCATTCAGCGTAATACCTTTTAGATACATCCATGTTTTCACAGTTGTAAGATTTCATTCTTTTTTATGGCCAAGTAATATTCCATTCCATATACGTAGCACATCTTCTTTATCCATTCATCTGTGGATGGACAATTAGGTTGCTACCATATCTTGGCTATTGTAAATAATGCTGCATTGGACATAGGGATGCATATATCTTTTCTTTTTTTAATATATTTTATTGATTTTCCTATTACAGTTGTCCTATTTCTCCCCCATCATTCCCCTCTACCCTGCACACTCCCTCCCACCCACCCACATTCCCCCCCTTTAGTTCATGTCCATGTGTCATAAGTTCTTTAGCTTCTACATTTCCCACACTATTCTTGCCCTCCCCCTATCTATTTTCTACCCACAATCTACGCTACTTATTCTCTGTACCTTTTCCCCCTCTATCCTCCTCCCACTCCCCTGTTCATACCCCTCCATGTGATCTCCATTTCTGTGGTTCTGTTCCTGTTCTATCTGTTTGCTTAGTTTGCTTTTGTTTTAGATGTGGTTGTTAATATCTGTGAGTTTTCTGTCTTTTTACTGTCATATTTTTTATCTTCTTTTTCTTAGGTAAGTCCCTTTAATATTTCATATAATAAGGGCTTGGTGATGATGAACTCCTTGAACCTGACCTTATCTGAGAAACACTTTATCTTCCCTTCCATTCTAAATGACAGCTTCGCTGGATAGAGCAATCTTGGATGTAGGTCCTCGACTTTCAAGAGTGCAAACACTTCTTTCCAGCCCCTTCTTGCCTGGAAGGTCTCTTTTGAGAAATCAGCTGACAGTCTGATGGGAACTCCTTTGTAGGTGACTGTCCCCTTATCCCTTGCTGCTTCTAGAATTCTCTCCTTCATTTGAATCTTGGCTAATGTAATTACGATGTACCTTGGTGTGTTCCTCCTTGGGTCCATGTTCTTTGGGACTCTGAGCTTCCTGGACTTCCTGGTAGTCTATTTCCTTTGCCAGATTGGAGTTCTCCTTCATTATTTGTTCAAATAAGTTTTCCACTTGTTGCTCTTCTTCTTCCCCTTCTGGTACCCCTATAATTCGGATGTTGGAATGTTTAAAGATGTCTTGGAGGTTCCTAAACCTCTCCTCATTTTTTTTGAATTCTTGTTTCTTCCTTGTTTTCTGTTTGGTTGGCTGTTTCTTCCTTCTGGTCCATTCCATTGATTTGAGTCCCAGTTTTCTTCCTATCACTATTGGTTCCCTATGCGTTTTCCTTCATTTCACTTATTGTAGCCTTCATTTGTTCATCTAATTTGTGAGCAAAATCAACCAATTCTGTGAGCATCCTGATCACCAGGGCTTAAACTGTGCATGATAGGTTGGCTATCTCTTGGTTGCTTAGATGAATCGGCTCTGGGGCTTTGATTTGTTCTCCTGTTTGAGCCATTTTTGTTTTGGTCTGGTCGTGGCTGTTACATAGTGAGGGGTGGGGCCTTAGGTGTTCCCTGGGGCGGGGCAGCCTATTTGCTAGGTTGTGATGCTGTATATGGGGGCAGGGCCCGAGAGGGAACAATGGCGCATGCTCTGCTCTCTCTCAGATTCCAGTCCCTTCCCCTGGATTATCTGTGCACGAAAGTGGGACCACCTGGTCAGCCAGCTGCCTTGCGTGGCCTCACAGGGTCTGCACTGTTGCCACCCCGTGCCCAGGGTCTGCTAGCCACTGCCTGGGGTCTGCTAGCTGCTGCTGCCTGTGCATCCAGTCCACCAACCTCCACTTTTTCCTGCTGGGACTCCACCCCTCTTACCAGTCTGGATGGATGGTTGTTGGACTTCCATACAGTTCAATTTTTCTATCAGTTCTGATTGTTTCCTTGTTTCTAAATCTTTGTTGTCCTTAATTTTGGTTGTGCGAGGAGGCACAGTGTGTCCACCTACGCCTCCATCTTGGCTAGATAGAAGTCTCTATCTTTCCAAATTAGTGTTTTGGAGTTCTTTAGATAACAGTGTAATTCCTCAGAGGTACTTATACATTTTTAAGGGGGAAAAAAAGCTTCTAGAAAAGGTACAGCTATCTAATTGGGGAATTTCAAGCACCAATTCTCCAGATGGGAAATCATTTCCAAGGGTCTAGGGGGCCTTCAAGGGGGACTCCTGTCCTTCATCAGATAGCAGGTGGTCTAGGCTCATGGTGCCAACCACCCACTGTGGTAGGTAAGTCTTGACCTAGAACCCCCTAAAGCCAGCATGTGCCACAAATGTGGGTGATCAGTGTGGGTCCCTGGGGCAGCACAGACTCTAGCAGCATCTCTCAGCCTCCTCAGTACATCCCATCTTTGCTCATGAATTTTCTTGAGTCCTTGCCCACCCAGGAAAAAGTGGCCCAAACACTGGTATTTTTAAAAACCACCCCTAGGTAATTAATTCTACCCTGTACCCAAGATAGAGAACGACTGATAAAATATGCAATACTCCTTTTTGCACATTTGAATTTGAAAATGCATACATACTATATGTATTTTAGTTGAACTCAAGAATAAAAAAATAAAAATGAGTCATTAAATTTATCTTTACTGTTACAATTCTATACAAATCAACAAAAAGGAAATGATTTTAACAGAGAAAGTCTATGTATCTGTGATACACCCTCATGCCCTCTGCAGCTGGGGGTGGTGCAGCCAATGGGCAGTCATGCCCCCCCACAGCTCCTTATTCCTCTCTCTTTCTCAGCACCAGCCACCTTATGCTGTGACTTCCTGTTCCCCAAGAGGCCTCCACAGCACACCAGCGGGCTCTTCCGGGGCAGGGGCATACCTCATTCATCTGATGGCCCTGGGTCTTTACTCTGCCTGGCACGTGGCATGGCTTCACTATTTGTGACAGGAATGAGGGAATACTGAAGGACATCTTCCTGTTGGAGATGTCCAAGAGACATCCAGAGATATCCAACTTTCCAACATGAGAACATCAAGCTTTTCTTTCACTGTAGACTATCCTGAAATAATATGCTTCCCAATGACTGAAAGAAGGTTAATTCTCAACTATCAATACTGAGTTGAAGCCTAAGTAGCAAAGAATTTAAAAAGGGTATGTATGTGAAAAAGTGAATGCTTATGAAAATCAAAACTATATATGTATTTAATAGCTAATAAATTTCATTTACTTTTAGATGATTTTTAGAAAAATGAGGCATCCTTTGCATTTTTTAGAGTGAGTCCAGCGAAGTGTTGGCTCTTAACGCCTTTGCTAGAAATCTGCCCTCTCCAGCACAGATAAGGGTAAAAGTCTGTTCTTAAACCCTCTGAAACCTCCACTTTGATACGTACACATCCTTTTTGGGTTTTTTATTTTATTTTATTTTTTTGATCCTGCACTCTGGCAGTCTTGTGGAGTTTGGTCTCTTCTCAATAATGCCTTTCTATACAAATGCAATATAATAAATAGGAATACAAAGGAAACTAACTGTATTAAGTAACCTAGCTTAAGGAACTTGGCCGCAGAAAAATCAAAATACTTTCAGGTGAAATCACAAAGTGACTTTGATCGTCTCTGTTCCAACTATTACCCACTAATAAAATTAGTTCAAGAAGAGCTTCGACAAGGCAAAGAGCTGAGAAGGAAAAGAGATGACTATGTTTACTGATTTCAGTAAACTTGAAACTGAATGTTTCTTCTCCAAAAGTGACCTTTTCAGTGACTAGCAGATTCCCATTTTCACATTTAACAAAACATACTATACTTTCAAAGCTGTCAAGTCTCATTTTAGAAGCCCTTCCTAAGACTTTAAAGGGAACAAAAAGTGAGGGCGAACTGATTCTCTTGAATTTTGTTTTGCAGATGAGGGAGGAATTTGAAGCTCAGAAAGATTGAGTCTTGCTGCAGCAGCATGTAAGTAAAGAGGCACTAGAGCCCAGGATGCAATTCTCTTAAACCTGCATCAGACCACATCTTATCACATATTTAGTCAATGATATGCAGCAGTGGTAAAAACTCAGTACTAAACCCTTGGCAGCTTGAAATGAACCATAGTGGGAATATTTACACCATGGAAATGAACAGACATGGAAAATCAGGGATACTGTTTTTATTTTCCAGGGATGTGGTTTACATGTTCTAATATATTTAATGATGCCAACTTGTCATCATGTGTTCCTTTATTTCAGTCCCAGAATTCAAAATGCTTCTGAACATAAAGTACAATGGTTAAGCATAAAGTTCTTAGGTCAGAGGGTCCATCTTTGGATCCTATACCACTGATACTCTCTGTGAACTTGGACAAGTTCACTCGCCCCTCTGGGATTCAACTTCTCATTCTGTAAAGCAGAGCTGATAATGCAGTGTGCCTCACAGGTTGTTATGTGTATTCATGAAGTGGTGCGTATAAGCTACTAGCATGGATACTCACACATGCTAAGCTCCCAATGGCTGTTGGCCACCATTCTTTTCCCCTTCATCCTACTCCTCTTTCTTTCTCTTATTCAACTGGTCATCGTGGCAGATTGATATTATTTGTACTGAAACAAGGAAAAGAACTTTTTAAAAACTACAGGCAAAAAACAAAAATAGAAAAACTATGTAATATGAACTTGGGATTTTAGAGAATGGTATGTTACTTTCTGTTTCTTGACTCTTGCAGAAAAAAGAGTTTTGACAGGCCGGTGTTATTTTTGCATAAATTCTGTAATCTAAGAGAGCATCACAATTCACCAGAGAAATTATTGATAGACATAGTTTCAGCATGTTTTTAGAGATTTTCAAGAAGCCACATTAAAACCATATACAGTATTAGGGGCCACTCTATGCAAAATATGTAATCAGGTCTCTTGCTTCTGTGGTTACAGAGCCTCATTCATGAATGTTTTCACTTGTGGAGTCTAATGGCCAATTTGCATACCTGCTGTGACATGTTGTATTTTTCAGAGCTAATCATCCCTCTGTTAATAAGGCTGAGCTTTGGGGGAAGAGGCTTTACCTGGAGGCCCTGGAGGACTTAGTCCACAGAGGCCAAGGAGTTGGAGTGCCAAGATGGCTCTGTCCATGGAGTGTGAGCCAGCGAGACACCTTCTCTCCCCCTTTCTGTTGGCATTGGCATGCTCATGGGACAGGACCCACTGATTCTGTCCTGTCTCTTGGGGCTCTCTGCCATCAGAGTGCTACTGAACACAGGACCACTGTTGTAGAGAGAGGGCAGAGAAGCAGCTGAAGAGCAATGGGGCAGGACCATTCTTACTGCCACCCATCCCAGCCCAACCACAAAACAGTAATGTAATGTTATCACCATAGTACCCTAGGCTCAAATGGAATCCCGTGGGAATACAAAATAAAATCATTCAGTTTTTATACACTGAGTGTTACAGGCAGTGTTCTGTCAGTTCAAAGAAAGGATGGGTCACCTACCTCCTTCCACAGGTTGTAGGTTGCCTGGATCACACCACTTTGTACTTGCTCATTTTCAAAGCTAAAGCGTCACTCCCAGAACATGGCACCAGATGTGACAACAGGAACTCTCCACATGGCCAGGCTGCAGCCTAGGAGACATCGGCCTTGCAGCCCCTGAAGAAAAAGGTGTTCTAAACCATTTCTGTACCATAACAGAATTGCAAAAAGAACAGAAATAATTACAATTTAGTGCGTGTCTACAGTGTGCGAGGTAGACGTGATAACCTTCCCAATCACAAATACAAGCAAAGGGCTTTCTATGTCCAGAGTTCCAAATGCTTTACATATGATAAGCCATTTAATCTCCAAAACAACCCTATAGGGAAGATATTATTCCCACAGCAACTCCATTAGGTGAGAACTATTATGCCTCTTTCACAAATAGGAAAATGGAAGCATGAAAAAGTGAGTACTATTTAAATCTCATATCTGGTAAATATGGGCCTGTGGATTCAAACCCAGACTGTTTGATCTGAATTCAAATTCAAATCTGTACTCTTGACTATTAATATTCAAATATGGGCCTCCTACAAATTAGTGTTCAGTTGTAATAGTCTGCATGGATTGGAAGAGCCTAGTGAAAGAAGCAAAACTAGACTTGGAATCACTCAGGGGAAGGGTTAAAGTGTAAGAGTTGGTGAGTAGGGAGAATTATTATTAGAGAACTAGGAATTATTAGAAAAGTAGGCTTTTCATTAAAGTGTTCCTTTAATATTTGAACTCAGCTGTATGCTAGTAAATTGGCTCTCTGGGGCAGAGGGGGAAACCTTGGCTTACAGTGTTTTGCCAATTTCCAGGGTGTAAATAATCCCACCATGACTGATTTCAAGATTCCAACAGTTTCACAACCTGTTTGCAAAATCCCTGAATATTTAACAATCATTTCTCACTAGCCAGTTGGCAGTGGCTTCGGCACACCACAGTTTAGGCCCATGTGGTGGACTGCACTGCCTCCCACCCCAGAAGCACATACTGTTGTATCACACCTATGCACGCAGGGCGGATTTCGTACTACCCACACAGCTCTCTGATGCTTCAGGACCTTTGGCGGTATCCGGGATCTTTCTTGCTCTCCCTCCTAAACTGTATGCTTTTACTTATTGCGTTTAATGAAAGTTGTTTTTACTTTTGCTCTTGACTTTAAAAGGAAGGTGAGACATTTATACTTCTCTTCCATTGACCATCTGATAAGTCTAACAGATGGGCATGGCTTTTAAAAAGTGACCCTTAACTGGGTAAAAGGAAGTCAGTCAACCTGTGGGAGACCTAAGGAACCTGCAGGTGTATGTTTACACATGTCTGCGAACATATGCACAGGTGCTGTCAACAATATTTATAGTGAGCCTTGCAAAGCCAGGGACATGCACAAACACACAGCACTCACCATTTAGGAGCCACACCTGTTCCACGCTTTCTTACACTCCAGCCACGCACAATGTTTTGGGGGCTCCTACAGCCATGCAGGTCATTCATAAGTACAAGAATTACCATGAGGTCATGATATGAATTCAGACCTAGCAAATTAAATGGCAATTACTCTTTGAGAAACCATGTAACTCTAAGGATAATCACCATGTTCTGATAATTTTTTTTAGATCTTGGGGGGTACTAATTTGTAAACCACATATTACCAAATGAATAATTACATAGCAAGGAGCTGAAAGGTAATTACAAAATAATTGCATGCTATTTGATCCTTTCATGAAAACACATTTAGTAGAATATTCCTTTAAACTATTTCTTATACCTGTAGAACACTTTAAGGTTATTCTTTTTTCTTAGTTCTGTTTAATGTTCTTTTAATGACATTTGGTAACTTATGCTAAAGTGTAGGCTGTAAGTATGGGTTAGAAACTTGGTATCAAACTTGATTTTTTTTCACTACATTATGTAAACTTTCTTCACTTTTATTATTTTTATTTTTAAAATTTTATTAACTGTGTTGGGGAGACATTGGTTAATAAAATTATATAGGTTTCATATGTACAATCCTATAATACATTGTCTGTGTATTGCATTGTGTGTTCACCACCCAAAGCCAAGCCCCCTTCCATCACCATGTATTTGACCCCCTTTACTCTTCCTACCTCTGCCCATCCCCCTTTTCCTCTGGCAACAGCCATACCCTTGTCTGTCCATGAGTTTTTGTTTTTTGTCTTGTTTGTTCATTTGTTGCTTTCAGTTTTATATCCCACATGAGTGAAATCATACGGTTCTTGGCTTTTCCATCTGACTTATTTCACTTAGTGTGATATTCTCAATATCCGTCCATGTTGTTGCAAATAGCAGTATTTCATCTTCTTTGATGACTGAGTAGTATTCCACTGTATATATGTACCACATTTTCTTTAGTCAATCATGTATGGAAGGATACTTCAGTTGTTTCCATGTCTTGGGCATCATGTACAATGCCGCAATGAACTCAGGAGTATATATATCTCTCAAATAAGTATTTTGAAATGTTTTGAACCCAGAAGAGGGGTTGTTGGGTCCTGTGGTAACTCTATTATTAATTTTCTGAGGAACCTTCATACTGTTTTCCATAGTGGCCATACCAGTTTACATTCCCACCAGCAGTGAATGAGGGTTCCTTTTTCTCCACAACCTGACAGTTACTACTTGTAGTGTTGATAATAGCCATTCTAACAGCTGTGAGATGGTTTCTCATGGTTTTGATTTGCATTTCCCTAATAGCTAGTGAAAGTCACTTCACTTTTAAGGTTGATCATGAGCCCTGACCAGTATGGCTCAGTTGGTTGGGTGTCATCGCACTAATGGAAAGGTCGCTGGTTTGATTCCTGGTTGGGACAATGCCTGGGTTTCAGTTTTGGTCCCTGGTCAGAAGGTGTATGGAAGGCAACCAGTTGATGTTTCTCTCCCTTTCTTTCTCCCTCCCTCCCGATCTATCTAAGGTCAAAAATAAAATAAAATTTAAAAGTTGATTACTAAATGAAATCTATTCTGGAAAAATACATAGTGGTACCAGTTTCTTGTTTATTACTGCAGGGCTCTTTCTAGCATTTGTATATGCTTGCAAAATGCTTTCAAAGTATCACTAACTTTATATGCCATTTCATTCTAATAACAAGTCTGGCTTTCCCCTTCTGTATCTCTCTCTTTCCCCTTCTGTCTCTCTCTCTCCTCTCATTTAAGGAATGGAAACTAATAAAGGTCACAGATGAAAGTAAATACATGCATACATATGGCATGGAGGACAGATATTTGAGCTAGGCGACAGAAGACCGGGCATATCACCTTCTCTAGTTCAGGTTTATTAATTTAAGCTGCGAATGAAAACATTTTGTGAGTTTGCACAAATTTGCACACAATTTCATAATGCATGCCGATGTCCTTTGAAGTTTGAAATGCTATTTTTTAAATATAAGCAGTAATATAATTGTGTTCCTTAAATTTGGAGTAAGTCTAGATACATAAAATTACCTAGCTGTGGACGACTGCTCATCCTGCGCCACTCCCAGACCCGGGGCAAAGTGTCACACTCGCTCTCCCCGGGGACCGCATCAGCCTCTCCGTGGCCGCCTTCCGAGGGCCAAATGTAATTTTAGGACTGTATACATGTAACTACCATATTTTTTGGACTATAAGATGCACTACCCCCACAATTTGGCAGGAAAATGGGGGTGCGTCTTATAGTCCAAATGTGGCTCACTATGGGGGGTAGGCAGTGACCTATGTTATTTGTTATTAAATATTTTACCACATTTTTTGCTTCAAAAATGTTTTTCCTATTTTCCTCCTCTAAAACCTAGGTGCATCTTATGGTCCGGTGCATCTTACGGTACGAAAAATTTGGTACTCCTTAAGTAGGGGCAAGAAACTCAGCGCTGCCACTGGGTAGAAACAAGGTGGAGGGCTGGATTCCGCCCACAGGCCTTGTGTTCACCACCTGTGTCCTAGACCTTGCCTTTCATTCCATCCTGTCTTTGACAATTTGTTGTTCCAATTATGTGTTACGAATGGTCAAGAACAAAAAAACTTCAAAAAGCTAAATAAGTAGCTGGTAGGAAAAATTATTCTTCTGTATCCTAACAGTTTAATTACTGTTTCACCTCTACCTTTAAGAAAGTTTAGGATTTTTCCTTGAAGGATATTGCTTGCTACAATTCATTAGCTACAGAAGTGGTCTAAGAGTAAAAATTGGCAAGAATTAGAACTTTCCAATACCACTGGCATTCTTAATATAGTCTAGATAGTGAAACTTAGATGTATAATTATGTTACACTTGCAACTGAAACTCATGGTGCTCCATGCCTTTGTGAAAATAGGTTTTGCCGAAGTGACTCAGGTCTCTCTTCTGCTCAGAGGATGTGGTGCTGGGGAATAACCATCCCAGGGGAGACACAGACCCCCAGTAACTTTCCTTGTCTTAAATCCTTCATATCACTACTGCTTATTCCACTGATAATGAAAAGTGGAACCAGCCATTTTTTATTTACTTCATCACTGAACGTACCACTGTCTCCATGATAAGTTAAATACTGTGACAGCCACCAAATTCATTTCCTAACTATAAAAGGGCAGAAATAGTTAGCATTATTATGTTAAGAATAATATAATGAGAAAACCAAGAGAGAGCCAATAAAAATCAGGCAGAGTTTAGGTCCACAGTTTCATAGCGCATTTTAGCAGGAGAACACATTTGTGAAAACTAGACTTCATGATAGATTTATGAATGCTCTCTGATGCACATCAGATAAATGATCAGTCCTTAAGATACAAGCAGTCAATAAAGCAAAGAGTTTGTCAACTTCTTTGATTTATAAAAATGGCTGCCACTGAGGGAGTTTTATATTTTGCACTTCCTGGGGGTGGTTAACATTTCTGGAAACTGAGGAAGGAGTTGAAGGAGGTGGAGAGAGCATATGTTAAATATTCTTTTAAGAAGTGTGGTTTAATAAAGACTCATTAGAAGTAGTAGTTTAAAACGTACATATTTCTACAGTTGGGGTCTTAGAAGGGTTATTTATTTATGTAGGGTGGAAATTTTTAAATAGTTTTACTGGCTGAGGAAAAACTTAGTAGAAAGTGATACGCTGGAGATGCAGGAGACAGGAGAGTCAACTGCTGGAGTTCCAGAGGAGACGTGGCACAGGATCAAAGCCAAGGTGGCCGAGTTGGCCTTGAGCATCCTTCTTACCCTCTGAAACCAAAGTAAGGGTGGTAGGATTGTAGGAAGGAGCTACTGGTTCCTGTTTATCTGAATGTGGGCTTTAGACTTAAGAGCAGTGTTGCAAATATTTTTCTAACCAGAAAAGACAGAGACTATTATCTACCTAGACATACATATTGTGATACTAATTTATGCCATCCAAGATTGGATTAGCTTTTTAGATAACAGACCACTTTTCCCTGGGAAACAGTATACTATAGAGGTAAACAATAAAGGCTCTAGCTTTTGGTTCAAATCTTGACCTACCCACTTTTTAGCTATAGGAATTTGGTTATGTTACTTATAATTCTTAGCTTTCTCAAAAATAAAATAGGGACTATACTGACAATATATCTACCTTACAAAATTATGAGAAAATTAAATGAGATGATTAAGAGTAAACATTCAAGAAATGTGAGATATTATTTTGATTGCTGTTATTACTCTTGTGATAAATTAAAATTAATAGATAGCTTTATTTATAGGGCACTACTATTAAGAAACATTTTGCCCATTCTGTGTACAAAGTTAATGCTTTAGACTTGGGAAAAGACTTTAACTCCTATTAAATTCTGCATGTTAGATTCATTTTATTATCCCATTCTCCACAGACCCTTCTGTGTTCTGATTCCATCATTCAATGTATTTATTGTCCTCCTCAGCCTGTGTGACCTGTGAATCTTGTGAGGCTCCTGTGACAGCTACTGCTGTTACATAGCCTGTAACCATTTTCACCTTCTTCCTTACTGACAAATGCTTGGTTTGGTTCAAGCATAGCAATAAACTCAGTTAAAGTACCCTACATCCCAGGATCACTTGCAGCTAGGGTGGTCATGTGACACAGTTCTACCTAATGAAGTAAAAGCAAAAGTTACTGGGCAGGCTTCCAGGTAAGCTTATCAAAGAGGCCACACCCATGAAAATGAAAGCCAAACTCTAAGAGTAATGCTGAGAAAAGAAATATAATCTGGGGATGGATGCCCAGTGTGCAAGCCCTTCACTGTGTATCACCGGAGTCCTTGTCATATGATAAAAACAACCCCTATGTCGTTAAGCCTCCATCATTAGGTTTCTGTTACATTTAGCAAATGCAATTTCTACCTGTTACAGATGCCATCTGTAGTCTCATCTATACAATTTTTGGGAAAAAGAAACCTAAATAGAACAGTGCTAAAGATAGAACATATCATTACCAACCATCCTCCAGCTTGTTTTTTTTTTTCAGATATACTGAGATATAACATTGTATAAGTTTAAGGTGAATAATGTGATCTGATATATATATATATTGTTTTTACATTAATCTCTTACTTTGCATAAAATGTCATGTGAATAGATCATTGTTTTACCTCTGTTAGTGTTGTATCCTTTATTAGATCACATAGATTGTATTTTATTTCCTTTCTACTTGACACAGTGCCTACCCCTCTCCTGAGCGGCTGGTACCCATTTACTACAGATTTGTAAAACAAAAAGGGGTCTTGCAATGATCAACGTTCCATGGTACAGGTAAGGAGACTGGAGCTTGGACGTCATGTCAAACTCAGGTTTCCCACAAGTCCTGGAGCCAACACTCACCTTCATACTCTCACACTCAGTGTACATTGTACCGCACCACCCCATTTCAGTAACTTCCAAAAACCTTTCTTTTGTCTTCTGCCCTCTTCGGGATCTCATTTTACTTTACCCAAAATTGTATTCTTAACCTTCAAATATCCTTGGGCATTAGTAAGGAATTAAAGAAAGTTTTGGGTTATACTTTGGTTCTAAGCACCTGGGTGCTCTGCCCACAATCACCGAGAACCAGTGGCTGTAAGAAAAGCTTTTGTAACTACAGGGGCCAGAGTGCCCAAAAGGAAACAGACTGAAAAAGGACCTCAAATTTTCCCTTGGACTTGGGGCGGGCCACTTTGCCCTCACCTCCAGTGTTGAGATCTCAGTAACAATGGCTTTTCCCCAGTAATGATCAGCATGCTTTCTAAATGGAAAACAACTGCAAATTTCTCTTACCACCCAGAAGTGGCACTATATTAGCACAAACATTTCCTTGATATTTAATAACTTCCCAACTCCCTCCAACTGCTGCAGCTGCTACACGACAGACACAGGGAGAGATTAGATACGGCATTTGCACCTGGCCAGCCATAAACTGCCTCTTAGATGCATAGGAAGGTTAGCAGGCTCAATTCCCTTCTCTCCTTAGACCTAGAATGTGGAAACATGAAAGAGAGCTGTAATTATTTATAAACAATAAAAGCTTCTGTGGAGTATATAGATAGATTTATTTGCCTACTCAGAGTGGAAACACATTTTCCTGGTTGGTGAAACCTTTGGGCCGTGGTTACACATCCTCCTATTCCCTTTGACTTTATATTCAAATGTTAGGCTGTCGGTTTCGTTTCTGCCAGATGGATAGGAGTGGACTCATTGATCGTGCACTCCATCAGCTAGTTAGTGATTCTACCCTCTTCTCTTCAAAACTTTGCCTTGGTACTTTCTGGCTCATCTGCCTCCAGCTGGCCTCTACAGTCACCACTCCAGTTTTCCCAACGTCCGTGATCCTGAGGTGGGAGAAGATTAGCCCAGCTTGGGAAATGGGATGGAGTTGGGTGCATTGAATGGAATTCTTTCCTTAATTATGGTTCCAAGGATCCTGGCTGGCTGAAAGCATGATTAAAACAAGTGTATAGACCTTTATAGCCAGCTGTGATCTACTTAGCCACAATGTAGGTATTTGAAGGCATTAAAAATAAATAAATAAATAAATAAATAAATAACCAACCAGACTCCATATTAGCAGATCATTTTAATGCATTTCTGTTTTTTTCCTCCACAATCCCAATGCTCTACAATTTTGTTACCAGGATGTTATATAAGCATAATCCACTCTTAAAGCTGAATAACTCCTTTGACCATGTGGAGGTCAGAGGCACACAAGGAACTTCAGTTAAAATGGAAACTTATGTTGGTGACTCTCTCCATCCTATTTTCTATAGTTTCCAAACCTTTCAAGTATGAGAGCTCATTTTTTACCTTAAATAATAGTAGTTTTGTTTCAGTCTCTGTTGATTGAGAATACCAAAAGCTACCATAAAAGCAGCATATTTTGTATGTATTAATCATTATAACAGCTACTTACACATGAAAAATAGTACCTATATTCTAATTCATTATTTATTATGTCCTTGATAATACTTGGTGTAAGTGTAGATTCTAGCACTCCTGTAAGTGGTTATAAGGGTTCCCAGGGGTTCAATGACCAAATTGTAAACATAGTCACTCTTCTAAAGAGGGAATGACTTTTGCAGAAGGAATTTAAAAGGTGGGCTGTTAAAAGCACCTCAAAAAAAACTTACAGAATAAGATTTCTTTGGTATGCCATGATCCAAGGACAAAAGAAGAGAAAGCTAGGAAGAGAGCTTTTGAATTTCCAGCAATCACTTGAGGTGTTATGCTTCTGCCACTTAGCCACCCTAGGGATACTGTATCTTTTTAATGTATCAAGGTAATTAGGTAAAATTCCTAATCAGAAAAAAATTTCATGTTCTCAGAGCACATAACCCTTAAGGAGTGTAATTGTTGTGCATTAGCAATAGTGAACTATGCTTGAAAAATTCGTACATAGTAAAACTACACTATGTAGTAGAATATGTGATATGTAATCTGACTTAAATTTATATGAAATTATTAACAAATATTGAGCTATCATATATAATCTAAAATCATGTTCTCTTTCTTTAGTTAGACCTGTAAAATAACATTGAGGTAATAAGATATGTATTAAATGTTAATTCTAACTTCCCTTTTCATTTCATTTGGGGCAAGTGCTGGTTTGTAAAATATTTTCCAATTCATATCTTAAAACACAATGCAGAATTCTAGTGTAAATTATAGTCCTTGCTTCTCTAAATAGTGCGAAAAAAACCCCACTGTATCTCATTTCTCAGTAATCCTCAACTGTTCCTATTTTCTCTTTGAAGTCTACTCGTGTCGATGAAATTATATTTGATTTGAAATCTAAGGACCCGATGTTTTCACTGGGTGAGAAGAAATGAAAGGATCAACCTCACACCTAAGCCAAACTGGTCTCTGGGTAATCCTCTCCAGACGGCAAACAGCAGAACAAACAAAGATAAACTTCACGTGGGCAGCTCCAAGGCCAGGCAGCCCTAGGAGGAATAGTTTAAGACTTCCCTGAATTCTTAGTCCCAAAAATGATACAGCCTGTGGTGGAAAGATATACATTTCCATGCAGAGTTTATACAAGTTACAGAGTGACCCCCACCAAACAGGCAGGGGACCTGATAAGCTCTCCTAGCCGGACTGTCCAGAGAGATCTTTGAGAGCCAAAGGGCAGACTACTGACATAAATTCAACTGCCCTGACAATATGCAGTTGACCTGCTAACATGTTACAGCTATACATCTCTGCAGACCTTCCAAAAGGGCAAAAATCAAAGGCTTACTCCTGTTTAGTAGCAAGGACTTGCTACACTTAGTGCAACAACTTCCTTCACCCCAAAGATCTCAACACCTCTCCCCTAGCTTGCCACCTTGCCCCTTCTCCCTGAATTTGCATCCAGGTGCAAATTCATACATGTGTTGGGAATCCTTCATCCAAATGCAAATCATTTTACAAGATCAAAATTCTTTTGCTATGGACTGTAGGGGCCAGCCTCTAAGAAAATTTGCATTTTGACTGGTAATATAAGCACAGCTATGGGTTATAGAAATGAAGGGACAAAGAGATCATTACAAAATCAAATTAACAAACAAATGAGATACAAATATACTCTATTAACTGTCTACATTTTTGAAACAGGAAGAGACTAGAATTTAGAATGCTGAAATGCATCCAACTGAAAAGGGGCAAAAAGAATTTTAATGAATTACAACCAAACTTGAGATGCAGACTGAATAATTAGAGTCTCCATTATTGTAACTTGGTGTGGAAAGCTGGCTTGATTTAGCCCCTTCAGATGATTTGTTAGAGAAAAATGACTGTATTTCAAAATAAGAGTTCCATATCGCTTGTAGTTTAAGAAAGCTAATTAGTTCTAAAGAATATCCAAGCTAATATTAGGAAAATTTAAAAACATTTCCAACCAAATATTTTAAATTACTTGATAATATATTTTAAGGCAATATTTGTATTATAAAATAATTAAGCCAGAAATTTTCCCCAAATTTAGTTCCAAAAAAACCTGTGTGTGTTTGTTTATGTCATCCTTTTTCATACAAATATATCAACCCTGAAAAACCAAGGTATCTAGAATCAGCATTGTGGATAAGCATGAGGGCAATTAAAACAACCAATAGGGAAAGTATCAGATGCAATTTGTGAGATGCAGCTGTAAGTACTTTGATTATTGAGGAGATCCACAGTGAGGACATGAACTTGGACAATGACCAATGCCATATACCCTGGTCTCTGGCGTTGATCTGGAGCTCTCTTCCCCACCAAACATGTAGATTCATATCCTAAAGAGCTTTAGGCCTTGCCCAGACCTGAGCCACCTCTACATACAGGCGCAAAATGGTTCAAGGCTTACCTGGAGATGGAGCTCCTGAGTCAGGAGAACCCAGGAAGATCAGCCTTAGCAACCGTGGGCGATGAAGGATGCCAAGTATGGTTAAAATTGCTCAGGGATGAAGATTAGAATTACTGGTGTATTTTTATACTGTTCTGAAGAAGACTGCAAGGGTTTTGTTGTTGTTGTTGTTTTGGGTTGTTTTTTTTTGTTTTTGTTTTTTTTGTTTTTTTTGTTTTTTGGGGTTTTTTTTTGAGCAATAAAGACCTCCCTGCTTCTCCTGCCAGGTCCCTACCTCAAGCAAGTACCTGACATTTGACCTTTGAACCATTGACCACAGTAGGAACTACAGGCTAGAGTAGCTGACAGACTCTAGTTGAAATCATTTATGTGATCACTGGCACATGATAATCACATATTGGTCTTTCTTCCTTTCTTTCCTACCTTCCCTCCCCTCCTTTCTGAAACCAGAGCCAAAGTCTGTGTGTGCACACTTGAGTGAAGGTCCTATTCACACCCAACTGTAAGCATAAAACTCTTATCACAAATGACTTGAAAGACTTATCTTTATCAGAAAAGAGAAAAACTTACCCCACCCTGACATCCTTAACCCTTCTCCATTCCAACAGTAAAACTTATGTTCATTGATGCCGCAGAGAGCCGGCAGACATTTAGGCTTCTACAAACTGTACCCATATAGGCTTTTACAAACTGTGCTTTATTAATGCTTGCTTTAAAAATCATGACACTTCATATTTTTCCCATTCAGTTCTTCCCTAGAGTCAATACTGGACTCAAAATTCAATTATATTCTAAGGTCTCTTAGCACTATTATGTGGTGTGTTTGTTTACGAAGTCCCTAACTCAATGTCAGGCATGAGTCATGTATTCAAAGTTCCTTACTTTCCCACCCTTTATCCTTAAAGCTAAATGAAGGTTGGACGTAGCTTATATCCTACGATAGTTACTCCACTGAAAAAGCTCATAGCACTTACAAACCATTTAAATACTAAGCCTCTTTATTTTCCACATGATTTCAACCATACATCTAATTCCCTATATATAACACTATTGCTTACGTTCATTCCAGGGCTCATTTGATAGACATTAATGCAGCGCCTTTTAGGTGAAGTACTATGAACTGCACCGTAGTGAGGCTGAGAAGCAATGTTGTGTTGTGGTTAACAGAACAGTCTCAGGAATATCCTTGAGCATATTACTTACATGCTGTTCCTCAGTGTCCTCATCCGTAAACTGCGGATAATTATAGTAGCTACCTCACAGGGTTGTTGTAAGAAATAAATGGAGCAGATTATGTGCAGTACTCAGAAAAGTGTCTAACACACGTTAAGCATTTCTTAAGTGAGAACTATTTGGATGTTTCCAGGGACTTGCGCAAGGATCCTTAACCAGAGGTCCATGGACTCCTAGGGTGCACAGATGGACTTAGAGTGTTCCAAACTTTTTAAAATTATTGGCAAAATTTAAAGCACTTTGTCTAAAGGAGAAGTTTGCATCGGATTCTCAAAGGATGTGTATGAAGCAAACATGGTTAGGATCCACTGAACTAGGGCTATAGAGACACACGACAGAAATTTTGCCCTCAAAGATCTCTAACAGAGATCTAACAGTCTAAGAGAGGAAATGGACATTTGGTGAGAATAAAATATGGTAGCAGTTATGTAGAAATGAGTCCAAGATGCAATGGACACAAAAGAACAGCCACCTGAGGGGACCGATGAAACAAACAAAGCTTCCTAGAGCAGGTGGCATTTAAGAGAAGCTCTGAAGCATGAATGCGAGAATGCCAGATGGAAGAGGGGAGTCAGAGTGTTCCACGCACAGGGAGAGAGAGTCACGTAAAGGTACAAGCAAATTACTGAGTAGGAGTGGCCCAAGAAGAAACTACACTGGAGGTAAGGAATCTGAAGGCAGTTAGGATGCTAGTGCATTAACCACAAAATAAAGCAATCAGTACTCCAACCAAGGCAGTGGTGTATGGTTTGGGACAGCAGGTTAAGCTTGGTTCCTTTTGTATGCTGGCGGGTTTCATGATTCAGCCAATTAATTATTGCAAATATGTACTGAGATATGTTCCCTAGCATAAACCTAAAGCAAATTATTCCTAACATCCATGACTACCTGCTTAGTCTCTAACATTCATGTCAGAATTAGGAAAATCTATTCAGAAAATAAAAGGCAAATTTGAAGGCGAGCTTATTTATTAAAAAGCATTTCTAATTCCATTTGAATTTGCTTCTGAACTCCAGTTGGGATGACCTAAGTACTCCTTGTGCATGGAACATAAAGGGTATCTGTGATCATTTCGGTGGCAGTGACTAGTTCCACACATTCTGTAGCTAAACATAATTGATTCGGTAGCTTCCTAATGACCTGCCCTGAGGAGTTATTATTTCTGATGGCAATTAATCAAAATTAAAACAGACTGCATAGAATGAAGCAAATTCAAGCATCCAGCCTCAGTTAGGAACACCTGCACATTAAGATTAATCATGGGCCCTGCTTGAATGTGACAAGTATATCAATATTATAGAGAAAAGAGAAGTGTAACATTTGCCAGCAGAGTTCCAAGTGTGTTTCCAAGGAGCAAAGGTTCTGAGCCTCAGTCTGTGTTGAACAATACTGCACAAAATTCACAATTGTCCATTACATTTACATTAAAGTTATTTTCTTCCAAAAAGCTTAGATATTTGTGGAAATTTGCATTATAAAACAAAATGCAGGGAGTGGCAACAACAAAATGAAGGAAATAAGGGTTTTCTACTATCTTCCCACCAAAGAAAGTGATTTTGACAATCACTCTCAAAAGTGCCTTTGTGCATGTCCAGGAGTGTAAAGAGAAGGTCCAACACACTGTTAGAGGAAAAAAAACAAAACAAAACAAACTTGAGACTGGACACAGGGAAGAGGATAAGAAGAACACTTTCACTTGCCCCAGGTCACCCATCCCCCCAGGCAGCACAGCTCAATGCTAAGAAGTCTCCCATGCCTGTGATCTCTCCAGGGGGGAAGTGAGAGCCTATGAGTGAGGAGGGCCTGGCTTCCCCTCCTGAAAGCCCACTTTCTTCTTGCCCTGTCCAGAATACCGAGATGTGCTGCCTGACTGAGGGGTGAGAAGGGGCTTGGGGAACAGCAGCCATGGCTATTGGAGGGCAAAAAGAGACGCAGCTCCTACTAACTGCTATGCGAACTCCATCAGATAGCCCCATCACAAGACTTGGAGATGCCTCACCTGTGGATCCCCCCAACTGGGTCACAGGCATCCCCAATACTCTGAGTAGCTTGCCTGTGCATACCCCCACCACTGTGTGGCTGGTTCCTTCTTCATGCTCCCAAGAGCAGTGAGTACCTGTCTTTGCAGAGAGGTAGTGAGCATGCACAGGAGAAGCCAGACTGCACTCCGCAGGATTAGGAGAAAGCACAAAAACTTGAGCATTCAGCAGTACTCTAGGAAATGCAAGTAGGGAAGCTGTCAGTACTCGGCCAGGCTTTGCAGGATCAAGAGCAACAATATCATCTTAAGAATTCCCACCCTAGACAGGTGGCTCAGTTGGTTGGACGGTTCTCCTGCACCCCAAAAGGTTGCCTGCAGGTTTGGTTCCCAGTCAGAGCACATACACAGGTTGCAGGTTCAATCCCTGGTTGGAGTGTGTACTGGAGGCAACCAATGATGTTTCTCTCACATTGTTATTTCTCTATCCACCCCCGGCTCCTTCCCACTCTCTTTAAAATCAATAAGAATATCCTTAGGTGAGGATTTAAAAATTAAAAAAGAAACTTCCCCTCCAAGAGAAACAAGAAGTGTAGAGCATGTAAAGCCACAGAAAATGTCTGAGAAAGCCTCAGAGTACTCAGCAGGACTGACAGAAGGTATTTCTCTCCTTAAGCCAGTCCACAGGGACTGCAGGGGGTAACCACTTCTCCAAATGCAAAGACAGCAACAAAAAACTTCAAGGAACATGAAAAAGCAAGGAAACATGATAGCACCAAAAGAACACAGTAGTTTTCCAATAATGAACTAACCCTACACAAACAGAGATTTGCAACTTGCTCACTAAAGAATTCAAAATAGTTGTTTTAAGGAAGCTCAGTGAGTTAGTAGAAAACACAGACAATTTAATGGAATCAGGGCAACAAACACAAACAAAATGAGAAGTTTAACAGAAATACAGAAATAATTTTAAAGGACCAAAAATAAAGACTTAAGATGAAGAATAAAATTAATGAAATGGAAAATGCAGTATAGAACATCAACAGAAGACTTGATAGAGCAGAAAAAAGAAGCTGTGAAGTCAAATACAGGTCATTTAAAATTATCAAGTCATAGGAGAACAAAGAAAAATGAAAAGGAGTGAAGAAAGCCTATGTGAATTATGTGATACTATCAAGAAAAACTATGTATCAGTGGAGTACCAGAAGGAAAAGAGAGAAAGGGGCAGGAAAACTGTTTAAAAAAATAATGCCTTGAATTTCCCAAATCTGGGAAAAGATTTAGATATCCAAGTACATAAAGTTCAGAAGACACTGAGAAATTCAATGCAAAAGGATCTTCTCCAAGACAGATTATAATAAAGGTGTCTGAAATGAAAGACAAAGAGAGAAATTTAAAACCAGGAAATATAAGAATATATATACAAGGTCTGTCTGGAAAAAGTCCAGCCATTGTTAATATAACGAGAACAGTTTGCACTACATCAATGTAACCTGGCAGCCAAGGAGAGTGGACTGCAATGAGCATGTGTGAACAATGATGACTTCACTGTACTAGTCAGTGGGGGAGGTAGACACGATTAAGTGAGTATGTGTATTGTGTGACTATCACATTCAAAATGACTGAACAAGTAAAACAACAAATCTGCATCAAATTTTGCATTAAGCTTGAACACTCCTCTGCAGAAACTATTCAGATGACTCAGAAGGCTTTCAGGGATGATGCAATGAATGCAGCACAAATGAAAGTGTGGCACAAATGCTTAAAAGATGGTTGAGAATCTGTTGAAAATGATCCACATTCTGGAAGGCCTGCAACAATTAGAACACCTGAGAATGTTGAACATGTATGGGCTGCAATCAACAAAGATTGGAGAAATGTGTGAGGTCCCACAGTGCCTACTCTGAAGGGGACTGAGGCATCATTTCCTACGTCCAGTCTTTCTTGTATCTTCTTCAATAAATGTCTCCATTTTTCATAGTGCATGGCTGGATACTTTAAGGACAGACCTCATATACCTCACATGCAAAGGAACCCTCCATAAGGCTATCTATCAGTGGGTTTCTTAGCAGAAGCCTTGCAGGTTAGGAGAGAATAAAACGATGCATTCAAAGTGCTGGGAAAACATTGCCAACCAAGAATACTTTATTCACTTCCAGCCAAGATGGAGGCATAGGTAGACACATTATGCCTCCTCACACAACCAAAAGGACAACAAATTCAAAAATAAAACCAACCAGAACTGACAGAAAATCAAACTGTATGGAAGTCCAACAATGAAGGACTTAAAGAAGAAACACCCAGACCGGTAGGAGGGGTGGAGACAGGCAGCCAGGCAGAGAGGACTCGTGGCAAGCTGGTGGCTGGAGGACCAGGCTTGGTGGTGGCTGGCAGACTGGGCGGTCCCACATTCACATGCAGATGAACCAGAAGGAACAACTGGGGAGCAAGACAGACTGTGCAACCCAGGGTTCCAGCAGCAGAGAAGTAAAGCCTCAAAATTTCTGACTGAAAAAAACCTGTGGTGGTTGAGGCAGCAGGAGAAACTCCCAGACTCATAGGATAGTTTACTGGAGAGACCCACAGGGTCCTAGAACATACACAAACCCACCCACCTGGGAAATTAGCAGCAGAATGACCTGCTTTGCTGGCGGGTAGTGGAAAAGTGACTAAAAACTCGCAGAGTGCAGCAAGCAACATCGTTCCCTCTCAAACCCCTACTCCACATACAGTGTGACAAAGCAGTGACGTGAGTTGCCCCACCCAGGTGAACACCTAAGGCTCCGCCCCTTACTACATAACAGGCATGCTGAGAAAAAAAAAATGGCCCAAATAAAAGAACAGATCAAAGCTCCAGAAAAAAATACAACTAAGCAATGAAGAGATAGCCAATCTATCAGACGCACAGTTCAAAACACAAATAATCAGGATGCTCACAGAATTGGTTGAATTTGGTCACAAAATACAGAGAAAAATGAAGGCTATGAAAAGTGAAATAAAGGAATATGTACAGGAACTAACAGTGATGGGAAGGACACCAGCTCTCAAATCAATGGTTCAGACCAGAAGGAAGAGATAAATATTCAACCAAAACAGAATAAAGAAACAAGAATTCAAAAAATGAGGAGAGGCTTAGGAACCTCTGGGACAACTTTAAACATTCCAACAGCCGAATCATAGGGGTGCCAGAAGGGGAAGAGGAAGAAGAAGAAATTGAAAACTTATTTGAAAACATAATGAAGGAGGACTTCCCCAGTCTGGCAAAGGAAACAGACTTCCAGGAAGTCCAGGAAGCTCAGAGAGTCCCAAATAAGTTGGACCCAAGAAAGTACACCAAGGCATATCATCATTAAGTTACCCAAGATTAAAGAGAAGGAGAGAATCTTAAAAGAAGCAAGAGGAAAGGAGAAAGTTACCTACAAAGGAATTTCCATTAGACTATCAGCTGATTTCTTAAAATAAACGTTACAGGCAAGAAGGGGCTGGAAGGAACTGTTCAAAGTCATGAAAGGCAAGGACCTACATCCAAGATTACTCTATCCAGCAATGCTATTACTTAGAATGGAAGAGCAGATAAAGTGCTTCCCAGATAAGGTCAAGTTAAAGGAGATCATCATCACCCAGCCTTATTATATAAAATCTTAAAGGGACTTATCTAAGAAAAAGATAAAAAAGTAAAATGACAGTAAACTCACAACTATCAACAACCAAACCTAAAACATACAAAAATAAAAGCAAACTAAGCAAACAAGTAGAACAGAAACAGAAACACAGAAATGGAGATCATATGGAGGGTTAGCAACAGGAAAGTGGGAGGGGAAGAGAGGGGAAAAAGGTACAGAGAATAAGTAACATAGATGGTAGGTAGAAAATAGACAGAGAGAGGTTAAGAATAGTATTAGAAATGTGGAAGCCAAAGAACTTACATGTATGACCCATGGACATGAACTAAAGGGGTGGGGGTGGAGGAATGTGGGTGGGAGGGGGTGTGCAGGGTGGAGGGGGATAAAGGGGGGGGATGAGACAACTGTATTAGCATAATCAATAAAATATATATTTTTAAAAAGAATACTTTATTCAGCAAAGCTGTACAGAAATGAAGGCAAGATAAAAACTTTCCCAGACCAAAAAATAAAAATAAAAAAAAGCTGAAAGAGCTCCTAACCACCAGAAATGCTAAAAAGGAGTTCATCATGCAGAAATAAAAGGACATTAAATAATAACTATGAAAATACAAGGCACATTGGTAAAGTAAACTACATATAGTCAAATTCAGAACACTCCAATACTGTAATATGGTGATATATTAATCACTTAACTCCAGCATAAAAATTAAAAGACTTAAAAGTCTTAAAAATAATTACAGCTATAATAATTTGTTAGTGAGTACACAATATTCAAAACTGTAAACTGCACATCAAAAACAAAATGAGGGGAGAATAAAAGTTTACTCTCCAACTAAAAGATAATAAATAACAATGATAATGATATTAGTGCTTGTTATGTGCTGGTAATCCCTTTATATCTGTTGTCTCACTTGTTTCACACCAAGTCCAAGATTATCCTTTCAAAATCAGTTTATTCTTTTAAAAGATGAGGAAACAGAGGCCTAAGAGATGAAGTAAACTACTTCTTCTCACATAGCTTAGTAACCAGTCCTTTTCATAGGTCCTTCTCATAGGTGCCTAGTATCGAAAGATCAAGGAAAGCTTCTTAATTGTATATAGAGACCTAAAAAGTTTACTTGGTGGTGATACCACGAAATTTGCATTTTTGAAAGGTTATTGCCTGCAGGGAAGAGAAAGGATTAAAAGGGACAACACTGAAGGGAGGCAGGTAGGAGACTGTTGTTCGAGATAATGACAGTGGGCCCCAGGGTGATGGCAATAGGGCTGAAGTGGCTTCCTTATCGAGGTGAAGTAGAATTAATAGAATTTGGTCCTTGTTGACCAGAAGAAGAAAGGAAAGGAACAGAATGAAAGATGATGTCTTACTTTGGTTTCCTTCAGAACCAGACCTCAAGGTTTCAAGTACAAGCAGTTCATTTGAGAAGAATAGTGAATATAAGTAGAGCAGTGAGGAAGCGTTAGAAAGGAAAGGTAGCCGAGAAAAAATGCTTTATCAAGTCAACTATGCTGTGAATGTCATGGAAAAATCCTGGGACATGGCATAAAACAAATGATTCAGAGTTATATTACCCAAGAGGTTAACGAGCTGGGGAATTTATAAACCAATTTTCCTAAGTCATTGGCTGATGGGCTTAATTCTGCAGTGTTTCTAGCCAGCTCTGCCTTGTTGCTTCCAAAAGAAACCTCAACAGAAAAAGTAGACATATCTATCGGCCATCAGAACTGTGCTGGAGCACATGGAGTGGTCAGGTCCAAAGGACATCTGCTACAGATGACCCCCAGTCTCTGGTGTGAAAAAATGGGAAGTCCGGGGGTTACAGCAGTTTGAGGGGTGCTGAGGAGCAGAGATTATAAGCTCGATTTTTGACATGGTACTCGAAGGTGCCCGTGGGTCATCTAAGTGAAGGTGTGTGGTACACAGATATGTGAATGAGTCTTTGGAGAATGATATAATCTAGAGACACAGATTTGGAAATTATCAGCATGTAAATTCATGAAAGTGGCAGAAATCCCAAAGAGACTGTCTAGAGTGAGGGATAAAGATAGCCAAGGGCAGAAACCAAAGAACACCAAATTTAAGGGACAGTGAGAGAAGGGGAGAAAAATCAGAAATTCTGGGTGTCTAGGAGCCAAGAAGAGAGCATTTCAAGAAGTGAAAAGTAAAAAAAAAAAAAAAGTGTCATGTGCTCTAAGAAGGCAAGAAAATAAAAGATAAGAACTGTGCATCTGATAGGTTGGCTATCTCTTCGTTGCTTAGAGGAATTGATTCTGGGGTTTTCATTTTTTCTCCGGTTTGAGCCATTTTTGGTGGGGTTTTTTGTTTTGTTTTGTTTTGGTCATCAAAATGCTCACAGAATTGGTTGATTTTGCTCATAAATTAGATGAGAAAATGCAGGCTACAATATGTGAAATGAAGGAAGACGCATGGGGAACCGATAGAGATGGAAGGAAAACTGGGACTCAAATAAATGGAGTGGACCAGAAGGAAGAAATTAACAACCAAACAGAAAACGAGGAAGAAACAAGAATTCAAAAAAATGAGAAGAGGCTTAGGAACCTCCGGGACATCGTTAAACGTCCCAACATCCGAATTATAGGGTTCCCAGAAGGGGAAGAAGAGCAACAAGTAGAAAACTTATTTGAACAAATAATAAAGGAGAACTTCCCCAATATGGCAAAGGAAAGAGACTACCAGGACGTCCAGGAAGCTCAGAGAGTCCCAAAGAAGTTGGGCCCAAGGAGGAACACATCAAAGCACATTGTAATTACATTAGCCAAGATTCAAATGAAGCAGAGAATTCTAGAAGCAGCAAGGGATAAGGGGACAGTCACCTACAAAGGAGTTCCCATCAGACTGTCAGCTGATTTCTCAAAAGAGACCTTCCAGGCAAGAAGGGACTGGAAAGAAATATTTGAAATCTTGAAAAGCAGGGACCTACATCCAAAATTGCTCTTTCCAGCAAAGCTGTCATTTAGAATGGAAGGACAGATAAAGCGCTTCTCAGATAAGGTCAAGTTCAAGGAGTTCATCATCACCAGGCTCTTATTATATGAAATGTTAAAGGAACTTATCTAAGAAAAAGAAGATCAAAAATATGACAATGAAAAGACAGCAAACTCACAGCTATTAAGAACCACACCTAAAACAAAAGCAAACTAAGCAAACAGCTAGAACAGGAACAGAACCACAGAAATGGAGATCATATGGAGGGTTAGCAACAGGGGCATGGGAGGAGGAGGGGGGAAGGTACAGAGAATGAGTAGCATAGATAGTGGGTAGAAAATAGACAGGGGCAGGGTAAGAATAGTATGGGAAATGCAGAAGCTAAAGAACTTATGACACATGGACATGAACTAAAGGGGGGAATGTGGGTGGGAGAGGGTGTGCAGGGTGGGGGGAATGATGGGGGAGAAATGGGACAACTGTAATAGCATAATCAATAAAATATATTTAAAAAAAAAACTGATAAGAATAGATACTACACTTGATCTTAGCCAAAAGGCCGAGAAGCGAGCATCATGCTAAGCGAAGTAAGCCAGGCAGTGAAAGATAAATACCATATGATCTCACCTTTAACAGGAACCTAATCAACAAAACAAACAAACAAGCATAATATAACCAAAGACATGGAAATTGGGAACATGCTGAAAGTCACCAGAGGGGAGAGGGGAGGGAATTTCAGGGGAAAAGGGGAAGGATTTACAGGAACAAGTATAAAGGACACATGGACAAAAACTATGGGGGGGGTGGAAATGGGAGGGAGGTGGGGAGGGCTGGGGTGGCGGGTTTGGGTGAGAATAAAAGACAGAAAACTGTACAAGATCAACAATGAAAATAAAAATTAAAAAAAAAGAAAAGAAAAGATAAGAAAACATTATTGGATTCTGCAACAAACAAGTCTTTCATCTTTCATGATCTTGGAATGGCAGGTTAAGAGATTCTATCGCATCTAAGAATGTACATGTGTAAGTAATTGTGGCTAGAAAACATAGATATATTTTCATTTATGTACATATCAATAGATAATTCAGGAAGTTTAGCTGAGAAAGGGAAGAGCAAGAGAATAAAAACTGAAGTTATAGTACCTGTAAACTACTGTATAAATAAAGCATACTAGAATTATTTTAAAAGCTGAAGGTAACTAACAGGTTAAAGAAAGAATTTTGGGTGAGAAAAGAATTGTTAATAGAAAATAGAAGAAACTTTTTAAAATTTTTTGAAGAAAAATAATGAAAGTGATAGAACATGAAGGTCCAGGAGAAATGACCAAAAGCTATAGACATCTCTTGAAGACAGAAAGGAACTGAATCCAGCAGAGATGGTGGGGAGCAGTTTAAGACCTGAAATGGACTTTGTTTCTGTTGTTGCAAGTGGGAAGCAGAAATGTGATGGTTACAGATCAAGGCTAATTGGTAGATTTGGTGGCATGAAATTAAGTTACCTGTGTATTTTCTTGGTGAATTAAGAGTTGAAGAGAGAGGTGTGAATGAGGGCGCATCAGCAATACCACATGATTAAGTGGCTTTTGGATAGAATGAACTGCCTCCGCTGAGAACTTAGAGAAAACTGACTGGTAAAGAGTTGTGTGATTTCCTCTGACAGCGCTGAGCTGCCCAGGCTTGAGCCCAGAGACTAAATAATGGACTTATTTTAGACTGGGTTTCAACATGTGCATGAAAGAGTAGGATGATGGAGCAAGAGAGTTGTCAGGTGATGGAAGTGATGACAATTTTTAAAAAATCTAAGCAGCATAGGGAAGAATGAAAGACAAGAGGGAAGTGATTCATAGGGATGCATTCTAGGTTCCAATCAAGGCATTCTACTTTCAGGGTTTAGGGTAAGGAGATACCACACTACGAGGGGGGACTAGTCACAGACAGGAACCTGTGTAAATTGATGAAAGCTGACGGACATGAACTATTTTTTCACAAAAGAATAAAGCAGGAGATGGCCCATAAACCACGAGTGAGGCAACAAAACAGGACAGCCACAGTTGAGATGAGATGTGGTTGGGCCAGAGTCTAACTAAAGAGCTAATTCAATGATGATGGTCTGTCCACTCTTCTGTCCCTCTATTGCGGGTGAAATTGCATGTCAGGAAAAGATATATTGAAGTCCTAACACATGGTTCCTGTGAATGTGACCTTATTTAGAAATAGGGTCTTTACAGATGCGATAAAGTTAAGATGAGCTCATCGGGGTAGGCCCTAGGTCAATGTGACTGTCCTTAAAAGAAGAGGAGGGAGAAGAGACACAGATAAAGATACATAGGGATATATTATGTGATAACAGAGGCAGAGATTGTAGTGATGTGTCTGCGAGCCAAGGGATACCAAGATTGTGGGCAACACTAAAAACTTAGAGAATGGCATGGCACAGATTCTCCTCTGGAGCCTTCAGAGAGACCATGACCCTACCAACATCTTGCTTGCATGCAGACTTCTAGCATCCAGAAATGGAGAGAACAAGGCCATGCTGTCTGTGGTGTTTTATTACAGCAGCCCTGTGAAACTAATACACCCACTACACTTATTTATATGTGATTTGGCCTGAGTCACAGGTATATTTCCTAATGCCATAGGATACCAACACATCTCAGACTGTGACCAACATTACCGAGGCAATGTTGTTTTTATCTCTCACCCAGCAATATTGTAATTCAAGCAAATGCACTGTTATTACCAAGCAAATATGCAGTTATCCTAGCAAATATATAAAGTTAAGTTCATCAAATCAAAACAGAACTAAAAAAGAAAATGCCTTGTATGTAAATTTAGAACCATTAGAATATTTTAGACTATAGTCAATCACAGTGCAAGAATATGAGGGATTTACTACATCTTTACTTTCAAAAAGAAGTCAGTGCACTTTTTTCTGGTAACAGTACTTGCCCATTTCATGTACTAGAACTTTTTTTCACAGTAATGTTGACAAACACTAATTTAACATTGCATTTTTGTGCCAACAAATAAGATATACATGACCCCTTTCTTACACACACTCATGCACATACACACACACAGAAAACAGAAAATGTGTCACTGATTTTCATGTGAACAAATACGGAGAACAGATTGTTCCCAAAAGGCTCAAAGTCAGTAGTTTCATCAGTCAAAGAAAGATTTGATGAGAGGTAGAGATTTTCTACGGCATCCAAATTGTTTGGTTTTCAGCTTTGCACAAATTATTTAAAACTTAAAGTAATAAACAGTTTTTATAAATCAGGGAGGCAAACACAACCACCCTCAGGAACTGGACAGGTAATAAAAATAACTGAAGCTGGCCAGAGTGTGTTCTTGGGACCAACTTTACACATTAAACACCCAGCCTCATTTCCACCAAGAAATGTGTTGTCTCCCACTTTTCTTGAAACTCCCTGCTTAGCCCACCCTTCATCTTCTCCTCTTTGTAGAGGCACAGCTATAAAATTATTTCACCCTCCAGTGAATTCTGGGAAGAGAAACATGAGGCCGGCAGCAGTGTGAATGGCCGAGCCTCTGGGCCGCTGTGCTGACAGGAACACACAGAGGACAGCAGCGGGGCAGGCGCAGGGCCGGGAGCAGGCCTTCCTGGGCTCCAGCTGGCCACCCCCACATATGGATGTGCACCCACACTTACTGGCAAGCCCGGTTTTTAAATGGATTTTATACAAAATCTCCAGATTTCCAAATGTTAGAAACTTTTTTTATATACACAATGATGGCCAAAAACAGTTTGAGGCCAAACAAAACATGTCTGAGAACAGATTTAGCCAACAGGCTGCTAATTTACAACTGTTGCTAATTGTTACATATTTTTTTATTGTAGTAAATATACATAACATATAATTTACCATTTTAATTGTTTTTCAGAGCACAGTTCAGTGGCATGAAGTATGTTCACGATGTTGAGCAACCATCACCACCATCCATCTCCAGAATATTTTTATCATCCCAAGCAGAGGCCCTGTACTCATTAATTTGTGGTGGATTCTTATTATCAACTTTAAAATGAAAATGTCTCAAACAATTACTATATTTGACCAACTCTCAGCTCCAACCTGCTTACTGCATCCATCACTCCACGTGACCCAACTCTGGACCTTGATGAGGGTTGCTCTGTGCCCAACAAACTTTCTCAGTCTCCACATCTGTTCTCTCTACTCTTTCTGCCTTTTGGGCTCAATGAAACCTAAGGCCTATCTGAGAATATCATTTCTCCCGTAAGCCTCTTATGTGGGAATCGCTTATTCTCACCTCAGGTTTGGTAGTTGGGTCAATGTTTGCCCTTGACTTCTCCCTCTTGTACATATTCCCTGACCTTTAACATTAAACTTCTCCCTCTTGTACATACTCCCTGACCTTAGAGACTCGCATCATTCAGCTAAATTTCACTTTCCTCCTCCTTATTGCTGTCATCTGCTGTCACTTGCCTTCATTCACTTGCAATTTCAACATCTGGCTTCCAACCTTCAAGTCTACCTTACCTCTTGTCATCATTTTAGACAACTTCAACATATACTGGATAACCCATTCAAAACATTAAGTTTTTGGCTCACTGAACTCTAAACAACTACAAAATCTAAAATCAGACATCCCATTCTCAAATATAAGTATTTACTCCCAGCTTATTCAGTCCATCACACTGCTCTTCCATCTTATTATGACTTCTAATCCACAACCCATGGCTTTCTATTTGCCTGTCAGCCCCACTGGCCTTTGCTTCTCTACTTATTTAGGTACTTGCAGACCCTTAGTATAATAAGTCCTTTGCAAATACTATATAGTAATTGCCATGCTTTTTTCTCCCATCAAACACATCAAACCCCAACCCTAGATGAACCTAGTCACCTTTCTGATCTCGCACCCAAACTGGAGAAAACGCAAAACTGAACCCATTGGCATCAATGAAAAGCCAACATCCAAAACACTATTTGGCAACCTATCTCCAAGACACTCAGTTGGTTACTTTCCTAAATGATTATTTTGTATTTCCATACTCTTTTCAAATCTTTTTCTTCCTCATCTCCCTGAAAGCATCCACCACTAAGTTCTATCAGTTTTACCTCCAAAATGTATTCTTAAACCATTCATTCCTCTCCTTCATCACTGCCCAAACCATCATCATCTCTTGGCCAGGAGTGTTGGGGAAGTTTCTCTCCCTTCTATGTTCTTGCTCTCTATAAATTCTCCACAAAGAGATTAGAGTGCTGTTTTAAAAATGTTAATCAGGTCATACCATTTACTTATTTAAAATCAGTCCATAACTTCCCATTGCATTTAAAACACAATCTAAACTTAATATAACTCAGTACCCTGTATTGTCTGGACCTTTTTCTTCCTTGCCACTTTTTTTTGTGCTCATTACATGCCAGCTACACTAGCTTCACATGCCAAACCATCCTTCTTCCTGCCTTGGCACATTCTGTTCCCTCTGCCTGCTGTTCTCTCCCTGCCTCCCACAGATTCCTCACCTGTCTTTACCCAGCCAGCTTCTATTCATTCTTTAGGTCTCACTTTGAATGATCCAGCCCTAGAGAAGTCTGCTCTGACCAACTCCATTTTAAAATTATGCCCCTTTTATTCCTTATCCCATGCCAATTTATTTTTCTTTACAACATTTACATAGTTACTTTTCTGTCTATATGTACTTATTATAATTTCTGACTCTTTCATCAAGCAGTTCTGGAGGGCAGGAACCATACCTAATTTGATTTCCACCATGTACTAGCTGAGACATCATCATTACCTCTTGGCTGGTTCACACAGCAGTATTCTGTGTGTACTGCAGAATGACTGTCCCAGAAATATCTGTTGAATTAATGATGAGTGAAAATCCATTCCTGACTCAATAGAGGAGAAAAAAGATGATACAGAAAAAGAGAAATGTGGGAGAGGTCATTTAGAACTATTTTGGTATGATTACTGGCACCCTTTTTTGTCTTTGCTAATAAATAAATACATAAACCCACCCTATTTCCAATACTTCAAAAACAATCATACTGTACTTGGACTAGAGGAGACCTTAGTATAATAACACCATATTTTAGAAGAAGGAATTACATATCGTGACATTTGAACTATAGGGTGACATTCCTTGCTAATGTTTTAGAGCAGGAGTCAGTAAACTACGGAGGGCAGGCCAAATCAGGCCGGCCGCTGTTTTCATCAATAAACTGTATCGGAGCACAGCCACGCCGCACATGTGCGTGTTGTTGGCAGCTGCCTTCTCACTGCAGCAGCGGGGCTGAGCAACTGTGACCGAGAACATGGCCCGCGAGCCTCAAGCATTGCTGTCTGGCCCCATATAGATGTTTGCCGATTCTTGCTTTTAAGCATTGAAAGTAGATTTCCTTTAAATATCTTTGTCTTTTTCTGATTTATCTTTTTCTTGAGATATACATACACCAGAGGCATCAACAGTTCTGAACTTTAGTGTACTGCCTGGTAAATTTTTACACAGGTGTGCACCCACCCATGCAAGCATTACTCAGATAAATATATTGAACATTTCGAGTATTCTAGAAGGTTCTCTCATGGCTATTTCTAGTCAACCCTTTATGGACAGATAACCACATCTCTAACTTCTATTACTAACAATTAGATTTGCGTCTTTTTGAGCTAACTTCATATAAATGGAAATCATACAACACAAACTCTTCTTTGCCAACTTCTTTTTCTTAATATAATGTTAGCTCTTTTGTTTCTGTGTAGTATTCCATTGACTGAAAATTTCGTAAGATATTTATCCATTCTTCTGTTAACGGATATTTGGGTTGCTTCTGGGTTTTGGGCACGAACATTCTTTTATGTGTCTTTTGGTGTGCATATACACACACACACACTCATTTTTCTTGAGTATACTATATCTAGGGGTGGGTCTGCTGGACGTATGGGCTTAGTAAGTGGTGATTATACCAATGTTCATATGCACCAAATATGTGAGAATTGCAGATGTTCCACATCCCTGCTAATACTTGACATTGTGCTATTTTCACTTTAGCCATTCTTGTGGGTCCATAGGGGTATCTCATTGTGGTTGTATTTCATATTCCCCTTGTACACATCTTTTCATAGACATACAGGTAGTTTGCAAAGCCTCTTTTGTGAGGTACTTGTTTGAAGTCTTCTGCCCATTTCTTAAATGGGAAAAATATATTCTTCATCAGATATGTGCATTATGAATACCTTCTACCAGTATTTGGTTTCTTTCATGCTTAGTGTTTTGTATGCTGTGTAAGAAATCTTTGCCTACTCCAAGGTCATAAATACATCCTCCTATGTTTTCTTTGTACATTTATGACTATGGTATATGATAAATTACTTTCTGTATATGAAGTAAATTAGAGGTCAAGGTTCATTTTTCCCTTGTGGATATACAATTTCCCTGACACCATTATTGGGGGGAAATAAGCCCACTTTCCTTTCCTCACAAAATTGGAGTGTTGTCTCTGTTATAAATCAAGTAATTCAACAGGTGTGAATCTATTTCCGACTCTTTTGTGTTCATTTGGTCTATAATTTGTCTAATCTTACACCAATACCACTATAGCTCTTAAAACTTGGTAGTGTAATGAATTCCCCATCTTTGTTTTTTTTCTTCAGGATTTTTTTTTTGACTAATAGGTCATTTGAATTTTCATTTAATTTTATAATCAGTTTGGCTATATCACATCAATTTTAGAATCAGCTTGACTATCTCTACAAAGCAAACAAAAATAGAATTTTGTTTAGGATTGCATTTAGACTATAAACCAATTTTGGAAAAAACATCTTTACCAATCCAAAAACAAGGTATACCTCTTTATTTAGGTCTTTTTAATTTTGCAGAAAGTCCCATGAGATTATAATGGAGCTGAAAGTTCCTATCTCCTAGTACCATTGTATTGTTAAGTTGTCATATAACCCATTACTCGTGTGTTTATGGTGATGCTGGTGTAAACGAATATACTGTGTTGCCACTTGTACAAAAAGTACTGTATACTGGGGCCCCCAACCACCAGGCTGCAGACTAGTACCAGTGCATGGCCTCTTAGGAATTGGGTCACACAGCAGGAGGTGAGCGACAGGTAAGTGAGTGAAACTTCATCTGTATTTACAGCTGCTCCCCATTGCTCGCATTACTGCCTGAGCTCAGACTCCTGTCAGATCAGCAGCAGCAGTAGATTCTCAAAGGAGCATGAACCCTACTGTGAACTGAGCATGTGAGGGATCTAGGTTGTGAGCTCCTTATGAGAATCTAGTGCCTGATGATCTGAGGTGGAGCTGAGGTGGTGACGCTAGTGCTGGGGAGGGGCCGCAAATACAGATTATCATTAGCAGAGAGGTTTGACTGCACAGAGGCCATAATACATCAATTGCTTCTAGACTCATATCAAAACCCTATCAGTGAGTGGCAAGAGAAAATGAAACTGCATCTAGTGGAAAGTGAGTTGATGTACTTCAGTTGTACAGATGCATCTGGTGGCAGGCTTTAAGTCAGAATCCAACACTTATTTTAGTCCATGCATAACCTGCCCATTACTTCATTTACCACTTCCATCCGCAGCTCTTTCCCACACTGAGCACTTGTCTCAGTCACAGTTTTGGTAAGTTCACAAGCTAACCATAGCCAAAATAAGTAAAAAACAAATGTCACTGGAAGTTTCTTTAAAAAGGAGGAAAGACCCAATGATGAGAAAACAGAAGACTCTAAGATTGCCAACAAAAAGAAAATAGCATTTAAAAGAAAATACCAAGAATCCTACTTAAATTATGGGTTCATTGCAACAGGTGACTCACATTCTCCAAGCCTGCTCTATATAATATGTGATGACAAACTATCCAAGGAAGCCATGAAACCTTCAAAACTGCTTCACCACATGGAGACCAAGCACATTGCATCAAAAGACAAGCCTTTGGAGTTGTTCAAAAGAAAAAAAACGTGAACACAAAGAACAGAAGCAATTATTGAAGGCCACCACTTCATCAAATGTGTCTGCACTGAGAGCATCATTCTTAGTAGCTAACCGCATTGCTAAAGCTAAGAAGCCCTTTACTATTGGTGAAGAGTTGATCCTGCCTGCTGCTAAGGACATTTGTCATGAACTTTTGGCAGAGGATGCAGTTCAATAGGTGGTATGTACTGCTCTTTCTGCTAACACCATAATTAGATAAATTGATGAAATAGCAGGGGATATTGAGGCACAATTGTTAGAGAGGATTAATGAGTCACCATGGTACACAATCCAGGTTGATGAGTCTACTGACGTTGACAACAAGGCAACAATGCTTGTCATTGTGCGATGTATTTTTCAGGAGGACGTGCATGAGGATGTGTTATGTGTGCTTTTGTTGCCGACCAACACCACAGCTGCAGAACTAATCAAGTCTTTGAATGACTGCACACCAGGAAAGCTGAATTGGTCATTTTCTGTCAGTATATGCTTGGACGTGGTGGCTACCATGACTGGACAGCTTTCTGATTTCACTACTTGTGTCAAAGAAGTCACTTCTGAATGTGAGTCTACGCACTGTGTCATCCATAGAGAAATGCTGGCTAGCAGAAAAAAATGTCACCTGAACTTAACATCGTTTTGCAGGATGTGATTAACATTATCAACCGCGTTAAAGTACATGCCCTTAACTCCCGTCTGCTCGTGCAGCTCTGTGAGGAGATGGACGCAGAGCACACACGTCCTCTCACACACAGAAGTGAGGTGGCTTTCTACAGGTGGACCACTGGCCAGTGTTCGAGTTACAGGAGCCACTCCAGAGATTCCTTTTAGAAAAACCACTGGCAGCACATTTCGGTGACACAGAACAGGTCGCAAAACTTGCTTACTTGTGTGACACAGTCAACTTGCTCAATGAACTCAATCAGTCACTTCAGGGGAGAAAGACAACTGTGTTCAGGTCAGCAAATAAAGTGGCTTCATTCAAAACCAAACTGCAATTATATGGGTAATGAGTGAACGTTGGGATGTTTGACATGTTTCAAACATTAGCAGAGATTTTGAAGGAGACTGAGCCAGGGGCTTCTTTCTCCCAGCTGGTGTGTGGTCACCTATCTCAGCCTTCAAAAGAGTTTGAGCGTTACCTCCCAACCACAAAAGACCCTCGAACTGGGAAGGAATGGATGTATGACCCAGTAAGCCAGGTGAATCAACTTTGTCCATGCTAGAAAAAGATCAACTGCTTGAGATCACAAATGACAGGTAGCCTTAAAAATAAGATTGAGACAATTTCAAACCTCCATACGTTCTGGATAAAAGTCAAGGCAGAATATCCTGAGATTGCCACTGAAAAGTCTGCTTCCATTTCCAACATTCTATCTCTGTGAAACAGCGTTTTCTGCAGCAACAGCAACCAAAATGAGATTAGAGTGTAGAATGGACATAAGCAACACATTTTGGGCATCACTGTCTCCCATCACCCTCCAGACGGGACTGTCTACCAGGGGTGTCCAACCTCTTGGTGTCTCTGGGCTGCACTGGAAGAAGAGTTCTCTTGGGCCACATATTAAATACACAAACACTAATGAAAACTGACGAGAAAAAAAAAGGTTTTAAGTAAATTTACAATTTTGTGTTGGGCCGCATTCATAGCCATCCTGGGCCACATGCAGCCTGTGGGCCATGGGCTGGACACCCCTGGTAGTTGCAGGAAAACAAGCTCAAGGATTCCACTGATTCTGCATTATACTAAGGACTATAATTACTTCATCATAATAATAGAAATAAAGTACACAATAAATGTAATGTGCTTGAATCATCCCCAAACCATCCCCCTCCCCATCCCCAGTCCGTGGAAAAACTGTCTTCCATGAAACCACTCCCTGGTGCCAAAAAGTTTGTGGACCACTGCTGTATACCATATTTTATTGCACATTTTCTATGATTAGATATGTTTAGATACAAAAATACCATTGTGTTGCAGTTGCCTATAGTGTTCAGTATAGTGACAAACTATAAGGGTTTGTAGCATAAGAGCAATCGGCCATGTATATAGCCTAAGTGTGCAGTATACCATAGAGCTTTTGTAAGTACACACAATGAAGTCTGCATAATGACAAAGTTGCCTGACAATGAATTTCCCAGAACATATCCCCATTGCTGAGTGATGCATGACCATATACATGTGTGCACATGTATGCACACATGTGTACATGTGTATATACATCTGTGTGTGCTATACGTGGCATGCTTGTTCATTTGGAGTTTTTGTTTTTGCTTTTGTTTTTTGCATGCTCCTTTCTCTAGCATGAACTGGTCTGCAACTGATTTCTCTCTGTCTTTGTGGCTGAGCCTGCCCTAGCACTCAGCAAATATTCTTTTAGGGGGAAATAGTTGTTTGATGATCCTGTAGATTCTAATTCATCCATGCTGACCAACATGGATATAAAAAATTCTGTTTTTTCCCTTTATTTTCCTATGATAGCCTATGCTCAGACTCAGCAAATGCTGCCAGGTGAGAAGATAGCTAGCACTTTTAGCTTCTTTCTATAAATTTATTTCACCCAGACCTATATGCTTTTAGAGCTCACCAATATCTTTAAAAATTTTACTTTTGTAATCTTTCTGTCTTTTAGTTGTGAGAGCTTTCTGCTGCTACCACATCACACTCAGAAGCAGAAGTGTTCATGTCTAATAATTTTGTAAATCTTAATGTCATTAAAAAAGAAAAATATCCTAAAGCATTATTCCAGGTAAAAAATTTTCCTGGTGGAGCATAACTGATTTTTACAGGCAGCTGAAAGAAACTAGGATTCACTTAAAAGAAATTCACTGTATAGCACACGCAGATGAGGTATATTGATTCCATAAGTAATATGGAACAGATTTCTAGCCTTCACCCATTCCCATTTTCCCTCTTTTTTTTCCTGGGCCACAGAGTAGAGCCATGGTTCCAGCCCTCACGTAGGGCCACGTGCCAACGTGTGACCCGTGGGCTACGACCGCAAATAATGTGTGTCATTTTCAGGAAGAGCCATTCAAGAACAAGTAAGATTCCTTTACACTTTCTTTTTCATGAAACCAGGGAGGTCACATGTTTAGAAGTGGAACCATTCAGCCTAGTTGCCTAAGCCACTGATGGGAAAGGGAGCCACTTTGGAGAGTTGCTGGGCTCAAATCTAAAGCTGGTGTATAGACTACTAGATATTATAGGCAATAGTTATCATAAAATTACTTCTGAAGGAAGGTTAGTGAAGGATATCCTTTAATTATATGGTATGGAATTATAGGAATTTTTTTCTTTTTCATTTCACCCTTGAAACCTATACATTTTTTAAAAAAGCTATATTTATTCTGAATTAAGCTATATCATACCTTAAATTTGAAGTAATTTTAGTGATACCATCTAGCATATTAACAGTAGGGACTTTCCAGTCTCAATAAATTAAAACTATATGTTTAAAGAGGGCAGGAAATTTTAGCCTTTAGTTTTTTCTTTTCTCATCTATCGTACCATACTCTTTAGCTGAGGGCACTACATTCAAACCTCTCCTTTTCAAAGTGATCTCTCTTTCCCTCTCCCAGCCCCTCCCACCCATGTTAAAACCTACTTGAAGCTATTAGAAACCCTATTATAAAGACCTGTGTTGTAAGCTGTTTTTGCCTAATAGTAGCTCAATACAATATCTTCTTGGATAGCCTGCCTTTTAATTAGAAAAATATGTGTTATAGTTCTACACATCAACTTGACTGGGCCGCAGGTTCCTCAGTTGATTGTTTAAATAGTAGTCTGGGTGTTTCTGTGAAGATGTTTTTGTATGGGATTAACATTTAAAGCAATAGACTGAGTAGAGCAGATTGCCCTCCCTGATGTGGCTGGGCCTCATCCAATCAGTTGAAGGCCCAAATAGGATAAAAAGGCTGACTCTCCCCATAGTCAGTAAGAATTCCCTCTGCCTGACTACCTGAATGCTGGGATCTTGTTTTTTCCTTGCCTTAAAACTGCAACTGAGCCCTGGCTGGCGTAGCTCAGTGGATTGAGCGCGGGCTGTGAACCAAAGGGTCACAGGTTCGATTCCCAGTCAGGGCACATGCCTGGGTTGCAGGCCAGGCCCCTAGTCGGGGCCACGTGAGAGGCAACCACACATTGATGTTTCTCTCCCTCTCTTTCTCCCTCCTTTCCCCTCTCTAAAAATAAATAAATAAAATCTTAAAAAAAAAAAAAAACTGCAACTGAAACGTCAGCTCTTCCTGGGTCTCAAGCCTCCTGAGGTTTGGAGTGGAACCACACCATTGGCTCTCCAGCTTGCTGACTGCAAATTTGGGGATTTGTCTTCACAGTTGAGATCTCTCTGTCTGTCCCCTGTTAGTTCTGTTTCTCTGGAGAACCTTGACTAATACACCATCTCATGACATTAGAATTATAGCCTGTATGTGAACGTCACACTTTGCAAGAGTCTAGAGAGTTGATAGTTATCCTACCCCCAACAATGGATGAAAAGAAATTTCCAAGCAGAAGAAATGGCAAAAAAGCCAATATACACTAACAAAGCAAATTATTCAAGGCTAAACATGGTTGGTATGCCTACTGACCATAAGTAAAGAAATGTTGAAGCAATTGCAGAAAATGGAGAGAAATGGGACCAGGAAGAAGGAAGACGAAAACAAAAAGAGTGGAGACAAAAGAGCTAGCCAGGAAAGGCCACAGACTGCAGGAGTGACAGAGATGAAATACAGCAGTGCTTGATCTGCGGGCCTCCTGAGGGGAGAAGGAATTTCAGGGAAACCTGGGAAATGGAGAAGCACGACTTGTATCTAGAGTAAATAAGATGTCCGGGGCTGATGATGTCTAGTTAACTTACACCCACCATGGGCATTGATGAATATTTTGATTAAACTTATAATGAAGATCTGGAGCTATTAAGATAACATTCTTGGGTGGATTTTGATTTTGGCATCTATCACATAGTATTGTCATTAATCTATTCCATTCTGTTTCTATGTTACAAACCACCCAAAATATAGTGATTTAAAACAACAGTGCATTGTTCTCACAATTCTGTAGGTTGTCAGTCTGAGTGACTTTTCTACTGGACTCATCTGGGATCAATCATCTGGCTGTAGCCATCTGACACCCCTACTCAAGATCAAGACAGCCTCAGTCACATCCCGGGACCCTAACATTGGCAAGGCATCTTGGCTCTCCCCATAAAGCTTTTCATCCTCCACTAAGACTAGCTTCTTCCCAACACCATGTTCTCAAGGTTTCAGGTGAACGAATCTCAGTATGTGACACGTATCAAGCCTCTGCTTGGGTCATGCTTGCTGATGTGCTACTGGCTGAAACAAGTCACATGAACAACTCCAGAGTCAACGGGGGAGGGTCCACATCAAGACAAGAATACCAGGAGGCTGGTTTATCCTAAGAATCTACCACATCCACTGTGAACTTAAGAATTTAGACTATCAATAGCATTCCTATTACTGAGTACTTGCCTGGCAATCATAATGCATAATTCACTTCTGAGCAGTAGTACTCCCTAGGGAGAATTTTAAACATTTTAGACAATATTTTGGGTGTTCTAGTAAAATATAGCCTGAGCATGCACTTTTGAAATGTGTATTGTTTTATTATTAATTCTGTATCTTGTATTTCTCCTTTATATTGTAGTTTGAGTATTATGTTGATTTTTAAAAATATTAGGTATGCAATAAATTATATTACCCACAAATTTTCTCTCAGTAAATAGTTACATTGCAAAACATTTGTTACAACACGGCAGTGTTTCGGGTCTGATATTTGGGAAATTAATGAGCTAAGTTTGAGTGTTTAAGGACAGTTTTCCGTTATTTGTGAACTGTTCTATCCCAGATGAAGTGTCACTAAACTATATTTTAAATTGTTATTGTTATTTTGATCTCTATGTGGTAAGAATGTGGAGCAGGAAGGGCAGAAGGGGTCATTCATAGTTCAGGAGGCAGTGAAAAATCACTAAACATCCGTACCTTACTCTGCCAGACCCAACACTTCTCCAGACCCCAAACTGCTTCAACTACCCTCCTTGACACGGCAAATATACGTACATTGTTTGAATTGTTAACTTAAATACACGCAGGATTTTTCCCTAGCTTCGGCGTGTAACTGAACAGCAGACTGTGCAATTCCTGTGCCCAGCAGCTGGAGGGGAAAGAGGCTGCACTCGGCACACAGTAGGAGCATTGTAAACGTTGACTGACCCAGCCAGCTCCTAGTGGCGGCTGACACGAAACCACCTACTCTCCAGGCAGTGTCCTTATCTCTCTCCGAGTCCACACCCCAGGCCAGAGCGGCCTCCTAGCAGGTGGTGAGTCCCGGATGCCAGGTGTGCAGCATGGCAGGTACAGTCTGGGGCGGAGAGGTTTTGGTCCCCGTTCCACTCCAGCCCTCCCCTCCTCACGAGCTCTGCGCCACACGTGGTGTCAGCCGCTGCAGGATCTCGGAGCGGAGGGCTGTGAGGACGGGAGATCCGGTGCCCGCCACGCGCCCGCCTCTTTTCTCCTTAGCTACGCGTCGCCTGGCAGTCCGTGCAGTCTCTGAGTCTTCCCACCTCCCTTTCCTCAATCATGCACCTTTCTTCCTCCCTCTCCCCTCATCTTCTCTTTCCTTATCTGACATTTTGCTTTGCTTCCTCTGCCCACTCCCCAGCGGGTTTTCCTCCCCGCAGACGCGCCATTGCAGTCCGCCCTCGCACACCCTCCAATTGTAGGTCAACTGGTGTGCAAACGTGGGCTCAGGTTTTCTCTTGTTTAAGGGCTTTTCCAGAAGTGAAATCAGGCTCATTCCCCACTGGGCTCCAACTGTAATCGTTTCTATTCGGCTGTTGAGTTGGGGGTGGGGATTCTGTGGGGTGTGCTCGCATCCACACCGCATGTTGGAATCACCGGGACGGTTTCCGGACGCCCCAGGGTGGGGTAGCTAGCCACATCCGGACACTTGCAGAAAGGCGGACACGCGAATGCTTGGAAGCACAAAAAGCCGAACCTCTACACAAAGCTTAGCTCCAAAGAACCATGCCTGGGGCGCAGCCTTTACCAGTTATTACCTGCCGTAAGCGCCTTCTTTCAGGCCCGAAAAGAGGGTCGAATCACTGGAGCCCTGATGCTCCCCTTGGCAAGGGCCCCTGGCACGTTAGGCGTCTCCACGTCTCTCGTGGACCCTGAGGTCTCCCACCCCGCCTTGCCTTTCCTCCTCGCGCGAGCACGGGCGAGGGAGGGCTTACCCTGATGAAGTTCCTAGGGAGGAGACGCTTGAGGATGAGGGTACAACAAAGTGTCAATTTCCCTCCCCCCCGCCACGCCCCGTGGCTTTTTTTCTGCCCTTGCCGGACGCACACACACACCCCACTCTACCCTCCTGAAACAGCCGACGCAGCCGCACACTCAGTGGGGACTCAGCCTTGGGGAAGCCGGGAGAGGGTGCTCAGCTGGTATTCAAACGTCGAAAGCTGGACCGAACGTGGGGACCCAGACGCGCAGCGCTCAGAGCACTTTTAGGCGTCCAGAGCGCAGGCTGTGGGCACACAGAAAGGGGCCAAGTAGCGGGCAGTTCCGGTCAGTGACGGAACTGGGCACCATAGCTCAGAGCTAAACTGGTTCTAGGGGTGGGGTGGAGGATGGAGGAGCCTAGCGCCCTGGGAATGCCACCGCCCCCGCCCCCACCCCGCCCCTCCGCCAGCCAGCCGCGGCCAGTTGCAAGCTTAAAGTGGCGCTAAGAGCTCGTGATGGCCCGGGGGTGTCCTCCCTTGGGCTGCTGTGTGTGCGCGTGCGTGTGTCTTCAGCTCCTTCCACGGTTGTAAAGCCTAAACGGAAGACGGGTGTTAAAGTCTGCTGACAGGATCGCCTGAAACATGTTTACAGTAGGAAAGACTTTCCTCCAAAAAGCACAGCCTAAGACGATTCCAATTTTTTTCCTCCGTGTAACAAATTGAAAGGCGAGCGGAGGCCTTCGAGGTGGGACCAGGCTGAACACCATTAATCCTGCCGAATCTTCTCCGAGCTCCGGGCAGAAGAAGCGGGGCCTGCGCCACAGGGTCGCTGCGCTCACCCAGGCGTCCTGGCCCAGGGAACCATGTTTTCAGGAGGAGTGGCCTTTGCTTGTTTTGAAGTAATTGCACCGCTCTCAGAAACGGAAATCTGCTGGCGGAGAACACGCGTTCTAACTCTGCAATATACGGAGGCGGTAATTGACCATCTCCAAACGAGAGGTGGTTTCCCCAGTCTCCAGGACCTTCTGACAAGTGAACAGGAGGCAGAGATCGATTGATCCAAACTTTGATTTATGAAAAGAAAAAATTCATAAAAATTTACCGACACACCCTATTAGCCGCTGGTTGTTTAAAATACCACTGAAGAAGACAGAATACTAGTGGATGATGAAGGTTCGGGAGCGGAGGAAAGAGAAAAAGAAAGAAGTCTGTCCGATCCCTCCGTTTTCCCACGTCACGGCATACAGAGGCTCAGCGCTGCCACCTGGCGGCGGCTCTTTCCCAGGTTGGGAGCTGGGTGGCTGCAGAGCAAACTCTGGCTCCCCCTGGGTGTGCCAGGACTGGGCCTTTCCAAATGGAGCAGAAGCTCCTATTCATGCTTCTAATCTACATGGCTCAAACAAACACTAGTTTTCAGAAAATTGAGAGGAAAGGAAAATGAGTTGGCATTGGTATGAAGTGATTATTTAAACTTATCAGGTGCTAGTGATTGGTGAGAAGGGGAGAGAAAATAGTAAAAATTATTAGAATGGGGGTTCTTCTTAGTTTATTCTAAGAGTAAAAATATATCATGGATTTCATTTTACTCCAGAATACTATTTTGATATTTTGCAAATAAGAAATACTTCCATATTACTTTTATTTTTTTCAATGCAACCCACCAAAAGAAGTCCAGTTCCAATACACTTCATCAGCCCAAAAGGATGAAGTGTAAGTTATTTTGAGAAATCAGATTCAAATGGAGGGTTCTTTTCCAGAAATTTTTGAACAGAAAAGCCTGGAGCCTTTCAGTTGACAAAGGCCAATGACATCAAATTTCCCAGGGCTTCTTCCCTGTCTGCTAAAGTAACAGAGTTTTGGGGTTTTTTTTTCCCTTCTTTATTTTTATTTGAACTGAATGCTTGTCAGGTCAGCCTAGCTCTTACAATCATAGTTTCTATAACCAAGACAAGGCAAAATCTTGCAAACCAGTGCAAATCCAGATTTGTTAAACTAATTTCCCTTCAGGTTTTTCCCTCTCTGTACTGTAGGAATATATTAAACAGTGGGATAGAATCTTATTTCCAACTATAACCTATGCAATTTTATGGATGTGAGATTTTATGTTGCGCAGGTGTGTGAGAGCAGAAGAAATGAATTAGCAGATCTCTAATAGAATTCCATTATTTAATGGAAAATAAAATATTTCCCTTAACTCAAAATTTGAAGTGTCTAACATCATTGCTGACAAAGACAATTAGTCTGTTATTCTGAAACAGGGAAGTTTTTTGAAAAATTATCTTGGGTTTACTGTTAAAATGACTTAAAGAATAGCTTTATTAAGAATTACTTTCTGTACTGCAAAGCCAGCAGAGGGAACACTGAGTACTGATTTAGTAGGGGCCACCAAATATCTGGTATTTGGGGAAAAAATGTCAGTAATGGAGAACTGGTTATAAAGTACATAAAGTTAAGTAATGAGAATGTAGAAATCCTTCTCATTATTTGCTATTCAGAGGCCTAACACATTCCAGCATGCATATACTTACTCAGTAGGTAAGAAAGACGACTTTAATAAAAGGCTGTATGTCACATGTTTTCTTACATTTTAAGACAACTACTAACTAACATAAGAACAAACCTACTTCAGAAGTCTAAGCATTCATATATACTATGATAATCTTATAAAGTCAATGGAAATTACTAATACTATATTTCTTCAATTCTAAGAACTTTTTCATTTTCAACATCTCTGAAATAGGGCTATGTCCTACAACTGGGGGATGTCACGGTTTAATCAGCAGTTTTTCTTCCTTAGTGGCATGTAACAATGGTGTTCCTTAAAATCTATTGGATTTGTTGCAACACAGAAAATACATTGAATAGAAATAGCCCAGTGGCTATTTTTTTGGTACATACTTTTAAAAAATACATGTGCTTTAAGCATAAACAAAATTACTATGACTGCTTTAACTTTTACTTTTCATATTCAGTAGTAGAGCATAAATATCTTTAAAACTATAATCAAATGTCTTTAGAAATATAATCAATTCACTCACCTTGACTGAATTGTCACAAAATAGCTACACTCTCAAATCACTTTTTGGTACAAATTTAAAAATACATATAGGACTTATATTTTCGTATTTTAGTGACAATATTGATTTTACGAAAAACAAACCTCTTAATTTTAATGTCAGATTGGTAACATTTAGGGCTGTGCTTTGGTGTGCATACCAAAGAAAATAAAATGTATGATAACACACCCAACTTTGTTATATGCCAAAAAAAATGTGCCTGTGATATTTTTTGTTTGTTTTTAAGATTTGTTTCCCCTTCTAAAAGAAAAAGCATATAACTTGGGTAGCTAATGGTCAAATATTTTTTGCTTTTACCCACAAAAACATTCTTGCTTGTGGTTAATCCTTAGAGATCCACTCAGATGTCTCCAAAGGGTGTTCTTCCCAGTAAAATTCTAAATCTGACAACCTGGGCCTCTTGCCAGCCTACGTACTTTAAAAGTTTGACAAGATAAATAGAAATCTGCTGCCTAGCACTGGTTTGATCTGAATCAAAAGCTGACTTAATTATGTTAGGTTGGCCCTCCCTAACCACGTATCACTGGCCTGTAGAAAAACAGTTTACTATTATGGTATTAGGGAAGACCAAGTTTTTACTAGAATTCTAATTTTCACACCTTGGAACAAAGGTAATTTTTGTGGCCACATTAACATGTGTTCTTACTAAGTAGCCACCTTTTCTTTGCCACATTATTCACAATGGTCTTTTCAAAGTTCCTTTCTTTTAAACTCATTGGAACTATAGGGTTGCCACTGCTGTCCTTCGGTGGTTCACATCCACAATCTGTGATTATTTTTTTCACATCAGTGGCCATCTTTAATTCTAGTTTCGAACAATAGGATGCTTCTACTTGGAGTGTCTCAAGCATTTGAATTATCAAGGGAAGGATAACAGCATACACTGAGGGCTTACTATACATCAAAGTCATTGAACCCCTACAACAACCCCATATAAAGTAGCTCCCAGCGTTCCTGAATCTGAGAAGGAAAACTGAGACTTTGGTCACATCCCCAGGGTTACAAAACCAGTAAGAAGGACTAATAGCCAGGTCTAATATAAATCCAGAGGCTCCATTCTCTTCTGCTATTAGTTACCACCTTCTACAGTTTCTCTTTGCCTTGGCCTTTGAGTTCCATTGTGGAGGAATATACAGAAATGAATATAAGGTTTTCAGGGGGATGGGGAAAGGGACAGAGTGTGAAGTAATCTTTCATTTTGAAAATGTGGAAAACAAATATTTAGAAAGTACACAATTCTCGTACTTCACTCACTATTATCGTCCTATACAAAACTATGGAAATTATCCCATTGAATTAATTATGGAACATTGCCCAACGTGTTCCAACAGAGAGCTCCTCTGTTTGGGTTATCTAGGATTTACAGGGGAGTTTAAATCATTAAAAAAAAAAACAAAAAAAAAAACCCTGTTTGGTTAAGAAAGCAAGTAATTATTGCAAAATTTCCTCTTTTCTGCCTTCCATAAAAATTGCTCTGAAGGGATTTACACAATACATCATCTGTGCTGTACCTAGAGCTGTTAAAATAATTGTGATGACAGGTGTCTAGGTACCACTTTCTCAATGGTTTTCAATATCCATTGATTTATTGTTGTAGCTTTCCTTCCCCCTTTTTTTACGTCGTTGGCTTTATGAAGGAACCAAGGAACAGATTTTGCACTAGAGACTGAGTCTTTATTCCAATACTGAAAAGAACTAATAAAAATAATCACTTGGCTTTTAAGCAAAAAGCTTCCATTTACAGTATTTCACCCTTCCCCCACTTCTAAGCCCCTTGTTACCTAACATAATGGTTAGAGTACATTTCCGTCTCTCCCCTTAATAATTTCATGCATTAACATCCTCTTCTCACGCGCGCGCGAGAACGCGCGCGCGCGCACATACACACAGAGCAAAAGGAAAAAAGAGGCAGCAGAAATCTCAGCTGTACTTCTAGCCCTTTTAAAAAGTTTGCTCTCTAAATTGGAATGAGGTCAGATTTGGAGCTTCTCATTGCACGCGGAGATTATTATTGCATCGGGTTCCAAGCCAATGGGAAGCTCGGGGGAGGGGCTTGGCACGAGGAAGCGTTGGTTACAGCGGCTGATTGGCTGTGGCCTAGACTGTGAAAGGATAAAGAGGCGCGAGGCGGAATTGGGGTCTGCTCTAAGCTGCAGCAAGAGAAACGGTGTGTGAGGGGAAGAGGCCGGTTTCGCTCCTGGGTCTCTAGTTCTTGCACGCTCTTTAAGAGTCTGCATTGGAGGAATTCTACCATTACCAGCTCCCTTCTTGCATAAGGGAGGCAGAAACATACATTTATTCATGCCAGTCTGTTGCATGAAGGCTTTTTGGCTTCCTACCTTGCAACAAAATAATTGCACAAACTCCTTAGTGCTGATTCCGCCCACAGAGAGTCTTGGAGCCAGAGTCTCTTTTGCTTTGCATTGTAAGAAAGGGACTAAGTGATAGAGATGATGTCGCTTTCCTGAGCTCCTGAGATCGTTCGCGAACTGGAATCAACTGCTTCAGGGGAAAGAAAAGAGAGAGAGAGAGAGACTTGCCTGGGAGGCGGCGAGAAACTTGCATTGGAAGCTCCAGCAACCAGCATTCAAGAAACTCCTCTCCACTTTAGCACAGTCTCCAGACTCAGAGCCAAGAGACAAGAGCAAACTGCGGCGCGGTGAGAGAAAGAAACAGGGAGGGAGACTCTCCAGTCTGGGAACTATAACTCCTCTGCAAGAGGCGCAGGACTCCTTCCCCTGATCTTTTGGAGACTTTCCTCTCGCCCGCCTCCGCCCCGACAGGGAGTGGAGGGGTCCGCTCGGCCGCCGCGAGCGTCCTCCCGCTCGGCGTGCGCTCAGCCGGAGGAGCCGGGAGGGCCCGGCGATCGCGCCGCGGCCGCCGCGAGGCTGTGAGCGCGCGTGGGAGCCCGCCGAGCCGAGGCCATGGTGCAGCAAACTAACAACGCGGAGAACACGGAAGCGCTGTTGGCCGGCGAGAGCTCTGACTCGGGCGCCGGCCTCGAGCTGGGCATCGCCTCGTCCCCCACGCCCGGCTCCACCGCCTCCACCGGCGGCAAGGCCGACGACCCGAGCTGGTGCAAAACGCCGAGCGGGCACATCAAGCGGCCCATGAATGCTTTCATGGTGTGGTCGCAGATCGAGCGGCGCAAGATCATGGAGCAGTCGCCGGACATGCACAACGCTGAGATCTCCAAGCGGCTAGGCAAACGCTGGAAGCTGCTCAAAGACAGCGACAAGATCCCTTTCATTCGGGAGGCGGAGCGGCTGCGCCTCAAGCACATGGCTGACTACCCAGACTACAAGTACCGGCCCAGGAAGAAGGTGAAGTCCGGCAACACCAACGCCAGTTCTTCGGCCGCCGCCGCCTCCAAGCCCGGGGAAAAGGGCGACAAGGTCGGTGGCAGCAGCGGGGGCGGCCACGGGGGCGGCGGCGGGAGCAGCAACGCGGGGGGCGGAGGCGGCGGCGCGAGCGGCGGCGGCGCCAACTCCAAACCCGCGCAGAAAAAGAGCTGTGGCTCCAAGGTGGCGGGCGGCGGGGGCGGCAAGCCGCACGCCAAGCTCATCCTGACGGGCGGCGGCGGGAAAGCGGCAGCCACCTCCTCCTTCGCGTCGGAGCAGGCGGGGGCTGCCGCCCTGCTGCCCCTGGGCGCCGCGGCCGCCGACCACCATTCGCTCTACAAGGCGCGGACTCCCGGCGCCGCAGCCTCCGCGGCTGCCTCGGCCCCCGCCTCGCTCGCGGCCCCCGGCAAGCCCCCGGCGGAGAAGAAGGTGAAGCGCGTTTACCTGTTCGGCGGCCTGGGCGCCGCGGCGTCGCCCTCGGGCGTGGGCGCGGCCGCCGACCCTAGCGACCCCTTGGGCCTGTACGAGGAGGGGGGCTCCGGCTGCCCGCCGGACGGGCCGAGCCTGAGCGGCCGCAGCAGCGCCGCCTCGTCGCCGGCCGCCGGCCGCTCGCCCGCCGACCACCGCGGCTACGCCAGCCTGCGCGCCGCCTCGCCTGCGCCGTCCAGCGCGCCCTCACACGCGTCCTCCTCGGCCTCGTCCCACTCTTCTTCTGCCTCCTCCTCCGCCGGCTCTTCGGCCTCCGACGACGAGTTCGAGGATGACCTGCTCGACCTGAACCCCAGCTCAAACTTTGAGAGCATGTCCCTGGGCAGTTTCAGCTCGTCGTCGGCGCTGGACCGGGATCTGGACTTCTCCCTGGAGCCGGGTTCGGGCTCGCACTTCGAGTTCCCGGACTACTGCACGCCCGAGGTCAGCGAGATGATCTCGGGGGACTGGCTGGAGTCCAGCATCTCCAACCTGGTCTTCACCTACTAACGGCGCGCGCTGGAGAGGAGGGCCGGGGCGACTGAGGTAGAAAAAGTGGACAGAGAGAGTAGAAAGAAAAAAGGGGAAAAAATGGAAAAGGAAAAAAAAAAAGTAATGAGTGAGGTCGGCTTGCTCGCGTCGCGGTCGCAAAAGAAGAGTGCGCGGCGTTTGGGGACCCACGCTCCCATCCCCCATCCCCTCTGGGGACGCGGTGGAGCCGAGGGAGACCGGCGACCTTTTTATTGTTGTGGTTGATGTTGTTGTGATGGCAAAAAAACAAAAAACAAAAAAAAAAAGCTTCGAATGTCCTCCCCTTTGTGTGAAGAGACCCCCCACCTCCTCCCCCCAGGCTTCCGGACTGGTAGGCATCCCAGCGAGAAGCTGAGTTGGGAATTTTCTGGAAACTGAAGGAATCTCGTCCCTCTCTTTTCGCCTCCTTAGTGTTTTTATATTTTTGTTGTTCGGTTTCTTGGTCAAGAGAAGAGGGGGGTAAAAAAAAAAAAAAAATCCAGCGCGTCCCTGGGGACTTTGTCCTCAGCACTCCCTTCCCCCCAACCTGAGGAAGACGCAAGGCTTGGCGAGGCGAGTTTGACCGACGGCAGATGTTTCGGGGCCGTGCAGGCTCCAGCGACGGGACTGAGAGACTCCACGCAGGCCAATGCCCGTCTTTTTTCCTCGCCCCCGCTTTCCCCCCCCCTTTCTTTTTTTCCTAGCCCCTGCAGCCGGAGGAGATGCGGAGTGACCCGGGCTCGGAAAAGACCTGAGAACCTGGTTGGAAGAAGCCACACCAGCGAGGGCAGGAAGGGGGGGGGGGCGGGGGCGGCAAGGACGCGGACTGGAAAGGGGCGAATAACAAACTGAGACGGATTTGCACGTTGGGGAGAAGGCGGCGGCGGCTCCGGTCTCCCGCCTTCCACGTGGATGAAATCAGCGAGGGGACCTCCCGGGCCTGCGGGAGGAAAGGCGACTGTTGGATGTGGTCCCGGGCAGTGGAGGGCGAGTGGTTTTTTTTGGGGGGGAAGAGGTTTTTTTCTTCTCTTAATTGGAATCGTGATGGTGTTGGATTATTTCACTGGTGGGGTTACTATAGCATGTTCTCCTGTCTATCTTTTAAAGATTTCTGTATGAGACTGTTGAGCAGTTTTTAAAATAGTGTAGGATAATATAAAAAGCAGATAGATGGCGCTCTGTTTGATTCCTACAACAAAATTATCACCAGCTTTTTTTCATTCTTAACTCTTTAAAGGATTCAAACGCAACTCAAATCTGTGCTGGACTTTAAAAAACAATTCAGGACCAAATTTTTTCTCAGTGTGTATGTGTTTATTCCTTCTAGGTGTAAATGAGAAGACGTGTTTTTTTCCCTCACCGATGCTCCATCCTCGTATTTCTTTTCCTTGTAAATGTAATCAGATGCCATTTTATATGTGGACGTATTTATACTGGCCAAACATTTTTTTCTTATTTTGTCTTTTTCTTTCTTTTGTACTTTTATTTCTTCCTTCCTTCCTTTTTTCTTCCTTTCTTTTCTTTTCTTTTTCTTTTTCTTTTTTTTTGGTAGTTGTTGTTACCCACGCCATTTTACGTCTCCTTCACTGAAGGGCTAGAGTTTTAACTTTTAATTTTTTATATTTAAATGTAGACTTTTGACACTTTTAAAAAACAAAAAAAGACAAGAGAGATGAAAACGTTTGATTATTTTCTCAGTGTATTTTTGTAAAAAATATATAAAGGGGGTGTTAATCGGTGTAAATCGCTGTTTGGATTTCCTGATTTTATAATAGGGCGGCTGGTTAATATCTCAGTTTAAAAAAATCAGCCCCTAATTTCTCCATGTTTACACTTCAATCTGCAGGCTTCTTAAAGTGACAGTATCCCTTAATCTGCCACCAGTGTCCACCCTTCCACCCCAGTCTTATGAAGGGGAGGAGAATTAGCCAAACACTGTATGCTTTTAAGAAAAACACATTTTTTTAAACAAAATACTGTTCTGTCCAGAGGCTTTAAAACTGGTGCATTTACAGCAAAAAGGGATCCTGTAGCTTTAATTTGTAAACCACATCTTTTTTGCACTTTTTTTATAAGCAAAAACGTGCCGTTTAAACCACTGGATCTATCTAAATGCCGATTTGAGTTCGCGACACTATGTACTGCGTTTTTCATTCTTGTATTTGACTATTTAATCCTTTCTACTTGTCGCTAAATATAATTGTTTTAGTCTTATGGCATGATGATAGCATATGTGTTCAGGTTTATAGCTGTTGTGTTTAAAGATTGAAAAAAGTGGAAAACATCTTTGTACATTTAAGTCTGTATTATAATAAGCAAAAAGATTGTGTGTATGTATGTTTAATATAACATGACAGGCACTAGGACGTCTGCCTTTTAAGGCAGTTCCGTTAAGGGTTTTTGTTTTTAAACTTTTTTTTGCCATCCATCCTGTGCAATATGCCGTGTAGAATATTTGTCTTAAAATTAAGGCCACAAAAACAATGTTTGGGGGACAAAAAAAGAAAAATCATGCCAGCTAATCATGTCAAGTTCACTGCCTGTCAGATTGTTGATATATACCTTCTGTAAATAACTTTTTTTGAGAAGGAAATAAAATCAGCTGGAACTGAACCCTAAATCTTGACTTTTGTCATTATTATGCCTGATGCCTAAGATTAGGAGGGCCCTGTAGTGTGTAGAAAGACGACCTGCCTTAGCTTTGAAACAAGTGAGTTCTCAGAGAGGAGACCGTTAAATGCCACCTTATTGAGGAATACTAAGTTCCTCTCTGCCAAATTTGGCAGGCCCTGACCCTGAAATGATGGCATCAGCTGAATATGTGTCAACTCTATGCGCTTTCTAGGAATTTTCTAGGAGTTCACTACGTTTTCGAAAACGCTCTTTGTCTTGAAATCTTAAAGGGGGGAGGGGCAACATGGACAGAATAAAGACGAAACTGGCTGGCTGATTGCTTTTTTAACTTTTATGTTCCTAAAGCTGCTTTCTCCTTGACTTGCCCATAGTTACCATCTAACAGTGGCTATAATTGTTTTCCACAGATTAAGAACGAGTAAGCCTGTTAAATTATTAATACGTTGTGGAGGAGAAAGCCATTACCAATCAAGAAATGTAAAAATTGTATAAATTTTTTCCTTAAAAGCAGAAAGGTTCACGTGGCGCTTAAGTCTCCCATTTTTGTGCCATGCCCAACGTGCTTGTTAACGGAAGCAAAATACAGCAATAAGGATGACGGGGGAGAAGCTGGCTCCCTGGGGGCTAGGAAAACAGCTCCCCCCTCTGAATCGGAATAGCACAGGTTCAGCTAGTGGAGATTTACACTTCATAAGGATCAGGCCTAGCAGTATTATTGAGACATACCTTGGATTCCCTAAGGCCCATTAGTATTTGGTTTGGAAGCTGCAACTTGCTAAGTGGCACTATTCCTTGTTAATTTTGAGGGTTAACAATTGCCGTTCATAAAACCCATCTTCACTTTCCAAATGTTAATTTAAAATGTGTGCTTTGTATTTCTTCCAGTTTTTCAGCCCTGGTGAGGAGGGGTTAATAAAAGAAGTATTTGGAAATAAACCTTTAGTCATCTGGGATTGCTTGTAGGTAAGGGAGAGTCTCCTGGAGTGCCCAGCTGAAAGAAGACATTTTTGGGTACTGTAATCCAAAACAAGCAATTTTCTTTTGTTCAATGAAAAGCAGTAATTCCCCCCTTCAAAATAATAGAATTGTTGTGTTGCAATATAATTTTTCACCTTTTAAAGACTGTTGTTGCTACTAGTGCCCAAATTTTTCACTTACATTTTTGCTCATACATTTAGTTTTAATTGTGTTCTGCAGTTGCAATATCTTGTCTTTTTTTAAAAAAAAAACCTTTCAAGAACTTGGTATGAAGTCTCTTTAAAAACCTTTGCAAAAGAAGAAAGGGCTCTTCTATAAAGTGCTTAAATTTAATTTTGTCCACTGTACTAATGATAGTATGATTTTTGGGTTGTTTTTTTTTTTCAGATCCTAAGTATCAAAACCTTGACATAAATAAGCTTATATGATGCATTTTTTAGGTATATTTTGTTTTGTAAGATTCTCTTGTTTATTCTCCCTTGACTTTCCATGTAAGGGCAGATACTTTAAATATTTTCTTTAAGAATTTTGATAATGTTGCTTTAAAAATAAAAGCTTAAATGTGTGTGTCTGTTCTAGGAGGTGACAGAGTAAAAGAAACAATTTTGCACTTTTCTGCCTTTGAATCAATTCACATTCATAAGAAATATGACCAAACAGTTTGTATGATTTTTTTCCTTCAGATAATTTGATCAATAGAAGAGAATAAATTTCAGATTTTCTTTTAAGAATGTCACACCATTTTTCTTTAAAGACACTGCTTCTGGTCCTATGCTCCCTCAGAAATGTTAATCAGTAATGCTTAAGCAAGGTTTTTCAGTTTCTAGTTGAATACCTGTAAGTGCCAAGAAAAAAATAAAGAGCCTATAAGCTGATGTGGTAGGCTGAGTGCCTAAACGGACTTCCTGGATTTGTACTCACTGCTCCGGAGGGACTGGGGCAGGGTTACTGGAGATATTAAAGGATTCTGAAGAAGATGAGAAAGCAAAGGGCTAGGAAGTGGATATCAACATTTATAAGTATCATATTTTCAGTATTTACAGAGTGTTCATGAATTCGAAAACATGGTTTGGTTAATGCTACAGGTCAGAGTGTTTAATCATAAATTTAAAATAATTAAGCATCCCAAGGAGGCATTTGGAAAAATCTATATGTCAAACACACACACAAAAAAAACAAGCTAAGAATCTGCTAGGATACAAATCTATCTTACATATTTGGATTTCTTAAGGTGGGAGGTTGTTAACAGTTTATTTTTCTCTTGTGACATTATTAGGCGCCTTTTATCTCCAATGAGGCCTATACAATACCTTGCTAACCCATATTTACTAATGTTTGTTCACCTGTACCCCCCTGGTTCATTCTGGAATATTACCTCCATATACATTTCTATATCTCCATTCAGCTATCATTTGAAAACTAAAGTGGAGAGGAGCTGGAGGAGAAAAGTATCTCCAGGCATCTGAATGGAGTCAGACTGATAACAATCTACCAAATTCCCCTTTACGCAAAATTCACATGCCACCTGCCATTCAAAGCCCTGAACACAATGATTTAGCCCGTCTTTCCAGTTCTCCAAAACTGTATTGTAGGACAAACTGGTCTCTCTCAGACTGGAATTCTTAGAGAACAGAAACTAGGCCTTAAATACTTGTTTCCCCAAATTTGCCTTCTCTGTTTCCTTGCATACAATAAATGTTTTTTTCTTATTTGTTGACTTTATATTTACACTGTTTCAAAGGCACTTTAAGAGCTGTCAGAATGCTTTTGCATATTAAGCTGGTGGTGGGTGGGAACCCCAGATTTTGTGGAAAGTGACTCAGGCCAACTAGCTGTGAAGGACATTGGTCAAATTTATTAGTCTCTTTGAGCTGCAGTATTTCTAAACTGTTAGAAAGAATGCTTTCTAACATATAAAGCTATTGTGAGAATCAAGTGAAATCACACATGGAGAATACTTGGCCCAGTGCCTGGCCTACTGCATGGGCTCATGAAATGCTAGTTTCTTACCTCATGGATTGTTGCAGAAAGGTAATGCACGTGCAAGCTTAGCATAGTGGAAGCAACAGAAAAGATAACTCAATTCCAAACAGTAAATCCCTGGAATCTGTGTCTCCCAGTCTGGGGCATGAACTCACATCAGAATTACCTAGAGATTCTTGTTAGCACTGAGATTATACAGATTATCATGGACTCTGGGGGTGGGGCCCTAAAAAGCCCCCCTACCTTATGTTCACAATGCTCACTAAAGTGGGAGAATCACTGCCCTGATGGTATTTTCAAATATTATTCTAATAAATATGCAGCAAGGGATTATTACTCCCTTTTGTTATATGCAGAATGGAAATGATTTGGGGTCATAAGGTCAGAAGTGAAAGAAAAGGCACTGGAACCCCTTCTCTTGAGCCCTAGTTGGGATTTCCGTGAATAGATGTCTTTACTTCCCAAATGTGGATGCTGACCTAACCAAGACCTTAGGCTCATAGGTGAGGGTTGGCAGTCCTCTGACTTCCTTAGCCCTCCCACTTAGTAGCCATTTCTCATGGTTGCCCTCCTACCATTGTAGCTAAAAGTATGAGTGATTAGCTTGGTTGGGAAAACACACGCACACGCACACGCACATACACACGTATATTCCAATTCAACAAATGTATTCTAAGATAAAAGATGAACTCAGAGACTGAGTTTTGGAAGAAGTAACTGAGGCAGGAGAGAATAGAAATAGTATAAATACAGTGAGTGGAACTTCCGCTTTGTTGTTCAAGAGGCAGAGATCCTAGCACGTGAGAAAATTGGAAATTATTCCGAGGAGCACATTCAACCTTTATAGAGAGGGCTACAACCTACCCATTACATCCTAATGAGATTGACCGTTAGCTACAGTTAACTTGAAGGGTTTTATGGTTTCCTGCATGTGTTGTTTTCCTTCTCAATGTTAAAAAGAAGAAGAAAAAAATTCTCACATCACCAAACGGCATTTCCCAGGGGGCTGTTTGGCCAGGTTTCTGCATTTTGGTTTGTGCCTTAGTTAGCAGTGCACCTCCATGTGTATATGTTAGTGGATACAGGTAATAATAAATTTAGCCCAGTTTTTTTTTCTTCTGACAGTTTCAATTCAGGGCAGTTGGTTTATGGAGTGCTGCCAAGCAGGCCAGGCCTAAGTCAAGTCAGAGCAAGAAGCTTCATGTAGGGCCAGCCTTCTTTCACCCTGTAGATTTTTTCTTTAAGGACAAAGTTGCAACTCATTTGTGTACTAGTACACAAACTTGCTTTCATCATACAAAAGACATTGAAATAATAATTCCATCTGAGTTTTTTGGGGGAGCGGGGGTTAAAGGGGAAGACTTAAGAGAAAAACAAATGAAGTATCATCATTTACTTAGCATCTTGGTTCTTTAGACATTTTCCCAAATACATAATTCTTCGGACTAGTCCTTGAATGTATAATCAATATGCTATTTCCTGACACAATGTGCAGCTGAAAGGCAGGAGGCAAATGAAAACACTATTATCCTTAGTTGGCTCTCTGGGTAGTGAATGCCCAGCAATATAGTGTGATGCTTGGCTACAGGGTATGGTGCGTGTAACTGCTTTTATAAGATCTGAGCAGCCAGGCCCTGTTTAATGATCAATTAGCTCCCCTTGTGTGTGTGGTTAATTGCCACTTTCTTACCAGTGCTTGTCGTAACTTCCCCAGCTCCAAACACCTAAAACCTGTGAAAACAGTCTCTTCTGGAATGCCTGACCTTCAGTATTGGCCTCTGCTTTCTCCCTCCCCTTTCCCACACTCCCAACGTGGGGCTTTATCACTCTCGTTTGCCAGTCTCTGAGATGCTGAATAATTTATTTCAAGTTTACTTATTTTATCCTGGGCTCTTGTGGGACTGCAGTCTCAAACCACATTGCACTTTGTTCCTCACCTGGCAGAAGTAGGTGTAGAAGCCTGTCTTTGAAAGAGGTGGTGTAAGTACGTTTGGGCATTTGCTAACTGTTTTAATTTATTTTTTGGGTGAATCCAAAACTTGGAGCAAAAACAAGATAAAACAAAACAAAAAACCCTGGGGTTTTGGGGGGGAGAGGTGTTGTGAGGGTGTGAAATATTTTGCATTTCTCAAATAGTGTCACCCAGAGACTTTTCCCCAAATAGTGTCTCTCAAGATATTACTAGGTGTGAACACATATCTGTGGTCAAATAAAGAAATGCTGGTTAAGAAGATTTCCAATTTCTCTTGTTATAACAATGCATTTTTGTACATGTCTGTGCGAACATGTGAGTGTTTTTCTTGAGTTGCTCCTAGATGTGGAATTGCTAGGTCCTGGTGTCATAAGTGAACGCTTGTGACAGTTTTCCCAGCCTGGAGCTGGTGAGGTGTAAAGCGATGGGGAGGAAAAGTCACCACAGGTTTAAGTGAACTAAGATTAAAAATTAAACGAAACTTTGAAACAATCATTTTACACCCTACCCAACTCCGCTCCAAGGGTGTAAACAGATTATATTAGCATGTAAATGGAGATATCTGCAAATCATTCTGAAATGATTTTCCTATCCCAAGTCTCTGATTACCTACATGATTTAAAAAACAGCAGTGATAGAAATAGCCTTGACCCCTACCTATGTGGTGACAGAGTATACAGGGATTTTAATACAACTGAAATGAACTTGAGAACAGAGATCAGTTGTCTTTGGTCTTTTTCTTCTTTCACTAGAACTAACCAGGATATTCTCATTACTCTGTTATTGGCCTTACTGGTGTCAGACTCTGTGATTGCAAGAAGCAGTGACTCAGTGAAGTAACGTGAAGTCAAGATGCTTTATAGCAAAGAAACACATGACTATAAGGGACCTAGAAATTTCATGAGAGTTCTGGGAGAAATATAGTTAAAAATCCAAGCTCTAGTGAGCAGGTTAATGGGTTGCTTAATTTAGCATCAAGACCATGCAGGTATTAATATTGATCATGTATTCTCTTGGTTTTCCTATGTGTCTTGACTTGTTCCCAATAATTCTTGACTCTTCTCCAGATTTTATTCTTCAAATTACCTTCTAAAACAGAAGTTTGCATGCCCAGTTACTTCACCAATCACGTGCCAGGCAACTGGCTGCTTCTGGGTTATATGGCCACTTCTGGATCAGTCATTGAGTATCTGAGAGCCCTCACACTTCCTCTTATATTCTTTTATTTTTTATATATATATTTTTATTTCTTTTACTTTTAGAGAGAGGGGAAGGGAAGGAGAAAGAGAGGGAGAGAAACATCAATGTGTGGTTGCCTCTCACATGGCCCCCACTGAGGACCTAGCCCGCAACCCAGGCATGTGCCCTGACTAGGAATCGAACTGCAACCCTTTGGTTCACAGCCCGTGCTCAGTCCACTGAGCTACACCAGCCAGTGCTTCTTCTTACATTCTTTGGCCTCCCTATTCTTGGGGGTGTAAGCTCAAAGGCCAAGGAACATCTACCCTTCCTCTTCCACCATTCACAATATTTTTACTTGAAACAGTTTAGTTTTTATCTATTTAATATAACTTAATTTTTTTCCTGTAGCCCTAATTTTGTCACTAAAGCCTAGCAATATACACAGCAGGGATTAAGTAGACCATATTCTAAAGATAGTCCAATATCAGCTAGTCCAATATCAGATATCTAAAGATAGCCCAATATCAGAGGCTAGACAAAACCCCTGCCCCAATCCAGAGCAGAACTGACCCTAATGTAATCAATTCCGCACACCCTTGCCCAAGTCCAAATTCGTAGACAACTGGGAAAGAGAAGGAAGAGAGTCGAAGAATTCTGACACATCCTTGTGGGGAGCACAGCAGATCCACACCCCATTCCAAAACTGAGTGGTGGGGAAGTTCTGAGGGATTCCTCCAGAGATAGGGTTTCTCTAAGAAGGGAGATTGGAATTCTATCTGCTTAGGCAGCTGGGTTGTTCTGCTGGAGAGAGAGACAGAGAAAGATAAAGAGAGGAAAAGTAAGAGAGTGAGCATGAGTGAAAAGGGAAGAGGTGGAAATTCTTTTCCCTTCCTGATTCCAATTTTGTTTAGTGAGAAGGAGATGCCTGGAGCTGCTAAACTCAATAATTTGGTTTTGCAATCACAGAGCCTCGGAAGGCCAGCAATGACTGACGGGTGTTCACTGGAGAATCTGTAATTGGAAGTGACCAGAAAGTTACCACGAAGTCATTAGATGCTCTATTTTGGTTTTTCTCCTGCTCGATTACGTTCTGCCGGTGGAATAGCCTTGTCCCAAATTGGCAAAAGATATTTTGAAGTGAACATAAGGCTGCTATAGATATAAAAGAAAGTTCATCCTAATGTAGTTATTCATAAAGCCCAATATGATGACTCTCTCCTTTAGACAGATGTGCTCAAAGAAAATCCACACATGAACACACAGCCAGAACAGGCCCTCTTTTATCTCTTTTACGCAAAATTTTTTTTGCTTATAAAATGAAAAATAAAGATACTGCTTTAGGGTATGATCATGAAGTCACTGATTAATCATAAAATTTTAAACTTTTTAGATTACAAAGAAACTTTAGAGAGGCCATTTGATCCATTCTTTAGGTGGATCCTACCAAATTTCCCAACTTCCCATAATTCTGGAAATCAGTTCAGGCTTCCAAATGAACTATTATGATCAAAATTATAAATAAAATCCCTGTCCCCTCAAAATAAAATAAAACCCAGTGTCTTCCATTTAGGACTACCATTGGACAGATGTTAGAGAACATCAGTAGGATTCAAACTTTTTCTTAAATGATTCTCAGTTTCTTAACTACTAGACATATTTACATTTTAAAAGGAAGATGCTAGTTAAGTTCAATAGAGCCATTCCTTTATAGAAGAGTAGGTAATTCAACCAAATGAAGTGAGAACCTTCAGGAAATGTGGGAGGAGAGTTCTTTAGCTGTAGGTTAGAATTTGGTCACCATTTTGGCAGGCTCACTGGTAGGTGGCCTTGGAAATCTGCAGGTGGAGTGATTCCTCTGAGTTGTTTCAACTCATCCCAATTAATTCCTTTTCCCCTTCCAAACTCACATGTTCTCTAAGAGTGAGAGAGTATTAAGGACAATGTTCAACTGTTCCAGCTTCAAATGCCCATTACCAATAAGACCAGCTCAGAGAACTGGGCTATATGCAGATACACCATGAGCATTTTATGAATGAAGCATATCCCCCAACATTTGGGGAGCAGAGAAATCCAAGGTATTCCCATGTCCTCCATGCTCATTTGTAAGAAGACAGACCTTTGCAAATGGGGACTGCCAGTTGCTTTTTCCACTTTGCTACCATTAACAGATGCCTTAAAAACTGTGGGACATTTACAAATAAACCCTACTAAAGATAATTGAAACCATTTCTTTCTAGTTCTCCCTAACCTAAGTGGATGGCCCCACTGTGTTTCTCTCACCAGCATACTCTCACCTTACAGTCAGGGGAGGCCCTCCTCCGGAGCACTTGCCGCCCCTTCGCTCCTGCATGGCTCAGTCCTGGTGGAGTCTTTTCTTTCTTTCTATCTCTGTGCCATCTCTGATTCAGGCCGGTTCATCTGGAAGTAATATTACCCAAGCATTTATACCCTGAGCCCAGCTCTCCACAAGTGACTGCATATTTCCTGAAACCATCTATTGGCAGCTGTTACATAGGCATTTTCTCCTTTTTAGATACCTATAATTACACCAATTATGCCAATCACTGATGTTTATAAGGGATTTAAAATTCTACACACCCAGAAGTGTCTATCAGAAAGCAACATCTGAGGCAGAGGGACACCCCACAGAGAGGCCTATTTGGCCATCCAAATTGTTGCTGTGTCCCTGAAATTGAGCATCAGCACAGTCAGTAAGGTCTCTTATGAGCCTGTACGTCTTAGGCAAGTTAATCCCTTCACTGCAATAAAATTTCATTTTTTAAGGACCACAGAACTCAATCTATCTCCCTCCACCTTTTTAAAAAATCCTTACCTGAGGATTCATTCATTGACTCAGAGAGAAAGGAAGGGACAAGGAGAGAGAGAGAGAGAGAGAGAAATATGAGAGAGAAACATGGATTGATTGCTTCCTGTATGCACCCCAACTGGGGATTGAACCCGCATCCTAAGTATGTGCCGTGACCAGGAATTGAACCTGCAACCTTTTGGTGCATGGGACAATTCTCCAACCAACCAAGCAGCCATGTGGCCAGAGCATCAACCTAACTTTATTTTCAAAGGACAAAAGAATGTGTTCAAGTTAATGAAATTAGGTTTTTTACCTCAAACCTTTTTAACGACAACCTGAGGATGAGAGGTTGGCATTCCTCTTGTCCCAGACTCCACCTTTGGATACAATAAAAGGCAGGACTAGGACCATCTGGTCAGCATGCTGACCCAGAGAGCAAAGAGCCAGGCTGAGCCATATTTGAGCCTGAGGCCAAAGGTTCACTGATTCTGAATCAGTATTACTCAATTTTTTACCTTGGATTATTCTTTGCATTACTTTTTATTTTAAAAATACTTATTTAAGATCTAGGGTTCAAGATGGCGGCATGGTAGGAGGACGCAGATTGCCCTTCCTCCTGCACATAGGAGAAAAACCTAACTGATCTACAGAGGAACAGAGCAGACAGCCAACAATACCACAGTATATATGAAAATAGGAGATCAAAATCTGTAGCAGATATTGGAAAACTAGACGTGGCAGCCAAGCAACCGGAGGCGGCCCTGAGACCGGGACGGAGGCGACCCTGCAACCGGAGGCGGCTCTGCAACCTACCGGAGGCGGCCCGGCGACCTGAGGCGGCTCTGCGACCGGGACGGAAGAGGTTCTGTGACCGGAGCTGGCTCTGCGACCCACCGGAGGTGGCCCTGGGTCCTGAGAGGGCTCTGCAACCGACCGGAGGCGGTCCTGCGACCTGAGGCGGCTCTGCAACTGGGTCGGAAGCGGCCCTGGGGCCAGAGGCGACCCTGCAACTAGAGAAGGGGACTCTGTGGAAGACCCGGAGCTCACATCTGTGATCCTGGATGAGGCAAAAAAATCCTAGAACTGTGAAAAAAACAGAGTTGGACCAAAAGAGGGGGTATCCCAACAGCTGAGACAGTGGAACCTGTGAACACCAGGATACCTGAAGGAGACTACACCACTGAATCTCACAGGAATTCCAACACAGAAGTTCACACCATAAACCCAGGTAGCCAGAACAGATCAATTTAAGAAGCTGAGGTTTACAAGAAGAGTCTCACAAACAATGGGAAGACAAAGAAACAACCCCCAAATGAAAGAAAAGGAGGAAGCCCCAGAAAGAAGCCTAAATGAAACAGAGGCAACTCAACTATCAGATAAGGAGTTCAAAGAAATGGTTGTCAGGAAGCTCCATGAGCTCTCAATGAGCTACCAGAAACTACAGGGAAGCTACAATGAACTCACTGCAAACTATATCAACATGAAAAAGGAAATAGAAACTATCAAAAAGGGCCAAGAGGAAATGAAGAATACAATTTCTGAGCTGAAGAACACAGTAGAAGGAATGAAAAACAGAATTGATGAAGCAGAGGATCAAATCAGTGAGTTGGAGGACAAAGTAGAAAAAAGCAGCCAGAAAGAGCAAGAAAAGGAAAAGAGGCTCAGAAAGAATGAAGAGGGGTAAAGAGAAATGCAAGACAACATGAAACGTAATAATACCCGTATAATAGGAATACCAGAAGGAGAAGAAGAAGAGCAAGGGATAGAAACCCTATTTGAAAAAGTAATGACGGAAAACTTCCCTAATTTGATGAGAGAAAAAGTCACACAAATCCAGGAAACACAGAGAGTCCCAATCAAGAGGAACCCAAACAGGCCCACTTCAAGACACATCATCATTAAAATGGCAAACTTCCAAGACAAAGAGAGAATCTTAAAGGCAGCAAGGGAGAAAAAGGAAGTAACATACAAGGGAGCCCCGATAATGTTGGCAGCTGACTTCTCAATGGAAACGCTCCAAGCCAGAAGACAATGGCAAGAAATATTCCAAGTAATGAGAACCAAAGGCCTACAACCAAGACTACTTTATCCAGCAAGGCTTTCAATCAAGATAGAAGGACAAGTAAGGAGCTTCCCAGACAAAAGAAGTCTAAAAGAATACACCTCTATCAAACCAGTACTGTAAGAGATACTAAAGGGACTGCTTTAAGGAAAGAAAGGAAAAGAGAGAGAGAGGAACACAGGTACAAAAATGGCAGTGAATCAGTACCTATCAATAATAACCTTAAATGTAAATGGATTAAATGCTCCAATCAAAAGACATAGAATAGCTGAATGGATAAGAAAGCATGACCCACACATATGCTGCCTACAAGAGACCCACCTCAGGACAAAAGACCTGCACAGACTCAAAGTGAAAGGCTGGAAACAAATTTTCCAAGCAAACGGACAGGAAAAAAAGGCCGGGGTAGCAATACTCATATCAGACAAAATAGACTTCAAAAGAAGAGCTATAAAGAGAGACCCAGAAGGTCACTTCATAATACTCAAGGGAAGAATCCACCAAGAAGACATAAACATTGTAAATATATATGCACCCAACATAGGAGCACCTAAATACATCAAGAAAATCTTAGAGGACTTCAAGAAAGATATCGACAGCAACACAATTATAGTAGGGGATTTTAACACCCCACTGTCAAAAAGGGACAGATCTTCCAAACAAAATATCAACAAAGATATAGTGGCATTGAACAGTACTCTAGACGAATTGGACTTAGCTGATATATATAGAGCCCTTCATCCCAAAGAAACTAAATACACATTTTTTTCAAATGCACATGGAACATTTTCAAAGATAGACCACATGATAGGACACAAAACAAGCCTCAACAAATTCAAGAAAATTTAAATCATACCAGGCATTTTCTCCGACCACAAGGGACTAAAACTAGAAACCGACTTGATGGGGAAAATCCCCAAACCATCAAAATCATGGAGATTGAATAGCATGCTATTAAACAATGAATGGGTAAAGAATAAAATTAGGGAGGAAATCAAAAAGTTTCTGGAAACAAATGAAAATGAACTCACAACAACCCAAAACTTATGGGACACAATGAAGGCAGTCCTCAGAGGGAAGTTCATAGCAATACAGGCCTACCTAAAGAAGACAGAAACATTTCTAACAAACGACTTAACCCTACAAGAACTCGAGGAACAACAACAAAGACAGCCCAGGGCAAGTAGAAGGAAGGAAATAACCAAGATCAGAGCAGAATTAAATGACATAGAGACTAAAAGCACAATCCTAAGGATCAATGAATCCAGGAACTGGTTCTTTGAAAAGATAAACAAAATCGACAAGCCTTTAAGCAGGCTCATCAAGAAAAAAAGAGAGAGGACTCAAATAACCACAGTCAAAAATGAAAGAGGAGCGATTACGACTGACAACACAGAAATACAAAGGATTGTAAGAAATTACTACGAAGAACTGTATGCCAAGAAATTTGAAAACCTAGGTGAAATGGACAAGTTTCTAGAAAAATATAATCTCCCAAAACTCAAAGAAAAAGAAACAGAAAACCTGAACAGACCAATAACAGCTGATGAAATTGAAGCAGTAATCAAAAAACTCCCGACACACAAAAGCCCTGGACCAGATGGTTTCACAGGAGAATTCTACAAAACATTTAAGGAAGAGCTAACCCCTATCCATCACAGACTATTCCAAAAAATCCAAAATGATGGAAGACTCCCAAACTCTTTTTTATGAAGCCAGCATCATCCTAATCCCAAAACCAGATAAAGACACAACAAAGAAAGAAAACTTCAGGCCAATATCGCTGATGAACATAGACACTAAAATCCTCAACAAAATATTGGCAAACCACATCCAACAATACATTAAAAAGATGATACACCACGACCAAGTGGGATTCATCCCAGAGATGCAAGGATGGTTCAACATTCGCAAATCAGTAAATGTAATACATCACATAAACAAAAGCAAAGACAAAAATCACATGATCATATCAATAGATGCAGAAAAAGCTTTTGATAAAGTACAACACCCATTTATGATAAAAACACTCAGCAAAGTGGGAATAGAGGGAGCATTCCTCAACATAATAAAGGCCATATATGAGAGACCTACAGCCAACATCATACTCAATGGGCAAAAACTGAAATCTTTCCCACTAAGATCAGGAACAAGACAAGGCTGTCCACTTTCACCACTTCTATTCAATATAGTATTGGAAGTCTTAGCCACAGCAATTAGACAAGAAAAGGAAATAAAAGGCATCCAAATTGGAAAGGAGGAAACAAAACTATCATTTTTTGCAGATGACATGATAGTGTACATAAAAAATCCTATAGACTCGGCCAAAAAGCTGCTCGACATAATAAATGAATTTTGCCAAACAGCCGGATACAAAGTTAATATCCAGAAATCAAAGGCATTTTTGTATACCAACAGTGAAACAGCAGAAGCAGAAATCAAGAAAAAAATCCCATTAGATATAGCAAAAAGAAAAATAAAATACCTAGGAATAAACCTAACCAAGGAGGTAAAAGACCTATATGCATAAAACTACACAACACTGAAGAAAGAATGCAATACCTATTAAAGTTCCAATGGCATATTTCACAGACATAGAACAAACACTTCAAAAATTTATATGGAATCATAAACGACCCCGGATAGCGGCAGCAATTTTGAGAAAGAAGAGCAAAGTAGGAGGGATCACAATACCTGATACCAAACTGTATTACAAAGCCACTGTAATTAAAACAGCCTGGTACTGGCACAAGAACAGACACATGGACCAGTGGAATAGAACAGAGAGCCCAGAAATAAACCCAAGTCTCTACAGTCAATTAATATTCGACAAAGGGGGCAGCAACATAAAATGGAGCAAAAATAGCCTCTGCAACAAGTGGTGCTGGGAGAACTGGACAGCTACATGCAAAAAATTGAAACTCGAGCACCAACTTACACCATACACAAAAATAAATTCAAGGTGGATAAAAGATTTAAATATAAGCCATGACACCATTAAAATCCTAGAGGAGAACATAGGCAGGAAAATCTCAGATATTTCACGCAGCAATATTTTTACTGATACGTCCCCTAGAGCAAGGGACATAAAGGAAAGAATAAACAAATGGGATCTCGTCAAAATAAAAAGCTTCTGCACAGCTAAAGAAAACAGTATTAAAACAAAAAGAGAACCAACTGTATGGGAAAACATATTTGACAATGATACCTCAGACAAGGGATTCATCTCCAAAATATATAAAGAACTTACAAGACTCTACTCTAAGAAGACAAGCAACCCAATTAAAAAATGGGCAAAGGATTTGAACAGACACTTCTCCAAGGAGGACATACAGAGGATCCAGAGACACATGAAAAGATGCTCGATATCTCTAGCTATCACAGAGATGCAAATTAAAACTACAATGAGATACCACTCGACACCAGTCAGAATGGCCTTCATAAACAAAGCAACAAACAGCAAGTGTTAGAGAGGTTGTGGAGAAAAGGGGACCCTAGTGCACTGTTGGTGGGATTGCAGATTGGTACAACCACTATGGAAAACAGTATGAAATTTTCTAAGAAAACTAAAAATGGATCTACCTTTTGACCCAGCAATTCCACTGCTTGGATTATATCCTAAGAACCCTGAAACACCAATCCAAAAGAACCTATGCACCCCTATGTTCATAGCAGCACAATTTACAATAGCCAAGTGCTGGAAGCAACCTAGGTGCCCATCAGTTAATGAATGGATCAAAAAACTGTGGTACATTTACACAATGGAATTCTATGCAGCAGAAAGAAAGAAGGAGCTCCTACCCTTTGCAACAGCATGGATGGAATTGGAGAGCATTATGCTAAGCGAAATAAGCCAGGCAGTGAAAGACAAATACCGTATGATCTCACCTTTAACAGGAACCTAATCAACAAAACAAACAAACAAGCATAATATAAACAAATTCACTGAATTTGAGAACAGTCTGACAGTGACCAGAGGGGGAGGGGAGGGAAATTCAGGGGAAAAGGGGAACGGTTTAGAGCAACAAGTATAAAGGACTCATGGACAAAAACTATGGGGGGTGGAAATGGGAGGAAGGTGGGGAGGGCTGGGGTGGTGGGCTGTGGCGGGGTAAAAGACAGAAAACTGTACAATATCAACAATTAAAAAATACTGATTAAAAACATTTAAAAAAGAAATTAAAAAAAATATCATATCTGTTCACATTGTTGCATATGAATTCAGTTCCCTTCTATGATATGAGTCCACTATAAAAAAATTAAAAAAATAAATAAATAAAAATAAATAAAAATACTTATTTAAGATACTTATCTAGGTTACAGATGTTTTTTGGCCCCCTTTAAATTTTTGTGCCTGGTAAGGGCCTCACTTGCCTCTGCCTAGCCCTGCCCTGGGTTCCCAGTTACTGATTCGGTGTGTGATATGCTGGCTCAGTGGCCGGTCCACACATCTCAGTTCTCATAACATGCTTATATTTATGCCATTTGCCTTAGCAGCCAGCTGGACAGAATGTAACTATTTTTAGTCAGTTCCTGAGACATTAAAACAATTGTGCTCAATTGTCAGTGTGTATATAAGGGTTGTCTAGGGTACATGTTAAAACTACAGATTCACAGTCCTCATGCTCAGAAATTTGGATTTACTATGTCAAGATGGAATTTTGATCTCTGTATGTCTGAGTTTTTCAATAAAAATGTTTCTGATGCAGGTGGTTGACAAACATACATATGTTTAAAAGCCTCTGTTTCAGGGATTTTATATTGTTTTATAATGTATAGGTCATTACATTTTGTGGGTATACAGTGTTCCATGAGGGGTGGCGGGAATGGCAGCTGCCTATGGAATAGCCACAAAAAAGTAACAGTAACGAGGTTACCGTTCCAAGCCAACCCTACAAGGAACCAAGACCCACAGCTGGAAACTTCAGTTACAATAGGCTGGTGTCAATCTCCAGCAGGTAAAATTTACCGATAATTCAGCAGACATTAAATAAAACCACACACGTGTAAGCTCTTGATAGCTACAAAGCAGCTCATAAATGCAAGGAGTTATTGTTATTACATTTATTCAGTGTTTTCAGAGACACCTGAGATGCTGCATGGAACATCACATTTCTTTACAAATCCCCATTTAGCCAAATTCTCTAAATTTAATAGGATGACCCCCTAATGGAAAGTTGTAACAGTATTTCTCAAATTGAGGTCTGAGGACTGCATATTTATTATGCAATCAGGGATGATCAGGTGACTTTTCCTGAAAATGGAATCTAGAGCTCCCTAAAAAAGCTTTACAGCCTCAGGCACTTATGAAAAGTTGCAGTATTATCTAAATCAAGGTGGGAGGGGCTTGGTAACAGAAGTTGACACTCACAGTTAGTTTGGGAAGGATCTGTGCATCAGCATGGGTTGGTTATCTGCTGCACTTAGTTCTCACAGAGCTGGCAAGGACTTCACCCACAACCAACTCCAGCAGAATCTGAACTCAGAAGGTAGGACCCCAGAAACAGAGCACTTAACCACTACGTTATGGCTACTGCTAGCAGGGCTAGAGGTCATGCTCCTGTAAGCTTAAATATCTTCCTCTTCAGGGTAATGTTCCCACCCAGTTTATCAATACTTCTTTCTTCCCTGGGCAGTATTTCAGGTAACCCTTCTCTCTTAGTTCTCTGTTAGGCATTTCTTTTTCTTTTTCAAATTTTATGTATTTATTTTTAGAGAGAGGAGAAGGAAGGTAGAAAGAGAGGGAAAGAAACATCTATCGGTTGCCCCTCCCACATCCCCAACTGGGGACAGGCCCTCAACCCAGGCATGTGCCCTGACTAGAAATTGAACTGGTGACCTCTGGGTTCACAGGCCAGTGCTCAATCCACTAAGCCACACCAGCCAGGGCTCTGTTAGGTAGTTCATGTTTGTGAAGGGCCTTTGGAGACTGAGGACCCCATCACTCAGTATAAAGCCTACATGTCTTTGGCAAGTCCCAAATCTTCCTAAAGATGCCCCATCTTCTTGGAGGTTGGCCGCCTTGCTGCTGTTTTAGAGCTTCCAGCCCTGCACGATGAGGACTTTCTCTTCTGTGCCTAACAAGCCTCCACATCCTTATCTGATGCTGTGGGACTCGCCAATTATCCCACTTGATTTTTATTTTATATTGGTTTTGCCTGAGGTCAAACAATTTTGATTCTATTTCTTCAGTGGTAGATAAAAATTGACTTCTCCAACTCGACTCCATTTTCCTGGCCCATATTGGCTGTGGGCGAGGCCCTGCTCTGTGTCTGGGTGTCTTTGTTATCGTTCTGGAACAAGATTGGCCCAGGGCAGCTGGTTAGGCGAGTCCTACCATGAGGGAGAAGGAACAAAGTGCTTCCTGTGAAAGGCAGGCGGCAGAAGAGGTTTCCACCCTAACCTGCTGCATGCAGTGCCATGGAGAGGGAGGGGCTTCTAGTTCTGATCAATTCAGTTTGACTTCATCAGCAGATGAAGATGTTTTTAACATCCTGGCTTTTTCTTGTTTAAGGGGGCGGGGAACTGGGAGTGCATTGGCCAGATGACAGGTGTGGGGAAGGATGGAAAAAGAGCCAAGCCTGGGAATAATCAGAAAGGTGTGGATGAATTTTTTTATTTTATGTCTGGAAGTTAAGAGGGTTAAGTTCAAAGGCAAACCTAGTTTCTCTGCCCACATTCTCTACACATGTACATACACACACTCACTCACTCAATCTCTATGTCATACTGTTTCTACCACCAATCTCCTGTTGTATTGCTAAAGAGGAAGGTGATATTTTGCAAGATATTTGATCCAGCTAATGGAAGAGGAAGAAATCAGGGAGATGAGATCAGAAGGATTTCTGGGAAATAAAGTGTGAAGCACAGGGGACAAAAGAGTGAGTCATCGGACCAGAAGCAATCATGAGACACCATCTGGCCCAGTGCGGCCCAGTTTTGGGTAGATATTTGTAATATCTAAACTGGTTAACAATTACTTGTTTTTCTGCATTAGGGAAGTGAGAGTGGGGTATTTATTCATGTATTTACCTCTGACAATGAACATTTGTGTAGAGAGTGAGGTAAGGTATTATTATATTTTGGCTTAAGCATCTGAATTGAGCCTTTGAAAAAATATATCTGGTTGATAATGAAAAGGAAAAACAAAGGTAAAATAAGGTGGCAAACAGTGGTTTACCTTTTTTCTTGTTGCAGATCCCTTTCCCACTCTTGTGGCTGAAAATGGTAGGTATTCAATTCCCAGCCTCGTTTGTGGCCAGGAATGGCTGTGTGTCCCACAGGATGACCTAAGGGAAAGGCTGCAGGACCGGAGGGAGGATGTCTGAGAATGGTTTTCCTGCCAGATCATAGGCGAGAGGCCTCGGGTGAAGGCCTGTTCCTTCCTGCTTGGAGCAGCTGCAGTGGCTTATCCTGTGGCCAGAAGGGAAAGCCCAAGAGAGCCACAGCATTGCTGACCCACAGCCTGACATGAACTATGGAACCAGTTCAAGACCAGTGCCACTGAACTTGTGACGTAAAAAAAAAAATTCACATTAACCCAGCCATCTGTAGTCAGGTGGTCTGTTGCTTGCAAACAAAATCTTACTCAATACAGATGGAGAAGACCATTTTTGTGCAGAAAGTGTTTGATTGGCTTGCAAATGACATTACTCTTAAAGGATTACCACCAGTAATGGCATCAACAGAGATGTTTCTGTTTCTTAAGGACTTTATATACTTATGCATTATATACCTTGTTTCATTTAATACTGGCCCTTTGAGATAGATATTATATCCCCATTTTATAAATAAGAAAAGAAAATTCAGATAGGTTGAGTAACTTGCCCCAGGTCTAATGAGAAGTAGAGCTGAACCTAGTCTGTGTAATTCTGCAACTGATCCTCTTTTCCATCAAGCATAAGGTGAAAAGTTAAAGTGTGGCCTATGTTTTAAGGTGATTTTTAGAAAGTGGTTAAATGTGTTGTTCATATACAATAGCATTCACTTACCGCCATGTTTACATGGTCAACGTGTCCGTCTTTACTGTTCTTTTGAATAGCAATTTAATTAGACTTAATTTACAAGATGTTTCTGAAGTAATAAAAGTTTGCCGGAAATGAAGTGACAACGGAAAATAAAAGGTACCTTTGAGGCATCATCACATCTTAAGTTTGAAAGACTTAGAGCATGTTATGTGACTTTGTGAAATGTTTTGCTGAAGTCAGAGTTTATCTTAAATGTAATACTCATATATACCAGAATAATAGCCTCAGTTTTAAAAAAAGAAACCACATGTAGTGATTTTATTACATTTGGTTTGGTTCCTTGTAATTGCTGAATTATTTTTTCAATAATCATAATCAGTTAAGTAGAATGAAAATCTTGAATTTTCCTGGAGCTTACCCTAAAGCACTTGGCCTGTAGTTAATCTAACTTTCCTCCTCTCTTGGAAAAGAAGGATGTTTGCCTTTCTGTGTCTGTTGACATGGTTACTCAAAAATGCCCAAGGATGGTCCTCTGTCATCTGTAAGCCTCTTGGGTCTTTGGGAGATATTCCCACGGGGCATCGGAGGTTCAACCCTGGGATGACAAGCAGAGCAAACTCTTGCGCTGTCCCCTGTTTGGGACCTTGGTTGTTCTCAGCCAGCAGGCTCCCCTCTTTTCCAAGTGAAGTCTCCTGATGGTGAAGATGGAAATGAAACAGAGGCACAATGGTTCTGAGTTTTCTCTAGACCAAGCAACAGTCCTATCCCTTTGTTTTTGAGCTTCATTTCTGAGCTGCAGACGTTTTTGTTTTCAGGGATATGCTTCAGAGACCCCTGTGCATCAAACTCTCTGAATGTGTTTCAGGTCAGTGCCCTTCTTCCCTCGTCACCTCCGGTCATGCCCTTGGGCTTCATCTTCAGCTTGTGCCCTTTTAAGTCTGAGCCCACCAGAAAGCTTCACACACAACTTGCTTTCTTCCTCATACAAGTTCTAATAATACAACTGCAAATGATTCCAATTTAGAATCCTCTGTTCTCTTACACTATTTCTCATTTTAAATCATACCCATCTTTGAATATTTGAAATCTGCTTTCCTAATTTCTAAATGAATGTGTTGGACTCAGCTTTCCTTTGTGGGTTAATTACTTTTCTATGGGTTTCCTTTCTACCCACTCTCCAAGGTTCTTGTAATTTCCACTGTACTAAAGAATTATTTCCCTCACAAGAATCAAGTCCAGAAAGAGCATTCAAATATTCCTTTTAAAGGGAAATTCTAATTTATTGAAATTCCAAAATAGAAAGGAAATTTACCTATTTCAAAATTAATTAAAATCTCTAAATAAGGAAAAATATATTTATTCTTAAATCAATTCCATATTCTCCTCCTTACTGGAGTTAATATGATGTATTTCTCTTGGTGTGTTACACTTTATAATAGTAGATCAAAAGTCATGCATAAAAGTGTTGATTTAATTGAAAGATTTTGGAGTAATTTTTTTCAAAATTTTTTTCTTCTTTCAGTATTCCATGGACACAAAGTTTTAAAACTTGGTGTCTTTTACTGTTAGTTAGAACTGATTTTTTAAAAATATTTTATTTATTTATTTTCAGAGAGAGGGGAAGGGAGGGAGAGAAAGAAAGAGAGAGAAACATGGATCAGTTGCCTCTCACACACTGGCAACCGGGCACCCGGCCCACAACCCAGGCATGTGCCCTGATAGGGAATCAAACTAGTGACCTTTTACTTCACAGGCTGGCACTCAATCCACTGAACCACACTAGCCAGGGCTAGTTATAACTGATTCTTTAAAAAATGTCATAATTTAATTGCACAGTGTCCAAAACTCATGTTTATTTTAAAAAATTCTAAGTTGATTGTTTCCTGATAATTTTTTTAAAAAGATTTTATTTATTTATTTTTAGAGAGAGGGGAAGGGAGGGAGAAAGAGAGGGAGAGAAACATCAATGTGTGGTTGCCTCTCATATGCCCCCCACCAGGGACTTGGCCCGAAACCCAGGCGTGTGCCTGACCAGGAATGGAACCAACAACTCTTTGCATCACAGGCTAGAATTCAATCCACTAAACCACATCAGCCAGGGCTGTTTCCTGTTAACTTTTTTTAATGGAGTCTGTTTTCAACCCTAATTTTTCCTCAAAGTAGCTTTTGCTGTTATTGTGTTTGAACAGGGTAGCCTTTTCCAGACTCTTACAACAGATCAGTTTTGACTAAATGATTCATCTAAAATGGTGTGATTAAAACCTCCTTTATTTTTTAAGTTATAAATGGAATTCTACTCGTAGAGAACCAAACGTAAAGTCTTTTTTTTTTTTTTTTTAATTTTTGATTTTAGGGAGAGAGAGAGGAAGGGAGAGAAAGAGAAATGTTGCCAGTTGCTCCACCCATTCATGCATTCACTGGTCAGTTCTTGTTTTTGCCCTGACCAGGGACTGAATCCACAACCTTGGTGTATCAGGGTGATGTTCTAACCAACTGACCAGGGCAACCAAATGTAGTCTTTCAGTGCATAATGTGCTGTGTGCATATGTGTGATGTGTATAAAATCAGCTCTCTTGATTGAAAGGAAACAAATACCCTATTTAAAAATGAATGTTATCATTAGAGTCACTATCATGCCTACCAAGAAGTAAAGTGAGCAGTTCCTGGTTGATAGAAGAGTTCCACAGTGTCGTCAGGGACCCAGGCTCTTTCCTTTTTATTGCTCTGCCATCACTGGACCAAATTGACAGGTTTTGCAGCTCCAGGCATCTCATTCTCACTAAATAACACCTAGGATCAGGAATCAGGAAGGAAGAAGCCCCTTCCTTCCTTCCTTCCTTCCTTCCTTCCTTCCTTCCTTCCTTCCCTTCTGTCTCTCTTTGTCTCTGTCTGTCTCTCTCTCATTCTCTTCCCCTTGCCTCCTCCAGAGGAAAAACCTTATTAAAACCACCCTGAACACATACTTACGTGCACATAATACACATATTTTTGTCTTATATACATGTATTTACAATATTATTGAAATTTACAAACAGGCTACAATTTAAGTACTGTCATTCAACATTATTAAGGCAAGAAAAATTAATTCCTCTTGCCCTTGATATTTATGAAAAATAGATAAGTAAACTGAGAAAGAAGAAGAAATCTTTGAAACAATACAGGAGTTGAGGATCATTGTAACCCTGATTTAGGCCTCTTCATTGATAAATCATATTCTCTGAAAGAAAACTCTACCAGTAAAAACCTAATGTAATATGATTAACTATACATTAGGGGTTAATTCTAACCTCTAGTACCAGTTTTTAAAATAACAGTGAATTCTATTAAAATAATCTTCTAATTTGTATGTAAATAGGGAAGACAACAGAATATTTCAAGACTTAGCTTTAAATGAATCCCTGTGCTGTGCCTGCAAATTATCAGAATTGGAATCATGTTCTAGGTTTCTTTTAATCATATTCCCTGTATGCAATCTGTTTTAACTGGTTTGAGTTATCCTTAATTTTTTGCACGTAGGCCAGCTTTAATCTGCTGCTTCAAGTAAACCCATTTTACAGGTGAGCCTGTTTGTACACGAATGTGAACAGATTATGAAAGCTGTTATTAAGGAAAGGGCATGAACAAGTACTTTACTAAGTTGCCAACTAAATGAAAGTGCTTGAGAAAAGTTTACACTTTATAGTTGGCATAAAGCCTTTAGCAAATAAGAGATATGGATGATTTCTTTGTTCCATTCAGGAAATTCTGTCACATGAGAGCTCTAGACTGGCTTCCATTCCCACAGCTCCACTGACCCAGCTCTCTCTCACCGTATTAGTCAACGCCATCTCTGTTGCTAAATCTATTGTGTTTGGGTCGATCCTGATCTGACTGGTGCACCCTGAAGTATTACACACTGCTGACCGTATCCTCCTTTTAGATGCTCTCCTGCCATGGCTTCTGTGGTGTCCATTGCTCTGTGTTTGCTTATCCTGGTCCTTCTGCTGCTGATCACACCTTCGGTGCTCTGTGGTTCTCTCTTCTCACCACACCCCCCACCTTCTCCAGTGAGTGAGAGCACCTAACATGTTCTTATTCACATCCATGGCTTTAAAAATGATATACAGCCCTGGCCGGCAGCTCAGCTGATTAGAGCATCGTCCCAATATGCCAAGCAATCTTTGATCCCCTGTCAGGGCACATTCAAGAATCAACCAATGAATGCATAATAAATAAGTAGAGCAACACATCTATGTTTCTCTCTCTCTCTCTCTCTCCCTGCCCCTCTCTAAATAATCAATAAAATATATTAAAAAAAGTAAATAAAGGGATTAAAAATGAAAAAAATAAAATAAATATTACAAAGAAAAAAATAAATAAAAATGTGGAGATAAAAAAAATCAATAAATTTAAAAAATGATTTAAAAATAATATAGAAACTGTTGGCACCTGGAGCCTGTGTTTAAGTGCTCTAGCCTCTCTCCTGTACTCAAGCAAGACCTGCTGAACAGCTCTATGGGAATGTCTCGTATCCATCTCAAACTCACATGTTTAAACACGAACTCCTGGGCTTCCCCTCAAGACTGCTCTTTTTCTAATGGTCCCTCTTTTGATGCATGGCACTACAGTCAGCTCACCGGGGCAGGTCATTAAAGGGAACAATTTTAGATGCTTTTTTGAGCTTTCCTTCACCCCTACATTCAGTGATTCATTAAGCTTTCTCCAGTCCACCTTTTCCATGTCTCTGGAATTTACCTCTTTCACTCCATCCCTGCAGCCACTAACATCAAAGACTTCATCGTTTTTTCAGTTTGGATGTTGTGGCAGTTTTTTAACTGTTCTCCTATTTAGTCTTGCCCCTCCTCAGTCCATTTGCCACACTCTCCCCAGCACCATCTATTTCACATATAAATCCAATCATTTCCCTCCCCTGGTGGAACAAAATTCTTTAATGCCTCTGCATCACCTTCAGGAAGGTTCAAATGTTGCAGTATGGTTTACTGTACCTTAGGAAATGGTCCTGACTCAGCTGCCTAGTGTCATTTATTACCACCCTTCTTTCTCCTTTACTCCCAACACCCATTTTCTATACCCCCAGTGGTCCTAAAATATTTTCTGTTAGCAGACTATACCATGCTTTCTTACTTTTGCGCTCCTGGTATGATTTTCATGCTTCCTGGGATGCCCTCTCCAATTCACCACCTGCCTAATACTCTTCCTTTACAAATCAGCATAAGCTTCCCTGGGTGAAGAGATCTTGCCCACACCACCCTGGTTTAGGGCACCTCTGATACGATCTCTTGAATATCAAAGCCCTTCTTTTATAGCCATCTGTTTGTCTGTCTTTACTACTTTCCGTACATTGGTCCTTGGTAAGCACTCCAACTTGAATGGGCCATTAATGTATGCTCACTGAATGTGGCATAAATTAGGCTACTAATTAATGTAGAATATGAGTTTAGTAACTTTTTTAGAGAAAAAGGAGGGGAAAACCTTAAATATATTTACAAATGACTATTTGAGTTCATATTGTGGTAGGGAATATGGCTATTTTGACTACAGTGGAAACGTTGTTTTACTTCGTTTGTCTGTTTAGTCGCAGACCTGGGGTAGAGGTGAGAGGCCTGGAGGCCGGCAGGAAGCCTGAGCCTTCGGACACCAGCCAAGGCTCCTCTAGTTGTTTGCTCTTGGCTGAGTCACTTACTGAAAACACGTTTCCTCATCTGCAAAATGAGGAATGTATTCACCTTAAATGTGTGTCATGAAGGTTTAAATAGAATTTATATAAAAAGTATCTGGATACACTAAGTGTTCAGTAAATATTATCTTTCCCTTCCTTGGGTAGCTTTTTATCCTAATAGGTTGACAGATGATGGCATTTTTTAGATGATGGAAACACATCATTTGGCCTTCAGGTAATATGGATTATAGAATCTAAATACCTGAAAATGGGATCTATTTGTTCAATTCTTTAATATGACAACTCTGAAAGTTGTGCAATAAACTCATTTCATAATAATTGATATTATATAAATTATTTTTTCTGTATAACAATATAGAAGTATGTATAATTTTTCTGATTATATGTTATAATAACTAGTCTATTATATTGACAAATGTGGCCAAATTTTATTCCTTTGAAAACATTTTAAAGTACAGTAAATAATGTATAAGTGTGCAGAGTTAAAGTAAGTCCAAATGATAATCCATATGTTGAAAATTACTGTCTGGAAAGTCATACATTTAATAATTTATTTCTTTGCTCTTGCAAATGGCATAAGGCACTGCTTATAATTCTGAAAAGTAAATCACATTAATGCGGGAAATTGGATTAAAAGGAAGACTATAATTCAGGTAGTTACTAAGGTAAATTTTCATACAAATAAGCTGAATCTAGGCAATAAATTGGGCAACTTAACACTTTTTTTAAAGTATTCTACAAATATTTGGAATGATTTTTTAAAGTTTTCCTAAAGTCAACTCTGTCCTTTTTTAGGGTAATAATTGCTTGACTCAAAAGCCTTGACAAAGGGGTAAAGGCTGATGTTCTTGATTCCCTTCACTTTATGGGTTCTTTCCCCACAGATTAAACTGGCTACACAGGTTAAACTGGCTACACATTGGCTTCTTTTCACAAGATATGAGCAATTACTTGAAATTGTTCTGGTTTATTAAGTGAAATCCAAAGTAGCTTCTGTGCCTACCTGGCATTTAGTTAATGAACACAGTGGTACCTCCAGGAGATTAATGGAACTTTGGTAAAGGGTGGTTTAATTGGTGAAGTAGCACATTTGGATTTCATTGGGAAAGGGGTGAGGTAATCCATATATTTGAATGCAATTTAATGTAATTACATTGTAATTTTGATTATTGCCAAAAGACAGTCTGCCACCTGAAATGAGAACTGGAGGATAACTCGTATAAATAATTAAAATCTCCCAACAAATATTAATTGAGTACCTATTGTGTTCCAGGCTCTGGGGTAAATGTTTTGACAAATACAAAGAAACACAGGACTTCGTATCTGTTGTCAAGAACGTACAGTGTGGTAAACAAGTTAACTGGGAAACACGTATGTATGCTTGACAATGTCCTGGGCACTTCCATACATTTTGAATGTACATTTTAGTGATCAAGTTTACACTGACCTCTCTAGGTAGGATAATGTGTTGTTAATAAGCATTAAACATGATTTACTCTTTCACTTAGAATGTGCTGAGAGGAAAAGGGCACTGAGGTAACAGTAAATGAGTGAAAGGCAGCACGCAATAAGGTCTAATACTAACAACCTTTATATCTGCGTAACACTTTACAAGTGCTGTCATATACACCCCGTACTAAAATCATTCTTTTTAGCCTTGCTTTCCCTTAAGCTGCAGTTCTACGTCCCATTTTCCACTTACTATCTCTCAGAATGCCTGAAAGGCTAATTAATATACAGGATTGGGAAAAGTAGGTTTACACTTCATTGTATGGAAAATAATACAGTAGTTAATAAATAATAATACAGGAGTAAACGCTGTTTCACATACTCACTACTGTGAATTTACTTTTGCCCGACCCTGTATACTCATGTGTCCACTGTTTCAACTTTCTTTAAGCTCTCACTCCACTGTAATGCAATTCGCCTGTCTAACCTTCCAAAGCTTCCCCCCACCCCAATTCCCAAAATCCAATGACATCTTTATTTCTCTTACCACTAGGGCTCTCTGTCATGGTTGACAATGAAAACTGTTTTTGAAACACTCTGCTCCTCTGACTTCTCTAATACTACTCTCTGCTGCTTCTCCTTTATCTCTTTCACATGAAGTAGAAGGACGTAGCTAGCACAGTGTTCTCCAAAAGGGTAGGTATACCCTTAGTAGCCCCTGAGATGATAAGATGGCTTTATATGTTACATGGGCCCACAAAGAGGTGGGGGCAGCTGTCCAGGGAGACCTTGAAGGACAGGGGAAGGAGGGTAGGTTTATGTGGTGAAAATTTTAGGAAAATAAGTGTGCGGGCAGAAAACAGTACAGGTTTCTTTGTCTGACACCAGGCATTCAGTGGTTGGTCCATTTGCATGTCCTCAAACAACAGCCCAGATTTCTTCCTCTCTGGTTGCTCTGAGACTCTAGACTTGAGGTCCAGGGCTTAAGAAGAGCTCAGGCTATGCCAGGGTCCAATGCTGAGAGTTTGGGATTAACTGGTTGAGGAAGACTGGACGCTGTAGCCTTGGGTTTCAATTCAACAGCCATGGAAAGAAAGAATGGGGAGAAAAGTAGCTCTGGAACCAGACTTTGGGTGTAAATGTAACTCTGCCACTTACTGGCTATGAAACCAGAAGAAATTTTCTCATACCAAACCAAGGAGTCTTTCCTGCTTCTTCTCACTCACCGTGAATCTTCCTGTACGCATCAGCAAGTCCAGCCAACTCTGTCCCCAAATCCTTCTACTTCTCTCCACTACCACTCTAGCCCAGCCCAAGCTTGTATATTAGCCCACTCTTGCTGGGCTAATATACAAGCTTTAAACTTTGCATCTTTTCTTTCTTTTGCCCTTTATACACTGTACTCCATGCTGCACCCAGGAGGATATTTTTGAGATGAAATCAGATTATGTTGCTCCCCTAATTAAAACCCTCCAAATTTTTTCCATTGTAGAGTGTAACTTCCAAACTCTTCAGCGTAGCTAAAGGCCTTATTTGGCATTGAATATAACATTCCCCATTGCTTAGTAGGTTCTAATCTCTTTTTTTCCACCTGAATGTGCCACACTTGTCCTTGTCTTAAAGACTTTGCAATAGCTGCTTCAAAGCTATTCAGATCTCAGTTCAAATGTCCTTTCTCAGACCAAACCCTGCTTAATCAACCCTTATTCCTCTCTCCCCACCATCTCCTAATACTTCTCTGGTACATAACTCACTTCCCAAAAACTCATCTCTGGTACATACCTTACTTTCTTCATAACTTACAACTGTCAGAAATTTTATTGCTTATTCTTGCCCCAACCATGATTAGGACAGAAATGTCCTATGTCTATTCCTTCTGTCTTTGTCATCTCAATGCCTAGAATGATGGCTGGCACACAGTGAGCGAGCAGTCAACAAGTATTGACTGATTATTGAAGGAATGAGGTCAGTACCTCTCTTTGAGGCTAGAATTTCCATCAACAAAGAATTAAATGAGATTTTATATATATTGCATATATAATCTCATTTCATATTTTGATATGTAAAATCTTATATATAATATATATACACATAAAATTAGAGTATATATAGATGTTAAATCTCTGTCTGTATCTACATCTGTATCTGTAGTTATGTCTTTCTGGGACTGAGCAAAGGGCCTGGCCCAGGTTAAGAGTGCAATAAATGGTAGGTGGTATATTTTCCACGCATAGACATGATAAACTCAGGATCCTGGGAACAAGTTCTGAAACTTACAGTTATTCTGCTGACAATGCTTTTGGAAAAACTTGTAGTTTTTTCAGAAATTTCATCTGAAGAATTTGTTGAATGTTTTTAAAGTGATGAGGCCACTTGATAGCAGATTTTCATAAACAATTTTTCAAACCGGATGGCAATGATTCAGGAAAAGGAGACCCTTTGGAAGCCACTCTTCTGACTTTTGAATATCCTGGCCCATTTGGAAGACTTGGCAGTTCACCTCAGAAGGCTGCTGAGGAAAATAAATCTTGTTGAACAAACATCTACTTCATTTTGATTAGGAATTAATTCTCGGTATCCAACCTTTCTTTAGAAGACTATTAAATATCTTTCAGATAGTAAGATTATCTTTGTCTTGAACTAAGAAATATTGAGCTGAATATTCAACAATTTTTTCTTCTTATTTTCATGCTTACACTTTTGCAAATCAACTAGTTTTGTCACTACTTGAAGATCATTAAATTATTTAATTTTTCAATTGAGTAGCATTTTTTCATAGTATTTGCTTTTATAGTTATTTTCTGTTTACAAAGCCAGAAAATGTGATTTAAAAGTATGTTGGAATAAAGATATTATCCTTCTCAAAAAAAAGTGACACAATGCTTATGATGATAATGGTTTTATTTTTAAATACATTTATTTTTTAAAAGGAATTTTCTTTAAAGAAGTCATCGAGTAAACAATGAAGTAAGTGCGCAGCTGCAGCGGGTCCTGAGCATGGTGAATGGCAAGCGTGGTTTGCGAAGCAGAGGCCTAGAGTAGTATTTCTACTGTGGTCAAGGACTCGTTCTTTTTTTTTTTTTTTTTTTTTGCATTTTTTAATCCATTGTAGGACATTTTTATAAAATACAGTAGCAATTAGTTACTAGGAAAATAAAAGTAAAAAATCAAAAACATTGAATGGACAGGCTTAAATTTTAAATTATTTTAGATTCAACACTCAAAATAATTCCATCAAATTGCTATAAAAGTCTTAAATATCTACTCTGAATTTCAGAACTTACCTTTTTTCATACTGGTAACAGTTTGCAGACTGACAGTCGGTTCAGGGACCCCACTCTGAGTAACACTGGCCTAGAGAGGGAGTCCAGATGGGAGAAAGGTCAGAATTTAAGGACGCAACAGAGGAAGGGCAATAGCAACATCTCCGTTTTCAAATCCTATTTCCAAATAGTCACTACTAACTCTTATTATTCTTTCCTCTCCATTCCTGTTGCTTTAGTTCAAGCCCTTGTTTCTCTTATCAAGTTGTTGAAAATGAGGCCTATAAAAGTTTACTAAGAAATCGTCAATGCTTGTTGAGGAAACTGTCCTGTATACAGTTCAAAATCTCTTTGAACATGGATCTGTAAAAGCTCTCCTTAAGAATTTAGTACCAGAAAGCTATTTTCTCCTTAAGAATTGATATGTTTCCTTTTGTTTCTTCAATCAGACAAGGAGAGTTACAGAACACATCCTGTTATATACCTCATATTTGGGGGGCCTGGGGCAGGGAGGGGCGGGGGAAGGCCAGGAAAGTCAGGGATAGGATTAATATACAATCACAGTAATTGCATTAGTATTCGATATTCTTCCTAATTTACATAAGTTTTAGTTTTCTGTTGTTTTAGTTTTTAGTTCTCAGTTTCCCCAAACAGAAAAGAAATAGCTGTTGGAAATTTCAAGGTATTATTAATTTTTCAGTACTTCTATCCAAATGAAAGTGAAAGAGCTTAGCTCTTAAGAAAAAGAAAGAATTGGTAGCTGGAAAACCTTAAATAACCCATATTTTTCAAAATGAATTTCTGAATTAGTCTCAAAGTTTTGAGTAGATAAAGGCTACAAAGCTAGAGATTTAAGTGTTATTTAGTTATGTCTATTTTATTGGCGAGCAATTAAAATGCCCTCGGGGATTGAAACAATTAAGAGGAGGGTTCATGATACAGCTGGTTCTGTGTGTGTTCTCTGGTTATCATTGATAAACTGTTGGAAGTGGACCTAGATTTGCTCAGGATATGAAATAGGCATGATTCATCTGGCTATTTTGAAAGGGTTGTCTGTCCCAGTTCCTGGAGAAATGCATTTGTTTTCCTGCTCCACTAAAGAGGAAAGCAGACGTGAAGTGGACTGTATTACTGATTACTGGTCTCGGATAAGGAGCTAAAACTGCAGTGTCAACCTAAGGGAGTCCAGGCAAAGTGGTGAGGAACAAGTTGGAAATACCAGGAAGCGAAGTTTTTGCCTAAAGTCACTCTAAACCTGTATTCTTCTAGGTGCATTATTTTTTTTTCCCAAGTGAGTTTAATTTGACACAGGCATTCTTGTGGGAAGTCCAATAACTCTTCAATTTTTTTAGAATTTTCTGTGTAACTGCTGGTTAGGAAGAGATACCATGTAAATCCTATCTTGCAAGGTCTCCAGGGAGGAAACAGGGAACAGAAAGTGAATTAGGTTTTCAGGGGGATTGAAACTATGAGATGACACACTCAACGATAAAGAGTAGAAAATATCGTGGGTTAGTGGCAATGATGGATATATTGCAATTTGAATTGATATTTGGATTTTTCACTCATCATGAGCTCTGATTTAGGGTCAGGAGTATTTTATAACATCAGGACTATCATCCTTTATTAGTGACTGCAGCCTAAAAAAGTCTTTAATGTGCTACCCAGTTGACTCAATGCAGGAGAAATGAGAAAGGAAACAAATGCCTGAAATATTTACACTAGAAGAAAATGCTGTCTCTTTCTCCTTCAAAAACCCATAGTAATGTATTTAAGACATTCACTGATCATCATAAAGATATTTATTATGTGTGATTTCTTGCTTCATGGAATGTCCATTTTTATTGGAAAGAACTTTAGTACAGAAACTGTGATGAACTTAGTGGTTTACCTGTGATAGGAGGAATGAGAAAACTTATATTAGTTGTGTTTAATGGTAGAATATTTTTTCCAACTGTTTAGGAATGTTCTGGAAGACAGCTACAAAAACATATCAGGTAAAAACCAATGGGCTTATTCATGTAGCAACACTGTCAGTTGCAAAGAAAAACTAATACACCCAAGAAAACAACCCAACAAAACAAAACACAATGCAACCTTGGTAGAATCCTTAAGCGAACTATAAACCAGGGGTTCCAACTCACGGTCTGTGGGCTATCAATGCGGCCCAACACAAAATCATAAATTTACTCAAAATGTTACTTAGTTTTATTACTAAGTTTTATAGCTTAGATATGTATACATCTTATATATTAGTGATCACAAATTTGGGACCTGTTTGACAATTTTAAAAGATTATCAAAAGGGCCACTGCATAATTAGGGTGATTATGTGAGGACCTTTATTATCTGTGATGGCAGATATCACAAAAATTACGGATGGACCTATTTTTGCTCATCAGTTTATGTTAGTGTTTGTGTATTTACTGTGTGGCCCACGAGAACTCTTCTTCCAGGGTGGCCCAGAGATGCCAAGAGTTCAGGCATCCCAGTTATAAACAGAAACATTATATTAGTAAATAATCGTATTTCGCAAACAATAGGAACCCACTTTATGGAACTAGAGTATCCCCCATATTTGGCAATAATTTGAAAAGCAGTTCATTTAAATACTTGCTGCTACTGTTACAATCTAATTTTATAAAATTGTGAGATTTGAATGCTAGCAACATAATAATAGTCTCTTCTGATTGTAATGAGAACTGTTTGTAATACATATAAACATCCTTAAATTATTCTATATTCCAGCAAAATGATTACTGTGGGATTCACTTTTTAAGATAACTAATTTATACTCTGACATTAGTTTGGCTGCACAGGTATTCTTCTATAAAATATGTAGTCACTGTGAAATTAGAAGTCCCAGAAGAAATTGTCTTCCTTCATATTCTCTAGACAGTTTTTGACTCAGATAAAATACTTCAAAAGTGTAAGAGGAAAGAACTTTCTCTATAAATAAATTCTAGTGTTTCCAGTGAAATCTTTTAAACACACTTCAAAATTTTTCCTTTTCGTGGTTTGCATGCAACCAACTAACAGACTATGTAAGTAATTAACCTCAAAATCAGTAGGAATTGGATTATAAATTTTTTAATATGTACTTTGTGATTTTTTTTCTAGAATCTTTTGCTGCTACAGCACTGTGGTTTTCTAGGCCCTTAATATCTGCCTAAAATTGCTGAAACACTTATTCCACGTTCTTTGCTATATAATGTGTCAAATTTTTGTGACTTTTCAGAAAACTTCAGTTATCACAGTCTTCTCTGGGTCTGGGCTCCCTTTTCTGCTGGGTTATTTTAGATTTAAACAAAACTTTGTTATGTTTTCCCTGCTCTGCATCATGTTGAGCCAGGTAGGGAATTTATTTTTTTCTTTTTAAAGCTTTAAAAAAAATCAATCCCAGAAAGTATTACCATGTATAGAAGTCCTTACTGAATATTTTGTGATGGCAGAGAGACTTGATCAAGAAAGGCAAATATCTTAGGGTGGAATGTGAAGAACCCTTGGCCCAGAGACCCTTTGACCCTTTCTAAGTATGGGAGTTGACCTCTCGCAATATTGCTGTCCCATTCTCTCCTCTCTCTTCAGTCTCATTTTCTGAGGCCCCAAATTTCTTAATTTCAAATGAAGAGGTGTTGAGTTACCTATTTTCTTTTTATTGGCTTCTATTGGTCGAGGCTTTCGTCTCCCCACTAGTAGTTTAGCCAGAGGCTCTCCTGAACAAAAATGTTGATGATGTCTCCTGAAGCCAGTCATTCTCTTGTATTAATAGTAGCAGATGCCAAGGTGAAATTCCATGCCTCTTGACATATTTTTCATTGTTTGATGTAGAAATTATAGTACAGTGTTGAAAAAGAAACTGTGAAATCACCATCTCATCTTTTGTCTGACAATTAAGAAAAAGCTTCTGACATTTTACCTTAAGTATGATGTTAGCTATAGTTTTTGTTTTTTTTAAGATAGACTTTATCATCCCAAGGAAGGGCCAATTCATTCCTAATTTGCTGTTTGTTTTTTCAGAGATGGATCTAGCATTTTAGTAATTGTTTTCCTGAAATCATTAAGGAGATCTGATAACTATTCCTGATTAATTTGTTATTTTGTTAAATAACTTTAATAATAGATTTTTCTAATCCTAAATGATTCGTGTACCCTTCAAGTACACTGTACCCATTACCACTATTTACAATAGAGTGGAGCCCTGTCTGGTGAGAGCTTCACCCTGTAACTGAAAATTGTGGATTTGATTCCGGGTCCAGTTCCTCCGATCCCCAGTCCAGGCACATAGGGAAGGCAACGTATCAATGCTTCTCTTTAGCATTACGTTTCTCTGTTTAGCATTAATTTCTGTTTGTTTGGGTCCTGCCCCCCCATAGAGAGAACCAATGGTTCTGGCACCATTTGTGGTAAAGACTTTTCTTTCTCTGTTTAAGTGTTTTGATGCTTTGGTCAAAAATTAAATGACTATTTAAGTGTAGGTCTTTGTCTGTATTTTTAATTTTGTTCCATTGCTCTGGTCATCTGTTTCTACATTAATCCTATACTAACTTGATTGCCATAGTGTTTGAATAAGTCTTGTAGTCATTCATATTTTACTTAAAGTCTAAATTTAGTCAATTGCCTCTATCCTTCTCCTCCTGGACAGCACAAACACTGTTAGAATGCTTAATTTCAATATTAGAGGAATGCTTCCTCTAACATTTGAGGTTATATGGTTTCCTCTTGGGTTTATCCCCTCAAATAATCACTTCTTATTATTATTTTTGGTTTTATTGTTAACACTTGTTTACATTTCTCAAGACATAGCAGTTGCTTTGCTTACTCTTCATATTTGGAATCTGGGTTCCTGGCATCAAGGGACATTTCCACATTGGTAAATTGCATACTGTCTGGGTCTTTGTAGGTTTGAAATGTCTTTATGCTGCTTCGTTCTTGAATGATAAACTGAGTGTAGAATTCTATGTCATTTTCCCTGAGCATTTTGATTTTATTATATCACCTTTTTGGTCTATACTGTTGCTAAGGAGAAGTTTGCTCTTCCTCTTATTGTCATTCCTTATTTTGTACGTTGTTTGGTCATTCTGTCTGGTTTCTTTAGTAATGAGACCCTCCCACCCCCTGCTATGTTGTATCTGGACTTATTTTTTATTTATTTTGAAGACTTGATTTTTGAATCTGTTAATTCACGTCTTTCCTCAAAACTAATTCTCAGGAACTTGTAAGAATTTATTTATGTAAATATATAATTATAAATGAAAGATATTTATAAAGTCTACCTATACTTTCAGAAAATTATGTAATGAATGATGTCTTTCTCATTTTAACCTCTAAATCATGTATTTTATCTCTATCTTCCTTTTTAATTGTAGGATATTTCCTTTGGCCCATTCTTCCAGATTATAATGTCTGTCTCTAGCTGTGTTCCAGTCAGCTCCTTGCCTAAGTGCAATGTCAGCGGCCCATCTGTCTCCTTGGGACCTTTCAGTGCTTTTTGACAGACTTCCAACTGCCAGCGTTTCATTTTTATTTCTGGATCAGCAGGCTGGAAAAGTTGGGAAATAAACACCCTTTGCACAAGCACACTTAAAATGACTCCAAAATTGCTGTATAAATACCCGGCTCCCCTGCCCATCAGACGGGATGATTTTCAGACTTGCGTTTTATACCACCTTTCAGTCCGGGGGCCTGTGTGTGATTGAGCTGAGTAGCCCGTGATGGAAGCTGGCTTAATAGCATGTCCTTTGCTGGCTGCCTTCTCCTGCTAGTATTACTTTTTTACTTTCTTGTAGTTCCATGTATCAATACTTCTCTAATAAACTGCTAGCTCTGGCATTTTTGTCTGAGAGCCTGCTTCTGGGAAAACTCAAACTTAAGGCATCCAACCATAATTTTTCATTTTTAAAAGTTCTATATGATTATTTTTCAACCTGCCTATTTTCCCCTTACTGTTCAATTTGTTCTTTATGGTTTCAGTTCCTTCTTTTATAGTTTTATTTTAGACTGTCTCAATTTATAGCCTCTTTTTGTTTGTGAGCTCATGTTCAGCCAGGACTCTATGTTTGTGTGAGTCAGTGCGCATGGTGTGTGAGCATCACTGAAGAGTGCTTGTTACTAAACAATGTCACCCAATGGGGTTTTTTTTTTTTGAAGGCTTCAAATGCTGTTTATTTCTTCAATCCTGCCACATTTTAATGGACACACAGTACTTTCACTTGGCATTGATTATGAGTTGGTTTTGAGACAGTTCATTATTATACCAGCTGGGGTGACAGGGGACAGATTTCATTCTATTCCAATTTGTGTTGCTATGTCCATGTAGCCACACAGGAAGTGGCTCCGGTAGCTAATACAGCATTGCCATATTTGTAGAGAAAATCAAGTGTCCATTCCTGGTGGATCTGCCTTGCCCTTATTTGCTGAATGCTTCAAACTGGGAGACAACTGAGTGTGTTTTTCACCCATGGAAACATCGTGAAGCTGAAGGCAAAACTGCAGCTTCTGGTTTGTTCCCAATAGTCTTGTTTATTTATTTATTTATTTATTTATTTGTTAAATAAGTGCTTGTGATTTCTTATGCCAGAGTCCCAGGGGTTTCACTGATTTGGTACCCATTGTATGTTAATTTCTTAGCTTGAAATTCCCGCATCATATCAGTGCTATGGACTGAATGTTTGTGTCCCCCTAAATTCACACATTGAAATTCTAACCCCACCCCAATGTGATGGTTTTTGGATGTTGGATCTTGTGGAAATAATTAAATTATGAGTGTGGAGCTCTCGTGAATGACATTAGTGCCCTTATAAGAAAAGTCATGAGAACTTGCTTTCTTACTTTCTTCAGGGCATGAGGGCGCAGAGAGAAGATGTCTATTCATGAACCAGGAAAGTAAATCTCATCAGCCATTGAACTTGCTGGTACCTTGATCTTGAACTTCCAACCTCCAAAACTGTAAGAAATAAATGTCTGTCATCTGAGTTGCCCAGTCTGTAGTAATTTTGTTATAGCATCATGAAATGACTAAGACAATGGGTAATAGAAATGTGGGCTCCTTATATATGGGTGGTCTTGGCGTTCTGGTTTCTCACAAGACGTTATGCACCAGCTCTGTAGGCTGTTGAAAAACGTCTCTGCTGTGTCCCTCACTGGGAGGGTGGAGCTTTTCTGGCTCCTCTTTCACAGCACAGGCAGGTGTATGCCGAGATCAACTGTAGCTACAGTACTGCAATGCAAGGATCACATCTGTCACAGCACAAGTAAGTCTTATGGACTGGGCCTCATTTGGTGTCTGCTGTTTTTCTGAGTGTTTGTATTTTTAAGTTATGTTTTTACTGCTCTGTTAGAAGTTCTTTCTTTCTCTCTGGCATTTTTGGAGTTTCCCTTTTATTCTTTCAAGTGTGTCTGAGTGCAATATCTCTCTTTGTTTGTAATGGTGATGGAAGAGGGGCATCTAACATCAGCTTGGTCATCTCATCAGTCCTGTTGTTGGAGTTTTGTGATCCTCTATTTGAGAAATAGGTGCCATTGCAGCCACCATGGAGTGATTTTCCATGGTGCCCTGTGCACGGCGATTGTGTGACCCACCCACCTGTGAAGCGCCACAGTGGCTGTGGTGTTTTCAGTGGTCTAAGCCATGTCATGCACACACAGAGGTACAGATGATAATGAGTGGGAAAAGAGAATGTGTTTAAAAACCCAGAATTTTAATGGAACAAAGGCATTTCACCTTGATAAGGAGGAATTCCAGATACGCAAGTTAAAAGAAAAAGTTGTAAAGAAAAGATTTTGCAAAAGCAAGCAGGGCACAATGATCTTTTCCAAAAGGTCTGTAGCTGATTAGTCTTACTTTGTGGTTCTTACAGGTGAAAATACAATGAGAGATAGATTATATTTGACATACCTTTAACTGCACATCCACAGGATTTCCTTATAAATACAAACATCATTTTAAAAAATTGCATGAATATTTTTCATCTTGTATGAAACCACAAGCATTCTGATTAATTCTTTGTAAGACTTTGTGAGCAAATGTATTCGCTGTCTTTAAGTCCATAACATTTTAGAGTTTTTTGTTCAGTGTTATATTTTCTACTGTCAGATAAGTTCAGACATTTTGAATTGATGTAATAATGATAATAGATACTTAATAGAGTCTTCTGTTTATTCAATTAATAGATATTTTAAACAATTGTTTTCTAAAACACATTAAAAGCTTAAAACTCACCTACTTCTTTACATATTTTATATCCATGTTCTATACTGTATGTGCTAAAATTATTTTTAATCACCAGCCTATTTTTGAAGTGAGTGTACCTAAATTAATGACAGTATTATTACTCCACTGTCAGGTGGAGTCCCAGGAAATCTTGTTAATAGTCTTCAATTATGAATTCCAGAGACTCAAGTATTGTTTCTCCCTAGAAACAATTGGAGATGTTTATCAGCCATGTTGAAGTAAATCTTGAAAAACACCAACAAAGGGTGTAGAACAATATTAAATGTTAATAAATGGTACCATTTCCTAGAATGGGGTAGATGAAATATGTCAAGCCTGAAGATAGAGGCTAAGGAGCATGTATGAGTGGTACTTGATTGGACTATCTCAGATCATTTCCGAATTTTCTAATCCACTATCCATTTCTCTAATTTTCCTACATCTTCCATCATACGGATTGCAGTCTAGAGCTTGAAGTTCAACTACCCATTTTACAGAAAAGAAAATGAATGGCATGCTGTTGGTTTATACTTCAGAATGGATTTTAGTGATCTCAGTATAGAAATGAAGAATAAATGAGAAATCTAGTGAACAATGGGTTTGAATTCTAGTTTTGCCTCTTACTACTCTATGAGCTTAACAAATTTAGCTTCTCCAAGACATGGCCATGATAGGTAATGCCTACCTTCCGGAGTTAATGTAAGGGTTAAATTAAATCATGAACGTGAAGACATCACAATTACCTGGCATATAATATCAAACATTTTTCTTTCCTCATTTTTACAACATAGTTCCTAGCCTTTGTATACATTTAGATATTACTATAAAATCTGTCCAAAAGAAAATTTTTATTCTGAATTTGTTTCAACAGATATTTAATAGGTAACTATTATCTGTCAGCCCATGCTACACAAGAGTACATAATATAGGGATAGACTGTGTCTGAAATTGATTTGTCTCTGCTTAATGTATTAGCCTTTATAAATGAACTTGTGTTTCCAGTGGGTTTGTATTGATTTACCCATAGTATTTCACTTTGTCCTCCATGTGACCCAGGTCACATGTACTTCAGAGTGGACAGGACCAAAGTCAAAGCAGAGTCTCACTATGAAGGCCAGTGCCTCATGGGGTGCTGGGGGTCAAGGCCATGAGATCAGTTAGTGTACAGGCAGGGCATAATAATGGGCCAAGCTAAGGACTGAATTTTGATGCTACATTCTCACGTATGTCTAAAACATCAAAGCAAGCAAAAAATATATTTAAGATGAGATATTAAAAAATGAGCAGCATAGGACAAAAATAACCCGTTATCTGGATGAAAAGCAACGTCTCAAGGAAGGGAAAATAAGAAGTCTATGTGGAAGAAAGTTTAACCTTGTGTGTGATGGGTAAAAATGTCACATGTGGCCAAAGGCCAATAGATGGAACCTTCAAAAGTGGAAGTTGAATGGGAAGTTATTGTTTAATGGGAAAAGAGTTGCTGTGTGGGATGATGAACCAGTCCTGGAAATGGATAGCAGTGATGTCACAGCAGCATGACTGTATTTAATGCCACTCAATTTTGTGCATTTAAAAAGGATTAAAATGGTAAAATCTGTGTTATCTTTTTTTGCCACAATAATACATACATACATACAAACAATGGAGATATAGTCCCCCCCAAAAAGTGGAAGTTGGCTAGTTGAATCTAGGGGTTCTCCAGGAAAACACTCCACTTCCTTATTTCTATGGCTAAATTGCTAAGGCACTGTACTTCTTTTTTTAAAACATGTGAACCTGCACGTGGATGTATATTTATGCTTTGTGTGGCCTTCCCTACTTAAGAGAAGTCAGGGGCTTTATATATAAAGTATTGTTATGCAAAGAGATAATGATGCATTTTCTGACTCAAAGTCATTCTCCAACAATCATACAGCACTTCATATTTCTCAAAGTGCTTTTATATCAACTATTTCAATTGATCTGCAGAACCCAGAAGGCATTACCTTTGTTTTACAGATTTGAGAAAATGGGAGTGTATTAAGAGATTAAGGCTTCACTATTGTCTTAGTACCATCAGCAGGACTAGAACCTGGGCAACCTGGGTACTGATTTAACATTCTTGGAACACATGACAATTGGACTTTCACTTTACAGATACATGGAAAGAGTGAAAGAACCATATTCAATTACACTGATGTTTGCTTTTTCTGGAAGTAAGCGGTGATAATAAGAATGGCCCACACCAAGAAGATTGAAACTTTTACTTTCCATCCAAGTTTCCTACTTTGGGATCATATAGTCATACCCTGAATAAAAAAATAATTTAAGACAAATGTTGGATCAAAGTAATTTCAAACCAGGCCATACCTGTCATTATAGCTAGTGAATGCAAAAGTGTAATCTGAAAAGTTAGGTGTTGTGGGGTTAATCAGTCTTAAAGCAACTTTACTTAAACTTGCCACCCAATCAGGGCATTCAACTTCCATTTTTGTAAAAAGAGACAGAAAGTTAATTATGTCCTGATTCATGTGCTACAGTATATGTAAGTGCAAAAGATACAACTGAATTTTTGAAATAACTTCATTAGGTAGAAAAACTGAATGATGCCAGGGAAAGATTACACACACAGACACATTCACTTTTTCACCCTGAGTAGATGCTGGAGAAAAACAGCAAATTGGGCTTTACATTTCTAAGGGACAAAGCAAAGCAGGAACATGCTTAATTTCCAGATTTAGCCATAAGACAAAAGCCTGTAAAACATTTCTCCTATAGATGCACATAAAGAGGACATGGTACGATGCAGTGACAAATGTCCTTGACAACATGGATGTCTGTGGTTTTTGGAATCCTTTGGTGGAGACTGATGAATAACACCAATGCATGTTCTACAACGGGTCACTGAGAATCTGTTCCAAAGTCTCAATTTCACATATAGTAAAAATAATGGAAATATAATACAACTTGAGCTCAAATTCATTTTCAAAGTATATCTAAAATACTTAAAGAGTTTATAGTAAACTTTATCAATGCCAAGTGTATGCAGATTAAATAGTGGTGTATATCAGAATCAGAAAAGGAGTGGGGGAAGAAGCAATAACTCTACCAATTAAAGTATAACACAATGGGTGGGATAGTCTTATTTCCAGGTTTACCCTTAGGCAAATATGGTTTAGGGAAAAAGGTTATAGTGGATTCGATAGCAGTAGATTTAGATGGACAAAGAGGTAGGTAAAATGTAAAAGTGTTTAAATAATGAGTGATATCAGAGAAGAGGGAAGCTTTTAATTTCCTTTCTCAGGTCCTCACCAGGACTTATTAATACCCTTATGAAATCAGTGACTGACTTGAATTTACAGAATTTATAATTGGTGGATATATCATGTTAGATATAAGATATAGGTACCTCTTAAATCTTGACAGATTGGAGTGATGAGATAATTCTGGCATGCTCAAAGTCATCAGAGATGAAATAAAGTCCTATGTGTTAGATATGATAGAAAGGAAAATACTGTCCTGATATTTTCCTAGCCTTTTTTGCATCATTGCCCCAATTAAACAAATGTTGAATGCCTGTTGTGTGCCAGGCACTGTGCAAGGCACTAGAAATGCAATTATAAATGAGGCGCAAGACCTAGTAGGAAAGACATGTATAAACGATGCTAAGCAATGTGTAAGTGTTGGAATAGAGATGTGAATTGGGTACAGTGGTTGTATGAAGCATGGGGATTGTTCGGTTCCTTCAATGTTGAAGATCAGGGAAGGGTCCAAAAAAAAGGGAATCCAAGATAAAGAATAGATCTTTAGTAGTCCTAGGCCTTGGGGAGGAGGGTCGGAGAGTAAGAGTAATGGAGATAGAGGAGGACACAGGAAAGGCATATTCAGGGAGCTATAGGTTTTTCAGTATGAATGGAGATGTCTCTCTGTGGGGAGGAGAGATGGTAGGAAATGGTGTGACAGAGGCAGATAAAGCTAGATCATAGGGGAAACTGAATTTGCACTCTGGAAATGGAGGCAGCCATTGATAAATTTGCTCTTTCTTAAGGAAAGGAATAATGTGGTCAAATGACATTTTTATAAAAGTCATTCTGGTAACAGTGCTTCAAATTGTTTGGATATGATGTTGGGTGATACTGGAGGAGGAGGCTTTTTTTTTTTTTTTAGAGGAAGGGGCTGGCCAATTGCATTCTGTGTAGGGATTCTCTTACTGGCTTACAGGTGGCCACCTTCCTCTGGTATCTTCAAATAGCCTTTCTTCTGTGACCATGTGAAGAGAGGACCCCACCCTTTTGACCTCATAGAACCTCAATTACTTCCTTAGTGGTCGATCTCCAAATTAAGCCACCCTACAGGTTAGGGCTTCAACCTATGAACTTTGGGGAGATGCCAACATTTGGTTTGTAACAGACTATTACAGTTGGTCAGTTAAAAGAGGATGAGAGCATGAATTGAGTAGTAGCCATGAGGCAGGTGGGGAAAGATGACAGAGATGCTAAGGCAATAAAACAGTTCTTTGTGACTATCATATATATATACATAAAATTTCTCAGGGGAACTCCTCAGCCTCCATAACCACCTGAATCATCCGGGAACTTGCACAATCTGCCAACTGCAAGCTGGAGAATCAAGAAAGCCAGTTGTGTAATTCAGCCTGAATCCAAAGTTCTGAGAACCAGGAGAACTGATGTCTGAGTACAGGAGAAAATGGATGTCCCAGCTCAGCAGAGAGCAAACTCACCCTTCCTCACCTTTTTGTTCTCCTTAGACCCTCAACATGTTGGATGATGCCCACCCACATTGGTGAGGGCAACTTGCTTTACTGAAATGCCAATCAGTTCCAGAAACATCTGTAGACACACCTAGAAATAATGTGTTACCAGCTATATCTGGGTATCCCTTAGCCCAGTCAAGCTAACACAAAATTAAGCATCACAAGTGATTAGATGGTGAAAATAAGGAAATGAAACTGCTAATGAAAATAAGGATTATGGGGGAGAGATTCTGATTTTGAGAAAAAGCTGATAAAATTAGTTTAGGGTATGTTGAGTGTGAAGTATCTGTGGGACCTGTGGGTTAAAGTGTCCACTGAGTTGCTAGATTTATAGGTATTTGGTTCAGACAAGAATAAGCTGGGCTGGAGGTACAGGGATGGTTGCCATCAGCACTCAGAGCGGTATGTTAGGGTTGGCATGGACAGGTAGGTAGAGAACAAGAGAAGAGGACCAATAATTGATCTGTGACAAGAAACTGGACGGGGGATACCAGAAACAAAACAAAACAAAACAAACAAACAAACAAACAAACAGAAAACCCTTGTTAAATGTCTTATTATTGTATTTGACATTTAGGAGAAAAAATAGTTTGATAATTTATATTTTTCTCATCAGACTCTCACCCTTATTCTTACTAATTTTGTATAGTACATCCCCACCTTTATTGCTGACTCCAAGTGATAGTTTTGCTAATAAAAGAGAATCTTCTGGAAGGTGCTGTAACGAGTAAAGGATTGTACTTAGCTGTAAATTTAGCCTCTGTAACTCCAGCTGCAGAATGAAGTCATTTATTACAGGGAAAAATTGCTGGCTCTGAAGAAGAAGACAAATGGCTGCTTCTTTGCCCTGGTTTAAATAGGATGATGGCTCTCGCACAGTTCCTTAAAGGCAAGGGTATGCTCTGTGGAGGCTATTGGCAGGCATTTACGAGGCCTGTGGTGTTCTGGGCTGTTATGAGGGCCAAGTGGTTCCTCTTACAGGTGGGGTGGGCTGTTATAAGAATTCCTGCTTGCTGGAAACATTATGCTAAGCCAAATAAGACAGGCAGTGAAAGACAAATATGATATGATCTCACCTTTAACAGGAACCTAATCAACAAAACAAGCAAGCAAACAAACAAACAAACAAGCGAAATATAACCAAAGACACTGAAATTGAGAACAGGCTGACAGTGACCAGAGGGGAAAGGGGAGGGAATTTCAGGGGAAAAGGGGAAGGGTTTGCAGGAACAAGTATAAAGGACACATGGACAAAAACAAGGTTGGGGTGGAAATGGGGGGGAGATAGGAAGGGCTGGTGGGGTGGGCTGGGATGGGAGTAAAAGGCAGAAAACTGTACTTGAACAAAATTAAAATTAAAAAAAAAAAAGAATTCCTGCTTGTGCTCTGCAGAAAAGGATCAGTCGCTAGTCCTTTTTATGAGAGCTGAGCTTACCAGCAAATAAAAAGCAAACTAAATGAATAATGAGAGAAGAAAAGACTACAAAAGTGAAGGAAATCTGTTACAAGCTAACGTAAACCAAATTGGAAAATGAATATCAAAAGAGTGTATAGAGCCTAGTATCCCAAAGCAGGTGATAACCCATGCAAAGTAAAAGATGGCTTTCTCCAAATGATGGTAGAGAAATGTAGTCAGTGTTACCATTGATGTGTAGGGCAATAAAATAGAAAGCATAGGGTAGAGAGCAGGTGACTGGGGAAAAAGCCAACTTGTATATACCTCATGCTTAAAACATTTAAAAATATTTTATTGATTTTATAGAGAGAGGAAGAGAGAGAGAGAGAGAGAAACATTGATTCATTGTTATACTTGTTTATGCATTCACTGGTTGATTCTGCATGTGCCCTGACTGGATATCAAACCTGAAACCTTGGCGTATGGGGATGACGCACTAACCAATTGAGCTACTGGGCCAGGCATCCATTATGCTTTTTATTTTTTTAAAAAGAGATTTTTATTCATTCTTTTTTTAGAGAGGGAGGAAGGGAGGGAGTAAGAGAGGGAGAAAAAAATCAATATTTGAAAGAAACACAGACCTGCTGCTTCTCCCAGGCTCCCAACCAGGGACAGGGCCTGCAACTCAGCCAGGCATGTGCCCTAACTGGCAATTGAACTGTCAGCCTTTCTGTTTGCAGTCTGGTGCTCAATCCACTGAGCCACACTAGCCAGGGCCCTTATACTTTTTAATCGCATTTATTAGTGATAGGCTTCCTGGATTGAGTAAGTCACAGGTATAATAAAAATGCCTCTCTGAGGAACTTCTAAGACTAGGATGGCATTGATTTTTTTTTTTAGACTAAAAGGAGAAAGTCTAATAATACCTTTCTCAACAAAGCAAAATATTCATCAGTTTTATTCTTGTTTAAAGCTGTTATCATCTCAAATAAGTATTTCCAGAGGAAATAAAAAGCAATGGCAAAGTTACATGAATCTGGAGCATAAAAATATCACAAAATTAATTTTTCATTAAATTTCACTGCCTTTCAGTTAAAGATTTTATCTAAGATAGCTATCAGGGATAAATGTTATGAAATAGAAAATCAGAAATTAAAACCAAAAATTATGCCATTCGACACAGAACCAAATCAGATCCCCCCCTTGAAGTTGAAGATATCCTTGTTTGTATAATCACGTTAGCCTGAAAAACTGCTTTATAGTTAGGGTAATCATCCAAGAACATAAATTGTAATCAGAAGTTGTGAGATATGGTTTACTAAGAAAAGTACCATTCATCTAATTAATACAGAAAGTTTCAGAGAAAACTCTACAATGGATGGAACCCTGATTCCACAGAGGAGGCTGCATTATAGCAGCAAAAATGGAGGACGGTGAGGTGATAGGAACTGGGTGAGCAAAAGCAGAATGCTCTAGGGGAGGGGAAGGGAAGGGAATAAGTGTCAACAAAGGGAAATGTTAAATTTGTTTTTAAAAGATATGCTGTTTTCAAATCTTCTAGAATAACAACATGGAAATGATCTTTTGTTCAAATGGGAAGAAAGAATGTAAGGAGTAGCAATGCATTAAGAAATGCAAGTAGCCCTGGCTGGGTGGCTCAGGTGGTTGGAGCATCATCCATACCAACATTATGGTATGGATGATGCTCCAAAAGGATGTCAGGTTGCAGGTTGGAGCCTTGGTGGGGGCATGTATGGGGGGCAACCAATCCATGTGTCTGCCTTACACTGATCTCTGTCTCTGTCTGTCTGTCTGTCTGTCTGTCTGTCTCCCTTCCTCTCTAAAACATATATCCTTAGGTGAGGATTAAAAAACAAAAAAGGAAATGCAAGTAGAGGCTGATGGATTGTCTTGGAGAGACTACCAGTGGAGTTTGGTGAGAACTCTTTGTCACTGAGATAGAGAAGTGCTGCATGTGACACGTGTCAGCTCAGTGACATGACAGATTTATACCAGTGTGTCTCTAAATGTAAGGCAAGAGATTTCCACTAAAATTATCCTCTAGCAAAGGGTTTGCCTTACACAAAAGTCCTGAAGATAAAATCTCTCAATTTTTCAGTTACTTTTCAAACGACAAACTATATTTAAAGAAGCCACATTTGCCTCAATCTTTGGGCCTCAAGCTAATTTCAAATGCTTATAGAAGTCACCTGACAAACAAGAAATAAAAGAGGCTAAAAATATTTTATAGGATTTTTAAAGAGAATTTGTTTCCTTAGAATATAATTTCATAATCATCAAATTTTGCTGTCTTTGTAAACACAATTTTTTTTCAAGGTAAATCAAGTGTGGTGTTGCAACTAGCTCAACTGCATGTTCTGTAGGAAGGATGAATAACTTTAATGCTGTGTGAATGACTACTTGTAAGTTGGGATAAAATGTCCCATGTCAGTATCTTTGAGCTCAAGAAGAGCTGTGTTTTAAATAATTCAAATAGAAATAAAGATGATGGGCTCTTATAAAGGGAGATAAATGGATCACATGGGGTTGGTGATGACAAAAATGTGTGTGAAAACAAAATTGTTTCATGAACGGTGAATGGCAAAAAAAGAGAGAAATATATCTAAATTTCTCTTTCTAAACTTTGTAATGTGACTAAAATATGTAGCCACATTAAATAAGCAAACATATGAACTAAAACTGTGTCTATTCAAGTTGGCAGAAAACTTTTAAACAATGTTCTTATTTGGAAAATGGGAGATTACCCACAGTACATAGAGAAGAGAGTTCCTCAAACTCCACTGTAGCCTGGATGAAATACCATACATTGGGCCAAATACATGAGACTTCTTGCTCCTTCTGAACCTTCTAATGGCCTAATATTTATTGACATGAAGACTGAAGTGCTATTGATTAGGAAATCTAGTTTCTGGTATAACTTCTATAGCACAACAGTTTTCTTTTGGGAGTTTGGGTAGCTTTTGTTTTCAAAGCCTATCCTCCTAAAGGAAGATTATTTCCTGAAGTTCCGATCTTCTATAAATGAGACCAAAATGAAACTTACCATCCTATTTTATTATTTTACCTTTATTTACATTTAACTACTTTACTATTTTACTATTTTAACTTTGCTATTTTACTATTTTAATTTTATTTACATTTACTAGATATAAACACTTGCTGTTCTCATTATTATCAAGCTTAAATGCTAAACGCTTCAATGTTTGATGATGTTTTATCCATGTAATCCTATGATGTAGGTAGTGCTATGTTATTCCACAGGTGGTAACTAAAGTCAAAAAGGTAAAGTGACTTGAATACACAGCAAGCTTGTGATTCCAAAATTCACATTCTTCATAAAAAAATTCCACTACCTCCTAGAGGTAGGCGATGGAACTGAGGAGGGACCTAGTCTAACCAGTGTATTCTGGAAGCACTTCCTACTGAGCATGATGTTGTAGAAGGATTTGAAAAGTAAAAATTAGAAATAGGAAAAGGTGTGAGAGATGTTGTTAGAGAGAAGAGCATGAGTAAAAGCCCACGAACCTGAGACCAAATTGCTACAAGCAATTTAGTGTTACCGGAGTGTAGAGAGTCAGTCAGATTGATGGGAAATATAGACTGAGAGGGAAGAGGGGGACTTTATGTAAGTAGAGGGCCCTATATGGGTGTAGGTTATGGAGATTGAATTTTACCCCAGGAAATGGAAGTAATTAGAAACAATAACAGTACAAGTAAAACCAATAAACCATAGGGTTTAGAAATAAAATGGGATATCTTTTGGATATCAAAAAGATGAGCTGTTATACTGAATACTTTTGCAATATATTGATTATTCCTTGGATATTAAGGGAAAAAAAAAACATTTCACAACAAGCAAGTCTCCTGAGTAATGTTTCTGACCAGGGAAATTGTTAGGGAAACTATGAAGGATTTGAAATGGAATAGTAACCAGTATCATGTACATCCCCTAGATGAAGGATTTTATTTTGTATTCATTTAATCCCCATAACAGCCCCATGAAGTAGGTGATGACTTCTCAGTTTTATTAGGTAAGTGAAACCAATAAAAAACTTCACCAAAACTTTTCTGGAGAAGTAAAGTGACTTTTCCAGAGAAATCTAGTTTAAAATGTAGTGTGGTACAGCAGATAAGTCTTGCCAAGAATGTGAAGAAAAGGGAACTTTCATGCACTGTTGATGGGATTGCAAACTGGCGTAGCCACGATGGAAACCAGTGTGGAGATTCCTCAAAAAATTAAAAAATAGAACTACCTAATGACTCTGTAATTCCACATCTGGGTATTTATTTGAAGAATCAGATAAAAGGATCTTTTCTTTCAAAAGAAAGATCGTTTAAAAGAATCTTTCTTTTGAAAGAAATCCAAATCACTAATTTGAAATGATATATACAGCCCCATGTTTAGTACAATGTTATTTATAGTAATCAAGATATGGAAGCAATCTAAGTGTTCATCAATAGACAATTGGATAAAGAAGACGTGGTTCATATATACAGTTGAACACTACTCAGCCATAAAAAAAATAGAATCTTACCATTTGTGATAACATGGATGCATCTGGAGGGTGTTAATGCTAACTGAAATAAGTCAGACAGACAGAGACAAATACCATATGATTTCACTTATACATGGAATCTAAAGAACAAAATCAATAAACAAACAAAACAGAAACAGGCTCACAGATACAGAGAACAAACTGATGACAGAGGGGTTGGGGGCTGGGTGAAAAAGGTGAAGAGATTAAGTACAAATTGGTAGTTACAGAATAGTCATGGGATGTAAAGCATAGCACAGGGACTATAGTCAGTAATATTGTAGTAACTGTTTATGGTGTCAGGGATCACTTTGTAAGTTATATAAATGTCTAAACACTATACTGTGATGAAGGCACCAGCCCACAGTGTCCTTGGCATTATGGATGAGATGAGACAAATTCACATGGACTACCAAATCCTGTGGAGTAAAAGGGACAGCACGGCCACTCTCTCAAGGGGAGAGCCCCCTGACCCTTGCTTTGACAGGCTTTTATTAGGTTCAACTTGCACAAGCATACAGGCTGTAGAAGCAAAGTTCATCGATCACTGTCAGGCAGAAATGGTTAAAGAATAGATAACATTCAAAGAACTCTGAGGGCTTATTCTGAGTCAGGGTCAGATAGTTAAAGGGCCATAAAACTTTGAGGAACAAACTCACTTCCTGCTTGGACCCTTATCATTTGAGGGTATTAGCGAAGCAGGTTTCACAGGACTTTATGCATTCTTTCTTAGGCCTGATTGCCCCAGGGAGCCCACCCTTTCCAGCACAGGGCCGCACCCACCTCCAGCATTGTTTCAGGCTTAAGTCAGGCAGGGGAAGTAAGGCAGCCAAGAGATTAGGAGACTTCTTGCAGACAGAATGAGGACTCAGGATGTGTCAAAGCCGAGGGGTGAGGGTCCATCACCACTTTTTTCTATAGCCCCCCAAGTCCTTCCCTGATGGCCCCTTCATGACCATGCCTGTCTTAGGTCGTCCCTCTTTTGAGGAATCTTACCCATCATCGGCTAACCAGTCATCCACTTGGGGCCAAGCAGGGTGAAGAGAAAGGGGGCAGAGGTACTGCCCCTACAAGGAAGATAAGCTTTGTCTCCTTAGTGGCTTATGGTTCCAAGGTCTTTTTACTTAGCCTTAGCCAGGAGGGGTTACAGTTTCTGAAACCAGGCAGAGTGGTTCCCAACAATACTGTACACCTGAAATGAATATAAAATAATACTGAATGTCAACTGTAATTTTTCTTATAAAAAGTAGCATGATAAAGATTCATTGAGTTTCGGGTGTTGGTTAAAGAGGCTCTAAAACTTGGGAAGCCAATGAAAAAATTGGGAGGTGTCAACTGTGGGCAAAGGCAGATATAAGAATGAAGTATATCAGACTCCACAAAATCCTACCCCTTTCTTAATAATTTGTTGGTAGGCTTTAAAAAAAAAAAAGATAAGCTAGAGGACTTCTGGCCAAGATGGAGGCATAGGTGGACACACTGTGCGTCCTCTCACAACCAAAATTAAGGACAACGAATATTTAGAAACAAGAAAACAACCAGAACTGATAGAATATTGAACTGTACAGAAGTCCAACAACTATTCATCCAGACCGGTAAGAGGGGCAGAGTTGCGGTAGGAAAAGGTGGAGGTGCGGACCCGGGAACGGAGGCAGCAGTGGCTGGCAGTTCCCAGGTGCGCAGGCGGCAGCTGGCGGTCCCCGGGCCCACAGGCAGCAGCTGGCGGACCCTGGGCACGGAGTGGCAACTGTGTAGACCCAGTGAGACCGCACAGGGTGGCTGACTGACCAGGTGGTCCCACATTCCTGTGCGCAGACAATCCAGGTGAAGGGGAAGCAGTGGAAGGGACCGGAGTCCAGAAGAGAGTAGAGCAGGCGCCATTGTTCCCTCTCGGACCCCGCCCCCACAAACAGCGTCACAACCCAGCGACTGGGCTGTCCCGCACAGGGGAACACCTAAGGCTCCACCCCTCATACGTAACAGCTGCGACCAGACCAAAACCAAAACAAAACAAACAAACAAACAAAAAAAAAACCCACCAAAAATGGCTCAAACTGGAGAACAAATTGAATCCCCAGAGCCAATTCCTCTAAGCTGTGAAGAGATAGCCAGCCTATCAGATGCGCAGTTCAAAGTCCTGGTGATCAGGATGCTCACAGAATTGGTTGATTTTGCTCACAATTTAGATGAAAAAATGCAGGCTATAATACGTGAAATGAAGGAAGATGCATGGGGAACCAATAGAGATGGGAGGAAAACTGGGACTCACATCAATGGAGTGGACCAGAAGGAAGAAAGAAACAACCAAACAGAAAACAAGGAAGAAACAAGAATTCAAAAAAATGAGGAGAGGCTTAGGAACCTCCGGGACATTATTAAATGTCCCAACATCCAAATTATAGGGGTACTAGAAGGGGAAGAGGAAGAGCAACAAGTGGAAAACTTATTTGAACAAATAATAAAGGAGAACTTCCCCAATCTGGCAAAGGAAATAGACTTCCAGGAAGTCCAGGAAGTTCAGAAAGTCCCAAAGAAGTTGGACCCAAAGAGGAACACACCAAGGCACATTGTAATTACAGTAGCCAAGATTCAAATGAAGGAGAGAATTCTAGAAGCAGCTAGGGATAAGGGGATCGTCACCTACAAAGGAGTTCCCATCAGACTGTCAGCTGATTTCTCAAAGGAGACCTTACAGGCAAGAAGGGGCTGGAAAGAAGTATTTGAAGTCTTGAAAGGCAGAGACCAAATTGCTCTATCCAGCAAAACTGTCATTTAGAATGGAAGGGCAGATAAAGTGCTTCTCAGATAAGGTCAAGTTCAAGGAGTTCATCATCACCAAGCCCTTATTATATGAAATGTTAAAGGGACTTATCTAAGAAAAAGAAGATAAAAATATGACAGTGAAAAGACAGCAAACTCACAGATATTAACAACCACACCTACAACAAAAGCAAACTAAGCAAACAGCTAGAACAGGAACAGAACCACAGAAATGGAGATCACATGGAGGGTTAGCAACAGGGGAGTGGGAGGAGGAAAGAGGGGGAAAAGGTACAGAGAATAAGTAGCATAAACGGTGGGTAGAAAATAGGGGGAGGGCAAGAATAGTGTGGGAAATGTAGAAGCTAAAGAACTTATGACACATGGACATGAAGTAAAGGGGGGGAATGTGGGTGGGAGGGGATGTGCAGGGTGGAGGGGAATGATGGGGGAGAAATGGGACAACTGTAATAGCATGATCAATAAAATATAGTAAAAAAAATAAAAAGAAGATAAACTAATCTTTCATAATGAAAACAATTGAGCCAGCAAAGTACCATTAAACTTGAAGTCCAGCTAGCAAATACAATGGGAAGTTCATGTGGGCCACTGTATAAACTTCCCAAGATCTAAAACCCATAAGGAAACCAGAGATATAACTATGGAAGATAAATGACCGAAGAGTATCTAAACAAGTGAGAATTCGGCAGATGAAAACTGTGATTACAAACATCCCTAAAATCTCAATGCCTTGTGACAAGAAAGGTTTTGTTTTTGGCTTGCACTAACAGACCACTGAGGTTTGGCCGGGGCGGGGGGGGGGTGGGCTCTCTCTGGTACACAGACTAAATCAGCAACCCTATCCAGCACTGTAGCAGATGGAAAGGGAGCACATGAAATCACACACTGGCTCTTAAAGCTTCCACATGGAAGAGACATATAATTTCTGCTCACGTTTCATTGGCCAGAATAAATCACTTGGCCACATCTGATTCGTGGGGGAGTAGGGAATTGCATTCTGACCATGAACCCAGAGGGAGAACAACAAAAATTTGGGGAACAACACGACAGACTACCACGGCGAGATCTTATGAAAAACAGCAGTGAAAGCAGCCTAAGAAAGGGAAAGTTCTGAAGCTAGGGCTTGCATTAGGGGCTCATAATTAGGTGGACAATCAATGACTTATTCATCATGGTAACTAAGAGGAGAATAAAATTTAACATATAATTTCATAAAAAGTGTTGCAATAGTAGGTCAATTTACGCTGTGAGAAGTTTGGTGGAAGGCACTGTAGGATGCCTCACTGGAATTAGTACTGACGAGGTCACACTGAGACTTTGCAGGGGACGTGTTGTTTGTCATCCTTCTTCCTTCTCATCCGAGGCTCAGTCAAAGTGCATTATATTGCTTCTCACTCATTTTAGGTGATTCTAATAGTATTTCCAGTTCCATTGCTGTCTGCTGCATTGGGCTTAAGGAACCTTTTTTTGTTATGAATTTATGTACAAAAATTTCACACATGAGATATGATTCTGTGTATTGTTCCTTCTCTACTTTATGCAGTGAAAGATCTAATTTTAAACTATTTCATAGAAAATGAACTAGATAAGGCAACCATTTTTCTTTACTGAAATAACCTCTTTTCCAAGGAACATCTGATCTCATAACTGCATTCTGCAAATAGAACAGATTCCTCCCTTTACAAAGCATGTATAGGAGAGGTTTCTTAGGTTGAGTTTCCCCGGAAGCTGATCCTGAGACCAGTAATGGAAGGCAAGTACCGTTGTCTGTTTGGAATGTGATCCCAGAAGGTGCAGGAAGGGGAGTGAGACAGGTAAGGAAGAAGCCAACACGGGGCTCATAAAGAGATAGTTACTGCTGTAGGAAACTGAGGCTCTAAGCTGGGGACCTGTGAGAGACAGTGTAGAATACAACTCAATACAAGCGTACTTGCTTTTTATCGTGTGCTCAGTTCTAGACCACAACAGTAAAGAGAGCAGCACTCTTGCCTTCAATTTGTAAAAAAAAAAAAAAAAAGAAAAGAAAGAGAGAAAGAAAGAAAGAAAGAAAGAAAGAAAAGAAAAGAAAAGAAAAGAAAGCAACATCTCTGAAGTGCAATACGATGAGCCATGCCTCTATAATCCTACTACCTATAGGTGGGGAAACTGGGGTAATTTTAAAGCCACTCCCCTTCTTGATTCCTTGAGGGCTGCTCTGAGAGCCATTAACTAAAGGGCACTTTGAGCCCTCATCCCTGAACAGGCAAAGCGAGGTCTGGCTGGCAGAAGAAGCCCTTGAACAGAGAAGCAAAGAAAGGAGGGACTTACAGTAAGATGCCACTGGATAGCCAGTAGGAGTGACAGAGGGTGGACTCCTATGTAAAATTCCCACATTGTCAGTACAGAGAGGATACTTGGGTTTCTAAGCCTTTTTGCTTTGATAGAACCATCTTTGAGCCTAGATGTTAACTTTTAAACAAATATTAAAAATATATGGTGGCATCTGAGAAAAGATGGCATCTTTTAAAAAAAGTGACAGTGGCTAGGTCATACACAGAGGGGCCCAAGAGGAGAGACGGGGGAGCTCTGACCAGTTAAAGGCCAAGATTCTCAGGAGAATGACATTGCTCACAAGCAGGCTGGGAAAGGGAGACGCCAGGAACAGCTGACAGGTGTGTTTCATAAAGCAGGGAGCAGGACTTCTTAAAGCCATGAGGACTTTTCATGGAGCAAATGATCCTTACCCCTCATTCCTTGGGAAAAGAGAAACAAGCTGTAGATATTTTCAAAGGTTAGATGTTTTAAGATTCAATTAGTACACTGTAACAAGAAGTGGGGTGTTTGGTATTAGAAGTCAGCGACTTTTAGTTGATTTATTTTCCAGAGGTAGCAGAATATAATTGTCTCGAAATCATAAAAAGTACTTAGTTTTCATTATTTCCCAAGCAGACCCCCGAGGACAGGGAAAAGTAAGGGTTTGTTTGGGGGAGGGTAGAGTTCTCCTAAAAAGAGAATTCTGGAAGTCATCATAACATAATTAAACAAAGAAGAATATGTGCCAGACAAGAGTGGGTGGGGGCTGTTTTTTCTTTGTGGTTGGTTGTGGTGCGTTCAAGATCCCCAACCTAAGATGAGGCTTCTGGGATCCCAGTAGGCAAGTAGCTGCTCAGGAAACCCAGAGCTCCAGGAAGAAGACGCAGGTGTCTCTGCCCTGCAGGTAAGGAGGCCCTTGCATCCGGAGGCCGGCTAGGCGGGACCGGAATCCTCACTTCGCGGCCTAGTGGCTGCTGGCTGGGATCGGAGGGCAGGACGCTCGCGCAGGAACCCGGCCCGTCGGGCGCGGCTCCCACGCGCGCTAGCTGCCGCACCCAACCTCACGCGCCGGCCGAAACCGCCGCCCTGCGTCTTCCCTACACCCGCTTCTGTTTGCCGCCTATTTCCTCCCATCCCACTGCCCAGCGCTGCGCGCGTCCAAACTAAAGAATTAACTCGTTTCGTTCTCCTAGGGGAGCGGGGGACGCGCGTGGTTCCCTTCCCCTGCACTATGGGTCGCCCCGAGCGCGGGCCCGGACCCGCGGCGCGAGAAAGGGAGCTCATCGTCCAGGAGAGTCCCAGGAAGCCAGCATCTCTGATCCCGGGATGCGTTTGTCCCCGATCCTCCTTCTATTTCTCGCGCCGCGCGCGCTCACTCCGGGGGAAGTTGGTTGCGAAGTTTCTGAATGAGGTGTGGGCTCTCGCAAGAGGAGGTCTGGTGCGGGCGCGGGAGGCGAGGACAGAAGCGCTTCTCGCGGCTTCTTTGTTCTGCTTTAGGGGACAGTCCTGGCCAGGAGTCGTCGGGAGAGTGAGGGGACCGCCAGCCGCGACATTCCAGACCCAGCAGGGGCTCTTTGCTTCCTCCCCACCTCCTCCTTCAGGCATCTCCCCCACCCCCACTTCGGCACTGCTCCCAAGGCCACAAGCCTCCTTCCTTTACCCAAACCCATTATTTCCAAACTTCACTATCCCACTGAGGTCCCACGTCTAGGATGGAGAAAGAGAGTGGAGGCCATGGTGCGCTCTGGGGTACCCCCTGGAGGGTGGGTGTTTGCTTTGGAAAGTTTGGGGTTTTTCCTGTGCCCTACAAACCACTGCCTCCGTGGGCCCCCATCCTCTCCCATTTCCCCACCTCTTGGCTTTCCTTCTGTTCAGTTCTAGTGAGATCTATAAGAAAAATTAGCAGTGCTCTGAGTCAGAGAGCCAAAGCTGTGGGCCACACTTGGGATGAGGGTCTAGGCATGGGGGGAGGTGAGGATGGGGTCCCCAATTCTGGAGTTTGAGGAACAACTGGTAGAGGACCTGAGGAAGGTCCGTTAGCTGTTCCTGGTCTGGACACCTGATTTATCAGGTGGTGAGGGAGGGGATGGAAAGAGGGGATGCTTGGCTCAGAACATCCGCTTCGAGGGGTACAGGATGGGAGGCGGCCGGGGACCCTGAGTCAGATTTTTGGGGCGAGGAAAAGGCAGTGGCGTAGGAAAAGAAACAGGCGAGAAGCGTTTGGCTCCAGGGTCAGAGGAAGCGCGGCCACCCAGAGCCCTGCCGTCCCGGATTGCGGTTCAGGCAAGTTCTGGGTCTGAGAGGTGGGCTCGTCGTCCAGGTGGGAATGCGCCCTCGAGTCCCTGGACCGAGTTGCGCAGCGCCAGCAGCAACAGGTACCCTGGAGCTGGGCTTTGTCCTGAGGATTAGAAGGCTCTCCCAAGGGACAGTGTAGTGGGGTGGGCGGGGGAGAAGAGTTTTGCAACACTTGGAGCCCCTCTGAGTTGTTTTGGTGTGTTGGGTGGAGGGGTAAGTCCGGGTTGAGGAACAAGGATGGAGAGTCAGGGTGCGCCCCACCTCTGATTGTGTAACCCGCCTGTATCTTCTGGGGTTGACCCTCTGCCTTTCGCATTTTGTCTATTGGGATGATGAACTGAGGGAAACTCAATGCCAAAGTGGATTGTTCACGTTGATTGGCAGGGAAAGTGCGAACAAAGAGGCGCATCTCCCGGAAACAATGATTTTGGAGATCCCCCCCCCCCCCCTCGGCAGATGTGAGCGGGTTGGGGAAGAGGCGGTATGGAGGGAGGGGACCAGAACCAGCATCTCCGGGGAAAGTTGGAGCGAGGTGGCGGAGGGATTGGGTCGGGTCGGGTGGCGTAGAGCTGGGGACTGAGCTGCCCGGCGTCTCGGAGGATCGGGAGCGGGGCGGGAGATGCGGGGAGGGGGCGGGGAGGGAGGGAGGGGGAGGGGAGAGGAAGAAGGGGTGAGAGGGAGAACCTGCCGCAGCTCGCCGCCTCTTTGTCTGCTCCGGGACTGGGAACAAAGGGGGGAACTCTGATGAACTCTCCTCCCCTCGCCCCGGACGCCCGGGTATCTCAGTCTCGCAACTTTGCCGCCGCGACTTTCTGCGCTGTCAGGCCACACGAAAGTGTCCGTGCGCCTCGCGGACTGCAGCTGGGGGACGTCTCTGAAAAGTGTGACCAAGTGGGAAGTAGGTGAGTGGAGACTGTTGTCTTGTTTACCTCTCTTACCCTGAATGCGCCCGGCTCCCCGCCCTTGGAGTGCAGAGGAGTCGTCCAGTGACGAAGTTTGGTTGGAAAGTTGTACCTCCTTTCCCCCGCTCCCTTCTCTTTTGTTCTTTAACGAACTTGAACAGATGATTTCAGTTGTTCATTTTTAATAGGCAAAAGCCAATCAGGCATTTCTCTCAAGTGTCTCTTTCTGTGAGGAGCTGGGGGTTGGGGGGAAGGGTATACCCAGGGGGCATTGCCTCGCTTTCCCCTAGTTATGCGCACACGGGAGAAAAACACCCTAAAGTGGATGGGGTCTGTCCAGTCTCACCCCCACCTTGCCCAGACTTTGTCATGCGAAAGAAAGAGATACAGATCTGGGGGTCGTTTCTTCACGGTTTTATAACTTAACTGTCTGCGGAGCGCCCAGCAGCAGATCTAACGCACAATGCCAAATGCTGCAACAATAGAATGCAGAAGAGGTGTGGGTTGGAGGGGTGTGGACTCTTGTGTTTGTGGTCCAGGGGGTTAGGGCAAACAGGTAAGAGTTCAGGAAGATTTATTTGGGGCTGGGGTAGGTGGGGGAAGCCACAGGTTCCCGACAGGCAGAGATGCAGAGATGGAGGGATGGGGCCTGGACCACTAGTTACAGAGTCGGCCATCCCGTGCGCCCATTAGTTTCACCACCCACCCAGAATAACCTATGCTGCCCTTCGGATCCATCCTCACCTCTCTCACTTTACCCTCTCCCCCCATTTCAATGGGTTCGAATAGAAAGTGGAACGTGAGCCCTAGGAGAGCCTCAGACCTCGCCCTCCGCCCGCCTTTTGTGTTTTAACCTTTTGTTTCTATCTGCCACGCCCGCCCCGAAGAGGGATGGCTGTTGCTGCTCCTGCGGGTGCAGGGGCAGGGCAGCCTCCTCCAAGTTAACAGGCAAAGGGAGACTGCCTAACTTTGTTTCCCAAGTAGCTTCCCTTCGCAGTGTTTCTAGGTTGGTTCTTGCTCAAAGGAGGCAACCACTCTACAACTGGTAAACATCTCCACCTTATATGAAATGTCTTTCAGCCCTTTCCCACAAAAGTTGCTTATTCGTCCTGTCACTTGGTTAATAGAAAAACATTTAGGGACAACAGCTGGGAGTTTGTGGAAAGTGGGCAAAGGTAGTACGCTTTAGCTTTTATGATGTATTAAAATATTAGGAATGTGTGGAATAGTCTTCTCGAATTCGACGATGCAAATGTAGGTCATTATCTTCAGGTATGTTTGTTGGAATCATTCCAAATACCAAGGTAATTTATCACCATCTCCACTTTCCAGTTCTATCCCCACCCAAGAGCTAGAGGCTTTCCTCATACCCTTGGACTTTTCCACCGTTTCACTTAGACATGACAAGTGAAACATCGAAACACAGTCTATTTTAACTTCTTAAAGTTATGGTTTTGTACAGTGGTATCCATTATTTAAAACTTGCAGCTAGAAATGATTCAAGTACCAGAATTATGTACAGCAGTTTTGAACTTTCATGTTAAAGACCGAAATCTATTAATGGTATGGTTACATTTTTTAAGAAACTGTGTAGAATGGCTTAGAAGCTAACCTTAAGTAATTTTAATTGTACAGGTGTTATTATTATTATTATCAGCATCTAGAAAGCATCATGCAGTGCATTGTTCTTGTGGGATCTTTCTAAGAGTGAACATTATGGAAGTACCATTCCTGGATGAAAAGTTGTCAAACTTCTGGAGTTACTTAAAAGTTAAAATGTTGGAATTATTTATGATGCCTCCCCTGTGTGGATTACTACAGTTTGATCACTGGGAACTCTCCACCTTAAAGAAGGTACTTTTCTTTTTAAATACTCCACAAGTGCTTCTTCATTTTTGGGCTGGTGCTAATGCTATTAGAGAATTGTCTAGTTATTTTGAGCTTTGCCTGATTAAAGTGATTTATGACTTCAGATTTCCTTGTCTTGAACTGGTTTTTGTAGCTTCTTTTTCATTTGGAATGAGGATTTGGGTACTTCTGATGAGATTTTATAAATTTTGCAATATATTCTTCATCATCAGCACATACAGAAAATGGATTACGTTGTCAGTGAGGAAAGTTATGTAACAATGATGCATTCAATATGCAAATAACCTATCTTATTTGTGATTGGTTTTGTTTTTAAATACGGTAGTGAATGTTTCTACATTTGCAGAACTTTTGTGGTTTGCATTATTTTCTTTTCACTTTTGAAATTTCATTTTGCTAAACAAAATCCAAAAGTAACCAGAGATAAATGAATTCCTAATACCTGGGAATCAGTGTGAAAGTACAAGTTCTAACAATGAAAACTTGACTGTGTAATACCAACGTGGCTGTACATTTCTTTAGCCTTTATGGTACACATCAGGTTTTTATAGCATTCATTAAGAGTCTTATATTCCCACTTTTAAGTCTTACAATTCATTTTTGTCTATCTCTGTGAGGAAGCAGTTAAAAGTTCACATAAATACCGTTGGTAATGTAAAAGAGTTTTGATACAGTCTTCACTTTTCTTGTTTAATGTTCCTTGTTTGCCATGGGAAGTGAGAGTTTTCTTTGTTTAAAATGCATTGCTTTGAAAGGATTTAAACTGTAAGATTTGATTTTCAAAATGATTCAAGTTTGAGGTGGTTTTAAATGGTATGGATGGAGAATATCATTGATGTATTACTTTGAGAAATATTAAGATCTGGTCAAAGAAGATCATTGGGAATTGGAAATGTTTTTATCTTGATACGAGTGAAAAAAACTATTCTGATTTGCTTCTTTTTAGTTGTATAAACTTGGACAGGATACTTAATCATCCTCGACTTTAGCTTATCATTTATAAAATAAAGGTTAGGTTAAAGAAACTTTAAGAAATCTTTTACCTTTAAGATTGTGTGATTTGCTGATTGCTTCTATAATTAAGGTGTATCCTCTCTTGAGAAGTTTATTTTTTAATTTGTTGAACAAAAGTGGAAAACTTCATGTATTTTAATAACTATTTTGAATGAATTCTGAGCTCATGGAGTATTATTTCAGGAAATACACATTAAATTTAATTTCTGTAAAGTATGCTCTTGGCAAAGTGTGCCGCCTGGAAATGTCCAAGTTCCTCAAATGTTTGCAACAGAAGTTTATTTGCTAGTTTTGGGGGGCAGAGAGTGCAGTATTATTTCTCATCAAGTGTTTTTCCTACAAATGTCAGAAGTTAATATGTTTGAATTTGTTCTAGTGGCCACCCCAAGTGGGGCTCAGAGGTTTAGAAATAGACTTTGCAATGAAACACCTGAGCTTGAATCCCAGCACAGGCGACTCACCATGATGCCTTTGCCAGGTTACTTCATCTCCTTGGGTCTCCGTTTCCTGATTTGTAAATGGGAATCTGAACACTAATCTCATGGGGTTGTTGTGAGGGACGTATTTTTAAAAAGCATCTACCCGGATGTAAGAAAAAAACTTAACAGAGGGGGCTAAGTATCTCTAAACAGGTAATAAAAGGTACCATTACTACCTTTCACAATGAATTAGTGATATTTTGTTACTCCCAACTTTCTTTGTTGACTGCCTTACAAGTTTCAAACCACATTAACCAAAAATATTCACTGAAATATTCAAAGTCAATTTGGTTAGAATTTTTCACATATTTAAAGGTTTTTCTCTGAAAATGTGTTCTGTTCAAGTATTTTATCCAGTTAGGTGTGGATCAATTCATTTTGATAAACATTTATTAAGTCTTACTACACATAAGCATGTTGCCACAGGTCATGGCTTCATCTTGGAATTTGTGGCCCTTCCATTTCCTTACAGAAATTCCTGCAAAGTGAGATAATAGCAAATTTGTAGAATTAATTTACTGAACTTCTCTGTTTTCATTGTTATCAATGATGAGTAGATTGAGATATAGTTTAAAAAATTTTGTTACTCACTTTACAGCTACATTATAAAGTGATGGTTCAGTGGTATCTTGATGAGGAGATGAAGAACTATTGCACATTTTCAGATATTTGTTATTGTACAATGGTCTTTATTTACATAGAAAACTCACAGTTAATAGAAACAATACTTTGAAGACTAGCCTGTCTTGGTGAAATGAAGTTTAAAGTCCTGGACTTTCATTTTATGGGTTTATAGTTTAGCATGGTACATTGGCTTCTCTGGGTGATTATTTAGTTCGATGAAAATTATATTCATTTACCCTTTGAAGTTTCCGATGGGAATGTTAGGGTACTGCGTCTTCTCATTTGTAATCTACCAGCAGATAGTTGCTTAGAAATGATAATGTTATTAAGAAGAAAAATATGAAACAAGTTAATATTTTAATGGGAAAATATTTTCCCCCAGATATATCCAAAACTTCATGTTTGTGGACCACGTCTATTTTAATCATTAGTATGGCAACTACTAATATAATAATTTGTAATTACAGAGTTTAAAGGGATAAATTTCTTTACATTTTTGTATATGATGCCAATTCTTAAATTATAACCAAATATACTTAATATACTTACTTTACTGTAAGTATCAAATTTTATAATCTTGGCTATTTCAAACTGTTCATTGATGTAGATTAGTTTGAATTACTGAAACCTGAACAATCCACCAAGGTATTAAACTTACATAGAAAGAAAATCCAAATGTTCATCTGTATCATCTAAAAATGATGAATATACTACATACTAAGCATCTTATAAGTAAATTTAAAAAAGCATTTATTTACCTTTGAACTTTATAATAAGTCTAGGAGATGATCACCTTAATATTTTGAGTAGTATTTCCACTTACTTATTTACTATGAGTTTCTTTAGGTACAATAGGTGTTCCCAAATCACTTTGATCCCTTCTTCGTAGCCTCGAATTTGCTTATTTTAAAATGCCAGTCATTTCTAAGAATTTTTTTTTTTTTTTTAAAGATTTTATTTATTTATTTTTAGAGAGGGGAAGGGAGGGAGAGAGAGAGAGAAACATCAATGTATGGTTGCCTCTTGCATGGCCCCCACTGGGACCTGGCCCACAACCCAGGCATGTGCCCTGACTGGGAATCGAACCTGCGACACTTTGGTTCGCAGCCCGCGCTCAATCCACTGAGCTACGCCAGCCAGGGCTACATTTCTAAGAATTTTGATGGTAGTTATGCTTATTATTGTTTAAGATAAAGATGCTTAGAAATATATCACAAAACTATGAAACCTACTCTGTTCAATCATTCTTCCCATATTCATTAAGTAATATTTATTTAGTGGCTTCCATGTGCTAGGCACTGAGGATACATAAGAAATAAAAACTCTTGCACTCTTGGAGCTTTTCCTAGTGACAATAAAATATATGTTGCAAGGCAGCAATTGTTATTGAGTAAAATAAACCAGGAAAGGGAGATAGAGAGTGGGAGGGAAGCGGGTGGCACTTTTCTTTTCTTTTTTTTTTTTTTTAAGATCTTATTCATTTATTTTTAGAGAGAGGGAAAGGGAGAGAGAAAGAGAGGGAGAGAAACATCAGTGCCCGAGAGAAATATTCATCGGTTGCATGTGCTCTGACTGGGAATCTAACTTGTGACCTTTTGGTTTGCAGGATGACACCCAACCCTCTGAGCCACGGCAGTCAGGGCAGGGGTGGCAGTTTTCAGTGGGATGACGGGGATGACCTGGGATGACCTCATGGAGAAGGTGACATTTGAGGAATGCCATGGAAGAAGTGAAGAAATGAGCTATGCGATATCATTGGGTAGAAGAGCATTCAGGCAGAGGCATGGCAAGTGCTTGGTGTCTCATTGCAAGGCAAGGGGGGCATAGCGGCTGGGGCAGAGTGCGCAAAGGAGGTGATGGTAGGAGATGAGGTCACAGAGGAAATGGGAATGTGGCGAGCAGATCACGTGGATCCTTAAAGACCATTGTGAGGACTTTGGATTTTTCACTGAGGGATATGGGATTCCATTGAAGGGCTTGTTTTAAACAGGGATTGACCTGATGCAATTAGTGTTGTAATAAGATGACTCTGGTTGGTGGATTGAGACCAGATCAGAAGGTGTGCAAGGGCAGAAACAGGGAGATCATTTAAGAAGCTATTTCAGGTATCCAATGAGAGGCGATGGCTACTTGGGTGAGGGTGAAAGTAGCTTGGAGGTAGTGAGAAGGGATTGATTCTGAAGATATTTTGGCTAGAGGATTTACTGGCGGATCGAATAGGAATTATGTGAGAAAGAAGAAGAGTCGAGTATGATTCTGAGATTTTTGGCACAAGCACCTCAGTAGACCAAATGCGCATTAACCGGGATGCAATGGGATCTTGAGGTAGAGGAGACCCGAAGCTCGGTTTGGACACATTCATATTAAGATATGTTTTGAGCATCTTGGCAGTTTAATACACAAGCCTGCTTTAGAAAGAAATTTAGAGATACAAGTTTGTGAGTTGGAAGAAATTAAATGCTATTTAAAGCCATGAGACTGGATGAGATCACCAAGGGAGTGAATATAGAAAGAAAACAGGTCTAGATACTAAGCCTTGGGGCCTTCCTGGTTTAGAATGGGGAAGATGAGAAGAGGCAGGTAAAGAATAGTGAGAAGGGGCTGCCACTGAAGTTGAAGTCCAGTGAAGGAAGTGTCTCCTGGAAGAAGGCAAGGTCATCTGTGTCAGGTGCTGCTGATAGTTTGAGTAAGATGACAATTGGAAATAGATCTTTGGTTTTAGGCATTTGGGAAGTCAGTGCTCATTGGTAGTCTTAACTAGGTACCTTAACAAATGGTGAAAGATATCTTTTTCCTAATTTGCGTGGTCCGTTATATACCTTTATAACACAGGTGGCAAACACACGGCCCGAGGGCCGAATCTGACCCTCCACCTTGTTTCTACCCTGCGGCAGCGCAGAGCTCTGGCTGAACTGTTAAGGAGTAGTTACATGTATACAGTCCTAAAATTACATTTGGCCCTTTGAAGGCAACCACGAGGCTGATGTGGCCCCTGGCGAAAACGAGTTTGACACCCCTGCTTTATAAAATCTTATCTATTCTAACTAAAATTAGTAAGGACTTTCATTTTTTATTTATTGATTTAGGGAGAGGAATGGTGGGGGAGAAAGAGAGAGATTGATTCATACATTGATTTGTTATTCCACTTATTTATACATTTATTGGTTGATTCTTGTTTGTGCCCCGAATAGGGATCAAGCTGCAATCTTGGCTTATCAGGGTGGTGCTCTAAACAACTGAGCTACCTGGTCCGAGCCTAGTCAGGACTTTCTAATTGATAAAATGCTTTCACATATGTTATCTTAGAGTCTAAGAGAGATGGGATGATAATATCTATGTTTATCTTACAGAAGAAGAAATTGAGACTCAGAAGTAAAGTGATTTGTCCAAAGTCACCCAATATGAGATAGAGCTGTCTTTTAACTTCAAACCCTTTGCCGTTCATGATAGGGGAGATAGGAATAGTAAAACTAATTCCAATGTAATGTGATAGAAGTGATAATAGCAGTGTGTACAAAGTATAGGGTTATATCAGGGAAGGGAGGGATTATCTTTTGGAGTCACAGGAGATTTTCCTGAGTTAGGATATAAAAGATGCATTTTAACATGTGGCAAAGTCTAGGCTTGGAAAATATAGTGTGCAAAAACATGGAGGGATGATAACTGGAATGTGTTTGGGAAGCTTAAGACATTTGATTCATGCTGAACTTGACGGAGAGTGGATGAGAGATAGGCTGGGGTGATGGCAAGTGCTAGTTCAAGTTTGGGTTGAAATACATTTTTTCAAAGATTGTATTTGTTTATTTTAGACAGAGGGGAAGGGAAGGAGAGAGAGAAGGAGAGCAACATCATTATGTGGGTGCCTCTCACGCAACCACAGGTCCCCTACTGGCGACCTTGCCTGCAACCCAGGCATGTGCCCTGATTGAGAATTGAACCACGGACCCTTTGGTTCACAGGCCAGCACGCAATTCACTGAACCACACCATCCAGGGCTAAAATACAACTTTAATAAAACAAATTCTAGGTGCCATCTTAAATGTCCCTCATATCACAAAAGATACTTACACACAATGTCCCTCATATCATATAAGATAGTTATACATAATGTAGTTAGAGATGCTTGAATGTATGTACTTCACCACAAATGCATTGCCTTAATTCAGGCTGCTTATGAACAAGTTTCCTAGTCTGGGTGACTGATACGCAACAGAAATTTATTTCTGATGGTTCTAGAGGCTGAGCAGTCCAAGATAAAGATGCCAGCAGATTCAATGTCTGGTGGGGGCCTGCTTACCAGTTCATAAACAGTTGTCTTCTTGCAGCGTCCTCACAGGGTGGAAGGGGCTCCCAGGGTCTCTCTAATAAGGGCAGTAATCCCATTATGGAGGGCGCCACTCCACTGACCTGCCCAAAGGCTCCAGCTCCAAGTGCCACTGTATTGCAAGTTAGTTTTCAACATATGAATTTTGATGAATTTTGGGGGCATATAAACATTTAGTCAGTAGCAGATATATTTTCAAAATTCTATTCTTCCTTTAAAAGTATACATACATGTCAGTTGTATACCACTGAAGGGGCTCTGGTGACTATTTCTAGTTTGTATCAATCAGAAAGGATCTTTTGGTATCAAGTAAGGAAAATGTCTTAAAAAGTAAGGATTTATTTTATTTTATTTATCCATTTTTAGAGAAAGGGAGGGAGAAAGAGAGAGAGAGAAACACCGGTGTGTGGTTGCCTCTCACGCACCCCCAAGCATTTGCCCTGACTGGGAATCGAACCAGTGACCCTTTGGTTTGCAGGCCAGCACTCAATCCACTGAGACACACCAGCCAGGGTGAAAAGTTAGGATTTTTATTTTATTTTTTGGTTTCACATTAAAGAATTGTGGAATAGGAGCACTCCAGGACGGGCTGATGTAGCAGCTCAACAATGCCATGGCTCCTGCTTAGCTGACTCCCTGCTTCCGGTCTGGAGAGAGCTGCTGCAGCTTTAGGCGCTCCGTCTGCACCTGGGAGCCAAAGGCGGGAAGGGAGGTAGAAAGGGTTGAATCATTGTCCTATATTTATACGCACATATATTTATTTCTTTTATATGTACTCTTCTCAGTGATTTCTTCGGGTAAATGTACAGAGTTGTGCAACCTTCACCACTCTTAGAACTTCCTGTCATCCCAAAAATATCTCCTGTGCCCATTGGCAGTTAATTTTTGTTCCCACCTGATGGTCTCAGGCAACCACTAATATACTTTCTCTTTCTATACATTTGCCTTTTCTGAACTTTTCATACATTGATGGAATTATTCAATTAGTGGCTTTTTTTGGGGGGGGGGTGTCTGGCTTCTTTCTCTTACCTTAGAGTTTCTGAAGTTCATCCATGCTGTAGCATGAATCAGTGACTTGTTCCTTGTGTTGCCTGAGTAGCGTTCCGTTACATGGATATGTTACATTTTGCTTTTCTGTTCACCAGATGATGGATGTGTGGACTATTTACATTTTTTAGCTATCATGAATAATGCCGTTGTGAATATTTTTGCATGAACATGTGTTTTCATTTTTCTTGGATTAGATATGTAAGAGGCAAATTGCTGTGTTATGTGGTAAATTAAAACTTTTTAAGAAACTGCCACACTCTTTTCCAAAATGCTGATACCGTTTTACAGGTTTGAGTGTTCCACCCACAATTTATGAAGGTTCTAGTTTCTCCACATCCCGGCCTTTTATATCTTTTTAAAAGTAAGGAAAACTTTCAAGAAGTCCAGAGAAATCCTTCCAAGGTAACGGTAGAAGCTCATGACAAAATTTACTAACTAAAAAGGGAAAATGGGATCATTCTGAGATGCTTAGACTGATCCACCAACACCCTGGCCCGTAATGCCCACCGGTGCCCGGTGTCAGAATGAGATTGAAGGGGAATGGTCTTGAATAGGTAACCTATAGAGTTCACCATATGTCTGTGTGTCAGGCTCAGGAGATATTATTGATTTAAACAAACAATGCAGAACCAAGTTTGTATGACAATTATGACTTAAAAGTGGCCACAACTCAAACAGAAATAATCTATTCTATTGAAATTCAGGTTATTCTCTGTTTATATCATTAAAAATTTCTGAAAATTAATCTGTCCAAACTAATAGCAAAACAAGCACAGCCTTAGTGAGTGACTTTGGGCAGTTGCTAAACCCAGCATTCCTTTCCGATGAAGTACCATGTAACTTTTCTGGCATCCCAGTAACAGTTTTTTATGATCTTGGGTGAGTGTCAGTTAACAGCCACCAAATTCTTAAGATATAGAAAGATATTTAGACAATGTTTAGTGCTGGACAACTTGTTAGCAACTTGGCAAAAGAATTTGAGCTTGGATGAAAAAATAAATCAATAAGATTGTATTTTCATAGTTTTGTTATTCTTTTATTAATTGTTTGTAAATATATCTTTTATTGTGAGGTACGACATACATAAAGTAACACTGTATGTGTAGAATATTGATGCTTCCCGCTGTTGCAAAATCCAGAACATGTGGGTCAACATGTTTATTTCAGTGGAGTGATGGAGTTCTAAATGATTCATGCTTGAAAAGTCCCTGAAAATCTGAATCAAAATTTTTGGTAATTGGACTGCATCAGTAGTTAATTCTGATAACTTAGCACAGTTACAGAGAATCGTGGTGGGAAATTATATTTGAAATGTTTCCTGTGACATTCCTGCTCTTAAAATTATTTTATTTTTTCCTTCAAATCCTAGAGTAGGTACAGTGTAGACTACAATACTAGAATTTTGTAACTGTCATTTTAATACTAATATTTTGAATTAAACAGTGACTTTTTCAAAAAAGTCTAAACAACAACTCCAGCAGTTTTCTCATAATGGGTAGTTTCATTCCAGAGACAGAGAGGACCAAGAAGAGAAATTTAAGTTTCTTAATTATTAATTAGTCTTAGTGGGAGTGAAGCATGTATCTTAAAATTTATCGTCCAGTTTTCTATTTATTAGAGAAGTGATAACTATTACCGAAACCTGAGACATTTGTGCAGCAATTACTTATATATCTTTTTACTTGATTCTCCCTTGAATCCCAAGTAGTAAGTGTTCGTAACATCCTCACTGCACAGATAAGGAAACTGGAATTCAGAGAAGTATCTAGCCCAAGTAACCAGGCTAATAAATAGAACAATGCAAATTCAGTAATTAGGGACCAGCAATGGAGATGAGGATGAGATAATATTCCCTTAAGAGGTACTACTCAAACTGGTAATTTTTCCTTTTTCATGTTGATATAATTTACTCTTTTTTAAATCCTCACCTGAGGATGTGTTTTTTAATTGATTTTAGAGAGAGGAAGGGAGAGAGAAAGAGAGAAACATTGATGTGAGAGGGAAACATTGATTGGTCACGGGCACACACCTGCAACCGAGGTGCATGCCCTAGTTGGGAATCAAACCCGCAGCCTTACGGTGTATGGGCTGACGCTCCAGCCAACTGAGTCACCAGACCAGGGTTGATTTATTCTTATTTTGAATATACTGCGAATATATTTTGAGGCCCAAACCCTTGGCCATGCTTAAAAAGGGGATGGTCTGTTCTGCTGGTGTTTTTAGATTCCAGAGACATTGTGTTGCAAGGAAAAGTTGAGAAGCCAGATGATGGTAATGGTGAAACTAGTCAGGGTTCAAGAGTTAATCACTTGTTAGATCTTAATGGGATGGTGTCATTCTTTGTAATTGACCTCTCAAAGGATGATGTATAATCATGTTAATAGAATCCCCATTCTGTAACCAAAAAAAAAAAAAAAAAGACAAGATTTTTGGATCATCTTTTCATCTTGTTTTTTCTTCAAGTCAGATTTCCAAGGAAGAGCTTTGGGGAGGTTTACAATTCCTGAATTGAAACCCTGAATAGTAGACCTTCCTGTGGCTTCAGTTTGTTATGTCCCTGAACTTAGGTCATCTTAGGTCGGTCAGTCTGTCTATCTATCTATCTATCTATCTATCTACCTACTTACATACCAAAAGGGACTCTCTGCAATGTCATGCTCTTATTTTTAAAGATTTTATTTATTTTTAGACAGAGGGGAAGGGAGGGAGAAAGAGAGGGAGAGAGACATTGATCGGTTGCCTCTCATATGTGCCCTGACTGGGGACCAAACCATATCCCAGACATGTGCCTTGACTAGGAATTGAACCGGGGCCTGAACCTGCAACCCAGGCATGTACACTGACTGGAAATCAAACCAGCAATCTTTTGCTTTGCGGGATGACACCCAACCAACTGAGCCAAACCATTCAGGGCTCAATGTCATAAGTTCTAGCTCATGTTCTGGGCTGTCTACCCACTGAGCAGCTGCTCTGGACTGTGATGAGCCTCTACGGACTCTCTTATCCTTTTAGATTAGGCCTAGGCCAGAGGTAGGCCTGATTGACCTGGTCCATTTCTTCTTTCCCCCATCCTAGAACTGGTTCTTATTAGCCTTCTGGATCTTATTGCTCCAATAGAGGGTAGAGGACATCTTCTCTAAAAGCCTAAGCATAACTGGGCTGAGCTGCATATGCTTTGCTTCCTTTTCTGGATCTGGGTATTCCCTGTTTGAACTTGGCCCTCTGACGGACTGAAAGACTTCCTTAGCAGCTGCTTTTCAATATTGGCCTGGAATGAAGAAGAGAATGAGGAAGTATGAGGAACCTCCCTCAATACTTCACAGCAGACTTTCTCTTCCCTACACTTTTTGTGGCCCTCATTTTTTTGTCCCTGAGGCTCAGGGCTTTTGTCCCTGAGGCTTTTGGCCTGGGCCTATGGTTTTACAGTGATTGACCTAAGCTATTGGAGTGCATAATTGAGACCTTTTCACATTCTTTCATTGGGATGAAAGTAAGATGTAAAAGAAAGAAGTGTAAAACTTAAACCCCCTAAGCTAGCCAGTTTGGCTCTTTGGCCTTGTGTGGTGACTCCTCATTCTAGTTCTATTTGGCTCCCTCAGCAAATTAACATTCTGAAAGCTGTCCCTTTCTGTCTCCTCCCTTACTCTGGAAAAATATCACACTGCACTAGCACACCCAGGATGCTAGTTAATAATGGGAGATCAGTGTGGAATGGAGAGCTCACTAGGGGTTGGCGCAATGAGTTATGTGACAATCCTGTTGAAATACTTCTTATTGTATTTGGTTGGCCCTCAGCAATTGGAATAAAGAGATGGTAATGTAACGAAAACACCATATGTCTTCAGCTTTTAGTTTTTTGCAGGTTAATATAGTTCAAATAATAAATAAAATTCACTTCTTGTTGTTCTGTCTTTGGGATAAATAAACCTTGGTTCTATCAAAATAAATTTTCAGCATTTGTTTCAGCGTGGGAATTTGGGTAAAAGTTCATAGAATGTTGTTTTTCAGAAATTTCTGTTGAATTTTGCCAGATTCTGCAGCCAAAATTTTTTTAAAAATATGAGTTGACTGTAATGATTAAAAACTATTCCTAAATATATTGTGTAGGTTTCCAGCCAAGTGGATATGAGTGTATTTGAGATGCAAGCAAACAGGTAAGAGCAAGATGCATTATGTTATTATTATCTTAATGCCAAGTCATTGTTCTGTGATTTGGCCTTGTGAGTTCCCAGGGTTTGTGTCTGATGAGGTTTCCAAAGCCAGACATGGGCTTGGCTAACTTTGGCTTGTTAGTCCAATCACCTTCGGAACATAAGAGTCGATCCAGGTGTCCAGAAAAGGGGCTCAGAGTCTGAGTATCTGTGGTCCCCATCTTTCTGACTTCCCGTTCTGCACAGTTGAAGTCATTATTTGCCTACTGATTCAAGTTAGTTATGCAAATTCCATGAGTTGGTGTGCTGATCCAAATGGTGTATCATAGTGTATCTTTGCATATCCTGGTCTTTTGCGTTTGTTGGTTGTTTGCCTCTGGCCTTAACTCTATCTGGTCCTAATCTGCAGTAACTTCTTATCCTTGATTTTCGCCTTCTTTACATTTCATTTGTTAGAGATGGCCCATATCAGCGGATGCTGGCCACCTCTAGTGTTCCCAGGTTTAACCTCCTGTTCTTATGGAGCAATCTTGGATCCTCACATTGCTGAAAAAAATTCATCCAACATATTTCCAAAAAATGAAATCTTCCTTTGCTGTCACTGGGGCCCTTCTTCAGGGCATTGTATTGATTCCGATACCGACAGTGACGTCCCTGCAGTGTGGTGAAACGTAGAGCCTCTCAGTCATCTGAGATGAATGACGTTGTGCTGAGAACCACTTTCCTTCAAATATATCTTAGTGTTCTGATTCTGTGAAAACTGGTGATGGGTGAATAGCATATGTGCCGGTTCTTTATTAACCACACTATTTGATTAATCTGCATAAGAATCATAACACTGGCTGAAACAGGTCTGCCTTGCTGGGAGACCTTCTGGAGTGATGAATAACAGTAGGGCATTTTGTTTTGAGTTGCTTAAATCCACAATAAGCAGTACTTAATTCTGAGCCTACTTTATAAGCATCTGTTGATTGAAACTCTGTTGCTAGTAAAATTGGGTGCTTTACAGAGAGGAAATGGATGCCTGGGTCCAATAGAAACAGAATTTTCATGGTATTCTCCTGTGTGTCTTTAGAAGTTTGAACTATGTGTCTGTTTTACCTAGTGGAAACAAGAGAAAGGAAGGGAAGAATAAAGGGAGGGAAGAAAGAAACACTAATATGGAACAATACATCAATTAAGTGGTATTTCTGAGCCGTATGCTTCTATACAGCACTTTGCAAAGCTCTCGGGAGATAAAAGTATATGTAAAAGAAACTTCAAAGATTCCTATTTATGAGTCTTCAGGGAAATGATCTCTAAACCTCTCTACAACCCCATAAAGTAGACATTGTTATGTACATTTTGTACGTGGAGAAATGGAAGCTGTTAAGAGTAGAGCTGGCAGTTGGACCAGGTGTGTCTGTCTCCAGCACTGCCATGCTGCTCATCTTGGTTTGCTTGGGCTGCTCTAACAAAACATTGCAGACAGTGTGGCTTAAACAACAAGCATTTCTCATCGTTCTGGAGGCTGGGAAGTCCAGTATTAAAGTGTGGGCAAGTTGTCTGGCAAGGGCCCTCTCCATGGTTTGGAGATGTCTGCTTTCTCGTTGCACCCTCTTTTGGCAGAAAGAGAGATCTGGTCTCTTCATCCCCTTCTGAGGGCACCAATCCCATCATGAGGATTTTACCTTCATAACCTCATTCGAGCTCATTTACCTCCCAAAGTCTCTCCCTACAAATATAATCATGTGGGAGATTAGGGCTTCAACGTGTGGATTTTGGGGGAGACACAAACATTCAGTCCATTGCACTGCCTCTCCATCAAAGATGTGGCATAAGAGATCTGCAAATGTTCTCTAATACCAACTCATTGCTGAGAACTGGCCCTGGGCTAGAACTGTTATGTACAGGACATTTGACTGCTACCATCTGTAGTTCCCATCCTCTCAATCCTGTTTCCTCCCATTGCCAGGTTCTCTCCTTCCTTTTGTGCTCTTTCTTTTTATTGGTCTACCAGAGCCATTGAGGCTTTGAAGATACTATTCCATCCATCCACCCATCCACCAATCATTCGTCCGTCCATCCATCTACCTACCTACTATGCATCCACCATGTGCTCATTCATTCAGATAGCATTGAGTACCTGTTACACGTCTGGACTGGACTGGGTGCTGAGGGTACAAAGTTAAACAAAATGGACATGGTTCCTGCCATCAGGTAGCCTAAGAGGAAGAGAAGCTTCTGTGTATAAATATGTTTGGGGAACTCGATGCACTAAACTTATGTCCCCTTTAGAGGCTCACCAGGCCTTCTAAGTGCCCTTCCGATGTCTAGTGGTCAGAGTTTCTTCTTGTTCTTTTTTTTTTTAACTCTTGAATATGAAATCATGGTCCCCTGTGTTTTTTTTAGTTTTAATTTTAATTTTTGTTTTTTTTTCTTTTGAAACTCACAGAACATTCATTAACAAACCCCACAATCTTTGGACAGACATTTATTTCAGAAATAATGACTGAAGATTTCATTCATGAAGACTTAGTAACTTTACAATTTCACATCTATCCAGTACAAAATAATACTTGAATTTAAATGGCGGGCTTTAGTCCAAAGGAGAAATGTGAGGAATTTTAAACACTGTGACGTGACTGGCAGGGTAATAACTTGGAGCAGCAGAAACCTTTCCGTGTCTCTCACGTCATGTAAGGTAGTTGTTCACATCATCCCTGAAAAGACTGGCCCAAGACAAACAATGACAATAACAATAAAAACAAAGGAGCAACAAAAAAGTGACCCGATTATACGGGGGTGGGGCAGAAATGTGAAAGAGTGCCGCACGAGACAGATGATGTAGGCAGGAGGCCATTAAGAGCAGACAGAATGATAAATACTGTTGGCTGAGAATGGCCCTTCAGAAGCTCACAGAATTATCTGAGAACATCTGGGAGAAGATCAGAGAGCCTCATCCAGGCCCAGGAAAGCCATCCAGCTTAGGTAACACACACCGCATTCGCTGAACTCAGACTGAACATTTTTTTGATAGTGCACAGTTTAGGACCTACTTGTGCACCTTCATTGGTTTTCAGTCTTTCCAGTTTCATCCATGGTTGCTCTGCCTCTCTGTGGAGGCTAGGTGTCTATGGGCTGGATAATGGCACTCCAAAGAGATTAGGTCCTAATATGTGAACACTGTAAATGTTACCATATAAGGAAAATGGTCTTTGCAGGTGTGGTTAAGGATCTTGACCCAGGGAAATTATCCTGGGTTGTCTAGGTGGGCCCTAAATCCAATCACAAGCGTCCTTATAAGAGAGAGGCAGAAGGGGATTATCCCTACAGAACAGAGTGAAGGCAATGTGAAGATGGTGATGGAGATTGGAGTGATGTGGCCACGGGCCAAGGATTACCAGCAGCCACCGCAAGCTAGAAGGACAAAGAATGGGTTCTTTCCCCAGAGCATCGGAGGGGCACGTTGCATGTCAGCGCTTTGACTCTGGACATCTGGCCTCCAGATCCTGAGAGAATAAGTTTCTGTTGTTTTAAGCTGTGGAGTTAAGCTGTGGAGTTTGTGATGATTTGTGACAGCAGCCTTAGGACACTAACACAGGTTGTATGCTCTCTGAGGGCTGGTCAAGGTTTCCTCTATATTTGTTCTGTACTCAGTATGCAGAGTCTGCACATAGCAGGCTCTCAAATACTTGAGTGCTCCAGATGACTTCTTCACTAGTTCAGCAACTCAGAGCCCGAAGATTTGTTATTTAAAATTTTATTGGAAGAGAAGTGAGACCAGCAAGATCTGGGTATTTATTTGTGAAAGAAGAAATTAATGCCCCCGAGGCTTAGTCTCTCATGAGTTTATTGCATCTTGAAGCTTGGATTTACGCCACCTTTTAATGTAACAATTCCTCTGCTATGCTGGAATATTAATAATACCACCAAGAAGACTTTATCTAGCAGAACAAGAAAAGTGAGTCATTCCGGGCAATGGTTTGACATCTTAATTAGGCACTACCTTGCTGCTTTTCTTTTGCACTGACAGTATCTAAATGACAGTGTTCTGGGATTTCTGGATCACACACAAAGTGTCTTCTGCTCAAATCTTCCATGAGATATAATTTTGAAACTATGAGTTTGGTTCTCACTCAAGCGGAACCCTTAACACATTTACTCGAAGTAGCTGAATGGGAACTGCAGGATCATGTTCTGTAGGAAATATAAACAGTTTGTTTATACATATAGAGCAACTCCATAAAATAACCTGGAATCCTGGCTCAGTAGACTGGCCTGGTGGTGAGCGTTATTCTTTCCAATATTGTGGCATTTCTTATGGATGTTTTGTTCTTCTCCTGCAGGGAGATTAAATGTCTTCTAGGCCATTCCTCTAGGATGTTAGGTACATTGCAAAGCAAGTAGGAGTTAAAATAAATTGCTAGGACATTTTCCTGGTTTTATTAAACTAATGACACAGGAAAGGGATGTTACACACCATGCAGCGTTGTGGTTAATACGATGGTTTTGTTTTTGTTGACATATAGAGCATAGGTATCGGTTTCTTTATAATAGTTACTATGAGGTTGATCTTTAAAGCACTTATACCACTGCCTGATGTCACATAGAAATGCTGATACACTATTAGAGTTTGCAAGATTTAGTCACTTTCACTGTTTTTAGTAAGAAGAATATAGCAAATATTTATAGTTGTATGGCTAAATTGAATTATAGTTCATCTCCACCTTTGCAGGTTATGCAGGTGGGTGGGGTGAGAATTAGATTTGGAAGAGACCTTTCTTTCCCCATTAAATTGAACTTGTATTTGCATGATTACCTTGCCTTCTGACTGAGGTTGAAATTGACATTAGACAGTGCTAGCGTTAAGACAACCCACCTCATATGTTCAATTAATGAAATCCTTGGATTGTTGTTGGCGCCATCCTCTTCTCTCTCTGCCGTATTTTAAATTTGCTCCAAAGATGCCATTTATCCCTGACTTACAGTGGTTTGATCCAAGGTTGTTTGACTTTATGATTGGTACAAAATTGATACACATTCAGAGGCCGTACAACTGGTAGTCCACTGTGTATCCAGCATTTTTTGGATATTGTGTTCTGTGTTTTCACATCCCATCATATCTACAAAATGCCCATTTGTGTCTCCTGCTTCTGGTGAGCAGAAGAGGATGGCAGTTACTGTTGAGACGAAACTCAGGATCACTGCCCAGATGTAAGTGTTCTCAGCATGTTTATGGTAGGTATATTAAATACATTCTGATTTGTGAGCTTTCAGTTTACTGCGGGTTTATTGGGATGTAACCCCACTGTAGATAGAGGAGCATCTGTAGGTTTTCCTACTAACAGCTAAGGCCTTATCACCAAAGTATTAAGTGGTGTGATTGGGACCTTATCTAAAACGTTCACTATAAAATTCCCTGGAGACAGGCCCATGTACCAGACATTGTATTATTTTACCTGAGACATAGCACTTGCTCAGTAAATAATTACTTGACTGAATGAATTAATAATTGAATAATGATAAAAATCCACAAGTTTTGATGTCAGCAAAGCCTTAACCAGCAATTTAGGTGTCCTGGGTGTACATTGGTGTCACGACTCATCTTGTGGTGAAGATGGGCACAGGGAGTGTGCTTCATAGTTTACTCAGTGCTGCCCAGAGAAACATAACACAAGCCACAAAACTAAGCCACCTATGTAATTTTTAATTTTCGAATAGTCACGTTAAATTATTTTAGTGATATATTTAACTCAAAATATTAAAATATGATTTCAACATGTAATCAGAATAAAAATTATTAATGAGATATTTTGCATTCTTTGGCCTTTAAACTCCTGTGTGTATTTTATGCTTAGAGTACATCCGATTTGGCCTAGCCTCATTTCAAGTGCTCAAAAGCTGCATGTGGCTAGGGGCTACCAAATTGGATAGCGCATGTTTGTGCCATCTGGAGGCCCCTATTTTAAAACATTACTCTTGCTAACTAGATGTAAAATTTGGATTTCATAAGCTGCTGAGTGGAATACATGTAGAGTCCTGTCAATGAGCTGATACAAAAATCATACCAGCTACGTAACTGAAACCAAATTTACAAAATAAAAATTCATCATTTAGAGATATGTAGGGTCTATGACCAAGCTTCCATTAATCTGAGATTTAGGTTTTCTCCTGTGCTTATTGTGAGGCAAGTTACTTACCTTCTCTGAAGCCTCAGCTTCCACTCCTGTAAAATGGGGTATTTGCCTCAATGCATAGCAATAATCTTTGCAAAAGGTTTAATGCTGAAACATTCAGTTCTCCTTGTTAGCTGGAATTAGTTCTTATTTAGTATTTTCTTTTATACCAAAAACTCCAGAAAAAAAGAGTGATTTCTCTCTTATATTGGCTAATCTTTTCAAAATATTCCCCCCCAAAGTCAACTCCCCATTGCAGCAAGAACTTTGATGCAATTATTTAATAAAAACAAGACAATTGACTTTTTTTTTTTTAAAGATTTTTATTTATTTATCTTTAGAGGGGAAGGGTAGGAGAGAGGGAGAGGGAGAAACATCAATGTATGGTTGCCTCTCGTGTGTCCCCTGCCGGGAATTGGCCTGCAACCCAGGCATGTGCCCTGACTGGGAATTGAACCTCGATCCTCTGGTTCGCAGGCCCGCGCTCAATCCACTGAGCTACACCAGCCAGGGCGACAATTGACTTTTTAAAAAAAAAATCAATCCAGCATGGGCTGCTCCAGGTAGCTCCTGTACAGGTGGCTGTGGAAGGTGTCAGGAAATCCAAGTGTGGCATTTACATGTACGAAAACTTGGGACACCCTTAGTTAACTTTCTTGAGCTAATGAACTGAATTTGCAGGTTCTATTAATGCATTTCCATTAAACATATACCAATATCAAGCTAGCATCTGTGATCTAGTGGGGAAAGGTGATTGTAATAGATAATTGATTACAGATACATCTAGACTGTTCATTCTACCTAAGGCCTGCTTCACCTTCTGCTGATTTTATAAATTTGGGGAATATGAAATTTATGATAGGGGAATGTTCTTAGCCATTGTTTCTTTCTTTTTTTATATTTTGTTTTATTTTATTTTAATTATTCAAGTACAGTTTTCTGCCTTTTACTCCCATCCCATGCCAGCCCACCCCCAAGCCCTCACCACCTCCCTCCCGTTCCCCCTCCCCTTGTTTCTGTCCATGTATCCCCCATACTTGTTCCTGAAACCCTTCCCCCTTTCCCCTGAAATTCCCTCCCCTCTCCCCTCTGGTCACTGTTAGTCCATTCTCTATTTCAGTGTCTCTGGTTATATTTTGCTCATTTGTTTGTTTTATTGATTAGGTTCTCCTTATAAGTGAGATCATATGGTATTTGTCTTTCACAGCCTCGCTTATTTCACTTAGCACAATGCTTTCCCATTCCATCCATGCTGTTGCAAAGGGTAGAAGCTCCTTCTTTCTCTCTGCTGCATAGAATTCCATTGTGTAAATGTACCATAGTTTTTTGATCCGTTCATTTACTGATGGGCACCTAGGTTGCTTCCAGCACTTTGCTATTGTAAATTGTGCTGCTATGAACATTGGGGTGTAGGTTGTTTAGCCATGATTTCTTTGCCTTGCTTAGGGTAAGGGTGAAATAAATAATAAGAAATTACTGGAGCCCTGGCTGAGTAGCTCAGTTGCTTAGAGCGTTGTCCAAATACTCCAAGGTTGCATGTTCCATCTCTGGTCAGGGCACATACAAGAATCAACCTTTTTCTCTCTCTCTAAAAATCAATAAATAAAATTTAAGAAAAGAAAAAGAAAAGCTCTTGCAAACAAGAGTAGCTTTGAAGAAATCACTGGAGATATTAGGTAAAATTTCTTTCAGTATTCTACCAAAGCTCGTCTAAGCTTATTCAAATACTTGTTTTTTTTTTGTTTGTTTTGTTTTGTTTTGTGTGTGTGTGTGTGTGTGTGTGTGTGTGTGTGTGTGATTTAAATTGTTTGGAATATAGACTTTCTCTCACACTTACTGAGAAATTTTGTATAGCTTAAGTACCTTTACGGACATCTAATCATTGATTCTAAGAATAGTGGTGATCTTTGTATTAAAGGTGAGTGGCCACCAGAAGTCTGTTCTTGGGAATCCACAGTCAGTTTGCTGTTGCTTTCAGTAATAATTAAGCAGTGTTTTATCCTCCCTTAATTGTTGGTGGCAAAATACTTATCAAGGGAAGAGTTTATAATTTCAGCAACACTGAAAAAATCCTGACAGACTTAGTGAGAATATTATAATTATTGAGGCTGGTGTTGATTTAAATTCTTCTATTTTCCATTTTTACAAAAACTTTATTTTGAGTAGTATCAAATTTTGGCCCCCATGCAATTGGACTTTGGAAAATAATTAACTCTGTCATTGAAAACAGAGCTCTAAAGCCCTGACCAGGTAGCTCTGTTGGTTGGAGCATCGTCCAGTGCACCAAAAGGTTGTCGGTTCAATCTCTGATCAGTGCACATGCCTAGGTTGAGAGTTCGATCCCCAGATGGGGCAGTAGGGAAGGAGGCAACAGATTGATGTTTCTGTTTCTCTCTCCCTTCCTCTGTCTCTAAAATCAATGAACATATTCTTGGGCGGGGATTAAAATAAAAAAAAAAAACCAAACAAACCAGAGCTCTAAAATGTCTTAGTAAAAACAACCTGCCATTGCTAAAATTATCTTTTCACATAAATTAGTACAATTCTGTTTTTTTTGTTTTCATCCTTATGTAAAATTTAAAAATATACACAAAAATGCATGAAACTGGCCCTTATATTTTTTACATTCCATTACACAGATAACTGTCTGGTTGAAATAGACCTTTATTTAAATGGAGAAAATGGAGCCACCCCCGGCCTTTCTTTGAAAATGTTGCTGGGAAAAGATTTGAGTACTAATGATAGCGAGTCTATATCACTATGAATGCAATAGTTTCCCATTTCTCTGAATCACTGGTTGTAAAAACCATGTATTTGGTTGATTTTGGAGTCGGTGAAAATTGGCAAGCCTAATGCATTTTCTTTGAGGGAGATCAGTCTGAGGGTCCCTTTCGCTGGGAAGTTAAGGGCATTGGACGTGTTTTCTGATCTTTTCTTCGACATATTCTACTGTAATGAAAACGTTGGAAACTGTTCTCTGACGGAGGGTGCAGTCTGTCTGATTTCGCACCGCACTTTATCTTGTGTAGAATGTGTACCGAAGAGGAACCCTCTGTGCAGAACTTCTGGAACAAGTTGTATTCCTGTGGTATTCAATGGGTCGATGAGATGTGTGTGTGCTCTCCCTCCTGTGGAAATGAGATAATCTCTCGCAGTGCTTCTCTTGGTCAGCAAGCAGTTGCAAAGCTATAGATATCATGTCTAACTTAAGAAAACTGAAGTAGTTTATTTGGAGGGAAAAGAAGAAAGAAGAAAAGAGGGAGTAACTTGAAAATAGAAGGATTTGTTTTTCTCCATACCCAAATCTGGTGTTTCATTGAGTTTGTTTGTGAAGAAACCCAGCAGACTTGGAGTGGTAAACAATACAATATACAGATGATGTGTAATAGAATTGTACACCTGAAATCGATATGATTTTATTAACCAGTGTGACCCCGATAAATTCAAAAAAATTTAAAGATTAAAAATACTAAAAAAAAGAACAAAGTGGAATGGGTGGGTAGGTATTGTTTGCTATTATATTCAACTTTATTTGTATTTCTTTGTATACTCAACTACTCAAACTAGGCAGTGCAAAAAATAAATGGTATATGAACCAACATTAAAAGAAAAAAAAAGAAACCGAATAGGTGTGAACCATTTTTCCACTGTGAGACTGTTTTTTAAATTCTTGTTTCAGCTTTGTTGCGACAATAGTTGGGAGCAGAGTAATTTTCCTCTTAGGGCCTAAGCTCTTCGTTGTTTGGTGAGACACTTCTTATCACCCAGGGAACAAGGGGTAGGTCTACACAACATTTTCAAATCTAGTAAATATTTATTGTTTGAAATATTGATCAACTGATGTGTTAGCAGGAAATACTGGGATAATTTCCCCTATGATAATCAGAAACTATATCTCAATTACTTTTCTAGAGGGCTTTTGTTGTTTTCCTTTGTGATTACTGACCCAGGATTGAAGATTCACTTTTTATACCACATGATGATGTTGAATACTTAGGGATACTTGGTGTATCTCATCATTTAAGTGAACTTTGTTCTCAACAATAACCGTGAGTATAGAGTTTAGGGCATCAGTCTTTACTTGATTCAAAAGCCCTGACAATAGGGTAGACAAATAGATATAACACAGATTTCAAATATTTCTCTTTGCAATGAGGCAAAGGCCAATTTACTTACTGACTATGAACTGTGTAAGCATTTCAGCTGCTGTTACTAACAAGGCTTGACACTGCCAGAGATGGTTCATCCTGGACAGGTTCTTGGATTGTGAGAGTGGAGAGAGGGGTTCTTTGCAGCACAGCTGAGTGATTTCCCTGAGCGGGCAGTTACAGGGCTTGAGATAAAACCTTACTCTACTGTGCAGAGTGTGTCCCTTCTTGCTTTTATGATTTGGGTGGTCATCAAAGGGAAAGTGAAATTGGTTATTTTTTTAGTTGTTAGTTTATGTTTCCTCTGTGAAAAATCTACACAATTACCACATAAATTCACTGAAGAATTTTTATTCTTCTATTTTCCAATCTCCAAAACTGGCCTTTGCATTCCCCCTTCCGTCTCCTCTCCTCCTCTCCTCCCCTTCCCCAAGAACATGCTTACTGCTTTCAGAGAGAAGGGAAGGGAGGGAGAGAGGAAGAGAAACATTGATGTGAGAGAGAAACATTGATTGGTTGCCTTTCCTATGCACCCAGACTGGGAACCAAACCTGCAACCTAGGCATATGTCCTGCGCAGGAATCGAACTCTCTCATGACCTTTCGGTTCACAGGAGGATGCTCCAACCAACTGAGCCAAACCTGACTTTCTTCATTCTGTTCTTACGTTCCTTTCCCTGTTTTCTTGAGGTCTTCTTATACAGGCCATGTCTTGCAAGTCTATGTTTAGGTTCATTTTTCTTTGCATAATCCAAGGAATCAGAAAGTCACGTCGAAGCTAGTTTTCTTTTCTTTTTTTAAAATATATATTATTTATTTATTTTTATTATTTTTTTCCTCACATGAGGACATGCTCATTGATTTTAGAGAGAGGGGAAAAGGGGAACAGAGAGGGAGAGAAACACTGATGTGAGAGAGAAACATTGATCAGCACTCTTTTGCACGTGCTCCAGACTGGGAACCGAACCCACAGCCTAGGTATGTGCCCTGACCAGGAATTGAACCCTCGACCTTTTTGTTTACGGGATGATGCTCCATCCAGCTGAGCCACACTGGCCAGGGCCAAAGCCAATTATCTTGACACCACCAAAATGAGTTCTGAATCCAAATACAAAGATGACATCTGATGTGATCTTATACATTTTGGCTAGCTTTTCCTCAATTTCTGTCTTAGGTACTGTTGTCTTCCTGGGGTGAAGGATCAATGATCACTTGTTTCCACTGAAGTAGTGTGTCACTGATGAACTTCCTGGTTTGGATAGTTACTGTGTTGTTCTTGATGGCAGCCAAAATTTAAGCAGCCAATGCGGGAAGGAGGGCCACTCTACACTGCCCAATCGTATCAATGTATGAAAGGATCCTGGGCAACTGGGGTGTGGCCAGTCCTGGAGCTGGAGTCAGTTTTAAGGAATAGTTCTGATTACTAGAGTTGAAATTTCCCTGAAAGGCTCTGTTCTTCTACATTTTATCATGGAAAAACTGGTTGGGTACCTACTTTTTGAGTGCTGGAGCCTCGCAGTAAAAGGGTTTACAAATGTTGAACACTGTGTAACATTAAGTGTATTCCAATATGCTCAAGTTTTTCTAGTTACCACTGCATAGAGAAAAAGCAAATCACTCAAACTCCATTAATTATTAGGGTTCATTGCAGGCAAAGAAGGGCCACCATAAGGCACAGTATTACCTTTAGGAAGATCCCAGCTTCCACAAGACAACTCTTAGCACTCACTGTAAGACCTCTGTAGTCTGGTTTAGACAGTTGGTGTTCCTGAAATAGAAATTCTGTAGCAGGAGCCCTGGATTAATTTTGATTAATTTTTGGCTATACATAATTTAATTAAAAAACACATCATCGAAGTAAGTCTGTGCAAGAAAGTATCCAGAATAATATGGTGATTTTACCTCTATATTATTTTACAATAATATGGTGATTGTCGTCACTTTCAAGAGAGGACACTATGAATGTGGGCAATTGGATCACTGTTTGAAAGCGAGTGCACATTATTAACTGCTTCCAACACTGAAAGCTTTTATCCCCTAGGCAATTTGGATTCTTCTGTTATAGTGGATGGTCTCTAGGAATGTCTTCTGTCCTCTAATTCTGCAGATGGCTATTGAATATTAAAAACATACGCCGGCACACATTTTAAAATGCTGCAATGTAGACTTCTCCCTTGCCACTGTGTCCTGAGTGTGTGAAGCTGCAAGTGTCCCTCCTTAATTAGAGGGCTTGACATTTCTAGGACTAACCAAGGAGGATGCAGTTGTGAATCACTTCTTCCATGCTGAAATGCCAGGCTTCTGTTTTATGGCACTACAGATGAAGTCCAACAGAGTGGTTGCTATTCTGGGAATCGGTATTTTTTGCCTCCACCAACTTGCTGATACAGCATTTGTATAATAAAAATGGACCTCTGCACCTCTTAACGTGTTTTAAATTTAGACAAATTTATGTTTTATCAAAAGGTTAATCCTGACAAATTATTGTAAACTATTTCTGGAAGGTTTGCTACAGGTGCAGTTGAATTAATTCTATACTGTGCCTGGCCAGATGCATGTTTTAGGAAAGCTTTGCTGCATTTTCTGTGGTAAAAGTAGAACTAGAAGACCAGGGATGCTCACAGTGGGCCTGGGATCTTTGCCCTACTGTGCAGATAAGCGTTTGTGAAAGGTTAAATTAGAGCTTTGATATTCCTCATTGCAGCATTCTACTTCCTGGTATAACCCTTTTATTTCTGTCTTTGTAACTTTTTTTCCCCTTTCAGTTTCTCTTTTTAGTAGGAAGGTAAAACCCCTATTCATTTATCTTCTGGAAGGATGTTTTCTTTGTGTTTTCATGACAGGCTCTTCTCATACCCATTGTTTCTAGAAACAGGAGGACTTTTTTTCATTTCTATGCTTTCTGGGTCACACAGATGCAAAGAGAGAATGAAACAAAAGTGGGTCTTAAGAGGGGAATATAAATTAGTGTTTCAAGCAAACCAAAAAGAAAAAAGAAAAAGAAAAGAAGTATTGAGCACATAAGTCCAGGAGATGGCTTGATAAATGGAAGAGATAAATTATGTAGATGCAGCCCCTGCCTCAGAGGGGCTTACACTCCAGGACCCACACATGGCAGGATGTATTGACAGCAACTCATGAATAAGTATATTGATGTTTTAGAACTTTCTGCAGTGAAAGGTGTATTTCTTTGCTAGGGCCAGTATAATAAAGCACCACAAATTGGTGGTTCAAACAGTGGAAATTTATGCTCTCACACTCTGGAAGCTGGAAATCCAAGATCGGGTTGTTGGTATGGTTGGTTTCTTCTGAGGGCTGTAAAGGAAGGGTCTATTCAGTGCCCCTCTCCTTGGCTTATAGATGGCCATCTTCTCTCTGTGTCTGTTCACATCATCTGTTTGTGTGAGTGTCCAAATATCTTCTTTCTATAAGAACACCAGTCCTATTGGATTAGGACCACCTAATGACCTCATTTTAACGTAATTACCTTCTGAAAGGCCCTCTTCAAATGCAGCCACATTGTGGGGCACTGGGAGTTGGAACCTTAACCTACGAATTTTGGGGACACAAACAGTTACACTTGATGCTAGCGCTCAGACTTCTTATGCCTTTCTTTCCACTATTCTTTCCAGTATCCAAGAAGTCAGAATTTTCAGGATTTGAAGTTTCTTTTCAACTCTCCTGTGCTAATGACCTGAAAATTGCTTTTAGGATTTCTCAGCAAATTTAAAAATTCTATTATAGCATTCATCAATGGGTGACTTATCACTTCTTATTTTCTGGTACACTTTATTGGTTTGATATTGAATAAAACAGTGAGTAAGCTTGGAAAGAATATTTAAAGGGAAAAATGATGTTGGGTCAGTCCTTATTTAAAGAACATCATCATCATCAAACATTTATTGAATACCTGTCATATGAGCCCTTTCAGATGGTTCTGAGATCAATGGATTTTTTTTTTCAGTGTGTCTGCTGAATTAAGAATTTTGGGGAGAAAAAAGGGCATGAGAATATCACCTCTTGGGTATATTTTTTCATAAATTTTGTTAAGTAGAAAATACATAAGAAAAGCACACTGATCTTATGTATATGATTTAATGAATTATCACAAAGTAAACTCTTTAGGTGAAGAATGTTGGTAGTTCCCCTTTTGTGCCTCTAAATTACCATTCCTCCCAAGGGTAACTGTTGTCAAGACTTTTATTACGAGAGATAGAAGTTTGATACTGTTTTTTATTAATATAAATGGAATCGTATATTATGTACTTTATTGTGTGTGGCTTCTTTTGCTCAACACTTTTTTTTTTTTTTGGTGTGATTCAGCCGTATTGCTAGGTATAGCAGTAGTTTCTTTACTTTCATTGCTGTATACAGTTTTCAGTTGTTCAGATACGCCACACTGTGTTTATCCATTCTACTGCTGGTGGACATTGGGTCATTTCCAGTTCAAAGTGCTGCTATGAACATTCTTATAAATGTCTCTTGTTGAACATATGTGTGTATTTCTTTTGTGAGGTAGAGTTGCTGGGTTGCAGCACATATTATCCTTTAGTAGATACTGTCAAACCATTTTCTAAAAGTGCTTGTACCAATTTACACTTCCATCAATGAAGGAGAGTTCTGCTTGTTACCACAGCTTTGCTAATACTTGATACTATCATCAATTTTTAGTTTAGCCATTCTCTTGGGTCAGTAGTGGGATCTCATTGTGATTTTATGTTAAACTTCCCTGATGATAAATTATTTTGAATATCTTTTTATCTGTTTCAATCATTCAAATATCTTCATTTGCGAAGTTGTTTAAAGTAATCATGGCCATCAAAACATCTCTCATGTTCTCCAAACCCTTCTAAGTCTTAAGTAGATCGTGGATTGATCTTTCTGCACATTTTGGCTTTTTATTGCTAAGGTAAAGTGGTTGATTTGTTTGGGCAGTGTAGGTTCATACTTAAAAAACAGAATCTTTATTCACTGTAATAAGTTTGGACAATAAATTTATGGACCCAGTTGGGCAATAAATTTATGATCACCCTATTTATACCCACCATCTCTCCTACATTATTTAAAAGTTTTCCACCTGAAACCACTCATTCATTTATTGTGTGGTTGCTGAGCTCTTACTCTATGTCAGGTAGTTGGATAAGCATCGAGGATATAAAGATACATAAGGCATCCTCACCTTGAAGTCCTAAGTATTGTGGAAGGAACAGATTATAGAAGAACAATTTTTACATGATTTAATCGTGGCTCTGTAATCATAACTCTACATTCCAGTGGAGCTAGATTTCTACAAGAAGAATATCTATGCTAATGAAATGCTTTGTTATACCCAGTAGCTTGTGTTGATGATTTACAATATGTTTCATGCTACTAATAGTGACTTAGCAATTATATTTGGTCTAAATCACTGAGAAAATTCATTGTATGTTTTTCTCTAGCCTTGTGAAGGCAATAGTTTAAAAAATGTCCCTCTTGGCATTCCATTTGTTTCAAGGTCTTAATCTGTGTTGTATGTTTATAGTCAGGTAACTCTATCATCAATTGCTTCATGGAATTCATGTTGTGGGCACAAGCTTTAGACCTTTGCGTTGTTATGGTAAGAGAAACTTGTCTTAAAGAGCTGAACTCAATGTCTCTTTAAAATAACCATTCTGAGCCCTCTGTCCTCATTCAGTTGGATCCAGCTGTGTTTAAAAGGCAATCTAATACTGCCTCTTACCTAGCAGCAGTGCAGCTTTAATTTAAATGTGTCCTGTTGTCACACCTGCCCAGGTGTTCAGCTGTCACTTGGTGCTCACTCCCCTGTGTGAGTGAATTGTAAATACTGTCTTGTCCATTTCCTCGATTGGATTGTGATCAGCACAAAATTCCCGGTACCTGGCATGATGCCCAATAAAGTTAGGTGTTCTGGTCAGTAAATGAATGAGGATAAGCAAATAACATTAAGAACCAAACCTATTCATTCATCCTTTCTTTCCACATGTAATTACTGAAGAACTGTAAGGTGCCTGACACAGAGCTAGGCACTGGGGTTGGGTCAATGCAGCCCAAAACAGACAAGCCGACTGCTCCAGTAGGCTTAGAGTTGTAGGGTGAGGAGTAGGCAATAATTAAGGAATCACACGAAGTGGTATTTAGTTACCAATTGAGAAAAATGCTTGGAATCAAAGAAGCATGTGACATATAAGCCTGGCCCAGATTTGGTGGCTTGGAGGGCTTTCCAAAGAAAGTAGCACTTGAGATCTAAAGAATGAACAGGAACTCACTAGAGGCAGGAAGTGGAGCAGACCGGAAGGCATCTCCGGCTGAGAAAATGTCCTGTGCAAAGGCTTCGTGGTGGGAGGGGACATGGCGTGCTGGGCCACAGGGATTTCCAGAAAAGGTAAGCCTGGGAAGACAGGTCATGGTTAGACTCTCCGTGGTCTACCAGGCTTCAGTGAAGATGCTGTTCCTTAAGAGCAATGGTTTGCATTTTAAAGGGGGCATGAGGAGGTATAGGAGTGCAGTGATCAGATTTGCACTTTGTAAGGATCGCCCTATGCTCATTATTTTGCAAAAATAAAGGGAAAAATCAAATATTTCTCCTCACTGTGCTGTATAATCTCTCAAAGCAACTGAATGGCACAGGAAGGGAAGATTCTCTATAGAAGTGTTCCAGCTAACACATGAAAAGGAGTGATAGGCTACCAGCATTTTGCAGTCGGTAATGAATTACGTGTCTGGGCAATAATTATTAATAGCTGTTAACAACACAAAAAGAGAGAGACATTAGGTGATTACTGGAAGTATACAATACCACCATTCAGTAGAGTTGTCAAAAAGCAAACCTGAACTGACCATGCTTCTAGACCTGACTAGCGTATTTTCAGAAAATAGGAGGGATAGAGTACGCTGCCCACGTCCACATGGAGATGCAACAGGTAGAGTACAGGTCCTGGGAGATTCTACAGTGCCAACAACCTGGATTATTTCAACAGAGAAATTTCAAGGGAGAGAGAAGAGGGGTGAAGGGGGAAACCTATAGATTAAAGCTTACACACTGAAAATTTGCATACATGTATAGACCCTATTTGTTTTCTGATTTGAACACATTAAAGTAAGACAAAACATTTAGGAGACAGTTGGGATCATTTGAACCCTGGCTGGCTATTTAAGGATATTGAGAGATTATTATTACTGTTATGTAACAATGTTATTTTGATAATGTTTAAAGAAAAAGTGCTATCTTTTAGAGGTACATACTGAAATATTTATGAAAATGAGCGATGTGGTACCTGGGATTTGCTCCCAAGGCGGAGTACAAGTGGATGAATGCTGAAACTGGGCAACAGGTCAATGAAATGTTATTTCATTTTACTTTTCTTTCTACTTTTGTTTATGCTTTGCATTTTTCATTATAAAAAGTTTTGAAAAGTTATAGGGAAGGGAAAAAAAAGAGGGTGTTCTGGGTTTGACTTTTCACCTCACACTGCCCACCACCCCCACCCAATACTAAGTATGTTCATGTGAAAATGTTAACAACTGTCCACATTTTAAGTATTAATATATTAATACATTTTAATATTTTGATATATTAGTATATTTTAATGCCCATTAGGAGATTAATCTTTTGGAAAATTAATATTGTTAATTGTGAAAAATTTGGATGTTTAGGAGAAATCTAATAAAAACAATAAATAGCATTGATAATCCTCTCATCCAGAAGAGCTTTAGTTGATATTCTTAGGCATTCAATCACATTGACTATAGGTGTATATATATTACAGTCTACTGTGGACATTGTCCCAACGCATTAGAAATTTTTTAGGAATGATTTTTAGTGGTCATTCAGTACTACATCATGTAGACATTAATGGCAAAAATTTAATTATTTAGTTCCCTCTTATTGAAAATTTAGGGCATTTTTTGGTTTATTCCTTTTTAAATTATTACCATAGTGTAGGTAATGCTGTCATGAGGAGCCTGATCTGTCTTCGTGTACACCTTGCCCACTTCCTTCAAGCAAATTCCTGTAATTGAATAGCTGGGTGAATGAGCATGTATTTTTACAGTACTTGATCCAAATGGTACCACTTTTTTGTGCTCCCATAAGCTATGTATAAGAGTACTTGTTTTTCTTCTGTGTCCTCAACTCTGAATATTTCTGTAATTTTGGGGGCCAGTTTTATGATGAAAATGACATTAAATTGCTTTAATTTGCATTTCTCTGATTACCATTGAGCTTAAACATTTTTTCTTATTTATTACTATATTAATGTTTTAATTATGTGATGTGTCCTTTGTACATTTTCCTGTTTGTGCATTCCTTCCATTATTAATTGTACATACTCCATGTATTTAGGACAGTATCACTTTGTCGGCCACATCACAAGTTTTCCCTATGTGTTTTTAAATTCAGCTTATGGTATTTCGTGGTATAGATTTTTTAGTAATTTTATATCCTCAGATTGTTTTAATCTTTTAATCTTTGTTCATGGATTCTTTCTTTGGTATTATAAAATCCTTACTATTTCAAAATGGCTATATTTGACTTTTTCCCTGTATATGTTTCACTTCTACAATTGACTCTTTAATTCACATAGACCTTATTTTGCTCTATTACTTAGAATAGAGATCTAATATCATTTTTCTAGTAGTGACCAGTTGTCCCAGAAATTGCAGTTCTCTGGTTTGAATTAGTCCCTGTGTCATATATTAAGATCTTTTATGCGTGGACTTTCTATATCTTTTCCATGCCATGCTATCCAATCTTGTGCCAGTATAACAGTATTTTAAGCCTTGCGGCTTTAGAGATTTTCGAAATCAATTATTTATTTATTTTTAGGGGAGGCGAAGGGAGGAAGAAAAGAGAAAGAGAGGGAGGGAAACACTGACTGGTTGCCTCCTGCACACCCCTAACCAGGGACCCCACCTGTACCCCAGGGAAGTGCCCAGACAGGGAATTGAACCTGTGACCTTTCGGTTTGCAGGCTGACACCTAATCCACTGAGCCCTACCAGCCAGGGCACTTTATAGACTTTTAAAAATACATGGTATCAATACTCTTTTTTTTTTTTCTTTTCACTTTCTTCTATTAAAAAGAAATGTCTGGCCTTTCCTCTTCTTTTAAACTTCCATATGGCTTTCTCACTCTCGTTAAGTTCCAACAAGAATTTTCTTGTGATTTTTGAATGGAATGATATTCGACCTATTTAGGAGAGACTGGATATTTTCAAATTAATCATTCTCCTCATCCAGTAATGAATAATGTGTCACCTTTTCACAATATTCTTTTATATTTTTGAGATAAAGTAAAGGCCTTGAATCTTTTTTGTTAATTCCTAGATATTTTATACTTGGTGATATTTCTGTGATCAGCATCACAAAAATGTGACAGTTTTATTGAGATATAATTAACCTACCTTTTTTTCCTTCCTTTCAAAGCGGATCTAAATACTAGGCACAAAGCATTCATGTGGCCATAATGTTACTTTTAGTTTCCTGTTCATCTTTTTAAGGGTGATACTGCCTACCTATTGTTGTATGTTGTTTTTTAAGACAGTAAGCAGGATTATGGAATGTAGAGATCTTTGAAGTAGGCATACAGAAACATTTAGCTCTGGTGTCTGCTTTGTCATCAACTGGTTGTGTGATATTGGGCGAATAAATCACTTCATGTTTCTGGACTTTGTTTTTCTCTGTAGTTCTTTCGAGCCCTATATTTCTAAATACGTAATAGGCCTTCAAACATTTCAGCCTCATAATTTGTGATCTAGACAGAGGAAAGTCAGAATTAAAATGGTAGCATAGCAAATGAAATTGTCACTGAAGTAAAATTTTGAAATATATTCTGTGTTTCCTCCTCTCTTTAGTTACCCTGTATAGGCTCAGTTTGGCATTTTAATTGCTCAGAATATTAGCTTTGTATCCCAAGTCTATCAAGTGTGATTAAGAATAAAGCATGACTTCACGTGGAAGGTTATGTCATCCCTCTATTTCGGATGCAAGTTTTAGCACTTCTGAAGGGGAGAACACATTTTTATTTTGAGGTTTATTTTTATAACAAATGACTCAACTTTCGTATTTTGAACGTGGTAGCATTTTCACATAAGCTATTTCCTTTCTACTGATTTGAGAAAATAGTTCACTTAAATTGAAATCTGCAATGCTTATTGATTGTGGAAAAGAATGGAAAATTAATAACTTTGGGAATCCATGTCACAGTCAGATTGAGCAGAGAACATGCTCCTGGTGGGGTGCTCAGGATTATGAACTTCTGTTGTTTCTCATTTCCTCCACTGGGCATGTAAGAACACTCTTCTCCGTAGTAACTGAACTTGCAGAAATAGCTCATGAAGTCATTTTCTATTTAAGTGGTCTGCACTTTTTAGATAAATACTCTTTAACTAGGACGATATTAATATATGTCTCTGACAGCAACTGCATTGAGAAGACAGCCTTTGCAAAACACTTTTGTCACCCATCCAAGTATGGCTCTTTTATGACAGATTGTTGTGTATCTGAAGGAGCTATTGTGTCAACAATGAGCATCATAATGAGTCTAAAAATCTGACTCAATGGAACAAATGTATTTTAATGGCATGCATTTTACTTTAAAAGGATGTACCAAAATAGAGCCAGAGTCTGAAAGCAGAGCATTATTTTATAATGAAAGACTAATATACAGGTAGTTCTCGCTAAAGTAAGAGTGAAAATTGACTTAGGGTGGATGAATTAATCCCATCAGCAAACCACAAATGCCCTAGGAAAGTTATCTGCAGTGGTGCAGGAGGGAAAATTAAAAGGGGTCCAGACAAACACCCAGGAATGTCCTTCACTGAAGTTTGCCCCAGTGAGAAGCAGGATTAAGTGTGGCATACCACTCCCTTCCTTTTGCACTCAAAACACCTTACAACTTGTTCTGAACTTGCAACATCACAATCGCTAAAATTGCCACATGAGCAATCCTGGAATAATCTGTTTCTTTCAATGTTTAAATTCCACTTATTAAATGTGCTATCATGTTCAGGGGGGAATTAGGTAAATTTGGAGAGATTTTCTAACATTTTTTGGATAGTGTGTAAAGGGTTTATTTTTTGAACCAGGGACCAAACTTGCATGTAAAAGGTGAATGTTATAGGTGAAGAGGTTTCGTTGCTGTTGCTATTAATGTATTTCCGGGATTGCTTTTTAAGGAGTGTATATTAATTATACTTTTGGTAAGAAAATTTGTGCTTTATGGAAGTACAGTGTAGTACATTTCTGCATTTATATTTTTCCATTTATTTGGATCCCTAGCCCAAAATATCGGACACCTTGTTCATGTGTACTTTGTAACAAAAAATTAGGCACTCGATGTCCACCTGGGGACTGTATTTTTTATGACTGTGATAATCCACGTGATTTTTTTGTGCTACTTATGCTGGCTAAGGACAGCAGTAACTCAATTCCATCAGAGGGAAGGCCTTGTAGGAGACAGAACCCCTTTGAGAAGCTAGAATAGAGGAAACCATAAAAAGAATGGGATGCCACTTAAGACGTTTTCTTTTCTGGGCAGGGTTTCCTGTTGACCCCAAGTCACCACTTATGTCCCTTACCACCTCCTATTCTGTGCTTAGATTGCTAAAGTGATCTGTTTTGCAAATTGTTTACTTTATAAATGCAAGGTCTGTTTTTTTTTTCTTCTTCCTTTAGTTACCTCCTTTTAGCTACTGGTAGCCTTGCAGAAGGGAGGGATGCCTTTTTCAAAATGTGATTTGCAACTTCTCAGGGTGGAAGCCTGGGAATTAATAAAGAACTTCAAGAATTAGAATAAGCAGGGCTGTTTGAGTGTGGCCATGGTGGGTAGACTTGACATGCACCATGGTCTCCTGATGAAGGTGCATTCCTGGTCCCCCTTGGCAGGAAGTGTCTGCATCGTTTACAGACTTAATGTTGAACAGGAACTCCATAGTCTGGAGCTGAAGGGTGTTCGTTCACATGATGCTAAGCGCATATTTCTCAATGTCCTAATTTTAGGAGAGTATGATCCACCGTTAAGAAAGCTATGTGGACCAGCTCCTTTGGTGCCAGAGGTACAGTGTCTTAAAGCGCTGTTGTCTGCTATCACTCCAACTATGTTACAAACTATATGAGAAAACGCACCATGTCCTATCTACTTCTGCATTATCTGTGAAACAGTGCCTTCCATTGAAACGCAGATGGCTATGGTCAGATGAATTGAGCAGACACTCAAATGCTTGTTGAATTGGGTGGGGGGAGCGGAATTAAAGGCCCATCCCCTCTCCATTTCAAGTTCCTGAACTCAGTTGCTCATCTGTGTTCTGTTATTTCTTCCTACTGAAAAGAACCCTGAAATGTATAGATAATACAAAGAAGACATTCTTGTCAATTGGCACAAGAGAAAGAAGGGCAGAGGTCAAAGAGAAAAGAGGGAGAGTGAAGCTTTGGTGCTAAAGAGGTTTCCCCAGGCCAGTAAGGTGGATGGTGAACTCTCCGGGCAGGAGGGGGCATGCCTCCATCAGTGTGGGGGCTGCCCTCGGAGGTCATGTCTAATTCCATGCGAAGCCTCAGAAGTGAGCTTCTCACAGAATTCCAGACTATATTTCAGTGAACAGAAGGGAGCCTTTTGTTCCTTGGCAAACCGCACATTCCAGAGTCAGATGTGGAGAGGTCAGATTTGCGAATGATGGAGGGGTACATTTGAAAATGGAATGGGTCAAAGGTGAAAGGCGAAGCAAGGCAGATGCTGGTTTTGTTTATTGCGGTGTCCCATTGTCTGAAGCATCACTGGTGTGTGTAGTAAGAGCTTAACGCCTAGTTGTTGGGTGAATGCCTGATGACAGGCTTTGGAAATTATCTGCTGTGTGTTTCACTGAAAGACTATTAAGCTTTTTCCTTATTATATCTGGAGTGCCTCACTCCAGAAACAGAGTGACAATTCTCTTTCCAGAGTGAAGTGAACTACCAGAAGAGTCTGTGTTATTGAAAATGTACTGATGTCAGTTTCCAAAGGTGGCATTTTTGCCCTTAAATGAATTTCAGAGTGCCTTTTGAAGCTGCTGGTAAAGAGGACTCTAACAGGGTGACCAAAAAGGCCGGCACTGCCCATGTCCAGTTTAGACAAAGATAGAAAAGGGCGTCTGGTCATAGTCACTCCCTCCTAGGCTAAAACTACTCTTTGGCGCCAGAAACTCTTTTCCGTATTTAAAAAATACTTTAGCCTGTAATTTTGCACACTAAGTTTGCCTGCATTGATACCGCTGTCAGTTAATGTCTTTTTCCAACACATTGCACCCCCTCAGACTTGTAATCCCGGGTGGTGGCATAAGAAATCTTTCCAGCTTGGAGACAGAGAAAGTGCTCCTTCAGGAAGGCAATTGGAAATACCTGCTTCAGCAGTTCTTTGGAATCTCCTGGCTTACTTTTTCAGTTGTTCAACCTTGAAGAGAGAGATCTGCTAAGCAATAGAAATCTGAGCACCTTATGGTAAGATTGGAGACAGGACCTTTGGGGAAACATTTATTCACAGTTTAGGAAACATTGGTTGAATTCCAATTATGTGTTAGGCACTCTCCTGGGCTTGGGCTCTGGGTGTGAAAAAGGCAACCACCTACCCCTTAGGTTGCTCAGAAAATTAGTTTACTCTCCTCCAGGGGAAGTAAGCTTCTGATAAGACATTAAATTTATGAGTTACTCCTTTTTTTGCCAGTCTCTGTGCAAGGTACTTCTTTCGTTTCCTGCTTAGCACAGGCCTGTGAGAAAGATGTGGAAACTGTGCCTGTGAGGGATTAGATAACCTGTCCAAAGGCCTACAGCTAGATTCAAGGTTAGCCCCAGGTCACTTTGGCTCTCACAAAGGCTCTTTTGTCCTAACCTAGGGGCCATCTGCTGCTACACACCCTGCAGTCCAGTCAGGTGCTGGTAAAATCGGTCCTGCCACGCTCCATGTGCGGGCAAGGGCAGGAATAGCAGAATTTTAAAGTTCTCTCAAGCAATACTGTTTCCACTGCCGTTTCCTACTTCTTCCTTTAATGGTTGGATGCGCACTCGCCTGGACCATGATGCAGGCTTTGTGTAAGGCTTGCTTGTGAAACAAACGAACAAACAAACAAACAAACAAACAAAAACTTTTGGGTTTTTTTTTTTGAAGCCCAGGTCAACCATCAGTCATTTTTCTTAGATATAAACATATTAGCCTGGTGTCAAGAAAAAGTACTTACCAATTTTTCGGAGCGTAAGATGCACCAGACCATAAGACGCATGCAGGTATTAGAGGGGGAAAATAGGAAAAGAAATTTTGAAGCAAAAGATGTGGTAAAATATTTAATAACATAAATAACATAGGCTGCCCCCCCCCACAGTGAGCCAGGTAAGCTACATTCAGACTATAAGACGCACCCCCCCCCCCTTTTTGCGGGGGGGAGAGAAAGTGCATCTTATTATCTGAAAAATACGGTATTTTATTCTGGGAGGAGAACTTTGTAACTTAAATTTAAATATTTTAAAAAATCATTAAAAAATGAATGAGAATTTTCAGTAATCGTATCTCCTAAAAGTGTTGTTTTCTTTTAAGAATTCAAAGTCTGATGTTATCTCAATTTCCTGCATTGCTCTAATGCAGTGTGGAGCTAGCTACAAGCTTGATAAATTACGTGTTTTGATAAATGAATAAAATGGCAAGAATCACTAACAGAAAACACTTGCCAAGAGGGTGTTTCTTGTTTCTACTATGTTTACAGGTATCTGAAGTTTTCATCCCCACTCTTTGGGTACAAAGTCGATGAACAGAGAGGTGCTTCATTTTCAGTTTAGTGATACTTGAGTGCCTTCTTTTTGAGGGCATGGCATGCCACATTCAATATTATATGCCCTCAAAAGTGGCATGAGCCACTTTTAATATTAGTTACTCCTTTAAAAACATGCTGTTTTATTTAAGCATTTACAAATTCGTGGCTCCCTTGAACACTTTGATGGTTTCATTGGAAATAAAAGGGAACCTGTCTTACTCTCAACTGGAGACACAGTTGAGTGTTCGTGTGTGTTATTGCCAAACAGAACGGATCCAGCACATGTTTTTTAGTTGCGATGTGCTCTAGGATGTGGAATTCCCTTATGATTGACAGGATGTGTAGTATCCTTGTGAGGGCTGCCTCACATGTTTAATGTACAGCTTGTTTTGTCTGGGGACTGCTACTCAGAACTCTGCCATCTGTAGTGGGTGGCAACCAAATCTCAGTCTTGAAGAATTCATCTGTTAATTTCTCTTTCTCTGACTTGATGACACCATTGTGGTTACTTCTCCTCCCTCTCCAATCAATAACATCTCATTTTCCATTATTACATCTTAAGTATATTGCAGTGGTTACAGGCTGTTAAATTTTTATTTTAGAAATGTGATGGCTGGAAAAATCTGTGTGGAAAATGTATAGTAAGGGTTCAAGTTCTCCACACAGGGTGGTCTTTCAGATGAATTAGTGTCGATGGGAGAGTACCTCTACCTGCCTACATTTCTCAGTGTTAGCTCACCCAGCACATGCCCCCATTTTATAGATGAAGACCTTGGAACTTGGGGATGAAGTCACATGCCCACATGGGTGGCTGTAGCTCCCAGAGTTCTCCACTCTGACTCCACTCTTCCCTGTTGCTTCTTTTAAGCTTTAGGAATATTGGGGGATTTTAGAAGCAGAGTCTTATTTTTATTTGGCTATCAGGAAAGACATATTTGACCATCAATAAAGACCATCCATAATTTTCTGTACCTAAATACGGGAGTGACAGGCCTCATACCATGACTGAACTTGAGGTCACAAATCGGTATTTGGCAAACGTTAGAGACCCCCTGAAGGGTAATTGTCTATACATCTCTATGTATTCTTAATGCTTCGTTTGATCTCCAAAGGACACCACTTTTTGGGGAGAGTGCGGGGAGATTCTTGCTTTTCACCAATGAATTTCAAATTTAGAAAGAAAATAATTAAAAAAAGTTGTGTGGGAACCTTTCTTGTGTGGGAAGGAATGGAAATTGTCATGGAATATATTCTCAATTAGAGGATGAGTGTGGTTTAAGATTGCTTGGCCTGGTGGGCTTGTGCAAATTTGATATTGGACAGTGGCTCACTCTCACCTGGCAATGCCCTTGCGTAAGCCCACCGCGGGGGTGACTTTTTCCACAATGGGCTGGGCTCTGGTGCTGGTGGGAGGCGAGGCACAGCATGTTGGAGTTTCCCCTTCCTCCGACGTTCCTGCTGGTCTGTCTAGGGGCCAGTGGAAGGGAGGGGTGGCTCTGGGCTGGTGAACGAAGTGGGAGGAATGGGAAAAACTCAGCTCTTGGGCCCCTTAGCTGTTCTTTCAGGGAGGTGCTCTCTGTGCTGTGCGAGCCAACGTGCTCCTCAGAACGTGCATTTTGATGACACAGAAAAATCTGTAAGGAGTGGTTTTGCCCTCAAGCAATGAACTGAACAGATTTCAGTGGTAAGAACAGGGGCAGTTTTGTCGAAATCCATGACTTATTTCTCTCTCTCTTCTTTTCTCACCAACCCCTTCCCCCCATCAAGTTTAGTGTATTATCTGTTGCTTTTGTCTTCATAATGTTTGCATGGGCGTTTCCACCCTAGGACATGCCCAGGGCTTTCTCTTGTACAACCTAAAACCACCCTCCTCATCCTTCCAGCTTATCCTGGCTGCTCCTGTCGAAACAGTTTAAGATTCTCAGGAGCTGTGTGGCCTGAGGCAGTTACCTCATCTCTCTGTGCCTCAGGCACCTCATCTGGAAATGACCAGGATGATAGTCCCTACCTTTTGAGCTTTTGTAGGTTTTAGGTGACTTGATACATGTAAAGCCCTCAAAGCAAGCCAGGCACACAGTAGGTGCTTTACCAGTGTTATCCGTTTTTGTTATTGTTACTGCTCATTTCCCACCCACACGGAAATCTCTCAGATGGCAGGCAGCCCTGATGGGGTAATGTCCAACGTGGCCCGAGCAGGCCTCCCTTAACCTGCATCTTTCTGCCTTCTTCCTTGGTACTCATCTACCCCACCAGCCTACTGGGCTGTGAGGCCTTCCCCTCTGACTGCTCAGTCCTATTCATCTGGGCATCTTTCCGCACACCTTCCTCCATGGAAGGCTCTTTTGCATGGAATTATAGTAGTCCCCGCTTATCCACAGAGTATACAAGACCCCCAAGTGGATGCGTAAAACCAGGGACAGTACCAAACCCTATGTATGTTATATTTCTTCCTAGCCATACATACTTTTGGTAAGTTTATGAATTAAGCACAGTAAGAGATTAAACACAGTAACTCATAATAACAGAACAATTGTAACAGTATACTGTAACAAAAGTTATGTGAGTGTGATCTCCCTGTCTCTTTCTCTTTGATAACCAAGAGGTCTACTAAGTGACTGCGGGGAGCTTATACCACGAGGACAGGCCGGACAAGGAGTCAGTCATTCAATGCCTGTGTAGGGTGGAGTCGTACCGCTTGAGATTTCATCCTACTACTCAGAATGGTGCGAAATTTAAAATTTAGGAATTGATTATTTCTGGATTTTTCCATGTAATATTTTCCACCTGTGGCTGACTGAGGGTAACTGAAGCCATGAAAAGCGAAACTCTGGATGGGGGTGGGGTACTGTATTCCGCTCACCGGTGTTGCCACCTTCACGGTTTGACCAGCTCCCCCCTCTCTACTTTTCTGGGACCTCCTGCTCTTCTTCCTTTTCTTCCCTCTGTTTCTTGTGCCTTTTGATTATACCTTTACCTGCTGCCCCCAACCCACTTCTACTTTTTATTATTAAACAGCTTAAACAATGGAAGGAAGGTTGCACAGAGCTGGGTTGTGTGACTAGAAGAACTGACCTCAGCAGCCGGAAGGGACCCTGAAGGCACCTCACCCTGAAGGCACCTCACCCCAGGGGGTGTAAAGTAGAGGGAAATCAAAGCACTTGAGAACTCAGTTGCTTACCCCAATTCAATGGCAGATTAGTAGGAGGATAAACAGAAGTGTCCAGGGAACAGATCTTCAGCCCTTAGATTTTGCTTAATGACGTCAAAGTTACTTTCATGTCATTTTATGGAAAAACTGTACTTTAAACTACAGGAACTTTTACCTAATTGGTTTTTGTGTGTGCATGGGTGTATGTGTGGCTCACATTTGTATTTTAAAATAGAGTAATTTGCTTTGAATTTGCTAAATTTAAAGTGTATATTGTTAATCTTAGGGATGTATTTTAAGACCACCTATTTAAATGTTTTTGTGAAACACAATATATCATTTTTGAATAAGTTCTTTCCAATTTGTGGTTTTTAATTCATCCAAATTCCCTATATATCTTATTAATAATGAAGGTGAATTAAACAAGGCCCTGGCATTTGGATATATTTATTCAAGATCCGGTCCACAGCTTTGTTTTCAACTGGTTTTGCTTGACAAAGCCCTACATGCTTTTTTTTTTTTTATTTTAAGTTATTATTTATTTATTTTTAGACGGGGGAAGGGAAGGAGGAAGAGAGGGAGAGAAACATCAATGTGTGGTTGCCTCTCATGCACCCCCAACTGGGTACCTGGCCCGCAACCCAGGCACGTGCCCTGACTGGGAATCTAACTGGCGATCCTTTGGTTTGCAGGCTGGCACTCAATCCACTGAGTCACACCAGCTAGGGCACCCTCTATGCTTAAAATTTTTTTTACCTAATCTAATAATTGGTGAGACAGAGGTTTGTAATTACATAATATCCAGAGTTAAAAATGTGAAAAATAAGGCTGGTAGCATTCCCTTTTAACGTGTTAGATAATAATTCTTTCTTTCTGAAGCAAGTGGAAGGGCAGGTGTTTCTCTGTGAGACCAGGAGGCAGTCGCTTGGGTCTGTGAACAGATGCTCAGAAATCAGCTTGTTGGCCTCCCCAGATACGGTGACAAAGTTCAGGGTAAACGTCCATCTTCCCCTCTCTAACTGTCACCGTCCCTTCTGCTCACTGATGTTGAGCTGATGAGAGTGGATGAATAATTTATATCATAGTATAAGCTTCGTCAGAGACCCGCAAAGATTTCTTTAAGGGTTTAGATGTAAAATCTTTTTGAATGAAGCCCTAAATTATTAATCGTGTGAAACTAGGGTCTGTTTCTTGCCTGTGGTGTGTATGTGCTGCTGTATTTTGAAACTGAATGATTTGTGGATCTCTTTACCAATGGTTCCTCTTTTTTGGTCTAATGCAGACAGCATGGAGGAAATGGAAAGTTTTAGGCATTTTTACAGCCACCACTGGAGGTGTTTTATTGAGGCCCTGATAATTCAGTAGATGAAATAAAATTAGGCTTTTGGGCCTCAGTTTTCTGATCTGTAAAATCAGGGGATGCATGGAACATTCTTTCTGGCTTGCAGTTCCATGATTCTCTTTTATAGAATTTGTGCGGGATGTCTAGTATTTATGGGAAGTGACTTGTAAGCCACTAAAAAGAGACAGAAATCAGGTTATCAGTTACAAGGTTGTTTTTTCAGTGCAGTCTCTGCCAATCCAAGCCTTGTTATAACCACAACGTGGCAAGATCTGATGTCCCATGATTATTTCTTTCACTTGAGAATGCGGCAGCTACATAGATCTATCACAGCAGTTGTTACACTGGTGCGTTGCCCCATATCCATCACAAGAAGAAAATCCATCACACTTTTGACTACTTTTTCCTCTCCAAGAAAATGATCTTTAAGAGAATGACATGTAATATAGACTTTACTATTTTTAAGTCATCAGAGAAACTGCATCTGAAATAAAATCAATACATGATGCAGTAGTTTATTTACATTTAAAATATTGAATGGCAAAGCATTTTATCAGAGACTTTGGAACCAAATACCCATCCCAGACATACAGGCCGTGGGAGAAATGCGGGCCTGCCCATTGTGCGCAGCAGCCAGCTGTGGTTCCGTTGTTCTACGTATGTCTCAGCTGCACTAACAGAATGAAGTACATTCATGAGAGGTTAAGGAGTGAAGGTACTTTCAGGGTCGGTATGTTTAGAGATTTGTTGCTTAAAAAAAATTCCACTTTATAATCTCAGTCAATTTAAGTTAATCATGATGGCTCCCAGGCAGCTCAGAAGAACAAAAGCGTAGGCTTACCCTTCATATTTGTGTTTTTACTTTGCACTCTGTTTTATAGGTATAGGTAATACTTATGTGTTGCTGTTGCATCTTTTTAGAGAATTTCTTTCTTTTAAATTTTCTATAGCAGTTCAATAGCATAGAAATTACTGGTCCTTAAAGTTTAAAATAATTGGCCAATAAAACCAAATGGGCACTGAGTGTTTTTGTTGGAATAAATTATGTTATACAGTTCTTAATTTCTTCTTTGTTACTGGTTTACATTTGAGAATTGAAATCTATACAGAAAACCATCAGTTGAATTAAGATTTTGCAATTTTATTGTGAATTGTTTTGCAACATGTACGTGTATCATGACATCATCACATCAATCACCTTAAATTTACATGATGTCATGTCAATGACATCTCAATAAAGCTGGGAAAAGAACCAAACTCTTGTCATGAAATTATACATTGGATAACCTTAATTTACCCAATAAAAATTTAAACACATAGTTATTTATAATTTTATTTGTGTTTTCTCTTTTTCTTTCTTTGGGTCTGTATATTCTTCCTCCACAAAATCCAGCTTCTGGAATTACTTATTTATTCTAAGGCTTTTTGGTTTTCTATGTGCTTTTCCATGTGATCTTTAGCCTTCTGTTCTCCTCCAGCTTCCCAACTGTATTTCAGTGGCCCCACTCTGATACAAAGTGTGGTCACGTTCATAGGATAACCTGGAACCCACCGGCCTGTAGCCCTGCCTGGGAGCAGAAGCCCTTTGCCTCTGTGGTGGTTCTCTTTCCCCTTCATTCTCCTTCTGAAAGATGTAAGAACTCACAGGCTTTTGTGTCTGTCAGGCAGTTCCCTGCACATCTGCCATCGGCTGCCTTCGGCCGTCAGTGCCATTGGTGGCCAGGGTCCCAATGGTTTACAGCCCCCGTCACTGCGTCGGCTTCAAAAAGGGGCTCCTTTCTCTTTATCACTCTAGTCCAGGCTTGGTCATACACCTTTCCCTTCCTTTCTCAAAGATTTCTAAATCGAGGTTATATCATTTAACATGACTTTATTAAAGTTTAGGGTAGTAAGAGAAAATTACAGTACAGAGAGTAATTTACAACTGAGAGGTTTGATTATTTTAGGGATTCACAGGGCCAGGCCGTTGCCAAAGTTTTATTTTAGGGTTGATGCATCCCCTGGCTCTGGCTGCCTTTATTGGGGATGGAAATTAGTATTCCCTGCTATTCGTGGACACCTGCAATTCCGTCCATACTCCTGAGATGCCAGGCCAAAGTCTCACCAGAATTGGAGAAAAAAGGGAGAGGCGAGGCCAAAATCTTACTAGAATTTCTTTCTCAGCCTAACTTTATTTCCTCTTTCAGGATCTACCTCTTCCCAGGATGACTGATGAAAAGACACTCATTTCCATCAAAGGATATGTCACAATTAGCCAGAATGTTATTAGCTTAACCTATAGCTCCAGCCAGACAACCATATAATACAGTGGTCCATAGTTTTTAGCTTTGTGTTACATATGCTTTGAGTGATCTGTGTACCCCGTGAAGCTGTGGCTGCTTCTTCAGCACCACAGCCTTCACCAGATTGTTAAAGTGTTCTGATATCTCCCCAAAAGATTAAGAACCACCTCAGTAGTTTAATATCTGGTCATTGCTTCAACTTTGGACTAATTGGTAGGACATCCATTGTTTCATTTAAAAGGTAGGCCTTCACTTACGGTCCTTCCTCCATCAGCACCTAAAGATAGGGCTTTCATATCTTCTCTCCAGATACGTGTGCCTTTGCTCCTGATCTTCTACAAACACCAGTTCAAATACAGGTCTTCTACTCCATGGAGTCATTTGTAAGAACCATAGGTGCCAGAGAAGCATTCTTTGGTAATGAAGCATTTCTCCAGATTTAGCAGATCTTCAGAGATGCAATTCCGCCTAGGCTTTACAGCCGCAGCCTCCTCACAATTTTCATTTCATAAGACATCTTTGCATAATTAAAGTTCCTATTTGGCTGGTCTTTCTAGGACAAAGATAGTCTTCTACAAAGGGATAGAGTTTGGAGACCTTAAAGCTGAAATTTAATTAGTTTGAATTCTTATAACCACATATACCTCCTTCTCCCAAAAGTCTTTGCAAGATGGAAACTTGTCTGAGGCACCTGCCCTAGGACTTGGGTTCCAGTGGAATGATATTGGTGGCAAAAGGTTTCCTTTTTCCTGCCACATCTTGCTCCTGATATCTCATCTTGTCTCCTGTTACACTTGGAACTCGGGCATCTGTACTGGCTTGAAGTCGTCGGATTCTCCATTTCCCTCATAGTTAGTTCCCTTGGACTCTAGCGAAGTCCCTCTTTCTTTTCTGAAATTTCAGGGCAGCTTGCCTTGCATTGTAATGAGCCCGATTTACAATGTCTGGCAATGCATTTACTAAATGCTATTTCTCTTTTGTGTGTGGGACTCATTCACTGTTCTAAGTAATGCATGGATGTTCATTCCAGTCTGGACCTAGGGTTAGGTGTAGGAGTGGGATAAAGGCATTTGCATTGGGATTACAGCTTTGAAAATTGGGGACCAAGGCAAAATAGTCTTGAGGTGTCTTACTAAGAGAAAAGAATGTTCCAGAAAGGCTTTTCTGTCATGCACTTTCCAGCATGTTTTAGTTTGAAAAACCGTATTGCTCTTTTGCCTCTCTCTACTGTTTTACTCTCTCTGTGGCTCTCCTTGTAAGAGGTGGGTCTTAGGCTTTGAAAACAATCAGCTAGGTAGTTTCTGATACTATTATTAGGCTTGAAAGAAACGAAATCCGAGAGATGCAAAATCGGGTCACCAATCTAGCTGACTGTCCATTTCCGCAGGAGAATGTAGTTTCCTGCTCAGGTGCCATCAGTGAAGATTAGTGAAGACCTCTCACTTCCATTCCCCACACTGTAACTAAGGAGGTAGATTGCAAAATCACATTTCTGAATGAAGCCACAATCAGTGCAAGGCTAGAAAATTTCTCCAGATGTAATCATACTTGCTTCCTGTCTTTGTTTCCATGATAAGATTTCCCCCTCTATTGGTATGTTTTTAGGAGTATTTTAAAGGAAGCTGAGAGTGAAAAGTCTCAAACACTTTTTATATCTATTTTACCTATTGTATCATTACCTTACTAGTAAATCATTTTATCTGAAATATTAAAATTTTTTATAGATGATTTTACAAAATTGTAATTTGTGATCATTTAGACATTAATAGGCAGTTCTAATCAACTTAAAATAACATCTTTCCTGCTGATTTTTAGAGTTTTGAAATTTTTAAAAAAGATTTTATTGATTTATTTTTTAGAGACAGGAGAAGGGAAGGAGAAAGAGAGGGAGAGAAACATCAATGTGTGGCTGCCTCTTATGAGCCCCCCCACCTGGCCCACAACCCAGGCCAGGGTTTCCCTGACTGGGAATCGAACCTGCAACCTTTGCTTTGTAGGCCTGTGCTCAATCTGCTGAGCTACACCAACCAGGGCAGAGTTTTGAAATTTTACATGAAGGAAATATAAAATTAGGAAGCACCCAATGGAGATTAAGATGAAAGACTTTCAGTGTAATACCAACTTTTAAGTGTCTTAGCTGATTGTTTTATTGTAAAGAATTTGATAGTCCTCTTTAGTATTATGAAATATTCCATTTTGAACTGGATTAAATAATTACTTTACAGCATTACTAATACCTTAGTTTAAAACAGAGTATGGGAAGAAAAATTGTTTCATGATAAGCCATTTTGTGACCTTTACTAAATTACACATTCTCCCCTCCCCTCACCCGATCGTTTTGCACTATTACCATTGTCATCTATGTTCCAGAAAAGGAGATAGTTTGCGGTGCTTTCAGCCCTAAGTGGCAGTTCTGACCCAGGTTCCTGTGGCTGGTGGGGTTTCCACTGACTTCCCAGGTGGCACCAGGTAGCAGGACGAGTGTTTAGCCTTGAACTGTAGCCGGAGGCCCAGCCTGTGTTGCCTCTGCATTTTGCTGGTTGGGCCCTGTCATCTGTCTGTTGCAGTGTGCTTTTTCATGGTATTGTTTTGAGCTGTTGATGCTCAGGCTTGATCATTTTGATTCCTCTTTCCCATGGCCCTGTCATCCTTTTGTGTTTAGCTGTTTTTCATATTATTTATTTTCCTCAGATGCATAGAGGATGGTTTCTGCGGCCGCTATGAGAAAAATACCATAGACTGGGTGGCTTAAACAATAGAAATTTATTTTTCATAGTTCTTTCTGGAGGCTGGGAATTCCAAGATCAAGGCACTGGCAGATTTGGTGTCTGGTGAGAGCCTGCTTCCTGGCACATACAAGGCTGTCTCCTATCTGTGTCCTAACATGGCAGAATGGGCAAGGGAGCTTGCTGGGGTCTCTTTTATAAGGGCACTAATCCTTTTCACGAGGGTTTCATCCTCATGACCTAAACACCTCCTAAAAGCCTCACCTCCAGATATCACCACACTGTGGATTAGGTTTTAACGTATGAATTCAGAGGGGGATACATACATTTAGTCTATAGCAGATAGTTTAATATATTGTGTATTAGACTTGCTGACAAAGCTTAGCATAGAGCAAAGAGTCATTGAGAACTAGAACCAAAAAGGGATTTTAATGTCATCTAGACCTACCTGACATCACACAAATGCCATGGCTGAGGCCTAGAAAGTTTTGATGATTTCGACAAGGTGACCTGAATGCTAGTAGTACAGTTGAGACTACTGGAAATTCCTTTCCCTAAGAGGGGGCCTAACCAAGTCTCTCTTCTCCTGCCTATGCTTATTTCAGTGTCTGGACTTGTAATCATGCATGGATTCCTGTGGCTCATCACTAAGAACAGAGCATCCACACTCTCTAAAGTAAATGAGCTATAGTGCAGATCTTCTTTTGTGGGTTCTTCTTATTTTTAATACACTGGTTGCAGCATATGCTGGGAGTCTGCCAAACATTTTCAAATGTAAACTATTGAATAATTTCAAGTATTTGTATTCATTAGTACTCATAAGTACAAATGTCATTTCTGTCTTTTAAAGTGTGCAAAATCTAGGACTTTGAGGGCTTGGCAACCAACGTATGGATACCTTTATTTTGAAATTTGTTTTGTTTGCAATTAACGAAAGATATGGGCGGGAGGCTTTTTCTGAAAGTTTGGCTGAGGTCCTAGAATTTGTACATGCCTTTGTCGTAGGCTCATGCTGTATATCACATCTAATGTCCTCAGCGCCTGTTCTTGGCTTTGACTAACCAAGTTAAAGATGAGTGGAAGAGGATTTCTCTTCTGCTTCCAAGGGATTATATCATAGTAAATATTTAGAAAGAGTTCAAAAAAATGTGTTGAAATATACATTACATAAAATTTACCATTTTAACTTTTTAAGTGCACGGCTAAGTGACATTAAGAGCACTCACATCCCTAGGCGACAGTCAGTACTCTGCATCTCTGTGTCTCTTTTTGTCCTGCAAAACCGAAACTCTTTGAGGTCAGATATTTTGTACCTACAAAATATCTATAAAGCTGAAATAACAAAATTCTTGTGGTAGAGGGTGCAGTAGTGACATATCATTAATTTGATTTGTATTCTCTATTTCTTTAATACTTCAACATCTTCAACATTTATGTGTTGTCTTATAAATAGTGCCATTTAATATTCAAAACTTATGGGAGGTAGACATTGATATTCCCACTTTATAAATGAACAAACTGAAGTGTTCATAGAGCAGGGATAATGAAGGAGTCAGGATACCAGCTTAGGGGGGTTGCCCTTAAATCCTGTCTTTTTCCCTGATACTGCACTTCAGAACTGGGGCTAATCTTTTCTTTCTTTATCTCTCTTTGTTTGGTGGGGGTAGGGTAGGTGTTGATAAGAAGGGTGATTTGTGGAGATTTGTTTTAAACGGTGGGTCTTCCCCTGACAACAGACAGTCTTGTTCATAACCTTGGGCATCTCATCAGATCAAGGATTGTTGTGCTTTGCCCAAACACTTAGTAGATGCAGCAGATGTCTATTCAAATATTCCTTTAAAAAATGCCTGAAATTGTATTTAAATTACTCCCATTATTCACTAATTAAATCGCAGATTGTTTTTCCTGGGGATATTGTGCTGGGCTGAGTTTCTTCAATTGTTTGTGTTGGACAATGACAAAATAAATCTTTTGCACTGGAGCTTGGTGAAAAATCTTGCTGAATGTGCTAAATAATTCCACAATCATCTTACAACAGATTTATTTTTTTTTTAAATCTATTTTCTTTTTCTTTCTTTTTTTTTTTTTTTTTTTTTTTTTGGCAAGATGGAGCATGGACAGATAGTGGGCTTTTGTTTGTTTTTATTTCTGTGGTTTGATTCTGGTGCTTAAAATACCTGGAGGGTCCATGATACAATGGAGGCCCATGTGCTCTATTAAATGTATCAGCTCCCTTGCTCAGCATGGATTTTTGCCGAGAACAGCACAATGGAATTCAGACATTTTAAAACCACGTGTGTGTTTCTCACATGGATGCCTCAACTTAAATCTTTAATCAGTCTTTTCAAGAGGTTAGGGTCGGAACCCATTTGCCCTCTGACTTCATCTATGGTCCTTATCAATTGTAGCCTTGCTTGCTAGATAGTGTTTACAGAACCTTCTCCTGTGTGCTATTGTAATTTACAGAGAGAGGGGGAAGAAAAAAGAAAACTGGGAGAAGGAATGAGCCAGAAGAGTTCACTGTCCCTCTAGACCAGAGGCTTGTCACAGTAAGCCCTTGATAGTTTTGAACAGGATTGTTTGCTTGCTTTTAAAACGTAAATTGTTTTGGTTCCTCTAAAAAAATGCACAAGAATTTCATGCTAATGTTCACACCTAACCACAGATAATTAAGACTTTGTTCTCAGAATAAATACCTGAGTCTTGTGAGCACTGGCTTTGGAGCAGCCAGTATGTATGCTGAGCCTTTCACGTGCATTAACATAGATCACTATAACCTGGTGAGGAAGGTGGTCTTCCCCCACTCGACAGATGAAGAAACTAAGGTTCAGAGAGGTTAAGAGACTTGCTCAAAGGTCTCAGCAAGAATAAATGCAGATCTGGGATTGTGTTCATTCTGTGATAGAAGTGCTTAGGATTTTGAAAAAGCAACATTAGTTTTTCTAGGATTGTTGCTGATGTTAATGTTCTTTAGACTTGAGAACCCATGTGGAAGCAACTTAAGCATATGGATGTTAAAGTCAATCTCAGATAAAATGTAAGAACTTTGTTCCGCTTCCCAATGTGCTGACTCTGGCAGAACTGAAGTGGGGAGCTGTCGAGCTACCAAAATATTGGATGGGAAGCCGAATGCTTTTTCAAATCAAGTGCCTCTGAGTGACCCAAGACAGTTGGTGAGAAAGAGTTTGTCACCAACACAAATAATAGGGAAGAAGTGTTAGATGCATTTGAAGCAACCCAGAGATTTCCATGTGGAGCTGTTGAGAAGACACCAAGGAGTGCGAAGAAAGGAAGGTTGCCTGGTGTACCAGATAGAATAAGGGCTGGCTCTTAGCACCACAGATGGGAACTGCAGCAGCAAATAACAGAGACCCAAAAGAAAGACATTTCCATCTGGATTCATTCAGAAAAGAATGTCGGAGAACTGTAACAGTGAAAGCAAATAAATCACCACTGGTTCTGTCAGATCAAAATGCAGGGCGAATTTAAATAGTTTTTTTTCACGTACATATTCTTATTTTGAGGTACTCTCTGCCATATAAATTATGTTGTCGGTAAAGACCTGTTTTAGCCTTAATGCATTTCTTCTTTCCACAGAATATTACACCCCTTTATTGTTAGGCAAACATTTCCCTAGTTAATTTGTGGAATACAATGCAAGTATTTTGTTCTTAATATTGTTTCCCAGTGTTTGTTTTAAGAGATTCTGTGGCAGACACAATCATGTTGTTGCCTAGCTGTGTTGCAGTGTTGGAGAAATGCTGAGGTAGCTCAGTGACCTTCTGTAGGGTAGTGATGAAATTCAGGGCTAGAGGGGCATTTATAGGTCAGTGGGAATAAAATGTTGCTTATTTCTAAATGTCAAGTCACAGTGACCTACTTTTTTTTGCTTATCTTTTCCATGATTCATACATGATTTGGGGGGCTTTCTCTCTTTATTTGCTGCCTCTTCTCATAGATCTTTGTGGTCTGGCACTCACCTGCTAATGTGGATCTTTTAATCATATTTTCAATTAAAAAGTATGGAAGAAGATTCTGACACATTTTATTAGACAAATGGAAATTGTGTTGTGTTTGTATATAAAAAGATTTTCTTCATTGAAACTGGCAGGATTTCATGTACTTATCCGTGTGTGTGTGTGTGTGTGTGTGACGGGCCTCTGTGAGAACCGCTTGAAAGCAATGAAAGCTTTCCCCAAGGAAAAAAATCCATATATTCAAACGCACATAAGATTTTTTTTCATGCAATTTCAAATAGTGGATTTATCCTTGGACTCCTGGTTTGAATCCTTTGTTCTGAAATATCAAAATTCATTTTGAATATACTTGGCTTTGGGCACTAGCTATTTGTGTGGTCCCCAGAGAAAGGTGGTCTTTTGAGGTATGAGACTTGGTAGGAAATTTGGATATTTCTAGATTACAAGCAAATACACAATGGGACACGCCTGTATAAGGCAAGGAGAGAGCCTTAGTTTGAAAGTGTGTGTCATGGGAATGTTAGATTGGGGAGAAATAGGACTAGACAAATATTAGAAAGCATAATTAACAGCTTAGTTTTTTTAAAAACTTGGAGCAAACGATGCGGGTTTACAATATAACAAGTGCAATGAAGACAAATAAAGGTACATATTTACCGCTGCATTAGACCTTGAGCATGAAAGACTGAAATCCTTGAAGGCAGGGACCACATCCCAGTAATGTATGTTCAGGGAACTCCTATGTGTGAGTAAATAATTGGCTCTGGGAGTGGGAGAGGCCAGTTCTCATTAGAGATGTTCTGGGAGGAGATGTTTTGAGTCAGAGCTTTATCTTGAAGCTTATTGGATTTAAACTATTTTCCCCTGAGGCATCTCCAGGATAAACCACCTTGAATGGGAGGAAAACCTGGAAGAGTTGTGAGGCCTTCTGAACCTCCTTTCTCTTCAAGGTATAGGGCTGCCTTACCTCCCCAGGTCCTGGAATGCCACCAAGAGAATTGCAGCTAAACTCAGTGCAAACCTTGGCCTAAGAGGAGAAGCCAGTTGTCATCCTAGACGGTATTTACCATTCTACTAGCATTATATAAAAGAGGCTACAAAACAAAAAACTTCTCTTCATCTTCCCGTAAATGCCAACAGTCCCCTGTCTCTACTACTCACATGACAGCTGTAAGTAATACCTTATAATGCCTCAGTTTGTTTGCTGGACCGGAAAGCCTGAAAGTCAGGCATCGTTTCTAACATAAGTCGCTAGCTCTTTTACTACCACAGCAAGCTGAGCACATTGGTATTCAGCAGGTAGAGCAAATATTAAAAAGGCTGGGTAGTTACCGTCAGTTAAAATCTCTAAATATTCTTCTTTTAATTGTTTCCAACTCATGATCAAGTTGGAAAAACAGTTCAAGGTGATGTGTCAGGAGCAGAGCCATTTGCTTGTCAGTATGCTAGCCTGTAACTCACCCTACATCTCTATTGCAAGTAAATCGCAGTCTTTGGGGTTTTTTGTGTGTGTTCCATTGTTGTTTTTGATGTATAGAATCATAATGGATGGAATTACAGTCCGATCATTTTAATGTATGGCCTTGGCTACAGGCAGGGATGAAGCTGATTCATTCATTAAATAACCATTCATTGACTACCATATGCTAGGCATTATTTTATGTGCCAGTGACCTAAATATGAATAAGATGTGGTATCTGCTTACAAGCAGCTCTCAGTTTGGTAGGGGAGATAGATGCATAAATAGTAAATTGCAATATGTAGTGTGTTAGTGGCCAGAGAGAAGTGAGGCAAGGAAGGACAAAGGAGGGACTAATTGATTCTGCTTGGGGTAAGGAGTATGAGCCAGGCCCAAGGACAGGGTGAGGAATGAGACTGGAATGGAGATATTTCAAACAGAGGGAAGAGCTTGTGCAAAGCACGGAAGGAGGTTGGGAGATCTCTGAGTGATATGCCTGGGGTGTAGGAAGCAAGGACCAGGAGTGGCTGGGAATGAGATGAGAGGCAGTGTGTGGAGACTGGGGAAGGGATTTTGACAACCTCCCCCACCACTGCTAGCACTGCCCCCGTGCAGAGTAGTTTGGATTTTTGCTTGTGGGCACTAAGTGCTTTTGAATAGGTGAAAGCAGGTTCTGAGTACCAGTTTTTATTTTTTTATTATTATTTTTTATAGTGAATATTTACACCCAGATCTCAGTTCTTGCCTGGGATAAATTGTAAATAAGGACTGTACTTGGCCAGAATAGCTATTTCTTCATGCTCCAACAAATTATTAGGGAAGCTTAAACAAAAGTCAGGTAGGGCAGGGGCCTAAACTAGCACAAAATCATTGTAGAAGGTAGGGAGATCCTCTTGAATATGTTTAATTATTTATTTGCTTAGAACTAAAGAGGAATAAGTATGAACTTGAAGTGTTTCTCATTTTAGCATTTTGGCTCGGGGATCATACATAGTAAGGCTGATGGTTTTATCAGTACTGTCCTTTCTAAACAAACTGAGGCTGATGTCAGAGAGTAAGTGGCCAGCAGTATAAATAAAACAGGAGCAACAGTAAACAATTAGAATACTGAGTGTAGGTTGCCTTGCACTTGGTGGGGTAAGAGAAATACTTAGACCCTGTATAACCTGCATGACTGGATTTCCATCCTATGAATGTTTCCATGTTCTGGCCCCCTATTCAGTGCCTGAGAAGTAGTTTTAGTAGGAAAAAAACCCAACAATTCCACTTTGTTATACATATGGTAGCGTTGTTCATTGTCACCCTGTTCATTCCTTTACCCAAGAATAAATATTTCTTGAGCAGTTATGAAGTGCTACTCTTGTAGGTTAAATTTCAGGAAACATTATTCATTTATTTATTTTTAAAAGACTGTCTTTGGAGCCTATTTTCAGGAAAACACTTGCCATGGAGACTTCAGGGACTGTTTAAGTGATAACTTTGGCATTAGTTAATTAACTTTTTAATTCAATAGATACTTATTTTGAATATGAATACTATGCTTGGCACTGGCACTGGGCATTGGTGATGAACTCCACAGGTTCAGCCCCTGTCTTCGTGGGGTTCCTGTTCTACGGAGGTACTGACAAACAGTAATGGCATTGGAGTATATCCTGAGAGATGGTTTCAGCGTAAACATGTGGTTACATGGGTCAGTACAGGTATGTTATGAAGCCCAGATATGGAGGAAAGATTTCTTGGAGAAAGTACTATCTAAGCAGAGACCTGATGAAGAGCAAGAGTAAGTCCAAGGAAGGGGGAGAAGGAGTGACACTGGGAGGGTGTCGCAGGCATTTACGGGAGAGTGTGGCTGAAGTCCAGGGTGGAGGGTGGAGGGTGGAGGGTGGAGAGAGAGTTTGTGGGGAGAGTTAGAAGCAGCTGACCCTGGCTGTCTTGTGGGGTAAGAGGTGGAAGCAGAGACATTGAGTTGGGCTGGAGCACTGCATAGAGCCCAACAGACTTTGAGTTCCTTTCAGATGTGTGGAATTCATTCTAGTGCCAGTAGGAGATTTACTTCCTGGAAAGATCAGTTGAGCCACTGTGTGAAGAACGGATGGGGAGAAGACAGGCAGAGTTGGGTGGTTTCTGCCCTAATTTGGTTGGAAGACAGCAGTGGCCTAAGAGAGTGTCTTTGGGAATGTAGAAAAGTGGCTAGAGTCCAAAGATATTTAGGACTTAGATTCTAAATGGGACTTGGTGACGGACCGGAGGTGGTGGTCTAGGGCAGCTGGTAAAAAGAGGGTGTTTTCCTTCAGCTAGGAAACATAGTACTTACCTATAGGGGTGGACTTTTTAGTGTGATTCAAAACGTATTAAACTGTTTGATCTGAGAAACCTCTACATTCTCTGCTGGCTCAGCCAGTATATAGCTGAAGACACAAAGGGAATAAATTCAGAAGGGTGAATGCACTCCAATTTTGATTTGTCTCCCTGCTTTTGAATTTTAAGGCCAGTCAAATATGGCTCATTAGTTGGAGGGAGACTGTGATCCTAGAATCTTTTTCATTTTCGGAGAACTAGAGAGATGTAAACTTTCTTGGAGGAGGTGATTTTTGCAGCCTTTGAATAAAAGCACCTCAGTTCTACCTTTGTTGGTAATCAGTGGAATCTGGTGTTTATCAGGTCACTCAGCGCTGTCCAGGTCGCCAGCACTGATTTTCTTTATGCTCGTCACCAGAAGCCAAATAAGGTCCAGTTGTGCTCACTGCTAGGATCTCAAAAGGGGAAAAAAAAACAAACCAAAAAAACAACAACAACAACAAAAAAAAACTCTTCCAGAAAAGTACATTTGATTTGTTGCCAAATTGTTTTTTCTCCTCCTTAACATGTCAACCAGGTCATTAATGGAAAAATGTAGTCTATGGTGTGTATTCAGAGCTTATTCTTCTGATTTTAAAATGTTTTAAATATGAAATACCAAAATTATCTGCACTCCCTTAAAAGAATGTATAGTTGGAATTTTAATTTGATTACCTTTCCCAATTTCCCAGACTTTCATAGGCAAGCACTTTGTTTGAACAGCTGTACTGAGTGAAGCTCAGTAACAAATGAATCAGGAATGATTTTATGTAGCACAAGTCAAGATGAAAGGAACTTCCTAAAACAGGTCATTAAAAGAATGAAGGAGGATAATCTAGCCAACATTTGAGAAATTTAGCGACTTATTTTTAAATAAAGCAATTTGCTCTAACAATTCTTTGCTAATAATCTTAAAATAACGTCATTAATTGAGAAAGCTCCTTACTTTCTTTTAGATTTTAATTTTGGGCGGAAGCAAAATTTAAAACTAAAGTCAGCAGGAAAGGAGAAGTACAAAAAACTGAGAAGCATAAAAAATAGGAATGTAGCAATACCTTAAGTGTTCTATTATTCATAATTTTCTGTCATCCACATGCGTGTATTGCTGTGATGGAGTTGGGGGGGATGCAAGAGGAGAGGGATGGACCGTGAAATGTTTGCCTCCAATCACAAAAAGATCAAATTAACATGTGAAAAGATACTCAAAAGAGCTGTGGGGTAGAATAGCTTTTGGCTTTCAGCATCTTACCTACTGGATAGATTTGAAAGTGTAAAAATAAAGCTAAACTGAACTCAGGGAAACATTGATTCACCCCACTGAATAAACAACTTACTGAATTTGCTAATCTAATTAATCAAACTCTGCCTATCCTTTCCAAAGTAGATTCATAGGCACTAAAATAAGTTAAATCAACATTTTCTTCCCCTATTTACTGAAAATAAGCATTCTTTCCCTGGGTAAATTGGTCATTGAAATTCCCAAGGCTGTACTCCTGAAGTCCACTGGCAGGAAGCAATTGTGTGGATGTAAAATCATTTCTCTGTAGATTGCACAGTTTGGGTTCTGAGTATTATATCTTAGCTCTCCACCTGAACTAATGAATAAAATGAATATTAACTGAGGTTTTTCTTAGAAATAAGTGGCCTATGGTTGATGTTGATTTGAAGAGCCGGTGACCTACAGATGGATCTTTTGTGAAGCTTGCAACCATAATGATGGTAGGAAATAATGAGTTTGGGGGGAAATCCTGGAAAATTAAGGCTATTTAAAGTTTGAACACTGTTGCAATTGTGAAAATTTGACACTGAAGTAGTAAAAAGGTTTCAGTTTAGTAGTCTGCAGATCTGGTATTTAATGTTGAGTTTACCTAACTTTAAAACACTAGACTAAGATTCCATTTAGATTGCATGACTATATTGCTACATATAACAGTTTTTTTTTTTTTTAATTTTTATTTTAATTGTTGATCTTGTACAGTTTTCTGTCTTTTATTCTCACCCCAACCCACCACCCCAGCCCTTCCCTCCCATTTCCTCCCCCCCATAGTTTTTATCCATGTGTCCTTTTTACTTGTTTCTGTCATATAACAGTTTTATATGTGTACACACACACACACATTATACAAGGAAAAGTGAAGGACTATGTAAACGGGGAAGAAAATGAATCCAAAGATCGCAAAGTGGTGATAGCAAGGTGTATGCAAATTAGGCAATTTAGAAATCTAAGGCTATCCTAGATAACAGTTTAAGTATGAGTCAGGACTGTATGACTACACTTTTTAAAACTTTTTTTTTTATTTTTTAAAGGCCTGATACCAGAATGCAGAAGTAGGAGGCAGACTGCAGGTTAAAAGCAAGAAAGAGAATGCTGTTTATATGACAGTTCTGCTCACACTTGCTGCATTCCCTTGCCTTCATCATGTGTGGGCACACTTCCCAAGGAAGAATCTAAGTAGAAAGTGCTTCCTGCTGACTTCTTAATGCCACTACTAACCTTAGTCACCTTTCTGGTGCCTTCACCTAGAGGATCAAAGAGCCCCCAAGGGCTGACTTTCCCATTTCCTTCTCTGATGGACCTATTCCCATTCTTTCCAGTCTTGTTCATCCTAGGATATTATGCTCAAAACTCATTTACATGCTCAACTAATCTTAATTAAAATGTAAAGGAAGATCAGGGCATGATCAAATTAAGTTCTGCGTATAGTTGAATAGTTAGGTATCAGTTTAATGGATTAAACAGTTCTTGGAACCGCTTCTCTTTCTGACAGTAAGTCTTAATATTGCTCTCATTTCTTAATACTGTCTTCTACTTTCAAGTGTTGCCTCATTGTTCGCCATAACTTACAGAATGTTTTGCTTTCTGGAAACTCATGTCCACCTCTATGTGTTCAAAATTGCTTTCCTCATAGTCTGGGAAAGTTGTTAAACACTAAAATGTCCTTCTGAAGTGGGCTGTGGAATTTTTTTTTTCAACTGGGTGTGATAGGTTTTTGTGTGTAAGAGGGATGGTTTATGCAGATCTGTGAGGCTTGCTTCTAAACCCTGGTGGATTGAGTCCCAGAGTTGTTGCTGCTGGGTGTTCCATTATGGCCTACCTCATTTAGTGAAGTCAAAGCAGTAATTTTGTTTAATATCATTTTAAATCCACTATTTCCATGTTGTTCTGTGGTGAACTATACTCAAGATAAAATGAAACACTTCAAACCGGAATTGGTTATCCTGTATTTGGTTGCGCAGACAGCCAAACTAGATAGGTTTTTAAGAACTCTCTTTGTAGTTGACCGAGTTGTCCTTAAAATTCCACTTGGGGGAATGACTTGGTGAGATGTAGATGAAGAAGATAAACATTACCTCTGTTTAAACTGTGATGGCCAATTTATCCATAAAAACGCCGCTTTCCCTGTGACGTGGTCTCCAGTGCCCTGCCCCACTGCCCAGCTGTTAGGTACTTGCTGCCTGAGATGGTCCGTGTGAAGCATGAAGCATGGCGTCAAGGGTCGTGTAAGTGTGCTAATTAATGGTAGCTGTCATGATGATTATTATTTTATTATAGTGAAATTTTTATTTTTTATAATTAAGGTTTTTTTTACTCTCTGTGCTCGTATACGGCAATTCACACATCATACACGCATTCAAGCAAACCGTCAGCAGTTTATTTCTTGCCTACTGTATTTCAGATACTGGCACTAGATTCTGGTGATACGGAGATAATTAAGACACAGTTTCTGTCTTTCTGAAAATGATGCTTTACCTTTTATAATAATGCGTTGTGCTGTACTATATTTGTGCCTTTTAGATTGTGAGTTCATTTGTGGTCAAAACCATGGGAGCCAAGAAATTCATGTCAACTTAACCTGAAATACTTTTTAATTAAAATGGGTAAATCAAAAAGTACTTTGCACTGGTAAAAACTTTTATTTTTTAATTTTTATTTTAAAATATTTATTAACACTTAGTACAGTGTTTGACACAGAAAACAAGAAACTCAATATATTTTTTAAAAATATATTTTTAGAAAGAGGGGAAGGGAAGAAGAAAGAGAGGGAGAGAAATAGCAATGTGTGGTTGCCTCTCATGTGTCCCCTACTGGGGACCTGGCCCGCAACCCAGGCATGTGCCCTGACTGGGAATTGAACCAGTGACCCTCTGGTTCTCAGCCCGCATTCAATCTGCTGAGCTACACCTGCCAGGGCCCCAATGATTATTATTAGGACATTTACTTTGCGTTGCTCTGTTAATGATTTTTCATTGAAAACTATTGAATGAGGAAGCCCAGAGAAGGATAGATCATCATGCTGAAAGATTGACCATTGCTGAGACCCACCCCCCAGTTTTATTGAGATATAATTGACATATAAAATCGCCTAAGTTTAAGGTGTACCACATGATGATTTGATAGATGTACAAATTGTAAAATGATTATCTTAATAAGTGAACATCTATTACCTCACATAGTTATATATTTTTTTCCTGTGACAACCCACTTTTCAAACACTCTTCAGTTCTGCACCTATTAAGGATGTTGACGATTGGCAACATGTTGACATTCCTACTTATCCATTAGGAGACCATACTAGAACAGTAGTAACTATTGTTATCATCATCCCCATTACTTCCTGTGAACAACACCTTGAATTGCTTAGACTTCTCATATCTCTTGGCTCATTTGAACCTTGCAATAATTCTATGAGACACAGAGTGCAGCAGATTCTTCTGTAGTGTATGGATATGGGCAACCTTTCTAGATAAGTGGTATCCCTACAATCATGGATCCAGTTAAGTCCAGCATCAAATATCTTCAGTCCAAATCCATTGTGTTCACCACTAGACTATTATGGCTGGGTTATCGCTTAGACATTTGAAGAATCTGGAACTGTTTCATCATGGAAAAGAAAAGATACATGAGAAAGATGATCACTCTCTTTATGTGCTTGAAAACCTATCCTGTAGCTGGGGTATTAATTACTCTTACTCTGAAACTTCTCAGGGTAAAACTTCAACTGTGTGTTGCTTATGGGTGTTCTTATTTTGGTTTAATAAAAACTCCCCCCCCCCCCCGATATTCAGGGTGGGTAAGAAGCATGGCATACCCTCGCTGTCTTTGTGCTCTGGCCTGTGCCCACCTTTGTGCCTCATTTTATGACATCCTTCCTCATCCCATTCAGGACTCATTGGTCTTCTTTTCTGCCGCAAGCTCTTTGCATTTTAGCCCCTCTGCCTGTAATGCCATTCCTCTTTCCCCACAGTTTTGCTTGGTTGAATCTTATGCATCCTTTAGGAATCAGCCTAAAGGTTGCTTGCCCAGAGGAACCTTTCCAAAAAGACACTATGATTTATAGTTTTGATCGAAGTGTAAAATTGAGTGCTTAATAAATGGACTAATCTCCAATTTACTTGAGAGGTTTTTAAAATATGAAGGATATTCTACTTTCCCAAGAGGCATTTTAAATGTTCAGGAGAAATTGAGAAAATGAAGTAATTATTATATCAAAAAGCTGCTCCCATAAGTTTATATCATCTCCACATTTTTTATCTGAAAATGGAAACAAACAAAATAATACCAAGCATTGGAATTGTGCTTTTAAAAATTTGGGTGGGTTTTCAGCTCCTTTTGAGTGGTTCCTGAATTTTCAGTCTTTGTTTTAATCCAGTTTGCACTCTGGTTTCATCATGAATACAGCCCTCTTGTTCCAAAGCAGACAATGGGGCTCATTCAACCCTCATGCCCTTGCATTTGGTTGCTCTTCCATAGCCCCTTTGTGACTCAACTGGACGGATTATTATCTCAGAAAAAATATGAATGTGACAGGTGGGATTTTAGCACAAGTAGTAGCAGTTGTGTAAAAGAGGGTGTTGGTGTAAATGGGTGTAGCAGTTGCCAGATTTGCATTAACGCTCATGCAGTGGGAATTATGCACATGTTCAGTGACTGCGACTGGCCCTGCAGAGGTCAAGTCCTTCTATAGGAGAGGAGAGGTTAGTATCAACGCTATTTCAGAGGAGACAGCATCATGCAGGGCTATTTTCCTGTTTGACAGAACTGTTTCCTTGTATAACATTTCAGAATTTTGAGTTATGCTACTTGATCCACTTTCCTTTTTTGGCAAATATTGAATTAAAATAATAGATTGCTAGAAAAAGGAAAGCATGACACAGCTTGGCAGTGCTGAAAATTGGGTTATAATTCTCAGAGTGTTCAATTCCTGCCATCTTAAAGTTATATTTTATTCAAGAATATGGGGAATTCCAAGGCAAGTGTTTCAGACATGCTCTTACTCAAGTGATAGTTCATACTAGGTTGGACTGCCTCCTGAATTTCCGAGTTTCTGATGTTGATTTCTGAAGGATTTCCTCTCAAGATACCCTACTTCTTCTTCCACATCCCCCTCACCCCTTCTCCCCATCTACACACGTCACATGCAGTCACACTCACTCATTTACACTTAACCTAATTAGGTTAACATTTGTCTCAGGACTTGGGAAGTGTGGAACGCTTACACTGTGTTTAGTAAATGTCTCAGCCTGAAAGTGGAGGGTGCCTTATGAATGACACATAGGGAGTAGAGTTCACTGGGTACACAGAGCACTCTAGAATATAGTAAGTTGTGGTGACTCAGAATTTATTTTGATTACCTGATATGGATCAGTATTTATGTGGTCTCAGACTATTTTCCACCTAAAAAATTTGAATTTCATTTCTCAGGATACACACTGTGCATCTCTGTTGTCTCTTGGTTAGGGAGGGGGTTGAGGTCCATTGAGGAGCAAATGGAATATTCAGTGCTGAAGCTTTTGCTTTAATTGGTGGTGCTGAAAGCAACTTGAACCTCCCCTTTCAGTCTGCAAAGGAGTTCTCAGGTGGCTGTGTTGGGTGTATTGTGATTGCCTTTTATTTTATTGACTCACTAAATTCTTGGATTACTCTGTACCATTTGATATTGACGAGCCATAAAATTCTTATGGAACCTTCTCAGTAGTGACTTATAAAGAATTATCTTGTTAATAAACTTAGCATCATTTGGAATTCAAGTTTAATTAAAATGAAAAAGTAAATGATTATGTAAAGATTTTTCCTCATTTAGTCTTACTGTCTTTTTGCCTTTTCTCTAAATTCAAGGATACATTTTATTTCACACCCCTTTTTGCAAAGTGAATTTTTCTTGAATCTGTTGTAATACCTGTTCTGTTGTTAGCCTTTGGTTTAAAGATTTTTTTTTTTTTTTTTAATTAGGAAGGTTGAGAAGGAGATCTAAAGTAGAGTCTGAGGGAGATAAAAATGAAAAACAAATCTATGTTATCCTGCTTCATTTTAGTTTTTAAGGATGCTGTTTAAAGATAATGATTGTTTATGGACTCTTTAAAAATGTTTTCTCTTAAGAGTGGCCAGATAGCAGATTAGTTATCTGAGAGTGGCTGGAAAGGCCTTTTGAAATTGTCTGGGTGACAATTCTACCTTATGGTACTTATAAAGCTTCTTTGAAGTTGGCTTTTTTATATTGGAAAACCAGAAAATATTTTTCCTTTCTTCTTTTATTAACCAGAAAGCAATACAGGACTAGAGTTTTAATAAAATGCTTACAAAAAATATACTGGTTGTTTTTTGTGACAGACTCTGATGTTTAATCTTCCAGCCTTTGTGGGTTTCAGGATTTTTCTAAGTTCAACTCAGCATTTTGTGGATGCTGCTTTTTGTAAGTGATAGTAGTTACCAAGTACACACCATCATGCCTCAGAATCTGAAGGCCTCTTGCCTTTCTCACCTCTTCATCGCCTTCATGTGTTCTTTGGTGCAAAGCCCATCCTGCCACTCACAACCTTGTCACAGGGGTACTGGACTTAGCAGGGTGATCACTTCGTAAGTTATATAAATGCCTAATCACTATGTTGTATACCTGAAACTAATATAATATTGTATGTAGACTATAATTTGGAAAGAAAATTAAAAAAATGGCAGCTTGAGATTGAGATCAACAATGTCAGGCAGGGGACATTCCCACACAACCTTTGTTATACACAGTTCCGCTAACAGAACAGGGTAAATGGAATGGGCCGTCAGGGGTCAAGACTGGAAACCCATAGAGTCAGATAGTTTGGGTTCGTGGGAGTAATGGGAGCCCCCTTCAGTCCAAGCTTATCTGAGCTCACAAAGGAGATTCACGGTCTGTTGCTCTGCAAAAGCTATTTGAGCAGGCACTTTTCTTCCCATCTGGCTTTTAAGAGCTCCTGGGGCCCTCAAGCCTATTCACTTAGGCCTCTCAGATTATGAATACATAAACCTTAATGATTTTGGAGTCCTAAAGGAAGACATACTAACTAGAGCATCATCAAAACATGATTCCGCTAATCGAATGAACAAATACATCTTAGGGTATCACAAATTCACTAAATTCTACTGGCAGTTTTTGTAACACTTGAAAAACATTTATTCTGTGTTAGCATTGATAGGCTGGTTGATATTGATTATAAATTTGCATTAAAATAGCAGAACCTGGATTGTGTGATAGATGTAACTTCTGAGAGCAGGAGCAATTAATTTTAATTTTTGTTGTTTGACCAAAAATACAAAGCATTTGATGAATACCCAAGTTGGTTATTGCAAGCATTTTGGAGCTTCGATCTTCCCATATTCAGAAGTTATGGACATTATCCCCTTTTTCAGTTTTGTCTTTCAAAATAAAAAATTGTTATTATGATTGTTATAAATAGATTGAGTCTGTTAATATATTTTAAATACTGCAGTTGTTTTGAGCAATGTTTGATATAGCCCAAATACAGCTCAAAATCCCTTCATGAGAGGAGAGAAACAATCACATGAAATTTGTTATAATAGGATTTAACCTGTAGTGTTCTGAGTCCCTCTTCCCCTCAATTTTTATCAAGTTTTTAATTGCCCACCAGATGATTTCTTTTAGAATTGGCCTACTTTTTTTTTTTTTACTCCAGTGCCTCTGGGCAAATGTAAATTTGTAGTGGAATTAACAAACTGGGGATCTCTGTATAAATTAATAACTACAATAGGGAATCAAGTAACTGATTTCTCTCCTCTTCTAGGTTGGCTGTGTATGGAAGGCGGTAGAGCTGGAATAGAGAGATCAGGGGGTTTGTGGGGACATGACTGGCTTTGCCACATTTTATTAATGTAAAAAGAATGTATATTTATTGTAGAAAATGTGGAAAAGTAAAAATAAGAAGGAAATTCATATTCTTCCACACAGAGATAGTTAAGCAAACATTTTAATGTCTTTTATTTCAGCCTCACCTTTTTGAAATGTTTATATGTAAAACGCATACACATATTTCTGTAAGAAAGAGTAATGAACTACCTACCTGTGCACCAACAGGAACTGCCTGGCTTCATCCTTCCTCACTTGTGCCACATGGCGCTTTTCCATTAGAACTTGCCTTTCAAAGTAAAAAAATGTTATTATGATTATTATGAACAAATTAAGTCCCAATGTATTTTAAATAGTTTGGCACCCTGGAATTTGTTTATCAGTTTCTTGTGTCCCTTTATACTTCCACCTCACACATGCATGTCCCTAGATAATAATAGCTTCACTTTGTATGCTTAACATCTTCAATAAATGACTTTATACTGCATTCTTTTTAAAAAATTTTAATTATATTTATTGATTACGCTATTACAGTTGTCCTGATTTTCCTCCTTTGCCCCCCTCCACCTAGCGCCCCATACTCCTCGGGCAATCCCCTACTATTGTCTATGTCCATGGGTCATGTGTATAAGTTCTTCAGAGTATGTTTTGGTGATGTCGTGTGGCTGTAGTACTTTGATTTTTACTGCTGTATAGTGTTATTTTGTATGACTGTACTGCAGTTTTCCATTTGCTGTCATCAGACATTTGGGTTTTAGTTGTGGAGCAGAGTTCGTCAGTGACCCTTGGATCTTTCTTGGCACTCTCACCAGCTTCCACAGGCTGTTATCTGCTTCTCTGCCTGAGGACTCCTCCCCCTATTCCCTGCAGAAAGCTGTTCAGCGATGCTCAGGGCAGTGGGCTAGACATACCCATGGGAGCAGCTCTGAACCAAGGAGTGACTCAGAGCTGGGGTCTAAATACCTCACCTTCCTCAGATTATTCTAGTTCCCACAGTTTCTCCATGAAGTGACACTCCAATCACCCACTTAGTGACTGGTTTTATGATCCACCCTCTCTCGGCTACCTGCTTTCCTCCCCATTCATCACTTCTCCATACTTCTAGTTTTCCTGTTTGTTTCTCCTTCTAAAGACCCTCAATCCTTACCTCTGCTTCTGAGGGAAGCGAGACTAAAACAGATTGTTTGCAGTTTTGGTCATTGCAAATAGTACTGCAGGGGGATTTTTTGAACATGTCCCAGTATGCAGAGCATGTTTCTCTGGGAGATTCCCAAGAGCAGGACTGGGTTATAAGATAAGCATATATTCAACTTCGTTAGGTGATGCTGCCTTCTTTTCTTAGAAGTAACCAACACTCATGAATAGTAAATAAATATTCCTATTATTTAACATCCTTGCTAACTTACCTTTGATATTATGATGAGCATAGTTTCTCATAGCTTTAATTTGCATTCTTGGATAATTAGTGAGATTGTGCATCTTTACATATATTATTACCATTTGTATTTCTCTTCTGTAAATGCATATTTATATTTTTTGTCTCTTTTTCTATTGGCCTGTAGGTTTTCTTTGTGGGAGCTCTTTATATGTTCTAGGTACTTAGTGTTTAGGTGTTTTAAAGATATCCTCTCCAAGTTGGTGGCTTGCCAGCTCACTTTCTTATGAACACTTTGCATAAACAAAGCATTATATCCTTCACAAATGTAATAATACTTGTAGGTTTTTTCTTAGGTGCCCTTTTAATTGGAATGTTCAGGTCATTTGTATCACTGTTTAATGCAATTATTGATGTGAATGTATTTAAACCTACCATCTTATTTTCTTTCTTCTTCTTGCTCATCTTCCCCCTTCTTCACCTCTTCCTTCTCTTTCTCTTTTTTCTTGTTGTATTTAATATTTCATATATAGAATCAGAAATCCAATATCTTAAAATTTAAACAGTGCTTTTATCATGAAGACAACTGGAGGATTCCTTTGTGCACTGGAATTGCTAGCTATGTAGTGGATATCTGGAATAAAGGGTTTTGGACAGAATGGGTTTGGACATCACTTACATAGTAGAAAGTACGGAGGGCGAGCTGTAATACCGGGCCACCTTCAGTGGGCGACGTTGTTTGCTAATAAGGTGGCTCTCGAAATGCCATAGAACCGGACAGTTGTGCCAGCAAACACTAAACAATTGAACATGATACTTACCTTCGAAGATCAAGTGAGGCAAATGGTGGGCAACATGTAAAGAGAGGAATTTAGAGGGATATCTGTGTAGTTCATGAGGTCCATGGTCAAATTATTCTCACTTCAGAAGTCCCATATGAGAGACCCCAAACCATGCGTAACTCATCATCAAATGAAGGGAAGCTCCCTGTTCAGCTTTCCTACATTAATCTGCCAATAAGTTCAGCAAAACTCCCCTCTCTCTTTTTTTTTTAAAATTAATTGAAATGACACAAGCTTTATCAGTCAGCCTGAGTCTCGCCACTTTAAACAGCTTAGTGTAGGGGAGTTTTCATAATGTTTATAAAACGAGGTTGTGTGAGGTCATGGAAATGGTGTTTTTTTTTTTCTTGCAGCCATTTCAGTGGCAGTTATGTACAGCTTGATGTGCTCTGTTTGGGGATGTGTGATACCATAAGCATGCGATTTTTTGCTCTGTGCTGTTGAAGCCACCTTTTACTCTGTGCGTAGATAGTGTGGTATGTAATAGTCCTGTGATATAATGCATGAGATCTGAAATGTGTCTTAGATGTCATTCAACTCTTTCACCTTCAGGAAAAAGAAATAGGCCCAGAGAAATTTAAAGAACTCATTTCAGTCATGCCGACTATGAAATCTACCTGGATCATGTAAAATAGTGATTGATTCCCCTTAAAGTGTTAATGGTTGATTACTGATTTGCAAAACAATTCACAAAAAGTATTCTTTTAATGATTATTTCCCATAATTCAGAAAGTTATTGAAGTTTCAAGAATGAGGAATACAGGCTAAGTGTCAGGAAAATGTCTATTTCTCAACCGACACATTCAGTGGAAAATGGTGGGGAGTGCGTTAGGGATCATAAATCTGAGCCTGGGAGTGTTGTATCTAATCTCATGGTATTCTGAAGGTCAAATCTCATGCATGCATGCCTTAATACAGTTTCTATTGGGTTGCTTAAGAAAGAGAGCACTTTAAAAAATGGTTAATATGGTAAGTTTTATGTTATGTCTATTTTACCACAATAAAAATGCAAATTAAAAAAATGTAGGCTGTGGATTCATGCCGTTTTTCTAGTTCTTTGGGTACGAGGGAAGGTAGGTTCAAATGGGTGTAACTTCTGTGACTCCTGAGGGGAGCTCCCCACTCCTGAAGATGGGCGTCTCTTTTGAAGGTAGAGCTGAGGGGGGGATCATCAACAAGAGTTGTGAGAGTAAAAAGTGGCCTTGCCTACTGCGGCTGCCCAACCCTCTTCTCTTTCTGCCATGTCAAAGAGGACTTCATTCCTTTCGTTCTGGCCATGCTAGTCTGAATGACACATGATTCCATGTAAACTTGAAGGGATGCTGTTTATTCAATATCTATAATGTGTGAGCCAATGTACTAGAAATTGTATATACAGTATCACAAGTGTCCTGATCACGTGCTGGAGGTGGTATTACCCCTATTTCATACAGTCAGGTGCAGCATAATGATGTTTTGGTCACGAACGGATTGTGTATGTAACGGTGGTCGTATAAGATCACCATGGAGCTGAGTTTCCTCTAAGAAATTGAAGGATAACCCTGGTCAGTTTGGCTCAGTTGGTTAGGTGTCATCTTGCAAACTGAAAGGTCATGGGTTTGGTTGCCCATCAGGGCCCATGCCTGGGTTGTGGGTTCTGTCCCCAGTTGGGGTGTGTGCAAGAGGCAAGCGATTGATATTTCTCTCTTACATCAATGTTCCTCTCCCTGTCTTTCTTCACACTTTCCCCTCTCTCTGGAATAAATACAAGAAAAAACAAAAAGAAATGGAAGCATATGTGATTGTGGAGGATTTTTTTTCTCTCTGATGGGAGCAGTGTCTGTGGAGTTTGGCAATAGATTCCCTCTCATTCACAGCGCCCCATTTTGGAGTACACAGATTGCATCCCAGTCAGCGACTAATCTGTTTCAGCAGAGAGGAGCCTGTTCCCCCATCACTCCACATTCAGAGAGCACTGTAGCCCTCCCAGATCTAGCTTGTTGGTCTTCACACTACATTGCTGTAAACTCTTTGTCGAGGACCTAAGTTCCTGTATTAGGACACAGGTCCACAGGGGCTACCATAACAAGTATTAAGTGCCGCTCACACTGCAGTAAAAGCGTTCCGGTAGTGTGGGGCCAGGCTGTTCCTGTCCTTATAATGACGTAAAACATAGGTAAGTTTTATTTCTTCCATCTCATCAATGCCGAGGAGAGCCCTTTGTGTCAGACAGGATTAATGGAACCAAAAACAAATTTTCAAAGGGAGAATATTGTATCTTCAGTTCTACACCTCTCCATGTTAAATACTCCTCTTTTTCTTCTTTTAATGAACAGTACATACATTCCTTAATCTGACCACTTCCAATGGGCGGTAACCAAAACCATACTGCTGTGACAGTCACCTATGTTCTTTCATGTCTCCATCTTGATTTTTATGTCTACTGATCCTGACCGTCACTACTGTGGCGATCTGTGCCTTACCCAGCCAGTGTCTCCTCGGTGTTTCCCGTCAGCCTCGCCCACATCCCTGTTCATGTGGCGGCACTGACAGCTTCGCTGTTCTGTTGCTGACCTGTCAGGAGGAAGCTGGGGGGAGGGCCTGTGGGACAGTGTGTATAAAGTTGACAGTAGTGCACAGTAATGTCCTAGGCCTTCCCGTTCCCTCACTGACTCACCCAGAGCAACTTCCAGTCCTATGAGCTCCATTCATGGTAAATTCCCTATTTTAAATAGACATACTATTTAAAAAAAAATATTCTATACTGTATTTCTACTGTACCTTTTCTGTGTTTAGATGCATAAATACTATTGTGTTACAGTTGCCTACAATATTCAGTACAGTAGCATGCTGTACAGGTTTGTAGCCAGGGAGCAATAGACTCTACTATACAGTCTAGGTGTGTGCCATACCATCTCCGTTTGTGTCAGTGCACTCTGTAGTGTTTGCACAGTGACAAAATAGCTCACGATCCCTTTCTTAGAATGCATCCTTATTGTTAGTTAAAGCATGACTGAATATGAGGAAAATGAGGCTCTGAGAGTTAAAATAAACTATCTAAGCTCACACAGGTAGCAATTTAGAATTAGAATTTAACCTCAAGTCACTGTTGTTGAAGTTCTTGATCTTTTCACTGTGGCATAATTGCTTCAAAATTTTTATCCCATTCAAGTTAAGTAGGTGCAAGAATTTAGTACCTCAGATTTGCTCTGTATTTTTGTAAGGGAAATAAGTATAAGAAACAGGATTTTGTTTGGCATAAAGTGAGTATTTCATCTATTTATTAGATTATTTTTAAAAATTTTATTTATTTATATTTTAGAGAGAGGGGAAGGGAAGGAGAAAGAGAGGTAGAGACACATCAGTGTGTGGTTGCCCCTCCCCCGCCCCCCATGCGCCACCAACTGGTGACCCAGCCTGCAACCCAGGCATATGCCCTGACTGGGAATCAAACTGGCGACCCTTTGGTTCACAGGCCCCTGCTAAATCCACTGAGCCACACCAGCCAGGGCCATTCATTAGATTTTTAATGAGAGCCTACTTATAAGATACAGGATTTTGTTTGGCGCGAAGTATTTTTTTCACTCATTAGATTTTTAATGAGAGCTTAGTTTGTGCTAGGCATGGTGATCTAGTCCTCAACAAGACAGACCTGGTTCCTGCTTGCAGGGGAAAATAAATTATGCCATGGCTGTGTGAACCCACTTCATCTGAATGCAGAAATTTATTGGAAACCTAATTAAGGACAAAAGTAAAGCTTTCCATCATTTTTCTGTCACTTCTGTTGCCACCGGCCATTGTCTGGTTTGGTAGGAGCAAAATAGACGAATTCAGCAAGATGCCTTTGGAGAACTCCAAAAGTACATAAAACACATACGTTAAAAATGCATGCGTTCAGTTCCTGTTATTGGCGGTCATTTTTCTCTGTGAAGTCACTGAGAACGCTGTATTAGTGGAAACAGAACTTTGCTCCCAGGGGAGATGTAGGGCTAGGTTCCTGAGAGTCTCCTTCACAGCTTCACCAAGAGGAGAACACATAACTGTGTTTTTGTGTGTGTTTCTGTTGAAAGACACTGTATGTAGTATATATTGGTGATTTCCTTACATTTAACTCATGTCCAGCAGCTCTGCAACTCATGCCTGAAAGAGGCTTGTCTGGCACATGTGTTTTCTCCCTATGGCACCCCACACCCTTCCTGCCCCTTTTAGCACCACACTTGGGGGCATTGTAAACAGCAAACTCACAGACAGAAAAAAGAAGAAAGGTGGAAAATGGGTACCATATAGACAGCAAAAAGAGCACTTACTGACGGTGTAAGCTGAAACAGGAAAGCAGAGCATCACCTTGTTGTAGCTCAGCTGGGAACCTGTGTGTCCGGCAACTCAGAAACTGCACTGAACACGAAAGTGCCAAAAGTACTGATTTGGGGTTACAAATAAATTTTAGCAAGTTAGGCAAGTTCATAAATAGAAAGTCTGTGACTACTGGAGATTGACCGTACTCATTTTAATAATAAAATATTGAAATGCCAGATGGGGCTCTGTGGAGAATTAAAGTACAGCCATGGGTAGGAAGGCTCCAGGGTGAGCGCTGCTGATGGGAGATCAGGTGAGGCTTCTGTGAAAAGGCCTGTGATCTACACTGCGGTCTGAATTACAAGAAGGCACCTGTCCTGGGAATATCAGAGGGAAGGGCTTCTCAGGTGGGGGAGCAGGAGGAGAAAAGGCCTCCATACAGGAAAAAGTTTGGTGTGAGGAAGTCTGCGAAGGCCAGTGTGACTGCCTAGGAGTGGGAGAAGGGGAGGGCCGAGGAGGTCTCTAAGGACTATAGCCTGGCGTGAGGGGTGAGGGTTTGATCCTAAGTGCACTGGGACCAATGGGGATGATTAAAATGTTTGTGCTACTGAAGGTCAGTTTAGGAGCTGCCTGTGAAGTTTGAGGAATTGTAGCAGTGTCCGGGTCACGTTAACTATTTAAAGTATGCCCTAGAAAATTCAATTTTCCCAATTCTACGCTTGCACAAATCTTTCCTCACCTTGCGAGTGACTTTCCTTGCTTTCCCAACAAATCCCTGGCCAGGGAGGCCCTTTCCCTTGTCAGAAGCACTTGATCCTGACCATGGCTCTGTTCTCATTTCTTGCACCCTCTTATTCCACTTACTCTCCATCAGTGATTCCTGGTATATTTCTCTGTCGATATTAAACTATTTTAAAAATTTTCACAATCATGCTTCCTAAGGGTACTAGTTGTTTTTTGCTTTTTTATTCTCTTTCAGTACCCTAGACACAGCAGCCCCTATAAATGTTGAATGACACTGAGCTTTTGTATTCTGGGCCGTAACCTTTTCTGCATCCTGTGGCCATTATGAATGAGAGTGAAATATGAATGGTGATGGCATATGAGCTGACTGGGTGGTGGGGGCTGAGGGGCGAGCAGGAGGAAGAGGGCAGCCCTGTCAGGAGAGAAAGTTACCTAAATGCTCCAGATCTGAGTTTTCTCCCAAGAAGGAACAATTATTTGCCAGGAAACAAAGGGCTGGACCAGAAGAACATTTAAGGTCTTTGATATTTCTTAAATATCCGTGACTTTTATGATGGCCATAGAGCAGTTCAGCTGGCTCCAACCCTTCAGGAATGTGGCAAGGTAAACAAACATAAAGAGGCATATACTTCACTGCCTGTAGGTATGTTGGTAACTTAAAACATCTGCTTTGAGCATTTGATGCCACATTAACCAATATTTTCCCTAGTCATCTGTATTCTTTTTAATCCCTGTCTAGATAAGCTTTTAGTAAATGGATTGCATTTAGCCCCTGGATTCTGTTAAGAAATGGAGACTGAGGAAGATAGAATTTGTGAGTTTTTAAATTATATAGAACACAGTTTGTATGTTGTATTTGTCAAAGGTTTTTCAGCATATTTAGTGAAGGTGGGCAAATTAAATTTGCCTTTTCCAATATCCTCTGAATTTTTAATGAGCTGCTATATGTCTTGTCATTTTTTTCTGCCTATAGCTATTGTTTTCAGTGTAGGTGCGCTCTATAATTCTTTTTTTCTACAAAAGTAATTTATTTCTTTTACTTTTCAAGATGGCTTCCATTTGTCTGCATGCAAGTTTTAGATTTACTGCAGTACAAGTGTGTATAAGACACTTTTAAAAACTGAAAAGGTATGGAATCTGATATAGCTAGTGATATAACTGTGGCATATTTGGCATATTTATCTAAGAAGGAACATGTTACCACAAAGACATGGGTTTTTTTCCTTTAGAAAAGTTTTCAAATGTGCTCATGCTATGAAAATTACCGTTGTGTTTTCCAAATGTGAGGATGAGTGACTTTTCAGAAAGAAAAGAATGTGTTCCAAATAGATCTCAGTTGATTTCTTTAATTATGACTTCACATTATGGGCCTTTAAAAAACACAACAATCTGAACGTTTTTACTGAACACTATGAAAATACTATTAAAAACTACTGTGTCAATTAGGAATTAGAGGTTCTTAGACCCATGGATTATTCCATAGCCCTGTGAACACACTAAGTCTGCATTCGAACATTCATTTTATACGTAATTAAAGACAGAAGTAGAGCTTTTAACTACTTCACTGTTAGCTTTTGACACCATCAGCTTTGGTTGAGTTTAGGAGAATCAGACAATAGACTAATTTAGCAAAAGATCTTTTTTTTTCCCCTTGAGAACTCTAAAAATACAGGTACTAAAAAATATTTTACTCTAGTCAAAATTTTTTCCATTTATACTAAGACTATAACTTGGTTCAAAAACATGTTGGTTGCTTTTTACCTTGGTTTTAAACCCTAGAAGAAAAAGCCTAACCTCTACTAAAGTCAGAATGAGCAAGTTGACAAATTGAGTGTCTTTGTAAACAACTCTACACTTTCAAGAAGACTCGGGACATAGCCTTCTCAGTTGTGTGATGGTTGTAACTCGGGAACATGGACTAGACAGGAAGCTGGCTCTTTCCATGCCCAGCTGTCTGCAACACGCCAGTCATTGAACACGTGGTTTATGTTAAGAAAATGTGAATAATTCAGTGCCAGACACAGCTCTAATGATTGGACATACAACTCAGAATATACAGGTCAGTAATAGTAATTTCGTAGTTACATGAGAAGATCAAATCAATCTATTAACCCAATGTGCATGAAGGTTAGAGGCAGTTTCCATTATTTTGTTTTGTTTTGTTTTTTTCCTCACTTGAGGACATTATTTTCATTGCTTTTATAGAGAGAGAGGAAAGGGGAGAGGCAGACAGACAGACATGTAAGAGAGAAACATCAATCAGTTGCCTCCCCAATACACCCTGACTGGGGACTGAACCCATAACCTGGGCATGTGCCCTGACCAGGAATCAAACCCACAGCCTTTCGATGTAGGGGAAGATGGTCCAACCAACCAAGACACGTGGGCAAGGGTCAGTTTCCTTCATTAATAATGGGATAATTTTATGAAAATATTGCGTCTTTGAGAAACAAAGGTGTGTATTCATTTATCACAGTAGACATGCAAACTTAGTAGTAGAATGGGGTTTTTTATAGAACTCTGGGGGTATCTGTGTGATTGGTGACTTTACAGCAAACACATACAATTAAGTCACATCTAGACTTCAGAAACATTTAAGTTTGAGGATCTAAGGGAGCCTACTCAAATGGAGGTTGCCTGGAGCTAAATTAAACCTCCTTTTTATAACGTGCACACGTGTATGCATGATAGGAACATTGTGTATCACCAAGCGCATCTCTTACTGCATATTCATTTACATCATATCTCTACCTATTACTTTGTATCTCCCGGAATAGCTGTTGACTTGCTTCTTAAGATTTAGTTAAGATTTCCTCATATCCTCATTCCATAGATCTTGAGAAGTTTGAACTCATTTTCCTTACCACCCTCTCAAGATGTCCGAGTTTTCAGGGATCTTCTGGCCATTTCTTGTTCTGAGCTCCTTATCTTGCTAAACTCGTAATCTCTTCATCTCACCTCCTGCAGAGCCTTCCCTTTCTCTCTGCACAAACTCAAAGATGAGCTGCAGGCTCCTTGCCATGATTTTAACAGAAAAAGAAAACCATACAACGTGTTAGGAGTATAGAGATTTTAATGGAAATTTGGTGAGACTGGGGGAGTTTAGAATCACAGTAATGCCAATAATGTAAGATTTGTAGTAAACATTTTTTCTTTAATGGGTTACTGTCTGTCCTTTATCCATAGACTCTAGGATTTTATAAATTGCCAATCCTTCCCTTGTCTCCCCTTGCCCTCAAGTGGCTCAGAAAGATATTTTCCTAAATAAAGGCAGTTCCCTCCCCAAGAGAGATCTGGGATCAGCTGTTACAGTAATACTTATTTTCCCCACAACAAATATACTTGTGCAGAATATTCTCCAATTCTAAGCCCTTTAGCTAGTTTTCCATCTACATATCTGTCTTGTAGCAGTCTGTGAAATTTTTTTGTTTCATATTACAGCAGGCTTTGATTACTTTGACTATCTGTGCCAAAGGGGAAGGCACAGGTATGTACCAACCAACCAACCCAGTGACAAAGTAGGAGAGTCATCCTGGCTGTTTCTCGTGCTTTTCCACATTGATGGCTCACATGCAGGAGTAAATAGATAAGGTTGCATGTGGCCAAAGATGACTGGCCCAGTGGCTTCAGCTGTTCCTAGGGCTTTGGCCACTCAGGTCTCTTGCAGCCAACTCAGGACTGAGGAGATCAGTATGAAAGCACATCTGTAAACCTTAAAGCACACTATAAACATTGCATGGCTACCTGTTGGGAAGCTCTGGAAGGCTAGCCTCATTCAAGCCAAGGAGAATCAAAGCAGGAACTCATCTGTTTGGGCCAAAAGTTTTTGTTTGGGACATGTGACACCGTAAGGAGATGTGTAGTTTTTTTGTTTTAAATACGTAGTTAAATATATATTGCATTAATTGTGTTACCTCCAACTACAGAACTCTAAAAATACAAAACGGAAAGCCTACCCTACGACATTAGTATTACTGCATTATATTTAAGTCATATTTCTAAATGTACTATAGTAAGGTGCAACATATAACAATCTTTTGTTGTCATTTTAACATGCTAGTCATTGCTCCCTTTAATTAGCTGGTTAATTTAAGGGGACTTTGGAACATCTGTGGGAAAATCACCTTAACACATGGGTGGTTAATTCCAAAGCTCATTTTGAAAAGGCATGGTGTGTGCTCATTTATTTTTTCTTTCTTTCTTTCATTCATTCATTCATTCATTCATTCATTCAAGAAGTGTTGGCTTAATGCCTGGTATGTAGTAAGGAAAAGAGAGGAAAAAAAGTGTGTCATAGTTGCTCCTTCCAAAAACTGTGGAACTGGAGTTGAATGGAAAGATAATCCTTGGATGTTTGAAGCATTAAAGTTATGGATAAAAGAGTTTATCGTTAAGTGCCAAAATAATAGATAACAACAAAACAAGAATTCCTCTAAGAATGTGCTCAGTGTCATGGAACCTTGTTAGAGAGTAAGATATAATTTAAGCTGAATCTTAAAAGATGACTAGAAATCAGAACAGCTAAAATTGAGACGGCACTAAAACTGGCAGAGTGCAGTTCAGTATAAGAAAAGGCTTGTTTTGAAAGAAAAAATATGTACCTTTCACGAGATAGGTAAACATTAGGACTAGGAGTTTTCTAAGTAAAGTTTTATTTATTTTAATGAAAGAAAGGACGTGATGAAGAAGAAATGATCAATGATGTTGGCATAACTCTAGTGTAAAATGATCCAGCATAATTTATTCACTAAATATTGGCAAAAGATTGTGTGTTAGCTGTTCAGATGGGTGGCTATTGTTTTGATAATGAAGTCTAAGTGTTTCAGAATTGTTGCCTACTAAGAGAACAGAAATAGAAATAATATGTGTTTTAAGAGCCTATAAATATTTTATTTGTTTATATTCAACACCTTGATGGAAGGGAAACACTTTTGCTACTTTTATGACTATTTATCTTGTTAGACATGCTGCAAGTTCTGACTGATGATAAGAGAAATAAGGGTTGTCCGCTTCCCTTCTCACCCCAAGTCAGAGCACCCTGCCTAGAGGTTATTTATTTTGTTTTTCTCCTCAGGATTGCTTTAGGGCCTGCAATAGAAATGACATAAAACTTTGATTTTGCATTCTTTTGGGGTAGGGGTCAGGACTGTTTTAAATCCTTAGAAAGAAGCATGACTAGCCCTGGCTGATGTGGCTCAGTGGATTGAGTGCTGGCCTGTGAACCAAAAGGTCACCGGTTCGATCCTGAGTCAGGGCACATGCCTGGGTTGTGGGTCAGGCCCCCAGCAGGGGGTGTGCAAGAGGCAACCACACATTGATGTTTTTCTCCCCCACTCCCTCTCTCTCTAAAAATAAATAAATAAAATCTTAAAAAAAGAAACATGACTAAATTCTTGCTGCTGCTTTTCTGGAATGTGCTGGTCTGAATAAATTCTTCTGATGTGTTTTGAAAATTAGTTTGTGTGGGAAAGTTGCCTAAGAATTATAGTGTAGAGGGGCCACAAAAGGGAGAAAAACCTCTAGCTCTTTCACTGATGTTATTTTAAGCAGTAGAATAAGTCAAACATATAGAAGAATCTTGTCATTGCAAAGAAATTGACTCATACCTGCTAAGCAGTTAAACTTGCTTGTGATGTAGTTTTTAGTAATACTATTGTATTTTTCTTCCACTACTGACCAAATCTAACACTAAATTGTTCACAGATAAATCAGTTATTAAATTCATAAAGCAGTCATTTCAAACATCATCCATCCATCCTTTAAATGTTTACACCTGCTTATCATGTAAGGCACCCTGGATGTATGTGAGTGGCTAAGCCGCTTCTTGTGACACTTGCCTTTCCCCCACATGTTCATATATTGTACTGTGATCATCTCTCAAAGCCAAAACTTCTAGATCTTCCTCATTCTTAAAATGGCAGTGTAGTATTTGATGGAATGGAATGGATATATCATAATGTATTCAAGGAGTTTCTTTTAAAAAAATGCAGCAAAACTTATCCATTCTCCTAATTAAATTAGAGTTAGAGAAGGTGTTTCATATTTGATTTATTTAAAGAATTCCACAAGCCCTAGGGGTCATGTGTGTGTGAATTGGATATGGCATGTAACATTTTTCAAAGAGAAAATCTGAAGCAAACAGCACCCCAAAAGGACAAAATGCATTCTGTCTTTACAGGTCCACAAACAGTGACAAGACAAAGCCTTCTCTGGGGTGCACTAAAGTCCTGAGCAGCTTGGACAGGCCTGAAAGCCCGTCCTCTGTAAGGAGGAATCTGCTTTGGGTTGTTCCATTGCCCTTCGTCTCGGTGCATCTTCGATCACAGGGGGCTTTTGCTCCCTAACTGCTCTCCATATTCACAGAGGGAACACATCCTTTCCTAGCCTCTCAGAGCCAGCAGGCCTCCTGCATACATTTGCTTGTCCTGAGGATTTGAGGAAGCCTGCCCACCAGGGCATCTTGCATTCAAGACCTATTTTGCTGTTTTATTGTGAGTAGAACCGGATCCATATTCAATCCTTGCATTCTTGAGGACCCTGAACACCTTGATTTGGTCTGCCTGGATGGAGTAATACTAATTTATTTTAATTTTCCTACATGAATAAAAAATTTAAAATTCATTTATTCAAATCTATGTAAACATCATTATGTAAAAGTAATTTGAAGATTGCTTTTCATGTAGTAAAGCGCAATACAGTGTATCTTTATTTTCGGCCCTGAAGTTGAAGTGAGTGAAAAGTGCTTTAACAAAGTGGATTTATTGGGAATACATTGCAAACATTGCTAAGAAGATGTGGTGTGTGTTATCTATGTAGGAATTTACCAAAGATAGTCACTTTTGTAACTTGAGACATGAAGCCTTCCAGAGATGTACAGAATTAATCTTACCTTTTGAATTATTTTAGTGGAAAGGGGTTTTGTTTGTTTAAAACTCAGGTGAAGTTTGATACTTTTGTCTGAAGTCCACTTGGCCTTATTTTGTTTGACATCATTGGGCAGCGCAATGCAACCTTATACAGCATGTCTCCCGTGCCTTCAGAAAACTAAAATGGGTCAGTGAGAAGATAAAAATTTAATTTCTTTTAAATAGTGGAACTTGAGAAAACTATGAAGTGCTTACCCAGACTGAGATATTTCCATGAATTTGTAGCTAAGAAATTTAGAGAAGATTGATTTATTTCTAAATGTAAAACAATCATCCCACTAAGATATACTCAGGAAGTAGGAAGTCTTTAGAAAATAATGGAAAATTATAAGCCAGGCCCATAGACAATAGTCAGCAAAAACAGACGGTGGGAAGGCAAGAGGGTGGAGCTAATCTCAGTCATGGTGGGGAGTGGAGAAAGTTTGAGCATTATGTGCACTCAGAAAAACCCTGTAGGAACCACAGTGCATACTAAGGCAGCCCAATTGGAACCATTTCTCTTCCTACTATCTTATAGCACTTATGCTACCTGCCCATTGTCTCAAGAGAACTTTCATCGCACAATTTGGGTTCAGCTCACACAATGTCCATTTATCTTTCTGAGCCATATTCATTTCACAGTGGTGATACAACCGATTATGAAATCAGTTAATTTGAAAGAGATACAGCATAAGTACTATGAATCCTGAAATGTTTTTACTACATTTTTTTTTTTTAGATTCTCATTTCCCTTTGTCATGGTCCTGTGAGAGATTTAAGCAGTAATATAATTTTGATTTCTTTTTCCTACATTCCTTGCTCATGAGAAGGCAATCTTCCATTTATTGTCTTTATTTAGTAAAATCTGGTGTTTTTAAGAAATCAGTGGTTCACTCAGATAATTTATTGAGCACCTGTAAGTGTCCAGCACTGAATTAGGTATTAATCTGACATTTACATTTCTTTCAAATTATTTTACTTACTGGTTAAAAAAGCAGATATTAATGTAGGCTAGAATGCTTATATTAATGTGAACTGAACAATCTCTGTTGTCCCCATACCCTCCACCCTTCTGATTTTCAGAGGCACCACTATAGAATTAAAATTGGTAGACCCCCCAGTACCGGCCAAACTCATGGATTGGTGGCACTTCAGAATAATGTTGGCTTCTAGTGAACAGAATAGATTTGTGTAGAAATTATTCTGTTTTTAGAGATAGAACCAGAGTTGGAATTTGATTTTCCCCTGAAGATCTGCTTTAAAAATTTGCCTCAGGCCTACTCTGCCCTTTCCCCCAGGTCATCCCAGAATTATCACTTTTTTCTGCCTGGGATTCATAAAGGCAGGAAGGGCAAACTTGGTCTGTTTCACAGAATAACTATTTTTACCTTATCTTTTACTTTCCATGTAAAATTCTTTTCCCTCTTGTGCTAACTCCCTTGCATAGACAAGACAAGCTGAATGAATGTGAAGATGAATTCAAGGGCAGCACTGAAGTCCTTCGTCTGTCCTTGGCCACAAGACTTTTTTTTTCTTTCATGAAATTACAAGTTTATATTAACTACTCAACTTTCAAACTTCAATGGAGATGCCCGTCTTTATTCTTAAGTGGTACAATCAGTCAATTAAGTTTGTATTATGCATCCTGTCTTAATATTTCTCTTCCCTTCGCTTCTCCCCAGCCCGGGAGATCAGTCTCTCTGCATGTGTCAAAGTTCCTTTTCTCTCCTCATATTTCACTCTTCCAGGATCTGTAAACTGTCCAAGTTCTCATAGCTCACTTAAAAATGGATCGGGTCCAGAGGGACCAGTGCCGACTTCTCATTAATCTATCAGAGTTTCAAATTCACAGGCTTGCACCAAGAGAAGTGGGAGAGGAGGGAAAAAGTGAGGTCTCATCTCCAGGAGACGAAGGCCCTGCCTCTGTTTCTGTGGCAGAATTGTTACCTTCAAGTGAGCTCTCTCAGAGGTGAATTCTGAGATGAGTGGTACAAGGGGCGATGAGTCAGCTTGCGTCCAGAGGAGTGAGACAAGAGTTTGGCTAGGACCCTGTGATTCAGCTTTGTGGTCAAGGAAGAATATGTAAATTGACTGAATTCCCAGGCATTTCAGCCCTAGAGGAAGAGGATTAGGGGAATCCAAGAGTCTTGACCTTACTGTGTGGCTGAATTATAACTAGAGCCTGTTTTAACTAGCACAGCTTGAGTTTCATAGTTGAAGTAAAGCTTAAATCAAAATATGCTCCACTCTTACCCTAGTCTGGTGGGAAATTTATTAAATGTTAAAGTCTAATCTGAAAGCAAACATAGCTTTAAATAAAACTATGCCATGTCATTTAATAGTGTTTATAACTTGAGTGACGAGTGTCTGGGCCTAATAACCCAGATATGTAGAAGGAATTCCATGGCCCTCCTTTTCAATCTGGACCTGTCTGGAAGCGTTTATTTGTACTGAGTTTTCAGTCTGAAAGTCTGTGTCATTGTTTAGATTCTGTCTGAATAAACAGGCAGAATGATAAACTTCCTCTTCAGGTGAGGTTTATATCTTTTGAACCAGACCATAGCCTCTAAGCAATGGCTTTCCGGTCCAGAGGCTGCATAATCAGCTTTGCAAATACATATAGGAGGCCCTCCTATGTGCCCAAACCAGCACTGTGTAGTTGCAGGCATAATGATAATGATATACAACCCCTTATGAAGTTGTAGTCATTTTGGGAAAGTGAATCTGACATGTGTGAAATAAGGTGCTCATTTACGAAAATCTTAAAGTAAATACAGTCAAAAGTCATGACCATCGAATCTCAAATCCAGCTCAAGCAGATAGTATGCACTTAGTAATCATAATCAGGAAGAAGAAAGTAAGTGTTGGCTTTAGTTATTGGGGGACAGTTTGATGAAATAAATTGGACTTGAGATGTTTGTGTAGAATGGGTTCAATTTTGGGTGCCGAATTTTAAGAGTAACTTTAAAACTTAGCATAGAGCTTCACATCCGACCCACAGCCTTGGGCAGGGGCCTGAGCTGAGAGTCCCCAAGCTCATCAGTGCTGCCCCAAACCCTTGTCTTACTTCCCCATCGTGCTGTACAGACATGGCTGCTTTCTCTTTGTGCATGACATGAATAGCAGTGAGGCAGCACCAAAGTAGTAGAGGGGTTTGGGATGGCAAAGAATCTCCAAACCAGGTCCCATGAGGCATAGTTGAAGGATGGCAGCAAATGAGCTTGGAGCTGAGAAGATTAAGGGACAAATGTAATAGAGAGTTTTCAAATATTGCAAAGCTCATTTTTTTTAATTTAGTTTACGTAAATGTTATTCATTGATATTTATAGTATTAAAAATTAAAACTGAGAATTAAAAAATATTTAATAATTACTTTAGAAACAATAACAAATCCATTAATATTATATGTTAAGCTAAATAACATACTTTATAAATATATTTTCAAAAGAGTGTGTAGAGTAGCATTGTTTTTTTTCAAATCTCTAATATTAATATTTGGCATAATAGAATTTGGTTGCATTCTCATATCTATTTCTGCTTTTGATCTGTTGTAATATGTTGTTTTGGTGGAAGTGTATGAAAAAAAGAAAATCTAGTTTTCATCTGGAAAGATCAATCTATCTGTCTTACAGGTTATATATCACCTGGGTTTTAATAGTTTTTAATAACCTTTTTAATAATCGTGGGTATTCTTTGCAAAGACCATTTTGTTACGGAAGAAGTTGATTTGTTATAGATCAATCTAGGGTGCAGTACTGGGCCTGTTGGGAGGATGGACTAGTGAGTATACAGCTCTAAGAATTCAGCTAAGAATTCAGAACTCAGATAAGAGTTTTCTGGTAATTAAAATGCCTGACAGAGCACTGTTTTTTAGAGTAGTGAATTCCTCATCCCTAAAAGTGTGAAGGAGAACTTGGGTGTCTATAATGCCAGCTCTGTGGAGAGAGTGGCAGGGTTGGACTGGGCAGGCTCCAGGGTTCTTTTCAACTCCAGAGTCTTCACCACTGGGCATGCATTTAGGAACCCAGGCAAAGAAGAAATATGGCGGCTTTGTAGTCAGAGGTGACTGCTGCACGGGCAACACATTAGGAGATGGATGAGGAGAACTGGAAATGTCTTTGTGTCAGGTGTATGCTGAGGAATGACAAAAGCAGGAGGTGTATGAGAAGAACTCTAAATATTCTGATAGACAATGCAGAACCATCTTATTTCCTGCCCTGGGGCAGAATATGATAAGATCCGTGTTTGAGGAAGCTTTGCTTTATCTCCTGTGCTAGACACGTGTAAACAAAGGGAGTTAGATAGGTAGATAGACTGATTGATTGATCAATGAATGGATAGATAGTTTCCAGGCAGGGAGACCATTTAGAAACTTTCTCGGATTCTCCTATAGCTTCCTTGCTGTGGTGTGGGGGTAATGGAAACAGAAAAAGGGGCAAAATCAGAATTTAACGGAAGGACTAATATGAAAGTAGTTCTGAAATACCACTGAAATAGTCATGTGGTTACTTTTTTAGATCAGTAGACCACAACAAAGTATTTGCATTTTGGTCTACCCCTCCAGCTGACCAGCGTGACCGCAGATGAGTCATTAAAATTCCTCATATTCTAATTTCCCAGCTGTGTCATCTCCATAAGAGAGAATGTTTATAAAACATTCTGAGTCCTGGATGAAAGGTGCCTTGGTATATTAGTATCATACTATAATTATTTTGTTATTGTGCTTATTGTTCTCAGTTAACAATGATGATGTAATTTTATATTTCTTTCTTTAGGGTTATTTTTGTCTTCCAGCAGGATTCTGAAAGTGCCTTTCCTGTAAGATGTTCTTTGAAACACTGGCAGGTCTTTCAAATACTTGTTTTAGTATCGGTCCATTGAGCGAAAGTGAAAAATATATAACATTCAAAATTATCACTCCTATGTCCACTTCATTCTAATATCTTGAATATATAGAAAATACTTTGTCCTCATTTATTTACAAGAAGCTATAATGATTAGATTGGTGCTGTCCTGGGGTACTGATTTTTTTTTTTCCTGTGGAATTCTCTGAACAGGGCTTTCCTGAAAAGAATACATTAAGACTGTCAGAATGATTCTTTTCAGCAGACTAAGCTTTGCAGATGGCCTTTGTTGAGGGGGAAAAATGCATTATTCTGAAAGTCCTTCTGATCTTCAGGAAAACTGAAAATATCAAATATTATTCTATCATTTGAACTTCCCTACAAGAAAATCCCAGAAAATTTTATTTTCTGGACTAAGATAGATAATTCAGAGCTCATAGTATTTTAAAACATGAGAATAGAAATGTTTTGAAGAAAAATGAACTTTTAACATAGGCATTTACCGAATGGAAGACTTCCTCTGTCTTTGAGAAGCAGAAACCGTGGGGCCCCTTTCTTTTTCCCATTTATTAGTTTTTGCACCTGAACGTTTCCCTGGGTGAAGTGATGTGTCTGGCATAATTATCCTGGGACGTAATTACTTGATGTGTGTCAGTAAGGCATGGTTCAGATATTTATTGAGCTCTGGTTGGCGGTGTTGTGAAAAAGATCGTGCCTTTTCAGGGTTGTGAAAACAACTCCAATGCACTGGAAAAAGAAGAAAGGAGGACCTTCCCCAAGAAGACTTGGTTTAGAAATCTGTTTCATGCTTGCACTGGCAGACAGTGCTTGAGTGAGAGGGGACTCACTTTGATTTTTAGGGACTGATAAAATGTGCTGCCCTGTGTACCCAACGCCACGGACCTGCTGTTAATAGGATATGTACCTGGAGTTTTTCTGGTGGTAAAATTCATAAAACCAAACAGTAATTTATTTGGAAAGTTGGGGTTCGGATTATAGTGTCTAGCATGGGGCCACAGGTTGACAAGCCTTCGTAATGATAATGTCTTTGTTGTTGTTGATGGTTGAAAATGGGGGTAGAGTGAGGAGCAAAGGGGTCTGTTTACCATGATAGAAGGAGAGCTCATATCAGGAGAGGAAAAAAAGAGATGGGCAGGTCAAAGTCGTATTTTGGCAGGTGCTGCTGCTATTCTTAAGAAAAAGAAAAAATGGCTCAAATTATCTTCCAGGAGTGTCCTGGCCCTCTGCTAGGAAACCGGTTCCTGGTCTGAAGGTATCTGAGATGTTCACTGTGATTACAGTGCAAAAGGTCATTTGTGGCTGAATTCTTTCTTGGCTTTGTGTCTGCCTGCCCTGCTTAATCTTTTATTTCAGTCCCCCTGCCCCCCGCTTCCTTTTCTCCCTCTCTCCCTTTTTTCCCCCCTCAACTACTCATTTAGTGCTTGTTTCTCTTCCGGGCTGTAAAGATCTCACTCTTGTCCTTTTCGTATCTGGAGACCATTGCAGACAAGGTGAGAGTTAGTTCTTCAAGTCTGCCTTTTCAGATGGGGGAAGATGAGGCTTGCTTATTATGTACAGAAAATACAACACTTTCAAATGTGCTCATTGCATTTTCTTACACACACAGTGGAAAAGCATGCAAAAAAACCATTCTGTCTAAAGGATGTACCTACACTTGAGAAGTATAGCAGTTTATTATTATTGTTTAAAATGTATTCATGTAAAGCTTTTTTTTTCTTTGAGAAAATTTCTCTATTTGGAAAAAGATGGAGAATAGGATCCAGTATGCAATCGTTATATTGTTGAATTATTCCTGAATTAGCAAAACAAATGAAGAAAAACCTCTCAGATAATATATTACAGCTGAACTGAAGTTCTATTGCACACAAATGTGCTTGTGAAAAGTTAAAGAAATTTAGAATTGAAAAACCTGTATGTTGCTAATTCTGGTTTTTGCAGTTAAAAGGGATTTATAGTAGAAAGAAGGAAAGATATACAAGGTAAAAGTATACCTTACTGTAGTTTTAAAAATTTATATGCAAAAATTACTGTGATTTTAGGCTTTCTTTTAAGTTTATTCTTTTTCATTTGCTTCATAGAGTTCTGTTCAGCGAGGCCTTTTACTATGTGTGTTGATCAATAACACACTGTTTTCTAAAGCGAAGGCCTCCAACCTGATTTTGGTCTTTGTCCCCAGTTGTAGGCTTTCTTGAACAGTTTTGACTTTGTCCTACACGATGGATGTCTGTGGGGCTCTTGTAGCCAGAGGGAGAGAATGTCACCTCATGTAGCTTCCTCACCGCCTAGGCAGGATGGCATTCTTCAGTCCAGCCCATGTGCTCCCAGCAGCCGGCTGTGTGCTCTTTGCATCTGCAGTGGCCCAGTGACTCTAGTCAAAGGTGTCCCTCCTCAAATCTGGTTTTGCTTCAGGGTTAAAGTGGCTTTCCATCCCAGCTTGCCCAGGTTACTCCCTCTGCACACTGGCTGTCCCAGTATGATTATTTGAAACACTTCTTTCATTCTCTGGGTTTATTCCTGAGGTACCTCAGGTGTCAAGAGAGAGAGTCCAGGTTCAAACTGGGTTTTACTTTATACCCAGTAATGTTGTATTGGGGAAGAGGAACCATGTTAGTAACTTAATAACACTGGGTCTCCATTAATAAGTTTCTATCTGGGAAGTGGATAGCAATTAGTCATTTAATCGATATTCATTCATCACCTACTTTGTGTCACATATAGTTCTATGTATTGTGAGTATAGATGTAAAGAAAACAAAGTCACTGCCCTCAAGAAGCTTCTGTTTTGCCAGAGGAGACTGGCAATAATGAAAAAAGGGATATAATGTAATGCCAGGTAATAGTAATTTCTATAAAGAAATGAAGCAGAGTGTGGTGCTGGAGATATTGCCAGAAGTACTGTTGCCCTAGACAGGATGTCAGAGACAACTTCAGGGGAAGTGACATGTGAACTGTGCTCATAGTCATCTTGGACAGACCCACAGCAAAACCCTCCCTGAATCACCTCAGGTGCTCCCGGCATGCCCTGAAAGCTTGCCAGGGAGAGGACGGTGATTAGCAAATTGCTGCGCAGAACTGTTTTGCGTGTGGTCTTCAACTCCTGTGAACTTGCTTTCCTCATCGATCTCCAGTCCCAACAATCCCACGCCATAATTTTCTACTTGGTGTATTACCCACGTTGCATTTCCATTTAGTTTCAAAGTTCTAAGAGGTCTGGATAGAGGTGGGCGTTTTTGAACATGTAGCAACACTACAGAATATTTCCTGAGGCTGTTTCCTGTCAGTTGCGTGGCTCTATAGTGAGGCATTCTGGGAAGTTCTTCCCGTGCCCCAAGTCTTCGGAGCTTCCTGACATCTGAGAAGATTGCAACATTTCCTGAATCTTAGAGTGAAGGGAAATGGGCTCCTATATCCAAAACCTTCAGACTTAAGTGTTTGCCAAGTGCTTTGCAATCTGCCTTTCCATAATTCTCTCATTATGTCTGTGATAGGGTTTATCATGCCGGTACAGCACCTTACTGAATCAATTTTGGGACAGATGGAGTTGGCAGAATGGAGAAGAGCAGGAAATGACATTGAGCTGTGAGCTCTTCACAGGGATGCTCTCTCTGTCTGTGGGGACAAGCTTGTGACGGGTACCACAGTGCTGGCTTTCAATAAAAGTTGTGGCATGAATGGGCTTATACAAGGTGGAGTTGAGCTGCTGTTTATTTGAAAAATTTTAAATATTTTCTTTTAAAGTGATTTTATTTTCAACAAAATAAAAAGATTTTATTTAAAATTATATTTTAAATTAAGAGATCCTGTTGTTGAAGAGGTATACTATTTCAAACCCTTTTGCATGGTGCATTTTCTTGACCTGGATTTCATCATGAATTTTAAAGAAATGGCATTTAAAATTATTTTTTAAAGATTTTATTTATTTACTTTTAGAGAGAGGGGAAGGGAGGGGAAAAGAGGAGAGAAACAGCAACATGCAAGAGATACATTGAATTGGTTGCCTCTCTTACGCACGTGCATCCGGGGACCTGGCCGGCAACCCAGACCAGGAATCAAACCAGTGACCTTTCAGTTCACAGGCCAACACTCAATCCACTGAGCCATACCAGGCAAGGCAAAAAATTTTTCTTAGTAGATGAAGAAAGCATGATTGCCCTGGCTGGTGTGCTCAGTGGATTGGTGCCAATTTGTGAACCAGAGGGTCTTCGGTTTGATTCCCAGTCAGGGCACATGCCTGGGTCGTGGGCCAGGTCCCCATTAGGTGGTGCATGAGAGGCAACCACACATTAATGTTTCTCTCCCTCTCCTTCCTCCCTTCTCCTCTGTCTAAAAATAAACAAATAAAATCTTAAAAAAAAAAAGAAAGAAAAGAAACCATGAGTGGTGAGGTGGCCATTATATTGTGGATCAGGGTTTGAATTGCTTGTGATATCTTGGATGCTGTAGCTCATGGCTGGTTGGTCTGTCCCTACGTCCATTTGTCCATCCATCCACCTATTCATGTTTCTCATGTGGGAAGACATTTTATTACTTACCAGCAGTGTGGTCATTTATCTCACTTGGACTCAGTTTTCTTATCTATAGAATAATGGGTTTTGTCTAAATTATATAAAGGATCCTTTTAATCCTGGATTCTTGAGATTCTCACAGTCTGATTGTGTAAGACATTGGAAAGAATACAGACTTGAATTAAACATGGATCCTGCCTCCAAAAAGCACGCAGCGTTGATGGGTGTACTGACATATAGAGGGCTAGCAATAATATGACTGGAAGTGACCAGGAACTAAGCACGGATGCAGTGAAATTGGAAGGGGATTTAGAGAAGGGGGAGATTATTTTTAGCTGCAGTGTTAAGGAAGTCTTGGGGATTGGGAGAAGGTGGCATTTAATTTGAGTGGAGGGAAGTAATATGCTACGTTGATGAGTATCGGTTATCATCCTTGTCTCATTTAAAGTTCACAACTGTGAGATAGGTTTTATTATCTTCATTTAGCAGATGACGAAACTGAGGCAGAGAGTGAGATTAAGTAATTTGTCCAAAGTCATCTGGCTGTTCCCGGGCAGAGCTGTGGTTCAGGAGGAGGTCTGTTAACCCCACTTTATCCTTAATGGGTTAAAGGTTGAGTCAGTAAAGAGATGAGGACACCTCAGATGAATAAAAGACCATCCACATTGGCTGGCCAGGTGCCAAGGGCCTGCATCCTTGAGCAACAGCAGGGACGTCAGGGGGCCTGGGACTCTGCGCCCAGTGATAATACGTGGTAGAAACAGCCTGGCAAGGCAGCTTGGGGTTGGAAAGGAGAGGCTCTCGGAGCCTGGTTACAGGATCTGGTCTTTGTGAGAGGCCCAAATGGAGACTTTGTGCAGGAACAGCCGTGATTAGAGGAGTACATTTCAGGATGTTTATGACTGTGAGGCCTTCTTCTGATTCTAAAGCACTTTCATGTAATTCAGCAGTTTGGTGTGATGCTGAGAAAACTCCCCAGTGCCTGCTGCGGTCAAAGCCTCCGAGAGTTTCATCCAGGCTTTTGTGCTAAATAGCACCCAGCCCTGGCTCCACTGCCCTGCCATTCTGAACATCAGCACTTAAAAAAAAAATCCCTGCTCGGTTCTCGGGACTTGGAGAAGAAAATGCCTTAATCTTCCCCCTCTTTCCTGTCCTCTCTATTTTAACCTATTTTCTGTTATTTCAAAACTTACTGCTCAATAAACAAATAATTAGCCCTCCTTTGGCTTTGCTAGTGAATAATATACCATAATGTTTAGATTAAAACAGTGTAGCAGCTACACTAGAAAAATACATCCTGTTACATGATGAATTCCTCATTTTCCTTTTTATTCGTGGTGTCCTGGGGTGGCCTACTGGAGGAAAAAAAAATACTATTTGATTCTCCCTGGGTGGTCAGACAGGACTTGTAAAGACTCTTGTTTGTTTTGTGTTGAGCCTTCAAAGGCATGTGGGCTTCCCTACATAAAGATGTACTAAAAAAAATAGGGATTTTTTTTGAAGTTGCTGTGTTTAAAGGGAAATTCAGAGCAACCATCTTCCTTACAACTACGAGCTAATGTGATCGAGGGCCCCTTTTCACCAGGCGGCTTTGTTGTTTCTACCTCTGGCCATTACCGTCCGTCCTGCGGGGAAATTGTGTTATAAAAACAATCTCCACCTGTGTTGTTTTTTTTTTAACCATCACACAAACATGTACTTGAATTTCTAAAACCACATTTATTATTGTGCATGTTTAGATTTTTGAAGAGCTAAGAAATCTGAGTGGGGGTGAGGAGTGAGGGAGTGGGGGGAGAGAGAGAGAGAGGGAGGGAAGGAGGGAGGGAGGGAGGGAGAGAAATCTTCAGGATCCTCTGGAGGTATGTGCTCTCCAGAAACATGTTCCAGGTCACGTGTTCAGCACATTCCAATTAGTAAGGCCCTCCTGCTGTGGTGTGGGAGAAAAGTTTGGATTGGGGTTAGGGCTGGCTAAATGTAGGCTACTCTTTAATGCAGTCTTCCCAGAACCCCCTCATTAGCACCTGCAAGTCAGCTGGTGCCCTGTGCATGGTCGGTATCTCTGCTGCGCGAAGTGTGTCAGCCATTTTGTTTACCCATGCTTATTTTCTCCATTTCATGAAATTAATTGTACTTAATGGGGGAGGTTGATAGTGCTGAATTATTTTAAGCCTGGAGGGAGCCGAGCAGCTGTGTCCTGGATCAGACCACTGATCTATCTAATAGGCTGTCTTGCCACCTGATTCACGGGACGAAATGTGCGTAGCCAATTATGTGAATTCCTGTGTGAGAGACAAACGACCTTGAGCCCCTGAGAGGCAGACGGTTGCTGGAAGCAGCGTGCGCACTGGAGCTGCTTGCTTCACTGTCTTGGCCCAACAGGAATGTAGTATAGTGCTAATCCCTAGAAAATTATTTCTCCTTAAAAAAAGAAATGGCCACTGTGTGAAATAGTTGACTCTTTCACAACTTGCCAAGAACTTTGCTTTTGGAACAGGTGCTTAGAAAGTGAGTATTTGGGGGTTTAGCCTCTAAAGATTTTAAGAGTGAGCAAAATCTCTAAGCTTCTTCCATGTGTCCAGATGTAACCTGTTATAAACTTTTTTTTACAAAGTGAGAACTATTAGAGAAAGGCAAATACAAATTTTTTTGAATAAAAAATTAGAAGTGTACGTTGAGTATGTTCTAAGACTCCGTCTTTACTCTTTTTTGGGTCATGTTTTGCCGAGAGAAAAAAATGAGAAGTGTTGTAAGCTAACTTTACTGGGTATTCTATTGGCATTTTTTTAATAATCAAATACATTCTCATAAAATAACCGATTTTTTTTAAAAGATAAGTTGGAACACAGAAAAGAAACAACCCTTGATACACTCTTGGAGTCAAAGGTCATGGTTTTAATGTGACTCTGCCAGCAGCAGGACCACACTGAGTAAATCGCCCGGGGTGCAGCGCAGTGATTTTCAGCTGATGCGCTGCAAGAATGTTTGAAGTATCCAATGCCTGACTTTTTAGTCAGAGGCACTGACTTCTTTTCCTCTACACTGTCAAATAAAAAAAATTGCAGCAGCCAACACAATGAGAGCTGTCTGGTGTGAATGAGACAAAATGATACCTATTTTTTTGTTAGATCAGCAAAAAAAAATTTTTTTTTGGCGTGCCGTAGAATTTTAGTAATTAGTTTATGTGTGCCACTAGATGAAAAAGGTTGAAATCGCTGGTAGAGTGAGAAGAACTCCTCCCTTAGGATCCTCCAGCTCCTGGTTTTGATCTAGGGCTCTGCTACTGCTAGTTCTATGACCTTGGGCAGGTGATTGCATACTCTTAGCCACAGTCTCTTTGTTCATAGCCTTCTGTTGCTTCAAGACTAACCTTACAAAACCTGTTTTAGAGATTAAATAAAATAAGCTACAGAGATAATTGTGTATGGTGTAGGATATATATTCGTGGTCATTCCCTTTCTTCTGATTATGTCCTAGGACCAGTGTTTTTTCACGTGTAATGTATTGTTAGCTTTGGGAGTCACTATAGAGAACATCTAAAATACTTCATTCTCTAGATAATGAAGTCTAGACCCAGAAAGGGAGAATGTCGTGCTTGCACTGCCTTAGAATAGGAGTAGCAGAGCTGGTACTAAAACCATGTGTGTCTAGATGTTTCCAATTTTCTCCAGGAAGGAGGACAGCTCACCATTCTGAACCGAGTCCCTGACATGGCTCCAGAGCAGTCAACTCCAAGGCCAATCTTAATAAAAAAACAGCTTTCCAAAATTGCTTGTAGGTAGACAGAGATGTGTACTAAAACCTTACTCTACTGTTTCCTTCTGTACATTCTTGCAACTTTTGACTCAGTTTCCCTTTCTCTCCTAGTACTCGCAGGAGACTTCAGAAGTGCCAACACCCGCGTGTTCAGGTAAGAGACTTTCTGGATGGAGTAGATTTCCAGATAAAGGATTGCACTGATTCCCTTTGTGGTTACAGCCTGGCGCTTGCTCTTTCCTGGGCTGCCCCAGGATCCTAATGGTCACTGTTTTCCTGGTTCTTTTCTCCTTGCCTGTGTAGGGGGAGGCCGGGTGCATGACAGATGTCAACTCTGTCCTGTTAGAATTTTTTTCAATGCATATCTCTTAAAGATAAGAGTTCATGTTTTTTTGAAACATAAATACTGTTTTCACACCTAAAACAATAGTTAACTATAATGCCTTCAAATCAAATATCATGTTTATATTTAACAACTCTCATTTGAGGGATGGATACTGGAAAAACAAACGAATCTCTTAGGGATGCAATCTACAACATGATGACTATGGGTATACAGCTGTGCTGTATGGTACATTTGAACGTTGTTAAGAGAGTAGATCCCAAGAGTTTTCATCACAAGGAAAAAACACTTTTTTCCTCTTTTTTCCCTTTTTGTACCTATATGAGATGACAGATGTTAACTTACTGTGGTAATCATTTTACAATACATGTAAGTCAAATCATTATGTGGTATACTTCAAGCTTATACAGTGCTGTATGATAATTATATCTCAATAAAATGGGGGGAATAAAAACAAATTTCTGTTTGGTTATTTCCAGTATTTGAAGGTGCCAGAAGTGTAGCCTAGAGCACTGATTCTTAGGTGTGGTCCTGACATCAATACCATCAGTATCTTCTGGAAACTTGTTAGAAATGCAAATAGCTGGATCCCCTCACCCCCATGGACTGAATCAGAGACTCAAGGATGAGGAGGTTTAACAAGCCCTCCAGGTGATTCTAATGCATAGGAGGGGTTAAAGAACCACTGGTCTAAAGGAAACTGATATTTTATGCTCACTACACACCCTATTTTACACCTGTCTTTGTGTTAAACACTGCAACATATCCTGAGACACTCAAAATACTTACACCTGGATCACTGTGATATACTAAGAAATATATACATTTTGGTCTTTGTCCCTGGCTCCTGGCTGAAGTTCCTAAAACCCCTGTAATTTCTTAAGGGCAATAGGAGTATCTTTTGTTTTAACATTTGGTTGTTGTCCGTAGCTCTTGAAATAGCTCTGGAGTGATAAAGGTGAGAAGACCCATCTTTTGTTAATCAAAACAAGCCCCTTTCCACCACACCTGAATTTATATTCATGATTAACTTTTGGAGGTCCCTAAATAGGAGTGTGGTTGCCATGGAAACCAGCCCTGTGTGTTTACGGGATTGAAACTTTGGTGCCACCCCCTGATCTCCTGGGAGGGTAGAGGAGCTGGAGACTGAGTTAATCACCAGTGGCCAATGATTTAATCAGTTATGCCTACCTAATGAAGCTGCCATAAAAACCATGTAAGAAAGGTTTTGGAGAACTTTCCAGTTGCACTGGGAGGTTGGTGTGTCTGGAGAGAGCAGAGAGGTTTCATATACCTTGCCCAAGGTCTCTTCCATTTGGCTGTTCTGAGTCCTGTCCTTTCTAGGACAAATCAGTAATCTGGTAAGTAAATTGTTTTCCTGAGTTCTGAGAGCTGGTCTAGTAAATTATAGAACTGGAGGAATGGGGTGTGGAAATTTCTGATTTTCAGCTGGTTGGTCTGTGGTACAGGTGACAGCCTGGACTTGCAGTTGGCATTTGAAGGACTGAGCCCTTATCCAGGGGGGTCTGTACTGAGTTTGGACAGTGAGTGTCAGAAATGAATTAAATTGGGTCTTTCTGTGCCCGTAAATTGGAGAATTAGAGAATTGCTTGGTGTCTAAAAACTCTCCACACATCTCGTGTCAGAGGTGTTGCATACAGGAAAGTGGGAGTTTTTGCTTTTTTAATTACCAAAGTGGAGTCAAGCTCTCCTTGCCTTGCGGGGCCTGTCCCAAGTGTTCTTGAACCAGTAACTGCAGAGGGCCTGCGACTCAGACTGCTGTGCACATGGAAACCTGTGTGCTATGGGGGCATGGTGGTGGAGGTCATGACCAGGGCTTTCTGGGACAGACTGAGTGAAATTAGAGACCTCATTTACTTAATAGATAAATTAGCTCTTTTATTTAAAAAAAAAGCAGGCAAGCATACCTCGGAGATACTGTGGGTTTGGTTCCAGATCACTGCAATAAAGCAAATATGGCAATGAAGTGAGTCATAATCTTTTTGCCTTCCATTTGTAAAAAGGAAACATCTGTGAAATGCAGTAAAGCAACGTGCAATAAAATGAGGTATGCCTGCACTTCTAAAGGGGTTCTCAACTACTCACCGCACAGTAGGATTCACATGGGTGGCTTTTAAAAAAATTGGTCACTTGGTCTGACTCCAGGAAATTCCAGTTCCAATTGAGCTGGGGGTGGGGTAGGGGTGGGTCCCAGTATTAGCATGGCTTCCGGGCTTTCCAGGTGATTCTAACTATAGCTGTGGTTCAAAACCACTAGTTAAGACCTGTGTTTGGTTGGGGGTTCAGATGAGAAATTAGATGGAAATAGTTTGAATCGTGCTTCTTAGTCTATTAGTGACCAGGTTTGGGGGAGTGTTAGAATATGTTAGCTCTAGCTTTTATCTATTGCTTTGTTTTCAGCTGGCGCAGACAGGTTGCACACTATTTCTGGCCAGTTCTAGGTAAGGAGATTTGGCTACTGTTTGTCTACTCACCTGTAGGTGTATTGGGTGGGGGGAAGAATATGTGTTTCTATAGCTTGCACGTGACCTCCCACCTCACCTCTGCAGCTCCCTTTCTGTAGGTGGGTGCAGCTCCGTGAAGGGAACTTCCAGAGACTGATGATGGTATTGTGCATTTTGCAGTGAGAAGCATTTTAATTTTTCTAAGACTATCAGTGGGATAAAAGCCTTCCTTGCAGTCCCAAAGTTATGGAAAGGAAAGAATGAACTGTATTTGTTGGTTGAGTGTTGAAAAATTCCATGGAAAAAGGAAAGGGAAACAAGTTTACCACTGGTTTTTCTTGGCAGGTTTTATCACCTTTCCCCCCAAGTTTCTGGCAAGTGTGATTAGAAATTGACTTGCAGGATTTGCTCACAAGACATCTTTTGCTTGCTTGCTGCTGACTAGCAGTAGTTAATTTGCTATCTCTCACACGTGTTATCCAAAAATCACAGAACTCATTAGAAATAAACAGCATGAACTTGGTCCTCACATTTGGGGGATTAGCCAGATGTAAATCTAAGTCGCACTTGGGAGGTTTCATGGGCCTCATTTAAAAATAAATAGAACTCTAGCCTTGAGTAGAAACAGATTTTTTTTTTTTTTAAAAAAAATGAAATATCTTACTGGAAAACAAATTTTATTTTTCCAATAAAAAATATGGGGAGGAGGTAAGCTTCTCCGGATGCCAATGCTTATTTTATTTCATGCCCTTCCCTTCTCCTTGCTGATGGCAGATGTGGCAGAAATAAAGACCCAATTTCATTTTCCAAAATGGGAAAAATTTAATCAATTCAGGAATGTATTCTTAATTGACAGCAGACGTTTAGAACCTGATTGGTCACAGTTGACAATCTAATGTCTTTTAGGAAAATAAATGTACATTTATGTATTTCCCAAACCTTGTGGACTCATCATTACCTAGCTGGGTTATTGACGTGTTGGCCTTGAGGTTCTTTGATTCTTAGAGCTTTAAAAAAACATTTCTCGGCAAGAGAAGTTGAAAGCGCTACTTTTCATGTGATTACAATACATGATTTATGTGATTAGAAAATTTCTGTTTTCTATTGATATGCAAACTTGCTGCCAGCAATAGCAAATATTCATCTGCCACCTGTTTTTAATTCCAGCAAAACCTATAATCAGAATGAAATTAAAAATACCTTACCTTTGAAGAATCAGAAAAATAATTCATATTTATTGAAACATTTTGTGTTTATCCTTATAGATCATACTAAATCAGATGAGTACACAAATGCCAAAGGGTTGATTGACTCTTACGAAGTAGAGATTGTTCGTGCAGACGCATGAGTTCAGTTAAAGCTCTGCTAAGACTTCCCAGAAGCTGATTCTGATATCAACCTGGTTTCTAGCGCTCCCCAACCTTAACAATTATATATCCCACTACCTTCTGTTTTCTATTGGTTTATTTTAAAGATGACTATTTGTAACCTGTCCTAGTGAAGCATCTGCTTTTTCAAAACCAGTCCAGGACTGCCAGCTGTCTTGTCCATCTTTCTGCCCATACAGCATTTATTCATTCTCTATTCCTGTTCAACCTTGAGATCAGATTTGCAATGTATATTTCTACTCTTGTCTAGGGACAAAGATAGTTTGCCCGGTGAGCTTTTATTTAGTGTTTCAAAAGAAATAGATGGTCAGATCTGCAGCAGACTGGCTTTTCGGGGTTCACTATAGAGGGGCTCCTTTTTCAACCTACCTCACTGATGGTGCATCACGAGGGATGTGGCAGTAACAGAAAATAATTTACTGATCTTCCTTACTTCTGAAGAGCTCCTCCTCCCTTGAAAGCAGTTTGATAGCCAGGCACTGTAAAATTTCAGTAAGTAAGGCTGCAGGGAAGGGTAAAGAGAAAGAAAGAAAGAAAAGTGAAATACCAGAAGCAAATAGTCCTATCTACATTCATATCATGTCCATAGGACCTGAGAAACGGATATTGAAGTGGCAGAACCAGACTGCCTCTTCATTCCTATGAACTAATTAAATGTGTTTTCACTTAAAAAGGATAACAATGTTAGATCTTAATGGGATTAACCTAACTGAAATTTATTAGGAATTGCTTTGACAGTAAAGATTATGGATGGCTCAAATTCCATTTTGAGATGGGAGCTTTGATTCCTGTAATTTTTGCTATAGCTGCTGTGCTGAAGACATCCAAGTTACCAAACATGACTGGAGTGTTATGTGATTGAGACCTGAATAGGAGTAGAGTTTGAATATTTTTCTCTTTAACATTTTGTGAAGATTAATTTTTACTCTATTTTCATACTAAAGTGAGGTCTCTTTAGCTAAAACAAAGGGGAGCCCCCCCCTTTTTAAAAAGAGAATTAAAGCAGTGTTGGTAGTTTCTTAGTGTCTCTCTTGCTCAAAATTGTCTAGATGAACTGTTTCTTCACTCCAAGTTCACTGATAACTAACTGTTCCTCCTTTTTCTATGTATGTGTCGCAGGAGCTCAATAATTTTTTATTGTATTAAAATATACATAACATCAAATTTACCATTTTTAATCATGTTGAGTATGCAGTTTGGTAGTGTTAAGAAGACTCATCTTACTGTGGAGCCTTTACCACTATCCATCTCCAGAACTTTATCATCTTCTCAAACTTACTCTGTACCCCTTAAATATTAACTCCCCAGCCGACCTTCCCCCCAGGCCTTGGCAATCACCATTCTACTTTGTTTCTATGAATTTGACTATTCTAGATATATTGTAAGAGGAATCATATAGTTTGTTTTTATGTGACTTGCTAATTTCACTTAGCATAATGTTCTCAAGGTTCATCCATGTTGTAGCAGGTATCAGAATTTCCTTTTTAAGACAATGATACTCCTTTGCGTGTATCTTAGACATGTCGTTTATCCATTTATCTGTCAATATAATGAATGGGTCTCTTCCTCCTCTTGACTATTGTGAATAATGCTATTAAGAACATGGCTGTATAAATATCTAAGCTCCTCAATAATATTTTTTAATTGCTTCCCTAGGAAAGAAAGATATTTTTTCTGATTATTTAATATACCCAGTTGCTGGTTTTGATACTGATTTTAATGACTTAAATACTGTTGCTAGCAAAGAAAGCTTTTTATGTAGCATAGCTGGAATTAGTATCGTGTCTGGGTTATGAAAGGTCCCTCAAAGCCTATGAATATATTTAAACAAATAGCAATGAAAATCCTTTTAGAACATATCCATCTACATCTCATGACCCACCTTCTCTGGTAAAGAAACATTAGAATAGACTTTCTTCTTCTTCTTCTTTTTAATCTGATTGATTGTGAAGATCTGTGTTTTGGAATATTCATTGAAAAAGAAATGTTGCTGCAAAACATCTGGAAAAATAAGATCTCTGGTTAATCAAAATCCTCAATGCAGAAGACAATCCAGGATTTGGGATGTGTGTCTCCTTCTTTAGAGAGTCAGTCTTATCTCTTAGAAAGTGAGTTAACAGCTCATATTGCTAACACATACTACCTGAAGATATATACATTCTATCATCACATTTCTGGTGTTTTTGGAGTTTTCCAAAGTTTTCTCTTTCTTTTGTAATGACCTTGAGATAATAATTCTTTCAGATATGTTAAGCTTAACTAGACACAGAAAACTCCTCCTTGTATTAATGCCATTTATTTGGCATGTACCATATGTTAGAGTTATATATTGTTAATACCTAATATTTAGTCAATCCTTGGCATATGTTAGGAATTGTTCGAAATTCTTTATATGTGTCAGAAGTTACTGAATCTTCTCAATGCCTCAGTGTGTTTGATATTAAAATAACTTCATTTCCCTAACGAAGAAGATGAGCTGGAGGAGACAACTTAGTGGAGGACACGGGTCGGAACTGTGCGAGCCGAGGCTGGAGCTCACGCATCTCTGACCACCAGGCCACACCTGGCCCGTGACTGTTGATTTGACTTATGAGTCATGTGGGCCATGTTCTCTGGAGGACAAATTCTTTTTGAGGAGAATAATAACTTTTAAAGTCAGCTGTGTGTGCCTGTCTAGAAATCCATGCCATGTTAAATGATCACGAAGTCATTGAGAAGCTCAGCGCCAAAGGACCAAGGTTTCTTCTGAGCATAATGCCCTTTATGTTGTCTTCAAAGGTAAATGCATTGCATAGGAAAGGCAATGAAAAAGGCCATGCTCAGAAAATTTTTTAAAAATTACATTAAAAGGTATTACTTGTTTTACTTGTTATTACTATGAAGTCATAGTTTGTAAAGAATTTATGAAAAGTAGTAGGAATTAGCCTCACTTAGAAATTTGGTATTAAAGACTTTGTAAGGAATGTCTACTTATGTCCACTTATAACTGAGAGATTTCTCTTAAGATATTGGTGATTTTAAAATTACTCATAGCCACTTTTGTTTAAAAATATTTAACTACCATTTTAACAGTTAGCAAGTGAATATGAGTCTTTTTAATGACAGGGCTTAATTCTTTTGAAGACCTTTTTAATTCCTTTCATGATAAGGTTTAAAGAGTTCATTATACCTGAAGGAACTTTGTTGAGCAACAGTTATAGTTGCCAGGCAGTTTGCTAGATGCTGGGATTTAAACAGTTAAAAAATAACTTTTAAGATATTCTTAACTTAGTATTAGATATAGAAGTAAGACCAAGAGGAGAAATATTCATCCTATTGAGAGAGGTTTCGAGAAAACTGGGCAGGAACTTGGTTTTAAAGTTTGAATAGGAGTTTTCTGGGCAAAGTAGGGTGAGAGGGGTGAGTGGTTTTAAGCAAAGGAAAAGCCATGTATAAGGGCACTGAGATAAACGACATGGGTGAAATCATGTGGTCCTTATCCTTTTCCATCTGACTTATTTCACTCAGCATGATATACTCTAGGTTCTTCTATATCTTCCAAATGATAATAATTCATCATTTTTTATGGCTGAGTAGTATTCCAGTGCACATATACCACACATTTATCCAGTTATCCATTAAAGGATACTTAGATTGTTAACATGTCTTGGCTATTGTGAGTAATGATGCAGTGAACATAGGGACTCATGAAAGTATCCAGCCATGCACTATGAAAAAAGAGACATTTATTGAAGAAGATGCAAGAAATTGTGTACATAGGACAATGACGCCTCAGTCCCCTTCAAAGTAGGCACCTTGGTACCTCACACAGTTCTCCCAATCACTGTCAGCTGCTCTATACTATTTTCCCAAATCTCATCAATGGCCTGAAATCTCTTCCCTTTTAAAGGTGATTTTAGTTTTGGAAAAACCCAGAAGTCACAGACCGCCAAATCTGGGCTGTAGTGGGGCTGAGTCACCTGTTCCGCCAAAAACTGCACCAGACGTGATGCATGAGTAGGCACGTTGTGATGAAGCTGCCAATCACCAGTTGCCCATAGGTGCAGCCTTCTGAATCATCCCAGTAGTGTCCATGGAGGAATGTTAAGCTTAATGCAAAATTTGATGCAGATTTGTTGCTTTACTTGCTTAGTCATTTTGAATGCGATGGCCACACCATCAGTACACATGCTTACTCCACAGCATCAACTGCTCCTACTGACTAGTACAGTGAAGTCATCATTGTTCACACATATGCACTCCAGTCCACTCTCGTTGGCTGCCAGGTTACATCAGTGGGGCACAAACCATTCTTGTGATATTAACAATGATTGGACTTTTTCCAGACAGACCTTGTATCTTTACAAATAAATGTTTTAAAATTTTATGGTAGATACTCTGAAGAGGGATTTCTGGGTCATCTGGTAGCTATATTTTGAATTTTTTGATGAGCCTTCATAACTTTTTCATAGAGGCTGAATCAATTTGCATTCCACTCAGTGTATGAGGGTTCTCTTTTCTTTACATCCTCTCCACCAGTTATTTCTTGTCTTATTGATAGTTGCTATTCTAACACGTATGAGGTGGTATCTCACTGTGGTTTGATTTGCATTTCTCTTATAGCTAGACAGAAAAGGACAAGAACCTTATGATTTCACTCATATGTGGGATATAAAACAGAAAGCAACAAGTGAATAAACAGATAACAGTATAGTGGTTGCCAGAGGAGAACGGGGTTGGAAGCAGGATGAGGAAGGTAAAGGGGACCAAATGTGTGGTGAAAGGAGGAGACTGGACTCGGGGTGGTGGGCACACAATACAATATACAGATGATGTGTTATAGAACCGTGCAGCTGAAACATATAATGTTATTAACTAATGTTACCCCAACAAATTTACTGGGTTTGCCAAAAATTCTGTTTAGTTTATTCCATAAAATAAAAGTTTGCATTTTTACCAATAACTTTATTGATTTGAATGTTTTGATTATGTCAGCTATTTCCCCTTATTGGCGTCTAGTGGGTAGAGGCCAGGGGTGCTACTAAACATCTTTCAATGCATAAGGAAGCCCCAAAGCAAAGAATTATTTGGCCAAAATAATTCTTTAGTACCAATAGTACCAAGAAACTTTGCAAACCACTTTTGACATATTTGATCATTCATTCATAGCATCTTCTCCATACATTACACAAATCCTTTTTTTACATTTCAGTTATATTTTTACCTTTCTTGAAATAATAAAGTGTAATATGATGAAAATGTTCCATAGTTTCTTCCATCTTTGATATTAAAATGTCTGCACAAAAATTCACCAATTTTGATCAGTTTTTAAAAAAATACACACTGATATGACAGCTGTCACAATACAGTCTAACAAAATTGTTTCGAATGAGGCTAAAGACAATTAAACACAGCTAGAGCTATTGTATGGAAAAAACTAGATGAACTTTTTGGCCAACTCAGTAACTAAAAAAAGAAGCAGTGTGATACTTCAGCAAATCTTAAATAGGAAGAGAGTCAAAAGGTTTAAAAATGACCCTTAAGTCTTGGTTTTATTCTCTATAGAAAAGAGGGATCATTCACTGTTTTGAGGATTAAAAATGCTGTATGTGAATTGTTCAGTAAAGAACTTGACATAGATTTCTACACTGATGTTATTATTTATTGTATTACTATCCTTTTTTCATTTTTGCCTTTTCATTTTTTCTTTGAAATAATGTTACAATTATAATGGTTTAGAACTTGAGAAGTATAAAAAAATCTCCTTCCATTTTGTGCCTCATCTTTAAGATCCTTCTTTTCAGCCCTCACAGGAAACCACTGTCCTTAGTGCCTTATGTGCCCTTCCCTAGTCTCTTTAGGCTGGACAAGGAAATATGATATCAATTCTGTACTTCCTGCTTTTACACAAAAGGTAGCATGTTACATGCATTGTATACTACCTTTTTTTTAAAACTTAATCATGAATCTTAGAGCTCTTTCTATATCAGTTTATAGAGATCTTTCATTTTTTTTAAAGTGCTAGTTTTATTTTAATATAACTTGACTCACAGAAATTGCAATAACAGAACAGAGTTTCCATGTGCCCTTCACCCAGTTTTCCCCAAAGACAAACTTGCATAACTGCAGAACATTGTCAAAGCCGGGAAACTGACCTTGGTATAGTACTATTAACTCATGTAGAGACCTTCTTTGCATTTTACCAGTTATTACATGCATTCTTTTTTGGGGGGGTGGGGTGTATGTTCCTATGAAATTTATTATCCTTTTACATTCAAGTAATCACAACCAGGGTACAGAACTGTTCCCTCACCCCAAAGGAACTCCTTTCTGCTACTTTTTTAATAGTCACACCCTTCTCCTGATCTTAGCCCCTGGCAAGTGCTGATTAATCAGTTAATCCTCACATTTTTTGTATGCTACTTTTAAGAAAACCTAGCCATATATTATACTTTTCTCAAGGTAAGAATCCCATTTTCAGAATTTTTAAATTTCTTACAAGCCTGAGCACTTAATGGGTGTGTAATAATGATTTGTTGAAGTACAAGAGTCAAAACCAAAATAAAGCCAAACCAAATAGAAAATTCAGAGTGGAAAACAGTTGAGTCAGGATAATTTGCTTTCAAAATAACAAAAAAGTTCACTTTCTTAAATAGGAACTCCTTAGTGTGAATTAAATGACAACTTACTTCTTTCAGGACTCAGTAAACACGTAAGTGTTAATGATCAGAGACGCAGCTTCTCTAAAGCTGAACTTTTCACTTTTCCAATCATTTTTATTTTTTTACAAATTTTTTTTCTTTAAGGACCTCTCTCATAGCAGTATGATAAGGTTTATTTTTCCTAGCTGAGTGCACGTGAGGCAGCAGGAGGAAGAAAGCTAGCCGTTCCTGAGGCTATGATGCCACTTTAGTTAGTCCTCCCGATAGCTCTGAGGTCAGCACTCTCATTTCGTGGACTAGAACATGGAGCTCAGAGTTTCAGAAACTTGTCTCTGGTCACTTCATATCAGAGGCAAAATTCCAAACCCCACCCTCATCACCACTCCATAAAGTATAATTTCCTTAGGTTAACAGTCCAAGAAGAATTCAGATTTCCCTGTCTCCTTTTTTGAAAATGGTGGTGGAACTGGTATTTCAGCACATTGCTCACTTATAAAAGATACATACTGTAATAATTTATGGAAATGATTAAGGGCTTTACAGTCAGCTAGATTTCTGTCCAAATCCCAGCTCAGCCATCTTCTGGCTTTGCTGACAATGGACATGTTTTATTTATTGAAGCATCATGAACTCATCTATAAGTGGAAGCACTAGTAGTTCCTCCATGGGGTTGAGGGAATGAAATGCAATAAAACACTTAGCATAGTGCCTGGTACCTACCACTCATTTAATAAACAGCAGCTATTAGTATACATGAATCTTCATTCTATGGACTTTCTACTTCGAAAATCAAGTTATAAGCAAATTTTGTGTTATGCTCAACAACAACGTATATTGATAGAACTAATGTAGCTGCACAGGAACTTTTTAAACTTAAAAAACAGATTTGGAATGTCATTTGCCTATACAATTTTAAAATTTATCATTGAAGTTGTATGCTCAAATCTAAGGCTGCCATTTTTTTGCCTTAAAGTTCTGGGTTCTGGTCTATGAATGAGTAGATTTTCCTGAAATGAAGAATTTGTATTTTTTGTGTAGGACAACTGTAGAAGAACTTTTTGTCGTTTGGCTCTGACTAGGGTTCTGGTAATCTTATCCCTATAGGGCCATAGACATAGTCATTACCTGAGAAGTGGAGAGGCAGGTAGCTGATATGGTGGATGTGTTTGAGGAGCAGTGAGGGGTGCTCATTGTATACAGCTTCTGTAATAAAAGATAATTTAAGTACAGTCCACAGACATCGCTTTGCAGTCACATCCTTGGAGTTGTTCAGGGAATGTGCTTTGCTCCACTTAGGGAGATGTTTGTTTGTTTAGGGTGAGGGATCTGTGAGAAGCATTTGTATCACAGTGACAGACTGCAGAGAGCTCTTTCCTGTGTTACAGATTGCTAGGAAATTGGATAGAACCTCCTGAGAAATGCTATCCCACGCCTTCCCTCAGGACGTGTCTGTGACATACATTAGGAAGGCTGTGGGGGCGGGGTGGAGAGCCTGAGGCTCTATGGGAGTGAGCTGCAATTCCCATACCATGTATAATGTGTTCTATACTTAGGGGCTCTCTGCACGTAGCAACAGAGGATGTAGTTGGCCCACCATGGAAAATGTACTAATGTTTCCTTGAGAGCCTCTTGGACTTCTCAAAAAAATAAAGAAATAAATAAATAAAAGATAATAAAGAGAGCTTGCTTGGCAGATCTCATAAGAAGTCTAAATGATGCAGTTTAATGCCGAGTTAGTAAGGTTGAAATCAGTTGAGGATACAACAGTGGCTCTAGATGCATATTAGAAAAGTAGGGTTTTGTTTTTTTTTTTTTTTTAACCTTCGGATGATTTTGCTGTACAAACGGGGTTAAGAGCCACTGGGATAAGGAAAAAGCACCCTGACAAAATGAAAAAGGTGGGGAGGGAAAGAAGGAAAAGAAAGAAAACCCCTACACATCTACATTAGGTAAATGTGTCCCCCTATTTCTCAGTGAGGCCACCAGCCTTTTCAGTTGGCTGAAATTTCTCTCTTCACATTCTGAAAGGGGGGTGCACTGGGCAAGGACCCCGTTCACTGTCATGTCCACCCAACTGTATTTCTTGGCGGATGGGGTACCGTTGCTCTGCTTGTGTCTGGAGTGGGGAGCCGCTATTTCCCTGCCTGTCCTTGGAAGCATTCTTATTATTTAAAGCCTCAGCCCTCAGGCTTTAAGAACAAATGTTCAGTACATTCTAAGAGGTATTGTGTTTAAATCTTAATAATTTGTCTCTTTCATGTAAGAGAAATAACTGTGCAGGGTGGACAAAAACCCTCTGAGAAAACCATGTGTTTCACATTTACTGTGAATAAGTCACTCCCTCTCTTGAGCTCGCAAAAGTCATAATTTGGAAATCATTCTTTTCCTGTGAAAACTGGAAAGCTTCCCCCTCACCCTTGTCCTTTTGATAGGAGTGGTAATAAAAGTTCCCATAGGCAAAAGCTTTTGATTTGATATGATACAGTGGCTGCCTTTCTAGGGAAGTCCTGGAAAATGCATTGCAGGGGTTTTTTTCCTCCTCAATTGCATGTGTATTTTATTCTCTGAACTTTATGTCCAAGCATGATGTCACTCACATGCCTTTGGTACATCCCAAGTCCTTTTGCAAATGGAAACTACAGAAGAAACAAATTGATTGAAGGCAGAAAATATATTTCAGGAACATCCTAAAGGGTCTGTTTCGGAATCACTAAATTTCAGAGTATTCACTGACATTTATCGTCCTGCTTCAAATTATTAAATGTCTTTTCTGATCACATGATGCCATGTTTTGCATAGTGTGACATATCTGTCCTCTTTTAAATGCATAGAAATTGGCAACACTCTCATTTCGCTGGTGGATTTGTTGAAGCATTAGCACGAGACAGCCAGAATGATTGATGAGTGCTCTCCAGGCAGGGAAATGCTGCCAGCTTGCTTTGTGTTTTGTCTTACCTAGGAGTCTTTTCTTAACTGAAATAGAAAATTATCCCTTTTCATGCTAGTAGCCATGATCACTTTGTAAGAGACTTAAGAATTGTCCTTTCCCGGTAGTAATTCTCACAGTGTAAGCATTTTTATTTAACATAAGGTTATTCTTATTTTTTAACATTGTGAAAGAGATAGACAAATATTTAAATCTCCTAGTTTTTTTTCTTTTTTTAGTTAAACTTTATTTACTTTTTAGAGAGAAGGGAGGGGAGGAACAAAGAGAGAGAAATATTGATTGGTTGCCTTCTGCACACACCCTGACCAGGTACCGAATCTGCCATTTAGGCATGTACCCTGACTGGGAATTGAACTGGCCACCTTTCCATCTATGGGATGATGCCACGTGAGCCACGGCTAAATTTCCTAGTTTTAATTGTAAGAACACAGCACATTCGAGTCGAGTAGAGAAGTTAATGAGTGACGAAGGGGAGTCCTGAACTCCATCTGAAAAGGCAGCAATATGAGCAGTGATATACTTTGACAGTTTTTAAAAAATAACAATAAAATTTTGTCTGAGAATTGGATGGTTTTGGTAAATCATCCGAAGTCCAGTGAGACAATATTTGTTTCTGCCTCTCCTGCTGTATTCCTTTGACCATGTGTGTTTTCATATCTTCTGAAATTTACTCCAGAGATAGCCATTCTTGCAAGAACCACGTGTCTCTCCCTGACTGGATAGGCCTAGAGGTAGAGATAAGCAAGCTTTCCATGGATCCTTATTTTCTAGTTCCTTGTTGCATGAAGGCCAAGAGCGTGAGTGGAGGAAAGCTCTATCTTTGGAGAGGGTGGATGTGTGGTTGAACTTTTTTTGCAAACAAGAAGCCACATTTGAACAGAGTATATTCCCAGGTAACCTAGCTGTGTGTGGAGCATGTGCCCTGTGGTTCTTTACCAGTCATTTACTTTGTATGTCTAGAACTTGTTGCATCTCACTTTTCTACCCTAAGGTATTTTGAGTGGTCCAGTCTTCACAGAACTATTTTTTCTGCACTTAGGATATAAATTCTTTCATTAGATCCTTCCCTATTCAGTAATAGGTATTTAAGAAGTTCTCTGCATGTTGGGGGGATGTGATATTGTTGCAGTTAGGATTTACAGATTCTGTAAATGGTGTGTGGTCAGATAGGCAGAGAGAATCACTATTTAAAATTAGCAAGAATATTGACTTTAAATGGAGGGTTCCGATTGGCCGCCTAAGGTTGTTAACAGCTAAGTCAATAATTTTAGAAAAGATGATTCGGAAGTATTAGTCATCATTATTTATGAATCTAATCCTATGGGTAAACACTTGGACATTCCAAGCATAATCCTATGGCACTTGGCATATAAAGGTAGTGAATCTCTAACTAATAGACATGGAAGCATATATTTATATATAAATATAAATTTGGGAATCTGTTCTTTTTTTTTTTTCTTTTTTGGGTTCATGTCTCCCGATGGTCTAGGGACTTATTGAAATAAGAGTTTTATACTCTGGTTTCTTTGAAGAAAGACAAATAAAGTTTAAATAAGTTAATAAGTATTCTTCCTTGGTTGCAAATAAGTCCTTACAGGTGGTGATGGAGGAGAGCAAACGTTGGGCCAAGCCAAGGTCAGGGAGAAGGCAAGAGGAATCTGTAGGCCTGTGTCGATGCTCTTTGTGTTTCCCACAGTTTGGTTCAGTTCTACCATCAAAATTAGTGAATTTCTACAGAAATTCATTAATTTTCTTTCTGGGGTGGTTGGTTTGACCGATAGCCCTCTTAATCAGTTATTAAGAAAAAGAGAGAGAGGGAGAGGAGGGGGGTTAGGGTGGAGGGGGGTGAGGGAGAACAAACTCTTCACTGGGGGAAGAGGTGTGTGGGGAGGTTGAGGAAGGAATAGAGGTGATGAATGGAAACTTGACCTGGGGGAGTGAACACACAACACAGTGTACCGATGATGTGTAGTAGAATCGTTCACCTGAAACTTGTATAATGTTGTTAACCAGTGTTACCCCAATAAATTCAATAAAGAGGAAAAAAAATAAATCCTACTGCCTAGGCCTTAGATTAGGAAATTAAAGTTCAGAACAGACAGACATTTCCAACTCTTACTCAATTCCCTTTGGCCCCTGTCCTCCATTTATGTGTAGATAGTCATGGAAATGGAGAGGAAGAGGAAAAGAATCAGACTTCCAATTTAGATTTCACTGATTTTGAATTAGGAGTTGGCTTAATTAGATTTCATCTTATTTTCTCTTAACTTAAAAAGCAGAGGGTGTGTGGGGGAGTTATAAATAGTGTGACCTAAATTATAGCAAGGGTATATGACATCTATATGAGATTAGATATATTTTAGAAATACATTTTTATATCAACAATTGTTACATTAATTATATATTTTTACTAGGCGAAAACCGTAAAAAAGTTATGCCTTTTAAAGTAATCCAATTTTTTTTAAATTATAGAATTCAGATGGGCCTTCAAGGCAATTAATGTGAGTTAGGTAATATTGAACCTGCATTTAGAGATGTATGATGACTTCAATTAGTATCCAGTATGTGCCAACTCATTACTCATTTTAAAATAGGTGATGGGCAACATGTTATGACATTGGTCTTGGATGAATGCTACCTAAACCTGGACTTTTTTCCCAAATGGTTAACTGAATTCTGACATCAACATCAATTCACATTCTTTGGTTACAGTTCAGTCATTTGAAAAAGTTCATATGCATGTACTGTATGCTTTAATCTTGAATCATTTCATAACAAGAACATAAGTTTTGAAGTTAGAAGACCAGTCCTCAGTAATTACAATTACCATGGCATTAAAAGGAATCAATTTACCAAAAAGAACTAAAAAACCTTGAATTTTTTTTAAAAAGGTGGGGTGGGCAGCTGGGGACTGAGGAGCCATTTGGGGTTGTGTTGATCTTGTCCGGGGCTGGCAGTGTCTCTGGGCAGCAGAATTCACACAGCTGGATCAAAGTTGCACCCTGTAGTTAGTTTCTCTTTCCACTTGGACAGAAATGGAGGTGTTGGGCCTGTAATCTGGTCCTTGCCCATAGCCAAGTTAGGGTTATGAAGTATTTCTGTTCGGAACACATTTGTCCTTATTTTCCCTTTCCTCCGCTTGCCCACTCAAGGGAAAAAAAATAATGTGAGGTACTGCTTGGGTGGAGCCACTCATAGATCTCAGTGCCCCAGGCTTTTCTAGGTTAACAAAGGAGAGCTTTCCAGCCTGCTGAGTAGGGGTGGACCACAGCTGCTCCCTCCTGCCTTCTCAGGTTCCCTTCTTCTTCCCCCACTCCAGGAGAAACAAGCCCAATTGCTGAGCTTGGAGGCTGCTAGTTGAGGAACATGGGGATTGTTGACAGCAGCTGTGTCTTTTTGTGGGAAGGAGTTCCAGCATATTCTTGGAAGGGGCTAAAAATTTCCACCTTTTAGTTTGCTACTTCTGTCACATTGCCGCATGTGCATCGGACATGCTGGGGTGGGAGGATGGTGTGGATGAAGAGTTGGGTGTGGATGGATGGGGAGGAAGTGGAAGCCTCTTGGGCTCCATCAGAATGGGAGTCAACATCCAAGGAAGCAGAGACAAACCTTTTTGCCTTGCATCCTGATGCTCCTGGGTGAATGACACAGGACCTCCATTAATTGTGTGGGAATTTAGAAAGCTAGGGAGCCAGCTTGATCCTCCTTGGCGAAATCAAGATTTCTCATGCTGCCTGCTCCTGCCTCTCTTTGCTGGGGGTGTGGAAGAAGCAGTGAGGGAAGTGGGAGGTTTTCTGCAGGAGTTTATTGAAAAAACAGCTGCCCTGCTCCATTCCCTTCCACCCCCACCGCCCCACCCTTCTTTCTGTGGCAGGATATCACGATGCTGTAAACTTTGGCAGAAGTAAAGCATGTAAATACTTTTTGAAACAGGAACTTTTTTGTTTTGTTTTTTTTGGCATAGAGCTGTTAGGTTAAGGCTGGGAAAAAAAGCATAAATAAAATTTGATATAGTCATTCTAGAAATGATTTGTATGCACATTCTAGAAATGGTTTGTAGGCATCCAAAAAAGGGTCAGAGTTCAGTGGTTTGAATCGGAAAGAGCCAAACTAAGATCAGGTAACACGCAGTATTCCAAGCTGGCCTGTGCATGCCAGGACTCGAAAGCCTGTTTGCAGCTCTTCCTTTATTATTGTAACCTCTTGAACAGAACACACCATTTGAAATGACAGTAAATGTTTCTCAGTGGATAAGTCTGTGACCTAGTTTTTGACCAAGAGCACTTATGGGATTGAACGGTGCATGGAAGAGCAAAGGAGCTTGGACTCCATTGGCCAGAAGTTCTGTGAAAATCTGGAGCTCAGGGCTAATTAGAACCTGAGACATTAAGCAGCAGCTGTTTTATGGTGTGAACTTTTGCACAGAGGATTTTGAGAGGCTAAGTCTCCTTGGAAGTCTGTTTGCGAAGTGGTTCTTTTCTGGCCGTTGCTCCATTCTTCTTCAGAGGCCTATTTTCACTGAGTGTGAGCATTTTGTGCCAAACCTAGCAATGACCTTACAGCGCTTGGAGCTGCTGCACAGCTTGGCCCAGGGGACTCCAGCGGGGTGCCTGGGCAGGGCTGAATGCGTTCTGCAGAAAAGAAGGGGGATGTCACGGAGAAGATGTTTCTTCTGCCTTTCCCTCTTATTAACTGCACTTGGCCCTCTCCCCGTTCTGAACTCTTGGACCCACCCTTCACCCTTGTACTCTGTTAAGTCTGAACTCACTTTCATGTTTTCAGGGAAGATCTTGAAATGAATTAAAATGAATCTGAAGTTCGATAATGGTCTAGGCCTTGGGGTGTGGTTAACAAATTGTTCCCCTTCTCCTCTCCCACCTCCTCAATTGTTTTTCTTTCTGTCCTCCTCCTTGTGTTTGCTTTGACAGGGGAGCTACTAAACAAAACATACTTAGAGACATGTTTTAGAGAGTAAAATCACTCTCTAAAAAAGAGGACAGTGCTGAGTCTGGGATCCATGAGAAACTGCAGAATTAGAAATGTCAAAGCTGACATCAATTACTGAAGTGATTGATTATTGTTAGTAAAAGTTACTTAAATGACTAAGATTGTAGAAATATTCATGTTGCACATTTCTTTTTTAGAAATGCATATCTTATACACCTCAGGATGTGTGTGCTTGTTTCTGTCTTCTATCATTCATAAACATAAGAAATCTCTATACAAAAAGCTCTTTAAAAGGGAAAAAATATAACATTCTTATCACAGACCAGTAGTGAAATAAATATGTAAGTGAAAGGGTAGGAGAAAATACTACACGTTAAAACTGTCCGGGCATTGTTTTTAATTTACATTAGAAAAAGAAAAGTAATAAGATTGCATATATATTATGTATGTAAAAAACATACTTTCAGATGCTGAGAAGGAACTATACCAGAACATTAACAGTAGTTGCATAGGGATTATGAACATTTAAAATTACTTCCCACAGTCTCTCTACTCAATTTTCCATAGCGAGCAAGCAAGTCTTATGCAAGCAGAGCGTCCAACTTTTGCGAACATGCCATTCATTTTTAATGGATAACCACAAGAATGGCTTCTCTGTGTCTCCTTTATTTTTCTGATAGGGTTTGCATGAGTGTCTGAATGGTGAAACCTGAAAAAAGTTATTGCTTTAAGTGTATTCGTATTTGTGAGGCTTTCAATCTTATGTGAAACTCACCAATTTGGGGCAATCCTGGGGCAGGTGATTTACCCCCAGGTCTCCAGGAAGAGGCTAGAACATTCCTTCCATGGCAGGCTGCCATTTTTTTTTCTCAATGCTCACGTGATTCTTTGTCTTTGACTTCAAGGATGTGTTCTTCTGGGATCTCGCCTTCCCTCCTGTTTACTGTTGGTGATGTACATTCCCTTTCCACCACTGTGGATATGATCCCTGAATCTCTTTACTCAGGATGACTCATAATTGGGGAGCAACAAGCCACCACTAAAGTTAATAGTGCTTCTTAGGGACCCCATTTGTGGCAATAAAATTTGCAACGAGGAATTTGCATGAGCAAATCCAATTTGCAACAGTGTCCTTAATTGTTCAGAGATGTCTATAAAAATATAGTGTGGCAAATTAAAATTGCTTGTGAACTGCTGAGATTTTTTCTCACCAAAGAAGGTGCTCCCTAGAAGGTGCTTTTCTGTTCCGCAGTGACATGTGATGGTTGGCTCAAGCCCTTGCAGTCTGAAATGGGCGAGCTGTGCGTGACGTGTGGCGCAGAGGTGCGTACATGTGTCCTAGATGGCCAGCTTTCCACACCTGGTTTGAGAGAACATTTGAACCAGAAGTAGAACCACCCAGGATGGCGAATTGAATCAAGTCTTTTGTTATTGATATATCTTAGCCCTGGACATGACCTACCTAAGAAGATACAGACCACCTTTACATACATCTAAGGAAAATGAAACGAAAACTAAATTCTCCCTGCTCCTCCTATCCCTTTTAATCTTAAAAGTACAAATAATGGAAATTACAATCTTATAAAAATTTCTCCCCTATTTTTGTTTTCCCAGTTTCTGAAAGTTAAGGGGGGAAAAGTCTCCAGTTGTTAGGCTTTTACTAATTGTCCTATGTGGTAGTACATTTGGGGCATATATCTATTTTTTTCCTATATCTGCACTTTTTACCTTCTCATATTTCTTAGTGGTACCCCTCCAACCTGCTATATCCTTACATCTCAAGGATGAATGTCAATATAGATCTGAGATTATTGCCTAAGGCTAAACTTTGTAACAGAGACCATCACTAGTTTAGCTCGGACATATCAGCTACACCCAGATTATTCTTTCTTAGTGTGTGCATACTTGATGAATGTTTTCGCTGGAATAAAGACATTCTGAGTAGAACCTACAGTACTTTATACCTGGAAGGGAAATTAAGGAACAGTGAATTGTTGAATTAATTGCGTAGATAACCATCCTCTGAAACCTAACAAATGTGGCTGATTTTGGGAGTGGGTTATGGAGTACCTCCGCCTCATTCTGTAGATTGTTTGTGGTATGTAAACACAATCTACAGGTATGGCAAAAGTAGGTTTACAGTTGTTTGTATGGAAAATAATAATTAATAAATAATACAACAATAAACTGTGTCTCGCATATTCAAAACTGTAAACCTACTTCCCCCATACCCTGTAGCGTACAGTTGTAGATCTGTGAGAATCTATGAAGAGAACATCGTGACTTCCCGCTGACAGAAAGTAGATTCCTAGAGGAGGTAGAAGAGTACATACACTGAAATCAGACTTCCTAGGTCACTTGTCTTTCTAGACCTTAGCTGCCTATACCTCAAAGCGTGGTTGTAAATTCGCTACTTCTAAGGAAATCCAGGTAACCCTCGTGTGACTGAATTTGTCGCTCTCCCTGTGGCCTGCAGAGCTGGAGGAAGACCACAGGTACCAGGCCTTGATCAAGTTTTGTTTTTGCCACCACCTGTCTTGGGCCAGTCACTTTCACCTCTCTGACTTCAGTGACTTCTCATGTGGAATGAGGTGATGGTGGTGCTGTGAGATCCTTTCCCGCACACCTTTCTGTCCAAAATCATAGGCGCAGCAGTCTGGGTCTGTGGAGGGTGAACGTTCCTTGTGATGAAGGCCATATCTGGAAACTGGCCATTTCTCCTAGCCCAAGTCCCTTTCTCTATACTATCAGTCCTACTGAAGGGACAAGAAGTGGTGGGACAGGGACATGTGGGCATCCTCACAGTGTTGGCTGTTAAGTGCTTGGCCTTAACTGCCACCATTAACCACCTAAACAGAGGTGGGCAGTAAACTAACATCCTTGGTTTCAAATCACACCCTCTTCTTTCTTATACCCCACCTATGTGATTTTATTACTTGCAAAAAGCAGAGAAGACTTCTGGAGGAAAAATGGTGTCTTGTAACATTTTTTTAAGGCACTTTTTTTACACTAGGAGGATAAAATACTTGTTTTACAACAGGAAAACCTAGCCCCTACCCCTGGCCATTCTTTCCAATGCCCCATGGGGGCCCTGAAACTTTTCTTTCCTTCAGACACCCTGGGTCAGACCTGATGATGAACGCAGTGCTGGCGTGTTGGGAATGGGTCTGCACACTGGGGTGTGGCAGAGAACAAAGCTTGGCCTGTCCCCACTTTTTGAGGCTGGTGGGCAGTCCTATAGCAAGCCCTGGCATTCAAGCTGTTTGTTGAACTGTATGTAGTTTCTAGGGAAAGTCACTGTTCATATGCACACAGAAAAGAGATTTACTTCATGCCTACCAAGTTTGTCTTGATCTTTCTATCCACACCATTCTCATGTAGCATCTTAACTTGCCAGTGACAAGGTAAAGAATTTAAGAAGGGAGGGGATTTCCTCAATCCACCTAAATTCTCTCTGCATCTTTCAGGTTGTATTTTCTAACTTACGGAAACCTTTCAGGTCATATTTTCTAACTTATGGAAACCTGTACTGCATTTTTTAGTGGGGGAAGGAATTACACTGACACAGCTGACATTTAGAATCTTGTTTGAATCTACTTTATATCTGAGTCTGGTTTCCTTTCAAAAGGACAGATCTTACATTTTTTTCTCAAACTCTTTTCTCCAGTACTTCAGAATGGTGACTTGTTCATACTTGACTGCTCAATAAATCTGTGTCGAATGAGTTAATGAATAAAGGAACACCTTCCCTAAATCTTTTCTCATCCTCTGTTTTGCATCCTTTGCCATCACCACAGTTCTTGAAAATCTGCTGAAGCCACATGAATCTCTTTGGCTATTTTTTTTCTTACAACAACATGTTTTTATTGTCACTTTGCACAAATTCTTCCCTCTGCCCAGGTTGCCCTCCTTCCCCTGTCCAGTAATTTGTACTTGTGATTACTGACGGAGTCTAGCTCAAACCCTAGACCTAATATGACACACCTTCAGTGAATGTTTCATCCACCTAGGTCATCTTTTCTATTTCTTACCTCAGTCACTGATGGACACTGGACTAATACGCTCTGTTTGGAAAACCCAGAAGTCTAGCTTTATCCTTAGATAATGAGTGTCCTTTTATATGATGGAAGAATGGGGAGTATGGACTGTGAGTGTGTTGGAAGGAACAGTTCCTCCTCTCATCACAGAACACCCTGGGTGGACAGATTAAGTCGGTGCCATGTCGGTGGCTGTCCTGACTCCCTGCTATCATTTATGGGCTCACATGTACCTGAGATGAGGCTTATTTCAAGATGACTCTTTCACAGTCCTTCTCTCTTCTCTGACAACAGTCATTAAGAGATTAGATTTCTTGTAAAATCAGCATTTGTTGGCCCCCTGGCTGCATAAAGCTTTGTAGCCTAACGAGGAAGGGATTTCTGAGTAGATTTTCAGCAGTGAAGAAATGCTGAGTTTTAAAAATAAACATTCATAGTGCAGTGTACTCTTTTGCCTACTGTGAATGGGCATATGCCTTTTAAAAATGTAATTGCAGTCAAGGGCATCTAGAGGTGTTTGTAGAGAGGGAGGAGATAGTAGAGGGGGCACTGACTTTTGGGTCTTATTCTAGCTGGTAGCCATCACACAATATTTGAATATGCCAATTCTTATCATATGTAAACCTCTCACTTAGAAGAAATTGCTCACTTGGATTCAAGCTATATACAGGATTCTTCATGAAAAAAGCTATTTTCTGGCCTGTTATTCAGCAGCAGAAAGTGCTAGATTTTACTTTAAAATAGGGTTTGTGGTACTGAAGAGCCTACTTATATCAGGAGAAGCAATGGACTGAGGCTGAGGATTTGAGCTGGTACTAACATCTAGAAACAAATTGTGTCAAAATAACTGTATTTTAGAAAGGGAAGGATGTGACCCTTTGTATCACCTGGGTGAACTCTACGGTCGTTAGAACCTGTAGATGGCAGATCCAGTTTTGTATGATAAATAGAATAATGCCCTGCCTTTCTGGTATTTTTATGCTCTTTTTATTTAAAAAAATCTTAGCATAGAAACCTCTTTGATGAATAGGAAAAAAGAGGGCAAAATTGTGTATCTGATGGTCATCTTCAAATCCATTTGCCTGATTAATGAATCGTGTACTCTTTCATGCACCCTGGTAGTTCTGCACTAACTCCAATGATTTGGCTAGTTCTGATAACTATAATAGAGTGAAACTTTCTATTTGACTCTATTGCAACCAATTAGATCTTGAACCTCCCAGATAGCTGTGGAAATGCAGGAAAATTGGTGGCCAGGTTCAATAAAAGACTAAAGTGCATCCAAGATGGTGGAGGAGTAAGTGGAAGCTACACCCATGACCTCCTCCCATGACCAATCTAGAATTACAACTAAATTGTACAGAAATCCAGAGTAACCAACTGAACAGTAACTGGAGAGAAGCCTTATAACCACAGACAGACAGATGAAAACACTTCACCATAATGTGACTGGTAGGGAGTGTGGAGGAGACACCAGAGTGTTGGCTGGGCTCCCATGGACGGCAGCTGAACTGCAAGAGGGATGATATTTCAGCAGTTGGAGGTGCCCCCTGAGAAGTGTGGGCGCTAATTAACAATGTTATGAAATTAGAAATCAATTGCAAGAACATACAACTGAAAAACACACAAAGACATGGAAGCTAAATAACGTGTTGTTAAACAATGAGTGGATAAATAACAAGATCAAGGGAGAAATCAAAAGATACCTTGAAACAAATGAAAATGAGGACACAACAATCCAAAATCTGTGGGAAACTGGGTAAGCAATCTTCAGAGGGAAATTTATAACATTACAGGCCTATCTCAAAAGATAAGAAAAAGGCCAAATAAATAATATAACTTCACACTTAAAGGAACTTGAAAAAGAACAACAAAGCCTAAAGTGAGTAGAAGGAAGGAAGGAAGGAAATAATAAAGATTAGAGCATAAATAAACAACATAGAGTTTAAAAAATGATACAAAAATCAGTGAATTTAAGCGCTGGTTCTTTGAAAAGATAAACAGATTGAAAAACCTTTAACTACACTCATCAAGAAAAAAATAGAGGACCCAAATAAATACTCAGAAATGAACAAGGAAAAATAACAACTGACACGAAAGAAATACAAAGGATTGTAAGAAAATACTATGAGCAACTATATGCCAAGAAACTGGACTACCTGGATGAAATGGATAAATTCCTAGAAACATACAGTCTGCCAAATATAAATCAAGAAGAATTAGAGAATCTGGATAGACACATTATACTTAATGAAAATGAAGCGGTAACCAAAAAATTCTCAGCAAACAAAAGCCCTGGACCAGATGGCTTCACAGGCGAATTTTACCAAACATTCTGAGAACAATTAATATCTCCCCTTCTCAAACTATTTCATAAAATTCAAGAAGAGTGAAGGCTCCCAAACTAATTTTATGAGGCCAGTATTATCCTAATTCCAAAACCAGATAAATACACTACAAAGAAAGAAAATTATAGGCCAATATCACTGATGAACATAGATGCTAAAATCCTCAACAAAGGATATTAGCAAACTGAATACAGCCATGCATCAAAAAGATCATAACACTATCATCAAGTGGGATTTATTCCAAGAATAGAAGGTTGATAAAATGTTCAGAAATCAATAAATGTGATTCATCATATAAACAAAATGAAGGATTAAAAAAAACCACATGATCATATCAATAGGTACAGAGAAAGCTTTTGATAAAATCTAGCATCCATTTATGATCAAATCACTCAGCAAAGAGAATAGAGGGAACATACCTAAATATAATAAAAGCCATATATGACAAACCCACTGCCAGCATCATATTCAATGGGCAAAAAATACAAGTGTTCCTGTTAAGATTGGAAACAAGACAGAGATGTCTACTTTCACCTCTTTTATTCAACATAGTACTGGAAGTCCTAGCCACAGCAATCAGACAAGAAGAAGAAATGAAAGGCATCCAAATTGGAAAGGAAAAAGTAAAACTGTCTTTATTTGCAGATGACATAATAATGTGCATAAGAAACTCTAAAAATTCCACCAACAAACAACTAGAACTGATACATGAATTCAGCAAAGTAGCAGGATGTAAAATAAATATCCAGAAATCAGTTTCATTTTTATATGCCAATAATTAATAAACAGGGAAATTAAAAAAATCCATTCACAATTGCTTCAAAAAGAATACAATACCTAAGAATAAACCTAACCAAGGTTGTAAAAGATCTGTGCTTGGAAAATTATCACACACTAAAGAAAGAAATTGAAGAAGATACAAATAAGTGGAAGCACAAACCATGTTCACGGATAGGAAGAATTAACATCATTAAAATGTCCACACTACCCAAAGCAATCTATAAATTCACTGCAATTCCTGTCAAGATTCCAATGACGCATTTCACAGAACTAGAACAAATATCTCAGAAATGTATATGTACCACAAAAGGCCCTGCATAGCAACAGTGATCCTGAGAAAGAAAAATGAAATTGGAGGACTCATGCTAGGCAACATCAAACTATACTACAAGGCCATAGTAATCAAAACAGCATGGTACTGGCATAAAAACAGGCACATAGATCAATGGAACAGAATAGAGAGCCCAGACATAAACCAACACCTTTATAGACAGAGGTAGCAAGCACATACAATGGGCTAAAGATAGTTTATTCAATAAATGGTGCTGGGAAAATTGGACAGATATTGGAAGAAAAATGAAACTAGACTGCCTTCTTATACCACACACAAGAATAAATTCAAAATGGATCAAAGGCTTAAATGCTAAACCTGAAACCATAAAAACCCTAGAAGAAAACATAGGCAGCAAAATCTTAGACATTGCTTGTAGAAATTTTTTTATCAGATATATCTCCCCAACCAAGGGAAATAAAGGAAAAAATAAATGTGACTACATCAAAATAAAAAGGTTTTGTACAGCAAAGTTTTTGAAATCATCAACAAAATAAGACAACCCATAGAATGGTAGAACATATTCACCAATACATGTGATAAGGGGTTAATATTCAAAATTCAAAATTTATAAAGTACTTACAAAACTCAACACCAAAAAAAAAGAAACAAACATCCCAATTAAAAAATGGGCAAAGGACTGAATAGACATTTCTCCAGAGAGGACATACAGATGGCCCATAGACATATGAAAAGATGCTCAACATCACTAATCATCAGAGAAATGCAAATTAAAACCACAATGAGATATAATCTCACACCTGTCAGAGTGGCTTTCATCAATAAATCAACAAACAAGTGCTGGTGAAGATGTAGAGAAAGGGGAACACTTTTGCATTGTTGATGGGAATGCAGACTGGTGCAGTCACTATGCAAAGCAGTATAGAGATACCTCAAAAAATTAAAAATCAATTTGTCTTTTGACCCAGCAGTCTCACTTTTGGAAATAAATCTGAAAGAACCCAAACAGTAATTTAAAAGAACATAAGAACCCCTATGTTCATTCCAGCATTATTTATAATCACCAAGATTGGGAATCAGCCCTAGTGTCCATCAATAGATTAGTGGATGAAACAACTATGGGACATTTACACAGTGAAAATCTACTTGGCTATAAAAAAATAAGAAAATTTTACGCTTTGCAACACTATGGATGGACCTGGAGAACGTCATGCTAAGTGAAATAAGCCAGTAAGAGAAAGACAAATGCCATATGATTTCACTCATATGTAGAATCTAATGAATAAACTGAACTAACAAGCAAAACAGACTAGATGAAGAGCATAATGGCAACTTGTGGGGAGGGGGTTCAGGGGTGGAGGGATTGAGCAAAAAGGAAAAAGGACTCATGGACATGAACAACAGTGTGGTGATTATTGGGGGTAGGGAGGTGTAAGGGGACTAACTGGTAATGGAAAAAATACAATAAAGATCAGTGTTTAAAAGACTAAAGTGCAGTTCTTCACAGTTTGAGTAGGAAAGCAGTGAAGCACCACTTAGCCTTGGAATCGAGGTTGCACATGCCTGGATCCCATGTGCATTCATTTTTTTGTTAGCATCTGTTTTCATTTTATTATTCATGTTTAGTTTATTAATCCAAAAGCCTTCTGCCCATCTTCTGGGTCTTGCTAATTGACATATGTTCAGAACAAAACATTTTCTCCTTCCTGCCTCTTCCTTGCTCCTCATCAGGAAACCTGCTCTTCTAGGTGGAACTTCTTGTTTTCATTTCTTCTAGCTTTTCTTTCTTCCTTTTGCTGCTTATCCCCACTACTTTCCCTAGAGATGGAACTAAAATATTTCATGTTTTCAACAAATAGTGTGAAATAAGCCAAAATTTATGGCTGAACTATTTTAAGAATCATGCATGCTTCCATAATTCTTTGCTGCATTTCCTGGAATAATTAAGAATGTACATTTTCTTCATATTTTTGGTGATAGACTTCATGGCTACAAATTGACAATGATGCATATGAAGTCTGTCTGGAAAAAGTCAATCCATTGTTAATACAATAAGAATGGTTTGCACCACATCAATGTAACCTGGCAGCCAAGGAGATTGGACTGGAATGCACATGTGTGAACAACGATGACTTCACTGTACTAGTCAGTGGGGGCAGTAGATGTTGCTGAATGAGCGTGTGTACTGTGTGGCCACCACGTTCAAAATGACTGAGTGAGTAAAGCAATGAATCTACATCAAATTTTGCATTAAGCTTGAAAACCCCTCTGTGGAGATGATTCAGAAGGCCACAGCTATGGGCAACTGGTGACTGGCAGTTTCATCACAGCAATGCGCCTGCTCATGTATCACATCTCCAGGGTGTTTTGGTGAAATATCAGATCACCCAGGTGACTCAGTCCCCCTACAGCATAGATTGGCACTCTGTGACTTCTGGCTTTGAAAGGGAAGAGATTTCAGACCATTGATGAGATTCAGGAAAATATGGCGGAGCAGCTGATGGTGACTGGGAGAACTGTGTGAGGTCCCAAGGTGCCTACTTTGAAGGGCACTGAGGCATCATTGTCCTATGTACAATGTTTCTGGTATTTTGTATCTTCAATAACTGTCTCTATTACATGGCTGGACACCTTCTGGACAGCCCTTATATGCCACCAATCTGAGAGTAATTTTTCCTACAATGGAGTGGTGATGCCGCCTGGACTATGAGCATAGTTTAAGCTCCAAATGAACAGTAGGCACTAGGTCTTTCTCAAATTGTTATCTTCTCTGTGAATCATTGGTAGGGTCAAGGAATAATTTTCATCAGCATCTTGACTTGTCTGGCCAATTAAGTAGACATGTCTCTGCAGTGGAAGCCTATTAAGTGAAAAGGACTGGGTTTGTTTGGTATAACTGTAATTAAGGATAACCCACCACCCCTTTTGTAATTTTACCAAAATAAGTATCTTCAATAGAAGAGAATCATGGTGAAGGAAAGCAAAACCTGTACCTGTTATATCCATATTGGTGTGTGGATTTCATAGCATTTCCCTGCCCGCCCCCCCCCCCCCCCCCGCCTTGCTATGGGATCTGAGACTCATTTGAAGTAACCTTGGCAGAAGTACATTAGCTACTTAGACCTATGAAGGATATTTTGATCTGTAATATAAAAAGCAATGTAATAATTAATATAAAAGCAGCTGAAAGTGCCTGAGGTCAGTAGCTGCTGCATCAATATTGCATGTAAACAAAGTATTAGTCAAAATTGCTTTCAGAGGGCCCTAATTACATCAGTTTTTATTTAATTTAGTTTGATTTAATGATACTTTTTATATGAATTTGCTTCATGGTTACTCGGTTGATTGCAATTTCCTTTCCTTGAGAAGAATGTATCGCAGATAGGATAGGTAGAAACTTCTTTTTAACAGTTTAGTTTGGTGACCCTGTATCAAAGGCACAGTATTTTATTGCAAAGTTAATTGATATAAAGCAGTAATTTTAAACTTAATTCACTTTGTTTACATGTTTTAATTTAAAAGTCGCCTACAATGAAGTGCACAAGTCTTGCTGGTATGTTTGGATTTTGAGAAATACATTCACTTGTGTAACTTGGATTCTTACCATGATTTGGAATGTTTAGTTTTTGCTCGCTCCTTCCCCCAGTCCGCGCTTCACTGTACCAGCAGGCAACCACTGGGCTGGGTCTCTTTTCCCATCACGGATTAGAGTTGCCTATCGTGTAGCTTCAAGCAAATGAAGTCTCACAATATGTACGCTTTTAGGGTTTCGTTCACTTCTAAGCTTAATTCTAATAAATAGTTTTCACAGCATGTATATTAGAAATTAGTTATAATAATGAATCGTGTCAAAGCAAACAAAGTGGTCTTGTCTGAAAGAAGAAAGAAGGCAAAGTTAATATAGTATAATTTTGAGGTGCCCAAGCTAACAAAGACTGATTTGTTTTTTGTTTTTATTGTTATGTTATCAGAGTTGTCCCAGTTTTTCCTCCTCTGCCCTCCTCCTCCCAGCCCACTCCCCTCAGCATCAATCCCCACACCATTGTCCATGTCCCTGGGTCATTTATACATGTTCTTTGACTATTCCCTTCTCCCTTCTCTCTGCCTGCTGTCAGTCTGTTCTATGTTTCCATGTCTCTGCTTCTGTTTTGCTCATTAGTTTATATTTTATCCATTAGATTCCTCTTGTAAGATCATATGGGTATTCGTCTTTCACCAACTGCCTATTTCACTTAGGGTAATATTCTCCAGTTCCATCCATGCTGTCACAAAAGGTAGGGGTTCCCTCTTTGTGCTGTATAGTATTCCCTTGTGTAAATGTACTACAGATTTTTGATCCACTCATCTACTGATGGGCACTTAGGCTGTTTCTAGCACTTGGCTATTATAAATAGTACTGCCATGAACATTGGGGTCATAGGTTATTTTGAATTGGTGTTTCAGGGTTCTTAGGGTATATACCCAGCAGTGGAATTGCTGGGTCAAAAGGCAGTTCCATTTTTAGTTTTCTGAGGAAATTCCATAATGTTTTCCACAGTGGCTGTATCAGTCTGCATTCCCACCAACAGTGCACTAGGGTTCCCTTTTCCCCACATCCTTGCAAGCACTTGTTTGTTGATTTGTTTATGATGGCCATTCTGACAGGAGTGAGGTGATATCTCATTGTAGTTTTAGTTTGCATCTCTGATGGCTAGTGATGTTGAACATCTTTTCATATGTTTATGGGCCCTCCGTATGTTCTCCTTGGAAAAGTGTCTATTCAGATCCTTTGCCCATTTTAATGGAATTCTTTGTCTTCCTGGTGTTGAGTCATATAAGTTCTTTATATATTGTGGAGATTAAACCCTTGTCCAATATATCATTGGCAAATTTGTTCTCCCATATGGTTGATTTCCTTTTCATTTTGATGCTGGTTTCTTGAGCTGTGCAGAAGCTTTTTAATTTGGTGTAGTCCCATTTGTTTTTTTTTCTTTATATCCCTTGCCCTGGAAGATATATTGGCAAAAATATTGCTACATGGGATGTCTGAAATTTTACCATCTGTGTTTTCTGCTATGACTTTTATGGTGTCACAACTTATATTAGTCTTTTATCCATTTTGAGTTTATTCTGGTGTTTGATGTAAGTTGGTGGTCTAGTTTCATTTTTTCACATGTACCAGCCGAGTTCTCTCAACACCATTTATTGAAGAGACTATTTTCTACTACATTGTATGCTTGTGCCCCCTTTGTCAAGTATTAATTGACCATAGAGACATGGATTTATTTATGGACTCTGTTCTGTTCCATTTTCCTATGTGTCTGTTCTTATGGCAGTACTAGGCTGTTTTGATTACAGTGGCCTTGTTGTATAGTTTCATATTAAGTATTGTGATCCTTGCAACTTTTTTCTTCTTTCTCCAGATTGCTGAGACTATTACGGTCTTTTTTTGGTTCCATATAAATTGTTGAGGTGTGTGTTCTAGATCAGTGAAATATGTCATTGGTATTTTAATTGGGATTGTGTTGAATCTCTAGATTGCTTTGGATAGTATGGACATTTTAATGATGTTATTTCTTCTAATCCATGAACAGGGTATATGCTTCCATTTATTTGTATCTTCCTCAGTTTCCTTCTTCAGTGTTCTGTAGTATTCTAAGTATAGATCTTTACCTCCTTGATTAAATTTATTCCCTGGTACTTTATTTTTCCTGTTGCTATAGTAAAGGGGATTTTTCCCCCTAGTTTCTCTTTCTGATAGTTCATTGTTGGTGCACAAAAATGCCATTGATTTCTAAATATTGCCTTTGTATCCTGCTACTTTGCCAAATTCACTTATTAGGTCAAGTAGTTTTTTGGTGGAGTCTTTAGGGTTTTCTATGTACGCTATCATGTCATCTGCAAATAAGGACAGTGTTACTTCCTCCTTTCCAATTTCGATGCCTTTTTTTTCTTTTTCTTGTCCGATCACTGTGGCTAGAACTTCTGGTACTATGTTGAATAAGAGAAGTGAGATTGAACACCCTTGTCTTGTTCCTGTTCTCAATGGGAAAGCTTTTAGCTTTTGCCCATTGAGTATGATGTTAGCAGTAGGTTCCTCATAAATGGCCTTTATTATGTTGAGGTATTCTTTCTCTACTCCCACTTTGCTGAGTGTTATCATAAATGAGTGCTGGATTTTATCAAATGCTTTTTCAGCATCTTACTGATGTGATCATGTGGATTTTGTCCTTCATATTGTTTATGTGGTGTATTATGTTTATTGATTTGTGAATATTGTACTATCCTTGCATCCCTGGGATAAACCACACTTAATCATGGTGTATGATCTTTTTAATGTATTGCTGGATCCAGATTGCCAGTATTTTGTTGAGGATTGATTAGTTTCTTTAATCGAAATTTTCGTTTATAGAATTATAGATTCACATGGAGTTATAAGCAATAATACAGCCTTTACCCATTTTCCCCCAATAGTAACATTTTGCAAAAATACAGTATAATGTCTTAACTAGGATATTCAATGTTGATGTAATCTACCAATCTTGGATTTCCTGCTTTACTTATATGCATGTGTGTTTATGTGTACTTATTCCATATAGTTTTAGCTAGTATGTAGGTTTATATAGGCACCAACGCAGGAAAGGTGCTGAGCATTTCCAACAACACAAGGAGACTTTATGTGGCTGCACCCACTTCCTCCCACAATTCCCCTCCTATCTCTAGAGCCTGGAAACCACTAATTGGTTCTCCACTTCCAAAAAACCTTCATATGAATGGAATCATATGGTTTATAACCTTTTGGTTTTGCTTTTGTAACTCACCGTAATTCCCAGGAGGTTCATCCATGCATGCATCAATAGTTTTCCTTTTTATTGTGGAATAGAGTTCCATGGTATGTATGTACTATAGTTTATTTAACTCTTCACCTGTTAAAGGACATCTGGGCTGTTTCCAGTTTTTGGCTATTGTGAATGAATCAGCTTTGAACATTTGTGTTTAGGTTTTTGTGTGAACATAAATTTTCATTTCTCTGGGATAAATGCCTAGGGGTACAATTGCTGGGTCATGTGGTAATGGCATGTTTAGTTTAAAAAGAAACCGCCAAACCATTTTCCAGGGCAGCTATACCATTTCATACAACTAGCAATGTATGTGTGATATAGTTTCTCTGTGTCCTTAGCAGCATTTGTTATTGTCATATTTTTTTTTGTTTTTGCTATTCTGATAGTTGTGAAAAAGTATCTCATTATAGATTTAGTTTGTGTTTCTCTGATTCTCTGATAGCTAATGATCTTGAACAATTTTTTCATGTGCTTATTGGCCATACACATACTCTCTTTGGTGAAATGTCTGCTCATGTCTTTTCCCATTTTCTAATTGATTTAAAAAAATCTATGCTTAAATATATGAAACAAAGGACAACCCAATGAGCTTTTAAGACCATTTAAGAAAAATATCTCAAGAAATACCTCATTTGGCTTGAGAGATGCTATTTGTAGCTGGATAAATAGGTAATTGAATCAAGCGATATATATAAATAGATATTTTGCAATAAGTTAACAAATATGTGAAAAGAATTGTCAGATTTCTGTGTCTCCCACAATTCTGTCAGTAGCTTGGGCTTCCAATTACTCCCTCCCTTTTTTTTAAGTTTTGGGGTTCCCCCTGCTGTGCCCCATACTGTCTGCCTGCCTGCCTGCCTTCCTTCCATTTCCTTCCTTCCTTCCTCCTTTCCTTTTCCTTCCTTCCTCCTTTCCTTTTCCTCCCTCCCTTCCTCCCTTCCTCCCTTCCTTCCTTCCTTCCTTCCTTCCTTCCTTCCTTCCTTCCTTCCTTCCTCACTCTTTCTTCTTTCTCTCTCTTTCTTCTGGCTCCAGCCCTCCCTTCCTTCCTTTCTTTATAGAGAAGGGAAAGGAGGGACACAGAGAGGGAGAGAAACTTCAATGTGTGGTTGCCTTTCAAACACCCCCTACTGGAGACCTGGCCTACAACCCAGGCATGTGCTCCGACTGGGAATCGAACTAGTGACCCTTTGCTTTGAGGTTTTGTGCTCAATCCACTGAGCCATACCAGTCAGGACTGCCCCAGGCCTTATTGTCTGCTTCCTTTTTCTCTATGACAGGCTTGGGCGACAGATTCATTCCCTTGACTATAATTCTGAAGTGTATTGATGGATTCCTTAAATACTGCTTATGGACCAAATCATTCTGATTTTTCAATAGGACTTTGGCCATTTGAGATCATCGCTGTTTGCACACTCTGTAGTGTTTGTTTCTATCAGGCTAACTAAGGCAGAGTTATTTTGATGGAAAGATAAAAAAGAAGCAGCCTAGAAACAGAACAGGAGAGCTTTCCAGTATACTTGGTAATGAATTTATTGGAAAGATCATCAAGTAATAAGGTAGAAAAGAGCCGGAGGCTTACAGATAAAAAGACCTGGATTTGTGACCTTGTTCTGCTCTAATTTAGTGACATTGGTCAGATTACTTAACCTCTCTGAGCCTCCACTTAATTATTTGTGTAAATGGGTAATAATTCCCATATTACTTCCACATTGAGTTGTAAGTATCAAATAGGATAATGGAATGCATTTGTAAGTGATAAAGTGCTATACAAATGTAAGCTGCTATTATGTTTATAATAATTATACTCCTCCCCACAACTAAAGCAAACAGAAACACAACCTGGAAGAAAAACAGTCATTTTCACAGAATGAGGTCAAATGATCACTCTAAGCTTCCTAAGTGTGTTGGGGGGGGGGACTCTTAGCATTATTGTTTTCTTAGATGTGATTTTAATTTTGTGTGGTAGGCAAGAAAATGCTGAAAGAATCAATCAGCAATAATTGTACTTGAGTTAGGCCACTGAGCAAAGCTGCTAAGAGAATGAAAATGGAGTTACTGAAGGAGTATTCTGATCTTGCCCATTTATAGTTTTAAAGATGGGTTATTAATCAACTTGCCAATCAAAGCCTTACCTGGGGTCACATACCCCCCACTCCCCCACTCTTGTCCTCAATCATCACCTAGATAAGCCTTGTGGTAAAGAAGCCAGACAGACCTGTGTTTGTACAAGGAGTGTTATTAACTGTGGGTGACCTTGGATGAAAGATTAGATTCTTCTCTTTATCTGTAATATAGATTCACATGAAGTTGTTTACTGACAGTGTGGGTGGCACATTATCTGGCTATTTGTCTTTAAAGAATAATTTTGAATATTTTAGGTTCAATAAACACAGTATAGATGGCAACACTGTCTAAATTCAGAGAAAACATCACTGATGGCTACAAAGTGATTTTATTCTAAAATCAATGATTGGTAACAACCAGTTTAGGAATGGAAGAAACTGAAAGCCATTTCCCACACATGAAGTGCTTCACTCCAGATCTTAATTTGGGCAATTAACTTTTGTGATTTAGGATAATTAAAAGGTCTCAAGGATCAGATTAATGTATGTGACTATTCTTTGGGAATTGTCATGCGCTATGCAAACTTTGTCAGTTGTAGAGGCCACAGTGGAGGGGGCGGCAGCAATAAAGAGGGGTGAGAGAAGGGCATGTATTCATCAAGCTTGAAAGCTTGCCTAAGGTATTTCCAGTTATTGGATGTTGTTGGAAAAAACCATAAACTTCATTCCAGACTCCCTGTGTATTACTACCCTACTCTTGGAATACACAGCCATGAATTCAGTCACTGTCCATTTTACATTTTAACAATTCAGTTGTAGGTGATGACATTTAAGAAAATGTCCCTTAAATCTGGAGAAGTAGGGCGATGACTTCAGAGAGCACAACAGGGAGAATTTTAATGCAATGGAGACCTAGCCTATGATTAGATTAGGTGACAGGAAGGGGGTCAAATGGATTATGGAAAACTCAGGAAGGAAGTAAATTGAGTCATCATGCTTTTAGTTACAGTATATTTTTACAGTGGATTCTGGGGTTGGTATATTCTTTAATGCATTACAGCACTAAGGACCAGTTTCAGCTTAAAAGCATGACTGATTGAAGCTCTAACCAAACTCTAATCCCAGCTACTAGAAAGCCATGACTTTTTAATGTCCTTTAATCTGAAATAGATTATGGTTTTTCTTAGTATCAGACTTTTCAAATATTTATTTTCTTTCAAATACAAGGGTATATTCCACTGTCTTTGCAAAATCCTAAGGGTGTTGCTTCCTGTCTTATAACATAGGATGTTGGTATCTTTACAAGTGTGCATGTTTTAAATGAGTATTGCATTAGCAATTTGTTTGCACTTGTCTCTTCTTATTAAGAATAAAAAACTGTATCTGGTCACAAATGCAGTGATCTAATCTTTGTAAAATATTATTGATGGTTATGTTACCTGTATCTTATGGTATAAGCAGTATTATACTCAGTTCTTGCCAGGCAAAAGAGAACTCTAAAGGAATTTATTAAACAGTGATGTTGCATGGATTTCTCACTTTTCCATATGTGACTGATTTCACACAGCCTTTACAGGTAGATTAGACTTGTGAATGATCTCAGTCAGCCCTGGTGAGCTGAGCCAGATGAAGGGCGTGCCTCTGTTTGCTTGTGCTGCTGGAGCAGTTTAGCGTTATGTGTTTTGTCCTTTCCATCTCTAAAATTACTAGACTTGTTCATTAATATGCCTGTAAACATCCTTCACCTTTTCATACTGATCAATGATTGCTGGTGACTCTGGGGAGTGGAGTTAATATCATTTTTGGTGTTCAGTGTGGTCAGTATTTGACTTAAGGCTTCAGAGAAGCTTTCTCCGTCCACCTTATTTAAATAAGAGTATGTCTCCCCCACCCAATACATTGTCACTTTCTGTCCTCTTTCCTACTAACTGATGTTATACTAAATATTTATTTGCTGACTGGTTGACCGTCTTTTACTAGCTAAGTAGTATATGGCAAGCTCTTTGACTCTCTCTGTTCAGACCAAAACTGTGCTGGGCATACACACAAATATTTGTTGAATCAATTAATGTAATAATCCTATGAACCACAACCAACTCATGAGATAGATTCTCCTAATGTTTAAGTTATTTCAGGTTCAAAACTTGTATCTTTAGAACTGGTTCTCTCTTTGGCTTCTAACAGTGTGTGTATGTGTGTGTGTGCGCGCACGCGCGTGCGCTGGACAACTTCCTAATAAACATTATTTTGAAAGAAAGGAAGCCAAATGAGTATGGGTGTCAGGTTATCAAGTAAATATTGGAACAATTTTAGCCTCTGATTGGGAATGTTTATTTTGTCAAATGTGTATTTGGTCTGACCTTGGAGTTAGAGTTACTTATGAAGTTGCATAAATGTTAATGAATGTTTATAACATGGACTGTAAGCTGAAAGCAGTTAAAATATAAATATTTAAGCCATATGTTAGAAAATAACCAGAGCATTGCAGCTATTTTGGATTGTAGGGGGAAATTGCCTGATTTATTGACGAGAGCTAGAAATTTGGAGTCCTGGGTTCTATTTCCATTCTTGCTTTTGACAGCACTTCACAGAATGTCTCCGTTGAATGAATGTTCAACAGGACAGGAGTAATCCCCATAAGAATAATACTTTTATGTTACTTAGACATTTTTGTGCTGCAGTTGCTCAGGCTTTATCAATGTTTTGTTAGTCTGTTTTTAACAGGTTTTTCTCATCTTAAACCGATGAAGTCTCCTCCCGCCTTCCTGCTTTAGTGTGTGTTGTGTGTTTGTGGGGAGTCTGAGTCCATCTTATCAGTACCTCATTAGTATATTTATAAATATAAAATCATATAACTGTGCCTAACATAGCAAATGCCATTTACAAAGTAAGAAAAACAGACTGGATGGATTCTGATGGGGATGGGGAATGATGTTGCAAATGAAAGTAACCAAAGATGAGAGCCTCCCTCTCCAAAGCACACAAAGAAAGCAGAGAGGCTGGATCTTGATAAATCTTGAAGGCAGGCAACTAACTAGGCACAGACCATGTGCCCTTATTTAAAGCAACCTCATTTAACACCATTAGTGTTATCAGGGCCTTTATGTCAGACTTCTTTCTGTCTGGTGTGCTGGTGAATTTTTAACTGAACAGGCTTTACAATGGGAGCAACGGAATAGACTATAAACAACAGCTAAAACCACTGCAGAATTCCAAAGGCCTGACTCAACTCCCTCTCTCACAAGCTCTTTCCTTCTCTGCACTCACCCCTCTTGCTGGGGGTTCTTCAGGGCGGCACCACCGGCATGCTATTCTCATGGCACTCGATGAAAGTGCTAATTCCTGGCTTCAAATGCAGACCCGCTGAATCAGAAACCACTGGGGAGGAATTAATTTTGAAGTCATTTTTAACAAGCACCTTTCAGGTTCTAGGACCGCTGATCTATGCCTGGTGTAGTACTGCCCCTTGTCTTAAGGAAGCGCAGGTGGTTTTTATATCTCTTTCTGGACCATATTATGCAGTGAATGGAAGGGAGAAAACTGTGATACAAAAAAAGACCTATTTTTTCTTCTGAATTCATGTCTTAATTCGTAGGAGGAACCGAGAACCCATATAGTCATTTCTTCAAGGGGCCTGCTCTTTAGTGGGGCATCTATATCTACTGGATTTTAACATACTGATGTACGTTTACAAGGAAAACTTCTGCAGATATGAGTGAGAAACTCTATGGGGTTGACAAGATCATCCCTATTGGTACACATGACCACTTCGATGCAGATTCCATCAGGGTGACCAGCCTGGGTGTGTTTGGTGTTCAGGGTGAGTTAGGGCAGAAATTTCAGTTCTGGGTGACGTTGAGGGCTTCTCACATGTGATTGGTATAGCAGCACCACACAGGTCTTGCGAAGAGGGTTCAGGGTAGAAATAGCACTAGAGATTCTAAAATGGAGTAGTTGTGGTCACACCCTTTGTGATGTTTGTTTTACGAAGAATCTCCATAAGGGTCCTGGTTTCCTTCTGTGGGAAATACAGCCCATCTAGTGAAGAATACAGCCTTCCCAAGGCTTTCAGTGGGGGAACAGAGTGTTCGAATGTAATCAGGAGAGAATTCTAGAGGTTTCGATTAGTCATGGAAAAACTGAGTTTCCTTGTCTTACATTGGGCACCTTTGCTGAAAAGAAATAAAGAAGTTTTCTGTGTTTATTTAAGTCAAAAATGTCAGTGTGCCTAACTCCATTACATCATTCATAGACAGTTTGTGTGAGAACTCAGCAAGTCAGGTTTCCTGCACGATGTGATGGAGAGAGTGATTAAGATGTTGGACATTCTCTGTGCTCTTTCTAACGTTGCCCGTTTGCAGGAGATCAAGAAGTCAAAGCGCAGTCTGAAGAGTTCACTTATTTTGATACAGGCAGATGGCTAGGTCATGAAAATTTGTTGACATGCTTTAATGAACTACATTAGATTAAGTGTGTGTGTGTGCGTGTTTTAAAAAAGTAAATTACAGGGCTTGAAGAGACCCAGGAAGAGACAGGTATATGCTTTTTTCACTGATATGACAAGGCATATAAACTTAAAACTGTAGGGCAAACGAAGGGCATGGCTAAGCTGTCTGAAGGGCTGTGAAGTGGATTCAAACTGGGCTTGCACATTCAGCATATGGAAGCTGGTGGTCGCATTCATTTCTCATCTCAGAACTCATCCAAGACATGGGGATTTGGGAAAGTCAGTTTTAGGAGAGATTCACAGACTTTCATGAGAACCAGTGTTGACTTAAATTCCTGCAGCTGCATTTGGAATGCACCTCACTGAGCTCCAGCTCAATTTAGATTCCCGATTCTGCAAGACTGTGGGAAGGATTCAATTGGACAGTATTTATAAAACTTCCATCCAGTTCCTGGTGCACAATAAATACTTGGCAAAATGAGGTTCCCCCAGGCCCCTCATGAAAAAAAAAATAACTGTATTAATGGAGGAAAAGGAATTATTCCAGAGATGATAAAGCATCGCTGCTGCCAGGGGCCTTCTAACATTTTCTGTTTCTACCAGTTTTTACTGGAGACAACCCCAAAATGAACTTTTCCCTTTTAACAGTAACTGCAATTATGTGGGAAAGCCAGATTTTCCTCTTTTGCTCTCTCAGAGTTCTTTCAACAATAGATGGTACCATTGAGCACATTAATCCATGTATATATATTCTTGCCCTCAGGGTTTGGAAGTGGGGATAATAAGGCAGAGGCCATCGTCACTAAGTGACAGAACTTACGCCCATTGTGCCTAGGAAAGTGTTAAGAATAAGCAAAATCAAGGTGTGATGAGAGTCTGTTTATTCCCAAGAAAGCAAGAACCGAAAGCCACCTATAACCTCAGACATTCCAACAGAGCAGGCCCATGGTTTGGTTTGGTTTTTCATCCCAGTACTCTATGTAGGCTAAAAACAAAAATTACAGAACCCTGGCTGGGTAGCTCAGTTGGTTAGAGTGTCATCCCAGTATACCAAAGTTGCGGGTTTGATCCCTGGTCAGGGTACATGCAGGAATCCACCAATGGGTGCAGGAATAAGTGGAACTGCAAATCAATGTTTCTTTTTTCTCTCCCTCCCTCCCTCTCAAAAAAAAAAATCACTAAATAAAAAAATTATAGAATGGATGAAGAAGCAGTTATGCAGTTCTCATGGAACACCTGTTTAATGAGGGCCTGCCTGGGTGCACGGTGTTGCAGAGCTTGGTCTGGTGGCGAAGGATGAACAGAAAGCTGCACTCTGACAGGGGCTGTGAGGGCCCTAGGGATGCAGAGCACTCATTGGGGGGAAGAAACAGTGCTTCAGCTTTAGATGTTTTGACTTCTGCCTTTATTACTTTGACTTTTTAGAGGCATAGCCTGACTTAAGATTAGCCAAAGCAGCACTTTAATTGAACCAGTAACAGCTATTGGGACAACCAAATATAATTAACTTTGATGTTTTTGAATTCCTTCTACCATTCTTTGGTTTGCCTGTGCTTTGATCCCTAATGATGTGTGCATAATGAATTACACTAGAAGAGAAATGTCTGTGTTCATATTAAATTTTACCAGACCATTCTTTTCACTGAGTGCTGGGCATTTTCGACTCATAGTAAGATGGATTGGTAAGGAACACTCTGTACTCTGGTAAGTATGTTTTCAAAAAATAGCCAATAACATCACAAATTCAGGGTCAGAATAAACTCGCTACCATGGCCTAGACAAATTATTTGTGATGTTAGGAAATGGAGCAGGGTATGGAAATAGACTCAAAAGATAATTAAATGAAAATATATTTACATCAGTCCTGAAGCGAGCTTACTACCTATTTACCTGGATATATTTTTCCCCTGTGATAGTCCTGATTTGGAGAGTAGTTGGAAGTCTACTAGGTGCTCATTTTTCTACAACTTTCTTTTATTCTCCTTCTTGCTGTAAATTAGAAGTTAACAATATAAAGATATGACCTATTACTAAGGAATCATAAGATTATGTATTGTGGCTCTCTGGTCACTTGTTGTTTGAGTCACTCTGGGAAAGTTCCTTAACTTTCCTGAACTTCACCTTTCTCGTCTGTAAAACGGGCATGCCTAGCCTACCTAATTCATCCTGTGGGACCAAATGAGATAGATGTATGTGGAAGTACTTTGGCAACTTTAAAATTCTTTATAAATAGGATTTTATAATTATGCATAAAGAAAGGCGGTCCAGACTAAGCAGATTAGCATGCATGCTACTTTTTTTTAGGCCTAATCATTTATCTCATAAACGTACAAGAACAGTTCCCTCCTCTAGGTCTCTGCCTCCTGTGTTAGGAGCTCCATTTCCCTGTCTTATCACAATATCTATTATTTTGGAACCTGTAGCCATTACGTGAAAAACTCACTATTTTATGGAGTATGCTGATAAATTGTTTGAAAATTATTGCTGGTTTAGATAAGCCATGGTCAGTTAGAGAAAGCAAATACTACTTTCTTTTTCTTTTATGTTTTCCCCTTTTTCTTTTTCCTCTGTTCCTCCCCCTTCCAACTTTTTGGAACATATATACTAAAATTTTGACATATCTCCCCAGATTTTTTGATCAAGTTTTGATTACAGGAATTTGGACCCATCTTATCTAGAATATGATATTTTACATTTTATTTTCAAGATAGATAAGCTGAATTATAAACACGTGTCTAATCATTTTTTGCATTTGAGGCTTAAAAACCTGAATAAATATCACTGTTTATTTTGACCTTGTATCCATTAGATATCATGACATCAAGTTCTCTTGCAATTTCGTTTGCATTTTGGTATTTTTTTGATTATCACCTTACTGGGTTTTAGTTTAGGAAGGTGACTTGCCTCTGTCAGGTTTCCTTGATTGCTTCATTATGAACATGCCCACTCATTTTTCAGGTAAAAATTATTAACCCATCACAAACATGACACAGTCCTTGCAAGAGGATAAGTAATATGGTAAGTATTGGATTAGCTTGCTGGCATTTAGAAATGCTCACCCCCCCCACCCCACCCCCACCCTGCTGCCTGTTGTTTTGTTCTGCATGGCATCAAATTTACACTTGTCCTTTTCTCTTAGCGACAAGTTGTGGGAAGGAAAAGACAAGATCATAACATTAAGATTGAATGTGTTTCTCAATCTTCACATTCTTAACTGGTTTCTTTGATGCATTTGAGTTTGCTATAAGATGTTAGGGGAGGAAGGAAGGCAACCAGCGATAATCAAAGGGGAAGAAAGATCAGTGTAGGACTCTGTGACATTTGAGGCTAAGTTTTGGAGCTGTTGCAAGAGTTATTGCTGTCTGCAACTGTTTGGCCTGGCTGCATGTCAGAGCCATTAACTTCAGAATAACAGAGCCTTTAAGCGAATGTATTCTTTTAGAAAACTCCTCATTAATTTAATTTATGGAAGGGGAGAAGAGTTAGGGAGCAAAGAGCTGGGAATCATGGGGTTTCAAGAGTGCCTGGACTTTAGGTTAGGACACACACACACACACACACACACACACACACACACGCTGTGAATGCTGGATTATATGAAAAAATAAAAAAAGTCCCAGCTCTGCCTCCAGTGTTCTCAGAGGGCCTGTACTGCTTGAGATGGAATTGCCTCCTCAGCGATGGCTTTAGGAACTCAATCCCTAACGTGGATCCCAGCTGGGAAATGTTCGACTCTAATTAAGCTTCGGTTTGTTTTGATTCTCTTCCAGACTTGTGGTTGAAGGGCTTTGTGTATACAGTCTTTGGCTAACAACTTTTCCCACAGTCAGGAGCATGCACCTCAGCAGTGTTGGTCCTTACCTGCAAGGCTTTGGCCACTGTCTCTGAGGAAATGGCAGACTTGTGTACATGCACGCCTCTCTCTGGTCCCTGACATGGCCTTCCCCACATTCGGAGGACAGAAGGAACAAAGCCGTCATTACTAATAGAAGAATGGGAAAAGAGAGCAGTGTCTGGGTCCATGTAGCCACGAGAACATGCCAGGATTGGCCATTCCTCTTTCCCTGAACTGGGTTTTGCCCTGCCCTCTCCTGCCAGGATGGAAGAGAGTAGGGTAAGCTGGATGGAGACACCATTTTTAAATGTAAATTTAACCATTGAAAATATTTACTGAGCCTACCTACTATTTGTCAAGATCCAAAGGAAGGAAGGATGTCATCATGCCGAGTCACTGGAAGGCAGTGATGTTGTTGCCATGGTGCTGAGTATACAGAAGGATAGCAGAGGGAAAACATACTGACAGCCCAGTGTGTGTCCTGTGGAGGCCAAGGGAAACCAGTTAGGAAGTGGCATTTTGGCTGATAATTACAGAGTGGATAAATGTTTGCAAGGTTTTGGAGTGAAAGTGGGATCTTCATGTAGAAGGAATATGGTGGGAAATGGTAGGGAGAATGGAGGAATGTGTCCACAAGTAGCTCACTATTTCTGTAAGTCATTCACTTGTTCGTTTAATACATATTTATTGTACATCATCTTTATACCAAGTGCTGTGCTAGGTGCCAGGAGTAAAACTGGTAAACAAGCTAGACTTTTTTTTTTTTTTTTTTGACCCTGCCTCAGGTTTATTTGCACAAACACCAGCCCCGGGGCACACCAGTCCTTCTGTCCTCACAGCAGCAGACAGAGGCCTCTACTATGGAGCCTTCGCAGGGGCCTGGGCACCTTTGGGAGCCTGAGACTGAGCCTAAGCCACTGGCCGGCAGAGCTGGAGACCCTTGGCGATGCGGGCATGAGCATGTTTCCTGAGCTTGGGGTGAGCAATGTAAGCAAGTCCACTGAGCTTGCGGCTGCTGCCCTTTGGGATCTTGGGCTTGATCAGAGCCTTGGTAGCCTCGGCACGTGTGCTTATGGCCTTGCCGTTGTTGGCCTGCATCATCTTCAGGCCCTTCTTGTTGTGCTTCTTGGAAAAGTGCATGTTCCTCAGGAACTTGGGGTCTACCCCCTTGAGAGATTCATATCTTTGGGATTGGGGTTTCTTGATGCCATTTCTGTGCCATTTTTGGGACTGGTTGTGTGTGGCGTGGTTCTTGGACTTGGCCATCTCTGCACCCAAGCCTGTGGCTCTTGAAGCACCTGGGATGGGAAGAGCCAAGCTAGACATTTAATTACAGGTTTGTGATGAATTTGGTGTGGGATGAGGTCTTGAGGTGCCTGACATGTACAACTAGATTGATAGAGGTCCACATACCAAGGAGGGCTGAGCTTGGAGGAGGGGCAAGGGTGGGCATGGTGCAGGTGGCAGATGATGAAGCAAAACATACTGACAGCTAAACTTGGCTAAACTTCCTTGACATCTAAAGGAGATGTTAAGTGGGTGGTTGGGTTTATAGCTTTGGAGTTCAGAGCAGGGGTCTGAGTGGGGAATACAAACTTGAGATGAAAATATATAGATGGTAATTGATATTGTGGGTGAGACTGACTAGTCAAAGAGCAGAGATCGAGAAAGAAAGAAGTCCTATGGGCCAGGGTCACTGAACCACACCATTACATGGCCAGGTAGAGGGTATGAGCTCATAAAGGCTACTGAGAATAAGGAATGGAAAGCATGGTAAGAAAATCAGGAGAGTGTGTTTAGATAAAAGTCAAGGGAAGATTGTGTTAGGGAGGAGAGACCAGTTGCAGCTAGAAGATGAGGAAAGCCAAATGCCTACTGGATTGAGAGACATGAAGGTCACTGTTGCTGTAATTAGAGTGGTTTCTGTGGAGTGATTGGTGTGGAAGGTAGATTTAGAGATGAGGCTTTTGCTCTGGGGCTGTTTTGGAAATTCTTGTCACAGTTTTTTTGGGTCATATGTGGTTGGGACACCACTGGCATTTAGTGAGGGAGCCCAGCGTGCTGGTACCTTGCCATGTGCACAGGTCAGTCCTGCTTACAGGAGTTGTGCTGTGTGAAATGTGATCCTCGGGTCTCAACCGACTTTTACCTTTACGCAAGGTTCAAAGCAAAACCTCTTTCAAGTATTTGAGCTGGAACCTAACTTCACTTTACATATAGGTGCAAAGTATTTGTGGTTAGGATTTTGTAGGAATAAAACTAATTTGTAAGTAGGAGGAAGATTATACATTGCTTTATGTGGATCTTTACTAAGTTTTGTTCACAGTTTGGGAAAATTGTGTCATCAGTAGTCATACCCACTTGTGGAACCTGAGGTGTCACTGAAAAGCCTGCTGATCAGTGTTTGTAGCTGCTGTGTTCATGGTGATCCTGTGTACAGATGCAAGCATTTTGTCTACTTTTTTATGTGTTCTAGAAGCTTTGAACAAATCTTTAAATTAAACAAGCTAAATTAGTTGAAAGTACCTACCTCTTTTTTTCCTTCTACCACTTTATACTTAGGAAATTACAGTGATTTTCTTTTGAAAATTACTGTGTAGGTAGGTTATACTAGTTAGATTTTTATTTTAGGATAGACCAATGTGATCTAACCAATGAAACCTTGGCTGGATCTTGAAGAGCCTTGCACACCATTGGGGGGAGCTGAGTATCTTTGTAGTCTGTTGTTCCTGAAAGCATGATCCTCAGTCCACCTAGTCAGAATCCCCTGGGAGGCATATGCAATGCAGGTTCCTGGGCCCCACTTCAGAACTACCGACCCCTTGTGGAAGACTCTGGAATCTGTATTATAATAATTCTCCCCTCCACACATTGACATGATTCTTACTCCACTACCATTTGAGAACCCACTCCTGTAGACAGAAGCAGTCATTTAAGAATCTAATAAAATAGAGGAACAGAAGCAGATTTTTGGATTACAAATAATACTCCAATGGGACTTAAGTAGTTGGTTGATGGATTTTGGGACTGTCGGCCATGAACAAATGAGGTTTGTATTGTAATGACTAGATGAAAAATGTCGATGGAACAAAGTGGTAGATATGGAAGAGACGTGTTATTAAAAAGTAAAATGATACTGCATCTGAGGAATAAAAGGATAAAAGAGGGGTAACCAATGATTAGAAATGCTTTCCCTCTGGGTAGATGGCGGGATCAGTGATCAAGCTAAGAATTCAGGAGGGTGAGTTGCTAGGCTGTGCATTCTGGTTTAGGCATGCTGACACTTAGTTTCCTGTCTTACCTGTAAGTGGAGAGTTGAGACTGTACAGATGTGATTCAGTTTAGGAGAGCAGTCAGAATGAGGGAATCATTCATACACAGGTGGTAGCTGAAGCTGATCGTTGGTAGAGATTGTCCCCTGGGGAGAGTATGGAACTTTCATTAAAGTATATATACATGGGCTCGTTTTTCTGTTTGTAAACAAATCTTACTCCTAGGGTATTCAGGATTCCTTCCAGGCATGGTGGTCTCGGTTATTGAAGACAGAATGACTTGAAAAAATCAAATTAAGGGAATGTAATTGCATCATTACTGAATAACCTTAATTGGGGGAAGCTTGGGAAGCCCATAAACCTTCTGATATGCAGCATGCCTCTTGTGTAGCTGTGCAGTCCAGCCTTGGGATCAAGGATTTTCCTGAAGGAAACTAATCCCATGGTTTATGACGTGGTAAGGAAGGTTGCACTGAAAACAGCTGCCAGTCTACAAAATCAGTGCAGTTTATAGAAAATGCATCCGTGGGATCATTAAGACCCCCAAGCTAGGTGAGTTTTTTGATCATTAAGACCCCCAAGCTAGGTGATTTTTTTTTTACTCTTGCATTATTTCCTTTGAAAGGGAATACACTCTAGCCTTTGAAATGATCGTAATTTGTGTTGATTTCACTCATTCAAATTTGAACTTAAAGATAAGATGTAAAATTAAACAAATAGAGAGATCAAGTAGACTGATATCTTTGTTAACTGTTGACCTTTGCATGTCAAAAATCATAGCTTCTTTCTGTTTGGTTCTCCTTTCTCTCTCTCATTATGAGATATGCCGGTGTAAAGCCATTCCTTAAGTAACATCTGCATATTTTTCTCCATCTTCTGATAGTTTAGTGACAAATTGGGCAAATACTTTAAAAACTGTGTCTTAGTCAACACTGAATTCCTTCAAGATTTTCAAGTCCAAAATCTCTGGCCCTTATTGCACGAAACTTTCACTGCTGGTGAGTTCCACTCTACAGTTTCAAGCTCCAAAGTCCTCGGCTATGGAGGCTGACTTCACAGGGAAGAGGAGAGTCAACCTACTTCAGAGCCTTTGGCAGTGCCAGCTGTAGCTAGTGTTGTGTCAGCATTTCCATCATCATCATTCCCAACATTTGAGGGTTTTTAATGAAATTGTTAAGTTTCACCACAAACTGAATCTTGGAATGCAAGAGTTGAGCCTGAAGCAAACTTTTTCATTTGAAATAATGCAGCTTCTCTACAAAGCCACTTGTAAGGAAGCAAAGCTAGTGATTATTGGTGTTACAGTACCCAAACTGCTTGGTTTATTTGATATTGCAGTGACATTAGTCTTGTAATATAAACCAATCATGACAGGAGTTTGGGAAAAAGACTATGAATGTGAGTGATATTTAATTTCGAAGGGTGTCTGTTTGAACAATTGAAACCAATTTTTCTCTCAATTTTAGCATAATTTTCAAGGCTTGTTTGTCTGTCTTCTGGGAAAACAAAATTGCTTGAGGCTCAGGATGATAAATTCAATAGTAATACACAAATTCTTGGGACTTCAGGGAAGTCCCTTTTTCCCAACCTAGGAGCAAAGCAATGGTACAATGATGAAGCCATGGTACAACTCGGGTCTGCCAGAGTTGGGGTTTTCATTGTTTAATGTATATATTTTTAATTTTTATTTATTGATTATAGAGAAAGAGAGGAAAGCGGAAGAGAGAAAAACATGGATCTTTTGTTCCACTTATTTACGCATTCATTGGTTGCTTCTTGCATGTGCCCTGACCATAGATTGAACCCACAACCTTGGCATATCATGACATTATAACCAACTGAGCTACCCAGCCAGAGCTGAGTTGGGGTTATCTTGATTCAATAATGTGCTTTCATTTCCAGGTAAGCTCTGATTCCGAAGGACCTTGCAAGGAGAGCAGATGCCTTGAGGTCTCTTTCTTTTTTTTTACTTCCAGTAATGATGATGGATTTGTGTGAATGTACCCCCATGCTCTGACCTCCCTTGTGACTAGTTGGAAGCATATGCAAGATGCTAATTTGAGTTAAGCACAAAATCTATGGCCCTGCAGCAGAAACAGTGTGATTCACATATGGATGAATCCATGACTCTGGCCTCTCTAAGACTCCATGCTTAAATCACTTAAATTACTTAGCCCATGGGTTAATGGAATGAAAGCTGAAGATTACCTTGTGTGGGTCAAGTCCTGCCAGTCTTGGCCTCTCTCTGCCATGTTGTTGGTAGACATTCATTCTATTTTTCTTCTTTTTACCTTGCATTGACTCATATCCTGAGTTTCTTCTTGTCCTCTTGGTGGACCTTCTCTTCCCCGCAAGTTCAAATAACATAGATTTTGGGAACTATTTGTATAGTTTCTGCTAAGTACTCTACTAGGGATGAGCTCAACCTTTTCACATATATTCATTACAAAATTCAACTGGATGGACTCAAATTTATTGATATTGAAATGATGCACATGTGTATTTGTATGTATACATACACATGTGTAATGTATGTATGCATATGTTGTTAAAAGTTAAACTAAGGCATATTAAAATTTTGATGTTTATTTGAGCAAAAATTGATTTGAATCAAGCAGTATCCCATCTAGCAGACAGAAGGAGCTCTGAGGAGCTGTACAAAGACTTTTATAAGTGGAAGAAAGCAGTGACAAGGAAGTTGTACTGGGCAAAAAGGTGGGTTGGTTATTGCAAGGTTACTTTCCCTTAGGAAATGGGAGGGGCCTTGAAGGCAGGTGACCTAACTCATGCTGATCAGGTGACTCCTGATTGACTGTTTATGACTTCTATTCTGGGAGAGCTGAAACTGTAAATTAAGTCTCATTTTGGTGACATGGGTTTAGCATAAGTGACTCCATTTTGGGCCTGTTACTTTTTTTTAAAGTATAAATATGCATAATCAGACTCCAGACATCTCGGCAACTAAATAGCATACCCAGTTATGCTTTTTAGGTTTCAGGGTTGCAAAAAAACTTTAATGAATTAGAAAAAGACATCCCTTCTGACTGACCCTGGGCCATGTGGTTGCTAGCAGGTGAGGGCTTGGCTGTATGTTCATTCACCCTCTTGTGTGATCATGTAGGGCAGTACTTGCCCAACCCTGTGGGGTGGTCCTGAGAATGTCATTAATTGGTAGTAATCCTCTTTCCAATGTGTGAGTCATTTCTATTACTCAAAATGTGACCCCAATTTTAAGAAAAAGGTCACAAGCACTCAAGGGATAACACAGTATCATTAATCTAATGATATAAAATTCTTTCATTACATACAGGAGGTTGTATCTGAATTTTTAAATTATTAGAATAGGCAAATGGTTTGATGAATTATTTGTGTAGATCCAGCTGTTCATACATATATAGTGATGCTTTGATACTTTGCAGGCAAGGATTAGTCATGTTGCTGAGTATGACCTGTGGTCATTCTTCCCCGCACTCAGTAATGTAGAAGATAAGTTGCAAGCATCGACATCTTGTTTTTTTAACTCTCTTCCTCTTCTTCCTTCTTCTTCCTTCTTTATTTTAGATAGAGAAGAACAGAGTGAGAGAGAAATATTGATTTGTTGTTCCACTTATTTATGCATTCATTGGTTAATTCTTGTATTTGCCCTGACTGGGTATTGAACCTGCAAAGTTGGGGCAATGCTCTAACCAACTGAGCTACCCGTCCAGGGCCAACATCTTGCTTTTTACTGAACAGTTAAGTACTATGAAGGCCTGGGGGCAGTCCCCTTAGATTCCTAAAGTGTGATGGCTGTCAATTGGAATCATATGCTTGGATAAATAAGTGTGTTGGTCGTTTCGTTTTTATGAAATTCATATCCTAGCCTTGTCTCCAAATCCAGAGGCTTAACTATAACTAGATAAAAGGTAAGAAGAACCCACTAAATAGGGAAACCAGGAGCACTGCCTTAGGATGTTGAACTTATGGACCACTGTTGTGTGTGTTATAAAATGGGCTTAATAACCCCACCTTCACTATGCCTGGTCCTTTTCACACTCATTTTCTACCTTTCTCCTGGGTGTGAAAACATGATCTATAATGCTGATGTGACTGTGTTCTCCTCTACTCTCAAGTGCACCGACGTTATAAACTCTGTGCAGACATAGCCTATTATCTGGGAACGTGACTACGAATCCGCTGCTGCCGTATGAGAGACCTGCCTGAGTTTTACACAGAAACCAAATCATATGAAGCGAGCTGCAAACTGTTCAAATGAAATGTTTATAAGAACCAACTTAAGTCATTGTAAACAGAACGAACAATTCGACTACCTTGGAGTATATAGTTTCAGAGTATGAAGTTAACTCTGGGGTTCCTTTTCCTTTGGTAATGACAGGAGAGTCCCTCAGCTCTATGATTTATTTCCTGTTTTGGGGGCAGGATGTTGGACAAACGGTAAGGCCCATGTATGCTGCTCTGCTAGTTTTGCAAATGGAAATTGTTTATCCAAGGGAGTAGAGTTGCCTCTTGTGAAACTGGAAGAATTTTCTGAGAAGCAGGAGGAGTTGCTTTAGCGGTGTTTTTATTCCTATAACCTTTCTATTCTGTGACCTTGGCTTTTACTCGTTTTAAAATTGCTTTTCAGTTTGTCTTCTCTATACGTAAAAATGATTAACCACTGAGCATCTGTCGTGTATAAGAGGAGTGATTCATAGCAACTTAAATGTGTCTCCCCTACTTCCTCATCCCCCAAATTCCAAGACATCTCAAAATGAGTCTTTTAAATGAGATTTAAAATTTTCTTTACTAACTCCTCAAACCCATATTTATTTTTGTTGTTCATTTCAAATGCATAATGAAAATAATACCCGTATTTGATTTGATCATTGATTTATCCTAAGCAGTATTTTTCCCATTGATGGTGCCTAATAGGAAATTTTACTTGGGGGTTGGAGAAGGGGCAGGCAAAGAAAGATGGTTATTTTTATGATATTCTCATATTTTGGTAATACCTTTTCCACAGCCTACATTCCTTTTCTAAACTTTCTGTCATGGATTTCAGAAGCAGATACAATGTTTCTGCATTCTGCAAAGAGCTTACACACAAAACCAAATTGGTCCAGCTGGAGTAGCTCAGTCGTTTGAGCATGGGCTTGTGAACCAAAAGGTCGCCGGTTTGATTCCCAGTCAGAGCACATGCCAGGGTTGCAGGCCAGGTCCCTGGTAGGGGATGCAAGAGAGGCAACCACACATTGATGTTTCTCTTCCTCTCTTTCTCCCTTCCCCTCTCTCTCAAATAAATAAATATATAAATAAATTCTCTAAAAAACCCAAAATTGGATTTATTTGAATAAAAGGCAAAAGCTAGAATGAGACGAAGATATCTCGTGAGGTAGCTTATACACCAACTGCTTGGTAATAATGAAGAAAGAGAATTCATAACAAAGATGGCAGAGGAAGCAGACACTGTAATACATAAACAGACATGAGGCTTTCTGCACTTCACATTTTAAAAAAATAATAGGAAAATCCTGGCCTGGGTTCACCTGTGTTTACTGGATCAGATCACTGAGCAGCTCCTCTCCGAATGTATTTATGACAGGCCACACAGTCAAAGTGTGTGGCTTCTGGAGTTGGAATTGGGGCCCAATTCAACCTGCTATTTCTGACTTGAGTATGTATATGTGTTGTGAATATATATTTTGGATTAGAATTAGAGATCCTAAGAAATATAAGCAACAGCCTTACCTTTGAAGAACTGAGGGAAGGATTGAGGTTATGGGAAAGTTGAGAAAAAGGGAGTGATTATAATGAATAAAATATACATTTTTGATGGGTCTTAGCCCAGTGCTTGTCGCACGTGGCTGTATCGGGGCACACCTTTGCTTGGACACGCAGGACGTCATTGGCAGACCTGGATCTCTGGATGCCTGCCCAGCACTTGCACCCTGAGCTGAGGCTGTTCTGGGACTGTGATTTGCTACATGTGCATTACTCATCTATGACAATTACAAAATCCACAACTGGATTTTTCCTTCTGCCAGGCAACCACTGTCTGCAGTTGTTAGTTGGCTTGTGCTGAGGGAATATAAAATTTAAAATTATTCTAAACTAAACTTAATTAGGGTGGGACATTCGTTGCTAACTTACTGCCCTCATATAATATAACTAAAACCAAATGTAAGTGATTTTCGGATGATCCAAATTAGTTTCCCTTTCTGTCAACTAGCATGGGGCACCAGGATTAGAGAGTGATAGCAGGGATTCCTAATGGGCGGGTTTTGGAAAGGATTCCTTTTGCCTTAGGAAAGGGCATTGGGAAGAATGCCCTTCAGAAATAATTATTTTTGGATTTATGATACCAGTGTGCTGCCTTTTAATTCCTTTTTTTGTTGTTGTTGAGTGCTCAGATTTTTGTGTCTTTCACTTTTTCTTTGTGAAGTTTTATAACTTGGAAAATGACAATACCCATTCATTGCTTAGCACATGGGACAAAAGGAACTCTTTTTTCGTGTGTGTGTGTGTGTGTGTGTGTGTGTGTGTGTGTGTTAAATGAGGCATGTAAAACCTTTTTTCCCCAGCTCCAGGTGACCTAAGGATTTAGAGGTTCTAGGTCAGATTCTTTCTTCTTTGCTTAGCACACAGCTCTTCTCCTTATATCAGTTTCCTCCCGACGTGCATGGGGACTCCGCAGGTAGCAGCGTGTGTGCAAGTTGTGCTATAAACGCACATACCTTCTGACGTGACACGGTGAGTCTTTGTGCTTCGGCGTGGATGGTTGCGTGAGAAGTGATTCTGACCACGCAGCCCCCAAACAGTAAGGACCCCAGTTCTGCCTCTCCTCTCTTTGAATCTGCCTGGTAGTTTCCCCGTGAGCCAAGTGAAATACGAAGTGGGGCAAGCTGCAGTCACTTTATTTGCACTGATTTTGGCATCCAGGAAAGTCCTGGAGGTGTGTGGTGAAAGGGGAGCTTGTCAGAACTGAACCTGAAGAAGCTTGTAGACGTTGAATTTGCTCTGAGCAGATGATTAATTTTTTTCTCCTTGTACATTGTTAAATCTGTAGAAAAGGAACATCAGCTCAAGATCTGTCACTCTGGCTCCAGGCCAGCATGGCAAATTCTGTCATCTTTGCTGCATGGCCAAGCATCTTTATTACATGTTATAATTCTGGTTCTGGGCTTGATCCAGCAGTTCAGATATAACATCAGATGGTTAGGGGTGTGGAAGAGGGAAAGGGCGGGATCCGCCACTAGTCAAGACTTGGGGAGAAGTGTGAGAGCAGGATGCACACAGCAGTTGTCTAGGGCAGGGGTTTTCATGGACGGCACAAACATGTCTGTGCTGCTCAGAATTTGGATCGTAGTATCAATTTCTGTTCCTATGGGTTCTTGATTTTAGACTGAAGACAAATGCTCTGGCCACTGCATCTCCCAGGAGCTCAGCAGTTAGCACCAGCCCTGAGAAGAGTGTCACTGTCATACCTGTGCAGGTTTTGTCCCATTGCCTTTTTCCTGGGGCCCATTGGTGACGCTTGGCCTCCATCAGTCTGGGGTAGTGGGACGCTGAGACCCTGAACTGTTCTGTCTGCACTGGTTTGGGGTGAACCACTTCTGGGTTAACTCTTCTCACTCCTTTCTTCAAAAATCTGTAGAGGGGGAGGCAGTAGTGGGAATAGATAATAGTTTAAAAAAATAGGAGGAAAATTGATTGCATTTATTTCTTGAGTAGAGAGCCTTGACCCTATCTTTTGCAATAGACTCTCCTTCCTGCTCTTAGGGGTTTTGTAGATGAAGCTTTGGCTTTGGTTTGTCAGTGAAGGACTTTTTGAAGCTGCAGAGTGCATTCAGCAGCTTTGCAGGAAGCAGTGACACAAGGTTCCAGCCGCTCTCCCCCGCCTTCCACTTATTGTTTAGGGATTGTCAGAAAACAGGCTGGGATGAGGAGGAAGAGAGACTGTGAGGGTTTCTCTCTCTCTCTCTCTCTCTCTTTTTCAGTTTGGCTACTCAATGAAAGCAGACACTTTATTTAGAAGTGAATAGGAGGGAAATGCAGCTTAGGGTTGACACCCTTCTGGTGCTTATCCATAAATATGAAATGGTGTTAGAACACCAGACACCAGGGAGCTTTCTGATTGGCTGTTGGTGATGTCATCTTGTCATTAATACTGTGCTCAGAAAATAAACTGATCTGCCTATTTTTTTCTTTAAATAAAGCTGAAATGTATAAAATCCATTTTGTAATCTAAAATAAGGTACTTCAGTCGGAGCATTTTGAAAGAATTTTTATATTTCTCAGGTGTTCAGAATCACTTGGGCCTTCACTTAGGCGCTTCATTAATCAACCACAAGTATTCAGCTTGTTTTGTCTTATTGCTTAAAAGTAAGGAAGACACTTTTCAACATTCGGGCCTCCAACGGTTGACATTCACCCACGTTAAGTCCTAATGCAGTCAATGGGAATTGCTTCCTGTCAGCCTTTACCTGTCCTGTTGTGCTTGGAGCCCAGGGTGGCACGTCTGGCTATGGGAGGGATGTGAATGGGTAATGAAAAGTGCTTTCTTCTTTTCTTAAACCATAATTTTATTTCTATACCTCTGATAACTCCATAGTAGGGAGTCTGATGACTCCCTACATCGTAGGGTAAATCTAAACTGGCCTGCTTTCCTCTTAATCCATGCTCATCTAATCTCATGATTATGTCTCTGCAGGAGGATCACACTTGTGGCATGTCCAGGCTGTTGTGTGCATGCGTGTGTGTGTGCGCGTACCTGTGAGAGAGAGAGTGAAAGAGAGAGAGAGAGGGAGAGAGAGAGAGAGGAGAATAACATGCTTGCTACACAGGATTTGAAATTCTTAGGACAAAGCTGCTGCCCAGCAACTCTGCCCCCGGCATTGATTTGTGGCCCCTGGAGGTCTGTGAAGGCTCGACAAGCCTCCTTCCCTACTGGTTCACTCTGATTGCAGGTGGGGTACTGAGTTTCCATTAATCATTGGGAAGCATTTTATGTAAATATAGCTTCATGTATTTTCTTTTTTAAATGAAATCTAGAACTGTCCTTTCAGGGAAAGCTATCATGAGAAATATTGGCTAGAATAATCTTGGCCTTTCTTATAATATTTAACATGCCTTGTGAATAACTAATAATGCACTCCTTTGTTTGTCAGTGTACTCTATGAAATGTACAGAGTGGAATATCCTAAAATCATGTGGGAATGTTATGTAAATTCATCCCTCGCCCCTTTTGTAGAAGCTGTTTCTCTGAGTGAACATGCATCTGAGAGTTTACTCCATCACTGATGAAATGGCTGTCCAAGGTTATTTTCTGCATTCTGTGGACATATTATTTGGATTATCAAAATGCCTAACAAGCAGGTGTAACTGATTTCTGCCATGCAACTCTCTTGTTACAGGGAGACACCGCATTACTTTTCAAAGTTTCCCTTGTTTTCAACAAGGTTAGAAACCATAGATTTAGCAGCCTTGGGGTCAGAGAGAAAAGAGAAAGACAATGAGTCCCATTCATTCTTAAGAGCTCTAATGAGTCATAGAGATAGTCTATTTTCCAGGTTAGAGCTCTGTCTCTGACAGGCTTTAATTATCTGTGAGCTGAAACAAGAAGTGATATAAACATGCAAAAGTCTTTCAGGAATAGGTTTTTAAAGGCGATGAATCACCCAACTTGGTCTCCTGTTAAGCCCTTTTGCAAGAGGCCTGCTCCCTCTACTCCCTCTGCTCTGTTGCCACTTGATCACGTGACAGCTGTTTGCAGACTAAAGGAAAGAAACAATCATTCACTAGCAGGAAACTTAATCCTGGGCAGGTGCAGTTTGAGTAACGACTCTGGGCCTGAAGGTCAGCTCCGTTGCTAAGACCTAAGCTTTTGCAGATGGTCTGAGTGGGAGGAGCAGGCTCCAGTAACCCTTCTCCCATCTGCAGCCCTGCAGCCCCCAGACTGTCCTCTCTTCCCTGTTGTGCTACCATTTCTCCAGATTCTGCTGAACTTTTGAACTCCAGTACAGTGCAGTATTAGGATGTTTGTTTATAGGTTTCAGATAAAACAGTAGCAGATTTTAAGGAAACAGTAGACAGATCCATTTTCCTTTTCCTCCAGTGATGTTAGCGGTCTAATTAGAAGTCAGTGTTTTAGCAGCTTCCTCTGTATGTGCCTTGGGTTCTTTTTTTTTCCCTAAAATACACTTGTGGATATGAACAAAAGCCGGATGTTTCACTAGAGCTTCTGAACAAGTGCTCAGCATTAGATACGTCTGGAGTTTACAGACCACACTTTCCTCTGCACAGACCAAACGAGAGAGATTGCGTCCGGTGTTATGATTCCTTATTTTCATCATCATCAGCATTGTTATTTTCACTCTATAAAAACTGTCCCTCTGCCATTTTGTTTAACATCCAAGACTAATGACCTTTTTTTCCCCCTATTTATATTGCTTAAAACAAATTGAGATTCCAGGTGCAAAAGCCTGTCACACCCAGGGGCTTGGGTACTTGGAAAACCATAACAATAGTTCAGTAAAAGGTAATCCACAGTTATCCTTGGGGGGGGGGGGATGAGGTGGCGGGGTGGGGTGCAGGTCGGGGGTGGAAGGAGAACCAAAAAACCCAAACAGCAGTTAAGCATGGCAGGTATCAAATATATAAATGTGTAGAGATAAAAGTAACATTTTCTCAGTTGCAACCTATTTTAATAAAAACTGATTTGGTGGACAGTATAGAATATTTGCTAAACTAATTCACTTCTCTGAACAGCTCCCTGATTTCTTGTGGCTTGGCAACTGAAACTTAGAAATCCATAATTATACTGTATAGATGAGCCTTGTTCTATATTTAGCATATAATCTCCCCTCAGGGGCTACATATGGCCATGAGTACCCACTTAAGAGCTAAAAATGTAAGTTGCCTCCCACTTTGTCCTGAATTGGAATTATACACACTGCTCTTTGCTTTAAAAACCTTCCTTTAAGGAAAGAGTTCAAGATCAAGTTGTTAGCAAACAGTCCTTTAAATGAAGCAAGTGTTGCTTAGCCCTTGGAAGAAGCTAAGTAAATGCAGTCATGTGTCAATTAACGGCAGGGATATGTTCTGAGAAGATGTGTTGTTATGCAGTTTCGTCCTTGTGCAAATGCTCAGAGGCCATGAGAAACCAAACTTGAGACTAAATCAAGCACAAGAGAAATGATGCAATCAAGAGATCCAAGATGTATGAGGCTGCTGCTGGCAGAACTAACGCAGCATCCCGTTTTACGGCAAACTTATTTTGATAAGTAGAAAGAGTACACTCTAAAATAATAAGAAGTGTGGTATCGTAAATACATGAGCCAATAACACAGACATTTATTATCATTATCAAGCAGCACGTACTGTACATAATTGTATGTGCTGTACTTTCATACTGCTGGCAGCACAGTAGGGTCCTATGCCAGCATCAACACAAATGCATGAAAAATGGGTCACCACGGCTCTGTCACCACTGGGTGACAGGAATTTTTCACCTCCTCATTGTCTTAGGGGACAACCGTTGTACCGTGGTCAATCATTCACTGCAAAGTTGCTTTGCAGCACGTGACCAAACTTGTTGAACAAATAAATGAAGGGATGATGTTCTTGGAAGAATCCACACCTCTCATTGCCTAATCAGAAACAACATAATGAGCCCCAAAGCCCTAGACTCATCCTAGAAGTAAACACTTCTCACGAACATGTAGAAGCAGTAACCGATGGGCAAGGTTACTAGAACTGGTAAAAATGGAAAGTGTGAAAAGTTCCAGTGATTTCCACACATGGGTGTTCATCAGAGTCACCTTGTGAGCTCTTACAAAAGCAATCCTACCAATTTTTGCACTTGACCCCCAGAGTCTCTCCCGCACAGCGAGGGAACCACTGCCTTTGCCTTTAGATCAGAATGGACCCACCAATGGAGGTGGTTCAGGAAGAGCACAAACCAGAGACAGCACGGCTCTGTCGGCACGCAGCACAGGAGTGACATTTTCTTGGTTTGTTTTTAAATTGATTCAGCAAACATGTATTGAGCATAATCACATATTGTCTTAGAAATGCAGAAAACAAAACTCATTTCTGCTGAGGGCTTCACAGACTTTCCTTGAACACAATCACAATGTCACTTGTCTCATATGCCATGGCCTCTGAGTACCATTACTGTAGGAACCTAGAGGCGTTACAAGGAACAGCTGTGTTAGAGGGAGGCTTCAGCGGAGGTGATGATTAAACTGGCATTCTGAAAAATGGTAGGGTTTTGCCAGGAGTAGGAAGGCCAAAGAAGAGATGAAGAAGATGACAGATGAAGGAGCCAGTGTGAAGTCCAGGGAGCAAGAAAGACCATGGAGTGTTCAGGAAAGGTAGAGAAGGCAAAGGGTGACTGGAGGCAAGAGCTATGCCTGTGTCCATACAGGAGTCCCCGCTTATCCATGGGGGATACATTCCAAGAACCCCAGCTAATGCCCCAAACAGTGGGTAGTACCAATCCCTGTATGTAATATGTAAGTTTTTTCCCTACACATGCATATGTACGGTAAAGTTTAATTTATAAATTAGGCACAGTAAGAGACTAACAATAACAATAAAACAACAATTATAACAGCATACTGTAATAAAAGTTACGTGAACGTGGGCTTTATCTCTCTCAAAATATTGTGCTATACTCACCTACTCACCTTTCCACTTAAAGGAAGCAGTTGATGGCTTCTCTTTGTATATCCAGATCACCAGCATCACTACTTTTGAGCTTTGGGGCCATTAAGTTAAAATAAGGCATAGTTGAAAACAAGCACAGCGATCCTGCGACAGTCAATGTGATAACCAAGCCAGCTACTCAGTGAATAACTAGCAGGGAATGTGTACAGTGTGGAGATGCTGGACAAAGGGATGATTCACGTACCAGCAGGAGGGATTAAGAAGCATGAGATTTCATCATGATACTGAGAAAGGAGCGCAATTTTTAAAAAATGTATTTATTTAATTTTAGACAGAGGGCTATGGAGGGAGAAAGAGAGAGAAGCATCAATGTGTGGTTGCCTCTTGTGTGCCTCCCACCTGGGACCTGGCCTGTAACCCAGGCATGTGCCCTGGCTAGGAATCAAACCCGTGACTCTTGGTTCACAGGCCGCTGCTCAATCCAATGAGCCACAGCAGCCAGGGCAAAAGGAGCACAGTTTAATATTTATGAACTATTTCTTGAATTTTTCTTTTCTATGTCAGACCATGGGTAAGTGAAACCATGGCAAGTGGAACTGTAGATGGGGTTGAGGGGGGGCTACTGTGCCTTTGCTAGACCTACGTGTTCTGGATTTTACACTGTAAACAACACATTTCTTTCCATAAGGAGAGGGAGAAGTCTTACGAGTTTTGTCTCCAACACAATGTAAGCCCTCTAAGAGAGGGGAAATTTATCATCCAAAGGTTATTCTCACTCCTTGCACATGTAGTAGGCACTAATAACTACTCTTTGGTTAATTAAAAGGTGTTTAATATTTGCCTCATTAAGCAGAATAATTAGTTTCTCTGATACTTGTGTGCCTTATTTTTCTCCTTTTAATAAAAACAAAAAAATAATTAAGGGCGATCAGCTAGCTCTTTTTGCCCCTTGATAATTCCCTTTCATTCTTTTCATATCTCACCATGGGATGATTTTCTCCCCGCACCTCAGCTTCCTCTGATAACATCAAAGTGAACAGAGCCCATAGAACCAAGACAACTTAGAAATAGCCTCTTTTTTCTTCACACGACTTCCAAGATGGAGCCACAAGGATATGGGAATGGAAGGATGTTAAACACTCGTGGTCCCTGCCCACTCAGTCTTCATCACTGAAAGCCCTTTGCAAAGTACATAAGATGCTAAATGGCCCATATCCACAGGCTAGGTGCTGTTTCTAAGAGCTTTCTTTGTGCTTATTTTTACTGCTGGTTTGTTTGCATCTCTGCAGAATATTCATGAGATAGAAGAGGAATGTGTTTTTCTTTTTTTTTCTCCTCCTTTAAGGATGCCAAATCCAGGTGGGGAGTAATGATCTTGATGAATTCCAGCACTTGTCAATTTGAAAATGTTCATGGAAAACAAATGAAAGGGAGGATAGATATATTTATATGCTATTATTCAATGATTCGGAGGTGCAGATGTTTCTTACTCCACTTTTGAAGGCAGAGATTGGAACTGAATAATAGACAACCCTTCAACATAAAACATTATGAAGCTTGAGGGAATTCTATTGTTTGGGTTTTTAAAAAATATTTTGTTTTTCTAGTTTGCTTTTGTCTTTGATCACTCATTCTTCTAACAAAAAATTGATCATATTATTGCTTTCCTCTGTCCCCTAAGCTTATATTGTATGATAGGAATTATTTCTATTCTTTTTTCCCTTTCCCTTATTAATTGTGTTGGTTTCAAGTATCCAGACCTAGAGAGTTGAAACATATGAGTGAGTTGTAAATCTGCTTTGTTTGTTTCCTTCAAATGTTTCAGTTATCTTTTAAAATTTGTTCTTAGTAAAGAATTTTAACTGTAAATTCAAATAGAATAAACCCTGTTAATCTCAAATGTTGGGTTAAGGTTTATCTTTGCCTGCTAAACCTTCATCAGTGTTGTGGTGGTGTGTTGAAAAATTCTAGAGTATAAACTTTACAAGTGTCCTCAGCACTTCAGAAGTCTCCATTTCCACAGTAGCACATGATATGGTAATTATATCTGATTCTCCTGTGTTCATTAAAATGTGAGCCTGAGGCTCCACCGACAAATTGTTAGCTTCCCATAGGTTGAAAGTAATAAAATTGCTTTGCTTTAAAAAATCTAATTCAGCGCTTTCACTATTCAGATGAGCTTTCTCTTCATTCTTCTCCCAAGTAGGTAATGAGGAGATTATTTTTTAAAATACCTCTGAGAAAATGAGGGTGGTCCAGCCACATTAGGGAGAAGAAAATATGGGTTATCTCAGAAGGTGAGTGGGATTGTTTTTATTGCCTCGGTCTTCAAAAACCTGTGGTTTCAAAGGCGTGGTAAATCCTTTCTCTCTTAGTTCCCATCCAGCTCTATCCCCATTTTTCCATAAAGGATATGGATTTTTTCCTAAACTTTAAGGTTTTCATCATCTCAAAAAGGCAGACTTTTTTTTTTTTTTTTAAGAAAAAAAGTCTTAAAAAAAGAGGGATGGGGAAAAGTGTTTAACAATGTGTTCACATATAGCCGAAAAGAGGAAGCAACCCAAGTGTCCCATTGGATGGGGAAAAGAGTTTAAAAATGCATTCATGTATAGCCAAAAAGAGGAAGCAACCCAAGTGTCCCACTGGATGGGGAAAAGAGTTTAACAATGCGTTCACATATAGCCAAAAAGAAGAAGCAACCCAAGTGTCCCACTGGATGGGGAAAAGAGTTTAAAAATGCATTCACAGTTTTTTGATCCATTCATTAACTGATGGGCACCTAGGTTGCTTCCAGCACTTGGCTATTGTAAATTGTGCTGCTATGAACATAGGGGTGCATAGGTTCTTTTGGATTGGTGTTTCAGGGTTCTTAGAATATAATCCAAGCAGTGGAATTGCTGGGTCAAAAGGTGGAATTCTATGCAGCAGAAAGAAAGAAGGAGCTCCTACCCTTTGCGACAGCATGGATGGAATTGGAGAGCATCATGCTGAGTGAAATAAGTCAGGCAGTGAAAGACAAATACCATATGATCTCACCTTTAACAGGAACCTAATCAACAAAACAAACAAACAAGCATAATATAAACAAAGACACTGAATTTGAGAATAGTCTGACAGTGACCAGAGGGCGAGGGGAGGGAATTTCAGGGGAAAAGGGGAACAGGTTAGGGCAACAAGTATAAAGGACACATGGACAAAAACTATGGGGGGTGGAAATGGGAGGAAGGTGGGGAGGACTGGGGTGGTGGGCTGGGTGCGGGGTAAAAGACAGAAAACTGTACAATATCAACAATTAAAAAAATAGTGATTAAAAAAATAAAAAATAAAAAAAATTTAAAAAAATGCATTCACATATAGCCAAAAAGAGGAAGCAACCCAAGTGTCCCACTGACAAAATGTGGCATAAACGAGGTTTGTCCAGAAGGTGTCCAGCCATGTAAAATGAAAAATAGAGACATTTAGTGAAGAAGATACAGCACAGAAGAGACATTGTACATAGGACAGTCCATTTCAAAGCAGGCACCTTGAGACCTCACACAATTCTCCCAGTTGCCATCAGCTGCCCTGTTGAATTTTCCTGAATCTCACCAATGGTCTAGAATCTCTTTGCTTTCAAAGGTGATTTTAGTTTTGGGAAAAGCCAGAAGTCACAGGGTGCTAAATCTGGGCTGTAGCAGGGCTGAGTCACCTCGGTGATTTGATGTTTTGCTATAAAACTCTGCATAAGACATAATACATGAGTGGGTGTCTTGTCATGATGAAGCTGCCCATCACCAGTTGCCCATAGCTGCAGCCTTCTGAATCATTTGGATAGTTTCTGTAGGGGAAATGTTTAAGCTTAATGCAAAATTTGTTGCAGATTCGTTGCTCTACTTGCTCAGTCATTTTGAATGCAACAGCCACACAGTACACATGCTTATTCAACAGCATCTACCACCCCCACTGACCAGTACAGTGAAGTTGTCATTGTTCACACATGCGCATTCCAGTCCATTCCCTTTGGCTGCCAGGTTACATCGATGTGGTGTCAGTCTTTCTTACTATGTTAATAATGGCTGTACTTTTCCCGGACAGACCTTATTGTATACATATAGTGGAATATTATTGAGCTTTAAAGTAAGGAAATTCTGATACATGCTACCACATGGATGAACCCTGAGGGCGTTATGGTAAGTAAAATAAGCCAGTCACAAAGGAACACCTATTCTATGATTCCACTTACATGTAGTACCTGAAGTAGTCAAACTCCTACATAGAGTGAGTAAAGTGATGGTTGCCAGGGGCTGGCATGGGGGAATGGAAAAGTTAATCTTAAGTGGGTACAGGTTCAGTTTTGTGAAATGAAGGAATTCTGTGATTGGGTGGTGGTGGTGATGGTGCACAAGTGTAAATGAATGCAATGCCACTGAACCATGCACTTAAAGGTGATTGGTCAGCTTTATGTCATATACTTCAGCACAGTTAAAAATTTTTAAATGAGAGCAATAGTGAACAACTACTGATTTAAAAATTTCCAAGTTATAATAGTGTAAGGAAAACGTCATTTTTTGCTAATTTTCAATGCTTACACATGTAATATAAATTACAAATATATTTAACATTACAACTCCTTCAAAAATACAGATGTACAAAATCCTTGCTAAATAAAATTATTTCATTTAATATAGAAACAAAACAAACCCAAGTCCAATTAGATTTTTAATTTGTAGTATTTGTGTGTCTTCTGCACAGACATTTTTCTCATTTGGATTCCTGACATAATATAAATAAATTTGCTGTTATTGTTGTTCTCTTCTGTGTGTGTGTGTTGTTTTTTTTTGCATTTCAAATTCCTGGAACACTTGAAATTACATTCATATTCAGAACAAAGGATTGAACTAAATTAATACTACTTAAAATTAATATGCATTTGAAGCACCTGAGGTTTGTTAACATGCATATTCTGTGTTAGTGGGTCTGGGCTGGGACCTGAGGTTCTTCATTTCTAAAAACAAAAACAAAAACAAAACTCCACCTTCTGAGGTACTTGGAAGCCCTCGGATGGTCACCCATCCCCATGGCTAATTTAGTGTTCTGCCTTCTAGGTTCACTTACCACACCTCGGTCTGCTTTCTAATTTACAACATCTTTGCTGTTGTCTTCCAAGTCTTCTAGCCCTTGCAGATTTTTGCATTCTAAAATCTCCTTTTATTTTAGTGGACCTTAAGTGAAAGGAAGTTTTTGTGTTTTTTTTTTTTTTAACAGGAAGTTCCCAACCCCCTTTCCATTGTTTGCAGCTTTGTGCTTGGTATTGGGAAACAGCTGATTAATTAGCAGGATCAACGGCATGTATCAACATTCCCTCTTATCTAAAGTTAGTTTGAATTAGTATTTATTGAGCACCAAATGTGTGCTGGGTGTTGTGCTTATCCTCAGAATTGGTGGGTATGGCTCTGCCTTAAGGAAACTAGTTGGATATGTATTAACCTGAAAATGGAGGGAGGGAGGTCAGGTGACAATCTTGAATCAGCCATTTTCCTGCAGTCTGCCTTATGTCATAGGTGATGGAAGTTTCTTCTTTCGAGTCAACTTGATGATCCCAGTGCATCTCTACTTTAGTCTTACCTCCAGGTTACCCTCCTTTATCCATTTTCATGTCTTCCATTCCCACTGGTGCAGTAAGTAAAGAGGAAAGAGTCTGCTTGTTTCTGTGAAAGGTCTTTCTAACTTGTGTCCATGATACTTCATCACTGAAATTTCAGATAATTATTTTTGTAGTCAGGCAGTGTTGAGGGGAAAATAAACATGGCCTTATAGCACTGTGTGGAAGGCAGAATTTGAACATGGTCCTCAAGATCCCCTCCCTGACCTCTACTGCACATGTGCCCTGAATAAGCTCTGGAACGATGAATGGGATGAATTTTAAATTGTGTTACATGGCACAGGCAATCTTAAGAGAGGGATATTATTCTGGTGAGCCTGACCTGATCACAACAGCTCTTTGAAAGAAGAGCTATGTCTTGCTGATGGAAGGTGGAGGGTCCCTGGAGCAAGGAATGCAGGTATTTAGGAAGGCACCTACTGTCAGGGAAGAAAGACCTCCATCCAAATGCAAGAAACTACATTTTACCAACCATGAGAATCTGCTTGGAGGTGGGATTCCCCCACCTTTGAGCCTCTCAAATGCATGCCTGTTGTTTAAGGTACTAAATTTGTGGTAGTTTGTCATGCAGGAATAGAAAACTGATATACATTGTATATTAGTACAAATGCATTCAAAGAAGAGGTACAAACTGCAGCAGTGAAAACAAGCTACAACAATACTGCCTAGCCAGCTCCCTTATCCTTAATAGAAACGAAAAATGTCACTGATATTTAGAAAGTATCTCACAGTGGAAAGAACATGTGTTTGGAGAGGAAACCTGAGCAAGCTTTGGCTTCCCAGTTGCGGCAAGTGGCTCATTTCTCTGGGTCTCATCTGTAAAAGGAAGAGGTTGACCAGATGGCGTATCATCACAATGTAACCATTGGTTTTATTTACCAACTAACTTCTTTAATCCAGCCTAACTCTGATGCACTAGGTATAGAATGATTGCATGTCTCTTTTTTTGGTAGTTTTTTAAAAAACAGCTGGAGATTTTTTGGGGGTTTGTTTTTTAGGTCCGTCAGAAAATGTTCCTATGTCATAATAACAATCTGATATGTGTATCAAAAAGCAACATCAGGGAAAAAAGTAATGTCTAAGGCTTGTTCTAGAAAAACCCTAATGTCCCTGAACAGTTTTCATATTCTTAATATCCCGAGGTTCCCTTTTTCTCTGTTTAAAATGTACAACTAGAAATTGATCTTTAAAATCTATTTTTGAAACCTAGGGTGATTCTGATTAGAAGTATTTCTCTGCTTGGAACACCTGCTCATCAGAATTCATTCTTGGTGTGTTAACGCAACCTTTCTGGCTGGGCTTGTAAGTCCTTTCCTGTGCATCGCTGTGCATGAGCTGGCCCTGTGAACTTGGAGTCATGTGTATGTCTGTCTCTGTGTGGCTGGCTGGCTGGAGCTCACTGGGTTGCTCATCTTCCTCCTATGAGATGATTCTTCCCTGAGCTTAAAGGATCTTGTTCACATTGAAAAATGAAAATCTGCAGAAAATTAGGGAGGCTTGACTTACAATATTTTGGGAATTTGATGATATTTCAAAGGGAAAATGCTAATTTGGAGAGTTTTCTTTTCCCCAACACCTGCAGCTTCTTTCCCTGCTATCAACTAGATGTGATTTTCATAAACAGGTTTATAATGGTGGAAAAATCCCCCAACGGCTCAACCACCAAGAAGATGGGGGAAAGTATGTCAGTCATTAGAAAGGAAGAAAAGAACCACCGTTTCAGAAGCAGCAGGCTGGGGCCTCTAGGCATGTCCTCCATTGTGGGAAACAAAGTTGCCTACATGGCTGTACTTAAAAACATTAATGTCCGAGTTGCTCTCCCCCCAATTTTAAAACACGTGATAAACAGGCCAGAGGTGTAAATGCCTCAGTCGTATGGTTCCTAGCTCCATCACAGACATTAATGAAGCCCTTCCTTCCACCCTAGGGGCACCCCCCTCCATCCACACAGCACCCCCTCTTAGCAGACCTGTTGGGTGAGACATGTCTCTCCATCACTTTTAATTTTGATCCAGACTTGCCGGTCCTCATTTGACATTTGGCTTGTGAAAATAACTGTTGTGGAGCTATTGTCTCTTTTATCATTTTTAAAAAATTTTTTATGTATTTATTTTTAGAAAGAGGAGAAGGGAGGGAGAGAGGGAGAGAAATATCAATGTGCGGTTGCTTCTCGAGTCCCCCTTCTGGGGACCTGTCTTGCAGCTCAGGCACATGCCCTGACTGGGAAGCAAACCAGCAACCCTTTGGGGCATAGGCTGATGCTCAATCCACTGAGCCACACCAGCCAGGGCATCTTTTATCATTTTTAAACAATACCAAAGGACAGTGGGGAGAGGGAAGGGAGGCACAGCACCCACATGAGCAGATGCCTGTTTGATAGTGTGCAACAGCAGTGGTACTCTGGAAACAGTGGTCTCGTTTTCCTTCCTTTTTGAATACCGATTTCCCTAACTCTAAGCAAATTATCTCACTTTGGGGGCCTTGGTTTTTTTCTGTGGGAAACGGGTGTAAGAATAGCTGCCTCACAGTCTGGCGACTGTTGAATTGTAAAATTGACTGTCAAGTACCTGACACAAAGCCACGTACTTAGTGGGCAGCATATGATATGAGTTGGCTGTTTTTTTCAGGGTTCTTTTTTAACTATAAAACATCACCAACTGTCTTATGGACAATAAAAACAATACCAACTTATACTTTATATAATGCTTTTAAGTGCAAAATTTTCAGCTTTGACTCTCCTAGGATGTATATTTACATATAGGATTTCCCTCCCTTACCTTCCTGATAGTGACTCTAAGAATTACTTGGGGAGAAACACAAAGGAGGAACCCAGGGATGGGCTCAGCTGAGGGACTGAGAAGCCACTCGACCTGGGGTGGAGAACCAAGCTCCAGACACTTCTTGTTGGGCACCTTCTCCATCTCAGTAGGAGGGGGAGAGGTGTCCCCCTTTGCAAGCCAGAGTGTCTTCCTTGGCTACTGCTTAAGGTGTGAAACCACACATAATGCAGCTAATGGGTGGATCAGCATTCTTCTTTTTTTTTTCCCCTTTGAAAAAGGAAAGCTACCTCTGAAAGATGGCTGCTGGCTGCTAGCAGTGGCTTTGGGAGTGTCTCTGAGGTCAGTCCAGGCTGCTGTGGCAATGCAGAGTCAGTTCCAGTCCTGTGCTCCAGACAGGCCCTGTCCTTCAGCCCAGTATTGCGTGTGGCCTTGCCTTGGCCTCATCCTCTGCCTGGTGGCAGTGCCAGGATGTCTGCACTGCCAGCACCCTCCCTGTGGCCATGCAGAAGGGCTCCCTTTGAGATTCCGGAGGAGTCCGAGAACTGACTGCAGCCTACCATTCTCTGTCATTTTGCTTCAAGTCCTTTTTGCTGCTGGTCAAGTCATTTTCTTCTCTCTCTCTTATCTCTTCTCTCATTTTTTCCAGAGATGCATTGTCTTGCCGGGGCCAGAGTTCTAATGATCTCCCTTTCCCTGTGGTGCCTGGTTTTGTGTTTTAACATCTCAGATTCTTCTTCTCCTCTCACATCCCATCCCTCATGGCCCACGGGCATGGAAGCAGGAAAGTTGGTGCAGGAAAGTTGGTGCTGTGACGCGGATCGTTAGGTACATGGGCTTTTAGGAGTCAAGACCTAGTCTGACTCTCTCCTTCCTCCTTGAATTCCTTGTGTTCTTGTACCACAGGGTAGGAGCTGAAACTAGAGAATGAGAGATCTGTTGGGCTGGAGGGGTGTTCACCAGAGCTGAAGTCAGAAGACAGCTCAAGTGCCGTGCCTGCTGTTGTCTAGTTGGAGGACTTTTCGCAAGTTTTTGAAGGTTCAATTTCTTCATATATAAAATAGACAGTATCTGTTTCCCCCTGGGCCCGCTAGGAAAATCAAACGGGATAAAATATATGTTCGAACTTTGCAAGATGCAAAATAAGTTAACCAGTCTGTCCAAGGCAATATGCTAAATGCCGTGAAGAACTAGTCCACCTAGAATAGTGAAGAAAAGTGCAGAATTTAAAGTGAGAGTACATGGGTTGTGTCCCAGATGTGGCACTGGATAGCTGTGTGACCTTCAGTAAATTACTTAACCCCTTAGAGGTTTACTTTCATCACGTAAAAAGCAGAGATAATAACGTGAGGCACAATGTGATGGCGCGTGGCCACATATTAAAAATTATCATGTGTGGTGCAAATGTTAGCCATTTCATTATTATCTTCTAAAAGTATTTAGTGATTCAGAGAAACACTTTTTTCAGATACATCTAAAAATACCATATGGTGGAATCCTGGGAAACTAGGGAGCGTTTCTCGTGATCCAGGTTGCAATTAACATAAAGTACGGAGCCTGTTTTAGAATCTAGAAGTTAACAGAAGGACACCAGCCAAGTTTCTTTAGCTTCTAATGTGATAATAGTTCTCTCAATTAATTAAGCACATTCTTTTATTTTTAGGATCTTGAGATAAAGGGAAAGTTTCCTATTTCATCCCTCCTCATATTCAGCAAACCTAATTAGATACCTGTGATACAACATTTAAACCCTTTGGTATCTTAATGTTTGAATCTCTAAGAGGGAGATAAAAATACTTATCTTACTAGGTGGGATTGTTTTAGGGGCAAAGTAGGATAATTTTAGGATAGATTTTGGAGAGGTGAAAGGAAACACATGTATTATTATCATCATTTCAGTATATTTTGAACCAAACATACAGCTTTTGTCCAAAAGTAACTTGTTCTGGACACACTTAGAAACACTAAAAAAAGGAAAATTAAAATGAGTTGGAATCATTATTGTGCAATTTCAAGTTAAAGATTAGTTTCATCATGGTGACTTTGAATCTCATAGTTCACAATAATATGAAATGTAGTTGAAGTGCTGTCTGTGAATAACAGAAAGAGATTTTGATTCTGAAACTCTATGTTGGAATAACATAGAAAAATTTATACTGTTCCATCTGGAAACATAAACCAACAAAGATGCAATTCCAGGGAGGAGTCAAACATATTAGTGTCTGACAAGTCAAGTGGACAGATGCCAAATAAGGGTACCAAGTATTTGCTCAATGTAATTAATAAAAAGTAAGGATTATGGTATTTATTGGATATTGTACCCCATTGAGATGAAATCTTTTCACATCCACAAGACATATTTTCAAGACTTTCATCATGTCATTGCTTCTGTTGCTTTTGAGTGTTTGGATAACTTGATGGTGTACCATTAAGTTGTTTGTGATAGCTGTTTCTGCTGTCTTAGGCTAGGTGCTTTTGACTCCAGCCGGAAAAGAAAGCTTCGGAAACTTCGTAGTCTGGTGAAAGCTGTGACCGTTTTGGGCCAGACTCCTCCCCAAAGAACTTAACCAAGAGAAAGCAAAATTGACCCATTCTGCTACCAGTTGCTGCCCCCTACCTCATCCTCACCTTTTCTAGTCTGCTGAGAACATTGGGAGAGGAGGAAGTGGAGGAAGGATCATCAGCGTTATATCAGAAGTGAGAGGGAAAATTCTAAGAGACTCACCAAAAAGGACTGGGGGTGCCTGCAAGGAGGCAAGACTGGCACTGAATGTCTGCTCAGGCTGACTTGCCTGCCTTCCCCTGTGATTATCTGGGTTGAGGAGAAGAGGCCTGGAGAGCCCAGGTGGGAAGAGGAGCTGCCAGAGGAGCAACTCAGAGTATCCCCTGTTCGGGTTGCCATGAACGTGGGTATTCTCCAAGGGTGAACTTGCTAGCCTGTCCCTAAGAGGATGGCTGTTGGTAATGAGAGTCAAGGGGTGAGTGGAAGAGGCTGAGCCAGAGCTGGGCTCAGACCTACATCAGAAGCTGTGCAAGAAGTCCCATAGAGCCCTCTGGAGAACTCACACACCAGCCAGCATTAGCTAGGAAGGGTATGATGGCTGGAGACCTTTGCCTGCCCCTCCTTGCCAGTTACTTGCAGAAAAAGGATGAACTGGAGACCAGAGGATGAGAAGAGGAAGGAATAAAAAAGACTAGATCCAAGCCTGTGTCAGAGTGGGAGGCTACATAAAATCACAACTGAATTTGAGAATAAATTAAGTTGGATTAGAGTTTTAATAACCAAAAATTACCCTCAAATTGTGAGATCTGCCTAAGATGTCGTTAAAAATGGGAAAGGTATTTTTAAAGTAGCAATTGGAGCCATGGCTGTCGTGGCTTGGTTGGTTGGTCATTGTCCTGCAAAACCAAAGATCACGGTTCAATTCCCTGGTAGGGCATATACCTAGGTTGCAGGCTCAGTCTCCTGTTGGGGCCCATATGAAAGGCAACTGGTTGATGTATCGATGTTTCTCTCTCACATCCATGTTTCTCTCCCACTCTTGCTCCCTCCCTTCCCCCCCCCCCCAAAAAAAAGGCAATTGAAAACTCTGATATGAATAAAGCCATTTCCTGTTGATTGCCCACTGAGATGGCCACACAATAAATCCATTTTTACAATTTCTCCCTCTATATGTCTTTATGATACCAAACATCATTCATTCCAAATATATTCCAGAAGTGCTGGTATTACATGATTAGCTTCCAGGAGTTTTGTTGTTATGAAGCTTGTAGCCCTTCTCCATGTTGTACACAGTGTGACGTGTATGTGAAGATAAAAAGATAACACTAGATGTTTTCTTAAGTAAATTATCTGTGATGACTTAATGGCCTTTTTGTACGTGAGTAGAAATGTCTTCATTTTAAGAAGTGTGTTTCCGTTGTCAGTAGTGTGTAGGGCAGATCCCTGAGACATGTAAAAGGCAGATACTAGACAAAATAATGCAGAGATGAATGTAACCGTTGAGTTGAAGGAGCCTCATACTCCTTATTTGCTTAAGGAAGACTATAAGCATTATATGATACCATGTCAACACAGCTTAATAAAACGCTGCCTCGTAAAGGGAGAAACGGATACAACATGTCTTTCCTAATGTTTTCCAGAGAGTCAGGGAATGAATTGAGAAGCAGATCCAGGATTTCATGTATCAGCACTACAGGTTTTATCAAGTATATAATCCTTTTTTTCTGTTCCTGTCAAGATTTTAAAGGGGGATTATGGTTTGAGTTAGAGAGAGTAGGCAATTCAGGCATACCACACAAAGTTGTTAAATCTCAGAGGCTTGAGATTTCTTGGCTCCTTTAAAGTTTTGGAAGCAGAGCACTCTTAGGGAATGCTATTAGGAATTGGCTTCATGGAGGAAATGTAGCTTTGGGGCAGTTCGCTTTTGAAGCTGAGAGAGGATAATAGGTCGGTGAACGTGGAGGGGAAGTTGCTTCAGGTTTAGGAAATAAAGGTAGTGAGGAGGTGATAGTCCTGTGCAGACTCTTACTATGACAGTTCTTTAGGCGGACCAAGTGGTTCTCCAGATCAAGCTTAATTTTCCACAAGTGCGTTTTCTCAAGTTTCAACAAATCCCGCGGACCCTCTTGTGAAGTGTCCTGATTGCTAGGGCTGCCCTAACATCTTGGCCAACTGCCCAGTCCCTTTGGGTCTGAAAGGAGTAGTTCAATCTACATCAGATTTTATAGATGTGGGGCTTGGAAAAAAGTATTTAAAAAAAAAAAGTGGCTCACTCTTTGTATCATGCTATTAGTGGTTCCGTATCTGGTGGATAAATTAGAATGTAAGTTACCCCTGGAAGCAAAGACAACAGGTGTGAGGGTAGAAAGGGAGCGAAGAAGAGCTGTCCCATCTGTGCTTTGCCTCGTGGGGAGTTCGAATCTAGGTGTTGGTGGAATAAGACCTAGGTGAGAGAAAGCAGAAAGGGCGGGGTCCGGACTGAGGGTTATTTTAGGAAGAGCATATCAGGGCAGTTTTCACCCACTGAGGAGATGAAAAGATTCTGGAAGAACTGGTACACCTCAGCAGGCCCCACCTAAGGCTGTGTGCAGACAAATGTTTGTATTGCTTAACAGGCATTGAGTCACCTTGTTAAATGTCCTCCCTAATATGGACATGGACTTATTCCTTGCCTCCAGGCGACTGGGAGCCCTAGTTAGAAAAACACTAACACACATGCAGGTACCTATAGCACAGAACAACGGTGTTGCTGTCATTCAATTAAGTGGCTTTGCTGTAGATTGATGTTGTCTTCCTGGGAGACTCCTGACGAAGAGTTAAACCAGGTGAGGAGAAACTTGAACTTCATGTGGCTGTCGTGAGTGCATCGACAGCAATGTTGGGGGTGGTACTCAGTACTACATTGATACCCAATGTAAATGAGAGAGTTAATGGTTCTCATTCTCCATGTGCTTTAGTGTGTTTTTTTTTCCTTTCTTTTTTAGATATATTGTTGGGATCAGAAGAATGCTTAATAGGTACATTGCTAATACCGCTGTATTAAGTCTTAGAAGCCTGTGAACGTGCTGACTAAAGAGTGCTGGATGCTCCCCGTGCCAGACAGAGGGGGCCATATAAATGGCTCTGAGTTTCAGTTTCCATGTCAGCTAGAATTCCACGCTGAAAGAGCGCATCTGCTCTGAATTTTACAGATGAGGAAATTTAGTCCCAGAGAGGGAGCTGTTGGCCCCTTCCCCTGAGAGTCCCCGGCAGAGTCGATACAAAAATCTAGGTCTTCTGTTGCAGCCCAGTGCCTTTCCCTGTATGTCACACCACTTCCCTCATTATCTTGAGATTTGCTGGAGCCCCAGGACTGCATAATGGTTGTGCATGTGTGGATTTCAGGGCTACAGCTGAATTAACTCATCATGTCAGTTTTCACCGTGAGTCTGTTTCCGCCACATGTAGCAAATCGTCACTCCTGTGGCCTCAGGATTGGGTGCCTGGAGGGTATAATCACCTGGACCCAAGCTCGCCTCTGCAGCCCGTGTGCACCTCTCTGTCCGGACTTGTCTGGAGGCCTGGACTGAGGGGTGGAGCCCAGAGGTGCACATGTGAAGGCATGCAGCCCAAGCCCAGGCGGCGACTCTGAGCCCATTGAGGTTTTTTCACTTTGGCTCCAGGTATTTTTGAAAATCCAGGTAGACTTAATTCCGTTTTGAGAATTCTTGTTTGACATGCTCTGAGACTGAGAAGGAGGGGTATTGCCCAGGCCTCCAGTGATGACATGAGGATTTCCTTGTGGTTTTTCCAGGCTGGAAGTCTCCTCAGAATTGGCTTTGCCCTTCGAATTCATGACACCTCTTACCTACTGGCTGACAGGTTTTGTGTAATGGATTTTATTGATAAGGAACTGAATTTAAATCTTGCAATGATAGACTGTGATTGCTTAAGGGAACTTTCACCTTTTTAGGCCAGAGCTACATCAAATAATTCCCAGGCTCTGCCGGATGTGGAGTTTTTCAATCCTGATGGGTCACCCCCAACAAATTTTCATTCTAATTTAAATGCAAAGGTGTCAAGATAATTAACTGGATTTAGGGATCCAAATAGCAGCTTTGGGAAATAACTTCCTTTTGTGTGAAGTGCACTAGCCTCTCTCACTTGAGTTAGCCCAGCCTTGTTCACAGCTTGTCCCAATTTTGGGCCCAGAGAAGAAAGCTTCCGTTTCCTTAGAAGCTTTTCCTAATTATTCAAGGGGCCAACCGAAGCTGGTTTTAGTTGCTTTTTTCTCTGCCTGCCTGATTTCTCAAAGCCCTGCACGGGAACTCTGCACTCAGTTTGGCCGCCTGAGGCGTTTTAGCTTCAGGTGTTGGTGCTGTTGATTTGCTTGTACTGGCCCTTCCCGTAGAGCCTCTGGGGTTACTCATTTCCTTCTCTGCTCCTGCCCGCCCCAGGTACTGGTTGCTCATTTGGGTTTACTGCCTAGGAGATCTATGGGCAGGTGGGAATTACAACACATCTGCCTCTCTGGTTCTTTCTTCTCCCCCTTGAGGGCCGGCATTAAAGAGGTGAAGAGGAAGGTAGGGAGCTGCGTGTAGAACAGGAGGGACAGGAGGCAAAGCGAGCAAGGGTGATGGTTGTCCATTAATGTAGCCAGATGTTAAAAAGTACCAGGAAAAGGGAAATGAAAGCAGGCTTCCTCTCTGTCCCTACAAAGCCCTTTCCTCAGGCCCTTAGTTCCTCTTTCCTGCCTACGTTCTATAAATTACTAGCATTTATTACTTCAGGTATATATTGAATTAAAAAAATGTTTCTGTAGGCTGGTCTGGAAACTTAATCACTATTTATGATACTGCTTCTATGGGAAGCTGTATTCTGAGTTCCAAATAAATTATGAACATTCCACAGGAATATAAAACATCTGCACGTTTGGGTAAGTAAATATACCCTTTGTTTCTAGGTCTTTTTAAGTTTGTACTTCCTTTTAGAATGTAGAGTTGTGACAGGTAGTTTTAAAGATATCAGAAGAGAAAAAGCATGTTTTTTTTTTTTTTTTTTTTCCCCTAGCGTTGTATCTTATTTGTTACCTCCACATGCTTCTAAGATCTCTACATTTTCCTTTTGGTGAATATCTTTCAGAAGACCATGTGTTGGTCTTTGGCTAATTCTTCTTTCAGAATACAGTATATAACTCCGGCCTTGCTTTTAAAGTACTATGCAGAATTTTCTCATTTTAGAATCCTTTTTTTTTTTTGGCTGACTTTACTAGATACTGTAAACTCAAGAAAAGCTCTATGGTTGCAGATCTGGTATCGATTATCATTAATTCTTCCCTTTATGACTTTTCCACTTAAATACACATTTAGAAACAAACCAAATAAACATTAAATAGCACAACTAGGTTCTTGATTTGGGTGGTCCAGTTAGTTTCAACATGTGTTTAGCTTTGAAAGGTGGTTCTAAAAACATTACATTTGACCGCCCATGAAATGATTGCAGTAGATTTTTTTATTTTTAAATTTCAAAATGTGTTAATTCATATACCTGTAAAAAAAAAAAAAAAACCTTGGATCACTTATAATTTTGCTGCTATACAAAGTAAGTGAAAAGGTGCATTTTTCAGTTTGTCCTGTAAAACCTGCTCGACTGGTTTCCAACTGAGTGACTTTGGTCAAGTCATTTACCTCTGAGCTTCGTAAAATGGGGACGATATGCTAGTTGGTTCCCAGACTTCCGCTTCTGAAATGCTAGGATTCTGCAATTTTACGAATTTAAAAGTTGATATTTAAAAGAATCACTTGAGGTAGAAAATATACTATTTATTTGCAGTAGAACTGGGGAGGTGGCAAGTTCTAGAATGGTCAATTAAGGTCTAAAAATAGCATATAATCCTGAGCCTTTTTTCAAATGCCAGCCTTTATTTATTGCCCTATTTTTTAAAAGATTTTATTTATTTATTTTTTAGAGAGAGAGAGGAAGGGAGGGAGAAAGAGAGGGAGAGAAACATCAATGTGTGGCTGCCTCTCACGTGGTACCCCCACTGGGGACCCGGCCCAGGCAAGCCAGGCACGCACCCTAGACTGGGAATTGAACCTGTTATCCTCTGGTTCGCAGCCAGCTCTCAATCTACTCAGCTACACCAGCCAGGATTATTGCTCTGTTTTTTGAACTGCATATGGTTGGGGGAATAGATGGGGCATCTGGAAAAATATTTAAAAAAATTTATGGACAGAGATAATGCCATAGCACCTTAAATATGTTGTATCACAATGATTGGTGATACTGCTGTTAAATGCAATGCTAATTCTGTGAATTAGCCCCATTAGGATAATTTTGGGTTTGGGTCTGGCCCAATGGTGTTTTGGTGGTTTCTGGAATTCTGGAGAGGATCTTAAGAGCTTCTGTAGAGAATCTTTTACTCCTACAGGTTGACATTTTGCATATAATTCAACAGTACAGAGAGAAGTCCCTTCCCTTTTAAATTTTGTTTCTCTTTCCCATCTTTTCATGATTGTTTCCGCTCTCCCTTTCTAGTGATCCATTTCCCCACAGTACAGGCAGAGTTTCTTCGGAGTTAATTAGTTGTCCTAAGTTATTTCCATTAAGAGTACTTAACTGGTTTCCTCAAGTAAGAATTGGGGATTAGAATTGGGGATTAGATAGTGATCTCGTGTAACCGTAACCGTTACAGAGAAGGTGGTTACGCACAGAACAAAATCTATTAAATGTTAAAAAAAGATTGGTACTTTAACTTACCTGCTTTCAAAATCATACATGGGCTGTTCCTTCGATCTGGTTCCTGCAAGTAGAGCCTGGGGCAAGCCTTTCTGATTTGTCACAGAGGCAGCTCCTCAGCAAACGCTAACAGCACATGAAAGGGGAGTGACTGCAATGTTTCATTTAGGTTTCCTTTGATCGCTGGTAACTGGTTTTTCATATTACACCAACATTTCATCAGACACCAAAATACTTCTCAATATCTAACTCTGGCAGTTAAGGCCCACCCCCTCCCCCTTCTGGTATGGGAGATTGGCTGTTTGTCAATATCTCATGTAAACAACTATTAGTGAAGAAAAATTTTAGCAGTAAGGACATAGGAGCTTTTCTTCCTATCTGTCCCAGGATGATGAGGGAGGGCAGACATCATATTTTTAGCATTCAGGACCCTATGCAGGGCTTGGAGTATAATGGGAACTTCCTGTTGTTGGGCTTCCTGTTGGATTGGGCTTCTGAGGACCCTGCAGGAAACTTCATCTGGAATTTTTATAAAACTGACTTGGTTAGGGAAGGCAGAGAATAAAATGAAACTTGTCCCTTGTATCCTTCTGTTATAGCTTAAGAAGTGAGGGTCCCCCACCCCTGACTAGTGTTTACTATGGATTTTTTAACTCTAAATTCAGAATGTTAAAGTCTATGATTAATAGTCACACAGTAATAGTGGATGAGAGAACTTTAAAAAAACCCATTAAATCCTGCCTTTCAGTAATAGGCTAGTGAAATCTGATCAAATCTTTAGAAATCAAAGAAAGGCGAATTCAAGACACTGTAAGTGCCTTGTTAGGATCAAGAGTTGCTTAAAGTGGGGGAGAGTTTGGCCACACCTATTCTGACTGCCTTCTTGGAAATGACTGCGCTGTTTAAAAAGCAGGATTTGTTATCTCTATTTAGAACTTGGTTGCCTCAGTCTTTTTCTGCAAGTTCTATGGCTATGTTTTTGACATGACTTTAGCACTTTCTTGCTTGACTTGGTATTTTTAGGCTTCCCAAGGATTTATTGTTCTACCTTCTAGGCATCTGCCTTCTGAGCATTCCTTCCACTGGCTGCTCTCTCTGGAACTGATGCTAGAGACACAGGCCCATGCAGTCATTTCTATGCCTTGGGTACCTCTGGTGCTTAGAGGCAGAGCCTGTGTTTGTCAGTTGGTGGTTTAGACAAGTTACAGGTAAAACACTATGAAAGCCTCTGTCTAGATTCTTATCTCTTGTTCCAGCAGCATCAGACAGAGAGAAATGAAGTTGAATGTTGAGCACCCTTTGTTTAAAAAAGGGAGATGCTGGTGTCTAGAACAACTCAAGCCACTGAAACAGAATCGGGCCCGGAGGTGGGAGGAGACATCATAACGCTTTACTTTAAAAGCCTAACATGTGAATATAGGCCTAGTAAAATCCTACTATTTCTGAAAGACCAACACTAGCCATCCTGGAATATGAAGGTATGGGTTTATAAATTAAATGGAATTAAATCTTCAGTGCACCTGAGGCCCTAGGATGGGTTCATAAAGACATAATAGATGTGAAACATAATCTCACTTTAAATGTTTCCATTTGTTTTATGTGTTCGGTTTGTTTTATAATATCCAGATGTGAAGCCTAAAGGCTGAGAAGAGGTCTGTTGTTAAGACAGCAGAGTTTCTTTGATATGGAGTGGCTCAAGGGGACCTAAGTGATTGCGTGACTTATTTTTAGACAACAGAAAGCCACCCTTGTGAGGGGAGGAGTTGGGAAGGGTCTGCGTGTTCGGGGCCGGATTCGCCAGGAGTTATCTACAGTGCCTGAAGCTTGGAAAAACTGGAAGAAGCCCTTGCTCAATGTAAACTTATGCAAACCTGTTCCTCAAATTATGCTGAAGTGGCTGTGTCAGACTTGTGACCCTCCCAGCTCACTTCTTAACAAACCCAAAGTTTCACCAGAAAAATGATCTGGGTTAGAGGAATTATTCATTACATTTTAGGCCACAAATTCCTTTTTACTGCCACCTGTTTAACTTAAACTGTTAGTGGAGAAACTGATTTCTAAGTGAGAGCAAAAAAGATGAAGTCACTTATCTTGAAATTTCTGTAAATCGTTATTGTAAACAGAAGAGCTAGTTTCTTTGGGGCTTGTAGTGAAGGATTCGTTATGTGACTTAGTTTTTTGGCTATCAGCTCGAGTCATCCTTTGATTTGAAGAACTACAAAAAATACCATCTGCAAAGATATGATTATAGTCGTTGGTCTTGACCCACAAATAATTATAGTTACAAAATTTTGTGAAAGGTTTTTTATTTACTTCCACAAGCCTGAAATAAGTCTATGCTACTGAGTGGCACCTTGAAGGAGAGATTGACATCCTCCTGCCTTTGGGGGCTGTTGGTTTCCTCCCACCAGGATGTGGCTGAGTACCCGACTAACAGTTCCGCCTTCCTCAGTGAAGAACGCTCTGGAAGTGCAAGAGGATATAAAGCTCCTGGCCCACACTAGGCACTTAACAAACACCTGATAGGTGGCAGGATTCATGGATGAATTCTGAAGTAGATGGTGAGCGGCGATGCTGAGGTCTCCTCTGCCATCCCAAGCCACACTGCGTCGGCCCACTCAGTGTGATTCTGGTAGGACGGCTGCTAGCCTTTACTTTTGCAGCCTCAGCTTAGTGGGACTTGGTGGTAGAGTTTGAATCTTGATCCTTGTTTTCCTTCCCCCAGTGTCACCACTTTGAAGGCTTTCGTTGTCCGAGGAAAGTTGTCCTCCTGGCCTCCGTACCCAGTTTTGGCAAAGGATCAACGGATAAGCCTCGTGGCCCAAAGATCTCATACAACTTCACTGGTATCAGGGCGCTGATTACATGCAAGCAATCCCTGCACTAAGAGCATTAAAAATGAGATTTTTCTTTGAAATTTAAAAGAAAGTGGAATAAAAATGTGCTTGCTTTTCAACATAGATTGATTAGCTGGCATGGAGGGAAGACTGGCCTTTGAAATCTATAGGCATCACGTTGCAGGCCTGACCCCGCTGACCCTGGTAGATTAGTAATGGTCTACGCAGCCTGCTCTGTCAGCACGTCTGGCAGGGCATGCACAGATGGTGCCAGTTGGAGAAAATCACTGCTGAACACTGTACCACAGCCTCGCCTTGGCCGTGTAGCCTTGGGAGGAGGAGCCGAGACTAGGCTGTTTACAGACTTGTTCCTGCCCAGCACGCTGGAACAGACCTGTGGGGATGCCAGTCCAGTTCAGGATGCCTTTGCTGGTTGTGACCTCAGCAACGCTTTCTTGTCGTAGGTTAGGCCTTCCTGCACCGTTGAGCAGCTGGGATTTTTACAGGGTCTGTGGCCTTGGGGTTGCTCTGAAAGGGAATTTGAAACGAGACCTGATCTCATTCCAAGGAGTCAAGCATAATGCTATACTTGTTTTCCTAGAGTCAGTCAGCCTAAGGAAAATGGGAGTAGCCAGGAATGGGGGGAGGAGGAAGAGTCTTTACTGTTTGAGTAATCAACTTAACCCAGGGCTAAAAAGAATTTTATTATGGAAATAGCATACGAGTAGCCAGGAATGGAGGCAGGAGGAGGAGTCTTTACAGTTTGAGTAATCAACTTAACCCAGGGCTATAAAGAATTTTATTATGGAAATAGCATACGTGACCTCTGTCCTTCCAGCTACCACCAGTTTCTGGGTTGTCAAGTGGTACCCTGAGTGTTTATAATCAACACTCCTTGTGTGGGGTCAGCTCAAGAAATGGTGACTCTCCTCGCCTAAGATAGAAAGAAAAAGCAGTCAGTAACATTTAGCCGTCGTCTGAAATAGACTCTCAACCATGTTGAACTGAGCTGAGACTGTACATCTGTTCTTTCGAAGTAGAGGTTTTATTCTTTGAAAATTCCTCTTGGAACTGCGTTGAAAGTTCAGTGTTAAGGAAATGTACCCCCCTAACGCACCTCTGAGTGACCTGCATTTCAGCAGGTTGAGGGCAGGCTGGAAGGACAGCGACGGGAACGGAAGGCATGCGGGTGTCTGACGGTGTGGAGGGTCGCTCCCGAAGCCTGTGGCCTGTCACTTTGTGCAATTGGCCTGTCACCGTGTGCAACTTCACTTTGTTTTCTTCCAACTACAACTTCCGTGTGAAGTCTCTGTCCAGGTTCACCCTGGCTTTGCAACTTGTTACCATTTAACTGACTTTCTGGATTCCTTTTATATTGTTTTTTGAAAAATGGTGTTTCATTCTTGAAGGATTTTCCTTGGAGATGTTGCTGTCTTGCAACGAAGCTGCTTTTTTTTTTTTTTTTTTAAGCTGTCACTTCTGAAAAGTTTACAGTGGCTTCATAAGGGAAACTGGTTGTTTTTCCCTAAAGATATGAGTGAACAGATCTATTCAGTACATGCTAGTGCTTTTGAGAGATAGGGGCATAGACTAGAGGCATTGCTGAAAGAATGAAAAAGGCATTGGCTAAATATTCACAGGGTGGACACAGACGCAGCATCGCTTGTTGGATTCCGGAAGAGGGAGATGCTCGGAGAGTGCACTGAACCCTGACAGGAGGGCACCTCTTCTTGGTTAACAGAGTGTGGCTTCAGCAGGAGAGCATTACTGACTAGGTGTGAGTCAGAAGAAGACGGACGTCAGGGATGTCTCCCCATTGTGAGATGGGGGAAATTGGTAGATGATGAAATGCACTGGCAAGAGGAAGATGAGCATTTCAACTTTAAACAGTTTGTACTTGAAACGACCATTAGATCACTGGATATTTGGGTGTGGGTTTGAGCAGAGAAGTCTGGGGTACAGAGAAATTGGGGAGTTGTTGACACATAGCTGGTGATGAAACCGCAATAGTGAATGAGACCGTACAGAGAGCTAAAAGAAAGAGGAGTGACTGAAATTCAGTAGAGAATGAAAAGGAAACTGGGACTCTTCTCCCTCTCTGGCATTTGAACAGTGATGTGTGTTTGTCCAGAGAAGATGACCAACAAAAATTACTCATGTGATTGATTGTATAGGATCATGCTTGTTGTTTAGGAAAATTCCTAACAGTCCCTGGAAATGGCAGAAATAAATTCTTGAAAATAACCCTGAAGTAGAATTTTGGAGTGCTTTGGTCCACTTCACAGATGCTCTACCATTTGAAGTAGATGCCAAAACAAACTAGGAGACAGATAGCTGAGAGTTTGTAGTACATGAAGCAAGCATCTGCCAGTTTATTTAGTCGCAGGAGCAGGAAGAGTAGAGGGACAAGAGGGCAGCACTCGCCAAGAATAAAACCTGGTCAAGCGGCCACATCAACCCAGCTTGGCAGACAGGCCTCCTGGCTTTGGTAATTATACTGGTGCCTGCTGTATGTGCGCCTTTTCCACTAAGTTTAAAAAAGGCTTTCCTCTAACTACCGGGTCTCGGAGAAGTTGGGCCACTTTGCCCTTGGTGGTTTTCTGCTGCGGAATCTTTGCTGTGTCTGTGCTCTACGCTGGGTCTGCTGACTCCACGCTGCACTGCCAGCCCGGCTCCCTCCCACGGCTCCTGCCGTCTCCGCCTCCTGCCTGAGCTCAGGGAGGGTTGCGAGGACATGCCCTTCTGGAAGAGCCCAGCAGAAACCACATGACTGCATGGCTAGGCTGGCACACGTGGACTTGACCAAGGCCTTGTCTTTTCTATTTTTTCTCTCTCTTCCCCCTTTTTTTTCTTTTAGTACTTTTGGTGTAAATGATTTGTAACAGACCACAATCAATGGGCATTTCATGACAAGGCTTATAAGCTAGTGGTGAGGACTCATTAACTCTGGAACTTCCATTGGGTTAATACTTGTATTTTGAATAGAATTCCCTTTTGACACCCATATTTGGCACTCATTCTATTGTAAGTATTCCAATTCTGATAATGACACACGAATAAAATATACCTGAAAACTTTGGGGAAATGAATTATGAAAAGACTTCTGTACTTTTTTCTATGTATACCTCTGCATCATACCAGAATAAATATTCAAGAGACTTTTAAATTTTATTCATAGCTGGGGTTTTGCTAATGTTGCTTTCTGGGAGAAGGTAGTCATAGGCACTTGCTAACAATGCATTTCTGCCCTCTGTTATTTGTATGATCCCTGAGAAGGGGAAATGGCACATTGGTACTAGGCTATATTAAATATTTGTAGTTGGAAACACTTCTAGCATTTGTTTCAGTTTTTGTTGTTTTAAAACTCCACTCTGTTGTTCATAAATTTTTCTTTTTGTCACAGTCCATATTTAAAAAATATTCATCTACAGCCTCCTTTAAATAAATATTAAGTTGAGATAAAAGTTAGGTTCAGCCTTTCTTCCCCCCTGCCTATCAGGCACTGGGTATTATAGTACCTTCTGGAACTCAAAGTTGAGTAAGAAATGGTCTCTGTTCTCCAGGAGCTTAGAGTCTAGGGGTGGTCAGTGCTGACATAGAGAGGTGCTTTCAGAACAGTGGGAAGGTCTGTGGGGGTCTAATCCATTCTTGGGGGCCAGAATCAAGGGGTACTTTTGGGAAAATACTTTCATTGGATCTTAAAGAATGAGGTGGAGTTAATCTAATCTAGGAAGAGTGGCGTGTTTTCCAGTCAGAGTGGTGATCTGAGTTTTAAACATTACGGGATGGGCAGATAACTAGAGTTATTCTGTAGCATTCAGCATTGGTGAGTTCTAAGAGTGGGAAGTTACCCTGAGGGGAGGCAAGGCTTGAGAGGGAAGCCAAGGTGAGGTCTTGAAGTAGGGTCATGTTTATAGCTGATAACGTGTGTACCATACTCCAGTGGTGTAGAGAATGGATTGAACTATGAAATGGAAAGAGACTTGCAGTAGGGCATCCAATTGGGGGGTTAATGCAAAACAGGATGACCTGAGTGAAGGCAAGGACACTGAGGAGAGTCAGGGGGCGATGGAGGGATGTGAGAACTATTTGGAAATAAGGATGTAAGGACTTCATGACGGTTGTGGTGTGGCGCCTGTCGGGGTGTTAGCAGGTGAAGGGTAAGGCTCCTATATCTCCAGCTGGAAGGGATGTGTGGATACCAGCTGCGATTGAGAACCAAAGAGGAAGAGCAGTTAGGTGGGGACACCAGTTGTGAGTTTGCATCATTAACATATTTCTAAGTATTTCTTCAACTTGCAAACTGCATCTAGGTAGGGTCATGTTTTCCTTCTCCTTTCTGTGTATGTTCAGACCTGACAGGAGTGGTTTTAAAAACCCAGGACTGTAAGAATTACTGTATGTATTGGGCCTTTATGTCTAGAGACATGAAATCAGGAGAATTGGAGCTGCCTTGTTCTCAGCATTTCGAGGACTTTCCACTGTAAAGCCTGTCAGCTCTCTCTTTGCAATACATTCAGTTTCTGATTCCTTCGTAGTGTTTCTGCTGTGAAGCCCGCTCACCCCCTTGATAATCTGCTCTCTGCAGAATGGATAGGATGGCCCTTCTATAACATAGATCACATTGTACTCTTCTCTGCTTCAGCCTCCAGTGACTTCTCATTTCACTAAAGGTAAAAAACAAACAAACAAACAAACAAAAAAAAAAACACCCCGAAGTTGTAGTTTGGGTTCCCCAGGACATGGATGGCCTTTGAGTCTGAGATTTGCTTGTTGGAGGGTCATGGTGGAGTGCTCTAGGGAACAACACCTGTGAGGGGTGAGGGAAGCAAGTTGGTTAGAGTGAGAGGTTGGGCTGTGATGCAATTTCAGGAGAAGCCTCGGCTGACCTTATGGTGATTGCTAAGCTTTGATGATCCTTCAGACATACTCTGGTTACCCTTCACGGACCAGTCACTGCATGGAACCGAGGAGCAGTGTAAACTCGGGCAAGTCAGTGTCCTTTGTCAAGTAGTGCCTGGAGAGGTACTCAGTGGAGCCATCAGCAAGCAACATATCCAGCAGCTGGAGGACTAAGTGTCTTTGTCCTCAAAGAGTATTGGATGGGAGGCCACAGTACCCACTCCACAGGGCTCATGAAACTTTGTATGGTCTGATTATGTGTACCATCTCTGTAACCTCAGTTACTACCATTTTCTTCTCTGCTCTCTTTGCTGTAAGCCACCTTGTCGATACAGCCTGTGATGGTGTACACAGGCACTGTTGTTGGATTTTGCCTTTGTTTCTCACGGGAATGCAAGCTGTGTGTGAGGGTGGGAATTGCTCAACACTTGTGTCTTTTGAGTGTGCATCTTCAAGTGTTTTGAAAGTTGTTCTTGGAGAAGATATCCCATAAAGTTGTGCTTTTCTTTAGGAAAAGTAAATATTCAAAGATTTAGAAGTGTGAACGAAATATAATTTAGTGGCACTTGTTATTTTGGTCTAATTATCATGGGACTTTTTTAGTTAGGTGAATTCACCCAGGGCACTTTACATGTAATGAAATTTAGAAAAAAAACCTTTTCACAGACTCTACTTCTCAGGACAAGATCTATTATATTAAATAATGTACATTTATTGTACTTTTTAAGGGTGTACTAGTTTGTCATTGCAGTATAATCTTACTTTGGACAAGCTTCGATTGAAATAAATATGTATTCATCTGGAGGTGGAAATTATACTATTATTAATAATTCAGAAGAGTTTTCAATTAAGCACTAACAACAGCATTGCCTTCGGCTTGGATCTGACTGCTTGAGCTCATAATACTATTGCATTATTTTTCTCAAAGAAGATGAAGTTAAACCCCAGATAACCAGAATGCAACCATTTCAACACTTTAACCAACATATGTTCTGTTTGACCATCTCTCTTAGGAGAAAGGGACTTATAATAGTGAAATATATCAAAGATTTCAATTTTTTTAAGTGTCCTTTCCCAGGCATATTCTGGGCCCAGTGTTCTGTGACAACATCATCACAGTTTACTATGTAAAAAATTCTGACTCAAAAACATGATCTTGTACCACTTGAAAACCCTTTATTATCAAAGAGAGATGAAATTATGTTCATTACATGGAAATATGGGCTAATTACTGCACTCCCTAAAGATCCCGGTGGTAACTACGGAAACTTCCTTCCATTGGGTGGGAGATTAAGTAGATGAGCTGTGCTGTCCCCCGCTTACTCCGACCCCTCCCCGACCCCATCTGAAGGCTTGGGCCATGAATAGTGAGCCAGGACCTCAGTTTATTAAAATGCTGCATTCAGCCTAGGAGTCTGACTAGTAATACATTCAGGGCATGCACTTTTGGTCAGAGGAATCTTTAACTTTTAGTGATGGTAGACATGAGAAGGAGTGTTTTATTTCCTGGAGCAGTTGTCGATGCTTCCACATTGCAAGTACATAGAACGGTTTCCTTAGGCTCCCAGAGGTATTGAAAGCACTTGTATTACTTGGCATACTTCCTTCATTTTGCGTGTGCGTATATGTAAAAAACAATAATGTGGTGCTCCTCTGAGAGATTTTTATCTCTGTGTATTTTTTATTTTATTCATTCATTTATCTGCTAGGGAATGTATTTACATCCAACATTCTTCAAAGTAGAGGAGTATCACTCAGTACTTCATGGACAGCCCTCATTTTTTTTTTTTTTTAATAAAAAGGCACTTTCCCACCTCAGACGCTAATTATTAAAACCACATGATCTGCCAGACAAACATGACTCAGTGGTGGTGTTTGAGCATCAAATCAAAGAGCAAATATTGATGCAACACACACGCACATGCACTTGACACCATCTGGGGCTCTGCGCATGGTTTGTGCAGGAAGACAGAGAGCGTCTCTGCCTTTAAATGCTTCCAGATCTAATTAATAGAAGAGTGAAGAGTGACAAGAAAAAGCAGAAAGAATGTAACCATAGCCCTTGAACCAGTTTTCACAGTTCCTAGTGTAGTAGAATCATCATTCATTCATTCATTCATTCATTCACTGAGTGTTCTGCTGCTCATCAAGAGGTGTGCTGAGGGCTGGGATAACTGGGAGAGGTGACACAATCCTGGTCTGCTAGGAGCTTACCGATGGGGTCGACTGTCTTTGACCGTGACAGATCACCTCCAGTGATTTAGAAGTGAGTGAAGTAATTATACAGATTACTTAGGAGTAAATTGCTTGGAAGGTTTAATATCCGCCAACTGCAGGAGGCTACTCTTTAATGCTAGTAGGGTTAAAGCCTGGTGGGTTTGCCTGTGGGTCGCCTGTGGGTCTCTATATTGTAGCAACACGTGTGTGTGTGTGTGTGTGTGTGTGTGTGTGTGTGTGTGTGTTTCCAGCCTGGATCTCTTCTTGTGGATGACATAATGCATTTACAGCATAATTATTGATGTTTGAGTCCATATAGTTCTGGTTTTAAGTTTGATTTTGCAACTTATAAGCTGTGTGAAAGTAGGCAAGTAACATAGACACCTTGTTCCTCCAGTACTTATCTACAGAGAAACAACAGTAAGAAGCTCTGAACTATCCATTTCATGTGCTATTGGAGGGTTCAAAACAGACAAAAGGAGTTTAACAACTATATTCTGCATGTATTTGTTATTGTTAGTATCGTGTGGTGGTGGAGGATGGATCCTTGTTCAACACCCTTTCCAGCATGGTTTCCGGTTTCTGAAGATAACTGGGGCAGCGTGTGAGGGTGTGTGGGTGGTCGGCGGACGTCACAGTAGTGGGATGGAGATGTAAGGGCTCTGTCTCATGCCTTCGAGATTGATCCTTGATAAAGGGAAGTGAATGGGTCAGCTGAAGATTCCAGGCCTCGAAATTTTGTTTGCAAACCAGGCTTTGACTTTACCAATTTGAATGAATCACATGACAGCAGACTATATGCATGTTTTCTGTTTTGTGTCACTGAGTAAGCTTCCAAGCTATCAGGGAGAAATGTTGTTGGCTCTCTACTGTCCATCCACTTACTTATTCAAACACCACTTGGATGGAAGTGCGCCGCAGACTGGCATTTTCGTATGTTTGTTCACTACTGTAACCCCAGTGCCTCGAGCAAGGCCTAGTGATAATAGGTGTTCAATGGGGTTTCCTTAAATTAAGCCTCTGCTGAGGGCCAGTTGTGTTTTATTAAGGCACTCTGTAAGACATTTGGAAATACTGAGAAAGCAAACCCAGAGTCAGTGACCTTAGGGAGCTTATCATCCAGCAAGGAGAAAGAACAATAAACAGAAAATGATAATTTGTAACAAGTGCTCCAAGGAGTTGCGTGAAGATCATATTCAGGAAGACTTCACGGAGGTAGCGGTGATAATTACATTTCATACAATGTGTTCTTCTTCAACAGTGGGGGCCAGGAGGCGTGCTCAGCAACCGATACACACAGTAAAAGGGGTCGTCGTCTTTAGAGTTTGAAAATAGTAAAACTGACTGGAAGTCTGTCTTTGTTTTATTACCATGTAGGGGGCAATTCTAAAGTGAGACTGCGATAAAATACTCCTCCCTGCCCCCCCGCCCTGGGCAGCTTCAGGCCGGCCCCCTCCCATCCCCCCACACCCCTGAGTGTGCCTCAGCTTTCTCTGGGTGAAGGTTGTCCCTGTGAGACACTTGAGCTTCAGAGACGATTGTCTCCCTGAGAGTAGAGCCTTCTGGCTTGGTAACGATAATTTCACACATGTGTTCTATAAAAAAATTAAAAATGCCTTAACTCTGAATACACATATAAGTCAAGATAATGCGGTAAAAAAGAAAATATGTTTTCCATAACTCTCAGGAGTCTAGGAAGGCCCTTTTTCCCCCTTGTTTGTTCAAAGCAACATGATCTTTAAGAAAAACCTGCCTCATACTTTCTTGGGCTGACCTCATGCACCATCACACTTCTGTTATCAAAGAATGACCTTTCATTTGTTGAAAAATAAATAATTTTTATCAAAAATTGATCTTTGAATTCCACCGTTTTATTTTCAATGGTCTATTTTAATCTACCAGTTGGTTACGGTTATATGCTGGGTTTATTATTACTTTTTAGATGTAACCAATGAACCCCTCTCTGTATGAGCTATCTGCCTCCCAAAGTCAGAACTCAGTGATGATCATTTTCTGTTGCATTTTTATCAATATTTTGCCATAGTTTGGATGGTGTTTATTTTCATAGGCTAATAAGGTTTTGTTACCTCACTCTGCTTTTTTGGGTATGTGGAATGAGTTAGGAAATTAGTCTCAATCTCTAACACAAGCAAACAAAAAAATCAGTTTAAGAAAGCTTGGAATTCCTTAGGAGGGATTTTTGTTCCTTGAGACCATCACTTTTCAGATGGTACCCAATGCTGTGTGGATCGTTGTACCCACCAAAGCAGCTTCTTTACACGGCAGGATCTACCCCATTGATTTTTGTAGAGTAAATCATAACAGCCTATTAACATTCCATTATGCTGAGCGTAGAACTAATAGGAGAATGGGCGCGAGGTCAGAGATCAGATGTAGACTTCAGAAAGTACTGCTCAAAAGCTTGCAATGGAAAACATTTACCGAGGCCAGTGGGTGAAGCAAAGACTTTAAGGGAAAGAAACAAAACTGCGCCACTTTCTGGTCAGTGAGATATTAATGGCACGTTTAACCTGTTCTACCCTAACTTACACATCACCAAAAATTTAGCTGAACTGGTGTATGCACACATCTTTTGAGCTTCCTCTAATTTTCTTTTATTAGGGTTTCAACTCTTTAACTTAATTAATTGGATTAGAAAATGCAGGAAACTTCTTCCAATTTTGTAATCTCATTTAATGCTCTTATATTGGGGTGAGGCCCACTGAGGGCAGAAATGGCAGTGGAGGCACAATAGTTGGGGACCAGCGGCAGCATCCTTGTGCAAATTGCTACAAGATAGTTTGGGTGTGCTGTGAGACCGTGAGATGTATCAGGACTCTGAGAACTCCACAGTAAGTCAGTGGAGACATTTTCCTACTGCTTTAGCTATTCTCTGTAGCCTGTGTTGGACCTTAACTGGCCAGGGAATGAAGGGACAGTTGAATTGTCTGGGAAGTTTTCTCAATAAAATCTGGCAGAGCATGTAAGTGAATGTGAGGGTTTTGTTATAATTAGGTTTATTATGTTCCAAATATTGTGCTAGGCATTGAGAGCTGTAAGAGAAGTAAAATAGAATCTTTGTCTTCAAGCTACAACTCTGGTTGACCTGCCTTCTGAAGGCTCTAGAACCTATTAAAGCCTCAAAAGAACCCTGTGGATGTGTTAAATTAGTTTAAGGCAAATCTTTCTTAACTATTCATGTAGTTACCCATTAGTCATTGTTTAGAGAGAACTAGGGAAGAGAACATGATAAGGAAGGAGTGGTCAGACACGTAGGAGGATTACCAGGAGATACTGGTGTCCAGAAAACTGAGGGGAGAGATAATTTCCAGAAAGAAATGGTGGGAAAGCATATCACTTGCCTGTGAGAATCCAAGTAAGTTACCCGTAAGCTCACAAAGTAGAGTAGCAGAGATGTGGAGGTAACTGGCAACTTTTGAGAGAGCTGTTGAATAGAGAAAGCCTGTTGGTAGAGGGTTCATGAGGGAAGTTAAGAAGTAGAGGCAGTGTCTTATCAGAAGAGTCTTTTGAAAGAGAAGGCGTGAGAGGTAAAGGATGTGACGTAAGAATCAGACACCATTAATACCATCAATATGGAATAATGATTTTGGAACAGTTGTTTAATCACTCTGGGCCTCAAGTTTCCTTGAAAGTCTGTAAAACAAAGGCTGATACAAGTTACTGCTTGAGAGAATCAAATGAGTTAACACCAATATACTATTCCCATTAGGCCAATGTCTTAAGAGAGATACAGGGAAAATGCAGTAGTGATTTAGAAGAGAGAGCAGTTACTACAGGGTATGGACTAGGCATACAAGGGTGAACAAAAAAAAGTAGGCTTATAGTTGTTCGTGTGGAAAATAACACAATAATCAATAAATAATAGTAAACAACAATTAAAATAAAATTAAAAAAATAAAAACGATTCTCCAAAAAAAATAATAAACTTTCATGTACTCACAACTGTAAACCTACTTTTGCCTACCACTGTGTTTCTCGCTCTGTATTTTTGGCTGTGGTGAAAGGTAAAATTTACCATCTTAATTATTTATGTGTACAGATCAGTAGTATTAAGTGTATTCACATTATTGTGCAATGAATACCCATGACTTTTTCATCTTGCAAAACTGAAACTCTGTACCCATTAAATAACATTCATTTCCCTTACCCTCAGCTTCTGGCAACCACCACCTTATTTTGTGTTTCTAAGAGTTTCATCATTCCAGATACTTCACATGAGTAGAATCATACTGTATTTGTCTGTTTGTGACTGGCTTACTTCACTTATTTCAAAATCCTTTTGAGGGCTGAATAGTATTCCACTGTATGGACATAGCACTTTTTTATTTATTCATTTATCTGTTGATGACTATTTTTGTTGCTTTTACCTCTTGGCTATTGTGAATGATGTTGCTTTGAACATGGATATATAGATACCTTTAAAAAAAAAGAGTGATGTTCACTCTTCTTTCCTGCTCTGTGTATGTGCCTCCTGGCTGTCCAAAGCCATGTTTAAGGGTGGACCACGCAGGGGAGATGGATTGGCTGTCATGGGAGATTCCGAAGACGGTGATAGAAGGAAGGAGAGCTCAGAGACAGAAAGGCATTTTGCCTTTAGACCTCACGAAGTCTGGTTCCTGAGTGCTGTGCTTGTATTCTTCTCCAGTAGAGAAAGGAAGGCCCCATCTTCAATTCTTCTTTTAAACTTCAGTTGCTAGAGAACCTCAAGTGTGCCTTCCAGTGTGGGAGGCTGTAAAAACATTTTCGTTTTCTGCACCATTTATTTTTTCTTGTGTTATGAACAATGATAATAAAATATTTTCTAGAAAGGTGAACCTTGAAATAGGTGAACCATAGGCTGGTGAAGAAGAGAGCATTACAGAGTTCTTGCTGTGAACTAATTGTAAAGTTTGTGTTTCTCTAACCAGCTAGGGTTGGGAATCGCACCCCCCACTGGGCCTGGTCCCAGCCTGTGTTCTCCCACCTCCGTGCTGTTAGGCTTACTCCTTTCCCCTCACTAAGTAGTGGCATACGAAGAGAGAAAATTGATGCCGTGTATTATAGATGTCTGTACTGAACTTGTGCGGCTGTTTTAAACCTGTAGGGGAAGGAAGTATATGTATCCTGACAGATTGATCAAAGGCAGAACCCTATTAGCAAGGCTTGTTATTCAAGGAAATGCTTCCGACCAGAACGTAGCTCATCTGCCAAGCAGTATAGTAATCCCAGAGACTATAAGGATATCAGAATTTACTCTTCAACTTTGTCAAAGTTTTATGAACAGATTACCTTAGATTTTTCTTTAGTGACTTGATGTTAGAAAAGTTAATGCAGAGCTCTGAAGGGATCAGGCTGTCATTTTGGGGTAAAAGGGAAAAGGAAAGGGGAAAAGTAGAAAAAACTTAAACATCACCCCTTTTTAATGGCCTGTTTAATGGCCACAGCGGGTGTGTCATTCCCTAACTAGATGTTAGCTTTATGACTGGCCAGCTCCCCAGCCCCCTCCCCAGGCCCCTATAATTTTAATATCAAAAGGTTAAATGCTATTTGGACACCTTGTAGGATTTAGGCCTGCTTCGGGTAGAATCCTAATCTCCCAGTTCTGATTAGATGTCATTTGCCTCAAAAAGCTCGCATTTTTAATTTTTTGGTAGGCTCTGAAATGTTGGTCTGCAACCAACATTGAAGTGACTTTTTCAGAATAATGACTGTGAGAAACACCAGATCCTGCGGGATGGATAAAGCCTGGACACAGAACCAACAGACCAGGAATTTTTCCTTGCTCAAATGTCTCTGTGCTCTGAGTAAACAGAGCAACACTTTCCCGCCATAGAAACGCTTTTGGTGGATAGAGTTTTAAAAAGACTGTGCCTGCCCTTACTTAGGTAGGCAATTTTAATTTTTAGTCTAGGAATTTTATGAAAGAATGGGAGAAAAGAAAGCGAGAGAACAGAGTAAGTAGGAAGAAGGAGGTATGCGTGTTAACAGGGAACATGTTGGCAGGCACTCAGGTCATGGGGAGAGAGAAGGGCAGGATTCCAAGCAAAATGAGAAGCAAGGCTTTGCTCTCTCCTTCTCCAGTGGATAAGGTTTTACCTGACGGACAGTGCAGATTATGAAAAAATAAATTTTGAGATACCTCTGCTGCAGGAAGCCAAGTTTCAGCATTTGTTTTACTTCAAAATGGACCAAAATTCTGTTTGTTCTATAGACTTTCCATGGATTTATTCTATTTCCTGAGTCCTCCTACTGCTTTTGGTCACCCATTCCACACTATGGAAGCTTTTCTTCCCAAATACAACTTTTTCTTCACCCCCCACTCCTACTGTGGTTTATCTGGCAAACTGATGGCACTATTTGGGTCTGGTTACGAGGTTCCAGTATTAAGCAAAGTTATGCAAAAATAGATGGGTATTTTTTCAAGGGAATTTGATGCGTGGGACACAGCCCTGGTGGGGCTTTGGGGACCTGACAAACAGCCTAGGAAGAGATTGTGTTGATTAGTAGGGCCTCTTGGTGCTCCTGAAATCTTACAGGTGCATGCTTAGCTAAATCTGTGGCTCTGGCTATGCTTAAATACACTCAATGTAGTAAGAATGTTTTTAAAAATGCAGAGTCTCCTATTACTCTACCATAGAGGTTTTCATTATATATTAGAACTGGAAAAGTCCAACACTGGTCTCATTCTAAAGATTTTTTTCATGGATTGATATATGTATGACTTGTTGCTATTTCTTGGGGTGAGAAAAAATAGTTAGAAAGAAAAAGAAAAAAGAAAAAACCCTGTGATGAGCTTCTGTCTACCAGAAAAGCCTGCACCGCCCCACTGGTGAACAAGACTGGCTGTGTGTTTGTGCTGTCAGGGTTGTTTATTTAGCTGGTGTTCACCTGGAGCTACGCACCTAAAGCTCTTTGACCGAAAGTGCCTGGTTTTTTAGTAGCATTTGTGACCATTCATTGATACATGCTGGGAATAAATCTGGCTTTTAGAAAAAGAAAGGATAAATAAGAGGGTCATTAAACTTATTAGAAAATGATTATTTGTTTTTGACATTTTCCGCAGAAAAATCAAGACAAGTCTTAGTTGTCTTCATCAAGTAGTTTTTGCCCCCCCCCAAATTGGGCAAGTTCTTTTTAGGTGGCATTTAGGCATCGAGTTTGTGTGAGTCAACAAATGGACAACAGCAAATGTTCAGCCATCTTGCTGGGGTCAAGCTTAGCAAACTGGCAAATATATGAATGCACCAAATGCATAAACAAGTTTATATGAGTCAAGTATTCCAAATGAGGACAGCAGCTGCCAGTTGACCCTTAAGAATAGAAATGCCTCTCCTGATCTTCTAATCTGTTACTGCCCCAGGTTGGGAAATGTCAGCTCTGAGATTTATGGATTTAGGGCTCTGGGATAACAAGTTGCCTAGTTCAGCCCCAAGAGCTTCTTCTTTTTTTTTTTTTTTTTTTTTAAAGATTTTATTTATTTATTTTTTAGAGAGAGGGGGAAGGGAAGGAGAAAGAGAGGGAGAGAAGCATCAATGTTTGATTGCCTCCCGTGCACCCCCTACTGGGCACCTGGCCTGCAACCCAGGCATGTGCCCTGACTGGGAATACAACCGGCGATCCTTTGGTTCACAGTCTGGCTCTCAATCTAATGAGTCACACCACCCAGGGCCCAAGAGCTTCTTGTTATCCAACCAAAGATATAGAGACATGTTTAATTCCCTGTATAATTCTTTAAAAATACATATTTTTAATCCTCACCAAGGACATTTCTTTCATTGCTTTTAGAGAGAAAAGAAGGGGGAGAGAGAAACATCAGTGTGAGAGAGACATTGATGGTTGCCTCTCATTCGCACCAGGCCTGGGGATCATATGTGCCTGGACTGGTGAACAGACTCACCAGTTCCAGTTCAGTTATGGGACAATACTCCAACCAGCTGAGTTTCACCTGCCAGGGTACTGCCTTGTATAATTTCTTGAGTCATTTGCAACATCAGTGGTGAGCTCAAAAAAGTTTTTTTTTTTTTTTTAATGGACATTGGTAAAGTACTCATCAGTAAATCATGAAAAATTTCCAAAGAGATTCCCTTCAGGTAGTAAACTCTTCATATTGGTAACGGGAGTTTAAAATTCTTAGATTTCCACTTATTTTTCAGTCTGGGTTTAATTGAACCTAAGCAATACCTTCAGTGTAATGGGAAAAATTCAGTTTCTCCCCTGTTCCTCCATAACAATTTTTTTGGTATCTGCACAGTTTTTCTCTAATCCCTGTCCTCTAAAACTCCTCTTTAAAATGTTGATGTTACAAGATGGTTTTAATGTTTTGGAGGGTTGTTAGTGTGTGATTGAAATTGAATATCTGTGGTTGATTGTTCAGGACCAAACTTGGTATGGGAAACATTTGCTGGTAATCAATAAAAACAGCTTTAGACATTCTGTACAATGGCTAAAATATGAAAACAGCCTAAGTGTCCATTAACAGATGAATGGATAAAAAAAAACCCCAATGGTATGTACATATGTGTACATGTGTGCATGCACATACACACACAGCAGAATACTACTCAGCCATAAAAAAGATGAAACCTTGCCATTTGCAACAGCATGGGTGGACCTTAAGGGTATCATACTAAAATTAAGTTAGAGAATGACAAATACTGTGTGATTTCACTCATATTTAGGGGAAAAACAAATGAAGACACAGAAATAAACTCATAGATGCAGACTTCCGCTCAGTGGTTACTTACCAGAGGGGAGGAGAATGGAGAGTGTGCAAAGTTGGTATATGGGGTGAAAGGTGGGTGGCGGACGCACCCGAGACTATTGGTGGTGAACATGTTGTAGTGTACACATGTCAAATTATAATATTGTACACCTGAAACTTATATAATGCTATAAACCAGGGTCACCTCCATAGAAAAGAGCTTTATATGTTGCTACAAATAATCAAGTGGAAAGTGGAAGACACTACTGATCTAGTTGGTCCTGTAACTGCTTTTGGTCAAAAGAAATGGGTAAACCAGTTGATTCAGGAATCTTCTTTTCTTTGATTCCATAGTGTCAGGAGAATATTTCCATGGATATTTTATTTATATGGAGAAACAAAACCAAAATCTCAAACCACCACTTATAAAACCCACAAACTCCTGGGCTGTCATTTTGGTTGCAGACTCTGAACTCCTTTCTGGCTGTGTTCTGTGTAGTAGATGAATGTGTCCGATGGGGGTGCATTTTAAAGGCAAATGGATTTAAAGATATAATTTAGTGATATTTTGCTGAGTGCAATTCTCGCTATACATGTCTCTGTATATTTCACTATTTTAACAATATTTAGTTATCTGTTAGCCTACTTGAGACAGACCTAATAATTTAGCAATTATTTCAAACATACATAATAGGTCAATATATGTGTCTGATTATGATATTAGCTATTTTTGGTTAACTTTAGTACTATTTTTAACTGTGTGTATGAATCAGTGTATATTTAACTAGTGAGGTGACTAAATGCCATTAAATGAGTTGTCCTTATTTTGGCTTATGCCCTGCCCGAACTTTAAGTTTTCATATTGAAATCCAGCATTTAAGTACTACTTTTAAATCTCAGCCTTTTAATTTTGGATACCAAATATGGCAGATTTATTCAGGTGGCCAAGTAGACTTTTTCTGACCTTGAATGTGGTTTACTGGCATTACATTAAAAAAAAGAGAGTCGGTATTTGCCATTTTAGGATAGCATAAGCCCATGAGATTTTCCAGAGATCATTTTTAAAGTCTGACTTGCAGCTGCCGAACATCTACATTTTTAGCTAAAAGGCATCCTCCTTGCATTCGGCTCTAAGTGACCCTGGAATGCAGTGAGGGGATAGCTTGCTGTGGGTTAATCTTTGAACACTTCATAGCTGACAGGCACCAGCATCTGTGGTTTGTATTGCATTGTTCTTCAGGTCTACAAATAACATTCTCTTAAATCTGGTGATAGTTAGGGGAATGTTTACTAAGATTGGTTTTCTTTTCCATTTGCACAGTTTTAAAGCTGGAGGTAAAACATAACATAAGTGTGGTTAAAAAAAAAATCTGTCATTCAAAAAGTAATTCATGGCACTAGTAAGGCTGAAGTAATACCAGGAACTCATGTTTTGTGTGGGAATGTTCATCACGATGTTTTCCTTTTGATTAGTAACATTGTATTCGTGTGCTTTAACGTGGGTGCCAGGTGTTAGTTCACCTGGGCTTACTGAGGAAAGTGTATTTTTATATGCGTATGTGTGTGGGCTAAGGCATTATTAGTGTTTTCCACAGCACAACCAAAATGTCAAAGGAGATACTTTTGTTTTAATATAATTTTAATGGAATCTGGACCAGAGAGTCATTTGAAAGTTGAACAGACCACAGTTCATTTATGTGCAGTCAAAGAGCTTTGGGCCCTCAATATTGGATATATGATCTTATTAAAAATGCCTTTGAAATCAATAAGAAATAAAATAACCTTAAAAGTGTGGTAGCATTGAGTTCATTCTTTTAAAGAATTTATTTTCAATTATGTTATTTTTAAAAAATGCACCAGAATGTTTTTGATTTTAAAAAATGCTCTTATTCTGTGTATATAGTCACTGCTGTCCAAAATACATCACATCGTTTTTTTTTTTTTTTTTTTTTTTCAAAAAAGTCTCTGTTCTCAGTCATTGCAGAGCCTAACCCTTGAGGCGGCCATTTGGCTGCAAAGCGGCCCAGGCAGCCGCCCTGTGTGCGCCCGGTCTGGTTCTGGCTGAAGGAGCATCATGATGCATTTCTTTGGCCATCATGGGCTTCAGTTCTAAATTTTTAAATGAAATAAAATTAAGGTCAGAAAATTAAATATAAAAAGTATATCTTGCAGACAGAACACTCATTAGCATCTGCTCGTCAGTTTCAAATCTAGGAGCTGGGAAACCATTGTAGTGTTACACCGATGTTGCACTGACAACAGATTTGATGAAACTCTGGTACTTGTGAAGGGCAGCTGATAATAATGGTGCTAACTCAACAAAAAGTTCAGTAAAATCTGTAGGAGGCGTTTTCTCTCATTGGGCCTTGTTCTGTTGGCTGTTGGCTTTTGCTTGGCAGGAGGGAGGCATGGCACTTCTCTCCCCAGCTAGAGCAAGTTGAATGTGTTTTAAGTATTTGAGTATGCACTGCTGTTACTGACTTTCTGTGACAATGTGACAAAACAGGTACACGGAAGCAATGTAGTTCCTAGCAAAACTCACGCAAACTTAATACAATTCATATAAACCTGAAAACAATTTGCATTGCTTTGTTTTTTTAAAAAAAGATTTTATTTATTTATTTTTAGAGAGAGGGGAAGGGGAGAGCAACAGAAACATCAATGTGTGGTTGCCTCTCAAGTGCCCCCTACTGGGGACCTGGCCCACAACCCAGGCATGCGCCCTCACTGGGAATTGAACCGGCGACCCTTTAGTTCACAGGCTGGTGCTCAATCCACTGAGCCACACCAATCAGGCTTGCTTTTTTTTTTGTAATCAAAATAAAAGAAGGCCCTTTGACTATTGAAAGACCTCTTTTCCTCTTTTTTCTTTAAAATGCAGTAAATCAGTGGGCCCATAATCTGAGAAAATGGGGTAACCTCAAATATTTTCCTTTAGAATTGATGGTATATTTTGATTCTTAACCACTTCTATGTAAAGTTAAATGAGATCTTTTATATAATTAGGCAACATCTTAAAACATATGATTGGTCATGTTTCTGCCCTGCCAAGTTAAGAGAAGAAAGTCAGCCTAACAATGGGGCAAATTCCACTAATTAAAGTCATGCCCAAGTGGGTTAACATGATATAGATGTTGTTTTTAATTTTTAATAGAGCTTAAAAGGGTAATGAGTCTTGAAATGTTGTGTTTGGAAAGCTATGCTCTATAAAAGTTGCCTTTAACACAGCTGATGAGCCCTGGCTGGTGTGGCTCAGTTGGTTGGAGCGTCATCCCATGGACCAAAAAGCCACAGATTCGATTCCTAGTCAGGAATCTCATACATGCGTATGAGAAGGCAATGTCTTCAACATAGATGTTTCCTCCCCCCCCCGCCCCCCCCCCCCCCGCCTTCCCTTCTCTCTAAATGCAATAAAAAGATGTCCTCAGGTGAGGATTAAAAAAAATTAACACAGGTGAGGACTGTTAATTAGATTATAGGCTTGCTGGTCTATTTGAGAAAGAACAACACTGAGATGCCTATGTATTATTATTTTTAATGTATTAAGATACCTTTCTTTGGTAATGGTGTTTCTGAATATCTGTCTTTCTGCTCTGTTTCAGGTGTGAATCATAATGACAGTGAAAGACGGTGATTTACTGCTTTGGGGGGCATGTGTGTGTATGATTAAGGGATGTAAGTGCAGGACACCAAGATTTACTTCCTTCCTGTTCCAGCGGGGATGGACAAGGAGAGTGAGTAATGGGATAATTTATAACGCCGCAGGCCCTTCGTCAAGAGACCTCTAGTCAAAACAGGAAGATAAAACTCAGATTTCAACTGGGAGAATACAACTTTTGATACTGTCTGAGCACTTCTTTGCAAGCAGTGGTCTTCAGAATTTTTGTTTTACTTTTTCAAGGAGGTTTCTATTAAAAAGATTAGTGTATCAATATTGGTTAAATTATGTAGGTACTTGTTAACTTTTGTATATATTTCTTCTATGCCTTGTATTTCTTGACTGTTATGTTGTTGGGGCATCGAAGAAACTTCATGGTCTAATTAGAGAACTCAGATTCCTTTGGTAAGGTTAAGGTATTACTGAGGGTGAGGAGTGTAATCACAAATTCAGCAACTTTTTTTTTGGTGGAGGGAGCTTATCAAAAACTACTAGTCTATGATTTTATATGAACTTCATTCCAGTTTTGAGGTGGCAAAATGGGTAGTTGGGTGGGTGTGGATAAAGAGTTTTTCTGCCAATTCTGTAGGGCGTGTGTGTGTTTAGGGCAAAGGGGTTTAACTGGCTGTGGAGAGAGCTGTATCCAGAGATATATATCAAGCAAACATAGAAGGCGTCAAACAGGGCATTGGGTAATGTTCAAATTGTTTGTTTCATCACCAGTGGCTCTAGATATAGGCTTCTGTGTCTTTGTTTTCATGTTTTTAAAAAATGCAGATATAGCATTTAGAACAAAAATCATTCTAAAATTCAGATGTATCATCACTTTAGAATTGCTTACTGTTCAGAGGTTTCAGGCACTAACATGATGGGATCTTCTGAGGTCTTATCGTTGGTGACATTAGGTTTATGAAAAGTGAACGCCACAAGGGATATTTTAAAAATACTGATTTTTATCTTTCACTATGGAATGTCTTAGCGGTTGGCAGTAGACTTCTTATATTAGAGATCATTAAGATAAAATGGGAAGAGTTCCAAGATCTTCCTTTTCTGCCATCTGCTCTAGGTGACTAAAATGTTCCCATAAATAACGGGTGACCTTTTGAACTGACCTTCAGGTTCATGTGATGTAAATATTGATGGCCTTGACATTTCTTGGTATGTGCATAGTTCAGGAGGCACAATATCTCCAGATAACTCAAAGCAGGTGGGCGAGTGGGTAGATAGACATGGTCTCGCACCAATCAACATAATTCAGAGAGGCCCACACCATAATCTTATTACTGGGCTTTGAACTGGGAGAATGTCAAAAGCTGAATCATCTTCTAGTTCTTGTCCTCCTATAGGCATTTATACCCAAACCTCTCTGGATTGGGCCTATGTTAATCTGGCCTACTAAAATGTTTTATAGGAGAAATAAAATGTAAGTGACATTTTCCCCTTTAAAATTGAGGACTTCAGTACTACCACCAGGGTGTTGCATAAATAGCTAATTGGGCTCTGGAGCCAGAGTGGCTAGGCTCAAATCCCGGTTGTCCAACTTTGCAGCAGTGTTACATTATGCAAATAATTTAACCTATCTCAGCCTTTGTTTTCTCATCTATAAAATGGGGGATAATAATTTCTTAGAATTAAATAAGAGCTATCCAGTTGTGGTGAGCACTTCAGTAAAGATTTCTTAAATGTTAGTCATTAATAAACTTTCAGATATTCCATACCTGTAGAGACTACCCTACAAAACTGGTAAGACCTACAGCTTAAGAAAATCAAATTTTATCCCTTCAGAAGTCCACACTCCTGGAGTGTGTGTGTGTGTGTGTGTATTCAGTTACATGAAAAGCATATATTGGGGAAGAAGAGTGACTATAGCACTGACTTTGCAAAGATGGTTAAACAAGTTTTATTTTGCTACGGGTTTTAAAGTAATTTTTCTGGTTTTATGGGCATGAGAATATTAGAATACTTGCTCCATTGTACTGTCAAGCATTATTAGTAGTCTTAATTTATACATCTATTGTGCTGCAGTTGTAGTTGTAGAACTACCCCCTGCAGCGATTATTATAGCACTTGAGAGGGTGGAATTACTGCATTCTGTTTTGAGTATTTTTTTTTCCACTAAGAAGCAAGGGCACCATGAGATGCTACTTACCCATCTGTCTGTTGGAGCATTTGTATGTGTATTACCTGAGCACTTAGGCATCACTGAGAAAGGGGGTTTAAATGGGGAAGAAAGTGAAAATATTGCAACTAAAAGAACATGATGGATGTTACAGAAGCCTCTTTTCAAATAGTATCTAAACGGTTCCTAAAAGCAGACCTGGCAGCCGGTTTGCAGCACCGTTCACTATTGTCTTGAGGAAACCAAGTCCAGTCCGCAAGGCTGAAACTGTAGTGCAAATCTGGACATTTTCCAGGGAAGTCAAGCAGTGCAAGCTTCTAGTTCTCAAATTCAAGCAAGGGAGCGGGCAGGGGATCCAATTTACAAAGCAACTGCTCCCATTGATTGTGAACTGTTAACATTCGGGTAGATCCTGAAACAGTAACTGATTACAGTCTTCAATGTTCTGTGATTATAATTGTGGCCTTCCCTGTTCTGACCCTCTGAATTTGTGTGTTTACTCGTGTGGCATTCACTAAATGAGGAGGAGAGAGCACAGTGGGTTTTTCCTAGAGAGAATCACTAGAAAGATGTTGAAATCGATTGAAATATTATTTATTGATTACCTATGTGTTCCAGTACCCAACGCGCGGCTCTGTCCCTTAAAAACACACTGTTTGCCTAATTCTCCTTTTCCAGATTCCACCAGATACAAAAGATACTCTGCACTGGTAGAGAGGGAAGATTCAAGGTGCACTTCCCACCTCTGGGCTCCTGGCCAGCTTTCCTTCTTTGTATTCGTGAGCACTCACCCTCTTTCATTCCACTTGGGGGATAAGATGATATCCCCCGCTCCCATATTTGGTTGTCTTAATTTTTTCTCTAGGCGGCCCCGGCCCGCAAGAACATGTATTTCTACAGGATTCCTTTACCCATATAAGAAGAGTGGGGTTTGGCCTCCCATAATTCTCTGTTTCTCTTCACACTTGGAACCCTGTGGTCTCATGGCTTAAGGAGAGTTTTGGGGTGATGGGGCTGCAGAGATGGACTTCATTTTGTAGTTGCAGAGACCAAGGCCCAGAGAGGTGAAGAAATTTCAAGATCCTTAGCCAGCAAATGTCAGCACAGTGCCTAAAATCAGTGCACACTTTTGGCTCTTCTACCATGGCATACTGGCGGGGGTAGGGAGCTTAATGACAGGGTCCGGGGTTGTATTGTAGTTAATGGATTGAAGGGGACTGACTGAGGAGTGGAAGAAGAAGGGTTTGGAGTGAGAACAAGAAACAGGGTTTGTCTGAGATTGTGTTAAAGGGGTAGGTAGGTACCCTTTGGTCAGGAAGGGTGAATCTTCTTTCTCCAGTATAAGAGACAAGAAGAGATTAAGAGCATGATGAAGCTCAGATATTTTTCAGTCGTAGTTTACCTTCTATTGAAACCATGGAACAATTACTGTTGATTCATCATCAGGTAATTTAGGGTAATGAAGTCTGGAGAATTTCTGGTTCTACCTTCTTGCCTCCTTTGGTCCCTGTTACCTTTTGTTTTGCTAAAAGAAAAAGCGAGGGGAACACTTTCCAGATCTGATAACTGCAGAGATCTCTAGTGAAACCTCTGGCTCCATCCCAGGATGAGGTCACACTGTCTGATATTAGTTGGGTTCATGTCAGCGTGTCAACCAGAAAGCAAGGTGTGTTGCGCGATTCCTTTTTGTTCATTTATTAGGAGTGGCTTTTTGGTCAGCTGTGTACTTTGTATAATCATAATCATTCAGAAGCATGTGTGTGTCTTTTATTCTGCAGTGGATAGTTTTAAATTCAGGAGGAAACATTATTTTTAGTTGTAACTGGTATTGTGGCTCTGGCCTTACCTGTGCTCACTCATACTCTTACATTCAAACTTGTCTTGGCAAGTCTGGAAGTTCCGCATCCTGGTTTCCTGGAGTCACTTTTCATCATTGTTTAAAGAAGCTCTGGGAAAGACGTTGTTTGCTGGGAAGGCTTAGTTGTGTTGGACAGGCAGCTGTTGCTGGTGCCTCATAGGATCAAAACGATAAGTCTGTGTTAAATGTATGTATATCTGGGAATAATGTTCATGACAGTAGCTAATGCTTATTGACTGCTTACTGTGTGCCATGCACCTTTGCAAGTGCTTTACATATCTTCACCACAACCCTTTGGAGTTCATGGTATTGTTAACTTATTTCACAGGCAAGGAAATCAGGAACAGAAGTGAACAAACAGGAGACTTGTACATTCTCAAGGAGCTTATGGCGGAGTTAGAAAATTAATGCTTTAATGATTCGTTCAACAAGCTGAATGCCTACTACATATAAGCTGAGTTATAAAAATTTATGGACCTCCTATGCTTTTCCAAATGTGCTTGCAATCAAATGGAGGAATGTTTACGTAAACCAAACTTCAAAATGTGCTCATAGAGGGGAGGAGGACTCCAAGGAGAGCATGCTGACAATCACTTGGATTACCTTCCAGTTGAACTCCTTCTGGAATCATTTGGAAACCTAGGGCCCTTTCACTGTGTTAAAAGTGAAAGCAGAAACTCAGGAAAAGTCATTCACCAAAATCTGTGTGCCACATTGAGTATGTGAACTGACACCAGTAACTCTGTTAGGAATTGCTTTGGCAGCAATAACATTAAGTAACTGTGATAGGTGACATTGTTGGTGTCTCAGCAGCTAAATTAGTACCTTGGGCATTAGTACTTGTGACCTTGGTTCTCATTGGCAGACATCACTGGATGGGACTGAGCAGGAGAGGAGGAGAGTGGCAGATGCTGTGAGATAGTGAAGACAGTGTTCGTGAGCTTGTCAGTCAGTCAGCTCCTGGGACGTCTGTGACATTTACTTACGCTGGTGAGGATACATGGATAGGACGGAAGAGTGTTGGCAACCGTAGAGAAAGAGAATCCCTAGTAACAAATCTTCACTGCAGTTTCGGGTGTGCTTTGGGGACATGAATTCCGTAGAGTGCCATTTAGCAGGTGTTTGTTCTGGCTGCATCACTGTGACTCAGTTCTCTGTTTTGAAAATGGCGATAGCAATAGAATTTACTTTATTGGGTTGGTATAATATTTAAATAAGTTAATATAAGCCAAGTGCAAATAGTGATGCCTGTAAACCATTGTCTAAGTGATGAAGAAGTAACAGCAATTAATCCTTGAGATTCAACACCATCAGGCATAAACCACTCCGCTGGAATCTAGAGAAGGTTTTTTTTCCAAAAGGAGATGTACAACCTGATGAAGAAGATAAGATGTACACAATTGTAAAGCTAAATTAACTCTGCATATCAAATTTTTATCTATTCATACCTATCCAGCCTGAGATTTCCTTTTGCTAGCTGTTTTCATGCACCCTCGTTCTTTGCCATACCAGACAACACAGGTGACCCAGGTTAGGTTCTCTCATGTCTTCATGTGTCTGCATAAGCCATTCCTATCAGCCTAAAACTTCTTTCTTCTTTTATCTGCCTGTTGAAATGGACACACTCTCTGCAAAGTCTTTCTTTTCCCGCCCCAGCCCCTCATCAGCTTTCATTGCATTGCTCTTGTGCCTTGCACATGCCTATTTGAAAGTGGTTTTACTGCGCATTCCTCCATTAGATGGTGAACTCCCTAGGAGAAATGTATGTAAACGTTCGTATTTCAGATTCTGTGTGGTTTGATTCATTGAATTAATGAATGATAATTTTTCTGATTTCACTGTAAGCTCTTTGAGACTGTATGTATCTGTTAATACTTCTGAGCCCCAGTTTCCTCTTCTGTAAAAAGGGTAGTTTGTAAGCACCAGGAACAGTGGTTAGCACACAATAAGCAGCACTAAGTGTTGGCCATTGTCATAAACATAATTGTCAGGTATGTTTTCAACACAGACTTTGTGTTTTGATTATAATTTTATTCTTCCTGATTTATATGTCTTAATCTTCCTTATTTATGAAAGGACTCTTCCTCCACTACTCTCAGATTTAGTTCCCTGGGGCCATTTACCTCCCACTAAAAAGCAAATGAAGCTAATCTCCTTGGCTTGAAATCAATTCCATCTAGACTAGAGAGGGTATGCTAATTACCTTTGCTAAGTGCTTTTTGGCCAAAGGTGTAAAAGCCTGATTTTATTTGGAGAAAAAAATTGAAATTTCTGTCTTACAATTTTTTGATCATAGAATTTGCATTTTGAAAGGCAGTATTATCTCAACTTTAATGGTAACTATTCACAGTGGACTGAACATACATTTTTGATGGCCCTTGTGGTTGAAAGAGTTGCAGCAAGTCATAGATTTCTGCAACATGGTATTTAATTTCATTACATTCAATGTGATTTCTATAAAAATAATGCAAAAATTTTCCCTCTATATTGGTAGCATGATTTTGTGGATGTTTAAGGCAAGTCATTTTTAAATGTTAAAACTGTTTTTAAGAAGGGTACTTAGGCTGTCAGCGTGCCTCAGTTTCTTCATCAATGAGTCTAATCAGGCCACCTGCAAACCCCCCTGGAGTGTTTGGATAAATGGCTCTGGTCTTGTAAAGTGCTTTGAATTTCTTGGATGAAAGGATCGCTGTAAGCACAAGTCTTATGAAGGTATTATATGTGGGCTTTGTAAACGGCCGCACAGCCTGTTTTGCAAGAAAACTAATGCACTTCTGGGTTTAGAGTTGTAAAAGATGTACATTCAGAAGCCTCAGGCTTCATCTTGTGAGGTTCCTGAGGCCTGTGTCACTGCTTGCTTACCTCTAGCATAGATTCTCTCTACTCTGCAGGTAGCTACACGCCTGCATATGTGCAGCGACCATTTGGACTTAGAATTGCCTGTGTTTGGCTCTTACGGTATTAGAAGGAAAAAAAAGCCCAGGATGTTAGGAGAGAGGATGGGTGGTGTGTTCTTGGACTCACCCGTGGCCTCACTTCCTGGGAGCCTCTGGGTTGCTGTTATAATCATGACAGGAGAGAGCACGCACAAAAGTGCTTTGAAGCTGAAGAGTTGGAGGGGAGGGTTTGCTCTGCGGACTGGCGCCGAGGTTGCGAAGAACTGGATTTGAGTTCTGGCTCTTCCAGTTGCTATCTTTATGTCGTTACGCAAGTCGGAAACTGACCCTCAGTGTCTCTTACATTGATTTTTATTTATTGTAGTGCCCAGGGCTTGAATGTGAATGCAGGTCCACATACTGTGCATATAAATATTTACAAGTTATAAATCAAACTGAGAAAATGGTTAAAATGTGTTCGGGAATTCTACTCTGACAAAAACCACACTTTCATAACAACCCTGGAGGCCAGGTTTGAATTTGGAGTTTCCAAGTTGTTCACAGAGCTCCATGCCTGACCAAGTAGCATGAGCAGTAGCATGGACCTGATATGCATGCTTGTGACATGAGTCCATGTGTCTGTGCTTAAGCCACACCTCATCCTGTGGGCCTCAGGGTAGCTTATTAAAAATGGGGCCACCTTGCCCCAATATGCTAAGGTTGCAGGTTTAATTCCTGGTCAGGGCACATGCAAGAATCAACCAATGAATGCATAAGTAAGTGGAACAGCAAATCGATGTTTCTCTCTCTCCCTCAAATCAATAAGTAAGTATTTTTTGAAATGTTTACAAAGATGGGTCCACCACTGTGAGTATATCTGGGGAAAACCTGCACAAGCCCTGCCAGTGAGCTTGGGCTGTTTGAACAGGGGACTTCACGGTGTTAGGATCTGGCATGAGAACCAGAAGGGGATTTTGGGCTCCTGGTGAGTATGTCCTTGTGGCCAGGGACTGCTGGGCCTCCCAGTGCATGCCCGTTGCCTGGGACTAAGGATGGCACTACACACAGGACTGGAATCAGCATTCATTGCAAAGTACATGTAATTGGGCATTTCTAAATTGTTCAGATTGCATATAGGAAAGATATTTTTCCTAGCAGAAAAGTATCATTCTTCAGTTCAGTCCTAATCATTTCTATGTTCAGCAGTAATGAGAGAAAGAGTGTTCTCTGCAGATGGGATGATGCATTGCATTACTTTTATCTCCAAAACCTAGCACAGTACTGTCTTCTCACTTTAGCATTTAGTTTTCTCATTTGACAACACCAATTAAATAAATATTGGCTACCTCTTTTTTCCTAAGCATTATCCTAGGTATGTTGGTAATAGTAGTAAGCAGACAAACATCTTATCTTCGTAGGACTGATGCTCCAATAGGAGGAAACAGACAATGAAAAGGATAAATATATAAAGTGTATAGTTTACGTAAAGATGGCTTGTTCTCTGTTCATTAATATACATTTATGAGTGAACATATAGGTGCCCATTCCAAGAACTAGACACTCTGCCTCCACCAGAGATATAAATTGGAAAAGAAGTGTGGTCGTAAAGCAAGAGTATGGTGTTAACTTGTGTGAAATACTCATGCCCTTTGGAACCCATGTCCTGGAATTCTTTCTTTTTCATTTAAATTCATATTTATTCATTCTATATTGTATTTAAGGGATTTTCCTAGGCTCTATGAGAGGTTAAACATGATGAGACTTTAATCTTTAGGTATTTATAAGGTACTGGAGGTAATATATAAAAACCCGAGAGCAGTTCTTGTGTACCATAAGCACTTGAATGTCAGCAATTGCCCTGCCTACGTCCCTGTCCTCTTTGCTTTCTACTCCTTCAGTGGGGTAGGAGAAATCCTGCCCCAATCCAGTCACAGTGGGTGTGCACTGAAGGAATTCTTTTCATCGCCCTGGAATGCTGTCCTTGGGATTCAGTCGACTTGTCTCCATGGGGACTCATCCATCAAGAGGGCAGTAGTGTAATTATCTCAGCTGCTGTGAAGCCACTGTAAAGCACTTGCTGAATCTGGGTGTAAATTTATTGTGAAATTTAACAAAGCTAAAGTCACCTCCTTCTTTCCCTTTCTTTCCTTCAACTTGAATTGCATTTTAAAAGTCTTCCTGTTAGGATAAGTATGTTATTTGATCTGCCGGTGAAAGGCCTGTCCTTCCTGGGTGGGGACATGGAAATACCTTCCGGAAGCAAAGAGGATGCCTTGGCTGTTTACACCTCTTTGTGGGGACAGTCATGCTCTAGGTCTGGGTTTTGATAATTAAAAAATAAAATAAAACAGCTAGGAAAAGTATAACAAAGCGTAGCAAGCCATAATTTTGACCATTAGGAATTTCTCACGCAGCTGATAAAAGAAAGGGTCAGGCAACCATCATTGCATATTTGTTGTAATGACCCACCCACTCTGATATATCCCTGTAAATGTGATTCTTCTGTTATAGTTACTATAATGTTTATGCAGATGGAAGTTAATTTCTGCATGTGAGCTTTAAGGCGTGATGAACATTCTCTGTTAAAGAAGAATTTCAGAAGGTGGTTTTAGTAGACTGAATAGAAAAAATTGCTAAATCTAATTTTGTGATTTTTCTTATAAAAAAGTGAATGAGATTTTTAAAAATCTAAAGCAGTACATTGGCGGGGGAGGGGGGACAATCCATATTTCATCCTTCAGGAGAGCCTACATTTACACATAACTTTTTTCTTTGAAGCTGTTGTTCTACCTTCAGTTCTGTTTCTAAATAGTTGTGTGATCCTGGGCAAATTTCTCAGCAGATCTGGGTCCTTTCTGTAAAAGGAATGTGCTGGTTTTTGATATCTGGGGTTTCTTTTAGATTTAATTTCAGTGATTAAATAAAATAAAAACTACATAGTGTTTCATAACCCTGGCCATGTATTCTAATCATTCAAGAGCCTTTCAAAAAAATTCAAATTCACATGGCATAAGCCCTGCCTACCATTATATTGATATACTGATTTATTAAGTGGCGTCTTGAAATATGTATTTTTTATGAGAAAATATTTTTGTTTTTATTTTTCCATTACCACTTATGCCCCCATACCCTTGAGATATGTATTTTTTAATAAAAGTTCCCTACAGAATAGTCTGACCTACACAAGAATTGAGAATGACCACCAGTTTGCTCTCAGGGACTCTAAACTGGGGAGGGCGGTATGAGTCCCTGACGGTTTAGGAAAGCTGTGGAATTTTTCTAGAGAAGATTTGATAGGGTGTGTATATATATATATATATATATATATATATATATATATATATATATTTAAAGCTCTAATTTTAGGGTGCCTGTGTACCTCCTATGTTTAACAAATCTTGAATTAAGAGTCCAGATCCAGAAGTTGCTTCTAGGATTATGTTTTTATGAACTTCTACTAACCAGTTATACAATGCCAGATATGATGGGCTTACAATGACCACTGAAGTGTCTGGTAGGAGATTCCATTGAGAGCCAGAGACACAGGAATTTATATTGTAACTAGGGAATAGTGGAAAAGGGGGAATTATTATTTTTCTTTTTTGTTTTGGCCTTATTTACTGAGATTTGACCTTTCTGATAGGTTTCATGACTTCTTTGGAATGCAAAGTTGGGGACACTGATATTTGCCACCAGGTGATATTTACTTAGTGATGTGGGAACCTGGGGCATTAGTTGACTGCGTGTGTGATTATTAACAGGACCCAGGAAAATGCTACCAGAAATAATGGTACCTTTGTTATCACAGTGATTTTTTTTTTTTTTGCCAGTGGCACTGAAGGAAAAGTGATATTTGTTACCAAATCAGGCAGGGAATTTACAAATGATAACGAGTTAGAGAGGCTGCATTCTTTCTAGTATCTCACTGTTGTATTCACAAGTATCTTTCTCCCATGGAAAGATAAAAACAGCTGACCAGGACCACAAACTACCTCTGTCTTCCAAGTCTGTGAACAGCCTTGACCTCCTCCTGTTGTTGTTATTTTAAAATGATGCTTACTATACTATGTGCTGATAGTTTTAGGAAGGCAGAGAAGAAAGAGTAAACACATCAGTGAAATTTCCCAAGAAATAAAGACTGGCCTTTCAGTGGGCAGAAATATATCCTTTTGGGGTTGTGGCATTGGTGATGGTGGAGATGGTATCCCCCACCCCCGCCAACATACAACATCTTAGAGTTTTGTGCACAGAAGTAGATGCGAATTGGATTGGTGAAGAGTAAGCATTAAAACAAGCAAGCAAAAAACCCCAAACCCAGCTTTTCAGTGTTCTCTAATCTGATTTCTACTTTTTCCTGTTGATTTTACTTTCACGGTTCATGCAGTGGTGCTGCTCTTGCTGGCCCCAGTCTTTATAACCTGATAGGGTTGGGGTTGTTGTTGACAGAAATGAAATGGTTAAGAAGAATTTAACTTCTTTATTTTGACAGTGTTTAAATGATGTTTTACGGCACCCTCTGAACTATAGCAATGCTTTGTAGAGTGGGTATTTCCATGTATATTCTAGGCTTAGCTTTTGAAATGCCAGAATTGGAAACACAAATTACTATCTCACTATTCAGAGTGGAAACTGTTATTTCGGTGGGTCATTAGGAGTCTGTAGATCAGTCCAGGGGAGGATGCGATGGGCTGGGTCCTGCTTGTCTTCAGTCCCAAGCTTCCTGTTACACTGCAGTTGACCTGAAGGCTAGTAACTGACGTGACATCATCTTGGGTGTTGCTGGCACATATTCATTTTTTTTTTTCAGTAGATCTCCACTAAATTATTCTCTCTTTTCAGAACACAAAAGAGAGAATTTTGACTTGCTTTGCCTACTTCATAGATGTGTCTGGTTGTTTCTGATGAGTGAAGTATTGTTCTGTTTATTTCCTACCAAGGAAGCGACTTTTGAAACAATATACATTTCAATCAACTTTGTTACAGAGCAGTCTGAAAAAACCTTCAGGGCAAGTCTGGGAAGCCCCCAGAGTAACTCCTCAGCCCCTGAAAGACAGGCCTAACCAGATACCAGCAGTTCATGTTTCTGTCTCTTTAGAGATTTCTCTAGTGACAATGAGAGACCTCACAGAATATTAAGACATTTTATTTAGAACGGAATTTATTTAGAATGTTTATTTAGAACATTATATTAGAACCGAATACCTAAATATTTAATATTTATTTAGAATATTAAAATATTTTATTTAGGAGAAGTGAGCAAAATTCTCCAGGTGCTGTTTTCCTCCCCTGAGTGCATCTGTCTCCCCAGGACGGCAGTGCAGCGCAGGACCACCTTGATTAACGATAAACAGAAGCTCAGGCCAGCCTGGAATACCAGGGGCTCCCAGACCGTGTGTTCTTCTCCATCTCCTGGCCCCTTGGAATCTTTTATAATGTTCTGCTATCAAAGATTTCTGCTAAGAAGACTATTAATAATTTGAATTTCAGATGCTTTAATAGCATTTTTCCCCCTGGATTCTGGCAGTGGGATTGAATACTTTTCTAGAGCCTCATCCAGGTGCCTCTTGTGCCTTGTATTGGCGTTTGAATGGCTAAAATTTGCCACTCTTCCCATACTCTCCTTCTTCACCCCGCCAGCCGCTTTGTACACTTAGAGGTAAGCTAGTTGGACTTAGATGCCCCAAACTAATCATAAGCAAGGAACCCTGCATTTTGCTCCGATTTTGTAATTCCAGATCCCTTTCTAGTTCGGACTCTTCAGCTGCTTTCTCACAGATACTGAAAGCAATTTGATTTCTTGTTACAGTATTTATTTCTGAAATAGTAGGTGGTACTGTATTGTATCCTTCCACCACCTGTTCCAAGAGGAGTTAGCCTATTTGTGGCATACAGATATATCCACAAGGAAAAAAAGAAAGAAAGAAAAAGAGCAGAGCATGGGGAAGTCTGTGGTTGCAGAATAGAGGAGAGGAGTGCTTAGTGTGAGTGAGGTTTTAGGGTTTTGATTAGAACTTTAGGAACATACATACAATATACAGATGATGTATTATAGAATTGTACCCCTAAAAATCTCTATAATTTTATTAACGACTGTCACACCAATAAATTCAATTTAAAAGAAGGAACTTTAGTAGAAGAGTATCTGCTGACTTTGGTGTCCGTTGCATCAGCTGTGGGCATCCTACCCAGGCTGGAGTGGGCAGAAGGCAGGCCTGTTCCTAATTCCCGCTCCAGAAGTGGAGTTCATTGTTGATGGAAGAACATTGCATAATTACTGGCTTTTTTGATGGTCATTTTGGAACAGTGGTTTACAAACTTTATGTATACTAGAACTTTGGATCTGTTTTCAATCAGTACTCTTTTGCCAAGGAAACATTTATAGAATACGATAACAATGATAAGAATATACTTTCCATATTTGATCTCATCTATCCCCAGAGACTCCAACAACTCATATAAATCACTGACTTCTACCCCTTTGCCTCCGACCTCTCGGCTCGTCTAAAACCCACACTCCAGTTTCGCAGCACTGCATTACGTCCCCGACTAGGTGTCCAAGGGCTACATCCCATCAAACACAAACACGTTCAAAACTAATCTGTTACCTTCCCCCGCCCCCAATTTTTCCTCTTGTATTTTCTGTCTTTAGAATGTGTCCATGTTAGAAGCTGAGATTTACCCTTGACTCCTTTGCACTCAACTGGGTCACTGAGTTCTTTCAGTTTTATCAGCTAAATGTCCCTGGGCTCTGTTCCTCCCTCTCTATTTCCATGGCTACTGTGCTGGTTCCATCCCATCATTTCTTGCCAGACAATGGTAGTAGAGGCTACCTATCTCCAGAGTTAAATTTCTAAAAGAAATTTCTGGGGAAAAAAAAAATATTTATTTATTTATTTATTTATTTATTTTTAGAGAGGGGAAGGGAGAGAGAAAGAGAGAGAAACATCAATGTGTGGTTGCCTCTCATGTGCCCCCTACTGGGAACCTGGCCGCAACCCAGGCATGTGCCCTGACTGCCAACAACCAGCAACCCTTTGATTCCCAGGCTGGCACTCAACCACCAAGCCATACCCGCCAGGGTTCCATAAGAAATTTCTGATCACTTCTCTTCCCTGCCTCAAATCCTCCAGGGCATGTTAGACCCTCCCAAACTGACCTTTCTAAGTCCTTCTCCCACCTTTTCCCTCTTCCTCCTATGTTTCAAGTATCCTAACTTCTAGTAGTCTTAATAAGAAATAATGTTCTTTCATACTCTGTCTGCGCTGGGACCCATCCTTCCCTTGGTTCCTCCCCTCCTCTCTTCTTCCTAGAAACTCCTATGTACTCAAAAATGTAGCCCAAATGTCTTCTCTGTGAAGCCTCTGTCAACATTCCTTTGTCCTTGGCCCCTTTGTTATAGTGAATGTCATGTTGAGTTGTAATTGTTTATATGTCTGTCTCCCCACTGAATTGGCTGTTTCTCAGGAGCAATGACTATGTAATGTTTGGCGCTCACATAGTCAATAAATAGTTGTTGAATGAATGTAAGCTGATAGAATGGGTGTTGAACTTATATTTCTTTTTATGTGGATCATTGTGAAAATGCATATTTTGCCCTGGCTAGTGTGGCTCAGTGGATTGAGTGCTGGCCTGTGAACCAAAGGGTCACTGGTTCAATTCCAAGTTGGGGCACATGCCTGGGTTGTGGGCCAGGTCCCCAGTCGGGGGCTGAGTGAGAGGCAACTGACTGATGTGTCTCTCACAGGTTGATGCTCCACTCCCTTTCCTTCTCTCTAAAAATAAATAAAATCTTTAAGAAATGCATATTTTATGCTATTAATAATACACTATTTAGTTTTTGGCACATTTTCCTTTTGCTTTTAAAATAACTACATTGACAATTATTGGAGATAAGAATATCATTTGAAATTAGAAAATTCATAAATGCTGGCATACTACATTTAAAATATGCCACAATCAACTTCTTTATTTAACAGAATACCATCTGCCTTTATTAAGTCAAATATTATTTCCTCTGTATTCAAATTCTCCTAAGTGTCTCAAGTGTCTACAAGTCATTCACATTTCAGGAACTGAGATCCTTTCAATGACAGAGTGTCTGAACTTATTTGCAGGTAAAAGGACACCGGACAAACTGGATTAGATCAAGACATATAGAATCTCAACATTGATTTAATTATGTTTTATAACAAGGAATCCTTAAATGACTTGCTGTTAATAACAAATTGCAAGATGATGAAGGGAAAACTAGGATGAAAGGGATCCTATTGACAATATTAGTAATTTTTCAGTGACTTATAAGAAACTTATTAAGGAACAGTCCTTTATTTGGTATGGGCTTGCAGTTTCAGAGTATGGCTCAAGTGGTTTCTTATGCTCCGTACCAATATTGGCAGTAGTGCTTTGAGCATAGATTAGGTCTAACTTGTGATTTTCGAATGACTGAGTAATTCTAGAGACTTCACTTTCTCTCGATCCCCCCCCCCCCTTTTTTGTGTTAATATAATCATACAAATATTCATTTATACAGTAAGGAAAAACCTCCTCATTTTCATCTCCTCCCAGGTCCCACCAAGCCCCGCCATGAACGACGCACCCAGCTTGCTTACTACTCACCCCTCCCTGTCAGGGGGAGAGCGAGCAGCCACTACTGCTCCAGCCTTCACTCAAGGTCACAAGGGCAAGGCAGGGTGGGGCGGGGGATCCCAGGCTTTTCCGAGTCCTGGAAGCCCCACCATGCTGTCCTGCCTGGGCTCAGATTGAATTTGGGGAGCTGTTTATTTTCATGCCCGTCTCCCACCTTGGCCACCCTCAGGCCATGCCAGCTGTCTTGCTCAGGTTCTTTCTAGGTTGAAAGTGCCTTTGATGGGCTTCAGGTTACAGCCAGTCCTTACAGAGGGAGAGAAGTCTGTTTCTTGCAGAAAAATGCCCTGAATTCAACTGTCCCCATGACCGAGAGAGAGAGAGAGAGAGAGAGAGAGAGAGAGAGAAGAATAAAAGGCATGCATGTGCACATACATCCACACACACCTCACTCCATGCACCTCATAGGGCTAACACTGGTGGTCCTGGCCACAGACCGCTGCTGTTCAGTGAAGAAGAGTAGAGGCTACTGAGCCCGAGAGGGTAGCCTGTACCACCCCAGTAGCAGGGGAGGGAGGCAGAATGAATGGTGCGGCTAATGGTCCAGGGGAGCCATGGACTCCTGCCCCTACTCCATGGCTTGTGCTTGCTCTGGCCCTCTGCAAGGAGATGTGCACAGAAATGGTTTGTTCTCGGGAGGGAAGCCAGCGTGATTGGGACAGTTACCTTGCTAGGTCAGGGTGCCTACAAGCAAGAGCAGCAGGGTATCTCTGCTGAACAGTGGAAGGCAGCCCCTCCTGGGAAATGGTGAAGGGGCACCTAGCATGGGGCAGATGAGGAAGCCAGAAAACCAGAGTATGGAAAGCCCCTATGATCCTGCCAGGGGCAGCTGGAGAGGTGCCACTTTGAGGGCCATCCAATGAAAGGAATGTTGGGCATGGGTGGGCTCCAGGGTGGTGGTGTCCTAGGAGGTTGGCACCAACAGTAGCGGTAGGCTGGTCCTAAGAGGGTCTTCAGCCAAACAGCTATAATGAGTCCCTGACTTGGGCACCTGACAGGGACTCCCTGCTGCTCTGCTCAGGAATGGGGCACTGTGTGTGTGCATAAAAAGTGGGTGCCCTTGTGTGAGCCCTGGTCCAGCCCCAGTCCTGGCTGTACTGCCCCGCTCAGCAGGTTGGCTCCACTCTCTCCCAGGGCTTCACCAGTGGGCCAACGTATATCCCCTCCTTTATTTTTGGGGAAAGTTGGAAGGCAGAGGGTTAATTTCATACGAATGTATGTCCCACAATCAAGATTTTAAAAAATAGTCTTAGAAGAGGATGAGGAGGAACAAACAGCACACAGTTTTTGAACTCACACCCCCAAACAGAGACAGACGGGCAGGAGCGCAGACCCTTACCTGCACTCAGGCTACACGACTCCTTGCAGCCACTCATCGACTGGTCTGCCTCCTTGACTCACGCCCTGGTGGGTTTTAGGGTGTGGTAACCGGCAGGCAACTGTGCCCTAGACCCTAGATCTGCATCCCTGGCTTTCAAACCAACCAACACTCTCCCCTGAATTTTAATGTACAGTAGACTTAATTAGAGATAATTTTTAAAAATTTAAATATTATCAAAATACATATAAATGAACTAGTTTAAGAGTATATATATTGAATTTTAATTTCCAAATATTTGGAGATAATTCTTATTATCAATTTCTACTTTAATTGCATCATCTGAGAATATACATAGCATGATTGCAATCTTTTAATATTAATTGAGCTTTTTTATGGCCTAGGTTGCGGTCTTTCTTGTTGGATATTTAATTTACTCAAAGAATGTGTGTTTTACTGGCGTTGGAAGGAGTGTTCTATGTTAACTAGATCCAGTTGCTTGACATGTTACTCATTCTTTGCCATCTTTGATTTTCTAGCTCGACCTATTACTGACAAGGGGAAGTATTGATGTCTCCAACTATAATTCCAGGTTTATCTACTACTTTTATAGTTGTCAGCTTTGCTTTGTGTTTTTTAAGTTCTGTTTTTAGGTGCATACATATGTAGGATTGTTGTCTTGGTGAATCAGTTCTTTTATTATTCTTTGGTATTTCATCTTCACCTTGGGTAATTTTCTTTGTTCTGAAATCTACTTTGTCTAATATTGATATAATTATTCACTCCATTTTTCTTTTTTTAAAAAAGCTTTTTAAGATAATTGCAGATTCACATGCAGTTGTAGGAGTAAACTCTTTACCTAATTTCTCTTGATGGTAACATTTTACAGACTATATAATACATTATCACAGCCAGGAAATTGACATTGATACAAATCACTGATGTTACTCAGATTTCTTCAGTTTTATATGTGTGTGTATTTAGTTAAGTGCAATTTTATGACATGTATAGGTTCATGTATTTACCACCACAAGGAAGATACAAACTAACATCCTTCATGGTGCCTATTTATAACCACACTTCTTCCCCTTCCCCAAGTCCCAGCCCCTAGGAACCACTAATCTCTTTTCCATTTCTAAAATCCCCACTTCAAGAATGTTACATAAATAGATTCATATAACATATAACTTTTTGGAATTGGCTTTTTTTTCTCCCCTCATTCAGCATAATTCCCTGGAGATTCATTCAGCTTGTTGTTTGTATCAACAGTTTAGTTTTATTGCTGAGTAGTATTCCAATATTTAACTCTATAAGAAACTCTGCATTGTTTAGCATTTTCCATAGTGGCTCTATCATTTTATGTTCCTACTAGCAACATACAAATGATCCATTTTCTCTATATTCTTTCCAGAATTTGATGTTGTCCCTATGTGTGTATTTTAAAGATTTTATTTATTTTTAGAGAGAGGGGAAGGGAGGAAGAAGGAGAGGGAGAGAAACATCACTTTTCTGGAGACACATCTATTGGTTGCCTCTCGCATGCCCCCAACCAGGGATGTGGCCCACAACCCAGGCATGGGCCCTGGCTGGGGAATTGAACTGGCAACCTTTTGGTTTTGGCACAATGTCCCACCCACTGAACCACACCAGTCAGGACTGATGTTGTCACTATGTTTTATCTTAACCATTGTGATAAGTGTGTGTTGATATCTCATTGTGGTTTTAATTTGGCTATCCCTGATTGCTAATGACAGTGAAGATCTTTGCATGTACTTATTTGTTAGTTGCATATCCTCTTTAGTGAAATGTCTCTTCATGGTTTTTGGCTATTATTTAATTGGTTTGTTTGCTTTTCTAGCTTTTTGGATTTCATTATATATTTTTTATCCTTTTACTTTTATCCAACCTCTTTAAATATATTTGAAGTGAATCTCTGATAGGTAGCATATAGTTAAGCCATTTTTAAGATCCAATCTGACAGTCTCTGATTTTTAATTGTGCTTAGACCCTGCACATTTAGTGTAATATTGATATATTTGTATTTAAGTTTGCCATTCTATTCTTTCTTTCTTGTTTATTCTCTTTTTTTCCCTTATTTTATTTTTTTTTTTTACTTTATTGTTATGTGTTGGGTTATTTGAGCATTTTTAGTGTTCATGTTATTTAATTAATTGTAATTTTGAGCATATATTTTTTGTGCAGCTTTTTTTAGTGGTTGCTCCATGTATTACAAAAATATGCATTTAATTTTTTAACATATACTTAGCACATCACGGAATGTAGAACCCTTACTCTGTAGGTCCCTTTACACCTCCTCCTCCTCTATGCCCTTGTTTGTCTTATGCATAACATCTACATGCATTGAAAATCCCATCAGGTACATTTGACTTTCAACCATCAAGTGTATTTTAAACTGCTCAAGAGGAGAATAGTCTATTATATTTATTCAGATATTTAGCATTTCTGTTGATTTTCCTTTGCTCTTGTTATTCGCTTTGTTATAGTATCATTTTCATTCTGGAGGAAATTACCTTTAGTAATTCTTTTAGACCAGATCTGCTATGACTTTTTAAAGTTTCCCTTCATGTGAGAGTATCTTGATCTCACTTTTATTACTGATAGATGTTTTTACTGGATATAAAAATCTGAGATTATAGTTGTTTTACTTAAAGACTTGTGTGTTACTTCCTTCTTTTTAGCTTTGATGAGTTGTGTGAGATATCTACAACTATTCTTATTGTTTTTTTCACTATTGTAACCTACCATTTTATTCTGGTACTTTGATTTTTTTTTCTTTTTTGTATTTAAAAAAATTGTGATAAAACACACATAGCATAAATTTCCCATTTTAAGTGTACGGTTCAGTGGCATTAATTACAGCCACAGTGTTGCCCAGCACTTCCTTATTCCAGAACTTTTTCAACACCCCACATTTCATGTCTTTAGTCTTTAACGGTTTGCCTTAGCATGAATTTTGGGGTTTACTCTGTTTGAGATTTGTTCACATTCTTGAATCTGTAGGTTTATGTCTTTTACCAGTATTGGAAAATTTTCCACTCTTGTTTCTTCAACTGTATTTTCAGCATACATTCCCCCCCTAATATTCTTCAGGGACTCTGATGACATGAATGTTTGACCTTCTGTTACTGGATCACATGTCTCTGAAGCTCCATTTACTTATTTGTCAAACTTTTTTCCTCCCTGTTGTTCAGATTAGATAATTTCTATTGATTTATCTTCCATTCCACTGATTTTTTTTCATCTGCCATCCCCATTTTGCTTTTGAGTTTATCCAGCTAACTTTTAATTTTGATTATTGTCATTTCCAGTTCTAAGATTTCCATTTGTTTCTACTTTATTTTCTGTTTCGTTGCTGGGACTTTTATTTTAACATTTGTTTCAAGAACGTTCATGATTAGCCATTTAAACTTTTATATATGAGCTCCCTTTAAGTCTTTGTCATGTAATTTCAACATCTGTATCATGTCAGCATTGGCGTCTGTTGACTATCTTTTACTATGTGAATTGAAATTCTCATGGTTCTTGGTATATTGAGTAATTTTGGAATCTAGTCTGGATATTTTGAGGATTAGATTATGAGACTTTAGTGGTGTTTAAATCCTATGGAAAAAATTTTCTTTTTAAAGCAGGCTATTGAACTGGTTCATTTCAGGCTGCAAGTTCCAGCCTTCCTTCCCTGGGGGCTATTCTTTCAATATCAATTTACTTTTCAAAGCCATTGTAGTAGTCTGGTTCTGTTCCGGGTGTGCGTCACACAGGGTCAATCTGCGATTTGTGCAGTCATCTATTCAGTTCTCAAAACCTTTGGTATGCTGATTACAATCTGATCTACACATTTTTAGCTTGGTGATGATTGCTGGAAATCATGAGCAGTGTTACAGGATCAATTTCTGAGCATCTCTGTCTCTGCACTTTCCTTGGTACATTTAAGTTCCTTATATTCTTTAGACTCTGCTGTGTAATTCTCTGGGCCCAAGCAGCAGGCGCACAAAGAAAGTAAAAGAAGCTACAGGGGCTGGTCTTGGCCTCCTATAATCACAGGTCCAACAAATGGATGAAAAGAGCTCCTTCCCTCGGAGTTTTTTTTTACTCTTGCTGACCTACACTACTGGAATGGCCTGGGGGGCAAGGGCCTGGGAAAACCGGCAAAAAAAGGAAGAAAGAAAAAACAAAATTAGGGAATTTCCACATTCTCATGAATATTTGTAATATTAGTTTTTGTTCCATGAACCAGACTTAGAAGGCTTCTAGAGATTTCTTCATCTCAGTGCTCATTTCTAGGTTTTTAGGTATATTAAGTTCAGGCCAGAGGGTACTTCTGGAACATAAATTGTGTAAACCCTCAGCCACTTCAGATTCCAGTGGTCTTCTGTGATTTGCCTGCTGCTATTTACTTGCCAGTTTTCAAATACATAGCTGCTTTCTATCATTTTTCTAGGTGTTTTAGTTTTATTTACTGGAAGAGGTAGGTGAGGTATGCTTACTGCATTTTACTCAGAACCAGAAGTCTGACCTCTACATTATGCTTTTTGAACATTGATTCCCTCCCACACTGTAGCAGTCCCGCATGTGAATGGTGAGCACTGTGTTAATTTCTGCATTGTTCATCAGTCTTACATGACTTTGCAATCTGAATGATCATGAACCATAGTTAGGTTTTTATGTATATAGGGATATAATTATCTAGTTAAGGGGTAAAAATTTAAAGGTATATAACACAGGAGTATATACATATATGTGTTCATATATACACACACACACACACACACACATAATGATGATTTTGATGAGCTTAATTTAAAATCAGACTAATCCTTCAGTGATTATACAATTGTCTTCAATTCAAGGAGCAGCATGCTGTACTTAATAGTCATTTCTGGTCTAAAGGATTAAACATTGGTAATCCAAGAATGAATCTCTGTCAAATGTTTGAGATGAACACTTTAATTTTTCTACTGCACCATGTTCCATTTTCTTGACAATTAACAGAGAGGAAACTTATAATAATGGTTAAAAACAGCTGAAAAGAGTTAGTGGTAGAGTTAGAAAACTGTGCTTTGAATAGTAAAATTTAGCCTGTTTTCACAATTGATCAGAAGATGAGATTCCACTGCTTTGTGACTCAATCATGGCTCAATCAAGGAAACCGAACTTATTTGTATATTTCAAGCAGAGAAAACTTTAATACAGGGAATTGGGTTTAAATTATTAGACGTTCTGGAGGAGCAAATGCAGCTCAGGGACTGCAGGAACGTGACTGCAGGAATGTGACTGCTGCAGCCTGGGTGTGTGCCCGTCTGTCCTGAGACTGTCCGTTCAGTCCCCACAGGGGAGCTTGGCTCCCTGCGGCATGCACTGCAGGGCCTGTGGTGCGGCTCTCTGCACGGATCTGTTGCTAATATCCTAGCGCCAAAGGCAAATGGATTCCACCACCTCCAGCTTTATCTGACCGTCTTTCACTGAAAGAACCTAAACCTAAGGAGTCTGAGAAATGTAGGTTCCAGGCTTCAAGCCCCTATGATAGGGTTAGAGCTTAGAAAAATAGAGATGGTACTAATTAACATAAATATTTAGTTGCTTGTCATTTTAAAATTTGTTTTTATCATATAATGTGTTGTCTGGTAAATAAGATTCTACACTGCTTGAGGGTAGGAATTGGTTTCATGTTCTTTATAACTCCACAAAGCATACCATAGAACCTTGTGCTTGCTTAGTGTTCGTTTCCTATAATTTTGACCCGTGCCAAATGTGCTTTCAATGAGAGAGTGCCGTTCTTTACCTCTGGTTGGTTCCATAGCCATCGGCTACAAAATATGTGGGAGAATCTCTTTAGTCCCAGGTGCAAAAGCCAGAGAAATTTAAGATTATGTTCCATAGAACTCTTGGGCTGAGTCAGCAGTATATATCACATTTATCTACTTTTTATAGAACAAGATGATCTTTCTTACAAGATGAAGACTTTAAAGGCCAAAGTATGTACAGATAGGTCAATTGATAGTTACCAGAGTGGTCTCGCATCTGCTGTTTAAGGGGCTGTTCTGTTCTCTATTTAGCCAAGCAGAGGGGAAGTGTCTCACTCACCCTCCTAGAAGTAGTAAAAAAGATCAAAGCATTCTGCTGTTTAAAAACAAAGCAAAAAATCCCCTTATCTTTCATACTGTAAGTATAAAAAATAATTTAAAAAAAAGTCACATGAAACCTAACTACTGGAGAGAGTGTGCATATTTCTAGTGGGCCTGTTTTCAGTCTTTTTCTTTTATGGTTTGTTTGCATAGATTATTGAATTTTCAAGAGGCTTTTATTGCTATGTGATATTTCACTAATTAGACATGCCATGATTTACATTTCCTTATTTTTAAACAGTTTTTGCCACTATAAATAATCCTGCATAACATATTGTGCCCACATTTTTTCATATTGGTCATTATTTCCTTAAGAAAAAGTTACAGAAGCAGAGCAACTGGGAACAAGTAAAAGAAGCATTTTTCTTTGATATTTTAAATATGTTTTCTTTAAAATAATATACAGGCTGGAAAGTACACAAATTGTAGGTTTGAAGCTCAATGACTATTACAGATTCTCTCATAGGCTGCACTGAATCATTGCCAGCATTTGGAAACCACCTTCTCGCCTTCCCTTAGATTAGTTTTGTAAAATTCTTAATCCTTACTCAAGGATAAGTTTTTATTGATTTGAGAGAGACAGACAGACAGACAGATAGACAGACATTGATCTGTTGCCTCCTGTATGCTCTCCCACCGGGGATCAAACCCCCAACCTGGGTATGTGCCCTGACCGGGGATGGAACTAGTAACCTCTTTTGGCATGTGGGTCGAGGCTCCAACTAACTGAGCCACCTGGCTAGGGCTCCTTAGAGTAGTTTTTACCAGATGTTGAAGTATATATAAACGGAACATCAGTGTGTTCTTTTGGGTTTGGCTCCCCTGCACCCCTATCCTACCACACATACACAACACCATGTTTGAGAGGCTTAACGATGTTATCACATTTATTTTAGTCACCATATAAAATTAAGTTATGTGAATACTGTTAATGGACGTAAGTTGTTTCTAGCTTTTGGTATTATGAATAATGATGTTACTAACATTTTAATACCAATCTTTTGATAGATATGTGTATACAGTTTTGTTAGGATATATACACATCCACACAAACATACCTGCCCTATGAGCAAAATTGCTGGGTTATTACGTTTTCATCTATTCAACTTTTAATAGGCATTACTAACCAGTCTTGGAAGCTACTTGTGCCTTGTTATTAGCACTAAAAGTGCATGAAGTTTCTTATTGCTCTACATCCTTGTCAGCATTTGGCTTATTAGACTTGTTCATCTTAGCTATTCTGGTGGGCGTGCAGTAATATCTCATCATTGATTTAATTTGCATTTCCCTTTAATGGCTAATGAAATTGACAGGCTTTTCTTATGTTTAGTGGACATATTATGACCCTCTTTTTGAAGAACTTATTCAAATATCTTGCCCATTTTTATTGAATTTTATTTTTTGACCTCTAAGGGTTCTTTGTGTACTTTGGAAGCGAACCCTTTGATAGTTGTGTGTGTCACCACCATCTTTGCCCACTCTGGTTTGCCTTTTTGCTCTCATAATGGTGCCTTTTCATGAAGAGAAGATATTAATATTAATGTGCTCAAATTCATCAGTCTTTTTCTTTGTGATTAATGTCACTGGTGTGCTATTTAAGCAATTTTTTTTCTACTCCCACATCGTGAGCTATTCTCCTATGTTTTCGGAAAACTTTTTTTATGATTATTCTTTATTTTTACCTTTTACATTTTTTTTACTCTTGTTCAAGTACGGTTGTCTCCATTCCTCCCTGTACTCCCCCCGCCCCAGCCATCCCCACCTTATTGTTTTATTTTTCATATGTAGATGTACAGTCCACTCACATTGCCTTTTATGAATGCTTGGAAATAAAGGACTTTTGCAAGATGGACATAAAAATCGAACCAGACGTTCGTTGAAAATACCGTTTTTGCCCCAAATGCCCTGCAGGGTCACCTTCATCATAAATCAACTCCCCACATTTGTAGGCCCCTTCTCATCTCATGGTACAACATGAAATGTTCTTTATGACTCACTTCTCTGCAGGCTGGTTCTCTCTACTGCTTTCCTCCCCTCTGGCTGGGCTCTGTATGCTTGATTATCTTTGTGGTGTTCTGCTGTAGGAGTTTAGGTGGAAGATCAGTACATATCTCTCAGACCAAAAATATGCAATGTTACCACTTCTACTTGGTTCCTTTATGAATTTGGCATTCAGGTTATGTCACTTATCTAAAAGTGACTAACATTGTAGACTTTTTTTAACAGTTCTATAAAACTTATATGCTGTGGTTTTTAAAATTATTTCTCATTATTTATTATATACATATTGACTCAATCATTTCCAGCCTTCATTTTAGCTCTCAGTTACTCCCTGCCCCATCCCCCGCCACCAGAACTGTCTGAAAGAAGAAAGGTGGACTAATTTAATATGACTGTGCCTTCCCATGACCTCTTTTGATTGTTTGTTTGTTAAAGGCAGTTCACAGTCAGTAACATTATCAATAGTGAAAGAGGTAGGGATCCTTGTGAAGAGCCGGGAGGAAAAGGAACAGAGAATTGGACTAATCCACAAGGTAATTAGCCTATTCTTGAATAATCTGTGACCAGCTTTGAGAATAGGGTAGGAGTGCTTTGGAGGGTTTATGACACTGACCTTAAAATTCATCCATTTTCCATAGATATATTTGTGTTCTCTAATTTTGCTTTTGGAAGCCTTCAGGTAGCCTCCGTCACAAGCAAGTATTAGTATTTTGTTTCTTCTTATATCCTGATAGGAACTTGCAGAAAAGAAATCTTCATCAAAAGATTGTCCTGAGTTTGCTATATTTTAAAAAATAATTAGGAAATATTAAAAAGAAACAAGGGTAAACATTGCAAATAGTGTCTCAAAAAGAACCATTAACATCTTTTACTCTGAACTCGTTGGTCACTGTGTGCGTATATCTTTGCTAAAGGTTAACTAAATTGTTTAGACATCATTAATGGTTGTGCATTCATCTACTGGTATGTACCCAGCTGATTAATGTCCTAGATTTCTGAAGAAAATTTCTTTAATTGCTTATTATAAACTGAGAGTGGCTAATTTTATGAAACAAAATTGCTTTATGAAGTTCTTGGCTACCCAGGGAGTTAACTAATATCAGTCTATATGAAAGAAAAAGAGCTCTTGATTCTTTGAAATGAAGAGGAATTTAGGTTTTCACCACGATTGGTATAACCCTGGCAATTTATGAAACGGTTTTCCCTTTTATTTGCTTCTACGACTACATAGCAGTGCTTCAAAACAGGGTATTACGTTTTTGAAAACAAGGACTTGGGCCCAGAGGCTTTGGACTGGAAAGCTCCTAGTAACAACAGCTGAGGTTTATTGAATGCTTACTGTTTTCTAAGTGCTTTACACATATTACATTTTTAAATCTTCACATTAGTTCTGTTAGGGAGGTATTATTATCCCTGTTTTGCCCTTGGGGATGTTGAGTCATGAAGGAGATAAGGAACGTGTCCTCAAGATCTTTGGTAACTGCAGAGGTCATGTAAACCCAACCTGGACTTAAACCACTAGTCTGACTGGCTTCAACCCATATGGGTTTTTAAAAATTATGTACAGATTTTATTTACTTTTAGAGAGAGGGGAAGAGTGAGAGAAAGAGAGGGGGAGAAACAGCCATGTGAGAGAGAAACATCGATTCGCTGCCTCCTGCACGTATCCCGCCCAGCGACTGAAGGCACACCCCAGGCAGGTACCCAGACTAAGGGTCAACTAGAGACCCCTCACCCCACATGACGTTGCCCAACCAACCTACCCACACCAGTCAGATATTTTTCTTTTTTTTAATTGGAGTATAATTGACTTACAATATTATTAGTTTCAGGTGTAGAGCATAGGGATTTGACATTTGACTACCTTGTGAAATTATCACCACAATGTCTAGTTACTATCTGTCACTATACAAAGTTAATACACTGAAATTGACTGTACACACTATGCTGTGCATTATAGCTCCATGAATTATTTTGTATCGGAAGTTTGTACCTCTTGGTCCCTTTCATCCATTTGCTGCCCACATCCCCACAACTGCCAGTCTACTTTCTGCATCTGAGTCTGGATTCATTTTTGTTTGGTTTTGAGATTCCATGTATAAGTGAAATCATTGGTATTTGTCTTTCTCCGCCTGACTTATTTCACTTAGAATAATACTCTCTAGGTTCATCCATGTTGTTGCAAATGGCAAGATTTCATTCTCTTTATCACTGTGACACACACATCACATCTTCTTTATCCATTTACCCACTGATGGAAACAGGTTGTTTCTATATCTTGGGTATTGTAAATAATGCCGCAGTGAACACAAGGGTACATACATCTTTTCATGAATTGTTTCAATATATTTTGTAACATTTCACCCAGCAAAAAAGTGGAAATGCCTTTGGTGTGTGGGTGTATTTCTGACCTCGTGTGAGATTCTCCAGGGAAGGAGAAAGAAGCTGGTTTGGTCAGTGCCTCAGGGACTGCAGCCTGGAGTCAGCCTGGGGACAGATAGATGTACAGTGCCGCTTCTAGTGTAGCTAGAGAGGGCTCACCAGACAGGGTCATTTTGTTTGCACCTCGCAGTCCACTTCCGACCCAAAGAGGGAAGGAATGTGAATTCCTGCAATGGGGTAGAACCCTAGGACTGCTCTTGTCCTTGGATTTGGTCTCTGGGGGTGCTGGATTTCTAGCCAATACATTCAATTAATTCTCTCAGTTTTTGCTTACTCATTTAGTCTTATGGTGGGAGTGATGCCTGGAGTGTTCTCATTGGGCATCAAGTTCCTTGTGGACTTTCCTCACAACTGTCAACCATCTTACTGGGCATCACTGGTGTTTTCAAGGGTCCACGGTTCATCTTGGTAATATCTTAGAAGCTCAACAGTAGAGAAATGATCATCAAGTATGTCATTTCTGCATGATGGAATTATAGTGTTTTTCATTGTTTATTTTCCATTTAAAATTTTTATTTTTCAGTTACAGTTGACATGCATTATTATTAGTTTCAGGTGTGCACCAAGTGATCAAACGTTACATAACTTACTAAGCGATCGTCCCGATAAATCTCATACCCATCTGACATCATGCACAGTTATTAGAATATTATTGGCTATATTCCCAATGTTGTACTTTATATCCCCAGGACTGTTCTTAAACAACCAATTTGTAAATCTTAATCCCTTCACCTTTTTCACCCAACCCCTCTAATCCTCCCCGACCCACCCCCCCTCCATCTGGCAATCATCAAAATGTTTTCCGTATCAGTGAGTCTATTTCTGTTCTGCTTGTTCTTCTATTTTGTATTTTAGATTTAGTTGTTGATAGATATGTATTTATTGTCGTTATTCACATTTTTAATCTTTTTTTCTTCCTTTTCTTCTTAAAGAAGACCCTTTAAAACATTTCATATAATACTGGCTTGGTGGTGATAAACTCCTTTAACTTTTTCTTGCCTGGGAAGCTCTTTCTCTGTCCTTCGATTCTAAATGATAACTTTGCTGCTAGAATAATCTTGGTTATAGGTCCTTGATTTTCATCACTTTGAATATTTTGTGCCAGTCTCTTCTGGTCTGCAGTGTTTCTGTTAAGAAATCAGCTGACAGTCTTATGGTAGCTCCCTTGTAGTTATCTAATTGCTTTTCTTCTGCTATTTTTAAGATTCTCTCTTTGTCTCCAATTTTAATTATGATATGTCTTGGAATGGGCCTCTTTGGGTTCACTTATTTGGGACACTGTACTTCCTGTACTTGTATGTCTATTTCCTTCACTGAGTGAGGGAAGTTTTCTCTCATTATTATTTCAAATAGGTTTTCAATTTCTTTCTTCTCCTTCTGGCACCCCCATGATGTGAATGTTGGTATGCTTGAAGTTGTCCCAGAGGCTCCTTATACTATCTTCCTATTTTTAGATTCTTTTTTCTTTTTGTTTGTGTGATTAGGTGTTATTTGCTTCCTTATATTCCAAATTACTGATTTAATTCTCGGCTTCATCTATTTTCCTCTACTGGTGATTCCCTGTAAATTATTCTTTATTTCAGTTAGTGTGTCTTTAATTTCTGACTGGTCCTTTTTTGTGCTGTTGAAATTCTCATTAAGTTCACTGAGCATCTTATAACCCGTGTTTGGAACTCTGAGTCTAGTAGATTTTTTTGTCTCCATTATTTTTAGTTCCTTTTTGGAGTTTTGTTCTATTCTTTCATTTGGGCCATGTTTCTTGATCTCTTCAATTTGACAGCCTTCCTGTGTTTATTTCTATTCATTAGATAGAGCTGCTGTGACTCCCTGTCTTGGTAGTGTGGCCTAATGTAGTAGGTGTCCTGTAGGGTCCAGTGACACAGCCTCCCTTATCACTCAAGCTGGGCACTCAAGGTGCATCTGTCTTGTGGGCTTTGTGCACTGTCCTGTTGTAGTTGAGCCTTGGTTTCTGTTGGCATATCAATGCCATATGCCAACAGAACAATCACCATAATCAGCTGTAAGGACTGTTTGTGTCAGTAGACCACTCATCACTGGGGAGAAACAGCTTTGCAGGGGCCCACCCAACAGAGCAAGACTTACTTCAGCTGGGCTCTGGTGGTCCCTGAGCCCCTTCACTGTGTTATTTGTAGAAATTGTTGGGTGATGATGCTTTGACGTGGTCTGAAGCTCTAGCTGTGCTGGCTCTTGGGGCTCCCGGGAGGTGCAGGCCAGGATCAGCTGCTGCCTGTGTTCTGCTGAGGCCCACCCAGCATGAGCTACAAAGCAATCTGCAAATGGCTGTTACTTGTGCTGGGCTTGGAGGTACTCAGGGGAGGTCAAGATGGGAACCAAGGCCATCTGCTGCTAGTGCCAGGCCTGCAGCCACTTAGCAAGGTGTACAGGGCAAATTGAGGCCAGATGCTCCTCGTCTGATAGACATTGGGAAAATCTGAAGCATAAGCAAAGACAGACCATTTATATGGAAAAACCAGTGGAAACATTTTGGTTGGGCTAGAAAATTGGGTGGCGTAGGACCTCAGGGTATCACCAGGGCATGGTGAACAGGGTGAGCCAGGTTGATGGAGTCTCAGATATAGCACTGAAGGCTGTGTAGGGTGAGGGCTTACCAAAGGGGCAGTGGCCTCTGCCAGCTCTTCTGTCTGGGAGAAAGCTGACCTGAAGCTCTGAGCCTGATGCCAGACACTTTCAGTTCCTTGCTATATATCTCTGGTGCCTTTCAAGCTGCTGCCCCATTGCTGGAGCTCAGAGCGAGTGAGTCTGGGTAAGTTTTTGTGCAGGCCCTTTGGAGGAACTGCCTAGGACTCCAGAAGCCCTCCTTAATCCTCACTGTTTTTACATACAGAAATTTTGGAGACTTCTCTTCCTGGCATTGCCCTGGGATGGGGGGCCTGGTCTGGGGCTGAAACTCCCTTGCTCCTCTGTGAGACCTCTGCAGCTGAGACATCCCTCCCAATTTTTATCTGCCACAACTGGGTGGGGAAGTAGCCCTGTCCATGTCTCTGCCCCTCCTACCAGTCTCAGTGTGGCTTCTTCAGTTCCCTACTTGTAGGACTTCCATTCAACCAGATTTCAGGCAGTTCAGAATGATGGTTGTTCTGTAGTTTAGTTGTAATTTTGATGTGCTTGTAGGAGGAGGTGAGTACTGTGTTTACCTTTGCTGCCATTTTGACCAGAAGTCAAGTGTGCATATATCTGCACAAGTGTTTTAATTTTCTTTAGACAGATACACGCAGAAGTGGAATTGCTGGATCACATGGTAGTTATATTTTTAACATTTCAATAAACTTCCATACTGTTTTCCATAGTGTCTGCAGCACTTTTACATTCCCACCACCATTGCCTAAGATTTTTCATTTCTCTACATCCTTACCAACGCTTATTTCTTCTCTTTTTGATACTAACAATTCTGACAGGTGTGAGGTGATACCTGTAGTTTTGATTTTCATTTCCCTGATGATCAGTGATGTTGAACACCTAATCAGGTGCCTGCTTGCCATATCTGTATGTCTTCTTTGGAAAAATGTCTATTCAGATTTTCTGCTCATTTTATTAATCTGGTTGTTTTTGCTATAGAGTTGTATGCATTTTAAAAATATATTTTGGATATTAACATCTGGTTAGAGATGGTTTGCAAATGTATTCTCCTATTCAGGAGGTTGCCTTTGTTTTGTTGATAATTTCCTTTGCTGTGCAGAACTTTTCAGTATGATGCAGTCCCATTTGTTTATTTTTGCTTTTGTTCCCCTTCCCTTTGTCTTTGCAGTTAGATACAAAAAAAGTCACCAAGATTGATGTCAGGGAGCTTACTGCCTGTTTTCTTGTAGGATTTTTATGGTTTCAGGTCTTATATTCAGGTCTATAATACATCTGAGTTAATATTCATGCGTGGTGTAAAATAGTGGTTCAGTTTCATTCTCTTGATTATTGCTGTCTGATTTTCCCAGCACCATTTATTGAAGAGACTGTCCCTTCCCCCTTGTATATTTTTGCCCCTTTGTTGTAAATTAATTGACGTATATTAATTTGTCAATATTAGGTTAATTTCTGGGCTTTCTATTCTTTTCCATTAACCTATGTTTCTGTTTTTATACCAATACCATAATTTTTTGATTACTATAACTTTGTAATATAATTTGAAATCTGAGAGTGTGATACTTCTTTCTCCAAACTGCTTTGGTGATTCAGGGCCTTTTGTATTTCCCTACGAATTTCTGAATTATTTGTTCTAGCTCTGTGAAAAATGCCATTGGACTTTTGATAGAGATTGTGGTGAATTTGGAGATTGCTTTCGCTAGTATGGGTATTTAACAAAATTATTTCTTCTGATCCGTGAGCATGAATAACTTCTCTTTCATTTGCGTCTTCTTCACCATCTGTCATCATTGTCTCACAGTTGTCAGTGTATAGGCCTTTCACCTCTTTGGATAAATTTATTCCTATGCATTCTTCCTGCTGCAGTGGTAAATGGGACTATGTTCTTAATTTTTCTTTCTGATGAGTCATTGTTACTGTATGGAAGCGTAACAGATTTTGATTTTGTATCCTGCAACTTCATTGAATTCATTTATGAGTTCTAACAATTTTTTGTTGGAGTCTTCAGAGTTTTCTAAATATAGCTTTATGTTATCTGCAAATGAATCCATGTTTTTGACTCCAGGTTCAGGGTTCTTGCTGCTTCATAGCAATGCCACAAAATAATACTACTGATGATGATTTCTGTGGATTGAGATAGCCTACTTTATTTTTAAGATTTAATTTATTTACTATTAGAGAGAGAGGTGAGAGGGTGAGAGAAACATCAGTGTGTGACAGACACATCAATTGGTTGCCTCTCACATGCCCTGCCTGCAACCCAGCCATACACCCTGACTGGGAATGGAACTGACAACCTTTCAGTTCACAGGCTGGTGCTCAATCCATTCAGCAACACCAGCCAGGGCAACATAACATACTCTTAAATCCTGAATTGAATCTTGTGTCCTGACTGAATCACTGTTCCTGTGCTATTCCCAGCATGATGGTAGGGATTGAAATACCCATTGAAGTAATTTGAATTCAATGCTGATTCTGTTTCCTCCCATCTCATTTTTGCTTCCATTGTTAACCAATGTAATTTCCTTGCTGCTTTTTAGACATAGTCTCACCCTCTCTGGTTGCTCATATGCCCTTCATCACCGCTCTCCTTGTTGCACTCCACCCACCCAGAAGGGCCCACCTCATGCTGCATGTGAGTCATCCAGTTACTCCTTGCTTTTCCGACTGCCCATGGACTTCATTGTCCCTGTCGAATATTTCCTCATAGACTTCCCCGGCTTTGTTATGTTCTGTAATGCTTACATGTGTGCATGTTGTGGTGTGTTTCCAAACCCTAGATTTCAGGCTGCTCTGTGACTACTTTATGTTCTTTTTTTCACACCTTCACAGTTGGTATTGGGCATCTTGATTCTGTTCCACATACAGCTGTCAGAGCCTGCGTTGTATTAGCTTGCCCCAGTGCCTGTGCCTTTATAAATATTGTTGTTCTCCTGTAGGGTATATTCCCTCAATTTTTTGTTCTTCAAAATTTTAACTCCTCCTTGCCTTTGTTTCTCCATATAGGTTTTTGGATTGATTTGCCATATTCCACACAACAGCACGTTGTTATTTTTTTGGCATTGCATTTTATTTGGGGGAGAACTGAGATTGTTTTTCAGTTTTGAATTCATATATATATTCATGGACACTCTCCCTCTCCAATTACTGACAGTTTCCTTTGTTTCGTACATTCTCAGTGTGTATGTTCTCTGAGTGATCACACGCATCTTTTAAAAATTTTTTCTTTCTAGGAATTTTATACTGTTTACTGCTTATTGTAAAGTGGTTTATTTTTCTATTATATTTTCTGAATGACTTTAACAATTTATAGCAATGCTTCTATTTTTTCATGTTTAACTTGTATGCAGGCACCTTGTGAAGTTACTCTTATTTCTATTAATTTTCAGATTGTATTACCTTCTCTATGTAAACATCATATAATTTACAAATAAGGACAACTTAACATTTTTATACCCAATTATTTACCTATTATATCACTATTTTATTTCATTGCTTACATTATTAGTGTAATAATGAATAAAAGCAGTTCCTGAAGACATTTTGTCTGTTTCCTAATTTTGATGTTTTATCAATAAGTATGATTTTTTCCATAGTTTTCATATTAAAATTATAAACTTGAACTATACTAAAGACCAAAAAAGCACATGTCAACTACAAATCTACCTGTCTTTCATGAATTTTAAACCTCTAATGGTAAATAACACTAAGAGTATGTCTTTTCTTCCCTTCCTCAAAGGCTATATACAGGGTCCGGCAGAGGCAATGCACGTGTGAGTGTGGTTGGTGGGGTAATAATGTGGGTGTAACAGTCTATAGTTTTAATTTGAACACTTCACCTAAAATGTCATATGGTGTGCTTGAGTGTGATATGGTTAAGTTAAAGAATTACATGCTTATGATTTCATAATAAGAGATTTTGTAATAATAAAGGGGTGTTATTTGTGGTATTATTTGTTATATTATTTTGTAAGCACAAATATTAGATGGTTATGTGTTCATGGACTATTCCTTTTATTATTATGATGAGTCACTTTTTCACTCTTTAGATGTTTTCCCCTTAAATTCTGCTTTTTCTGATATTGATATTAGGACAGCCTCACTTTCAGTTATTATTCGCCTGTTATATCTTTTCTAACCCTTTATATTTAGTCTTTCTTGGAGTGTTGTTTTAGATTTCTCTTTTTTAAGCCTATCTGAGATTGTGCTTTAGTAGGTGTGTTTTGTAAGTTTGATTTCATTGTAATTATGTGTATTTTGATTTATTTCCACCCTGTTACAGCTTATTTAGTGAGTCCCATTTACCATTTTTTTCCTCCTTAGTTCTTTTTTTCTCATTTCCTGATATATAGTTCCATAAAACTTTCTCTAATTTTTTTTCCTCTCTGCTGGATTGAAGGGAACAGATGAAATTTCTGATGTTTTTCAGTGATTACTTGTAAGTGTCTAAGAGCCTATGTGTTCTATAACTAAATTTTTCTAATAAAATCTACAGTTACTCAGTATGGTTACTGCCTTCCTGACTATGAAAAGGACTTGAGCCCTGGCTGGTATAGCTCAGTGGATTGAGCGAGGTCCTGTGAACCAAAGGGTTGCCAGTTTGATTCCCAGTCAGGGCACATGCCTGGGTTGTGGGCCAGGTCCCCAGAAGGGGTCACATGAGAGGCAACCACACATTGATGTTTTTCTTTCTTTTTCTCTCCCTTCCCTCTCGCTAAAAATAAATAAAATCTTTAAAAAGAAAAGAAAAGAAAAGGACTTGAGCATGCCGTAGCTACTCACCAAACAACCAACATCTTGTTTTTGTTGCCTGAAATTTTAGCTTTAACCTTTTAAATAAACCTAAAAGTTTGGTTACTTTCTCAGTTATCATTCAAATTTACTGATACTTTGTCAATTTCTTTGTTGTTTCTTATATTCACATGCTTTAAAAAAATCTCTTGACTTCACTTTTTATTTTATGTAAGTACATCCTTTAATATTTTACTTTTTGTTTGGCATCATTTTTCTGGGTCCTTTTTCCTTTTTCCTGATAAAGGAATTTAAAAAATTGTTATACACTATTTGATATACACAATTAATACGCACACATATACATATTGTGTGTGCATGTGTGTGTATATGTGTGTATATAGTGTGTGTGTGTGTGTGTGTGTGCGCGTGTGTAAAATGAAGCATTGCAGTAAACGAACACCAATTAATTCATCAGGGGCATCTCCACTGCAGTTTACTTTACCTGTCTATAACTCTTTACTTCCTCCCTGGAGGAAACCTCTAATCTGAATTTAGTGTTCCTCATGCTTTTGTCTTTAAAAACACACACATTGGATTTTCAAAAATAAGTTTAATAGATTTAGTTTTGCTTGTATTTGAACATCATAAAACTATTATCACATTGTGAGTAGTCTTTTGTGACTTGCTCTTTATTCAAAATCATGTTTCTAAGATTCATTAGTATTACCTGGAGAAACTATTTTTCTTTTGTAGCTGTGAATAATATTACATTATTGGCATACTCTACAATATATTTATCCTTTTGCTCATTAGTGGACTTTTGTGTTTTCTCTCTCTCTCTCTCTCTCTCTTTTCTTTACTATCAGTGTGGTGCAGTTATGAATACTGTCATGCATGTCAACTGATGCACCCACTCAGGAGTTTCTCCAGGGCATCCACCTTTGACTGAAGCTGCTGGGTTGTGGACTATGCTATCAGGCACTGAGCTCGCAAACACCATTGGCTTAGCTCAAATTCCAGCATCTTGTGGCCTAGCCCCTGTTGCTAGTGGGCATTTCTGTCCTGTTTCTGGTCCATGAAAATGTTCGTGATTTTTGTTCCTCTGGACTTAAGTGTCTTTTACTCTTTGTGATGTGTTTGGAGCAATGGGATGTGTCACTTGCGAACTTAAGGCACTGTCATAATTTGAAGTCATGGTCGTTTTCTTCTTACATATTTAGTGGTCACTATGGAGACACTTTCTGCAATTATAAGGTTGTGTCCTTCATGTGGTGAAATAGCTGGAGTTTTCACAGACTGTATTTTTGTCTGTGAAGAATAAAGAGAAGCAGCTTTACTATTCTGAGTTTAATATATATCATTGTTGTTCACTTGAGGGTGATTTTGTTCCCAGGACATTTGCCAATGTGTGGAGACATTTTTGATGGTCACAGACAGGAGGGGTTGAAAATACTATTTCCATCTAGTGTCTGGAGGTCATGGATGCTGCTAAACATCCTATAGGACAATGAGTAGGACCTCTCCCCCCAACAAAGAATTGATGGCTCCCCTATGTCAATAGTGCAAGGGTAAGGAACCCTGACAGATGTAACGGTGATCCCTCGTTGTCTTCTGCAAGTACCAACATTAGTATTTGATGTAGTTAACGTTTTTTGCTTTTTTCCCCCCAGCCAAATCTTAGGAAGTATGCCTTTGGAATGTCCAGATAATAAAGCTAATGAATGACTTGTATAATTTCAATAAAGTGTGCAATTAGTGTGAAATGAAAGATTAATTATCAAGAAGTAACATGTGCTGACCCACTCAGTTGTATGAAAAAAGCCAGATTTAATTTCTGCTTATACCTGTAAATAAAATTCTGTAAGCCTTGATGGGTGTTTTCCTGTGTGAAGCCTCTTAGTACTACCACTTTTTCTAGCCATCTCAACTCTTAATCAGGGATGAGTGGGAGGGAGGCATTCCCATATACATCAGGAATAGTTGGGGGAGGGAGGATTTAGTCTATGGATTTCCCTGAATTTAGGGAAAAGACATACCTCCCACTACTTGATTGGCCCCAGTTCACAACAGGGCTACCCAATAAATGCTGATGAACAGGAATTCCTGAAGTCTGATTTGCTTCCTTTCTGTGCCAGGCCTCCCGCCATCCACCAACTGTTGAAACCTGAGTGTGGGCTGTGACAAAGAGAGTGAAGGAGGGGGATGGAGGAGGAAAAGGCAGATAACAGCCGAATGTAATCAGCATTTTATTACCGTCCTCAGGAAGTAGGAATGGGGAAAAAAAGTAGGTTGGAGAAAGGAAAGTTAATTATGTGAGGTTATTTGACAGGAAATTACTAAATACAAACAGACAGAAGAAACACATTTTAAAGCAGGGTAGGAAATCTCAAGTTACTTTGCTGTGTGTATTCAAAACCCCAAAGCAAATTCTGAAAATAGCAGTTCAAACAAAAGCTATCTTATCTGATAGAAGTATTTCAAACACAAAGGGAAATTTATATATTGGACAGGCAATCCTAAAATAAACCGATTTTGTTGATAGCACAGCGAATTTAATTGTGGGAAACCCCCTTAGATATCTGAATTTATTCTCTAAATGTTTTGAATTTATTTTGAATGTGGCATTTCAGTTCTGTAAAGGTGTGTCTGTGTGTGTGTGTCACCCTGGAAAATTGTGTGTGTGTGAAATGAAGTGAAAGTACCTGTGTGTGTGCTCCTTTTCAGTATTTTAAAATTTTTTATAAATTCAGTTCTGTATTAATAGTATTGCTAGAAAAGAGTTATATGAATAAACAAAAAGAATTAGTGTTATCTAAAATATTTACTTACAGAGGTCATGTTTTAAATATTTCACAGTTGATTAGTATAATATTATTTGTTGTTACTTTGCAGCTGTTTGGAAAGTATGCAGAAGTTTTATAAGTTAGCCAAACACATTTGATAGGTTTTGTTTTGTTTTATTATTTTTTTTTGAAAAAATTAAGCGATTAAGGAGCAGGACCTTTTTCTACTCTTAATTACTTCTAGTTCTGTTACAGCCTACCGCTGAGTGTCCATTGTTAAAGACTTAGAAAGGAAGGCCCAAAGCAGCTGGTGAATGTTCTGGACCTTTTAGTTAAAGCTGACATTCTCCCTCCCCTCCCTTAAAAATACATACACATATGTGTGTACTTACTTATTTACATTTATATATGGTTTTTCTGAGGAGAAGTTTAAGAAAATTTATTTTCTAGCTCCCTGTAGTGGGATTCTCTAGGGACTTTTTAAATATTAATAGTTTAGGTATTGAAGAGCCATGCCATAGAGGTAGAGTCTGGGTGAATGTGAAATCACACAGCCTGTGGATAAAGTTACACATTCCAAGTTCAAAGAAAAAGCAATATTTTGAAAACATAAATGGAGCTCAAAGTCTGCATTCCTTTTAAAAGGCCAACACCTGTGGAAGGAATGCAGGTTGTTTCCACTTGACCTTCAACTGTGGAGCTGGGTGAGGTGCTTAGATCTGATGGTGGTCGCGTAGGAGCGCCACTCAATACAGCAAGGTCTCCCAGGGCAGCACCTGTCCTGTCTGTTGTCAGGAAGGGGAAATATGGCAACAGTCAGGAATAGTCAGAGAGTGGCTCCTAACCCCTGCTTTGAAGAGCTTGCTTTGTATACCACAAAGTCCTGCAGTGATGGATGAGTGGGTGTACGAAATGCGGAATAAGCCATAACCCCTCTAAGCAATCAGACTTGCATTTTACAAGTCCTGGGAAACCTCGGGCAGACAGTGTGAGTACACTTAGGCTGTGAGTCGTCATTGAAAATGTTGCAGTTATCGTTGATGTTCCAGACGGATTCTCATCATGCATAAATCATTGCTTAGGATGGAATTAGCTGCCTTGAGTGGTGCTCTACTCCTTTAGGCTGCTCACATTAGTTCAGCAGTTTACGGTGGTATCTGAAGGACTAAATGCATAGTTCAACCTTGTGAAGAAAGTTACACATAGAACTTTCTCTTTGAATAAGGTTTTTACAAGTCCATACAACTTTTAATGGAAAAGTATATTGGTTTGGCTCAGTTGGTGTTTATTCATTAATTCTTCAGTTGTTTATTCAACAATATTTCTTAATCGCCTTCAGTATGCCAGGATCTCTTGTCAAGGCTGGGAATACATTGTGGAACCATAGCTGCCATTGTCTCTTCTTAGAACATACTTGACAGTTTCATAGTCCTGTCTCCTCTGTAATCTAGCTTTGTGATCTTGGGCAAGTGACAGTTTCTTTCTACCTCAGTTTCTTTGTATAAATTAAATGCTTCCCCCCCAGATGACCCGTAAGATCCTGTTAAGTGTTAACATTTTCTGGATATTTACTTTTGTTGTTAAATATTTTTATCCCCATGACCTAGCTTGGTGCTCTAGCAAATGACTGATATGGTGGTGCTGGGTAGGTGGGTGTAGATGGTTCTATTCAGAGCAGAATCCTTGACTGGAGTTCCATGTGGACTTATCTTCTGAGTTTATACCATTTTTCTAGGTGCCAGCTGTTTGTCTGGCTCACATATGCATGCAGTTTCTTAGAACTCCCCATTATTTAAAAAAGAAAGCCTAGATCTCCACTGATGCTGGAAATATTTCAACTGCTCTGAAGTGCAGTCTTCAAACACAAAGGATCATTGTCGTGTTAATACTCTGTGGAGACATTAGCCCAGGGCGGTTGAGTTGTGTTTAGCTCCAAGTCAGGGGTATTAACAGAACTGTGCTGGGGATGGGGTTACTGAAGGTTGGGTCTTCCACATTTAATGTTATCGGCAATGTAGATGAAATCAACCACTGATCATATCACCCACTTTTGTAAATAACGTTTTGTTGGGATACTTCTTTATCAATGGCTGCTTTGGGGCTGTTAAGGCACAACTGTGTAAAAATGGGACAAAATGTATGTGGCTCATAAAACCAAAAATGTTTAGTATTTTTCATAGAAAGTTTGCTGATACCACGATTATAGGATATGCTTTAAAGTGTCAAGCTCTAGATTCTAAGGTTGTGTGGGACCGTAATGTATTTTTTTTTTCTTCAGGAAACATAGTTTATATGCTTTTTTCCTTTTTTTTTTTTTTTTTTGGTAATATGCCTGTGAGAAATAAGCCTTGTTAATTTGTAACTTTTTTGAGCGAGCAGAATTGGTAACTATAAACCCCATAAATTTTACTCTTTTGGGGGATTTTTAGTTTCCATGAGTTGTATCTGTAGTGGCCTTGTCTGCTTTAAAATCTGGAAACCCTAAATTAGTGCTGAAGCATTTTTATTCTGTTAAATAATTGGCCCTGTGGAGCCTGAGACCCTAGCTGTCTTCACATTCCAGCTGCAAGGAGTGGGGAGACAAAACCTCAGAGGCTCACGAGCCCTTGGAGACACGGCTACGACCTTCCCTACAGTTTTCCTGTGTGGTGTGCGGAGCTTCAGGGCTGACGAGTCTGGCCTTACAGGAGTGCTGAGTTCAAAATTGGAGAAAGCTGGCATAGGTCTAAATTCAGGTCATTTGCTGAAACCCAGGCCCAAGGTAGTGGGTTTAACTACAATGGTATAAAACCTGGAATGCCAAGTACTGTGTCAGAGTGGCAGGTGGAAGGTGAGGAGGAAACACTGGAGTTTCTTCTCCACCATTGCTCAGGGCCTCAGAATAGGTGTGTGTGGGCATGCCAATTTAATTTTTAAAGGGTTGAAATGTCTGCAACAACAGAATATATCACATTATGGGGAAAATAAAGAAGTTTTAGGATTCAGCAGCACTGCCTTGATGGGTTCAAATTTGCCTTCTATGAGTAGTCTTAGCACATCATTTCTGAATAAATATTGGTTTATTTAAAATACAGCCTCTTTGGTATTTGAAGTAAACCAATGAAAAATTTGTTTGACTAGAGGCTTCATGTTTACAGCCACATTACTGAATATTCTTAGTTTACTTCATCTACATTTAATGAGTGCCTTATTATATACTAAACATTTCCTGCCCGCTATGGGCTTACATTCTACTGCCAGTGACTGATAGGTTAAATACTCTCCTGAAAATGTAACAGATGCCCAATAAGGCATGCATATGGACCACAAGAATATGGTGAGGAGTGGAATGGGGTCAGGGCCGTTCTGAGATGGTTCCCATAGGAAGAGAATGCTTTATTCTGATCCATCCGTAGGGATAGTCTTCCCTTTGGAAGGGGAGTACCGTGGTCTCTCCCTTATCCATGGTTCTGCTTTCAGTTTCCTGTGGTCAGCAGTGGTCTGAAAATATTAAATGGAAAATTCCAGAAATAAACAACATGTGAGTTTTAAATTGCATACTGCTCAGAGTAGTGGGGTTGAATTTCCCACCATTCTGCTCCATCCTGCCTGAGACATGAATCATCCTTTTGCCCAGTGTCTCCACACTGTATACCTGTATACATGCCCCGCCTGTTCCTTAGGAGCTGTCTCAGTTATCAGATCAGCTGTCTCTCTGTCACAGTACTTGGGTCCCAGTAACCCTTATTTTACTTAATGATGCCCCAAAGTATACGAGTGGTGATTCCAGCAGTTTGGGTATGGCACAGAGAAGCCTTGAAGCACCTCTTTTCAGTGAAAAGGTGAGCACAGTTTGATATAATATTCTGAGAGACCATATTCACATAACTTTTATTACAGTATATTTATTACAGTTACAATTATTCCATTTTATTAGTTATTAATCTCTTACTGTGCCTAATTTATAAATTAAGCTTATCATAGGTTTGTATGTATAGAAAAAAGCATAGCATATATAGAGTTCTGTATTCTCCTTGGATTCAGGCATTCGCTGGGCATCTGGGAACATGTCTCCTGCAGATAAGGGGAACTAGTGCCTGTGTAAAGCATGCATACAGGCTCCTAAGGACAGGCCTGGAGCAGAAGCTCAGACAAGGGTCCTGGGGCATCCCTCACCCACCACAGTCCAGCTTCACATTGTCCCCCTGGCAAGGTCCTTTCTGAGAGAAAGAGACATGCAAGGGCCCGGCTGTGTAAGACCGACAGTAAGAATGAAGCAGGGGAAGTCACACAACTGTGTTGTGGGACAGGTCCAGATGCAGCAGCAGCAGCAGTGCACCAGGCAGACCACCAGTCATCAGTGTGCCCCAAACCCCCAACCTGGCCTTCCATGATAGCTTCTGCTGCTTTCCCTGGCATTTCATAGACTCTTTTCCTTCTTCCCAGGAGATTTTTATAATTAAATGAGATAAAGGCAGGAAATCTGTAATAAGTACTAACTTCCATGTATGCCAGATTAAAAAAATGCCTGTGAAAACTGCAGCCCACAAACACAGCCTGGTGGGAAGAGATCAAAGGGCAGCCGCGTGACTGGGCTGGTGCAGGGCTCCTTTCCCAGGAGGTCCACATCCTGCCCCTTCTGAGGGCAGAGGAGGAAGTGGTGTGCAGTGTGCAGTGCCTGGGCGAGGGCAGTTCTCAGGGATATGCCTCCCTTCCAGGCCTCCAGGAGTGTGCCTGTGAGTATGGGAATGGTGAGCACACATCTGCTTGTATTCATAAACACGGTTCCAGGAGGTGCAGTTTTAAATTACCACTCCCACCACTGCTAACCTCCCCCTTAATCCTGTAAAGATGTCAGGTCCTGATAGACCTTGGGTGCGGGGCAGGGGTGGGGAGAGCCCTTTCTGACAACCCCCTATCGAATAGCCCGGAGAGCCAGAGGATTGAGTTGCAACAGGAATACCCTGATCTTGATTTCATTGTTTTTCCTCTCCCTAAAAGGGTGGGATTGGGTTTGGAGGTGGCTGGAGAATCTGCAGTGGAGTTGCTGACACCATGTAAGGAAAACCTCCAAGGCTGCTATTCCCATATGGAGGGCTCAGCAAAAAGGCCAGCAAACAAGCCTGCCTCTGTTTTCTAATCCTTCCCGCTTCTGCTGGCGAATCATACAAAGGCAGGCAAGCAGGCAGGCAGCTGCGTGGAGGGGCTGTGTGGCTCTGGGGAAGGGAAGCTGAGTGTGGGCTTGGCTGTGCCCTGAAATTATTACCTGTGAGTGCAAGTGGGCCAGGTGACTGCTGCCGTGACTGAGGGGTGTGGAGACCCCTTCCCTGCCAGGCTGTCAGCACTCTGAACGTCCACAGCAGGGGATTTATGCTTCCTCCCTGGTCTTTCATTGCTTCTGGAGATATACTTAGCCATGACAATGCTGGTTGGGGAATTTCCCTAGGATGGGCCAGGACTTGTTTCCAAAATAACACCTTTCAAAGCATGCAGAGACTAAGAAATTAGATAATTGTGTGATATTTATAAAATGAATTATGTTGTGTTAACAAAGTCAGGACAGCTGTTTCTGATGCTGAAGTAAATAACACCTTATGATTCATTAAGTTTGGGGGCAAAGAGGCTTTTGAAAAAGTTGCTACTTTCCAGCTGAGTCTTTGCAAAAAATTTAGACAACTCACAAAGTAGGTAATACAGTTTCAGGTTAAAATGTTTATGTCTGGGTGTGCATGGCATGGTTAAGTTGTCCTATTTCACTCGTAAAACACTTAGTGAGCATTTAAAATATGCTTATGTACACGTACGTACGAGGAGAGACAGTTCTTTACCGCTCCTGCCCTCTGTGAATTCTCACTCAGCCTAGTGAGGGAGACAGATGTATAAACAGATAATTGCAATACAGTGAACTAAGTGCTAACCGAAGGATAAAAGGAATGCTATAATGGTGTGAGGGATATATCCATTTACAGTGCAAATGGAAAGGAGGGAACGACCTCCAGAGGAAGTGACATTTGAGCAGTATTTGATGGGAGAGGGGGGCTTTGATAGCAGATAAGGATGTGGCCTGCTTTCAGCCCCTCTTTTTCACCAGCCTCCTTTTACCCCAGGGCCTTTGCACATTCATTTCCCTTTGTTTGGAAAGCTTCTCCCATCTCACTTCCTTGGTTGGTCCAGGACTTTGGATCCCAAATCCCACGTTACTTCTTTGGCAAGCCTGACTTCTCCAAGTCCAATTCTCTCTATTATAAATGCTCATGCATCAAGTACCTCCCCTTCCAAGCACCCATCACAGCTGCATTTCTACATTATTTGCATGGTTATGTGAATATCTGTTTTCCCCACTAGGCAGAGACTGTGTCTTTTCATTGAATTTTGGTTCTTGACTAAAGACATACTTGCTGAACGAATTAGATGAAAATGCATTCCAGGTGTGAAAAAACATGTGCGTTCAGATAGCAGCAAGAGCTAGGAATGCTGGGTCTTGGGGTATGTGAATTATGGGAGGCAGAACAGCCATTTAAAGTAACCTTGAAGACCTAATCTGTTTGTTTGCTAGCTCACATAATATTTTTCAGTATAAAAAGAAATTTTTAAGATCTGTCTCTTAATTATTATATTATCAGTATCAGATGGGTTAAGTTGAAAGATGGAGTGTTAAATATATAAAAACCAGATTATTTTTTGCATGTGATTTGGGGGGGTCAAATAGATTTTTTAAAAATTGTGATGAAGGTGTAATTTACATACCGAAAAATGCACATGTAATCACACAGCTGGATGAGTTATGACAAGGTGAACATACGTGTAATTCCCACGGAAATCAGGAAGTAGTGGGTGGACTTCCTGGAGCCTGAATTGTAAAAATCAGTATGTGTACTGAGTCAGAAGTGGAAGGATGAGATAGAGGACTGATTCTCTGCCAGACTCTAAAGTGCAAGCTTTCTGGAGAAGAGAGGAGAGGGATTCTCATAATGCTCCTAGGCTCACTTGTGAAAGTGATGTGAACAGTAATGCAAACCCCACCATCTCTTCATGCACCCCAAACAGGGCTGGTGAGTGCTAGGCCAAGGGTAAGCTGAGACAGCAGAGGGGCAAGAGGGTTCCCCCCACCCCCATAGAGTCATTGAATTCTGTCTGTCTCCTCACCAGGAGCACTGTTTTCTAAGCACTTTCTTTGGTGTGGAGCCCAGGGTTGGGGTTAAATCTCCTTACCACAGCATTCTGCAGGAAGCACTGTTGACTTGCGAGCTTCCAACACACTTTGTTGCCTGTAACACAGTAGTGCTGGAATACCAGGGTCCGAATACTGGGCCTGTCATCTAGCAGCTGGGCGTTCTTAGTCATTTTGAACTAATTTTTGTGTTTCACTTTTCTCATTTATTATCTGGGGATAGTAATGCAATTTGCCTTATTGTGAGACTGATACATGCATATATGTAAAGGGCTTATACCACAACCTAGCCTATAGTAAGCACTCAATAAAAAGAAAGGCTTATTAGTTAAAAAGACCTTCTTGTTTTTGTCTAATAGTGATGTAGGCATCCATAATGGGCTACCAAAGTAATATGAGGACTTTCGAGAGGTAAGATCAGAGGAGACACAATAGCATAACTTTGGTAGAGGAAAAGGGATGTATGAGAGAACTACCTTTGTAAATGATACTAAAAACAGGACCAGGTTTCTAGAACAGGACTTTGTATATAAAAATGGTGGAGTCCTGGACATGGGTAGAATGCATCTCAGGATGAAGCAGGAAGAATGGACCTTGAACGGGAATATCAATTTGATCTTCAAAGTTATAAGTTAACATTTGTGTTGGTAGTTGGGGAGGGGGTACCATGAGGATACAGTAAGAGTGGGGAAGGTAGTAAGAATGATATAGGAAGAACCACGTCAATTCCTAAAAGAATTATCAGGGAAAGGAGACGAGTATTTATGACTCGGGTTTCTAAACTGAATGCAAGGTATGGCTTAGAGAGTAAGAGAATTTGAAATTAACCTAGAGAGGTAAACTCAATTTTCTAGATAGCACTGAAGTAGAGAGGTACTTGTTTTTGGATACGGTGATGGGAAGACAGGAGTTAGGAAGGAAGAATACACACACGTATGCATGTATGAACAGATATATCTTTCTATCGCATCAGGTGCTATGCTCAGAGATTTCCACTTATTATTTAGTTCTATTCTGAAATCGGTTCTGAGAATTCAACATCATTAACCCCAATTCACATGTCACAGATAAGGAAACTGAGGCTGAGAATGTTAACTACCTTGGCAACATGTTAAATGCGACCTGGGGATTAGACCTCAAGCTGAATTTCAACCCAAGAGTCCTTCTATTCTACTATATCACTTCTCTTTTATTTATTAAGGCAATAGATATTCACCTGTATTTAAAAACAACCCTAGCCCTGGCTGGTGTAGCTCAGTGGATTGAGCGCGGGCCTGCGAACCGAAGGATCGCGGTTCGATTCCCAGTCAGGGCACATGCCTGGGTTGCCAGGCCAGTTCCCGGCAGGGGACATACAAGAGGCAACCACACATTGATGTTTCTCTCCCTCTCTCCTTCCCTTCCCCTCTAAAGATAAATAAATAAAAAATCTAAAAAAAAAAATAAAATAAAAACAACCCTTTTTTTGAGATGGAAAAAAAAAAAAGCTTATTTCTTGCTTACACTGCTATCCTTTGAAGATACCTAAAGGGCTCCTTCCACATTATTGTACATCCCACCCCAGGACCCTGGCCATCAGAAGTAACCTTTTTTTCATTTATTTGGGTGACATTGGTTAGTAAAATTATCTAGGTTTTAGGTATGCAATTTTATAATACACCATCTGTGCATTATATTGTGAGTTTACTACTGCAAGTAAAGCTTATAGATAGAAGTACTGAGAACAGCATTTGGAGAAGGATAAAAAGGCAAGAGAAAAAAGTGATAATACTGTGGTCATATACCAAAGAGCTCCAGGTCAGATGGAGGAGTTTTTGTGTGATGTTTTTTAAAGCTTGAGTTACAAAATTAACATAGTAAAATGACACGAGGGAGGTGAGACTTAATATGTCCAGACCTTTGCAATGAATCTCTTTTTTGCTAGAACAGCATGTGGTAAAATCTAGACTTGTCTTTCCAGTAGTTTTATCCCTAGAATATTAAGTAAATAACCAAAGAATCTAGGGTGCAAAGAATCTAGGGTGCAAAGTTTAATTTAACAAATAAAGAAAATACAAAATTATTTTGGGTGGCAGAAACCTGGGGAAAAGTAACATTATTTCAAACCTCAGAACATGGAACAAAAGCATACAGTTTCAGCTATACCTCAGATGCAGAATGGCTAAGAGATTTTTGGTCGAATGCCAGTTCTCATTGTGTGTAGCTGTTCCTTGTAAAGTTTTGTTGTGAAGTCTTTTAAGAAAGACCATGTGCAGGATGAGTTTGAAAAGTTATTTTCTGTGAGTGTTTGGATGGGAAGATGGCTTCATGTATGCAAAGTCTGCCCTAGCCTTTAAGATTAAGATTCAACCTAAACAAGGCATTTGAAATATATTAAAAGCTTTTCATTAGCAGGAATATTGAGGTATTTTATTTACATCACAAGTCAGGGCTTCCCTACCCAATGCTTATGCAATTTATTTTTAAAATCTTAAATGAAGACCCTGGCTGGGCCCTAGCTCAGGTTAAAGAACCTAACCTAGCTTGCTGGTCAAAGCATCACCTGATACACCAAGCTCGAAAGTTTGATTCCCCAGTCAGGGCATATAGAAAAATGCATGAATAAGTGGAACAACAAATCGATGTCTCTCTCTCTCTCTCTTTCTCCCCCCTTCCCTTCCTCTCTTTCTCCAAAATCAATAAATAAGAAACAAAATTCAAAAAACAACAACAAAAAATCTTAAATGAAGGATTTTCTTTTTGTTTTACTAAACTCCATTATGTAAGTTAGGGCCCATTGCCCTCTCGCCATAAATATCTCTTGGATATTTATGTAAAGGCTCTGGTGTCATAAATATCTCTTAGATATTTATGTAAAAGCCCTGGTGTGTAGAATACTGTGCTAAACAGTGCAGAGAGATCCCTGGTGCAAGAGTCTGAGGAGACTGTGCTGTAGTGATAAATTAAAAAAAAAAAACAACAATAACAAGAAAAACCCAACAGCCATCATGGTTGATCGTGGCCTTTTCCCAGTTAGAAGAAGCCTTTTCCCGGTTAGAAGAAGGCTAGAATGTGTTCCGTTGTGTGCGGTCAGGAACGGTAGCAGACAGTCTCTACACTGGAAGACAAAGGGTACACTCCACCCTGGAAACTAACACGGTGTCATACAAAAATGGACAAAAATAGACACATAACAGGTGACCACGTTTGTTAGAGGAACTTAAAATAGGTCTTGAGGGAAGGACAAGGACTTCGTTGGTTTGGAAACGACGGGATGGGAATGTAAGATATTCTAGGGGCAAGTACGAGTAAATGTAGAGCTGCAAATCACAGAGCGTTTCAGTGACAGTGAATTGGTTAGTCTTTGTGGTGTATGGGGGCATGCTTTTGAATTTAAAATAATATTTGATGTTTTATATTGTTCTGTGTTTATTTTTAATGCCATTCAAGTCATGGAAACAATTATTGAACAGGACAAATCAAGCAGAGACTAGAGATATTCTTCAGTCTTCAGATCTTTAATCTGATATTTTCAGATCTACTTAAATGGTTATTGGGAAGAACTGTACACCAAGCTTTCATCTGGGATTATTTTCCTCCTACCTCTAAGAGCTCCCTTTAGAATTTCATTAGTTCAGGTGTTCTGGTGATAAGATCCCTCAGATTTTCTTTATAAGACTGTATTTTTGAAGGATATTTTCATTGGTTTCGGAATCCTTGGAAGTTATTTTTTTTCAGTGCACTAAAGATATCATTTCTGATACCATGTCTTCTGATTTACCATGATTGTGTTGGGAGTTGGTCAGTCTTATCTTTGGCATTTGAAAATATCCCCTCCCTGCACCCCATTAAACCCACTCCCCCCCCACAGTTTTAATAATACACACTTTGTGTTCCAGCAGCTTCAAGGTTTTGCTTTTGTCTTTGGTTTTTAGCAGTTTTATGCTAATGATCTAGGTGTGAATTTCCTGTGATTTACCTTAATTCAAGATTTATAGGACATCTTGAATCTGTGGCTTAATTTCTTTGATGAATTTTGAAAAGTTCTCAGCCGTTATCTCTTCAGATATACCCCATTCTCTCCTCTCTTCTTCTGGAATTCTAATTTCATATATATTAACCTGGGTTTCATGTGTTGTGTTTCCTTTTCTGTCTGTGGTTTAATCTGTGTATATCCTCCTGATGTAGCATTCAGTGAGTGATCTTTCATGCAGCATCCCTAATACCGGCAAGGATTCAACTATTCCAAAGGTGGCCTTTGGTCTTCATGAGGTTGCTCAATGTCTGGTTTATTATGCTTACTCCCTTGGTCCAGCCTTTTGGAATCTCAACAGGAGGTCTGGGTTGTTACCAGGAGCCCTTTCCCTTAGCAGGCCATGACCTTCAATTTTTGCCTGCCCAGCTCTGTGAGACTGCAACTTCATAGTCTTTTGGCTGTTTGCGATAGAATCCACAAATGTGTTGGAGAGGAGGCCAATGCCAGGCTCCTTCTCTCTACGGTCATGGCCTTTCAAATCATTGTGCCTTCATGGTTCTCTATCTAATACCTTCAAACAGAGGCAATGTTAATGGTGTTTTCTCTGATTATTTAGTTCTGTCTTGGGAAGGTTGGTCTGATCTAACCTAATCCATTCTAGTGAAGTAGACATTGAAGTACTTCTTTAAGGTGGTCTAGTCCTAGGTGTTTTGACACTTTGATACCATGTTCCAATAATCTCAAATGCTGACTTGCCATTAATCTGGTGGCTGCCTTTGTCTACTAGAAATTTTTGATCAAGTTATTGGAAATTTTTTCCATGGCCATAATAAAAACATCACAATGTCATATGTTTGCATTTGAAGGTGGAGTTTATAAATTTTACTTGTATTATCTCATTTAATCCTCACAACAGCCACATGGTGTCCAATATTATAATTAAGTTCTCTATGGAGACTTTCTTGCAGCTGTAATTAGAGAATAAATTGGGTTTATATTAACCTCTAGGTAGTGGAACAAATATTTTGGAAAATGGGGATGGAGAGAAGGGAGTATTTGAGAGGAAGTTAGAAGATTAGACTTTTACAGGGCTTGGTGATCAGCTGACTGTGGAATGAGAAGGGAGTGGTCACTTTTCCTGGATAAACTGAGAATAAGATGGTTCTGCCTTAAAGAAAGGGACTATATTAGGAGGAGAATTAGGGTTTGGTAGGGCCAATAGTGAATAAAGAAAATTAGCACTGAGTTGTGCGCCTAGCAGGGGGCAGTTACTGTGTCAGAGTGAAATTGTTATTGGGCATGTTAAGGATGAGGAGAGGAGAAGAAAAGGAGGTAGGGCAGTGTTGGGCGAGAACCTATAGCAGCAGCTCTCTTTCCTCTTCCCAACCCTATCCCCACCCCCACCCCCCGACTCCTCCTGTTTATTGAGGGCTTACAAAGTACCTGGCACTGTGTTTTGTTTGTATACACATTTTAATTTAATCTTTAACCCTATAATAAGATAGTTACATTGTGGTGTTATTTTAGAGCCTTGTCCATATGTCAGACTATGAAGCCACTGCCTGAAATGAAGTCAAAGGGTGGAGCATGAAGTCTATCATGACATTGTTGCCTAGAACTGAACCTGAGTGAGTGCTTTATCATTGCAACCTGAATGCAATTGGCCAAACCAAGTGCGTTTTTTTTTGTTTGTTTGTTTGTTTTGTTTTGTTTTTTTTTGGAAGCTTGTGTAGGCAGTAAAAGATGTATGAGGCTGGCTGGGAGGTGGAGAGAGTAGAGCAGGGGGAGGAGTTGGGGCTACTTCAGCAGGCCTGTTGCACAATCAAGTCCTCTCCTCGAGTGGAACCAGCAGGGGCTGGTGTGAGATTTCAGGCCAGAAGGGTCAGGACTTGGTGACTGTGAAGATGTGAAAGGGGAAGGAGAGGAATGTCGTAGAGGTTTCAAGCCTGGTGACAGAAGTTCCCTCTTTCCTGCCTCTGTCCTTTGTGAATTCTTACATTCCTAACTCATCTGGTGATGTCCTGTCATTTAAGACTCCATTCAGATGCTTGTGCTCAGCCAAGCCTCTCCTGCCACCCCTCACCTCTCTTCCAGCTACCCTAGGATGTAGCTCTTCCCTCCTGTTGCAACTTTCCATGAAAAAGCTTCACTTCCAGTACAGTCATGTGATTCTCTTTGAAACTCAACCAACTTTGCTTTCGAATAAGTCGCGGTGGGCAAAAGTACATCAATAATAATAAATAATTCAGTAATTAGTAAATAATACAAAAATAAATTCCGTGTTTCACGTATCTCAACTGTAAACCTACTTTTGCCTCCCTGTGTATTTACAGAGCACTATGTTGAGCTTTTTTGAGTACAAGGGTGTTGATTTCTTTAAGATTTAGTTGCTATTGTCTAATACTATGTATGATACATATTACATATTGAATAAACGAATAAACAAATGGGAAATCATGATGCTAGTGCAGAAATAAGTATAAATGAACAAAGTTCACACCAATGTAGAATGGAAATCAACTGTAATTGATTGGATTGTCAAGTGGTGATCTTCCTTTTTGTATTACCAAAAAAAAAAAAAAAAAAAAAAAAAAAAAAGAGTCTACATGAGTTTTAGAATATTTCACCTGTCAGAACTCATTGGATAATAGTCAATGTCACAAACTGTCTCTTTTGAGACAATAATCAAGAAAGAGAAAATCAACAAAATATGCTATATCATACTGTTATCTATGGGTTCTTATTCTCTGTTAACTTCCATTTCCTTAGACAATTTCCTTCAACCACTTTTTATCCAAGTATTTGCTTGATAAGGTTCTGCTTGGTAAAGGTTTTGGTGAACTATAAAATGCCCAAATATTGGACAGTAGAAGGGCAAGAAAGAGAGGAAACACTTTCCAGAATGAGTCCTTTGCTCCATGGAGTTGAATATGATTGAGTCCCAGGAAAGGGCTGGCAGTTTTGGGAAGTAGATAAAAATGGGGTTGCACAGAGCTTGGGATTTAAGAGAGGAGCTGTGGAACGAGGGTGTAACAAAATTCATTAATTTACATCTAGATTGAGAGTTTTTATATTAGGAGAGAAATGCCAATAAAAACAACTTGCCGCCTCATCTCAAATCCAGCATTACGTGTTTAAAAATTATGGCCCTTAGCCGGCAGTCAAAGTTTCTCAGCAGGTTTGTCTTGAAGTAGGGAACTTACTCAGCCATAACTGCAGCATGTTTTAAATCCATACCTTGAAGGAGAATCTCTGTTGGTTGTGTGTTTAGTTATTTGACTATCTGTAATACTGCAGGAAGGTTAGCATGTACTTAATAATTTTTAAGCTCCTGGGACTGGGCTGCAATTGATTTTATCTGCGATTTGTCCAGCGACAAGCACACTATTGAAGAAAAGTAAATATTGACTATAATTTTTATTAATTCATGACCAATCATAAATCAAAGCTGTGGAAAGAGTTTAAGTGGCTCTTCCCAATCCCTGGGACTCAGCTTTCTCTTACCATTTGACCAAAGGTGGTAGCTGGACCCCGGTGCTGCCCAGGGTGGTGGGCTTGAGGGAACTTAGCTGTGCCCTCCCATCTGGCTTTAAAACAATCATGTTTTAAGACTAGGGAGAGTAGACTTTTTAGTTTAAATCTCTCCTTTTCCTTCAGGTAGGACTCCATATTTTAGATTTCATGGATGAATAGGTAACCTTAGTGAGTGATCTGAGACTATAGTACATAAAAATGTGTCAATAGTTCAGGATGACTGATAGCTTCTCTTGCAACCAAAGCTACCTGCAATTTTTTATAGTCCTGCAACATAAGCCATCTTGAACAGATAATCAATTCTATTGCACAAACAGTCACTTCTGTTTACCAAGGAGGCCCACTTTCTCACCCCAAGCAGGACTTTAAAAAAAAACCAAAAACCTACATAATCCAAATGATCAAAACTTCTGAAATGCTGGGTCCCTGAAATGCTAGGACCAGCCACCTGCATCTCCTCTCTGCACTTTGCCCCTGTCTTCCATTACGAGTTAAAGACCAGCGGAACCATTTATGCGGCTATTATACAGGTCAAAGAGAGCTTCCATGACCTGTTCATCTGTATATATGCAAATACCCACACGTGAATATTTTAAACTGATAAGAACAGATACTACACTTGATCTTAGCCAAAAGGCTGAGAAGCGATCACACGTGAATATTTTAGTCAAGGCATTATTTTGCGCCCAGGTTTTGCTCAGATTTTTGGTCTTCAAAGCATTGGAAGAAAATTAATTTTTCTACTTAGAAGAAGTATCAAACTTCATTGAAACAACAGCCTGTCTACAGCAGAAATTAATTTTTCTGAGGTACTTTCTGCATTTCATTGAATTAAGAATTGTTAGAGTTTGAATTTGAAATCTAAATTTTTAGTGAAATCTGAATTTCACTAAAAATATGCTTGTGAAATACAGTTTTTCATTAACGCTGACTTAACTTACAGATAAAAAGTTCATACATTCTTCATCTGTGAAAATGCCATTATAGTGTAGAATTAGTGATGCTGTGTTTCTTACCCATTTCTTCAGTGCAGCACACACAGTGTCATATTGGCCATGGAAATATTGGGTTGTACCCAGATGCAAATGAAGTCATTCATTTATCTCACAAATATTGAGCTTTGAATAATAGGTGGCAGCACTGGTTTTAGATGCTGAGACTGGGGATGCAGCATTGAATGGGACAATTAGGAGGTGACAATTGGGAATATACCAGGGGTGTCCAACCTTTTGGCCTCTCTGGGCTGCCCTGGAAGAAGGAGAGCTGTCTTGGGCCACACACTAAATATACAAGCAGTAATGAAAACTGATGAGCAAAAAAGGTTTTAAGTAAATTTATGATTTTGTGTTGGGCTGCATTCATAGCCATTCTGGGCCGCAGGCGGCCCTCAGGACGCAGGTTGGATGCCCCTGATGTAGGTTCTAATGACCTCAAGTCTAAAATTTTCTTAGTAGCAGTTGGGCTATCAACAAATAATGATTTTGAAGGAATCACTAAATCTCAGAATTTTACCAAGAGGGAAAAAAATCAATAGTCATAAATATCTTTTTCATATTTGAATTTCAACTTGAAATACGGTTGTTATTACTTAAAGTCGGGTACTTTTGTAGTGGGGAGGAGTGGAGTGCAATGTGAAAGCCACTGGGTGTGTCTTTCCAGTATCTAGCAAACAGCTTAGAAACCATATAGAACTCTCATATTTAGATTTTTTTTAAATCAGTTCCAAGTGGAAAGCCAACTTGGGGAGATAGATATTTTTTCCCCAGGTTAACTTGCCTTTAAAAGGATCCTTCAATGACCTGGCAAACTGCTGCCCAGTTCTCAACTCAAGCCACTGTTTTCAGATGCCACGACAGCCTGAAGCAGTAGTTCTCAAAGTTCGGTTCACAGGCCCCTGAGATCCCCGTGACCTTTTCAGTGGATCTACAAGGTCAAGCTATTTTTGTAATAATACTAAGATATTATTTCTCTCACAAGTGTACCGTGAAGTTTTCCATTGTACATTTGGAACGTCTGCATAACTCAGTGAATCAGTATTTTCTAAATGACCAAAATTGCACATGGGTGAAGATCAAGGGCTGAATAGGTCAATGGGTTTTAATATATCAGAGCATGAAAAGTTCACCGATGTGGGTTAAGAGTTCTTTAATAAAAACTACGGTTGTCAAAGTTTGGTATAGTATCAAGGAAAACTATCCAAAATTCTCTGAAAAGGCTATGGTATTATTCCTCTGTTTTCCAACTAAATACCTGTGTAAGAATGGGTGTTCTTTTTGTACTTTAAACAAAATATCACAACAGATTGAATTGCAGCAGTTAGGATACTGCAGCTGTCTTCCATTAAGCCAGGCATGAATAAATTTGCAACAACGTAAAACAATGCCACTATTCTCACTACATGTTTGGGAAAGTCTAAGCATTGTTTATAAAAAATTATCATTTATGTTAATACTAATGGTTTTTAGAGTATGTATTAATGAATTAATAAATATTAAATAATTATTAGCTTTAAGTTGTCACACAGTAAGTATTGATAGATGTAACCTACATCTAAGAAGAAGAAAAAGTTCTTTGGAGTCCACAGTAATTGTTAAGATTAATTAGGAGAGCTTGATGTTAACCAATTTGAGAACTTGTGATCGAGGGCAACGTGATAGGAAATGTACCTTCAGAGAGTTAGGTGTAGAAGTGAGAATTTGCAGCATTTACATTGCCTGTGATCCAGAGTCTGCCCCAAGTTTTCATTCTGAAGCTGCTTGGGAAGTTTAGTTTGAGTCTCCTTAATGGCCTAGGGCTTCCCGTTCTGTGTGTAGTGACAGAACAGGAAGACAAAAAACGGGTACAGTAATTTAGTCAATAGAGTCCATTTTTAATCTCCAGTTTCCTGTGTGCCAAAGTCATGAAATCCTCTTGGGCCATTTAAGAATTTCAAACTACAGGTACTAAAGATGGAGCCTTTTACAAGGCTGGCATGACATTTATTCTTGGAGATGCAGCTTGCAGCTCCGCATGCTTAAAGGAAATCAAAACTGCTTATCTGAAACATCTTCATCATCCATTTAGAAATGAGGAATTCTGCCTGCTCCACTTCCATCCCTGCAGGAAGCTACACCCAGCTGCTTTCTCAGTCTGGACCCGTTCTCAAGGTCACCTATGTAATTTTTTTTCCAAGCTTCAGTGTCCTTAGTCTTCTCGGAGATAATAGCGCCAAGCCCATCAGTCATCATTTCCTCGTCCTCAATTTTCTTTTTGGCTTCCTGCAATTTTAATCCCAACCCTTTGCAATTCCTTTCCATGGAGGCTTAAGTGGCCCCATTTACAACCAATTTTCAGCTAATATTTGATGCATTCTTTTAAAATAAACGCAACTTCCTCCCTCTTCAGGCTTTCTACCTTTGGACCTAATAAAATCATAGGCCCAATCGTGGGCTTGACACTGATATTTTTTGGTTTCATGATTTTTAAAGAAAAATAGATCTTTAGAAATGGGAGTTAGACATTTGTTCCTGACAGACTAATTTCAGAATCTAGTTCTGGCATTAATAAAGGGAAAGAAATTACTCTTTCATCTGTGTTGCACATTGCAGCAGTTCTTACAAAGGGGACAGAGGGGGAGGGAATGAGGGTGGGGGAGATGAGTAAAGAAATCATACATTTTTCTGGGGGGCCTCTTCCTTCTAACTTTTTTTTTTTTTTTTTTGGTTGTCTTATCTCAGGCCCCTTCTGTAAGCTGATCCAGCTCTTGTCGGCCTGACACATGAACCATGCAAAGCTTCTTTTTAAAGAGATTTTAATTCCTGCTTGACAGGCGAGGCTGAAGCCTGTGAGCGACAATAGGTGTGTTTTTCTTTTCTTTTTTCTTTTAAACAAGAGTGAACGCTGCAGTGCACCTGGTATTTCACTGAACACTACATGTATATATACATACGCACACACACACATATTTTTTCCTGGAGAAGAAAAAAACAGTAAAAAAAAGCTAAGCGTTAAGGAATAAAACAGCTCAGTTCACCAGGAGTCACGTACTGAGGAAAGAGAGCCGCCGTTTCTGGCCTGCCTGAAGACTGTTTTTGTCTCTGATCCACTTTCAGTCTTTTAAGGGTTTTACCGTTTTCTCACCTTTCCATAAAACCATCTCATTTCTTTAATTTTTTTAATCCTAGTCTGAAATTCCATTCTTCATTAGCCTTTTGTGGTGAAGTGTCAGCATCATGTCACATCACATAAGATAAATGACATCTTCAGACCCAAGATAGTTGGGCAAACTGACTGTGTCCATTGGCTTGGTGGGGGGAGGAGGAAAGCTAGAAACTGGGATTAATCCTTAAGGATTGTGTGAAGCCAAATCCAGAAAAACAATGAAGTGATTTAGGAGTTGCCTAAATGTCCTTTTGCAAATGTGAAATGAGCTCTGTTTTATTTACGACCATAGCAGATTTCAAACAGCTTTCATTTCCCACCGGTGGTATGCATTGTGAGCAACATTCAAGTCTGAAAAGTCTGAAAGGAATGACGATGGTTCTGATAATGGAGACCGGGACGGCAATGCTGTGACAAGGGTGGTGACAGTAGAGGAGCTGTCCTTTATTAACTGAGCCTGGTGCCAGGCTTCATGTTCAGCACTTTACACACTTTTTTCTCACTCAATTTGCATACCAGCTCTGAGAAGTCAGTGCTGTCATCTCCATTTTACAGAGCAGGAGCAGGAAACAAGGACGCCGAAAGTTGGAATGACCACTCAGTGTTGTGCTTCGGGTAAGCTGGGTGCCAGAGCTGATACCTTGTTGCACAAAGTTGGTTTAATCAGCTTATCGACAGAAACTATTTACATCAAGGGAAAAAGAGCCTCTTATAACTGTAGAGCCCAGCCTCATTTACATACTATTTTTATAAGCTCTCTCAGTGTTTTCAGTTTGCTGATGAGGTAGATGGGCTTACCCCTACTTTGCATTTCTTCACATGCATGGTGCTGTGGTGATGGATGATGTTACATATGATGACTTGGAGGAAGTCTGAATATTAGGGTAAGGAACAGTTCGTGGTTATGTGAACTCTGTTCAGCGTTTATTAATGTTCTCATGGAAGAGACTGTTCTCTTCTAATTACTTAAAAATGGCTTGCATGGGTATACACTTTTCTCACAAGTGCTTGCAGTATCACACATTTCTCAGTGGACATATCTTAAAATGGATGTTACTTCTTTGCAAGAGATTTTCAAAGGTAGTGTAACATTCTGATCTGGAAAGTCACGAACCTACAGGGGTGCGGGGAGGGTGTTGCGAGTTGCTACTGATGAGCTCTGTGACTTTGAGTGAGGCCTGTGACCTTTCTGGGCCTCTCTTTCTCCATCTTTACCAGAAGTAAGAAATGCGAATGTTTCAGTAAGAAACATTCACTGAAATGTTTCAGTGAAATGTTCAGTAAGAATATATTAGAATTTCTTTTTATCTCTTTTGAAAAAGTTAGTGACACCTTGTTCTTGAAATTGTTGTTGTAACTATTATGAACAATTCCATATCTTACACACACTGAAAGACAAATGACAAGCGATTGGAAAACAACTGCAAACTGTGTTTCCCCAATGGCTAGGGACCAAGGTGCTGTGTTGCTATAATTAGTCTTGGGGTCTAGGTTATGTTTTTATCAGATTATCAAATCTCAAAAATTTGGTATTGCCTGCCATGTTTCCTTGCTCGCTTCCTTAATTTCTTCCTTTTTTTCCAATAATTTTGTAAAAAAGCTTGAGCAAGGAGGCCCAGTGATACCTATGAGCAAATATATTGAAGGTAATGGGAGCCAGACTTCATTCCGCCAGAAAAGAAAGTTACAAATATAAAAAAGGAGAAAGCTAGAGTGAACCCCGTGCTGTGTACTGGAATTTTAAGTATTAGTGTACACTCAAGAATTTCTGTAAGTAAAAATTATATAAATAGTAATGTTACCATATGTATATGTGTGTGAATATGTACATATACACACACACAAATGAAACATAGCTATTTCCTGACTCTGCTTAATGAAAGGACCAGGATGTAGTGATATCCCAGTGAATATGAGCACATTTATTGTCCAGATCTTAGTCTCTAAACACCAGTCTTTGCTGAAAGGAGCCACAGATCTTTAAAAAATGTCTGTTTCTAAGGCTGGGGGAGGGAAGGTGCAAAATAAGTTTTGAATATCTTGTTCTGCAAAAAAAATGTAGATATTTTCAAAGAATGATGGATAGTTGCTAGAAGAAGATAGAAGCCAGTTTGAAGGAGTTCGCACTAGGCAAACCTGGGAGCATCTGAGCATCAAGACAATAATGATATTATAGGTCGTAACTCCAAACAAACCTGGCATCCTTGGAGCCACACTGATATAAATAAATGCATGAATAAGTGGGGTAAAGAGAAGGTTTTTCCTTAGAGTAGAATGCTGTGTGATAAATAGAAAGACTGTTGAGAGTAGAAAGATGGTGATTTGACACCATTGTAACAATTCAGGTAAGAAACATCAGTGGATGCTAAAACTAGTGAGTGAAAGCTGGACCGGACCAGGGTATTTGTGTAACCGCAAAGTGTTACCCACAGATTCTTATTATCAAGGGCAACACATTACCTGCACTGGAAAAACTTAGAAGGTTCGACCTTAGTCAAGTGCTCAAAGTTACCATCACCAATGGTGCAACAAACTGACATCATATGTCACTTGCTGGGATTTAATCAGAAGAACACAGCATCACTTCCCAAAAATGTAATCCTTGACTTTTCTCATGAGGAATCCTGACTAGTACCAGTGTCAGGGGGCCATTCAAAATAATTAACCAGCAGCCTTCAGTAGCATAAGCTCAGTGAAGGTTGAGGCAGGGCTGGCTATTGTTCCAGATTCAATGAGACTGAGGAGAGAGGACAACTGAGTACAAAGTGTGATTCTGTACCAGATGCTTTGGCTAGAAAGAACATTATTGATTGGTTGGCTCCACTTGTGGAGTCTCTCGGAGAAGAGAAAATGGAAGTTTTTTGAGCAGTTCCTACGACTTCTCTGCAAGTTTGAAATTCTTTTGAAATAAAAAGTTAAATATGAGTACAGGAATGCTTAGCTTTTAGTTTTTACTCTGTTGTACAAAGTTAAAAGAAATAGTTTCTGAAATCTATTTAATTTTTTATTTTACTTGTATAAGAATCTTACAGGCTTTAACCATTAAATCAGACTTTTAGTTTTGGATTTTTGTGAAATTGTTGTATAGAGAAGAATATAGTTTCATGAAATCAGGGCTTTTCTGGTCACGTGGTATGGTTTGTATACCTACACAAATTCACTCAGATTTGACGGAGAAAAATCAGAACATTAGAGTGTCTTAGGGGCAACACTATGAAAATCATGATAATGGTGAGGCATTTGGGAGTAATGGTATTATGAGTGGGAATAAGGAATTCAGACAACCTGGGCTCAAGTCCTGCCTCTGCCAGTTACTAGGTGTGTGCCATTAAGTGAACTAACCTCTCTGTTTCTCAGCTTGTTGGTAAACTAGCTAATGATAGGACCTAAGTCATGTAGTTATTGTGAGGACTACCTATCACCAGCGAAGTGCTTAAAAGGTATGTGGTGTAGAGTAAATGCTGTGCAACTGTTTACTAGTATGAATTGCTCCTATTGCATCTACTAGAACAACACCTACTTATGTAAAGAGTAGAGATGCTAGTTCAAAGAAATATCATTTGGGAGCCGAAAACCTGGTCCCTCCTCACGAAGGTGGGTACTAACGTCTTGTACTGATCCTTTGCGATGCTTCTCTGATCCCCAAAGCCAGCCCCACCCTTAAGTACCCCTTAGGATTTCTTTACTGTTTTATAAGGGGAAGGCCACACATTTTAGATGTTCAGGAAGAAAAGTGGAAATAAAGATAGGATCAAAGCAAAAGACAAAGAAAACAATATTGGAGAATCAGAGAATCAAGATCCAAAGAGAAATGTTTGCTTTGGCAGAAATACCCAGGAAATATAATGATTGCAGGTCTTATTTCAAGGTCACATATTGAATCTCAGCATGTTTACATATTTACAAATGTAAGTAAATTTATTCACCGAAAGGCATCAGCTCACACAGAATACCACTGACAAAAGGGAGCTGTACTGCTAGGCACCTGCTCCACCCTCTTAGGGACTCCATGTCCCTAAAGGGTTTCCCATCAAGTTCATGACATATTATACATAATACTTAAGAGCATTAAACATTATGCATTTTCATTTATTTATACTCTGCTTCTTTCCTAAAAAAGTTTGAAAAAAATGAATTATCTATTAACCTCATAAGACTAAATTATGAAGGATAGACCAGCATTAACAAAGTATGAAATGAAGGAAGAGACCAGTTGGCAGAGTGAGAGGAGGGAGACTCTGAGCAGTGCCTAGAGAGAGGAGTGGGTAATGAATGACTAATCAGAGAAGAAAACTTACCAGAAATGGAAGAGGTGAGGGCTTCATGGAATATGGCCTTTCTTTCTGCACTGGTGTGGAATTTTAGAACTAGACATACGTTAGAGGTCAGCTGGTTGAGCAAACTCAGGCATAGCTAATCTTGAGAAACATCTCAACACATAACCCAGGAGTTGTAGCTCTGCTTAATTAAAAGTTAGACCCAGGTTCCCTACCCTGAATTAAGTCTCTTTTCCTTATATCATCCTGACTTAGAATATTTTGAATTTTGGATCACATGTATATATTTTAAGAAACACTAGCAACCAATGAGGAGTAAATTACCTAGAATTCCTCATACCATCCAAGCTTTAGGAGTCTTTGGAATATTGTATTTGGAAGTATGTCAAGGCAGCCTATGTAGTGATTTAAGAACTCAGAACCTACAACCAGAACCTCTGGGTTCAAAATTGAGCTGCTACATTTTTCATCTCTAAAATAGTGTTGGGCTAAGAAACAAATGTGCAGCAGTACCTGTTACATACTTAACTACTATATATTTGTCTAACAAGTAGAAGTCAAACCCCAGTCCTTTTTGAAGACTTGGGACATTGACACGACCTGGCAGTAGCCATATAACACTTTTTTTTTCATACAGTGCTCTGATAAATCATTTGCTTTTGTCCATAGGTACAGTTGTCTGGTGGCATTATTTCCTTTTCACATTCCATGGACATCTAGATCTTGATTTGGACGGTTTTTACAAAATGTTCAGTGTCTGACTTAATATCAAAATTACCAAAGAAGGTAAGCTAATTTTATTCGTTTCAATACATGGTAAATAAAAATTAACATGTTTTGATCTAGACTGTATCAAGTTAGAATTTGTTTTTTTTAGTGTTGAAAAAAATTATGAATACAAATTTTAGACAGAGAAAAATAAGATACAGTGAATAAGGAGAAAAACTCGTTTCCCTAAGGCTATGAAAAACTTCATAAAGTCCATATTCATTTCAATTTTTGAAGTCTACAGTATTTAGTTGTCGAAATAATATCATAAATTATGAGGAAATTACAAATAAATCAAGCTGGTTGCTGCAGGACTGGAACAATTAAGCTGAGTGGGAAAGCCTTGGAGATATAAACATTGCCGTAGAAAGCAGCGGGAAGTGGAGGAGAGCCTCTCACACTCCAGTCCAAGGATCCAGGAGGCTTGACCTAAGAGAAAATCTGTTCTGAGATCTCCTGCTCACTTGGTGCCTAAGTTGATTGTTTTATACTGTTGAACATGGAAGGGTTTTTGTTTTGTTTTAAGCAAATCTGGAAAACTTCCAATAACTGGCTTACCTTCGAGTCATCTCTCTTTTCTTTTCTTAGTAGAGCTTGTTGTTCACCTTCTCAATTCACCTCAGACTTCCTGCCCTGCCACCTTGTTGCTTATTTGTCTCAGGATCAGAAGAGAAGCCATAGTTTCAACTCCCTTAGCTCAGGGGTGTCGAACTCATTTTCACTGGGGGCCACATGAGCCTCGCTGTTGCCTTCAAAGGGCCAAGTGTAATTTTAGGGCTGTCTAAATGTAACTATTCCTTAACAGTTAAACGAGAGTTCGGAGCTGCCGCCAGGTAGAAACAAGGTGTCAGGCCGGATAAAACAAGGTGGAGGACTGGATTCGGCCCTCGGACCTTGTGTTTGCCACCTGTGCCTTAGCTTCTGTCTGCCTGGCCAAACGAGCAGGCTGCACTGCCCTCTGTGCCTTTGCCTCATGGAAGGTGGGCCACTGTCTCAGTTCCCTTCTTTCCACGCCCTGGAACCCACAGCAACTTCCCACTTCTCTTTATCACCTACATTCTTGCCACGTTTTCCTTCTTTTCTTCTTCCTTCTTACCTGCTCATCCTTATTTCTTTTTTCTCTTTTTAATTGAATTGTAATGCATATTCCTCAAAATTCTACATTTTAAAATGACAATTCAGTAGTAGTATATTCACAAAATTGAAACACTATCGCCATGATGTAATTCCAGAATGTTTTCATCACCTCAAGAAAGAGACCCTATACGAGTTATAGTTACTCTCCATTACGCTTTTTCTCTCCAGGCTCTGGAGACCACTAATCTATTCTCTGTCTCTACACATTTGCTTATTTGGGACATTATAAAAGTAGAATCATACAATTTGTGGATTTTTATATCTGGCTTCTTTTTGTATAATGTTTTCAAGCTTCACCCATATTCATACATTCTTTTAGTTTATATCAATGCTTCGTTCTTTTTTATGACTGAGTAGTACTCCATTTGGGAATGTAATACATTTTATTTATTCATTCGTCCATTGATGGACATTTGAATTGTTTCCATTTTTTGGCTATTTTGAATAATGCCACTATGAACACTCCTGTACAAGGTTTTATGTGTATGTTTTCGGTTCTCTTGGGTATATATGGTCAAGTGAAGTAACAGGGGCATTATTAAGCATAATTCTATGCTTAATAATTTGATAGAACTGTCAAATTGATTTCCAAAGTGAATCATTTGACATTCCCACTAGCAAAGTGTGGGGGTTCCAATTTTCCACATCCTCCCCAACACTTGTTATTATCAATGGTTTTTATTAAAACACTCTTATCAAATGCAAAGCAGACACTTACCTCTTAGTCTTTTTGGACATCACTTCCATTGGGGAACTCTTTTGAACACTCCTAACTTGTCCTCTCTTCAGAGGATGTTGAAAAATCCCTTCTATATATTTCCATAGCACCCTGTTTTTATCCTGGTGTCCTCATCACACTGAATTATAATTGTCTGTTAATTTTGTCTCGTCCAATACATGTGACTGTATTAGGAAGAATGTGTTAACTTTATCTCTTCCATTACACGTGAACGTGTTATTTCCTGTGGCATATCCTGGGATTAACATGGTGCCTGACACAGTTCTTTAGCCTTATCTTTTTTGGGCAATGGGGCAAATGGAAATATTCATTGGTATTCCAGTATTTGTTAGCTGATATTTAGTGGCATGACAGAGGAGACAGGATTCTTTAACTTGTATGTTTGGTTATTTTAAAAACTACTTTTTCTTTACTATTGTGCTAATACAATATAGTTCCTTAATTTACCAAGAAGTTGAAAGGAGGGAACTGAGGATACTATATGATATCACCGTAAGGGGAAAACACCTACATGGCTTTAAAAATATAAATCTAGCTATTTTTACTTTGCCCATTTTGAAAAGCATAACTGATTGAGAACTGAGTGTGTCCTTTAAAGAAAATACTACCAGTTACATGTAGTAGATTAAAACAGTTGCCAATGTAGTTTGACATGAAAGAGAGTGTCATGAAATTTGTAGACTTTCAAAACTAATGCCCAATTCTGGTGGCGTTTAGTTACAAGTATCAGAAATCTGAGATTCATTAGCATCAGAGTTGAACAGATAGGGATCAGTGCTGGGGTTAAAAGCTGGAAGTAGAATTAAACATAATTAAAGACTTTTAAAAAGTTTGAATTAGAAAGTACAATTTGAAGTTTGACTCATAGTAAATTATAAAGCCCTGTGCATATGTACAAATTAAAAGACATTAAATTAGTTCTTTTGAGAATTTCTCTCCAAAAATCTGTTTTTAAAAATCAATATTTAAGTAATTTTGTTTCCAGTCGTTATTTCATCTCATAAAGATTTGTTCTATTTTAGTGTTTTAGATTATTCTTAGTTGAAATGAGACTATCCTTGGACTAGATAGCCATTTCTTTATTCGATAGTGTTTTCAGTGTGTTCTTGGCAACTCCATCCAGCCTCTTTGCTAGGGTTTTTGTATGCTTCTGGAATGAAGAGGAAAGGGAGGAGAGAAAGAGAGAGAGAGAAACAAATGTAAGTTGGCCCTAGATCAGTGAGATAGTATCAGATGAGGCCAAAATGAATTTGGCAGATGCTCTTCTCATGTTTCCCACTCGAGCACACACATATTGTTACTTGGAATGCCACTTGCATTTCTTTCATACTTAAAAGACTTTTCTTCAGCTTCAGTAATAAACTTTTAACTTCAAATAGGAGCCAGGAATGAAGGTTGAGGTTTTTGTTTTTTAAGTTTCTAAATGTGCTTAATATGGACATTTTGCTGTTAAGAGGTCATTAGTCAATAATAAGATAGATTCATTTAAAGCATAGAAATGAAAGTGTGGAGGGGCAAAGACAGTGAAAGGGTTAGTATCTTTAGTGTCATGTAGATCTGAGTTTGAATCCACATTTTTCATTCAATAGTTGCATGACTTCTGCAAATTAATCTGTCTAGCTTTCCTTATATGGAAAATGGGCATATTAACTTTTATGGTGTTTGTGGGATAGTACATGAATTTAATAACACAGAGAAGTCACTCAACAAGTGGTAGCTGTTTCAAAATTATCTTACTGGAAAAAAAAGTGGCTCAATAATTCTTAGCAGAAAACTAAGTTTTCTTATCAAAGAGTCTTTTTAATATCAGCTGGATACTTTATTCTCATGATGTTCAATTTAGATATAAGTAGTAGTTCTATTTTTCCTGGTTCCTGTATGTAAACATGGTGAACAAAGAACAAAAAGAAAAACCTCTAGTGTTGGAACAGATAAACTTGTATAGGCAAAATAGTACAGTACCACGTAGTGTTTATTTAAAGTTTATTAAAATTGAATGGGAGTAGTAAGGATACATTATTTTGTTTCTTGTGGTATTTATGTCACTGAAGATAACAGAGAATTAGCTTTTAAAAATACATAATTGTATCTGTATTTTCAGAAGAAATATGTTTATCTCCTATGTGTCTCAAATATATATTTATATATGGACTATATGAGATCGATAGATATTTTAAATTATACAATATGTAATATGTTTTAATTATATAATATATAATTTAATATAAACATAGTGTATATTATATAATTTAACACAAACATAGTATAATATGTTTAGATTATTGTATCACATTTATTGTGATAGAATATATTATATATCATATATTTCTAATATATATAATATATATAGATATTATATATATATCTTTCTTTCCAAAGGAAAGGGAGCTAGGTAACCTTCTAAAAAAGTTCATTCCTGTTATTTCTAAAATATTTATTTAAAAATAAGCTTAGGACACAAAAACGTGCAAAAAGAACAGTGTTCCCATGTAGCCTTCACCCAGCTTCCCCTTTGCTAGTATCTTGAATAACCATGGCAAATAATCAAAACCAGGAGATTTTCAGAACTTAACTCATTCTACTCTTTTTAAATAGAAGAAATTCTTTAGTTCTCATTTAATTATACTTAAGCATACTTTTTGAGAATCAGTACACTTAATGTAAAGACATTTTGAAGTAAGAACACCTTCAGTTAAACCTTGGCTCTGCTACTTAATAATATTCCTGTGTGACCCAGAGGAGTTTTCTCAGCATCCATGGCAGTCTGTTTCTTCATCTGTAAAAGGGGAAATCATTTCCCTTGCAGAATTGTTGCAAGGGTTGGCAGTTATGTGTGCTCAAGAGTCTTTTCAAGAAATTCTAGTTTTCATTATTATTGTTCTTTTTCTGTGTTTTCATGAAAATTGGAAGTAGCTGGTCATTATCTTTAATGAGGTATGTGTGTACTTTTGCACTTTGTGAATACTTAGGAGTTAAAGGACCAGTAACTGGTAATATGTTAAAACGACTTCAAGGTTCCTCTGTGTTCATCTCTTTTGAATGTACCTGCTGCATAGCGCCTTGGCTTTCCTTTCTCTTCCCCTCCCTTACTTTACCTGTACAGACAGCTCATGTCTCTCTACCTTTTTATACCTGATAGTTCAGAAGTTATTCCTCTCATTATACAAATTATATTTCTTCTCCAGGTGTCTTTTGTTCTGTGGATTCAATGTAACCTGGTAATTTTTAGATGTTTGTTTTATTTTAAATAACACTTAGCTCCTGTTTTGTAAGTAGTTGATTATAGCCCTAGGAAGAGATGCCTGCTTTAAACCCAAGCTGATACAACTAGCTCCTAGTGAGCCCCCCACAAAAGTTGCCCCCCAGGGAACACTGCTTCCAGTGGTGTGATGTGGGCTTACCGTGCTGCTGCCTGGGGGTCTGCAGAGAGAGGCAACAGTGATCTGTGTCTAAGCCCATCCACACAGTGTCATCTCTCTCCTTGGGCTTCCCTGTCAAAGGCACAAGTTCAGGGCCCTGCTCCTTACTGTACTTGGTCACTTCATGTAGCCCAGAAGTGCCTAACCCTATTTAAATACTTTAAAATGACTGTTTTCTGTATTGGCCATAAATGTGTTTTCTGGTAAGACCTTCTAGTCTTACCCTCAAAAGATAGTTTTCAGTTGATTTGGAATAGAAATTGTCTACTTTTAATTTTTACTTATTGGGCTGCAGGTTGGGAAGAGCCAGGGACCTTGCTAGTCTCTTCTGCAGCATCTCCGCCTCCTGTAACCTAGCTTCCTGCTCTCTTGAAGTCTGTGTAATCTACTCCTGTTTCCAAGTGTTTTTGTTTTATGATTTCGTTCCTTTGAACTTCTACCATTTTCATATTTTCCAACTTTCCATTTTCAAGAGAGGAACCGTATTTTCTTGTACCTACATCTTATTCAAATGTGTTTAAGGAATGTTTGAAAATGTTCTTTATGTTTTAAACTCTCTCTTTTAGGCTTTAGCAAGTGGCATATCGTTTCCTGCTTCAGTTTTGGCCTTAGGCCGACCAGCCAAGGCTGAAGTGTGGGGTGAAAAGTTCACTCTCCGGAAGTGCTGCTCAGGGCGGAGTCACGTGAGGAGCAGCAGCCTCCGCAGAGTGGTAATTCCCTGCGGATGCTTCTCTGGGAGAAGGCAGCGCATAGGGCCTTTTCCTCAGTTCTGCTTTATGTGCTTACATTTTTAATGAGTGCGTGACACTATTATTATTCCAGGAACTCATTATAATGCCCTTATTATCGCCTAGATCAGTGTTTTAAAATAGAAAGTCGTAACCCATTGGTAGGTTATACAATCAACTTTATAAATAGAGATCAGCATTAAAAAAAAGGAAATAGAAAATGTGAACAGTGCATTGTGTGTAATTAGAACATGTTCTGTAAAACTCGTTTGATGTCACATGTATACATGAACATATAAACATACTTTTTCGTGTGCTTGTGCATGCATGGGTGTTGGCATTCAGACACTTCCTTTTATCCACAATTCTATTCATCCCAGTACCTAGTTTTCTCAGTATATGTACTTGTCCGTGAATATGTTCGGTTTCTTATTTTGAATTTATTGTACCTGTGTTTTAACTTATGTGTATTATATATCTTATTTTGTTTTTTATTTCCTTTACTCAGGATTATATTTTGAGGCCTGTGAATATTGTTATATACACATGTACTCCATTGCATCCGACTGCTCATGGTACGATGCAGTGTGCCAGGAGCACAATTTACTTACAGTCTCTGCCATGGATGGATTTTCATGTTGTCTCGTAGGATCAGGGTTGCTGTGAACAGCCTCAGACATGCCCCCTGTTGGAAAATACCAAAGGACATTTATTTAGGATCTAGACTGACAGTAGAATTGCTGGGCCATGGGGCATAGGAATATAACTCAGATACTGTGAACAGGATTAAGTTCACAAGTTCTCTCAGATCAGCATGAGAACGACTCACCAGTCCACACTCCTCCCAGCGGTACTAGTGTTTACATACCCACACTCTTGCCGATACTTAGCATTACTAAGGGTTCTAAGTTTCCTCATTTCCATCTAGTGGGTGTAAAATAATATCTTTTTCTCTTAGTTGGCTTCTATCTGACTACTGATGAATTTGACCAGCTTTTTATATGCTTGCTGTCTTTTGGATTTTTCTCTTCTGTAAATTCCCTTTCAAATTCATTGCATATTTGTCTACTGGAAGTTTTTTTTTTTCTAATGATTTACAGAGGTTCTTTATATATTCCAGATAGTCCATAGCTGGTTTTAGGCAAATATTCTCTTAGTCTGCCATTTTTTATTCATTTTGTCCATTACGTTCTTTTTGTGAACAGAATCTTAATTTTGACATAATTTAGTTTATCAATTATTTTACTTTGGAAACTTGGTGAAATAAATTATTTTCTGTCCTTCTGTTATAGAATTATTTGACATTATCTATTATGTTACCATTATAGTGTTATCTTTACTATTTAGGTCTTTAATCCGGGTGAGTCCGTGTGTGTGTGTATGATAGTAGGTAGCAGTCCAGTTCTCTCTTTCTACGTGGTGTTTTGTTTCCTCAGCAAGTTGGTGCCATCTTTGTCCTCTTCCTTCTTCCACCTCAGTTCATGCTGCGTTGTTAATAGAACTTGGTTGTATATATATAAATATCTGAGCAAAGTAAGTCCTCCTTACTGGTTTTTGTTTTCAAAGGTACATGTGAACTTTATCTTTCCACATGAGTTTTGAAGAATCTATTAGGTTCCTCAAAATACAACTGAAATTTTAATTTGGGTTGTTTTGAATTTATACATTAAAACAGAAGAACTAACATCTTTTTAATAAGTTGATCCATGCAGGAGCTTTTACTGTCTCTCCATTTATTCTGTCATCTTGTACAAACCTTACTACAGTTCAGATTATTCTCCACAGACATATAAGGTATTCTTGTTAAAACCTGTAGTCAATAGAAGATGAAGATAAACAATACAAATAACCTATAGAGTGATTCTAAAAATACTTATAGAAACCGAGGTGTTAGTAGTTATTACATTAATAATATTCTTTGATCATGGGTTATTTGTACAAGAAGAAAATTTAAAGATAATCTTAGTTACCTTAACATAAGAAAACTCATCCCCAATGAGTAAATGACTCACTCACGATTACAGAGTCAGATAGTGAGAGGGCCTCAAACTGAAATCAGGTTTTCTAATTCCTAGTTCATTACATTTGCCAACAAGCTGTACCCATAATGGCCATTTGTCTCTGGTATCTTGGCATGTAGTGTATTTTCCTCTGTGGTAGAATTCATGTTATAGTTTGCTTCTGTGTCCAGAGAAATCAACTTCTCATCTCAGTGATGCTCACAGAAAGAATGGTTGACCTGCGAAAGGCATATGACAGAAAAGAAAAAAAAAGCCTTTCAAACAGCATACAGTGTTCTTATTCATGATGGTGAGTTGGCATTTGGGACCCTGCATTCTAGCTGTGGTTGATAGACCCTCTAAAAAACATACACAGTGGTACTTGCACAAAATAATTGTCACACATTAGCATGTTAATGAAGTGTTAGAGTGTTAAGCATGGCTGGCACACGGAAGGAGGAGAGAAAGGATCTGTCTTTGCTGCTGCGTCAGCCAGACTGCACAGTCAAATGGAGGCAGGGCTCAGGGTGACTGGCAGGGCATTATTCATTCTTGACGTGCTCTTTCTTCCTCCCCCCACGTGCATGCTGAAATTTGTTTTTTGCTGTCTTTAACCCATCTAATGTTCCCCCAAATAAGTTGGTTTGGGGACATAAATGAGTGCTCTTCCCTTTTTCAGACAGACAGCAGAACATATAAGGGAATAATTACAAGACTAATTCCTCTGTTTTAATGACATCAATTGAATAACATTAAAAAGTCAAAGCCCACATGATTGCATAGCATTTTAACTTGGCACATTTGAATCTAAATAACATGCCATTTTGCTTTGAGCTTGTCTTGTGTAGCAGGGCCATTAACTTAAAAACCCAAATTTTGTGTGTGTGTGTGTGTGTGTGTGTGTGTGTGTGTGTGTGGCTGGTCATGTTGGTGGGCAGCAGAGAGAATTCTTGAATGTGTTCTGAAGGTTGGCAAGATGTCAGTCTGCTCTTGTAGCCAATGCAGACACTGCTCTCCCACGTTGGAAACCATAGAAATGCTGCTGAACTGCCATATGGCCCAGTGATTCCAAAGCCACATCTTAGGGCTCAGCCTTTCTTCTGGACTTCAGTTTTTATTCCCCACCCCCCCACCTGTCAAGATTTCTTTACCCAGCTGTTCCTTGCCTACTGACTCCCCATCAGCTCAACACATCTAAAACTGAGTTCATTGTCTTTGGCTAAAACCCAGGTTTGCTTTTGAGTCCTCTATTTCTGGAAGTGTTAGAAGTACTCCCCCAGGCTGGTAGGCTTACGCCTCCCCATCCCTATCCACTGAGTCCTGATCAGTACTGCTATGCAGTGCCCCTCATGTTTGTGCCGTTCTTCCACTCCTGCCACTGTCCCTTAGTGTAGCGCTAATCACTCACACCTGCAGGCTTGCGACTATATCACTGTCTTTTTACCAAACTGCCCTGCATAGTTCAAAATTCTCCTGGACTCTGGCATCAGATGTGACCTAATATCTGTTCTTGGGAAGCTTACTTAACAACTTTTATGAGCCTATTTTCTAATAACAGTAACAACTCATATTATTTTGAAGATTAAGGAGACATAAATGCCAAGTGCCAAGCATGGTGCCTGGCATCTAATAGGTGCTCATCTTGTACCACCCTCTGCCTTGATTTCGTTCGACAGTGACCTCTTTCTTTTCTAGATGTACAAGTTCCTTCTTACTGTTTTGTTTCTGTAGGTCCCCTTTTTTCAGCTCAGATTTTACCTTGCTTGATTATCCCGGTTCAAAGCAGCCTTTCCCCCCTGCTCCATCACTCCAACCCATTGCTTTTATATTTGGGGCTTTGTAAATCTCTTTATTGCTTTGAAATTATCTTGCATATACTTGTCTAACTTTGGCTGTCTGTCCTCGTTCTTACTTCACTAAAATGTGAGCTCTGTAAAAGCACAGGCTGTATCTGTTGGCTTTGCTGCTGTGGCCCAGAATGAATGAGGGAGCCCTAGATTTCTTCTTAAGGCTCCTATTTGGAATACACAGCAGGTGCAGTAGGAAGAGGATGGGGAGGAAGATCCTAAAGGCAGAGATATAGACATGTAGGAGATGAACCTACATTGATGGGCCTTTGTATTTTATACCTTGAAGAATCATCCTAGGGGTAGTGAGTGTAAGGAAATACCTGAGTAACTCCATAAAATTAAGTTTTTCTTGCCCTGACTGGTGTGGCTCAGTGGGTTGGGCGGTATTCTGCGAACTGAGTGGTTGCAGGTTAGATTCTAGGTCGCAGCACATGCCCGGGTTGCAGGCCAGGTCCCCATTTGGGGGTGTGTGAGAAGCAACTGATGGGTGTATCTTTTGTATATCAATGTCTGTCTCCTCTTTTTCTCCCTCTCTTCCCCTCACTCTAAGAATAAATAAAATCTTTTAAAAAACTAAGTTTTTCTTTGTTGGATCAAATAAACTTCCTTATGGCTATCCCATTTTTGGCCTTGAATTTCTTTCAGCCTTGCCTTCATCCCTGCCCAGGACTCAGCATGCTTTGTCCATTACCAGGGCCTTAATCCTTTTTTGTAATTTTACTTCATGCTATCTAACCCTGCTTTTAGTGACCACAGATTCAATCTTGCTAAAGGGTTGGCCTCCTACTGGCTCATGCTCCTCCCCAGCCTCACTCTCCATCTCTGTAACCCTAAAAAGGCATGCACCACCAGTCTGTCATTTTTCCCCATTCAGTGGACACATAATAAGCTCATAACTTGTACACTGTACGAGGCTGTCCCATTTCAACTGTAGTATTAAATCAGAGTGGACCATAGCACACTGACCCAGCCTGCTGTGGTGGGGGGAACTGTGGTCTCCCTGTCTCTGTGACCTCTCTCTCCTTCCACCCCGACATACGCATTTCCCTGCCTCTGAATCTTCCTAATCCACTACTGTGTGTACATTTCTTAGCTGCTGAGAAAAATTCAGTGCTTCTTCATCTACCCTACGCTAAACTCGAACTTCTTAGCTTAATATTCAAGGCTTGCCCAATCTGGATTCCACCAAGTTTCCAGTCATCACTGCTAATTAAGCACTATGCCCTGCTTTGCCCAGGCCCACCAGCTACGTTTGCACTGAGGTATTTTAGCTTTGTCACAGCTATGTCTCCATCTGGAATGACCCTCCCACTCCTTCATGCATTTCAAGACTGTGCTGTATTTCAGTGCATAATTCAAGTCCTGATGCTTGTGGAAACATCTCCAACTTTTCCTATTAATCTTCTCCTTCCATCCCTCCCCTTGAACTTCACTTTTTCCCCAATGTACCCTTCATTGGGTGGTAGCTTCTGCTTCTCACAGTGCTACTCATCTCACTGTGAGTATGGTGGGTACCCACTCATCTTGAAAGCTCTTGAAGGGAAGGAATTTAGTTTTCTTCCTTAAAAAATGTTGTAAATATTATAACTGTTCTCAGTTATTGATGAAGATGATAATGATATCTGCCATTTTTCTGGGCACTGTCTCTCACATATTGTGCTGTATGTTTTGTATGTATTATCTCCTTTAACTTTCCCATTACTCTGTGACATAAAACATGTATTTTACAAAGGAAAATGAATTTATTCAGCTGCTATTTGAAGGAGTCTAGTTTCAAAAGTCTGTCTGATCTGAAAGCTTGTGCTCCTTCCACTCTCCAGTGATGGTGGCCCTATGTAGTATGTATTTGAAACTTTAGGATAGAGGTCAGAAAAGGAGAATGAGCTTTTTAATGTGGTTTGAGTACTTTGGAGTCTGTTCCCACGGAGAAGGAATAGTAAAGGCAGGGAAAGACTCAAAGCCGATCAGTGAGATTAACACAGACACATGAAATTCTTCTCTATGTAAATATGTTTTTCTTCTTGTTTCCGCATCAGAAGGTGAATAGGCAGCCAGTTCAATTAAATCAGGTCATGGGAAACATTGACAAATAGATGAAGTAATATCATTGATATCATTGGAGATGTATTTTAGCCAATGGTTTTCAACATTCCCTTAAACTTGTTTCACTAGAGATATGTACAGGTGAGAAAATTATTGATTTTTTCTTCTTCTGTACTTTCTTGAGAGCCAGACTTGTTTAGTGGAAGGATCACAGCTTTACAGCAAGTCCACATGGTTTTAAGCTTATATTGAATATAAGAGGAGAAAGACCTGAGTGTAATTTCTACAAACTTGGTTGTAAAATGAAGCAATCCAATCTCAGCCTTTGAATTTGTCTTTTAATATCCAGCAAGTTCTATATCCTTCTATCATCTTTATTTTCGCTTTCGCAAAGGTGTATGTTCTTCCATGTTTTCATCCAAATGATTGACCTAGGACATTCACTTAACAGCACTTAAGAAAGAACAAACTGACAATAACCAGAGAGGAGGTGGGAGGGAATAATGGGGGGAAAAGGGGGAAGAGTTGTCAGGAACATGCGTCAAGGACATTTGGACAAAATCAAAGGGGAATAGGATCAAGGGTGGGAGGTGGGGATGGCTGGGGTGGGTGTGTGGTGGGGAAAATGGAGACACTGTATTTGAACAACAATAAAAATGTGGAAAAAATAATAGAAATAAAGAAAATATATATTAAAAAGGCTTTAAAAGGTTAAGTATAACCTCAGTAATAACAATGTTTGGTATTAATTTTTTGGATCCACATTATCATTTTCTACACTTAAATTATTACTATCATAATTTTAAAAGTCGCAATGAATGGACACCAGGTTCATAGAACCTCTGAGTTCTAACTAAATATTGATGTCAACCTTTTAAAAAATCCTTACCCAATGCTTATGTTTATTGACTTTAGAGAGAGAGGAAGGGAGAAAGAAACATTGATGTGAGAAAGAAATGTTGATTGGTTGCCTCCCATATGCTCCCAGACCAGGGATTGAACCCACAACCTAAGTATATGCCCTGACCAGGAACCAAACGGGCAAACTTTTAGTGCCCGTTTGTGATGATGCCCCAACCAACTGAGCCACCTGGTCAGGGCTAGTTTTGATGCAGTGTTGTATGATAGGAAGATCATGGAAATAGAATTTCTCAGATATTTGGGGCAAGTAGTTAACTCTCCCAGGGTCTAGATTCCAAAAAACAAAATTAGAGAATGAGACAAGATGATCTCTAAGGTCTCTTCAGCTTAGCACTTTTCAGAATCTATGACTCTGTGTCCACTTCTGGACTCATTAATCTCTCCTCCAAAAGAAAAACTAGTGTCAGCAACATCGGAAGAAATAGAAACAGTATGTTTATAAGGATTATAAAGAGTGTTTCTGTACTCTGTGTTAAAGACAGCAGTGTCTTTGATCATCAGGAAATGAATAGGATGCATGAAAGGGACTCCTCATTGTGTATGATATGAAGTTAAAAAAAAAAAAAACAAAACCCAAAACCTGGATGATAGGATTCTGCCTGTCCAGACATGGCCAAGAGAGTGTTGGAACTAGGGTGGTAACTGTCCCACCTTTAAAACTTGAAGTAGCCAAAGATAATCTTACTATCATAATACCACTGATGAGTATACTTTATTGTTTGCTTTCAATGTGCAGGGCCTTACATCCAGGATCGACTTAGTGTTGAGTCAGTATTACTATCTCCATTTTTCAGGTAAGAAAACTGAGGTGTAAGAGATGTGACTTCCTCATGGTCACACACAAACTGGTAGACTCACTCTCCAGTTGTGTCTAGTTGTGTCTGACCACTGAACCCCGGTTGTTTCCGCTGGATTATTTCTGTCCACACCAGATATTCTGCCGGAAGTATCGTTTACAGGCCTAAGATCGAGCTCTCTCTATAGTTAGCGGTGTATAACGTGTGTGCTGAAACTCACTACCAGATCTTTTCTGGTGTTATGACTTAATTAAATGTGGAATAATAACGAAGACACACTTCTCTTGGAAGTGTGAAAACACTGTTTACACCTGACAAAATCAACTCACTGTTATGTCTATCAAGGCATAAGAATGCAAATTGCAAAGTGCTAGACAGAGGCCTTTTCTATCATCTTATTCTTAAAATTAGGGGTAATACCAATGGTGTAAAATGAATATTTTTTCAGTTGTACTTTTCTTTCCTAAAATAATCATGGAGCACCTGGTCATCATTTTTACAATAATGTATTGCCTACAATAAATAAAGAAAAATGTATTTTTCTTTGCAAATTGTAGTATTGTATGAAAAAAATACTATAGTACTATTTTATTTTAAAATATTTTAAATTACAGACACAGTATTTTAGAATATGGACTTTTTTTAGATTAATGCCTCTGGTCAGTTTTTACTTTGGTTTACCTGGTTCCTAAAGTAGTTACCTTAGAGCCCATTACGTGTTTGGTCTTTTAAAACTAAAGTTTAATTCCAGTTGCAAAATTATTTTTTTATTCCAGAATTTTGAACCAGGGCTCAAGCAAGGACTTGTTTTCTACTGAGTGAGTGAGATTTCTAGAGCTGTGCTGTCCAATATGGTAGTCACTATTCACTGGATATTTACATTTAAAATAAAATCTAGTGTTAAAGCAAACTAAAAATTCAGTTCCTCAGTCACAATAGCTGCATTTCAAATATTTAGTAGCCACATATTATTGGATGAGGCACTACTAGGTTGGGAAGTGTAGACATACAGCATTTCTGTCATTTCAGAAAGTTCTGTTGGACAGTCATGACCTAGGGTCTTTGTAATGATTTTTTTTTTAAAAGACTTATTTGTTTTTATGGTAATTTAAAAAGTAAGAGCAGGGTAGGGCTCATAGCAAAACTTAGGGGAAGGCACAGAGACTCCCCGTGCACCTCTGCCCCCACGTGCACAGCCTCACCCCCCACGTGCACAGCCCCCCCCATGTGCACAGCCTCCCTGTCGTCAGTGTCACCGCCAGCGCCTTGTTCGCTGAGACTGATAAAACTGCCATGACTCATCATTATCACCCAAAGGCCATAGTTCACAGTATTGGTCATTCTTGGTGTTGTGTGTTTTATGAGTTTGGACAAGTGTATAATCATGTGTATGTATCATTATGGGACAAAGAATATTTTCACTGCCCTAAAAACCTCTGCGTTCCACCATTTCATCTCTCTCCACCCTTCTAATCCTGGGCAACCACTGATCTTTTTACTGTCTCTGTAGTTTTCCTTTTCTAGAATGTCCTACAGTTGGAATCATGTAGTATGTACCTTTCCAGATTGGCTTCTTTTAGTTAATAATATTCTTTTAGCTTTCCTCCATGTCTTTTCATGGTTTGATAACTCATTTCTTTTTAGCCATGAATAGTAGTCCATTATCTGGATGAACCACAATTTCTTTATCCATGTCCCTGCTGAAGGACATCTTGGTTGCTTCCAAGTTCTGGCAATTGTGAATAAAGATGCTGTAATCATCCATGTGCAATTTTTTATGTGGGTATAAGTTTTAAAACCCCTTCCGGTGACTAACCAATGAGCACCACTGCTGTATGGTAAGAGAAGACTTTAGTTTTATAAGAAACTGCCAAACTGTCTTCCAAAGTGGCTGCACCATTTTGCATTCCCACCAGCAATGTTCGAAAGTTTCTGTTGACCCACAGCCTTCCCGTTCTTTGGTGGTGTCAGTGTTCTGGATTTTAGCCATTTTAGTAGATGTATTGTGTTAACTCATTGCATTCATTTGTATTTTATGACATAGGATGTAGAACATCTTTTCATATGCTTATTTACTTTCTGTTTATCTTCTTTCATGAGGTGTCTGGTCATTTTTAAATTGGGTTGTTTTCTTTTTTAAAAAAATATATTTTATTGATTATGCTATTACAGTTGTCCCATTTCTCCCCCATCATTCCCCTCCACTCTTGCACAACCCCTTCCACCCACATTCCCCCCCTTTACTTCATGTCCATGTGTCATAAGTTCTTTAGCTTCTACATTTCCCACACTATTCTTGCCCTCCCCCTATTTTCTACCTACTGTCTACGTTTTCTTACTGTTGAATTTTAAGAGTTGTTTGTACATTTTGGATAACAATCCTGTACTGGATATGTGTTTTGCAAATATTTTCTCCCTGCCTGTGGCTTACCTTCTCATTCTCCTGACATTGTTTTTCACAGAACAAAAGTTTTTGAGTTTTTGAAGTCCAACTTATTAATTATCTTTTTCACAGATTCTGCCTTTGGTGTTGAATCTAAAAATTTATTGCCCTACCCAAGGTCACTGTGGTTTTCTCCTATCTTCTTGGAGTTCTTTAGTTTGGCATTTTACATCTAGGCCTGTGATCCATTTTGAGTTAATTTTTGGGAGGGGTATAAGATTTGTGTTTAGATATTTTTTTCTTTGCATGTTGATGACCAGTTGTTCCAGTACCATTTGTTAAAGAGACTATCTTTGTTTTATTGTTTTTCCTTCTCTACTTTGTCAAAGCTCAGTTAACTATATTTATGGGAGTTTATTTCTGGGCTCTCTGTTCCATTGCATTGATTTTTCAGTTCTTTCGCCAGTACCACACTGTCTTCATTACTGTAACTTAATGGTAAGTCTTAAAGTGGGTGGTGATGATCTGCTTTTAATAATCTGTTTATTTGGATTAAGACAGTATATATTAGGTTGTTGCCATAAAAGGTAGCCAGATCTTAAAGCCAGTAGGGATTGGTAGGGGTAGTGTACTTTGTAAACTCTGATACAGGGTTCTAATTCCACATAGCTAGCTATGTATTATGTTGTTTGCTTTAATATGTGTAATAACACTGCTCACTGTAATTTTACCTTGTTTCATAATTGGTGTTCTAAACAACTATAATTATATTAAATCATTGCACTGCTGGTTTTGATTGGTTGGACCTTTCGTGAGTGGACCTGGTAAGGAGTAGCCACAGACTCAGACTAATTTGGTGTAACATCCTAACACAGAGTCTTAAGTTACAGAACTACTTGTTTAAGTTCATTCTGTAGTCAAGAGATTGCCCTACAGAAACTAACTCCCGAAGGCCGCGGGGAGTTCCGCAGACTGTCTGGTGGCTGTCTGTCCAAGTTCCTTGAGGCAGAGAAAAGAGACAACAGATCCTTGTTCTTTGACAGCTTGATTGAATGTATTCAGTCCCGAGTTTTGAATAATTTGTTTAACTAGAGATATTTTGCACAGTGAATAAAATTTCTTTGGTATGAAATTTAATCCTTATAGTATCTTCAGAATAATTGTAACACTTGCCAGATCTTTATGTCTACTGTCCAGCTCTGGGTGGGTGTCCAAATACCTTTACTATTTGAGAATGAAACTCTACTCTGAATTTCTGATTTTTCATCCCTAATAAGAGCTAGGAAGTGTAGAAAATATGTCTCAAAAAGAAGATACAGGAGATGATTGGCTTTAAACAGTTTCTCTTGATATTGCTCCCTGCAAGCATTCAATATTTGACCAATTTTCTCTAATTCTTATGTTTCTCATTTATTAGCAAGTAGAACAATGTATAAAAATAATTCGCAAACTGAAGAATTAGCTCAATGGTAATTTTAGAAAAAATGACTTGACAAACATACCTCCAAGACTTATGTGAAAATGAACTTGAACCGGGAAAACAATTTATTCTCAACCAGTGCTTGTTGTTCTTTAAAATCTTTTATGATTATAAACATCTTCACCTAAAATTACTTGTTGTAAGTTAGCTTAATGTAATACTTCTTGCTCTAGTAAGGCATCATTCTGTCTTTTCTCTTTCAACCAGTCCCCAGGCATATTATAAAGGTGAGGGAAATGTTACTCACCTCTTGTGCCCCAGCAACCCACCTCCTGTGCCCCAGCAACATACCTCCTTTCAGAACTCTATTTATGGAGCGGACTTGAAGCAGGAGTGAGTGGGTGTGTTGGTGCCTTCAGTGATGTAATCTTAGCTTCCTGTGTTTGGGAGCTTAGGAGGGTGTCAGCTGTTTATTATGCTTCCACATTCTATCCAATTCAAACCTGGTCCCATTAACACTTGGAAAGCCTCTGTAGTCAATCAAGAGCGCAAGCCAAAGAATTGATTCAGCATATGGCTCTACAGTATTTACTATCCTAAAAGTTTTCTCTGCTTAAATCATAACCTTATCTCTTGTGCTTGCCATGCTTGAAATTGGTTGGCCCCTTTGAGACTGGCAAATTGTTTAGGTTGTATTTGTTTTATAATCCAGTGTAGTTCTGAGTAACAGAAATAATTTAGTTAATATAATCATTTCTATTTACTTTTCCTTTTTCAAAGTAAATGATTTCCCTAGTCTTGGTTAGCAACTCAACTACCCTTCTTGAATAAAACTGCAGAAAATGTTGCTTTTGCCCTGTGGTGGTCCTAATTTGTTTACCATGTTTGGAGGCTCAGGACAGAAATATAAAATGGGTGACTCTAGGTTTCCAAGTAGTGGCTGACCCGTGTGAGGCTGGAATACTTTCTTAATGTAAGGAGTTTAGAGAACTCCTTAAAGAAGGGAGAGAGGCAAGCAAAGTATTGATTATTTATTCTTAAAATAATACTGTCAAAATTCTGGATGCTCCTTATTCTGTGTGAAAGGAGGCCGTGGATACATATGAAAGGATAAATGGAAATCACGCAATGTTTGAAAACTCAAAACCCTTTGTTCTTAGTCCCTGCTTGGTATGATGGATTTTGGAGAAAACAGTATGTATTTGTAGTTTCTATTTCTATTTAACTTGATTTTCTAATCTTTCATATTTGGCCAGCTACTTTCTGAGAACATATTGTACACATGTTCTGATGCTGTTTGAAGGCCCTTTGAGAGACAAGAGTTGATTGAAAGCTTTCAGTTCTACTGAAGTGGGTGGCCAAAGAGCTGGAACCGAACAGCTGCCGTACACCCATTGAACTTTTGTCATTTATAAATTATTTTCCATGCCATCTGGAGCAAGAATGGTGCCATGGCTTAGAGAAACTCTTTGTGGGGTGTGTTCATATCCAGTGCTTATATAATTTGCTTATTACCACATTCTACTGAAGTTTTAAAATCTTTGTTCGCTTGGAGGCTTCAGATACAAATAAATATGAGTGATTTCTTTAAATGTCAGAGTAAAGACACAACCTCCACCCCCACCAACATTTCCTCCTCCCTCTCTCCCTTCCAGTGGCTACATCCTGCCTGCTTTCAGCTCCAGTGGAAAGAAAATACATTAATCCCAGAGCCTCCATGAGGTTTCCTGTTTGATGACATAATCAGAAAGCCCTCCTAGCATTGCCCTTGGGGTGGCTGCCTGGATGTGATGTTGTCTTAGTGGGCGTAACTCAGCCTTCAGAAAAATCAGCACAGGCCATAAACTCAGAGCCTGAAATGCATTTATATCATGTTAAAAGAAATAAAGCTGTGGACATGTCTGCAGCACTGGTGGGGGATTTCATTAATCTGCAGCTTCTCGCTGGCATGGAATGCATTAGCTGGTGACTTCCATGCATATGGCGTGAGCTGGTGCAATGCCACCAGCAGGAGGTAGCCGAACTGCTTCAGTGTAAGCTGTTAAACCAAATCTTGTGGAAAAATACCACAGCTAGACTTTGGTAGTGTTGATTTAAGTTAGATCCTTCATCCTACCCACTGTCCCTGTTTACCTTTGGTCATTGATGACAGGAAGCTGGGACAAAGAAAACTACTAGGAAGAGTCAGAAACAGAAGAAGGGTTAACATTTAAAATGAAAGGCAAGATGGCATCTATCATGTAAAATGGTTTAGAAAAGTTCTGAAGTTAAGATGTTGTGAGGCAGAAACTTCAGTAGCTATGAATTAGTTGGATAAGGAGAAGCTGTGATATAAAAGTTGAACCAAGAATATGATATTTAGATGCCAAAGGGCATGTACAGCTTCACAAGTTTAGAAGTTATTGGCTTCGACAGTTGAACATATGCTCAAATATGGATTTTTTCCTCCGTGATTTGGAGAATTTTTTCATGCTTTTTGTTGTTGTTTTGGTAGGCTGCCATAACTATCCATTTGGTTGGCTTGGATCTGGTATCTCCTGCCTTGGATCTTGGAAGTCCAGGCTTGATTGGCATTTGATCAGGATGAAAACTAGGAGCAGGCCCCTTGGCAGGATTTAAATGATCTAGTTGTAAGCTACCAACATGACTATTCCTCCTGTTGTTGCACCAGACTCTTATGTCTACTTCAGGGGGTACCGGGAGGAGAAAGAAAAGATGTTGCCTGTTAGAGTTTCACTGGAAAGAGTAAAAGAGGAAGAAGAGGGTTTTAGCTTCAGCCCCAGTGAACTGAAAGCCTGGGAAGGTGCCAGCAATTCTACCTTTTCGTATCAGAGAAGTCATTGTTGGGTTTTCCATGTTATATCCTAAGCAACAAAATACCTTTCACAGGTGCTCCCCATGTGGTTGGGGTGTCTGGACTACATAACACTACAATGAAAAAGGAATTACATTCCTTTATGGATATTGTGAACATTTTTGAATTTTATAAATCACTATCAGATGAACTCTAAAACTTATAATTCTGGATTTCAGGTTCTGTGGTTTGTTTTCTTATATGAGGGGGGACTCAAAAGAACCCTGGAATTTATTAAAAAATTGTGTATTTACTCTTACATGTTTAAACTTCAGTCACCTTCAAAGTGCTCTCTATTTGATGCAATACACCTATCAAGACATTTTTTCCCCTGCTCAGAACAGTTTTTGAACTCATTGATTTTGATGTCCTTCAGTACTTCTGCCATTTTTTGTTTCACCTCTTTGTCAGTGGCAAAATATTTCCCTTTGAGGACTTGTTTTCATCCGGGGAAGCAAAAAAGTTACTCGCGGTGAGATCAGGTAAATGGGGAAGGTGGGGCACAGGGGTCATGCTATTTTTGGTCAAAAACTGCTGAATGGGCCCTGGCTGGTGTAGCTCAGTGGATTGAGTGTGGGCTGCAAACCAAAGGGTTGCTGGTTCGATTCCCAGTCATGTGCCTGGGTTGCAGGTCAGGTCCCCAGTGTGGGCCACGTGAGAGGCAATCACACACTGATGTTTTTCTCCCTCTCTTTCTCACCCCTCTAAAAATAAATAAAGAAAAGAAAATGTTTAAAAAATTACTGAATGGTTAGCTAGGTGTAGCCAGGTATGCTGGTAAATCACCCATCATGAAATGGGCAAACACGTTGAAAGAGTCTTCAAAAAAAAAAAAAAAAAAAATCATTGAAGTGGAATGCAGCCTCTCACAACAACGCCAACTGGTACACTGATACAGATGGGTTCCTAGAACACTCACCTAGCAGGGAAGCCTGCACTACAAGGACCTGTCCTCCAACAGATAATTCACTGTTGGGTTTTTGGGGAGGGGGGTCCCCTCTTATATAATGCTAAAATGGCTACATGTCCAAACTGCGAGCATGTAGATCATTTAAACATCATACATTTTGCACTAGAATAATGTTATCCTCAACTCTCCCGGATGGGAAAGGATCTGAAGTATCACATCTGATGGGTGAATGACTTTTTTACTGATAATGTTTCTTCCAAATCTCATCTGAAGTAAGTATAGCTGATGATAGAGTTTCCACTACTTTCCCAACTCCATTTAGTCTCAGGGTACCTCACATGTTTATCAGTCAGAAATCTATCAAGTTTCCATTTATGATGACTTTGTACTGTCCCAACCTAGTTAAATTAAAACCAAAATTTGCAGATGCCTTTTCTCACTTAATTCTCTTGTGTGGTTCTTGGTTAAGCTTGGGCACAAGGAAAATGCGTGCAAGGTGTTAGAGGTGGAAGGGAAGGAGCAGACAGTTTTCTTGCTCTGAAGATGGATGTAGGGAGCCAGGCACTTTGTGGCTACATGCATTGTCATTCACCTGTGGGAGCTGCCCTCGGATCTCCCCTCCTCCGTCTCCTACGCTATCTCTGTTGGCTTCTCCAGGTCCTGGACCAGGTGTGCAGATCTGCAGTCAGGGTACCTTCCCCCACCTCATTATCCATGGTGGGGCCAGTTAGAGACATATTTTCCTTTCTCACCCCCACTTCATGACCAGCTCTTCTTCTCATACCCTTCCTTCTTGGAAATATAGCAATTCCTGTCCAAACAATGGACACAGCTCCTACAATTACATGACATTTAGTCCCTTTAATAATTCTCTAACATATCACCTGCAGTGATAGATGTAATTTCCCAAACAAACTCTAATAAATTATTGTTGTTTCTTCCCTCTCATGGCATACATAGTCTGACCTGTGACATATGTTTGAAGATAGCTGTTGGTATCTTTTCCTTCCTAGCCATTGCTGCTGTTTTCTCTAATTCAGCATCTATAATTCCTTCTAGTATTCTTCATGTTACATGATATTTTTCTTCCCTCATCATTGTGATAAGTGCTTCCTAGTTTATTCTCTATTCTTCTTACAATCTACCTAAAATGTTGAATGCTCTTGCCCAGGTGGGTTGTGACCAGAAGAGTGAAGGGTGACTATGATCCTTTTTATATACTCTAGATATAGAATGCAGCTTGGCTGGATTAGCAAATTTCCCGTTTCACAAATCTCATTGTGCTGACTTTTCAGAACTTCCATATGACAAAATGCTACCCATCTGGATACACTGGGACTCCATTCAGGCCATTTCTCGCACATTTCCCCTCACTTCTGTTCGTGAGATCTGTTTGGACCCTGCATCTGCACTTGTTTCCTGTCTCAGGCTTTGGTCAAAATGTGAAGTCAAAAACCTTGAGATTATATCCTAGCTCTACAATTTTTCTAGCTTTACTATTCGAAATGTGTAATCTAACCACAATATCTCAGTTTTCTCAGTTGTGAAATGGAAAATAAAATGTTTAAATTCCCTCAATTATAGTTGTGAAGATAAAGAGTAATAGTGCATGTAGGTATTGGGGTACAAAAATAATGCATCACTCAAATATTCATTTTTATTTAGCAATCTTAAAATGTGATAAATATTCCTCCTTAGGCTTCCTCCAGGTCATTGGTTAAAAAAATGGTGAAGCAACAGGACTAGGGACAAAACACTATTTCTAGGGACCTTCCACAGAACAGCAATGATTGGGTGCTATGCCACTTGGTTCCAATGTTTATTAGTGTGACAAAGTGCCCTCACATCCAGCCCGTGTTTTTACATCTTGTACTTTGTCATGGGAACCTTTATTAGATTTCTTACTCAAGTTCAAGTATATTTTGCGCAGCATGTTCCCCTGATCTGCTAGCCTACCAGCCTTGTCAGAGAGGGACATGAGGTTTCTGTTGTCCCTGTTGAGCCCATGTTGTGTGCTGGTATTTTCGCTTTCCTTTCGGAGTTGACACAAGCCATTCTTTTAACAATTGGCCAAAGATCTTGTTCTGGGTCAACAGTAAGTGCACTTGGGGAGTGTAGTGTTGGGGCTCTCTCTTTATGTTTTTCCTTCTTGTCTTTTGAAAGTGGGAACTTCATTTTCTTCGTCTCCACTCTTCTGGCACCAGTTCTTTCCCGGTAAGTATTTATAGGGGGAAATTCAAGAGCAATCAACTTTTTGTTTGAGTTCAGGTTGCAGTCTCATTGGCTCATCTGGTCTTTGCCAAGGTGATGGGGAATCCTGAGCAGCCATGAACTGTGTTTACCATTTAAAATTTTAAGTTCAGGATGGTTAAAATCCATGTAATTAGAAACGTGTGCCTAAATATACATTTTAAAATATAGTGTTGTGTTCAATTCCCCTGTGAAAGCAAAACTAACAACATACAAAGCCAGTATGTTATTAAGGATATTGTAATAATTCAATTTTATTGTTAAAAATGCTGGACTTTTATAAACAAAGAAGAGCCTGATAGAAACCCATTAAGTGAAATTTCACTTGGCCCTGTTAGTTTAATAAGGACATGGACAAATGATAAAATGATTTTCCTCTTAAGGTTTTGTTCAAAGCAGTAATACTAATAAAACTAGCTATTTTGCAGTTACAGTCTGTGGTATGTATCAGACATTTTACATTTATTACCTCATTTAGTACAATTACTCTGCAAAGTAGGGGTTTACCACTTTTGGAAATGAGAAAACTAAGGATCAGACAACTTTAGTAAAATGCTTAGCAAGGGCCAAGCTGGAATTTGAATCATCTGATTCCGGAGTTGGAGGCTTTTCCATTACACCACAATGTAACTTTGAATGACATTTTCCATGTGACTTTTAAATTTTGACTTATTTAATATTATGATGACTATGCTGAGTGGCCTTTAACTTGGACCATGTCAGTGGGAATTGCTTTAATAAAGCTGTTATATTAATAAGTTGAGTGATTGTTGAGTTGGACTGCTTTATACATTTTAGATTGAAAACATTTACCAATGAAAAAGAAGCTGCCTTTCTCAATTGCTGGTCATAAGTGGAGGTTTTGCTTTATTTATTACAAATCAATTAATGGTCCTTTTCTCTCACACCCCATCAATCAGTCTGTAGACGTTTCCATTGATAAGGAGACCTCACCCGAAGAAATCAATTTTCCTTTGTCATTTTGACAGGAATTAGCCATAAAGGTGAATTAATCCAGAATGCAATAAGGAAATACCTGCAGGCTATGTCCAAAACCTGATTTTGCAAAATCAAAATTGTCATACGAACACTTCACAATCAATGATAACAAAAGGCTTTAGCCCTTGATTCCATGGTGAGGCTTTGTTTGCCTCTCCAACGCAGGAGTTGAAACTACTTGGGGTTTTGTTTGTTTGTTTGTTTGTTTGTTTGTTTTGTTTGTTTTGTTTTGTTTTGTTTTGTTTGTTTGACCACTCCAGTTCCCAGTGCCAGATGCTGTGGAAAGGCTCAAGATACTTTGTGCTCTGTTTCCCAAGGCTTGGTTGGAATTTAACCCATTTTAATAGGGAACTGTATAAGAAAATCTAATGTAATGCCTGAAAAATGTACAGTTGCAGATATGCATGAGACTGCTTTCTGGCTGTGATACAAGGTTGCTGTCACAGCGGTCCAGAAGAATCTTTGGAAAGGAGAATTTTCATTAGCGCGGGCTCACCAGAGGAGTCTTTGAACCTGTATGAGTACCATCTACGTCTGTGCATACAGTGTCACTAATAGCATGTTGGAATGCAGCAGTCCCACAAGCTGCATCTGTGGGATCTTATTTTAAAGGGTGATTGCAAACATGTGAGTAGTGACTATGATGACCTCCAAAATTTGAGTATGCTATTTCCACAGTACTCATGGAAATTCATTTTAAAAGAAGTTTAAACGTTAGACATTAAAAGTCCTCTCTACTTACCTATGTGATATAAGTATTCTGGAAACATTGGTGCTTCTTGTAGTTCATGTTTATCCCCAGGCTGAAATTTTTAAACCATTTTTAGCCCCTTTGAGGATATTGCCTAGGTTTTTGATTTTTTTTAAAAAAATTAAGTTGTATAGGTCAAGTCCTTGACTAAAAACTCCTCCAAATAAGGTTTACTTCTGAATCCTAGTTTTTAAATAGCTTTGGGGAAACTGTACTTAACTAAATGGTTTTTCCTACGGTAAGACATAAACATTGAATATTTGTCTTTTCACTTAAATTTTTAAAAAATATATTTTAAAGTACCATCATTTTTAGGAATATAAAAGTAGTTTCGTATGCTTGTTTCTCTTAGAATGTTTTAATAGTTTATTTTTATTGCATATTTTCCATTGCCATTTATCCCCCTTATACCCTCTCCCACCTCCCTCCCCCATAATCACCACATTGTAGTCTGTGTCCATGAGTTCTTTCTTTTTTGCTCAATTCCTCCACCCTTCCACCTCCTCCTCAGCTGTCAGTCTGCTCTCTATAAGTTTGCCTCTATTTTGTTTATTGGTTTATTTTATTCATTAGATTCCACATATGAGTGAAATCATACGGTACTTGTTTTTCTCTGACTGGCTTATTTCACTTAGCATAGTTTTCTCCAGGTCCATCCATACTGTCACAAAGGGTAAAATTTCTTCCTTTTTATGTCCAAGTAGTATTCCATTGTGTAAATGTCCCATAGTTGTTTGATCCACTCATCTACTGATGGACACTGGGCTGCTTCCAAATGCTGGCTGTTGTGAATAGCGCTGCAATGAACATAGGGGTGCATATATTCTTTCCAATTAAGTTTTGGGTTTCTTTGGATAAATTCCCAGAAGTCAAACCACTGGGTCATAAGGCAGATCCATTGTTAATTATTTGAGGTAAGTTGATACTGCTGTCCACAGTGGCTGCATCAGTCTGCATTCCCACCCAGTGCAGAAGGGTTCCTCTTTTTCCACATCCTCACCAGCACTTGTTGTTTGTTGATTTATTGATGATAGCCATTCTGGCAGGTTTGAGATGGTATTTCATTGTGGTTTTAATCTGCATTTCTCTGATGATTAGTGACATTGAGCATCTTTTCATATGTCTATTGGCCATCTGTATGTTTATGGCTAGGAAGAATTAACAATATTAAAATGTCCATACTACCCAAAGTAATCTGCAAATTCAATGTAATTTCTATCAAGATACCAATAATGGATTTCATAGAACTATAACAAATATTCCAGAAATTTATATGGAACCATAAAAGGCCCGAATAGCAACGGCAGTCTTGAGAAAGAAAAGTTGGAGGAATCACACTACCTAGTATTAAACTATACTGGAAGGCCATAGTAATTGAAACAGCATGGTACTGACATAAAAACAGACACATAGATCAATGGAAAAAATAGAGAGCCCAGAAATAAACCCATGGCTTTATAGTTAATTAATATTTGACAGAGGAGGCAAAAACATAAAATGGGCTAATGATAGTTTACTCAATAAATGTCGTTGGGAAAATTGGACAGATAACATGCAGAAAAATGAAATAAGACCACCTTCTTACACCACACACAAGAATAAATTCAAAATAAATTAAAAACTTAAGTGTTAGACCCTAAACCATAAAAATTGTGGAAGAAAACATAGGCATTAAATTCCAGACATTGCTTCTAGCAAGCAGTGTTCCGCTACATCTCCTCAGGCAATGGAAACAAAAGAAAAAAATAACCAAACAGAACTAAATGAAACTAAAAAGTTTTTACACAGCAAAGGAAACCATCAACAAAATAATAAAAAAGACAATGCACTGAATGGGAGAACATTTTCTCCAATACATCTGATAAGGAGTTCATATCCAAAATTTGAAAAGAGCTTATAAAACTCAACACCAAAAAACGCCCCAATTCAATTAAAAAATAGTCAAAGGACCTGAGAAGGTTTGCATTTTTTAATAATATATAACCTTTGTATCTAAACTTTTTTAAATTAAATTTATTGGGGTAAATTTATTTACTGGTTAATATGATCACATAGGTTTCAAGTGTACATTTCCATGACACATGATCTGTGTATCGCATTGTGTGCCCACCACCCAAAGTGACCTTACCTTTCATCACTGTTTGGCTCCCTTTACCCTTTTCTGTAACCCTGTATATAAGCTTGGATGTGGGAGCTGACATTTCTTAAATCTCAAATACTGGCCCAGTTTGATTTGCTGTAGGATAAATTTCAAGATAATTTGTTGATCTCTTCATATCACCCAGTACATGCTTCTAGAGGTAGAGTAAGGGATTAGTACTTTGTTTAAAAATTGTATGATTTGTTAAAAATGGTGTAATTCTAAGATACCGGTATACGATCTTCAGTCTGTTTTAGTCAGCACCGTAGTTAAGAAAGCATACTTGTGCCCCTAAAAATAAGTACTTTGTCCATTTTCCACAAGTAAAAGTCAAACTTTCACTTAATTAAATAAGTATTTTTTAGCTTGCTTCTACTTACTTAAGCAGTCCTATAAGTGACTGATATTTTGAATCAACATAGCCACAGTGAATGTAGCTATGTTAAATTATGCTATTATTAACATTATTTAAATTCCAAATGCAAGACCATATGTTGAACCATCAAATGAGTCACTATAATTTAAAAGGGATTGAAATCACATGAAATATGTTCTTTGACAAAAGCAAAATTAAATTAGTAGTTAATAATAAAAAGCCATCTAGAAAATTCCTTCACATTTGACAATTGAACAACACACTTCTAAATAAGCCATAGATCAGAGAAAATATTTTGAAATGACAATAAAGTATACCCAATATATAAAAGTCTCTGGGAGATGCAGCTAAAACCCTACTTAGAGGAAGATTCATTGCTTTCAATGGTTCTGTTTGAGAAGAGTAGTTTTTAAAACATATAAATGTAGTTAATAAAGTTATTAAGAAATTTAAAACAAAAATCAAAAGAATGGTTACCCTTGGGGGACAAGGATTCTGGTCTGGGAGGGACCCATAGAGGGGCAGCACATGTTCAGTTTCTTTAAGTGATGTGGAATACAGGTGTCTGTTGTGGGTTGAATTGTATTCCTCCCAAATTCATGTTGAAGTCCCACCCTTCATAATGTGATGCTATTTGGAAACAAGATCTTTAAAGAGATGACTGCATTAAAATGAGGCCTGTAGTGTAGGCCATGATTCAACCCGGCATCCTTACAAGAGGAGGACTTTTGGGCACACAGGAGATTCAGTGACACACCAGCACAGAGGGGAGAACACACGGAAGAGGCAGCTAGAGGGTGGCTCCCTGCACATCGAGAAGAGCTGCCTCAGAAGAACTGCACCCTGTGGGCACCTCGATCTTGGGCTCCCGGCCTCCAGAACTACGAGATACTATATTTCCATTGTCTACAACACCCAGTCTACAGCACTTTGTTACGACACAGTGTCGCTATTTTTTAAAAGTTCTTTATCACATGTGTCATAAATTATTAACTATTATAGATACAAAAATATTTAAAAGTCAATTATAAAGGAGTAAATGGATAATACGCAGAGCCCAAAAGTTGCCTTTCTGTGCAGATCATACTAATGACATTTTCAGGAGCCTAGTTTTACTGTTTGAACTTATGGGAGTAGCTGTATGTAAGTATTTTAAACGTGACAACATTGTCACTTGTGGGCATGTTACATAACTCCAAGCTGTGAGCTAAATGAGAAAATCTAGGTAAAGCCCCTGTCGCACATGCCAACGTAACACGCCTTAGCTGTTTTATTAGTGGTGCTACTGCCATTTGTCGTGATTATTTTATTGCAGTTTAGTTTTCTTGAAAGGTGTAGGATTCAAATGAACCTCGCACAGTAGACCTTGTGAAAAAAGCTGCTCGACGTAATAAATGAATTTGGCCAAATAGCCGGATACAAAGTCAATATCCAAAAATCAAAGGCATTTTTGTATACCAACAGTGAAACAGCAGAAGCAGAAATCAAGAAAAAAATCCCATTCGATATAGCAAAAAGAAAAATAAAATACCTAGGAATAAACCTAACCAAGGAGGTAAAAGACCTGTATGCAGAAAACTACACAACACTGAAGAATGAAATCAAGGAAGACACAAACAAATGGAAGCATATACCATGTTCATGGATCGGAAGAATTAATATTATCAAAATGTCCATACTACCCAAAGCAATTTACAGATTCAATGCAATACCTATTAAAGTTCCAATGGCATATTTCACAGACATAGAACAAACACTTCAAAAATTTATATGGAATCATAAACGACCCCGGATAGCGGCAGCAATTTTGAGAAAGAAGAGCAAAGTAGGAGGGATCACAATACCTGATACCAAACTGTATTACAAAGCCACTGTAATCAAAACAGCCTGGTACTGGCACAAGAACAGACACGTGGACCAGTGGAATAGAACAGAGAGCCCAGAAATAAACCCAAGTCTCTACAGTCAATTAATATTCGACAAAGGGGGCAGCAACATAAAATGGAGCAAAAATAGCCTCTTCAATAAGTGGTGCTGGGAGAACTGGACAGCTACATGCAAAAAAATGAAACTCGAGCACCAACTTACACCATACACAAAAATAAATTCAAGGTGGATAAAAGATTTAAATATAAGCCATGACACCATTAAAATTCTAGAGGATAATATAGGCAGGAAAATCTCAGATATTTCACGCAGCAATATTTTCACTGATACGTCCCCTAGAGCAAGGGACATAAAGGAAAGAATAAACAAATGGGATCTCATCAAAATAAAAAGCTTCTGCACAGCTAAAGAAAACAGTATTAAAATAAAAAGAGAACCAACTGTATGGGAAAACATATTTGCCAATGATACCTCAGACAAGGGATTAATCTCCAAAATATATAAAGAACTTACAAGACTCTACTCTAAGAAGACAAGCAACCCAATTAAAAAATGGGCAAAGGATTTGAACAGACACTTCTCCAAGGAGGACATACAGAGGATCCAGAGACACATGAAAAGATGCTCGATATCTCTAGCTATCAGAGAGATGCAAATTAAAACCACAATGAGATACCACTTGACACCAGTCAGAATGGCCTTCATAAACAAAGCAACAAACAGCAAGTGTTGGAGAGGTTGTGGAGAAAAGGGGACCCTAGTGCACTGTTGGTGGGATTGCAGATTGGTACAACCACTATGGAAAACAGTATGGAATTTTCTAAGAAAACTAAAAATGGACATACCTTTTGACCCAGTAATTCCACTGCTTGGATTATATCCTAAGAATCCTGAAACACCAATCCAAAAGAATCTATGCACCCCTATGTTCATAGCAGCACAATTTACAATAGCCAAGTGCTGGAAGCAACCTAGGTGCCCATCAGTTAATGAATGGATCAAAAAACTGTGGTACATTTACACAATGGAATTCTATGCAGCAGAAAGAAAGAAGGAGCTCCTACCCTTTGCGACAGCATGGAAGGAATTGGAGAGTATCATGCTAAGCGAAATAAGCCAGGCAATGAAAGACAAATACCATATGATCTCACCTTTAACAGGAAGCTAATCAACAAAACAAACAAACAAGTATAATATAAACAAAGACACTGAATTTGAGAACAGTCTGTCAGTGTCCAGAGTGGGAGGGGAGGGAATTTCAGGGGAAAAGGGGAACGGTTTAGAGCAACAAGTATAAAGGACTCATGGACAAAAACTATGGGGGGGTGGAAATGGGAGGAAGGTGGGGAGGGCTGGGGTGGTGGGCTGGGGCGGGGTAAAAGACAGAAAACTGTACAATATCAACAATTAAAAAATACTGATTAAAAATAAATAAATAAATAAATAAATTAAAAAAAAAAAAAAAAAAAGAGCAGTGAGTTCAATTTGTTGAGGATATAGCTGTTTCCTACTGGCCTGAGGTTAAAACTTTCTGGAGTGAGTGTCCTCTTGGGGGTGGACTCTTCTGCCTCCACCGCCAGCGTGGTTTCTGCCTGCGGCCACAGATAACAAGAGACAAATTTCTCCTTCCAGGGCTACTTCTGCCTTTTGGACCACATCGGTACTTTTCCCAGAGGAAGTTAGGACAGGAAAAGAAGGGAAGGGCTGGTACTATTGAGTCACTAAGTGTGTGGACCTGAGTGGTGTGTAGGTTGCTCTGTGTGTGGGTGTAAATGTGTACTCATGTCAGTTCAAACTTAACGTCAGGCATAGATAAATTGGCACTTGTTTTTGGAATGATATTGATAGTCAAAATGCTGTTGATTGAGGAATGAAGAGAAGTGTATGTGGACTGTGCTGTTATTAGAGAGCAATGGGAATTAAGCAATTTTCCCCTAAAAACTCTTCTCGTAAACAAATCTCTCTCCCTTCCCCTCCCTCCCTTTCCCTCTCTCTCCTTCTCTTTTTCCCCATCCATCATGCCTGGGATTCTAGAGTTGAAAATGTACTATTTGGATTAAAGACACTGTGGTCTCTTCCAAGAATTTATTTTTATATGCTGAGCATCTTGGAAAGTAAGACCTTGCTCCACATGAGGAATCCATCCATCATATTGCTTTCCCATATGGTAGCTGGACTGACAGTGAGGCTGGAGGAGTGGATCTGGAGAGGTGGCCCGAAGTTGGGCTCGCGAGTCCTCTGTCCAGAGCATGCCCTCCCAGGGACTTCACTTCTCTCCCGAACATTTCAACTTCGTGTTTTCATTGTGATAGCAGTAATAAACTTACATAAACACATTCAGAATCCTCTGAATGGTAATGCTGTAACAGGGTCTCCCCCGGAAACTTCAGCACTGGTGTTTACCTTTGTGCCCCCTCCTAAGTAGTAGTCTTTGTTTCTGGCCAATGATTGATTAATAAGTGATGAGCTTCTACCAAGTTTAGGCTGGATGATACCCTTTTCTGATATAGGTTAGAGAAAAGTGGTGAGATCATTGAGCCACCCTGCTGTCCCGGTAATGTAAGCACCCTTAGCTCCAAAGAATGTGGGCTGTAGCCCAAGTGCCATAGTCAGACTGCAAATGACAGATTTGCAGCATAACCTCATCTATCATATTCAGTTAATATTGTTAAATCATGTTGTTTTGTAGCTTTTCATGAGTTTTTCTTATCAATTTATTTTGGCTTTGCAGTTGTATAGGACTTAGACGCTTCAGGAGTTTAGTCCTAGTTGTGTTTTTGGTACATATTTTGAAGATCGAATAAAATCATTTTGGTCACTGCTGGGAGTATGGGTAAACTTTTGTAGATCGCTCAAGTTTGAGAAACGCTGGTGTGGTGTGCTGCAGATGGGCCAGGCAGGGTGGGTGCTGGGCTGCAGGGTGAAGGAGGCATGGGGAGGGAGGGGCGGTTAGGATGATAGACTTGATGGTTGGGGATGAAGAGGCTTTGGTAAGCTCTCCTATAGGTGTTCTGTGTGAACAAAAAGAGCCTAGAAAAGGATTTCAGTAGAGTCTCCCCAAAACTTGATTGGGTTCACAGTTTGGCCTGCACCTGGCACCCTGGGTGAGTTGGTAAATAATGGAAGAGCTACCTCAAAATAATTTGACATCTCTCCCCTGGATTATTTCAAAACAAATGCATTTCTAAAGTGATTCATTATGAAAATTGAGGTCAATGATTTCCATAAAGGAAGGTGAAGTGGTGTCAGACCCTTTCCATTTAGCTACTGGCAGGTCCCTGGGTCAAAGGCGGGGTCCCACACTTGTGTGGTGAGCAAATGGAATCAGCAGCAGTTAGACAGGAGGGCAGAGGGGCAAGCAGACAGTCTGACTCCTGCTCCCCATGTATCTGCTGAAGCCTCATGCTAGTGCTGAATTCCTGTGTTTAAACTGTTACTGAGATAAAACTTTTATTTTTATATCCTTTAGTTCTTCATTAAGTAATCTCACTTTTAGTTGGATTCAGAGATGAGCCAGCTTTATGTCAATTTCTGAGATATGGAGTGTGTCCCCAGCTTCCCCTGTGGGTCACACATATTTGCAGGAAAGGAACTTGAGCTAAATGACCTTATACTCTTTTAATTTAATAGAGATATAACCCTAAGTCTAAATAAAAATGCCATTCTTTAAAAAATAAACAGCTTGGGAAGTTAACATAGTCCTGATTATCTCTATGAAATATTGCTACATAGAAATAACAATGACAGCAGGAAGTAAAGCATGAGATGTTATGATTTCTGGGCCTTTTGGCACGTTAGTATGCCAGGCAAAGACATATCCTGCAAAACTCGGGCACTTTTATAATACAAAGAATGTTCTAATTAGACAAAAAAAAAAATCTCACTTGTTCGAATAAATAATTGCCACTAGATTTCATTAGGGGAGATGTAAAATTGCTTAAGGTTCTATATATGTGTATAAGTATTTATGTCTTATCACATGTATTACACATATAATAACATACATTTTATATGTAGTGTCACATGTACAATGAGAAACTCTTCAATATATTTTGTACAGTGAAATTAGTTTTGTCTTTTGTGTTTACCATTCTCTCCGTGGTGTTCCCATACCCTGTGGTGGGGAGAGCTGCCGTGGGTGGAGGTCCAGTCTTTCCATCTTCAGAGATGGAGACCATGTTCTCATGGAGAGTGTCGACTTCAGTGAGGTGATTTGAAGATGGACTTATTTTACAGCTTACACTCTGCCACTTCCACTTTATGTCAGCATCAAATACCAAAAAGCAATCTTTCTCAAAGAAAAAGGACAGGCTGAGAAGGGGGGGAGAGGAGGGGAGGAAAGGGGACTTTACTCTTAGACAGGAACGGTACTAAAATATGTGGAATTGACTCCAACAATAGTAAGTCACCTAATGAAAATTAAAAAATGAAAGATATTTTAGAAGGCATGAGACCAGTATGAGAGCTAAAGATAAAAAAGAAAGTGATATTGAGTTTGAGAAGATTGGGAAACAGTCGTGGGAAAGAAGACACAGATAAAAGGAAATGTTACCAAGTAGGTTTGGGTTCCAGATATTTCCTCAAATGATACCCATGAAGACTTCATTAAACTAATTTACATTTATTTGATAATGAATGAATTTTTGAATGTGTTATTTTAAGAGTTTTCCAGCTATAATAACATAAAAATGCATATTCTCCCCTTTTCCCCATAAAGCATTCATTAATGTTTTAAATGAAATGAAAGAACAATTAATAGCTAGATTTGCTTTAACAATGTTTTCCTTTCATCAAGAGACAAAATCTGCTTTCCTTCATGTTTAAAGTGATTCTACATGGACTGGCCTGTTCATATTGTATATGATGCTCAAACTATGTTTAGATAAAAAACATAAATATGGGCAAATGAGTAACAATGTAGCACACATATAACTTCCGCAAACATGTCAATACTAGAATTATACTGTAGATTGCTTAATGGTTTTCCCAGTGATGAGTTGACCTAGGGACTGCCAATGTACCTTATAGTATCGATGTGACAACATAGAATATCATTGAAGGGAACATGGTCGAGGTTGAATGTGTGCTGGTTATTGGCAATCACAGCATTTGGGGTAAGTCCTAAGTCTTCTACTTAGATCACATGGAGGTAATAGAGTTAACGTGTATTGTGCGCTTTCTGTAGTAAGTGGTGTTGAGATGGCGTCTTGGGTGTTAACTGCATTGAGACTTCACAACAGCACAATGGACTAGATGTTATTATATCCCCAGTGGTCAGATGAAGAAACCAGTGAAACTCAGAGAGGAAATTTGCCCCAGGAACCTAGTACTCTGGAGCTAGCATTTGAATTTAAATCACTTGCTGGAGGGCTTTTAATCAGTCCTCTGCTACTGCTCAAGGACAGGCAGGAATACTAGTAATATAAGTGGGAGATTAGTCCCAAACAAGCACCATTTAATTTGGGGTGACCTATTCAGAGGAAAGGAAAAACACCAGTATATGGGAGAGTTTCCGAGGAGATGAGGTTTTATTTCAAGTGCTGAGGGATTAAATTGAATCAAAGATTGAAGATTCTAGCACAGGGAATGGTCCAAACAAAGCAGTACAGCAAAGGTCTGTTCAGGACGTGGGGAGGACATGAACTTGAGTGGAGGGGTGACTTACTGTGGGGGGGAAACACTGGAATATCAGATCTGCGTTGCTCATCAGAAATGTGAATGTATATTGATGGTGATTAAGGGTAATTTGGGGTCAGATTCTTAAGTTTTGAATGCTGAGCTCAGAAGGTTGAAGCAGGGTTTCCCAAGCTGGATTCTATGCAGTCCTGGTACCCTGTGAGGTTCCTTGTGAAAATGCATTCCGTGGGAAAATAAATGTAGGGAACACTTCACCGAGTTTCTATAGATTTCTTAGTCTTGAATTTACCAATTTATATGTGTTCCCCAGAAGGAAGAGTCTGAGCACATCATCTTTGTTTCCCAGAATACCACGAACAGCTACTCTGTTTGCTAGTTCTCTGTTTTATGCTGTTTGGGAAACACTGGCTCAGACCGTTCCTTGCAGGGTGAGGCAATAAGAAACATTTCTGAAGAGTGCAATAATGAGAGCGTATTACTTATAGTTTTATACTGATTAAGTCAGTCTGCAGTTTTTAATTCTCTTAGGCATAGATCAAAGCAGCTAATTTTTTAAAAATACAGAGAAGTCCTAAAATTTCATGTAATCCCAAAGTCACTTACTGGAACTAATTTTGAGGGTTGGTGTGTTTTTTGTTTTTTTTAGTATTTTTAAAATTTTAAATGCTGAGCCTCTGGTTTCTGTTGCTCTCCTTATTGACACCGAGTTTGAGAAAGTCTTTTTCCTTGTTGATCTCCTTTATCCAACATCAGCATTACACTGGGCATTAGGAATGCACGAGGTCTGCGGCCAGGGTGAGAGAAGCATGCACACCCCCATCTCCTGTGGCATTCTCCACACCACTTGCATGATGAAGGAAGGATTCACTAGGACCTTGTGTGCTAGGTAAGGCCATGGTGGGGTCAAGGCGTTTCCAGTCTAGCAGCTATTGATTACACTTTTAATGCTGTTTCTGGCATCTTGCTCTTAAAACTCGATTCTGACAAATTGGTATGGTAGAACCATGCGACATGCCTAATATTTGTGTTCTACATTGTCAACTCTGGAACATCACAGGAGCATGGGAGATTGAATCCAAAAACTGTCGCCTCCTCTAGGCATTATTTGAAAGGAAATCACATGGACAACTGCATTTCTTCAATAGATCCTTGGTTGCTTTCTTCTCTGCCTTTTAACAGCTATTTTTAGGAGCATATTCTCCTCTGTGCTTTGAAAGCAGGTAGCAAGTAAGTGTCTTAGGTAAAATTAGCCAAATGAGAACATTTGATCCAGATAATGTTGGCAGAATCAAAAATACAATTAACTCGTTATTGCAGAGGCCTTCAAATAAAATGTATTCTTTACAAATACAGGTTGAAACATCAATTTTTAATGAAAGTTGTCATGCTTACCAAAGATCATGTGCCAGATGCTTGTATAATTCTTTTAAACACAGATATAGACCGCAGTCAGCAAAAATGGGAGAAAAATTAGGAGGGGAAAGTACAGAATACATCCTGTAATTTTCTTAAAGGAAATACTGCATTTAGTCCAAACTTGACTTTAAAAAGTAGATAAATGCTAATCAGAAGTACTTTCTAAAAAAATGTCCAAAAAGAAATGTTTCCAACTTGTCTGTTAGTATCAGTCATTCTATTTTTCCTTGGTCACCCTAAATGGTCAAAAGTTTCTGTACATCCAACCACAATCTTTTTTATTTAAACTATCCTTAGAGAGAGAGAGAGAGAGAGAGAGAGAGAGAGAGAGAGAGAGAGAGAGAGAGAGAGAGAGAGAGAGAGAGAATGAATTGCTATTTTCTTTTGGTTTGTTTGTATTTGGTACTCTTGGAAATTTTTGAAATAATCAAGAATCACTTATGTCATAGACAGTGTTTACTGTCTTTCAACAATAGTTTACTTTTTGGGGTTAATAGGACATGTGGTGTTGGAGCGTGTATTTGAGAAATAGGACGGACAGCATGGGGGTAGAGTGTAAGGCACTGAGATCCTTCTGCTTAGATTTGAGTCCTGGCTCCACTTCATACTAAGGATGTAACTTTGGGCAACTCAGTCAGCCTTCCTGGGCCTTGGTTTCTCCTGCAATAAAATGGGGTTGGTGATAATAGAATCTACCACATAGGTATTTTGTAGGCATTTAAGAGCTTATAGCAGTACCAAAAGCATAATAAGTATTACATTGATGTTAGCTATTATTACTAAACAAAGTAATAACAAGTGTTAGGCATTACCTTTAGATTTTTCTTGTTTGAAAAAGTAGTTTCTCATTTTTGGTGGGGGAGAAATGAGGCAGGAGGGCAGTGTAACTTGTTGTTGTTGTTGTTGTTTGTAATGTCTCTGGGACATCTTTACCTGGAAGACAGGACATGACTGTTACGTTTTTATTTATACGCAGAAGCCATATCATTTTCCTCTAATGGCAAGCTTCAGAACTCTGTCTGTACAGCTGTGGAAATGACTTCTACCTTTGTGTTCTCCACCAGAAGCTTGAAAACAACCCGAATAAACATTTAGTTTACCTCTCTAGTTTGAGAATCCTTCTGTGACTCTTTGACACTGTATTTCACAGTGTTTGTGGCCCTAAGAAACCATCGACACGTATGTTGGTGGCTGTTACTGTGGTTGTCAATGGTGAGGGGAAAGGGGGCACTGAAAATTCCAGACCCTACACACCTGTTGGTGACTTCGGTTGTTTGCTTTTTGGTCATGATATTGAATGATTAAAAATCATGTTATAAGCTAACCATAATTTATTTGTAGCTAAATTCCACAGGACTTCATTTAATGCCATTACTAACCATAAAGTTGATCTTCTGTTCTGCAGCAAGAATTTCTTTTTTATGCTCGTGTCATAACTTCCATCACACCAGGCTCTTTCTTGGCCTCTTTGGTCCCCGTCCTTTGGAAGCTCCTCTCGCCACATGTCCACTTGTGTATCTTTCATTTATTTCACGTGGACTCCAGTTTGCGACTGTCCTTTCTTCTTCATATGTACTTTTCCACTTCAAAACTCATAACCTTCTTTTCTCTGTCTCTCATTTATTGCCTTGAACAATACTTAACTCTTACCTGTCAATTTCCAAAAAAAGTTTTGCACTCTTATATTTCCATGTTTTATATTTTTCACTTAATCAGTTTTAACTCCCTCAGGGCAGGTATTATTACTTATGCATGTATTTCCCCTCAGAATGATTTATATATTAGGCACTAAATAAAAACATGTGGAGTGAATCCATGGTTAAAATTTGGGGGAGTTGGCATATGCACAACTTTGCTTGGGATCCAATGAGATGTTATGAGGCAGCATTCGTAAGTACTATGCAGATGTAAGGTGGTGTGATTAACTTGGGGTGCATTTTGGGCTTCTGTTGAGACAGTCCTCCATTCTGGAATATCGGTACTGCGAGGACTTCTCGTGACCTTTAAAGCTGAAATGGACGTTGAGAGAGATGAATTTTCATAATACATTACAGAAATACAATATTGAAGGTGTCTGTTGGGCTGTTTTCTCTGTAACATATTGGGCTTTGTTCTTTCTCTGTAAATGTATGTTTACTGCTCCAACAGAGTCTAACTTGATGTCCTCTGCACATTTCAATGCTATGCCTTCTTTTCCATCATCAGGTCATCTTGGTGTCCTCCCCGAACAGCCTTCTCAGCTGCCCCTGATCCATGCATGGCTGCCCTCTGTTGTCCAGTCCACCAGATAGCCTCAAAACTAACAGACTCAAAAGGGAAATGGCTAATGGTAAGAATTTTTTTCCTCCTCTTAGAAAATTTCTAATATGTTTACTTTTAAGTGGCCAGTGCAAGGTTTTTCTTACAAGTGGGTGGCATGATTATGGTTCCGAAATGTTGTTTTAAGGATATTAGAAGTTTAGGAACTTTTTCTTTTTTGGATTCCTTTCATAGTGATGGGTCAGGAGGTAGAAGATAAGAATATATTACAGATGGCTTTTTTAAAACATCTCAAACATTTTTGACATTTTGAGTTTTAGCTTCTGACTGTCACCCCTGACATGACCCATCAATACCTTAAATTCAACATAGCCAAAGACAAACTCATTTCTTTCTGGTCTACCATAACCTTTTCTTTTAAATGTTGTACTTCAAGCGTTGGTATTGTCCTTTACCGGCTGCCCTCATGCCCTACCAGCCACTCATTCCTTATCCAAGTAATTTGCCATGTCTTCTAAATATTTTTCTAATCCTTCTCCATTTTCCTATTCTTACTATCTGGTCTTGGCTGGGTTAATTACCGTCTCACTAGGCTATTTAGTCTACTGTGGATAATCCTACCCTGCTCCCACTCTCCCAAAATAGATCTCATCAGGTTATTTCCCTAATGGGTTGAAGAGCACAGTTGAAGCTCTTTACCACTCCCATGTCCCATGTCTTATTTCCATTGTCTTCCCACACCCGGACCCATTGATCTCTTCGATTTCATGGTCTAGTCCTGATCCAGTTCCTGAGCCCATTCTCATTGAGTCAGGATGCACGTATGTGTTTTCCATCCCTCTCATACCTCTTCCCAAGTCCAATGGGCACTTAAAATTAAGCGACTATCCTATACCAGAAATTTGGTGACCCAGTGATGTCCTCTGAGTTGCTGTATCTCTCCTGTTTTTCCCACTAGGATTCAGAGCCAGTTCTCTTTCCCCATGTGTCATCATTTGGTGGCCATGATTTGCATTTCTTCCATCTGTCTTGTATTAATTTATTCTGTGCTTTTATCAGGTTGCCATTGCCTAAATTTTGGCTAGTTACTCAGTTCAATGAATTAGCCTTCCTTTAAGGCTTCAGCTTGTACTTCAACTTCTTGATAGTTGAGGTGCCTTTCATCTGAATTATTTTTATCAGGACTGGTGATCGCAATATGCAAGAGCACCCAAGAGATGATTCTTCGCTCACTGTGTGTATAAGTTTCCTCTACTCTTGTAACAAATTGCTACAAATTTGGTGGCTTAAAACAATGGAAATTTAGGTGCCAATAGGAATGCTGTCTCACCACAGGCCCACGGGGGAGTCTGTTCCTTACCTTTTTCAGCTTCTGGTGGCCGCCGACATTCCTTGGCTTGTGGCTCCATCACTCCAATATCTGTCTCCCTGGTCACATTTCCTTTTCTTCTTCTTTCTGTAGTCACATCCCCTTCTGCTTGCATCTAGTAAGCATACTTCTTACTGAATGTAGGGCCCAACTGAATAATCTAGAATAATCTCTCCACCTCAAAACCTTAATATAATCATGTCTGCAAAATCTTTGCCATAGAAAGTAACATTGACAGGTTCCAGACATTAGGTCCTGTTTTCTTTGGAGGCCCTTATTCAGTCTACTGCACTGTGTTTTACTCATCTGCTATTTCTCCTAGAAACCCAAGTCAGTCATGGTTAAGCTTGTCACGCCCTTTGGCAGAATTGCTTTCTGCCTACCTCACCTACACGTAGAGAATGGACCTCAGCATTGTTGTCCATTCCCTAGAGTCTGTCTCATGCTAGGGGCAGGTACTACCTCCCTTGCTCTGTTCATTTCACCCCAGTCTCACATCTTGAATTATAGAAAATAATCAAGTCCCCTTTCAAAAATATCATCCTGTGATGCGCTCTCTCTCTCTCTCTCTCTCTCTCCCCCCCCCCCCACAAAGACCTTGCAATTCATACTGTTCCAGATGGTCTCCACGGTGCTTCACTTGAGTAGGACATACTGAGACATTCCCTGAGACACCGGCTGCTGTTTCCTTATCGAGAATGCTATTTTTTTTCTTTCTTCTGTATGTGGCAAAGTAGTGTTCATTGTGCAAGGTCTCTGAAAGTTTCTTGAACTGTGTCCCTCTCCTTTTCCATGCAGAATTAATTACTTATTTGATCTCTTCCTTGTCAGCACTCTGTTTATACTTGACTCTAACCCATTGTATACTTTTTTGTGTGTCTAAGTCTCCTGCTTGCTAGATGGAGTTTCACGAGAACCAGGAATAGGGTATTTCTCATCTTGTTTATTTTAATCTGACACATGACCCACAAAAAGGATATGATATGATATAATATGATATAATATAAATGGCATTTATTTGACCAATTTCAAGTTTTCCATAATTTGGAATATTTTAGGACATAGGAATATTTAATAATCTCTTAATTTCCTATAAATTCCCAAATAATTGTTTTTTTTAGGTGGACATGTACAGTTCATTTTGGCTTTTGTTTCTGGTATGAATTAATTAAAAATACTCTATTCTGCATTTAAATTTTATTCACAGTGAAAGGGTCATTACACTTAACCTTCTGGGGGACCAATTTTATTTCAATATGAGATTTTACTTCTCATGAAAAACTACCAGTACAACGTCACTTGGTTGTCTTCTCATAGATCTAGACCTTTAAGCAAAAATCTGGAATTTTATTTGTCAGGATTGCTTCTTTTGATTCTTGGCCTATCTGTCAAACCAGCACTGTTTTTTTCCTATTCCTGGCTGCTTTGTCTGGTTTGAGTAGATCTGAGTTTCAGCAGTATTTTCCCCACATTTTCACTGGAAGCTATAGGCAGAATCGCCCACCACCTCCCTGACCTGAGATGTGTTTGATGCCTGGCGAGTTATTGGCCCTGTTGTGTTGCCGGCATCTGTTTTCCTACGTCTAGGAGTTTTGTAGGGGGTGCTGGTATTTTATTATAATTGCATGTCTTATATTGATGAGAAACTCCAAGGGCTTTGAGGATTTTCTTTTTTAGCATCTGATCTTCTGACAGTTCTCTGAGGTGGGTAGCGTGAAGTGTTATCTCCATTTTGCAGATTTTATAACAGAGGTATCACACAACTTGATGTAGGCCCCACAGCAACTCAGGGGCCAAGTGGAAGCTGTATCCTCAGTCTTTCAACCTCCATTTCAGTGATCGAGATGTCAAATGACTTAATTTTAATTTTAACATCTATGCCATTTGGGTTTTGCACAAAATATTATTGTCACTACTCATATGGTTGCCAGTGCTCCAATTTTAACATTTTTTTAATCGTCTGTATCCTTTAATCCCTTCTCATTTGTTACACACACACACACACACGTGCACGCGCACACACACACTAAAATATACTTTGTTATATAATAAATATATAAAATATACTTTGTGTGTATAATAAAAATATACTTTAAAATAATACATACAAAGGTGATTTCTGTAAAGGGGTTACTTGGTCAAGGGACTGTATGTACATATGTGAGATTTCAGCCTTCTCAACTTATGTTTTGACTAACTTTTTTGTCAGTTAAACATATTTTATAGACATTAGCTAGAGATCGAGAAATACTATAAATTGAACATCAGGTACTCATTAATAAGTGAAATAGACTTTTTAAATTTAATTCTTTTACGCAAATGACAATAACCCCAAAGTGAGCGTACACTGTAACTTTCATATACTTTTCCTCAAATGTTAAGAAGATAGTTATCACAGAAGATAGTTAACACATTTTTTTGGATTTAAAATATTACTGCAAATGTATGTATTCGATTGGATTTGCTGGAGTCTTTAAAGGGAATGTCCCAAGGGACTTTGTGTCTGCATTGCTTCTTTCTCTGCAAGGCTTCTTTCTCTTCCAGACTGAATTTGGAATGCCCCACTCTTTTGCCAGGTGGCATTAATTATACTACTGCTTCTAGAGCACCAAGCTGCCTGGCAGGAAAATCTCCCCAGTTTCTGGAGTCTCTGAGGCACAGTCTTAGTTTATTGCTGTGGAATGGCGGTGAGGCAGGCTCTGACAGCTGCCTTAGGAATCAGCCTTGAGACCTCCTTGTGATTGTCCTAAGGCCCTAGAGGGATTTAGAGCACCTGGTGGAGGGGAATACAAGGCGCCACCCCTCTGCTTTGTCAGCCTCTCCTCCCTGGGCTTCTGAGAACCACCCAGCTGCAGTGATTTTGCCTTGAAACCATTTGGAGCTGCTGGAATAGAGGCCACCCAGAGCTTCTGGGAGCAGCTGCAGCTGTAGGTCTCCTATTGGCCAGAGCAGAGAAGGTTCTCACTTATCTGCGCTGAACACGGGTGGCCGTGATCCCTTAGGATAATGCAATTTCTCACTGTCTGGGGGTGGAAGCTATTGTCCTCCTTCCCAGCTTCTTGTTTGAAGTAGTTTTGTTAGGCTTCCGGCTCTGCTGACTCACAGGCACACACATAAAAACTCCCTCCCTCCTGACCTCTTCCCTCCCTCATCCCCATTTGATGGCTTTTGAAATGGCTAAGAAGATAACAAATCTCCCTGCTAGGGGGTAACAGCTTAAACAGTAAGTGTAAGGAACTGATCACATAGGTCCACAAAGTCTGAAAAACTTCATCCAGCCTTCCTCTTTCACTGCTGTTTCCTTTTCTGTTCCTGTCTCCCCTCCTCAAACATTCTGGCTGAGCCATAAGCCTAAATGTGGCTTGCATATGATTACAGAGGCATAAGTCACATTGGGGAACTTTGAAGACGAGCAAGTTGAAGGATGCCATTTTTGTGTCCCCGACAGAAACGTCTTAGTTTGAACGAATATTTTATGAAGATGATTCTTCACCTTCCTCTTTCACTTGAGCTGCTGAACTGTAATTAAAATGAATAAAGAACTTGATTCCCTGTGTGTGCACCTGGGCTCTTTGTAGAGTCTCTGTTAGCGGTTGATGGATTTCTGAAGCAGAAAATCAAGCTTATTCACAATAGAATCTTATAGTTTTAGAAACCACATGGATAGGAGTACTGTAATTTTGCAAGATTTGGCAGGCCACCAACAAACCCAGTAGCCACAGTGACCAAAACTAAAAATGTGGAAAGTCAGCTTTCCTTCTTAATTACTTTTAGACCATGTTAGCACATTCTCAGGGTCAGAACAGCATTTTCAGTACTTAATTGTAGGGATATCTCTTCTCACAATTAAATAATGTTATTTTTTTTAACATAAAATAGGGCTTATTATTAAATGAGGAAAAAATGAAAGAGTGTGTAGACAGCATTTCTACCAGGTAGTATTATAAACTCTTTGATTAGTAACATGTACTAATTGTGTACAATTATTCCAAATATATTAAATATATTAATTCCAAATGTATTAAAATCCTGTTTTGTGAGCACCACTACTTGTCCAGCTAAATAAGTCACTTAACTGATAACATGTCTACCTTCTCCTTGGGTGAGGATTTAAAAAAGAAAAAGCATCTTTCAAGCAGGTTCTAATTCATTCACCTCTCGTTGTACACATTCTAGGCAATTGACTCTCTACTGAGCACATAGGTAACAAACAGCTCATGGGTGTTTGGGTTGAGGAAGGAGAGAATCACATTTAATGACTTTATTCTGTTTCTAAACATAAAGTAACACAGGGCAGCTGTTTTTCTTTTACCATGGTGGCAGTATCTCAATGGTTTTTTACACTAATACCAAGATGCAAAAATAGTCTCTGTTTTATTTATTTTATTGTCATCAGTTCGTGAAAATACTGCCAGTGGGGCTGGAAAACAAAATGTTCTCATATTTTATAACACAGTTCCCTGGGCCCTCGGCCTAATTATTCTTAATAATTTCAGAAGGGACTCTCTAGTTGGGCTCACCATCAGTTTCTGGTCTTAAAATAAGCCACAGACTGATACAGATACTCTGCCAGTTTCTAGGTAATGAAAGGTTCTGGAAAGTAGGTCATTTTACATTGGTGGTAGGTATGATATACATTTTAGGTGTATGTATGTATGTATGTGTATATATATGTCTTTGACATAAATCTGTGTAGCTCCTAGTACAAAAATCAGAAATCTTCAATTTCCCTAAGGCTTATCTCCAGTTCTTGTTCCTTGAATGCAGATGATAATAAAGGCAGGCTCTGGCTGGAAATGCTGGACATCTCTGCTAAAGTTAGAGCATTTGTTCCAGGCCTCAGGGGATAAAGACAGACTTGTTTTCCAGCTTGCCCCAAGCCCCCGAGCCTTCACAGACTGAAGTAACTGCCTTTATGTGCAGGATCTTGTCTGAGGCCTCCCACAGTTTGGGGAGAGGGAGTAGGGAGCAGTGGGAGGAGGGGGATAAATTACTCAGCCTCTGCTAAATGTCAGGCACTGTGCTGGGTGCTGTACGTACATTCCACTGAATCTATACCCCATCCTTGACAAGGAAGTATTTTATAAATGATGCAATGCAGAACTTCTGAGCTCAGACACTGGGGCCACACCGCCCAGGTTTGAATCATCACTTTGCTCCCCTTCAGAGTATGAGGCCCCACAGTGCCTCAGTTTCCCCATTTGTTAAGTGGGCATAGTAACAGAACCAATTTCTGTTGTTTGTTGTTGGGATAAATAAATTAAGAATTGTAAAATGCTTAGAAGAGCACCTGCCATACGCTACTAGGTCGATGTGTGCGAAATAAAGGGAAGAGGAGCTGGGTGCAGATCTGACCCTGCATCTATGTGTCGGCTTGAAAAAGGTGATCTTTTCACCTCACCACTCACTATACTCCCTTTTTTTTCTTCCTACTTACTTTTGAGTCACCAAATCTTGAGTCAGTCAGTTTTCTTCATTTCCCCTCACCTTACCTGATCAGGGTGGGTTTGTGGTCTCCATAAAATTCTTGTTTTCCCTTTTCCTTGTCTTGGTAGGGCCGTTCTAGGGCCTGTTTCTCAGACTTAAACAATTAAGACTGTTCATGTAGGCAGGTGACAAGGACTCTCCGAATGACTTGGGGGTTGACCATTTTAGTTCCATGCTCAATTTTGAAGGATGGACTAAATGACCCTTTGTTGTTTGTTTCTTTTTTTTTTTTAAACTTATTTTTCAATGATAAGTTAACATGCAATATTACTTTAATTTCAAGTGTACAACATAGTGATTAGTTATTTAAATGCCTTAGGAGGTATCTAAGCCAACTTCCTTCTTTACACTCTCTCTTAAGAAGTGCTGCTAAATATGGAGAATGTATTTACCCAGTCCTTAGGTGTGATGATGAGGCACATAATATTTGTTCTCCAGTGTGGAAAATATAAAAAGGGGTTGATTAAGCTTGCCTCAGTCTATGATAAGTCTAGTACCCATCACTTTGATGTTTCTTACTATTATTTTGCATTGGTTCCTTTCTTTTCTCAAAAATGGAAGCATCTTTGCCCTGGCCAGATGGCTCAGTTAATTGGAGTGTCATTCCATACACCAGGAAGGTTGCAGGTTCCATTCCTAGTCACCGCACGTACCTTGGTTGCAGGTTTAATTCCTGGTGGGGGCGCATATGGGAGGCAGCTGATCCATATTGCTCTCTCTCTGTTTCCATCCCTCCCCTTCTCTCTCTTATATCCTTGGGTGAGGATTTAAAAAAGAAAAAGTATCTTTCAAGCAGGTTCTATTTCATTCACCTCTCGTTGTACACATTCCAGGCAATTGACACTCTACTGAGCCCATAGGTAACAAACAGCTCATGGGTGTTTGGGTTGAGGAAGGAGAGAATCACATTTAATGACTTTATCCTGTCTCTAAACATAAAGTGACACAGGGCAGCTGTTTTTCTTTTACCATGGTGGCAGTATCAAGAGTTTATGTTCAGGATTTGGGGATTTTTGACATATCCTTTGCTTTGTCTAGCAATTTCTTCTGGGATTTTTGGTTCTAAGCTTATGTCCCTCTATCTCAGGTCTCTAAGTGTTGTGGCGTTGGCTTGAACCTGTGTATCTTCTGCCAACTTCCTTCTTTACACTCTCTCTTAAGAAATGCTGCTAAATATGGAGAATATATTTACATAGTCCTTAGGTGTGACGATGAGGAGCATAACATTTGGTCTCCAGTGAGGAAAATATGGAAAGGGGTTGATTACGCTTGCCTCGGTCCCACACACATCTAGTTTACTTTGGACAGGAGTTTTCAATAATGTTAAAATTTATGTAAACTGCAATGGGGTTTTTCACTAAGGATGCAGAGTCTTTAAGGCAAGACAACACTATTAATAGAATGTGGATGTGTGTGGTTTATTTTTGTTTTCAAAATGGAAATGTTTCTTTGGGGTTTTGGCATGCTCTTTGATATGTTGAAAGATGAGAAAAATCATTTGGGAAACTCAGCACTTATACCATATTAGGAAATTTACAGTGCCTCAGATTTCACATTTAATGTTTTAATTGCTTGGTTTGGTAATAGAAAAACTTTAAGCTTCTCTCTTTCATTTAAGGTTACCATCACTTTTTTGCCCTCCTCTCCAGTGGTGGGCTGTTGCCAGTTTCTACTTCCTGCCTCACCCCAGCATGGACTGAGTATTTGCTCTGAAAAAAGAGTTCATCACATGTCCTTTTGAATCAATATCATGTTGACTTCTTACATACTGTTTTTCGCGTGTGTGTATACGATATGCCATACATGCAGTTGTTTCCTGCTTGAAAATATCTTAACTGCAATGGAAATTGAGTTGTATATTTTTTTAATTTTTAAAGATTTTATGTATTTACTTTTAGAGGGAGGGGAAGGGAAGGAAAAAGAGAAGAAGAGAAACATCGATGTATGGTTGCCTCTTGCATGCCCCCTACTGGGGATCTGGCCTGTAACCCAGCCATGTGCCCTGACTGGGAATCAAACCAGTGATCCTTTGGTTTGCAGACCAGTGCTAAATCCACTGAGCTACACCAGCCAGGGCTGAGTTGTATTTTTGAAACTTTCAAGTTGGCTTTGAATAAATGGTGCTACTCTAAACATTATGTAATATACTGAAGAAATCAAAGAAAGAGCTACCATCTTGGTCTGAGGGCAGATAAGAGACACACCTAGACTTTATAAAATATAGAGAGAAGGAGGGAGGGGAAGATAGATGGAGAGAGAGAGGGGGGGGTAGAGAGAGGTAGATGGGAAAGGAGAGTTGGGAAGAGAGGAAAGAGGGGAGTTAGTTTGTATTGATACACTCCCTGGAGTTTAGGCCTTCTGGAAAAATTAAGACCCAAAATAAAGTTGACATTTACTCTTCTTATAAAAAACTTCTTAGAAGAAAACAATAATGAAAAGACTTCTAAAAGTCATTTCTTGGGGACAATAAAATGTGGAAGGAGAAATCCTGTATATCATCTTTATAGTCATACAGAGTCACAGGGTTTAGAAAGGAAACTTGCTTTCATCTAGGAATTAAGGCTTTATCGCTAGGCAGCTGAGAGTGGGGATTAGTTTCATTTTCCATGGACAGCTCTCTCTAAATATTATTTGCAATTAAAATGTTTATATTTTCAATATCCAAATATATTTTTGAATTACATAGTAATCCATCTTTATTGTGCAAAATACAGAAAGACCTCCAAAAGAAAATAAAAAAACCCTATAATTATATAAGATGAAGAAAATTTTAATATATTTTCATTTAGTATTTATTTCAATGTGCTTATATCTATATGCATTTTATATAAGTAGAATCACACTGTGTTTAGTTTTGAATTCCTCCTGTAACAATAAGATAAAAATGGTATTTGATGGTTGTGTTGTAATTCTTGCTGTGACTTTATCACAATTCATTTATAATTCCCTGTGGATATTTTGCTGTACTGATTGTGATCTTGATGGGGGTGGTTTATTGTGTTAGGTTAAGCGGTGCTATAAAGAGCATCTTTGGGTATGAGTAGTTTTTCCATTACCCTGATTATTTTATCAAATTAGTGTTCTATGGGGAGTACTACACCTTTTTAAGGAACCCCTGCACATACTGGCAAGTAGCTTCCCAAGAAGGCTGTGTGGTCCCAACACTGACATTTCAGAATGCCCGTCTAGATGCCCGTAAGCCAGTTCTGACCTCCCTCTTTAAGGCTTCCCTAATCTGTCAGGAAAACTAGTATCTTATTTGTTGGTTTAATTTATATTTCTTTGTGAATTATTTGTACTATTGTAATTTTATTTTGATGTTTTATTGGCAGTTTGCTTATTGGGTTTTGTAAGTTCTCTATAAGCACTTTTCTATTTTCATACTGGGATTTTAATGATTGCTTTATTGATCTCTGTGACTTCTTACATGTTCATGATTTTAACCCTATTTATGGTTCAACTTCCCTTTTTACAGAAACACTTAAATTTCAATTTTTATTTGATGATAAATGCTTTGGAACATCACTTTTCTTTCTTTTCCTTTAGTTTTGATCTTCTCTTTCTTTTCTTTCTTGCTCTACTGAAATTCCCTTAAGATTTTTCTTTCCTTTTCTGTGTAATCTATCTTTACATTTCACTGGCCTACTTTTCCACATTCATGTCCTGCTTTATTCGATTTCTTTTCTGTAGTCACACACCTCGCAAATTGCATCTCCATTTCTGGGCACATATTTCTACCACTTGACATCCTATCCCAGACCCTTCTTTGTCTTATCTTTTAAGACAGAGCTGTTAGTTTTAGTCAATTAATATTTGACAAAGGAAGCAAGAACATACAGTGGGGTAAAGATAGTCTCTTTAATAAATAGCATTGGGAAAACTGGACAGATATGTGCAAAAAAATTAAGCTAGACCACTTTCTTACACTATATACAGAATAAACTCAAAATGGATTAAAGACTTAAGTGTTAGACTCAAAACCATAAAAATCCTGAAGAAAACTTAGGCAGTAAAGTCTCAGACATTTCTAGTAGCAATAGTTTTTCTGGAAACAAAAGAAAAAATAAACAAATGGGACTATGTTAAAACTAAACAGTTTTTGCACGTCAAAGGAAACCATCAACAAAATGAAAATTACAACCCACTGAATGTGAGAACATATCTGTCAGTGATATATCTGATAAGGGGTTACTATCCAAAGTTTATCAGGAACTTATAAACCTTAACACCAAAAAACCAAATAGTCCAATTAAAAAATGGGCAAAGGACCTGAATAGGCACTTTTCCAAAGAGGACATACAGATGACCAATGGACATATGAAGAGATGCTCAATGTCACTAATCATCAGAGAAATGCAAATTAAAACCACAATGAGATAATAATCTCACACCTGTCAGAATGGCTATGATCCATAAGTCAACAAACAAGTGTGGGCCAGGATGTAGAGAAAAGGGAATCCTCTTGCATTGTTGAGTGGTGAGAATGCTTATTGTTGCAGCCACTGTGGAAAGCAGTATGCATTGCATCAAAAAATTAAAAATGGAACTGCCTTATAACCCAGCGATTCTACTTCTGGGAATATATTTGCAGAAAGCCACGATATTAATTTGAAAGAATATATGCACCCCTGTGTTCGTTGCAGCATTATTTACAATAATCAAGGTTTACAAGCAGTCCAAGTGTCCATCAGTACATAAGTGGATAAAAAAAACTGTGGTACATTTACACAAGGAAATATTACTTGGGTGTAAAAAAAGAAGAAACTCTTACCCTTGACAACAGCATGGATGGGCCTGGAGAGCATCATGCTAAGTGAAATAAGCCAGTCAGAGAAAGAGAAATACCATATGATTTCACTCATATGTGAAATCCAATGAATAAATTAATAAACAAAACAGAAATAGACTCATAAACAGAGAATAGACTGACAGATGTCATAGGAGAGTGGGGTTGGTGGGCTGAGTGAAAAAGGTGAAGGGATTAAGCAAAAACAACAACAACAACAACTCATAGACACAAACAACAGTAGAGTGATCACCAGAGGGAAAGGTAGAAGAGGGTAATGGCAGGATAAATGATGGTGGAAAGAGACTTGACTTGTGGTGGTGACCACACAATATACTACACAGATGATGCAGAATTGTACAACTGAAAGCTTATATAATTTTATTAACCTATGTCCCCTCCAATAAATTCAATTAAAAAGAAAAGGAAAAAAAGAGCAGTTAGGTCATGTCTTTCAGAAAAATCTCCCTGAATACTTCAGCCTACGGCAATCTGTTCTTACTCAGTCTACAGTGCTCTTTTTGTACTTTTCATACACTAATTTAAACCTTTAGTTATACTGCCGTCACTGTATGTTCTGTCACCCTACGCTGCCTGCCAGGCCTTGCTAGCACAGATGCTGTTGTGTTCTCTGTAGACAACCTTCCCACCTTGCACACCCCGAATACCCACCTGGAACTGTTTCCTGTGCATGGGACACCTGAGTGCTCAGTGAAATGCGATTGATTGATCACTGGTGTTTCTTTTTCCATCTGGTTTCCATTTCTCTTTCTTACTGGTTTTCTTCTTCAGGATAAAGAATCACTTGGTATATTTATTTGGGAAACCATGTCCCCTACTTGCACCCCTCTCTCTGAAACATTATCTGATGTCCTAATCATAATGTGTCACATTCAACTACCACAGAATCTTGATATTCAGAAACTGGCTAGCTGGCTAATTTTCTCATCTCTCATTGTATATTTTGTTTTCTTGGCAGGCTAGTCAATGTTATTTTCTAATTCTTAGTACACTTTTTACCTCTCACCTTCTCGGCCAACTCACCATGTTTTTAACACAGACTTGGCTCTCCTGACACGTGAGGTCTTCTCCACATTTTAGAAAGGACATGGCTTGTATGTGTGAAGGATTTATTGATAAACTACTGAACAGTGAAATATGGGTCCTTGATGTACTATGAGATCAGGAGGAAGATGGCTGTGAGTTACTTTATTCAAGAAAGGCATTATAGGTACAGGTGATTATGGATGTTGAAGTATTGGTAAGATTCATATGGGGTGTGGGTAAAGAGAGGGGATTTAACAGTTGGAATGATAGTAAACAAAAGTCCAAGAACTGTTTAATAGTAGTATTTGGTGGAAATGAACATGGCATATAAGTGGGAAATTGAGGATCATAAGAATGTCTAGGCCTAAAATGTGCGAGAGGGGAACATACTTATCTCTCAGGAAAAGTGGGCACTCTCTCTCCCAGGAGCACACCTGCACCTTTCTCCATCCCTCTCTTCTCCCCCCAAGTGCACTTACCTTTACCTTTGTCTGTCCTAAGCTCCAGGGCCCTTCTTTTGCCTCTGTAACTTGTTCCCTGAGCCCAGTTCTTCTCCTGCTCAGTTCTACCTCTGTGACTGTATAAATAAACGGTCATAGCTTGAAGGAAGAAAAGAAGCCAGTCTGTGCTCTATGTGGATGCATACCACAAATGTCCGTAGGCCCTCAGTTCTCATCTCTGGGTTCCTGCCTGCGGCCGTCCCTGCACTAATTTCGCTTCTCAGAGCACTTCTCCTTTCTTCTCTTTCATATTGAGCTCCCCCTGGAAATGATATTTTATACTATTCTATTCTATTCAGACCTACTAAAAGGTTCACAAAGAATTTCACAAACACTCTCTCATTTGATGCTTATAATAATCATGGGCAGGCCTTGCTACATCAACTGGAAAGCAGGAATCAGAGGTTCACTGAAGCCACAAAAACAAACAAGCAGCAGAAGTGGACTGGGAGGCTCGAGCCCAGATGTGATCAATCTCTTGTTGATCAATCACACCATGCCCGCCATGGAAGCAGCCTCTCTTCGTTCATGTGTTCATTCACTCATTCAGTAGTTTTTGGTAAATCTTGGATGACCACTTCCTATGTGCTGGGCCCCAGGATAATGCAAAGTTGAACAAGGCACACTTCTTGCCCCTGCTCCAAGTCAGATGGGGTGACTGACATGAAGCTGGCAGTTACGATGACTCAGTGTTGGGGAAGCCTCGGTGCTGCGGTTGTACCGAGAAGGACTTGAAGGCTGAAATTGTTGCAAGGACTAACGCTTCCTAGAGTAAGTGATACCTGAATTGAGATATCGAGGAAGGGTTAAGTGTTGGTTCCCGCTGCCTCCTACCCACCCTGAATCAGTAACATCAAGGGCCAAAGATGAGAGATGATAATGGCAAATTTGGGAAATTAAGAATAGTTGAATTTGCGGAATATGGAGTGCAAATTGGGGAATGGCAGAAGGTGAAACTAAAGAGGTAGGCAGAGGCCACCCCATGTGTGTTGTGGAAACCACAATGAGAGGTTTACAGTTCTCAGTCCAACGAGGAGCCATCTGAAGGGCTTGGAGCCTGTGCGGCATGATCAAGTGGGCCGTGTGGAAAGGATTCTCTGGTGCAGTGGGAGGGATGATCTGGTAAAGCAGAGCCATTAGCAGAGGTAATATTGTGATTCATTCTCTTGATCAGTCTCAGGAGTAATCTGAAGGACTCAGAAAGGCTTTTCTAGAGCAGAGCTAAACAAGATGGAAAGTGCAGAGTGGAGTTTGCTGTCTCACATGATTTGGGTCTCAAGTTAGAAAAATAGCTTAAAAAGCCATAATGTCATCATAGACCTCACATTTCAGACTACCTTTTTCCATCTAGATAACCAAGGCCAATTTTGATGATATTGAAATTGTATACTTTTTTCTTTGTCTCCAAGTCCTGGGTCTAAATGTGCAAGCTGGTTTTTTTTTTTAAATATATATTTTTAAAAGTTTAGAATAATGTTAAAATATTCATTGACAGCAAATACAATTTTGAAAAAATCTGTAAAACACAAAATGTAGCTCAAGAGCTTTTCATTATGAACTGGTTCACTAATAAGACCATGTCGCAAAGTAAAGCAAAGAAGCTTTGTGAAAATGCAGGTGTGGGGTCAGGGTAGCCTAATCTTTTGACTAGTAGAGCTGCTTTTCTCTATGTAAAGAAAGCACCTTTCTCTTGTAGTCCTTTCTGCATTTTTTTCACACAAGCAACTCCCTTTAGAGACTACTTCTTTAATTTTTCCCTCCTTTTCCCCACAAAAGAGGGATGGTAGATTATTTCAAAGAGCAGCGGAGGGTGGGGGAGGAGACAATGAGGACCTAGGTCCTTACAGTCACCGGAGAACTCTGAACTTTCTGTGTCCCCCCTCAGGTGGCCTCAGTATTTCTGTTACCTTGGTAGAAAGAATATGTGACTCTCCTGCCTGCCTTGAAGTCTCGTTGCCATGGAAACTTCCATTCCACATACCTGATTCACACATCTTGCTTGGCTGAGTCCAGACAGAGGTCACAGACTGGCATTTGCCCTTTGTTTCCCCTTCTTGTGTTTGCCAGGCACTTAAAAATGAATACAGGTAGATGAGAGGGAGGGCAGTGTCATGTGTAAGAAAGCTGTGTGTCAGGGGCAGAGGCTTGGGGATTTCAGAGGATAATACCTGTCGAGGGAAGAACAGAGAACACGGAAAAGTGTGTGAATTGAAGCTTCTCCTGGAAGCAAAGGCTTTGCTCTTATGATGTGTCAGAAGGTAATTTTCTGGATTTCCGGGTGAGATAGGAAACGAGTGAACAGATGCAGAAAGCTGTTGTTCCTTAGTGAGTTTTCTGTTCCATTTTCACCGAATTGTCCCATCATCCAAGCTCCGTGGTGAACACCTTAGGACTGTAATCCGGTTTTAGGCAAAACGCCAATTAAAGCTGTCTAGTAAGAATCCAGTCCTCTGACAACACTGAAACCTTGGCTTGACTTTTATGTGAAGTATAATATTTTAGAAAGCACAAATTATTTTTGTGGAAATTATTACTCATGAAGAGTTGGTACACTGTCTGGAGTACATTTCTGTTTTTCCTCTGATATTTTCTTTTCCTCTAGTGTAGCTCCTTTAATATGTCACTTGAAGAAGAGTACTGTTGGAGAGCAGATTATTATTAACCTTCTTCTCTATCCAGAATTTCTCTTTCATAGGGTCATCATTTTCTCTTGATTCCTGTTTATGAGGCAGAGTTTTAGAAATTAATAAAAAATCCCTTTCAAACTGTAATGGTAATCAGTGCTCCTGAAACATTACGTTTCAAGCCTTGCGTGGGTGTAGTTAGGTACCACGCAGGTCTCGGCAGTGGGGTTAGCTACCCACTGCCTGCCCTGCCTCACCCCACTTATTCTTTCGTGTCCTCTAATTTGTTAATAGTCCCCTTGTTTAGATGGCTTCATTCACAAAATGTGCCCTCACTGCCAGCAGCCAGGGGCTTTAGTTTGGAGTCTGTCCGACATGAGGGAAAAATTCCATCACCTCCCTGGTATTCTTGGACAAATGATTTTCTCAACCTCAGTTTCTTCATTGGTGAAATGATCTTCATGTTGTAAGGTTGCTGTCAAAAATACTGTAATTTTTAAAGTGCTTCGCACAGTGCTTCCTACATAATAGCTATTGTTCTTCTTACCTTGTTAGATCATTTTATGAAGAACATTTACAGTATCTGAAAGAATACTCTTGGCATCGGTATTGCTAATTTTTGTTGTTACTGACTTTGGCATAGGTGAGGGTAGACAGGCTAAGAATATGAGTGGTGGATTAAAAGGAATAGGTAATTCTTACCAAAAGTAGTGTGTGCACATACCTTCTCCCTCTCTTTCTGTCATTTGTACATATACACTCATCTGTTTTTTTGAATCCCACTGCAAGTTCAAGTAGCAAAGTGCAAAGGTCGTACAGGTAGTGGAAGACAGAATGCCATCACAGAGCCTGTCTGGTGCAGAGAGCAGTGATGTTCCATCAACATTTCAAGGTGGTCACTTGGGGATGCACGTGAATTCCTGTTCGATGATGTGGGGACCATTCTAACCTTCCTGACACCACTGGCTTCTCACCTCCTCACCTTTCCTCTCATCCATTTTTTTTATTGTGTTGAAATATACATAATGTAAAATATATCATTTTAACCATTTTTAGTCACTTTGTTGTACAACCATCATCACCATTTACTTCCAGAACTTTTTCATCTTCCCAGCATGAAACTGTCTACCTACTAGGCGGTGACTCCCAGCCCTGCCTCCCACCACCCTGACTACCGTTTTTCTTTCCACCGCTGTGAGTTGGACTGCTCAAGATACTTCGTAGTACTGGGATCATGCAGTATTTGCCCTTTTGTAACAGGCTTATTTCATTTAGCGTAATGTCTTCAGGGGTCATTCATGTTGTAGAATTTCCTTCCTTTTTAAGGCTGAATAATATGCCATGGTGTGTATGTAGTACATTTTCTTTATCTGCTTCTCTGCCAATGGACATTTGGATTGTTTCCACCTTCAGCTATTTTGAATAATGCTGCTATAAACACTGGTGTGCAAATATCTGTTTGAGCACATTTTCTCTTTTACTATGGCAAAGATGAGAAGATGTGAGACTGAATCAGCATCTTCATTGTGGACTCTTCACTAGCAGCGAAATGGACCATGTCACATGCATTTCTCCCCCTTTATAATGTGGTATAAAAGCAAAGCAGGAAATTTACCACTTTAACCATATGTAAGTGAACATTTCAGTACTGTTAAGTATACTCACATTACTGTGCCACAGCTGCCTACACAGTTTCATCAGGCAGCACCGTAACTGTGTACCCGCCAAGCAGAAACTCCACGTCGCCCTACCCCGGCCCCTGGCAACCACCCTTCCATTCTCTGTCTCTGCGGGTTTGATTACTGTAGGAGCCTCACATCAGGGGGATTACACAGTGTTTGTCCCTTTGTGACTGGCTTATTCACTGGGCATGATGTCCTCCAGGTTCATGCATTTTATAGCCTATGGCGGGTTTCCTTCATCAAGGCTGAGCAGCTTTTCCTCTTCCATGTGCCATTTTGTCCACTCAGTCGTCTGCCAGTGGACACGTGGGCTGCTTCGGCTTCTTGGCTATTGTGAATGATGCCGCAGTAAATATGAGTGTGCAAATATCGCTTTGAGAATTGTATTTACTGGATCATATGGTATTTCACGTTTAATTTTTTGAGAAACCCCCACACTGTTTGCCATAGCTGCTGAGTCATTTTACATTCCCTCCAACAGTGCACAAGGGTTCCAGTTTCTCCACAACCTCACCAACACTTGCCATTGTTCTATTTTAATGTTTGTTATGGTGGCCATCTTGAGGTGTGTGAGGTGATAAATCGTATTAATTTTGATTTGCAATGAAGTTTCTTAAAGTGATTTTAAAGAACATATTAAAAGCAAACAGATGGACTGAGACAATAGTTATGTTTAGAATGGAGAGAGGCTTGGAAACCTGTGGGATTCCCAGGCGAGTCGTTTTATGCCCTCCGACAACGCCTTGCGTGCTTGGAAGTGTGTGTGCCTGCCCCGCTGCTGTGCTGTCTCCACCATGGGAGTGAAGGGCACTGCTGGCCTCGCGGTGTGGCCTGGCCGACAGTCTGTCGCCCTCTCATCCTTTCGGAGTCCTGGGTGATTAGTAAGCATTTTCTCACAGCAAATGACTCAGAATGAAATGGAGCTCCAGATACAAAGTTATTTCAAAAAAACAACGATGCCTCACTTTTTTTTTTAGCCACTTCTATTGACTGTGTCTGCGTGGATTTAAAAATACTAATGCTGATCTTAAGGTGTTAAGATCAACATCATTGGTTCATTCGTGAGCATTAGTGAAATACCCAGAGCAGTTCTGTCCAGTAGGAATATAATGCAAGCCATATATTTGATGTTACATATTTTCTGGTATCCATGTTAAAAAACAGGAAGAAAAACAGGTGAAATTAATTTTAACAATATATTTCAATGAACCTGATGTACCCAAAATATTGTCATGTCAATGTGTAATGAATATAAAAAACAGAGGAAGCCTACTTTATTTTTCATCCTAAGTCTTTGTAATCTGGTGCTCATTTTAAATTTAGCACTTCTTGATTTGGATTGGCCACATTTCAAGTGCTCAAGAGCCACGTGATTCTAGCGGCCGGCTCCTTAGACAGTGCAGGCCTAGCATGTGTAGCCAAGAACACATGAAGTCCAGACAGGGTCAGCCCTCAGCTCTGCCTAGTGGGCAAGATATGTCAGGAAAGCGCTAATGACGGTGTTGAGGGCTTGTGGAAGGGATGTGCACATTGTTACCGATGCCCAGAAGAGGGGCTCCCTGCCGTCGACTTGAGTTGCTCTGCCACCGCTAGACCTCGTTCCTTTGAACTAGTCCCCTGCGGGGAGGGCACTGAGCTGGTGTTTGGCACGGGCCCCAGTTCATCAGATATTAACTTTCCGCCTCCTGTGTTAAGAGAGCTGCTGGCAAGTTTATATTTAATTATAAGCTTTGCACTGTCCCTGGGTCTGTTCCGGCACCACAGCCTCACTGCTCTCCTGCTCGTTCCCACAGGCGGGATCCCTCACCTCTCCTCCGGGCAGTGGGGGCTAGGTTCACCACATCAGCCCTTTGAGCTGCAGTGCCTAGGGGAAGGTTAGATGTGTGGTGCTGAGAGAAGGAAAGGAAGAAGACAGTTTGATTTTTTTCTTTGTCCGAACACCCTTCCCCTCACCTCTGGGAAGCAACCCCAAGAGCTCTAGTTGTTAACGGAAAGGTCGCTGTCCTTGGACAAGCTTCCCTGAATCCACCCTGTCACTACACTGACCACCCTCCACGCTGACCACCCTTCATGCCCAGGCTCCCAGGGAGCCACAGCAGCTCCTCTGTGGACGCTGTGGATGGGAGTTGCAGTGAGGCAAGTCTGTGCATTTCCCCGGCTCCCCACGTGGGGAAGGGTGGCCAAGATGTGTTTATGGAGAGCCAGCCAGGAAGCACAAGGGAAGAGGAGGAGCTGTTTCCACTTATCCTCCCACCTCCTTTTGGCTTTCTCTTCTGGCATTGCCCAAGGCCAAAAAAAAAGATGGGAATCTGGCAAAGTGAAAGTATATCATTGTATTTCCCTTGCCCTCCATCTCATCTCCCTCCTAAGGAAGCTAGGCTGGACTTTTTTTCCACCCCGTTTACTTAACACTCAGAGACTCAAAATTCCTTTCCTCCTGCTGATGTGGAAGAGGCTTGGAAATATGTTCCTTTGCCGGAGATGAGTGATATGGCAGAAAGACAAGGTCAGATGAGGCCAAGGGACGGGAGCCAAAGTCTTACCGAACTCTTGAGGCAGCACTGTGACTGCTGGGCAGGCTCCTCTGAGTGCTGAGGAAGAAGAGGGGGCCTGGGGGCCCACACGGCCTAGATTTCTCAATGATAGGTGCAGTCAAAGCAGATGGGGAGACCAAGGTGGGCAGGATGAGTCTGCCTTCCAAAGACTGTGCTAGAGTGTGGCGACATGGTAAAAATTGGAATGATGAATATTGCCAGCCTCCTCTAAGGCTCTGCTTCTGACACCGCCCAATCTCTTTTACTCATGTTTTAAACTTCACAATGTTAACATAAATTTCTTTGGGACTTGCTTATACCTTCCACCTTTAGGAGTCAGATCCACAGTGTAAATATTACAAGAATCTTAGTAATTACCTAAACTAACAAAGAGGCCAAAGTGAAATATTTCTTCTCTCAGGGAAATAAAATAAATGAAAGCAGAACATCTCCTCTTTTCATCATTACTCCAAACTCACAAATCTACTAAAACTCCAAGTTGGCTTTGTCATGTACTTTAGCAGATAGCATGTTTATTAACAAGAACTGTTACATTAAGAAGTTAACTCCAGGCAATGAAAAGATTAACACACTGGGAGAAGGTCACATGATTTGGATGTTACACATGCATACTTATTTTGTATTGGAGTAATGAAAGGGAATCAGGGTGACTGCTGTGACCTGTGGTCATATACATTTTGGTACCAAAAACATTTTGCCTTTTGCTTAGCTTTAGGAGATGGGGTGAGTGGTAGTTCGAGTCCCTTCAGCAGGTCAGGGGGCCAGATTGGCAGCTAGCTGGAGTTATAACGGGCTGTGTGGTCAGTCACCACCACGAGTGACAAGCCAGGGCAGCAAGATTGTGGGGTACGGGTTTGAATCCTGGCTCCACCACTAATTAGCCCTGTGTGAATTATTCAACCTCTCTTAACCTCATTAATTGTTTGTAAAGTTGGAATTATAAATTTAAATTGATGGAGCTTACTCATATAAAGATGATTCATTTTTAAAGTGTTTAGTCCATTGTGCCTGACAAATACTGAAAATGCTGAGTTTAACTGGCAATATACAGCTGCCCTTGTTTATGCCTACCAGGAGCAAAGCAATACATTGTTTGGTTAACACTTGCTTGGCCTCTTTTGAAAATTCTTTAATTATGTATTTTTTTCCTCCACATCCTTGCAGGTGTGTGGTGTGTTGTATGGGAAAGGCCAGTAATTACCGCTTGCAGACAGAGTTGACCAAACAGTCTTTCCCATGGCAACTGAAAAATAAAAAAATAAAATAAAATAAATCGGGGGTTACATAATTGCTGTCACTGGACCAGGAGGAATGTGGAGATCATGAATTTCTTTGTGGCTTCTGGTTTTCTTTTGGTCAAAGGTGTTGGGTGAAGATACAGAGGTCCTACTGAGTAACTGAACAGGATGCCGTTGCTTGCTTTGAAGTGAGTAAACTGGTCAAAAGTACAAGTGGGAGGGGAAGTTGAGGTTTAATGAAGGAGGGTCATTATTAATGTTTCCATGGTTTTAGCAGTTTAAAAGTTGGGAGTTTAAGTAAGGTTGTTGGTTGTGGGGAAAACAGGCCACAGACATTCAGACATGGTTCAAGTTCAGTCTCTTAGTCTTCATTTTAATCTGAAAATAGGGAGTCAAGGCTTTTGAATAACATAGCAAAAGGATTGCTTCATAATTTTTAACAGTGAATGCTAATTACCACTTGTCCACAATGGCACAAGATTCAGAAAGCTACACCATTTTTCTCAAATCTCAAATCCCAATTACCCAAAGATTGTTTTCCTTGTGAGGAGAAAGAATATTAGTACTTTGGATTACTAATTCAAAAGGATTTATGTTCATTTTCCCAAAGCCTGTGTGGAACTCAAAACACTAACTTCGAATAAGCAGGTGGTGTCTTTCCCCAACATCCATAAAATGATCTTGAATCCATTCTTTTTATCTTGCTTGTATCAAGATTAACATAGAAGGCATTATTTATTTGACTGGAAGACAGGATTGACTTTGCCATTGTGGATTTAGCTCTCTTGATTCTAGAACAGGGTTGGAAAAAACTACTATCCTCCACCTGCCTCTCCCTCACCATGTATGTTAAATCAAACCTGTTTGGTTTTATTTCTAAAAATTAGGTGTTTTTTCCTTCCAAAGACCCAAGATATATATATATATATCCAACTCTACATTTTTAGCAATAATTTTGGGATAGAAAGAACATGGAGAATTGAAATCTATAAACCAAAGCCCAATATTTAAAAACCTCTTCTACTCTTCAGCTCTTTAAATGCATGGGAAGCCAAGGATGGCAGAGTGAGAGGGATAAAGTAAGAGTCAGTGCTGTGATCTGTGGTACCGGGAGCCACGAACTCTAGATTAGAACTCAGCCTCTTCCAGTTTTCTAGTGAGCACTGGGACATTTCTGTAATTTCTCTGAGTTCTTTCATCATTTGTCAAATGGAGGTATTTACAGTATTTTTTGTGGTTGTTCTATTAGATCAGATGTGGTATATGTGACAGTCGGTAATCTGTTCGATACTCTCTGTATCTCTCTTTGTCTCACCTGATAGAGGGGAAGAGGAGGTGCACACAATCAGTAGTCTGAGCAATTATTTTATATCATTCACCCTAAATTATCAAGAGTGGACTGTAAACCAATAGTCTTCAACGCTTGACCTTCATCAGTGATCATTGCCCCAGGCCCAAAAGTTGCTGTTAATAAGGCAAATATCAATAAAAGCAAGATTCATATTCATATCCATATCTTTCTGCTTCCCTTTTCCCAACCAGGATGGTCAACTGGGGTTATTAACCTAGTTCTGACTGGGGAAAATAAAAGAAATTTTCTGTGTTTTTTTTGGCAATCCTGCATCACCAGTTTCAATCTTCATAAACTGTAGGAGCCAGGAACTTCTTTCTTCTCAATACTGGCCTCTTACATTGGTAGCTGAGGGAGGAAACTTTGGAAGTCTGGAGGGAGCAGTGGAACCAGTGGCAGGTGAGCTCAGGGCTTTTGCAATATCTCTGCTCCAAGTTTCTATTCTATCTGGAACTTAGGTAAAGAAATCTGTCTCTGCCTTTCATCACCCTTGCCTTATTCTAAGCTAGCAGGAATATCTCTTTTAGAATAGCATTTCCTAACTTTTTTCCTCCATCACTTTACTGAAGAGTGGGATGGACATCATCTTGCTCTCTCAACTGGTTTTGGTTCAGAGTATTGGAGAGTCACCCCTTCAGAGCGTCGTGCGGTGCACATGGCATCTTCCTGCGGTCTCTACGCTCCACCACAACAGCCAGCGCCCTCAGCTCTCCTAGGGCGTATTCCTAGCCTCACCCCAAGGACACAATCTGTGATACCAGGAATCTTTATGAATTCTGAAAACAAGTTATTTACATCCAACCATGAGAAAGAAGAGAATTGGTAGTCTAATTAAAAATGCTAGATATCGTATAAACATCCTTTCCAGTAATGTAATAAAAAGAAATAGGAGTCAAGGTTGGGGATCTAGTCTTGACTTTGCCACTAACTAGAATTGTAAAGGTGATAGAGTAACTTCATTTTTATGGATCTCATATCCAAATATAAAGTTATTTTATATTTCAATTTATGAAGTAAGATTTTAGACTGAATTTTCGTTGACTTGTCTCAGTTCTGTGATTCTGCTTTTAAGTTCAGTACTTCTGATTATTGTTTATCTTATTAAGGATTACAGTGTTTGTACTTTATGTTACTATATCACATGTTATTCAGGGTTGATCATCGCCATTAACATGTTCAACACTCGAAGCACACTGGAGAGAAAATAAAAAGTTTTCCATGACTCTCACTTGTCTTCCCTACCCAGTGGGAGAGTCTGGTCAGGGACTGTTCTCATAAAAGCAACAGAAGAAACTGAGGAGCGAAAAAAGACATGGTGTCATATCTTTTATTGGGTCTTTGGAAAGGAAACTATATATAATTAAAAAATCTGAAAAGCTGAGTTCACGACTAGTATTACTTTAGGAATCACTTTTGAAATCTTTAAAAAGGCAATCATCAGATCAGAGTTTATTAGAAGACAAGGATTTTAATTTACTTTCTCAAATCTGAGTCTCAACCTTGGCCAGTGTTCACATGCTTTTCTTTAACATAAACCTCTGTTGAAAGTTTATGGATTCCTTTCAGAAGAAGGTTAGAAAAATTATCTAGATGCTTGTGAAAGCCAACAAAACTACAGTTGGAAGATAGAAATGTTCCCTTAGAAAGTTTTATATCTATCCCTCAGAAAGCTGTATGAACAATGAACCAGGCTGTTCTTGATCTTTCCATATTTGTAGACTTGTAGTTGGCTCCTGATGAGCCACACACGAGGCCATTTAAGGCAATAGCTTTGCATTGGTATTGAGTCAGCTGAATGAAGCTGTGTCTAACCTTGTTATACCTTTCCAACATAAATAATATCTCTCACAGGTAACATCACATGGGAACTTTTTCTCTTACTTTTTGTCTAATCTGGATTGCAAGCTAGGCATACATATGCCCTGACAGTGGTGTTCCGGGCTATCTCTTCACATTCCTCATTGGCATAAACCAGAGTGACTTAGTTTACACTTGTCAGGGGCTAGCACGTATTACTCTATTCTAACTAGGGCTCACCATCAGTGAGTATTTTTTTTAAGCTGTTTCAGTTTTCTACCTATGTATACAAGTATATTCTTTAAATCAGTGCTTGTATCAAGCACTCATTTATAGCTTCCCATTACCTGCCATTGTCCTTCACCTGAAATAGTTTATTTTTGTAGAGGATCTCATGGAGCTTTGTTGTCCATGAATATATTTTGTGTTGAACCAAGTTCACCCAGATTTTCTTCGATGTTACCTTCTAGGAGTTTTTTAATTTTGTGTTTTCCATTTAGGTCTGTGATGCATTTTGAGATAATTTTTGTGAGGGAATAAGGTGTGTGTCTGGGTTAATTCTTGCCTGCAGATGTTCAGTTGTTCTAGCACCGCTTGTTGAAAAGGCTGTCCGTGCTTTCTTACATCATCCTGCCTCGTTGTCAAGGATCAGGTGACTATGTTTATGTGGTCTTTTTCTTTTTTACTTGACCTGTTGGTCTTTTTCTTTGCTGATAACTACACTGTCTTGATTACTGTAGCTTTATAATAAGTCTTGAAGTTGGGTAGTGTTAGTCCTCCAGTTTTTTTGTTCTTCTTAAAATCGTTGTCTATTCTGGATTATGTCATTTGTTTTTTCATGCATTTAGCAGTTTTCATAAAAGCTGGCCTTGGATTTTCACAATAGAGGAAAGTGGTTTTTGAAGGCACAGTCCAGATATAGGAGATAATCATGAAAACTGAGTGATGCGTTGATCCGTCTTTCACTAAACAGCGTATCTGAACCTGTTAGTCAGAGACTAGCAGCTGATCCGAAAGCATTGTTAGAGGAAAGGTTTCAGTTCTTAAAGTTTTATCTGGCTGTAACAATGATATTTCTGTTCCTCTTCAACATGGCATTTTCCAAGTAAACAATCTGAGTATCCCCTTATACTTAGAATAAGAAGCAAACACGCAACAACCATTGCTAGTTGACTTCAATCTGCCCCTCTAGGCGTGGCCTCCACAACTCTCCTTTGGGAATGCATATTCTCAGAAGGGCCAAGGTTTATGGGATGAGGGACCTGGGGGATTTAGGGAGCTCTGGGCTCAGATCCGTATGCTGCGTTTATTAGCCATGTGAACTTTGTCACATCACATCAGCCCTCCGAATCTTAGTCTTCTAAGGGCTAAAATAAATAATAAACATATTGACTTTTGTTTTCATCTGTGATACTACATTAGTAAATATCATGTAGGATCAGACATTTGGGTCCATTCTCTGAACTAGTTTTTGTAGCTAAATTGAATTTGTAGTATATGAACATAGGATATTTGGAATTTAAGAAATACTCCTTTTTCTTATTTTCTATTTGGTGGTAAATTCTTTTTCACCTATTATCTAATGTCAAAACACTTTGTCCACAAAAAAGATAAGTTTGATAATAGATTTAGGGCACAAATAAACTATTTTACAAGTTAATACATTAAAAAGGCTATGCATACATCTTTTTGGCATTTATGTTCAGTCTTTGGTTTTATATATTGCTCAGTTAGGAAGAGGAGAGAGAACATAAAATCTGATTTTATTGGATTACTTATATGCTCAGAATTATATATTTTTTGGTCTTATCTAATCCTGCAGAAATATCTGGGAGAGTATACAATTCAGTGTTCTCAGATACTGCTTACCATCTGCTTTCAAAGTGAAAAATGAGCATTATATTATACTTTTATTGCCCTTTGTCTGCTAAGTTCAAAGTCAGGAGATAGAGGTCACTATCATTTTTACTACTGAGTTGTTATTAACATTGCATATTCCATCATCTGCCTTCTCTGCAGTTTTGTGATAACCATTCACCCTTCCTTGGCCCCTTGCATACTTTCTTTCCTCCCTCACATACTTTTTGCAGCAGATATTCTTGGCTGAAGGAAATAAGGAACACATTCATCAGGAATGTGTAATTGGGTTTTAAAGAAACAAAAAGGTTTTTTGCTTTCTTTAGCTCCCCCACCCCATTTGGACCTGATTCAGTGTGAAAGGGAGAGAAAGTAACAAGAGAATCTTCATTTGAAAAACTGATGCAAGTTCACAGATTTAGATAGAAATCAGGAGGAATAAAAATATAGTAAGATTGCATGGATCTTCTGTATATTAGATGCTTACTTACACATGATTTAAGTTTTATCAAAAACATTAGTTACGGTGAGGATGATTGTGACAGTGACTAATCTCATTGGACAGGTAAGAAGCTAGCTGGCAGAGCAAAGTAACTTGGTCCAACACGTATTGCTAGTAACTCTGTTATATGGGGCGAAAAAAGACATTTTTCTGGGCAGTCATATGGGTTGTGGTAAAACCAATACTACACTGTATTTCCTTTTAAAACATCCATGATTTCGTACCCTATAGGAACATAATATCTTAGGATCAGGTTGTCCTTGCCAAACGCTCACAATGGCAGCGTCTTTGTGGCAGAGATTTGCTCGGGAGGGGCATTTCCTCATCATCTGGAATATTGTGTAAAATAATCATTTAAAAGACTAGAACATATGAAGATGACCTTATAGCAATAACTATTATTAATGCTTAATATGAGCCACAGATGCCTGTTTGCTTTATCTGTGTTAACTTTTTTCTCCATACAATGCTCCTGTGGGGTTGGCACCATTATTTTTCCATTTACAGTTGAAGAGGTTGAGGCACAGTAGAATTCATAACTTGCCAAGGTCCCAAAGCTGGTGTGGTTTCAAGTCCAAGTCCTCTGACTCCACAGCCTCTCTACAGTGTGGCTTCTTAGCCTGATGAGTTAGTGCCTGTGGCTCCCCGAGAAACTTGACTTGGCCTCAGTTGACTTAGGAAATAGTTTTGTGTGTATGTATTTCCAAGCCTATCCTATTTTTGCATTAATTATATGGAGTGCCCACTTTTTAGGAAAGTAGTTGTAAGATGTAACTCCAGGCACAGCTCAAGGGTGGGCGGGGATTAAGTCATCTGGAAGGGTTAGGAAGAGCATTCCGGGCACCTTCCCAGGAAATCGAAGTTTCATCTGAGCATAGGGACTCAATATTTGGGGAGAGGGGGAGATTTTGCACATAGGTGTCCCCGCATCATCTTGGTCTTCAGCCTGAACCACTCCATCTCTGATGGAAAAACAAATCTCGGAAAGGTGAAAGAGGAGAACTAAAGGAGATACCACATAGGTTTCAAAGGACCAGAATTTCATAGCTGTAATTTATAACATCCAGTGTCCTTGTGATAATTTACAAGGGATTGTTTACCTTTTTCTGGTTGGGAATATACTTTCCTTTCTATTTTAAAAAAACCCTGTCTTTAGAATCCTTTGAAGTGTAATGACTGGAGGGCAGAAATATGAAAACTAGGTTCTTTTCATTCTAGCCTTTTGTTTGTTCATTTGTTTTAGGCTTTGGGATCATTTAAATGCTTCTTTGTTCACTGGCACACTTACTCAAGGGATGTTTATTGAACACCTACTATATGCCAGACTCTTTGCCAGACCGTGGGCATAATAGATGAGATGCTGAAACTGTCTTCAAGGCATTTAGATTCTGGTGGGAGAAACTGTCTTGTACTCAGCTAGTCACAATGCAGTTTAAGAAGTGCTACATTAGCACAAGGGAGGGAGGAAGTAATTCTTCCTGTGGTTATCAGCAGATATTTGAGCTAAGTCTGTGATAGCAGAGCTGGTCAGGCAGATGTGGGCAGGGAGGGCACAGGAAACTAGAGTACCCAAAAGCTCTGAGGATGGGGATAATTAGCATCATCTCACAGCTAGAAAACTGAATGTTATCACCAGCATAGTTTACCTGGGACTGAAATGCCACCAACAGGGCTCTGGGAGCTCCCTGGCCAATCTTCATTTGTTACTGGCTAAAATTGGGCTGCCACTGCTTTTATTTATTTTTTTTAACTTTTTTCTAGTTAGCTTGATAGGTTTGAATTAGATGTAGATGTTTTCCAAATCAGGCTCTAATTATGCCAAGGAATTGGGGCAGGGGGTGGGGTGGGAACCAAGCTGCCTGTTATGACACAGTGGAATGTAAGGTTTCGTGCCACTTGTATCTGTGTCACTTTCATATTTATTTTTCTCATTTTTCTGCTGTGCCATTGGGATGTGACTCTATCACTACCTCTGGGTCCATACTTCAGCTTCTTAGCTTTTTGGGGGAGCCATTCTGGACAAGTATGGCATGTCAGTGGGAAGACATTCTCAGTTTCGTACCTTAAATTTGCTAATTCACGTTTTATACGGAGACAGCCAAATGCTCATGTTTAAATAACTTACAATTCCTGGGCAACTCGTGAATCTGCCCGACACGATGTTCAGCAGTTTGTTCCTGTAAGAAACTTTGCAGATGAGTGTGGTAAGTAGGAAGGGTATTTTATGTTTTGACTTACTGTCTCTCAATTACATTATATAAAATTCAGCAGACTTCTTCATGATGGTTAGGAAAATGAATGATTTTCTTGTCATAAATCACAAATATGACAAACTATAGGAGGGTTGAAATTGACAGGTACTCACTGACAGTTTATTCATATTCTCCAAGGGATTCACAAAAATGTTGTGTCTACCATATTTATTCAGAAAATGTATCTTTAATAATAATTTTCCTGCCACTGGGTGCTGCAGCTAAGTAACTGAATTCCAACTGTTAACTTTTCCTGTTAAACCAGTTGGATGACCCACACACGACTGTGTAAGATAAAAGAACACAGCGCCAAAACTTTATAGCATGATGCTGGAAATGAATGCATGTGTGTACAGACACACATACAATTGAATACATTGTTCACATTGTTCATTGTTCTGATTCAGGAAAACTGGAAGATGATTTGGAGTTCTGATCGATTTCGTATTCATTTCAGAAAATTTCGCTTGGGAAGACAGTCTTGGTAGGCAACAAAAACCCACATTTTGTTATATAATTCATTTTTTCATTTAAATATTTATAATTTATTCAGTAAATCTAATCAACAAGGTAGTGTTAAATAATGAGTTTCATAAGTAAAAAAGTACATGAATGACCTACCATTTTACAAAATGTACTGCTGCGTTGTGGACATGGATATAATTTTCGTGGGCCTTTCCCTGCTTTTTGGTCTTCTAGCCCCATCTGTACCTACATCCTTTCTTCTCACCCTAACATCCCTTGGTTAGAGGAAGGCACTCTGAGGAAAAAAAGCTTCAGGAGCTTTAATATAATTATATGTAGAATGAAAATTCTGTTCAACATAATTTCATTGGCTATTTGAGTAATTTCTAGAATTCTGCCAAGATTTCAAAATACTTTCAGGGCCCATTGCTGAATACCGCTGTTTTTCTTCTGGGATTAAACTGTACAGGATAATACACTCCAGTGGTACAAGTATATTGTCTAGTAAAGATTTCTTTAAACAACCTTGTTATAGTAGAAGTGATCCAGTCCCCCTTCTCCTAATTTTTCTCCTTTTTAAAACCAGAAATTGATAACCTGCTGTTATCTCCATCACACTGGAGAGAGAATCTATCAACAGTGGTTTAAAAAAGCAGCTTTGGGGTTAGATCTGTGGAATGGCTAGGATCGTAACAAAAAAACCCCCTAGAGCCATATTTTTCCTTTCAATCACACATGGGCAATTTAATAAATCATAACCAAATTCATATTCTATATTCCCTTTATAAGAGGGAGGAACATTTAGCCTCCCCCCACCCCCGGCCAAAAGTCTGCTCAAATAAAATTGCTGTGGACTGTTTTGCTCCCAGTACCTGGTGTATGGTGGACATTCAATAGTCAGTGAATGAGTTCCTTTGTCATTGTGTCTCTGTGTGTTGAGTGGAAGTCTGTGCCAGAACAATAGCTGGTGGAAGATCTGCACTGGGGAGGCCTGGGCTCAACTTCAAAAGTGATTTCCCCATCCTGGCAGGGCAGGACATGTTCTCCTTGGGCTGGGAAGGCACAGCTCTATCCTTGTTAAAGACTGCACCTCCCTTTTGCTTTTTTTCTTCCTTGGAGCTGTTGAGTCCAAGTGTGACTGCCAAGAAGCATCCAGGAAAGCCAGAGCCCAAGCACGTCAGGCCTTCCTGTACCCGCCACACACACTTGAAACCCCAAATGAGTGAGGATCAGTGGGAAGGAGAGAGCCAACCAGGTGAGCCACCGCATCAGTCTGAGGGCTGGAGCAACAGGAAAGGATCCTTGGCAGTTCTGTTTATTTGGCAATATTGGGATGTGACCTTAGCTTACACTACATTACCTCATAGCAAATTGCTTTTTACTAAGCGCTATAAATGTTAGGATGACTCCATTGAGCTCTTGAGCTGAGGACAGATGAATACATCAAAGAATGTTAATTAGTCTCCGGGTGCGATTGCGAGGATTGTCTCTCTTCTTTCAGGAGAAGGTTAAATCCCAACCCTGTCTTCTCCACCCAGGTGGGGTTCCTTTGTCCAAAGCTCCAGTATAAGCACTTTAATATAGTCTTCTAGTTTGGGTACGTGTGGAGGGGTGTGTGTCCACCAGAGGTGGTTGAGGCTGTTTTTCCTCTTTAAATGGGACTTTATAAGTCCCATTTTTTTGCTGTCTTTGAGCTCATATGTTTTAAAGCCACCTTCTAGGTGAATTTAATGAGATTACTGCAGTTATTTTATGACATTTTAGTAATGAAATCACTGGTTGGAGCCTTATGCAAAGTTTGGTGCTATAATAGGATTTACCAGGGTTCTATTGTAATTCTAAATTAGTTTTAAATTTCTGCCCCTTACCTTCCTTTTCATTTTTGTTAAATGTTAACTACAGTGTGGAAGGAAGGTATTTCGATGATAGCAAGGTGTCATATAGACACTCCTTCTGCTCTTCTACTCTCAGAATATCAACAGAGGGAGTTTAACCCCTGACACAGCTTTTAGGCAGGCGCTCTCAGCCTGGGGACTATGGACACTGTCCTGTATTGGACTGTATTGGAGCGGGCTATGCTGTGAACCCTGGCCTCTCCCCGATAATTACCAGTAGCACCCATATCCCCAGTGTACAACCAAAAAAGTGCCATGGAGGACAAAACTGCCTCCAGCTGGGAACCGCTGTTCCACTGACAGATCCATTTAAGGAAAAAGAAGGTTAAAACAATAAGATGTAGATTGTGGACCTATTGGTTTTGTTTTTAAAAATTCTGTGTAGTAAATCAGAAAAAGAAAGTAAATCCTTAGGAGATAAGGTCTGCCAGTACAATTTCCTCTTAGCCACCAATTATCTGTCATTGACTGGAATTTGGTTTAGATTAATGCAAACGATTATAATTTGGAGTGGGTATTGATTTTGATGCTCTCGCTGTCACCTGAAGAACTTCCAGGTGTTTCTGTAACATGCAGAACTTTCTATGAAGGGGATGTTCCCCCTATCTCCGGGTGCTTTCACAATGCTGGTTTATTGGGTAGAAAGATGGAGTGCGTGGTTGGAGAATAGGATTCAAATGAGACTCTATTAGACTTTAATAACTGAATACATGAATTGAATGAAGAAACACACCCTCTCTGCACTGTCATTCATCAGTTTTATGAATGGGAGGTCAGATACATGATCTGGTTTCAGATACAAGGCAGATTTCACTGAATTTGCGGTATTTTATATTACTAAAAATTGTCTAGAATATTGCATTTTTTCTTCTGTAAAGATTGTAATTCATTTTTTCTGTTCTCTGTCTAAATTTACTTCTTTCTATCTCCATAGTAGAATATTTGAACTATCAGACAAGTAGAATCATGTCTCTACTGTGATTAATTTTAAATCTCCTGTTGTCTTTATTTCAGGTTTTTTTTTTCCCTCACCTGAACATACATGTTTGCCAGGCACATTTGCTTGCTTTTCTCTTTCTGATGTCCCACCCCTCCTGCCCTTGTTTTCTTCCCTTTGCTCTAACTATAGAAACTGTCAGGTGGTCTCGCTGGCATCATCTTGCCTTTTTTGAACTATGCTACCCAGAGACTTCCATTTATCATGCCTCGGGCACTCTCTTCCTTTAATGCCGTATCTCTCTCAGGGATAGTTAATGATCTTTGCAGCAAATGAAGGTGAATTGCAGTCACATTACTGTTATAATACAGCCAACTGTATGGAACAGATTGGGCTGAGCTTTGAACAGCTGGGGCTGGCAGAGTGAGTCTTGACTCCTCTCGGAAGAGATCCAGAAGTGTCAAATCATCACACTTGAAGGGGAAAGAGGGACAAGAAAGGTTATGGAGTAGTGATTCCTGCAGGTATTTTTTGCCTTAGTGATAATGCCTTTTTGAAATTTTTATTGGTTTGTAGGTCTGGGAAAGCAGGGACTCGTTGAACCCAGGGGCTGCCATCCCTGCTATTGGACTTGCCTGCCTAGTGGTTGTGATGGTATTTTATTGTTCATCCTAGGTATTGAACATGTGATCGGATAGATGCTTCTGTTGTTAAACCATATGCCTCTCTTCTGTCCATGGAAACTATTTGTAGTGTTAAGGAGTGTTTAGATTTGCCAAGTGTGGAACCCTAATTAAAATTAATAAAGACTCGGCTGGACTTGGACGATAGGGTGGCTTCCTGGTGGATATAATGAATGAGAATCAAGGTGGCGTAGGGCAGACATCATAAACAGATGTCCCACAGAGCCTGATCTAGCTGATATATGTGTTGTGTTTGCCCATACAAGGCGGTGTGTGTATGTATGTGTGTGTTTATAGAACTACCTGACAGTATAGCTATATCATATATAATATTATATATTATATGTACGTTATATATTATTATTATTAACAGGTATAATTCACTTTATTTGTCTTGTATAAAATTACATGGTGGCCACAACTGGAGCCTGGTCCTCTTCGCAGAAACCTAGCGTGAGTTGTAACTAGATGATCAGTGAATTCCTGGCAGGGATGTTTAACCTGCTACCTGTGGGCTGCATGCAGCCCAACACAAAATCGTAAATTTACTTAAAACATTATGAGTTTTTTTGTGATTAAGTGTTGTGATATATTTAATGTGTGGCACAAGACAACTCTTGTTCCAGTGTGGCCCAGAGATGCCAAAAGGTTGGACACCCCTGTGAGGGAATTGGCAAACATGGTCTGTTTCCAGAGGCTGGGGGTGAGTGAGAGAGCTGTAGGTCCTAGATACAGCAGCGAAGGTGGCCTTGGCGAAGTTGCCCAGGGCGGCAGTGCAGCCCCTGGCCCATGTGTGGCAGTTATTGACACCGGCCATCAGCAGCAGCTTATGCCACTGCCCCTGGGTGCAGGGATGAGGTGCGCCAGCACAGAGCCACAGCAACGGTCACCTTGCAAGGGATGGTGTGGGGCTTACCAACCTTGTCCCCCCATTAGCCTCACTGCAGAGGGACAATAGCTTGGCCAGGGTGATGGCCCCACAGATGGCAGTGGCTACTTCCTTAGAGTACTTAACACTCAGATCAACATGTCCATTGTAGTTCCCAATGGTGACAAATGCCTTAAACAGGGTCCTCTAACCTGAGTGGCTGCTTTTGCATGGCCATAATCTTTAAAACCTCACTCTTGAAGGATGTCCCCAAGAAAAACTCAGTGTTCTCAGATTCCTGGTGGGCAGGGAGAAAAGATAGATCTCCTTCAGGGACTTGATCTTCATGTCCTTGGCCTTAACCTCTTCAAGCCACAGCCTCAACCCCAACCCTGGCCACGACCTTGGCCCTGTCAAATCCTCACAGAAGCCACCATGGCCTCCTGTTCCAGGACCCTCCCACAGCACCAGCATCATCTGCTATGTGGTGTTTCCTGGGAAAATAAGCAACTAACTGCCAATATTTTTTTTAGTTATATAAAGATCTGCTTAGTTTTTCCATGGAAGTTAGAAGATCTGGCTTCACTGGAATTGGGAATTCTCCCATAGTGAATGAATATCGGCTAAGGCTGAGTAACAGGTACCCTGTATCTGTTCTGAGTGGCAAGGCAGGGGCTGCCCCCTGCCACCAGAGAACTCTCCTCCCACCCTCACAGTTACTGCTTGATTGGGCTCTGCAGAAGTTCAGGAGCGAACAGATAGAAACTTTGGGATGAGGAAGAACTGGGTTTGAATCTTAGCTTTACCACCAGCTTTGTCAATTTGGGCAAGTTACTTTTCTGAGTCTTCATTTCCTCTTGTGTAAAATGGGAATGTGCTACTTTACCTCATATGGTTGCTGAAAGAGTATTAAATGACTTAGCATGTCCAACACCCTGAAAAAGAGCTGTGTGCTTACCTAGGAGAATTGCTGCGCACATGAGCCATAATTGCACTTGCCAGTCGCCGTGTATCATAGGTGAACTGATACCAGTTCTTTAGAGTCACACTGACCATGTTGTAAAATTAAATAAACACTTCTGTGACTCAGGACAGTGAGGGGACTTGTGTCTGGGCTTCCCATGCTTCTGTTTTTGTCTTGCAATATAAAGTTTACAGTGTCTCTAAGGGAATAATACAACAGAAACTGAACTCTTAATGGAGATCTTATCTAAAGAGAGAAAAATCTTATGATTTAGTTCATACTAGGTAAATACCTGGTGTTTTTTTGACTGGGTCATGATTTTGTAATTTTGGATCTAAACTCCTAGAGTTTCTGTTGCCCCATTCCCATCCCAATTACATTCAAAGTCAGGTCGATGTTAATAACCCTGTGGACTGAGGACATTCCGAGTCTTCATGGAAGAAAAAGTACAGAAATGAGAGCACTCCCTCAGTTAATATATTTTCTTAAAAGTGGGCTTAAATCTAGTTTTGTTGCGCTTGCATTGTTGTTGAAGGCAGCAGTTAATCAGCACTCTTTGCTCAAAGAATTATTAAAATTTCAAGGGATTTCCCCATATGATTACATTCAGTTGACACCTTTTCTCTCTGGCCATTGGCATCTCTCAGAAGGTTGCAGCACACATTTGGCTGACACACCAGGTGGGGGGCAGGGGCTTCCTGATTATTCTATATATATGGCTGAGAAATGCAGGTTTTTCCGCCTATTTTTCTATTTCCTGCAAAGATGGGTGGATAATTCACTTTAACACATACTCTTGTCTCAAAATAGTAAAGGGCAGCAATTCAGTAATTTCTTCTCATACTCTGAGAAGTTGTCTGGAAAACTCTCCTGAGTCCCAGTGAAAAGCTTCTTAGAAAGAAGGTGGCAAGATGGCTAGAAAATGTGAAGGTCATTCTGGAACTAGAGGGAGAAAATTGACATGAAATGTAACAAATGAGTTGTGATTAGCTCATTATATTTATAGTTCAAAAATTATGTTTTCAAGCGTTCCCTTAACCCTCCCCCGGACCCCCTACCTTGGATGAGTGAATGCCATTTTTAGGATAAACAGTGACTGAACAGAAGACATGAAAAAGAAAACATTATTTTTAGAGCCTTGTTTTTTTTTTTTTAATTCGTAACTAGAAGTATATAGGTCTACCTCTGGAACTTGACATTGGGCCCAACCCCAGATTCTGGTTCCAGGTGATTTACTCGGGATCCCTTTTCATTCCTCTTTTCATTTGACACGTTGCGGGTGGGGGTGGTGAAGCAAAAGAGGAAAGGAGGTAAAGAGAGGAAGTCCAAGTATGAAGAAAATGAAAATTCTCTGTACTTCATCAATATTTTTGTCCAAATCACCAAAAGAATTGTGGTATGTTTGAATTTAAGGAAATATTTAGGTTGAACCATGTGAAATTGACAGTATTTCAATTGTACAAAAAAGGCCATTTTATGTAGTTCAACTGAATACAGTTATTACATTTTTGCTAGAATTTCTACAGCTCCCCTGACTGGGCATATGGAGTAATTTAAAGAGACAAATGTTTTGGCATCCAATTTTTTTCACATACTTTGTTAGAATATATACGTATTTTGGATTTCATTGTTATCAGCTTTTATAAAATCATAGTTATCGCATCAAGTTTCGTGGTAAAGGAGACTGAAAGGCAAGATGAGTGTGAGGATGGCTGAAGCCAGAGGAGTCTTGTCAGCTCATTCATCTGGGGGTATGCATGGCTGACTGGGTTGGCTGTGAGGTACCAAAATTGCATTTTTACCTTAGCAGACATCATGTTTGTTTTGAAAATAAGAAATAGATGTGGAAAGATGAAAAGTTATCCATGTGGACATGATTTATTATGTCCTTTTTTATGGTAGGTTGAACCTTGCTTAAAATTGTGGAGTTTGCTCAACTAGGTACTTCCCCTCCTATTTTTTGTGGGTCAGAATGATTCCGTGAATACTGTCATAGTTTGGGCAAAAAACAAATCCACTTAGTTAAGAAAAATTAAAAGTCTCTTAGAAGGCCTGGGAATAGTACAATGAGCGGGCCTTTGGTGGTGGTGGTGGTGGTGGTGGTGTGTGTGTTTGTGTTTATTTTGTGGGGGAGGTTTGTTCAGAATGGGAGAGACAGATGCTTCCTTCGCTTGCTTGTTTCCTGGTTTTCAAAGCCTTTTTTTGTTGTTGTTTTATTTTAAGATTAGGTGCCTTTTCAATTGGTCAGTGAAGGCGTGGAGAACCTACAGGGGCACACGCCTGCCTCTGTAACTTGCTCTTCCTGGTATAACATCAAGTGGAAGTGCAAAGCACCGCAACTGCTTTGAGCAGAGCCCACTTCCCTCCACTCACAGAGAACATGAAGCAGTTATACCAACATCAGTCAAGAGAAACCCACAGGCTGAACTCACACCGTTGAAGCAGGTGCATGAGTGAGCATTCTCCAGCAGGCACACGTGATTAAATTGTGCCTTGGCTTCTTGCCCACAGATGTCAGTTATGATGGCTGTTTGGGGCTGTGCCCTCCTCACAGAGCCAGGACAAGCCTCCAGTACTTACGGGGCAGAGAAAATGTAGCTCCTGGCATCTCAGCTGATTTACTGAGACTGGGAAAAACTGCAGGCTCTACTGTTTCTGTGTGCGTATATACATGTACATTGATAATACATCAAATACATGTATACGGATATGTGTGTACGTAGGTGTGTACACCTACACATATATACATACCCATGTGTGCATGCATGCACACACACACATTTAAAGCAACACTCAAGTGGGCCATGAGGTAAAGAGAGAATATTAACATTTAAGACATTCTTAAATGTCTGGCAATAAGGTGAAAGTTCTAATTTAAAAACAACAACACACATCTCATTCTAAACTGAACCATTTTGATATACTTTAAACACACATTAGTTCCCCAAGCTGGTTATATGCATTATTGGTTATGAGTATCCACTTTGAGCTGATGTTTCAAAATGTTACGCATACTATTTATATTTTAATGTGTGGACAGTCTTTGTCTAAGCAGTGCAGAGTGAAACAGTTCACCTGTAACCATCAAAACTGGCTAAGTTTGAGAATAAATATAATATCTAGTGTTAGTATAGGCACAAGAGAAAAACATTCTACTTGGGGGCATTTTATGTATTATCTGGAGATTATTTTGCAACACCATTGACCCTTGATCAATGTGAGGGTTAGTGATACTGAACTCCCAACCCCCACACATACAAAAACCCACACATAATTTCTGACTCCCCTCAAAATTAATTGCTGATAGCTTACTGTTGATCGGAAGTTGTATCGATAAGAAAAACAGTCAATTAACACACATTTTGTTTGAGATATATATATCGTATACTGTATTCTTGGAATAAATTAAGCTAGTGAAAAGAAAATGTTATTAAGAAAATCATAAGGAAGAAAAAATGCATTTGCAGTGTTTATTGAACAAAATCCACATGTCAGTGGAACCAAGCAGTTCGAACCCATGTTGTTCCAGGGTCAACTATACACAAGACCAAAAGCCAGAAAATGTGCATGTTCATGGTTCTAGCACCACAGCTCCCAGGAATATTCATCCTAAGCCTGTGATTGATTGAACATGTGTAAAAATGTTTTACTACAAAAATGCTTTATCACAAACTTATTTTAATGTACTTTGTTATAAATGTCTAGATGATATTAGGGTAATCAAATACATTATAGTAGAAATATACAATAAAATACCAAGTGAGGCGTTAACACAATGTTATAGATTTTTGTATGATCCTATTTTAAAAACTACTTCTGTTGCTTGTATATATGAATGTGTAGGCATTGGAAATATTTGGAAGATTATATGTAAACAAACAAAAATTATGATCTCTAGGTGATTTGAGAGTAATTAAATGTATTTATTTTGCTTATCTGTCCTTAACAATTTTTTAATATTTATTTGTATTACATATTAAATACAACAAAGGGCAGTCATAGAAATAGCATTTTAAGTGTAAAAGTTATCTAGAAATATCTGTGAAGAGTAGGGAGAGAACTTTTCATTCTTTCTCTAGATGACTCTGTTTAGCAGATGTCAAAGACCCCTGATTGACTAATTCAATGGTATGTGTGTGTCCCTGTGCGCCAGGCACTGCGCGAGGCTCTGCTGTGCTGCTGTGTGTTCTTCACATGGCAAATGGATGGGTCGTTTCTATCGGATATGTTGATATAGGTGGCTTTACCAACAGAGTTAATACTGCTATGAAAACTATCATAGAGACATGTAAACATTAAGAATAAACAGTAACCTTTTCCTTCATATTTTTGCCTATGTGTTTTATCCTCTCCATGCTCTCTCACATGGTTAAACTTTTCCTGCCGTGTGGATTGTTGGCAACGTCGAATGCCTGGAGAGCCAAAAGCAGATAGGAAAATCATTGGGAGAACCTGACACCATTCATGAAAACTTTAAAGAGCACTAAAAAGCTTATCGGCAAGAGCTTTGAAAAATCTGACCTCTCCTTATTTTGTAGGTTTTTGGCTTTGAAACTCAATCTGGGTTTAATGTTCAGCAGGTGTCCTTTGGGGAACTAGGAGAGGATTTGAAGGGTGGGAGATTAGTGTAATGAATTCAGTGTCCGTCCATCTGGAATGTTGAGACTGTGGTGGATATAAATAGGAGGTTTAGATTAGGGATGTCTGAGCAGAGGAGGATCAGGATTCAGGCAGACTGGGAGATACTCATCTAGAAGCTTAAATGCTTCTCTGAGTCACAAGAATCTACCCAGAGGGCAGTCTTCTGATGTCCAGTCTGTCTCATCACGCTCATCCTGGAAGGGTAGCTTCTGTGTGGCCTCTCCTGCTGGTGTATGAGGTTAGAAATTAAAAATTCCAGCCTAAACCTCCCAGGGCTCGAAAAGGAGAAGATCTTTCATGCTTTCAGCTATAAAAATAATGAAGATTCTTGAGAAAAAGGGTTTGTTTTGGATGACTACCAATTTGCTAAATTGTGTATGTGTGTGTCTGGGGGAATAATTATGACTTCTGGAACTCGGTTCATTTCTTTCCCATTGGTGAAGAGAAGAAGTTAAACTTTGGGTTGGGTTCTGTGTCCACTGTCCAGTGCATCAGGAGAGTTAGCGCCATCTGTTTACTCTACTGCAGTTTTTTGTGACACTGTGGGAAAATGTGTCATATTCACTTCCTCTTTTTCTTTATCTGTGTCTTCTACTAAAACAGATATGGTGCCATTAACTAATTGCCTTGGGATAGTTTGAAGTATAAAGGGGTGGGGGTAGCTATTCCTTTGACAAGCCCAGAGTGATAAAATAAATCAATAATTCAAGGAATCACATGCCCTTAAAAAAAAAGGAAAAAAAAGATTTGTAAATAGAATAAGATTGAGAAAAACATGTCTTTAGGCAAGCTAATCTAATCACACACAGAAGGAAGCCTGTTTTCTTACGTGCTGGATCATTTCCACTTCATATTCTCACAGGGAACAATATATTAAGTACTGTATTTAGAAATACTTGTTGAATCCTACTGTCTGATTTTGGCAAATCCCAAGGAAGAAAAGAATCTTTCTTGGACTGCTCGAGTCTTTCTGAGAGGACGCTGGTGTTTTCCCAGGCAGGCTGGCTTCCCATTGTGGGAAACGCTGGTGTGGGAGATAACACTGTTAGAATTTATATTTCAGGGGCATTTAGTCTTCTTCAGGTGTTTGAAGCGGCCACAGCTGATCTTGTATCTCTCAGGATCTGAAGAAACCCAAAGTATGTGCCAGTCTTTCCATGTGCTGATGTCATTTCCTTTCCAAGGGCACCCATGCTCAGCCCCTCATCCTGTAAAGTAGCAGGCTGAGCTCATCAGCCCTGAAATATCCAGCATCTGAAGGGAAGATGGGGGCGACTGAAAGAGAGGGGATTATGGAATAAAAAGTCCATTGGATAATGCTTTTTTCTCGTATGGAATACTGAAACCTTGACATTCTGGCAGAATCTTAAGCTAATTTTGTCTAAATGTGATCATCACATGGCGCTGCTTGAGTAATTGATATTTGTGATGAAAATACAGATGAAATATTTTGAAAATAATGGTTTCGTCCCTTACTGTTAAAGTGTGCACTAAGATAAAAGTGCATTGCCATGAGGAAATAAATTGCTTTATTTTAACTTTCTCAGCATATATCTGGGCAAATTGTTTTCATAGATGCTGTTTAAGGGCTGGCGTCATAGCCTCGTCCACTGGTTGCTTAAATGTGAAATAGACATATCTGACCAAATTCTTGTGCTCTTTTTTAGCTTGTAAGTTTGGGAAGCTATTTAATCTATGATTTTTATCTCTAGAAAGGAGATAAGAGCACCTTACTCAGAGGGTTGTAAAAATAAACTTTACTGTAGAATAGTTTTAGTTTAGCAGAAAAGTTGCAATGATAGAAAGAGTGTATTTGTACACCCGTCACCTGGTTTCCATCATGGTTACCAAATTACCTTACTATGGAATGTTTGTGTAAACTAAGGAGCTGACATTAGTTCTTCATTATTAACTAAACTCTAGAGTTTATTTGGATTTCACTAGTTTCCCCCTCGTGTTCTTTCTCTGTTCCAGCATTCTCATCGTGGATACCACATTGCATTTAGTAGTTGTGTCCATTTAGACTCTTCTCATCTGTTTCGCAGACTTGTTTTTGAGGACTTTGATAGTTTTGAGGCTTACTGGGTAGTATTTTATAGATGTCCCCCATTTGGTATTGATCTGATATTTTTCTTATGGCTAGACTGGGTTACAGGTTATTGAGAGGAAGACCGCAGAGTTGAATTACCATTCTCAACATGTCATATCAAGGATATATGCCATCTACACGGCTTCTCACTGTTGCTGTTGACCTTGGCCACCTGGCTGAGGTCACATTTGCCAGGTTTCCCCACTGGAAAGTCACTCTCCTGCCTCCCTCTTGTCATACTGTACTCTTTGGAAGGAAGTGATGAGGCACAGCTTCTAGGGTTGTTTTCAAGGTTTAAGTGAAATTATAAAGCTCTTAGCACAGAATTTGGTGGTTAGAAAACACTCATTGAGTGTCAGTAACTGCTCCCGTAACTGTGGCTTTTGCACTCGTCCCCTTCAGGACTTAAAAGCCAGTAGCCTTTAGAGCTTCTTCCTTGTAGATATACAGTGCTTAGTCATTTACTGTTGATCAAAAAATTTTTAAAAAATGAGTGCTCGCAAACCTCTCAAGTGAGATGGCTGTACCTAAAACGTCTTATAGGTTGGAGGTATGATCAAGCTTTACCACGGTGAGGTTGTGCTAAATCGGGATCATCACCATCTGGTCCTAGTTCAAGGGATGTTGTCAGTCATCGAGGACAAGCATGGAGGTGTGGGGATGAGGGGCCAGGAGGGCTGCCTAGTCTTGGGCATGAAAGGGAGAAGGAAGGTAATTTAGGAGCTGGCCTACATGAGGGTGAGATCTGTTTTTCCCTCTTGTTCAGGTTTAATAGCTTTTAGGTAGAATTTAGAGTTCTGTGAATAAATTGTCTCAGCAGTTCTCTGTAAAATGAGGGCCTTGTTCTGTGACCTGAAATGCTTCAGAGCCCAGGCAGTTGTTGCTGGAGTAGTTCTCTGAGCCTAGATAATAGAGTTTGGAGTACTGTGTAACCATGTCTGCTGGAATAAATAAGAACAGCTGGTTTCTTGTACAGATACTGTTTGGCATGAATTTTTTATTTAAGTCTCTCCATGTATCTAGTAAACAGTAAGCAGTATTCTAACATTACTAAAAGGCCTCCCAAGTCTCCTTCCAATAAATTTCCTTTACTCCTCCCATTTAAAAGTTCAGGGTGGGGGACAGGGCTAATGCATCAGACGAGGAATGCTAGGAAGTATTCCTGAGCTAGAAAAAATAAGGTTCCACTTCTATGTATTCCTTCTTATTTGACCTTCAGCTTCCCTCTTGATAACACGTTTTTTTGGGCTGGTTCTTGAGAAAGCAAGATTTATGCAGGCGTTCTTTCACTGTTCTGTATGTACTAAGTAAAAAGACTTACTCATATTAAAATGGAATACCCTGACCCTGAGTACTTAATGGTAAGAAAATTTGTACCTTCACTACAAATTTTTACTTCACAAAATTTGTAGGTAAGTGATGAAATATTCTTTTGGTTCTCTTTAAAGGACTAGCAAGGAAATTCTTTCCATATATCCTTGTGAATTTCTGCCCTAACAAGCTTATTCAAGACCCAGCACTCCTTTCCTACCCTGTAGGGAGCCCTGGAAGCACTTGCAGCACAAAGATGGTATCATTTGTTCACTTATTCTGACGTTTTTGTTATTAACAGCAGAAAGAAAGTTTTTACTTAACCTACCCAACTAACCCTAGCTTCTACGAACTGTCATAGATACACTGTCCAGTCTCTGCTGTTTCGTCAAGCTGCAATCAAGTTTCCTGTCCTAGGGGCTAGGAATAGAAAGTAAGAGTAAGGTGGGGTCTGTGGCCCTCAAGGAACAAGTCCAGTGGTACCTCAGCACTTGTTGTTAATTTGTTCCAGAACTCGCGACAGTATCGAAACCAGTGCGTACAAAACAATGAAGCATTTTCTCTTGCGGGGTGGCGTCATGACGCATAGGTTCTAGCAAGTGCGACCAGTCCTGAGCAAGCACCCAGTGCTGAAACATGTTTTTTTCCTCATCAACATGCGATGAGTATGAGCTTTGATGAGTTCCGAAGCCAATGAATACCGAGGTATGATTGTAATAGACTTTATGGGCTCTAGAAGGTTTTTGTCCTTTAAAGCCTTTGTAAGATTCCTTTGCACATCAAGGATGATCACAAATGTATCACCTGCTCTCCTTGGGATCACATAGGGCAGTCACACTCCTTTCCCTCTGAGGTTAGGCATGGTCATGTTAGGCCTTGGCCCATGAAGTATGAGCAGAGGCCACTTATGTTGCTTCCCAGATGAAGATTTGAGTCGCAATGGAATTTGCTTCATTGCCTTCCTCCTACCTTTGTGGAAACACACACTGAGATGGAGCCTTCACAGTCTTGTCTTGTAGACGCCGTGATGGAAAGACCGTCTGACCCAGGTTAAACACATAGTGTGAACAAGAAGTAGGCTTTGGTGTTTACAAGTCGTTAGGGTTGGCGGGGGCAGTGCCGGGGATGCCTGCTGCCTGCTGCCCATGAGCATGCCCATGAGCATGTCCTGACCAGTGCAGTCAGCATTAGTATCTCTGCAGGGTTGGGGGAGTTAAGGCCTAGATGTGTGGGCCACGGAGGGGATATTCACAGTTGCGATGGTGGCAGGAAATCTGGTATACTGTTACACAAAAACTGGGTGTACTTTTTTAGAGGTGCGACCTACATTTCAGTTACAGTTGCTACATTTCTTCAGTATGCACTGCATGTATGCTTTCCAACAAATATCTTTACATAATGGAGAGTAATTCTAAAGAAGGAAAAATCAAAGTACACATGCACACGTTGACTGTTAATTTACTCTCTATAGAGTCAAATGAGAGATTTTAATGCCAAACTACTGATTGAGTGCCAAGAAGAACTTCTTGGGTGGACAAAACGCTTAATTTATATTTAGGGAATTTCCACTACTAAATCACAGAGCTTGTAAAATTTGAAAAGAGGAGGAGGGTGTGGAAAAGAGGGGGAAAGGCCCAGGGATGTGGTGGACAATATTCTTTTTAATTTAAAGCCACCTGAAGGCTTCAGTTGCATAATAAAGTAATCCCCATATGGTTTCCGTTCTTTCAACGCTAGAACCTCAGAAATGCAATCTACTTTTAGCCTTGGCTTCTGCCTGCCTCTTTGTCAGGCTGAGAGTGCTTCCCGTCTGCTTGCTGGTAGGAATGTAAGCAAAGCTCTATTCTCTTGGGGATAGTTCCCAGGCTGTGCTTGCTACATGGGCAAGTTGGCTCATTTGCAGCAAGGACCTACTCTTCCAGAGCTCTGTTGACTCAGGACAGACAGGGCCAGCCAGGGCCACCTCATTGAAGGTGACTTCATGTTTAATTAGTGAAGAGCCTTCTGACAGGCAGTTTTCTCAACCGCATTTTGTTCTTCCCTCCCTTACGATTCTGTTTACAATAAACTTCTCCCAAAGTTTTAAAAAAAAAAAAACATTATTCATTTGGGTTTTGTTGTTTTCCCTTGAAGTTCTTAATCCTCAGCATTTTTAGGAGGGCAAATAGTAAATCCTGAAACTTGAATATAGAGTTATTTTCAATTACATGTATGTACTTTCGTTACTAATATTTTCTCTTTTTCTTATCCTGTGTAACTTTACTTTCCTCCTGTGTTCCTATGAGTTCCTGGTATACTTGGGAAGTTTATGGAAAACATTTTGAGAAACAGTTTCATGGTATGAGGCTGGACATCATTGTGACGGTGTAGTCTGGGTTGTACGTAACTACTCCTGTCTGAATTTGTAAACTCTTGCAGTAATCATTAAAATGCCATGAGGCAACTTTGTCGTGGCTCAAAATAAGGACATCTAGGAAGTCAGAAAATAAGAACTGTGATGCTACTTTCTAGCGATAATGTCACTATTTAACTTCTTTACCTGTTTGTCCATGTAAAACATGAGACTAGTGGTCCTCACTTTCCACCCCTCATGGAGTTGCAAAATGGTTTCTTCATATAAGGACAATCAAGGTAATATGCATAAAGTGGCCTGAATCTTTTGGGAGAAAAGTCCCTCAAAAGTATAAGGAGATGGAAGCAGAGGAAGACCATTTTGTATTGAAGAACAAGAGTTTGAAAAAAAAAATAGGGTTATCAGCTCTTTCAGCTGAGCAGACAGAACCGTGTGTTCCCTTTCCACCTGCCAGCGTTTCGAGGAGGTCCCTCTGGCAGAGTCTTTGCGTCATTTTCTTCTTAATTTGAAGTGAGTGAGTGCATGATGAGCACGGGCACACTCTGAGGACGCACACATGCCAAAAAGGGCCTTCGTGTTCCTCGGGAATCGCTGTGGGACATACTATTAGGATGAAAATGATCTTATCTGGCCTGTAAATTAAATGCTACAGTTTGTCTTCTGCACAGTGTGTCCCCAAATGGCATTTCATGTGTGTCTAATAATGCCTTCTATCAACGAGACTAACATATTTCATGTGATTTTTTTTCTTTTTGTTTGATTTTTAATTGTCAGTTACTAATAGGTTGTCAATTACTAATAGATTGTCAATTACTAATATAGTGACTTTGAATCAAATGTAAAACAGAAAGAAAATCAAACACAATCTCAATCCCAATCCAAATTGACATAAATGTCTCTGTGTCCTGTAATTTTCTTTAATATAAATTTTAATGTATGTATCACTCAAAAAACTGTGCTTCTGATTTTTTTGATAACTTTTCAATAATATTTAAAAATCTACTTCAAGAGACAGGGTTACTGGTACAGTATCTTTTTCCTTAGCTCTCTATATCCTTCTACTCTCCAACATATATAAAATGTACATTTATTCTCCTGTCACTAAAGTTGTTAACAATCCTATTCTGTATTATAAAATTTCCCATGTTAAGTATTTAGATTGATACTAAAAACTGAAAAGCAGTAACCAATGTTTGTTATATCTGTGCAAATGTGCATTGTAGGGCCAATTAAGATGTTCTGATTATATTCTCTTGCAATTTCGTAACCCCCGTGCCTCTCTATGAAAGGGGTCAACTTAATTTTATCAACTCATACAACATTCGGTTTGCTTCAAAAGTGGCTTATAACCTTCTTTTACAATGTTAACTCCGAAGTGTTTGATCTTTGTTGTTTCTCATTGGAAGAAGACTATAAGCCTTTTAAAAAATTGTGTTTTCTTTCTAGATTCAGTGTGGTTTTCTCTCATTAATCTTTTGGGATCTCTTTAAATCCTGGTATTCTCAAATTTCATAATGATGTTTGGGTCTTATTAATTTTGAGTGGTACTTGGAATAATCTGAAAACTACATCTCCCATGGCCCTGGGGGATTTTCTTTTATTATTTTGATGTCTTTGTTAGTTTTTTTTTTTTTTTCCCTGTTCTTTCTTGATGGCCCTCCTGTCAGTCAGATATTGGGCCCCTGACTTGGTCCTGTACCTCTCTTGTCTTTTCTTTACATATTTCATCTTTCTGTCCGTGTTGTGATGTTGTGGGGGATTTCACTTCTACCTTCTAACCCTTAGGATTTCTTAGCAATAAAAATTTTAATTTTTCAGAGCTCATTCTTTTATTTGGGGGGCATGTGTTTTGAAATACATTAAACAATAGCATCAAGCACCAGCATTCTTCCAGGAATTCATTCATTATAAAGATTTACACTGTAAAATCAAAATACCCTATGGGTATTTGAAGAGACATCTAGAATTGCCATCCAGTTTCATAATGTAACCACTTATGAAAGGAATAGCAGGTAGCACTGGCCTTCTGATTTGAGTTTTTACCTTACCGATGGAGAGCACTGAATAGCAGCGGGAGAATCAAGGCGTTTAAATGAAAGCCCACTTGAAAGAAAAGACTAAAGCAGAAGATTTTTAAGAATAAAGGAAGGACAGTTATGGAGTTTTAAGCCAGTTTTTTTTTTGTTTTTTTTAAATTAAGATGAACCCCTTTGTACACATAATTTTTCTATATTTTGGATTTTTTATTTATTGAGAGATGCAGAAAATCAAATTGTTGGATGAAGACTATTGCTCTTGATATGTATGTTCATATTCTATTTTTAGAACTATCCATCATCTATCACAAGATTAAATTTACCAAAATCTACCTAGCATTGGATGTTGTAATTTTTTAAATGCTGAGTAACATTATGTGTGACAAGTGGTGTTTTATTATTTTAGCTTCAGTTATTTCATTACTATTATACTACCTTTATCACTCATTGACATTTATGTGTAAATCATAATGTACCTCTATGCACAAGATTTTTTTTCCCTTTTCTCCTTTTTCTCTTCCTTCTCCTCCCCTTCTTCTGCCTCTTTCTCTTCCTCTTGAATGTCTTTGATCTTACTTCCTGATGGTATTGCTATAAGAATATATCCGGTCAAACCTGTGTCTGAATATTTTCCACACATCTTCAACTCAGCATAATGATGACATGGGATCATTTCCTGAAGAAGTCGTTGGATGTGTATTTTATATACTATTGGCCAGAGACAATAGTTTATTAATAATATTAAGGCCACCTATTCTTAGATGGCGGGAAATGCACATGTGGCTTTTGTTGAGTTAGGATTTGAATTGGAGAACAGAGGGCAGTTGTTTGTACTCTTGAACTTTTTCCTGAACACTAATTTCCATGACTTGTTTAAAGGCTATCTTGATGTGAAATAGGAGATCCATGTTTCAGGACTTGGATTCTTAACCTGGCATCTGAGTGGCACTTAATTGAATCAGCTCATCACGGAGTTACTTCTGTTTTGAAAGCTCTCTACAAAAATATACAAAGTCTGTACTCTGGTTTCTCTTTAAATCGTATAAATCTTTTGCCTTTTACAAAAATATACAAAGTCTGACAATTTCATTCAAAGAGAACAATAATTGGCCCTACTTACTATATCTAAGTTTCCATCCCTAAATTTGTTTTTTAGTTTTGAAATTTGGCTGTCAGTATATTCTGGCTCAAGAAAACTCAAGAAGAAATATTGTACCATTTAGAATTAGGCATTACATTGGTCAGTTTCTCACCAATGAAAAGTTTTATTTCTTGGCAAACTGATTCTGAAAATATAAATGCATATTACTTGATAATTTTGAGTACAGCTATTTGACTAGGGTTTTTAGGGTGAGAAACTAGGCTGCAGCCAGTGTAGGTAGTAGGACCACTACTCTATTGCTGTTGATATTCCATATTATGCTGTAATACTTACATTTTTATCATACCTAGTTTCACTCTTGAGAGATAAAAAGAACTCTCTCTCTACTTAACCCAATAGAATTACTTTAAGCTTGTAGGTAATTAACATTTAAATACTTTGCTGATGGTCAATGCCCAAGGTGAAGGTGTTGTCTTAGCTCTAACACTCCTGGTTCTTTAGAGAACCCTCTGGCCAAAGACATGTGGCACAGATAGTAAGAATTGTGGAGAAATATTTAAATAAAGAAAAATAGAATTATTTGTTCAGATATAATAGAAATGTGGAAGAATCTATATTTATGTCTTTGGATTTCTTTGATTAAAGCAATGAATACAATATAAGACCTCAGAACTATAGGTAAACATGCTCCTGTACTACATATCACTTTATGTCACAGTATTTGTTGGATGATATTGATACATTTCCTGATTGCTTTTTTCCTCTGATTGATGGTAATAAGAATGATTTATCACTTCTCTTTTCAAGTGGGTTCAAATGATGATGAGCAAATAAACCATTCAACAGAGAGTGGACCTCTCTGTCTGTCAGAAGCATATGTCTAAATATTAGCAATAGGAAGTGAAGAACAGGAAGGAAGATTGTGTAAGGATTGTTCTGAGAGCTTTCCTTACAGTCAGAACTGAATGAAGAGCTCATTTTCATGCCTGGCTCTCTGTCTGCTCCGTCAGCAGCACTGGTATCTGGATCTTTATCAGGTTACTGCTGCTGATGTCTACATTTTCCTTTATCTTGGCTTCCATTTAGTTAAAAAGAAAGACAAATGGTTAAGGTGAGGCTAGGAATGCAGCTCAGCTGAGAATGGATGTCTCTTTATTGGTATATAAGTCTATTGCATCACCTATAGTGTTTGTGCTGGGACAAAGTATTTTAATTTCACCAAGCCAGGGCCCCCGATTCTTAGTTTCTTAATTTTTCTAACATTTTGTAATTTTTTTAAATTATAAAAATGACAAAAATCATGGGATCTCATTTTTGGAAGTTGGTAACTTTCAAAGAGTCTGAAGTACAAAGCGAAAGAAGGAAAGGTAAGGTGTCTTTGAACTTCTCAGAAAGGGCAGGCTTCCACCAGCTCTTTTAATTATTGCAGAGGCAAGGAGGGTATAAGGGGGATAAAAGGTGATGGAAATAATACAATTAAAAATTTTTAAAAAATGCAGTGCTAAAAAATAAATTGTGTATTGGAGTTCTATGAAATTCCTTATAGAAAAAAAATATTTGCTGAACCAAGTTTGAAAACCATTGATCTGGGCCATCATAAATTCTGAATCATCTTTCTTCCTCCATTTCTCAGCATGGACAATTGTTTTTCTCCTGTTTGTACAACAAATTTCTGAAAAGCATTTCAACATTAATCATAGCTGGAACTGGCTACTTTTCTCAGACCATCATGCTTTCTTTGTTATAAATGTTTTTGCTACTAGACAGGTATATGGTTAAGTGGATGGACAGATGCATAGGGATAGGAAGGAAGGAAGGAAGGAAGGGTATGTAGTTACTCCCATTGTCTATTACTTTATGTCAAATGCATATATTTTAAATTATTTCATTTATACTTCTTACCACTTAGGGCAGGAATCACTTCTTGCTTACATTTTATTATACAATATACAGTTTAAATAATAATGGATACCCCAGTCACTTTTTTTTTTACATATATATGGGCCTTTGTAGATGCAAAGAATATAACAGTAAGAAAACACAAAAATTCTGACCTTTTGGAGCCTCATTCTAGTTGGAAGAAAAAGAGTAACACTGAAGTGAGATATGATAGGTCAGTGAATGATAATGCTGTACAGAAATATAAAGCAGGAAAGGGAAGGGATGGCTATTTTATATCCAGTGACATATGCACACAACCTGAAGGAGGTGAGGGAGGTGACTTGATCCTTAGGTTCAGAACCTTTTGGGTGGGAGGAGGGGGCAGTAAAGGCAAAGGCTTGTTGCCAGAGTTTGTTTGGTACATTCTAGGAGGTGCAAGAACGGCAAGTTGCTGATCACTATTAGGTCACGAAAGTGGGAGGGACTCTGGTTTCACTCTCCTGTATTCTGAGAAAGATGGGAAGCCATTGGAGAATTTTAAGCAGAGAAAAGACATCTAATTTAAAAGGACCGCTCTTATTTTAGGGTTGACCATAGACTTTTAAATATATAGTACAAATGTAGCCATGGACAATATGTAAACACATGGCCATGACTGTGTTCCAGAAAAACTTTATTTAAAAAAAACAGGTGCTGATGGGATTTGATTTGCATGTCATTGTTTGGCAATCAGTGAAATAGACCATTTGCTAAGTGGTTTTGAATAGTAGCTGGGAGGGGGTGATGATCATGACTACATCACACCCAACACCAGCTACCATCAACCAATAATCTTTATGCACACCCCATCTCTGTACAGCTCATTTGTTATCACCTCAAAGCTATGGATATAATTTAATACATGTTTGTTGATGATTTCAAAAGACTCCTCTACTAAGAGCACAGTTAGCAGTACATAGGTTCTCTGCACAAAGGTTTCTCTGTCACTTTGAGGATTGCAGTATCTGGGACAAGGACGGTTCTATAGTAGTAATTCCTTGTAGGAATTGTTCTGTACCTGCTTGCTCCGAGGCCTTTCTTCTCCACTCTCTCTTCTGACTGGTTATCCCATTGCTGTCCAGAAAAATGTGGCATGGACCTTTAATGCAAACCACCTCAAGAAGTTGAAAATTCCAGTATCCACATAAAAACATGAAGAGAAACAAGTGAAATGAATAGGAATAATGTTGTGTTTAAACGAGTGTAATCAAAATATCATCACAGTTGGATTAGTCATGTGCTGAACACTCCATGGCCATATGTGGCTGGTGGCTGCCACGTTGGACAGACTGGGACATAGGTAGGTGTGGGAGAAGGTTCAGAACTCGGCCTGCCCAGAATCAACAACACAGATAACCTAACAATAGTTTGTAATCTGTGAAATTAGTTTACTTTATTCTTGAAAGATTATAGATATGGGCCATGTCTGAAATGTTGGGGTCCAAGTCCTTACCTGCTGCCCTTGGGCTTGTCAGCGATGATTAACAGCAAAGTGTGATACAAGGAAGGCTTCTAATATTCAGTGTGTTTCTCTTTTCCTAAATCTTATTTTCCCAAGTTAAGTTTCTCATATGCATATAGACAACTGGTTATAAATATAAAAAGAGTAAAAGCCAATGTCCTTGGCCATCTCCTGTCCACACCCGCACCCCCCCCCCCCCCACAGTTAAGCAGCTGATTCCAAGGGCATTTGGTTTGTACCTTTTCCTCATACAAGGGGACTCTTCTGTGTGCTCTGTCAGTCATTTCAATGTGAGACTGAACTCAGAGACGGAGACTGGTAAAGGCCCAGAGTAAATACAGTTTAGTAATATTCATCCTGCACAATTTAAATATGTGTATGTTTGCTAAAACTGATCCCATCCTTGACAAAATTAGCTGGAATTTGCTTAAGAAACAAAGAGTTTTATACAAACTGCAAAAACACCTAAATTTTGCAGTTATTTTTAATGGATATGTGAGATCACAGAATTTGGGAGTTTGGGGAAACAGCAGAAAGGCTATAAATAAAACACTACAGAGCTGTTTGAGAACTCTGAGACAGTGGGAAGCTTGCGGCACCACGACAGGCTCCTCCCGTGGCCTGTGACACCAGGAACGCAGCATCCTCCCTCGCTTTGCCCGAGACTGCCGTTTTGGCCCCATCAGCACAATGGTTCCCATGCCATTGTGGGAATGGCCACAGTGGTGGTCACAGGGCTTCTCACAGAGCGCATTGGCGATAGTATCTGAGGAAAGAGGTGATGGTAGGAGCTAGGGAAATTTGAGTTGAGTTTCCGCAACCACATCTGCATTCTGCAAGGGCGTACATCCTGGGTATCTTTGAGGTGTGTACATGAACATTTCTATCTTGCCCAGTTAGTTATTTTCAGGCAAAATTAGGGCATTGAGACATAGTAGTGGGCAGAGATACTGAACTGAGCTTGTAAGTCGGAGTCAGCACATGTGAGTAGAGCTACAAATCTGCATCAAATTTTGTGTTAAGCTTGAACATTCCTTCATGAAAACTATTCAGATGATTCAGATGGACAACTGGTGATTGGCAGCTTCATCACAACAGTGAACCAGCTGATGCATTACCTGTAGAGTTTTTTGGCACTACATCAACTCACCCAGGTGACTCAGACCCCTACAGCCCAGATTTAGTGTCCTGCAAACTCCGGCTTTTCCCAAAACTAAAATCACCGTTGAAAGGCAAGAGATTTTACACTGTTGTTGAGATTCAGGAAAATATGATGGGACAGCTGATGGCAACTGGGAGAACTGTGTGGGATCCCAAGATGCCTACTTTGGAGGGGACTGAGGCATCACTGTCCTATGTACAATGTTTCTTGTATCTTCTTTAATAAATGTCTCTATTTTTCATATTGCATGGCTGGATACCTTCTGGACAGACCTTGTATATTAGCCGTGAAAATAAGCTTTGGCCCACACTTCCAGGTCTCTAAGATAGCAAAACACAGATGAGATCTGGACCTCTGTCCTCTAGTAAATCCTGGTAAAAATGACATTAAGGCATTATTAGCTTAAAACTTACTAGTTTTTAAACATAGATTTTTTTAAATATCAGGCTTACCTAAAACAGAGGTCATCTATAGAGAAAAAGATGGCTTTGAGTGCTCAAAAAGTATGTACTAAATAAATTAATAAAAACGTAAAAGTGTATGGCTGGGAGTTGCTCTAATGTGAAGTTCGTAGCTAAGAATTGAATCTTGCCTTAAATCTTGCTTTTAGCTTTTCAAGCCTTTCTGGCACTTCTCATGGACACACTCATGTGATAGACGAGAAGTTCAGGCCGAAGGAAATACAGAAATCATCCCAGGTGCCCATCCTGAACCAGCTCCTAACATGGACGCCTGCACACTCAGCGTGGATCCTGCCTTCTTCACTCACTGGGCTCTTTTTTTTCTTTTGTAGTTAGTATTTCCAGTTTTTGAAATTCAGGTTTCCCTAAATAACTCCTGACTTTGGTCAGCCCTCAGACCCTCACAGTCACTTGCTGTCTGGGCAGAAACCCTTAATGTGAGTCCTGTGCCCATAAAACTCAGCCCCGCTCTGCCTTCTTGGACTATATTTTGAAACCAAATGTACTAGTGTAATGTCTTATTCAGAATTCCATTTTCTAGAGATCTCTCTGGAGATTTATGTGGGCTAATGGCTCCCCACCCACTTGACATTTTGCCCATTACATTATATGTTTCTTCCAAGGAACAAAAATATGCCTCTCCGTTTCTGACAGCATGGGAGACGTTCTCTTGCTGTTGCTCTCCAGGAAAAATCTCATAATCTAACTAGACAAACCCTTGCTGAAAAATTAGACCAAATGGCATTTGTAAACTCCAAAGAAAGCATTTTTCTTTCGTGAAGCATTTCCGAGCTGGGAGTGTTGAAACTTTACATATACTGATACCAGTTAGGTTAATGGAAAAAATGAAAAGTTATAAACAGCTGGATACACTGTCAAAACTGAACCCTGTCAACCCAATTTTCCCCTAGCCCTGTGTGCTGAGAAATTTGCAGCATTTTTAATTCACATTTATGAGATGAATGAGAAAGTAAGTGGATAAAGTTTAGTCTTTAAGGGAAAGACTGTGTAGCTAGCTGGTTGGTTTTTCTTCTTATTTTTCTTATTAAGTTCAAATGAAGAAAATAATATTAGAAAATATATTTGGGGATAATATCCCTGTATCCTCTTTCTCATTGTTTTTATACATAACAAACCAGTGCACAATCTGTTTGTCTGTGTGCTTGGTACTATAGGTGTTTGCTTGTTTGCTTGTTTGGAACGCTTGCTCTAAATCCATTAGGAAATGAGATATCATATCCTGGGAAACAAATATTTTGGGTTACTACCCACCTTTTGGGTTACTGGAAAACTACAAAGAACCTAAACATCTGTGATGTTTATTTGTTTTCAGTATCAGATCAAATAAAAATGTTAGATTTGCGGGGATCAGTTTATGCTGCACAAATGTGATTTTTAATAAGGTTCATAATTTCCTAATTAATACTGCACTGATACAATATATATTTGTTTTTAAAATCCTTACCCAAGGATGCGTTTATCAATTTTAGAGAGAGGAAAGGAGAGACAGATAGACATTGATGTGAGAGAGGAACATTGATCTGCTGCCTCCTGTACAAGCCCTGACTGGGGATATGGGATGATGCTCCAACCAACCGAGCCACTGTCAAATGATAAATAATGTTTTCATGCCCTTCATGTGGTAGGAAAGTAGTAGTGAAGGAGTAATAGAGCCAGTCACTTATTTAGCATACTTGTTAAGTAAGGTAAATGCAATTGTATAATCAAATGTTTGAAACAAAAACAGGATGGAGTTCATATTTTCTAATCTATGGGTAATAGTAATTGTAATTCACTTTATTGTCTAACGTGCCTTTTCTTAAGAATTATCTTAATGGCATAATCCTGATGCCAAACAAAAGCATACAAGGAACTTTTTTAAAGTAGAGACCTTAACAGAATACTATGAATAGGATGCAGGAATGCATAAAGGTGACAATATATCACAGACAAGTTGGTTTTATCACTGGACTACAAAGTTAAGTATTTGAAAATCAATCTATGTAATTCACCAAATCTACAGAATAGAGAAAAATTACATGATTATTTAAGTAAAAATAGAAAAATAATTTGACAAAATGGAACACCCATTTATAGTAAAAACTTGAAGCAAATTAGGAATGCTAGGGAACTTCAAACAGAGAAATCGACTCTATGAAAAAATCTACAGCTCACATACTTAGAAGTGAAATGCTGAATGTTTTCACTTTAAGATTGTATCTTTTTTCATAGTTACTGATTTAGAGGCCCTAGCTAGTAAAATAAGACAAGAAAAAGAGACGAAAGAAATACAGATTGAAAAGCATGCAGTACAACTCTTCTTGTTTACTGATGACTTGGTTGATTTCACAAAATGCCCTGAAGAATCTATAAAACAACTATCAGGACTAATAAATGAATTTAACATGGTTGCAGGATAGAGTGTCAATATACAAACTTAAATTTTTTTACATGTTTATATAAAGAATTGGAAAAATACTTGGGAATAACTGTAGCAAAACATGTAAAATATCTACACGGAAAACTATAAAACATTGCTTAAAGTAATTAAAGAAGATCTACATATATAGGAAGAGATTCCATGTTTATTGCTTAGAAATGTCAATAATGTTGACATATTAGTTATTTCCAGATCGATATATAGAATCAATGTAATCCAAATCAAAGCCTCAGCAGGCTCTTTTGTTTGTTTGAAGCACAAAGTCTGACTTCATGACTTAATATAAAACTATAGTAATGAGGATCTGTGGTATATTCAAGAAAGAAACAAACAGATCAGTGGAACACAACTGAGCCCAGAAACAGACAGACCCATCCATGTTTATGTAGTCCGCGAGTTCCAGCACAGGCACCGCAGCAGTCTAGCGGGGAGGGGAAATCATTTTTAGAAATGATGTTGCAAAATTCTGGAACATCAATCCCTACCTTACACCATTCACAAAAATTGTTTTAAAATGAATCATAGACCTAACAATAAAAGCTAATATTATAAAGCTTCTGAGAGAAGGCAGCAAACTATCTTGTGATTTTGGGGTAAATAAAGGTTTCTTAGGCCACAGAAAGCAAAAATCATAAAAACTGATACATTAGACTTAAAATTGGAAACTTGACCTAATCAAAACACATTGTAAGAAATTTATAAAACCCATATCTGACAAAGGATTGTTTTCCAAAACATATACAAGCACTTCTGCAACTCGATAATAAAATGGCAAATAATTTGATACAAAAACAGGGCAAAAACTTGCTCAGCAACTTCACCAAGGAGGATGGGCAAATGGATGATAAATGCATGGGGAAAAAAGCTTAGCATCATTCAGCATTAGGAAATTGCAAATGAAACCACCTGAGGTACAGTCACTGGAGTGGTAAAAGTTTACTGCGACTAATGGCAAATGTTGGTGAGGATGAGGAGGAACACTAACCTTCAGATTTTTAGAGGGCATGTACAATTATGCAACCACTTTGGACAAAACTCTGTTAATTTCTTATAAAACTAAACATGTACGTGCCCTGGGACCTACAGTTTCACTCCTTATACTTTTACAAGAAAAATAAAAATGTCCACAAAAACATGACTTACACAGGAATGCTCATAGCAGCTTTATCTAGAATAGCCATTTTTGGATATAGCTGAGGTATGCAAAGGGGAGAAGATAAATTGTGAGGTTTATAAATGGAATACTTTTCAGCCATAAAGTAGAAAAACTACTGATTCATACAACATAGATGAATCCCGAAAACCTTTATGCTACATAAAAAACCTTAGGATTCCATTTATAAGAAGTTCTTGAACAGGCAAAACTAATTTATGATAAAAATATATCAGAACAGGAGGGATGGGGCAGTGATTAACCAGGAAGGGGCATGAGGGAGCCATGAAAATGCTTTTTATCTTGATGGAGGTTTGTGTTATATAGGCATACAAGTTTGTCAATGCTTACTGAGTGGTACATTTAATGTGTTAAGTGTTTCATTGTATGTTAATTTTGCTATTGAAACACTGTAAAGATTTTGATGTCTATTTCATGCATGCGAAAGTGTTTAGTGGTAAAGTATATTGACATTTGCAACTACTTTTGAAACGGATGAAAATTAAAATAGCCCTGGCTGGGTAGCTCAGTTGGTTAGATTGTCATCCTGATAGGCCAAGATTGTGAGTTTGATCCCTGGACAGGACACATTATAAGAATCAACCATTGAATACATAAATAGGTAAAACAACAAATTGATGTTTTTTTTTTCCTCTCTCTCTCTAAAATCAATAGATTAAAAACATCAATTAAAATTAGATTGATTAAAGAATAATGAGATGGAAAGATGCATTAGGTAACTGATAAAAAGCAAATGTGATCAAACATTAACTATAGAACCTAGGTGGAGAAAAGTGGGCTTTTGCTGTGTATGTCTCTCAACTCTACTGTATATGTGAAACTTTTCATCATAAAATAGCGGGGGGAGAAGGCTATTTTTCTGTTCTAGCCTTCAAGGGTAGAATGAGGAACTTGTTTAGCAAGTGAAGGCATTGAAATAAAATTCTTCCAAATCTAAAGTTGTTAAACAACTCTCAGGTGGCTCTAAACCTACAACTCACACTCCTTGTGTGTTGCTGCCCCAGTTTCTAGATCCAAATGCCCAGAGCCCCTCGGGTAAGCAGGGGCATGCAACCTCAGCTGTGCTTTGTGCCCCATGGTGCTTCTCCAGTTTCTTAAAAAACTGACCTTTTTTAAAACAAAAAATTATTCTTGAAGGAAAGGATGCTAGTAGTCAGGTTATTGAGTATACCTTTACTAAATATCCATAAGAGATGAATACTATTGATAATATGAAATCAGTTATAAGAGAAATCTATTTTCTCAAGGATTTCTTTGTCTACACGCATGCATGTACTGGGAATTTTAAATACAAAAATAAGTATTGTAGAGTTGTAAGCCCATGCTCTTGAGCGTTTTGCTGCTTCATGTACTGAAGCAGAACTTCAGCAGTCTGCAGGCGATAAGCCTGTATCCTGTTGGGAAGACGGCCACCATGGGCTCGCAGAGCAGTTGTGTGGCAGTGGAAGGGGGCAGAGCTGGGTGTGGGGTGACGGAGACCCTAATCCTACATCTGGCCTTAATTGACTGTATAAGTCCTATCACCTTTCTCAGCATCATTCTTTGATCTTGCTTTCCTTATTAGTGTGAGGACAAAAATAAAGCAAATTTCAAAGTTGAAATAGAGATAAAAGATGATGAAGCCCAACCTCCTAATTTTATTGGTGAGAAAATTGAAGCCTAGAGAAAATAGAAGCCAAGCCATGCCTTACAATAATCTTTTCCTGACCTGCAGGTGAGCATAAGTCCCCCGTCACAATGACCTCCATGCAATACCTATGAATGCCACGTTGGGGACAAATGCACTTGTAGGAATGCAAAGTTTTTCGTTGATGATATTTCTTTATTAAGGTGTGTAAAAATTATATGCTTATTTTTACATAGAGACTATGTCTTCTTTTTTATAAGAAGTATACTACAGTTCTGGGTTACATTTATAACTATAAAACCATGTGTAGATAACAATTGGTTTATATGGAAGTGGTCCCTTTGATAAAATTCATCATTATTTGTTCATATGCTGATTGCTATTCTGGATTTTCTAATAGGTTATTTTTAAGTGTGATACTCAGTATATGTAATAAATTACAAGACGGACTTTTCAACTGTAGATGTTCCTTTGAGACGTGGTTGAATAAAAGTGTATAAAGCAACATTGGACAGTATTACCTTTTGGAATAGTAGGACTTCTGCAACACTGCAACTAAATATAACGTTATATTTTCAAACATTATTTTCTTTTTTATCTTTAAAAAGAAAAAAAACACATTTTGAAGTAAAACAGACTAAATGAAATTTTCTTCAACCAAATGTGTATTGGCAGCTTTTCAATTTTGTGTTGCATTTCAGTTTTATAGACTTATTAAAGAGTATTACATATGTTTTTACACCTTGAGGTATAATCGAAGCACAATAGAGTACACACATTTAAATATAATTTGATCAGTTTTGACATGTTTTTACACTGAGGAAACCATCACCACAGTCAAGATAAACAGTATTTCCATCATCTCCAAAACTTTCCTCAGAAACCCTTTGTAGTCCCTCCCCTTTTCCAACTTCATTCCCAAGGAACCAGTGACTTGAGTATTTTCACTCTAATTAGTTTCTATCTTCTAGAATTTTATATAAATAGAATTTAAGTGTATGCTTTTATTTTGGCCTGGCCTTTTCACTTAACATGCTTTTTTAAATTGAAGTATACTTGACATACAATATTAGCTTATATTATATGCATTATATATATATCAGGTACACAAAATTGAATTGCAAGAGTGCTTCTTATATTTTAAATACAAGTCATTCATCTGATATTTATGTTGAGAATATTTTCTTCCTCAATGTGAATGGCTTGACTTTCCATTTTTTCACCTTGTCTTTCCAAGAACAAAATTTTAAATTTTGATAAAAATCGGATTTATTAGTTTTAATGTTTTGTGTTTTTTATGTGTGTTCTTTTTACAAAAACTTTGCCCACGATAAGATTATAAACATTTTCTCCTGTGTTTTCTTTTAGAAGTTCTATCTTGTACATTCAGGTAAATGATCCATTTTGAGTCATTACTTTGCACTGAGTGTGAGGTTAGGGCCATTGTATTTCCCATATCATTTAAATGACTTTCTTTTCCCCATTGAATTTCCTTTGCACAGTTGTAAAATCAATTGTCCATATATGTATGGGTCTGTTTCCAGATGCTCTGTTTTGTTCCATAGAGCAGTATCTCCATATCTTTGCCAACAACCCACAATTTTCATTACCGTAGCTAAATAGAGGTTGGGGCAAAGTAGGCTTACAGTTGTTCATATGAAAAATAATACAATAGTTAATAAATAATACAAGAATAAACTCTCTGTTGCATGTACTCACAACTATAAATCTACTTTTACCTCACCCTGTAGTAAATCTTGAAATTAGGTGAGGGAATTCTTCAACTTTTAACAGTCTAGATCTTTTGTATTTCCAAATTGATTTCAGAATCATGCTATTGATTAATGCCTGACTCCCCCCCCACCCCCCCAAAAAAAAAGTCTGGTGGATTTTCTTTGGAATTGCACTGAATCTGTAGATCAGTTTGAGGAGCATTGCCCTCCATGGACATAGTGCATCTCTCCATTTATCTATGTATTCTGGAATGCAGCAGCGTTCTGCAGTTTTTAATATAGAGGTATTGGGTGTTTTTGCTTAGATTTATTTCTAGGTATATTCTTTTTCCCACTAGTGTAAAAGAAAACATTATTGTCAATTTTTTGACATTAATATGTCTTTTATATTCTGTGTAGATTTTTATGGGTTTCTTGATATTTTTAGGTAAATGATCATATAGCATGCAAATTCTGTCAATTTTAATTCTTTTTGACTGTTACATATTTCTTGCATTAATGCAATAACTGAGTCTTGCAGCAAAAAGGTAAATAAGAGTATCAGAAGCAGGTATTCTTGCTTTGCTCTTTATCTCCTGGGAATAATTAGTTAGATCCTTTACTCTTAAGTGTAATTTTAGTTGTTGGTTTTCCTAGATGCCCTTTATCAGTTTAAAGAAGTTTCCTACTATTTTTTTAAATTATGAAGACACGTTGAATTTTTTTCTCCTTGACCCAACGACATTTTTTCCTTTCATTGCTTTTAGAGAGAAAAGAAGTGAGAGAGAGAAACTTTGATGTGAGAGAGACACATCGATTGGTTGCCTCCTGGACACGCCCATACCATGGATCATGGGCACCTGGACCAGGACTGAAGCTGCAACTCAGGTATGCACCCTTTGGTTATGGGACGATGCTCCAACCAATGGAGCCACCATTGTCCGAGGCAGGGGGTGTCGAATTTTATATGCTTTTTTTAAAAAACAGTTTTTGATATATTTTTTCTCCTTTATTTTGTCAATATGCTGAATGATATTGATTTCTGCATGTTAAAGCAACCTTGCATTCCTGGGAAAAGCCTTCCTTCATTATAATGTCATACACCAACTCCCGACCCCCCGCCACACACACGCACAATTAGATAGCATTTGATAATATTTTTCAGGATCTTTACATCTATATGAAGGTTAAAAATATATTGTAAAAAATGATTTTTAGATTTTTGTATTAGTGTGATGTTGGCCTTATAAAAAAAGTTGGGAAGTCATCCCAACTTTTCTATTTTTTGAAAACATATATATAAAGTAAGTGTTATTTCTTCCTGAAAGTTTTCGCCTGGATTCACTAGTAAAATATCTGGACCTAGCATTTTCTTTTAGGAAAAGTATTAGATAATTTAATTTTATGTATATATTCCATCTTGCTATTTTCTTTGTGTCAAATTTGGTAACTTGTACTTCTCAAGAAATTTGTCAATTTTATGTACTTGTCACTTTTTAATTTTTTAATATATTTTATTGATTATGCTATTACAGTTGTCCCATTTCTCCCCCATCATTTCCCTCCACCCTGCACACCCCCTCCCACCCACATTCCCCTCTTTAGTTCATGTCCATGTGTCATAAGTTCTTTAGCTTCTACATTTCCTACACTATTCTTGCCCTCCCCCTGTCTATTTTCTACCTACCATCTATGCTACTTATTCTCTGTACCTTTTCCCCCCTTTCCTCCTCCCGCTCTCCTGTTGCTAACCCTCCATGTGATCTCCATTTCTGTGGTTCTGTTCCTGTTCTAGCTGTTTGCTTAGTTTGCTTTTGTTTTAGGTGTGGTTGTTAATATCTGTGAGTTTGCTGTCTTTTCACTGTCATATTTTTATCTTCTTTTTCTTAGATAAGTCCCTTTAACATTTCATATAATAAGGGCTTGGTGATGATGAACTCCTTGAACTTGACCTTATCTGAGAAGCACTTTATCTTCCCTTCCATTCTAAACGAAAGCTTTGCTGGATAGAGCAATCTTGGATGTAGGTCCTTGACTTTCAAGACTTCAAACACTTCTTTCCAGCCCCTTCTTGCCTGTAAGGTCTTTTTTGAGAAACCAGCTGCCAGTCTGATAAGAACTCCTTTGTAGGTGACTGTCCCTTTATCCCTTGCTGCTTCTAGAATTCTCTCCTTCATTTTAACCTTGGCTAATGTAATTACGATTTGCCTTGGTGTGTTCCTCCTTGGGTCCAACTTCTTTGGGACTCTCTGAGCTTCCTGGACTTCCTGGAAGTCTATTTCCTTTGCCAGATTAGGGAAGTTATCCTTTATTTTTTTGTTCAGATAAGTTTTTTGCTTGTTGCTCTTCTTCTTCTCCTTCAGGTACCCCTATAATTCAGATGTTGGGACAGTTGAAGATGTCCTGGAAGCTCCTAAGCCTCTCCTCATTTTCTTGAATTCTTGTTGCTTCCTTCTTTTCTGTTTGGTTGTTTGTTTCTTCCTTCTGGTCCACTCCATTGATCTGAGTCCCAGTTTTCTTCCCATCCCTATTGGTTCCCTGTGCATTTTCCTTCATTTCACTTAGTGTAGCCTTCATTCATTCATCTAATTTGTGAGCAAAATCAACCAATTCTGTGAGCATCCTGATCACCAGTGCTTTGAACTGTGCATCTGATAAGTTGGCTATCTCTTGGTCGCTTAGAGGAATTGGCTCTGGGGCTTTGATCTCCCATTTTAGCCATTTTTGGTTTTGGTTTTGGTTTTGGTTTTGGTTTTGGTTTTGGTTTTGGTTTTGGTTTGATTGCGCCTGTTATGTAGTGAGAGGCAGAGCCTTAGTATTCCCCAGCAGCCCAGTTGCTGAGTTGTGATGCTGTATGTGGGGGCAGGGTCCGAGAGGGAACAATGGTGCTTGCTCTGCGCTCTCGGATTCCAGTCCCTTCCACCACTTCCCCCAAGTAAATTGGGCCCTTCTGGTGCTGATTTCTGTGTGGGTGGGCTTGTGTGCATTCTAGAGATCCCTGTGGATCTCTCCAATGAACTCTCCTGTGAGGCTGGGAGTCTCTCCTGGTACCTCAACCCCCACAAGTGTTTTCAGTGGGTGTTCTTAGGTTTTATTTCCTGGTGATGGGGCCCTGGGTTGTGAGGTCTATCTCACTCCCCGTTTTCACCTGGATTACCTGTACACAAATGTGGGAGTGCCTGGTCATCCAGCCGCCTTGTGCAGCCTCACTGGGTCTGCTGGTTGCCACCCAGTGCCCGGGGTTCACTAGCCACCGCCTGTGCACCTGCGGTCTGCCAGCCACTGCCTGTATGCCCGGTTTTTCCTGTTGCGACTCTGCCCCTCTTACTGGTCTGGGTGAATGGTTGTTGGACTTCGGTACCGTTTAATTTTCTATCAGTTTGGGTTGTTTTCTTGTTTCTAAATCTTTGTTGTCCTTAATTTTGGTTGTGCGAGGAGGCATAGTGTATCTACCTACGCCTCCATCTTGGCTGGAAGTCCCACTTTTTTTAGTGTAATATTGTTGTATTACTATTACCTTATTATCCTTTTAAAATCTGCTGTTTCTGTGTGATTAACTCATTTACATTCTTGATATTGTTCATTTGTGTCCTTGCTCTCATTTTCTTGAACATTCCAGTGAGTGCTTTGTCCCTTTGTTGATCTTTTCAGGTAACCAGCTACTAGATGTTGTCCTTCTCTCTTATCTTTCATTGATTTCTGCACTTTACTATTTTCTTCTTTCTATTTATAATATTTTGGAGTTTAACTTATTCCTTTTTTAGCTTTTTAGGGTGAAATCTTGTCATTAATTTTATATCTTTCTTCTTTTCAATATAAGAGTTTAAAATATGTCTTTCTAAGCCCTTCAGCTTCACTCCACGACTTTGAGCTTGTTGTATTTTTGTTGTTATAGAGGTCAAAGTCAGTTTTAATTTGTGCACTTGCCTTTTATCTACTAATTATTTTGAAGTATGTTATTAATTTACAGATATTTGGTGTTTTCGTAGATGCTATTATTGTTTTCTAATTTAACTACATCATGCTTGGAGAATAACTCTATGATTTTGAGTGTTTTTAATATTGAGTCTTTGTTGATGGACCAGAATATGGTCTATCTTGGTCAATGTATATGTATGCATATCTAAGCATTATGTTTTGCACTTTAAATATATATAATTTTTATTAAAAAAATTTTCTTTCTCAATGTCTAGCTCTTCTCCTTTTGGTGCTCCAATTACATGTGCTATACCTGTGGATGTTGTTCCATGGGTCTCTGAGGCTATTTTTATCTATTTTACCCTATTTTTCACTCTTTTTTTCAGATTGGATAATATCTATTAATGTATATCTAAGTTTCTGATTATTTCTTTCATTTTTTTCTATACTGCTTTCGCATCCACCCAGCAAGTTTTTCTATTTTAAATACTGTGTTTTTCTTTTTCAAACGTTTTATTTTTTTTGTTTAAGGTTTATTTTTCTCTGTTGAAAATGTTTATATTTTCATTCACTTCAAGAGTGTTTTCCTTTATTCATGGTGCATAAATATAATAGCTGATTAAATATTTTTGATAGTGCCGTCATCTAGGTCATTTTTTTGTCTTTTTCCTACAGAATTAATTGATCATATTTTACTGGTTCTTTGAATATTGAGTAATTTTATTTTATTTTTTCATATCAGTTTTTATTTTTTCAATTATTAGTTCCTTTTTATTTTTTAAATGATTATTTTTATTGTATTTTTCCATTACTGTTTGTCCCCCTTATACACCCCATCCCTGCAATCACCACATTGTTTTTTGGTGCCCATGAGTCCTTTTTCCCTTTTGCTCAATCCATCCACCTCCTAACCTCCCCCACCCCCATAGCTATCAACTAGCTCTCTATCTATGAGTCTGTCTCTATTTCGTTTGTTAGTTTACTTTGTACATTAGATTCCACATATGAGTGAAATCATATAGTACTTGTCTTTTTCTGACTGGCTTATTTCACTTAACATAATGTTCTTCAGGTCCATCCATACTGTTCAAAGGGTAAAATTTTCTTCTTTTCTTTTATGGCCAACTAGTATGCCATTGTGTGAATGTCCCATAATTGTTTGATCCACTCACTCATCTGTTGATGGACACTTGGGCTGCTTCCATATCTTAGTGATTGTAAATAATGCTGCAATAAACATGAGGGTGCTCATGTTCTTTCAGATTAGTGTTTCAGATTTCTTCAGATAAATTCTCAGAAGTGAAAAATGTTTTTGCACAGCAAAGGACACGATCACCAAAATAAAAAGGCAACCCACTGAATGGGAGAACATATTCATCAACACATCTGATAAAGGGTTAATATCCAAAATTTATAAAGAACTTATAAAAGTCAACATCACACAAACAGTCCAATTAAAAAATGGGCAAAGGACCTGAATAGAAACTTCTTCAAAGATGCATACATATGGCCAATAGACATATGAAAAAGCACTCCACATAACTAGTCATCAGAGAGATGCAAATTAAAACCACAATGAGATATCACCTCACTCCTGTCAGAATGGCTATCATCAATAAGTCAACAAACAGAAGTGTTGGCGAGGATGTGGAGAAAGGGGAACTCTAGCACTTTTGACGGGAATGCAAATTGGTGAAGCCACTGTGGAAAGCAGTATGGAGATACCTCAAAAATTAAAGATGGAAATGTTTAGTTCTTTTAGATTGTATTTAATATTGTGAATATTCTGTTTTATAGAGTCTATTATAATTACATCCTGTAACAATCATCTGGAGATGATGATGTTTATTTTAACAGGCAGTCAAGCCATTTAGATTCAGAGTGTAAGTTGTGTCTGAGCTTCTTAGGGAGCTGGTTCAGATCAGTTTAGTTTTCTGAAGTCTAAACCATATTGGTTTATGTGTCTCTGGCGCATGTGCAATTTGGGTTTAGAATGAAATTTGTGCAGAAGGCTGAAATTAAAATCTCTGTTCAGTTCCCAGAGCCTTTGATATCTTCGTTTGAGACTGTCATTCATGCTTAGTTCAGGAATTAAAGTGATACTTGTTCATTCACAGAATTAAGGGATCCTTTCTCATTCTCTAATCTCTGAGATTCACCCCAAGCTCTCTGGCCTGCAGGATTTTTTATTCCTGGTCCATCTTGTCAGAAAAGTGGAGTTTACCTGCTTCTGTATTTGCCGTTGCCTCACCACTTTGCATGGGGGTCCACTCTTGGGGTCATACTGCATAGGAAAGAACAAAAATAAATAAGTAAAATTGGAGATATCACAATACTGGTTACTTTTGCGAGTTTTGACTCTTCTACATAATCTGCCTGATTTTGAGAGTACTCAGGTGGTATCTGTGTGTGTGTGTGTGTGTGTGTGTGTATATATGAGTGAAATTTTTTATTATTTGTAAAATGATGCACTATTTGACATTTTGTTATAGGGCAACAAGAATTTTAAAATAACTGATTAATCTCTATTTCATTGTATCAAATTACTTCAATGTTTCACAGTTTAAAAATTGAGATATAATTTGCATTCAATAAAATGCACAAATTTCATGTGTAAAACTCAATGGCTTTTCACAATTAGACTTTTAATAAACATATGTCATCCGAGATACCAAACATTTCTATATATCACTCTGAAATTTCTTTCATATCCTTTCCTCTCAATACTGCCATCCCCCAGCGAGAGCGGATTACTTTGAACTTTTATCAGCACAGATTGGTCGCCTGTTCTTAAACTTTCCATAAACAGAATCCTACAGTGTGTCCTCTTTACACAATGTTTTGAGATCTATGAGTTGTATATATTGGTAGTTCTTTCCATTGTTTAGGAGTATTAAATTTTACCAACACACTCCAATTCGATTATTCATTTTTCTCTTGCTGGCTTGCTTCTGTTTTGGGGCTTTTAGAACTTTTTTATACATGTCTTTTTATGGATATAGTTCACATTTTTCATATTAGATAAGTTTATTTTAAGTTTTTTGAATATAGTAATATGTGTATTATATTTCTTTTTCATATTAACTTTTAGACAATATTTTGCTATAAAAAGAAAAAATGGTCCTAAGATATGAAAGTTACACTTAAACATTTTACCATTTTTTGAAAGATTATTCTTCCTTTTCCAAAACAAGGACTGCCCTTATTCAATTCTCCTGTACAAAGTGTAGAGAAAAATTAAAATTTGTAAATCTATTATAAGCATACAAAATGAAAACATACTACAAATACAAAAATCTCAGTTTTTTTCAAGCTTACATGACTACTTAACCCCCAAAGCTAAACCACAGGGCTCCATAACTTTCTCCTACTGTGCTTTTCACTGTCCTATAGAATAAGCAGTTTACATGTCTCTCTCCCCATAGGACTGAAAGCTCCTTGGAGACAAACACCACCTGTGTCTTACTTGTCTTTTCGTCTGTAGCACCTATCACTTTGCCTGGCGCACGGTAGGTGCACGTTGTATGTGGAGTGAACTGAGTAACTGCCTTTTGTCTAGGGTGCTTATTTGCCTTGCAAACATTGTTTTTGCTATGGAAACATAACAACACTTAGGTTTAGCTCAGGAGTTTACTATTCCTTTTATGTCTTAAGTCTTTTGTTTAATACATGAGCTGACTTATCCCAGTTTCCTGTTTATATAGAGTAGTCTTTTGATGAAAATGCACACTACCAAAAAACTAGAAAAGATTTGTTTTATTAGTTTAATAACATTGTTATACTTAACTGATGTGTCATTGAGAAAAACAACTTCAAGTGAAGATATTATATTTATATGCAGGCAAACATACACATATATACACATGCATACCTAGTCTTAACTCATCTTCACTCCTAGGTTTATATACCTAGTGCAATATATACTTGATGTATAGAATACAAACATCATTTTATTTATCTGTTTTCAATGTTGGCAAAAGACCTTGAAATTATTCATGATTTTTAATTACTATTGGGATTTCTATGTCGAATCAAAGGTCATAATTCTAATCATCTCAGACCCCCTTTTTTCCCTAATCTTTTCAGTGCCCATCTGTCTATGGGTCGTGATATAACCTTTTTTGATGGGGCAGGATGGCAGATGGACAGCAGATGGGAATTTTGTCCTGCCTCCTGGTTCAGATTCTGGCCCAGACAAAAACTGTCAAGCACTGTCAGTCTATTCCCAGCTCGTGGGCTCCAGTGCTGCATTTGGCATTCTCACCCAGAATCTGAACTGATGCTGAGCATTACCAGGTATTGGTCATTATGACTAGTTAGTTATTGGTGAAAGGCTAGCAGTAAGGGTGGGGAGATCTGGTGCATCCGAAAAAGCACGTGAGAGGAAGTGTCCTTTCTATTTGACTGTGTGCTGGATCCTCTGGACTTCGGGGTCAGCTCCTTCTCAAGACAGAAGTTGCAGAATTAGGGAAAATACCATTGTCATATAGGTATTTATCTATTTTTAAAGTGTAACTCAATTTCCCAACAGTTTTTGTTTCTCTCCAGAATCAAATGAGGACGCCAGTGAGAAACGGAGGTAGACAGACAGTGGCTTCATCCGTAAACCAAATGTTTTTGTCTAAATTGTTAGACAACTTGTCATTGTCTGGGATTCCTAAGAGGGTCCTTCATGATTAAAGCTTACACTAATGGTAACCTTTTTTAATGCAGAAACTGTAACAGCTTCTATGAAAGCATTAAAGACAGCTCATGAGATTCTAGTTTTAACAGGGAGAAAGCAGAAAGTCTTTTCATTTTCATTGAACTACAGGTACACACTCTGTGTGTGTGTGTATGTGTGTGTGTGCGCGCGCGCGCGCATAAATTTGCTGCTTTACGAGTGACTCTCTTTATTTTAGATAGAAACCAGATTGGAGTAAACAGATGAGGCTGGATAAATCCTCCTAATGGAAGGTAAGCCTTGGCAATGACCATGAATAAAAGGCAATAATGAGTCAAATTGTTTGCTGAGCTTTTTTTCCCAGACTTATTTAGTTTCTTTAAACTTAGTGATTCACAGAGATCCCATTGTGCCCTTTCCTCATCTGAGCTGAGTCTCAGAGGTGGTTAATAACATAGGATTTTACGTAAGGAATAGATTTTTAAATAGTTATCCACCAGAAATATAGAAAACTGCCACACATTTTCTACAGAGCCATCACTAATCTATCACCCCATATTGACGGAGACCCTTACAATATTCCATATTCCATTCCCTCCCTGAGCTAAATTGAGATATTGTACCCTACTGCTTAATAGTATTTTGTTCATATAATAGGTAAATTATGGCATTATTACACAATTTATTAACACAAATTACTCACATATGAATAATTTCTTATGTTCTGGGAGTCAGGGGCCACTTCTACATATGTATAATGAATTGCGATGATGTTCCAAATTATATAAGTAATATTGGGTTGTTATAATCAAATAAACTACGTTTGCATTAGTTCAAGATCCTCCAATCCAGTTTAGATATCTGTAGCATCTACTACCATAGCACAGTTTAAAATTTAGGTTATAATAGATTGCTGAGCAATCATTTACCTGAATCTTGAGTAATCTGTACTTTATAACATGAATATACATTGTATTCCATGTTCCATCAGATACTGTTTTATCTTTGTTTTCAATTTTCTTCTTTCTTCAATTCATAAATATACTTAAATTTTAAGAAATTCTGTGCTTATTTGCCCTGGGACATTGTGTGTGTGTGATATTCTATCAAGCTGTGTATTTGATGGGTGACTGAGGCACCTTCTCTTTGGAACTCTGGCACTATATCTGGGGCTTCCTTAAAACAAACATTCTTTTTTTAAGAAAGAATCTTTAAATGGAAAAAAATCTTGTTATGGTGCTGCCCACAATGACTTAAAGGTCTGTGTTGCACCCCTGCTAGCCATAAATGCACTTGAACGTGGATCTTGGTAACATGATTTCAGGCAAGGCGTGGACAGGATCTCATTAGCTGTAAGTCTGTAAATGCTTGAACAGGCTTAGCTTGCAATTCTCCATATTACTGATATAACTGCAACACTCTAATCCTAGAAAGCTGTCTTGTAATGAATTCCTATTAGCCACAGAGTTAAGGCAAAGTCATGAACTTGAGGAAGCTAAGCAATCCCTTTGACTTAGCCAGTTAGAAGCTCTGCCTTCCAGGGTGCCACCTGCTTTCCCAGCCTTGTTCTTGCTTTGGAAAGCAGCTCATGGAAAAAAAGGTACAACTACAACAAGCTGTTCTACAGAAAATTTTAAGCTATCTTAAATTGAACAGCTAATTCCTTGTATTTAATCATCCTTTAATTGGTATAATAGTTATTAACTTTGAAGTGTTATACCCATGCTTTATCTCTTGATTAAAAAAAAAAAACCACTAGGCAAGCAGAGAAGAAACCCAAATAACCAAGAAAACAGATCAAAATTCAGCATCCAATTTGATTAATTATTGCCTTTTAGTCATAGCCATTACTATTGGACATATAATAACAAATTAAAAAATGGTCCTTACCTTCAAGACACTAACATTTTAATAATGAAGATAATAGGTGAGCATATACTAGAATGCCAAATTTTAGTAAATGAATGTTATTACAAATACTAAAGCAGGCAAAAGTGTAAGAGAGGGAGAGGGAGGCACAGTTTTTATGTAGGGTAGTCAGAGAAAGTCTTGTGTATACATGTATATGTATATTTTTCACATTTAGCCTTTTTATTGAGATGATTTACAGACGAAGAATTGCACGGATCTTAAGCGTACAGTTTGTCGAGCTTTGAGAAATGTAATCTGCACCCTATCCGTATATAGAACATCTGTGTCATCAGGAAGATTGCTTCCTTTCCCTGTCGGTCCTGTCATCATTGCTCCCGAAGGCGACCACTTCTCTGATTCCTAGCCGTACATGGGTGTTGCTGGTTCTGGGATTGGTGGGATCATATGATCTGCAGTCTTTTGTGGCTGAATTCTTCCCTCCTCTTAAGATTTTTGATGTTCCTCCATGATACGGCTCTATTGTGTGTATTCCTTTTTATTGTGTGCTATTGTCTGGACACACCTGAATTTGTTTAGCTATTCTCCTGCTGATGGACAATTGGATTGTTTCCAGTTTGGGGCCAGTTTACATAAAGTGATGGGGAACATTTTTGTGTCGGATTTTTATGTATATGTGTTTGTATTTCTCTTAAGTAAAGACCGAAGTGTGTTTAACTTTATAAGGAAGTTCCATATTAATTTCTAAAGAGGCTGTGCTATTTTACCCTCCACCAGCAATGTAAGAGAGTTCTGGGTTTTTTGGGGGTTTTTTTTCACATCTTCATTGACACATGATTTTGTCAGTCTTTTAATTTTAGCCGTTTGAGTGTGTGTACAGCCTTCTGAGTAGCCCTTTGAATGGGGTCTTGTGTGGTTTTATTACTGAGTGGTAGAATTAGATGGAAGTTCTTTGTCAAATATATGTTCTTACACATATTTTCTCCCAGTTTGTAACTTTCCCACTTACATTTTCCAAGAGGACTTTCAAATAACAAATGTTTAATTTTGATGAAGTTCACTTTATAACTTCTTTAATTGTCAATATTTTTTCTACTCTAAGAAATTTTTGTCTTCTCATGATGAAAGATATCTTATGTTTTTCTTTAAAAGTTTGTAATTTAACTTTGTTTTTTTAAAATATATTTTATTGCTTATGCTATTACAGTTGTCCCATTTCTCCCCCATCATTCCCCTCCACTCTGCACACCCCCTCCCACCCACTTTCCCCCCCTTTAGTTCATGTCCATGTGTCATAAGTTCTTTAGCTTCTACATTTCCCAAACTATTCTTGCCCTCCTCTGTCTATTTTCTACCTACCATCTATGCTACTTATTCTCTGTACCTTTTCCCCCCTCTCCTCCTCCCATTCCCCTGTTGCTAACCCTCCATATGATCTCCATTTCTGTGGTTCTGTTCCTGTTCTAGCTGTTTGTTTAGTTTGCTTTTGTTTTAGGTGTGGTTGTTAATATCTGTGAGTTTGCTGTCTTTTTATTGTCCTATTTTTGATCTTCTTTTTCTTAGATAAGTCCCTTTAACATTTCATATAATAAGGGCTTGGTGATGATGAACTCCTTGAACTTGACCTTATCTGAGAAGCACTTTATCTTTCCTTCCACTCTAAATGACAGCTTTGCTGGATAGAGCAATCTTGGATGTAGGTCCTTGACTTTCAAGACTTCAAACACTTCTTTCCAGCCCCTTCTTACTTGTAAGGTCTCTTTTGAGAAATCAGCTGACAGTATGATGGGAACTCCTTTGTAGGTGACTGTCCCCTTATCCCTTGCTGCTTCTAGAATTCTCTCCTTCCTTTTAACCTTGGCTAATGTAATAATGATGTGCATTGCTATGTTCCTCCTTGGGTCCAACTTCTTTGGGACTCTCTGAGCTTCCTGGACTTCCTGGAAATCTATTTCCTTTGCCAGATTAGGGAAGTTATCCTTTATTATTTGTTCAAATAAGTTTTCCACTTGTTGCTCTTTGTCTTCCCCTTCTGGTACCCCTATAATTCAGATGTTGGGACATTTAAAGATGTCCTGGAGGTTCCTAAGCCTCTCCTCATTGTTTTGAATTCTTGTTTCTTTCTTCCTTTTCTGTTTGGTTGTTTGTTTCTTCCTTCTGGTCCACTCCATTGATCTGAGTCCCAGTTTTCCTCCCATCTCTATTGGTTCCCTGTACGTTTTCCTTCATTTCGCTTAGTGTAGCCTTCATTTGTTCATCTAATTTGTGAGCAAAATCAACCAATTCTGTGAGCATCCTGATCATCAGTACTTTGAACTGTGCATCTGATAGATTGGCTACCTCTTGGTCGCTTAGATGAATTGGCTCTGGGGCTTTGATTTGTTATCCTGCTTGAGCCTTTTTTTTTTTTGGTCTGGTTGCGGCTGTTACGTAGTGATGGGAGGAGCCTTAGGTGTTCCCCAAGGCAGGGCAGCCCAGTTGCTGAGTAGTGATGCTGTATGTGGGGGCGGGGCCTGAGAGGGAACAATGGCGATTGCTCTGCTCTCTCCAGATTCCAGTCCCTTCCACTGCTTCCCCATTGCCTGGATTATCTGCACACAAATGTGGGACCACCTGGTCAGCCAGCCACCCTGTGTGGCCTCACTGGGTCTGCACCATTGCCACCTCATGCCCGGGGTCCACTAGCCACCACCTGTGTGCCTGGGATCGGCCAGCCGCTGCTGTCTGAGTGCCCAGGTCCACCAACCTCCAGTTTTTCCTGCCATGACTCTGCCCCCTTACCCGTCTGGATGAATGGTTGTTGGCTTCCTTACAGTTCGATTTTCTATCAGTTCTGGTTGTTTTCTTGTTTCTAAATCTTTGCTGTCCTTAATTTTGGTTATGCAAGGAGGCACAGTGTGTCCACCTACGCCTCCATCTTGGCCGGAAGTCTAACTTTTTTTTTTGATCTATGATAATCTAGGATAGATTCTTGTGTATATTGTGATGTATGGGTAAAACTTCATTTCTCCCCCAAATAAATATCCAATTGTTTTGAGATCACTGGTTGAGAAGATTTTCCTTTATAGAAATGCTTTGGGGCCTTATTTGAAAAAATAGTATTATGGGCTTTTATTTAAGATGTAGAACGACAAATGATTAATGTTCCTACCTTTATTACAACAATGAAATGGTAAAGAAATTTGCAAATCTATAACTTTTCTTGAAACCCTGAGAGAGCTGAGTGCCTAAGGAAACCAACTAAGTATCTAAGGAAGGGCAAGTACCTCCAAGGAGAAGTGAGGGGCAATCACTTGTTTACTGGAGCCAGGTGTGTAAGGACACTGGTAAGAAGTAATTCTACTAAAACTTTTAACAAATTGCCAAATGCCAAGTATGGGATAGCAATAGAAGCTAAAACTCCTGGGGACTGCAGGCCTAAGGGGAATTTACAGCAATTCCAGGCTCTTCTACAGGTGCATAGTCTTCTCATAGAAAAGACAGGTCAGGTGTCCTGAGAAATCATTCTTGTGAGCAGTCCTGTGAGAGAAAATCAGCTATGGTTGAGGGAAAGGCAGGAAGTCCCATCTGTATTGTTCTCTCTCTCTCCACCCACCCCCCATGGAATAAAAGCCTTAACATCATAAGGGGAAGAACACTAAACTCTTGTTCCTCAGGCACTCATGAAAGGTCATTGCAGCTGAAACAGGGTACAGAAAAAACCTGTATCCCTGGGAAAGGGGCAGGAATATATCTTAGGCCCAGACTAACAGGTTGCTGTGGAGCAGGATCCTGAGAAGGTCCCATTTCCAAGACTTAGGGACTGCATGCTTGCCTAATTAATCAGAACAAAAAAGAACATTCCCCTCAACCTCACCACATGGCCAATGGTGTCAAATGGCTAATATTAGTATAATTCCCAATTTATAGATGGGAAATACTAAGGACAGAAAAATTAAATGAGTTGCCCACAAATCTCACAGCCAATAAATGGAAAAACCGAGATTTTAACCAAGATAATCTGACTCCAAAGTATTAACAAGGGTTGTGCAATGCTGCAGGGGAGTGTTGAGGCGAATAAGGCAATTCAGAAGAGTGGGCTGTTTCAGAATAAAGGGACTGCTCGAAGGTGCATATGGTTTTAAGAAAGGGGTGCATTCAACAAGACCAAATTTGGCAGAGCTGATAAGCCTGAGAAAGGATGGAAAGTTTCCATTGGACTTTGCAATTTAGAAAATTACCTAACTTTACCTGTACGTAGTTTCAATGGAATGGTATATATTGAAACCACAATCCACTGGATTCAGAAACAAATATGGAGTGAAGAGGACAGTTCACTAAAAATATCCCACTTTTCTCAAAAGTTTGGATAGGAAGGAGATTGATGCAAAGGTAGCGAATGACATGGGAAGAGGATTTGTTTTCAAGGATAAATGTTATTTGAGCCTGCTTATAAGACAAGAGGGAGCAGACAGCAGAATGGGAGAGTTTGTCATTATGAGAAAAAATAAATAAGGCGGTGCAAGGAGGTTTGCTGATGTGTCTGGGATATGTATTGAGAGAATTTTCTAGGAGTACAAATACCCTTATGTAAATATTAAAAGATGTATAATTTGTACAGTTTCAATACATTCCTTATGTCAGATAAAAACTTAATCTATTCTTGGAGACACATATATTAATCTCACATACATCTTCCTTGTAATTTTGTTCGAATGAGCTAGTCGAGGAAAACTTGTTTCATCTCCACTGATGTGTGATATGCATTGTGTCAGAATACAGCGATTGGTAATGGTGCAATAAACAGCTGTCACTCTAACGTACAAATATGGAACAGACATAATAACTCAATCATTCCATCTAACTTGACAAAATGGGAAATGGCTTGAAAAAAGAGAGCCCAGAACACTAGGTTTCAACTCCAGGTAGGGCAAATTTTAGGGTGTCTACTCCTACAGTTATGTCTTTAAGGACAAGGACTGTGTATGCATTCACATCTTTATCGTCATTCCTGGTTTAGTAGTAGATGCCTCAAAGTGTCAAATGTATTGACAGTATATATTTATATAAGTCAGTTATCAACATTTCAATGCATATATCTACTTAAACATCTTTATCCTTGTATTTGACATCTAGTAGAACCTCTGGAAATCCTGGAATTTCAAGTACAGCCATGAAGTCTCAGCTGACTTTAGTGATATAGTCAAGATAGCCCATTGCTCTGGTCAACCTAGAAGACATTCCACCTGGCAGAAACACTGGACTCTTTCTCCCTTACACTTCTAAATCCTTGACTGTGTGGATAAGATTATATGATCTGGTCTACTTCCATAATTTTCATCTTATTATAGATAGTCAATCCTACCAATATGACAAATACAGTACATTTGTTATTTTAAAATACACATTGCTTTTTACTCCAAACACGTGATATAGTTTATTTGTACCTATATATTTATATTAATGCATTTTAATGAAAAAATAAAGTTTTTATTTGGAAAGGGAATTGACATTGGGAACTTGAGGCTGGCTGTCACAATAGGTCACATGGAAGAACTTGGCCAAGTTTCTCAGCCATATTTGGCCTAGTTTTCTGCATATGTTTGCAAGATGCGAAAGCCAGTTTATTGCCTGAGGGCACAGAAACCTGGAGGAAAAGCTTGGAACTTGTGCCATTTAATCCACTGGGTGTCTTTCCTTTTGCCTAAATTTTGCCTACAGAGGTCTGATTGTAACAGTAGAACATAAATAAAATAATAATACTTCTCTTTACCTTTCATCAGCTATGGAGTTTTATAGAATGTTCTTGTCAAACATTTTGGGGAACACAGCTGCAAAAATTTTTTTAAATGCAAACTTTGTAATAAAAATATAGTTTTAGGTATGAATGATTGAATGAATGTGAATTTTAAAAAAACAGTCTGTTTAGATTTTTCTTAATTTTTTGTGGAAGTTTTCCCTTAAAATGGGATACCATAAAAATATTTGTATGCATATGAAATTAGTCCCCTATGTAACATATTTCAGAATTTTTGATGACTCAATCACATAGTTAAAAGTCATATAGTTATAGCTGATTCGAACCCCAAAGTGAATAGAGATGTCAAAGCATAGAGCATATTGGGTATTTACACATGAATAAGCCAAGATGACAGAATTTGTTTTCAAGCAGATCTATTTTTTTTTTTTTTTGCCTTTGCATGTTTTTGGTAGTTCTTTGACTTGCTGTTTTCATAGAATATTTTTTAAAATATTTATGTTAGTAGGTAACTAGCATATATATAATTCCACATGTAATATGTAAAAAAGAAGATATGTAAATGATCCTCTTTCAGAGGAGAGGAACAATGGGTATGTGTTGTTGTTTTCCTTACTAAATACTTCTAGACTATTTAGTCTTTAGAGGATAACTGTACTTTTTTAATTGGAGTTAATAATTTCAAATGAAGCAATAACCTATTAAGTTCCATTTTTAAGTCAAGGATCTTAACATTTCAGGGCAGGTGTTTGAGGTTAGGATTTGGAAGAGCATGATTCTGACACATTTGTTCCTTTTCTTCCTTCGCCACATTTGGCATTTGAATACTACTGTCACTCTTCAGCTATCAAAGGCAATGTTGCACTGTTCTCATAAAACCATCGCATAACCAGGCACTGAAACATTCACTCGAAGTCACAACATGCTTCTGGGGGCATTCTCCCTGTCCGTCTTCTCAGATCACTGGAAAATGTCATATCCATGGCAATGGAAGATGTTTTAACGAAGTTTACTAAATTTGTTTTTTAATGCAGCCATGCATGGTGTGCATAGGCAACAACTGCAGGCGCTCCAGAGAGGAACTGCTGGCAGTGCACTGAGGTTGTTGGCAAGTAACTTGGCCAGGGAGAAATAGGCAAGAAGTGCAGATAGGTGGCTCTCACGACTTCCAAGGTGCTGTATGTGCATGCTGTGTGTACATTTTTGTCTTTCCCTTTGTGATTTGCCGACTTACTGAGAAGCATTTTTCACTAAGTAATCCCTTTCTTCCCAACACGTATTGGGACATAATGAAACTTCTCCCTGTAGAATTACTATGAAATTCTAGTAAACATTTGAGGCATGAAAAAAAATGATTTATATATCCTGAGAGCCTCATGGCTTAGCTGGTTGGAGCATCATCCTGTGTACCAAGTGTTTGCAGGTTCAATTCCCAGTCAGGGTACATACCTGGGTTGCAAGTTCGATACTTGATTGGGGTGCATATAGGTGGCAGCTGATGGATGTTTCTCTCTCACATCCATGTTTCTCTCTCTCTCTCTCTCTCTTTGTCTCTCTCTCCCCCCACTTCTCTTTAAGATCAATAAACATAACCTCTAATGAGGATTAAAAAATCATATAGCACTGCCTTTGCTTAGGTGTATTATAATTACATTTGTCTGTCTTCCCCACTATATTGAGATTTAATTAAGAGTAGAGACAATTACTTTTTTAAGACTTCTAGTCCCTGGTTCAATATTTGTTAGATCAGAAGTATTCAATAAATACTAGTTGAATTAAGAAAATAATGAATGAAGAAGTTTAAAGACTCATCAGGATTTCTCTCTTTTGTAATCTTCATTGGAGTCATATTTTTATGTTTATGTAGGAAGTATCAGGAAATCATATTCATATTTCCCCTATTGAATTGACTGGCATTGTCGAGTAACTTCTATATTTATAGTAAAAACAACACTGGAGTTATAATACGAGTACTTGAACTTAAATTTCGGCTTCACCATTCACATGCTGTGAAAATTATTTATCTTCCCTGAGCCTTCACTTCTTGATCTCTACAATGGGTTATTTATATCTCCTTATGATTGCTGTTTCACAAAGTCATTTTTCCTTTATTCAAGAAGTTCTCTAATTTTAAATTACCTAGTTTATGTAGCAATGACAATCATTTTGAAATATTTAGTGATTCTTTTAAAAATTTCTCTGTGAATCCTGTTGCCCTGCAGCTGCCACAGCTGTGAAATCAATGGCCTTTATTGCTTTATGTGTGTGATGGGTGCAGTCTAAATTCTAGAACAAATGTATCACTGTGTATTTGTTAGAAAAGTTTTTACACAAGCCAGAATTTGTTGAAAAATGCTAAAGCTGTCATTTACATATTGAGAAGAAAGCCTAAGAATAGAAGACGTGGGACCCAAACACATAGGAAGGGAAGTCCTACTCCTACCCCCACTCCTCTATCCCCAGTGGTACAAAATGATGCTTCATGAGAGACTGGGAATAGGAACCAAGGGAAAGGTGATCTAAAAAGAAAAGAAGATGGTTAAGGAGGGAGGTGAGAGGAACAAATGCTGCGTCAACTCCCCTCTTCCCTCCCCCACCCCACCCTGGAACTCAGAGGAAATGCCTCTTGGGAGTCTCTAAACCACCTTGGTGTAGCCAGTAAAGGTGAAAAGTGGCCTCTTGAGAAAGGGCCACTCTACTCACCTCTCCTCCAAGTACTTTGTGGCTCAGATATTCTGGTGGGCAGACTGAGCTTGTAAGTAGGAGTCAGCACATATCCCAGGGGTCCGAGTACTGCAGAACAAGGGAAATCTGGCAGAGACTGCCCCTGTCCACCTGGGGCTCCAACACTGCACGCAGCCAAGTGCCTGAGATCAGAACGAGGAATGAGAGCTGAGTTGAAGAGTCTGGTCAGTCAGGGAAGATAGACAGGAGCCATCACTGTCCCATGCCTACACTGAGAGGACTACCCCATACACCTCACAAACAGGTGTAGTGAAAGGAAAGACCAAAACCCAAGGAGCAGACCAGATTAGCTTTGACTTACTCAGGATGTAGCAGCCCACCCAGAAGGGGCACTCACTAATGGAGGCAGATGCTCAGACCCCACCACCACAATATTACATAAACAACCTTTTGAGGAGAGGCCAGTCTGTGGGGAGAACGGAGAGAAAAGAGTAAAAATTTACTCCAAACTGACTATTTAATGAAGAACCTGAGTGATAGCAAATAAACAACCTTAAAATCTTTCTTTGTTTTGCTTTGTTTACCACCAAATAAGAATAAAGACTTTTGAGCAGCTATGTGATGGGAAACATAATTTTTTTAAAAATTAGATTTGCACATCTGTGTTATAATGAGTAAATGTCAAATCAGCCCCGCTAATTTTCCTTCCTCTATATTTGTAACTTACATATATGAGGTCTGTCGACAAAAGCTCAGCCATTGTTAATGTAAAGAGAATGGTTTGCATGACATCGATGTAAACTGGCAGCCAAGGAGAGTGGACTGGAATGCACATGCGTGAACAATGATGACTTCACTGTACTAGTCAGTGAGGGTGGTAGGTGCAGTTGACTGAGCATGTGTACCGTGTGGGCTTTGCATTCAAAATGACTGAGTAAATAGATTAATAAATCTACATCAAATTTTGCATTAAGCTTGAACATTCCTCTGAGGAAACTATTCGCATGATTCAGAAGCCTTTTGGGGATGATACAATGAGTGCAGCGCAAATGAAAGTGTAGCACAAATGCTTCAAAGGTGATCAAGAATCTGTTGAAAGTGATCCACATTCTGGAAGGCCTGCAGCAAGCAGAACACCTGAGAATGTTGAACGTGCATGGGCTGCAATCAATAAAGATCAGCGACTGACAGTGCGGGAACTAGAAGCTGATCTGGGGATTCCAAAAACTACTGTCTGAGATTTTGACGCAGGATCTTGGCATGAATCATGTTGTGGCAAAATTCCTTCCAAGGCTTCTGCTGCTAGAGCAGAAGGAACATTGTGCTGCAGATGGGAGAACTGTGTGGGGTCCCAAGGTACGTGCTTTGAAGGGGACTGAGGTGGCATTGTCCTATGTGCAATGTTTCTTTTGTGTTGTGTCTTCTTCAGTAAATGCCTATTTTTTTAACATACAGCTGGGTAGTTTCTGGACAGACCTTGTATTTAGTGTCCTCATTTGTAGTTTATGAGTTTGTAATATTTTATTGTGTACAGAATGCTTTTACATAGACCTTTCTTACCATAACACAGTGAGGTAATGTCAGTATCATTGTGTTTCAGGTGAGGAAGTTGAAGATTTGTTCAGGACCAGAGTTGATGAGAGAGAGAGAAAGAGAGAGAGAAGAAGGAACCACTGCCAGCCCAGGTCCTCCTCCATGCTCGGGGTTCACCACACACGCTTCTCTACTGGGCCTCATTTTGTTTCCGTCTGGAACTCTGTACTGTTTTGCAATGGTATGATTATTTGTTAGGAACTCTTACACAATTTTCTTGTTAATTTAAAGACATATTGCCACACAGCTTTATCAGGATGTATTTAGATGAAATATTCTCCTGTTATTTTGTATGCAACTGATTCTTTTGATTTGGTAATGTTTTAATCAGAACCTCGGAACAGGCTGTCTAGGTGACAGACTGAGCACATCTGGGCAAAACAAAACAAGAACTTATGGGAAACTCACTCTAATCATTTCCTATCTAGGAAAAATGCAGAAATTCACAAAAGTGAGTCCATATTTTATAAATTCAAGGTCAATATTCTATGTCAATGTCAATAGTGTGAGTTCCAAAGGATTTGTGTCACTATTAAATTAAAAATGATTCACTCTTATTTGATGTATAATGGGTTTAGCCATAAAATGTTCAGAAACAAAGAGAATACAAAGGATAGAGCACAGACATATTTTGTGAGACAATTGTAAACCTCTTATGGGCTTTGATACAAAGTATAGAGACCATCTCATCTCGTGCTATTCATTCACCTTTAGCATTAGTGAATTTATGGCTTGTATTTTCAACTTTGACCTAGATCCCTGAAGCGCTTCATGTCTTTGCCCTGCTTCAGCAGGTTCATTTCAGGGAAGTGATTGTGTGTTTCATGTTACTTATCTATAACTCAGATCTCAGATAAATGGGTGCTATTAGAATTGGAACAGAGGTGATAATTTGATGTTCAGGAATTTCCCCTTTTTGAATATATTTGTGTATTGTATGTTACATTTGGTTGGTAGCTTTTTATTCTCAATATTCTATCTAGTTTAATTTGTGAGCTCTTGGTCATGATGGTAGAAATCAATCCATAGGTATTTCACTGGTAACATATTTTGTAACTAGTCAGGCTTATAGATAGCCCAATTTGTGTGTTTCTCTCTGAGAGGTACACATTAAAGCGGGATGCTCCTTTTGGCTTAGGAACTTTTTCTACTTTCCATAAGATGCAGTGGACTGTGCAACACTGCCACCAGCCATAGAACTTACTATTTAAATATTTTCTTTTAGATGTTAAGAGAGCATAGTGTTCCTTTTATGTAACTTACTTTCGAAGTCAGACCAAATTAGCCATTACAGTGTTATATTACAAATGCATATGTTAAATTTCTTTGACATTCTTTTTATATTCATGGTCGCAGTCTTCCTGCCAAGCAGAATTTTTCCAGCCATCTCTACTGACCACCACTGATGAGTAAATCCATGGTTTTGTGTGCCTACAACGGAAAGCCTCTTTGCTACATACTTTATATCACTCATTACCTAATACAGAGGCCAAATATAAAAATGTTCAGGTTAAGTAAATTAAATCTTCTCATCCATTATTTTAGAGAAATGACCACACAGCATGACTACAGTTTAATATGACCTGTCAGGATATTTTTGGCTAGATTGGGAGAACATTTATATAGATAAGCCTATTTGTTTAGCAGAGCTTTCCATATTATTACATTAACTCAGTGTCCTTAATATCCACAGCTCAATTTTTCCTATTGATAATGGCTCCATTGCGAACATACAAATATAATTAAAATATCCCTACCTATATTTAAAAATTAGTAATTTTTATTTAATTCACATGGGTTCTATTATGTAGTCAAATAAGGACTTCAGTTATGGCTGGGGCAACATTGAAAGAGGCATTGAAGTATTATTGTAAAAGAGAAGATAGGGAGGATGTGCTATTTTTATTTATTTTTTATTTTTTATTGTTTTCATTGTTGTTCCATTATAGTTGTTCCAATTTTCCCCATTGCTCTCCCCTGCCCTGCCCATCCCCCATTCTCACAGTCAGTCCCCGTCCTGTTGTCCATGTCCATGGGTCAGTCATACTTGTTCTTTAACTAGGTCCTACCACTTGTTTCCTCCCTTATCCCCATCCCTGCACCCCTCTGGTCCCTGTCAGTCTCTGCCTTGTTTCCATGCCTCTGGTTCTATTTTGCTTGGTTGTTTGTTTTGTTCATTAGGTTCCACTTATAGGTGAGATCATATGGTGTTTGTCTTTCACTGCCTGGCTTATTTCACTTAGCATAATGCTCTCCAGTTCCATCCATGTTGTCATGGAGGATAGGAGCTCTTTCTTTCTTTCTACTGCATAGAATTCCATTGCGTAAATGTACCATGGTTTTTTTTTGATCCACTCCTTTCCTGATGGGCACTTACACTGTTTCCAGTACTTGGCTATTGTAAATTGTGTTGCTCTGAACGTAGGGGTGCATAGGTTCTTTTCAACTGGTGTTTCAGGATTCTTAGGCTGTAATCCCAGCAGTGGAATCAATACATCAAAAGGCAGTTCCATTTTTAGTTTTTTGAGGAAATTCCATACTGTTTTTTGGAAGTGGCTGCACCAGTCTGCATTCCCATCAACAGTGCACTAGGGTTCCCCTTTCTCCACATCCTCACCAGTACCTGTTGTTTGTTGCTTTGTTAATGATGGCCCTTCTGACCAGTGTGGTGTGAGGTGGTACCTCATTGTGGTTTTAATTTGCATCTCTCTGCTGGCTAGTTACGTTGAGCATCCTTTCATATGCCTATGGGCCCCCTCTATGTCCTCTTTAGAGAGGTGTTTGTTCAGGTCCTCTGCCTATTTTTAATTGAATTATTTGTCTTCCTGGCATTGAGTTGTATGAGTTCTTCATATATTTTGGAGTTCTTCATATATTTTGGAACTACCCTTGTCTGAGGTATCATTGGCAAATATGTTTTCCCATGTAGTTGGTTCCCTTTTCATTTTTCTGATGTTTTCTTTAACTGTGCAGAAGCTTTTTAATTTGATGTAGTCCCATTTGTTTATTCTTTCCTTTATTTCTTTTGCCCTAGAGGATGTATTGGCAAAAATATTGCAGTGTGCATATCTGATATTTTACTGCTTATGTTTTTCACTAGGAATTTTATGGTGTCACAGCTTATGTTTAAGTCCTTTATCCATTTTGAGCTTATTTTGGTATATGGTGTAAGTTAGTGGTATACTTTCATTTTTTGCATGCACCATTTGTTGAAGAGGCTATTTTTACTCCATTTTATGCTTGTGCCCCCTTTGTCAAATATTAATTGACCATAGGGACATGAGTTTATTTCTGGGCTCTCTCTTCTGTTCCATTGACCTATGTGTCTGTTCTTATGCCAGTACCAGACTATTTTGATTCCAGTGGCCTCATAGTGTAGTTTGATATCACGTATTGTGATCCCTCCAGCTTTGTCCTTCTTTCTCAAGATTTCTGCAGCTATTCAAGGGTCATTTTGGTTCCATATACATTTTTTAAATATTCTAATCTGTGAAATAGGTCTTTGGTATTTTAGTAGGGATTGCATTGAATTTATAAAATCCTTTGGGTAGTATAGACACTTTAATGATGTTGATTCTTCCAATCCATGAACACAGTTTATGCTTCCATTTGTTTGTATCTTCTTCAGTTTCTTTCTTCAGCGTTCCATAGTTTTCCAAGTATAGGTCTTTTACATCCTTGGTTAAGTTTATTCCTAGGTACTTTATTTTTCTTGCTGCTGTAGTATATGAGATTTTGTTCCTAGTTTCTGTTTCTGATATTTCATTGTTGGTGTACAAAAATGTCTTTGATTTCTGAATATTGACTTTGTATTCTGCTATTTTGTCAAATTCACTTATTAGTTTGAGCAGTTGTTAGGTGGAGTAGTTTTCTGGTTTTCTATGTACACTATCATGTTATCTGCAAACAATGACAGTTTTACTTCCTCCTTTCCAGTTCAGATGTATTTATTTCTGTTTCTTGTCTGATTGCTGTGGATAGAACTTCCAATACTATGTTGAATAAAAGGAGTGAAAATGGATATCCTTGTCTTGTTCCTGATCTTAGGGGGAAAGCTTTTAGTTTTTGCCTGTTGAGTGCGATGTTGGCTATAGGATTCTCATATATGGCCTTTATTATGTTGAGGTATTCTCCCTCTATTTCCACTTTTCTGAGTGTTTTTATCATAATGCATGCTGTACTTTATCAAATGTTTTTTCAGGGTCTGTTGATATCATATGATTTCTGTCTTTCATTTTGGTTATGTGTTGTATTATGTTTATTGATTTGTGAATATAATACCATCCTTACATCTGTGGGATGAATCCCACTTATTGTGGTGTACTGTCTTTTTAATATATTGCTGGATCCAGTTTGCCAATATTTTGTTGAGGATTTTAGCATCTGTGTACATTGGTGATATTGGCCCGTTGTGGACCGTTCAGCCTGGTTTCAGGAGCTGTAACCCTCACCCCGTGGTGGGCTGTGTAAGAACCTAGGGACCCGCTTCATCTGGGTCTGTTCTGTCAAGAGGATGTGACCTACGAAGGAGACAAAGCTTAGCTCCCTGGCAGGAGTGCTGCTTCTGCCTCATCCATCTCTGGCCCCAATGCTTGGTTGGTTAGACAATGACGGGTAAGACTCCGCATGGGAGGGGCAACCTAAGCCAGACATGACCACTTGGGAGGCCCTCATGGGGATTCGGGGGGCTGCAGCAAAGAGGGAGTGATGGACCCTCGCCCCCTGGCTATTCTGACATAGCTCGAGTCCCCATTTCTGTCTGGGAGATGTCTTCTGCTTCCTGAGCCTAATCAGCTTAAAGCCTGAAACTATCAGGGCCAGCGGTGCAGCCCTGTGTGGGCCAGAATGGTTCCTCCGGGCGATCAGGCATAAGAAAGAATTCCTAAAGTCCTGTGAAACCTGCTTCATTTGCTAAGAGTGCTCTCATTTAAATGATAAGGGTCCCAGGAGGAAGTGGGTATGTCTCCCAAAATTTTGCAACCCTCTTTCCTGACAGACACTGACTCAGATTAAGCCCTCAGATTTCTTTGAAATGTTAAACCTGTATTCCTGTGCATTTGAGCCCAATAAAAGCCTAGTGAGGAAGGGGCTCTGAGTCATTCTCCTCTGAGAGTTTGTCCACCTCTCCTCCCCAAGTAGATCATGTCTTGGTAGTTTTATTTTCATCCGTGACGGAGGGATGGGGCTTTGCGGGCAGAGCCCCACCACATCTGGTGCCCAGGACAGAGGCCCCCGCATTGGCCTGTAGTTTTCTCTCTTTGTTTAGTATTTACCTGGTATTGGAATTAGGATAATACTGGCCTCATAAAGAAGATTTGGGAGTCTTCCTTCTTCTTAACATTTTTGGAATACTTTGAGCTGGATAGGAGTTAGCTCTTCCCTACATAGTTGGTAAAATTCTCCTCTGAAGCCATCTGGTTTAGGGGTTTTGTGTGCTGGGGGGTTTTGATTACTGCTTCAGTTTCACTAATTGTTATTGGTCTATTCAGGCTTTCTGCTTCTTCTTGATTCAGTTTTGAGGATTATATATTTCTTGAAATTTGTCCATTTTGCCAAGATTGTCAAATTTCTTGGCATATAGTTGTTTATAGTAATTTGTGACAATCCTTTGTATTTGGAATTGGTTGTAATTTCTCTTCTTTTTTTTTTTCTCATTTTATTTATTTAGGTCCTATCTCTTTTTTTTTTTTTCTTGATGAGTCCGGTTAAAGGCTTGTTGATTTTGTTTATCTTTTCAAAGAAACCAGCTCCTGGATTTATTGATCCTTTGAATTATTCTTTTAGTCTCTATATCATTTAATTCTGCTCTGATCTTGATTATTTCCTTCCTTCTATTCACTTTGGGCTTTGTCGTTGTGCTTCTACTTCGTGTAGATGTAGGGTTAGGTGGCTTATTTGAAATTTTTATTTTTTAGGTGGGGCTGTATTGCTATGAGGTTCTCTCTCAGGAGTGTCTTTGCTGTGCCCCATAAGTTCAGGTTGTTGTGTGTTCATTTTCATTTGTTTCCAGAAACTTTTTGATTCCTTCCTTGATCTCATTGTTATCCCATTCATTATTTAAAAGGATGTTATTCAGTCTCCAGGAATTTGAATGTTTTTGAGGCTTTCACTTGAGGTTGGTTTCTTCTAATTTCAAGCCACTGTGATCCACGAAAATGCTTCTTATGATTTCAATTTTCTTGAGTTTATTGAGGCTTGTTTTGTGACCTGCCATGTGGTCTGTCTTTGAAAATGTTCCATGTGCACTTGAGAAAAATGTACCTTTTGTTTCTTAGGGATGACAGATTCTGTATGTATCAATTAAGGACATTTGATCTAGGGTGCCATTCATTGCCACAATATCCTTGTTGGTTCTTTGCTTGGATGATCTATCCATCTTTGACAATGGTGGTTAAAATCCCTTACTATGAATCTACTATGAGTGCATTGCTATCCATAATCTTTCTTAAAGTCCTCCAATATTTTCCTTATATACCTTGGTGCTTCTATATTGGATGCATATATGTTTACAAGGGTTGTATCTTCTTGATGGATTGTTCCCTTAAGTATAATATAGTGTCATCCTTTTTCTCTATTTATGGACTTTGTTTTGAAATCTATTTTGTCTGATACAAATATGGCTACCCCATCTTTTTTTTTTTAGGTCTTTTGGCTTGGAATAATTTTTCCCATTTCTTCACTTTAAGTCTGTGTAGATCTTTTGTTCTGAGGTAGGTCTGTTGTAGACAGCATATATCCAGGTCATATATGCTTTCAGCTACTCCATGTCATTTGATTGGAGCATTAAATTCATTTACATTTAAGGTTATTTTTGATAGGTATTTATTCATTGCCATTTTTCCCTTTGTTCTTGTGATCCTCTCTCTCTCTTCCCCCCCTGCCCCTGCCTTTTTCTTCTCTTGCAATGCTGGTTTGGTGGAGATGTGTTCTTTTAGCCTTTTTATTTTGGTTTAGGAAGCTCCTTATTTTGCTTTCCATTTTAAATGAGAGTCTTATTGGGTAGGATAGTCTTGGTTGGAGGCCTTTGCTTTTCAGTACTTGGAATGTTTCTTGCTATTACCTTCTCGTTTGTAGTATCTCTGCTGAGTACTCAGCTGCTAGTCTTATATCTGTGCTTCCTTGTGTGTTACTAGATGTTTCTCCCTTGCTGCCTTAGTATTCTCTCTTTGTTTTTAAATTTTGCCATTTTATTATGACATTTCTTGGAGTGGGCCTCTTTGCATTCATGTTGATTGGGACCCTCTGTGCTTCCTGGACTAGTATGATTTTGTCTCTCATTAAGTTAGGGAAGTTTTCTGTTATTACTTTTTCAGATAGGTTTTCTAGTACTTACTCCTCTTCTTCCCTTTCTGGTGTTCCTATGATATGGGTATTATTGTATTCATGTTGTCCTGCAGCTCCCTTAAACTCCCTTCATTCTTTTTGATTGTTTTTTCATTTTGTTGCTCTGTCTGGGAATTTTTTTTCTGCCTTGTCCTCTAGCTCACTGATTCGATCCTCTGCTTTAACTAGTTTGATTTTACTTCCTTCTACTGTGTTCTTCAATTCAGCTATTGTACCATATTTTTAGGACCATAAGACACATGTAGGTTTTAGAGGAGGAAAATAGGAAAAAAAGTTTTGAAGGAAAAAATGTGGTAAAATATTTAATAACCTGTGACCCCGTTCCACTGCTGCCCCCACCCCCAGCAAGCCAGGTAAACTACATTTGGACTATAAGATGCACCTTCGTCCCCCCCCCCCCACCCACCCCGCAAATTTGGTGGAAAAAGTGCGTCTTACAGTCTGAAAAATATGGTATTCTTCATTTCTTCCTGGCTCTTATTTATAGTTCCTGTGTCCTTTTTCATGCTGATGTAATTCACAGTAAGTTCCTTGTAACTTCCCTATAGTTCTCACTGATCCTATTGAGCTTCCTTATAACCATTATTTTGAAGTCAATATCTGATAGTTTACTTACCTCTGTTTCATTTAGCACTCTTTCTGGGGATTCCTCCTTTTCCTTTCAATTGGGGGTTGTTTCTTTGTCTTCTCATTCTAGGGGAGACTCTTCTTGTTTCTGCTTCTTAGACTGATCTGCTTTTGCTCCCTGTATTTATAGTATGAACTTCTATGGTAGGAGACCTGTGAGATTCAGTGGTGTAGTCTCCTTAATCTCCTAAACTTGATGCTCTTGGGATACCCTTTGTGCTATTTATGTTGACTCTCTGGACATAATTGGGTTTTGATTTTTGTTGGGTCATTCTTTGGTGGGGCCTTCCCTCTGGCTGGCTGACTGAGGGTCACTCTGCCATCGCATCTTGTATGCTGGTGTGCAGGTCCACTGTTTTTTGTTTTCTCTCAGGATCCACCTCTGGTGATATCAAGCAGTGTCCCAGTCTGGCTTTAGCTAACCTGTTTGAGACTTCCAGGGATCCACAGTCCATGGCTAACTCCTTCAGTTGTGAATCCAGCCACTGTGCAATTAGCAGTCAGGCCTAAGCACCACAGGGTGGGGCAGAGTAATTACTGCAGGTGGGATGGCTGCTTTCCTGAGGCTGATAACACTCTGAGGGGGGATGGTCTGCCTAAGCAAGATGGCTCCTGCAGTATGGGGGATGACTCAGCACTGGCATCCTGGTGGCTACTGTCTCAATTCTCTCCCCAAAGCCAGTCTCACCTCAAGCATCTCAAGTCCTCCCTGCCCTCCCTTTGTCAGAGCCCAGTGTAAGTGGCTACAAATGAAAATTTATGTGTTTGCCCTTTGAGGCTCTCTGGGTCGAGAGCTATCTGTCCCTGGCAAAGAGAAACCTTGCTGCTTTTCATAGCTGGTTGTAATCTGGGTACTTATTGACTCTGGGTGCTGTAGGCTGGGGAGCCCAGTTTGGGGTTTAGACCCCATACTTCTCAGGGGATCTCTCTGGCCACTGAAATATTCCTCTAGCACTGTAGCTGCCACCTGTGGGAGCCCTGCCAGCTCTCTTGCATCTCTTCCTCATTCCCTACCAGTCACATTGTAGTGAAGCTGTTTCTTCTGATTGTGGTTATAAAGCTTTGCTCTCACTATTGTTCAGTTGTTTATCCCAAATGATTCCTCCACAATTTAGATATAATTCCAGACTGGCCCTGGCAGGAGGTTAGTGTAGCTTCTACTCACTCCTGTGCCATCCTGCATCCTAGGATGTGCTTACAATGAACCTACCCCTGCCATCATTATTAGATGAGAAGGTTTAAAACATTTTTTAAAATCTGTTATGTAGTTTACATGCAATTATTTTTTCTCTTTGATTCTCCCATTTCCACTTAGCTCTTCCAACATTGCCATCTTTTTTCTTTTGTGATATAAAAATGATATTAACTTAAAAGTGTAAATAGGTTTTTGCTATTTAAAGAGGGTAGGAAAGAGAGTTTGCCAGGCCTCAAATATTTCTGCATCTGGATCTAGAACATAGCACATATTGATATGTGTTCTCCATTTCGTGTCTATTTGGAAATGTTGTGTACACATTTCAGCAAATTTTGGCAAAAGCCATTCCTCTGACTGTCCTCTTCTTGTGTCATTTCCCAGCCCCAAAGTCCTGTTTACACTAAGCTCCTTTGTTAAGGACTCAACATAAAGGTCTTTGATACTGTTGAGCCCATCTCTGAGTCATTCTTAGCTGATACTTTGTGTCTAGCTGGCAATTTTTCCATGAGTGGTAAGGTCAACCTCATACAATATTACACAACCCTCCCTATTCCTTGTGCGTCAGTGAGAATCAAATGACTCTTAATAGTGCAAAACAAAATCTTGGATTAAGATAGAAAGATGACCAGTCTCTAAACAAAGCAAGCTGATGTTCAGACTAGGATTCTCTCATGTTCATTATGCTTTTTACTCACTCTCTGTAGCAGCTTTCTTTTGCTAAAAGTACTCTTTAAAATGTGTTCATTATAGGTAAGTGAAAATTATGGATGATGATATATAAGTAATTATCATCTATAATTTTTGGTTTATCTCCTTAATTAATAAAGTTTTGGAATATTTGAAGGCAATTCAGTGCAGTGAAGAGGATATTGAGTCAGTAGACTGCCCATACAGGGGTCCATTGGAAAAACCCTGAACTTCTCTTAGTTTGTCTTATCTGTATAGTGGAAATAATCATATCTATCTCGTGGGATTGATGCATACATTAATGTTTATAAAATAACTTGATAAACTAAAAACCTATTCAAATGAAATAAGCTACTATTTTTGTAAGAGCCAGAAGAGTTTGCTGTCATCATTTGAGAAAAGGTCAGAATATGGAACCTTTTAGAAATTACAGAATAATGTTTTAGAAAGAGTGATTTGATAGATACTGGCTTAATTTAGTGAGATTTTCAATAGCCCAATTGGAGCATTTTTTCCTATTACTTTGCCCCTGTAAGGCTATCATGCTTTATTGGAAGAATGTTCCTCCCTTAACCATGAAATTAAAAAAGGGACTGGGTTTGAGTTAGCTGCTATTCTTCCAGTGCCTTGTGGGCGATGCATCTTGAGTAATTGTGTCTTTCCAGTTGTTTCAGCTCTGACACCAATCCTTTTTCCTCAGTCCTTTCTTCATTGCTTGGAAAGAAACAATGGGGAATTTTCATTGACTCATCTCTGCAGTTTTCGATGGACACACACGAAAGTTTTTAAAGAAGCAAGCATCTAATTCATAGAGAATTAAAATACGTTTCAAACCTAGTGGTAGGTACACCAATTAGGCAACCTATAAATAAAGTTGAACTTTGGAGCCAAATGATTGTTGAGGTTGTCATTTTCATAATGAAATTCTTTGCCATTATAATCTCATTTGGCAAAGATGAAGTTGTCCCCTTGGGAGATGCCTTGCCAAATTTTCATCCATAATTCTGAATTGATGCCAAGCCAGACGTTATCTGTGAACTACTTCACATCCTTTCTTTGTGGTCTATGCTCTTAACCTCAAGGATTCGGTTTGTGAACATTGAACAGCCAGAAACTGTTTGGAGAAGAGCACCTTTTAAAAAATTACAGTCATTAAGGTCTAATGCCATATGGACCCAAGGGGTGGCAGAGATACTGAGCAGCTTCTTACTCATTAACACTGAAATATTTATATGAGCAGTAATAATAAAATAGCATAGTTTAGTGTTTGTGTGGTATGCATTTGAGCACTAATGCAATTAGGTAATATTGACAGGCCCTATTGTAATTATGTAAATAATACCAAATTTAAGTCTCCCTTTATCTTTCACTTCCATGCACACATGGAAGGAGAGGGCTGGAAAGTGAGCAAATGCTGGGCTGAGTGCTTAGCTGTTTATTTACCTGACAGAGCAGCCTCAAGCTTATATTATTAATTATTATTTTATTATTAGTTTAGTTCTCACCTGAGAATTTGCCTAGAGAGAAGAATGTGGGAGAGGGGAGAGAGAGAGAGAGAGAGAGAGAGAGAGAGAGAGAGGCATCGATTGGCACACACCCATACTGGGAATTGAACCCATGACCTATTGGTATATGGGACAACACTCCAACCAAGTTAGCCAGGGCTGAGGCTTATATTATCCTGAGCTGTTTTTTTCCCATCCAAATTTAAGCAAGTCCAGTGGGTCACACAGAAGTGACATACAGATACAGGTTTATTTTCAGGAAGGCTTGGGAATAAAGCATCCACATGAGAACCCTGCCAACCCAGTAGGTCTGTTTTGAGTTTTTCCATTTCAGAGCTGTATTTGGGTCCCCTTTGATTAATGCCAGTGCTTTTTTTGTCACCTTTTGAACAGATCGTTTAAAATTGTTCTCCATAGAGATGTCTTGCTGTCTATCAATCTTCCCATCTCAATGCAGAAGTATTTGATTAGTGTATTTAAAGTAATAAAGATGTCAACAGTGGTGTCACCTTGATTGATGCTAATTATAAGTCTTTAATGGTTCCTGTGCATTGGCCACTATCCTTGCAGATTGTAATTTTTATGGTTAAAATGGTGCCCTGCTGTCCAAAGGCTTAATCATAAATTCTGGTCTATCTTTCTCTAATGTTTCTACATGCAGTGGTATAATCCCATTGTAACATACATTATCTACATTCGTTAAAAGCAAGCAGTGACTTTCATAAGGGTGATTAATGCATTTATCAGGCGCTTGAAGAATCCTTGGTTCTTGGTTGAAGATTCTTGGTTGGAATCACAGCAGAGGTTATGATGATTATGCTTGTTGGGCATTAGAATTAGCAACAGTGGTACATAGGCTGTCTGAAAATAATTGAAGATTGTTATGCAGCCCCTGTTTAGCACATTAACATTGTAAATGAGACTATAACTGCAATGGTAAAAAAAACTCAGGGTTTGCAACCTGAAGATGCTATTAGTATGTGGTTGTCACACCAGTGAAACTAAAAGCAAGTTAAATGGTCTAAAGGCTTTCCTTCTTTAGAACAAACAGTCTTGTTAAACAGATTTGGGGTCACTCAATTTGAAATATCTGTTGGTTAAAATGTCTTTTCCACTAGGGTTTCTCCACTAGGCTGAATTTTCACAATGCTAATATGTGTTTAGTCTTTAATCTCCTTCCTCAAGCCCAGAGATAGAGTTTTAAATAAGAGTAAATGTGCCCAGTGATATATACATTTATGGGACTTATAATATGGTATCTACCCATATTTACTCCCATAGTAATACTTCTCTGAAATGACCTATCTTATTGAAGAGAAGCTCAACATAAAAGGATACTTTACTCTTTTATAAGAGCAATTTACCTCCACAGCAATTACAGCACATGGCTCCTTGAAAATAGTAGATGTTTTTAAAGTGTTTAATGCTATTAAAGAAGGTACTGACAACTTTTTTAAGGTTGTTTTTTAACTAATCTTAGTTCACACCTGTTTTCTCCTGTTTAATTTTATTTTTTTCTATGCTTATAAATTAAGCTAGATAAAACTTCAATGTAGTATAATCCTAAATGTTAGAAGTGTTTACACCTCTTTGCTTTCCACCAATTTTATATTCAAGTCTAGTGATAATATCCTGCTATAATATTTTCTACTAGCTCTATCCTCCTGCATCTAGACAAAACTGTTCCTTAGCTTTTGGGAAAGAGAAAATAATTTTTAAAATTTTTTGATCTGTCCTCATTTTCAAATAAGGAAATGATAAATTGTATTATAGAAAGACTGTTATTCTCCACGTGGTACTAGTTTAGAGAAAGATATCACAGACCTCAGAGGCCAATTGAAAACAGTAGTCCTCTTATAAATAGCATGTATTTGACATTTCTGGAGGTGGCTCTAGTTATAGGAATGATAAGAAAATCTACTTAATATAATTCTTTGGCTGGACATTTGAGGATATACAGGGTATGGCAGAAGTAGGTTTATAGATGTGAATATATAAAACACAGAGTTCATTCTTTTATTATTATTTATTGTATTATCTTTCATAAGAACAACTGTAAACCTACATTTGCCACACCCTGTATGAAAAGTTGCATGGTGTTAGAAGGCCCCTCAATTTGTAGTCACTCTTTTGGAGAAACTTGAACGTCTATTTTAGGTTTTTGCAATGATGACTTACTGCAAAGTGTTTTTGTCTTGCCATCATATAGTTTAAGGTGGATGAAATGTTAATTTTCACATGTGCTGATATGCTCAGTTAGTGCTTATCATCAGTGAGTCAGTGTACATTTCCTGGCCAGAATGATAATATGGAAAACACACACACACAGAGTATAGCCTCTCCCACAGGGAACCTGTTTCTTTTTAAGTTGCGCTCAGGCATTGTAAATGTGGGAGGGCCAGAAAGGGATGTTAGAAAGCTTAGAATGGATGAGGAAAGCCAGAGTTATTGAACTAGGATTGATTGGGGTAGGAGCCTGGTGTGGAACCTCAGGGAGGACTGGAGGTGTTCTTTTGTGGTGATTATTCCCTGTGTCTACTCATTTTCACAACTGTAGTGCTCCACTTATTAAGGAGGGTGAGTTTCATTAGAATAAGCAGGGAGAGGCTTCTGTGGGTGCCAAGGATCAGTGAGCACCCTGGAGATGTAGGCCTTATAATTACATCATGTGTGATTCTGCAAAGAGAAATGCAAACTGCTTGATTGGAGGAGGTGTTAGCTGTGTTGCTTAGTCTCTCACTATGTGATTATTTCCTTTTGTAGTTTTGATAAATTAACATTGGCTCACGTATTCAACAGGAATATTTTTAAGTTGTTTTTTTTTAAGCCCCAGGGCTTCTGTTTAAGAATGCAGGTTAATTCTCAGAGGCTTTCAAAAGCATTTCTGCATCATGCTACTAATTAAGATAAGGTTATCACTTTAAGTTATACCAGGAATGCAATTAGAGCTTCTAGTGAGAACTGTAGCAATCAATTTTATACAAATTATTCAGACCTGGTAAGGTAGAATACAGTTTTAATAGGACAAGTGAACATACTGTGATTTATAAGATACAACGTGAATTCAAATGACACCTGAACACAGCATCTGTAACTCACCATGTGCCCAAGTCACTGGGAATCCAGTTCAACAGCCTTTCATCATAAGAGGTTTAATAATATGCTTTCTCTTCCCCATTGTTCAATGGCTGTTCATTTGGACTTGAGAGGGATTTTTGTTTTTAGATTGGAATGGTTTTACCCATCAGAATGTCACCTGTAGGATTCCAAGTGCAGGTGACCTAGCCCTCTCATTTATCTAGACCAACGCGTGCTGCAGAGAAGTCTGCTGGACGTGCTTTTTTCTTTTGTGTCATCTGCAGAGCCAGCTGACCAGCTGACAGTGTAATTAACTAATTTTTTGGTGTTATCCATCTCTCCTAAAGAGTATTGGATGTTGGATAAGAAAGTTGCATGTCTTACCTGCCAACTGTCAGTAATGACTTATTCATTAAATAGATACCTGTTTTCTAAGGATGTATGAGGGTGGCAGAGTTGAATGGCTCCTGAGAAGGTTATATACCTTTTTCTCCTACGATCACTGCAAGCCATCCCAAGCTCTGCATTAGGGCATATAAATAAAGCACAGCACTTCTGGGCTTTCTTTTCTTGGACACCTTAAAAATATTTGGAATTCCTTTTACTTTTCCCTGGCTAGCTTTTATTCTCCCTTTGACATGTCAACTGGTCCACAATTTGCAATGTGCCTAAATTCTTCAGAGTGCAGTCATTCATTTAATGTGTATTTATTGAGCTGCTGTGGTGTGCCATGCATTTTGCTCAGTATTTGACATAGGATGGTGAAAAATAAAAAGTGTACCGCTATCTCTCACATGAGCATTCCTTTCCCACCTCCCCCATTAACCACATAACCTACTCGCTTAATACACAACCTCTCCCTGTAGTAGTCAAAGAAGATAAGTGCAGTTCAGCACGGTCTTCTCCAACTTCTCTCTCCACCATGTCTATTATCTATAGGTGAAAGGGTTTTCTTTCTGTTCTAGCTCATAGAAAATGTCACATTCCTACATTAAATTAACCTAATTTTAAGAAGTTACTGAATTAATTTTCCTCCTCTCTTCTTTATCTCAGTCTTTCTTTTCCTTTGCTTCTTCCCTCCAACCAAAAAGCATGCTTAAGTTTTGCCCCTAACCTATGCATAAAGAGTAAAATATATCTGTTGTCTTACCTCTGTTATTCAAACAAACTTCTTAGTTGCCAGTTTTCTTGAACGTGTGTCTGAACAGATTCTGATTTTTCTTTCTTATTTTCTCAACTTATTAAAAGAGTCTGTCTCTGGATCAGCAAATATGCAGGCCAATGAACCCCAATGGCCTAAGTTTAAGTCTCATTCCACAATACCTCTTACTAACATTTGGTACAGCTGCCTAGTCCCTGCTGCAACTGTCTTGAATCCATGATGTCATTCTCTCCTGGCTTCCCATCTAACGGTCTGATTATTCATCCTTAACTTCCTTTGCCTAACTGTCCTTCGCCAATCTTTTTAGTGACAGTGTCCCTCAGGGTTTCCACTTTAGTTTTCCTCTTTACTTACTCAGTGTTAGGAGATTCTTAAAAGAAATCCTCAAAGGTGAACCATGAGTGCCCTAAAATCATACCCTGCATATACAGCATAGATTTGGGTATATGCAAATCTATGGGTATATGCAATCTCTGAAAAGAAGATTCATAGCATTTATGTGATTCTCAAAGGTGCCAGAGACTGAAATATGGTTTAATCCTCCCGTCTTGAACGAGAACATCATCTTCTGTGGTGCCCCACTCCAAACCACTGCTGTTTCTATGCTGTGTTTTCTCTCGGGCAGCAGCAGCACTCTTCACAAAGTTCTGTTTTCAAATTTTAGTTAAATTTATTGAGGTAGCACTGGTTAACAACTACATGAATTTCAGGTGTGCAACTTTGTGATATGGTATCTGTACACTTTATTGTGTGCTCACTACCCAGAGTCTGGTCTCCTTCCAGCCCTGTATGTTTGACCCCTTGACCCTCTTTGTCCTCCTGCCCCCACCTCCCCTTCTGGTAACCACCATTTTGTTGTCTGTCTATGAGTTTTTTGTTTCTTTTTTGTTTTGTTTATTTGTTCCTTTTGTTTTTTATCCCATATATAAGTGAAAATATATATTCTTGTGCTTTTCCATCTGACTACTTTCACTCTCAAGATCCATCCATGTTGTCACAATGGCAAAATGGCAACATTTCATCCTTTTTACGGCTGGGTAGTGTCCTATTATATATATATCTACCATATTGTCTTTATTCACTCATCTTTCAGAGAACACTTAGGTTGTTCCCATGTCCATGCTATTGTGAATAATGCTGCAGTGAACATAGGGGGCGTATATCTTTATGAATAAGTGTTTGCAAACAATATCTCTGATAAGGGGTTAATATTCAAAATATATAAAGAACTCACACAACTCAACAACAAAAATACAACCACTGATTAAAAAAATGGGCAGACGACCTGAATAATCAGTTTTCCATGGATGGCATACAGATGTCCAACAGATGTATGAAAAGATGTTCAACATTGACCTAGATCCTTAAAAGATCTTCTGCATCTTCTCCTTTACATTCAGTTATATGCCAAATTCTCTGTTATGATTCACAAATATAATTGGTCTATCTCGATTTTGTCCTCATAAGATTCTCTGTCCCCTGTTTCTCACCACCCTGGTCCAACATGCCTAGTAGCTCAAAAAATATATTTTGATGTATCCAAAAACAAAAAACCTGCTCAGACCACACTCTCTACCACTGTATTCATTAGTAGATTATTTCCCTCCTCTCATACGGGTAAGTTTTCAAGTCACTTGCATTATAAAAGCCTTCAGTGGAATTTCCCTTCCTTTTAAGAGCCCTTTGAACCCTTTGCAATTCCCCAGATGTGTCATGGTGATATTTTCTCTCCCTGTAGTGAATCCCTCTCTTGTCCACATAGGTGATTTTTATTTGTCTTTCAAGATCCATCTTGGCCATTAGCCTGTCAATGTGGCCCCAGGTGGAGTTAGGTATGGCTTCCCCATTGTCCTTAACTCTATTGTTAAATCCACTCCGTTTTTTCACTTTTTTTTAATTCCTCTTCCCAACAACATAAGAGGCCTGGGAATTGGAGGCCAGTTGTCTTATCTGAGCTCCCTCAGTGCCCAGCATGGTGCTTCGAGACATGCTTTCTTTTTTTTTTTTTTTAAATTAATTTATTTTTTAATTGTTGTTCTTGTACAGTTTTCTGTCTTTTACTCCCATCCCAGCCCACCGCCCCAGCCCTCCCCACCTTCCTCCCATTTCCACCCCACCCTAGTTTTTGTCCATGTGTCTTTTATACTTGTTGCTCTAAACCCTTCCCCTTTTCTCCTGAAATTCCCTCCCCTCTCCCCTCTGGTGACTTGTTAGCCTGTTCTCAATTTCAGTGTCTTTGGTTATGTTTTGCTTGCTTGTTTGTTTTGTTGATTAGGTTCCTGTTAAAGGTGAGATCATATGGTATTTGTCTTTCACCCCTGAGATGGGCTTTCTGAGAATCACAACCTTTCAACTTCACCTGGGCATGAGGATGTGAAAGACACTGGATAATATTCTGCATCAAACAAACAAGTCAATCTTTCCAATTCTGCGTTTGAGACTCCAGCTTCTTGATTAATAGTTGTAATCTCTGTATTTCCCAGCATGGTGCATTCTGCATAGATGCCCATCATAGGAAATATATGTTGTAATATATATTACATGTTACGTGCTAGGAGAGAGGCTTGGATCTGTTTTCAAAAATAAGGTGAACAGCGAATATAGTCACAAAATATATTTTCTTTCTGATATGTCTTCTAACAGAAAGGTAAATTCTGAGTATGCTGATAGCAGCTTTGGTGTAGTTGATGTGTGATGACCTCCTTGAGTTTTTGATGAAAATTTGGTATTTTGAAATCTTTCAGCAACAACTTTGCATATTCTACAGGGAAAGATCTCTTCCACTACCCTTTCCCAGGGATCTTATTCCCCTTGTTGCTAATGGTTACGACAATGATCAGACCAAAGCGACTGATATCTCTGTGCCTTAAATTTCACACTGGCACACTTCAATAAAAATGATGGATCTTTTTCTCTTTTCTAAGATTTTTTAGGTAATTTATTAACAAGGCATGTCCTAGGAAAATGTATTTTTCTTCTATTACTCTCTTAACATTTTCGCTAATGAGAAAACTGGATCACAGAGAAGTTAAATTACTTTTTATGGAGTTTTTGTCAGAGAACTGTAAGTGTTATATCATTAGAAGTTACAAAATGTTTTTCTAGAAAAATTGTGATGCTTAATAATCTATAATGATGCTTCCTTCTAAATCAACCTGATAAATAGTTTCTGCATACCATGAATCCAGCACAAAGTTATAATGTCATGTACCCTTGGGTCTAGCAAGCTGCCGTTACTGATTTCACTCCCTACATCTAACTAAGTAAAGAAAGCATAGAGATTCTTATTGAGATTTCTTGAAAAATCTAAAAGGGAAACAATGAAAGTCGGAATAGAAAGAGTTCATTTTCTTTCTGGTACCTGTCTCTTTTATCCTAAAGTGTCTTAAAACATCAAAGGAACTAACTCTTTTGTCCTGTTGGGTGGATGGAATGGGTGATGGGCATTCTGTTGTTTTGTTGTTGTTGTTGTTGTTGTTGTTGTTGTTGTTACCTTTTCTAAATACTTAAAGACTTCCTTTCCATTTTACATGGTTTAATGTTTTGCTTGAAAGGCAGAAGTTAAATCAGAGACACTGTGTTTTTCTGGAACTTTTGCTCAAACTTTATTTCATCCTACAGAGAGACCTGTTATGAAATATCCAGTCAAAATTCTGCTTTCATATTTGTCACCAACAACTCCAGCTTGTCAGAAGTCTATTTTTTTCCTCTCTGAAACTGATGTGACTTACATTAATTTTGGTCACCCCATATGTATTTTCTTTTTTTTAAAAAAATTTGAGCCTAGTTTTATAAGCGCTTTAAGGCTAAAGCTGGGTTTTTCTTTTTTTTTTTTTCCCCTAGCAAGATTTTTGAAGGCTTGAACCACTGTCTCCTAGAGCATGTTAGAGTTCTGGGACTTCCTGAGATACCTGACCATGTCCATGAAGCTCCTGCGTATCCTAAACCATTTAATGTCACATGCCATAATTTAAAGTATGCCTTATGATCATTAATCCTCTCTGCAAGGGCTGTGGCACATTTAAGAAGTTGTGAGTAAGAACTGATGGGCACGCTCCTTAGCTTCGCTATGATACAGATTGATCAAGTCCCCCGCTACTTCCTCAAAATCAAGTAAGTCCTCTGGATAGAGACCACCACTCCCTCTCTTCCTCTTGGACTCTTGTTTACAGATTTTGGTCACTCCCAGGTTTCTGCCCACAGCTGTCCCATGAACGTTCAGTGTGTGGTGTCTTGTCTTTTCTGCCATTTCGATGCAGCTGATTATATTACAGATTGAACCAGACATCTGCATTCCAGAAGAGGCCCTATATAGATCTGTTACCTGGTTTTCTGCCCCTGTCGAGTCCTGGTTTATTAATGATAATCCTAATAGACTGAAGCTTGCTTCTAAGCAGTATCTGTGCAAGAGTATTTTCTTTTGGGTATTGATTCCTATAGATCAGTCCAAACATGCTACCACCTGGTCCCATATGAGTTCTCTGAAGAAATTTAAACTATGTTGTTAATATAAGGGCATGATGAGAAAGTATACCCTCATAACTTGGATACAAGATTGTGTGCTGAGAGTTAAATTGAATAAAGCCCCTCAGAATGGTTATGATTTTTATATGAGTCACAGTTAAGCAAAATTTTTCTATAAATATATGACTTAAGAGATTACAGAGCCCCTAGATTCTAATCAAGGTAGTCCCTGGGGGGAAAAAGTGAGAGGCAGGACTGGAAAATATAATTTGCTAATCAGAAGCATAATTAGAGTCTTGTATCCTGTTGTGAGAAAGGCTGTATAAATTTAACCAAGTTAGTAACTAAGGAAGTGTAGGTAAGAAAAATCACAAAGGCAAACGTTGTTGGTGCCCATTTAAACACAGTTGGGTGGAAAGGAATTCCTGAATGACGGACTTGGTCGTCAGCAGTAGTGAACATTATGCTGTTGATCAGTTGAGCCTCTCTTATGTGCCAGGTTCCCTAAAATCAAAATGATTTTTGAGGTACCCATGACTTTTGAAGTACCTATGTTTTACTGATCAGGAAAATAAAGCTTAGACAAGTTTAAGGATTATTTTTAGTAATTTGCTTATTATCAAGAAGTTTAATTATAAACTGGGATTTGAACCCAGGTCCTAGGTCTCTAAAGACCACCTGAGCTATGTGACTTTCTTATACCAAGACTATTCCATACCAATAAAATAAACTTTTAAAAATTGTCTAAATACTCACATAACAAACAGGGCCATGTCATTATCAAGAATCCAGTTATAGAACAGTTTCTTGCCTCCCGCCCCTCAAAATCTATGTGCCACTTTAAAAAAATTTTCCACTCCTACCTCAAGCCCTTGGAGGCCATTGGTCTGTTTTCTGGTCCCATGCACATTTTTATGTCAGGTTCACCAGCCCGTAGTTGTAGTTTGGGATGAAAATAATCATTGGTTAGATTGACAAGAACATCTGACTGAATTGACAGGTGCACGTCTCATTGTAAATTAATAGAGTGAGACTCTGATTGGAATTTGGCTTTCTATGTTGCTTGATTAGTAGGAGAAAATTCATTAACATTCTCAGTACAGTCATAGGTCTGCTTGAAAATGTCCCTTTTACAATAAAATAATAAGATGACATATGTATATGTTTCTATAGTTGTGGGGGTGATGACTGTCAGTCTGGATCTAAAAGCATAGTTACATATAGAGAGTCAGGATACCTGGTGCACTGCAACATCTACTTTAAATATGATTTGAATTTATATCGGTAAAAATATTGGTAACCAAAAGCCAGAATCACATTAAATAAAATCCAAAATCATCATTTCAGAGGGTTTTTTGTTTCACTAAGTGTTGTGAACTTGGTTCAGCCATCCAACAAGCATTCGTTGAACATCTTTACCAGGCTAGAAACTGGATGAAGAAGCGAGGCGCTGGGCAGAGTGTAGGCCATTGCCCGTCAGAGGAACAACATGCGGGTGTATCTGAAGTGAGAGGAGCATGACCAGTTGAGTTCGGAAAGAAGGCAGAGATAGTTAGAGGAAGATACGGAACCAGTGTGAGAATGGGATGGGAGCAAACCGGAGAAGTAGGCAGGGCCTGGATTGATTTTTCGTTTCTAAGACTTATATTATGAAGAGTATCATTTTGCTCCCTGGCTCTGCCTGCATATACATGAGAATACTATTTGACTCACTCAGCCTCATCCTGACAGGTAAAGAGGCTCACACTATCAATGTACCTTTTTGTACTATGTATTATTAATTAAACCCTCTCACCTGGACTCTTTCCATGGACTTTAAAACTGGAGTTCTCCCATCTTACACATGCACACGCACACACACCATCCTTTCTTGACTCCATGTGCCCTGCAGGTCTTCCTTTCTTCCTTCCCATTACAGCCTAATTTGTTTAAAACATTTCTCTCTCTCCACTTCCTTGCCTCGCAATCACTCCTCTCTAGTTCAGCTTCAATCTTCATTACCTTATTAAAACAGCTTTTCCTAAGTTTAAATGAACTTCTGTTGTGAATCCCATAGTCCTCTTCTTAGAAAACTTCTTAATAGCATTTAAAAAGACGTCTTCTTTTTAAATAACAACTCCTCTTGGCTTCTGGAGTATTTCAGTCTCCTCTTTTTCTTCATATTTCTGGCAATATATTCTCAACCTTTACTGCAATGAATCAGTTATTAAATATGGTGCCCTCACAATCCCCATTCTGTTTTACTCCCAGCTATGTGACTTATACAAGCAGCTTAACTTCTAACAGTTTCATCATATATTAAATGAGGATAATTATTATATCTGCCTCATCTAGTTGTTATGAGGACAAAATGAATTTATATATGTAAAGTGCTTAAAGCAATGCCTGGCAAATGTAGCTGCCTCTTCAATGTTTATCTGTAGTTGTAATTTGTGAATGAAATATGAATTTAATACATATTCAGTTGCCTATAAGTATGTCTACTTTCAGCTTCAAGGACATGCCAAAGTCAATGTATCTAAGATCACATGCATTGTATTCCGCTGCCTCATCCCCAAGGAAAAAAGTCTGATCATTCCTGGTGTTTTCTGCCTCAAAGATTAGCTCAAACATCTTGTCCTCTGCGCAAGCCAGAAAAGACACCAGCCCCCATCTTTCCTCTTTTCTCTCATTTCCACTTTCTCACCGAGACCCGTTGACCTTGACCCAGTAAATTTCAATTAAAACCTTCCATTTCTCAACATTTGCATTGCCACCACCCTGGCTAGAGATACCATCATCTCCCATCTTGACTGTGATAAAAAGAGGTTGTACCATGTTCACTCAGCGTAATCATTACCTCCAGTAAATTCTTCACCCTCTTGACAGAGTTCTCATTTGAAAAGGCCAACATGATGATCTCCCCTTTGCTTCAAACCTTTCAATGGCTTCCCATTGCGCTTAAGATGATGATCCATGTTCTTCACCTGGTCCACCAGTCCCAGCCTCCGAGGACTCTGGCCCATCTCCCACCCCACCTCTTGGTGCTCCGTGTGTGCCGGCTGCTCACATAAACTCACTCTGCTGTCCCCAACAGAGACTTTTGCGTATGTATTGCACAAAAGTGTAATATACTTTTTGTGTATTACACAAAGCTCCCTGCATTCCTGTCCCATTTACTATTACATTCTTCTGCATCCGATGGATCTCAGCTCAAACAACACTTCTTCAGGAATGCCTTCCCTCACCTCCTAGTCTACTTCACGTAACCCCTATAAACTATATGCTTGTCTTTCAGAGTAAGTGCCTCAAATTTTCATTATTGTTTAATGCTGGGGTCTCCAGGATCATCCTCAGGCCCAATGATTTGCTAGGACTCACAGGATTCATGAAAGCTATTATATTCATTGTTATTGTTTATTACAGTGAAAGGATATCGACTTAAATCAGCAAAGAAAGAAGGTGAGTAGGTGGAATCCAGGAGAGACCAGGCATCAGCTTCTAGTTTTCCTCTCCCAGTGGAGCCCCACACGTTGCCCTTAATTCTCTCTGCCAAGATGGGTGGCAAAGTATGCGAAGTGTTGCCAGCCAGGGAAGCTAACTTACCTTGATGTCCAGGCTTTTTAACTGGGGGTCAGTCAGGTAGGCATGCAGCACCTTAGCTGCCCAGTCTCCAGCCCTCCAGTATGGTCCAAAGCCTCGGACCTTCAAAAATATGTGTTTACCATCAAGCCCGCTAGTAGCACCAACTCTCTGGTGTGGCCCAAGGCCTCAGGCATTCTCTCTGATGGGATGCTCCAAGGACTCGCAAGGTCATTTCCTGGGTGCCAAGCAAAGGGCCATTCTTGAGTGTTTGCAAACATGCAAGGTTTGAGCACCCAGGCCTGCTGAGTTACCCTTTACCTGCACAGCTTTGAAAGTGCTATTGATTGTCTATTTTCAGATAGAATATATGAGAGAAAAATCTGTAACTGTTTTTACTCAGTATAAGTATAATATGCCCAGATTTATCATGGTTACTTGGATGATAGGTGCAGTATAAGTACTTGTTGAATGAATGAATAAAATCTTTTTATTGTCTTTATTTCCATCTAGTCAGTACTGCATTCTGTATCTTTCTGTCGCACTACTCTCATGTATTTTTTCTTTATTTTGGAGTCTTGTGTATTTTATGCCTAAAGTCACTTTGTGCTAATTTATTTTATGTGTGTGTGTGTGTGTGTATACACATATACACACATATATATCATTATAATATATAATTCCATAGCTCCCCATTAAATTCCTGTACTTCCAAGTATTACAGTATTTTGTAAACAATTTTATAAGAGCAGATGTTTTCCACAATACCTGAAAATCATGTCATTAGTGTATTGGATCGTGTGATACCTTCTGACACCATTAAAGCTGTTTCTAATAGAGTGAGGTATTAACCCAGCATCTTTCTTAAAAACTTCAGTAATGAAGTCATGCTTGACTTTGAAGTCATTGACTGTATGTTGAATTTTATTATGGCTATATCAGAAATAAAGGGGACAGTCCCCTGGACCAAGTGGGTATGTCCCCATTTCTCTGTAATTATCTCTGTAAAATGTCTTCCTGATGATCCTCAGCATCTTAATCTTCAAAGTGTACATGACATCTAACCATTTTGCTCCACCCATAAGCTCTTTGGCCAGGAGGCAAAAGGTGCAGGCCCATTTTGGCCAATGAATTTGAATAAATCTTCTTTCAAAATGTCTTTTATTGTGGTAGTATTGGATTATAGCACAAAATATAACATAAATATCCATGAATCTATATGCATATAGAAAATGATTAAATAAATGGGTGAGAAATGACAGTTTTGCTCTGCAGAAGAATTCCAAATAATTTATGTAGATATTCTGGCCACAGGTAGGTTGGACGTAACTTCCCACTCCTTTGTGTGGGTGGCACATAGTGACTTCCTTCCAAAGAGCACAGCATGGAGAATTGGGGGGGGCGGGGAGGAAGAGTAACTTCACAGTGGAGAAATGTGTCAGGCATTACCACAGCCAGGCGGTCACAGTATAAAGCAGTAACAGTATAAAGCGTGTTGATGCTCTATCCTCATAATACAATGTGATGAGAATGGAATGGCACTTAATGTCTGTGGTCTTCTTCCTCCAAACCTGTAACCCTGGTCAAACCATAAGGAAAATAATAGACCAGCTAAAACAGAAGGGCACTCTACACCATGCCTGAGCAGTACTCAAATTGTCAAGATCATCAACAATGAGAAAAGTCTAAGAAACTCATACCCAAGAGATACCTAAAAACACATGACATGTAAATAGAATGGGGTGTCCTGGATGGGATTCTGGAACAGATAAAGGCCATTAGGTAAAAATTAAGGAAATCTGACTATGAACTTTAGTTAATACTACATCAATTATTTATTGTGACAAATGTAAAATGCTAATAATAGAGGATACTGGAAACTGTACTATCTCCAATTTTTCTGTATATGAAAAACTATTTAAAAAATTTTTAAACATTAAAAATGTTTATGGTGTAACAGAGTGTTGCAATTTAATCTCACTGCTGTTCAATGAAATTTGCTTATCATTTGTGTTTGATCAAGAATTAGTTCAAGTTGAGTGGAGTTACTCGGATTTTTCAGTGTGATTACCAAAGGCCAATGGTTTCTGTGTCCTACAACCGACACAGAAACCTTTACATCACTGTTTGATTTTTGGGGGAAATGATTCTATGTTCTGTGATTATGAATTTCTTACGACTTTTTAAGAAACTAGAAAGGTTCTAAAATGTTATGAGTCACAGAATATATCCAGTTTGGAAGTAACAGGATAAACTCATTAAATTAGCGAAATAAATTGTCATAAAATCAAAAACAGTATTTTTGAGAGCATGAGTCCAGACAATGTGTCTGTAAGATAGACCTTACAAACTTAGTTTGATTAATTTTTGTTTTTCAGAGGATATGATTCTTTTCTGTAATTATCCTTCTATTTTCCCTGACAGGCTATCTAGTACTGGCTGCCTTAAGCTCTCTGCGAATTGAGTTATTCTCAATAATACTCTGTTTCATGAAGACATTATTTGAGTGGCTGTCCACTGTGATCTGGTTATTTGGAGCTTTACATAAAACAGGTGGTTCTTCCATCTCATCAACGTTTCTTAATGTCTAGAATTCACCATCTTTGTGCCTGTGGACCCATCATACTTATTCCATCACAGGTGTGGCTCTATCCTACAGTTTGCCCCTAGTCGTTTGGCTTCTTATTTACATGTTGGTCATTTCTCTTAGATACTCCAAGTTTTCTTGTTTTCAGACTTTATCAGGACTCATGCTATAAGTTTGAGTGTTTACTTACACTCTGATTAATTCCCAAAAGGCTTTGCAGCAGCTAATTTTGTTTGTCTCTGAGATGATCCAGGCAACTCTGATTCCCATCAGAGATGGCATTTACTTTCAGCAGGCATAGGACTGATGCCCACGACCAAAGAGCAAGCAGCCTCTGCTCTGTGATCCCATGATCCCAGTGCTGCTTTCCAGTGCCATTCTTCCTCACTTAGATGCCTGGGTTGTGACCCTGTCTCCCAGACCTCCCTACTGATCTTTTTTCATTTAGATGACGCTTTGAACTTGACCTATTGTATTATGAATATACTTTCAAAAGCATAAGCATTAGAGTGAAATAGAGCAAGGTGTGAATCTTGCCTCAGATGTTTGTTAGTTTTCTGAACTTGAGGAAGTTCTTTAATCTGTTTGGGGCTCAGTTTCCTCATCGGTAAAGGGAAAATAATAATAGTGGGTTTGCAGAATTATAAAGATTAAAAAAGATGTTTCTAAATTTCCTCCAGAAAGTCGGATTCTATATCATGGGTGCTTAATATACACACAGTGTCATCAGTATAATGATATGATTGATTTATCTGCCTCACTTTCTCCTTATATAGCCCCATTTAACTAGCTCTTTATGGCTCCCACTCATATCTAAGCCTCACATGCTGACTTATACATTTATATGTTTTTCCTAGTCACTGTCTCTGTAGAATGAGCCAACTTTTCAATTTTTGTGCTCTCCTTTAATTTTCTTTAAAACTCAATAGGATGTGATATGAATAGTTCTCACTAGTGTGAACATATCAGTAGAAGTGTTATATTTTCTTTCTTACATTTTATGGTCTCTTGTTTTCATAATAATGTGAGGAGTTGTGTAGACCCAAGAGGGAGATCTGCCATGCATTTGTACTGGGAGTTTGGGAGTCTGGTGGAAGAGGGGAGAAAGTAGGAAGAAATGAAAGGCTTGCACTCAGGTGCAAGAACTCGGGAGCCCAACTGCCTGAATCTGCAGCCTGTCTCCCCAGTCTAGTACCTGTGGGGCCTTGGTCAAGTTGCTTAACATTTCTGTTGCCTCTGGTGAAATGGGGAAAAAAGAACAGCATCTAACTCATAGGTTTCCTTGTAAGGATTGAATGTGGAATTCTCAGAGTGTTGCCTAGCATGTAGCAAGTCATAATTAAATGTTAAATATTATTAAAATAATTCTTTTGCCAGGGTTCACATTTACTACATCCAGCCATCTTCCTGCTAGACTTCGGAGTGATAAGATTGTCTTTGTCTTTTTAGCATACCCCTACTAAGAGGTCTATACTTACATCAATACATCAACATTTTTAAGTAGTTGTTTAAATTTTTTTTTTAGATTCTGCAAAAAACTTCTTTTCAATGTGTAATAACGAATCTTTGCCTTTTGAGTATAGAGTATCAAAAGTTAGAGCCTATGCTATTAAATTTATATAAATAATCTATGTTGACAATTTCATGTGTGTTTATAATTACATAAGTTACATAACTTAATGAAATATGTACGCAGTATCCACTAAACTCATAAAATGTGTGTTGGTGGGGGGAGTTGAGAAGCATCAAAATCCAGTATTTAATGTAAGCTGAATTATTGTCATAAATAAAAAGTCTGTCATTGAGCCACAGTTCACTTAAACAGATCATACAGAATCTCTATTATGTTCCCGAATTATTTTAGGATTTGAGTTTTTGACATTATTGGCATGAATTCTACATAAACCATGCATTCAGATAAATGAAGGAAAAAATAAACATTGCTTATCTTTCTGATTCTGGCACTCTTTTCTTCCCTTCTGTATCTTTACATACTGACAGATGGATGCTGTGATACTGGAACACCAATCTTGGGACCTGTAAAAATGGCCGTCAAATGTGGGGGCCATGCTCCAATCTAACTGAAAGTCTCCAGTGTGTGGACACCTCTTCTATGGCTTGAGAAGGCTTCGCACTTTAGCAGCCAATGATATATACGTATTCACTTGGCATCTTCAACATGGCATTTTGATTATTTTAAAATTTCCTCTAAAAGTCCACCTCATGACTTGAATGGAGATGTGGTCATTTGTGCTAATTGCATTTTAGAGTCTCTATTATATTGGTGACAAAAGCTAATGTTTACAACTTTTGTTCATATCAAATACAATAAGGCAGTTAATCATGTTAACAATTTGCTACCTATTATATATTTTGCAAATACCAAAAAGCATCATTCCATCTTCCCAAAACTATCTGTGTCTGAACTTTACATACTTTGCATAGCTGTGGCTTCTTGTTCGGGATCCCAAGGTCTTAGCCTGAGAACACTCTGCCTGACTCCCAGACAGTGATTTGGGACTAAAATAACATTTTTGCACTAGGGGCTCTGAAAAGAGACTTCTAAAAATGAGGTAAATTAGGAGGCAATATGACTTGTGGACTCCAGGGTCACAGGAAGTCATAGTAGTTTACATGTTAAAAACAGATGATCTTAAAAAACCAAAAAAGCTCCTGACACAGAGAGTATCAGAGCCTGTTCTGTTGTTTTCCTTGTCTTAGAGAGGACAATGCTGAGGCAGAGATGACGAAGGGATGTGCACAGAGAAAGTCTGAGTCAAAACTGGGCTCTGATTCTGAGGAAAATCAAGCCTACTTTTACAAATTTTATTTTTAGTTTTTTGAACGAAGAGAAAAAATGCATAGTCTAATAACATACTTAGCAAAAGGATCAACTACTGTGCTATGTTAGGAGGGTTGGATGTGCCTTAGAATCTCATCACAGAGTTAATTTTACTCTAGCGCATGGTCTCAAGATGAGCTTCTGTTCTGTTAACGGCCATATGCTATCATCACCTCCCTTCTACCTGGGACTGTGAATAGCATTCCCATTGTGAGGACTGCTGATTGACATCAAGCCACTCTGTTGTCATGGCTCCAGTTAGAAATGTGAAAGAAACTAGATCTTTTCAACCTAAAGGTTCTCTCTGTACAGTTAATTAAAGACATTTTAAGAAGGCATTTGGATTATGGGAAAGCGATGATATCACATTATGACATTTATTTCATTTCTTACCCCAAGAATCTCAGTAATTGGTTCACCTATTCAAAACTGTTATTTTATCAGAGGATGAAGATTCCAGAACCCCCAGAGGGACTTACCTCATTTACCTAATTGGCACATTCTTTTAAAAACAACTCTGTACATACGAACTTTTTGATTTGTGAATGTGCCATTCACATGCTTTGAGACGATTTAGTGCAACGTACCTGAGTTCACTGTAAGTCTCTAGGAAACTTTAGCCAAGGGTTAATATTTTATTTATGGCATTATATTAAAGAATCAATTTTAGAAATTAAAATTCCACACAATCATAAATTGTTCGAGTGCTGTGCAGCTCAGGGATGCATATTGTCAAGGCTCTCACTGAGCAGCTGAAGAAATGAAGGCTTCAGAAAAGATAAACTGCTCAACCATAGTCATATGGCAAATGAACAGACAGTCAATGGCAAAATGGGCCCAGAACCCAGAGCTTTTGACTTCTAGTCCAGGAGTCTTCCTACTAGGCCAGTCAATCTCACGTAATCAGAGATATTTCATTCTCTGTGGTGCTATTGTGATACAGGGAAAACAGAAGTTTACTCATTGCCTTCTGAGAACTCATGCCCCCCTGGGTATTATGTCTTCCCACAGAAGAGAGATGTGCTTTTACAAATATAGTTGACTTTTGAACAACAGGGGTTTGAACTGTACATAGGTCCACTTATGTATGACTTTCTTTCAACTAATACAGTAAATGTATTTTCTCTTTCTTAGGAGTTTCTTAACAATGTTTTCTTTAGCTTACTGTATTGTAAGAATACAGTACATAATGCATATAACATACAAAACATGTGTGGATTGACTGTTTAGGTTATCTGTAAGGCTCCTAGTCAACAGTAGGCTGTTGGTACAGTCAGTCCTCCACTTCCAAGGATTACCAACTACAGACCAAAAATACTGTTTTTGACCTGCTGTTGGTTGAATCTGCAGATGCAAATCCTGTGGGTATGAGGGCTGACTGTAGGAAAGTTTCTGGGCAGTCAAAAGTTATATGAGAATTTTTGACCGCTTAAGGGGCCAGTGGCCCTAAGTCCTATGTTCAAGGGTCAACTGTGCACTCATGTTTTTTAAAGATAGTTTACTCCTTTCCTTTTTATTTATGTTTTTAATACCGTTATATTTGTTAACTAAAAACAATAACAAGACAAAAATGGTCAAATAATTGCACAAAGTCACTATCCAATGAGAGCAGCATGATTTAAGTGAAACGTGTGAACAGAGGCGCAGGTGAGCCCAATTGGTCGCCAGCGCGATGTGCCTTCCTCCCAGGAAAGCAAGGCAAGTTATACCGCACTAAGTGCGATCTGGACTCTTAGAAGGAGGAGACAATAGTGCTATTGACTTGGGCAGCCACACCATGGCACCATGTGTTCCGTTTTGTGTGACACATCAGTCAAACAACTACTGATAAACTGGAATGCATTTATATCCTGGGAAATGAGATGTCGCATAGAATACAAGTTGCAGGATAGTGGCTAAAGACTTGAAAATATTGCATGTAGAGAAGAAAAATCAGATTGGGTGATGCTCAGTTCCTCCTAATAACTATGGGCCAACATGTGGAAAACACTGTAGATGTGAGCTCCCCAACTTCTATTATAAATCCAGGGCCAAGAAACAGAAGCTACAGTGAGGCTTCCACTACCGTGGAATCAGACTCAGGCCTTTTAAATAACCAAGCCATTGCATTCAAAAGATGAAATGGCCTGCCTCCCTCCCAGGGCACTGCGTGTTTAGTCACTGGAGGTGCTCCGTCGGATCCTTGACGGTTGCATGAAAAAGATATTTTAAAGGGCAGCGTTCACAATTCAGATTTGCCGTTGGACCAGGTGACCTTTAAGGTGCTTTCCAACACCTGGGGTTTTGTGATTCTGTTCCTATTATGCACCGGTGCTGGGTATGTGTCACATTGTTTGAGTCGAACACTGAGAATGGACAGGAGCACCGTCTGGAATGTTGACGGCGCTCACATCTATTTTGTGTTTGAATTTCTGGAAGCAGTCTTTGTCTTTGTGACGGTTTGGTCCCTGACCTTCTGTAACATTTGGAGCCCAGCCACACTGTCTTTGTTTACTGTAAAGAGCATGGAAAAACTGACTTCCTGACAGCGCTCTGCTAAGTCTAAGGTCAAACCACTAACAGGTGAACAAACACACTCCTTCCACCTTAAAATTGTCATTCGGCCCCTATAAAATGGACCAGGGTAATAATACTGGGCAACAGAAAGAGGGGAAATCAGAACTCTGCCAGCAGCTGGCAATTAGTCAGTCTGTCAGTCAGCTTTGGGAAGAGCTAATCTGAATTCAGTGTCCATTTTGGGGGAAGTTGGGAAACAGGGCATGAAATTTGAAGTCCTCTAGTTACTTACTAAGTAAGCCTATAGACCCTTCCTTTCTCTACATTATCGTCACATCATTAATATTTCCCAGGATGGCAAAAATAAAGCATAGCATTCTTATTCACTAAGGGACTTAAGAATCACACTCATTGAATATTTATGTCACCCAAGCTATTTCTTTTATGGTAAGACCTCAATGTTCCCTAGATGGGTTTACTTCCTTTTGAGAAGCATATCCTTTTTTTTTTTTCCCTAACATCTACTGTTCTTTACTGTCATTAAAAGCGATACATCCCCTTTGTCAAAGGAAAGGAAGTGCCTTCCTGGGTAAGGGTACTGTAAACTCATCAAAGGCCTAGACAGTGCCTCATTCATTTTGTCTCCATCTCATAATGTTTAACACACTTAGCAGGTTCACACAGCACATTCGTGCGTCACTTATAAAACAATGACCTTGCTCACATATTACCTGCTTACTCACAATTGCTTATTCATGAGATCCAGGTTTTTCTTATAATATTTATTTTTTTAATTTAATTTTTGTTTTTAATTAAACTTTTTATTGTTCAAGTACAGGTTTCTCCATTTCCCCTGCCCCACCCACCCCCACCTCCCACCCTCATAATATTTAAAGATTATTTATTAGAATACATCTAAAACAATATAAATAAAATATACTTCATATAAACTTACATTTTTCCTTCAAGTATGCAGGAATAAATATGATTTGGGCTGCATTTTTTTCTTTTTCTTTTCTTTTCTTTTGGTATGTAGCGTAAGCAGCCTCTTGAAATGCCCTAGTTATCTAACATTGCTCTTGAACTCCACTTAGAGATGATATACTGGCCTTTTACTAAAATATATCTGGGTATTAAAAGCCCAATTCTTTATTGCTGATGAGAAAGATTATTAACACTTTTTTTCCAGCCTTAATATGAGGCAATAACACCCCTTTTTACTCCCAGAGCCAGAGGCAGTATGTCATATTAACCTTCATTAACTGCCTAAGGAATGAGGTGCACTTGTTAATTTAGCATTCTGGTTAGCTAAGATTGTGAGAGAAGGCTGCAGTTTCTCCCTTTGCTACCTGTAAGAGGAGTAAAAGTAAAGTATGTTAGCACACTTACTTTGTTGCCTTGGCGAGTGCAGCGTTCCATTTAGGGGCTGGACCTGGGTGAGGTGGGTCTGCAGATGGTGGGCCCAGAATGAGGTTCTGGAGCAGGGGAGCAGCACTGCCTGGTCTAAATAGGCCTGAAGAGTAGCAGCTCCTGAATTGAAGTGTGTGGTGGGAGAAAGCAGGGGTCATCAAAAGCCTGGGCCAAAGGTGCAAAGAGAACATGAATTCTATTTCCATGTATATAGTTTTATGATGGACCTTTTCCCTTGAATGCCCTATGAAATACCAGATATTCTGTAGAGTTTTTCTTTATATGTAGCATTGTTTTCCCATTTTCACTTCCATTTCTTTCATTTACTCATTCATCATTTTTAAAAAAAATGTATCAGCTATTGTGCCAACCTGATATGCCACGGTTGTACCTACAATCCCCAGGTCAGGGCACGTACAAGAATCAACCAATCAATGCATAAATAAGTGAAACAACAGATTAACGTTTCTTTCCCTCCCAACTTCCCCCCAAAAATCAATTAAAATAAAAAGTACAGTCCACTTTGCTGTCATCATTCTCCCCACTCCCAAGATACCTTAATAATGTCATTTCTTTCTTCATAAAGCCTCCAGAATCCATCTCGATTTTTCTTCTGAAACTAGCAGAGTTCAGGCACTACCTTCTTATAGCCTCTTTATTACTCTTCTTATATCTAATGTCCCTCTTCTCCCTATCCTTCTTACCAGGGCTACTGGACTTGTTGTGCTAAAATTTGGTTGTCTATGGCTTGTGATAACGGTAAATGCCTTCAAAGGTGGCTCTCCTTAATCCAATCCCACTTCTATAAAATGAATACTCTACTTGAACCAAGTTAATCTTTTCACACACCTTTAGACATAGTTAAGTGTTCTCTTTCTGGTATCCCTCCAGCTATTTTTCCTACTCCAAGGTGGTACCTCATGGTGATTAAGAAGATTTGCTCACGGGCCAGAGCTGGTGCTTTACCACTTACTTGCTATGATGTCTTGGGCAACTTATTTAGCCTCTCTCTCTTTTGTGCTTCTGCTCTATAAAATTGAAAAGAGCTCATTAAATCAATACTTCTCATAAGATCTCTAAGATTCAGTGGGTTCGTTGCTATACATGCTTAGAAGAGACCTGGCGCGTAATACGTGCTAGTGTCTCACTGTTGCCATTGCTACTATTGTTGTGACCCACAGCCCACTCTCCACCCCGGGCAGATATTTGCGAATATCTGCAAATTTGAAAATCCAAGGATCCTTTGGGAACCTTTCCCCACATTTTGGTAGAAGTAATCTTTCCCTTTTTAGCTCTTCAATGGCACACCATATCTGATGCTCACATAGCTGGCATATTTAGACCTATTTATTATTTTTATAGAAAATAAAACTTGAAGAGATAACCAGCAATTTAAAATAGCGACTAGTTAGGAAATAGTTGTATGGGTTCCACAGGTTATACATTCTCTGAGGGTAGGGACAGTGCCTCATCTGTTTTTGTTTAGGTATTACAGAGCTTTATGCCTAGTTATTAACCAAAGTAAGCCAAAACCATTTTTTTCTAATGAATGGATAGTGTACTCCATAATGATCAAAAAGAGAGCATTTATTTAAATAGTTAAGGTATAAGCAGATGAAAGGATGTCTTTACTGGCAGCTTAGGAATGTGAAGAAATGAAGAGCCGTCACTGGTGTTGGATGAAGGGCCATCTAAGACCATCCAGGCAGGGGCTCTGGACACCAATGAACATGGGCTTTCGTAGGATTAGATTGGGGGCAAGCTGCCTAATGGGCTGAAATAAAAAGATAGAAGATTCTTAAGTGGGAGAGCATGAGTTTCTGAGCTTAGACTCTAGAAGGGGGAATGGAGAAGAAATCTTAAATTCAAGTTTGCAAGGAAAGAATCCATGGAATGTCGGAGATTGTAGAGGATGATGGCGACAACAGAGTGGAAAAGTCACTGCTGGGTTTCTTTCTGGATAATTCTGGAGTATCCAAATTGAAAAAAGTTATCTTTGGAGAAAATGAAACGTGCAGATACTAGACTGTGAGCTCCGCGACAGCAGAGACAGGTCCAGCTTCTTCCCCCTGGGCCCCTCGGTGTCCAGGACAGTCTCGGACACACGCACACCACTGGGGGCTAAGGGCATCTTAACCAAATTAACGGCCACTTATCCTGACATCTGCACAGTCACATAAGGTGAGCTATAGACAATTCTCGCCACTGCTTAATGATTCTCTGGTTCTACTTAGTTGGCATGATCTGTTTTTCTACAAAGTTATACCTCTCACATTATGGGCAGAATGCCCCAAATAGGCACTTCCTCCGTTCCAGGATGAGTGATAGAATCTCTAAGAACCCGAGGCCATCTCTCTCCTACATGCCTTAATGTAACTAGTAAAATGTACATGGCAGTACAGCACCTCTGCAGAGAGGTGCTCCAGAAAGCAATTGTTTGCTCTCGCCCTGCTGAGTAGTAGCAATATCTGTGTGGCTTAAGGGCTCTAGCTGCAGCCATGAGCAGTGTAAGAAAAATATCACCACCATTTGCCAGCAAGAGATGCCAGACTGCAAATAACAGGCATGTCAATTCAATGAAGCAGAAACATTTCGCTTGTTTTTAATGATTACTTGCAGGAGACCTTTACTGTTATGTGCTTGTATGCCTTTAAATAAGAAATTGCATTTTTTGAAAATGACGAAAACCATCTTTTCTCCGTACAAAGGGACGAGCTTTTCCCACTTGGATGAATATTGCCTGCACCACTCACGGAAGAAAGGAGCGGTCTTGGCAAGCATATTATTAGTCTAAAAATAAATTATTCAGAATGCAGGTTCAGATACAGATTGCAGGGAGAGATAATAGAATTGGTTTTCCAAGCCTGATCATGCTATGAAGACATGGTGTGTGCTTTTCAGGAATCCACTTAAGTGGAATCAGCTTTGACTAATACAATCTAGAAATAATATTGCTGCCATCCAGCTAGTGTCTGCGGTACCGCATCCTCAAAATGTCTTTAAGGATCTACAGTCTCTTTAGTCTATGTAAGTGTGCATAGATAAAAGTATATACACATTCATAAGCATTTCTTCAGAGATGCATTCTTCTCATTGTTCTTTTAAGGAAATTTCTTCCCCGCAGCATGAGAGGGGTATGTCTCGCTTGAGATTTGTCTCCTTCCTACTCCCCCCTGCCTCTGCGAAATAGTTGACCACATCAGCAGCCGACTCCAGTTGTCATGTGGTTTCTCATGTGATGCTGGGTCTGCAGCACTTTGGAGCAAGAGCCTTTGTGACTCGGTACTCATGGACAGTGGCGTTCCGGGACAGGAGAGATTTCGGAAGGGGTTGGGGAGGCCAATAAACCGAGAAACATTAGAAATAAAAGTTGCATGAAGTACTCTGATCTATGTATTTTTTTTTTGAAACTTGATTTTAATTCTTGCTTTTTTTATGGTTTGTATCTGTTTTTTTTTTCCGCCCGTGCAGGCACCGAGCTGTGCTTTTTTGTGTTTTCTTTTTTCCTCTTTCTTTTTCTTCTCTCTCTCTCTCTCTTTTTTTTTTAAATCTAGAAGCCAGACCGTCTTTGCTCCCAGCTTCAGGGCTGTATCGCTGTGGGCACACCAGCCTCCCCGGTTACCTGAGCTGCACCTGCCGCATCCCGCCTTGCCATGCCAGGTGCACCCGCATCGGACTCCTGGTCTGCAAAGTGCCGAGAAGGACCTTCTCCTGCAGCTCTGGCCAGGGCCCTCGCAGCTGGAGGAGGGGACTTGGAAGACGGGGTGAAGAAACTGCAGAAGAGCTGGGGTGGGACGAATAGAAAGGACGCCAAGGACCGGGGAAGGACAAGTTAGGAATACTGTCCATCCGATGCCCACAGCTCCTCCGCAGGGCAACGGCAGAGCAGCCCGCCGTGGGCACCCAGCTCGGGCTGCTCCCGGGGTTTAGTCTGGGAGGGGGAACCAAATAGAAATATGGTGATTGTACCTGAGAGTGGAGCTGAAGATGGATGAAGCAGGTATCTGATGTATCTACCTGATGAGGCAGAGCTGGAGAAAAGCAGAGTGAGGAGTGGATGAAAAGAAGGAGGAGATGCCGAATGCTGTTTGATTGTCTGCTGCTGGCTCTGCATTCTCATTTTAGGGAGGGAGGACGGCATAATTTATAACCCAGTACATGGATGGAGGACCAGTAAATTGCAGTCTGGATGTCCCCGGTGCTGTCAAGGGAAAAACTGATGGGCTGGGCGACTGTACCAGTGTCCTCAGAGAAAATAGCAGCTTTGTAGCATGGATTTCAATGCATGTGCATGCATGTAGAGACACGAAAAAATGAGATTTCTGACCATTTTACACAGGAAGTCTGTCACTTTGCTGGATCGGGCTTGATTGCAGCTTGGATTTTCATATTTTCAGCTTCAGCTCAGCACCCATTTCCTGATGAGCTAGAGCGCATGGCCGGAGCAGCTGCATGCAGGATTTTTTTTTTTTTTTTTTCCTAATGTGAAAGCAAGCCCCTTAGCTTTAACTCCTTGACGGTCTGAGTGCTCTGTGCTTTTCTAAGACTGATTGTGGAGTTTTGTTTTCTTCTTCTTCTACAAATCCCTGTAAACACAGCTGTATTCAGTATGGTGAAAAATTCTATCCTGTAAATAGAAATCGATCGATTTAATCAAAATAAATGTATCCCAGATGACTTTGAGACCAGCTGGCTACCACAGGCTTCAGATGCTAAAGGTTTGGTGGAGATGAATGCAGTGTTATATTTACATGTTTTAGAATTCCAGGATCAGGTTGTAATTTAAAAAAGAAATCCTTTTCTAAGGAAGAGAGGTGGTCCTACCGGCTTGTAGCAACACGGGTGGGTATGGGTGTGGGTACTGTTCACGAGGTTTGGGAGTTTGCGGTGCGGCATTTCAAAGGGCGAGAGTCCTGCAGCGGAGTATGGCCATAAAGGGAAAGTGTACATCTAACTTGCTGTATGGAGAGGCTAGCACCCTCAAACAGCCCCTGGTGAGGTGGGAGGAGGCACTGAGTCGGATTTTTGATTCAGATGAGTAAGTGGTGGTGCTCCAGCCACAGCTCGGTGGAGTGGGTTCAGACCTGACCTGGAGATGAGGAGCTTTTGCAGTTGTCATGGGGAGCTCTGCTGGGACGCCTGTCTGGCCCTTCCACTGTTTGTTACTATTTCTACAAAGGCAGCTCTGTGTGTTGGATTATGTTTGGCCAGCTGTTGATGCATTCCTGCGGGTGGAGATGGGTGGGGATCTTATTACTGTACTTCCAAACAGCAGATCTGTGTGCATGGGAATAGGGAGGGAATGGAAAGAGAGCAACTTGCAGAATCTGATCACTCTTACTGCTTTCTCTGAGTAGTCTTAGAGTGATTCCAGAAAGGCTTACAATGGAAAGAAGGATAGAAGGAATAATGGGAGTGGGGGCAGGGGGAGTTGAGGGAAAGAGAATGAAACCTAGCAAGCTCATAAGAGAGAAAACAGACTTAGAACTTCAAAGCTGCATGGACAAGCAGAGTGTCAGCAGCTCATAATTAGCGGTTCATGGTTGCGTCAGTGACTGTATCTCTCCAAGAATAACTATGCAATGTGTGCCACAAAGTGAAGAAGACAGATAGTCATAACGAAGTTATCAAACCCAGTTCAAACAAGGGCAAATGGATTGAGAAATTTTGTTTATAAATCAAGTACTGATAAGTTATACATGTAAGATTTGCTGAATTCTGCAAAATCGAAGACTGAATTTCCAGTTTGTGGTTGCGGGGGGTGGGGGGGGATGTAGGCATTAAATGAAACTCTGAACCATTAAAAATGCAGATAAATTACGCGAGAAAATGTTAGTACAAGCCTCATCAGCACAAGATATTTCCCCAAATAGTCCAAAAGAGCACTGCCAATCTCCTATCCCTGCCTCCACACTTAAGTTTTGTTTGTTTTTGTGCATTAAAATGGAGAGGAGTAGAAAGACATTCAAGTAAAGGTGGTGAGTTAAATTCTAAAATTCCCATTTTAAAATTAACCAGCTGTGGGGTTTTGGTTTTTGTTTCTTGTCCAAGTTTAAACCTTGAAGAAGCCCTGGTTGTCTTGAAGCCAAACAGCAGTCTGTTAGCAACCCCATGGGAAGTCAGGGCACCACTGTGGTTGAGATCTGAAGGCCACGTTCATTTCCCTCTCTTGTCTCTTGCGCTCAGAGATTTGGTGTGACTACAGCCCCCACAAAGAGATGGTGGGAGGAGCTGATTGGTCGGTAGGCTAGAATGTTTACTCTTATTTGTTTTCAGTGCTCCTCCACAGCATTCATTTTGTATTTGTATTTGTGTTCACGCTGCACAATTACTCCTGACCTGCTTTGTTTCTGTGCCCGAAAGAAGTCAATTTTAGTTCAGCTCTGTGCATTTGGCTTCCTGGGCAATATGTGTATATGTATTGCATTATCCATGTATGCATTTCCCCTTTTAATGTGGATTAGGGAATACTGTAGGCAGGGAAACCTGCGTATATTAAATCAATAGCTTTTTGAATCACATGTAATATAATTTAAATATACTTACTTTGAGGTTGCCAAAGCTGACATTGTCTGAGCCCGTTTTAATTTACATCTTCGATTTAGTCAAGAAGCGGAACCTGCCAGATCAGAATAGGGTATTCTGTGCACCCAACAGGGTGGAAGACATTATTTTGTTTGTGTTAGTTCAAACAGCTGGTCATTAATGCAGTCCCCATTTCTAGAGTGAAGTGCGGGTGGACATGAATGGCTGCCTGATTAATGCTGCCCCTCCGAGGGTCCTTCACCCAGCAGTCATGCTCGCAGCAGAATAATGTAGCATGATGTGATTGCACTCTAACAGGGTAGTATGTCATTGTGTCACCAAGCAATTGAGGTTATTATGGGGCAGGGCAGACAGACGGGACAGTGGGGTTATTAGACCGTAGCATTTTTAGAAATACAGGCCTGACCTACTTAGAGTTATTCTCTCTGGCTGGCAGCTGTGTGGTACATAAAGTCTCTGATAGGCTGAGGCTGTTGCTAGGGGGAATTAGCATGAATTTTTCCACACACAGACTCAGTGGCTGAATGATAAAAGCTGACTGGAATTAAAGAGATTTGGTTTAGTATTATACAGATTTATCTGCCTCATTTTTCTTTCTCAAGTGCAGAGAAAGGGTGCAAAATACAGATTTTGTTTCCATTTGTTCTTTGACCTCCTTGTTTTCCCTCCCTACCTGCTACTCTGCAAGAGGTCCGAGGGGAGGAGAGCAGGACAGTTATAAAATTTTGGTTAGTCTCTTACTGTTGGGGTCATTGAAATGATGTTGCAAAGTGCAAGATATTTAAGTTTAAAGACTACTGGGAGTGACTACAAAGGTTAGATTATTTTTTCTCTTCTGTGCATTAAGCTATTTGAAGTTGGGCATGCATCTCTTAGACACTGTATATTTAAACTCTCTTTCCCTTTTGGGCTTGAACAAAACATTTCTATAAATTCTTTTCTATCCAAACAGAGAGCTTGCACTCTCTGGCTTGTTTAAAATAAGATAGTAAGGAATCTAGATTTAGAAGGGGTGTGTGTGTGTATGTGTGTACATACATATATCCTTTTTAAAATTATAAAATATTTTTTCGGGGCTATTTTTGGCTTGGCTCGTTTTTCAAAAGCTAGCTTGATGTTTATGCTCATAGATAAAACTTAACTGCTCACACCCTACCCTTTTTGCTTTACCATGTACAGAAAAAAACAGGTTTTTCTCCAGAAGACAGACGACCTGCAGATTTATCTGGAGATTGTTTTTCCCTTACTAACATATGTACTACATGTAGAGAGCTCACATAATCAATTTTATAAGATGACCCATTTTTCCCTACTCCTGTATTCTCCACTAAGATCACCATTTGTGATTTTTAATCTTTTCTAGAGGTGGATTTTTAGTAGATCTTTTAAAGCAATCTGAAAGTCCATCAGGAGAAAAATAAAAGTAATGTATAGTCAAGAATATTTTTATTTTTATTGTTCCTCATTATATGCTTAAACCACAGTGTCCCTGTCTTACCTTTAACTGCTGAAAGGAATCATCCTGTCTTTTAATTTGAAATTACTTTTTGTAAGAACATACTGTGATATCACACATAAACAAGAAGCTTGGTGACCTGAGGGAGAAAAACAAATGTAGATTCTTTTAAACTTCCTATGTTGGATTTCTTAGTCTCATGAAAACAGACAAGAGGAAATTTAGATGTAAATTTTTCTTTTCACTTAGGTTCTTAAAAATATTCAGAGCTATTTAGATATGTTTCCAAAAAGTAATTTCCACTTATACGAAAAACCACAGTCAAAATTTTAAAAAATATGCTAATGGTGTCAGAGCCAAGAAATCCATCAATATTCTTTTTTATAACCCAGCAGTGTTTATATTTGATTATATAAATATAACTTATCAAGCTAAAAGAGTGTATTTTCTGATGTTTTAATTGATATTTCCTGTCCTTACTAGCTTTGAGAATCCCTAAAATAATGTTTACTATATAGGTTTCCAACCATAATAACAATCTTAAATGAATAAAATGTCAATTTTTATTTGTTGAATAAAAGATTACTTTGGTGTGCGACTCCTTCAAAATGAAGCAATTTTATTTGTTATTTTAGTAAGTGAACATTTTCACTCTTAGTCTATGCTACTTTGCTTAGGTCAATGGATAGTTATTTAAATATTTAAGTTCAAAGTTATAGAAATAAATGTCACTTTCAAATCACTTAAGTAAGGGAAAATGTTAGCATAAATTCATTAACATTTGTTAAAGGACAGATGCCTACTTTATATGTTAAGTACATCCTGTGTCCAGGTACCCAGTCAATCAAATGTTTGTTGTTTGGTTAGTAATAAAAAGGACACACTGAAAATGTTCAGTGTTAGTCCTGTTTGGTTGTTTGGGTTGGTAAGAATTTTTTATTGTTATGGCTTTTATCCATTACTAGAGAGGTAAATATTAGGTGGGCCAAAACTAAAACCAAAATAAGCATATTTTAAAATGTCATTTATGCTGCCTCAGCTATAGTTAAGCTTAACTTCTAGGTATTCACTTTGACAATGTATATCCATAGTATTAATGTCATCCATTGTCACTGATCAAAAAGCTAACAGAGCAATCACGCTCAATCACTGCATCAATGATGTATTCATTAGGTATTTATTTTCTCCTCACACATAAGGCTGGCTTCGCCAGTCAAAAATGTTCAACATGGGTCAATGAGTTTTGGGGATGTTGTTGGGTAAACAGAAAAGGGAAAATTAGCTGTTGATGGTTTTAGGGTAGTGAACATAGTTATATCTTGGGTTAAAGAGTTTGTTTCCCTTACTGTGTTCTGTACAGTACCTAATATTATGCAATTTTTATAACTTGGGGGCAGAGGTGGCGGTAACCACACTAGATGCTTGGAGAAGATCTGCTCTCCTGTTCTCACAAACAAGCTACATCTGTTCTAAAGCATCTCAACACTTTTATAATATTGAACATCTAACAATAAGCCAGAATGTCATAAAAGCAGATTTTCAACTTCATTACTTAAACCACTAATGGTCTTTCAAATACCTTTGAATGCCCAAGCGGTACCTTATGTGGGACTATATGAGTCACTCTAAATGTTTTTGTTTCATTTAGTTTCCTCCTCCTTTCCATTAATCTCATTCCACTCCTTTAATTATGAGTCTTGCATTTCTAAGCAAATGCCTAAACAAACCATATTTTTGCTTTTCACCCCTTTGATCATCTCTGTAACGAATTGAATTTATATCTGTCTGCCTCCCTTAGGATGATGCCGGCACTTCCTTTCTCCACGCCCCTGCTTTGTTAGAGCAGTCATTGCATTGTCTTTTGTTAGTCTGTTTTTCCATGTGTCTGTAACCTATTCTTCATCCATGCGCCAGGTGCATAGAAGTTGCTTCATGAGCATGAGTTGATTAATGAATGAATAAATGAATGAAGCTAAATTCCAAGAGAAAGATAATGAAGTCTGTATTTGTGGACTTCTTTAAAGGGACAGACAGTAAAGTCTTTGGGCTTAAGGGTCCATATTATCTCTGTTGCAGCTACTCAACTTCGTTGGTGTAGTGAGAAAGCAGCCATACACAATATGTAAGTGAATGAATGTGTCTGCGTTTCAATAAAATTTAATTTACAAAAAGTCAGGCAATGGGCCAGTGTTGGGCTACTGGCTGCAGCTTGCTGATCCTTAGTGTAATCATAACCTATGATATTTTGTGGGTGTGATTACAAAAGACACATACACTGAATAAGATCAATGTGTTAAAAATAGAAGAGTACTTTAAACAATTCAATAAAAACTAAGAAAAGGGGGCAAATATTTTTGGAGATGAGAACTCAATGCTAACTCACCAATTTTTTTTCCCTTGGTGGTGAGAGAGATGGAACAGTTTATTTCAAAATTCGAATATGAAAGCAAAGATTGTTACTTTCTTAAAATATAATGTGGTTATATTATTCAATGCATAGAAAAAAGAATGGAACTTTTTTGCTTTTCAAAATTATCCTTTGAATGCTGGTTATCACTCGAAAAGGAGGAAGCTCGGCCTCTCTGTGCAGAGAGCTGACACAACCTTCAAAATGTGCAAAATGGTAAATCTGGAAGCGTTGGCGCTGCAGCTAGTTGTTGTTTGCAGATTCTTTTAAACAAGTTATATATTGTGTGATTTCAATCTAAGAGAGATCCTTCCTTTTCCCCACCTCTCAGCCCCTTCTCCATCAGATAGGAATTAACCTGCAGGATGAGAAGTTAGTACGACACGATCCCTTTTCATCTTTCTCTGATTCCATTGGGGTCGCTTTCCCTTTCCCTGTGTTATGTGACAGTGTACGTCAGCCTTGGCCCATGCTGTTGGAGGCGGTAAGCAAGTCCATACAGTGCCCTGGATAACAGGCAAGTCTGTGTTTAAGTCTCACTCCAGGCTCCTACCAGCTGTGACCTGGGGCAACTTCATTAACTTCCCTAAGCTTGACCTCATTTATAAAATAAGAATAATGATGGTGCCTACCTCATAGAAGTTTTGTGAGTAAAATGAGATCATGAACATAAAACCCTTGTCGCACTTTGTAAATGTTCAATAAAATTTGACTGCTGGTGTTAGGGCTTCTACTGCTCTTGCATTCATTATTGGGAGTAATTCTGCAGACAGAGAAGTGTGTAATCTGGCATTAGGCTTTGAGATCTTGGTGGCATTATTATGGGTAACTCTCCTTAAAGTGAGGAGTCACCTGTATATATCTTGGATGTATATAGGATATCTAATATCTCCAGATATCTCCAGATATTAGAAATCATTCTCAATATTTCTAATATCTGGAGATATTAGAAATCCTGAAGCCAAGAGCAAAGTAGACAAAGAGGCCCAGAAAAACTCTAGAGGTATCCAAAATATGTCAAGGAATTGCATGCTTGCTGTTTCATCTCCCAAATTAAAAAACAAACAAACTTGTTAGTCACGTTTTAGCATATTTCCTTCTAGGAATGTCCTACAGGCACGGTGTGTTTTTCGTTTGTTTAGAGTAAGACCAAAAGACTGATGGAACACAAAAAGGTGGCTGTTCTACCCTAAAGCCACAATTTTCTGAGCATTATGCTCAAGACTTCCTCCTCCAGAAAATTTGTTGCAATAAAGTGGCTTAGGAGCAACACATGTCCACAAGCATTCCTCGCTCTTAAGCTCATTTTGTGTCAAATGATAATTTTTAAGAGAATTTGTTGCTCATCATTGGCTAACTTCTCCCTCCATTCCCTGCCTTTCTTTAGTAATTACATTTCCCTTGAAATCTTTTCTGGCCTCCTAGGATAACCTAGTATGACCTAGGTTATCCTCTGTGTGAGTGCCCTTGAAGTCCCCAAACAAAACATTTAATATAGGAAAATTGCTTCTTCAGTATGATGTTCCCAGTAACTAGTAGGGTGTTTGGAGCATACTCTGTGCTTAATAAATATCTGGGAAACAAATGACTGTCAGAGATTTATCCATTCTGTAGATTCTAATAATTCATATTAAATACGTCACTTGGAATTCTGCTGTACCTGTAGTAGTAAGTACACAATAATGGTGAAATTCACCAGCTAAGCTCAGTAATCATAGAACACCACCTAAAACTGAAGGATCCTATCCTTACTGTTGCAGAATACACACATTTTTATAACATTTTTGGTGATCAGAACCAACTAATTACACTGTATACATCTTTATTTAGACAGAATGAAGGTAAGAATCCATAATTTTCAGTGGCTAAAATAAGAATTGTTACAAGCAAGCATTTTATTGTAAAAAATGATCATTATTCTTCTGTGTCATTTTCATAAAACATGTGTCTTACTCCAGGAGTGAGATGTGTTCTTAGTTCTAACAAACCATGGAAAAGCTTATTAAATAAAAAGTATTCAGGAAACATCAATTGAATTTAATGTTTTGTCTTGTCTCTATATTTTTCTTTAATAAAAAATCCTTTAGTTCTCTATCCGCCCAGAAAAATGTTACTTTGATGCTTTTAAGGACCCTTTTGTAACTCACAAGGTTGCAGCGTGTTACTAACAGAGAGGTGTAGAGGCCAGTTGGGGGTTGGGGTGTAACTAAACGAATCTGGTCTCCCTGGGGTTTCTCCCTTGCTGCTGGTAGTGGCCGCAAATGGCCGTGAACCCCAGGGGGAGTGAATGCACAGCATGGAAGTGAAAGCCTTTTTGTGTTTCCTGCCAATTATTAGGTGTGATTGAATATTTTGAAAGAAGCCAGTACATAAAAATTGGCATTTGTCTAGTGCCTTATGGAAGCAATCTTTCCCCCTTTTCTCAAATGTGGAACACGAACGTTAGATTCTGCCTACCCCTCTTGTTATCAGAGGTAGACATCAAGTTTACAAAAGACACTTGATAGATATCGGGCAAATGACATTAGGTTTATTCTATGTTTTCCTTTACCAGGTACTATGGGTGTACATGTTTTTCCTTGTTCTGTTACAGAGGCATCTTTACCTTTTTCCAGGAACATAGTAAGGTTCATGCCACAAATGAACTTGGTTTGGGTTTCTAGTTGTAACAGTAAGGAATGCCAGTATTGTTCGACAAGAATGAACACCGATACATTTAATTTATTGTATTTTTAGAATGAAAGACAGCAGAATTTGCAAGTTTTGCAACTTTATTAAGCAACTCTCTATATTTCCTTACTGGAAAAATATCTATAAGATTTTGCGTTCACATTGTTTTAACAGAAAACACAACAGTAGCAGGAGTGATGTTTGGCAATTACTAATCTTTACTAGAATTTGAGGACAATTAAAAAATTAAGGAAGCCCTGGGTAAGTTTAGTCAAAACACATACATGTAGAGAGAAAGAGTTTTATAGCAGAATATTAGTTGCTTGGAGTCTATTGAAGTGTGAACCAACAAATAGAGTTTGAACAATTGCATCCTTCTTTCCACATTGCTAATTGCTGGGAGTCAGGAGTAAGGGCTTGGCTTCATTCTGGGAGTGTGTGTTGTATACAATAGGAATATACAAGGTCTGTCTGGAAAAAGTTCAGCCATCGTTAATGAGAACAGTTTGTGAGACATCTATGTAACCTGGCAGCCCAGGAGAGTGGACTGGAATGCACATGTGTGAACAATGACAACCTCACCATACTAGTCAGTGGGGGTGGTAGACACCATTGAAGGAGGATGTGTACTGTATGGCTGTCCATTCAAAATGACTGAGCCAGTAGAGCAATAAATCTGCATCAAATTTTGCATTAAGCTTGAACTTTCCTCTGTAGAAACTGTTTGGATGATTCAGAAGGCTACAGCTATGGGCAACTGGTGATTGGCAGCTTCATCATGACAACGTGCCCGTTCATGCAGCATCATGTGCAGAGTTTTTTGGTGAAACATCAAATCACCCAGGTGACTCAACACCCCCGTGCACCCCAGATTTGGTGTCCTGTGACTTCTGACTTTTCCCAAACTAGAATAACCTTTGAAAGGAAAGAGATTTCAGACTGTTGAGGAGATTCAGGAAAATATGACAGGGCAGCTAATGGCAATTGGGAGAACTGTGTGAGGTCCCAAGGGTCCTACTTTGAACGGGATGGAGGCGTCATTGTCCTAGGTACCATATTTCTTATATATTGTATCTTCTTCAATAAATATCTCTATTTTTCATAGTATGCAGCTGGATACTTTATAGACAGGCTTTATCGTATACTTGTAGTCTTTATGACTCGGAAGCCTTTGCAGTTTGTAGAAGCACTTTAGCATACACGACGCTCTGTATTTTCAGAAGTTTGAATTTCCAGGACTCTCTTTAGAACCAGTGTACTCACTTCTGCCTTCTTCATCATAGTACATGTAGAAAGGTAAACATGGATTAACGTTTATATCTTTAGAGAGCTGCTTTTGTTTCAAGATCAAGATCAATTTTTAATATAGAACATTGGTGCAGCTGTATTATATTCTTAGTCCTTAAAGGAACATTAGGTTAATTTCTTTTTTATGGACACATTAGACTATAAAATCTATGGGGACAGGTAGTATATTGATTTAGCTCACCGCTGCCGGGCTGCAAGAAGGTGCTATATATGTGTCTATAGAAAGATTGAAAAGTAAAGGGAGCTGTATGAACATGTTTTAAACTAAAATTCCTAATGTAAATGATTAGCTTTCAGTTCAAAATGTAAAAAGAAGAAAATATCTATACAATCTTATTACAAGTAATCCATTTCCCCTTTTATTTAAGTAAAATTTTTTTGAAGGTAAGTGTAATTTTAACTGTGCTATTGTTTGTCTGATGCTAAATGTTATAGGAGGCTTGCTCTTAAGGGTAAATTTTTGTGCTAGTGATTGCTTGAAATTATATTTTTTTCTTTATAAAATATTTAGTATTATTTCACCAATGCTTAAAAATGCCCATAAAAAGAACAGGTGGCAGCATTCTTTTCTTCTAAGTAGAAGACTAACTTAGAAAGGTTATTATTATATAAGGTTATTATTGTATAATTTGTGTAGCAGGAACTGGACGAGGCCTTAGAAATGCTCCAGTCCTCTCACTGCTGGTCATTCTGCAGATAAGGAGTTTGGGTCAGGGAGAGGTCAGCTTCACAAAGCTAATTTTTAACTATGGCTCATTGCTTCCCCCTTGATTCCAAAGTTGTATATGACCTGCAGCCCTGCTGTCTCTTAGGCCTCATTCCTCTAATTCAGAGCTACTCTACAATTCTTACATTTTAGAAGCCATTTGTGCTTGTTCATGTCTCAATTTTGTATTACTAAGAACTCAGAAGAAAAAACACGGGGAGATGCTGACGTGATACCATGCAGTAGACATACATGTATAGTAGGCTTGAGAGTGTGGTGACATTCAGCCTATTGTAACACACCCTTACAAAACTAGAAATGGGGCTTACCAACCTGATGTGCTATCAACTAGCTGCATGGGTTTAGCCGAGTCCTTCGTCTCTCTTTAGGGACCAGCTACGTACAGTGAGAGGATAGAACTTCAGTAATTGTTTAAGTTTTCTCCAGTTCTCTTCCTCTAACAGTCTAACAATGCCCCCCAAAAGTGATATTTTATTTTTGGAACTGTGACCAAAGTATCTCTTTTAGTCAGTCATGGTCTGTGGACTCTATCATGAATTAAAGGAAGTATATTTCTAAATGAAGATATGACACAGTTAAAGCTATACATCAGGAACTGTTGCCCTGGCCATATTAAAGAAAATTTTAACACATCCGTACTAATTTTTAACCTCTAGAACATACAATAACAGTAGAAATGGTTATCTATAAACACATAGGTTTATAGTTGGGCAACATTTGATAAAAACAGAAAAATTAACACATGGCAAAAGTATTTTAAAAAGTATTGGATAGGCCCTGGCTGGTGTAGCTCAGTGGATTGAGCCCAGGCTGCTAACCAAAGGGTCACCAGTTTGATTCCCAGTCAGGGCACATGCCTGGGTTGCAGGCCAGGTCCCCAGTGGGGGGCCATGTGAGAAGCAACCACACATTGGTGTTTCTCACCCTTTCTTTCTCCCTCCCTTCCACTCTCTCTAAATGAATAAATAAAATCTTTAAAAAAATAAATTAAAAAAAGTATTGGATAGTGTGCTATCCAATATGGTAGCCACGAGCCCCATTTATCTACTGAGTACTTGAAATGTAGCTAGTGTGAATTGAGAAGTTCCATAAGGATAAAATACACCCTAGATTTTAAAAATTTAATACGATTAGATGAATATACAACATATATTTCTCTAATTTTAATATTGAATACATTTTTAATGATGATATTTTGGATATATTGGAGTAAATATGTTACTAAAATGAATTTCCTCTTTTACTTTTTAAAATTGACTTATAGAAAATGTAGCACTTATATGTGGCTTGCTCTATATTTCTGTTAAGCAGTGCTATAGCTTGCCTACTTTTATATGGATAATAACTCTGCATGTCTCAGAATGACTACCAGTGTAGATGGGAACACTGAGAGTGTGCTGGGAGCAGGGACACAATAGATCACTCACTATATAGTCCATGAGGAGAATGAACTTCGCGTTGTTCAGGTGGAGACTTTCTTCTGGAAGTTGCTAGCTGTTCTTCCTCATTCATATTTTAATGCCAATGTGCTTTTGTGGAATGCTCATAAGTGACTGAGAAATGGGTGTGGTCAGCTACCAATTCACAACCAGTCCACCGATTGAAATGAATTTGCAAGGTCCCTCTAATCTCTACAGTGCCAGATGTCTTGGCTTTTAAAAGATTTTTTCTTTTCTTTTCTTTTTTTTTAATGCAGCTGGTTGGCTTTAAGTAGATTCAGTCTGAAGTTTTTACAATGCCAAAGGCATAATTACTCATAGGATTCATAATAATAGGGAAATTATAGAATTTGGAATAGAAAAGATGGAATGGATACCCTAAAGAATCATAAAGGGGTTATTATAACGTTGCCAGTAATAACAAAACATTTGAGCAATAACAATTGTAAACTTGCAGGATAACCACCATCACCATGCACAAACTGTAGGGCTCTTTGAAAAGAGTAGTGAATTTTTTTGACGGAGAATAAATAGAACACTGATTATGTTAATGTTGTTCAGTGCAGTTTGATATCACTTTAAACTGGGAGAGTATCACGGCTTACTTAACATTGTAGTACGCAGACTTGTCCTTTCTTAGAGGGTTTTCCTTACATGATTGGAGGCTCACTGCAGTCTGAGCATTGAAGTGGACATTTTTAGTGATGAGGAAACAGATGTTCAGGCATTGTAAGCAACCTGGAAGTGCTGAACCACATGTCTTGATTAGAGTCGAGTACTGCTTCCATATTACCTTGGAAATATACTTCCTTAAAGCTATCATTATTTTTGAATTACATTACTAAAGCACAATATCTTTTAGCTTCCTAAATCCTCTTGACAACTTGTCTCTGAAATCACAGAGTAAAATGAACAAGACCTATCCAGAACCTCTATGAAAGCTATTTGTTTATAAACAAGTATGAAAATAACTGAAAAGAACTAAATACTGTTTGAAAACACAGAAGGGGCATCTCGTTTGCTGATGAAAAGAAAAATAGTTTTATCAACCAACTAATATTGACTCTCAAGGCCAGCATGTCTTAAAACTGGAAAACAGCATCCAAAAAAAAGAAAGACACTTTTGCTTTACCTGATGACTAAGTAGGGTCCTACGAACTATTACCTCTGCCAGAAAACAACTGTAAATTCTGAATATAACACAAAAAGCAGCTGTTTGAAGGTGGTAGGGAGGAAACACAAACAGGCAGAATTTAACAGAGTCTTCTTTAATGAAGCAGGATCACGAAGGGCATTAAAAGCCAATTCAAAATGGTTTTGTCTTATGGTAGTAGGTTCTAGATCCACTAAAGTGAACTTTAAATTTTGGATCTTGACTCTTTAGTAGATTGTGAAATTAATGTATTGAGTCACAACCAACATACTTTTTAATGAAATGGATAAAATAAAGTACATTGGAAAATATCAAAGTACCTTGCTGTTAATAAGGGTCTTTGTGAAACATTCATTTTAGTTATACACAGTCAGTTGTCTTTATTGGTGTTAGCTATATTCCATAGAGTTGGTATAAACAATAAATTCATGAATACAGAATCATTGATCCTAAGGGAAATACAGGTTTAGGTTCCTATGAGCCTCTGGTTACAAGATTTTCATTAACTGGTCAGTACATAACCTTGTTTATGTGTGTTTCTGTTTAAAGGCACCTTATTTAATATATGTCGTTGGTTCATTAACATTGAACTCATGGCCAACAGCATGTAGCTCATGCCTGAACAAAGATTACATAACACAAGCATTTTCTTCATTAGACACATCACAGCCTTAAGAAGAATAGTTAGCACTTCAGCACTGTGCTTGGACCATTTTAAATAGCAAATCACCAACAAGAAAGCATAAAAATGCAGAAAATGTGGCATTAAATGAATCATGAAAAGAATTCTTGTCACAGAATGAGAGCTGAAATGAGAAGGTAGAGCAACATCTTGTTCAACTTCAGCTGGGAAGATATGCATTGAGAGGCTAAAAGTTTTCACCACTCTACATCTGAGAATGACTACAAAAGTGCTGTGAGTATTGATTTGGGGGTTAGACGTCAACTTTAGCCAGCAGATGCATTTGCTAATATGGAACCTGTGAATAACGAGGATTGATAGTATGGGTATAGGCACACAAATATGTTTATTAGGCTATAATGTGAAATGCATTTCCCAAGAAAAGTTTTTTTGAGAAATAAATATCTGAGAAATTATTTAGTATCTTAGCTAATCAGAGTACTGAAGAATGACCTGGTGAACAATATTTTAAGATGTATCCAATACTGATATGTAGAATAAAGTTAAGAGGCAAAGAGACTAGGACAATTAGAAAGCTCTTGTAGAAGTCTAACCTTTAAAGTAACGAAGAAAAAAGTGGGGATAGGGAATAGGGATAGAAATTAAACCAAGAGTCAAAAATGTGATAGATTTGATACAGACTGAATACATGAATGAAGAAGATAAAGTTGATTATTGCTATGAAGGTTTCTGGTCTAGAATTGGAAAGTTAGTGGGTATGATAAAATATGTAGTATAAAGGAAAGAATAACATTTGGGATGCTGGTGGAATATAGTTTGAGTCTTGGCTCTATCACAACTGTGTGACCTTTGGTAACTCACAAAGCCTTATGCTTCACTTTAGTGCCTTTTGAAGTGCACATTTATTATTACAATCACATCAGGCAATATAGATATATATAACACTCGTAATTAGCTGCTATATAAATAGATAGTATGTTTGTATATTATGTGTACATTCATATATATATGTATGTATACATGTATATATTATATATGCAAAATACACTACAATTTCACCTGATGAAATATTGGGACATCTAAGAATAGTTCATCAGACTGTTGGAAATATGAGACTACAGTAAAGCCAAGGAGTAAGGATTAGAGATGTATTCATCATCAAAGACAAAGAAAAAAGCAACAGAAAATTTGAGAAAACAGAGAATGATATATTAAGTACATAAACAAATATATGATTCAGTAATTCATATATGTTGTACTGTAAATATATATTATAAACTTGATTTATAATATATTTTACAACTCCATGATGCATATTATATAGTAAACAAAATTTAAAATAATCTATACTGTGATATGATGGCTTATGTTTATAATACATATACTACATAATAGTAACAGCTGTCAAAGCTCTAGAGCATAAGAAATGCACAATAAAATTACCTGACAAAATGTAACCTTTGTTGAGAATGCAGTTGGATCTTGCAATGAGATATAATTATGAATATACATTTTTACCATATTGGCAAAGCTTGGAATTGCCAGTAAAGAGGAACTTCTGCTTGACAGACTACCAAATACACAGGCTTTTACTGTAATTTGTTCTAAGGCTAAAGTCAGTATCGTCAAACACTGCAGGCAGCATTATAGATTTTACGGCTCCAGTACCATTATATCTCCCATGGTATTAAATGTAATTCAAACACTGCAAAATCCTCTCCTTTTATTTTGTCTTTTCTTTTTGATGAGAGATGAATAGATCCACTTGAGAAATGATTATATTGACTATTGTAGTTTTAAATTTTCTGTAGTACTACAAAACTGGCAAGTGTTAAGCCGGTAGGTCCAAATAGACTGGTGAGGCATGATTTCACATCACAGATGCTTTCTCTGCAACGTAATAGAACAAAGTGTGCAGCATTGAGTTATTCCCCAATGAATTATGACCCTCTTGCATCCTTTATAAACAGTTTTCATGAATATTAATCATTACTAATTGTAATTAAAACTTGCAAGTGAATAACGAGAATTACATTTTTAAAAAATTTGACTTACAAGGACTGTGTGTGTGTGTGTGTGTGTGTGTGTGTGTGTGTGTGTACACGCACATCCTGGTCACTATGTAGTCCAATAGCTTTCAAAGAACAAGCCAAATTGTCAAACGCTGTCAGTGTGTAATGTCATGTTCGATCTGGAGCTGAAAAGCGTGGCCTCAGGATCCTGGCTTGTCCTTAATGTCACAGAAGCACAGAATTATTAAATAATCTGGGGAAACTGAAGGCAGCAAAAGTGCAATAACATTTCCTATGTGGTTCAGTGCTATGTAACAGGAGGGACCAGTAACACTTGCTCTGCTCTCTCATTGGACACTGACGTATCTGCAAGAATGCCAATCACAACAGACGTAAAGAAAAGCAGAGCTTTTAAAAATAAACTTCCGAAAATAGCTTTAAAGTCTTCGTTTTTCTGTGTTTCAACTAAACTCAGTGTTTCTAAAATGTTCTGTTGGAAACAATGGGAATGAAACAAGCTCCGTTTTCCATTTTCTTCCTTGTTTCTGGGCTTTCAGAATGGCCTCTTAATAACCCTGAACTTGTCGGGTGTTTTAATTAAGAACTTCATTGTTAGAGCATAATAACATAAACTTAAGCTCTCCCATGACAATTCTGCTTTATTTATGGTTTTACAACAACCTTGTGTTTTATCCTGTTGGCATATCACTATTGTATATCGAGGTTTCTTTTGAAGCTTTCAAAAAAAAAAAAAATCCCAGAAACTTAAATAAGAAGAGACAATATTGTTATCCACTTTGACTTTTCTTCTTGATGAAGTGATTTATCTCTAAAAACTGTACTCAATTCAGTGCATGGGATTTACGAGTACATTTATTGTTTTAAAATGTCATATTTTTTTAGATCAAATGAAGAGTTATTTTATGGAAAATAAGCCAGATAACTATTTTTAAAAATTTCTGTTTCTGCCAAGAACATTGTATGTATTTTCCTCACATCAGGAAATGGGGTAATTTGAATACCTTTTACTATGTTTTAGAAAGTGTGTGTGCTTTTTGTCTTATAAGAAGTAAAGAAGGCAAGCAATCCTAACTATTCATCACCGAAATACACTGAGATGTTAATAGATTTCTCTTCTCTTCATCTTTCTAATAAAAAATTCAGTCCTAAAGCCACAATGCAGGACAGAGCAAGGTAGGAGTCTGTAGCAGGAAGGAGAGGTGACTCGTGGTGGCTCAGAGCAGGGTGTCAGGCTCAGGAGGGTGAGCAGACATTGATAGAAAGGCAGCCCAGCAAGGGCGTGAGAGCCTCCTTGGGGTGAGGAGAATGTCCATGCATGTGTAGGACAGTCTGGTGTGAGGTTTTGGAGCGTCTGCAGGGTAAAGAGATTACCCCCATGTGTAGTGGATTGAAATGTGGACCCCAGATACATATGTTGAAGCCCTAACCTGTGGTACCAAAGTTCTCTTAGCTTCTGGTGGCTCATGGCATTCCTTAGCATTTTGTGGCTTGTAGATACATCACTCCAGCCTCTGGCTCTTGTCTACATGTGGTTTTCTCCCCTGTGTGTCTCTGTCTCTACTTTTCTTTTATAAGGACATCTCTCATTGGATTTAAGGTCTTCAAAGTCCAGAGTGACCTCATCTCAAGATCCTTATCTTAGTTACATCTGCAAATACCCTTATTCTAAATAAGGCTGTATCCTCAGGTTTTGGGTGGACATTTCTTTTGTTGGATCATTGTTATACCCACTACAACATAAGGGAGTGGTGCATCTTGTGAAGTCAGAGAGCAAGAGGAATGACAAGAACACTATTGTGGAGGGTGCTTATGTGGGGTATCAAAACCCATGCAGGGTAGGAGGGCATCGGGGATGGGAGAGAACGGGTGTGAGAGATTGGTTATTCAGAATGAAACTGATTAAATGGGCAAATACATTGAGGGTAATGGAAGCCAAGTTTCTCATTGTTGGAGAAGTTAAAAATATGGAAAAAGAGAATATATTGGAACTGAAGGTATTGGTGCAAACTCATGATTGTTTATTAAAGATAGATAAATAGCCTTCACAGATACACACACACAAAAATGAAACTAGACTACCTTCTTATGCCATACACAAGAATAAACTCAAAATGGAATAAAGCTTAAATGTAAGACCTGAAACCATATAACTCCTAGAAGACAGCATGGACAGTAAATACCTACATTACTTTTAGTAATATTTCTTTTTAGGATGAGTCTCTTTGGGCAAGGGAAACAAAAGAAAAAATAAACAAATGGTACTATATCAAACTAAAAAGTTTTTGCCCAGCAAAAGAAACCAACAACAAAATGAAAAGATAACCTACAAATTGGGAAAAGATCATTCACCAAAGATACATCGAATAAGGGGTTAATATTTAAAATATATAAAGCTTAGATACCTTAACATCAAAAAAACAAACATCCCAATTAAAAAAATAGGCAGAGAGCCTAAATAGACATTTCTCCAAAGAGAAATGTCTTTGCCACATACAGATGCCAAATAGACATATGAAAAGATACCCAATGCTGTTTATTATTAGAGAAATGCAAATTAAAACCACATTGAGATTTCACCTCACACCTGTCAGAATGACTATCATCAATAAGTCTACAAACAAGCGTTGGCAAGTATGTGGAGAAAAGGAAACCTTCATGTACTGTTGGTGGGATTGCAAATTGGTACAGCCACTACAGAGAACAGTGTGAAGTTTCCTCAGAAATTAGAAATATACCCACCTTATTATGTAGTTCTGTTTTTAGAACTGCATAAGAAGAACAATTCTGCTTCTGGGTATTTATCCACAGAAATCCAAAACTCTAATGCTAAAAGATAAAAGCATCCTTATGTTTATTGCAGCATTATTTACAATAGTCAAGATATGGAAACAACCTAAGTGTCTATCAGCAGATGACTGGATAAAGAAGAGATGGTACATATATATAATGGAGTATTGTTGGCCATAATAAAGAATGAAATCTCACCATTTGCATAGATAGACCAAGAGGGTATTATGCTAAGTGAAATAAGTCAGACAGAGAAAGACAAATACTGTATGATTTCACTTATATGCGGAATCTAAAAGATGAAACAAAACAAATTCATAGATAGAACAAACTGATGGTTGCCAAATAGGAGGAGGTATGAGTGGATGAAAAAAGGGAAGGGATTAAAAGGTACAACTGGTACAAAATAGTCATGAGAATTATGTACAGTATAGGGAATATAGTCAATAATATTATAGTAATTATGTATTGTGCCAGGTGGGTAGTAGACTTATCGAGGGGATAACTTTGTGAATTATATAAATGTCTAACCATGATGTATATCTGAAAGTAATATAAAATAATATTGGATGTTGACTGTAATGTTGAAAATATATATAAATACAAATAGATAGGCATAGTAAGCAGTACATAGATATGTAAACGTGTATAGTTTTGTGTGTTTGTGTGTATTCCCTAGCTCTGTCTGTTAACATGGCCTGGGAACAGGACAGTGCAAAAGCAACAAGCACACTTAGGGTGCAAATCTTGGCTACAAATTATCAGTCTTCACTTGGAAAAATGGCTAATTTCAGAGTTTGGATAGAGAAAGTAAAATATGAGCCTAGAGCATCTTGAGCCAGGAAGTATGGAAGTGCTCAAAGGATGATGGGAACACATCACAAGGCCACAGAAGTCATCTTGAGGAGGCTCCCATAGGCCAAACTGGGAATAATTTTAGCATGAAAATAAAGATAGCAATGTACAACCTATTAAGTGCAGACCATAAGTTCATGGTGATCTCAGTAAATAAGTGAATGCAGGCATATCTCAGAGATACTGTGCGTTCAGTTCTAGACTACCAAAATAAAATGAGTATTGCAATAGAGTCAAACCTTTTTGTTAGTGAAGGGCCTTGGCTTCAGTTTGTAAAAAATAATACAACATCTACGAAGTGCAGTGAAGCAAAGTGCAATAAAATAAGATCTTCCTGTGAATTGAAAATTTGATGAATGAGATATTTAGATACTTTCAAATATTTCCCCACAAAATATACTTACTAATGACAGAAAGGAAAATGAGTGACTTTCGAGTAGAGAAACCTGGCAAACACCACCTTAACTAAGTGTTTAAAGCAAACATCAGTGATGCATATGTCAAGATTATTTTCAAAACATTACAATTTATCAAAGATACAAAAGTCAAGGAAAGACGAAGGAACTATTCCAGACTGAAGCTGCCTAGAAAGACAAGTCATTGCAATGAGCAATTCTGAAATAAACCCATTATTTTGACAACGGGTGAAACTTGAATAGGGTCTGAACATTGGAAGGAAGCAACACCTCAAAATATGAGCTACTTAGGACATACTGGAACAGAGTGAGCCTTAGTTGATTGTAGCTGTGATGATGATGATGATAATGAAGAAAACAATGACTGAAGGACCACGTGAAAAAGGATGTGGCATCTATCTCCTCAATAACCTGGAATTCTGGAACAGAATGTTCTGGATTCATGTGCAGAAAACTGTTTCCCTTAGGTCTAATTAAGTTAAATTGAGAGGTAAATTTAAATTACATTAATTTTAGCCAATAGAGAAATGAAAAGCACTTTGCCAGCTAACTCAACACTTGGGACCCAGGAATGGTAAAATTTAATTGTTTTCATGGAAGTGAAAAATTCAGTCTTCTTTTAGTACCCAAAGAAGAAGAATGAATATGAGGAAGAAAACTCAATTTTTTCCAACATTTGAGTGTTGAGAGCAACTCATTGAACCAGAGTTGGAAGCGATAATGGTAAATGTACTAAGATCCTTTTATGATAAACAGATCCCTTATTCCATTTTCAAGGGAAAAATAAATTCCAGTGGTGTTAGTACTTCTATGTTGATCTTTACTCATGTTTTGCAAAAGTTTGGAGCTCAAAGCATATTGCCATTCGTATTCAGGGACGTTGTATGGTAGGGGTGTCCTCACTCATGTTGCAATAATATTCCTGTGGGCTCTGACATTCATAGGCTGTTGTTTTAGCAACTCTGTCCTACCCCAGCATAATAAGCTCAACAACAAAGTTTGTATAGAAAGTGATTCCCAAATGGCCACAAAGCCATTGTCCTGAAACTATCCCATATTGTCTTGAGTAGTCACTGAGTGTGAGTTTGACCATTTGTAACATGTAATCCTCAACACACTTGATTATCTGATTTCCAGAGCCCCCCTTATAAGAAACAATGAGTTATAGTTACGACTTCAATGATGAGAAAGTTGTTATGTGGAATGATATGGGAGAAGGAGAGAGAAAGTTAAAGCTGGCAATCCACCAGACAGGAAGAAAACAAACAGCGAAGATGCCAGCAGAGGTACTTTATTCCACAGAACAAAGGAAGGAGGTGTAGTTAAGAGAACATTAGACAAAGATTCCTAAGATGTAGGTTATAGTGTTGCCCATTAGCTTTGGGAGGCCTTGAGGGAGCTACACAATTAAATTACCTCTTTTCATCTGTAAAGTAGAGACAATAATAACATCCATGCCCACCTTACCCAAATGTAGTAAGGAACAATTCTATGACAAAAGTGTATTTTACACTTCAGAGTCCTACACAAATGTAAGGCATCATTCTCTTACTTGTTTATAATGCTGATTATTCTTTAAATAATATTTAAATATGTTAATTTCTGCTTAAGCCCACTGAAAAATATGTAACAAATTTGTGAAGGATTTGCATTAGAGATAGTCAAATAGTCAAATCAAAACATAGACATTATGGTGCTCTAAGTGGTAAGTCCCAGGTAAATGGAAGTACATTCAGCTGATGATTTAGGGTTTTTGGTTGTGAGTGACAGAAACCCAGCTAGAGACAGTTGACACACATAACCTGGGAAACCCATGATGTGGTTCAGGGCTCAGTCATGGGAAATGCTGGGACTGACTCACATTTCATCTATGTTGTCTGTGTTCCCAGGCTGTCTCTTTGCATATGATGGCAAAGGTGACTGCCTGCAAATAAATGTACCCCCTTTTTAAGGGTCATCTCAAGCCATGAAAGGCTACTTTGTGTAAACTGGGAGAATTATTTTAGTTTCAGCAACACATTTCTTGGATCTGTATTTTTCATCTTTACAATCATGGTCACAGACTAGATGATCCCTGAGACTCCTTTTTTTTTCCTTTTTTAAAAATATATTTTATTAATTATGCTATTACAGTTGTTCCATTCCCCCCCTTCACTCCCCTTCACCCTGCACACCCCCTCCCACCCACATTCTCCCCCTTTAGTTCATGTCCATGGGTCATACTTATAAGTTCTTTAGCTTCTACATTTCCCACACTATTCTTGCCCTCCCCCTGTCTATTTTCTACTCACCATCTATGCTACTTATTCCCTGTACTTTTTCCCCCTCTCTCCTCCTCCCACTCCCTTGTTGCTAACCCTCCATATGATCTCCATTTCTGTGGTTCTGTTCCTGTTCTAGCTGTTTGCTTAGTTTGTTTTTGTTTTAGGTGTGGCTGTTAATAATTGTGAGTTTGCTGTCATTTTACTGTACATGTTTTTTATCTTCTTTTTCTTAGGTAAGTTCCTTTAACATTTCGTATAATAAGGGCTTGGTGATGATGGACTCCTTTAACTTGACCTTATCTGAGAAGCACTTTATCTGTCCTTGCATTCTAAATGAAAGCTTTGCTGGACAGAGCAATCTTGGATGTAGGTCCTTGCCTTTCATGACTTTGAACAGTGTCTTCCAGCCTCTTCTTTCCTCTAAGGTTTATTTTAAGAAATCAGCTGACAGTCTAATGGACACTCCTTTGTAGGTAACTCTCTCCTTTTGTCTTGCTGCTTTTAAGATTCTCTCCTTATCTTTAATCTTGGCTAATGTAATTATGATGTGCTATGGTGAGTTCCTCCTCGGGTCCAACTTCTTTGGGACTCTCTGAACTTCCTGGACTTCCTGGAAGTCTATTTCCTTTGCCAGAAGGGGGAAGTTCTCCTTTATTATTTGTTCAAATAACTTTTCCACTTGTCGCTCTTCCTCTTCTCCTTCTGATACTCCTATAATTCAGATGTTGGAATGCTTAAAGATGTCCCGAAGGTCCCTAAGCCTCTCCTCATTTTTTAAAATTTTTGTTTCTTCATTCTTTTCTGATTGGATGTTTCTTTCTTCCTTCTGGTCCACTCCATTGATTTTGAGTCCCAGTTTCCTTCCCATCACTATTGGTTCCCTGTACATTTTCATTTATTTTACTTAGCATAGCCTTCATGTTTTTATCAAATTTGCAACCAAATTCAACCAATCCTGTGAGCATCCTGATTACCAGTGTTTTGAACTGTGCATCTGATGTGTTGGCTACCTATATCACTTAGTTGTATTTTTTCTGGAGCTTTGATCCATTCTTTCGTTTGGGCCTTTTTTTTTTTTTTTTTGTCTTGATGCTCCTGATACATAGTGAGGGGTTGAGCCTTAGGTGTTCACCAGGGCAGGTCAACCCAGTCGCTGGGTTGTGATGCTGCATGTGGAGCAGGAGCCAAGAGGGAAAAATGCTGCTTGTTTCACTCTCTGCCGGATTTCAGTCACTTCTGCCACTTCCCCCAAGCAAATTGGGTCCTTCTGTTGCTGATTACCATGTGGATCTGTTTGTGTACATTCTAGGACCCTGCAGGTCTCTCAACAAACTCTCCTGTGAGGCTGGGAGTCTCTCCCGGCACCTCAACCCCCATAGGCGTTTTCAGTTGGTGTTTTGAGGCTTTATTTCCCCACGCTGGGGCCCTGGGTTGCGCAGTCTGTCCTGCTCCCCAGTTTCGCCTGGATTATCTGCGAGTGAAAGCGGGACCACCCAGTCTACCAGCCACCTTGTGTGCCACACCCCTCCACAATCCGCCACCTCGCTGGGTCCACTCACTGCCGCCTTGAGTGCCTGGGGTTTTCCAGCCACCACTTTGCTGCAACCCCTCTCCACCCAGCCACCCAACTTCGCCCCTCCTACCAATCTGGATGAATGTGTCTACTTTACCTCCTTGGTTGTCGGACTTCCATACAATTCAATTTTCTGTTGGTACTGGCTGTTTTTTGTTTCTAAATTTTTGTTGTCCTTATTTTGGTTGTGCAAGGAGGCACAGTGTGTCTACCTACACCTCCATCTTGGCTGGAAGTCCGAGACTCCTTTTTGAATGCCACTGTTCATTTTCGGATGACCCTTTGCCTCTGTTCCTATTGCTACTGAGTGCAAAATTTAATGCCCTGGAGATCCTTTCTCTCTTCTGCTAAACTCATGCCTCCTCACAAAGTTAAACTGCTGTCCAAGGTTAGAATGAACTCTCCAAAGTCATTTATCTCAATTAAGAGCTGGATTCAAAATTACCCATTAGGCCCCACACATTATGGTTGAAAAGAGTATTTCATGCCTTGTACATACATGAGCATCCACTCATCCTCCCCGGTAGGAAGCAAAGATTCTCCCAAAGCATATGCTAGCCACACGGGGGGTCAGAAGCTTCTCTTTACTATAGAGGGTGATGAAAGGGAGGTGTGGGATGAAATGGTAGGAAAGGGGTTTAATGATCATAGACTGGGAGAATTAGAAGAAGACCTCTGTGATTCAAACACCCCAAAATTTTAAAACAAGAGAAATGACTCCTGATCAGCTGTCACCTCATTTAACAATTGTTTCAGCAATGTTTATATATTAAGGTTTAAAACTGTCAAGCTATAGGTTTCAAAAACCTCAGGTAATGACATTATAAAAATGAAGTTAAAACATATTAAATGGAGGCTGCTTTCTCTTCTTCCTTCCTCTCTCTTCCATTGATTTTGGTTCTAGTGTCTCAAACCAATTAGGCAGTCCTTTGCTTTTTATTACTTGCTTATTGATGGCCTTTGTCATTTGTTGCAATAGTAATGGAGTCATTTATATGTTTATGACCTTGTTCAATGTCTGATTATGTAACTAGAGAAAGACCAGTGTCACTTTCTGATTGTGTAACCCTACAGCACTTCGACAGGGGACTACTGTTCTGATTTGGTCCCTTCTGTGCTGGTGCAGGGTCTGCAGGGCTAACATATTTATGTGCATTATCTTAATTACCAGCCCTTTGGGGAGGGCAATACATATTCGTTATGATGAAAACATTCCTGTTTTAATATAGAGTTGATCAATGGTAAACCTAAGTGTTGTTCATTTTTGCATAAGACTGACAAAATTACTTAATTTTTGAAAACTTAGAGCACAGCTCTAGGCATTTTACATCACTGCAAGCATACCCAAGCATTTTGAGGCATAAATATTCAACTATCTTCAGTAATCTGAGAACAAAAATAAATATTTTAACAAGAAAAAAGTGTGCCATGACAAACTGTGACTTAATAAAGAAAGACAAGGAATGGTCTCTATAGACCAAGAGAAAAATGAGGCCTCAGATATATTTGTACTAAAGGAATGTTATGAATGTGAAAAGCAGACTATTAAAAAAACCAAACTTACTTATGTTATTGCAAGTCTAATTCTTCTTGGTGAAAAAAAGTATGAATTGGTTTTACTTGTCTCCGTTTAATATTTATTAACTTTATTTTTATATTTATATCACCTGAGGGTTTAACTTCAAGTACAATAGCATATCTATAACAGTTGTAAACAAGGAAAATGTAAAAACTGGAAGTAAATGAAAACAAAATAGTGAGAATTATCTAATGGGTGTAACTCTTAGTACGTCAACTCAGGTGTACAAAAAATGTAACTTCTTTTTTTACACTTAAACCTAATTTTGCTTTTGAGCTTCTGATCCCTGAATCATCATTTCATTCAGTTCAGGAATGTTTTCCTTTTCCCAAGGGTTGCACCTAAGTTTTGGGTGTGGCAGAGCTAAGGAATCAAGGAAGAGGGTCTGGGAGGGGGCTTAGTCTTTTGTGACACTGAGTAGCCATGCTGGTCTCTTTTCATGCTGGCATTTATCCTCAGTGGCATAAACTGAGATGTCTTCTTCTGCATATGATCCTTCATTCATTATTTTCTATAATAGTGCTTCTCTGGTTCTGACTCTGCAGTGTTGTCAGGCCTTTTTTGGTCACTTGTAGGACCTTCTATTTCTTCTTCACCATGATGATCTAGAGGATACTCTGGGGGTACTTTGACACCCTATTTTCCTAGTCACAGGTCACAGATATTCCTTCCTTGCATCTTGCCACCTTCCTAGGACTAAAAGAGTGTAAGTTCTCTTTCTTAGATCTCCCAAAAACCTAAGTCTAGCCAGCTGTATCTCAGAAGTCCACAGATTTGTGATGCACTTGCTTCTCCTCTAATCTCCCCTCCTTCTCTGTGTAAAAACTTAGTCTGGTTTGAGGGTAGGACAGCCTATCTTTCCCTATGGGGTGTACATTCAGAACTATTGCTTATCATTTGAGATCGTTTCATTTCTTCCTGAGGACTAGGCTGTTAAAACAAGAGCTGACTCCTTTTCTCTTTTAGTCGTCTGCTGGGTTATGCCCACTTTAAAACAACACATTAAAAAATGCCATGCTTGGATAAATAGGGCAAGAATCAGGAGCACTAGCTAATAGTTCTAAATACTATCCTGCCATAAATAAAAGTATGGTTCATGTTATAATAGTGGAGTTACAGGTGATTAAAACATGAGCTTGCTCATTGCTACTAACCCTTTTGGCTTTCCAAATGGCAGAAGAGAAGTCTGAAGAGGAAGAATCACAAGCCAATGTCATGATTGGAGAGGCCTTAAAAATCCTGTTGGTTCTCTCCAGACTAAAAAGGCCCAGAATTTATATATAAAAAATTGTGTGCTTATTCTTACATGTTAAACTTCAGTCACCTTCACAGTACTCTCCATTTGCTGCAATGCACCTATCAAAACTTTTTTTTCCACTGCTTAAAATAATTTTTGAACTTATCAATTTTGATGCCTGTTGGAGCTTCTGCCATTTTTGTTTGTTTGTTTGTTTGACCTCTTCCACATTGGCAAAATGTTTCTCTTTGAGGAATTTTTTCATCTGGGGAAACAAAAAAAAAAGTTGCTCAGGGAGAAATCTGGTAAATAGGGAGGGTGGGGCAGGGGGGCCATGCAGTTTTTGGTCAAAAACTGTTGAACACTCAGTGCGGTGTAGGTAGGTGTGCTTGTAAATCATCCATCATGAAATGGGCAAATGCATTGAGTCCTCAAAAAAAAAAAAATTCACTAAAGCAAAATGCAGCCTCTAACAACAACGCCAGCTGGTACCCTGATACAGATGTGTTCCTAGAACACTCACCTAGCAGGGGAAGCCTGTGTTATAAAGGGCCCACATCTAGAAGATGATTCTGTGTTTTGGGGGGGTCTCCCCTCATACTACAATTTCTTTGGTGATAGACCCAATTGATTTTTAAGGTCCAGAATCAATTGCAAATAAGTGGATTTCCTTGTATCGGTTTACTACCAATTATCACTAAGCCCCCATGGAATGACAGTGATGGGTATTGACTAGCAAGTAGAAGTCACATGTTCAAGTTCTGACTCGGTCACCAATTAATTCTGAAATTTTTGTACTTAATGATTGCCTCCTTTATGACTCATTTAAAAATATACAGTATCCCTGGCTGGTGTGGCTCAGTGGGTTGAATGTTGGCCTGTGTACCGAAAGGTTGCCAATTTGATTCCCTATCAGGCCACATGCCTGGGTTGTGGGCCAGGCGATCAGCTGGGGGAGTGCAGGAGGCAAAAAGTCTGTGTCTCTCTTTCTCGCACATCAATCTTTCTCTCCCTCTCTTTCTCTCTCCCTTCCCCTCTCTCTAAAAACAATAAATAAAATCTTAAAAAGTATATATATGAAGTAAATTGACTTTCAAGAGCTATATTCCAATTTTATTTTAAATCAAATGCATACCACATTGGGTGAGTTTGGGGTGTAAGAAAAATGAAGGAAAGACCTGGACTTTGAAAATACAGGAAATTCAGATTACTGGAGGATATCTTGGGGTTCCTAGAACCCCATTGCAGAGGAGAGTTGAGCGATTAAATAGAATGCTCTCTGGCAAATAAACATTCCTTACTTGGCATTTGTCTCAAAGCTGAACATGCCCACATTGTTTTTACCTCAGTCAGGCTGAATTCTTGGACTCAGTTTATATTTCTGACATAAAACTCTGTGTTGTAAAGGCTGTGGTTTTTCTGTTTTAGGTACATACTATAAAGTGCCCACTTGCAATATAGAAAATCTATACAGAATCTCTGGTCCCAGAGGCCTTGCATTTGTATTACACAGCACTTTTTATTTTTCACAATTTGGTTTAATAGAAATTACTTAGGCCTTATAAATGATGGCCTTAAAATGTGGGGGTGGGAAGAATGAGGACACTTGACCTCTCTCCATGAAATTGAATGGCTCTTTATATTGAAAGTTTTGACAGAGAGAGAAGAAAAGAGAGGGAGAGAGAGAATGTCATTATTTGGTAATGAGTACCCATTAAAGGGACAGTATATTACATTTCATCTTCCTACTTCACATTCCTATTGTAAAGATTTTTGAGCAAAGCATTGCAAGACCTCTAGAGTTAAGAGGCTGGAGACAGGTAGTTTTGATATCTTAAGGGGCACTCAAAAGTGTGTGTAGTCTGAGTGGTGGAGCTTAATTAGCTTCAATTAAATCTAAAACATACTGAACAGCCACTGTGTGTCTGGCACTGTGCTATGTGCCGAATTGGTGCGAAGGAGATATGTGAGCCGTTGAAGCTTAATGAAAAGAAACTTAGAGTGATTGGTTTCCTGCCCAACACACAGTTAACAGGTCACCAGTGACTTCTTTTAATTTGCTGATGGCTGTCAGCCCCTCATTGCAGAGAGACACTGCAATCGGACGAAAAGATGGCTATATGTAGATTCAAAGGCCCTGTGTTTGAGTCCTGGCTTGTCTATTGCATGGACCTATTAAATGGGGCTATGATGACGATCCTGTCTGCCTTCCTGAGTTGGTTTCAGTGGCAAATGAGATGGATACCAGTTTCTTGAAAACCAGTGAAAAAATTATTCTGTGGTAAGGCTCCTGTTATGGGTGGAACTGTCCCCCCACAAAATTCATGTGTTGAAGTTTTAATATCCACATTACTTCAGAATATGACTGTTTACACATGTATATATTTAATTAGAGGTATAATTGATATATATAATTATGTTAGTTTCAGGTATACCACATAATTTTTCCATATTTGTATATATTGTGAAATGATCACCACAGTACGTTAACTAACATAACACCATACATAGTCTCAAAACTTTTAAGATCTTTTAAGATCTACTTTCTTAGCAACTTTCAAGTATGCATTAGAGTGTTAATTGTAGACACCATGCTGTATATTGTATCCCCATGACTTATTTATTTTATAACTGGAAATTTGTACTTTTAAAGGGATGAATTAAAATGTTGTGAGGGTGGACCCTAATCCAATATAACTGGTGTCCTTATAAGATGAGGACATTTGGACACAGACCTACACAGAGGTAAGATCATGCTGGTGACACCTTGATCTTGGACTTATAGCCGTGCAAACTGTGAAACAATAAATTTCTGTTGTTTAAGCCACCCTGTCTGTGACTCTTTATTGTAACAGCTCTAGCAAACTAATATAACACCTTTTAGTGCTATGATTTTACATGTGCCATGTTCGAGAGCCAAAAAACCCAAATGATTTGCAATATCTGCCCTTAAAGACTTTCTTATCTTGTAGAACATGGTGAAACATACACACAGATAATAGATAGCATACCACTAAGTGCCTGAATTAGTAATAATTACAGTTGGTGCCATTAACATTTAGGAATCTTCTATTCCCAGTTTCTCCATTCATCTTAAGGGGCTTTGGCCAACCTTAGTTGCTTCACCCAATATTAAGTTGACAGTTTCATCTTTCAGAATCATGTTTCATGCTCTAAGTAGAAGGAAATAAATACTGTGCTCTAGGAGCTAAGCCAGGTATTTTAAATATACTTTTTAAAAGTCTAATCCTCACAGTAACATTCAGGCTCTAATAGTTCCATTTCCAGGTGAGAAAACGTGGTTAAAGAGATGAAAGCTAGTCGACAGTGCAACTGGCACCCCAACCCTGTTGTGCCTGAAACTAGGCACAACCAGATCTCTTGTGGATCTTTCCACAAGAGGGCTGGTTTTTCCCTTTATTCTTCTTTTGTGGCAAGGATGTATAGTCCATTAAGGACTGTATACAGTAGAAGTGACATTGGTTATTTAAAGTGGATTTTGTGATTGGTGAATCTGAAACAGTTTCAACTGACTTTGTGTCAGCAGCTCCTGTTCTGGCTCAGGAGATTGAAGGCTGGCAGGACCCTGAATGCATGGGCTCCACAAGGGGGTGTGAGTCACCCCAAAGCATGGGAAGCAGGGGAGGATGGCTTGTCTCAGCATCAGTACAGCCACGGAAAGAATTGAGGAGCATATGGTTTGCAGGCAGTGCGCCTCATGTGCTAACTTGGGCTCTGAAGTCAATGTCAGTCACATTATCTTCCAAACCAGCTTTTTAGCCTATGTCCTTATTTCTGCTAATGGCATCACTTTTCTTGTTCATGCAGTCTGGAAACCTTGGTGTTATTCTTATGTCTCTCTTCTTTCTCCTTTACTCTTCCACGTTGTTGTTTCTCATCTATAAAATCACTAAGCCTTGACCAGTTTTCATTCTTGGCACCGTTTCATAGAGTTGCCATGAATTATGCCCAGGTCCTCAATTTCATTCTCCTGCCATCCGGGTTAAGCAGCTTTGCCTATGTGAATGGTCGATAGAAGCTGACTATTCTGTATCCATCTGCTCCCCAAACAGACCCTGGGCTTCTCAATCTGTGCTGTGTGCTTGTCTATCCAACACAACTCAAGCTTCAATATTTTTGCTGTGTTTTTTTCCACCTTCTTAGCTACTAAAGCATGAACGTCTGTGTTTTTTCAGTTGCCTTTTCAGAAGGTGGTAATGAGGGATTGGTTGGTTCATGTCTTCTGGGTCCTTTAGATCATCAACACCTACACACACACACACACACACACACACACACATACACACACACACACACACACTGAACCAAACACAAACCTGACACAACACTGGAAGTATCATAAAAGCACTGCAATGTGTCTGCTACGGACTGAATTTTGTCTCCCAGAGAGTTACGTGTTGAAGCTCTGACACGCAAAGTGACCGTGTCCGAAGCTAGGGTTTTGAGGAGGTAAGGTTAAATGAGTTCATAAAGTGGAACTCTAATCTAGTAAGACTATGGACTTATAAGAAGAGAAAGACAGAAATTCTCTCAATCCCCTCACCCCACCCAGTAGAGGACACAATGAGAAGGGACCAGGCAAAGAACTCTCACCAGGATGCAAGTCAGCTGGCACCTTGATTTTGGACTTCCCAGCTCCTAGAACTGGGAGAAATAAATTTTCATATTTTAAGTCAGGTAGCTTGACCTGACTAATACAGTCTCTGTAATAATAGGTGTTATGAAATATTTGAGCCATTTCATTATTGTTACAGAACAAGATTGCTTTTCTTCTATTTTGTGACCCCTTTTCCCCTCACTGTCCCTTGATCCTTTCTTAACAGTAGTAGGATAGCTTGCTCACAGCAAAAAGCATATATTTAATACAATATTAGAAAAATTTCTTAGAAATATCTGTTCACACAGTCTCTCTGTCCAGACTAAATATGTATAGGATTCATTTTTTTCTTGTACTTTCACATATTGAAGCAGTAAATGTGATTTGATTTTCCTTTGTACATGTTTCTTGAATCTGTTCCTTCTCTCTTTCCTTATTGTCTGTACCTTTATTCCTGTCAATATCGTCTCTCATATGGGTTATTATAATTACCTCCAAAATATCATTTGGCTATATCTTTGCCTGTCAAAGACTTTCAATTGTCTATGGAACTATGGAACTTGTGTTTTTCCTGCTCCATCACTTGCTATGACTTCAGACCCATTTCTACTCACTGCTCATATATTAATCTCCAGCATCGCTGCTCAAGCTGCAGTCCCTGATCCCAGTATGCTGTTTAATTCCTCTGTGTCTTTGACAGGCGTTTTGGTTCCTGAAATGTCTTCACTCCTACATGCCCTCACTCATTTTTCTTTATGGCTCAAATAACATTATGGCCAGGGTGAACTTTCATAATTTATATTTTAATATATCATTTTTTAAGTGGGACATTTTTGGGAATAAAATAGGAACTTATTATTATTCCAGAACCATAGGCACAAACTGAGATTATCCTAGGTAAATAGAATAAATGATTATTTTTCTAGCTAAACCTTTATACTGCCTCATTTAGGAATCCATCAATAACATGCCATAGTTCTCTTTCTGTTACCAAATGATGCCGTTCACACCTTTAGCATGATGTATTAAATTAACATTTTTACATTCCAGCTCCTCAACCTGTTTTGAAAATAAAGAGAAAAGGGATTAGATCTATCTCATTTTTTGAGGGTTAGAACGTAGCCCAATATCCTAGATATTAGAGAACCACAAAGAAGTAAGCCTACATTTGACGATACTTTTCCTAATTTGCAAGTTGCAGCTGAGAGTTTGACAAGTTGTGAGGAATTCTAGCAGTCTTACAAAACTAGGGCACTAAAATTGAAGTTCAGGGTCTCTCACTGCAGAGGTCCTAGGAACTCCTGGCTTTTGGTTAGAACCTCAAAAAAATGCATGCTAGGAAGAGACTGAAAAGAAAATAATCACTCTTAACTCAGAAAATAGAAGATAACGAAAACTCAAATGCAAATTATTATATACCTGATAAACTAAAAAGTGATCTAAACAAAGCAGAATTAAATCCAAATCTTGGAAAATATCATCTACAGCCTCAAATTATCTCTTCTTTTTCTTATATGCAGTGCTGGCATATAATGAAAAATAACTAGACACACCAGAGGACTACATAAATTGAATAAAAATGAAAAGAAATAACAAAAATAAACCATTGAGTCATGTAAATATTACAGTTATCAGATATGAACTTAAAAATATCTCTGATTAAAGTATTCAAGAAATTACATACTAACGGGTATGTAATTGAGTATGTCATTGAGTAAATGAGTATGAAAAATATTTTAAAAATAAAATAACAAATCAAGATATGGATATATGAGTTTAACGACAGATTAGATACAGATCAAGAGATGATTGAAACTATGGGTCTATTTCTATTCTTTTTTTTTCTGTAAGTAAATCAGAAGAAAATATTAATACTAAGACATGAAGAGAGTAAAAGGACACAACTATGTAAGAGAATAGATACAAAGAATAACAGTGAATTACTCCAACATGCATGTAATAAAAATCTCAGTAGGGGAGGAGTAAGGAAGTAAAAAAAATAGAAGAGATATTTGAGAATTAGACAAAATGAATAAACCATATTATGCCACAAATTCAAAAAGACTTATGAAACCAATGTGGAAAAAAAATATGTAGTAAACCAAACCTAGACAAAACATCATGGAATGCTGAAGAAATTCCTTGACAGCCCTGACCGATGTGACTCAGTTGGCAGGGTGTCATCCTGCAAAGCTGGAGGTTGACTGTTAGAATCCCAGTCAGGGCACATGCCTGGCTAGTAGGCCTGGTCCCTGGGTGGGAAATGGGTGAAAGGCAGTCTATCATTGTTTCTCTCTTACTTCAATGTTTCTCTCCTCTGTATCCCTCCCTTTCCCTCTCTCTAACAAGTAAATAAATAAAATCTAAAAAAAAAAGAAAGGAAGGAAGGAAGGATAAAAGAAAAGAGAAAGAAAGTCCTTGATAGGTCTCAGCTTTGCTGTCTGAGAGCTCTTAGTTCGTGGTTTTCTATTGCTCTTGGCTTCATTTTCTAGGATGAACTTCCTTTGCTCCCACCGCCTTTGGCCATATCTGAAGAGGACGTGTAGTATATCTCCTACTTGGGTACTGAGTAGATTTATCAGCACAATTTCTAATAGGAAAAATTGAGGGCTACAAAAATTGTTTTGTATTTTGAGTTGTCGTAGTCTTTGTTAATTTTGATTGGTGCCACATTTGCCAATATAATCTGTCAAGCTTTTACTGGTTTCCAAGCAACTCCATGGGCCAATAGCTATACCCATAATTCTATTTGAAATAGCCCTCTCTGTGGGTTTATTTTGAGTTTACTGGCTTTCTGGGTGAGCCCAACATATATTCTCTGTGTCTGGGCATTTTTTTCCTAACTAAAAGATTTTATCTTGGCAATTTTAAAACATTTACAATATTTAACCAACCAAGGAGGTGATGACTATATTCAAGGTCTGGCCTTTACCTGGAGATGTAGTCTAAGTTTCATTGTTCAAACATTTCTCAATATTTTTTTTATGGGCTGTGCATGAAAAAAATAACTGCATCTTTCAACTTCTCTAGAACTGAAGTTTCTGGACTCTGTATACATTCATCCGAATTCAAGTGAGTTTCTTTTCCTCTTATAACACCTTGCCAAAGGCAGCTAATAATAACAATCCAGACACCCTAGCAAAATCCTTGTTTTGCAATCTATTTGCCTAAAGCCACAAGTTTATAGACACATTAGCTGACTTCCATGCTATCAGAGAGGATATTTTAAATCGATATCACACCACTACATGACATAGGTCATTGTTTTTCTCAGCCTCAAATAACATTTTCCTCACCACATACCACCTGGCACCAAGGTCAGAACCTCATATTTTATGTATCGTTATGTCATCACTCTACTTCTGGTAACAATTTCTTCATCCTGGTTCAAATTTCTATGTTTTTCAGATTTGCTTCAGTAGCAACAATCATAAAATCCCATTAATGTACAATAGCAAACATTTGTTTCTTGCTCTCATTACATTTTGGCAGCTAGCAAATCAGCAACTGCAGCTCTGCTCCACATGTCTCCACAGTCTGAGATGCATAGAGAAGGAACAGCCTGTCTACTATATTTTCTCTCTATATTTCACCTCCATAATAAGTATATATTCTTTCTACTTTTTTTTTTTTTTTTTTTTTTTTTTTTTTTTGCTGGTAGAAGGAAAGAACAACCCTTCCAGAAACAACCAACGTGTCTTCAAGCTTCTGCTTGCATGTGGCTCACATGATATTTCCTATGCCTTTGGCCAAAGCAGGTCACATGGCCCAGGCTTCCAACAATACGGAGAAGTGTACTCCAATGACATGGCACTGAAAGTCACATGCCAACACATGGGGGTGAATTATACTTCTATAATAAAGAGATAAGCAAATAATTGATGACAACAATATAACAAAGACACTAAGGCCGATGGTGTCTAAGAAACTTGATCAATTTGGTGGAATGACTTACTAGTACACTGAGAGGCCCATATGTATATAGTATTTCCTGCCAAACAGACTGGATGGAAAATTAGAATTCCTAGTTAAAGTGAGAAGTGTGTCACAAAGATCTCTTTTTGTAGAGCAGTTAAGTTATTATAATCATTATTAGATTTGTTATTACCATGATATTAGTGACATGCCCATTTTATATTTATTAAACACTGTGTGCCAAGCATACTGGTTTTTTCCTGACTTTATCTATTTAAAACTAAAAAGAGCCTGAGATGTAACTATTTCTCCTCCAATTTATAAATGATAATATTAAGAGACAGAATAGCTACACAATTTTCCCAAGGTCACAGGTTCCTGCTCTTATCCTCAATAATGCATTTTCTTTTTCTACTTTTTTTTCACGTAATGCAGAAATTCCGGGAACATCATCAAGCATCCTCTTCAGACATTGCAAGAATGGTGACTTACCACTCAATGAAGTAGTTTATTCCATTTAGGATAGCACAAATTACTAGAAAACATGTTTGATGGGTCTTTAATCAATTTTCCCCAATACTTTTTCCAGTTGGTCCTAATTCATCTAATGGAGATAAACATACAGAAATAATCCAGTGAATCTTCCTTCAGGTAGTAGAAACATCTTTTAAGTATTATCTTTTACATTCTAATAAATAAATAGTTTTTTCAGCAATTCCTCATTTGACAGGTGTTACAGATTTTTACCATCTTCGTTACTTTTCTCTCAGTCTGTCAAAACTATTAAGTATGAAACAAGAATTGTTGACAGTATAACATATGTGAACATTTGTGCTGAATCTGCAAGCATTGATGCTTTCTATTCAACTGAAATATTTCTGAACATAAAAGAATACTTGAGGTTTCAGAAAATCTAGCTCCTGCCTCTAACAAATGGCTGTCTTCTGCTGGTTTTAGAAAGGAATCAGTGTTCATCACTAATATATTTTTTAGCTTTATTTGTCACTAATATTTTTGTGGAAACCTGGCCTGAAGTAAATTTATGTGTTCGTATAGAACATTAATTGTTTAGGTTTAACTTCACAGCCCAAAACAAGTACCTGCTCATTTCTGTTTAACACTGGTATTTGCCAAATCCCAAAGCTAATGTGAACCTTAAACAAACCAACTTCTTGGCATTTCCTTTAAATAACACATGAAACAAATATAGTAACTTCAATTGTACTTTGAAATGTCAGCTTAGCTATTCTTTTACTCATGAAACTATTAGAAGAACTTCTTGTATAAAAAACCTAAACTTGGAAATGAATGTTAAATTCCTCCTTACCATTCATCAGGTCTCTACTTAGTGGTCATATAGGTTAGAAAATCTGCCATTTTAAAAACCTGTTTATTTGTCTTGTTCTATGTAGCAGGTAGGTCAGGGCATTACAACATGACTATACTGATTAAGAATAACATGTAAGTAGGCTGATCATGTTAGACAATGGCAGCTACCCTCTATTTCCTAGGACTTTGAAAGATTCTAGTAAAATATTTATCTCAGTCTTGCGGGCATTTGGATAAGAAAAATAAAGCCCAGAGAATCCAGTACTATTTCTGCCATTTGATCTTACTTATTTGTGTATTTTGTTGTTAATTCGGTAGTGTGAGGGTGGTATTGAGGCTGGATATTATTCATTTTGGTATATGAAGAACAAAGTAAAACAGGAGACTAACTGGGTGTATGGAATCAATTTCTAGTTTCTTAATAATGTATTTAAAAATTCTATCTATCTATCATCTATCTGTCACTCACCTGTCATCTGGCATTTGTGTTATATTATGAGAAGTATGAGGCAGTGAAACTTGGGCACAGGTTTCCACAGAGTCTTCCCAGAGGGAGATTAGATTTTGAAAAATGTCTGTAGTGATTATTTTTCTGAATAAAGGAGGTTTTTTTAGGTAATTTTTCTAATAACCAGGAAACAGATGTTAACATATTGCTACATTAAACGGGCTAGAATTAAGGTTAATACCACATTAGCTGCATTACCAATTTGACGCACCTGTACTTGTGATTAACAATCTTAAAACAGTGCAGTGCTGTGGTGCCTTCATACAGGGATGCATTAATTTACTTGAATGCTGCATATTTGTTGACACATTTTTTAAAAAATATATGTCTCATTTTATATTAAATTACCATGCAAGCTTTATTTGATTAGAACTGCCTAGTCATCTTTTTCCATTCTTTATTGTCAGTTTTTGTCTGTGTGTCATTGTGTAGCTTTTGAAACAGAGCAGGGTAGCTTTTTTTAAAGCCTAGTGTGAAAGTTCCTGTCTTTCAATAAGCAAATTTTATTCTTTATATTTATTGTGAGTACTGCTGCATTTTATTTTTCTTCTGATATCTTATTTTGTATTTTTTCACTTAACACATTTAATTTTTGCTTCTTTTTTTCCCACATTAATTTCTGCTTGTTATTGGAAAACAAAGTTTTATATTCCATTTTTCCTTCTACTGACTTGGGTATAAACTCACCCCATTTAATTGATTTCAGTGGGTATCTTTAGTTTTTAATACACATGCCTAACAAAAAATACATTTACTATAAATTTTAATCTATATAAGCATCTTAGGGCACTTTAAGTTCAAACTACCCCATCTCTTTTTGGTAATTTCATTGTATTATCTACCCTTCTTGTAAATAGCTCAGAGATATTGTGGGATCAATTCCAGACCACTGAAGAAATAAAGTATCATAATCTTTGTGGTAGTGTAGGGTCTTGCCTTCCATTTGTGAAAAATGCAACATGAGTCAAATGCAATAAAGTGAAGCATGATGAGATGAGGTATGCTTGTGCCTCTTATAATCTGACCCTTATTGTTAATATTATTATTTATACTTAATGCTTATTTACATTCGTTCGGAATTTTACTGTTCTGTTTGTTTCTTAAAACTGCGAGATGCTGTGAAACAACTAAGATTCTGCCCTCCTTATAAGCTAATGAGATAGCCTGAGTGTTTCATGGGTGTTGACAGAGGACATGAGTCTCAGAGTCAGAGACTCAGGACTTTATTATGCACGGGTTTGTTATAGCAGCTATCGTGTTTCACCATTTTTCTGATGGTTCCCTTTGTCCTCTAAGTCCCACAGAGGCAATTCTCTGATGCTTTGGTATGTTTTAGGTATCAGGTACAGGTTATTTTATTTGCCCTCTTTGCTGATCACTGTGGTTATGTCAGACAATGTGAAAATACTAAAATTTAAGCACTTTATATTTTGCTATGGGAACTCAAAATTATTTTTTTCATTTTTAAGAGACTCTGTAGATATATACTCTAGCAAAGCTGTCTCCATCTATTCTCCTTACTATCAGCTAAATGGTTAACTTGAAATTATGGTGGGTATTATTGACTATAAGTCGTGATGTAAAATTTTGGAAAATAGTCTAAAAATTTCTGGACATGTCATTCCCAGTTCCATAAAAATGCCATGTGACTAAATTCAGAATCTTAAATGAGGGAGATTATCTTGGATTATCCTGGGTAGCTGGTGGTACAGGCAATATAATTATAAGGAACCTCGTGAGCGAAAGAGGGAGGCGGGAGATACGATAAAAGCAGCAGAGTCAGAGTGATGCAGCAGGAGAAGGAATGAATGGTGCAAGGCTTGCTGCATGTGAAGGTGGACGGTGTCATGAGCCAAGGAACACAGGCAGCCTGCAGAAGCTAGAAAAGTCGAGAAGAAAGATTCCCCAGGAGGACTGAAGTCCTGCCAACACCTTGATTTGGCCTAATTAGAATTTTTTGGATTACTAACCTCCAAAGATGTAATATAATAAATTTGTGTTCTTTTAAACCAAGAAATTTGTTGTAATTTGTTACAGTAGCAGTAAGAACCTAATGCACTACTTTGTTAGATTATTATGATCTGAAATTTAATGGATGAGAAAGTACTTTGTAAACTGAAGTATCGTAAATGTTAATTATTATTAATAAAATAAAAGTGGGTTCTAATAACTCTAATTAGAACAACGAGGTCTGTTTCAAACAAAATCTAGATTAGAAATGGGCTAGGGGATCTTTGCCATTTCATTGACTTTAATTCGGCTCCTCCCAAAGTGAATTAACAGAACCATTCAAAGTAGCTCCTCTGGGACCAATCCAAAATAAATTTTTTGGCTTGATCTCTGCAACATTCTCTAAATCATAAATTAAAGGGGAGCAATCATTCTTCTCTGAGTAGTGCAACTTCTGAAGTTAGAGGTCCATTGGCCTAGCCCATGAGTGGCCTTAGAATAAAACAACCTTTGCTGGTTGAAAATGTTTAAGTCAAAAATTATCTGTTAAATATGAATAGCCCATTGCAAGGTAGGCCTCATGGTAAATTAATCATTTTTAAAATTTGTGGCCTGAACTATACAGAGGAAACATTTTTCTTGAGCCAGCACTACTGAGCTCAAGAAAAAAACTGACTTTTTAAGTCAACCCATATGTTTGCTTTCAACTATTCACATATAGCATTGTATAGAAAATGATTAATTGATTGCCTAAGATCTTCACCATTATTTCAGATATTTTTCTGTCAAATTAGAAATAATTCATTTCCCTGTCCTCAAAGTTATTAGTTTGTTATTGCAGTGACTTTCAAAAGCATAGCAATTACTGAAATTTAAACAAATTTGTCTGCTCTAGACATAACCTTGGCTTCCAACAGATTCTGATAAATTTGTTCAGTCCAGCACAAAGGGAAAAACAGACATTAGGAAGGATATGGCTTGGCTAGTGGACATGATAGGGACACCTACTCTATAATATGACGCTGGGCTTTGTATGAAAAAAAATGTTTCTTTTGAGTTCATTCCTGACAAAATTATTTTAATCTAGCAATTAAATAAAAACCCAAGGAACTCTGAGCCACTAGACTTCAGGGAATTGTAATCAGCTACAAAACCAGAGGAGCTTACAGGCAGCCCTGGTGAAGTTCTGCCTCTGGGAGTTGAAGAGTGCCAGGGAAATGTGGGTTTTATTTGTAAGGAATTCTCTCTGGGCCCAAACCTAAAGCAGTTGGGTGCAGCAGCACAATTAGAGCAGAGAATGAACAGAATTTTGGTTTGCTTTGGTTTGGTTTGCCAGAAATTATTTTCTTGGACTTTTTCCAATACAACTAAATACGAATCGTGTTTTTGCACTTGTAACCCTTGTCCTAAACTACACTAACTGTTGAAAAAGGTAGACTAGAGTCTTCTAGTTCTAAGCATTTGACTTTCCCCTTGAAGTTCTTGGACAGCTTCTCTCTGGAAGAACACAGTCCCCTCTGACCATTGGATTAGTCCCACTCTCCTAAAAAGCTTCAGGCTTTCCAATGCCCGGATGTAGCATCCCTGCCTCCCAGTAATAACTTCCTTTACTGTATATAGTTGCTCTCACCTTGAAACCATGTTGCGAATAAGAATGCCTCTGTGCAAGCAGTCCGGTATGGCCCCAGGGAGTATCACTCTGTTTATTCAAACCCCATACCCCAAATTCTTTACATCTCCCAGATACTGGGATGCATCCAAGATAGTCTGATCTGGATCTGTCAGCTTCCTCCTCCTCTCAAGCCATAGCAGGAACTTTGCCCAACCTACTGTAAGTGTGGAGACATGGTTGCATGATTCCATTATTGACGGAGGCCTGGTGACAAGGCTTTTCTTCCTGAAGTCACTGCTGTGTCAGCAGACTGGCCCTGAACCCTCCAGGTAAGGCCCCTTATGAGAGCATTTTCTGTCTGCCGGATCTTATTCCTCTTTCCAGGTGACCGCAACTTGGTGGCCTAGCTATGTTCAGTGTAAGGCAGCCCCTCATTTCTGACAGGTAATTATTTATGTTATGTTCACAGATGCCTTTCATTCTAATTCTTCTTCTCCTCTATATCCTCCACCTCCTCCTTCTGTTTTCAGCTCAAGAAATGTGGGTATACCAACTTGCACCACTGCCCATGCCACTTTCTAAAGGACTTTGGTATCTGGCTCACAGTGAATGTCCTACCCGCTTATATATTTTACAGCTGATTCAAGCAATAACTTCAATCCAATGGAGGGTCCATTTCCTTATTACTTCTCTTCCTTTTATGCCCAGTGTGGGTCTTAGAATGGATCCTACTTTTTATTAGCATCCTGTTTTTCTTAACTATACAACAATACTTCTGGTACATTGAGTTATAAAACTTTACTATGAGATTAATGAAATAATTTGCTTTCTGGATTGCTATATGCAATCTAGAAAGGGAGGAAAGGAAAAATGGATGGATCGCAGGACCAGCTCAAAAATTATTGTAAATATCCCCTCCTGCTTGCTCTTAGACTAGGGCTCTGGAAACCGATTCAGTGATTCTAGGTAGGGCCTGCGATTCTGCATTTCTCATGAACTCCAGGAGATACCCATGCTTCCGCTCCTCTGACTACACTTTGAATAAGAAGACTGAATGGGATCTAAGTATTTATATATTGATTTTAATTTTAAACGTGCAATTAGTTCTTGAAATTTTTGTGTTCCCATTGAAATGCATAGCAGTAAATTTGCAATCAGTATGGAAATGCTTAGAAGAATTTGAAATTTACTATATTCATAAGTTTATTTAAACTTAAAGATTTTTTCAGAACATGGAAAGATTTGCTTGTTAAAATCATAAATTTACCCAATGAGGCATACGAAGTAGGGTATTTTAATTTATAAATGCAGTTTAAATTTTTTAAGGGAACTTAATTAACTAAGTTTTTAAATGAGGCTGATTGTTTTAAGAGGAATTTAGTTTGTGTAACTTAGGCTTATCAAACTCCAATCAAAATTCCTTCAAAAGTTACTCTATTTTATATAACATTTATTAAATTTATAAATAGATGAGAAGATTTGCAAGTTGAATTTAAAGCAAATTATGGTTCCTTTTTTTTACTGTAGTAAATAAAAATAAATTAAAAACACAAATAACTCTAAATAGCCTTTTTTTAAATATAAAAAGGGGCCCTTGAATAAAACCCGCCTTGACACCACTGACAGAATTCACCCAACTCTGGTAGAGGTCTGTCTCCAAAACTGCTTCATTTCCTCTGCACTGCCAGGGCCTCTCCCTTGGTCGCTGTATTGCCATGGGTTGGCATCTGGGACTACTTTCTACATTGCTCAGGGCACTTGGGGTAGTAGATGGGGCTTTGTGATTGATTCCAGGGGTTTTCTACACAGGCACCTCTTACTGGTCTGTCTGGAAGATTCCCCCAGGTGATACGATAGATGTCTATTATCTATCTGTCTATTATTTATCTATCTATCATCCATCATTTCCCTCTTCCCACACCTCCCTCTTTCCCTCTCCTCTCCTTGTCCTCACAGTGTTCCCAAAGACACCTTTGTCTTTTATTTTATTTTTTAAATATATTTTATTGATTATGCTATTACAATTGTCCCGTTTCTTCCCCATCATTCCCCCCACCCTGCACACCCTCTCCCACCCACATTCCCCCCTTTAGTTCATGTCCTTGTGTCATAAGTTCTTTAGCTTCTACATTTCCCATACTATTCTTACCCTGCCCCTGTCTATTATCTACACACTATCTATGCTACTCATTCTCTGTACCTTCCCCCGCCTCCTCCTCCCACGCCCCTGTTGCTAACCCTCCATATGATCTCCATTTCTGTGGTTCTGTTCCTGTTCTAGCTGTTTGCTTAGTTTGCTTTTGTTTTAGGTGTGGTTCTTAATAGCTGTGAGTTTGCTGTCTTTTCATTGTCATATTTTTGATCTTCTTTTTCTTAGATAAGTCCCTTTAACATTTCATATAATAAGAGCTTGGTGATGATGAACTCCTTGAACTTGACCTTATCTGAGAAGCGCTTTATCTGTCCTTCCATTCTAAATGACAGCTTTGCTGGAAAGAGCAATTTTGGATGTAGGTCCCTGCTTTTCAAGATTTCAAATATTTCTTTCCAGTCCCTTCTTGCTTGGAAGGGCTCTTTTGAGAAATCAGCTGACAGTCTGATGGGAACACCTTTGTAGGTGACTGTCCCCTTATCCCTTGCTGCTTCTAGAATTCTCTGCTTCATTTTAATCTTGGCTAATGTAATTACAATGTGCTTTGATGTGTTCCTCCTTGGGCCCAACTTCTTTGGGACTCTCTGAGCTTCCTGGATGTCCTGGTAGTCTATTTCCTTTGCCAGATTGGGGAAGTTCTCCTTTATTATTTGTTCAAATAAGTTTTCTATTTGTTGCTCTTAAGGGGAAGACACCTTTGTCTTTTAAACTCTTCACCCTTACTCCTTTTCCTGACCACACCCCATACTGGAACCTACGTCCTTTTGTCCTCAGTCCTTTGGTCCAGGTTCAGTTCCATCTAGTTTTCTACTGTGGAGATAGGAGGGGATATATATTCATGGGAGTAAAGAATAAGATTAATGAAGGCAAAACATCTACCAGACAATAAGAATTTAGTAAATCCTTTATTAAACTAAAAATATTCTTTAACTCTTTAAGTGAGTTGAATTGCATGATATTCGGGTATTGACCTAGCTTTCAAATAAGGGAGCATGAGTATGGACCTTGGGAAACAGATGGGGTGGGGTATAAAATCCTGCAGCAGCTAGACAGACCACTCCTATCTGCCATTCTAATAGAGTAAACCAAAGCTTTACTTTACCTTTTATTTCTGCAAGTCAGTTTCTGTGCTCTCTAATTCTTCCCTCTCAAGAAGATGATCTCTTGATTAAACCTTGTTAAAGACTTTTTTTTTTTTTTTTTTTACAGCCGTTCTGGATTCACAAAAAATTTGAGGAAAAAAAACACAGAGCTTTATCATAAACCCTTTGCCCTCCACACATGCACAGGCTTCCCCATATTTACATTTGCCATGAAAGTTGCACATTTGTTACAACTGGTGAACCTACAGTGACAATACCATCTCACCCTATGGCAACAGTTTACATTATGGTTCACTCTTGGTGTTACACCTTCTGTGGGTTTGAACAAATGTATAGTGACATATATCCATCATCATAGTATCATACAGAATAGTTTCACTGCCTTAAAAATCCTCAATGGTCTGTCTCTCATCCCTCTCTCCTCCAGCCCTTGGTGAACACTGATATTTTTAGTGTCTCCATTGTTTTGCTTTTTCCCAAAATGTTCTATAGTTGTAATCATACAGTTTGTGTAACCTTTTCAGATTGGCTTCTTAGTAATACACATTCAAGTTTCTTCCATATTTTTTCCTGACTTTTAAAATAAGTATAGTGGGATCATATTCACTCCCAAGTGAGTGTTCTGAAATCAACATGCTCACTTAGGCCTGATATCTGGGATACTCATTCCGCTGAGGCCTTTCCCCCACTGTGCTTAACTTGCTAGATTCCTGGTTTGCTTTTCAACTGCTTGCAGGAATCAGAGCCCTGTTCTTGACATTACAATGATTAGTAGCTTATCTTTGAAAGTCCCAGCCCCAAGGTGATGGACCATGTCTTAGAAACCCCAATAGTTGGGTAATTCACATCTGTTTCTAACCAATTAACCTACTAGCTTGAAGACATATGATCTGCCTGCATGGTTAGTACTGAGATTTGTGGTCTTATGTCCCTAGCACCTGGGCAGTACCTCCTGGATGTAAATATCAGCTCTGATTGAAACCCAAGGCCCCTCACCTCCTTGAACTTTATTATTTCAACTGCTGGTTTTACCCTTGGGGGCAAGTCATGCCACCTGGTTAGTTTCCCCAGCTCTAGACTCTTCCACTCCCTGCTGTCATTACTCTTCCTGCTGCCCTGGGTGTACTCCCAGTGCGCAGAGAGCCCATGTGAGTTATAGCCTTGTACATCTGCAGTTCAGTTATAATTGATGTTCATATAGGCATGTCCCTAAGTCACTACAGGAGTGAAAGGTGCCTTCTAAATCATCAAGGATAAAATAAATTATGTTCAGTAAAATTTTATTGTTCCCATATTTTCATTCTCTAAAACCTGATAATCCATATAGGAAATATGGTTAGCTCTATATAATCAGATGCACCCACAGTCTGTTCCTGCATAGCTTAAAATTTACTGCCTTAGGAAAGATCTAGATGATTGAATATTTCATTCCATATCTGGGTATTTGACATCACATACACAGATTGCAGAGTTTAGTATAGCAGGATGGTAATTTCTAGCACATAAGCCCTCAGCTCCTCGGCCATTCATGCCAAGAGTCTCTAGTCCCTTCCAATTCTTTTGCTTCAGTCATTGACATCTACAGCTTTCTGGGTCAATTCTTTTCTTTATTTAAATTCTTTATTTAAAGAATTTAGCACCTGTTTCACAACCTCTCCCTCAAACGTTACCTCCTTGATAAATTTTACTAATGAAATATCAACACTGTAGCGGCCAGAAGAGCTCACAAAATATTCCATTAAGCTCAGCACAGGTAGTGGGGCTGTATGACCAGTTTTAGCTGATGGAATGGTGAGTGGAAATAATGAGTATCATTTCTGAGCAGAGGCATTTTAGAGCCAATGCATTATCTCTATTTTCTTGATTCTCTTTTGGCTGGAAAATAAAAAGCCTTTCAGTGACTGCAGATGCCACATGTTGTGATGTAGAGCCGAAAATGGAAAGCTGCTTGGTTAAGTCACTCAAGAGGGGAGCCTTGAATGGCAGTACCTAAGATACAACTGTGCATGCACCAGAAACATGGGAGTTTGTTACCACCGAAACTTTGGGGTTATTAGTGCAGGATAACATTACTCTACTGAACATGTACTTGGACAAAATTCTTTGACCTCTTTTCCTTGACTTTCATTCTGCCTTAGCCATGCATTTCCTTACTTTTTATCTTGGTTGTCACCAATAAGTCTATCCTTTGCATAAACTGAATCTTAACTTCCTTACTTGACACTATCCCATATATTTCCAACTTACTTCTGCTGGTATCCCAACTTCAGTCACTCCTCAAGCCCCTAGATTTTGCTATTTCTCAATCCACTTATGTCCTTGTTTCCCCCTTTCCCCAATGTATATTCTGTAGTCTATCACTGTGACTGTTACTACGCACATACTCGTAAGTACTTCGCCCTCTCTCTCTTCCTTTTTGGCAAAAACCCAACCTGGGTTAAATGTGACATTCTTGAAACACATTTATTTTGTGCGAACAATTGAGTGGATATAGCTGGAGAGAAACATGAAATCCTGACTGGATTCTAATTATTATCTAATTATTCCCACTACATTTTCCAAGTTCTTTCACTCCCACACTATCTTAGATAAGCATTTCATATCTTCTCTCCCTTCAATTTCCCACCACATTTCCCCTCTTTTCATTCTTAGCTGATGACTTTGCTGCTTATTTTATTGAGAAAATATGAGCAAGCAGAAAAGCACTAGTAAACAGTTCTACTACCAAATCTGCCAACCTGCTTGCATCTTTATCCTTCTATTCTGCTATCCCCTTCCTGCCAATTCAAATCAACTGCCCCTGCTCCTGTCTAAGGACAAGCCCATTATTAGTGCCCTGGATGCTATTCTCTATGCCCGCCCAAGCTCATTCGTGCTGCCATAGTCTCTTTCCTCCTGCATCATAAATTTTCCCCTTCTAAGAAGTCATTGCATCAGCACAAAAACATGCTCTGCTGGCTCCTAACTAAGAAAGAAGACAGAAAAACCTCACATAACTATATGTATTTTTGCAACTGTCTCACTATTTCTCTGCTCCCCTTTATAGCTCACCTCACATAATAGGTTGTCTATACATCCTCTACTCCTGGTTCCTCCGGAATTCCCTCTAGTTAGAGATTTATACATACCACTCCAGTGAATTTGTTATCAAAGTTTCCTTCAATTTCCACATTACCGAGTTCAAAAACCAATTCTCATTTTCATCTTCCTTCATCATTTCATGTAGTTTATTACATCACCAATGGTGAAATCCTTTCTTTGATTACAAGATATCACACCTTTTTAGTTCTTCCTACTTCACTGTCTTTTCCTTCTCATCTGGATCTTATGTCACGTTGGCATGATATGGGGCTCAATTTTTATGCCTTTTATCTCCTTTTATCTGTCCTGAGTCCCTAGTCTACCTCTTTTGATTCCATGGCTTTAAATATTATCTATCCTGACTACTGCCAAATATGTCTCCATCCCAGACGAGACATTCATACTTCGGAGTACATGCACAAGAGGGAAGAACTCAATATAAAGAACACAAAGTACGGTTGGATTTTATTTTCACATTTCATTCTATGAATTAAAGTTTGGGAAAACAACTTTTGCCATACAAGCTATAAAGTGAGTCCCTCAAATATTTCAGTAATTTTGTTGGAGTTTGTAAAGCATTTGAATACTCTGAGATATGTAGAGAGACTGATTATACTCATAATTAGTTCCAAAAGCATAAAGATTGAACTTAGGTAGGCTTGTTTCATTTCTTCTTAATCAAGTAAACTTTTTGTGGTGGTACTTTATATGGTAAATGACTTTTCATTTCTGTGTCCAAACAAAGGTATGGTCCTCACAGTTCTAAGGGAATGCAGACAAAGAGTGTAAAATACACGAGTCAGTAGTCTAAATAATTAGGGCCAGGTACAGAGACATTGAATTTAAAACTTGGGATTCTGAATATAAAGTTTGAAAAATTTCTGTTGGCTCCTACCCTGCAATGATATTTTAAACTTTATTTATTGGCTTCCTATTGAAAAATTGTGTGATCAGAGAAAAGTATTTACAGCTATAACTTCCCTGAAAATCAGAGAATATGGTCAATAATAATCCAGAATCTTGGAGGTATATCTGCCAACCAAGTTTGTATTGGGATCTTGCAACATAGTGGGAAGAACATTAAATTAGAAATCACGGTGCCTACCACCGAAGAGTGACTTTGAACGGATCACTTCTCTGTGGACTATAGCTGCCTTGTCTTAAAAAAAAAAAAAATGGGTTGAACTTAGTGGTTTTTAAGGGTCCTTTTAGGACATCCTATGACTTATTTTCCCCCTATCTTTACAATGATGGATGAAATTAAAGGGGAACTTATACCTTCCTTGTTTTGTGTTATGTTATGAAATTTTCAGACTTGTTACTGAAATGTGAATTCTACTTGTGGTAGAAAGCAAACCCCATTTTCGTGTTCTCTGGATTCCATTTTTTAAAGCCTCACCTCAGGACATGCTAATCGATTTTTTAAAGAGAGAGGAAGTGAAAGGGATAAGGAGAGAGAAACACTGATGTGAGAGTGAACATCAGTTAAGTGGCCCCCTGCATGGGCACCCACTGGAGATGGAACCCTCAACCCAGGGATGTGTCCTGACGAGGGATTGAACCCATAACCCTTTGGTGCAGAGGGTGCCACTCCAACCAACTGAACCACCTGGCAATGGCTGGAGTCCACTTCTTTTCTCTGTTTGAGTTTTCTTCTGGTTTTATTAGGATATGCTTCCGTCTTTTGGAAAATGCTCCTTCTCTATCCCCAGCCATATAATTCTCTTGGTTCATCTATGTTCTTAAATAATTCCTTTCCTCTTTCACGATGGTTATGAAATCAAGTAGCTCCAATCCTAGCAGACTTTTCTTCTGATCATGAATGATCATTCCCAGAGTCAGGCATGTAACCAAATCAGATCAAATTTTTTTCTATATTTGTTAAAACTGGAGATAAGGGTGGGGGAGGCATTTCCTCTCTTGAGCTCAGGTTGGGAAATAGGAAGCAGGTGGCTTCACATTCTATTGTTCTCTGCTTGTGGAGAAAGTTGGTTGAAAAGCATGATGTGACACATTGGGAAGCTAAGGCAAGAGATGAGACAGATGGCTGTGGTGGTGTCTGAGTCTATGGCCAGCTAAATCACTCACTCTACTTCCTGCAGTTACACAAGCCTTCCAAGAAATTCCTTCTTTTTTTTTTTTTTTTTTTTTTTTTTTTGCTTAAATTAGTTTGCATTTAGGTTTCTCTCTGTTGCAGCCAAAATAATCACTGACTTTTAATTTCATGCCTAGTCAGATATAAATATTTGTGGTGGAATAGTAGTCATTTTTCTTTTCTTTACCTTCACACCTTTTTAAGCTATCAGACTAATTGAGGACATATGTAAGGGGGTAGGAATTAGTATTCATCCCATTTGAAAGTGGCTTACTTTTCTTCTTATCCATCCTGTGCCTTTCTCCCATCTTTCGGTAATAGTCATTGGCTCCCTGACTTCAGGAATGCAGACTTGACCCAAATGCCATAATGGTATTCTTCATGGCTCTGAGTGCAGTGATTAGTCTAAGGTACGAGCACATAACCCAAGCCACACTATGAGGGCCTTTCCCTGGATTTTTCAAATTAGACCAGAAGGGATGCCTCTTAGACTCCTGGGCCACAGAACTGCTATCACATGAATTGAATGTGTCCTTGGCTCTGCTGTTCACACACAGGATTTACAAAGTCCATCTTCAATGGGAGAGAAGTCAGCTGATAGGCAGATGGAGGCAGACATTTTGGAAAGGAAGATTCTTAATGCTTTGGAACTTCCGGTTCTAGTTATCAGCAGCTAGAGGCCCACTGCTACAGTTAGGTTCTTCAGAAGGAGACAGTGAAGGCAGGATTTGGCATACTGTATATTTTTAGCAATCAATGCCGATATATCCAACATTATGCATTGGAGAGAGCATATATTATCTTTCAGAAAGAGGTCTCTTCATTGTTTTCAATGAAGCAAGGGATGCCAGCTCGACAGGCAAGTGTGGGCCATCTCTGCAGGCTCCAAAGCTGCACAGCACTGTGAGGTTCAAAATTTTGAGGGCCTTTTGCCTGGATGATCCCCTCCCACAGGAAAAGGTCCCATTGTCCCAACTATGTCTTTATCTTTAGTTACTAGCCTGTCTTGGTTGGGTATTTTCCTTCTCTGGAGTTTGTCTTTCTGTTAAGCCAGAATTTAGTCATCTTTTTTCTTGTTGTAGAACCTGCATGAAGTCTCTTTGTGAGGGAGAGAACAGAAGCCCTCTGGCTTTCACACTTGGTTTTCACTGTCTGTTAATCACCTGCACCTTTTCTAGAACTTTTTTCTAGAAGAGTGGTTTTCAAAGGAGGTCCCAGGACCAGCAGCATCAGCATCACCTTGAAACTTCTTAAAAATACAAATTCTTTGGCCCTCCCTCAGACCTCCTTAACCAGAACAATTGAGGTGGACCCAGAAATCTGTGTTTTACCAAACCTTCCAGGTCATTCTGATTGATAGTAAAGATGAGATTCATGGTCTTAGAATGTCAATATTACTTAGTAATAGCCATTGAATAACACTGCCTTTTTACTTACAAAGTCCCAGCGCACTAGCTGGGATGATGAAACATCTGATGCATTATACCAGCTAGTGCGTTCCCTTCTACTGGTGTACCACCCCAGTTCACCATTTTTGTGAGTTTTAGCCTTCATACCTCCACCTTGTGCCGGGAGCTGTCTAGGCTCTACCTACCCAGTCATTGAGTCCTTAAGTTGTGCTAAAGCTAGTTTAAGCTGGAATTCTACCACTTCGCACTGAATGAATCCTGATCGATACATCTGAAACAGTTAAGTGTGCCTATGGGGAATGTGTTTTTATTAACATTATCAGTAATAATCATTTAGTAGCACATTATCATGGAGTGCATTGCTGCTTACAAAGTGCTCTCATATGTTACTTCATGGATTAGAGCAATGAAGCTGCCAGGGGAAGGGCAAGGCTGATTCTATTGTAGATGCATATGGCTCTCTATATCTTTGGATCAGATTTAGTTTTTCTTTCATTATGATATGAAACATAATAACGTGAAATAAAGTAGAAACTTCTGATTGCTCACACTAGTGCAAGATGCTCTCATTCTTTTATTGCCTTTAATTGAAACTTGCTTCTAAATTCTCCCGAGGCATGAAAAGATAAAGACCTGTCCTCTGACATCCTCAGAGGCCTTTTATGCACGATGTGCTGTCACTGGATGACACTATCCATCCACAAAGCATATGACAGTATTCAATGACAATATTTCTCACATTCTCTCTGGGTATATATGCAGTTTCCAAATGACACACTTGATTGTATCATTTTGGCAGTGCTTACATTCAATACCAATCACTACTCTCAGCTAACTGTTATTTATATCAGTGATTAAGACAGATGAACATATTTTTCTATTGTACAGTTTCCGTATTTTGCATCTGCATTCTTGGTTTCTAGTTGTTTAAAACTGAAATTAGTAGTCTTTGTATATATATTTTTCATACTTTCTTCTCATCTGAGGATTTTTTTTATTCCTATCAGAGAGAGGGAGAGAGATGGGGGAGAGAGAGACCTCAATTGGTCTCCTCCCATATACTGTCTGACTGGGATCGAACCCATAACCTTTTGGTGCATGGGACGAAGCTCCAAACCACTGGGCCACCTGATCTGGCCAGGGCACTCCTGTAGATATTTTCATTATAGATATGTTGATCAATTAACCAGAAAACATTTGTTTTAACACCTTGTATGAGATAGGTATTAAGTTAGATAGTATGGCAGAGAAAAGAAAATGTGTAAAACATCAAAGTTTAAAAACCACTATCAGCAGCTAGGTGAGTTTCTTAGCTTGGTTTTCTTAGATTTGAGTTTGACATCGGAATTCTTGTGCGAGTGATTGAGGGAATGTTCTCAGGAAAACCCTACAAGGGAATGAGGGAAACAGAACAGAACAGAGAAGATCATAAAACATGTAGCTTCTGATTGTTCTTACTGCAGAGCCTTGGTGAGCAAATCATGCAACACGGTTCAGCCTATACAGAGAAGGGCTATTTCGCCCTTTACACTAGTTAGCCATTGACTGTTGGTTGCCTCCAGGGAAAGATAGCATATTACCTCAGACATCTTTGGTGGAGTCAGTTCCCATCATCCAAGGGCAATCTTTCAGAACAGGTTGCAGGTATGAAACTTTAGCAACCAACAAGTGCAGCAGCTGGGCAATTGGACAGGGCAGCCAGAACATCTCATGTGTAAGAAATGATTACTTGTAATTCTAATAATAATGACAATGAGGTTAATAATAATGAACAAGATATAGTGCTTAAAATACGTCAGATACTGTTTTGAGTATTTCACAGCTTTTGATTCACTTAATCCTCACAACCCTGTGAGGTATGTAATATTATTATCCCCATTTTACAGATGAGGAAACTACGAATGACTGCGATTCAGAAATCATGCAGGAAGTGAAGGCCAACAGAACCCAGGCATGGTGGAAAGTGTAATCCAGGCAATATGCCTATGGGGAAAGAATAGGCAAGACTTGGTGCTAGTCTGAAAGATGACTTTCCAGACAGATGTGGTTCTGACACAGGTAAGAATTGGGAGCTACACTGATAATAATGAGGATATTGATAATAATATGCTACTATTCACTAAGTACATGCACCAACAGTCTAATTAAATTTCCACAATAACCTGGTGAGATAGGGTTCGGATTTTAGAGAAAGCTAATGACCCAGTGTTTGTGATCAGCTTAATGGCACTCAGAGAGGTGCCCCACCTGAGTTTTCAGACCAAGTCTTTACTACATAGGTGAAAATGTTTTCATTTGTTACAACTATGAGAAAAAAGATTAAATAAATTTGAAGAGTGTTATGGACTGAATTGTGCAAATGATTTCTGAGTGTCCCTGCAAAAATCATGTTGAAGCCCTAACCCCCAGTGTGATATTTGCAGAAAGGAACTTTAAAGAGGTAATTAAGATTAAGTGAGATTATAAGGGTGGGGTTCAATCCAATAAGACTGGTATCCTCCTAAGAAGAGGAAGAGACATTAGGTATACAGAGGACATACAGAGGCATACAGGGCATACTGAGGAAAGACCATGTGAGGACACAGCAAGAATGTAGTCCTGTACAAGCCAAAGAGAGAGGCCTTAGGAGAAACCAATCCTGCCGACACCTTGATCTTGAAATTGTAGTCTTCAGATCTATGAGAAAATAAATGTCTGTTGTTTGTGCCACATAGTCTGCAGTGTTTTTTATAGTAGCCATAGCTAACTATCACAGAGACCAATGTTAGACAGAACTAGTGACTGAAACAATTATTATCAACTATATTGAACACACAATTAAATGTCAGAATGTAGCTGATCCATACATATAATTCGACCCAATATACTAACGGTATTAGTTTGCTGGGGCTGCCATAACAAAGTACCACAGATTGGGTGGTTTAAGAAATTGAAATTTATTTTCATATAATTCTGGAAACCAGAAGTTCAAGATCAAGGTGTCAGCAGGGTTGGTTTCTTCTGAGGCCCCTCTCCTTGGCTTGTAGATGGCTGTCTTCTCCCTGTGTCTTCACATGGTCTTCCCTTTGTATATGTCTATGTCTAATTTTCCTCTTCTTAAAAGGACACCAGACTTATTTGGGCCCACACTAATGATCCATTTTAAGTTAATTACCAAATATAGTCACATTTGGAGGTAATGGGGGCATTACCTCCCCATAATGATGTATCTGCTGTACATCATTAGAATTTCAACATAAGAATTTTAGGGGAAACAATTCAGCCCATAACACTGACCCTTTGTGAAAAAACTGAAAGTGCTTTCTAGATGAAATATGTCAATCTCCTGAGAAAATTAGCTGCAGATGTTTCTTTTTGTTGTAGTCATCTTGTATTGTACCAAGTAACTTTACCAAAAAGTCCACAGTGGATTAGATCAGCAGCTGAAACAGGAGTCGTGAAGAGGTTTGCCTGCTATGAGAACTCTCCCTAATACCTTGCTTTCAACTGAGCAGGGAAAATCAGTCCAAACATACCCTTTCTTCTGGTGGGACTGCAGTTAAAGCATACAGAGAGACAGAAGTAAGAAACAGAAACTAAAGCACAGACAGAGAGATGCCGAATCATAGGAATGGTTGAGTGACGGAGCTGGGAGCCACAGATGCCTTCCGTGCTGAATGTTGCGTCTTTGCTCTCAGATCCATTCCCTACACTGCCCTCCCCACCCCCCCCCACCCCCCCGCCCCATGCACTGATCTGTATGACTAACTTCTGGTGATGCTAAGCCAGTGGAAGACACTAGGAGGAGATCTGACTGCAACAAGGAAGGGAAAGCCAGGATATTTTTCCTGTCTTAGTTGGTGACTCAGGCAGACACTCTATGACTGTCATGATTCCAGCTCTGGCTGAGGTCACCTCCTTTAATAGTCCCAGCTCCCGCCAGGCAGGCCCACCATGGCTCCATTTTACTCCACGTGGCCATGCTTTGTGGGTTCTAGTAATACCCTATCTCCCTTTGTCTCACCAGCCATGAGAGCAATGGCAATTATTGCTGTTTTTAATGGGCTCCACCATCCCCTGTTGTGCCTTTTACCTCTTTCGTCATTGCGAAATCAGTTCCTCTGTTAAATTTCTTCTACTAGGGTAATTTCTGTAATTCAGACTGCACCACAATCTATCCTTTCCTAAGGAGATGAATTTTAGAATTGCCGTCAAGGCACCATCTAGTCTATCCGTAAGTATATTATGAGTAGCATTCTGTTTCCAGTCTTCGGTGTGCATTGTGTAGATAGCTTTTGGAGTTTCTTTTCTTTCCCATATGGCTTTACAGTATATGCTCATCATTTAAGAGAGTTTGAGCATGTCTTGGAACTTAAGAGTCCAGCATCACTCAGGCAATGCCCTATAGGGTAGCAGCACTCTTATTCAAAAGGAAAATTGTTTAATCAGGCTGTGAGGTATATTTTTCATGGTTTAAGTTGATGCATAATATTAAAAGCATATTTGGAAAAACAAATATGACTAGGCATCATTTCAAATTAAATTTATAGGGAGGAATTTTTCAATTTAAATCCACTTAAAGGAATTTAGCATATCTATGGGATGCCAATGGATAGAGCTTGACACTCAAATCCCAGACCAAAGTCAGGAGGAAGATGGCTGTGTAAGTCCAAGGTTGTTACATGCCACAGACATTAATCCTGAGTTTTCCAGCCAGTTACAGCAGTGCCACATAGAAAACAGCCTCATCATTAAATCAAAGGATAGGGTTTTCCTTGTGATAGTCTGGAGTATGGCTCACTGACAGGCTTTAAAGTAACGCTTCTTGCAACACAACTCTGCTGGGAGAAACCAGGATACCCGAGCCTTCTGCTGTACATCATACTGAGTGGAGTGACCAAAATCCAGTTGATCTGGAGAGCTGCCTTAGAGGTAGCCAAAGCCTTTGCAGAAAGAGAATGAGCTTTGAGTACAAAGAATAAAAAAATCTTCCTAGGTGTGGTGTGAATAAGAAAAAGAGGACTGACTCACTACAAAAGAGGCTTGGATTTGTGCTGAGGGAAGATCAGCTTGAGCTCACCTGGTCTCAATTTCAGAGAGGTGTGGCAAACCTGGAAGGATAGGGTTCCTGGCTAAAAGATTGCTTCCATAACGGACTTGAAAGCTTCCTGGAAACAGCACATTCTAAGGGAATGAGATAAATAAGGGCCAACAGGGCCTTTCCCCCATGAGCAATTTCCTTGTGATAATGGCTTCAGAGTGGGTCTTCACATCAAACCAGGCTAGGGGCATCTTTAGGGAAAAGGAACAGCTGCAGGAGAGCTGGAGCTTCCACCCGGGCAGAAGAGGCAACAGCACCAGGAGTGTGAGCTTCCTATTTCCTTACTGTGGTCAGTTTTGCTTATACGTTATTTTTTTTCAGTCAATGATACTTTCTTGCAGAAGGAAAAATGGTAAAATCATGAAAAAATGTCAGTGTATTTTTCCTAAATGATAACTGATTTAAATGATCTGTGCTGTTATTCATTTCAATATTAATGGTATTATGGCAATTATATAGATAATGTTTTACTGATTTATTTGGAATAGATATTTGCATAATTATTTTATTAGTATTTTCTATTTGTGGTATAAGGCTAGTAAGACAAATCATTGCATGTTGATGAACAGCATAAGAGAGACTGTTTTTTTTTTTTCTTGAACTTTAATGCTTTCAGTGAAAGGACCTCAAGACATATGCTTCTTTGAGATAAAATACATTTGCATCTCTGTCTTTTCCCTCACATCATGGGTCTCTGCCTTCACCCCCTCGGATGTTGGCTCAGAGGCATGTCTTATCTCTTCCTAACATGCAACCTGCCATGTTATATTTCTTAAATAAATGAAAACCTTGTTTAAACAGAGAACAAGTATAATGATCACCTCACCTGTTTAAATGACTGCGCAAGTATGCTTTGGTCACTGTCATTAAAAATGTGTTTACTTGGCAAATTCTACTGCTGTATGAATTACTCTACAAGCATTCCCCACAATAGTTATTAGGAGATGAAAATGTAGTTAAGTACTTCCACATGTATGTTAAAATTAAATGTGGCAGTTTAATAAAGTGAAAAAGGAATAGGTTTTGGAGTTGGAGCTTAATTCTAATTGTAGGTTTTCCATTCACTTCTGGTGTGACCTTGGGTAATATATTTGACCTTGTTATGGCCTTAGATGCTACACCTATAAAATCAGAATAAAATCCACTTTATTAAGTTATATTGAGAAGGTGATGCTGTATGATGACACCTGACAGGATACTTAGTACAGAGAAGAAACTTGCTCGTTTTAGAATTTTAATTTTCATATTATATTTTAAATTCTTCTACTTTAAGAATTCGTTGGCAATATTGAATTTATATAGAAGTTTAAAGCTGACTTTGTTAGTATCTTCCAAGAGTGAGTCAAATGTACATTTCCTTAAGATAACAGAGAAATGGGGCAAGTCATCTTAGCTCTGGTGATTTTCTCTTGCCTTTTTGATCATTTAGCATCACCTTCCATTTTAATTTTAAAATTTTCAAATGTTCTCAAGACAAGCATTTTCTAGTTCTGTAGAAAACCATTCAAAATTTACATCCTAGGGTGGACTAATCAGTTGGCAACATTCTGAATATTTACAAAAACAGCTTGACAAGTTCATTTAAAGAGAAAGGGGTATAAGTAATGGGCATCAAAAACCCCCTACGGGCATGGACTCAAGCTGCTTGACTTTTTCTCAATGACTAGTTTACGGTTTTAAAGGACCCACATAAAGAACACTCTTTGTAGAGGATAATACCATTACAACATCACTGCTGCTAACAAGGTCTGCTGGGATGCTGGCTAGGGAATGGAGACATGTTCCTGGGCTTCATTTCCTTCTAAACGAGGGCATATTTTGAACAGAACACCTATCATATTATTTCAGAGATCTAAAAAGAAACTGGGTTTAGAAGCAATGTGATGTCATAAAAGGATATGAGTTTCAGAGTCAGATGTACTCCTGAGGTGATATTATAGCTGGACACATTGGGAGTAGTCATGTATTTATCGGTGCCTTGGTGTCTGAAAAGTAGGGACCATCCAGTTAACAGGATGGTTGGGAGAATTTAAGTGACATAATACATGTAAAAGCACCTGGCATATACCAGATATTCAAAGGAATCACTGCTTTGTTTTTTTTTTACTAATGGTATTATTTATAATTTTAATGGTTAAAACACCAATCCTAACAGGCCAAGGAGATTTGGAAACCCCAGAGTTCTCATGAAGAAACTGGTTAAGGACTTCTGTGAAGTCATATCATGAACATATGGAGTAGATTTCCAATTTGAACACACTGTGGCCTCAGGATTAAGATTAAAATTATTGACTTTTACCCACCCTGGAAAGTCTGACAAGAGTTCAATACATTTGACCCCTCACAAACCTTACTTAGTTTGCCAAAACCAAGAGGCCAGGAAATGTTAGATGAAGAAATTTCTCTGCTTCCAAGACTTCAGAATTCATCTGATTTAAAGTTCAGGGTTATATATACAGCTGACCTCTTATGAGATTGATCATGAAGACTTCTTAATGCTGTGACCATTTTTTCTTCTCTCCTCCATTTACATTTCTGGTGGCACATCTTAGAGGTTAAATCACTAGCTCAACCAGAGCATTTTCTTCAGCATTACTCCTTAGCTCATTCCCAAAGTTATGCTACAGTTGGATGAGGTTCAGTTGCTTCTGAGAGCCTGTTGTTTGACATTCAGATTCCTTTCACATGAGTTTATCCTTCATAACTCATAGCTGATCATTAATAATAAATGCTGTCATGAGTATGTTATGTGAAAAGTAATTTTTAAGAGGCTGAACTTTGAAGGCAAGACCTATTAGGCTGTAGCTAGATATTTAAGTTATAAGGATTCTTATTTCCTCTCTGAATAAAAATTTCTTTCTGTATCTTTCTGATGAACCTTCTCATCTAATGCAGTTGTGTAATAAAATTATAGATTTAAAAAATGTCAGCACTGAGGGTTCATTATTATACTAGTAAGATAACGGATAAAAATATTTTCTTCGAAAGGTAATTTTTCAAAACATACATATTTCATGAAAGAGAATAAAATTGCATTAATATATGAAAGGATACTTGAGGCCCAGGTCAGTTTTAAAAATAGAAAACTAAGTTGCTATGTGTTCATTGAATTTTGGGTAAATGAGTGTGTGTTTATTTTTCCCAACATCATTTATCTTTACCCCATTGTACGCATATATTCTTGCCTCCTATGTCAGAGATTATTTGACATATAGGTGTGGGCTTTCTATTTCTTTCTATTGATGTATGTGTTTGTTTTCAATTCCAGTACCATGCTGCTTTGATTACTGTAGCCTTGTAGTAGAGTTTGATATCAGGTAGTGTGGTACCTCCTACTTTATTCTTCTTTCTCAAGGTTGCTGTGGCTATTCAGGATCTTTTGTGGTGCCATATAAATTTTGGATTAGTTGTTTTAGCTTTGTGGAAAATGCTATTGATGTTTTGTTAAGGATTGCACTGAACTTTTAGATTACCTTGGGTCATACAGATATTTTAATTATGTTAGTTCTTCTTATCCATGAGCCGTGTACATCCTTCCATTTTTTCTACCTTTTAACATTTCTTTCTACAATGTTATAGTTTTCTGAGTACAGGTCTTTTACCTCCTTAGTTAAGTTTGTTCCTAGGTATTTTATTCTTTTTGAGGCAATTGTAAATGACATTGTTTTCTTAATTTCACTTTCTGATAGTTTGTTATGGTATATAAAAATGCAACTGATTTCTGAATATTATTTTTTATACTATGACTTTACTGAATTCATTTTTTAGTTCTAATATTTATGGTGGATTTTTTAGGGTTCTCTCTATATAGTATCATGTCATCTACAAATGACAGCTATCCTTCTCCCTTTCCCATTTAGATGTTTTTTATTTCCTTTTCTCGTATGATTGCTGTGGCTAAGACTTTCAATACTATATCGAAAATAGACATCTTTATTTTGCTCCTGATCTTGAAGAAAAAGTTTTCAGCTTCTTACAATTGAGGATGATGTTAGTTGTGTGTTTATCATAAATAGCCTTTATTATATTGAGGTATATTGCCTCTAACTAAACTTTACTAAGTGTTTTTATCATAAATGAATGTTGCATTTTGTCAAATGCTTTTTCTGCATCTATCGATATGATCATGAGGCTTTTATCCTTCATTTGTGTACATGGTGTATCACATTAGTTGATTTGCCAATATTGTACCAACCTTGGATCCCAGGAATAAATCCCATTTGGTAATGGTGTATGATCTTTTCAACGTATTGCTGAATTTGGTTTGCTAATACAGTGAAACCTTGGATCTCAAAAGTCTTGGGTCTTGAAAAATTCAGTTCTTGACCAAGTTCTTTATGGAAAAAAGGTCTTGATTGTCTAACAAAACTCCTGGTCTTGAATCTTGTCTTAACAAACCTTTCATGCTGATACCTGTATAATCAGTCACACATCTCTCAGGTGATAAACAAAGGAGATTTGATTTTGAACAAATCACTTCTCAAAGAGTTTTCTGAAACAAATTAAGTTCAGGAACTGGGGTTCCACTGTATTTTGTTGATGATAGTTGCATCTATGTTTATTAGGGGTATTGGCCTATAATTTTCTTTCTTTGTAGTGTTTTTATCTGCTTTTGGTAATGGTAATTCTGGCCTTGTAAAAGGAGTTTGGGAGCCTTCCTTCCTCTTACATATTTTGGAATAGTTTGAAAAGTATAGGTATTAATTCTTAATGTTTGGTAAAAAACTTCACCTGTGCAGCCTTCTGGTCCAGGACTTCTGTTTGTTCGAAGTTTTGTTTGTTAGAAGTTGTTGGTTAGATTTTCAGTCATTATGTTTTAATTCTAATTTATCTCAAGGTATCTTTTGATTTCTTCCTTGATCTTGTTGTTAACCCAGTGATTGTTTAGTACTATGTTGTTTAGGCTCCATGTCTTTGTATGCTTTTCAGTTTTTTCCTGTAGTTGATTTTTAGTTTCATACCATTGAAATTGGAAAAGATGCTTGATATGATTTCAATATTCATAAATTCATTGAGACTTTTTGTACCCTAACATGTGATCTATCCTTGAAAATGTTCCATGTATACTTGAGAATAATATATAGTGTACTGTTTGGGGGTGAAATGCCTGAAAAAATATTAATTGAATTCATCTGTTCTAATATGTCATTTAAAGCTGCTCTTCCCGTGTTGATTTTCTGTCTGGATGATCTATCCATTAATGTCAGTGGAGTGTTAAAGTCCCATACTATGTCTGTATTACCGCCAATCTCTTCCTTTATGTTCATCAATATCTGTTCTATACATTTAGTTGCTCTTACATTGGGTGAGTAGGTGTTTTTAAGAGTTATGTCCTCTTGTGGAATTGATCTCTTTATCATTGTGAAATACTCTCTTCTTTGTCTCATATTATGGGCCTTGTTTTAATGTCTCTTTTGTCTGATATAAGTATTATTACTCCTGTTTCCATTTGCATGATACATCTTTTTCCAGCTGTGTGTGTCTTTTTTAAAATAGTTTTTTTTTTTTTAAGACTTTTAGAGAGTGGGGAATGGAAGGAGAAAGAAAGGGAGAGAAACATCAGTGTGTGGTTGTCTCTCACACACCGCCTACTGGGGACCTGGCTTGCAACCCAGGCATGTGCCCTGACTGGGAATTGAACCAGCAAACTTTTGGTTCACAGGCCCATGCTCAATCCACTGAGATACATCAGCCAGGGCTATCTTTTGAAGTGAAGTGGATCTCTTGTAGGCAGCATATGTTTGGGTCTTGTTTTTTTTTTTTTTTAATCTCTTCAGCTACACACTGTTATTTGAATTTAAAGTAATTATTGGTAAGTATGTAGTTATTGACATTTTATTAATTGTTCTTGACTTTCTGTAGCTCCTTTTGGTTTCTTTTTTACTCTCTAGTGTGTAAATAAATTTCTGTAGTGTTGTGTTTGTATTCCTTTCTCTTTATTTCTTGTATATCTCTTGTGGATCATTGGTTTGTGGTTACCATGTGCTTTATATATACCAGGCTATGTTTATAACAGTCTACTTAAGTTAATGGTTGCTTAAGTTTAAACACATTCTAAAATTATACCAGTTTTACTTTACCTCCACATTTATGTTTTTGTCATTATTTTTTACATCTTATGTGTGTGTTAGTGTGCATTCCTTAATTTATTGTATAATTACACATGATCTTCCTACTTTTGCCTTTTCACTTTTGTACTAACATTACATTAGGTTGATCCACTGCTTTTATTATGTGTTTGCCTTTGTCAGAGTAATTTTTTTCTGTTCTATATTTTCTTATTCATATGCTTTTATCTTTTCTTCTTAAAAGCAGTCCCGGTAACATATTTTGAAATACTGGTTTAGTAGTAATGATCTCCTTTAGTTTTTTCTTGTCTGGGAATCTCTTTTTCTCTCTTTCAATTCTAAATAATAATCTTGCTGGGTAGAGTAATCTTGTTTGTAGGTTCTTTTTTTTAAAGTATATTTTATTAATTATGCTATTACAGTTGTCTCATTTTTCTCTTCCTTTTATCCTTTCCTTCCTGCACCCCCCTCCTTCCAGCATTCTCCCAACCCCTTAGTTCATGTACATGGGTTGTACATTTAAGTCTTTGGTTTCTCTGTTTCCTATATTATTCTTAACCTCCCCCTGTCTATTTTGTGCCTACCAGTTATGGTTCTTACTCCCTGTATTTTTTCTCCCATTTTCCCCTGCTCCCCTCCCCACTGATAATCCTCCATGTTATCACAGATCTCCATTTCTGTGATTCTGTTCCTTTTCTAGTTGTTTGCTTAGTTTGTTTTTGTTTTTATTTTTTAGGTTCAGTTGTAGATAGCTGTGAGTTTGTTGTCAGTTTACTGTTCATAGTTTTGATCTTCTTTTTCTCAGATAAGACCCTTATTCATTTTATATAATAAGGGCTTGGTGATGATGAACTCCTTTAACTTGACCTTATCTGGGAAGCACTTCATCTGCCCTTCCATTCTAAGTGATAGCTTTGCTGGATAGAGCAATCTTGGATGTAGGTCCTTGACTTTCATGACTTGGAATACTTCTTTCCAACTCCTTCTTGCCTATAAGGTCTCTTTTGAGAAATCAGCTGACAGTCTTATGGGAACTCCTTTGTAGGTAATTCTCTCCTTTTCTCTTGCTGCTTTTAAGATTCTCTCCTTATCTTTAATCTTGGGTGATTTAAGTATGGTGTGTTTTGGTGTGTTTCTTCTTGGATCCAACTGCTTTGGGATTCTCTGAGCTTCCTGGACTTGCATATCTAGTTCCTTCACCAGATTGGGGAAGTTTTCCTTCATTATTTGTTCAAGTAAGTTTTCGATTTCTTGCCCTTCCTCTTATCTTTCTGACATTCCTATGATTCGGATGTTGGAATATTTAAAGTTGTCCCAGAGGTTCTAAGCCTCTTCTTATTTTTTAAAATTCTTGTTTCTTCACTCTGCTCCAGTTGAATGTTTATTTCTTCCTTTTGTTCCAAATTATTGATTTGAGTCCCAGTTTCCTTCCCTTCACTGTTGGTTCCCTGTATGATTTTCTTTATTTCTCTTTGTATAGCCTTCACTTTTTGCTTTATTTTGAGATCATATTCAATCATTTCTGTGAGTATCCTGATCACAATGTTTTGAACTCTGCTTTTGATAGGTTGGCTATCTCCTCATCGCTTAGTTCTTTTTCTGGAGTTTTGATCTGTTCTTTCATTTGGGCCATGCCTCTTTCTCTCAGCACACCAATCTGGATGAATGTTTCTTCTTTAACTCCTTGTTTGTTGGACTTCCATACAGTTCAATTTTCTAGAAGTTCTAGTTGCTTTTTGTTTTTAAATTGGTAGATATCCTTCTTTCGGTTGTGCAATGAAGTGAAGTCTATCTACCTGTACCTCCATCTTGGCTGGAAGCCCCATTCACCTTGTTTGTGGATATCTTGTGCCAATCTCCTCTAGCATGCAAAATTTCTGTTGAGAAATCAGATGACAATCTCATGGGTACTCCCATGTACATAAATAGCTGCTTTTCTCTTGCTACTTTTATGATTCTCTCTTTGTTTTTACCCTTTGGCATTTTAATTATGATATGTCTTAATGTGGCCCATTTGGGATTCATCTCTGCATTTGCTGTACTTGTATGTCTATTTCCTTTACCAGGTAAGGAAAATTTCCATCATTATTTCTTCAAACAGGTTTTTAATCCCTTGCTTTCTCTTTGCCTTTTGGTACCTCAATGGTGAAAATGCTGGCACACTTAAATTAGTCCCAGAGGTTCCTTAAACTTATTTATTTATTTATTTATTTATCTATCTTCAGATTGCATGATTTTTACTTCTTTGTAAAGCAGGTAGTCACCGATGTGATCCTCTGCTTCATCTAATCTGCTGTTGATTCTCTCTAATGTATTCTTTATTTTAGTTAATTACATTTTTTGTTTTTGAATGTTTCTATTTTATGTTTTCTTTCTCCATTTTTATGGTTCATAGCTCTTTGTTAAATTCACCCTGAGCATTCTTATATCCAGTGTTTTGAACTCCGCATCTGGTAGACGGCTTGTCTCCATTTTGTTTAGTTCTTTTATTGGAGTCTTGTTCTGTTCTTTCACATGGGACATTTCTTTGTCTACTCATTTTGGCCGACTCCCAGTGCTTATTTACATGTGTTAGAAAGCACTGGAATATCTCCTGGTGATGGCAGAGTTGTCTTATGTAGTAGGTGTCCTGGGATGCTCAGTGGTGCAGTCTCCCTGCTCACCAAATTCTGTTGCTCTAGATGTGTCCCTGTGTGTGTTGTGTGTGTCCTCCGGTTATGGTTTAGCCTTGATTGCTGCTGAGACATTGGTGGGTGGGACTGACCCATCAGGCTGACTAGTTATGGGTATGGCCATGATTATAGTGGATGAGCTCGTGTATGGGGGCCCACTCCAAAGAGCATGATTCACTTTGGTGAGATTATGATGCTTGCCAAGTCTGCTCTTTGGATGTGTTGTGTGTGGAGCAGGGTGGGTTGTGCTCTGATGTGGTCTGAAGCAGGACCGTGGGTGTAGTGCATATGGGGCTTCTTGGGAGGGTTCTGGAGCAGGGATCAATGTCAGCCACTGCCTGTGCGCTACCTGGGACAACTTGGTAAAAGCTACAAAGTGATCTTCAGTTAATTGCAAACTGTGATAGGCTTGGAAGCTCTGGGAAGAATTTTAGCTGTGAACTGAGGCTGGCTGCCATTAGTGCCAGGCTTGGGGCTGCTTAGAAGGGGGTACAGGGCATGCCAAGGCCAGCTACTGTTGGTTTCAACCTTTGAGAAATTTTAGAAAAGTCCACAGCTTGAACTGAGACATGTTATTTGTGTGGAAAAAGCTGCTGAAAGAGGTTCTGGCCAGGCACTTGAAAGTTGAGGCAGGGTCTCAGGGAATCAGCATGTGTAGGTGAACAATGTTTGCCTAGTTAATGGAGAACTCAGATTTGGGCCCTACCTGCACCTGCTAACTGGGTCGAGGGAGTGCTCAGCAAAGGAATAATGGTGTCTGATAGCACTTCTGTCCCGAAGAGAGAGTTCGAGACTTGCATATTTTTAAACCCCGATGAGCATTAGCAATAAAGAAGAGCATTTGAAGTTGCAGGACAGGAACACAGAAGTAATAAGTAAAATCTCTGTGAGAAAGGCTGTAAAGTTGATGGGATCTAAAGCAGAGACAGCTGAATTGGTCTCTCAGAATATATGGGACTCTGATTCTATGGGGGCAAAACAGGCAGTGTGATGGTTTTGGATACTGTTAGGTGTGTAGGCTGGTGGCAGGAACTTGAGTGGGTTTCCAACTGATGGATTTCATTATCTCAGCAGGATGGGAATTGAGGTCATCTACAGCGAGGGAGGGGAAAATTGGTAAGTTAGAGTTTCAAGAGAGTTGAGAAGATTTAGAACAGCTTTGTGGAGAAGACAGAAAGCTGACTAGAGAAGCATAGAAAGTTTGTTGAGCAATTTTTATTTTTAGATAGGGACATTAAGACATGGGGAGGTTATACAAGTTGCTCAACATCTCTCAAATCCAGAGAACAATTGAGGCTTGAATCTTTTTGATTCCACAGCCACAGTTTTTAACATTGCTAATAAATTGGCCCACCTAGCACCTCATCTATGTTTCTTTTGTCACTTTTCACCTCCATCTTATTATCATGTTTATTCATATGAAGCTTTGTCTCTCTTAGTGATTTCAGGGTACAGGCTCCATCTCTCAATTTATCCTTGTATTCCTATATTCCCTAGCACACTTCCAATCACAGAGAGGAAGCTCAGTAAATATTTATTGAGTGAGTAAAGGGCTGAATAAAGAAAGGAAAAGCTGTATGAAAGCATAGGAAAAGCCTTTTCTCTTCCTGGGGTTCACTTCCTTATTCACATGCATGGTTGGCTCCATTTCTGTTTCACATTTCTGGCTTAGACATTGCTGGAGCCTCTTCCTATTATAATGATGGCTTGGAGAGGCATACATTAAAATCAAGTGAAGCAATGAAGTGTGAAAAAGAAGGGTTGTTGTATTTTGGAAATTTATCTTTTTAAAAATTATTTTATTATTTTATTTTCTTGGAGTATAGACACGGCCTAAATGCTGACACTGGGGAGGTTCCCTTTTCCTCAATATAACCAACATTACAGAGTTTATGTCCTTGTCTTTCATTCTCAAGGATATAAACAAACATTGATTTTGGCCAAAGCTCTGACCTTGTGGGTGACTATGGCCCCCTGGAGTTAAATTCTAACTGAGATTTTCCTGCTGGGACTCAAATTCTATCATTTTGTACTATATTTACCAATGATGTTACACTTTATCTTTCCCTTAGCAAATATTTAATTTGTTGAGAGAAAATATGTCATGAATGCATTACTCATAAGTTTCCATATTCCCAAAGATACGGTCAAGTGGCTGAGATAAAGCTTATGGGGTCCTATTAACACTATTGAAACAAAGCCAAGAGTCAAGTTTTAGTGAATTTAAAAGTGGAAGAGATAGGTATCGTACAGAGGCTAACGGAAATATGCTACATGATTTGATATGGCCAGTTAGTTGATCAGTCATCAGCGCTTCCTTTGCAAAGGTTTGCTTAGCTTTGAAATCAAATAGTTTAAGAAATAAGGATCCAGAAATCAAGACAATGTGTCTTACCCACTGGAAATTTGGGAAACTCACTCCTTTTTTCAATTCCATCCTCTGTTCTGTTAAACTTACGGGTACTAATGGATAAAACTAAGGACTGACTGAAATTTCGAATCCTCTATTTGTGTACTGTTACCTAAGCTTCTGAACTGAAACACCTCTGAGAGAATAAAATACCCTTTGACGCTGATAGTTCTGAGATTACTGAAACACATAGTATTTTAGAAAACTGAACTAGGCTGCTTGAAGAAGAGTTTTTTTTTTTTTATTGATAAGCACACTTAAAAACTTGTTATTTGTATTGCAAGCTGAAATCTGACCATAAAAGCAGTTCTCTTGATTTCCCAAGTGACCTCATAAAAGGGTTTGGACTAACTTGTTCCAATTCCAAAATCCAAAGAAAATAAATTTTATCCAGATGTGGGGCTTGGAGATTCGTGTTGCCTTACAAACAAAACAGGATATTTGTTTTTGGAAAATCTTACTACTGTATATAATCTAAATACAGGTTACATGTATTTTTTCATTCTTGTCACAGTTTCTCATTCTTAGCCTCTGAATGCCACTTTCCTATTTCTGAGTCTCCAGCACTTCTGTGTTTGTCTACACCGAACATGATTAAAATGATATTTTCATATTTCAATGTAGTTGGAGCTCCTTAAAGCAAAGGGTTGTAAATGCAAAAAAAAAAAAAAAAAAAGATATGCAGTTCCCTAATGGCTTATTACCATCACATTTGCAATTCAGATCAGCTCTAAATTGACTGAAATTTTTAAACACATAGCAGGCAGTTTAAACTAATGATTGTCTGGAGGTTCACATCTGACATGAACTAAGCTTCTGTTCAAAACAAATTGCAAATAATTCCTCCCTTAGAGTCAAAATGTCACTTTTAAAACTCCATGTTATCGCTAGATTTTTGTCAGTTACATACAAAAAAATCTGCTTTGTAGTGAGTGTTCTACCTTTGAAAGGACTGCGTGACATCATTTTCCTATTTAAAAAAACACAACACAACAACACGTAAGGATATCTATGGTTCTCCATCAGTTTCACCAGGAATCAACCCCCCTTCCCCCTCTTCCCCTTCAAAAATCCTAATTGTGAAGTAAAACACCCTTGGGGCAGTGGAAGCCCAAGTTGCTTAGCAACCCTCAGCAGGTAGCTGGGATGCAGCTGCAGCTGTCCTGATTCTTTCCTAAGAACCTTCTTATTACTGTTTGTGTTAATCTTTAACCAGGCTTTTAAACCACAGTCTTTCTCTTCCGTCTCTTGTTAGATTGCAGGGGCCTACTCAAATGTTGTCCCAGAGGTAATGGTCTTAAGGGTGGCTATTGAATGTTTGGAGAGTGATAAGCACTGAAAGGGATTAGAATGCATGTTCCAACTAACCTTATTTTACATTCTTGAAAAATATCACGAAAATTGTAGCCTAATAGGAACAATGGCTGGTGTTGACACATAGCTCAAACCCTGCTTTTGCTCCCAGCTTGTAAATATGGTGAGGCCCTCTCACTATAATTCTTCCTTTTTAAAAGGCCCACGTTCTCCTACAAAGACCACTTAAGGCATTCATTTAGGAATTGTAGATAGCCTTAGCCTAATTCTCAAGTCTCTTGGTTGCATTTTAGGAGATCTAGGTATAGATGAGTAGATATAAAGACAGATTTAATAGGGGATTGGGAGAATCTCCCACTTTACAGAAGTGTTTGTGCCTCTACAGGGAGGTTCCTGACAATCCAAAAACTCTGTGTTTGGATTTGAAGTCGAGAAATTCTTTAGATAAAACAGTGTTACGTGTAACAAGAGAGGCGCGTTTACTTTTAATAGTGTAGAGATTTCTCTTTATTTCTTCTGTTGTGAGGTTTGGCTAAATTTCAGACTGCTCACAATTATTAACCAATAGGGTAAGCTCAGAAAACATTTTAAAATAAAGCTATTTCTGTATTCCCATTACAAAACACATGGCGACATCAGGATGACACAACTTCCCTGGGGTCTTTTCAGTCTCTTTCTCTTAGTAGATTAAAAAAATAAAATCGTCATTGATGATTCACTCCCAGGACTTTTACTCTGTGTCATTTAAAAAGAAATCAGGACTTCCAGTCAAGATTATGATGTAGGAAAACATGGCCCACCTCTTCACACAACCACATCAAAATTACAACTAAAATATAGAACAATCATCACACAGAACCGTCACAAATCTAGTTGAATAGAAGTCTGACAACTACGCAATTAAGGAAACCACATCCATCCTGACTGGTAGGAGGGGAGCAAAGAAGGATAGGGCTAATCCCACACCCATGTGTAGTGGATAAAAATTCGGGAGGGATATCTCGGGAGCAAGAAGCCCCAGCTACACACCAGGTCCCCCAGCCCAGGGTTCCAGTGCCAGGAAGGTAAGTCCCCACAACTTCTGGCTGCAAAAACCAGTGGGGATTGGGTTGGTGGAAGAAACTGCTGGAGCCCAAAGCAGTTTCTCTTAAAGAAACCACATGTGGACTCACTCAGACTCAGTCCCTCTGAGCTTGAGCACCGGGGTAGCAGCTTGAAAGCCACCGGTGGTATACAGGGAGAAACTGAAGTGTCTGGCATCCAGGTGAGCAGAGGTCATTGTACCTTTTCTAAACCCTCCCCTCACAGAGCCAGCAAGCTAGTGCAATATCTGAGACTCCATCAACCTGGCTAACACTGTTTTATCTGCCTTGGATTTCCCAGAGACTCCATCACATCCAACATACAGGCCCACCTAAGCTGCTTTTCCATGTGAATGGCTGGTCTTGGTGTTTGCTTCACAACTTCCTAAATCCTCTCAAATAAACAAGAGCTGGCCTCACTGAGCCCCAGGCCAGGAACTAGCAGCAGGCAGCCTAGATTCACAGATTGGCTTTGCCTGGGAATCTCCAAACCCAGCACAAGTAGCAGCCACCTCAGATTGCCTTATAGCCCAGGCAGAGTGATCCCAGGTAAAGCACAGGTAGGGGCTGAGCTTGGCTTTTGCCATGGGGGAAACACCAAGGCCAGTGCATCCAGTGGACAGCTACAGACCGTGTTGGAGCACCACCACCCTACCCCTGCACAGCTTATTCTCCATGGAGGGTGGATGTTGATGGTGTGGTCACAGCCAGTCCTTGAAGCTGACTGGCCTGGGTAAATTCCTCCCATTGACCTGCCAACAGAAATAAAGGATAAACTACAATAGGAGGGTGTTCTCAGTCCACACAAAAGGTGCACATCAAATACCCAGCTTGGGTAATAGTGGAGGCTGTACCAGTAGACCCTACAGGATACCTACTACATTAGGCCACATTACCAAAACACAGAGTCACAGCAGCTCTACCTGATAGACAGAAACAAACACAGGGAGGCTGCCAAAATGAGGAGACAAAGAAACATGGCCCAAATGAAAGAACAGATCAAAACTCTAGAAAAAGAGCTAAGTGAAATAGAGATTTAAAAATCTATCAGATGTAGAGTTCAAAATACTGGTTGTGAAGATGCTCAAGAAAATTAGCAAGGGCCTCAACAGCGTAGAAAAGATCTAGTCAGAAATGAAGGATACACTAATTGAAATAAAGAACATTTATAGGGAAACAACAGTGGATGAAGCTGAGAATCAAATCAATGATTTGGAACATAAGGAAGCAAAAAACAACCAATTAGAACAACAAGAAGAAAAAAGAATAAAAAAAATGAGAATAGTGTAATCAGCCTCTGGGACAACTTCAAGAGGGCCAACATTCACTCATATGAGTGCCAGAAGGACAAGAGAAAGAGTAAGAAATTGGAAATCTATTTAAAAAATAATGAAAGAAAATTTTCTAGTTTGGTGAAGGAAATAGACATGCAAATCCAGGACACACAGAGAATCCCAGACAAGATGGATGCAAAAAGCCCACTCCAAGACACATCATAATTAAAATGTCAAGGTTAAAGATACAGAGAGAATCTAAAGCAGCAAGAGAAAAAAAGTTAGTTACCTAAAGGGTATTTTCCATAGGACTGTCAACCTATTTCTCAAAAGAAACATTGCAGGGTAGAAGGGGTTGGCAAGAAATATTCAAAGTCTTGAAGAGCAAGGACCTACAGTCAGGATTGCTCTACTCAGCAAAGATATCATTTAGAATCGAAGAGCAAAGAGCTTCTCAGACATGCAAAAACTAAAGGAGTTCTTTATCACCCAAATATTATTATATAAAATGTTAAAGGAACTTATTTAAGAAAAAGAAAAAGATCAAAACTATGAACAATACAATGGCAAAAAATACAAATCTATCAACAACCGAATCTGAAAAAACAAACTAAGCAAATGAGAAGAACAGAGACAGAATCATGGATATGGAGAGTGTTTTGATGTTTACAGATGGGAGAGAATAGGTAAAGAGGTGTTCACAGTTGGAGAGAAAGGGTGAAGAGGTAAGGGAGTTAAGCAGTACAAATAGGTAGTTACAGAATAGCCATGGGGATATAAAGTACAGTATAGGAAATGGAGTAGCCAAAGAACTTAAACAAGACCCATGGACATGAACTATGGTGGGAGGGTTGCCTGAGGGAGCAGGTGTGCTGGGTGGAGGGGGGCAAAGGGCAAAAAATCAGGATAACTGTAATAGCATAATCAATAAAATATAATAAAAAATAAAAGAATTCAGGTCTTTTCCCATTATAACCTTTGGTTACAGATCTGGTCCCATTATACAACATAATATGTACTTAATAATACTGACTAACTGGCTTGGAAATTGGAGAAAGTTCAGAGCATATGAAGTAGATAATATTTATATATTTTTTAGACCTTACTGAAGTTAATTGATATAGATAGAATCTCTAAACTTTGTATTAAATACAAATACACACACATAAGACATTAGTGTCCTGATTTCTGAATTTCACTGATGTTCTCCTTTTTGTTTGAGGCTATTTTTAAGATATTTTGATTTCTAGTAAAAAGTTAAAGATACAGCTTCCTCCAAAAGAGGAAAGTTGGTAGTTGATAGTATCTACTACCTACTGAGATGCATGTGACCCAGTTCCCTTTTATTCCTCTGATCCTGTTGCCAGTGGAAATAGGCTTCTTCCATGGAGTCATGAGAAAATCATCAGGGACCCACACATAGGAAAATGAGGTGTAGTGACAAGATTTAATGGATTAAAAATAAAGGACTTCCCCAGGTGCCAGGTATCTCATCTATTACCAGGTGGCTGACTCTCTCTCGCTGCCAAAGAAGTCCTGGGTTTGTCTGGTGGGCACCAGGAGTGTCTGTATCCAGAATTGTAATGCCAGCACCCTGAAATCTGGTGTCCAGCATGGTCTCTGCCCTTGACCAGGGGGGTGGCTTAGTCTCGTTCCCAGCTGCACCCAGGCCCCCAGGCCTGTGCTTGGGGTCACATGGCTACTACACAGGGCGAATGAACAAACAAAAATTTGTTAAGCGTTTTTAAAAATCTTCAGCCAAAGATATTTTATTAATTTTTATGTGTCTTGACAAGGAAGTGAATAGGTAACATTTTGGTGTACCAGAAGATGCTCCAATCAACTGAGCCACCGGGCTGGGGCTAAAATTTTATTGTATTACCTAGGGATTGGGAAAGCGCAGGTTTGCTTGCAAACTAACCCATCTCTTTCCTGGTTCTTTGTGGGCTTGTGCTGGCCCTGTCCTTAATCAATCTGTTTTCAGGATCTTCTGGGTTTTCATGTCCCTTATCCAATCTGATCATTTCCCCAGATTTTTCCAGGCTAGACTTTGCCCCTTTACATCGTCATTTTAGCTCTTACTACACAGCCTCAAAGTTTTTGCCGCATCATCTGGTTTCTACTGAGCATGCGCCTAGCAAAGGACTTTCCCCCCACTGGAAATTCCTCCCCCAATAATCTCGCTCCTGGGCCTGTTGTCCCAGGGAGAACAGAAAGCTGATTCTTCCTGCCAGCTCAGGGATTGTTCAGGGGTTAAGCCCCTCTGGTGGAGGTTACCGTGGTCCCCTAAGGAAACTAAGAATGCTGCAACTTCCTAGTTTTCAGACTTCATGTCCAGTTCAGCTCCTTCATTTATTAGCCTTAATGTCTGATTTCATTTGTTCCTTTTCTTTATAAAAAACAGCTAACTACCTATGCTAACAATTCTACCAAACACCAAACACAAGGAATGTGCATTATATTTCTGGTGGGGAAACTGAGACCCAGAGCTTGTTGTAATTTTTCTTTCCAAGAAAACTTGGACATACCACTTAAAAATGGTAAACCGTCTTGTAAGTTTGATGTCTCTTATTTAAATTCCAGCCTCTCTCTCTTGTCTTTTTCTTGTGCTAAGATAATTTTGTTACATGAAAAATTGTCAATACAATTTTGAATACAACTGGTGTTGATTATGATTTTGCTAATGAAAATATCTTTGTGGAGTCCTCATTGCAACTTAAAAAATATGTTCCTTGATGAACTTAGAAGAAAATTGAGAAAAAGTATCTATTGATAATCATATTATCAATCAAAACTTAGTTTACCAGATAATAATTAGTCAAATGCTAGTAGAGAAGAATGCCCAGTTTAGAAAAGGGCTATTTAAAACAATGTACTGTTGCCTAGATTATAGAACCTTGTTCATGGGGTTGGGTTTAGCCTTTGCCTCTGCATGTACTGGGAACATAGGCCCCACACCTATAATCAGAAGGAACCGTGGTCCTGTGAGCACCAGCTAGTAATCTGTGTGTATCCAGAGCACACAGCCTTATGGATCTCACGTCCCTTCACCATTATACACAGAAGGGCTGACCTTAGCACTGTCAATCCACGTGCCAGAGCAGAACTATAACCCTGACCCTGAGGAGTATATCATGTTGGGGTGATTCACTGTTGGCTCTGGCTTCCACTGAGGTTCCTTATTTAGGTATGAACGTGCATTTATAAATGTTTCTGGTCCCCCCCCCCCCATTTTTAACTCCTGAATTGAGGTATGACTAAAACGCCACATATATTTTATTCTTCATTACTATGTACTTACATTATGTGCAGGAGATTCTTAGATTTGTTTAGTCCAGGGTTTTTCAACCTTGGCACACTGTTGATCTTTTGAGCATGATTGACATTTTAGGTCCAGTAATTCTTTGTGGTTGGAGCTGTTCTGTACACTGTGGGATGTTTAGCCGTGTTCCTGACCTCTATCCACCAGATACTAGCGGCACCTTTACACAGTTGCGATAACCAAAAATGTCTCCAGACATTGAGACATCCTCTGGGGTGCAAAATTGCCCCTACTTAAGAACTACTGGTTTAGTCTCTTGCCTCAAAGTGTGGTGTAGGCCAGCACATTGGCATCACCTGCAAGCTTGTTAGAACTGCAGCATCTCAAGACCCACTGAATAGGTTTTAAAAAGATCCCCAGTGTGACTTTATATGAACATTACTGTGTGGAAGTGCTGGTTTAGTCCATCATTTTGAATAGAAATATGGTTAAAATTGTGCAATTTCAAGATTCAAAATGCAATTGTAGCAGAATTTTTAGTCTGCAATTTGGTGTATATATTGGCCAATATGGTTAAAGAAAGGTTAATTAAAATATTTGAGGAAAATAAAAAGCATTGACTAATCTAAAAATTGTTTCTCCCCATATAATTATTATAACATTTTAGAGTTTGGCCCACTTTGTACCATAGAAATATAAATTAATGATACTTTAGAAATATAATTGTATCTTCCTAAGTAGATCATAAATAACACTAATAATAAAAAATAATATAATTTATCAGGTGTTTATTATATACTAAGTGTCCTATTAAGTACTTTAATCCTTACAACAACTTTGTGAAGTATCAACCTCATTTGACAAATGAAGAGACTAAGACTTGGAGAAATTAAGTACCTTGGTTCTGATCACATATTTCTAAAAAGTGAGAAACCCACCACTCAGGCCCCTGTTCTTTCCATCCCGCTATTCAGCCTTTCCTTCTAGAAAGAGGAAAAACAATAATGAACATTTTCTCCAAGCTAATTACATCTAAACAATATCCAAGCAGATTCCCAGCCCCAGGAATGAGCAGGGGGGAAGAATCACTATTTTTCCTTAAAGCCTTCTTTGTTCCGTCTTCTTAGGCAGTAGTCTCATTATACCTTGAGAATGTCTGAGGGTAGCCAACAGCTTGAGGTGAAGAATCAGGCCTCTTTTGCCTTGACAGAATTAGCATCAGCAACAACAAAGCCACATGGTAAGAAGCATTGTAAGAAGCATTCTTGGAAAGGATGGTTTTGTCTCTGTTGTTTTTGAGATTTGCCTACTGATTGCTAGAAGTTATGTACTGTGGCCTGATTAGCTAGCCCAAGGGTTTGATGAGGAGACCCAAACTGGGAAAGAAAACTAAATGTGGCATTTACACAATTTAATTGGAAACTAATACCCCCGTGATTTTTAATTCTTCCTTCATTAGAGAAACCATTTGCTTTTGCTTCTGATCTTTTTTCCACTGAACCCCTTCTACTCCATTACCAACCTATTTTTTTATTCAGCCTATATTCCATCAGTCGGTATTCTCAGCTTCCTTTTATCACCATGGTGACACCATGTGCTTATGCCTTTATTAAAAATTTATCTTAAATAGATCTTCTAGGGACTAGTCTTTTAGGCAACGACACTTTTTCAGTTTCAAATCTACCATAATGTTCAGATACTGGGAATTTGTGTGCAAATATTATTCCACTATTACTATAAAGGGAAATAAAGTAAAATGTTTAAAATTAGATGGTTGCTATTCTAGCTAGCTGCTTATGCATGGAAAAAGACATTTTATATGCATTCTATTCTTACTTTCTAAATGCAGTTGGCACACAAGTTTTTAAAATAAAAACTTTGAATTTGAATTAGCTTATATGATCATTTATTATTTGTAAAGTTATAACTTTTAAACTTAATGTTATCTTTCCAGGAATGTATTCTATGAAAAAAATCAGAAATGCTATCAAAGATTGACATGCATATAATTGGCCTCAAATTGTTTATAATAGAAAGTTTAAAAACTACACATATGTCCAGCAATGGGGGAAGAATTAAGTAATAATTTAGCAATATGTAAATGATATTACAAATAATTTTGTGTGATGGAAAAGCAATTATAACATGTTCATTGAAAAAAAGATTCAAAATTTATGTATGATACGATCCTATCTTCACAGCTATGCATTTAGCTCTTTAGCTAATTGAAGATTTTTAGTTATATGTGCATGTATCCTTTTGTGGAATTTAAAAAATGCCAAATATCAATAGTGGTTATGCCTGGTTAACGAGTTTGTGGATGATTTATCTTTCTAAAGCTTTTTTTTCTGTTTTCTAGTGTCTTCAGTGGACATTAAAGGCTCTTGAAATCAGAAAAAAGTTAAATATGAGATTAAATTGATTTAAATCTACCTGGACTATAGTAATGTGTATAAGGGTTCCCTGGATTTTACATATTTTTCTTGTATATAAGTCTATTATTGCAGAAACTACTCTTAACCTACTACTTTTGTTTTAAAGAGGGTTTCAAAACAATTATTCCAGATGAAGGGCAGAGACTATTGTCTTCACCATGGATAATGAAAAATGAGTTACAAGGAGAAAGGAACAAAATCAGGTACGATGCCCTGAGTGTGGATAAATTAAATAGCTAATTTTCCAAAAGGTCAAATCTGGAGTCTGCACATGGATTAGACAAAAGGAAAGATTGCAAGTATATTTTTCACTATAGTTAAACAAAAATGTACTTAAATAAAGCAAAATGTAAGAGGATGTCTTTATAGAAGTATGTGATTAATGGGCATTTGGGGGAAAATGCTCAAAGGATGGTGCTAGGATAGTAAGAAAACAGGCACCAGCTTTGGTCACAAGAAACCTGAAATTCTAGATTTGGCTCTGCCATTACCTGACTTGGCTAAATCATTTAATCTTTCTTGTCCTTTGGTTTCTTCACTCAGATTATGAACAGTTTGATTAGATGCTATGAAAAATCCCTTACAGTTGACAGTTTGATTTATTCTACGGTTTCATTTGTTCTTGCAGCACAGATCAAATTACGGGAGCTTACACTTCTGAAACGTGGGTCAAGGTCCTGGCTGATCCTCAATAAGAACAACTGTTTGGGCATCTGGGGTGATGATAGGAATTCTCTGGTGGTCAGTCAGCTTTGTTACTCTCTCCAGCTCAGTGAAGCCAAGCAGTGTGGAAAGTAGGCTCAGGCACACAGAATCCTTTTTTGATTTCCACTGAACAGTGTCTTTTTACTTGGAACACTATTTCCACATGTGGAAATATTTCATCTTTCGCTAAGTGCTAGTGTAAATTTGTGATGAGAACTAGCAAATGGTGATAATAGCTGCTGTGTTTTATGAATACAAGTATCTGTCAAATATGTCAAACATGTACTTATATATGAGTGTACGTATTAAAAAACTTGAGTATTGGTAAGCAGTAAGCACAGATAAATGCATTAGATTTTAAAACAGCTTTATTGAAGTATATAGACATGAAACAAACTGTGCATATTTTAAGTGTGCAGTTTGCTAAGTTTTGAGATATGCATGTCTTCCCCCAAGCCAAGTTAACACCCACAGCATTACCTCCCAAAGTTTCATTGTTTCCCTTTGAAATCCCCTTGCAAACTCCTAAAAATGTGGTCAAAATAGAAATCAAAGTTCCTTTGAGAGGAAGGGGGACTGTGGATATCTAATTATTCCAGCACCGTTTGTTGAAAAACTATCCTTTCTCCTCTTTGCAACTTTGTTAAAAATTGATTCCCTACATATGTGTAGGATTATTTTTGAAATAACTATTCTGTTTCCCTGATGTAGTTATTTGTATGACAAGGCCACATTGCCTTGATTAATGCAGTTTTATTATAAGTCTTGGCGTTAGGTAATATCAATCCTCCAAATTTGTTCTTTTTTTTTTTTTTTTTTACAAAGCAGTTTTGGATATTTTACGTCTTTTGAACTTTCTATGAGAAAGCCTACTGAAATATTTTTTTTTGAACTGCATTGAACCTCTAAATCAATTCAGGAAGAATTCATATCGTAATGGTATTGAATTTTAATACAGTTCATCTTCCCATTTATTTAGGTTTTTCTTCAGTTCCTCTCTGTAAAGTTCTGTATTTTTTTTTTATGTATAGGTCTTGCATATCTTTTGCTATATTTATACTTACATATTTTATACTTTTGATACTTGTAAGTGGTATTGCTTCTTTCAGTTTCAATTCTGATTATTCATTACTAGTATATGAAAATAAATTTCACTTTTTAGTGTTATTTGTGATTTCATAACCTTGTTAACATTAATTTTTAATTCTAGATTTTGTGAGTAGATTTTATAGGATTTTCTACATAGATGATAATGTCATTTGTGGACAATGATAATTTTACTCTTTCTTTTCGATCTGAATGATTTTTATTTCTTTTTTTATCTTATTACACTAATTTAAAACTTCTAAAAAGATGAGTAGATATAGTAAAAGTAGATATTGTTTGACATTATTTCTTTTTTCCAGATTTTAGGGGAAATGCACTTAGTAGTTCACCACCATGTATGGTGTTACCTGTACATTTTTTGAGACCGTCCACTGTCATACTGAAGAAGTTTCCTTTTAGTGCAACTTTCCTGATAACTTTTAAAAAATCAGGAGTGGTTTTGGATTTTGCCAAATGCTTTTTAGCACTTATTGTGAGTGTGTGTGTTTTAGTTAATATGGTGAATTGCTTTGATTTTTAATGTTAAAGCAGACCAATATTCTCAGGATAAATCCCACTTGGTTATGATGCATTGTTTTTTTAAATATATATATTATTGGATTTGATTTGCTAAAAGTTAAATTGCATCTGTGTTCATAGGGATACTGGTCTGTAGTTACCTTTTCTTGTAATATGTATGATTTGGAGTTCAGAGTAATGTTATTATCATAGAATGAGTTGGGAAGTACTACCATTATTTTTTCCTTCAGTATTTGATAGAACTGACTAATTAAGCTATCTAGTCACAGAGTTTTCTTTGTGGGAAGATTTTATTTTATTGTATTTTGTTTTATTATTTTTATTGTTGTTCAGTCACAGTTGTCCCAATTTTTCCCACATTGCTTTCCTCTGCCCCACCCACTTCGCCACTCCCTCAGTCAATCCCTACTTGTTGTCCATTACTATGGGTCCTTCATACACATTCTTTAACCAGACCCTTCCCCTTCTTTCCCCTGTTATTCCTCTCCTCCCTCCCCTCTGGTAACTGTTAGTTTGTCCTTATTTCAATGTCTCTGCTTCGGTTTTGCTTGTTTGTTTGTTTTTTTAATTAGGTTGCACTGATAGATGAGATAATATGGTATTTGTCTTTCACCACTTGGCTTACTTCACTTAGCATAATGCTCTCCAGTTCCATCCATGCTGTCTCAAAGGGTAGGAATTCCTTCTTTCATCTGCATACTATTCCATTGGTAAATGTACCATAGTTTTTTTTATCCATTCATTTACTGATGGGCACACAGGCTCTTTTCAGCACTTGGCTATTGTACATAACTCTGCTATGAACATTGGGGTGCACAGGTTCTTTTGATTTGATGTTTCAGGGTTCTTAGGGTATGATCCCAGCAGTGGGATCACTGGGCCAGAAGGCAGTTCCATCTTTAGTTTTTTGAGGAAATTTCATACTGTTTTCCACAGTGGCTGCACCTGCCTGCATTCCCATCAACAGTGCACTGGGGTTCTCTTTTCTCTACACCCTTGCCAGCAATTGTTGTTTGTTGATGATGGCCATTCTGACCTGTATGAAGTGGTATCTCATTGTGGTTTTAATTTGTACCTCTATCATGGCTAGTGATGTTGAGCATTCTTTCATATTTTTATATGCCCTCTGTATGTCCTCCTTTGAGAAGTGTCTGTTCAGGTCCCTTGCCTATTTTTTAATTGGACAAAGGACCTGAACAGACATTGGATTGTGTGTCTTCCTCATATTGAGACATGTGACTTCTTTATGTATTTTGAAGATCAAACCCTTGTCCAAGTTATCAGTGGCAAATATGTTTTCCTACATGGTTCTGATTTCATTTTGCTTATGTTTTCTTTAGTTGTGTAGAAGCTTTTTAATTTGATGTAGTTCCATTTGTTTATTCTTTACTTTATATCCCTTACCCTGGGAGATATATTAGTGAAGATATTGCTGTGTGGGATATCTGGTGTTTTACTGCCTATATTTTTCTCTAGGACTTTTATGATATAATGACTTATATTTAAGGCTTTTATCCATCTTGAGTTTATTTTGGTGAATGATGTAAGTTGGTGGTCTAGTTTCAATTTTTTGCATGTACCTGTCCAGTTCTCCCAGCACCATTTATTAAAGAGGCTATTTTTACTCCATTTTATGGTCCTTCCCCTTTTGTCAAATACTAATTGATCATAGAGATGTGAGTGTATTTCTGGCCTCTTTATTCTGTTCCATTGATCCATGTGTTTGTTCTTATACCAATACCAGACTGTTTTGATTATAGTGGCCTTGTAATATAATTTGATATCAGGTATTGTGACCCATCCTACTTTCTTCTTCTTTCTCAAAATTTCTGATGCTATTTGGTGTCATTTATGGTTTCATATAAATTTTTGAAGTATTTTTTCTATATCTGTGAAACATGTCATTAGTATTTTGATAGGGATTGAATTGAATCTATGCTTTGGGTATTAAGGACATTTTAATGATATTAATTCCTCCAATCCAGGATCACAGTATATGCTTTTATTTATTTGTGTCTTCCTTAATTTCTTTCTTCAGTGTTCTGTAGTTTTCTGAGTATAGGTTTTTCACTTCCTTGGTTAAGTTTATTCCTAGGTACTTTATTTTTCTTGTTATTATAGTAAATGGGATCCCCCTCCCGCCAGTTTCTGTTTCTGACATTTCATTGTTGGTGTAGAAAAATGCCTTTGATTTCTGAATATTGACTTTGTATCCCACTGTCTTGTCAAATTCATTTATTAGGTTGAGTAGATTTTTGATGGAGCCTATGGGGTTTTCTAAATACACTATCATGTCATCTGCTATTTTATTCCTTTCTCTCGTCTGATTGCTATGACTAGAACTTTCAATACTATGTTGAATAGAAATGGTAAGAGTGGACACCCTTGTCTTATTTCTGATATTAGGGGGAAAGCTTTTGGCTTTTGCCCATTGACTATGATGTCGCCTGTAGGTTTCTCATATATGGCCTTTATTATGTTGAGGTGTGCTCCCTCTACTCTCTTTGCTGAGTGTTTTTTTTTTTTTAATAATAAATGGGTGTTATACTTTATCAAATGCTTTTTCAGCATCTACTGATATGATTATGTGATTTTTGTCTTTGATTTTGTTTATATAATGTATTACATTTATTGATCTGGGAGTATTGTACCATCCTTGCATCACTGGGATGAATCCCACTTGATCAGGATGTATGATCCTTTTAATGTATTACTGGATCCAGTTTGTCAATATCTTGTTGAGGATTTTAGCATCTATGCTCATCAGCAATATTGGCCTGTAGTTTTCTTTCTCTGTTGTGTCTTTACCTGGTTTTGGAATTAGGATAATACTGGTTTCAAAAAAGAATTTGAGAGTCTTCCCTATTCTTGGATTTTTTTGGAATAGTTTGAGCAGGATAGAAGTTAGCTCTTTGCTAAATCTTTGGTAAAATTTGCCTGTGAAGTGATCTGATCCAGGACTTTTGTGTATTGGGAGTTTTTTAATTCAATAATCAATTTCAATAGCTGTTATTGGTCTATTCAGGCTTTCTGCTTCTTGATTCAGTTTTGGAAGATTATATATTTCTTGAAATTCGTCCATTTCAATCAGGTTGTCAAATTTCTTGGCATGTAGTTGTTCATAGTAATTTCTGACAATCCTTTGTATTTTTGTGGTGTTGGTTGTAATCTCTCCTCTTTCATTTCTGATTGTGTTTATTTGGGTCCTCTCTCTTTTTTCCTTGAAGAGTATGCTTAATGGCTTGTTGATTTTCTTTATCTTTTCAAAGAACCAGCTCCTGGAATTATTGATCCTTTGAATTATTCTTTTAGTCTCTGTCATTTAATTCTGCTCTGATCTTGATTATTCCTTTCCTTCTACTCACTCTGGGCTTTGTATCTTGTTGTTCCTCTAGCTCTTGTAGCTATAGGGTTATGTTGTTTATTTGAAAATCTTCTATCATTTTTAGGTAGACCCGTATGGCTATGAACTTCTCTTTCAATACTGCTTTCACTGTGTCCCATAGGTTTTCAGCTGTAGTGTGTTCATTTTCATTTGTTTACAGAAAGTTTTTGATTTCTTCCTTGATCTCATTGTTAACCCATTTATTATTTAATAGGATGTTATTCAGTCTCCAAGAATTTGAATGCAATCCTGGTTGGTATGACTCAGTGGATTGAGTGCCAACTTGCAAACCAAAGGGTCACTGGTTCGATTCCCAGGCAGGGCACACACCTGGATTGCAGGCCAGGTCCCCAGTAGGGGGCATGCAAGAGGCAACCACACATTGATGTTTCTCTCCCTCTCTTTCTCCCTCCCTTCCTCTCTCTCTAAAAAGAAAGAAAGAAAGAAAGAAAGAAAGAAAGAAAGAAAGAAAGAAAGAAAGAAAGAAAGAATTAGAATATTTTTGAATTTTTTTCCTTGAGGTTGGTTTCTAGTTTCAAGCTATTGTGATCTGAGAGAATGCTTGATATGATTTCAATTTTCTTGAGTTTGTTGATGCTTGTTTCATATCCTTCCTTGTGGCCTATCTTTGAAAATGTCCCATGTACATTTGAAAAGAATGTATATTTTGCTTCTTTGGCATCGAAGTTTCTATATATATATCAATTAAGTCCATTTGATCTAGGGTGTTGTTCATTGCCTCTACATCCTCGTTGATTCTTTGTTTGGAAGACCTATCCATTGTTGGCAGTGGGATGTTAAAATCCCCTATTGCAAGTGTGTTTCTGTGTATATCTTTCTTGAACTCCTCCATGATTTTTCTTATATATTTGGGTGCATATATGTTTACAATGGTTATACCTTCTTGACTGGTACATTCATTCATTATTATGAATGAATGAAGTGTCCTTCTCTATCTCTTTTTATGACCTTTGTTTTGAAATCTATTTTATCTGATATAAGTATTGCTACCCTGGTGTTGCGGACCGTTCAGCCTGGATTCAGGAGCTGTAACTGCACCCCATAGCTAGGCTGAGTAAGAGCCAAGGGACCCGCTTCATCTGGGTCTGTTCTGTCAAGAGGACGTGAGCCACTAAGGAGACAAATGTTATCTCCCTGGCAGGAGCGCTGCTTCTGCTTCACCCATCTCTGGCCTCAGTACTTGGTCTGTTAGTCAATGACGGGTAAGACTCCTCACGGGAGGAGCAACCTAAGCCAGACACAACCACTTGGAAGGCCCTCATGGAAGGACTTAGGGGGCTGCAGCAAAGAGGGGGTGATGGACTCTCGCCCCCCCAGCTATTCTGACATAGCCCGAGTCCCCATTTCCATCTGGGAGATGCTTCCAGGCTCTAATCCACTTAAACCTGAAAACTATGACTGCAGGCGGTGCAGCCCTGTGCTGGCCAGAGCGCCTCCCCAGGTGATCGGGCATAAGAAAGAATTCGTAAAGTCCTGTGAAACCTGCTTTGCTAAGAGTGCTCTCATTTAAATGATAAGGGTCCAGGAGGAAATGAGTATGTCTCCCAAAGTTTTGCAACCCCCTTTCCGGACAGACACTGACTCAGATTAAGCCCTCAGATTTCTTTGAAATGTTAAACCTGTATTCCTGTGTATTTGAACCCAATAAAAGCCTAGTGAGGAAGGGGCTCTGGCTCATTCTCCTTTGAGAGTTTGGCCACCTCTCCTCCCCAAGCAAATCATGTCTTGATAGTTTTATTTTAATCTGTGATGGAGGGATGGGGCTCTGCTCTCAGAGGCCCCCCACACCCTGGCTTTTTTGCGTGTGTCCATTCACTTGGAATATTTTTTTCCATCCCTTCACTTTCAGTTTGTGTAGATCTTTTTTTTCCCCTCTGAACTGAGTCTGTTGTAGATGGCATATATGTGGGTCATGTTTTCTTATCCATTCAGCTACCCTATGTCTTTTGATTGGAGCATTTAATCCATTTACACTTAAGGTTATTATTATAGGTACTTATTAGTTACTTTTTTTACCTGTGCTTCTCACTCTTTCTTGTTCTCTCTTTCTCTCTCCCTCTCCCCACTCACTCTATCTCTCTCTCTTTTTCTTCTTTTTCTTATAGTAGTCCCTCTAGCATCTCTTGCAGTGGTGGCTTGGTGGACACATACTCATTTAACCTTCTTTTGTCTGGGAAGCTCTTTATTTCATCATTTATTTTAAATGAGAGCCTTGCTGGATAGAGTAGTCTTGGTTGTAGGTCCTTGTTTTTCATTATCTTGAATAATTTGTGTCAGTCCCTTCTGGCCTTAGTGTTTCTTTTGAGAAATCCACTGGTCACTTTATTGGAACTCCCTTGTATTGTTACTTGCTGTTTCTCCCTTGTTGCCTTTAAGGTTCTCTCTTAGTCTTTAACATTTGCCATTTTAATTATGTTGTGTCTTGGAGTGGGCCTCTTTGGGCTCATCTTGATTGGGACCCTCTGTGCTTCCTGAACTTGCATGACTTTTCCCCTCACCAAGTTAGGGGAGTTTTCTGTCATTATTTTTTCAAACAGGTTTTTTGTCCCTTTCTTCTTTTCTTCTCCTTCTGATATTCTATGATGCAAATGTTGTTATGTTTCATGTTGTTCTGAAGTTCCCTTAAATTATCCTCATCCTTTTTGAGTCTTTTTTCATTTTGTTGCTCTGCCTGGGTATTTCTACCTTGTCTTCCAGCTCACCGACTTGGTCCTCTGTTCCATCCAGCCTGTTTTTAATTCCTCTTAGTGTATTTTTCATTGCAAACACTGTATTCTTCATTTTTTCTTGGTTCTTGTTCATAGTTTCTATTTCCTTTCTCATGCTGCTGTAGTTCCCACTCAGTTCCTTGTAGTTGTCACTGAGTTCCTTGAGTATCTTTATAACCATTTTTTTGAACTCTATCTGATAGATTGCTTGCCTCAATTTCTTTTTGCTCTTCTTCTGGGGATGCCTCCATTCTTTTCCATTGGGGGTTCTTTCTTTGTATACCCATTTTAGGTGACTCTTTTTATTTGTTTCTGCATCTCAGGATACTTTGATTTGCCTGCTTGTCTTTGTGGTGTGGATTCCTGTGGTAGGAGTTCCGTGGGACTCAGTGGTGCAGTCTCTTTGATCTCCTGATCTGGGTGCTCTAGGGTTGCTTGTTTTTTTTTTTTTTTTTTTTGAATTTTTTTGAATTTTATTTTATTTTATTTTTTTAATATATTTTATTGATTATGCTATTACAGTTGTCCCATTTCTCCCCCATCATTCCCCCTCACCCTGCACACCCTCTCCCACCCACATTCCCCCCTTTAGTTCATGTCCATGTGTTGTAAGTTCTTTAGCTTCTACATTTCCCACACTATTCTTGCCCTCCCCCTGTCTATTTTCTACCCACCATCTATGCTACTTATTCTCTTTACCTTTCCCCCTCTCTCCTCCTCCCCCGCCCCTGTTGCTAACCCTCCATATGATCTCCATTTCTGTGGTTCTGTTCCTGTTCTAGCTGTTGGCTTAGTTTGCTTTTGTTTTAGGTGTGGTTCTTAATAGCTGTGAGTTTGCTGTCTTTTCACTGTCATATTTTTATCTTCTTTTTCTTAGATAAGTCCCTTTAACATTTCATATAATAAGGGCTTGGTGATGATGAACTCCTTGAACTTGACCTTATCTGAGAAGCGCTTTATCTGTCCATCCATTCTAAATGACAGCTTTGCTGGATAGAGCAATTTTGGATGTAGGTCCCTGCTTTTCAAGATTTCAAATATTTCTTTCCAGCCCCTTCTTGCCTGGAAGGTCTCTTTTGAGAAATCAGCTGACAGTCTGATGGGAACTCCTTTGTAGGTGACTGTCCCCTTATCCCTTGCTGTTTCTAGAATTCTCTCCTTCATTTTAATCTTGGGTAATGTAATTATGATGTGCCTTGGTGTGTTCCTCCTTGGGCCCAACTTCTTTGGGACTCTCTGAGCTTCCTGGACATCCTGGTAGTCTATTTCCTTTGCCAGATTGGGGAAGTTCTCCTTTATTATTTGTTCAAATAAGTTTTCCACTTGTTGCTCTTCTTCTTCCCCTTCTGGTACCCCTATAATTCGGATGTTGGGATGTTTAACGATGTCCCGGAGGTTCCTAAGCTTCTCCTCATTTTTCTGAATTCTTGTTTCTTCCTCGTTTTCTGTTTGGTTGTTAGTTTCTTCTTTCTGGTCCACTCCATTGATTTGAGTCCCAGTTTTCCTTCCATCTCTATCAGTGCCCCATGCATCTTCCTTCATCTCACGTATTGTAGCCTGCATTTTTTCATCTAGTTTGTGAGCAAAATCAACCAATTCTGTGAGCATTTTGATGACCAGTGCTTTGAACTGTGCATCTGATAGATTAGCTATCTCTTCACTGCTTAGAGGAATTGGCTCTGGGGCTTTTATTTGTTTTCCGGTTTGAGCCATTTTTGGTGGGTTTTTTGTTGTTGTTGTTGTTTTGGTTTTAGTCTGGTCGCAGCTATTACGTAGTGAGGGGTGGAGCCTTAGGTGTTCCTCAGGGTGGGGCAGCCCAGTCGCCGGGTTGTGACGCTATAGGTGGGGGTGGGGTCGGGGTCTGAGAGGGAACAATGGTGCCTGTTCCGCTCTCTCCTGGACTCTGGCCCTTTCCGCTGCTTCCCCTTCACCTGGATTATCTGCTCACGCGCTCGTGCTGTTACTAGTGAAGAGTGGAGCCTCTGACGCTCCCCAGTGCGGGGCAGCCCAGTCGCTGGGTTGTGACGCTTTAGGTGGGGGCGGGGTCTGAGAGGGAAGAATGGCGCCTGCTCCGCTCTCTCCTGGATTCAGTCCCTTCCGCCACTTCCCCTCTGCCTGGACCGTCTCTGTGCGCGAATGTGGGACCACCTGGTCAGCCAGCCACCTTGCGCGGCCTCACTGGGTCTGCACAGTTGCCCCCCTCTGCCCGGGGTCCACCAGCTGCTGCCTGTGGGCCCGGGGACTGCCAGCCGCTGCCTGTATACCTGGGAACTGCCTGCAGATGCTGCTTGCATTCCCGGGTCTGTACCTCCACTTTCTCCTGCCGCGACTCCGCCCCTCTTACCGGTCTGGATGAATGGTTGTTGGACTTCCGTACAGTTCAATTTTCTATAAGTTCTGGTTGTTTTCTTGTTTCTAAATATTTGTTGTCCTTAATTTTGGTTGTTAGAGGAGGCACAGCGTGTCCGCCTACGCCTCCATCTTGGCCGGAAGTCTCTAGGGTTGCTTGTTATTCAATTTGTGTGGGCTCTCTCGTCGTGCTTGGGTTTTGCTTGTTGGTGGGTTCTCCCCTCCAGCTGGCTGACTGGTAGTCACAATCTTCACTATGTCTTTTGTGCTATATTGTACAGGTGTTGGTTAACAAAGCAATATTACCAGAAAACCAAACTCATGCCAGCAAAAACCCAAAACAAACAAAAAAACCCCCCTACCACATCAGCAATATCAATAGCAATTGAATGAAGATTAATAAAGGTGGAAAGACATTAAGAATATTATAAGATAGGAAAAAGGAAATATGAGATGCCTAACAGAGGGGGAAATTGCTTTTAAATGAGAAGAGGGAAGAGAAATAGATTAGGGGATAGAAACAAGGTGAAGAAAGGGAAAGAATACAATTTAAAACATAAGTAAAACAGGGAAAGGTGATGGCAAAAATGGAGTAAGAAAAGAGAAATGTATATTTTGAAGTTTGAAGTAAAATTAAGAGTATTGAACCAGTGGGAACAAAATTGCAGAAAAACCACAGCAAGAAAAATATAGTGACAGCTGAGTGAAGATTAATAAAGGTGGAAAGGGAATAAGAATATTATACAAAAGAGACAAAGGAATATGAGATGTCTACAATAAAGAAAAATGATTTTGAGAGAATGGGGGAAGAAATGTAATAAGAGGAAAAAATATAACCTAAGCTAAGAAATGGAAAAAATTAAAATAAATTTCCTAACTTAATTGATCAAGAGCAGGGGAAAGGCAAAATGGAGTAAGACATGGGGAGAGTAACCTATGAGCTTTAAAGTACAAACAAATAATGAACAAATAGGAATACTGTTGGAGAAGAACAACAATAATTGTGATATGCTTGCTCAACTCACCATAATTTGTAAAGCTGGAAAGGAAATAAGACTGTGATAAGAGGGATAAAAAGAGTGTGAACTGATTCAAGGAAGTAAGAATGCTTTTGCAAGGATAGATGGAGGAGAAATAGTAAGAGTAAGGAATAGGAATGTGGCATAGTGGGGGAGAAGATAAAGTTTACAACAATAATAAGAAAGGTCAGGAAGAAGGCAAAGTGGAGTAAGACCTGGGAAGGGTGCTATGTGGGATTTGAAATAACAATAATATGAAAACATATATAATCTGAATAAAAAGAATAAAAAAATAAATGACAAAGAGTAATGAGTTAGTTGGACTACAATTGAAGCAAAAAAAGAAATATTAAAAAGCTATGTGAAAGGAAAGAAAGAAATATGCAAGCTCTGAAGAAGAGCGAGGTGAAATTTGTCTCAACCATTGGTGGCCACCTTCTGACTTCTTTCTGGATTCATCTCCAGTTTTTATCAGCTCAGGGTCATCCAACTTCTGGCAACATTGCCTGTATCTCCTTCACTTGCCGGGAGGTTTTGTTGTGATCAAGAGGGTGGGGGCTCTGTGTCTCCCCCGGGGTGGGGGGGAGGCACTGTTCAGTCTTCTTGGGAAATTGTGGGTGCATTCCCTGTACCCCTACATGTCTCGTCTTAGTCTGTCCCAGTTTATTTTCAATAATATATAGTTTCTGATTGAATGCTGTCTGTTTCATGGAGAGGGGGGCAATCAGTGAAAGAGTGTTAGCTTTCTGCTGCTTGGTGTAGGTGGCAGCTCTGTGTGAGAGCCGAGGCTGGGCGGAGCCCTGAATCTCCCCTGCTGCACCACTTTCTGAAATTGCTTCTTTGATAGCCTCAGTGAAACAGGACCCTAGGACCCAGTGAACTTTATCTCCTGTAAAGAGTTCAAAATAGGCCGTTTTAGGCATTAGTCTTGCTGTCTTTCTGTTTCAGAAATGCCCCTGCAGGGATGTTAAGCTTGCCCAGCCGGTTTTGCAGATCTTCCCCTACTCCTGTAGGAGGTGGGGGCTGGGTGCATCCTTCCCTTGCTGGAGGTCCTGCCAAGGAAGGGGGCTCAGCCTGGCTTTATACAATCTCAGGCGCACAGTTCCCAGCCCACTGCCCTCACAGCATACATGGCTCACACTCTCCACCTGGCAGCAGCACTGGGCTGGGCCTGAGAAATCGCCTCATTTGCACCTTTTTGATCAATCTTCTCAGGTATACTGAGTGAGAGCAAATCACACCCACAATCCTCTTTCCTTGTTGGCAGGATAGCAGCGTGCATGGGGTCCCTGCCCAGCATGCCTCAGCTCCCCTTTTAAAAAAGTCTCTCTGTGTGTTCCCACTGCAGTGCTGAGGCACTGTCCGGCTTTCCATACACACCACCTCTCCAAAAAGTCTAGAGTCTTTCCCAGTCACAGTTAGTCATGGCCCTCCTCTTCCACCAGATCCAGGAGCAAATAGTATCTCTCTCAGTCTCTGGCACTCTCGCAGTTAGCGGTTGCTGCTGCAGCCATGGGTGTGCCACCAGCTGTGTGTGGGTGCAGCCTGGTTCTCCCCCATGACTTTGTGTATCCCAGTAGCTCCCTGCCTGGGTCTGGGGATTCCCTGCCCTGGGAGGGGAGGGAGCCACTAAGCTTCGATCTCTGATGAGGCTCTCCACAGATACAGGGACCCTGGCTGCTGGCATCGCAGCTGCCAGCATCACACCCAGGGATTCCCTCCCCCCCCCCCCGCCGCCCCGCCCCGCCACCCACCTATTAAAACCTCCTTACCACCTGTTTTGAAGTGTCTTCTGTTATCCTTTGGCTTGCACACTTCATACTAGCTAAGATTCTGTTGACCATTGACTTCATGTTTTGAAAGATCAACTAAGTGACCGAGTTGTGTGCAAGAGCAAGCGCACTTGGCTCCCACCTGCTGGGCCGCTATCTTCTACTCTTTCTTTGTGGGAAGACTTTAGATTAAAAATTCAATTTCTTAATAGTTACAGCGTATACAGATGTTCTATTTCCTCTTGAGTGAGTTTAGTTGTGTCTTCAGAGGGACCTAACCCTTTCATCTAGTTGTCAGATTTATAGACATAAGCTTATAATATTCCTTTCTTAACTATTTTAGTTATCAATTTATTGACTCTCAAAATCCACTCTTTTTTATCTCCTCTCTGGTAATGGAACTTCAAACATTTCTTGTTCATCACAAGCATGATAATAAGTTTTGTCAACAGAAGTCACCAGAAAACATTATACAAGAGGGACTTTTCTTCCTTGTTCCTTCTGGAGTCAGTGCTGCATGTATATTTCCACATTTTCACAGTCAGGGCTTTTGAGGAGAGAACACTGGCATGTGGGTTAAAGAATAGGTGAATGGAACCTAAACATAGAGACACCTGGAGAGACGTGCAGACTTATCTCCCCCGGGGCCATTTGTTTATATTTGTTTACATTCCAGAGTATAATATACAGGGGAGTGAAAAAAATCCCCAGAGAGAATTTTTTTATATTCTGGGCAGAGGTCTGTCTCAATGGGTGGATGGCAGGGGTGCCAGCAATCCTTTGAAGCTTCAAGTTTCCTAATTTTGTAATTCCTTTCCTGTGGTGCAAAGCTCATTTTTATGCACAAGCTATGTGTTCTCCATCATATCACATAGCACTTCCTTTTGGAATAATTTTCACATGTGGAAATAGTGATGCGATGTGGAGAGGGATGCTTTGCTGCATCACCCCCTGGGAGAATTGAGTCATGAGGAGTGGACACAAGTTACTCTGTGTGCAAAAGTTCTGTTCCCTGAACAAGAGGTTTTACACACACACACACACATACACACACACCACATGTTCAGGGATACATACACATGTGTACACATACACATGCACACATATGTATCTGTGGCAGGCTAACCCATTAGCTTATAGATCTGTAACATTTCAGAACTTTCTGTTTCAGACTTAACAGTTCTAGTGTGTTGTCCCTTCTGTGCCCTGCTGCATGGCTGTCAGCAGTGCGCTGCCCAGCCACACACCCAGAGCTCTCGGTTCCTCCGTAAGCTCACAGTCCTGGGCACTGCGCTCACTGTGGCCCTGCTGACATGGACACCATATGCTCCACGGGTGGTCAACAGGCTCCCAATACCGCAGTCTTCTCTGCACAGTAACCCATTGGCCTTGACTCGTTTGCACCCCATAGAGTTCTTTCCCACAATCCTCCTGACATTGACACTGCATGCCCTTGGCTGCGTACCATCCCACCAGTAAGTCGGCTCCAGAGACCTTGACTCCTTTTATGCTCTCATTCACCAACATTGTTTCACCTGCAACTAGAAGGGGTTTTTATTTTCCTTATTGATATTTCCCTGCTTGTCCAGCACCTGGGGACCATCTCCGGCTTAGGCAATCCAGATAACTTCTCCACCATGAGGTGCGCTACAAGACCAACTTTTCCAATAAGTCTCATTTCAGCCTCGGGGATGGCACCCCCTTTCAAGTTTGTTTCTCCTTGAGAGCTCTCCCTCAAACTAATGTTTTTCTTTAGAATTTTCACTACATCTTTACCATTACCCTGCATTATTGTTAATTACTTTTTATATTTAGTAAAAACTTTATTTAAAAACACTCTTAAAATTAGTTGTATCATAGTGTGCATTCATACAGAACACAGTGACCCATCAGGACTAGAGGGAGATGAGCTTACAAACTTAATAGTTAATTATTTTTTATATCAAACCTTCTTAGTTCAAATGTATGTGTCTTGTGTGTGCTGATTAGATTGTAACTGATGCATTACTTATGAAAAAATTTGTAACCTACAATTAATAAACTGCACATATTTAAATAGTACAATTTAATATGTCTTGGACATATGTATACACTCATAATATAAATCAAGATAATCAATATATTCATTACCCTTAAACATTTCTTTATATGAAATGGTACTTTAGAGACAATATAAAGAGTATGTTTAGTTTGGGTTCATTGGGATCAGTTTACGGGATTTACAGTTACTCTCATGTATAGTTAAATCAGTGCTGTTTATCCTGGTTTAGGAATAACTTCTGAGACTGTTCCCACTGCTTACTGCTTTCAGCAGAATCTTGATAAGATTAGGGTTATATGAACACATCCTATGGTGCTGAGAGTGGACCCATGTGATTAATGGAGGAAAATAAAGTTTACCATATATGTCCATGCAGAAAATATCCAGCCATGCGATATGAAACATAGAGACATTTACTGAAGAAGATGTAAGATACAAGAAACCTTATACACAAGACAATGATGCCTCAGTCCCCTTCAAAGTAGGCACCTTAGGACCTCACACAATTCTCCCAAATGCCATCAGCAGCCCCATCGTATTTTCCTGAATCTCATCAATGGTCTGAAATCTTCCCTTTCAAAGGTGATTTTAGTTTTGGAAAAAGCCAGAAGTTGCAGGGTGCAAGATCTAGGCTGTCGGGGACTGAGTCACCTGGGTGATCTGATGTTTTGCCAAAAAACTCTGCATGAGATGTGATGCATGAACAGGTGCATTGTTGTGATGAAGCTGCCAGTCACCAGTTGCCCTTTGAGCTTCAGCTTTCTGAATCATCCAAATAGTTTCCAGGAAAGAATGTTCAAGGTTAATGCAAATTTTGATGCAGATTTGTTGCTCTCCTCAGTCATTTTGAATGCTATAGCCACACAGTACACACACTCCTACCACCCCCACTGACTAGTATTGTGAAGGTGTCATTGTTCACGCATATGCATTCCAGTCTACTCTTCTTGGCTGCCAGGTTACATGGACGTCACACAAACCATTCTCATATTAACAATGGCTAGACTTTTTCTGGATATGTGTGTGTGTGTGTGTGTGTGTGTGTGTGTGTGTGTGTGTATAGAGAGAGAGATCCATGACCTTGTTTGTAGAAAATTGTTCTAAATTCTATACTCACATGTACAAAGACTTACTAGAAGTTTTCCCAAATTATCAACAAAACTTTTAATTAAACTACTAATAACACATCAAGAAACTAAAAGACTCATAACTATCAGCAATAAAAAGAAAATGAGTTTTGATTATCCATGAGCAAGGAGAGAATAAATTAGCTATCTTTACAAAGAGGAAATCAAAGAAGCTGAAGCCAAAATTCTGGGAAAAATTTATTGTAAAGTTGGGTTTGTCCAGTTATTAATAAAAGTTTTGATTTTCCTTAAGTTTATATTTGTGGTATTTTTTAGCTTTTACATCTTGAAATCTGTTGCAATTTATTTTTCATTCCAAAAATGTATACTGTTAAACCTAATTTTGTACCTCAAATTTTGTATTTATTTTTCTTTAACTTGGACCCCCAAAATGCATAAGCTTTGAGTTCCACACAACCTGAACCTGGTCCTTGCTTCCAAGCATCATTTTAATTGAACATGTCACACTGAATGAATTGCTTATCAACAAACAAAAAGAGCCGGTGAAGATGTGGAGAAAGGGGAACCCTTTTGCACTGTTGGTGGGCATGCAGACTGGTGCAGTCACTGTGGAAAGAAGTTAGAGATACCTCAAAAAATTCAAAATAGATCTGTCTTTTGACCTACTGATCCCACTTCTGGGAATATACCTGAAGAAACCCAAAATAGTAGAACATAAGCACCCCTAAGTTCATTGCAGTGTTATTTACAATGGCCAAGATATGGAAGCAGCCTGTGTTCATCAGTAGATGGGTGGATAAAACAACTATGAGACATTCACACAATGGAATACTACTAGCTTTAAAAAAAAAAAGAAAGAAAGTTTTACCCGTTGTGACAGCATGGATGGACCTGGAGAAAATTGTGCTAAATGAAATAAGCCAGTTAGAGAAAGAAAACTACCATATGATTTCATTCATATGTGGAATCTAATGAACAAACTGAACTAACAAGGAAAATGGGGACAGACTCATAGAGGGAGAGCAGGATGACAGCTGAGGGGGACAGGTTATAGGGTGGAGGGATTGAGCAGAAAGGAAAAAGGACTCATGGACATGGACAACAGTGTGGTGATTGCTGGGGAGAGGGGAGTATAAGGAGATTAAATGGTAATGGATAAAAAATACAATAAAGAGTAAATTAAAAAATATATATGTTTTTAAATCCAAAACTATATAGGGATTTTGAAGCTATAGGTCATGATAATTATAATAATAGTGATGATAGATAGTGATGGTTGTGATGATTGGTGACTGTTTCTTTTATTTCTATAGAACAAGCTAAATCCATTAATTCCCATTGTGAATTTTTCTGACTATTAAGATTTTCTCTTTATATCTTCTCAAAATTGCGCTTACTACAATTTAAACTTACTTTATCTTAACTTAACCTTACTGCACACTGAGAAACTCTGGTCAACATTTACCATATATTTCTTTAAGTGGTCAATGTTTGTGAAGACTATTTTATGAGGACAAAGCTTTTTCCTAGTGTGTATATTTATGGTGTTATACAATATGATATTTTAAGCCTTATGCAAATATACGGTTAACTTTTATTTACTTACATGGTTAAATAACTGCCTTTATTATTAAAAAGCACAAGAAAATTGAGTACATAGCAAAGTACATAAAAGTTGTACTGGGAAATTGAGGATAATGTTTTTTAGAGTATGATTTGTCTGGTCTTCAATAATTATGTTTTCAGGCATTTTTTTTCATTTAAAAAGTAACATTGAAATTGGTGTCTCTAGACATATTTTAGGTTCAAGATGAAGGTTAGCAATTCTCTTGTGTTATATGCCTGAAGAATTATTCAACACAGCATAAGTAAAATCATAACTATGCTTTTATCATATTTTATTTATTATGTGGCAAAAATGTTGTTTTCTGATACCTGTAGTTTCCTTTTATTTTTCATGTGTATATTCGTAGTTTGAATAGATTTCTTTCCTTCTCTACTCTCTTTATTTTCATATTTTTAAACAGATTGCTCAAATCCAAGATAAGTAGCCTTTGAAAATGGTCTAGAAAAAGGGTTGAAATGATTTAGAACTAATTCAGGATAGAACAATCCAATTCCTGCTTAAAGAGGGCACAGGAACCGAATAGAGGGGGCTGTAGAGCGGGTGGAGGAAACTGTGAGTACTTGCTCCTGATTATTACTATCCTCCTCTTGTCTGGGAAGATGATGGTTACATTTAGCAACAAATGTCATGGACAACCAAAACTTACCTTTCCTTGTAACAACTGATAGTTTACATTTTCCCACACTTCTTCTACTTACCCATCATGTTGCTCTACTCTGCATAATAATCAAATGCAGAATAAAATGTATTTGTTTATGGTCTTGTATATCAATGTATACTTCCAGCAATATTGTGACTATTAATATTTTTAAAAGTCATTCAATGGCCGCTTATCAAAATTTTAGGTTCTTTTAAAATTAAAGTTATTACAAAGAGAAATTAGGAACTATGAGGTTATATAATAAGCATATTGGAGGGGTCCTTAGAGATATTTTAGGACTATTTCTTATTTCTCTTATTTCTAAATCTGGTATAAAGGGATGTTATTTATTATGCTGCACAATGCCTTTTAAGTACAATATTAATAGTGTTTCGATTTTATTTGTAGTATAATGTTTTCAATTGGGTTTTGAATTTATTATGATAATTCAATAGAATTATATATAACTGGAGTTGAATTTTAAAACTAGAATGCAAAACATAATACTTTACAAAGCATCATATAATTAATTGCAAAGAATATTTAAGTATCATGTACATGTACTTGTATGAGTCTTTTACTAGGTGATAATAATAGTTGTTTTATTGCCTTTAAGTGAAAGTAGCTCAAGTGCTGTTTAAAATGTCCCCTATTTTTAGACTTTGTATTATATCTAGATGAATAAATCTTTTTGAAGTAACACAAAATATTATACTTAGAATAGTAATTAAATGAAAAAGTCAATCAAATAAGTAAATAAGTAGCCGATAACATCTAAGTGTTCCCCAAACCGAGGAAGAAGGTGAATAATATTGCACAATGATGCGTTTTTCTCTGAGCATAGCTACTGCTCTACCATCTTCGTTTCTCTTGCTACCATGATTTTAGAATTGTCAGCTCTCATGTCTATGTGTCTACTTTATATGCTATGATCTGAATTTAGTCTGTATGTCTTCACTGAGACTGTGTTCTAGTACATTCTTTTAACCATATTTGATGGCCTTTGCTCAGTGTTCATTCTGCATAACATCTCTGTAGATCATAATTTTTTTACTCTACCCTGCTTCTTGAAACACTTGGCTTTTGTGATGTTGATTCTGGGTTGTCTTCTATTATCTGGACTATTCCTTATCTCACTACTATTGTTTCCCACTTTTCTAAATGTGCATGGTCTTTAGTGCCCATTTCAAGAACATCTACTTTTTTCTTCCTTTCTTGGGGACCATCTACTTTCTAGGCCTCAATGATCATTCTCTGTGAACCATATTATCACAGCTAACATTTTTCTCTCTCTAGACTTGTCTTCTTGAATCTCCTAGACTCAAGAAAAACACAAAAAAGCTAACAAAATTGGAGAATATTTTTTGAGATCATAAAACTAATTAGAGAGTTTTAACTATGGAAATAATTGAAATGGTAAGATCCTGTTAGTGGAAAAAAAAACAAAACTAGAGTTTATTTGACTTTTCACTTTTGCTCTAATTTGAACGAAGATACTTGTAGACAAAGGGGAATTTTGTGCACTGTTGGTGGGAATGCAGATTGGTGCAGCCACTGTGGAAAACAATATGGAGTTTCCATAAAAAATTTAAATTGGAGCTGCCTTATTACCCAGCAATCCTACTTCTGAGAATATATACAAAGAAATCCAAAACACTAGTTTGTAAGGGTGCATGCACCCCTACGTTCATTGCAGCATTATTTACAATGCCAAGATTTAGAAGCAGCCCAAGTGCCCATCAGTAGATGAGTGGATAAAAAAGCTCCGATTCATTTACACAGTGGAGTACTACAAGGTCATAAAAAAGAAGGAAGTCTTTTGTGACAGCATGGATGGACTTAGAAGGTATTTTGCTAAGTGAAATAAACCAGTCAGAAAATGACAAATACCATGTAATCTCACTTATATGTGGAATCTAATGAACAAAATAAACTAACAAAATGGAAACACTCATAGATATAGAGAACAGACTGACAGCTGTCAGAGGGGAGGGAGATGGGGGGTTGAGTGGAAAAGGTGAAGGAATTAAGCAAAAAAACCTGATGAAAACAGACAACAATATAGTGACTACCATATTGTTGGGAGAGGGGAGGTACATGAAGGTATGGGGGGATAAGTGGTGACGGAAGGACGCGATTTGGGGTGGTGAACACACAGTACAATATACAGATAATATATTACAGAATTGTACACTTGAAACCTATATAATTTTATTAACCAGTATCATCCCTAATAAATTCAATGAAAAGAAAGAAAGAATATGAAGGGGATTCTTTTTTCTTGTCAATGTACATTTTAATCTTTCATCCTGTGTTTAATTTTAGAGGTGGTTCTTGTGTTGTTGCATAGCTTTTTGCTAACAGTCAATAAAATGTGTGCTATATCCAAGTACTTTCAAGTAAGTAGTTCAAGTACCAAGCAAAGGTGCATAGCTTTTCAAGTAATAGGAAAATTGAATTACTATTTATACCCAAAGTTATATTAATGGTACTGGGGCAAGTTCATTATTTTAACACCACTTACTGATTTTTCTGTCAGTGATTACAATAAAATGTAGTAATTCTTTTTATTTTTAAAGTGCTTTTAAGCTATATACTTAGAGTGCCTGGATCTTATGTGACACTCAAGGTGTCCTTTCCTTTGTATGTCAGTTCATAACTTCACTTTCTGAGACCCGATTAATGCATTTGCATAGAGTTCATTTTGCTGATTACTAGGGTCACAGAGACCAAACTTAATGCATGTGTTCAAATTATCATAGGATCAGCCAATAACGTCTTGATTTTTTTTTTTTTTTTTTACCATACTGTTCTTGTATAAGGACAGAGCTTAAAACAAATTTTAAAAAAGACCCAGAAAAATAAAGAAAACTTCTGTCTAAAAGACCTAAATTAAATCACAAATTGGATTTTTGTGTTCGAATGAAATGTGACTAAAAGACAATGAGACTGATTTTTACATATAATTGTGAAATTATTCTCATTATCTTAAAACCACACCCTGACTATTCTTGTCATCATAAAAGAGCAAAGAATTCTTTAGTTTGCAGCCTAAAACTTGAAGGAAATATTTCTGCGCCACCTCTTAGGCATCAGAAGGCATTACATCACATAGGCCACAGTTGGGTCTTAGAAGTTAAAGCGTATTTACGGAACAGGTTAATTTTTGCCCCCAGTTTCATATTGTTCACATTAGGTCCCTGTTTCTTTCCTGTCACTTTCTATCTTCTCTAAGATGTTTGGATAATGATTGTTTTGCAATAGGTCCATACCCTAGATAATTCAATGAACTTAAATAACACAGACTTCACTAAGTAAAACTGCTAATTCTATACATGTCCTCTACTCTGTCTCTTTTCCTTGTGGGCCCTTACACTTCAGATTAAATACACACACACACACACACACACACACACACTTCAGATTAAATATATATATATATACACACTTCAGATTAAATATGTATATATTTGTGTTTCATTCGAACACAAATATATATATAAATATATATATATTTAATCTGAAGTGTAACTTCACACAAAACATTTTCTTCTTTCACTTTCTGAAATGAAAAAATGTACACATAGGGAAAGTATTGGATAGTAAAAAAGTTTTGTACCAAATATTTGGTGGAAAATATTAAAATGATAACTCTTAAATATCTTAAAATGGTAGTGAGAATACCATGTACCTAGACAAAATCATTACATGTCTTCAAATATTTGGTATAAAACATGTTGAAATAGAAAATTGATGTTACTGTAAACATCAGTTTAAAAATAGAAAGTTTTAGGATGGAAATTTAAGGAAATTATTTAAATATGTTTATTTAAAATATTTCTATTAAGCTTATTTAAATATTCCTATTAAAAAAACTAGTGCTATTTCTATTTAAACCATGAGTAAATTGAAGAACTGAGAGTCACCAACTACTGTAAGTCTTACAAGAAATATTACCATATACATATTCTAGTTAAATTCATTGTTATGTTCTAGTTTATATGTATAAAACATAACATAATGACAAATCTATTGAGGAGCACTTTGGGATATAGTAGTTGAAGAAAATGTTTTTTTTCATGACAAAGGGTAAAACAATAACATACTAAAAATAAATACTTTTGCAAAAGATCCAAATGTTATAACAAATGTTTAAAGAAGTTCCATAATATACTTATTTAGTTTATAGCTTTACTAAAAATTTTGAATTTCATTTTATTTCATAATTAGACTTTTTTCTGAGAGGCTTAGTTAAAATGACAAAAGAACAAACAGCTTCCCCTCCCCCTCCCCCAAAACAAGGGAAATCAATATAATTTTATTTTTAAGAATACTAGGAGTTATATTCTCATCTTAAGTCCTATTCCAAAGTAATAAAAACAAAAGTCCACAATGTATTTATTTCCTCCTCCTTCATATCTTAGAGTGACTGGATGATTAGTCATCTGATTAAAAATGTACACCAGTTTTTTTTTTTTTTTTAATAAAGCAGGCTACTCAATTCTATGTTGCACATGAAGGGAACACAGGTTGTAGGCAGGTCTGTTCTACGTCTAGATAGATATAAAGCACACTGAAAACATATCGGGACAACATAACATCACTCAAAGTAAATTAAGCTGAAAATAATTTAAACCCCAATAGATAAAAAAGTGATGAGAAAAGCTAATGCGTATCATAAAAACCTGTACCCTTGTTGCATATAAACCAAGAAGTCAGCGCTAAGCTTTCTAAAAATTAACAAAAAATGTGACCTGGATGATGCCATAATTTACAGAGTTTATATGTTTAAAAATAAACTTATTGTTCAAGAGGTACAATTATTCTGTACTAATCCCAGAAGGAAATTTCTTGCAAGATTTCTTATTAAGGGAATAATGTGAAGAACAATGTCTTCTGAGATATTCTAACAGGTGAAGAGTTTAGAGGGTTTGTCTTGAAAATATTATATATTAAACATTAAGGAATCATTTATTATAACATGATATGTATATTAATAACTTATATGTAAATTAGTATATAAATATGATAAATACAATACTTTAAATATTAAGATATATATCATATTTCCTTAGAGTATTACAACAAAGCAGAGAATAGGGAGGTCAACTTATTTTCTATGGTGAAAGTACCATGAGCCAGCAAAGGCATTCATATACATCTGGCCAAGTCATTTGTTGCCACACAGAAGCTCAGGTGTACCACACCAAAAGAAAAGTCATTGTCTTGGGCAAACTATCCATACCATACAACTACCTTATAATGCACAATCTTATGCATTTGGTTAGCTCATTTAGTTATTTAGGTACTTACTTTGTAATCAGTTCTCTTGTCCCATACTGCTAACCAAGATTAATCACCCAAAAGTGTTTTTCTGCGACTTAAAAAATATATATATATAAAGTCCAAGGGGCACATGTGATTGGTTTGCCTGCATGTGCAATTTTTAAGCTAAATTTTTTTTCAGCCATATACTCTCTGCTGGAGAACTTTGGAAACCTAATGGTCTCTTCTGTATATCCCAAATTACATCCAGAGGAACTTCTCACATCTTCCCTCAGTGACTGAGAGGCTTTTTATTTACCATGTATCCTGCTGAGCAGGCATCTCAACTTTCCAAAGAGGATGTTAGTCATCCCGGTGCAGGCACATCATCCCAAGCTAAGGCAGAACACACAGGATAGCTGCACTCCAGGTAACTGTTTAGCGATACCACCTTAAGGTTCCTGCTTTTCCAATACTATGAAAAACTCACTTGAACAAAAGCTTATTTACACACACACACCACTGGAAGGATATGTGGTCTGGATGAGAACTGCATTAATTAACTGCCTTTTGTTGTTGGCCCCTCATATAGTGGCTTTTATTGAATTGGTTTTTTAGTGCTATGTCCCAGCCTACAGTGAATAACTTTATGAGAAGCAGTCTTATGAAACATGTTGCTGAATTTAGTGCAAGAATGCTGTTGAGTTTGGTTCACCACCCAGGCCCATCCTGATGAGGAGCCATGGGAGAAGATTTTCTTAGATATCAAAAGCAATAATGACTTTTCTGGGCTGTATTCCCCCCACCCCCATCCATGCTATGAATAATGTACCTGATTGGGTCTTATCAGAATCCTTTTGTTCCTGCCTCTGTCCACCAAGGCCCTCCTTGCACTGGAGGCCAAAAATGTAGGTGCCCTTTCAGCAAGGGTCCAGATCCACAGGCAGCTTGTGCATTCACTTCAACTAATTTGTTCTATTGTCACTTTTCCTGATTCCCCTTCTTATCCTCTTAGTTTTAAGTGTATCTCTTCTTAGTGTGTTATATGGATTTTGAAAGCTACCTTAAATAATTTATGGAAGCAAGCATGAGAGTTTGGAGAACAGTGAAGGTTTTGACCTTTCATTGTCATGTTCTCCAAGTCTAGGGCCCCTGGTGTTCTTTAAGCTGCGTCCGTCCGTATGCAGTCAGGCTGCCCTCAAGATTTGCCCACTGTTCCCTCTACAGGATTTTCTGTACTTTAAGAATTTACCCCCTTCCCCAGGAAAGACATGAAGCATGTGCTGATGCTTCTGTTTCTGCACATCTCTTGTGCTATGCTCTTTAAGCATATAATTTTTAATATAAAATTTCAAGCCTCTTGGAAATATTAGATTCTGTGAGCTTAATGTTTTTGATGACTCATATTGTCACTCACTTTCTTGGGTGATTTAGTAAAAGATTTGAACTCTTTTCTGAATTGAAAATACTCATTCAATAAAAAATGAACGGTTTACATAATTATTTTAATAGGAGGTGACAGTAAAGCAAAAATCCTGGTATGTGTTAGTACTAAATTTGTCAGTAAACTTATTTCTTCTTTGTCTGAAAATGTTTCTTATTTAAATGGCATAGCAGAGATCCAATATATTCTGTGAGTAGCTTTAGCATCTATACTTTTAAAAAACTAAGATGAATATAGGAAAATCATTTTTATTAGATTATCATTCATTTGCTTGTCAATTTATTTCTGCAGTCAGTAACTACTCTGTTCGCTATACTATTCTAGGTACTGAAGATACAGTGATGTAAATTTAAAATTCCTGCCCTAGTGGAATTTATATCCTAGTCAGGGAAGGCAGATAATAAACACATAAATGAATTAACAAACAACTAAATGAGATAATTTCAGATGGCTATGGATGCTACTTACGAAGCAAAAGAAGTAGCTATGTGTAGTGACTTTGGGTAGAAAAATCAGGGCAGGCCAATGATCTTTGATATGAGACAAATGGGAGAGGGAACTAGTCATGTGAATATCTGGGGAAAGAATCCTCCAAGTAAGGGAAAGAACTAGTGCAAAGTGGCTTAGATGGGATTAAGTCTGTGTGCTCAGAGTCCAAGATAAGTCTGGCATGGTTTGAGCACAGAGACCTGAGAAGAGATAAGCCAGGATGATAAGGGGTGGGCAGAGGGCAAACCACTTGGGGTCTTCGGCAGTGCATGTCTATCTATTAGGACCTTGAGAAAGTCACTTAACCTGTCTTGGCCTCAGTTGTCCTTTGTCTAAAATGAAGAGGGTGAAAGCTACCTCATAGTGAAAATTTTGCATGCTAATCAATGGAAGAATGTCTGCACTTAGTAAGAACTACGTGTGTTATCTGCTATTATTATGTGTATATGCATGGTACTTTCCCCCCAGCTAACAATTCATTGCCTTGATTGAATTTTAAAACTAAAATAGGTCTCGGAAATTATATTCAATCCTGGCATTTTACATATGAAGGCTTAGCTCTGAGAGGTCAGATGATCTACACAAGTTCCCACGATTAGTAAGTAAATGTTTAGACTAGATTCTTGGTCTCTTGACTCTCAATCCAGAAGCCTTCTACTGTTAGGTGGTATTGGTCTTTAGTGGCTTAGAATTATTTTCCTTAGTATTTGCCTGATAGGATTACATTTAGAGTAGTTTTATTGAACCTGAAATTTTTTGTAGAGACCAAGAATGTTACCATACTGGTTGCAGTTAAGCCAATTTTTAAGCTAATAATTTACTGCTAACTGAAATATATGTGGAAGTAATTAGAATTTAAGATTATTCTATTTTAATTAATTAACCATGGATTCAAATATCCCATTAGTAGCTTTAGCATTTATACTTTTCAAATAAGATGGATATAGAAATTTCATTCTATTATATAATTTATTATATCATTCTTTCATTCATTTCTTTTTTTTAAAGATTATATTTATTTATTTTTAGAGTGAAGGGAAGGGAGAGAGAAACAGAGGGAGAGAAACCTTAGTGTGTGGTTGCCTCTCGCATGCCCCCAAATGGGGATCTGGCCTGCAACCCAGGCATGTGCCCTGACTGGGAATCGAACTGGTGATCCTGAGGTTCACAGGCTAGAACTCAATCCACTGAGCTACACCAGCCAGGGCCTTCCATTCATTTCTTCAACAACTCCTCTGTGCCCCATGCTATTTTAGGTACTGGAGATACAGTGGTGAACAATACGAAGTACCTGTTCTCGTGAAATTTATACTGTAGTCAGGGGAAGCAGAATATAAACACATAACTAAAGGAATAAATAACTAAAAAAAGGTAATTTCACTTTTCCCAAAAATAATTTAAAATTGGAAAATTAGGCCATCAGTGATATGTCATCGTGATAGTTGAGAATGTTATCAATAAAATTGGAAGAGCTGATCACACTTTAAATAATTAATTCATTTAAGCAACTTATTTTTCAAGCCTTAGTTCCCTAGTCTCACTACCTACCAATAAACAAATTAATAGGTTACATAAATTCCAATACAATTATGTACATGGTGTTATTGCATGGTAGGTGTTGAGTTAATGCATGGTGGCCTAAAGACTTTGCTAAACTCTCTATACCGAACAGAAGTAGGTGGGAGGTGGGGGTGGGTGGGGTGGGGGAAAGTGGTGGTGGGAATATGGAGACAACTGTACTTGAACAACAGTAAAAAAAAAAGAACTAAAGTTATTTTACCCAAAATATGTATTATTTGGTGCTTCAGAGTAGTTTTAAATTTTAACTTGTCTCTACAATGTTATTGGTTTTCTAAGACATAGGAAATTGGTTCCTGGGATGATCTTTTCTATGTTTGCTTCTCTGTAGGAAATCTCTTACCTAGGAATTGCTTTATTCTAAGAGTTCAGTTGTAAGCCATTTTGGGCTCATTTGCCGTTGAAGCAGTTTTTAGCTTGGTGGTTAGACTTAAATGTTGGTTCATGGAAGTTTATTTTCCTATTCTTAAAGCTGAAAAGTTAAACTTAAGGTGTTCCCCTGAATTCTGGCCCAATTCGATTTGGAAGGAATAGAGGGCGTGCATTTCTCCTCTCTGAGTCCAGAATTGGACTGAGTCCATCCTTTAGAGCTGATGAGATTTTCCTTTTGCACCCTCCTGTCTTCTTTTCTGCACCCTTCCCTTGCATAGCACCCTCTTTAGGCCTCTAGGAGTCACCCCCCGCCCAGTAAAAGCAATGTATCTTTTATTCTCTGTTTTCTATCTTATAAGAATACTACTAAAGTTGATAATTGAATACACAATATGGATATTTGATTTTCAGGATGTCAAGCAGGCATTCCGTACCGCAGGAATGATTTCTCTTAACTTGTATTCAACTACCTATTTTTAGTGCCCAGAAAATATTTTTTCAGTTACCTCCCTTTTTTCCCTATCAACACCCTCTGTTCAGTCAGAGCTATGGCTGACTGGTTTTCAAATGTTCATGGATTATTCTTGTTTCTTGCTTTGAGATGGTGTATTTGAGATGGTGGACTTTGAAAATCTATGAGATTTCACTCAAGGCAAGCTTAGTCCTGTAAATAAAGGTGGAAAAATGATAGCAATATTATCTGATTAGTTTGAGTTCTCCCTGCTTTTAGCATCTGCATTATTCTCCATATTGTCTTTGTGTACTTTGCTGTCACTGTAGAGAAATATACTTCATGAGATCCTAGCCTAAGCAAAAACAAACGGAAGCAGTTAAGTTCGTCCCATACCACTACAAAGACAGTACATAGGTCTGCTGCCTGCCAAAAATAGATGTAGTTTATAGTATGTTCAACTTCATTGCTCATATTTTTTCATTTCCTCTTCCCAGCTGAATAAATGGGGGGAAAAGAGAAAAAAATTACTGCCATAAAAAGTGCATTTTCCCCTCTATGTTCAGTTATGGAAGGACATCTATAAACACAGGCATAAAGCCCAGAGAAAAGGGGGTATTTCTGAAATGTTGTCTGATAGTCACTTTAGCTTCCAAATAAAAATTGTTTGGAAATATATTTAGGACATACAAGCAGAAATATTGACATATGGTATGTGATATTTGGCTGAGTTCATAGATGACATATGAGCCTGCCTGAAGGAGCTTTGCTGGTAATTGTATAACCGAGGAAGAGAATGATTGTCAGAAACACAGCCATTCAGGAACCTATGAGAACTTAACGGTCATGTAGAAGAATTCACTTGGTGACCAGATCACAGGAATGTGACTAATATAAAATATGAATAAAATTAATGAGAGTTTTAGAAGTTAGCTAAACTATTCTGTTTTGGTTTTTATAGTTTTTAAAAATATGCTTTTTTTCTGGCCCCCAGTAGCTATGTCAAAAATATGACTTCTATTAATATTTAGAGTTGAATTCTTGTTTTCAGCCTACTTAGGGTGTGGCATTTATCTGTTCATTGCAATTTTACCTCTGAAGCATATGTCACATATGCTTATAGCATGTTTAAAGTAATGAGACACATAGTTTTATGTGAGAAAGATTTTCAGCAGTGCATGTTCAAACTTGTATTTACTTCAAACGGAGAGTTTTGAAGCAATAGCGCTGTTTATTACATGCACATTGGATTGAAATTAGGAAACTTAGTTTCTGTTTCTATTTTTTCCTTCTAGTTTTATGAGTTTAGATAAGTGACTTATTCTTGGATTTGTTTATAGATCTCAAAATGAGAGCGTTGTCTAGCTGAATCCAAGTTTCCTTCCACTTCTAATATCCAATGAATCCTACTGGGTAGTTATCTGGATATCTGGATAAGAAACTCCCTTTTTATGCCAAAAATATTGGCTTGAAATATCTACAAAATTATATAAAAAGTTAAAACATCTGAATAATTGATTTTTTTTACAATTATTTTTACCTGAGTTTGTGGCATCTGTAGATGTTTCTATATTTGATTTTGGAATCAGGAAAAAAGATGTCACTCATCTGCTATAGGCACATTAATGATTGATCCCAGAGGGACCATTTTCATGCATCAGCTCTGTGTTCATCTACATCATTGTCAGGACACAAGGTTGCATACTCAAATGAGGAAAATCAGGAGAGTGTGATGAGCTTGAGGGGATAGTAGGAAGTTGTAATCAGAGTTAAGGGTAACCTAAAAGGAACAACCAAAATCTGGGGGACGGGCAAAGGCAGAAAGACATTAACACTTCAAGGTCTAGAGGGGCAAAGGGAAACGGTGAGCATTGGAACCTGCAGAGCTTTGTAGGTAGCTGTAGCAGAAGAGGACATCTGACCAGAGCTTTGGGATTCAGTGAAAAACCTGGACACTAATCTCTTGCTCCACTGACTCTCTAATCTCTTGCTCAAGTAGAAGCCAGAGGCCAAGGGAGCCAGAGGGAGCAGTGTGGTCAGGACAGCCTTCAAAGGCCCATAAGAGAATGGAAAAGGATCAAGAGTGGTTCTGGACATGCAAATAGAGAATATCAAGCATATCCATATATTTTATGCTGTAGAAGGTTTCCTTCATCTTGTAAAAAAGTACTTGATGTGTTATTGATAGACATTTAGAATGACCCTTGGCATGATGAACTTTAATGGGAAAAGTCAATTTCTGATTTGACCTACACTTGGGTACCTGTCACTATATTGCTGTAATAATATTTTTACTAAGGCCCCAACTGACTGTATTACCGACTTATTTAAACACTTTGAAGAGGTAAGTAGTGCAACCAGAAATAGGAGAGGACCAGGAACAGTCCAAGTTCTGTTTTTATGCATTGTTGGATTCAGTTAGCTGATTTGTGTTTGCGAGAGTGAGCAATTTTAAATCTAAATTTATGAGATATTTTACAGTAAATGAATAAATAAACATCTGAGACAGTGTTCTGTAGTTTTTTGTTTTGGTTTGATTTGGTTTTACCTTTGTTTTTGGTATAGGGCAATACTGGATTTATCAGATTAGTTGGGAAGGGTTTCATTCTCTTCTGTTTTCTCAAAGAGATGTGAAAATTTGATCTCAATTTTTCTTTAAATTTTTGGTAGAATTCTATAGTAACAACCTCGGGACTAAATATTTATTTTTCAGCAGCTTTAAGATTTATTATAATTTCAATGACACTGAAGGTGATAGGTCTGGTCAGATGATCTAATTCCTGGTTGGGCTGTGGTAATTTGTGAATTTTGAGGAACTGGTCATTTCTTCTAAGTTGTCAACTTCATGCATTTGAAATTAGTTGTATTCTTTTGTTAAATTTAAAAAATAACTTTAGGATCTGTGATATCCCTATTTTTTACTAATTTGGGTGATTTTCATCTTCTATCTTTTACTTTTATTGATTTATCTAGAGGTTTATTGATTTTGTTGATTTTTCAAAGAATCAAAGATTTTTGTTTCATTGTTTTATTATTTTCCTATTTTTACTTTCATCGATCTACTATTAATTGTATTACTTCCTTCTGCTCATGTTGGGTTTACTTTACCTTTTTTATAGTTTGTTGATGTATGAAATTTTATAATTGATTTCAAACTTTTTCTTATTTCTAATGTACCCATTTGGTACTACCAATTTCCCTCTCCATACTGTTTTAGTTACATCCCACATATTTTGATGTATTGTGCTTTCAATTTTTAAACTGAGTTCTATGTATTTAATTATATTAATTTTTTCTTTTTGACCTTTGGATCATTTAGAAATGTGTTATTTAATTTACACGGGTTTAAATTGCATAAGAGAATTTGTAATTTATCTTGAAGTGCTTTTATGATGTCCATTTCAAAACCTCTATCAGATAATTACATCTGATTAATTTCAGTGTTGGTATTGGTTGGTTGCCTTTTCCCATTTTAGGTATAACAATCATTTTCAGTTGTTGCTTGGACATTTTGTCTTTTGTTCAAAGACTCTGGGATCCTGTTTAAAACTAGTTGTAGCAGAAAGCCGCACTGTTTAGATTGAGCATGCAGTTCCTGACTTAGTTTGTGGGCTTTGGTTCCATTGACAGTTAATGTTCCAACAGCTAAGTCTGTTTGACTCATCTGATGCTGCTGGGCTTCCATTGGCCCCTGATGATGCTGCGTGAGGTAGCAGAAGGGATTTCCTCAGGCTAAACCTCCAGGTATCTCTAGGAGATAGAAGGCAGCCTGGCCTTTCAGGGATAAAAGAGGCTTTCTGAGCCAGAACTTGTGTCTTAATCCCCTACCAGTTGTCCCAGCTGCCTCAGCTGCCCCAGTGTCCCTGTCCAGAGGAGGAGAGTTTTAGGTTCCTGGAGACAAAGAGGCATTCCATGCTCTGCTGCCTGTGTGGTTGAGTCCCCTCTGCTGTTTCTACCCAACCACTCTCATGTCTCCAGTGTGGAAGGAAATTTCAGACTTGGGGAAGCTTCCTTGGCTAGACACTGTTCTGACAGGATCTTTCTTCCTCTGTGAGGTGGACAGAGAGTGTTTCCTGGCTAAGCTGCTTGTTGTGGTGGGATCCCCTTACAAGTGCCCTTTATAGGAGAGTCACAGGCTCATGGGAACAAAGAAGCTTCCAGAACCAGACTGCTTGTGTGGTGCCTCTTATTCATGCTATGCGACATCCTCGAGTCTCTGCCAGGAGAGTACTTATCCCTATTCATCCTCCTTAGTGATCCAGTCCAGCTCACCTGGTGTTCATGCAGGTTCCGTCCAAGGAGAAATGGCACCCTCCAAGCTGCTTTTGGATCATAGGTAGAGCTCAGGAAATGCTGGGCCTGGGTCACCTTCCTCCATTGGATACTGCTGTGTTTCTTCTCCAGTCTTCAGGTCCCAAACTAGTTCATCTTCTTCTTACCAAGTATCCGAAATCTTTTTTAATGGCTTCTTGTTATTTCCTGGATGAGGAGTGAGCACAAGCAGATGTATACCATCTTGTCTGGAACTGAAATCTGGGTCTGTTCCTTACCTAGATGAAACATTATAATGAAGGAAGTTGTGAAGGGAAGACTCCATTCCAGGCAGAAGGAGATGGAAGTTGTGGAACCCTCTTTCTCTGGAAGCCATAGGAAGCAAAGGAAGTACAGCAAGTCCTTGAGTAACAATTCCTTCATTGTCTGTTTCTATATCAATTAGTCTTTGGTATAATTGGTTTCATGATATGTTGTTTTGCTATAGTTCCAAGAACCTATGGATGCCAGTGAGGACCTAAGTGTACTGTAGACAATATGCACATCTATCTCGGAGTGAGCACACTTTCTATTTCCTCCAGTTTTAAGTCTTTTGTATTTCTTCATTAATTCTCTATGCACATAGATATGTACATATAACCATACTAAATTTGTTTATTCTTGCTGGGCATTCCTCTGATTCTGGCATGCCTTCAGATTGAAACCCTTGAAGAAAAGAAATCTGTTGTAAAATTTGGATTATTATTTAGCAGTAGATGAATTGATGGGATAAAATGGCTAACGATGACTATTTAATTGAGATTACAAAATTTTATGCATGCATATGAAGGGAGATATTCACATAATTTTATACCCTGCCCCTTACGGCATTCTGAGAGCTTTGATTTAAATTGTATATAAAATAAATTATTTAATGGTAGTAGCAACTTTGCCATAATTATGTGTGTGCATACAGAAGCCATCAGTCCATTGGCCTTAAATGTGAGTGCCCTCATCCATTTGGGAAGAAAATATCAGTATATCTATTTCTATTTATTTTAATGTCATTGTCTTTTAATTTATATTTTATGTATATTTTTAAATGCCATAATATGTTACAATAACAATACATGTGTAACATTTTAAAATTATATAATTAAATTTTACATTTTAAAATTACATAATTTTAAAATTATGTAATTTGGGGCACTGATAGGGTGCTGTAAAGTCAAAATAGTTTGGAGATTAATGACTCACAGAATAGAAGATTGTCAAAGTTTGCTGCATAAAAAGTTACTTAATCTGGGGAATTTATCCCAAATTATTTATAAAATCTTTTAATTCAACTGAAGAAAGGCAAGATTGTTTAGAATTTTTATGTTTGCATGAGTTTGAAGAACATAATTCTATCCTTCTTAGAGCCTCAGAGAAAGAAACGTTTTTGAAGTTGCACAGAAGAGAAAAAAATCTGTTGGATAGGACAACATGTGAACCTGGAATTCGAGGAGTGCAAGTTCGTGTGATTTATAGAGGAAAGTCAGGGGTTGTTGCTCTCAGTGAGTCCTAATTTATCTTTAAAAATCCCTTTCCCTTTTCCACCTTTACACCCTAAGCTCTTTACTCTGTTTTACCATTTCCTTTTTCCCATAGCACAGAGAACCTACGCACTACAGCTATTTCTGCTTTTCAAAAGTTCGTGTTAACTTCACTTTGCTTTTACATTACTACTTGTTTTTGCTAACAAAGAAATCCGAAGAGGACTTTGCTTTTATAAAAAAAGGTGAAAAGTGAAAATAGTGAACGTTTGGTGTGTGTTTTGCACCAGTAGTTACAGAAGCAGTGTTTGTCCACACCCTGAGCACCGAGAGTGGGCCTGCCACTCTCCTCTTCCTCCGGAACCACACTCAGCATCTCAGGATCAGCTGCCATAGCTTTGAATTGTGTCTTTAAGCATCTGTGGTTTATCTTGATTTATTCTGTGCATCCGTTAGCAAGGTGTGTCTAAGGTATCAGAAAAGCCTAAGAAAGCTCTTAAGGGTCTTACAATTAGTGTAAAACTAGACATAATTAAGCATTTCAATCATGGTGAGCGAAATAAAGAAGTCTGTGTGTTGAATTTTTGGCTGGAATGCTCAAAAACTTTCCCATATAAATTAGTGGTAATTGCTTCTTCACTTTATGCCATTTTGGCTTATGAAAGGTATCATAGGAACACTCGACTGTCAAATGTTGTGGACCGTCAACCTGGTCTCAGGAGTTGTAACCCTCACTCCATGGTGGGCTGAGTAAGAGCCAAGGGACATGCTTCATCTGGGTCTGTTCTGTCAAGAGGCTGTGAGCTACTAAGGAGACAAAGCTTATCTCCTTGGCAGGAGCACCGCTTCTGCCTCATCCATCTCTGGCCCCAATGCTTAGTCGTTTAGTCAATGACAGGTAAGACCCCTCACGGGAGGGGCAACCTAAGCCAGACATGACCATTTGGGAGGCCCTCATGGAAGGATGGCGGGGGTGGGGGAACTGCAGCAAAGATTGGGTGATGGACCCTCGCTGCCCCCATTCTGACATAGCCCGAGTCCCCATTTCCGTCTGAAAGAACAAGAAAGCTCCACTTAAGCCTGAAACAATGCCGGAGGTGGGTGCGGCCCTGTGCTGGAAAGGGCAGTTCCCCCAGGGCAATCAGGCCTGAGAAAGAAAGCATAAAATCCTATGAAACCTACTTTGCTGATGCCCTCAATTTAAATGATAAGGGTCTGAGGAGAAAATGGGTATGTCTCCCAAAGTTTTGCAACCCCCTTTCCCGAGAGACACTGACTCAGGTTAAGCCCTCAGATTTCTTTGAAATGTTAACCATTGTTTGATCCTTGCCTCCTAATTTACCTGTATTCCTGTGTATTTGAACCCAATAAAAGCCCAGTGAGGAAGGGGCTCTGGGTCATTCTCCTCTGTGAGTTTGACCATCTCTCCTCCCCAAGCAGATCATGTCTTGGTAGTTTTACTTTCATCCGTGACGGAGGGATGGGGCTCTGCAGGCGGAACTGCCCCCCCGCCCCCCAGTCAAATAGCAAGGGAACCTGTATATGATGTACTTGTATTCACGTTTATGTGGGTTGTCTGTCTTCCTCAGCTACAGAATGTAAGTTTCATGAGGGATGTCAGCCTGCTTTGCTCATTGATGTGAACCTAGCAGTACTATAATGCATGGATAAAGTGCAAGTTAACTAAATATTTGTTTAATAACCATTAGTAGAGTAGAGTACTGGGCCAGCCTACACGTTTTAGAATTTACTGTGTTTTTTTTTTTTTTTTAATCTATCATAGCCAACGTTTTCTGCAGTTAATGTTACAAGGTTAGGTTACTCTTCTGTTCTCTTGCTTTGTATTTGGTGGAGAGGTTTTAGACCAAATATGCTAGCTAGAATGTACCTTAAAAAAACCCCAACCTAAAAACTACTAGTTGATTTGCTTTCTTTATCCAAATTTAAGTATATTTCTTTAAACATTTTAAAATTTATTTAAAAATTTTTATTTTATATTGAGATCTAATTCGCATATGACATTACGTTAGTTTCAGGTGTACAGCATAATGATTCAAATTTGTATATACTTAAAATAATCACCACAATATGTCTAGCTAACATTTATCATCATACATAGTTACATTTTTCTTGTGAAAAGAATTTTTAAGACCTACTGCTTTCTTAGCAACTTTCAAATATGCAATAAGTGTATTCCTTTGACTTAATGCAATTAAGTAGAATGGATGGCTCTGTGTCTTTGAATCAAAGAATCATGTGTAAGCAGTTGAGCTGAATAAGATTTCTCAATCGTGGAAAGCCTTCGCTGAAGAGGTTACCCCTGATCAGGCTCACCTGGCTCCTGTCAGGCTGGTATGACATGCAGGTATGGGTCTGTATTTAAAGCATGTTATCTCTTTCCTTGTACATGCATTGCATTTTAAGTGTCTTTTGTTGCTTCATTTGTCTTTTATATCTTTACTAGCCGAATAGGTTAAAATTATTGGCACACATTTCTAAGTAGCAGAGTCCTGTGTGTCTTCTTATGGGGCATTTGGGAAAGATGCCCACTTCACTATTAGAGTTTTATTCTGGGGGATTAGAAAGCTTTTCTTTCAAGGGTCCTTCAATATGAGTATTATCTTAGGGAGAATGCTTTTAATTCTTTATTGAATTAGTGATTAACTGACCATCTGTTGAGAGTAAGACACTGAAAGAACAGTAAATAGGGGTGGATTTAGCAGAAAAGAGTGAAAACTCTTAGAGAAAGTGGATAAATGTCCTCATCTCTGTGATTTGCTGAAGTAACTTAACATTTTTGATAATTTCTGGTGCAAAGTTGATGAAATACAGGAAAATAAAGTTCAAATGCATTTGGACAAAACCTTAATTTACCTTCTCATCTTTCTGACTTTACCATCATTTATATACTCATCTGGTCTTGTGTTCTTGGATGCCTTTTTGATTCATATCTGCCTCATTCCCTCTATACAATAGAGTTCTATTGCTGTTCCTAGATTTCTCACCTCCTTTCCTTCTTTCTTCTATCCTCCAGGCAGAGTCCTTTTTGATTTTCATTTAGAGGGTCACAGTAATATTCCAACTAATTTCTGGACTGCTTCGTTTCCTCTGCTAGTCCTACCCTTCCACAACCCTCCAAACTAGATTTACTTTCTGTTTTCCAATTCTGGACATATTTCTCTCCTGCCCTAAAATTTTTGGTTTCTTCTTGCCTTGTAGAACAAGCATAATCTCTCCAAACTGGTGTAAATGATTTTCCACAATACACTAACAATCCCTAAAAGGGTCCCTCCATCATTACCCTGCTGTAATGTGTATAGCATGTCATGGGAGCATAATTATCAGAGGTATTTATTACATGTCTGTTAAAAAAAAGTGAACATTTCTTGTGTTTTGGTCAAACTTGATTGTTTACTGATACCTTATAAAACTATATGTGTTGACACCTCAGTTCCTTTTTGCTCAGGATGTAGGAGATACTTATATTATTAAATGATTCTAAATGAATTGATGTATATGCCGTCTTCCTGTTTTTGCTTAACAATATCCCATCAACCCTTCAAAACTTCATCATAAAGCCATAGCAATGGTATATCACTCTAAAAGACTTCCTCCTTCTCATGAACAGATGTCTCCTAGCTGCCCTTCACTTACTCTAGCATGTTAGTTAGCATCGCCCATTACACTGTCTTTTCTCTACCATACACTATAGTGATTTGCATATTTATGTAACTCCCTTTTTCTACAACTTGAGAACAAAATTCTGTAAGATAATTTTCTTACCTCTCTTTCAGTCCTTGTAGTATCTATGACACATGATTTACTAATCTATGTGATTGGTTAATTTCAAGGGTTTTCTATGTATTTTTTTGTTTCTTTTTTTGTAACCAAGGCTGTTCTTGTTGCTCTAGCAGGGCCATTTCTTCAAATGTAATCTTGCACAGAAATCTGTAAAAAAGAGGAAAAACAACTCACTCTGGTTGGCAGGGGAGTGATTGTTATATTTTCCCCAAATATTCTCTTTCTAGCTACCCCTTGCTGACTCTACAGAATACCCACGGCTCTGCTCAATCTTGTCTGAAAACTCCAGTATTCAGTTTATATGTCATGGTCAAGCGGGGAGAGGCCTTTTAATATCACCATCTCAGTTATTTATCTGAAGTCTTAAATTTGTGCTTGGAACAAACCTTTAAGAGAAGAATACATGAAGATGTATGTGGGCTAGTGGTGAACTTATGTGTCATACAACTGCATTGTCCTTTTATTGACAATTTTCACCCCTATAAATATCATCCTCTCTGTTGGAGATATCTAGATATTGAAAAAAGGAAGTTAAGAGGTAACACAAGAGAATTAGATATTTTCAGCAATAAATGACTTATGAAAGTGCATAAAGTTCTTTCTATACTCTCATGCCTTTTAAAAGAGGAGAGCTGCAATATGAGAAAGCTGGCCTTTTGCATGCATGCAGGAACAAAGGGAGAGACTGATAGACTGGTTTGCGACTGGTATTCTGAAAGGTTTGGGTCATCACAGCCAGAGGCAGGAGCAGGACTCAGACAAAAATAACTCTGGCTAGGAGGGAAGAGATTGGTTTTGGTAAACAATGTTTCTATATGTAAGGGAAATTTTTCTTTGCATGGCAGAAGAAAATTGCCTTGAATTCTTTTTTTTTTTTTTCCTGGCTCAAGCACAATTGACTCCATTTTCACCCCGCCTTGGCCCCATGCCCCACCCATCCCTGCCTCCCACCCACAAACCTTCCCCCTTTGGCTCTGCCCATAAGTCCTTTATACATGTTCCTTGATGGACTGTCCACTATTTACCCCTATTATCCCTTTCCCCCTCTCCTCTGGTTACCGTCCGTTTGTTCTTTATTCAGTGTTTCTGGTTATATTTTGCTTGCTTGTTTGTTTTGTTGATTAGCTTCCACTTAAAGGGGGGATCATATGGTATTTGTCCCTCACCACCTGGCTTATTTCACTTAGCATGATGCTCTCCAATTCCATCCATGCTGTCGCAAAGGGTAGGATTCTTTCTTTCTGCTGCATATTATTCCATTGTGTAAATGTACCATAGTTTTTTGATCCACTCATTTACTGATGGGCACCTAGGTTGTTTCTAGCACTTTGCTATTGTAAATTGTGCTTCTATGAACATCAGGGTGCATAGGTTCTTTTGAATTGGTGTTTCAGGGTTCTTAGGGTATAATCCCAGCAGTGGAATTGTGATCTGAAGAGGTGCCAAGTTCTGCTCCTCTCTATAACTATTGGAACTCAATTATTAAGGGCAAAGACTACTCCTAATACAAAGGGACATTTTGGAACAGGAAGAGAGAGGAGGAAAAGAAGGTAAAAGAAAGATAGATATGAGATATTTACTGTAAGGGTATAAAAATTTAGGTCTTCAACTAGTAGAGTATTCTAATAGCAGCTTATCCGTCACAAACTATGTCTTCTACTTACTTTTCCTCTTCATGTTTTCCCTTCCCTCCATGTTCCTCTTCCTTTCTTCTCCTTTGTTCCCCTTTCTATTCACCTTTTTATTTCATCTCTATCCGGATGTTGGAAGGAATATTTCCTATTGTTTGCTGTCTAGGAAATCCTGCTAAAGCCCTAAAGCTGCTGCAAAACAGCCTGGCAATGCCATTGCTTTGTAAGGAGAGCAGCAAGATATAGGCCCTCTTCCCAGGCTGTCTAGCGGCAGCTGAATAAGCTGAGCTGCCCCGATGTAGTCACCTCTCTCCAGTCTCCATCAACAGAAATTAAATGTAGGAAGACAGTGCTGCAGTTCAGTGGCTAAGTAGGAATGTTTCTAAGGCCAACTCTCTAAGACAATTATTAAAAGAGATAATTAGTCATTTGATCTAAAGGGAAGGAGAGAATGGCATTTCATTCCTCAGGTTAATATCTGCTTATGAATCCAGTTTTCTCACCCATTTGGTATCTATGTGAAGAAGGGGAGAAGAGAATTGTTAAGGGGCCCCAGGAAGAGGTCCGAAGTGATCCAGTATTATTAGCATTCAGTTGTTTAGAGTGGTTACGAGGCCTGAGTTTTCTGTGTGTCAATTGGCAGATAGTTGACGTTGAGCCAGTTTTATTCAGTAAGTAAGGTACTTGCGGGAGAAGGGAATAGCAGAAGTGGGTGTGGAGAGTACGAACACATCAGGGCTGTGGGGTGGAGAGAAGAATCGAGCCAGAGAATTTTCCCCTGATAAACTATAGAGTACGGTATCCCCACAAGAGACACACTTGCCACTCAGAAGGAATTCAAGCTTTGTCTCTGTCAGCAATGAGAAGACTACAAAAGCATCATATAAGTCAGTGACATCAAAACTTTCCCATTTGTCCTCATCCTCTATCCCATCCAGCATATCAGAGGAATGGAGGTGCAGAAGAAGGAGAGAGAAGAAACTTGCAGAAATAGATGACATCTACTTTCTCCAGGAGGCTTGTGAGCCATAATAGGGGAGAGGAAAGCATTAAAGGATGAATATGGGATGGAGTTGAGACCTGTCTGGACTGGATTTATTAAGCCCAGAGTGATTCAAATAGATGGACTATGTCAAAGACAGTACTAAGAAGATGGGAGTTCTGTATAGCATGGTTGAAGATAGCTGCTGGAGAAGGATGGCCATGCATGCTTGTATCTGCCATGGTCTGAATGTTGGTGTTACCCCAGAATTCAATAATATGTTGATATGTTAATCCCCAAAGGTGATAGTACTAGAGGGTGGGGCCTTTGAGAGGTGATTAAGTTATGAGGTTTGGGTCTCATGAATGGGATTAGTGCTCTTATAAAAGAGATTCACAAAGCTCTCTATCCCCTTCTGCCAGGTGAGGATACAATGAAAAGTCTGTGACCTGGAAGAGGGCCCTCACCTGACCATGCTGACACTCTGACCTTGTACTCCAACCTCCAGAACTGCGTGAACTAAATTTCTGTTGTTCATAAGCCACCCAGTCTGAGGTAGTAGCCTGAACATACTAAGACAATATCCTGCTAATTTTAGACTGTTTAATAAACCTCATGCTACTTGGGTGTATTATAATTTCATAGTACTTAAATTATCTATCATAATACTGTGAAAGTTAGCTGATAAGAGATGGCTGGCTTTTATAAAGAATCCTGAAAATTCTATCTTCTTGTTGGCATGACCAGCATGATTAATAATTATCAAATTCTTTGATTCTCATAACTTGACCCAAATGATTTACTGTGATTCTAAATTAAGCTGTTAATTGTCTTATTTGTAATGCTAGCTTCTGCTATTTGTGACAAATTTTAATAGGAAATTCTCAGTGGTAGTCATGAATTTTCTCTTGATTTTCTAGTAAATAAAGATAAGAAACTTTGACAAATTGCCTTTTTAGATTTTGACACCTCTAAGAAGTCAGTTTTTATTTTTTAAGACAAGACCCATTATACCAAGCATGAATTACAAAGCTACAAAACTACAGAAGCTTGCTACGGGATAGATCATTAAGAACCATCTCAGAAACATAGGGAATGATGTAAGCTCAGCAGTTGTTATTATAGATGAGTCGGCACTTCAGGAGCTTGAGATAGTTGTCAACCTTGTGTGAGTCCCTGCGCAGGCAGTGGAGCAGGTTATAAAAAGCAGAAAGGCGACTGTCTTCATCGGCAGCCTGTGGAGATGGAAATCCCGACCAGACAGAGGAGACCTCATTTTCTCTGACTCCAGGATAAACCTAAGGACCCAAAAGATAGTGACTTACTGTTAGTATTATTAGTGCTATTAGTATTTGCTTGTCTTTGTTTTTTCTAATTGTCGAAATAATATTTGTGGAAGAGACATGAATGTAAAACTCTCCAGAGAGAGGCATTGATTACTGAGCCAGTGTATTGGAAATCTATCAATATTTATAATTTAAAAACTAGAAGAAAATCAAGTGTAAGTTTTCGCACATGTAGTGATCACAGATGAAGTCTGTCTGTGGAGCAGTAGCTAGGTGGAGAACCAGAAAGTTGCTATTTGAATGTAGATGTGAATGTGACAAAGGGATAGTGTGGGAGCTAGCCTCCATGCTCTTGCTTGAGGGACTACTTCATTTTGGTTGCTTGTCTCTGATATGCACTTCGTACTTTATTTCTTCTGACAGGTCACATTAATTACATTGATCTTTTCCCTGCTTTGAACAGATTCTATTCTCCTTATAGTGTACACAGCAGAGATTAGAAATGATGAGAGTTGTACTTGTTACTTAAAGGTCCAGATAATCTAGTGATGACTAAGACTAAGATGATCTGCTGAAGTAGTTGGGAGATTTTCACAATCCACCCAGGACAGATAAGTGCCAAATTTTTTATGAGGAATAGCTGCTTTCTTTTGAGGTCTGTGGGGTGGGAGGTTCTGGGAAAAGTGCCAGTTAGAAAAGGGGTGCTGGCAGCAACCCACAGTAGTGAGAGTGGGTGGTGGGTGGAAGTACAACTGTGATAACAAAAGGCAACTGAGCAACATGGAGCAGGAGCACATGCCGCTCAACACTCACCATCAGCCTCCGCATGTTGGGAATCCCCAGAGACCTGAGTCCCCAGGACAAAGGGACAATGGGACTAGGGACTAGGTCTCTCAAGTCTCTTGAGAGACCTAGTAACAGCTTGGCGACTAGGGCTGCCAGCGAGTCTGGAGAGCTAGGAGGTGTGTGGGGAGATTGTACAGCCTGATCACTAAACTCACTTTCTTCTGAATGTTAGGAAATCTTTTTAAACCAGGGATTCCTATTGGAAATTAAAATGTATTTAATGAAAGTTGTGCATGTGTGTGTTGGCTAGCTTTTTAAATTATTTTATTTTATTTTTGGTGCTTGACCCTTATGAGAAAATTTACTGTGCCAGGGACAATGATATGAACAACAATAAATAAATACATAGCTTTCAAAGAAAGAACAAAAAATGGAGTATAGAACAAATTAGTGACCTCAGAAAGTAGGCCCATGGAAATGAAGAAAATCACTTGAACAGGTAGGTGTTTCTTTCGCCTGCCCTGACATTCAAGTGCGCTCTGTGTCTATGTGGGGCATGCTCTTCTCCTACGACAGTGATATGCCACATGACAACACGCACTTCATATACGATAAGAAAATAGCTCTCTTGTCATGATTTTCATAATAGTGTAGTTTTCTTTAAATCAGACATAATGTCTGAGAACTTCAGAAAGCTGTTTAGATGTTTCCTTGCTCATGTTCAAGTGATCCCATCTAAATGGAGATATATATTAAAAATATTTCCTCGATATAAATATGAAATTATTTGGAGAGATTACATGCAACGTATGAGTTTCATTTTGGAAGCCTCCCAACACAAGATTTAGAATGACACAGCTCTCTATAAATTACAAAATAAAGAGCATTTCAGAAAAGATACAACCCCTTCCTTTGTAACCCACTGAAATCTAGTGGCGTTGAGGCAGCATCGATGCCTCCACCTTGTCTTTCCAACCTCCTTCCTTCCCTGACCGATCAGTCTAGCAGGGGGAGGTAGGGGAGTAGGATCCGCACCACCCAATCTGATTTTGATTTTCTCTTTTCTCCGTTCCCTCTCACACATTGGTGTAGGGAGAAAAGAGAAAGTATATGAGCAGAATTTCAATAACAGGTGACCTAGAATACACTGAGGAAAACGTTATCTTGCAGATTCTACTCTCCAGTTTCTTTCCCTTAAAATTATTTTAAATGCCAGTCCCCAAGAAGGGCCAAGGCTTGGATGGATTTATGTGTAGTATAGATAAGTCTGTACCTGTCAAATATGACAGTGGAATTCTAAGATTCACTTACAGTAGAATCTATCACTATGGATTACTCGGCTCTTGCTTTATTTAATAGCAGTGTAGAATGTAAAATGCTTGAAGTCTGTTCTTACAGAATGAGATATTTCAAAACTCGTTTCTCTTCACAGAGCTCATCTCTTTCATTAATGGAAAAAAAACAAAACAAAACCCAGACAAACAAAAAACAAAGAAGTATCACTAGGCTACTCACCTGGCCCACTATCCTCTCCATGCCCTCTAGAAGTTGTTTGTTACGTTCTTCAATCTCGACGGCTTTTGAGAGGATGTCACTGTTGGGTCCTTGCATACCACGAACTTCCGTGACTAGATGATACAGAGGGTCATTCCAGGAGCGCAACACTCCAAGGACCAGGCTCAGAAGGGCTTCATGCTAAGCAACCATCGGAATAATTGCATTAAACCAAGCATAGTATAATGGGTTATATGTGAGTTTTGCTCAGAGAGGCTCACCTAATTATTTCTTTGTTATTCCTATGTGTATGTAAAGTTGTTTCTATGTGGTACAAGTTGAGAAAATTTAAAATTTAAGCTCTTAGCTTACACTTTGCTAAAATTTAAAAAAAATCTGGCTTATTTAAATAAATACTTCTTTTAATGAGAGTTCTAAGAATTTTGTTTTCCTTCTGAAATTCTACCATTTGCCTACACAGGTAATTCTTTTATATTCAACTGCTTTGCGGGACCCTGGGTAGAAACCAGAGTTTTGCTGGAGCTCTGTACGTCTCCCTTCTGACTCAGGACATTCAGATTCCAGTAGCGTCAGTGACAGCGAGCCCCAATCATTTCACTTAAAGACTAATTCCTATCAGTGAACCAAAGTATTCATTAATGTATTGATTTGTGATTTCTACTTTTCTTTTAATACCAAATCAGAACAAAGACAATGAAAAAAAGAGACAGTATTCAGAAATGTACTCTCCTCAATCTATGCCAACCCTGCCTCCACACTGCTTTTAGACCACTGCATTTGCCGACATACTCAGGTGGCTAAAACGGCACAACACTGTCTATCTTTAATACCAGCATTGAGGGAATTCACAATGAATGTTTTGCCCGCTAGTTTACTATTACAAGGATTGTGCATGAAATGGCAGAGAATTGATCACCTCTGATTTAAAAATGTTTGCTCTCTTGATGTCGGGTGGTAAGGGAAATGAAGAGAAGAATCAAATAGGCATTGCAATGGAAGCATGTACTGAGATGTGAAAGAAAGGGAAGGTAAAGAGGGATTAGCTATGTAGTGGTTGGTAGGGTAGTTTTGCTAGGGGCATTGTAGCATAACAATGAAGTGCGAGGGTTTTGAATTGGATGAAGCCCAGGCTCGCTGTTTACTACCCATGTGACTGGTGTAAATTCTATCAGCTCTCCAAGCCATGGTTTCCTTATGTCAGTAGGTGTAACAACAGCACTTTGTGTTATAGGATTTTATATGAGAATTAAATAAAGTAATGTGCACAAAGAGCTTTGTAAGGTGCCTGGCAATGTAGTAACTATCAACAAAGTTCAATTCCTTTTCCTTCTCCTTTTTTACCTTCTTTATATTATTATTACTATCATTATCATCATTATATTTATTACTAATGAGCTTAGCCGACAGAAAGAATGCTGGTCACGTTATCAAAGTTGTAAGGAGAGAACACATTGTTTTTGTGGGAACTATATATGTGAAGATATTTTTTAAAAATCATGTAACTGTGGCTATGGTAGGAAATCAGAAGGGAAAGGATAATAAAATAAATGGGAGGTGGGATAAATGATTGGAGCTTGATAAGCAGCCTTTGTTGTTGTCAGTACAGAGGCAACAGTCATGAGAAGCAAAACAATAACTTACAGGTCCTGTTTTGAGTGAGACTTATCATTAAGAAGGAAGACGTGGCAGAGGAGTAAGTGAAGAGTGAAGGAAGGAAGAAGAAGTGGTGTCAGAGAAGTAGGCCAGTCAGAGGGAGAGCCTTGTGTGTGGTGAAGGGGAAGTCCAGGTGTGACGGCTCAGGTGGTGCGGCGGTCAGTAAAGTGAAGTGCTGTCCTTGCAGGAGCCCCTGTCATAAGTAAAACTGCATTTATATTTCTTATGCATCCATGAACTTTTCAAACCTTATATTTCACACATGCAAATCCAATTCAGTTAATGCTTTGATATAGTATAATATATGCAGTCCTGGGTCTAATGCATTGATTAAGATCATGTCTGCATGGTCAATTTATAGATCTGTTATTTATTTTGCTGCTACAATATTTAGTCTGCATTTGATTTTGCTGATGGTTTACCAAATATATAACTTCTCTTTGATTGCTATTTTTCCTCATTTTTGATCTGCATGTGCAATTACCATTACCTATTATAATGTCCCTAATAATCTACTGCCTCAGTTGTTTCGGTGAGAAACCTGTACAAAAGACTCACATGGATATTTTGGGCTTGCTCCTTGCCTTCAGGGGTAGGGATGGAAGAAGTGTGGCAGCTGTTGATGGCCTTGGTAATGAACCTCTTACCCTGGGCATACTGTTTTTCCTGAAAGTGATAGAACAAATTCAATTGAGGTTGTTTGGGCATTGAATCAATGCATCTATTACCAAAATATTAACACATTTGATAGATATATAATTTTTTAGAAGTGAGAGCCACACAAAAACTAAAACATGAGAATTAAAAAAGTCACACTTTCCCCTACCTTTCTATTATCTCTATAAACATTTTTTCAACTAATTTTCCTGAATTCTAAACTCTTCCCTTCTTTGCTATTTCCTTAATTTCATCCTTCCTATACATTACTATTTGGAAAGTAAACACTAAAAATATTTTTGAAATATTAAATATTAAATGTTTATTATGTGTCATCTTTCTTTAGTACTTGAGCAAAATGTGATAGTGCATATGTACTTATACTTAGCCATTTAATCTCTTGTTTATGTGGGTCTGAACAGGTATAGTCTTTTAATGGACATTATAAAATTATAACTTTTGTTTGACTAATCTCTAAATCCATGTAACTATACCATCTTCATCATAGATGCAGAATACAATTTGCTGATCATGATGAAATAATAAGTCAGAAAAACAGGAAATACTAAGCAATGAACTGACAATAAGAACAGAAAAAACTATAGTATAGCTAACACATTAACAGAAAAAAACCCTAATCATTAGCAACATTGTGGAAACTTAAAGAGATTACTAGGAAGATTTGGAAGACTTGAGATGGCCAATCAAAAATTTAGTGTGAAAGAAAAATCAGTGTGTTAAAGAAAGACTACATAGATACGTATGTATTACAAACATTGAGCCATATTCTTTCTGAAGATCCTTTGATTTATTGAAGTTCTAATCCATTGTCCAATCTTTGATTGACCTAAAAGAGTTAACATACAACTTTCAAAGTACCTTACTCAGAAAGAGAACAATTGCTTCCATTTCTAAAGTAATCCTTCTATTGTAGTTCTAAACCCATACATTGGAAATCTTAGAACAACAATTCATAGCATTTTTGAATTTCAGGAAAGCTAGCTATTATTACTTGTTTATTTTCTTCAGTTTAATTTAATTTTGTCCAATCTGCCCAGCTCATTGTAGTGCAATCCTCATTTACTAGATGTCTGCAGTGTGTTAGGTAAAGAATACCTTGGCAGACACATACCCTTCATGCAAGGACAAGAAACCAACATGCTTCTTTTTCCTAAGCCCCACCTAAAAGTTTTTTATGTCAGGTGGCTGTGTCTCCCACCCCCCAATTCACATGTTGAAACCCCAACCACTAATGTACTGTATTTGGAAGTAGGGTCTTTAAGGAGGTACTTAAGGTTAAATGAGGGTGTAAGGGAGGAATCCTGATCCAGGAGGATTATTCTCCTTATAAGGAGAGACAGCAAAGAGTACTCTGGCTCTTGCTCAGTCTCCTCTTGCTTTCTCTACCCCTCCATTTACCTCCCCCCTCCTCCCATGTGAGGAGACAGGGAGAACGCAGCTGGGAAGCAGAGAGCTCTTATTGGATACCTGATCATTCTGGCACCCAGATCTCATAGTCTCCACAACTGTGAGAAAATAAATTTCTGTTGTTTAGGCTACACGATCTATGATATCGTGTATGGCAGCCAAGCCAACTAATATAGATGCTTAAAAATTCTTGGAAATTTAAAAAACACACACAAAATGAATGAAAGGAAATTAAAAAAAAAAACTGTTACACTCTTTAAAAATTGTCGGTATTTCATGAAACTGTCCCTTTCTTCTTGTTTCACATTTCATTTACGGATGCCTTTTTGACCTCTAAGGTGCACTATTTGAAATTTGACTCATGTGGCTTTCTTGTTTAAAGTGAGGTATAGCTCAGTCATTCGCAGGAAGGTTCCTTCTGGGAAGAAGCGAGAAGTGTGGTACTTACAAATTCGCTGAACATTTCTGAGGAGAGATTATGGATGTAGTGAGACAGGATGACTGCACGGTCAAACAGGTCTCGGAGGGACACTTCGCAGTTGACAGCCCCACTGGGACAGATGGGCAGGGAGTCCACGCTCCTGCACAGGAGCAGGTTGGACAGCAGCAGCAGGAGGAGCAGGAATGACCCTGCTTAAACAAAAACAGGAGCTGTGCTCAGATGATCTATTCAGCAGAGGTTATCAAAAGTCGTCCTGTGGAGGACAGCCTTATCTCTCCACCTTGCCCTCAGCACGATTAGGTACTATAATAGCTGGGGTGGGGAAGAATCAACACTTCCCATTGTGTAAATTTAGGTATGTAATTATATTTGCACAGATATATAGTTGGAGAAGTAGGTTGCTCCTTGCATTTTTGTACCTCTCCCAGAAGTGCTTCTATACCTTGCAAACATTTGGAGCTTAAATTAATTTTGAGCCAGGGTGTTTAAGCCATTCTTCTAAGATAGTTTAGTGTCTTGGGAATTTCTGCAGATTTTCAGCAGCCTAGCTCTCTTGGACTTTATAAAGTTTTTTAAACACTCTACTGACTAACACTTGCATTTAGACACTGAAATGGCAAGGACAGCACAGTTGACCTGTTTGTTTCACCTCCATGACTGTCAGGAATAAGCACATGTCTGACAGATGGTAGTACTGAATATGACGAGAAGTCTACCATAAAAAATGATGCTGCAGCCTAGATCTGCTAACTCACCTTAATAACGCTGTGCATCAAAGTGCTTGACACTCTGCCAAAAGTTTTAACATTTGAAAAAAAGTTTAGTTTCACAATAGCCCAGTGAGATAGCCTCATCCATTATTATCAACAAATTATACTGATGAACCAGAAGGCTTAGAGAGATTAAGGGGTTCTCCCCAAGTCCTATTATTAGCAGGTGGAGGAAGCTAGATGCTAATACTGCCATCTATTCATTTCCTCCAGTCCCACCCATCACACACACCTGTGAGCTCTCAGGCTATGTATGAGTGTGACAGGCACCACAATCAGTAGCCACCATGACTCAGTGCTTCCAGAGACCATTGTCATTACTTACAAAAAACAATCTTTGATTCCATGAAAACAGTGGCCTTAGGAAGTTTATTTATCCATTTTTTTTTTGCTCTATAAGACAGAAAAAAGTGGATAAATATAAAACACCCACTTTAAAAATCTTTGACAATTATGAGAGATGATTTAGTCATCAATTTGTTATCTCAGCAGATGGACAGATGTGGACCTTTAACATGTCAATAATTTATACTTTTAAAAGGAAAGAAACAATATGTTAAGTTTTTAAACATCAAATGACCCCAAAAGAATATCTGGTACTAAAATGTGTTGATCAGAAAAGCAAAACTTTTAAGGACTCTTTAATCAATGTAATTGGATATGTCTAAGGTAAAACTATGCAAGTGCCAAAGTTTTCTGTGTAAAAAATACCTAAACCTAAACATCTAAACTAGCTAAAAAAATTTAATATAGAATGTCCACTAAATAGCTTTTAGCTGCAAAATAAAATATATTAATATTATGAGATGGTTCATATATAGACTTCAAATTTTTTAAAAACATAATGTTTCCAAAAAGTGTATTTTCTGTACCTTATAGTCATGAAATGTAGCTGGATGGATATTTATCTACAGGTATAAATAAAAAGTGCTTAGCAGATAGAGAAATTGGAATATTGGTTCAAGGGAATTCATAACTGGATAAATGCTCTAACTCAGTCTGTGTTTACCTGTACATTTATCATCTGAAGGAGTTTCACAGTCTAAGATAAGATTAAATTGATAAATGTTTTTGTTCTTCATTTCATAGAACAAATTTTATGGTTGTACTAATTTCTTTCTTTCTTTCTTTCTTTCTTTCTTTCTTTCTTTCTTTCTTTCTTCTTCTTCTTCTTCTTTTTTTTTTTTTTTTTTGCAAATGTCAACCAAGAAAGTAAAGGTGATTAGTTGTTACTGGCCTATTTTTCCTTTTGAAATGTCATTTGATTTAACCCCAATCAACACAGTATTACATGAGACAATTCTGCTATCATTGTCTACATTATGGTTTCAGAAAGTTGAAAGTTTCGTCAGGTTGACTGATGACCAAATGACACAAGAGGCATGGGAACCAGAAGACGTTAGTTTTTGCCTCTGGAGTTCTGATAAATTGGACCTAAAGACACTTTCGGTCTTATTCCAGTCCAGGGTTCCTCCACCTTGGCATTACTGGCATTTTGAGCTGGATAATTTCCTGTTTTAGGGGCTCTCCTGTGCATTGTAGTTTGTTTAACAGCATCTATGACCTCTACTCACGAGGTCCCAGGAACACTTAATACCCCAATTAAGATAACCCAGAATATCTTCACACATTAGTGATATGTCTCTGGAAAAAGAATTCCTTTATTTGAGAACCACTGTTCTATTCTATTGGGCCTTTGTACAATTGCTTAAAAGAGCAATGACTAAATAGGTTCTCTAAACTCGATAAACCTGAAACCTCTTGCTAAGAGAATATTAGCTAAAATTTCAGATTAATAACCCCAAAAGAGTGTTGCTAAAGCCAACGACTCAATGAATTGTTGCACATACCTTTCAGTGACAATGCTTTGTTGTCCATGGTGGTGAGAATTTCAGGAAACACCCTTCACCAGAGAAGATCTGGTAGTCCTACAGCTTTCTCTTCCCCAGGTATTGGCTTTATAAACCTTTGACAACTTTATGAATATATTTAATCAAATATTTCCTTCCCTTTTACCAGTCATCTATTTCCGTCATTGAAATTACCCCCATAATTTCAAACATCAAGTGGTATTTTTTTTCTTATTCATATTCAGGAAGACATACTGCCAGAAATGAACATTCTAAGAAGGATTTTGATTAATTAGACCAAAAGGAAATGAGAAAAATAATGAAGGTGAGATCTGGAAACTAGTTTGGGTTAGAGAACATGTATAACTCCAGAAGTCATTTACTTTGAAATTTACCCTTATTTCTCTGCAGTTTCTTGAGTATAGCATTATATTTCACTTAGATGTCTCATATATTCTCAAAGAGTAATCTTTATTTTTTTTTCATTCATATTTGCTGGGTAAAACCAAGATTTTGAAACTTACCCACTAAATACCAGGAAATACAGAATCAAGATTGAGGAAATCAGATTTTCGGTTCTTTGTTATACTCTAATTACATTTCCCTCACTTTTTTCTTGCTTTTACACATTATTTTGTCCTTTTAAAAATGGCATCTATGTATAGTTCATTTTAAAATGTGCATTTTATGTGCCTATCTCTTTTGATTTTAACATATATGTAAAGTTATATCATCCCCAGTTTACAGATTAAAACACTGAGGCTGGGAGGGATTAAATGTCAAGGGTACAGAAGAAGTAATTAGTCAAGGTAAATGCTAGAAGGATTATTGCTTGAAGAGGAATCAGGAGGGATATGAAAAGGCTGGGAAATGAATTGTTTAACAAACATCGCGTTGCACAGATGTCAAAGATGAACAAGAAATTCCTGATCTTAGGGAGTTCATTTTGGGGAAGTGACAGAGTGATTTTCAAGGGCAAACAGGCACACACTCATGTGTACACATATGATGTAGTAAAACAAAATTCTAGGCAGTCATTGCCATGTCCCTCAAGCGTAGGTGTTGATAAACCATTATCGACATATGACCACTTTATTTCTCTGACCTTGAGCCACTCTGGGGCTAAAGTGACAAAAATTAATTTTTCATGGGCTCAAAAGTTCCATTCGCCTTTTAGAGATTTCCTAAATGAAATGATTATAATGAATACAAACTAAGTTGTTGATGACTTTCTCTAAATTAAGTCCATGCATCTAAAGCAGCCTGTGACCTTTAGTTTCAGTTTTACCATATGTCTCTTATAGTAAATTTACAGATGAGGCAATTTAAAAAATAATCCCTTTCTATGACATTTACTTTTTCTGTAGTTGCTACTGCCTCATTTATACTTCAGCAACCATCAGCCTAAGTCCCCTTATGGGAACTTAGAAATCTTAACCAAAACTAACATCACTTTACTTTCTTCCTAATTGCCCTACCTGAAGCAACGCTAGATTTTGAATCATGTTTATCAAGTGTGATGATTTATAGTTTCTAACAATTGAAAACTCGGTCAGGATTCCATACACTCAGGCTAGGTATCCACTTTTTTCCCTAGACAGTGAAAGTCTGAATTATTCAGAGAGCAAGTGCCCTGTGGTAGAAAAATTAATGCTGCGCTATATTCCCTCCTCTCCTAGAAATTTAAGAGTAGGGAAATCTTTCATAAGAACTGACAGCTTAATCTTAAAATTTAAAGGTGTTGCAACTATTGTAGATAGCCAGGAAAAGAGGAATCTAAGAAAACCTGAGCTGTGTTTATTCAGTGGAGGCCATGATTTATTTACCTTCGAAGAGGCACTTTTTCTCTGTGAAATTTCTCGTCTGCTTCCTTGTTGCTTCACAGCCCCACATTCCCGTCCATGGGATATTGCGATATCTAAATAATGCAAAAGGCACATTCTATGCAAAAGGTCATAGTTGTCCTGTTTTTTCTCTTAAATATGTTACCCACTTTTCACCTTAATTTTGTATGTACTCTATTGCAGACCTTTCCTTTCTCAAATCCTGCTTTTAATATAGAACAATAAAGAAGTTCATTAAGATGGGACTTGACTGTTTCTATTTACAAGTTCATTTATTTGCCATTTTTTTGGACTAAAGATGTAGTATTAAATTTAGAGTTGATGATTAATTCCTGTCAAGTATCTGAATAAATACCTCAAATGATGTTAAATTTCCATGATATTTTTAGCACCTGAAACATATTTTTCCACATTTAAAATGATCTTAATTTTTAACATTAAGTGGTATCAGGTTATTTTTTCTTCCTACTTAGGAATTGAACGTGTACTTTCTTTTGCCTAAGTTTGGAATGACATTTTTTTTTCTGTCATTGATGATACAAAAATATTTAAAATGCTTCATATAACTTGAAAGGTGTCTACTGCAAGACGGAGTGAGGAGTATTAAAGAACAAAAGATATTAAGAGGCTTAAAACTCATCAGAATAAATCTCACAAGGATATCTCAATCTATATTAGTAATGAATTATCTTTAATAAAGTGAAATTTGCAAATAATGAAAAGTTTATTGTTTATATGTTTAAGAATTCTAAATAGCCATCTTCCAAACCTTGGGCTAAAAGATAAGATAGGATGTATGTTGTTTTTCGTATAAGGTATCAGAAAATGTAAAAGGAACATTGAAGAAAGGATCAATCACACTGGTGATTTCTTGAATTGAACTGTTGTCAGGATAAGTGAAATAATGATTTATTTGGTTTCTACTATTTATATTAACTACATGTATATTAAAACACACATTTCCCCCTCTAAGTGCCTGTTTTCAATGCTTATCTCTTCCTAGGGCTTTGCACATCGTCAACTTTCCTAAGTCACTCCAGAACCCAAGTTCTTAATCTGTTGACAGTGTCTTGAGAATTTATGCTCCTTAAAAACAAAACAAAACAAAACAAAACAAAACAAAACAAAACAAAACCTGGTGTAAGCAAGCACTGGGCAATTTTCCTTGTGATTCCTTTCTTTTTTTTCTTTTCCAGTGATATGATATTAATATCCTTGTAGTTTTTTATGAGTTGTCAGTACTGGCTTGTCCTATGAGTTTCTTGTCACATGCATATTCTGAACCTTCTGTACCTGTGGATAGATTTAATGCCTGATATAAGACAATGACAGATCTAAGGATGATGTGTTTGGAGACTTTATAGATTCAGTCTTTGAGATTACATTCTTTTAAGAAAAAAAAGCATCACATATTTGGCTGTATACTTATGCCAAGTGATGCAGATAACAGTTTTCCTTGTAAAAGATTTCTTCACACTTCAATATTATGTGTGTGTGTATTCTTTGACTAATGGGAAATAGATGTGAAGCATGTTCACTCTAGGGATATCTATCTATTATCTATATCTATCTATCTATCTATCATCTATCTGTGAATCTATCTATCTCATTATCTAATAGGAAAAGCACTCTGAACCGTACCAATTGCCAGATATAAGGTTAAAATTACCAGGGATAATTTTAATCTTATAATTAGCACAAGTATCACCAAACAGAACAGAAAACCATAGCAACAGACCAGGGTCCCTAAGGTTCTTTGACCTGACAGCATTAACTCTTCCCTTGTTCAGTTGTGGGGAGATTCTGGGGATCCTAGTGGAGGGGCTGGGGCAGTCAAGAGGAGTCAGGCCACTTGGGAGGTCAGAGCAGCAAATCTGTACTGATCTGAAGAGAATTATTTCAATATTCTAATAACTCATAAGGCCATACATGTATCGACCCACTAACACCTCTGCCTTCTCCCACTGTTAATTATTTTCAATATATTGAAAGAATTCAGATTGTGAAGTAAGTTCTTCATAGGAAAGAATATCCTCCAGTTCCACTCTACACAGTTATCATCACCCAGTAAGTTTTCCTGTTAGGATTTGTTGAAAATACCTTATCTGTGACACATCCATCCATCTTTTTCTTATTCATTAAAAGCAACATCTCTCACTAGTGTAATATGTACTTTGATATTTGGGGATTAATTACTTTGACAATTGTTTAACAATGTACTTTATCATTTAGGGTCGAGATATAAGTAAGAATTAATTCCTTAATGAAATGTTCTATTGACCAAAAAGTATATGTAGATATATAGATAGATAAAGTATCTATATCTATATTTCTATATATCTCTCTATATATCAGAAATATATTATCTATTTCTATCTATGCATATATACTTTTAAACTATGGAGGAAAGTAAATGTACAGGGTGATGATGTGGATTTCTGAGACATGGGGATCACAGAATTTTGGTTCTTCTTAATTCTAATAAAATGAGCAAAAGCAAGCTTAAAAATATTAGCAAAATTACACTTGTTTCAAAGGTAATTGAGACAAGGAAGGAAGGAAGTATTAGTATGTTAATTTTTCAAGGTTCAAAGCTGGGAATCAATAAATATAGTCAAGCTGATTTTTTTTAAAGGAAAGGTGTCAACAGATGATGCAAAGTTATCATTATATCACTGGAAGACTGGAAAAATTATAAACCTTCTAACATCTCAGGAAGAGAAAATCTCACACATACACATGCACACAGACAATATACAAGGCATTCCATGTAATAAGAGATAGAAAATAAAGGAAACAAAAGCAACAACAAATATAAAATTAGAGACCAGAATAAGATCAAACATCAAACATAAGTTTACTTATTAAAAGGAAAAAATAACTCTACAAAATGCACAACCTATTTAGATGCTGAATTGAAGATATATCCCAAACAGCTGCTTTCAAAGGAAGGGGAGCTGGGGGGCTGATTCTGACCCCCAGGGACACTTGCCAACATCTGAAGACATTTTTGATTGTCATAACTGAAAGTGGGGTGCTCCTGGTATCCCCTGGGTAGAAGCCAAATATCCTACAATACATAGCACAGCCTCTGAAACAAAATATAAGCTTCCAAACATCAGTAGCTCCAATGTTGAGAAACTCTGATCTAAAATGAAGCAACCAAGAGAAGTTAAAATAGAAATATAAAAAGACACATCAAGCAAATTATTTTAAATTGCTGGAGTAATAAAATGACTAATAGGCAAGTTTAAATTTAAGACAAAAAGTGTTAAAGCAGAAGGTAGTATTTTGTGACATTGTTTACAATCAACAATAGAGACAAGGCTATATGCATTTAATAATAGGATCCAAATATATATATATATGAATGAGAGAGAGAGGTAAAATAACCAAGATGCAAGATAGGTGTGTGTTTATGTGTTTCAAAATTTCAAACTCCTATGAAACTTCTACAATAAATGACATTTTACTTGGCCATAATGAAAATGTAACACTTGCCTAAAAATTTGAACACATGGCAATAAGAGTATATATGCAGTACAGTTTGTTTTATTTTCTTTTGCGAGTCACCAGTGATTATTTGATTGCTGAATCATGGTGACTTCTTGAGTCCTTAGCTCTATCAACATTATTTGACATTCAACCCTGTATTCTCCCCAAGAAATGTCACATTCAGTGACAGTCATCTCTGTGACCATGATCCCAACTCTACTTTTCTTTTCCTGACTTCTCTTCTAAGCTGCCATCTACTTGCTGTATATTTTAATCTATATATGTCTTTAACCAGGATATTCTGAGTCGTTAAAAGAAATTCCTACCTATTCAGCTTTTCTTAAACAAGTATTTTCTCAGTTGCCCACACTTAATCTCTCAGAGTTGTGTTTATTTCCTTTTCTTTTGTCTCCCTTCACTCACACTCAACCAGTTGTTATGTTGCAATTATTTGACCTCTTCAACCTCCATAAATTTTTCCTTTTTCCTCTCTCCAGGTCATTTTGACCTGGATATTTATAATTCCTTCTGTTTCATTTTCTCCTGTCTATGTCCAATTCTGTTTTAATCTGTTTATATATCAGCAAGATTAATCATCCTGAAGGGCAACTTCTGAACAATCTCTAATTTGTTTAAATCATTGTATTTTAGATCAGAACCATAGAGTAAATCTAACCAATTATTTATTTCATTTTACAGGTGAAGACAATACTGTAAATATGTTTGATTATTGACAGAACTGGCACTGGAACTTCAAATCATTTGCCTGCCATAGAGGTAATATTTTTTTCTTGCCTTCTTTACTCACACTTGTGAACACTGAGTTTTTATTCAGCTGATGGTAAGTCTTGGTGAAAACATTCAGATGTGACCTTGAGAACAAATGAAGAAACATGTTACTTCTAGGAAAAATTCCAAGGTAATTGAGGTTCCAAAGAAAGAAGAAAGAAAAATAAAATGTTTTTTTATGAGATGTTTCCATATTTGGTTTATAGAAAGCTACCTCATTAAGTCACATTAAGTACGTAGGAACACATATTTATGATTTAAGTACATTTTTTTAAGATTAGTATGTAAAGCAACTATATCATCCAAACTCTTATCTACATAAATGAAGTTTAAAAATGAAGTAATCTTCATATGATTCAATCTAAAGAGATCTTTAATCTCAAATACTAACACAAAAGGTTTTTTTTTCCTCATTATTTTTTCCAGCAATTTCAACAAGTGCTTATTGCATTTGTTTGTGTGGACCTGTGTCTTATTTTTTGTTCAGAACCTTTCAAATTTATGTTTATACTTGAGAAAATTCAATAATTAAGAACAGTCTATCAAATTGTTTGCTAGGTGTTGTAGAAACTAAGCAGCATTTAGTAAAATCATCAGTAATTTTTACTTTTCAAATACCTTAATGACCAAAAATGAATGATGATTAAAAGAGTGAAACCACTTTTTTTCAGTATTCTGATCAGAATATCCTATAACATGCCCACGGATGCATAGAGTACAGTCCACAACCCCTGGGCCATGGAGCGGTACCAGTCCATGGCCTGTTAGGAACTGGGCTGCACAGCAGGAGGTGAGTGGTGGGCCAGTAAGGGAAACTTTATCTGTATTTACAGCTGCTCCCCATTGCTCACATTACCACCGGAGCTCCGCCTCCTGTCGGATCAGTGGTGGCATTAGATCCTCGTAGGACTGCAAACCCTACTGTGAACTGAGCATGTGAGGGATCTAGGTTGTGAGCTCCTTATGAGAATCTAGTGCCTGATGATCTGAGGGGGAGCTGAGGTGGTGACGCTAGTGCTGGGGAGGGGCTGCAAATACAGACTATCATTAGCAGAGAGGTTCGACTGCACAGAGACCATAATAAACCTATTACTTCCAGAGTCACATCAAAACCCTATGAGTGGCAAGTGACAAGCTGCATCTGGTGGCAGGTTTTATAGTGGCAAGTGAGTTGATGTACTTCAGTTGTACAGCTGCATCTGGTGGCAGGCTTTAAGTCAGAATCTGACACTTATTTTAGTCTGTGCATGGCCCACCCATTATTTTATTTACTACTTTCATCTGTGCTTATTTCCCACACTGCACACTTGTCTCAGCCAAAGTTTCAGTAAGCCCACAAGCTAACCTGAGCCAAAATGAGTAAAAACCAAACATCACTGGAGAGCGCCTTTGAAAAGGGAGAAAGATCCAATGATGAGACAGCAGAAGACTCAGACTGCTAACAAAAAGAAAGCTACATTTAAAAGAAAATACCAAGAATCCTACTTAAATTATGGATTCATTGCAACAGGTGACTCACAGTCTCCAAGCCTGCTCTATATAATATGTGATGACAAGCTATCCAAGGAAGCCATGAAACCTTCAAAACTGCTTCACCACATGGAGACCAAGCACACTGCATCAAAAGACAAGCCTTTGGAGCTTTTCAAAAGAAAAAAAATGTGAACACAAAGAACAGAAGCAATTATTGAAGGCCATCACTTCATGAAATGTGTTTGCACTGAGAGCATCATTCTTAGCGTGTAACCACACTGCTAAAGCTAAGAAGCCCTTTACTATTGGTGAAGAGTTGATCCTGCCTGCTGCTAAGGACAGTTGTTATAACCTTTTAGGAGAGGCTGCAGTCCAAAAGGTGGCATGTGTTCCTTTTTCTGCTAGCACCATAACTAGACAAATTGATGAAATAGCAGGGGATATTGAGGCACAATTGTTAGGATTAATGAGTCACCATGGTATACAATCCAGGTTGACAAGCCTACTGACGTTGACAACAAGGCAACAATGCTTGTCATTGTGCGATGTATTTTTCAGGAGGAAGTGCATGAGGATGTGTTATGTGTGCTTTTGTTGCTGACCAACACCACAGCTGCAGAACTAATCAAGTCTTTGAATGATTATATACCAGGAAAGTTGAATTGGTCATTTTGTGTCAGTATATGCTTGGATGGGGTGGCTGCCATGACTGGACAGCTCTGGTTTCACTACTCCGGTCAAAGAGGTCGCTTCGGAATGTGAGTCTACACACCGTGTCATCCATAGAGAAATGCTGGCCAGCGGGAAAAAAATGTCACCTGAACTTAACAACGTTTTGCAGGATGTGATCAACATTATCAACCACATTAAAGTACATGGCCTTAACTCCCGTCTGCTCGCGCAGCTCTGTGAGGAGATGGACGCAGAGCACACATGTCCTCTCACACACAGAAGTGAGGTGGCTTTCTATAGGTGGACCACTGGCCAGTGTTCGAGTTACAAGAGCCACTCCAGAGATTCCTTTTAGAAAAACGGTCACCACCGGCAGCACATTTCAGTGACACAGAATGGGTCACAAAACTTGCTTACTTGTGTGACATAGTCAACCTGCTCAATGAACTCAATCTGTCACTTCAGGGGAGAATGACAACTGTGTTCAAGTCGGCAGTTAAAGTGGCTGCATTCAAAGCAAACTGGAATTTGGGGGCAATGAGTGAACGTTGGGATGTCTGACATGTTTCAAACATTAGCAGAGATTGTGAAGGAGACTGAGCCGGGGCCTTCTTTCTCCCAGCTGGTGTGTGGTCACCTATCTCAGCCTTCAGAAGAGTTTGAGTGTTACCTCCCAACCACAAAAGATCCCCGAACTGAGACGAAATGTGTCCCACAACATATCTGTGAATAAGCCAGGTGAATCAACTGTGTCCATGCTAGAAGAGGATCAAGTGCTTGAGATCACAAGTAACAGTGTCCTTAAAAGTATGTTTGAGACAACTTCGGACCTCCATACATTCTGGGTTAAAGTCCATTAAAGGTGGAATATCCTGAGGTTGCCACAGAAGCAGAATAGCCTGCTTCCATCTCCAACATCCTATCTTTGTGAAGCAGGGTTTTCTGCAGTGACAGCAACCAAAACGAGATTACAGAGTAGACTGGACATAAGCAACACACTTCAGTTGTCACAGTCTCCCATCATCCCTAGATGGACCCATCTAGTTCCAGGAAAACAAGCTTCGAGCTCCCACTGATTCTGTGTTATGGTGAGTTGTACAGTTATTTCACTATATATTACAATGTAGTAATAATAGAAATAAAGTGTACAATAAATGTACTATATTTGAATCATTCCCAAACCATCTCCTTCCCCACCATCCCAGTCTGTAGACAAAACGTCTTCCATGAAAATGGTCCCTGGTGCCAAAAAGGTGGGGGACTGCTGGTATAAAGTGTTACTTGAATATTGTACCTTTTGAAATCTGTAGGTCTCTTTGACTCACTGTTTGGAAGGAGTAGATGTGTATGTGTGTCTGTTCTGAAATACTCAAATAAATGTCAGTCTCATCTTGTACCACACAAATACATTACATGCAAAATATATTTGAATTCCTCATCACTGCTTTAAAGTTTTTAGAAAATATGTTTTTAAAAAATTACATGTAGTATTTCCATTATTTGAGGCATGTCTAGCAATACAACTCAAAATAAAAATCCTATAATAATAATGCACTGACTCCGAAGGGAAGTCAAAGATACAAAAGTAGAAATAAGGCAGCTCTTGATGGATTTAAATTTTTATATAACATTTATATAAAATAACAGGTGAAAAACTTAAGTCTAGATGGCATCTTATCACCAAGCCCCATTTCCACTGATAACCACTGCTTCCTTCAAAGTTTAATTAAATTATAAACACACACCTGCAGAATATTTGTGTGTTTTAAAAAGTCATTAAAAGTGCAATACACCATCCTGTTTGGCCAATTTTAATGAATATATTTGCATTTATTATTTATTTATTTTTTTCCCCATTTTTTGTTTTATTTTTTTAAATCAGTATTTTTTAATTGTTGATATTGTACAGTTTTCTGTCTTTTACCCTGCCCCAGCCCACCACCCCAGCCCTCCCCACCTTCCTCCCATTTCCACCCCCCATAGTTTTTGTCCATGAGTCCTTTATACTTGTTGCTCTAAACCATTCCCCTTTTCCCCTGAAATTCCCTCCCCTCCCATACTGGCGGCCCACCTTTAGAGCTTGCCTGCTCCTTCTCCCTGCCTTTATCCTCAACAGCCAGATTTCTAAGGTTAAGGCCAAAGGCTTTGTGAAAATGTCATAGGTTTGTCCTCAGGAAAAAAAAAAAATCTCAAAAGTCTTTTCTTATAGTTTACTTCAACGTCATTTCAGGTAAGGAAAATTTATCATCCCAAACGTAAAAACAAAAATGTTGTTTTATAATGATATGAAAGAATTTATTATATATATTCTTTCAACTGACACATTTAGCACAGTTCATAAAAATGACACTAAAACTGTTTTACTTTCATTACAATCCCAAATTACAAGTTTATATACATATTTAAACATTTTTAATTATGGTTAACATTCAATATTAACAATTTCAGGTGCACAGCATAATGGTTAGACATGTACGTTAACTTACAAAGTGATTCCCCAGGTAACTCTAGTACCCCCATAACATAGTACCCCCATAACACTACACATAGTTATTACAATATTATTGACTATGTTCCCTATGCTGTTCTTTACATCCCCATGACCACTTCATCACTGGTAATTTGTACTTCTTAATACCTTCATTTTTTATACCCAGCCCTCCACCCTCTTCTCTGGCAACCATCAATTTGTTCTCTGTCTATGAGTTTGCTTTTGCTTTAAACCCCCCCTCCCCAAAAACTAAAACATTTTATTGTACCATATACAGAAATAAACTCATAATGAATTAATGACTTAAATGTAAGACCCAAAACTATAAAACTCTTTGAAGCAAACATAGGCAGTAAACTCTGTGACATCGCTCTTAGGAATATTTTTTAAATAAGTCTCCTTGGGCAAGAAAAACAAAGAAAAAAATAAACAAATACGACTACAAAAAGCTAAAAGGTTTTTGCACAGGAAAGAAAACTATCCACAAAACAAAAAGACAACCTACTGAATGTGAGAAGATATTTACTAATGATACATTCCAAATATATAAAAAATTCATATATATAAGAAATTCATATCAGAAGTATATAAGATGTTGCTCCCAAAAGACATAGAAATATGGCCAATAGACATAGGAAAAGATGCTCAACATCACTAATTATCAGAGAAATGCAAATTAAAGCCACAAGGAATATCACCTCACACCTGCCAGAATGTCTATGATAAAAAAATCAATACAAGGGATGGCAAGGTTGTGGAGAAAAGGGAACTTTTGTGCACTCGTGGTGGGATTTCAAATTGATGCAGTGACTATGGGGAACATCATGGAGGGGCCTCAAACAATTAAAAACAGGACCACCATATGACCTAGCAATTCCACTTCTGAGTAGTTATCCAAAGAAATCCAAGACGCTAATTCAAAAATATACATGCTATGAATCCTTATGTTCACTGTGGTGTTATTTACAATAGCCAAGATAATGGAAGCAACGTGTGTCCATTGGTAAATGAATGGATAAAGAGGAGTTGGTACATACACACAATGGAATATTCTTCAGCCACAAAAAAGAATGAAATGTAACCATTTGTGACAACGTGTATGGACCTAGAGGGTATGATGCTGAGTTAAATAAGTCAGACAGAAGAAGGAAAATGCCATATGATTTCTCTTAAATGTGGAAACTGAAAACAAAGTAAACTAACAAACAAGTTTATGTCTTAAGCCTTAGCTTTTATAGAAAGGGTTATGTGGGAGTAAACCCTAAAATGTATGATGAAGAAATTTGCTTTTTCTTTGGAAAAAGTGCATGTCATTGTTTGTTTATGAATTATATATATGTGCATATATATATTTATGCATAAATCATTGCATAAGAAAAATAAGTTTTAAATTATATTATTGATGTAATTTTTGGTTTACTGGGGCTGTCCTTACATGAGTATTTTAAAATAATCACTTTATTACCAAGTTTGGTTTATCATGGTTTGTGAAACTTCCTAATTCTTGCATGTGTCTTTCAGCTCATGAAGCTTTATAAGCTAGTAATGGCCAGCAACTTCCAGTTATATCTAATCCTGCCACAGTATCATGAAATCAGATAGGCCAAATAACTCTTCTGTAACAGTGACCTCTCTGCATAAAACTAATTTGATGATGTATTGAAAAATGTTAAGAATATTCTTTGAATCTTTCAAAAAAGAGATTATAAATACTTGTTTTGACCATCTACTCCTACAAAAATAATACTCCAAAATTGAGTGGCTTAGAACAACAGCAATCAATTTACTGTGATCTCTCGTGGTTCTTGCTTGGGGCCTTTCATGCAGATGGCAGGTGGGTGATGGCTAGGGCTCCAGCCATCTCGAAGGCTTCTTCATGCAGGTGTCTGGTCGTTGATGTGGACTGTCAGCTGAGACCTCAGCTAGTGTCCGGCAGAACACCTACCCATGGCCTCTTCATGTCTTCTGAGCTTCCTCACGTCATGGAAGCTAGGATCCAAGAACAAGCAACCCAAGCCTTAAAAGTCATGTAGCACCATATTCTTCATGGTCACCAGCACACCCAAGTGCAAGAGGATATAATAGACCCCCTTTAGCAATGGGAAAGGTATCAACATGTCATTTTAAGAAAGTGTGTGGAATAGAAAATTTTGTGACATCCCTTTCGGAAAACACAATGTACAGTAATCATACTCTAGTGCTGCTAAAGGTTATTCCTTAAATTGTCTTCAAATGACCTTAGATATTGACCATAGAAATCATATTTTTTACTTAGCCCACAGCACATTTCCCCATATTCTCCTTCAGGGCTTGCCAGGCAGTGTTAGAGTCCTACTTTGGGCCAAAAAAACTGTTTCTAAAACTTTTTTTTTTTTTTTGGTAACCTGGCATGTGAGTCATGTAAGTGAAAGAATATCAGAAATAATTATCTTTCCAGAGTCTAGGTCAGGGGTCAGCAAACTTTTTCTTAAAGAGGCAGAGAGTAAACATTTTAGGCTTTGCTAGTCAAGAGGTAAAATAAAGGATATTATATAGATATGTATAAAACCATTTTAAAATGTAATAATATTCTTAGCTCATGGGCTGTACAAAAACTGTTCAGCAGGAGCTGGCCTGTAAGCTACAGTTCGTCAACCTCTGGCCTAGATCCCTAGGTCACGGTTTAGATCAAAATTTTAAAGTCTATGAATCAGTTTTCATTTGGCTTTAATGGATACATAAGTGACGAAAATCTGACTCTTCATCTACACTGATTGCTGAAAATATTTTGCTTACTGCTTCCAGTTCTTATTGCTGAGAATTACTGCAGCCTGGTTTGATGAGTCTTTCATAAAACCTGTCAGTTATTTCAAGTTATAAAACCAGTGTGGACATGAATCCTAGACATTCAGAGAAGAAAAACGAAGAAGAAAAAACACAGTTCAGAAAATCCAATTATTTTTCCTTACTTTTTGTTTTTATTGTTGTTTCAGTACAGTTGTCTCCATTCTGCACCTCCACTCCCCTCCAAATTTTTCCTTACTTTCAAGATAAATCTTAGTTAGGTACAGAGCTAGTATTGTTCATTCTCTTCATTTCATAACACATTATTATTATTGTTTAATATGTAGATATTCTCATTATTTCTTTTTATCTATATCACCTATCTGCCCATCATCTGTCTCTTGTTGCCTTCTGCACTTCCTTTCCTTTGCCCAGAAACAACTATTCTGACATGTTTATATGAATTAATTTGTATGTATTCCTCCAAGATGTGTATTGTTGTATAAGCATAGATTTTTAATTTATGTCGAAGATACGGTCTTAGAGATTTCAATCTAAACTTTGTCTTGGTTTTTCTTCAGTCATTTGTAGTTAAAAGATGCATTTGTGTTGCTATGTGTATATCTAGTCTGTCATTTATAAGTCTTTATATACTTCATCGAATGCATCTGCATTTTACTTATCCACTCTTCCAGATGACATCTCCACCTCCTCTATTACAAATAATGCTGTGATAAATATTTGTGTACCTGCCTTTGTGTGAAATAATGATAGCAATTCTTTTAACAATAGAGATAGAATTAGAAATCTAGTTACTATTATGACTAAATCAGTGCTTTACAGATTCCACTGAAGTGTTATAACTTCTGTCATACATCAACACAATTATGACACACTACATATTAAAAAGAAACAATGCAAAGAGTTTCTTTAAAAACATAATGCCAATAATTATTCTATTGGAACTAAACTTATTCACTTCCTTAGATTTGATTGAGGTGACAGTCACCGTCTTGAAAATGAGTTTTTATGGCACTTCACTTTTTAAAAACATTTCAGTAGTTGCTCTGCAGATGATAATATATACACTCATAACTTTCACAAGCTAGCCAGCATTAACAATGTCCCCGGTGCACAAACTGTAGAGCCTTGTCATCAGTTAGTGTCCTTTGCTCCTCTCTTCATCCTTATGCTCCAGTTATCATACATGGTACGTATGCATACATTATACAACTCAAAAAATAATGTCACAATTTTTTTCTTTAAACAGTTATATGTACATACAGAAACAAGAGGAAGTACTAGTATATGTTTATCTAGAAACTTAACACTTCTAGTATCCTCCTTGCTTCCTAGAGGTCCAAGTTAATCTGATATTATTTCCCATTAGACTGAAAAGCTTCCTTTAGCATTTCACATATTACTGGTTTGCTTATGACAACTCTCACATGTAAAAAATCTAAAATGTCTCCTCTCTTGCCTTTATTTTTGAGGGGTAATTTTGCTCATTATAAAATTCTTAGTTCATATTTTTTCTCTTCAGCACTTTGAATATGTAATTCCAATGTCCTGTAGAGTCCACAGTTTTAGAGAAGTCAGTTTTAAGTAACCATTCTTATTATTTTCTTCTTGTTACTTTCAGGGATTCTTTATTTTTCATTTCAAATAGTTTGACTATAATGTTCTTAGACATGATATTCTTTGAATTTGATGTGGTAGGGTATTACTGAGATTCTTATATCTATACCTTTATGTTTTTCACCAATTGGATAACATTTTGGCTATTATTAATTCAAATATTTTGGCCAAATACTCCTTTCCTTCTGAGATACCAATTTAATGTAAATTGGACCTTTTTAATTGTCCTATATGTCCCTGAGACTCCATTCATTTTCTCTTAATTGATTGGTTTGTTTTTCAGGTTAGATAATTTCTATGGTTCTACCATCAAGTTTACTGACTCTACTTTGTCATCATGCTGTAATTAAAAAATAATAGATAGTGTAATTTTCTGAAATTTTTATTTGGTTCCTTTTTATTTAGCTTCTCTACTGAGTCCTCACTTTTTATTCATTATGAACATATTTATCTCTATATCATTGATCACTGTTATAATAATTGTTTTAAAATTCTTATTTTGCTCAAACTCCTCAGTCATTTCCAGACTGAACTCTGCTAATTGTCTTTTCTTTTGATCATGACTGACAGTTTTTTCATGTGTCAAGCAATTTTGTATTGCACTCTTGTCATTGTAAACAATACTTTGTGTTTGGATTTTGTTACAGTCTGTTGAAGAGTATTACCTTTTGTTTGTTTTAGCTGACAATTAACGAGACTCAAATTTCAAACTTCATCTCTTGGGTGGCAATTCAAACTTTAGTTCAGTTCTTCAATCCCCAGATGTGCTGCTTAGAGCCAGAAAGACACACGCGCGCGCGCGCGCGCGCACACACACACACACACACACAGAAATCAGCCAGAAATGTACACAAAATTTGGGATTTCTCTTCTCTGAGTCTTTCCTTTCTGAGATTGTCTTCTTACTTTCAAGTGGCCACAATTGAGCAGAATAACTATGGGGTTTCTAACAGAGTTTTAGCCACCCAAATGAGCATTATTGCAATCTTTTCTCAGACTACAAACCATCCAGTCCTGGGAAATCATCCTTATTATTTCTTTCTTCTGAATATTGACTGTTCTCTAGAAATTCTTTACATTTAGTGTTGCTCTCCAATATGTTCAAGTATTTTTTGCTTATTTTCTTCCTCCCTTTCTTTCCTTCCTTCCTTCCTCCCCCTCCCTCCCTCCCTTCAATTCCTTGCTTCTTTTCTCCCTCCCTCCCTATCTTCATTTCTCATCCCATCTTTCTTTCCTTTTCTTTTTCTCTTTCAGATAAGGTATAGTAGGGTATTCAAATATATGCAAATTTGAATGTGATAATAAATCCACCTTTAAAATCCAACAAAACACAAACCTTTTGATGTTTGACACTGAACAATATAAACAGTCCCACAGTTAGAAGGTAAACCATGATCTAATGTATTTTATATAATGTAGTGTGATTGTCGTTAGATTAAAATAATTCCCAATAGTATTTTCAAAAATGTTTACTCAGTTTTCTTTTTATAAAGAGGATATCAGAGGACAAGAAAATGTCCTTTTTATATAAAATATGTTAACATTCTTATTTGTTTTAAATATTTTTTTAAATTCTCACCTGGGGGCATGTTTATTGATTTTAGAGAGAGAGGAAATGAGAGACAGAGAGAGAGAAAATTGATGTGGGAGGGAAACCCATCAGCTGCCTCTCATACGTGTGGACCAGGGATCCAACTGCAGCCTAGGTGTGTGCCCTGACTAGGACTGAACCCATGACCTTTTGGTGTACAGAACAACCCTCAACCAACTGAGCCACTCAGCCAGGACTAGATATTTGTGTTTTTAAGATCTAATTATAAGAATATTTTCAAGAAGAGAATAAAAAAAACCACATTTGCAAAATGTGCAATAGTAAAGTTGCTTTGATTTTCATTCTGTCATCAAGTTTGAACTAACCTTGATAAACTTTTGCCCTGAAACTAGAAAAAGAAATATTGAGAACCTGATTTTAAAGTATAAGTATAATGTAGCTAGTGACCTCTGTAAATAAGCAGAATTCAAGACTAAAGTGAACAACAATTTAGTCTGGGCAATGACTGATAAGTGAGAGATTTTATCATCCTAAATGAGATCTGAACATGATTGTTTTTCCTATTTATCAAAAGAGTGGTAATTAAGTTAAGGGTGAGATAGCAGAACTTATTAGATTTTCTCCACTCTTAGTCAATTGGAAATGGGCATAGTATCTAAAAACAAAATTGTTACTTATATTTTGGTAATGAAAATGGAAGAAATGGTCCTCAAAAAGGAGAAATAAATCGAAGAAATATGTGGCTATATCCCCAAGTACTAGTAACTTATTGTGACAAGCAAAAGGGGATATTTGATATAACAGATATTTTTAATATATAATTCTGTATATATATTAATTGTTGTGCATAAATATGAATATTTATGTATTAAAATATACATTTAATCCCCACATAGGACTTGTGACCTTATTTAAATTATGTTTTATACGTACCAATAATAGTAAAATGTCCTAAACCCCAGTGTAATCATTCATGTGTAGATGAACAAATGTATTATTTTGTTCCATTAAAATATTGTTTTTATGACCAAATAACATATCTGAATATCTAATATGTCACCAAGGAGGTTTTCCAAGGGTCATCCTGGTTGTAAACTGAAGACCTCAGTAATCACTGGATAACTATGCATTACCTTTATACTTTAATGAGAAAAATAAACGGACAGACCCTGTTGTCAGCTTGGTGCCATAGCCAGATTTAATCTCTGCCTGCTTTCATTTTTAAGTGCTGCGGTGTCCAAGCATTAAAATTGGGCTAGTTCCCAGAAATGCACAGATATGCGGACTGCCTCACCGTCTTTGCTCTTGCTGCTGCAGCTTCTCCATTCTCTGGTCTGCCGGGTTCCAGGCTCTCACTCCTGAGGATCCTCTGGTTCCAACTGTTTGCACAAGCCTTTGTGTTTTGTCTTTCTAATTTGTTTCTCTTCTTCTTTTGATCAGACTACTGAGCCTCTTGATGATTTACTTCTTAGATCGTTTTGTACTATGAATACCCTAGTAAGCTTTCTTACTGGTCTGCATTTTGACTTTTAGCTTCATCCTATTTTTATGAACTTAATTTTGTTTTTCTGGTGCAGTTTCTGGTATACAGCCTAAGTTGGTTCTTTTCTTCTGCTTGTTCCCTGCTTCTCAAGCAACTTTGAGAAATTTGCTTTGTCTCTAGGCTATGCCATCTCTTATTTTAATCCCATTGCTGATTTTCTTTATTTTTTCTTTTTTATTAATTTTTTCTTTATTTTTTTAATCAGCATTTTTTAATTGTTGATATTGTACAGTTTTCTGTCCTTTACCCCACCCCAGCCCACCACCCTCTTTTTTATTAAATTTTTAATTATTCTATTATGATTGTCCCAATTTGCTCTCCACTGCCCCACCCACCCTCCCCTTCCTTACCCCACCTGCTTGCCCCACTCCCAAAGTCAATCCCCACCCTGTTGTCCATGTCCATGGGTCATTTATACTTTAACTTGCCCTTTGAAAATAATACATATCTTTATTTTAATAGACAATATTTTCAGATTTTTTTATAATAAAAACACATCTTATCTGCTTCTCATAGTCTTTGTTTTTCTCTATGCACCATAATTTTAGTATCATGTGCCTCCAATTGTTATTAATTTTCATAATATATCATTAACCCAATATACTAGAGAACTAAAAGAAATAAAAATTCAACATTAATAATAAATTTCCTCCCAAATCCATTAATGCTACCATGTTCATAAATGATTTTCTATCCCATATTATCAATGTTTTTTCAGGTCAGTGTGGTTCAGTTTTGAAATAGTATTTAAAAAACAGTGAGTTCTTAAACTGCGGCACTTACCATGCTGTTCACATGCTCCATTAATAAATATGAGAATATTAGTTCATGTCCACTGGGGCTATTCTGAGGCTGACAGAGTTCACTGTTGGATGGTTGCTGAAGGAGGTGCACCAACGACTGCAGTACCTATGCAGGTGGGTGGACGGAAAAGAAAGCAGCGATGCCAGTGAGACATGAAAGGCTCTTTAAGGAAAATCTTGCCTTGACTATCACTAAGTCTAATCTTCAAATTTATTAAAACTTTTACTCTTCCTTTCCCTATTATAAAAATTGAGTTATTTGGTTTTTTTTTGCTAGTTAGTTGTATATGTTCCTTGTATATTTTGGATATTAACTCCTTATCGTATATGTGCTTTGCAAATAATTCCTGCTATCCCATAGGAGAAAATTTGTTGATGTTTTTTGTTGCTGTGCTTTTTAGTTAGATGTAGTCATACTTGTTTATTTTTCTTTTGTTGCTTTTGCTTTTGGTGTCAAATAAAAAAATATGCCAAGACCAGTGTCAAAGAGGTTTCTCCCTATTTTCCTTTAGAAGTTTTATGGTGTCAGGTCTTATGTTCAAGTTTTTAATCAATTTTTTGTTGATTTTTTTGCATATGGTATAATATAGGGTCCATTTTAATTCTTTTGCATATGACTATCCAGTTTTCCCAATACCATTTAATGAAGAGACTGTCCTTTCCCCATTGAGTATTCTTGCTTTCTTTGTTGTAAACTAGTTGAGTATATATACATGCATTTATTTTTTGGACTCTCTATTCATTTCTGTTGATTTTTGTGTCTGTGTTTATACTAATAGCATACTGTTTTGATCACTATAGCTTGGTAGTATAGTTTGAAATCAAGAAGTGGGATGTCTCCAGCTTTGTTCTTCTTTCTCAATATTCCTCTGGCTATTTGGTGTCTTTTGTGGTTCTATACAAATTTTAAGATTGTTTTTACAATCTTAAAAACAATTTCTCTGAGAGATGCCATTTGAATTTGAAAGAAGTTACATTAAATCTGTAGATGTCTTTAGGTAACAGGGACATAGTAACTATTAATTTTTTCAGTCCACAAGCATGGAATTTCTGTCTTATTTGTTTCTTTTTTATTTATTTCACAATATGTTATAGTTTTCAGTGTATAGATTTTTTTACTCCCTTGGTTAAATTTATTCCTAAGTTTTTTATTCTTTTTGATGCTATTGTAAATAGAATAGTTTTTTAAAATTTTTCTTTCTGCCCTGGCTGGCGTAGCTCAGTGGATTGAGCTCGGGCTGCAAATCAAAGGGTCGCAGGTTCGATTCCCAGTCAGGGCACATGTCTGGGTTGCAGGCCAGGCCCCTAGTGGGGGCCACGTGAGAGGCAACCACACACTGATGTTTCTCTCCCTCTCTTTCTCCCTCTCTTCCCCTCTCTAAAAATAAATAAATAAAATCTTTAAAAAATTTTTTTTTCTTTCTGATAGTTTGTTGATGGTATATAGACATATAATTGATATTTGCATATTGATTTTGTATCATGAAACTTTATTGAATAGACATTTTTCCAAAGAAGACATACAAATGACAAACAAGTAGATGAAAAGATGCTCAACATCGCTAATCATTAGGGAAATGCAAATTAAAATGATGATGAGATAGCACCTCATACCTGTTAGAATGGCTATTATCAAAAGAAACAACAAATAAGTGTTGGTGAAAATGTGGAGAAAAGGAAGCATTTATGTATTGTTGGTGGAAATGTGAATAGGTGCATTCACCATGCAACACCATTATGGATGTTCCTCAATAAATTAAAAATAGAACTATATGACGCAGCAACCCCACATCTGTGCATATATGCAAAGAAAACAAAACTATTACGTCAAAGAGATATGTGTACTCTCGTGTTCATTGCAGCTTTACATACAATAGCAAGGAATGGAAACAACCTAGATATCTGTCAACAGATGAATAGATAAAGAAAATGTGATCTCTAAAATCATTTATATATATATATATATCTGTATCTATACCTACATCTATCTATCTGTCTACATATATACCATGTAATATTATTGAGCCATAAAAAGGAAGGAAATTCGGCCAACTGTGGCAATATCGATGAACCCTGAGGGCATTAGGCTTGGTGAAATACACCAGATAGAGAAAGACAAATATTTCGTGGTATCATTTGTATGTGGAATCTAAAAAGTAAAATATCCCAAGTAATAAATAAATAAGTAAATAAATAAATAAAATGAAAATTAAAAAATCAAACTCATAGAAACAAAGTAGAAATGTGACTGTTGGGGCAGAGCTGGGGAAATAGAGAGAGGCAGAGGGGTGCAAACTTTAGTTATAAGATGAATACAGTCTGTGTGTCTAATGCATAACATGTATAACATGGTGCTAAAATGGAAAATATTGTATTTTATAACTGATCTTTTCTAAGAGAATGGGACCACAATGTTTTTACCAAAAAATAAATACTTGGAAATATGTAAAGTGATAAATGTGTTAATTAACTAGGTGGAAAGGGAAATCCTTTTGCAATGTATATGTACATCAAATCACCATGTTATATATTTTAAATATCTTACAATTTTACTTGTCAATTATACCACAACAAATAAAAACTCGTGCTCTTCCCATTATTCATTATTTGTGACATTTGATATATGTGCATTGTTGTTCATGTTAGGAAAACATTCTTGTATTGGGAAGCATCTTTTGAGAGGAGTGGGATCAAGAAGTTATTGGATGGTTAAAGCAAAGTACCATTTAAGCAATAGTGTTAATATGTAATTAGTTAAAGGTGAATGGAAAGTCCCTTAGCAACCTGTTTCGGTTTTAAGAGGATCCCATATTTTGTTTTTCTAATATATTTGTAAGTGCCATCTCTTTTAGGATTAATCAATAGGCTGGCAACCATAAAAATGGTCACTGGTATAACTGGGTGCCTGGTCCCCAGAGGTGCCAAAGTCCCTTACAATTTTAAGCAATTTGTGTGGAGTAAATTCTACCCCACTTTGCACTTGTGTTTTTGAGGAAATTAAAAAGGCTGAGCTCACAGTAAGAAAGGAATTCTGTTTTCTATGCTGGACTCCTCCTGTAAAGACCGAATGGGTAGTGTAGAAAATTTTTCAGGTGTTTGAGCACTGGTGGAATTTGTATGCACGTATACGTATGCCACTAACACATGCACACACACAGCACAGCCCAAGAAAGCTGTTGACATGGAACTGAAGGTTAGAATCCCACTTCCCACTGCGTGAAGATCTCAGATTTCTCGTTACCTTAATTCTTTTCTTTTCAGTGTAAAATCTGAATGAGAGAACTGAAAATACACCACAAAACCTTGAAATCGGGATTTTAATTTTGCCCTTTCATTTTCTTTCTTTTTTTTAAATATTTATTTATTTATTTATCTTTAGAGGGGAAGGGTAGGAGAGAGGGAGAAAGAGAGAAATATCAATGTATGGTTGCCTCTTATGTGCCCCATGGTGGGAACTGGCCTGCAACCCAGGCATGTGCCCTGACTGGGAATCGAACCGCGATCCTTTGGTTCACAGGCCCGCGCTCAATCCACTGAGCTACACCAGCCAGGGCGCCCTTTCATTTTCTTAAAAAATTATAATATAAAGACATGCCTAAAATACACATACATAAAATACTTATCCATATATATAAAGTGCAGCTGAGTGATCCCTTAGTAATGACAGCATTAGCTTTCTGTGAGAAAGGGCTGTGAGCATGTTCATGTTGACCAGTCACTGAAGGACGAAAGTTTCTGGTTTGGCTGCATTACTTTTTCCTGGACACCTCAGGTTCTAAAGGTGAGGACACAGATAAAAAAGGGAAACTTACTCTTCTTTTCCTACTACCACCTCTGTGATGCAATTTTGAATTCCTTGGAGTGTCTTATCATCAGAAGTTTCATCTGAAATGGCTGCTGGTAAAATTTCCATTTATTATGTAGTACCTATTTTATTTTAAACATTTTTATCAGCATAATAGATGGAACTTAAACTAATTTACACTTATTAGATTTCCTTTTTTCAACGTTCATGTTAACATCACAGAGACTTTGCAAAAAGTTTTTATCAAAAAACATAATACTTTGACCTTTCTGAAGCTGGAAAAAAATGATTAAGGTGGTCACTTAATCTCTCATTTCTTCTTTTGCTTGGTTACAAAGTGTGAACCACATCAGATGGTGACCATTCTGCAACTTATGCAATTCCTGGGAAGTCTGACCACAGTCTCCTTCAATGATTCATCCTCTCTAGGACTCAACCCAGACTGTCGGAATTTCTTATGATACATACCTTGAAGCTTGAAGTTACCCCATAATGTTTTTTTCCTGTTTTTACAGGGTTTAAAAACCTTCTTAGTGTAATAATTGCTAATATACTTAGCATAGTTATTAAATGGTGGTAGACCTAATTTTCTTTAAGGTAAGCTATCTTAAGCTTTTCACATTTCTCATATACTTAACTGTCCACTCTCTCTTTTGTATATTTCAGGATATAAATTAATAATGATAATTGAAATTATTATAAAGCTTCGCAGTTCACAATGCACTTTTATATCCATGTCTCTTTATTTGGTCCTTCCAAGAATGTTGTGATAAACAAGGAGAGGAGGTCTTTATACACTTAGACCAGAAAGGAAGAAATTTGGGAGAAGGGCGAAGTTATGCTAATATGAACCAAAGGTACAGACAAAAAAGCAGCTGGATATGAGAGCCTAAAATAATGCAATGTGTATATATTTCAGTTGCCAAGCTATATAAGAGATGTATCTATCGAACAATTTCACTTTTCTGATTTGCTAATTTTTATATTGAAATCGAAACCCCTTATTATTTGCAGACTCTTGCCTAATCAAATGGATACCAAATCCCACTGTGACCAAGCTGGTACACAAATGTCACACACACTGAGTGTGCACACAGACTTTTATGAACGAACCATGCCTGGCTCCACATTGTGGCTACTAATCTTTCTTTGATCTTGCCCTCTTCCCCTTCACTTTTCTGTATTCTACCTGTCCATCTGCTCCATCTCCCACTGGGTAAGCAGTTCAAAGAGCTGAAACACATTTGTATTTTAAGAGCTTGTTTCACAAAAAGTTGAAGTTACCTCCATCCAGGTAGAATGCAGAGAAATCATTTCCCCATTTTTTTCTTCCCTGAGCACTGCTCAAGGAGACTTCCTCTCAAGATGGCAGAGCAGGTAAATGCTGCGGTCACCTTTTCCCATGACCACATCAAATTACAAATAAACTATAGAACAACCATCTTTGAGAACTGCCTGAAGTCTAGATGAACAGAAGTACTAAAAGTGATCATATAAAGAAGTCTTATGGAGACTGGTAGGAGGAAAGGAGATGTGGAATGGGCTGGTCCCACAGCCACATGAAGTAGTTAAAAATTAGAAGGAATTTTTGGTTGCAGAGGTCACCCCTAAGGAATGAGTGGTCCAAGCCCCACAGTAAGCTCCCCAGCTCAGGGTTCCAGTGCCAGGAAGAGAAGTTCCCATGCTTCTGACTGTAAAGACTAGCAGGGATAGTGTCTGAGGGAGACAGAGAATGTCTGGAGTTCTAGGCATTCCTTTTAAAGGGCCCATGAATGGACTTCCTTTCTGACAGACTCACAGGCTCTGAACCCCAGTGCTGGAACAGCAGCTTGAAAAGAGTGAGGGACATATGAAGAGGACCCGAGTTGTCTGGCTTCAGGACGAAGACTGGAAGGGGCAGCTTTATCGCAGAGAGAAGTACTTGACAGAAGAAGCCTTCATTTCTTTGTTGAGCCCTCCCCTGGCATGCACATGCAGGTGCTATATCTGAGTCTCCATCAACCTGGCTAACATTGTTTACCCGGCCCTGATGATTCCCTGAGACTCCACCTGACTCACCTTGTGGGCCCACCCAAGCTATTTCTAGTGACTTGTCCATACAAATGGCCTGTCCTGTGTTATGATGCAGACTTTCCTGAAATATCTTTAAGGTTCACAACCCCCCAAAGAGTACCACCTGGACTCAATAGGCCTTGTACCTCTTGCTAAGTGGCTTCAAGCCTGGCATTAGTGACAGCCATCCTTGGGTCATGGCTTAACTTCTCCCACATACCGCCAAGACCAGCACAAGTGGCAACCATATGCAGATCAATCTGTAGCTCGTACCAGGTGGCTCTGGGCAGAGCAAAGGCAGTAGCTGAACTTGACCTGCATCATACCTTCTCCCAAGAGTTTCCAGACCCAACATTCTCAGTGGCTAGCTTGAGACCACACCAGAGCAGCACCCAACCTGTTGTAGAAACAACACACCCCAAGGGCAGACTTGGCAAGCACCAGAGCCCATTAAAGTGAGTCCTGTCCATGGGCACAGACACTGCACAAAAACTTTTTTGCTATAGTCACAGATAGTTCTCATAGCCAATCAGCCTGAGGGGCAGTTGCTCCCGCTGATGTGCCAATAGCAATCAAGGCTAAACTACAACAGAAGGGCACAAACAACCCGCAAAAGGGACACACCTGAAGCACCTTACTCAGGTGATTAGGGATACTGCACTACTGGATCGCACTGGACACTAATTATATAAGGCCATATTACAAATTACCAGCTCTGCTTAATACATAGACACAAACACAGGGAATCAACCAAAATGAAGAGACAAAGAAACATGTCCCAAATAAAAGAATAGGACAAAACTCCAAGGAAAAAATAAACAAACTGGAGACAAGCAATCTAGCATATGTAGAGTTCGAAACACTCATTATAAGGATGCTCAATAAAGCCGCTGAGAACTTTATGAAAGAGGTAGGAAGCATAGAAGACGAGATGAAAGCATAAAAAAGAACCAGTCAGAAATAAAGAATACAATAACTAAAATGAAGTATATGTTAGAGGGAAACAATAGTAGATTAGATGAAGCAGAGGACTGCATCAGCAATTTGGAAGGGCAAGTAGCAGAAAACATCCAATCAGAATGAAAAAAAATCCAAAATAATGGAGGAAAATTTAAGGGACCCCTGAGACAACATCAAGAGAATATCTATTTCACCTTAAAAGCAACAAGAGAAAAGCAGTTCGTTATCTGTCTGTAAGGGATCTCCCAGAAGGCTGTGAGCTGGTTTCTCAACAGAAACACTTCAAGCCAGAAGGAGTTGGCATGAAATATTCAAAATGATGAAAAGTAAGGACCCACAACCAAGACTACTCTATCCAGCAAGGCTATCATTTAAAATTGAAGGTGAAATAAAGAGCTTTCCAGACCAAACCCCCCCAAAACTAAAGGACTTCATTACCACCAAATCAATATTGTAAAACAAAATGGTAGAGGGGCTGCTTGAAAGAGGAGAAGGAGAAGAGGAGGAGGAGGAAAAGGAGGAGGAGGAAGAGAAGAAGAGAAAAAATATAAAAGAAATACATAGAGAAAGGAATATAAGTATAAAGAATAAAATGTCAATAAATAAGTATCTATCAACAACCTGAAATGTAAACAGATTAAATGTTTCAATGTAAAGACATAGGGTAGCTTAAAAGGTAAGAAAACAAAGCCCATATTTATGCTGTCTACAAGAGACCCACCTCAGAACAGAGCGTACACACAGACTGAAAGGAAACAGATGGAAAAAATATTCCATGCAAATGGAAACAAACAAAAAGCTGGTGTAGCAATATTTATATATGACAAAATAGACTTTGGGAAAAAAAAAAAAAAACCTGACCATAATAAGAGACAAAGCAAATCAGTGCATAATATTGAAGGACTTGATCCAACAAGAGGACATAATTCTTGTAAACATATATGCATCCAACATAGGAGCACCTAAATATGTAAGGAAAATGGTGGTGGGCATTAAGTGAAACAGTGACATCATAGTAGGGGATTTTAATATCACTGTCATCGACAATGGATAGATCTTCCAGACAAAAAATCAAAAAGGCAACAGTGACCTTAAATAATACACTGGATCAGATAGATTTTGTTGATATTGACAAAACATTTTATCCTAAAGCAGCAGAATATACATTCTTCTCAAGCGCATGTGGAATATTCTCAAGGATAGATGACATGATAGGACACAAAATTGGTCTTAAAAAAATTCAACAAGACAAATCATATCAAGCACCTTCTCTGACCACAATGGTATGAAACTAGAAATCAATGACAAAGAAAAAACCCTTGAAAAACATTCAAACACATGGAAGCTAAATATCATACTATTAAACAATGAATGTGTCAACAATGAGATCAAGGAAGAAATAAAAAATTAGCTGGAAATAAAAACAATTGAACACGCACAACCCAAAATCTGTGGGATACAGCAAAAGCAGTCCTGAGAGGGAAATTCATAACATTACAGGCCTACCTCAAAAGGCAAGAAAAATCTTAAATGAACAATTTAAACCTACACTGAAAAGAAGTAGAAAGAGAAAAACAAAGCCCAGAGTAAGTAGAAGGAAATAAGAAAGGCCAGAGCAGAAATAAATGAAATAGAGTCTAAAAAAATGATACAAAATATCAATTAACACAAGAGCTGGTATATTTAAAAGATAAACAAGACTGACAAACCTTTAACCAGACTCATCAAGAAAAAAAGAGGGAGAACCCACAAAATTAGAAGTGAAAGAGGAGAAGTAACAAGTGACATCACAGAAATACAAAGAATTGTAAGAAAATATGAATAACCACCAGTGGGCCCCCCAAAAACCAGAATTTATTTATAAAAAATTGTGTATTTATTCTTGCATGTTTAAAGTCCAGTCACCTTCAAATTACTCTCCATTTGATACAATACACCTGTCAAGGCATTTTGTCTGCTGCTCAAAACAGTTTTTGAACTCATTGATTTTGATGCCTTTAGTGCTTCTGCCATTTTTGTTTCACCTCTTCCACACCAGCAAAATGTTTCCTTTTGAGGACTTTTTTAAATCCAGGGAGCTACAAATAAGTCACTTGGATCAATAGGGAGGATGGGGCATGTAGGTTGTGCCATTTTTGCTCAAAACCTGAACACTCAGCATGGTGTGGACAGGTACACTTGTAAATCACCCATCATGAAAGGGGCAAACACATGGAAAAGAGTCTTCCAAAAAATTCAGTGAAGCCCAACACAGCCTCTTACAACAATGCCAGCTGGTACACTAATACCGGTATGTTCTTGGAACACTAATCTAATGGGGGAAACCTGTACTACAAGGAGCCTGCCCTCCAGAAGATAATTCCTGTTTTGGGGGGTCCCCCCCAATATGCCAAAAAATTGGACAACCCAGGTGAAATGGATAAATTTCTAGAAACATACAATCTTCCAAAACTGAAGCAGGAGGAATCAGAAAAACTGAATAGACCAATTACAACTAATGAAATTGAAGCAGTGATAAAAAAACAAGAATCTCCCAGCAAACAAAAGTCCTAGGTCAGATGGCTTCACAGGTGAATTTTATTAAATATTCAAAGAAGAACTAACAGCTATCCTCAAACTATTCCATAAAAATCAAGAGGTGGGAATACTTCCAAGCTCTTTTTAACAAGGCCAGCCTTAACCTAAAAACCAGAAAAAGATACTACAAAGAAAAAAAATATAGGTCAGTATCTGTGATGAACATAGATGCTAAAATTCTCAACAAAATATTAGCAAACTGGATCAGATATCATAGACTATGAACAAGTAGGATTTTTCTGGTGATGCAAGTTTGCTAGAATATTTGCAAATTCATAAACATGATATAGCACACTTTAAAAGTGAAGGATAACCCTGGCTGGTGTATCTCAGTGGACTGAGTGCTGGCCTGTGAACCAAAGGGTCACTGGTTCAATTCCCAGTCAAGGCACACGCCTGAGTTGGGGGCCAGGTCCCCAGTAGGGGGGAAAGAAGAGGTAACCACACATTGATATTTCTCTCCCTCTCGTTCTCCCTTCTTTCCCTTCTCTCTAAAAATAAATAATTAAAATATAAATAAATAAAATCTTTAAAAAATGAAAATGAAGCTAAATATCACATGATCGTATCAATAGATGCAAAAGTGCATTTGATAATTCAGAACCCATTTATGATGGGTGGGAATTGAGGGATCATACCTCAACATAATAAAGACCATTTATGACAAACCCATAGACAATATCATCCTCAATGGACAAAAACTAAAAGAGTTTCCTTTAAGATCAGGAGCAAGAATGAATGTCTGCTTTCACCTCTCTTATTCAATGTGGTACTGGGAGTATTAGTCACAAATCAGACAAAAAGAAGAAATAAAAGGCAACCAAATAAGAAAAGAGGAAGCAAAACTGTCATTGTTTGCAGATAACATAATATTGTACATAGAAAACCCTAAAGAATCCCCCTCGAAACTACTAGATCTAATAAATGAATTTGGAAAAGTAGCAGGGTGCAAAATCAATATTCAAAAATAGGCGCCATTTTAAACAACAATAATGAACTATAGAAGGACAATTTAAAAAAAAAATCCCATTTACTATTCAACGACAACAAAAAATAAGGTACCTAGGAATAAATTTAAACAGAGAGGCAAAAGACCTGTACTCAGACAATTATAAGGTATTGAAGAAAAAAATTGAGGGCTACACAAATAAGTGGAAGCATATACTGTGTTCATGGATTGGGATATATAATGTTATTAAACTGTCCATACTACTCAGGAGGAAGATGGTGGCATGGTAGGAAGGAGTGGATTCCACTCCCCGCTACACACGGGAGAAAAACCTAGATCTATGGAGGAACAGAGCAAACAGCCAACAGTACCCCAGCATATATAAAAATAAGAGACCAAAAATTGTAGCGGACACTGAAAAAACAGGCGATAAGGAGACCGCTTCAGGGCAATAAAGTCCCAGGGACTTAAAGTGCAGCGACTAGGGTGGCTGCAGTCACAGGCCCAGCGCCCTCCAGGTCTGCCACAGAGTCCTTGGGAGAAAGCCAGGTCAACTGCTCCTTCCTCAGCCAAACAAGGTTTGAGCAGCACGGGGAGAGACCTGGCTGCTTGAAGTCACAGAGAGGGGAATAAGGTCTAAGTAGCAAACACACAGGGCCTGTGAGTACCCACAGAGTCTGTGGACACTGGTTGGGGAGAGTTAAGAGTCACACAGTGACAGGTCACTGGTCTGGCTGGAGAATTGGGCTGTGCCAGAGGCCAGGCCATTGCATGGAGCTGCAGGATTGAGTAGGAGGAATTTCTCAGAAAGAAAAAGTGAAGAGAGAGACACTGTTTGGGGAATTCTCGGTGCTTCCGCTGGCTAGCTCCTCACCTAGCTGGGCAGCGATCCCGAGGTTAAGCGGAAGGCCCTGCGCACCCCCATAGCAGAGAGGGGAATAAGGTCTATTCCCCTTATTTGGGAATAGAAGGGTGCGCTCCCAAACCTGTGGGACCAAGGCTGCCTGGCCGAGTGCTTGCCCGCACCCCAGCCCACAGCAGTAACCCCGTCCTACACCCAGGGTGCCAGGGGGTGGGAGGCACCAGGCTGCCAAGATCAGGAAGGGAGAAAGTCATACCAACCTCCCTTCAGCCTGCTGCAGTCAGCAAGACCAGAAAAACTGGCTTAGCCAGTTTGAAACCAACAAGAGGCATTGGGTTTTTCTTGTTGTTTTTTAAGTAATTTTTTTATTTTTTAATTTTTATTATTTTTTATCTTTGAATTCCTTTATCCTCTCCTTCCTTCTTTCTTGTTTTATTCCTTCTTCCTTTCTTTCCAATTGCACCTCATCTTCCTTCCTTCCTCTGTCTTTTTTTTTTTTTAATATCCACAAGTGAGACAAAAAACCTGGAACTATGAAAAGACCAGAGTTGGACCCAAAGAGGGAGCATCCCAACAGCTGTGCCAGTGAGACAAATTTCACTTTGCCATTACAGAGAACCTGCAAGTTATTGCATTGTTGTATTATTATTTTTTCCCATTATTCTTACATCTTTTATTTGAATAGTATTTTTGTATCCCTCTTCTTTCTGTATAGTCTTGTTTGCTTGGCTGGTTATATTGTATCATTTGACAGGTTTCCCCTGTTCTCTCTTTCCTAGTGTATTGCTAATTTACTGTCCTTCGCTTGTGTTCCATTAGAACACTACTCAAGGTCCTATACTCCCTATTCTTGTTATCCAGATCACATAGAGTCTGTCATATTATTGTGGCTCTAATATTATTGTAAATAATAGCTGTTCCTTACAACTGTAAATACTTCACAATACCCCTCCCAGATCTTATCCCACTTCACGGTTCCCTGAACTCTATTACTGTAGTGGTTAACTCTATTCTCTCACACACTACACCTATTTACTATCCTTTACTCTCACCTTACCTCAGAATCTGACTTCCCACAAGCTCACTGCTTTCTAGATACAACTCACAATCCTTCCCTCCCCAACAAGAGTCACATTTTCTTTCCATCCTTTCTAAAAAGTGGCTAGTTGGGTGGAATATCATGGTCAACACTATACATAGCCAAAGGATCTCCTATCTCTTCTCTACCAGCTGCTACTGTAAATATCATAGAATACTGTCTTGCTGTCTTAAATCATTTTGTCTTCCCCCTCCAATGGATCACAGAAAAGAGTAGGTGGAAGCAGTGAACACTAGGATACCCACTGGAAGAGGAAACCCAACAACAATGGAACCACCAACAGATAACAACAGAAGAAGGTGAAGGAGGAAGTGGAAACCACACAAACCTCAATCCAGGAACTATCTGGAAATACAACTAAATAGTGGAGAAACTACCCAGTACAAACAACTGAACAAGAGCAAGAGAAAATCCTCAAAACCTTTTACATGTGGAAGAACCAGCTTCAACACAACCTGCCCCCATTAGCACAACAAAATACAAGTGGTGATGGACAGAGTGACCCTCAGTTAACCAGCTGATGGGAAGGACCCACCAAAGAAAGACCCAACATCAATCAAAACCCAAAGACAAACACAGAGACAACTTAAATGACAGCCCAATTCCAGTGAGCTCGGGAGATCAAGGAGACTGCACCACTGAATCTCACAGGTATTCTACCACAGAAGTTCACACCTTAAACCCAAGGAGACAGAACAGATCAATTTAAGAAGCTGTCAATTTAAGAAGCAGATCAATTTAAGAGGCTAATGAAGAGTTTCACAAACAATGGGAAGACAAAGAAATAATCCCCAAATGGAAGGAAAGGAGCAAGCCTCAGAAAGAATGCTAAATGAAATAGAGGCAACTCAACTATCAGATATTGGGTTCAAAGCAACGGTTATTAGGAGGCTCAATGAGCTCACAATGAGCTACCAGAAACTACAGGGAAACTACAATGAACTCACTGCAAAGTGTATCAACATGAAAAAGGAAATATAGAAACTATCAAAAAGGGCCAAGAGGAAATGAAGAATACAATTTCTGAAATGAAGAACACAGTAGGAGGAATCAAAAACCAGATCGATGAAGCAGATGAGGAAGAGAGGCTCAGAAAGAATGAAGAGGGATTAAGAGAAATGCAAGACAATATGAAACATAATAATATCTGTATAATAGTGATACCAGAAGGAGGAGAGGAAGAGCAAGGGATAGAAAACCTATTTGTAAAAGTAAAGATGGAAAACTTCCCTAATTTGATGAGAGAAAAAGTCACACAAATCCAGGAAGCACAGAGAGTCCCAATCAAGAGGAAGCCAAAGAGGCCCGCTTCAAGACACATCACAATTAAAATGGCAAAATTCCAAGACAAAGAGAGAATCTTAAAGTCAGCAAGGGAGAAACAGGAAGTAACTTACAAGGGAGCCCCAATAAGGTTAGCAGCTGACTTCTCAATGGAAACGCTCCAAGCCAGAAGAGAATGGCAAGACATATTTCCAGTAATGAGAACCAGAGGGCTGCAACCAAGACTACTTTACCCAGCAAGGCTCTCAATCAAGATAGAAGGCCAAATAAGGATCTTCCTAGACAAAAGAAGTCTAAAAGAATACACTTCCACCAAACCAGTTCTGCAAGAGATGCTAAAAAGACTGCTTTAAGGAAAGGAAAGGAAAGGAAAGGAAAGGAAAGGAAAGGAAAGGAAAGGAAAGGGAGAGAGAGAGAGAGAGAGAGAGAGAGAGAGAGAGAGAGAGAGAGAGAGAGAGAGGAACACAGGTATGAAAATGGCAATGAATAAGTACCTATCAATAATAACCTTAAACATAAATGGATTAAATGCTCCAATTCAAAGACATACAATAGCTGAATGGATTAGAAAGCATGACCCACACATATGCTGCCTACAAGAGACCCACTTCAGAACAAAAGACCTACATGAACACAAAATTTGCTGGAAACAAATTTTCCAAGCAAATGGACAGGAAAAAAAGCTGGAGTAGCAATACTCATATCAGACAAAATAGACTTCAAAAAAAGGGCCATAAAGAGAGACCCAGAAGGTCACTTCATAATACTCAAGGGAAGAATCAACCAAGAAGACATAAACATTGTAAATATATATGCACCCAACATAGGAACACCCAAATACATAAAGAAAATCTTAGAGGAGTTTAAGAAAGATATCGACAGCAACACAATTATAGTAGAAGTTTTAAAACCCCACTGTCAAAAATGGACAGATCTTCCAAACAAAAATACCAATAAAGATATTGTGGCATTGAACAATACTCTAGATGAAATGGACTTAACTGATATATGTAGAGCCCTTCATCCCAAAGAAGCTGAATACACATTCTTTTCAAATGCACATGGGACATTTTCAAAGATAGACCACATGATAGGACACAAAACAAGCCTCAACAAATTCAAGAAAATTTAAATCATACCAAGTATTTTCTCTGACCACAAGGGACTGAAACTAGAAACCAACCCCAAGGGGAAAAACCCAAAACACTCAAAATCATGGAGATTGAATAACATGCTATTAAACAATGAATGGGTCAAGAATGAAATTAGGATAGAAATCAAAAAGTTTCTAGAAACAAACGAAAATGAACTCACAACAACCCAAAACTTAAGGGACACAGTGAAGGCAGTTCTGAGAGGGAAGTTCATAGCAATACAGGCCTACCTAAGAAAGATAGAAACATTTTAAACAAACAACCTAACCCTACGTCTACAAGAACTTGAAGAACAATAACAAAGACAGCCCAGAGCAAGTAGAAGGAAAGAAATAACCAAGATCAGAGCAGAATTAAATGACATAGGGACTAAAAGCACAATTCTAAAGATCAATGAATCCAGGAGCTGGTTCTTTGAAACGATAAAGAAAATTGACAAGCCTTTAAGCGGGCTCATCAAGAAAGAAAAAGAGGACCAAAATAACGCAATCAGAAATGAAAGAGGAGAGATTACAACTGACAACACAGAAATACAAAGAATTGTAAGAAATTAGTACTAAGAACTGTATGCCAAGAAATTTGAAAACCTAGGTGAAATGGACAAATTTCTAGAAAAATATAATCTTCCAAAACTCAGTGAAGAAAAAGCAGAAAGCCTGAACAGACCGATAGGAGCAGGTGAAATTGAAGCAGAAATCAAAAAACTCCCAACACACAAAAGCCCTGGACCAGATGGTTTCACAGGAGAATTCTACAAAGCATTTAAGGAAGAGCTAATCCCTACCCCTCACAGACTATTCCAAAAAATCCAAAATGACGGAAGCCTCCCAAACTCTTTTTATGAAGCTAGCATCATCCTCATCCCAAAACCAGATAAAGACACAACAAAGAAAGAAGACGTCAGGCCAATATCGCTGATGAACATAGAGGCTAAAATCCTCAACAAAATATTGGCAAACCGCATCCAACAATACATTAAAAAGATCACACACCATGACCAAGTGGGATACATCCCAGGGATGCAAGGATGGTTCAACATTCGCAAATCAATAAATGTAATACATCACATAAACAAAAGCAAAGACAAAAATCACATGATCATATCAATAGATGCAGAAAAAGCATTTGATAAGGTACAGAACCCATTTATGATAAAAACACTCAGCAAAGTGGTAATAGAGGGAGCATTCCTCAACATAATAAAGGCCATATATGAGAGACCTACAGCCAACATCATACTCAATGGGCAAAAACTGAAATTTTTTCCACTAAGATCAGGAACAAGACAAGGTTGTCCACTTTCACCACTTCTATTCAATACAGTATTGGAAGTTTCAGCCACAGCGATTAGACAAGAAAAGGAAATAAAAGACATCCAAATTGGAAAGGAGGAAACAAAACTATCATTGTTTGCAGATGACATGATAGTGTACATAGAAAGTCCTATAGACTTGGCAAAACAACTGCTTGACCTAATAAATGAATTTGGCCAAACAGCAGGATACAAAGTCAATGTCCAGAAATCAAAGGCATTTTTGTATACCAACAATGAAACAGCAGAAGCAGAAATAAAAAAAAAATCCCATTCGATATAGCAAAAAGAAAAATAAAGTACCTAGGAATAAACCTAACCAAGGAGTTAGAAGAGCTGTATGCAGAAAACTATACAACACTGAATAAAGAAATCAGGGAAGACACAAACAAATGGAAACATATACCATGTTCATGGATGGGAAGAATTAACATCATCAAAATGTCCATACTACCCAGAGAAATTTACAAATTCAGTGCAATACCTATTAAAGTACCAATGGCGTATTTCACAGACATAGAAAAAACACTTCAAAAATTTATATGGAACCATAAATGACCCTGAATAGCTGCTGCAATTTTGAAAAAGAAGAGCAAAGTAGAAAGGATCACAGTACCTAACACCAAACTGTATTACAAGGCCAGTGTAATCAAAACAGCCTGGTACTGGCCTAAAAACAGGCACATTGACCAGTGTAACAGAACAGAGAGCCCAGAAATAAACCCAAGTCTCTACAGTCAATTAATATTCGACAAAGGGGGCAGCAACATAAAATGGAGTAAAAATAGCCTCTTCAAGAGTGGTGTTGGGAGAACTGGACAGCTACGTGCAAAAAAATGAAACTCGAGCACCAACTTACACTATACACAAAAATAAATTCAAGGTGAATAAAAGGTTTAAATATAAGCTGTGACACCATTAAAGTCCTAGAGGAGAACATAGGCAGGAAAATTTCAGATATTTCATGCAGCAACATTTTTACTGATATGTCTCCTAAAGCAAGGGACATAAAGGAAAGAATAAACAAATGGGTGTCTCATCAAAATAAAAAGCTTCTGCACGGCTAAAGAAAACAGTATTAAAACAAAAAGAGAACCAACTGTATGGGAAAACATATTTGCCAATGATACTTCAGACAAGGGTTTAATCTCCAAAATATATAAAGAACTTACATGACTCCACTCTAAGAAGATAGGGAACCCAATTAAAAAATGGGCAAAGGACTTGAACAGACAGTTCTCCAAGGAGGACATACAGAGGATCCAGAGACACATGAAAAGATGCTCGATATCTCTAGCTATCAGAGAGATGCAAATTAAAACCACAATGAGATACCACTTCACACCGGTCAGAATGGCCATCATAAACAAAGCAACAAACAACAAGTGTTGGAGAAAAGGGGACCCTAGTGTATTGGTGGGATTGCAGACTAGTACAACCACTATGGAAAACAGTATGGAATTTTCTCAGAAAACTAAAAATGGATCTCCCTTTCAACTCAGCAATTCCACTGCTAGAATTATATCCTAAGAATCTTGAAGCACCAATCCAGAAGAACCTATGCACCCCAATGTTCATAGCAGCACAATTTACAACAGTGAAGTGTTGGAAGCAACCTAGGTGCTCATCAGTAAATGAATGGAGTAAAAATCTATGGTACATTTACACAATGGAATTCTATGCAGCAAAAAGAAAGAAGGAGCTCCTACCCTTTATGACAGCATGGATGGAACTGGAGAGCATTATGCTAAGGGAAATTAGCCAGGTGGTAAAGACAAATACCATATGATCTCACCTTTAACAGGAACCTAGTCAACAAAACAAACAAACAAGCCAAATATAACCAAAGACACTGAAATTGAGAACAGGCTGACAGTGACCAGAGGGGAGAGGGGAGGGAATTTCAGGGGGAAAAGGGAAGGGTTTAGAGCAACAAGTATAAAGGACACATGGACAAAAACTAGGAGGGGTGGGAATGGGAGGAGGGTAGGGAGGGCTGGAGCGGTGGGCTGGGTTGGGAATAAAATACAGAATACTGTACAAGAACAACAATTAAAATAAAATTTAAAAAAATGTCCATACTACTCAGGACAATCTATAGATTCAACACAATTCCTATTAAAATACCAATGGCATATTTTGCAGATCTGGAACTAATATTTTAAAAATTTATACAGAACCAAAAAAGACCCTGACTGTCCTCAGCAGTCTTAAGAAGAACAAAGTTGGAGTGATCATAATACTGGGTATCAAACTATGCTACAAAGGCATTGTAGGCAAAACAGTAAGAACAGGCATATAGTCAATGGAACAGAACAGAGAACACAGAAATAAACACATAACTTTATGGTCCATTAACATTTGACAAAAAAGACAAGAGCATACAATGGAACACAAGAGTGCCCTCAATAAATGGTGTTGGAAAAATTGAAGAGGTACATGGAAAAAATTGAAACTAGAAGACCAGTTTACACCATAAACAAAAATAAAGTCAAAATGGATAAAAGACTTAAACGTAAGTTGAAAAATCATAAAATTCCTAGAAGAAAACATAAGCAGCAAAGTCTCGGATATTTCTCGTACAATGTTTTTTTTCTGATATAACTCCTTGGGCAAGGGAAACCAAAGGAAAAAATGAAGAAATGGGACACATCAAACTAAACAATTTTTGCCCAGCAAAGGAAACTATGAACAGAATGAAAAGACAACCTACTGAATGGGAGAACATAGTCACCAATGATACATTTGATAAGGGGTTAATATCCAAAATTATAAAGAACTTATAAAACTCAACACCAAAAAAATGAAACAATCATATTCAAAAATGGGCAAAGGATCTGAATAGACACTTCTCCAAGAAGAACCATCAGATGGCCAATAGAAATATGAAAAGATGCTTAACATCACTAATCATGAGAGAAATGCAAGTTAAAACCACAATGAGATATCACTTCACACCTGTCAGAATGGCTATCATCAATAAGTCAACAAACAAGTGCTAGCTAGGATGTGAAGAAAAGGGAAACCTCAAGCACTGTTGGTAGGAATGTAGGTTGGTGCAGCTACTGTGGAAAGCAGTATGGAATTACCTTAAAAATTTAAAAATGGAACTGCCTTATTGCCCAGTGATTTGACTTCTGGGAGTTTATGCAAATAAATTTGAAACACTAATTCTAGAGAATATATGCACTCTTATGTTCACTGTAGCGTTATTTACAATAGTCAAGATTTGGAAGCAGCCCAAGTGTCCAACAGTAGATGTGTGGATACAAAACATGTAGTATATTTATGCAATCAAATACTACTTGGTTGTGTAAAAGAAGACAATCTTGTGTTTTGCAACAGCATGAATGGGCCAGAAGAGTATTATGGTAAGTGAAAAAAAGCCAGTCAAAGAAAGACAAGTACCGTATGGTTTCACTCATATATGGAATCTAATGAACAAACTGAACTAACAAACAAAACATCGACAGACTTATAGATAGAAAGTAAGCCAACAGCTGTTCAAGGGTAGGGGCAGTGGGAAGGTGGAGTGATTGGGCAAAATTGAAGAAAAAGGGAAAAACACATGGATATGGACAATAGTGTGGTTATTGCCTGGTGGAGTGGGGTGGTTGAAGGTGAAATAAGGTGGAGGGGTGTTAAATGGTGGTGGTGGGAGAATTCACTTGGGTGTTGAGCACACAATATAGTGTATAGGTGATGTGTTGTACAATTGCACACCTGAAAACTGCATAATTTTGTTAACCAGTGTTACCCCAGTAAATTTAATAAAAATCACAGCAAAAAATGAAGCTTTATCATGACAAAAAAAAGAAACCCAAAATACTAATTCAAAAAGACATGCATCCATCCCCATGTTTATTGCTGCATTATTTACAATGGCCAAGATAAGGAAGTAACCTAAGTGTCCATCCATAGACAAATGGATAAAGAAGAGATGGTGTATATCTAAAATGGAATGTGAATCGGCCATAAAAAAATGAAATCTTGCCATTTGGCACATCATAGATAGACCTAGAAGGTAGTACGCTAAGAGGAAAGACAAATACTATATGATTTGACTTATATGTAGAATCTAAAAAAAATAAATGAACAAACAGAAACAAACTCATAAGCATGGAGAACATTTCAATGGTTGCCAGGTGGGAGGGGTTTTGGGAGGATGGGTTACAAAGGAGAAGGGATTAAGAAGTACAAATTGCCAGTTATAAAAACAGTTAATACTTGAACAACCATAAAAATTATAAATAAATAAATAATATATAAATAAGAACAGTCATGGGGATATAAAGTACAGCGTAGGGAATATAGTCAACAATATTGTCATTGCTATGTATGTTGTCAGATGGATACCAGGGCTGTCAAAGAGACCACCTTGTACATTATATAAATGTCTAATCACCATGTTGTACACCTGAAACCAATATAATATTGTATGTCAACTGTGATGAAAAAATAAAAAGTTATTAAAAATAAAATAAAAGCTGGAAACTGTGTGTTGTGTTTTAAAAATCAAAATTATTTGTAAAGTTCCTGGCTGAAGGATGAGAAGATAACTCAGTTTCTGAATGTGTAAACTCTCAGGAATTTCTTAGGCTGTGACGTGACAGTCCGGGTTGAGAAGCTGGAGCTCAGGGCTTCTCTCTGCAGTGAGCTGGCTGGTGGAGGATGCCCTGTTTGGCCTGCTCTCTTTGTCTCTTCCCTGGTTGTCTTCCGTCTGCAGCAAGAAAACTTAAAAGGCTATTAGGGTTTTGTGGGTCAGATACCCAATGGCAAAAATTTTCCCGACTCCACAAACCCCAAAAGAAAACAACCTCTTTTTGAAATTGGAAACTTTAAAGGAAGATTTATGAACCTTCAGGTTTATGAAACCATCTGGTGCTTTGGAGTGTGCAGGCTGGTGGCTTTGACAGTTCAAAGTTTGCACTGCCCCCTCACCCCGCCCCCGCACTCCCCTTTATAGATAGTTCAATTCAGTCTCCACACCGATACTTAAGAGATGGCGTTTTAAACTTATGAGACAACTTGTAAAAATCAGTAGGATTTAAAAGAATCCTACTGTTATTTTTAAAAAACATTCTTACTGTTCGTTACACGCTGCATGAGGGAGTCCTGTTGGTGAACTCTGAATTTCCACTCTGCTTAGCTTCTTTGCAGGAGCACTGTATAATTTTGGGTTTGTTTTGACAGTTGGTGACCTTTGACCCCCTCAGTAAAATGTTTAGGCTGAAGAGGGCTGAAAAGAGCTTTCAGATGGGATATTTCCAACCTCTTTCAAGCTAGAGCAATCTTCCCCTCAGCACTCAAACCCTTATATAGAAATGGTTTTCAGCCTCTACACGGTGTTCTGGTGGAACAAATCAGATCAAAGCCTTGCTTAATATGTTTGAAAAATGCACATCCGCATTGCAGAGCAAAAACATGTTATGGAAATCAATAATATCATATTCAGGCAGCCCTAACTTCAAAGTGACTCCTATGTGTGTTCTCAATTTCAAAAGAAAAAGGAGAAAATGAGAACAGGGTGCATACGTTTTCTCTGCTTAATTCTATTTATAACTGAGCTGAGATCTCAAATGTCTCTGTACTGCTTTTTGACAGGTCCCCAAGGACTCTGGGTGTAGGGCAATCTGCTTATTAATTTCCTGCACCTGTGATAATCTTGTACACTCAGGTTACAAGAGTGGGAAACTTTTCTCCATCCCATGATTTTGGAATGCAAATTATTGACACCTTGTTGGAGGAGTAGCATTTCGGGGAGAATAGAAAATACAGAGTTAACGTGGATTAACACTTTAGATTCTTTGATTCCCTGAAAATTTGCTTGTAGTGATTGGTTATTTTCCACTGTTGTTACACTATTTATTGAGGACCCTTTGGTTACCTGTCACTGTCCTAGGCATAGTATAACTATATCCTTGATTATATAATTATCTTTAATAATCTTTATATCTTTATATTATACAAGCTTCAGGGTTAAGACTGTGTTTTTCCATGTTGAATATACTTCATGATTACATTAGAACCTCTAGTCTTCTATGTACATTAATACGTGTAAACTAGTGTATTATATCAATTCTTCCTCGACACCTGTATCATGCATAGAGTATTTGATTGACTGGAAACTAAATATTCACTGTGTTCTGGTGGAAGGGTCATATAAAATCAACCCTCCTGCCAAATTTTCATTTTTTTCTTTCTGTTCTTCCCTGAAATGGTGATAATGAACTATCATGTGATGGAGGTCCATGTTCAGGATGATATGCTCAAAAGGAGAGGCCCAGGGATTCAGTCTTGAGATCTGATCTATTTCTTAACTCTGCCTTAACCTGTTCGATGTCATGTCAAAGGTTAGGCAAGGCCACATTAGTCCTTCCATAATAATAACTCTTACGGTCTGCTCAATCTCTGATAAGTCTCCTTGTTTAACACTTTTTTCCAATATAATGTTAATATGCCAAAGTTTACATGACAGACTGAGAGGAAACTATTTGAATTGTGGATTTTAACAGATTCTACATGGCTGTTATTTAGAAAATGGGGACATTCCAGATTGACCAGATGTGATGCACTCAGATATTTGTCTAAACTGATTCTGGACCTGACCCATCTGTGACTGAAACTTGGTTTCCAGACTGCATTTCTCTTCAACTTAAACTCCCAAGATCCATCAGATATTTGGATCAGGTTCCTTTGAATTTACTTCTAGCTAATTCCCTCAGATACACCTTATAGAAGAAGGGTGTCTCTGAACTGTTTGCAGAATAAAATTACATCTCTTAAAATGCTTAATTATACTGCTCAGCAGCTGATTGGGTTAAAAGACAGAGAGATGTAGGTTTCTTTCTTCCCTATCATTTTGTAATTGGTAGGAAAAAAAGAGGCCTTTAAGCATTGTTGAGTGAATACACAGATGGAAACTCAGGATTTTAGAGGTACCTCTCACTCCTTTTCATCCTCACATCCTATTCGTCCCCAGTTCTCTCAGACATTTCCTCCAGAGGAAAGGTATTTTCACTTAACTCTCATGTCAAGTGCTATGAAAATATTTTTGAGATTTGACATACGTATCAATTCAATTTTTCTAACTAGCAGCACCCAATAAACTCTGTCCTGGGGATTACTGACCTCATGACTCCTGACTGAGTCTGATCAATGGCTGCCACCGCTTTTTAGAAAGGCCCATTACACAGCACCACATGATGTGACCCTCCATTGGTGAGTCTGGCAACCTTTCAGAATCCACCTGTTGTCCTTACTCAGAGATTTTAAAAATCTCTGAAAAAAATATGTAAATACATATGTACGTATTTTATACATATATAAAAGAATTTTTGCTTTCTTTATAAAACATAAAAAGCATTGATACCAATAACCTTTGCAATATATTATTTTTGTCAAATATTTTTATTTTATTAAGGAAGGCCAAAACTAATTTATTCAGTATGTTTGGTCTTTCCTCCCAACCTACGAGTCAAGTTCTACTTCCCACTCTAAATCCAGGAACAAGAGTTGTTACTATTCCCTGCCTTATTAAATACTTCCTTAAAAGGCCTTCTTCATGTATTTTCTGACCATTAAGTTTCACCAGAGAAAACCCACAGTTTGCTTCAAAACCATCACCAAAGTTTGCCAGCCTTGATATCTTGATTATTTGTTTGAAATTTTTACACTAACCAAATACTTCTGGGTAAATGAGTACATATATTCGTGCTTTCTTGCAATATTGTGGTAAAAGTCTTGGTCAAGTTGTTTTCAGAGTGGGTAGGGAAGCTGTATTTTTAGTATCAGAATGACCCCTGGGTCCTTGGGAAAATGCAGATTGCAGAAAAGAAGACATGACCGACCCAGGAACTTCGGCCTTTGGCTCAGAAATATATCTGATGGGTCTCTGGCTGAATTTCCAGAGATTCTTAGCACAATAAAATTGACAACCATGAGTTTTTCTCAAATGTTTACCCTGTAGTTTCTTAACAACTTGTGAATACAATGGAAATATTTAGAAATAATCTTTGCATTCTTAAAATTCACAAATGTTGGTCTGACCTTGAAAAATGTAGGCAATGAATTTAGAATTCCTAATCTGGAAGAACTGAGTAAAATGAGATGATGTATGTAAAAAAGGTCTGTAACTTGTGACTGCCATACTGATGTCAGTCATTGGTATTCGTAGTTCAATAATTTTCTCTCGCTTCCATGAAATCAGGTTCCCATTAGGTGAGTGTTATTTGATTTAAATACATGTCATAGTGAAATGTAATTTGAAGGGGGTTCAGAATAATTGATTCCATTCTTGCTTCTGTATTCCAGGTATCTGTTGGTTCTGCCTGTGCAGCAGTCCTTTACTTCTACTCTTGGAGAAAGTTCCTCTGTTTTAAAATTTTTCTTTCAGGAATCATCTATTTTGCACAGGAGCCCATGCATTCTGGGTGGGGTGGACCCTATTATTCAACTCCAGGTATGGCCACTTGTCTTAACCTAATCAATCAGAATTTGCTGTGATTGCTTCATGGGTGGGTATGTCAATAATGTCAGCTTAACTGTATGATCTACAGGACTTTGCTACAGTTGCTGGGAGGAGTAGTCTTGCAACTTCTGGTAGCAGTATTTTCTATCATGTGGGAACAGTTCTGCCTGAGAACAAATTCAATGTGGAGTAAAACAGAGGGATGGAGAAAAGAAACATTCCTGGTGACAAAGATCAAGCTTCTATATCTGCCCATGTTCATAGTCACTTTCATTGACCTTCCCAGCTACACGATCCAATGAACATCTTTTCCTTGTTTCATTCATTCCAGAGAAGTTTCTGTTATAGGCGACTGAGTGTTCTGGTTTATTCTCACTCCAGCATTCATTGACTGGCTAAGTAGGTGTGCAGCCTTGGGCTTGCCATTTAACTTTTCTCAGACTGAGTTTCTTCATCTAGAAACTTAAATTTTATTGTGTAGAATTCAAAGAGAAAGCAAATTCCATGCTAGATATTAGAATATTTCAAGGAGTGTTTGTTTATGAAGGTATGAGAACTGGGTAGTGTTAGCTGAGCCGGGACCACCTTAGGTCCAAAGAGATGAGAGGAGAAGGCAGATTGAACACCTGAACAGACAGAGTCTTGCGGAGAGGACACCTTGAAGAAACTGTGACTTGCATCCGGGGCAGATGTTACAGGAGAGAGCCAGGGGGGTAAGTTCTCTGGCCTCACTGTCCTTCCAGTCTTCTCCTGCTAGGGCTTCCCATTCCCTGATCATAACTGGAAGTCTCAGGGTAAGGGGGCCTGTTGAAATGACCCATAGGTCTCACCCCATGGAAGCAGGGAGCAGAGTGGAGAAGGGTGGAGCATGGAGCACGGATCTGGAGGGAAAAATGGAAACTACTTGGCCTGATAGATAATCTTGAGCTTGCCTTTTAATGCTAAACTTAAATGAGGATTGATGAAAGAATTAGAATGGAACTTGGAGCTAGAACTCGGATGGGATCAGTTGGGATTTATGCACATATGTAATGAGAAAAGAGGAGGAAAATCTTAAATATTTTTATGTACATTTAACTTTCCAGTGTATTAATTAAACAAATAACGGTCAATGCCATCTATTTTATTGCTTTTAATGATATGGATAAAAAGGGTTTAGTTAATTTACTAGTTAAATTAGATAATGCATTTGTTGAAATTACTTTAGAAAATTTCTCTCAACAATTAGAGTGGGATTTTATCTGACTGTCAGTTTTGAAAATCAACAAAAAGGTAATTTTCTTTTGTATGCAGTGGAGTAACATTGCTTTAAGTTATGCAAATATTTTCTTGAATAAAAACAAAAGCAGAAAACAGACAAAAATACATTTTTACAAAATAAGCCACTAAATGCAGGCCTGGTGTTTCATCTGATTTCTCAACTAAAGAAACAGCTATTTTTTTCAATGCTGGAAGAAAAGCTGACCATGTGAGGCTTATTGCAAGATTTATAAAACCATGTAAATGTTCAAGAATAATGTTTTCTCTATGCAATTTTTTCTCCCATTGACTTAATTGCTAAGATATGACTTCACTGTATGGTACAATGGAATACAATAAATTTTAAAAAATGCTTGTTTAATTCCTGTTCCTTATTAGAACTGTCCTTACAAAGTATAAACGTATACTGTTAGTATGCAGTATATAGTAAGGCCATGTTCCTCCTTGGTGGCAGTGGTCTATTTCTCTAGTTCAAGAAATAGGACCCTAAAGTCCTGTCTGGGGACTGTTCTCCCACATCCTGCTCTCAGGGAGGTCAACATGTGACCAATGGTAGAACTGCCCACTCGGTCTGCTTATTCGTAGTGCATGGTTCTAACTTCAGTTTTAGGAGTCCCCAGGACTCTGTCTTGGACACTGGGGTGCAAAGTGTGCAGTGCCTCAAGATTTTATTCAGCTTCAAAGGACTTCAACATGAGGGTTTAACCCATACCAGTAAAGACAGACTTTCTGGAAAAGAATGCAAATATGACCTTCATTGTCTTCACAAACTTAAATTGGAAATCTCAGCAAACTGATTGAGGTACATTCTAACATTTTTTGATTGGCTGTCGAAGGAATACCTGCCAACATGTAAAGGCAGATAATTTGTAACCTGAGGACTGGCTATTTCTCCACAGGGACAGGACAGTACAACACCGGCCCCACTGATGTCCACCTGCATTGGGGAGTCGCAGTCCTTGTACGCAATGGAAGAGTTCGAACATCTGGGATTGAGCCTGGAAAAAAATTCAACTTGCATCATTTGTGAGGAGAATAAAATTTGATTTCAATCTAAAAATAGCCATTTTGATTTTTTTGAGTTTCTATTATTGCCTAGGCACCACGGGGGTTATTTCATATACATTGTCACATTGTCATGTTTACGCACACAACACATGGTTTACACTGATAGTTGGAGAGTCTCTTTCTCTCTTGCTTCCTTATACCTTCTACATATAATTTGTTATACATTATAACTGCTTCTTCCTAAGTCTCTCAGAGATTTATCCAGGTCTTTCTTAACCTTCTACCACTAGCTATCCGCATTTGCTTCCTCCACTACATGCTCTGTAGCTGGACTTAGCTTGAAAGCAACAAATCTCATTGTGTCTTTGCTCCTTAAGCTTTTGGATGGCTTCCCTTTGTCCTTAGAATGAAGAGAAGATTCCTCTAACACGGTTTGTGGATACCTCCTAGATTTGGCCCTTGCCCTAGGAGACACCCTCACTCTTGCCCAGTTCTCTCCCTTCTCTCTCCAGTCCAGTCACACTGGACTTCATCAGTTTCTCGAGCACACCGTGATCCCCTGGTGTCTTGCCCTGTCTTATTTGCCTTTGCTTAGAATGCTTTTTCTTATAATCTCTTTAGCTTTCTCCCACAGATTCCTTAGATGTTTAGCTTTTGTGTCAGTCCCTTTGGACAGTGACTCCTAACCTTTAGCTTAGGTGTCCTTGTCATATGGTCCCGCAGTGCTCATCCTTCTCTTTACAAAATGCTCTTTGGGATTGCAATTACTTGTTCAAATATCCATCTTTTGCTCTAGAAGATAATCTTCATGAAATCAATAGCCTTACCTGTCTCATATTTTCATCTTGCAAGGTAGAATCTGGCTCAGAGTAAGCTTTCAATAAACATTTATTGAATGCATAACAGTTTCAAAGAAAACAGAAAAGCTGAGAGGTTAAATCGCCAGCCTGCAGCTGGATTAGACCCCTGCGTGTCTGACAACGCTGCTCAGCTTTTCTTCCCTTTCCCTGCTGCCCAGTGGAAGGGCCCATGTGGCCAGGAAGGTCGTTTATATTGTTTTCCTTTTTTTTCTTCCTTAGGGACAGCATTTTGGATTCAGCTTTAAATATTGAGAAGTCCTCAGTTCTTTATAATAGAACATATATTTTAAAATAGTGTTTTGCAAATTCTAATTGACGGCTTAGTGCTATATCTGCATGTTCTGAAAAAGTTTATTATAATCTGTAACCCTCCTGTGAAAATCATCATAAACTACCTTTAATTTTTATCTTGAATTTTATGTTTAGATTTAAAGGAATTTTTTTATCATCTCCTAATCTTTCCTAAGTAAAGCTTTCCCTAAAAGATTGCTTTTAAATCCCAGTATTACTCGAGTGTTTACTTTTGCACATGCAGTACCAAGAAGAGAGAGGTAAGCTGCTACTGTCTAAACACGTTTGTTCATATCAATGAGGAAAAGAGGAGAAACTAATTTGTTGGCAAGCATCTGACATGTGGAAGGTGAATCTGGTTTATGTTGGTCCATAGTAGTTCATCTGTGAATTTTATTAATTCCCAGTCTCAGCAGTGGTAACAGAAGTGCAAATGTTGGCCTTGGCTTTGTTTAGCTTGTTTCTACTGGTATTTACAAACACCTCTTTAGCTGTTGGCGATTTACAAAGATTACAGATTGCCTGAAACCAAAGATAAGGAGAGCTGTAGAAAAATCCTTCATCCCTCTTTACAGACCTTAATTATTTCAGTCATTTCTAGTGAGGCGGAAATACATAAAAACATAGAAACAAGTGTGTGCGGCTGGCTAGTGGTGGGAAAATGAGCATGTAAGTTTGTTTTAAATTTTAAGACATAATTGATATTTGATAAGTGCGGCCCAGCAGTTCTCTGCTTCTAACTGGTGACAGTGCCATTCTGGAGAGGAGCTGGGACAGAGGCTTTCTGGAATCCAATGAACTTAGCACAAGTCTGATGAAACAGTAGCTGAGGAGACCTTTGCTTTCCAATACAATTCGAATGTTAGTGAAATTCATTTTCATTTTTCCTGTTACCTGCATGCATTTTTGTAACATTCCATGGACATTCCTATAATCTCCAAATTAATTTAGGCAGTTGTGATGTAGTATTTTTGGTGTGTATTATGTAATAGTCAGTGACAATATTTGAAGGTTGGTTTGTTTGTTGTTTGAGGGTTAAGAATATTCAGCCCAACCATGCCCGCTCCTCTTTGCTTGCTCATAAAGCTAATCAGCTGTGGTTGTGTCTAGTTGGTAAACATGGATGAACTTAGAGAGAGTCCAGTTTCTCCCTGACTTCTATGAAAGATGTCTCAGGCGATGACCGTAGAACTCAACCTCTGGGAAACACAGCTGTGTTTCAAATGACTCATGAATGCAGAAGACAATTTTCTGTTGTAGGTCTCTTGAAAGATGAACCAGTTTTGAGTATTAGCAATGAAATATTGAACTTATGAAATGTTTTTGGGGATTCTCTCTGACAAAAATAACTTTATAACATGTATTTCTTTACAAATTTGGGTGCTTTGCAATTTTAGAACTACATGTAATAGTCTTTCGGGAATAAAAATACTGCAAGTGACATCTTGACTCAGCACTCAAGAGTTATTCTTTGTTTTCAAATAAATAAATTGTTGCATGTGCTGCTCTTTACAAAGACTCTTGGTACATCTCAGAAATCAGTTCTCAAAAAAATGAAGCTACTTTCTGGTGAAGCAAAGGGAAAATTCGAAGTTGTGAATCCTAACTGCCTGGAGCAAACTCATAATTGTGTATCTGTTCTATGGAGATTCTTCACATTCTTAATTTGTTCATTGGAAAATGCTTTTACTCATAACAATAATTAGGTAAGTGCTACCTGCAGTAGAGACTTCTTTTTTTTAATCCTCCACCAAGGACATGCTATTCAATTTTAGAGAGAAGGGAAGGGAGGGAGAGAGGGATGGAGGAAAACATCAATGTGAGGAAGAAACACAGATTAGTGGCCTCAACCTGCAACCCAGGCATGTGCCCTGACTGAGAATCGAACTGTGACATTTTGGTTTACAAGATGGCATTCCAACCAACTGAAAGACACCAACTAGGGTGCAAGAACTTTGTTCTTGAACCAGGCCTATTGCTTGTGGAAACCTGATAATGAAGAGGCAGAAGACACAGTGTGTGTGAGTTGACAGACAAAAGGATAATTGGAGTAGTAAAGTTATTCATTGCTCCTTTTTTATGACAGACAGCCACTATGGACAACTTCTTTCAGTGTACTGTTCTGTGGTTTTGAAATGACGAGTGTGCACACTGCTTCGCCCAGGGCAACCCCTTACTGCTCACTTCTGCCATTAGAAACATGAGAGCAGAAGTCCTTGGGCTGGAGCAGCAAGAAAAGTCACCACTAGATTCCTGATCATTAGTTAGATGCTCATTAGATAGCATGCTTTCCGCCATAGCTCTGTGAATGCCTATTGGGTTGTAAATTTATTTTGAACCCATGGTAATGCTTTATCGATAAGTCATTCTTGGCCCTGGCTGGGTGGCTCAGTTAGTTGGGGCATTGTCCTGTACACCAGAAGGTTGCAGGCTCGATTCCCAGTCAGGGCACAGAACTAGGTTGTGGGTTCCATCCAGGCTCCTGGCATGTACAGGAGGTGAACCATTAATGCTTTTTTCTTACATCGATGTTTCTCTCCTCTCTCCCCTTTCTCTCTCTCTAAAGAAACTCAATAAACATACCCTCAAGTGAGGATCAAAATAATAATAATAATAATAATAATAATAATAATAATAATAATTCTTTCCTGCCTAAATGCTTTTGGGTGACAGATCAGAGGGGGCTGTTCATGAAATCACAAGTGATGCTTTTGCCAAATTGTAATGGTCAGCTTACATTGAATCATAAATGGGACAGTGCCTTGAACTTTCCCAAACCATTCCATTATATTTTTTTATGTTGACACTATTACAGATATTCCCCAATTTCTGCCCCTTTGTCTTCTTCCACTGAGCCCCACCACCCTGACCTTCACCACAGAAGGGTAGGGGGACTGTAAAGGATTAGTCAAAAAAATATGCATACGTGCATAGCCTGTTGTATCGTAATTGGTAAAAAGCAAAATGAATTTGGGATCTGTGAGCCCAGCCTTTGGATGACTCTGACAGTGAGAAAATGGCAGACTAGCCAGGATCATTTTACAGTGAAGACATTTTGGCATCACTTATGCTGTAATACATTAATTTATTCATTAATTATGTTATTACTTTTAAATACATATTGCAAAAACCTTTTCTTGATTCAACATTGCTGCATTTACTCCATGAGATACAAATAAGTAGAAAGCATATTTTCTACTGTAATAGGCTCTGTAGTCACTTTCAAAAAACAGGATGTATCATGAGGAAAAGAACTTCACAGAATATCTTCTTTATGGTTGAGGCAGGATAGTGAGAGTCTAGGAAAATTCCTTGGCAAGTGGAGGGGAGAAACTGAGACAGCTGAACAAACTGGCTGAGCAATTTACAGCCGGATACAGAAAGTCACCTCTCTGGAGATAGCATCTAGGCCTCAGTTGTTTTTCAGCTCCAGGCTCAGAAAAGCAGCAAAAACAGGTGGGTGACGCCAGGACCAGCTGCAGTGACTAATGACCCCCTGGCCTGTCACTGACCAATCAGTGGAGACCTCGACCCTGAAAGGGTACACCTGGAAAACTGATGGGTATTCTATTGTGATCTCCCCTAAGATCTCCCCTGAACTCCCAGTGTTTAAAAACCTTCAAAACAAAGGACCCAGGGCTTGCTCTTCTTCTCAGGAGCAAGCCAGCACTTTTCCCTCCCCCCACCTTCCCCACAGGCACGCATCTCCTACACTCTAAGGGTCCCCATGGGACTCAAAACTAGGGGAGCAGTTGCCAGCGACAGCTCATCTGGAGCTAACCCCTGAACCTGTCTCCAAGGCCTCCTTTTCTCTGACTTCTCCGTGAGCCAAAGCAGCCCCACCTAAGCTCTCTTCTGTTGCCTCTTTTATCCTAAGCCCTTCCTTGTTTCACTGTCCTTAGCTTAATTTAAAAACCTCTCAAAATCACCTTGACTGTGTTGTGAAATCTTTCCAAAGTCAATAGCCCGCATACTACTGGCAACTCTAGGCAGACCCTCTGGGCATCTGACGTCATCACAGATGATTTGAGATTTGAAAGCAACTTTATGACCTTTCAAATCAAGATACTCTGCGTGTCTTTCCTGGAACGATGGCACTCGTAAACATTCACATAAGTGACCCCCATTTAATCAATTCTCCAACTGTAGGATGCCCTCTGCTCTCCTCTAAAACACATCTACTGATGCCCCAGATCACTGAATAGTCACCCCGGAGTGGGGGGCAGGGTGGAGGGCAGCTCTGCAGCTAGCCCATCGCAGCTTCCTGCGGGTGAGCTAATGCTTACCAAGAGACAGTTGTGCTTGTCCTCACATGGGTTAATACCCATGGTGTTTCCCATTATAATTATATAATGTAATGAAATACTTTGTAAATCAGTGACATATGAGGGTGATAATAGAGCTATTTCAAAATAAAAGATACTTTCGTAAGATCCTTGAGTCTGAAAACATTGTTATTGAATTAGAAATAATCTACCAAATGTAAAGGATTAAAAAAAAATAAAACTTAGGAGTCTGTGATCAAACTTATTTTCCAGTATCTATATTATTTTACTTTAAAGAAACTAAAATTATCAATAATGTATAGTAAGCTCAGTTTTGAGAAAAAAAGGGAAGGTAGTATGTTGGAAATTCCACCAGTTGGGTATATGCACAGTCGAGGCCCCATACGAAGGAAAGTATTTATTTATCATTTGGTTAAGATTATTGTGTTCGAAGGACTTTTCCAATTAATAAAGAAACTGCTAGTACTGATCACTTGGGTTAAAAAGGATTCTACCACCAACTCCCAGCTTCCTCTGCTTCTTCAGAAAAAAAGCCTCAAGTTAGTTTGAGTCAGCGTTCCATAAAATTTTTGGAATTCACAACTGTTTTCTGATTTATAATTCCAAAGTATAATTTTTAGTTCTTTACTAGTCTGTATTATTTGTGAAGCAGCAGTGTTAAAAGCTATGCTCTGACCTTTGGGAAAGACAAAGATGAGTCAGACATAACCTTAACTCGGCAAGTTTACTATTAAATGTGGAAAACATACATACATAATTAATTGTGACACATTGAGGCTGATGCAAATATGGTAACACAGATACAAAAATACTAACTTTACATGTGGATAACCTGGGACACAGAGTGGTCCAAATGCCTTACCCAATGTTGGGCAGCGTAGTGCAGACTAGAATTCTGATAAGTCAGACTCTACATCTAATATTCTTTTCAGCTTAATAGTATACTATAAAATATACCCAGAAAGTATGACAAATATAAAGTAAAATTCCATAGATTTTAACTAAATTGTTTATTTTTAACTCTGAAGAGAATTTTTAAAATAATATTGTCACGGATTCAGATCCCCAATTTTGTTTTCTGGAATATGGAATAATAACAAGAAGTGATATGTATCTTTGTTTTTCAGTATGCTTATGTTAAATACTTTAGGCAAAAAACAAAAACAAAAACAAAAACAAAAACAAAACCCTTTCCTGGACCCATACTGAGATGAATTTTTTCCCCCTGGAGGAAGAGAGAGCCAGTTTACCAGGATCAAGCCTCCTCTCGCAAGTTAAATTATAAAGGAGTAGAACAAGGGAGTTTTTATTAAAAAAACATATTTCTGCAAAACTTTTTAATAGTTTGTTCTAATTTACTAGATTAAAAGTTCACAGAAAAGAAAACAAATTTTTAAAAGCTGTCTATGTACACTTAGAGAATGCATTTGATCGAAACAGTATTCTTAGACAATAAACTTACAAGGGTTATTTGTTGAAATAGTTAATCTTGAACAATAAACTGATACAATGTCACAAACCAGTTATTTATTTATTTATTTTTTACCATGGTAGAAGTTCCTTATTAGATATAGAAAAAACAATTTAGAAAAAAAAAACATCGAAAACTTTATTTACAATAGTGGATACTCACTCATGTTCATTATTTCTTTATAGAACTCAATCTAGATGTTTAAAGGGCAAATGTAATAATGTACCTTTAAAATAATGTTTTTATTTTATATAAAATTGGAGGATACAAAATGCCCTTAAAGTTTTGAAACACATGGATTTTTCTTTATTTAATAACTTTCCCTTTTGGTCTTTTTTCTAATTATCTGACAATGCTTCCTTGTTTTGAAGATCTGTTTGGTCTTAAAATGTAATCCCAAGCCTTAAGTATATCTCCTTACTTCCCGAAAGTGAAATCTGACAAATGCCTAAATAACTGAGCAGTTTTAGAATTAGTAGGAATGGTATGTCAAAAGCATAGATATGAGTGAGTAAACTTGTCTAGAGAGCAGCTGGAAGTCAAATGTTCCTAAGAGTCCACTTTGCCTGGAGCACTGGGTATGTGGTTGGGGTGTGTAAAATAATTTAAGGTCAGATTGTGAAGGGATTTGTGCAACCTGTTAATGAATTTGGATTGTATCTTTAAGGAATGGGGAACTTAGAAGGAGGTGTGGTTATAGAGAAATTTTTAAAGATTGTATTTACTTATTTTTAGAGAGAGGGGAAGGGAGTGAGTAAGAAAGGGAGAGAAATAGTACCGTGAGAAACATCAATCAGCTGCCTTCCAAACATGCCCTGACTGGGGACTGAATCCACAACACAGAAATGTGCCCTGACTGGGAATGGAACCAGAGAACTTTTGCTTTTTGGGACCATGATCAACCAACTGAACCACACTACTCAGGGCTGAAGTTACAGAAATTTTTAAGAAGTCTCTAAGACTAAAAGGTTTTATCCCTAATATACTTGACAGGCAAACATGATTTAAAGTATTGGCTACAGACTGAGATTTTTTTCAGTTGTAAATCAGAATCTACCATTGGTGTAGGTATAAGTACTGGGCCTGCTAAGAATAAGAGAAAAATAAAAAGAAAGAAAGAGAACTGTGCATAATTTCTTTTAATTTTAATTGTTCATTTTAAAGGTGAAGCAGCTGCTTTAAGTAATGTGTTTGTAGGGTTATTACACTGAAGGAGATTTCTATGCCCTTAGTCAATCTTCCTCCTCACGAAGACTTCCATTTCCTTCACTGCATGTGAACCCACTGAAAAGGTTGAAAAACGCAGGTTTAAAACCAGCTCTTAAGTGGGTTTAGAACATAATACAACCCATCATCAATAAATCAACGAACACGTGCTGGTGAGGATGTGGAGAAAAGGGAATCTTCACACACCGTTGGCGGGAATATAGATTGGTGCAGCCACTATGGAAAACAGGGTGGAAATTTCTCAAAAAATTAAAAATGGGACTGCCTTATGACCTAGTGATTCCACTTCTGGGTCTTTATCTGAAGAAACTCAAAACACGGATTAAAAAAATATACACACCCGTATGTTCACTGCAGCATTACTTAGAATAGCCAAGATTTGGAAGCAGCCCAAATGCGCATCATTAGATGAGTGGATAAAAAAGCTGTGGTACATTTATGCAATGAAATGCTACTTGGCCATAAAAAAGAAGAAAATTTTACCCTTTGCAACAGCATGGGTGGACGTGGAGAGCATTACGCTAAGTGAAATAAAACAGTCAGAGAAAGACAAGTAACATATGATTTCACTCATATGTGGAAACTAATGAGCAAAATAAACTAACAAACAAGATAGAAACAGAGTCATAGAGAACAGACTGACAGCTGTCAGAGGTGTGGGCAGCCTTGGGGCTGGGTGAAAAAAGTGAAGGAATTCAGAAAAAAAATTTCTCATGGACACAGACAACTACAGTGACAACCAGAGGAAAAGGGGGTTGGGAGAAGGTGATGGAAGCAGATTTGACTTGTGGCGGTGAACACACAATACAATATACAGACGATGTATTACAGAACTGTACACCTGAAACCTATATAATTTTATTAATCAATGTTATGCTAATAAATTCAACTTTAAAAGGTGGTGGTACATATATACAATGGGAAATTACTTGACCATAAAAAATTAAATGTTACCATTTGCGACAGCATTTATGGACCTAGAGGGTACTATGCTAAATAAAATAAGTCAGTTAAAGAAAGATAATACCATATGATTTCACTTATATGTGGAATCTCAAAAACGAAATACACAAACAAAACAAAACAGACTCTTAGATGCAGAGAGTAAATCGATCATTTCTAGAGGGGATGGTGTTGGGGGATGGGTAAAAAGATGAAGGGATTAAGAGGTGCAAAAAAGAAAAATAAACCAGGAAAAAAGTAACAATATAATATAGAACTTCAGATCAATATTAATAAACCTAATCTAATTGAATGATACAGAACAATGTAAATAATAATAGAACATATATTATTTTCAAGTACCTATGGTACACTTACCACCAAAACTCATATGTTGTTAAGTTCTAATTCATGTCTCAATAAATTTCCAGGGAATGAAATTATATGAAATGTGACCATGGTGAAATTAAGCTATAAATTGATAACAACAATAAAAAGTTAATAGGAAATTGAAAAAAAAGAGGGAGAGAGAAAAGAGGTACAAACTGGTAGTCACAGGGATGTAGAGTACAACATAGACAATATAGTCAATAATATTGTAATAACTGTATATGTTGCCAGGTGAGTACTTGAAATACCGGGGATACAACTTTGTCAAGTGTATGATTGTCTACCCTCTATGCTATAAACCTGAGACTACTAGAAAATAATATTGACTGCAAACTGTAATTGGAAAAAGACCCATAATGAACCTGGAGAAAGGCGAATCTAGGGACAGAGCAGGAGGCTGCTTGCAGTGCCAGCATGGAGGGTCACAGAGGCTGGACTACGGAAGTCATGAAAAGGAGGCAGCCAGGAAGGGTTGAGAGATACAGAATTGGAAAATTTGGATTATTGAAAGAGAGAGGGAAAAAACGATTCTACTTTTTAATTTGGGCAACACACTGGATGGTAAGAGAACACTAGCCAAATCAAAGAGAATGAGTATTGAGTTTCTGTTATCAGACTAAGAGGTTAAAATTTTTTTGTTATTGTTGTTAAAAGAGAGTTTGAAAATTGTGCAGGCAGAAAGATCTCCATACCTATGAAAATAATGGGCCCCGCAAGGGCTATAATTTCTGCTTTCTGCCAAAGCTACCTAATGTGAGTTTTAGTGTACATGTCAACAAATGAGCGTATGCTCACCCCTCTGCCCTTATTTGGCCAGAATAAAACAGCCCAGGGACCATACTTGTGTTTTTGGTCATGCATTTGGGTATTGATTGGTATTTACTGCTTTGGTGGCCTAACATCATTGCGTTAAGCTTTTAATGCATGTGGTCTTATACCGGTATAACTTGGAGATACCAGGGGTTTGGTTTCAGATCACTGCAGTAAAGCAAATATCACAATAAAATGAGTCACAAGAAATTTTTGGTTTCCCAGTGCTTTTAAAAGTTACGTTTGCACTGTGCTGTAGCCTGTTAAGTGTGCAGTAGCATTATGTCTAAAAAATACATATCTTAATTAAAAGGTACTTTATTACTAAAAAATGCTTACCATTATTTCAACCTTTAGAGCATCGTAATCTTTTTAAATTTTATCTTCAATTTCCAAAAAATCGCAATAGCTATGAAGTGAAACAAAGCAAAGCACAATAACACAAGTTATGTCTGTGTAAGTGATGTGTTTACCCAACAAGTATATTCAAATCCACGTAATAATAAGCTGATGAAGTGTGATTTTATCCAAGCAGGTAATCATATATCTAATTCTGTCATTTTTACAAAGGTAAATGCCTGTTTCTCACTGTGAGAAATATTTGTCTGAAGGACATTGAAGACACATATATGAACATGTAGTCAGTTGTGAGTGATAGAAAAGTGGAGTTAGTAAATATGCATTATATATTCTATCAGAAATTTGACATTCATTGTAAATTGGACAATGTTATTATACATTATTATTGAAATGAAATGAAACATGTAATATGAATGAATGAGTTATAATTTAAGGTATGACCACTTTAGGGACAATGTATTTGTAACAGTATTTTATTATGTGTTTCCTGATATGAAGGAAATATAAATTGTGATGTAGGTTCTGAGGTGATTTAGATTTTGCAAGGAGAAATGAAATGGAATTTTTGAGATGAATATATTAAATTGTTTGGTTTTACATTTGATTTTGCTTTATATAGAGACTTCATAATAAGGTTTCATATACAGAAAAGGGAATTCATTCAATAAGATAGAGTTAAAAATTCATTTTAAATATTTAATGATTTAATTAAGTTTTATTAGTGTGATGCTCTTTGCTTTGCCAATTAAAAATTGACAAGGGTCTCATCTGTTTTTTTCCCCCTTTTTGGATGGTGTCTTTTTTTGTTCTGTATTTTTATAAACAGTGATAAAAACTAATTTCTTGAAGTAATTTTTTTTCATCTATTAAAGTTGCCAAGAGAAAAAATAGTAAACAATTGCGAAGCATTAAAATAAACAGATTTTACTTATTGCATTGCTTTTTGGATGTAAAAGTCTTATTTTATTCTGTGTCTCTAGAAAAATTTGATTTGCTTGCTCAAGTTTCCCCTCTGTAGTGACAGTCTTTGCCAGAATACAGAAGCAATTTCATTTACTACCACTCAGGCCAGACGCCAATGATACTCACTGCTTCACCAAACCTTGGGGCATGGGTGGGAGTGGGGCGAAATGGCGGTCCAGCCAACAGCGAGGAAGAATGAGGCATGGATTGCATGCAGTGCCTCTGCAACAATGTGTTCACTGTGGGAAGTTTGTAGGGACTGGAGGTAACCCAAGTTTATATTTTAAGATTATGAAGACCCTCCCAGTGTGGGATTGTGATAAAATGTAGAGGAAGACTTTGTCACATGCATTTCTATGGTTCCTCATATTCATATTCCCACTATATTAATTGTCAGAAGAGTTTTTGCCCACGTAGCTTTGGATAACTTGGTTGTTTGAGAAATTTTACTGACAAGCCGAGAGAGAAAAGGAATACAACAGGCAGCAGTAAACCCTGGGTAGTAGAAATGATAATTCTCTGGACTTGACTGATAAACCCTCTGCCCCCATGGTGATCAACAGTGAAAATAGCCATAAAATGTGCTTCTGAAGGAAAGATAACTTATGTTTTACAAATAAAAGATGTAGTTGTTGACTATCCTCTTTCTTTTCAGAAAATCAAATTTAATTAACCGAAGTTTACACTTACTTTTCTCAAACTTTTCAAGATTCAGGATCATAAGCTGTCTGTCAGTAGGTGGGAAGTTAAGGTGAAAACAACTTTGGGTCCTGTTGAAAGTTGAGGTGTTATAGCTAGAGATGAGAACTGATCTCCCCATTTTGGTTATCATTAGACATACATGGTTATTAAAATTCAGGTTTACATTAATGAAAGGTAAATCAGAAAAGATTTCGTCCTTTCAAGGGCCGCAGGTCGTTTGTGGCTGCCATATCGGGCGGCACAGAAATGTTTCTATCATTTTATAACATTCTGTTGCATGACACTGGATTAAAAATTGTGTGGTTCTGGTACTAGGAAGTAATATTTTCACATAGGCACTACTAGACCCCATAACACACAACCCCCAACATTTCAGTCCTAATGAGTAGTTCCTGTTCACTTATGCTCTATTGTGGGTGGTCCCGGTTGTTGGGAAACTGCGTGGTGAAGATCCACCTTTTTTACTTTGTGATTGCCGTGTTCCATACCCTTGGAGCCAGGCTTCCAGATGCTGGAAGAGGAAAGAAGGTGTGGAGAAGCTACTCTGGCTTCATCACCATTTTGACCAGAAAAGGGATTAAAGTCAACTTTCCTTCATAATCCATTGCTGAGAACAAGCCCTATGTTCCAGCTGGATGCAAGGCATTCCAACGGCAGCTCTCTAATGGAAGGAGAAGCCATTAGGGAACTGCCACAGAGAGTTTTTTAATGGTAGAGAAATTCTGCAAAATAAATGAGAATTTTGTATGGAAAAGCAACTAATGCTTAAGGAACAGTTTTGTTAATAACATTCCTTTATCTTTAGAACAAATATATTATTGTTTTCTACCTTTGTTAGGAATTGGGTTTCACACTGTAATTTGATAATCTTTAAGAACCAATTAATATCTTTATATGGTACATTGAAACTCTTTGTGCTTTACAAATTAAGAACAACTCAATAAGATTACCTCATTTTACTTATTTTATATAAATATAGATTTATGGGAAATTTAAACAGAAATTCTTATATATTTTTATGTAAGCTTTTTATTTTAGGACAAAAGAGGGATAATCTTTGTTCCTAGAAATTTTCTTTTGTGGGTTTAAGTACGGTTTACACTAGAATTGAATGTGTATAAAATTTAGAATTACATATATTACAGGGTGTGAAGTACACTGGTAGAAGAGTCTCCCTTATTGTTATATACAAAGAGCAATTGGCAGAACTCTCATAGACTTGTCTGTTGTAAATCAGCTCTCCGGGTTAAAGATAAATCCCAGATCATTCATATTTAAAATCTTCATTTTATGTGTGTGTGAATATCATAAAGGAATATCCACTGCATCTATGTACAAGCATACTTTCCCTTAATGACCTTGGCACTTAGGAACACACAAAAAAGATATTTCAGCTCTGGCTGGTGTGGCTCAGTGGACTGAGTACTGGCTTGTACACCAAAGGGTCGCCAGTTTGATTCCCAGTCAGGGCACATGCCTGGGTTGTGGGCCGGGTCCCCAGCTGGGGCTATGCAATAGGCAATCAATTGATGTTTCTTTTACACATCGATGTTTCTCTTCCTCCCTCCCCACTCTCTAAAAATAAATAAATAAAATCTTTATAATAAATGATATGTCAAGGTTACCACTATGTCTAAATTCATTTTGAACATTTTCTTCTATTTCTCTCTGTATATCTCTATCATTATCTCTATCATCTCTATCTCTATCTCTGTCTCTCCATCTGATCCCCTCCCTGCTCGGCAATCCTCACTTTGCACAGTAGTGCCAGATTGTAAGAATGACCTTGCAGACTGCAAATGAACAAAGAAAATTTAATAATCAATAGGACAAATTGTTTCTTCAGTGACCTTCACATTTTTTGTTAAAACATTAAAAACTCTTTACTTTCTGTCATAAATGAATAGGGAAATTAAAAAGCAGAACAACTATTTATTTAGTGTTCTATAATTTAAAACAGAATGATTGAGAATTAAAGTGTTTTATTTCTTTGTAAAAACTTATCAAGAAGAGTTGGAACCATGCTTGCCTGCTCATCCTTAACTCATGATAGGGAGCAAATATACTCCAGGCTGGGGCAGATTGCCACACTTCTATTTCAGTTTCATCACCTTCTGACATTTTACACTTTGTGCTTTCTGTGTCATGAAATATCACTGAAATTTCTTTTAACGTGAAATTTACTGACATCACTTCCTCTGGGACATCTTCATTCTTTTCATCACAACCGATTTTCTCATTTATGTTGGTAAGTTCTCTTTCACTGAGTTTTAATGACTGCATGTCCAGAGTCTCTTGAATGGTTGTGGGATTAAGTCACATGGTCAGCTCTTTATGTAAGATTTCAATTTAACTTCCAGTGTCAGCACTTTTAATTTGTTGGCTGTACTTTCACCTTTGTTGGTCATTTCCCTTCAGATTATCCATTTCTGTAAAAAGTTATGTAGGATCTTCACTGGGAGATAATGGGGCAACATAATAACATGCTTTCTACCTGTGCATGCAGTGAAAAACAGACACACAGTGACACACCAGCAGACTTGAAAAGCAGTGCCATGATTGGGTACCGAATAAGTTCACCTCTCTTCTTTCCACAGTGATTTGTAGACTGAAGAGCTAGCACAAAGTTTATACTTCAAGTGATGATTCATATTTAATAGATTGTGGTAACTGACATTTGCACCATGTTGGTGGAGAGTGGTATTATTGCACTAAGCCATGGTAACTAAAATTTGTGTATACTGAAATGATGCAGAGAAGGATCGCTTCTCTGTACGTTTCCCTTTTTTGGAATCCCTCTCTGGTCCTCAGATTATTTCCCATTCTTTGCTATCATTGCTGTTGCTACATTCCATATAAAATGAACTCTCTAGAACCTTTATTTTACTCTCTTTCAACGTGTCTATGAGGTAAGCTGGGCAAGCTTGAAGGTAATAAGCATTGTCATTGAGAGAACTCCATAAAACATTTACTTTGGAAACTGGATATTGCATGGAATTAGAGAAAGCTACAGAACACTGCACACTGAAGAAAGAGCCACACTCAAGTGAATCTGTACAATCTGTTAATGCGATAGCATTAAAAGCAAAATGTTGCCTTGGCCAGGTAGTTCAGTTGGTTGGAGCATTGTTCTGATATGTCGAGGTTTCAGGTTTGATCCCCATTCAGGGTAAATACAAGAAACAACTAACTAATGCATAAATAAAGAGAACAACAAATTGATGTTTCTCTCTCTCTCTCTCTCTTTCCCCCTCCCCCATCTCCCTAAAATCAATTTAAAAGAAAAAAAAAAGAGTAAAATGTTAATTAGTTGAAATAGAAAGTGTAACTTGGAACTAGTTAATTACTGAGTTTGAAACAGCAATGATGATATTTACAAATAAATTAGATGTGACTGGGGTGTGAATGCAATGTTACTAAAACAATTTTATACTACATTTTAATGAATATGGTTTTCCCCTATGTTATGTAGAGTCAAATCTATATTCACAATTCTCAAATTTTAAGATGCATTTGAATCACTGTGGCTTTTAGTGTAAAGGGATAGAGTGGGGCCCGAGATATTGTATTCTTAACTAACTCTCAGGAAATGCCGGTGCTGCTGACCGAACGTTGAGTATCCAGGATCCAGAGCTCTCCTGATTCTGCTGTATAGATGTAGGAGTCCAATGGCTTGAGCAAATAAAACTTTACCTTATTTAATATTGTTTTAGTCGAGTATTTTCCACTTCCGTAAAAACATGCACTTGTTAAAAACAACTGTGGACTTTCCCTATCTCTCCCAACTTCTGCCTTGTGTCTGCTTTTCTTTTCAACACCCACTGAAAGATGAATCTTTCTTTGGTCCTGCAGCATCAGCTTCCATTCATTCACCAGCTCACCAAATCTGGCTTTAATCTGGATCTAAACTGTCTGGCAAGGACTTTCTAAACGCAAATAGGAACCTCTGTGTAGTCAACTGTATGATGTGTATGTAAAGTCTGGTAATGTTGAGCTACCCTCATGAAATTATTCTGTCCTTTCATTTCAGGAGTGTTGCTTCTCTTGTTTCTTCTGCAGCTTTTCTCATGCCACCTTTTCTGTCTCCAGCCTCGGTTACTCTGTCAGTTCCTCCCCTTCAGTCCCCTAGGAATCCATTCCTCTCTTATTACTGACCAGCTGCTCCCTGCCCATCAGTTCCTCCATGGCTCTAGTTACCATGTACATATTTCAGTGACTCCCAAATTTTGATATTTCTACCAGAAAGATTGTCATAGTTCCATTCCCACAGTTGTCTTGGACAAATCTCCTAACGATTCTGGCTCTCCCAATGCTCCTGTGAGAGTCATACAATTTACTACTTGTAAAGTTCGTGGAAGAATGCCTAGCACCCAGTAAGGGTGTACAGATGCAAACTATTATGCATTTGTTGCAATTTTGAGTGATAAAGAGAGACTTTTTATGTTTTTACTCTATATGCCAAATAATTTAGGTATATACTTAAGTGCTTTGGATAGTGACTATGAGATTCCTCTGATAATATTTCCCATGTCTCTGCATTGTATAAGAGTGGGTTATCAATCCAAGTAAATACATCGATTTGAATTTCTCCAGAAGTGAGTCTTCTGTTTTGACCTTAATGCATTTAGTAACAGGTGATTTAATGGATGCATTGAACACATGGATAGGACATATTTTCAGTTGTGGATATTTCTCTTCATTTAAAACCGTGCTAACTGTAACTGTCAATTTTTATCAAGGACTACATAGTATGTCAAAGATATTTTTCATATGTAGAATTTTTAGAATCATCTACACTTGGAAAAATTTTAACTAATTTTCAGTTTACCATTTTATTCCTTTACATTAATAAAAATGTAATATTATCCTAAGACATAGCCTGAAGAATTTTAGCATGAGAAATGAGCTTAATAACAAATTTATAAATAAATGATGTATTTAATGAATTTAATTCCATGCATATTTATTAAATATTTATAAAAGGTCACTATTTGAATTTAGTCTTGCTAGCCTCAAATTTTTCATGAGCAGACAAACGTGAATAAATAATTATAGTCAGATGTGCTAATATCTATAGTGTAGTTAGTAAAACATACTATAGTAACCCAAAGTAGGAAACTGCTAATGTGTCTGGAAAAGCCATGGAAATTTTCAAAAAGGAAGTGAAATTGGATCTGAAGGAGAACTCCAGGAGTGGAAAGGGGAAGGGACTCAGGTTTAGAGAAAAACATACACACAGACATTAAACCCCCAAAAGCACTGTGCTCTTGGGTGATACATTCTACAGTTTCACTCCATAATCATTTCTGGGGCCAGTCAAAAGCAGCAATATGGGCCTAGGCTGTGGCCCACGCCCTTTCTCTTCCTACCTTCAGCTCTGTGTCTACTATGAGTGGTCTTCTGGACAGATGTGTGGATACCTGAGTCTAGGGGTGAGCAACCTCACTGCCTGTCTGCCCTAGGGAAATTCCTGCTCACACTGGCCTTGGTCCAAAAAGGCTTAAGGTCCTTAAAGCAGGGAATTTCATGGTTGCAGCGTTCTCAGTCTGAGGGGTGATGGCATAAGCTCTGAGGAGGAACATTCCTTTGTTCTTAGGAAAGAAGGCCAGAGCAGGGCTTTCTACTACCTTGTCCAGAGCAGAGGCCCTATGCCAGGTCTGAGAGTGGGGCCCAGGTTCCTTACCTTGTGGCTAATGTGAGGTTGCTTGGAGGTGGCTGGGCGTGGAAGATGAAACTGAACATTTGCATTAGGAGCACCCCATGATTAGTTTAGATTTTTAACAATATAATGGCCATTGTCTCTGACTATATAATGTGTTATCTAATTTTACTATATAGGCTCAGAAAGTCAAACCAGAAGTGTACTCTTTAGTTTATAACATAGCGGTGAATGGATTATTGGTTAGTAGTGTTACCTATTTTTAAAGAATTTGAATGCCAGGAACTATACTTGAGCTGAAATTTAGGTTAGAAATAATTAAAATCATTTTCTGCTACAAATTTGATTTTTTGCTAGAGCTTCTAATTTTGTGGTAATTAAAAAATATAAGGACAGACTATTAGATGCTGGCTGTATCAACAATGTTAAGAATTATGGTTATTGTGAGCTTTTGAACTGTGGCTGTGATTAGCCTTTATTTTAACTCATGTGTACCAATTTAGCCTATCTCTGTAACATCAGAGTGCTTATATTCCCTAAATATTAAACTTTATACTCACAAATGAGACCTGGGAATACGGAGCTAAAACTCTCCATGAAGGTGGAAAGTTGTAGTTAAAGAGCTACGTAGCCTCAGGATAATCACATTCCAAGAGTTTTCCTTTGAGTTTTCTCTGTTTGCTAATTGCAATGTTTCTTTTAGTAGTTCTGATTTACTCTTCAAAATATTCATCATAGAACATGATTCAAATTTGCAATAAATCTACCATGTTTGCTAAGGAATCCTATGGCTGCTGACACCATAGAGAAATAAAATGGAAGAAAAAATATGACAAAGAGATGTGAGTAAAGGAGAAACTATAGAAAAAAGAGGAAAGAGAACAAAAAAGGATAAAAAAGTTGTACTCACTGGACAATGTTGTGTAGCAAGGTGACCCCTGCTCAGGTTACTCTAGTAAGTAGTTCCCATGTGGGTGTAATTCTAATGCATTTTGCAGGTGGAAAGAATATTAAAAACTGGGATACAATGTTTTTATAAAGCTTCTACTTCCTGTGAACATTAAGAAATTTGTGGTATACTGATAACTAAATTTTTAAAAATTAGAAAAAACAAAATATGAAAACTGTATCCCTTATTGCTCCCTTGAACTATGTGATCAAAGTATGAACATGGTAAGGAATTCTAAACTCTAAACTTGATGTGGGACTTTTCAACATTGTTTTTTCGGGCTTCCTGTCATTAATTTCAGTGACTGTAATAATGGAATACTACTGCTAGAATATGCCAGGAAGCTGTCATTTCACATCCCTTCTAGGAAGAGGAAGAAGGAGAAGGAGAAGGAGAAGAGGAGAGGGAGGAGCAGGGGAAGGAAGGGGGATATGAAGAGGGACAGAAAAGAAACAATGTTCCTATGGCAACCATAACTCAGAATGTGTTTGTTATTTCTATTCTCTTTGGTTGTTTATGACTACAATTCCTTTATTTTGTTGAAGCAATTTATTGTAGAAGAGATACATTGGGAGTGGCAGGAAAAAGTCATTTTTCTCATCAAAACCAATATTTTACTCTCTAGCATATTCTAGAATAATCAAGGTTATTAAAAAGCAGGTAGCTGCACCTTCCTATAAAAACAAAATGAAATCAAACGGTCCAATTGATCAGTAAAGATTCAAAATCTTTGGTGTTAAGTAGATAAAACATTCAGATGGCTTATAAAAGCAAACTTTGTTGAACGGGCCAGATGTTTTGGCACTGTGTAGACAGTCTCAGTTCTAGAAAGGTTGAATTAGAGGACATCGGATTTTTCTGGTACCTTGATGACGACAACTCAAGTGGGTGAAACATTGAGAACTCAGTTTGACAAGGTAGTGAATTGGCTTTTAATTACACAAAAAGTTTATTTTATATTGGGGTCAACTTGTTTTTAATTGATTGGGAAATATGTAACAACTTAAAAACACACTAAAGGGAAAAACTAAAGAACGGCACAGATTTCTATATCAAAATAATATCTTACAATTGTGGAGTTCTCTGCATTTTTCAAAAGTTTCCATGCATTTTTTCTCATTTAATTCTCTGAATAATTTTTTAAGAAATATAAATTGATGTGGTTTACAATTTAGAGATGAAAAACCTGAATCCCAGGGAGATCAACTGTCCAGCCGAGCTAGAGTGGCATATTATTTCAATAATGACTCCCAATTGCTCACACCTTCCTCTTTCTATTCCCTTTTCTCGTTCATCAGCACTCTGACTAACCTTACTTGTGTGATTGTTTTTGGCCAATGGAACAACAACAAATGTGCAAACAGAGCCTCGGAAAAGCACTGTGCATTGTCCTTGCCTTTTCTTCCTGAGGAGAATCGTTCTGCCACCAAGTGAAGAGCCCTGGGCTGGCCTGGAAGTCCAGCCAAGGCCTCTGAAATATGGGTGAGGTCATTTTAGACCAACCTGCCTCAACAAGCCAGCCAAGGGTGCAGGACCAGCAAGACTACACACAGAGTCATGAGCTAATAATTGATTATTGTTTTAAGCCACTATATTTTGGGATGATTTATTAAGCAGTCAGCACTACCTTATAAAGCTACAGTCAGAAGGTGGTAGAGGCAGAATCAAAATGCAAATCTCTGAGATCTAATTTCAGTACTCCACTGGGGCACAGAAAAGTGGGCATTTTACCCAGAGATTTAAAAAGAAATGATCTAAAGGATTTTAAAAATTAAAAAGAGAGAAATCAAATCCTTTCATAGAGATTATCAAAGGCTATAGTTTTCGTTTATTTATACAAAATTCTTTTTTTTAACTAAATAGCTGTTATCTACAGACACTTCTTCAATACTTTTATATTTGTTCTGTAGTCTCTTGCATCATAATATACGGCTTTTATTATGTGGTTATGTTTTCTAGTAAAAAGTAAGATAAAACCTTTTAGGTTTATTCATTTATCGTCTTCACATGCTATATAATTCATGGCATATGTATTTCAACTTATACAGGCCTATGGAGTTGAATAAAATCACCAAGGTACAGTAAGTAATATAAAGTAACATTGTCTATTATCAAACTTCCCTCTGCGGTTGTCTTGCACATTCACATCAGTAGTTCATAACTGCTTAAAAATAAAGCGTTATTTTTGTTGTTTTACAGAACACCAAAATATTGTGCAAAGTATCCCAATGAACACAAACATCCATTTTTTCAATATTTGTTGTCTTAACAGTTGCTTTGGTGCATCTCCTTCAACTCTTCATCAAGTTTCTTCAGTTTTGGTACCAAAATTGATCATTTTGAGGCACAGAATGATTTTTCAAAAGCTAAGATTTCATTTGAGTGTGGATGGGGGGTGAGGTAGAACAGTGACTTTTCGAGGGAGCCTGGCAGCAACTTTGAAGGCCAGAGCTGTGGCCATGGCTTCATAATGCCCCACTGGAAAAAAAAATCCACAGAAAAGTAAACATTTTGACAAGGATCTAGACATCAATTGGAGCTTATCCAGTATTAAGCAGAAACACATGCTTTGTTCAAGGCATTTGCAGAAACAAAACCATCCTGCCTTCTTTAATTAATTAATTTTTTTAAAGTTCAGCCTTCTATTTATTCTATGTCATGGCTAAAGGAAACCATGGAACTGGAAACAAAGCAAATTCTTTCAACTAAAAGCTGAAACACTCCCACTCTCCCTTTCCCAGTGCCTTGATCCGTGACCTCAAGACCGATTCTTCTACCCTGCTCTGCTGTGCCCCTCCAAGGGTCACTATAAACGAGCTTTGGTCAAGTATTAATTATAAATGCCAATAAAAAGCAAGCTGAGAATGGTGGGGGGAAATGGAGACAACTGTACTTCAACAACAATAAGAAAAAGAAATGGAAGCGGAACATACGCGCCTTCATTTGATGAAAATGCTGAGAGCCAACCCTCTTTTGGGTTTTATTTTCCACCTTATCTGAGCTGTACCTGCTGGGGCTGGCTGGTGTTCCCTTGCGATGTGCAAGCTTCACATTCTAGAAATAGGGAGTGCACTACCTTCTATAAACTGTTTGAAAAGTTAGCTCATGCAGCGGTACCAGGCCAGTGTTTATATGATTCTGGACCCAAATTTGATGAAGTATGATGTATTAAGTAATAGAGACAACAGACATGCAGAGCCAAATCGTCAGGGGATAAACCAACACCAAACCAAAACAAATGCCCTCAAAACCCAGAATACTTTTGTTTGTTTTTATACTGAGGGTGCAGTTGGTTAATTAGCTAGAGTTTTCATTTTTGAACTCATCACATTGCTGTGAATTTGATGCCTTGCTGGTTCTGTTGAAAATAAGAGGTTGTAGAGCGTAAGGACAATGAAGCACTGACGAGGTTTTGGCCGAATTTCTTTAAAGGTTATTTACTTTCTAATCATGATAAAATAGTCCATCAAGTAAAGAAGTTTTACATATTAAATTTCACAATTACCAATTTGTAGAATTTAAAGGCATTAAAATGGAAAGCCATATGTATGTAATTCTTTAAAAGTACAATGTAACTAATGTTTCCAAGGCCACCAACTTGGTAGGTACAAAGGCATAAAAATGACTCTAGGCCCAAACAGTAACTCCATGGCTGTGCTTATGAACTGGTCCCCTGGAAAGAGCCTGAGCTCCTTTCTTCCTTGTCTCAGGAATTTCTCTCTCAGACAAAGGCAGAACTAAGAGGAGGCTCACATTTTTCCATTAGGACCACCTTTGGTGCTTAGAACTGGCCCACGTGGCTCCTCCATAGCTATGTTGTGTGTTACTATTGCTGGCATCATCTTTTGAAGACCACTGGCTAAACTGGCGATCTCACCTTGTCACCCACTTAAGGAAAGTCTGGGGCTAAAGCACACCTCCAACATGGACCTGAGGTTAGACTACATCGTTTCCCCTTTCCTGGGTTGGCACCATTAGGGCCACGTCTTAGCAATCACCATTCTTCAGGCAAATTAAAACTTTACTCTCCCTCTGTATGTCAAACTCCCTTCAGTTAGACTTCAGATTAAATTCCTGTGGGGGCAAAAATATGGGATTCTATAAAAAGTAACCTCACAGGGCAATCTGATCATAAATTTCTAACTGGGCAGGTCATGGTGGGTAGTTACACCGCAGACACATAATTTTTTAGTAAAAGGTTCATCTTTGCCTTTAGCAAGTGTGGTTCATTGTTTCTGTGCATCCAGGTTAACACAATTTTGAAGTAAACTGTAAACACCCTGAACCGAACACATAATCTTAACTACCCTCTAATCTGATCTCCATGTTACCACCCCAAGGGAGCATATAATCTTACCCATCCCGGACTGCTCCCCCTACCCCCAGTGGCTTCTGCCCACCTTCCTATAATCTTTCTTACCTTCCCTCCTTAGTCTCATATGCATAAAATAGCTGCAAACTGTTGTTCTCTGAAGCATTTGTCTCAGTGTGTTGAGATCTTGCTTCCAAATATATCCTTTTTTGCTCAAATAATTTTTTTTATTTTAAAATTTTTAAAAAATATGTTTATTGACTTTAGCGAGAGAGGAAGGGAAGGAGAAACACTGGTGTAAGAGAAACATTGATTGGTTGCCTCACGCTGATTGCCACCCTGACCGAGGATCAAACTTGCCTCCTAGGTATGGGCCCTGACCGTGAATTGAACCCTGAGATTCTGGTGTATGGGACAGTGCTCCAACCAATGGAGCCACACCAGCAAGGGTGGCTCAGATAAATTTTTATAAAAATTCTCTGTAAGTTTGAACATTTCTTATGGCGACATTCCTCATACCTTCCACTCCATTTTGAAGACTCTTTTCCAAATATATTTACTAGTTATTATAATACCATTTGTCACATGGAACACAGATAAAAGCTTTACCCAACATCTAAAAATTAATTAAAGAAGCTGAGTTGTGCATACTAGCTGTTACCAAACCAAGGAATCCTGGGCTACACGAAGATTCCCAAGGGATGGGCTCGCATGGAGAGTTTAAGGGACAGGATTTTTTAGAATCTCAATATCCATACTGCCTTTGCTACATTTTCCTGTCTGAGAAAGTGTTTGTATTTGGAGACTCAAGTACAGGTCCTCTTTCTCACTTCCCTTTTAGAATTCCCCTTATCCTGTTTTATAAAGGAAGGCATGCCTTTCAGTCATCTTGAATCTCGTTATTGTGCAGGGCCCCAGGGCACGCAGACCTCTGGGAGGCCAGACAAAAGGGCCATTTGAAACACTGTTGTTGACTAAGCCTTCTTTGATCAAGGCACCGTGAGCTCATGGTAAGTCTTTATGTCTTCCTGCCTTATATTTATTTCTGTTAAATGTATAGTGAGAAGGGTTGCATGTCTCGACATTCTGAATTCATACAGATTGTGGCACAGAATGGCAGAAGTGGACAATTTTTATTCAAAAACCCTGGCTCCTTTGCTTATGCACTTGCCTATGAAGATCTGTTTCAAATGGAAGAGGCAGGATGTTTGCAACGCAGAGAGAATGAACATAAACTCTGGACCCAAGTACTCCTTGTTTATATTCCATCCCTACCTCTCACTTGCTTTGTCATTTTAGGCAAGTCTCAGTTTCCTTACCTCTAGAATACCACTAGAAATAGAGCCCACCTCCCAGGATTGCTTGAGGAGTAATGGAGGCAATGCTGAAAAATCTTTTCAGAAAAGAACCAGATTAAGATAAATCTGTAGCCTAAACAACTGTAACGGCATTGAAAGACACTAAATAAACAAATGCTTAACAAATGTTTGTTTTATATACAATACACTTACGAATTTCCTAATTGTGAAGGTACCATGGGAAAGCATCCTCAGTCAGAACTTAATATTTATGTAGTAAACAACTGAACCTGATCCAAAGGCAGAAGAAAAATCTTGTCTTTGCTCTTGTCTCCTTGGGAGGTAATCTGTAAACCCATAGGATGTTTTTTTTCTGAGGAGAGTCGACATTGAGAAAAGTGCTTTCGTTTCAGTGGAGGTCTCCGGACATCCAGATAATAACAATGTGATTTAGAGCGAGAGACTTGGGCCATACCAACAATGGGATTTAGGGTGGGGGTCATACAGTATTAGCTGGACCTCTGGAGGGGCTGATGTCTGCATGGGCAGTCAGTCGTGCTGAGGTGATGCAGCCCTAAGAAACCTCTGGACACTGAGGTTTTGCTAGGTTCTCCTGTCTGGAAATACTCTATGCATATTATCACACATCAACGCTGGAAAAGTAAAGCTGCCCATGACTCTACGGGGAGAGAACAGCCAGAAACTCCATGTTTTATTCCTTCCATGAATTTGCCCTGTGTGCGCTCATCTTTGGCTGACTTTAATCTGTACCTTTTAGATGTAATAAGCCAGAAGTGTGAGCATGGCAACTTTCGGTGAGTTTTGTGCATCCCCTCTAACTAGTTATTAAACCCAAGAGTGGTCTCGGGGACCCAGGAACTTGCAATTGCTGTCAGAAGTGGATGTGGTCTTATGGACTCTTTTCTCTAAACTTTGCATCTGCTAAAAAGACTGTTTCTTTGTATCCATAAGGCTTTAAATTTTCACGTTGGTCAGCTTGGATTTTGTAATAATTTTTCTAGGAACTAAGCAATTAACTCCTATTTTCCAAATAGGGACACATGTGGATGAGGATTTCTTAGAGGGACTGATCACTGAGAAAAAACCTGGAAATGCTCGTACCTTGTTATGGAGAGTATCTGGGAGTTTGCCCGTGGCTGTTATCCTCATGTAGATGTTTTAGAGAAACATGGTTTCCAGTCAGCACCACAGGGAAACTCAGTATGGGTGAGGAGTTGGGTTACCTTAGATAACTCAGTCTCCTCACTGGGCGCTACGGTGTGAGTGTGCCCCCCATACCCAATATATGTGCTGGAAACCTATTGCCCACAGTGATGGTATTAGGAGATAGAAAATTGGAAAGTGAATAGATCATGAGATCAGAGTGTCCATGAATGGAATGAGTGGCCTTATAAAAGAGGGCCCAGCGAGCTAACTGGTCCCTGCCACCAATGTGAGGACACAACTGAAGTCTCTGACCCAGAAGAAGACCCTCACCCCTCCATGCTGGCACCCTGATCCTGGACTTCCACCCTCCAGAACTGTGAGAAATAAATGTTTGTTATTTACAAGCCACCCAAGCCCTGGCATTTTGTTCTAGCAGTCTGACTGATAGGGATATATTTCAGATAGCTGTGAAATCCCTTTCCTAATGCTCTGGTGTGCTCTAATATGCATCTGCCCTCACTGCACTTCCCCTGCTTGCACTTTCTAGTCAGTAAGTGAGAGGTTGTGAGGGTAACTCATGTGTCAGCTGGCTTGGATAATGTCTCAGTTGCTTGGTCAAACACCAGTTTAGATGTAGGCATTCTTTAGAGATATAATTAACATTTAAGTTAGTAGATTTTGGGTAGATTGCTCTCTATAAGTGAGGAGGCTTTATTCCATCAGCTGATGGCCTTAAGAACAAAGACTGAGGTTTCCTGGAGTGAAAGCAATTTAGCCTCCAGATTGCAGCATTGGCTGTCACCTGAATTGCTAGGCAGTTGGCCTAGTCTGCAGATGTTGGACTTGCCCGTCTCCACAAACATGTGAGCTAATTACTTACAATCAATCCCTCCCGACTCTCTCTCAACAGAAAGGCAGATATAGATGTATAGATAGATATAGATACAGAAATAGGCATTTCCTATTGGTTCCATTTCTCTGGAGAACGCTGATACATGAAATACATGAGTGGAGGTTCCCAAATATTATCTCAAGGTTATTGTTAAAGGCAAGCTGGGCAGGGCCTATTGCATTATTTGAATAAAGGAACAATAAAACCAGAATGTCTTGGGTGGAGATAATGTAAAGAATGATTTCCATTTCCTTCAATAACCCTTCTCTTTCCTTTCATTCCGCTTGTGTGAAGATAATTTACCGGGAATAAATTGTTCTCAGTATATTCTTAATCGATTGTTTCCCAATGTTCCAGAAAGGAGATAGTCTAATAGCAGTATCCATTGAAGATGACAACTCAGAAAACCTGCTAGGAACTTCCAGCCAAAACCTAAGAACAGCAATAGTGAACTGCAAGGACTTATTCATCATCTTTCATATGTTAAACACAATTCAGGCATTGTCTCATTTGGTCCCCAGGTAGCATGAACAGAAGCAGGACTGACAGTCATGATGTCAGATTCCAATGCATATGCTGTAACCTGCCTACTATGTCATGCTGCATCTCCTGTTAAAAGCCCTGGCTGGTGTGGCTCTGTTGTTTGGGGTGTCATCTCATAACTGAAGGGTTGTGGGTTTGATTCCTGTCCAGGGACCTACCATCCCTGGTCTGGGTGCAGGCAGGAGGCAGCCAATCAGTGCTTCTCTCTCCCTTCCTCACTCTCTTAAACACACACACACACACACACACACAGAGCAAAAAACAACGAAAAGAAAATGTCCTTGGGTGAGGATAAAAATATAATCTTTTTAGTGAGGGCTTACTGGAGGGAAGAGTTATTGGCCCAGTCCTGTGTGGGATACATGGATGGTAAAACATGGCTAATATCATGAAGAAGCTTTGTCTTGACAAGGAAAACAAGATTTACATGCAAGAGATAAACACTGTATACGGCAGTGAGGAGATGAGCTGCCTCTAGAAGTCTGGCTGGTCATGCTTAGGAAGTCATACATGTAAATCATGAATTGTGGGCAGCAATTCATTTGCAAGAGTATGATTGGGCACAGTAGAGATGGAACAAGTTGACCCTGAGGCCAGACATGGGGATCTAGTCTGAATTCCAACATAAATGCTCTTTGATTTGGGAAACTTATTTTCACTTCTCAAGGTCTAAGTCTTCTCATCTACGAATGGTAATTAGATTACAAAATCCTTTAATTTTTTTAAAGATTGTGCAAATCCTTACATAAAACAAGACCCATAGCTGAGATTTTGTTTGTGGCTTTCTCAAAAAGAAAAAAATATCGATTTACCGTGAAGTTTCTCTGTTTGAATCATTTAAACTCCTCATTATCTGATCTATCTCACAGTATCTTTGTCTACATTAGTTTTAGAAAACAAATCTTGGTAGGAATAATAACACTGATGTTATGGAATACTATTTTTCCCTCTGTGGTCTACCATCGAAAAAAAAGCACCATTTGTGGTCAGTGTATGCTAATGACAGAAATTATTTCAGAATGTCAGCATGTCACCTTGAAGAAGTTTATTAGTTTAAAAATGGTCTTGAAATGTACAGAAGAGGCATAATTTGCATACATTTGTTTCCTGCAACATTGTTTTTCCAAATAACACATCTGTCCTGTCTCCATTTGCCTGAAGCAATATTAAATGCATACTCTCTTTGAAAGAAAATAATAATGCATTAGGGAACTTTCATCCAAAATAGCAGTTCAGATTTAGTCCAGTCATCTGATTCAAGATTTAGTCCAGTCATCTGATTCAGATTTAGTCCAGTCATCTGATTCAAGAGGAGGAAGATAGTATTTTTGTGAAGAAAAATTAGGTAGAAATTCATTCAGGAAATGACTTTCTTTTGCAACTTAAAAGAGGGACTAGGTTTTCGTAGACAGAATAAGGCTTTATGATTTGTAGACTCCTTAGAATATCAGCTATGATCAGGGTCATATAGCTAAGAGGCTGAATGTCAGTGGTAAAGGTAAACTATCATAACCCTATAGTATGGTAGCTCCAAGTGGCAAGAGTCAGAGCCCTGTCTTGAAGTTTGTCTTGTTTAGCACTTTTGTCAATGATTTGATTATCAAATTATCAGACAGCATGAAAGTAGGAGGGATAGTGTATGTTGAATAAGAGAATGCAAATACAATGGGTTCAACCTAGTAAGATGATGTTTAAAAGCCAATGCATTTATAGTTTGGTAATAAGGTCCAAATAATCAAGCACAAAAGTCTGGGTGGAGAAAAAAACCGTCAATGATTTTAGTCAACTTTAAGTTGTACATGAGGTAGCATGTAAACATTCATTGAGATTTTACTTTACGGTAATAAAATTATTTTACTCAGCAAATATGAAGGAAGGCCTGATGTATGCAAAGACCATATATACACACATGGACCCTGTAATATCAGGATTTATGTTTTACTAGAATAAATTTCACAGTTAAGTGTTGCACTATAGTTGTGACAAATATCAAGAGGGCAGAGTACAGAGTGCCAAGTGTGCTCTTAACCAGGGTACCTGAGCTGGTGGCAGTGTCAGGAATGTGCTTCTTTGAAGAAGCAATTTTTACTGAATTCTGAAAGATGACTAGGAATTAATCAGAAGAGAGAGAGAGAGAGGAAAGAAGAAGAGGGGGGGGGGAGAGAGAGAGAGAGAGATTACTTCCAGGTAGAGGAAATAGCATTTATAAAGGGTTTTCACCAAAAATGAGAAGATAAAGTGAGACAAGAAGATATACCAGGGTAAAGGCCTTAAGGGAAGTTAGTTGAACTGGTTTTTCTTGTGATAGCTAGACAACAGTTATAAGGTGGAATGTGGTCAGTCCTGTGAAAGAGATAAGAATAAATTTTGTAGAGCATACAAAACATTTTCATTTGCCTGGAAAATTAGGTGAAGATTCATGACGAACATGACATTGCAGTTGGGATTTGAAGAAAGATCTGATTTTGCCAGGCAGGGTTACAGTGTTCTTAGTATACAAAGAGGAGGGTAAGACAGCAATAATATGAATTATTAAATAAAAATAATCAGAGTTAAGAGGAAAATCAGGAGAGTATTGAATCATGGGAATCAAAGGAAGGCAGCATTACAAAGAGAAAAGGGTCACCATCTGGAATGATTTTACAGTATTCAAATGAGATGAAGAATGAACTGTACCCACTGTATTCATTGAATTGGAAATTACTGGTGAACCTAGAATGAGTATATTTAGCTGTGAGTATATTGTGAGGAAATGAAGATAGGGAGATAGCAGAAGATAGCAGATAAAAAACTCAAAATTGTGAAATTCTCATGGCAGGATCTTTGTGATGTTCATTTTTGTATTTTTAGAAGGAAGCATACTGCAATAGTCACATAGTAGTTATACAAACATCAATTTCAGTTGTTGAGTGAATTAATATTTAGGAAAAGAAAGGTTAATTATACTAGAAATAGGACAAGACTTTGGGGAAAAAGAGTTGAGATTATTCTCTGGCTCTAGCAAATTACTAACTTTGTGACCTTGGGCAAGTCATTTAACCACTTGGAGCCCTAGTTTCTTCACTTATAAAATGAGGATAATGATAATTGACCTAATTACCCCAGGGAGTTGGTGAGAGCCTGAAAGTAAAAAATAACTTTACCTGAATGCATTTTCTAGGCAGGCTGTAGGGGGGGCTTATCTAATAGAAAGTAATATTTTAGTATTAGAGGCATTAGAAGCTATGTCAGAGACTGGCTAGGTAGCCTGCTACTTTCTTCTTCTTGGACCATATTTTTCAGTGACCCTTGCAGTGATGAGGCCATGTGATTGAGTTTGAGCCAATGACATGTCACCAGCCATGATGTGTGCCACTTCCAGGCCTCCAGCATGAAAACCTCCCAAAAGGGTTCCTACATGCTCCTTCCGCTTCTGCCGGCTTAATGCAGATGGGCGTGGGGGTCTTGCAGTATATATACTGGTGGATGCGCCAATTGTTACTGACAGTTCGGAAAATAATTTGGCATGCATTAGCCTCAAAATTTGAACATTCTCACTCATAGTTTTCTATCATACTCCTAGGGATATTTACTATAGGAAAGTTGCAAATGTCCATTAGGAGATGTATATGGGTGAGTTTATTGTTTATAATAATCCCCAAATGAAAAGAATATCAATGTCTGTATAAAAGCCAAATGCCCATTAACAGAAGAAAATAATTTTCATTCACAAAACATTAAATAACAGCAAAAATTAATCACTAAAACTACATGAAATTACATAAATTAAAATAAAAAGTATGGTAGGTGAAAAAAGTCACAAAGGAAAACATATGTTATAATCAAATTATAAAGAATTTTAAAAAGGGAGAGAAAGGTGAAGAGACAGAACCAAGCAATATATTTTTTGTTGTTGTATGCATTGTTATTTTATTTGAAAACAGAAAGGGAATCGTAAAAGTAGTTGATTGCCAAAAACAATACTGAAAACAACCACCCTGAAGTTTAATGGCTTAAAGAAAGAAACACATTTATTTATCTGGCCCATAAATCTGTTGTGCTCATCTGATATTGCCAGCGCCTGGCTAATCTTGGCTGGGCTTGCTCAGGCTTCCACAGGAGCTACAGGTTACTCAAGTGGTTCTGGTAATCTTGGCTGAACGTTCTTGGCTTAGCTAATGACAGACCCAGGGTGACCATGATCTAATGTGAACAGCTCTGATTCACATTTCTGTCATCATCCAGTGAGCCACCATGTTCTTATGAGGATACACAATAAGCAAAAACCATCTTGCAAAGGGGCAAGCAGGAGTACCCATGCACTCTCCAAATGTCTACTGATCTCATTTGCTTACATTCTATTGGCAAAAATAGCCACATGACCAAGACTGAGATCAGAATGAGAAGAAGTGATAATTTTATAGGGTGAAGGTCATGAGAGGACATTTATCTATTAAAGTAATCAATCCGTCATAGGAATACTCATCACAGAATTCAGGAATATGATGACCCCTGTCAGGAGGGCAGGGGATGGAAAAGAGAAAGTACACAGAGGTAGTTGCCAGGTTATTTATTGGTAATGTTTTAGTTTTTAAGTGAGGTGGCAATTTTATTAGTTTTCACTTTATAGTTGTGTTTTATAACCTGCATATAGATTATATAATGTTTTGTAAGCCTCAAATTCTATCTATCTATCTATCTATCTATCTATCTATCTATCTATGTATCTGGTATTGGGGAAAACACCTTCAAATATAAGAAAAACTGAGGAGCCAATTTGGGAAGTTCAATGAAAATGGGACATCTGGATGCTCTTTTTGAGCTTCTGCAAAGTGAGATATTAATTGTCACTTTTTTATAGAAGACCGTGACTTTGACAAAGAAATCACTTAATAAAAGAAGTTGAAGGGTAGGCCTGGACACATTGGTGAGTATAATTCTTTCTTCTGGAGACTGCAGATCAAATTTCAACAAAGTAGAAAACACACATTAGTTCTGCACTTTTCCCCTCTCTTTTGTTCTGTTTGTTTTATTCCTGGAACAAAGATACCACAGCTTGTCTTTGAAAGACTTCCATGTGAGTTTGAAAGAGTGTCAAATTTGGAACATGCTATAGTTCAGATAAAACTCCTGATTTTTTTTCAAAGTGCTCCTCTATTGGACGCAGATCGCAGACCTCCGGGGTTTGATTCATTCATCTCTAGCTGGAACTATGTTTTTTTCCCCTCTCTGGAAGACTGGGAGATTCACTTTAGAGAGATGTTGCTGCTGCTTTTTTTTTCACATCACAAAAGAATTAATGTTTGCACAGCCCTTTGAAGATGTGGTGTTGCGCATGTGCTATTATTAATAATAAACTACAGATCTGCTTCACACCATCTGAAAAACAGGGCTGTGCCACCATAAAAGAACCTTTATTTCAACCAGTTCTCCATTATGCTTAGCCCAGATCCAGCTCAGCTTCTCACTGGGGCTAGTCTCAGAACAAGGGTAAAGAAAGAAGCTGACGAAGAGAAACAAACAAATACCACCCAAAATAAAAAACAAAAAAAGGAAAAAGGAAACTTTTATAACCATTAGAGATCAATGCCATCACTCTAAGCATTTTAGCTAGAATGTGGATTTGGGACACAGTACCCTCTGAAGAAAGGACGGAAAGGGGCATGTCTTACATTCCTTATGCACGCTGAAGAAGGCAAACATTCCCAGGGTTCCTGAGCCTGCACAGACAGGAAAGAAGGCGCTGATCACAATCTGCTGTTGGTCTTGCCTTTTATGTTTGCTTCGTGCTTTGAGCTGTTCCTCCTCTTTCTCTTGTCTGAAGCCACTCATATCATTCCTCCAGTAGCTTTTTGCATTTTACAAGCTGCCTTTACATGACTGGGTTTTGAGCAGGTGGACATAGAGCAAGGCTGTTGTAAATAACAGTCTGGTAAAGTTTTCAGGGTAGGTCCCACTTGGACAGGCAAATGTACTCACGCAGGACAGCTTTCGTGGCCTCCACTGACAACAGGCACACCTGCTGACAACAGCAGTGCGAGAAAGAGCAAATTTGGGAGCTGGGTCTACTGCTACTATTATTATTTTTAAAAATTATCTTTGCACCTGTCTTTGGTGGCAGGGTTCTCAACTCATTGCCTATGTTGCAGTCTCCCCCGGGCTCTGCTTATTTTGGAAGTGATTCTTTAACATGGACTCCAACCTTATTTCTCAATTATACAAGGGTTTCAAGAAGGGAAAAGTATTTCTTGCTCTAGTCCAGGCCCTAACACTGAAGGTGTTGCATATGGAAAAGGGAGCTGGAGAGAGAGAGGGAGGGAAAGAGAGAAAGAGAAAGAGAGAGAAATACAAAACTCAAGGAAATCAAGACCATGCTGTGCAAAATTGTTACAGCTGTTTCTGTTTTTATTGGCTGTTTCTTTTGGCTTCACTTTTTCAGCAACTGCGGTTCATATGAGCAGGAAGGCATACAGCATGGCCAAGCTGCCTGGTGGTGGGGGAGAAGACAGGGCAAGGAAGGCAGGGGCTGGATGAAGAGTCTCTGAATTGTGTACAGTGCTTGCTTGGAGGGGATACACATCAAAGCATTTCATTTTGATAGTTTTGTGGAAGCCTTAGCAATAGAAGTCAGATGCACTCAAAGGAACGCTCCCAAAAGCATCCCAACCCTGGCTGGATCAGATTAGTGGTCCGTTTAAGGGCATTGTACTAGCCCTGGAAATGACGGTCTGATATCTCTGAGGAAATCAAGTGTCAGGACACATCCCTTTCCCTCTGTTTCTCCGACTGTGATTCACCTAGACTATTGCACAGGACTGAACATATGGAGAGTGCATATTTTCCCTAGGGGACTCTATTTCTCATGGTTACAAATGGAATGAGCTATCCGCCTGCTCACTGACCCTATGAGGATATTGGCAGCTGGGATACAGAGCCCTAGGGCTTGGAGTAAGCTGCTCACCCACCTTGATCCCCCTGCATGGCAGCTGGAAGGCGAACCAGAAAAAGGCACGTGGAAAAGCCCACAATTCTCTCTCTCTCTCTCTCTCCCTCTCCCTCTCTCTCTCTCATTTTCTTAAAAACTTCCAACTAATTTGGAATTTAAATGACATTTTTAAGTTTAAAAAATTTGCTTAAACTGGAGTTCTTAAATGTGATACTTTTTAACCATACTTGCTCCCCCCAACACATACATTCACACACACTCTTCATCAAATTAATTCTACAAATTAAAGAAACATTATTCTAAGTGTGAATCTGTGTCCCCAACTAAGGGTAAGCGGTCAGGAGGACTTGGAGGGAAGGAACATAGCAAGGAAAAAAGGTATCTACTTATATTTGGCTTGCAGTTACAGCAAAAGGGAAAATATAATGAAAAGTTACTTAACAAGAACAGCAATAAAACCCTACATCTGGTGATAAAATGTTGCATACTCTGACATTAAGTTAAAAAAAAAAACAACCACCACAGAAAACAAGCCAGTGGGCCCAGCTGTAGAATGAAAGTCCAACCCTGAGCCCAGGGCTTACACATTAGTTCTGATTGCAGACTTAACTTGGGTTTTCTGAACAAAACTAACTTACTTGGCCCTAGGAGGGAAAATCACAACCTATGTGCCTCAGTATTCCCATCTGAAAATTGAGCTGGACTGGGGAAGATGGACTAAGTAAAGCACTTTGAGAATATAAAACTTCAGGTAATTGCAAACATTTAATCTAATAACATAATGAGATTTTGAAGGTTGTGTCTCAGTCATTTTGTTTTCTGAATGCAAGTGGGAAAAGGGTCCTTTCAAGTTTGTTCTGTTTATTTTCCCGAAGTCATTGACTGTCCCGAAAAAACGGTGATTGGACTAGTGATCTCTTGGACAATGATATGTTTTGAGATGCTTTTCTCTATTTTCTAATATCATTTATTCAATTTATTGTTACCCTTTACCTACGTGTTAACAGTACCAATACGTCATTATTACCACATATGAAAACTTTTCATTTGGGGTAGAGTGTAGTGAATGTCGAATGAGGCTGTATTTTTGAAAGGGGGTTCACTAACCTCTTTAAACAGTAGAATAAGTGACTTCATGAATTAGCAATGAAATTACGCCTTGTGAAAGAGACTCATTAAAAAAAAATAAAACAAATTTCCTATTTAGTGCTGACACTTAAAGGTCGGGATTATGAGCAGTCATTTCCACCTGAGCCTCTGACTCAGTGTGAAGGTGGACAAAGTTTCCTTCCTCTGGGCTTGAATGAGATGAGAGCAGTAGGCCACAAAAGGAGTAATTACAATGAGGTTTGGAAGAACACAGGATTTCTGTTCTTTGAGAAAGTTTTCTTCTCGTGCATCTGTTAACTATTATTACAAATTTGAGATACCATTAATCAGTAGCATCTTTTACAAATGAAGAGTGGATTGTTGTATATTGAGGTTCAGCCAAGCAGCCCCATTAGCTGGCGTACACTGAAGCTCCCTTGCAAAAACATGTTTCTGCTATTATCCTTACAGAAGGCTGTGTGTTCACACACATGCACAATTATGAGACTGAACACTCCCTTCTTTTAGGGTTGCTCTTTGATCTTTTGTTGTTTTGCTGCTTGTGTCCATATGGAAATGTTACCAACCAGCAGGGTAATTCCTTTCCATTTTGATTTCTTATCCAGAATCTTCCCCCCTGTAGTTTCTTATTTGTGTTGGGCTCCAGATTGATGCTACTATTTCAAAGGAGCACACCTCATCGGGTTCAAAAGCTCAATTTGCTTTAAGTAGCCATCAAAGAATACACTTAGATTTAAGAATCTGTTTGTATCCAAGTTTTTCTGACATGCATCGACAACTTGGGCATCTCAAGAAAAACACGGATTTGTAAGAAAGGTTTTGGCGAGACCGGGGGCATGTGGGACTAGGTAGGCAGGTAGTACACGCTATCAGCATCGCGCTTGTTTTCAGTGTGGTGCTCTGCTGATTTCCACTGTGGCTTTCACCAACTAGGAGTACGTATAATACACACACACACACACAAACGTGACCTCATCTCACCCAAAGAAAATTTACTGAAAATATATAAACCCTTAAAAAGCTCAACTTGTGAATGGTAGTTTATATCCATTCCTACATTTTCTTCCTGTGCACTGTACCCAGAACTCTAGTGCTGGAAATTCCGCACCCACCCCCCAGCTCTCATTATACTGGAAAATACCAACGATGTGAGAGCATAGAAGTATGTGCTTACTAAGGAGTGTTCCTTTTTTAAGAGCCTTCTGAAGCTCCTCCCTAGGAGGAGATTAAATAAAGTCAGTGCTTTCCCACTTCCCAAGACTATCTCCACACATCAAACAAATGAAAATCCTTCCAAAACTCATCTCCCTTCATGCCCACACTCAAATGTGCTGTTTAATGTGGGTCGACCAAAGTCTTTTTCTGATTTTCCTCCCCATCTGTTCTTTGAATAAACATGCATTCTAAAAAGAAGGAGGACTTAAAGGATCAAATTTGGTTCCTGTATTTGGAAATGTTTTCAAAAGACCACACCGCACTTGGCTATTTGGTCAAATTAGGTTCCGTTTGCTTCTAATAGCACTTAATTACCTCCCACATGCTTCTCAGACTCTTTCACCTCTCAGTCTGCACAGCTTAGCTGTTATGGTATCTGAAAGTGTTTTTTTAAAAAAATCTAAGTGTGTGAGCTGGTAGAACTGCTGCCATTGACTTTGTCCCCAGCGTCCCATGGCCACCCATCGTTCAGGTGACCAGTGACTCTACCAGGCTCCAGAATTGTAGAACCCAAAGAACCAGACACAGAATCCATTGGTTTTTAACTTTTTAAGTTGTTGTTTGGTTGCTATAATAGACACAGTACCTCAATTTCTTTCTTTTATAAATAAATTAATACACTTGAAGGATTTAAAAGTTTACTTGGATGGAAAACAATACACACTGATGAATCTCGGAGAAAAAGTACAATCCAAAGTTTAAAAAATCCAGAACAAATTATTTTATGGTATCTTCAAGATGGGATTTTTGGTTGTCCTGATTAATTAGCTGCTATTTTTGCTTCTCTAGATTAAAAGGGAGGGGAGGGTGGAGTAAGGAACTTCTGTGGAATGTAATGCATTTTTTCGGTTTTCAACATTTCCAGCTTAAAATCTTTGAAGAAGTTAAGAATATGTTTGTTATTTTGAATTGCATTCCAATGGCATAATGTATAAAAACTAGGGTTTTTTTTTTTCATTATTGTATTTAGTTTAAACCTGGGTTAGGCTTTTTTTTTTTTTTTTAAGAGCTAGATAGTAAATGATCTAGGTTTTGTGGGCCCAGGCAAAATTTAAGATATTATGTGGGAACTTAAATGACAAAGAAGAACACCTCCTATCCCACTGCAGTACTGTTTGTCTCCCAGGTGGTGGGCACATTTTGCACACAGCTACTGTCAGCTGGAGACATTCTCTAGTTCCAGGGGTTGGGGCCTAGTGGGCTGGCAGGAGTGTGTGGGAACAGGAAGTGAGCATGGGGAAGGATGATGGTCCCCAGCTAGAGGGCCGGGCACTATAAGCAGAAGGAGGCACTGGGGTTGAGGGGACACCCTAGCTTAGCTTCTGTCACTCACAGTGTTAGCACATGAGAGTAGTGCTCGAGGGTCACACAAAAAATAGGCTTTGGCTAGTTGGGTCCATTGACTGTAGTTTGCCAACTCCTGGTTAAACACATACCTGGGCACTAATGACTTCTCAGTTTTTACCTCCAGTGTGAGCTCCAGCTTCTGTTGTACATTTCCTCTTAGCTACTTGGCAGGCACTGTAAAGAAAAGATGTTCTAAACTGAACTCATTATTACCATCTTCCCTTTGGTTTTACTTCTGTAAATAGTACCACTACTCGCCCAGATGCCCAAGTCGGAAACCTTGTGTTCATTTTCAACCTCTTTTTTTCCTTTTATTCCTTTGCTGTATAGCTCCTGGGTTGGAAACAATTTAAAGGTGTAAACAGATCTAGCTTACATTTAATTTCTAACTCTTTGTGGCGTGCCCAACATATAATAGGATTTTAAAAATTGGTTGTTGAATTACTCTAGAAATTAACACACAGTTGATTCCTCTTGATTATTTCATTCTTCTGTTAAAATTCTTCAATAGCTTTCCTTTGAACAGAAAATAAATATCAAATATTTAGCAGACAATGCAAAACTTTTCCTGTTTTGACTTTGCCTACTGTGAAAGACTGACCATATAGAATCACATTAAATGTACCAACATCTCTCCTACTTCGTGTGTCTATTCAGGCAGTGTAGTTCCCTCTGCTCAGAAAACCCTTTCCCACCATTTTTACATGGTAACTCCTACTCATCCTTCCAGATGAATCTGCTATCATCTGCAGGAAGGCTCCCCAGGGGCCTCCTTATTCATGAGGTGTGTGTCCTTATGGTACCAGGTATCCCCACTCTTTCACAATACTTCGTCAGTGCTGACACTACTTGTTAGATGCATTTAGCCCTTACTGGATTATATACAGCATGAAAGCTAGATTTTGGCTATGATTCCTTATATCTTAGTTTGGTGCTTGGAACATGACAGACAGGAAGTGATCACCCAACTGAACTAAATGTCATCCCCTCAGTGTAACTGAGCATCTTCAGAACCCTTTCTGTATCCACTCAGACCTAAGAAGGCCTATCCTGGGCCCCAAACCTTCTATTTGTCTGGAGCCAGAGGGAACAGATGGCAATTAGTCTCTATCAAGGATCGTGCTGTGTGTGGAAAGGCACAGGGCTCCAAAAGGAAAGGACCAGGAAGAGGGGAAAAGCAGGAAAGCACTTCAAAGCCCTAAGATGTGGTCTTTGGTGTAGAAATTTTCCTGGCCCTTGGTTTGCATCTCACAAAAGGCAAGGTATTGCACTTCCAAGGCTAAGCCTGACTGGGGCCGGCATTTGGGTCAATCCTGGTGTAAATTGTGTCTTAGAGTCACAACAAAGATGCTCAAACAACTCCAGAGAAGAGACTTGAGATATTTCTTTTTATGCTTAAATGAAGACAAGTCCAGAATGATTATTGTAATCAATGATTATAACACCCTCAGTGAGCATGCCAATATTAAAATAAAACAAACAATAGCAATAGGCTTAATTTCTTTCCGAAGTTTGGGTAGGCAGAGAATTACAAATAGGCAAAAGTGGAAAGGATGAACAATCATATCATTGTATTAATTTAGAAAGTCTGAAACCAGTCTTGGTTGCAATGACATAAGGAGAGAATATGTACAATAACAACTAAGTTATTATTTGGATATAAGCATTATGTTGCTTAATGCATCCATATATAATTAGGCATTGTTAAAAATCTTTCCAACATACCCTGATGATTGGGATATAATGAATGGGGAGAGATAATAAAAGGAAGATTATAGACTTTTGGAGGAGGTTGGGTTTTTTAATTTAATAAGTACCTGAGGACACTGTATTCAGACTTTCCAGCTATAATCTTTCCTTAAGTATGAAGGTCTGGAAGTTAGATAAATTTGGATTATTACTACTTAAAAAAAAAACAACACTACACCATTGGGGGCTTGGAGAATGCCTATTTTAATTCCTTTTCTTTTTCATTTTTCTTATCTCAGTAGAAAGATATAAAATTTTTCCAAAAGTTTTATTTCAAAATGATTTAGAAATAGTGCTTTTAGTAATCAGAACCCCCTCATTCCCTGGTGATGCAATCAATTTACAAACCTGTGATTCAATACCTTCTTTAGGGAGAAAACTTCTTATGCTTTCCTATCTTCCTATTTTCTGTAAAAGAAGACAATACATTATGCTGTTAACCATAATTAATTACAAGAGAACAAAATTCCTTTTTCCCTGAAAATGTTGATTTCTGAGAAAAGTGGGAAATTGGGATTTTTCTTTTTTCTTTTTTTAAACATTAGGGTAGAAACTGACAGAAATAAATGAGCCACAGAATTGTCTGCGGACCAATCAGACCCCTGGAATAAATGAGATACTTCCAAGTAGAATTCTCTCTGAGGCCAGGTTTAGATTCTGGGGGAAAAATGTGTATGCTTGTGGGACTTTAAAGATGACAACTATTTCCTTTCCGTGATAATACAGAAAAGGATTTATGTCCCTCCAAATTTCTCCAGAGTCCTCACTAATAAAATAAAATCAGCTGAAAAATCTCTCTGCTCAGCACAGGCTGTGACTTCTGAAAGTCTTCTTGAAATTTATCAGTATAGTTTTGTCTTATACCATCTTTGCACTTCACAACTAAGGATGCTTGTTAGGGCCAAGCGAAGAAGAGATATTTACCCAGGCAGAAGGCAGCAAGGTCTTGGCAGGTGCCACTAACTTGCAAGGTGGGTTGACAGCAGGTTGAAAGCAGTGTGTGGTAAAGGTTCTATATGCTGCTGTGGCTGATGTACACAATGAATGGGGCTGACAAGGCTCTGTATTAACTGCTTTCTTCGTTCTAGATTATTTTGCTCGGGAGTATTTCACACAGGCTTCTAAGAAAGACTGGGCCACCGCACTACCAGGCGGAAATTAAAGGGAGCAGCTAGGAGACATGCACCATGTGCAGGACACTGCACCAGGCGCTGGCGGAATGGAGTATTCCTTTCTGGAGACCCTCGTGATTCCTTCTAGGCCTGGTGTTTTTACGGTTTACTTTAAGACTCCATCAAAGTGACCTTGTCCTTTTAATTCAGGCGCGTCTGTTTTTCTCATCTTAGAGTTGTTTTTCAGAAGGTTGGGACTGTCTCTGGATTTTTTCAGCCTTGTCATAGAACGTTGTTCATTGCTATGAAGGAAGGAGGGAGCTGCTAAAGAGAATCTGAGAAATCGAATTGTAAAGTAAATGAGTCAAATGATGCATAAACTCTTAACCTAGGGCAACATAGTGCTAAATTTTTTACTTTTGAAATTTAAATAAAATACTAAGATCACTTTGCATGTTTATGTGTAGTTTCACTTTATTTAATTACCACATAAATTTTTTTCTGACCTCTATAGTTTCTGTTTCCTCCTCTTTCCTTAGTTGAATCAATAAATTTATAGTGAGGCATTATGTCTGTTTAATCAGAAAAATTTATTTTAATTCTAAACTATGGTCTTACTTGCTAATTCCCAAGCATTTGCTTTTTTTTTTTTTTTGGTATATTTTTGGATCTATTTCTTTGTGACAATGTGGTAGAGATAGTGTTATGTGTTCACCAATTTTCATTTGATTTTCCTCTTCCTTGGGTCCATGGCAAAAAACACACCCTAGTCTCTCTGAGTTATGTGCTAGCTGATGTTGGACTTGGGCTAATAAACCGTGAAAGGAAGGAACATGTGTCAGTTCCAGGTTGAGGCTGTGAATAGACATCCAGGATTTTTTGGTCAAGTTCTTATCCTGCCATGGAGAACGCAGAGATCTCACATGGAGATGGAATAGTCTCAAGTGCAAAGTCACTGGGATCATTGTGTCACTGTGTGGAGCACAACTGCTAAGGAGAATGGCCGGAACCCACTGCCAGACTTTGCATCTGTTCTGTTTAACTATTTCAATACTAAGAAGGCAGGGTTGTTGTTTATGCAGCATAAACCTAGTCTAATCTAGCTGATATGGAAAGGGTGCTGTAGAAATGCTTGTTTTTTTCCCTGTGAGCTTCTGTTTCATCTCTGGGGATAACTTGAGCTGCAAACAACAGTCTTGAGCTGAGGATCATAGATTTTTTGGATGGTAGACTCCTAAATTATTATTAGTGTGCTAGTCACATTAAATCAAAGGGCAAAATAGTGAGAATTAGATATATATTGAAGACAAGACACCACAGTGGAAAAACTAAGCTAGCCCTGGATAAGATTCCCAGTATGCCTCTTATTATCTCTATTTATATGAACTTTGTAATTTACTTTCTAAATCTTGGTTATCTCACAATTAAAATGAAGATAATAAATATCTGCTTTATGGATCTGGTGGAAGAATGTGTTGGCATGTGCTTGATTCTCAGTAAAACTCATTGGATTTTGTTTTCACCACTAATAAGCTACACGCCCTTGAGAGACACACTTGGCCTTTGCAAGCATGAGGGCTTTGTTTTTTTTTTTAATGTTTAAGGTAGAAGCAGTATCTGTCATGGGGGTCATAGTAAAGATTAAGGACAAAGTGTAGATTCTGCACTGTGTGGCACATGCTAAATCTTGGTAAATGATTATTTCTTCCATGACTTGAGCAGGCCCATTGGGATTTACTCTCCAGAATGATATTTTTAAAGCCTGGGTCTCATGTTTTGATTAGTGGCATGGAGAGTTTACCCTACCCAAGTATAGATTCAAGCAGTTTCCTGTTCATATACTTTCATTAGTGTGGTGGTGCAAACTAATAAAATGAAACTATCTTTTGTTGTCCTTAAGCCCTGTCATTCAATATATTTATAGACAGCTTTTCAAGTCCATTTTGGATGGCATAGATTTCAAGTATGTTTATATCCTGGGGTTATTATGTCATAGAGATAAAACTTAGTTTGTGTTTTCTTGTAACTTTAAAAAAGCAATCCCATTGTCTACCACTGACTTTCATTAGTTAGTTTCTTAAACCGCCCCAATATGTGTTTAATAACAAACAAAAACACAATGGAAACGTAAGATAGAGAGTTTGCTCTCCTGCATCTGCTGACAGCCTTTCCCGTCCTGATTTGCTCCCTGTTTTTGACAGTTGAGTTCATTTGAGAAGTGGAAGCACAAATATCAAGCTAGCATCTTGCATACATTATCTTGCAATAATTCACAGTACAATAAACAGCTGTTAATGAAGAATCATCTCAAAGCAGAGATATCTAGTTTTATGACTACTCTATGCAACTAATTAAAAAAAAGAAATCTTTATTGCCTCTTATATCCATCTAGCCCCTTTACATTTATGTCTTTTTAGCATTTTTTTCTTCAAATTTTGTGAGTGATATTGGCCCATATTGTCTAATGCTCCAGATGGATTAAGATATAATTGTAATCTCTTAAATCTCAGCAACCACCTTTCTTGCCAGCGTCCTACCCTTCAGGCCTTCCACTTTTCAGGGGGAACAACACCCTCCGGCTGTCCGGTCCCCCAGCCAGCAATCTGTTAAAGGAAATAATTATAAGTTTCTAATGACTTTATTTGCACTAAATGCATGAATTTAAGCAAGTCCCTTAACTTTTTGGTACATTCCCTCATCTGTGAAATAATGCTGTTTGATGAGATTACACATTATGAATCTTTTTAAGGGCAAGAATTTTACAGCAAAACAGAAATTACTATACCTAAGCTTTAGGGCTTTCAAACAGAAGACTGAAGGAGGTGATGCTGAATTTAATAAAATAGTTAATTTCTGGTAATAAACCCTTATACTCGTTGATGGCTGTGTGTTGGACACATCTCGCTGTGCACCTCAGGGGAACTCAAACAAATGCAGTGCACATTGTTCCTGCCCTGACGCAGTTTTCAGTTCAGGCACCAGTTCAGGCACCTGTGACTAACTTTATGTCAAAGAGTTCAATTAAATCAATTAATGTCAGAATGGAGTCACAATCAGCAGAGTGGCTGGTTTATGCCCATTTTAGTTAGCTGGAGTTTGGTAGATAATACAGCTGCTTATGCTATCAAAAATAGGATCACTTTAAAAAATGAAAACAATGCCTGTAATCGTTGCCTGCATTTTATTTACAGATGAAAGTCCACTTGTTTATTGCAAAGAACATGTTTCGTGTGTTCTCTATATACACAGTAATATCCACGTCATTTTGAATTTCTAGGAAGCAAAAGAGATGGATTCAGGGTAAAAAGGTGACATTTTTTGTGACTTAAAACAACCATTGTAGTTTGCTCACAGTTGTGTGTAGGTCAGGGATTTAAGAACGACTCAGCCAGGTAATTCATCATTAATCCGTGTGGGATCATCCGGGGTTGGAGAATCCCCTCCCATGATGCTTCTTCATGCACACATCTGGCACCTTTGTGTTCCTTGGTCTTTCTCTACGTACCATTTCATTTTTCACGGCCTCTTCACGTGGCTGGAGCTCCTCCAGCAAGATGGTCTCAGGTAATCTTACCTTTTTACCTGCTAGTTGATTCTAAGAGGATGGGACAGAAGTATCCATTCTCTTAAAGATTAGGCCTGGGAACTGGCTGAACATCACTTCTGTCATACTTCACTGGCCAAAGCTGTTAGAGGGAACACTCCTTCCAATGAGAAAATTTCAGTTGAATCATCTTTAATCTGCCACATACTTTTTGGGGCATATAAGTAGTGTGAAATCATAATGCCTTGATTTTTTTATTTTCCTAATTTTTTAAGAGTAAAAAATAAATAAATGGTTAGTCCAGCCGATTTCCTTAACAGTAAGCTACTGACATTTTGCGTGAGATCATCCTTTGTGTGGGTGTATACTAAGAGTTGCAGAGTAGATAGCATCCTTGGCCAGCACCACTGAAAGCCGCTTGTGCTTTACCCCCATCATTGGACAATACAGACATGATTTTAAAACTCTCCTTGGTAGAGTGGACAGTATTTCTTCCAGGTGAAATCACAGACTGTGGCTTAAGGGGGTAGATTTCCTAATGAGATGATGATCAAGGTACTTTCTGGCCTGTATGGATGTAGATAATGATAAAATCATTTGTTTCTGTTTCACTCCCATCCATGCAATTCAAAGTTCTTACTGAGTACTTGCATTCTCTGTGTTAGAAGTTGTTGCAGAGCTGCAGGAATGTAAAATATGCACCCAATCCTCAAGTAGGATATAACATTATTGTAGAAATATTATTCAGTCTTCAATAAAAACACTTTATGCTACTTTCAATATGGAAAAGATATTTATTATAGGATGCCGGGAATCAGAAAACTAAAAAGTGCATACACACACTTCTGAAGCACACAATTCAGATGTACTACTGTTGACATTTAGTGGTTATCATTCCAATTATTAATATGTGTCTCTATAGGGAAAGATTATAAATGTATATATATACTATATAATACATAGTACTTTATAATAATTTCTATGTGGTACAATAAAATATATAGTATATCTTGTAATATGCTTTTGATAATTTGTAAGACTAAGAAATAACAGAATTTATGTTTAAGATAAAACATTACTTAAATTAGGTACTAAAGAGAATCAAAGGGTACAAGTGTGTGTGAGATATTGACTAGAGTTAGTGGGGAAGCCTTCATGTGATAATTGAAGCTTCATAGGGAGTTTGGAGAATGGGGAGATTTAGGATTACAAGGTCTTAATCAATAACTCCATGGTAAGAATGAGCATAATATAATTAGAAGACAATTTAGTTTGTATCTGTGTCTTTTTCTATCTTTAATAAATATAAAAATTTTGTTAGGTTTCACTGCACAAAGCTTTGAATTTGAAAATGCTAATGCATTCAAGAGATATGGGGAAATTGGGAGCAGGCACTGGTTTTTAAAATGTTCTCAAAGATGTCACTGAAGTCTGAATAGCGTTCTAAATAAACCAACAGATGGATTCAATGACAGCTGTGATATATTGGTCCTAAGTGGAATTGTAGGGTGGGAATCTCAGAAGTTGGTGGGGGAGGAAATAATGCAAGGCACCCTCTAAAAGATGTCCATAATTCACAGTGAGATAAACTCCAGAATTTCTATTTCTTATTCAAAGTGAAAGGAAGGACAAGGCTTCCTCTTATTGTTTTCGATTTACTGTTATCATGATCTAGAGATTAGATAGTTATTGCCAACTACCTTGGCAGTGAGTATTATATTCTAAATAACATTATGCATTTATTAATATTAGTTATAGTATCAGTAACCAAATGACTAATATAGCTATAAAGTTATGAAAATGAGTGAATTACATGAGGGCAGAAATTTTATTTTGTTCTCTTCTCTCTCCTGACCGATTAAGAGTAATTAGCATATAGGAGTGCTGATAACTGAATAAATGAAAATCTCACATTAAGGAGAATGTACTTCTTTATGAAAAATATGAACAGAAATAAGTGGCATAAAATAAAATAAGGAATTATTTTCATAGCAAGTAAGAAGTTTTGCCTAGTTTTCACTGACTAGTAAAAACTAGTCAGTGAAATGCTGTTTTGATACTATTGCAACATGATTGAGTATAACCTACCCAATAGTAAATCCAGAACATCTTGGTGTAAGGAAAATAACATTGAGATTCTTACCTGCAATTAGGTATGACTTATTTAGCTGTAACTGATTTAGAAAAAACTATTAAAATGACTAAGGATTATTTTGTTAAAATGTGAGAGTGTATGACTGTTACTAAAATTCTTGCAATTATATAAAGAAGAAAAACAATATGGTAGATAGAGAAAATGCACTGAGATGTACAAGACCTGTACTCAGAAAACTATAAGACACTTGAAGAAACTGAAGAAGATACAAATAAGTGGAAGCATATAATGTGTTCATAGGTAAGAAGAATCAACATCATTAAAATGTCCATACAACCTGAAACAATCTACAGTTTCAATGCAATTGGTATCAAAATTCCAATTACATATTTTACAGAACTAGAACAAATATATAAAAAATTTATATGGAACCACAAAAGCCCCTGCATAACAACAGTGATTCTGAGAAAGAAGAACAAAGTTGAAGGAGTTACACTACCTAATATCAAACTATACTATAAGACCATAGTAATCAAAACAGTATGATACAGGCATAAAGACAGACACACAGATCAATGGAACAAAATAGAGAGCCCAGAAATAAACCCATACCTCTAGCCAGTTCATATTTGACAGAGGAAGCAAACACATACAATAGGCTAAAATACTTTATTCAATAAATAGTGTTGGGAAAATTGGACAAGTATGTGCAGAAAAGTGAAACTAGACCACTTTCTTACAGCATACACTAAAATAAATTAAAAATGGATCATAGACTTAAATGTTAGACCCCAAACCATAAAAATTGGGGAAGAAAACACAGGCAGCAAAATCTTGGACATTGCTCCTAGCAATTTTTTATTGGCTATATCTCCCCAGGCAAGAGAACAAAAGAAAAAAACAAAAGAAAACAAGAACAAATGAGACTACATCAAACTAAACGTTTCTGCATAGTAAGGGAAATCATCAACAAAATATAAAGACAACTCACAGAATAGGAGAACATATTTGCTAATACATCTGTAAGGGGTTAATATCCAAAATTTATAAAGTACTTACAAAGCTCAACACCAACAACCCCTCCAAAAAAAACAAAACAAAATAAAATAAAACAAAACAAACAACCCAATTAAAAATTGGGTAAAGAACTTAAATGACACTTCTCCAAAGAGGACATGCAGATGGACAATAGACATATAAAAAGTTACTCAATGTCATTAATTATGGTAGAAATGCAAATTAAAACCACAATGAGATATCATCTCATACCTGTCAGAATAGCTACCATCAATAAATCAACAAACAACAAGTGTTGGCTAGGATGTGGAGAAAGTGGAACCCTTTTGCACTGTTGGTAGGAATGCAGGTTGGTACAGCTACTATGGAAAGCAGAATGGAGATACCTCAAAAAATTAAAAATGGATCTGCCTTTCAACCCAGTGATCCCACTTCTGGAAATATACCCAAAGGAGCCCCAAGCACGAATTTGAAAGAATTTAAGCATCTTATGTTTATTGCAGTGTTATTTACAATCACCAAGATATGGAAACAACCCAAGTATCCATCAGTAGATGAGTGGGTAAAACAACTATGGGAGATGTACACAATGGAATACTACTTGGCCATAAAAAAGAAAAATTCACCCTTTGCAACAGTATGCATGGACCTGGAGAGTATAATGCTAAGTGAAATAAGTTAGTCAGAGAAATACAAATACCATACGGTTTCACTCTTACAGCAGGTGGTGGTGGAGAGGTTAGGTGTGGAGGGACTGAGCAAAAAGGAAAAAAGACTCATGGAAACAGATAGCAGCGTGGTGATTGCTGGGGGAGTGGGGTGTGGTGGGAGGTATAAGAGAACTAAATGGTAATGGGAAAATACAATAAAGGTAAAAAATGATTAAAGGATTATTTTGTTAAAATTTGAGAGTGTGAGACTGTTATTAAAATTTTTGCAGTTATATAAAGAAGAAAAACGATAATGGTAGATAGAAAAAATGCATAATTTTAAACAGCTCCTGGTGTAGTGTAGATTAGATAATAAACATTATATAAATACTTGTTATTAAATGAATAAATGGTCAGTTTATTGTTTAATAATGGATGTGATTTGATAGGAAAAAGGTACCAAACGTGGTTTTAAAAGAAAGCATATTAAAATAAGTTTTAGTTTATGAGCATATACTTGTAAGTTTTTATTAAAATTAATCTTTGCAAAATAATTTATAATGATAAATAGACCAACAAATCCTGGCCACATAGAAATAATGTTTCTTAATTAATTAGTAATACAAATGCCTCACTTGATAACATCTGTATTACAAGTAACATTGTTACTCTACATCGTAGGAATCATGAGTAGAGCCACTGCTTAGGCACTGCAGCGGTTAAATTTTAGTGGTCGGAAGAATCAGTCAAGAAAGTTGTTTCAAAGTCAGATTCCTGAGCCTCAACACTGAGGACTTCTCATTCAGAAAGTCTAGGGCCTGGCTCCTGTTTCTGCATCTGTAACCTGCCCCTCAGGCAATTGCTGTGCAAGGCATCTGCAGTTTGCACTTTGAAAAACAGTTCTTGAAATTCTTGCTGCTGTATTCCTGCTGAGGAGATTCAATTCATTAGTAATTAATGGACCCGAAGTACTATTATTTTGTAGGGTACATATTTGTTTTAGCTCTGGACATTATTTTGGGCCTTTCCTTCTGACTAGATCAAATTTCTCTAAAACCTGTTCTGCCTTTCTGAAATAATTACCTTCACTCACTCAGGATTTGTATTCACAAGCAATACTGGTGCGAAAATGTATTTCTTGTGTAATCTTTATTGGGTTTAAGTAACCATATTCTGTATCTCTTCCTTCCTCTTCTATGCTGTGAAACAGATTAAATAGCATAAGAATCAACTGCTTTTACAAGCTCGTAAAATTCTCCTATGAAACTGTGTGGACCCGGTGCTTTTTGTAAAGGGGAAGACTAAACCACTGAACAATCCCCCTATTTTATTTGTATTTGAACTGTCTGGCTACTTTACCACTTTCAAAGTAAATTTTACATTTTTGAAATTTACATATTTAAGCCATGTTTTCAAAATTTCTTTTTTGTTTGTGTAGGATTCAGTAAACTAGTGTATATGTTTCTTTGAATTTCATCTATATTTATGAATATTCTCCTCTCTTATTTTTTGTATTACTTTGATATCTCACTCTTTTCCCCCCAGTTAGTCTATGGGTAAACCTTAGAGAAAATGGCAGCAAGTACTTTAAAGAGAATGATTTTTGAAATGAGAAAAAAACTTCCCTCCCCAGAAGATAGGAAGCTATATACCAACACACATACATGTATTTACGTAGGAATCTGCCATTTTCTATTCCAATTAATCTTGTAGTACCCTTAACAAATGAGATTTGTAGTGTTCTAATGTTTTTATACAACACTCACGTATATCAAAATATAAGTGAAAGAATGTGGTTCTATTTTACTAATAGTGTATGCTGATTACACACTATTTAGTTTTATTTTTGACACTGGTGTTCCAATGTTGATTATATTTTGAATATCTACCAGTCTATATATATCTACCCATAAATTCAATATGATTAAACATTTATCAAGGGGTAAGAAAAGTTAAATATCTGGAAAATTTTCCTAACTACCTAATAAGGGCTGAGATCAGGAAATACAGCAGAATGAGATAAATAAGAAAGCAATTCTTTATGTTCAGTGTATGTTAATGTCAGAATGGTTATTTGTACTCACTATATCTTCCCTGAATCTAAAATTTAACTTTTATTAGTCATTATTTTGTTGGCTGATCTGAAAAGTAAAAGAAATAATGCAATATTAAGTGTCTTAATTGTGCTGGGTAATATTAATCACATTTCACTTATTTTATTCTAATAGGTAAGGTCTGGTAATCTTGCAAGGAGTACAAATTTGGAGAAAGACGATATTTAAACTTGGCCTGTTTTGTGTATAAATGTGAAATTTTCTTTTCTACAAAGCGCATTCGTAGCACTAGAGAGGTCGTTTCTTATCTGTTGGTAGGAGATAGGTTGAAGGCAGAATTCTAATAACTTTTCAACACATTGATGCCTGTAGGTTTTTTTTTTTCCCCCTCTTGGGAGTTGGGACAGTGGTGGCTCTAGTTATGTCCAGAATTGCTCTGACAAGGCTCTGTGTCATAATAGGTGCCAGATGCACTGCTGGTACCCAATAACTAATGGATAATGATAGGACATATTCACACCTTGGAAATAAGGTGGTGAAATTTTTGAATCTTCTTATAGAGTTCAGCATGACGGGAATTCCCATGGTGGCACACAGGACGAGGATCAGTCCCAGGGACAGCAGGTGATGACAGAGGGCCCTGCCTCAATATGTTTTGTACAGGAAATCACAGCTTTGGTCTGCAGAAGCTGGTGAGTTTTCATCAGTTGTACACCTGTGGTGTTACAGACTTGTGAAATCTGTCAATCTGAAAGGATTCTGAAAGCCAGAGAGTGACTTTTATTACAGATGACATTGGCATCCCCTGGCATTGATAATTAAATGTATGAAGTGAGAACTTCTCTAAAAACAATAAAACAAACATAACTTTAAAGGCAATAAGTAGTGGTCATGATTTTCACGTTGAGGATGTGAAGAAAGAGCTTTTGATCTCATTTATAGCATCTCATATTACTACACAAAGTATAGACAAATAGATAAAATCTGAGTGCATTTAATCCTTTTTAAATTCTTTAATAATTTCAGATTCTTTTTTATAAAAGTTGTCTGCTAGACAATGGTAATTGGGTGTCAGACTGATGCCTAAGGCCATTTCTCTCCTACAAGAAAAGGAGGAATTGCAATATATTACTGTCCCAGTGGGAGTCTGCACTGAATAGCTTCACAAAAAGTGACCCTGACTTAGTCATTTTGAACTTTGCCAGGAAAACTATGAACTCTATTAACATTTAGTGGCCCTCATCCAGTATTACATGTGAAAAGTGAGGGTAACTCCATTGGTTTGGGGTTTATCTTTTCCCACTTGTATACCCAAAGGGCAGCTCATTTCAATGGAGAAAGGAAAGAACAGATGGGACTAGTCCACCTGCTCAATTCCTCACAGAATCATCTTGGGTAAGTCAGAGAGCCATGGCAACTATATCCTTCCTATGCTCACTGAGTCACCACTTGACCATGCAGTTCTGGCCAGCTCTTGAGTTCCTGCCTGACCTAAAGGTCTGTTCTCCATACGCCAGGAAAAAGGACAGGGTCACAGGAGTAGACTCACTCCAGGTCAGGACGACCTGTGGTTCTTAGATACAGACATTGGGCTTTTTTAAAGTAATTATTTCCCTTCTAATCTTTTCCTGGTTTATATTTTCATCTTCTCTAATTTGCCCTAGTTTCTTTTGTTGTTCTGGAAACAGCTTAGTTTTGAAAGGCCACATCCCTCTGTTTTAGGGATTGCACAGAACACTTTGAAAATCTTTGGGTGGTTTAATTATTTTGCTAGCAAGATATCAGCCCTTAAATATGATATTTCATAAAGCATCACACTAATGCTGTTTTATTACCATGTTGTAAGGCTGTGGGTTTATAGCAGTCTAAAATATTTAGAAAGACCATGAAAATGTAGTCAATTAAAACAGATATAATGTGTCTTAATGAAAACACTGATTCAATTATTCAGCTTCAATGTCCTTTCTCTGGGATGTACGTAGATTTTTAGATTTAACCTGGTTCATTTCTGGTCCTCTGAAGTAGTGTCTGTGATTAACCTGTGTCCGCTCTCTCCCAGACCCTACTGTCTACCTCTAATTCATTCCTGGTGAATGATGGCAAACTCATAGCCTTTGGTAGCTTTTTGTTTCTTTCATTTCTCAAAGCTACCTTATCTTTTCTTCTTCTGTGTCTTAAAGCTTTGATTGGGCATGCATTTGGGAGCTTCTAGGGTTTTATTTACCTTAAGATCCCTAGATTGGAGTCTGATTAAGTTCCTGCCAAGGACCATCCAGGAGTCAGCAGTCCTGCCTCTCCACGTTGCCCTGTCAGCAGGATCTGTTCAGCACTGAGGCCAAACCTACTCTGGGCTCTGGAAGGATGGCTGAGACAGCTTATCCAAATGTGCATGCTCAGGGGATGCAGCTTGGGGCTCCCCTGTAGCCTATGACTCCACAATTTACTTTTGGGATTTAGAGAAGTAGAGTTAGATTGCACATGTATCACCCATTTGCAAAATACTGACCAGTTGGAAAAGGCAGAAACCAGTCAAGCTTATGAATAAAGGATGAGGTTGCCTGAGTATGGCACTGTCTTCCTTACTAGAATTTTTCAGCTCTTAGCTCATGGGGATTAGGACTAGGATTACATCACTGAGGGAGTGCCAGTCTTTAGGTTGTTCACACAAGTGAGCTAAGGGGCTTTTCTGAGCAATAGTGCTGTGATCTCAAACAATTCCTTTCTTTTTGTTCTAATGATGAATGTGAAAGAGAAAAAGCAATTATGTTTGCTTTCTCAATTCTAAAAGTTTTACCTATGGATCAACAGGTCATGAGTGTACACATCTGATGGGCTTAGAACTTCTGTGGGGGGTGAGTCTGAGCCATGTGAGACAGAGGTCTGGAGGGACTCAGCTTGCTGATGTAGACTACTACCCTGCCACCATTCACCAGGAACGAATTGGAGGTGGACAGTAGGGTCTGGGAGAGAGTGGACACAGTTTGATCACAGATTACTCTGACTACTGTTGCCTGAGCCAAACACTTGCCATTGTGTGTCTGAGGACAAAAGAACCAGGAAAAAAACTAAACAAACTTGTAATCAGTGAAATAGCCTCTGCAAAATCTCTGTTAAGAATGTTGGATCCTTCCTTGCATTTGACACGGGCCTCAGGTGGTCAAACACATGTGCTACTCAGAGAATAGATATTTCAATGAGGAAACTTGAATGTCACACAGCTGAGGTTGATTTCAGGGTGGATCAACACAGATTTTGTGCAGTAAGATTCCTAGGAACCAAGTTTAGTATATGGTTAGAAACTAAAGGAAAGTGAGGAGAAAGGAGAGGAACTTCTAACATAAGAATTCAAATGACTGCTTCTGTTGGTGGTGAAATGGTACCAGGTGTTAGTCTTTGGTTCAGCCAGCTCAGTCCTTGAGTTCAGGCTAAGAAACAATTCAGAGTCAAGACTCAACCTATAAGAGAAAGTTTGGTTAGAAAGTCACAAAGGTACAAGAAATGAGTCATAGAAGAAATGGGCTCAGGAAACAAGTTACAGAAGCAAAGAAAGGCTCTTGGAACTTACAAGAGGGAGGGAGAGAGAGGGAGGGAGAGAGAGGGAGGGAGAGAGAGGTAAGGAAGGAGGAAGAGAGAGAGAGAGAGAGCCTTGTCTTAAGGGCTTTTATCCGGAGGTCTCAGGGGAGGATATCAATAGAATATTCATCAGCTTTTCAGGTAGGATCCCTTAGGATCATGGTCTTCACTGATTGGTCCATGCCAGGGCAGGGGTACATTAGTCAATGCAGCTGGTGCTGATGTCAGCCATGGCATAAGTTCATCTGATTTTGTCCCTTCTCTGGGTTTGGAGCTGAAACACAGCTGAAGCCTAGATGTCATCTCCAGAGGTTAATGCTTAAGGGAGTAGTTGTACAGGGGTTTGTAGTTTTGCTCATTGCTAGGCACCCGGGGCTTTATGCCCTGGTGACCCTCTGCACCTGGCCTATCCTTTCTCTTCTGCTCATACCTAAAGACCTACTGCACTTTGACAAGAAGCCTCATTTTCAGAGAACTGAAGAAAGTGCTAGCAAAACACTGAAAGGATTCAATGACAACCAGGAAACTCTAGAAATAAAAACTCTCAGGCAGATTGAGACAAAGGAATAGATGGAAAAATGCCTCGTAATTTCTCTAATAAATGGAAACTTAGGTTTTCTGTGAGAGGCTATTTTAATAGGATCTTGTGCTGTTGAGAGAAAAGTACACTTAGTGCAAATGTTGAGATAATAAACATTTATTACATATTAGAGAAAATCCAAACATAAGTTATTTTTATGTCAGTAAAATTTACACTTAATCTGAATTATTTTCTTTTTCTTTTTCCTATATTAATTAAATTAGTTTTTTTATTTTTTATAATATATTTTATTGATTATGCTATTACAGTCATCCCATTTCTCCCCTCCACCCTGCACACCCCCTCCCACCCACATTCCCCTATTTTAGTTCGTGTCCATGTGTCATAAGTTCTTTAGCTTCTACATTTCCCACACTATTCTTGCCCTCCCCCTGTCTATTTTCTACCCACCATCTATGCTACTTATTCTTTGTATCTTTTCACCCCTCTCCTCCTCCCACTCCCCTGTTGCTAACCCTCCATGTGATCTCCATTTCTGTGTTTCTGTTCCTGTTCTAGTGTTTGCTTTTGTTTTAGGTGTGGTTGTTAATATCTGTGAGTTTGCTGTCTTTTTACTGTCATATTTTTTATCTTCCTCTTCTTAGATAAGTCCCTTTAACATTTCATAGAATATGGGCTTGGTGATGATGAACTCCTTGAACTTGACCTTATCTGAGAAGCACTTTATCTTCCCTTCCATTCTAAATGACAGCTTTGCTGGATAGAGCAATCTTGGTTGTAGGTCCTTGCCTTTCATCACTTGGAATACTTCTTTCCAGCCCCTTCTTGCCTGGAAGGTCTCTTTTGAGAAATCAGTGGACAGTCTGATGGGAACTCCTTTGTAGGTAACTATCCCCTTATCCCTTGCTGCTTCTAGAATTCTTTCCTTCATTTCAATCTTGGCTAATGTAATTACGATTATGCCTTGGTGTGTTCCTCCTTGGGTCCAACTTCTTTGGGACTCTTTGAGCTTCCTGGACTTCCTGGAAGTCTATTTCCTTTGCCAGATTGGGGAAGTTCTCCTTTATTATTTGTTCAAATAAGTTTTCCACTTGTTGCTCTTCTTCTTCCCCTTCTGGTACCCCTATAATTCAGATGTTGGAACGTATAAAGATGTCCTGGAGTTTCCTAAGCCTCTCCTCATTTTTTTGAATTCCTGTTTCTTCCTTGTTTTCTGTTTGCTTGTTTGTTTCTTCCTTCTGGTCCACTCCATTGATTTGAGTCCCAGTTTTCCTCCCATCTCTATTGGTTCCCTGTGCGTTTTCCTTCATTTCACTTATTGTAGCCTTCATTTTTTTCATCTAATTTGTGAGCAAAATCAACCAATTGTGTGAGCATCCTGATCACCAGTGCTTTGAACTGTGCATCTGATAGGTTGTCTATCTCTTTGTCACTTAGAGGAATTGACTCTGGGGCTTTCATTTGTTCTCTGGTTTGAACCTTTTTTTTGTTGTTGTTGCTTTGTTTTGTTTTGTTTTGTTTTGGTCTGGTCGAGGCTGTTATGTAGTGAGGGATGGAGCCTTAGGTGTTCCCCAGGGCGGGGCAGCCCAGTCGCTGGATAGTGACACTGTATGTGGGAGCGGGATCTGAGAGGGAACAATGGCACTTGCCCTTCTCTCTCTTTGATTCCAGTCCCTTCTGCCTCTTCCCCTTCACCTGGATTATCTGCACACAAATGTGGGACCACCTGGTCAGCCAGTCGCCATGTGCAGCTTCACTGGATCTGCACAGTTGCCACCCCGTGCCCGGGCTCTGCTAGCCGCCGCTTGTGCGCCTGGGAACTGTCTGCCACTGCTGCCTGTGTGCCCGGGTTCGCACCTCCACTTTTTCCTGCTTTGACTCTGCCCCTATTACTGGTCTAGATGAATGGTTGTTGGACTTCCGTACAGTTCAATTTTCTATCAGTTCTGGTTGTTTTCTTGTTTCTAAATATTTGTTGTCCTTAATTTTGGTTGTGAGAGGAGGCGCAGTGTGTCTACCTACACCTCCATCTTGGCCCGAAGTCTCTGAATTAGTTTTAATATAGAGAACAACAGTTGGTTTTATCTCAGTTTCCCTTGTTTTTTGGCCTATTAATTGATCATTTTATGTCTATTTTGATCATTTAATATTAATTGATCATTTGACTATTTTGAGGAACATGAACCATTTTCCATTGTCTAGCTAAGGAATTAAAGATTTAGAATGTAGGCAAACCAGAAACTATAGCTCAGAGAAGCTACTGTGTCTCCTTAGAAGGAACAGTGTCCTTTTTCTTTTAGTGTTTCTTTATTTGTAGTTAGTCTTTGTCTGAGATTTTAACATTTATTGTCCACAGGATCATAATCTCTTTTAGGGCACCAAAATCATTTGCCCTATCTACTTTCAGACTCACAGGGCAAGGTAATTTCTTAGAATGCATTTCTCAGAACGTGCACCACTGGCAGTAACTTGTGCACGGGAGTTCGGTAGCTGTTCCTGTCAGTGGGATGGCATTCATTGTGAGGTTAGTTCCGTTTTATATTGATTAGTTGTTCCTTCCGTACTCCAAGGACACTGGTTTTCCTTTGCAGAATATATCTTGAGCCACTGTTAAACTTTCAGCATTAATCTATTACAGCTCTCTCCTTTGTGTGGCTGAAGGGAATTTTCAACTCACCCAGCTTTCTTGTATATAACAAATTGCATTTTGTGTTCCCACATGCCTTATAGTGCTGGTATTGTTTATTTTTGTTTGGGAGTCCTAGGGACCTCTCGATCTCACTGGTTCTCCTAGCAGCTGTGCAGTAGATTTCCAGAATACCCATGGTAATGAATAATGATTTATGATCATCACAGCTTACAATTTAAGAGGTTGTTGTGATCTTTTCTTGCCAGATAGGCCATTACAGTAAGGAAAATCTCCTGAGTGTTTGTACCTTTTATCTTGCCATTGCCTTATCACCAAACAACAGTCCATTGGCTACTGAATTAGAGATAATTAAAAATTTAAGAAAATGTCATTCAGCCAAGTCTGACTAGCAGAGAGCAGAGACACTGGAAATAGCATGTCATTTCTAAGTTAAAACATCCTACTTTTTGTAGTGTTTTCATTTTAAAATGAGAAAAAGGATGACATTTGGATGTCAGATAACATTTCTGACACATTTTTCATGCCTACATATGTGGTTTTAGTTTTGGTTATGAAGTTGACTTAAAGTATTTTGGAACATTAGTATAGGACTTACAAAAGTAAAAGTTATTTCTTTCACTCTAAGTACCCAAGACTTTTGCTGCTGGGTAAACTAAACTCATAAAAGAGTTTCTATAATCTAAATCACCAAACTTACCTCCATTTTATCTTCTCTTTGAAATAGAAAAGAGAAACAGAAAAGATGCATTAAATATGACGAGGTTGTGCTAAACTTTTACTTTACGCAATACTGCAGGTTAATCACCACATCCATATCCCTCCCATTCCCACCTCCTGCTTCCAAATCAATCACAAGACACTTCAAATTATGTGGGATTTGGTTCTATAAACGTTAAGACTGTACAAGTTAATGAAGTGCTATCGACTCCTTTAATCACCTCATTCTCCTACCAAGAATTCCTCCTTATCCTGCACGCAGGTGTGGCTCCCTGGAAGGGGGACCAACTGCTTTGGTTTGACTGGGCCTGTTCCAGTTTTATAACTCAAAGTCACATGTTCCAGGAAATGCAGTCCCAGGCCACCAAGACAGCTGGTCACCCTACTCTGCAACTATGTTCTGGTTCATGAGTCTCTCCTATGGCCATTACTGATTCAGCGGGTGGTGTACATTACTGTCAAGTTGGAGCATTGCCTTCTTTGTCTTTGGCATTCTGAATGCTGAACTGAGAGAAACACACTGAGAATAGGAGTTTTTTTTTTCTTTCAGCATAATTTTGTTAAATGCAACTTTTTAGAAAAGTTCAATAACGCTTGCACTTTGAAATCACCTGGGACTCTTAAAACATACTGCTGAGTAGTCATTGGCCCCCAAAATGGATTTAATTGGTTTGAGATGGGTCTGGGTATGATACTTCAAAAAAATCTCATCTGACAGTTCTTAGATGTAGAACTGTCCCAGGGTCCAATCCATTCCTTTAGAAAGATATAAAAACTCACAAACTGGTATTGAAGCTTCTAGAATTGCCTTGATTTCTACCATTTCCAGAGCTGGCTTATTCAACACTTTCTTGGATTTCATGGATTTCTTGGATAATTTACAAAAACCCCTTTGAGACCAAGGTCCATAAATTTAGTGCCTATTTTTTCTTTTATGTATTTTATTGTTGCAGGTCTTACAGTCAAGTTTTCAATCCAGACAATACTCCAGTATCCTTACATCATCTTTTAAAATGATTAATAATGATGAAAAAATGACCTTGAATTGTTTTCCCTATTTTGCAACCAAACCCCTCCCCTACAAATATTATACAAACATAGTTTTGTTTCAAGTTTTTACTTTGGGTAAATTAAATGGAGAAATAGATTGAAGTGGGGTACAATAATGAAGGAGAGACTTGTGCTCAGGACTTAAAGACTAGTCTTATAATTAAGGCCAGAGCTTCTGCATGGCACGTACTAAATAATTAACTGTTGTGAATCGATTGAATTAATGGGTTAATGAATTAGTGTATTCCATAATTACTTGCATCAAAAACCATATGATCATTCAGAATTAGGTTCTGGGAAAAATTGCTATCCTATATGAACTGTTATGCTTTACATTTGAAATACAATATTAAAACAACTATAGCACTGTATTTACTTTTATTTTTGTCTTGGCTGCCAGGCAACTTAGAACTAAAATTATGCTCAATTAGGAAGAATATTTCCTTATGTTAAATGCGTTTTTATTTCTTTTTCCTCTATAAAGTTTGCAATTTTAAAAATTCAAATTGTCTTATCTGAATCTTGTATATTAAGCTACTTAAAGTTTCTTTTGAATTGTTAGAGACTATGAAGAACAAAAGATATAAAATGAAATGTTCATAAGGGCCACTATACTAGTTATTAATACTCATGTGACATACTTTCAGAAATTGCTCTAAACTGTTCCCCTTTTCCCCTGAAATTAAACAATTAAAAAATACTGAAAAAAAAGGAAAAAGAAATTGAAGACCTTCTTTTAAGTTATAAATGCTGATAAATAAATAGTAGGTTAATAAATTTGGGAAAAAATGTCAGCAGGTAAATGGGGAAATAGTTTTAAAATATGTTTCATACAAAAAGCTATTATTTTAATGTATAGAGGGTTCTTATAATAAAGATATATAAACATAAAGACAAAACTCCAATAAAAATGGGCAAAGATCATAATACAACAATTCACAAAATAAAAAACTAATAATTATATCAGAATATGTTCAGCATTTAGAATAAAGCAAATTAAGACAAAGATGAGGTGATAGGCTTATTTGTTTATTTTTTAAATAGGCAACAATCTTAAAGATATTCAGTGTTGTCAACTTTTTTAATAAAAATAAGTCTTGGTTGGTATCAATAAATGGAAATGAAACAGTATTTCTAGAGGACTAATTGATAATATAGATTAAAGTATTCATATACTTCCACCATTCTAAAAATTAGTACTCACATCATATATGTTATGCATAATAAAAATTGAACACACATGATACAAAAATGCATATATATGCACATATGTGCATACACATACACGTACATGTGCAGACAATTAACTAAAATTTTGCTAGGGAATTGATCTGTACTACTATTATAGATGAGTTTTTGATTTTCCTTTTTGTAATTTCTGCACTTCTTCAATGGATATTATTTTAAAAAACAAAAAAATCCATTTTCTTGATTTCACACTACTACAGTCTTTGCCTTTGTATCAGCTGTTTCATACAGGGACACTGCTTTTGAGAAGTGGGCAAGACATTTCCACTGCCATCCCCTGGTGGGGATGGGATGGTCTTTGCCAGACTCTGAATTTACTGTTAGTGGTTGGGACATATTCATGAATTGGGAAGGAGGGGGCATGTGAGGAAAGAAACCTAGCAAAGTCATGCTTTCATTCAATAAATTTTTTTCATAACTACAGATATGTGTCTTGGTTATACATATTGTAGAAAATTATAAATTTGTAATTTTTTTATTAATTCTAGATGGAAGGGAAGGGAAGGAGAAAGAGGAGAGAATCGTCGAGTGAGAGAGAAACATCTGTGGGTCACCTCTCACAAGAGCCCTGACCAGGGACCCAACCCACAACCCTATGCTTTTAAGGATAATGCCCAACCAACCAAGCCACACTGGCCAGGGCTAAATTTCTATTTTAACTTGTTTTTTAGAATTAATATTTTTCACACCATATTGGATAAGATATAGATGCTAATTATGATAACAGAAAATTTCTTTGGAGGGTTAAGAGTTATCATCAAAGCTTTTATGTGAATACTTAACATTTTGAAATAGAAGGTTTACTTAAAAGTTGAGAATATATTGATCATTCTTATTTCACTCTGAGCATTGTCTATTCCTTATATGAAGTGTATTTATATGCATAAGATTGATAATATACATAAAACCAAATTTTGTAAGAATTTGTTTAATAGAAAATTTTTGTAAAAATTATTATTATTATACATTCTTAAATGCTAGGTATGGGGCTAGGTGCTTACATACCCTGTAACAATTCTTTTATCAACCATTCGAGGTATCCTTCCCATTACAGTGATGATAAAAATAGGTAGTTTGCTCATAAATGAAATATCTTGTTTTACCATCTTTATTTTTAAAATGTATAATTGGAATCTGTCATCTTCTAAGTGATATGCTTGTTTCACATTGACATGAAACAAGCATTGTTTCTATATTGGTTCAATATAGTCTTCTAGTAGGATATGCATTTAAAGTGATCATAAACTGTGTATTTGTTAATATAATATAGTGAAGTAGAATTTGAGGTTATTGCTTTAGAGTTCTTGCTCATAATTTTTGAATGTGTACTACCACAAATTTATTGCTACTATTAATTGGTGAGATGTCTGAAAAACTCCATTAAGCATTGAGCAGGATGGTTCAGACTCACTATTTTAAAAGAGCAAATATAAAAACAAAATACCATATAGGTGAAAGAAAACTAAAAGACAATAAATTGCACATATATTTTATTTAAAAAATAATATTGGTAATATGAATTATCTTATTATTCTATTTTTTATTAGAACCTGCATTTCCAAAACCACTCTCCCAAGAATTTTGATGAAGTCAGTCTATGTTATGCTTTTTTAAAACCTTTAGAATAACGTGTTCCATGATCAAATAAGTTTGGCAAATGCTGTGCAGTGAAATTGAACAAGTCATTTGGTGTGGGACTTCACAGTATTTTTAAGTGGTTGATACACTTTGTAAATCTCCAAAAGAAAACTACGGCATGCACCATTTCTCCAATACATTTTACCACAGATTCCTATTTAAAGGGAACATACCATGGGACTCTCGTCTTATGAAATAGTCTGAGAAAGAGTTTATGACATTTGGACCTGTATTGCTATAGTGGAAATGATGAAAAGGACTTTATCGTTGGCAACCAACGTGCACACTCAGGTAGCAATACTTATCCTCAAATAAGGAAGTATTTCTGGGTAATAACTATTATACTTCCAAACAGTACTTATATCTCTGTTGGTTTACTATACTGATATGCGATTTGAATTTAAAGGCCATTTGTTTATTTTTTTGGTTTATTTTTTATTTAATCTTTTTCTGTCTCTTTTAAAAAAATTGATTTTATCATTTTTAAAAAATATATTTTATTGATTATGCTATCACACTTGTCCCATTTCTCCCCCTTTGCCACCCTCTCTTGGCACCCTCATCCCCCCAGCAATCCCTCCACTTATTTCATGTCCACGGGTCGTACATGTAAGTTCTTTGGCCTCTCCATTCCCTATACCATTTTTGACATCCCTATATATTTTTTACCTACCAATTATGCTTCTTAATCCCTGCAACTTTTCTGCCATTCTTCTCTTTCCCCTCCCAGCTGATAACCCTCCAAATGATCTCCATGATTCTGCTCCTGTTCTGGTTGTTTGCTTAGTCTGTTTTTTTAGATTTGGTTGTCGATAGTTGTGAATTTATTGCCATTTTAATGTTCATAGTTTTGATTTTCTTTTTCTTAAATAAGTCCCTTTAACATTTCATGTAATAATGGCTTGGTGATAATTAACTTTAGCTTTAACGTATCTGGAAAGCACTTTATCTGCCCTTCCATTCTAAATGATACCTTTGATGTTTAGAGTGATCTAGGTTGTAGGTCCTTGCCTTTCATACTTCTTGACAGGCCCTTCTTGCCTGCAAAGTTACTTTTGATAAGTCGGCTGATAGTCTTATGGGAACTCCTTTGTAGGTAACTCTCTGCTTTTCTCTTGTTGTTTTTAAGATTTTCTGTTTATTTTTAAACTGTGGCATTTTAATTATGAGTTGTCTTGGTGTGGTCCTCTTTGTGTCCATCTTGTTTGAGACTCTCTGTGCTTTCTGGACTGGTATGTCTATTTCCCTCACAAATTAGGGATGTTTTCTTTCATTATTTTTTCAAATAAGTTTTCAAATTCTTGCTCTTCCTCTTCTCCTTCTGGCACCTCTATGATTTGGATGTTGATATGATTGAAGTTATCCCAGAGGTTGCTAAACCTTGCCTTCCTTTTTTGAATTTTTTTCCTGCTGCTCTGATCGAATGCTTTTTCCTTCCTTGTGTTCCAAATCATTGATTTGCTTCTCAGCTTCATCCTCTACACTGTTGGTTCCCTGTATATTTTTCTTTATGTCACTTAGTGTAACATTCATTTCTTCACTTTTGTTTTTCCTGTACTCAGTAAGTTCTTTGAGCATCCTGATCACCAGCGTTTTGAACTCTACATCTTATAGGTTGATTATCTCTGTTTCATTTAGTTCTTTTTCTCTTTTTTTTTTTCCTGATTTTTCATTTGGGCCACAGTTCTTTGTCTCCTCAATTTTGCAGCTTCCTTGTATTTGTTTCTGTGTATTAGGTAGAGCTGCTTTGACTCCCTGTCTTAGAAAAGGCACCTGCAAATTGTGTGTGGTGGTCTTAGGTAATCCCCAAGGCAGGGCAGCCCCCTTCACCTCTTTGTGGCTGTGTGTGTTGGGGAGGGTTTGGAGATGGAACAATGCCACTGCCTGACTTCTGGAGGTTTGCCTGGCACTCACCCTGTTTCCAGTCACTTCACCCACTTCCTGTATGCAACTGGTGCCCTTCCAGCTATTGCCCTTCCAGTTGTTGCCCTGATGGTGAATCCCAGAGTGGGTGGGTTTGCGTACATTCTAAGTCTGTGTGGGCCCTTTAAATGACTCTCCTGAAAATCTGTCAGTTTCTTCTGCCATTGCAACCCCCACTGGTTTTTAGAGTCAGAAGTTACGAGGATTTATTTTCCAGGAAAATAAATCCTCACTGGAACCCTGAGCTATGCAGTCTGGCCTGGGGCTGGGAGTTCTCACTCGTAAGGTATTCCTTCTGATTTGTATCCTCCACACACAAGTGTGGGACTGCTCCTTCATCTGCCGCCACCTCTCTGCACCACACCGAATCTCTGTGCATCTCTGCCTGTCCCCATGATTCCACCCCTCCTGCCCATCTGAATGAATGTGGTTGCTTTAAATACTTTCTATATAGCATGGTTTTCTGACAGTTCTGGTTATTATTTGTTTTGAGATATAGTTGTAATTCTCTCTGTCGTTGTGTGAGGAGGTGAAGCATGTCTACCTACACTTCCATCTTAACCAGAAGTCCTGATTTAATCTTTATTGTATTTTTCCATTACCATTTAGTCCCCTTATACCCCATCCACCCAGCAATCACCACATTGTTGTCCATGTCCATGAGTCCTTTTTCCTTTTTGCTCAATCTCTCCACCACCTCACCTCTCCCCTACCTTCTAGCAGTCATCTGCTCTCCTTCTCTGAGTCTGTTTCTGTTTTGCTTGTTAGTTTAGTTTGTTCATTAGATTCCATGTATGAGTGAAATCATATGGTATTTGTTTTTCTCTGACTGGCTTATTTCACTTAGCATGGTGTTCTCCAGGTTCATCCACACTGTTGCGAAGGGTAAAATTTTCTTCTTTTTTATATCTGAGTAGAATTCCGTTGTGTAAATGTCCCATAGTTGTTTTATGGGACATCTACTCATCTATTGATGGACACTTGGGCCATTTCCATTTGAATGAGCTGTATATTAGCACATGTATAATAACATTTGATAAACAGAACCAAATAATACATCATTTAAGAAGGTCTTGAAATACATTGTATTAACATATGACACTAAAATGATTGCCTTATAATATCCTTATTTAATTGCAACAGATATGTTTTTAACCTAAATGCAGCATCAAAAGGGATAGAGTATTTTTAGAACAGTGGAATTAATCTGTCTGATTCTGTAACGGTGACTACATGTCATTATACATTTGTCAAAACCCATGAATGTACAACAGTAAGAGTGAACTTCATGTGCACTATGGATTTGGGGTGATGATGTGTCAGTGTAGGTTTATCGATTCTAACAAATGTACTACTCTGCTGCAGGATACATAGATAGTGGAGGAGGCTGTGTCTGTGTAGGGAATTGGTATGATTGAAGATGGGTATGAGTAAAGACGGCTTTCAACAATTAGCCATCTTTAATCTTTCTTTCATTACCTTATCTCTTAAAATAAGAAAAAAATAAAAGTTTTAAAGACAGTACATGCAATAAGGAAAATTATTTAGTAAAAGTTCAGGAAGATTAATAACCACAATGTTCTGAGAAATTGGTAAATGTCTTCAGTATTTAATTCAGTGGCTTGATATGATGCCACCTTTGCCAGTACAAGAGAATCAAATATGATTTCTTTCTGGCTCCCAGGGCATCTCGGTGGTTCCCAGGGCAAGTCCCACTGGCGTGAGGGTGGGAAGAGACTTCTCTGTTGCAATGTCTAGTTACTGCAGAATATTTAATTTGCTACATGAAATAAGCTCTCTCTGGGCATTCTGACACCTGGAAAACATCCTTTTCCACACTTTTCCAGATGACCCCTAGGAGATACACTGCCACTCCAATGAGCAACTTTCTGCTAGTAAGGTTTTATCCACCTAATTTATGGGAGATAACTTTGAGAGACAGTGTTGTATAAACTGGTGAATATTTGATGAATCAGAACATATTATTACCAGTCCTTCTGACTGAGAATTTACTATTCTCTGTTTCTGGGTACCAGTAATTACTATATCTTGTTCTAATGAAGACCAATTTCACTCTCCACATGGTCTCATCACCACCCTATTAAAAGTTATGCTGACGTTTGCTAAGAGCTTTTAGCTATCTTTAATGTTATAACATCTAGATGATCTGTCAGAAAAATCTATTTCACTTTTTTATATTAGATATGAGGAGGAAATTGGCTAATTCTTTAATGAATATAATAATTTAATATAAAATCACAAATATGAGTTTAATTATTATTTACTTATTTAAATAAAAATGTAATAGGGAGATTAAATATAAGTAGAAGAGCAGGGAGGAATTTTATCTTAAAATGTAAGTGTAATTGAACAATAAAATAATTAAAATAAATGTAGTAGGGGACACAAGCCTTAAGCCTGGTGCTGATTATAAATAAATGTCCCCTCTGACCTGCATTTTACTGCCACCTCACAGGCCCTCAGTTTTCTCATCTATGAAATGAAGGATTTACATATTGTCAGTTACATTTAAAATTCAGTCTTTCCATAATGTTCAGTTAATGAGTATGAAAACAAATAAATACCAAGAGCACTTAAATTAGAAACAAGTATCTCCAGGATTACATGCTATAACTGTCAAAGAATGAGATTTGATTCAGCAAAAAAGGCTAACCGCATTTTGTTGTTATAGTGCTATCGATATATTATGGAAATGCTAATTTACATAATGTTAACTCCTAGCAAATTTCTGGGCAAGGTAGCAATGACATCATTTTTATTTTGGGGTCAAATTTCTTGAGAAAGTTACAGTATGGTCATATGGATTACTGAGGATTTATTCAGGTCTCTCTTTTTTAAATGTGTCGAATTGTGATACACTGTACAGAAAATCACACGGAGTCTAGACATTATTTAATAGCACAGGCTGCCAAATCACACTAGAGGCAGGCCCTGTAGCTGCTTTTCCGTTGTGTTTGGAGTGTGACTTAATTCAAAATGAAAGACAAGTAAAGTATTATATAAACTTATCTTTTTTGTTCACCTAGTAGAATGGATTAATTGTTCTTATCCCAGGAAAGGCCAAAAATAAATTAGCACCTGTCAACAGTGTGTTTGTGCTCGTTTTCTTAGCTTGAATTATTGCTGGTGTGGCTAGTGAATTTCAGACATACAGAACTTTTTCACTCATTGACCTAAGGCATGTGAAGTTCCAAAGACGCAAGACTTAAATAATTTGTGTATTTCATTCATTCATCCCCTACACATTTTGAGATTCTCCTTTATACCAGCCACTATGTTAAGGGATATTTTTTAAAAAAGTGAACAGGGAGAAACAGACAAATCACTGCAATTCTATGTAATTGCTGTGATGGTACAAGGTGCAGTAGTAGAATGGAAAATACAATACTGAAGTCAGTCCTGATGATCAGGAAATATTCCAGAGAAGGTGGTTAAGACTCAGAGAAAACTCAGAGGGAGCACTGGTCTTTGATCTTATGGACTGGAGCAGGTGGGTGGAGAGAGTTCAGAAAGAGGCATCACAAAGGTGGAGGCTTGGAGGATGGGGGAGCCTGTTGTATGTGAGACACTGGAAGCATGTGGGGTTCGTAGGGGTTACATTTGGGGAAGTTGAGACAGAGCAGGCCACAGAAGTCAGACCATGAATATTTTTATATTTTATGCTGGAATGCTGCATGTTGCTCTTGCTTCCCTACGCAGAGTTAATTTAACCTTGGGGTTAAATGTGGACATATGATTGGATACTTGAGGTTATTGGATACCAAAGCATCATCGTCTCTGAACAGAAATGAAACATCTTAAATAATTAGGAATTGCTGCTACTTGACACAAATATATAGTAAGAACTAAAAAACAAGCATCATGAATTTTACAGATTAAACACGAAATTTCAAAGAAATTTCTCTAACGAAGGTGAAGTTCAGAGCTGCGCACCCAGAGCCCCAGTGGGTTTGCTTTGTCTCCCCTTAGTCCTTGGAGTCTCTTTAGCACCGGACTTTGAAGGCTTCCCGGTCAATGATGCATTGCTGGCTTTCAAAAACAAATAGAGGGAGTTTAACTTTTTCTTGTAGAAATAAGAAATATGATATTTCCAGCAAAATAATTGAACTTCGTTACTGGTATTGAAAGACTCATCCATTATAGTACTTACTGTGCTAACAAGCTTAAGGAGTAGACTAAAAGGAATCTTTGACATATGAGGCAATACAGTGGCATTTGGTATTACTCTATGAACTAGAGAAATAAGGCAGTCCTGAAGGCAGACGTATGTCCCACACAGATCTCCCAGTCAGCATGAGGAGTTAATGATGAAGATTCAGGCAGTTTTGTTAGGCTGAAAATGACAGTTTATGTCATATTTCAGTACTATTGTAAAATGTCCAGTAGTTAAATAAAACATATAACACGAAACCAAAGAAAGATGTGAGACAATCACAATTATTTTCACTGGAGTTTCTCTTATTCATGGTCCACAACAACTTTAAGTTTTTTGGTAATCTTTTTATTTTAAAATGATTACTTCAAAGGAATTCAGTAACAAATGTCTCATATTAAATCAAGTTCATAATTACTTAATTTAATTAAACATGGTGATAACATGAAAGAGAACATAATATCATTTTATTCAGTATTATTTCAACAAACGAGTAAGGAAAAACATTTTGTAATTTAAAAAAATCAACTGTTGAAAGTTCTAATCACCATAAGAGAAGACAAAAAGCCTTTGTTTATTTCCAAAGGTGGACACAATAAAGATGTTAAAGAAAATTCTGCTTTCTTTCCCTATTTCACCCCCTAAAATCTCTCTAACCTGGCAAGGGGGCTTCATCTCTCAGCCTCCATTCTCTGTTTGGGAAAAGGATATACAACTTCACCTAGGATTAAATGAGATAATGTCTATACACTAAGACATTTTATGCAAATGTAAAGTGGCATTATTATTCTATTGGTTAGCAACCACAGTCTCTCTCAGATTATAGTAATTTTCCATTCTTTTTGTGGAATTTAAATGACCAATTTCCTGTAGGCAAGCTGGTCTCATGCTTTAGGTTCTTTTATATTTTGAAACTAAATTTCATATTCTTGAAGTTTCATATTGCCTTTTCATGAGTTTGTGGTTGCCATATTCTCACAATTTAGGAAATTAAAGATAAAATTACAAGTAATGGAAATGTATTATAACCACGTTCCCCCCTACCAGCCACTCAAGTTAAAAATCATAGGAGAGAGGGAATGACCATATTTTAACCCTCCAAATACAACACACAAACATATGGTACAATATATATACAATATTAATGGCATCATATACATATATAAATGATAACCTATTTATTATAATAGGGTATTCATAGAACTTTTTACATAATATTATAATGTAAGAATTTTTCCAGGTAACAAACACTACCTTCTCTGTAAAGGGACAGGTAGTAAATATTTCAGGTTTATGGGCCACAGGGTCTCTATCACCACTACTCCATGCTGCCATTGTAGCAGCCGTAGACAGTGCGTGAACAGATATGTGTTGCTGTGTTCCTGGAAAACTTTTTTAACAAATACAAGCTGAGAGCTGTTGTGGACCCATGGGTCCAAAGTTTATTAATCCCTAATCTAAACAATTACAAATCATTTTATTATTTAACCATAGAATTATTATAGTTCCCTACAGTTTTTAAAAAATATTTTCTCTTCCCTCACTTGGAATTTGCCTTAAATCCTTTTATTTAACATTGGGCTTATTTTTTCCCCCTGTGGTTAATTTCTAAGAACATTGTTAAAGTAAAAATTATTGGTAGTTATATCTCTTCTTTTGTTTACTTTTGAGAACAGTGAATTTTGTTCTTTTTTTATTAACTGAATAAATATGATATGTAACATTGTGGAAGTTGAAGGTGTACAGTGTGTTATGTTGGTACACATATATTATGATATAATTGCCACTGTAGCAATATTCATCATATTACATACTTATAGTACGAAATTATTATCTATATTTATTGTACTGTGCTGTAGATTTCTAGGGATTATTTACTACTCACTGCAGGTTTGTACACTTAAACACCATCGATCTTATTGACACTGCACCCTCCATCCCCTGGTGATTACAATTTTACTCTGTTTTTTCTTTTTTCTTTTTAACAGGTTTGGCTTTTTTTAGATTCCACATATAAGCAATATCATATAGAACTTGTCTTCCTCTGTGTGACTTACCTCACATAGCATAGTGTCATCATGGTCCATCCATGTTGTCATGAATGGCAGGATATATTTCTTTCTCATTGCTTAGTAATATTCCATATGTATATGTACTGCATTTGCTTATCCATTCACTCACTGATGGCCGTTTGGGTTGTTTCCATACTTTAGCCATTATACATGATGCTGTGATAAACATAAGACTGCATATATCTGGTCAAAATCTTGTTTCCATTTCCTGTGGGATATAACTAGAGGTGGAATTTTTGGATTGCATGGTAGATTTAATTTTTTGAGGAACATCTATATTGTTTTCCATAGTGGTCAGATCAATTTATATTCCCACTAAGCATGAAGAATGATGTATTTTGAGGAGGCTAGAATCCATATCATCAATTTACTTTTCTTTTTGGATGATTCTAACTTCCTACATAAATTAAATGGATAAAATGCCACTTTTCAGAAATTTTAATTCGTTTGCTCAAGTTTATATACTCCTGACTTGAATAAATTACTCAAAAATTATTTTTAACAGTCATACATATACATGAGGCAAAATTCTGAAACATACAAAAGGGCAAATAACAAAACATCTCCTCATACCGTGCTCCTCAGTCACCAGTGCCCCATTCCAGACAGCACCATTTTTTTTCCCATTTCTTGTGCATCCCTTTATTGTAGTTTAGGCATATCTAAATTTGATAGAAAAGTTTTGATGAATAATATTATTTCTTTAATGATTATTGGTCTTGCTACTTTTAAAAATTTCTTTTCAGTACAATATTTGGTATTTAAATTTTTTCAGAAATATATACATCTTATTAAATGTTTACATTTAATTCCACTTGGAGTTGTGTATAGTATTAACAGCAGTTAAAATCTTGTTTGTAAACAATTTCCCCAGTTTTGTTCTTACATTGTACTTATTTGCAACTGGAATTGATAAAGTTAATAAGGGAGAAACCCTCTGGTTTCGTGTTGGTGTGTGTATGTGTGTTGCCGGCTCTTGCTTTCATTGATTTTTTTCTTTTTCTTTTTTGCTTTTTATTGTCTTGTTTTTAATTATATCTGTAAGTCTCTGTTTTGTGAGAGTATAACAAATTATTATTTATTAAGTTACTCATGTTAAGTTTTATTTCTCCCATCTAACTTGGTAATTTTTATTGAGCATGTTTCTTTATTTCTTTTTGCCCTTGTTTCCTTCATTTCATTGGATACATTAATATTTCTTTATTAGTTTAGAAGTTATATATTCCACTCTGAGACAGCTAGGGCTTACACATAACTTATTAAAGCCCATCCTCAATTTCTTAAAGTTAGTAATCTATATATCTTCTTCTAAGTAAAACATATCTCTTAGCACCGCCCCCCCCGCCACCTCATTCTGCTTTTCTCCATTACTCCTCATATTCATACTTCTAGAACTTATTTCTGGAGTGTTAACAATATACTTTTGTTATTACTTTGCTTACTTTGGCAACTCCATAAAGTTATTTACTTGACCTTATTTTTCATATGAGTCATAGTGTTCTGCTTGTTTTCAGAAATATGCTGAAACCTCTAAGGCCTTGTCTACTCGTTTTGTCCTATCATTTAAGTGATGTTTAGCTGTTTATATAATGCCGGGCTTGAAGCTTTTATTCCTCATCATTTCGAATATATTAATCCCATGTTGCTTTATGACCTGGGTTGCTTTTCAAACCTGATTTTCAATCTAATTTTGTTCTTTGTAGGTGATCTGGTCTTTGTTTCAGGAAGGTTTTAGAATGTTTAATTCACCCTCGTTTTCTCAAAGTCCTCTGCATGTTTCTAGCTGTGGAGTTTCTTCATCTCTCCTTCCTTCCTTCCTCCCTGCCTCCCCCTCCCTCCCCCTTCCCTCCCTCCCATGGCATTCTATGAGCATTATTATCAGAGGAAAATATTCATCGTAAATTTGAAAAAGTCTTATCCTTAGTTTTTAAATATGTCATCCCTTTTTATTAGCTTTTATTTGGGAGTTTCTAATATGTGAATCTTTCTTTCCTTCCATGTTCTTTCATCTTAATTTTTATTTCAGAAATCCTGTTTTTTTTCTCTTTCAGTGCCCTTTTGAAGAGTTACCCTACTTGACCTTCCAGCTTTCTAACATTTTTCTTTGCCAATGTTCATTCTGTTATCAAAACCACTTGCTTAGTTCTTTATTTGAACCATTGTATTTTTGATAGTATCTCCATTTGGTTTCTCCAAATGATGACCCATTTCTGTATCTTATTTCCAATATCTTCCCTTATCCCTTTGAAAACACACTTATTTTATATTAATTCTGCTTCAATTATTATAATTTTAAAAAATTTATTGAATTTTTCAAACAGCATATAAACCTAATAATATTTAGGTTTAAATATTTTTCCTCATGAGATCATTTCCTTAGGGTATAACAATGTGTTCTTGGGGGAAAAGTCCTGGTAAAATACTAGATTGTATCCCTCCTGGAATATTTCAGAAGGGGGGAGATTCTTTGGCATTGTAATCCTTCAAGATGGACCACTCTCATTTTCCTTGCCCCAGGAAATGACTTTCAACTCCATCATTCTACTTACCCAAATGCTGGCTCAATGAGTTGTAATCATCTAGTCCTCAACGTATTTTGCAAGCAGAGGGAATGCTCAGGGCCCACGGTGAGGCCACCCTTGTTCTTATCCACGCCCTTTCTGGGCCAGAACACTGCTTTCAAGTTACCCTGTCATTCCAGGCTGGTGCTAGGCTGATATGACTGTGGATTTTATTTTACATTATTTATCTCAATTTTTTATATGCCACACAAGCTATGGAGTGCTCAACAATGTGCTAAAGTGATGTCAAGGGGAGTAACGAAGAACGACTATAGAAAACTCATACTATTTCCAAGTGACTCCCAGCCTTCTCACTCTGGATTTCCATTCCTGCCCGTCAGCATATGTCACAGAATTCAGGCTCCTTCTACTTTCCTCAGAAGATTTTCAAGTCATCTAGGACATTTCCTCACACGCATCAGTCTCCCTTTCACTTGGGAGTGCATCTCCAGGGTTGCACTGTGGTGAAGGCAGATGCTAAATTCCATGCCAATTCACTTTTTCAGTAGGAGGTGAAATCCAGTTGTTTCTTTTAAAAAGACTTATGAAAACTATGACTACTCTACATTCACGTAAGCTAAAAATGTCTGTTTTATACTCGAATAATATTTTGGTACGGTATATTAATTAAGGGCCACAGTTTCTTTCCTTGGGGCTTCATGTGTAGCACTTCACTGCCGTAAGCCATTCTGAGAACTGTCTGATTATTTTCCCCTTTAAAGTGCCTTGGTTTCCTTGCTTTGATTTTCAAGATTATTTCTTTATACATTAGGTCTAGTGTTTAATAGTTTTATTATTAGGTCTGGTTATTACTTATATAGTAATATTTATTTTTTCTGAGACACCAAGTGCTTCTTAAAATTGTAGATTCAATCATCCTTTATTTCTGAAGCTTTTTAATTAAAAATAAAAAAAATTCTGTTTCCTGCATATTTTCTCATTTTTCCGAGTCACCCATTATGCCTAAATTGAATCTGTATCACATGCATGTCATTTTCTTTAGAAATTCATTGATAGTTTTTTCACTTCTGTTAAGCTTTCTTCTATGTCCCTCTTATTCTTTATTTTTCTGCTTTCAATGTGGACTGCATTTTGTGACAGTTTTATTATTTGCAACTTCTCTTTTAAGTTCTGCCAAATTACTTTTCATTGCCTAATCTAATGTTTCCTCATTGCTTTCTTAAATCCTTGTATCTCTGCTGTAATCTCGTATTTTATAGACCTGGTATTTTCTTTAATTTCATTTGAATTCTTGGAAATGGCTTAGGTCAGGAATTTTAACCTGTTCTGTAGCAACTTGTTTTAAGAGCTATTTTTTGCCATTTGTTTTTTCTGACTCCTTTCTCGCTTTCTGAATATATATATATATCTGAAGATATATATATATAGCTCTGAAGATATATATGTACATACACACACACACACACACACATACATACACACTGCACTTGTTCTCTTTTATTACTGCTCATTTTTTTAGTAAACAACACACAAGATTTAATAGCTAAAATGAGCCTAAACTGTATGGGAAACAAAAGAGGTCATTTAAAAAATACATGTATATGCTTTCCAAGTTTGTCTGATCAACATGTAGAGATTAAACAATGATATTTTTAAATAACAGTGATTGTAGGACTCATCCTAATCATTTAATAATTAAGTTATGTGGGGGTCTATTTAGAATTTTTTGTTAGCCACTCATGGTCTCTAGAAACAATGATTTATTATTTATTCCTTCTCTGATACTCTTCCCTCTGAGTTTCTGATATATTGTTTTTCTTTTTGAAAAAGCTCTTCTAACATTTCTTGCAAAGCAGGTCTACTGGCAACAAAGTTCCACAATTTTTCTTTGAGAAAGTTTTTATTTCTCCTTCACTTTTGAAGGATAATTTCTCAGGATACAGAATTCTAGGTTGGTGGGTTTTTCCCCCCTCAACTCTTACATATTTTACTCACTCTATTATCAACTTGTTTACGTGGATTTAGAGGAGAAATCAGAAGTTATTCTGATTTATTTGCTCCATTATAGGTAAGTTTTTAATCTTTTACTTTCTATAGTTTGAAAATGATATGTCTAGGTGTAGTAAATTTTTTTTCATTTATTCTGATAGTGTTTTCTCAGCTTTCTGGATCTGTGCTTTGGTGTCTGACATTAATTGGAGAAAATTCTCTGTCATTATTGTTTCAAATGTTCCTTCTGTTCCTTTTGCTTTCTTTTCCTCCTGGTATTCTCATCACACATATGTTATACTTTTTAGTTGTACCACAATTCTTGGATATTCTGATATTTTGTTTTTCCAGTCTTTGTTTTCTTTGCTTTTCAATTTTGGAGCTTTCTGTTGAGTTATCGTGAACCTCAGAGATTCCATGTATAATCTACTAATAAGCCATAAAGGCACCCTTCATTACTAACACAGTATTTTGGAACTCTAGCATTTCTTTTTGGTTCTTTCTTACCATTTCCACCTCTCTTCTTACATTGCCCATCTGTTTTTGCATGCTGTCTACTTTATTCATTAGAGCCTTTAGCACATTAATCATAGTTGTTTTAAATTCTTTTTTTAACTTTAATTTTTTTTTAAATTTCAGAAAGAAGGGAAGAGAGGAGGAAAGAGGGGAAGAGAAATATCAATGTGAGAGTGAAACATCAATTGGCTGCTTTCCATATGCACCCCAAGTGGGGACTGAACCTGCCACCCTGGCACGTGCCCTGACCAGAAATTGAACCAGCGAGCTTTTGGTTTGAGAGACAATGGCCAACAAACTGAACCACACTGGTTGGGCTAAATTCTTGATCTGATAATTCCAAGATCTCTGCCATATCTGAGTGTGGTTCTGATGCTTGCTCTCTCTCCTCCACTTGTGTTGTTTGCTGTTTAGTATCTCTTGCAATTTTTTTTTTTTTTTTTTGATAACCAGGCATTATATACTCAGTAAAAAACTGCTATAAATAGGTCTTCAGTAGCATGGTGGTGAGATGTGAGGGGAGTAAAGGCATTTTACTGTTCTATGACTTTAGTCTTTTAGTAAGCTTATAATTCTGGAATGTGAACTTCACTTGTGCTTCTCAGTCACACCCTCTAACCTTCCTGCCTTAGGTGGGACAGGATGGGTGGAGTGGGCTGGAGTTAGGTATTTCCCTTCCCCCAAGTTAGTTAGTCTCTAAAACATCCCCAGCAGGTTAGGCTCTGGTTAAATAGTGTCTGTTCAGGGAGGAACTTTTTAAGAGCAATAGAATGCTCTGGTATATTTCAAAATGGTTCTTTTTCCCCATCACCTGCTAGAAACGTGAGGGAATTTTTCTCCAGTATTCACTGTGAGGACCTAGCATAGATACAGGAGTTAAAACTCACAAAAATGTGTCTCTCAATGACTGGGTCCCCCTGAAGTTTTTACCTTTCAGATTTGTTTACAAGGAGCTTCCAGCCACTCATCAATTTCAGTTCAGCTTTCCCTACCACCCGCCTCCCCCAACTTATTCCCACAGATGTTGCTGCTCCTGTAAATTGTTATTCTCTGTATTGCCTGTATTGTCTCTGTATTGTCTCTCCAATTTTGGAGGAAGTGGTTTGCCCTGTGGACTTGTTTCTCTTATTTTTCAGTTTGTTCAGTTTTTACTTATTAAGATGGAATGATGACTTCCAAGCTTCTTACATGCTGATCTGGATACAGAAAGTTCTACTTCTTGCTTTGAAATGTGTTATAATGGTTTCTCTTTGTATTCCTGACATCTTGAGGGGGTCAAACAGGTTCCGAAGTGCTTCTGTAGTCAGTCCTTTTACCTTAGTCTCTTGCTCTGAGTAAGGGAATTTTGTTTTGGTCCTTCATCACATGCCACTTACCTGAAGAAATCCATGCACCACACACTCATTTGGGGATAACAGCTCTGGACACCTTCCTTGCGTGTTATTTTTACTGCTGCCCAATTTAATTGCCAGAGTCCTTCGTTATATGTATATTAAATTTCAATGTCTTAATATTAACTTAATGAAAAAATGGAAGAGAAGGAAGCAGAGATGTTAATAAACTGCCATCTTAAAATTGGAAGATACTTATTTTATTTTGCTAAACATCTGAACCTCTCTTCTTTTGTCCACCAAATGTGAACATCATGCTATACATATTTTCTTAAAGGAGTAGCCATGTACACATATTTCTACCCTTAACCAGAATGGAATTGCCATGAGTTTTACAATCATGACTTTGTGTAACCTTCTTCAAACTAAATTCTTAGTTCTCCATCTCTCACATTAGTCTGTTGTCCCACTTTTTAGAAAAAAAAGAAATTTATGATCATAATGTTCAAGACTTATCCCAGTGGTATTTCTTTCCCTTCCCTTTTCTCATTACATAGATAGAATAAGTAAGATTTGTTGATCAATTGATTATGAAGCCTGACTTTCTCTAACTTCACTGCTAATAATGTTTTTCTTGACCAGTGATCTAATCACCTCAAGAACTGAGAAATAAAAAGTGGTATTTCTCCATGACACTATTAGTTGCCCCTGGGGACAGTGGATGGACTGACTAATTTGAAGAAAGAAGGATAACTTCACCTTGACCTAGGGGAATCAGAGAGTTAATATATGATACTTGTTTTCCATCCCCTGAGAAATGATAATGAGATTTGCAGACACATTCTTGTTCATAGATAAACCAAACTTGGAGCAACATGTGCTGTTATGCTTTTTTCTTCTCTAAATTACATTCAACTTGGAGCGCAGAAAAGTTCAAAATGTGATTCAATATTTCTCTGCCAACATGCAAACCATCAATGATGTCCTTGCCTTATTGTTAATGTAGTTTTAAAAAATGTCTTTGAACTATAAAATTAAAGTGAAATTGTTTTCATACCCATTTACTTCAAGTAAAAGGAATGCTTTCTGTATCACCAGAAGGAGAAAGGACACAGGGAGTGAAGAAACAATTAGTGTGCCTTTAATTGAATTACTTATTCAGATAAACGGCATCACTAGTATGGAGGAGATCAGCATCCAAAGTCCTTTTGTTTAGTGTCAGTCTCCAACTTTGAATTAAATAGAAGAAACACCTCAAGCTTTACAGCTTCAGTGTCCGATAGACAAGTCTGGTGAACATACAACATCACATACACAAAAGACTAATTTCAAAGACAACCAAAAGGATTAAGACCTCTGGTGTCAGATTCAGAATGCGTGTTTAGACTGGGTTGTCATCAGAGGGATTCATTGCTTCTCTTTGCTTAGATATATCTATGTCTAATGAATCATTCAGGGGATATTTACTGGGTACCTACTGCCCTAGAAGTAGCAATGCTGCAGACAGCATTAAGATATAAGATAAATCAGGCATGGGTTCCTCCCTTTAGTAATTTACAATGTAAGAGAACAAAGACTCTATATAACATAAAATAGAAAGTAGAAGATAGCGTTATTGAAAGAGTTCTTGAGAACACCTGGCCACTCCGTGTATTGTTGTACCGTGTTGTTCCACATCATCAACTCAATACAGAGCTTAGCCCTTTCTGTGGTTTCCACATCAAATGTACAAACAGCAACAAAAGAACAAAAATATTGACAGAACTTTAGAACTATAGTAGAAAGAACTTTAGAACTGTAGAAAGAACTACAATATTGACTGTAGATAGTTTGAAGATTTGGTAAAAAGAAAGAATGGATCATATCACAGAAATAAACAGAACCTTAATTTTTATATTAGAATTCTTTTCATTAACATGTATTTGGCCATTCTGCTATTTTGGCATTCATGCAGTCCTTGTATATAAGTACCATTTTCATCAACTTGATTTTCATCAAGTAGTGTGTTTTTAAGATTATGTTATCTATTCTGTGTCAACAGCCTGCACATGAGTATAAATAGTATATCTCTAATAAGAAAACAAAAGTGTTGTTTCAAGGCAAATAAGGAGATTTCAGGTCATTCATTACTTTGCATAACATCCACAAATGTTCATAGCAGACTGTTTATGAGGCATGGGACATGTATAGGGCATTGCTTTTCCATGGGGATCCAATTACTTCTATATGGTCCCTTTATGGGGAACTGGTAACCTAACGACATTTGTACATGGAATAAAAATTGGTCGTATGAAAAATGGCCCATGTAAAAAGGCATAGAAACTCAAGATATAAGACCTTGAAAGGATTGTAGAGATGCTGAGCTTAATACCCTATGTTACAGTTGAACATGGAAAGGTATACCCAAGGACACCTGGCTGTCTTATGACTTCAAGCAATTTATGACCTTCTCTTATAGTTCCTAAGATTTACATGCCATAAAGTGGTGGTATAAAGTCATAATACAGGGATTGTAGGACAAGATTTCACCCTTGAGATTTGTTTTTAAGACCCTTAGAATTTATGTGATTTTCCATCTCTCCAGATTGATCATTTCTGATGCTTTATAATGCATATTAATGCATAACCCAGATCCTAATCATTTCCATAGGAAAGCAAATATTAATTCAAAATATAATACAGAATCTGATTTTAATTTAAAAATCTAAATAAAAACCTTGCTCAGAATTAAAATCTTTTCTTCCTTAAATTCCTTAGCTCTTAGCTATCTCTTTAATATTTCTGTTTTGTCTTTATTACTTATATAATTATTTACATATTATTTCATGTTACATATGAAATATTACATATTTCTACTAATCAACTATAAGCACTCTGAAAATAGAGACTACCGTTTTGACACCTCCATCAAAAATAAGTTACCCCCTTATTTTTCTTTTAAATGCTCCATAAATGTTTGATGCTTTAATGAATAAATGAAAGGAACTTCTGCCTGCTGAATTTGAACTCATTACCTGCTATCTCCCTTTTTAAAATGTGTATGGTAATTAAGATAGAATGGAGCAAAGACCTATACTGTAGGTGAGCCAGTAGCTTTTCTGGTTGATTGAAGTTAACCTCTTGTCACAGTGAAATATCTAATCATAAATGGGACTGTTTTTTCTATTCATAGCTACCAAGCATTTTATTCTTTACACTGCTCAACATGCTTTATGTTTATGATCCTCCTTTATTTCAAACTACTTAACACATAATGACTTGCTAGGAGGATTTCTGTTTTTTTCTTTACTGTATGATACTATTTTGCTTTATGACTTTACTTGTAATATGAGTTCATTTTAGCAGAGTCACACAGTGAGTTTGTGATGAAGATGATTATAAGGCTTGGTACTTTTCATTTTATTTGTTATTCCTAATTGCTGACTTTTTTGCATCATTTAGAAGGATTTTTCATACACTATCTGCAAATTCATTCTATGGACCATTTTCCATTGCAGACGAGGTTGGTAACATCAAGCTCATTTCATTAAGATCATCAGGGCATGGTCAAGCATGAACGTGTTTTACAAGTGGTATTCCACATTGAGTCTTCGCTTACTTTCATTTTTGATGGAAAAAACTTAAGGCTCTTCAGGTCAAACCCATTTACAATCAATAGTACAAAAATCACTTAAAAATAAAACAATCCATTATTGATGAAGCTGGATGATGGCATCATCCTATGTTAACATTTATAAATCCCAACAGTTAATAATAAATCTATAGAGTGAGGAACATAAAATATTTAAAAAATGAATAATTAATTTGCTAGAAGATCATTCATTAAGGTTAAAAGTAATTCACCAATATGGAAATGACCAGGTAAAAGCAATACTATAATTCATCCTTGAGAAATTACCATTTGGCTGAGGAATAGAAAAAATTTAAAAAAGAGAGAGAGAGAAAAGTCATTAATCTCAATTCTCTCCTTAGAAAAAAAGATGTAGGTTGCAGAACAGGTGGCTGAAGCTTTGTTTCTGTTGTTAGCCACACTATTAAAATCTTTCTGGGTCACATTTTACTCAGAATCAGTGTAATAAAAGGGCTGAGTCAGGAGTAGGTCAGACGTTTGTGTTTATAGGGAGGACTAAAGAGCACAGTACAATGATGTTCACACCTGTCCACTATTGAGAGTGGTGTAGGGACATTTACTCTCCAAACTGGTTTCCCATTTTGAGGGAAATCTGAAGATTGTTTCAAGAAAAGAAGATTGCATTTCCCGCCAAGAAAGGACAAAGCAGTTATTAGTGGGTTGAATAGATATATCCTTTTTATGGCTCCTGTTAACTAGCATAGAAACACTTGACCTGAGCACAACTCCTCCCCAGAACTCTGAAGTCTGAGGAAATGACACGAGGTGCAGAGTCAGACAGGGATTTTTTCTGGTGTTGTGTAGGAGCTGGGAATCAGGCAGTAGAGCATCCAGAGGTTAGAGTGAGCTTCCTGTCTGTAGCAGCAGCCAGGCTGTGCTCTGCTCTCTTCCATTTTCCAAGACCTGATTAAATTAGTCAGAGTCCAGTTGATTTATCTCTACTACAGTTTCTTTATCAACAAATGGAAATTAAAAAGCATACCCATCTTATATGACTTTTTAAAAATTTTTATTTATTGATTTTAGAGAGAGAGAGAAACCTCAATTTGTTGTTCCACTTATTCATAAATTCGTTGATTGATTTTTGTATGTGCCCTGACTAGGTATTGAACCTGCAATGTTGGTGTATTGAGATGAAGCTCTAAACAACTGAGCTACCTGGCCAGGCCTTATATGATTGCTCTGAGGATTAAATGAGATTATATGAAAAGTGCTTGGGTCTTGGCTCAAAGTAGGCACTCAATAAATGTAGGCTACTATAATTTTCACCAATATATCAACATAGTTGATATCAATTAGATACTGCCAGAAAATACTTTGTCTTGGATGGATTAGTTAATTACCTGGTTAGTGCAGTGGACTAGATCAAATGACCTTTTATGGTTTTCTTCTTTTAGTTTCCAAAAGGCTGTTTATTCCTCTGTGGTAAGAGTAGCTTTTGGATTCTTGTGCAGGAAAAGGGTGTAGTTCTCAAATTATCATTGCATGTTCAATACATAAGAAGATGCCATTAGAAATGTAGTAAATACAAATGACAGAGTAATTTTAGAAATATTGAATCAGTGTTTTAAGTCAAAGTTGAGGAAATTTTATGGTGAGTTTATGATTATAGTTCAGTGGACTTGAAACAAACAGCCTCTTTGTGACTGCATTGGGTGTCTTGGCCAAGGTCCCATGTTTTCTGAGGTAGGAGACTGAGTCTGGGAAATGGGTGAAGACTCCAATTTTCTTATGTCATGGAGCCACAGGTTCACATAAGACCAATATTCCCATGTTGTTGTGGAGGAAGTTACATCCTATTTCTTTTTTTAAATCATGAACCTTGTTTTTGCTTTTATTTTATTTTTTTAGCTCTTTATATTTTTAATTTATTTTTATTTTTATTTTTTAAATTGTTGTTCTTGTACAGTTTTCTGTCTTTTACTCCCATTCAGCCCACTGCCCCAGCCCTCCCCACCTCCCTCCCATTTCCATCCCCCCCTAGTTTTTGTCTATGTGTCCTTTATATTTGTTACTCTAAACTCTTCCCCTTTTCCCTTCAAAGTCCCTACCCTCTTCCCTCTGGTGACTGTCAGCCTGTTCTCAATTTCAGTGTCTTTGGTTATATTATGCATGTTTGTTTGTTTGGTTGATTAGGTTCCTGTTAAAGGTGAGATCATCAGTAAATGAATGGATCAAAAAACTATGATACATTTACACAATGGAATTCTATGCAGCAGAAAGAAAGAAGGAGCTCCTACCCTTCATGACAGCATGGATAGAACTGGAGAGCATTATGCTAAGTGAAACAAGCCAGGTGGTGAAAGACAAATACCATATGACATTCTATTTCTTTACAAGAATCAATCTATCTCCCTCCTGAGTCCACCCAACATTAATATCTGCATCATATTCCTCAGTGGGATATACATATACCATTTGAGTTCCTGTAGAAGGAAGTTCCCAAGTAAAAATAAAAGAAATTAGTGTTTTTCAACTGAAGTGCTATGCATGTTTCAATTAATTCTGTACACCCATCACTAGGAAGGATTATTACTGTTTACAAGTGGAAAAAAATAAGCATAAAAATGTTTCATAATTCCTCCATGTGAGATAATTTCAGAGTGAAACTGGGATTGAACTATTGGTTTCCTAAAACTCAGCTTGAAGTGTAAGTATATGTTAGGTCTTTGATGAAAAGAGACTATTTTTCTAAAACCCTATGTTAAATTTTGATGCAAACAGATCATTTTTCTGAAGTTTTGATTTCTCAAGGTCTAATTTTAACTGATGAAATGGCGGTACTCTGTTGACTTGAAGACATACTCTTTTAACCAAAATCACTTAACTTTATCATCCATATTCTTCCCTTTCCACACTTCCTTTCACTGACTCAGTTATCTCACAGTTTTTGCATTTGTATTTCTGTGTCATGCATTCTGCTAATTTCTGAGAATGTCAAGATAAGCAAGGCATTGTTCTCACCTAAAATTGTGTCACTTTAATGTGGATGATGGAAAGTTGATAGAAGAGTATAATTTAGCAGTAGACAATTTTATGCCTGTCCCATCAACTACTAGATGATATGCACCAAGAGAACAGAGACCATCTGGTTTCTAGCACAGTGCCTAGAATATAGTAAGCACTTAAGAGATATTTGTAGAATAGATGAAAACAGTTAATCAAGGAGAGGGGCAGTGCATCAGAATGGATAACTGATTTTATCTATTTCCCACAAAAATTACCAAAGGATCCCATTACATGTCGTATTCTATAATTCACAGATTACATTCCAACCTAATAGATTAATTTGTTCAGTGCTTTGATTCCTTGTTAGAAATCTGATTTTTATATGCCAGTAAGAAATGCAGATAAGAAGTGCAGAAGAGACACAAACCCAATAATACGTGTTTTGTTTTTTAGGTTCATGGTGTGTTGATCCGGGGTCTTCCACCACCTGAGCAATATAATTGGAGGTATTTGTCCTTGCCTCTGCTGGTCTCACTTAGTACCCAAGCAGTGTATGTCACTGCTGCTCATTATGTTGGTTATTCTACATCCCTGTAGGTGAAGGATGATTTTCAGTGCTGAATGTTTTAATTCTTTGTCCAGCCTAATAGTGTATCTCCCACCAATTATATCCTTTCTCAATTTAGTTTCTACTGTCAGCAAATCCTTCCTGATGTTCAGATGAATGATTTCTCTCCTACTTTATCCTGACCCTTTGTGATGACATACTTCTATAATAATTTTATGTTGCTTTTTAAAAAATATGTACTAAATATCAAAAGTCATTCCGTATAATTATGTAAATATCTACAGATTCACTACCCTTCATTTATCTAACCTTTTCCCTTGTAGTATTATTGAGTTAAATTAAATTCTATTTTTTTCTTATCACACATAGATGGGTCAAAACTCATTTAAGTTGTTAGAGAATTGCATAAATTGCAACATCACCTTAATATCCTAAATTAAGAAAGTAACTTCAGTTATTCTCTTAGTTTTTTTGTGTATTTTTCTTGCTAAACTTAAAATAGAAAACAGATATTCTAGATCTTTGCTCCCTGGATAAAAATAAAATACATACATAAATCCTTGAATAGTTTTTTAACTAATTAATTATGTTAGCCTTTTCCATCTTATGTTCATTCTTTTATACATGCATTTATTCATACATTCATTCAATAAATGTTTACTAATCACTGATAAGACATAATACTAACAGTATACACTAAAATAAAATAAAGACAAAAAGACAAACTGATTTCATCAGTTACTAAAGGAAATAGTCATCTTTTAAGGTCAATATTAAATTAGCATTTAAATTATTTGTGCATATTTGCATTTTACATTCACATGAAGTATTTCATATTTTTGTTTATAAACATTTAACATTAGTAGTCAATAATTAACTTTTCCTTTGAATTTCTTCCTAAAAAAGATGCCTTATCAATGTTGATGAGACATACTAAAGGTAAATCAAAGATCTGAGTTCATTGTTTATCTGTTGTTTATAGGAGAATATTAACCTAACTTTACCATAATGGCAACTTCATTGCTTTTTACTACTTTATATGCTTTGCATCTCAAATTTCACCTCTTGTTGATCTACTACCTATGGGTCCAGACTATGGGTTTCTAATTATGTTAGGATAGGCTAAGTTGCTACAATTAAAAAAAGAAATATGAACCCCCAGTGACTTAGAACAATGAAGGTTTGTTCTTTGTTTACACTATATGTCCTATGTGACTTAATTTGGAGGAGGGCAGGAGTTCTGTTTCACAGGTCATTCAGAGACTCAGGTTGACATTGCTGATCACTGACGGGGAGGAAGACAGAAATTAGAAATCATAGAGTCTTTTGCTCATCTCCACCTGAATTAATCACATGGCCCAAGACTATGAATGTTTTTCTTTCTTAGTGTATTATCTGCATTCTCTTCCAAGTCTATATATGCAGTCTTCATCATTTTTTAAAAAAATTCTCAATTATATCTACTTATCTATTTTCAACTCCCTATGTACATTTTTACCTGGATATCTTCCAGTTTCCTTAAAATTGAACTTGGCTTCATAATCCTTCTTCCTTAAGCAGGTCATTCTCTGCATTTCTAGCTTGTTCCCCAGTTCTCCCACTGAACCAAATAAAAGACATGGAGTTGCTTTAAATTTATTTCTTTGCACCATTCCTCATAGACTCAAGTTCTACTAGTGTCTGCTTTGGCACAATTGCTTCTCTAACTTCACTCTCCTTTCCCAGCACTGTGGTCTGATCTGGGCTTCTCTGCTGTTCACTGTGTTGAAGCCACTGAAACAGCTTCTAAAGGCATCCAATCAAATCTCCAGAAAAAGTACCAGAGCAATCACTGTGAGATTTTGTTTACATTCACAAAAACCTTTATCTCTTTATTAATATTGAAATCTCTGACTTTTTTTAAGGTTCTCCATAAATTGTTCTGTAATTTCGTCAATTTTCTGTTTTACAACATGTTTGTCTCTTTTTATCTTGAGCTTCCTTGTCTCACTTCCAGCTGCTCAAACCCAGATCCATTCCTCTAGGCCCAGCCTAACAATAGTCTTGCAGTCTTCCCTGCACTCTCTTCAGTTTATGGGTACTCTTCTGCTCTGATCTCCTCAAGCCCTTGATTAATACAGGGTTAGCCTCAAATCGCATGTTCTTTTAATCCATTATTTTATTAATTGACTGACTATATGCGAGAAAATATGCACATCACTGCATATGCAGGGATAAATAACACAAATAACGTTTCAGCTCTTACAGAGAGTACTATCTAATTGGGCAGGCAGATATTAAACAAATGATTACTCAAAATGAATACATAATTGTAAATGATGATTAGCGTCATCAGGGAAGTGAGAGGTTATTCTCAGAGAGAATTACTGATAAAGCTGATAGGGAGATGCTGCAGAGTGTAGTGCTAAGCACACAGAGTCTGAACAGATCGTGCCATGCAGTTCAAATCCCGCCTCACCACCCATAAGCTGTGAAATCTTATGCAATTTGTTTGACCTGTCCAGGACCCAGTGTCCTTAGTTATGTCATGGGGATGAGAATCATACCTGCCTGGCAGACTATGTGGGTTCGCTAGCACAATGTTCATTTCCAACTCTGTCTCTCTTATTTATTCGACTTCGGTTATGAGAAAAGATACTCTCCAAGCCTTCCTGGTAGAGGGGTCAGGGGATCATGTGACCCATTCTGGCCCTGGGTCAGAGTACTGAAGGATGTCTAAAAGATTTGGCTTTTCTGTTGTGGAATGGCGGTATAAATGTACCGGTTCCCCTGAGGCTCAGTGTGTAACAACTAAGGCCACGTCCTGTGGTCCATCACTTTTCAATGGATATTGCAGAAAAATTCATGGCCTGAGGTGCCTTGATTACACCTCTGTCCATCACTGTGTGGAAATGCCCGATGTGTCCCCTGCAAAAGGCAGTGGGCTGAACCTGTGCTCCGTCTGCCTGAAGAGCTGTCTGTGTCCACTGTAGTGTTCCCCACGCTCAGTGCCAAGAGGGGTGATGTGGCCCTTTGCCCCTTGGCTGAGCTGCTGAGCCCACACAGAGCCCAGAGGGAAGTGCTAATGTCTGAACATTGCTCTCTGACATTTCCTTTACGTGCCATTAGGGAAAACTGGGAAAAATATTCAAATAGTTCAAGCGCACTATCATCATGAATGTCTTTGGGAGGACACAGGAGAAGTCTTTGGTGGCAACCCCACGGCTGGCACGATGTGAGCTCAAATATGACATTGATCCATGACATAAATTGTAGACATTAAAGAAGCTCCTGCCCCAGGTGAAATGGGGCCAGGCCTTCATGTGCTCTCTTTGGCGCCCCTTCTCTCCTGTCACCAACCCTTTAGCTCACAGGGTGCTCTGGCTGCCCAAACAGCTCCGCAGCCATCAGCCTAGGCTCGCCCTGTTCGGCAGTGCCCAGTGCCTGCAAGCTGCCTCTGCGCACAAAGTCCACCCCAGTAGACTCGTCTTTGTTTTCGGTTCCTCCCAACACTGTGTTCTTGGCTAGAGTTAATTGTTTAAACTGAATTATGCTCAGACATTAATGGGGTGTTTACTGAAAGCATCACAGATGCTATGATTTTTTTGTAGGTTAATAGGAATGCTAAGGAACAATATGAAGGAAACAAAGTTAGGTAAAAATAATATTCATTGAACACCTATTATGAGTTAGCCACTGTGCAAGGAGATTTTATGTTATTTTTTACCTCATGATTAGGGTATTATTCTTTGTAAAGTAGGATGAGGAAGTAGTAAAATTATAAATTTTACATATGGCTAGTTAGCGATGAACTGGAGATTCAAACTTATTTCCTTTAACCCCCAGTCTGGTGATATTTCTGTCTTGAGGGTAGAGTATAGCCTAATAGTTAAGATCACAAATCTATAGCCATGCAACTTGGTTTGATATTGACATGACCTCGGACCAGTTATTTAACATCTCTTTGCTCCAGTTTCCTCAAATGTAAAATGGAGATGACAGTAATCACAACAGCAGCAATAATAATAGCTACCCCATAGGATGATTGCGTGAAGAGTAACTGAGTTATTATCTACAGGGGCTCACAATGGTATCTAGGCGGTAGTAAATGATGACCAAAGTGTTTACAATTACACTGCACCATGGGCTATTAGTGCCCAGGCATTTCTGAATCTCATAGAAAACTGTCTACTTGATAATTCTAACATCAGAATCTATGAGATCCAAGAAAGTGTAGTTGAAGAAATTGTAGACTGGTCTTTCAGGTAGACCCATCAAAGTACAATAGATAACTCAGTATATGACAAGATCTGCCCAGAAAGTATCCAGCCACGTAATATGAAAAATAAAGACATGTATTGAAGAAGATACAACATACAAAACATTGTACATAGGACAATGATGCTTCACTCCGCTTCAAAGTAGGCACCTTGGGACTGCATATGGTTCTCCCAATTGCCATTGGCTGCCTTGTTGTATTTTCCTGAATCTCATTGATGGTCTGAAATCTCTTCCCTCTCAAAGGTAGTTTTAGTTTTGGGAAAAGCCAGAAGTTGCAGGGCACCAAATCTGGGCTATAGGAGGGCCGAGTCACCTCGGTGATTTGATGTTTCATCAAAAAACTCTACATGAGACATAAAGCATGAGTGGGTGCATTGTCCTGATGAAGCTGCCAACCACCAGTTGCTCATAGCTGCAGCCTTCTGAATCATCTGAATAATTTCTGCAGGAGAATGTTCAAGCTTAATGCAAAATTTGATGCATATTCATTGCTCTTCTTGCTCAGTCATTTTGAATGGGATGGCCACACAGTACACATGCTCATTCAATGGTGTTTACTGTACCCACTGACTAGTACAGTGAAGTCATCATTGTTCACACATGGGCATTCCAGTCCACTCTCCTTGGCTGCCATGTTACATAGCTGTAATGAAAACTGTTCTTGTTATATTAACAATGGTTGGATGTTTTTCCAGACAGATTTTGTATGTGAAACATTAGTTTCACTATTCAGTAGAGGCCAGAATTTAAAAGTATCACTTTTTATAACCTTTAAGCAACGTGTCTATGACTCCAGCTGGTCAAATATTAGCTTGTTTTCTACAAGTCTTCCAGGGCCTTCAAACGCAATTTAAATGTAATTCTATCTTTGACTATTAAATTCACATTTACATCCATGAAAAAATTTCCAAACCCATCCTATATTGCTAAATTATAGTTATATTGATCTTACATGCATCACTTTTATGGCATAGACAACTTAGAATACACATATTGTGTCCTTATAATGTGCTTTGTGTGCAGTGATACAGAGGGCTGCAAATGGAGCTGGGAAGGTTTGCAGCGTAATTCCAAGCATGCAGTAGTACCCACTGTATTCAGTGCTGATTTGATTTAGGCTGATGCCCAAGCTAACATCCTGCACTAAATCAACCCCTGCTATTAGTCTAGAAGGTCTCATCTCATCCACTGAAAAGTATATGCTTACACACATTGGTTGTGAAGATAACAGTGAGGCCAAGCAGCATTACATGGAGAAACCTATGGTCTGCACCCCATAAATTTTTCATCAAGCTGCAAACTTGTGTTCAATTCGATACAACAAACACTTATCAAAAAGCTCTGTCTGGAAATTCTCGTTGTAGAGAATTGTATTGTATAAATAAGGATTCTACAGATCATTAATCATTCTAATTAAAAGTATCAAGAGCAATAGAAACAAGGATGAAAGGGTGCACATAAGAAGTTGTTACATCCAATCAGAAAATGCTAGCTAGCGCCAAAGCTGAGCAATCTTAATCAGACAATGCAGCAACCTGCTTTTAAGGAAAAATTAAAGCATTTTTACATATATTGTCTCATTTAATATTTACCTAACACAGTGAAGTAGGTGTTATTTATTTTCATGCCTTTTAGATGAGAAAATACTCAGAGGGTTAAGTAACTAGCAAAAGGTCACAGAGATAAGCCACTGAGCCAAGATTCAACTTCTCCCAGTCTGATTCCAAAACAAAGGTTTAGCTCTCTGTGCTACTGAACTTTTATAAGACTTCAGTTTATGCTTTGTACTATGGTGAAGACAATTAAATCATTGCATTACTTATTTTGTCATCTCATTGGTCCTGTGACAATCAGAAGTAGTTACCACTAAATTTATTTTCCAAGTGAGTAGGCTGAGCTTAGAGAAGTTCAGTAATTTGTCTAAATTGAAAAATTATTAAAGACAGAAGCAAGGGTTTTAACCCAAAAATAAGTCTAAAAATCATGCTTATTTTGAGGAAAAGAAGGTTGCTATTAAATTTATGTCAAGGAACATGTATGAAGGACACACAGACAAAACCAAAGTCGGTTAGGATCAAGGGTGGAAGGTGGGGATGGCTGGGGTGGGGGAGGAGACAACTGTACTTGAACAACAATAAAAAATAAAATTAAGTAAATTAGGGCCAAGATGGAGGTGTAGGTAGAAACCCTTGTCTTCCTTGTACAACCAAAAGGAGGATAACAACCAAGCTAAAATCGATAAACAATCAGAAGTGCAAAAAAAAATCACACTGCATGGAACTCCGACAACCACGGAATTAAAGAAACAAACAACAACCAAACCAGTAAGGCAGCAGACGGAGAGAAACCTCGGCAAGGCAGTGAGCCTGTGAGTGGGCAGGCTGGCTGTGGCGAGTAGGCAGGCTGCATGGGAGGGGCTGACTTAAGGGGAAACTGAGGCTCAGAGCTGACTGTGGACTATGGCGGTTGCGTGGTGGGAGTTTCTCCCAGTCTCTGGAGAGAGTCTGTTGCAAAGTGCTCTAGAGACAAGCATGGGAGCTGCACTGTTCTCTCTCTGGCCCCTCCCCCTAAGGCAGTGCCCGGACACAGCACGGAGGGTTGCCTTGCATGGGTCAATACCTAAGGCCCCACCCCCTTACAACCTATCAGGGGCCCTGAGCAAAGAAATAGGGCCAAAATGAAAGAGCAAAACCTCAGAGAGAGAGCTAAGTGAAGAGGATATAGCTAAACTATCTGATGGAGAATTTAAAGCCCTGGTAATCAAAATGCTCACAGAACTGATTGAGCTTGGTCAAAAAATGAAAGAACAAATGAAAGTTAGCCAAAGTGAAATAAAGCAAAATATTCAGAAAACCAGCAGTGACAGGAAGGAAACCAGAACTCAAATCAGTGATTTGGAACAAAAGGAAGAAACGAACATCCAACAGGAACAGAATGAAGAAAGAAGAATTCGAAAAAGTAAAGAGAGTCTTCTTACAAACCTCTAGGACAACCTGAAATGTTCCAATATCTGAATTATAGGGGTGCTAGAAGGAGAAGAACAACAAGAAATTGAAAATTTATTTGAATAAATAATGAAATAATAAAATAAAATAAAATTAATTTATGTAATAAATTTTGTGTTTGCTATCTCTTTTTCTTCACAGGAGGTTCCCTCTTCACCAGCTGACCAGAGTTTTCATGAAGGCACCTAATCCAATGATTATTTTCTTCCATGGTGTTGTAATTAAGGACTATGAAAGGTAATGCTTTACAACAGGAATATATAGCTGCTGGTAAGTTTTCAGCCACTCAGAGTTATTTTGAATAGGAGATTCTCTTTTTGCTCCACCTCAAAAAAAGTATGAAAACACCCTGCTCAATTTTCAGCCTTGACTATGCTAATCCCCCCATAGTTAGACACCCCATTTACAGACTCAGCCAACCCCAAGCTCTAAGCCCTCCACTTTGGTTGTTTGTCAGCTCTCACCTTGTGCTGAGTTCTTATCACCTAATGTCTGCCTTACCCCCCAAGCACAGACACCTTCACATGCACACACACACACATACACACACACACACAACTTTGCCTAAATTTGTGTTTCAGTGTCCTGCCAATTATTCAGTGTCTAGATCTTGAGCCTTCTTGGCTCTGGAATGTTTAACACTCCTGTGAAGGAAATGTTGACAAGGAGCTAAATGTTACTCCTAGTGCATTTGTTCTCTAGGCTGTGTAATGAATTACTACAAACCTAACAGCTTAAAATAATACACATGTATTATCACCTCAGACTTTCAGTAGATCAGAAGTCTAAGCACAGCTTAGCTGTGCTTTTCGTTTGTGTCTTACCAAGTTGCAGTCTAGGTACTGGTCAGCCCTGTGCCCTCATCAGAAGCTGAAATGGGGAAAGATCTATGTCTCAGCTCTACCGGTTGCTGGCAGAATTCGTCTTCTTGCAGCTGTTGGGCTGAGGTCACAGTTTTCTCATTGGCTGTCTTGGCTGGGAGCTACTCTCAGCTCCTACAGGTCATTGCCAGTTCTTTGTCACATGACCCTCTCTAGACACTCTCTCAGCATGACAGCTGACTTCAAAGCCAGCAAAGTGGGAGTCTCCTGCTCCAATCTATTTAGACAGTCTTATATAATGCAACATAATCATGGGAATAATATTTTGTCAACTTTGCCACATTCTGTTGTTAGAAGCAAGGCATAGGTTCTGCCAGGATTCAGGGGGAGAGAATTATACAAGGGCATGACTCATTGGTGAAAGTCAATTAGGGTGTATTGACCACATCTGGTAACAGTTTTCTTCAACACCAAAGGCCACTCATGTGCATTTCTGGGACCTCTTACTCTGAGACCTTGATTTCCCCTCTCTGCCTATTTGATGGCTAGGTTGGATCAGCACAGGCCTGATGGGATACTGGATTGCTCAGTGATTAATGTGAGCTAAGCTTCACTGGATTAATCAGAAATATGATGCCAGTAAACTGAAATTGTCACATGTGACTTTTACATAACAAGTAGAACATAATCAGAACAGTCTCTAATGAAAAAAATTGACAGCTTTTCATCTGTTTAGACCTGACTAGATCAAATTTTGAATGTGCAAGTAGGAGTCACAAATGGTAATTCTACCTGTGCTGAGGTCAGCCTTTCAGCTGGCACCTGGTAGCAAGTGAAATTCTGCAACCAACCAATGCTAGACTTGCTACAACTTGTCATGAAGAACTGATTTCTTCACTATTTGTTTTAAGCCTATATTTGTCTTTTAAATATCTGTCTATTGTACAAAATTATAGTCTAAGGCAATTCCTAATAAAATGTTACTACACATTAGGTGCAAGTAATGATTTCTTTATTCTGAAAATTAAATATTTTTCTTAACAGAAAATTAGTTTCTTTCAGCCCTCTAAACAGATGTTTAATAGAGATTGAAAGATGTTGCTTTCAAGGAGCACCAAGAACTTACTCTAAGATGTCCATAAGTCTCCACAGGGCCATGCCTGTCAGAAACTACTCTCCATACTTAAATTTTTTCTTTTCTTATTTTCCAGTATAAACACCTTTGTTACGTGAGCTAAGATAGGAGGGAAGAGGATTTATTTGCCTTTCCAGGCCTTGGTTTCCTCAGGTAGAACCCCAGCTCCTTGCCCCTCCCGCCCGTAACCATTGGCTAGGCCACCTCAGCCGGTCTCCAAGCGAGGCAGGCAAGACGCTGGCCTGCTGGCACTGCTCCCCTGGAAGACTGCTGATTCTGGCATTCTCTTTTCTTTCATCATGTTTCTTCTGAATTTTCTTTAAAAAAATTTAATATAATGTAATTTTAATTGTTTTAATGTTGTTCAAGTACAGTTGTCTCCATTTCCTACCACAACTTCCCATCACCCCTCTCATCCCCACTTCCCCCCCCATCAATCCTACCCCTCTTTGGCTTTGTCCATGTGTCCTTTAAACATGCTCCTTGGTGACCCAACCCCCTCTCCCCCCATTTTCTTTGATCATTTTTTGTTTAAAATCTCTTCTCAGGAGTCAGCTTGCCCCTCTTCTTGTGTCCTAGGGGCAGTGCCTTGTGGGACTCATACCTTATCCGTAACTGCTTGTCTAAGTTGCCACCTAGAGATCGTCATGCCCCTTTGGTCTTCTGAGGGCCTGCTTCTCTGTCCCCTTAGTTTGCCTCAGTCCACTTGTAGGTTTAGTTCCTGGGGCCTGTCCTCTCTTAATTCCATGCTCTTGTTCTATACTGAGCTGTATTGGGAGGTACGAGGGAGTTGGGCAAGCAAGCCTTGAATGACATCTTATAGTACATTACAATTTATAAGCATGGTAGCATGCTTCATTTCCCTTGATCCACACAATGACTCTGGTAATGGGTGCATTTCAACTTGGCATATGATAGACTTTATTAAGAATGGGAGGAGGGAGATAGTGTTTTGTAATGGGTTCTTGTGTTTCATTTTGGAACAATGGAAAGAGCTAGAATAGACCACCCTGTGGCTTAACTTTTCTATGATATTAACTTGGCCTAAGGCCTCCATAATATTAATAAGTCTTAACTTGCCACAGGTTGAGGGATATAGACTTGAACAAATAGCATCTTGATCCCATTTAGTAACACTGAAATGTACCTCTGCCTAACTTAGCAAGATTGGTAACCAATGCAATTGGTTTTTATTTTCACATGACACACACTGTAAGAGAAATTACCTCTTTTTATTATTGTGAGTGAATAAAAAATGCATAAATGCCAAGTTTAGAATCCCTTTCATTCTGCCAAATGGAGACTAGAAATGCAGCTAAAACTGATAAAGAATGGAAGTAGATTTCAAATGGCAAAAATATAGATCAACTAAAACCAGTTATTAGAAGAGGGGAAGCCAAGCAAATTCAACTTGCCCAGACCTGTCAGAAGTACTTGTTTTCTGCTAGATATGATAGAATGTGATTCACACAGCATGAATGAGAATTAAAATCTTTAGACCCAGAAATTCTCTCCTCTCTTTCTTCCTCTCTCTCTTCCTCTCTCTCTTGTATACACACACAGAATCATTTACATTTTAAGATTTTATATGATTCAGAAACACATTCATTATCAGAATGAAGATGCAAGTTCACTAAAACCTGAGAATCTATTATTTATAAACATCGTTTTAAAAAATCCTCACCCAAAGATGTGCTTATTGATTTTGGAGAGAGGAAGGGAGGGAGGAAGTGATAGAGAAAGAGAGAGACAGAGAAATATCTATGTGAGAGAGGAACACCAGGAAGCCCCAACCTGGGACTGAACTGCAACCTACTTGTATGCCCTGACCAGGGATGGAACCCACAACCTCCTTGGTGTATGGGCCGATGCTCTAAACAACTGAGCCACCTGACCGGAGCTCAAGCATCATTTTCTATGTGTTATGTTCTGTGGTAGGTGCTGCTAGGCACAGAAACATAACTAAGAATCTGTTCTATCTCTCAGAGTGTTTAATTCAATTTAACCAAATGGGAATAGTTAGTATAATGGACAAAAACTTAGGTTCTAAAGCAGTCTCCAAATTCTGTTTGTACATGATAATTCAAAACAAACAACATAACAATGTCTGTATTCCATAAAGCTAACCATGTGAATTTTGTGGTTTCATTAGTGACTACAACCTTTTCCATAAAAATCTTTCCTGTACCAACTTCTGGTTCCCCTTTGCATCTCAGTTGCTCTTTCTCACATTCCAATCCTCTCTTCTTTTATTTACTCATTAGATGTTGGTATTTCCTTAGTTTACACTTGGCCTCTCCTTTCAATTCCATGCACCCCCAGGCGACTTTTCAATGCTCCCTAAATCCAGTGCTACCTGGACTCTGATGACTGCCATCAATATCTCTGTTCCAGGCTTCTTTCCTTAGCTCTCTACCTTTTTTCGAGGGGGAGGGGAGGAGCACAGGAGGGAGAGCTTCTTGTTGTAATTAAGAAGATATTCCTCAGGAAAATTCAACACATTTAAAAACAAAATTATTATCTTTCTCTCTAGACTTGCTTTTGCTCTTATGCATATACCAAAAATCTGGACATAATTACAACTGTCTCTTTTTTTGCCAGTACCTAATCTCTCATACCCATCTGGTCACTGGATGTTATAGGTTCTACTTACTTAACATCTCTCAATCTGTCAGCCTGTCTCCAATTTCAGACTACTGCACTATTTCAGGTCTTTATCATCTCTTTTCTGGACTATTTTAAGATTTTGCTCATTGATCTTTTTTCCCTGAGGTTTCTCCAAGTCTGTCTTCCACATTGTTGGTAGTTAAGTTAAAAAAAAATGAAAACCATATCGTTTTACTTCCCATGCTTCAAATCCACTGGCTACAAAATAAATCATTATCATCCACGCATGCCTTCCAAAGTCTTCTGTGATTCAGTCTTTGTCTACTCACCCAACTCATCTTTCTTTTTCTCTTAAGTTCCAACTCTGCTTCCATCATAGGACCCTCCGTGCACCTTGCTTCTTCAGGTTGTCATGCTTTTGCGATTACCTCCTCAACCTCCAAGCCTTTCTCCTAATGTTTTCCCTCTGTCATCAGTCTTTTGAATCTCTAAGGATTCTTTAGGACCTAGATCAAGCATCATCTCTTTTGTGAAATATTCACATCTGTTTTCTCTCCATTCCTCTTCCCAAGAGACTTTGTAATTTCTTCTCTTGTGCCAAAACAAGACCTTATTTGTTCTACATTGTTAGTCTTTTAATATAATAGTTTATTTATACAGGTATCTTCTTTAATCTCAATTTCTTGAGCTAATAGACCAAATATTGGTAATTTCTAATTTCAAGACTTATCACAGGTCTGTGTGATTCAAAATAGTTGAATACATTAAAATAGAAGAGGGTTGTGGAAACACGTTATCAAAATATAATTATATCAATATTTAATATTTGGGGAAAAGGATATATTCCAGTGCAGTTTTACAATAGAGTGTAATACCAGTAAGATATTTTTTTTACTGAGAAAGATGTTTTCATCATGGGGCATGAATTAACATCATATATATAGATTTTTCTTTTTTTTCTGCCTTCTCTTCTCCTTCCTGTCTCCTCTTTTAATTCCCTTCTTTCCTCTCCTCCCTCCTTTTCTTTCTCTCTATCTCTTATTTTCACTTATTTTCCAAGCTCACATTGAATTATTACTTCATTATTTACCAGATATTAAGCACTGTGCCATCGTCATAATTATATATTTATTGGATAATCCCAAGTACACACGAACAAAAAAAAGCCTATCTTGACATATTTTTTTCTTACATAAATTATGCATGGGTGAATGCAAGCATACCTTAATGAAAAGAAGTCATTCAGTAAATTAGTTATTTAGAGCCACAATGTTGCAGCCAAAATAAATTGAAGTAAATTAGGTGACTACCCTTATGCCTCAGCTCAGGTCTGCTTTTGTGTTGACTGTACTGATGAAGTTGGGTTTTAAAATTTTATCATGATATTTCTGGGTCCACCATGAAAAGGCCTTTCTTTTTCCATTTCAATGTTTTGTGTTGAAAATGGTAGCACTTAATCTAGTATCAAAAACTCTGATATTCTGAGAATTTTAAAGGAGGCGGTATTCAGTCAACCCACTGGACTGAATGCAGCCTGTGTGTGATATGTACATGTCCCTACACATGAGGTATTTACCTGGGTATGAGGCTGTGGAGGACATGCCTCATTCCATGTGTAACCATGACAGGCAGGAACTAAAGTGTCCTTCTTGAAGCAATTTCCAATTCCATTATCAATTTAAGTAAAATACCTCAATCTTAGGTACAACCTTTCAGGATAGGTAAAAGAAGCCCCTCCAACTTTTTGGTTTGCAACCAGAAAAAAAAAATTATTTCCTGGCAAGCAACTATCCATCACAGAAAATACTGTAGCACAAGCAAGTACAAGGTAAGGAGAGAATGCATGCAATTCCAAACTGCCTCCAGAAAATACTAGACACTTGCTGAGTGTCCCAGTGAAGCCTTCGATTTTACATCAGTGGACTGAATCATGTATAAAATATATAGTCTAAAATATATAGTAAATATATAGTCTTTCATCCTCCTTTTTTGGGAAAAAATGCTGGAAAAAAAGGGGGATAATCCTATGGGAGGAACTGTATTTATTTGGTAAATTTCTCACATTGACTTCCTTTGGTTCTTACTACTAAAATACAAAATGCAGTTGTTACTATGAGTCAAAATATTCATGTATTGAACCCGTGACATAAGAATATTACGATGTGATGTATATTTTAGATTTCACCCCTTCATTTGGAAATATGTTACCTAAAACTTCACTTTGAAGAAACTTATAGGTCTCATCAGCCATGGATGTACTCTCTTATTTATAAGACTATAACCATCTTTCGAATAACCAGGCTCTCACTACTTTTGCCCTATTTCTTCACTTATTGGATATAAACTAAAAGCTATTATATGCCAGCAACTATACTGGGTCCAAAGATAGAACTGAACAAAACCAGAAAAGATCTCTGCCACCATGGATCTGACAGTCTAGTGAAGGAGATGTGGAACCAAATATTTCATAAGCAAATATGAAACCATGATCACTATTTGAAGGAGTACATGGCTCCAAGAGATAAGTAACAGGGGTGATCAAGATGGTTTACCGGAATAAATGAACCTTGAACTGAAGAGATTCAAGGAAGGGAAGAATTAATAGGTGATGAGGGAGGGAAAATATTTTAGGCAGAAGGAAGAGTATCTATTTGATTTCAAATACTTGTTATATGTTTCTGATGTAATATGGAAGCAAAACCTGCTTTTGTTAGTCCCATATTTGTTTTCTTTCTTTTTTAATTGAATATTAGGATTTGATATATGCATATATTGCAAAATGACCACCCCAATAAATTTGCTTATCCATCACTACACTTAATTACAGATTTTTTTCTTGTGATGGTCTACTTTCTTAATGACTTTCGAATACAGTATGCAATGCTGTACTGTTACCACAGTCTCCATACAGCACAGTACATCCCCTGGATGTACAGTTAGTCCAGTTAGTCCTAAATTTGAACTCTTTTTACCCTGTCTGAATGAGGGTCCTCAGAAAAGTTTTCTTATTTTAAAACTTTCACCTGAGGCTATATTTACTGATTTTTAGAGAGAGAGGAAGAGAGGGAGAGAGACGGAAAGAGAGAGAGAGAGAGAGAGAGTAAGAGAGAGAAGGAGAAAGAGAAAAACATTGATGTGAGAGAGAAACATCAATTGTTGCCTCCAATACATGCCCCAACCAGGCGCTGAACCTGCAACCTACATACTTGCCCTGATCAGGGATTGAACCCACAGCCTTTTGGTGTATGGGATTGACACTCCAACTAACTGAGACACCTGGTGAAGGTTAAAGTTTGCATTTTGTACCCAGAGATAAAATGCACCTCTATGGATTATTTTAAGAATCTGTCAGTTGATTTCTCAAAAGAGACCTTACAGGCAAGAAGGAGCTGGAAAGAAGTATTCCAAGTCATGAAAGGCAAGGGCCTATATCCAAGATTGCTCTATCCAGAAAAGCTTTCATTTAGAGTGGAAGGGAAGATAAAGTGCTTCTCAGATAAGGTCAAGTTCAAGGAGTTCATTATCACCAAGCCCTTATTATATAAAATGTTAAAGGGACTTATCTAAGAAAAAGAAGATCAAAAATAGTACAGTAAAAAGACAGCAAACTCACAGATATTAACAACCACACCTAAAACAAAAGCAAACTAAGCCAACAGCTAGAACAGGAACAGAGCCACAGAAATGGAGATCATATGGAGGGTTAGCAACAGGGGAGTGGGAGGAGGAGAGAGGGGGAAAAGGTACAGAGAATAAGTAGCATAGACTGTGGGCAGAAAATAGACACGGGGAGGGCAAGAATAGTGTGGGAAATGTAGAAGCTAAAGAACTTATGACACAGGGACATGAACTAAAGTGGGGGAATGTGGGTGGGAGAGGGTGTGCAGGGTGGGGGGGGATTGATGGGGGAGAAATGGGACAACTGTAATATCATAATCAATAAAATATATTTTAAAAAAGAATTGTAATGAAGCTAAAATTACTAGTTCTGTTTTGTTTCTTTATCTTATTTCTTACTTTATTCAGATAAATTTTTCTAAACATAAGATTCTTCCATCAGTCATTAGAAAAAAGGGACTAAGATATCAAGAAGTACCATTCTGTTTCTATTAAGATACTGAGGAATGGTTTTGAAGAAGGTCTCTTGATTTTTTCCAACATCTAATTTGTTTTATTAATATGGTGATCTTTTTATTTTCTGTGGTACTTTAGAGTATTAAACACAATTACCTCTTAAAAAGTTTAATTATCTTGTTTTATAATTGTTGTTGTTATTTAAAAATATAAAGTTGTGATAGATTGTCTGTGATAATGATTTCAATTCTTCACCTGTTCTTTCTTGCTACACCTTTGGTCATGTGGCTTTGCAGCTTTCTTACTAAAGGGGTGGAGTCTGTCGCCCTGTCCCTTGAATCTGAGCTGGACTTTTGATTTGATTTGATAAGGAAGTGTCAGTTAGCAAAGATAGCACAAAGAGAGGCTAGAAAAGCCCTTGTGTGTTCCTGCTTGCCTCCGGTTCCTCTGAAAATTGCCCAGAGGCATGCCCAGGCTAGCCTGCTGGAAGGTGAGACATGGGGAGGAAAGCCAAATCATCCCAGTTGTCCTGGCGGATGCCATCCTCATCGGCAACAGCTGGCTGAATCCTGGCCAGGACTGTCCAGCCAAGCCCAGCTGAGCCATCGCAGTCACTGACATGGAGACTTATGAGCAAAACAGATGCTTATTATTTAAAACACTGAGTTTTGGGGTGATTTATTTTGCAGCATTATTGTGGCAGTTGAAATAGAATACAGGAGGAAATTCTTATTTGTAACTTTATTATGTCTTCATAATTTTCCTCAGCATCCCACACTTGATTTCCCAATGGAAGCCAATAAGAAAATTATAAAACAGATATCTGGCTATGAATCATCTTCCAGGAGGCTTTAGGTTCTCCGAGTTGTAGTATACCTATCTATACTCAGACATCGGATATTTATGGGAAAAAAACCCTAAAATTCACCCATTTATTTTTTATACCTATACTAAAATGCAGTGAGTATGTCACAGTGAAATTTGTTTTCCTCATATGTAAAGAAATTCAGATCACCATATGACTCTGGTCTAGAACTGAAAATGCCATATGAAGACAGCATGGCCATTTGCTTTATTATGAAAGGTGTGAAAAACTATGCTGGTGTGAAATTTTATTGAATATAAACTCATGTTAGTTTTATTAGTTGTAAAGAAAGTTCCTCATATTCCTACTCTTTAGAAAAGTGCTTGTCTCCTCAGGCATGGAAATGTGACTGCAGTGCCAAGTTTGACAGCTGATTTTGTATAACCACTTAATTTCATGGCCCTGAAAGGAAGTGAGTCTGAAAGCAAACAAATGGGAATGCCTGAGTTACATAAGTTAGGGTGCTGTGGACAACCAGCAGAGTCACACATTGTGCATTGCTTGCATTTTTAACTAGTTTCTCGTAAAGAAAGTTGTGAGGTTATTAGGAGAACTTCAAGTTTTTCAATTGTTTTTCCCAGCAACCCACATGTATCTGGCCTTCTCCTTGCCAAGAGTCCAGAAGATGGGAAACTTGACTGACTAGTAAAACTCCCAGCCTGGGGAAAAAGGGTTGTAGAATGGGATGTAGCCGAAGGAGGCCACGGAGCATGTGAGAGGTCCTGGCAGCCTTTGGGGGGCTGCTGTATTTTAACATAGCCTGTGCTCTGCAGGTCACTAGTTTCAGAAAGGCCATTGGCTTTGTAAAGGTGGCCTGTTTCTCAGAAGATGAATTCCTCTTCTCCAACACCATCTCTGTGAATGAACAGCTATTTACAATGTCTTTAGTTAGTCATAGGTTTACTTTCATCTTTAGATAATATTGAAATGATTATATTATGGATCATCCATTTTACGGAATATTGTACAACACTAAAAATGCTGCCTTTAATGAAAGTCTTAATGACTTGAAAAAATGCTTTATGATATAGATGAAAAAGGCCAATTTTAAAATTGCACAGGAGGTATAGTCATAACTATTTGCACATGCATTTATTGATTAGACCTGTAAAAAGACTAGAAGGAAGTATACCAGAGTGGTTATCGTTATGTAATGGATTTATGATTATTTTATTAATCTCCTTTTCACTTTTTAATTTTCTAATTTGAAAAAGTGATTAGATAAGAATTTATGATTAGATAAATTAACATACTAATTAAAATATACTTGTTTAAGAGCACTTTGAAGACAAGGAATGTATTATTAATTTCCAAATTTTAGCACTCCAACAGTGCTTAGAATGTTGTAGGGGGAAAAAACATACTTGATAAATGAAAAGGAGACCTTACGTATGAATCCAATAGGATGAATAAGGCCTTGGTTAATAAGGCAGAACACCAAGGCTATTTTAAGGTGCAGTTAATAAGTAGGCAGATTCTATTTCTTTAATAGTTTCTATCATCCTTATTCTAAAATACCATGAGCTACCTTTGGATTATCTCTCTTAATTGCTTTGTGTTTTTTTCTATTGTTAAACAAGTTTAATTATTTCTGAATTCATCCTTTCCTTACAAAAGCACTGCTCTAACTGGTATATAATATAAGAGAGACTACGAATGACAAAGAAAATAAAGGGAGCAATTTTTTTCCTGTTTGGAGGAAAACCTCATTCTTTCCTCCAGGATGTCTTCCTTGACTTCTGAAACTATCATTCTGTTTAACTATCTGTATTATTATGTTCTCATTCAGCCAAACACTATACCAAATGCATACATTGTTTCTTACTTATTCATTATGGTATTGTTTCCCACAGGCAGGAGTCATTGTATGGAACTTGTCTACTATACAGTGAAAGCTCTGTGGTGGACTAACAAGCATGCAGTTGCTTCCCATGCACCGGGTACTGCTATAAGGCCTCTCTGTGTGTTGGCTCATTCATCCTCTCAATAGCCTTAAGAAGCAGGTGATTCCTCTCATTCCCATTTTACAGATGAGAAAGCTGGGTAGAGAAGTTAAGGACCTTGCCAAGGTCACATCCCCCTAGCTCATTAGGAGTGGAGCTTGCCCTCAAGTCCTTGATCCTAATTGAAAGGTTATGCTGCCTCTTTAAGAACATTAGTAAGTGCTTAGTCAATGTGTGTTGACTGCTTAAAGAGAAGGCCCAGATATTTTAGGGACTCCAAAATCATTGTACACTATAAATAGGGAAGAGTAACAGTAGCTAATAAGTTTGACAGAAAACTTTGAAAGCTTGATCCTACTTTACATAAATCACAAGCTATTATTTGAATTACTCAAGGGAACATGAGATGATGTACCTTTGAGATGAGTTTGTCTATGTGGATCCATTAAAATACCTTTTTGAACTGTCGTGAGAAGTAAACACATCTGTCTAATTCTGCATTTTGCTTGGTTCTTTTTTATTTGCATATGCAGCAGATTTCTAAAGGATGTAAAAAAAATAACAGTAAAGACAACCTGTGTACCTGTTTAAATCAGGAGGTCAGCTGATGGGACTGGAAGGCTTTAAAACAGCACGTGAGTGCAGAGGCTTTGCCTGAGCACAGAGCAGTCTGTTGAGAAGGAAGGCTCCAACGGAGTCGAATGGTTCTCTGAGGACCAGAACCTGATCTGCGAAGGCGGCCTCAGTGCTTTCTCTCAGCTGTGACCCGACTCCCATGTGCACCCTTAGTCTAATCATTTTCCCTCTCTCTGCTTGAGTTTTCTTATCTGTCATTTGGGGAGTTAATAACCAGCCTTTCCTTGGAAAGCATTTTGAAACCATTCCCTGAAAGGTGTTGGTTGTCCCTGTTGTTATTAATATTACCGTATCACCGTTACAGGCCAGCCCTGGCTTGGAACGGAAAAAGTGAGCCGACCTTGCGTGACGTTATTGTAACCCTATGAGCCAGTCAGTTTTCTTTTATTCCTGACCCTGATGGCCTGGTGCTACCCGATGAGGCTCAGCCTTTTGACAGCTGGCCCAGGGTCATCTAGTTCAGAGCAAAAGTGGGCCCTGTGGACACAACACTTTGAGGGCTCTTTGAGTGATCCAGCTGGGGCGGGTCCAGGTTCTTTCTGTGCCAAATGGAAAATGAAGTCTGCGTCCGTCCGAGGGAAGCACAGCATGGGAGAGCAGCACACACTGTTCTTCCCCTTTTCTCTAAATTTATATTTAGTCTGAGCTGCTGCGTTTATATTCTTTATTACCTACCACTAACCACGAACGTTTCCAAAGCCCATGTGCTTTGCCTCTTGGCTTTGAACTCTTCAGCTATGACAGAAACTTTATATTTTTGTGTCTGCTTGGCTGAAATCTACTCCTAGGGGAGAAAAGACAGTAATTGCCTTTTGGGTGATTTCACCTCCACTAATTCTTTTCACATTCAGAGTGGGTTTTTGATAGAACCTGAAGAAACAAACCTGTATCCTGGGCTATATCAACATGGGCAGAGCAGACTTCAACAGCAACTGCCTGTTTATAATCTCCTGGGCCTGTTTCTGTTTTCATTTTCCTGAAGATTGAAGTGGATATAGTGCAGAAAACAATGGCAGGATAATACTGTAATCCTCTTGGTTTCCACACGTGTTTTTCACTACCATGAATTCAGAGATGTATCTAAGAATCTTCCGTCTTTATACCCAGGGGTAAACAAAGGATCCCGCAGTCTGTTGCCTGTCCCTGGGGAATTAAAAACAAATGTATACACTGTAATATTCCCAAAGATTAAGTTATTTGAAAGGCATTTTATTTTATAATCATGCGAATACATCTGTTCTTGTTTTTCAGGCTGGTAACCAGATCTCCAAAGGCCAGTAAATAACCTCTCTTTTTCTCTCGTGCTTGCTCCTCAACCGTGTCCTTTCCCCTGTGCTCTTCGATGCGTAGGGTGGGATGGGGGGACAACCAAGAGCTGAAGATCCAGCTACTGAGGATCCGTTTTCATTTAATATTTTTTTCTGCTGTTTTTACTTTTCTGGACTGAATACAGTCAAAGAAAAGGCTTGGGAAAGAGGTTGGTGAGAAGGTCGGTCTACTTTGTCGCCCCTCGAGTTCTGAAGTCTGTTTACAGTTTGAATCACTGGACGTGCAGCACATTCTTCTATAAAGTGTAGCTTTGAACAGTGCTCTTTGGGCACCAGGGAGGGACACTGAGTAGTTCTAGGATTTGAATAGGCAAAAGAACTAGGGGATATGTTTCAAAATGGCCTAGGAAAATATGTCTTCCTTAATCAGTGGTGAGCAGTTCTGTAGTTTTTCTTTTAAATAAAGTAAGGTTGTCATGCATAATATATGAAAGCAGTGTTCTCTTATAGCCATAAAGTTCACGTGGAATATGTCCATTTTTGGTTTACCGAATGGAAGTGGCCATTGTGAATGCTAAGCATTGCCTTTATTTACATAAATAATAAGAATCAAATGTTACACTGTGCCACTAGAGATGACCTAATCTGTTACTGTAGTTCTGGTAAAAATTATAATTAAAGGGCTTGGATAGAAAGGGCGTTTTTTTAAAAAAAGGAATACCTTACTATGTTTTTATGAATATATACTGCAACTAATGACAGAATACTAGTAATTCATAACATAACCTATTTGCAGATTTGAAAATTAGAGATTAGTATATACACAGTTTATGTCTGAAGGATAATCAAGTGCTATTCTAAAACCCTAAAAGTTGATTATAGGCATCATCATTTGAAAACATTGATTGAATCTGCCTAAAAATGTGATGTATGAAATTCAAACATAATGAGCATTTTATGTCTATAATCACAGATGGATATTTAGAAAATTTAAAATGATTAAAACATACCATTCATCTTTAAAAGCTATTAATAATTATGGGTAATCAGATTCTTAGGCAAACCATTACTCACAGGAAAGTTATTGTGTTTTCAAAGCAAACTTCTTTTAATCATTTAATAAGTCATATAATTTATCTTACCTCATTGTAAAATAATTCATAATTTGACTTTTAAAAATCATTAATCCAACATAATCTCTCCAAAGGCATTGGGGTGTGATTTTACTAAACCTTAATCTTTACGCTGGGTTCTGGCTATCATTGGCATCTTGCTGGATAATCCAAATGTGTTTCCCTTTTAAGATGGAGCCACATAAAAACCAAGAGACTTCTGCACGTTAGAACACAGGTTTTGTTCCTTATTTGAACATTGAAGCCAAAGGTTGAATTAAATCAATTTTTTTAAGTTCCGTACTGGAATCATTATGTATTTTATATTCCTCATTATAGAAGAATATATAGGATTATAGCAATGAGTGGAAACTTTTAGTTGCTTTTTCCTGCAATAAATAGTATTTTGTTTTTAGTCCTTAGCTATAGCATTTATTTTGAGCGGCAATTCTCAGTGCTGGGGACAGAGAGTGAAGTAAAAGAAATGGTATATCAGAATCTCTGGGCAAGAGGTTCGAATTGGGTGTTGGGTTTCAAAAATATGCTTTCCTACCTGAGAATCGATTCCATAGTGAAACACTGTCACTAATAGGATTATATAGGTGAAAGTGATAGGCTTGAAGCCATTGATTTAAAGTATTTTTTAGCAGAGTGGTCAATTTGAGTGAATGCAAAATCTCTCCCTCCCACGAGGGCAATTTTCATGAGTTGGTATGCAATAAGAAGTGTGTGTGCCTGTGTGAGTTTGTGTGTGAGTGTCTGTACACACACGCATGTGCATGCCTGAAGGAAGTCTGGAGAGAAGGTAGTGAGACAATCCTGATAGTGCAACTCACATGTGAGGCTCCCCTAGGGACTCAGGATACTGAGAGGCACCTCAGTGGTGATTTGAGATCCTGTAATATTCAGCTGCCAGGGGTAAACCTGTGAAATTTAAACATTAAGGTCAACACCTCATTGTTTTCATAGTCTTGTGACACCCGAGAAGACTTGGATAATACTGTTTTCAACTTACAATAGCAATTAAGATAAGGTGTATACTAATAATTCAAAACTCTACATAAGTGTCATACTGAAAGCTGAATTTCACACACAGAGAATCACTAGCATCAAGAAGAAACAAAAATTCTGATTATTTTTGGAATGAAAAAGAAGCTTTCCAGTAAAATTACACATTCCAAGACACTTTACATGTGCAGGTTATAGACATAAGTATTTTAAACCCTTAGATAAAAGTTAATGACTAAGATTGTTCTGACTCCAACAACTTATTGGCTGTACGACTTTTGACAAGTCTTTAAACTCTTGGTACCACAATCTCTCCATCTGTGAATGAAGGTTAATAATACTCATTGCTCTACATATTTTGGGAAAAATGCTTTATCAATGTTTTCTTTTCTTTTCTTAATGCAATGATTGAAGCAAGGGAAAGCTTAGTTGTGAATCTAATTTATCACAAAACTGAGAAACCAAATTTCAGAAAATTATCTGAGCATTTCCAATATAATTGCAGGATTCTCACAGCAATCCCTGTGCCCTCACTCCCCCAGCCAACCCCCTCCCCACAAAACTCCACTGATGCCATTGAACATTATGCATACTATTTATAATGATTTAAAAAATAATTTCTCTTTGCCAGCAGATATCAATGTTTATACGCTCAAAATTTCTGAATGCAAATGAGGCAAGCACTTTCTGCCTTAAGAGAACTTCTGGACTGTGGCCCAGGGAGGGGAAACACAAACAGGATCCAGCAATCTTGAAGAGTTGAGATGCTAGAGTTCAGAATGTCAAGGAGCCTAGAATCTGTGAGGCATAGTACTGGGAGGAAGGAATTAAAGAGTACCTGAAATGCACATAAGAGTCTGCTTGATTGAGCATAGTTTGCAAATGCATAGGCTGAAACTACACAAAGCCAGACAGGAGCAACTTCCAAGGAAATAACTGTTATAATATAATATAATAATAATATAATATAATATAATATAATATAATATAATATAATATAATATAAAACTTGGGTCTATAAGACAAAAATTCCCAGAGCTCACACAGGACTGGGAATTTTTTATTCCCTCTCACTGAAGCCAGGGTGAAGACACCTGGGGTATTCAGTAGATATCATAGAAAGTGCATAACTTAGAAGTTGGACTATGTTAGAGCAAAAATAAAGCCTAGATATGCACCAAAAGTATTTAAATTCATGTAACAAGTGGATCAAACTAGTGCACAATTAACTTAAGTATGTGCTGGAAAAATCCTAGCATTCTAAAGAAGTACAATAAAATCCATTGCCCCAAAATGGAAAAATATGAAGATAATTAAAAAAAAATCACCTGAAATTTGGGAAAAAAAGAAATATAAAACATAACAATAAGAAAATAAGTAAATAAAAACAAATTCAGAAATAGAAAAAGAAATATACTTCATATGTACAAGATATAAAGAAATCATTTTCCTTTGTTTCATTTTGAATTGCCTTCACTTGTTCCTCTATTTTTCGACCATACTCAAAAGAATCTGGACCTAAGAAAGCACACACCAAGGCACATCATAATTACATTAGCCAAGATTAAAGATAAGGAGAGAATCTTAAAAGCAGCAAGAGAAAAGGAGACAGTTGCCTATAAAGGAGTGCCCATAAGATTGTCAAATTGTTTCTGAAAAGAAACCTTGCAGGCAAGAAGGGGCTGGAAAGAAGTATTTGAAGTCATGAAAGGTAAGGACCTATATCCAAGGGATGACTCTATCTAGCAAAGCTATCATTTAGAGTGGAAGGGCAGATAAAGTGCTTCCCAGATAAGATCAAGTTAAAGGATTCATCATCACCAAGCCCTGTTTATATGAAATATTTAAGGGACTTATGTAAGAAAAAGAAAAGGATAAAAAATATGAACAGTAAAATCACAACAAACACAACTATCAACAACTGAACATAAAAACAAAAACAAACTAAGCAAACAGCTAGAACAGGAACAGATTCACAGAAATGGAGATCATATGGAGGGTTGTCAGCGGGGAGCAGGAGGGGGAAGAATGGGGGAAAAGGTACAGGGAATAAGAAGCATAAATGAGGGGAGGGTAAAAGACAGGGGGAGGTTAAGAATATTGTAGGAAGTGGAGAAGCCAAAGAACTTGTATATACAACCCATGGACATGAATGAAGGTGGGGGAATTCTGGTGATGCAGGGCAGAGGGGAATAAAGGGGAGATAAAATGGGAAAGCCGTAATGGCATAATCGATAAAATATATTTAAAAAGATATAAAGAAAACAGGAACACGATTAGGAGAGAAATGAAACATATAAAAATAATTTGAATATAACTTGTAGAGATGAGAAATATAATACCTAAAAAAATACACTGACTGGGACTTATTAAAGACTCCATATTGGCAACCAAAATACCAGTAAAACCAAAGTCATAGCAATAGGAAAAATCCCAAATAAAACATGATGAATTAAAAATAAACAAAGCCTCAGTGACCAACTGAAAAATATACAGTGGTATAACATATGTTTAATTGAAGACCAAAATGTTGGCAAACAAATATTTGAATAAAGGATAAGATTCGCAAATTTGATGAAAATGTTAAAGCCGCAAATATTTCAAAAACTCAGTAAACCCAAAGTAGAGTTACTATTTTAAAAGACAGAAACAAATGCACATCATAATAAAATTACACAAAACCAGTGACAAATGTAAAATATTAAAACCAACCAGGAATGTCATATTATTTATACAAAATTAGAAAATAACATAAGAATTTTATCAGGCTTCTATCAGAAACTATGCAAGCTCGAAGAAAATAAAGTGACATTTTTATGATGCTGAAAGAAAAAAATATTAAAAAGGTCAAATTAGTATTCTATATATACCAAATGTAAATGTCTTTAATAATGACTTTTTCAGACCTGTATTACAAGAAATGCCAAAGGAAGTTCTTTATGTAGAGAAAAATGACACTAAGTAGAAATTCATATCTTTCCAAATAAATGAAGAAAATCAGTATGGTACACATGTGCGTAAGTATGAAAAATATTTTTCTCTTTGTAAATTTTCTTGTAAAATATTGTCTAGAATGAAAGTGATAATAATGTGTTATGGTACCTATAATTTAAAGAATGGCAGAGCTGAATAAAATATATTGTTATAAGGCTCTTAAACTGTATATTAATGATGTAATATTTTCAGATAGACTATGATAAGGTAATGATGTGCATTGTGAATACTTATAGCAATCACTCAAAATTAAACAGAGTGAAAGATTTAATAAGTCAATAGGGAAGGTAAAGTAGGATAATAATGCAAAAAGCTCAATTAATCCAAAAGAATACAGAATACAGAAACTACAAGTATGTGGGACAAATAGCAATGTAATAGATTTACATTCAACCATATTAATTTTAATTACATAAAAATGGTTTAAAAATGCATTTTAAATGAAAGACGTTGTCCAATTTGGAAGAAAAAAAGCAAGCAATTCCCTCCTATATGCAGTCCACTAGAAACCCACCTTAAAAATAAATGCAGATGGGTTAAAAGGAAAATGGTGGGCAAAGAATATCATCCAAACACTAATAAAGAATAATCTGGAGTGGCTACATTAATATCAAACAAAATAGATTTTATTTTTTAAAAGATTTTATTTATTTATTTTTAGAGAGAGAAGAAGAAAGAGAGAAACATTCATTAATTGCTTCTCAGAAGTCCCCTACTGAGGACCTGGCCTGAAACCTAGGCATTTGCTCTGACTGGGAATTCATCTGGTGACCTTTCAGTTTGCAGGCCAGCGCTCAATCCACTGAGCCACACCAGCCAGGGCCAAAATAGATTTTATTTATTTATATTTTTTTATTTTTAAAATATATTTTATTGATTATGTTACTACAGTTGTCCCATTTTTTGCTCCCTTTATTCCCCTCTGCCCTGCACACCCCCTCCCACCAGCATTTCTTCCCTTTAGTTCATGTCCATGGGTCATACATATAAGTTCTTTGGCTTCTCCATTTCCTATACTATTCTTAACTTCCCCCTGTCTATTTTCTATCTACCATTTATGCTACTTATTCTCTGTACCTTTCCTCCCCACTCCTATATGCAGTCCACTCCCCCTCCCCTTCCAACTCCCCCCACTGATAACCCTCCATGTGATCTCCATTTCTGTGATTCTGTTCCTGTTCTTATTGTTTGCTTAGTTTGTTTGTTCATTTGTTTTAGGTTTGGTTGTTAATAGCTATGAGTTTGTTGTCATTTTACTGTTCATATTTTTTATCTTCTTCTTCTTAGATAAGTCCCTTTAACATTTCATATAATAGGGGCTGGGTGATGATGAACTCCTTTAACATTATATTATCTGGGAAGCACTTTATCTGCCCTTCCATTCTAAATGAAAGCTTTGCTGGATAGAGTCATCTTGGATGTAGGTCTTTGCCTTTCCTGACTTCAAATACTTCTTTCCAGCCCCTTCTTGCCTGCAAGGTCTCTTTTGAGAAATCAGCTGATATTCTAGTGGGAACTCTTGTAGGCAACTGTCTTTTCTCTTGCTGCTTTTAAGATTCTCTCCTTATCTTTAATCTTGGCGAATGTAATTATGATGTGACTTGGTGTGTTCCTCTTTGGGTCCAACTTCTTTGGGACTCTGAGCTTTCTGGACTTCCTGAAAGTCTATTTCCTTTGCCAGATTGGAGAGGTTCTCCATTATTTTTTCAAATAAGTTTTCAACTTCTTAGTCTTCTTCTTCTCCTTTTAGCACCCCTATGATTTGGATATTGGAACATTTAAAGATGTCCTGGAAGTTTCTAAGCCTCTCCTCATTTTTCTGAATTCTTATTTCTTTATTCTGTTCTGGTTGAATGCTTCTTTCTTCCTCCTGCTCCAAACCATTGGTTTGAGTCCTGGTTTCCTTCCCGTCACTGTTGGTTCCCTGTAGATTTTTCTTTATTTCACATAATGCAACCTTCACTGCTGCCTGGGTCTTTTTTATGCTGTTGAAGTATTCAGTGAGTTGCTGGAACATCCTGATCACCAGTGTTTTGAACTGTGCATCTGATAGGTTGGCTATCTCTTTGTTGCTTAGTTGTATTTTTTTCCTGGAGCTCTGAATTATTCTTTCATTTGGGCCATTGTTTTTTGTCTTGGCACGCCTGTTACGTAGTAAGGGGTGGCAACCCATGTGACTGCATTGTGATGCTGTACGTAGGGGAGGAGTCTGAGGGGCAACAATGCCGCTTGCTCTGCTCTCTGCTGGATTTCAGTCATTTCCCCCACCTACCACAAGCAAATTGGGCCGTTCTGGTGCTGATTCCCAGGTGGGTGGGCTTGTGTACATTCTAGGACCCTGTGGGTCTCTCCAATGAACTCTTCTGTGAAGCTGGGAGTTTCTCCCATTGCTGCCTCAATCCCGCTGGTGTTTTCAGTCAGAGGTTTTGAGGCTTTATTTCCCCACACTGGAACCCTGGATCGTGTGGTTTGTCTTACTCCCCGGTTGCTCCTCCCAGTTTATCTGCACTCGAATGTGGGACTGCCTGCTCCACCAGCCACTGCCTCACCTGATCCACCTGCTGCTGCCTTGCCTACCCCATCCTCCTGCTGCCTTGGCGCAAGTCCTCTCCGCCTGGTTTCCCATCTTCGTCCCTCCTACTGGTCTGGATGAATGTTTCTTCTTTAACTCCTTGGTTGTTGGACTTCCATACTGTTTGATTTTTGTCAGTTCTGGTTGTTTTTTTGTTTTTAAATCTGTGGCTATCCTTCTTTTGGTTGTACGAGGAGGCACAGTGTGTCTACCTATGCCTCCATCTTGGCCAGAAGCCTCCAAAATAGATTTTAGAACAAGCAAATTTACCAATGACAAAGAGACATTTCCTAAGGATGAATGAATCTCATCATGAAGCTATAACAATCCTAAATATGTACGCAATTTCAAAGTATAAAAAAATAGCTGACAGAACCAGAAGAAGAAATAGACAAATTAAAAGTTAAAATTGTGGTTGTTAATAGTTTTCTTTCAGTAACTGATAGAACAAGTAGACAAAATTTAGTAAGGATATGAAGAAGCTGAACAACACTATTAACCAGGTTGACCTGATTTTTATGTATCACTCTACAGAACAATAGCAAAATACACATACTTTTTAAGCATATAAGGAACATTCATTCACTAAATGGAGCATATTCTATGATTTAAAATATTAAAAATATTAAAATAATACAAACTATTGTCTCTGATATCACAGAATTAGATTAGAAACAGGAAAACAGAAAAGTATTTGCAAAATTCTCCAAAGTTTGAAAATTAACAACACTCTTCTACCTACTCTTGGGTCAATGAAAAAAATCAGACTCATTTAACTGCATGGAAACAAAAATACAACATGTCAACATTTTTGAAATACAGTAGCAGTAGGGATGAAATTTATAACATTACATGGTTGTTACATAAGAAAAGCAAATGGTTTCATGATTTAAACTTCTTCCTTAAGGGAAAAAGTATCCAATTGAGCTCAAAGTAAGTAGGAAGGAAATGAAGGAAGTACAGGAATCAATAAAATAGACTATGAACATACAAAAAAAATTAAAGAAACTAAAGTCTGGTTCATTATACATATTAATGAGATTACTAAATATGTTGCAAAACTAATCCAGAAAAAGAAAAAAAAAACACAAATTACCAATATCAGAAATAAAGCTAAGAACATAAGTACAGATCCTATAAAAGATAAAAAAGATAAGGAAGTATTATAGATAAGTTCATGTCACCTGTGACAGTGTGATGAACAAGATGAATTCCTTGAAAGACAAAAACAGATACATAGCATACCCATAAAGAAATAGATAGCATGGATAGACTTATAGCATTGAATTTGTAACTAAAATTCTTTTCACAAAGAAAATCTAGGTGCAGTTGGTTTTGTTGGTGAAGTCTTCCCAAATTTAAAGAAAGTATAATACCACTAGTACACAAACTCCTCCAGAAAGCTAACAAAAAGGATACTTCCTTATTTATTTTATTAGACCAGCATTATCCTAATACAGACAAATATAAGAAAGTTGCATACCAATATATCTCATGATCACAGCTACAAAAAGCCTTAAAAAATAGCAAATCAAGTCCAACAAAAGATAAAAATAGTAGTATATTATGACCACTTGGAGTTTACCTAGTAACACAAAGCTGGTTTAACATTTAAAAATTATTCAGTGTAATTTTTCACATTAACAGCAAGGATAAGAAACCATGCAGTCATCTCAAGAAAGATGAACAAAACAAAACACAACAATCAAACCTCTGGGAAACATTAACTTATTTTCAGGGTAAAAAACCCTTAGCAACCTTGGAATATAAGAGAATTTCTTCAACATAACTAGATCATTATAGCTCATTAGATCACTAGATCACTAGATCACTAGATCATTATAGCTGACATCAATGTGATGACTAAGATTGAACATATTTTTTGTAAGAAATGGAATGTGCAAGACTGTTCGCACCAACTACTGCTGCTTAACATTGTAGTGATAGTCCTAGTCAGTGTGATGTATGAAGATAAAGACATAAAAAGTACACAGATTAAAAAGAACAACTTTCTCATTATCTTTGACTGCATAATTATTTATTTAGAGAATTATAAGTAATCCATCTCTAAAAAATTTACTAGAATAATAGTGAGTGTAGCAAGGTTGCAGGATACAAGAGCAAAACACAAAATAACTGTATTTCTATATATTAGCAGTAAATAATTGGAATTTCAAATTTAATAGATAGCACCATTAACAATACAAATGTGGTGAATGAGGGGGGAACGGGGCTGGTGAAGATGGAAGAGGGTATAAGGGGGATAAAGGGTGATGAAAACATGAAACAAAAAGTCCCCCTGCAAAAAAAAAAAAAAAACCATTCAATATAGAGTGGTAAGTGTAACTGAATATATGCAAAATGTATTACACTGACAACTATAAAACTTTGAGGAGAAAAAGTAAAGATTATCTAAATAAATATAGAGGTATAGCATGTTTATAGACAGAAGACTCAGTGTTTTATGATGACGGTTCTTCACAAATCTATATATTCAATGAAATTCTAATAAAAAATTTCAGTAAGCTTTTTTGGTAGAAATTGACAGGCTAATTCTAAAATTTAAATTAAAATGTAAAGGGCCTAGAATAGCCAAAATGGCTTAAAAAATAAACTAAAGGACTTAAACTACTTGATTTCAAGAATTACTATAAATCCATAAAAATAGAGACAGTATAATGGACAGATATATGTTAGTGGAATAAAACAGAGGGTCCAGAGAGTGATCAACACATATATGCTCAGTTGCAAAGATAATTCAATAGACTATAGTCTTTTCATCAAATGATGCCAGAACAAAATCTGTATCCTCATACTATCTACAAAAATTAACTTTATATGAATCATAGGCCTAAACCGTTATGCTGAAAACAATAGACTACTGGAAGAAAGTGGAAGAAAAATTTGATGACCTTGAGTTAAACAAAGATTTCTTAGATCAAAGAAAAGAATCATAGACTTAAGTGCAGAAGCAAAAACTAAAAAGTTCTAGAAGGAAATCTTTTCAGCCTTGGGTTAGACAAGATTTCTTAGCACAAAAACCATGCACAGTAGTATCCTGGTACTCATTGTTAATTCATTCTAGAACTCAGATAAGCGCCAAAACTGATGAGTACCGAACTATTATGGGACTGAGGAGTTGACCTCTGTTTCATTGTGAGAGAGGGGTGCTGAATGGAGAGCAAGCAATGAGTGATGAAATGTTTCTTTCTTGTCAAAATGTAATGAGTGCAGGGTTTGACGAGTTCTGAAGCCAACGAGCACCAAGGTATGACTGCACCATAGAAGAAAAACATGATAAGCTGGACTTTTAAGTTTTTCTCTCCAAAGTACACCATTAACAAATGAAAAGGCCAGCCACAGAATGGGAGAAAATAGTTGCGAAGCATATATTTGAATAAAGATTTGAATTCAGAATATATAAAGAACATTTACAAATCAATAACTTGAAGTCCAATAATAAACTGAAGAAAACAAAAAAGATTAATAAATATTATACCAATAAGGTGTATGAATGGTCGATAAACACAAGATGCTCAGTATCATTGTTTAATAGTTAAATCCGAATGAAAACTATAATGAGATATCTCTACACACAGTCTGGAAGGGCTACAATTAAAAAGACTGAAGATACCGACTGTTGGTGTTGATAACAGAGCAACTGGAAATATCATGTAATGCTGATGATAATATCAAATGATACAGTCATTAGGAAGAGTTTGGAAGTTTACTATCCAATTAAATAGTCTTAATAAGCCTAAGTTTAAAGAAGTTTTCTGAACCAAAGGCAGTTTACTGTGCAGTTATATACTCACCCACCTATTCACTTAACTCATTATGTGAGCAAGGGTCTTGTGATTAGAGCCGCTAACAACTACCACACGGTGAACACAACTTGGTGCTGAAAGAGCTTACAGTGTAACAGAGGGGGCAGGGAATTAATTGGACCAATACAGTGTCCACTATGAGTCCATATATGAAGACTGTTGTTACCAGATTTGTGGGATAAGGCCTTTAGGTTTTCCCGCAGGCTTAATAGTAAGGCTTTTGGAAGTAATGACAGGCAAGTAGAAATCTAAAGGCCTTCTAAACATTGTACTGCAGAAAGGGATGTTGTGTGTATGGTGGGATTGAAAGGGAGTCCTGTAGTATGAGCTCCTCCCCAAAAATCAAATGATTAATTCCAGCAAGCACTGCTCCCTTATTTAGAAGTAAAAGAAGATCAAAACTATGAATAAAATGGCAATACATGCATATCTATGAACAACTGAATCTAAAAAACAAACCAAGCCATCAGGAAGAAGAGAGACAGAATCATGGGTATGGAGAGCATTTTGATGGTTGCCAGATGGGGGAGGGGGTGCAAAGTGTGAAGAGGCAAGGGGATTAAGAAGGACAAATAGGTAGTTACAGAATACCCAGAGGGGTGTAAAGTACAGTATAATAAATGGAGTAGCCAAAAGACTTACAGGCATGACCCGTGGACATGAACAATGGTGTGGGGATTGCCTGAGGGAGAAGGGGGTATTGGGTGGAGGGGGGGTAAAGGGGGAAAATTGAGACAACTATAATAGCATAATCAGTAAAATATAATTTAAAAAAAGTACTGCTCCCAATTAGAGCAGCTGAAAGCAGCACTAGATGAAAAGTGTCCAGAAATAGTCAACAGAAAACGTGTAATCTTCCATCCGGATAACACAAGACTGCATGTTTCTTTGACGACCAGGCAAAAACTGTTACAGTTTGGCTTGGAAGTTCTGATTCATCCATTGTATTCGCAGCTTTGGATTTCCATTTATTTTTGTCTTTACAAAATTCTCTTAATGGAAAAAATTCAATTCCCTGGAAGACTGCAAAAGGCACCGGGGACAGCTGGAATTATGAAGTTGCTTGAAAGATGGCAGAAGATAGTGAACAAAACAGTGAATACATTGTTCAATAAAGTTATTGGTGAAAATTAAAAATATGTCTTTTATTTTTACTTAAAAACAGGATGAACTTTTTGGCCAATATATACTTTTTTCCCTAAGGACACAGGATGTAGACATTACTTTAAATAAGGGATTTAGGGTCCTTTTCCTTTTTTCATAAAATATCCTCTTTTACTGTACTCTCCTTTTCATAGTGTGCTTTATTATTTCATTTTTTTCTCTCCATCTTTCTTCATGTCTTTTTATTTCTCATTTTGCTTTGTTTATGTTCCTTAGCTTGTGGAGTTTGCTTATTCCCTGCTTAAATCAATGGCTTTCAAACTTGAGTGTGCATCAAATTACTTACAAGGTTTGGTAAACACAGATGGGTGGGCCACAACTCTGAAGTCCCTGATTCAGTGGGCCAGGGGAAGGATGTGTGTGAAAATTTGCATTTGTAATAAGTTCCCAGGGGATGCTAATGTTGCTGGTCCTGTGACCATACTCTGAGAATCACTGACTTATGTCAGCCTGCTGGTCTCAGCCAAAGGAGATCGTAGTGTTCTAGAATGGGCTAACATGAAGCTTGAGTAATCTGGAAGCCTAAGTACAGGAGAACTATGCAATAAATCTACAATCTCCAGGTTAATCACTGATATTGTTTTTAACTTTGAAATTGAAGATATTTTGAATTCTTTTTATATCTGTTCCAGGAAATGATAAATTCAGAATGTGTATGGTTTTGGAATTTTAATCTTTGTTGCCTCTTTCCCCTTAATTTCCTTTTCTTGATTTGCATAATTATTTTGTAATTTTTAAGCTTTGCTGAATATTTTCTACAGAAAATATAAAATAGATATGTGATCAAATGGTTCTGACAGCTGAAGAAAATAAAAAGAAATATGTCTGGGTTTAAAAGGTCAAGAATGAAGGAGCCATTGGTTAACAAATGAAAAAATGAGAGACCTGGGTTGTCCGCACACTTAGCACTTCACGGCTGAGATGATACGTCTTTACTCACAGGTTTGGTAGTTAGACTCTTCCAATGCTAAACGTAAATACATTAATAAATAAAAACACGCTGAAAAGACAGAATCTTCTAGTAGAATTTCCACTATCTTTAGAAAATCATTTTTCTTCTATTATTTTTTATACCAGTTTTTGTCTTCCTTCATTTGATTTCCCTGAATTAAACTGTTTGGCGGATTTGCCACCCAGTCTTTTTATTATTCACTTTTTTTGTCCTTCCCGGTAAAGTTGGTTTCACCCATCTTTGAAACTCATTTTGAGCTTCCAGGTTACTTTTTTACTGCTGAAGGGAGTATTGTGTATTTTGCATAGTGCACTGAAAGCTGGAAACAATCGAGTCCCTATTAGCCAATTAAACCTGGCAAGATATGGACTGTTGCCCAAGCTCTAGGATCTTTTTTGATCCAGACACGTGGTACATTTGACCTTAAGAAAATTCTCTGCTTCTGACCCAGCTGTCCCATTGTTTTTGTTGAATGGTGTGCGTGGTGGGGGAGGGGACAAAGATGGTAAGGAACAGGGCGATTGACAGAAGACTTCAGTGGAATCACAAGCTGCTCATCCAGAATCAGGATAAGTTGGTTGCCATTAAAGAGCAAACCCACTAATTCTTTGTTCTCCAAATGCTTTTAGATACCTTGTTCATCTAAAATTCAGGTCAACTGCTGGAGAGGACCACATCACAAACACTTGAATATGTTTGACTATGTGCTTAGGAAAGGGCAGTGAGTGCATACCAACCATACCGGCAAACACATTACACCTCAGGCCTTCTTCTGAGCCCTTCAAGAAAGTCAATGGGAGCTTTGTGTAAACAGGTAGCAAAGAACTGGGCTCATTGTGTTTGCTTCTTTGACTTCAGTCACCTGCGTTTGGATTTAATCTCCTGAACTGAACTTTTGTGAGTCATTATGGCTTGATTGTACTCTCATTCTATTCATTCCTCTTCCTAGGGCTACCATAGTAATTTTTACTTTGAGAGAGCTCAAATTGGTAAGTGTTTGCTGCTCCTAGATAATGCATTAGGGATTAATAAATTGTGCCTGAGACTGACATTGTTTAGGGACCAGCAGATGTTCACAGATGAATGATATGAAGAGAGTTAGAGGAAAATCAGAATGGAGTTAGTGATTGTGATGTGGATGGGGTTCTATCAGAGGCTTGATAAAAGGTTTAGAACTGCTTTTTAAATGCCAATAAGTCTAATATGTTTTAAATTCACATGTTGCATGAAGACATTGTTTTATTATAGACTTCTTAATGTTTAGAAATCTTTATGTAGAGTTCCTTCATGTGGAAATTTTTCTTATTTATTTATTTATCTATCTATTTATTTATTTATTTCTCCTTTTTGCCATAATGATATTTGTTTCACCTTGAGTACATGAAATTCACAGCCTGAAAGGCTCAGTTAAATTGAGCTTGAAACTGAAAACCCATGATGATCTAGTGAGCACTGAGCAAAAAGAATTTTTTTCTGTGGAATCATCTGCCCTTTCTATTTCTATTTTCTCATTGCCTTCAGAAGCAGAAGATAAAAATTTATGACTGTATAAATCTAAACTTTTGGAGATATTAAATTTTTACAAATTGCAACATTTAAATAACTGATGCAATGATTCAAATTAAATGAACATTGGTTGTGAGCAAACTTTATTGACCTAGGTGCAAAGAAATGCCCTGGTACTTCATGTCAACTTCCAACTGGCCACCACACAAACACCACACTCACTCCTGACAGATGCTAGACCTGTGCCAGTTGGCAGATTTGGCCAAAGGCCAGACATCAAACGGAGATGGAGGAAGCATTGCTCCTCTGGTTGCCCACTCGACCAATCCCATCCTCATTGCAGGACTGGGACAGGCCAACACAGGCCCTAGATAAATCTAGTGAAATTCATATAGAAGCACCTGTTTAAGAACTTCAGTGGAATCGAATAGTTATACCTGTCATTTTCTTGTAATAAATTAGTTTCCATGTCAATTTTAAGTCTCAGAAAATTCTAACTGGTTAGGTCATAGACATGGCAACATTTTCTTCACTGGAAACAAAGATTCATGTACAAAAAAATGTTTCGTGGTAAGACTTAGAAGGCTGGCTCGCATTTTAAAATTTGCCTCTGCCTATTGATTTGGCTCATTTCTTTAAACCTTGTTAATTACATTTTGCACATCCTCTGAGGCTTTAAGGCTGACAAGTTTGTGTTTAAGAAGAAAGAATGAAAAATTTCTGCAATACATGAATCAGGCCTACTTGGCTGCATGCATTATGGTGGCATCTTTCATCATCGCAGTAATCTCATATAGTAATGATGGGCAGCATAACGATTCATTGCTTTTATCTTGAGTTTTTTGAGCTTAGAGATTTCTCTTGTAGCAAACGTTTTTCTGTAGAAACCACATACATTTTTCTTAGTGTTTCCTTCCTTGGGAAATAAATTCAGTAAATGGATGTGTTTTGCATCTATTTGGCATTTTAGATTTAATGAAGAAAATCAATACTTGCATTTTCAACATTTTCCTCAGCTCTAAACATTTACTCTTACCATATGCACACAACTGTCTTTATGTTATCCTTCTAAAGAGCACCTAACTATGTGCTAAATATGGGAAGTGAGGATGAGTCATGATGGGAGAACAGGAAAAGATAGAGGTAAGATGAAACTATTTGTGTTACTTAAAAGAGTTTAGGCAAGGTTTTCGTATACGTAGTCCTGGTGCCTTATTGATGCTACCGTTTCTCATGTAGGTATGAAGCTGGTCTTGCCTGGACAGCAACGGTTTTGCTATGTTTCCATATTGCTTGAACTAGGAGATAAATTACAGCTCCTTGGGAATGTCCTGTGTTCTCAGGAATAGTGAAAGCAGCATTCAGCATCGAATCAGTCCCATTCTCTGAGCTGGCCATTTGGATTCTAACATTCTCAGACCAAGGTGAGGAATTCATTCACTGCAAGGTGAATAAACCTCATCCTCATAATAATAACATATGTTAAAATAAAGTTATTTTTTTTCCATTTGGACATTTGCTGTTTTGATATACTGGGCATCTGTTAAAGCAGCTAAGAAGCTAGTATGTCTTGTGTACCCTACATTTGTCATCTTATTGATTGTAACCACTCTCGAGGCAAATACTTTTATCGTTCCCATTTGTAGATGAGGAAACTGAAACATGGATAGCTAATTAATTTCTTCAAAGTTGACCAGTTAATAGTGAACCTGAGAACTCTTGCTTCTAAATGCTATGCTTCAGTGTTAGAGAAGTGAACGTGGCTATGGTTTCGTTTGTTGCTTCTTTGCAAACAAATCGGTCCAATGCTTGTGTTTCTCCTTGTAGGTAATGGTCTACTGACTTTACTGTTACAACAATCAATATTATTTCAATGATTCAAGTTTTCCTTTGATCCTTCTCTGGGTGGTAGGACTCATACTAGGGAAACGCGACAGAAGAAAGACCTTTACTGTTAGGTTCCTGCCCAAGTCCTTAACTTAGGACCGACTTTTTGATATTATTACTGGAAAGGGAACCTGGCCCTGAGTGGGTCTGCCTAGGGCCAGCTAGTAGTGTGCGGGTTCTTGACTTTATGCTGGAAAGATTTCACAATACGAGTCCATGTGATTTTGAGAGTACATTTATTAAAGCTGGAGGCAGTGAAACAAGGAAAGGTTTAGCATAGAACAAGCAATAGAAGAGAACCTAGGCAGGGCTGCTCTGGTTCTGTAGAAATGTTATAGGAAAGAAAGGAAGCTTGGTGGTGCTTTTTTGTCTCACTAAGAAGTCAGAGAAAAAGGGGCCTTAGAGACAGGTTCATAGGGTTAGCTCTGGGCAAGCCGCCACTACTCATTGCTCCCCAGGTTGCAAGCCTTGTGGGGTCCCCTAGAGTCTAGGAGATGTGAGATGTGTGCCTGTGGGGGAAAAGACAGGGAGCAGAAAGGCACAGGCATGCTTCTGGGAGAGAGAGAGTGAGCACTGGGTCCATTGTTTTGAGAGTTTTTAAAGGCTGGGTGGTTGGGGGTTGTCTTAGGGGAGATCACAATAGAATATTCATCAGCTTTTCCAGGTGTGCCCTTTCAGGGTCGGTCTCCACTGATTGGTCAGAGCCAGGTCAAGGGTTCGTTAGTCATTTCACCTGGTTCTGCTGTTGCCCACCTGGTTTGGCTGCTTTTCTGGGCCTGAAGCCGAAGTACGACTGATGCTTAGATGTTATCTCTTGGTAAGTGACCTTCTATGTCTGGCTGCAAATTGCTCAGCCAGTTTGTTTGGTTTTCTGTCCCAGTTTCCCCATTCCACTTGCAAAGGAATTTTCCTAGCTTCTTGCTATCCCGCCTCATTATCAAGATGACCAGAAAGCAGCATCGTCCCTTGGTGGCCTCATGCAATGGGGCCGCCGGGTGAGACAAACTTTCCCAGAGAATTTAAAGTGATCCATCCATCCATATTCTTGTATTAACATTTCCTAAATAACTACTGGGCATTTCTTACCCACAGGTTACTTGCTCTTAAGCCTAACTTGTAAAGTTTCTTTAAAGCTTTGGTATCTGAGTGGGTGGCCAGGACCACCCAGCCATCACCTGGAGAATGAAACAAATGAAAAAATTTGGGACCCACCCCAGATTTACTGAAAGTGCCTGCATTTTAACAAGATGCTTAGATGATTCATATGCACAACAAAGTGTGAGAAACTCTGCTTTAGAGAACATACAGTGCCAGAATGTGATCCAAAGACAAAGCTCCTGCCTCTGTCAAATATTGGCTATGTGAACTTGAGCAAGTTCACAGAGTCTGTGAGCCTCAGTTTTCACATCTGTAAAAGAGAAAAATAACTGATAACCCAGAGCTGTTGACGGATGAAAATAGGTAACAAATTTAAAGCCCTGGACATGGGGCTGATATAAGCTGTTAAGTGCCTCTGCTCAGCTTGTGTCAGGCTGACCTTCCTTGGATGTGACACCTCATGTCAGAGTGATCCTGAGACCAACGACATCCCATATTTTTAGTCCTGCTCATGGACTTCGCCAAAGCAGTGTGGTGTGGGCTGTAGTGGAGGAGGCAGGTGCTGTGGTGGGGAGGCATATGTTCATGATGGCCAGGGGCCTGAAGCTCTGTCTTCAAGGAACATCCCAGAAGCAGGAGGAAGTAGGCAGTTCTGGGAGACCTGCTTCTTTTAGCTGTACTTGTATAGTACTTGTAATAGATAATAAAGCTATAGTAGCTTTATTAGTATATTAACACATTTGGGTCATCACACACATAGCCCAAACCCAGGGGCCTGTCCAATGTAAAAACTGAAAAAGAGAAGTCAGCAATAAAGGACTTGAAACACAAGAGAGAAAACTAGGGTGACAAAAAGGGAGTGCTGATCACTCCCAAACTCTCACAGAGCTTTGGGGATATCAACAAGCCCATAAGAAGACGTGTGCTACAGGCAGACTCGCCCGACTTCAGCCCTCTCTGGGATTTTCAGGCCAGCACATGGATGGAGTGGGGATTTTCCTATTGTCGCTGACGGGCTCAGGACACATTTTCAGAATGCGTTATAAAAACAGCACTTCCTCAGCATCCCTCACTGCAGTCACACTTCCTGATCAACATGGGTTTTGTTATAGCAGTTTCTTTCTGTTGACAGAAATGTAGTTGGCGACTTCAGGTAGCCTGCAGCTGGAACGTGAGCCAAAATAATCACGCCCTTTGGCTCCTCCTCGCTTCAGATGATTATGGTTTTTGAATATGTGCCCTGGCAACATCCATTGCTGTCATTGTTATTTCAATTTATTACTAAACTTTTTATAATTCTAATAAAGATATGTATTTCATGATAGGACAAGGGTTAGCCAAGTTCACTGAAAGAAGAGATAATGCAAAAAGGAGTGTAAAGCTGCCTGGGGAAGAGTTTTATTATTATTATTTTCTTTTACAAACAAGGGAATTCATGACCTTCTAAATCAGCTTTCCAGTGTCCTGCAGCCCGAGTTGTTTTTCAGATTACATGGGCCACAAGAGCCACGGAGTGTAAAATATGCCACCTGGTTTTAATTCCCATCACCAACAAGTAAAATTAATAAAAAATAATGGCTTCAACTTCATTTCTTTATTACCATTTCTATTTTTGTTTTGCCATATCTATGCATTAGATATGCATGTTACTGATGTGAACCCCTGATATTGTGGTGAGTGGAGTGGATAACAGGCCTTTTTACTTTCTCTGCCTGTCTCTGATTTGCCCATTCATTATTTTCTCTTTTTCCCTCTTTCAGATACTTTCACTGTCTTCCTGACTCTTCCAGGCCAGAAGCCTAGCAGATGTGTATGTGCTGGAAACTTCCATGAGGCTTATTCACGGTGTCTAACATCCCACTTTCCACAGCCCTGCTTCTTCATCCTTTGCCCATTTCCTGCATATATTTTTATAACTTTAACACTTGTCATCTGCCTTTGTTTGTTAAGATGCTGCCTTCTCTGACCAAAAAGTATTGTCACTTTTTAATCTTCCTCATTTGCATCTTCATTTGAAATGGCAATGTTATTGTGAGCTAAGGAGATTCGAAAATGGATGTATAGGATTCTTTCATTGTAATATGCCCTCCTCTGAGTCAAAAAGGGATAATGAGAGAACATGATAATATTTCTCCACACCTATCAAATGTTAAAAGAAGTAACCTAATTCATGGAATCTTCTAGAAAACCTTAATTAAAGTGAATGGAGACATTATCAAGCAAGCAAACAATTAGATCCTTCCCGCTTGAGTCCTAAAGGCAGTTTGTCTCTTTTGTTCTACGCATCACAGCCTGATTTATATAGGAGGCAACATTGTCATCCTCCCTCTCCTTGTGCCTTGTGGCACTTGTTAACATTGTCAGGATTTATCGAAGTCGTGTTTTTCTTTCCGTGTTTTGAAGTGAGGAGCAGAGCAGCTGGTACATGACCTTCTTTCAGCCACTACACTCTTAGCCACGGAGGAGCCACGGTTAACCATCCAGCTGCCCCCTGCCCACGACTCCCCCAAGAAGTTGCCTAAAGTGTATCTGCAAGAGAAAATTCCCCAAGAACAGAGGGTTGTTCCCTCCTTGCAGTATTCCTTGAGTTGTTCTGTCACATTGTCACCACAACCCTTCCCATTTGTTCTTTGAGTGCCCATGCGGTTTGCCAACTTTTGTTTGTGTGTGTGCGTGCTTGTTTTATGGGTTAGAAAAAGTCTTGATGGAGACTAGAGGCCTTGCGTATAAGGAGGACAAAAATCCATAGTGGAAACTGTAACTGGGTTTGAGAAATTTTTGGAGGAGACTGGAAAATATTGGCAATTACAGCATAATGTAGTAACTGCTAGAGAAGGAGTTCGCAAGAGCTGCTATGCTTGTAAATTTTGTTGAAGACTTTTTGAGCTTTCTCCACGCCCCGGGGCAGCGTTGTTCGATCCAGCTTCCCGCGGTGATGGAAATGTCGTCTGTGCACACTGCCATGTGGTTGGCGCTAGCCACATGTGCCTGCTGAGCACTTGATACATGGGCAATGCAACCGAAGAACTAAAAGTTTGTTTTTATTTGATTTTAATTTTAATTAACTCATGCTTAAATTTAAATAGTCACAAATGCTATTAGCTTGTGTATTGGACCGTGCAATTCTAAGGTCAGTCATGTGCTCGGACTGCTCGTATTCTTGATAGCTCCTATTTGCACCTCACTTCCTGAAAGATATGAAGGGCATGAGCATACGTAGCACACTCTTCTCCCCAGCATCACTAAAGTCATTGATAAGAAGCCTCCAGATGGGTACTGGTACTAGTACTTCCCTTAGGAAATCGTCCCTCTCATAGTACTCTGTACTTACACCCTGTCGGCACTAAAATTTCTTATTTGTTTGTATCTTCCCCACTAAACTCTATACCCTGAAGAAAGTGACCGCTGTCTCTTATCACGCTGCATTCTGAGTGCAGACTATACTGTCTGTTAGGTATTTGAAAAACGCCAGTTGAGCAAATAGTTTTCCACATGGATTATTCATGCAATAGTAAAATGTCAGAGTCAAATAACACTTTGTTATTGTGCCATACCCCACTGTTCTCTGCCCTAAATCATTTTTTATTTCTTCCTTCTGATTTGCAAGCCCTGGTGATATTGGGGTGTCCAGACCCCCCATTATGACTCAGTAAAATATGGGACTTTCTTCTGAACACTAAGGGTAAACCCTGATGATATAAAGAAATCATGCTGTCTGGCCCAATTCCTTTGGCAGTGACTGGTTGGAAGGTGAGACTGTAACCCAGTTCTCATTGCAATGATGTGAGGGTTTTCTTCTGGGAGTAGTTTGAGTAAAGATTGACTCTTAAAAGGGACATACGGAAGAGGTGGCCTGTTTTTGCCTCTGAGTATTCCTACATCTGGCATTGCTGCAGCCATTCTGTTCACACGGGGAGAGTTGAACTGAAGGTAGAGAGTTGGGACAGATATAGTCTTTAATGTTAAACTGCTTAACCAATCAACCCTGAAACTGCCCAATGTCTGCACATTTTGTTATGGGAGATAATAAATTTCCTTATTTTTAAAGCCAGTAGTATTAGTATTTTTTCACAGACTGACATGCAGACATGGCTTAACTGCCCCTTAAAAAAAAGATATAATCAAGGGGCAGCCCAGACTGGTCATACCTGGAGCTGTCTGGGAAAAAGTCCAATCCAAGCTCATACAGCTGCTGGCAGCATTCATTTTCTCACCGGCTACCAGGGTTCTTGACATTTTTTGCTAGCCGTTGGCCAGAGGCTGCTCCCAGCTCCTTCTTGCATGGCCTTCCCTGTGTGACAGCTCGCATCTCAGATTGCTGCCGTAAAACCATCGAGAAACAGAGTCTCATCAGAGACAGGTTATATTCTTATGGAACGTAACCGGGTCCATCTTTTCACCTTTGCTCTATGCTATTGGTTAAACATCATTCTCAGCTCCTGCCCACACTCCAGAAGAAAGCATCCCACAAGGGCTTGATCATGGGGCTGCTCTAGAGACTGTTTGCCAAAGTCCTCATTTTAAAGGTGAGAAAATAGGCCCAGAGGGATGATTTGGCTTTTGAAGATGTAGCTGCTTAGTCAAAGAACTAGGAGTAGACACTTAGCTTTTTTAATTTCAACCCAGTCCTTATGCCACAGACCAGCTCTATGAAATTATCCATGTTACTTAATCACTTTGAGCCCTAGTTCGCTAATTTCTAAGATAATCTTCATGATATCTATCTTTTTAAAATATATTTTATTGATTATGCTATTACAGTTGTCCCATTTCTCCCCCATCATTCCCCTCCACCCTGCACACCCCCTCCCACCCACATTCCCCCCCTTTAGTTCATGTCCATGTGTCATAAGTTCTTTAGCTTCTACATTTCACACACTATTTTTGCCCTCCCTCTATTTTCTACCCACCGTCTATGCTACTTATTCTCTGTACCTTTTTCCCCTCTCTCTTCTTCCTACTCTCCTGTTGCTAACCCTTCACGTGATCTCCATTTCTGTGGCTCTGTTCCTGTTCTAGCTGTTTGCTTAGTTTGCTTTTGTTTTAGGTGTGGTTGTTAATATCTGTGAGCTTGCTGTCTTTTCACTGTCATATTTTTATCTTCTTTTTCTTAGATAAGTCCCTTTAACATTTCATATAATAAGGGATTGGTGATAATGAACTCCTTGAACTTGACCTTATCTGAGAAGCACTTTATCTGCCCTTCCATTCTAAATGACAGCTTTGCTGGATAGAGCAATCTTGGATGTAGGTCCCTGCCTTTCAAGACTTCAAATACTTCTTCCAGCCCCTTCTTGCCTGTAAGGTCTCTTTTGATATCTATCTTTAAGAAATTATTTTAGATAGTTTCATATAGTAACATTTTTACATGCCTACCATGGTTTCTGCATATATTAGATATTAAAAATATTAATTACTTTATCCTTTCTACACTTTTCCACTGTATCATGTTACCTCCTTAGCAAGGAGGACTAGAATGTTTGATTTGTGTTTTACTTTTAAGATTTATAATATAATCTGTTAAGTTGAAAATAATAGTTAGCAAAGGTTTTTTCTTGAACCATCTCAGGACTAAAAACTTAGGTCCCAAGTCAAATAGGGATCCCTCATTTAAAAGGTGCTACCATAACTGTGTCTTTTCTTTGGCAGCCACAATCTCTGAACTAAAAGTCAAAGAAATCGTTCTGCTGAATTGAGCACTAGGGAATTTTTCCCTAGCATTTTGGTTTTAGATTTTTAAATCAAGGTCAGCCAGCTGCACTGGGGGCATTTTTTTGATGTCAGCAGATCCTTATAAATAGTACACCAATAACTGCTTTAACAAGAGGATACAAGCTATAGATAGGTAATGAAAATTCTTAAAGTGCTGCTACTATGTGGTGATTCTGGAAATGAAATTGAAAAATTTCCATTGGTTCAAGATAGTTTACCTCATCAAGTCCGCATGAAAATTCTATTTCTTTTCTCTGACCCATGCTGGATTGTTTTACAGCAGAAGGTCGACAGGGTATGAGTTCATTCTCATTGCACTATCAGATGGCTCTCCTTTGGGGACAAGTTTTTATAGACTGGTGAACTGTCATGTGTGATATGAAAGTAATGTCATATAATAGACTTTGACAGTTTTAAGAGCCATATTATTATCCTCTTCTTTATTAAGTTAGGCTCTTGGGGGAGTGATGTGTATTAAAATTGTTCCAGTGATACTTGTGGCCATCTCTTCTAGGTTCTTAGTTCCATGGTGCCATTCTGACCTTTATCACAAATCTGAATTGTTATACCTATGATGATTCTGTAGTCTCTGCCCTGTTATAATACAAACAGCTAACATGTATTGAGACCTCACTATGTGCCAAGCCAAGCTTTGTTCTAAGTGCTTTACATGTATAAAGTCACTCAGTTCTCTCAAATACTTCTGATATAAGAACTACAGTCCTATCTGATACATGTGTTTTGATCAGGTATAGATATACTATATGCCACAAATTTAAGTTTGTTCTTATTTTGTCATCAAAATGCAAAATATTATTCATGATATGGGAGAGTGAAGGTAAATCTGTTCTTCTTATCTGAACATTTCCAACACAGCATCTAACTGCCGGTTGCCCCTGGCCTCTGCCAAAGTAAGAGCCACGACATCCAGGGTCTCACAGTTTATTATGAAGACACCACCATTTCCCCCTAACTACTTATTTCCTTGTTCACAAATATTGTTCACTAAATATTGTAAAATTGGAATTGGAGTTAATATAAATATGCCTTATCAATTAGAAATGATTATCCAATGTACTCATATTGTTATGCTACAGACTTGCTCAGTGTGTACAAATGTTTGGAGAGTTTTTATAGTAATGTTTATATATACCTGACATCGATTCTACAGATATTAGATGTTAAAAATGTAATTATGTTTAATTTATATTAAACATAAATTATAATTTATGTTTAATTTTGTATAATTTTAATTTATGTTTAGCGTATAAGTAAGAAAAGAAACATTTTTAACTAAGATTTACTTGAACATGATAATTAAAATAATAAGCCTACAATGTTCAGCCCAAATGACCTATGAATATTTTTCAATAACGAATGTGTTTCCACATCCTCACGTTCATGAGCCTTTAGAATGGGCAAACAGTTTGTGCTGGCACTGGTAGGATTCTGCCTTTTTTCCTTGGTTGCTTTTTGTCATAGGAGGATTCTCTCATGATTTCTGTATCACACATGACTGTTAGGTCATCTATTTGTACTGGATTACCACTAACCAGAGCAGAATTTAAACTGTTCTCTTAAGGAGGAAAACAGGATTATATGTCTCTAATTCGGACTCCAGAATAATTACCAAGTTTTAGCATTTCAGGAGAAATATTTTAATTAGAGCTCCAACTAGTCAATCATCATCAAGATGGAGTAAGCAATCATACTCAAACATTCTGTGACCAATAGATATTTTGAATGAAGAAGTAGTTCAATGATAACGATTTTTTTTTTTTTAGCCAATAGCTGTGATTGATACGTTCAAGTCAGCAAGTGTTTGAGTTGATGTGAAGGCTTTTCTGATGGAACAGACTACTGTATTGCACCTGGTTTAAAGCATTTTAGTATCATTTAGAGGCCATAGAGAAACTAAAACCCAGCATCAGAAATTCTTTCAGGAAAGTAATACACATAGTATTTTGAAAACTATTAAAAAGACTTAGATATAGCACAGCTTCAGCATTAGGTATCAGTAATTTGATGAGTTCATTTATACTCCTCATTGTCATAATAGCTGGCTAATAAGGAATAATGGATTTACTTGAAAAGTTTTATTTCTCCCACTTGCATGAGTGTTAGAAACATAGATATGAACGTGATTCTTTGCATGGTATCCTCATAGCCAACAAGAGGCTGACATTTTACATGAACAGATAGGTTCATAAGTAGCTTGGGTGCTAACATATGGTGACATTTCTAATTATAGGTCCCTACTGCACAGTAGAACTTCAGATTTTTTAAAACTTTGCTATCACAAAACAAATCTTACTTAATGTCCATGTTTTATAAAGTCTGAAAGAAGTGGCAAAATACTTGAAAGTGTATAACTAAAGGAAAATAATTTATTGCCTTAGACAATAAAAAATGTTATATTTAGAAAAATAAAGGCATATGTATTGTGGGAGAAATTGGCTGTCTTTCAAAGCCTTATACAGGCTTTGCTTAGCTCTCAGATGCCTGGATGAAATTAGTGTATCCCAGGAGAAATCAGCAGGGTACATCTGCTGATTACATCTGGGTTGAAAACCCTGGGAAGAGACTTTTTGACTTGGAGTTTAGTATGTGTGGAGTGGGGTAGCTAGGTACCCCACCTCAAGTAGAGGTTTTTCAGGAAGTCAGACACAGGTATAAGAATCTGGGGAGAAATTAATTCCAAATATTTAATGGTGATTTTGATTTTTAGTGTGCAGTTCCATATGAGTGTGTGTACCTGTGTAAACTTTCCAGGAATGACGTTGAGGAGAAACTTTGTATACTTGAATGGTTAGTTGGCTTTATTTGTCTCTCCAGGGAATATCATGGTCACATTCATTAGCCCACATCCTGCCTCCAAAATTTTCTGCTAGTCAGAGAAGTCTTCAGATTCAATTACTTGTCAGTATTTCCAGCTCATATGGAAATTAAAATTTCTGGTCTCAGGGCTCAAAGTCAAGTTTTAAGCATTTATTTAATTTGCAGTCTCTAGATGAGTTTCCTGTCTGATTGCCAGAATGTTATGGCTTTAATTTTCAAAGTTCCAAATCCAGGGAGCTCTAGTGTGACTTCAGACACAGGTCTCTGAGAAGATATTGATTTGCAAAATAAAGGAAAGAAGAGAGGAATGATGAAAGTAAGGGACAAAAAGGGTGGGTAAGGCAAATCTATCAAGAAATAAGTGAACGGGAAGGAAGTGAAGAGAAAAAGAGACAGGAGAGAGAAAATATAAAGAAGAATTCTGTATTTGTTTGCAATGTTCTAAATTATGCCTATACTGGACTTTTGAAAGAGCAAGGCTAGTTTCTCAAAGTATGGGTAAGAAAGCACTCAAACTACTCAAGTAAAACAGTTTGTAATTATCATTTAAAAAATCTGAGTTAAGAAAATAAAGTATAAAAGCTGGGTTAAGGAAATAAAGTAGAGAATTTTTTGCATGGGTCCTTCTGATAAAAATTAAAATAAGGTGTGCCCCTTCCCGTTAAATATTTTATGATCTATCATAGAGCAAATGACTATTTCAATTTTCTCCCTTGAAGTACATTTTAGTTTGCATTTCCTTGTTATGTTTTGCTTTGAGCTAATACCTGTAAGTGTAACTATTCAACATACTTGTTTGAATTCTAATAGTTAATTAATAAAGTGACAAAAGATGAATGTTTAATTGATGCTATCAATTTGATCAGAATTCAAGCCTCTAAATGATCACTTTTTAATTTAATCAATATTTGTTGTTTTTCTTTCATGAGGTTCTCCCATGTAAAATTCCCTAATAAAACTGTTGGAATCTCAGATTAATGTGTTAAACTAATACATGGTATTATAATTAGAGGAATAAGACTGGTTAGATTAAGAATTAAATTTTACATTGTGTTAAAATAAAACTGTTTAAAAGAAGGCATCCATTATTAGTTACCCAATTTCTCCACGTGCACTGGGAGAGAAGTCCATGGCATCTGCTAGACACGTTGGGCAGACAGGAATTTGTACAATCAACTGTGTTGAAGCTTTGTTTTGTTTTTTATATGATGGAATGAATTTCCAGTGGCAATTGCTAATTTTTTAACGTGAAACTGCCAAGGATATAGCCTACCTTTACAGGCTGTTGATCTTTTTTTCCCTCATACTTTATAATTTCTGGTTTAGCTTTTTTTTTTTTTAATTTTGGAAGGAGAATTACAAAGTTTACTTTTAAACACCATGCCACTTATGGGTTATAGTTTAGCAACATCAGAATTGTTAGGGAAATAGGTTTTCCATTATGATATTAAATTTACTTTTTTTTTCGGTACAGAAATTAGAGTTGTTTCTGGTTTGAGGGTTAACATCTAAGTAGTAATAGTTTTTAATTTAACAAATATGTAGATTTTAAAAATAAACTTCTACTGGATAGCACTTTAAGTAAGATTATCTTGAAGTTTCTCTGTGGATATAAGAGAGGCATTCATTAAAATAGAAATTTTAAACTTGCTTAACAAATGAGAGTATAATCAGAGTGGCACTCCAGACCTAAAGCTCTCATGGAAACATGGATGGATTTGTCTATAAATTTTAGAGATTTATAGGAAGGCACAGTGTAGGCAAGCTAATTTTTGTCTTTGATGTTGGAAGGCAAGGAAGAAAACGAAGGGAGGAAGGGAGTAGGGGAAAGAGAGTGATACATTTGTCTTCTTCCCTGCATAATTTTATTCACAATAAAACATTTCATTCTTTTACTATGGCTTGCTGATTTGAAGTTACATTCAAAAGCCTTTTATTATCTTCCTACCATGAGCAAAATAGAATGGGCAGTGAGATAAACAATAAGAAATAGCTTCCTGCCTTCCTAGAATTTCAGTAGGTTGGGAGATCCCTATGCTTATACACAACAACTAGGTCTGTTGTTCCCCTTTTTCAAAGTATGACATCCCTGGCAACAAATATAGAAATGACCTGAAACTGATTTGGAAAAAAAAAAAAGAAAAAACAAAAGTAAATACTGCATGAAAATGCTTCCATAATGTTTGAAAGAGTGAGAACAGAGGACGTTATCTTTCCTTCTTGAAATCATCCCAAAGGAAGCCGAATGCTCAGTGTTAAAGGCTTACCAAGTCTACTCCAAGAGGGAGTTTCAGTAGGAGATGAACTACAGGCTGGTAAAGTTAAGAAGCCTTTTTCTAGGAACTCTAGGAAGATACAACCTGAAGTGAAAGGGAGATTTTAATTTAGTTTTCAAAAGAACTATGTCAAATTTATTTATGGTACATTTATAGTTTTCTGACACTCTTTGGCATTTCATGATCTAAGCCCACTAAAACTTTACTTTTTCTAAGCTTGGTATACATGGTCAACACTTATTTCAAACAAGATTGCTCAAACTCTGAAATCAGTAGTTTATCAAGTCACTTTCAATTTCTTTTAGTGTGAGTTCTTCTTCACTGCCTAGTGTTTTAGAGTAGCACATGCCTATTCTTATCTTTTAAAAGTTGATCTCTTTCTCTGACAGGGTACTTGTATATATGTGAGTATGTTGCCTTTTTTAGAATAAATTAACAGGCATTATCTATCATATGTATATTTTAACTAATGTTTTTAAATTTATATTCTAGAAATATCAAAGGTGTTTAGTACTCCTGAGAACCTGAGGGTTGCTTCTAGTGAGAAAATAAGAGATTTTCCATCTTGAACTTCTCTAAGTGATTCTGAAGCTCTTATTTATTCAAAGGAAAAAAAAAAAAACTTCAGAGTTGGATGAATCCAGATGTACTTTCAGATTGTGAAACAGCTCAAGCTGTTATGTAAATGTTTGGGTTGTGGTAGAAACCATAATATGTCTTTCCAAAAGGCATTGTTCCTTGCATTTTAAACTTATATGCTCTTTGAGCGAAATTTAGCCCATGTGTTTGTGATACATTTACACTTAACTCATTAAAATAATGTTTGCTGAGAGCTATTGAGTATCCAACCAGCTTCTTATTCTATGGGAATTTTTTTGAAGTTTATTTTTTTCTCTCCTGAGAACTAAGAAGTCAAATTTGATCAATCCACTTGAGTTTTTTTTATTTGTTTGTTTTAATTTTCCAAAACTTGGAAACCTGAAAGATATAGTGGATTAAATGCAGTAAGATGCATTCTTTTATCAAACAATTACTTTCCTATGATTGGATTATAAAAGAAATCATTAACTACTAAGAAGTGAGCTTTCTAGTGTTGCTAAATCAATTAGGTAACTACAGAATGACTAAAACTTGATGTGTTAAATGGCAGTGATTAAAGAATGTTGTAAAGAGGGTTGGCCATTTAGAAGTAGAATTTCCCTTGCTACTACAAACACATTTAAAAATAATGTAGTAAAGTATATAAAGAAATAGGCTAGCATGGTTAACCTGATATTAACTGTAATACAGTATTATAGTTAACTCTACAGTATTATAGTTAATACTGTCTTGTATACTTGAGATTTGCTAAGAGAGTAGATCTGAAAGATAACTTTTTAAGATGATGGAGAATGTGTTAACTAACCTTACTGTGGTAATCATTTTGACAAATCATTTGATATGTGTACACCATTTTGTATACCTTAAACTTACACAATGTTATAGGTCAGTTATATCTCAATAAAGCTGAAAAAATAAGAAATAGTCCATCTTTAAGAAGAGGTTTAATAGAAGAGTTTAGACATTACTGATCTACTTAGAGGAGTCAAAACTCAAATGACACATAAAATGGAGTGTTGTCCAGGAGCATTCCTTAGGGAAATACAAGAGCTTTTAAAATACTTGAGTCAGAGAAAAAAAATATTTATGTAGTTCTTTAGTCCCTAGGTAATTTCTCCTCTAAGGTTTTTATAAAGTAGGAAAATTACAGATAAGCAGATGAATTTTACCTCTTCTGAAGGGACGAGAACTTTGTAATGCCAAAATTCAAATTGGAAGGAGGGGAAAGTGTTATCAAGAAAGAGTGAAGGCCCTGGCTGCATGGCTAAGTTGGTTGAAGTGTCATACCGTACACCAATAGGTTGTGGGTTTGATCCCTGGTCAGGGCGCATATCTAGGTTGTGGGTTTGATCTCCAATCAAGGAACATACCTAGGTATCGGAGGTAACCAATCAATGTTTCTCTCTCATGTTGATTTCTCTCTCTCTCTGTTTCTCTCCCTCTCTTCCTCTCTCTCTAAAATCAATGAAACATATCCTTGAGTGAGGAAGGAAGGAAGGAAGGAAGGAAGGAAGGAAGGAAGGAAAATATGGGCCACAAGATCAAAGAGATAGGCAGGAATTAGTTTGTGCAGTCCCATTTGGGCTGTGATAAGTAATTTATATTTGGTTTTGGTTTCAACTGTGATGGAAAACTACTTGTTGATTTTAAGCAAACAAGAGACATAATTTAATTTATGCCTCAGAGGTCACTGGGCTGCTCTGTGGAGAATGGCTCACAAAAAGGTAACAGCAGAAAAATCAAGACTAGTTAGGCAGCACTTGGAATAAGTCATCCAGGAAAGAGACTATGGTGATCAGGCCTAGGGTGTTAGCAGCTCAGTTAGAGGAAAATGAACAGATGCATATCGTATTTTGAAGACAGATTCCATAGTGGGGAAACGATAAAACTAGAGGTGACTCCTTGCCTGGCTTCAGCAGTCTTGGATGCGGTGATATCATATACTAGGAGAAATAGGTATGGTTAGAGGGTCATTTGTTTTGGTTTTGTTAAGTTGCTGTGTGGCCTACTGAGATGCCCATTAAAGACCCACGTGTAAATTATCAAAGAGTAGACTGGTAACATGTATTAGGTATTGGCAGTAAATATGATTGCTTTTAAAATAGTTTAGATATAAAGGTATTCTTACTTCTACTCTCTACATAAACTCTTTAGATTGTTTTAATAGAAACTAGGGCAATCAATGTGGTGGACATGGATATTTATTTTGAACACTTTTTAAAGACACACTTACAAATTTTTTTTAAAGACTACTTAAAATTTTTTCTAAATCAAGCAGAGGAAAAATAGAATTATCCACCTACTGTTTATTATTTGTGGAGTATTATTAATCATTTTATCTTTAAATTAACTGTTTATTGTTTGCATCTAATTTATTCCAAAATACCATACTCAATCCTTTTGTTATATTTATAGATTTCTTTAGGTATTACTGAAGATAAGTAACTGCCTCTTTGGCACCACCCACACAAAGTAGATTTATTATGCAAATTTAAATAAAAATAAATATAGGACTTCCAGCCAAGATGGAGGCGTAGGTGGACACACTGTGCCTCCTCTCACAACCAAAATTAAGGACAACAAATATTTAGAAACAAGAAAACAACCAGAACTTATAGAAAATTGAACTGTACGAAAGTCCAACAAGCATTCATCCAGACCGGTAGGAGGGGCGGAGTCGCGGAGGGAGAAGGTGGAGGTGCGGGAGCGCAAGCAGCAGCGGCTGGCAGTTCCCGGGTCGGCGGTTGGCGGCTGGTGGTCCCCGGGCCCACAGGCAGCAGCTGGTGGACCCCGGGCACAGGGGGACAACTGTGCAGACCCAGTGAGGCCGCACAAGGCGGCTGGCTGACCAGGTGGTCCCACATTCCTGCGCGCAGACGGTCCAGGCAGAGGGGAAGTGGTGGAAGGGACTGAATACAGGAGAGAGTGGAGCAGGCGCCATTGTTCCCTCTCAGACCCCGCCCCCACATACAGCGTCACAACCCAGGGACTGGGCTGCCCCTCACTGGGGAGTGCCGGCAGCTCCACTCTTCACTACGTAACAGCATGCGCGCGTGCGCAGATAATCCAGGTGAAGGGGAAGTGGTGGAAAGGGCTGGAGTCCAGGAGAGAGCGGAACAGGCACCATTGTTCCCTCTCAGACCCCTCCCCCACCTATAGCGTCACAACCCCACGACTGGGCTGCCCCGCCCTGAGGAACACCTAAGGCTCCACCCCTCACTATGTAATAGCTGCAACCAGACTAAAACCAAAACAAAACAAAACAAAAACAAAAAAACCACCAAAAATGGCTCAAACCAGAGAACCAATCAAAGCCCCAGAGCCAATTCCTCTAAGCAGTGAAGAGATAGCCAACCTATCAGATGCACAGTTCAAAGCACTGGTCATCAAAATGCTCACAGAATTGGTTGATTTTGCTCACAAATTAGATGAAAAAATGCAGGCTACAATACGTGAAGTGAAGGAAGATGCATGGGGAACTGATAGAGATGGAAGGAAAACTGGGACTCAAATCAATGGAGTGGACCAGAAGGAAGAAACTAACAACCAAACAGAAAATGAGGAAGAAACAAGAATTCAAAAAAATGAGGAGAGGCTTAGGAACCTCCGGGACATCTTTAAACATCTCAACATCCGAATTATAGGGGTCCCAGAAGGGGAAGAAGAAGAGCAACAAGTGGAAAACTTATTTGAACAAATAATAAAGGAGAACTTCCCCAATCTGGCAAAGGAAATAGACTACCAGGACGTCCAGGAAGTTCAGAGAGTCCCAAAGAAGCTGGACCCAAGGAGGAACACACCAAGGCACATTGTAATTACATTAGCCAAGATTCAAATGAAGCAGAGAATTCTAGAAGCAGCAAGGGATAAGGGGTCAGTCACCTACAAAGGAGTTCCCATCAGACTGTCAGCTGATTTCTCAAAAGAGACCTTATGGGCAAGAAGGGGCTGGAAAGAAGTATTCCAAGTGATGAAAGGCAAGGACCTACAACCAAGATTGCTCTACCCAGCAAAGCTGTCATTTAGAATGGAAGGGAAGATAAAGTGCTTCTCAGATAAGGTCAAGTTCAAGGAGTTCATCATCACCAAGCCCTTATTATATGAAATGTTAAAGGGACTTATCTAAGAAAAAGAAGATAAAAATACGACAGTGAAAAGACAGCAAACTCACAGCTATTAACAACCATACCTAAAACAAAAGCAAACTAAGCAAACAGCTAGAACAGGAACAGAACCACAGAAATGGAGATCATATAGGGTTAGCAACAGGGGCGTGGGAGGAGGAGAGAGGGGGAAAAGGTACAGAGAATAAATAGCATAGATGGTGAGTAGAAAATAGACAGGGGGAGGGCAAGAATAGTATGGGAAATGTAGAAGCTAAAGAACTTATGACACATGGACATGAACTAAAGAGGGGAATGTGGGTGGGAGAGGGTGTGTAGAGTGGAGGGGAATGATGGGGGAGAAATGGGACAACTGTAATAGCATAATCAATAAAATATATTTAAAAAAAGAATGCCAAATTCAAAAATAAATAAATAAATAAATATAAACAGTACATGTAAATAAAAATAAATATGAATTAAAATAGCTTTGTTTCTACAAAAGTATAGATGTAAAACATAAGTATCATATATAGCATGTATTTGATGTATAACTATACCTATATCCATTATATCATAGCTATTACTTTTTTCTTTTTTAAAGATTTTATTTACTTATTTTTAGAGAGACAAGAATGGAGAGAGAAAGAGAAGGAGAGGAACATCAATGTGTAGTTGCCTCTCATACGACCCCTACTGGGGACCTGGCCTGTAATCCAGGCATGTGCCCTGTCTAGGAATCAAACCAGTGATCCTTTGGTTCACAGGGTGGCACTCAGTCCACTGAGTCTCACCAGCCAGGGCTATATCATTGCTATTTCTGACCTCCCTTGCTTCCCACCTCCTCCCACCAACAATCCCTGAGCCCTGTTGTATATTCTCAGCCAATCAGTTCTTTCTGGGGTTTTCTGAGTTAAATATATTTTGCAGTTTGTTTTGTTTATTCAAAAGCACTGTTTTGATCTCTCTTTCTGCCAATTATTTATGTTCTGGCAAATAGTTTTGATCCATAAACTTGATAAAAGTGATAGTGCTTGACCTACCACAGAGAGATTAGCATTATAAGTGTTAAAGTGCAAGTCTCCAGGTAACCTGAATTACCTTCCAGAAATGGCCCATTACACACTTTGGGTGAAGCACTTTGTAATGTCAGAGAACTTCTACTAATCCCTGACTGCCTACTGAGCTTTTCCTCTGCAAAATGGGTGGGCTGCATGGAAGAGTGCAAAGGGGAAAAACTGGGACAACTGTAATGGAATAAACAAAAACAAACAAACAAACAAACAAACAAAGTCAGAACAAGAGCGGGAAAAGAAAAAGTACTTCATTCACATTGCTTCAGCCTGGAAGAATTCACCTACTATTATAAGAACTATAGTAGGGAGAATAGAGATTTTACACCACATAAAGCTGGGTCAATTAGTGATACCATTTCCAGGCATCATTAATGCAAAATGGGGTATTTACTTGTATATGTATTCTTCTGAACTGAGTGAACACCAAATGAGCCCAAATTAAGCAGACCTGGTAAGCATCTGTTGCATAGATAGGTCTGAAAAAAAAAAAACTTAGATGAATGGCATGTCTCATGTTAAATGAATTTATGCAGAATAATGTGTTGAAGCAGCAACACTCAATTTGTTTTTTTTTTTTCCTCTGCATGGCACATCACTTGAATGGTATTTATTTAAGTAACAATTTGTGATGTGAAATTCCCAACATCCCAGATGACAGTCTCCCACATTTTTCCTATGCAAGAAAACATATACAAGAATGCAAGTGCACTGCAATGTACATATGCAGAAATTCTTATGGAAACATGTACATCATTCACAAGCTTTGCTTTTTGTTATTAACAATTAATTATATTGCACACATTTCACAGCTAATGGCTATACTGATGAGAGGTTCTTAGATTCTGAGTACAGTGAATCCAAACACTTTAATGACCCATGTGTGACATCCCTACCCAGGTTCAAGGCAAGACTAAGACTGAACATTCCACAGTCCACTCTTAGCATGCAGGGTTTTTTATATCACACAATTTGACAGCTTTTCTTTTCTGTCATTTGGGCTGCATGCCATACTCAGAATGGCTTTCTATTTTCCAAGGTTTTATTTTTAAAAATAACTTACAATTTCTTCTAGTATTTTTATGGTTTAATATTTTTATGTATATTTGGAACCTCTTCTCTGATGGAGCTATGGAGAAACACTATCTCAGCTAGCTACTTGCCTTAAAATAGCCAGCTCAAAGGCTTTTGAGAAGAGACCACACATTAAATATGGAACCAAGTGTTCACAGACTTTAGAGATACTAATCAGGTTTTAGAACTAAAATTTACTATAAAATTTACTATAAAAATCACCTAGTATAGTGTCCTCATTTTTGAGATGGGGAAATGGAAATGACTATAGAGAACGCCAAAGTAGTAAAATGTTTTACCGAAGGGCCCACAGTGTTTGGGGTCAGAAGGAACATCTCTTTCCATGCTCATGGGGTTACTCCCTTATTGTATCCATCTCTCTGTTTTATCATCACTTAATTCACAAATCTTGATCTGGGCATCACGTGATTCTAGTTGGCCACATTTATTGATCCTGTTACTTAATTTAAGAGGATAAAAAGTACTTCAGGTTTTTGAAGCCTTTGGGGGAGGTGGAACCCAGTATGACCCAGATTGTACATATTTCACTTCTTGTCCAGATTCAAATATCATCACTGATTATTATAAAATCTAAGGGTTAGTCATAAAAACATCCATCAATGTGAAACCAATCTGGTTTCTCTCCCTTGGCTTTGTTTAGCACTTGTAAGAAGGTTGCGAAGAGGAGGGTAAAAAGTTGAGAAATCCTCCACTGCCTTCCGCAGCATCGCAGTATCCTAAATGAGTCGTATATTTCCAGTGTTATTCCCTAGTCTCACCCGATAACAAAGTCAGCAAGAGGATACTTTCAGAGGGAATCGAGACTTAATTAAATGCAAAATGCAGAACTCGGTTTTCTATGACATGGACATTCTCTAGTCTCATTTCGTTCCCATCCATACAGAGAGTCATAACTATTCACTGCATGGTCTGTCTTAGGGAAGCCGTAGAAAGACTGGATCTGTTTCTTTGGGGAATATCCCTCCTTTGCAGAGTCTAAAGATTCATGGAGCCACCTCTGAAATATTTTCCTTGGGACTCACTGTTTCAACTCACAAAGTTGCAAAGCTACATGCAGATAATTTTTAACAGTGACTATTATTTTAAAGAAACCAAATTGCCCTCCCCGCTTTTCTCAGTCCATAGTAGTGTCTCAGGCAGTTTAAAAAAAAAATGACAATGGGTATAAATAGTAATCTAATTATAGTTTGAAGAGATTTACAGCTCTAATTACAACTGCTGTTAAATTTCAAAGGGACTGACATAAGCAATCAACACATCCCATACAAGAATCCATCTTGCTATTGTAAAAACTACCTGCCAATTGTTTGTCAGTTGAATGACATGCAACACTGCACACGTTATCTCCAGAATTAGTGACACTGACAGTTTTGCCATGTTTGAGGTATGGAGGTAGTATAATGCAAAGGTGTAGAGACTAAGAATTACTCAATTAGGGATGGCCACATTGCCAATGTTGCATATTCCATTATGTTATCATCTCCTTCTCTCAATGGCATTTATTTTTATTATTATCAACAACTACATATTCAGAAATTTTCTCTGGTAAAAGTGGTAATTCTGTGACACGCAAAGACACAACACAAGCATTGTCTTTGTTAGGCATATATAATATGTCCATCTATATGCATATATGTATGCGTGTATACACACACACACACACGGTATTTGCCATGTGTCAGGGTTGAAATTTTATAATAGCCTCTTATAAGACACAGAAAAATCCTTTAATGTATATACTATTGAATTATTCTTTTGGATAATTTCCATTATGTAGTAAATATTATAAATCTTTTCAGATGAAGCATATATATATATTTGTTGATAATATGTACAGGCTGAGGAAAACTGGTCCAAACACTCTCAGCCCCTAGCTTCATCAACTGGTCATAGCTGAGCACACTGCCCTACTCATCTGAGGCCTCAACCCTACTTTGGTTCCTGGACCATCTGGACAAGGCACACTTAATTCATTTTAGACCAATTATCTAATGGGACTTCACATGAAGTATGTCCTGTGATCTGGAATTCTGGTGTCTTAGTGCAAACCACCTGGCTTCCAGGAATGTTCTTTAATTCAGTGCCCCCCCACTTCCCAGAATGGATGGCTTGTTAGGGCTCCTCCGGCCCTGGAGATCCTTCCCCAGGACAGGGACTGTGTTAATAAAGTGCAGCTTGGGAGTGAGGCTCCTCTGTTCACCTTGCTGTCCTGTATCAGTCTTGCTGTCTGTGTTCAGACCCAGTCATGAGAACTTAGTAACATATTACTTACATACTACTTGCCATAGACATATCACCAATACATTCTTTCATCTCCTTAGAACCTGCTATTTTCTGGCCTGGAAATCTCAGTCTGACATTAGTGAAATCGCACTTAGTATTAAAATTGACTGCCAGATAATCTGAACCAGTGTGGGAATGTCGGTTGCTAAAACAGGGAGCCACTTCCTGCCAGTTGGTAAAGAGCTATTGATGCTAAGATCTCCTCTCACGCTCAAGTCCTCCTCACTTCCCTCCACGATCAAGGCCCCTCTCTCCAGACTCCCCAATGTGCATACTATTCAGCAACCTAAGGGTGGTCCCCTGGCACATCAGGAGACACACGGCACACTACTCCCCCTAGAATCGCTATGCATTCTACTTGGTTGGTGGTTGTATCTGTTGTGTTATGTCTGTTAAATATTTGAATGTTACTCCTTGCTATTTTGTCTTTGGTTTAGACAAATTAGCAGCTTTCTATTTCAGACTACAGGACAGGTTTCCTGCCAGATCTTTACTCCTATGTCCTCCATGTTGCTGTAAGAAATCAGACTGCCCTCTTGCATCCCCTACCTCACAAATGATGGCTAGAGATTTTAATTTTTAAGGTCTTCCTTTTTTTCAATCATACAGTAATGGAAAATACCACTTGTTTGTCAATAGAATAAAAGAATAAAGATGCACTAAACTAGCTAAATGAAGGACTTTTAAAACAGGGGCTTGGCAATGACAGTGTGGCATGATGAGACTGTAGGTCAAGTCAGTTGGTTATGTCTCTGGTTCAGTGATATTTGAGGGACATAATTATAGTAAGACCACTGCATTCAGGCCAACATGAATAGTTTCTTTCTTGAGATAACTGATCCCAAAGGATGGTAGGAATTATTTTCTTATGTATTCTACTGGCATTTGTTTTGTCAGAACATAATGAATTACACATAAATCCTGTTTTATAAATGGTATGTTGAGCTTTAAATACAGTCCTATATGTCATTCTGTCAGAGATTAGCAATAGCCAACTGTTTTGTTGATTGATTCATTATTCTCAGTGCCCAACTGAAAAAAAATTACTGAATTTATGATGAAAATTTTTCTTTAAAATGAATTATTTAAATCGTTTATGCTGAAACAATAACAAAGGCATTTTTATTTTTTGCATGTTAAAATTGTCTCCAGTCACTGACATGTTGTCCTCATCACCCTGAGAATTCTCTACAGCATTAATAATGTATTAGATGGCTGAATAAATGATGCTTGGTTATACGTAATGTGGAGTTTGGGTGATAGCATGAATTATTTTTTTAATAGTACCTGGCATCTTTCAGGAAACTCTGTAACCGAAGTACATCAACTCAATTTAAAAAAAATTCCCATTTGTCTACATTTTTGAATCTTTAAATGCCCTCACTGAATTAAGAACACACAGCTTTGGCAACTCAATATTTGTACTTATGTTATAGAAGACTGAACTCAAAAGATTACATCTAAATGACACTATTGAATCAGAGGCAGAATTAAGCCTACATTATCATTAAATATTTGGCTTTGTCTTTTTGGCAGTAAATAACTTGGTTTTCTGGTTTTGAATAATTAAAATAGTAAGTCCTTGCTCAGGTGATTTTCTAGCCAATCCCTTTAAGAATTCACTGTTTCAATTTTTTGGGCTGAACTGGAAACTTTTCACCTTCGTCTTATTTATGGTTTCCTGGTAAAATTTATTATCATTACAACTTCTGAACTCTAGGCTGATTACCATGAATTATAAAACCCGAGTTTTCTTGTCTGTAAAAAAGTTCGACCTAACTTCATTTTTTGTTTGTTTGTTTAACCATAGAAGTCTTTCTTTTTCACTCAGTCTAAGCAACCAACAATAACTATCCAACTCTAGTGCTACTTTTCTAAGAGGCCACATAAGGACAAAAACTTGAGCTGTCTGTTTAACAAGGCCTAGAGTTCTCTTTTATCTTGTTATGGATTAGGCAGTGATCCTCTGATGGTTGGAAATCCCAATATGGATTGAATACATCCCCATTTTACTGCTTTGGTTTCAACTCTGAAACCAAAGAAGAAAATGTCCAAAACAGATGACCTTAAAGGGCCCCTGTAACCTAATTTATTCTGTTAATTTTCAAGTGGAGCTCACTTCTGTACCTTTTTCCTTTCAAAGAAGGAGTTGGAAGATCCTCATAACTTTGGAGCATTAAAGTTACTTTTAGCCTAAATAAACTTTTTCATAAAAGTTAAGGTTTGGAAAGTTAGGTCACTCGGACTGTTGAACTTGCACTAACAAAGAAAAGAAAAAGAAGGAAAGAATAAAAAAAACCTTGTTTTGAAATGTTTTAAACTGTTAGTAGAAAGAAATGAACTTCTCAAAAATGCCCTGAACAAAGAACTAAATCTAAGTCAATAGAATTCACTGGAGAACACTTGGCAGTAAGTAAAAAGGTTGAGGTATTGGACAACAACCTGCAAAGAAGTAACACGAGAACCTTAACCCGGCTGAACACCCTGCTGTGATAGAAAGCCCCGGTTGAGTTAAAAATAAAATTGAATCTGTATTAGAGTAAAATTGTACGCCTTTTTTAGACATTTATAAAAATATGGGGCCTTATGTTAAAAGTCTAGATATGTATGGTCTTGAACTGTAATGGTGCTGTAAAAGTATTGTTCTTACAAAGATAAGAGTCTTTAATAAAAGTCTGGTGAATGAAAAATTTCACATGAGAGGCAGTCGATACAATCTTGGATTCAATCTACATGACATCTAAGAGAAAAAGACTTGGACAATTGAAAAAATGCTCTCTTTTCAGAAGAAGTAGAAGTCAATTTTTGTCCTGTTTGACATATAAGTTAATTCTGTAAGTAACCCATGATATATAATTAAATTAAATAATTTAAAATTATTTGAAAATTGCAAAAGGTTAACAGCTTTGTTATTTCTGAAATTTTATTTTTTTCCTATGATTACTATGAATTGATAAAAATAATCTCCTTAAAAATTCATCTTAATGTCATTGCTACCATTCAAACCTGATTTCATAAAATTTAAACGATTTAGCTTTCATCCCTATCCATGGGTATGTTGAAAAATTTTACATATGTATATGTATGTATCTATCTAATCTTAGGATATATATCTTAGGTCAAGTTCATTGGTAAAGTCAAGATGTCAAGACATTCAGGAGGTTTATAGGAGAGTGTTCTTAAAAACACCAGTTGTGTGGGAGTAGAGGAAGAAGCATTGGGCAGAGAGAGGAATTACCATATTTTGCCATGTATAATGAGCACTTTTTTGCTCAAGTTTTTGAGGGAAAAATAAGGGTGTGTATTATATCTGGGAAGTATAATAAATGTCTATATAAATGTTTTAAATTCTTTTATGTATGCTTATGCATTAAAAGTATAGCTCTAGAAAGCAATAACAATATCAGTATTCAAAATAATATCCTGGAATATGATAGTTGGTATTTTTCTAAATATACATAAATAAATAACTTAATTAAAAAATTAAAATGAAAGCTACTTTTCCTGAAAGCTTGGGCCAAAAATGTGGTGCTCAGCATACACGGGAGCACATTATACATGGCAAAATATGGTAAACTGTGACACAGTCATAACAGAATCTTTAGCCAATTCTTCAGAAAACTTCACAGCAAGAGGCCTTGTCTTTGTACTCTGTGTCAGTCATTGGCCATGGGCTGCCCCTGGCAAGGGTGTGTAAACTTGAATGAAGCAGCTCTCTCTGAGGGCAATTCCCAAGGGGAGACGACTATGAACTCTCAGACCCTGACATTCTGGCAGCTTCGGTCCTCAAGGGGTAACTGGACACCATTTCCATCTATGTGCTTTGTCATAAAATGTTATCTCACCTGGAAAGAGCCCCTCCAGTTTTCTGGTTGGTTTCCTTTACTTAGGAAACTTGCACGAGGAAGGTCAGTGGGGAAAGCCACAGTGGGGAAAGCCGTACGGCCTGGCTTTGCACTGGAACCCTAGGGTTCTGGGTTGCGATCCTCCCGTCGTGACTCTCCATACACTTCACAGAGTGTTTCCCACCACAGACATCTCTAAACCACATGTCTCTCAGGGCATATGACACACATGGCAGTGCTGGTTCTTCTGCAGAGACCTTTTTCTGACCCACACAGCTGGCAGACTTCCATGTCTCTCGAGGAGTTGGAGCAATATTCCCAATTGTGGAATAGGATATTTCCAGAATCTAAGGAGGGCAACGGGGCAGTGTACTTTCTTCTTCAGAAGGAAACTGCAAGATGCAAGAATTTGCTCATTACTTTGGCTTACTTCAGAACATTGGGTCACTGAAAATCGTACTGATGTTTCAGGGCCTCATATTTTCATCAGGTTTATGAACATTCTATGTTTTCTCTTGGAAGAAAAGAAAATTTTCCAAATCGTACTCCAGGAAATAGCCTTGGAAGTAATCAGAGCCTTGTTATATCCTTAGCAGGGCAAATGAATGGTAATATAAGATAGTATGGATGGCAAAGTATCAGAAGACATTTTGAGGGGAGTGATTGTTAGGGAATGGGTGGTTTCAAAAACAGCCAGATGCTTTTCTGAACCTTATTATGACTTCTGTGTTTGGAAAACATTATCAGTATAATGGTCATTATCTTGATACTCTTGCTTTATATGACCATTTGTTGAATTATCTCCTTCCTCAATTCCATGTCCCTTTAGACATTCACTTATTTAAAAACATTTATTAAATACCTTCCTTATTCTAGGCTCTGAGAATGTAGCAATGTACAAAAAGGCAAAATTCTTCCCCTCATCCCTACATGTAGGGATAAACTCATCTCTAGTAGGGATAAACAAATACAGAAAAAATCAATTTAATATCTGCCTATTATCTATGTATCTATCTATCCATCTATCCATCTCTCTATCTACCTACCTATCTATCTATCACCTATCTAGCTATCATCTATAAAAACAGTTTACCTGAAAACAGTGAGAGAACATGTAACGCAAATTTTCTGGGAGAAGAATGGTCCAGGCAGATGGAACAGCAAATGCAAAGGCCTTGATACCCGAATACGCCTGTCATGTTTTAGGAACAGCAAGGGTGCAATATGGCCAAAATGGATAGAGCAAGGAGAAGGGTATTAGATGAGGTCAGACCAATAGCGGGGAACAACATCTTATAAGATCTTGATGACTGTTGCAATAACTTCAGACTTCCTATTTTAGGAAGCCATTGGAGCATTTTCAGCAAGGGAGTAACTTGCTCGGATTTCCATTTTAAAGTAGTTCCCATGCCTGCTGTATTGACAATCAGCAGCCATTACTGAAGCAGAAATGTAGGTAGGAGGTGATTATGAAAAAGTGATGAGGGTGTGATATTGTCTTAGGTTAGACTGATGCAGCTACTAAGTAGTAGGGTTCTAGGTTATTTTGATTCTGAGTATGTAAAATTTTCTAATTAATGGTAGATGAAGTGTGAGAGAAAGAGAATATTCAGATATGATGCTTTTGATTTGAGATAGGCCCTAGCTGGTGTGGCTCAGTGGATTGAATGCTGGCTTGTGAACCAAAGGGTGGCTGGTTTGATTAGCAGTCCAGGACACATGGGTTGTGGGCCAGGTCCCCAGTAGGGGGCACATGAGAGGCAACCACACATTGATGGTTCCTTCTTTTTCTTTTTCCCATCCTCTCTCTAAAAATAAAATCTTTAAAAAAAAAAGAAGTGAGATAGTAGTCAGCATATTGTTTTTACCACCACAACAAAGGCTGACACCAAGTATTTGTTCACTAAATATTTGATGTTGAATGAATAGCACCTGTTAATGCATTATATAATACACTCTAGAAAAACTGAGCTAAGTAGGCAACAGCTCTGTATCTGTCCATTCCTTCATTCATTATTTCAATGAAAACTCACTCATTGATTGAGAAGCTATTACATGTCAGATATTGTTTTTTTCCTCTTTTGTTCTTTTAAGCCAAGGTGTCTTCTGAATCTTCTACCTGACAAACATCATTTTGAATGTCTTTAAAATCATTTTTAATGAAGAGTAAAATTAACATATCCTCCCAAGTAACACTATTAAGAAATGTTTAACATTTTACAGGGGTGCAGGTTTACCTTTAGAAATGGATACATTTTTAAATGTCTTATATTATTATAATTGCCTATCACTGCTTATAACAAACTACCACAGATTTAGTCACTTAAAACAACATAAATTGATTATCTTACAGTTCTGTAGTTCAGAATTTAACTACATCGGGGGTCTCCATCAGCTGAGATGAAGGTATTGGGAGCCTTTTCTGGAAGCTCTAAAGGAGAATGGTTTTTAATTTTTTTTTTTTTAACTTTTTTGCCTTTTCTGGCTTCCAGAAGCTGCCCATTTTCTTTGGCATGTTGTCCCTTTCCCTTTTATGCCTCCTTTGTCCATATATAAGGAGCTTGTAATTCCATTGGCTCAACCAGATAAATCCACGGTAATTCCTTTATCTCAAAGTGAGCTGACCAGCCATTTTTACTTCTCTACAACCTTAATTCCTCTTTGTCATGTAACCTATGATATTCTCAGGCTGCAGAGGTAAGAACATGAACATCTTTGAGGGCCATTACTCTGCTTACCACATGCCTTGTGGAAATAAAGCATCAGATATCATCACGTTGGAGCTGTCTAGGCTTCTGAACTTTGGGAATCATCAGTCAACCTTAGTGCCTCTGCATTTGCAGATGAAAGTGCAGGCTGAAAAGTCACCCACCAGCCAGCATTCATTCCTGATCATTTTGGATTGAATATTATTTAGTCATGAAACATTCAGTTTCTAATCTTGCAGGCCTTGCTCATGGAAACCTACAGTACTGTTATAAAGCTTATGATATTTTGTCTAGATAGAAAATTTAATAAAATTCAGCAAAACAATGCTTGAAGAGATTATACTAAAAGAAAAATGTGGTAAACTTGATAACAAAACAAGTTGTGTTTTGAGTTAACTCCTGGAAATAATTCACTTTCTCTTAAACAAAAGATAATGGCAATTCTGTTCAGATTAATGGAGCTGGGAATTTATTTGAAATTAGGAATACTACCTCTTATTACAGGTGACAGAATGTTTGATTGTAATTTGCCTCATCTGCCCAAACTGCAATGCATGCTGTACTAGTTTCAGAAGAGGGTTTTGTATTTGTTGGTTTCTTCAGGTCTTGAGCCATGTGTCTCTAAGGATAAAAGGCTTAAACAAAAAAGAAAATACACAAAGAGACCAAAGTGAAGGTCAGGAAAACTAACTTCACATAAGAGGTATCACATGGCAGTTAACTGTTGTTATTTTTTAATTAAATGAAATTACTCTCCAGAGAAAAAGGTAGTTGGAGGGTTCTTCTAGCAAAACAGAAATTCAGTGTTTAACATGAACATCACGGTGAAAATCTTCTAAGTGTACTCCATACAGAATTATCTAGAATCTGTTAAAATTAATATATTTATTATTAAAATAAAAAACTATGTTTAAAATAATTTGGGAGTTATATCAAAGTGATATCATTCTTTCCCAGGCTGTGCATGTTAGGAATGTGGAAGCATTTCTTCTATCAGTATTTTGTCATGCCAGAAAAGAGAAAGTTAAACACACACATGAAATTACCACTACAACTTTATATCCTTTGGCTATTTTCCTTACAGACAGTTTTCCTCTTTGTTTCTTTTCAAAATTCCATTTATGAGACTATTTTTTCAATCATCATTAAAATGTTCATTTTACAGAATATTTTTTACTTTTCTTGCTTACAATTTTATTCAGTATATGTTCATTGAATTTGGGCAATAATTTTTTTTTATTTTAATTGTTGATCTTGTACAGTTTTCTGTCTTTTATTCTCACCCGAACCCACCACCCTAGCCCTCCCCTCCTCCCTCCCATTTCCACCCCCCCATAGTTTTTGTCCATGTGTCCTTTATACTTGTTCCTTCCCCTTTACCCCTGAAATTTCCTCTCCTCTCCCCTCTGGTGACTTTCAGCCTTTTCTCAATTTCTGTGTCTTTGGTTATATTATGCTTGTTTGTTTGTTTTGTTGATTAGCTTCCTGTTAAAGGTGAGATCATATGGTATTTGTCTTTCACTGCCTGGCTTACTTCGCCTAACATGATGCTCTCAAGTTCCATCCATGCAGTTGCAAAGGGTACGAGCTCCTTCTTTCTTTCTGCTGCATAGAATTCCATTGTGTAAATGTACCACAGTCTTTTGATCCATTCATTTACTGATGGGCATCTAGGTTGCTTCCAACACTTGGCTATTGTAAATTGTGCTGCTATAAACATAGGGGTGCATAGGTTCTTTTGGATTGGTGTTTCAGGGTTCTTAGGATATAGTCCTAGCAGTGGAATTGCTGGGTCAAAAGGTATATCCATTTTTAGTTTTTTTAGAAAATTCCACACTGTTTTCCATAGTGGTTGTACCAACCTGCACTCCCACCAGCAGTGCACTAGGGTCCCCTTTTCTCCACAACCTCTCCAACACTTGTTGTTTGTTGTTTTGTTTATGAGGGCCATTCTGACTGGTGTCAAGTTGTATCTCATTGTGGTTTTAATTTGCATCTCTCTGATAGCTAGTGATATCGAGCATCTTTTCATGTGTCTCTGGATCCTCTGTATGTCCTCTTTGGAGAAGTGTCTGCCCAAGTCCTCTGCTGAATTTGGGCAATAATTTTTTAATAATAGAATTATTCCTCAACCTGTGCTTGCACTGAAATTGAAGGTATGCTTTTGGAAAACAATCTGAGCATTTCCAAGATAACTTCAGTTCACCTTTGAAAACAGAGGTTAATTAAAAAATCATGGCATTGTGGGATTGAAAGGCAGACTGAAATTTATAAGGAAATCGTCTGTATCTCAATTTGTTGATTCGACGTATTCATTTTTCCCAGCTGGGGCACTGTTGGACCCATCCTGCTTGTCCTGGCGGCAGTTCTAGATTTCATAAAGCCGATTGTGATTTTGACGCTTTGTTCTTCTGTCTGACAGTATTGTCACTTTTAACATCTTCAAGGGCACACTGTTTTTCTTGTGTTATCAAATCTAGTCCTGTGAGACAGGAAGACACCACGCTCACCACCTGGATTTTGTTCCTTAATGACAGGCCCATAAAACTGTACAACTGGAGGAAGCCTAAGTTTGTAGAATTCTGGAAGATCTCTGAGACTTACCTTCAGTGCCTCCTTCGCTCTGCTCTGGAAGAGAAGGGATTGTTTTAATACGCTTTCTAACATAACTTTGCCTGGCTGAGGAGTTTTCTGTCCAGGAAGCCACAGGGAGGTGCACAGGGAAAAACCTGCCTGGATTTCTGTTGATGGAGTCTGTAGCTGGGGCTTGAAAGTGTGTGCTTTTTCTCCTTGAGTTAAGGATGAAGTTTCCTCTTCAGTTCACACGAAAGGAAGCTCAGACAATTGTTGACACACTCATACAGCTACATTTCAATACATAGTGTAACATATTGGAAGTGATATTGTAAATATGCTATTCCAACTTTGGGTCAAGATGGTATGCATTTTCACACAACTCTTTTGTTCCATACCAGTATCGAGGGTAGGTAGAATATAATTCGGGAAAATTAAATAAATTTAGTCAAGGCTTAGAAAACTGGATAGTGTCTGCATGGACTAGAAGTGGAATGGAAATGAGAAAATGGGAGGAGTTGTAGGGAAGAGTCTGTGTCCAGAAACAGGCAGCAACCCCTGGAAGTTCAGCTCCTGTGGAGCCTGAGAGTGCTCAAAAGAAGAAGTTCTAAAGCTCAGTTTACAGGGGAGGCCAAGAAATAACAGGGCCTCTGGATCGCAAAGAGTACCTTATTCTCACCCTGAGTGTATGTAAAAGGTTGAAATAAACTGCTGCTAAACTGCTGTCTTTGGCTGTGCATAATGGAGCCGGTTTGGGTGGCCGGGAACTAAAACAGGCCAATAGCTGATTTGGTAATGGGTCCCTCAATCTCACTGCAAGACAGGGGCTTCATCTCACTGTCCTTAGACCTGCTTCTGGAAGGGTGCCCAAGAGATAAGGATGAGTAAAGATTATTTAAAAAACAATAGCAACATCAACAAAACCAAAAATTCAGCAAGAATTGAAGTGAAACCAGAATAAGGATATAAAAGAATGGGACAACAGAAATGAGAAACTTGATCTCATGGGTTTGATCCATTAAGTATGTGACACTCACCACACCCATTCCTCCATGAATAATATACTTTTGAAGTGCATATGGAATGTTTGCAAGTATTGGCCACATACCAAATCACAAAGAACATCTCTACAACTTTCATGAATAGCTACCATGCAAATTAATGCTGTAAACTTCACAACAGAACAATTTTTATTTTTCCTTTTTCTAACCTTACTTTACTGAATAAGCTATCTTTTATTTTATTTATTTATTTTTTTAAATGAATTTTTTTTTAAGATTTTTTATTTATTTATCTTTAGAGAGGAAGGGTAGGAGAGAGGGAGAGGGAGAGAAATATCAGTGTGTGGTTGCCTCTCATGTGTCCCTTGCTGGGAACTGGCCTGCAACCGAGGCATGTGCCCTGACTGGGAATCGAACCGCGATTGTTTGGTTCACAGGCCCGCGCTCAATCCACTGAGCTACACCAGCCAGGGCTGAATAAGCTATCTTTTAAAAAAAGATTTTTTTAATTTATTTATTTATTTATTTATTTAACAGAAAGGGGAAGGGAGGGAGAAAGAAAGGAAGAGAAATATCCATGTGTGGTTGCCTCTCGCATGCCCCATACTGGGTACATGCTCCACAACCCAGACATGTGTCTTAACCGGCAATCAAACTGGTGACCCTTTGGTTCCAGGTCAGCACTCAATCCACTGAGCCACACCAGGCAGAAATAAATTAGCTATCTTGTGAGGCTCCTATTTCTTATGTTTGGGAGATCATTGAAAATTGTTATAAAGTATGTATCAAAAATTAAAAGTATGGTGGTGGGTTGACTAATGATGGGATCTGAGGCAGGAGAGATCCATTTAGAGATCTGTTCAGTTAATCCAGTTCTAGCAAAAGAGGGATTTATTCCCAATGTGTTGGAAGGTAGCTTAGAGTAAGGGTGGAAGATTGTGGGCCTTGAATCAGAAAAACTTATATTGACTTTAAGCTTCATGACTAAGTTACTAAACTCTTTTGAGTCTCATTTGCCTCATGTGTAGAATGAAGATAACCTGGTCCGACTTTGCAGGGTGGTTGTGAGGACCAGCAAGAATATAGGTAAACACCTATGCAGTTCCTGGTACATCATTATCGAGTGCCAAATGTTAGACTGATGGTCATGGGGAGTGAAAGTTAGGGGCATCTGTAAGATACATCTATGTGAAAAACAAAATGAAAATTACTTGGTAATTGACTCTATTTTTGAAGCACATTAGATTAAAAGACAATACCATGAGCTTCAGGAAATAAATATTTGAATAAAACATTTCAATAAAAATTGAATACAAATGTTTTCTAATAGTTCCAAACATCTAGGCATTTGTGTGTCTAGATAATTAACTGCTTTTTTTCCAGCTTTCACTTACACATTTGGAGTCATGTCAACAGCCCACAGCCTACAAATCAATCAGGCAGTTATATGAGCCCCATTTTGACCACAGCTAATGATTTTTTAAAAAAGATATAAAATAAATATAGGGAATCTAAAGTTCAAAATCCATCCAAGTATTTATTCAGTGTGTCACTATTTTCAAATTGTATTCAGGGCACAAATCTGCCTCAGGTCTCTTTAAAATTGGCAAATGCACTTTTCCTACAACCAATGTAAATTTAGCTAAATTGTAACTCACTTTGCTGTTAATAAAATAGAGCTTGATCTGAAGTCCAATCTTTGTTATTTTCTGTATGTTAAGTGATTCACAATATAAAATTAAGAATACTTTAAAACAATCACTTTTTAAATAAAAATTGCAAGAATTAAAGATCTTGATATTTAAAATCCTCTTTAATTGAAATAAATTTATGATATATCTGATTTGTACATGGGCTAGTCAGAGATGATTTTAAAAATGTCATTTTTAATTGAAAATTATGAGGGGAAAATTTTTGAGCGATGAACAGAAAACACAAAATATATTGGAGGCTAGAAATATATCCATGTATTTTAATATTATGTATGGCTAGTGAAGTGGGAGCACCAGGAAAAGATGGAGAACAAATCAACAAATCAAATAAGCAAATAAATAAACATGATAGAAAGGCAAATATGGAAGAAAGGTGAGATGAGACACCAATACAAAATACGTAGAGAAATTTGTAACCCCTATAAAAGGGAAGCAGATGCATATTTTGATACAGCCTTCTTGGGAGGTAATGTGATGTTGAGTAAATGCTATACTTCCTTTCTCAGTGAAATATCTTGTGATCCATACCTACTATCTGTACCACCCTTTTTAGATGCAGAAGGGATGATGTCCTCTCTCCGTTTTAGAAAATTCCAATGGGATCTTTCTTTCAATCATGTTACCTTCCTTATTTTTATAAATTTCTACACAAATGTTTCTTTTTGTCCTAATGTTGCCAGTGTTTTCTAGAATTCAAAGTTTGAGATACCTTATGACCAAGATGCTGCCATCTGTTTTGTTTTTTTACAATGAGCTCGATACATCTGCTGAGTTTATTTCCTAGATATCTGGTCACTTCATGATGCCAACTAAGCTTGATTCTTGCTGAGCAACAACAATCCAGCTAACAAATCCAGTTGCCCTTTAAAGTCTTTTCTTTATTATTTTTGTCCTTAATGATATAAATACCTCTCTTGTGTATAATACCTTCATCTAGGTTTTGTAAAACCATTGAAAGCCTAGTTCTCCACCTACCTACTCAGACCTCTCTTTCATCTCTTTCAAAGGTTTATTTATTTATTTCCTTATTTTCCTTGCTCCCCCCCGCAAACACAGATTTTATGACTCACTTTCCTTATTTAATATCTATTCCAGGACAGACATCTCACTTAACTTCTCAAATTTTGATACTTGCTTTCAATGTAATGACTTCTAAAGATCTAGTTTTAACTCTGACTTTAATCTACCTCTCTGGACACCTATCTAACTTTGTACTTTGTCACCTTGTATTCCCCTGCCACTTAAAAATTAAAATATCTGGAAGTAAACACCTCATCTCTCCCTGTAAGCATGATGACATGCCTAACTTCAGGAGACTTAGAAGCTGTGCTTCAGGTTGATTCTGCCACTTTTTGGATCAATTTATCTAATTAGGCATGAAAAATAATCGGAATTTCCTCTTCATTGTGCTTCTAGATTATTTAAATATATATATATTTCATTTTTCTATATCTTTTTTCATGCTGTTGAGTATCCTTATAGTCATTACTCTAAACTTTCTATCTAATAAATTACTTGCCTCTATTTCATTTAGTTCTTCTTCTGGAGAATTCTCTTGTTCTTTCCTTTGGGACATATTTCTTTGTCTTCCCTTTTTGGCTTCCTCTTTGTGTTTGTTTCTAAGTATTAAGTAGATCTGCAAAGACAAGTGGAGACCTATGTCACACGCTGCTGTGACTGGCCCTGGGCAACCTGTTTGGAGCTAGCAACAATCCACAGCTTGTGGCTCCCTTTGCTGGGCCTGGGTGTGTACGGAAAGAACCTGGGTGTGTGCACACCAAGGCTGGCTTTTACTAGCACCTGGCCCAGGGGAGGGTCAGCGAATATCTCAGAGCTCCCAGAGATCTGTCTTCATCTGCAGGCTTTCTGTTAAGCTTAAGCACTAAAATTGCTTCTAGCTGTACTCCTCTGCAAACCGGCTTAGGCTCTCCATGGGAGCCTAAGGTGAGAGGGATTCATGCAGGTGGGGCTTTTGCTTCTCCTCAGGCAGATGCCGCTTGGAGGGGAATGCTTTGCCTGAGAAAGATGGCTTCTGCAGTATGGAGAATCACTTACTTTGTCAGAGCCCATAGTAAGTAACTGCAAACAAAACTTTGTGCATTGCCCTTTAAAGAAGTGTTCTGGTCTTTCTGTTTCTCAAGCCATCTTTCCCTGGCAGACAGAAACTCTGGTGCTTTTCACAGCCAGATGTTATTTGGCTTCCTTTCCTGGTTCTGGTGTTCTAGCCTGGGCTTTAGACCCCACACTTCTCTGGGAGAAGCCCCTTGGCTGCTGGAATAGCCCTCCAGAACTTCAGCTGTTGTCTGTGGGAGTCCAGCCAACCCTCTCGCACCTCTACACCCCCTACCAGTCTCATTGTGGTGAAGTGTTTCCTTCCGTAAGTTCTTGATTATATAGCTTCTCTCCAGCTAGTGTTCAGTTGGTTATTCAGGATGATTTTTCCATACTTTAGTTTTAATTCCAGTTTGGCCCTGGGAGGTGGTTAGTGTAGGTTCCACCTACTCTGCTGCCATCTTGGATCCCTTAACTCTTATTTTTATATCAATTAGCCTATAATGGAATTAGTTTTGTTATACAGTTGTTTTGCTTAAAGTCACAGAACCTATAGATAATGTTGAATGAGCACTTACTATATACACGAGAAGTGATATTTGTTATATTTTTATGTGATTCAGTGCCTGGAAGAGTGTGTTGTACTATAGTCAATGATTAATAAGAATCTTTTAATTGATGTTGCTGATCTTAACTTCATTTAATTACATCTCCTCTCTCTGTAGATTTCTTCTCCTAAGACTCCATTTTTTAATTTTCATCTCTTCATATTTTCCAAAATGTCACATTTAATTCTTAGCTATTGGTAAACAAATACCACTCTTCTTAAATTCTTGTGTCAAAAGGAGTAAATTAAATACTATTGAGGTAAACTGATTTCTCACCAGCAAGCTATCTGATCTTTTCACTGGCGAGAATAATTTTGTGGACCCACTGACCTAGGTTAGGGTGACATACACCCAGGTTTGTCGGAGGCAACCCTATTTTATGCCTGTTGTCCTGGAATAATTGTTAATAGTAGCCCCTTTCATTCTCAATGTGTCCAGGTTTTGATGATAGATTATATGGTTACTTTACCTATACTGCCTCTTGTAAAATTACATTTGTTTTCTAGTAGAAATTAAAAAGAAGGACTCCGTAATCATGTCCTTTTTAAAATCATGTGTCATTTAATACTCCTTTTACCAGCACTTTTATTAATGAGCTGAATTTTCTGCTTTGGATGAGAAATGTGTTTGCTTCAAAATGGCTTCATGATATTTGCTAGTTTCATCTGCGATGATGTGCACTGAAGTGTGAGGATGGGCTAAGGTTTATGAATTTATAATCAATGCTACACTGAGAAGGGCTGAAGGCAGTCGTATATGACTAAAGGAAACCACAGAAACAGCTTTCAAGGAAAAAGGTACCAACTAACTTGCACTTGGCCTGAGCCACTGCTAACTGAGCAAGGGAAGCAGATTCTAAATTTGACTAAGTTCAAACCAGGGCACTGAAACTACAAACTGGTGAGCAGAGAGCAAAGATGGATGAAGTCAGAAATCTGTAGGGAGAAGAAAAGAGCCATGCTTAGTATGCTGGCCTTAACCTCAGGGAAAATGTATGGCTGCCATGGTTAAAAGAATCCAGAAACTGTTTATGTATTTCCTCTGAGACGTTATGGCTCTCAAAAAAAAATCCTTGGCAATATTCCAGTTACACTACAGAAATCTGCTTAGTGTGGACTCTCCGATTTCAGCAGGGATTTGCTGTCAAATATTTTGGTTTTAATTCGCAGCAAATTTTCACATCATTTATAGGAAACTTTCAGATTAACTCAGAGAACATACATGTAGAGGGAGCTGAAAAAGCATGTTTTCAAATCTTAACACAAAAAAGAATGATTTCATAATCCTCTGTGTTATTCTTACATAAAAATCAACCCATGTACTATTTCATTCCTAGAGAGGTCTTCTGTTCCTCTTATTTGGACTGAAATTTCTACTTAATGATTTATTTCATTTGTAAATTATTTGCAGCTCACCATATAAGACCTTGCAGATGCTTTATGATGACTTTCAGAAATTGGGCTCCTGAATGCTGTATTTGCTCTGTCTGAAAGCATGCTGCAAACGGACTCTTGCTCTATCTCAACCTTCATTTGTTATTCTTTGTGGATTCCGATGGACAGGCCATACATGCAATCAAACTTCTGCCTTCGAAAGTTGTCAGTTATGGCCTGAAATAGCATGACTGAAGGTTCATTTGTCTTGTCAGAGTTCAAAAGGGTACCTGAGTATTATCCCCTGGCCCCCTCCCTTTCTTTGCTTTTCCAAGTAATTCTGCAGTGCTACTTGGATTTTGGCCTCAACTCCTGGACCTGCATATGGGGGATGGGGGTGTGAGGCTCCTTCTGCTCACCTTCACAATGGAAGAAGCTAAGACTAGAAGGAGTGGGAAAATGAAACTTGAAGGTATTAACTTTTAAATTCCCAAACCAGTGCAGTACTTGTCACTTTAGACTTCTGAATTTCATTAATGTCGACAGAGATGAACAACACATCCTAACTTAAGGCCTGCACCTGCAGCTGCACAGCACTTTCTTTATTAGCACTAGCATAGGGCCTCATGCCCCAGGTCTGGTGTTCTTAGTGATATAACCATTTCCATGGAATGGGTAGTTGGAAGGACAATGGAACCATAGGCCAGCATCTAAAGAAAATCTGTTCTTTCTCTATTCTTGTCTCCCTTCAGCTACTCTCTTGCAATCCCCTTACCTCAAGTATGTAGAAATAGTTCCATTTTTGTAAGCATCATAAAATATAAAGAGAAGAGAAGAAAGTGATTAAGGACAGGAGGAAGAAAATAGAGGAAAATGGAAGTGTATAATAGGAGAGGAAACAGGAGGAGAAATATTTAAGTTCACTTAAATATCATGATTTTATACTTTATCTTCAGACTATTTATCTGCTCACATATTGCTACCTTTTAGTTTAATCAGTTATTAAAAACCACCTGGCTGGTGTAGCTCAGTGGATTGAGCATGGGCCTGTGAACCAAAGGGTCACTGGTTCAATTCCCAATCAGGGCACATGCCTGGGTTGCAGGCCAGGGCCCCAGTAGGGGTTGTGTGAGAGGCAACCACACATTGACGTTTCTCCCCCTGTCTTTCTCCTTCCCTTCCTCTCTCTCTAAAAATAAATTTAAAATATTTAAAAAAAATTTTAAAGCAGTACCTTTGTGTCAACATCATGTCCACATCATGTCCGTAGTATAGATGTATGAGTACAAAATTCACTTACACAAATGAGTGTTATCTGTTGTGGTTTTGTTTCACTAAAACTATTCTCTAATCAAAAAGGTTCATGTGACTATATTTTTACCTACTATTCCTTATAAACGTAGTTAGCATTGCCATATGTAATATACATATATAGGACTACATACTCAGCATTGTCATAATACACATTCATACTACTAGCTGTACTTGGCATGCAGTAGAAGACATTTCAATAACTGCTATTTTTTTGAAATAAGTAAGATTATTTCCAAAATCCATGAATAAAAACTTGTTTTATTAGTTATATAGATATATATTCTAACATGGTTTATAATATTTTAAATATTTATAATATTATTACAACAAAGAATTATTTAATAGATTTGTTAATAAATTCAGTTATTTGGCTTTTTCCATTAGCTATGCTAATGGAATAGCTATTTGGGGGGAGGATCAGTAACAATTAAGAACATTTAACTTAGACAGATAAGAGTTTCAGACATATTTCTACCATGTATTATGTGCATAATCTTGATAAAATCATTTAAACTACAAATCAGTAAGGAAAAAAGTAAGTAATTCTGTAGAAAAATGGCAAATATTTTCAATGTGTATGTCCTAAAAGAGACTATCCAAATGGCCTATAACCTTCAGGGAAAGTCAAGATGGAGTCATACCAAAGAGCACCACGCAATCAAGAGAACAGCTGCCATTAGAAAACCTGCCAGTAGCTTTACAATAACGCTCATAAATATCTGGTGGGGTTTCAAACCATTGTAACCACTTTGGAAAGCAGTTTTCAGCTATTCAATGAAGCTCTATATGGACATATCCATATAATCCAACAGTTACAATTCTAGGTATATGTGCTAGTGAAATGCATGCATGTATGCACCAGAGGATAGAAATAAGAAAGACTGTAGTAAAAGTATAATTCAAAGCAATCATGAAGTATAAACAACCCTAATGTCATCAATACAAGAACAGATAAATTATGAGTTAATGAAAATGATTGAATTGCCATTATAAATAATAGCATCAATGGATTTTTACAAACCTAAGGTTAAGCCCAAGAAATCAGGTATAAAGAAGTGATGTATGATTGTGATTACAAAAAGTTCTAACTGCATTGCCTAAAGAAGGATATTTAAGCAGCAAATAAATAATTAGCATACAAAGTCAAGATAGTGGGTTTTTTAAGATTGATGAGTTTTATTTTTATAAAATACTTAAAAATTTCATTATATTTTTGCATGTGTTTTATTTTTACTTAAGTATAGTGTAGTTGCTATATAATATTATATCAGTTTCAAGTGTACAATACAGCGATTTAACATTTATGTACCTTATAGTGTAATAACCACCTTAAGGCTAGTAATCATGTGTCACCATATAAACTTATCACAATATTATTGATTATATTCCCCTTCACTTTTTTTTACCCATCTCCCACCCCTGCAGGTTTTTTTTTTTTTTTTTTTTTTTTTTTTTTTTTTTTTTTAAAGGAGGAAGAAGTAGGTTGGATTGAGATGGTACATTTAGAGTTTCTGGGGTGGCTGGTAACATTCTATTTCTTGACCATGATGATGCTTACCTGTACATTTATATTTTGAACACTTTTTCTTATGTGTTGATTTTACAATAAAGTATATATTTAAAATGCAATACTTTTAGCTCTGTGTACTGTAGTCCCTATTAGTTAATAAATGTGGACCAAACAAGAATCTGAGAGAAAATCTACCAGGGAAAATCAAAGCCAAGAAATCAGGTTCAAAAAATATAAAAAAAAAAAAAAATACAGAGGGCAAGAAGGGCACAGTTGTGTAGACAAACAATCCACATGAGTTGGGGCTGGATGTTATTAGGATTTCATCCAACTTGAAAGATACTGACAGTGACTATGAATGCCCATAGTGTAACTGCTCCCTGAACCCAGTCATGTTACTTTAAAAAATTAGTTATTGAGTATTTCCCACTTTCAACATTATTATGCACCTAGGCTAATGGGAATATGACAGGGAAAATCACTGTCCACAGGGAGCTAGTGATGAGGAACAAAATATAAAGAAGAGTGTATAATAATATATGGACACATATGCTCTAATTTCCAGCGTATTGGATCCAGGACACAGAAAAGGATTTGGCCTTGTTTGAGGACAGGAAGTCTTCTTCCAGTGTAAAATACCACAAAGAATAAAGGATGCATGGTGGCAAGCAGGAAGAGTTATAACTTGAATTTCCCTGGTAAGAAACTGGCAAGAAATTGACCACTATGAGTGAGGGGGATGGCAGAAATGTTAGAGGTCCGAGGAAAATGTTAAAGTTTTAAAACAGCAAAGAAACAGAGTAAGAGAGATAAGTATGGAAACACAGAAGTATTGCCTGACACCTAAGACCAACTTGGGTTGAAAATCATGAATTTACAACAAATCAGTATGGGTAATTTTCTGATATTTTTAGCCATTTTCAACCATTAGATACACCTATGATTGAGGTTGTTGAGTGGGTATGAATGAAAGAAAATTGAGAAATCGAGGAAGATTTAGGAATACTGAGCAGGAGAGTTAATCGGATTGTTGAAAAATTGAGTATTGACATCATATCGAAAGCTTTTGGTAATAACAGTCAATGATGATATCTTCAAGACTGAAGAACAGCAACCTTATACAATAGTAACTGGAACAGCCATCAATCGGTTGAACGGTATAATTTTGTTTTATAAAAGCAAAACAAGTTCAATTAGAACTTCAAAAGCAAAACTTCAATTAGAAGTTTTAAAAAGTTGTATTCAAGATGAAAACCTCAAAGAATTTGCAACACTATTTTTTTAGTTTCAGAGTCCACAAAAATATTTTAAAAGGCTAAAAAATTAGGTAACTTGAGGCATAGTTACTAGACAAAATTGGCCCTTTTAGTGATGAGCCTACTTGAAAGTAGGAAAGATTTAGATGGCATGATGAGTTAGGCACTATCTCATCAGTGCACAGACAAACACTTGCACAGAAATATTTAAAGAAGAGCTAAAAAAAAAAGCTAACATAATCTGTGGTTAATCATCTCATCTCAGAACACATATTTTATGACCAAAGCAAACACAGAGAAAAAATAATAAATCTGGTTTTTAAGTTTTTAGCTTTTGATTATTATTAGTAAGTAGAAAACATGCTACAATTTGTGTCCCTTCAAGTTAAAATTAAGCACAATGGCCCTGGCCAGTGTGGTTCAGTTGGTTGGAGGATCATCCCATTCACCGAATTATTGCAGGTTCGATTCCTGGTTAGGGCACATAGCTAGGCTGCAGGTTCGATCCCTGGTCAGGGAGCCTATGAGAGGCAACCAGTCAATGCTTCTCTCTCACATCAATGTCTCTCTCTCTCTCTGCCACTCCACCTGCACTTCCTCTCTCTCTAAAAGCAATTAAAAAAAAAAAAAAACCCTAAGGTGAGGATAAAAGGAAAAAGCAAAACAAAATTAAGTACAAGGGAACTAAGTAGCCACTTAAAATGATTATAGGCTGACCTAGCAAAACACTATCAGTCCTGGTGACAATAGAGAGTAAAATGTGCTGTGGTTCGTGCATATCTGGAAAGAACTTCTCAAGCAGATAATGCAAACTTTGGGACACTAGTATAGGAGGAGTATTATTTGGTACTTTGAGATTCAGAGAAGCTGTTACTCTGGTTCTGAAAGTTTCTAAACCTGGAGATTAGAAGATTTAATTTATTTTAATTTTTTTTTAGCATGGTAGCTTTCAACAGGGAGAGATGCTAATAAATCAAAGCCAGAACATGTGCTTAAAAACAGAAATCCTGTGACCACCAACTGCTTAGACAATCTTGGAAAAGACTTCACTTTCTTAGCCCCAATTTCTTCAACTTTAAATCAAAGAAATATTGTTAAATAGCTTCTAAAAATCCTTTCAGTTCAAAGGTAGAATTTTGTGGATTGTATATATTATCTCTCAACAGTAATTAGTCCAGCTTATTTTCAATAAAAAGAAAGTGAATTATTCTAATATTTTAAGAGGATGATATAACAGGTCTGTGGAGTGGGAAAGTGACTAGAAAACATACAACTTAGGTTTGTGTCTAGTAATTTTATAAAATGTTGCTGACAACAATTTTAGCATTGGTGCCATGGAATTATCATGTACTCTTCCTGTTGCCTAATTAGGATGAAAGAATTTTGATCAAATAGCAAAATAAAACCATAAAAAGTATAAAAATATAAGAGATTTTGTGCTCTGTACAATTTTGATAGCACGTCATCACAAACCCATGTAGTTGAAAGGCTGTGCTACTGCACTGGGGTTAGGGTACATTTACAGGTCTCCCAGGAAAACTGGATTATATGTAGTTGATTGTTAGACCAATCTCCGTCAAATTAAACTTTTAATGCAAGCAGTTCCAGCTAATATCGTTAAATACTTATTTGGATGACCTTATAAGTTGATAAAATATTCATTAGGATGGGAAAAATGGGTAAGAACACCCAAGGCAATTTTGAAAAAGAACAGTGGTGAAAGGAATGGCAGGGGTAGGAGGTAGAGAGAGATTTTTTTTTCTGCACAACAAAATATTTTAAAATATGAATATTACAACTCTGTCTTTTGGGCATAAGAATAATAAAAGATATCATTAATATTAAGAGGAGGAGAAGCCATTTAATTTTCTAATTTAGAATGTTAAAATGAGAAAAACCTGAAATATTTTATTGTGATTATTTACTGTCCATTAAAAAAATAAAATCCTACTGATATTCATAAAATACTAAATGTAGAAGTATAAAAGTTATAAAATAAAATATAGGGAAATCTGTTCATAAATTTGATTTTGGTTAGGGTATATTTTTTATCATGCTACAGAATGCAAAGCCATAAAGAAAGAATATTGAAAAAATAATGAAATGCTAAATCAGATAAAGTTCAAATGTAATGTGCAGCTTAGAAAATCATATATAACAAATGATTAATATTTAGAATAAAGAAAGACTTGTTGAAAGACTTTAAAATTCAGAAAGGATGAGGGAAGGAAAGAAGGAAAGAAGGAAGGGAAGAAGGAAGGAAAAAAATTTTGTGTATAATCAGACAAGAAAAATAAATAAAAGACATTTAAATTGGAAAGAAGGATTTAAAACTACCATTGTTTGCAGATGACATGATAGTGTACATAGAAAATCCTATAGACTCTAAAAATCTACTCAACTTAATAAATGAATTTGGCAAAACAGCTGGATACAAAGTCATACCCAGAAATCGAAGGCATTTTTGTACACCAACAATGAAATATTAGAAACAGAAATCATGAGAAAAATCCCATTTGATATAACAACAAGAAAAATAAAGTACTTAAGAATAAACCTAACCAAGGAGGTAAAAGACCTGTACTCAAAAAACTATACAACACTGAAGAAAGAAATTAAGGAAGACACAAACAAATGGAAGGATGTACCACGCTCATGGATTGGAAGAATTAACATCATTAAAATGGCCATACTACCCAAAGTGATTTATAGGTTCAGTGCAATCCCTATTAAAGTACCACTGACATATTTCACAGATATAGAATAAACATTTCAGAAATTTATATGGAACCATAAATGACCCAGAGTAGCTGCAGCAATTTTGAGAAAGAAGAGCAAAGTAGGAGGGATCACAATACCTGATATCAAACTGTATTACAAGGCCACTGTAATCAAAACAGCCTGATACTGGCATATAAACAGGCATATAGACCAATGGAACAGAGCAGAGAACCCAGAAATAAACCCAAGTCTCTACGGTCACTTAATATTTGACAAAGGGGGAAGAAGCATATAATGGAGTAAAAAGAGCCTCTTTAACAAATGGTGTTGGAAGATCTGGACAGCTACATGCAAAAAAAATGAAACTCGAGCACCAACTTACACCATACACAAAAATAAATTCAAGGTGGATAAAAGATTTAAATATAAGCTGTTACACCATTTAAGTTTTAGAGGAGAATATAGGCAGGGAAATCTCAGATATTTCATGCAGCAACATCTTCACTGATATGTCCCCTAAAGCAAGGGACATAAAGGAAAGAATAAACAAATGGAACCTCATCAAGTTAAAAAGCTTCTGCATGGCTAAAGAAACAGCATTAAAATGAAAAGAGAACCAACTATATGGGAAAACATATTTGTCAATGATACCTCAGACAAGGGTTTGATCTCCAAATTATATAAAGAACTCCCATGACTCCACTCCATCCAAGAAGACAAAAAATCTAATCAAAAAGTAGGCAAAGGACCTGAACAGACACTTCTCCAAGGAGGACATTCAGAGGCTCCAGAGACATATGAAAGGATGCTCAGCATCACTAGCCATCAGAGAGATGCAAATTAAAACCACAATGAGATACCACTTCACACCAGTCAGAATGGCCATCATAAACAAATCAACAAACAAGTGTTGGAGAGCATGTGGAGGAAAGGGAACCCTAGTGGACTGTTGGTGGGTATGTAGACTGTTGCAGCCACTATGGAAAACAGTATGGAATTTCCTCAGAAAACTAAAAATGGAGCTGCCTTTTGACCCAGCAATTTCACTGCTGGGATTATATCCTAAGAACCCTGAAATACCAATCCAAAAGAACCTATGCACCCCAATGTTCATAACAGCACAATTTACAATAGCCAAGTGCTGGAAGCAACCTAAGTGCCCATCAGCAAATGAGTGGATCAAAAAACTATGGTAGATTTACCCAGTAGAATTGTACGCAGCAGAGAGAAAGAAGGAACTTCTACCCTTTGCAACAGCATAGATGGAACTGGAGAGCATTATGCTAAGTGAAATAAGCCAGGTGGTGAGGGACAAATACCATATGATCTCACCTTTAACTGGAACCTAATCAACAAAAGAAAAAAGCAAACAAAATATAACCAGAGACATTGAAATTAAGAATGATCTAACAATACCAAGAGGGGAGGTGGGAGGGGACAGTGGGGAGAAGGGTTTTCTGAAACTACTATAAAGCACACATGGACAAAACCATAGGGGAGGGTGGAACCAAGGGAGGGAGGTGAGCTTGGCTGGGGTCGGGGGGAGGGGTGGGGATAAAATGCAGATAACTATAATCGAACAACAATAAATTAATTTTAAAAATTTTGTGCTTATTTTACACATTTATATATTTTTATATTTCATAGTATTTCCAACTTGCATATATTTATGCATATTGCCTATATTTTTATATATGAACACGCATAGAACAAGAGTCTACTCTTCTATCATTCACAGTGGTTATCCTTGGTAAAGGGGCATGATTGGTGAGTTATCTCAATCTGCCAAAGTGATTGAACCACTAAGAATAAGAAGATGCACCAGAAATGAGGAGTTAAAAACTAATGGCAGGTCTTGAATTGAAGAAGGTGTAACTGAAATTGGAGAGTTTGGTTGTAACAAAACAAGGTTTGAATGTAATTGGGGTCTTTAGAGTCTGGGGCCTACTAAGCTTCCAACACCTTGTTACTTTTATACATGTAGGCCTAGAGTAGGGGCCTTAAAAAGGAGACATCTCGAACAGATGCTTCTAAACTGAGTGTGGGGATAGATAATGATAGGACATCCGAGGGTACCAATGCTCATTGATAGCACTGATAGAAGTTGAAGCCCTAGTGCGAGAATGAAGTTGTTCTATGCATTATAAGGACTTTTGGATGTTAGGTTAACCAGAGTAGATGCGAGCTGAGGGAATTGTGTCTCCAGGTTTAGCTGGAACCAAAAAATTGTGTGGGAAGGACAGAAAAATAGAACAGGAAAATGCCCTACGTACATGATTTTAAATTCTCTTCACAGTGGACTCTGTAATATTCATTCCAGAGAATGCAAAGGCAAATAAAATAAAGCCTTCAACATCAAGTTTTCCAATGATGTGGTTTGGCTTAATCTAGAATTAAAATATATTCCAGCATTCTGTTAAGGTTATGAGAGTTTTTAAATACAATCTTATGTCAAGGTAGACTCAGTTTCCATCTGCTTTTCTTCTGTTCTTACCTGCTTAAAGCTGTATTTACAGTTATTTATGTGAAAATAGCCCCTTTAATCATATTTTAGGCTTGCCAAAGAACAGTTAATAGATTTTACAGAGTTTGGCTAAGGTCTGAATTTATATGAAGGGCTCATGGTGCTCTTGTGTACACAGTTATGTTTTGCTTTAAACATAATTAGATTTCATTATGTGCCCAATAAACATTTTATTGAGGGTTTCACAATGTCCATGGCCATAGAGCTTTCTTAACAGCCAAAACACTTGTTGAGCTTCAGTTTTTTCAGTCATGTTAATTGTGGGAAATTGATTGTTTGGGAACTGGAAAGACAGTCTGCTTATGGTTGAGAAAAAAAAGCCTGTGGGTGGCCTTTGCTCTCTCTGCCTGAGGTTCTGTACTACAGAAAGGTCTGCCTGATCCTGGGAGGTGACATGCACACCTTCTCCGGCCCTGAGAACAATCTTGAGGTCAGATGTCAGCAGAATATTCCCACTGCAATATTGTTCTATCATCTCAGTACTACACGTTCCCTTGCTTCTCTTCCTTGTGTGTCCGCATATATACAGTAGCTCCACATTGACTCTGAGAGCAATGGAGCACCTTAGACAGGAAATGGTAATCCTGTGTTTAGAATAAATTAGAGACTTGAGTTCAGACTTAAAAGCTTTCTGTGATCTCATCCTGCACCCGTTAACCTGCCTTTCTCATTTCCTTTCATATATCACATGCTTCAGAAGTTACTTATTACTCTCCTGCCCTTGCCTTAAATATTGTCCCTCTAGCCCACACCCCATCTCTACATATTCTAAATTCTGCCATTCTTCAGGGTCCAACTCAATGTCCACATATTTCTCTTAACTGTTCTCATCCCCTGGTCCTTTTAAATTGTTAATATCTTTAGAATATCCTTGATAACTATAAGACATTCATCACCTTCTATCTTATCTTGTGGGTGTCTCATTTCCAAAGTAGGGTCTGAAAAACAAACTGTTAAATTATTAAATGAAGATAGAAACAACCTGGAAGTTTTCTCGTTTTCCTGTATTTGGGTGTGGAGTACTCCATTTGCTGAAGTAGTGGTTTAGATTTCTCTAGGCAAGACCGGTCAATGCCTGTGAATTCTGGATCATATTATGGAAATCTGGTCTGAGCAGGTCCATGCTTTATTGGGGCAAATCTTGAAGCTTAATCTGAAGTGCCTCACGAAAACTAGGTATAGTTCCATACGCCGCTCTGTATAGTAGCCTATCAGATGTCCATCTCTCCTTTGCATTTAGTGACATAACCAATTTTTATCCGTGTACATTGCTGCCAGCTGAAATATTACATGTCCATTCCTGCCTTGGGGTTCTGTGTAGGCCTGTGACAATGTTTTGTTCAGCAGATGTACTTGGAAATTTCCTTGATTAATTATGCTAAAAGCATGTCTCTTCCAGTCCTTCTTCCATCTTGGTGTTTAGAAAGAAACATGAAGGCTGGACTTCAACCAGCTTCTGGGACCATTAGGAGAATACCATACTGTAGGGACTGTGGGAAACAGAAGCCATTTAAGTAAATTGTTATATTAGGATTTTGGTCACATGCAGCCGAACTCGTTTCTAACTGATATTTTCTGTAAAGTTTGGCTCACCTCTACTAACCTAGGAGTTGTGACCTTAGTTCATTCTGAAACCATAAGGAAATGACATGTAACAGAGTCCCTGGGAGTACTGTGTCCATTCTGAAAGATCTTGAACAGATCAGACTCTTTGAAACCAAGAGCGGAAAGATAACAACCTCAGACCAAGACTCCAGGCATTTCTTTACTCTGGCCTCTTCCAGTCTTGTTTTCAAAGCACTGTCTGGTTTCAGGCCACCTTACTTCTTATTTGGATGACTGGAAAACCCTCTCTTCCAGTCTTTTCTTGTTCAGTTCTTCTTAATACATACCACTAATGGTGTTATCTTTTCAAAGTATAATTCGAATGTGTTGTTATTTGCTAAACTACAATTTTATTTTTATTGTTATCTGCTGTTTTTCAAGTTACTTACCTGATAAGGCAGTACATGCTTTCAAATTAAGCTTATTCTCTAGTTCTATTTGTGTCTACTCTTCCTTATGCAACCTGAACTTTATCAGCATTAATAATCTGCTATTTTAATATGAGCCCAGCAATGGTTCATCTCCTGTGCACAGTCTCGTCCATATTGCTTCTGATATTTGAAATGCTTTTTTACACCATCTGTAAATGATTTCGTTCTATCCATTCATAAATATTCAGTTCAAATACCACCTCATCTTTGACACTTACTTTGATAATCATGATGCCCCTTAAACTACTAATATGCTCATCAAAATAATGACCAAGTTTTGAGTAACTACTGTTAAGTCAAAACTATAAATGGTCTAAACTTTTATAGTACTTGCAAGCTAATGTTCACCTGTCAGTCTATCTATCTATCTATCATCTATCACTATCTATCTGGGTCAGAGAGAACATTCTGAAATGCCTAGGAAATCTTTCAGACTAAACTGCAATTATATATCCCATTTTGCATTGTACTCTTGAAACTAGTTGAATAAAATAGATATTGTTTTTCTCTGGTGAGAGATTTTTCTCTAGACTCAAATTCTCTTTGTGCTACAAAATCTTACCTTTTCTTTTTCTCATATTTTTCAGCTCCTCTCTTTGTTCATGCAATGTCTCATATGTATAGTTCATTTTATATTTTCTATAGTATGATATGTTTTAAAAAATAGTTTATTCCTTCAAAGCGATGCACACTTCATCTACAAACAATGCTAAATCAACATCATTGAAAATGCCAACTTTTAAATCCTTTTGCTTTTTTCTTTGGAATTAAATTCCAATTGTAAGAAACTCTATCCATCCTTAATTGAATGACCTGAGTTCTACATGCTGGGGTATGTTTCTTTTAGACATCATAAATTGATATGAATACCTCTTCTTTTGATTTATCTTCAACAGAAAATACTATACCAAAGATTCATTTAAGGTATTATAGAAAAAAAAGATGTGTAATTGATCATGTTAGGTGGTAATTTATTGAGCGTTAAGACCTTGGGAAAGCAGTAAGAGATGTAACAGTAATTAAGAGATAAAACACTTTATTGCATTAATTTACCATTACCAGGTTTTTATTCTCATTAAGTTTGATTATCGCTTTAATAAAAACAAGGGGCTGGAAACATGAATTGCTGTCCAGAAGAAATGGCTATTCTGTGAACAGACATAGCAGTGGTACCTACCCAGTGTCTGTTTGAGGATAAAAGGGGTTCTCTGGGTATTTCAGAACCAAACCTCTACTTTCAGAAACATGTATAGTTGGGATATTCAATTGTCTGTCATCAACTCTGTTTTTGATCTTGAGCAAAACACTTGAAAATATGCCTCAGTAAATATTTTCCTAGTTTTACCCACCAAAGTCATCTGTCCTGAACTTGACTGAACCCAAGTTAATTCCTAACCCAGTCTTTATAATTATTCCTTATAAAAATAATTGATTTTAAAAGGCACAGTAAAGACATATTCTCTATCTCTGGTATAATTTATTTCCATTGTCAGAAGATAATAATTGAGTAGTCCCTGAGTATAATGTGACCTGTAGTTTGGAGTTAAGTGATTTTTTCTTTTTTCAAAATGTCATGCACCAAAATATTCCATTTTATTTTTATATGAATATTTAAATTTTAGTGTACAGCTAGCTGTATAGCTGAGTTGTGTACTAGAATATAGGAATTTTATTTCTATGTGTTTAATTTACTACTTAAAATTAATGGCATATTGTAATATTGTACTCTAAAGCAGAAAACTGCAAAATTTTGCCAGTGTATATTCAAACATTATTTCCCAGTTTAGTCTTTCACTGGACAAATTTCCTGTGCCTGCCTAATTTGAACACATTTAGTCATTTGTCATCAAACTCCAAATTTAACTGAGCTAACATATTTTATTTAATCTTCCCCAAAGGAAATATATTGAACTCTACTAAAATAGCAGGGCTTTTTTGGGTAAAAAAGTTACACAATAAATCATACACAGGGCCAACACTTTAATATCCTGCATACATATAAGGAAAACACCTGCCAAAGTAGCTTAAAGTATAATGAAACATAACTTTCCCCCCACGTTTTCTTCTTCTATCTGTTTGAAGAAAAGTACAAATATCTCCTTTATTTTAAAACATCACTTTTAATATTTATTTAAATCTCATGTAAATGTATTTTGTTCTTTCCATATATGTAAGGGATAGAAGTTTCTTATCTCAAGAAGGGGCAGATGTTCTAAGCAAGTAGTTACTAGAAATTCAAGAACAGACTTAAAAACTCATGATTTTAACATAAGAGGAAAAGAAAGCAGTGACTACTACCCCAAAGGAGGAAAATACGACTAAATGTATTTATTCTACTGAATAACTTGAGCAAAGTAATTAAATGACAAAGTTGGAACTAAGTTTTGCAATAGGTGTTTAACAGTCTCTAATGTTTTTATTTAAGAAACTCATTAAGTTCTGAATAGTGAAGCAGCCTGGTTTCAGTCAAGAAAGAACTATGAACACATATTCCAGTGATATGAATTATGAAAATAAAAGGTAGATTATGTAAATAGAAAAAGATTATTTTAGGATAAACTCTTATGAAAAAAGACTTTTGCCCCTGAACCAGATTGAAGGGGAAAAGTCTGTAACTCAGCCACTAATTTTGACTCTTCAGCATAGAGCACATTTTTTGTTAGTATGGAAAAAGTTTGGTTCTAAAATGAAATAAATTTTTCATTTTTCAAGATATCCTATATTAAGACATTTGTTCTCATGTGAGTTGACTCATACAACTTTTTTGATATATTCTTCCTCATTGATTATTATAAATTCTAAGTAACTTTCTCTAAACTTTAGACATCAAATTTTCATAAACATTCAGGCTAAATTGTCAGCTGAGTAAAAAAAATAAAGATCATTATGAATATTTCAAGTAAGAGGTTGCTATATTTGAATTTTATGATATGACCTCTTTTCCATAATCATGTATTATTTAAGGGGCATAATTTCAAATTTTCATAGTATGTATTTTGACAGATTTTCTTCTTTCAGGCAATCGTAATATGACATCTGATAATCACAGCTATTCCCTTCATTGGACACTGTAGAGAATATCAGACATGACTCTGTCCTCAAGATGCTTACATGAAAATAGAAAAAATAGGGAAATATACACTGTGGACAGCAGAAAAGGAGTTCTATGGAAAGTAACCTCACAGGGTGATCTGATCATAAATTCCTATTCTAGGCAGATTACATGGATAGTTATGCCCCAGGCATATAACTTCTTGAGTAAAAGGTTTACATTTGCCTTAAGTAAGCTCTGTCCATTGTTTCTGTGCATCTAGGTTAACACACCTTTGGAAAACCATAACCACCCCCCAAACAGAGTACATGATCTGAGCTATTCTGTAATCACATTCTTGCCTTGCTTTTCCCAATGTCATATATATTACAAATGCATGCAATAAACTGCAAAATATTATTCTCAAAAACATTTCTCTCAGTCTGTTGAGATCTTATTTGCAGCCATAGCTTCTTTTGGGGTCAAATAAAATTTTATAAAAATTCTCTACAGGTTTAGATGTTTTTACATCAACAATGCCATAAAATAAATTCGCATTAAGCACCATGAAGCTGCTCTCAGTAGAAGATGTACTGCATTGGTTTTGTGATGGAAAATGCATTGGCTTTAAGGCTAAATGACCACAGTCAAATCCTGGCTCTAATACTTAGTAACACTGTAGCTTTGGGCATAATATTTGATTTTTCCAGAACTCCAGTCTCCTTATCTGTAAAACTGAAATACTAATATTTAAATCATAGAGTTATAGGTATTATATGGGAACTCAAGAGTTAAGATTTTAGCCTTAGCTATTGTTGATAGGCTTAAAAGTGATTATTGCATGTGGAAAGCTGTTATTCCAGGAACTGGAATCCATGGCCTATGTGACTTCAGGAGGCCAACAAGCAATTCAACTCCCCAGGGAGTTGGCAAGTGATAGAGATGGTATCTGAGCCATTGTATTCTAGGGAGGGAACACAGATCAAAAAACTGTGGTACATTTACACAATGGAATACTACACAGCAGGAAGAAAGAAGGAACTTCTACCCTTTGCATTAGCATGGATGGAACTGAAGAATATGATGTTAAGTGAAACAAGCCAGGTGTCAAAGGACAAATGCCATACATCTTGCCTATAAGTGGAACATAATGAACAGAACAAAAACAAATGAGCAAAATAGAACCAGAGGCAGGAAAACAAGGAACAGACTGACAGGGACCAGAGGGGAGAGGAAGGGGGATAAGGGAAAGAAAGGGAAGGGCCTAATTAAAGAACAAGTATAAATGACCCCACAGACATGGACAACAAGGTGGGGATTGACTATGGAAGTGGGAGTTGGGCTGGACAAAGGAGAGAAATGGAGGGAAATTGGGATAACTGTAACTGAATAACGATAAAAAATAAAGACAACGAGCTTCTTAAAAAAAAGAATTGATCAACAGATAAAGAAGTACTAGGAAATTACCACCTGAGGACTGAAACTTATCCAATTAATCTTGTTTTTAAATTCCCTTACCTACCCTTTCTTCTTCTTATAAAAGGATCAACTTGAGATGAAATGTAAAGATGGTTTTTGAGGTATATAACCCAACATCTTCTCAGATCACTGCATCTGAATCAAGCGCCCATAAAGATCTGATCCTTGTCTCTACTTTTGGTAGTGGCAGGCAGTGTGAACACTGACTTTCCAGGTTCAGTGAGGATTGGAGATAATGTACAGAATGTGCCTAATACACTGTAGTTGTTGGAAGACAATTGTCCATGATTATCTCATGCTTCTGCATGGTTCAAAGCCTCTGAGAAAAGGCATTTACAGCCAATGTTTGTATTGAGACATTCCAGGAAAGTAAAGCTGGATATATGGGGACATTCCCTGGTCATAAAGGTAAAACCTTCCCTCCCCTCCCCTCTCCTCTGCATCCCTTCTTCCTTACTCTTCCCCTTCCCTAGAGGAGATTTGTTTACATTTCAGAATAATAATCTTACAGAGCTCTTCACTTCCTACCCTGGCAACATTTCAGTGTGATGATAAGGTCTCTCTTTTTCTGGAGGAGAGAATGGGCATACCTACAACAGCTCTATGTACCATCAAAGTTTTCTAATTTTGAAGTTCATTTCCTTTGATGCACAAGTAATATACAGCATTCATCACATTACCCTGTTGGAATAGAAGCATAAGGAATCCACACAAAGGTGTCATTATTGCCCATGCCTGATCTCACTTTTCTATCTCTAGACCAATGCACTGCCAACAAGCCACTCACATGAAGCATTGTAGCTGCAGACACCATGGCCCAGGGAATTGTTCTGGACCTCTGTTGGTTTTTATCAATTTTAAGTGTAAATGATCGAATAATTTAAATATGAGTAGCTTCTAGAGAGCTATTATAGGTGAGCAGAATTGCACTTAAAAGATGGCAAGTTGGGGGTAGGGTAATGTGTCTGGCGATCTAACTAGTACTGGAAAAAATAATCTCCTTGAGGCCAACAGCTGTGGAAAGTTAAGCAGGAGGTCTTTGACACATAGGCATCAAGTCTCTATTTGAACTCAAGGTTTTTGCTTTTATCTCTGCTCATGATAGCTTCTGAGGAAGCTGGATGTCTTTGACCAAATTTGGTAGAAAATTCAAGATGTATCTTAATTTCAATTAATGGGTCAGTCTGCCATCTTTATTTAATAAAAGTTTGGATTCTTTGGGCCTGTTTTAAATATTATTTATCTTATCTTTTGTATCAAAGAAAATGGCAAGACTCTTTAATATTGCTTTCCTTGATATAAATGTTGATTTATTGTAATTCTTGGTTTAAGTTCTGTGGACCAAAAAAAAAAAAAAGAAGTTCTATGAAAAGTAACCCCCAGGGTGATCTGATAATAAATTCTAACTGGGCAGATTCTGTGGGTAGTCATGCTCCAGGCATATTACTTCTTCAGTAAAAGGTTTATCTTTGCCTTAAGCAAGCCCTGTCGGAGTTTCTGTGTTTGTAGGTTAACACACCTTTGAAATAAACCATAACCACCTTCAACAGGGCAAGCAATCTTAACTTCCCTGTCAAGTGATCTCTACCTGACCACCTCCAAGAATGCATAATCTTAATTATCCTGTAATTCCTGGCCCACCTTTCTTCCTCTCACCTTCATGCAATCTTCCTCATATTCCCGCTGAATCTCAAATGCATAAAATAAACTCTAAACTGCTACTCTCAGAAGGCTTTATCTCAATCTGCTGAGATCTTGCTTTCAGATATATCTTCTCTTTAGCTCAAATGAATTTTTATAAAACTTTTCTGCAGATTTGAACATTCTTATGGTGACACTTCCATGGAGGCAATTTGTTTCAGATAATGAAGACTTTGTTATCATCGTCAGTGTAAATTATAATGGTGGAATGGCCTCTCATTTTTATTTTTAAATTTATATTATTTTATTTTGTTTTGTTTTGTTTTTGAAAAGATTTTGCTTATTTGTTTTTAGACAGGGGGAAGGGAGGGAGAAAGAGAGAGACATAAGCATCAATGTGTGGTTGCCTCTTGCACACCCCACCACTGGGGACCTGGCTGGCAACTCAGGCATGTGCCCTGACTGGGAATTGAACCAGCAACCCTTTTTTTCACAGGCCAGCACTCAATCCAATGAGCCACACCAGCCAGGGCATCATTTTTAAATCAAATAAATAAAATTAAAGTTTAAGAAGGAATTTTTTGCAATATATAGAAAATGAAGGTATTAGTCTCTGAAAACTGGTGACAAGCTAAGTTTTGGCACCTAGTAGAACTCTAATTTTTTATCACATAGTTGGCAACCTTTTTGCTCTATCCTACTTTACACACACACACACACACACACACACACATACACATATCCCAATTTCAGGAACTACAGTATTCTACAATATGACCCAGAAGGTATTTTAGATATATAATGAAACAGGTCCAACCAGTTCCTATATAATATTTCCCTCCCTTCTCTCCCTTTTCTGCTCAGTTTCTTTCCCGGTCTGTTAGAAGCCCCTCTTCTAAGAGCCACCTGTGCTGTTTGTTGGAAAGAATTGCCAAATTCTTTGGAGTTGTTAAAGTATAAATTCAGGGATATTCTAAACAGTGGTTGAGAGACTCCTTTTAGAAAGCATAGTGTTACACATTTCCATAATGGTGATTTTATAAATAGCTCTTTAACAAAAATCCTAGCCAGCCCTTTCCTTTCAAACATTTTTTTTTTTGAGGCTCATACTACTCCATTAAGTAGAATACGCGCTGAGACAAACAATGTCCCTCAGAAATAGCTCTCCCACTGCTAATGAGGCTGTCTTACTGGACCATATTTGTCTATTGAATTTTTTGTTCCCTTAGAGTTATCTTCTAGGAAACTCTTCAGTCTCTCTTACTAGTAGCTTTACATTGGGCTTCCCCACTAATATGCCTGAATGCATCTGTTTCAAAGCAGTGGACAATGTTAAGACTCTTCATTATCGTATTCATTATGTTTAGAGATAAACATCCTTTGGGGGGAAGAGAAAAACTATTTTTATGCAAATTATTGCTAAACTTACCAAGTTATCTTTTGGGACCTTGTAATTGCTGAGGGTGGAATTAGATTCTGAAGGAAGCTCAAGATGGATGCATTACAGGTTTCCCTATAAGTGAACACAGGCATCATTATTATTATTGTTATTGTTATTATCGTTAATGACTCTCTCGAGGAAGTCATTCTTTGGAAATCTACTTGTGAAACACAGTAACCTCAAACGAGTAGCCACATGTCAAAATGATACCGGGAGACCTGGCCAGATAGCCTGTCCAGGTCATAGAGTGAGGGAAAGGTCACAGGAAACACCTGAGGCAGCAGGGGTGAAGCCCTCCTCTCCTCTATCCAAGCGTAGAACCAGATGGCAGATTTCCCTATTGCCAGGTAGAGACGTGTCTCGAGGGGACCCTGCACGAAGCATGCACAAGGCTAGTGAAATGTTTGTATAAGGGTAAAGCCGTCCTACTCCATTCTGGTAGGAGGGGGAGACTCTGTGCTGGAGGGGGACATGCAGAGGGGGGAGGTGCTGTGCTGGAGTAAGACCTGCCAGTCTAGCCTGGGAAAAGGGCAGGACTGGCTAGGAAGGCTGGACCCTCCCTGAGAAAAAATAAATCTGGGCCAGGAGATTTAAATGGATAAAAGGGAGAAACCCGCACTCTTCCTCTGAGATCCATCATACAGACAGGCCGGCTGGAGAGTGCTGGTGGGACCCAGCAGGCTCTGGAAGCGGCGTGGCTGGTTGGAGGGCACTACCTCATGGCGGGCATGATGGAGTCCTGCATGATGAGCCGCTGCAGTTGTCAGCGGCCCCCAGGCTGGGGCATGGGAAGCGGCTGCAGCATGGTGATGGCAGCACCAGCCACACATACAGACTCTAGGGGGCCAGTAGCTACGGAGCCGTCAGCTTAGTAGTTTTGGGTCTTCGACGGACTGTAAGCATGGAGCAGGTTTTCTGGGCATGGTTTTGGGTTTCAATCTTTTGGGGAACAGATGGGCTTTGTCTGTGTTTCACAGAAGAGATTGGCCTAGGGTGGGGGAGTTCCATACTCTCCCAAACTGTGCGACATCTTAATAAAGATCTCTCCTTCCTCACCAACCTCTGTCTTCAGGATATCCCTGTGGGCAGTGGGCAGCTGAACCCCACTTTTCTTCAGTAACAAAAATATACATGCATTTTAAGATATGTGGAGTTTTGCTCTGAATTAGGGAAATGCCATGTCTACATACTTTTCTCAGTATTCCATGGCTAGAGTTACCTCTGAATCTTATCAAGTCCATCTTGAGTAGGGAGAAACATTCCCAAGATCTCAGGAGTTTTTAAACACCCCATAGCCTCTTTGGTGCTGACAAAGAAGCAAAATGGGCTACCTTGTAGTTTAGATCTCCCATCAGGCCCCAGTGTGTGCCAGCAGCAGCTTCATGATCACAGATTCCCATCCAATGAGGATCTCCACTTCTGATTCAGTCTTCTTTCTTGAATGGACTCAGCATGCACCTGGCTTCTCCGACTCTGTCTGATAGGACCTTACAGGCAGTAATTCCTTCAGGCTCAAACAAGCACTAGCACTCAGAGTTTCCAAGTCTCCATATTCTGTAATTATTTAAAATATACCTGCAATTCAGACATAAAAGTGAGTATGGTCAATTTAACACGTGTTACATTGAAGACATGCTTCTTTTTGCTTTTGAAAGTAAGTATCACAAGAAGAGTGTGTTGTTCCTACAGACCTAATAAATCAAGCATTTAAAATACTTTATCCAGAAGGTAAATTTATCACTTAAGAATGCAGCCGTAGAAAGCAAAGAAAAATCTCCATATATGGTATTTCCCTTGTGCTTTAGAATCTAGCTCTTAAATTGTGTCTTCAATATATCATACCATTTTGGGCAAGCAAAATGCTACATTCACTTCAAGGAAATGAAGGATAACTGAACTTCTCACAGAAATTACTTTTTACACTTTGAAACTATTTTTTTCTAATTGTGAAAATAATAGATTTTATTGTGGAAATAATAGTTATATAAGAAATGAAAATAATTTCCTATAATTCCATCCCTGGGTGTCAATTTACTTTGAGTCTATTTATCTCTTTGTCAACATACATACCTCTATAAATGCCCATAGGATATAATAATAACAATAATATTAGTAATAATGAAAGCTAACATTTATTGAATATTTTTATGTCTGTGGCATTGTTATTTCCATTTTTACAGATGAGAAAACTGAGGCACAGAGAAGTTAAATAAATTTTTTCAAGGTCCCATAACTAGCATATGACAAATTTAGGAAATGCACACAGACAGAGAAACCCACAGACCCAACATTTATATGCCTACGCCTTACCAGATCTGATACATGCATATACAGATACTTTATTCAGCTTGTTAATAGTTAACATTTCATGATGAAAGATTTTATAATAATAAAAGCCAATTACAAAAACCATGGAAAATCACAAAGGGAAAAGAACAATAATCTAGTCCCACCATTTAAAGTAACAACTGTTAACATGTAAACTAGTTCCTTCTACTCAACTTGCTCTGTTTTAAAAATTTTAAATAACTTTTTATATATAGCTTTATATGCTCCTTTTTTATTCAACCTTAAAGCTAATGCATTATTTCACAATGTGGAAGTCATGGTACCATAACTTTTCCTAATCTCCTGATAATTTTGTTGAGCAAAAACAGTTCAAATGAACATAAAACAGGGCTAATGCAGTATAAAATAAGAAAACATGTCCACTATTTGCTATTTCAGATAATCAATTAAAAGAGCATTTATGAAACTCAGTAATGGCTGAGTTTAATAGGGATGTTTTCATAAGGAAAAAGGAATTGGAACTATCTGGCCTTCAACTTCAGGAGGAACATGGTTTAATCATGAGCACATATGGAGACTAACGTAGGCAAATGCACTGAGGTAAAAGTAAAGTTTTTTGTGTGTAGGAATCATATAGTCCATAGATAAACTACTGAGTCCTCATGGAGGATAAGCTTAGAGGTTCTTACAGGAAGGAAGCAGAACATAAATTGGAATAGAATAGAGGAGGATGTAAAAAAAACTTGAAAATCAATGATTTGCTTCTATCAACACATAGTTAAGTAATGTGAATTGTTTAAAAAAAGGACTTGGTAGTTTTACAGATAAATTAAATTAATTTATATTTGCTTAGGTGGTAGGAGATCTTACATAAATCATTTGTTTCTTTTTTTCTTTGTCTCGATGGTTTGGTTTTTTCCTTTAATTTTTTTTTTATTGTTGTTCAAGTACAGTTGTTTCCCTTCTCCTCCCACCACTCCCCCCCAAACTCAGTCATCTCCACTTCCCACCCTGGATCCTACCCCGCTCTGGCTTTGTCCATGTGTCCTTTATACATGTTTTTCTTGAAATGGGAGGAACATACTGTTATATGAGTATATCTAAGAATGTTTGTCTCTTGAAAATAGAAACTTGTAGTTTCAGCCAATCAGCTAATCTCTTTTATTGATTTTTCTATTATTTATTTTTGTGTTGTTCTAAATTAAATTTATTGGGGTAACATTGTTTTAATATGATTACATACATTTTGAGTATATTGTCTTTTATTTAATGAAAGTTACTAATATAATTTGGATTAAATCTATTCCTCATTAATATAGATAAAAAATCCTAAACAAAACATTATCAAATCAAATCCAGAGATATATACAAAGTCTAAGGCATCATAACCAAGTAGAGTTTATTCTAGGCATATGGGGCAAATTAAGATAAAAAATTAATCAATATAATAGATAATATTGACAGAGTAAAGGTTATTAACATAAAGGTTAACATAAAGGTTTTTAACATAACCTCTGTATCATTAAAATATTTTTCTTTTGATTTTTTAACTGTTAAAATGGAAAAAACATTGGTAGTTAATGTTTCATATAAAAACAGGTGATGGGTTGAATCTAGGCTACAGTTGGGTGAGCTCTGTTCTAGAAGAATGTATAATAGAATTTATTAATGATTTTGGAGTAGCAAAGTCTTCTTAAATATTTCTACATTACTAATGAAATAAGAAAAATTCCATAAATTGTATTTCAATAAAACTTAAAACTTTGCATATATAAATTTAAAATATTAACATGTATACGCAACTATGAATTGAGAGAATATATTGTAGCACATATACTGAGAAAGGACTCATATATAGAATACATAAGGTATGCCATCAAATCAATTAAAAAGAAAAAGAGACACCGATCTTTTAATAAATGGACAAAAGTCTTGAATAGGTTCTTCGTAAATAGAATATCCAAATGGCCAATAAGCATTCAAACAAGTTTTCAATGTTGTCAGTAATCAGGGAAGCACCCAGACACATGAGATACCACCTCACCATCATAATAGCTAAATTTTAAGAGAATAAAGTAAACGTCAACCTGGTGAGGACATAGAACAACTATAACATTCATTCATTAGTGATGTGAATGTAAAATTATAAGACGACTTTGGAAAACGTTTTTGTAAATTCTACCAGTCTGAATATGTGGCTTCTACAATTCAGTAATTTCACACTTAGTATATATAATTGAATCTGGCTTTTATCAATAATGAGCTAATATTTTGAGATCCATTTGCCAGATACCTAAGCTTATCTCTTAATTGCTTTCTATTCAGATTTCAGAAAGAAAACTGATTTTTTTAAGTCACTCTTAAATGTCAACACAGAGATTAAAAAAAAATAACCATCTCAAAAGGTCAATAGTTCTGAGTTTGAGAAAGTCTGCTCTGGTCTCTTTTTTCTATGTCCCACCCAGCTTCCTTGTTTCTTACTTTTCTATTCTGGATGTCACACAGAGACTACCCATTAATCCTCCTTTGATTATATACAACAGTTTAGCCCGCGTTCTGGCATCTCAGTGTGAGACCACTCCTAGATCCAAGAGAAGGAGAAGTGAGGTACTCCCATGTTACACCAGGTGTTTTAAATATTAAGATATTTACTTAAAAATTTAGTATTACATTAAATTAAATATTTTAATTAAATATTAAATTAAATTTAAAATATTAAAGCATTTTCTCAAAGGGAGTACTCTCCCTAAGATGAATTGCAATGCACATAAATCTTCCTATTTCATTATTATTAATATAAAAAATGTGCAACTGACCTAAAATTCATAGTAATAATTTAATTTTAACTAAAGACTCAGCATGTACTAAGTGGTCCAAAATTCATTATGGAACATAGTTCTAAATCAATTTCAGTTACAATAAATACAGGTAACATACCTATTATAGTTGTTTTAAATGCTGTACTCTCTTCATAATTATAAAAATATTATTATTTAGCACATACTAAAGTTACTGGGAAGAGAAATGCTCAAAAAAAATAAACAATTTCAAAATGATATCAATCATGATAATCCTCTTTTCCTTTTGCAAAATGTCAGGATATTAGTTTTGTGTAGCAAAATCTTTATGCTTTGGAGTAATAATGAGTGAGTGGTGAGAAGGAGTATTGATAAAGGATGTATTAATATCATTTGAAAGAGCTACAACAAATTTTCAAAAGATGATATGATAATTTTTACTTCAAAATAATTGAGTTTTGATCATGACGTTAAACACTGCAACACTTTTGATGAGCCGGATATGAGTCTGGCCAAATAAGTCCTCATGGGGTCACACATGGGATATATGTCCCAAGAAAACATTTGCACTTGAAGTTTCTTTCTCAGATTCTAGGAAGTATTGCTAGTGTGAATCCCCTAGCTACTGTCTGGAAAATCAAATGGCCTTAAAGACACCCTCTGACCCCGACATCAGGTGTCTGAGTCAGAACCACTATATGGCTTTAAATAGCAAATTAATCTCCCATGTTTGGTTTCTTGTTTGTTTTTTAGTTCCCTTGTTGCAGCAGATCTATACTGTAAAGGCTGCATGATAAATATGTCTTTTGCCCAGCACAATAATCTTTATCAAGAACAAAGACAATAAGTTATTTCACACTTCATTACAGCTATCATTTAGTGAATTATTTTCAATGCTCAACTTAAAGTATCAGTAGATATTTATAAATACATGCAGGGAGTAGGAGTACCATATTTTTTCTCCTCTGCAGTCTATCTGACATTTCTTAGCTAATGAGAGATTAAATGAGAAATCTGATCATTGCATGGATCATCTCTGTAAAGTGTTGTTGATAGCCTCACTTCCAACATCATTTCAGAACAACGCTAAAGCTCCAGGAGGGACACAGCATAAATTTAGAAACTTTCCAGGTTACATTTTTAATCTTACATATGTCGGTGTAGTCACACAGGAGTCTTCTGTTTAAGATTATGTTGCTCCTTTTCCTGAAGTCTGCAATGGTACTCATTGTGTGAATTGAGATGGTGATCATAACTTTTTTGGACTGAAACAAAATTTAGTACACATGGAAAATATTATTTTAATTATAATTAGTTTTATGTATACCCTGTGTCTCCAGTTATAAACTCATTGAAGCCAAGCTCTCTTCATAGGCATTTAGAAGTGGTTGAAAAACTCTTAGTGATTATTGGCTACTATTAAATATATTTGGCAGGATATTATAAGAAAAAGAAGAGGTTATAAGAAAGAAAAGTGGCATTTTATAAGCACAAACAAAAGAGAGTAGAGAAAACCTACAGCTTGGAGACCCTAAAGAATTAGAAAATCGTACTGCTCCCAAATACAGGAAATAAGAGACAAGAGTCCCTGAGTCTGTTTTGTGGCCAATGTCAAACTGAGGTTGTGGTCTTACAAATGTGCAGTTTCAAAGTGACTACTACTAAGTAGAGAGAGAGGTGTGGTGGGTTTGAAAGATGTAGTAGAATAGAGCAAATTTGCAAATCACAGCTAGGAAAAACTCTGTGTGAATATTGGAACATGAAACTAGTTAGAAGAAAAGAGCATAGTTAAGTTTTCACAGGAAATGCGTTGCCTAAAACATTAAAAGCTGAGAATAAATATTTCTTGGTTCAAAGTTAAAATACACTTTAGTTCCCACCCTCCCATAAGTGGGAGCATGTTCCCAAATCTGTGTACCACCTACAAGAGGGTGAACTTCCTAACGCCCACTTCAGACGCAATATCTCAAAAGTTATATAAAAGAAATCAATAAAAGTATTTGAAAAGAAGGTTTTATTAGCAACTCAATCTGTTTTTCCCCAATTCCTCTGAGTATTGTTTATTATGAAGCTTTGTCAATAAGTGGCATAAATTCATCAAAGATTTCTTGTCATTTTGAAGTACAATGACCTTTTCTATACTACAGCCAATATTTCCTGAATAGGGTAAAATAATGCTTTCAGTGTAAAAAGCCTTCATTCAAAGGTACAAAACTAGATACAGGTAACAGTACTGCTAAGAAGTTGTAAAACCTGCATGTTTTATCAAAAATATTTCAGAGTGACAGCAGAATGATCAATTGGCAGTATTCTTTAATCTGAAGACATGCTTGGATATTGTATAAGTGGCATACAATACAGAGGTTTAATTGCTATGTGCAAACAGACATTTTTACATTGCAGTTGGATAAAACAATTAGATTTTCATTTAAATAATGATTATTTAAAGAAACAATATAAACTAGAAATGGCATTTGGTTCATAATTGACATAGTTTCAGCTATCTGATCAACAAGGAAAGGCATTATCACATGAACAAAAGAGGCTGCACAAAGATGACAATCCACTTACCATACTAATTAAAGAAAGCTGGAAGTCAATAATATGCCTCCTAATCTTGATTTGGTAATGAAGAGAATAATTAAAACTGAAAATACAATCAAATTTTGCCTCTGAAGGTATGCTTTTCCAGCAGATGCACACACCCGAGCTACATACAGTGTGTTGACTATCTAAGACAGGTATTCACGTATTTATCTGATAGAAGGAAAGAGAAGATGTAGTATAAAGGAATAATTTCTTCAAGTGACTGATAATGCCAAAGGGATATTAAAAATTCTGCGTAACATAAGCTAATAACTATCGTGGTTTTTAGCACAAGACTGTCAGGATTTCTAAAAATAACTGAACTATCTTCCAAATTACTTCATTGCCAAGAGATTGACTTTTTACTGCACTCATCGGAAGAAACCATCAATCATGTGTTACTGGACATATTTAGGAATATCGTTAAATTTCCTCAGCTGAAACATAAATGTCTCCCAGCACTGAGTACATTGAGAGATTGATTAAAAAGTAGTTACTATTACCATCCAAGTTAAAAGTTTCCAACCACTGGCTTCTGAATGGGAGGTTGTCAATATTTGGTGTCTGACGGAATGCTGAGTGGTCTTCAGTGGGAAAGAAGGAGGACTTCACAATTGCATGTGAATCACCAGAACTCTGTGGCAGATGCATATATCAGTCAAGGGTCAGAGCGGGAATGAGATAGCGTACTCAAAAAGATTTCACAGAAAATAAATTTATCATATAGACCACAAAGAGGGATGTTATCAGGGTTACTCGATGTTACATGGTGGGGCATCTAACAACCCTCAATCATGCTGGTGTCATCCTTAGGCCTGAAGGAGAAGGACTTGGATTTTCAGAGACTGGTGAAAGCAGGACCTGCCGGCAGGAGTCCTGGACGCAGACGAATGCATCTACCTCCAGACAATATCAGCAGAACATGGGAAGAGAGTAAAAATTAAATTCTCCACTTCTGTCTCTTCTTGTCCTCCAATCTTTTAACCAGTTCTTCCAATTAGTCAACTGCAACTGGTAGCCAGATGGCAAGAGTACCTGGGTATTGCCTGGTCTTCTAGGACACAGAAAGCACAGAGGAGGGAAGAGTTTTATCACAGAGAGGGCAGGTTAGAGGACCACAGGGGTGGGTACAGTTCTAGGAACAACTGCAAAAACAAACAAGCCACCTAGTGCTGGATCCATGTCTTTTTCTTTTCTTGTAGTACTTGAACATTTGCCCATCTTTCAGATTTCTGGCTTCTCTGTGGAAAGGGTTTGATTTTCTCTTTGCACCAAAGTCTCCTTCTGCCTGACTATACTGCTCTTTCCAGGATCTCATACACGGCCTGTCACCCAGCTACAACACCATTAATCAGGACTCTATTTCCAATTAGTTCCTTAATGCCAAGATATGGCATGTATCTACTTTTGAGTAGGTTGTTCACTGTCAATGTTGACTTTCAGGGTGAAAAATGATTAATTTGCAGAGGGAGACTTCTAGCCCTGGAACTGATTGTATCTGAATTACAGTGTTTTTCTTTACTCAAGTTTATAACAGTATTGGTTGTTTACAAATCAGAGAATGCTGGTGTCGTTAAAAATATACAATACTCATCGGAATATTTTACCTTTCAGATACTATGAATATGAAACCAAATTACTACTATTTATTTAGTGCTCACCAAATTCTTGGCATGCATACTCCTGTTTCTCAAAAAGTATTATCGATCTCATTGTAAAGATGAGACAACTGGTAATTAGACAGCTTCCTTCCATAACTAGCTCAAGGCTGTATAGTTAGTGAAGGACTAGCCATTCATGAATAACCATTCCAGGATTGGCATGTTAGTTTTCATCATGCAGATTTTAGTGTGAACGATTACAAGCTCTTTGGGGAGACCCTCTACAGCAGAACTAGTCCAAAGGCCTCCTGTGTGGATAATAGAAATGCCCTACCATAGGAACGAGGTTTGTCTTCAGCAATGGAATGCTTTTTCATGTATTCAATATAAGTCTTAATGAGGTGTCCCTGGGTAGCGTATTGTAAATTGTACAGCCCACCCTCTCCATATTACCAAAAATTCTTCCCATTCTTCCTTTTGTGAATTATTTTGTTTTTTCACTAAGTTAGAAGCTCTACAATGGCACAGGATTTTGTCTGAATTATTCACTGTCATGTCCCTGGTGCTTAAATGGTGCCTGACATATAGTAAGTGTTCAATAAACACTTGTTAAATGAATACATATCAGTTTATTCTATGAAGACCTTTATCCCGTTTCTCTGGCTGTTCATGTGTTAAGACTAATAATTTTTGTGTATTTATATTTTTTTACTTTTTTGTATTTATACTCAATAATAAGTAGGCTAAGGTCTGTCAAATCAATTTCATGACAAAGATCTGTATTTTCCGCATGGGGCCATACTCTATAAAGGTGCCTGAATCCATTTACTGTTGAGAAATGTATATTGTTCATAGTACATTTTCAGAAATGAGAACTTAAATAATAGAGGTATCCGATGACACTCTGTTGGTGGCAAAATTGAGAATTGTGGGTGTGTATTTATGCAAAATAGACAGATGCAGGAAGGATGGGCTGTGTGCAGAAATATGTAAATATAAGTGACTGTTTAATTTTATTTTGAGGGTACAAAAACTTATTTGAAGTTAACCACAAATGAAAAAATTTCTTTATAACCTACGAAAGCCTATTGAAAATCCTAATTATGCACACTTTTTAAGAAATGCCAAATGGTTATTATTTGGATAGAACTAGGAAGGAACGGAACCTCACAAAAGGGCATGTCCTTTCCTAAGACAAATTGACTGCATATGCACATATTTGGTTTTAATTACAAAAAATCTTATTCATAAAATATGAGGCATTCTGAGGTTTTTTTCCCTTTTTTTGACACTCAGAATAAAAAAACTAACTTTGACTTAAGAAAGTCACAGATATATACCAACCTTAATTCTGCTCCTAATTAATGTTATCAAAAGACTTAGCAGGATTATTCTTCAGCCCTTTTATCTCTGCTTGATGAGTAGCTTCAAATAGCCTCCCATCTCCCATTACCAGTTGGATATCATCTAAAAACTGAGTAATGGCAGCCACAATCCCCAGTAAAAATAATACAGTGTCTTCCTCCAGAATATGAAGTAAAAGAAGATAAGCAGCCACATAATTATCTAATGACTATTTTTTTCTAAGGTAGTTGTAAGGTCAAGATTAGCTGGGAAAGGAGTACCAAAACATTTTTTCTTCTTTGACAGTAAGCAAAAAGCTTCTTTACTTGAAACTCTTTTATATAATAATTTCTATATTTTTTCTATACACACACAATTCTTGCACACCATTTTAATTTTAGAAAGAAACAATCTCTGAATTCCTCAGCCATGTGTATTTACATTGTTGAAAATGTTTCAAGGTGAATTGATTTTCAGAGTGTATTGTACTGTACTGCAAGAAAAATGGTTGGGATTTTGAAAATATATCTACAGAAACTCCTTGAGAGGATAAGCCATAGCATGTATGTTACTGTCATACTCCATATGACAGTTTACATGGAATATTATTAGATGACATTTAACTTTGTGCAAATATATAAATGTCTCTTATCTTTTCCAAATGTACTTATAAAATCATGTCTTCTGAATGGAATTCTATGATTTTCAAAGTACATTTTATTTTTCTATATTGCTATTAAAATTAGTTTATGCTATAAATGACATAATTTCTTGTTTTAGTAAATTTAGGGATATACCTTTTTATATTAAGAATTAAAGAATACATTGCATGGTTTCATTTTAATTATTATAAAAGATAAAGGAAATACTATAAACAAGTAAATGCAAGGATATTTTTAAATGGCTTGTGAGTCAAAATATTTTCCAGAAATGGAAATGAAAGCAAGCAAAATAACTCCACATCTTCCATAGCATTCTGTAATAAAAACTAACGTGAAAATTTTATTATCAACTCTAGCAATTACAAAATATTTATTCCACTATAATTTGTAGAAGGATCAGGAGGAAAATCATTGGTGTATGATTTCATTCATACCACAAATCAAGAAAATATCACCTACCCATGGCTTGAAATAACTATTTTTCCCCTAAAAAAGTTATATTTTAGTAGCTTATAATAGCTAATAGATAATCAGCATTTGGGAAAATATTTTAACCAAACTTTTCCCCCTCTTCTCTCACAAGCTGAATTGTTTGCCATGTCTGAGAGAAATACCATTGTACTTGTTAGATAATTTACAGTAAACACACAGACTCTTAATCACATTACAGAAGCTTAAATAGATTTGTAAAACCATTAAAAAATCAATACTTAGCTTTTAGGTGATGAATTCATTAATGGACTGTGAATGCTTGAAGTCCGCATTGCCCAGCACGCCTATGGCTTTTCATAACATCACTCTCAATGGGGACAGTATGCGAAGTAACATGATGTAACTAGTTGGGGAAGTGCTGATAAAAATATATCAATCCCTGTTTCTCAATACCAATATTCCGGTAAAAACTGCTTTTTTGGTAAGAAGTGCAATTCGGTATTTTTCTGTTACATACGGTGATAAAAAAAGAAGTATTTTATTGATAAATGAAACACAGAGAAAAAAGAATCAGGGAAGTTCCAATCCTTTTTAATTAATCAGGCAAAAGACGTTGCTACACACAATTGCAGGTCATAATGTTGTGAAGGACTGTAAGGATTGGGGAATGAGATTTTGTTGTTTACTCCATAAAATTTTTTAAAAAGTCTTTTTTGAAAAAAATTGATCATATATTCCTGTTTTCATTTGGGTTCTCATTTGGGTTCATTTTATCCTATCCTTCTTCCACGTCATCTTTCCAATTCTTTTAAAACTTCTTCCTTAAATATACCAGCTAAGACTTTTACAGGAAAGTATAATCAGATACTGATCTCTGCCTTTAAGAGCTTACACTCCAGTTGGATAATAGACCACTATTAACAACAGAATAGTCACTGCAGCTGAGGAAGGTCTATGTTTTGAGGGTGCAAAACATATAATTTCGGTGTTGATCTTTAAGAACACCAGTTTATAAGGCTTCAAACATGAAGGCTTTTCCTGCAGGTTATGATTTCGGCCAGACTTGGTTCTCACTGAGAACAATTAGTAAAGCTAAGAACATTTTCTAAGAACATCTGTTGAAAGAAACTGAGGAGCTATTGTGGCAACAAATACTTTTGGAAAACAATCTCTGAGGATGAAAATCCATGCAGAGAAGAAAGAATCCACTTTTAGTTTGAGGACATTTGCTGATTCTGGATATAGGGAAAAAAGCTTCATTTCCACAGTCTTGAACACAGGTCCTCTACTAAGAAGCAGAATAACTGGTAGAAATGTTGGCAATCTTATAGGAACAGAGACCAAAATTATAGTCTTGAGGATTCAAGGCCCCAATTAAGCTTAAAATCAGTAACAAAAGATAACCAAAAGTTACTCAACTCCTAGTAAATTAAGTTACATGTGTTTAAATAATCAGCTGGTCAAATAAGAAATCAAATGGAAATAAAATATTGATTCTTTGATAATAAAAATAAGACATCAAATGTTTGGGAGTTTGGGATATAGCTAAAGCTGAGTTAAGAAATAAAAGTGCAACTTTGCATTTATATGAGGTCTGTCCAGAAGTTATCCAGCCATATGACATGAAAAATGGAGACATTTACTAAAGAAGATACAAGATACAAGAAACATTGTACATAGGATGATGACATCTCAGTCCCCTCCAGAGTATCCATCTTGGGACCTCATACAGTTCTTCCAATGGCCATTGGCTGCCCCATTGTATTTTCCTGAATCTCTATGATGGTCTAAAATCTCTTCCCTTTCAAAGGTGATTTTAGTTTTGGGAAAAGCCAGAAGTCACAGGGTGCCAAATCTGGGTTGTAATGGGGTTGAGTAAACTGGGTGATTTGATGTTTCACCAAAAATCTCTGCACGAGACGTGATGCATGCACAGGCTGCCAAGGCCTGAGTGTTGGTTGTTATGAGCCCTGCTCCTCTTCTCCATCCTAATCCAATCTCCAGTGGTCGAGATTCACAGATTCCTTTCACAGTGTGTGTGAGGTGAGACCCAAGAGGCCCTCCCAGGAATCATCACATAGTTTTGGAAAAGCTGGATGTCTCAACAGCAACCTTGCAGGCAAGAGGGGGCTGAGAAGAAGTATTCAAATTAATGAAAAGCAAGGACCTACATACAAGTTTACTCTATCCAGCAAAGGTATCATTTAGAATGGGAGGGCAGATAAAATGCTTCCTGATAAGGTCAAGTTAAAGGAGTTCATCATCACCAAGACCTTATATGAAATGTTAAAGGGACTTATCTAAGAAAAAGAAGATCAAAACTATGAAGAGTAAAATGACAACAAACTCACAACTACCAACAACTGAACAAAACAACTAGAACAGGAACAGAATCACAGAGATGGAGATCACATGGAGGGTTATCAGGGGGGAAGAGGAGGGGGAAGAATGGGAGAAAAGGTACAGGAAATAAAAAGCATAGTTGGTAGGTACAAAATAGACAAGAATAGTATAGGGAATACTATTCTCATACAAAATAGGGACAAGAATAGTATAGGAAATGGAGAAGACAAAGAACTTGTATGCATGACCATGGACATGAACTAAGGGGGTGGGTAATACTGGAGGGAGGTGGATGCAGGGTAGAGGAGGAGAAAAAATGGGACAACTGTAATAGCATAATCAATAAAATATACTTAAAAATATGTACTGTTTTTTGCCTGGCTTCCACTTAGTATAATGCATTTGTTATTCATCCATGTTGTTGCATGTATCAATAGGTTGGGTTTTTTTTTAATTGTTGAGTAGCATTCCATTTAATAGATATATCTGTTCACCTATTGGTAAACTCTTGGATTATTGGTAATTTGGGGCAATACAAATAAAGGTGTCAACATTCCTCTAGTTCATTTCTCTTACAGAAATATCGAGGGGTAGAAAGAATATCTGGAACATATGAAAATTATATATTTAAAGTCTAAACACACTGCCAAATTCTTTTCCAACTGGTGGTACTATTTCCTGTCCACATCAGTAGTATATGAGAATGTCAGTGACTCTATCCTTGTCAACCCTTGGTATGACCAGTATTTTTAGTTTTAGTCTTCCTAATACGTGCACAGTGTTATCTCATCCCAACTTTAATTTGCATTTACATGATGACTTATGATTTGAACATTTATGTGCTTATTTTTATCTGTGTATATTCCTTCTTAGAGTGTCTGTTCAAATCTCTTGCCCACTCTTTTAATGAATTGTAGATTGTTAATTTTTTCCTTTAACTTATGAGTTGTAAGCATCCTTTATATATTCTGGGCATGAGTCCTTTATCAGATTTATGATTCAAGTAGTTTCTCTTAATCTGGTCTGTCTTTTCACTCCCTTAACATCTTTTACAAAGCAGAAATTGTCAATTTTGAGGAAATCCAATTCATAAATATTTTCCCCTATTGGCTGTGTTTTTAGTATCATAGCTATAAAATTTTTGGCTAAGCCAAGATTATGAAGCTTTTTCTCTTATTTTCTTGGAAGTGTTTTAGTTTTACATTTAACACTCTTGTCTATTACCCACATTGAATCATACTTTGTGTCTGTTACCAGGAATACATTGAAATAATTCCCCCTTCCTTCCTTTTTTCTTTCTTCCTTCCTGTTTCTTTTTCTTCCTTTATTTCTCTTTTTCCCTTCCCTATCTCCTTTTTCTTTTTCTTGCAAATAGATATCCAGTTATTCCAGCATAACTTGTTGAAATGACTGTACTTTCTTCACTGATTTACCTTTTCACCTTTGTCAAAATTGTCTCTAGTACTATTTATTACAAAAAAAATCAATTTCTCTGCATCTGTGGGCCTATTTTTGGACTCTCTATTCTTTTGATTTACTTGTCTATATGGATCTAAATACTACACTATTGATATTGTAGTTTTAAATTAAAAGTTGCAATCAGGTAGTGTTAGCCATCCATTTTTTCCAAAGTTGTTTCATTTGTCATAGGTCTTTTGAATTTGCAAAAGAATTTTAGAATCACCTGGTCAATTACCATAAAGCTTCTGAAATTTTGAACAGGATTGTATTAATCAAAATCCCATTGTGTTAGTCTGTTAATCAGTATAGAGAAAATTGACATCTTAATAGTATTGAATCTTCTGCACCATTGCGATAGTGTATCTTCCCATTTAATTAGATATTATTTAATATTTTTCAGGAACATTTTGTAGTTTTCAGCGAACAGGTCTTTTATATCTTTTGTCATTTCTAAATATTTCATTTTTTGACATTTATTTAAACATTTTAAAACTTCAACTTACAATTGTTCCTTTCTAGTATATAGAAATGCAATTGATTTTGGTTCATTGATTTTTTTAATCCTACAACCTTGCTAAGTTCACATTACTTATAGTAATGTTTTTGTTAATTTCATTAGATTTTTTCTACATAAGGAATCATATTTTTTTGCTTTTGTTTTTTTTCCCTCCATTTTTTGTTTTATTTTTTTTAAATCAGTATTTTTTAATTGTTGATATTGTACAGTTTTCTGTCTTTTACCCCGCCCCAGCCCACCACCCCAGCCCTCCTCACCTTCCTCCCATTTCCATCCCCCATAGTTTTTGTCCATGAGTCCTTTATACTTGTTGCTCTAAACCGTTCCCCTTTTCCCCTGAAATTCCCTCCCCTCCCACTCTGGACACTGTCAGACTGTTCTCAAATTCAGTGTCTTTGTTTATATTATGCTTGTTTGTTTGTTTTGTTGATTAGCTTCCTGTTAAAGGTGAGATCATATGGTATTTGTCTTTCACTGCCTGGCTTATTTCGCTTAGCAATATACTCTCCAATTCCTTCCATGCTGTCGCAAAGGGTAGGAGCTCCTTCTTTCTTTCTGCTGCATAGAATTCCATTGTGTAAATGTACCACAGTTTTTTGATCCATTCATTAACTGATGGGCACCTAGGTTGCTTCCAGCACTTGGCTATTGTAAATTGTGCTGCTATGAACATAGGGGTGCATAGGTTATTTTGGATTGGTGTTTCAGGATTCTTAGGATATAATCCAAGCAGTGGAATTGCTGGGTCAAAAGGTATGTCCATTTTTAGTTTTCTTAGAAAATTCCATACTGTTTTCCATAGTGGTTGTACCAATCTGCAATCCCACCAACAGTGCACTAGGGTCCCCTTTTCTCCACAACCTCTCCAACACTTGCTGTTTGTTGCTTTGTTTATGAAGGCCATTCTGACTGGTGTCGAGTGGTATCTCATTGTAGTTTTAATTTGCATCTCTCTGATAGCTAGAGATATCGAGCATCTTTTCATGTGACTCTGGATCCTCTGTATGTCCTCCTTGGAGAAGTGTCTGTTCAAATCCTTTGCCCATTTTTTAATTGGGTTGCTTGTCTTCTTAGAGTAGAGTCTTGTAAGTTCTTTATATATTTTGGAGATTAATCCCTTGTCTGAGGTATCATTTCCAAATATGTTTTCCCATACAGTTGGTTCTCTTTTTATTTTGATACTGTTTTCTTTAGCTGTGCAGAAGCTTTTTATTTTGATGAGATCCCATTTGTTTATTCTTTCCTTTATGTCCCTTGCTCTAGGGGACGTATCAGTGAAAATATTGCTGCGTGAAATATCTGAGATTTTCCTGCCTATATTATCCTCTAGAATTTTAATGGTGTCATGGCTTATATTTAAATCTTTTATCCACCTTGAATTTATTTTTGTGTATGGTGTAAGTTGGTGCTCGAGTTTCAATTTTTTGCATGTAGCTGTCCAGTTCTCCCAGCACCATTTGTTGAAGAGGCTATTTTTGCTCCATTTTATGTTGCTGCCCCCTTTGTTGAATATTAATTGACTGTAGAGGCTTGGGTTTATTTCTGGGCTCTCTGTTCTATTCCACTGATCCACGTGTCTGTTCTTGTGCCAGTACCAGGCTGTTTTGATTACAGTGGCTTTGTAATACAGTTTGGTATCAGGTATTGTGATCCCTCCTACTTTGCTCTTCTTTCTCAAAATTGCTGCTGCTATCCGGGGTCGTTTATGATTCCATATAAATTTTTGAAGTGTTTTTCTATGTCTGTGAAATATGCCATTGGAACTTTAATAGGTATTGCATTGAATCTGTAAATTGCTTTGGGTAATATGGACATTTTGATGATATTAATTCTTCCGATCCATGAACATGGTATATGCTTCCATTTGTTTGTGTCTTCCTTGATTTCTTTCTTCAGTGTTGTGTAGTTTTCTGCATACAGGTCTTTTACCTCCTTGGTTAGGTTTATTCCTAGGTATTTTATTTTTCTTTTTGCTATATCGAATGGGATTTTTTCCTTGATTTCTGCTTCTGCTGTTTCACTGTTGATATACAAAAATGCCTTTGATTTTTGGATATTGACTTTGTATCCAGCTATTTGGCCAAATTCATTTATTACGTCGAGCAGCTTTTTGGCCGAGTCTATAGGATTTTCTATATACACTATCATGTCATCTGCAAACAATGATAGTTTTGTTTCCTCCTTTCCAATTTGGATGCCTTTTATTTCCTTTTCTTGTCTAATTGCTGTGGCTAAGACTTCCAATACTATATTGAATAGAAGTGGTGAAAGTGGACAGCCTCGTCTTGTTCCTGATCTTAGTGGGAAAGATTTCAGTTTTTGCCCATTGAGTATGATGTTGGCTGTAGGTCTCTCATATATGGCTTTTATTATGTTGAGGAATGCTCCCTCTATTCCCACTTTGCTGAGTGTTTTTATCATAAATGGGTGTTGTACTTTATCAAAAGCTTTTTCTGCATCTATTGATATGATCATGTGATTTTTGTCTTTGCTTTTGTTTATGTGATGTATTACATTTATTGATTTGCGAATGTTGAACCATCCTTGCATCCCTGGGATGAATCCCACTTGGTCATGGTGTATGATCTTTTTAATGTATTGTTGGATGCGGTTTGCCAATATTTTGTTGAGGATTTTAGCGTCTACATTCATCAGTGATATTGGCCTGAAGTTTTCTTTCTTTGTTATGTCTTTATCTGGTTTTGGGATTAGTATGATGCTGGCTTCATAAAAAGAGTTTGGGAGTCTTCCATCATTTTGGATTTTTTGGAATAGTCTGTGAAGGATAGGGGTTAGCTCTTCCTTAAATGTTTTGTAGAATTCTCCTGTGAAACCATCTGGTCCAGGGCTTTTGTGTGCCGGGAGTGTTTTGATTACTGATTCAATTTCACCAGCTGTTATTGGTCTGTTCAGGCTTTCTGTTTCTTTTTCATTGAATTTTGGAAGGTTATATTTTTCTAGAAACTTGTCCATTTCACCTAGGTTTTCAAATTTCTTGGCATAGAGTTCTTCATAGTAATTTCTTACAATCCTTTGTATTTCTGTGGTGTCAGTCGTAATCTCTCCTCTTTCATTTCTGATTGTGTTTATTTGAGTCCTCTCTCTTTTTTTCTTGATGAGCCTGCTTAAAGGCTTGTCGATTTTGTTTATCTTTTCAAAGAACCAGCTCCTGGATTCATTGATCCTTAGGATTGTGCTTTTAGTCTCTATGTCATTTAATTCTGCTCTGATCTTGGTTCTTTCCTTCCTTCTACTTGCCCTGGGCTGTCTTTGTTGTTGTTCCTCGAGTTCTTGTAGGCGTAGGGTTAAGTCGTTTGTTAGAAATGTTTCTGTCTTCTTTAGGTAGGCCTGTATTGCTATGAACTTCCCTCTGAGGACTGCCTTCATTGTGTCCCATAAGTTTTGGGTTGTTGTGAGTTCATTTTCATTTGTTTCCAGAAACTTTTTGATTTCCTCCTTAATTTCATTCTTTACCCATTCATTGTTTAATAGCATGCTATTCAATCTCCATGATTTTGATGATTTGGGGATTTTCCCCATCAAGTCGGTTTCTAGTTTCAGTCCCTTGTGGTCGGAGAAAATGCTTGGTATGATATCAATTTTCTTGAATTTCTTGAGGCTTGTTTTGTGACCTATCATGTGGTCTATCTTTGAAAATGTTCCATGTGCGTTTGAAAAAAATGTGTATTTAGTTTCTTTGGGATGGAGGGCCCTATATATATCAGCTAAGTCCAATTAATCTAGAGTACTGTTCAATGCCACAATATCTTTGTTGATAATTTGTTTAGAAGATCTGTCCATTTTTGACAGTGGGGTGTTAAAATCTCCTACTATAATTGTGTTGCTGTCAATATCTTTCTTGAAGTCCTCTAAGATTTTCTGGATGTATTTAGGTGCTCCTATGTTGGGTGCATATATATTTACAATGTTTATGTCTTCTTGGTGGATTCTTCCCTTGAGTATTATGAAGTGACCTTCTGGGTCTCTCTTTATAGCTCTTCTTTTGAAGTCTATTTTGTCTGATATGAGTATTGCTACCCCGGCCTGTTTTTCCTGTCCATTTGCTTGGAAAATTTGTTTCCAGCCTTTCACTTTGAGTCTGTGTAGGTCTTTTGTCCTGAGGTGGGTCTCTTGTAGGCAGCATATGTGTGGGTCATGCTTTCTTATCCAGTCAGCTATTCTATGTCTTTTGATTGGAGCATTTAATCCATTTACATTTAAGGTTACTATTGATAGGTACTGATTCATTGCCATTTTCGTATCTGTGTTCCTCACTCTCTCTTTTCCTTTCTTTCCTTAAAGCAGTCCCTTTAGTATCTCTTGTAGTACTGGTTTGGTAGAGGTGTATTCTTTTAGACTTCTTTTGTCTGGGAAGCTCCTTATTTGTCCTTCTATCTTGATTGAAAGCCTTGCTGGATAAAGTAGTCTTGGTTGTAGGCCTTTGGTTCTCATTACTTGGAATATTTCTTGCCATTGTCTTCTGGCTTGGAGCGTTTCCATTGAGAAGTCAGTTGCTAACCTTATCGGGGCTCCCTTGTATGTTACTTCCTTTTTCTCCCTTGCTGCCTTTAAGATTCTCTCTTTGTCTTGGAAGTTTGCTATTTTAATGATGATGTGTCTTGAAGTGGGCCTGTTTGGGTTCCTCTTGATAGGGACTCTCTGTGTTTCCTGGATTTGTGTGACTTTTTCTCTCACCAAATTAGGGAAGTTTTCCATCATTACTTTTTCTAATAGGTTTTCTATCCCTTGCTCTTCTTCTTCTCCTTCTGGTATTCCTATTATACGGATATTATTACGTTTCATGTTGTCTTGCATTTCTCTTAAACCCTCTTCATTCTTTCTGAGCCTCTTTTCCTTTTCTTGCTCTATCTGGCTGTTTTTTTCTACTTTGTCCTCCAACTCACTGATCCGATCTTCTGCTTCATCGATTCTGCTTTTCATTCCTTCTACTGTGTTCTTCAGCTCAGAAATTGTATTCTTCATTTCCTCTTGGCCCTTTTTGATAGTTTCTATTTCCTTTTTCATGTTGATATAGTTTGCACTGAGTTCATCGTAGCTTCCCTGTAGTTTCTGGTAGCTCATTGAGAGCTCATGGAGCTTCCTGACAACCATTTCTTTGAACTCCTTATCTGATAGTTGAGTTGCCTCTGTTTCATTTAGCATTCTTTCTGGGGCTTCCACCTTTTCTTTCATTTCTGGATTGTTTCTTTGTCTTCTCATTGTTGGTGAGACTCTTCTTGTAAACCTCTGCTTCTTAAGTTGATCTGTTCTGGCTACCTGCGTTTATGGTGTGAACTTCTGTGGTGGAATACCTGTGAGATTCAGTGTTATAGTCTTCTTCAGGTATCCTGGTGTTCACAGCTTCCACTGTCTCAGCTATGGGAATACCCCCTCTTTTGGTCCAACTCTGGTTTTTTCACAGTTCTAGGATTTCTTTGCCTCACTCGTGGGTATTCAAAAAGAGAAAAGAATAAAGTGAAAAAAGAAGAGAGAGGAAAAAGAAGAAAAAAAAAAGAGGAGGGAAGGAGAGATAGAATTGGAAAGAAAGGAAGAAGGAATAAAGCCAGAAAGAAGTAAAGAGAAGCAAAAGGAATTGAGGGATAAAAAAGGTAGAAGTAATAAAAAAATAAAAAATATATAATCAAAACAAAACAAAAAGAACCCCACAAAAACGAAAAACGAACCAAAACGAACAAACAAACAAAAAACCCAACTAAACAGACAAAAAACAACTATCAAAAAAACCCCACAAAACAAAATGAAACAAAACACCCCCCCCCAAAAAAAAAAATAAGAAGAGAAAAAAAAAAATCTCTTGCTATTTTCACACAGGCCAAACTGGATTTTCTGGACTTGCTGGCTGTAGCAGGCTGCGAGGCGACTCGTACCGCTTTTCTCCCTGTTCCTCACTCAGTCAGCTTTGGGCTACTGTCCTCAGTGCCAGCCCAGCACTGTCCCCAGGGCTAATGGCGTACTCTCCGTGCAGGGCCTTGGGTGTGATTTCTGAGCCTCCTTCAGGGGGCGAGCTTTCCAGAGTTTATGGGTTTCAGCTGGAATCTCTTACAGATCCATCCCTCCCCGAGCCTATTGCTGTGAGCTCCGGGTCTCCTACAGGGCGCAGGCGCCCACCTGAAACTACGGGCGTGGGCTCCGAGAGTTTCCCGAGTTGCGAGCACTCACCCCAGGATCACAGATGTGAGCTCCGGGTCTTCCAGAGTCCACTTCTCTAGTTGCAGGGTCGCCTCTGGCCGCAGGGCTGCTTCCAACCCGGTCGCAGAGCCGCCTCCAGTTGCACGGCCGCCTCCGGTCGGTTGCAGAGGCCCCTCCGGTCTCTCGGCCGCCTCCGGTCGTTTGCAGAACCGCCTCCGGTCGTTTGCAGAGCCACCTCCGGTCGCCGGACCGCCTCCGGTCGGTTGCAGAGGCCCCTCCAGTCTCGCGGCTGCCTCCGGTCGTTTGCAGAGCCGCCTCCGGTCGCCGGGCCGCCTCCGGTCGGTTGCAGAGGCCCCTCCGGTCGCCGGGTCGCCTCTGTCCCGTCTCAGGACCACCTCCGGTCGCTCGGCTGCCACGTCTAGTTTTCCAATGTCTGCTACGGATTTTGATCTCCTATTTTCATATATACTGTGGTATTGTTGGCTATCTGCTCTGTTCCTCTGTAGATCAGTTAGGTTTTTCTCCCATGTGCAGGAGGAAGGACAATCTGCGTCCTCCTACCATGCCGCCATCTTGAACCCCCAGGAATCATATTGTCATGAATAAAGACAAGTGTACTTCTTGTCCAATTTGGATATCCTTTATTTCTTTTCCTTGACTTATTGCAATGGCTAATACATTCAGTACAATGTTGAATACAAGAGAGGTGAGAAGACACATTGGAACTGAAAGGACAAGAAACTGCATCCAAACTAACTTAAGTGAAATAGCTGCAAGAAAACTTAAAGCAATAGATAGCTAACATGGAATTTCTTATGAACAAGTAACAAAGAGAAAATATTTGGGAAATAAGCTGGTATTATTTTAAAAATCTGGTATGAAAAATAAATTCTCTTATTTATTGTCATTTAGCAATGTCATTTGCAAGGTGCAGAACATCAATCTTTTATTATATAATAGTTACCACACCTATCAGACTACCGTAAGTATATTTGGAGCTTTAATTTAAGATAACAGGTGAAAGTTACCTCTTCTGAGGCCAGAGTGGAAGCAGCTGTGTCCTCACAATTAGATAAAGACACAAGTCAAGACGCAGTGTAGGCTGACTTCCCCTTTCATTTCAGCTTTGAAGAGCTGGGGACTCAATGTTGAATTTTAGTCTACACAGAAACTTCAATTTATGTTACCACATCTGCTATAAAGGCCCTGAATTGCGTCATGCAAAATGTAAGAGGAATTTCCATATGGAATAGACCCAAAGAACATTTTTATAATTAGAATTTGCTATATACTTAACTAGTATTCTAGGTATAATTATGTTAGAAAAATGTTTTCCCAACACTTAAAACATTGTATAATATTCAAGTTAAATAATGTCCAAAGCAAGTAGGCATTTTTTTGAATCACTTACAAGAAATTGTATATTTTATGGAGGTCCTGTTATACCCTTAGATTTTTCACAATTGATGCTTTTAGATAGAAAAGAAATCCACAGCCCTGTGTATCCACTTACTGAGTCACTAAAAGGCAGTGGCCCAATGCAAATATTATAATAAAAGATGAAGCTAAGAAGGACCAAATAAGAAGCAAAGATCAAATGGAAAATGCTCTTTCCAAAATGAAACACTTAGGTCCAGGAAAGCGCTGGGTGTCAAACCTTGAACCTCAGAAGGGCTCGGCTCTGAAGTCATGGCCTGCAGCATGACTGTGTCTGTTATATTCTGTGTGGCTCCTTGTGACACGTACTCAAGTGTGGAGAAAGACAAACCGTTCCACCCCAGGGCTGTCTGAAGACAACATCTTATTCAACAGTGTTCCGCAGTTTGCTGTTATCTAAATTCTTTTTTCCAATCCCAAATCCAGAGATCACACTGTCCTCTGAGGGCTCACACAGGGGCTCTCTCTGCAGTGTCCCATGTGGGATACAGGCCCCTTTCTCACTCTATTGACCACAATGCAGGTCTGCTTAAAGTATTACCAGCTAGTAACTAGCGACTCCTGTTAGTAAACGCCAGTGTAGCTGATGCAGTTAACTTGTATTAAGTCCTATCACAAGAATCATTTAGGGGGAAAGGGATAACTGAAACAAAGGTAATATCAAGAACTGGGATTAATCACATCGTGGGAGAGGAAACACTGGTTGAAACTGGTCATGCATCTATTCTCAGTCCTGACTTTTCGGTGAAAAGGAAGAATTTCCCATGTTTAAGGATATTGGGCACCTACTTGTGCCATTGTGTTGCTTTCACACGTGTTGTCTCTTTTAACTCTTTCAGTAAAAAGTGAAGATAAAAGCCAGAGGGGTTCGGCAACTTTCCCACAGAGGATCGAAACCCATGTGTACACGAAACCCAGGTCAGATCACGTTATTCCCCGTTCGTGACACTCTGATGGTTTCTATCACACTTGAAGTAAAATCCAGATTCTCCATCACGTTCTACAAGGTCTCAGGTGTTTGACCTCTGTCTGTGTCTGCCTTTATCACCTGTACTTTGCTCTGCAGTCCTGTAGTCCCATGGCCTCCTTGCTACTTTTCTCACATAGCAAGTCTGCTCACACACAAGATCTTTGCATAAGCTGGTCCCATTGTCTGGAAAGTTCTTTCCTCAGATACCTGGATAGTTTACTCCAGTCTCCACTCAAATGTCTCCTCCTCTGAGAGTCCTTCCCTGCTACTCTCTATAAAAGAATACATACCAACCTAAATCACTCTGCATTCCTCTATCCCACATTATTTTCCTTTGAGTGTGTTTCCATTACACGTTAGCAATGTTACACCATCTTATCATATCATATTTTTATTGTTTCCCACTAAAATGTAAGTAAAGTTTGTGGGTAGAGGAATTTTATAATTATATCAGTACTTATAACAATACCTGGCACATACTTATTTTTTGGACTATAAGATGCCCCTCCCCCCCAGCAAATTTGGGAGGAATAATGGTTGTTAATGCTGCTGTCGAGTTCTATTTACATTTACATTGGTGAAATCTTATGTTATTAAATATTTTACCACATTTTTTGCTTCGGAAACTTTTTTTCCTATTTTCCTCCTCTAAAACCGAGGTGCGTCTTATGGTCCGAAAGATATGGTATAGGAGGGGCTCAATATCAAGTATGTGAATAAATTAAATAGTTTTCTCTCCATGGCCTTATGTGCCATTTGGCTGCAATAGTAATGTCTGAGTTTTATAGCTGTTGCTAGTGTTTACTAAGCACTCGTTTGCATTTGAAGCATTTAATTTTGCCACACTCATATAAAGGCATATGAGCAAGAGTTTTTATTATTACCCCTATTTTGCAGGTGAAAATATGTTATGTTCAGAAGAATTAAATAATATGTCACAAAACTAATGTAGAACAGTTGGTATATGAAGCCAGGTATATCTCACCATTGAATCCATGCTCAAAATCACTGGCAGACATGCCTGTGTTGTCTTCTTAATGATTTTGCTATATTTATTCCTTACTAGAATCAGTGATTTTAGTCCTTTCCCTTCTTGTGCAGAAGAGAGAAGTTGAGACTAAGAGTAATTTGGAGACTAGGAAAAACAGGCAAATCTAGAATTTGTACTTCTTTATACTTTCCTGCACAAACAATAGAAGCCTGTAACTAATAAAATATCTGCTGAGAATCTTAGCTACCATCAAGAAGGAAATGTTTAGCCCTGGCAGGTGTGGCTGTGGCTCAGTTAGTTGGAGTGTCATCCTGTAAACCAAAAGGTCGCAGGTTCGATTCCCAGTCTGGGCATGTCTAGGTTGCAGGTTCAATTCCCAGTTGGGGTGTTTAGAAGAGGCAACTGATTGATGTTTCTGTCTCATGTCAATGTTTCTCTTCCTCTCTCCCTCCTTTCCCTTCTCTCTAAAATCAATAAGCATGTCCTCAGGTGAGGGTGAAAAAAAAGGAAATGTGTAGATACTTCCTGACAACACTGATCAAAACAGTACATTCAGTGGCAAAATTCTCCAAGCAGGGCATACAGAGGGCCCATAGGCATGTGAAGGGATGCTCAACATCACTAGTCAACAGAGATGCAAATTAAAACCACAATAAGATACTGCTACCTCACACTGGTCAGAAGGGCCATCATTAACAAATCAACAAACAACCAGTGCTGGAGAGGCTGTGGAGGAGAGGGAACCCTAGTGCTCTGTTGGTGGGTATGGAATTTCCTCAGAAAACTAAAAATGGAACTGCCTTTTGAACCAGTGAATCCACTGCTGGGATTATACCCTAAGAATCCTGAAACACCAATTCAAAAGAACATTTGCACCCGCTGTTCATAGCAATGTTATTTACAATAGCTAAGTGCTGGAAACAGCCTGAGTGCCCATCAGTGAATGAGTGGATCAAAAAACTATGGTACATTTACACAATGGAATACTATGCAGCAGAAAGAAAGAAGGAACTCCTACCCTTCAGTACAGCATGGATAGAAACAGAGCATTGTGCTAAGTGAAATAAGCCAGGCAGTGAAAGACAAATACGATATGATCTCACCTATAAGTTAAACCCAATGAACAAAATAAACAAACAAGAAAAATAGAACCAGAGACCTGGAAACAAAGAACAGACTAACAGGGAACAGAGGAGAGGGTAGAGGTGAGGGAGAGAGGAAAGAAGAGGAAGGGAAGGGTCTTGTCAAGGAACAGGTATAAATGACCCATGGACATGGACAACAGGGTGGGGATTGACTGTAAGAGAGGGGTGTGTGGGGACAGGAGAGAGCAATGGGGGGAAATTGGGACAACTGTAATAGAATAACAATACAAAATAAATAAAATATGCAAATGTAAGTCAATTTTCATAGCCACAAAAAAAGAAAAATAAATGAAATTTACATTTGGAAGTGTGGACAATGTTTGAATGTTTGAATGAAATAGAAATCTGTTGGATGTAAAGATTAAATTAATCAACAATATTTGTGAGATTTTAGCACATTCATGTTTGACAAAGTCAGACTCTCAATTCAAAATCGATTTCTGATCCAGTTTGTGGCCATTTTTAAGATATTTAATGATCATAATATGGATAACTAAGAAACTCACTCCAGCACTAACTTCTTCATAAACACTGTATACATTTCAAGATAAACTATTCTCAGGTATTGGAACAAATTTCAATATATTTTACAAAGATTGACAATAATATTGACATTCTATTATGCTGAAGGGGAAAATTATCAAAATATAACTACTGAATTCATAAAAAATAGAATATTGGATAGACATCTATGCTAGAAAGTGATCTACACTCACACATTTTTATCTCAACTTTATTATTTCAAAATATGAGTATTTCCATTTCAAAGTTTCCCCATTCAGCACTTTTATTAATTATATACCAGCATGGCAGAAGTTGAATTTAACATTCACCTCTGTTATCTCCTGAAATAATACCAAGAGGGCATAAGAAAAGGTAAAGTTTGCAGAAATTCCCAAGGGAGAAAAAAGAACTCAAGGGAAGACATTGCTGGAAAAGAAAGTACTCTAGAAACTCAGAACAGACATGTAGTAGCTTATTAACAGAACAGAGACTCTAACAAAGCCCATAGAAGGGAAAGAGTTGTGGCAGGAGAGCGGTGGTGGAAGGAATGAGTTGACACTGTGGCACAGTCCTGGACATGCCCACAAATCGGAGGCAGCTGTTATTGCTGAAGGCGGGAATCAGATGGGGCTATAACCAGGATGAAAGATGAAAGTTTTACAAACAAAACATTTGAACCTCCAGATCATCCTCCCAGACTTATGATGATGTTCCAGAGATGCTGTTCCTCTACTCCAGCAGAGGACTGGACATTTGTCAGATGGACAGGTTGGCCCAGGTAGACCCTGCAGTTGGAGAAATCAGACCCAACTAAAGTGTGGAGTGAGAATGTGAGTCATCTTTCTGAAAGAGTACTAAATAACTATCTTCAAACTGACCTCCTGGTGTTTTTGTTTGTTTTTTTCCCTGGGGCTTTGTGCCTCCACTAAGCCCAATCAGCCCAGTCCAGTTATATCCCCTGCCAAGCTCTGCCACCTTACCTTTTCCCTTCAAGATTGAGACCTGGAAAATCAACCAGGTCAAGAGAAGAAACCAATAGAGAATGCCCTTTGGGCATCTCCCAATAAACTGTCCCTGTCATCAGGGTCACCCAGCAGTGAGAACTGTTTCAGATCAAGCCTCAGCCACTTGGAGACCTTCCAAACATTATTTTAGTGCTTCATTCTAAAATAAGAATGTACAGACATTACCACCAGACACATAAGGGGAAAACTCCAACATGAAAGACAGAAGCTAAAATAAACAAATAGAAATATTCTTGAAATCAACACAATTCAGAGAGGACAAGACAATTTCAAAAGAACTATTATTATCTTCAGAGAAGAAAGAGAATACTATAGGGTGGGACAAAAGGAGGTTTAGAGTTGTTAATGTGGAAAATAATACAGTAATTATTAAATAGTAATACAAGAATAAACTCTGTTTTGCTTACTCACAACTGTAAACCTACTTTTGCACCACTTTGTATATTTGTAAACATGCTATTAAAAAAAAGAAGAGTCAGAATTGGAGAGAATCTTTTTAAATTAAAAAAGAGTACAGGAAAAAAAATCCAATAGTTGGTTTGAAAGGTAATGTTAGGGGTAATCAACCCAGAAAGTACAACAAAGACGTGCTCTTTCCCACCTTCTTTTTCCAGTCATGCAAGGGCTAGAAACCAAGGGCCTGCTCTGTGTCCCAGATTCAACTCTGAGAGGATACCTGCACGTGCTCTGAAAGGCTGAAGAGATAGCAGGTAGACATGAATGAGGACTCTCATGAGAGAGAGTGCGAGTGCGTGCATCTGTGCATGTGGGGGGTCAGTGGGGAATTGGAGGTGATGCAGGTGTTTGTTGCTAGAGGAATCAATGAGTGAAACCTTGTGGATATAAATAGTGATGCATAGTAACACGGTCAAAAACACAAATTGTGCATATACAACTTAGATGGATAATGGAGATATAGCATTCCCTGGGAAACAGACAAAATGAGATTAACAACACCCCATTTACGGAAATGAAATACAAACAGATAAAATGATACATTTTACAAGAGACTTAAGGCTTATTTAATAAATATTATATTTACAAAGGACCTATATGCATACACTGGGATGTGTATGTATATGAGAGAAGGAGATGTGAGGCAGGAACACGAGTGGATGAAGAGTGATAATAATGCTCTTGGACAGCCTGATAATGATACTACTATTCACTGAAGAGTAAGGTTATCTCAACTCCACACCTGCAGTTGAGCACTCATGCATGCATGCACACACATACACAGCCAATTTGGAACCACTGTCTACTGATGGTTAAGCCCAGGAATGATAGGTGATAGTGGCAATGACCATGGCAATGACAAATAAGAGCAGAGGTTAGATAAGAACATTTTTAGGTGTCAGCTTATAGAACACAGGGATTTAGTTTTGTTCATTATTATATTTTTAGTGAGTGACTATGGCTCCTCAGTAAACTTCTGTGTAACTAAACTCACACCAACTTACATACCACCACAGGGTTTGGGTTCCAGGGACAGTTCCCTAAATTAAAGTGCATCATAAAAGTTCTCACATCTCCCTTTTCGGTGTTGCTGTATCGATAGTATGTAGTGAGCAGATGCATACCCAATATTGCAGTTGCCTTTGTTTTGACTATAAGAGTGTGGAGTACAAGGACATAAAGTTAGCTTTCTGCCTCCTGACCTGCGGTTTCTACACCACCTTCTGGAGAAAGAGTCAGTCAGTGAGTTGGGTCACAACTCTGTTTCTGAGCAAAGGCTGAGACCTTAAGTAGCCGCATCTGCAGTGAGGACTCAGTCAATGACCAATCAAGAAACAATTATTTGTCATGCATTCAAAGAATTTGAGTTTTAGGCTGAAAAATGATCCAGAACTTTATATAATTAGGGAATCCCTCTCATCACTTAATACAATTAAATTACTGCACAAAAGAGATCTGAACAAAACTACTATTCAATAACACAAATTAAGTTATAACAAAAGTTAAGAAATGTGTATGCATATATTTACATTTATATTTATATACACATATACCTATATATACCATACATGTATACATATACCAATACATATATACACATGTATACAGACACACATATCTCAGGGACTTGACCCAGGGAATATTTGCTGTTATAAACAGCCTTACTGCTTAATTGGTAATTAGGTCCTGCTTGCCTGTGTGTGGCATTAACATAAATTGGTTGCGAACAGCACCAGGTGCATTCAATTAAAAAGCTTTAAAGAGCGATATCACATTTTACCACTTGGTTGAATTTTGAAAATATATTTAACAGGTTTATTCCAATGTCAAGGTTGCTATAAATGGAAGTCAAGTTGACTTAAAACAGACATGTCTTGTGGGTTAATCTTCCTGTCTCCTGATTTCCATCACCTACTTTGAAACTATTTAGTCATCCATTTGTAGACCTTGCCAGAGCCTGCAGCTGAAGCCTGCGGTTGCTCTTCTCTGTGCAATAGAAGAGCCACATATTTTTTTCTTCATTTGGAATGTTATTAGTCTGATTCAGGCTAACCATCAGAACTAACAAGGCACAGGGCCATTTATACCCATTATTTCTGCAAAATGGCTGTATGGACATAGGTACAGTGTCAATTAGACTTAAACAGAGGCATAAAATAAACTTAGCCTATTTATGAATGTCTTCTCTCTTGGCATGGGTGATGAATCCCTAGGAAAGATCCTGAATGACAGGCATCAGAGATACATTAGAGCTTTATGTGAAGTTATTTTTAGATTTTCCTGAGAATATGAAAACTTTATGAGGAGCTTAATACTGAAAAATCAGGCACAGAGGGAAATAAGTTACACTTAGCTTTAGGTACTGGATTTCTTGGGAAATGAGTCAATACTGAGCCAGTTAGTTGTTGCTAATACTCTCCTGGAAGAATGATCCTTTAACTGCAATAACCTAGTAGTTGCAGCCTTAATATTTCTTAGAGGTCATAGGCAGATACATGCACACATTTTGCTCTTGCGACACCTTATTCAAAGTTGAATGATTCCTAGCACAAATTTTTTCCATGAAACTGCTAGAACCCCCATAATATTGTTTTGTTTTAATATTCCCATTTGATTGTGCACCGAGGGCTCTACAATTTAACACACTGTCTTTGTTCCCCTCAAAACCGCTAATGAAATGTAGATAAACAACATCTTCAAGGCACATAAGTGAATTTGTAAAGTTGAAGTTCAAATCTTTCTTGTTCATTCAAATCTTACTCATTCCTTAATAAAAATCTCAACTACTGTCACATCCAAAAGGTCACCCATGATTATTTCTGTATAAATGGGTACAAGTTTTTGTTTTTATTAGAAACTGTTTTGCATTCTCTAAATATTTCATGCATAAAATCTTTTTTCCTCGAGTTACTTGCAAAGTGCTCAAGGGAAGGTATGCGTGACATTTTAAAACTTTCGATACCTAATTAAGATGTTATAAATTCATGCTTTGAAATCCTGCCTCTTTGATCCAACATGTGGCAAATAGCAGATAAAATATAAAAGTTACAATTAAACAACTTCAAAGTCCTAAATACGGTGATAGACTAGAAATGGAATGAATCACAAAACATTGAGAAAAAGTAATACTGCAGGTCTGTTGGAATCTGAGACTGGAAGTAAGCAGAGGTGACTACTTGTTCGGGATTCTATTGGGTAGAAGGAAGTAAGGTTCCTTGTGTGTAGTAGACACTAGATCTGGTCTCACTGCCAGGCCAGCGTGGAGCTTCCTGACACTGCAAGGCCCCTGAAAAAAGCCCTGGTTTACTGATTCTTGTGAGGATACAACATTTATAATGTTGCCTCTTATAATGTTGCACAAAGAAGCAGACAGCCTTGAAACCAGGCAACCTTGAGCCAAACTACCATCTGACAGCAGGAAATGAAGTCATGACAGATTAAATGAAAATAAGAGAAGAATATCAATAATGTTTTAAAAATAAGTGTGTTTAGACTCTTTGAAGGGGCTATAGAAATAAAATATCCCCAATGAAATAAATAAATGAAAAATTACAAAACCAAAATATATATAGACAAAATATTGAAGAGTAGATATAAAAATTAGAAATTCTTAAAGTAAAAATTATCGTTATTGAAATGATAATGACTGAAAAATGTTTAAATCAGACACGAAGAATAAATAAATGGAAATACAGTTTTGAGGACTTCTACAAAATGTAGCACAATAGATAGAAATTTAAAACATGTATGAAAGACATGGGCTACACAGATCAAAGTAATTTAATATATTGTGCTTAAAAAATGTTCCAGAAGAGAACTGAAAAAATGTCTGAGAGGTTATATTTTAAAAGTATGAATATTCCAAATTTGAAGAGAGACGTGAGTTCAGAGTAGAAGTCTCCACCAAGTATAAATCATAATAAGTAAAAATAAGTCCATACCCACCCATGTCTTAGTGAAACTGCAATATATCCAGATAAGAAAACATTTGATAGTTGGAAAAGAGGAAGGCATGATAACAAGGAACGGACACTGAACTTGTGGCAGTCTTCTCAGTAGCAATAACAGATGGCAGAAGACAACAGAATAGCTTCACATTCTTGAAGAAATAAAATTTTTAATATAAATTATACACCCAGTTAACAAGCTATGTAACAGTGAGGTCATAATAAATATGTTTTTAGCTATATAAAGCTAAGACAATTTATCTACTACTCGATACTGTCACTAAAATAATTGCTAAGTGTCCTTTTTAAAACTGAATGTAAAGGGTGTATAAAAATTAATGATAAAATACGTAAAGAAATGTAATAAACTAATTTTAAAAATAACAAACTTTTAAAACTAAAAAGTGAGAAAACTATACAGGTGTTACAGCTATTTAAAACACACTATAGTCTTTAGGTTTGGTTAGAAAAAATTTATAGTCATGTGTGATAATTGTTTTTTATTTTTTTAAGTTTTTAGAGTCCTGTTTATTGAAGCATAATTTACATTCAGTAACACTCATCCCAAATTGAGCACCACACAATAACTATTACAATTAACAGTTTCTCAAAACTCCCCCATGCCTCTCTGCAACAGAGTTAGCAAACCAACAAGAGGAAAAAGGAATAATTATGATGTTAATGGTGACGATTATGATACTAACTTTATCAATCCACAAGAAGGTAGATAAACAAACAGAAAATTACCCCATGGAAGCATGGGAAAACTAAAACACAAAATAAGATGTAGACATGAATTCATCACAAGATGTTAAAAAGATTAAATTCTCTTAAGAAAATATTAAATTGAAAGTGATTTACTTGTATGCTGGTTTCAAGGGTACAATTGAAAAAATGGCGTAGAAAAGTTAAAACTAAAATAGTCTCACACTCAAATGCTAATTTAAAAAAGCTGCTGCAGCATAAATACCAAAGCAGAATGCAAAACAAGAGCTTTCAAAAATAAAAAAATAAAAATAAGGCAAGAGCTTCCAACAGAGCAATTATTTTATTTTAATAAAATGAAGATTCTAATAGAAGCAAAACAAGATAAAAATAAAGAACATGTATGTAATTAATCATGGAGCCTTGAAATGCACAAAGCAGAAACAAACATAATTTAAAAGCAACTGATAAATCTAGAAGTAGCATAAAAAATCTTCCATTTTTATCATAAATATACAGATAAAACAGACAAAATATTAGCAAATATATTGAACAAAAGCAATGAATATGCTTGCTCATGTAGACTGATAGTCTATATATAAAAATAATGTATAATTTTAAAACAGCACTAGCTGGTGTGGCTCAGTGGATTGAGTGCTGGCCTTCGAACCCAAAGTTCACTGGTTTGATTCCCAGTCAGGACACATGCCTGAGTTGAGGGCCAGGTTCCCAACTGGGGCCTGTGAGAGGCAACTGATCAATGTATATCTCATACATCGATGTTTCTCTCACTTTCTCCCTCCCTTCTCCTCTCTCTAAAAATAAATAAATGGAATCTTAAAATAAGTATAAAACAAATCACAAATAATATTTCAAAATATTTCAATATATCAAAGAATCAATGTAATACAAACTACCTATTGTGATTATTGATTAAAATATTGTGTACTAAAATTATTTTACCCACTGTACTCGCTAGAGAGAAAACCCTGGACACATAGCATTTACACATTGGGTAATCTGAACTAGTGTCCTAAAAGATACATTACATTTTACATTTCCATTTTTGTAGTTTTCTGTATATGCAGCATAAAAACTCCCTGTCAACTCTCAGGAGTCTTATAAGGCAAACAGAATAAAAAAAACTGAAAAAACTGCACAAATTTAAATAATCTCTCACAATATAAATAAGCTATATGCTTTCAGTCTTTTACTTTTTTCAGTTATACTGAAAGTGTGTGAAGCAGTTAAAACTGGTAAAGACAAAATAACTCAATTAACTATTTTAAAATCATATTTTACTTATATGCACTTAATTATTATTAATTAATAGTAAATTGTTCAATCTAATATTTAAGCATTTTGTATTCATCTATTGAATGAAAACTATCGATTTTGCTATTATTAAAAGAGAAAAAGCTTGGTCAGCCATCATGAAATAAGATGAGAGCTGATAAAAATTCTCTTACATGATTAGAGTTTACAGGTATAAATTTCCTAAGAGAAAAATAAAAGCTGGCCATTTTGAAAAAGAAGTAAATACTTGATCTTTAATATTTACATTGGAGAGATTACCCTGTCTATACCAACATTAGCTGATATGTGGTTAGCATCATTTTACCTTTATAAATATCTGCCAATCACGATCATCAGTGTAATTATTGTTCTACTTAGATGGATTTTATTATAAGAAACAGAGGCTCAGTCAGACACCTTTAAGATTGAATCTACCCTCCTGAAACATCACCATTAAAGGGAGATCCACATTTGACTCACTGTTTCTAGTATAATGCTTTAATGTAAGGATGCACGTCAACTGAACTCAAATTGTAACTGGGAAAACCTCAGAACTAAAACTGCTCTAGGGAATGACAGTTTTTTTTCTGCATCCCACTTTTGTGATCTGTCTAGTAACTTATTGTTCATGGCATTTCTGTTTCCTTATTGTCGGCTTCATTCTTCTGTGTTCATTTTTATCTCAGCCAACTTCCCTGTTTGGTTTTAGGTTGTATTTTCTCAATGATTGTGCTCACAATGAGTAATAGAACAAGCAAAAAAAAAAAAAAAATGAAGAAAGTTAATAAGACAGTATAGCAAAGTGTTTTAAGAGTTAATTGGGAAAATAAAGTGTTTATATCAGGATGTAGCATTTAAGTGTTCAATAAATGGTAGTTAAAACTTAGCAGCTCCATTGTAATTTTACTTATGAATATATTCACATTATGGTTATTCTTGACAAGCAGAATAGAGGATGGGCTATTGATGTCTGATTCTGTAAAGCAAGAATGATAAGACTATTTGCTGGTTTAGGAAATTTTTGTTAAATTTCTACTGCTCTGATTTTCCTTGATTTCTAGTCCATGCTTTGTGAATGTTTGAATTTTTATAAATGACAAACCTCCATAGAATATGTATGTATGTATGTATGTATTTATTTCAACACGTAATTTACATGTTCCCTAGTATTGAAAAGCATAATTTCTTCTGAAGGCTAAATATTTCTTCTGCAATGTTCAAAAAGAGAAAACTATAAACCTCCAATAATCCTTTGGTGAGGAAAGGTAATGTTAACTCATTACAGATATCCCTAAAGAAAATTAAATTAAAAAATAAAGACATTTTATAAATATAAAACAGGAAAAACTTGATTAATCAAAGTTACTTCCCATCTTCAAATATTATTTCATTAATTGAAAATTACAGATCTTGTTTTAAATAAATTCCTCCTTTACATTTTCATTCACATTATTGATAATTTCCTTAAATAGAAATGTTATAAATTACTTATTTCCAAAGACTAATATATTGTTAATTATTTTGAAATTTAAGAAACTAGTGAAAAGGAAAAATAAGAGACAACTGAGGTGAAGACTAAGGTTACATCATCAAAAACTTTAGCACAGCTTTCTGAAAACTGATCATTTTAATCTTAATGTAAGGTTAACTTACATGGCACCTTAATGCAATGGCAAGAAGCATAAAATTGAAATTGCAAAGCTGAGTTCCATATTTGCTTATAGACATGATGCTATTGATTGTGGATATTTCAAAAATGTATTTTCATTGCCTGAAGAACACAACCCCTCCACCCAGCAAAGTGTCAAGCTAAATTTAAAACCAGAAATAATCTATTGGGGGAGCAATAAAAAACAATTTTAACAAGAAAAAATATGTATCAAATAATGCAAAAATTTAAAAAATGCACTGAAACAAAACAGAGCTAGTATTGGCTATTTTAATACTAATGGCTAATAGTAATTAAACACTTAATAAATGCCAGGCAACATACCTGACACATACTGTTCTGTTTATTTCAAACAGCCTTTCTTCCAAATGGGTATGAAGGTTATCTACACTTCAGACTTAACCAACCAGGTTTCACATGAGCTAATAAATTACCTGTTACATATTTTGTCCTATCTTTTTACTCAACTTAATATTGTAAGCATTTTCCAAGTCACTAAACGGTACTTTAAAAACCTTAAAGACACAGAATATAGCCATCTAATTACATAATGATTATGTAAACAGCTATGTTATATGCATCTAATCCTTAATTATTGAATACTCACTAGCATCAGTAACTGAATTGTTTAAACTTCGCTAATTATATAGATGTCATGCAACATTCAAACTAGAAAATTATTATTATTATTGAAACACACTTTATTTTTAAAATTTATTTCCCAAAGAGTAATATTTAAAATCTTATGCCCCCCAAAATCAGTATAATGAAATATAATTATTCTTAACTGGCCACTTTTATTAACTTTAGAGTGGCAATTCTATTTCCCTGGTGACAAAAACAACAGTTTGGTAAACAAGACTGATCTCTCCATTTGTCCACTCCCAAACATCACCCCATAACATTTACCATGGGCTGAGGGGGCCCAAATTGCCAGGACACATGCGCCACTTGCAGATGCACCCTCATGTCTCTGCCTCCTCCCATCATCAACACTGGATACAGGTTTGACTCACTATTCAAATGGGTAATGACACAAGTCCTTGGGAACATCCCTCAGATGATCCTGTAACTGCAGGACATCCCCATTGAAACTGAATTTATCCTCACCCTCGGCAGATCCTTGGATTTCAGAAATCCCTGAGCTTTAAAGGTTAGGCTGAATGGACACTGACGAAATGTAGTGTGGCAAAATACAGAGGCAGCACAGCTTCTGAGCCTTTTCATAAAAAGTACAGTGGGAGGATTTTCTACCCATGGTGGAGGGGAGGGGATTTGTCTTCTGTATAATTTTGTCTACTAGAACATTCTAAAAAGAGCTCTGACTCCAAATACCAACCATGTGTAAACAGCTTTGTTTTATAAACCCAGAGGCAGCTAATATTTTTTAATGAAGATAAAAGTATGTAGAAAACAATTACATTTATTTTCAATCACAGTTTACACCAAAGTAATTGAAAATAAAACTAATTAAACAAGAAAACATCAATTAGATATCTGTTCTCTCTCTTGTCCAATTATATTGTTTTATTGCTAATGTTTCATAATTGTTGCCAAGCAATTTTTAAATCCTATCATTAGTTTTCCAGAGAAGTGTTATGTTTGGGACTCGAAGGTATTTTGCTAGGTATGCTGCTGCTGAAAGTATGTCCTTCTTACAAACAGGTGTTGTAGGTACATTTGATTTTTAAAACATCCTGACCTGTCAGAAACATTTGACCTCATGGAAATCTAATTCCTGGAAGTTAATCATTGTAGTTGCTCACGAGTGCTTTGTATGATAGCCGAGTGTAGACTTAACCAAGTTACTATGAGCACCACTTCCCTCCACACCTCAGTCTCAGCAGAAGAGAACAGCTTTAAGAATAAGTCGGTTTCAAGTGTAAAAGAAGCCAAGGTCATGCCATTTAATGGTATTACTGAGAATGGACGTATAAAAGGAACGAGGTATCTGTGAAAGTGGTCTCTGGCTCTTTAAATGTATTCATTCAGTATTTTTGCTCAACCTTCCCTCACCCTTCCCTTCTGAAATTAGCTGTCATTAGGTGATACATATAATAGAATGTTGTTTTTAAAAATAATTTCCAAAGAACAAAATATTATATGTTGTTTTATACACAATTGTGCTGTATATGCCATTCCATATGTAACTGCACATGTGGTGATCAGTGTCCTTAATTATGACATTACTCCTTTTAATATATTGTTCCCTCATTCAGCCTGATAATAACAATAGCCTAATCCTAACCATAATGAATTTTTACTCCTGTTTTGTTAGTACATCATAAACCTCTATACCCATTTTCTGTACTTTCATAGCCACATTCTCATTAATATTTGTAACTATCCTGAGAGAAATTCTAAGAATTACTTTAAATGTCTTAAGATCATGTAGTACAGGCTCAGAAAGATTATATCTACTCCCAGCCTTACAAGGCAAGTAAACAAGTGTGAGATGCCAGAATTCTTTCCTTACACCTTCCCATGAGCCTGTCCTAATAACCACACTCCAACTGAGTTTTCCTGGAAGTCCTTCATATGAGGGCCCCCCAAAACCCCAGAATTTATTTATAAACAATTGTTATTTATTCTTACGTTTAAACTTCAGTCACCTTCAAAGCACTCTCCATTTGATGCAATACACCTACTGAGACTTTTCCTTTCCAGAGCTCAAAACAGTGTTTGAACTCGTTGCTTCAAACACTTTTAATGCTTCTGCCACTTTTTATTTTACCTCTTCCATGTTGCCAAACTGTTTCCCTTTGAGGACATGTTTCATCCAGAGAAACAAACAAACAAACAAAAAGTAGCTTTGGGTGAGACTGGGTGAATAGGAGGGATGGGGCACAGGGTTCATACCATTTTTCTTGGTCAAAAACTGCCAAACAGTGAGTGCAGTGTGGGCAGGTGTGCTTGTAAATCACCCATCAAGAAATGGTCAAATGTGTCTGAAGAGTTTTCAAAACAAATTCACTGAAGCCAAACACAGCCTCTCACAACACCACCAGCTGGTACACTTTTACAGATGGGCTCCTAGAACACTCACCTGATGAGGGGAGCCTGTTCTACAAGGGGCCCACCCACCAGAAAGTAATTCCAGTTTTTTTGGGGGGTCCCTCTTTGTATTTATGTAAAGAACATAGGATTTAGCACTTGAAAATTACCTTGCATTGCTCTAGAATAATGTCTCTTGTACTTTACCTTTGAAAATATATTTAAAAATCTTTCTAAGATGAACACATTTTGTGCCAGCCCTTTAATACCATGCAGTGTATTAGTAGGCAAGAGGAGGAGATAAGAAAAGGACAGTGTTTTTGCTGATAGAATCTCTTTTACCCTTTTTGGATCTAGATTATCTGCTAGTTCTTCTTGCTTCTGATTCCTAACATTCTTTGTTAGGAGGCAGAACCTCTCAGTTTTTGAGAGGTTTTTGGTTATGTGCTCTCTCAGATCCCCAGTCCAATCCTCATACCACTTCACCTGCCATGGTTCAACTACCTAACAATAACTTAATATTTGGCCCATTTGCCTGTTATCAAACTTACTGTAGGTTTTTAAGTTTGGTCACATCTTCAGACTGAGCTGATGGCATAACTATGTATCCTTTCTGGACATACTGTCTAGTCAGACTTTTTCCTGCTTGAACAACTTCAGATGATCTGTGCAATAGTGCAGTACTTAGGGCTGAGAACACAGAGCACATGCAGTAAGTCCTCTACTTACAGAAACTCCATGTTCCTTCCTATTATGGGCTCCACAGCTGCCCATGGTATCCTATTTTTTCCTACAGCCATTGAACATTTCTAGTTTTCTAGCATTTTTCCTTAAGAAATCTAGAGGAATGAATCTGTCAGATTCATCTTTGTAGTAGAATGTTGATTTATGAATGAATTGTTGATACATTGTTGGTATTATGTAATCGGTAAAACTGTAGATATTTGTGATGCAGAGAAGCATCCTAAGAAGATGGCTTGACAAAAATCTAAAAGAACTTATTCAGAATTATTAAAGCCCATCATATTTGATTCGCCTTGTTGGGAGAAGGTAACTTCTGCCTAGAGCAGGTCTCCATCACCCAGGGTAAAATGATGAACTCAACCCAGCAAACAGAACACAAATTTGAGTTGTATTGAAATGGGTTAATGGTTTAAATTCTCCACTGGTCCTTGTTAGTTACATCAGGAAAAAACATCTGTCTAGTTAAAAGATTGATGTTGGAACGTCTTTGTCATAATAGCCAAGAGTACTATTATGATAAATTTGGCTTGGTTTCAGAGTGCAAATTCACAGCTAGTTAGCAGGACTCAAAAAAGATGTAGAAAGTTGTATAACAGCTGCAGTTATACTGAAAATCCCATAAATATCAATAGTCTTTCAGCTAAGATCATACTTTTCCATTCTGTAGCCCCTCAGGAAGTTATTTCTAGTTACCAACAGCACATTCGGTAGAAGCAGGTCTATACCTAATTCTTAAGCATAATGAACCCAATTTTCTTCTCTTGCAGGAAGATACTGAGAACATCTGACACATTGCTCCATGTTATAACCATAGTCTTGTATTTTACAATATGTAAGAACTGTTGAAAGGGTAAAACCTATGTGCTGCATCCAATGTAAACTTTCCATGTAAAACAAGAAATTTTGACATGGCTAGTTTGTTATATTCATAATGCTGCTATATACATTTTGTGACTTCCCTAACCCCGCGAATGTACTGCAAGTTTAGAATGAATCTGGTTACCAAGAGATGGGCACACTAGACATCTTAGTATCACTGACTCTCTTTGCCAGACTTCCACTGTTCTGGACCTCTGCTGCAAACTCCAGTATTAAGGAAATCAGAAAACAATTGAAACCACCGATCCGGCCATTTCATCCAAGGCTCCTGAGTCAAGAGTGGAGTTTTCTGTGGTGCGCAGATCAGGGGCACAAGGCTACAGCAAGTATATTCTCTCACCATATTGCCCCATCTCTCCCTTTCTAAGCCACTGACACAGTCACCCAACCATGCAGTCTTTGTGTCTTCCAGACTCAGCAGCAGGGGGCCACCGTGAGCACAACCTCCCTAAACATCCAAACAATGCACTCTATCATTCTAGAAACCACAAGGGTGAGGCAGGGCTAGTGGACTGTGGGTCTTCAAAACAACGCCGTACTCAGACTAGAATCTCCTCCCAGCTCAAGGGATGCTGCTGCAGGTGCGCATGGAGCACTCAAAAGAGCGCGTGGTCCGAGATCAGCGGCTGGCGGATGCGCATGCGCATCTCTGGCTTCTCCTGCCGGCCACCACCGCCGCCACGGAGGCCGGTCCTCTCACCGCCATGTCGGATTACTGCTCGCCCAAGTACCAGAGCGGAGACCTGGTGTTCGCCAAGTTAAAGGGCTACGCCCACTGGCCTGCCAGGGTCGAGCACATGGCCGAACACAACCGATATCAAGTGTTCTTCTTTGGGACCCACGAGACCGCTCTCCTGGGCCCCAAACACCTCTACCCGTACAAGGAGTGCAAGGAGAAGTTCGGCAAGCCCAACAAGAGAAGGGGCTTCAGCCAGGGGCTGTGGGAGATCGAGAACAACCCCACCGTCCAGGCCTGCAATGACCAAGGCCTCAAAGAGAAGATCATCTCTGAGGGGCCAGCGCTAGGGCCACGGCCTGAGGCCTCCGAGGCCCCTGAGGCCCAGAAGAGTGACGCCCATGGCGGAGAAGCGAACGGCGAGCTGGGCGTTGATGAGCTGGCCCAGGAGCAGGACGAGGTGGGTCCGCTGAAGAGGAGCGCGGAGGAAATGCTGGAGGATGCCCCCAAACGTCCCAAGGAGTCTGACGCCGAAGGCGAAGAGGAGGAGGTGGCAGCTGCCTGCGAGGATGCGAGGCCGCTCCTGGTGAAGGCACTGGAACCGAGCCCTGCCTGGCGGCCACTACAGGAAGAGGGGGAGCTGCAGGAAGAAGCCCCCGAGGTGGAGGAGGAGGCTGAGATCCCGGGCGACGGAGACCGGGAGAGCCTGTAGTCGCCAAAGTGTCAACAAGAGCCCCTGCCCTGTTCCTGATGTGGCCATGGCCAGTGAACTGGGACCACCTCCCCAAGCCCACCCGCTATCCTCCACCTTCTCCCAAATCAACACCTGGCCTTGAGGCTGACCTGGATGGGCAGGTTACCTGTCCCTCACCTCTGCCCCTACGTCCCTGAGATGTGAGTCAGTGCCTGTGTGTCACTGGATGAGACCACTGTGTACCTTCCTGCCTGGAACTGTTGGCCAAGTCTTCTGTTGGGGCCTGTACCGGCCATTCCCACCTCCCGACGCCCATCTCTCCCCCTGCCAGACATTCTGGACCTCTACGTTGGAACTGGGCAGGAGTGGAAGCGGTGAGGATGAAGAGCTGGAGGGATTTCCGGAAGCCTGGAAGGGGCAATCCTGAAACTGTGGTGGTGGGTGGATGGTGGCAGGAGCGTGACATCTTCCTGAATACCCGTCCACTCCTCCCTTACCTATTGTACTAGCTGCCTAGAGTTAGGAAAAGTAGGGCAGCTTGTGGGGGAGGGTCCCCCTTCCAAAACTCTTTTTGCTGACCCAGGGAGTTCTGAGAGTTGTAGTTTCTCAACAAATTATTTTTGGATTCCCAAATTGTTTATGAGATGAAAGGCTTAGCTTTGCCCAGCTTTTTGGATGGGAATACATCTGTCCCCATTTAGATCTCTGGGAACACATGGATTGTCCTGGGAAGACCCCTGGCCACCCGTCCTCTCTCCCCACAGCCTCAAGGCCATCCTACAGTCATATACATCATCACATAAAAGACAAGGCACATAGTTTAGGAAACCTTTTTAAAAATAGATTTTTTGGAAATTAAGAACTACCCCTGGCTAGGCCCATAGCTCTTCCATTGCTATCCCCATTGCTTAGATGAACTAGGAGTTTCCCCTTCTGTTTGGGGTTTGATGTCTTTTTGTAGTTAAGGCTTTGGTGTGCCTTTTCAGTGTCATTTCCCATCCTCATCTCCCAACCTAGTACCTCAGTATTGCAACCAGACCTAACATGTAACCTACTGAGAAGAAAGAGAAATAAATGACCCCTCCTGACCTCCTACTAGTGGTATCTCTATGCCCTTCTCGTCTTTGCCTTTTTCATCCCAACCTTCTCCCTTGGGCTCTGATAAAAACAAAACAAACAAACAAACAAACAAAAAAAACCCCCCAAAAAACTGTTGACTACTTAGCTTTGGAAGTTTAGATATGAAGTATATTTTAGTTCTAGGAAATAAAACGCATTGATTATGTTAAACAAATCTCAGGTCTGTTTCTTTGGTTTCTGAAGAATTGGCCCTTAAATGTAATGCTCCTCCTTTCTATACATCCTGTGTAAAAACATTTTTTTTGTAATCTACATAGATATTTTAGAATCACCCTTGATAAACCTGTGTTATATTAAGATCTCTACTCCTCCTCACTCCATCTGTAGTAGTCACTTCCACTGATTAAAATGAATGGCAATAAGTCAACAAAATATCTGAATGATGACAAACTGAGACAATAACTGAATTTCTAATATTCTACATGCTTTGCCAAACAACAGATCTGGCACAGAATAAGGGTAAGAGAATTGGATCTTCTTTTAGTTGTTGCTTTTCCAGATTTTATCACTAGTCTCCTTCCTTTAACACTTTTTTCATGAAAAAGGCAGTAGCTTTATATTTCCAGTTCTTAAAATATGTAGTATCTGCAGGATATTTTGTCTTTTCAGTGTCTTTGTGTGACTACCTGGGGGTATTTAAATATACTTAATAATAATCACATGCTGGCTTCCAGTTTTTGTATGTGTCAATGTTGCATGCATGCAGAGGTTTAGTAAATGCTAGAGTCCTCATAGAACATGCCAGGCCCGATTAAACAGGATTGGCAACTAAACACAACCCTATTTTTCCATCTCTGTATAAGATGGTATTTTTTATTCCAAGGCCTGTAAAATTGCATGATTCCTTGTTTTCCAACTACTGCTATTGCATGGTAGGAGTTACTATTCAATGGCTGTTCATCATTCAGGCTTTGTAATATCTGGCATGGTAGGCATTAGTATTACATTTCCTACTGGAAGCAGCTCTCATTCAGAGAAGTTTGATGGCTTTTCTTGCACTTCTCAAGAAAACTCAGGATTTAAATGCAGATTTTTCAGAGCCAAGACTAAGCTTTGCCACCTGAATTGCACATTCAAAACATTAACCATGAAATCAGAAGTTAACAAAAATTACTATTTTAATCTTAATAACAAGTAATTATGAAGGTACCTTATTTGTAGTCTCTAAATTGAACCAGGCAATATACCATGTTCTGCATGTAATGTCTTTATTAATACAACTACTAATTAAGTACCTACTGTTACTTCTATTTTAAATCTGCAGGAGCTGAAATCCAGAGGTGTTAAGTAATTTTCTCAAGGTCAGACAACAGTAAATGAACCAAGATTCAGAGGCAGGTCTTTCTCATTCTAAAGCATAGGTGCTTTGTTTTTTTATTGTATTGATTCACTCTCAAAAAATGGGAATACTGACTGATTCTCCTCTGCTATTTTGAAGTGAAAATTTAGAAATTTGTATAGCAAAAAATATATTAACAAATATTGCTAGTGGGTATGTGAAATATAAACCATTTGGGGCAACTGACAATTGTTTTGTCATTCAAATGACTTGGCGAAATGATGAGGAGAATTGCACATTCGATATTTTTCAAGAAGTATGTGACTATAGGAAGTCTGAATTTGGATTGGTATATTTGCCATAGGCAAACATATAATTTTGATAAGGTTTTTATGGAGGCACATCTTCTGAAATGATTCAATAAACTGAGACATAGAAAATGAAATTACTACCATTTGAGTCTGTCTCTGTATTTTTTTCTTTTTTTGTTTCTAATGTTAGGGATAGAAAAAGTTGGTGTTTATTAGGGAGTATCACACACATTTGCCTTCTTGGTGAGTATAATATGGCAGTGAAAATAGTAATCGGACTAATAATAGTACATCTGAAGGATGATACACAGAGTTAGCAAACAAAATGAAAAACCACTCAAGAAAAGAAAACATGGAAAAAATCTGTCCTCTCAGCCCTCTTCTTCTGGGCAGTAGACACTTTATGCTTTGGTGGCCAAGGGATGTTTTTATGTGGACTGAAAAATAGGCTGCTTTCTAAAATTTCTTCACTTGTTTAAAATTCCCCATAATTCCAGTGCTATCCTTTGTCTTCTGAACAACTTGCACCTCAGTGACAAAATTACTGATCAATAATTAATTACCTTACTGAACAAAGAGCACTGCTCAGCATCTTGCTGACGCTGTTTTGTGGGTATTCAGATGTGTTCATGAGTGTTCTGAAGATCTTGTTTAAACACTCCATGTAAATGTGTACTCATCACATTGTCAATGATTTGCAGACATATTTAACATCTGGTTTCCGTAAGGCTTTTGAAGTATTTGATGTTTCACACAAACATCACTGATTGTATCACTGTGGCAAGGGACTAAGATGCCACTGAGGGTTGTAAATTTTGTTTCTTTCTCTTAGTTCTCACTTGTTCTGTACATTCTCATCAATGCTGCAGATTCTTCTTTGTGGCTCATATGTTCATTTTATGTTTCCTGAAAATATAATAGATATTCAGGGTACATAGTGCAGTTTTTATTCAGTTCATTGTCAACACTCTTGTCAAAGAAGAACTGCCACACATGCTCTACACACATGCTACTCCTTGTAGCTGGAAGGAACTGCCTCTCTCTTCTTGTCCTGGCTGACTACTCAAGGTAAGAGTAGCCCCATGTGTTAGCTTTCTATGCTCAAACTGATCATATTCTAATTTCCGGTTAATTTTTTTTTGCTCTTCCACTAGGCTGCAGTAGAAAGGTAATATGTTTCATTAATATTTTATCCCCATTCCCAAAACATGCCATAATTACATAATAGGTATTTTCTAAAGGCTTGAAAGTCTGTTATCAAATACTTTTTATAATCATATGCTGGAGTAAAAGTCATATGCGATGCTGAATACATCCTGACTCTGAGAACAGGGAGGCCGTGTAAGCTGGCCCATGGACTAATGACATATGCAGGTTGGGGTGATGGTGTGCTTGTGTAAGTAGCTTCCTAAATTGGGTGACTTTGAAAACATTCACAGTTCTCACAGACCCAGAGAAATTGTTCTCTGATGCCAAGACAATGCTATTTAATTTACCCAGTTTTTCCCACTATTTGAGTTATTTGTCTTAGTTAAATGATATATGGGGCATCATTTTTATAATGCCCAGGTCCTCAGGTAAGCAAGAAGACTTTCTGGCTGCCATCTTCTTCATGCAGGAGCCATGTATTAAACATTTAGCCAAAAATTTACCATTTAACCAATAATAAAGTGTTAGTATGTCAAGGAGAACTCAGGTCTGCCACTACTACAACTTCTTACTGTGTAGATACCTCACTTAATGTAGACATTTGTCAAAACTTAATGTATTTATGGAGCAGGATCTGTTCAACACACAATATGGTCCCAATCTCACAAGCTAACTATTTGGCTTATACATAAACATTCCTCTTTCCCACTCCTGGTAGGAAATTTGGCCATATCATATTTTTGAGAGCTCTATAATAGAGACCTTTCTCTTGGCGGTCTGATTTTACATGTGATCTTCAACTCCACCCAAATTGTCTTAAGAATGCCAGAGGATACAAAAAAATATCATGGCAAAGGCTCTGGATGGCCAGAGCAGCCTGGAATATGTGCTTATCAAGGACAGTCGTAGTCATAACATGGCCACATCATTGGCATAGGGAACAGTGAAGGAAAAAAACTTCACCTGCTTCCAGTTCTGGTATGTGGTCAGTGCCCAAGGAGTATGGGTCATTTGTTGAGTACCATTTTCTCTCTTGTTTTTATCACTTTGATACAGCTCTTCTTTCTTCCCAGAAAATTAACAGCTCGATTCTCTTTTCCCCTGATGAAGTGGCCTCAAAGTTACTATATTAGAATTAGGTATCACTCCAATATGTTTCAATAAGAACTTGATTTCCTATTAATGACATTTACTCCATTCTCAGTAAACTGTAAACAAGTAAAATCCTTTACTTGCCTGTGTCAACAAATGGGTTGATCATTCAACCTACATTTTAGGTATACAGGAAATACGATCATTTTTGCTTATTCTGAGAACCTAGCAAAATTCCAGGTTTGTATTAAATAATCGATAAATGGTGGTTAATAAAGGCGTGAGTAAATGACTACATTCTGCTGCTCCCCCCTTTACCCCAGTCCTCAGAGGAAAATTTGTGGAATTTTGTCATGCCTAGTAAAACACAGTAAGGGGAGCCTAAGAATTTTTTTAGTGAGTATATACCATTTATTTAATAAGATTTTAAAAATTATATACAGGTAAGTGCCTTACTAACAATCTTAGCAAGACAGAAGACTAAGGAAGATAAATCAAATTATCCACGGTCCTCATCTGAATCCGAGTGCGAATAAACAAACACAATTTCTAGCTCCCTCAATTATATTTCTCTTGAATAATTTTATAATTCATTATCAGCTTTTTAAATGCAGGAAACAGCTTGGTGACATCTGGCTTTGGAGCCACTGAAACTCAAATTTAATTTCTGGCTCCACAATTTAAGAGCATTGCAATCTCAGTTTCCCTCAACTAAAAGTTGTGATAGTGACAGGTTTGTTGTGAGAAGCATATGAGCTCATATACATTAAGATATCTAACATATTACCCAACACAGAATAGTGATTATTTACATGTAAAGTCACTTCCCTTCAATGTAGTCCAGAGAACTAACCATAACATTTGAAATAATTTGAGCCCAACTATCAGTTTTATTCAGGAAAACACTGAAACTATAAGAAGCTCCCTGGTTGTGATGCATGTGACAATTTTATGTTTAGTTTTCCCATACACAGAGAAAAACAGAAATCATATCCTCTCATTTTCTCATATTATTTTTCAAATAGGGTCTTTAAACTCTCTCACTGTTAGCTGAGTTATTTTATTTGAACATATCCAATTTAAAAGATTCCTCTTTTGTCATGACTCATCCCTCCTATGGCCAGTTTTATTGCTCCTGTTATTTCCCTAGGATCCACTCACTGGTTTCCAAAGAGTATTTCTTAAATGCATCTTCTTGAATACTTCATATTCCTGATATTTTTCAACTGTAGAAGTAGTAATTGCATTGCTCTACTTTTATCTCGGCTCCCTTGCCTTTTTGCCAAGGTGCCTATCTGTTCACACGTAATTTTAATGAGCTGCCCAATTCGGTTACTAAAAGGCATTGGAGTGTTACAAGGGACTGACCATTCTTTCCAGAAGCTTTCTCAGGTTTCACATTCTCCTGTGATTTACCAAGTGTCACTTAATTTTGCTTTTTTTTTTTTCCTTTTTCTTACACCCTGGCCAACTCTTCATCACAGTCATTATCCACCTCTCGTGGTGATCTACTTAACACTTCATTAAAAAATATGTTCAGCTCAGCTCCTTTCTCACTGCTCTTCACTGTCAACATGACCGGCTTTTCCCCTTTCACTTGTGAGTCTTCTGGTGCTCAAAATCTGTCAATCATTCGTTCTTGCCTTGGTGCAGTTTCTTCACAGGCCTCTCCTCAGTAGGCTCTGTGTTTCAGCCTGTGCTTCGTTACCATCAACTTCTGTTCTTTTTTTTTTTTTTTTTGGTCCTTGTATTTACCTTTAAATGCTAGGACATAAGCACTTATTTCATTCATGGAATACTTTCATGAAAGCATCTCAAATATCCTATTAAAACAAAGGCAAAAATAGAAAAAGACAAGAGAAACTGTTCCACTATATTAGTCACTTTTTTTCTTTTAAAAAGTAAAATCTGCTGAATTGTTAGAAACCTAATAACAACTTAGATTTCACAGTCTTTGGTTTGTTAGAGGTTGGTGCAGGAGGAGAAAGCATGCTTTCCACAAGGAAGTGTGTGTGACTGTATTGCACCAGGGCCTGTTGAAAGCACCGGGGACAAAGAGGTGTATTTGACAAACTATCTACCCTCATGCAGCTTGTGTTCTATGGGAAAAACAGACACATAGACAATGAATAAATGCAATGATACATTTAGAATGCAGTAGTATCAGAGTATGATAGAGAATGAGTAAGTGAGGAACATACTGATAGAGAATGAGTAAGTGAGGAAAATAGCTCTCAGGAACTCTATGGATCACTTCAAATTAAACTGTATTGTTTCTTCTTTTTTATTGTATTTTTTCCATTACCATCTATTCCCTTATTCTCCCCTGCCCCACAATCACCACACTGTTGTCCATGTCCATGAGTCCTTTTCCCTTTTTGCTTGTCATTCTGCCCCTTAACTACCCCCCACCCAAGCCATAGCTGTCAACCTGCTCTCTATCTATGAGTGTGTCTCTATTACAGAATAAAATATTTCTGTCCAGTGAATTCTTAGCTCATTACCTATGCTAATGGTTCTCAGTCTTTTTAACCAATAGAAAAAATCCCAAAGATTTTCATGCCAGTAAACAGTCCTATATGTGTGCAGAAAGGAAATATAAATAGCACCCATTTACTGAGTGTTTTCTATGTGCTAGATACTATTGCAGGTGTTCGAGATACATCAGCAAATGTTAACAAAGTACCTGGCTTCTTAGTGCTTCCATTTTACAGGTAGAAAAAGGCAATTAAGAACAAACAGTAATAAGAAAATTACATTTTATGTTAGAAGGTTATAAATGCCTAGGAAAAAATAAAGCAAGGTAAGGAGGGCTAGAGAAAGGTGGATGGGCATTGTGCAGTGTTGAACAGGTCAGTTAGGGTGGTGGCCAAGTTATTGTGCAAATCTGGGGCTCTCCTTTGCTCTGCCCTTTAAATCATCACTTCAGAATGTAAGTGAATAAAGTGGCATCCTTGCAAAGATGACCTTGAATCAATAGAATTGTGAAAATATAATTAATCCACAAACTCAAATACTTATTATTGATGATATGTTGCAAATGGCACTCCTCATACCAAACAAGACCCACAAATCCTATGGCATTTGAAATGACAATTGTTGTTCAATACCACTTATTTTCCAATTTATCACACACACTCATGTGACATTTTTCCTACTCTGATAGACCCAGATTTTATCCTTATGCTATTTATTTAACATTTTATGTGCTTTTTTCCTCCCCAAATAGAACATTCAACCATAAAGGCCATGAAATTTTCCCTATCTTCTGCAGTACTGAGCAGAGCTGTAAAGTACTGTAAAGACAAAGAATCATCCATTTTTTTTCAATTAAATTAGTGAAGTCACAATGTAGGTGGATGTTAACAACACACATTTATGTCCTGAGAGTATGTGCATGTGTGAGGTTAGTTTTACATAAGACCTAAGTTGTGGTAGGAATTGGATGTCAAAGCAGCCTGATGGAGTATTCACGAGGCATGTTGTTATTCCATGCCTCTAGTTTAAGGTTTGTAGGGTGAGTAGATTTGCCCAAACAATTCCCCAGCCCGGTCTTTATTAAATCATATCTCTGAATGCAAACCGAGTAATTCACACTGGAGTGTATTTAGGCAGGGCAGTATGTGTGTGCAGGTGGAGGATATTCTAAAGAGAAATTTTTATTGTACTTGTCAAGGACACTCTGGGCTGAATTTCTTGTTCGTGTTATTTTTGCCTTTGAAAGCCTTTCCCATTTTTTTTTCAGGCCCAGAATTTTAATTGTCTAATGGAAGGAGTGGAGTTTGGAGTTGATATAGTAGATATAAATGAAATATATTTCCAGGGTCCTGTATTCTATCTAGTCTCCCAAGGAGAGGTTTTGTGGTATTCTGGAGTCTTGTAAAACATAACTGGAAGTGCCCATCCATTTGATGAACAATATAAGCCTGGGTTAGAAGATGGTATAGGATGTGCAATGAAAAGAGTGTAAGGTAGGTTAAAAGCTTCCTTTCACACTATCGAGAAAACCAATAGTTTTGCCATTTTCACTTGATTGGCATTCCTAACAACTGCTCCCCCTGTTATCAGGCATTGCTACTAGGTCTGAAGGTCAGAGCCTTGGGAAAAAAATCCACATTGGTGTCCCTCAGTGAGTCAGAAAGGGGCTGTTTGGGCCACATCTGTTAATGAGGTAGCCGAGTCCCGTATCTGCAGTCTCATATTTCTCATGACTTTCACAAGCAATGGACACCCCAAATATATTTTAATCATATTGATATAACAGTTGGAATGCTAAGAAGATATAATTCAGTGCAGATATTCTGCAATATTTCTGACTCTGTGGGTTAAAAGGAGAGAGCATAATGAAAATGGTATTTTAAATTATAAGTGCTCAATGTGGAACAAAAAGTAAAACAAAAAAAAACCCCACATTTGACTTTCTCTTGTCCCCACGTCCCTCCCTCACTTCCCCCAGAAAGTGTCAGCTAATCAGTTCCCAGAAACAAATATGAACAGTCATCTGCTCCTTTGACTGTGCTCACCCATGAATTGGTTAAAGAGGTTCCCTCAAATCTTAATGTAAATGATAATGGATCAGTTAAAATGGGGGACAACAATGGCCCCCTAGACTTTACACTGAGAGTATAGCTTGGCATATGTGTTATCACCAAGAGTCAAAGAGAAACTTCATGGCCAAAAGCCGTATTGTTAATCTTTTTTTCTGATCTTGTGGGATCAGGATAAATACACATATTTGTAAATTTTGAAAACCAAACATACTCCAGGCCACAGATGGTTAATGATAAGGTCCTTTGTGCTACACTTGAAGAGCTGTTTTGGCTGTTCAAATAAATAGATGCCCTCAAGAACTATGTCACAAAAATAATTAGCATAACCTATATCCATAGGGCTGTTCTTTCCACGCTTTTTCTCTCTGGCTCATGAGGACAGACAGTGGTATATTGCTAACTGCTGCCACTAACTCCCACTAATCATGACTATCATTCATACGAGGGCACTTGAGATCGCCAGTGCGTTTTTTGGGCACAGGACTCTATTATTCATTCTGTCTTGTCCTCTAGATTGTGAGTCCCAGTGAACGGATTAGAAAGCCAGTTCATTCTTTGTATATGAGATGTAGATTTGACCTTGTGTTGTCCTTCACCTTCTATGACCTTACAAACTCTACACACAAGACTTTCAAGCAGCCGTATAAAAAAATCTCCAACTGTGCTTTGGTTTTGAGTTCAAATCATAATATTCCAATCATTTGTTGGTTTTGCTGTAACGATGCCTGGGGCGCCCAGCTTCAACTGAGAGGGTGGACTTGTCATTGTCAGTAATTAGAAAGAACCCGGTAGTGGTTCAAGGTAGCTCCAAATTCCTACTTAAAAAAAAATGTGTTAGTGAGATGTAGTTTGCTGAATTCATTGTAGCTCTGCGACTGTCTTTTTAACCTTGCTGCCCCACTCGTTACGCATGCAGTCAGTCACCAAAGACCCAGGCTCCTTGCTGTGCTCCAGAAGCCTGATAACATGCATTAAATATTAGATGAATCTTCTCGCCTTCCTCTCTGCGGGTCACTATCCCTGAGATTTCAGCAACATTGATATAACTGTAAATTGAAATACATTTCTAACATTTAAAATACGTGTTGGGGCTTAGTAGGTACAGAATAAATGCATAATGGATTAATAAAAAAATAAATCACTAAATGAAACATATTGCTCATGATGTTTCCAAGATAGCAACTTTATTTTCTAAAGAAATTAATCAATAGAGAATTGCTTAATATCGCACGCCCAAGAAAAACTTTTCAGGGAAGCAAAATTCAATGGTTTCTTCTCAGTCAGTGTTGGCTTAGTTAACTGAGGAAGTGGCACCTAGATATGTAAAAAGGTTCCATCTTAGGTAAGGTGTCATTTCAGCGCTTATTTTATTGTTTCTAAAGAAGGTACTGACACTCATTAGCCACTGATCTCCTGGCTTTGAAAGCTGGTTTTCTAAAAATAGGTAGGGATGCTATTTCAGGGGACAAAATCATTTTAGCGGTGCAGCTGGAAACTGATGGATGTCTCCCACTGAACAGTATGATAAGGTTGGTTGTGATAATCTCAATTAGTAGCTTCATTCCATAAATTCCAGAGCTTAAGATGAAAGTAGATGAAGTAGACTCATTGAAACATTTATGAGTTACTTACATTTTTATTTGGATAACACCTATATATCTTACGAGCTAGTATAATCAGCCTTCTGAAGTCTCATTTAGCTGATGAACTGTTATAATCATAAAGAAAAATTGAAGGTAAAGATAAAGAAAGTAGAATTGTCATTTAAAAAAGTAGAAAAGGGGATCTAGGGAATTTTTTTGGAAGTAAAACAAAATATCAGATTTTGCACTGTTTAGGAGTGATTCTGACCCCCAGCCAGGTGCACATCCACTGGTTTCTCCTGGGGGCACTTTGCTCTGACTCTGTGCCCCGCCTCACGTCTTGTCAGGTGATTCTACCAGCATTTTCAGGTCAATTCACCAGAAACACTCATCGAGAAAATTTGGGGAATTAGCCACAGGGGTATTTTTATGTAAAATTATGCTGTTCCTCAAAAAGAACAATTTTCTCTTACATATGCGTAATACCAGGTGTTTAGATAAATTTTCAAAAAAAAGTTTAAGAGTCCCGGCTTTCCTTATGATAAAAGTGCTTTCACCTTTCCAAGATGATAACAGTTAACAATTTTTCCCCTGGTGGTAGCAAGTTATAAATTTACTTTAGAAATTTATAAAAGAGAATTAATTAAAACTGTAGGTTAGCACTTATAACTGCAGAGAAAATTTTTTAAAAGCTCCACATTTGAATATTTTTGCATTAATGGGGAAGAGTACTATTTAACAAATCTAAGGCTAGATTATAAATGTTGATCTAATGTCCTTCAAAAAATAAAGAAAGTATAATGATTTAAATCAAATTCTAAGCCCTTATCCACAATCTCTTACTTGCCTCCTGGTCAATATTATTTACAATGTATAATTAAAGAGGTGTTAAGTTTCTTCAAACATGTATGAAAGAATCTTAAAATTTATGAAGGCTGAAGGTATGAGTGACATTCAAAATCTTTCTTATTTAAATGGGTCAGTACAAATTCTCATTGTTGTGATGGTATAAAACACACATCTTTAACCTAAACCTTTGTTATTGTTCTTCAAGTGCAGTTGTCTCCACCACTCTCCCTAGCCTCACCCATCCCCTCCTCTCACCCTCAATCCTACCCCCCTTTTGGCTTGGTCCATGGGTCCTTTGTACCTCTTTCTTGATGACCCTTCCCTTTCTTTCCCTGTCATCCCTCTCCCTTGACTCCTTTGGTCACTGTCAGTTTGTTCATTTCAATGTCCCTGGTTCTATTTTGCTCGCTTGTTTGTTTTGTTGATTAGGTTCCTGTTAAAGGTGAGATCATAGGTATTTGTCTTTCACTGCCTGTTTATATCACTTAGCATAATGCTCTCCAGTTCCATCCATGCTGTTGCAAAGGGTAGGAGCTCCTTCTTTCTTTCTCCTGTGTAGTGTTCCATTGTGTAAATGTACCATGGTTTTTTGATCCATTCATTTACTGATGGGCACTGAGGTTGCTAACCTAAATCTTTTAATGTTAACTGTTTCTTTGTTGGCAAAAGATTTTATTTAGTGACTAGGACAACTCATTACCCAAATCCCAGAAATGTAGTTCTCCATAAGATTTAGCATTACTGGCTTCTGACTATGAATTCTAAAGGTAAGAAGATTCTCATAAGCTTAATGTTGGTGAGAAGAAAGCCATCCACCATTAGGATAATATGATATTGCTTTCCTTACAGAGTTGGGCCTGTTGCCCTTAGAAACAATAGAAAATATGAAACATTTTAAAAGTGATATTTTCTTCTGCTACAAATGGGATCAGAATTTAGTTCCTAACTTTGAGAACTGGAACCATTTGCTACCACTTACCATCTCAAATTTCAATCAAGGAAACAGGAAATGTGAGAATAGTACAAAAATATGTATTTGACAGCTATTGACAGCATTATCATAGAGGGTCAACTTGACTAATGTCTTTTGTGCCATGTGAAAATGAAAGCACACTAGGAATCCTGTGAGCTCAGGCCCAGGAGTTTCTCACCCCCGACAAAGGAGGCTGCAGTGGCAGGTTCTGCACTCCAGCACGAATGGAGGAGCAGTAGTCAGGTAGGCGCCCGCTGGTGTAGATGGATATGTGATGTTGACTCAGGAGCAAAGCTAATTGTCTGTTCTTTAGATGATTATGCACTATTGACCCCATTGCACATTTGTGTTTTTATTAAATACATAGTCATTCAGAGTAAAATTGTGAACCCAAGAATATGTAAAAAATATTAAAAAGCCTTGAAGCAGCTGAAATGATGTCATTAAAACTCATGTTTGAGAGAATTGATGTGTCCCTGGGAATTTGGGGACACCATAGAGAATTGGGAAGGTAGGTGGTCAGCCTGCTCTATGGGGAGACCCCAACATTAAGATGCTGACAGTGTATTGTGATGGGGTGGAACCAAGGGGGGGCAGTCAAGGAAGATTTTACTGATACATGTAAAAGATGGGGGACAGTGCCTCTGCAGAGCTTTTTGAGAGCCCCACATCCTCCCCCTTATATAGGAATCATCCTGCCACTCAGGGCTTTGGTGACAGCCTAAAGATGGCACATGGGAGCGCAATAAGGACTTTTTGCCCTACCAATCCTCCTGCTGGTATAACACAAATGTGCCAGAGCTCAGATGAGAAGGGAAAGATAGGAGGAGGAGCTAGGAGCTGTGGCTGCCAGCACTGAGAGTAACACAGGACTAGGGGAAGCAGAAGCATGACATAGGCTGTAGACCAACATTTTAAACTAAGTTAAAATAGCTTAGACTTTTAAGGAACTGATCACAATTGCAAAATGGTGGAATCTGATTGCGATGATATTAAAGGATGTGCAAGGAGGATTTTACAGAGTACGTCTGAAAAGAATGGATAGAGAGAGAGAAAAATCATGTTTTCAGTCTATTAAGTAAACTTTTCAATTTAACCTCATATTCCACACTTTTTTCCTTTCTTTAGTTGTTCTATTGAATGTTGAATAGATGAACGAATGAATTTGGACCTTATCACTAACTGCAGAGTTAAGTACACGCTTTCCTACATTTAAAATCCAAACCTTGGTGAGCAGATGGTAGAACCTTTTATTTTCCAGGAGACAAAGAACCTGCCATGCCTTTTAACTCACAGCAGTGGGAGGCTGAAGTCTTCCCCATGGGTAAAGTCAGCCTGAACGAATCATAAACTGTCAGGGAAGCCAATCTATGGCTTTCATATTTTTGATTTCACTTAAATTGTCAAAACATCTTGTTCTTCAGCGAGCTATTTGGTTTTTGAGAAAACTAATACTTTTCTATTGGTATTTTCACTTTTGTTAAAATTAAACACATACATATGGTAAAAAGAACAATCAGTTTTCCCAAAAGGAAAACAGGATTGCCAAGAATAAAATTTTAAAATCCCAATACTTGGCATTCGCATTGACATAGCCTAAATTCCAAAAGGATTTAAATGTGACAATATGAACTAAAATATGCCTGTTCTCTCCATATCCCAGTTTTTAAAACTGTTATTCCAAGAAAAGCAACTGAAACTTCATGTGTTGTTTGTTATTTCACGGCATAGAATATTTGCTCTTATCAGTGTTTCATTGTTCGAGAGAGACTCTTTTTTTTCTAATGTGAGTATGAAATATCTCCTTTGGGGTCAGAGGCATGCATAAAGACATATCATTTGCCTTTTAATGGGACTTTCTGGTGACTCTACAGTTTTAAATTGTTCTACATGCATCAAATATTCCTCACTGAATGTTCTTGCTATGTACTCCGCAAATATGGATGGAAATAATTACAGTGAGGACGGCTTCATATGATGATGTCACTCCAGAGAAAACCTGCACCACAGGGAGCATTTCCAGTAAAGTATGGCAGAAACTGCAGGGTAATCAAAGTGCAAATTCCAATTTATTTAAGCAATATTGTTCTTGCTCCTCCATTTCACAAAGCTGTCCTTTCTCATTAAATTTTTGAAAGAGAAGGAATGAATTCCACCAGCATAAATCTGAATGCTAGTTGACCTTTTTGAAAACTCTGCTTGGAATGCTGGCATCAGCTGTCTTTTCACACACATGGGGACAAAAGGAAGAAATTGCTGTTTATAAGGAATAAGCTGAGTATATGGAAGCCTTGGTGCCATCCAGCTAGGGTTTTATTTGAAGAGAAGTTGGTGTATATTGAGGAGAGTGCATTTGTTGATAACCCCAAATAGGTTTGAACAAGGTATATGTCACAGGACTTTTGTGTGTTGTAGGTGGATGTCCCAGGCATTGGTTCTGATTTGACCTTGCCTTTTTCTCTCTGGCAACAAACAAACAAATGAATATAACACCTGTATCTCAGTAACTATTTGAAAGAGTTAATGACTTCATTTATTTAATCGTTTATCCTTTTACGGGATGTCTATTAAGCACCGATGGTATATCAAGGGACACTATACTAGGTGAAGGGATTATCAAACCAAGTGAGACAGTTTTTCTCCTCAACATGCTCACAATTAGGAAGGGCCTTCCTACTAGTAGGCAGAAAATTACAACACAGGGTGGGCAATACTATGATGGAAGGAGGCTTAGGGTACTGTAGGAGTACATAAAAGGGGACCTAATCCAGTTGGGTCTGAGAAGGAAGCTTCACAGAAATAGTGACATCTGATGTGTCTGATTTGAGTCTTTAATGACTAATCAATTAGGAAGGGGTTAAGTAAAAGGGTTTGAAAGTAAGTGGACTAGAGTTTTTCAAAACACTGAACGTAAAAAAATAAAAATAAAAAACAACAATAATGGAGAATAAAGTCACCTTTGATTGGAGAGGAGAACATGTGAGAATAAGGAAAGCCTCTAGTGGAAAAAAGAAAAAGGAGTTTACCCATAGAGTTTTATCTCCTATGGTGTGTTAAAAATAGGTAGACTTCATTGTAAAGGTTAACGAGGTATTGACATAATTCCTCTAGTCTCAGGCTACCTGGACGCATGCTATGGAATCTAAGCTTCAGAAGGCCTTATTTAATAGCCACACACAAAATAAAACTACTAACAAATGGAAGACCACCTCTGTACTCTGGTTTTAGCAAACCTTGGTGTCCCAGTTCCACACACAATTGAAAACATCAGCTCTTGTGAAGAATGGAGGCCCCAGGGAAGAAAAAGACATCTCTCCACATCTCTGGCCCGATGTCTAAAGGCCAGTGAGTGGGTCCCTACTCTGAAGTTTGGTGGCCCTGCCTCTGCAGGACTGGGAATGGGACACTGCTTTGGAACTCGGAAGAACTTGGAAAGGGAAAACATGGAAGTAATTTTCTTTTATTAATTCATGTTAATTAATTAAACTCCTCAGGTTACATGTATGCTATAGATTCTTACCTAACAAAGGAGAGTTTTTGAATAGGACCAAAAGGGCATCCATTTTATTGTTTTTCTTTGTGTTCTAGTTTGCAGACAAAGAGATACATAGGAATTAGCATGGTATTCCCAAAATTTGCATTTATATTTACATTAATATACATACTTATGTACAGTGATATTACATGACAACTTTTTTCTCCCTCTTTTTTCTTTTTTTATATACATTATACACACTCAAATACAATATATACATAAAACACATAAAGCATGATAATTTTACATGGCTAAAATTCAAATGGCTTTATTTACATGAAAATATTAAATTAAATCATGAACAAGTCAGCATTATTTTAAAATATTTTATTTAATATTTTGATATTCTTTTATTATAATCTGCCTTTTGTCTTAATTTTATAAATAATTCTGAATATTTTGAGACTTTAAACATGTGAAAGTAATATTACTTATTTTTACATTTAACTTATATCTTTATTTTATTTTTTGTATTTTTTAAAATTTTATTTTAATTGTTGTTCTTGTACAGCTTTCTGTCTTCTACTCCCATCCCAGCCCACTGCCCCAGCCTTCCCCACCGGCCTCCCATTTCCACCTGCCCCTAGTTTTTATCCATGTGTCCTTTATACTTATTCCTATAAACCCTTCCCCTTTTCCCCTGAAATTCCCTCCCCTCTCCCCTCTGGTCACTGTCAGCCTGTTCTCAATTTCAGTGTCTTTGGTTATATTATGCTTGTTTGTTTGCTTTGTTGATTAGGTTCCTGTTAAAGGTGAGATCATATGGTATTTGTCTTTCACCACCTGGCTTATTTTGCTTAGTATGATGCTCTCCAGTTCCATCCATGCTGTCACAAAGGGTAGGAGCTCCTTCTTTCTTTTTGCTGCATAGAATTCCATTGTGTAAATGTACCATAGTTTTTTGATCCATTCACTTACTGATGGGCACCTAGGTTGTTTCCAATACTTAGCTATTACAAATTATGCTGCTATGAACATTGGTGTGCATAGGTTATTTTGGATTGGTGTTTCAGGGTTCTTAGAACATAATCCTAGCAGTGGAATTGCTGGGTCAAAAGGTAGATCCATTTTTAGATTTCTGAGAAAAATTGCATACTGTTTTCCATAGTGGTTGTACCAGTCTGCAGTCCCACCAACAGTGCACTAGAGTCCCCTTTTCTCCACAACCTCTTCAACACTTGTTTGTTGCTTTGTTTATGATGGCCATTCTGACCAGTGTGAAGTGGTATCTCATTGTGGTTTTAATTTGCATCTCTCTGATAGGAAGTGGTGCTGAATATCCTTTCATATGTCTCTGGACCCTCTGAATGTCCACCTTGGAGAAGTGTCTGTTCAAGTCCTTTGCCCATTTTTTAATTGGGTTGCTTCTCTTCTTAGAGTGGAGTCATGTAAGTTCTTTATGTATTTTGGAGATTAAACCCTTGTCTGAAGTATCATTGGCAAATGTGTTTTCCCACACAGTTGGTATTAATACAATAGTATTACTTTAATGCTACTTTCTTTAACCATGCAGAAGCTTTTTATTTTGATGAGATCCCATTTGTTTATTCTTTCCTTTATGTCCCTTGCTTTAGGGGACATATCAGTAAAAATGTTGCTGCGTGGAATATCTGAGATTTTCCTGACTATGTTCTCCTCTAGGACTTTAATGGTGTCACGGCTTATATTTAAATCTTTTATCCACCTTGAATTTATTTTTGTGTATGGTATAAATTGGTGCTTAAGTTTCATTTTTTTTGCATGAACTGTCCAGTTCTCCCAACACCACTTGTTGAAGAGGCTATTTTTCCTCCATTTTATGTTGCTGCCCCCTTTGTTGAATATTAATTGACTGTAGAGACTTGGGTTTACTTCTGGGTTCTCTGTTCTATTTCATTGGTCCATGTGTCTGTTTTATGTCAGTACCAGGCTGTTTTGATTACAGTGGCCTTGTAATACATTTTGGTATCAGGTATTGCGATCCCTCCTGTTTTGCTCTTCTTTCTCAAGATTGCTGACGCTATTCTGGGTCATTTATGGTTCCATATAAATTTTTGAAGAGTTTGTTCTATATCTGTGAAATATGCCATTGGTACTTTAATAGGTATTGCATTGAATCTGTAGATTGCTTTGGGAAGTATGGACATTTTGATGATGTTAATTCTTCTGATCCATGAACACGGTATTCTTGATTTCTGCTTCTGCTGTTTCATTGTTGGTATACAAAAATGCCTTTGATTTCTGGATATTGACTTTGTATCCTGATGTTTGGCCAAATTCATTTATTAGGTAGAGCAGTTTTTTTGCTGAGTTTATAGGATTTTCTATGTACACTATCATGTCATCTGCAAACAGTAATAGTGTTGTTTCCTCCTTTCCGATTTGGATGCTTTTTATTTCCTTTTCTTGTCTAATCACTGTGGCTAAGACTTCCAAAACCATATTGAATACAAGTGGTGAAAGTTGACAATCTTGTCTTGCTCCTGATCTTAGTGGAAAAGTTTTTAATTTTTGCCCATTGAGTATGATGTTGGCTGTAGGTCTCTCATATATGGCCTTTATTTTGTTGAGGAGTGCTCCCTCTATTCCCACTTTGCTTGGTGTTTTTAATCATAAATGGATGCTGTATCTTATCAAATGCTTTTTCTACATCTATTGATATGATCACGTGGTTTTTGTCTTTGCTTTTGTTTATGTGATGTATTACATTTACTGATTTGTGAATATTGAACCATCCTTGCATCCCTGGGATGAATCCCACTTGGTCATGGTGTATGATCCTTTTGATGTATTCGTTGGATGCGGGTAGCCAATATTTTGTTGAGGATTTTAGCATCTATGTTCATCAGCGATATTGGCCTGACATTTTCTTTCTTTGTTGTGTCTTTATCTGGTTTTGGGATTAGGATGATGCTGGCTTCATAAAAAGAGTATGGGAGTCTTCCATCATTTTGGATTTTTTCGAATAGTCTGTGAAGGATAGGAGTTAGCTCTTCCTTAAACGCTTTGTAGAATTCTCCTGTGAAACCGTCTGGTCCAGGGCTTTTGTGTGTCAGGGCTTTTTTGAGTGTTTTGATTACTGCTTCGATTTCAGCTACTGTTATTGGTCTGTTGAGGCTTTCTGCTTCTTCTTCATTGAGTTTTGGAAGATTGTATTTTTCTAGAAACTTATCCATTTCACCTAGGTTTTCAAATTTCTTGACATACAGTTCTTCATAGTAATTTTTTACAATCCTTTGTATTTCTGTGGTATCAGTTATAATCTCTCCTCTTTTATTTCTGATTGTGTTTATTTGGGTCCTCTCTCTTTTTTTCTTGATGAGCCTGCTTAAAGGCTTGTCGATTTTGTTTATCTTATCAAAGAACCAGCTCCTGGATTGATTAATCTTTAGAATTGTGCTTTTAGTCCCTATGTCATTTAATTCTGCTCTGATCTTGGTTATTTCCTTCCTTCTACTTGCTCTGGGCTCTCTTTGCTGTTGTTCCTCAAGTTCTTGTAGGCATAGGGTTAGATTGTGTGTTTGAAATGTTTCTATCTTTTTTAGGTAGGCCTGTATCACTATGAACTTTCCTCTCAGAACTGCCTTTGCTGTGTCCCATAAGTTTTGGGTTGTTGTGAGTTCATTTTCATTTGTTTCCAGACATTTTTTTATTTCTTTTCGAATTTCATTCTTGACCCATTCATTGTTTAATAGCATGCTATTCAAGCTCCATGATTTTGAGGGTTTTGGGTTTTTCCCCTTGGAGTTGGTTTCTAGCTTCAGTCCCTTGTGGTCAGAGAAAATGCTTGGTATAATTTCAATTTTCTTGAATTTGTCGAGGCTGGTTTTGTGTCCTATCTTGTGGTCTATCTTTTAAAATGTTCCATGTGCATTTGAAAAGAATGTGCATTCAGCTTCTTTGGGATGAAGGGCTCTCTATATATAAGTTAAGTCCACTTCATCTAGAGTGCTGTTCAATGCCACAATGTCTTTGCTAATATTTTGTTTGGAAGATCTGTCCATTTTTGACAGTGGGGTGTTAAAAATCCCCTACTATAATTGTGTTACTGTCAATATCTTTCTTAAAGTTCGTTAAGATTTTCTTTATGTATTTGGGTGTTCCTATGTTGGGTGAATATATATTTACAATGTTTATGTCTTCTTGGTGGATTCTTCCCTTGAGTATTATGAAGTGACCTTCTGGGTCTCTCTTTATGGCTCTTCTTTTGAAGTCTATTTTGTCTGATATGAGTATTGCTACCCAGCTTTTTTTTTCCTGTCCATTTGCTTGGAAAATTTGTTTTCAGCCCTTCACTTTGAGTCTGTGTAGGTCTTTTGTCCTGAGGTGGGTCTCTTGTAGGCAGCATATGTGTGGGTCATACTTTCTTATCCATTCAGCTACTCTGTGTCTTTTGATTAGAGCATTTAATCCATTTACATTTAAGGTTATAATTGATGGGTACTTATTCATTGCCATTTTCACACCTGTGCCCCACCCCCTTCCTTCCTTTCCTTAAAGTAGTCCCTTTAGCATCTCTGGCAGAACTGGTTTGGTGGAGGTGTATTCTTTTAGACTTCTTTGGTTTGGGAAGCTCCTTATTTGGCCTTCCATCTTGATTGAAAGCCTTGCTGGGTAAAGTAGTCTTGGTTGCTGGCCTCTGGTTCTCATTACTGGGAATATTTCTTGCCATTCTCTTCTGGCTTGGAGTGTTTCCATTGAGAAGTCAGCTGCTAACCTTCTCGGGGCTCCCTTGTAAGTTACTTCTTGTTTCTACCTTGCTGCCTTTAAGATTCTCTCTTTGTCTTGGAATTTTGCCATTTTAATTATGATGTGTCTTGAAATGGGCCTCTTTGGGTTTCTCTTGATTGGGACTCTCTGTGTTTCCTGGATTCGTGTGACTTTTTCTCTCATCAGATTAAGGAAGTTTTCCATCATTACTTTTTGAAATAGGTTTTCTATCCCTTGCTTTTTTTCTTCTCTTTCTGGTATCCCTATTATATGGATATAATTACATTTCATATTGTCTTGCATTTCTCTTAATCCCTCTTCATTCTTTCTGAGTCTTTTTTCCTCCTCTTGCTCTTTCTGGGTGTTTTTTTCTACTTTGTCCTCCAACTCACTTATCCGATCTTCTGCTTCATCGATCCTGCTTTTGATTCCTTCTACTGTGTTCTTCAGCTCTTGGCCCTTATTGATAATTTCTACTTCCTTTTTCATGTTGATATAGTTTGCAGTGAGTTCATTGTAGTTTCCTTGTAGTTTCTGGTAGCATTGTGAGCTCATTGAGCTTCCTGATAACCATTGCTTTGAACTCAATATCTGATAGTTGAGTTGCATCTGTTTCATTTAGCATTCTTTCTGAGGTTTCCTCTTTTCCTTTCATTTGGGGATTGTTTCTTGTCTTTTCATTGTTTGTGAGACTCTTCTTGTTAGTCTCAGCTTCTTAAATTGATCTGTTCTGGCTCCCTGGGTTTATGGTGTGAACTTCTGTGGTAGAATACCTGTGGGATTCAGTGGTGCAGTCTCCTTCAGGTATCCTGGTGTTCACAGCTTCCACCTATTCTTTTTTGTGATCAGTTTGAGGGGTAAGGCAAAATGGTTTAAGACAGCAAGAGAGTATTCTATGATATTTACAGTAGCAGCCAGTAGAGAAAAGACAGGAGATCCTTTGGCTCTGTATAGTGTTAACTGTGTTCTACCCCACAACTAGCCACTTTTTAGAAAGAATGGAAAGAAGATAAGACTCTTGTTGGGGAGGGAAGGATTGTGAGTTGGATCTAAAAAGCCCTGAGGTTGTGGGAGGTCAGATTCTGAGGTAAGGTGAGAGTGAAGGACAGTAAATAGGTGTAGTGTGTGAGAAAATAGAGTTAACCAGTACAGTAATAGAGTTCAGAAAACCGTGAAGTTGGCTAAGATCTGGGAGGGGTGTTGTGTAGTATTTACAACTGTATGAAACAGCTATTATTTACAATAATATTAGAGCAACAATCATATGACAGAATCTATGAAGTCTAGATAATAAGAATAGGAAGTACAGGACCTTGGGCAGTGTGCTAGTAGTAGTGTGCTAACAAGTGGAGTGAAGGACAGTAAATTAGGAATTCACTATGGATGAGAGAACAGGGAAACCTGTCAAACGATATAATATAACCATCGAAGCAAAGAAAACTAAACAGAAAGAAGAGGAATACAAAAATACTATTCAAATAAAAGATGTAAGAATAATGAAAAAATAATAATAGAAATATGCAACAACTTTCAGGTTCTCTGTAATAGCAAAATGAAATTTGTCTCACTGTCTCAGCTGTTGGGATGCCCCCTCTTTGGGTCCAGCTCTGTTTTTTTTCCCACAGTTCTGGGGTTTTTTGTAAATATTTGTGGGTATTTAAAAAGAGGTACAAAAAATGAAAAAAAGAAAAAAAGAGGAAGGAAGAAGAGATAAAATTGAAAAGAAAGGAAGAAGGATAAAACAAGAAAGAAGGACAGAGAAGCAAAGGGAATTGAGGGATTAAAAAAATAAAAAATTACTTAAAAAATCAAACAAACAAACAACAACTACAAAAATACCCCACAAAAAACAAACAAACAAACAACAAAACAAAACCTCTTGCTAGTTTCAAACTGGCCAAACCGATTTTTCTGGTCTTGCTGGGTGCAACAGGCTGAGGGGCTACTGGTATGGCTTTTCTTGCTGTTCAGCACTCAGTCAGCTTTGGGCTACTCTCCCCAGGGCTAGTCTGGCACCTTTCCACGCAAGGCTTGGGCTTGGGCTCTGGGCCTCCTGTGGAGCGTGTGCTTTCCCTGAGTTTATGGTTGTGAGCTTGGGTTTCCCACGGGTCAAGCACTCCCCGGGTTTATGGGTGTGAGCTCCGGGTCTCCTATCTAGCATGCACACTGCCCGAGTTTACGGGTGTGTGTTCCAGGTTTCCCGGGGTGCTCGCGCTCACCCAGGTTCCTGGGCATGGAATCTGGTTCTCCCACAGATTGCGCTCACTCCCCAGGTTCACAGGCGTGGGCTCTGGGTCTTCCACAAAGCCCCCTTCTCCAGGTGTGGGCCCATGGCCAGGCCACCTCTGGTCGCACTAGGACTATGTGTGGATGCTCACAGCCCCTGTGTTTTTGCCACTCAGTCCTTAACTCCTCTCTCTGTGACTTCAAGCAACCAGGTCTCTCCTGATGATGCTCAACCCTTGTTTGGCTGGGGAAGGAGCGGTTGAACTGGCTCCCTCCCTAGAGCCCTGCACAGGGCCTGGGACTGCGGTCGCCCTGGTCGCCATGCTGACCCCGGGGCCCTTATTGTCCTGAAGTACTCTCCTTACTGTCCAGTTTTTCAATGTCCGCTGCAACTTTTGATCTCCTATTTTCATATATGCTGTGGTAATGTTGGCTGTTTGCTCTGTTCCTCTGTAGATCAGCTAGGTTTTTCTCCCATGTGTAGGGGGAAGTGGAATGTGCTCCCTCCTACCATGCTGCCATCTTCCCTCTTAACTTACATCTTTAATGAGTAAAAAATATATTAAACTTTTTTAAAGTTGGAACGTTTTTATTCCTTCTGATCATGGCACTCATTATTATATAAAATATTGATTAAAATAACATAATTAGTTATTTTGCTAAAACAAGTATTATAGAATATAATAATATATATTTTCTCTCTTTATTTCTCATTCTAACATTACTGGACTCTACACAGAATACTTGGGCATGCACAATGATCTGAGTTAGTTGCTTATACTATTTTGCTAACTCATTTATCTAAAAACCATAGCTTCCCATGTTATGTTGATATTTTGCCAACAAAAGGCATATTTCTCACAAAAGGAGGACATATTCTATTTATCAGTTTGTTAAATTGATTTATAACTTTTCTATATTTAGCTATATGTATGTGGGATTGCATCTGTACTCTTGCCCTAAGCCCCGGTTACTGAATCATCTTGAACAAGGGAGCAGCACGATCAGCAATGCGCTTGAGAGCCCTCACTCCCATGGAGACGAAGAGACTAGTTGGGAGGCTGGTCTCCCTCTGTGTGAGTAATGTTTTGACCTCCAGCCTGAGCTTCTGAATCAACTCCACTCCCTTCCTTCCATAACATATTTTTGGAGAGGGTTTGAGCCTTGGCTCTATAGGTTTACTGGCCAGCAAGTTCTAGGCCACAGGCCTATTCATTTTCAAACTGGACATTTTTGACAGCTCAGCCACAGGGATGGATGGACTGAAGGTCTTCTGTCCACAACTGAAAAGAAATTTGAGAATTTACAGGAGCCTATCTTCGGATTTGAAACCCAAGGATGATGCAGCATCTAATGCCAACCATTGACCACATGGACTGTTCAGGCAAAATACCAACGTTTTGAGAAATAGCAAACTCTTGGACGGGAAAGCCCTCCAGAACTGAGTGGCAAAATGAATGAGGCTCTTCTGAGTACTTGAAACCTATGGGCTGACCACTACCCTCATGAGGCTACAAGTTTCCCTGGTTCTTTTCAGGTTGCAGCTTTCCAATCTGATCCACTCATGGGCTCCTCAGGGATCCATCATCCATTGTCTTAAGAGAGAAATAGAGAGGAGCCAGGTGGGTATGAGAAGCTATTTCAAAAATTCTGCACAGGTTCATTTAATGTGAAGAAGGTGCTTTTTTTTTTTTCCCCCCAAGCCTTCTTTATCCTGGCTTAACCTAAGATTGAAGGGAAACTCTCCTCCCTACTATCAATCTGAAATAAGATGTAGAATATATCCTAAGCAAGAGCCAGGGATTCTTCATTATTTTTCTTGGATTTACACATTTGAGAAGTTTGCTCCTCTATTTTTACCTTAAAGAAAAATACAGAAGCTAAATTTGGTGGTGATGCCTTGGTGATATCGTTCCTAAAATGGGAAGAAACTTTTGTTTCAGAGTTACAGTCTGTAATCTTATAACACTGTGTTTTATCATCATTGATATGAGAATATATGGGAACATTGAAGTTTAATAAGTACTAAATTCTAAAGTAGCAGATGAAATTGAGTAGTTCTGATAAAGTTTATACACATAAACTTATAATTTATGCATATATGCATCAACTTGCATGTACGACAATACAGAGACAGTTATTTTAGTAAACTATATAATTTCTGTTTTCAATTTGCACAGAATTTATGAACTTTTCATCACATCAGTAGGGCTTCTGAAATGAGTTTTTTGTAATTAAAGCTAGGTTTAAAATAACATTAAAATCTATTACTATGATTGCTCTTATTAGCAGTTTAACTTGGCCCTAATACATTTTCCTCTATTTTGTGCATGGCCTCTCCCCATTTCCCACAGGAGTGGGATGTGGCAGCATCATCAGTTCCAAAGACAGTTTTATACAAGATTAACATCTTCAACAAGGGTGTCAGAAGCATGTTGATGAGAGAAATGCGATCACAATCACTCACTGTGAATTTCCTGGGACAAAATTATACTTGAAGAGCAACAACAAAAGGTCAACTTGGTTAAAATGATTGATGGCTGCTTCTTCTCTGCTAAATGTCATTCAAAACATCCCAGATCATCTTTGAGTATGTTCTCATCCAACAGTTGATTTCTATTTTGGTTTTGGTTTGAGATCTGCTACTTCCTACACGGGGTATCCTTAAAGTTAATATTTCTCTTCCTTAGTGTACTCATCTGTAAAATGGGAGGAAATGGCACTTTTTGGGGTATAATATGGGTGTAATAATATTTTATGTGGTAAGGATTAAATGACATGGTGCAGGAAAAGGAAGCACTTAGCACAGAGTGGGGCACTTACTGAGCTTACACTATAGTTTAGCATTGTTACATCACCTGCAGACCATGTTTTTACTCCTACATGACCAGCTGTGTTTTTCTCGTTACTTGCCCACAATAATTGACCATATTGGATATTTGTTTTGAGCCATAATGAGGATGGAGTAAAATAAAAAATAAACCAATTATCCCTCTTATTATAATTGGAAAGAACCACCTTTAATGAACTTCGACTATAAACTCCAAGGGAGGAATATTCGTTATGAGGGCAAAGGAAGAGAGAGCCAAGGCCACAAGGAATTGCACCCACCCCATTTAATCATTCTCTCACAAGCCCAGGACAGAATAAAATGGGTTGGTCTCAACTAACAATTCTACGTTTTGACCACCTGGATCATGTCTGGCCAAGACAGAAGAAAACAGGCTTTGTTTCACTAATGGAGTTTGTAAAGCATTGCTCATGATCTCTCAATGGCTCCATTTAGACTCAGTGGAGAGCTCAGCCTGAGGTACAAAAAATCAGAAGTTGGCAAACAGCAAGACAGGGTGGCTCTCCCAGACGCCTGAAGAAAACAAAGACCCGCAGCCCCAATGGAGAATCTATCACAGTATGCACACTGAGGCACAAGGCACAGAATACAATATTTGTTTTGTTTACTTCTAAAATATTTAGTCTAGAAAATTTAAACTGTTCCTTTATTGGTGTACACATTTGTCCACATTTACAGCAGCCCACATTGCATGAAGCTTTGGGGACTCCGGCTCACGGCTAGCTGATTGCTTAGAAAGCCCATGTGTGAAAAGCCAGATCTTTCTGTGAATGTAGATAAAAAGTGGGTCAGGCCAAGTATATGGAAAATGAGATAATGGGAGATTCAGAGTATTCCCATAGGGGCCAGTTTTTCTGATGTCCAACTGAACTACATATTAATGAAGGGTGAAAACCTCTCACAGCTGATAAGCAGGCTGTCTCCTGGCAATTATCATAGCTCCTGTTGCAAAATAGGTACTTTATTTGGACTTTATCCATTCCTTGACTTGATCTCTGTGAGGAAGCACAGCCTCAAATAATTGCAGGTCTATTAGCACATCAATTACCTAAAGACCTTGATTTTTAGCAAGGAGTGGATTTTAATCAATCACAGCAAATGTTATCGAGAGATTAGTTGTCCCAGAGAATAAAATTAACTACAATTAGACTGTAATAATTTGCAAGAGCTTCTAGCATATATTTCCAGTTCCTTTAGAATTAATGCATTTTGCTGCTACCTTGTATAGAAAAAAATATGTTTAGACTTTTGCAGTAATAACTGGAATTAATGTTACCTTTTCATTTCCTTCCTTGTAAGAAAATGAAAGGATGCAACTAAATTAATAAATGAATAACTCATACTTTAACATATCAGAGATCTTACTAAATAAGACAATTAAGATAATTACTGGAAACTAAAGAGTTTGTTAAGGAAGTATCTCATTTCAATCCTGAAATTCAATGTTTTTAAAGCATTGGTAGTCAAATAGAAGCCAAAATGACACTGTGGTAAGAGAAAATGCAGTAGGTTCCGTGATACCCAATTGAGGTGACAACATGGCAGATCTGGGGACATGTGGGCATTGTGTCAGGCACCAGGAAATCCTTGGTGAGGGATCTTATTAAAATGTTGTGCTCGATGTTCAATATTCTGCTGTATTCAAGCTGAACTGGGGACTATTACACTGTCCGTAACAATTTACTGAAAACATTTTGGCACACAGTGTACAATACTATGTATGTGCTAGTTAGTTTAAGCCTCAACCCCAGGGCCATCCAGTTTGTTGAACCAAGAATCTACATTCTTGGGATGGCACATAACCTTATATAAAACAGGCTAATTCCCAAGGTGGCAACTAAAAGCCTCTTAACTGTATCTCGATCAATGCCTGAGGATTTCCTAATCAGCAAATGGAAGTCAGACATAGGCTTGCTCAGTGAAATTAGTGACTTGGTTGTTCTTCAGCATGATCACTGGTAGAACTGTACTCTGAGTAGATAAAATAAAAAATCACTCTAGAGATGTGACTTTACTTAAATATTTTAGCAGTGTTGCATGGACAGAACTTAGGAATTCAGAGAGGCCAAACCCAGTGTTCTTAGTGATGGCCCCTCGTGCTTTATCCCTCAATGGCCCTGCGGCTGGTCCTTGATTTCCTGGTGCTGACTATAAAAGCCACAGGCAGGTCCACGCCTCCAAAACAGGGTAACATCTACCTGGTGGAGTAGAAGTTTCATGCAGGGTGGTAATCAGGGCATCTAAAAAAGGGGAAGAAAAGTGTGCTTTTATCAAGCTTGCAGAATAAGTAATGTTATGTATTTGGGGTTTCATCACACATACATGTTTGTTAACATATTCTGTATTTATCATAAAATTTGGTCTAAAATTTACTTTCACTGTAACCTGATAATAAGGTTGTATTATCTAAAACTATTCAGTGATTAACTTTTCCCACCAAAAGTAATTTAAGAGTTGTTCTTGACCGAATTGACTTGGGCCACTTTGAAACACGACATCAGATTATTCCTATTCTGGAACTGAGTGGAAATGTCAGAGACATCTAAATTAGAATTAATATCTGCTCTTCCTAGTTTTGTAGGAAGATACCAATACTCTGATTGAGAGGGATTCTTAACTTAAATTTAAGGGATCCGAATTGAATGGAGAAAAATTACATTTTTCACTGCACTAACCGCTAACAGAATTTAGTGTGTCCTTAAATTTCAAAGTAGACCAATCACATTTTAACAGCACCTGTGATTTTGCTGCTAATAGGAAGCATAGATATTTTTTGTATCATTATATCATTTTCGTAGGTAGCTTCCAATATCATTTAGGACCATCACTACTTAAAACTTATCATTGTTGTTAGACCAACTGCTAGATCTTTTTTTATTTAATGTGTCAGTAAAGAAGTACATGGATACTATATTGCAGATTTGTTAATATTTTAAAATTTATTTTAATATGTGTTCTTAGTTACATAAAGCTTTCTTATTTATTTATTTATTTATTTATTTATTTATTTATTTATTTATTTATTTATAGACAGAGGGACATGGAGGTAGAGAGGGAGAGAAATATCAATGTGTGGTTGCCTCTTGTGCACCCCACCACTGGGGACCTGGCCCACAACCCAGGCATATGCTCTGACTAGGAATCGAACTGGAGACCCTTTAGTTTGCAGACTGGTGCTCAATCCACTGAGCTACACCAGCTGGAGCAAGGCTTTCTTTTTAATCCTGTGTATTTTATACAATGCATTTAAAAATAGTATTTGGAAAAGGGGTTGAAAGAAATCACCAGACTGCAAGGGTATTCCTGGCACATTAAAAAAAAGGGTCGTGGACCCCAGTCCGTTAGCGTTCCTTCGATGGCAGCCCTATTGGCAAAAGTACACCTAGTTGCCTGAACTATTTCCTTGTTTATGTGACATCATAGAAATGAGTGAATGGTGTGTGTATGTGTATGGAAGAGGTTGGATTGAGGTGTTAAACAGAATTTAAAGAATATGGGCAGCTAGTGGAACAGTTTTAGCAGAGGAAGGGAATAGACTAAGAATGGAGTTGTTGGTAAGTTTTCTTGAAAATTTCTTCCAATTTGTAAAATCGAGGAAGAGAATTTAATGAGGAACCATTTACTGACTCTCAGCTTAAGCTTTGTCCCTCCTGGACATTTACTTTTGTGGGGAGAGGCATTTGAATCAAAAGAAGTGCTTGGGATGGGGAAAGTAAGCAGACACTGTAGCCTGCAGGGCCACAGTCTTGAAAATGTTGGGCTGGCCATGTGGCCAGATTCAGTGTTCTGGGTTTAATTTTAGGAGGGAAAAAACGTCTCCGATGCCATATTCATTGGATTCAGCTTTCTCACCTCCAGTGTGTGTTGTCCTAGTTAGGATGGGGATTCCAGATCCCTGACTACCCTGAAAAGGATGAGTCTGTGCCTGGCAAGTCTTTCCAGAGAATATTTGCACCATTCACTTGTGAAACCCAGAGTAAAATGACTGTTGAGTACCAGTAAAGTCACAGAAACATCTCTCTTATGTCTCGAACGAACTCTCAGAGGTGTCTTAAGGATATCTACCCCTGGGAACCTCACATGTGAAAATGTAAAACCTGTGAGAACCAACTGGTCTGGTTTGATTTCTGACTGTGCCTTTTACTGTTAAGTGACCTTGTATAAGTCATTGCTTATTCTAGAGGCTCAGTTTTTGCATGCATAAAATGTTAATAATGTGAATCCCTTTTGGGTTGCTGTCAGGCTTAAATCATATCCAAATAATATCTAGCATATATAGGTACTTATTGGATGTGAATTTTTCCACATCCTTTCCTCCTAAAGTCTGGATCCTCAATAGCATCTTTTCAGACAAATTCACCCTCTCTGAAAAGCCTGTTTTAAGAAATCTTCTTTTACTTTGATTTTTTTTTTCTTTAAGTGTGTGGAAGAGCTCCAGCTTTTAAATTCGTTTCTTAGTAAATAAAGTCCAAGTACTCCATGGTAGACATTAGTATTCTGGGGGAAAATTAAGAAGTAAAGAACAGTGTATAAAAGTAGTGGCCTTATTGTCCATATAAGGATGCATTCTCTTCTTTTTCCAGTGATTTACAAAGCGCTCTTTGTTTCTTTTTTTTTTTCCTGGTGACATCTTTATTTTTTTAATTTTCTTTTTTTTATTGTTGTTCAAGTACAGTTGTCTCCATTTCCCCTCACCACACCCCCCACCCCAGCCATCCCCACTTCCCACCCTTCATGCTTGTTTCTATCCTGCCATATCAGAGAGCATTGGAAAAAAACAAAAGTAGGAAGAGTAAATCATTTGTCATAGGAATGTGGTCCTACTCCTCAAGTAGTTTACATTATACTTGGAGAAACAACAAAATATTATCAATTATGAGAGTTGTGAAGAGCTCACATGCCCAGCTAACCTACTTGTTTACGCTTCCCAGCAATGGGCATTCCCTCCACCACGGTTTCCCAAAACTAACAGTTAGCTTTCTCCTTCTCTTTGCTTCATTTCTCTACAACTAATTCACCAGCAAGTCAATTCTTCTCCACCGTCAGAGAATAAACCAAACCTCTCTTGCCTGGAGGATTGAAAAAGGCTCCTAACACATCTCCCTGCTTTTACTCTTCCTCTTTTAAAATCAATTCTCCACACAACAGCCAGAGTAGTATTTTAAAAAGTATAAATTAGATCAAGTAACTTCTCTGCTTAAAACCATCTAATGATCTCCCTTCCCATTTAGGCTAAAATTCAAACGCATTAAGCATGCTTTCGGAGTCCAGTGTGGGATTCTCCTGTGCACTCTCTCCATCTCAGGGTCTCCGCATTAGTGATTCCCTCTGCCTCTTATTGCTCTTCTCCCTGATATTCACATCAATGGCTTTTTTTATTGGTTAATGTCATTCATTTCTCAAAGGGGACTTTCGTGACCTTTGGATCACTTGGCTGCACTTTATCCTATTTTAACTCTCCGCTTTGCGATGATCACTCTTTGATTTTCACTCGTTTACTTTGTAGTTAATATTGATATAGTGCTTCCTGTGTGTTACTCATCATCTAAATTCTTTATGCATTTTAACAGCTCCTCCTTCTTGGATGATCCCTTGCCCTCCTGGGGTTTCAATAAACATTCACATTCATGGTTCACAAAGGTGGACACCATATCACCTCTTATTCATTATTTTATCTCTAGATTTAGCACACAGTATAGTACAGAGGAAGTGCTCAGTTAATGCATGTTAAATAAATGATTGGTGACCCTTTACTTTCCCATTCATTTTATAGCCATTAAATGTTACTAGATGGTAATGCAGGAATTTTGAAATTGTCGTCAAAATCAAATTTCTTGCCTTCCTCCCAAACTACTGTTTTCTTCTGTGCTCTGTACATCTGTGAATGTCAATAGCACCCACACCATTGTCCAAGCTAAAAAAAAAAATCATACTGGTGAAACTAGGCAAATTTCTCCTCTGCAGACTTCTGTTGAAATAGTCTAACTCTTTAGAATACTTTAAACCATCCAAGGTCCTGGATGAGCTAGAGTTTCCTTCACTAGTTTGTTTCTCTCAATTAGACCCACACTCCAGCACCCTTCCACAGTGTATGTAAGGGCGTTATCATGGTGAGTGCTTGTTCCCTTCTAAGGGGTCATGCACGCTGCTCCCTCAGATGGGAACACTCTCCTCCCATTCTCATTTTATTCAGTATGTCCCCTCACCCCCAGACTGCCCTTGACCTGTCCTGACAGCAATCTCAAATAAGCCTCTCCTTGACAATTTCCCATCCTCCTTTGAGACTTATTTTCCTTAGGAAATGAGCTCTCTCTCTTGGCTTCCCTGGCATGCTAACACATGGTTCTGATTCAGGACACCTGGAGCAGAGTTCCGAGAACGTGAGCTCTCTAGGTGATGTTAATGCAACACAATCCTGAATCATCATTTAGTACTAACACACCGAACTGTATAGTTGGAAAACATTTATCCTTCTGTTTTCTTCACTAAACTGGGAGCTCTATGGGGCAGAGAACACATCTATCTTGTTCACATTCTCAGAAACGCAGAATTTAGTGATACAAAATATCTCAATTTTTTTTGTCAAATAAATGCATAAACTGTGTGACTTTTATTTGACTATTCAAGGCTCTGTCTTATAATTTTATGTTGGTGAATAGCAGTATTAGTTAAGTGGCATGTAACTAAGTCATTATAGTAAGGAATGTCTCACAATGACATATCATAATATTATTCAAAAATTTCCCATAGGTTTGATATCATTCCCAGGGCTTATAACTTGAACAACAAATGCTAATGGTTTCTGATATTTTCATATAGAAATAAAAAGAACTTGCTAAAAGTCAAAGCCAATATTAGCTTCCTTGACAGATTTCTTATCCTAGACCAATATTTAAGAAGAGCTTCTTTTGGGAATAACTTTGCAGGATATGTGTTAAGAATAAATTGTTAAGTATAAATGCCATTTCCAAAGTCCAAGTAAATGTCAAGGTAAATGTAGGTAATGGTGAATAAGATGGAAGTTTATACACATATGTACACACATACACACACTTTAAGCTGAGGTAATATTATTGCCTGTGAATGTTAACTAACACATTTCCAAGTGCTATACTGAAACTAATCTGATCAGTTGAAATGGAAATAAAATGTTTTCCCCCTTCAGGACATTTTTTTTTCTTTACAGCCCCTTGGTTCTACTCACAACTTTCCGCTGGTCAGACAGCCCCGCTTGTTTAGTCAGTCCCCTTCCCTCTTTGCCCCCTTAATATAACGCACCTTAAACGATGCTTGAAAAAATCCAATCCTAGTTTTTGTGTTTCTAAAATGAAATAATTAAATATGATTACCTTGGGGTGAGTACAATAGTTAGAGAATGGGGTGAGATAACAAGAATTGCTTAGATGATTTACATGACTTCCTATTTTGGGATTGTCAGAATGAAATCTACATCCTGATAACTGTCTTCAAATTATATAGGATGGTCAATTAATTACTGAATTAAAACTAGATTTGTATCTGATTATTAATGTAATACATAATCATTATAGCACATCCTGATAATCTAGAAAAGCATAAATGACAGACAACCCACAGCTCCATATGCAGAGATGATCATGGTTAATATCTGGTGTCTAAACTTGTTTTACAGAAATGAAAAATAGACATCTCTACCAGTGATGCTTGCTCTCAGCTGGTTGAAGGTGCTTGGATTACTGTTTTGAGAAAGACAGAAGCTGCTTCTGAGCTCAAATGGAAAAATAACAGTGAATGATTAGCAGAGACTAACATGGGCATTGGGGGAAAAGTGTGGGAACTGAGTCATACATTTGATATTCTTGATTTTTAAATAAGATAACCATGTGGACAAGAATATGTAGAATACTAAAATGGACACAGCTAACATTAAAGGACATGAGACGCCAAAGGTGTACAAAAAGCTTTGAAACTCTCCTCTTGGTTGTGCACAACCTCTAATGTCGTTGCTTATACGTACAGAATTAAGTACATTTTATCAAATTTTTAGCACTAGCAATTATGCATTTATTTAATATGCCTGCCAACATAGACATGGTTCTTTCTATTAAGTTCTGTCTCTCTTTAAAATATATATTTCCAACAACAGGCTACTGACCGTTTGGGGTTCACCTCTTAATTATCACTTTCTACAATTTACTTACCATTCCTTGCTTACCATTTTGCCTGGAAAAAAAAGCAAAAACACAGAGTGTGATGGAGGAAGAGAAGAAAGAAGAAACAAAGGAAGAGGGGGAGAAAATGAGACAGTAAAGAAAAATAGAGAGTAGAAGTAGGAATATTAAAAGGGATGAGAAAACGCAGAGACTTAAAGAGATTAATTGCAACAGCACACCCCAAGAGAAAAGGAAAATGAATCCTTAAAAGGAAAGTGGAAAAGGCTAAACCCTTTCAGACAGTCTTCTCTAGGGATACTGACTGGACACTCTGCACTCCAGCAATCAATATAGTCATTTGCAATTAAGCGAAGGGAAAGGCTAATGCTTAACAGGGATGCCCCACCTCCACGCATCCTGTGAGCTGTGGGAGCAGCACAGGAAGAGGAAGAAGGCTGCAGACCAATAACCAGTGTCATGGAGCTGAGGTGAGATGGACCTGTGAGAGAAAGGGAAGGCAACATGCTCAAGTACCTTCTCCTGTTGTGGATGGAGGCCTGGTGAGCCGAAGTTGCATGAGCAGACAGAGGAAAGTCTAACACTGGAGAGAAGAGATGGCAGGAAGGGAAGAGCTGTGGGAGCTTGGACTGTGGGAGATTCTCAATGTCTTGCAATCACAGAACAAAGAACGAGATGTGGGTCAGGGGCCTGCTCACTAACGTGTCAGGGGAGAGCTCTAAATCCTTCCACTGTAAACATTTGTTAATGGGAATAATTGGAAAATGGTAGAAAAGCATTTGTGTTGGATTTTTGCACCTTGGTTAATATGCTAGAGGAAAAATTGTATTAAAACACGTGCCTTCCCTGAGATACTATACCTGCTTTTCATTCTGTGTCTAAAAGGCAGAAGATTAATTTTCACTTGTGTAGAACCAGTGGCTTCAGCTTAAAGAGATAGTGGTTCCTAGTTAGGAAGGACTGTGGAGAGAAGACCACTATTTAGCAAGGGCGCTACCCTTTCCTCTTAATCTCATGGAAGTGCTTGGTGATCTCAGACACCTGAGAAGCAGATACCTGAATTCAGAGGATCTGGTGGGATTTGAGAGGGGACACAGTCTGTCTTAGTGTGTTCAGGCTGCTCTAGCAAAATACCAAGGACAGGGGAGCTTATGAAAAATTAATTTATTTCTCACAGTTCAGGAGGCTGGAAGTCTAAATTCAAAGTGCTAGCATGGTCGGCAAGGGCCTTTTACAGGGCTGTAAACTTATCCTTGTGTTCTCACATGGTGGAAAAGGGTAGGGATCTTTCCGGAGACTCCTTTATAGGGCACTAATCCCACTCATGAGGGCTCCACCTTCAATGACTTAAGCACCCCCCCAAAGCCCCTACATATTAATACAATAACCTTTAGGGGTTAGAATTTCAACATGCCAATTTTTAGACCATAGCAGCTTTCAAAGGGAATGCTTTGAGCCAGCAATGATTACAGCATTTGCTGAATTTTATAAATTCTTGTTTAACTTGTCAGATCTTTGGAAGGCAAATAATGAAAATGGAAATGCGTATTAACCCCTTTGAATGACAGTAGCATGAATATGGTGGAAATATTTCAGGGTAAAGTTAGCTTTTAAACATTTGCTCTGATTTCTTACTAACTCTAATTCTTATTGTTGTTATAATAATCTAAGTGTATAGTATGGGAATTCTCTAGTATACAGAGGACTTAAAACACACATTAGCCCTCATCTTCTCCTATTTACTTTAAAAGTTTAACCTTACTCTATTGGCTGATACATGCTAAGGCAAATTTTCACCAGTTGACTATTTTGGGAGTTACATAAAACTGATCCTTTACAATTAATTCTAACACACTGACTAAATTGTACTCTTAATTTTCTACAGTAAAATGATGTTAATAATAATAACATATTCCAGAGCAAATCTAATCACCATATCACATTTTTTAAGTCCAATTCTGAAAGTAAAGGCAGGTATAGCGAGGCAGGAAGGAGATGGCACACTACAGCAAGAAGAAATGAATGCATGGATTTTTCAAAGCGGTATGGCAAGGTTGAGAGCCCTGGAGTGACCCCAAGCTGTAGGAGAGGGCAGTCAGTGGAGCTGTGGCCTTCCATGGACAAATGCAGCCATGGCCAGCCAGTAACTCAGTGGGGGAAGAACTAGAGACATACACACCCTGCCCTTACTGTGTTCCTGTCCTTTGTTCTACCAGAGGCTCCCATTAGCTGGATTCAAAGGAAGCCAGAGTGAATCTGGGAATGGAAACAAAGATTATCCAGCATCGTTGTGTGTGTGCACGTACATGCAGGTAAAATCAAAGTCAAAGCGGTTCATTCACCCCCACCCCTCCCAGCACAAGGTTACATGTTAGAACTTGATTGTTTAGGATTGGAAGATGAATAACTTAGGTAGTTATCCGTATCAGGACAGAAGGTCAGAACAGTGGTTTTTTTCATATAATTTTCAAGTTCTTGTTGTACACTGAGCTGGGAGATGATTTAACTAGGGTGAAATTTAGTTACTATTCTTTGAGGGGAAGAAAGATGGCCCCAAACTGAGATCAGATGGGAGTGGGTTAAAATTTTCATCTGCTTCTTCAGAAGAGATGAAATCAATTCCCCAGTGAACAGGCCATCTATTATTTACCTCACTTAACCCAGGACTCACGGCACTGGAAGTATCACCACGGGAACTCCAGTTTGGCCTTTGGACTAATAACTTTCTTGGGAGGGATCTGTTTGGCTGTGAGAGGAGGACTGAATGTTCCACTAGATGAAAGCTTTCAGATGTGGATGGAATTGGATTCATCCCTGACCTATTTCCTAGTCCTTGGTGTTTCACCTGAGAGTGAACTCAAGAGATAGCCAAGTGCTTCTAACATTTGTTTTACAAGGAAGCTAAGCAACTCGTGATTTTATGTATAACAAAGACGGTAAGTGGCAGTTCATATTTTCAAATGAATTGGGGGCAAATACGAGATCTGCAATTAGTGAGCTGACAACCTAGTTGGTGTTTTTCATTGCAGAGATCAGGGTTAGCATAAGAAACAATCTCATAGTTCCGGAAGGACTGGAGATGAAAAATCTCCACTAACCCTAAACCAAGAAATCCACTTACTTTTTCAGCCAGGAACATGTGGAACTAGGCAGGAGGCGAGTCATAAACACTGTTGCAAACTCTGCCATACAAATTTTACGTTATATATTGGTGAAATTGAGTCACCTGCTATTCCTTTATAATTACATTTTCCTTTAGACAACCTTGAGATAAGACTTCCCCTTGTTTCATAGATTCCTTAGATTTCTATGAAATCAATGGTGATACTATCAACCATAAAATTCCAAGAAATTAACTGTGTGGAAAATGTGAAGGGAAGGGCACTGAGCCGGGTGTTACTATAAAACATTTAAGAGAGTGTTTCATACAATAGAAAGTAAACATGATGGTGCTTTAAAGGTATTTCACGTCTAAATTTTTTAACATGAATGTATGTTTCTATATAATGTGTCACAGTAGACTTTCCAAAGCATAGGCATTATGATCTGAAGCCACACAAATGTTTTCTTTCAGTTATAATAAAACCCAAGCTACTCATCATGGTTTTGAAGGCCCCACATGATGAGGCTCCGGCCTGCCTGTCCTGCCTTGCTTGCTACCACTTTTCCTGGCACTGTACTGTAGCCATCCTGAGCCCCTTGTTGTTCCTGGAACGGACCCCTTGTTCTTGCCTCAGGGTCTTTATATTTTCCACGCCCTCTGCTAGGAAAGCTTGTTTTCTTCAGAGCAAGCACCATTAAGTGAAGTGTTTTTATTTGTCTATCCTTTCTGTAGAATGTAATCACCTTGAGGGCAAAGACTTGTCTGATGACAGTTTTGTCTCTAAAACATGAGGCAATAGCTGGGAAACAAAAGTTGCTTCTCAATAAGTAGCTCTTGAATATGTGCTTACATCCTCTATCCTATTCTGGTTTTATCTACAACCTCCAAACAAACATGACTTGGGTTAAGGTTCGATGTCTTTAAATTATTATCACTTAGAAAATAAGAAAATATCAATTTTTAACTTTTTTTGAGAGTCACATTATTCTGAAGTGGCTTCAAATTCTTACATGCAAACTGCTTTAGATGTCAAGTCGTGTCTGTAGCCGCATGAGGGTGATGAGATGAGCTTGATACAATGTTTGGTGTTTGAGTAGCAAACTTCAACCAGGGTCACTCATTGTAACTAACTACCTCTTGAATTAACAAACATGCCCTTCAGACTAAGCATGGTAAATGTTCTGTGCCTTGTGAAGTAAAAGGACATTTGTTAGTCCACATTTACAGTCCTTGCATTTGTATAATGTTTTCCATGGGGCATTGTTTTTTATGTAGTAAATGTGTCAGTCACATTGAAACAAATATTGTCTATGAAACAGCTATATTTGCTACTTTAAACTGATGAAAAGGCATATCTGACTTTCCTGTGCCTGGGTAATAGGAATCAGTCCCTGACAGATGAATCACCCTTTTAGATGTGGACTACCTTTTTTAACCATGGCATTCTAGTGCTACATTATAAGGGATCATAGTAGGTGGCCGGTCAGCTCTTATAAGCAAACATTGTATCTAACTACCACTTAGATGAAGAGCCTCCCTCAGTCCTTCACCTTCAAAGGTAATCATAGATTCATGCGGACTGTTCCTTAATTTTGTGGAATAACATAGTATTCACCCTTTTATGACTGGTCTTTTACTCCATATTTTTTAAAGATTTTATTTATTTTCAGAGAGAGGGAAAGGGAGGGAGAGAGGGAGAGAAACATCAATCAGTTGTTTCTCATATGCACCCTGATCAGGGACTGAACCCACAATCTAAGCATGTACCCTAACTGGGAATTGACCTGGCAACTTTGTTCTTTGCAGGATGACACACACCTAACTCAGCCACACAAATCAGGGCTTTTGCTCAATATTATTTATCCATCCTTTCTGTATGTAGTGATAGTTATTTTTCCTTGATATATATAGCATTCCATTATCTGTAATCACAGTTTTTCTTTTTCCATTCTATTATAGATAGACATTGTCTTTATTTTTAGTGTTTTGTTTTTATGAACAATGTGCTATGAAATTTTGTATATGTCCATTAGAGTCCATATATGTGTCTTTCTTTTGCATGCAGCTGCACCTGGCATTATTGAGTGTGCATGTGTCCAGATTTGCTGGACACTCCCAAGCAGTCATCATCAGTAATTGCATCGAGATGTACTCCACCATCAGAGTGTGAGAGTCTGGTTTGCTAAATTCATTCAATTTTAGCCATTTTAGTAAATGTTTTGTTGTATCATATTCTGATCCTGCTTTTCTTTAATGACAAATAATATTAAGCACCTTTTGATACATTTATTGATGTTTTGGAAGTTATAAAGATTATGTTTATTGGCCACTGCTGCAAATTAGGAAAAAGACCTCATTTTTCGAGACTCCTCAAAGCCATCTGCTGGGAAAACTGTTATAATAATCTCACACATCTGCAATGACTTGAAGTGTGTGACAACCCCTGAAGATGTTCAATGCACAACTTGACACCTAGTGTAAACAACAGTCCCTGACAGGCAACCACTGCAAACATTAAAGGTGGGTAAAGAATTCACCTCAGAGATTTTCATTGGCCAAGTGAAATGCAACCCTGTTTTTTCATAAGATTCTCTTGGAGTGTAAGTATATAAAGTGAAGCAGATACTGAAGAAAGGAAAAGATAACCCTGGCACTGAGTCCTTTTAGGAAAGTCTCCAATGAAAAGAGAGACTTGTTTTAGAGAGTGGACATTTTCAAACTATTTTTATCACCTGCCTGGTGTAGGCACTGACCTGTGATATGGGTGCCAGCCATATTGGGCTTACAGCTTAATGGATGTGTACCGATGTGCATGAGTTCTGGGGACCAGGGTGCCAGGGGCCAGCATGGACTCAAGGCATTTGAAAAAAAAAAATGGATGCACACTAAAAGGAAAATATGCTATGAGTAAACACTTTCCTTGCAGTTTTGCCTATACCAAGGTTCTGATACCAGTGTTATGGAATCTAAATTCTCTTATTAGCCAGAATTACTAATCCATGTATGGTGCCATGCAAATCAACATGTCTTCCTGCAAGCAAATTTGCTTCTATCTTTAAATTTAGGACTAATAGCTTCCTTGTTTGTCCTCATTTGTTTCAGATAATTTAGGTTCAGATTTCAAAATCAATGAAATCTATTGCCAACAGAGGAGATTGTTGGATAGTTAAATGGGTACTATTGAAGTGTTTCAGATTCTTCTTAGATTTAGTGTGATAAAAAATGTGAAACATGTAACATAAAAATATTTTATTAGGTGTACGTTTAAATAGATAAAGCACCATTTTAAAGTTGTCTGAGTTTGAACAGAAGCTATAGTCATATTCATAAAAGTTAACCTCACCAAAATTTAAAAAAATCTTTGAATGTTTGTGGCAAGTCTCATGACTTTTACTTTTTTAATCACTGTAATGTAATATGACAGGTGAAAGCTTATAGCATATAAAATATATTCATTAGATATATACTTATATACAAGAGAACTCCATTTAAAAGTAATCTATATTCAAAATATAAGCTACAGTAGTATTTATAAAACCTATCAAAATGAAAAAATCTTCCAAATGTTTGGTGACAAGTCTCATGACCTTTAGATTACCTATTGCATTCAATTTTATTTTTAGTCCTTTCAATTATCTTCCTGATACTCAGAGATTTTACAGTGAATTAATTCTTCTGTGGGAGAGTTTCATCTTCATTGTGGGGGGCAGGAGCCTTTATTCCTTTCATCTCATGCACGGCGTCTCCCCACAGTCGTTCGTGTGATAATGAACTGTTTAAGCCTTTCTGAACATAGAGGGTAGGCATGAGTTTGATGGTCATTTATGTGGAGTGAGGAAAATGATCTTATAATGTTAGTGATTATGCTAATTACCTCAAAGGGGCGTATGCAGCATGTGAATAGAGAAACTAAAACACGAGAAACTAATACTGTTGCTAAAACACTCAAACAGCATCTATAAATGGTTTAACTTTAATGTAGCATTAGAAGAATAAGTTACTTAATATTATCAATACATAGGATATTTTTAGATTAAAATTTGATCAACTTTGATAGTATTTGTCTTTACCTTTATTATTTTCTAAGATTTTCTTTGTTCAAACTTTAATATCAATATCTCATGCAATTTGGTTAGGTCTCCACTTCAGAACTTAAATAAATCGTTGCCCTTAATGCTGCCTATATGAGGCAGACATTTCAGTCCCTTAGAGAAAACATGAGCATCTCTAGGTCAGCTTGCTTTTATAATAGTGTTGGGAAGCCCAAAGGCCGCATATAAATAAGCGTATTTGAAAGCCCTTGGCAGAGTGGTGCATAATGTGTAGGTAATGACTAAGATACAGTGAACTGAATTTCAATTCAGGCTGGCTAACAAACTAGAAAACGAACATTGCTGATTTAAACAAGGTTTGGTGGAGGAAACCATATCGCTTACTGCTACTTTTCTTAAAATGGATTTTTCATGTTATTTAATTATTACTACTACTGCCTTGAATTAATTAAGCAATCACAGCCTTGCTAAATCTTTTCAAATACCGACGGAGATGTGGTGTAGGGCCTAGGGGTGACATTCTCCTTCAGCTGGCACAAGAATAGGTATGTGCCAAGTGGTCTCAGTGAGAACAAAGCAATTGGCCTGGAAAGATAAAAATAGTATTGGGGAGACTCTCAAGGGGTAATAATGAGTAATGCAGTATTGGTTCTTTCCCTCTCTATACATCTTAGAATAAGCACGTGTGTGGAATTCCCTTGATAATTTCAAACACACTTTTATGGCTTATTTCGTCCCTTTCTTAATTCAGAAATATTTTATAGTACTCCACTATTCAGTCAAGCAGAAGAACAAAATACATTATTTATTGTATTTTGTGTTTATTGTATTTTCCTAATAGAAAAAAGAACATTTGTGAGGGACATTCTCCTATTATTGATTCTTAATGCAAATATATATTAAAACTATATAACACCATCTTTGAAAAACTATCCTGCTTTAATCGGGAATTCACCCTGTATTACTGTTCTGGATTTTAAACAAATGTCACATAAATGACATTCATTTATTCAGTAAAAGTTGAATGCTGAGTGGCAGAAACCGCTGGTTGCCTATCAGTTTCCTTTTCTCCTTCTTAATAAGCAAGTGTCTTAGTTGCACCTGGTTGCATAGCCACCCACAAAGGAACTATGTTTGCTAGCTTCTCTTACAGCTTGTGGTGCCATGTGACTAGATTCAGGCCAGGATGGAGCAAAGGGATGGATGCATCTTAAAAGCTATGGAACACTCCCTTTTCCCCTTTCCATTATGTCAGAGACCCTTCAATACAAAAGCAGTCTCCTCCAGTCAGAGAGAAATAAACTCTGATCTCATAAAAGCCCCTGCATATTGAGGTCTGTTAAGTATGCCAGTTTATCTTTTTGTCCAATAATACACCTGTTTTGATAGATATAATACTCATTGCATTTTTGGGGGGCATACCATTGTCTTCCTTCTTAGGGTAAAATATCAGCATACGTAAATTCCGTATGATTTCACTCAAATATGGCATCTCATGAACAAACTGAATTACCAAGGAAAATGGAGACAGACTCATAGATGGAGAGCAGGATGCCAGCTAAGTTGGGGAGCTTAGGGGGTGGAGGGATTGAACAAAAAGGAAAAGGGACTCATGGACATGGACAACAGTGGGGTGATTGTTGAGGAAAGGCAGTAAGAGGACTAAACGGTAATAGAAAAATACAATTAAGACTAAAAAAATAAATTCCTAGTGCACATGTATATCCTGCAGGTAAATTATTTTTGGAATAACATTACTGAAGGCCAACCATCCTAATATTATTGTGTTAGCAATATGCCCCAGACTGTCAGTGCTCCGACTGCGTGCCTTTTCTCCCTGCTTTGGGCAGATTGCTCTTTCCCCAAAGGCCTGTGCTTACAACCATAGCACCTTGCTCACAGAAAGACTACCACCAGCGAGCTCATGCTAAATCTCAGGCTCTATGTAGCTCATCTTGATAATGATAATATCGGGGAAAAAAATCTCTCTAATGAACTGAGTAAAGCCAATAAGGTACAGTAAAGTATAGTCCCCCCTCCCCCACAAATTGACAGCATTCTTATGCTTAATAGTGCTATTTTTCTTTCAAACAAATTTTCTAAAAATAATAACCTTAGCATGATTCCACAAGTCTAAATTGTTTTTTCCCCTAATTCTCTTATCCTGCTGCTATTCTCTTTCTTAATTAGCACTCAACCTCTCGAATAATAAAGGAGGTGATTTGAAATTTTTTTAAGAGAATGATATGCTTATGATCACATTACTCTTACAAAGAAATCAGAACTCAGTTTCTTTTTTATTTCTCAAGTTTTGTTAAGTTATAATGAGTATATAACTTTAACATGAGTTTAAGTTGTACAACATAATGATGTGATACATGTGTATAGTTCACCCTTGAACAACACGGCCTTGATCTGTGCAAGTCCACTTGTATGTAGGTTTTTTTCAGTAAATGTACAATTGGTACATCGTATCCCCAGGTTTTGCATCTGTGGGGTCAACCAACCATGGATCCAAAACAATATTTTCCATAAGCAGTTGGAAATCAATTGTTCAGGGTGCTGGTCCCCTAACCCCTGTGTTGTTCAAGGGTCAATTATATTGCAAAATGATCACTGCAACAAGTCTAGTTATCATCCATCACCATGAATAGTTACAATATTTTTCCATATAATGAGAACTTTTAAGATCTACTCTCTTTCATCAGCTTCCAAATTACAGTACAGTATTGTCAACTAAAGTCATCATGTTGATTCCATATATTTTTTTAAATATTTGTTCTAGATCTGTGAAATGTGCCATCAGTATTTTAATAGGAATTGAGTTGAATCTGTAGATTGCTTTCAGTAGTATAAACATTTTTATGATGTTAATTCTTTCAGTCCATGAATAAGGTATGTGCTTCCATTTATTTGTATCTTCCTCAATTTCTTTCTTCAGCATTCTATATTTTTCTGAGTACAGGTCTTTTACCTCCTTGGTTAAATTTATTTCTAAGTATTTCTTTTTTTTTTTCCTTTTCCATTTTTTATTTTATTTTTTTTAAATCAGTATTTTTTAATTGTTGATATTGTACAGTTTTCTGTCTTTTATCCCGCCCCAGCCCACCACCCCAGCCCTCCCCAGCTTCCTCCCATTTCCACCCCCCATAGTTTTTGTCCATGAGTCCTTTATACTTGTTGCTCTAAACCGTTCCCCTTTTCCCCTGAAATTCCTTCCCCTCCCACTCTGGACACTGTCAGACTGTTCTCAAATTCAGTGTCTTTGTTTATATTATGCTTCTCCAAGGAGGACATACAGAGGATCCAGAGACACATGAAAAGATGCTCGATATCTCTAGCTATCAGAGAGATGCAAATTAAAACTACAATGAGATACCACTTGACACCAGTCAGAATGGCCTTCATAAACAAAGCAACAAACAGCAAGTGTTGGAGAGGTTGTGGAGAAAAGGGGACCCTAGTGCACTGTTGGTGGGATTGCAGATTGGTATAACCACTATGGAAAACAGTATGGAATTTTCTAAGAAAACTAAAAATGGACATACCTTTTGACCCAGCAATTCCACTGCTTGGATTATATCCTAAGAATCCTGAAACACCAATCCAAAAGAATCTGTTTCTAAGTATTTCTGTTGTTGTTTTTGCTATAGTAAATGGGATTTTTTTTCTTGGTTTCTTTTTTTGATAGTTCATTGTTGGTGTACAAAAATGCCATTGATTTCTGAATATAGACTTTATATACCACTACTCTGTTGAATTCACCTATTAAGGTGAGTAGTTTTTTGGTGGAGCTTATAGGGTTTTCTATGCACACTATCATGTCATCTGCAAATAATGACACTTCTAACTATGACACTTCCTCTTTTCAAACTATGCTTCAAGGACACTGTAATGAAAATGGCCTGGTACTGGCATAAAAATAGACACATAGATCAATGGAACAGAATGGAGAGTTCAGAACATGTGTTTATGACTCATATGTGTAATGGTCAATTAATATTTGACAAAGGGGGAACAAATATAGAATGGAGTAAAAATAGCCTCTTCAATAAATGGTGTTGGGAGAATAGGACTGGTACATGCAAAAAAATGGAACTAGACCACCAACTTACACCATATACCAGAATAGACAAAAGACTTACATGTAAGTCATGATACCATAAAAGTCCTAGAGGAGAACAGAACATAGGCAATAACATTTCAGATATACCATGTACAATATTTTTGATGATATATCTCCTAGAGCAAGGAAAATAAAGGAAAAAATAAACAAATGGGACTACATCAAATTAAAAAGCTTCTGCATGGCTAAAGAAAACATCAACAAAATGAAAAGGGAATGGATTGTATGGGAGAATGGGTTTGCAAATGATACATCAGACAAGGGTTTAATCTCCAAAACATAGATTTCACACAACTCAACACCAGTAAGAAAAACAATCCAATTAAAAAGTGAGCAGAGGACCTGATCAGATACTTGTTCAAGGAGGAAATACAGGTGACCCATAGGCTTATGAAAATATGCTCAACATCACTAGCCATCAGAGAGATGCAAATTAAAACCACAATGAGATATCACCTCACACCTGTCAGAATCACTATTGTTAATAAATCAATGAACAACAAGTGCTGGAGAGGATGCAGAGAAAAGGGAACCCTAGTGCACTGTTGGTGGGAATGTAGACTGGTGTAGCCATGTGGAAAACAGTATGGAATTTCCTCAGAAAAATTAAAAATGGAACTGTCTTTTGACCCAGAGATTCCACTGCTGGGAATACACCCCAAGAATCCCAAAACACCAATGCAAAAGAAGTTATGCACCCTGATGTTCATAGCAGCACTACTTACAATAGCCAAATAGAAACAACCTAAGTGTCCATCAGTAGATGAACTGATTACAAAGCTGTGGTACATTTACGTAATGGCATACTACACAGCAGAAAGAAGGAGGAATTACTATTATTTGTGATGACATGGATAGAATTAGAAACTATTATGCTAAGTGAAATAAGCCAGTCAGTGAAAGACAAATACCTATGATCTCACTTATAAGAGGACTCTAATGTACAAAATAAACTGATGAGCAAAACAGAAGCAGAGACATAGAAACAGGGAACAGACTGCTTCCAGAGGAAAGGGGGGAGGGGAGGAATGGTGGAAAGAAGGGGAAGAGAGTAGTCAAAGAACAAGTGTGAATGACCCATGGACATGGACACCCAGGTGAGGATGGACTGTGGGAGTAGGGGATGAGGGGGATGGAAGAGCGCAAAGGGGGAAAAATTAAGGCAACTGTAATAGAACATACAAGAATTTAAAAACGTCATCATGTTGAACGTTACATCTCCAGAAATTATGTATCTTATAACTGGAAGTTTGCTCCTTTTTAACACCTTCACCCAAATCCCAGTGCCCCCACACCCCCAACCTCTGGCAGTCTCAAATCTGATCTCTGTTTCTATGAGCTTGGTTTTCTTAGATTTTGGACTAAGTGAGAGCATACAGTATTTGCCTTTCCCTGTCTGACTTACTTCATTTAACATAGTGCCTTCAAGGTCCCTTCAAGTTGCAAATGGTAGGATTTCACTCAATTTTAGGGCTGAATGGCATTTCATTGTGTGCATACATCATACATTCTTTATCTACTTATTCATTTTCTTCACATTCTCACCAGCATTTCTTCTTGTTTTTCACCAGCATTTCTTGTCTCTTACAGTTTGATACTAGCCACGCTAAGATGTGTAGAGTGATATCTCAGTTTTTGGTATGTATTTCCATGATAATTAGAGATACTGAGCACATTTTAATGTACCTATCGGCCGTTTGAATATCTTCTTTGGAAAAATCTCTCTTCAGGTCCTTTGCCCATTTTTAAATTTGGTTATTTGCGGGGGGCGGGGTTGCTATTGAGTTTTATGTGCTCCTTATATACTTTGGACATTAACCCCGTATCAGACATATGGTTTGCAAACATTCTCTCCCATTCTGCAGGTTGCCCTTTCGTTTTGTTGATAGTTTCCTTGCTGTGTAGTTTTTGTTTGTTGCAATGTCACCTGTTTATTTTTGTTTTTGTTTCTTAGGCCTTAGGTGTCACATTAAAAAAAAATTGTTTCCCAGACACTTGTCAAAAGTGTTGTACCTATGTTTTCTTCCAGAGTTTTTATGCTTCAGGTCTTACATTTAAGTATCTTGAGTAAATATTTGTGATATTTGTAATAGGGGTCAAATTTCATTCTTTACATGTGAATACCCAATTTTCCCCACACCATTTATTGAAGAGACTGCCTGCTTCCTCACTGAGTATTCTTGGCACTGTGTCAAATAGCATTTGATTGTGTATGCACAGCTTTATTTCTGGGCTCTAGGTTCAGTTCCATGAGTCTATGTGTCTATTTTTATGCCAGTACAGTAGAGGCATACCTCATTTTGTTGTGTTTCCCTTTACTGTAATTCACAGATCGTGTATTTTCTACAAATTGAAGGTTTATGGCAATCCTGCAAAAGAGCAATTCTATCAGGATTGTTTTTCAACAGCATTTACTTACTTTGTGTCTCCATGTCTCATTTTGGTGATTCTCACAGTATTTTAAACTTTTTCATTATTATTGCATTTGTTAGGGTGATCTGTGATCAGTGATCTTTGATGTTATTATTTTAATTATTTTGGGGCGCCATGAACCATACCCACATAAGATGGCAAACTTAATAAATGCATACCTTCCGGCTGCTCCGCCAACTGGCCATCCCCCCACGTCTCTCCCTGTCCTTGGGACTCTATTTCTTCAGAAACAGCAAGACTGAAATTAGGCCAATGCACAACCCTCCACTGGCCTGTCAGTGTTCGAGTGAAAGGAAGAGGTGCACACCCCCCACTTTACGCCAAAACTCTGAAACGTTTAAGTTTAGTTAGGAAGGTATGGCAAAAGCAAGATAGGCTGAAAGCTAGGCCTCTTGCACCAAACAGCCACGTTTTAAACAAAAATGAAAAGTTCTTGAAGTAAAATTAAATTTTCTACTTCAGTGAGCACGAAAATGATAAAGCAAAACAGCCTTATTGCTGATATGGAGAGCGTTTGGTGACTTGTAAAGAAAATCAAACCAACCACACTTTGCCTTAAGCCAAAGCTCAATGCAGAGCAAGGCCCTAACTCTCATAAATTCTGTGAAGGCTCAGGGAGGTGAGGAAGCCACGGAAGGAAAGTTTGAAGCTAGCAGAGGCTAGTTTGTGAGGTTTAAAGGAAGCAGCCACCTCTGTAACCTCCAAGTGCGAGGTGCTGACACAGAAGCTGAAGCAGCCAGTCTTCCAGAAGACCTAGCTGAGGGCACGAACGAAGGGGGCCACACACTAAATGGCAGGTTCTCAGTATAAACAGAACTGCCCTATTTTGAAAGAAGATGCCATCCAGGACTTTTGCAGCCAGAGGAGTTAATGAGTGGCTTCACAATTTCGCAGGACAGGCTGGTTCCCTTGTTAGGGGCTAATGGAGATCATTTTAATTCTTTTCCAATTTTGATGTCTTTTTTTATTTTTCGTTTATTATTTGATTGCTCTGGCTAAAATCTCTATACTGTATTTAATAGAAGTGAGAGGGCATTCTTGTCTTTTTCCTGATCTCAGAGAAAAGTCTTCAGCTTTTCACATTGAGTGGGATATTGCCTGTGCATGTCCTATATGGCTTTTATTATATTGAGATATGTTCCTTCCACACCTAATTTGTTGAGAACTTATTATCATGCACGGACACTAAATTTTGTCAAATGCTTTTTTGCATCTATTAAGAGGATCATATAATTTTTAAAAAGATTTTATTTATTTGTTTTTAGACAGAGGAAGAGAGAGGGGGAGAGAAACATTAATGTGTGGTTGCCCCTTGCATACCCCCACTGGGTACCTGGCCTGCAACCCAGGCATGTGTCCTAGTCTGGGAATTGAACCAGTGACCCTTTGGTTCACAGGCTGATGCTTAATCCACTAAGCCACGCCAGCTAGGGCTGATCATATAATTTTTATATTTAATTCCATTAATGTGATGTCATCGTATTTACTGATTTACATACCTTGAAACATCCCTGCATCTCAAGGATGAATTGTACTTGATCACTGCATGTGATTTATTTAATATGCTGCTGACTTTGGTTTGCTAGTATTTTGTTAAGAATGTTTGTATCTATATTTATCCAAGATATTGGGCTATAATTTTTATTTTGCTTGTAGCATCTTTCTCTGGCTTTGGTATCAGGATGACACAGCCTCATGAGATGACATTTTAATGGTTCCAAAATGTTCCATGTTTTATAAAGGGTTTGAAAATGATTGGCATTAATTCTTTAAATGTTTCATAGATTTCACTAGTAAAGCCATATGGCCCAGTGTTTTTCCATGTTGGAAGATTTTTTTATTACTAATTTAATCTTCTTACTTGTTATTTTGTCCATTCAGATTTTCTGTTTCTTTCTGTTTCAAACCTGGTAGGTTGTATGCTTCTAGGAATGTATTCATTTCTTCCAAGTTGTTCAATTTGTTGGCATAGAATTGTTTACAGTAGGCTCTTATGATCTTTTGTATTTCTGTGATATCATTAATAATGTCTCTTTTATTTTTAATTTTATTAATTGGGTCTTCTTCCTTTTTGGTTGGTTTGTCTAAAGGTTTTTCCATTTTTTTTCTTTTTAAAGAACCAACTCTTAGTTTTATTACTTTTCTATTGTTTTCTTCTTCTCTTTCCATTTATTTCTGCTCTAATGATTATATTTTCTTTCTTCTAACTTTGAGCTTAGTTTGTTTTTCTTTTAGTTCCTTTAGGTGTAAAGTTAGAGATTTTTCTACTTTCTTGATGTATGCATTTATAGCTATAACCTTTCCTCTTAGTACTGCTTTTGCTGCATCCCATAAAATTTGGTACATTGTGTTTCCATTTTCATTTGTCTTAAGATACTTTTTAATTTCCCTTTCAAATTCTTTGATTCATTGGTTACTTGGGAGTATAATGCTTAATTTTTATGTGTTTGTGAGTTTTCCAGTTTTCTTCCTGTGATAGATTTCTACCATACCATTGTAGTAGAAAAGACACTTAGAATTATTTCAACATTCTTAAATCTATTGAGACTTGTTTTATGGCCTAATTTGTGATCTATCCTAGAGGATGTTCCATGTGCACTTGAGAAGTGTGTTCTGCTATTATTGAATGAAGTGTTCATTCTATATCTGTTAGGTCAATCTGCCCTATAGTTTCTTTCTTTCTTTATTCTTCGTTTTATTCCTTATTTATTCTCTTTTTGGATGATTTATCTATGTTGAGAAGTGGGAACTAAAAACCACAACTCGTATTGCATTGCTATTTGTTGTTCCTTTTATTTCTGTTAGCATTTGGTTTAAAAGTTTAGGTGCTTTAATGTTGGATGCATAAGTATTTAAAATTTTTATACCTCCTTGATGGCTTGGCCACTTTATCATTATATACCGAACTTCTTTGTCTCTTTTGATACTTTTAGCTTAAAGTCTATTGTGTCTAACAGAGGCACAGTTGTCCCTGCTTTCCTCTGGTAGCACGTGCTTGAAGTACTTATTTTCCCATTCCTTCCTTCTCAGTCTACGTGTGTCACTTCTTTTCTTCAGCATGGTGTTTCACTTTTTGGAAGAGAGGATAGGAGGGAGGGGAGAACCAATAGGACCCACTGGAGTCTCTGAAATGTAGGAGACTGGCACTATAAGGTTGGGATAAGATAGCCAAGCAGAGTAGATGGAAGATCTCTAAGATTCTTTTCTCAACTTGCCTCTATACTTAAGTGATATGGCATATGTGTAATTGCGCAGCATATGGTATTCCATAAATGTCAGTTGCCTTTCCAGGGGGCATTATCCACAGAGTAGGCTATACCCAGACATCTTCTCCTTTCAGGAAAAGAAGTTCACCCAAAAACCAGATAACAAAAAGTACAGCAAAGTTTGGGTAATGTAGGTGGCTAGCTGCCTCAGTGCAGGACTTTACTGTCTCCCCATCTTCCCTCGGCCACTATGCTAAGGTAGGAGTAAGAGTACAGTTTCCCAAGTGGTTTCCCTGAGGCTTGGCCAGCTTTTTCTAGAAGATTCCATGTGGAGGGCTGTGGGTTGGCACTCTGTAGTGCACAATCCTCTCTTTTTGGTGATGATAATTGTAGAGAAAGAAGAGGACATACATGTGGATTTCACAGACTATCTTCAAGATCTCAACAGCCTCACTATGCTCAATATCTTGGAAATCCACATTATTCACAGCTAGGATGGGTTACCCTTCCTGAAGTCCTGCTTGTTGTGCGTCAGAGTCAGGAGTCACCACGTAGATCAAGATGCCTAGCTGGGAGGCTTTTTCTTGCAGGATGTTAAATCCTAAATGAGTTCTAAGGGGCTACTTCAGTGTGATAATTTGAGGCAAAAACTGGGTCAACTCATTGTAGCCTGGGTGGTATACCCTCTCATGCAGAGGAAGCCATGCTGGAGGATTCTCATAGGCAGGCACACAATCCACTGGGAAGTCTTCATAAGGAACCCAGTTGTTCATCTCTGGCGAGTTCCTGCCAGCAGGCCTTAGCCAGCTCAGATTCTGCTCACCACCAATTCAGCCTGGGAACTGGGGTTTCCGTGTGTGTCTTTAAAGCTAAAATGAGTATTGTAGGAGATCAGTGGATCTTTCAAAATCCATTCAGCCATCTACATCTTTTGATTGAAGAATTTAACCCATTTATAGTTAACATAATTATTGATAGCTAAGATCTTACCACTACCATTTTATTGTTTTCTGACTGTTTTAAAGATTCAGTACTCCTTTTATCTTGCTGTCTTTTTCTATAGGATAACATTTTGTAACAGTGTGCATTGACTCCTTTATTATAATCTTCTTGTGTAATTACTACATGTTTTTCCTTTGTGGTTAAAGTGTTGCTTACATAAAGTATCCTTTATTTGCAATATCCTGTGTTACATTGATGGCAGCTTAACTGTGATAGAATTTCTAAGCTTTAATTAGTCCTATTGTACTCACAGTTTAGGTTATTGGATTATTGTATCCAATATTGTTATTAGATACACAATATTTTATGTTGTGTATCCAAAAACAAATGATTGTATCTATGGTTTTATTAATACTTTTGTAACTTTTAAACTAGAGCTTTAAATGAGTTACATACCTCCATCACAACATTAGAAAATCTAATTCTGACTATTTATTTCCTCTGACCAGTGAATTTTATACTTACATCTATGATTCTATAATGTTAATTAGTAATCTTTCATTTCTACTTCAAGAACTTTATTATTGTTTGTAAAGCAGTTCTAGTGGTAATAAACTCCCTCAGTTTTTGTTTGTTCACAAAGTCTTTATCTCTCTTTCTTTCTGAAAGGAAGCTTTGCTACTTCCAAAATAGTCTCTTTGTCTTTGAGTTCTGACGATGTAATTATATGTCTTGCTGTAGCCCTTTTTGAGTTTAACCTATTGGGAATTCTTTAGGCCTCATGAATCTGGATGTCCATTATGCTCCCCATTTGGGAAGTTTTCAGCAACTATTGCTTTAAATATATGACGTCCATCTGGATAAGGTCTAGCCATTGTTAATATAACAAGAACAGTTTGTATGACGTCAATGTACCCTGACAGCCAAGGAGAGTGGACTGGAATGAGCATGCATGAACAATGACAACTTCACCATACTAGTCAGTGGGGATGGTAAACACCATGGAGTGAACATGTGTACTGACTGTGTGGCCATCACATTCAAAATGACTGAGTGAGTAGAGCAATGAGTCTATATTGAATTTTGCATTAAGCTTGAACATTCCTCCATGGAAACTATTCAGATGATTCAGAAGGCCCAGCTATGACCAACTGGTGATTGGAAGCCTCATCACGGCAACGCGACTGCTTATGCATCACATCTCATGCAGAGTTTTTTGGTGAAACATTAAATCACCCAGGTGACTCAGTTCCCCTACAGCCCATATTTAGCACCCTGCAACTTCTGGTTTTCCCAAACCTAAAATCACCTTTGAAAGGGATGAGATTTAAGACCATCTATGAGATTCAGGAAAATACAACAGGGCAGCTGATGGTGACTGGGAGAATAGTAGATGGTCCCAAAGTGCCTATTTTGAAGGGGACTGAGGTATCACTGTCCTATGTACAATGTTGGTTGTATCTTCTATCTTCTTCAATAAATGTCTCTATTTTTCATATTATACAGCTAGATACATTTTGGAGAGACCTCATATATCCTTTTTTCTTTCTTTTCTCCTTCTGGGATTTCCATAATACATATATGGTTTCCTTTTATGGTTTCCTACTAATTCCATGGGGATTCTTTATCCTTTGTTTCATTCTTTTTTTTTTTTTTTCCATTTTGCTTCTCTGAGTAGATAATTTAAATGACTCATCTTCTAATTCACTGATTCTCTCTTCAGATTAGTCAAGTATGCTTTTGAAGTCAAGTATGCTCTTTACTGATTTCTTCTGTTCAGTCCTTGTATTTTTAGCTCTAGAATTTCTGTTTGACTTTGATGATTTCTATTTCTTTGCGGAATTTCTCATTTTGCTCTTGCATTGCTTTTTTAATTGTGTTTATTTGTTTGTCTGTGTGTTCTTGAAGTTCATTAAAATACTCTAAGAGTATTCTTTTGTCAGGTTTCCTAGTAGGGCAGGTCTGGTTACTAATCTTAAGAGTAGGTAGTGCTATGTATTAGCTTTAATGACCTGCTGGGGTAGTAGAACAGTCCACATGTCTGGTATGGCTAGCTGTTTGGTGACCTGAAATAGGCAGATCTGTGTACCAAGTTGTTAGGCTAGATGGGCCAACTGGCTTTGCTCTACAGATAGGCAGAGGTGCTGGCTTAGCTCTCAGCTGTCACATTAGTGTAAATGTGTCTGTAGGATGTTGTATTTAGCTTTCTACATATTCTAGTTAAGTTTCCTGGTTGGGTGGCTCTGAGTGCTGTATTCAGCAGTGTTTGGGGCTACAAATTAGTTTCCTTGCTTGACTGGGGCCACAGAACAGGCTCCGATGCTGGCAAGATTTACTGATTGGGTACAAAATCATACAGACCTATATACCAAGCTCCTTGGCCAGATGGGGCCACTGACCTAGCTCTATATGGGCAGAAATACTGGCTAGGCTCTCTGTTTGAATACTACTGAACCATGAAATGTCTCGGGTGCTCTGTCCAAGTTTTCTCGTCAGGTAGGGAGGAGGGCAGCACTCAATTGTAGGAAGGGCTATGAATTAGCTTCCCCATCTGAAAGATGCCTGTTCCCAACAGAACAGGATACCAAGCTGGCAAGACTCATTGGTGGAGGTCACAAATAAGGCAGAACTGTGCAATAAGCTCCCTGGCCAGATGGGTCATTGCTTTTGCACTATAGAAGGTCAGAGTCACTGGATGAGCTGTCTGATCAAGTGCTACTGGGCCACACTGTTTTGAAGGTGCTCCAGATAGGCTTCCTAACTGGATGGGTATAGGGATTAATGGTGGCAGTGTGGGGGCTATGAATTAGCCTCCCTGACCAGGTGGGGCAGCAGAGCAGGCTCTATGGCAACAAAACTTGTTTTAGGGATTCCCAACTCAGGCAGAATTATATACAAAATTCCATAGTCAGATGGGTCTGCCAACTTGGCTTTGCAGAAGGGCAGAGCTGCTGGCCAGGCTCTCTGCTCAAGTGAGGCTGGGCTACACAACTTCCTGGGTATCTGTCCAGGTTTCCTGGTTGGTCAGGAGTGAGGGTGGCAACACTAGGAATTAGACTCCCTGCCTGGGTGGCATGGCAGATCAGCCTTCAAAGCCAGCAAGGCTCATTATGTGAGGTCTCAAATTGGACAGAAGTGTGTGCTGAGCTACCTGGCCAGAAAGGGCCACTGTCCTGGCTCTGAAGATGGGTAGCACTGCCCACTTAGTTCTGCTGGGCTACAGAGCTTCTCAGGTGCTCTGGCAAGGCTTCCTGTCAGGCAGAGCTGGGGTTACATTCAACAGTAGGCAGGTCTATGAAGTAATGTCCTTGCTCAGGGTGGAGGGTAACAGAACGGGATCGAAGGCCAACAAGACTCGCCATTTGGTGTCCCAAATCAAGCAGTGCTGTACACCAAGTTCCCCATCTGGACAGGACTTTCATCTTGGCTCTGAAGGTGGGAAAAGCTGCTTTTTGGGATTTCTACTTGGATGCTTCCGTGAGAAGGAACTGAGTCTGCCAAGATTCAAGTGCTGGTTGCTGGATAGGAGCCCTGCCCCTCTTCTCCATCACAATCTGACCTCCAGTAGTCAGCCCAACACATTCTCCCTGCAATCTTCATGAGGTAAGATCTAAATGAGCTTCCTGGGGAGTGACACACAATGCTGAGGGAGCTGGATGTCCGCCTTGGGCTCTCTGTTTCCCCCTGGGGAAAGCACGGGCCCAAAGGGGCCCTCTCAGTGTGATGCTGTGACATTACACTGGTGATGCAGTCAGAGTGCAGTCAGTCCTATTACCTCCTAATGCAGTCTTGCTTGGCCTCTGTGATCCAGGGAGGTACTTCAGCCTTATTCCAGTGTTCCAGGGTTTTCACAATGATGTCTTGTCTCTGGATAGTTGTTAGTTGATCTTCTTGTGAGGGGGACTGAGATCAGAAAGGACCTTTGTTGCCATCTTGATGCCGGTAGAGCTTCATTAGTTTCTAAAGATAAAATGTGGGATTAAGATTGGTGTTAAAGAGAGAAATTCAAAGACAGTGACTCAAAAGGAAAGAAAATGAAGAGAAAAATCACTTTCTTTTTTAAAGAGTCTATTTAATAATCTTAGAGTTTTAGAGTTATAAAGGAGGTTTTACAATAATAAATTTATTTTTCATTATTCTCATAATAAGTAGGAGAGTTTAGACAAGATGGCCCAGAAGCAGTGCCTTTCAATTACAGAACTGATATTTTTTCTGGGGTCGTTCTCTAAAAGACCCCAGAAAACTTTCTTTCACATTTTTATTTTAGTTCATAAAACTTTATTGTTTTCCCTTAGACCTTTCTGCACAGAAAAAAAGCCCTAAAACTTTAGTATGCACACCCTTTATCTTATTCACAACACTGGTCTCCAGAAACTCATTTTAGATTGTAGCACATGCACACAGAGACATACACACACTGACTGGTTTTCCCAAGATTGGGAATATTCTGGTAGAACCTTAGCTTCCCTCATCCCGACATGAAAAATTGCCTACTAGCATGTTTGACTATCTTTTGCTTCTCTCTAACTATTTCAATTAATAAAGAAACACATATATTTTCTTCTGAGTTATTTCTATTTAGAGTTTTTAAGCCTTTTGTATATTGAACCAGATGTCATCAGTCTTTTTATTACTTTTAACTGAGTTCAAGGGTCTAGCCGATAACTGGCCTAAAAATTCCTCTTGTCACAGAAATTAAACACAGACACAGATACACAGCAAAAAGCACACAAACGTACACACAGAGGCAAGCATATTGAGCTTACTTGCAAGAGCTTAGGTCTCCAAGTCAGCCAGCTGGCAGGAGCCCTGTCTCTGCCGAGCGCTTCTCTGGCTGCCTTCCGGCACCGCGGTCAGATGGCCACACACCCTCAGCGGAGCAGTGGAACCCTCCATGAAATGGAAATCTGCCACATCATGCCAGACCCAAACGTCTGAGAACAAAGAAACAAAACCAAACCTGTCCCTTTTGCTTCTCTTCCCTTTCTATTAAAATCTAACAGACACTTGAGATATTACGAGACAAGACAATTGAGGGATGGCTTTTTACAGTCTCTAGGAGAGTAACAGCAACCCAGTGAGAAAAGAGAATCGACACTAGATTAGACCGGAACGCCACAGCTTTCACGTGTTGAGAGAACCCCGATGAGACCCTTGCACGTTCAAATGGCCTTGGCTTGCGGCAACAGTCAACAATCAATCTCCTTACCTACACCCTCCTCTCACTCACCATTTTTACACAGACTAGAATGATTTCATGAAACCTTTCATTCCTTATCAGTGTTCATTAAATGAAAGAATGAATAGCTTGGATTCTAGACCCACAGTACTAGATAATTGAATATGTGATAATTGTCAAATAATTTATCCCGTTACTCTGTTTAAGCAAAGGGGATTAACTAGTTGACCAGAGTCATCTCAGCTTTAAAGTTCACTGACAAGGAGTGTGCAATTTAATTGATATGGAAAATAAGGTCCAGGCAGGTTACTTACCCAGTGTCTATATTGCTCAATACTGACAGAGATGGAACTTGGTGCTTGATGTCTTAGCATTGGCTTTGTTGTTCAACTCTCTCTTCCCATGGTTTACACTGCATACAATTTTGAACCCAAGACGGCTTTCCTCCCATTACTTGATATGTTTTGCTTTTATTAATAAATGTTTAAGGATTCAAAGTTCATTTTAAAACAATATAACACAATTAAATTTTGATGAAAAAAGTAAATAGAAAATATTAAATATATCTCTGAGCAACACATAACCTTTTGAATTTCCAGTAATTTCAATTATTATTGTTATTTCTCCTATGGAGAAGGGATTCCCATCCAGTAGTTTCCAAATGGGCTTCCACACCATGTCTCCTGAGATGATTTGGGAGGAGTCCTGATGCTCAGAGATCAACTCATGCTCCTTCAGTGATTTCTCAGAAACACGGCACCATGATTGCCTCAGAGCTACAAGGCTTAAGCAATGTCTAAATATTGTTTGTCATTGCAGTGGGTACTGAAAAAGCTAGTTTCTTACAGGGTTGAGAAACAAAACTATTTAAAACAATGGGAAAATTATATCTGCACAGGCAGGTTAGCAGTATGTAGGATGATGGCCTTGGAGATGATTTATTCATCAGTCTGGGTCAACACTGACTGTTTGGGTGATGAGGGAACCATCCCAATTCCAAGAATTTACTAGAAAAGGAATATAAAGAATAATACATTGATGGTAACTGTTCCATATTTCAAATGTAGTAAATAATAATTAAGGACTTAAAAGTATATGTTTCAAATTAAGGCTGACTAGACCTCAGTATTGAACCATTTAAAATATATCCACGAAGTCCTTGAAAGTATTTAGATATATTTGGACAAATTTGACTTGCAGCAGGATGTGTCACAAAAAATAATCATCTTTCATTTTAAAAATAGAAATATACTGATGCATAAATGTATTGCTTATAATGTATCAGTCTGCAGGGTATTATTTTGCTCATAACAGGAAATGGCAGAAGTAGGTAACTGTATTCTGGTGTAAAATGGAACTGAACGATCTTTGGCAATTACAATGCATAGACTATACTGGTCCCAGTGCAGGAAGCATAACAATTTGCATATTTTAATTTAGAGGTTAGGGACCCCTGTCAAAGTAACAGCTTGGACCAGGTCAGCAAGGAAAAATCGAGAAGAGAGAAATAATTGAAAAGGCAGTTCCCAACAAAATGAAATTTGTCTCGTTGTCACTTAAGGTTGTCTTCTTGTCTTTCTGAGGGAGCAAGGTCAGCTTACAAATGAAGGGAGAGTAGGGCATGGTAGATCACTGAGGACCAAAGGATAATTTTTTTAAATAACAGTGGCAATTGCAATATATATTTATGAAGGAGAGAGAAAAAGAATGCACACAGCTATTCAGTTAAGAGTCAGCAGGTGTTCTTTGAGTAGAAATATTGCAGACGTGTTCATGGCAGATCTTAACTTTGTCCTCAAAGACAAGCAGGTTACAGAGGAGATGAAGTGCTTAATAAAATAATTTAGTGTGACATATTGATATTGAAGGCTGGAGGCAGAAAAGGATTTGCAACAAAATTAAGGTGTGTCTCTCTTGAAACAGCCCTCCATTCCTTTCTCTGAGGGCTCATATAAGATTTTCATGAGAAAGGAGCCTGTTTTCTTTCTCTCTCCAAGTTTATGCAGAAACATAGATGCCAATGTAAAGTTCAACATCTGCAATCACATGAAAATCTCATTGGAAAATAGTCCAGAGGAAAGTCAAGTTGTAAAATATTGCCTTGGTTATGTTTCAGAGAGGTTTTAATCTCTCCAATGCCATGTGTTTTCAGTTAAAAATGTACATGAGTAAAAAAAACACAGGGCACCATCAGTGAAGAGAATTAGGCCTGGGAAATGTTAGTCTTAGATAGAGGCAGTGGAGGATGGCTAGAGCTACTATGAGAGCATAAAACAGAAGCCAATTTCCACTCTGAGTGGGGGCAAACACTGTCACCAGTATCTGGGTGTATTAAAAACCCTTGCTTGGGAAAATGAAGGTAAATATTTCATGCTCATGTTATAGTTTTACAATTTACATAAAAAAAGAAAAAGTAACCACAAAAAAGCCATATTCTGTGGCTGGCAAGCTATTTTCTGCGTGAACACAGTAGGAGGAAGCCTACTCATCATGAAGGCTCATTCTGTCTGTGGTTTTTAACTGGTGGAGCATCACAGGTCAGAATGTGCAGATAGGCAGGTAGGGAATGTGAAGTGCGTGAGAGCTCCCCTCTTCCCTGCTGAGTTGAAAATTAAGGGTATACCATAAATCTCTAGGTGAAGAATCAAAATATAGGGGTTAGAGTACTAGCTCTCTAGATGTGCAACCTTGGACAGATCAGTTAATAACTTCAAATTTTTGTTTCTTTCCATCCTGAACAAACACATTGCTCTACCTCATAGTTTACATGAAACTACATACATACAAAGTGTGTTATTTTAAACTAAAAAAGTATGTTGCAAATTTAACTTTTTCTTGTTAACATCCAGAATTGAATGGACATAATTGGCTTCTGGATTCTTCCAAACCCGTTTGCTCAGTCATTTTTCCCTAAAGCTAAATCTCAAACACCTATGCTTCCTCTTCGGCCTTAGTTGGCTAAACAGTGTTTTCACTGGCTCCTACACCGGCCTGTAGCATATCAAGAGGAGGAATGGATTTGTCCTCATAAGTACATTTTCAATATGAAGAACTGTTGCTCCAGAAACAGTCCCAAATTTCTGTCACCCGAGTGATTCTTCAACTCACTGTGATTTTTCCCCTCTGGAAAATAACATGAAAATGTATTAGTTACAAAACATATCTAATAATGAGGTCATGTGAAACATATAGATTCTGCTAAGAAGCTGCTAAGTGGCACTTTTGGAAAGAAAGTTTATAGAATATACTTGGCAATGCTGAGTATTTCCATTAAGAAGAAAAAAAAACGAAGAACGAAAGACCACACAACACTCACTATGAAAAGATATTATGTTTTCTCCAGAGAAGTAACACTTCCTCCTTTGTTCTGAAGGTTCTCCAATAACTTTAAAGCATTTTTGCAGATTACTTTACCTAAAATTATTAAAACTCAGAAACGTATCCATGAAGTAATAAAGTGGAAACTATTAGTAGGCCATTCAAACATCTATAGAAACAGTAGTCCTAAGAAAATGTGACTTATCTAAAACCTCCTAAAAAAGAAAATAACCTGATGGATCCAGAAATAGAATCTAAGATGGTGACTCTAAACACTGGACAACGCTTCCTCTCTTCAGCACTGTTATTGTTAACAGCCTCTGCACATAAACAACCTCCTGCTCCTCCAGGATGGCTGAGATCATGCTAACAAGCCATCCATTCTTTCCATAAGAAATGCTGCAGTTATGGTCAATGAGCTATTTCTTAGAATGTTCACGTGCCATTGCTAATACACACACAATGTCATTGTAAGTACAGATTACTTTTATTTGTTTTCTTAAACTAAGCTTTAGTTGAAATTTTAATTTTAAGCTTTAGCCTACGGTGTTTGCCTAAACTTCACACTCTATCTTTTTCTATTCCCACCTGTTCTTTCCTCCCTATATCCAATAATGAAGAACCAGACCATGGTAGAATGGATTTTTAACAGATTTTATAATTTAGCTGCTGTCACTTCCATAAAGGCTGTTTATTAAACTAACATGTATCATGGACATGAAATAGAATTTGGAAGGTTTGAAAGCCATTCAAACCTAACTATGAAAAAGATATCTGGTCATTCAATTATGTCAGGATTACGCTTGGCCTTAAAAATGTTTGAAAAACTGAATATTTTTAAGAAAAAATACTGGCAAAGAGCATCTCAATGCAATATAAGTAATTTGTGCAATTTATATGTGCCTTTTCCTACTACAATACTTTCAAGAAATGAAATAGGAAAAATAATGTTGGCTCTTCAAAGACCAGCTGAAGTTGTAGTTTAAAGGCCCTTTGCTCATGCGCATGGCAAAAAGGCTGTTGGCACACACTGGGTTTTAGGTCAGACTGGCACATGAGGGCAAAGACCATTACCAGCTCCATCTTCTTTAAATATGAAAGAGGATATTCTGGCTGCATTGTTGGCAGCCAGCAGTTCCTGAATCACCCTCTGCAATCTTTCATCACAATGCTCATGAAAATAGGAAAAGAGATGCAGCAACAATGGAAAAATAGAAATATTGGTAAAAAATGCATCAGGCTAATGTTGTATAATCAACTAAGGAAAGCTTAGCCTGAAGGTAGAACAGTAAAGCCTCTTGGGTTAATAAGGTGGGGGATTTCCATCTACACAGACTCACAGAGGCACAACCCACCTTTCCGTTTTGGGAAAGCTCCTCAATATAGGATCCCAACACATTGTTCCACTCATTGGCCCCACTTCAATCTTTCATGCATCTCTCTGACCAGTATTCCTCAGGAATGAGACACTACTGAGGAGAGCATGGATGTGGAAACCCCTTAGATCCAGATGGTGGAATGTGTATTTCACCATTTGGGGGTTTTGCAGTGTAAAAAACACAGACGACTTTAGGCTATATAGCATAAAATAAGGTTATGATGAGATAATTGGAACATCAGACCTTGAGATTGCTCCTCAGGCCAAAAGATCTTTTCTAAATGAGAGACAACACAGAACCAGAAAGTTGACTGGGGTTCTGAACAGAAATATTTCCCACATCTTCAGATCTGAAAGGATGATTCCAACTGGGCTCGGATAAATTTGATTAATACCAACAAAGAATAACATATTCTCACCAAAGACAAGAGACTACCTTGTAAGAATAAGTATTGAATGAAGTGATTTTACTACACAAAACACAGAAAGTATAGCACCAGAGGAAGAACATATTTTGAAAATATTTCTAATAAAAATATAAAAGTTTGTATATTTCTGTATGTATGCTCTAAAATTTTAGAAAAACAAGATTCCTATAGAACAAGAAAATTATAAATTATTATTATTAAAGAAGATTGAAATCAGGAATGAATTGGGGAGACAGAAATTAGAATGGTTGTTAACAAGGGCTGGGGTAGGAGAAAACAGGGAGATGTTCACGGGGTTCAAGGGGGCGGTTTTACAAGATGAGGAGTTTTGGAGGTGGTTGGTTACACAACATATGTACTCAACACTACTAAACTGTACACTTAAAATGGTTAACATGGTGAATTTTGTGTTATTGTGTTTTTATCAAAACTGAATTTTTAAAGAAACATAATCAAATATAAAAACAATAAGTGAATTGCATGAGGAATAAGCTAAATATTGGGTTGGCAAACACATTTGTTTTTTTCTGTAAGATGGCTCTAGCAGTGCTTACTTGTCTTTAACTTCTTTGGAAACAATTTTGTTAGATTGTATTGTGACAGCTGTCATATTAGTATGCATTTTAAGAAAGCTTATCAAAATGTGTGAATTTCTGTGCAGCCATTTTAATATTGAAGATGGAACATTTTCAGCATATTATGCTTTATTATTTCCAGAAAGGTAAAAATGCAACTGAAATGCAGAAAAAGTTTTGTGCATTGTATGGAGAAGGTGCTGTGACTGTCAAAAGTGGTTTGTGAAGTTTTGTGCTTAAGATTCCTCATTGGACAATGCTCTGTGGTCAGGTAGACCAGCAGAAGTTAACAGCAATCAAATTGAGACAGTTGAGAACAATCAACACTATATCATGCGAGAGAGAGCTGACATACTCAAAATATCCAATCAATAAAGTTATTGGTGAAAAGGAAAGATGTGTATTTACTTTATAGGAAAAACTAGGGCCTTTTGGGCCAACCAAATATATCGGAGGTAAAGAAGCTTGCTATGCAGTTCGTTGAACAAGAACGTGAGTTTTGGATTAAAGAGTGTCTAATTTTATACCCTCTTTCCACTATTTTACCTTGGAAAAGTTACTTCATCTCTGAAGCCCTTATATTCACCTTTAAGATGGATAATAATAATAATAATACATTCTTCATAGGTTTTCTGGTGAAAGTGCATTGAGACAATACATTCAACATCTTTAAATGGAATGGCAAATTGTTAAGTGCTCAATAAATATTATTATTAATATATTAAAAACTAAAATTTAATCACAAAACTAAAATTGTTAATAGAATTAATAAAGAACTGTATCAGCATTATAAAATGGAGCTTTCAATAAAATATAAAAATTTGAGTGTTGGTCTTAGGACGCAGAAGAAAAATATAAGCACATGGAAATAATAAGTGTGGTTAAATATAAAAGTCAGACAAAAATATTTAAGGTATACTTCATTGGTGGCATAATAAATAAAAGTAATAAATAAATTATAATAGAAACCAAACTTTCTAAGCTAAATATTTTGGCATGCAGAATAAATTACCTACCAGACAAGTAAATGGAGAAAAAACAATTCGACATATGTTCATATGCTTTTTTTATTGTTGTTTAGTTACAGTTGTCCCTATTTCTCCCCATTACTATCCCCTGCCCTACCCACCCCCACCTCCCACATATGTTCATATACTTTTGTTTTCTTTTCCATATATTTGTAGTTTCAACTTCTTAAAGTAATCTCCTTAATTCTATCCAGGCGAAACATTAAAAAAAAGTCACAACAAAGCAAATAACAAAAGCCATAACAGTTTCACAGTTATCTTCAATAACACAAAAGTCTAGAAACCATTCGAGCAACATTGGGCCTCACAATCTCAATTGCCACCTGAAGTCAGGCAGGTAAGAGAAAGAGGGAAGTTTCCAGTCGTGCAGGTAAGTGCTGTGGTGAACTGACTACAGGTTCAGACAAAGGGCAGGGAAGTTGCCACTTGATTCTGGTTCTGTATTGCTCTGCGAGAATGCTATTCTAGAGCTGCCAGCTATTCAACCTTTTGAGAAAAGCCAGAAATATGAGTTTTTATGTGAAGTTTCCACATTTTTAATGCCATCAACAAATTCACATTTTCTGCTAATACTCTATAGGCCATGAAAAACACATCAGTAGGCACTGTATTCTCTCAACTAATACCTGGTCACCAGTTTATATAGAACAGAGAGACAACCTAAATGAGGAAGTTCCATTTCTGGCTAAAGATTTTCTTCATGTATAAAAGAAAAATATATTTTCATACATTGATCACTTATTTTTCTATATTTCATATATTGCATTTCTTTTTCCCACCCTTTTGTTTTTAACATTATTTCTTAATATGTATACAATGGATATCTTTTAGGCAGCTTATAGTTATAACTTGCTTTTAAAAAATCTAATCATGCAATACCTCCCTTTTCACAGGGTTTTTGGCCATTTAGATTTAATGTGATTATTGACAGTGCTGACATTTGTTTTCCATTTGTCCCATCTCCTCCTTGTTCCTTTTTTCTCTTTTCTGCCTTCTTATTTGAGTGCTTTTTAATGACTCCATATTATTTTTTGTTGGTACATTAGTTATGACTCTTTATTGTGTTATTTTAGTGCTTACTTTAGAATATAAATTACATTTATGAACATATCACAATTTAACTTCGAGCGATAATATACAAAGTCATGTACTATTACAAACTTAAAATGGTGTTTTTCATTTCTGCCCTCCCAGCCTTTGCACTATTGTAATTACATATTTTGCTTGGACATACAAACCATATTATTCATTGTAAGTAATTTTTCTTTAAGGGGAAGATTCTCATTTAAAGATAATTAAATAATTTTCTTAGAAAGCTTTCTATAAATATATAATTAACATTTCCAATGCTCATCATTACTTTCAGGTTTTGAATGTTTGGAAAGACTTTATGTAATCTTTGTGCTGGAAATATATTTTCAATAGGTAAATATTTTAGATTGACAGTTTTTCATTTACTACTTCTAGTTTGCATTAATTCCAATGAGAAATATGCTGTCACACTTATCTTTGCTCTTTTGTATCAAATGTTTTTCCCCGCCTCTTTTTGCTTTAAGATTTTCACTGATTTTAGGCAATTTGTGCTGTAACTGTGTAAAGTCTTCTTCATGTCACTTGCACTGAGGTGTATTGAAATTCTTGGAATTTTGGAAGCATAGTTTTCAGCAAATTCAGAAAAGCTATTATTTTTCAAATATTCTATCTGTACCCTTTCTTTCCTTCCTTTCAGGGACTCCATGCGTACATTTGTTCCAGAGCTCACATGATATTATGTCCAAATTTTTCAGCCTTTTGTTTTTTATACCTTTCCTTTATTTTAGGTGGTTTCCATTGATGTCTTTAATTTTACTAATCTTTTCTTCTGCAATTTTTATCAGACATGAATGAATCCCATCTGGTGAATTTCTCATCTCAAATATTTTAGTTTTTATCAGTACAAGTACAATTTACATTTAAAAAAAATATCTTGTGTGTTTTTACTTAACATGTTCAGTCTCTCCTCTAGCTTCTTAAACATATGAAATACAGACATAATAGATTTTTAAAATATCCTATCTAGCATTGAGAGCCTAGCATCAGGCAAACCTGGGAAAGAAGAACCTCACCCCCAGGGTAATCTTTCCTCCCCCAGTGGATTGCTGGTGATGTAGTTTAGAGCCCCTGACCTTTCGTATCACTAGTAGAACTCTGGCAGTCTTCATATATTATTTTTGCTCTATTCTCTCCTTTTAGGACTCAGTCATATTTCTCTCTTCTAGGACTGAGTTAAATTTTTTTTCTTTCTGTAAAAGGCTAGATAGCGAATACTTTATGTTTTGCAAGTCATTTGATGTGTCAAACTACTCAGCTCTGCCAGTGTTGTAAGGAAGCAGCCATAGACAGATGATATGTAAATGAATAAACTGGCTTATGGTAAATATATCTTCTCTAGCTAGTGTTTCTTTTATCAGTAGATAACATCCTTCTTGGCATTAAATTATGTTTGTCAGGTAATAAGATTATTATGTCAGTTCTCTTTTGGTTCACATTTGCTTGATACATCTTACTTTTTTCTTATAGGCAACATACTGTTGGATCTTTTTTAAAAATATATTATTAGCATCTACACCTTTTTAACTCATATGTTTAACTCACTTTTATAAGTAATATAATTACTAGATAAATTTAACTACTGTTATATTAGCACTTATTTTTCATATGAACTTCACAATGTTTTCCCTTTTTCCTATTTGTGCTTTCTACTTGAAAAATTGTAATTTGTTCTGCTGTTTAAAATTTACACATGGCATTTGTTTTTTATTATTATGGCAGTGTCCTTCCCCAAAGACCCATGATCATGATTTTCTTTTTTATCTTTTTTATTTTATTTTATTTTATTTATTTCTAGAGAAGGGAAGGGAGAAAGAGAGGGAAACATCAATGTGTGGTTGCCTCTTGAGCGCCCCCTATTGGGGACCTTGCCAGCAACCCAGGTGCTCAGTCCACTGAGCCACACCAGCCAGGGACATGATTATTTTCTTATAACAAATTTTTTAACTTACATCATTATACACACAGATACACACACATAAATGTGTGTGTGTGTATATATATGTTTCAAATATATTCTATATATTTTTCTTCCAATAGCACAATAAATGTACCTTTCTTCAAAGGACATTTTCCCTGACAAGACAAATATATTAATTCAATCTTATTCCTCAGGTTCCCTACCTCATCAAACTGAATCATGTTGATTTTAGTTCTGAGTTATTATATATTTACTTCATTTGCTGTAGATTCTCTCTCTCTCTCTCTCTCTCTCTCTCTCTCTCTCTCTCTCTCTCTCTCTCTCTCTCTTTCTTCCCCTCACACACACACACCCCTCCTTAGTGTTTGTCCACAGTAACAGTGACTGTGAGCAGTTACTGTAGGCAGTTAGACATTGAGCAAAGACGAGGGGTCAGGGATAGAAGGTCACCAGGGCAGAAAGCCTCGGGTGCCTAGCATTGGGCAAAACTGGGAAAACAAGAAGCTTTCCTCCAGGGTAAACTTTCCTCCCCGAGCATATCACTGGTCATGCAGTTTACAACCCTGACCTTTCATCCTTTCATATTGCTAGTCAAGTGGATTAGACCCCTTGATCTTCCATATCACTGGTCATGCAGTTCAGACACTCTCCTGACCTTTGTTCCCCTGGCTTTTCACTAATCATGTGATAGACCCCATTAGAGAAGGAACAAGGAGCCAAAGAGTGGCCTCATTTGACTCCCATGCAGACCCTTGCATGACTGCTCCCATAACTATGAACCCCCAGGGATAACATCTAGGTGTCAGCTGTGTTTCTGCTCTAGTCCTAGAAAAGCAGAAAATCCAGACCAGTGATGCCATAGCTGACATCAGGACCAGCTGCACTGACTAATGACCCCTTGCCCTGGCACCGACCAATCAGTGAAGACCATGACCCTGAGGAGACACACCTGGGAAGCTGAATATTCTATTGGGATCCCTCCCTGAGATCTCCAGGTACCCTTAAGACTGAGGACCCAGTGAGGTTCTCTGTAGGGAGCACACTCATGCCTTTAATGCCTTTACTCCATTCCCTTCCCCAGGCATGTTTTCCTTGCCTTTCTCCTGGACTCCAGGGATCCTTCCTTTGCCTTTGTGGCTTATTTCTTGAGCCCATTTCTTCTACAGCTCACTTCTTCGACCTCTGTGACTTTCTCAATAAACATTTTCTTATAGTCTGAGTCTTGACTCTGAATTCATTTTTAGCCAGAATTCAAGTACTAAGGTAGCACAACTGAGGTTTGGTCTGACTCTACCAGTTTAACACCTGGTGCTCTTTTTGCTACCATCAACATTGCCACATGGTTTGATTATTTTTCTTATCATATCTTGTCCATCAGCTTCTGGATTTATTTTTTTTTCTAATTTGACTTTATTCTCTAAAATGTTTTTAATTGGGGTATTTGTTCCTTCCTTTGCTTTCTAGTCAGCAGCATTTAGAATTTCTTTTCTTTTTATCTTTGATAGTTTTAAATTTAATTATACTTTCTAGATGTGAGTTTTTTAATGTCAATCTTATTGGGCACTCAGTGGGCCTTCTAAATCTAAGATCTTTCACTTTTTAATTCTGAGAAAAATTTCTAAGTTTTTTATACATAGTATTTGTATTTAGAATTTTCTTGTGGCTTTTAATTCTTCTTTTATATGGCCAATATCTTCTAATATCTCTATATCTATCGTACATTTTTAGTTTTTTATCCATCAGTTCTAATACTTTTGCTCAAGTTGGTATACATTGTAGAGTTCATGCTGCCTTTTAGGTATTTGTAGGCCTTTCATCTATTTATTTTGATGTGTTCATGATTTCCTGGTGCATCAGCTACTCTATTTCAGCAGGTTCTCTGAATAGAAAGTCTTGAATTTCTGGAAATGTGTCTGGACAAGAGCCAAAGGTCAGGCTTCAGTCTATGTAAAATCTGGTGAATTATAAATAGAGGAGGGGTTAAGTCCTTGGGCAGATAGTCCCAGGCACAGGAAGAAGCTTTGCGGACTCCAGACTGTTAACTGTCACTCTCACAGGAGTTTCATCTGGTCAGTGATTTATGTCTCATTTTTAATGGTAACACAGCAATGGGAGGAGACAGTCTCCCTAGGTTGATCTCCATCAGCTAATGAATATTGAGGGTTGGAAGGAGAAGAGTGAATGCCCCGAGGGCAGCTGGACAGTCTTAACCTTTTTTAACAATCCATCACTCAGACAGGACTTCTGTACTGCCTCATTATTATCTTAGGGATACCACTTCAGCGATCTGAGCTGCTGTAGCAGTTTTCCGGTGAATGGCAAGGTGAGGCCTGTCCAAAGACAATGCATAAGAAAGGCAAGTGCAAAATTTGAAAGGATTTTCTCCAGTGTATCTCCTCAAGATCTGGAGTCATCTCTGGAGCTTTTCCATAGCAGGATGTGACTTTCTACCCTTTGCCACACACAGCAATTCCAGACATGTTTCAGCCTCCTCAGGGCCTCCTGTTCATTATTTTATTTAGCTTCTCAAAAATGTTTTCCTGTAATGACAATATTACCCAACAAACTTTAAGGATGATCTGAGGGAGCTGAGCCAGCAGTATAAGCCGTTTCCCAATCTTGGCAGGAACTGGAACCCTTTAGTTAGTTGCTTAGTAAATTTTATAAATACTTTGTATTTGCTTGTTTGTTTAACAGTTTAAAACCTTCCTTCCAACATGGGTTTATTTGCATAGTTTTCTGCTCAAGGGCTGTTATATATTCATTGATACCATTTTACCTTTAAGAGTTCTGTGCCAAAAAGTGGCATCCATTTCAATTAGAGCTATACTAGATTATATTACTGTCTTTTAAAGTGAAGGAAAACGGGAGAGCTTGGGCTGAAATGGTTTTATGTTGCTGGGTCTCTCATTTACGATAGTGCTCTCCTGGTAGTAGTTGAAGCTGACAATAGAGCAGACTGTAGTGTGAAAAAAGGTGAATTACATTTTGCCTTCTCCTCAGCCTCCACTTCGGTGCATTTTCAAAATTAGGTATCAAAATGCAAAAATATAAAACAAATGAAAATGCAGAAATTACTACTTGCACAATGTCTATACAATTTTAATTCTAAACATCTCTAAAAACTCTTCTAAGATTACATATATTTTTTGTAAAGGGAGGTGGAATGGATCATTTGAATTACAAAAAAGCCTCGATAACCCCCCACACATCAATTTACCTGCGAACAAAAAGATTCACACTGAGAAAATGGAACTTGGGACTATTTGATAAATTGCTACAGACTACTTGAATATTCCATTAGCAAAATAATAGCTCGTTATGGAACCTCAGAAGAATATAGTGTAATTACAATAGTACTCTCCTCCCTTAGGGGGGTGGGAGGAATGCAAATGTTAAAAATGATAGCTACTTAACCAATGTTAGGGGAAAATGCCTCAAAACAAACTCAGAGGTTATGTGATTTCTGGAATTCAGTGAACTTTTTGTAGTTTCCGCTAGCTTTAATTAATTAAATGTGTTTCTGCCAAGCAAAGATTATTTGCATTCCTGGACTCATAAGTGTGGTAGGCAGTTAAACAGACATGAGCAGAGCAAGGAGATGGGCCAGATACAGAAGATCACCAGAGTGGAAAACCCCCGATGCCTAGCAATGGGGAAAACAAGAACCTTGCTCCCAGGGTAACCTGTCATCCTCTAGCATATCACTGGTTATGTGGTTTAGACCCCTGAGCTTTTATATTGCTAATGATGTGATGTAGATCCTCTGGGCTTTCACATGGCCAGTCATGCAGTTTGTACTCTACCTGACCCTTCTTCTCCTGGCATTATATTAGCCATGTGGGTTAGACCCTCTAAAATAGGGAAGGAACAGGGGGCCAGAAAATAGCCCTTAAATATTAAACCCTCAGGACATCGATGTTCGGATCTACATCAAATACATCTAGGCCACAGTTCTGTTTGAGGTCCAGGCCCAGAAAAGCAACACAGCCAGACAAGTGATGCCACAGTGGCCTCAGGACCAACTGAACTGACTAATGACTCCCTGCCCTGGTGCTGGCCAATTAGGGGAGACTGGCGGAAAGGACATACCTGGAAAGCTGATGGATATGCTATTGAGATCCTCCCCTGGAACCTCTCCTAAAATTTTCACATTTAAAACCCCTTAGGACAGAGGACCCAGCAAGCTCTCCCTTCTGCAAGAATGTCCACTCCTCCCCCTACTTCCCCCCCAGGTGTGTTAACCTTTATTTTCCTCTCTCCTAAGCTCCAAGGACCTTTCTTTTGCTTTTGTAACTTGTTTCCTGAGCCCATTCCTCCTACCTCTGTGACTTTCTAAATAAACTTTCTCCTAGAATTTGATTCTTGGCTCTGAAGTATTTCTTAGACAGAACTTCAGGTTGTTGAACCAAGGTCCAATCTGACCCCTCCAGTCTAACACCTGGTGCACATTCCATGTGATAGTGATGTTAGAATTGTCATCAACGTTGTTATATTTTTCTGTAAGCCATACCTGGATATATTGAAGAAGTGATGGCAGAGTCACACTCTCAGTCCCAGATGAGAACATTTTGAGTAGTTGATAATTGACCAGAGGTGCTAAGGTAGAAAAGATCAGAAAGCAGGTCTGATGGAAGGAAAGAATGAAGGAGAGAGTGAAGGAGGAAAGAGAAAGAAAAAAGGTAATAGTGAAAAAGCAGCCTAGGATCTAACATATAAATATGATGACTTCTATCACAGAGTTGAAATACAAACTACTAACAACATAATTCTCAAAGTTCTTGAGTTAATGAATTTGTAGCAAATGTTCTTCTCTTGCTACTAAACCAAACATGCATAAGTGAATAAATGAAATTCATTTTTCATTAAGGATTTAGCTTCATTTTTTTCAGACCTAAGGTGGTTAATAGTGATGTTCAATAAACCACCTGGGAACAGCTAAATTGTGCTAATCAAGACATTTAACCCTTTAAAGTTAAAAGTTGCTTTAAGAAAATTAAAGGTATACTTACTAACTTTAGCCAAGACAGCACAAATTAGATTTTAAAAGACCAGAATTAACTTGGGGTTTTTATTCCTTTTGTAAAGCTGGCATATTGGCCAAAATATAGGTAATTTGCAAAATATTTCAAGGCAAGAATTTCACACTGAGCATGTGCTCAATTAGCAGGTATGTGTGTGTTGTGTGCCCTGCCTTTGAGCAGGCTCCTGAGCCTGTTGAACCTGTGAATGATTGAGGCCACAATGTCCTGTCCTCAACAGCCCTGCTCAGCTCCTGTGGACTCCTGCCTATGGCTTCTTTTATGGAGTCGATCCATCTCATATTTGGTCTTCCTCTTTTCCTGTTGCCTTTTCTTGTTACCAGCATTAATGCTTTTTCTAAAGAACTCTGCCTTCTCACAATGTGTCCAGAGATATTTCAAGCTTCATTTGTTTTAGGATCCATCTGTTTGTCTTTCTAGCAGACCAAGGTATCTATAGGACTCTCCTCCAAAATCATATTTCAAACAAATTAATTTTTATTCTATTAGCCACCTTCACTGTCCAACCTTTGCACTCATACATATTAATAGGTAATACAAGGGTGTGGGTGATCTTAGCCTTGGTCTTTGATGAACCATATTTATTCTTGGTTCCCTAATTCTTTCCTAACGTTAGGCATATTCATACCTAACCATACTGCTACATTTAATATCACTCGGCTGAACATGAATTTTATAATGGCCCCAAATTTCTCCATGGGAAGTATATTTGAAAAGAATCGTGGTCTGTCCTGTCTCCATCCTGCCGTGAGGATCACCAAAGGCAAATTTCACCTCCAAAATAATTAAGAAAAAAATCTACATGGTCAAAACAACAAATACAGAACAGTGGTGCTTGTCAGCATGCCTATGACATTTTATTCAAATCCTAACTAACAAGATGAGGATAATAGGGCCTTACTCAATTGATTTATTGCCACACTGTCAAACCTAGAACTACATGCACACTCAATAAATATTTGCTGAATAAATAATATTATGAAGAATATGTGAAATAACATGTTATAGTAAGACTGTACATCTATATTTAATATGTATATAGTCACTTTACTTGTCCATTATTTGTAGTAGTGTTGGTATTCAGTGGCATGGACAGTCCAAAATTATGACTATTTAAATGCAGAAAGTCTATATATTTAAGAACAAATGATTTTACTTTCTAAAAATAATTTTCTTAGACAAATTAAAATACCCTTGTACTTCTTCCATGCACATTAGTAGTGAGATGGGAAAGTGACTAGGAATATAATTTAAAAATTAGACTGAATACCATAAGCAGAAAATCAAAGGTGATTTATTTAGCATTCATCTGCAATGATATTACCTAAAGATTCAAGAAAAAACTTTTTGCAATATTTTTCAATTTTCTCAGAAAATGTTTTTCATATTTTCGATTGACTGAAAATTATTTTAGAAGGATGAAGTTCTTGTTCTTGGTAATGTGGACTAGGCATTTTTTTGTCTCTCCAATTAAAAGCAACTATAAAACCTGGATCGAATGCAGGGAGCAACTATTTGTGGGCTCTGTAAAATAAAAACACTTGACCCTTAACACAGGTGTGAACTGCTTGGGAACATTTATACATGGATTTAAAAAACTGAGGACACTAGCTCTTCTTGTCTGTCAATTTCGTACCTAAGGATGCAAACAATTGCAATTTGAAAACTGTAGTTTCACATTCCCAGCCATGGATCAAAAATACTGTTTCCACAAAAATACTGCCTGTGGTTGAAATCTGTGGACATGTAGGGCCAACTGTAGTTAAGTTTTGGGGGAGTCAAAAGTTATACTCGGATTTTTGAGTGTGCAGGGAGCAGCGCCCTTCCCCCACCTTCCCCTCTGCATTGTTTCAGGGTGGAGCTGTAGTAGCAAGAGGGTTGGAGATGACTATCAGACTTTCAAAATTTACCAAACCAGCGGTGAGTTCTTTTTTTTTTTTTTTTCCTCTCTCTGGTATCCGCTGATCTGGACCTAACACTGCTATAAACCTGGACGTGAGTACTGTGGTACACTGGAAGTAGAGAAAGCTGCAGGAGAAGCCTGGCCTGAATTTATAATCTTCAGAAAGAGTGATAGGCCCAAATCCCTATCTCCACAATTTTGTCCCCTTCTGCACCAGCACCCAGGCAATCGCATGGCAACAATGGGGACTGGAGTGACGGGAGATGCACTTAACTCTAAATTAGCTGGAGTCCCATAGGGCCAGACCCTCTCCATTGCTTTCCTCTCTCTATCATCCCTGTACTTGGCTGAGGATGCGGGCTGTCGTTCACCTTTTTTCCCCAGCTCCACTCCTTTTGGCCCTCCAATGAGTCAGACGTTAGAACTTTTGGTTATTGGTACATAGTTACTTGATATTCTGTTTATTTTTTTTCATATTTTCTAGTCTCTTTATTTTTTTTTTCTGTTCAGTTTGAACAATATTTATCTGTTGATCTTCAAGTTTGTTTTCCTCTGCCATCTTTCCTTTGCCATCTCGCTTCTATTGAGACCATTCCCTCACATTTTAATCTCGGTTACTATATATTTCAGTTCTTAAATTTCCATTTAGTTCTTCTTTATGTCCTCTATTCCTTTTCTGAGATTTTTCTATCCTTCCATTTGCTTCAAGGACATTTCTGTTACCTTTATTTTTTTTTTTGAGAATTTTATAACTACTTGAAAGTTTTTGCCAGAGAATTCCAATATCTATGCCATCTCAGACTGTCTTCTTCTATGCAAGTTGAGATTTTCCAGGTTCCATATGTACTGAGTAATTTTCAGTTATATTGTGGACAGTTTGAATATGATATTGTGACTCCGGGTCTAGGTGAAACCCTACAGAGTGTGCTAGTCTTTTTGCTTCAGCAACAATCAGCTTGATTGGTTCAAGTCACAAGTTTCTTTTTCTTTTTTCAAGTTATATTTTATTATTTATGCTAATACGGTTGTCCCAAAATTTCCTGCTTTGTCCCCCTCCACCCAGCCACCCCCACTCCCTCAGCAAGAAATATTCCAAGTGATGAAAAGCAAGGACCTACAACCTAGACTACTCTACCTAGCAAAGCTGTCATTTAGAATGGATGGGCAAACAAAGAGCTTCCCAGACAAGAAAAAGCTAACGGAGTTCATCACCACCAAATCAGTATTACGTGAAATGTTAAAGGGTCTTCTTTAAGAAGTTGTAAGTTTTGACCAGACTGCTTTGGTCTCATTGTCTGGTTCTCAGGTCCTTTGCTGTGCTATTCAAATCTGTCCCACATGTCACCCAATCAGGAACTGGGGCAGTGGCCTACCCCATCATTCAGTTCTCAAAGTCTGTGTGTACGATTTAGATTCGGTTCCACTCACATGTAGCTCAGGTGAGCACAGGAGTTCATACACAAATAAAAGGAGGTGTTTTCTTAAGCTCTTCCTTCTCTGCTATCACCTTGGTAGTTTCTGTTTCCTTCGGGCTCCCGTTATTCAGTCCTCTGGTCTGAAAACTGAGGCTACGACAGATCTGTTCTGCTGTTCACTCCTTGGTTGTACACACATTGTGATCGAGGGGTGGGAGCAGGACAAAGGGGAAGGGGAAGCAGGGAAGGAGAGTGTGTAGGTGCAGTAACTGAGGCTCCTCCCCTCATTTTGAAACCACAGCTTCTTTATGTGGGGGAACATTTTCTTCCCTCAACTTTATGAACTCCTACTGGGTCCCCCATTTGCACTGCAACTACTACTCTTGGATCACTTGTGGGCTGAGGCACCAGAGAGGGAGCGAAGAAAAAAAAGAACTAAAATGGGACTTCCATGCTCACTCTAAGCATTAGGCAACCTTCTTAGCACTTCTCAAGCCAGAGCTAAAGTACTTCTCCTCTATTTCTGTCTGTGCCAAGGACCTCGTTAAGTTCTCAGGCCATGTTGAATTTAGGTCACAGAACTTAGAGTCTAGAGGGAAATACGATTGGTGAACTCACTCTCTGATGGTAATTTGAACTCTGATTTTCTTTTCCAATCCACTTGCCACTATTTCATTTTCAGAGTCTTCAAACAGCTGCTCCATGCACATTCTTTCCAGGTTTTAAAGCTGAACTCAGTGAGAGAGATAAAGTGAAGAGTGCTTAGTCCATGAACGAATCTCTCTCTTTTCTGTGCTCACCTGAGCTGCATGTGAGTGGATCTGAATGTAAACAGAACACACAGACTTTGAGAACTGAATGATGGGATAGGCCACTGCCCAAGTCCCTGACTGGTGCGTGAGTGACACGAGGGACAGTCTCTTTCCTCTCTAGCTTTCATTTTCACTCTATCTATCTATCTATCTATCTATCTATCTATCTATCATCTATCTATCATCTAACAATCCCTACCTTAGATTGCACTGGCTTCGATGATTTATAACTATAAATTAATAATAAAGATAAACATAAATTAAAACTTCGATTTGTAACTATAAAGTTATAAATGGTTGATCAACATTTTATTTTGGCAGCCCCATTTACAATTTGAGTTAAAGCTTTTTAACCCAAAAACTAATTGCAGGATTCTTTCATATAAGATATTCAAGGAGTAATGAGTTGGTTTAGGAAAGTGAGTTAGTTAATGCGGTGCACAAATATCCTGCTGTAAAGCTTATGATTTAGACCTTTATTATTCTGAATAAATGCATGTTTTAAAGCACATGGCGTCTACCCACCAGAAGCTTGAATCCCTTTGATAGTATTTTTGTTAACTGGCAATCATTCTAGGATGAATCTAGAAATGCCACTTTTGTAGGCAGTTTAATTTGATTGCTATGAAATTCTTCTCTAAATTAAGGCCAAATCAAATTTTCTATGTTTTCAACTCATGTTTCCTTTTTCAATCTCTTGGGGTCTCAAAGAAGAGGACTTAAAAAAATCTATTTAATTTTTGTGTTTTTTTTTAGACAGGAAAACCCTTTAAACATTTGAAGACAGCTTAGCTTTCCCCACTTAAATATTCCTGGTTTCTCTGAAAGCTTTTCATATAACAGCCTATGGACATGTTTCTCTGGGTGGTCTGCAGACCAGCTGTTGCAGAATCTTTTGAGGTTCCTATTTAAAAAATGCCGATCTTAGGTTTCCGCTCAGATGTACTGAAACAGAATGTCAGATTACAGAGCCACGGCTCTGTGCTGTGGGAGTCGGGCCCCAGCTGGGCTCAGTGTCAACCTGTTCTGCCCTCCTTTTCACGGAGTTTTCTCTGCCCATCAAGTGAATACCAGTGGGGAACTCACCCTTAGAATCTCAAAAGTACTTTAAAAATGTTTCCAGAAATTGGCAAGAGCACATACCTTGGGATTCCTGTATTCTCTGATGAATGATATAATTTATAGCAAGCAATGCGGCGAGAGCCAGTATCTCTGAGAGTCTGAAACACTGAATTTAAGTGATAAGTTTAAGGGGTCACCTCTGGGTCAAAAAAGTAACTTTGGAGAATGCGAACTGGAGGTGTGGGGCTTGGTAAGGACACTGTTGTTGTTGTTACTGCCGTAGCTGTCTGGGTCACACACTAGGTCCGTGGAGTCAAGTCCTCTGTTTCAAGGACGTGGCATCCACCTACCACGCACGAGCCGGAGAGGCAGAAGGAAGTTAGCTCTAATTCCTTCTTTGTGTCCTGATAGAAATTCTTGTATGAATTTCTATCCTCAGCAACAAAGAAGTGGCAGCTCTCTGGGAGAAGGAAATTTTAGCTCAGTTTCCCATTAAATTCTACTGAAAGTTTCAAAACAAAATACCAGGGACTGGACTCCATGTCTCGAGTTTAAGATTTAGTTGGTCTGGAATAAGGCCCAGACACCCATTTTGTTTAAGTGTTCCAGGTGATTCCAGTACACATCAGGGGCTGAGAATTACCATCCTAAATAATTAAAACAGAAGTACCTTCCTGCTGGCGTTTGTTGTCAAAAGTAATGTGAACACTTCCCAGTAATTGATAACAAAGTCATGACAAATATGGGGAGCTAGTTTATCCCCATATAGTAACTCCTGAAAAATATAGGAGTTACATTATGGGGATAAAACTCCTCTTTCCTAATCCACTGCCTTTGAAAAAGTAAAATAAAATTAACATTTCCCAGTTTGAATCTCTAGAGAAGAGAGAGAGGCATTTGAATTGTTTGTGAAAAAAAAATTCTCTTTGCAGGAGGGAATAAATAAAAGAAAATGAGTCCAGGGAGAACTATCTTTCACTTTACTTCTGAATCAGTAGGATACAGTGATAATTAGCCACTCATTTTTTTAAAAAAATGATTTTGTTTCATTAGCCTTTAACATTTAGTGTCTCCTACTCCTTCATTATTCAAACCCAGAGGGCTAAAGTAACTAAAAACAGTAATTGTTTTCGGAGATATAAGCTAAAATATGTCCTAGAGAATTTCAAAGACAAGTAGTTATTTATTCTACCCCTAGAAGCGTACATGTAATTGGGATTGTGGACCCAATCTCTTTAGCTTGAAATAAAACTAACATGTTTTTCTCATTTTTTACTCTCTGCATATTCGTACACAGTGGTTTTTCCCTCTTCTGAAAACAATACACTCTAGCAAAACCACATTATAACCAGTATTAACCTTGTTTTTTTTTTTTTTTTTTTCCTTTTCCCCTGCAAGTTTCAACTTTTACAGCTGTTGTGAGTTGTGGGCCAAATCAAAGATGAGAGGAGCTTTGTAGTTTCTGAAGTTTCCCCTTCTTTCCAGAAAGTAACAAGAAGTCTTGGGATGACTGAGCCACCGCCAGCCAGTGACAGATCTTGCAGACCCTGCCTCCCTCTCTTCTCTCAGGAGCTCAGCTGACTGAGGAATGCCACCTGTCCCCAGGCCACTGACTTTTCCCTGTGATCAAGAAATAACACAGGGGCAAGGATCCCTTTGTTGGTTCTGGGGAGTGCCCTAGGAATTTCTCATGTAGCCAAATGTGAGCAAACTTTGGTTGAAATTAATGCCAAGAGCAGAGTTGAGACACTGTAATGGCCAGCTTTTATTTTTCTGTTGTTATTGCCATATGTACCTCTATTGATATTTGAGTTCCTACTTCATGTTATGTAACTATTATAAAGGTTTTTCCCTCCCTCTTTGGAGTTGCGGCATTGTCAAGAAGCCTTCTGCAGGAAGATGTTTTGGTGGTAACTGACTTGTAGAAAGGGTCCGTGTGAGGAATCAGCTGTCTGAACACACCAGGACATGAACTACGTACACTAGGCCAATGAGATGTTTTGGCCTTGGAGTTTTAATCTCAAGCAGCCGGTTCAAGAGAGAATGAGAGATTGAAGATGCATTAACAGCTCTCATGATGTCCAGTTTTGTGTGGTAAATGAGGCCACATCTCAGCTGAACATTTCTTCTAAACAGCATTTTTTTTTTTTTGCTTCTTGTCTTTACTAAATTTCTTTATTTTTACTCTGTTTCCTAAGTCTGACTTTCCATTCTCCTGCAGATTCTGTGAGCCCACTATACTTCCCATAAATGCTTTTCTGTTTAAATTACCCTGAATCGGTTGCTGTTGCTTGTACCCAAGGAACTTCCCTGATATGTACGCGATGAAAACAGTGCAATCATTAGAGTAGGAGGCGATCATTGTAGCTCGAAGCCTAGCAATATTCCCTGGGAAAATTTCTGAAGGTTGGCAGTGTATATAAAACTATAATCCAGAGCATAAACACATGACTGGAAATAAATAATAAAAGTCCAACTACAGAATACTGTAAAAAATGGATAGTAGTTATTGAATAGTGAGAATCAATATACTTTACTGGAACTCCTTATAATTAAGTAAATGCCCATTTCTCTAAAATGAGGTAGGTGCAATCCTGCTATGAAGCAAGGGCTTGTCTGCATTATTCATATATAATGGATATAACAGGCTCTTGGCAATTAACTTTAATGTGAGAAATATTGCCATTTTTGTGCTTTAATATTGAATTGGGAGTTTCATCTTCCGATGATTTGAATCAGGTATTCTCCACTAATGCGATGTTAAGGAAAACAAGTAATAACCACTGTATCTTATAGAATGTCCTGGCCCTTTTACCAATCACTTAGGTGACCTACTTATAAAGGATTCCTCCCTGGAGCCCCTCAACTGTGAGGAACCCCAAAGGAAAGGAAATAAAAACATCTAAGTAGGCTTTTTTGTTGTGCAAGGGCTGCAGCAGGTGAATGGAGGGAGTCTAAGCCCTTGTCTGGTTAGACAGAGCTAGTTAAACAAGAGCTGGTGAGGCCTCCGGGAGTAGAGCCATTCTCTCTATAGTTTTCCTTTGTAAAGGATAAAGATAGGGTTGAGTGAACCCAGAAGCTTTTTCCTGTCAGGGGGGAATTAGAACAAAGATTTCCTTTAAAGACAGTGTGCTTAGTACTGTCTAGTGATGGATGAATCTCAAAAGACTCAGTTGTGATGAAACCCCAATGTGTAGCTTCTCGTTGGGAGCACAGAGTAACTTCTCTAAACTTTTCTCTACTTGTCCTTTGTTCTCCTGACACCCAACTTCCTGTTTCTGGCTCTGTTCCCTCATTGTAATCCCATCTGGCCCTTTAACTAGAATTATTATTATAAAAATAAATTCCCAATTTGTCCCCCTTCTGAAAAGAAATATAACCTCAAGTTGTTGAACAACCACCCTTTCACTGTGGCAGTTCTTATTTAGAATTAGATTTTCTTCCTGATCTAATCTTCTAAAGTCATTTTTTTCAAAAGACTAATATTTACAGAACAGGAATTCTGGGATGAATAAATGACAATGGTTAGTAAATCACTTTCAAAACCTATTGCTCCAGAAATGATAAATATGATAAAAATTCCACTGTTCACTCTGAAGGAATACATGTCTTCACTTCCTTATACTCATTCTCGTTATTCCAGCTTTTCCTCAGCACGTGGGCGCATAGTGTCCTGCAAGTACACATTTTTTTACATGTTCTGAGTTATTCTGTTGACATCTTATTATGACTCACGTTTAAGATGAAATTTTTCTCCATGAAAATAATTTTGTTTTACTTTATCTTTTAATACAGTACTCTGGAGTATAATACACATATAATAGGCTAGAAACATATGTATGAAAAAATTGCTGAAAAATATTTGACTAAGGTGGTCTAATTACATAAAACCAATGGAATGCTACAGCCCTCATTTTCAACACTTTGATTGTATTCCTATCGTCATTCATAGTCCTCCTTAGAAAATGTCTCCCAGATATCTAGAGAAAGTGAAAATTCAGAAACATTTTTCAACACATGCTCCAGGGTTGCTGTGTATGGCTGTGCAGTTGCACACTGTACACTGCATACGTTTAAGGAGAACCAATCTCATTGTAACCAATCCATGAGGTGACCCTAATGCTCCCCATCTTTGTACATTTTCTTTCTTTTTTAAAAAAGATTTTTATTTACTTTTAGAGAGAGGGGAGGGGAAGGAGAATGAGAGGGTAAGAAACATCAATATGTGGTTGCCTCTCATGCGCCCCCTACTGGGGACCTGGCCCACAACCCAGGCATGTGCCCTGACTGGGAATCGAATCCATGGCCCTTTGGTTTGCAGGCCAGCACTCAATCCACTGAGCCACACCAGCCAGGGCTATTATCTTTCTTTCTTTCAAACAGTACTTACCAAATAACATCAACGACAGATATATCCATCAGATCACTGAACAAAATAGAAGCATGCTGACTTTATCAATTATTTCATAATTTTGTGGGAGCTGGTTCCTATCTATTTTCAGTCTTATAGCACAGTCATTCCCCTCCATTCATTTCTGTTACATATAGTAATGGAATTTCTCCTGTGTGCCCACTAGTCAGCTAAGTAATGTTATATGATACCCCATACATACTAGTTTTACTGGCAAACTTGAATTTGCTACTTTGCCTCATATTTCTGGATCTTTGCACATAGTCAATTTTTAAAAGTATAATTAATATACAGTAAAATTCATCCTTTTTAGGGTAAAGCTTTAGGATTTTTGAAATCACATGTAGTCTGGGGGCCATCATGACAATCAAAATATGGAACTGTTTCCTCACCCCCACAATTTCTTTCTGCCTTTTTAAAGTCAACACCTCCTTCCAACCCATGGAAACCGCCAATTTGTTTTCTCTCCCCATGGTTGTCCTTTTTCCAATATGCCATGTAATTGGAACCATACATTATTAGTGTATTGGGTCTGGCTCCTTTCCCTAGGCATAGTACATTGAGATTCATTCGTGTTATGATGTGTTTCAATAGTGTTTCCTTTTCGATTGCTGAGTAGTAGTCCATGGTAAGGACGTGACATGGTTTGTTAATCCACTCACTCATTGAGGGGCATTTGGGTTGTTTCCAGTTTTAGCAGATTATAGTAAACCTACTATAAATGTTTATAGAAAGGTTTTTATATAAACATAAACCTTTTAGGTGGGCAAACACCTAGGAGTGAGATTGCATCATTTATTAAGCAGATGTTTAGCTTTATAAGAAAATGACAAGCCCTTTTTGAAAGTACCTATGCCATTTTCCATTCCCACCAGCAATGTATGAGGAATCTAGTTGCTCCACATTCTCTCCAGTGATTCGAATTTTAGTTTTATTTTGTCATTATTGTTGTTTTTGTCTATTTTTTTAGCCATTTTAATTATAAGGTAGTGACCTGGTTGAGGTTTTAATTTGTGGTTCCTTAATGACTAATGATATTTGCTTATGGTTGTATTTATTTATTCGTCTATACTCTGATTCTTTTTCTTAGAGTCTCTATCTTATGCAGACTGGGACAATGGAGCAAATATCACGTTCTCTGGAACACCTTCTCAGACTGCGCTTCTCAGTGAGAAGCTATTCCTCCTTGATGTTTGAGTGGCAATAGGAACTTGCCTCTGCTGGTGCATTTCTCACCTGCCTCTCCCACCTGTTTCAGAGTAAACTGGTCAGTCTCAGGTGACTAGGGACTCTGCTCAGTTTGTAACTTGAATGCCTATTTCAGAGCCTGGTGCTTAGCTTATGTCTGACCAATTCATGACTCATGATTTCAGATTAACTGAGTTTCCTCATGTGTTCAACTATACAATTAGACCCTATATTTATAATAATCTGTCTGCCCAGGTGCTATGTAACTCTATTATTTAGCCAGGCTGCAGGGACAAAGTCTAGCAAATGGGTTGAGGGTGAGGAGTGGGAGTACACCCATACATGTGCCGCAGCTGATGATATAAAAATGGACTACTACTAATAAAAACATGAACCAAGTGCATCACAGGTGGCAAGAATTGTACCAATTCAAAGGTTTAATACATCTTATTTTTTTCCTTATTAACAACCTTATGGAGTAGGTATTATTAATATCCTCATTTTACAAATCTGAATATGGGATCAAAGAAGTTTAAGTAACTAGTCCAAACTTGCCCAGCTATGATGTCGTAGAGCTGGGATATGAACTGAGGGCTGTCACTCTCTAAATCCTTTGCTGTTCCCTGCTCAGCAGCATAGCTCCTGTCCTATGATCTATTCATTGCAGGCTCTGCATCCATGTCTAGCCATCGAAACAATCACAGCTGAAACACCTCAGAAATAAAGAATTTCCTGCCTTTGAATAAAACTAAATAAAATATTAGTGTTTTACAAACAACCTCTTTAAGCAGATACTGTGGGGAACACAGAAATAAAAAAGGTAGAATGTAATGAGTTTGGATGTCTAAGGCACTTTATCATTGTTGAAAATACTGTACCTTTCTATGTGAAATCAAAATGCCATATCCTAGGTAGATGAATGAGGAGGCTGTTGTTCCTGCCGATCAGAGTTCAACAGCTGTTAAGTACCAGTAGTTTATGTAAGCTATTCTGGGGGGTGCGGAGGTTCTATTTCTTCCATCACTCCTGTCCCTCAGCCCAAGATCCTGTTGCTTTCCTTAATTGCTTCTTCTTTATTTGGTGGTGGCTGACAGTTTATTAAGGCAGAGAGAAACTGTGGTGATTTATCATTAAACTTCCACTGTAATTACACTTCCACACACGTAGGCTCTTGTCAGCTTTACAATTCAGCTCAATATTGCATACGTTAATGTTATTAGGATATTAACAACTATTAGATGCCAGGCAGAGCAATCTGTTTTTTCATTAAGCAATAAGTAACATTCAGGGATGTGGTATTGAGGATATTGATGAGCAGCAAAGCCTTGAGGCATGGAGACAGGCCTGTGCTGATGACGAACGGGGTTGCACTGCCACCTACTCGCTGCAGAGACATGTGATCAGTCACCCCAGTCGTTTCCTGGAAGTGTCTGATTGCAACAAGGTCCTGGAGACTTTGAATTGGGTAAAACTCTTAATGCATTAAAAAGCTAAAGTAGCCTTATCCTAATATTTACTGGGTACATTCCTGAGTTTGGACACATGCCATTCCATTGCACTATTCTGTTGCATTCTATTGAATCAGGTGGACAATTGGCTTGCTTCCTTTTCTTCTCTCTCAGGCTCAGAAAACATTGTTTTCAATCCCACCATAGAGACTTAATAGTGATTACTCTTCCTCCAATATTTCTCACTTAGTCAACATATTGACTTTAGTTATATTGAAATGCAGTCTAGCCATATCTAACGTCCTCTCCCAATCAATGAACTGTGGTGATAAAAGTTCTGGGAATTATTTCTTTAAATGCACAAGATGGTTAAGGAGATGGCTGGTGGTAAGACAGAAAATACTTACTTTGAATTCTGGAAAGCAAAATGGAGTACTCTGGTTAAGTATGCAGAAAGGAGAGAGACATTGGTGAAGTTTGTTGGTCTTCTAAGTGAAAATGTTCTTCTGAAGTTTGATATTATTTTTTAATTAATTAATTTATTTTGACAAATAAAAATTGTATTTATTTAAGGAGTCTAATGTGATTTTTTGGTACATGTATACATTGTGAAATAATTGCCACTATCAATTCAGCAGTGATTGCTGGATCATAAGATAGTTCCCATTTTTTTTTTGAAGAAACTCCATACTGTTTTTCATGGTGACTCTACCTGTTTACATTCCCACCAGCAGTGCACAATGCTTCTCTTATGCTCTATAGCCTCACTAACACATATATTTTGAGTATCTCATTTTGATTTTAATTTTCATTTCTCTGATGATTGGTGATGTTGAGCATCTCTTAAGACGCTCCTTGATCATTTACAAGTCTTCTTTGAAAAAATGTGTATTTAGATTCTGTGCCAGGTTTTTAAGATTGAGTTACTTGTTCTTTCCCTATTAAGTTTTCAGTGATTTCCTTGTATATTTTGGATGTTAATCCCTTATCAGATATAGTTTTGAAATGTTTTTTCTCATTCATAGATTGCCCTTTAAAAAAGATTTTATTTATGTATTTATTTTTAGAGAAAGGGGAAGGGAGGGAGAAAGAGAGGATGAGCAACATCAATCAATGTAAGAGAGAGAAACATTGATTGGTTTGCCTCTTGGGAATGCCTGACTGACTACAAACCTGCAGTCCAGGCATGTGCCCTGACAGGGCTTGAACCAGCAACTCTGACCTTTCGATTTGCAGGATGATGCCCAAGCAACTACTTTTTTAAAAAAAGAGATGAGAGAGAGGGAGCGGGGGGGGGGGGGGAGAGAGAGAGAGAGAGCAAAGTGAAATCAGTTGCCTCACAGACCTAGGATCAAACCTACAACCTAGGTATGTGCCCTGGCCAGGAGTCAAACCTGCAGCCTTTTGGTGTACCGGATCATATTCCAACCAACTGAGCCACCCTCCCAGGGCAAGATTGTCTTTTTATTTTGTGGGTTATTTTCTTTACTGTGCTGAAATTTTTTAATTCCATGTAATCACACTCTTATTTTTGCTTTTGTTACTTTGGCTTTTAATGTCAATTCCAAAAAAAATCATTGTTAAGACCAATATCAAAGAGCTTTTTCCCAATTTTTCTTCTGGGAGTTTTACAGTTACAGGTGTTATGTTTAAGTCTTTATCTATTTTAAATTATATTTTATGTATGTTGTAATATAAAGAAACCAATTTTATTATTTTGCATCTAAATTTTTTATTCCTTAACTTTCAATCTGTGGGTGTCCTTAAAGCTGAAGTTAGCCTTTTGTAGGCAGCATATACTTGGGTTTTGTTTTCTACATCTCTTTAGACACTCTGTGTTTTTATTGGAGAATTTAATCTATTTATGTTAAAAATAATTATTGATAGGTTACAACTTATCATCATTTTGCTGTTTTCTGGCAGTTTTGTAGATCCTTCATTCCTTTTTCCTCTCTCGCCATTTTCCTTTGCTACTGGGTGGTTTTCTATGCCAGCAGACTTTGATTCCTTTGTCTTCATGTTTGATGTATTTGCTAAAGGTTTTTGTTTTGGGGTTACCATGAGGTTTATGTAAAACATTTGATATAACTGTCTATTTTAATCCAGTAAATTGTAATTTTGTTTGCATACGGAAGTATGACATTTTTATTCTTTCAGTACCCCATATTTTATGTTTTTAGTGTCATAATTTACATCTTTTTTATATTGTGTATCCATTAAGAAATTGTAGCCATAGTCATTTTTAATTTTTCATCTTTTTGCCTTTACATTAGAATTACAAACGTATTACGTTAGAATTACAAATAAACATCCATTTCAATATACATGATTCTGAATTTAACTATATATTTACCGTTACCAAGGAGTTTGATACTTTCATATGATTTCCCATTATTAATTAGCATCCTTTCTTTTTTGCTTGAAGATCTCCCTTTGGTGTTTCATGTAAAGCAGGTCTAATGGTGATGAATACCTTTAGGTCTTGCTTGTCTGGGAATAACTTTTTCTCTCCTTCAGTTTTGAAAGATGCCAGGGAAAGTATTCTGGGTTGGCAGTTATTTTTCTTTCAGAACTTTGAATGTATCATACCAACCTCTCCTGGTCTGTAACATTTCTGCTGAGAAATCTACTTATAACTTTACGAGGTGGCAACAGTGAGGTGGTTCCCTTGTGTGTGATGAGCTTCTCTTATTGATTTCAATTTTCCATTTTTCTTTGATTTTTGACAGTTTTTTTATCTGTCTCAGTGAAGTGTTTGGGTTGATCCTGATTGGGAACTTTTGAGTTTCACGGACCTAGGATTTCAGATCTTTTCCTAGACTTGGAAAGTTTGCAGCCATTATTTTATTATATAAATTTTCTGCCCCTTTCTATCTCTTTTCTACTGGGATTTCTGTAATGTGAATATTGTTTCACTTAATGATGTCCCATAAGTCTAGTAGGCTTTCCTCATTTCTTTCCATTCTTTTTCATTTTCCTTCTCTGAGGAGAAATCCTGGATTTCAGAAGACCTGGTTTCAAGTTCTTTCTTCTGATCGGTCAAGTCTGGAGTTGAAGTTCTCTATGGTATTTTGTTGTTGTTGTTGTTGTTGTTGTTCACTTATTCTAATTTCAGCTCCCAAATTTCTGTTTGGTTCTTTTTAAAAATGTTTTCTGTTGTTTGTTTGTTGTTGTTGAATTGTTCATTTTTTTCTGTTTTATTTTACAGATTTTGTTAGGTTGTTTATTTGTGTTGTAGCTCTCTAATCTTCTTTCAGTAAATTATTTTGAATTCTTTGTCAGACACGTTATGGATCTCCATTTCTTTGTGGTCGGTCACAGAAAGTTTTTTGTGTCTTTTTGTTTTTTTGTTTGGTGGTGTCATGTTACCTCGGTTCTTCATGATTTCTGTAGCCTTATATATGTGCCAGAGTGTTTGAGGAAGCAATCACCTCTTCCAGACTTAATGGACTGACTTTGGTAAGGAAAGCCCTTTATTTGTGGATGGGGGAATGCTGGGACATGCTATGGCCCTGAGTCTAAGAGTGCAGAGTGATAAGCACAGGGTGTGTGATGGCTTGAGGTCTGAAGGCTCAGGCAGCTGGTGTCCAAGATATCTACAACTGTATGAACCTTGGCAGTGAGAGCTTCAGGAGGTCTTCAGTGTCTGCAAAGGCTCTTTTGGTCCTCAGTGGTATCTCCAGTCGCAGCAGTGAGAACTGGGGCACGTGGCAGTGGTGACCGGAGCCAGTGATGTGCACAGGCCCAGCTGCAGAGCTGGCTGCAGGTGCTTGCATGGTGGCAGGGGCTGGCTTTAAGCATATTCACAGAGTGAAGTCTGGGGCCATTGGCAGGGTCTGGAGTCAACTTCAGGTATACACAAGCAGCTGTGGACTCTTCAGCTGTCAGTCTGCACTTGTGTGGCTGCAGAGGCTGGCCACAGGCTCATGCAGTGGGGCAGTGAAGGAAATTTGGGTTGGTAGAGTGCAGGTGTGTAACTACAGATGCTAGCCACAGGCACATGCAATGGTGCAGGCCAGTGACAAGAGTCAAGGCCACTTTTGGGTACTTGAGCAGCTACAGGGGACTGAGTGGTTCGTGTATAATCATGTATCTGTTGGGGGTAGCTACAGGCACATGCACGGTAGCAGTGGTGGCCAGTGACTGGAGTTGGGGCCAGTGACCTGCAGTTTTGCAGCTATATGGGCTAGCTGCTGGCAGACTCAGCATTGTAGGCCTGTTACAGGGGTAGAGACTGGATTCCCATGAATGTGCCGTTAAAGGAGACGTTGTCAATGTGCAAGCACGTGGCTGTAGGGGTTAGACATGGTACACACATGGAAGTGGAGGCCGATAAGAGAAGTAGGGGCCTTGGGTGTGCATATGCAGGGCTGCAGGTAGGCACACGTGGTGGTGAAAAGCAGTGATGGGGGTTGGGGTCAAATACAGGCCTATGAGCAGGTGTGAGGGATTTGGCTGTCATCATGCACTTGTGCATCTTACAGAGTTAGCCATGGGTGTGCGTGCACATGGCAGTGGAAGTCAGTGACAGTAGGTATGCTGGGTCTAAGTGCATGAGCTGCTGAGAAGCCTTAGGCTTTCAGAATTCTGCAGGGGCTGGTGCACACACAGCAGTGGGCATCAACTGCAAGGGCCCCAACTGGTGTTGTGCACCCACACAGCCACTGAGTCCAGGGATAGCTGCTGGTGTGGATCCCAGGATGGGGCATCTACAGACTGCTGGCCGAAGCACCTGTGGTGGAGGAGAATCGGGAGAAACTCAGACAGCTGGTGTCTGTGAAGGCAAAAAAAGCCTGTGGGGCCCTTAGTGCCAAAAATAACAAGGGTCCATGGCATCTGTACTGGTTCTTGGTTTCTTTAGCAATGAAAACTGCTGGGATGAAGCAGTCTTCTGGGGTTCACAACAAAGTCCTCAGTGATAGAGATGCCAGAATCCACAGCATTTGCGAAGGCTGCTGAGGTCCTCGGTGGTGAAGGCTGCTGGGAGCAGCTGGAGAACAGGCCCCTGGGAAGCATGGGCATTCCCACCGTGTGGCTGACACTGGCAGTCCCTGGCCTTCCTCCGTGCTCCTAGCTGCCTCTAGCTGTCTCAGCTGTGCTGCCTCTGAGTGGGTGAAACCAAAACGTGTCCCTTGAGCAGTGCCCCAAAGGCTGCAGAGCTGGTTGCTCACCCGCTGCTCTTCTTTTCCTGGTGAGGAGAATGCGTTCAGACTAGGTTAGTTTCCTCTTGACACTGAGCATGGGACGATGTAGGAAAAATAAAAGTGTTTTTGCCTATTCTTTCTGTGTGGTTATTCTCAAGATTTTTACTCCACTGTGTGGCCAAACCTTCCACAGGGGCTTCCTAAGCTCTCTCAGTGTTATTTTTTGTTTGTAGGCAGATGTCTAATTGATGTTCTTTGTGGGGAGACGGAGATTGGGGTCTCTTATTTTGCCACCCTGGTGATGTCATCCTTCTAAAATTATTTTTATTAATTAGTTATATTATGGTCCCAGGCAACAATAGGTCTGCAAAAATGGAAGTACGATATAAGGCTCTTCAAAAGGAAATATAACAATATTTTTTAAAGAAATGAAGTAAAAATAAAAAAATGTGTTTATAAGTTGTGTGAAATATCAGAATTTGATGGGATAGCTTTGAGAGCAATGGTTTCAGTTACCTCTTGGACAGGGCTTACCTATTATATTAATATTTATTGCTGAGTTTATTTTAGAATGTATTGAAAAACTAATGGATTTTCTACAGCCTTACAGATTTTTCCCAAATTAGCAAATGTACATGAAATGTTCAAATAGATGCATCTGACTATATTCATTACAGTAATCTATTCTCTATTAACTATTTGTAGTACATACAGGTTGTGTTCTAATAAGATAAAGAACAAGGATGTACCTTATATCACACAATGACATGATATTATGTGTGGTGGAGGGGAAATCACCCAACTCAGAAACTCCCCCGTCTTCCTGCATCCCTTCCACTTTTCTAAAGGTAAGTTGCTCTTCTGATTGAGTTCAACATATCCCTTTGGACTTATTTTGTAATGAGATTCTATCATGATACAGATTATTATTTTTTATTGTTGTTCAGATAGTTTTCTGCCTTTTCCCCCTACCCCAGCCCAATCCCGCAGCCCTCCCCACCTCCCTGCCATTTCCATCCCCCCTGTTATTGTCCATGTGTCCTTTATACTTATTCCTGAAAACCCTTCCCTCTTTTCCCCTGAAATTCCCTCCCTTCTCCCCTCTGGTGACTTTCAGCCTGTTCTCAGTTTCCATGTCTTTGGTTATATTATGCTTGTTTGTTTGTTTTGTTGATTAGGTTACTGTTAAAGGTGAGATCATATGGCATTTGTCTTTCACACCTGACTTATTTCACTTAGCATTATGCTCTCCAGTTCCATCCATGCTGTCATAAAGGGTAGGAGCTCCTTCTTTCTTTCTGCTGCATAGAATTCCATTGTGTAAATGTACCAGTTTTTTGATCCATTCATTTATTGATGGGCACCTAGGTTGCTTCTAGCACTTGGCTATTGTAAATTGTGCTGCTATGAACATTGGGGTGCATGGATTCTTTTGGATTGGTGTTTCAGGGTTCTTAGGGTATAATCCCAGCAGTGGAATTGCCAGATCAAAAGGCAGATACACTTTTAGTTTTTTGAGGAAACTCCATACTGTTTTCCACAGTGGCTGCACCAGTATGCAATCCCACCAACAGTGCACTATGGTGATGTGGACACCAGCTAGCAGTGTCCGAGTCATTATGGATGAAATAAAATATACACACGGACTACTGATCCAGTTGGAGGAAAAAGGACAATAGCATGGCTTTTCTCTCAAGGGGAGCAAAAGCCAAGGCCTCTGCCATGACAGGCCTTTATTCTATTTTCTCCTCACATTACAAGATGGTCCTCACTCACTACACCCCACCCCCATGCCCCCATTACAAGACAGTCCTCACTCACTACGCCCCCCCCCCAACAACAAAAGGAGCCAATGCCCCTAATCACATCACAGAAGAAGGATATTAGCAAATGAAAAGGCAAAAGTGGTTGAGCGGGTTACACACTGGTCCCTGCAAGGTTTAGCATGGATTTTAGGAAGTTACAACAAGCATTTGCAGGGTGAGGGAGTTTTCAGCAAAAAGCAGCTTAGGTATATTGCAAATCTGATTACCCACGAGAGAACCTATCTGTGGCTGTGGGTCCTGTGCATCTCCGAGTGGGAGCTGGAGCCCATGCCATGCAGAAGGTTCTGCCACACTAGGGTCTTGTTTTCTCCACAACCTCTACAACACTTGTTGTTTGTTGCTTTGTTTATGATGGCCATTCTAACCGGTGTAAAGTGGTATCTCATTGTGGTTTTAATTTGCATCTCTCTGATAGCTAGCGATACTGAGCATCTTTTTATATGTCTCTGTACCCTCTCTATGTCCTCCTTGGAGAAGTGTCTGTTCAAGTCCTTTGCCCATGATACTAATTATTTTTATTAAAACAAATGGTTATTGAAATTTTTCTCAGAAGCATTTTTCAAAATATAAAACATAGCAGAATCTGAATTTTAGGAAGTTCTCTCTTGTCTACTAAACCATTCCTACTCTGTTCATATTTCTTCTGTTTTACCTATCACACAAGAATTGCTAGTTTGGCCACATTCTAAAACTAAAATCAACCTATTTTGTAGCAAGGGATAATAACTCTGCTAAAAAAAAAATGATGTGCATGAACACAACCCTACCATTTTCCTCCTTCTTTCATGTGGTAAGTTGACATGCTTGCCCCACTGTCTTTTTCTCACTCTCTCCTCTACCTTGTAAAAGCCACACAACTTGACCTGACTCTGGGGGATGATGAGCCATCTTGATCTCACACAATTGCTTGTATGCATTAAATTTCTCATTAATTTGGGCTCAGCTGCTTGCTGGAGATGAAAACTTAAAGCCAAAGAAGGACTTCTCCTACTAAGCCAAGCATTCTAACCCAGATTTATTATAGGGGGTTAATTGAGAGCTGTGGACAGTTGGATAATTATAATAATGTGATAATTGAACTTCTGATTTATCACTGCCTCTTGCATTGTAGCTCCTTCTGAAATTCCATACAATGGGAATGATGGGATCACTGCAAGTCTGGTGCCTTCCTCTGTCTCATGGCTATACATGATAAAGAACCTTACCCCGATTCCTAATGTTTTGTTTTTTGAATATTTTTAGTGGATTACACTTAGTGATTCACTTTCAGACCTTTGTAAAGATGCTAGGAATATATAACCCCCTCCAAAATTTGGCCATTGGTGTTCTATAAGAGAAGGTACATTAATGAATGTTATTAGTATTTTGTTTTTTGAAGTATCTGTGCATCTATTTCCCCAAACTACTTTACAAGCATCTTGAGAAAAATGATGTATTATTTATATTTGAGGGGCCCTATTACAATGTGTAGTACATGGCCACTGTTCAAATGTTTGTGGAGTAGAATTGATGACTGTGTATTAGTATTAATGGTTGAAAAGGCTAATTTTCTGCTTATGGTTTTGTTATGTTTATCTCCATTTTTTTACATTTAGGAAAACAATATTAGTAGTGATTTATGGGTTTTACTTTTGATCTTTCCATATGAATTAAAAATAAGTACAAATCACTGGTGCATTTAATTTAAAAATTATAATTATGTTGTCGTTCATAGCAAAAAGGTTAGAAAGAGCAAAATGCGGACCTTGCCGCTTGTTTTTGGTACGGACTGTCATTCAGCTGGTGCTGTGCGTCAGCCGTACCAGTTTAGTTGCACTGTTGAATGAATGTATATAAAACTGAATTTAGTGAATTAAAGAGCTACGTAGCAATTTTATTTTGTCTATTTTAGAGAGGCTTGATTTACTTAGAAATAATATGTGGTAAATGTTGTCAGGGTGTAAAAGAATATAAAGGAGCAGGTACTGTTGTCTTTCTCTACTATTATACATTTTCCTTCATCTTAGTTTCTACGATTCTCCATTGCTGTCGGGCATTGGCAGGCAGGTGGGTTTCTTCCTTCTGGCGTGCTTAGAAATGAACCGTAAAAGCTTATTGGTAGAGGATGGTTTCTTCCAACATTAAAATTTTATAAGAGACTTGCCTTTTTAAAATTTTATATTAGAAAAGCCAGTAATAAGAAAAACAGTACTGTCCAGGTCGCATATGACTTCATCAAATAAGACTGATATAGCAAAAAGATAAAGCACACTTGAATAATATTTGATTTGGCAAACTGTACATTTAATTTCCCTTTTATGCTAAAATGCTATAGGTAAAGCGCTGAAAATTGCATACTTCAAATACTGAAAATTATGTCTATTTGTGATGCCCATTAAAATCTTAGAGCATGACTACCCAACCCTATAACAGAAGTTCATGAGATTATTTTAGGTGTAGAATTTCAGGATGTAATGGGGCTCTTTGCAGAAAGCTATAGAATACATATTATTATAATACCACTGTGCTACATACAGTCCCAACCATAAAGGCTGATGTGCACAGCAGTGAAGGAGACAGTAAGCCATAAGCCATGCTGTCAAAAGTGCAGCATTGAAAGGAGGAGCTACAATCTGGGTACTAATATGGGTTTAAATCCCAAAGCCACTAATGACTAAAGAGTGCTGCTAGGAAGTAGCTTACCCTTACTCTAGCAGAAATGGCCAACTCTCTATGAAAGCTTTAGACTCCTTATCCAGAGGATAGAGATATTGTTGGGCAGAGGCTTCCATGTCATGGTCTCGGTTTCCCAACCCTCATTGCTTCTACATGAAGCCATATGACCGATTCTTACTAATGGAAGAGGAGCAGGAAGGAAGTGTGTCGTTTCTAGGCCAACATGGTTAAGAAACATGTGTGTCTCTTCTTAACTCTCGTCTGCTTCCACAGTGACTTCGGAAGTCAAGTATTGAAGGCCTTGGAGCTACAAGCAAAGATCTTCAGTCTTGAATCACTGCAAGGAAGACAGTGATTCTTCAGTCTTGAATCACTGCAAGGAAGACAATCCATACAGCATTTTCATTGCACTGTTGTATATAAGAGAAAAATTTTTTCTATTTTTTTAGCCACTAAAATTTTAAGGTTTTTCTGTTTTAGCAGCTAGTGTGGCCTAACTTCTACAGTCACGAAACTTTAGTTTTTCTTACAGATATTATGAGAGTGAAGGAATTTAAACTTTATATATACAGTGATCATCAGGGTTCTATTTAAGTTAATGCATGTGGAGCATGAAATACAGAGGAAACTCTCAAAAAACGGGTGAATATTGTTTATGAAAGTTGGCTGTTGTTAATTTTATATGACCTCTGTAAATTTTACTAACACCAGCATTTCCTAGAGTACAAGCAATAGCAGACACCAAGATATTACTCGTAAATATATGTGGAAGATAATTAGCACTGAGAATATTTTCAATGAAGTCATTTTCTCCTGTGGGTTGGGACAAAGGTTGCCGTAATTTTAGTTTGCTGAATGAAGTTGTGAGAAACACTAAAATTTCCGTTGGGCGGCTTTGCTCCATACGTACAACTAGGGAATCAGAGTTCAGAACCTCCCACTTTTTCACTTCGTTTCTCTTACTTTAAGAGATTAACTTGGGGGTGTCTATTACTAGACTGGTTGATTTTGCTGGTCCTTAAAAGCAGGAGGGGTGCCATGAGAGCAGTCATTGGTAAAGCTCTTAGGTAACAGTGGGAAATCGGTCATGAGCTTCAGCTTTACGCAAAACATGAAGGCAAAAGCTAGTATGAAGGGGAGAGAAGTAGACCAGTGATGGAAACGGCCCGGCCACGAACCGGTAGTGTAAGGGACACACCAAAACTGAGAGCATTCTCCAAACTTGATCCAGTTTGCACAGATTCCAATATAGTCCTGTGCCACAGTCTCAAGACTTCTGATTTTTGTTATTCAGATAATCTCTTTTCAAAAACAATTCTACCCCTTGAAGTGATGAAGAAGTGATGGTTCTTCCTGACAAAAAGAACAAGTATAGTTCCTCTCTTTAAACTGTATCCCTAAGAACATTTACCCTTTCATTCACTAAGTCCATCAACGTGTTGTTTGATGTATGAATACTTTTCCAGGTTTATGCATAGATTGGCCATTGCTTTTTCAGCCCTTTCTATCTGGCACAGTATACAGGTTTCTCCAATCATCCAAAAGCAGAACATTTCTATGAGAATGTTCATAAACTGAAATGGCATAAAGCAAAGAGCACCCCCTGCTTCCTAAAGTTCTCAATAGGCCACTCTGCTTTTATGAAAGACCCTTTGAGAAAATCAAAGAGGAAATTTGCTTTTGATGAAAGAACCATTACCGTACTAATGGAGGTCTTTTGCAAAAGAAAGGTGGTGTAATAAAAACTTTTGGAAAGCAGGTGAAAACTCCAGTGTGACATTAAGATTGTTATACACAAAGAGGTTGGGATGATGAAGCTGATTTAAACAGGTGTAATGAAAAGCAGCCTAAGTGCCCATCAGCAGATAAATGGATTAAAAAAAAGCTGTGGTACACTTACACAATGGACTACTACTTAGCCATTAAAAAGAAAGTAATCTTACGTTTTGCAACAGCATCGATGGGCCTGAAGAGCATTATGGTAAGTGAAACAAGCCAGTGAGAGAAAGATAAACACCACATGATTTCAATCATATGTAGAATCTAATGAACAAACAACTAATAAGCAAAACAGAGACAAACTCACAGATAGAGAGCAGGCTGACAGCTGCCAGGGGTAGGGGCTGGGGGGGGCATGGAGGGACTGAGCAAAAATGTAACAAAAAAGAGAGAGAGAGGAAGAAACTCATGGACAAGAAGATCAATGTGGTGATTTCTAGGGTAGGTGGGTGGGTAGGTGGGGGAGGGTATAGGGGTATAAATGATGATGCACTGAGACTTAGGGTGGTAAACACACAATACAGTGTACAGATGATGTGTTGTGGAATTGTGTACCTGAAACCTGTATAATTTTGTTAACCAGTGTCACACCAATAAATTCAATAAAAAGAAAAAAGTTAATTTAAAACCAGGCTTTCCCTACCTTCTTTTTTTAAAATTTAAAATAGGAGTGTTTTCAGAAAAATGTTGTCATTCTATTTGGGTCCTCAGATAGCCTTACATTCAGGACTAAGTACTTATTCAGTAGAGTTTTGTGAATTCAAAGTGTGGCGTTGATGTTGGCATTAAAATCTGACACTGTTTACCCGCAGAGTTCATACTGATTTGCAGTGTGAGGAGTGGATTTGGGTCATTAAATTTTTGGGCAAAAGCCTCACTAATGTGCTGCATGTTTATTAGTAGAAAAGCTTCCATTGACGGAGCAATTCTCTCTTGTCAGAGTGTTCTCTGAGCTGCTTGAGTCTGTCACTTAATGTCAGAGTGAAGAACTTGGAGGCCTCAGGCAAGGCTGAGTGCGCCCTTAATCCAAATGGTCATTAACTGACAAATACACCTGACCTGGAGGGTATTAACACTGCAGAAGTATCAAGAAAACCAAGGAAACTGTAATAATGAAGTACCTTATATTTGAAGGTTCAATTTGTTTTCATATTTTTTCCTTGTAGAGTTTTATTCCTATTTATTCTTCTTCTAGCAGATGACTGATGGGAAGTAACGTGATTTCCTACCACAGAGAGATTTAGATAGAGATAAAGGGAGATAGAGCTACATTGTGAAATATATTTATCTAACTGTTTATACATCTATCAAGAGAGGAGGGAGAGAGAGAAGGAGGGAGAACGAGAGAGAAGGAGAGGGACGGAGAGAGAGAAAATACTAAATATATTTTAGGTTTTCTTGAAATCTTTTATGGCCTTTAGTTGATCAAAATATCTTTAAAATTTAAGTTACAGAATCGAAATCAAAACGTGCAATGTAGCAGAACTTCTTAAAGGACCCTAAAGTCTGAAGGCTACTTTTGACTGTGCCATGAACTATTTCTGCTACTCTGGAAAAGTTATTTGTTTCTGGCTTCACTTTATTTTTTTAACTTTTTTAAAGATTTTTTGTTTATTTATTTAATTTTTTAGATAGAGGGGAAGGGAGGGAGAGAGGGAGAGAAACATCGGTGTGGGTTGCCTCTCACATGCTCCCTACTGGGGACCTGGCCTACAACCCAGGCATGTACCCTGACTGGGGATCAAACGGGCAACCATTTGGTTCACAGACTGGCACTCAATCCACTGAGCTACACCAGCCAGGGCTGGCTTCACCTTCTTTATTGGCCGAAGGGATAGAATATTTTTTTTATCTTCTTTAAGTATGGTTGTTAGAATTTAATACAAAAAACTAAGTTACTTGTATAATTGTATATTTTATACTATGTTTACATGTCAAATTGAACATTACAGGTGCAATAAAAACAAGTATCAGTTTTATCAATCAGTATTATTTTTACTGATTTTATCAGCTAATTAAACTGTCTTTGTACATGCTATATCATCCAGTTATATATATTCAAAGATGGAATTTTCAAAGTAGTCATTACCTGACTACTTTGACAATAGTTCCAAATCCTTTTACTTGATAAAAGTGAAAATATTACTATAATTAAAATGCATATTACATATTAATTAATTTATTGGACATTAATACAATTTAAATATCCACAGTCCTTTTTTACAGTCCTTCCTTACAGAAATTTTTTTTCTTTGGAAAACCTCTGATAAACTTTTCTTGGTAAAACTTTATTGGTTTTCTCTTACAAGGAGAGAGTAATGGAAATATAAATAGTGTGAAGACCATCTTTTCCTTCAGATTTCTTGAAATTTCTTCAAAATCTTGAAATTTCTACTTTTTCTGTTTGAGTGTATTAAGTTCTAGGCACTTAGGCACATTTTCTTGAAGGTAACAAATGAGTGTCCGCTCATCCATTTGTAAATATGCATTCCTCTCTCAAATTCTGCAACGTGATTTCATCATGATATAAAGCCAAGGGTCTTTTTAAATGAGCCAGACTCATTTGTCCTGACTCACAGGACCAAAACTGTTAAGCTTGAGGGGATGTTCTTTCTCCCTATCTAGCTCTGTCCAGAAGTGTTTGGCTGAAGAACCTTGCTTACTAACAGTTGATTCACAAGCCCACAGTGCAAATACTTCTTTACCAGGAGAATTTCACACTGGTATTAAATGGAAATAAGAGAACATTTTTGTTTTTTTTACAAATTTTTTGATTAGTTCATATTTATGCCCTCAGTGTTTTTATTTGAGTTACTTAATAAAACTTTATTTTTAATCAATTGTTCTATAGCTAAATTCTATTTCAATTGCTCTTCACTGGTAACTTAAATTGTTTTCTTTTCCCCTCAAAATAACAATGATAGCTTTCTTCCACCTTTACTCATTTTTAGTAGTCAAGTCCGTTTTCTATAATATTGGTAAAGAAGAATACATTATAAAAAAATTCAGGTTTGATTTGGGTGGTCTTTAAGAGTAAGAGAAAGGGGTAGAGAGAGATACAAAGTTCTTGGTTCTATGATGACACTTTGTCAAATGGACCTCTTCCTGTCACACAAGATCAAAATGACATGATCAGTTGGTTTTATATTCCCTACAGAGCAAGATAGAAAAGGTGATTGACAGTTTTGCATGGAGGTGAGGCTGTATCAGAGAGCAATTTTAGGGTGGGAACAAGACTAAGGGGAAAATGGATGCTGTGCTGGCAAGCTCCTGCGTGTAATGTCCCCCAAATTTCTCCACAACTTACTCTGTACCCTCCTCAAGTGCTGCAGCTCACAGTTATGGAAACCGAAACAGAGCAACACTCGGTGCTGGACGGCAGGGCCTCTGGTCATAAAGGACATGAACTGACAGGCATTTGAGAGTTATCACAGAAATGGACTTTTCTTGGAGTTCACCTGCCTAAACATTCATGAGGAACAAGGTACATGTTGGGGTTTAATCATTCATTTCAAGCACTTTTCAAAAAAAATCTCAAATTTTTATATTTTTCCAAAATACTTACATGTTTTAATATCCGTATCTCAGATTTTTCTTAAGTTTTAAACTTCACAGTTTTAAAAAATATCTACACAGCAAATATATTCTTACTATTGGTAGCCTCAGAGGACCTGTCACCAGAAAGCTACATGAGCCTCTCCAGCACCAGGCTCTGTGGAGTGAGACAGCTGAAGGCATGCGGCTGCCCTTTGCTTTTTGGTGCCACTTACTATTGGACAGAACAGGGGACTTTCCAATCCCATGATGAGCGACAGATCCTAGGAAATTTTAGTTTATAACCCATTTAAGGAAAATTCACCTTTTCTATTATTTTTAATTGAAAAAAACCCTACATTTTCCCAATCTCATTCCATTTGGGTAAAAGATGAATAGATGAATTAATCAGAGCCAATTAAATAAAACTTTTCTGGCAATGCATTCCACATTATCTAATCATGTGAACTCGAATGAGCTTAAAGGAAAAGAACAAGACAACACTAGAAAGACAGTTGGAGTGATGCATTGTCATGGGTTGTGAACAAGCCCAAAGGCTGGCATGTTTGTCATGATGACACTGAAAGTGGAGGATGCTGAGCACTCTCCAGTGTGGATGAGTGTGGCCCATCCATTCTGCATTATGCCCCCTTCTTTTGGACTCAGAGTCTGGCAAGTAGAAGGGGAATTTATCTTCTTGGGAAAGGATGGGTTGGAAAAATCAACCCAAGTGAAATTGGAGAAGCCAAGGGTGAAAGAGAGTTCTAGAAGTTTTCTTTCTTTGCTTTTAGTGAGAATAGATCACATGTGTTTATTATTTAAAGACATTTTCTAAAGAGTAGCTAGAATTACAAAGACACTAGCAAGATGATAATATTAGTGATAATTTAAAACAATGTCAGTATTTATTTCACTTAAATATAAACTCAAACCGGATAGAAGGCTTAGCCTAACTTTCTATCTTTGCTCAAATAGGTCCCACAATTTCAATTGTTGTCTTTTTGCTGCTACCTTAACTGAACATGTTTGAATTCTCTATCATGTTTCTAAGCTTCTGTGTCTATGTTCTGATTTGTGTTTTATTGCAATTCTAACCTCAGCATTCTGCATGTTTGCACTACTTCTCATGCTTAATTTGCTGCTCTTAACATCTAGTGGTGGGAAGGAACACGGAATTAAAGGTGTGCAGGTGTCTTGATCTATTTAAATAGCAAAATATTTTCTGGAAACCGAATCATCAGTACTCATGCACTTGCTCTGAGCAGCAGTTGAATGAGGTATTTCGCTGAGTCATCTTTATGTGGCATTTATTATACAGTAAGTTTAGCTCTAAATTATGTAAAAAGAGCTGTGTGAGTGCACATGGGCACATGCAGCAGATGCAGGATTCGAGCCCAGCCTGGGTGATTCCAGGGACCCCTCTGCTAGCCACTGCCTGCCCATCTAGTTTCGCTGGACATCACAATGATTATCACCAGGAATACACTAAACAATTCAGTCAAGCTTCAGTGAGGAAGTAGCCTTACTTCACGTTAAGTCAGCAAATACTTATTGGACACATCATGGATACCCAGCAAGAAGCCTCCTACTCCACTAGGTTTAGTGAAATGTTGGGTCCAGAAGGATTGGTTGGCCAGGAATGGAAGATGTGGAATGAATCCCATTAAATGCTGTATTTAAAGTTACTCTATTGGCTATATATTTTTTTATTAGAACTGATACAGTAAGAAACATAGGTCTAATCTCACTAATGAGTAATTTTTGAGAATTTATAGTAAGTGTCACCCTAATTTTGATTCTGGTAAAATTAATAATTGAGGCTTTAAAAATAAATTGAGGTTCTAAAGTTGTATGTTAGCAATCTCAAATGTTTTTGTCTCAGGATTCCTTTATATGCTTAAAAATTATTAAGTAACTCCTACCCTTTGCAACAGCATGGATGGAGCTGGAGAGCATTATGCTAGATGAAATAAGCCAGGCAATGAAAGACAAATATCATATGATCTCACCTACAAGTGGAACCTAATCAGCAAAACAATCAAGTGAGCAAAATAGAACCAGAGACATGGGAATGATGAACAAACTGACAGTAACCAGGGGGGAGAGGACAGTGGAGGAAAGAAGGGGAAGGGTCATCAAGGAACACGTATAAAGGACCCGAGGACAAAGATCATGGGGAGGGGAGAGTTGAATGTGGGAGGCAGGGGTGGACAGGGTGGGGGGAGTAATGGGGCTAAAATAAGGACAATTGTAATTGAGCAACAATAAAAAATAAACTTTAAAAAATAAAATAAAAGATGAAATATTAAAAAATTATTGAGGACCTTCAAAAAGTTCTGTTAGTGTGGGCTATATCTTTCAACATTTATATTAGAAATTAAAATAGAGAAATATTTCAAGGTTTAATTCTTTGTTCAAAATAATAATAATGTCATTACATGTTGACAAATGCATATTCTTATGAAAAATAACTATCTTCTTCAAAACAAAAATAAGGGTGGCATTGTTTTATATTCTAAAAAACATTTTTATTGTCTGGTTTAATAGAAGGCAGCTGGATTCTCAGATTTACTTCTCTATTCACTGTATTATCTCATACATCATGTACTCTATGGAAAACTCCACTGGACAATTTTGAGAGATGGGAATGAAACAGGAAAACAACATCTTGTTTTTTTTTTTTTTTTTTTTTTTTTAATGAACTAGCTCTCACCTCATAGACCCATGAAAGGGTCTTTGGACCCTTGGGGGTTCCTCGGATAACCACTGCTGTAGAATTAATCTGCTGCCCACTTAATATTTTGTTATGTATATATTTTAGCCTCTTTTCTTCTACTACTATCTGAATTTGAACTTTAACAATTCAATGTATCGCTTACCTGTATTTAAAATAAAAGAACTAGGTGACTCCTTATTAGAACTGTATATTTCATGTATTTAAAATATCTATGAATTAAACATAAATTTTAAAAAATGAAGATGAATGATAGTTTCAAGTACTTCACCACCTGAGAAGTTACAATATGGTGCACGGTGCGCACAAGGTTAATTGAGCACCAGATTAATTGAACCAGATGGATCGACAGACAGATAAATAGATAAATAGAAAGAATTAGATGTATGTGAAACTATGTCTAGGCATCTACGGTTGGCTTAATAAAACACACAATGTTTCCTGTCTTATTGTTTTGTAATGCAAATCAACAGTCTAATGATTTATTCTATTTACCTTATGTACCTGGACTTCTTTTTAAAAATAATCTGCACACATGGAGATGATGACTAAATTGGTATGATAATGCTATTCTTTTTTTTAATTTTTATTTTAATTGTTGATCTTGTACAGTTTTCTGTCTTTTATTCTCTTATACAATTGAAAACACTGGCTAGGTTGAACTAGCCAATAAAATATTAGATATTACTGATCCTTAGAATAATCTTAAAAGTGTCAAATGTTAACATGTATTTGGCTGATTTACTTTTTTGAGGCAGAATTGCAGGCTCACAGGTAATAAAAGGTGTTGCTAAGTTTTAAAAACTTAGTAACTATCATGGCTTGTCTAGCTCCTTTATTTTTCCCAAGGTCAAATAGGCATGGGGTCCTTTCATTTTACACAGGATGCTTGGCAATGGCCTTCTATTTCCACATAGCTTCTGGAGTAATTCTGTTCTTTTTTAGTGTCCAAATCTGTCAAACAGAGAGCCTTTTCAGTAAATATTGTGATTTAGTTTTAAAGAGAATAATTACCCTTTATTGTTTCAGAAGAGTAGTTTACAATTTTCAAATTGGCATTTTGAAGGAAAGCACAAAAAATATTTTGAGAACAAGGCAGAGAAAGTTTTGCCCACAGGATTCTAAATATTCTGGGGGAAAAACCCACAGAGAATAAGTGTGCATTTGTGTACCCTACTCTTTCCAAGAGAAGTTGACGTTCCAATGATGATTCAAACTGATCTTTTCTGCTAGAGTGAAGAGCTTCTCACTGAATGTTTAGTTATTACCCAAGTAGGACAGAGAAACAAACTCTGGGCTCTCCTCTTATTTGGAACTGCCTTGATGTGGATGAAAGCTTGAGTGGCAGCAGCCAACTGCCAAATATCCACATACAATAGGAATGTTCTGTTTCTCAGTTACTAAGGGGCCTCCGGGACCTCCTCCCACATTTGAAGGCAAGGAGTCCCTTCTCTCCTTGGCATCTCCCGTTGGCAGCATCCAGAGAGTCTGTTACCCTGTCTCAAAAGAATGTCTCTAAAGATGGCAAGTTCTACAGAATGTGCTAAAATGTATACATTTACTTCCAGCAAACCATAATAAAATAGGATGAATAAATGCATTCAAAATCAAGACTTTTACTTGTTTTGCTTTCTTTGCTCAGGTGCATTTATTCCATGTTTTTACACACTAGTCTGAAGCTTCTTTAGTCTAAAGTTTTTTCATTAAAATCAGTTACAGGGTTGAGTTTGTAAAAACATAGCCCATTTGTTAATCACTAAAATACAATGTTACATAATTAAGGAAAAGCATGCTCCAAAGCAGCAGTCAATGGTATGCTGTTGATGAGTTGGGGCACAACACGAACTTGACCTATTCATTTTTGTCAATAAGCAGCAATTGCTAAAGCCAAATCAGTCCCTCAGCAAACCATATAAGTTGTTAGGATGGTCAAAATTAAGAGGCGATAGAGACAATAGTGGAGTCTATTTCACATGTGATATAAAGATGTAGCCACGAAGTAACAAAAGACTCTGACTCTGCCATGCATTGGGTCACAATACACAACTCAAGGTGTAGCACAGTTTGGGGAAAATTTTCACCTACCTGAATTTGGAGTTAGAGTTCACTTGGAGTTTATTTGTAGTTCAACGGGTATATAAACATTTACTTCTGACAGGGTATCATCTTTGAAGCTGGTGTACAAAGTAGCTTCTATCTAGAGTGCCTGAACTAGTAAGACCAGTCAATGTGAGACAGATACATACATTGGCTTACCTGGATACTTCATTACAAAAGAATCATTTTATAACATCTCAGTTAAATGCATACATATAATATTTCAAAAATACTTTTACTATTCAAAAAAACCCCAATCTAAATATAATTACTTTCCTGTCCAATAAACAGTCAAAAAATCCTAAAAGTCGATGAAGAGAACCACAACTGAGAAATTTTTGATGATCTGGTGTTGAAATTGCATGATTTCCTATTGAGAAGGGTGACAGATTTTATAACACGGAAAGTTTTTGTTCAAAAATGTCCATCCTTTGGTATCACTTGTTCTGATATTTAAAATTTTCTCCACTGGTTATATTAAATTAATTGTTGTCAGCTAAGATTGGAAGATCTCACTTTTAAATATTTTGGTCTCCTCAAATAAAATTGTGCCATCATACAGAGAACATTGGGTTATCTTTTACATACTTACGATTCCGAACTCATTTTTTATGGAAAAGTAGGGGAGGTATGATGACAAGGTAAACCCATAAAGAGAAGGAGCCAGAAGATTACACTGTAACAACTTTTAGATATGACTAAGAACGCAGAGGATTATGGACTGGGGAAAAGTTCTTTGGAACATAATGACTGGAGAAAAAACTCTGTGTCAAATGCAGCTGTTGTGGTGAATAGATATTTAGATTTGAAAAGAAACTGTCGTTTCACAGATTGAAAGGTGATCCATGGGTGTCCGTCATTTTGCAAACAGGACAAACGAAGGAGTGTGTCCCTTGTTCAGACTGCGTCACTCAGTGCACATATTCCATTAGGGTTCTGAAAATACAAGGGGAATCAGTCTTGTGAATTAAAACTTTGACTTTGTTCAAGAACCAGTTCTGTTTACAGAGTCCTGTGAGGAGGGACTTCTGAAAGTATCTTACAATACGTTGTCTACTCTTTTGAAAGAAAGGGAAAGTATCTTTCCACTGTGAATGTACCCTTTGTGCTATTAACTGAAGGACATGACAAGGCTAGACAATTCATTCTTTCTTCTATCAAATCCTCTCTTGCTTTGGTTAATGCCATTGTTTGAGAGGATTAGGAAATATATTTCTCTGTTTCTAGGCTCTTTGACATTTCTTGATGTTGCATGTAACTTAACTGAAATAACTTGATGAAACAATCCACCGCAGCTTTGCTCTGACCCTCACTTGCTCTCAATGGCCAAGACTGAAGGAACTTGGCTCCTTGGCAAACATATTTCCTTTAATGACAAGTTTTCCAGGTCAGGCAGGTATTTTGTGTACATGAAACTGACCTGAGGCTGCATCCTGAGGGACAAGTGGGTTGGAGATAAAGGCAAATCTGGATCCCAGTTTTAATGCTGAAACTTGCCCGTTGAACTTGAATATTCATAAGCATTAATATGAGATTAACTTTACCCATGGCTTTCTGAACATAGATATCTGATGGGAACTGACTCTTAAGAAATATCCTTGAATCAGAGAAACACAATTTTGTTGAGTTAGTTGCACAGAACATTTGCTCACTCTTTCAGCTGGGGGAACTCTGCATGGTAGACAGCAGAATGGGGTTCCGGCATTAGACATTGAGCCCCACTCCTCCCTCTGTCACTTAACACTGCCAAGGTTAGTTTCTTACACCTTAGTCCCAGAACCCTAATCTAAAATTTAAAATAATATTTGCCACACCGAATCGTTAAGAATACTAATTGACATAAACAAGTACAGTACATGGCACAAAGTATTTAATAAGTGTCAATACCATTTAATCCAAGCTAACTCCCTTGCCAGATTTTTTGAGTTGCTGTTTTCTCTGTTCTGATTGGCTCTGTTATTTACATAGTTATTTGTATGTTTTTCCTTTTCTTTAGCATTTCATTAATATTTTAGTACATTTTTCTTAAAAGGAGGACAATAGAACATAGTGGGGGAATCATTGGTCATCCCATAGATCAAACAAGAAAAAACTGGTGTCATCTACATTTTTATTCTATTAGTCCTACAAAGGTTTGTTCAGAGTCCTGACATGTTCCATTCACAATCCAGATGGTCCCCTTGACCTCCCAAATCCATCACTCTTTTAGTTTCAGTGTAAGTAAAGCTGAGCACTGAAATCTAGCATTTCCAACACCTGAAATTTTAAATATTGAACATATTCTGTAGGCTGCTCACACAAAAAAGAAGGTTTCTGAAAACCATGCCTAAAGAGACCATCTGTTAGAATCCCTCCAGAGTTGTGCTGAATATTTACAGTATATAATAGTAGAAGTTGTGCTGAATACTTACATAAAGCTACAGGAAGAAGGCAGAAAAGAAAACCCTTAACCAACTAGTAGAAATTTTACTTCGATTGATCAGTATTTCAGATAAGTAATCAGGAAAAAGTGGTCCCTGATATAAAGTGAAATTAGGCTTTACTGGGTGAAAGAACTTTCATTCTTTCTTCTTGAGTAGGGAAACCAGTTTGCCTAAGTAAATACCGTATTCTTTCTCAGCAGTGAGTGGAGGAAAGTGATACTTTTTTGTTTGTTTGTTTCTCTTTCTCCTCTTTAGAAATGGAGAATGCTAACAAAAGAAAGGAAGGCAGGATGCTGTACTGAAGGATGTAGTCATGCCTCCTTACCCCCAGACGCAATTGTAGGGGTGTCCACCGTGGTCCAGGGCATGCAGCAGGTGGCAGCTGAGTTCTGCTGCAAGTCCACAATTCTGCTCCCATATTTAAAAGGCTAAATTTGGGTTTGAATAGATTCTACGGCTTTGTTTTCCAGTTCCTGAAACAGAATAACATTGTTTCCATACCACCCTTTCCAACTACCAAAAATTTCTGTCTCAGTAACAACATTCAGTAGTTCCCCAGGATAACCAAGCCTCAAAGTAGGTAACACCATGCCATTGCATCCTGGAACTGAGATCCTGAGACACCCATCAGCCAGCCTCTGGCGCTGATGTATCGGCTGCTACAACTTATTACCCACCAGGGCCCTTTGGGTTGAATTAACAAAAATAACCTCTTTTCACAAAGTCAAGCCTCCACAAAGATTTTCCTATAGACTAAGTTTTTCCCTCTCATATTGTATCAGAAAAGCTAAACGGAAATTAAAATTAGGATTGTCACAGCTAAGGTCTCAGGATTAAATAGCTATACTCCTTCTTTTAGGTTATCCATGTTAATAAAACTTGAACCGAGTAAACGTTAAAGATCATACTGGCTTTATTCAATGACTGGTGAATCAGGCAGCATCCAATCCAGCAGACAGAAAGGTACTCTGAGGAGCTGTACTAAATGAAAGACTTTTATAGGCAAAAGGGAACAAAACAAAAACATATTGCGGACAAAAAAAAGTGGATTCATTTTTGCAAAATTGCTTTCCTTTAGGAGATCGCAAGTGTCCATCAGGCAGATTACCCAACCAAAGTAATCAGGTGACTCCTGATTGACTGGTTTAAGATTCCATTTGTGGGAGAGCCAGAACTGTAATTAAGTCTTGGTTTGGTAAAGTGAGGCTTAGCATAAACAACTGTATTTTGAGCTTGCTGTCTTGTTTTTAACATCCATCTTTAAAACAAGTGAAACCAAATCCTCCTTTGACAATTACAGTCTTGAATTAAACGTGATGTTTCTCAAGCTGTAATCTACTATGCAAAAGCTAACCTACAGCCTTAGACAAAAAGAGAGATTCTTGAAACCAGCATTTAATGAATAAAATCACTTCACTTTGCTTCTTTGCAGATGCAAAGCATGTTTAAGGGATTTTTTCAATACATAGATAAATGTTTTACTATTTGGGTTCCTTTAAGGAAGTAAAATTTGGCAACTCATTAAGAGTGTGCATAGGTACTATAAACAGCAACAAAGAACCTCTGGCATATTTCATGGTTCAGACATCAAAAGAAAAAGCCATAAAATCTGCTTGCAGTAAAACAAAGTCATTTTTTCCCCTTGACATAGCTGGTATCTATTAGCTACTTCATATGTAAAAAGAATAAAATGTTACTAGTTCTTTAATCTGATGTATCTGAGAAGTTTTATAAATTCATGTAAAATATTGAAACATTTCTGCATTTTGTTTACTTTGCCTACACTATACAAATGACAAAGACCTTGACCATTCAAAAAGTTCACCCTCTCTATTTGTAGTGATACTAATGATCAGTTATGTGTATTAAAAGCTTTGTTACTAGTCTACAAGTGGTAGGTATCCTAAATTATTTAGTTACTCGGGTTAAATCATAAGCAAGATTGTGGTTTTGTTTTCCCTATCTTATGCTAGAGAATTATATGTTGAAATGTGACAGAAGTTGAGTTGTTGTTATAAATATGTGAATTGAATGGGCATTTTTCTGGGCTATGTTATTATGGATATTTCACATAGGGAAAAAAAAAGCTGAGGTATCGCACCAGAATGTCCCTGGAGTACAGAGCCAAAGAGAAAGGGCGGAGTGCCACGCTGGTACACCTGGACTGTATTACACACAGGGGTTGAGCCTCTCCGCAGAGCCAGAAGCTCTGGTAATGTGCTCTGCACAATGTGATAGATAGAGCAGGGCAAAACTGCGAATTAATCACCCAGTGCTACCAAAGCAGTTCATTAAATGCACTTGACAGCCTCCTCTCTGTATTTCTAGATGGCTGAGAATCAAGTAGTTGCACATCAAAATGTGAATTTTTTTTTCCTACTGCTTGGCACAGGACCTTAATCTGTCATCATTTCATGTCCTCAAAGGCCTGAGAGAAGCTGCCATTTTTGGGCAACAAAGGACGCCATGCAAAGCAGCTCAGAACTTGAGTTGTTTCAACAGATGCTGTTTTATGTTTTGCCAAAGAATGGCCCCTTTTATTTCTGTCATGAATGCACTCTTTCTTTCTGTTTCTAAATGTTTTCCAGTATTAAACCTAATCCTTATCTATCATTCTTTTTGGTTGATAGGCTGTCCCTTTGCCTTTGGAGCCAGCATAGCCTTCACCATGCAAATATGATTTGAAAAGAAATGGAAACTTCGCGTTCTCCACTTTGCAGCTCCTGCTGATTTCTTGGTAGGCTGGAGGGGCTGCATTTCAAGGTCAGAGGAGCTGAGCCAAGCCATTCCAAATGTAAGCAAAAGTGCTGAGGTGGAAACAAACAATTTTACCCTGTAAAATTTCTCTGCTTATGGTAGTAGAAAGATGAGAAAAGGTAACTGGTTGAAGAAAGAACTAAAATATATGAAGCTAGCAAAACTGTTTATTCCTATGTTTGCTTGTTGTAACAGAACCTGGAAAGACTGATGAAGGTCTGAATTAATGTTATTTGTAGGAAGAGAGGCTCTTCTTCAAGGCAATGGAACTCTCGCTTTCTAGGGCATAATCAAGGGGGACTCCCCAGCCACCCAGGGTGTGCCAGGGCAAAGATGGTACCCAAGGTCTTCCCAATTTCTACAGTTTTAATCCTAATAAAAGGGATTCAGAATTGTTAATTGTTAACAGTTACTTTGATGAAATTTTAAAGGTTGTTCTATTTCTTGTCACAAATTAAATTGTTCAAAAGCATTGTCCTAGCAAGCTGATTTTCCACAACATACTAGCAATTTATTCTCCTGGGGACAGGCCAAGGGCTAACCAAACTTTGAAATCCGAACTTCTTTCATTGTTGTCCCCAGGAGTACTTTGGAGCTTGTTTGGTCTGTGCATTTCGTCTGTGGCTGCTTCAGTTTACCCAGCCTTTACTTTGCTTTTTATGTAAGAAACCACCGTGATCATGCCCTATGGGATATATAAAGGTGTGCAAAGCACCTGCTCAAGGAAGCCCACAAGTAGAGTGAGTACTCTACATATAGTAATAACAGTGAGGAAAGAAGAGTGTCATCTAAGTTACGAAAGACACAATATTATGGAGAGCTTCACAGATTTGTACAATTGCTGCCCAGTCTCTTCTGTTTCCCTCTTTCTCTCTCTGATGGAAGTTATTAAAATCACCACCATCTACCAGCTCAGTTTGTACAGAGGCAGATCTACGAAGAAAACAAGAAACCACTAGCCTATGTATAGGGTAGATATACTTTAGACTCACGACAAGTTACTACTTTTGATTAAGGGCCTAGAAACAACCATCTGGGGAATCAGAACTTTTTGTTAACATGCAATGTTGGCTAAATCCACAGGCAGCTGGCTGAATGTTATTTAAACTAGGTGCTAAGATCAGAGTAGGCCACGACAGGCCGTCATTAAGGCATGCTCATCTATTCTACCCCTGTCAGTGGTAATGATACTGTCATTCCCTCTACGATGTCATCCTTCTACTATGTTTTGACAGGCTTGGTTTTCATTATTGGAGACAAATAGACTAGACAGTGATATACATATATGCATATGTTTATATGGTAGTATTTACTGATGGAAGAATTCATGAGAATCAGTCATCCATATTTATTATGTACATTATAAGAGGTACCTTATTGTGTGATATAGAAAAAATATGAGAAAATTATGAGCACTAAGTCTGAGAAAGTTTGATTTATTCATTTTATAGAATCTTGTTTTGTGTTTCTGTCAAATGATGTATAGTAACCAATCAGAATCTAACATAATTCCTAGGTCTTCAGTTCTGTGATTCCATCTTTCTGAATAGAAAAGAAGGACAATGTTAAAGACAGATGGACTAGATTAGTAGTTAAGAGCATAAACTTTGGTATGAGGTTTACTTTCAATACAATTACAGTTTGTGCCTGTAAAAAGTTCTGTGACCCTGTGGAAATTATTAAATCTCATGGGTTTCAGTATCTGTAACTGTAAGATGGGAAACTATTATAGTGGTCTATCTCATACGCTTGTTGTATGGATTGAATAAGTTAAGTCATGTAAATCATGCCAAAGTCACAGTAAAGAATAATTGTTTTAATGTTAGTTGTTATTATGCTGATAGTTATAGGTGTAGTGAAAACTGGGAAAAGAACTTAGTAAAACTGTATAAACTTGATCTATTTTCACTGACTGGTTTGAAAACAGTTGACTGGATAGATTTTCCTAGTCTTGAAGGAAAGTGAACCAGTGCACTTCTTTGTAAAGTTTAGGAAGATATTCTGTATAGATCACTGAATTTCTATTAGTGTAATCATTCCTACAAATGAATCCAAGCTTTAGGTAAGGAAATACATTTATTTGTGGAATCAACTCATTAGCAGTGAAGATGTGTGTGTGTGTGTGTGTGTGTGTGTGTGTGTGTAAAATAAAATCATTTATGTATCTGCGAGAAAGAGCCAGGAACTATGGATTGGAAAGCAAGAGACTCAGGTTCAAGTATAGGCTCTACTACTAACTTGTAGTGTCCTTATGGATGAATTACTTAATCTTGTAGTCTCAGTTTAATTCTTTGTATAATTAGGGCTTTGGTTATTAGACTGTCTCAGCTCCACCATTGTCATGAAATTCTATAACTCTGTCAAAATGGTTCCATGAATGAAAGCCTTAACAATAAGAGATTTACTAAGATGAACTTCATTCTTGTGTAATCCGGTGTTCTCAATTAGAATTAGAGCTTCCAAAAGGGCAGACAATGTCAACACAATCAGCAACCTCACTACCTTCTAACCAAAGTTGTCTGTTCAGAAGTGCTGTCTTCTCCACCCTGCAGCAGCCCCAAATTCAATAGACATATACAGGGAACCAACTATGTGTCAGGCTCTATGCTCGATGCTGGAAAACTGAAATAAAAGACATATTCTCCTAGTGAGGAAGACATAATATTTACATCGTGTTAAATGCTAACAGAACACACACACACACACACAAACTACCAAATGTTCCTGGTAAGACCCAGTAACATTCCACAGGATATCCTTGTACAGGTGTCTTAAAAGCCATCAAAGATTTTATCTGGTGAATAAGGCAATGGAGGAGTGGTAGAAGTTCCCAAGCAAAGGATACAACATTTGAAAAAATAGAAAAGTATGTGAAATCTCGATGCATTCAGAGAATAGAAATGACTTCATTAGGGCAGAAGTGAAATTGAGCACATTGGCTAAGAGGCTAGTTTCCACTGTCAGATGAGCTCAGGTCAAGAACCAGCTTTGTCATGTATTTAGGTGAAATGCAGCACAAATTATTTAACCTCTTGGCTTCGGTTTCTTTATGTATGAAATGAGAATAATAAGGTATTGAAAGGATTTGTTTTTGGAACATATCAAGTAAATGGCTTTTTAAAAAAATTGTATTAAGCAGAGAGGGTTAGTGAGACAATAGAGAGAGGAGAAACTGGAGAGAGACGATGATCTGATCATAATGAAAAGCTGTTTCAGATATACTTCACCCAGAAAGGTCTCCAAAGTGGTGCTGATGTGGAGTCATCAATAGGATTTGAGCTGGAGAGTCTGGTGGCCACTTTCACAGTATTGTGAAGGGAAGATTAGAGTAAAAGAGCAAATTGAGAACAAAAAGACTATAAAAATTAATACAACACAGAGCCGGTCCTTTGAAAAGATTAATGAAATTGACAAACCTCTGGCTAAACTCACTAAAGAAAAAAGGAAAAAATCTCATATAAATAAAATCAGAAATGAAAGAGAAGAAGTTACCACTGACATCACAGATATACAAAGGATCATACTAGAATACTATGGAATACTGCAGGTCACCAAATGCAATAACTTAGATGAAATGGACAAGTTCTTAGACATATATACCCTTCCTAGAATCGTATATACCCCTGAATCATGAAGACCTAGAAAATCAAAAATCAACAGTGAGGAAATTAAAACAACCATTAAAAACTTCCCCCCAAAATAAAAGTGTAAAAAATAAAAAATAATAAGAATTCACTAGTGAATTCTACTGAATAGTCAAAGAAGATTTGATACCTATTCTTCTTAAACTCTTTCAAAAAATTGAAGAGGCAACACTTCCTAAAGCATTTTATGAGGCCAAAATAATCCTGATACCAAAACCTGACAATGAAAACATAAGAAAAGAAAACTACATGGCAATATTTCTGGTGAATACAGATTAAAAAAATCTTAAGCAAAATGCTAGCAAATCAAATTAAACAATTTGATTTGAATTGTTTAATTAAACAATTAAACAACAATACATTAAAAAAATACTGATCAAGCAGGGTTCATTCTGGGGGCACAAGGGTGGTTCAACATACACAAATTGATACAAAGAAAGGATACAATGATATGACATTATCAATAGATACAAAAATGTATTTGATAAGATACAATATCCATTTATGACTAAAATACTCAATAAAATGGGTATAGAAGGAAAGTGTCTCAATTTAATAAAGGCTACATATGAAAACCCTCAGCCAATATCATACTCAATGGTGAAAAACTGAAAGCTTTTCCTCTAAAATAAAGAATAAGATAAGGGTACCTGCTCTCATTAATCTTATTCAACATAGTTCTAGAAGTCCTTGCTAGAGCAATCAGGCAAAGGAAAGAAACAAAAAGCATCAAAATTGGGAATGGAAAAGTAAAAGTCTCATTTTTTGCAGATGACGTGATTCCATATATATAGAAAACCCTAAAGACTCAACAAAAAAAGCCCTGGCTGGTGTAGCTCAGTGGACTGAGCGCGGGCCTGCGAACCAGAAGATCGCGGTTCGATTCCCAATCAGGGCACATGCCTGGGTTGCAGGCCAGTTCCCAGCAGGGGACACACGAGAGACAACCCTACATTGGTATTTCTCTCCCTCTCCCTTTCTCCTAGCCTTCCCCTCTAAAGATAAATAAATAAAAATCTTAAAAAAAAAAAAAAAGAGAAGTTACCTAAGTAACTTCTTAAAAAAAAAAAAAAAAGACTCAACAACAACAAAAAAAAAACATTAGAAACAATAAACAAATACCATAAAGTAGCAGGATACAAAATCAGTGTGCACAAATCTGCTGCTTTCCTGTATACTAACAGTGAAACTTCATAAAAAGAAATGTAAAAATCAATTCTTTTTGCAAATAGTACAGAAAAAATAAAATACCTAGGAATAAACTTAACAGATGATATGATGATCTTTGTACTATAAACTACAAAAGATTATTAAAAAAAGATTGAAAAAGACATAATGAAATGGGTAGATTTTCTGTGTTCATAGATTGGAAGAATCAACATAGTTAAAATGGCCATATTACCCAAAGCAACATACAGATTTAATGTAATTTCTAACAAAATCTATGTTGTTTTTAAAATAAATAGATAATAAAAATCATCAGATTTGTATGGAACCACAAAAGATCCCAAATAGCCAAAGCAGTTTTGAGAAAAGAGAACAAAGCCAGAGCTATCACACTACCTTCAATTTATACTACAAAACTATGATAATCAAAACAGCATGGTATTTACAGAAAGACATACAGACAAATGGAACAGAATTGAGAGATCAGAAATAAAACCACGTGTATATGGGCAAATACTTTTGGATAAAGGAGCCAAAAACACACAATGGAGAAAAGAAAGGCTCTTCAATAAATGGTGCTGGGAAAATTGGAAAGTCACATGCAAAGAATGAAACTAGATTACAGTTTGTCTCCATGTACACAAATTAATTCAAAGTGAATCAAAGACCAAAATATAAGATCTGAAACAATAAATTACATAAAAGAAATCATAGGTACTGAACTTATACACCTTGGTCTTAGAGAACATTTTATGAATTTGACCCCAAATGCAAGGGAAGTGAAGGCATAAATAAATAAATGGGATTATATAGAACTAAAAAGTTTCTGCAGAGCAAAAGATACCACCAACAAAACAAAAAGGCAACTAACAAAATGGGAGATGATATTTGCAAACAGCAGATCTGATAAGGAGTTAAATTCCAAAAATATAAAGAGTTCATAAACCTCAACACCAAACAAACAAACAAACAATCCAATTAAAAAATGGGCACAGTATCTGAACAGACATCTCTCCCAAGAAGACATACAAATGACTTTCAGATATATAAAAGATGGTCAACTTCACTAGCCACTAGGGAAATGCAAATCAAAACTACACCTGTTGGAGTGGCTCTTATCAACAATATAGGTAATACAAGTGTCAGAGAGGTTGTGGAGGGAAAGGAACCCCCATTTACTGCTGGGTGGGAATGTAAACCAGTACAGTCACTATGAAAAACAGTATGGTGGTTCCTCAAAAAGTTAAGAATAGAATTACCATATGACCCAGCAATCCCTCTTATGTGTATCTACCCTAAAAACTTGAAAGCATTTATGTGCAAAGATACACGCACCCCTACATTCATTGCAGGATTATTCATGGTGGCCAAGACATGGAGTAACCCAACTGTCCTTCAATAAATGTTTGGATAAAGAAGAAGTCATACATATATACTATATAAGGAAAGATGAAATACTGCCATTTGTAACAACGTGGATGGGCCTTGAGAATATTATGCTAAGTAAAATAAGTCAGGCAGAAAAAGCTAAGAACCATATGGCTTCACTCATATGTGGGATATAAAACTGAAACTCATAGACAACAGTATGGTGGTTGCCAGAAGGAAGGGAGTGGGGTATAGTTAAAGGTAAAGGGGGCCAAATATATGGTGACAGAAGATAATTTGACTTTGGTTGGTGGGCACACAATGCAGTATAGAGATCATGTATTATAGAAATACAAGCTTGAAAACTATATGATCTTATTAACCAATGTCACCCAATACATTTAATTTAAAACAGGAAAAGGGCAAATATGACCGATTTTATTTAAATGAGACCATTAACACTTGAGGAAGAAGTGTGAGCTGTTGGAAAACATGATAAATGCAGCTTTGTTGAGTTTAAAGTGTCTGTGGCACATCAGTGGGACATGTCCAATGAAGGCTTGGATATAGAACACTGTCTCAGATGGAAGGCTGGCATAGCGCTGTCCCACAGAAACCTCATGTGAGGCTCAAATGCAAGTTATCTAGCAGCCACACAGAAGAAAAGTAAAAAGAAAGAGGTGATGTTAATCTTAATTATACCTTTTATTTAACACAATATATCTAAAATGTTATTTAATTTTGCAATCAAAACAAAATTAACAAAACATGCAGCTTTTGTCGTTGTTGTTGTTGTTGTTGTTGTTGTTTTTGCTAAGTCTCGAAGTTGGTCGATATTTTACCCTGAACACATCTTGAGCCATACTTAAAGTGCTCAACAGCTGCATGGGAATAATGAATTACCATAGAGGACAGTGCAGTTTTACAAGTTATGGGCTTCTGCTGGCTTAAATGTTCTTTTTGTACAAATAAGATAAAGGCACAGCCTCCGGGCAGAGGTGTATCATTCCAGGGATCAGAGTGCAAAAGAGACTTCTATGCCTGTTTACCTCTTCCGCTCTGAACCTTTGCACAGAACGAACCGAACCATGCCACTGGTGGGGATGCTGCAGGGAATACATTTACAAGTAATTAAAAAAAATAGGCTCAGTAATGGAAGAAGTTCACGCAAGGGGACTCAGCTGTGTAAAGATCAGAGAAGTTCCCCTGATTAGGGACGCTAGGATGGGAGCTGAAGGGTGACCAGGAATAAGACCAACGGAAAGGAGGAAGGGCATTTCAGCAGAAAGTAGATGCATCTAAAGTGCAGAGGCAATGGCCTCAGGGCCCGTCACAGGACTGAGAGAAGTTCAAACCATGCCTGCCTGGGAAGGAGGGGTGGCAGGGCCTGAGGTTGGAGAATCTAGGGGACCAAGGGACAGGTAGGGTCCTGAATACCAGTAATATTAGTGATTGACTACAAGGGGTGTAGAGGGGGAGTAGTCACAAATATAGGCCAAAACCCTAGAATAGGTAATGTCATAAAAGGCACCAAGAGAAAAAATTCACTTTGTGAAAGGGGCCAAGCAGGTGTTAAATGCAGCTGGAAGTCAAGGAAAGGGTGTGCTGAGAGGCAGCACTGAGGACCTTGAGGAGCACAGTCATGAGAGGGAAACTGGGAACCAATTGGCAGTGGTGAGAGAACAAAGGAAGTGTGGAAAGAAGCCGCTTTAGAGAAAGCTGGCTGTTGGGAAGTGAGCAAAGAAAATGATGCTCTTAGGAAAGAAAGGTGTAGTGTAATATGTGAGGGTTGCTTGTTTTTGGACTTTGTTTTTGTCTTTAAACATATGATATTAAACACACCTTTAAAATTCACATTTCCATTGTTCACTCTCTGACACTGTTACACCACAACAGAGAAATAACCTACCAAAAGAGGTAATTTTTCATTTATTCAGTAAATACTTAGGGAGCACCTATGTCACACCAGGAGCTAAGTAACATGTACAGTAGCAGTGAACCAGTGAATCTATTGGTAATGAATTATGTCAACCACTTTTCTCACTTTTTTACAGGTAGTATTTCATTGAATATGTCCCCAATTTCCATTGGCCATTTACTATTATTTATCCCATTTTACCAAGAAAAAACTGAGACTCAGAAGGAGTAAGCTGCTACCTACAGTCACATAGTTACATCTGGCCAGCATGCTTGCTATGGACCACATGCTCGTGAATTACCACCAAGCTACCAGCAGACATAACAGAACCAGAAGATGTCCTTTAGCCCATTGTCACTTCTTGTTGGAACTCCAGTCGAAACCCTTCTCTTGTAATTCTTCACTAATTAACCCAAGCATCCTAGAAGACTGAGTTGATCTAGTTGTGATGCTTCCTTTGAGTCATTTGCATTGGTTTTTTATTTGACATTCCAATATCGTGTTTCTATTTCTTTTTTATGTGGGTATTGTACAAAATCCTTATTATCTTTTGTTTAGTACCCAGTAGACATAAGGACCCTTAACATTTTCTAACATTCTATATTTTTTTGTTATTTTAATGGGAGGGCCTCATGAGGATCTCTACTAGTGTCATCTTGACCACTAAACCATGGCTGCGTAGAGCATCTTCTTTCCTGAGTCTATCTCTTTACAGTCTTCTCTTTCCTTTCTCCGTTTGGTTCAGAGAACATTGATTAGATGACCAAAAGTGCCTGGTCTTAGGCCAATTGTTATAGAAAACATGAAGAAGATATCATCATTGTTTCATAGGGGCCTCCATTCCAAAGAACGTCATCAGAGCAGAAGAGCTCTTTCAGATAATTAGTAATTGGTCCTCATAGCACCCCTGGGAAGTACCTGGGTATGTACCAAAGAAACACAGAGCATAAACGAGCTTTTCTTGAGTGCAAGACAATTTCTTTCTCAGTGAAATGGGACAATTATAGTGATCCGCCTTATATGCCAATTATTCACAATCTAAAAGCCCTGGGAATTATACTACTCTAGGAATACATACACATGACATACTTGTATTGCACTTAATTGGCATTCTTCCTTCGCCTGCCCTGCTACCTGCAAATCACACCACCATGACACTGTAGAGTTACCTTTGCTCCTGGTTATTGACATGGAAGCTGCCTCTTGGCATCAAAGATTTGCCTGGATCACACCAGAGGATAAAAGAACGAACCTGCCAGATGTTGATGAGCCCATGACAAGCAACCTAAGTGGAATTCTGACAGGCCTTCACAGCCTCGTACATAAACATAATTAATCAACATCGAATATACACTCAATAAGCTACACAAAGCAAAGTATAAGGATAAAGGGAAAATCAACAGACTGATTACCTGGATGATAGGAATTGCAAAAGCCTGCCTGAATGGTGCAGGGCACACAAGTGAAATATTCCAAAGAAGCCCCCTTTAATAACTGCCTGCAATGACCCACCCTCCTTTGGATCCTGTATATCCTGCCTCTCTCCAGTTCTCCACCCCCACTACCTTATTCTCATCTTTTTGTGTCTAACATTCCTATCTCTCTGATGAATTGAAATTGGGAGCCTCAGGCAAGGAATACATTGTATATGTTATTTTGATTCAATTAAGTATGAAACACAAAAGCAAAACCACCCTTTCCACTTCACTGCTCTTCACCTGTAGAATTGCTCACACATCTCATTATTGTCACATTTACCATTCAATTCCTTCCATTTTCTTTGTTTCAACATCTCTTCTTTTACGATTCCTCATTTCATGCAGCGGCTCTAATTTGACTTGTTTTTGTTTGTACAGGCTAGTAAGTTATTAACTACAGGAATAGTTGCAGAAGTGCCCCTAATAAAATAAATGTAAATAGCATTTCCAGATTTAAAAAACAAAAAAACAAAAACCTTTTCTGTACCTTCTACTCACTACCTAACTCCCTGAGTCCCCTAATGTCATGTGAGACAGGGATGTGGTCAGGCATGTGTGGAGGGAAACTGAGGATAAAGGAAGAGAAGAGGAAACTAAATAATAATCAGAGTCAGAAGCAAAATGAAAATTGATAAGTAAATATTCAAATAAATGTCCTCCAAAATATGTTAGACCATTCTTTAGAACCTAACTGTTACTTGAAGACTCTACTACCTAATAATTTTTCCCCAAGTAATGTAGTGACATGCTCTCAACCTGGGCCCCTTTGAACAAGGAGTAATGCTGTCGCTATTGCTTGTATGATTTCCATAGAAGTTCAAAGAACTACATGACTCAAGTCATCCCTTCTCATAGAAAAGGAGGCAAAAAAGAAAGTTAGGTGAATTAGAGCTAATAGGTTGAGACAATCACACAACTCCTCAAACTTAAGTGACTAGGAAGCTTCCACGTTTTTCATCAGTCAAATGCTTGCCACATGATTATAAACCTGACTCTGGCTGGCTATTATCTGCATAAAAGACAAATTGGTTCAATGACCAAGATGGCAGTTTTTGTATTTGCCTTTAGAAAATAAGGAGCAAGTGCCCACATTTTCATTCTAAAGCTGCACTGAATAATAATAAAAAAACTGAAAATACAAAGCAGTTTATACATATAGCAAGAGATGATTTCCAGGGCTCTTTTCAAACAGATGTATTAAAGTGGCTGGAAAATCATCCATTGTAGACCTAAACAAAGATGCTTCATCTCTCATCCCTTCGTATTACGTGAGAAAATAGAGCATGCCAACCAAAGAAATCAACAATAACTTGCTTCTGCGAACTTAAAAAAAATTATTTTAGCAGCTCAAGTCATTGATGTCTAACAAAAGGAAACTTAAAGAATTTCAACCTGAGCTCCCAGCGGTGTCCACAGGGTGGGTGGATATAGACAAGCACACACGTGGGGGAGCGCAATCTCAGAATACGCTTGTCAAAGCCAATTAAAAAATACTCTATCATGCTGTTAAGAAGCACCTCATTGTAAGGAGGGACTCCGCTTTCAGGTGGTGGTATAAACAAACCTAGTATTTATACTGTGTAGATTAATGCTTTCCTAAAATTTTGTGCAATTCTTTAAAGACAGGGTATTGTAGGAGATACGAGAATGTAGAAACCAAGAAATATATTAACTTGTATAATGGAAATGTATAAAACATAAATTTAAAATAATAAGTACCAAGCTACAATATATTTTTGTGCCTGAATTATCCAATTTAGGTATTTACATATATTACAGTGACTGTCAGTCTTCCATATCACTTTTGTGCTGCATAAATCTGTTGAAAAGGACCCAGGGCATTAATATGTTATTTATTCATTTATTTGCAAGATTTATCTAGCATATGGTATCCAAATAGCTAATGGCATTTAGCCAGGGCACTGTATACTTGCAGTATTTTTAACATTAGGAAGGCTCTTAGAAACAACAAGTAAGTAGAAAATTATTTTGACTTTTTGGGTACTGTGACTCTGTAAGGGGTGAAAATATGAGTTTATTTTAATGAATTTCAATCAGAAAAAAAATATTAAGGGATAATATGGTTTCAGTATTTCTAATTCATGTCCTGAAGTGTGAGAAGCCTATGTTCCTAAAGTTACTAAAATAATGTTAACATTGGATATAGCAACCTATTAAGATATTAATCCTTGTTTGGAATTGATGCTGACCAAGTTTCAAGGTAGGTGTACAGTCAGGTGAAAAAATGTTTATGCACCTAACACAGCAACAGCAGGCAAATTCTGATTTCTTTTTATCTCTTTTCTTTTTTCCCCCAAAAATATTTTATTTATTTACTTTTAGACAGAGGGGACGGGAGAGAAACATCAATGTGTGGTTGCCTCTTGCATGGCCCCTGCTGGGAACCTGGCCTGCAACCCAGGCATGCGCCCTGATTGGGAATCAACCAGGAGACCCTTCGGCTCATGGCCGTCACTCAATCCACTGGGCCGCACCAGGGATTTTTGTTTTTGTTTTTGTTTTTTTTTTCCCTGATCAGGTTTTTTTTTTTTTTTTTTTTTTTTTCTTTTTCTGATCAGGGTTCTCCCAGGATTTGCCCTTATCCTCAGAAGAGCTCTGTTTCTCACCCTTGCTCATGTTCACCTGCTCCCGCCAGCATGTCTGTGAAAGGTTTTGAAATAAATACCTCAGACTTATCTATATCAACGTCCCATTGCTATAGCATTGCAGAAGGTAATATTTTGGTTGAAGGATGAGATTTTTGAGACTCAAGGTGATTAAATAGGATGGCCAATATATCCTATTACTGATATCGTTAATTACTGATTTAGGGCAGCTCCAGGTCAAATCTGGGAGTGTGTGCATATTACTTGATGCTGTTTGAGTTAATGTTGCTCCCTCAGGGTCAGTTGGAACCATATGCCCCTTGGGTTTTCCTCCAAAATGAGTGGGAGATTTTTTTTCTCAAATAAACAAGAGAAAAAATCTATTCTTTCAAATTGAGAAGAGAATTTCTGTTCCCATGTGTCTCCTGTGGAGAACAACGCAGTGCCATGTTAAAGGGAGCTGTGAGTTTTGGTCTTAGGCTCAAAGAATAACTGAAAATACTGGAGGCTTGCTGCACCAGATGACCTCCCAGGCCTTTCCATCTGTACCTCTGTGGAGATGGCTTGTCTGTAACTGCAATGCCTTGGAAGGACTTCAAACCATATCTTTGCAGCCACAGCCTGAGTTTACAGGACCTCTCTGTGACAGCAGCCAAGTGATCTGGCCGGGATTTTTGTTCCATGCTTGAACTCATTCTTTGCTGATAAAATTCAGCCTATTCTGATGGCTGGTTCTTGCACCCTCAAGTTCCACAGGGAATTCCTCAAGGATAGTGTAGCTCGCACTCAATACCACTGTATTTTGATACTGCTATGTGGGATCCTGGCTACCGCAACCAAGGGGTATATATCAGTGCCCCTTCTTCCCCGAAATTGGTGCCCCAACTAATTTAACAAGATTGTCTAGTTTTACTGAGGTTAAATTGACTCAAATTAGAACAAGATGTTTCCTCTCTACATTTATTAAATGAAAGATTTCATGTCCAAGGAATTGTTCTGGGGAGACATTTCCCTGTTCCCTGGTGCTCCCTCCTGAATGTGTCATTTCTGCAGCACATAGCACATGGCGATGGGCTGGAAGGAAAGTGTGACTAAGTGTGAGAAGGCCTGGTTCCAGCCTGGTCATTAATTACAAGCTTGCTTTTAGGCAAATCTTTATAGTTTCTTTAAAATGTAGATTCCCCATATCAGGCTAAAAGAGATCCCCTATGTACCATGTGGAAAATGTACATACGAGAGTTTGAAAAGCTTTTTAAAGGGACTGGGTGTGAGCAAACCAGTACAAGTACAGAGTGGATTTACAGTCACAGAACAGTCATTGTTTTTCATCGTGCCCTTTCTCCTCTTCTGTATTTTTTGTTTTTGTTGACTCAGCTCTTTATTCAACTTGTTTGAATTAGTGAAATCAAAGTATGTATCAGTTACTATGATAAGTCCTAGGGTTTGAAGATTAATAATGCAGGTTTCTATCTTTAAACAGCTTATAAGCCCATGTGAGAGACAAACCAAACCAGTGATTACTCTTTGAAAACCATGACAAGCGCATCCTTTATGGGATTTCATCATCGGGAAAGACTTCCTGAGTAAGGTGATATTTCAAATGAGGGTTGAAGGAAGACAAAAAAGGCAGGCTATGGCAATTTGAAGAAATGAGAAGTATATCTCCATTAAAATAGAACAATGTGTACAAAGGATCAGGGATAACATAGAAATTAGTTTTTGAGAATGCATAACTGGAAAAGACACCGGTGTTTGGGCTGCCTGTCATTACCAAACCCAATAAGCAATTGAATCTTTTTTTTAATTATTATTTTTATCAGTATTTTTTTAATTGTTGATCTTCTACAGTTTTCTGTCTTTTACTCCCACCCCAGCCCACCACCCCAGCCCTCCCCACCTCCCTCCCATTTCCACCCCCGATAGTTTTTGTCCACCTGTCCTACGTGTCCTTTATACTTGTTGCTCTAAACCCTTCCCCTTTTCCCCTGAAGTTCCCTCATGCAATTGAATCTATATGGGTACTTTATTTAGATGGCTAACGATCTGAGAAGATGGTGGGTTGAAACCCTAACAGACCATCTTGTCTTTTCTTTCCAGGCCAGACGTTTAATAATGGGGGGAGTAAACATGGTGCAGTGAGGGCTTTGAGATTCAGAAGCTGCAGCATTCCTGCCGCGGGCAGTTAGCTGTTCCCAGGGGAGGGTGGTGTCTGTCTCCACCTAGAATCCAGAGATCAGAAAGTTGGAGCCCGGATGCCTCCAATTTGTCCCCAGGTGTTAATCTCTAGCAGTGCCCCAGGAGGTCAGCTGTCTTCCCAGGAGCCAGGGTGGGCCTTATCTGTAGTTTCTGAAACAAAAGCTTTAACATGCACACTACTTGCTAGACTTACAACTTTTCACCTTAAGCTAAAATTTTCCAAGTCTTGAGTTCCCTATCAATTTCAGTCATCTCAATATTGTAGCAGCACAAAGTGAGTGGGGGGAGAGGAGGCAGGGCATCAAGATAGAATGGTGGTCAGGGCCTTTTCAAGTCATATGAAAAATCTCGGCCTTTATCAAAGGTTTGAGCAAATCATGAGCCGTTGCTGCCATTGTTTAAACAGAGATCAAATCTGTCATGGATGCATGCAGATGTGTGGGGTGTAGAGACTAATTGCTATAAGTAATTTCCATTTTGAGGTCATACATATAAATTAACTGGTTGGATGATGTCCTTCAAAATGATTTTGTGATTTAGTCCATGAAAAAATGTAATCTGAGTTGTTAAAACTTGGCAGGTGTTGGGCAGCCTGACCTGAAGAAATGATTTGGTTACAATACGAAAGTGAGGACATAAAATTTCGCACTGTAAAACCACAGGCAGTGTGGCCATTAAATCGACATGTGTGTGCAGGTACAGTCATTGCATCGAGAACAACAGGTTTGCTGACTGACTGAAGCTGTCATTTCATGGTATTTATTTTAAAGGAACCAAAGAAAAGTTGAAAACAATTTTGTAGTGATTCACTTGGTCATAAATAAAGACATTTTTACTTTACAAATATAGAATTATCTTAAATAATTTCAATATAAAATGTAGCCATTGTGGTAAAAAAATGTTCCTTTAGAATGATTATTATCATGACTTGGATATTAATCATGGTGAAGACTGTGAACTACCACAATACAGTCATCAGTTTCTTGGCTCTGTTCTGTTTCTAGGTCTCTATATTTCTTTGATATTTAATGGTAAAGATTAATTTATGAAAATTAATTTATATCTAAATTAATACAGATTATATAAGATTAGTAAGTGTTCAAGAGAAGTTTCAATTGTTGCTGTTGTTTTTAAAGGCTTGTGATTTATAATAAAATTTTTCAATTCCTGTGTCTAATTTCTTGGTGGTATTAACAGTATTTTATGAACCAAGGCAATAAAGATTTATTATGTGCTCCATACTCATAGATACAGGATTTCTTTTTCCCTTTCCTCTTCCTCTACCTTCTTTTGCTATTCATTACAAGTAATCATTTTTTCCCTTTCCCCATGCAGTCTTTGGCACTGATTTTGCCAAGCCTTCAGAAACCATTTCAAAGCCTCTACTTGCTTATTTTTGGATACAGAGTTTCACCCCAAGGGAATTAATTTCCTGACCTCTCCTAGCTCCTAATGACTAACACAACCACTCTAACCCACATCTATCCAATTATAGTTTATCCATAATCTTTGGAAATTAGTTAAAATTACTTTAAAATATTCGTCTTCTATTTACATGGGAATACCAACCTATGCTTATTTCCTGGTGTGTCTTTTTTCAGGTTAAACTGAATAATTTCTGTGCTTCATGTCTGAAGAGACCTGTAGTAGATAATTTTACAACTTTTCTAACCAGATAGCTATGTGGAGGTACAAAATGATTGTTCATTTGAGTATGCATGTAGTAGGAAGAATCTTTTATTTCTTGTTGAAACAATTAGTGCTAACATTAAATGCAAAGGTCTTTTCTTATTTTTATTTTTTAATGACAAACATTTTTACCATGGTCTTTCTGTTTGAAACTGTACTCAGTGCTCTGCAATTTATGTTTTAACCTCTATGATGCTAGCAAGATATTAATATATGCATGAAGCGTTGCAGTGAACGTAATTACAGTGGCACGGTGATAAACACACAGCTATTTTGCCTGGTGATATTATGTATTTAACAGGTTTATTTGTTTAACAGTTCTAACTATAATTATATTTTGCCATTTGGGATTTTTAGCCATATAACAATCAAACAGTCATAGTTCTTCGCTGGCTATTAGTCTAAGAAGATTGCATTCATTATAAAAAATAATCCATATATGTTTATTTATTTTTTTCTTAATGCCTTAAAAGTAAACTGAAAAAAGAGACAACTTTCTTTGTTGCAGATATTATGCGAGTCATGTGGATACTAAACAAATCATTTCCCATTCCCACGTGCAGCAGGGAAAGATGATAATAAACAGGGCTTTGGCCCCAGGCTTGCTGGGTCACCGGCACTGTGCTGAGTTCCCTCACACAAATTTGGAGTTACATGTTAGTCCTCAAGACTCTGGCTCCAGATCACATGCGGAGAATCTTAAGTGCTTTGGGGAGCACAGTAACAAAAAATAAACAGGCAACATGTATTGAAGGTGAGTAAGCGGATGCAGAGGGCCAGTCTTCGTAAGAGTCAGGAGTTGCCCTATTGTGTTTAACAACAGCAAAATGATCTCTCTGACATTCTGCCCTGCCAGGCAGTGAAGCAAAGATTTGGGTAAACCCCAGGAAGGTGAGTTTGTAAGAAAGTAATGAATTCATGTTACCTCGGTGAAGATTCGGGAAAATGTACTGATTGCTCTTTTGCAAAAGGACTATAAAATTATGAGCTCATTATTTTGGTGCTTATGCAGATTACAATGAAGGTTTCTGGACCAAAGCCTTTTTCTGTCTCCTATCATGTGATGCCTATTCAGAAATCTACCGTTGCCATGCACTTTTAGCTAAGCCAAATTATTTCTGCATTAAATTATTTTCATAAAAGCAGATTTTCCCCATATCTGGCCTAAAGACATTTTACTTGGCTTATGTGATGTTGTGTTTGGAGGTGTAACTTACACACAATCAAGTGGACAGATCTTAGGTGTTCTATGTGACGAACTTCACTTATGAATGTATCCATGTAACCTGCTCTCAGGTCAACGTGGAACATTGGTGACAGCTGAGAGGCTCTTTCGTATTTCCCTCTCAGGACTTCCCTTTCCCACAGAGTCACTTTCATAGCCAGCTATTTGTTTGTTTGTTTGTTTGTTTGTTTATCAATGCAGATTTAAGTTAAATGGATAGGGATATCTCTTTAAGATGCTGTTATTAATTTTATGATTTTGGTGTCAAACTTTTTAAGTGCGACTGTTCATCCCTGATAAATAGAACTGCAAAGCACAGTGCAGCAAGAGACAAAATTTCATCATTCATTCAGTGAACAAACATTCATTGTAATACATGAAATGTGTTTATTACTGGAAACAGAAAGATTAAAATACAAAAAACACACCACAGAACCTACTCTAAAGGTAGTTATGTCCTTTTAGGCTATTATTTTAACTCAGGTTGAAAGTGTGTAGCCCTGGCTGGTGTAGCTCAGTGGATTGAGTGCGGGCCTGCGAACCAAAGGATCGTGGTTCGATTCCCAGTCAGGGCACATGCCTGGGTTGCAGGCCAGTTCCCAGCAGGGGACACACAAGAGGCAACCATACATTGATATTTCTCTCCCTCTCTCTCTTTCCTACCCTTCTCCTCTAAAGATAAATAAATAAATAAATAGAAAAAAAAAGTGTGTATATGTGTGTTTGCATGCACACAATACACACATACTCATGCAGCTTTTATTTATTTTATTCATTTTTCCTCCTGCATAAAACTGAAAAAGATCAGATGAAGTGATTATCATGTCAATTAGTGGCCTTATTAGGCTAAAGCAAGCATATTGTGCGCCTGGCAGATTTACCTAGGTGTCTGTGGTTTGCATCCTGTTGCCTTGTGACTGACTGGCTTCGGCCTTTTTGCCTCCTCTCTTAGCTTGGTGCCTCACTGGGGCCATCTACTTGGTTTTCCATAACAACTTTCGTGGAGCGCGTTTTCACTTTCTCTTCCTCCATACCCTGAAGCCATGAACCATCTCCTCAGACGATTCTGTCTGCTGGCACCGTTTCCTGGGTTGCACCCCAAAAGCAGAATTCCTATGGCAGACTCTCACTCTAGTAACGAGATGCTTTTGACATAAATATTTGCATTAACAGCAATTTTCCAGTTTCCTTGGTTCCACCAGAAAATGTAACTTTTTCCTTGGAAATTCTCTTTCCTTGAAATTGTCTTGGAGAATTTCTTTCTTATTTAACAGCTTGGTAAGTCAATATTTTTTTTCCTGGAATACAGTTTCTCTATATCATTAAACTAGGGTGCTCGGTAGTGGAACTCCTGTTTGTGAGCACAGGGACCTGTAATGTGGCCAACAGTCCTCAAGTCTAAAGCACACACCCTCCTGCACTGGTCCACTTACATCTGTATATTTTTTGCAGCTGTTGTTTAGCCATTAATTATTTTTGCAAAGTTTAAGACAGGAACCCACCTTAAACTTGTCAAGCTCCCCGCTTCACAAATTTAACTTCAGTTCGGAAAGAAATGCAACTGATGAAGCAATTGCTGTGTATCTTAAAGTATAGGTATCTGGCATGCCCTACTAAGAAAGAAGCAGTAAAATATCTTGGGAATATAAATACACACATACACACATACATGTACACATATATTCTGACAGAAGAAAAGCACCACACTCTGGACTCCAGTGTGTTTATTCAACCACAGCTTTGTTATTCTCTTTCATGTTTGCCCTGGCTTGAAATATTGGGTTCTGTGTTTTGTGGCACTGTGCAATTAGCAGGATATTTACTTACAGAATAGAGGAAACTGAAGCCTGCTCCACATGCATGCAAGAACACTGTTGCCATTAAACATATAGAGATGAAAAGAGTAGTTCAATAGTAGTTCAATTCATTTCCCCCTTGTTCTTGTGCTTTTTCTAAAGTTTTAGGGTATGATCTAATTTTGCCTGTGACACATATTTTGGACATTTTGTCACCCTGGAAGACACATTGCATTTGAGCCCACAGACTGATGACTGCCTTCTCGATGGCACTCTGCCCAGTCCTTACTGACAGCAGAGCACACCTTCCCTAAAGTGCAGTAGCTGCATCAAATGTGGGGCACTTCATACAGTGTGCGAAAAATACCATGATAATCATTTACCCATGTCACTGATGAACTTGTTTTTTTTTTTTTTTTTGAAAATAGGTATCTATGAATAATAGAATGTAATTTCAAAACTTAGTGAAGTAATTCAAAATAGTTCTTTAGGAAAAATGAAATTTTAGTGAAAAGTTTATTGTTGCTGAATTTTGTAAAGTGTGGAATTTGCTCCTCGCATTGGGTTTGGTATGTTGCAGAGCATCACGTGGCTGCAAATGGGCCTTTCGTGTGTTCTCTTCTTTTAGAAGGTGCATGTCTTTCTCTCAGAAATGTATTTGGGATCTAATAATTTCAAAGTGCTCATCCATACACAGATTGAACTGCTCTTTGACATCCTCTCCTAAATAATTTAGTTATTGGAGCAGTTATTTCTCTCAAATTTGTTTTGCAAACATGTGACTTATTATAATTTTTATTTTTTCAATGCTTTGATGCACCAGACTTTATTGTCTGAGAAGTAGTTGAAGTTTTACTGGGGCATTTGCTAGAGTAAAACGGAAGTGAAGTGTTGCTCAGTATTCCCCTTTCAATATGCATCCGTGCTTCCAATTTATCAGTACTTATTAAAGTATTTCTTAAAAAAATTTTAACCAGAGATCTCTGTTGAGCTCTCCTGATATATTGATACATGAGAATATTGTCAATTTAAACTGTTTCTCTTTTAAAGTAATGTGTGTCAGTTTAAAAATAATAAACACAACACAGTATTGGAAGTTTTAGCCACAGTGATCAGACAAGAAAAGGAAATAAAAGGCATCCAAATCGGAAAGGAAGAAACAAAACTGTCATTGTTTGCAGATGACATGTTAGTGTACATGGAAAATCCTATAGACTCGGCCAAAAAGCTGCTCTATCTAATAAATGAATTTGGCCAAATAGCTGGATACAAAGTCAATATCCAGAAATCAAAGGCATTTTTGTATACCAACAATGAAACAGCAGAAGCAGAAATCAAGAAAAAATCCCATTTGATATAGCAACAAGAAAAACAAAATACCTAAGAATAAACCTAACCAAGGTGGTAAAAGATCTGTACTCAGAAAACTACACAACGTTGAAGAAAGAAATCAAGGAAGACACAAACAAATGGAAACATATACCGTGTTCATGGATCAGAAGAATTAACATCATCAAAATGTCCATACTACCCAAAGCAATTTACAGATTCAGTGCAATACTTATTAAAGTACCAATGGCATATTTTGCAGACATAGAACAAACACTTCAAAAATTTATATGGAACCATAAATGACCCTGAATAGCTGCTGCAATTTTAAAAAAGAAGAGCAAATTAGGAGGGATCACCATACCTAATACCAAACTGTATTACAAGCCCACTGTAATCAAAACAGCCTGATACTGGCATAAGAACCGACCGACCAATGGAACAGAACAGAGAGCCCAGAAATAAATCCAAGTCTCTACAGTCGATTAATATTTGACAAAGGGGATAGCAACATAAAATGGAGTAAAAATAGCCTCTTTAACAAATGGTGTTGGGAGAGCTGGACAGCTACATGCAAAAAAAATAAAACTCGAGCACCAACACAAAAATTAATTCAAGGTGGATAAAAGATTTAAATACAAGCCATGACACCATTAAAGTCCTAGAGGAGAACATAGGCAGGGAAATATCAGATATTTCATGAAGCAGTATTTTCACTGATATGTCCCCTAAAGCAAGGGACATAAAGGAAAGAATAAACAAATGGGATCTAATCAAAATAAAAAGCTTCTGTACTGCTAAAGAAAACAGTATTAAAATAAAAAGAGGACCAACCATATGGGAAAACATATTTGCCAATGATACCTCAGACAAGAGTTTAGTCTCCAAAATATATAAAGAACTCACACAACTCCACTCTAACACAAACAACCCAATTTAAAAATGGGCAAAGGACTTGAATAGAGACTTCTCCAAGGAGGACATACAGAGGGTCCAGAGACACATGAAAAGATGCTCAGTATCGCTAGCTATCAGAGAGATACAAATTAAAACCAAATGAGATACCACTTCACACTGGTCAGAGTGACCATAAACAAAGCAACAAACAAGTGTTGGAGAGGTTGTGGAGAAAAGGGAACCCTAGTGCACTGTTGGTGGGATTGCAGTCTGGTACAACCACTATGGAAAACAGTATGGAATTTTCTAAGAAAACTAAAAATGGATATACCTTTTGACCCAGCAATTCCACTGCTAGGTTTATATCCTAAGAACCTTGAAACACCAATCCAAAAGAACCTATGCACCCCTATGTTCATAGCAGCACAATTTACAATAGCGAAGTGCTGGAAGCAACCCAGGTGCCCATCAGTAAATGAATGGATCAAAAAACTATGGTACATTCACACAATGGAATTCTATGCAGCAGAAAGAAAGAAGGTGCTCCTACCCTTTGCAACAGCATGGATGGAACTAGAAAGCATTATGCTAAGTGAAATAAGCCAGGTGGTAAAAGACAAATACCATATGACCTCACCTTTAACAGGAACCTAATCAACAAAACAAACAAACAAGCAAAATATAACCAAAGACACTGAAATTGAGAGCAGGCTGACAGTCACCAGAGGGGAGAGGGGAGGGAATTTCAGGGGAAAAGGGGAAGGATTTACAGAAACAAGTAAAAAGGACACATGGATAAAAACTATGGGGGGGTGGAAATGGGAGGGAAGGGCTGGGGTGGTGGGTTGGGGTGAGAATAAAAGACAGAAAACTGTACAAGATCAACAATTAAAATAAAAATTAAAAAAAAATAATAATAAACATATATGTACATTTTTATTTAAAATCAAAACCAGTGCAGGAGGGTGTGTGCTTTAGAACTGAGTATTCCTGGTCACATTAAAGGTCCATGTACTCACAAACAGGTGTTCCACTACTGAGTACCCTAGTTTAAGGATTGGTAAGAGTGCACATGAGCAAAGATGGAAAGAAAAAGAGCAAAACCACAGTAATTTCTCCTTGTTATTCTTTGGTATTATTGGCACATTAAAAAAATTAAAGCCAGTCAATTTTGCCTGTTATATGCTGTGATCTGTGAACTGCCCTGAGACTGCTACTTAGTCCTCTGACAAGATCTAGGATGAATAAATGGCTGTGCACCAGGGCCACCACTGGCCACAGAGCTTTGAAGGAAAACGGGTAAAGAAAGGTAGTGAAGAGGTATGGTTCCTAATTCTGTGCCCTCGAGTGCTGTTCAGATGAGTGAAAGAAAACTGCCTGTGAATGCTGTGTGTAAATAGGAAAGTTAAAGCCATAAAACTGAGGAAAGGCTCTTACAGCAAACAATCATATGTCATCGTTTTTCTGCTTTGCACAGTCCAACATTTATAATAAGTGTATTTCTGGGCAAAGTGAGCATGAACAAAGACTGCAATATAAATTCCATAAAAAGCAGCAGGGTGTACGAAATTCATGACCAATAACAACCAAACAAAAATCTTTAGTTTCGTGCCCATGTAATTTTTAGCATTTTAGCTAAATACAGCTTAGGTTGCACTAGATGATTTTGCATGTCCTAGTAAAAATTAGAAATGGCATGAAAACTAGTTGAGTGAGTTCCTGCGAAATAATATAAAGGTAAGTTCCTCTCCTTGATAACTACTGATGGTGTGAGCAGAAAACACATTCATATTATCAAAACTAAAAATAAAATCTAACAAGTTTTTCTGGGTGAAATTTGGACAGGTGACTGACTTCAAAGTTTGATCTGAAGGAGGATAAAGGTTATATACAACAGAACAAATAGCCCAAATCATGACTGTGAATAAAATAAAGTTTGTCTGCTGGTTCACTGGTGGTTAATATAGTTATTAATATAGTTAATATAGGTTAATATAGTTATTAACCTGTTAATAAATGTTATATATTTATACATATATTTTATCTTAAACACAATTACCAATTGCAATATTCTCAGATAAAATAATTAATGTGTTGTTTGGATTTTGAGAAAGCAACATGGTATTCCACAGAACTAATAAGGATTCTGGACATCACAAGCAGGTTCTACCAAAAGTCGTCCCTGTAACAAACTGAATAGCATATATTTCATGAATTACTTTATGCTTTTAAATTCCAAGAAATTAACAAATTTATGTTTTAGAATTAAAAAAACACTTAATTTTTCAAGTAACATATTTAAAGTAATATATTCTCAAAAAATTATATTTTTAAAAAAGATAAGTAGTCATTACCTGAACTGTTTTTAATTATTCCTCAGACTGCTTGGAAATTAATCTATATTGTTTTGCACACTTCTACTAGATGTTGAGGCATTAAATTATGGGAATAAGTATGGGGAAAAGCATACAAAACTGACTTTTGAGAGAAATAACCAAGGGATTTATCATACATTGATAAAAAATAAAGATGGCCTTTGAATCTCTGCAAAAATGTCAACATTCTCCTGTCTCCTTGTAGGGCTGGTGACACTCAGAGGTTTGGAAGGCCATGGCTTGCATCCGTAGTAGTTGGCACGTCCACATCCATTCAGTCTGATTTGACCTGCTGGAAGGTCACTGTTTGGGCAGTCAGTGCGTATGAAGGCATGCAAGAGGTGGGGTGGTTGAAGTCTGATCTGGGGTGTTGACCCACCATCTCCGAAAACCCTGGTTTGGCCTAGTAAGGGCTGTCGGTGACACAAAACCAAGTGGAAATCATCTCTGGAAGTAAGAACCTAAGCCTGAGCCTTATCCTGTCTTTATAGGTTCTGCAACTTTGGGCAAGGCAGTTAGCTGGTCTGAATAAGGTTTTACTCATCTTTCAAACAGGAATTATAATGGTCTTGCCTCTTAGGGTTATTGTAAGAATAAAATGAAGTTATACTTATAAACATTTAGCTTCATGTTTTTATAGACTAAGGACTCAATAAATGGTAGCTACTATATTACAGCTACCTATTATATTTGCCTACATAGGCTATATAAAGCATTTATGTATTTATTCAGAGGTGTGTATATTCAAGGCTTAGCTTGATGTGACTCTGTGTGATTATCAGATATCAGCACATTTATTATTGGGGGATTATCCAACAAACAATACTCCACTGACGTTTAGGGAAATCTTATGGGAAGTACATACGGTTGAACTTCAGGGAAACATAACCCATAACACTCCTAAACATTATATATAAAATCCTATTATGAGATATATTAAGAAAAAAAGAAATGCTGCCAGCAGTGAATCTTTAAGTCTAAGTTTGACGCTGTACCTATGAGAGGAATCCTGCAGGTGTGGGGTCAAGTGAAGGGAGTAATGATACAGGGTTTGAGGGAGACATTCCTGAGAACTGTTGGGTGGCCAGCGGAATCTAGAAGGGCACAGAGTAAGAAACTCAAATCATCTGCGAAATTTCCACAAAGATAATAAAGACATATTTTCCTGGTATAATGGACCTAATTTTCTCTTATGCCAGGCTATTACGTGGTCAATTTAGGCACTTAGGAATCTGACTCATATGGAGAATGGCCCTCTAACAGATAATACAGATGCATAATCTGAACGCTTTAAGATATTTCTCTGTGTACGGTGGGTGGTCCCAGAGAAAGTCACGAACTGCTGCCGATTTTCTAATATTGTTTCATATTTATAAAACACTAAACATTTTTTGAGAGACTGATTAGCTGGCATAAGTATATTTTATCAATGAAAGAACAAAGGAACCAAAGAGCGCACTCAGATTTTTAAAACACCTTGTTGTGAAACCAAGACACACAACTTCTGAAGCACTGCTTTCAGTTTCACCCTGTTCACTTTGGTCACAAGGCCACTTGGGATAAAATGGTGCATACCTATGTTTATAGTCCAGAATTCAAGTTTCTCAGAATTCCAAATTGAGTAGGATTTACCTGTTTGCTTCCCAAAATTGCTTATTAAAGCAGTTTTTGACTATCACCAAAATTGAAAACATGCAAGTACTGAAGTAGGACCACATGCTATTTTCACCCAACTTAGAGCAGAAAATGTTGGCAAGAATCTAAAACTCTTGTTGGATGATTTCCCACTGGCTTCCAAAGAGAGTAGATAAGCAATGTACGAATACCCAAACATTTGGGTATTTTTTTTTTATCTTCTCTAAATCCTCATACAAACTTTAAAAATCCTGTCCACTACACATTTATTGATACAATATATTTGGAAACAATAAGGGAAAATCAATGAGGCATCAAGCTGGCAGGACAGTGGGACCTGAATTCAATGCTCGGCTTTGAAAAGCACTGCTATAGCTGTGCTGCAGAGACATTCCACTGGGAAAGGAAACCTGAAGATATGCCAGGAGCACATGCTGCATTTGGTATCTGTAGGAACGGTAGGACCAAGTTTGTGGAAGAGAATCCCAGCAACATTACTCATCTTGAACCCAGCTCATAAAATGGATGCCACAATGCATGAAAGAGCTACAGTCTAAGAGTTACTTAGGTACTTCATAATACTGAGGTACCTGCCAACAGTATCTGAGATGATTAGTAAGTCTGTACCAGCAGAAAAGTGTAAATAAAGTGACAGTGAAAGGCCTGTGATGGGGATTTATTGATTTCTCAAGCATCCTAAGAGAACAAGTGAGAGAAAGAGGGAGGGAAAGAAAGGGAAATATTGGCATTGGATGCAAATATGAGAAGTTGTCTACTTATATAGCCCTTTTGTTTATGAGATAAAATAAAAATTATTTTAGATGCCTACATTTTTTTTTGAAAAAGAGGACATTCTATAACCTTAGATTGTGCTTCACCGAAAGACAATGGGTTAGTTCTAAAATAAATAGGCCATAGTTTTTTTTCCAAATTCTAGAATTCCCTCTACAAATCCATCAATAAACTCTATTTGTTGCTTAACTTAGAGCTATAATAATCTGAATACTCAGACCTAAAATTTTTATTGCTGATTTTGTTTATTGCCACTTATATATAGTGCTCTACCTTCATTTTATATATCTGTTAAAAATGCTATATTGACTTTCCAATAAAAATTATAATATTATTACTGTTTATAGATTTTGGATTAATAGAATGCTATTGACCTAATTTTGAAAGAACAAATTCTGTTTATTTTAATCTATATTCTTTTTGACTTTACTATAGTGAAATGTCATTTTCCTGACATTGAATAGACACATTCGAAATAGAGAATTCTAAAAGACTCTCTTTGAATTGCTTTCGAATGGAATAATGATAACACAGTTAAATGAAGAACTTGTTTTAAAAAGTATTAGTGAGTTAATACACCACTGATACTCGTTAGAAGTTGCAATGACTGTAACTATATTTTTAGCTTTTTGCTTTCTTATACACTTTCTCATACACTCATAGAAAAATTGAGTTTTCCTAGTCTTATAGATAGTGAAGTATATTTTATTAATTCACTTAACAATTATTTATTGAGGAAATACTAGTGCTATTATATAAAACAGAGAGGTCCCGTGCTTCATGGAGATTATATCCCAGTAGGAAAGAAAGAAAATAAATATATCACAGATATAGTAATGTTATATCCAGATAATTTCTATGAAGGAGGTAACATAGGGTAATGTTTTAGAGTTTGAAAGAGTAGTAGGAAAAACTTTCATAAAAAGTAATGTGAAAGAAGCCTTCTTTCAGGTTATTGCATTTAAATGGACTTGAATGATGAGGAGAAGCCAACATCTAAAGATATTTGGAATTAATCTGACTTTGGAATGTGCTTCCCAGATATAAAAAGTAGGAACATTTTAATAAAACACCTTGCCCACAGCTAGAGTTTTACTGTGAATCATAATGGCACCTTCCTATATTTTGGATCAAATTCCGACCTCCTAGTGTCCGAGAGAATGGGCTGTGCAGCTGCCAAGCATTCAGTCTAACTTCCAGATCACTCTGGCCAGGACGATGGGTTAAATACCCAAGCCCCTTTCTATTCTTTCTGGGTACATAATAAATCATATTGCTTGACTTCTTGTGCAGCTAGGTGTTGCCATGCGACGAGTTTCCTGCTAAGAGGGTGTGAATGGAGTGATGAATGCTGCGCACAGCCCTCTTTTCCTCCTTCCCCATTTCTTGCCAGAACTTTAAGTACCTAAAAGAGGATGAATCCACATAGTAAACAGTCCCTTGATAGTTAAATAACCATGTGCAAGGCGATCTCTTCAGGAATGCTTATTTTTGACTATAGTACATGAGTAAATAATAATCAACTTCCCTTCGTTTAAGCCATTGAGTTTCTGTTAAAGTGGCTTGTGTTGTATTAACTAAACTAATATAGTTTCTATGTTTTTTTTCTTTTTTATATACACTCTATTCTCATTCTTTTCTGACTAAATATCCTATAATACTGCCTCCAAATTACTTTCTGCTGTTCAAATATCTCTATAGCTCCCTAATTCATAAATAATGAGTAGCAGATATCAGAGGCAGAGGGTCTACAAACTTAAGGATTGTTGGCAAGTGTCCAACATCTCAGGGGATGAGAACTTAGCAGGGGCAGAGATTCCACATGCTGTGAAATTTTTTTCCCTGCATGACTTAAAGCATACTTTGGACCAACTTCTAGTACAGTTCCCATAAGCTAAAGTGCCAGACCCTTTTCTAGTGTAGGGACATAAGGTGTGTCTGATTGAGCACCCTGAGAATGAGAGAAAATGCAAGGTACATCGTGCTTAAATAAAAATCTCCTGATGTAAAATATGAATCATCTTTAATTTAAAATATGTCATACTCTCATCCTCCTTCTAACATAGGTACCTTCTTTTTCATTCACACAAGACTCTCTCTTTTATTTCTTAGTGTCCTTCCATTAGTCTTCAAGTGACAAGTGATTTAATATTTTAAAAGACACTACAAAATAAAAGACACTACAATGTCCATGATGAATGGTGGGGAATTACATTAAGAGTGGTAACAAGCTATCTTCAAGAACCAAACAGGAAAAAAAATAAAGATTTAAAGTTCAATTTCCACCCTGGCCAGTGTGGCTCAGTTGGTTAGAGTGTAGTCCTTTAATGGAAGGATTTCAGGTTTGATCCTGGTCAGAGTACATGCCTAGGTGGTGAGTATGGTCCCCAGTCTGGGAGTAAACAACCGCCTATGCCTGGTCTCGGTGCAAATTGTAGGCAACAGTCGATGCTTCTCCCTTGCATCAATGATTCTCTCTCCCCCTTCCTTTCTCTCTGAAAAGCAATGAAAAACTGTTCCTGGGTATAGATAAAAAAATAAATAAATAAAAATGAGGTCCAATTTCAGACACAAGAGTGAGGCACCACAGAGCAGCTCCCTATGCCTGCCTATTTTGCTCTGTAGAGAGAACAAACCACTTTCTTCCTTGAAGACCTTGCCATTCTCATGTTCTGGTTTGGAGCTCCGGAGGACTTTAGACACACCAAGTACAAATTATGACTCTTCAACGGGTAGGTTAGAAAACTGGGATTGAGGATGTTGGGGAGAGAAAGGGCTTTGAAATCTGCTAGGCCAGAGTTGGAAACTTGGTTCTCTCACTCTCTATTTCCATGTCTAGGTCTCAGTTTCCTTAGTGGTGGTAGTACAGTTTACCTCACAGGAGTGTTGTGAGGTCACCTATGTAAAGTGCTTGGCAAATAACAGCAATAACAACTGTAACTAAAATAATAAGTGAATAAACAAAATAATGAGACTTATTGAGTGCTTACTGTACACCAAGCATTGTCTTAAATATTAAGTGTATAGTCTCATCTAATCTTCACAGCAATCCTTGGTGGGAAACTCTATTATTACCTCTACTTTACAAAAGAAAGAAAGAAAGAAAGAAAGAAAGAAAGAAAGAAAGAAAGAAAGAAAGAAAGAAAGAAAGAAGGAAGGAAGGAAGGAAGGAAGGAAGGAAGGAAGGAAGGAAGGAAGGAAGGAAGGAAAGAAAGAAAGAAAGAAAGAAAGAAAGAAAGAAAGAAAGAAAGAAAGAAAGAATTATGTAACTTGACTGAATTGGGGTTCTAAATAAATAGTGCCTGTTATCTTACTAGAAATTTATATTATTTTTGAGTCTCTCCTGTCCCTTCTTTCACCATAAATATACTGCCTGCCTACAATTTAGGTTGATAATCTTGGGTGCCTAATATCTGTCAGAAAGAAAAATAAGATAAAAATATTTAATTTTAGTGCAACCAGCCTGTCAAAATAAAAAGGATATGAAAGAAATCAAAGAAGACCTAAATACATGGAGAAACATACCATGTTCATGAACCAGAAGACTCAACATTGCAGAGACATCAGTTCTCCTCAGCATGATTTATAGAGTTTACATAATTCCTATTAATATCCCTGCAAGGTTGTTGGGGACCCAGACATCCTTAATTTTAAACTTTATATGGAAATGCACAGAACCTAGAAGAGCTAGCAGTATTCTGAGAAGGAAGAATACAATGGAAAGAATCACCTATCCAACGTTAAGGTTTACTATTTAGCTATAGTAATCAAGACAACATAGTATGGGCAGAGAGATAGACCTATCTATCAGTGGAACTAGAGTACCCAGAAATAGAGCCACAAAATATCATCAACTGAGAAATATAAAAAGCTTTGAGAACTAGAGCTAGGTAGAGAGTTGTTTAATCTCATAAAAGAAAAAATTGATGAATTAAGTCCCACCTACATTTAAGTAATAAAAACATTTTTTCATTGTAAAAACCCTGTGAGGAAGATGGAAAGATAAGCTACAGACTGAAAGAAAATATTTGCAAACAACGTATCTGACAAGTGACTCATATCTAGAATATATTCTTAAAGTCTCAAAACTCAACAGTAAAACAAACAATCTAATTAGAAAACACACAAAATATATGGACAGATTATTTCCTTTTAGAGGATCTACAGTTGGCACTGAAGCACATGAAAAGATGATCAACATCATTAGCCATTTGATAAATGCAAATTAAAAACATAATGAGATATCACTCACACTTAGAATGCCTAAAATAAAAACAGGTGGATAAAAAGCAAATACTGGTGAGGACTTAGAAAAACTGGATCTGTCATGAATAGTCACTAAAAAGAGTATGGAAATTTTTTACAAAACTATATGTGACCTAACATTGCAGTCCTCAGCATTTCTCCCAGAGAAATTAAACTTATGCTCCCATAAGAATCTGTACACAAGTATTCATAGCGGCTTCATTCATAATAGTCCCAAACTGGAAGCAGCACGAACATGCTGTAGTGCCCGAACGGTTAAATAAATGGTGGCCCAGTCTTACCATGGAATACTACTTAGAAATAAAAAGGGATAAAATATTGATACACACAAACACTGAATTTCAAGGCAGTTATGTTGGGTGAAAAAAATCAATATCAAAATGATTACATACATAAAAACAGATTAATTTTTAAACCATTCTTAAAATGTCAAAATTGTACAGAGAACACGGTAATGGTCACCAGTTGTTAGGGTAGGGGACAGACAGCGTATCATATGAAGCTCTCTGTGGTGACACAACAGTTTCATACTTTGTGGTGGTGGTTACACGAATCTACACATGTGGCAAAACTGCATAGAAGTACACACAGAGACACACACATATGAGTCAACTTACCGCTGGTGAAATCTAAATAAAGTCTATAATTGAACCAATGTCAATTTTCTAGGTTCTGACATGGTTTGGTAGTTATGGAAGATACTACTATTGGGAGCAAATTAGGGATGGGTACACAGGACCTCTCTATATTATTTTTGCAAGTTCCTGCAAATTTATTATTTCAAAATTAACAGTTAAATGTAATTTTAAATAGAAAAAATAGAAGCATGTAGAATGGGGGAAAGAAGGGGAAGGGTTGTGAAGGAACATGTATAAAGGCCACACAGACAAAGCCAAAGGTGGGGTAGGACTGATGGTGGGAGGTGGGGATGGGTGGGCAGGCGGGTAGTAGGGTGAAAATGGAGACAACTGTACTTGAAAAATAATTTTAAAAAAGACTAAAAACATAAAAAATAGAAGCATATAGAAGTAAATCTAATGATAAACTTACAAGTTCATAACAATTATTATGAAATTTTGATGGTCAGAAGGAAAAGCCTAATTAATAGAGAGTATACTATGTTTAGAGAGGGGAAGTTTCATTGTCATCCTAAAACAGAGAATTCTCCCATAATTAACCTATAATTTCAATGGCATCTCTATTAGATTGCTAATACACCTTCACTTGGAACTTAATTTAATAGAAAATATAAAGAGTTATAATACATATATATTATATATACATGTTATATGTATATAAAGTCTATGATACCTAGACTTATTGTGGTGATCATTTCTAATATATACAATTCTTATGCTGTACACCTGAAACTAATATAATGCCAAGTATATCTTAACTAAGAGTTATTAAAATCTCTAGTAATTATAGCCATTTTTCAGGGATGAAAAATGTATTAATGAAACAGAATAGAGAAAGAGGAAAACTTAGAAACTCAAGTAACATCATCAAGTATTGGAGAAAAGACTATTCAATAAATCACCCTGGCTGATGTGGCTCAGTGGATTGAGTGCTGGCCTGAGAACTAAAGGGTGGCTGGTTCAATTCCCCATTGCACATGTTCAATTCGCACATGCCTGGGTTGCAGGCCAGGTCCCCACTTGGGGGCAGGCAAGAGGCAACCACACATTGATGTTTCTCTTTCTCTCTTCCTTTCTCTAAACATAAATAAATAAAATCTTAAAAAAAAGACTATCCAATAAATGGTGTTAGGCCAACTAGTTATTCATATGGAAAAGAAAAAATGAGTTCTCTTCCATATGCCATTTATTAATAAAGTCCAGACAGATTAATGACCAAAATCTGAAGGACAAAACTATAAAAGATGTTATAAAATGGTAATAAAACAACAAAATCTCCTATTACATCTGAGTTGGAGAAATTTCCTAAAGAAACACTGAATACTACAATGTATAAGAGTAAAGTTGATATATTTGATTAGGTTAGAATTTAAAATTTCTATTTGGCAGAAGATACATAAAACAAAGTACAAATGGGAGCAAATATTGCAATAAGTATGAAGAAACAAATGAACAACAAGGGATTAGTACCCTGAATTGGTCCAGATATTCCATAAATGGGAAGAAAGGGAACTCAAAAATTGCCATTTTCTAAAAACAGCAATTCATAATAAAGAAATCAAAATTACCAAATAAACATATAAAAAGATACTGAACTTCACTACTGACGAGGTAAATGCAAACAAACCAACAAAAAATAGTGACACACCATTATTAGGTCGCCCCAAAACATACCACTATGGTAACAACATGTTTGGTTGAGGGCAGCAGGAATCATGAACTCTCATACAAAGGACTGAAAATTTGCACCCCTTGCGAGGGTGCCAATCAGTCTTAAGTAGGAGTGCCGCCACCGGCAGTTGTGATCACAGCTATGCTGCCCACACATCACTGAAGATACAGGAAGCCAGCACCACCAATTTGGAAAGCACTGGTTATTTTTAAGTATATGTTAAGAAGTTATATCCCAAATATCTGCCTTGTTCTGCTACTAGATGTTCTTCCTCTTGAAACTCTAACACATACTCACAGGAAGTCGTATAATGCTTATTTGACTACTTTTTGTGATTGCAAACAAACAAAAAACTTACACAAAGAGGAAATAATTGACCTAGATCTAAAATTCCCATCATGTACACATCTCAAAGACATAAAATTGAAAAAGAAATATTAGTTGCAATATATACATATATATTTATACATATATACTAAGATGGCAAATGTGTGTAAATGTTGAAGACTCAAAATCATATGGCTAGAGAGACGACAGATGGACAGATAGCTGATAGACTGAAAATGGAATGTACGAGCACAGACATAGGGATGGGAATGATACACAGCAACTTTGAGATAATATTCTAGGGAACAAGAGATTGCAAAGGGCAGGAAGTAAGCTTCTACTTACTTCTGTAATGTTTTACATCTTTTAAATGATTTAAAGCAAATAAATCAAACCATACTAACATCTGTTTAATCTTATTGGTAGGTATATGGATGTTACTTTGTATTTATCTATTTAAAATATTTAATAATATGAAATAATTTTGAAAGAAAGAAACAGAAAGCAAGCAAGCAAGAGGCCATTTACTGTATACATTTTTTTAAGTAACAACATGTACCTTCCTCGTGGCAGTTTTATTTCATTCTTCAGTCTCCTAAAGCAGCCGTCTGGAGAAGGAGGTGCTCCTCAGTGAGGATTCAGTGGGGGATGGAGGAGGTGACAAGTCTTCTATGTGACAGGTTGGGGTGGTGACATCTCACAAACAAGCCTCCTCAGTTGTGTGTGCACCCCAGGGTCAGGCAGCTGGGATGTTGCTGGGATTTTTAACAGAAGCCAACTTGGCAGTGTTGTAAAGGCAGTTCCCTCTGGTTGGTAAACATTCAGGAGTGCTTACACCTGCCTGCTCAGGTCTTTTCCTTGTGGGCTTGTGAAGGTCGGCAGGATGGGCAAGTACAGCCCATCTCTCCTCACCCTTGACAGCTTGGAAAAACATGCCAAGTGTGGCCGTCAACATTTTCTTCAAACCACCCCTGAGTCTTGACACAAATAAAAGATTTTTCTTCTCCTGAGCAATTACTCATGGCAAAAAAGCTCCTATGTAAAATGATTACATTCCCAAATAATTTCCGGACCATTTGTGAACTTGGGTCTAGTTCCCTTTCTTTTTTTTTTTCCTTTCTAAAGTCTTGTTGTTTCCACTGCCTACTTCCATTCTCAAGCAACAAACAGAAACTTGATCTGGTTCATAGAACAATTTCTTCTCGAACACATGAAGGAACATTTCTAGCTCTGCGTCCAGGTCTGTCTGTTTAAGAAGATCTTTGAATTAAGTGAGAATTTGTGGTCCCACCTACCAAATGGATTAGAAAGTAGATTATAAACACAGTTGCTGTCAATGAGGGTTAAATAAAAGTACTTATTTCTAGATAGAGAAATTGATATAGGTATATTATTAATAATTATGAAAGTAATTTCAATCCTAATTCTCAGAAACCTCATCACCCTAAAGAAAAACAACACTGCAAACAGAGGAATTGGAATGTATTCTGAAGTATGACAGGAGAAATTTTCATATGAAAAGCAATTTACCCTTGACAAAACAACATTGAACATTCTAGAAAACATTATTAAAGTACCTGGAAAGCTTAAATCTTTGGGAAGTTAGTGAAGTCATGGTTGACACAGTGTGTGGAACCGGACCCCCGGCCTTGAATGCTGCCTTGGTATTTACTTGTTATACCATCTCAAAGAAGTTACTCCGCTACTCTGTGCTTCAGTTTCCTCTCTGGATTGTTGTGAGGTTAATAAGTGAATAGAATAAACATATGAAATCCTTAAATAGTGCCTGGCACATACATTTTGTGATGGTCAATTGGATGTATACACTTGGCTAGGCTATATATAGTTGCCAGTTATTCAACTAAAAGCTAATCTATGTGCTGTTGTGAGGGTCCTTGGTTAGAGTCCGCACTTGGTGATTCTAAGTAAGGGAGCACACCTGGAGGGCCTGATTTAGTCACTATAGGCCTTAAAAGCAGAAATGAGGATTCCCTGAAGAAGGAATGCCCTGTGGAACTTGAATTTCTGCCCATGCCCAAGAATTCCAGTCTATCGTTCTGATTAGCATGCCCTATGGATTTCAGACATGCCTAGCAAGCCTCACAATTGCATAAGCCAATTCCTGCAGTAAATCTCTTAATATATATCTTCTACTGGTTTTGCTTCTTTGATTGAACCCTTACTGATAGGCATGTACAGCACCGTAACATAAAGCACTAAAAAAATATGCCATATTTATTTTCCGTTAGAGGTCTACCTGGTGTTGACAGAAGAGATTGTAAGACATAAAGCTTGCTCAAGAATTCAGAAATAGAGAAGTACATAAAAAATTGAAGGGCAGGTAATTCCTAGATACTGAGAAATGCTGATGACAAATTTCCTAAATTCTTATCCCGTTACAAGACCCGGGAATAGACTCATCTTTCCCACAACAGAGGTCCCCTGGTGACGGTGGGTGGTTTCTCTTAGCACCCTTGGGAGGACTTTTGTGACTTAAAAAAGTGGTCCAATTTGATACAAACTAAAAAGTGTCCATTTTTTTCCATTTTACATAACTGATCTCATTGTAGAGACTTTAATATTTCTGAGGAGAAATTTCATTTCACGTCCTCATATAGACAACTTGTTAGTTACGACTGGGGTATGGATGTCACTGGATCCCAACTAATGTGGGACTCTCTGTCAGGTGTGTTCAGCTGTTTGAAATTTGAAAAGAAATAAGCCTTGAATCCACCAGTGCATTTGAAAGAATGAACTCTGTAAGTAAAGACAGTCCTTCCAGTGTGGAGCCTGGAAGTACGGTTTGGCCGCTAGTTTAATTTCGCTGTGCTCTTTGTGTGTGGTGGGGAAGCAGGGAGACCAGAGAGGAGGGGCAATGGGAGTCTGTCCTCTGTCAATAGTTATTTATTTCCTTCCACTTGATTTTCTTTTACTTGCTCAGCATTTCTTTATATTACTGTACCCCCCCACCCCCCAATTACAGTTGCTAACAATTGACTCAATGCAATGTCTCCACGGAGGGCAAGGGGAGAGACAAGGTGAAGTCTTCAGGTTTCTCCCAGGCCTACGCTTATACTTGTCAAATGAATTAAAGGGAAACATAAATATTTTCTTCTTTGTGCCTATATTTTGTTTACATTGTTAAAATAATTTTTGAATAAAAAGATTGAATTACAATAAAGTCTTAAATAGGACAATGCATGGTGCTGTAGTTTGCACCTGAAAATAAGGCAAATTGATACTTGTTTACATAAATTTTTTTATAACGGTCTTAAGCCAAATGATAAAATCAGCCCACCCTTTCCAGAACCCACCTTCTCCATTCTTCTAACCTCGCAAAGCATCTCAATTATTAACACTTAACCCCCAGACATGATTATGAATAAGTAGTTATAAGATGTTTACGCAATAATAAATTAATCACTATGTTATGAGTTTGGGAGAAGCATTTTTACGTCTTCCTTTGACTTCATAAAGAGTTTTCATACACTAGTCTAAGTGTGTGGAGAAAGGAGATCCTGGGAAGGGAAGCCCTTTATTTCCCAGGCAGGAAAACATTTTTGGCAGCCCCCTGGGTACAGCAGCTATATCGAGATCGAGAAAGTGCTGAAAGCAGACTTGAAAGGCCTGGATTCGAGTCTTGGCCTAGTACTTAATAAACGTGTGCCTCTCCAAAATCTATCCATCCCCCAGAGAAGGGGTGTCCAAACTTTTGGCGTCTCTGGGCCACACTGGAAGAATTGTCTTGGGCCACACATTAAATACATCGTGACACGTAATCACAAAAAATCTCCTAGTGTTTTAGGTAAATTTATGATTTTGTGTTGGGCTGCACTCACCGCCATCCTGGGCCACGTGTGGTCCGTGGGCCATGGGTTGGACACCTCTGCCCCAGAGCTTCAGGTTCAGGGTCTGCAAAATGTAGGAGATAGAACCTATTCACAGAGTGGGTCTGAAGTCTTAAAATGATCATTTACTTGCGCATTCTTCATAAGTTACAAGCTCTCTATAAATGGAAAGACTTATTTACTCATAAATACAATGACATTGCCTCTCAGTTCCCTTGGGTCAGGCTTCCAGCCAAGAGTACTCCAAAGGGCTAAAAATCGTAAGAGCTCATACTTTTTGAGTCCTTATTAAGTGTCCGGCACTATTCCGAATACTTTACTTGAATAAGTCACCTAATCAATACAACAACCTTATCAGGTAGGTACATAAGTATAATCAGAGAAGCAAACTGAAATACAGAAAGATTAAGTGACTCATCCACATTTACACAGCTAATAAGTCGTGGGGCTGGGATTCAAATGCAAATGAACTGGTTTGAGAGCCGAGTTATGACAATTCTATTCTACCACAGTGAGTATAAAATTTGTATAAAGAGACTTTCTCTATGATTTAAGAATATTTCATTATTTTCTGTAGAAAATAAGAAAACAAATATGGAGAATAAATAATTAAGTAAAGGAGAAAGTAACTTAGAAGATATGTTGGATATAGATAAAGTTAGTAAGCCTATGTGTGCTGAAGGTGGACAGGAAAGCATGCAAGGGCCAAGGTAGCAATAAATATTCATGAGGTCTTAAATCAGCCACCCATGGGTGATACTCATTCTGACCCCAAGTATCTGAGAAGTACAGATAAATTATAGCTGCTCATCAGGCTAATTAGCAAGGTACAGCTATTGGCCAAATGGAACCACTCTGTGTCTTTGGGAAAGTACAAGTGTGTGTTGGCTCCTGGAATCTTTCATCTGCTGAGCCTCTTGGTTCAAGTGTTGGCTCTACAACTTGCAACTACATTCACAGGGAAGGCTGGTGTGTTAGAGAGACAGGAGATGTGAACGCTGCTAACCCAGTACTCAGGTAGGATGGCCCTTGTGTCTCTCTTTTACACTAGCCAAGATTATTAGTCCGCAGTTTCTTCCCCTTGCTCTTACTGTATGCTTTAAACTGATTTTAAAAGCTGCATGATAATTTAGTCTGTGAGCCTCTCTATTCTGTGGCCTTGGAGAGAATACACAAGTTGGTGTATTTGGAGGATGTCTGGAAGATAATTGTTCACAAGGCACCCTAAATTTCACCATAGCCAATGATTTTAAGCTCTTCCACCAGAAGGCCTCTACACAGTTACTAGTAAGTAGGAAAAATCATATATTTTTAACTTTTATAACCTTCCTTTCTTTAGTCAGTCACTGACAATGAAAATAAAACCAATAATGAGAATGACGACTTAGACATGGATGTAATGATTTTTCATATTTATTGCATATGTGATATTCCAGGACACGCTGAGCTGCTGCATATACCAGCTCACTTAGTCCTTGCCATGGCCCCATTAGCTGGTTATCATTATCATCCTGCTTTGGAATGGAGAACTTCAAAACTTCTCAGTAGTTAAGGAGAATTCAAAATAATTAAGTATTAATAGTCAAAAATTAAGTTACAATTATTAAATTGCTGAACAGGGATTTAAACCTAGCTCTTATTCTAGAGTTGCCCATTTTACCACTGAGTGGTATTAATAGGCCCAACTTCCCCAAATCTAGTGCACATTTAAAGGAGAAGATGAGTCAGGGAGAGATCCAGGGAACCCCCAAATTAAACTGAGAGCCTGATGACCAAGGGTTGACAGCATATGTGTACTTCTCTGAATGAATACTTGAAAAATATGTACATGAAAGCCTAGGAAGAAAATGAACTTTCAATAACTCTGCGAAAACACTTAAAAATTGATACATTTTACATACTCAATGCTAAAAACAATAACCTTTTGAGAGTAATATGAGGGGCAATGAAAAAGTTCTTTCAATTTTTGTTTACAATTCTGTATTATTAGAATTTTATATGCCTATATAATTTGATGTCATTTTTAAAAACAATAAACAGGAGGAAAGAAATATATATTGTTTACATCTCCAAATACAATGGTGGTGGACCAGAGCAAATTCACTGTGATATTCACGAAGCTTCGACCTCCGGGCCCTTCACAGACCATCTACTTAATTTTCTCTTTGTTGTCTTGTATGTTTCCAGGGTCACAAAATATAGATTTCCCTGTGAAAGCATAGGCGGTAACAGAATAATGCTAAAATATAAAAAATTAAGTTAAAGTATCATGTTTAATGTTGCCATCAAATAGTGCTATGAGAAAGTGTTAACACATTTAAAAGCAATTTTTAATAATTGTGAATGAAATTTGAAATAATTAGAATATTTTAATGGAAATACTTTAAAATAAAATTTAAAAGCAACACATTTTCTTTTTTTGCTTGTTTGTTTCTTCTCTCTGTGCCTTTTTATTTCCTCTTTCTTCCAAATGTGTTGTTTTTTTCATAGAAGGCCAAAAAGATGGCAAAGTAATTTCAGCAGGGAATTTTATGCAGATGCAGTATTTATGACAGTAGTCTTGAAGAGAGTCTGTGATTAATGATCACATATAACCTGGGTCAATATATATATTTTTAAAGTAGTTTTCCTTATTGGCAGCAAGGCACTACAAAGGGGAATATACATGACAGGATCTCTTAATTCGAGGACACAGACTGATGGGTCAGTTGGGTATTGTTTATAACCTCTCAGATCAATGATTTTGAAGGTCATGTGTGGCACACATTTATTTAGCCTGCCAGTAGCAAGTCTGTTTCCTGGATTTGTTAACAAAATTGCTAACGTTAACTATTTTCCTTACCTGGCCATGGATGCTGTTTATTTTTCCAAACAACTATTTGAGGACAGATTTGCCATACCCATTAGTTTGTAGGGATATTGAGTGGCAACATTCATCTGATTCTCAGACTCTGTCTAGAAATTAGCCAAGAACTCATATAATTGGGAAGAAAATTATGTATCAGAAGCAGCAGCAGAAACAAGCATAAAAATAAGAAACTCATTCAAGTGAAGTTATGAGAGAAGGGTGTTAGAATCACACCACCATTCAATATCTTTTAATTTCATAGTTTGTTTTTTCCAGATTCCTTCTACTGCAGGGTTTTGCATGCCTCAAGAGGCCCTAAGCCAGTGATTCTAAACCCTGGCTGCATCTTAGAAATGCCTGGGGGAGCTATTAAAAAATGTTATGCCAGGACCATATATCTAGAGACTTCATTCAATTGGTAGAGCCAAAACGTTGCTATTTTTAAAAAGCTTTCTAGAAAATTTCAAGATGCTGTAGGCTAGACACTACCCCTCTGTGCCATCACTAACCAATTCCATTACTCTGCTTTGCCAAAGATCTGAAGTGAATTTGTGGACTTGAGTTGACTTTCCCTTTTCCCCTTTTCCTTTACTTTATCCTGTAGTATCCTTCTCTCCTGCTCATTCATTCATTCATTCAAGAAACATTTACAGTGTATGCAGTGAGCACTGACACTGGGCTAACATTGAAGATACAAAAATATAATAATGGAAACCCAGACACTGTCTTTGAAGAATCAGTTTATCAGATGAATTTTAAATAACAAATAATTTTGAGTGTGCCTCATGCAATATTTTGTTTCTAAATCTTATAACCCTAATAGAGGGTGAATTCTCATTTTCAATGTCCTATTCGTGTAATGGACAGTTAGCAACACCACCCCAAAAATACAACCCTTTGCCATTAAAAACTGCTGTGTCATTATAATATATAACAGGGTTTGGTCTCTTGGTAACATGGACATCAAATAGGCTATACATGCTTATTTTGGACAGAGGTATAATAAACTGAATGAAATAGTCACTGTGAATATGTATGAGGTTTTTACTATCACAAATCTCAAGTAGTCAGACTTTGACATGTTGTACTGAACAGAAGAATCACTCTACCCAGCAGCTGATTCTGATGTTGGTGGACTACAGAATGGCATACTGACATAAAGGAAGATCTGATAACTGCATGTATATCTAGTGAAATCTGAGGCAAATTCAGAAAACATTATTTTTGGCTCATGATCAAGTACTGGCTGTTTGTAATTTGTGCTACTTTAAATTAAAGGTATGGCCAAGGAATGCATGTGCACTTGCTGATTATAGAGTTGGGGTCTACTCTCAGTTTGTCTATTTTCATTTCCACCGATAGTGACTCTCAATGTGGTTATACTGTGGCATGAAGTTAGGAGGATCTAGGGTTTTTTTTTTTTTAATATATTTTATTGATTATGCTATTACAGTTGTCCCATTTCTCCCCCATCATTCCCCTCCACCCTGCACACTCCCTTCCACCCACATTCCCCCCTTTAGTTCATGTCCATGTGTCATAAGTTCTTTAGCTTCTACATTTCCCATAATATTCTTGCCCCCCCCGTCTATTTTCTACCCACTATTTATGCTACTCATTCTCTGTACCTTTCCCCCCCTCTCCTCCTCCCCCCACGCCCCTGTTGCTAACCCTCCATATGATCTCCATTTCTGTGGTTCTGTTCTAGCTGTTTGCTTTTGTTTTAGGTGTGGTTGTTACTATCTGTGAGTTTGCTGTCTTTTCACTGTCATATTTTTTAATCTTCTTTTTCTTAGATAAGTCCCTTTAACATTTCATATAGTAAGGGCTTGGTGATGATGAACTCCTTGAACTTGACCTTATCTGAGAAGCACTTTATCTTCCCTTCCATTCTAAATGACAGCTTTGCTGGATAGAGCAATTTTGGAGGTAGGTCCCTGCTTTTCAAGATTTCGAATATTTCTTTCCAGCCCCTTCTTGCCTGAAAGGTCTCTTTTGAGAAATCAGCTGACAGTCTGATGGGAACTCCTTTGTAGGTGACTGACCCCTTATCCCTTGCTGCTTTTAGAATTCTCTCCTTCATTTGAATCTTGGCTAATGTAATTACGATGTGCCTTGGTGTGTTCCTCCTTGGGTCCAACTTCTTTGGGATTCTCTGAGCTTCCTGGACGTCCTGGTAGTCTATTTCCTTTGCCAGATTGGGGAAGTTCTCCTTGATTATTTGTTCAAATAAGTTTTTTATTTGTTGCTGTTCTTCTTCCCCTTCTGGGACCCCTATAATTCGGATGTTGGGACGTTTAACGATGTCCCGGAGGTTCCTAAGCCTCTCCTCATTTTTTTGAATTCTTGTTTCTTCCTCATTTTCTGTTTGGTTGTTAGTTTCTTCCTTCTGGTCCACTCCATTGATTTGAGTCCCAGTTTTTCTTCCATCTCTATCGGTTCATTTCACGTATTGTAGCCTGCATTTTTTCATCTAATTTGTGAGCAAAATCAACCAATTCTGTGAGCATTTTGATGACCAGTGCTTTGAACTGTGCATCTGATAGGTTGGCTATCTCTCCACTGCTTAGAGGAATTGGCTCTGGGGCTTTTATTTGCTCTCTGGTTTGAGCCATTTTTGGTGGGTTTTTTTGTTTGTTTTGTTTTGGTTTTAGTCTGGTCGTGGCTATTACGTAGTGACGGGTGGAGCCTTAGGTGTTCCTCAGGGCAGGGCAGCCCAGTCGCTGGGTTGTGACGCTGTATGTGGGGGCGGGGTCTGAGAGAGAACAATGGCGCCTGCTCCGCTCTCTCCTGGATTCAGTCCCTTCTGTCACTTCCCCTTTGCCTGGACCGTCTGCACGCGCAAATGTGGGACCACCTGGTCAGCCAGCCGCCTTGTTCGACTTCACTGGGTCTGCACAGTTGCTTCCCTGTGCCCGGGGTCCACCAGCCGCCGCCTGTGCACCTGGGAACTGCCAGCCGCTGCTGCTTGCGTTCCCGGGTCCGCACCTCCACTTTTTCCTGCCACGACTCCGCCCCTCTTACCGGTCTGGATGAATGGTTGTTGGACTTCCGTACAGTTCAATTTTCTATCAGTTCTGATTGTTTTCTTGTTTCTAAATATTTGTTGTCCTTAATTTTGGTTGTAAGAGGAGGCACAGTGTGTCCACCTACGCCTCCATTTTGGCCGGAAGTGGATCTAGGGTTTTAATACAGTGAATGGCTTCCTTAAAATTCATGTCTTATTGTGAAGTAGGACTTTGTGATAGTTTGTTAATGGCCTCTTGTCCTTCCTATGTATTCCTATGTATCAGACGCGTTCCTTCACCCTTCCAGAAGGGAGTCTATTGATCATGCTACTCCCTTATTTATCAAATTTCAGTAACCAGACCTGTCCCTAACATTTGGGGGCTTGGGGGAAAAGTACAAGTGAAAGCCACATACATAGAGTTAAATGTATAAAAATTATAAATAAATTTTACAAATAGTTTAAAAGAATATGTTCTCCTTGGGTGATAAATATACCTTCCTTTCTGCTGTCAAAATCTAAAAATATATGTAAAAGTATGGTTTTTATATCAATGAATTAAAAATAGTAAAAACAACTAAATTCTGTTATTGTACATATCTGCACAATATGACATAGCCTTATGATGTTAGGATGACTAATAAAATAAAGATAATATAGAACTTATATATTTATTCTGTAATATTTACCTTAGCAAAATCAGTAATTATATTATTTTAATCAAGATTTTTACATAACTTATGTTCTAATGACAGTAGTGATCTTAAGAATGAAAAATATTAAAAGTAGACCCTGGCTGAGTACCCCAGTAAGGTTAGAGTGTTGTCCCCATGCTCTAAGGTTGCAGGTATGATGTCTGGTCAGGGCATATACAAGAATACAAGAAACAACAAATGAATGCACGAATAATGCATGAATAAGTGGAACAAGAAATCAGTTTCTTCCTTCCTTCCTTCCTTCCTTCCTTCCTTCCTTCCTTCCTTCCTTCCTTCCTTCTTTCCTTCTTTTTTTCTCTCTCCCACTCTCCTCTCTCTCTTGCCCTGAAACCAATTTTTAAAAATATTGAAAATATATGAAATTAATGTTGGATACATTTTCATCAAAGATATATGGCAAAGTAAATGTAAAACAATGAAAAGTAAAAATGATTTTTTATTTTTTTTCAAAAAAATGCTTTCTCCGAAAAGGTCAGACTTATCCATAAAATTAAAAAAGCAAAGCCAAGTTATAATAAATGATTATCAAAGTATTAAATAAGGTATTTTTAAGTAAAGCTTTCACCTTCATGGAAGAGTTTCACATAGGGCACTGGAGGATGGCTTGTCACAAGGGAAAAAGTGAATCCCAGAGTTGAACATTCCAGTCAACTGTCCCACAGAGGGAGGAGTCCCGTGACTCAGGAGAACCCATATAAGTCCCGGTGAGTCCAGCCCACAGAGAACCCACCAGCTGAATGCAGCCTCCTGAGAGAACCCATGCAAGATGGGCAAAATAACCAGCCAGTCAATTCACAGAATTGTCAGAAATAATAACTTAGTATTAGGTACCTGAGACAGTTTTAATTCTATATACAAACATGGTAGGAAGACAAAATGTAGGAGTTACCCAGTGTAATATTGTTACGTCATGTAGGAGTTATGTTTTAAACAAAAACTGCAAAATTCTTCTCCCTTTCTGCTATTGCCCAAGAAACTGCAGAAAACTAGAAATTGAGGAAAACTGTAATTGAATCTGGATTATAACTTTGGCTCATAGATTTTATCTGTCAGGTAAAGTTCATCCTCACTTTTAGATTCTCTGACACTTGCAGAGCAGCAAAAAATTAAAGGTTAAGTATTTTTAAAATTTTTATTGTATTTTTTCCATTACCATTTAGATCCCTTATACCTCTGCCCTGCGATCACCACACTGTTGTCCATGTCCATGAGTTCTTTTTTCTTTTTGCCTAATTTCTCTACCCCCTAACCTCCCCCCACCTTTAAGAAAACAGTCCCATTCACAATTGCTTCAAAAAGAATAAAATACTTAGGGAAAAACCTAACCAAAGATGTAAAAGACCTGTACTTGGAAAATTTTAAGACACTGAAGAAAGAATTTGAAGGAGGTATAAATAAGTGGAAGCACATACTGTGTTCATGCATAGGAAGAATTAACATCACTAAAATGTCCATACTACCCAAAGCAATCTACAGATTCAACACAATTCCTATCAAGAGTCCAATAATGTATTTCACAGGACTAGAACAAATATTTCAAAAATTTATATGGAACCACAAAATATCCCGCATAGCAACAGCAATCCTGAGAAATAAGAACAAAGTTGGAGGGATCATGCTACCTAATATGAAACTATACTATAAGGCCATAGTAATCAAAACAGCATAGTACTGGCATAAAAACAGACACAAAGACAATGGGACAGAATAGAGAGCCCAGAACTAAACCCACATCTTTATAGTCAGGTAATATTCAACAGAAGAAGCAAGTATACACAATCAGCCAAAGATAGTTTATTCAATAAATAGTGTTGGGAAAATTGGACAGATGTATGTATGCAGAAAAATAAATGAGATCACCCTCTTATACCACATATAAGAATAAATTCGAAATGGATTAAAGACTTAAATGATAGACCCCAAACTATAAAAATTGTAGAAAATATAGACAGCAAAATCTTGGACACTGCTCCTGGGAATATTTTATCTTACATATCTCCCCAGGCAAGGGAAACAAAAGAAAAAATAAACAAATGGGGCTATGTTAAACTAAAAAGTTTTTACACAGCAAAGGAAACCATGAACAAAATAAAAAGACAACCCACAGAATGAGAGCATATATTTGCCAATGAACCTGACAAGGGGTTAATGTCCAAAATTTATAAACTACTTACAAAACAACAAAAAAACAAGCCCCATTAAAAAGTGAGCAAATGACCTAAATAGACACTTTACCAAAGAGGACATACAGATGGCCAATAGATGTATGAAAAGATGCTCAAGTCACTAATTATCAGAGGAATTCAAATTAAAATCATAATGTGATACCATCTCACACTTGTCAGAATGGTTATCATCAATAAATCAACAAACAACAAGTACTGGTGAGGATGTGGAGAAAAGGGAACCTTACTGCACTGTTGGTGGGAATGCAGACTGGTGCAGCCACTGTGGAAAGCAGTATGGAGATAGATACCTCAAAAAATGAAAAATGAATCTGCCTTTTCACCCAAGGTCCCACTTCTGGGAATATATCCAAAGGAACCCAAAACACTAATTCAAAAGAATATAAGCACCCTTATCCTATGTTCATTGCAGCATTATTCACAATCACCAAGATATAGAAGCAGCCCAAGTGCCCATCAGTGGATGAGTGGTTAAAACGACTATGGGAAATTTACACAATGGAATACTACGCAGCAGAAAGAAAGAAGGAGCTCCTACCCTTCGCAACACCATGGATGGACCTGGAGAACATAATGCTAAAAGAAATAAGCCAGTCAGAGAAAGACAAATACCATATGATTTCACTCATATGTGGACTCTAATGAACAAACTGAACTAACAAGCAAAATAGAGACAGACTTACAGAGAATAGGATGACAGCTAAAGGTTAAGTTTTTTATTTGGCACCAAGTTAAACCAGAAATGAATGCATGTCAAGTGAACACAATAAGGTGATACAAAGGAGTGTTTAGCCAAATCCCTGAATCTAACGTACGTATCAATACACATCTAGCTGTTCACACATAGACCTGATCAAACATTAGAGCTTATTATATGCAGTGAAACCATGTGCACCTAGTTTTATAAAACTTATTATCTGAGGCATCATTGAACAAGCATATGAAATTAACAGATACTTGCTAAGCTCACACTGTGCATGAGGTTCTGTGTCGGATGTTGTATTGCTTGTGCCATCTGAAAATCCATCATGCAAGGCTTGCTTATAACTGACTCATATTTCTGGAATGATGTGCCTAGTCTTCTTTGGTGGCAATAATAGATAAATGATGACCCTGAATTAACTGTTGTACACACTTGAGGGTATATGAACTATTGGTCGTCTATATATCACATAAAAAGTTCCTCTGTGTATGTGTGTGTGTGTGTGTGTGTATACGTGCTACACATTCATATATGCACACTATGTATTTATCTATACACACCATACATTCATATATATACTATATATAACATATGTATATATTTGATCAGAAATATACTGATAATATCACCTTCATTTCAAAAGTATAAAGGGAAAGCTACTTTTTAGTTTATATTCAAGTTGTTTGAATATTCTTACTCTGTACATAATTATGTTTTTACAAAACTAATTTTTAAAAGCACATGCTCAGAAGCTAACATATTTGACAACGTACATATTTTTTTAATCACTGTTGTGTGAGCATATTTAACATGCTTTCTTTTTTGTATTGATTTACTTTGGCTGCCATAACAAAATACCACAAACTGGGTGGCTTAAACAACAGAAACTTATTTTCTCACAGTTCTAGAGGCTGGGAAGTCCAAGCAAGATCAAAAGATCAAGGTGTTGGCAGGTTTGGTTTCTCTTGAGGCCTCTCTCCTTGGCTTGCAGATGGTCACCTTCTCTGTCTGTCCTCACCTATTCTTTTAGCTGGGCAAGCACATCCCTGGTGTCTCTTTGTGTGTCCTAATTTTTTCTACTTATAAGGACAGTGGACTGACTAGGTTAGGACCCACGCATATGACCTCGTTTAACCTTAAAATACCTCTTTAAAGTCCCTGTGTCCAAACACAGTCACATTTAAAATGCTGAGGTATATTAAATACCATTTAAATAACATTAAATGGTATTTTATATATAACTTTATGTTATGTAAACATTTTACACTTATTTCTTTGATTACGGTATTAATTACTATTTAACATTTAGTGCTTGCTGTCAAGTGTGGCACTGACTATTTTATTTGAATCACAGCATTCAAGCCTCATAGCAACAATGTGAGCTACATACTGATATTATTCTTATTGTGCTGGTGAGAAAACTGAGATTTATAGTAACAGATGTTCATTAAATTGCCAAATTCATGACTGATAAGTGGAGAAAACACAGTTTAGTCCAGCCCCTTTGTATGCAAAACAGCTTTGTGCAATGGTTATCCCAGGTACTGTGTAATTTGTTGAGGATGGAGAAGTGGAGAATTTCCTTATACAGTTATATTTAAAATTTATTTATTGATTTTAGAGAGAGAGGAAAGGGTAAACATCAATTTGCTGTTCCACTCATTAATGCATTCATTGGTTGATTCTTGTATATACCCTGACTGGGGATTGAACTTGCAACCTTGGCATATCAGGATGGTGTTTCAACCAACAGATCTACTGGGCCAGGGTACCCTTTATATAGTTTTGAACTTTTCCAGGGCAGCTCCATTTATTCATCTTTGTATTTCTAGCACTTTAGCTTGGTGCATGCCAAATAGTTGATACTCGATACACTATTGACTTGATATAATATGGGTTTTAATTATTGTTATTTTTTAAAAGTAGGAGATAATAGATAAGTAACTTTACAATATATTCAACCTGACATTGCGAAACTAGCCTAGTTATATGGAACATATTAATAACCATTTTGTTCAACTTGAAAGCCTGGTGTGTCATACATGTGTGAATCAAACCAAATGAAGAGATTGAACGGTTTGCTTAAGGTCACCAGTAAATTGGTGATAGATAAACAATTAGAACTGTATTCCATTTGTGATCCAGTCACTTTACTTTTAAAATTAGGTGTTCCATTTAAGAGTTAAATGACCAACTAAAGTTTGTAAGAGAGAAAAACATATATTTCATATTCTTTAAAAAGTGCTTGGTAGTGTTCCCTCAAAAACAGAGCTTTAACTCATAGCTTTTCTGGCAATTAAATATTTATTTAATAATTCAGAAGCAGCTTGAGATGAACAGAATTTGGTGCTATTTTCAGAACAGCCACAATAGCATTTTAAAATTTACAATGAAAAGCCTTACTCTGCTGGGCAAGCAATTAAACCTCTATCTGTCTGTGTATTCTAAGACCATGAATTTACCTGGGCATTACTAGCTGTTTCCCTGTACCACCTACACACGCGCCTCCACATTTTGGACAGTTTGAAACTTCCTTTTGAACGGAAGGCCCTGGGGTCTGAGTGTGCCTCCACTAGAATCCAATTCATTGTTGTTTCCTTCCTTCGGCCATCTGGTTACTACTGTGAGTAAATTGGAAACGCAGATGCTTTATCAAAGCACAGAATGATGAAATCCTAAGCACTTCAAATGGTTCCTAGTTTTTCCACTTAGAAATCGAAAATGATCTTGTTCCTCTTTGGGCCCTTTTTTTGTACCCATGCTCTCTGTTATCATAATAGGGCTTCTTTGACTTTCCTTCCTATAAAAAGAGGAGAGAGGACATTCACTGGTAATTTCTTAAGCATTTCCCATACTCAAATAATCACAGAGGTGTTTCATTTAATTTTAAATAGGTGTTTTCAATGCACATACCTGCTCAAGACATCCATTTTTACTTTCTACTATTAAGTTTTACGCTACATATAAAATTGAGGGATTCTGCCATTGACTTCGTACATCATTTTAAAGAACTATTTTGATAATTTTTACTATTTAAATTGCTTACTTGCAACATAGAGACAGTCAGTCTGAATTGTTTCAGAGGTAACCTGGGAAAATAAATGCCAATTTGGAAAGAAGTTTGAGTGTGTCTGCTGAAAGATTTGATAATGTATGTTATTTTTGTTTCTACCAATAGACAGGAGGAAGTAACAGAATACGATTTAAATGAACAAGGTCCAAGCCTCATGCTTAATTGTTCAAGAGTAATTCTGTTTCAATATAGATGCCTTAAGTTCAATTCTGTATGTGATTGGGCCGACAAAAGGCAGAGACTCCACAAACTCATTACAATCAAATGGGACTTGAATTCTCTTGTCTAATGTCATAATAAGCAATTATGAGCATCTTCTTAGCATTCAAATAGGGTAATGGTGAAACCCTAGAGAGAAATTACATGCTGGCAGACTCCGACTGATGGAGTGTGCATATGCTCAATGGATCCCTAAAGGCAGGATGGGGTGCTAGATGCCAGGGGCAGATTGCCCTCAGTATTTAGGGGAGATACTATCTTCAATTATGACTTGGGTTTTATAATCTGAGCAGTTATAATAATATGTGTGCTCATTCTAGAGAACTCTCTGTGGCAACCAAATGAACAGCCTTTTCCATCTATTTCCCATTTTCATGAGAGAATAAATAGTAAATGAAACTCTACTTTCAATTTCACATTTTTCTGATGGTAAAGTCTGGGAAAATAAAAGCTGTGATTAGAGTATATGCTATCATTTCATTTTAAGTTAAATTTTCTTTGTCCAATCTGGGAAAGGTACATATTTTGCATTATCATTGGGACTCTGTAGAGATAATCAGATAAGTAAACATTTGTCATCCTACATCCTAGCACCTTTTACCTATTGGAAAATTTCCCTGCAAAGGGATTAGTACTAAGTTGCAATATTCTTTTCAGCTGAGTCCTCACAGCAACATGAAATGAACTCTTTCTTTTTTCACTAGTTTAAAAAGGAGGTTCAACCCAATGACTTGCAATGTGTATTCCTGCTCAAAATCGTAGGATTCAATGATATAATGATCAGATATGGTGTTTATACATAGTGTAGACTTTTTAAATTGGATATCTTTAGAAAGAAGAAACTTCCACAGAGACCCATCTAGATTGCATAAGTTAAATAAAAAGTTGGCCCAAATTAAATAGCTCTGGAAAAAAATCAGAATGTTTTTAACTGAAGAGAACCATAGAGAAATGGGGATGATATGCAGCAATTGTTGATATTATTTTCATATATTCATAATCTGCACCTTGCCTACTTCCAAAAAATATTTAAGGCATATAATGCACATTGAAAGTTAAGCCGTTACAGATGCTGTAAATATCTGGACAAGCTGTAAAACTTTAATATTTAGAGATGTTACATGTACTATGTGGTTCATTTTCCTCCCAGCAAAATCAATGCAGTTATTTTGTTTGTCTTAATAAACAAATCACCCTGTTGGATGCTTGATACGACCCATGAGGGCAGCCCTGCTCCTTGGAGTAGTCAAAATCATGATGCGGTCATCCCTTGCGAATACTGTCAGCGTCCCCTATGAGCCAAACCTCAGCTATGTCTCAGAGAGAGTTCCTTTGATACATACAAATCAAAAAGGGACTCTTTTTTGACTTTTTTAGGCCATCAAAGTAAGTTATTTTAAGACTACCTTGCCTTGAAATTACTATTTTTCATTTGCTTATAATGTGCAAATATGGCTTCTCTTCCAGGCATTGTAGTCTCTCTTGGTTAACAAAGACAGTTGTCAGTGAAAAGACTGGCCCCAGTTTTACACAAACAGAGCAACAAGCTCCTATTCATCAAAATCAGATGTAGGGATTTTTATAGCATGTTGACAGAAAGGTGAATAAAAATGTATAAGCAGCCCAAAGCTCATTATATTGAAGTTATTTTTGGATTAAAAAAATTGTTAGCTTTCTTCCATGTTGGCACATAATTCACAGTAAAATTTATGCAATTAGTTTTAAGAATTGGGTAGAGGGATTAAAAATAAACTAATCAGCAACACATAATCAAGTAATGACAGGAGATTTGACATAGTTGAAAGGTTGCATGGAGTTCAAAAGGCCTACTTTGCACATCAGTTTCCATAATTCTGGCTCCCTCTGCAATGACTCCAGCCCTCTGTTTCCATCTGATATCGAACCCTAGTCATGCTGAGGAAGAAGTACAAAACAATGCTCTGAAGTGGGAGAAAGGCTGATTTTTTTGTCATGCTTTTAGCAATGTGACCTTAAGTATTGATTTATAGCCCGCCGAAGCACCCCAGAGCAAAAGGGAACATTGGTAATTAAGTCGGTATCTGCACTTTCTAAAATAGTGCTGACTTGCAACAAAGAGAGACCCTTTATTTTCCTCTCTGTCTCCCAGTGAATGCAGATGCAGGCGCTGACCTCTGACCTTTCTCTGAATTCTCTAGCTGCAGCTGTTATTTTTCTTTCTCTGGGCCTTTAGCTGCTGATAGACTGGTAAGATTCATTAAACTGGGTATGCAACTTTCTTTTAAGCAAACATGAAGCAATTTATACCCCAGGCCTTACTTATAAAATACACCTTTACTGTGCTCAAAATGAAAGTAAATGCTTTCACTGGGGCACCTATCAGGGGTTTGCCAGACAAGTACCAAGGCAGATTGACTACGTTAAGAAAACACAAACATTTTTTTGAAGCATTTTATATTAAACATGGAATTTTCCATTCTAAAACGCCCAAGACTGTAAACTGAATTGAATCAGAAATCTCTTTTTTATATTCCATTAGAGTCATTACTGAAATAGGGTGCCACAAAAGGTAATAGCCATAAAAGCAAATACCTTGAGATATGTATGCAAATAATATGCTAACATATGGTAATCTGAGTACCATGTTCAGTGGCCATAAAAAATACTAAATACAGCTAATTAAAGGCATGTGAGTTGCTGTGTTTTATACTTCACAACAATATGAGAGAGGTAGTATATTATAGTAATTATAGCTTTGGTTGTCTTGGGGAATATATCCAAACATTTTAACAGGGTTTCTTATTCTGGTATATTTGTCCATTTCGTTGAATATAACCCATTTTTCTCTTTTATACTGCAGGTTGTAGATCCATGAAGTTAGTGCAGAACTTAAGTCTTCAGCCCGAAGGGACGAGCACTATTCTCCCTAGAAATGTTGGAAGTGCCACGCCCACTTACCATGCCTCATGTATTATGAGTGTCCCCCACCAGGGTAGTTGGTTACATCAGCCACGTTGAAAACTTGGGTAACCAGAGCCAAGATTTCTCGGTTTATCTGAAAATGAAGTTAAATACTTCTCCCAGAAAAGCAATCTCAAGGTAGGGTAGTCTTTCTAATGGTAAACTCAAATCATGGAATATATGTTTACTCTTTAACTCCAGGAATTCTAAGAAAATGAAAAAGAAAAATTGCAATGAGAGTTGTACAAGAGCATAAAGTTGATGTGAAATCTGCCTTAAAATACATATTTTTCATTATTCAAACTAAAAAGTTATATATTCATATTCAATATGCTAATAGTACTTTAATCTCTAAAATGCTTTTGATCTATCATACAAAATATATACTTTATCAGGCTGAAAATTACTCAACTTCAGCAAAACATCCGCCTGAAATTAATTTGTCAACCTACTTGTGAAATTCATACTGTTGATCCTTTCCATGCTCTTTCCAGCCTGCTGTGTGGAGATTTAATAGCTCTGCAATAAAGTGGGTTGATATTTCATAAATTCTTCATATATCATATATCATTATTTGAAACAAAACAAAATGCAAAAACAAAACCACAGCAACAACAACACAAACAAACTCCACCACCACCACCAACATGATAAAAACAACAACAACAACAACAACAACAACAAAAACCCACAATGGCATGGTTACCATGTAGGAAAGCCAGTCCCAAACTTTAGAATGCATTAGAATCCTCTGGAAGATTTATTCAACCTAAGAGTGCTTGACCCCACTCCCGGAATTTCTGATGAAATAGGTCTGGGGCGGGGCCCTGAATGTGTTTGTTTCTAATATGTTTCTAGGTGGGATGGCTTATCCAGGACCCACCCTTTGAAAACTAATGCTGTAGGCAAAGGAAGGCTAATTGCATGACCTACAACAATTAGAGGCACGCATTAGCGTTCTTTGAAGACCTCCAGGCCATCCTAACAATCAAAAAATAGTCCTTGTTCAGGTATAGGTCATACTATTTTACCACCTTTGGAAGAGGGGTCATTTCCAACCATTTTCTGAGTGCTGTGACCTAGTTTGTGTGAATCACTTATTTTTTGTTTTTTATTTAATTACCCTGACTTATATGATGACAGTTATATTTGCCAGGACTCTTCTAGTTGCAAGAATTGTAAACCAAATTGAAAGCAATGTAAACAAAACAGGAGATTTGTATATAGGATCCTAGACTAGTCACAAAATTAAGACTGCAGAAGGTTAGAAGTCAGAACCACACAAGGACCACAGGGCAGATGAGGACCAGGGGGTCTCAGACTGGTGACGAAACACATTCAGCAGTTCTCCTTTCTTATTGCTTAACTTCAGTCCCATAGCCTGTTTTCCTTTGTGTCACAGAGTGTAAGACGGAGAGAGCAACAATGTAATACCTTCTCAGGTTTACCACCACTTACTTCTTTTTCTTGTGGATAATGTAGAAAGTCCCAGTGAATTGACCTATTATGCTTTTCTCAGGTCTCAAGGAGTAGCATATGATTGGAAGATGTGTAAAAGATGGTGTGTTGAAAAAAGCCAAATTCACTTCAATTAGGTGAAGACACTCCAAGTTGAAGAGACGGAGGGCATATATTTTAAGTTAAGTATATTTTCTTATAAAGTTCTTCTAGATTGAAAGAAAGCAAAGTTTAACCAAGAATGTTTCACCATTCTCTATCATGATGGGGATCCAGGTAGCCACCAACATCCTTTAGGGGCATCCCAGAATTTAAGGGGGCTGCTTGTTATTTCTCTATGAGAGACAGAGCCTAGAAGGACAGTAGTGCCTTTGGGATATATGTCTTCTTTAAGACAAACATCAGAGTATTCTATGAGATTTGAGAAAATCCCTAACTCAACAGTCTACCATGATTAGGTTCAGTGAGCTGAGATTTTAAGAAGAAATTCAGTCACTCCATAAACATGTCTTGACTCTGACTCTGTGGCAGGTGCTACCTGTATTAGTTTCCTACACCTGCTGTAACAAATTACCCTAAACCTACTGGGTACAAACAACTCAAATTTATCTTACAGTTCGGGAGGTCAATAGTCCTATGCAGGTCTCGCTGGCTAAAGTCAAGGTTTTGGCAGGGTTATGTTCCTTTCTGGAGATTACACAGGATAATCTAAGTCCTTGACTTTTCCCATTTCTAGAATCTAACTGTATTGCTGAGCTCGTGGCCCCTTCCTCCATCTTGCAAGAAAACAAGAGCAGGCTGAGTCTTTTTCACGTGGTATCACTCTGACCTTCTCCTCTGCCTCTTTCTTCCATATTTAAAGATCCTCGTAGTTACTTTGGCCCACTTGATAAAAAAGCATAACCTCCCTTTTCTCAAGGTCCGATAATTAGAAACCTTAATTCTTCTTTACTACACAGCCAGTGGCAGAGATGATGGAGGGAAAAAGATGAATTTGAGAGAAATGCAAGGGATAAGTAGAAGAATTTCCTGAGTGAATGAATGTAGAGTCCCAGAAGAAAAACGAGTGTAGGAATCATTCATGGTTTCTGTCCTGGGCAACTGGTTAGACAAGAAAATAAGTAGTGATGAAGAAAAACATAATGGCTTCCATCTTGGATATGTTGACTTAAAGTACCAGTGGGAGAATGTTGAGTGAGGATCCATCTTTATAGTAGTTAAATATTTGGCTGATTCTTTACATTTAAAATACCTCCCAAGTTGTAATCATAGTGTACTTAGATGAAGAATTTATTTAGGAATGAGATGATGTATACAGAAGACTATGGCCGAGGATCAATAGGGAGACATGGCACACAGCAGCGTGAGTAACATCAAGAACAAAAATTCAAGGAGTGTATAAAAATGTTAAGGATAAGTAAAATCCCTCTGTAATGTACATTTAGAGCAAAGAGAATGTAAGCAAAGGACCTGTTATGCAAAATGACATTATAAAAACAAAATGTACAGTGATGTTTTGTGTCTTCACTAAAGAATGATCTTCAAATTGAAAACGGGTGTAATAAAGATGGTACAAAGAGAATTGTTTCCAAAGATAGATAAGAGAGATACTTAAAGAACATCTATTTGCTTTAAAAAAGTTCCTGTCTTCCAGCTAAGATTATTCCAGGATAATGAAATAATTTCCAGATGTTATCACAGAGCCATTATACTCTAAGGGGTTCTAAAGAACTGGTAAAGTGCCAGAAGACTGGCATCTAAATAGCAAGGACATAAGGACCACAGGTTGGTAACCTTCTGTTTGGTCCCTGACATATTCTAGTAGTCATTCCCTTGAAGGGTTTAACAAAAATTCATTAATAGTAAGTCACCTTATTTATGTTTTTTTTTTTTTTTTTTTTTCAGGGGACAAAATGTTTAGAGAAAACTAATGAATGAGGACAGGATCAAAATGGAATGCATATTTCAGTTTTGAAAAAATAGACCCACAAAGCGAAATATAGAGGGGCAAATAGAAAGTCCTATGTTTGGGTTTAGAAAAACTGAAATCAACTGTGCAAATGAAAGAATAGTGAGGATCCAGCTTTATAGCAATTAAAGTAAGAAGATCTGCATATTTTATTGATTTTAAGTTTAAAAGAAATACTCCAAATTGTTACTTAGTTTGCCTGCATAGACTTGTCTCACCTCAAACAAGGAAGGCTTTACCTATGCTGGCAAAGATCTATCTCATTTCAGGTATTAAGTTGTATTTTGGGTACTATATTTTAAAAGACAAAAACTAAAAGAAAGGAAACTCTCAGGATCTGGAAATTCTGTCAAACGAGTCAGAGTTGAAGTAGCCAATTACAGTGCTTAAGTGAAAAAAGACATGTTATGTACATCTTCAAATATTTGAAGAAATGGTATGAGGTTGGGTTCCTCATTTTTCTTGGCTCTAGAAGGTGAAAGCAGTATAATGAGGTATGACTAAACTCAATATTGATAGAACTTTAAAACATTAGATCTTCTAAAAAAATGAATGAGCTGCCTGATAAGAAATACAGTTCTTCTCATTAACTAAGTGACCTTAAACACAAACTAAGTAACCACTTATCAGGGATATTTGAAAGAACATTTCAGCATGAAATTGAAGTTTGAAATATTATCAGTTTCTTTTCCTATTTTCTAAACTATAAAGATTTTTTTAATTAAAAAAAATTCCCTGTGTCTTCATACAGTTATATGAAAACATTTATTTGGATCCAGAATTATTGTCATATAACTTTGTATTAAAATACCTCAAAATTACCTTTATACTTTTACAAAAATTAAATTCAAGAAACATATGTGAGCTACAGACAATGCTTGCTGCTCCTTTGTATTCACACTCCCATAAATAACTTAGTGCCTCTCATGTTTCTAAGACTCAGACTAAGAACTGAACAAGAGAGCAATAAAATTATGGTTCAGTGGGTCTGGATAGGGCCTGAAAAATTGCATTTTTAACAGATTCTGAGGTGATACTGATGCTACAAATATGCAGATTGAATTTTGAGTACAATCAAGTATTTTCCAGGTTTAAAATTTATTTTATCATAAGTCCTACCCTATCCAAATCCAACATTGATACCATTCCCCACGGATAATTCATAACATAGTCCCCTGGCCTAGTCCAAGTCCTGGTTACCATTTACTCAAGTACAGTGATCTTGAAGAAATTCCTCAGGATTCCTTCATAAGGTTGATGTAGAGAATTAAATAAAATAATGTATATGTTCGAGTTTCATGGTAAATGGTAACCAGGACTTGGAATAGGCCAGGGGACTATGTTATAAATTATCCGTGGGGAATGGTATCAATGTTGGATTTGGATAGGGTAGAACTTATGATAAAATAAATTTTAAACCTGGAAAATACTTGATTGCTACTCAAAATTCAATCTGCATAATATAAACAAAGACACTGAATTTGAGAACAGTCTGACAGTGACCAGATGGGGAGGGGAGGGAATTTCAGGGGAAAGGGGAACGGTTTAGAGCAACAAGTATAAAGGACTCATGGACAAAAACTATGGGGGGTGGAAATGGGAGGGAGGTGGGGAGGGCAGGGGTGGTGGGCTGGGGGCGGGGTAAAAGAGAGAAAACTGTACATTATCAACAATTAAAAAATACTGATCTGCCCTGGCTGGTGTAGCTCAGTGGATTGAGCGCGGGCCTGCGAACCAAAGGATCGCGGTTCGATTCCCAGTCAGGGCACATGCCTGGGTTGCCAGGCCAGTTCCCGGCAGGGGACATACAAGAGGCAACCGCACATTGATGTTTCTCTCCCTCTCTCCTTCCCTTCCCCTCTAAAGATAAATAAATAAATAAATAAATAAATAAATAATAAAAATAAATAAATAAAATATTTTAAAAAATACTGTTCAAAAAATAAATAAATAAATAAATAACTTAAAAAAGAATTAAAAAAATAAAGTGATGTATGAGCAAAAAAAAAAAATAATGTGTGTGAAGTGCATAGCAATGTATCTGACATATAGCATTCATTCTAAAGGTATGGTTATTGATTATTTTAATGACAATGTATGTCAAGGTGATGATAAGAAATTAAGTAGAATGAGAATACAGGAATTTCTTTCACAATGCAATATGGGTTTCTAAAAATTGCATATTAGGAATAATAGAGTTAGGGAAACAGGTCATTCTATTGATTTTTGTCACCAAAACACTAACAAAACAATATAATGATGCGTACCTGGGGAGTTAATTCAGATGGCCCAGGCAGATAGCTCAGCACTGTTGAAAGCTGCCACTGTGGATATTAAAAATAAGCAAAAGATATTACAGTAATAATATGGGCAATACCTCAATTAAAAAGGTGTTAATAGGTGTGGAGCGGTCTGGGAGTAGTAGGGCTGCCATTAAGATGAGCAAGGGGCATGGGCAGTGCAAGGTAGCTTGAAGTAAGAGCCTCAGATTTAGCTGTGCTTCTAAATTCCTTCAAATACAGCTGAATAGGTTACTCTGACAGCTGAACTGCTTGGCTTTTTCCCCTTTCCTCCTGAAGATTATAATTCGACTTCTACTATTTTGCACCCATCCATGCCTAGGGGCAGGCGTGGGTGGCGTGTGATTCCTGGGAATCACATATAAAACAAGCTGACTTCTGCATCTCTCGGACTTCATTCCAATTACCAAACTGCAATGCAGCCCAGTTGCTAATTTTAGTTACCAAACCCTGCATCACAGCAGAACAGAATGTGTTGGGTTTTGTACCCTACATTTAATCTGGAAGGCACTGAGAAAAACACCTTCTATATCTTGGATTCTCTACCATTCAGGTAACTTAAAGACTCACCATGTTTATGTGGCAGAGAAAACCATTTGCAAACGCTTGACAAATACTGATGAAAGCGAAGGGGTAGAGTAGCTAGTCACAGAGGCTTTTGGTTAAATATCTCTCCCTTACCTCTTCCATTCTGTTGGGCTCCCTTCATTGGTGAAAACAAAACTCAGCTATCAAGCCTTTCCTCCTAGATTAAATGTGTTCCTAAAACTAACTCCTCCCCCCAAACTGCTTCACGATGCAGCTCCTGTGGGTGATGACAACATAAACTGGGTAAGCAAACATCTTCTAAGGAAACTGAGAACATCAGGTGTAACTTTTTGGTTGGCAACCTCATTTCTTCAGGGAAGGAAAAGATGAAAAAAAAAAAAAACCCTCAAAAAAGTGACAGCGGCTCTCCACCCAGTATCTGGGCGAACTATAAGCTTTACTGCTTTCCCTTGATGTGTGTTTAAGCAGCAGCCTGCAGTCTGGCATAAGGTGAATTTTTCCTCCAGTTGTTTTATTCTAAATAGTTTTCAAAAGCTGCCATGGAACAGACTATGGCTTTGATCCCGTGAACTTATTCAGTACTGACATCCCCATGAATAACTCCAGCTCCGACCAGCTTCAGCCACTTTTTAAATTCTCATTTAAATTCAAATTCCTCATAATCCTAACAGGCAAGGGATAGACCAAGAGCAAGAAAGAAAAAGCGAGATGCTTCTCATGTGTCCACAAGGCCCTCAGATCAAAGGAACCCTTTTAGGCAGCAGGAAAAGTGTAAAATCACTGAAGAAGATAGCAAAATACTTGCTGTGTGCCCTCTGCTTTCTAGACCAGGGTTTCTGACAGACACTTGGTTTAGATAAACCTGCAATGTGTTTATGAAGATTCTCATAATCTCTGCAAATCAGAGAAAAAGTAGCTATGAATTTCTAAATCTCAGGCTATTTTGCAAGACTTAGGAATTTTTTAGGCTAGAGTTGGTTAAAATAGAAATAAAAGGATTAATGGAGTGAGCAGTTTGTGCAAGAGGAAGCATCACTTGCTTGGGTTCATTTTATGGGAATTGCTAAAATCTCTTTTTAGGTGTGTTTTTTTCCCTCTTTTCCACTGCTATTGCCACAGCCTTTTCCAAATTCACACTCAAAAACCTTTCCTACTTCCTGTCAAGATGAAGGCATAGGCAGACATGGCTTGCCTCTTCACACAACCACATCAAAATTAAAACTAAGGTATAGATCAAACATCACTCAGAAGCATTAGAAATTGAGTCGAACGAAAGTCTGACAACTATGGAATTAAAGAAATTACATCTATCCAGCCTGGTAGGAGGGGCACAGACAGGGAACAGGCTGGTCCCACATACACTTGTGGTGAATGAAACTTCAGGAGGGAAATCTTGGAAGCAAGGTGTCTAAGCCCCATACATGGCACCCCAGCCAAGGGTTCCAGTGCCGGGAAGGTAAATCCTCACAACTTCTACCTGCAAAAACCAGTGGGGATTAAGTTGGTGGAAGAAACTGCTGGAGCCCCAAGCAGTTCCTCTTAAAGAACCCACACATGGACTCAGACTGCCTCCCTCTGAGTTCTAGCACTCGGGTAGCAGCTAGAAAAAGTACCAGTGGTACACAGGGAGAAACTGAAGTGCCTGTCATCAAGGTGAGCAGAGGCCATTGTCTCTATTCTAAACATTTCCTCCATAAAACCGGCAAATTGGTGCCATATCTGAAACTCCATAAACCTGGCTACCATGGTTTTTATCTGCCTTAGAGATCCCCAGAGACTCCACCCCACCCAACATATAGGCCCACCTAAGCTGCTTTTCCATATGAATAGCTGGTCTTGGCTCATGTTTCCCAGCTGCCTAAATCCTCTCAAACCAGCAACAGCTGGCCTCAGTGAACTCCAGGCTAGGCACTAGCAGCAGCCAGCCTAGATTCACAGCTTGGCTTTGCCTGGGAATCTGCAAGACCGGCACAAGTAGCAGCCAACTCAGATTGTTTTACAGCATAGGCAAGGTGGCCCCAAGCAAAACACAGGTGGGGGCTGACCTTGTCTGCACCATCAGGGAAACCCCAAGGCCAGCACACCCAGTGAACAGCTACAAACCATGTTGGAGCACCACCACCCTGCCCCTGCACAGCTGATCCTCCATGGAGGTTGGAGGTTTGTGGTCAATGGTCAGAGCCAGTCCTTACAGCTCACTGGCCTGGGTAAATCCCTCCCATTGATCTGCCAATAGCAACCAAGTTTCAACTACATGAGGAGATTGTACTCAGCGATCACGAAGGGTACACATCAAGTACCCAGCTTGGGTGATAGGGGAGGCTGTGCCACTGGATTTTACAGGACAGCTACTGCATTGGGCCATGTTACCAAGACATGGAGTCAAAGCAGCTCTACCTAATACATAGAAACAAACACAGGGAGGCTGCCAAAACAAGGAGAGAACGAAACATGGTCCAAATGAAAGAACTGATTAAAACTTCAGAAAAAAGAGCAATACGAGCAGGAGATACGCAATGTATTAGATGCAGAGTTCAAAACACTGGTTGTAAGGATGCTCAAGGAACTGAGTGAGGTCCTCAACAGCATAAAAAAAGATCCAGTCAGAAACGAGGGATACACTAATTGAAATATTTTCAATTTACAGGGAAGCAACAGTAGAATGGATGAAGCCAAGAATCAAATCAATGATATGGAATATAAGGAATCAAAAAACAATCAATCAGAAAAAGAAGAAAAAGTAATTGAAAAAAATGAGGATAGTATAAGTAGCTTCTGGGACAACTTCAAGAAGTCCAACATTTGCATCATAGGGGTGCCAGAAGGAGAAGAGAAAGAGCAAGAAACTGGAAATCTATTTGGAAAAAAAATAATGAAAGAAAACTTCCCTAATTTGGTGAAGGAAATAGACACGTAAGTCCAGGAAGCACAGAGAGTCCCAAACAAAAGGGATACAAAGAGACCCACTGCAAGACACATCATAATTAAAATGCCAAAGGTTAAAGATAAAGAGATGATCTTAAAAGCAGGAACAGAAAAGAAGTTAGTTATCTATGGGGGAGTTCCCATAAGACTGTCAGCTGATTTCTCAAAAGAAACCTTGCAGGCTAGAAGGGATTGGCAAGAAATATCCAAAGACATGAAAAGCAGGGAATACAGCCAAGATTGCTCTACCCATCAAAGCTATCACTTAGAATTAAAGGGCAGGTAAAGCTCTTCCCAGACAAGAAAAAACTAAAGGAGTTCATCATCACCAAACCATTATAATATGAAATGTTAAAGGGACTTATATAAGAAAAAGAAAATCAAAACTATGAACAATAAAATGGCAATAAATACTAACAAACTAATCAAACAAGAAGAACAGAAACAGATCATGGATATGGAGAGCATTTTGATGGTTGCCAGATGGGAAAGGGGTGTGGGGAAATGGTTGAAGAAGTGAAGGGATTAAAAAGTACAAATAAGTAGTTACAGAATAGCCATAGGGATATACAGTACAGTATAGGGAATGGAATAGCCAAAAAGAACTTATATGTATGACCCATGGACATGAACAATGGTGGGGGGATTGCCTGAGGGAGGGGGGTTCTGGGTGGAGGAGGGCAAAGCAGGAAAAATTGGGACAACCGTAATAGCATAACCAATAAAATATAATTTAAAAAATACCTGCCCTTATCCTTGATAATTTCAGGAGTTATGCCCACATTAGAAATATAGGAAGGCATTTGGAATTTACATTCACTGATAGCAGAGCCATATTTTCAAGCGTATTGCATAAGAAATATGAAATTTTTTTGTTTGCTTCTTACCTCTAGCCCCATGGGAGGGGACCTGATCTATCATTTGCCTTCTTTGTTACACAACGTTGGTGCTCATGGGTTTACATGGAGCTCTCCCACTCTTCTGTCCTCTAATCCACTCCATTCTGGGTTTGCTGATTGTTGGTGACTCTGCATCTGCACTAGAAAGCTGCTCAGCTCACCTCTCAGGTATGGTGACCTGTGTTTAGACTCAGTATACTCCAGTTTTGGGATTCTGCTCTGTGTCTAAATCCCAGGGCCGGAGTTCATTGTCACTGGTCTCTCCACTGAGATCAGAAAGGATGTTTACCCCTTTTTCCCATCATACTCTATTTTGGGCAGAAGTATAGGATAAGCTTTCTTGGTTGAAGAAAGCTTTTTTAAAAACACTTCTTTAAAAAATCCAATTTTTTAAGAAGAAAAGTTGGCAAAACACGAACTAACAAGGAATTAATATTTTCATTGATCTTCACTGCACATGTAGGACATATTGCGGTTTTCTAAGTTGCAACTCTCCTCCCCCAGGATTCATATCTAAAGAAATATATATGATGCAAAGTCAGTAGGTAAAGATTATTCTAAAGACTGTGTTTTCTGAAACAATTTTTTGCTTCCTATCTCCAATTTCTCTGCTTAGATGAGGACCATATTTCTGACCACTAACAACCTCTTAATTAGTCTCCTTGCTGCTAGTTCTCTCACATTGTCATCGGAGGGTAATATCAAAAATATCAGAATACAAGACTGGTGAGGTCTCTCACTTGCTCTGCTGTTTTAAAGCATTCCACTGACTATCTGGCATTTACATCAGTATATTTCAAAGGGCAGGGAATCAGAAAGAAGATCAGCATATAAATAAATGGCCAGACATATCTTAAAAAATTGGTATTGAAACCCCCTCTTGGAGAGTCCGCATGCATTCGTAATTCAGACCAGTAATGAATCTGAAGAATTCTGCAGTGAAGAGACTTGTTCAATCCAGAATTTTCAATATTCGATCATAGAATTCCTTCAAGTTTACCAACTAAATATCTATAGTACTAGTTTTCTGAGAGACACTGGGTAATGGTTTTTAAGGTAAAATCCAAGCTTTTAACTTGTAGCATAGGGCAATTGTGACATGTTATTTCCTGTCTACCCACCCAGCGTGATTTTCCACCCCTAAAATGGCATGCTCTTTTAAATTCTCCCTGAAAAAGGAGAATATAAAAGGGTCCTCAGGGTCACCTTTCTCTCTGCCTTTGTATTTGGCCATCCTTCTGCCTAGAGTGGTTTTCCGACTCTTGCCTGCCTGGTAAACTTTCTTTCCAAACCCCAAATAGATCCCTAATGCAAGGAAATTCTTCCCTCAGTCTTGACCTAAAAAGCCAATCACTCCCTCCTTAATTCCACTGCAATATTTTGTTTCCATTGTTCTACATTTTGATTGATTTCATTTAGTGTTTTATTATTGTTTGTGAATATAATGCATTTAAAGGGTTATAAGTGATAAAAGTGATCAACTCCGTGTATCAGTTTTTGGGAAAATGCCGGAATATGGTAGGAACTTAATAGATGTTTAAAAAACAAACAAATGGCCATATACCATGCAGTGGTAACATCATTCTGAACTTCTGTTTGTTGGGATGTCATAAATTAGATAACACACATACATCAAGAAAAGATAAAAAATGCTCTCATAAGTAAAGGAAGTACAAGATGTTTGTGTATATGTCTGAAAATATACATACACATATACATATACACACATATATAAACATACAAATATAAAATACACACACACACAAAATACACTTGCCTCGTATCTATGCAAGGGACGCACATAAGCCTATACTAATGCCTTCATAGATGTCATTTTCTCCAGCCATAAAACAGAGGTATTTAGTAAAAAATTAACTAATACAGGAAGAGAAGCTTTACCAAGGGCACCGAAACGCATAGGTTGTCTTAGAATAACACCATGGGAGTTTTAATCCTTACACCCAACATTAGCTTCTAAGGGCTCATCCAAACAACAGACCTGCCTCGTACTGCACATGCTTCCATTTATCTGCTTGGACTGAGCTGACCCCACTGGAAATCGAACATTGCTGCAGATATTGATCCCAGCACATGGACACTGGCAAGCTCCCTTTGTGTGAAATATATAGAAGAGACCGTTAGAGACAGCTCTGAAGTACAGAAGCATCTACGAGGCTGCTGCTTCCTCCCAGGGCAGGTAGAAAGGAATCTGCGCTACCCCGGAGGGAATAACGGCCGCTGCGACGCCTCCCAGCTCGCGTGCTGTGTGAGCTCTCTTCGCCCGTGGTACTTCTCTTCCTCTGTCTTGCTCTGACCCTTACTGTAACGTGACTGGTTAGTCATGACCTTCACATGCTGCAGCGGTGCTCTGTTCTCCCTCAGCCCTGGCTCTCTGGCCTTATGCTATAGTGAACTCGCTAAGCACGAGATTCCCTTTTAAAAAAAAAATCGAACTGAAAGAAGTGTTGTTTGCTTTCTGGCCCTCAAACACCAAGGCCCTGTTGTGCTCCTTAAAATTGTAAATTATGTCTGTTTAAGAAAATGTCAGTGTTTTTTAAAACAGAATAACAGTGCTGGAAAAGACTTGGCTATGCTACTTGTTACCAAAGTTTCTTGTAAGAAAAATGATGCATTCATCATTATGAGCACAGTCAAGGGGCCTAATGACTTGGGCACAATGCCGCTTCAGTTCTTTCAAGTAACGTGATGGATTTTTTTTTTTCCTCAGCAAGTTATCTGAGTAATGTAAAAGCTCATAAACTGAGTTCCAGGGAGACTCTGTCAATAATGCACTATACTTAACAACAATTAAAACAGAAGACACATCTCATATAATTAAATTGATTTTTTTTCTTCCAGAAACAAGACTTTTTCAAGTAATGATTGCTTTGGTTGTCTGCAATTGTATTTATTGAGGTGGGGGAGGAAGAGATGTCTAGTGACATTCAGACACCAATTCTTGAGTCTTCGAAATCCAATTCTTAAATAGGCCGAGAGGATGATTTTTGAGTAGAAAAGGATAAATAGCCATGTGTCGTCTGTGCAATCAACATAGAATCACTGTGTTGGGAAACACATTACTTAGCAACACACCATTTTGGCCCTGCAAGTGGACTCAGAGGTGTAGAAAGACAGGGGTGAAGCTGTTACTCTGATTTTCATGAGATCTGAGCAAGGCTCTTAACATAGCCACACTTTCTCCAGCATAAGGCAAGTATACAATGGTGACATTTCTCTGTCTAAAATATGTTAGGGTCTCTAAAACCAGGGCCTTCACTTTAAATTAGAAGTTGGCTCCTAAGTAAAAATGACACCGTCCCCCAGAAATCACGTAGCCCATTTTTGACCCCAGGATACTCTAGTAAATTGGGATATTTATCTTAATGTTCCTTACTTGCCCTTCATTCATGTTAAACAGCTGTTGGAATGAATACAAAGAGACTTGCCTGACTTTCTAGTAATAACCTTGATTTTTTTTTCCTGGTGGCTTGAAAGTATTATTTAGTGAATTTAGTTTTACCTTTTCCAGCAATGGGCATGGCTGTTTTTCCATTAATTATTACTGGGTTTAATGAGGCTACAGATATTAAAAGAAGCCCTAGCCATATGGAAATTACAAAAGAAAGAAGAAAGAAAGAGAGAGACAGCGAGAGAGAAAGAAAGAAAGAAAGAAAGAAAGAAAGAAAGAAAGAAAGAAAGAAAGAAAGAAAGAAAGAAAGAAAGAGTGTGTTGGTGTTTCTTTTATTTTTATTAAATTTTTTAAGAGCTAGAAGTACCCAGGAGAGAGCAGGCAAGGGTTCTCTGCAAGTGAGTGGAACGTATTTGCTGTGAAATATGATGGAATGTTTACTGAGCTATTTGTCATGAGAATCAAAGTGTTCCTGCTCTCATATCCTGTTTTCACAGCAGTGGCCTTTTTAAAAATGTTGCCTCAGTGACTGTTGGTCAGACTGCATCGGTTGCTCCCTTTGGAAGTAATGGGCTTAAACTGTGGCCAGCTACGCTGGAGATACACTTCATTTCTGAGCCTGCAGGGGTTGAGTTCCGTCTCTTTCCAGTATTGACTGGCAAAATGTCTAATGGGTTGGGAAGAGTACTCCCTGCCGGCTGGGTTAACATGTGTCACTGTGCTCGACTCCCAGCCTTAAGCCTGGCCTTTGTGATCACTTGGTCATGGAGAGTGGTTGGTTGCATAGAAACTGGACCACAGAGGTCCACCAAGTAATGGGTGCAGTTAAGCAAGTCGTTTACTCTCTTTGATTCTCTACATTCTTTAGTTGAAAGCAGTGATACCACCTGACCTTCATAAGACACCTAGTTGTAATAATGAGGTGCACAGGGAAAGGAATATTTAATACAATAAAACCGTAGAGATGTTAGTTACATTAGGTCTGTCTGGGATTAGTGGGATTTAGGTCTGTTTTTCTATCCGTCTGGATTTTTGGTAATTTTTCCTAACCATGTACGTGCACACGGACCATATCAGTAACAACAACAAATGCCTTTGGGCATTGTCTATCATTGTGGGTGATTTGTTATGTATTTACTTTTACTCTTCATAGGACTCAATATCTTTAATTTGTAAAAACAAAATACATAAAAGTCTATATACTCTATTATACTACTTCATGGCTTGTTTTGAAATTCAAACTAAATGATTGCGTGAAGTATGTAATATCTTACAGACTGTTTATACATAGTAGTCATTACTTTGCAAATAAAATTATTTTAAAATAGTGATGACATCACAATCCCTTATTTTATTGAGAGTGACGCATCATGACCCCGAGTTAGTTAATAATGTCTTCAATGAACAAATGAAGGACCCGAGAGAACCGGCTACTAGTCCAGAGTCGCACTAGCAGCGCGGAGATCCAGCGCACGCTCCTCCCCTCGGAGCCCGGGGTCTTCCACTTCCCGCTGACTGACCCGCGAAGTCCAGGGACACTGTTTGCTCGGTTTGGTACCAACTTAGTTATTTTAATTATGTGATCATTTGAAGAATATAATTATTATATGTGTACTAGCCTTTTGAAAATAATAAAATTTCAGTTTAATTTATTAAAATTTTAATTTTCAAGTATCTAATAGTGTTGCATATTGCAATGAATCCCCTTATTTCTTTTCTAATGACCAAAGTTGACCAACTTCATTATAACATGGGAAAAAATAGTGATACATTTAATGTAGTAATAATTTGAAGTAATCCTGTGCTTAAGTCTTTGATGTTTCACAACTCCCAAAATGTGAACACGTTGAGTATCAAAAATTTATTCAGGAGAGAGGATCTTAACTGAAGCCTTTATTTTGGAAGGGTTAAAATGAACTCTAAGAGTCTACTTTTAGTAATTAAAAAATGATTTTTAACAACAAAAAAGATCAGACATTTATGTTGTTCTGATTACTACTGTAATTTTTACAATTTATGTTTCCCCTTATGCACAGTATTTTCTTTCTTTAAAATTCACTTAAGATATCTGAGGTCCTTTTGTGTCTTTCATTATTAGTGGATTCTGCATTAGAAAATCACCAACATAGTGTAGCTTTTAATTAGTTATGAAAAAATTATCATTATTAACCTTAACCTTATACAATGAAATCAAGTATAGAACATTTTAAGTAAATTGTTTTTCTAATATTTTTATTTTCAAAATTGACTCTGACTCCATGGTTTGTTATGATTAATTAAACCACATTAGTTTGAACTCTTGATCAAATCAACTAAACTTTGTGAATTCATGTTGTTCTACATTTGACCAAAGCTTGTTAGTAATGGCATAAACTAGGTTTTAGGGACAATCATAAAGACTGATAAAAGTACTAAATAAAGAAAAGTACTGTTGCAGCTTATCAACATTAGGACTCGAAAATACTAACAAACCAAAAGCAAGCAAGTAAACAAACAAACAAAAAGAAATAAAAGAGCTAAGTTCAGTGGTATGTAAACAAGCAGTATAATATACCAGAAAGAACATTAAGTCAAAGTCAGAGATGTGAGTTTCTATCCTAGCTTTAGAAATCTCTGTGATTATTCAGATAGGTGTGCCCGCAGCCCCGCCCCTGTGTTTCCTGCTCCGGAGTCAGCTCCTACTCCTGGCGACTCTGGGAATGTGTGACAGCCACAATGCCCTGTCCTCAACAGTCCCACTCAGCTCCTGAAGCCTGATGCCTGTGGCTGCTTGGATGAAGTGAATCCATCTCATATTTGGTCTTCTTCTTTTCCTGCTGCCTTGTATTTTCCCCAGAATTACTGTCTTTTCCCAAAGAACTCCGTCTTCTCATGATGTGTTTAAAGAAAGGAAGCTTCAGTTTTGCCATCTTTGCCTCCAGCTTCCAGCTATGTTTCAGGTTTGTTCCATCCTAGGACCCACTTGTTTATTTCTCTGGTGGTAGAGGGAATCCACAGAGCTCTCCTCCAGCACTGTATTTTAAGCAAATTGACTTTTCGCAGCAGCCTGCTTTACTGTCCAACTTTTGCCTCTGTACGTAGCAGGAGCCTTAGTGCCCTTTATTTGTAAATGGTGTTGCTTGGGCCAAAATAGTAGTAGGTGGCCTTCTAAAAGCTCTGTAGGATGTACTACAGAAGAAACCATGTGACTTGCACACATTAAAAAAATAATTAATTATTTATTTTTTGCGCACATTTTTAAAAATGGTACAAGCTCTACTCTTGTAGGTTTTATATATTCCTCTTCCATGCCAAGTCCATTTTGGGGTATGAGGAGTGTTCTCTGTTTTTGTTGTCGTGGGTATGTTTGTTTTGTTTTTTTGTCTTTGTTTTTTAAATAAATCTCTCTCACTCTCTCTCCCACTCCCTAACAATCACTGAGGTAGACTGACCTGCTGTAATATTGTTATATGATATAGGACATCCTCAGTGGTGTGATTGAGAATATTAATATGTCTGAAACAAAGTGTGGAATAAGAATAGTGATAGTATAAATGGTTCATTTAGTCAACCAATACTTATTGACTACATATCTGTGACTACTGCCTGATGGAAAACTGTGGCCTCAAGGAATAGAATTTTGAAAAATAAGTAATGGATTTGTATTGGTAGACCTAGTCCCATTGGGTCCAAAACACACCAGCTATGTCCTTAGGTAAGTCAAATTTCTAGAGTTAGGTAATTTATAATCTGATTCTCTGAACAAACATTTTATCAAATGTCACCCTGGAGTCTAACTGCTCACCTGCTCACCTGGGCCTTTTACTCCTTACAGCACCCAGAACACACTCAACTTAATTGTGTAACATGACTCTGCTCCTCACCTAATTTAGAATTAATGGCTCAATGATCTTAGGTTTTAGGTTTCTGGGAACTCTTTTTCAGAATATTTTCTTCTGATTGTGTTTGCTGCACTGTTCTTTCATGAAAGCATCATTTCTTTACTTTCAGCATGGGAAGCTCTAAGTTTTTTGAAAATGTACGGTTAGCAGGCAAATGCTTGTATCCTCTAGCACTTTTGTGTAAACTACTTCAAAAAGTATTTGTCCATTCCAGGGTTGCACTGGGCACAGTGGGATGGAGTCTCAGATGACCTAACTTTGATGAAGGAAGGGAAGAGGAAAAAGAAACTGACAAGTGAGTGACCTCAAAAAGGGAAAATGGAAAATTGCCAGACACATCTACCACACAGATTTCCTGATGTCCACAGAGGAATTAAAGTTTCTGTCATCAAGAAGCTTTACAAATATTTAAAAGGGCAAAGCATGAACAAAATGGACCCTTAAATGATTATACAGGCATGTAGCAGTTTACTCTTAACATAGTGGATCATAGAGTATTATGGGATGTCAAAGCTTTGGGCTTATCTTTGCTGGGTGCTTTATATGTAAATGGACACACAAATTTTAAATCAAAACAACTGCAGAGAGCCAACATTTTTCTCACACCTTTATTTTAATGAAAAACTGTGATAAAATGAAAAACTGTGATAAAATTAAAAAATTGTTAATATTCCTATACTAGTTAATAGAATGAAATGACACAGCAGAAATATAGCTATGCCAATCAGTGGGTGGTAATGCATTATGGAGTTTCAGATCTCAAAGAAAGACCAAAAAATGAGTTAACCCCAATTAAGGTTCACAGCAGCAGCAAGACCTAATCTGCCTGGGGCTCTTAAATTCAACCCACTTCCATTTTTGCCAATTTTGTTTGTTTGTTTCTTTAAAAAATGATTACTTATTACATTTATGTTCAAATAAGGACTCAGCAGTCAACAAATGCATCTATTCATTCAGCTGAGAGAAGCAATCCAGTTTTCTCAATGTGTGCACATGTGTTTGGAGTTTGATAATGTTTTTTGTCTTTTTGAGAAATACATATGCTGTAACTTCAAAGGTGGGAAATTATACACATTTTTCCAGTAAAGAAGTTCAATTGTAACCCTTTTGCAGTTTTTTAGAGAAAATCTACTTTTTTAAAATAGATATTGCTTTAGCACCTAGCAATACAAATAAAATGCTGTGTTTAGATATCGTGCTTCCAGGCTCTCCCAACAAGAATATCAGGTCACCACTAGTGCTTTCTGTGCCTCATCTTCCTCATCTTGAAGCTGTATTAATTCTATATAAACACATGCATCCTAGAAAACAGCAAGAGGATGTGCCAGTTATAACTTTCCAAGCACATTCCACTTCTCTGCATGCTAGAATATATTTAAAACAGATTATATTTTTCCTCTGTGTTTCAGTTTTCACAGTTAATAATAACACGCATTTCCATGGCTGACTTGCTGTTTTCATGGGTAGCAAATATTCTGATTAGTATTCCAGATACCAAATTTATTAAATTTTACCCAGAATAGAAAGTGCCACAGACATTAAAAATTTTATTTCTTCCTGTCTATATTTAAAACATCAAAACAATATTAACTATATCATTAAATATGCTATAATTGCTGTGATAGCTGGTACTTGTAAAGAAATATCCTTTGAATTAGTGTGTCTTGAAGGACTTCATTCCAAGAAGAAGCTAGTGAGATTAAAACTATAATCTCCTAGCATTAATTTCATATTCAAAACTGTAAAATAAAACCTTGCTTTATACCAGAAAGAAGACAAGCAGGAGATTCAAAACACTGACTCAGTGTTACAAGTTTCGGTTCTTATAATCCAATTTTTTTTGCTCCTTTATCATATACAACCAAGCATTTAAAAGCCCCATCGTGCGGATGCACAGCTGACTGGCCAGCTAACATTGTCCCCCAGTTACTGTTCAGCAAAGTGTGCAGGCTTTAGCAGTTTTCATGGTATTGTACCGTCTGGATTCTTATCTCAGGTTGGGTTATAGTTGGAAAATTCTAAAACCTCTGTAGAATTAGTTGTACAGGACCTTCTCCTCGTTATGATTTTGGTTTAGATCCAAAGCCGAAAATCAGTATGATATTATAATCTCTTTCCAGAAGTTCAGTAAATTGAATAAAAGATAAATTGCCATTAGGAAGGAAAAGCACAACTTTTGTTATTTTATTTTTAAACTTTTTTAGCTTCATTGAGGTACAGTTAACATTGTGAGACATGACAAATAACATTGTAAGATACTTATAATATACAATGTGATGATATGATATACATATATGTTCTGAAAAGATTATCACAATCAAGTTAACAATACATTAATCACTGGCATATTTATCTTTTTTGGTGAAAATGTTTGTTTTACTCTCTTAGCAAATTTCAATTATAAAATGCAGTACTATCAGCTATACTTGCCATGTTTTGCATTAAATCCTCAGACCTTATTCTTTTTTTTTTTTAATATCTGTACTTCGTATGTCTTTTTTTAATTGTTGTTCTTGTACAGTTTTCTGTCTTTTACTCCCATCCCAACCCACCCCCCCAGCCCTCCCCACCTCCCTCCCATTTCCAACCCCCTAGTTTTTGTCCATGTGTCCTTTATACTTGTTCCTGTAAACCCTTCCCCTTTTCCCCCTGAAATTCCCTCCACTCTCCCCTCTGGTCACTGTAAGCTTGTTCTAAATTTCAGTTTCATTGGATATATTTTGCTTGTTTGTTTGTTTTATTGTTTAGGTTCCTGTTAAAGGTGAGATCGTATGGTATTTGTCTTTCATCACCTGGCTTATTTCACTTAGCATTATGCTCTCCAGTTCCATCCATGCTGTCACAAAGGGTAGGAGCTCCTTCTTTCTTTCTGCTGCATAAAATTCCATTGTGTAAATGTACCATAGTTTTTTGATCCATTCATTTACTGATGGGCACCTAGGTTGCTTCCAACACTTGGCTATTGTAAATTGTGCTGCTATGAACATTGGGTTGCATAGGTTCTTTTGGACTGGTGTTTCTATATAATCCTAGCAGTGGAATTGCTGGGTCAGAAGGTAGATCCATTTTTAGTTTTCTGAGAAAATTCCGTACTGTTTTCCATAGTGGTTGTACCAGTCTGCAATCCTACCAACAGTGCACTAGGGTCCCGTTTTCTCCACAACCTCTCCAACACTTGTTGTTTGTTGCTTTGTTTATGATGGTCACTCTGACCGATGTGAAGTGGTATCTCATTGTGGTTTTAACTTGCATCTCTCTGATAGCTAGCGATGCTGAGCATCTTTTCATGTGTCTCTGGACCCTCTGTATGTCCTCCTTGGAGAAATGCTCAGACATTATTCTTATAATGGAAAGTATGTACCCTTTTACCATTCTTTCCTCATTCCCCTCATTCCCTAGTGCCTGGCAACCACCATTCTACATTCTGTTTTATGAGTTCAACTCCCTTCCTTCCTTCCTTCCTTCCTTCCTTCCTTCCTTCCTTTATTCCTGCCTTTCTTCCTTTCTTCCTTCCATTCTCCACGCCCCCTCCTTTGTTTCTTCCTTTCTAGATTCCACAGATGAGTATTTGTCTTTCTCTTCCTGGCTTATTAAACTGAGCACAATGCCTTCCAGTTTCATCTGTGTTGTCTCAAATGGCAAGATTTCCTTCTCTTTTACAGAGATGCACATTTTTAAAGGATATATCAATTAGGATACAACAGCCCAATGTGCCATCAAAAAATAGCTACTGTGTTCTCATAGTCAAAACCAAGTCCATTACCTAAGAATCTGTCTTCTTGTACCATATTAAAGAGAAAGAAAAGGGAATAATGAAGAAAAGAAGGAAGGGAGGAAGGAAAATGGAAAGAAGGAAAAAGGAAGACAGAGTACTTAAGAGTAAGATATTTCTGAAAGTTATTCAAGTAGATAAATCACAAAAGTGAAAGTCCAGATCTAGTCACATTCATATAAATTAGCAAACAGTTCTTCCTCAATTAATTTGTTAGTTCTGCCATTCATTCATTCTGCCAGGCATCTGCTAAGAGGTAAGAGAAAGACCCCCACCATGTGAGGCAATGGTTTTAAACCAAAGGAGAGACCCTATCCTTTACGTGCTTGGGAAAATTTGACTCAGTAAAATGATCTCTGTGAAGTGCCATCCAATATCAGTTACTTATACAGTTCTCCTGATGTTTCAGGATCCAATCAATTAATAAATGCCCTCTGTATTTAACATTCATAAATTGTCTCAGGCTTTGGCCTAAAAGCCATACAAGAAAGGGTGATGTATGAAAGAGGGTAGTCAGATTCAGAGAGAAAAGCAGAGAGAAACAGAATCTCAACAGAACTGTAGTTATTTTCTGTAAGCAACTGGTCCTCAAAAACAACTGACATTCTTAGTCAGATGCTAAGCATGTGATGTGGAAAGGCCATGGCTGGCACCCTTCACAGAGCATCCTGCGTCTCTACCACGCAGGTGTCCTGGCTCCAGAGGCCTGCCAACCTGCAATCTGATTCTCTGAAGGGATTATGCACAGTTGCCTCTTAGTTAAACAGAACACTTATGTGAACACATTACCCACTGTTGTAACTGTAGTGTTCTCGCTACCTTCCATCTTCTGGTTTGGAAATGAGAGTAGCAGATGCAGGCAACGCAGGCTTTAGGATTCTTGTTTTTCTGCTTGTCAAAATTGGCACCCACAGTTTCTACATAGTGATTACACAGTTCTAAAATGATGCATGAAATGGGAAAAAATGGAAACAATTTATGCCCTGAATGCCCAGGTCACAGAAATTACAGACATGGATTTACACAACAAATGGTGGTAAGTCTCCACTTAGCTCCAGATAAGAGTTAAGCTGACCATGGCACGACACACAAATACATAGTAGATTGAGTTAAAGGAGAATAGGGACTTAGGTCTGTCTCCTTCTTTGCAACCATGTAATATGAATCTTCTCCAGCACTGCCCTTTTTTCCAACCCCATCCACCAGTTTTTACTTATCAATCACCTGAACTATTTCCTGATTTTTCACTTTTTCCTTTTGCTGTTCTCTCTAAACACTTAATCTTTTATTTGTGAGCACTCTTCTCTTCCTTCTATCTTTTTCTCTAAGTTGCTTCATACTTAATGGCTGTTTAGAAAGCATGTTGAAGGGAGGCAAGGTGGGGATAGGGTCGTATTTTTTAGAAGTATGAAAATATCCAGAGGCAAAACCACCAAGAGCTATCTATCTTTAGGCACAGATCCAGGTATTCTAAAGAAAGAAACACTACATCATTGTCATGTCATCATAGGTAGACTATCAACCATTTGTCTGCTGAGATGTACTTGGGAAAGATCACTCAAGTTCTCCTGTGCGTTCCCACAAAGCAGATTTGTTCTGGGCTAATCCTCTCTGTCTCTATCTTTCCCTGTCAAAGAAAGAGATCAAAATGCAAGAGCAGAAGTTATATTAGAAGTATAACTTTGAGATTTATTTACAGTAAAATAAAAACTCATGCTATATTTTAAAAGCTATATGTCATGGTAATTTTGCTGTTCAGATGTGTAAGCGAGGCTTAGGAAATTGGTTATAAATTCTGTAATCCTTATTTCTCCTCTTTCTTTGTGAATCATTACTTGATTTTGAGAATATCTGGGATTTCCAGGAAGAGTATGGGGCTTATCACCTGTTACTGTGGCACCTACCAGCTGTATGAACTGCTAACATTACTTAACCTTTCTAAACTTTGGGTTTCTTTTTTGTTTGTTTGTTTTTTCTTATGGTAAAATTGGAATAAATCCTTTTAAGAATTTTGTGAATTGAATAAGGTGGAAAGTGTTCAAGACCTTTTAAAAGTAAATAACTATGCATACATAGAGAAGGTTATTATCTGCTCAATTATGTTAGTCCCTGCTTTAATTTCAGATGGCAAAACTGTAAGAATATTGTTTTAGCTTCTTCAAAATTTACCATATTGGTACATAAACAAATATTTTCAAAGTGATAATCTAAAGTGAATGTAAAGAATCCATTTTACACTGTGAATATAAAACAAATCTCCAGCGAGTCAGTCTGAGTTCAGACCCCAACTTTGCTACTTGATTTTGTTTCTCCATTTGTAAAACATGGATAATAATACTACCACAGCTCGGCACTGATGTGGGGATTCTGTGATGTGGAATGGTGCTTGGAACAGATACTCCGTAAGCATTTGCTAATTAAAATAAAAATAAAATAAAATAAAATAAAATAAAATGTACTCAAGACTTTTATGACTACAACTGTTCTTGTTAATATTCTAATTAACTATGTAAGGCTACAAATGTCATTTGATCTTAGAACTTTTGCACAGAGATCAGCACTGAAAGTTTCTTATAGTTCCAGTAAAATACTTGAATCTGTTCTATTTTTACCTTCTCATCCCCAACCAACCACTTCTCATGATTCATTTTTATTGACAACTCAACATGTGCTGCTTAATGGCATGTAGAATTTAATCAATTAATGGAGTTCAATAGGCCATTTCCAGTTGCAATATTTTGAGAGGTTCATTTTGCAAACACCCGAATACTTTGGAAGATTATGGAGCAGTCTGAAGATATAGCACATGTTTCATCTGAGTGGACTGAACGGAGAATAATCAATACATAAATATAATCTTTCCTCTACCAAATGTCCTTGGATAAGAAGCTAATTCCCTAATGACTCAGCATATTTATTTTAAATGTTCAATTTCAAGTTGTTTTTAAAAATAATTTTGCAGAAAAATTGTTCATGGCTCTGACAATATTTGGTGTGTGTTCTACTTTTCTTGTTAATCATGCCCACCTCCTTGCTCACATCCTTGGGAATAAACAACTATTTATGAAAAATAGTTAACATTCAAACATAAAATATTATTTAAAAAAACAAAAAATACCCCAAGAATTGCAACAATGAAAGAGCAAAAAGAAATATAGAAACAAGGAAGTGTGTGTATTTATGTGTAGAGGCAAGGATAATTGTTAATTAATTCTCATCCATTTTCATGTTATAAATTATGATTTATACTAAGTCAGAATGCTTTTAGCAAAACTCATTTTTATAACTAACATTTTGTTAAAAATTTGAGTTAACTAATTCATATTATGAGTTAAATATTTGGTTATGTAACATTTTTCACAAATGTTATTTAATATACATGTATTGCCCTTGAATTATGGGACTTTTATCTGCATCAGTATCACCTGGAAGGCTTGATAAACATTGATCGTAGACCTGTTCCCAGAATTTCTGATTCAGTAGATCTGGGGAGCAGCCCTAGAATTTGCATTTGGAAACAGTTTCAGAGTAATGCTGCTGCTGCTGCTTCTGTGGGGACCACATTTTAAGAATCATTGTTAATTGTTTGGTCCCTGTGAGTTATACCTCCCAGTATTGACTTCCATCACATGAATGTGGACTGGGCTTGTGACTTGCTTTGGGTGTCCAACCTTTTGGCATCTCTGGGTCACACTGGAAGAAGAGTTGTCTTAGGCCACACATTAAATAAATAAACACTAATGAAAACCGATGAGCAAGAAAAAAGGTTTTAAGTAAATTTATGACTTTGTGTTGGGCCAAATTCATAGCCATCCTGGGCTGCATGCAGCATGGGGGCTGCTGGTTGGACACCCCTGAGAGTTTAGATAATAGAATTAGGTAGGGTGATGTTGTGCCATTTCTGAACCTGAGCCTTAAGATGATCTTACGACTTTTACTTTTGTGCTCTTGGAAACCAATCCCTGTATATAAGGAGCCCGACTATCCTGAGACCCTCATGTTTGAAAAAGTTAAAGATAAACACATGGAGAGGTAACATGGAAGAAAACTAAGGGATCCAGCCAGGGGAGAGACATCAGGTCTCAGGCAGAACACCTCCACTGGGCTCCCAACAGCCAGTCATCATTGGTCTGTCTTAACATGGGAGGGCATTTTACACCTGCTAGCTGTCAGTCAACACTAGGAAAAGCAGAACTAAAACTACCATATCAACTGACAATTGTAAGAAATAAGCTGTTAAGTTTTGGTGTGACTTTTTAAGGCAACAATAGAAAATAAAAACAAAAACTGGTGCCTAAAAGTGGAGCATTGGTATAACAAAAAGCAGAATGGTGAGCCACTGATTGGTTTTGGGATTAGGTGACAGGCAGAACTCTGAAGGCCCTCAAGCAGACTTTTGTTATAGACTGGGAGAATAGGAAGGAAATTGCTGTTGGTGACTGGAGAAGGAGTGAGACTTCCATCTGTAGGAGGATGGATGATAGAAAGAATACTTAAACTTTGGCTCTAGCTATGGCAATTTACATTTACAGACAGAATGTTAAACATGCAAACTTGCTTCTTTACCTCTCTCTGATAAAGACAGGAGGGATGATGTTCATTAAGAAGGAAATTTTAGTTTCCAAACAGACTTTAAAATATTAGGGAGCCAAGTTCTGCTTTATTCAAATATAAAGCTGTTCTTTATTCTCAGCTTTTCCAAGTGTCACATAAGTCTCAAAATAATCAATGGCCTGAGGGTAAAGATCAAATTGGGTTGTTGCCAGTAAAAAACAGCATCTGGGTTAAGGTCAGGTCTTAAGACCCTTTGTTAGGTGTTTCGAAAAACTTTAACAGGATGTTTTCTAGACTCTCTCTGCTGGACCACAGGTTTTCTGCAAATTTTATGAGCATACCCTGTAGACCTCCTCAGCTAGGAAGAAAAAAAGACTTCTAAGAATCTTAGGATATTATCCCACAGCCAAAATTAGGAAATCTTTTGTAAAGATATTCTTGTTGTAACTTTTGTCTATTTTGTCTAATATTAGGATGAAAGTCAATAGGATGCATTGGAAATCTACGGATGTTTTAATATAATTATACTAACAGAAGCACTACCAATTTGGATGAAAAGGGACAGACACAGTTCAAAATTATCAGAGACTTCTCAACCCTCAGCTTTCTGTTGGCAGAAAATAGGTTGAGAAAGCTACTCATCTGCAAATATGGGTCATTTATTACAGAAATGGAGCAACAGCTCAGAGGGTAGAGTTTATAGTCATGGAAAATTTCTTCCAGGCAATAGAACTGAGTCCTAATCAAGGAAATATTTATGTATACTTTAATGATTCCAGAATTCCTTTGAACCAGTGATTACTATATGCCTATATTCCCTATTTCTGTTTTTTTAATTATATTTTATTGATTATGTTATTACAGTTGTCCCAATTTTTCCCTCTCTGCCCCTCTCCACCCAGCACCCCTCACTCCCTCAGGCAATCTCCCCACCATTGTTCATGTCCATGGGTCATGTATATAAATTCTTTGGCTTCTCCATTTCCTATACTGTATGTTACATCCTCCTGGCTATTCTGTAACTACCTATTTGTACTTAATACCCTCATCTCTACACCCATTCCCCCACACCCCCCTCCCATCTGGCAATCATCAAAACCCTCTCTGTATCCATGATTCTGTCTCTGTTCTTCTTGTTTGCTCAGGTTGTTTTTTAGATTCAACTGCTGATGGATATGTATTTATTGCCATTTTATTGTTCATAATTTTGATCTTACTTTTCTTAAACAAGTCCCTTTAACATTTCATATGCTAATGGTTTGGTGATGATGAACTCCTTTAGTTTACAGCTAAGATTGCTTTACCCAGCAAAGATATCATTTAGAATCACAGGGCAGATAAAGAGCTTCCCAGACAAGAAAAAAACATATTCCCTATTTTTGCATGAGATTGTCAATTATAATCTTTCCATCTCTGATTTACAATTGTGTGTTGGGTTTATGAGGGAGACACAATTTATCTCATTTGCTCACAGATCTTTAAGAGCAGCCATGCTTGATGAACCTCATCTGTATCTGGATCTGATTTAGATGATAAGAATCTGGACTTCAAGCCTAAGACTATACTCTAATAAGATGAAGTTTTGTGGGTTGTAGGAAAGAGTAAATATATTTTGAATGTGGAAAAGGCTTGAATCACTGAGGGCCAGAGGACAGATGAGCCTAACTGCAGGAAGACGTCATATGAGGAAGAACCAAGGCCTTGGCTTGCAGTCCCTGAAACTCTTAGCAGAGAACTGGCACTGATTCGTCAGACAAGTGAGTAAACCGTCCTGGAAGTAGATCCTCCAGGCACAACTGAGCCACCCCATGTCTTTAGTCACATGTCAAAAATAATTCAGTCAAATTGCAGAATTGTGAACAAATACATTATTGTTGTTTTAACCTATTAAGCTTTAGGTGGTTAGTTATGCAGCCATTGAAATGTTTTATCCCTAGAACAAAGACAGTTTAGAGTCCATCTTAAAAAAAACTACCACCCCATTCTCTTTTTTCTTTTCATGCACACTGCAGATAACCCTGCATCCTAAGATTCCTATTATCTTTTGAGTGCATTTATGAGTTTACTTTTCTAGTTAATACGGCCAATTTTCTTCATGTATTTATCTATTTCACTCCTCTTCTGCTTTTTATTTATAACTTTTGTAACATGTACTGAGCAAATTTACAGTCATTAATTATTTTTTCTGCTCCTATGTATAGTTTCTAATATTTGGCTTCAATACTTAATTCTTACAGAAACCGGTAAAATGGGCCCTAATGAGAATTGCTAGGATCTGTTTGGTAGGAATGGGGCTGACAAGCTTCCCAGCCTCTGAGTTGTCTCTGCTTACTTTCCTAGGCTCAGCGGATGCATGGATAGTGCCCGGGAGTGACTGTTCAGTACCTCTAAGGGGAGGAGTACTTCTGGCACCTGTCCAACCATCTCCAGTCCCAGACAACTGGGGCTTTATTTTGGTCTTCTTGCTTTATTTTCAAGTCTACTAAAATTCCAGTTCTCTTTTAAGATCAAGTGGTTGAGTCATTATTATTTTATTTTAGGGGGCTAAATTCAATCCCAAAACAGGATTTTATTTTTGCACATGTGTAAGTTATTCAAAGGAACAAGAGAAATTCTTGATCTTTGGAAAATTCTGGAATTATGTTAACACTCTTCTAGCCTTCCAAATATGGTTCTATGTTATTATCTAATGATAAACCTGAATAAATATTCAATACAAGATATATTTGTTGCATCAAACCTCCCTATAATATATTTAATCATGCATCATTCATCCAATCATAAGTTCACTTATGTATAGATATATCCATCAATGCCTCTGCTTATTATGTCTGAACATTTCTATATTAACTATTGAAACAAACACACAAATAAAAATACTGTCTTGACTGTGGTAGATTTTTAAAAATCTAATTGGTTTCAAGATATCCAGGAAAAGTAGATTAGGTTTGAATTTATTACCTTAAATTTACTATTTATTAAATAGTTTTAAAAAAGGAAGTGGATAGGCCCTGGCTGGTGTAGCTCAGTGGACTGAGTGCGGGCTGCGAACCAAAAGGTCACTGGTTCAATTCCCAGTCAGGGACATGCCTGGGTTGTGGGCCAGGACCCCCGTAGAGGCCATGTGAGAGGCAACCACACATTGATGTTTCTGTCTCTTTTTCTCCCTCCCTTCCCCTCTCTCTAAAAATAAATAAATAAAATCTTTAAAAAAGGAAGTGGATAAGAAAACACTATTTTTTGACACACCGTGAAACACTTTGCAAGTTTGTTTAATGTGAAATGAATAAATAGGTGAATGAATAAATAAAATACCATTGAGGTGCTCACTCTACACCGAGGAATATCAAAGGCACCCAGGGAAATTCTGTGCTCTAGGTTAGGGTGCATTCTGCTGAGTTCAGGTTTTCTTTTCTTTCTCCCAGTCTCACTTAGGCATTTTCAGGATCAGTACAGTTTTCTCCATTGCCAAAAAGTAGACAATAAAAAAAAAGAAACATGAAAAAGTACCTTTACTTAGAAAGAAAATAGCAAGTTCCTCCAGATAATCACATGAACTCATTTTCTTTTAAAGACCTGAATCCATTAAAGAGTTCTTGTCCCTCAGTTTACACTAAACTGTTTCTTAGTGGCTCTCAATCTAGAAGACCATGTGGAAGCCGGGAATACTAGAGAAAGATAGAGTATCAAATTGGAAATGGCCTTGTGTATTATTAGTTGTGAGACATAAATTCTATTTCATTTTTAAAATTCAAAAGCAGATGAGGTAATAAAAATATTTGATTATGAACAAACTGCTGTAGAAGTTAATGAGATAAAACAACCACTCTTTTATCATTTCTCATGATGGCAAAGAGGAATGGAAAGGAATGTTGGGATAGCACGATCCAAATGGATTTTTCAGTCACATGCCTCAGATATGTTTGTGGTTCAGTAATGACTCAACTGGGGTCATATGTCTGGGAGTTCTATTTTCTCTTACAGTTGAGTTTATTGGGTTTTTTCCCCAGTAATCTCAGGCTCTCTGCTTCAGTACATGTTCTCTTCACATGACCTTACCACTTGGTCTCTCTAGCAGGGCAGTCTTAGTTCTGACATGGAATCTGGGGCTCCCAGAAGTGCAAAGCAGAAACTGCTGGTCCTGAAAGAGGGACAGCATTGCTTCCACTGTATTCTGTTGGCTAAAGCTAGTTTCAGGTTCAGTCCAGATATAAGGAGAAGACACTGTATATACAAAGGAATGAGCACCAGAAGGTATGAGCCATTGCGTCACTGCAATGTAACGGATTACAAAGTGCATTTTGCAGGCTTATCAACTCACAAGTCTAAACACAAAGCTGCAAAACACTCATTCAGCTCCTGTGAAATGTGAGGATGCCAGGAATGGGAGGTCACCACCTAATGACTGATGCTCATCTCCCCAAGAAGGACTAGTTCAACTGACACCTTGAACATTAATTGTTTTGAGTGAAATAATTCTTTCCAATATCAGCAAACAGATGAATTTTACCATAGTGCTGTGAATTACACTTTAGAAAAATCAGACACTGAAGGTAGAAATAATCTCTATTTCAGAAACATGAGTATTCTTTCAAAGTTCTTACTCTTAATGATTTCTCATAAAAAAGAAATAAAGGACACGCTGAACTAACTGAATCTTATGTGTTTTAGCTGAGGGCTGACGCTTTGCAGAGGAAGACAAATATTCAAAGTAATCTTGTGCATCAGAACACCAAAGCTTACATCTTTTTTCCTCCTGTTTTCTTATGTGCTGGGGATCCTATTGAAGGATGAATTAAAGAGCAACTCTCAAGGCGACAGCTGAAAACTAATGTTTTCTGCATTGTTTCTTTATGGTCAATTGTGTAGTTTTTTAAAAGACATGTTTGTCTCCTTTTCTAATTAATTTACACTATTATGTCAAAAAGTGACAGGGCGATTCACACTTTTTTGTATATTTTACTATCTGTTGCTTTAGGACTAACCGAGTTTAGTAAATTGGTATTCTAAGAGGTAGCAAGGAATATTACAGGGTAAAAAGAAAACCCTGAACAGATTTTCATGTTTATTGGAGAATAAATTTTTCTCCTAGTTTTAAATTTTATTTTACACATTATCCTAATTTTTCAAATCTGTGTCTAATCTCCCATATAGTAAAATTTTAGGTTATCTCTAATTACAATCCAAATTTCTATTTTTCTGTCACATAGATGGTATGTTCTCAACATACATTTTTATGCAGCTCTGCAGCAGTGCATGAGATGAAATATTTGAATAGCAGCTGATGTTGTGTGTACTTTTCACCCCAGGAGATTTCTTTCAAGAAAAGCAGTAACCGGGAGGTCTCAGAGTCTCTCTATCAGTATTCACCACTGCTTTTATTTGCGGCTTCATTCTAATCCTCTGGTATAAGAATTGGAGGCATAAACATATACTCTTTGTTAATGTTACACAAAATAGCCAAGGAAAAGGAAAAGAGAAAAAAGAGACTAAAAATAATATTTTAAAAAGTGGTTGCTTCCCCGGTGTTAAGAAATTAGACCTGGAACCATAGCTGAAATTAACGTGTCTGGGCACGTGCATGCCCGTGAGGAGCAGCTTCTTTGTTGGATCATAATCAATGCCATGCTCAGGAAAGCTTACAGGCAAAAATGCCTACTCTACTTTGATACTTTAACTGACTAATTTGTGGAATTTACGGCCTTGGTATGTATGGGTATATGTCCACGTGATCACTTTGTATTAAAGGAAACATATTTGATTATGTTTCTTTATTAATAAGGTGACTTCATTACTTGCCTGAAAACCACAAGATAAGTCAAAACCACCATCCCCAGCCCCTATCCCCATTAACATCAGCTTCTCTGAACTGCTCTGAATAATCTAAAGCCCCATTCAGCTTGCAGCCAGATGTGAACAATCAAAGCTTGACACAGGGTACAAATAACACCTACTCCAGCCATTACTCTTAAATTGGAGCTCTGCCCTTGATGGAGGCTGGGACTTGCTCTGGCTTTTGTAACTTGCACATGAACAGTAGTAGGCATAGAGTGAGGAGGAGGCCCGAGTCTATCTGCTGTGAGCTGGAGGCAGATCTGGACTTTCCACACAGGAGAGTGGTCTGTGTTAAAGTGGAGTCGGGTCACAGGTCACACAGTTCAACCTAAAGGACTCGGTGGACTAATGTGCTTGGCAGACACAGACTACTTAAATGAAACAAAACAAAACAAAATAGAAGGTGAGCAAGGGTAGGAGCCAGCTTTGAAACCTAAACACCCATGTGTTCTCATTCTTCAAAATGTTCAGAAGCCTTCTAACCATCCAAGGCTTAAGCTGTTTATGGTTCATAGTGTTTGAGAAAAGGGAGGCCTGACATCTGACCTTGAATTAATGGGAGATTCAGAGTAGAATGAGAGTCTGGACAGGAAATGTTTTACTTACTCCCTCAGCAAACCTCTGTGTTGGTCGGTCAGAATTTACCAAGATCCTGAGACTGTGCTTCAAAAGTAAAACCAACAACACTTTTTAGTTCCAGGTCGGATTGATTGGCTTTGTCTGTGCTGCATGTGTGTGCGCGCCTCTTTCTTTGGGTTAGGCTGCAATCATCCCTTCTTTCTGGATGTTTAGGGTTTGTTGTGAAGAGTAACAGCATGTGCCATCTGCAGAGATGGCCCCTGCTGAGTTCATGTTCAAGTCCAATGTATCAGAGCTATAAAAATTAGGAAAACAGGTAGTCTTCCTTAATGCTGTATTTCTGAGTTGTTGTTTTATTTTCTTTTGCATTTTTCTTAAATGTTGTTTTTGACAAAAGTGAAATTGTCTCCTCTTTATAATCTTTGTATCGCATTGATTCCCCTGGAGAAAAAAAAATGACATGATTGCAGGGTAAAAATAAACATGGTGCACAAGTTGTGATCAATACTGCAGAAGTTCATGGTTTAATGATTAGAAAAGCAAAGAGGGACAAAATACATTCTTTAGAGGAGATGCAGTTTACTTAAGAAGATATAAAATGCGTAGAAATGTTCTCCCATTAAGAATCACTTAGTGGAGCGACAGGAACTCCTGCATGCTGCAGATGTAAATGCAAAATGGTGCAGCCCCTTTGGGAAACGGTTAGGCTGCTTCTTACATTCTCTTACCAAACCCTCCAGCAATTAAGCTTTAGGGTTTTTACACAAAGCCATTGGAAACTTATGTCCACACAAAAACTTGCACAAAGATGCCAATAGCAACTTGTATTCATAATTCTCAGAACTTGAGAGAATCAAGATGCCCCTCAGCAGGCACCTGTGGTACAACCAAGAATGGAATATTATTCAGGACTAAAATGAAATGATCTATTGGTTATGAAAAGACATACGGGAAGCTTAAGTTATATTTCTAAGGGAAAGAAGCCAATCTAAATAAGCAAAAGACTGTATGATTCCCACTCTATGACATTTTAGAAAAGACAAATCTGTGGAGACATAAAAGAACAGTAGTTGCCAGCAGTGGTGGGTAGTATGGGGGTGAGATGAACAGAAATAGCACAGAGGATATAATGATTTTCTATCACCATAATGTAGACAGTGAAAATACTCTGTATGATATTACAATGATAGATACATGTTATTATAATTTTTTCAAACCCGTAGAATGTATACACACCATGAGTAAACTAGCGTAACCTGGATTTTGGGTGACTATGATGTGTCAGTGTGGGTTCATCAGTTGTAATACATGTACCACTGTGGTGGCGGATGTTGATGACCAGGGAGGCTATGCTTGTGTGTGTCAGGGTGGTGTGCGGGAAATCTCCGTACCTTCTTTCAATTTTGTTATAAACCTAACACTGTTCTTAAAAAAAATAAAGTCTCCCAAAAAAGAATACTTTAGAAGTGAAAAGAGAGAATTAGAAGGGGAAGAAAATGCTGTCGTATTCATTAAACAGAAAAAGGAAAATTCTTCATGTCAGCTTTTGTTCCATTGAGTACTGGTTGTTGTGAAGCTGTCTGGTTTTGTTATTGGTGGTCCAGGTTAAACCTCGTAGAAATAACTCACTGGCTTAATTTAATTTTCAGCCACCATGGTTCTTAGAGCTATGAAGAGACACACCCTTATTTCTTTAGCCTATGGGAAAAACCACCCCTTACAAGTATGCTTTGTGAGAAGGGTATTAGACTTCCCTGCGAAATGATAGTTATGCACTGAACCTTCTAAGAAAGGAGAAGTTGCTGAACAGAGATCAAGCAACTTAAAAATTGATCAAATACAATATTAATGTTGAGAATGCTGATTGATTAAATGTACATGCATGTTAGAAACACTAAAAAATAAACCATATAATTGAGTTATATTTTATATACTAAAGTGCGCAGATCTCTAAAATCTTAATAAAGTTTTATATATTATATAAACGTCTTTCACCACCACACATGTTAAGATATAGAACATTTCTTGCACTCTAGAAGGCTCCCACACCACCCTACATTCAGTATGTACCCCGAGGTGAACCATTATTCTGTTTTACCTCTTTTTGAGTTTCATATAAATGAAATATAGTGGATGTATATTTTTATACCTGACTTTTTATTCATCATTATGTTTATTGCATTTTTTACATTATTATGTGTTTCATTAGTTTATTCATTTAATTGATGAACAGAATTCTGTTATAGTTGTATACCACAATTTCTTTGCTCATTGTACTGTTGACGGATAGTTGTTTCTTCCAGTGTGGGGTTTTTATATAAACAATATCGTGTATATCCTATGCAGGACAAATGCATTTCTTTTGGATGGATATATACTCAGCCATGAAGCTGCAGGTCGTAGAGTATGTAGATTTTTAGGTGCTGCCAAATGTTTTCCTAAGGTCAGGGTACCAAATTAACAGGTCCACAAGCAATTCAAGTGAGTTTTCATTTTCCTCAACACTTTATATTCTTAATTTTAGCCATTATGCTGGTTTGGCATTTTTCTGGTAAATAATTATGTCGAGCATTTTAATAATGTTTATAGCCATATTGTTTTCTAAAATATATGATTTGGAAGTTCAGCTTAAAAAGTTACTCAAGAATCTTGGGTATAATGTTGGTTTCTTGGTAGTAAAAAAAGGGTAAGAAAAAAGATAGTTTACTTAGTATCTTTTACTTAGTGCCTGTGATGTGCCCTGATATTATTCCTTTACCACCACATGCATTGGAAATTAACAGTTTTCCAGATTAAGAAAATAATGATTATTACTTTGGCTTCAGGATGATGTTCTTTACACTTGAACAATCTAATGTCATGCTGGATAGTTATTGGTGTGCCTTTTACTGTTTGAATTTTTATAACGAATCACCATTACCATTAAAATGAAAAAATACAACAGTACAGTTATTTCCATTTTGAAAGAAAATCTATTCCTTCTTTTTGGCCAAATAAGAAACCAGACACTTGCCTTCTCAAATTGTATTATGAGAGACAATCAATGACCTGTTTACCTCATTACTTATTTTCAAAGGCCTTTCAGATCCCAGCTTTAAATTAATAGTCTTATCGCAACCTCTGAAGAGTCAAATATTTACACTCTTCTTTTAAGTTTCAGCAATTCTCCCTTATCTAATATTTTTCTTTTACAAAAATGCTCTCATATTTATTGTTATTCTCACTGACACAATTAGCCTATTTAAGAAAAGAGACTGGATATAAAACATGAACTTGAAAAGAAAACCAGTAATTTTCTAAACCTCAGAAATAAGTGTATGTGGGACGTTAGTAGGCAGTGTCCAAGTTGGCTGAAAACACTTCACTGGAAAAACTTAATTGGCATTTATTATTTTTAAAGACAAAAATATACCTTTAATATTAACCAAAGCCCTTCCAGTTCTCACAAATGAAGGCGAGCGTCAACTGGAAAGGTAAACTTAGTATATGGAATTTATGCTTTAAGCATTTTACATAAGACCGGGTGTATAATAGACAATCACGTTTCTTTTTTTGTTTGATTCATGTCATTTTTCTCTTGTCCAGGTACTGTTAAATATCAGTACTGTCTCATTATGCTTATCTTGTGACTAAATAAATGCCAATTCATTTTTGTATTAATTCCTTTTGCTGCAAAAGTACAAAACATTTTCCTTGAATGATCATAATAAACCACTTCAACTTCTGAAACATACCAGATCCAGATCAGTGTTTTGTGTCTTCATTAAGGACAAATACATTATCCACAACTGTCACCAGGAGCAAATGAATTAGCTCTCTTGGATAATGTCAAATGACATGGCCTAAGTCCAGCATGCCTCTACTACATACTTTTTACATTTGTCTTTCTATATTTTCCTATGTGATATAAAGTTTAGTGCTTGGAGGTATTCAGATCATTTCAGGTCCACTTTGCCTGCACATTTGAGTAGATTCACACAGTTGAGTCAGTTGAAAGTCAGTTAGGCTGACTAAGTGACCATCACTTAGTTAGCCTAAGTGATGGTGGAAGGAGATTTGACATGGGGTAGTGAACACACAATACAATGTACAGATGATATACTATAGAATTGTACACCTGAAACATATATAAGTTTATTAACCAACATCACCCCAATAAATTCAATATAAATAAATAAATAAATAAATAAATAAATAAATAAATAAATAAAAAGAAAGTCTAAGGGTTTGACATAAATGTGTTATCTTGTGTTTAGCAGTGTCAATTATGTATCCGGATACAGAAGAGGTCTGGGGCCAGCTCTCCACAAGTAAAGTAATTTCTAATGCTTTCCCCCAAAATCTATTGTAGAATACAAATGACTCAGGTTCTTTTTTGGAGCCATGATGGTTTTCTAAAGAAGTCTGAAATAGTTCTCTTCAGTTGCCATCAATCCAGCTTCATTTGAAAACATAGAACTGGACTCTATTAAGAGAGAATGGGGAGCTGGGAAACTAACTAACTAACTAACTAACTAACTAACTAACTAACTAAAGGTCAGGAAGACTGTGGGTGAGACAGTGACCAGGTTTTCGGTTGTAGCTGCTGCTCTAATTGTGAGGAATGATCATTTTAGGCTGTTATTTTGGATACATTTGAGTGGCTAGTCTGAGATTTCTGGATAGTCTGGTCAGGACACGGCCAGATGTGATGAAAATGTGGCTTCGTGGGAGAAGCAACCAAACCAGGAAAGAGCATGACAGGCATGCATAGCCTTCCTTTAGATGGAGGGTTCTGCATCCTTGTAGATTTGAAGTCTTGATCTGTGAAGATGTGTGTATCATGCCAAGGGAAAGAATATGTAATTTTTACTACTCTCTCTTGTTTGACTTTCGTTTTCATTATGTATAATGGTGAGATGTGGTATGTTCCACTGAAGAGACAGCTTCCATGGCAACAGGTCTACCTGTATGGCTGCAGACTTCTGCAACCAGAAGGTAGGAACATACTACCAGCTCTGACATGATCTAAGGCTTAGAACAAAGTAATGAAGTCTTTGAAGTATTCAAGAATCGGTGGCTGAAAATGAGAGCAAACCATCCAGTAAATGATAAATAAATAAAATATTTCCCTTCTCCCCAAATCTGCAAAGCAGTTCCAGTTTTTAATCCAGTCCACATTAGAGTGGTTCCAGAGGCTCATCTGAAAATACTTTCGCATTCTTATTTACTCACTTATTCAACAGATATTGTTGGATATGTTAGTATGTGAAAGTTTCACATTCCTTGATTGTGATTTTTTAGGCAGGCAGATAGACATTAAAATTAAGACAGGCAATAGTCAGATAATGGAAGGCCTGACTTTTCCTGCTAAAGACTAGGAATTTATCCTATAGGATCTAAGAAATAGTGTGCACAAAGGGAAATCATTGAAAGACTTTAAAGAGGGAAAATTATTGCTTTTAAGTACTTTAACACTCGCTTTCTTTTTACTTTACATGATTAATTTAAGACCATGTCTCCACAATTTACCTGAACATTAGAATCACCTGGGGATCTGTTAAACATTCCAAAGCCCAGACCACATCTTAGGTGAATTAAATCACAGTCTGTGGGCCTGTATGTTGGGAAACTTTGGTTTAGGAATAAAGAAAAAAATGGGTATTATTTGGAGCAGATTGAATTGACTTGAGATGGGGTGGGCCAACTTACTTACTTATTTTACATTTGTCTTTTTCAGGACATTTTACTTCCTCATTTTTAAGTGATGCAGAATGGCAATATAAAACAGTGTCAGAACCTCTCACCAAAATAAAAATCTATTCAGTTGTGTGACTGCATAGGCATTTTGCATCCTGCTAGTAGGAATAGGTGCTTGGGATGATATCGGAAAGATGATTTTTGAGAGACTATATCCTGGGGTCCATAAATTTCCTGTCATTTTTCCCATGGAATTATGCCTTATAGTAACATATTTAATATAACCTAATATATTTGTACAATATTTGTACTTAGAGAACAAATAATATTTATTTTTACCACAATTTAGTGTTATGTCTGAGTAGGCATAAATAACCACATAGGTCAGTTGTAAGAACACTATTTCCTTGCTACTCAATTCACATAGGGATCACTTAGCACTCGAAAAACCCATTTCCATTACGTGCAGAGTCACTCCTTTTTCTTCTACTTTGGCCTTATTTGGATGTTGGGAAGGAAGTTTTTCTTTTTAATCACAAAATGTTATTTAGTTAACGCACATGCACATGCACACACAGACACACTCAAATGAAACCCTTACTGGTCTGGCTAGCTAATGACCGTAAAGCAGGAAACTCACCTGAGATGCAATCAATATTAGAGCAATTTTGGCCCCACCTGCAGATTTGGGAAATTTAATGTGTTTCTCAGTAATCTGAATTTTTAAAAAGTGCTTCAATGTGTCTGATATTATCAGCCTGCTGTCACTTTCAGAAATGCGGATTTTTGACAATCCGAGATGCAAAGATAAACAAGGGGAAAAAAACTGTTTTAAAAGTGTTTGAGGCCAATCAATTTTTTTTGTGGCTTCCCTGTTTGCCATAGACATTGCTCTGAATCTGGATGATTTTTTTCCCACCACAAGGCCCAAGAAAAATGTCCAAGCTGAGCCCTCTTCCATCTTTTAAGCTTGTCTTCCCAGCCTTCCACGGCGTGTTTGCCTTTTTCTCACCACCCCTACTGCACTTGTTGGATTTTTGGATTCTCCTCATTCCTTCCCATTGTCTCCTATTCTAAATCCAATTTTCTAACTTAAAAAATTATTATCATGGTGCTCAACAATGAGGGTCTCTTCCTGGGCAGCGAGCCAGTGCAGTTGCTGGGGGTGTATGGGAGCCTTCCTGGGTTCCTTGTCCATTTGGTTGCAACTTTGCTGCTCAGGTGGGAGGACATGGTGGGATGAATGTTAAATTAGGAACCTCATGATCTCATCTTATTTTAACATTTAACAACAGGATGCCCTTGAACAAATTCCTTTCTGAAGTATAGCTTTCTCCTCAGGGAGTTTTAGAAACTAAATCTGTTCTGCCTACTAAGTGAAATTTTAATAAAAAGAAGTGGAAATGCTGTATGTCAAGGTAATTTGTATCTCAAAAGCCTCAAAAATGTCTGACGTGGTGGTTCCCGAAAGTTAGCTGACAACAACTTCATCTGCAGTGATTGTTGAAACAGAGCTTGCTGGACCCTACCCCCAGGATGTTTGATTCAACAGGGCTGGTAGCGCCCAGGAGTCTACTCTTCCAGAAAGGTTCTAGATGATGTCGATGTTGCTGGTCCCAGGATCACACTTGGAGAACCCTGGTCTCAGATGTAATTACAAAATAGTCTAATCATTCAGTTGACATATGTTCGTTGTGGTTTCCTGTAATCTAAAATCCCAGAATGTCATTAGTAAAGTTCAAGCATGCTAATAATAATTTTAAAATCGACCAGGTACGTAGGTCTTCATAAAATACCTACTAATTGGGAGCTAGAAGCAGCAGAAAACAGATCTTCCATGAAGAAGCTCCACAAATCTCCAAAAATTTTATTTTAAACCTTTAACTTTCTTGGATAATGAGTTAATTTACTTTTCTGAGCTATGGAAGTGCCCAGTATTATCTTTGAACTGAAGCCAGATATGCTCAATTGGGGCAACTAAGTAGGGGCCTCCTGCAGGTCTTCCAGCCGCCTGCATGTTTAATGGTGCAGTCCTGGGTTACTGTAATGAGGAGGAACAGGATACTGACAGCTTCAAAGCAAATTTGCTGCACTGTAAGTGGTAATGCAGAGAGCACACTACACAATCTTAGCTGGAAAATTAAAATATGCTAGGACATATCTATAAAACTCTTTGCCACCAAGCCAATATCATTTTGGCTTATGGCTATCAGACTTCACAAAAAGAGGCTTATTAAGGAAATAAACCTGTTGTAAAATGGTCTAAAGAAGATCTGATGGGTTGGGCTACACTTTGAGGTTCCAAACCAGACTACATCCAGCTACACAGAGGCAGAATTGGCTGGATGTCAGTAAAACTAGGAATGCCTGTAGGTTCGTATGTGAATCTGGCTTCTACAGCATATCTCTGTGTGGTATGTGCACTTGACCAAGGTTCAGAACAATCAGGCCTTTGAAGGAATGATGGTGCACCCTAATTGGTCTTTCCCAAGCAGTTGTGCAGACTGTTAAATTAAAAGGAAAAGATGGGTCAGCCTGAAGCCATTCACATGACACGGATTAGCTGTCAAGGTTCTACAAAGGCCCCAGACAGGGAATCCTCGCACACTGTTCCTTCAGGGTGCAAGGATGGCTCAGGCCAGCAGCGCAGCTCTTGGTTGCCCTCTGCAGGGACAAACATCAGGAGCCTCGTTTGGGGAAAAATCTCAGAAGTCAAAAGACTCTTTGAAAGATATATATGCTTGTGGCAGTAAATTTCAAAGCATGTCTGACTCTTTAAGGGCCTATCCAATGTGGGTGATTTAACTAGCAGGCAATATTTTCAGGAGCCAAGTTTAGTGCTTTAGATGTATAAGGCATTTGCTGACTTGGGAAAATGGAGTAATTTGGGTCTGGGACCAATAGGAGAATAATGAAGACTATTTTTCCCTTTCCCCTTTCATCAGAAGACTAGAGCTTTGTGGGGGGTGATCTTAATATAAAAACAAAACACCATCTCTCTCTCTCTCTCTCTCTCTCTCTCTCTCTCTCTCTCTCTCTCACACACACACACACACACACACCCACACACACACAGCTCTTGTTTTTATATATTTGGTAATGATGTCAGTGGAACTAATGAAAAGCAGATTGGTCACAGCAATATAGAAAATCAATTCTCAAGCTCTTTCACATTCAGGTTTTGCTAGTACATTGCTCTCATCTGTGACATGAGGGTCTCAACGTGATTTTCAAATGGGTTGTTCAAGTGGAAGTGGAGACACTTGCCCGGGGTCACACACAATAATAAGTGATCTCTTTCTTAAAATGGATGCTTTCCATGGCCTTCAGTTTCAAGGCTGACAGGAAAGCACTTTTATAATTCTCTCCCATGAAGTTTCTTCTGGGTAATAGAAATCATCAGCTGAAAATGAGATATGCACATTACACATTCACTGATAAATTAATATTGACCAAACTTTGGGGGCATTTTATGACTTCACAGTGACCTCATCTATTTCCTCACATGGTAGCAGGACTTGAAAGTAGTAAACCTGGAGGTGTAAATAAATTTTTGAAGACAGATCCGAGACTACAGTCTCTCGTCTACAGCCAAAGAATACACATTTCCTCCAGACATTTGCATCAACATGTCTTTAGGAAGTACAAGGACAGAAGACATTTAGGGAAGAGGGTCAAATTATTTCTGCAAATAGAAATCTGCACTTTTGCTATTTCTCTTTGTTGAGGGGAGATGAAACCATGTTCATCCATTCTGGATACAAACAGTGCAATAGTAAGAAATATCTGAGGGGCAAGGGTAGCACATGCATGGGAAAAAAAATGTCAAGATTTTAGAGGAGTAAAAATAAAAAGTTGAGAACCAGATAAGTAACCACTTTGTGCTTCAGTGTTCGTGTCTATAGTAACAAATTAGATTGATATTAACAGTTTCAAAGTGTATTCCACTGAAAGGTAACTTTTATTGCATGCAAATACAGACCTGGTCAGGTAACTTGAACAGTTGTACTGACTGCTGGACTTTTCGGGCTTTTATACACCATTGAACACTGGGAGTTTCCAAGAGGTGTGCATACTTACTAAGCTTCTAATATTTTTTGACCATGCATACTTTTTCCCCGTAGTATGATAAAAATGCCAATTTTCATTATTGTTAGTGCATTTTCCAGTTCTAAAATTATATGAATATGTGTCAAGAAGATAGTCCATAAACAGCCATTTTGAAATGAAAAGTAGATACAATTAACCTTGTAATTGAGTGACAACGACCTTGTTTCGCATTCCCACAACAGAACAGCACATTGTTACTATTTTTCTTTAATTTTCTACACAGCACCTTCCTAGAAAAAAAAAACTTAAGGTAGGAAAAAAAGACACTAGTAAGTATAGACATGACCAGATATTTACATGGCAGTTATAGAGGTCTTCTTGTCGAATGGGTAATAGAAACATGCTACTGTTTTTACAGGCAACGCAATATCTTGCCCTAACATTGAAGCTCTTCTCTACCTTCATTTTCCATCCTGGTAATTTGCACAGTTCACCAACACCAGGCAGGCTCACAGCGCTGTAGCCATTTGGGGTCTTCGTAATTAAGAGAGAAAATGTGGAAGGCTCAAAGGTGAGCCACAAAGATTATTAAAGAGTTGGAAAACAAGTCCAATTTGAAAAGGTTAAATGAGATGGGATTTTTTTTTCCAGCCTGGGAAAGAGTAAGTAGAGATGCTAGTTAATCGTGATTTCTATTAAGTAATGCATTATTAAGCAGGTGAAGGTGACCAGCTATTCTTCATTGTCAGGAAGGAAGGGATAAGAGAGAATGTGCTGATGTGCTGGCTGTGAGGGCTCATCTTAGACATGGGGAATAATTTTCTTATTTGATGGTTTTACATGATGATTGCAGTCACTTACCATTTGATTAGGTCAAAATGTAGTTTCCAAAAGGTGCTTTACCAATGAATAACTAATAATGTTAACCTTTATTAAATTCTTATTATGGACCATGGACCAACTGAGCACTTTATATATATTGTATTATTTAAGTTTCAATTGAGTTTTTTTGTGAAAGTACTTTTATCCCCATTTTATGGATGTGAAAAATAAACCTCAAAGGTATTACGAGCTTGACTTCATAAGCCCCATGCACTGTAACACACAGCTTTCCCACTGTTACACCAGCTCCTTGTGTAGGTCCATAAATACTATGTTTCTCAACCCTACTATGTAATAGAGATTTGCATTAATAAGTAGACCAAAGGAAATTTAAACACCTTACTTAATTTGCTTCTCTTCTTGACACAAGGGGACAAATGTGGCTGTACTGAAGAACACATGCCAGTGGCTCCCTTGCAGATTGGGTTCCCTGGGGTCTTGACCGTATCCCCCCATCTTGCCTGAACTTTGGCAGATTCTGCCGCTGAAGACAAAAGGTGAAGGTGGGAATGCATATCAGAAGCATGGGTCCTGTTAAGACAGCCACTGTGACTAAAGGGTCTTTGCTGCTTTATGAAAGTGTACAAGAAGGAGAAGTTGTGCAGGAAGATACTATAGGAAGTCTCTGACAGTCAATGTCCCCTCCTTGTACAAGGCCTAAGTAAGTAACTAAATTCGAGTTGTACGTGAAAACGTACGTGGGGTCTCATTGGCTGTATCTGACTATAGCTATTAGATTTGAGAATCTGACTCAAGGTAGGTAAATCAGTAATAAAAAGAGAGAGAAGAGCTGCAGCATTAGAAATGTTATGTAATTTTTTTTTTCTTTCCCTCCGGTTGCATCCGCCTGCCTGCAGTAAGGAAGTGTCCTCTGCTCTGTTTACCTGAAGTTCTGGGGGTCGAAGTCCACTTACAGGGAATGTTAGGAAACCCACTGAAGCTATCTAATCCAGGTTATATTATTAATTAAACTGATATTATAAGTGCCATATGTTTGATTTCCATATATATATGTATTTTAAAGTTTGGAAAGAGGAGAAAGGAGAATGATTTATTTGCTTTCAAATGCCAACACATTAGTAATTATCGAGTATTTTTAAACTTGTGTCTTTGAAAACTTTTCAAGATATATTTCTTTCTATATGTCGCATTAAATTACAAACATAGATTGTTTTAATTCTCTAACACAGATTATGTTCTAAATTCATTGATAGGTGCTAGGTAAAATTTTCTTATGTTCCATATATATATATATATATTAGCATATAATCATAGAAGATACTAAATAATAATTAAATGAAAAGACTCAAATATCTAGCATTGTCCCATGAAAATGAGTAAGCTTTGTGTGATATAAAAATTAATGTGCATAGAAAAGACATTCCATATTCATGGATTGGAAGCAAATATTGCTAAGATGACAATACTCTTCAAGCAATATACCGATTTGGTGCAATTCCTATAAAAATTCCAATAACCTTTTCTGCAAGAATGGTAAAGCTAATCCTAAAATTTATGCAGAATTATAAGAAACTCTGAAGAGCCTAAACAATCTTGAATCAAGTTAAAATACTCACCCTTTATGATTTAAAATTTTTCAACAATGTGCTAGTAATAAAAAATAAGTGTGGTATTGGCATAAGAATAGACATATAGATCAATGAAGTTGAGAATCCAGAAATAAGCTCATGCATCTATGGCCAATTAATTTTTGATAAGGCTTCTGAAATTATTGAAATGATTCAATGGGGAAAGATTAGTCTCTTCAACAACTGTTACCATGACATTTGGCTATCCACATGCACTGGTCTCTTAGATATAATATCAAAAGCACAAGCAACAAAAGAAAAACATAAATAAATTGAGCTTCATAAAAATTATTAAAACTTTTGCGCATCTGTGGACTCTATGAAGAGTGGAAAAACAACCAAAAGTGTAGAAGAAAATATTTGCAAGTCATATATGTGATAAGCATCTAGAATCCAGACTATGTAAAGAACTCTGACAACTCAAACACAAATAGACAACCCAAGATAAAAATGGGCAAAGGACCTACACATATCTTCTCCAAAGTAGATCTATAAATGGCAACCCAGCTCAGGAAAAGATGCTCACATCATTAGCCATTAGAGAAATACAAACCAAAACCCCCTGAGATGCCACTTCACATCTACTGGGACGAATAGAACAAAAAACATAAAAATAGATAAAAATAAAAAGGAAAATAACAAGTGTAGGTTAGGTTGTAGAGAAATTGAATCCTCATGTGTTGCTGGTGGGGAAGTGAAATTTTGCAGCTGTAGTGAGAAATAGTTTGGCAGTCCCTTAAAAAGTTAAACATAGAATTACCATATGATCCAACAATTCCAGTCCTAGTTATACACCCGAAAGAACTGAATGCACATGTTTAAACAAGAAGCTGTACATGAATGTTAATAGCAGCACTATTCAAAATTGTCCAAAAGGTGGAAACAATTTAATGGAAATAAATGGGTAAACAAATCTGGCACACCCATTCAATGAAATATTGGCCATAAGAAGAAATGAAGTTCTGATATATCTATACCATGGATGAACCTTGAAAATGTTAAGCTAACTGACAGAGCCAGAAACAAGAGACAATACACTGTATGATTCCATTCATATTAAATACCCAGCATAGGCAAATTGATAGAGACAGAAAGCAGATTAGTGGTTGCCAGGGGCTGGGGGTTGGAAGAATAAGAATTTAATGAATATGGGTTTCCTTTTGAGATGATGAAAATATTCTGGAACCAGATAGTGATGGTGGTTTCACAACATTCAATGACATTAAATGGGTAAAATGCTAAATTTTATGTTATGTGTATTTTGCCACAATAAAACATTTAATGTGGGTGAACAGAATTTGATGACCCATAGAATCGGATAGAACAATCATATTTTTTAAGCTGGTGAATGAAATATAATCAAAAGATGTTCACCCATACTTATGTAATCCTGAACTCTTTGCACCATTGTTTGTTACCCATGCAATAAGATAAGAGTTGTTGTACAAAAAGCTCTGGGAAAAGGGTCAGGAGTAAATAAAAGTGTGTTCAAGGTTCGTATCTTGCAATCACAGAAAAAGACAATACAATATTCAAAAAGTATAAGTTAGACTGCTCTTGAAGTGCTCATTTTTAGTTATTGTTTCAATATTTATGCTTCCTTATTGAAATGCAATCTTTAGTGATTTCCTAGGGCATGGATTTTATACACACACACACACACACACACACACACACACACACACACTCTTTGGAAAGAGGGAAGAGAGGCTATTTAGCAAGATATGTACAGTTCTTTAAATATAGACTTATAAGGAAAAATATTTTTCATACATGAAAGACATCTTCTATGAAATGAACATTTTATTTTCTTATAAAGAAAGTCTGAAATGTTTCATTCCTTGTAAAACACACAGAAAGCATTTGTTTCTGACTGATTGTTGATTAATTCCTGCATAGCATGCTGACTATTTTTAGGGAAAAAAACTATTTTTTAGTGAACAAATTGAGTTCATATTAATTAGACTTCATCAATGTGGCTTACCTTCTCATCCAATTCTGCTCTTTTAAATTTGCATAAGTGTAGGTTCCCAATCACTGACTATCACTAACTCCATCTTGTAAACATGCAGTATCTCGAATGCCATATCTCAGTTGGTGTCAAAAATACAGCTTAGTACCACTCTACTTTTGCAGTAATGTCCTTAATATTCTCATTTGTGCTTGGTGGGCAGAAGGATGTGTTTTCACATAGAAGTAAGCTGTATTCACCTGTTTAGATATCATTTATAAAAGAGAGGTGGAAAGCAAAAGCTGTTTATTAGATTTGTCTGATATAAGTATCAGTATTTCAAATGTAGACAACCTAGTACAAATATCAATATTTAATAACACATTACTGATATAAGATAATAGAATGTAATACACCCATATAGTATATGGTATATGTATATTAAATACAGTACATGTGTTTTATGAGGTAGGAAAATAAAGCAGGTTTCTTTCTACTTTTGGCAAATAGGAGGATTGTCCTAGTGATGGCCACATGCTTTGCTTTAGCCAATGAAATTTGAATGAACATGCCATTTAGGTTAGCAATTTTCGACCTTTTTCACAGCACATGTTAATTAGTAAAATTCTATGGCATACCCAAACATATATTTTTTTGTTGATTTGACAAAAATACAGGTATAATTTTGATTCATTCACACTGGATGGCTATTGTTGTATTCGATGTTGTCATTTTTTTATTTGACAACCTAAGGGAAAAGCAGTCACTGTCCTTGACTAAATGGTTAGGTAGTGAGTATTTTAAAAATCCTTGCTGCACGCAGGTCAAAACTGCTGATCTAAATGAAAGCATTGAAGAACCAGTAGGCAATTCTTTACCAGCCTTTACTACTACCATGGCAATCAGACATACTTCCACTGGTAGCAGCCACAACATTCTAAGTTCTTATTTGAGGGCAGCATGGAACTGAGTCTCCACTGAACCAGAATGAACATGTTGCAAAGTCAGTTTAAACCATTAAGACTCAGAAATTATTTCTTACGGTACCATATCCTATATTATGCTAAGGCAATGCATTATAGACTTACATTAGGCAGTACGTACAATATGATGTATAATATATATAATATGTATATATTTACAAATGTACATGCAATATTACAATGCGATATAAAATATTATGAAGGTATCTGTATATTGTTTCGATGGAAATTTTCTTCTCTCTTCTCTCTAAAAAAATGGTGTAAACCTATGCTAGTCTAAGGATGTGTTTGCTCTGGTTCCTGTCTGTGTTCTCCCCTTTTGTCATCAAGTTCAGGACACAGTTCACAGCCCTATTTCTCTGTACTGGTCTGTTTTGTACTAATCAACACTAGACATATTACTTCTTGGTATAAAAGCTGACATATGTATTACAGAGTGTTCTCTTTAAGACTGAACCTTTGGAAATTTGAATGTATAAATTATATCTTCAATATTGTATTTAAATTACCCCAGATGTTTTCTGTTTCTAATTACTGATTTTTCAGATATTTGAAAAACCCTAGAAGCATGGCTCTGCTTGTGTTTATAAAAGCCAGTTGGAGAATGCTTCAAATGGTCTTTTTGCTGTCTCCTTACCAGTCTGCTAACTTCTTGAGATTTTTGCTGAAAATTTCATTGTCACAGAGCCCTGTAGATTTCCTTCACTGAAACATCACAGCCATGGTTATACATTTATGTGTGAATCTTTTTGTTTGAATGTCTTTTTCAAGAATTAGGTTTTCCATTCTAGGAGTATCTGTTTTGTTTACTCCTTTGTCCTGAGAGGCCAGTCCCAGGCCTGTTGCGTAGTAGGTTTTTAATACATATGTATTGATAAATGACTGACAGAACTTCTCAGAGTTGATTTTTTTGTCTCAGCTGTGTGTGATGTTTCTCCACCTAGAACCACTTTCATTTACATGAGACTAGGGTGCAAACCTATGGGAGGAAGAATTGCATTTAGTGTACGGGCTCTGCTTTCACTCCCTGCATCCCACCTGATTTCATCTGGAACACGAGAGCAACATCACTGAAGTGTGCATGTGGCTTTGAATGCAAAGCACATAAAACCATGTAAATCACTTCATTTTTTACATTTTTTATGATTGTGATTTATGGTGGTGATGGTGAGACTGGGTGTCAGGAGGGAGTGTTGCATTTGTAATTAGAAAGAGAAACAGATGTTGAAGGCTTCGTTTCAAATGATGTTTCCATTATAATAGTGCTCACTGCTCACTGATCATTTTCTGTTTCACCTATTGAAATTCTCACTGAAAAGATCTGGGTCTCTAGATAATGCTCACCATATGAGGGCTTCACTGCAGCCGAGCTCTGAAAATTTTTGATTCATTACACTTATAACAAAAAGACCCCCCCCCCAAGTCCCATGGGTAAAGGAAGAAGAACTGAAAAAATTAATTTTTTTCCTTCTTCAGAGCCAAAGTATTGGATGTATAATCATGTTTATGCACTGATTGTTGACTCTGAGTTATTGCAGAATTTACTTAGCTTATTATCTTGACCAACATCCACTTTTTCCAGCTGATCAAAGGAGAGAAGAAAGAAAACTGCGTCCTAAATCACCCTAACCCTCTTCAAAGATAAACATTGCAAGGGCAATCAAGTGTATCTCAGCACACGGAGTTGTGTTTTGAAAAATACCATTTGTGCTCTCCCCACGGTGCCTCCCAGTCAGAGCATGGATCACACAGGCAGGCTGCCCTGATGGAGGCTCAGCAGCATGGTCACAGTCCTATTTCACTGACAGTGACACCTGGGAAGTAGAAAGGAAGGGATAGTGTTGATTTTAGGTCAGTTAGGATTTATAAGGGAATGGTGTCATTCGGTGGAAACGGATATGAATATCAGAAATAGCTTCGGTCCTATTCATCTCTTCCCCTAGTTCCTTCATGCTGCTCTCTCCATGGCCTGGAGTCTGGAGCAGTGTAGACAAGTCTGGCTGATGCTGGAAAGAACCCAAGTGATTGCAAATATGTCTAATCAGGGAGACTTGAGAGCAAATGAATGTCTGCCTTACCACCAAGAATATGTCATGAGGGTAGGCCCTGTGTCTCTTCTGTTTGTCTACCTGCAATGCTTAACACAGTAAATGGCGGATAGTAGATGTTCAGTAATTAAGTGTGTATTTTATTAGGACACCTCACCTACCAGCAATGTTATTCAATAAAAATTGGTCCTTTACAAACTGTGAGCATTCAGTCATGTAGCCCAGATTTTGGACTCAGTAAGACACTAAACATATCTAGAACCAATCTCAGATGTAAGTTTGCAGACAAACTTCCCTTGCCTTGAGGGAGAAACACTTTCTGTTTCTGGTCTGGTTTTACTAATGGAAATAATTGTCCACATTTAAACCTGAAAGAACCAGTCTGCGCCTTCTTCAGATAGAATGCTGCTGTTAGGAATGAATAAACATCAGCCAGTGAGCAAATGGACCTACAGATGGGATGAGAAATTCAGGTAATGAATTACAGAGACTCATTGAACAGACTTGCTTTGATGTGACATTGGAGTGCTGGTGGCAATAAGATGTTGGCCAAGCCCATTTGCTGAAGCATATGGAAAGACAAATTTAACTTTCTAGTGGACGAGCCTGTATAAATGTGTGTGTGTACACACATCAGCCTTTGATCAGTTAATGGAATCCCCATTAGAACACATTTTCAGCCCCAAATGGTTGCTGGTTAAGTTTTTCACTTTTGCTTTACATTCTTTCATAATGTCCTCTGACTTCACAGTCACTCTCCATGCTACTTCAAAGAGAGGTGTATGTTTATCATCCCCATTGTGCCCAGAAGAAGAATAAAAAGGTTTTAAATGGAGCATTGCAAATTTGCTCAGAATATAGATCATTGTGTAGAAGAACGGGGGTATACAAGAGTAGAATTTTATTCATTTAAAGGAGATGTTCTCTATTAAAGACATTTCTCAGGCTCTGGATCCTTCCATAAAGATGAGTGCTGTTTCCCTTCTGATAAGGAGACATTTATCAGAAGACACATCAATTTTTAATTAATCAGCACTCCATTTCTTTTAGACAATAAGAGCTTCATTTTATTTCCAGAAATACACTTGAAGAATGAAAACCCTAGTTCATAGGTGACTCAGTGGTGTAAGCAAAATATTTCAGTGTAAACTACAAGCCAGTCTCAAACCTGATAATCTATCAAGACTCCTTAAAGTTAGGGTATGATCTCATTCTTCCCAAGCATTGATATTGTTGCTTTATTTATGGTTAGCTGCTCCAATTTCAACTTGTAAGTAACAAGAGAAAATTATCCAGCGCAAGACTTCTGGCTGTTGATGGAGGATAGCAGAGCCTGAGGTCCTGGTTTCCCGACCCCTACCTTTGAGGTGAACAGAATGCAGATCAAAACAGGGACAAGGTGACTTGTCAATGGGGTTTTGAGGAAAAAAACCCACCATCACCACCAACAACAAACTTCTGCTTAAATATATCACTTGCGGGGGAGGGGGGAGCAAAATTGAGTTTTCATTGTTCAGAGACTGAGCCTCTTATTCCTAAACTCTCATCTGAATTTTTGAATAATCACAATGAGATCTGGACACGCAGCGTTACTTTTACATAAGACAATCTGGTGCCTGTCGTGTGTGTTTCACCTGGTGGGTCAATGGGTCTCCATTAGTACCCTCACTGCTGTGCAGGGTCCGGCATGTGGCTGCCGGGCATCTGAGGACGATGGCTTCCAGGTGTTAGCCTATAGGAAATCGCTCAAAGTCAATGCAGACGTCAGAGCTCTAGACATTCAGCTGTAAAAGCTTTGCTGGCAAGGTCATGGTTTTGGTATTTGTAGCAGGAACTGAAGAGAAACTCTGAAATTCACTGCCCACATTGTCATGGAGGGGGAGCTGACAAAAGTTTGCCCTATTGAGGAACACATGTTCACACGCAGAAAATGCTCACTGCTCCCCGAAGCAAAAATACAGTTTAAGTGTGTGTTTCAAGGAAAACAAAAACTACCTCTTGAATGTTGTCCGCTTGTGGCAGGTAAATGAGTCTTTTTAAGTGAAGTCCTCTTTTGTCTCTTGGCAACTCAGTGTTTATTTTTTCATGCTCAGTGACAAGAAATTTTCCCCTTCCAAAATTCAAGCCATCTGTGCTATTAGCAACATAATCAATCCTAGCCAATAAATCACTCCACCCAATGTTCTTGACAACACAAATTCTGTAGTATGTTAAAACATTATAATAAATGACAACATGGCATGATCTATGGGGCCTCTAAGAGTTATCCCCTTCATCCAGCTGGCGAAATTGCGGCCTCCAAAATCTTTATAATTTTGACCACTTATGTTTGCTGAACAGACTTGTAAAAATGAGTCAATTTTGTAGGATTTTAAAACCACTCAGCCATAGAAGAAGCTCTCAGCTTTTCTTGAAAGAGACATTGGGATCAAAATGTCTTTTTAATTATTTCTATGGCCACACAGCCAGAGAGTTACTAAAAATCAATAACCTAGAAACCAGTGAATAATGCAAAATGGTTTCTTATAGTAGAAAGTAAAAAAGTGTTTATGGCATGGCCTATTTTGTATATAGTTCTATTTATTGAGGTTATGTTTTAAAAATGAGATATGCTATGAGAATATATAGAGTGGCTGTGGCAAGTATTAAGCCATTAATATCCTCAGACTCCTTAGGGGAGACAGGTTGGGAACAGTCCACTTCAAAAATGCAGAATCAATATAATAAGACTGTGTCCACCACTCCCCAAAATGGCCATAAAGATAAAGTTTCTTCTGCAGATTTGCATTGAGACTCATTACGAATCTTCTCCATTACTTGTTCACAGGTAACTTTTCTTAAGAATCCATCAAGCTTCTGTATTAATAATACATGGTGATTCCAAACACCATAAATGATATCCTATGTACACTTGCAAAAAACCCTCAGGAAACTCGTGGATTAACTCTTACCAGTAATAGAAAAGATATAAAATATTTAAAGGCAGATATAAATAGGAACCTGCAAGCTATCACTAGGCACATAATATTATAGATTGCTTGAGGATTTAAGTCCAACTCTGGCATTTCCCCTGCCATAGTGACAGGAACAGTGTCTATTACGTTGTACAGGTATGCTGCATCAAGAAAACATAATTCAAGAGGGGGCAAAAGCCCAACTAGTGTGCAAGATGTTGAAATGAGCTAGGGGAAATCTTTTTCAAAACTAGAAAATACAGCACAGGTGGTAAAGCTGAGAGCAAGCTGTGTTCTTACACAAGACTGGTAGATATTTGCATACAGAAATGAATCTAATTCACATGGCATATATTTTTGGTGTAAGTGCACAAACACTTAAGGTCATCTACACATAAGACTAGTCAGTCCTGAACACTAAAATTTAGTGCATCATTCTAGAAATATTCTTCTCTCTTGAGTGACAAACTGTCTAACTTTTAAAATATTTTCAAAGGACGTTTCTCAGAATAGCCCTGCCTGCCTCACTCCAGCACCCTTCAACACTTGTCAATCAGTAAATCAATCAATCAGGACCAGATATGCTCCCAAACAATCACTCCAGGGCTTTTGCATTTTGTTAACCAGTGAAATTTCAAAAAAAAATTGAGAATTGACATGTGGTTGTTAATATTTTGCGTTACAAACAGGAATTTAAATAACAGAAACCACTAGTTCCATGTGTTATTTCCAGTGCCTGATAAAAAGTTGCATTTTAGTATAAAATATACACATATATTTTAGATTAAACTATAGTTCTTTCCAAGACTTTTCGAAAAGCTGGAATCCACCCTAATATACTCACATATCTTTACCCATGAGCACCCACAGACTTAAACACAAATGTATGTACATGTAAATGTCCTTTTATTTTATGGATTCAAAACAACCAATCATTCTTTTTATTACCAAAATTTGGTACATTTGGAGAGAGGGGTCACGGCAAAATTTCTAAACCTGGAATAGTACCCTAAGCAGCCAAAGGCTGGTAACATGAGAGCTTTCCCAGTAATAAATCGATTGGAAAACATCCACTAAAGAAGAACCTGGAGTTTTGACATCTATGCCAATTAAGTCATTGTCCTTTTGCTCCAAACCTACCCTTCTATAGAGTGTGATGCCCATGCTGGGATTCAGCAGACTGCACTTCTGCTTTGCCAGCTTGCTCAGCCAGCAGGAGGCATGAAGGGGAAACTGCAAGGCTGTGGAAAAACAAGAACAAACAAACAAACAAACAAACTTGTGCTTTCCTATTTGTTGCCCCTTGAGCTTCCTGTGGGCTTGCAAATGCCTGCTCTGAGCATCGCTCCAACCATGTGTCTTCCTCACCTGGGAAGTAGCAATTCCATCTAGTTGAATCTAATGTGTGGTTTTTCCAATATTTGCAGACCCAACTTCATCATGCTCTTCCCAAGAAACCAGTACCAGCCAGCTGGTTTCCCCTCTTTTAAGTCTCTAAATTGTAACAATCTAATATTGCCTTTCTGTTTCTCAGTCCTAATGAAAGCCACTTCCTACTGTTGCTCCTTCAACAATACCTTAGAGCAGTGTTTGGCAAACTACATCGTGTGGGTTGAATCCTGTCTGCTGCTGGTTTTTGTAGGTACAGGAGTTTGCCCTTATCTTTGAAGGATATATTCAAAGATCCCCAGTGAATGCTTGAAAACACAGATAGGACCAAACCCTATATATACTAGTTTTTTTCCTAGACATACATACCCGTGATAAAGTTTAATTTATAAATTAAGCACAGTAAGAGATTAACCACAGTGACTAATAATAAAATAGAACAAGTATAACAATAGTCTATAATACAAGTTATATGAATGTGGCACTGATAAGTAAAATGAGGATTACTTGAACACAAGCACCGTGACTGCACAACAGTCAATCTGATAAATGAGGTGTCTCCTAAGCCACAAGGGAGCAAGGAATGGATCCCAGGTGGGATGGAGCCAGACAGTTCAAGACTTCATTGCACTACATGGAATGACACGCAATTGAAAAGTTATGAATTTGTTTCTGGAATTTTCCACTTAATATTTTCAGACCCTGGCAGATCTTGGGCAACTGGAACCGCTGAAAGCAAATCTATGGATAAAGGGGGCACTAACATAAAGGTTTATTGAGATGCTCAGGCCCACACCTTGTGCCTGCAGCTACTCTTTTCTTGCTTCAACCTTAGAGTCAAGTAGCTGTGATGACCTGCAAAGCCAAAGTGTTTACTATCTGGCCCCCGTTATAAAATACATTTGCTGATTTCTGACTTAGTTCTTTTTTATATTTTCACTTACTAAACACCTTCCTACTAGTTCACTGTGTTTTTGTTTTAAATATTAAATTTTCTTTGTTCAAATAACTGGGTGAGGTTTCTGTTTTCAGATTGATACCATGTAAAACATTTGCAGTTAACAAGAAATTGGCTAGTAAGAGGATGGCAAAAGAAACCCTGAAAGGGGGCGCAGACCGCAAAACAATCATAGTTTGGAAGGGCCTCCCAAAAGAAGCCAGGAAATCACCAGGCTCTGGAATTGCCACGTTCCTAATGCTAAAGAAAACACAATGAAAAAGTTTTGTACCAAGAAAAAATGATAAATTGTCAGGAGAAACTTTTTAATTGCATATACTAAAATCAGATAAACCTTCAGCAAGAATATTTATGAAGGAGTACCATTGCTGTGGAGACAGATACAAACAACAGATTAAAAGAACAAATTTAAAACCAAACTATAGTTCAATGAAAGTGAATGGTGGGTCTACTTAATATTTTCCTCCTCCCCTCCCTAATAACATTAAATAGACCTTATAAAAGTTAAAAATATGAGCTCAGATTACATCTCCATACAATTTTACATTTCTTTCTTTTATATGGCACTTATTTTGGTTACAAAAAAATAAAAAGCTATGTAAGGATGAGAAAAGAAATATAGGTATCTACTTATTATTTTTGTCCCATCTTTTGACAGAAACCCATTAAGTACATAACTTGTGGGAATAGAGTTTCAACATGATATTCCATTAGGCAACTTATTTTTGGCTGCCTATTAAGAAGTGTTGCCTAATGCACTGTTTTAATGACTGAATCAGGTTTTTCCTACCTGGTACACAAGGAAAGCTTTCTTGGCTTTCTAAAGAAAATGTCAGTAACTACAGAGAGATAATAGTTTTGTCTACCGTCTCTGGAGATTTTGTTGGGAACATTTCCTCTATTTCTTTTTTTGAAATCACTTTGGCCAGGCATTAAAACCTTATTAATATTCTTGGCCTCTGAATATTAGAAGAGCCAGCTAGCCTACCAAGATTTTCCACCAGAATTTGTTGTTGAGTCTTTCATAATATCTAAGAGGATTTTACTTTATACACACACGTATGTACTCACACATACTTCTCTACAGAAAATAGTCATTTCTCTTTACTTTGATATGTCTTAGCACATCCTTAATGTAAACTGGTAACAGCTTTATGATTAAAGCCCAACATTGTCTTTAATTATGAAAAAATATTTGGGTGTGACAAAATTTTATATTAAAAATGTGACAATTGGAGGAAGCTTTGAACATACCCTGGGTATTGAGACAATTTAAAAAATGGTCTGACTTAATGAGAGTAAAACGCCCAGAAAAGAAATATTTCTTATGATATCTTTTCTCTATAAAGGCTGCCTCTATTTCAGGGCTGGCCAACTACGGATGGTGGGCCAAATCTGGCCCAGGGCCTGCTTTTGTAAATAAGGTTTTATTGTAACACAGCCATGCCCATTTGATAATATACTGTCTATGACTGATTTCATACTACATACAAGAGCAGATTTGAGTAGCTGCAACAGACACTGTAAGGCTTTCCAAAGCTAAAATATTTACTTTCTTGTCTTTTGCAGAAAAAAGTTTGCTAACCCTAAGCTAGGTAAATCTGGTATGTCTGATTAGAATATTTGACCTCAAACTTTATCCTGCCTTCCTTCATTAGTGTTCAAAGAACCAAAGGTTGAAACATGTGCATTTATTCCTTCCCGAGTCTCAATATTTCTGATATTCTTCTGCTGCTGTCTGTCTTGACATCTAAGTAGACTCATTTCCCCCTCTCCCTCACCATCCATACTCCTTGATGAGCAAACCTTTCCCCTTCCACTCCTCAACCACCTTCCTCTTCTTTCTCTTCAAACTGGCGCAATTTCCATTGCTCTTCTAGATGATTGCAATAATCTCTAGTACAGAGATCCTACCTCCATGCTTTACCTTCTCCAATCCATTCCCTCATTATAAACAGAGCAATATTCCCAGAATGCAAATTAAATGGCATTCTCTTTATGTATTATTTTATTTATCTTCTTCATCTCTAAGAGTAGTTATTAATTTTGTTATCATAGAACATCGGTATGAGTAGAACCATTCTATGTTTGCTTTATCTAGATAGATTTCACTGGAATTAAATAATAGGTACATAGATAAATAGAGAGAGAGTTAGTTCATTGGAATTAAATAACTGAAATTTGAGATTGTTTTTTGATGACTAAAGAGAGGAATTAGGTTACTCCACTGTTTACCTTAACTCCCTGGGAATCAGACACATTTTTTGTAAGAAGAGAAAATAAAACAAAGTTGAAGTTAGTTCACTTGGAATTATGTATTAATATGGATATGCCCATGAAAGAATGGGGCACATGGGAATTCTTCTTATAAGAATTGGTGGTCTATAGGATAAGGTCTAGAGTTTTAGGATGTAATGATTGGACTCAGGACAACTTTCTCCATGGAATCTCCCATCAATTCATCACATAGTCATTCTGCCTGTGATGATGACACATTCATGGTTTTTTGGTTGTCCTTTGTTCTTTATCACCTCTGAGCATTCTGCATGATGCTTCCTTGGCCTGAAATGCCCTTCCTCATATTGATGCTTAATATACCTCTATTTATTTTTCAAGGCTTGGCTTAAAGGATTCCTACTTGAGGATAGCCTTTTCTAATCTCTCCAATCCACTTTATATATACATATATCCCCTCCTGTTCTCTCCAAATATTGTGTTTATAATTTGGTCAAAGTGATTACCAAATGTTCCCCTTACAACCTGTGCTCAATATTCAATTATTATATTATCATCTTCCCTCCACAGGACCTCACTTTTTTTTCTTCTTTACATCTACAGTGCCTGGGACCCTGCGACATAGTGGATGCCAACAAAATTACTTGTTATATTAATGATTCTCTTTCCAATATTTAAAAAATTAAGCAGAGTGTTGATTACTATTGTACCTCTGCCCTAGCTTCTTCTTAGAAAGAGTAAGACAGAGAAGAAACTTCATTTATACCTGAGAGTTACAAGTTGGGTGCTGTATCTTTCAAATCATTGAATGAATTCTCAAATGATGGTTTTTTGGCTAACAACATTCGTAGCATCATTTGTATTGAACTGTACCTCCCACTGACTAGAAAGTTCCTGCTGTCTATTCTATATGGATAAAGTGACAAATTGACAAAGATTCCTGGAGAATCCCATAAGCTTATAACCATATTAATGGTTATGAACTCTGAAGCACAGCAGATGCCAGATATAAAGCACATGTGTTTTTCAAGACAAGTTTGGGAGGTTGTCTAAAATAAAAGATGCCACCTCCTTCTTTTTAATCCTGCATGTAACAAGCTGCTGAAATTATAATGCTGAAAAAGTCTGTAGCCACTCTCAATTCTGTTATTTTGAACTTTCAGGAATATTTTTAAAATCAGAGTTTGTGTCTTTTTATATATTTGGTAAGTCAATCAACTGATAGTGAAATTTCCAAATAACCAGTTTATATATTGCAATATTACATAATTATCTTTATTTTTAAGTTGAGTTGACTAGTTGTCTATTTCTCATGAAGTAATAGGGTTTAATTAAAGCTCATGACCTAGTACAATGAAAATGCAAGTTTTCACCTTGGAGTCAGTATCTTAAAAATGGTGGGAAGGGTGAATTCATTATAGAAAGAGTTTAAGAGATTTACCATGAGATAATTTAATCTGACCATGAATTGAGAGTGAGAAGTCGATTTCTGGGTTTTCAATAATAGCACAGGAAATAATTAAACTTGATCAGTGACAAGAATTCTGCAAAACTGGCAATGTTAATGGGGCTATTTAGCCTTCAGAAGTTTCCCTGAAAACATAGGGTAATGCCATTAGTGCTAAATTTGCCCACCTGTAGCAAAATCATTTCCTTAGGGCAGAGAAAACGTGAATAGAAACCACAGTGTGATGAAGAAAAAGTCTGGGATGATTTATGTGTGTGGTCTGGCTTGAAAGTGGGTGGCAGAGGTAAGGAAAAAAAAGTAATGACCTTTCCAGGGCTCTTTCATTCCTCTCATTCTATAGAAAGAACAGTGTTCCATGGAACTGGAGTGATAAAATGTGGGCTAAAGGAAAGCATAGCAGGGATTATTGTTAAAATGCTCTCGCAGCAACGGATGAAGAATGTGAGACGCAGTGCCATGATTTTCGCTGGACTGGTATATGTATATCATATATATTGACAGTTGGATAGGAGGAAATAAGATGAAGACAGCCAAATTCTAAGAGTATTTGCCAAAATCCAACAGTTGGAACAATAACTGAATAAGTAAAACTTATTTTATTTAACAAATGTTCACTTAGTGCTTACTATGTATCTGACACTCTTCTATGTGCTTTAAGAATATCAAGTAATTTAATCTTTATAATAATCCTACATGGTATGTACTATTGTCATTGCCATTTTACTAAGGCCCAGAACGATTAATTGTTCTGGGCACATAACTAGTAAGCAGTGAGGCGAGGATTCAAACCAATGCAGTCTGGCTCTTGATGTCAACCTCATCTTCAGAGAAATAAGGAGTAAGGCACCCTGGGAATACACAGCACGGATCGTACAGAGTGTTGATATTAATTAAATGAGTATCGGAGTGATTTTTATAGCACTGGAGTATTTCCTGTAGAGTTCCACCTCACTCCCTCCACTTGCCATTCACCATTGATTGTTCTCCAGGGTAAAGAAAATAAAATTTTAAGAAAAGAAAGAAAGAAGAGAGAAGCAACAGCAAAGTGATCCAGACAATCTGGTGAGATTTGTCTTGATTGAGATATTATTTTTATTAGTGCAGTGGCTCTACAAATAGTGTCGAAATATCAGTTGCTTTAAACAATTTTTATTTTCACAAACGAATGTTTCTTTAATTTTTTGAGAAGCTTTTTGTGACTTAAACCTTCATCTCACCAGATTTCCAGGGAAATGAGAGATGTTTACCCTCTAGCTGAGTTTTGTGTATGAGCAATATATTTCATGTTCTCTTAATTATCTATTCATGGGGCTGCAAAATTCTGTTATGTAGAACAGGTGTAACTTCCTTCCGAATCCGTTGGAATTGGCTGAGCATTTTCTGTGAGAATGTGAGGCGGAAACCTACATGACTTCACTGCCAGTCTCGGGGCCATCCCTTTTGTCAGCAGCTGGGGTACCCCTCTTCTCTGTCCTGTTGCACCTCTTCTGACATTTTGTACATGGGTTTTGGGAAGCCGAACTAACTTAACTATGGTTAACCCCACTCCAGGGCAATCATATTTAACATATGGTTGATCCCTCCCAAATGGTTGACTCCTTTTGTGTCAGGCGGAATTCACATTTTTCGAGCCATCCTAATCTGGATAGTCAGCTAGCCTTGCCTCGGCAACACTGAGAATTGTTTTTGGTTTTCCTTCCTTTTCTTTGTAGATACTTCAGCTGTCAGATCATCAGTCTGTTGGATACATCACTTAAGTACGTGGTGAAATGGACAGCAAGGTGTGCAAGAGAGGAGCTTAGTTCCTATTGTAAAATGATTTCTCAAGGAACACATAAGACAAATACCTCATAAAGGGGATGGCTGCTCAGCCAATTTCATGGAAAGGAGTACCAATGAAAACCTGTGTTTTCAATCCTCTATTAAAGTAGACTTTGGCAAGGCCCAGGCTGAAAGGACAGTCTCTACAATGTTTTGCCTCATCGTGCTAGTCTGGAATGATGTCTACTCTGCCGTGGGTGAGGCAAACCAAGTGTCATAGGGGGACATTATCACATACTAAATTTTACACGTGTGTGTGTGTGTGTGTGTGTGTGGACAAGTAAAATATTGTCAGAATTACTATATTAAGCCCAATGGTTATTACATAAAAGACCTAAGTACGGTGCATAGCCATCAAATGCCTGATTTCTTCACAAAGCTTGTCTTGCTTCCAGGTATGCTTTTGGTTCCTAAGTGTAGTGGACAGTTTAAACAATGATATTTAAACTGAATTACTGGGTCAGCCTAATGGCTTATCTTATTTGTTTCTTTCATTTGTAAAATAAGCTATTTAGAGAGTGTAAAATATAAGTTAATACAGAAGCAGACTGTTATGATTCAGAGAAAATCACATCTTTAAAACTAGGGGGGGTGGAAATAGGAGGAAGTTGGGGGGATAGGGGGTGGGCTGGGATGGGAGTAAAAGACAGAAAACTTTACATGAACAACAATTAAAATGAAATTAAAAAAACAGAGAAGATATACCACAAGAGTTAGGTATCCTGTATTACTAGTACTCCTTTGTAGTTCCGAAGAATTAAGCCATAGATATATAAATATACTTTTCAGATCATTATAGATATAACTTTAAAAGACATTAGAAATTTTTAATACCCCTAAATCTCTTTCTTTCTCTGTCAGTGTGGTTAATCACCTCCTGGCTACATGGTGCAATGAAAAAAAATTGTTTTAAGGCTAAGAAATCTGAATTTCCATTTTGATTCTCCCACTTACTAGCTGTCTGAATTTTGGTAAGCTGCTTAATCAGGCATTTGGCTTTAAATTAATAAATTTGCTATAAAAATAATTTATTAGCAAAGATATTACAATGACCAGATATTGTGTGTCTGATAATTCCTCTATTACTTACTGCATATAAATGCGTCAACTATCAGTTTTCCCTAAGTGGAAAGGAGAAGCACAATTCTTTAAAATGATATGGGTTTGATTTAAACAACCTGGCCACTCTGAAATACCTGTCCCTAAAAAGAGCAAATTTACAAAACCCTAGGACAGGAGCCAACTCAGTGTTGGCTCTTCCCTCTCATCTTGATCTTCTTATCTTTGATAATTGAGAGACCATAGTGCGTGTCCTCAAAAGACAGGAAGTTTGTACATCTGCTGTACTCTGCACCCAGTCTTTATTGGATTACGCAGTATTATCTAAATAAACAAGCTCATACCAAGTACATCCTCTGCACTGAGTGCAGAGCCAGCTGAGTCAGAACATAATTTCTTTGTAGTTTGACTCACCTTCAGGAAGACCAAATACTGAGCTACCTACCAGCTGCAAGTCCCTAAATAGAGCTGCTTTTCAGGGTGTGGCCATCTTTGTGGTGTGTGAAAGAATTCTGATTGAGTCAAAACCTCTTAGAGGCTGATGAAGGTGCTAACGGGAATGAAGGATCTGACACCTGCTTCATTCCCAGCTGTGAAATATATTCAATCAATTTTTATACATTTATACTTATTAGTATATAATTATATATCATAATATATAGTTTAGCATATTATATAACATATAATAGGACTTATTTCATCATGTATAATATATAATATAAACATAATTATATATCAACATATATATTTAAAAGTATGTATATTTATTCATGCACATATGTTCTTATACAACTAGGCACATACTTTTTTTTTCTTTGAGTAATGTATGTCCTGGTAAGTTGAATGATCATACTTAAGAAGATTTAATATAATACTGTAGTTCACCAGTAAAATATCTGCCTACATAAGACTTCTGTGTTTCAGAACAAAAGTTGATTTTTTTCTCTTTCTTAACTTTTCTTCTTTCAGTCTATAATCCAGCTTTATGGGTTCTGTCAGCAACATCTATCACATCAACACAACTGCCACCTTGGTTGATGCTTTTAATTTCCCTCTCACCTAGCATATTGCATAGATATCCAGCACAATTTGCTATTTTCATTCTCATTCTCTTTATTGTCAAATTTAAAACGGTCTTTGCAAAAAGTAAACCAATTCAGGATAAACAGGTTACTTCACCCAAGTTAAGGAATTTTTCATCCTCCTGAAAACATGCAACAGACTCTTCAAATCTCAGGGGCTCACATGCCCAAAGCAGAGGTGTGATGAAACCCAGCCCTTCCTCACCATCCTAGGCTGACCCTGCATGCCAGTGTGGACAATTACAATTACTCCAATGAACTTGATCCTCCAAGTATGCAAATTACCATGATCTGTCACTCCCCATCTTTCTGCCTGACCTAGATTTATGAAATCACTAATCTACTTTCTGTCTCTATAAAGTATGTCTTCTATTTTGGAAATTTTACAAAAATTGAATTGTATAATATGCAGTCTTTGGTGATCAGTTTCTTTCATTTACACTAAGGTTTTAAAGGTTCATCCATGTTGTGGTAAGTTTGTATCTGTACTTCATTCATTTTTATTGACAAATAATATTCCATTGCATGGGTATACCACATTTTTTTGCTCATCCTTTACTTTGAAGATATTTGGATTATTTTTACTTTTTTAGCTGATATAAATACTGTTTATGAACCTTTGTGTACAAGCTTTTATGTAGACATATGTTTTAATTTCTCTTGGGTATGCTCTACCCAAGTGGAATTTCTGGGTCAAATGGTGACTTGGCTTAAATTTTTAGTAACTTCCAATTTTTTCCAAAGTAAGTGCATCATTTTACATTACCATCAGCAATGTTATGAGGATTCAAACTTCTTCACTTCTCAACCACCATTTGTTGTTGACTGTCAGTGGGTGTAAATGGTATCTCCTTGTAAGTCTCCCTTCTTGAAGGGAAAAAAAATAAACAAGCAATTCTCTTTTGCTTTGCTACATGCAGCCCAAATTGTTACCAAGAACGTCTAGTGAGTGAATTCTGCAGCAGAAACTAAGAAAAAAAAAAAACAACTTCTGCTTGTGGTTAGTGGTTTTTCACTGAAAAAATATGACAGAAAGAATTGAAATGACTGAATAGAAGAAACTCTGTAACAGTCTGATGGGTGGATAAACTGTTAGGTTCTTCTCAGTGTGTACCTTGAATACTGGGGCTGTGGCTCTGAGCACCTGGGACCCTTGACTGACTTAAGGACAGAAAACAGAGCAACTTCTTTCATTCCTGTTCCCTCAACATATTTGGAAAAGCTGAAAATTTGATGGACCACTGGGAAATCAACAGATGAATCTATATAGAAGCCAAATCATCTCAGATCAAGTGTCCAGAGCAGTAGGCTGCAGTGAAGGCTTTTGCTCAAAACTCCTTGTCACTCTTGTGCCCTGGATTTCCTATTAGACTCGGATTGATAGTGGTCAGGAACACAACACTGTGACACATGGCTTTCCAAACAGACAGTGTTTTATGCTTGGCGTTTCTTTCATCGAGAAGCTAATTCAGTGCTGTCCATTTAAATTAGGGGATAATTCGAATGTCTTATTGAACAACTACTCAATGAAATTACACGATGTCCATAATTCTCAGAAAATCCCCCAAATACCCAAAATAGGCTTAGATCAGTGGATAACAAAAGAAGCAGCAAATATTCTGTGTAGGGCATGTTGGAATATTTCTAGTTGTATCTCCCAGTGGACCCATGTTTGAAATAGCCCAGCTCTCTCTCTTAGTCGATATTTTCTGGTGCAAGAAATTCACTCAGAATTGTACCACTAAGAGAGGATTTTATAATAATACAATGAAACACTGGAACTGAATTCCATATGGTGAGTCATCAGGAAAACTTAATATGAGAAGACACTGGAACAATTAATTTTCTTTCCTTGTTGCAGGACTGCATATTTTTCTATCCCCCTGCTCATTAGAATTCTGATATTTTTCTCTCCACTCTGCATTGTCTCTCCCTCTGTCTCAGTGTGTAAGTGGGAAGAGACATTGATCTGTGAGCAATAAACAAAGGCAAAAGACCAAAGGAAAGACAGTTGAAGTGTTCAGCTAAGGGCAGTGGATATTAAGCAGGAATTTAAGGACAAGTGGGAACTGCTAATAGCCTGATTAAGAGACAGAATGAGCTACAACAGGGGCAGTTCTAAAACAAATCACAGAAGTGTAGTGAGTTTTCAGGGCTTTCTTTTTACATGCCATCTGGTGTGTTTTACCAAACCAGGAGCAAACTCTTAAAGGGATTACTCTAACCTTAAAAATGTATCCCCACTTTTCAGAGTTGGCATGAGTATTTAAGCGTACATATTCTCTAGCCTTTATGAAATCACAATGTCACTTTTAAGTAATTGTGGTGGATATACGTGACATTCCCCTTAAATTTTATAAAACTGTGAGGCTTTTCGGAAGCATAAAAGATATTGCTTATTTAAGCTGGAAATGGGAGGGATTTAAACTAAATGAATAAATATATCTGTGCAGCTTTATTCAATGTTAAGATTCTATGTAAGACAGAACTAAATGCTTTCTACAGAATTAGAGCTCTTCTTAAGGGGGTGAATTCGCTCAAGATGTGCATTAATACTCTGGAAACACATTGCTTGTCACTTCTTACTGCTTGGTGCTTAATTAAAAGGGATGTCAGACACTTCTGAAAAGGCTCTGGTAAATTGTCAAATTCAACAAAGGAAAGAAAATTTTAGATAAAAAGCACCTTATGTAAATTATGCTTTCCCCCTAGCCCAATTTCCTTCCTTCTTCTAACCACTGTTATCGTCATATTAGGTGACTTTTGTCTGGTATTTAAAAATGAAATATGATTCTCTTATTCATTCCTTGGCAACATTCCCTGAAATATTCTGTTAAGTGTTTTCAATTATATGCCAGTCCCCATAGGATCTTAGTAAGAGGTTTTAAAAAGATATTTTATCTAGCATATGATATGTTGCAGTTTGAATACTATTCATGTTGCAATAAATACAGGTAAATTAAGTGATGTTAAAAATCTTATAACTTTAAATCAATAAATTTGTGTGTGGTTGAACATACATACCAACAAGTTTAAGATGTTAAAGGATCATTTCAAACCTTCGCATTAGAAGTACCATCAAATTTATAAGCAACAAAATTACAACATATTAAAACTAAAATTATCACTGTAACAAATGGATGTTGGTTTGAAATGTCATCAGGACCTTCCCATGTTTAATGTAAAATAGGTCCCTCTACCTGGAGGGCAGGGAGGGACAGAAGAAAAAGGCAGACCATTCCAGATCGGTCGGTGGCAGTTTTAATAAACCAGATAACTTACATACATACGAGACTTGGCTTGTATGCTCCAAGATGAGTGGATTCCCACAGCCAGCCACCATAATCCTAAGGTTTATACAGAGGCCTTCATTGAATTGTGTCACATATACCATTCAGATAGTCTCAACACCACATTTCTATCTTAAGACTATATCCTTGGGGGAGCTTCTGGAACCAGGGAAGGAAAGGAAAATGACATTGCAAGGACAGGGGAGGGTGTGGGAGTCTCTAATTGCCCAGGTCCACTCACTGGTCAACTGGTGGTCACTTCTGCTTGATGATCTCTGCCAACACTGGACTCCTGGTATTACTTGGTTGGATGTAATTTTTTTAAAGTTATATAGAAAACAAGTTGTTTATTAACACTTAACTTGTTAAAATTAAAAGTAAAAATGTTTTTCTTACATGTTGGATACCAGTGTTATTTGCTGGAAACTGCTGTGTAATAACAAAGAGAACTCTTGGGTTCTAGGCCAAGCATCATAATTTTCCAGATGCGCAGCCTCTTACAGAGTATTTACGTATTCTGTATTTTAATTTCTCCACCTTTACAATGGGGATAATAACATGGATCCGGCCTATCCTATGAGAGTACAGCAATATTTAAATGGCAAAATGGATCCCCAAGGCTATGTGAATTGCTAACACGCTGCGTTAACAGTAAGGCGGCATTATCTGTTTCTCTTCAGTTGGAATAGATTCCTGCCACTCTTCAACGAAAGGCGGATTTAAAATGGGTCTTTGTTTACAACTTTCCTCCAACTCTCTTGGCTATACAAGCAAAGAAAAAGGCTATCAGGGTCTAGTTTGGCTGGCTGTCACATTTTTAATTTGTCGTCATGTTTTACTCACTTCATAAAGTACTTAGAGACTTATGACCTATGAGTTCAGGAAGTAAGACAGGTGGGAATGGGAACAAATGCTAATCTGAAAATCTAGGGCTGAATTATGATAATCAACATAAAATGAATCAGAAAAGTGAAGATTTTTATAATTGCATATCTATTTTAATGATTCTTGGAGTATTTATAAAATCAAGGCATAGTTATAAAATATTTAATAGAACATAAGTGAAAGTTATAAATGCAGTTTTAGAATATTAACATCAAGAGTTTACAAATTTATTTTAATTTGGAAAATGCATAAATTATCCAAAGAAATCAACCCTGTCAACTTTCTATTTTGGTAGATTAACTAGACTGGGTGTGTTACCACTGGGAAAACACCTTGCTTGGTCATTAAATTAAAAAAAAAGGTAAAATCCTTTGTCATTTGCCATAAGAATAAATACTGTAATAAGTAATTGTTCTTTGAGTAGTAGCTTCTCAAAAGAGTCATTTCATTCCTTTTTTGAATGTTTCACAAATTTGAATATTCCCAAAAGACAGAAGTATTGCTTCAGCATGAATAAGATGATTATAGGATGACAGAATTTTTCCTGAGAGCCATTTCAAGAGTCGTTATATATACTTTGTCCACTTGCAGTTGGTTGCCAGATGCATGAAGCTATGAGACTACTATTTAAAATAAAACAGAATAATTATGGAAAATGATCAGTTGCAAATGGGAAAAAGAAGTCTACATGTTAGATTTTTAAAAATGTATATTTGCTTCTAAGATCACGTGACCTGATGGTTATACCCATTGACTTTTCGGTTTTCCTTCATGTCTCTCACTGACTTACAGGATATGAAGATTAGGTGTCTGTTGTACAGTACTCACTTTCAGTCCTGTGTAGGTCTTAGCAATTGAGCTCCAAAGAATATTTTCCCCCAACTGTGCAATAAACACAGATCTACCATTTATAATTTTCTGTTGCCTCATATTAAGGAAGAAACTTTTTTAGGTAGCCTTAAAATAACTTTCCCACAGAAAATCTGCTCTTTGGGGAAAAAAGTTACCTAATTGTACCTGAGTGTACTGTCCAAGCTGTTCATGGACACAAACATTTTATTGCTTTGGACAATAAACTTTGATCATCAGGTGACAATGGATGTGCATTAATTATTTTTTGATGAACAAAAATGAAAGAGAAAAGTATGTTTTACTATCAGAGTGTCTACCTCCAAAATTTGCTTGAAATTGGCAAAAAGAGATAGAGAATGCTGTTGACCATTTATTTATTTACCCTCCTATGAATCCTGAGTTGCCATCTGGATAGCTTCGGTTTGGAGCTAGATAGGCTCTGGCTAAGCATGAGGATTATTTATTTATTCAGATATGTATTCAATAAATGCTATGTACTAGGCATTGTAAACATAAGCGACGTTGGAGTTTATGAAATAAGCAAAGGCCCCCAAATCCCTGTTCTATATAGTCTTACATTCTATTATCTATCTGCTAAAGGAAGCTACTTCTTGTGGAGGTGACATTTGAGCTGAGTTCTGGACAATGAAAATGAAGAGTTTCTGGGCAGAGAGATCAGCAAGTAGAAATCCTGGGGAGGAAATGAGGTTGATATATTTGAGGAAATAAAAGAAAACCAATGTGGCCAAAGTGGAAGGGAAAAAGGGATTGTGTTATAAGGTAAGGTCAGAGACAATGAGCATTCCTCTAGTTGTGAGAAATGCACTTTTCCCCTTTCTTTCTTTTATTTTTTCTTACCTAAAAAATAGAAGTTAAAACATAGTAAAAAAAATCATTGCAGCTAACAACTCATGCCATCACTAGGATATCCCTGGCATGTTTTGCCCAGCTATCCTGACATTAGCAAAGAAGAAAATCGCCACTGTGTTGGCCTTGCTCTGCTTGATGGACACTTCTCTGCTGGATGATTCATGAAATTCAGGGAAAGAAAGTTCACCTGATCTACCGGCTGAAGATATTGTAAAAATTTGGCAAGAAGAGATATAAAAATTTTTATATTTTTTAATGTAGGAGGAATAAATAGTGCCTAAAAATCTAAGGATTTGGCTCTTAAGAAGAAATTACTCCACTCATCTAGATAATTTTCTACAGTAGAAACAGCATGTGACCATCAGTATCTTCAACTCCCCCTGCATTTTCTCTTAGGTAGAGCAGACTTCTGATTACAGCATCGTATTTTTTAAATATTCGAAATAGTACATGTTACCAAACAACATTGAGAATAACAATTTTTAATCTAGACTTTGAGAGTTGAGTGAACCTTTTGAAATTGTATATGTAATTTTTGTGTAGCTATACGTATACAAGGAAGACACTACAGTATAGTGGGCTATGGAGATGAGTAGATTCTCAAGTCACATTACTTGGGTTTAAATCCCAGCACTGCTGCTTATTAGCATGTGACCTTTGACGAGTTACTGATCTGTGCCACCATCGATTCACCTGAAGAATATATATAACAATTCTATCTGATAGAATTGTTTTGATGCTTAAATGATTTAATAAGTATCTAACACAATGATTTTCAACCATTGTGTCACAAGAATTTTTAAAACATGCAGTACCTGACTACTTAGGCAATCTTTTCCCTTAGACTATCAAACAAAAAATGAAAGAACCAACACAATAACCATTCAACGTGGATGAATTAAAATTATAACTATTTTTTCTCAGATTGGCAAAAAATATATTTTTGGCATGTCGCAGAATTTTAGTGATTAGTTTATGTGTGCCACAAGATGAAAAAGGCTGAAAATTACTGATCTAACATACAGTACAATGCTTGAAACATAATGAATACTTCTTACTATGTGAATTTTCCTGGGAAGAATATTCATGCAAAACAGTTTTGCAACTTTTCCAATGAAGTTAAGAACAACTATCTTTAGTAAAGATGATTTTTTAAAGAGGCAATAGTCTAACATGTTGAGGTAATTAAAATACTCTGTGCATGTTATTTCTTTTCTAAGTATATACTCTTTATTCTGATCTTGTTTCAGAACCTCTAAAGTTTACATCTTACCTTCATTTATTATTAATTTCTCTGTGTCCCATTAAAGATTTTGTTTAAGTAAAAATAATAGTATGTACTTAGACTTAAAACCTACATCTGATACAAAATTATATATCATGAAGGGGAAAAACTGTAGTCTAAATAGAATTTTAGAAATAATCTTCAGTTAAAGTAATTATGAGTCAAAAAGTCCTCTCTCTTTTTTAAGTTAATATATTTTTCTACTGAACTCCCAATATAATCACCTTTTACTAATCTCAAAATACAGAGCACTCCCCACCAATAATAACTTCAACTGTGTATGTCTGTGGTGAGCACCTGTTGGAGAGAGGGCTTTCGAAAACTTTAAAGCGAGAAGTGTTCATCTGCATTGAGTTTTTCGTTTTCTCTTTAACACTTCTAAAGATGCGCAGGATTGCCTCAGGAGTCATGATTGTGTCTGAAGCCTGTTCGACGTCTCATCCCTGTGTTGAGGTCTGTAGTTGTGTTGTAGTAAAGCTGAAGAGTGTTTTTCTTGGTGCATGAAGTAGGCAAACTTTTATTTAAAAAATGTTGTGAATTGTGGTCACCTCTCAACAATCATCTTTTTCAAAGCCTGTTTAACATATAATGTTGCTGAAATAAAATGTGTGTTTATATGTCTGTATACATGCAACAAAAAATCAGAAAACTATTCAAATCAAATAGGAAATAATTTATTTTAATCACACCCAGAGTCAAATAAGTATCTGTGTGCTAGCCTGGGAGTCTAACACTTATTAATCACATTATCCATGAACAAAAGCATTCCATTATTCAAATCATCAACTTACAGGTAAAGTGTCTGTAAGCAGGTGGTCTCTAAATATAGATCGACATTTCAGCCAGTACTTTTTAGTGCTTTTTCTCCCTCTACCTCCAAATATACACCTCTCCTTTCTATTCTGTTTTGGCTTTCTAGCAAATTTTCCCAGGAGCATATCATTTTATCTCTATTAATCAGACTGACAGAATCTGGGACCACATCTCTTCAATTTGTCCATGCTGCATTGAATTATGGCTGCTAATAACAGGACTCCAAGCAACAAGATGAAGCCGATTCAGTATCGACTTATACCATCGCCCCTAGTCTTGACCTGGACCCAACCAACTGAGCAAATTCCACAAACCATCAGCATCTAACTAGGAAGTCCAGATGGCTTTCTCCTTAAGTTTCTATATTAACCATTAGTGATTGCACAGGCTCTGCCTTAGCTTGCCAGAAGGAAGTCTGTGCATCATTTATAAAGAGCCTGGCCAGTGAGTTGAGGCTGATCTGGATCCCTTCCAAGGCCAAGGTGGTATAATTGATCAAATTAAATAAAGTCAGGGAAAAACAGATTTCATTATTCACTCTTGTAAATGGATGGCTAATGTAGTTTGGGCAAAGGAGGTATATTAATGTCTGACTTCCACATGTGGCATAGAATTCCAAGGCCACATGGTGACTCTGGAAAGAAAGTGCTGTTTACAACTGTTGGGGTCCACTTTGTGGGAGCTACGTCATTCAGGGGGCATAAGTTAACAGAGTCCCCAAGGCAGTATCCCAGCTCATAGGTCTTAGGGTTTTGTTCTATTCAAATAATTGAGTCTAGTACAATACTTGCATTTTCAAGGTAGTAAGTCAAATCTATTCTGTTTATCAATGCCACCACCTGGGTAGCATTCATCTTCTCTGTGGTATGACTGAGAATGGTGAGGTGGGGAGCACAGCAACAATAGGAGGAGCAGAAAATGAGGTATTTTCTTTATCTAATAAACTCTCAGTGAGGTTAAAATGAACCATGATGGTCCCTATTCGGGTGACTCGGTTGGTTGGTTGGTTGGAGTGTCATCCGGTACATCAAGAAGTTGCAGGTTTGAGTCCTGGTCAGAGCACACACCTAGGTTGTGGGTTTGGTCCCTGGTTGGGACATGTAGGAGAGGCAACTGATCAACGTTTCTCTTTCAGATTGATGTTTCTCTTTTTCTGTCTCTCTAAAATCAGTTAAAAAAGAAAAAAAGAAACATATCCTTGGGCAAGGATTAAACAAAGAACAAGGAACCATAATGTCATCATGGTCAGAGCATTTTGGTAGGAGATGATATACCTAAATAATTCAATGAAATTTGAGGGATGTGCACCAGTTTGGAAGAGCTGTATTGGGGTGTCTTTCTTCACAAGGAAGGTGCCAGGGGCAATCCTGAAAGATGAAAGATCGCAACGGCCCTCTGTCCCCTCCGAGTTGCTGTGCTGTCCCTCTATCACCACAGAATGAGAGTCACTGTACTATCACCTTTTTTTTCTGATTATCTCCCAACTCACCCTCAAACCTTTCATCTGGAATGGCCAGGAGCAAGAGGGATTCTGGCACTTTTACAAAACTTAACCAAGATTAAGTATGAAGCTTCTAGGACCCTTTTGCTGAGGCTTTGACCTGGAGAATGCAACAGGCAGACTGAGCCGGTGTTATTCTTTTGGTAAAGGAAGGGAGACACATTATGCCCAGGATGGTCAGGGCATAATCCTGAATTTTCATAATAGGTCTATATTCTTAGTCCTATTCAAATAATTGAATCTAGTTCTTGTGTTTCGAAGGTAGTCAATTGAATCTATTCTGTCTACAACCACCTGGGGGGCATTCATCTCCTGAATAATATGACTGAGAATGGTGAGGTGGGGTGCACTTTTTATCCTAATCATCACCTGAGAAGCAGCTGAGAGAGAATGATCTCCTGGGGACAGCTGTATATAGTGACCAAATTGCCATACCACTGTGTGTGGTCCAGGGTGTGATGAGGGAAGTAGACAAATCTTTTCAAGTCAGGTTTTGAGGAGGCTGTTCCCTGACTCAATAATCCCTGCAAATAGTTGATTCCTGTAAACAGATAACATTGAAATTCCATCACACATTTTGACTGTCAGCCCACTATTGAGTGGCTTTTGTGATAAAACCTACATGGTTGTCAAATTGCAAATGGCCCAGAAAGTCTAAACCTTGACATTGATTAGTTTCAATGGTCACAGTGGTGCTACTGGAGCTGGCTGATTGGACTGGAACAGCAATACTGTATTTTGAAAAAGTGTCAAAAGTGGTGATGCACTATTGATAGCCTTCAGAGGAATCAAAGATCAGATGTAACCACTCTGCCAGGAGCAGGTGTGAACCGCTGCTCATGTGATTTAGCCTCTCCCACTGCAAGACAGATGGGTCAGCTCCAGCAGGTTTCACACCTTTGTCATTCCCGGTGGCCTCTGCATCAGAAGAATAGAGTTCTTTACTTTGTGCTTAGCATACAGGGGTGACTGCCTATCATACTTGGTACAATGATGGGTCCAAACTACAGTGGAGGCAGTCTGGGGGTAGTGCTGTGATCGACAGCTTGATTCCAGTTGATCTTTTGCAGAGAAGCCCTGGAGTTAGTGGCTTTTCACCAGTTGCAGAGAACGGGATAAACATTCCCCCAGAGGATTACATCTGGAATAAAAGCTTTGGAAATCAGAGGGCAGAGGCACCTGTGCTAAACTATTGAAGAAGCCATTGGTGTCAAATGGCAGGGAAAATTTTCCAATTTTCTACATGCTGCTCCTCCCAGTCAGAGGAATCTCTCCTGACACTTATGAGAAAAGGTTATACAAGCATATAGCCCATTATATGTAACATTCGGATGCAGAAACCACAATAAAAGTACATTGAATTGGCTGAAGGGATGCATTCGTGAGATTACATTAGCCTCTCAACTTCACTGTGAACACTTCCCAAACCACATCAGGTGAATCCAGTCCCTTAGCAACTGGGAAAGATGGTGATTTTGATTTTGGTATTTGTGTCCCACAAATCCATGATACCTTCTCCTTCCCCTCCACGGGGTTCCTCAGCATCTCTAGATATTAGACTGGCTAAAAATTTTGTTTGTTTTTTTCCCTAAGATGGCTCTAGTAGTGCTTAGTTGTCTATAACTTCATTCAAAACAATTTCATTAGATTGTATTGAGACAATTGTCATATCAGTATGCATTTAAAACAAAGCATGAAAATTGGTGGATTTTTGTGTAGCCATTTTAATATTGAACATGAAAGAAAATAATGCAAAATTTTCAGCATATTATGCTTTATTATTTCAAGAAAGGTAAAAAAAGCACCTAAAATGCAAAAAACAAAAAAGAAAGAAAAGGAAAAAAAAAGATTTGTACAACATGGAGAAGGTGCCATGATTGATCAAACGTATCAAAAGTGGTTTGCAAAGTTTGCTAGTGATTTCTCACTGGACAATGCTCCACGGTCAGCTAGATCAGTTGAAGTTGTTAGCGACCAAATCGAGACATTAACTGAGAACAATCAACGTTATACCATGTGAGAGATAGGCTGGTGTACTAAAATATCCAAGTCAATAAAGTTACTGGTGAAAAAAAAATGTGTCTTAAAAAATGTCTTATTTTATGGAAATAACTAAACAAAATTTTTGGTCAACAAAGATTCATAAAAATCTTTACTCCTCCGTGGAGATGCGGAAACCTTGGCCCAACCCTTGATCATTTTTTTTCTTAAAGAACTTAGGTCATGGAGTAGGGGGAAGGTGGTCAGGAGATACTGAGGGAGAAAGTAGCTCTATGCCAGGAAGCAAGGCAAATGGCATCTCATGGCTCAACCAAATGAATGTCATGTACTTTCTGTCCACCCAAGTCCAATATGAATTTTGCAGCTGAGTCCCTTCCTTCCTTCTCCAGCTTGGAGTTAGCCTGCTACAGTTTTATGTATATAAACTTACAAAGATGTGAGCCTCCTGAGTCAGAAACAAAGAACTTTATCATTCATGGAGCAGCAGGCCTCATGACCTCAATGTTCCCACTGATTCCTCATGTCCCCGAAGTTTCAAGGAGTGACACAGAGAGACTCCTGTGGAAGCTGTGCCCACAGTGGGTTTGTGTCACAGCTGAAGGAACCTGAGCTTAGGAAACCCCAATCTGTGATAAGGGGCTGCAAGCAAAGCTGTGCAACTTTTGCTCCAGAGAGACACACTATCTTTATTATAATAGACAGCAAACAAACTTGTCCCCTGCTCCAAAAGAAAGACAACAATCTCTTTCTTCCGAAGCTGTTCTCTGTATAAACATCCCTGAAAAGTAGACCATGACGAAAGGCTCTCAGTAGCACTGCTTTGAAGATGTTCAGTTATGGGAGTGACTCATGGAGAACTGTCTCCCCAAATACCTAATTAAGCATGCTGTTGGGATGATTAAATGAGATAAGATGGTTTACAAAGCAATTAATGAGTATCAGTTATCATTACTATGTTGTTATCATAATTCTTGTAGAGAAAAACATTTTAAAATAGTTGAATTATCTTTTTTCAACTACATTTGACAATCAATATTATTTTATGTTAATTTCAGCTATGCAGCATCCTGGTTAAATATTTACATAATTTATGAAGCAGTCTCCTGATAATTCTAGTACCCATCTAGTACCATACGTAGTTTTTACAACATTATTGACTATATTCCCTATACTGTACTTCGCATACCCATGACTACATTGTATCTGCCAATTTGTACCTTTTTCACCCAGCCCCCAACAGCCTTCCAGTCTGGAAAACATCAACCTGTATCTCTGTATCTATGGGTCTGTTTTGTTTTATTCATTCATTTATTTGGTTCTTTAGATTCCACAATTGAGAGAAATAATCTGGTATTTGTATTGTTCCGTGTGACTTATTTCACTTAGTATTATACCCTCTAGGTTTATCCATGCTCTCACAAAATGTAAGATTCGTTCTTTCTTATGGCCAGTAATATTCCATTGCATATATGTGCCATATCTTCTTTTTTCTTACATTAAATAGGTGCAATTAATTGTAAGTTACACCTCAGTAAACTTGATTAAAATCTGTTGGCAATTCTTACATTTAAGTCTCCTTTTTTATGGTTGTTCAAGTACAGCTGTCTCCATTTTCCCATCACCAATGTACTACATCTTCTTATTCACTCGTCTATTGATGGGCACTTAGGCTGCTTCCATATCTTGGCTTTTTTATAAATAATGTTGCAATGAACATAGGGGTGCATATGTCTTTTCAAATTAGAGTTGTGGATTTCCTTGGACATGTACTCAGAAATGGAATGTCTGGGTCGTAAGGCAGTTCTATTTTTAATTTTTGAGAGTCTTTTATACTGTTTCCATAAAGGCTGCATTATTATGTTGCATTTATAATTCTTACAGAGGAAAGCTTACTTTTAAAAATGAAGTTAATTTAAAGACATTTTGCTATATTGAATTTTATCTTCTTCTTTGTTAAAAAAATCTAACTACATACATAAGTAATGCTTTGAAAGCCAAAAGAACTATGTATGCCTAGAGAAGGTAAACATGATATTTAAGTTTTAGTATGCAGAAAATTCTATAGATGGTATATATGCTTATAAGGCAGCTCCTGAACTCAATACTAAGTGCATTTATGCATTTTAATATGATTATGGTTTTTCTTTTACAGTATAACAGTCCAAATTAAAGGTTTTATGTTAATACATAGGAAATATATTATTAGCAAATATATTAAATAACATAGCAAATATATTAGCAAATAATAAAGTAAGTTATTAGCAAAACCTTTTTGTAAGAAAGCAAATAAATTTTTGTGTTCATTTCAGAGATGTTAGTAGTGAGGCTATATGTGTGTTTGTACAAACACTGATATTTATAGGTCTCTTGTATGAGTTATAAATTCTTGATTTTTCAAAGTTCGGGAAATATTTGTCCTGGTCATCTGCTGCTTCCCATCTCTGTCACAGTCCCACAGCTTCATCATTGGACCTAAGGTCTGTGGAGATTTTCATCGAAAATAGAGTGTCTGTTTTTGTAGTACCACTCAAGTTAGCCTTAATATCTTAATATTCTTTCAACGATGTTTTTTAAACCTCACCGAGGACATTTTTTTTTTCATTGCTTTTAGAGAGAGAGGAAGGGAGAGAAACACTGATGCACACAAGAGAAGCATTGGTTAAAGTTTGCCTACTGTAAGTGCCTGGACCAGGATTGAACCTGCAACCTAAGTATGTGCCCTGCCTGGGAATCAAAGCAGCAACCTTTCAGTCATGGGATGATGCTTCAGCCAACTGAGCCATACCACCCAGGGCTTAATATCCTTTTAAAAGTTTTCATTATGGAAAATTTTAAACATACACAAACGTACAGAAAATACTATAAGGAACGTCTTTTACCCACCATCCAAATTCAATAAGTATCAATTTGAACCCAATTTTGTTTTATCTCTACTCCCATGCAACATGACCCTCTTCTCTCCAAATTATGTTGAAGCTTATCTGAGGTAGACTATTATTTCACCAGTAAATATTTTAGTAAATGCCTCTGATACTTGAGGACTGGGTTTTAAAGACAGCCACAATACCTGAATCACACTTAGAACTTAACAATAATTTCTTATATCATTAAATATCTGGTCAAGTTCATATTTCCCCAATTACCTTATGATTTAATTTCACTGCCATTTGGTTGTTTAATTAATTAATTAATTAGTTAATTAATAGATACCTCTGAAAGGAATCCAAATAAAGTCCCTTTGTGGAGATATGCATGTGTTTCTCAGGCCTCCCTTAATACATTTGGTTTCACGTGGCAACTTTTTTTGGTGAAGAATCCTGACCATTTGTCCTGTGGACTTCTCCATACATGGGATTTTCCTGGTTTTATCTTTGTGGTTTCATTTGCCATATTCTTGGTCTCTTGCATCTTTTGTATGGAAAGACCTGATAAAAGTCAAGCTTAGTTTAGTTTTTAGTGGTTTGTTTATTTTGATGAGACAACCTCACAGTGAAATTGTGTAGGAGGTGATGCTATGAACAACTGGTGATCAGTGCCAGATCCATTTTTATAAGAACTTAGAACATGGAGATAATCTAAATTAAATTTTTCTGTAAAGAGAAACTTCCTCTCCTCAAGGACTTGGTTCTCCTTTGGTACTGCTTACAAAGAAAAGGCAGGACAATTGCTTGCATTTGTCCCTTTATTTTCCAGTTTGCATAATGATGAAATGGTTTCTTAGCATCCAAAGTGATCGATTAGTTTTTCTAATTATTAGTATAACTTCCCAAATTTAAACATATTTGATTTTCTAGTAAAGCCAGGTTTATATGATCTTTACTGAGGTTTAAATTGTTCCATTTTTGGCTGTTGAGATTGGTTGCTAAACCTTTTGATGTGAAGCATCTTCTTTTCTTATGTAATAAGATAGTTATGCTCATTTTATATAGTTCTGCCCCAGATTTGGAATAAGTCATTTATTCAGGAAGTCTTATATTTGTTAATGGGAACTATATCGATAGGTCAAAGTCATGGCTATTAAGAGGAGAAAACACGTACTCCAGATTGGGTAATCCAGGAGACCAGCAAATTACTGCATCATGTTTAATATTAGACAAAGGAAGACAGGAGAAGTAGATGTTAGAAGAATGTCCGCTTTTCTGCTATACTTAATAGATCATAGTATTCATTGTCTCCAAAAAGCAAAAGAAACATTTAAGCCAAATCACATCCTTTGTTTTAGATAGAGGAACATAGTTGTTACTGTGCCTGAGAACGCATTCATAACTTCAGGATTTTTCTTAAGTGAAAAAGTCTTAGTATTGCTCTCAAATGCCCACTTTAATACTGGTTTTGCTTTAAGATGTTTAAAAAACCAGGTGTGGTTCCTACTGATGTGACTGATTAAATAATGTTCCTCTTCATTTTGTTTATGCAGCCTTATTTGAACTGCTTGCTCTAGCCTGTTTTAAGCTTGATACCCTATTTTGGTCTATTTCTGTGGGTTTGAAAGTAAGGAAAGAGCTGAAGTGAGCAGAAATGTATGTTATCCTCTGCAATCCCCAGTGCTGGGGCAGCTCTGCAATTGGTGACCTGCAATCACACAGCCTGTGGACGGGCAGCTCCTGGCTTGGATGTGCATTTTGATGAGGCTCCCGTGACAAATGTAATGGAAGGCTCCAGCTAGCTGATGCGTAGCTGGCCTCCTGTCCTCATTTAACACACAATGCAGTCCTCATTTCATATACCATAGGCTATTTATGGATTCTGGTCAGACTAACTCAGGAAATAAGATATATTTTTGGCTTGTTTAATAAAACTGGACACATAGAAAAAGGGGGGGAAGAATTACTCAAACTCTCAGCCACATTTTAGCATACAGATGGTCATATAGGAGGTGTTACTTGCAAAAAAAAAAAAATGAGTTGATCAGGAAGATTTGCTTCACTGAATTTTGATTTTGTTTCCAGCAGATCTCCTCACATGGCATTGTTTATGCAGATAGACCCTCTTTTCAGAAACCGTCTGGCTTCAGAAAACCCCTGTCAGTAGAACATAAAAGCTAAGTTGTACAGCAGCAGTTAGCAGACCTGAAAGACCGGCTGAATGGAGCGATGGATGCAATACGCAGGCAGGCAGCGAACAGAGGAGCCATTCTTCTCCAGGTCCCAGTGGTGGGCAGAGAGGCAACGGACCCCCGAGGAAGACAGAGAAAACTGGAGAAAGAGGCAGTCACCTTTCTTCTAGAAAAAAAGAAAAACCTCAAGTAGCAGTAGCCCAGGATTTTATACATTCGTGAACTGAAAAGACAAAAACAGATTTCATCCTTTTTACTATATTTTTATTGGCCCTGACATATGAAATATTTTTGTCTCCCATTCCATCATTTACTTCTCTTAGATAAGATTTAGGGAAAGAAGGAAAGAGTATTATTTAATCACTTATAAATAATGAAACAAGCTTTTGCTTCCATTTTATTTTTCATTTGTACCCTGACTAGCATTTCTTATAGGAACAAAAGAGTAAATTTTATTAATATTGATAGCAGAGGTGAAATGGGAAAACTTGGTAATCTGTATTTTTCTGGTTAGTGTGCTAGGCACAAAAAGCTGGAAATCTCCATTTTCTCTATTTAGTTTCTGTTTGCTTGTACTTACATGTGTTTAAATGCATAAAGCGATAGAGCTGTCAGTATATATTGTATGTACACCATTCATGGATTGTTCTAAAAATATAAATACTGCACTAAAAACAAGGACTTTACAAATGAAGCAGCAGGAAACAGAGAGAGCATATACATTCTGAAGTATATATTTTTTCCCATGGAATACAGCTTTTCCTAGAGATTTTCCTGATTGTTAAGAATTGTAAAATCAAATAGGGTATAAGGGGATAAATGGTAGTAGCAAAAAATACGATAAAAATAGACCACTAAACAGAAAAAAAAATCATAAAATCAGAGGTGGTTAAGACACTTTTTATCAACAGATTGGTTAATGGTTGATTTAATTTTCCCATGCATCACTTATTATAAGTTGGTTAGTAAAAACTTCAATTTTCTTTTTTCTGTATGAGTGAATATTTTTCTTAACTGAATACATAAATATATGTAATGATATACATTGTATAATGTAATATAATAGTGTATAAATACAGAAAATATTGATGCTCCAATAACGAATACATAATTTTACTTCAACATAGAATAGGGGTTATTACATCTATTTTGGCCATGTCGTTCAGAGTATTATTTATGTTTTAAACTGGTATAGAAAGCCATCCATTCTTCTGATCAGGAATAAAATAGAAAGTAAAACCCTAGGCCAAGCTACATAGGGATATTTCATTTTAATAGTTTTTCTGCTGCTTCTGCTGTCTTTAGAGTGATGAACAAGTCCTAGAAATCTTTCAAAGGGCATTGTCCCATCTCCACCAAGTACTTCAAAAAGCTTTGTCTTTGTGGGGCATGGGAATTGTTGTTCAATAATATGTCTACCTTAAAAGCAAATCTTTTTGAATTGCACAACCTAAAATAAAAAGAAAGAAAGAAAAGAATGGTGTCATCTGCATTTCAGGGATCTGTCAATTTTTGGAGGTATCACTATCTTTGCTCTCCTCAATCACCCACAAGAATAACAACAGACATTTAAGGGGGAATTTTGGGGGCTCCTAGCACAGGGTTATTTTCCATCTGTCATCATTTTGGATTTTGCATATCAATAAAAAATTAATAAACTAATTTCAGGCGTATATGACACGGTTAATGTGGAAGGCCTATTGTTAGGAGAGAAATAGTATATTCTTATCAGTGGATTTAAACAGCTATTCATCATTTCTAAAGGGCAATTATTTGGAATCCATTAAACTGGAATTCATAATACTCCTGCATACTGAATTTTAAATAGAAATCTGTATTTAGATGAAGGAATACATTAGTATAAGTCATTAGAGCACTGAAAATCCATGACTTGTTCATTTTTCACTTTTTTTTCCAGATAATATGAAACACCAGGGTTGTTGGTCCTTCAGTAAAACCAAACACAAAGAAAATTATGCACTTTTTCCCATAGCATTGCTATAGTAATGATGGTTTATTACTTGTTAAAATCTTCATATTCCAGTTTTTCTAATTATTACACATAAAAGCACCCCATGAAAAAAATCCCCAGTGATCAATAAAAAACTCCTGACTCAAAAATTGTGACACCTCTCTACCGGTGTGGCTGCCTTGGATGCACTTGAGCATCTAAATACTGAAAGTTATGGCTTTAGGTGGCATATCAAAGCTAAGGAGAGATTTATGAAGATCATTACACAGTTTCAAGTAGCACAGAGAGGGATCAGTTTTAATTAATAAAAAATTAAATTATAGAACCCTTAAAATAAATTTAGAGCCAATGATTTTAAATAAAATGAAAATAGTGGCTATTAGAGCCATTTTAATGCATAGATCAGAAACATTTATAGTTATTATATTTATTTATGCAAAAGTGTTGCTTTTATTGCTGTAAAGGGATATAAGAAAACTTGGTTACCATACATCTAACCTAGTAAAGCAATAAATTTTACACTATCAATTTGCTTAACATCCTCTTTCCCCACATAAACCGTGCTGAATAAATCATAGTCCAGCCTGTGTTAGAATAAATGCCAACTCTAAATTAGTGTGGACTGATGGAAATTTTTTTGTGTAACATCTCTGCTATATTCTCCCAGCTTGAACTTCTGTTAACATTTATGTGGTAGTTATTTATATTGACTTTCTTAGTAGAGGTATTTGGCAAAGGGAAAATTAGAAAACCACAGTTAAAAAAGATGAAGATAAAGACTTCACTCTCCTGGACTATTTTAAATTAAGCCTTCCCCACTCCTGTCCCTCTTAGCCAACACAACCCCCATTCCTCCATTCCATGCCAATCTTAATGAAACAACCAATAGAAAGGCACCTAAAATAAAATAGGTTAAAATAAAAGTCATATGTTCCACGTATGTTGATGTGCACTGGCAATAAATCAGATTTCTGAAGAACACAGCATACGGCCCTGTGATTTGAAGTCTTGTTTAGAATGGTGTGAACACAGTCTGTTCCAGCATCCATACAATTAACATTTTTCTTGGCAAGAAACTAGGTTTTAAATACATGTACAAGCATGTACATTTGCTTATGTATGCATGTATGCACAAGTAAGCACATGCTGTATTCACATACCTTATATCAAACCAAATCATGTGCTACTAATCATATAAGCTGGATAACATTGATTTATAGGTAACAATTATGAAGTTCCCAGGACCATAAGCCATAGAGTTTCTATATGAAGTCACAGATAATTGGCATACTAACAATGAGCAGCAATGTGATTATGCATGCAAAGGAAACAGGAAATCCAGCCAGATGCTGAGTTTGTTTTATGTGGCTGCTTTAGACTTTTTCTAGATGCACTTTTATGTCAGTTTTTCTAATTTGAATAGATAAATTTAACCTCACTTTCTTAATTCACAAAATAAAGTTAAGCATTTGCTATGCAACTTTAAAAGAGCCATTAAACCATGTATTTTATGTATATTGCATATAAATTTATACATCATATATTATATAACATACCATAGATATATGTGTGTTTGCATAAAGCTGTGAGACGACCACAATATCTGCATTTACTGGGAGCCTTGCTTTAGTTTGCTAAGCTGCTATAACAAAAACACCACAAATCCAGAAGCTTAAACAACAGTATTTATTGTCCCACAGTTTTGGAGGCTCGAAGTCCAAGATCAAGGTGTCAGCAAAATTGGTTTCTTTTGAGGGTCATGAGGGAGACTATTTTAGGCCTCCCCTCTTGTTTCTGGTGGTTTGGTGACAATTTTTGGCTTGCCAATTTCCTTGACTTGTAGCCACATTAGCCTGACCTCTGCTCTCATGTGCACATAGAGTCTTTCCTGCATGTATGCAAGTCTGTGTCCAAATTTCCCCTTTTACAAGAATGACAATCATAGTGGATTAAAATCCCATCCTGCTCTATTATGACCTCATCCTAACTGAACTCATTCATCTACAGTACCGCATGTACAAATAAGTCCACACTCTGAGATGCCGAGGGTTAGGACTTCAACACACACAATTTTGGGGAGGCTACGATTCAACCCTTAACAGAACCATAGATGCAACCAAAGAGAAGATACTTTGTGAGCCAAGTTGAATTAATGGCTTTGGGATAGGTGGCCTTTAGTAGCATCACTCCCATTCTGAAGAGTGGAATGAATCTGGTCAAGGCTGCCTTTGCCCAACATATGGATGTATACACTTCACCTGAACGGCGGTTTTGTTAAATACAACTTTGAGTCAAGAAATCACACAAATCACAGTCTAGATACAGCTCAGAAAAGTGATGAAAATAGGCTTAGAGATAGAAGTTCTGAAGTTTTAAAGTGGAAAAGATGGAAATGGGAACGCTAAGAAACTACTCTGATTCCTTGCTGTAGATTTTGAATTCTGAATATCAGGAGGACCTAGACTGTTAGGGCTTCATCTTTCTCTGGCATAATGCCAAGAAGGCCGTTCATTTCTACCAAGACTACAGTTTTCCAAATGAGAATGCTGTTCAGATTTCATAGATAACTTGTTTTGGAAATGTATGTTATTACTACTACTACTGCCACCAGAGTTGAAAGTGTACCAACCAATAACATCTTGTTATAAAATAATTATAACAGAATGTCTACCTCTTAAAGCTAGTTTAGTTCTACAGCATTTTTGAGGAAATGGAATTTGATGATTTATCAGCAACACAAAATTCATAAGACTCCATACGTTGTACATTTTATTTAAATTCAATTTGTTCTTTTAATAAAAATACAATAGTTTGACACCAGATTTCTGATGGTAAACATACAAAATTTTATGTGAATGAGAATGCAGAGAGGTTCACACGATTTTTACTTAATGAGTATTTAATGAGTTTTGAAATTTTGTTCAATATACATTAGAAAGCAGAAAACCAATGTTCCCTTTAGAGGACATGAATTTTAAAAGTAAATACAGTTATTTGGTGAGATGTAGATAGCATTTTGAAAGAAGCTATATGAGAAAATCAAGAAAAATTACACAAAAAATTAAGACATCATTAAAGTGATTAGGAAAGATTTACTCTGAGAAGACCTTTTGCTCACTGATTATATACAGAATTTATTTTTTACTTAAAAGGCAGAAGATTGCATTTATCTACAAAACTAATGGAATATAAAGAACAGAGGACAAGCCCTGACTGCTATGGCTGAGTTGCCTGGGTGTCATCCTGCAAAACAAAGGTCACCGGTTCAATTCCTGGTCAAGGCACATGCCTGGGCTGCAGCCCAGTTCCCTGGTTGGGGGCGTGTGAGAGGCAACCGATCAATGTTTTCTCACACATGGATGTTTCTCTCCTTCTCTTTCTCCCTTCCCTTTCCTTTCTCTAAAATAAACTGAACAAAATATTTCTTTTTAAAAAGGTACAGAGAACAAATTCTCAATGAATTTCAAAATAACAGTTTGAAAAAAACCATGTTGAAGATTATTTAGATATAAAATAAGTGTGCTCAGTGAATTATTATATCTACAGTGCTCATTTTTTCTTGTGTTGGAATTTTGTTCTTTGCTTCAGTCAATGCTACAGTTATTAAAATTAATGTTATGCAATAAAAATTTTATATAGTTGTACTTTAATAATTTAGTTTTAATCTCCATCCTGTTTAAGGATATCTCAGTTCTTAGTTTAAACATCTGATTTCGTTAGCTCATGAGGCTCTCATGAGAAAATCATGAGTACTATCTCACGATAATACACAGCTGCTGGCTGAGTTTTGTAAGACTAATTGCAAATGTTTGCACAATTTCTCAATATCTGTGAATAGAATGAAGTGGTCATATCACAGTCAGTTAGAAATTAATTTATTAATTGAATTATGAACCCCCCAAGATATCTTGTCTAATACCTGGTACTATGAATGTGACCTTATTTGGAAATAGGGTCTTTTGATGTAATCAAGTTAAAAGAGGTCATTAGGGTGAGTCTTAAGTCAATATGACTGATGTCATTAGAGGAAAATGCTATGTGAGTGCCACACAGGGAGAATGCCATGTGATATCAGAGGCAGAGATTAGAAAGATGCAGTTACAAGCCAAGGAACATCAAGGATTGATGGTCACTACCAGCAGCTGGGAAAGGCAAGGAAAAGTCTTCAAGGGAATCATGGTCCAGCTGACACCTTCATTTTGGCCTTCTAGCCTCCAGAATGTGAGAGAATAAATCTCTGTTGTTTTAAGCCCCCCAGCCTGTACTACTTTGTTATAGCATCCCTAGGAAACAGTACAATGGGTTCTGGATATTTAAAATTTTGCTTGACTAACTAATGCTTGTTATAGAAACTACATGACTATACAAATCAAATTGCAAACTACTTTTTTTTTTAAAAAATTGTGTTTATTTAGTTTTAGAGAGAGGGTAAGGGAGGGAGAAAGAGGGAGAGAGAAACATCAATGTGCGGTTGCCCCTCATGTGGCCTCCACTGGGGCCCTGGCCCTCAACCCCAACTGGGAATCGAGCTGGCAACCCTTTGGTTCACAGCCCATGCTCAAGCCACTGAGCTACACCAGCCAGAGTGCAAACTACTTGAAAGCAAGTATATGCTTTCTTTGTCTTTAGTTCCACTTCACAAATATCTATTTGCCCCCTTACACATATTTTAATCTCATGTGTCAATAACTAATTTTTTCACTACTTAATGGTATACCAATAAAACAGTAATGCTGTTCATGCATGGTATAATTCAGTAAGTGGGTCAGACTTACATAGGCCAAGTCTGAAGTGTTACTGAGAGTGATTTGTCTGTTCTTTTATGTAGACACAAGATCTGGAACTAAGTAAACTAAGTAAATAAGCCACATTTTCCCCCACTCCAACTTCTATCTGGACTTCCTCTCCAAATTATCACCATGTCTTTCTCCACATCCAGGCACCAACTATCCTCATGCTGCTATCTGGATGCACAAAGCTTCTCATGTGCCTAACCTAGCCTGTCACCACCTAAAGTGCCCTTTTCTAGTTTTCCATTAAGGGTAAAAGAATCCATTATGAACAACCATATGCCAACAAATTGGACAAATGGGTGAAATGGATACATTTCTAGAAATGTACAATCTTACAAAACTGAATCAGGAAGCATCAAAAAATCTGAATAGACCAATTACAACTAATGAAATTGAAGCAGTAATAAAATAAACTCCCAGCAAATCCTGGACCAGATGGCTTCAAAGGTGAATTTTACCAAACTTCCAGAGAAGAACTAACACCTATCCTTCTCAAACTATTCCAAATAACTCAAGAGGAAGAGTGACTTCCAAGTTCATCTTACAAGACTAGCATTATCCTAATTCCAAAACCAGATAAAGACATTTACCAAAAAAGAAAATTATAGGCCAATATCCCTGATAATGTAGATGTTAAAGTCCTCAAAAATATTAACAAACCAAATCCAGCAATACATTATGAACAATACATTAAAAAATCATACAACATGATCAAGTGGGATTTATTCCAGGGCTGCAAGATCGGTACAATAATCACAAAATAGTAAAAATGATACATCACATAAAAAATGAAGGATAAAACTCCCATGATCATATAGATAGATGTAGTAAAAGTATTTGATAAAATCCAGCACCTATTATGATAAAAGCTCTCAGCAAAGTGGGAATAGAAGGAATGTACTTCAACCTAATAAAAAGTCTATATATGCCAAACCCACAGACAACATCATACTCAAGGAGCTAAAACTGAAAGTGTTTCTCCTTGGAACAGTAACAAGACAGGGATGTTCATTTTTACCACTATCATTCAACACAGTATTGGAAGTTATAGGCCCAGCAGTCATACAAAAAGAAAAAAATAAAAGGCATCCAAATTGGAAAGGAGGAGGTAAAACTTTCATTATTTGCAGGTGACATGATACTGCATACGGAAAACCCTAAAGACTCCAAAAAAAAAAAAAAAAAAACCTACTAGAACTGATAAATGAATTTAGTAAAGTAGCAGGCTACATTATTAATATTAAAAAATCAGTGTCAATTTTATACACCAGTAATTAATTCTCAGAAAGAGAAATTAAGAAAGCAATCCCATTTATTATTGCAACAACAACAACAAAAATAAGGTACCTAGAAATAAATTTAACCAAGGAGATAAAAGACCTCTACTTGGAAAATTATAGGATAGTGAAGAGAGAAACTGAGAAAGATACAAATGAGTGGAAGCAAATGCCATGTTCATGGATAGAAAAAAATTAACATGGTTAAAAATCCATAATACCCAAAGCAATCTATAGATTCAACACAATTCCTACTAAAATACCAATAGCATATCTCACACATGTAGAACAAATATTCCAAAAATTTACATGAAAACACAAAAGACCCCAAATAGTCTTAGAAATCTTGAGAAAAAAGAACAAAGTTGAAGGGATCATACTACCTGACATGAAACTATACTACAAGGCCATAGTAATTAAAACAGCACGGTGCTGGCATGAGAGCAGCCATACAAATCTATGGAACACAACAGAGAACCCAGAAATAAAGTCATGCCTTTATGGTCAATTAATATTTGAGAAAGGAACAAGAATATAGAATACAGTAAAGGCAATCTCTTCAATAAATGCTGTTGGAAAAATTGGACAGATGCATGCAAAAAAAATTAAAACTAGACTACCAACTTCCATTTTATACAAAATAAACAAACAAGCATAATATAAACAAAGACACTGAATTTGAGAACAGTCTGACAGTGTCCAGAGTGGGAGGGGAGGGAATTTCAGGGGAAAAGGGGAACGGTTTAGAGCAACAAGTATAAAGGACTCATGGACAAAAACTATGGGGGGGTGGAAATGGGAGGAAGGTGGGGAGGGCTGGGGTGGTGGGCTGGGGCGGGGTAAAAGACAGAAAACTGTACAATATCAACAATTAAAAAATACTGATTAAAAAAAAAAAGAATAAACTCAAAATGGATTAAAGACTTAAACACAAGCCATGAAACCATAAAGATCCTAGAAGAAAACATAAGCAGTAAGATCCCAGATGTTTCTCATAGCATTATTTGTGCTAATATATTTTCTGAGGCAAGGGAAACGAAGAAGAAAAAAAAACCTAGATGGGGCTACATCAAACTGAAAAGTTTTTGCACAGCAAAGAAAACCATCAAAAAAATGAAAAGGCAACAGACTGAACGGAAGAACATATTCACCAATGATACATCTGATAAGGGTTAATATCCGAAATATACTGTGTTGGTAAAAAATCCTGTTTAGGTTTTCCTGTAAAATAAAAGACTCATTTTTCATTTTCACCAATAACTATTGATTTGGATGTTTTGAGTTGTTGTCTATCTCCCACTATTGGCTTCTAGTGGGTAGAGGGCCAGGAGTGCTGCTAGACATATTCCAATGCATAATCCAGCCCCACAGCAAAGAATTATTTAGCCAAAATGTCAGTAGTACCAAGAAACTTTGCAAACCACTTTTGACACATTTGGTCAGTCCCAGCACCTTCTCCATAAACCGCACAAATCTTTTTTTGTCTTTTTCAGTTGCATTTTTACCTTCCTTGAAATAATAAAGCATAATACACTGAAAACATTGCATATCTTCTTTCATCTTCAATATTAAAATGATTGCACAAAAATTCACCAATTTTGATAAGTTTTTAAAATGCATACTGATATGACAGATGTCACAATACAATCTAATAGAATTGCTTCAAATGAATTTAAAGACAACTAAGCATTGCTAGAGGCATTGTACAGAAAAAAAAACAAAACACCTAAATGAACTTTTTGGCCAACCCAATATAAAGAACTTATACAACTCAACACCAAGAAAATAAACAACTCAATTAAAAAATGGGCAAAGGTTCTGAATAGACACTTCTCCAAAGAAGACATGCAGATGGCCAATAGACATATGAAAAAAGGCTCAACATCATCAATCGTCAAAGAGATGCAAACTAATACCACAATTTGATATCACCTCACATCTGTTAGAATAGCTACTATAAGTAAATCAACAAACAATAAGTGCTGATGAGGATGTGGAGAAAAGGGAACCCTTGTAGACTGTACCTGGGAATGCAGACTGGTACAGCCACTGTGGAAACTAGTATGGAATTTTCTCAAAAAATTAAAAATGAAACTGTCTTTTGACCCAGTGATTCCATTTCTGGGAATATATCTGAAGACACCCAAAACACTAATTTGAGATAATACTAGTATATGTACCCCTATGTTCATTGCAGTGTTATTTACAATAGCTAAGATATGGAAACAACCCAAATGTCCATTGGTAGATGAGTGAATAAAAAAGCTGTGCTACATTTATACAATGGAATACCACTCAGCACTAAAAAAGAAAAATCTTACTTACTGTTTGTGATAGCATGGATGGGCCTGGAAACTATTATGCTAAGTGAAGTAAACCATCCAGAGAAAGACAAATACCATATGATGTAACTTATATGTGGAATCTAATGAATAAAATAATTTCCCAAACCAAATAGCAATAGAAGCATTAATTCATGCAAAAGACTGACAGCTGTCAGAGGGAAGCGGGGGTGTGGGAGGTGAAAGTGGACAAAGGGGGAATAAATGGAGTTGGAAAGAGACTTTACTTTGGGCGATAAGCACATGATGCTGTGTGCAGATGATGTATTGTTTAGCTGGACATTTGAAACCTGTATGGTTTTGTTAACCAATGTCACTCCAATAAATTCAATCTTTAAAATAAGGGCAAAACATCTAAATTGAAATGCCTATTTCTTTTAGTGAGACTTAGCTAAACGGAAATAATTTGATTACATCAGCTTACTTTAAAGAATTGATGGCAACCTACTTGATTTTCCCAGGGTCATTTGCTTTTTGAAAAAGGAAAATTATTAACATACATTAGTCTTTTGTGAGTAGGAACTGAGACGATGCAAAATGAAGAACTGCATGGTGTAAAAAGAGACTTTAAAGGGCGTGCTCTTTCATACCAGTCACTACATCCTACCGTCAGCTAAGAGCCTGCCCTAACATGTTGGCCAGGCAGCTGTGTTTCCCCATTCTGGTCACTCGCGAGCACTTACTTGGAGACTGTTGCGTCAAAAGGTTGGTAATCAAAGATGAGCATTTAGATTCATATTTAATGTTCACGGAACTTTTAGCATAAAAAATTTTTTAGGGTTTACACAAAGGTAAACTCGGGTTTGGGGTTGTGTTACAGGATAATACTGAGCTAAGTATCCAACTTCAGGGTCCAACTCTGTGTAAAATTAAAATTAATTAATAAAGCACTTATAAATTTTCTAGCACAGTGCCTGACTTTCATTCATTGAAACAAATTTATTGTGTGCTTATCATGTCCCAGACACATAGTACTTGACCAATAAAAGTTTTCTTTTCTTAAAAATTTCCTCATTTGTTGGCAAGCACACACACAAAACGTGAACTGGCATGCCGTTGTAAAGACTGAAACACGCCAGATCAGTTGCGTACAGGAAAATAATAAGCTTCCCAATTAGATTGTTCTTACTTTTTTTGCCATACCACTTCTCCTTTTGCATACAATTTTTCTTATATGCAATGTGTAGATTAGAGTTTATCTTTACCTCAGATTTAAATTACGTTGAACATGCACATGAAGGAGGAGGAGGTGGCTGTCCTGCGGTGGTGTTTGGGCTGTGGCAGTACTACTAACTACTTACTTTTTAATAACCTTTTACTACAGAAAAATTTTACTATAAAGACATTATTTTTATTCTATTTATTAAGATATATACACTGTACATAAATGTTAACAACCTGTTTCTGAAGTTTATGGAACGGGAAAGTTAGATTTTTAAAAACAAATGTCTGATCCACCCACTGAGCTTCAGGGACTTTCTTCTTTTCATTGCCCATGAGAACACTCCAGGACCAGCACTGTCTTACCTCCCAAAGAAGGTGTGATATATTAAGGGTGGTTAAGGTCACGCTTTAGATTTACCTTTAAGCTTCTATCAATATGAAGCTCTGAAAAACTTCTAGGCAAAAACTCTTTTTGTTTTCAAAGGTTAATTGCAGAGTTTTTTTTTGTGTGTATTTCTATCCTTTGAGCAAATATTCCATTAGCAAATTAGTTAGCTAGCTCAAAGTGTCTGATTATTTGTGTCTGTTTGCCAGCTGTAAAGAAAAGCCAGAAGTCGACTTTGATGTCCAGACACATACAATGTGTCTATACTCTAGCACTATGTGGCTTTGGGTATGGTTTCTACCACACGAAGAAAAGGCTAATGTCAATCATGTCTTTGCTTTGCCTGTTCATCTGCTTGCTCTCTTATTGTTTATATATTAATTTAAAAATAAGATAATCAATAATGTTGCTCAATCAGAATCACCTCAGTAGTTTTCTCGAGATTTTTCTGTCTAGCTAATATTGATCAGCTCTGTTCTGAGTTGACCTTAGTCAAGTCATTTGCCCTGTTACTAGGTTCCTCCTCTATAAAATAAGGGGTTAGAACTCAAGATTTTTTTCTGGTTTAATTTCCAGTGATTCCATTAACTGAACTTTTGTGTTGGACAATGCTGCTGCATTCACAGGTGCACAACGAAGGCTCCCGTTGTTCATGGTGTTCACCATGCAGTCCCCAGGTTCAGGGAGTGATGTCATCGGTAATGAGAAGTGGTGTGGAAAATTCTCGTTGGACATGGCAGGGAGGAATAGCAGATAGTGGGACAAATTTTTCATTGAATGTTTGCTTTTAGTGACCTAAAAACAATAAAGTGTTTGGAACCATTTCAGATCTATCTATGAGTCGGGTATGAGGAGCCAGAGTTAAGAAGCAGTAACTTCCCTGGAAAGGTCTCCTCTCTAGGCTTTCACTGGTTTTGAACTACATACTTCAGCTTCCTCTTTAGACGTACAAGTTTGGATGACCCTATTTTACGTTAATTGTCTCCTTTATTTATCTAATTCGAGAAGTCAGTGATTGGGTTTTTATTTTGCTGCATTTTTACATAAAGATGTTTAACTCAAACTGGTACCTTTGTGTGTGTGCATAAATTTATCTAGTCAAATTTTTGATGAGTACATTCCATGTATCAGAAACTATGTCAGATAAGTCAAAGAGGAGAAGATTCAAACTATTTCAAAGGAGAGCTTAATTCTTTAGCAGATTTTGTTTATCTGACACAACAGGGAGAAAGATATCTTTTCTGAAAATGCAGCTTTGAGGCCCAAACTATGCATGTTAAAACCACAATAGTGCTTTGTCCCTTTGTGCTTACAACTCATCTTTGTATTCTTTATACTGAAAATGGGAGTTTTCAGTTTTTATAATTTGCTCAGCATGAGTATCCTAGTGCCATCTATTAAGACAGGGTAATCAGATTAATAAAGCTAAACATAAGAGTTCAAAATTTGAGATTTGTAAGCTAAGCATAACAGTATGCATTTTAGACTCAGCCATGCTGTTACTAACTTCTGTTTAGGGATACATTTCTGATGACACTTATAAAACATTAAAGATGTCCTCTCTCAATCTTACCTAATCACCACAAGAAGTTGGAAGTACCTCTGCTTTTGCTTTTTATTATTTGAACTATGGTATTTTCTCTGGTTTATATTTATTGAATCTGACCAAAGATCAATTCTAAAAAGATGTTTACTAGGTCAGTTGTTGGTCTATAGTATAAGCTCAATGAACTAACAAATATCTCTGCTCTGGATGGTTATTAAGAGCACTTTGTACTTATGGGCACAACACATTTTAATGAAAATTATTGTTTCACTGTCTAAGTTCTGCTTTCTCAACCAAAGCACAGTGATATATAAGACCCAAGGAAGAAAATTAAGAAAATAATATCTAGCATCATAGCTTTTCTTTCTGGACTGGTCTTTGTCCTGAAAGCTCAGGAGTCATATGCTGTTTCCTGCTATTCTTACTCAGAGGTTGTCCCATTAAAGGTGTTTTCTGTAAGATGACTGTGTTTCAGATGAACCTCAAATTCTGAAGTGAGTGAGATATCAGGTCAAGATTGCCAGTTTAATATGGGTCGCTCCATGAAATTAATCCATACAAAGATGAGTATCTACATAAATATTCATTTTCATCAATTATTCTAATTTTTACAGGCTGGAAATAGGTTTACTGTATTTTTCCTAAACCTCCTGGTGGGCAGTGTGAAGCATTGGGTCATAGGCTATAAGAGGCTGTGATATATAGATGTAGTTTATCCTCTTGGCACATCAAATTCACTGACATATTTTGAAGAGAAAAAATACATATATTTATCTGTTAACCATATAAAAGTATTTTGTTAAATATGCATACATATATAAAAAGAATACATACTCATGTAAAATTTGAGATAAAAGAGATATCAGTAATATTTTTTTCCAATGCAAGTCCTGCAGTTTAATTCCTTAGTCATTATCTCCTTCTCCCATCTCTCTGGGCACAGATTTATTTTTTTTCTGCCATTGGAAATTCTGAAAAGAAAAAGTCTAGAGTTTTGTTTAGAGCACTGCGAATGAGAACAGGGGGTGAAGGTGTCGTAAGGAGGCAGACAGTAACGGGTTTAGTGTTATATAGTCACTAACACTAAAAGGAGTTTTAGTGTTTAATCTACTCAAACCACGTAATGTTCTGATCTCCACTGACTTATCTGAGAGTAACATCAAGTTCCAATAGCAATGTAAATAGACAACATAGAAATTGCATGGAGGGAAAATGTAATATGCTTTTAAAATATATGAATGCTGACAGATCCTTTTTTAATCCAAAAAAGTCCATAGAACCCAGAACTTAACATAGAATGATCTGGCAGAAAGTTTGCCTTGGCTGCTAACAATTTAATATGTACCTTTTCTCACTCTTTAGTTTTCTCCTGCTTGGGACATGCTTTCCTACTTAAATACTTAACTGTTAGCCATCTGTATATATTCTGTACCATCCAGTTGAGAAACATCTTCCACAAAGTTTTCCTTAACACCCAGAGACCATAAGAACACCCACCTATGTTCCAGTCATTCTGAGCAATTATCACGCTTATTGCATTTTTACTTTTAGAAAGTGTCTATCTTATAGTTAATTATTTTGATAGGTTCATATCTCATGTGTCCAAACCATGTGTGTTACACCATATATAGTGTATGATGTATAATATATAATGCATGTAAAACGTTATGCTCTATTTTATCTATCCTTCTATATGTTTATTTCATGTGTGACAGAATTGTTGTATAACATATGTTGACTCTAGAATATCTTTGATATGAAATTTTTAAAGATTTTATTTATGTGTTTTTAGAGAAAGGGGAAGGGAGGGAGAAAGAGAGGGAGAGAAACATCGATCAGTTGCGTCTCACATGCCCCTCACTGGGGACCCAGCCTGCAACCCAGGCATGTGCCCTGACTGGGAATCAAACTGGCAACCCTTCAGTCTTCAGGATAATGATGCACCTGCTGAGCCTCACCAGTCAGGGCTTATAGGAGTTTAATAATCAAATTTCCTGGAAATTTGACATATCTGCTTTGCAAAATATATTCCACAGAACAATATTTGCTTGTTAAGTATTGATAGACATTTTTGAAAACTAATACTATAGGAAATAATTTGAAGTATGCTAAGTAAAAGCAATTTGAAAACATTTATTACAGAACTTTGAAAAGTCCTTTGTATGTAACATGTGATGAATACTTAAAATGAGCATATCATATGCAGCGGTTGCCAACCTGATCTGAATGTGGTAGGACATCTCCAGTTGAGTATCTCCATGGATGTACTCAAGTTGGATAGGGTGAATTGCAGGAAATACAAGATATTTGAGGAATACTGGAGTGTTCAATACTATATCATACTTTCTTTGCATTTAAGATACTGTAAAAGGAAACGTTGAAATTAAGAACAATCTGACAATAACCAGAGGGGAGGGGGAAGGGGACATTGTGGAGAAGGGTTTTCAGAAACTGCTGTAAAGGACACATGAACAAAATCAAAGGAGAGGGTGGAAGCAAGGGAGGGAAGTGGGTTTGTCTGGGGTTGGGGGGCGAGGTAAGGGGAAAGGGAGACAACTGTAATTAAACAACAATAAAATAATTTAAAAAATAAAAATAAACCTACTTTCTTTGCCCAAATGAAAAACAAAAAAGGTACCATGAAAGTCTCCCTATCAACAATGTTATAACTTCTGGTCCTGCGTAACTATTTTCACATCTTGACCTACTTCCCAAACACTGGTTTCTTGTGCTAAGAAACTGCAGTGTTAACTCGGTATTTAGAAGCCAACTTCCTTAACAATTAGTCAAGGTAGCTGAGATAAGGTTTGGTTTATCAAATCAAGTACATATTGAATATGTGTAATCACATGGAGAGGTATAAATGCAACTGATACCCCCATTGTGTGGACTCCAGGGACTCTGGGGCAAAGGTCCCTGATTGACTCTTTCTCTGACTGTCACAACAAATAATTCCATACATCTGACAACAAATATGTATGGAATTAGAGTCCCCTTCAGAGGCTTACCCTCCTCATCCCACATACACAATTTTAAAAGTCCAGAGAATTAGTTTAGACATTTTTTAACAAGTAAAGCCTCCAAAATCCTTTCTAGAAAATATTATCTTTCTCCTTCTTCATTCTGTTCAAATCATCTCCTTCTCAGACCTCTTAATGTTTTCCAGGCTATGGGAATGTGATTTGCCATGGGTTCTGATAATGAATAGTGTTCACTGAGGGTGCACATGGACTCTTCATTACTCCAGTTACCATAGTTATAACTATTGGCACCTTCTCCCATTGCAACAAAGCCCTGAGAGCTTAACCAACACTGTAGGGATTGCTGGGTCCCCATGTGTCTAACAAAGTTTTGGCTGCAGTAGATGTTACCATGGTGTGCTTAGTGAGGATGTTTCCATGTCAAGGGCATGTTTTCATATTGTGCCAAAGTATCTTTGGGCCAAAAAGCATGCTTTGTCATTCAGAGCCCTCAATATTCTAAGCTCATGTTTTCTCTCAACTATGTTAAAAACATTGCAAGGCAATACTCCTGTGTGTTTCTGACATGACATATGGTATTTAAAACAGCCTTCTTTAGGTTTACAGTCTCAGTCCCTTCTCATTCTAGTTCTTGGATTACGGGAGCTGAGCTAGAGGATGTATATGAGAGAGAAATATTGTACATAACTAACTCCCACTTACCTCCTCCCATATGATCGGAAGCGCAGTTTCCACAACCAATTTTTCTTTTGGCTGTCACATAATTTGATTATTGATAAGTGTGCTGCACAAGACTTTAAGGTATATTCAGATAATCTATGTTAATCATGCTTGTAAGTCTGAGCTCAATAAAGAGGTGTTACTGGATTTGTAGATAAGAGAGGGGCAGATACATTTGAAAGGAGAAAGATTGCAAATCGACAAAGAAAGATTTCTCCAAGATAAAAGAAAGGATAGTGGTTTCTAAGATCCACGAGGATTTGGAATTCAGGAACCACTTTCTCAGAACACAAAGTGGCAGTTTGAATCCAGGAGAATAGAGAAACTGAACTCTAGGCACTGGAACTCCAATCCATGAAAACTTCATCTTGGTGACATGGGACCTTCTAGACTGAAAGCATTGTGTGGGCATGGATAATGGTCTTTCAGTCATAACTAGGGCAGACCAAACACTGGAGGAGTCAAGTATTTGTTTCCATTAATATCTCTGGATGATTGAATGACCACGAAGGAGGGAGTCCTGATAATTACCAGTCTTGAATTTCCTACTGGTCTGGATCATGGCAGTTTGGAGTGAATTTAATTTTGTTTAAAGGAAACTGACATCTGAGCTAAGGCTTGAATCTCTAAGAACAATTTAATTAACTTCACTGTGTAACACAGAAACAGTAAGAAACTGAATCTGAATATTTGACCTCATGAAACTTATATTTGATCTCTTACAACACCTAACTTACATCTTCTAACAATGCAAAGCAGTATGTGTCAAATACCAAATGAGTAAGGGGCAGGAGCATACAGTGGAGTAAAAATAGCCTCTTCAACAAATGGTGTTGGAAGACCTGGACAGCTACATGCAAAAAAATGAAACTCAATCACCAACTTACCATACACAAAAAGAAACTCAACATGGATAAAAGCCTTAAATATAAGTCATGATGCCATAAAAGTCCAAGAGGAGAACACAGGCAGGAAAATTTCAGATATTCCATGCAGCAGTATTTTTACTGCTATGTCCCCCAGAGGAAGAGATATAAAGGCAAGAATAAACAAATGGGACTTCATCAGATTAAAAAGCTTCTACACAGCTAAAAAAATCAGCAAAATGAAAATGGAACCAACTTTATGGGAAAATATATTTGCCAATGACACCTTGGACAAGGGTTTGATTTCCAAAATATATAAAGAACTCACATGACTCCACTCTAGAAAGACCAAAAGTCCAACTAAAAAATGGGCAAAGGACCTGAACAGACACTTCTCCAAAGAGATCATACAGAAGGCCCAGAGACATATGGAAGAATGTTCAGTACCACTAGCCATTAGAGAGATGAAAATTAAAACCACAATGAAATACCACTTTACACCGGTCAGAATGGCCATCATAACCAAATCAACAAACAACAATTGCTGGTAAGGATGTGGAGGAAAGGGAACCCTAGTGCACTGCTGGTGGGAATGCAGACTAGTGCAGCCACATCCAAAAAACAGTATGGAATTTCCTCAAAAAACTATAAATGGAACTGCTTTTTGACCTGGTGATTCCACTCCTGGGATTATACACTAAGAATCCTGAAACACCAAATTGAAAGAACCCATGAACCCTGATGTTCATAGCAGCACAATTTACAATAGCCAAGTGCTGGAAACAGCCTAAGTGCCCATCAGTAAATGAGTGGATCAAAACATCGTGGTACATTTACACAATGGAATTCTATGCAGCAGAAAGAAAGAAGGAACTCCTACCCTTCGAGTCAGAATGGATAGAACTGGAGAGCATTATGCTAAGTGAAATAAGTCAGGTGCTGAAAGACAAATACCATATGATCTCACCTATAAGTGGAACTTAATCAACAAAACAAACAAGCAGGCAAAATTGAACCAGAGACAGGGAAATGGAGAACAAACCATCAGTCACCAGAGGGGAGGGAAGAGGGTGGGTAACAGGAGGAAAGAAGGGGAAGGGTCAAATCAAAAAACATTATAAAGAACCCATGGACAAAGACAACAGTGGGGGAAGATTGAATGTGGGAAGTGAGGGTGGGGTGGGGCAAGGGAGAGTAATGGGGGGAATGAGGGCAACTGTGACTGAACAAAATTTAAAAAATTTAAAAATAAAAACAAAGCAGAATATATGTTTGAGCATAATATAGTAGAAGTTTTCAGAGGAAATGAAAGACTTCTTTTGGGCCATAAACAGTGGGAAGGTATGGATAACAGAGAAGGAAGGGGACCATTTCCAAATAGCCAAACAACCTGACCAAGAATGTGGGCAGGAAAGAGAATCACATTTTTAGGGGGAAGTGAGGATAACAGCCTGACTAATAGATGGAATAGATGGAGGGAGTGCCCTTAGTGTAAGGACACTGTAAGGACATGCTATACCACACTCATGCTAGAGAAATTTTAAGAATAAGATAAAATTAAGCTTTCTGTTGATTTAGAGCTATGTCCTATAATCAGGTGAAAGATGCTCAAAATGAAATTTACATAAATTAACAAAACCAAATAGCATTGCACTGTTCAAAGTCATATGTTATTTTTAACTTAATTTGATGTTATTATCAAACTGGGGTGGAATCAACTACTGTACAAGGTGGACAGTGGGCAAAATAATATAATGTGACTACAGTTAGTTGAAAGGTGGCCCTCCAGAAGGTATGTTCACTAGAACCTATGTACATTCCCTATTTGGACATGTGACTTTACTGGGCAAGGGTTTTTGCATGTAATTAATTTAAGATTACAGACATGAAATCTCCTCGACTACAGCAGGCCCTGTATCCAATGACAAGTGTCCTTGTAAGAGAAGGGAAGAGGAGAAGACAAGGCACGGAGGAGAAACCCACGTGAGGGAGGCAGAGATTAGAGTGATACTGCCCCAAGGCAACAAAACTCGGAGCGGCCAGGAGCTGGGTCAGTCACGGAACTGATTTTCCCTCCAAGCCTTCAGAAGGAACCAGCTGTGCCAGCACTTTGATTTGGAACGTCTGGTCTTCAAAACTGTGAGAGAATAAGTTTCTGTTGTTGTAAGTCACCCACTCTTTTGCAACTTGTTATGGCAGCTCTAGGAGACTGATACAATGACAATATGCAATTTAAAGCAAAAGTGCATTCGAATTTTAAAAATTCTCTCTTCTGCATGGAATGATTCTAGTTTTTCACCACACTGAATAGCTTCCCAATGAACAAAATAAACAGAAAACTAGGTAAGTAAAGAGAAAAACATTGAGCGGTATACCGGGAATTAGCCTCAGTCTGTTTCTAGCAAGTTTTCTTACTGAATTTTCTTTTAAGCAAGAGTGGACACAATGAGGAAGTACCAGAGTTTCTAGAATTGACTCTTTTCTGGTCATCAGAGGATTTTGTCTATTGCATATGGAGCTTTATTTGAAAAACAGGAATCACTACATGCTTGGAAGAACAAAGACGTTTATTTAACCCTATTGAAGCTCAGAATTTAGGCTTTCATAGCCCTTTCTTGTCTTTAATTTTAAACATAAATATATTTATATGAGGTAAAGATTGCCCTCATGCTCATGTGAAATGAATATTTGATAATTCAGTTACAAATTGCATACAAATGCCCCACAAATAAAATATTTGTTATAAATTTAATTACTTATGTGATTTATTTTGTTTTTATAAGAACAATATTTTAATATTTTTTTAAATCACAGAAACTATTATGTTTGCACCACAAAAAATTATTATTCTAATCAACAAAACAAACAAACAAGCATAATATAACCAAAGACACTGAAATTTAGAACAGTCTGACAGTGACCAGAGGGGAGAGGGGAGGGAATTTCAGGAGAAAAGGGGAACAGTTTAGAGCGACAAGTATAAAGGACACATGGACAAAAACTATGGGGGGTGGAAATGGGAGGGAGGTGGGGAGGGCTGGGGTGGTGGGCTGGGGGGTAGTAAAAGACAGAAAACTGTACAAGATCAACAATTAAAATAAAAATTAAAAAAAATTTAAAAGCAAAAAAATTAGTATTCTCATAAATAATAATGCCTACATTTGGAAACAGAATTACCGAATTCTGGAGGTCACCCTTCAGCATTACATTTGTAGACTGTAAGGCACCCTTAAGGAAATGTCTATATTTTAATTATCTTAGCCATTTATTGGAAAGTTTTCTCTCCTTTGACTGAAAACATGATGGCACATATAGCAGCCTTCTAAAATCCGAGTCTAAGTAATAATTTTTCATGTTGGTAATATGAAACAATTCTTACATCCTCCCATATGTTCTCTACTTTTACCCTCTAAAAATACTTGCTTGACCCACAGGCCATTCATTCCATTGATGGCGACTTCTGCGGTTACCCTAGTCAGAAATCATTCTCCAGGAACACATTTTATAGTTATCTGACTTTCAAAAACTTTACCACACACTGCCACATGTCCTAGTGATTTCCTGGTCTTGTTGCTCCCCTAAGAAGATAAAATGGCAAGTAAGTATCATTGATAGGTCACCTCCAGGGACCGCCAATGAATGCCTGAGGCACCATGTTGAGAGGGAACTGAAGGCTATGTTTTGGCTTAGTAGGAAAACAAAACAAAACCCTGATAAAATAGAAATGTTTGTTCCAAAAATGAGGACTTTAGCTCTGTCTGTCCTTCAAAGTAGGGTCATACTGCATTTATCCATCTTTTTCCAGTTGAGCCTGGAAATGGGGCATAGGTTTATTTCCTATCAGTCCCTTTAATGAGCTCCAATGTAAAAATACTAAAGTCCCCAAGAACTTTACCAAAACTAACCATGCATACTCCATCTCTTGCTCATAGAATGCTAGGCCCACGTTCCTTAAATTGGCTTCAGACCTCCTTATTTTGGCTTTCTTGGGTCCTTGATTTGTTTGCACTGTGGTTCCTTTTCTTCATTTATTCTCTGGATTCATAACTAGTTTCAAATTATTTATCATAAAAACCTTCCAAATGATTTATATTTATTTCTCAAACTCTAGTTATAAGCACAGGGGCCACACTCACTCCTATCTCAGACACTGAAGTTCTTGGTGACCCTGTAGCATTCCACAGGCAAAGCCCTGACACCCCCACATGTTCAGGGAGGAGGAGGCTATGCATAAGTACTGCTGGGCAGATATTTTAATCAACTTATTAGTATATGCATATTTGTGCACCATATACCACACCGTCTCCCTGCTGTTTGTAAAAAAAAAGTAATACCTCATACTTGAGTTATTATATAAAATTAATGAAAACATTGGATCATCAGCCTGTCATTATATTGTAAGTAAAACATTTGGTACTGAAAAAAGTTGAAATGACCCTGAAATCTGTGGTTTTGAAAAAAGACTTAGGTATACTCTTTCAAAGAATAATTTGACCTTCACAACAGTAAAGGCCCTGGGGTTTTCCCCCGGCTTTTGTGTTTCATTTTGATGATAGCATTTTTTTCCCAGAAGAATGTATCTTTTGAATAAAATCTAACTACTAGCAAGTCAAAAGAAAAACATCCTTGTATAGAGTCAAGATGTTCATGATTTGAAAAAGAAGAATAAAGTATATTAATTTTTTGGTTTTGTTTTTACCTCTTTATAGTTTTTCAGAAATGATATTTTCACCACCAGGGCTCATTGACTGAGGAGAAAATAATCCATTTATAAGCCTTAGGATATTTTGCAGGGTACCATATGGTCCTGGATTGAGCACTAACAGAGCATGGCAGGCTGGTGTATCTGTCAGTTTGTTAGCAGCTGTGGGAGTGAGGAGGACTGGGACTACAGTTCTCTACATGAGTGGGGTGATGTTTTTGTATATACACATACATACACATACTTATTTGTAGGCACATGTATGTATGTATGCACACACACACATATACACACATATACATATTATAAAGGTTAGAAAGGGAGGAAAAGCTGATTAAGCTGACAGGTGTTATAGTTGCAACAAAATAAGAGACCCTTAATAGAAAAAAAAATAGTTAAAGCAGGAATATGTGGAGAGATAAAATACACCCTGATATGAAAAGATTTAAGTATAGTGTACTCAGCTTAGTCAAATGAAGGTAAAGAGCTCCCAGTTCCATGAGATTTAGATAGACAAAAATTCTCAAATTCAGTGGGGTAGAATTAAAGGTGTTAAAGGTCATGTCAAGAAGCAGTGGTTCCTAACTTTTGAGAGATAAAGACACAAAGCTCTGAGCCTCATCCTACACCAAGAAATCAAGCAGGAAATGACTGGAATCTAGGTTTTGCATCTTGTAAGAGAATCCTGACATCAACACCGGTGGTGCAGGAAATGAAGTCAAGCTGGAAGGAAGGCTTGTTGTCACTGTAAACGGCCATTGCTTAGGGCCAGAACAGCAGCGCCAGTGGGAGAAACCCCATAAGGCTGGTGTTGGGGCCACTCAGTAAGTGCCCATGAGGAGCCAGCTCCCTAACCACAACACAGCAACTGTGGGGATACAGGCTTCGTTGTCACACCTGCATGTGAATTTTGACTTTACTACTTAGTAGCTGCTAGACTAGAAAGATAATTACCCCTTATGAATGAGTTTTCTAAAATATAAATGACGACTAATACTTCAGTGCTTTTCTGAGCATTATTTGACATAAAATATATAAATTACTTAGAAAATTGCCTGGTGTATACTTAATCCTCCAAAACAAATAAAAGCGTGAAATATCTAAATATTATTACTATTCTAGATGGGAAATTCAAGGATCAGCAATTTTAGGTAACTCATACAAGTCATGCAGGGCTAGGATTCATAATCGGATTTGTCTAACTCCAAACCTGTACCCTTACATCTAAATCACAGAGAATGTGGGTATAATTTAGCCCAAATTCAGAGGGTATAAGGAAGAGTGAATTCATCCTTAATGATATCAGTCATATGGCTACTTTGTGATGTTGAGTAAACCCTCCTAACAAGATCTACTGTCACTTTATGTCAACATGGATAATATTAACAAAACCTCACTAATTTCTAAGTTTTACTTGATTTAGATATTCAAGCAACTTAAAATAATCACTGCAGCATGTTGTGCTATTCATGTGAAAATAATAATGTATTTTTGCTCTGATAGTATGCACAAGCTAAGAGCTTTTCTCCAGTTCGCACAATGAGAGACGGTGATGGGACTGTTTGTAGCATCATGAAACAGCTTTCACAGGAGCCAAGGCAAGACTTCAAGGTGGAGTTTCTCAGGATGTTGTGTGTGTTTTAAAAATCTATCTTTCACACTTCTCTCCTCACTTATTGTCACTTGCTACATTTCTGACACAATGTTCCAGACACGGAGTGTAACTATGGAACTTGAAGGTATGCAGTGGAGAGCATGACATAGTTTTCACACTCTGCCCAAAGCCCACTGTGACACGTTTCTCTGGAGAATTTACAGAAGTAGCAGTTCCCACCTAGAGCCCCGTATCTGCCTATCTGTTCAAGTACAAACCACTGCAATGGCAACAAAAAGAGTTTTCTGTCTTCAAACCACAGCTAGCAGGTAGGTCCTGTAGCTCTTTAGATGCTTACTTTGATTTATGAAGACAGAAAAATAAGACAGTACAAAAATGCTATGCTAGTCAGAAACCAGTGAAGTGAGATCAAGAATAATACTTTGTTCTGATCAGTGGAAGGTCAGAACTAATCCTCTCTCTCACCCTCATTTTGAGACCATCAGAGGGAAGTTTTGCAGGGGAATGATGAATTGGGGGTTGTCTTAGCTTGCTAGGTGCTGTAGATCTCATTTATTTTATTTTACAAGTCATTTGGCACAACAGTAATAATGACAATGAAATTGGATTCTTGATACTTTAAAAAGGACTGCTACTTTGTGCATGTATACCTTGGTCCATGCATTCAGTTGGCAGGGGGAAGCCATTGTCCAGTCACCACCTCCAGTTACAGGGACTTTAAATTGGTGTTCGAGTGGCACAACCACACCCCTGCATAACAAGTAGGATGGGATTTGCCTGTGCAGTGTTTTTCTGGAAGTATGAAAATGATCTCTTTCCCCAGAATATTTTGTCTGCCTACATGTAAAAAAAGAAATTCTACTACTAAATAATCATTTCTTTCTTTTAAAACTTTATGTATCTTTTAAAAAGCTAATATTCTGCTGTGCTGGGCTATTACTCATTGATGTGTCTTGAGGACAACTAGCTAAGATTTTGAGTAACATGAAGCACATGTGTCTGATTATTCTCTGTACCATACACCATACCCAGCACATTCTTATGTGTGTGAACTTAATAAATAATTTTGGACAAAAAATAAGTACCTGCTTTTGGTGAACAGGGGAAGAAATAAATTGCAATATTCCTTGTTCTATGACAGATAAAGAAAGAATAGTTAGAGAGAACAGAAGGACAATTTGGGCTTTGTCAAAGATTGGTATCTAAAGATTAAATCTATTTTGGGCCTGGATGGGGTGAGAATGAGGGTTAGCAAAAGGAAAATCAGAGGTTTAGAAAGGGAATGGAGGAAAAAACATCAAGGCAAAATACACAGTTCTGCCTTAGAATGATTCTGACAGAAAAAAATTTATAAAATCATGCAAACTAAAGCTTTTTTTAGCAATCAACTTCACATTGACTCTTTCAACCACATATCTCTCTTCTCTAGCCTGACCCCACTGTGGTATAGTTGATTTGGATTGCTTTCAAAAGTACCCCTTCTACGTTTCCTGATGATATATGCTAAGCACATTTCGTACCCTTGAAGTAAATGTGCTTTCCATGGTTCATTAAATCACCATGTCTCAAGCATAACTCGTCTCCATCCTCATGTACACCTTCGAACTAAGCCGTGCATTAGTAAAACACCACTTTTCTTGAATGTTGCAAAATTTCATAAAGTTATATATTTTTAAATATTTTATTTATATATTTTTAGAGAGAGGGAAAGGGAGGGGAGAAAGAGAGGAAGAGAAACATCAACGTGTGGTTGCCTCTCACATGGCCCTCACTGGGGACCTGGCCCACATCCAGGCATGTGCCCTGACTGGAAATCGAACCCGTGCTCAATCCATTGAGCCACATCAGCCAGGGCTATAAAGTTATATTTTTTTTAAGTAAAGCATACTTCCAGAAATGAGTTTGTTCAGTTCAGATCTGGTGCTTCTAAGGTACTGTCCAGCTTTAGAGCCTTCTATTTGTTTAATAATGCTTGTTTAAAGAGTGTTTAAATACAACTTATAATCTATCCCCCCACCAAATACACAAAACAAAATTTAAGATACTCCCATTTTGCACTGTTAACTCTGGTGAGTTAATATTCTCAAAGTTGGCTATTGTTAATATTTGGGGCCAGTCAAAATGTGTTTGCCTCAAAGAAGGAGTTAAACCACAGTAGGAGCTTGTTGAATGAGGCTTCTCAGCTTTTGCTCAGGTAGTTCCACACTATATCTTTAAGAAAGTGAATCTTTAGAAACTTAAGACACCCATTAACCCTAAGTGCCTAGAAATATGAGGGGCCACAATACTGAAAAGCTTCCAATGGATATCGAGAAAAGAATGTTTACTTGTGAAAAATATTAAAGTTGCTATAGACAATCTATGTCCCTAGAGAATTTAGAAATATTTTTTTTTTTACTTTCCAGATGTAAGTCATGATTTCACTTCTTATATTTTTTCATATATTTCTTACTCTACTTTCAACAGATCTGTAATATTATATCTTTTGGTTAAAATAATATGCCTAACCCTGTCCCCAACAAGTGTGTGTGCGAGTATACAATTGCAAAGGCCACACTTGTTCAATTATTCACCCACTCAGCATTCATTCATGGAGAGTGTACTATGTGTCCCGCAGTGTTTTACGGGCTGGCGAAAAAACACAGGCAAACCCCTTGTGCCAAAGGAACTTACATGTTACTAGAGGAAGACAGATCATTTTAGAGGGGGATAATGCTAAAAAGAAGAAAAAAAACCAGAGTGCTAAAATAGAGAGAGATGGGTAAAGTAGTCAAAGGCAGTGTCTCTGAAGACAAGTTGCTATCTGAGTAGAGCTCTGATAATGGTAGGAAGAGTGTCCTGAGATCTTGGGTAATAATGCTCCAGGCCCACGGAATTGCAAGGGTAGAAATGAGCAGCCAATGTTGATGCAAGAAGACCACTGTGGCTAGAGTGAGTTGAATGAGAAGGAAAATGATAAGAGATGAGTTAGAGAGGAGGGAGAAGAGTGAGAAGGCAGAAGGGGAGCCTTGTGGGAATTTGAATTTATTCTATAGAATTTGGATTGTCAAAAGATCACAGTGGCTGCTGTTTGAGAGCAGTCTGTTCTATTCCATTTGGACTGCTGTAACAGAATACCATAGAATGAGTGGCTTATGAACAACAGAAATTTATTTCTCACAGTTTTGTAGGCTAAAAAATTGAAGGTCAAGTAGTCAACAAATTCAGTGTCACATGAGAACGTTCTTGCCAGTTCATAGACAGCCCCATCTTTTTGCTAGTTTCTCACATGGCTGATAAAAGGGGGCATTTTGGGGTCTTTTTTTATTGGAGCACTAATCTGATTTATGAGGGTTCCATCCCTCATGACCTAATCACCTCCTAAAGGCTCCACCTCCATTAGAGGTTAAGGTTTCAGCATATGGGTTTTGGGAAGACATAACATTTGGTCCATGTGGTCCTAGTAGTCCAAGGGTGTAATCAGGGCACTAGTCATTTTACTTCCTAAATCTTTATGATTTTGAATGTTACTTCTGAATTTTTTTTTTTTTTTTTGATGTGTGACTTATTCTGGCTCCAAAAGTACACATCATCCCTGCTCTCTTCTATTCCATGCAGAGAGAGGAAGCCCACCCTGCAGTTTCACAGGGTTATGTCAGGGTGACAGGGATGGGAGAAGTTCTCCCAGGTCTGTTTCACATGAGCTTTGTGCTTGATTCCCTGACAAGAATAGCTGTCAAATCACAGATTTTTTTGTTTTGTTTTGTTTATATCTCTTACTTTCTGAGGCAGGGTGGTAATGTAGAAATAACATAGGATTCAGAGTCAAGATTAGAGTCTGCTCTCCATCACTTATTAGATTCAAGGGTTTTGGAAATCCAATTAACATGTCTAGACTTCAGGTTTCTCCTTTTTTAAAGGGAATATACCAATGCATAGGATCAAAGGAGACAATACACGTGTATATAAGACACGTGTCTTATACATTCTAAAGCACTATATAAATATTAAGCATGCTGATAAATGAATATATAGGTTGACCTCAACATTTCCCAGGATAGAGATAAAAGGATATTTAAGGTGCATTGTCACACTCAGAACTGGGTCTCTGTGGCTAAGCTCCGACCTGCTGGAATACTTGCCACACCCCCAAATCAAGGAAAAGGTAGAATTGAAAAAGGAAGGAGATAATCCATTAAAATAAAAAGTGGGGAAAGAAATGTGAAGGTTTATGTGGTCCAGAGATAGACAAATGTTTTCTGTGAAGGGTGAGAGAGTAAATATTTTAGGCTTTGGCTGGCCATACCGTATCTGTTACAACCACTTGTCTCTTCTACTGTAGCTCGAATGCAGCAATAGATTTTTGTTAAGGAGAGAGTGGCTGTGTTTCAATATAACATTATTTGTGGACACTGAAATGTGAATTTCGTATAATTTTCATGGGTTAAAAAATTCTTTTAATTTTTTCCATCCATTTGAAAATGTGAAAATTGTTCATAGCTGTGGGCCATATAAAAATATCTGTGGACCAGATTGGGCCCCCCGGCTATTGTTAGTCAACTCCTGATAAAGCTCATTGTTATCTTTCCTCAATTAACTGTGAGGGAACAACCAAAAACAACTACCTGCTAATTTATCTGTGAGGGATACTGGAGAAGATAGGATAATTAAAACTTTGCAGTGAGAGACCATCATTCAAAAAACAAACAGTGAAAAAACTCAGCTGCAACAGAGAATTTTAACAAGGGTTTAATAAATATAAAGGATGACATAAATGCTATGCCACAGAAAATGATGCCTTCTCCTGGATCTTCACTGATAAGAACGTCCAGCCAGATTAGGAAGTTTGCTAACTGACACGTGTAAGTTTATAAAAGATAAATAGAGCTTCATTTGTAGAACACACAGGCTGTGTTGTTATGCACTGACAGACCAAGTTCACTGTTGCTAAGAATCCTGTCAGATTAAATCAACCTGCAAATATATAATTGTGACATCTTGTTCTTGTTGGTACAGTGAGTGCCGCTGTAGTCATTATCTCAAAGCTCTTTCACTCTGAGGAGTATCACTGTTTAATTATATTTTTTTATGAGACCTCATTTGTGGACATCATCCTCTTTCAGAGTTGGCTTTGCACAGGAAAAGTAGGTCATTATTTTCAAGACTGTCCCAGCAGTACTGAACATTAGGCCTCTCAGCAATGTGTTTTTAAATAGATCATCTTGTGGAACCAAAACACCATGTTCTTGCTTCAAGTCCTTTAGCTGTAAGTTGATAGATGAAGTCATTTCCCAAGTCCTACAGGCCCTCATTGTCCTCACCAGGACCTGGGGAAGATGACAGGTTTGTGGATCACATTCTTTATAACAAGTTGGGGGTGGGGGGGACCCATTTTATGTCACATTACAAATAAAGTACTAAAATTATGAATAATTTGAGAATAATTTCTAAGGACCTCTGAGAAAGGAGGAATTTCAGTTAACACATGAAGTGAGCACTGCTAAACACCAGGGGTCGGCAACCTGCAGCCCACCGGCCAAACCCCTCACAGTGCCTGTTTGAGTAAATAAACCTTTACTGGAACACAGTCTTGCCCATTTGGTCATGTGTTGTCTATGGCAGATTTCTTGCTACAAAGGCAGAGTTGAGTAGGTGCAACAGAGACCTGTGGCCTGCAAAATCTAAAATAGTTACTGGTTCTTCATAGAAAACTTTGCCGACCTCTGCTAAAGACTGTTGAAATGACAAAGTTAAAAATATAAATACATTTCAGTCAACACTTTTTGACAACACTCAAGAAATTTTTCAGAATGAAATTTTCATCTACTATTTTCAACTTAAAATAAGATATGGTGTGTGAAATGTTTTTGCTCACCTTTGTTCACCTAAATTAACAGTACCTAGCAGTATCAGTATATTCTACCGGTATCTCAAAGTCAATCCAAGTTAAGTTTTTCTTGTGGGTATATGCAAGTGTGTGAGTGTACTTAATCAAAACACGATTTTTGAGTTTTAATGTAGTTTATTTTTTGTTTTTTTAAATCCTCACGCAAGGAAATTTTTTTATTGCTTTTAGAGAGAGAAGAAGGAGGAAAGGAAGGGAGAAAGAGATATTGATGAAAGAGAGGGGCATTGGTTCGTTGCCTTCTGTGCCTGGACCAGGGATCACACACACCCAGACTGGGGATCAAATCCACAGTCTGGGCATGCGCCCTGACCAGGAATCAGACCTGCAGCCTTTCAGTTACAGGACAATGCTCCAACCAACTGAGCCACACTGGCCAGGGAGCTGAGTTTTATTTTTAAAATGAAATAAGGGGGATACACTTATGCTATCAAACATATCATATCCAAACTGTAGAAGCTTGAGAGTTCATCAATAAGCATCAAACTTGAGAGAAGACAGTGCTTCAAAATTAAGAAAAAATTTAGATAACCTTATAGAGGACCAGTATACTTTCCATAAGTGGGACTTCTTATTTCCCACAGTATCTTTAGAATAGGAACTATGCATGGTATATTCAAAGCTTGTATAATCTCCAAAAATAGTGTGAGAGCTGACGCAGGAGAGAGATGTCTCAAATGCTGATGAACACACCTTGTAGCTAAGTTAGCTCACTGCTTTGCCCTTTTATTAGAGATGGTCAGCACATACTACAATATACTTCAAGACAATAATCTAATGCAATAAAAGGTTGAATTTAGGAAACTAAAAATCTTCTTTGACTAAATGCAGATGTAGTCATTTTCTTTTGCTTTCCTCAAACTATTTTACATGCATATATTGTTAAAAAGTGCCAGCAAAACTCTTCCCAAATCAGCACACAGTTGGAAACTGGGACTTCATCTGTCACTTATTAAGAACTAATTGTAAGACATGGATGTAGATGAGATTTTGGAAGTTCCACAAATATGGTTCTATTACTAAAAGGGAACTTTTCTTAACTAGACTTTCTTCACCAATGGCAAATTAAACATTGTGGTCAAATATAACTCAAGGAATCATTGGCAAATATGTTTTCCCATATAGTTGGTTCTCTTTTCATTTTAATGCTGTTTTCTTTAGCCATGCAGAAGCTTTTTAATTTGGTGAGGTCCCATATGTTTATTCTTTCCTTTACATCCCTTGCTTCAGGAGACATATCAGTTAAGATATCGCTGCATGAAATGTCTGAGGTTTTCCTGCCGATGTTCTCCTCTAGGACTTTTATGGTGTCACGACTTATATTTAGGTCTTTTATCCACCTTGAATTTACTTTTGTGTATGGTGTAAGTTCATTTGATCTCCAAAATACATAAAGAACTCACATGACTCCACTCCAGGAAGACAAAAAACCCAATTAAAAAACGGGCAAAGGACTTGAACAGACACTTCTCCAAGGAGGACATACAGAAGGCCCAGGGACATGTGAAAGATGCTCAACATCACTAGCCATCAGAGAGATGCAAATTAAAACCACAATGAGTTACCACTTCACACCAGTCAGAATGGCCATCATAAACAAATCAACAAACAAGCGTTGGAGAGGGTGTGGAGAAAAGGGAACCCTAGTGCACTGTTGGTGGGAATATAGACTGTTGCAGCCACTGTGGAAAACAGTATGGAATTTTCTCAGAAAACTAAAAATGGAACTGCTTTTTGACCCAGCAATTCCACTGCTGGGATTATACCCTAAGAGTCCTGAAACACCAATCCAAAAGAACCTACGCACCCCATTGTTCATAGCAGCACAATTTACAATAGCCACGTGCCGGAAGCAACCTAAGTGCCCATCAGTAAATGAATGTATCAAAAAACTATGGTGCATTTACACAATGGAATTCTGTGCAGCAGAGAGAAAGGAGGAGCTCCTACCCTTTGCAACAATATGGATGGAACTGGAGAGCATCATGCTAAGTGAAATATGCCAGGCAGTGAGGCACAAATACCATATGATCTCACCTTTAACTGGAACATAATCAACATAAGAAAAAAACAAACAAAATATAACCAGAGACATTGAAATTAAGAACAATCTAACCAGAGGGGAGCTAGAGGAGAGGGGGCGGGGACAGTGTGGGGAAGGGTTTTCAGGAACTACTATAAAGGACACATGGACAAAACCAAGGGGGAGTGTGGAAGCAAGGGAGGGAGGTGGGATTGGCTGGAGTTGGGGGGTAATGCAGACAACTATAATTGAACAACAATAAAGTAATTAAAAAACAAATATAACTCAAGGAAATAAAGAAATATATAAGCATCTTTCATAGAAATTATGATTTTTAGGACATGTCTTTTTCTTTTGAAAGTCCAAAAGAAATCCAAATGCTCATCAACTACTCCAATGAATACTTACCATAAATTATGATTTGCTTATAAAGATCTTCTATTAAGTGAACAAGGGTTCAGTATATGCAACAGCAACTTGATTTCCCTTTTTTCAACATCTGTTAAAAATGAGCTATGATATCATCAATCATATTAACTCTGTGTCATTGTGTTATTCCTTGGGTGTTCCCAGATTTCATCTGACAACTTTTCCTAGGATTCAAACTGTAACTGCAAACTTCTTCCAGAGAGTGTAATGATCAGTACAGATATAAATCCAGGGGACTGGAACTGATTAAAAACAAAAACAAAACAAACAATTATGCCACTGCACTCCCCTTTTCCCCAACCTACAAAAAAGAAACCAGTAGAACTACTAGAAACTGAAAATATAAAGAAATATAAGTGTAATTATCTAGAACTAAATAATTAGAAAATTTGGGGAACAATATTAAATTTCTTCTAAAATTACATAAAGCATTATGAGAAACTATGTATTATAAATTTGTGCAGAATGTAATAATTGGCATAATGAAAACTAAAATGATAATTAAGTACATACTTTTATTGCTTTATTCAAGAATAATAAAGTATTTTATCAACAATTTCCATGAGTATTCCATTTAAATAACAAAGAACAATACATAAAATAGTTTCCTTCAAAACAATGACCATAATAGGAGAGTTGTAGTATATTTCCTCATACTGAGAACATTCCTATTTTCTTTTTGGATAGCAATACACAACCCAAGAGCTTGAAACCCAACTCTTAATTAAATATCAAAGTATTATGTGTATTTTTAAAAAATTTTTGTTTTTTTTTAGACAGAGGGGAAGGGAGGGAGAAAGAGAGGGAGAGAAACATCAATGTGTGGTTGACTCCCATGCTCCCCACCGGGGAACTGGCCTGCAACCCAGGCATGCGCCCTGACTGGGAATTGAACCTGCGTTCGCAGGTTGGCTCTCAATCCACTGAGCCACACCAGCCAGAGCATCATGTGTATTTTTTAAAGCTACTTAACACTTACTTGCATTATAAACAACAAAATAGCATAACAAGCACTTTGTCCTAGTAATTTAACTACACTAGTAATTTGCACACTAGATTTAAATATGGCTGAGTGATTTTTCTAATCAATTTAAAGTTACACCTTTTTTTAATGACTACTCATTGAGAGGTAAGTACTATGAGAGACTTTCCCAAGACCTTCATAAGGAAGTAGCTAGTTTTCAGTCCATTTACTTCTTATTCTTTTTGGGAAAAGTGCCACTATGCTAGCAGTTATGCACAGCTATATGACTGATTACTGGCTAATTTAATGTGTATGAGTGGAAGTGATGTGCACCATTGCTAGGCTTGTCCCATATAAACTTCTCACGTTTAATTCCCTACAGTTTTTCCTCTTTCACAGTGGCTTTGGAAGCTACTGTGGTTGATGGTGGAGCAACAGTTTAAAATGGGATGAGTTCCCTGAAATGTGGAGAAAAGCCAACAGCAGTCAAGACATTTGGACTTCAAGAAAGGAAGCAATAAACCACTTGTACTTGGGTTTATTTATTGTAACATCTAGTTTTAATAAAAAATTGAGTTAATTTAGATGTGACTCAGAATTATTATTTTTAAGCCTGAAAACAAACAAGTTCATGGAAATGTTGAATCAAAGTTATTTATCAATAATTCCTACAAAGTAACTCAAGACATAATGAACAGTCCACTTTCCTATGATCTATGAACCAGGTTTGCTATAAGGAATTTGAAAAATTTGAGAATAAAAATAACAAAGAAATAAAATCAAGATCAAGGACTCACTTATAACACCAATTATATTACCTTTCCAAGGTAGAAATATGTTGGGAGAAAGTCCCGTTACTCAGTTACTTACAGCCTCTACTTATACATGAATGTCAGGATCTTAGCAAAACTTACTTTTCATACTTAGACCACAGGAAGGAATTGACTTCCAAAGGAGTGATTTCCAATTCTCTGTATCTTTTGCATCATTGTTAACCCCTAGTGTAATTGGCTTCCTTTACCTAATTGAAGGTAGTGATCATCGGGGGAAAAGGAAGAAAAAAATTCACAAATAGCCATTTGACCCCATTTTCATGACCCAGCCCACTATTTTCCTGTTCATGAAAAAAATACACCTTCCTGGAAATGCCAGCATCCCCCCCTTTTTTACAAGCATCAAAAAATTAGTTATCAAAGGAAATAAAAGTCATAGAAAACAACCTCTCAGCACATTTAGATTGGCATTGTGCAAAAGGCCCCATCGACATATTATATCTCCAAATCCTCTTGGTTTGCCCAAAGTGGAATTATCATATACAATTGATAAATTTGGGGGTGATTCTCAACCCTTAGCCTGCCGACTCTGAGAATGCCCTTCCCATTCAGAAGAGGTCTGTCTCCAGGATTCCTATGTGCATGCTGTGGCCCCACTCCTGACCAAAACACTGGATTGGTTAGGCAAGTTAAGATCCCCTCTGCCGTCAGTTAGATAAAGCAATAGCAGTTAAGTGTGGGCTGTCACTAGATATGGTAGCATGTAAAGTGTAGTGTCCAAATGGAAAGTGGTGCCAGTCTTTAAGGGAGAATGATTCAAGCTCAGTGATGAGGGAATCTGACCAGGACAGAGAGAAAGATTCAGAGGCAGACACACAAAAAAAGACAGAACGAATGAATGAGAGAAGGCCTAGATCAAGAGCGGTTTTCTTCTTGATTATAAAACCTCCTCTAGAACATGCTTAGCTTCTGGATTAGCCCAGAATAAAGCTGTAAATGAATGAAACATTCAAGGCGCTCTAGTACAGGCCTGTTCTGTGTAGTCATAAATCATGACTTTAATAAGCCTTTCTCTTTTTCCAATCCTCCTCCTCAACTTTTATAATATTTTCCCCCTGTTTTACTAAATTTCAGAAAGTTATTTTCTGCTTATCTGCAAGGATCTGGATCAAGTTCACCTGTTCTGTGTAGTTTTATCAAATTCTGTTAGACAAAGTTAGTCATTTCTGCACCTGTGTTTTCATAGTACTTTCCACATTCCTTAATCATAACTATTTGCTTATGTAACCCTCATCCGTCAGACTGGGAGTACTTGTGAGTGGAACTGTATTATACTTTTCTTTAAATTTCTAGCATGTAGCAGTGTCTGGCACATAGTATGCTCTCAATAAATGTTCATTAAATGAATGAATTGATGCAGCCAGTGTAGTTGGTGTTACTTATTCCATGATATCTCAGAACACCCTCCTAAAAATGCTGTGTGCTCCCTCAATACTTTAAAGAGAACTTTTTTCTTCCAAGAAACTCTGCCTCATTGACATCCACACTCATCTTGAGGCAGGATTTTTCCAGAGTACTTATTATTTAAATTTTTTTCATGAGAGGTGACTCAATCTTGCCTATAGCTAGAGTTCATTAGCAAATGAGTCTTTTACTTTCCAAAAATCACTCCTAGAATGAATTTATACTTAGAGAAATTATATTGAGAAATTAACTTGAGAAACTTCAAAAATTACTGTGATTTATATTTATTAATAGGTGGCAGTCTATGCCGCTGTTTAATGAGATATGTTAGTAATATCATGAAGCATTAAACTGATTTGAAATAAAGTATGAATTATAATACAGATATTTTTAGAAAGTCAGATAAGCCTAAAGCATATTATGAGAATAGTGAGTGAAACAACTTAAATATCCCATCTCAGCAATGCTAGCACTCTGTCACATTGGAATCAAGATTTTTCATTCCCACTTCTTTTAATCCATGGGTAGATACTTAAACATTCATGTGTAAGCACACATGGTACAGGGATTTTGCTTTCTTCCTGTTTCAAACAAGCACAGGCTATTGGATCAGCAGATTTTTTTTAGCATTTACTAGAAAAAAAAAAGAAAGAAAAACAAAGGGATACTTTTCCTACATGGATGTGTCTTTTTGTCTGTTTCTCTCTCTTGTGTATATAGAGTTGTAAAATTATGTGTTTTATATATATATGTATGCTGGCATGTATATGTACATATATGTAGATGTATTCCTGTATATAAATCTGAAAGAGCTCTTCTTACTTTTTCCTTCAACCTTTCATAAGGTGAAGTTTCATCAAACCATATCATGTGACTCTCCAGGAAGCTCACTGAAGGGGTCTGACTCATCGTCTGGGAATTTTAAATAGGCATGCGCTTCCATGAGAGTTAATACTTAAAAACACACATACACACAAACTGGCAGTGGAAGAAAAAAGAAAAAATGCAAGCGAAACTTTTACTTGGCACAAACACTCAGGTCAGGCACTGGCCACTCAGTATCTCACAGTTAATTACCAGGTGGAATTACCTTTAGACTGAAGGTGGTGGCTCAGTGCTCAGGGGACAGTGGCCGTAAATCTACAGTTCATAACATTAAGTCAGCCAGGTTGGATTAAGCAGTGAAAGGAACTGCCCCTGAAATAGTTGACCCCAGTTCCCCTGTGAGATAGGAAGTTTCCTCTGAACCAAGGGCTGTGACTGCCCACTAGTGGTCAGATGGCAGAGCCGGGACCCAGACAAGGATTTCATGCCAGGTTCTGTCTGGATCATTGTGGGGATGGAAACGGTCACCCAGTCTGATTTTCCAGCAAGGATTTTGGGTCATATCAACTCAGCCCTGTCAAATAAATTAGAAAGTATAACACGAGCTAAGGAGAGTTCAAGCCAAAGTTTCTATATGCAGTAGTTACTTAAAACTCTTACTGATGATGAGTAAGTTTTGCAATAGGAACTGAGATTTCAAATCTATTACCAAAGGATCAATTGTGTCAATAACACCTGGTGCAAACCAATAACTTCTCTTCCAAAGAATACCTTATTGAGATATTTTTCTGTTTGAAAATCACCGAATGTTCTCCCATTGCCAATGGAATTCATTTGAAAAACTTTAGGTTGAAATTAAAACTTCCGCTAATTGGTCCCAACCCATATTTTCATCATTCTCTCCATTAATTCCCTAAACAAAATCCATATGCGAGCTAAACTCAGTTGAATACTGCTCTCAGCAGAGTTTTTAATTTGTCCTCCATGTTTTGCTCATAATTTCCAACTTGAACTACACCATGTTCTAATATCTACCTATACAAATATTACCTTTGATTCAAAGCCAAACCCAACATCATGATCAAACTCTAAAATTCCTGTCACAACATGTACTAATTTCATAACACTTGGTATAGTCTACTTTCATTGTCATATTTGTACCTCAAATAATCACTAGATGTATGCCTTTTCTATAGAAATTATTTCATATTCCTTTTTACGTTCCTAATGTTTAGCAACAATATTTTTCTTATAATAGTGTATCTAATAATATTCATTGAAAATAAAACACAGAAATAAATCAGTGATTTAATATCCAAGTCAAGACTCATATCTGAAGTCTTGCTGTGGTCCAAGACAGCGTGCCCAAAGTCCCACTCCATGGGTTTGGTTTCATCTATCAACTGTGAGAATTTCAGGCTCATAGTATGCGCAGGAGGGCACCGGGTGGCATACCAACTCATTAGTAAAGTATAATTTTTTTAACCTTCACATGAGTTTATGATATGCAAAATGTCTCAATTTTAACAGCTTTTCAAATAAAAAATTTGACTATATGACCACCACTGGAAACTTAAGTTTAAAAAACACCTGTTATAAATGTTAATAAATTTGATATTTTTCTTTTAATTTTAACTCTTAGTACCTCTAACCACTCTAGTTTATACCTCAAATATTTATTCAAAAAGAGCTTTGGTGCACTCATACATTCACTTAACATTTTTTTTAAAGTTCTTCCTAGATTTACCTTTGTTTCATTTTCATAACTGTTCAAGATAAATAACCTGTCAACTTTTCTTTACAGCAGTATTTTTCTTTTCTAATTTAAGAAAAAGTCTAAGTCATTAACAAAGAAACACATTTCAAAATCATTTTGTCTTTCTCTTCAAATTTTCTCTTTAAAATGAGTTTGCCTCTCTCATTGCAATGTAACACAATAAAAGTTGTGTTCAGAAAAATCCCCAATAATTTGGTTCTTTCCAAATGTAAGGTGGTTTACTTCTACTTATTTGCTTACTTCCTTTTTTCTTTAAAAATTTTAAATATGTTTATTAATTTTAGAGAGAGGCGTGTGGGGAGAGAGAGATTGGTTACCTCCCAATTGTGTCCAAACCAGGGATTGAACTCACAACCTACTATGTGCCTGGACTGGGCTCAAACCCACACACAACATTTTGGTATATGGGATGATGCTCCAACCAGCTAAGCCTCACTGGCCAGGGCTTTTTTTTCCTTTTTTAAAAATCACACTTTTAAATTATCTATCATTTATTTGTCTATCTATCTACCTATCTATCATCTGTCATCTCTTTCTATCAGCTGTCTATTTATTTCTGTTAAAATTAATTAGTCCAAGTCCAGCCATTGTAATCTGCCTGAAAATGAAGTTGTCCCATACTTCATCCAAGCTATCTTGTCAGCTTCTTTAGGAAATATATATTAAAATCACTTTAAGTTTCACTATCCAAACTTGAAACAGAAGAATAAAACAGTTCCCTAAGTTTAATTATTCTGTCTCCAAATAAATTCATTAGGAAATACATCAGAAGGGGTATATTAAACAGTCATGCTGGGAACTGCCAAGAATTGAACTATTTTACTTCTCTAATCTTGTTAAAATATCATCAGAAATCATACTTCAGACATGAGAGAAGAAACACAATTGGTAAACAGAGAATAGTTGATAATGTAATATGAAGATGAGGAGCTTTTTGTCATTTAACTCCTTATAGTATTTATTATTTGGTATTATGAAACAGTATTTACAAAAAAATTGCTATTTTTTCATTGTAAAAATCATGTATTGAGCATCTTTTACACTTTGGGCCACATGGAAAGCATTGGTGGACCATGTGGCAGATGCTTTGGAGTATCTTTCATCAGCTACAGTTGTGAGTCTTTGCAGACTGAAGGATGTTTTATGTAGATTTTTGTTATAATGTCAACTATGACCATACAGACAGCCAACAATTACATATTATTTTCTAAACCATTGCTTTTTATCTATTTACTTACTGCTCAAATTGATTGTTCATGGACATGTGGTACAGTCATCAAGGGAAACATAAATACTTGATGATTGTTATATGCATAGACATTTATCATTGGTTAGTGTGTCATGCACTGTACTTGCTTACAAACAAAGAGTTAGTTAGGAAAAAACAAAACAAACAAAAAATAAAATTAACAAGAAAAAAGAACACAATGACTTTTCATTATATATATTATATATCCTATACTATACTATATATACTATATATTATATATACTATTATATATATAACATCTTTATATTCCATGGTGGCTCAGGAAAGTGGGAGCAATTTGAAGGCTACCATCTTTTAGAAATATTTTATGAAGTTATATATCTTAACAAGTTGAAATAAAAAGGAAGTAAGTATTTGTGGTGAAATTTTCCTTAAGACATTTATTTCTACAATCCATAAATTAAATAATAATGTGACAAAAAATAATGTGACAGATAAGAGATGTCGCAAATTAATATAATATGTCATAGCAGGAGATAAAGATAAAAATTTAGTCTTATTTTTATAAATAGGCCAGAGAAATAAGGTTCCTTTATAACCCAACCTATATACTTTCCTTTTTAAATAAATTCTTTTTTTTAAATAAATTCTTATCTAAATTTTTTGGTGCATATGTAGACACAAGTACATGCTATAACATGTAGAATGAAATATTAGAGATACACTCTTCAATTTTTCATGATACTTTGTTTTGGTCACATGAAATAGACTTCCAGAGAAGCACTAGAAGATAGCTCTAAATTTTCTCTCCTGTTGATTTTGTTGACACTGAGAATTTTTTAACTATATGGAGAAAACTACAGAATTATAAAACTGGAAGAAAATTTACTTATTATTTAATCCATTCTTCTCTTTTACAAATGGGGAAATTGGGGACAAGAATGTTTCAGGACTTTCTCCGGTCACATAGCTGTTAAAACATCACAGAACACATTTCCTTTGGTTCACAATTTTATATGGTTTCTATAACACCACACTTCCTCCCTGACATTTTGGTGGCAAAAATGTTCAATTTATTATTTGGTGTGAAAGGTTTTATGTAATGTTGTCTGATAATGCGTTGATTACTATAACAAGATTATGGCTTCCAGGTCAAGTTCAATCACAAATTGTACCAAATCTTCAGTGGCTGATAGTTCCAGAATAAAGGGAAGCTGTTAGAGGTTAGAAAGATAGAAAGAGGCTAAAGTGCTGTCTTAACTGAAGCCGCTACAACAAATTACCATGGACTGCGTAGCTTGGACACAGACAGTTATTTCTACAAGTCTGGAGGCTGAGAAGTCCAAGATCATGGTGCCAGTCAATCAGTTCAGCTCCTTGTGAGAACCCTCCTTCTGGGAAAATACAGCCATCTTGTATTTTCACTTGGCTGAGAGAGAAGGATCTCATCTCTCTTCCTCTTTTGATAAGGGCACTAATTTCATCATAAGGGCTCCACCCTCATGCTTTTTTCTAACATTAATTATCTTCCAGGCTTCATCCCCAATACCATCATGTTGGGGATTAGTGTTACAACATATAAATTTCAAGAGGGACACAAATATTCAGTCCATAATAATGCCCATAGAAGAAAATTGCCAACAGAGGCCAAATTCAGGGGCATAAAAGATGCAGGTAAGTGCTTCACACAGAAAAGTGTTATGAAGTGATATAAAATTCACACATTCCATAAATACACTTCCAGTACTCAATTACTAAGCAATGTAGCTTGATTCATATTGGTAAGAGAATGTTCTTCTCTCATCAAAACTTTTAAATTCACAACATTAGGATGTTTTATTTAAAAGAATAATTTCTATTTACTCATTTTTTTTTCTGATGTAAAAGTAATGTGTGCTATCTGCAAATGTGTTGGGAACCTGAAAAGAAGAAAATAAAGTCACTTACAATCTTATTACTTACAGATAAAAACAATTGTAGTATTAAATATTTCTGAAATTTTGGAATATTCATAGCGCATGTATATGAGTACTTTTTTTTCTTCAGAAGGCAAGATAATTCTCAGAGAGTTTAAATTAACTAAGTATTTCATGGCAATATCATTAACATTTCCTCATGAAAGGAATAAAGTTATAGAAGAATATCATTCTACAGAAACTTTCAGTCCAGTGCTGAGATACAGGCAATATGCTTTGCTTTAGAAAAGAGACGGGAAAACTGTCAGGCACATGTATAGCAGTGCAGTTCATTTTCAAACTCTGTTGACTAGTCAAGCCCAGACTTAAGCTTGATGGCTGCTTTTTCGATGTTTACCGAATAGATCTTCACTAGTCAAGAACTTTTCTTCACACAAGTTATTAGCAAAATTTGTCAGTAAAAATGTGATTGGTGTATTTAGATTAACTGCTCAACTCTGAAAGTATTTTCCCAGATAAATGCTTTCATGCATTCTCCCTCAGGCAATCAAAAGACTTTCATTGGCTTAGATCCAGTCATTTCACCTCAAATAATCTTTGCACTCTTTAGAACACCTTTATATCAGACAGACTCCAATTTGCTTCAGATACACGAGACACCTTTTGAAAGAGTGTGATTTAATTGAAACTGTCTTAAATGTCTTTATTCTAGACAGCAACTATTATAATATCTATTTTTACATACACTTTATATTTTTTCGCTTTCAAGATGATTGCTTGAAGCATGACGTAGAATCATGGTTTTGATTTTTAAAAAGTGTTTTAGATAATTCTGATGGTTGATCCTTAAAAGTCTTAAACCTTAAAATGGTCAATTTTTAGAATTTCCTATTAAGAAAGTGAAAACAAAAATGGAAATTTCAGAACATTTCTGTCTTTTGAAACTGATAAGGAAATAAAGGACCGAATCATAAAGTTCTGAACCTTAAGATATACATATTTCAGAATGTAAAAAGATTCATTTATTTTTTCTCTCAAAGTTTTCTTCAGCTTTTATTTTTAAAAATATTTAGCTTCTTCCTCACTTTTTTACACATTAAGGCAGTGTACTAATATCACAAACCATTAATATTTATTGCATATACTACTGTGAGTTTAGACTTGAGACTAGTGCAATGCAGAATTCAGAATAAAATATCATTAGCAATTTTCAGCCCTTGTTTGTTCTTGCTTTTAACTTTTCATCTCTCACTTTCCCTCTAGAGAGTCAACACCTTCTCTTTCCTCCAAGCTCACTTCTCTTTACAACCATCTCCTTAGAAGGCTTAATCCTCTGTTGTTGTTTTGATACTGATTATTTATTATACAAATAACACATGAATAAATCATCACTGAAAAATTCAAGCCATGCAAAGTAATGTAGAACAAATTCTACAAATTACACTCTCATCAACCACATTTCTCAATTTCCTCAACAGAGATATCCTTGTTTATAATCCAGGCCAAAGCTTTTTAATATATATACATACATAGAACCATAATACATGTGTTGTTCTGTGACATGATTTTCATTTAACAATAAGCTTTGGAGTATGGTCTTGAAAATTATATGGGCTTATTGCTTTTTAAAAAATTGTTATATAGCATTTCACAATATTTGATACTTTATATTTTATTTACAACTCTCTTTTTTATGTATATTCAGTTATTTCTAATTTTTCAAAAGCTTAAAATACACAACAAAACCTATGTATTTATAGCATTATGCACATGTATTTCTTTGGGATAGATTACTTGGAATAAAATTATATTTCAAATATATATTTAAATTTTGATAAGTACTAACAAATTACTCTCATATTATTTTGCATACCCATCACTATTATACAGCAGCACCCATTTAAAAAACATCTTTGCTAACACAGGTTTTAATGTTGACATTTTTAGGCAGCAGTTAGAAATGAGAAGCTGGAGGAAGGAGGAAGGGAGCCACCACCCTTGTTGACCCAAGGCAAATAGTTGAAAGAGTTTCAGTTAACTGCCCTTGTTAGCAAAATTCCATTGCTAGTTTTACCCCTTCCCCCCACCACCCAAGTGAACAGTCAAGGATAATCATGAGAGAGGGCATGTATAGGAGAGACTAAACTTATAAGACCAAAGCATCTGTCAATCAATGTAGAATCCCTCCCTTGTGCTAATACTATAATCACATGTGTACTTAAGGCAGCAGATTCAGAAGACTTGGGCCCTTCTTGCCACTCTCAGCAGCTGGTTCTCTCCCTTCAGGGCACACTAAGAAAACTTCTGTTCGTTCACTTTTGTCTCACTGATCTGTAATTTCTTTCTTTCTTTCTTTCTTTCTTTCTTTCTTTCTTTCTTTCTTTCTTTCTTTCTTTCTTTCTTTCTTTCTTTCTTTCTTTCTTTCAAAGATTTTATTTATTTTTAGAGTGAGGGGAAGGGAGGGAGAAAGAAAGGGAGAGAAAGATCAACGTGTGGTTGCTTCTCACATGCCCCCTTACTGGGGACCTGGCCTGTAACCCAGGCATGTGCCTTCCTAGACTGGGAATCAAACCGGCAATGCTTTGGTTTGCAGGCCTGCACTCAATCCAATGAGCTACACCAGCCAGGGCTGACCTGTAATTCTTTACTGCGTCAGTGAGAAGGACTGAACTCCAGTAACATCTTTTGGTGCCTTGACTTGGATTTTTGAATAGGGGAAGTCTACTCTTCCGCAATTTTCCTTTCTCCGTGTTGCCATGGGTTGTTGATTTTTTCTTGCATTTTTACTTTGCCTGGATCCTCTTCATGGTTGCATCCTTAGTGATGGCAGTTTGCAAGTCAACTTCCTTTGGTTACTGGTTTTGCTCAGGGTTTCTTGCCCTTTCCCTCTTGAGAAATTGCCGCAATCTGCAGACACGGGTAGAGCATTTAAAAGCCATTAGTGCACTCCCCACTGGAAGACTCCCATGAAAGGATAAGCTAGTTATCAACTGGGAAGAAGACATCCATTTCCACGTCAGCAGCAAGCAATGAGGAACATTGTAAAAGCCATCACACAGCCACCTCCAGAGCGCTTCTGCTACTCGGAGTTAATTCTTAAGAGGAGGAGACAAGATTTTAAACTTCGGGAGAAAATTCCATCCTTTCTATGCTCCTTTCCTTAAACCATGGCTTCTTCTTCAATCAATCTTACTCATAAGTCCTCATCTTTCCTTTTAGGTCTAGCTTTTTCTTCTGCCTTTTGACCACTCTATTTACACCTCTGCTCTCTCTGCTTACCCTGCAGGTAGAGCAGCTGTTGCATCTGCTCTCTTGTTGAGTGATAGTCACGCTCAGTGGGACTTTCATTTTCACTAGCTATTACCCTGCCAATGGTGACCTATCCCTCCTCTTTCTAGCTCTGTGGACATTGCTTATAACTCCACTGGCCAGAGGCCATCAACATATAACTCCTGATATTGTGGTCTGTTAGAGGCCTGCCTAATCTTAGTCCACCACATTGAATCCAAGATTCTTAGACACTTTACCCGCCTGTTTTGAAACCTGTGTTCTACTCCTGTTTCAAATTGGGCTCAGCCCTGTTGTGCCCACCTTTAGAGGGGACAAGGGACCTTTGGCATGTACCTTCTCAGGGCCTCCTGCACACTTTTTTGAATCAGGTCTGCTTCTAAAAATATCTTGGAAGGGCAGACAAGTTGGCTTGAATCTGTCCTTCGTGTGCCTTAGAGAGGCAGATGGGGACAAAGTAGGTTTTGCAACCTGCCTCTCTGGTTGTTTACCAAAACAGGGATCCCCTTCATCCTCAGACATCTCCTTGGTTTAAGGCCTGAGCATCCATGACACTAGACCAGTCCAGACTGTTGTCCCTGAAGCATATTTCCCCATTCTGAGAGTCATTGTTACTGGATTTGTCAGTTTAGCTTAGGTTTACTATCTTACTGGGACATGTGGTTAATAACTCACTCAGTCCCAGCCTTACAACTTTTAGCAGGAATCAAGCTCATAAAATCCCTCCAGCAAACAGACCAAATTCAATGGGACTGAAGTTTTCACCTCCACTACACTTGTGCCTAGGCTCTGCACAACTCTACTCTTCCTGTTTTCCCTTTGGCTTTCTATAATTTCCCCCTCAATCCCTGGTTGAGCCTCTTTGGCTCCCATACCTGGTTAGACTTTTTGGCTCTGAGAATAATGTGGGAACTGCCAAGACTCTTCCTACAAATGGTAAGGAACCCCTCAGGAAGGGAAGGAGCAGACTTGACTCTGCCTTCACTCTATCCATGATGGAGACATCTGTTTTGGATCCCAGAATCTCGGGACTCTGAGGCCCAGATCCCAGGGTTTTGTGATGACAAAACCCTCAGATTTAGACCTCAGGGCTCTGGACTCTCTAACCGCACAGTCTCTCTCACTTCCAGATGGGAAGCCAATAATACATTCCTGCTGGCACCCTTCTAGGGTGTACCTTTTCCAATTGGCCTCACTTTGATCTCTAAACCCTAAAGAATAGTTGACATATTTTTCTGCAACACTGCTTGGCCTCAATATTGGTTAGGGGACACAGAAGTCTGGCCACTAAACAGGAACTTAAATCACAGTACAATTTTACAGCTTGGGCTTTTTTGCAAATGTCTTGGTAAATGGTCGAAAATACCATATGTCCAGGCATTCTTTTATCTAAAGGGTCCTGGAGATTTCTGTTGTAAGTATAAGCTTACTCCCAGTACTACTTTACTGGATAACTTTTCCTCTAATTCCCAGACCCCTTCAGAACCTACTCCTGTAGAAGCTCAGGGAGAAACTCTCCCACCATCTTCTTCACTGGCCCCATACCCAGGGCCCCCAGACCAACCAGTAGCCCCTGTTTTCTCTACCCCTAACAGTTCCCCACTCATGGGGCTCTTCCTGCTAGTAGAAATTGTGGCAATGTTCAGCCCTCAGTTAATCCACAAATCCTTTTCTCTTGTCAAGCTTAGATAAGTTAAAACTGACTTAAGAAAAACTATTCTGACAACCCAGATAAATATATAGATTATTTTCAACACCTCACCTTGGCTTATGAGTTAACTTCAAAGGATGTTATGGTTTTCTTGGGGCAGACCCTATCAGATATTGACCAGGAGAAAGTAATAATGGAGGCCATAAAATTTGCTAACAACTTATATTAATCAGACAGTAAATGTTCCCCATAAGAGAAATAGCAGTACCACCAATGGATCCTGAATGGGACTCTAACAGATCTTCCCAGAAGTGGGAAAGGAATCACTTACTGCTCTGCATTAAAGCAGGACTTAACGGTGGCTGTTGGAAGGCCATGAACTATTCGAAGGTTTCTGCCATTAGTCAGGGTCTGGATGAAAACCCCATCATATTTCTAGAAAGGCAAAGGGAGGCATTTATCAAACATACCAATTTAGATCTATAATCATATAAGGGTCAGGTAACACCAAAAGACAAATTTGTAACTTGATTGCCCTCTAATATTAGTTACAAAAGCTTATTCAGAAGCCTAGAGTTTCTTTGAATGCAATGTTAACTATGGCCAATGCAGTCTTTTAAAATCAGGGCCAGGAGAAGGAGGCCAGGGCTCAGGAGACAGAGAAAAGGAAGGAGGCTAGGCATGTCCAAATTCTAGCCACTCGTGCAGGACAATCACAGTCACCATCCACAGCCCTCTTCAAGTCCACCCCAAAGGACACTAAATATCATGTGTGCCAGAAGGTAGGACGCTGGGCTAAGGAATGTCCAAATCATAATTAGGCACCTCAGGCACCATGCTGTAAGTGCAAGAAGACAGGCCAGTGGTGACTGTCTGTCCCTCAAGTCAGAGAACACTTGGACCCGAGTCCATAGCTATCTTACAAATGGCGGTGCAGGACTGAAGTTGCCCATTCCAGCCAGCCCTGCCTCTAAAGGTCACCATTACTGGACTGGGGCCTAGGGAACACATGGATGTGGCCGGTAGGACAGTAATTTTCTTATTAAACATTGGGGTCACCTACTCTGACTTTAGTTTCTTCTCCGGATCCTTCTCTTCACAATCCTGTACTGTCCTAAGGATAGCCAGAAAGCCAAGAACCAAAAACTTCACCCTTCCTTTGGGTTGTCTCTGGAACAGGTATTACCTCACTCATTATTTTCTTGCAATCTCAGAGTGTCCTAACCCTCTACTCAGAAGACACCTTCTTCAATTAGTAGGAACTAGAATAATTATAGGGGATAGCCCTGTATTGAGGTATCCATTTCAAATGTTATCCCTACAGGCTAGGGATCATCTGGATACCCTTACTCCTTCATGGGAAAGCCAAATCAATCCAAGAGTATGGGAAACAGGGTTCCTGACCAAGCTGAAAGTGAGATCCCCATTCTTACTAACCTCAAAGACCCCACACAATTTCCTCATCAGAAGCAGTATCTTCTAAGACCTGAAGCAAAGGCAGGACCTCAACTTATCATCTCAAAATTCAATCCAGCTCACCCTGTAATACCCCTATACTAGCACTCAGGAAGAAAGATAACTCCTATGGCCTAGTCCAAGATCTGAGGATGCTCAATGAAGCCATTTTCCCACTACATCCTGTAGTATCTAGTCCCTACATTCTTCTGGGCACTGTTCCCCTTGACTCTATCTGGTTCAGTTTTAGACGTGTAAGATGCTTTTCTCCCTGCATTTTGTTAGACTTATCACAGTTCCTCTTTGCTTGTGAGTGGACATCTCCTAAGGGATGCTTGCAACAATTGACCTGAAGTATCTTACCCCAGTGGTTTAGGGAGAGCCTGCATCTGTTTGGGTGGGCTCTAGCACGAGATCTATGAGACCTGCAGTTAGATGCAGAGCACTACTTCAATATGTGGACAATCTCTGAAACTGTTCTCCAAGTCAGGAAAAGGCCATCCAACATATAATCCAGACACTTAAATTTTTGGCCACATGGAGTTACAAGGTTTTGAATGATTAAGGTACACTCGTACTCAGAAACTTCTTTAAAGTATAATCTATTCTCAAAGATCTCAAGCTCTTTTCTCAAAGGAGCATATGGTCGCTTAAGGAAGCAACTTTTTCTGCTAAAGTCAATCACTTACCGGTAAGGTATCCCTTTTGTACAATTAGTAATGCCCCAGGGGGAAATCCTGTAGGACAAATGCAAACATCACAATGCCAGCAACACTTCCAGGTATCTAATCCTTTCCTCACTAAATCCTGCTGCAGAATTAGCCTAACTGCAATATGTGTCATTACAGGAGCAACCATATTCCAGGGGATGAAAGCAATTTTGTACATTCCTGCTTTCCTGAACCAGTTCATCCTACACCTCCCTTGCCAAAGCAGCCTTACCACATCAATCAATTATTTCCTGCTTAAGAAATGAGACCCCTGTACCACCTTTTTTTTTTTTTTGTAATTACCAAGTAGCTGTACACTTTGGGTCAAAAAGGGGATCTATCTTTCTGAATTCATAAACAATACCCAATTTCACAACTCTACTGTTGATCCTCTGGTAGCAGCCTGTCTAGCAGCCAGTCCAGTCCAGTGGTGGGGGACCAAATCTTCAAAAACCTGATGACTAGTTAATAGCAAATATTCTCTGAAACCCAGCTAATTAAACTTGTTGATATCACCCTGGCATCAGAACTACCCCCTCCAACAAAGGTATACTGGATTTGCAGGGCTAAGGCATATTGGACCCTCCCTTCACAGTGAATGGGAATTTGTTCCCTTGGGGACATCCTTCCTGATGTTTCCATAGGTTGGGAAAATGCCACTCTCCCATTCTCATTAAGAGCATAAGAACACTTAATCAAGAGGTCTGGTCCCCTTATTCCCTAATATCACTTAGAGGCATTCTTTCAGCTATGACAACAATAGTTGGGGGAATCTCCTTAGGCATCCACCGCAGCCTATCACAGGACACTGCTGAAGCACTAACTAAAATAGAAGACTTTAGTGTTCCTTCAGGAGTGGATAGACTCCCTAGCAGGGGTCACCCTCAGAACTGAAGGGCATTAGAGCTCCTCACAATCTCAGAAGAAAGCACATGGCTATATCTCAAGGCACAGTGCTGCTTCTATGTCAACAAATCAAGAGAAATACAACAGAACATTCAAAGTGTCCTTGAATACCCATCCCAAATTAAAACTCAGACCTCATTTTGAGATTCAAAATCATGGCTCATGTGTTTCTTCTTTCCTTTTGTGGCTTCCCTTCTAATCATCCTAATACTACTAATGTTTGGGCTGACGATAATTAACCTATTAACAAAATTTATTTCTTCCAGCATAGAAGCCATAAAATTACAAATGATTGTTACAGAAGGATATCAGCCTCTGTGACTACAGTCCTCGACTACCTATCATGGACCATTGGAAGGACACCTCCTTTTACCTCTCCCAACTGCTAGTTGGCAATCGTGAAAACTCAAAATTACTATGATGCCCCTCCTCAGCAGGAAGCAGCCAGAGCAGTTGTTACCCTAATAGTCCCCAAAGATTTGGGTTCCTATTGCTTTAGGGGAGAATGTTAGGCAGCAGTTAGAAATGAGAAGCTAGAGGAAGGAGGAAGGGGGCCACCACCCTTATTTACCCAAGGCAAATAGTTGAAAGAGTTTCAGTTAACTTCCTTTGTTAACAAAATTTCCATTGTGGTTTTATCCCCGTTTCTACCACCATCCATGTGGGCAATCAAGGAGAATCATGGGAAAGGGCACATGTAGAAGAGATTAAAATTATATGACCAAAGTATCTGTCAATCAATATAGAACCCCTCCCCTATGCTAATACAATGTCATGTGTGTACTTAAGGCAGCAGATTCAGGAGACTCAGGCCCCTCTCACCACTCTCAGCAGGCCTGTTCTCTCTCTTGAGGACAAACTAGTAAAACTCGTACTCATCCATTTTTGTCTTGCCCATCAGTAATTCTTTACTGAGTTGGTAAAGAACCAAGCTCCAGTTACACTATTAGTCAGTGTTCAGTGCAGGATAATAGAAGTCACCAGTTATTTAAACAGAGAAAATGCAATATCAGAACTTGGTTAAACAGTATTGGAGGACCGAACATACAAAATAACAAATGAGAAGTGTAAGTCACTTTAGGAAGCAGCTACCATCTCTTTTTAATCTGGGGGAAAGAAAGGGAAGTGAGATTGTTATCACCTAAACCTTGGAGTACATGAATCCCATTGAGTTGAGACCCAAATAACAATGAAAGGACACTTACCCAGCTGGTGCTTGGGGGGTAAAAGCAGTCTGAAAATGATGCATGAAGAGGTGGCAATGTCTTGCGAACAGCTAGACACCGGAACTAACACTCTGCTGAAACCAACTGCAATTCCAAGGTGAAGAATTATAGTTGAAGTGATGTTGAAAGGTATCAGAAGCCAACAAGAGGAAACAAGTCAATATGAGAAAAGCAGCTAAACTGAGGGGGGTTTCATATCATTGATTTCACAGATGAAATCAAATGGCCTGTATAATGGAGGAAGAAGGTGCTAGGCTGGTTTGAACTCTGTACAGTCTCAAAACTAGTAAGCTAAAAGTCTCTTTCAGTACAAAGATCAACATGGAGAAAATTCTAGGAATTTAATCAACTTTTAGAAAGACAGAGACAATAGGGGGAACAGACATAATCAAGATCAGGTCTCTGGGAACACTTTCTGTAAAGGGCCAGATAGTAAATATTTTAGGCTTTGCTAGCCATACTGTCCTTGTCATAACGACTCAAATCTGCCACTGCAGCATGAAAGCTTTTAAAGGCAATAGGTGAATCAGTGGATGGGGCTGCATTTTGATAAAAGTTTATTCACAAAAACAAATGGTAGGCCAAATTTGCTGTATGGGTAAATGAGTTAGAAGGTATCTGGAGAGCTAATCTTTAAAAAGTTAAAAGACATACATATTTTTTTCAATTTAAAGCGACAAAAGAAGGAGCTCTAAAACAGTGAAACTAAAATTTCCCCTAGCCCACCATTCCTTTCTAAAACTACAGAAAAACTCCTCTTCAAAAAGAGAAAGAAAAGGAGTGAGGGGAAGCTACAGAAAAGGATTTGTGAGTAAATACTATGAAAAGTTTTTGTATGACCATTAGAATAAAGTACAGAATAAAACACCTCTAGACAATAAAATCCCACTGCATAGTATGCCCAGAAAACTATAACCTAATATTTTAATAAGATCAAGAAATATTCTTAATATCCTTAATTTATTTGATCTCATTAAAAATATCACATTCCAGTTTTCTGAGCATATCGTTCTGTGGAATTTGATTGTCTAGAGTCATGCATGGTGATAGTTTCATGGATGTATACATATCTGAAAACTTACAAAGTTGTATACATTCAATATGCATAGTTTTTGTATATCAATCATACACCAATAAGGTGATTATAAAATAAAGAATGAAAATTTAAAAAAGCAATAAAAACCAACATATCAGAATTAGAAAAAGTCAGAAATAACGTATTTGAAAAGGGGAGATTTGAAGAGATGTGATAGAATCCAAGAATAGGATCAGAAATTAAAGAAAAAACATGAAATAAATGCTCAATTGAAAAGATCATAAGAGAGAATAAATACAATGGTGATCCCTTAGAAAAGCAGGTAATAGGAATGCTATTTTGCAAAGTTAAAAAAAGGTTTTTAGAGAATTTAATAGAGACAGAAAATAGGTGGTGGTGGGGGCAGGGAGGACCAATACATGTATAAGTATTGTTGAGAAAGAAAACCTAAGGAATATAATAGAACACATACTAAAAGATAGGATTCACAAGAATGTTCTTGTTACTAAATCATTCTAAAAATACACATTGAAATGCATATATGTACTGTGAAAAACTGAGCCAAAACTGCCAATACAAACACATAGTTAAGAAAATTATTGGACTTTAAAGATGAAGAAATAAAATATTAGGACACTTAGATAAAATTAAGACTAAGTTATTATAAAAGAAACTAAACTATCATCACACTTTATGCTAGATGTCAAAGGAGTAACAAATTTAACATACTCAAGAGAATATGAACTAGGATTTTATGCTCAGCCAAAATAATCTTTAGTTTCAGGGGCCATAGATAGACCAATATGAATATCCAAGAACTAAGGGGATAGTGTTCTTCCTGTCTTTCCTAAAGAATCTCTTTGAGGACAAACTGTGGGAACTGAAATGACTACAGAGGCATCAATGAAAGGACTGGTGGGTTTTCAAATGCTGCATAATTGTAGAATACTAAAGAAAAATAGAAGTTCTTAAAAATAAAAATAAACATTAAAATGGCAGATTACTTAAGCAGTAATCAAGCTAATAGCTGAATTTCACAGGAGTTAGCTACCAAAAGATCCTAGCTAAAGGAATGTCTCATAGCAAAAAAAAAAAAAAAAAAAAAAAAAAGAATATGGGCAGCCTGTGATATAAGAAAGGAGTGAAGACAATACAATGGTAAATATAACCAAACAATTATATAATGAAACTAAAACACTGGTTGAAAATAACAACTCTTTCAGGAAGATTTGAGAGTTGCGTTGGGTGGAGCACCCCAGATATTTAAAGATAATTGTGATTTAATCAGGTGTTCCTTTTGTCATTGCATATGCAGTCATACCTCAGCACTCATCGGCTTCAGAACTTGTCAACCCCTGTGCTCGCTGCATTTTGATGATAAAAATATGTTTCAGCATTTGGCGCTTGCTCAGGACTCGCTGCAGTTGCTAGCTAGACCTTAGCATCGGGACACCTCTCTGCAAAAGAAATGCTTCATTTTTTGGTACTCGTCAACTTAGGCATGTGTCACGAGTTCTGAGTGTACCACTGTATTATATATACGTCATAAAATTATTTTATTCATCTTTTTTATATTAATGAAAAACAAATTTGGGAAGAAAAAGCCCTATACTTTCAATGGTTGGTTCAAATCAGTAACAGCATTCTTCAGAATTATTACTGAAAGAATTTTCTTAACCTATTACTGAATTTTTCTTAATCTATTGTCAAATGTATTATTTATGATACGCTAGTAAGAAAATATGATTTTTTCAAAGATTCTGATGTGTTTCATATCGTTCAAGCTAAATGTATGAAAGAAAAAGTATCTTTCTTTTCCTCTGAAAGTTACAGTTTTAATAAAACTAAAGTCTAAGTGATGTAGAGTATTAACTACTTTGCTTATTAGCTATGCAATTTCCCCAGGTAATTTCTACCCTTTCTCCTCTATATGTTAAGATAATTGCAGTCATTAGTATTACATTGTGGCAAAGACACTATCAGTATCATAGTTTTACATGAACATTTTTGTGATACCTAAAGTGAGAAATTGCCAAAGTTTGTCCTCAGAGAGCTTTAATGTAGTGATATGTGAAGTGAGTTCCTCGCTTAAGAAGGGAGGAGTGGAGACAATGGAAGAAAAGGCTGGGAAGCTTTGAATGTAAATGAACGTTAATCATGAAAAACACTGATTAAAGTGTAATGATGTAAAAGTTAATCTAGCTACTATGCAATTAACTCAAAATTACAACCATATATTGTATGTGTAATCACATCCTAAACATATTACATTTTAAAAAATGAAACTGCTTTAACAGGATGCTTATGGGAATCTGCTGACAGACAGTTATACCAATTTGATAATTAACTTTTTAAGGCTAGTTCACATTTTGCGTTGCTAATTAATGCCTACTTAATTTTTGATACTTTCTATTTTAGGTTAAGTGCCAATTAAGTGCTGTGCAAGCTGTAGAAGTGGAAAAATTTCTAAACCACAAAAAACATGTGATCTTATCATTAAATTGTTCAATAGAAATCAATTAAAAATACCACTTTCTCACTAACACTCTAATAAATTGACCCTTGAATAATATTTTTAAAAAATAAAGTATGATTGGATATGATGACTTAGTAAATTCAAGCAATCACAATGATTATAGTTTCTAACCATATAGTCATTTGTAAAAGTTTCTTAAGGTAATCTGCACAAAATGCCATAATAATCTCTGTCAGACCCCAATAGATGTACTTATTTGCATTTCCTCTGCAAAGAAAAATAGTAGAGCTCAAGGTTAAAATTTTATTGTTCTTTGCTACTTTATGGAAACTTGATTTTAAAATTGACATTTAGACCTCAGATTCACTTGGAATTGTTTTTTTTTTTTTTTTTTTTTTGGACAGGTTCTCATCTTTTATTTAAGTTACATTATTGTTTTTTTTTGTTTTTTTTTTCTTTTTGATTTATTTAATTGTTGTTCAAGTACATTTGTCTCCATTTTCCTCCTACACCCCTTTGGCTTTGCCCATGTGTTCTTTATACATGGTCCTTGACAGCCCTTCCTCCTTTTCCCCACTTTATACCTTCCCACCTTCCCTCTGATGACTGTCAGTTTGTTCTTAATTTCAATGCCTCGGGTTATATTTTGCGTGCTTGTTTGTTTTGGTGATTTGGTTTCACTTATAGGTGAGATCATTTTGTCTTTCACTGCCTGGCTTATTTCACTTAGCACAATGCTTTCCAGATCATGATTTATTTTTTAAAATGTAAATATTCAATTTGCCCAGCACCATAAAACCCCAAATTCTTTATAATGACAATATTGTCTAAATTAAGGGTGTGCTTGTACCTTTGATTTTTTTCTAGGCTAATTATTATTTTTTTCTTTAATATATTTTATTGATTATGCTATTACAGTTGTCCCATTTCTCCCCCATCATTCCCCTCCACCCTACACACCCTCTCCCACCCACATTCCCCCCTTTAGTTCATGTCCATGTGTCATAAGTTCTTTAGCTTCTACATTTCCCATACTATTCTTGCCCTGCCCCTGTCTATTTTCTACCCACTATCTATGCTACTCATTCTCTGTACCTTTTACCCTTCTCTCCTCCTCCCACTCCCCTGTTGCTAACCCTCCATATGATCTCCATTTCTGTGGTTCTGTTCCTGTTCTAGCTGTTTGCTTAGTTTGCTTTTGTTTTAGGTGTGGTTCTTAATAGCTGTGAGTTTGCTGTCTTTTCAATGTCATATTTTTTATCTTCTTTTTCTTAGATAAGTCCCTTTAACATTTCATATAATAAGGGCTTGGTAATGATGAACTCCTTCAACTTGACCTTATCTGAGAAGCACTTTATCTTCCCTTCCATTCTAAATGACAGCTTTGCTGGATAGAGCAATTTTGGATGTAGGTCCCTGCTTTTCAAGATTTTAAATATTTCTTTCCAGCCCCTTCTTGCCCATAAGGTCTCTTTTGAGAAATCAGCTGACAGTCTGATGGGAACTCCCTTGTAGGTGACTGTCCCCTTATCCCTTGCTGCTTCTAGAATTCTCTGCTTCATTTTAATCTTGGCTAATGTAATTATGATGCGCCTTGGTGTGTTCCTCCTTGGGTCCAACTTCTTTGGGACTCTCTGAGCTTCCTGGACTTCCTGGTAGTCTATTTCCTTTGCCAGATTGGGGAAGTTCTCCTTGATTATTTGTTCAAATAAGTTTTTTATTTGTTGCTCTTCTTCTTCCCCTTCTGGGACCCCTATAATTCGGATGTTGGGATGTTTAAAGATGTCCCGGAGGTTCCTAAGCCTCTCCTCATTTTTTTGAATTCTTGTTTCTTCCTCATTTTCTGTTTGGTTGTTAGTTTCTTCTTTCTGGTCCACTCCATTGATTTGAGTCCCAGTTTTCCTTTCATCTCTATCAGTTCCCCATGCAGCTTCCTTCATTTCACGGATTGTAGCCTGCATTTTTTCATCTAGTTTGTGAGCAAAATCAACCAGTTCTGTGAGCATTTTGATGACCAGTGCTTTGAACTGTGCATCTGATAGGTTGGCTATCTCTTCACTGCTTAGAGGAATTGGCTCTGGGGCTTTTATTTGTTTTCCGGTTTGAGCCATTTTTGGTGGGATTTGTTGTTGTTGTTGTTGTTGTTTTGGTTTTAGTCTGGTCACGGCTATTACGTAGTGAGGGGTGGAGCCTTAGGTGTTCCTCAGGGCAAGGCAGCCCAGTCGAGGGGTTGTGACGCTATAGGTGGGGGAGGGGTCTGAGAGGGAACAATGGTACCTGTTCCGCTCTCTCCTGGACTCCGGCCCTTTCCACCGCTTCCCCTTCACCTGGATTATCTGCGCACGCGCGCGTGCTGTTACGTCGTGAAGAGTGGAGCCGCCGGCACTCCCCAGTGAGGGGCAGCCCAGTCGCTGGGTTGTGACGCTGTATGTGGGGGCGGGGTCTGAGAGGGAACAATGGCGCCTGCTCCACTCTCTCCTGTATTCAGTCCCTTCCGCCACTTCCCCTCTGCCTGGACCGTCTGTGTGCGTGAATGTGAGACCACCTGGTCAGCCAGCCGCCTTGTGCGGCCTCACTGGGTGTGCACAGTTGCCCCCTGTGCCCGGGGTCCGCCAGGTGCTGCCTGTGGGCCCGGGGACCGCCAGCCGCCGCCTGTGCACCTGGGAACTGCCAGCCACTGCTGCTTGCGTTCCTGGGTCCGCACCTCCACTTTGTCCTGCCGCGACTCCGCCCCTCTTACCGGTCTGGATGAATGGTTGTTGGACTTCCGTACAGTTCAATTTTCTATCAGTTCTGGTTGTTTTCTTGTTTCTAAATATTTGTTGTCCTTAATTTTGGTTGTGAGAGGAGGCACAGTGTGTCCACCTATGCCTCCATCTTGGCCGGAAGTCCGGCTAATTATTTTTGTTTCATTTTTCTATTTATTTATCCCCGCACCATTACTACACTATTTGGTAAAAGGCGAAAGATTTATACGATCTGAAGAGAAACCAGAGTATTACTACTACACTATTTGGTTAGTCTAACATTATACCAAGTCTTGATACCTTGTTCAAAAAGTTTTCCCATATGGTTCTTCTTTCAGAATGTATCACACGCTTTTGACACTTTAATTTCTAATGCATATTTTAGAATAATTTGCCAATTCTAACACATTAAGAATATTTCTGGAATATTATTGGGATCACATTGAATATTTAAATCAATTTGTAAATAAATGACACTGTTATAATGTTGAGCTTCCTAATTAATGATATGGACATTATTTCTATTTACTTATATATTCATTGATTCCTTTCAATAGTCTTGCTTTTTTTTTTAAAGCTATTACTTTATTTTTTTTTAAGATTCTTATTTATTTATCTTTAGAGGAGAAGGGTAGGAGAGAGGGAGAGGGAGAGAAATACCAATGTATGGTTGCCTCTTGTGTGTTCCATGCCGGGAACTAGCCTGCAACCCAGGCATGTGCCCTGACTGGGAATCGAACCTCTATCCTTTGGTTCGCAGGCCTGAGCTCAATCCACTGAGCTACACCAGCCAGGGCTAATAGTCTTACTTTTTGTATAAATGTCTTTTACATATTTTGTCAGATTTATTTCTATGCATTGGATAATATTGGTACTTTTATAAATTATACTATTTTTAATTAGTTTTTTAAAAATTTGCTTGTTGCTGGTATATAGAAAATAAATTGAGTTTTGTATAACAAACTTGCTTCCAGAAACTTTGCTACACTGTAATTATAACTAAAATTATTGTTATTATTTATATGTAGAGTTTTTGTAATTTTCTACTAATGCAGTCATATCATCTACTAATGCAAATAAAGGTAGTGTTATTGCTTCTTTTGACTCTATAAAATTGAATAGACAATATTGAATAAATAGGTAATACTGGACATCCTTCTCTCTTTTCCAATCTCAGAGATAAAAATGTAAGTATTTTACTGTTAATACAGTGTTTTTCATAGGATTTTTGTGGATAGAAATCATTAGATAGGATGTTCTCTTTAAAGTTAGTAGAAACTTCAAGATTTTTTTAAAGTGGTTTTGCAATTTGTAGTGGTTTTCCAGTGACTAGGAGTTGCCATATCATCACATCCTGACAGTGTTCGGTGTTGTTAGTATTTTCCTAGTTGGCTAAGAGTTCTTCCGTGGGTATTGAATTTTACCAGATCACTTTTTCTGTATTTATTAAGATGATAATGTCCCTCTTTTATTTTATCATTCCGATGAACTCCATCAATTGATTTTTAAATGTTGTCTTATTTGCATTTCTGAAATAAACCCAGATTCACCATGATGTATATATCCTTCTTTATTGCTGGATTTTATTTGTTAATGTTCTGTTTGTGATTATTTCATCTATGATAGTAAGATATCCTATCATCTTCTTTCTCATAATATCACTGGCAGTTTTTTGTTTAAAGACTATGTTGGACTCAAGACAAAATGAGAATAGTTGTTTTTTTAAAGAGTTTGTGCAGTTTTAGTGTTAATTTTTATATAAATATTTACTAGAATTCATAGTAGAAATTCTCTGTGCCAAGAGTTTTCTTTTGGAAAAATTTTGTAAATGAAGGTCAACCTTCTAAAATAGTTATCCAGGTTTTCTATTTCTTTATGTTTCTGTTTGAGAAGTGTTTTCAAGGCCTTTTCCATTTCATCTAAGTATTTAAATTTATTGACAGAGTTTTCATTATATCTTATTGTGATGTTTAGAAGCTGCAGATATTCTCCTGTGATGTCGCTCTAGTCTGACATTGTTTACTTGTACACTGTCCTGTGCGTGTGCCTGCATGTGGACACAGACACAGACACACGCACTGTTGTCACGCCAGGGGGGTACCAATTTTCATTATTTTTTTAGAGACAACTTAATGCATGGTTGTTTCTCTCCATTGTGTTTTAAAAACTATTTTATTATACCTGCCTTTTTTATTTCCTAACTTCTATGTTTTTTCAATTTAACTGTACATTTTTCCCAGTTCTTGTGATGGATGCTTATTTAATTGGTTTTCTACCTCTTTTTATTTTCAATCATATGATTTTAAACTAGCATGTCTTGTAATCACTGCTTTAGTTACATCTCATGTTGAAAGTTCATTATCATTTAGTTCCAAATAATTTCTAGTTTTCATTATGACTTCATTGACACTAGCTGATTCAAAAGTGTATGATTTTATTTTGAAATATTTGGGATTTTAAGAATTATTTTAATGTTATTTATTTGCAACTAAATCCACTGTGATCGGAGAGCATAACTATTTGATTTCAATCCTTGACAACTGTTGAGACTTCCCTAATGGCCCAGTCTGGGAACCAGTGCCGTAATGCTTCATGTAAGTATATTTTCAGTTGTGAGTGCAGGATTCTGTCCAGGTCAGCTTTTGTATTACATTTTTTAAACTATGTTATATAGTACATAACATTTGGAATTACTATGTATTTATCGTTAATTTAAGCCTTTTTTTAAAATTATGAAGTCTCTTTGAAATAAGGCTGTTTGCTTTAAGTCCGTTTTGTTTGACATTAATATTATATGCCCACACTGGTTTCCCTTAAGTTAGTTTTTATAGGTTTGTTTTTTCCTTCGTTTTAACTTCAGCATTTCTTATATTTTATACAGGGGTAGATAAAAGTAGTTTTATAATTGTGAGACAAATAATGCAATAATTCATAAATAAAAATATAAGAAAAAACTTTGTGTTTTATGTATTCAAAACTGTAAATTTACTTTTGCCCACCCCTGTATGTATCTCTGGTAAGCAACACTTGGTATTATTCCTTTGTTTTTAATCAATTCTGATTCTCATGTACTTTTTAACATACTACAGTTTGGTTTTCATATTGCAACATTTAACTTTCTTGGCCCAGTTGCCTTCATGCCACCGAACCTAACACATGCTCTCCAATTCATAAATTTCTTGTCTATTTTACTTGATGCTGCTGACCATTTATTGTATCTTAAAATTCTCTCCTTAGTGGCTTCAAATACACCACTTCCTCTTGCTTTTCTCTGTATCTTCAACATTTCTTCCAGCTGTTCTTAGGATCTCCTTCTTCTGCCCAGCCTTTGAACACTAAGGTTTTCTAAGTGCTTTGATTTTAGTTGCACTTCTCATTCAACTCCCCGATCTCCGAGGTTTTCACTGTGCTTGTTTATTCCCCTTGATGCTGGAACCCCTCAAACATACATCTTTATTTCTAATCTTCCCTCTACGTTTCAGACTTACATATCTTACATTTTGTTATGAAGTCTGCATGGACATCACATAGCCTTCCTATACTTCAAATGCTTATAAGATCTACTCCTTCATCAGGATTTCTGATTTTATATAATGCAACAATAAATGTATTCATAAGTAAAACAATGCTTAGTCATTGAGGCTCTTTTATTATATCTTTGGTCATGGAGCCACTGAACCCTTTGGAAGGGGAAATTCTCGTACCAAAGCTCAATGAGTAAATCAGAGAACAGCAAAGCTACTCATTTTATTTTCATTATTATTATTTCTGACCCAAGGACACGCTTAGAGGAGAAGGAAGAGGAACATCATCATGAGAGAGAAATATTGATCTGTTGCTTCTTATACATGCCCCAACCACGAAGGGGGTTGAGAATTCCTGGCTGGGAATCAAACCTGCAACCTTTCTGTTTATGAGACAATGTTCCAACCCACTGAACCACATCACCCAGGGCATAGCTACTCATTTTTAACATGTGTCTTATTTAGGATTGGAAACTGAGATGTGAAGCATAGGTTCTCATTTTTGGCTTCCTTTTTGATATTGATCATACATGTTCCCACCTGCACCATCTTTCCTAATTGGGAATATCACTCAGCATGTTATGCTCCAATTACAGTAACTGCTTCCATTACACATTTTATTAAACATTATTCTCTAAAATACACTACAAGCTGTTTATTACTTAAATTATATTTCTCATACAGCTTTGTTGTTGAAATATCATTCCCTTTCCCTCAATCAATAACCCCTGTGTGCTTTTTAGAATTCAACTGAGGTATAATTTCCTATAAGAATTTTACATGTTCTGCTATAATCTAAACACCTCTCAGTATATTTCTAAAATAGCTAGTGGAAATATCTAAGTAATTTTTCAAATCAAATTAAAATGAGCAGAGTGAGAGGCACAGGGAGGTGTCAGTAAATGCTTGTTGAAATGTTCAACTAATAGGCCTTGCAGTTATATTATTTCAAAAGCCAATGTAAGAAAACTGAATGTTGTGTGAAAACTCCTTATAGATTACCAAGAATTTTCAACTCTATTTTTCCAATTTTACCTCCACAAGAATTTTATAATATAGAAGAAAATTATCTATTCAATTTTACTCTCAAAAAAAAAAAAAAAAAAAAAGCAAGCTGGCCAAGATGGAGGCATAGGTGGACACACTGTGCATACTCTCACAACCAAAATTAAGGACAATAAAAATATAGAACCAAAAAAAAAAAAAAACCCAGAACAGATAGAAAATTGAATTGTACAGAAGTCCAACAAGGATTCACCCAGACCGGTAAGAGGGGCAGAGTCAGCAGCCAGTGGCAAAGAGGGATCATGGCAGGAAAAAGCAGTGGCTAGTGGTCCTGGACCTGCATGTGGCAGTTGGCACACCCCAGGCACTCAGGCGGTGGTTACCGAGCGTGAGGAGGCAACAAGCAGACCCAGCAAGGCGCACAAGGCGGCTGACCATGGTCACACATTCCCACACAGATAAACCAGGCAAAAATGGGCAGCAAGACAGACTACACAACCCAGGGCCCCAGCGCCAGGAAATAAAGTCTAAAAGCAACAATTGAAAACGCTTGTGGGGGTTGAAGTGCCAGGAGAGACTCCCAGCCTCACAGGAGAGTTTGTTGGAGAGACCCACAGGGTCCTAGAACGTACACAAGCCCACCCACATGGAAATCAGCACCAGAAGGGCCCAGTTTGCTTGGGGGGAGCGGCGGAAGGGACTGGAATCTGAGAAAAAGCACAGCAAGCATCATTGTTCCCTCTCTGGCCCCGCACCCACATACAGCGTAACAACTCAGCGACTGGGTTGCCCTGCCCTGGTGAACAGCTAAGGCTCCACCCCTCATACGTAACAGGTACGACTAGACAGAGAGAGAAAGAAAGAAAGAAAGAAAGAAAGAAAGAAAGAAAGAAAGAAAGAAAGGGCTCAAACAAAAGAACAAATCAAACCACCAGAGTCAATATTTTTACGCAACCAAGAGATAGCCAACCTATCACAGTTCAAAGCACTGGTGATCAGGATGCTCACAGAATTGATTGATTTTGATCGCAAATGAGGTGAACAAATGAAGGCTACAATAAGTGAAATGAAGGAAAACACACAGGGAACCAATAGTGATGAGAGGAAAACTGGGACTCAAATCAATGGAGTGGACCAGAAGGAAGAAACAAACATCCAATCAGAAAAGAATGAAGAAATAAGAATTCAAAAAAATGAGAGGCTTAGGAACCTCCAGGACATCTTTAAATGTCCTAACATCTGAATTATAGGGTACCCTATAGTACCCCTAGGGGAAGAAGGGGAAGGAGAAGAGCAACATTGGAAAACTTATTTGAACAAGGAGGACTTTCCCAATCTGGCAAAGGAAATAGACTTCCAGGAAGGAAATAGACTTCCAGGAAGTCCAGGAAGCTCAAAGAGTCCCAAAAAAGGTGCACTCAAGGTGGAACACACCAAGGCACATCATAATTACATTAGCCAAGATTCAAATGAAGGAGAGAATTCTAGAAGCAGCAAGGGATAAGAGGACAGTCACCTACAAAGGAGTTCCCATCAGACTGTCAGCTGATTTCTCAAAAGAGACCTTACAGGCAAAAAGGGGCTGGAAAGAAGTATTCCAAGTCATGAAAGTCAAGGACCCACATCCAAGATTGCCCTATCCAGCAGCAAAGCTTTCATTTAGAATAGAAGGGCAGATAAAGTGCTTCTCAGATAAGGCCAAGTTCAAGGAGTTCATCATCACCAAGCCCTTATTATATGAAATGTTAAAGGGACTTATATAAGAAAAAGAAGATCAAAAATATAACAGTAAAAAGACAGCAAACTCAGATATTAACAACCACACCCAAAACAAAAGCAAACTAAGCAAACAGCTAGAACAGGAGCAGAAACACAGAAATGAAGATCACACGGAGTGTTAGCAACAGGGGAGTGGGAGGAGGACAGAGGGAGAAAAGGTACAGAGAATAAGTAGCATAGACGGTGGATAGAACATAGATGGGGGAGGGCAAGAATAGTGTGGGGAAAAGGAGAAGCTAAAGAACTTATGACACATGGACATGAACTAAAGGGGGGGAATGTGGTTGGGTGGGGTGTGTAGGGTGGAGGGGAATGATGGGGGAGAAATGGGACAACTGTAATAGCATAATCAATAAAATATAATTTTTAAAAAAGACAAAAGAAAGCTCAGAAACATGGAATTTCACCATTATGTATCTACTTAAAAGTACAATCAGACAGAGCTCAAAACTACTTTGGAATATAAACTCAGCATTTCTTGAAATCTAATGTACTTTTATTCACTATAAAATTATCAAGGACTTTTTTTTGTCTCAAGTTATGTCACTTTTAGCTTCACTACAATTTTTTGAAGCTTTCATGAGGTGTCACTGCTTACTACTATCAAGGAAGTGAACCAACTGTGACAACATTATTATTGTGTTAGTAAAACATTTCATCTTTGCTTATTCTATAAATTTTTAAAATGCTTAATTTCCCTCCTCAAAATGCTCTTGTGTACATTAACAAGGCCCATAGCAATCTGACTTTGGTTTTATGTAATTAATTTTTCTTAACATTCAATTTTAGTTATGACTACCACATGGGGACTTTTTCCTCTTTCTTTCTCATTCCATGTATATTTGGACCTGCTTGGACCCTTGTGTTTTAGAGTTCTCTTATGTCAGACAACATTTTTATGCTGTGCCTTCTTTTGAAGTGCTTGTGTATCTGTCTGTATACTGATGTTTCTACTCTACACAAGTTGCAATTTCCTCTAAAGAGTAAGATAAAACAATAGAACTTGGCTCATCTCCCCAGGTGTTGCCTCTATATTTAAACAGAAATATTTTACCTTGTTCTGTTTTTTCTTGCTGTTCTTTGACTAAGTGCATTTATCTCAAGTGGCCAAATAATTCATGTGAATGAAAGAAAATATTTGACCTCATTTAAATTCTAGGCATGGGATTCCAGATGGTCACAATTATTGCTATGGGAAATTTTGCCCTAGAATGTTTTTTAGAAAAGGTTTATTAGAGGCCAGATTTGTCATCAACTTTCATGAGAATCACAAGTTTTCTGATATCTGAAACATTTGGCCTGTTCTTAAGCCAAAGTCTGGTGCACTGTAGGTATTTTTAGTTATGTAAATAATCCAGGATTATTGTTTTATGAATATTTTCTGGATGAAACGTAGAAATTTCCCTTGATTTTAATATTGAACTATTGCCTGATAAATAGGTCACTTTAAATACATTTAAATAGATCTAATTTTTCTAATCATTCCCTTAGATAACTTCTTGCTTCTAGCTCAAAACAATCTTTATTAAGAAGTAAAACCTTTATTGATTACTACTGAATGCTGAGAAAATGTTCCAAGACATTTATTTCTTTGTCAGTCAGGCCATTGTCTAAACTTTCTTTTTCTAAAAAAAAAAAAAAAATATTTAATTTCTCCCACTACCATTTAACCCCATTATACCTCATCCCGTTGCAGTCACCACACTGTTGTCTATGTTCATGAGTTCTTTTTCCTTTCTGTTTGATCCTTCCACTCCCTCACCTCCACCCCCACAATAGCTGTCATCCAGTTCTCTATCTGTAATGAATGGCGCTGGAGCAGGGACTTACTTGTCTTAATGACCATGGTGCTCCCAGCAACTAGATAGTCTCTTACATGCAATCAGCATTAGTAAAAGCTTGTAAAAAGAATATTAGCTTCTCAAGAAAAACAAACAAAAAAATCCCAATATTGGAAATACCTTAAGAGGTTTATTTACGAAGAGTTTTATCATAAAATTTTATTCCTATTTTTATTATATCAAAAGCACTAAGTTGATGGTGGAGATTGAAGGAGAAATATATTTTGCAGTTTCATATTGTCCATTTCCTGCCAAATAATGAAACTAATGTGATATACATATTTATTTAGAAATATATATATGTATATATAATATCCCTATAGATATTGTATCTATTGGTGCATATTTCTTAAGATACTCCAGTTATACTATATTAAATTAAAATGTGACATTTTTGACAATTGATCTGAGAATTTTGATGTTGTTGAATGGATGTATACAGTAATAAGAATAAAGTATGTTCTTTGTGAATAATGATGAATGTTTTTATCATATCACTTTCTATCCCCTCAGGGTCATTTTTATAGTATTAACAGAAAACTCACAACATTTGTCGCCTCATTAACCTTGGTTAAATCCTTTCCTTATCCCTTGCTAGTTGAGTAAACTTGGCCAACTTGCATAACCTATGTAGATCTGCTAAAAAAAATGGATTTGAGTTGATATACAGCAAAGATGGACATGCCAATTTACCCCATGGGAAAAATGTCCTATTCAAAAAATATTCAATGAACATTTACTTTAAAGAAAGTAATTGGTAATTCTCTCAATAAATTTGTCTTCAGTGTCTCCAAGTACATTGTCAGTATGCATATGTGTAAGTTCAATGTTTAATATGGCATCAAGAATTGATGTCTGTATGCCATGCAAACCTTTTACTGGACTTTCCTCTGGTCTTTATTTCATATAAAACCAATTTTCTACTATTAATCTCTGGTCACATATTTGCTCTTTTAGTAGAAGTAAAAAAAGATTGAATTTGCACATTAAGGTAATATAATTAAAGATAATGAACTTACTATAGAATTATTATTCAAGTAGAATAACTCCAAATAGATTAAAAAGGAAATGACTCAGGGAAAAAATGAGAACAATAACTGTAAGAGTCAAAGGGCATCTAATATGTTTTATCAGTATTCAATGTGGAGTTTTCACATTAACATTTTTACTTTTAGTTCAAAGTCTTAGTTTATTTCTAATAGAAAAGGCCCCCAAAATGCATATATCCTTTTTTGCTGTTTTGCAGATAATTCTATACACTGAATTGGTGAACCTTGAGTCAGTGGAAATACTGGAATAAATGTCTCCTTTCTTAGTATCTGCAACAGCAATAAAACTGGGCTTTGTTGACATCTCAGCACTTGACTCAGAAAAACTATGAGCCATGGTCTAGGGAGAAAATGGTGAGGCAGCTCTATGTGTCTGTGTGTGGGAAGAAGCTTTTTTTACTAATAAACAGGCCTTTGGTCTCCAGAGCCCATTTTCCCCGCAGTCAATTCACTCAGAAAAATAAAATGTCATTTAATTGGCAGGAAAATTGCTTAAATTCTGTGTGACAAACTCAAAGAAATACATTCAGGAGGTGGAAAGGGAAAGATAAGATATAAATTAAATGTTAATTATGAAGATGATTAAAATGTAATAATATATAAGATTCATCTAACTCCTTAGTAATTGACACGATTTATATAAATTTGGGCTCTGTAATCACAATCAAACTAATATTATAAGCTTAAAAATAAATTGCTTAAAATTGATGCTTAGGTTCCATTGTGTTGACAGCTATCTACTAAATCTGTAGAGAGCACTAATTTGATAGGAATGACTTGCATTTAAAAGTCAGTTTAGATTTTAGGTTAATTGGCATCCACTTAGGTTGTGAAGTCTACCTTGTTAAATAATTAAAAAAAAAATTAATGTCAATAGAAGTGAGAGAACCATTTGACACAAGGCAGCAATTAACTACATAAAGCCAAAATTCAAGATTTTAGAAGTTGAGATAGATGTAAACTCCTTTAGTTGCCCTTGAATTTACAAATCAATCATATGTCAAAATGAAATGTAGGAAAATAGCTTTCCAAATAGTATGAACAAGAATTCAAAAAATTCAGAAGAAATGAAAGTACACAGATTAATACAGAAAATAATAAAATATAAACAATTATAAAAGCCAGATACCTTCAGAAAAGTCTTATACCACTTTTGTAGCCCAATTTAATACCTAATATTATTATTTTTGTCCAAAGGTTGCTCTATGCAACATGCTTTTGTTAATTTTATATTACATAATTAAGTATATTCTAATCTCAAGGATGATGTCAGTGAAAAACTTTAGTGCTAATGTTCTATAATACCATGTCTCTTTTTTCCCCTTTTTATTTTCTGGGTTTCTCATATTTCAACTCAACATATGCTCATTTATAATCTTTTGTATTTAACATACTAAAATAGCTACTGGGAATCTATTGGGCAATTCAAATATCTATATAGCTATGAATGGTGGGGTTTAACGATTACTAGAGGACTTTTCCTGTTGACAATTTCTCAATAACAAGTAGAGACAAATGCAATCAAGTGTGAATCAGGAGAGATGATCTGTAGCCAAGAATGACCTTGGCAGAGGATGTCTAAGGGAACACAGGATAGTAAAATATGAAATGCAGATGGAGTTTGGGGGTCCAAAAGTGATGAGTGTTTTGATCATTTTAATGTTGTCTCAGGGCCATGGAGTTGGGACAGGTTAAATAATTTGTGAAATGGACAGATTTGAAATAAATAAGACACAGGCCTATTTGTCATGGAATTCTCAATGCATTGGCTGACATATGATTACCCTTGTCTTGTTTAGTGTATTATTATGACTGTAAATTCAAGCATCAGCCTGCCCAAGGATAGATCCTAGCCATGCAGCTTGCTCTGCTTAACTTTGTGCAAATTCCTTAAATTTTCTGCTTTCAGTTTTCTCATATTTATAATTGCAAAGATGGTAATTGAGAGCCTGGAGGAAATTATTTTCAAATTAAAATTATGTACCTAGACAAAATGTTAGTCAAATGTGATAGTAAAGACACTCTTAGATATACAATGACTCCTTACATATCCTTTTATTAGGAATATGTTAAGGATCTTCTCTAGAAAAGAAAGGAAAACAATCAAGAAATAAAAATCTGTAGTGCAGAATGATATAGAAAAAACAAACAATAAAAATAAAGCAACCAAAAATGCCTATGGAACTGAGAGGAAAGGGTGAGAAAAGTTTAGAAAAAAAGAGAAATAATATAAAAGGGCAGATATACATCTATATTAGTATATCTATATCATATATATATTCAGATTTATGATGAAAACCACATAATCAGAGCAATATAAGGAAAATATGTTTAATAAAATGTAATATCCATAAAAACTTTATCAAGCAAGGAGAAAAAAAATTTCTTTAATCTCATATAGAACATCTCACACAACTGTGTACATATGGTTTATAATAATAAGGAAATGGTAGAAACATTTCCTTTAAAGTCATGACAAAGGCCATAGAACCTAGAATTGCCTCTTCTTTTCTAGGGCATTGTCATTAAAAGACAAAGGGCAAATAAATATAAATACATATTAGAGAGAAAGAAAACAACTTTTTATTATTCACTGGTAATTTGACTGGCTATTAAAAAAACTCCTTATTAATCAATGTCACCCCAATAAATTTAATTATACCAACAAAGAATGCATAGGCAGGTTATTAGAATTAATAGGAACAGCATAGCAGTTAAGGCCATGAAGCAGAAAACACAGGGGACACAAGGAAAAAGGGACAGAAACACAGAAATTTAAAAAACTTAATTCATTTCTTTTAGTACATGCCAGGTCAAGTAGACAAGTTAGGGTGTAGAAGGTTTATATCATGTAATTAATAAGGTTCTTATTAAATTAAATTGTATTATTGTAGACTACAATATTAAATTATTATCATTATATTACACTCTGTACTCTGACATAGAGAATACACATTCAGGTTGCCATGGAACCATCATAAAGTTTACCATGAAATATGTCATATGGAAAATCTTAAATACTTCAAAACTATAGAGATCAACTGTGGTAGTCAGTGATGGCTATAATAAAACATCATCGACTGGGTGAGTGACTTAAACAACAAATACTCATGTCTCATAGTTCTAGAGTTTGGCAAGTCTAAGCTCAAGATGCCAGCCAATTTTGTTCCTGGTGAAAGCCCTCTTTTAGGTTTGCAGATTGCTGCCTTTTCTTTTTTTCTTCATATGGGGAACAGAGAAAGAGTGAGCTCTTCGATTTTGCTTTATAAGGGCACAAATTCCATAACGCGGACACACCTCATGACTTCATCTAAACCTAAATACATCTCAAAGGCCCCATCTTAAACACCATCACATTGGGAGTTAAGAGCTTCAACGTGTGAATTTTGGATATATTCAGTCCATAATAGCAAAATACTCTTAACCACAATGCAATAAAACTAAAAATTAATAATAAAACATTAAAAATTAATCTACTCATGGGAAAATTAAAACATTTCTCTTTTAGGCAAGTCGATTGACAGGAAATTCAAGATGGATATACAGATGATTGAGGAAATAATAATGAAAGAAGTACCTATCAGGACCTATGTATGACAATGGAACTGCCAGTATGACCCAGGAATTCCACTTCTGGGTACATATCCAAAATAAACCCCAAAACTCTAATTCAAAAAAATGTATATACCCTTGCCATGTTTATTGCAGTATTATTTATAATAGCTAAGATATGGGGGAAAACAAACTGCCAGTCAATAGATGAGTGGGTAAAAAAGCTGTGATACATGTATACAATGGAATGTATTATTCAGCCATAAAAAAGAATGAAATCTTACCATTTGCAACAGCCTGTATGGACCTAGAGGGTGTTATGCTAATTGAAGTAAGCCATATAGAGTAAGACAAATACCATATGATTACACATGTATGGTATTTAAAGAACAAGATAAATTAACAAAATAGAAATAGAATTACAGATACAGAGAAAATGTGATGGAAGCCAGAGGGGAGGGGCATTGGGGGACAGAGTAAAAAAAAGGGGTTGGATTAAGAATTAAATTGGTAGTTAGCATAGGGAATATAGTCAATAATATTGTAATAACTATCTATGGTGCCAGGTGGACACTTAAATTATTGAAGGGATTGCTTGTAACCTATATGAATGTCTATCCTCTGTGCTACACACCTGAAACTAATACAAAAGTTTTGTTTAATGCACACTGTAATTGAAATATAAAATTAAAAACAAATACAAAGTAAAATGAACCTATGACATACAGGCAAAGACCACACTCAAAGGAAAATGGACAATAGTGTAGTTATTGCTAGGGAGAAGGAGGTACAAGGGAACTACATGGTAATGGAAAAAATACAATAAACATTAAATAAAATATATAGCATCAAATACACCAATTAAAATAAGTTAATAAGCATCTGAATTAAAAATTTAAAAACTTTATATTTAAATGAAATAATGAAAGAAGAAAAACAGAAGGAATAAATAGATAAATATAGATGAAGGTAAATTAGAAACAGAAAATTAGTTAATGAATGAGTTTGTAATAATTAAAAGAAAGCCACCATCAGCTGACTTAGTTAAGAAATAAACAGGTGGTGATCGGTTGTAGAGTTGGGGGTTAAAGTTGTAAAACCCATCAACTACCTAAGAATCTCTGCATACTGCGGGGGACCCTGTCCTGGGCGCCAGATGTGGGGGGGGCTCCGCCCGCAGAGCCCCATCCCTCCGTCACGGATGAAAGTAAAAACTACCAAGACATCTTCTGCTTGGGGAGGAAAGGGGTCAAACTCTCAGAGGAGAATGACCCAGAGCCCCATCCTCACTAGGCTTTTATTGGGTTCCAATACACCGGAATACAAGTTTAACATGTCAAAGAAATCTGAGGGCTTAATCCGAGCCAGTGTTTGTCAGGAAAGGGGGTTGCCAGACTTTGGAGACATGCTCATTTCCTCCTGGGACACTTGTCACCTCAGGAAGAGCACTCTTAGCAAAGCAGGTTTCACAGGACTTTAGGAATTCTGTCTTATGCCAATCACCCAAGGGGCCCGTCCTGGCCAGGACAGGGCTGCACCACTCACCCCCACAGTTTCAGGCTTTAAGGCAATTAGGAAGCAGGAGACATCTCCCAGATGGAAATGAGGACTTGGGCTATGTCAGAATAGCCGGCGGGGCGAGGGTCCATCACATCCTCTTTGCTGCAACCCCCCCGAGTCCTTCCATGAGGCCTCCTAAGTGGTTGCGTCTGGCTTAGGTTGCCCCTCCCATGAGGAGTCTTACCCGTCATTGACTGCCAACCAAGCTATGGGGCCAGAGATGGGTAAGGCAGAAGCAGTGCTCCTGCCAGGGAGATAAGCTTTGTCTCCTTAGTAGGTCACATCCTTGTGACAGAGCAGACCCAGATAAAGTGGATCCCTTGGGCTCTTACGCAGCCCACCATGGGGTGAGGGTTACAACTCCTGAAACCAGGCTGAACGGTCCGCAACAGCATACAAATAACCATCAAGTCTAAAGACATTTAAGAAGCAATCCAGAGCCATTTTTTGTAAGCCTTTTACAATTATGTAAAAATCTTATTAAAATGGACAATCTCAGAAGTTGTAAGTACAACAACTTCCATAGAAGATTTCTGTAGAGTATGGGAAAACTTATCAAGAAGCTAGGCTCACAAACATCCAGCCAGTATAGTTTCATTTTGAATTCCAGTTTGAAAACTTTTAAGAGCAGATGATTCCACTTGCATTTAACCTGGTATAGAAAACAGGAAGAGAAGTAAAACTTCCAAACTATTTAATCATATTAATAGATATCAGGAAAAAACTTATTATCTCTATATGAAAGAGAATTTCAAAAATTTCAAAAAATATTTTTGGTTCCAAAACAACTGTTTCTTAAAATGTTAAATTATATTCCCATCTCATAATTAAAAGCCAGCTTTACACTTGATGGAAAGCATTAGACATAGTTACACTAAGGTTAGGAACAAGACAAACTACCAGTATCAGCACAAACACTAAGCTTTGCGCTAGAGGTACCAGACTCCAGGGTATTTGAAATTACTATGAGAATAAAGCTACAAGCATAGACTTAATAAATCGGGATACAAATTTTAGTAAATTAAATTAGTAGTTCATTTAAAGAATTGGCATTCAATTAAATGCTGTAATTGAGAAATAGACCCCATTTATAGTTGCAATAAAGACCATAAAATTCTTAAGAATAAATGGAAAAAGAATGCAAGACCTACACAAGGAGCATAAAAGAGACTTGAATCATGAGAAGGCATGCTACGTTCTAGTCTTGGCAACATGGTTAAGATATATCAGGTCTCCATAAGTTTATTTTGAAATTAATGTGATTCTAGTAAAATACTATTAAAGTATTTTAAGCTAGCAAATTAGCTAGCAAGAAGTTTAAGAATTTTAAGGAATCACTAAAAAGAAGAGAGTGGTGAGTAAAGTCCAGGCTTATAGAATATTAAAAATAATACAAATCATTAATAACTAAAAGGTCAGGATAATGATGCCTGGATCAGACATATCAGTGAACCAGCAAGTCCGGAAATATTCCCTGATGCATCTGGGTCAATTTTGTATAAAATACCGGAAGCGTCCCAAATTGGTGTGGAAAAGATGAAAATGAAGTAATAAAAATAATTGATGACCAGATTCATGACACAGACCTGGATGAATTCCCAATGAATGAAATATTTAAAAGAAAAAATGAAGAGTAAAATTACTAGAAGAAAACAAGGAATAATTTGTTATAAACTTGGCTTACAAAGGACCAGAGTTTTAAACAATGACTTAGAGCCCAAAAACCATAAAGAAAAAGATTGATAATTTCAATATCTAAGTATTAAAATAAAAAGTTCTTAGATGACAATGAACAAAATATTCAGCTTATCAGTGTAGTAAAGAAATAATGATAGAGATAAGCAAGTAAAACTTTTTACAGTCCACATCTCAGACAAAATTTAGTAACTCTTCTTAATGTTAGCAAAAGCTCTTAGAATTTGAAAAGTCTAATAGAAAACTAAATAAAGTATATATAGAGTTTTTTTAAATGCTAGATGTTTGACCTTATTTTAAAAAGAGAAATTGAGTGAGACACACCAATTTCCACATATCTAATTAGCTAAAGTATGGAAGTTAAATGACAAGGCCAGAGTCAGGGACTCCCATACGTTTCTAGTTGAAGTACAAATTCTTACAAAGCCGATGGAGGATGATTTGTCTATATCTATCAATATTAAAACAAATATACATTTCATGCATGTGGAATTACATACACAAAGCAATTGTGTAGCATTGGTTCCAATAGCAAAAAAAATTGAAATTGAAACAACTTACTCATTCATAGTGGACAGGTTAAATTATGATGCAGTCCATGTAATAGAACAGAGTTGAAAATAAAAATGAAAAATCTCTTGTATGGACTGACATGGAATTACCTTCTGGGAATTCTGTTAAGTGAAGATATAAGGAACAGAACATTATATATACTATGATATCTTCTGCTGGATGATAGGGAAGGAGAAAACAAATAAGAATCTGTTTAAATCTGTTTATAAGTTGATAAATAAATGTTGGAAAGACACATAAAAAACAGTTACAATGACTATTTGAGACCAGGGATAGCGAGGTAACGTCTGATCGAATGTTAAATAGGAGTGAGAAGGATGTAATCACTTAATTGTGTAAATCATGTAAATCATGTGTTCAAAAAAGTTAAAAGAAACCAAGTATAGAAATACACATGTGATAAATGTTACAAGTGACACATAGGTAGTGCCAGGAAAATGATAGCAAGGGGATATTCCATTATGTCCAGCTGGTAGGAAAGTCTGCAGTGGTAAAATACTAATAGTATTAACATTGTGTCTAGAATGTTAAGTAAAAGTTCACCAGAGAAACAGGGTGGCAGGAATGGAAATGCACTTCAGTCATTCAAACTGAATAAAACCACATGTAGACAAGTCCATGTTAGTTGGACCAGAGGTTTTCCAGCCTGTCTCTGCCCAGGAATCCTGGTGAATAGGTGGTCCCGTCTCTCCATAATGAAGCAAGGAGAATATCTACTTGGCTTTAGAAAAATCAGTCTTATATGAGTGTGTTTTAAAAGTCCTGTGAGGTGAATATCAAAATAAGACAAAGTTTGGAAAAGAAAGTGAGAACTTCATGTATATACAAATTATAATATTAGTGCTTCAGGATTCAGATTTTGTCTATAAAATTAACAAGGTAAAGTCCTCATAGGTAAGAAACATACTGAATTCTTTTCCTGGGTGTGTCACAATATTAAGGTTGAGCAATCTTTAATTTCTTTTTCAGTCCCCTTTGTGATGATTGGCAAGGATTTGACAAATAATGAGATTAGTTCCAAAGCAAGAAATTATCTTCCAATTCTCTTTTTAAAAAAATTCCACTCATCCCCTTTTTGAAATCTTTCTGTCTCCAAACTTTACACACCTGCAACATGACTATCTTACTTTGCTACCTTGATGGCTCCCATCCAGTCCCTTTTCTCATTTTTCCCATGCAGATTAATAGCTTCCGAATGTGTTTCCCTTTCTCAGGTTTCTTCAACCTCCAATTTGAGTACACTCTCATAGGACATTGTAAAGAAGATTGATGAAGTGACGAGGCCTAAGTATTTTCCTGAGGCACAAAGTGACTTATTGAGGCACTTCCTAAAGTCTCTCCCAGAACACAACTTTTTCCCCTGTATTGACTTCTACGCCAGTGGCCAGTTGAATTTGAATGCTACTATTTTGAAATATGTTAAAATTCAGGTAGAGGTAGAACTGAAGTTCCCTTTGTACTACTTATATAGAATTTTCACCAGGCAAATTAACAGTAGCATCAAGAATGTGTGGGTAATTTCTAAGCCATTTAAGAGAACAAATTGTTTTCAAGCATTGGTAGGCAGTGTAAAAGAATCTATTTACATTTAAATTATTTGCTAATTACAAATCACTATTAGCTGTTAACTAAGAAAATTCACTTAGAGACAGCTACTAGGTAACACTTGGTTAGACTTGTTCTAATTGTGGTGACTAGAGAAGAATAAAACTGAGGTTAAGAAGAGTTCATAATCCATATATTGTTTATTAATTCAATACACTTCCTCTCATTCCACCAGGCTAAATTCTTGTGGTTTTATTGAACCTGCAAACTATCTCAGTATTAAATAATACATATAAGAGGAAGGCTGATAAATGATCTGAATTCAAGAAATCAGGCCCTTCAAGGTTACTGCTCAACTAGACTCTTTCCTTTAATTTTTTAAAGCCTCTAATCAAGCAGGTAGAACAACACAGCCCCAGAGAAGACAGCTGCAGGGGAAGCAGGGATAAGCACTTGTTTAACTTTGAAAACACGAGCTCACTGCCAACAGGTTTTGGGCTCCTTTACAAGTCTGTCCAGAATTACACAAATATTTTGGAACAGAAGAGAAATGAAGGCCAAAATTACCTTTGATTTAGCTTGTAGTTGTTCTAGTCTAGACAAACACAAAATAGATGTCCTATTAACTACTACAGAGGTCAATTTATGAAAGAAGGAAAAGAGATAGTCCTGTGATTCTGTGTAGGAGCAGTATTAGCCCAACTAATTCAGCTGGAGTCCAGCCGTATCTCTGGTTCCATGTCATGGAAAAAACACAAGTGCACTAAAATTCTGTTTCTAACATAATTAATCCCTCTTGTAGCAGGCATGATTCATGCTTACCTTATAGAAAATTGCTCAAAAATTATGAGAGATAATTCTGTAAGCAATTTGCAAATTGTGTATACTTTCTAGAAGTAGATGATATCATGACTAGCTGCCAGTGGACACTACTAAACATATAGACCGAGAATGACAAGGTAATTGATAGGACTTGGAAATTATATTTTTAAATTGCTGCATAAAGTGTAAAGACATGATGAGATATATCTTAAAAATAGAAGGCAACATCTGCTCCATAAACAGGTTACACGGTAATTGTGTGTATGTCATGTTGGAGGCCGCACTGGTGCTGATGTATTTACATAAAATTGGGTGAAGTGAGAGAGGAGGATAAGTGAAGGAAGACCACACATAGATAAGTCACTTCTCATGTTTAGGTTCAGTGTAGAGTGGTGGGTCTCAGGTCCTTAACGCAGTATGAAAACAAGCACGCACACGAATCACACCAAACATGGCCCAGCAAAGAAAGATCTGTCATGGATGGAGACTAGGAGTCATCCAATTCTGTGTGCTTGACAGGCCCTTAAAAGATGTTAGCAAATTAGTTAAGGGGGGTATTTTTCTCTTATCAACTATTTTTCAACTAAACTCAGTGAAGTCATAGTATCTGTCAACTATCAATAAAGCGTTTCACTTTCTTGGGCTTTTAAATCCCTCTGCTAGTGGCCCTAGTCTTCTCCATGTCTCCTCAGTAGACCAGCAGTTGTAGAAAGCTATCAAATTCAGGGCCTTCACAGTGGCACTCTGAGTAGGAACCTGGCTAACGATTGTTTTTTTTTTTTTTTTAAATGGCTAAATAATATTTTATTTTATATTAAATATATATAAATATATTATAATACACATACTAGATATCTTTATTCATTCATCCATAAACGAACACTTAAATTGCTTCCATATCTTGGGCAATGAACATAAAGGTGAATATATCTTTTCTATTTTTTTCTTTTTTTAAATATATTTTATTGATTATGCTATTACAGTTGTCGCATTTTTCCCCCATCATTCCCCTCTACCCTACCACCCACATTCCCCCCTTTAGTTCATGTCCATGGGTCATAAGTTTTCTAGCTTCTACATTTCCCATACTATTCTTGCCCTCCCCCTGTCTATTTTTTTCCCATTATCTATGCTACTTATTCTCTGTACCTTTTCCCCCTCTCTCCTCCTCCCATGCCCCTGTTGCTAACCCTCCATATGGTCTCCATTTCTGTGGTTCTGTTCCTGTTCTAGCTGTTTGCTTAGTTTGCTTTTGTTTTAGGTGTGGTTCTTGATAGCTATGAGTTTGTTGTCTTTTCATTGTCATACTTTTATCTTCTTTTTTTGTTGTTGTTCTTGTTTTGGTTTTAGTCTGGTCTCGGCTATTACGTAGTGAGGGGGTGGAGCCTTAGGTGTTCCTCAGGGCGGGGCAGCCCAGTCGCTGGGTTGTGACGCTATAGGTGGGGGCGGGGTCTGAGAAGGAGCAATGGCGCCTGCTCTGCTCTCTCCTGGACTCCGGCCCTTTCCGCTGCTTCCCCTTCACCTGGATTATCTGCGCATGCGCGCGTGCTGTTACGTAGTTCAGAGTGGAGTCTCTGGCGTTCCCCAGTGCGGGGCAGCCCAGTCGATGGGCTGTGACGCTGTATGTGGGGGCAGGGTCTGAGAGGGAGCAATGGCGCCTGCTCCGCTCTCTCCTGGATTCAGTCCCCTCCGCCACTTCCCCTCCGCCTGGACCGTCTGCACGCTCGAATGTGAGACCACCTGGTCAGTCAGCCAGCCGCCTTGTGCGGCCTCACTGGGTCTGCACAGTTGCCTCCCCAGTGCCCGGGGTCCGCCAGCTGCTGCCTGTAGGCCTGGGGACCGCCAGCCGCCGCCTGTGCACCTGGGAACTGCCAGCCCCTGCTGCTTGCGTTCCTGGGACCGCACCTCCACTTTCTCCTGCCACGACTCCGCCCCTCTTACCGGTCTGGATGAATGGTTGTTGGACTTCCGCACAGTTCAGTTTTCTATAAGTTCTGGTTGTTTTCTTGTTTCTAAATATTTGTTGTCCTTAATTTTGGTTGTGAGAGGAGGCACAGTGTGTCCATCTACGCCTCCATCTTGGCCGGAAGTCCTAACGATTGTTTTAATGGTTCAACGATTGTTGAAAGTGTTTGTGTATATTTGGTTCTTTAGTCTGAAAACAAAACACCCTATGAATACATTCAATTTGACCAAGAAAAACTCTTTCATAAAATAATGAGTTAAGCCAGTTGTTTTAAGGAATTTAACAAAACAACCACTTGAAGAGCCAAATTAATTTTTTCCTTTGGATTCTCTTGACAAAGTGAGTGTTATGCTATTTATTTATTTATTTTGCCTGTTGGTGATTATCTGCCAAATACTAACACCATGCATTTATTTCGCTTTATTATAGACATTGTTGTTCTGTATGAAAGAGCAAGAGAGAGAACAGTGCTCTCTATTACCCAACAGAGTTTCCATATTTCTCTGAACAGATCTTCCTTGGCTTTTGGCATCGAAACATGACCTTCAAGTTTATCAGCAGTTGAGGTGTATATGGGAGACTATCAATCATTTCTCTTTCACATTGATGTCTCTGTCTCTCTCCCTTCCTCTCTCCCTAAAATCAATAAATGTATCCTTGGGTGAGGATTAAAACAAACACATGATTCAGAATAATTGGGGATCTGGCTCAATTTAAGAGGCAACAAAATTATATTTGAGACACATATGCCACATGCAAATTCTAAAGCATTTTGTTTTTTTTTAATTTTTTGTTGTTGTTCAATTACAGTTTCCCCATTTCTCCCCATTACTTTCTCCATGCTCAAGCCTCCTCCCATTGATAAAGCAATATTAACTTTTATATATTTTTACAATGTATAATGTTAACCTCTTTCTAACAAGTGGCTGGTGTGACAACAGACACTTTTTAGGACACTGTCCTATTGAAATACCCTCTGGTTGTCCATACTATCACATAGAAGAGGGAGACACACTGTATCTCTTTATCCACACCTGCGTCAAGAATGAAAATTGGTTCTAGAATATTCAGCCAAGCTGTCAAGCCCAGTACCTGGCTGGAATGAGACATAAAAATGCCTTGTCAAAGGGTTTCCAAATGAAGAAAAAAGAATGAGATGGCATTTCCTACTTGGAGCTTTGTAAAGCGCCAACTCATGAAAAGCTCTGAGAAATCCTCCATAAAGATTCCTACTGCATGTGATTTAACCCTGAATTTTTCTAGACATATTTGAAATAAATTTCTAATTTTGAGAAGACAAAATCATTAGATCCCTTGAAATTACTTTCTGTTGGTCTCTGTTTTGGGAAATACTGGTTTAGACAAAAATTCCTCATATTCTTCAGCATGACAAGGAGAAGGTATAGAAGAAGCACCATGCGAAAACGAAGTGGTAAATGCAGCCTGTGGACTGCCTTCAGATGCTGTTGGTGAGAGAACCAATTAGTAAGTCAGGGCCATCGTTTTTGCTGAAGAATAAATAATGGCTTTAATTCTTGGAAATTGGTCTATGGGTAAATGTATATGATAATTGTAATAAATTATTAAAAAAATTCAGGATTCCATAGGAGAGCATGTTTTTGTAAAATATGCAATGCTAGTCCATTTCTCTAAAAGGTTTTGGAATATCTTTGGATACTTGCTTCTGAGAGAAATAGTCTTCTTTCTTAAAACTCCTTAATTCATGCCAGGCATAAAGTGTGACATTCCTATGTTGTGCTCCCCGACAATCAAATGCAGAGAGGTTCCCACAGTCCACTTTTGTTGTTTCCCTAACGCCTTCTCCTCAGGCAGCAGTAGCCTGAAGTAATGAACTGTGGAGCCCAGGTGGTCACATCCCAGAAGGAATGCTGGGGGCACCAATGAGAATGCCAAGCACTTTATTTTATCCTCTTTCTGTGGATCTTGCATATTTATGTGAGTCACTGAATAGAATGCAAGCAAGACGTAGATGGTTTGCATATTTTTGGAGTAGTTACTTCTTTTTGAAGCAGAAATTTAATGTCAAGGCTCTTTGTGGAATGCAGGAAAAAAATGAAACTGATGGGAAAATGTGATTCGTTGGGTAAATGCTATGAATATTTAACATTACAAATGTGTATCTATGAATCACAGGGTAACATGCCAAATAAAAATTGCTTATTTATTCCTTTACCAAAGTTTTATTTTCCTGAAGTATGAGTACTGGTTGGAAGAGTGATGAGGGGGGAGAGAGAGGGGGGAGAGAGAGAGAGAGAGAGAGAGAGAGAGAGAGAGAGGGAGGTTAATCTTTTATTTATTAATTTACAGTAATTACTTTTCATGAGAAAAGCATTCGAATTTTGACCCAGAGAGGAAACTACTGAGATTATCCTCCCTGGAAGCAAAGCTTTGCTGTGCTTAATAACAAAGGGTCTGTCTCTGCCATAGAACCACAAATGATCTGAATGTGTATTGCAAGAAATAGTTTCTCCATAAACTGTCTGCCATTGAAAGTTTCCTAATCCTGAATGAGATTATACATATCTATATATCTATACTTGTAGATATATAGATATATAAAATTATGCTTTTGTAAAATAATTTAATAGTAACATAATAGTTATAACTAACATTAAAAATGACTTAGTGAAGGCATCATTGACAGACGGTAAATTCACTCTGGATAAAAATCAGGTGATAATATAGTTACAAATGAATAGACAGACTTCCCCTCAACTCCTGTGACCATGATAATTTTGCTGTAGTTATCTCTCCAAAGCAAACTTTCAACATATAATAGCCCAATTTTCTGTTTTTCCAAGATTTTTTTACTTGCATACCTGTTTGAATGTATTATATGAAAATTACAAAGGACAACTTTGTTCTCTGAAGCATGTTGATTTCATGAGATAATAAGAATACTTGGCTAAACTGCATCGATAATTAAATGGTCAGCTGAGGTTTCCCATAAGGGAATCTATACATTCTGCCATATACAGGGATTTAAAGGTGGCAGCAGCAGTATCGACACTCCTTAAGACTCTGATCATTCTTCTAAAAATGGTGATGCCTCTAGTGATGTAATTGGGAAGCCAAAAGTTAATGATAGTGTGGGTCTGAGCAAGTGGTCTAGGTGCGCTCTGTCTTTTCTGAGATGTCTGGGCTCTCATAGATCAAAGTTAAACTCACGTGTAGCTGCAGGTCAGAGTCCTCCAAATACTCTCCATCTGAACAGTATATGTGAATGGTCTCCCCAAACATAGATTGGGAATGAAAATCATTGCTAAATGTCCTTCTAGCTATGATTCTGCTGTTTTCCTGTCACCACAGCAGGAATTTTGTGGTCCAAACATCTACCTATTCTTATTAAGTACATACCTATTGCTTAGCCGTTAAGAACCCAACCTCAGGAATACATAAATTTGAGATATGACTTCTTTACTTAATCTGTGTGTGAGCTTTGGAAAGTTATTTGTCTTCTTTAAAACTATTTCTCTATTTGTGACACAGATAAAAGTAACACCTACTTTATGGCGATTAATGAAAAGAAAATTTATTCAAATCTTTGAACACATGTTGGTATATATAGAAAATAATAAAAGTATTAGCTCTAATTGTAATCTTAACTGGATTTGGAGAAAATTTGACAATAATTGTACTGGCAGGAATGAACTGATTTTATATACTCAAATGGAGATGAGTCCACTTCTGAACCCACTAACAAGGCTGTAAGATCCTATATAAAGACGGAGACAAAGAAGAGAAACTTTCATGTGTTCTCTACTCATGGGCCATAAATGCTCCCTCTCTGCTGTTAATAGGAGCGTCATTGATTTACTCATGATTGCTATCAATTTTATATATAAATCAAGTATAACATGATGTACACATTATTAAACTAAAAAGTCATATAAGGATGTTCCTATTCCTAATTTTTTCACTGAACTGATATAAATGGAATAAAAATTAGGAACTTAATAGACTAGGCTTTGTATTTTATCATATTGTAGTGCAAAGCCACTTGCATTATTCTGTGAAGTAAAACCATTCTTTCCACTGTTCTTATCTGTCACATGGGCACAATACAAAGGTCATTATGGCACATAAATTCTATGTATGCTTTACTTGTACTCTGGTCCATGAAATGTTTCCATAATGTGTTCCGTGATGCTTAGTTGAGTATTTTAAAGAAATAGATGATTTCAGATTTAGTTCATCTTAGTTTTTGTCAGCTGTTGCTCTTTAGAGTTTGAGAAAAACAACTTGTTTTATGACAATATAAACAAGCAAACAAAACAAGAATTAAAATCACCGTTAATGTTCTCCTAATTTTTTAAGTGTGTCGATCATAAATTCTGTGGTTTCATTTTGAATTATGTGCATACAGTAAAGGCCCATCTTCATATACATGTGACTGACTTGGCTCTCAGAAAGCCAATTTTTTAATGGAATATAATCTAGTTCTAGAAATCAAATCACACATGAGCTTTGACTATCATGTTATTCCATGACTTCTTAACTGTGTTCTTTTCCCTTTGAACGCCTGAAAATATTTTATAATTAAATGAATGGGCTATTCAAAAAAACCTTTCTTCCAGCTTGATCTTCCTCAGCTTAAACTTCCATCCTGCCTAGTATGGAAATAATCTGTGCCCCAACTCACTACCTACTTTCTGGGATGCTGGCAGAAAAAATGGCAGAACTGCAGGGAATGTACCAACGCCACTGAGGTCACTTTATAAACAGACTGTGTTTAAAAGAGGTTTTAAGAGATCCAGGAAATGTGAAACCCATTGAGGTTCTGCCCAGGGAAAGACATCCCTACTTTCTAATTCTCTCTTGCTCAATCCATGGAAAAAGATTCAATCAGACAAGTTGCTGAGTTTAAGGTCAAATTGAAATTCTTTTCCCACCTCTTTTCATTTTTTCCAAGCCAAATATTTCACTCCCTCTAATGCAGAAAGCATAGAAGTTTATCCTTACTTGCCCTAGAAACCCTGTTATTTTCATCTTAAATAACCTCTCTCTGTGCTTAGAGCTTTAAACTCACCACTGAGTGAGGTTTCACTGCATTTGTTCTCCTCTGATTTGTCTCAGCTTGTACCATTTTAATTTACAGATGCATAAGCCAATGTATTTAATTTTGTTTTCCTGCATATAATTAGCCATTGTACTCCACCTATAAGGTTTCTCTCCAACTAAAACCTCGATTTTTCACTACTTTTGTAGCAGAAGTCTGCTAAAGTTTGTCCATAAAGATGGTCTCAACTATCTGATTTTTCTCTCCTAATCTCTTTTCAGATTAGGCCTTTATTTGCACAAATTAACTAATACTCATGCAAAAGTCACCAATAACTTCTGTCTTACAAAATCCAAGGGTCATAAATATAAAATCTACACCAATAAAACTGCTAGAAGAAATACAGAAGAAAACTTTTGTGAACTTTAGTTAGACAGAGATTTCTTTGATATGACAGAAAAAGCATAATTCATGAAAAAATGATATATCAGATTTCATCAAATTTAGAAACTTTTATTCTTTAAAAAGAGTGTTAAGAGAATAAAAACACGAGCCAGAGACAGGAGGAAAATATTTGCAAAGCCCCTATTTGATAAAAGTCTGGTATGCAGAATACATATAGAACATTCATAACTCAACACTAAGGAAGCAAAGAACCCAATTAAAAATGGGCAAATGATTTGAACAGGTATTTTAAAAAAGATGATAGGGACAGCAGATAAGTACATGAAAAGATGCTCAATATGAAAGAAAAGACTCTGGAGCAAATGGAACTCTTCTATATTGTTGGTAGGAATAAAAAAAGTGCTCAATGCCTGGAAGGACAGTTTGATGTTTTGAAGTTAAACATATGATTACCGTATGGGCCAGCATTCTTCCTCCTGGGTAAATACCCAAATTAAATGAAAACCTATGTTCACACAAAAAAATTTTAGGTAAATATTTATAGTGGATTTATTTGTAGTCTTCAAAAACTGGAATAAACCCTCAATAGGAAAATAGATAGAGAAATTGTGATTTGTACATACAATGGAATGCTACTCAGTGGTAAATGTGAAGGGACTACCGATGTATGTAACAATATCATGAATCTTGAATGCTTTTTGCTAAAACGGCCAGATTAAAAAGGCTACATGCTGTACAATTCCATATATATGATATAATTGCAAAACCAGAGGGACAGAAAACAGATTTGTGGCTGGCTGTGAAAAAAAGTGTTTACTCTAAAGAGACACTGGAGATTTTGGGGGTTCTGATGTTGTGAGTAAGGTGGTGATAACGCAAGTGTATATGTTTCTCAAAACATAATAGATCTGTACACTAAAAAGGGTGAATTGCACTGCATGTAAATTACACATTATTAAAATAGAGAAAATGCCCATGAACAATTATTTTGTAACCATGCACAATAACTTATTATCACTCAAAACATTAATTCAGTGTTTAATTTCTTAGTCCATACCTTATACAAACTCCCAGCAGCATTTGACAAAGGTGATTACTTCCCTCCCTTAATAAATTACTTTAAAAACTTTTTTTTGGCTTCAAAGATACACTCTCCAAGTTTCATTTGCTGGCCTGTAATTTTCCAGCCTCATCTGTGACCACCGTCCCGCTTTACTCACTCTGCTGGAGCTGGCCTCCTTGTTTATATTAAACCAGCCAACCACCTTCTCTCCTTAGGGCCTTTGCATTTGCTAACCCATTGACATAGAACACAGTTCTTTGAGAGATTTATTCTCTATTTCCAGGTTTCTATTCAATTCACCTCTCCAGTGCAATCCACTGTACCCTGGTCACTGTACCTAATGTAGCTGCCTCCTCAACCCCTAAATCTCTCTACGATCTCATGTCCTGAGTAATCTCATTTTCATAACACTCACCCAGAATTATTGCCACTCTCCCATGTGGACAGGTAAATTTCATGAGGGCAGGGTCTTTATCTGATTCCTTGCTGTTTAACTGGTGCATGGGACAGGGTCCAGCACATAGTAGACTCACAGTAAATGTACACACACACACACACACACACACACACACACACCACTCACCCATTTTCTTTCCTTGATATAAAATTCTTCCATTCCCTTCACTCATTCGTAACTAAATTAATAATAAATTAAACCATAGGGTATTGTTGAATTAACAATATTCGATCATTTTGGAACTACAGATTGGTAATTACATGTGGTTCAAATTAACACTATTGTATTTAAAAAACAAAATAAAAATCATGACTGTGCCAAAGACATATAGATTGAAATAATAGAGGTGTTATCTAGGAGAGGTCAAAAGTCATGGACAGAATATTCCTAATATGAATAAAACCCTGCACTGCCGCTGTGATGCCTCTGCCTTTCCCTGAAGCTGAGGGAGAGCCAGTAGAGAGTGAAGGGTACCTGCCTCCTGAGTGATAAGGAGAAATGAATGACTTCACGCTGATAGCTTATTATCAATTACCTGGCAATCACACCAACAGAGACCAACCCCCATTTTTAAAAATCCGTGTTCTCTCTTAAAGTCTTATGTAAGTCATATCTGTGCAATCTGTGAAGAAAGCCAAATTGGAGACATCTATAAAAATCATAATGGCATATACTGACAGATGTTAGCTCTTTCTCTGCTAATCCAAGGAAAGAATTTATTTTCATTTTTTCCAGCACACTATTATTAAATTTAAGGAGTCCAAAAACTATTGCTTTTTTATTCTCTTGCTACAGCTAAAACATATAACCCCACAGTATTTGCACATTATACTTAATTGCAAACTAGCATAAACCTTACATTAGTATGCTAGTTTCAATGAGATCTATTTGTACTTCCAACATTTACTGTAGCACATGGTGTAATACTGAATTATCTTTATTTTTTCAAAATTTTCAGCTGGTTTCACCCTTTTACATTTTCTTGCTCAATTTTTTTTCTAGTAGTTTTGTAAGAATAATAGAACTATTAGTGTCTAAAGCCCATGGATGAAAAACTTAATGGAGCTGATATGCATATTGTTGGTTCACCAACTGAGCACAAAACTAGAGATTTCCTTTATAATTCCTTTTCTCTTTTTCTCCCATTGGTAAATGTAATTTATAAGCCCATTCATTCTTTGAGCATATGCAAAAAAGAAACATATGGCAGAAATTAAGTTTACCCTCTGATAATTGAGTTTATACACACAATCATCAAACTCTGCTTGCTCAGCTAATGATACAAATGGCTCTCCTATTAGTAAGATGCGAGAATGCTCTTGGTTATTAATTAGTTAGACACTGGATGGAAAAATAGTTATTAAGAGCAAGAGAATCAATTCAGCTAAAAGTTGAATGACATCTTTGCCCATGAAAGCAAGTGAGAGGTTCCTTGAGTATATATAATAAATACCTAAAATTTAATCACTTAGGATTGTTTTCACTAGACAGTTTTGAAAAATCTCACCAAAATGAGTGCTTTCCTAAAAATTTTCACCATGAAGGCATTGGTAAAGCTTCACAAAAGAATTAGCATAAAGAATATTTTCAAATTAATATTAAATATTTTGAAGTTTAAGCTACTTTGTTTCTATTTTATAAAACAACTTTCTATGATAACATATAAAATATATGTATGTGTGTGTATTGGTAAGGAGAAATGCAAATGGCAGTAACATTGTCTAAAAGGCCAACTTCTAAAATAATGTCCAATATTTGTTACATAAAAAAATGCAGACATTGTCCACTTATCTGCCCCTTACTATTGGACATTGGAGGATGTTTGACTAAACTTTGCATACGTGAGCACATGGGAAAAGTTGACATTTTAACACACACATATTTCTTATTTTGTTGAACTACATATATTTTGTTGAATAAAGATATTCAACAAAGGAAGAATGGTTTAATAAGACAGATGCTAATATAAATGTTTACTAGAAACGAAAAAATTTATTTTATTCACATTGTCCAGTTTGTTGGCATATAGTTGTTCATAATATTTTCTTACAATCCTTTATATTTGTTTGGCGTCAGTTGTTTTTACTTTCTCATTTCTGATTTTACTTATTTGGGTCCTCTCTCTTATTTTCTTAATGAGTCTGGTTAAATATTTGCCAATTTTGTTTATCTTTTCAAAGAATCAGCTCTTGGATTCATTGATTTTCATATCATCAAAAATCATCAAAATATAAAAAGACAACCCAAAGAATGGGAAAACATATTTGCTAATACATCTGATAAAGGGTTAGTGTCCAAAATTTATAAAGAACTCACAAAACTCAACACCAAGAAAACAATTAAAATATCGGCAAAGGACTTGAATATACACTTCTCCAAAGAAGACGTACAGATGGCCAACAGACATGTGAAAAGATGCTCAGTGTCACTGATCATTAGACAAATGCAAATTAAAACCACAATGAGCTATCATCTCACATCTGTCAGAATGGCCATCATCAGTAAATCAACAAATAGTAAATGCTGGAGAGGATGTGGAGAAAGGGGAACCCTTTTGCACTGTTAGTGGGAATGCAGATTCCTGCAGCTACTCTGGAAAGCAGTACAAAAAATTAAAAATAGATCTGCCTTTTGACCCATTGATCCCACTTCTGAGAGTATATCTGAAGGAAACCAAAACACTAATTGAAAAGAGTATATGCATCCCTATGTTCATTGCAGCATTATTTACAATCACCAAGACATTGAAGCAGTTCAGTTGTCCATCAGTAGATGAGTGGATAAAACAACTATGGGACATTTAAACAATGGAATATTACTCAGCTGGAAAAAGGAAAATATTTTACCCTTTGCAACAGTATGGATAGACCTAGAGAGTATTATGCTAAGTGAATAAGCCAGTTGGAGAAAGATGAATACCATAAGATTTTGCTCATATGTGGAATCTAATGAAGAAACTGAACTACACAGAAAATGGTGACAGACTCATAGATAAGAGTAGGATGACAGCTAGTTGCAGTGGGGGTGGGCAGGCTAGGAGTGGACAGATTGAACAAAAAAGAAAAAGGACTCACGGACATGGACCACAGTGTGGTTATTGCTGACAGGAGATGGGTATAAGGGGACTAAGTGGTAATATAAAAAATATGCAATAAAGAATAAATAAAAAGCAGAGAAAAAATTCAAAGTGCTTTTTGAGGCAATTAATGGTTGCATATTGTAATTCTCATTTTGGGGAAGATCCTTATATGAAACAAGGGTACCATTTCATGTTTTCTGTATCTAACTGTTGTACACAACTCAGACTTTTGATTTGGCAGAGAGTGCCTGTGTTGCTATACAACATGCCTTGATTCTTAAATTTGCTAAAGTTTGATTCCTCTCAGTAGCAGATCTCAATGCTGACTGCATATTAATATCACCTGAGGAGACATTAAATAAAACTGATGTTTACACTGCTCTACAGAGCTATTTAATCAAAATTTCTGAGGAGTCATATGTGGGGAAAAGTGTTTTTTTAATATCCATTGTAATTGAAATAAAATATACATCCAGAAGAATTCAGCTATCATAAATGTACAGCTTGAGGAACTACCACACAGGGTGCATACCTGTGTAATCACTCAGAAAAGAACATCACCAGTGTCTTAGAAACCCCACCATACTCCCTGCTAAGTAGGCACCAGTACTCTTCAAATTCTAAAGTACACCCAAGAGAGAACCACTCTATCAACTAGTAATCATTTTCTAGAGAAATTTCTCTGTTTTGTTTGAATTGTGAAGAATAGAAAATACATAGTGACAAGAAACATTCTCTATGTTGGTGATTGCACAAACATGATCTTATTTTATATTTAAAATAACCATTTTGAATAGTTAGCATCATATCCTTTTGTAGAAATGAGACAGCGGAGGCTAAAAAAAGATTGAATAATTTGTGAAACTGGTCACATTATCATGGGGACACAAGAATTTAAGCGCAGGTCAATTTAGTGTGTTAAAAATTAAATCTGGAATCAGACAGACTTGGGTTTGAGTATCAGCTCTAGCACTTCCTAAATGTGTAAACCTGAGTCAGCTGGTTCAGTTTTCTTATCAATAAAATGGGGGTCCCACTATTATTCAAGTCATTAATTGCTATAAGATTACATACATATGACTTGCCAAAGTGCCGGGTAACTATTGGTCCTGGGGTGTTGGTCTCCTATCTGATCCAGATCCAGCTTTTCCCACACTCTCCAACTGCTTCCTCTGAAAAGCTTGAAGTGAGGAAGCCCAGCCCATAACTTCGTGCCAGGACCTTAATGCTATGATTATTTGACTTAGCTTCTTATGAGGACAAGGTGATCCCAAATATATACACTACAGTGAGTCCTAAAGTTCTGAAGACACAGGAGAAATAGTATGTTTAGTATGCCTTTTTCAGATTAACAGTTGGACCCATTTATTTAAATTTAGAGTAATTTTATGTTAAAAGATCTTCAAATACACAAGAAAATGTATTAAAATAAAACTAACATGCTATTTTATAATAAATTTATCCTACATTTCTTCCCTTTTAAGGAATTAAGATTATAGATAGATGATTGTTACATAGGTAGAGATATACCTGTATGTTTATAAGTAGGGAAGGAAACCAAGCTAATTATGACGAATCATGGGGATTTCCTCTCCTGGACCCGATACTGAACCTACCAAACTACAGAAGCTTTAGAAAGCCAAGAGATACCCGAGATAGGGAAAATAACATTACATCACTGTTGTCCTTTCAGGTTGGCAAACAAAGGCTGGATGCAGCCAATTGTGTAAGTCTGAGCCAGATACCTTTGCCTTACTAAATTACCACATTAGGGAATTTCCACTACAGTCCTGGGATGTGCACTGTAAATAAGTTACTTTCTAACTCGATGTCACCCTACTTGACCTACTCTTACTATTAACCATGTAATTCTTCTAGGAAAGAGAGAGACAGAGACAGAGACAGAGACAGAGAGAGGAAAGACATAATAGTGGTTAATGATCTTATTTGACCTGCATATACCCTTCTACTGAGTAATGCAAGGAGGAAGCAATAAACAGAGCTTTCTTAAAACTTTTACCAGTTAGCTCTGGACTTCAGACTTGTGTTCTAAAAGTTCCATAATTAAGACAATATATTGGTGGCAAGAGCTATGACTAATTATCACCACAGAGGTTTTAGACCTGACTGACAATTAAGTCAATCAAGTCCTGTAGACTTCAGCTGCCTCATATGTAAGATTTTTCTGTAACTTCAGTTTCTCTATGTGATTTGACTTTGGAAGAACAAGGACAAAAACAGATGTCATAGAGCTTTATTATTGTTGTTTTCTTGTTCTTTACTGGCCTTCAAAGCTTTAGGTTTGTATCTGCACTAAAGTAGGAATTTCATAGACAGCTAGTCAGAGACTGTCCAAAGAATGGCAAATTACTATAATGTTACGGTCTCAGCGCATCTGAAAGGCAGCGATAACCACTCACACTGAAGTTTTGGCAAGTTTTAATTCTGACTCATTTCACCTGAACTTATTCACCTTTCTGGTTCTCAAATTTTTATTATTTCATTCTAGTAGATTAAATAAAAGAAAACTTTGTTTTAACATCAAATGTTTACCCTTAATATTTACCCTTAATATTATTAAAGGCTATTTTTTGTTCAGTGTAGACTAAAATCTTAAACAAGAGCAGTTGATGAAACATTATTGAATAGGAATTTACAGGACTAATGCAAACTTCCTATTTGAACCATTCTATCATATTTTTGGAACATAACCAATTTGTACTAAACTGTTAAAAATTCTTCCTTAGAGAAATTTATATCAATAATGTCAATGAAAAGACCAAGGACAGAGATATAAAGGATGTTTGAAAAGGATAAAGTGGTTTTCAAGTGTAAACTGTTCGTATGTGGTTGCTGGTACTTAAGAAGGGTAATTTGACTAATTTTATATTAAAATGTGCAGTAATAGATGAAAGTTTTAACATAATAACAAATCTTTCCAATATTTTATCAAGTATAATTTATTATAGTATCTTTGTTAGGCCCATTTTTTGGCATGATTGAGGATTTGGCCCTTCTCTTTTTTGGTACACTGCAGTTACTAGGTTTTTTCCTCCTTTTGAGTAAAGGTCAAGTTGATGGTGAGCCATTTGAAAACCAGATGATTATAGTGTACAATGTTTTGGAGTTAGAAAATGTGTCATCAACCATGCAAATCAGTGTTTACCAAAGTTAATTTCGCATACGTTAGTCTATAGCAGGCTTTCACCACTGTGGCACTATTGATAGCCTCGGCTGGTGATTGTTTGCTATAGAGGATTGTCTTGTGCACGACTGAATGTTTAGCAACTTCCCCAGACTCTACCCACTAGATAACAATGTAATTTTTCCTTAAACATTTACATATAATATTAGCATATTAAAATCCCAAAAAGTCTTATTGCAAAGACACCAATTTATGTTTGTTTAATTTAACATTTCCCAAATATTTTGACTACACAATCATCTCAGTATCTCAGTAATTGCTACTGTACATTTCTGCACTTTGTTGCAAAACACACTGGCATATCCTGGTGAAACTGAGTGTTTACATAAGCACTTCATTCACTTAGAAGACATTTTTAAAGTGTTTGTTTGTGTGTGTGTTTATCTATACACACACACACACTTTTAAGTTAACAATGTTTTCCACTTAAATTATAATAGTAGGCACAACATCATCCATAGTAAATTAACATAATTTCTATAGCACATAATGGTTTACAAAGTTATCCGGCAGGTGAGAAATAATGGAAAGTACATATATTTGTCTCTGGCCCTGGTTCTTGGCACAGAGATCCTAAAACCTTTGTGATTTTCCAAGTGATAAGATTAATAAAAAAACCCTTCTGATACTATAACAATGAAATGTAATGTGTAAAAATTAGTTATTAAAAAAGATTACTAGGAGCATCTTTCTCTTTTTTGTTTCAATATTTGGTCTTTGACTCTGCTCCTGACACAGAGCTCCTATATCCTTGGATTTCCTGGGTGATAGAAGTATCTTTTGTTGTAATGAGGTGACTCTTGGCTGGCTCCTGGATAGCTTCAGGATGCAGGATAGCTTAGATGCAGGCTGGTCACCAGAAAGACAAACCCATGATCAGAAGCTTGGAAATTTCATCTGGGGAGGGAGGAGGAAGTGGAGATTAAGTTAATGAGCTATCATGCCTATGTAATGAGGCCTCCTAAAAATTTCCATAGAATGTGGGTTGGAAGAGCTTCTGGAATGGTGTACGTGGAAGTGTTGGGTGAGTGGTATGCCCAGAGAGCACTAAAGCTCTTTATCCCTCCCCACAGTCTTGCTCTATGCATTTCTTCATTCGGCTGTTTGTATCCTTTGTTGTATTCTTTATAATAAACCCGTAAACTTAAGTGTTTTCCTGAGTTCTCTGAGCCACACTATCAAATTACTGAGCCCAAGAAGAGGACCCAAAGAGCCCCAATTCATTGACAGTTAAAAGTGCAGGTGATGACTTGGGACTTGTGACTAGTGTCTGCAGTGGGGGCAGTCTAATGGGACCAAGGACTTAAATTGTGAGATCTGAAGCTCACTCCAGGAAGACAGTGTCAGAGTTGAATACAGGGCACCCAGCTGGTGTTGCAGAGAATTGCTTGATGTGCTGAAAACCCAAAGATCTGGTGTCAGAAGTGGCATGTGGTAATAGTGTGAGATTAAAGGAGAAACACAGCAAGCGTTTTCCCTCTTTAGAGCAGGCACTCATTATTTCCTTCTCAAGATATAGTTACCATATTAGTCTTGTTTTATAAGTGAAGAAATAGTCTTAAGAACATTGAGTGACTGGTTCAGGGTCTTACAACTCCAAGGTGTGGAACAGAAATCCAAATCACCTTTTCAGATTCCACACTTTTGGTTGCCTCTTCCCCCAGCATACACATTGTACACATTGTAGATATTGTACACATTGTACACACTGTAGAAGTAGCCATTTCAGCATACTGCCAGCTGTCTCCCCTTGGGTACCAGTCATATGGAGGATGTGATCACCCTCCCTTGCCTTCCTGAACTCAGTTTAAACCTATTCCATATTCATAATGACTTCTTCAGTGACAGACACCTAATCCAGGCTTAAACTGCTCAGAGGGTGGCATCTGAATGACTATTTTAGGAATCCACACTTAAGATTGTCTAGTCAGAGAGGGGTCTAAGATGTCAGTACAATTGTTAGGGAAAGAAAAGTCTTTCAGTCAGGTTAAGCAGATGGTCAGGTGAGCAGGTGGAAGGCTTTTGACTCTTGGAGATTTCTACTGCTTTGTGGAGAGTTTACCTGCATAGAAACCAATACATGAAGGACACACCCAGAAAAACAGAGAGAAAGAGATGCAGAGCCCCATTCAAAGTGCCTAAAGCCAGATCTACCATTGGAAATTTTCAGTAATCTGACAGATATTTCCTTTATTGTTTTGCCCATTTGTGTTTGAATTTCTGTCAACTGCAACAGAAATCATTGTTAGTGAAATGGAAATGGAAATAGTCATAAATGACATCATTTCAAAAGCTAGCTATTACAGTAGAAAAGATATTTGATTTAAAATTGTTTTGACAATTTTAAACTACCATGTGCTTATATTACCAACATAGTATATGTTTATAAATATGTATTTATATATCCTAATTAAGGTGTGTCTAGGCTAGATTGCTGTTAAATCCCAAATTCTAAAACAGAATAAATCAAATCTAGGAGATATGATCAGACACAATTAATATGGCAACATTAAATAATGTTGCAGACATCCAGCCAACTTCCAGATGTAAAAATAATATCTGGAGAGAATAACATGGGTGTAGTTTCCTAAATGGAGAAAACCAAGGGTGAACAAAGCATTTAGTATGTAACACAGTATTATGGTATTTAGGAAATCTATCTGATACAGTAAGAAAAATAAGATATCAATTGCACTATTTTTAACAACATAGTTGAATGATCCTGCTTAACAATTTAATTTACTGTGGAGAACATGAAATTGAGAAAAAGATTAAAATCAGTCCAAATATTTGTCCAATTTTTCCACAGATTCTTATAAGAATGGTTCTCTCTTCAATTTCATGTCTAAAATCTAGTTCATGTAACAGACACATTTTATTATTTCTGCAGCTGATAATTATTCTAATTTGGCTAACTTTCAGTTCTTTGAAGGACAGACACATTCATAATAGTGGGAAACAAAGAATGTTTTTTACAATATTGTCACGTACCAGTGCCATTCAAAGAAATGCCCAAAGTGTCACAGGCTAAATCCCAGAGTGATTTGTTAACTCATAACCTGGAGGAGCTATGAAATAATAGCTACCAGAAGCTGTTGCCTAAGACAATAAAGATGGTTCAGAATCATTCAGAACCCACTTTTATTATCTCAGTCAGTAGCTTTCATTTACAAGAAAAAAATAAAGCAACCTCAAGGAAATGGAAAGAGGTTGTATTGACATGGTCACCTTCTGACGGAATCTTGAAGAGAAAGGTATTCCTGGACACACAACACATCTGAAGACCTCAACAGCAATATTTTGGGGATCTTTATTGTATACCTTGCTATGCCAACTATATGATGCAAATATTCTCTACATGCCCACTTTTAATGACCTATGGAAATAAAAATGTTTCCTTACTCTTTACTTTATGTATTTTTCTCTTATCTAATTGTTCTGCTTACTCATAGTTTCTGTTACCTCACAACTTTGGCAAAGTCCATCATTGTCTTTCCAGGCTGATTTCTACAACATTTCACTTTGGTTCCGCTGCTAAATGACTCATTCTCCTAGAATTTCCTAGTTCTGATCCTCAAGAGACTCTCACTTACTGAGCTCATCTTTTGGTGAGCCAGGCCACATCATAGCATCCTCATTAGTTTTTGGATTGCCTGCCTGAAGTCTGGAGTCCCACCTTTTGGCTGAGGAGGTAAAAAACTGTGCTGTAAGATATTTATAAGGCAGTTCATCTTGGTGAAAATATATTCATGGTGAACAGGATACTTGACATGTATAATATGATTTAGCTCTTGCTGACCAGTAGAGCAAACTCTGCACATCCCATCCACAATATCAAAGTTTTCCTCACCTAACACATTTGATCTATTCTTCAAAGTGTAAATACACCAAAATCTTGCAAATAGAATGCTGTGAATTTTGTCTGAATTCCATTGACTACCCCCCATAGGCAATGGCAAAAGGTCATTTAAAAAACTACTTGATGATATTTGAGTCTACGAGATAAAGGTCAAAACCACTGATCTGAAGCTACATTATGAAACCTGACTCTGATATTTAATATCTGGGCAATCATCTTAATCTTTTTATTCCTTAGTCTCCTAATCTACAAAATGAGTATGCTTCTCACCTACCCTATAAGATTTTGGGTAGAATTAAGTGAGTCAATATATCTAAAGCACTTCAAAGAGTAACAGGGACATGTGATGTTAGCTATTACTTTAAATAGTACCATTGAAATGCATTTATTTTTCATTTGCCTCCTCTCTGCACGTGTAACTTCCAGAATTAACCCCCACAAATAAGTGATATAAAAGAGTAGTAAAAACCTAAACTGTCCTAACAGCTAGCTTTTAAGAAAGAGAGAAATTAGAAGACAACTTCACTTCTCAGTACCATTCATTTGCTCTGGTCCTGAACATATACTGCATTTTCTAGAATACTTCACTAACCTTGAAACATATAGTTCTTGTGGTTTGTACTATAAGGGCATTTATTTTTAGATGGAAAGATATTTAACAGGATGAGTAATTTCAAAGACATTCACTAGCTGCCCAATTCTGTTCAAGTAAAAATTCCTGATGTTTCTTTTCTCCAGAAATCACAGATCAGGACTTTATTAACTGCTTCATAGCCACTGCAGTGTACCAACTAATTCTAATTAACCCAGCATTTCCAATTCTTTGCACCTGGTACAAATTTATGTTTCACTAAATTCTTTGCCACAAATAAATAAACTCATTAAGGTGGCTTCAACAAAAAGAAAGCTTCTCTTAGGAATATGTGGTCCAGATCTGGAATGAGAGTGTTGACAGGAACTGAAGCAGCCCTAGGAACCAAAGGTTGTTCTATATGTATTGCTCAGGGTAAATGGAATTCTGTATTTTAATATGTTTATCTTTTCTGAGTTTCTATTCTTTCATAGCTTCAATTTGCCATAGGTTCTACCTCATGGCACTACCTCATGGTTTCTTCTCTATGCTTCTTTTGACCTTCAGTGATGGTTACTAACTGCTTAGTTTTCTCTGTGCTTATCAATTAAAATTGCAGGTAAAGTGAATTGCATCGACCTAGCTTACCATATCATATGTTCTGTGAAGCAAGTAGTTTGACTACCTTTGTTGTATGATATCCATTCCTACCCAGTCATTTACAGAGAGAAGATAAGAGATTTATTTCATTATTTTACACAGGACTCTCTTTTCCTTTCAGCCTTTGGGCAGGGGCTTATGCCTAAAAGATTCTGTATGTAGAGAATGTGTTATATGTGTGTACAAGTTAACATAATAGCCTAAGAAGAACGTGTACCCTAGTCTTCGGGGCCTGATAGTGCATATGATTTGGAGAATCATAAAGAAAACTTTGTATTTAGTGATGCCAACTTGGTAGATTGAAGTCATCCAAAGCAGGAGTATTTACTCCATGGAACTCAGCAAATGTATGAATCAAGACTTCCCATTTCTGTGCTACCCACAAGCCCCCACCATCCTACATTTAGTTTACCAACACACTATTACTGCTTAGCCAGTAATTTCAGGTGAAAAATCCTATTGACATTGACCAGACACCATCCCTGAATTCATCACTGTGGTCAGAGAGTAGATTTTAGGAATGAAAGCAGTTTCAAAATAAAATTGAGATTGTTAGAAAAAGGAGTTATCAATAGCGGTCATGCAAAGATCACAAAGGAAGACTCTTGGAGAATCTGAGACATGTTGATCCAGAAGACAACAGGGGACAGGCAAGCAGCTGAGGTCATAAGGGACTGATTGCAGGATGGGGCCAGGGTGATGGGGTTTAAACTTATCTCACTCATTACAACTTTTCTAAAATAAAAGAAACATTTATCATATATGAAGGTACATAAGAATACAGTTAACCCTGAACAACACAGGTTGGAACCTGTACTTATGGGTACATTTTTTTTCAATAAATACTGTAAATTTATTTTCTCTTTATGATTTTCTTAATGATGTTTTCTTTTCTCTAGTTTACTGTAAGAACAGAGTATATGATACATATAATGTACAAATAATATGTAAATAAACTGTATATGTTACCATTGAGGCTTTCAGTCAACAGTAGGCTATCAGTAGTTAAGTTAGTGGGAAATCAAAAACTATACATGGACTTTTCACCTGTGTAGGGGAGTCAGTGCCCCAACCCCCACATTGTTCAAGGGTCAACTGTATACACGCTTTTCTTTCCTGCTAAAATCTCTTAGAAAATATGAGATTTTATATTTCATATATAACTGAGTTATATATTCATAAATAACTCTATATTTTATAATTATCATTTAGTATAATTTAGCTATTAATTATAGAGCACTCAACCTTACGATCCCTTAGACATTTCTTCAAATGCTCCAAAATTAGGGTTGTGTGTGTTCAACTAAAAAGATAACATAATAGCATTCAATGGTTATAGCTTTTTATGTTTACACAGGCCTATTTGCTTGCTACAACTGACATGAGCTCTCACATCTATGCTTCTTGTTAAAGTTAGAGTAGTATAGCAATAATGAACACTTGTATATAAGCCTCCTATGGATATAAATACAATCGTTACAAGGTCTGCTTGACCACATAAATCATTCCTCCTGGATTAATGAGGAGTAAAGTCTAAATGCAAGTAATACAGCATCTTGGCACCTTTCACTTGTCCTTATTGATGCTAAATGTTGCCAGGATTAACAGAAGTTCTAAGGGTTTGCATCTGATACAACCACATGACTTCATCTACCTTATGTTTTCATGAAGGATTGAAAGCACAGATAGAAAGCAGTTGACTTGCCATCCTCAAGGTAGAAGTGCATTTTTGTTTCTATTGCATTCCTTATCCTTCACCAGAGGTAAGGATTTGTTCTTCTGAGCTATGGTAGTAGTGTCAGGGACAGATGAACATGAATATACAGAAAACTCCTTGATTATAGATGTGGAAATAAAGAACAAACTGACAACAACCTGAGGGGAGTGGGGAGGGGGATAACAGGGGAAAGAAGGGGAAGAGTTGTCAAGAAACATGTATAAAGGAGCCTTGGACAAAGTCAAAGGGGGTAGGATTGAGGGTAGGGTGGGGAAGAGAGATGGGAGGAAAAATGGAGACAACTGTACTTGAACAACAATAAAAACCACCTTGAAAAATATTCTACACATACGACATTCAAATATATTCAAATAAGACTTAGGTTTTCCCAATACTTTTTACTACATGCCTCAGTGAAAATGCCAAGTGTAAAAACAAGGGCATCTCCAATAAGTTAAAGACATTAAGTAATTTTCCAAAACCAATCCATTCTCTTGATCAGTGATCAAAATTTTATAGGAAAAATGCTGAAGATATCCACTATATTTGTTAATAAAAAGTCATTGACAGAGAATACATTGAGGTATGAAAAATTAAAGCTGGGTCCGCTCAGTCTGTACTGAGAGTCCTGATGCAGAATTCAGTCACAGTGACCTTTACACTATCTCCACGGAATTTACTTCACTATGGTTCTTTTCATCCACATATAGAAATGAGGAAACCACTTCCTGTGGAGGTTGAAACTTACATAGGTCTCCCTCCCTTGTTAAAATCCTTGCTCAAAAGAAAGGTCATGAAAGCCGCATACTGATGACATTCTAAACCTTTTGCCCAGGCCCAGTGGAAGCCCAGATTAATGAGACTGATAAACTCTGACTTACCCTTTAGTACGGTTATAGAAAAACACTTCATGGTGATCATTCAAGGCTAATAGGAGACGATATCAGCTCCTTAACTGGCTATTGTTCCAAAGACCCTTTCAAATTAGAATAGAATAGGCAATAGAAAATGTGCAAACCTTTTCTTCTCTTCACTTGAGTGAGAAGTGGACAGAGTCAAAGGTAAAATTTCCGGAATTAAGTGATATGTCAGAAGTTACTAAAATATTGTTTATCAAAATTATTACTGATAAAGTATGTATAATCCATGCCCTCAGTATGACAATTTTACATTCAAATGACCCATTTGTGATGCACTAATATTTCTGTTTTCTTTTAGTTCTTCAACTTAGGGTGAAAATAGAAATTAGTCATAAAATGTTCAAAGTACTGGGAAAAAAATATCCCATTTTTAACAGAAACTCAAACAATATATGCATGTTTTTTATTTATATTAAGAAAAATAGTATTTAACATTTAAGAACAATAACCCCCCAAAGATATCCATGCCCTAATTCCAAGAACCTGTGAATATGTTATGTTATATGTCTAAAAGGACCTTGCGGATTAATTAATTAAGAACCTTGAGATGGGTGATTGCATCAGATTATCTGGATGGTCCCAATATGACCACAAGCAAAGGTCTTATAAGTGAAAATTGGTGGCAGAAGAGTCAGTCAGATGAGATGTAATAGCAGAAGAAAATTTAGGAATAATGTAAATGCTGGCTTTCAAGATGGAGCCAAAGGATGACAGCGGCTCTAGAAGGTAAAAAAGGCAAGGCAAGGATTCTCCTAGCCTAGAGCCTTGAGAAAAAATGCAGTCCTGCCAACACCTTGATTAGTCTCATGAGACCCATTTTGGACTTCTGACATCCAGAAGTGTAAGTATATACATTTGTCCTGTTTCAATCTGCTAAATTTGAATTTAGCGGTAATTTTTGAATTACCACTAAACAGCTAATGAATTTGGTAATTTTTATAGCAACAATAGGAACTAATACATGGCTTAATAATTTTATTTTCAAATGATTGCAAAGCACCTATCGGAAAATATAATATAATAGTATAGTATAGTATATATTATATTATTTTATATATGTAATATATGTATATATAATATATAATAAAGCATTATATACTATATGTAATATATATAACCTAATTTCTTGCATATTATTAAAATGATTATCAACAAATTTTTGTTGGCTAACTCTTACTTTTCAAAGTTGTAGGCCACCTTTAGACTCAATGAAGACCCATGATTAAAGTATTAAATTATTTCCTACTCATACTAAAACTGATACATGTTATCTATCTTAAAAGCATTTGCAACTTTATCAATTTTTAAAAATCTAGTGATCTAAGGTTAAGCATACTTTATTTAATATGTCATCCAGCTCATTATTGGCAATCAATAAAACAGTATTCAAAAGCAAAGGACAATGTTCAAGTTCTTGTTTTATTTTGAGATTGGCTATAAAGATCATTTAACCTTGGTGGATTCCGAGAATTAAAACTAATAAATGTATATTAAAAATAGAGTGGGGTAACTTTTGAAGTTCCTTAAAATTGAGTGAGTTATTTAGAATATACAATGGAAGCACACAAAATTACCAAGAAGATATGACTATATTTTGATTTTAGAAAAATCTAATCAGAATGAAATGCTTCATTAGTTCATCAGACTTAGGAATTTTCACATGCTGATTTTAAATATCACATACATGAACTCAGAAATGTTATCACTCTTGCCCTGGCTGAGTAGTTCAGCTAGTTAGAACGTCATCCCCAGTACACCAAGGTTGTGAGTTACATGTCCAGCGAGGGCACATGAAAGAAGCAACCAATGAATGTACAACTGAATGGAACAAATCAATGCTTCTTTCTCCCTTGTCTCTCATTCTCTCTCTCTCTTTCTCTCTAAATAATCAATAAATAAAAAAAAAATAAAACACATACTTGTTTAAAAAAGTTATCATTGTTAATCATCACTAGTTGAATAAAGATGAAGCTTTGACTTTTTTTTTTTTTTGGAGAGACAATGTTTTTATTCCTTTGTATTTGTTCAAAGAAAAATTTCAACCTCAGACAACATCAGTGCCCTTAGAGGTAACAATAATATTTTTCCTATCAGCAAGGACTAAAGTGAATACGAGAAGCTCCAGATGGGTATTGATTCTATAAGTTTAAACATTTTCCTGGGCGATTAGGTGAGAATAAAGTATGTTTTATTCTATACTATGAAACATTCCACTGAGAGGGTCAGAAAATCCTTCCTCAAACTTGGAATAATTATTTGGAAAATTTTAGCATGAGAACTTCAAGGAAGAAAATAATTTGACCTGGGACCCATTCATAATATGAAGGCAACCATCCTAGAACAATTGTGCAGTCTCCATCTTCAGGACTGCACCTGAAGTTCTGATGGCCTGTATAATTTAGGAAAATCTGGCAACTAGCATTTTTTAAATCAAAGTATATGTGCCTAGAGAGAAATATTAGCTGTTTCTAGGTAATTTGTGTTTAAAATGCTTTTAGGTTGAAACTCTATATAATAGATAAAAATATACACACTATAATCATAAAGGAGAGACTGTTGTGTAATGTGCTTTTTCCACCTGATTCTATACACCAGTCCTCATCTAATGACATTGATTTGTTTCTGACTACCTGAATACTATGTGAAAAACCATGAAATGAAAACACATTTCTATTGATTTTATTGGGGAAAATAGAATATATTTAATTCCCTTCTAGTTTTGCCAACATAAAAATATTTCGTTTGAACAAGCTTATATAAATAACTAACAACAATCCGGAAGTAAACAAATATACTTTGCACATAAAATATAATGCAATTTATGTTGATTTTACTCACCTTATGAGGAAGAGAACTGGTGCAGGGTGATGGATGGGTGTGAAGGTGTTTCTGGGGAATGTGTTTCCACATTCTACATTTTTTCTTCAGTGGATCTTCAACCCTTTTGGCTCCAGTCATCTTGAACTCCAACTTCTCTTACAGTTATAGCACAGACAAACACATTGAAGGCAAAATTTCAAAAAATGAGAGTGCTTCAAAACATATGGAAGTGGTGGGCATGCACAGGGTGGAAGAGGAAAATGCTGTCATCTCCCTTAGAAACAATCCAGTTTTTGAAACAAGATGGTACTTCATCTATGTACAATAGCAACTGTGAGAAAAATTATCTATGAGAAACATTGTGGACCTTTGTGGGGTAATACAGCAATTAGATAAAAAACTTTAAAAGATGTTTATAAACTTAGGCCTAATTAATAGTTCTACTTCAAAGAACTTATTTAAAAAGATTAGAGATTTATGTTCATATAAGATTATTGCTTGTTCCCAATTTCAGTGTCTTTGGTTATATTATGCTTGTTTGTTTTGTTGATTAGGTTCCTGTTAAAGGTGAGATGTCATCAGAGGGGAGAGGGGAGGGAATTTCAGGGGAAAAGGGGAAGGGTTTACAGGAACAAGTATGAAGGACACATGGACAGAAACTATGAGGGGCAGAAATGGGAGGGAGGTGGGGAGGGCTGGTGTTGGGCTGGGGTGGGAGTAAAAGAAAACTGTACAAGATCAACAATTAAAATAAAAATTTAAAAAAAGATTATTTCTGTGTTCTTTATTATAGTGGAAATTTGAAAATGATCTTTATATCTAAACAATAGGAGCTATGTTAAATAACTTAGATACATCTATATATTGGAATAATTCAAAGCCATTGAAACATATCTTAAATAGTAATTAACACTATTATTATTATTGCTAAATTAAGACAAATCAGATTACAATAGAATCAAATCAATCTCAACTTAGCAAAACATTTCTGTAAATGTAGATTTGTTTTTAGAAAATTTTGAACAGAAATAAGCCAAATAGCAAATGTAATTTTCCCTGCTGTGAAAATTTGGGTGATTGTATCATCTTTGTTCTTTACTCTATTCGACCATTTTTTGACAATCAACAATACTTTTGAATATTTAAAAAATGAGACATTGAATGGAAGGGACTTTTAAGATAGTCTGATGTATCAGAATACTAAAAACTGAGAAAGAAGCTCAGGTAAGAATTACATTTTAACGTAGGCTTAACATGATCAGAGTATTGATTAAGAAGTTGGTAACTGATCATCGCCAAGCCCTTAGTATGTGAAATGTTAAAGGGATGTATCTAAAAAAAATAAGATAAAAAAAATATGAGCAGTAAAATGACAACAAACTCATAACTATTAACAACTGACCTAAGAAAGAAAAAACAAAAATGAAAATGAACTAAGCAAACAACTAGAGCAGAAACAAATTCACAGAAATGGAGGTCATATGGAGGGTTATCAGTGGGGAGGAAGAGGGAGGAGAGTGGGGGAAAAGGCACAGGGAATAAGAAACATAATTGGTAGGTACAAAATAGACCGGGGAAAGTTAAGAATGTATAGAAAATGGAGAAGCTAAAGAACTTATATGTATGACCCATGGATATGAACTAAGGTGGAGGAATGATGGCGGGAGGGAGGGTGCAGGGTGGAGGGGAATAAAGGAGAGAAAAAATGGGACAACTGTAATAGCATAATCAATAAAATATATTAAAAAAGAATTCAGCTTTCAATTGTGTTTGCAGCCGCCATTGCTATCTAACGCCAGCACCTCCTCCAGCTCGTCAAGCTCCAGCCGAAGGAGAAAGGGGGTAATAAAGAGGTCCCTGTACCATGGCACGTACAAAGCAGACTGCCCGCAAATCGACCGGTGGTAAAGCCCAGAGGAAGCAACTGGCTACCAAAGCCGCTCGCAAGAGTGCGCCCTCTACTGGAGGGGTGAAGAAACCTCATCGTTACAGGCCTGGTACTGTGGCACTTCGTGAAATTAGACGTTATCAGAAGTCCACTGAACTTCTGATTCGCAAACTTCCCTTCCAGCATCTGGTGCGAGAAATTGCTCAGGACTTCAAAACCGATCTGTGCTTCCAGAGTGAAGCTATTGGTGCTTTGCAGGAGGCAAGTGAAGCCTATCCGGTTGGCCTTTTTGAAGACACCAACCTGTGTGTTATCCATGCCAAATGTGTAACAATTATGCCAAAAGACATCCAGCTAGCACGCTGAATACGTGGAGAATGTGCTTAAGAGTCCACTATGATGGGAAACATTTCGTTCTTTAAAAAAAAATTCTCTCCTTCCTGTTATTGGTAGTTCTGAACGTTAGATATTTTTTTTTCCATGGGGTCAAAAAGGTACCTAAGTATATGATTGCAAGTGGAAAATAGGGGACAGAAATCAGGTATTGGGACTTCCGGCCAAGATGGAGATGTAGGCGGACACACTGTGCCTCCTCTTACAACCAAAATTAAGGACAACAAATATTTAGAAACAAGAAAACAACCAGAACTTATAGAAAATTGAACTGTACGGGAGTCCAACAACCGTTCATCCAGACCAGTAAGAGGGGCGGAGTCGTGGCAGAAACGCAAGCAGCAGCGGCTGGCAGTTCCCAGGTGCACAGGCAGCTGCTGGCGGTCCCCGGGCATAGGGGGGCAACTGTGCAGACCCAGTGAGGCTGCACAAGGTGGCTGGATGACCAGGTGGTCCCACATTCGCGAGCGCAGACGGTCCAGGCAGAGGGGAAGTGGCAGAAGGGACTGAATCCAGGAGAGAGCAGAGCAGGCGCCATTGTTCCCTCTCAGACCCCGCCCCCACATACAGCGTCACAACCCAGGGACTGGGCTGCCCCGCCCCGAGGAACACCTAAGGCTCCGCCCCTTATACGTAATAGCCACGACCAGACTAAAACCAAACCAAACCAAAACAAAAAAATCCCACCAAAAATGGCTCAAACTGGAGAACAAATGACAGCCCCAGAGCCAATTCCTCTAAGCCGTGAAGAGATAGCCAACCTATCAGATGCACAGTTCAAAGCACTGGTCATCAAAATGCTCACAGAATTGGTTGATTTTGCTCACAAATTAGATGAAAAAATGCAGGCTACAATACGTGAAATGAAGGAAGATGCATGGGGAACCGATAGAGATGGAAGAAAAACTGGGACTCAAATCAATGGAGTGGACCAGAAGGAAGAAACAAACAACCAAACAGAAAATAAGGAAGAAGCAAGAATTCAAAAAAATGAAGAGAGGCTTAGGAAGCTCCGGGACATCTTTAAACGTCCCAACATCCGAATTATAGGGGTCCCAGAGGGGAAGAAGAAGAGCAACAAGTGGAAAACTTATTTGAACAAATAATAAAGGAGAACTTCCCCAATCTGGCAAAGGAAATAGACTACCAGGAAGTCCAGGAAGCTCAGAGAGTCCCAAAGAAGTTGGACCCAAGGAGGAACACACCAAGGCACATCGTAATTACATTAGCCAAGATTAAAATGAAGGAGAGAATTCTAGAAGCAGCAAGGGATAAGGGGTCAGTCACCTACAAAGGAGTTCCCATCAGACTGTCAGCTGATTTCTCAAAAGAGACCTTTCAGGCAAGAAGGGGCTGGAAAGAAATATTCGAAATCTTGAAAAGCAGGGACCTACCTCCAAAATTGCTCTATCCAGCAAAGCTGTCATTTAGAATGGAAGGGCAGATAAAGTGCTTCTCAGATAAGGTCAAGTTCAAGGAGTTCATCATCACCAAGCCCTTATTATATGAAATGTTAAAGGGACTTATCTAAGAAAAAGAAGATCAAAAATAGGACAATAAAAAGACAGCAAACTCACAGATATTAACAACCACACCTAAAACAAAAGCAAACTAAGCAAACAGCTAGAACAGGAACAGAGCCACAGAAATGGAGATCACGTGAAGGGTTAGCAACAGGGGAGTAGGAAGAAGAGAGAGGGGGAAAAGGTACAGAGAATAAGTAGCATAGATGGTGAGTAGAAAATAGACGGGGAGGGCAAGCATAGTATGGGAAATGTAGAAGCTAAAGAACTTATGACAATTCACACATTTGTGTGTGAATTTTTTTAATATAAATGTGAGGACATAAAGCATTAATGCAAGTCAAGGTGTTTTAGTGAACAAGTTTCAAGCAGTTCAACTTTATAACAATATAAATAAACCTGTTAAATTTTTCTGGACAATGCCAGCATTTGGATTTTTTTTTAAACAAGTAAATTTATTGATGGAAACTAAATGGTGTTTGTAGCATTTTTATCATACAGTAGATTCCATCCATTCACTATACTTTTCTAACTGAGTTGTCCTACATGCAAGTATGTTTTTAATGTTGTCTGTCTTCTGTGCTGTTCCTGTAAGTTTGCTATTAAAATACATTAAACTATAAAAAAATTAAAAAAAGAAAAAAGAAAAAAGAATTCAGTGCTTGAAAGGAGAGATTGTTTCTAAAAATTTTCAAAGGAGAAATGTAGAAAAATTACTCAGTGAAAAGTTAGCAAAATGCTCAAAATAGTAGTCATTGAAAATTCATTTTTAAATAAGGAATAAAAATGGATAATTTTTTTCTCAAATCTTCCACTTTGGTTAGCTGGGTAGTTTAAACATTTCTGGATTTTCTAAGTGTCTTATAATAAGGACTATGTACTTTTTTTATTGTAAAGTTTTATGAAGTAGCCATCATAGAGCCTTACTCAAAATGATTTCTAAACCCCGTTTGTAAATCTCATCGTTGGCAAAACCTGCCGTATCATGTGGACATAATTGAAGAGTTCTGATGTTGGCCAAGGTTTTGGATTAATATTAAGTGACTGATTGTCCAGCCCTATTATATCTTCAATAATAAGTACCTTTCATCTTCCTACATTGTGTTTTATGAAAATAAACACATGTGGGATTAATTAAATATTTATAAAACATCTGTACTAGTAGATGTACACATAATATTTTAAATTCAAACACTTAGAGTACATAGATATGGAAATAAAAAGAATCAATAAATTTACAACTTAGGTATTTTTTAATTATATTTTATTGATTATACTATTACAGTTGTCCCATTTCTCCCCCATCACTCTCCTCCACCCTGAACACCCCCTCCCATCCACATTCCCCCCACTTTAGTTCATGTCCATGTGTCAGAAGTTCTTTAGCTTCTACATTTCCCACACTATTCTTGCCCTCCCCCTGTCTATGTTCTACCCACTGTCTATGCTACTTATTCTCTGCACCTTTTCCCCTTCTCTCCTCCCACTCCCCTGTTGCTAACCCTCCATATGATCTCCATTTCTGTGCTAGTTGTTTCTGTTCCTGTTCTAGTTGTTTGCTTATTTGCTTTTGTTTTAGATGTGGTTGTTAATATCTGTGAGTTTGTTGTCTTTTTACTGTCATATTTTTTATCTTCTTTTTCTTAGGTAAGTCCCTTTAACATACCATATAATAAGGGTTTGGTGATGATGAACTCCTTGAACTTGGCCTTATCTGAGAAGCACTTTGTCTGCCCTTCCACTCTAAATGAAAGCTTTGCTGGATAGAGCAATCTTGGATGTAGGTCCTTGCCTTTCAAGACTTCAAATACTTCTCTCCAGCTCCTTCTTGCCTGGAAGGTCTCTTTTGAGAAATCAGCTGGCAGTTTGATGGGAACTCCTTTGTAGGTGACTGTCCCCTTATCTCTTGCTGCTTCTAGAATTCTCTCCTTCATTTGAATCTTGGCTAATGTAATTATGATGTGCCTTGGTGTGTTCCTCCTTGGGTCCCCCTTCTTTGAGACTCTCTGAGCTTCCCGGACGTCCTGGTAGTCTATTTCCTTTGCCAGATTGGGGAAGTTGTCCTTTATTATTTGTTCAGAGAAGTTTTCCACTTGTTGCTCTTCCTCTTCGTCTTCTGGTACCTCTATAATTCAGATGTTGGGACATTTAAAGATGTTCTGGAGATTCCTAAGCCTCTCCTCATTTTTCTGAATTCTTGTTTCTTCATTCTTTTCTGATTGGATGTTTGTTTCTTCCTTCTGGTCTATTCCATTGATTTGAGTCCCAGTTTTCCTCCCATCTCTATTGGTTCTCTATGCGTTTTCATTCATTTCACTTATCGTAGCCTTCATTTGTTCATCTAATTTGTGAGCAAAATCAACCAATTCTGTGAGCATCCTGATCCCAGTGCTTTGAACTGTGCACTGGGATAGGTTGGCTATCTCTTGGTTGCCAAGGTTGGCTATCTCTTGGTCACTTAGATGAATTGGCTCTGAGGCTTTGATCTGTTCTCCCATTTGAGCCATTTTTTTGCGGGGGGGAGGGTTGGGTCTTGGCTGTTAGGTTGTGAGGGGCGGAGCCTTAGGTGTTCCCCAGGGTGGGGCAGCCCAGTGGCTGGGTTGTGACGCTGTATGGGTGGGCGAGGTCTCGGCACTAGAGCCCTGGGTTGTGAGTTCTATCTCATTCCCTGTTTTCGCCTGGATTATCTGGGCTTGAATGTCAAACCACCTGGTCAGCCAGCTGCCTTGTGCCTGGGGCCTGCTAGCCTTCGCCTGCGGGCCGGAGTCTGCCAGCAGCTGCTTGCAGGCCAGCGTGCCAGGTGCGACAACCTCCGCTTCCTCCTGCCACCACTCCACCCCTCTTACCAGTCTAGATGAATGGTAGTCGGACCTCCGTACAGTTCAGTTTTTCTCTCAGTTTTGATTGTTTTCTTGTTTCTAAATCCTTGTTGTCCTTAATTTTGGTTGTGTGAGGAGGCACAGTATGTCCACCTATGCCTCCATCTTGGCTGGAAGTCCCCACAACTTAAGTATTTTGGTTCAGAATTTTAATATGCATTAAATTGAATTTAGCATATCTTAAGGGTTTAATTCAAATGTTCAGTGCAATTTTTAAAGAGGAATATAATAAATACTGTATTGAGAATTTATCCAAAGTTCATAATTATCTGGAAGAATCTTTTCACTCCAGGCCACCTGGAGGCAAAATTATAAAGTAGGGAAAGTTTGCACTTTGTATTTCCTTCCCTATTACCTTTCACCTTTAAGAATAAATCTATTACCCAAGGCCCTGAGCTAACCTGGATGCTTATATAAGGTCTTTCTTTCTTACCCACAATGTATGTTTTCTGTTTACTCCACATGATTTGCTACTATGCGTTTCTGACAGTCCTGATTTAGGGGTGGGCAATTGTTCATCCCTTCTGAGTTCTAGCCATTGTTTTCTGTTTGAAATGGGATTATTCACATAGTGAGTGATTAATCATTCTGCTCAATCATTCCCCTCACCTCATTCTGCTCAAAGCACGGTGCACAAAGTCTTAAGTAGTTATACACCTCACATAGGATTAGAAGTTTCCTGAAATATGTATGTAATGTTTACAATGTGGACTGGCTTAGAATACAAAAAAATGGTAAATGTTCTTCTGGTGGTGATAGCTGAATAGCCCTGAGGTGTTAAAAAACTAACAAATCTGTAAAAAATTAATTTTGAAAGGGAAGACAGGGGTGAGAGGAAAGACAATAAATAAAGGTTCTATATAATTTATGTTTTATAAGGTGTCCTTTGTGGCTGAGTAGCTTATGCAGTATGCATTTGTTTTTGTCTTATTCATCTTCGCTCCTTTCTTAATTTTCTGTTCGATTCACCTTGTAAATTATACTTGACCAATGGAACATTGAATCAGGTGATTAATGAGAGATCTACATGGAAAAAAATTACATACTTCCCAAATTTATGACTTTGTCTTACAGGTGTCCCTGCGGAAATCTTGAGGTCATGTTGTAAGGGAACAAAGGATCATTGAACATGAAGTAGAGAATTGTCTGCAGAATTGATCTAGAAAAACTCTTCTCAGTCATTTAAATTCATACAGTGTGCTAATTCATAAGAAGACAAAAACAAAAAACAACCAGTCTGAACTAAATAGATCCTAATTTCCTGAAACATTCAAAGGTATATTATTGATATTCAAATAAAAATATAGTTCCTCTTTTGCTAAAAATTATTATATTTTTGTTAGCACCTGAAGGTATAGATTGGTATGTCTCTGCCTCACAGATGTATTAATAGAGGTGAAGACATTGACATATAGAAAAAATGAGAGATTTGCTCAATGTCACCTCGTAAGTTAATCAATGGGGGAAAGAAACAAAATACAACCCTGCTTTCAAATCCTTGACAGATACTCGAACAAGGCATAAATCCCTACTGTATGGAGTATGCTTTTATTCATGCTTACAAACCAAAAACATATTTTAAAATGAAGCTTAGTTTCTTTTTATGTGTATATTTTTAAACTTTTTTTATTTTGACATGATCAGAGGCATGCATTATAGTTATCTATTTTTGAAAGAAATCTGCAGAATCCAAGTATTTCAGAACTTCTTGGAATCTCCCAGCATTTGTTATCAATCTTGAATCTAGGAATATCTTCTAATCTTATTAGAGAGAATAGTAATAAATATACTTTACAAATAAAATGCCTTCTGACCCACACATATAAACACTTCCATATTAATTTTCTCAAAATTAGTTAAGTTCCTACATCTTTTAGGTCATTGTGCTTAGAACTAAAGTTATAAAAAAATAATAGAGGCTTGTCCCCAAAGTTTTTACAGTTTATGTGGTGAAATGATATTATTTATATCCTTGAGAAAGTTACGCCCCAACACACAGTAACTCCTAGCACTCTCAGTGTCTGACGCTGTCTAAATGGGGCACTGCTGCTGGCTAGCACAAGTTAAATGCCAAAAGAACAATGTGGAAAATGAATGCAAAGCTGAACATTGAAAATAAATCTACTTCTACAATATTTTAAAATAAAACACCTCACTGTACAAATGGTAAAGGCCCTTTAAGCTTCAAGAAGTGAACTTTGTGCACAATACATTGGAGCAAAGACTGAGTCCTGGCTCTGGCAAACATCGTCTGACTTCTGCAGTCATTTAACCACAGACATTATTCTCCACTGGAGTTGATATTGGCATTTGGAGCAGGATAATTCTTCTTTGTTGGGTCTGCCTGAATTTTTGCAGGATATTTACCATCTTTTGCTCTCAATGTCAAAGGTCAGAACTACCTTCCATTCATCTTGACATCAATCCCCTCCATTAAACCTTCACTTTTTGCAATAAATTGGGTAGAAGTTAGCAATGGGTAGGTGATGTTGTCTTTGTTGAGAAAGTTGTCAACCACTCTTTGAACATTATACACCTTTCATTCCTTTGTTTATATTGAGACTTTTATTTCACAAATCAACTTACTTCCCTTTGTTTTGAATTTCTCAAATTCCCCACAGCTTACAACATAAAAATCACACAGATAACCCTTTTTCTGGTTGTGTTCACATTGCATGTTTTCATTTGCTTATCCCACCAGAATGACCATTGTGTGTAAGACAAGTTTTGGTGGGCATTGGAGAAATAGGTGATGAGCAGCAAAAAGCAAAGAAGGCAACTTTCTTAGGATATGAGAAAAGTATAACTTTCTCTGTGACATTCATTTCCCAAAATCCTTCTTTCTCAAAGGCCAATGCAAGTGCTGAAGTACTTAAGAAAATCATCTTCCTTTCCCACCCCCCCCTTAGAAAATTTGTATTATGTGTGTACCACAAAACTGGGAAAAACAACTATGTTGCATTATAGAGTAACTGGGTACAGTAAAACAAGGTGAATTTTAACAAGAATAAATACTAAATCTTACCAAACAGATCTAAAAACTCAACTGTTTAAGTGCAGAATAATTTAAGTTCGATAGCATATATTAAAAGGACTATGGCCCTGGGTGGTGTGGCTCAGTGGATTGAGTGCTGACCTGTAAACCAAAGGTCACTGGTTCAGTTCCCAGTCAGGGCACATGCTTGGGCTGTGGGCCACATCCCCAATGGGGGATGTGCAAGAGGCAACCACGCATTGATGTTTCTTTCCTTCTCCTTCTCCCTCACTTCCCCTATCTCTAAAATAAACAAATACAATCTTTAAAAAAAATTTCAAAAGTCTATGAAGATTCTCAAACTTTTATAAGCTATAATAACTAAGAGAAAACTAATTGTGATTACCAATGTATGTTAAAATATAAAGGAACTGGAGCGGTATTCCTGAAATTTTAAGATAAGGCTGTTCTTCTAAAAATCAGAACATCACGTTTCTATCTCATCATATGTTTCTTTCAGGGGGTCCTTCTGTGCCCCTCACCTGTCACACTGTGGCCTTCTCTCTCTGCTGCAAGTTCTTCACGTACCAGTGGAAACGGGAAGGCTTAAGAACAGAGTTGTGTGTAAGCTAAAGATGATTTTGGATAGCTGCCTTTGATCTCTTTCTCTCTTAGTAGGTTTTAAGATTTTATATCCACTTGCTTTTGTGAAATTTAATTTAATCATATTCCAAGACATTCTCATTCATTTTGTGATTGAGCTTCATCTTCTCAAATGGTAAAAGGGTTGGGCTGAATACAAATAGGCAGATGACCTTTAACCAATGATGGAATTGCGAGGAAGATTTATTATCTTGAATGGATTCATGTGTATACAGATGGAAAATCCCAGCATTTCCTTTCTCTGCCCCTGCCTGATTTCCTTCTGCCACACTGCCCTGCTGCAGTATTCATTCACTGTATTCTCAGTATGTTCCAATAGACAGGAACATTTACAAACAAAATCTTCACTAAAGGTGAAGTAAAAAAAAAATTCTCCTTCAAGGTCTGAATTTAGGAATCCGTCTTTTCTCATAAGAGCTGATTACATCTTGGGTGTCTAGAACAGAAGGGAGAATCATCTGTTGGCAGAAGAGAAAAAAGGTACACAAGATACTGTGCATTTGCACTTTTCCCCCAAATACTAGATACAGGAAATGTTTGCATTAAAGTGGCAATGCTAAAAATCTAGGTGCATGTTTTTTTTTTTATTTTTACATGTAAAAATTGCATTTAGAATGAACTTAGACATGGCACTTTAAATAGTCACTTGTGTTCTATAAAAATCTTTTTAAAAAATATAATCTATACTATCACAGTTAGTGACATGGTATAAAAATTAAACTAAGTATACAGTTCATTTTTAAATTATCACTGACCTTTAGTCCACTATCATTTTCGTTTCCCTGGTTCGGAAAGAAATACATATTGAAGTATGCCTATTAATTTGCAGTTTTAGGATATTTGTCTTTATGTTTCAGTTGCCTTAAAATTTTTTAACTTAGGAGAAAACCATGTACCTACAAGACCAAAAAAATCTGACTGAATCAGCAGAATAACCTGTCTGGCTCCTGTGTATCGCAAGTTCATCATTACCTAACAAATTGGCTCTTGTGAATGGCCTGGGTTGGATCATTTTAATGATGTGTTACAAAATATATCTGAGCTGCTATAAACAGACTCTCCTTTGTTTAAAAGAAAGCAAAAGAGAGAGAACAAGAACACATAAAATGTTTCCTGTTGCAAAGTGATCACTCTTAAACAATTTACATATTTTTTACAACATTCCTCTTTGACTAGCCACCAGCAGCCAAACACACCCAGGGTGAGGTGTGTATGAGTATATGCACGTATGTTGTCTGTCTTCTCAAAAACACTACTAAACTCGCTTGCTGTATCTCATAATATATTTAGCATAAAAACAACGTGGGTGGAAGGGGAGTTTAGTCAACAGAGAAAAGCACACTCTCTGATTTACCTAGGCTTTGAACTTCGGCTGCACTAGGGGTAAGCACAGCTTCTAATGCTTAGCAATGAGTCAAAGTATAGTTTCATTGCTAATTGTTTTGCATTTCACCTCTTTTAATGTAAATGAGAGAAAAGGGAACATGGTGTGTTTATTTTTACATTTACTGAAGCTTGTGTTGGATCCCACTCCTGAACGAGAATTATTCTGACGAAGGTTCAAACTGCAAATTTAAATTAATTTTACCTCTAAAAACTATACTCAATATGCCGTACAATAAATCTCCAGAACTTATTTATCATATAACTGGAATTTTGCACCTTTTCACACATTTCATCCATTTTTCTCTTCCCCATCAACTTCTGGCAACCACCAATCTGTTCTCTGTTTCTGTAATTTTTTCTCTGTTCTTTTTTTTTTTAGATTCCACATATGAGTGAGATCATACAGTATTTGTCCTTCACATTCCAAAGACATAGTCTCTCACTTTATCCCATTGTGTATTTAAGTAGATATGTGGCAATGAATGTCCACATTTCTGATGTTCCTTTTATTATTAGTTAATTAATTAATTAACTTTAAATGGAGATATAATGGACATAAAACATTAAGTGTAAGAGGGTGTAGCAACATATTGATCTGAATCATGTACATTGAAATATAATTGCTATTATAGCATTCACTAACACTTTCATCATGCAACATAATTATTGCTTATAGTGATGGAGGAAATTAAGATCTAATCTCTTGCCAAGTTATATGATTATAACACAGTTTTGCTATCTATAGTGTATTAGATTTCCAGAACTAATTTATCTGCGGATTGCAAGTATGTACCCTTAAACAACACTGCTCCCTTTCTGCCATCCTTCAGTTAGTCCCTGGTAACCACCCTTTCATTTCTTTTACCAAGTTTATTTTTTTAGGTTCCACATAATAATAGATATTATATAGTATTTGTTTTACTGTGTCTGACTTATCTCACTTAACACAACATCCTCAAGGTCCACCCATGTGTTTGCAAAAAGCAAGATTTTCTTTTTCCCTATAATACTATGGCTGAATAGTATTCCATTGTGTGTATGTGTGTGTGTTATCACATCTACTTTATCTGTTCATCTGTTGACACTTGGGTTGTTTGCATATCTGGACTATTGTGAATGATGCCGCGATGAACACGGGAGGGCACATGTATCTTTTCTGTAATCTGTTTTCATTTTCTTTAGAAATACCATACTGGCTGGACCAATTTACAATCCCACCAACAGTGCTCAAGGGTTTCCTTTTCTCCACATCCTCACCAACTCTTGTTATCTCTTGTCTTTTTGATGACAGCCATTCTAACAGGGGTAGGTGATATCTCATTGTGGGTTTGATTTGTGTTTCCTGGATAATTAGTGATGTTGAGTACCTTTTCATGTACCTGTTGGCCATCTGTATGTCCTCTTTGGAAGAGTATCTGTTCAGTTCCTCTACCCATTTCCAAACTGGATTATTTATTTTTGGCTATTGAGTTGTATGAGTTCCTTTTCTGTATTTTAGATACCAAATATTAACCCCCTTTCAGGTGTATAATAAATGTTGCCTTTTAATTTTGTTGATGGTTTCCTTCAATGTGCAGAGACACTTTATTTTGATGTAGCCCCCCCCTTTTTTAGCTTTGTTGTCTTACTTTCAGTGTCAAATCCAAAAAATCATTGCCAAGATCAATATCAAAGAGCTTATTCTCTATGTGTTCTCCATGGAGTTCTTTGGTTTTAGGTCTTATGTTTAAGTATGTTTAAGTGCTCAATCAATGTTGAGTTGATTTTTGTATATGCTGTAAGTAAGATAAGGGTCCAGTTTCATTCTTTTGCACATAGCTGTCCAGTTTTCCCAACACCATTTATGAAGAGACTATTCTTTCCCCATTATATATTCTTGGATACTCTGTTTTAAAGGAATTGGCCATATATTTGTAGGGTTTATCTCTGGGGTCCTCTTCATTAATATACGTCTGTTTTAATGCCATTAAACCTCAAATTAAAAAGTCATTAAATTTGTGTGTCTCTCTTTTATGAATAAGGCAGTTTAAATATCAAGATAAGATGGAGATTTTATTCCTCAATGACAAGAAATTTAGGGGACCCCTTCTCCTCAGGAACAAACCTAGGCTAGCTCTAGTGACAAGATACACTTAGTTTGGTAAGACTTACTCAGGCATTGTTAAAGACAGCATCCCATTTTTAATCTGTGAATGAATCAATAGGAGTTTTGGAGAAGATAACCTATAAGGTCATTTTTTTCTAACATTCAAGGAGTCTGTTCAAGTAGATGCCCTGAGGCCAAAGTTTAAAAAGAAAGTGCACAATGCACAAAGAAGAAATTCTATGGAGATATATCCCACCAGCTTGCTGCATGTGATGTATTCCAAGAGTCTTACTGAGGTCACACCTTTCATCAGAAATTTGAACAGCAGCTGAAAAATCTATTCTAGACCAAATTGGAGTTCTCCCTAGAGGTCATTATTGACACCTTCACAAAATTCTGGAAAGGAGAAAGAGAAGCAAACATACACACACACACACACACACACTCTCTCTCTCTCTCTCTCTCTCTCTCTCTCTCTCTCTCTCTCTCTCTCTCTCTACTATCCCTTCACCATTTCACTGCCTGCCTCTAACTCATAGAAATGTCAAGATATCTCACGCAGCCAGACAGAGGCTCCTAGCTGAGCAGCTATCCCCATAGTGCAACCGGTTTTCATTGGCTCTCAGGCCCCTATTTCTATCAAAGGTGGCTGAGTACTTAATGTGTGCTAGGGACTGGGTTATCAGAAAATAGCAACAGCAACAACAAAACAACATTTAAGCTCCTAGCAATTTTGGCTCTAAACAATTGCTTCCAGAGGAGTACTCCTCACACTTTAATATGCTTAGGAATTACCTGGGGATCTAGTTAAAATCAGATGCTAATTAAATAAGTCTGAGGTAGAAACTGAGATTCTTTATTTCTGTCTCATTTTAAACAGAAATGCAATTGATTTATGTATATTGATTTTGTATCCCACAACTTTACTGAATTTGTTTATTCCTTCTAATTTTTTTGGTGTTGTCTTTAGGGTTTTCTGTATTCAGTATCATGTTATCTACAATTTGGATGCACTTTCCTTATTTTTCTTGTCTACTTTCTCTGGCTAGGGCTTTCAGTATTCTGTTGAATGAAAGTGAAAAGTGGGCATCTTTGTATTTTTTCTGATCTTAGAAGGAAAGATTTTAGCTTTTCATCATTGAGTATGATGTTTTCAATGGGCTCGTCATATATGGTAGAAAAGCATTTGACAAAAGTCAACATCCATTCATGATAAAAACTCTCAACAAAGTGGATCTAGAGAGAACATATCTTAAAAACACAGGCTACATGTGACAAGGTCATAGCTCACATCAAGGGTGCTTTGCTTGATGTTGGAAAATTCAGTCCTTAGATAAACAGTGTACAAAGTCAGACTGTGTATTGACACAATCATCTCAGATAGCTGTCTGTTAACCATTTGTAGTTCACAGGGGTACCAGGGCAGGTGATTCTTAAAACATTGATCCTTACCTTTTTACTCAGCAGGCTTTCTTAATGGTGACTATTTTTCTCAAATTCCACCAAATAGAGTTTCTAGTACTAAAGTTAGCAGAGTTTCAATATCCTCTTCTAGATTGATTGTTGACACATTTTTGTAGACTTCACCTTCCATTGATATTGCCCCTTCTACCCTTAGTTATTGCCACCTGTTGACTTCTAGGTCCCTTTTCCCTGTTCACTCCACACTTCAGCTCCTGGTTCGTGCTTTTCTCTTTCCTATATGTCGATACCATCCATCACAAACTTCTTCAAATATATGAAAATTAATAGCCTCACCTGAACCCCGAGGCTATCAGTGTCTGCTTTCATGACTATGAGTGATCTCTTATCTGATCTGAAATAATAGTCTGTCTCTCTCCTCTGGCTTATTTCCTTCAGTATATAATCATACTCAACACACTTTTAACTTAAACCTTCACTTTGATTTTTTTAACAATCACACATTTCTCTTCCTTGAATAACAAAGCTACTAGAAAGAACCTGGCATTTCCAACTCTTTAATTCTCATTTTCTCATCTGCAGCAAGGTGGTTTCTACATCCATCACCCACAGAATCTCATCTTGTCAAGACTATCAAAGATCTTAGCTGCTATAGTCACTTTAAACTTATTATCATGAACTTTCTGAGGCATTAACATCATAAATAGTTTCTGCATTTTTGAATCTCTTCACAGTCTTCTAGTTTATCACTCTTTCCTAATTTTTTTCTTCTCCTTCTGACCACTGTGTTAAGTTTACCTTTTACTGAGAACTTCAAAATAGGCTTTCTGTTGGGATACAAATGGATTACAGTTGTGCTAGAGACAGCGTTACTACAGAATTGACTATAGGTGTGGGAGAGTAGAAGTCCCCAGAGAGTTGAATTTGGTCATGTATTATGTAAAGGAATGTTCATTTTCACTGTGGGCCACATGTTGAAAAGATTGGGAATCAATAGTCTAACCTTCAGCAATCGCCAGTTTCCAGGGTTTGAATTACAGTGTTCTTTAAGTTTCTCTTCTCTCTCTCTGCTAACGTCTCCTTGGTGATCTCCTTGCTCCTAAATGTGGATGATTTCCGCACATAATGCTGAGCCACATTCCAGACAGGCAGGCTCAACTGCTTCTTCCCCAGACTAATTTGTTGATATCTCTGGCATTGCAGATTGTTTGAAATGTCCCAACTGAAATCACTGTCTTTTCTCTTCAAAGTAGACCTTGTGGCTAAATTTTGCATATTGTGTTTGACACCTCTACTCAGTTATCTAAACTAGAGATTGAGGATCATCCTTTCCACTGTTTTCTCTCTCTTTATCACATCTATTGATTATTATGTCCTGTTTTTCATGATCTCTCCTTTAACTGGAACCTAATCAACAAAACAAACAAGTAAGCAAAATATAATCAGAGACATTGAAATTAAGAACAGACAGTAACCAGAGGGGACATGGGAGGGGATATTGAGAGGGGAAGGGGGAAGGGTTTGCAGGAGCAAATATAAAGGACACATGGACAAAACTAAGGGTGGGTGGAATCAGGAGAGGGAGGTAGGGATGGCTGAGGTGGGGGGAAAAGGCAGAAAACTGTATTTGAACAACAATAAAATTTTAAAAGTATTTTTAAAAAGTAGGTATATTGTATTGATTATACTATTAGAGTTGTCCCGATTTTTCTCCTCCTCTTTATGACCTCTCAGCCCTGCATGCCCCATACTCCAGCATTTCCTCCTCTTTAGTTCATGTTCATAGGTTGTATATATAAGGTCTTTGGATTCTCTATTTGCTATACTATTCTTAACCCCCCTGTGTCTATTTTATGCCTACCAATTATGCTTCTTATTGCCTGCGCCATTTCTCCCTCATTCTTCCCCTCTCCTTCCCTCATTGAAAACCCTCCATATGATCCCCATTTCTATGATTCTGTTTCTGATCTCATTGTTTGCTTAGTTTTTCTTTTTGTTTTTTAGGTTCAGTTGTTGATAATTATGAGTTTGTTGACATTTTATTGTTCATAGTTTTTGATCTTCTATTTCTGAGATAAGTGCCTTTAACATTTCATATAATAAGGGTTTGGTGATGATGAACTCCTTTAACTTGACCTTATCTGGGAAGCACTTTATCTGCCCTTCCATTCCAAATGATAGCTTTGCTGGATAGAGTAATCTTGGATATAGGTCCTTGACTTTCATGACTTCAAATACTTCTTTCCACCCCTTCTTCCCTATAAGGTTTCTTTTGAAAAATAAACTGATAGTCTTATGGGAATTCCTTTGTAGTCAACTGTCTCTTTTCCTCTTGCTAGTTTTAAGATTCTCTCTTTATCTTTAATTTTGGGTAACTTAATTATGATGTGCCTGGTGTGTTCCTCATTGGGTCCAATTTCTTTGGGACTCTTGGGCTTCCTAGACTTCCTGGACTTCTATTTCCTTCACCAGATTGGGGAAGTTTTCCTTCATTAATTTTTCGAATAAGTTTTCAATTTCTTGCTCTTCCTCTTCTCCTTCTGTTAGCCTTATGATTCAGATGTCAGAGTGCTTAAAGTTGTCCCAGAGGTTCCTAAGTCTCTCCTCATTTTCTTTAATTCTTGTTTCTTCATTTGATGTGAACACCGACTAGCAGTGTCCGCATCATTATGGATGAAATAAAAACATACACACAGACTACTGAGTCTGGTGGAGGAAAAAGGATGATAGCATGGCTTTTCTCTCAAGGGGAGCAAAAGCTGCGGCCTCTTCTATATCTCCTCACATTACAAAATGGTCCTCACTCACTATGCCCCAGTTACAACAAAAGGAGCCAATGCCCCTAATCACATCACAGAAGAAGGATATTAGCAAATGAAAAGACAAAAGTGGTTGAGCTGGTTACACTGGTCCCTGCAAAGTTTAGCATGGATTTTAGGAAGTTGCAACAAGCATTTGCAGGGTGAGGGAGTTTTCAGCAAAAAGCAAAACAGCTTAGGTATATTGCAAATCTGATTACCCACAAGAGAACCTATCTGTGGGCGTGGGTCCTATGCATCTGAGTGGGAGCTGGGCCCACGCCATGCAGAAGGGTCTGCTACATCCATTCTGTTATGGATGGATGTTTATTTCTTCCTCTTGTTCCAAATCATTGATTTGAGCCCCAGTTTCCTTCCCTTCATGGTTGGTTCCCTGTATATTTTGCTTTATTTCACTTTGGGTAGCCTTCATTTCTTCCTTCATTTTGCAACTGAGCTCAATCAATTCTCTAAGCATCTGATTACCAGTGTTTTGAACTCTGCATCTGATAGGCTGTCTGTCTCCTTGTTGCTTAGCTCTTTTTCTGGGGTTTTGATCTGTTCTTTCATTTCATATTTCTTTGTCTCAGTGCACCTGTTAAGTTGTAACGAGGTGGAGACTTAGGTATTCACCAGGGTGGTCCAATCCTCTTTGCTGTGTTTTGGTGCTGTCAGTGGGGGAGGGGTCAGAGAGGGAACAATGCTGCTCTCTTGCTCTGCTGTAGACCCACTTTCCAATGAACTTTCCTATGAGACTGGGAGTTTCTCCTGCCTTCGCAACTCTCACGATATTTTGCCCATAGAGGTTCTGAGTCTTTTGTTTCCCCATTGGCATGCCCCTCTCCACCCACTCGGTTGCCCATCTCTGCCCCTCCTACCAGTCTGGGTGAATATTTCTTTAACTCCTTGGCTGTCCAAGTTCTGTGCAGTTTAATTTTCTGCAAGTTCAAGTTATTTATTGTTTTTAAATTGGTTGTTATCTTTCTTTTGGTTGTGTGAGAAAGCGAAGTGTTTCTCTGCATGCCTCCATCTTGGCTGGAACTCTGTTTTTTCATCTCTTAAATACCTCAGAAACTTAACCTCACACATATTTTAATTGGTCGGTCACTAGCTTAAAAACTCATCTATAATTTCCTATGATTTCCTAAACAAATCTCAAAATTTCTAATGATACCCAAGGCCCTTTCTTGTTTTGTCCTCCATCAGTTCTGTTTTCTTTGTTGTCATGTCTTTTCCCTCTGTATTTGCATCCACTCCCTAAATTCCAGCCATACACAGCTCCTGGTAAATTTTTTGGTGCATCATGTTCAGTCACTCTCGCTTTTGTCATCTGCATATTCTTTTTCACTTGACTAACTTATTTTTATTTTTCATGACTTACCAAGACATTTTTCAGCTTGTCTTTCTTGACAATTTTCCTGTAGCCTCCATAGTACACTGAACTTTACTTAACCAAATTATTTGATACTCTATATGGTAATTTTCCATTTAATTCCATGACTATCCAATTAGATTGTCAGATGCTTAATGGTAGGGAAGATGTCCAATTCATCTTTGTATCACTTTCCTTTACGACAATACCAAGTGTTATAAGTGGGATCATGTCTTCCAGAAAAACATATGTTGAGACTTCCGGCCAAGATGGAGGCGTAGGCGGACACACTGTGCCTCCTCTCACAACCAAAATTAAGGACAACAAATATTTAGAAACAAGAAAACAACCAGAACTTATAGAAAATTGAACTGTACGGAAGTCCAACAACCATTCATCCAGACCGGTAAGAGGGGCGGAGTCGCAGTAGGAAACCAGGAACGCAAGTAGCAGCGGCTCGCAGTTCCCAGGTGCACGGGCGGTGGCTGGCGGTCCTGGGGCACACAGGCGGCAGCTGGCGGACCCCGGGCACAGGGGGGCAACTGTGCAGACCCAGTGAGGACGCACAAGGCAGCTGGTTGACAAGGGGGTCCCACATTCGCGCACGCAGACGGTCCAGGCAGAGGGGAAGTGGCGGAAGGGACTGAATCCAGGAGAGAGCGGAGCAGGCGCCATTGTTCCCTCTCAGACCCCGCCCCCACATACAGCGTCACGACCCAGCGACTGGGCTGCCCCACACTGGGGAGTGCCTGAGGCTCCACCCCTCACTACGTAACAGCACGCGCGCATGCACAGATAATCCAGGTGAAGGGGAAGCGGCGGAAGTGACCGGAGTCCAGAAGAGAGTGGAACAGGCGCCATTCTTCCCTCTCGGACCCCGCCCCCACCTATAGCCTCACAACCCAGCGACTGGGCTGCTAAGGCTCCACCCCTCATACGTAATAGCTGCGACCAGACTAAAACCAAAACAAAACAAAACAAAAAAACCCACCAAAAATGGCTCAAACCGGAGAAAAAATGAAAACACCGGAGTCAATTCCTCTAAGCAGTGAAGAGATAACCAACCTATCAGATGCACAGTTCAAAGCACTGGTCATCAAAATGCTCACAGAATTGGTTGATTTTGCTCACAAACTAGATGAACAAATGCAGGCTACAATACGTGAAATGAAGGAAGACGCATGGGGAACCGATAGAGATGGAAGGAAAACTGGGACTCAAATCAATGGAGTGGACCAGAAGGAAGAAATTAACAACCAAACAGAAAACGAGGAAGAAACAAGAATTCAAAAAAATGAGGAGAGGCTTAGGAACCTCCGGGACATTGTTAAACGTCCCAACATCCGAATTATAGGGGTCCCAGAAGGGGAAGAAGAGCAACAAGTAGAAAACTTATTTCAACAAATAATAAAGGAGAACTTCCCCAATCTGGCAAAGGAAGTAGACTTCCAGAAAGTCCAGGAAGCTCAGAGTCCCAAAGAAGTTGGACCCAAGGAGGGACACACCAAGGCACATCATAATCACATTAGCCAAGATTCAAATGAAGGAGAGAATTCTAGAAGCAGCAAGGGATAAGGGGACAGTCACCTACAAAGGAGTTCCCATCAGACTGTCAGCTGATTTCTCAAAAGAGACCTTACAGGCAAGAAGGGGCTGGAAAGAAATATTTGAAATCTTGAAAAGCAGGGACCTACATCCAAAATTGCTCTATCCAGCAAAGCTGTCATTTAGAATGGAAGGACAGATAAAGCGCTTCTCAGATAAGGTCAAGTTCAAGGAGTTCATCATCACCAAGCTCTTATTATATGAAATGTTAAAGGGACTTATCTAAGAAAAAGAAGATCAAAAATATGACAGTGAAAAGACAGCAAACTCACAGCTATTAAGAACCACACCTAAAACAAAAGCAAACTAAGCAAACAGCTAGAACAGGAACAGAACCACAGAAATGGAGATCATATGGAGGGTTAGCAACAGGGGCGTGGGAGGAGGGGGGGGGAGGTACAGAGAATGAGTAGCATAGATAGTGGGTAGAAAATAGACAGGGGGAGGGCAAGAATAGTATGGGAAATGTAGAAGCTAAAGAACTTATGACACAAGGACATGAACTAAAGGGGTGAATGTGGGTGGGAGAGGGTGTGCAGGGTGGGGGGAATGATGTGGGAGAAATGGGACAACTGTAATAGCATAATCAATAAAATATATTAAAAAAAAAAGAAAAACATATGTTGAAGTCTTAACTACCTAATCCTGTTTGTAAATAGTATCTTTGCAGATATAACCAAGTTAAGATGAGGTCAGTAAGGTGAACCCTAATCCAAGGTGGCTAGATTATATTTTCCTTATAAAATTGGGAATACAGACAGAGTCACACAGAGGGAAGACAAAGTAAAGACACACAGAGAGAAGGCCATGTGATGATGAAAGCAGATATTGGAATGGTGGATCTGTAAGCCAAAGGCTGCTGACTAACAAACACCACTAGAAGAGGTAAGGAAGAACGCCCTACAGTTTTCAGATGTAGTGTGGACCTATTCAGACTTTGACTTTAGACTCCTTGCCTCCAGAATTATGAGATAATAAATTTCTGTTCTCCTAAGCCACCCAATTCCTGACCCAGTTTAGTTGTGACAGCCCTAGGACACTCATACACATAGAAGTGCCAATGTCTTGAATAAATAAACGGGCAGTTGTAGCCCCCACAAATGCACATGCAAAAGTATACTCAAAAGTATTGAATATTTGCATTCTCTGTATAGTTTGTCAGACAAAATATGATATTCTTTACAAAATGCAGATGACAATAAAACTTTTCAGAAGGAGTTATAATTAAATGAGCAAATACATATAAAGGACTCAGAATAATAACTGTTTAAATTATTACTATTTGTTGTTATTATTATGCTCATTCTTATCACTATCATTCTACATGGCACCAGGGAGGCATATTCTCACCCGAATACCCAGGTCTGGGGCACAAGGCCCCTGGAGCCCAGCCGTTGCCCCTGATGCGTGCTTTCTGCCTGCCTCAACCACCGGGAGACTTTTCCTTTCGTCAGAATCCAGACACAGACTGGCAACCACGGCTCTGTTTGCCTTGGGGTCACACATTTTCTTCCTAAGAATTGTGCTGTGAGTAATAAAAAATAAAACAAACACATGATTCACTTTAGATAAATATTTGTTTTATAAATAACTACTCAAGAATTACTTCTTCCATTAGTAAAATTTTCAATTTCAGAAAACAAATTAGAGCTTATTATTCACATTATTCAAGAATATTTGTTTTCCAGAATATCTTGAAGCAAGATATAACATTTATTTAAAGTTGAATAAAAATACGAGTGTATTTAAAATTTCCTAGTCAGATACCTAATCCACGGAGACAATGTAGGCAAACTCATCATGGATAAAATGTTGATAATCTTGCAGATTTCCTTTTTCCTCTTTCTCTCCGTAGAAGTGCTTTTTTCTTCCTCTAAGTTATCTTGTGGCCTATTACACTCCTAAGAATTCTCTAACTTCTCATTAAATCCTCTTTACAGGATTGAACGAAATGATATAAAAATTCTAACTTACAAATGACAAATACATTTTAAATTTAATTTTTTGTCATTCCCAGGAATGTTTAAGAAAACCTTACATCATCATATAGTTCTTCAGGTATTTTTATATACATGAATGTATGGGAAAGAGATATTAAGGTGACCCTGGCATTAAGTTCACATATGCTTGGAACAAAATTGAACTACTGATGAGGCAAATGGCATCTTCCTGGCCTTGATCATTTTATGTAGTTCTCTGAATCCCTAACAGACACCTGAGGAGAATCCAATTCAATAATTTCTACATATTCCAGGTGATTTTTAAGTGTTTAGAGAAAGCTGTTCTTTAACATCCAATATCTTTATTTTGTCATTCTTTCAGGAAAGCTAGAGAACCCGCAGGAATAAAATGCTTTATAGACATATCCAGAAAGGGAGTCATAAAGAAAAACAAGTAACAAAATTGAAAAGAGGGAAAACACTCTTCAAATACAAGATTAGAAGGTTGATTATAAGTTGCTGAAGATATTCTGGGGCTTGGAATAGTCTGCCTCCTGAATTATTCATGGAGTGTTGTAAAATATTTTATACAGAATAAATAAAGTTTGACTGAAAAAAGAAAGGACAAATAAAATTTTAAAAAATACCACTTTCTAGTTACCTGGTCTTATTGGCAGCATGCAAAGGGTGAATTGGCGGTTTATGCAACCAGGAAAGGCTGAATGTGAAAGAAAAAAGAGACCAAGTAAGCATAACAACTTTAGTTTGATTGCCTGTGGCTCCCTTTCTATTATACTCACACCAGCACAATTCTGAGTTTCCCTTTCAAAGCCTATATGAACTTATCAATGACACTGAAGAATCTGAGGGGAGCTTGTCCCCACATGCAGAATGAAATAACTGTCTTTGGAGTTGTATATACATTATTTTATGGATAACTAAACTATTAAAAAGACTTCTAAATATCATTATAACTCATGAAAATTTTCTACCAAAATAAAGAAAGATAGTAACTTGCAAGTCCTGTTACATATAAGCAAGAAATTTACGTTTAAAACAGCTGGCTGAATCATAAATCATATTTCTTTTAAAACTCTTGCTTCTTCAAGGGGGGAACATTCCATTTCCTGAAAACTATTCCAAACTATTGAGATATAGTAATGATAATAGCAGTAGTGATAATAACAGCTACCTGAGTTTATTTGACTCATGGGGGAAGGAAATACCATAACTCTTTTCTATTCTTCTTTTCTTTCAAAGATTTTATTTATTTATTTTTCACAGAGGGGAAGGGAGGGAGAGAAATATCGATGTGTGGTTGCTTCTTGTGCACCCTTTACTGGGGACCTGGCCCACAACCCAGGCATGTGCCCTAGGCTGGGAATCAAACTTATGACCCTTTGATTCACAGGCCAGCACTCAACCACTGAACCACGTGAGCCAGGGCTCTATTCTATTCTACATAGTCATATTAGATTGCCACAAATAAGATCACAAACATGATATTCGTCATCTCAATATTAATGAGACTGATATTAAAGACCTCCTATCTTTTCATGTTTATGTAAAATAAATCCTTAACCAAAAGAGAGGATTAGTATTTCTCACTGGGATTGGGGGTGATAATGTTGACATGTTGAATTGGACCAACATAGTGCAGTGAAGTCATCATCTCTGTCTCCTGCCACTAAATGTCAGGAGCATCCCTACCCTATTCACATACATTAGGAAAACCAAGAGCCCACCTCCCTGTTCATTCACATACAACTTTGCAAATATTCTCTTTATGGATAGTACCACCTGGCTGAGAGGCATAGATCTAAAATTTTTAAAAGCATATTTTCTTAAAGTAGAAAAGACAGTTCTTAAGGAGAGTACCCATTTATTTCCCTCTTTAAATTCTGTCTCCCCTCTTCCACCTTAAACAGGCTATCAAGCCTAGAAAAATCTCTTTAGAGTTAGCCTCTTTACCAGAACAGGAAAATTCATAAAATAATAAAATATCTGGCACAGTATAGATAATCAGTGAACACTAACATTTTTTCCTCATGTCCCTTTTCCCAAGAGGAGGGCATGAAGTAGGAAAACATTTCATGGTGAGGAATTTTAGTTATAACTTTATTGCTCATTGGAAAAGTGTAAGTCATTTTCTTACGCATTTGCTTATCAAAAGCGTGTTGTCCACTCTTTTTTCATCACCTTGATGGACAAGGCATAATTCACTTCATATTGTTAACACAGAACCAGTCTTTTCTAGCCAAGTTGCAGGCAAATTTCAACTGCAAAAATTATCAACCATTACAGGAGGCCATGTACAGTGAGGCACCAGCACGGTGCTGTCTGATACAGACTGCTATTTTATTTTTGGAAAGTAGCCTAAAGCTATCATTGCTCTGGGTTTTGACAGGCATCATGGATTTCTATTTCAGAAGAAAATTTAGCTTTAAAAATAAAACAGCCTGAGGGTTTGGAATCATACTTAAATATTTAATAAGTTGTCAAAAATACTTTGCAGTATTCATTTGTAACTGGACTAAACTCTCTGCAAATTAATATGTACACTGTCTCAACCCCATTTACAGTTTGTTATGCAAAAATAGTTAAAGGGCCAGTTATCAAGTTTATAGTACTGAGAGAAGTAAGGTGTGCTACCTGTTTATTCTTTTTTTGCTAGTCAGAGACATACTATCCTGAATATATTTCTGCTGAGAACAAATAGAGACCATCTTTTTTGTCATTTTTTGTTGTTGTTGTTTTCAATTTGATTGTGCAAATGAAGTTCAAGAAATAGACCTACAATATAGAATAAAGATTGTACTTACCCATACATCACAGAAAAACAAATTTAGCAGACAGAGAGAGAGAGAATCCTATAGCTGAGGTTTAGATGGTTAAATCAGTGACTTGGTCATCTACAAAACAAGCATGAGGCCTGGCTGGTATGGCTCAGTGGGCCGAGCACCAGCCTGTGAACCAAAGGGTCACCGGTTCTATTCCCAATCAGGGCACACACCTGGGTAGCAGGCCAGGTCTCCATTAGGGGATGCACAAGAAGTAACTATACACTGATGTTTCTCTCCCTTTCTTTCTCCTGACCTAACCCTCTCTCTAAAAATAAATAAATAATATCTTTTAACAAATAGACATGGGAACTGAAAATGTGATCATTATCATTGTTCCCTCTTGGACCCCACCCTCACATACCCTGCCACAAAACAGTGACATGAGTTGCTCTGAACTAGCCAATACCTATGATTCCACCCCTCACTATAGTAACAGTCACACTGAGACAAAAAGATATAGCCCAAATGAAAGAACAGATAAAAGCTCCAGAAAAAATACAACTAAGTGATGAAGAGAGCCAACCCATTAGATGCAGAATTCCAAACACTGGTAATCAGGATCCTCACAGAAATGGTTGAGTACGGTCACAAAGTAGAGGAAAAAATAATGGTTATGAAAAGTGAAATGAAGGAAAAAGTAAAGAGAACCAACAGCGAACAGAAGGAAACTGGGGCTCAAATCAACAATTTGGTGCAGAAGAAAGAAATAGACATTCAACCAGAACAGAATGAAAAAAACAAGAATTCAAAAAAAATGAGGAGAGGCTTAGGAATCGCCAGGACATCTTTAAATGTCCCAACATCCGAATTATAGGGGTACCAGAAGGGGAAGAGGAAGAGCAACAAGTGGAAAACTTATTTGAACAAATAATAAAGGAGAACTTCCCCAATCTGGCAAAGGAAATAGACTTCCAGGAATTCCAGGAAGCCTGGAGAGTCCCAAAGAAGTTGAAGCCAAGGAGGAACATACCAGGCACATCATACTTAAATTACCCAAGATTAAAGATAAGGAGAGAATCTTAAAAGTAGCAAGAGAAAAGGAGACAGTTACTTACAAAGAAGTTCCCATGAGACTGTCAGCGGATTTCTTGAAAGAAACCTTACAGGTAAGAAAGGACTGGAAAGAAGTATTTAAAGTCATGAAAGGCAAGGACCTACATCCAAGATTGCTCTATCCAGCAAAGTTATCATTTGGAATGGAAGGGCAGATAAAGTTCTTCCCAGATAAGGTTAAGTTACAGGAGTTCATCAACACCAAGCCTTTAGTATATGAAATGTTAAAGGGACTTATCTAAGAAAAAGAAGAAGATCAAAAATATAAACAGTAAAATGACAAAAAACTCACAACTATCAACAACCAAACCTAAAACAAAAACAAAAATGAACTAAGCAAACAACTAGAACAGGAACAGATTCACAGAAATAGAGATCACATGGAGGGTTATCAGTGGGGAGTGGAAGCGGGGAGAATGGGGAAAAGGTACAGAGAAGAAGAAGTATAAATGGTAGGTACAAAATAGGGGAAGTTAAGAATAGTATAGGGAATGGAAAAACCAAAGAACCTATATGTATGACCCATGGACATAAACTAAGGTGGGGGAATGCTAGGGAGGGGGAGTGCAGGGTAGAGGGGAATAAAAGGGAGAAAAAAATGGAACAACTGTAATAGCATAATCAATAAACTATATTTAAAAAATAAATAAAAGCATTGATTACTTAGTTGTTATTGTCCTGAAATCTGGTAGGTCTGAGATAGAATAAAGGGACCCTGAGTAGTTTGGATTAGGTTTGGGGAAAATGTATAGTGTCATCAAGGACTCTGTGAAGACCAATTGTGTGAAACTGAAACAAACAAGACAGTTTTTTATAATCAAATAGAGCTGGGTTTAAAGTCTATATCTTTTTTTTATAAACAATGTAGCTTTGTCTGAAGCTTTTATTCTGAGTGTCAGTGTATTAATATAAAAATTCAAAGAATGAAGATGATAGAAATAATAACAATAACATCTGCATTATTTCATTGTTATGGGGATTAAGAAAATGTATGAGAAACAGTTTATGTACTTGTTTCTGCATTTAATAGCTGTTATTTCTTCTCCTGTTTACTCATAGTTGGGACCCACTCCCAAAAGAGTGCTTTAGTAAATCTCTAGAACCTCGGCTATTCAGTCTAACCAAAATATGGACAAAATACTCATGGAGTGGTACATGGTTAGTGTATACCAGAATTAGGCTGTATACAGCTTTCCAGAAAACAGAAAATAGACAGGAAAGTCAGCTGCTTTGTGACTGGATGGAATAAATCCTTGGAAGATATTTTCTAAGATGTTTACAAGTATACCTAAAACGCAGAAATAATCTTGTACAGTTGTACTGTTGCAATGACGAATGCATATGTAAATATATAAGACTCTGGAGATCCCACAGGAGTCAGATCCCTTACAGCTTTCTGTGATCTCCTGGAAGACACAATGGAATTTCACCTGTACTTTAGAGAGATAACAGATAAAGCCATTCTAAGGAGTAATGGGTAATGTTAGTCCTATACATACAAACATATAAGACCTATTTCAGGGCAGGAGGTGCTCGAGTATTTTTATGACAGAAAAATGGAAATGTTATTTGGAAGTGGGTTTGAAGTCTTTAATTTCCAGTTGTCCATGTATTTTCAAAGTTTGTGATGATAGGAGCATTGTGCAAAAAACTGGGGTTTTGGAAAACCCAGCAGTGATGTGCAGAATGGACAGGAGGGCAGAGCATCTAGAGACACACACTAAGAAAATAATCTGCATTACAGGTACAGCCTATGATTTCCTTTAAAACACAATGCAAACTCAGAGAGTGGTGAGGAATAGGTAACAAAATAACATTCGCAGAAGTTGATACTTTTTAAATTGGGTGGAACTACACAGCAGTTTATTTTACTATTATCTCTACTTCTGTGCCTGTTGAAATCTTTCCATAATAAAAAATATAAATAAATAACTAATGTTCGCATTTCTTGAACTTTCGGGGGTCCTGGACTACTTCAAATTAGAATATGAAGATAATTCATAGTCTGTCCAGAAATATGCACACACTTAAAAATATTTGTTTGCAGGGGTTCATAAATATCTCTTCTTTAACCTGACACTGAAGTTCATCCATGCGCATCCTGGATTCCAGAGATTCCTTGTTTACATACAGGAAATATCTCCCAATCAAAGCTCTTGGAGACTTTAAATTGGATCTTCATTGCAATTCATGGTTTTCGTTCCTCAAAGCTTGGCGTTAGCTCAGATCGTTTTTACTTTCTATTCTTCTCAAGCATTCTTCTTCTGCTCTATGCCATGCAGAGTTTTCTCAGGGGTAACAGTACTTTTCTCATCTGTGTTTTATTTCAAGAAACACAGGGAGTCAAGGCCAATTCAAAGGAAAGAAGCGATACCATGCTGCATGGCCACAGAATTGTTTGTAACAGCGGAGGCCTTTTCCAAATTCCATTGAAAAGAAATTAGTAATCACTCAACAGTTAATTGGTATTACACACATCTGAACTGGTTATTGTTTCATGAAATGCATGCTATCTTGGTGGAAATTAGAAAAGGAAGGCAACCACCCTATTGGTTAAACACTTAAATTTGGAAGAGACAAAGACCAAAATTCAATTCCATAGATTGCTTATCATTGAGACTCCAAGGGCTCACTTACTTCCATGAGCTTCAGCCTTTTCTCTTCTGTACAGTGTGTGATGTCTGAGTTTTACAAAAGATGAAAATGAGATAGCTTTATGATCCCTCCAATTAATAGTGGCTACGAGCTGATATGATAAACCATGGCTGGACTATGTTGTTGTATAGTACTCCAGAGCTCATTATTTTATCTGCATAAAGCCCTTAAACATATCAATAGTATGGTATCAGGCACTTCCCATGTGTCCCATGTGTTCATGCGTAATCAGTGTCTTCAGAACTTGCTTCTCCTTAGGATCACTTCATTCTTTACTATTTTATCACCTCTCTAGATATGTATCCCAATTATCCTCCTGGCTCCCTCCAATCATTTTTACTCTATAAATTAAATTTCAGGATCTCATGCTGTGTCATGATTTTTAATTACTATCCATACATTGATGATTTGCAATTAAAAAAATAGCCCTTTATTTCCCCATGAGCTTCAGACTTTGAAATGCAAATGATGGAACATCAGCATTTCCAGAAATGAGCATTTGTTCTCAATTTACCCCCATCCCTAAAACATCATCACTCTGGGATTTTCTATCTCAGCAAAGGTTATTACTAACCAACTTGCAAATCCCTGTAGATTCTCTCACCATCCAAATTTAGGCAATTCCAGCTAAATCTTTCTCCTGGTTATTATTAGTGTTTTTGGTATTTTCTCCTTTCCTCTACCCTCCTGAATTTCCTCAGTTCAGAGTGTTATTGTTATCGTTTCTCCCCTAGATATCTAACCTAACCTGCTCTGTTGTTTCACTAACTCTGATGTTATCTTCTTTGTCAATGCCCACATCTCCCAACACGTGTCTTGTCTGAAATGTAAAGCCGGTCTTGTACTCCCTGATTGAAAGTCAGTTTGCCATGCAGTGTCCACTGCTATTGGCCTGGCCTTCACCATCTGCTCCTCCTCGATTCATATCTTCTGCTTGGGCAAACCAAAATAAATATGGGTTTTTCTCACTCAGAGAGATCTTCACATTCTGAGTGTGTGGAGTATTCCTTCCAATCTTGTTTTCTTCATGTAGTAACTCATGTTACTTTGTAAGATTCTTTCTTCCCTGACTCTTTAGCAAAGATCACTTTCATTGGCTGTAATAGTTGCATAAAGCTGTGTTACTATCACAAAGCAAAGCTCTACAATAACAACTTTATGTCTTTCCAGTTAGACATCAGCTCCCCAAGAGGCAAGTCTTCATCTTATTAACGTTCTGACCTTCTGCTATGTATACTATGTTAAGAACCTCACAAGTGTTTATTTAAAAAAAGGAAACTAAACACAGTTCCTATAGTCATGGAATATTTTAGAAATACAGCAGTAGGTGAAAACTGTAGGAAAACATGAAGTAGTAAGAATTTTTAAAATCTAGCATATACTGCTGTCATAAGCACTATTCAACAAGTTTTTTTATAAACTCAATGACTTCCCCTGAAATAATTTATTCTTTTATCAACATGAGAAACCTGAAACCAGAGTAGAAAAAAATGGCAGGAGGTACAGTCCAAAGGCCTCTGGTTCCCAAATATTATCCTCACATTACCTCAAATTAATTACTATGCATGCTTTGGAAGTTCTATCAATTAAAGATCATCTTTTGTTCACAGAGGGTCATCGATCATTAATTTGTTTGTGTATACTGGAGACAAGAATGTTTTCCTCATATTAGAGACCTTTGATGATATTATTTAAAGAGAGAATTTTGAATGTTGATAACAGGGAAAATGAGGAAGAGGATTTCCTGTTAAAAGTGAGGGGATGAAAAACAGGGACAGATGGAAGTGAAGCGACAGAACTGGTCAGGGTCTGAGTAGCCTGGTGGCACTGCGGGGGTTCTCCTGGCAGTGATGTTGCAAAGGTTATGTACTGCATCCCTCTAGCTGGCATTGTTTACATTGCAGACAATTCACACTACAGTTTATGCAAATTATGCCACCTGTGTGGATTCGTTAGCAGCTCTGGCTGAGCCAGAGGGAAGAAAGTTACAAGCTACTAAAGCAATACAGAAGCAGAGTGGATGGGCACACACAAATGAAATATTGTGCTCATATTCACCCGAGTGCCTGCATGGTGCCTTCTGATAGAACAAGGCATAATATATATATAACAGCAAAATCAATTTTAAAGTAATAAAACCCCTTAAATTCAGTTTCTGGGCATGAGAACTATTGAAAAAGAAGCTGTCAGAAACAACTCTATTGAATGAACATTGGGCATGTAAGCATTTTTGACCTTGGCTTATGGAAGCAGCTATAAATGAGGTTTCTCCATCCTGAAAGATCTCTCTTATTGCTATCGTGGAAGATGGGACAGATTTTGCTGGCCATTTACTGAAAAGGCTGATTATTACAAGGAGAGTAAACTCATATTCTGACTATAGTGGTAAACTTCCCCATAAAAATAATCATTGGATATGGTAAAGTAAATTATTTTCCTCGTTTCCTAAGTTTAGAAATCTGGAATTCTCATGGGAAACCTGAAATATATTGCTGTTTATGTTTTTATGCAGAATTCTGTTGGTTTATCTACTAAAAATGTTTTATATTTTATCAGTCCTCTTAATCTAATGCAGTCTATTTTAGAGATTTGAATAATTTATTAAATTAGAAGATAGTTAATGGATATATATCTTGAAATTTAGAAACCACTGTCAATGATTAAATAAGAAGAATGAGATGACATTACGTCCCAGTGATCTTTAGCTTTTGGGCAGACACTAATTAATGATCAGAAAGATAACTCCTAAAACAAAGAAGGGCTTTAAGCCAAGCTTTCAAATAGAGTTATTTTTATTACTCTTTTCTATATTCTCAATGCCAAAAACATGGTTGATAAAACAATATTTCTAATCACTGCAGAAAAAAATCTAGATACTTTATGGATTTTTCTTAGAAAGTTTATCAGCATCTGTAAGATCCATGAAAGCAAAAGTGATTCTATTCTCACTATTGAAATAATTTTGAAATGAAATTTCTCAAATCTTATGTGTTCTCCTCTGGATTTACCTCCAGTAGTTTAGTGAGTGAATGTGGTAGTAAGAATTAACCAGTGTCAGCAAAATTCAGAATTAAGAGAAACAGACTCTTTGTTATTTACCATAAAACTAAAACTTACCAAAATAAACTTGGAAATTGTTAAAAACTAAGAAATAATAGAAGATATAAGTAGAAGAAAATAAATTAGAGGGCTACTCATATTTTTGGAAATTCAACGCACCAACTGTTTTTGCTTTATAGTTAGGTAAGGTAAGGTAAACATTTTTAGAAGAAAAACACAGGAACATTCTGGCTTTCCCTGAGGCTAAGTAATCCTGCCTAAGCAACCGTTGCATCAACATGTTCCTAACCAACCCAACCCTTTGAAAGAAGTTACCAGTCAAAACATTTCATCAGCAGCTAATCAAGACAGCTAATGGTTTATGTGTATACATACTTCATGACCCGGTGTAATTTAAATTGATTATATATGACTGGCAGGTGTCAACTCTCACCTAGCTTGTGGTAAAGAACAAAGAACAAACTAAGAAACTAAAGATTTAAATCTCTATAGCTCATTATGCTATACCAGTTTGTGTTCTAGGACATTTTAAATCATGGCTTTTTTTTAAAAAATTAGGAAATATCCAACTATATAATCTTTCAGTTCTACAATTTTCAGGGATTTTAATGGATTATTTCTGTAGAGTTAATTAATTCCAATGGACAATCGTCAGAATATATTTTAAATGGACATAAAAGTTGACATAGATATTTATTAGAGACAAGGTCAAGTCTGGAAAACATTATTGCTAGAGAAACTATTGGGTGAAGTAGATGGCAAACACCCTTTCCTAAAAGACACAACCAGAACAGGAAGTTACAGGGCCTGGGCTTAGCTCCTCACTCAGTTTCCAATGACTTCACTTCAGGAATAAATTATTGTACCCATTATAAGACTGACACCTGCAAACCTGATTTGGTATAAAGGTGTCTCCCCTGACATCTCTTCAGGCCTCCAGCAGGCAGAAAAGCTCACCACAAGGAAAAGAGTTGGTGAGTGTCTTCCTTGTTTTCGCTACTCTAGCATTCCTCCTGCTCTAGCTGGTTTCTGCTCCGTGTGAGCCTGTGGGGATGGAGATCGGGAAAGCTCTTATACTAACACAGTCGCTCCTGGTCTAGTGCCAGTGCCTTAGGGGCTTAGTAAAAGTATAACACCCATTGGGTTCTGAGATCCCTGAATTCATTGGAGACCTCTGGGTATCCCCTCCCCATCTGCACCTCTCTAAGGAACTTTCAAATCTACTTTCCTTGAGCATGTTCAGTGTCCTAGGGGTTCCATGAGACTTCCAGCGGCTCTTTCGGAATCACAGGTTTATCTAGCAGAAATATTTATACATCTTTTACTTCAGCAGTCTCTGGGGGAGCAGTTACTTCACAGATTTCTTCCCTATCTTTCTGCCAACCCTGTATAAATCTCTATAATAACTCGGTCACCAGTCATCTGTAATTTTCTTTTGGAGGAGGGTGGCACTGCAGAAAATGCCGGGGTCATTCTGGTGATTTCTTTAAAGCCCTCTTCTCCTAAACAGGAGATGAGGAGCAGATATTCTTGTTTCTCTCCCTTGAGTCAGGAAAGAATTGAACCACCACTTTCTCCTAAGAAAATGTCTTCAAAATTACTCTCAAATCAATTACTATACCATCCATGTGCAAGAGAAATTTCAGAATTGTCCAACATATTTTTATCACTATTCAAAAAAACGATTATTCCCAATCTTGAGCTAGCACCAACATTAAGATTCATTTCATCTGAAACTTTTAATGAAACACTCTTACATAAACAACAAATGTTGAAGTTTTACTCTCTGCCCACCCTTGTTTACATAAAGTGTGTTTCTTTGCGAAGACACACTTGTATCTGAGAACTTCTGAAAGTAACTCTTTGAGATATGACATCTTCCAATATTTTATGTAAAACTAAAATAATTGGAATGTAATTTGTTTACAGATGACCTTGGAAACTTCAATTTGAAATGCCATAAATTAAACTTTTCATCTTCATCATCAAAAATTATTAAAATTCTTATTGTCCTGGTGTGAGGAAAGATGCTTGTTATTATTATTATTTAACAAAATAAAGGGTTGGCATATTGTCAGTTATTTAAATACATATTAAGGAATGCAGGACTAGAACATACAGAATTCTGAAGCTGCATTATTCATTATGGTAATAACTAGCCTCACGTAGCTATATACATTCAATTAACTTATATAAAATTAAAGAGTCTAGCTCTTAAGTGCACTAACCACCTTTCAAGTGTCCAATAGTCATAACTGGCTAAAGACTACTATATTGGACGGTGCAAATATTTTTTTAAAGGTGTCATTGCAGACACTTGAATTGGACAGCGCTATGCTAAATAGAGATGTCATGATTAATCCCGTATGCATGGAGTCAGATACTCTGTCAGGGGAAGTGGGAAAATGCTCATGAGTCACTTAGGATGGGATCTTTAAGGTGGGATGAGGGTTTGCACCATCTAAACAGTTAGATGCCTTCCCTGGAACTGCTCGGCCTGTTTTGGTGATGTGATTTAGGAAGGTTCAAGTAGGGCAGTGTGTTCTAGAATGGTTCTGCTGAATTACGAGGTGAGAGCTGCTGGGCAATTATCTTGATGTAACTAGATCTAGACCTAACAGCCTCAGAGCAGCTTCACAGACTCTTTAAAGAGGCAAAGTGAGGACTCATTGTGGTGCAAATTTAACTCACTGCTAAATGTTAACATTTATTTTTGAAAGAAGCCCACTTGATTTAGACAATGTTTCCATATTCCTTTCCTGTCCTTAAAATAGTTATGATTTAGATCCAAAGTCATTAATGTGGATAATGAGATTTGCACTCAGGGTGTGGAAGATGCCACTAGAACTTTACTAGGGACAATTGTAATGTGGTTTCTCTTTTTAAAAATTATTTATTTTAGCCCTAGATGATGTGGCTCAGTGGGTTGAGTACTGGCCTGTGAACCAAAGAGTTGCAGGTTTGATTCCTAGTCAGGGCACATGCTTGGGTTGCGGGCCAGGTCCCCAGTAGGGGGTGTGTGATAGGCAACCACACATTGATGTTTCTCTCCCTCTCTCCCTCCATTCCACTTTCTCTAAAAATAAATAAAGAAAAATGTTTTAAAAATATTTAATTAAAAAATTGACTTCTTCTGTTTCAAAAGAGCAGGAAAAGATGAGATTAAAAAAACTGGAGATGATGAAAAAATATATCCTGTTTGTTTTCTGTGCAAAACAAAAGACTAGAGCTATTATTTTTTCTTCAAAATAAAGCAAATAACTCTTTGGTCATGTATATTAGGGAAGAGCTATTTTGAACAGTTTGATGTCATTTCTGCATCCCTCAAAGAAACAAAGGGGAAAGTCAGAGGAAAAGGAAAAGGCAGCTTTGATAAGTCACACCAGCCTGCTGGTCCCCAAGAGTGAAGCATCCTGTTTTTATTATGTGGCTGAAAACATTGGAAAAATTTTCTGTGATCAATGGTATCCATTCTCTTGTTATTTCACAGTTACCTGCCATTATTTAATTCCCTAAATAATCAAACTGAATGAGGGCATTTTTAGTGACAACTGTGAAACAATAGGTCAGTCTGAGTAAAGGTCACTGGAAAATTACAGCTGGAGGTGGAGAAAGAATGGTGATAAATGGAGAAATCTCATGATATGAATAACATTCAGTGTCTTGAATGTCTGTCACCACTAGATTTTATAACAGTCCTATCAATGCCATCAATTAATGCTTGCAATTATTGCCAAAGTCAGTGGGCTATACCATACATAATAAGTAATACAAAAAATTCATGCTCATAAAAATGAAAAATCCTTTCCAAATAAAAATGGCTTTTAAATGGACTTTTTGTGGTTCCTAGGATTTCTGTATCCATTAATCATTCAATCACTTAAGAGGACTTCTGGCAAAATAACCTCAGAGATTGCTACCATTTGGAATTCATATCCATTCAGTTGTCTTATCTCTGGGTTTCCAGGTGCAATCCTACAGCATTTATCAACATAGCATCTATAGGATGTCACTTCAGCACAAGTACATGTGCGAGATTATAGAAGGAACACCTCTTCACCTGTCTATATATCATACTGGCTCCATAGAACATTGTCTGTGCTGGTGCAGAAAGAGGAGACAGAATCTTGATGTTTTAGCATATTTAGGAACAATATTTAAGGCACAGTTTGAAGCTCATGAATATGCTCCTTAATAAATGTAAGTTACTTAACCACGGACCTATCTAGTAACTATCTTACATTCTTAACATCTTTGTCAGGACTTGGAAGAAATATTTACAAATCCAGTCAGTGACCTGGATGTTTGTTTTGCTTGTGGACAAAAATATGGATATTTAAACTTATCAATATAAAATATATTTTCAATGATTTTGTATGAATTGTGTAGATACAACCTTAGACTGGAGGTAAGACCAGTTGAAATGATGCCATACGCATATTTACACATTTAAGTATTTATCAAAGAGGACTGTGATTTGAACCTCTATCATTAGGAACATCATTATAATTTATATGGAATTAGCTTACTAAATATTTTAGACTTTCTACATCCATTATATCTTTACATACATTGGATCTTTAAGCCTCCCAATAAATTGAAAATATTCAAGTATTTAGAATCCCAATGGATTGTCACTGGCAGTGAACAGAAGTTCTCTCTCCCTCCCCTTCCTTTTCCTGTTTTCGAGTTTCAAGGCCAGATAAATGGCTGTGAGACAACACAGAAGCAGTGTCAAGAAAACCATTTTGCTCCAGAGACCTGGCAGCTGAACTCTCCCCAAATGCTTTTAGAAAGAAAAAAAATATATATATATATATATGTGTATATATATATATATATATATATATATATACACACACACACACACACACACACACACACATAAATTAAATGCCAGATTTGTGGAGCCCTTGTTCACCTCATGATGTTGCTGTAGATATGAATGTACACCAAATGAGGTAACAGATTATGAAAAGTCAACGCTTAAAGTCTTTTGAGTTTTATAACAAGAGATCTGTAAAGTTTAAAAGCATATCAGGTTTCTCAGAGATTAACTCTGGACTGCATTTCAAAGTATATCAAGTGCTGTCTGCTTTATACCAAACAGAAGGGAATGTACTACCAGACTAAGCAGACAGAACTAATAAGAGCTGTAATAAATCAAATTAAGAAATATTTATTGAACATCTATGCATCTCTAGTACTGAGCCTAGGTGTGTGATGTATATAAAATATAAATAAAAAGATCTGTGGCCTCAAAGAGCTTACATCAATTTGGAGGAGAATATAATTGCACAGAAAATAAATAATAATGCAAACTTTAAAGAGCAATTCAAAGTGAATGTCTCAAGAATATTATAAATGATAGAAATGAACCAAACCAAGAACATTAAAAAAGTTATTTAAAATTTAGGCTATAAAGTCAACTTCATACAAGTGTTGCTGTGAAGCATAAAGCTGGATTTTAAGATGAAAATATTTCTACTTCTTCAGAGATAACTTGCTTTGAGTGAATCCTATGTTTACTCCCCATGTGACGCTGTGTTTGATAGTGGCGATAGATGGTCAACTACAGCCAATGATGCTCATGCAATGATGTCAAAAATAAATTATAAAATAAAAGCATATAACAGTCAAGCCACTGAATTGCACTGTAGAAAAAAAAATGGATGCTTGCCCTTAAATATATATAAGAAAATATAATAACTAATGTTTCTATTTAAAGTGATAGGTATATCTGAATTATCTAATAAATCTCTCCATCTCTCAAAAATCTCTGAAAGGCCAAGCTTTAAAGCAGTGTCCTATTTATTATTTTGTAACTATGCTTATTAATAAAATAAACGATTATTTTAAGTAAGGTAAATTAAGCATGTTTCCACTCTATTTGACCTCAATGCACCTAAACAACTTCTGCTACACATGACCTAACTCCTACTGACATTTGATTGTTGTTACATCACGAGGTCCAACAAAGAGTTCAAAAACATAATAATAGATAGCCATGAAAGCCAGTATAAAATAAATAAACAAATGAAATATTTTTACATGAAGACTTTGCAAACCTAGAGTAAATTAAAACAGAGAAAGGAGAAAAGTAGGAAAATGGCCAAATCCCTTATCTTGAGGAAAGAGGTATTGCTCGTTATTTGTTACAGATTTTGTTAGTTTAATATAGTTCTAAAAATGCCATTAAGACTTTCAGCTAATTGTAAGTACTGAAAGTCCCTGCTGAAAACAAAACTGAAAGATATCCTTTAACAAATTGAAAAAAACAATAGGAAAGCAAAGAAACCAATATTAAAGCATATAACAAGATGAAAATATCAAACCAAACACAACATATCAATAACGGATTGGCAGAAGACAGATAAAAGTGAGTAACTTAGTAAAAGTGCTGTTTAAAATGTATGGGAAGGTTTGGGAACATCACCAGGGTAGATTCAGTAACCCCACCTAGCAACATCAGAGACCTTTACCACCTGGAAGCCTGAAGGGCTTACACTAAGTTAAGTAAGTCAGACAAAGAAAGACAAATAGTGTATGAAGTCACGTATATGTAAAAGCTAAAACAAAACAAACAAAATAAAAAACCAAGCTCATAGATACAAAGAACAAATTGGTGGCTGCCAGAGGTTGGGAGTGAAGGGAGGATAAATGGGTGAAGGGGGTTCGAAAGATAGAAACTTCTAGTTGTGAAATAAATAAGTCCTGGGGGCCTAATGTACAGCGTGATGGCTACAGTTAATAGTACCATATGGCATATTTGGAAGTTGCTGAGAGAGTAGACCTTAAAAGTTCTCACTATAAGAAAAAAAACAAAACATTTTTATAACTATGTAAATCAATGGAGGTTAACTAGAATTATTGTGGTCATTATTTTGCAATGTATACAATATTGAATCATTATGTTGCACATCTGACACTAATACAATATTAAATGTCAAATATACCTCAATTAAAAAATAATACCCTCCTGTTCCCAATTATGTGCACATCCTAATCCTTAAAGCCTGTGAAATGTTACGTTACATGGCAAAGAAGAAGTTAGCTTGCAGAAGGAATTGAAGCTGATAATCTGTTGATCTTGAGAAGAGGATTCTGGGCTATATACAGGATCCCGCAGAAGTAACACCTGCTTAAGTGTGGTTGGTAGGATAATAATATGGGTGTGATAATTTATAATTTTAATTTGAACATTTCACCTAAAATGTCATATGGTGTGCATGAGTGTGATATTGTTATGTTACAGAATTACATGCTTATGATTTTGTACTAATATAGGGGTGTTGTTTTTGCTGGAGCCCTGTAGATGAGTTCAATGTAATCACAAGCGTCCTTAAATGTAGAAGGTGGAGACAGAAGCTCAATCATAGTGAGATTTGGAGATACTGCACTGTTAGTTAGAAGAAAAGATCATGAGCTAAGGAAGATAGGCAGACTCTAAAAGTTGGGAAAGTCAGAGAAACGTTCTCTCAGAGAAGCTCCAGAAGAATTCAGTACTTTCAACGCCTTGATTTTTGTCATTTTAATCTTTAGACCTCTATAAATGCGAGATAATAGATATGTGTTGTTTTAAACAACTAAGTTTATATTAATTTGTTACTGTAGTAATAAGAAACTAATACAGCTGTGTTCCATAAGTTTTGGCATTTCATGCTTTCATTTTGTTTCATCTCAAGTTTTATGTAATTTCTGTTATGATCTCTTCTTAGTTCCATTGGTTGTTTAAGGAAGTGTTTTTTTTAATTTCTACATAAATGATATTATCAAATTTTCTTCTGTTATTGATTTTTAATTTTATTCCAGTATGGTCAAAGACATACTTCATGTGATTCCAATCCTTTTAAATTTATTGAGCTTTGTTTTATGGCCCATTATGGTACATCTTAGAGAATGTTCCACGTGCACTTTTCATATCATACATCTTTTTCTTTTATGTATCTGTTAACTAGTTATTTTTATTTAAGTTTACTACTTTTCTTTTAATCCTTATACTAGCTTTATTAAAGCTTAACTTACTGCCTTTACTACGTATTTTCCTTTAGCACTGTGATTTTAACTTCCATATTTTCTTGTTATTAGTTTGTACATTTTCTTTTCAGGTTAGAGAAGCCCCTTTAACATTTTCATAAGACCGTTTTAGTCAAGATAAATTACTTTGGCTTTTGTTTATCTGGAAAATCTCTTCTCTCTCTTTAAATTCTGGATGATAACCTTGCCAGTTAGAGAATAATTGATTGATAGTTCTTTTTCCCTTTCAGCACTTAGGGTACGTCATGCCACTCTCCTGGCCTGCGAAGTTTCTGCTGAAAAATCAGCTGAGGTTCTTATGGGGGTTCCCTTGTACATAACAAGTTGGTTTTCTCTTTCTGCTTTTACATTTTTCTCTTTACTTTTACATTTTGGCATTTTAATTATAATGTGTCTTGTCATGGGACTCTTTGGGTTCCTCTTTTTGGCACTCTGTGCTTCCTAGACCTGGATATCTGTCTCCTTCCCCAGGTTAGGAAAGTTCCAGCTACTATTTCTTCAAGTAATTTTTATGATTGCTTCTTTTCTCTACTTTGCAACCCCTATAGTGTGAATGCTGTTCTGCTTAATATTGTCTTATAGGTCCCTTACGGTTTTCACTTTTCAAAATTATGTTTTCTTTTATGCTCTGTTTGGGTGAGTTCCGCTGTCCTGTATTCAAAAATAATGATCCTTTTGTTGTGGGAGGCTTGGTTCTCCTTGCCAATGGAGTAAAGAATTATGGATCAGCTATTCTATTAGTGTGTAGGCAAAGTTTATTAGTGATACATTCTCATGTATCAGTAGGCCTAGTTGAGGTAGACGAGAAAAGCATAGGCACTTGGTCCCTTTATCCTGATGACTTACATAATTTGTGGAGCTCGGTGAGGGAATTACATGTCGATTGGTGGGAGAAGGTGGTGCATACTCCTCCAAGGGAGGGCATGACTTCCTAAGCATAAATATGGGTGGAGGTCTGTTAACTCAGATTTTTATCTTGCTCCAAACCACTTCCTGTTATCCTCAAACAGAGGCAGTTAATCAAAGTTATTTATGAGCTTTTTCTGCAAGTACTATGGACCCCCTCCTACCCTTCCTCCTTCTCCTAAACTTCTACCTAACATTTTCTTTTACTTCATTTTTAGTCTGTTATGGAAACTGTCTACCGTATTCTTCAGTTTAGTTACTGTATTCTTTAGCTTTGTGACTTTTATTTCGTACTTTCTAATATTTTCTATCTCTTGAATTTCTCACTGTGTTCATCCACCCTTCTCATGAGTTCAGTGAGCATTTTTATGACCATTACTTTGCACTCTTTACCATGTAAATTACTCATATGCAGATCACTAAGGTTTTCTCTTAGGGCTTTATCTTGTTCTTTCCTCTGAAATATATTTCTTTCTTTCCTCATTTTTCTTGACTCTTTGTGTTTGTTTCTATTAGACAAAAGAGCTATCTCTCTGTCATGAATGAGTGGCCTTTTATAGGAGATAAAACTGATTATTTATCCTTATCTAAGCTCTTGGTTGTCTCTCCAACTTTTGTGATTTTCTAACCTGGGTGATTAATTGTTGATGGATCCCAGCTGTTGAGAGTGTGTCAAGACCTGTGAGTATTCCAGAAGAAAGGATCTCAGTCACAGCATCTAGCTTCAGGCTGATTGGAGACTAAACTCTCAGGTGCAGCTTTCAAGATATGCAAGTATACAGTCCTTCGGACCACGATACTACACCCTGCTGGCCTCCAGAATAGGTGATTGGAAGGTATCCCCTTGGTGACAGTTGCAAAAATAGGGGATCTAGATGAATGTATGAGATCCTGGACGGTACTGCAAAGTATAGCACAGCTTAGGGGGAGTACCAAGATGGCATCCCTGGCCTACATTCACTGAGAGTACTTTTATAGCTTCTAGTTGTGTGGTAAACCAAAAGTCTGTCCTTCAGGGTGAAGCTCCAGAACAAGTAAATAGGCCTCCCCCACGCACAGGAGGACTGAGGGTGTGTTTAAGTCTGTGTCATGCCCTAGGGGTGGTAGCCTGCCAAGAACCAACTTTCTGATTGTTTCAGACCCATGGAACCCAGAAGTATAATCTCCGTTGGCCATCAAAGTCCATTGCTGCTGGCTTTGACTAGAGCAGCAGGAGTAGCATGGGGGTGAACCACTTGCCTGCCTTGCTTTGTCAGGGTCCTGGGAGCAGCACAGGTGCAGGTGCTCCCACAGATGCTAGCAGGTTAGAGAGAGAATGCGGAATGTTGCCTGCCCCCATCAGCACTAGCAAAGTGGAGAATGCAAAAATAGTGCCTGCCTATGTCTTTGTCTCTGGACAGAGTTCTAACAGGCTTCTGATTCTCTGGCAGGCACTTTATAATTAGCACATGAATGTCCTCCATATATGTTCCGGGCAGTTTTCAAATTTCTGCAACAGCACTAGGTCCCTGGGAAGTGAGTCCATGCGTGAGCCCTTTAAGAAGGGAATCTCTTGTTCCCTAAAGCTCTATAGTTCTCAAAGTAAGCCCCAATGGTACTAATGGCCAAACACTTTAAGGCTCATCTCTCCGGTGCAGTCCCAAGGGATAAGGTTCCTGATGTGGGACACAGATCCCTCATTCTTCAGGGATAAGCCCCACAATTGTGAGATCCCTCTCACTTGTATTCATCTGGATGTGACCCTTTTCCTTATTGTGGAGGAGCTGTTGAGTTTGTTTTCAGCTCTTTTGCAGAATGAATTGTTTCATATGTAGCTATAGATATGTTATGTCCACGGAGAGATGTGAGTTCAAAATCTTCCCATGCTGCTTTATTTTTTTATTATACTCTTTTTCTCTTTCTCTTTAAAAAAATTAATTTAATTTTAAGAAATATTTTATTTACTTACTTTTAGGGAGGGGAAGAGAGGGTGAAAGAGAGAGAAACGTCAACGTGTGGTTGCCTCTCATGTGTCCCCCACAGGGGACCTGGCCCCCAACCCAAGCATATGCCCTGACTGGGAATCAAACTGGCAACCATTTGGTTCACAAGCCGGCACTCAATACACTCAGACACACCAGCCAGGGCATTATTTTTTTATTACAGTTTGCATTCAACACTTTTTTTTTTTTTTACATTAGTTTCAGGTACAGCACAGCATATAGACATTCATGCAGGTTACAGAGTGTTCCCTTGATAATTCAAGTGCCCACCTGGCACCATAGATAGTTATTACAGTGCTGTTAACTATATTCCCCATGTTTTACCTCACATCCCCATGTCTGGTTTGTGTAACTGCCAATTAGTACCTTTGAACTGACTTCATTTACTATTTGGTCATATGGAAAATATTTTATCTCTAGTAACAATTTTTGTCTTAAGGTCTATTTTTTCTGAGAGTATAGTTACTTTCATTCTATTTTGAGTATACTTTGCATGGCATATCTTTTTTCATTCTTTTACTTTAAAGCAACCTAACTGTCTGTTTCAATATAAAATGTGTCTTGTGCATATAGAACATATAATTTAATCATATCTTTATTTTTATTTCATTTTTTCAATGTATGACTTTTGACTTTAGTTTTGGTCTATTTACATTTAATGTAATTACTGATAAGGTAGAATTTATAGCTGCCATTTTCCATTAGGTTTTTTATATATTTATGTCTTTTGTTTCTCTATTCCTTCATTACTGCCTTTCTTGGTGTTATATAGACTTATTTTAGTTTGTCATTTTATATATCTTATTGTTTTATTTACTATATTTTAAAGTTATTTTCTAATGGGTGCCCTGGGGTTTACAATGAACATCTTAATTTAAAACAATGTAGTTAAGAATAATGCTTAATTTCAACAGTATATAAAAACTTTGCAAAATAACACCATTCTTTTCCTACTTCTTTATATTATTATCACTGAAATTATGTCTTTATACAAGTATAAACAAATATGTATATATCTTATGGGACTGTCTTACAGTGACAAATGCAGTTTTTGTCTGGGAATTTCTTAATTTCTTCTTTCTTTTTAAAATGTATATATACTTCAATAAACATATATTTGGATATACAATTCTTGTATAGTGTTTTCTATAAGTTCTTTGAAATGCCACTCCATTGCCTTCTGGCCTTTATGATTACTGATGAGAAGTCACCTCTTAGTCTTGGGGATCATTTGTATGTGATGATTCATTTTTTTCTTTCTAGTTCCAAGATTTATCTTTTGATGAGTCTATGTATGGATCTCTTTAAGTGTATTCTGCTTGGGTTTTCAGATAAATGCTTTTCACCATTTTGGAACTTTTGGTTTTGTTCTGTCTCTTTCTCTCTACTTTTCTCTGAGAATCAAATTACACAGATGCCGATATATATGGTTGAATGGTTGATAGTGTCCAACTGGCCTCTCAAGTTCTAATCATCTAGTATTATTATTATTATTGTTATTTTGTTTCTTAAAGTGCAAAATGTCAATTTGCCTGTCTTTAGTTTTGTTAATTATTTACTCTTCCAGTTCAAATCTGTTGAATCCTTGCAGCAAATTTTTCATTTCAGAATTTCTATTTGGTTCTTTTCTATAATTTATTTTATTTTATTTTATTGATAGTCATCTTTGGTGAGATCTTGTTTTCGTACGTTGTTAGAACTCTTGGAAGAGCTGATTTAAACCCTTTATCCAGTTCGTATGCCTGCGTGTCTTTGGAACCATGGCTATTGACGGCTTCCTGTTCCTGAAAGGATCCATATTTTCCTGTTTCTTTGTGTGTCTTGTAATTTTCCTCAAATATGGACATTTTAATTAAAATATAATGTGGTAACAATGGAAATCAGACCCCACATAAGTTTTTAAACAATCAATTCAATTAACAAAATAGAATAAAAATACATAAAGAACTATCAGTGATAACCACCAATAAGAAAGCAGAAATGACATCATCACTGTTCATACAGAATAAGTCAATATGATTCAAGGTAAAATTTAAAATAAATTTAAAATAAATAAGACCAAAGGGTTAATTTTGTATTTGTGACGTATACTGTGTCATTAGTATACTCATGCTATTTTGTGTAATAAATAATTTACCATCTATTTCATTTTAAAAAGCTCTACTCCACTGAGTGAAAACAATAGTAATGTAGAAAACAATAGTTACTACAAACATCTTCAGACTTATAGTCTAAAAACAGATTATATGTGTCCTTGTCAAGTAACCATTGAAATTTTGAAACATTGATTAAATGCTGCTACAATTTCAATAATTTTTTCACAACAGGCATTTTATGTGTGATCTCTGACCACAATACAAAACACTTAGAAAAAATAAAGAAGATAACTCTTAAAATGTTTATTATTTGTAGGTTAAAAATTACTATTACTATTATGTAATTATTGTAGGAAATAGAAAATAAATGTTACTTTTAATGATTTAGGAAAAAACCAAAGTAGAGATCATTACATGCTATTATTTAAAGAATGTATTTCAATATGTAGTAAAGTTTAACACTGAATTGTTATAATGTTCTTCACTTGGTGATAAACTCTTGACATGGATTTTATTTTTCTCATTTTATACATGTGGGATCTGTATCAGAAAAATGAATCTCTGCAGTCGACTTTGTGCAGAAAAGTAAACCCATTACCTTAAATCCATTCATCATTTATGAAGAAATCATGAAAATAAATAAACTCAGCCACATAAAAATGATATGTACCTAATTTGTGGGTTTAGAGAAACAGAAAGAAAGTTCAAGGCAAGCAGAAGGAAGGGAATTGTAAGGATTTTAAAAGTATATTTTTGGTCAAAACAGCATTTTAAGTGCTATTTATATCTGAAGCCCTCCCCCATTAGAAATAGATAATTATAAAGAATAAAAAAACTCAAATGAAAACACAAAAACAACAAAAACAAAAATCAAACTCTCTCCTACCAGAAAAAATATAGCAGTTAGTAGAAACAACAACAAAATCTTTTGAAAGACATAACCGAATGTCAAAATGAGTTTTAAGAAATCCTTTTTATTTATAATTTTAAGAACTATGTTATCATAATGCATTGGTCAGGACTTTCTTAAAGTCTTGATCCTGACTTCAAACCAAAGGCCACTGCTTCCAACGTTTTCCCCAACAAGTGCATTGTCTGCAATATTTATGTATGCATGTGGCTCCTGCTGCTCTGTTTTCTTCATTAAATGAACCAAGCCCCTGCCATGCCAGGGCTTTTGTAGACGCTATTCTTCTGTACTAACTTCTTTTGCCCTCAGTCTGAACATACTAGGTCCTCAGGATCGTTTCTCCCAATTGGATTAGGTCCTCACATTATATGTTCTCATGGTACTCTTGTTTTACCCTCACGGCACTCAGAGCTGGTTGTTAGGGATACAAAATGAAGCCAATGAGACACAGCGCTGGCCCCCATGCACCTTACAGGGGAGTAGAGACCACAAACAGATAGTTCCCGTAGCAAAAATGGTGATGCATTTTATTTTACCTTTGCCTTGCTTTATTTTACTTCCCAATCAACAACTGACATACCGTATATTTATTTTTATATCTGTTGCTGCCTACTAGAATGTAAGCACAGTAACAACAGGGACTTCATCTGTTTTATTCATTAAATGCCTTAACAGGTTATAGGTTCTCAATAAATTTTTTTAATATATTTTATTGATTATGCTATTACAGTTGTCCCATTTCTCCCACATCATTCCCCCCACCCTGCACACCCTCTCCCACTCACATTCCCCCCTTTAGTTCATGTCCATGTGTCATAAGTTCTTTAGCTTCTACATTTCCCATACTATTCTTGCCCTGCCCCTGTCTATTTTCTACCCACTATCTATGCTACTCATTCTCTGTACCTTCCCCCCTCTCCTCCTCCCACGCCCCTGTTGCTAACCCTCCATATGATCTCCATTTCTGTGGTTCTGTTCCTGTTCTAGCTGTTTGCTTAGTTTGCTTTTGTTTTAGGTGTGGTTCTTAATAGCTGTGAGTTTGCTGTCTTTTCACTGTCATATTTTTGATCTTCTTTTTCTTAGATAAGTCCCTTTAACATTTCATATAATAAGAGCTTGGTGATGATGAACTCTTTGAACTTGACCTTATCTGAGAAAAGTTTTATCCGCCCTTCCATTCTAAATGACAGCTTTGCTGGATAGAGCAATTTTGGATGTAGGTCCCTGCTTTTCAAGATTTCAAATATTTCTTTCCAGCCCCATCTTGCCTGTAAGGTCTCTTTTGAGAAATCAGCTGACAGTCTGATGGGAACTCCTTTGTAGGTGACTGTCCCCTTATCCCTTGATGCTTCTAGAATTCTCTCCTTCATTTTAATCTTGGCTAATGTAATTACGATGTGCCTTGATGTGTTCCTCCTTGGGTCCAACTTCTTTGGGACTCTCTGAGCTTCCTGGACGTCCTGGTAGTCTATTTCCTTTGCCAGATTGGGGAAGTTCTCCTTTATTATTTGTTCAAATAAGTTTTCCACTTGTTGCTCTTCTTCTTCACCTTCTGGGACCCCTATAATTCGGATGTTGGGACGTTTAACGATGTCCCGGAGGTTCCTAAGCCTCTCCTCATTTTTTTGAATTCTTGTTTCTTCCTCATTTTCTGTTTGGTTGTTAGTTTCTTCCTTCTGGTCCACTCCATTGATTTGAGTCCCAGTTTTTCTTCCATCTCTATCGGTTCATTTCACGTATTGTAGCCTGCATTTTTTCATCTAATTTGTGAGCAAAATCAACCAATTCTGTGAGCATTTTGATGACCAGTGCTTTGAACTGTGCATCTGATAGGTTGGCTATCTCTTCCTTGCTTAGAGGAATTGACTCTGGGGTTTTCATTTTTTCTCCGGTTTGAGCCATTTTTGGTGGGGTTTTTTGTTTGGTTTGGTTTTGGTTTTAGTCTGGTCGCGGCTATTACGTAGTGAGGGGTGGAGCCTTAGGTGTTCCTCAGGGCGGGGCAGCCCAGTCGCTGGGTTGTGATGCTGTATGTGGGGTTGGGGTCTGAGAGGGAACAATGGCGCCTGCTCCGCTCTCTCCTGGATTCAGTCCCTTCCGCCACTTCCCCTCTGCCTGGACCGTCTGCGTGCGCAAATGTGGGACCACCTGGTCAGCCAGCCGCCTTGTGCGGCCTCACTGGGTCTGCACAGTTGCCCCCCTGTGCCCGGGGTCCACCAGCTGCTGCCTGTGCCCCTGGGAACTGCCAGCCGCTGCTGCTTGCGTTTCTGGGTCCGCACCTCCTCTTTTTCCTACCGAGACTCTGCCCCTCTTACCGGTCTGGATGGATGGTTGTTGGATTTCCATACAGTTCAATTTTCTATTAGTTCCGGTTGTTTTCTTGTTTCTAAATATTTGTTGTCCTTAATTTTGGTTGTGAGAGGAGGCACAGTGTGTCCGCCTACGCCTCCATCTTGGCCGGAAGTCTCTCAATAAATGTTTTTAAATGAATCATGAGAACTCAAAATAGATTTCTGATATAGTAGATTCTAAAACTATTATTATGTAACAAAAGCAAAAGTTGTTAATGTTTGACTATTCGTGGTGCTCTGTCTTTCTCTGAAGAAAATCTCTTGAACGTTATATGAACCCCCAAATCCTAATTTGTAATATTCTGGTTAATGAAAAAAAATTAAAGTTATTGAGGCCTGGTTGATATATTCTAGAACACACTGCACAAGAACTAGCAGACAAGAAAGAAGGCTGACATAAACTGGTCTTAGGTGAGAATCTTTAGCATGGGGGATTGATTGTGGCTAAGAGACTTTTAGCATTTCAGGTAAACACCTTTTAAGGAGATAGTGATGGAGAGAGATAGTTATTCTGTGCATTAGTATTGCATATACTGGTACCTCATGCATCTTTTAGTATTTCCTTGAGATTCTACAAAAAACTGAATAGACTTTGTTTTAATTTTTGTTTGCTAGACCATATGTCCTTGAAAGCAAGCCCACTCAGCAACCACGGACCTCCAGTTGCGTTTGGGCAGATGACGAGGCCTGACCTCTGAAATAGTGAACTCAAAGTAAAGTTCTCAGTTTTACCTCCAGTTCAAATATTATAGTAGACTTGAGCCAAGGGTTTATTTTGATTAAACTTTCATATTTTTGGAAAAATACTGTAAAAAAAAGTGGATAGTATTGGCAAACTTCTCAAACCACTGTAGTCCTCAAAAAAAAAAAAAAGAAGAAGAAGAAGAAACCAAAACAAAGCACATACACAGACACAGGCTGTTCCCAACACACATGTGTAAAACACACACAAGCACACACAGATACAACAAAAAGATATTGTTGAATTTACACTAAGGTCAAAATTTCTGTGCAAGGGAGAATGCCATTTGGGACTGTATGTTCCAGAGAGTGAACAGATCCTACAAATCTGTGTATGTGTTCATTGACTAGAAAAAAATTTTAAAAACTCTTTCCTGCATTTGCTGCCTGAGAGCATGAACCCAACCTGTTTCTTAAGGAGTTGAGAGCCACTCCTGGAGGTGTGGAGACGACTGGTGACAGCCACACTCAGATTAAATGCAAAGTTTCTCTTTCCCTGAATGAAACTGAATCCCTGGAGACTCGGAAATTGCTCTGGGATTTTCAAATATACAGGCTTTGGATGCACTGATACAAGCTAATTGCTAACAGAAACTTGAGAAATCAGCAGAGAGAACCATGCCAATGACTGGGGACAAGATTTTTAATGGCAAAGGATAGAAAGTCTCAGAGGCTGGGACAGTCTGCTCACTAATTTACTCTTTGGAGTCTGGCCTGAGGCTTTATTAGTGGGTTAAGCCATCCTTATGCCCAGTTCGGTGCTGGACTCTCCTATGCTTTAGAGGAAATATAAGAATTGATGACTTGTTGAATTTAAAATGACTCTTCAATAAAGAAGAAAAACATTATTTCTGTTTACATTAGATTGCAGGATCTAACCATATGGTAGATGAGTGCCAAAGTGATTTGCTATGGGCCAGTGAGGTAAGGCTTGAAGATTTCCAACAGAGTTGGACAAGACTCATAAAAGAGTAATCTCTGAGCCATGTTTACTAAACATTCTTCAATATTATAGCAAAACCCAAGGGATAATTTGAGTATTTATCATTGGTTGAATATACCAAGGCTCAGGCCAAAAAAACCAAAACCAACCAAACAAACAAAAAATGTGTCACTCTAGCTGCTCTCTGGAAGTTGGGCTGAGAAACGACATTCAGAAGTGAGATGTTAGAGCAGCCTTGAAAGTCAAAAGTTATGCGGGCAAGCCTCCGATTCTTAAAGTTCCACCTCCTCAGTGAGTGGGATGCTGATAGATGGAGAGAGGGTTATAACATGCTAGTGTATTCCTCAGAGAGACACAAAATGAGGATTACTACCCCTCACTTGAACATAGCATACAAGAGTAAATCACAATTATATATATTTACACACACACACACACCAAAAAAAAAAACAAAGCACATGCACATACACAGGCTCTTCCTAAAACACACATATACATTACACACATGTAAACAAGACAAAAAGATATTATTGAATTTACAATGAAGTCAAAATATATACATTCTGCATTTGGAATTTAAATGCAACCAAATTAATGATGGATTGATTGTCGACAATGAGAAAGATGCTATGATTTTATTATTGGTGGGGATGACTATGAGTGATAGGGCCATGTTCCCAAAAGGAGATAAAAGGACAAAGAAAAGTTTTGACAAGGAAGGTTGTCAGTACAATTTTAAACTGACTGGATGTTAGCAATCATTTAAACTAACTTGTTCCCTTTACTGATTAGAAAATAACTGAAGCTTCCAAAACTCAACTAATCCATAGAATTAGAAGAGCCAGACTTAAGTCCCCAGGAATTACTTCTCAGAGATGAAATAACTAAGGTCTTGACGGGATGACCCAAATGATAAGTTAAGATTTGGAGAGTGACTGTGAGACTCAGAAGAAGGGGAGAACGGAAGATGCATTTGCCAGGGTATCAGTGAGTTTGAGGGGCTAACCAAGAATTTAACAGGGATTGGAAAGCAGATGGAGATTTGATGGTGGCATATGTGACTATATTTTTGAGCGTTGATTAAAATGGTTTTATAATACAAAATAGGTTTGTTATAGAAATGGTAGTGGATAGTACATAGAGCCATTCACATAGAATAGTTTCAGTCATTAACTTCTTACAGTCATTTTAATTTTTCTTGGGCAGGCACTGTGAAGTCAAATAGTGAAAAGAAGCCAATGATACTAGCAATCAAAATTTTCCTGTGATTACTGTCATGCCCAGTGCTAAGAGTTACTACCTTCAGCCCTTACAAAGATAAACAGTGATGAGTGGGAGTACGAACCTAACACAGAAAGCATAATGAAGGCAAATAGTGATGCCAACATTGCCTTAATAATGGACTTTTTAGTACTACCTGGATAGATCTGCTTCTCTATTTACTTCTTTTAATTTATGTCCTATCTTTCCCATACTTGATCTCCTTTCCAAAAGGAATTTCTTTTTTTTTCCCCTTTTTTTTTTAATCGGTATTTTTTAATTGTTGATATTGTACAGTTTTCTGTCTTTTACCCCGCCCCAGCCCACCACCCCAGCCCTCCCCACCTTCCTCCCATTTCCACCCCCCCATAGTTTTTGTCCATGAGTCCTTTATACTTGTTACTCTAAACCGTTCCCCTTTTCCCCTGAAATTCCCTCCCCTCCCACTCTGGACACTGTCAGACTGTTCTCAAATTCAGTGTCTTTGTTTATATTATGCTTGTTTGTTTGTTTTGTTGATTAGCTTCCTGTTAAAGGTGAGATCATATGGTATTTGTCTTTCATTGCCTGGCTTATTTCGCTTAGCATGATACTCTCCAATTCCTTCCATGCTGTCGCAAAGGGTAGGAGCTCCTTCCTTCTTTCTGCTGCATAGAATTCCATTGTGTAAATGTACCACAGTTTTTTGATCCATTCATTAACTGATGGGCACCTAGGTTGCTTCCAGCACTTGGCTATTGTAAATTGTGCTGCTATGAACATAGGGGTGCATAGATTATTTTGGATTGGTGTTTCAGGATTCTTAGGATATAATCCAAGCAGTGGAATTACTGGGTCAAAAGGTATGTCCATTCCTTTGATTTAAAAACCATTTGCTCAAGGCACCTCTGAAGACCCTTAAGACAATAGAATATGGTTTCGTTCTTTTGTTCTTTTCATTATGTGCCATGTAACCAATACAATTGTAGTAAACAAATCACCCAATATTCGTAGATCTGATTGCTCTGGCAGCCAGTGGCTAAATCTTCATAATGTAATACATATGTGGTTGTTGATACACAGAGGTTATATTTACTCAAAAATATGTAAGAAATATAAGAAAAGGTCATGATGCACAAAATCAGAAGTAGATACAAAACCTTTCGTTTCTTATTTAGATTTTTTGAAATATATTTTATTGATTATGCTATTACAGTTGTCCCATTTCTCCCCCATCATTCCCCTCCACCCTGCACACCCTCTCCCACCTACATTCCCCCCTTTAGTTCATGTCCATGTGTCATAAGTTCTTTAGTTTCTACATTTCCCATACTATGCTTGCTCTCCCCATCTATTTTCTACCCACCGTCTATGCTACTTATTCTCTGTACCTTTTCCCCCCTCTCTCCTCCTCCCACGCCCCTGTTGCTAACCCTCCATATGATCTCCATTTCTGTGGTTCTGTTCCTGTTCTAGCTGTTTGCTTAGTTTGCTTTTGTTTTAGGTGTGGTTCTTAATAGCTGTGAGTTTGCTGTCTTTTCACTGTCATATTTTTGATCTTCTCACCAAGCCCTTATTATATGAAATGTTAAAGGGACTTATCTAAGAAAAAGAAGATTAGTTTTAGATTTTTGATGCTACATTTAACTTCTTTTATACATCTACAGCATTTCACATAATCTCAATTAGTTGAAAAAGATGAGTCCAAAGATGATTCTCTTTTTTAATATCTGCTGAATATAGTCCTATAGGAGTAGTGTAAATAGTAGAAAATTTAAAATAAAATAAGGTATTCCACAGAGAAAAAATCTATATTAAAGAGATTTGACAGAAAATCTGTCAATGGAAAACCCAGCAATGGAAAATCAGTAGTGTATCCTGTGTCTTACGCTTTGACACCATTGCCTTGAACATTTCATTGAGACTTACAAAAAGTTGTTACTCACAATAAAGTGTAGAAAATAAAGAATGGGTTTATGTTGTATAAAATGATATCTTAGCAAAAATAAAACTGTCAGTTGCCCTGGCCGGTGTGAGTCAGTTGGAGTGACATCCTGTAAAGTGAAATGTTGCGGGTTTGATCCTTGGTCGGGGCAGGCGCAGGAGGCGACCAGCCAATGTTTCTCGGTCACATCGATGGTTCCCTCTCCTCTCAGTCTCTCCTCTCTCTTCTCCCCTCTCTCCTCTCCTGTTCTCTTTTCTTCTCCTCCTCCTCCTCCTCCTCCTTCTTCTTCTTCTTCCTCTTTCTCCTCTCCTCTCCTCTCCTCTCCTCTCCTCTCCTCTCCTCTCCTCTCCTCTCCTCTCCTCTCCTCTCCTCTCCTCTCCTCTCCTCTCCTTCTAGCAGTAATAAAAAATGTCCTTAGGTGGGAATAATAAAAAATTAAAATAAAATAAAATAAAAAATAGAACTGTCCATGTACTTCCATCTGTCTCTATGGTATGGTATGATCTAGTTCTTGCCCACATGAAATTTGAAGCACTGTGGGTTTATAAATGGAGACTCAGAAGAGACTTTAATGGTGACTAATGCTAATTCTAAATATACATGCATATATATATTCTATTTAATAAAATGATTTAAGATGTTCAAAAAAGAGTCTTGTACTAAGTTAAAACAAGCTTTTGTTTTAAATTTGAATTTGTTCCTTTTTTGGAAATGACATCATCCAAGATGTGTTTTTAATCAATTATCATTATCGACAGTTCAGAGGTCAACATGTATGGAAAAACAATGCCATGATTAACTAGGTGCTGAGCTTGTGTTGTGGCACCGGTCCAGAGAGAATGTATTAGTCTGAGCTAGCAGTAAATATGAAACCAAGAGCATCATAAATCACAACAGTGGGATTAATCTGAATGTGATTCAGATACACGGGCAAAACTGAGACATTCCTGGTTAGCCCAAAAACAGTTACATGAGGTCAGTGGAGAGAAATATGATAATTTTCATACACAAGTCTATGCACAATTCTTTTATTTTATCAAGAATGTCAATTAAGAAACAATCCTTATACTTTAGTGAGAATTTTCACCAGTTACATAAATTAGAAATGTGGCCCTGGCTGGTGTGGCTCAGTTGGCTGGGCACTGTCCAGCAAACTCACAGGCTCTGGTTCGATTCCCAGTCAGGGCACATGCCTTGGTTGTGGGTCTGGTCCCCAGTTGGTGAACGTGTGAGACACAACCAATAGCTGTTTCTCTCACAAATCATTGTTTCTCTTCCTCTCTTCCTCCCTCCCTCCCTTCTACCCCGTCTAAAAAGAAATAAATAAAATCTTTATAAAAATAAATAAATTAGAAGCATGTATCCTGACATGGATACATAGAATATTGGTAATGCTGGTTAAGACAAAACTATTTTTGAGGAAGTAGCATGCATTTTGTTTCTCAAAGTGTTTTGCTTAGTCATACCGTTATATGCTAGGAGAATGAACATTCCTTAAAGCCACAGTTTTAATATATAAACTCATTTTGTTTAGTTTTCCTGGCTCATCACAGAAGTTTTCATTCCTAGAAAAGCACTGTGACCTATACTTCTCTTTTTGAGGCCTGTTTTGATTCGTCTCTAATATACACATTTTTTTTTAAGCTGTGTAGGAGAGGGTTAAATTAACTAAGTAAATTGGAAAATTATATTGAAGGAAGTGAAAAAATCTATTTTTATGGTTGGAGAAAATATGAAATTATATAGGGTTGGTGAAAATTTTATGTAATTCAATTTTGTTAGAATATAGAAAACCAATTAGATAAAATTAAATTTCAAGCCTGATTGATTTTTTAAATATTCATTTTAAGCACTGCATTTGGTGTTTATTATATTATACAGGAAATATCAAAGACTGTCTGCTGCATCTAGGAATTAAATGAAACCTATACTGTCAATAGCCTAGCTGGAGCTTTTGATAAAGTATTGTGACATTTCTATATTATGCAGCACCATAAAATGTTAAACATACACAGAACACAGGACTATAAGTTTCAAAAAGCACATACTAGAAGCTAGAGTGTTTTGGCATTTATAGCTGGCTAGTGCAGGAAGATAATGAGGAGTTTGATACCTTGGAAATCATAACTTTGAAATATATAACAATAGTTTCCCATCAAGATGGATCATATATCATGCAATATTGGAGGATAATTCAAGTCTGCAATGCGATCTGCTTTTCATTTCATGTGGAGAGCAATGTAAGCCATAATTTACCCAGGTAGTGCTCATGTGGGAAATAATGACAAATTTAAAACAACTCATGGCAAAAAAATCCACACAGGAAAAACATGAAAGATTTGATGTTCTCCCAGCTCTCAACCCACCCCCATCCCTGCTCTTACTCTTTTTACCATTCTTCTTAAGTGAAAAATCATTTCTCTTAATGTGCATCCATGATGAAACGTAAGTATTTCTTTAAAAAGTATAGGGTCATATACAATTACAATGTGGTATTTCCCAAATTGTTGACTGAGATAAAGTGGGATAAATTATTTACACAATAGTTTATTGTAGGTTTCTCAGTCTCCAGAAACATCAGAATTTAAATAATTGCCTCCTTAAATAACTTCCTATTTTAAGTCATGTAGTGATTCTTTTTTGTATTTCAATTATATCTTTATCCAAACAAACAAAAACAAAACACAGAAATGGAGTTAAGGTAGCATAGGACCAGCACTTCTGGATTTTGTAAAGAGATAAGTGACTGATATTCTGATTTAACTTTTCACTTAAATATTTAATAAAATATTGAGGTACAGCGCTGGCTGGCGTGGTTGAGTGGATTTGAGTGCCAGCCTGCAAAACAAAGTGTTCAATTCCTAATCAGCCTGTGTTGCAGGCCAGGTCACCAGTAGAGGGTGCTCTAGAGGCAACCACGCATTGATGTTTAGCTCCCTCTCTCTCCCCCAACGCCCCCTCTCTAAAAATAAAATAAATAAAATCTTTAAAGTTATATATTGAGAGGCAGTAGGAAGACAGAAGAAATTGTTAGTGCAAAATAAAACAGCCCTTTGTTATGTGACAAAATAGTGGGAACGCTGTGTCCTTTGGCATTTCCCATTGTCCATGTAGGCGGGCTCTGGCCAGCTGTTGCTTGGGCTCTTCCATTTTGTGCCACTGCATGAAAACAGGCCTAATTAGAGGGAGCTTGGCAATATGGACCTGAGATTTAGCTACATCTCTGCCCTTGTTTACTTTTAAAAAAATAATATGAATAGGTATCTCAATTCTAAAAATATATAAAGAATGGAACAGATACAAAAACATTGAGCTTTATGTTTAACCTCAGCATTCTTTTTACACAGCCTAAGGATTATATCCCTATCTTCATCTTTTTGAAAATAAAAAAAAAAATCAAGTTGAACCAGTAGTCAAAGACAGGCTTATCTTTTCATATCTGATGGCATGTGGGATCATTTTAATACTTTAACATTCTTGTGCTTTAGTTTTATGCTTTATCCATACTTCTAAATATGATGGAAATGGTAGCAAAATATACTATTGCCTTTCAGTTATGAAAGCTAACTTGAGAAAAAATTAAATTGAAGTTGATATATATTCTCAATCACTTTAGTTTGGCTTTAAAACATTTGCATCTTCAAAGGCATTATTTCAATTAGGTTGGGTTCTTTGATTACTTTCAGAGAGAGAGAGAGAGCACAGAAGGCAATGAGGAAATTTCAACATACGCTTCTCAAGTAAAATATTATTTAAGCATATAGCATTATTTCCCAATATTCATTTCAGATTTTTAAACTTAATTCTTCTTAATTTTAGTCATTGTATGCCAAAGAGACACAAAACAGGTATTAAATGGTTGACATCTTGAACGTTATCATTTAATTTTATTATAATAATTTTTTCTCTTAAGATCAAGTAACCTTAATATATTTTACAATCTTTTATGTTCTCTTTGTCAATTATATAATCATTTCAGATGTTCTCCTTGAGGTCCTTTACACATAATCAAAATCATCCTTTTCATCTTATTAATTTTTTATAAATTTAGAACATAAAAATAATTTGTATGCTATAAATAATACAAAAATTAAATATTTTAGAAGAATTATTACATAGCAAGCACTCATGAGGAAGGCTTAGGCTAAATAGACCTACACTTCAAAGTAGGGCTTAATTTATGTTACTTATTTGCTTATAAACACTCTGACTTATTTTACAAAAGAATTGTCAGAACTTACAAAAGTAAACATAAAAAAGATAAAACAAATAGTTGAGCAAGACACGGTAAAGGGAATATAAGAGTTACACTCTAATAAACCCCTTGATATATAGAGCTATAAATACATGTTACTAGACATAACGTAGTTGCTAAAGGTAGGTTACAAAGTTGGCCTCAAAGTTTTCAGCAGCTAAAACAAAAAGGGAAAGAGTATCATTTGTAAGAATCACAGTGATCCTAAGACTTTAGAACTTTAAAAGGAAAGCAAAATAGAAAACCAAAATTCAGGAAAAAATACCCAAAACTAAAATATCTGATAAATTTCTCTCATGGTTTCTCACAAGCAGGTATCAGATAATATAAATATTCTTATAGTAAGGATTGAGGCACTTTTTATTGGACTGTTTCCTACAGTGCTTCTCAATACAGGCAACAGGTATTAAGTTACTAGTCAATTTAGTAAAAACCAACAAAAATGGTGCCAAACATTTTGGTTCAAGGTTGTATTCAAAGATAGAGTCAAATATATAAAAGAATCAATATTAGCATGCCCACAGGTGAGCGTCCACAAACAATTCCCCATAGCCCATGTTTTGATTAGGGTTAAATAGCAGAGACAAACATTTTTCATGCCTGAAAAAGCCTGTAGTGTAGCTATGTGGTGCTGTGAATTATGAGCTAAATCAAATTTCTCAACACTCAATTAAAGAAAAGTAAGTTTTTTGTCTACCTTCCTTCTCTGAGATACAGTAAGATCTATTCTTAAGAAAAGGTATGGAAAAGAAAGAATACATCAGCCCAAAGAAATAGCTGAAATCCACTTTTCTTTATGGAGTATCAACCTTACAATATGTAGTTCTTGTGTGGAAATTATAACTAGGTCAGCCACAGACTTCTTAGAGAAAGATAAATTCAAATTCCAACCATTGATGTTAACAAGAGGTGGACATCTATACTGATGTTCATTACAAGATGTGTGTTCCAAAATAAATCATTGTTTTTAGTATAATACTCATATATTTGAAGTAAAACACCAATCACATTTAGTAGCTACGAATGTGATTTGAAATACACATAATGGGCTATAAATATAGTTTTGACTTACTGGTTTTCCACAAAATTAATGAAATCTTACTACTTATTTGACAAACAAATCAACTATTTGGGTCAAATTCATTTGGGGGGAATCTGAAGAATGTTCCATTGTTTAAAAAATTGCATTTTTAGAGAAAAGAGGAGGCTTGCTCTTCATCCCTATGTACCCAAGAGAGAAATGCTAGAGAAGAGAATTCTGGAAAAAAATTCTAGGTCTATATTGTAAAGGAAAAGTAACTTATTTGCCTACTCAGCTCCTTCCAGGGCCACACAGCAGTTTTGTTCTATTGCTTTTTTTCCCCCTCTTCTGTAACTTCTCATCCTCACAGTACTGAAAGAGTTTAAACAAAAATGACTTTGTTTGGTTCTGCAGAATTAACACGACAACTCAGGCTTATTTCTAATTGAATGCAGATGTTTTCTAAGCAAAGAAAAGCCTCAGCCTTGTGTGCATAATTTTTACACTGCCCTAATGGAGAGAAGTGAGTCCAAAATTAGCAACTTTGTTAAGCCAAATCTGGCCATGTGCCACGCAGAATTTTTTTCCATTTTCCAAAGGAACTCAGACAGAAGATCTTTAAAAATCTGTACAGGGAGGGCCTCCATGTTTCTAAGAAACTTAAAAAAGAAAGAAAGAAAGACAAACTGATCAGTGTGGCACCACATTGCACACCTTCTCTTTACTCTCTGCCCCTGAAAATAAAACATTAAAAAATTCACAAAAATGTTGATCTCTGCGTGGCAGAGAAGCAAGCTTCGCAGGGAACGAGGTCAGTCCCAGGGTTCTGTTTTGACTGCCTTACGACTGGTTGCTGACGTGAGCAAACTTGTGAACGCTGCAGGGAGAAAGGGGTGCCCTGTGTTCCTTCCACTCCTCACTTCAACAATTTGCCACTAAAGATGTTACACTTCATTGTTCCTTTCAGACCCAAAGCCATGTGCTTGTGTCTAGAACAGCAGGATTTGGGCCTGATTGTGTTGCCTTTCAAAAAATAATTAACTTTGACTATTAAGAATTTCATAATTAGACAGCTTGTATACAACAGTTGCACTCTAGAGGCCTGAGCGCAGGGCTGATGAGACAAAGAACGCACAACTGAGGGAAACCTGCGCTCGCACACAGAGTCCGTCCTTTTCTCTTTCTGTCCTAGTGGTGAAGAATTAAGGGACAACTAAGCAAACTTTAAAATATGTGATTACATCTAATATGAAAATAAATAATCCCCAGAAGTGACACATTCATGATTGAAAACAAAATGTTCGTGTGGATAAAGAATGGTATAATAGTAATGCTAATGAACATAAAAAGGCCAGCCTCTGGCGTATACAGTTGACCATTGAACAGCACGGGCTTGAGCTGTGTGGGTTCCTTTTCTTCAATAGCTAACTGATCAGCTCCAGGGTCTCTGGGTTTCACATTTGTGTATTCAGCCAACCGTAGATTGAAAAGAGTATTTGTGATAAATGGTTGGGAATCCCCAGAGGTGAGGTGACAGGCCAACTTTATGCATTTTTCTACGCCATTTTATGTAAGAGGCTTGAGCATCCACAAATTGTGTTATCCACAGGGTTCTGGAACAAATCTCCAGTAGGTGTAGAGGGACAACTGTGTTTAGCATTAGATTTTGGCAGCCATTCAAGTAAATAAGATTCCTGCCCTTCACCAGCATCTTCAGCTCCTCACTCAATGCACTGAAATGAGAACGGTTCTAACCTGGAACTTTCTTGCTGCCTTTCAGTCACTGGGTTTTACTGAATTCAATAATATGTTTGCATTTTGTAAAAGTGCACCTGCAAGCACAGCATCACACTAGATTTTAACAACTGAGAACAAATTGGCTTACTATGGATTTTGCCTCCATGGAATTATTTTTCAAGGATTTGGTTATATAATCATTTGGATCCTAGTTTAAGTAGAGACAGATTCCTTTGGCACATGGTTGAGAGTAAGGCTTTTGAGCAAAGCTCAACATTTTAGGGAGAGAGAAAAGAAGAAAAGTTTATCTCCATTTCTTACAGTTTATAATAGGCCTTACCAGGAAGGTTCTATAACAGAAGCTAGAAGTGACTTCTCAAGAACTAATTCTTCTTTTGCTCAAATAGAGTATATAAAAATAGTCAAATATGAAAGAGAGTATATGAAATATGCAGTCATGACAGCATATCTTACTGCTTTTCTGTCATATTATAGAAAACTATTATTAATTTGGAAGCTTAAATAGGTTCAGCCTATTTCTATGCCTTTGAGAAGATTTGGGCTTTAATAATAAATAATTAGTATGTTATCTAAAAGTAAAAATAACAATAGGAATGTCTAGGAAAAAAATTGTAGGAGGCATTAAAAATGTCTTTATAAATACCATGCACTTGAATTTTTTTTTTACTTTTTTTATTGATGTTCAAATACAGTTGTCTCCATTTTCCCACCACCACTTTCCCCCACCCCACCCTCGTTCACCTCTCACCCTCAATCCCATCCCTCTGGACTCTGTCCATGGGTCCCTCATTCATGTTCATTTACATCCCCTTCCCTTCTTCCCCACATTATTTCCCTCTTCCCTCCCGTCTGGTTACTGTCAGTTTGTTGTTGATTTCAATGTCTCTGGTTTTATTTTGCTTGCCAGTTTGTTTTGTTAATTAGGTTCCACTTATAGGTGAGATCATGTGGTATTTGTCTTTCACCACCTGGCTTACTTCACTTAGCATAATGCTCTCCAGTTCCATCCATACTGTCACAAAAGGTAGGAGATCCTTCTTTCTTTCCACTATGTAGCATTCCATTGTGTAAATGTACCACAGTTTTTTGATCCATTCATTTACTGATAGGCACCTAGGCTGCTTCCAGCACTTTGCTATTGTAAATTGTGCTGCCATGAACATTGGGGTACATAGGTTCTTTTCAATTAGTGTTTCAGGATTCTTAGGGTATAAACCCAGCAGTGGAATTGCTGGGTCAAAAGGCAATTCCATTTTTTGTTTCTTGAGGAAATTCCATACTGTTTTCCATTTGAGTGTTCTTAAAGTTTTAAAGATGTTAAGTTTCTATATGCCAGGTATCACAGCTGTCTAACCTATTATTTTACCAAGCAAAGCCAAAATTGGTTGAATATAGGTGTTAAAAATTATAATGTGTATGTAACATTTAAATAGGAAAAAAAGAAAACCACTGGCAAACCAAACCAAAAGCTGCTTATTTTCCAAGTGTGAAGGAAAGGAGAATTATTTCTGAAGCATTTTCACATTCAAATAGTGGTGGAAAGAGACAAATTATCAGTGATCGAGGAAAATATTTTAAGCCAATTTCAACTGAAAAGACCAACTCAGAGCATTGAATCTAGTTAATACTTTTTGCTTTTCTTCCATGAAGTTGCAAAGAGCTTGGGCTCACTGACACACAGGGATGGAAAACACACGGCTTTCCTCTACACTTTACAAGTTCAGTATTAAGCAGTTCTAAATGCATCTGTTTTTCAGTTTCTTTCCTTCGGGTTTTAGTCTGTTACCTGCTGTATTTAGTTACCTCTAGAGCACATAGCTAGTAGCTTTCAGCCTAATAACTTCTCTTTTAAAGGGAATTCATAGAGTGGTAGTCTCAGGTTATCTTGCAATTGATTGTTTTTAATGGATGGGACTTTTTGTTTAACTAAGGATTTCTGACCTTTAAGACTGTTAGTATTTCTAGGTGATATTTACTTTGTTGATCTCTGGCTTTCATTGTTTCTTTGCACTCTTTGTGTGCAGTTTCTATGTTTAAGCTGGTGATTTCAGGTATTTTGAAACTAAACACTTAATCTCCTTGGTTTGTATACTTTCTGGTCTATGCCCGTGGAAGCCTTCTCCTAATGCATTCAAGATATAATGAAATCTTGGCTTCAGCCGCACCCAGGTGCTTCTTGTTTCAGGGGAGAGGAGAGTCTCTTGCTGTTGCTTAACAATTTTGCTTTATTTTGTGTAATAGGTCTTTGTTTATCTAATAATATCAAGCTTTGGAATTTTTCACACTTGCTGAGGAAAAAGGAAAAGAAAAAAATTCCTATAAGATCTTCATACTATAGATTATTTTCTACTTTTTGAGAGTGATAAAATAACATGATACACTTAAAATAATAGTGTTTATTCCTCAAGGATAATATCAGGTTATACAGTATCTACCAGGTGGCTTGAGGTCGATTCTCCTAGGCTGGGGTAAGATTGGGGTAAGGAGGAGATATGCCCACATTCTATCAGTAAAATAAAGTTTAAAAAATATGCTTAAGGAGATTCTAAAGGAAAGAATCAAACAACCAAAAGTGTGTATAAAAGTACAAAGGGTCAGTGGAGCCCTTTTTATCTTAATAATGTGTTCCATGCTCAAGAGCTCATCAGCAAGGTTGAACTTCTAATTTGAGTTATCTGGAGTTAGACTCACTTCTGCCCTCAGTTATCTGCCTCAATCCCTGTCCAGTGGCCTTGAACATGAGCCAGAAAGCAGAAATGAGAGGGGAATGATGACTCTGGTCCATTGCTTCCTAACATGGATGCCATCCAATCTTCCAAAATCACTCCTGTGTTAGCTAAGCAATCCCATTTGTGGATGTTTCCTATTTGGAAACCTCTCAAGAGTCTTTGAAGAATAAAAGCAGCCATCGAAAGTGAGGTACTTAAGCAGTCCCAGCAAGCAAGAAAATGAAACAAATATCACTCCATTTGCTGGCTTTCAAAAATTGAAAAAAAGAGATTTAGCACCAAAGTACATTTAAGAAAGAAAAATCAAGACAGTGTAGCAGAAACTGGGGGAAGGAGGGAACACATGGAGTAAAAATTCCCTCTGAGCCCACGGAAAGCAATAAGAGTTCTCATTTAACCTCAGAAAATGACTTGAGAATCACTTGTACTTTGAAACGATTCTAAATTGCAAACTAATTTCCCAGTGGGATATGTTGATGGCCTACTGTACACAGCATAAATAATGAGCTTGCAGCCAGGACCCCAAATAAGTAGTGTATGTTCGTGGAATTTATGAACAATCTTTTTCCCCCCATCTGACATTGCAATGTTAATGCTTCCAGTTAGGAGTTTTACTGTGTCAGCAGGTGAATTCCCTGGCAGTAAGTCAAGCTTTAATGGAACATGCTGGTAGAAACGATTATGCTGCTGCAGTGTAAAACTCTGGTGTCAGTGTTAGGCTTCTGGAATACATGGGCACAGCCTGCCACCTACTCGATTGCAGGTGTTTGTGGCTGGTTGACTTTTAATGCTACACTTCAAATTGACCATGACAAAGTAAAATTTCTATCTTATGGAGAATTTTAGAACTGGAAATTATAATGTGTAGCCAAACCCCCCCTTTTTTTTTGTACGAGGAAGAAATCGGAGGCTTGATGAGTTCTGTGGCTGGTTAGCTGATACACATTAACAGAACTGGGACATTAATTTAGGGTCCTCTATTCCTTCAGCGCTCTCTTCCTGCTTGCCTTGACACTGCTGCTTTTTGTTGAAAAACAAAAATGGTAAATGCCAAAAAATTATAAATATGTTTTTACTAACTTGACAAAAATGTGAATCTGAAATAATAATTTTATAATAGAAAGCCAATCATACAAACTGGTATATATGAGTATCTAGACTTTTCTGACTGAGAGCCAGACTCATTTTGTCTCATTTTCTGAATGAGAAAATCAACAAGTGATTATGATATTTTCACAAGGCTTCATCCTCAGTTCAAAGATATTATTGGATTTGATGTCATTAAAGAGTTAATAGGATGCCAGTGAACAGCTTGCTGGGTAGGGTGAAGGTATGATGGTTAAGGCCTGCCTTCAAAAGAGAAGAAATACCTTTGAGTCAGAAACAATTGATATTTCCCAAGAAATGCATGTGTGCCATATGGCTTATGTGTGCCATAGCTCTTTTGCGAAAGACACTCAGGAGTGTCTATCCTAGGACCATGTGGTTTCCTCCACAAGGGCAAGGCCCAATTTCTTAGTGACTTATCCCAGCACATTTACTTTGCTACATGGTGTGCATTCTGTCCCTCAAAATTGTTCCATTTATATAATCTTTATCAAGCATCCTTGGCCTCAAATAGCTTACCAATAGTGTTGTTTTGTTTGTATCTTCTTCATTAGACCCCTAAGCCTACAAGTATGGTATGAATGCTAGTCTAGATGAAGGTTACTGCCACCATTGCCATGCCATCCCATCTGGGCTTGTGATGCCAACCAGCAATCCTTTCCTGGTGGGTTTCTTGTCCTCAGCTTTGCATCAACTGTGTCAGTCAACCCTCCTTTCAAATTCTCTACTTCATTCCTTCATCATCTTTCTCCATAGATAAGTATCCCATTCGTTTTCCATAGAGAGTTGATCAAAAACACCTTAAACTGCAACCCATCTCCAAAAAACTGTACCCCAAACTGTCATCATCTCTTTTCCTATACGTGTATAGTTCTACTGTCTGGATCCTATTGCAATTTGCTCCGAAATTTCTCCACTCTTCCCACATAGTCTTTTCCTTTCAATGAACAAATACAGTCAGATCTCTTAAATTTAAGAGCCAGAAGAAAGGCAGAAACAAAACTCACTTGGTCACATCACACCTCTTCCTTCAGCTGTTACTCAGACAGACTTCTATAAAGAGCAACCTGGACTCCCAGATTTCCACACATATGTACCTTGCTATAGAGCACACACCTCTGCCACCCACCTAGACACTTTTTACCAAAATTGTCAATGACTTACCAGATGCCAGTGTCAGAGAACATGTTTAGTTCTTCAACCTACAAGCTTTTCTGCTGGATTTTTTCTGGAAAACAATCCCTACTTCCTGTATTCCTTCCTCCCTTGGTATTAGTGACATTACATTGTCCTGATTTTCCTATAGCTGTTCTTGACAATTTTCAGCAGGTTCCCATTTCTATGTGTTTATGTTGGTATCCTTCAGGATTCCATCATTAACCTTTGTTTTTGTCCTATTTCAACTACTCTATTAGGCCGAAAATATGGCGTTCTAGGCTGCAACTACCGTTTTTATAAGGTAATTCCCAAATCTGCATTTCTAATCCAGACCTCTCTTCTGTGTAATGGACAAGAAGGGTCTACTGTCAATCAAACTTCTTTTGCAAGAATCTCTGTCTGAACACATGCAAATCTGGAGACAACACCGTTTTACCTAACTCTATCAATCCTTCTATTTTCTTCATCTTGATTGACATATTCATCCACCCAACTGTCTAAATCAGGTAACCCAAGGATACATTCTTTATTTCTCCCTCTTCCTTACCTTTTTAATTGATGACAAAAGTTTTGTATTTATTACCTAATCTAAATGCCTATCAATCTTCTGCCTGCTTAACTATCCCAATTTCACTGCCTTAATTCAGACCAATCAGCTCCCTCCCAGGTTATGGCCAGCTAGCTGGTTTCCCTGCCTTCACATATGCTTTCCTCCATTCCTTTTCCCCAGTGTAGGTAGTGAGATGAAAAATATTATTTAAATGTTCTCCATTTCAAAGTTCAAAAGCCAAACCACTTAATATGACACTGATCTCTGTCATTTCCTGCATCTCTACCCTATATTCTAGAACTCATGCTAAATTGCTTATAAAGTGCCTTCCTCTCTCATCTCTACCACAGCATTTACACATAGCATTGTCCTTGGAGTTCATCTCTCACTTTTCCATAAGCAACTTGGTGGGAAAAAAGATTTGTGTCTTTTAATATCTCACAATGCTTGGTGCATAGTAAGTACTCAACAACACTCAAGAGAATAGATGGACAAGTATCTAAAGTACATTATTATGACTGTGATCATGCATTCTCATGAATAGGTTTTCTTGTATTTTTATCTTTTTGCTCAATTATATGTTTATAAAATATCAAACAGTACATTGCATTTGTCTTTTTCATTTGTAATTCTTATATAGCTCTTCAAGCTAATAATAAACATTAATTGAAGAGTTACTGTTTCTATTACTTTTCATTAATTTAATTATTTAACTTTTCAACTACACAGTCAGTTATTATTATTATCTCTATTGCACATATGAGAACACTGATGCACCAAAGAAGCAGAGTAGGGATTGAAAGACAGATGATGCAAGTCCAGAGTTCTGATTCTTACCTGCTGTGACATCCTGTCAAATATCCATTTTTCCACAACCTTAGGTTGTACTTCATTCTAGCTTTCCCTTCCACATGTTTTTGCCAATGTATTCCTTAGAATTTTATTTTAATAGTTTTAAGCATCGATGGCAATAAATCTCCCAACTTGAAGGTGATGCTTCTTTCCAAGTCTAGCTTATTCTTGTCTCTTGGATAGTATGTAATACATGCATAGGATGGAATACTCTTTGAATATTGAGTATAAAGAAAGTATTAAGAAAAATGGAGAAAAAAAAATCTCTTGCTATTTTCACACAGGCCAAACTGGATTTTCTGGACTTGCTGGCTGTAGCAGGCTGCGAGGCGACTCGTACAGCTTTTCTCCCTGTTCCTCACTCAGTCAGCTTTGGGCTACTGTCCTCAGTGCCAGCCCAGCACTGTCCCCAGGGCTAATGGCGTACTCTCCATGCAGGGCCTTGGGTGTGATTTCTGAGCCTCCTGCAGGGGGCGAGCTTTCCAGAGTTTATGGGTTTCAGCTGAAATCTCTTACAGATCCATCCCTCCCCGAGCCTATTGCTGTGAGCTCTGGGTCTCCTACAGGGTGCAGGTGCCCGCCTGAGACTACGGGCGTGGGCTCCGAGAGTTTCCCGAGTTGCGAGCACTCACCCCAGGATCACAGATGTGAGCTCCGGGTCTTCCAGAGTCCCCTTCTCTAGTTGCAGGGTCGCCTCTGGCCGCAGGGCTGCTTCCAACCCAGTCGCAGAGCCGCCTCCGGTCGCGCGGCCGCCTCCGGTCCGTTGCAGAGCCGCCTCCGGTCGCCGGGCCGCCTCCGGTCGGTTGCAGAGCTGCCTCCAGTCGCCGGGTCGCCTCTGTCCCGTCTCAGGGCCACCTCCGGTCGCTCGGCTGCCACGTCTAGTTTTCCAATGTCTGCTACGGATTTTGATCTCCTATTTTCATATATACTGTGGTATTGTTGGCTATCTGCTCTGTTCCTCTGTAGATCAGTTAGGTTTTTCTCCCATGTGCAGGAGGAAGGACAATCTGCGTCCTCCTACCATGCCGCCATCTTGGGAAAACATATTTGGAAATGATACCTCAGACAAGGGATTAATCTCCAAAATATATAAAGAACTTACAAGACTCTACTCTAAGAAGGCAAGCAACCCAATTAAAAAATGGGCAAAGGATTTGAACAGACACTTCTCCAAGGAGGACATACAGAGGATCCAGAGACACATGAAAAGATGCTCGATATCTCTAGCTATCAGAGAGATGCAAATTAAAACTACAATGAGATACCACTTGACACCAGTAAGAATGGCCTTCATAAACAAAGCAACAAACAGCTAGTGTTGGAGAGGTTGTGGAGAAAAGGGGACCCTAGTGCATTGTTAGTGGGATTGCAGATTGGTACAACCACTATGGAAAACAGTATGGAATTTTCTAAGAAAACTAAAAATGGACATACCTTTTGACCCAGCAATTCCACTGCTTGGATTATATCCTAAGAATCCTGAAACACCAATCCAAAAGAATCTATGCACCCCTATGTTCATAGCAGCACAATTTACAATAGCCAAGTGCTGGAAGCAACCTAGGTGCCCATCAGTTAATGAATGGATCAAAAAACTGTGGTACATTTACACAATGGAATTCTATGCAGCAGAAAGAAGGAAGGAGCTCCTACCCTTTGCGACAGCATGGAAGGAATTGGAGAGTATCATGCTAAGCGAAATAAGCCAGGCAATGAAAGACAAATACCATATGATCTCACCTTTAACAGGAAGCTAATCAACAAAACAAACAAACAAGCATAATATAAACAAAGACACTGAATTTGAGAACAGTCTGACAGTGTCCAGAGTGGGAGGGGAGGGAATTTCAGGGGAAAAGGGGAACGGTTTAGCGCAACAAGTATAAAGGACTCATGGACAAAAACTATGGGGGGTGGAAATGGGAGGAAGGTGGGGAGGGCTGGGGTGGTGGGCTGGGGCGGGGTAAAAGACAGAAAACTGTACAATATCAACAATTAAAAAAAATGCTATTTTTAACTTTAAAAAAAAAAGAAGAAAAATGGCATGAATGAGTAGCAAAACTATTAAAATCTATGTGTTGAAATATTCCCTTCAGAATCCAGACAGTAAAAAGATATTTAAAATATATTTAGAGAATCTATCCAAAGAACTCCATAAAAGATATCTAAAGTGGATGAAGATTTATTTCACATTTTTTGTGTTTGTTGACCAAATTATGAATGAAAATATATTCTAGTCAGTGTTCATTATATGAAGAGTTTTTAATATATTCATGTACCTCCAAAATCACACAATCCCCAACATCCAGTTATTATAAAATCTATAAAAATAAGGTATGGTTTTCCTATTCTAAAACACACTTTTCCAATTGCTAAGTTCTTTCTAGAGTATTATGACTTGCATCAAGTAATAGTGACAGAAGGAATAAATCTGTTCATTTGTTTATGCCCACAGTTGAAAACAAAGTGAATATCAGCCAACATAATTCAGTTGACATTATTCTAAAATATCCTCTTCCCACATGAAACAGAATTTTTTATTCCCAGAAAACATTTACCCCAAGCTACAAACAATATAATATTGACTTTTTGTTTCAGACTACTAAATCATCATATTTAGGTAGATTGTAAATGCCAAATCAGGAATCTATAAACACATTGAAAAAATGAGGAACGTGGTGGAAAATACTACATATTCTTAAAAGGGCTGCATTTGATTTACTCAGTTAGTGATGGAGAGAAGCATAGGCCATGTTTACCAGCTTTTGCCTGAGCAGATGGCCATTTGCTTTAGCCCACTGGTTAACTTGGATTGTTCAGTGTGCATCCATGGCACGGTCATCTGGCCAAATTTGTTAAAAGAAGCTAAGGGAAGGGGGCACTCGGTTATCTAGTCTTCACATTTACCTAAGTGCCAAGTGAAAAATAGAATGACATTTTATTGTCTGATCTGACTGTGTCTGAGCTCTACAGTGATATTTAGTGTCAAATTATGATTTTCTCTTTATTCTCATGAAAACATTATTTTTATTAAAAGTAAGCCTTTCCCTTTTAGTTGCTAATGTATCTTATGTATAAAAGATATGATATGTTTAAGCAACAAAACCCAGTAAGACAAACTTTATTTATTGTACTTTTTTTTGCAAAGGGTAAAGTTTTTATTGACTCCTTTTTTTCTTGTATAAGCAATTATTACTGATACCTACAATGTCTCCATCACTGAACTGGGCAATAGAAATGCAAATGCAAAGATATTTCCTCTGCTTTCAAGAGGGTTGTAATGTCTTGGAAAAAAGTGTGAAATAAGTTTAGCAGGATATAGTTAGTACTTTAGTAGTAATTTGAATAATACCATGGAAAACAACAATTTTAAAAAATCTTATAAATTCTTGGGTTTAGCCTATATCCTTAGAGAGAAGAAACCTTTGCCTTAATTAGTAAGTGGAAGTTCATCTGGAAAGGGGATTCGCCTTGTACACAGGTGCAAAAACATCAAGCGTCAAAATGGTCTGATCTCTTTCAACTTATGCTGCTGCAGTGGCAGATGACTATAGTACTGGGGGGAGATGAAGAATGAAGGGAGATTCCCAAAGGATCAAAAGACATGGAGGTAAATGACCTTGAGTTTTCATCTCAGAAGTTATTTTTATTTCATTTTAATTTGAAAAGGTGTATAAATCTTTATCTATCACATCACAAACTGGAAGTTAGAATACATTTGGCAACATTCTAAGACACTGAAAGCATTTTGTACCTTTTAATGGTTACAAATATTGCTTAGATTTAGGCAATAGCAATCAGGAATCAGAAGACATTGAAATGATCTAAGGGAAGAATTGTGATCAACAGAGGTACACTGAATTTCACATCACAACACAGCCAGTCTTTCAAGGACAACAAAAGCGGCCAGAGCCACAGAATTATAATGATGAAGGAAGATCTGAATGAAGACCTCAATCAGAACCCCTGTCCTATTACTTCTAGATAAGGTTATACATTTTTTGGATGGAGAGGAGGCAATTCCATTTAATAAGTTCCGATTATACCTGCGCATTTGCGCATTACTTACCTTCCACTTCATGTATGGGCACAGTGGTTATTGGTGTAATATTTTCTTGCACATTTATTGGCATGTAGGCATCTCTCCATAAATATATATGGAATGAATAAATACATTGTAAATTCTACAAAGTAGTTTTCTTTCCCCCAGATTAATTGTTTATTATAAAGTCCACCTTAAAGGAATCCTGCTGCTCTTCTTGAGTAAAGGTCTCGGGAGTGAAAGGACCCACCAAACACGTGCAGCTACTGTTTACTTACTCGGGTACACAGACCGTGAAGAGTGGCTCGGAAACTGGGGTTCCGCGGCTTCAGAGACCCTCCCTGTAGGCTAGCTTCCTTTTTAACCTGCACTTCCTGCCGTTCTATAAACACAGCCTCAATTGACCAAGTATGTATTAATCTGGGTTTGTTAGATTCTTGTGGTGGGCATGAGATTGATAACTCTTTTGGTGAGAGAAGAGTTTGTGTGCGAACCAAAAAAGCAATCATGAGTGATATGTGTTCAATGGCTTTTGTGAAAAAAGTGGCTTAGTGTGCTCTATCTTTTCTAATAACTGCTATTCCTCAAACCCAGACCATGTTAAAGAGCAAAGAAAGGCATTCTGAGCCATTTTCAGAGAAAGAGGTAAATTTTAAAGTTTTCAATTGCTTTTTTTTAAAAAAAATAAAAAGGTAATAAATTTTACAGGACCCATCAAAGAATCCATATAGCCAAAAGCTAAAATAATCCAAATGTGATTGTTGTTATTTACCATGATTTATACTATGTATTGATTTACAACAAGAAATAACATCCTACTTTATTCTAAATCATGGAATAAAAGTTAAATGTAGAACAAATGATGAAAACTATATTAAAAAATGTTTTGTTTGTTTGAATATTGGCCAATCATATACATGTTATTCAGCCATTCATTCATTCACTCAAAAAAGCATTTCTTGCCCTGGCTGGTGTGTCTCTGTGGATTGAGTGCCAGCCTGAGAACCAAAGGGTCAACAGTTCAATTCCCAGTCAGGCCATGTGCCTGAGTTGCAGACCAGATCCCCAGTAGGGGGCATGCCAGAGACAACCACACATGTATGTTTCTCTCCCTCTCTTTCTCCCTCCCTTCCATTCTCTCTAAAAATAAATAAATAAATTTTTTTTAAAAAGAACAATGTTAAAAATGGTATTTTTTAAAAGCATTTATCTTCTACAGTTTGATATATACTAGGAATACAAATAAATCAACAGGTCCCTACCCTCAAAAAGCTTAAAACCTAGTGTATTAAAAATGAAACTTTTTGTTTTGTACATCACACTGGCCCATCGATCATCACATTTGGCTAAGATGATAGATTCACAATCATTGTACAAAAAGAAGTTTAGAAAAAGAATATCAGGAAGAATAAAAGGATAACAAAAGGTCTTATGTAACTTGTATTGATATTATTATTAACATCACTATTTCAGCACATTATTATTCTTATTATTCTTTTTTACCAGAAAGGGGCATTTTCTCCCCCAGCAAATTGAAATTCTGCTATTAGGATACTTCAGGCCAAAACTCACTCAAGAAATAACCACAGCCACATGGTGGTAAAGGAAATTCAAGATTCAAGGCAACTTAAATCATAAATATCTCAGTGCTCAAACTAATTGTTCTTTATCCGCTCAATACCGCCTGCTAACATTTTGCAATTGGAATGTTTTCCATCTGTGCCTTTACATGAATTGTGTGATTATAGCTGATGAAAACTATTATCACTCTGTCTTTTTTGTCTTTGCTCTGCTTTGTGTTGACACACTCACAACCATGAAAATGTTAGCTTGGTCATACACTTGATGTTATATATGCTTTATGTCCCCTGTTCAAAGTTCCCCATCTGTACCTCAAACAACTTTACTCAATTTAATTGCAACAGAGAATATGTACATACACACATGCTGAGAGAGTATCCATAGGATGGAAAATTGCAAAAGTTGTATTGGGTTTGTTTAAATATTCATGGTAATATTAAATATAAAACTATCAAAAAATGAAAACCAGAGGATGTATTAATTTAGCAAATATAGGTTCATGATATGCTTTCAATAATGTGTTTTATTCCATCCTCTCTCACATGCGTTTTCACATGTTCATCTCATAAGGCTACAATATTGCCTGAGTACTGCTCGAGAGGGCACCATTTACCTCATCAATACACCAGGACAACGTGCCCCAAGATCACAATGAACAACCTGCTGGGTTTAGGCAGCTGCACTGGAGTAAGGACTTCTGTATGTCTTTTCCCTCTCAGACCATGGTGGGGCCAAGTTAGACCAAGCTCAGGCTAGAAAAATGAAATATTATTGACCATTGCAATGCTTATGGTTCTGCACTTGTGAAAACTGAGTAACTGTGAGGTTGGAGAAGTGAATCATTGGAGTAAGTGGGAAAATCAAACTTAAGGAGCGAGTGACCAAGAGGTGATCTTAAAGTCAGAGAGGGAAAATGGGTATGTTGCAGGGTGTTTACTTTGTGTTTGAAATAAGAAAATAATGTCAATCATTCAATTTTTTTTTGTATAATGACTATATATACCTTCATAGATAATGTGATTAGAAGAAAGTTGGACTAGAAAGTAAGTCAACAAATGTATTTTATATTTCTCTGTCAAATTAATATATGTACATAATTTAGAGAAAGGTAGTTTCTCTAGCTTGAATGATGCCCATAGAGCAGCCTGTGAAAGATTTTTTTGTTTGTTTGCAGTTTAAGAGGTAGCATGACTGAAAGGAATGTGACTGTTTCCCCCTCTATGACAATGAGATAATGTAAATGTCCTTCCTTGGGCCCTTTTGAGGACTAATAAATACAGTCAAAACATGGAAGCAACTCTTCCTCAAAAGCCATAGTTCTTCATTCAGTTTCAATTGACAACCTCAGAAGCATAGTAAACAAAGACAATGCTGAAAATATGATGTATATGAAATCCATAGTTTTTTCTTTATTTGAGTAATTACATTAGGAGAATGCTGAGTAAATTAGTTCCTAATGGGCATGTGCTTATGATGGACTGAATGTATGTATCCACCAAGGTTCATATGTCGAAGCCCTAAGCCCCCACGTGGATGCATTTGGAATAAGAAAGTAAGTAAAGTGAAATGAGATTATTACTGTGGGGCCCTGGTCCGATATGATTAGTGTTCTCTTAAGGAGAGACACAAGAGAGCTCAGTCCGTCTCTTTGAGTGTGTGCACTAAGGAAACACCACGTGAGTGCATATCAGAAGGCAGCCATCTGCAAGCCAGGAAGAGAAGCTTCACCAGAAACTGACCCTGCTGGATTCTTGCCTGGGACTTCTAGCCTCCTAGACTGAGAAAATAAATTTCTGTTCATTATTTCTGTTGTTTATTTGGATGTTTAACATCCAATTTATCATAAACTCAGTCCTCACCTATGTATGTCACGACAGGTTCTGTTACTTTAAGCAAAACGGTATATAACAAAACTAATTTTACCATAGGCTAATTAATGTAAACAAGAGTTAAGGTCCTATGACCTCTCATCAAAATTATAAGAAAACATCATTTAAGAAAAAGTGTTATTCGAAGATCTACTGTATTTTGTTATGGCAGCCTGAGCTAATAAAATACTTTTAAAAAATGTTGTAGCTAAATATATTTGTGGATATAATTTGTTAGAACTTCCTTTCTAAAACAATTCATTGGAGAATTCTCATATACCGTAAGCATCTTTATTATGGGTATTGTTCACATACCCTCTTCACGTGTCTAGTCCTCAGGCACAAAATAAGCTATGTAAGATACCAAAACTTACAAGCTGACTGACCACTACACATTTGGTCTTTCCCTTGTGTAGCTCATGCTTCTGAGTTTCTCTTTCTAATTATTTATTTTTTTTCTTAAAAAAGATTAAAAATGATCATAGTGGACGGTACAGGTATTTCTAAACTTAAGCGATACAAATAGTTTATATCAATGTCTAGCAGTGTTGGTGGAATATTTATGTGGTTCAGTCAGTGGAATACAAGCTATTTCTGTGCTTGAATAGATTTGTAGCTGATTAAATTTGTGGCACACAATCTCTTCCTAGGAAATATGCTAGCTGTTTTACGATGGGGGTGTGCAAGCACGCATGTGTGTGTGCGTGTGTGCTTTCAACACGTACTGCCTATTTCTGTAGGATTATCCGGAAAGGCATTTTTCTGGAGAGCTTTATTTCTAAGCTTCACATGAACATCTGCAGTTTTCAAGGTGAAAATGATTCCTCGTGGATTGATTCTAACAACAAGCTGGGTAGTGCAAAGTGAAGGGGATTAAGGCAGACAATGTGACCACACACCAATTTCCTCCCTTACAAACCTTTTATATCACTTATCAGAATTTTAATTCCATCTGCTAAGTAATGCAGGTCCCCAGAGCAGAGGTTATGCATGCAGTCACAGGTCAGAGTCCTCAGCTGCTTTTTCATTACACTGCACACTGCAATTTCTGTGGGCCTCTTTGGTGATGGAGCACGGGATGTTTGAGTGAGATGGCTAATGCTTTTATTTATTTTTTAAATAGGAAAAGAAATCATGAATATTAAAGACCATTTGCCAATTCCTGCATATGGACAGGCCTATTATACTTAGACCCAAATATTCTCAACCTGACAATTGACATATTTCAGAGCAGCCACCAGTCCTTTCTATTGCACTATTTTAACATGATTTAAGTTAGGTATTTAAATATAATTCTTGGAAGGGAGAAGATATTTCCTTAACAAAGCTGCAGTACTCATTGGCAGGCTGTGTAGATGAGCGGTGTTCATGTCGATTTCCATACTTTTTATAAATGCCACCTGTGTTACCAGCATTGATTTGAAGATGATGTAATTTTCTTGCAAATCCATTAGTTTTATAGGTTTTTGGCAAGCTCCACTACTATGTTGATTAGATATAGTAACTGTGTCTGTTTAACCAGCATTTTAAATGCCTGGTTCGACTCTCTGTATTGGCTGGATAACAAGACATACAGTAGATGCTTTAGCTTAAGGTTTGACACATAGCTTAGTGTTTAGCCATTTGTGATAATAAGTACTTTAATTGTGGAGTTAATTGTAGGTGCCTGCAAGACATGTCTTTATGTGATCCTGACAAATAAGATACGGATTCTCCACCCTCTTCAGGTGGCTTTATTCTACCATATTTTCTCAAAGTGCAGTCCTCAGACAAGTGATAATCAGTATTAGCTGGGAACTTTTTAGAAATACAAAGTGTTGCTCTCACCCTAGAGCCACTGAACCAGAAAGTCTGGGATTGGGGCCGAGCAATCTGTGCTTTCACAAGCCCTCCTGGTGCCGCTTCCCCATTCTGCTTTGAGAACCACTGGTATGAGAATTCCTGACACAAGGGTGCTGCTATATCCTTGCACTGAACAATTCAGTGTGAATCACATTAGTAATTACTCTTAATAAAATAACCTTCTATATCCAAATTAGCTAATGCTGGAAAAATAATTTAATAACCATAAAGGGCTATCAGTCATCTCTTAATTTCTGAATATTTATCTTTACCCTGATAGGTGGTGGTTTATTATAAATGTATTAGGAGGAGGTTTGGGGTGAGGGAAAGCAGCTAATCTTTATTTTTCTTATCTCTCCTCGCCTCCTCTTTTTCATTATCTAAAGAAGTTAACATCACATGCTCCATTAAACAAGATGCAGCTTTTATTATCTTTTATCTCTGCTGAACCCTTTCTATAAATGCTATTTGATTACTCTTGCATGTTGAGATAGACATTTAGAATAATCAAAACATCAAGAATGTGATGCTTGGTTAATCTAGGGCAGTGCTGCTTCCTGGACATAGAGAAATGAGTGGAGAGTAATGCAAATATAAGTTCTATTGGATGGGTGGAGGTGATGTTGTGCAGAACATCTAAGGTGAGAGGCTTGATGCAAAAAACCCAACAGAATGGTAATAAATATATTTTTCTAACAAAAGAAGTGTTAAATTCCCTAAGGAACAAAAAGAGCCCTAATAATTTAGAGATCTGAAATTCGATGCATTTTAATACTAAACATAGTTAATTTAGTTGTTCATTTGTGTAAGCATTCATTCATTTACCAAATATCAGTTGAGTAGTTTTCACGTTTTATCGTTTTCTGCTTTTAGCTGAGCTGAAACTACACTTCTAGAATTCTTTGCCTTGCATAAATCCAGATTAGTGTGGACCATAGACAAGGGACATTTTGCGTGAGATTCAGGAGACAGAAGTGAAAAACAGCCGCATTCTCTCCAGGGCACTATGTCACTCGCCCCTTGACTCTTTGAGTTGGACATTTCAACAGCCAAGGCCACGGCACTTGCAGATCCTGTTGGACTCCTCCCCCCAGCCTTTCAGATTCCTGCACCACCTGCAGGTTTACTAACTATGAAAGATACTCTCTTCTCCCACCTTTCCAACTGTCATCAAAGGTACATTCCTAAAAGCTGTTAAAGACCAATATGTGCTCCAGTCCGTCCTTGCGCATTCCAGCCTATCCTCAGGGTTCTCAACCTACCCCTACTTAATCCCCACCTTCCACTTCTCACCGTCTTTCCTTCAGGATTGCCTGCCCTGCCGATGGTGGACCATGGATCCAGACCCAGGAGCAACAGCTTTAGACAGACAAACAGACTCTTCGACCAATTCTCACAATTTCATAAAGTCAAATCTCTATAGTACATTTTTTGTTAAATGTCACTTTTAATGTTTCTACTTTTCTGAATAAAACTTAATACCAAATTTTGTACTAAAAATGGTTCCAGAGGAACTAAATCTAAAACTGAGAGTTTCTCCAAATTATTTCTGAATTTCCATGGAATCGATTCTCTGCTTTGTTTAGATTTCAAGGTATTACTGGTTCTATTTCCAATGACAAAGGGGCCAAGGCATGCAGTGGCAAAGCATTTACTTATTACCTACAACCACACACATTTAGAAGACAAAAATTTAGTGATCAAGCATATGGTTACGAAACTCAGGAATCTCTTTGACTTATGAGTCATGAAAATGTATTTCTGGTTCATATTGCTGGAAGACCTCTGCAGGGTTGCTGCAGCTGTGCTCCACCTGTCTCTTCACCTTGTGCCTCAGGCAGAAGGAGAAGTGCTGATCTGGAGAAAGCACTTCTCACAGCAGCGGGGACAGCACGAATGCTGGTAAAGGGAGTCTGTTCCTTTTATAGTCTAGGCTCAAACACAGCATTGGTTACATGAATTCATATTTATCAGGCAAACATGTTCACATCGTCAAAACTGAATTCTACGGGACAGAAATGTATCATCCTCTTCTGAAGAATGAAGAATAAATAGTGGCCAATAACAGTGCAACCCAGCAGAGTAATTTATTAGAAGGCTTGAAACAAGGTTGGTTAGTATTTATTAGAGGCCTGGAAGATCCACTATCAAACTATCTCAAAGAACAGAGCAAAGAATAGAAGATGAGATGAAAATTATAGTGAGAATAGAAAATAGATGAAACTATTAGTTCCGGGGTGAGGGTAGCAATTATAGAAGGGCAGCATTACTGAAACAAATAAGAAGGTAAAATTACCTTGAAATAGACAGCTGTGATTTTGCACCAGGCTGTATTGATTTTTTTTTAAAAAAATCCTATGTAAATCCTGCTAAATTTTCTGCCACTGAGAATGAATTTAAAAATAAATTTAAAAAATAAAAAAATTTCCAGCAGAATTAATAAAATATCCTCAAAGGAAAAAAATAATAAAAACAGGCCATCATCAGGCTTCTCATCTCTAAAACTGGGAGACTAGAAACAACAAAAAAAATGAAATAACAATATGTAAAGTAGTAAAAGTGTAAAGGGCTGCTGTCTACTGAATCCTACACTAGCCAAGATCTCATTCACTGGTGAAAATGAAAGATGGATATTTGAGGTTATGCAATACTTCTGAGAGTCTTGTTTCTCATTTACAACAACAACAGCAATGTAAATACCACAGAAGAAGACTGAAAATTGTAAAGAAGAGAAAAATATAGCAAAAAATGATATATAAATCTTTAAGGAAGTATGTAGCTAACTAGCTATATATAGGTGGGTATAGAAATATATGTATAAATAACAATATGCAGGGCTTCATTTAGCCCGTAACTGTACAAACAAACTTGCAGTATATGGGTGGCATCTGTTTCTGAGTTTGGTGTCTCAACTGCTTGGGCTGGCTTCTATGTCATTGTTGTGCTTTGAATACAGGTAATGGCATGTAGGTGTCTAAATACTTTGGGGATCTGAGGTGGTGTTGCTTACAGGGGCCAGAACTAGAAACCTGTAAATGCCCATCAATAGGAAAATGACACTGTAGAAATTTGTTTTTTGTTACAACTTTGAAATATTTTTGTTTAATGTTCACAAATGCTGACATAGTTTTAATCTAACAATAGAAATACACTATTTTTGCACACATGAAACATTTATAAAAGTGACTGCTCTTGAGACTCCATAGTAAATCTCCAGCGGGAGCCTGTATGGGAGGCAACTGATTGATGTTTACGTTTCACATGGATGTTTCTCTGTCTCCCTCTCTCTCATATCAGTAAGCATGTCCTTGGGTGAGAATTATAAATAAATAAATAAATAAATAAATAAATAAATAAATAAATAAATAAATACAGTAAAATTAAATATAAACATGAAAAGATTCCCAAAACAACACTGAGGATATCAACAATGGCAACAATAAAAAAGCATAAGTAATTCTTGAATTTAATATAGAATAATAATTAATTTTTAAGTGTCTAGAAGGAGTCTACCAAGATGGCAATATAAGAAGGTCCTACCTAAGCTTGCCTACTTCCACAGATATACCACATCTGTAGCTACACATGGAGCAACTTCTCCTGAAAGAGATCCAGAAACTAGCTGTGTGGTGCTAATATCCACATAATTACCACCTCGAAATGAGTAGGAAATACTGAGACATGCTCGTCTCAGAAACCAAAAGAAAGCAGGGGTAGTTAGTATACCTGATTAGACAACATACACTTTAAGCTGAATAGTGCATCAAAAGGCAAAGAGGTCATTTTATAATGATAAAGGGGTCAAATTCATCAACAGGACATAGACTTTGAAAATATTTATGCACTCAACATTGGGGAATATATATATTTATATATGTAAATATGAACGGGTCTGAAGAAAGAAATAGGCAGCACTACAATAAAAGCAGAGGACTTTAATATCTCACTTTCAATAATGAATACATCATCTGGGCAGAACAAAAATAAGTAAACATTTGACTTAAACTACATGTTAACATAGGGACCTAACACACATATATAGAACATTCTATCCAACAACAGCACGTATTTACTTTTCTCATGCACACAAGAAACATTCTACAGAAAAAAATCATATGTGAGGCCACAGAACAAGTCTTAATAAATTTAAAGAGATTGAAATTATATCAAACATTTTTTCCAGCTACAAAAGTATGTCACTAGAAATCAATTAAAGGAAGAAACTGATAAATTCACCTATATGTATATTAAACCACATGCTTCTGAACAACCAGTGGATCAAAGAACAAATCAAATGGTAATTTAAAAAATATCTGAAGACAACTCTGGCTGGTGTGGCTCAGTGGGCTGAATTATTGTCCTGTGGATGGCAAGGTAGCAGGTTTGGTTCCTGGTCAGAGCACATGGCTGGGCTGTGAGTTTGGTCCTGATTGGGTCATGTACAAGAGGCAACTGATTGATATTTCTCTCTCACATTGATTTTTCTCTCTCTCTAAAGAAAAAATAAATAAATAAAAATATAAAATAACTAAGACAAACAAAAATGTAAATACAACGTAACAAAACCTATGAAATACAGCAAAGGCAGGGCTAAGCAGAAAGTTAACAGTGATAAATGCCTATGTTTAAAGAAAAAAACAACTTCAAAGAATTAACCAAACTTTACCTCTCAAAGAACTAGAAAAAGGGAAACAAACTAAGGGAGAAATTATTAGAAGGAAAAACAATAACTGTCAGAGTGGAAGTAAAATAAAGACTAAAAAGACAAAAGATCAATTAAATCTAGGTATAATTTTTAAAAGATAAGCAAAATAGACAAGCTTTTGGTTAGACCTACCAAGAACCAAAGAGAGAAGACTCAAATGAAATAAAATAGGAATGAAAGATGGGAGGTTACAACTGCCACCATAGAAACACAAATGATCATAAAAAACTGCTATGAACAATTATGCACCAACAAATTGGAAACTATCAAAGAAATGAATGCATTTCTAGAAACACACAAAATACCAAAACTTAGTTATGGATAAATAGAATATCTGAAGGACCAATTACTAGTAAAAGGATGAATCAGTAATCAAAAACATGCCAACAAAAAAAGCCCAGGGCCAGATGCTTTCATTAGTGAACATTTAAAGATGTACTAACTCCAGTCCTTCTCAAACTCTTCCAAAAAACCCCCCAACAAAACAGAGGAGGAAGAAGCCCTTTCAAACTTATCTCATAAAGGCAGTATACCTTTGATACCAAAGACACTATAAAAAGTAAATATATACATATATACACATATATACACACATATATTTGTATATGCACATATACTTGTATGTATGTGTTTATATACAAATATTCCTGATGAACATAGATAAAATATCCTTAACAAAATATTAGCAAACAGAATTCAACAGCACATTCAAAAATTTATACCTTATGATCAAGTGGGATTTATTCAAGTGTCACAAGGATGCTAATACCTGCAAATCAATTAGTGTGATATCCCACAATAGCAAAATGAAGAATGAAAATTATGATCATTTCAGTAGAAGTAGAAAATATTTAAAAATCCAACATTCCTTTATGAAAAGAATAAAACCTGTCAACAAGGTGGCTATAGAGGGACTATATCTTAACCTAGGAAAAGCCATATATGACAACTGCATAGCAGTGAAAAGCCAAAAATTTTTCCTGTAAGCTGAGGAACAAAACAAGGATCCCCTGACTCTTGCCATTTTTATTTAATCTAGCAGGAAGTTCTAACAAGAGCAATAGACAAGAAAAATAAGTACAAGGCATCCAAACTGAAAATGAAGGAGTAAGATGGTTATTATGTGCAGATAATATAATCTTATATACTGAATCCCCTAAACTAGTGATCTTCAACATATTTTATCTCATGGTACACATAATGTAATTACTAAAATTTTGTGGCAAACCAAAATACATATTATATTTTTTGCTGAAATGACCAAAATTAGGTATAATTTTGATGTATTCATACTGGACAGTTATTTATTGTGTTGGCTGTTGTCATTTTTTTATTCAACAACCTAAGGGAAAAGGAGTCCAGTGCTCCTGACTAAATAGTCAGGCATTGCATGTTTTAAAAATTCCTATGGCACATCAGTTGAAAGTTGCTGCCCTAAATACTCTATCAAATAGCTATTAGAACAAATTAATGAACGTGGTCAAGTAGCAGTACGCGATAATCAGTTCTGTTTTAAAACACTATTGGCGAACTATCAGAAAGAGGGATTTAGAAAACAACCTTATTCAGAATTGTACCCAAAGAACAAATAAATTTAGGAATAAATTTAACCAAGGAGGTGCAAAATCTGTAGATTAAAACCTGTAAGACATTGGTGAAAAAATTATGATGAGATAAATGAATGGAAAAATATCAGTGTTCAAAGATTGGAAGAATTAACATTGTTAAAATATCCATGCCACCCAAAACAACCTGCAGAGCAAATTCAGTTCCTATCAATATTTCATAGAATTTTTACATGCATAAAAGTTGCATGGAACCACAAAGTACCCCAAATAGCCAAAGGAATCTTGAGAAAGATTTCAGAAATTATCACAAAGCTATAGTAATCATAACAGTTTGGTATTGGTGTAAATAAAGAGATGTAAATTAAATAAAACAAAATAGAGAACTCATAAATAAATCCACATATATATATAGTCAAATAATTTAGGACAGTGTAGCCAAGAATATACAATAGGGTGAGGATAGTCTTTCTGATAAACAGCATTGGGAAAAATGAGTAACTACATGCAAAGCAATGAAACTGGATATCTATCTTACACAATATACAAAAATCAGCTCAAAATGGATTAAAGATTTGAACATAAGACCTGAAATTATAAAATTTCTAGAGAGAAACAACAGATAAGTTTCTTGACATTAATCTTGACAGTGGTTTTTTCAAAACTTGATATCAAAAGCAAAGGCAACAAAAGCAAAAAAAAAATAAAATGGGACTACATCAAACTAAAATGCTTCTGCAGAGCAAACAAAACTAGCAATAAAATTAAAAGGTAACCTATGAAATGGGAAAACGTTCACAAGCCACACAACTGTTTAGGGGTTAATATCCAAAGTATGTAAGGAACCCATACAACTTAATAGCAAGCAAATAACAAAACAACAACAAAAATAATAATATAAAATAAAAATAAGTAAAAAATAAAAATAAAAAAGGGCTTCAATAGTAATTTTAAGAAGAACGCTGGAATAGCATATGAAAGGATGGTCAAGGATGCTTAATAGACCTAATCATCAGGGAAATGCAAATAAAAACTGCAATGAGATATGACTTTACACCAGTTAAGATATCTGTTTTCAAAAGACAAAAGATAGAAAAATCATGGTAAGGATGCAGAGATAAGAGAAGCCTTGTTTACTATTTGATAGGAATTTTAGTTGGTATAGCTACTATGGGAAACAGCATGGAATTTCCTCAAGTAATTAAAAACAAAACTTCCATATGATGTAGGAATTTCACTTATAGGTATATATCCAAAAAATTATTATCTTATAGACATATCTGTACCTCCATGTTCATTGCAGCACTGTTTAAAATAAGTCTACCTGTTATGGATTTATTTTATGGAAATAATCTGCCAACAAATGAATGGATAAAAGAATGTGAGATATAGATGTACAGATCCAATGAAATATTATTCACTTTTAAGAAGGAAGAAATCTTGTCATCATGACAGTGTGGATGGCCCTGGTGGGCATTATGCTAAATGAAATATACCAAAGAAAGACGAATACTATGTGGTATTACTTATAAATGTGGAATCTAAAACAAACAAACAAACAAACAAACAAAACCCAAATGTCATACATCAACAGAGCAGAAAAGGCATTGCCAGGGGTTTGGGCTGAAGATGTGAGGATATGGGGAAGAGGCTGGCAAAGAGTACACAGTTTCTGTTGCAAGATAACTGAGGTCTGAGCATGTCATGTGGCACATGCTCAGTATAGTTGATAATAATCCTGAATTGTATAATTGAAACTTGCTAAAAGAATAGAACTTAAAGATTCTTAACATCCCCCACCAAAGGAGAAGAAGAAGGAGGAGGAGGAGGAGGAGGAGGAGAAGAAGCAGGAGGAGGAGGAGGAGAAGAAGAAGAAGACACGTGAGGTGATAGATTTGTTAATTAACTCACTGGGGGGTGAACCCTTTCACAGTGTATACATACATCAAGCCATCAAATTGTATACTTTAAATATTGTACAATCATATTTGTCAATTATACCTCAATAAAGTTGAAGAGATAAAATTATAAGTATCTGTATTTGTAAAGCAGTGAAAGTGTTTAACCTTCTCTTACCTCTCAACCTTCTGATTTTCTGGTAGCATTGTTCATATTATAATAATTTGGTAATATTATGATATCATTAATACGTATTATTTTATTATTATGTAATGTATATAATACTGTTGTAATTGTGTAAATGTAATAGTATTATAACATTATCTTATAAAATAAATTTTATGTTCATATTACATATTATTTATGTAACAATAAAATGTAAAACAAGCAGAAGATAACCAGTAAGAACATGCAAATAATTCATGGGTTAAGGCAAAAATAATGAAAATTATAAAGTGTTTATAAGTGGAAAACAATTAAAGTCCTTAACCTCCTTTCACTTTCTACCTACATATTTCATGAAATATTCACATGTGTGATACGTATCCAAGTTTAGAGGATTTTATAACATTAGCATTCTCTAAGAACCACTCTAACCATTTAATTCACCTTAATTAGTTCTGTATTGAAATGAACCTGATGGTAGTCTCTAGTGTGTTTGCCATAGTTTCTCTATTCGTCTTTTGGTTGGTTAAATTGCAACACCAAGAAGTCTTCTTCCACCTCCATTACCATCAAGGACTATGGCTATTAATATTTCTGAGTTTTTATACATTTGAAAACTTCTCTCTGTTGCCTCTACATAAAAACATTTTGACTCATACATGCTTTTCCTGAGGACTTTCTATTACTTGTTTCACTCTCTACCATCATTTAATATTCCTGTGGAGAAGCCTGAAGCCAAGTTTATTGATTCTCCTTGTTTACACCTTTTCTAATGTCTGAATCACCAAGAAAAATATTTTTTTTTTGTCTTAAAGTTCAACTCCTTCAAGGGCATGACTTAGTATTAACTGCCTTGTATCAATTGTTCCTATTTCATCCTGTACCATTCAATTTGCAGATTCAAGTATTATTTGTTTTAAAATTTTTTCTGCTTCTATTATGGTAGAGAATATAATTCAATTCTAATTTTCAGTTTTTTTCTAAAAATACAATTATATGTTTCTATATAACTTTTATAGCTATCACTTTCCACTTAAAATTAATTTTGCTCATGCTGTCTTCTATATTACTGATAATTGTTTTCTGTCATGTCTTTTGAATTTCTGCTGCTTTCATGTGGTTTTTATCTTTCTTTTATTTCTGTTGTTCTTTTTTATTAGTTTAGGGAAAATAGTACATTAGAAATATGTATCTTTTCCTGAAATAATTAACTAAATATTCCAACTTATGGCATTAAAATGATTTGATCTGCTATGTAGAGAACTTAATTAGAACATGTGAAACAAAAAGTCCAGAGGGACTCAGATATTATTTGGAGGAGAGGTGATTGGTACTCTGAATATGAATATCAGTTGTAATGGAAAAAACTGCTGAGATAAAATTTGAAATATAGTACATAGGATTTGGAGATTGGTTGTATATAGTGGATGGTGTTAAAGGAAGTGACTCTTAACTGCTATTAGGATTACATTGAAATCTTCTACTCATTACACTTTTGCTTAAAATTACATATAACTAATCAATGAGGAAATCATGATGGCAAAAATAAACGATATACTCCTAATGTAGTCCTCAGGACCAGCTCTACAGAAAGTAGTATGTATGTATGTGTGTGTGTGTGTGTATTCTCCACTCTTCAACTTCTGTGAGCTAGCCCTAGTATGCACTTTTTCATTTTAATAAAGTCTAAAAAATAAAATGCCATTGAGATTCAAGACAATGATTTTGTTTTTAATTGTGAAAAGACAGAGAATTCAATATCCAGCAAGAGGTTAGGTCCTAAGCAGGAAGCTTTAGATACTGTAATTACCTCAAAATGCTGGAAAACCATATAAAGCATCACTTTAAAAGTGTCGATGAGATGGCAAGTGATTAAGAAACACTCAAGTGAGGGAGTGAATAAATGTGGGACCACAAACAGGTGAGCAGAGCTCCGGAACCGGTTTAGTCCAAGGGAATTCAAGAAGCCAGGTGAACTATCATGTTTCCCAGGCCTCACAAGGCTTGGAGTACATGAGGCAAAGTCCCTGTTAATAGGTTTCTTTTCTCAGAAATCTTGGAGGTCAAAAGCCTATGCCTTTAAAAAGGTGTAAAAAAATTAGAATAAAGCAGTTCCCTAACCCATCCACCCCAAATGGACTTCAAGGAAAAATTCCATATTTTGACCTTGAGGCTGATCTGGGATTGGGATGACACTGAGAATGCGTATCCATAAACAAGCTTTCATTCAGACTTGCAGGCTGAATCAATACCTCTGTGGTCTGAAAACCACAGCCAATGGTTCAGATTAAAGCAACCCTGGATTTGTACTTATCCAGGAGTCCTGGAAGGCACACAAGGACAAAACCTCTATGGAAGGTTTCAATGTCTTCCAGACCTCAAATAAATTATACAAATATAATCCTTAGTAAAATGAGCACAATGAACAGAATTAATAAATTTAGAAGGAAAGAAAACACCATGAGGAAAAGCCAGCAGAACAACAGACCACAGAAACAGATCTGAAAATACTTTAGTCACCAACATAATCAAATCTAAAATATTAAATAACTATGTTTCAGGAATGTAAAAAGAGAAAATTTGAAAATTTTAAAGAGAATAAAAATCTATAAAGAGTACTCAGGCAAATTTGAAACAGAATCAGGTAGTACAGCCAGAGATGAAAGAAAAATGAGAGAAATTTTAAGTTAGTCAAGTTTAGTTGACAGATACGATATAGCTGAAAGAAGTAGTTATCTGAAAAACTGTGTAAAGAAAATATCCCAAATATAACAGATAAACAGATAAAGAGATGGAAACACCATTGTGTAAAAGAAAATGACTGAGCATTTTTCTGAATAGATGAAAGGCTAAGATCTATAGATCCAGGAGTCTGAATGTGAAGCATGTGGTGAATAATAAAGACATCTATGCCTCTTCACACCAGAGTGGCACAGCCATACACCCAAGGCAAGATGGATTAAAAGTGTTTTGTTATAAGATGATTAATTTTTTTCCTAATTTTTATATAAATTGACTCATGACTTCTCATATGTCTTCATTTCTAAATCTATGGAATTTTTATACGTGATTTAGTGATTTCTCAATTTTTGTGTGATCAGAAAACATGGTCTGTATTAAAATAATCCTCTTAACCTTGATGAAGCATACTTTTGGGCACAGACTGGTCAGTTTTTATAAATGTTCTTTGAGCACTTGAAAAGAAAAGTCTATTCTTTACTGCATTAGATTAAGCCTGTTAATCATTTTATCAGTCATTACCCAGTCCGAGAAAACAGAAACCACACTAGATGTTTTGAATTAAGAAGGGTTTATTTAATACAGAAGTTTGCTACAACAGTATTGCAAGAGCTGGGAGAGCAAAAGGGGAGAAGCAGGAGATATTACTGGAGCTGAAGCAGCTACTTTGTTTCCTGGCTGCACTTTTTTTCTACTGAGTTTAGGTGCTAATGAACTGCTGAGGCAGCATGGCTCTCCCTGACCAGAAGCCGTCACCCTGCTAGTTTCAAGACAGGGTTTTTCATAGCCAGTGCTACCAAAGCTGCTGGAGCCTTCAGGAGGAGCCTTCAATTAACCTAAATCACTTTCAGCAACTTGCTGCCTTTGTACCATCTGAGTGAAAGCTACCTTGCCACTGCTGTTGGTGGTGAAGAAGTTCTGAGAGTTTGCTGGAGTCCAAAGGTGCCTGTTGTCATCTGTGATTGCTGTTACCAGAGCCATGATGGCTGCTTAAAATCCTTTTCAGAGAATGCTAACATCTCATTCATCTCAGTGTCGGGATCCATTGAAATCACCTTTTTTTCTTTCAAGTTATGATTTTCTTGTTTTTGCTACAATGGGCGATATTCTACTGTATCCTTTACATTTTTGCTGTTATGTTAGGAGACTCTGGGTCTTATTTGAATCTTGTATTTTACTAGGCATTCACGGTCTTTAGGTTTGTGATGTGGTCTTTGCTGACTCTGGTCCAATGATAATTTAATTTCAGGTCCTTTATGGTATCTCCCACTGGTTCCTGATGAGTTATATGAGGAAGGCAAAAGAGGACCAGGCTACTCAGCCTCTTTTGGTGTGGGACACATGTGGTGAGATCTCAGACTCCAGCTATCCAAATGTCTCATGAAGAGGAGCATTGCAGCACATGTAGAGAAAATAATTTCCAGGACCAGGCCACTTGCTTTGGCTGAATCCTATTTGCCAGTTCTACCCACTAGTACTGAGTGAAGAAAGTGTCTTGGACTCACAGGAACAAAGGGGTTCCTGGGACAAAGCTGCACTCTCTAGCTGGATCTCTCTGGCCAGATCTACCACCCTCCTTGGTATTTTGATGGGAAAGGAGAGTGCTTCATCTGGCAGCTAATCTTCGATGGGGTCCTCTATGAACACATCTCATTAGAGTTGTCGGGCCTTGAGACCTGTTCTTTCAGTCTAGGAGAAGGAGCCTACCTGAACTGCTCCCTTTAGGCAAGTCCCTTGACTCAGGAGAGTGCTGAGTTGGGTGGTCTTCTGCTGGATTGTGTTCCAAACCACCTCACCATCTTCTTCCATCTGTCCTAGTTCCCCTTCATTGACCATTATGCTGTTTCTAGGTTTCATAGTTGAGAGGAGCAAGAAAAAAATGAGTCAATGTTATCTCATACAGACTGGAAGTACTCTTGCTACCTTCTAAACTGTTCACATATGATTTATATGCCCTCTTGTTATTTAGATATTTTAATAATAAATTAGAATTTTAAAAGTAAGATGTTTACTAGGCTTAATATTTTTAATTTATCAGGAGACCCCTTAAAACTTACTATTGGATCATTTCCAAATGCAAAACAGGTTGCATGTGAATAAAGGGATTTTTCCCTAGCTGTACATTTCTAACTGTAAAAGTGAGATCCAACAAGCATCTTCAATGAGCTGTGATCGTTCCTCACCTGAACAGTGGCTTCGTTCACACTTTATATGTAGTATACCTTTGTTCTATTGGGTTTATAGTATTCTAAATCTGTTTTTTAAAGAAGGTATGGTTTTTAAAAAGGATTGACTAATTGATTTGAGAGAGAGAAGAAGGGAGAGAGAAACATTGATGTGAGAGAGAAACATCAACCAGGTGCCACCCGTACATACCTCAATCCCCAACCAGGGATTTTTGTACCTACAAACTAGGCATGCTCCCTGACAGGGAATTGAACCTACAACCTTTTAGTTCATGGAACGATGCTCCACCAACTGAGCCACATGGCCAGGGCTTATTCTGAATCTTATAATTTTTTTGGAAATAAAGATTTATACATGTTTAAAAGCCATACAATAAATTGTCATAAAATTAATTGATTCTTTTTGATGAACACCTGTTACTAGAGCTGAAGCAGCTACTTTTGTTTTTGGCTACTGTGTTTAGGTGCTGATGAACTGCTACAGAGTTTAGGTGCTGACGAACTGTTGAGGCAGCCTGCTTCTCACTGACCAGAAGCCTTCACTGTTTTCATAGTTTGTTATTTTAAATACATTATTCAAGTTTTTCATCATAACAGACCTACAAGTATAGTATTATTATCTCCATTACATAAGTGAGAAAACTGATGCTAATTTTTCCCCGTACTTTTTCCATGACCATAGAGCTATAGAAGTGGAAAAACTGGGAAATGAGCTCATATCTCCTTTCAAAGTACTTGTTCTATACACTGTACAGCTTCCTTTGTAAAAAATGACAATATCCAATTAATACTGTATAGAAAAAAAGTGTTACTAAGCTTATCAAATTTATCTCTCTTCTTATATTTTTTCATAAATTCAAAACTAGAATTTCTATTTTTAGCAGAAAGTATAAAACATTAAAAATAGGCAATCCTGCAAAAAGAAGGGTCCAAGACATCTTTCTCTCTTTCCACTGCTTTATTTTTTAAAATCCATTAGAATCAGAAATACATTAGAATCAAAATTGAAAACAGATATTTGACTGAGGAACATAAATATCTTATTAAATTAAAAAACGTTTTCCCATAATCTCACTACATATAAGAAGAGAGTAGATATGAGCTTCCTTAGTTTAAATTGGATAGTATTACTTTGAGCTTGATATAAATATTTTTGGGGAAAGAAGGTTAACTGCATTCTTAGAAAGATTTATGAAAGTAACTTTTCTCAGTGAATTCATAGAATTTTCTTGTAGTTTTAATCTGGAATATTTTTACAAAGTATAAACATTTCTAAGTGCTTTGTGAAAAGAAATTTCATTTTGAGATGGGACATTTAAGACAGTTTACTTTTTAATATATTTTTTTCAAGGTCCAAGTGACGTTGTACCTGTGAAAAAGAGTTTCCATTTTGTAATCTCACAGAGAGCCTTCTATTTATTTAAATGTCTGAGCTGTGGCTTGTTAAAAAGATTTCACATACATCGTCCTGGAACATACAAACATCTAAATAAAACTGGATGTATTTTTCACTTGGAGAATAAAGGTTAAAAACCAACCAACATTCTTCAGCTTTTATATCTATAAATTTCACCATTTCAGCCAAAAAAAGAATTCTTTGCGAAAATTTTAAAATAAAAACATACCTAATATATTTTTTATGGTCTTCCTTTAAAAATTGGAAGGGCTTTCAACATTAGTACACTCAAATAAATAATCCTTGACCAGCCATTTTACATCTCCTTGGGTCAATGGTAACCAGCCAAATCTCACATAGTGCTTACCTTTCTTCTGAAAATGCTTGGATAGAGATGTTTCCCTACTGAATATTTCCTTAACCCTTGTTAAGGCTTCAGATTTTTGGTTTTCTTTTCTTTTCTTTTCTTTTTAATTTAGCATTTAACAGTAGGCTTTGAAGCTAATGCCCGTGTATCCCTGACCTGTTGGCTATTTCTTGCCCTAGGATTTACTGTAGTAAGTCTTGGCCAGTAGATTAATTAGCAAAAGTATTTTCTGCAATCACGTATTGAATTCTGAGCTATAATCTGAAGTCAAATATTATCAGTGATTTGGTTATGAACCCAAAAGCCAAGAAACTGGCTAATCTCTGGAGGATGGTGCCCAACAGCTCTCTCATGAAGTGGGAGGATACACATACTATATATTATATTTAATGTACAGATATATAATATACACAACATTTAAAGTATACATATCTTTTTTAAGTACTAAAAAAACCAAAACACCAAAGCTGATTCCCAACTCTTCTTGTTTAATATCATTTAGAGATTCCTAAAGCAATCACTAAACTTAAAAGTACTCTGGTTTTTGTTTAAAGAATATCCTTTTATGGTAACACTTTACTATACATAAATAGCATTTAAATAGGTTAGGTGGTGATGAAGAAAGTGACTTTATGAAATCAAAGAAATATAGACATTTAGGTTTCCGTACTACATACCATTTATAGATATGGAAATAATATTATGTTGACATTCATTATATGTTTTTTTCCTTTACATATTGTAATTAAAGATTTACTTCTTTGTTTCCATGCATAGCCTTTCTACATTTTGCCCTGCATGAATACCAAATTTTTCTTTGGTTCTTCCCGAAAATGTGTTGGTGGTTGTTGGGAACTGCCCTGCCTTATTTCAGAAGCTGTAACCCACTATGACTAAGGCTGAGTGAGAGACCTTGGGACCATAGGCCACTAAGGAGGCAAAGCTTATCTCCCTGGCAGGGGTGCTGCCTCTGCCCCCTTTACTTCACCCTGCCTGGCCCCCAGTGCATGACCAGTTAGACAATGATGGGTAAGATTCCTCAAGGGAGGGATGACCTAAGACAAGCATGGTCATGGGGAGCCCTCAGGGAAGGACTTGGGGGGCTATAGAAAAAGGGGGTGATGGACCCTTGGCCCCCAGCTTTGACATAGTCTGAGTCCTCATTTTGTCTGTGAGAAATCTCCTAATTTCTTGGCTGCCTTACTTCCCCTGCCTGATTTAAACCTGAAACAATGACAGCGGGTGGTGCAAACCTGTGCTGGAAAGGGCAGGTTCTCCCGGGACAATCAGGCCTAAGAAAAAATGCATAAAATCCTGGGAAACCTGCTTTGCTAAGAATGCCCTCAATTTTCTGATAAAGATCTGAGCATGAAATAAGTTTGTTTCCCAAAGTTTTATAGCCCTTTAGCTAACAGACCCTGTCTCAGAATAAACCCCCATAGTTCTTTGTATGTTATCTGTTGTTCGATCCTTACTGCCAGACAATGATTGATGAGCGTCATTTGTATTCCTGTGCAAATTGAACCCAATAAAAGCCATTGAAGAAAAGGCTCTTGGCCCTTCTCCTTTGAGAGATCAGCCACCTTTCCTTCCCAAGACGATCATGTCTTGGTAGACTTATTCTCATCCATGGTGGCCGGGGGTGGGGTGGGTGGTGGGCCCTGTGGGCAGAGCCCCCCCACAGGTGTTGGTTGATGTTTTTTGGCTAATAGTAAATTAATATTCTCTACATACATATTTTGATCTCAACAGACATTTATTAGGTATCTGTTGTATGCCAGGTCATTGGTCTCAGAGCTGTCCCTACCACATTTAATCACAACACAATGGAAAGGTCAGAGTTTAGACTGATAAAAATAAATGCAACTTTTATCCTATTCTTCATTGCATCCCTATGTCCTTCTCCTGTAATTAACAAATCCCAAAACATTATGTCTGTCTGATATAAATACCATATTGACTGTCTTGTTTTAATTACAAACAAATGATGTCTCCCCTCCATCACTTTTTTTAATTTTAATTTTTTGAACACATTTATTCTGGAAGCAAAAACTAATATAAGCAATTAAATAATATCTGGACCTTTTTCTTTATTGCTCAGACTAACAACTGAACAATTTTTGGTGATAATTATGAATTGATAACAGACAACATATGACAAATATATAAACCACATATTTGTTTTTCTCTAAATAATGTAAATATGTATATCTACTCTCCCTGTGAGCTTTATTTTCAATTGTCTTATTTATTATAGTTAAAAACAAATACAGTAAACAATAAAAATAAAATATAGTAAAATAATAAAATAAAATAATAAAATATATTGCCCTATAAAATAATATAACTTTAATATATTAGGCACATATTAACAATAATCTACAAGGTTTACCTTGTTAAACAATTGACACTGATATATTGATAATTAAAAGCCATTATTAATGGGTATAACTTACTTTAAAAATATCTGTTGCATAAATTTCAGATGTTTGGTTTTATTTTTACCCAATGACATGTTTTTTTCACATTATTTTTCTTTTAATTAAAAAGATGTTGCTCTAATTTCCTCTTCAGCTCAGTAATATTTTAACTGTTAGAGATTTAAATGAAATTGCTCATTTGTTGGACTCGAACTATTACTTGAAGGAGTCTGACAGGGCATTTTCATAGTGTAAGCATCTAGTGCTTAATCTTCAGTGAGGTCACGCAAGTTTATGTGGGGAGATATTAGGAAGCATGATTGTTCTTATTATTTCCCTAGGGCTTAAGTCAGTGCTTTGCACATAGTTATCACCCTATAAATGATTGTTGGATTAGTGAGTGATGATTACAGCTATTCAGAATATCAAACCTTTCCTATCCTTTGATTCGCATCCTGCTTCCCATTAGGTTACCAGAAATTGTGTTTCTTCTCTGCTTGAAAAAGCAACTGTACTCACCCAGATGGTTGCATTCATGCAGATAAATCCATAACCTACTCATTCCTTAAATCCATTTTTAATTAACAGTTGTGAATATTTAATTTTCAATGAAGCCTCAGCAAACCTCAAAGCACCCCTTCTTATTTTTGAGAAACTCAAATGGTGGTAAGACTACAACATCCCTTCAGTTGGAAATTAGTGCATTCATTAAAGGTGTTATTTAAACAAACAAAATTGTTGCGCTTTGTAGCATTCTATACTGTCAGCTATGGAATCGATGGCAATTTATTTTCATAAATTTGATCTTCTCATGAAATGCTATGGCTCACAGGGGAAGTGCTGGGAAGCTGTGCCTGTGCAGTCAGGCTCCATTATCCTTGCAGCAGGGGTTCTCCAACCAAGTCACTTCATCTGTTTGCAAGATTGAAAAAGCCCGAATGTGGTGGATTGTCAAAGAGCCCATCTGTGTAATGTTTCAGCTCTCAGCCACTGGTCTCTTCAACGCCAGTGATAACTAAATCTCCATGATATGCTAGAGGCATGGGCTGTTTTACTTGCATCACCAGGAGTAATCTTCTGGTGACTCCACAGGTGGCCAGAGTGTGGTCAGCAAGCACTGGGTTGACTCTTAAAGGATTTTAGCAAGTTGAATATTAACCATGACGAACATTAAATAACCCAAGATGATAGGCTTTTTGTTGTTACTTTAGCTTTTTCTCACAGCCCATTTTCACTGTTTCACATAAATGTGCACACTGTACTGTGGGGCAAACACATGGGACTACTGGAAACCAATAACTCTGGAGATCACCATATTGAATGGAATTAAAGTTTTTAAAACGATAGGATTATCACAACCTTTATGCCTTTCCCCCATTTCAGATTCTTAAAAACCATTAAAGGAAGATATTTTCTGCTCATTCATGGTCTATTACAATGAGGTCAGAAGTTTGATTTTAAAGATTATGGTATTTCAGTTAGAATAAATTTAATTGCAAAAATCATGCTTCTAGCTTTAGCTGGTGTGGCTCAGTGGTTTGAGCACTGGCCTGCAAACTAAAGGGTCACCAGTTCAATTCCCAGTCAGGGTACATGCCTGGGTTGCAAGCCATTTCGCTGGTAGGGGTCACGTGAGAGGCAACCACACATTGATGTTTCTCTCTCTCTCTCTTTTTCTTTCTCCCTTCTCCTCTCTCTAAAAATAGATAAATAAAATCTTTTCAGAAAGTCATGCTTCTATCTTCAAAGAGTATAGATGGAAAAAGTGCTTTCTATTGTGCTGCCAAGTGATAAGGAGTGTTCCATGAAAAATCTTGCTCTTGTCATATTAGACATAATGTAATATTTTAAAGTTAAGTTTTTTAGGTATCAATACATACAATAAAATTCGGGGTACATATTTCTATGAATTTTGGCAAATGCATAAATTCATATCACTACCTTCATAATGAAAACATAATTTCCATCATATCAAAAAATTTCCTCATGCTCCTTTGTAGTCTATGTCCTTTTCCCTCCCTGACTCTGCCAACAATTAGTCTACTTTCTACCCCATTGTTTTGTTAGAATGTTAAACAAATACATTTATACAATATTTAGTTTCTTGGGTGTGGCTTCTTTAGCAAATCCTCATGCATTTGAAAGTCATTCACCTTTTCACATGCAAGAAAAGTTTGCTTTATCGTTTAGTAGTATTCTATTGTGTAAATGTAACATTATTTGTTGATTTGTTCTACAGTTTGATGGGTATTTGAGTTGTTTACAAATTTTGATAATAAACCTGACCTAAACATGTGTGTGTGTGTGTGAGTAAATGTATATATATATTTTTTTCTTTTATTTTTCTTTAGGGTAAGTGTGATTGCTGGGCTTTATAAGTGCATATTTAACTTGGTAAGAAGCTGCAAACTGTTTTCCAAAAAGGTTATGCCATATTTTATTGCCACCAGAAATTTATGAAGTTTCTATTGCTCCATATTTTAGCAATACCTGATATTGTTATTTGGTTTTTACCACTCCTATAGGCAAAGTGATATGTCATTAAAATTTTTATTTGCATTTTTCTTATGACTAATAATGTTGAGCATATTTTGATATGTTTATTTGTCACCCATGTAGTGTCTTTGGTAAAGCATCTGTTAATCATTTTAAATATTTATTTTTATTATTGAAATATTAATTAGAGTTCTTTATCTATTATGAAAATCAGTTAGTTATCATATATTTATCACATGTTTTATAAATATTTTTACCAGTATGTAGTTTCTTTTCTATTTTCTGTAGAGTAGCTTTCAAAGAGAAGTTTTTAATTTTTATAAAGTCCAGTTTAACAGACAATTTTTCATAACCATGTGTTTTGTCTTCTACATAAGACAATTTTAATGTTTGCTAACCTATGATCTCAGGAGCTAAGAAGAAGTAATACTCAGTGTCTTGCATTCATTTGTAAGACATGGTGATTATGTATGCACAGCAGGACTGGAGGAGGTGGGCTCTGAAACCTGGCCCATGTCACCTGATAGACTATGAGCAGCCTTGGTGGAAGTGACTAGTTCACAGTCTGACTGCCTGGGGGTAAAAGAACAGGTAGGCACAATGTCCAAAAAGGCAGAGCAAGTCCATTGTGATCCAGGTAACAGTGAGAACACAGGTGGATGGAAATGGTGTGAGGGATTTGAGTGCATGAAGCAGAATGTTGTTGCTCAGAAAATCTGCCCTCTGATGTCAGGAATTCAGCCATTACGATGAGGCAGAGCAGGTATTCATTTCTGCCTCTCCTTCTGGGGAAAACTTTTTCTAGAAGGGTTAATGTGCACCTTGAAAGCCTGTGATGTGTTCTTGATTACAAGATCTCATGTCTTAAAGCATTGTTTTTCAAAGAATGATTTCAAGTCCATGTTCCTCAGAACCACCTGAGTGGCCATTTAATATACAGATTCCAGGGCCCTACCTCAGGCTTGTTGGATCTGAAGTGTTTGGAGGATAGCCAGTAAGGTTCTGGACTTTTTACAAGCTTTCTGCAAGATGAGTAAATTATTCCACTGACCTCAGGTTTAACAAATATTAACATCAAAGGATTGGAAAGAGGGAAGTTATGAGGAGAGGCAGCTGTGTGTTTTTATAGAGTTCCTGCCTATGGAGAGATTCTTTTAGGAGCTGGATTTGTGTCTGATTCTACAAATAAAATAAATCAGTAATATTTCTGCAAAGGCCAAAAAGGGAAAGGTGGATAACATTTTGAACTAATGTATCAATATATTACAAAATATGTGATATAATATATTAAATAAATGGGTAGTATAGGCAGAGTCATTTACACAAATTGAAGCTTCAGTAATTATAAAAACTATATAAATACAATAATCTAAACAATCTTAACTGTAAAATTTTGGGATTTTGTCTTGAATAAAATGCCTTATTTCATCATTTCGAAGTGGAAGCATTATCTCTAATAATATATCAAGAAGCTATGAAGTATTTAGGTTGTATTTAATATTTAATTGCAATAACACAAAAATATAAAGGTACTTTAGTCACTGAAACCTGGAAAGCTTTTGATGTGGACGGCCATGTACATTAATTCTTAATCAGAACTCCTAGAGGCTATTTCATGGTTTTCTGTCTTATTTCGGGTATTATACAGTGCTCACTATCATGTTAGTTTCTAAATTCCCGATTTTACACATTTGAAATATATCTTCAAATGCAAGTGAAAGTTTAGCCTGTATATATGAATAAGATTCTGAACAGAAATGCGGTTTGCAAAATAAAACAGCAAGCAGTTTAAATCTGAGACATAAATTCTGACCTAAAAATATCAGCGACAGGCCATTATTGAAAAGAGCCATAGACAATGCTGTTTAAACTGCAGAGCTACGAGAACAGGGAGCCTCCGACTCTTCCATTATGCTTCTTTCACGAGTGAAAAAGAGACCTTTGCCCTTGCGGGCGGTTTTGTTTCTATGTTCTACCCCAGTAACTCACCAAAATGAAAAACAGACCTTGAGTCTGTTACAGCGTTATTTAAAAAGAATAAAAGTCATACGAGTTACTGCATACAAGTGAATCTGGTTTGGTTTGGTTTTTGCTGCATCGTAAGTTAACAAGGTGTCGGATGAACATCGTGACCCCATTTTTATCTTAAGCACACTAAATCCATAACTGAGAACAGGGCCTCCTTCTGCAGCTCAGCAAAACTGGATGCGGAGATTTCACCAGCTCAGCTGCTTCGGAGGGACAGAAAATCTCTGTATCCTGACTGTCATCTGGTAAGAACATTTCCACACTCCGTGACTCACGCGAGCCTTGATCCCACGGTGCTTTTACTTCCCACTAATCATATTCACAACCCCTGCTTCCTTTGCCCAAGTGTGGAGAATCTACCATAAAGAAAGTGCACTTTCAGCTCTACTTTCTCTCCATGCAGCACTTCCCTGATTTTGGAAAGAGCTCAACTCCTTGCCTCCCATGAGCACACAGAACAGCAGAATGGAAGAGTGAAAACTGCCAAAATGCTAATCGTGGAAAAAAAAAAAATAACAAGATCCAGATGGGACAAAATGGACATATTTCATTTATCCTGGGAAACTCTACAGTATATCATTTGTGATGCATAATACACTGAGTCTTGGTCCTTTATAAACAAACACTACAGAGGCATATGTCACAAGATTATAAACAGTGTTGGCCATAAATTCGATGAGGCCTACCCTCCGCGTTGCGCACACGGCTGCGGCTTATTCAGCGGTATCCGGGGCTACGGTCTGTTCCCTTGGCTGCTCATCAAACCTGTAATCTCAGCTCCCCAATGCGGCAGCGTCCCAGGGGATCAATTCACCCTAATGCGACTCAGAGGCATTTCACACCAAAGAAACTACAGCTCATTTTGAGCGGGCCACGCTTACTTTGGGGAGCCACGCTACAGGCAGCAGGAGGGTTTCGGAAGAGCTAGAAAAGCAGCTATCTTCAGTAGGAAGGAATGGGTGTTCAAAAAAGCTAAGATTACTAGGATTCTGCTGCCAATCCTCAACCTCGACCCTGATACAGGAGATTTTGGAAAGGACTACACAGTCACCTTTTACCACATTCTTTGGGTGACTCTAAGAATGGATCCAGGAAACATGCTTGGGGAAACACTGAAATAGATAAACGATTAGGTATCTGCATTTATGAGTATTGAGCTACTTCTGAGTCACTTTTTCAGCCTTATTTAGGAAGGAAATTGTTCTCCATTTTAGAGGAGTATAATAAATGTTTAATAGACTGTAACTAGCCACTTAGGGTGGAACACCCTCAGTAATGTATTACAAACAATTACATGCATTTAAAAAACACTAGGCACTAAAGGTATTATTAATAAACAATTTCTTACATACTTTACATGGCCTGCTTTACCTCTGTACCCCATGTGCATGGATTGTCTATATGTTAATATCCAGAATCACTTTGCACTGTCCTGACTGATTTGAGAAGAAACAGAGTAGTAGAACTTGGAGTTAGATTCAGGGTAAGTTAGCTAGATATATGACTTCATGGAAATTACTTTTAACTCTTCCTCCCATATCATTCATTCATTCTAAAACTCAAGGTCTATGTGTAACCATGCAAACTGGGTTTCAGACATTTGGTGCCTTCAGTTTACATGACCCAGCGATTTGTGTTAAAGAAACCAGGTTTTTATTAACAGGGCTCCAACTTTGAGAGTGGGCTGAGAGCACTCTTGCTCTGAGCCCTTCTCTCCCACCAGACCCAGAACTTCTCTTGCTCCTCAGACTACAAGCCAAAGCCATGCCCAGAAGGTCTCCACCTTCTTATCCGCCCTTAAGCAGGCCATGCAAACAGATCTCCATCCTCTTCGGATTGTGCACTTGTGGGTTTCAGAGTCGCCATCCTCTCACGGCAGCTCTCTCCTTCAGGATCTGGGGTGCTGCTGCTCTCAGTCTCCATGAAGCTGTCCTGAACCATGTGCCATGCTGCACTGGATCATGGCGTCCCAGAGGCTGGAGCCCAGGGAGGCACACATACCTTTGCTGGACCCTACCTGCAGGAGTGGGCTCCCAACCATGTGGGATCTAAGCCCCTGGTGGGCCCAGCATCTTCTGGTCACTCTTGTCCATGCAGAGAGCAGGGCCAGAGGCTCAGAACATCCAGATGCCAAAAGCCCAGGGAGAGCTTGCACCAAGTTCCAAAGTTTCACACCAAGAGGCCCCGTACCAATGAAGGGACTTCTCCATACCAAGCACAGGATTGAGAGAGAGAGAGAGAGAGAGAGAGAGAGAGAGCACATTTCTGTGCCTTTTCTTTAAAAAACAGACCCCCTTGAAATCCCTCGTGTGTAGGAAGCCAGTGGGAGTGTCCAGCTTTTCCTACAGTGTGTCAGTGTCTGTCATTCATTTTTGTCAGCTCCACAGTGTCTTTGACCTTCTTTTGGCTACCATATTTAGTCAGGGCAAAAGATTCTCAGACACACCACAAAGCTCAGAGGGGCGCTATTTGAGTTTCTCCCCACATCCTCCCCCTAGCTATGTCATGAGTCACTCTGCTCCTCCTCCTTTCTGGACTGCACCTAGTCGTTAATCTGCCTTTGTTATGCAATATGCCTCAAAGGTTGTGCTGTCTGCTCCTGGGGCACCCTTCCCCACCCCACCCTGCCTTTTTTGCAGGATTTGTGGTCTGGTTCCCCTGTTTCCCAGGGACCTGTGCTCTGACCTACCCTATTGCATATATAACATTGATTGCAAGTTGAGAATAGGATGGGGGTATAAGAGGAATTTAGAAATTCACCAGGTGAGGTCAGGGAGTTTCTAGTGACAAAGGACACAGAAGGGCAGGAAATATTTGGGGGAGGGTATTGACTCTACCTGCTTTTTCCCAGGAAAAGTCAAATTGATGAGTAAGATGGAAGTAAAGAAATGTCCTGCATCTTTACATTTATTTTTGGTCATTGCTTTGCATTCTCAATAACTTATGATTTAATTTTTTTATCAAAATGGTTCTTTTTCATGTAATGTACCTCTATAGACCTGGCATGTAATTGGTTTGCCCAAAAATTCTGTATTTTTTCCCATAAAATAAAAGACACATTTTCACCAATAACTTTATTGATTTGGATGTTTTGAGTATGTTGGCTATTGTGGCAAACATTGATTGTTCTCAGTATCTCAGTTTTCTCACTATCAACTTCAACTGGTCTACCTGACCACGGGGCATTGTCCAGTGAGAAATATCCAGTATCAAACTTTGCAAACCACTTTTGACACATTTGACCAGTCACAGCACAATTTTTTTTTTTTTTGCATTTCAGTTGAATGTTTGCCTTTCTTGAAATAATAAAGCGTAATATGCCAAAAATATTGCTTATTTTCTTCCATTTTCAATGTTAAAATGGCTACACAAAAATTCATCAATTTTGATAAGTTTTTTTTTAAATGCATGCTGATATGACGGCTGTCATAATACAATAACAAAATTGTTTTGAATGAATTTAAAGACAACTGAGCACCACTAGAGCCATCTTATGGAAAGAAAAACAAACTTTTTAGCCAACCCATTATTTTGTTTTAGACTGATAGAAGGCATTGCCTACTTAATTATCTTTTATCTCCCCCACTCTTGAGTCTTCAATCCTATATTTTTTCCAAAATAGTGATTACGGAGAAAACAAGACAAGATGCATGCGTGCCTTTTTCTACATCTGTATGGAACTGCCTAAAGTTCCAGGATATTTATTAGTCACATAGCAACATGATGTGACCCTGTAGCTTTTCTCTGAGTTAGTCTTTTTTTTTCCTGAAAATATTCTACAACTTGTTATCATAGCAAATTGTAGGAATATCTAAATCTTAATCAATCTTGATATCCTTGTCCAGATCTGCAAAGGACTGCAAGTTTGAAAATCCCTCCCCTCCAATTCTTATGTTAATACTCCAACCCCAAGGTGATGGTATTAGGAGGTGGGGTCTTTGGGAGGTGGTGAGGTCATGAGGGTGGAGACCTTCCTAAATGGAATTAGAGCCCTTAAAAGAAAAGGCTGTAGAACTTGCTGGCTCACTTTGCACTCTGTGAGGATTCAAAGAGAAGTCAGTTGTCTACAACCCAGAAGAGGGCTTTCACAAGAACCCGACCATTCAGCACTCTGATTTTGGACTTATAGACTCCAGAATGGTGAGAAATAAAATTTTCATATTTAAAAGCAACCCAGTCAGTGGTATTTTGTTATAACAGCCCAGATTGACTAAAATAAGATCAAAGTTTATAACCGAGGCAAGAATGACTAGATATCATTCTCTAGAGACATTCCTAAAACTCCCAACACTGTGACTTACAAGAAATATCTTTTAATTTCCATATATTAACTTATTTCACTTTGTGCTCACTTTATCTTCAGTGGAAAAGCAACCTGCAGTCAAATTAGTTTTCCTACCACAGTTTTTTTTCTCTGTGGCATCTAAATTCTGGGAGTCTGCATGGTGTCATGTTAGTGGGTAGGGGGCATCTGATTCTTGGTTATTATCATTGCAGCTGACATCTTTTGAGGTATATTTTATATCACCTGTTCTGTAGACTTTACCCCACGTAGGGAGCTGTAGGGATGTTTCATGCTTCTGACTACAGAAGATCTCCAGTTCCAGCTCTGTCTCAAATTGCCACCTATTAGGCTGTAGAAATGTTTAGCTCTTTCATGTACTGGTCTGGGACATGGGAAACTCTGCAGATTCTCTGGGGCAATGAAAGGTCCTTTAACACATCCTTACTCTTCTAGGATACACAGGAAACTTTTCTCCTCACATGCAGAATTTGGCAGTTTCTCATAGTCTCTGTGGTTGGAAGTCTTCTGTGCTCTAAGATTTCCAAATTAACCCAAGAATTCTAATATCACCCCACCCCAAGTAAGCCTGGGGAAAAGGGGTATTGGTACAAGAAACTTCTCATACATTTTTTTCTATTTCTTTTTCCTCTTATTCATTCTCCTTCCCTCCGAATGTGGTAAATTTTATCTAGAATTTGGGAGTTTAAAACAGTGTTCTGGCTTTGTATTCTTTCAAGTCTATTTTTTTCCTGGGTCTTGGATTTTGATTTAAAAATACAAATCTAAGAGTTTTTGTTCCTCTGTTACGGTCTTCAGCCTGATACTTCTTTTAAGGCAATGCTGGCAGAATGTTTTGTTCTAGTTTGGTTGAGGTTGGAATGAGGGAGTGAGTGGGGGAAAAATGGAAGTACAGAAATAGTGGGAAAATCATACTGGCTAACAAAACTATTTCTCATCACATGTATTTGTGATCTCATCTAAAAATATTTTTAGGTTTAATCACTGGAAAGTACAAAGGATGGTAGAATTGGCCGTACAGGGTCAACGAATGAAATGCATTGTGTGAACCAAATTAATGAATTTGATTTTAAAAAAAATGTGCCTTGAATTTAGGCTTTCGTTCAGTTCCCATAAACCAATTATATTTAATTTCACAGAGGCATAAACTACATGGAACATTGAGCAGACTAGATAATAAGTACAAGGAAAATTGCAGATCTCTTTTGTTTTGGAAATTTCAAGGTTTCAGAGTATATAAATGACACTTGAAGACTAACCATGACTCTTAATCATGAGTATTTGTCTTAGTTTTTGGTGCCCTAATTCATTTTGTACATAGGCATAACAATTTCTTTTTATTTCTTTAGAAACATGTTCCTCTTTGTACAACTTTGGTTTGAGCTAAACCTTAGAGTCATTAATTGCTTTTCCCTTGGATTTATTTAAATCTGAGTCCCCTGAATCATGGAAGCCTAGACTTCCATTTCCTCCACCATGAAGCTGCTGGGGGAAACCAAACAGGCTGGCAGCGTGTTCAGTGCGGCAGAGCACACAACGTGTGGTGGGACAAAGAAACAAACACTGAGGTCTGGACTGAGTGCACACAAAGCTCAGAGGGAAAGGGAAAGAAGCAATTGTGGCAACAAAATGTCTCCCGTTTCGTGATCTATTTTAGGCATATTGTAGAATTATAAAGGAAAATTTCAAGACTTACTCCGAAACTTCAGTTTTGTTTCTTAAACTTTCAAGAATCTGAACATCTAGAAGTTACCGATATATGTTGACTGAAATATATATATGTGTACTATGACATATATATGTAGATATAGATATAGACATGTAACATACTTGAGGTAAGAAAGGGGGGAAAGGAAATTAAGGTATGTTGAGCACTAACTATATAAACAACATTTACATTATCCTTTTGGTAAACATCGATTAAATTCAATATACATCACACATTTATTTTTGTTATTTAGTATAAATCAGTGAGCAAATTTAAATATAGTCCCTGCCTTCACTGAACTTGCAAGCTAGTGGTAGACAGTTCAATCAAATTACCTTACAAATTAAAGTAAAATTATAATTGTGTGAAGTATAATAAAGGGGAAGACTTGAAGGTACATGTTCTATAAAAACATCTTCCAGAAGTGGAACTGAGAATACTGCCAAAATCTGTAAGTAATGCCTTCTAAGTCTAAATATCAGCATGCAACTGACATTAAATAATAACAATAACATATTTTAGGTTACTTTTAACAGCCATACTAGTTTTAAAATATTGAGAGTTAAGAGTTGGTAAATAGTTGATTCTTAAAGTGTCTTAGTGCCTATCTTCCCTGCCTATTCCACCTTCTCTTCTGGAATATTCCAGATCATCTCTAATAAGACCCACACCATAATCCAGCAACTAACAGGTTAACACTTAATAGATTAGAGTCTCTAAGATGTTTCTTCAGTGGTGAGCCTATGTTTTGATTTGATCGGTTCCCATTTTATGCTTGTTAAGTATTTTTAATGTCACCCCTGGCTATATAAAAAAGTTTAAAATACAGTGTTTTGAAAGGCTATTTAGCTTCTAAGCAGAAAAGCTACAACTTCAAAGCAGAGAAGCTGTAATTGGGAGTTAGCTTGGAAAGTTTGTGTGGTAGGAAATATACAGTAAAGAGAATAAATGTGCATAGCCCCTGTGGTGTGAAGGATCATAGCACACCTGCAGAATTGAAAGGCCAGTGTGGCTAAAGCTCATGGAGGAGTATATAATATGATAAAATATGGCTTGAAACCAGACAAGAATCAGATAATGTAAGGCTTTGCAAATCAAGCAAACATTTTTTTTTCTTCAGAGAAGAAAACTGCAATAAAGGAATTTATGTCACAGGCAGTATGATTGTTAATTTAGTGTCATCTTGACTGGATTATGGGGTGCTCTGATAGCTGGTCAAACAGATTTTCAGGTGTATCTGTGCAGATGGTTGTGGATGATATTAGCATTTGAATCTCTAGACTGAGTAAAGAAAGCATTTTGCTTTCTAGCATGGTGGGCCTCATCCAATTAGTTGAAGGCCCTGTAGGACAAAAAGCTGACTTTCCTCCAAGAAAGAGGGAACTCTTTCTGCTTGATTGTTTTCAGCTGGTACATTGATCTTTTCCTGCGTTCAGAACTTGAACTTAAACATTTGCTTTTCTTAGGTCTTGAGCATGCTGACTTTCCGACTAGAACTTACACTATTAGCCTCCTGGTTTTCAGGATTTGGCCATAGACTTGTACTGTCAGCCCTTCTGGGTTTACAGATTTGGGAACTTTTCAATCATCAGTTGTCATAATTGGATGTGGCAATTCTTTTCATAAATCTTTATATAGGGTCTGGCAGAAGTAATGCTTGCTTAGGTGTGGTTAGTAGGATAATAATATGGGTGTATTAATTTATAGTTTTAATTTGAACATTTTACCTAACGTTTCATATGGTGTGCTTGAGTATGATACTGTTACGTTACAGAATTACATGCTTATAATTTTATAATAAAAGATTTTGTAATAAAAGAAGGGCATTATTTGTGCTGGACCCTGTATCTCTTATTGGTTCTGTTTTGCTGAAAAAAACCAGACTAACACAGGTACCATAATCAAAATTTGCATTTGAGAAACAGTTTTGATTAAGGTAGAAAGTGAAGATGAAAAGTTTATTAGGAGGCTAATGAGTTAAGAATAAAGGTAACTTGTTCTACAAGAGCAGTTTCCAGTGGGAGTGCCAAACCCACTCAAGGACAGCTTTAGAAATTAATAAGAATGTTTTGTTCTGTATTATTGTTTAGGGGGTGGGGTAGCTACTGGTTACACACTTATTGGTAGGTGGGGTCCAGGTCTACTAGGCATATCTTGCAATGTGTAGGAAATTTAAGCTTAAAGGGGCAATTGTGTGTGTCTCACAAAACTTCACAATGGCACACTAAAAAGCATAGATTTTCATATAAACGAAAAACCTGTGTAGACTCTAATTACATTTTACATATAAACAAATACTATTTTTGCATGATTTATGTATACACTGAATTTTTCAGGAATGCATGCATCTACTGTGTAACTGGAAATAAATTTTACTGTAGTATGGGAAGTTACTAAGAGTTTTGGCCCTTTTGGGAAATAATACCATTACCATTAGTAATATTGTTCCTGGTATTTGAGTCCAATACAATGTACCTGTATCAGTCTACCTTTTTCGCTTTCAAATCTAGAATGATTACTTATACAGCTGTAAATGTCTGACAGTATTTTTAGGTCTTCTGGTCTAGGTACTCTTCATATTTACAGATTAAAATACAGATTATTTTAATATAAGTTTTCTAGTTATACTTCATATTACAGTTAAATTTTTTGAAGTGTTATGTGTAAGTTGGGCTATATTATATATGGATTCATTTCAGTATATAAAAGGAGGTATTATAAAAATATTTTCTATAAACAGGAGGCATTGTTCTGAGACAGTTGGATATCACTGGCCTTAGATTCATGCTTCTATCAGTAGGCATGGGAAAAGTCGATAGAGGTCAAAGATGTTTTAGAACAGGAAATTAACAAGAACTGACGTGTAACTGACTGTGAGGGTGGGATAGGTTGAAAGAGAAGGAAGAATCAAAGATGACTTATGGATTGTGGCTTGTACACATAAACGGAAGGAAGTATTAGAGGATTGTGTTAGAGGACTCTGGAAGAAGTCTCAGCTTGGGAAAGGTCTACATGTATTCAGTTTTGGTGACCATTATGAAGTCACATAGGATGATGTGACTAGGTATTAGAGAAAAGGTCTGGGGTAGCAAGATAAATTTGAGAGTCATCACATATGGTCAAAGGGAGGCCATGAAATTAAGTGTGTGATTCCATTTCGCATCTCCATTTGTGCCATGGAGAATCCTAACACCTAATGACACTTAACATTAAATTCTTACCAAAATGTGTTGGAGAGGCATGACTTACTGTTCCCATTTTATATTTATGTATGTATGTATGTATGAATTGACTTATTTACATATTTACTTAATTGAATTTATTGGGGTAACATTGGTTTGCAAAACCATACATGTTTCAAGTGTACAACTCAATTAAAAAAATCATCTACACACTGTATTGTGTGCCCATTGTTGCATACAAAGTCTTTTTCTGCCCTATTTTTTACCCTGCTCTGCTCACCTCCTCCTACCCTGCTACCCCTCTTCCCCTATGGCCATCACTACACTGTCATCTGTGTCTTTGTATTATGTATATATGTTTTTGATTAATCCCTTTACCTTTTTACTGTGACTTTAGTCATAGTGACTTCAGTCACCAATGGAGGAAGCAGATTTGGGGATTGTGGATTGAAGAAAACAGAGTCTAATCCATTTTCCATTCCTTTTGAGTGTATTAGTGATCAAATAAAACCTCTCAGTGAATTAACATTGGGAGGGACATACAATAAACTAACATTATATTATAGTTGGGAGCTAATTCTACATTGGTCTGTTGTGTTTCTGACTGCCTTTTTTTCTGGGTGTTAATGACAAGAACACTTGTACTGTGATCATCTTTGGAAGATAAAGATTGTCTCTCCCTCTGGAACAAAGAGTAGGCATGTTTATTGCATGCTATAGAAGAACCTTGGTTTGCCTAAGCTCAGGGTATATCTCCTGTAACCCTGTATAGTGGGTATGCAGGCATCCATTCAAGTCCATTAACATCACCACCATGGGACTTGAGGCAAGGGGAATTGATGTAAATATGCTGATGTTCATGTGGCTTGCTGTGTTATAAGTAATAACAGTCTTTCTCCTCCTCAGTCTGATGTCTTCTGCCAGCATACATAAAATGGTGGTAGTCTGACCTCCTGTTAGCTTGCAAGTAGGATAAAAGCTTGAAAATTCTCGAGGGAGAATATTACATATATTATGTATATATACAGTATACGTTATTTTATACATATACATACATATACATGCATACATATATATATATATATATATCCATCCTTTGTAGGGCATTTTAGGACTTCAATTTTAATTCCAAGTGAAATGGAGAGTCATTGTCAGCGGAATGAGATGGCTTGACTTACATATCAAGAGAACCACGTCTGCTGCTCTGCTGAGACTGCCCTAGAGAAAGACAGTGGTAAGAGTAGAGTCAATTTAGCAGACATCTATACTTTATTGGCCAAGGTCTTTAGTATATAGTTTACTTATAGATATTTAGATCATGATAAGACAATCTTGCTTTGAAAAAATTACTACTCTATTATGTGTTCCCTGCTACTCACCTTACAGTGCATTTAAATGCCCTGTTCATAAACTATGAAAAATTAAATATCGTGAGTATCCAAGAGCAGTGACCATTTTTCTGAATCTTTAGATTATGTCATGATATTCATTAGTCAATAAGACCATCGGTGACATAAACCAACAGCTTTGATGAGGGTGATGATGGATGCTGAAAAAACAGGTGAACAGCATTTACCAACCAAGTTAATGTTAACTATACCAGGCATCAGGCTTTTATTAAAATGCTAATTACTTTGGGGTGCTAATAGACATTAGCACCCCAAAGCAATAGAATTAACTCCGCAGGTGCAATACATGGCTGTGAATGAGGGAATTATTTTAATACAATCTACTCTTTCATTTTCTTGCCTATTTAGACACAATATGATTGGAATTCCATTTGTTCCCATTGGCACCTGCAACATCATCTTTTCTAAATACTACAAAATAGATTTGCTACATCACTCTAACCAGGAAACTTCATTATAGTGTCTCCAAGGTGCAGGAGAAGAAACCACTTTGTCACAGCGTCAGCATTCTAACAGCCCCTCAGTAGGTGGTTCACTGACTAATTTGAACCAGAATTTCATCATAGTCTTACAGCAGATTTGAGCAGAACGGTAATTGATATTAAATCAGTGCCTGTTCTAAATGCAAGTCTGACTTCACCACAGAGAGAGAGCAGGTGGGCCACCCTCCACACGCAAAACATTACTGGGAACAAAATGCTAAATGATCGGAATGAAAGTCAAAGGATGGGATTTGGAGAGAGTAGGCAATTTCCAGTTTGCTTAGGGTAAGCAAAAATTCCCCAGTCCACTGCTGACTAAATGGGTTAACAAATTCAAGTATTTTCAGGTTAGTGGGGAAGAAGAATTTGCAAATGAACTGACAATAAATTTAACAGGTTTTTAGCCTGAGGTGGTCTGAAATTTTGAACAGCACTTGCCGAGGAAATGGGGGCGATCTCGAGGCCAACATTGGTATTGGATCAGCTTTGCTATTTCTTAAAGACCTCTGGGTTCACTTAATCTCCAAATTACTGTTGGTTACTTCAGCACATTTCTAATTGGGTCACAAAAATAGGTGAATTTCCTCTGAGAAAACATTATATACACATAACAGTTTCACACAAATCAAATATTCTGTTTTCTGTCTGCTGTTATTCAAAATATTGAAATATGCCATACTCATAACACAGTGAAATTATTCAACCTGCAAGGTGAAGCATATTCAAATATGACTTAAAATGCCTTTACACATTGAAGGTATATATTTCACACAGAAATATATATGTTCACGTATTAATAAAACTAACTGGATTTTCTACATTATATCTCAGGGGATTTTTCACATTATGTTACCAGCCTTTGCTATAATGTTACATTACAGGCAAGCTTTCTACCCAGTGGTTCAATGAGGGGAGACTCCGATACACTTCTGTCTTCATTAAGCTTGTGTTACTCCCCACAGAAACATGATCCGTGCTTTCCACCTCTGAAGCCAGGATATCATATGCCAACACACATGTAGTCAGAACTATAGGCCATGTAACTGTTAAAGATAGGCCCTAATATAAAATTGCATGCATACAATTTCTGCTTTGATACATGCTTTTTTCTTACAAGAAAAAGAATTACATCTTTTAACTTCATCCGGAGGAAGTACTTTTGGGCCAACCCAAACCAGGATGCTTTCGGTTTAAGTGAGGCACATGGTTAGTTTGTAGAGCTGATGGTCTTGCAAGGGCAGAAAAAAGCATCCATGACCTTTCCCCAGCAGGAAAGCCCTTGCCATCTCTTTTTACTTACAAAGGGGATAGGAGAGGGTTGCAGTGGTTTTTGACAAGAAGGTTACTTCTTCATTGTAGCAGGCGTTGATGGGAAGTCAAAGCTGTTCATATCTAAGGGTGGTATTTTCTCAGGGAATTTGGAGTTGAAGCAGTTTGTTGAGAGTGAGGTGGGAAATGAGAAAGTCATAGGTTTAGGAAAAGAATTGAAGGTTTAGCACTGGCTAAGCAGGGAACGAGACAGTAACCTTCTGAAGAAATCCATGCAATTCCAGGACACCTTTAAATCTCTCTAGGTGAGTTTCCTTTGTGTGTTACAAATGAATTAGAAGAACAGTTGCAAGTGAAAAGACCTTCTGAAATATTTTGAACACAATATCTATATTTAAAAGAAGTCTATGTTCTTTTAAGGTAATTTTCTTGAGGGACAGTCTTTATTTATGCATATGAGCACTGACACTTTTAATTAAAGAACACTATGCTATTACATCTCATATCAATGTGCACTCTGTCAGTTACATACATCTACATATGTAATAAAATGTCAAATTCCTGGGTTTGATATTGTACCATATTTCTGTAGGATGTATTTACTGGGTGAATAAAAGGTACATGCATTAGATTTGCAATTTCCTGTGAATCTGTAATCATTAGAAAATAAAAAGTCAAACAAAACAAAAACACATCCCTCTTCACAGAGCTGAACATGTTTCTTGGTGTGTTCTACAAGAGGATGTTGAGCCAAGAGGTATAATTGTAAAATAGCCTCTGTTTCCTAGCTTTCTGTCAGTCCTTGTAAAAACAAATTCTGCAGTGATTGAAAATGAGAACTCTGAGTTACATGTTAAAAAATATGGTGCTAGGCTTTTTCTACCTATCCATATATGGTTGTTCCAGAGGGAAGTACATTGCCTCACTTTTATTAAAAGAGGTTTTCTTTACTTATCACGAATCATGTAACAAGACCTGCAACCACCTCTAATTGATTACAAAGGAGGTTAGAAAGTTATTCCAAGTACACAGGGTACAAAAGAACATAAACTGTTGCCTGAATACCAAGAACAACGATCGATTATTAACTACAATTTGTGTTTTTTGAACATGAGAAAAGCCCAGCGGGATATAACTGAACAACAAAGAAATCTCAAGACATTGCTGCAGCCAGCTCCCTCCAGCCCTAAACAAATGAAATTTAAAAATACGACAGAGTTGTGTTATCAAGACTTCACCTTTGTATCATCAACTGCACACATATAACTCTGGAATAGTACTAATTAGTACTAATTTACTAATTATGTAATAATTAGTAAAACTTTTGTAAATATTATAATTCAAATCTCCTAAAGTGTAACAGAAAAGATTTTCTTTGCTTATGTTGGACAGTTACCCAAATTTAGCTTTCATTATAATTATTGCTCCAGGCTTGAATCAGTAAAAAAAAATTTTTTTGTTTCTACCTTATATACATTTGAGACTATGTGATGTTTTTAATGAGCTAAAATGTTTTCCACAGCACAAAATGGTTTCTTAGGATGCCTCAAATAGTCCATGGGTGGAGGGAATCTTTTAGTTACTTAAAAATAGAATTCTTCCATATTTATTTTTATAATTTTGTTTAAAATTTTAAAAAACTGAAAATTATGATTATTTGATGTTACGTGGATTTTCTCACCACGTAAGATAGTGGCACATCCCTAAATCACACACTCAGTGCTTCCAGATGTGCTGAGCTGGTGAGGCTGTCAGTCGTCATGTTATTCTCGATATTCGGATTTTGAGAGAGGAAGATGCTATAAGTAACAGCTGGGATGTCAACAGATATAATTGCTGATAAATTACTAAACAGTGTGCCCATTTCTACAAAGTGAGGTGAAAATTAGAGGGATTCCCAATTATTATGTAAAAGAAAATTAGAACAAACAAAACTAAACTTAGCTTGAGAACAGTATAAAATAGTAAAGCAGTGTTCTAATTTTAAAAATGATCTCTAAACTAATGATCCCACCGAACGGAACCTCTCCTCTGAACTTGAGATTCGTAAACGCAATGCCTACTTAACATATCCACATTGATTTCTTTCTAAAACATATGTCTAAAACATAGTTCCTGATATTCTCTAACTACACTCTTTTTAGTCCTAGTCGATGGCAAATTAGTTGTTCAGAGGAAAAAGCTTGGGTCAACTTTCTTCCTCACATCATCCAGGGGCATTATAATGGTTCTACCATTAGATATATTCAAAATCCTACCATTTCTCACCATATCCACTGATCTACCTTGGTCTCAGCCACCATTTTTTTTTTTTTTTTTTGCATGGATAACTTCAATAGCTTCTTAATGGTCTCCCTGTCTACTCTGTACATTCCTATAATTTCTTCTCAGTAGCTCAGCCAGATTAATCTTTTCGCTCCTTGTCAAACCTTACCATAGTTATTGCTTTCACTCTGCAACCAAATCCTGCACCATAGCCACAGCATCCCACAAAGTATGACCCCTGCATTATCTCACTTTTCTTCACTAGACTCCCTCCACTCCAGCCACAGTAGATTCGTAGACACATTGCAGGTATTTTTATATAAGGTAAGGGCTATTTTATATAAGAAAGGGGCTATTTCCTTTGTCTGAAGAGCTGTTCCCCTTGATATCCACATGAAAACTTCCTCATATACTGCAAGTTCTTCCTCAAATTTTAGGTAAGTTTTCAATTATTGGCAAGGAAATAGAACAGTTTTGGGAGTATAAAATAATTAAATCACATTGAAACAGTTTGGCAGTTTCTTATAAAGTCATGCGTACACTCACTCACCATACTCCCCCAGAATTCTACTTCTACTTATTTACTCAAGATAAACTAAAAGCTTAAGGAAACTATCAAGTGGAACAATATATATTTTCAAATTACCAAAAGAAGAAAAACCCTACCAACCAAGAATATTATACTTGACAAAACTGTCCTGTAAAAATGAAGGCGAGATAGAGACTTGCCCAGACAAACAAATGCTGAGAGAGTTCATCACCACTAGATAGGCCTTGTAAGAAGTGCTAAAGGGAGTCCTTTAAGTTCAGACAAGAGAACCCTAAATAGCAACATAATCACCCAAGAAACTCATTAGCAAAGGTGTACATACTTAAAGTGCAGAAAGAAAAAATAATCTTGCTAACCAAAGATACAACTGACAAGATAAGGAAAGAATCAGAAAAGGAGACTAAGAAAGGACTGGTCGATGAAGCAGAAGGAAGATTAGGAGAGCAGTGCTTTAAGAGAGAAGTGAGGAAAGTCTTTTAAGGAGAAGGGAAAGATCAGTCACATCTAAGTGCTGTAGCAATAAGGACAAGAACTGGGATACAAATCTTGTTTTTACCAGTCAGTGTTTGGCAAAAGCTGGATTAGAGGAGTGGTAGGAGTGAAAGCTGATGAGGGTTGGTCGGAAAACTCAGGATTGCTGTCAGACTGGAAGTTACTTATATGCATCCAATATTAGTTCTCCTGTTAGCAATCTTCCTGACACAAAAAGATGTCATATTTCTGTTGATAGAGAGAAGGATGGTAAGCAGAAACAAAAGCATAATATTATAAGTGATTTTGTATTTTCCTACCACAGATTAGATCTCTATTTCCTCCTCAATTTTTATTCTGACCAAGAAAAAAGGATGTTACATGGCAGGTACTCTTGATAGCAACGAGGAGAAACTTGGAAACAAATAAACATTGATCATTGATATGAGGCAGACTAGACTGGAAATTCACAATGGAGGCAGCCCGAGCAACTGAACATCCCTACAGCAACACTGAACCCTCCACTGAGGGAACAGAGGGCACGAGCAGGGCAACAAAGTTGGTAAGGATATGTGTACCAGTCTGATTTTTGTGTTAAGATTCAGCCTTGTTGAATGCTGCAACTGTTGGTTCTATCAGTAACACATGATGGCTTTTGCCTTTAGCTGCCCTAGATTGGTATAAACACTTGGTTATGTCCTAGCCTAACCAGAAGTTATAATAAAACTCACAGAGGTATTCAATTAGCTTGACAAATTATCAATTTGTACAGTTCCTTGTACATGGAGTAACATGCCCACAAAGCCTCTCTTTGTGATCCAGCAGCTGTCCCGTCCTCAATTCACAGCCTCATTAATCATGTGCTTGGCTTGCTATTGTCTAAATTACTGAGCCATTTGAGGTGGAAAAAACATTGGAAGGAAATGCTGCCTACCCTTTGAGAATTGAAATGGCCACACATGGGAATGGGAAACATATTTCTGAACCAATGATAGACTATATTATGACTATTTTAATTACAATATAAAATAGTCACATTTTTATATATATTTAAAACACCAAACCACCAGATACGTTTTACTTTTGTGTATTACTCTTTCTGCATGTCAAACATCATAGACTAAATTTAAAAAGAAACACAACTTTTCCCTTGTCAAAGTAATTGTATGCTTTCACTTAGGAAAAAATTGGTGCCTCCATGTGAAACACAACCATAAACTGTTAAACCAAATAGTATGGGTTAAGCTCGCATGCCCTGACTGTGGTCTGTCAAGAAAGTGGAGAACCCTGCTTCTTGACTTCATCATCTTTTACTCTTCTAGTAGAAAAATATGAAAAAATAAGATTCAAAAGTTCTCTAGTGTTTATTTCTTACCCACTCTGGTAGAGTGCAGAGGTCGTAAGGTAGAAGTGACAAATACTATAGATTGCCCAATTTTTCAGACATCAGGAGGCATGTGCTTCTAGGGGAACTGACATTTTCTCATTCCTGGGCTGAATCTTGATTAATCTAAGCAAATCTCAACAATCATATCCTTGGTTGTCACTGACTTATTTAGGGAGAGGGATGTGATACATTTCTGGCCAATAGTCTGAAGCCCCTTGGCTGGGAACTTCTGGGAAAGTTACTGTTGCTCTTAAAAAGAGACGCAAGTCAAGGACAAATCCTCCTCCTGCTTTTCTTGCCTTTTTCTATTGAGTGATGGATGGAGCTGCTGTAGCTGAGCTGTAGCCATACAAAAGGCTAGTTAAGCAGAAAGAACGTGATGTTCTTTAAGCAGTTGCAGTAACCAGTCCTGAAATTACTCCACCTCTGCAGTTCTTGTTATGAAAACTAGTGTTAGTGGATTTTCTACCAGGTGTAATGTACACTTCATTGTTTTTCCTCATATAATAAAATAGTCTTGCACAATCTGACACAATAGTGATTCAGTGGAATAGACAGAATTTAGAAGGAAAGGACCTGAGTTTGAATCCTATCAGTTTCTAACTTGGAGAACATGAGTCAGCTACTCAACTCTATTCATTTGTTCATTTGGTTGATAAGTCAGACCACAGACTCTTAGTGGCTCCATATGCATATTTCCCTTATCTCTACAGTTCTCAGGGGTGATGGAAAAGGCATATATAGCAATAGAAAAAACAAGTACCTTAGATTTCTCTAAACTTTAATTCAGAGCAGGATGAGACACACACACAGAGATAGAGATATCTCACCTTCTTATCTAAGATTCCTGATTTGAACATCATTATAGCCAGTGTTTTAAACTCTGCATCTGGTAGATTGCTTATCTCAATTTTGTTTAGTTATTCCTTGGAGTTTTGATCTGTTCTTTCATTGGGGCCATGTTTCTTTGTCTCCTTATATTGGTAGCTTCCCCGTTTGTTTCTATGTATTAGGCAGGGCTGCTTCGACTCCAAGTCTTGATAATGTGGTCTAATGTAGTAGGTATTGTGTAGGGTTCAGTGGCACAGCCTCCCCTACCATCCAATATGGGTACTTGAGGTGCACCTTTCACATGGGTTGAGTACACCCTCCTCTTGTAGTTGAGGCTTTGTTGCTGTTGGCAGATCAATGGGAGAAATTTACACAGGCCAGTCAGCTGCAAGGATTGGCTGTGATCACTGACCACCAACCTCCATCCTCTGTGGAGGGACAGGGTGGTGGTGCTCCGACATGGTCTTTAGCTTTCCACTGGGTGTGCTAACCCTGGGGTTTCTTGGGTGCTGCAAGTCAAGGTTAGCTTTTACCTGTGTTTACCCTGGGGGCCATCCTGCCTGAGTTATAAAGCAATCTGAGGTGACTTCTATTTGTGTGGGCATGAAGATTCCCAGGCAAAGCCAAGCATGAATCTAGGCAGGCTACTGTTAGTGCTGGGCCTGGGGCTCAGTGACGACAGCTGTTGCTTGTTTGAGAGGATTTAAGAAGTTGTGCAGCAAGAGCCAAGACCAGCCATTCATATGGAAAAGCATTCTGTGGGCCCATAATTTGGGTAGCGTAGAGTCTCTGGAGATCTCCAAGGCAGGTCAAACAGTGTTAGCCAGGTTGTTGGAGTCTCAGATATGGCAATAGTTTGCTGGCTCTGTCAGGGAGGGTTTATGAAAGGAACAAAGGCCTCTGCTCACCTTGAAGTCAGACACTTCAGTTTCTTGCTGTATACCACTGATGCCTTTCAAGCTGCTATCCCAGTGCTGGAACTCAGAGTGTGTGAGTCTGAGTAGGTGAGTCTGTGGGTGGGTTATTTAAGAGGAACTGCATAGGGCTCTAGCAATTTCTTCCATCAACTCAGTCATCCCCGCTGTTTTTTTGCAGCCTGATGTTGTGGGGACTTATCTTTCTGGCACTGGACCTCTGGGATGGGGGGTCTGGTGCAGGGCTGGGACTTCTTGCTCCCGAGATATCCCTCCTGAATTTTTATCCACCATGTGTTGGTGTGGGACCAACTGCATCTGCACCCTTTCTGCATCTGCACCCTTCCTACCAGTCTGGATGGATGTGGTTTCTTTCATTCCATAGTTGTCAGACTTCTATTCAACTCTTTCTGATGGTTCTCAGTGATGGTTGTTTTATATTTTAGTTGTCATTTTGATGTGGTTGTGCGAAGAGGCAAGGCATGTCTGCCTACACACCACCATTGTGACTGGAAGTCCTAGCAATCACATTTTCAATAGTGGGATTGATTGTGATGAAAATTGTAACAAATCTAGTAGTTTAACATAAACAGTTAAATTGGTGCAATGTAAGTGTGCCTTATTAACTGTTAATTATTACATAGTTACTAATTTTAACTATTAATAACTAAATTAACTATTGGTTAAGTCATTAAAAATAATAGAGCATTCTTGTATAATTACATCAAATTTTAATAGAAAAGAGAAGTTTTGTAATGCTTTATTTTATTTTATAAACCTGTTTTTCAGTCTTCTGTATTAAGTAAAACATACATAGAAATAACAATTTCAAAATAATCTGATTTAAATTTTAGTTGCCTTTGACATTGTACAATATAAGACAGTATATTCAAACCAATCTTAAGTATACAAAGGGAATAAAAGTAAGGACTCACAAATAAGGATACTTGTGAGTCAATGTTCACAGCAGAATTATAGACATAAGGCAGAAACAACACGAATTCCATCAACAGATGAATGCAAAATAAAATGTAGTATATTGATGACATAATATTCAGCCATAAAAAGGAACGAAGTTCCGATTCATTCTATAACATGGATGAACCTAAGCAACATGATGCAAAATAAAATCAGCAGGACACAACAGAGCAAACGTTGTATAGTTCTACTAATAGAAATTATCTAGAAAAAGACAAATTAATAGAGACAGAAAGTAAAGGCTATCAAAGGCAGGAGGTTAGGCAAGAAGGGTGGGGAGTTAGTGCCTAATGGGTAATATATCTTCGTTTTGGCTGATGAAAAATTATGGAGTTAGAAAGTGATGATAGATGTAAAACAATGTGAATGAATTGCACACTTAAAAATGGTTAAAATGGCAAATTTTATTATATATAAATATATGCATTTAATTATGAAAATAAAATAATAAAAATATTTGTAGATATTTGTATTGAAAAACATGTTTTTATATTTGAGATTTTTATTTGCAAGGAGGTCTTTGTTAGGTTATTGAGTCACTTTATACAAAATGCACAGTTCATGGGAAAGTTAGGTACAAAATACTCTGATCCACAGAGGTTTAACCATACTTTTACCTCTTCTGCTTTAGTTAAAAACTGATATGTTTGCATTTTTCTTACTGAAGGTTGAGACTCTTTACAGTGATGAATTTCAACTCTTCAATTTGTCTACTTCACACTTCAGTTGCCCCCCTTAAAAGCTGTATAGTTTAGCTGTTAAACGAAACTATTTTAAAATATAAATTAATTCCACCCATGCATTATAAGGAATATTAAGAAAAATGCAAAAAGTACAAGTGGTCCACGTGGCTGGTCCTCAGCCCTACACTGACAGAATTTGCTCTAATGACCACCTAAGTGATGTGGCACTGATAATTTATCTTTTCTCATTCAAGTGTTCATTTTCTCACTGATCTTTTTCTTTATTGTAGAGCAGTGTATTAGGTACTGTATCTCCCTAACTGCAAGTGTTAGCTTATTATATAGTCATGGTTGAATTGTCTCTCAGATGAAACTTAATAACTAATATCTATACCCCCTGTTTCCTCACACATGCACCTAAAAGTGAGATAAGTTTTGTACAATTCTGAAAATAACCACTATGATTACATTAATGAAAAACACAAAGATTTACATCTTATATTTTGGGGAAAGATATTGGTGAGGTTCTGCAGTGAGAGCAGAGTAGTCTGTCAGGGGCCTTGAGTTATCTTGAGTCATGAAGAAAGGAAGACAGCATGGCTAGAGAATGAGGCTCACCATGAGCAATTTTATCCGCTAAATGGATTTCCACTACTGGTGTAAGAAGAAGGATAGTGGTTTGAAATATCATTAAAAGTGATCGACAAGCTCATCAGTACACACTCATCTACCACAGACACTTGATTGTAGTAAGTCCTCAAATTATGGAAAATTATAAGGACATTCTCCCCTAGCAGGTAACATTAATAAGTAATATCATCAGCATACAGCTCACATAACATGGATGCTTCTATTCTTTACAGGATGTCAGAACGAAAGGAAAAAATAGGTAGTGGTGGTCAGAACAACCCCAAGAGGTAAGAAGCAGGTAAAACAATGAGATATCACTGGTTAACATTCAGGAATATGTTTACTTATTCTCATTCTTGGGTATTCTTCCAAGGTGACAGTCAGGGAAAACTTGATATTTCACTTGAGTCGAAGTTTTTTTGTATTAGTTTCTCTAACTTTTAGTTATATAGAAAAAAAATGCACCAACGAATGTGCTGTGTACTGAGATTACCAATAAATAAATAAATAAATAAGGCATTTACTCTGTCTTTAAGGAGAAGTGGGGAATCAGGCAAGTAAACAAGCACCAACCCTAACTATACAGTGAGGTGAGTGATGCGATGGTGCCGTGGGCATTTGGCAATTTAGTCTAATTAGCCACGTATGGCACTTCACAGAGAGAAGGCGAAAACAGATTCTTGGAGGAGTAGGTAAGTTTTAGACTGAAGATATAAGATAATTTTAAATCAGGCAAAGGATGTGAAAATAGAATTGGGAGAGGGGTGTTGGGAGAGACGCATGGCCAGAAAAACTAACACTATTTTTATAAAGCCAATCCAAGTAGAGTACATTATAAGGATGTAATGGAAGATTTCTAAAAGTATATTATTTTCCACAGTATTTTATTATAGGGACTAAAGGACAGATATCCAAATATTATCTGAAGAAAATTCTGTTTTTCATGGAGAAAATTTCTGGCCAATGCTTTCTAGTAGTAATGATCTCATTGCAAAAGAAATCATTCATAGTCTATGCTGGAGTGTGTGTGTGTATGTGTACATGTGTGTGAGAGAGAGAGAGAGAAATAGATATCCAACACCGAATGCTCATGTAACCAGGAAAGGAGGAAGAGTATGTAATGTTGGAAGACTGTGGAGGGCATTTTTCCTATACTAACAGGAAATAGAATGACATTCCTTGCCACTTTTCTGAGCCAATTTTGGATAGAGGACAAAGGAAAATGATCCTTGATATCACAAGGCTTATAGACTGGGAGGAAATAAGAACTTTAATTCAGTAATTATAACTTTTAATCAGGGAAGCAAAACTTTTATATGCATATATGTATATGTATGTAAATTATATATATGTATCTGTTTAACTATATCCAATATCTAGATAGATAAATAGATATACTTTCTTATAGGGACATGTATTTACCTAATTGTAGGATCAGACTTAAGCAGTCTCTGTAAAGCTAAAACTTGAGATGGAGTCCTATCAGACAGGCATTCAAAAAAGAAAACTAGATTTAAAGCGTGTATGGGGGGTGAGGGAAAGAACAAGCTAGAAGCTTGAGCCAGAGCCCATGAGGATAGACTGAAGCTAATGTCAGGCTTGGTTGTCTTTGACGTGCTGGTATGGGTGTCCTGCAGAATCTGGGGCTCTTCATCACAGAGCTAACTAAAGGCACATACCTGACCCAGAAATTGGAGAATCCGCAGGACGATATAGGGAAAGCTGGAGCAGTTACAGAGCAGGGCACTGTTTCCAGGAAAGGAGGTGAATCAGCCATTAACAACAATGCATGTGAGCTACAAAGCAGCAGCCACTTCACTTCTGCACTCCCAGTCTCTTATAAGAACCTCTTTTGTGCCTCACCCTAATTGAAAACGTATATGAAAGGAGATACTGAGAACATAGGTTAGCAAAGCTAAATTGAAAACACATTATAAAGCCACACAATAGTGTTTGAAAGCAGACTCATAGTCATCGCTGGCAAGAGAAGATGGTAAATGGGAGGGAAACTAAGGATGCTTCTGGATGCTGGTCATGTCACACTTTTAGGTTTGGATACTGATTACACAGGTATATTCACTTCGTGAATGTTCATTGAGTGGTATGTGTATGGTTTATGTATTTTATCTGTGTAGGTTATACTTCAATAAAGAGTAAAAAGACAATAAAAAACCACAATGATCACAAACATGGTAAGCATTACAAACAATGGCAGATACTATGAGGGCTAATAAAAATGGAGTTAAGCTAACTAGGGGCTCAGGAGAAGATACTCTATGTAGTTAACTTTTAAGATGAGATGAGATTGAAATGGCAGCTACTCAGATGAAGGTGGTAAAGACAGTTATCCAGATGATGAATGAGAGAGCATTGTGAACACTGCTGAATTGAGGAGAACAGTGGGAAAGAAGGGAAACTTAATACTTGAAGAAGGTGGAGAGACCAAATAATGGTGTCTCGGTCTGCTTGGGCTGACATAATATACCATGACTGAGTGACTTAAACAACAGAATTTTATTTTCTCACAGCTCTGAAAACTGGTTCCAAAAGCCCTGTCTCCAAATAGAGTCATGTTGGGGTTAGAGCTTTACCATACAAATTCGAGGGGCAGACGATTTAATCCCTAGTAAATTTAGAGCCTATGTGCCATGTAAATTTTTTTTCTTTTACTGTGTGCTAAGTACAAGAATGTGTACAAGAAAATTTTTTTTTCTTTTACTATGTGCTAATGTCTTCAAAGCTTTTAAATGTGGGAACAATTGCCTTTAAAGTTTTGAAAGACCACTGTTTGTAGACTGGAGTAGGTGAAAAGTAAAGGCAGGGAGATCAATTAGAAGGAAATTGGAGTGTTTCAGGACAGATGGAGAAATGACTCCTTAGATTAAATGGATCAGATAGTGCTGTAAAGTGGTACAAACAGTACAGAAAAACTTGGGCATACCACTTAGCTGCTGATGCTTGGGGGCACTTATTTGCCTGATGTATGTATCAATTTTCTGATCTATAAAATTGAGATCATCATAGAACATTTTCCATAAGGTGACACAGGTTCAGTTCCATGGCCACAGAATCTGTAAAGAAATTGTGTAGGGAGGATCTTGCAGAGTATTGTTTGTTGGGCATAAAATAAGCAGGACTGGGCAGGGAACAAGTTGAAGTGTGATAAAGTCACAGCAAAGGTCTCAGTCAATTTTAATGGGAGAACTGGAGCAAACCTGGTGCCCCTCCCCCAAAATCTTTTCAAATTGCAGTGACAGGGTTTGCATTTGAACTTGTGCACTGACCGAACATTGGGAAGGCTGAAACATGAGGTAAGGTCCTTTAGGCAAAGGCAAATCCTAAAGATTGTCTCAACTGAGAAATGTCAGTGGCCAACACTTTCAACAGCTAGGAAATGCTAGTCAAAGAACATGTGTAAAGGACCCCTGGTCATGGACAAACAGTCTAGGGATTGACTGTGGGAGTGGGGAGTGGGCTGGGCAGAGCAGGGCAAAGGGGAAAAATGGGGACAACTGTAATAGAACAGCAATAAAAACTTTTTCAAAAGGGGCAAAATATCATGTTAAATATCCTTTACTTCCCTAAACATGGGGACCTCATAGAAATGAGAATTGCTGGACAAAAAAAATGGAGATAGAATTGTATAGGAGTCATCATCCAAATAAAGGAGAATTCTCAATCATAATGAAGAATAGGTTTTAGTATTTCTACCTCAAACTTCTCTAAATTTCCAACTTTAAAATAAAAATAGGATTTAAAATGAGATGTTATTAGTGTCTAGAATAAAGCCATATTTCACTGCTGTTCTACTTTTCTTGGATTGAACTAAGATAACCCCTGAAAGGAAAATCCACTCAGAGTCAATAGTTTTCTGAAACTAGTACTGGGCCTTGTGTTGGTTCAACATAAAAATGTTGAGCAGTTTACATCAAAATGAGAAAACCATGTGTGATAGAGAAGTTTTTTTATAGGACAGAATTTATACAGTTTATAAAGATCTTTTGTCTGAGGCTATCCTTTTCATTAATTTGTTTTGTTATTAAAATATTTTTATTTTATAAAGTATATGGATAATAAATGGGAGCTTTCCTTATGTTTCTATGTAGATTTATCTTCCTAAATAGAAAGTTACTGAACTTAAAAGAAAAAAATGATGATTTCTATGATGTGACATTGATATGGATAGGCTTCCAGGATGCATTCTTACGTGCCTGAAAACATGAAATAGAGTATTATACAATATTCGATATGCCTACACCTCTTGTGGAACAATAACAACAACAAAAGAATGGATTTGGTAGAATTTGCAAAAAATTAAAGATATTAAAAAGAACTAATAAAAGTATTTATAGGAAATGTTTAGGAAGGGAATAAAAGGTATAGTCTCTCACTCCCACTAGGAGTTATATTTGGTTGGTTAAGTGCAATGGGGAAAAGGATCAAGTGCAAAAGCAATATTTCTGTAAACTTTTTTGTATTATTTTGAAACTTTAATAATTAAAATATATAATACATTTTAAACTAACTCAAAATTCTAAAAATGCTTAAATTAAAAATGTAATCAAACAACCAAAATATGTATTCAATACCAAGAGAAAAATTGGAAAATTCATGAACATGTGAAAATTAAACAACACAATACTGAACAATCAATTAATCAAAATAGAAATAAAAAGGAAAATAAAAAATATCTTAAAAGAAATAAAAATGGGAATACAGCATACAAAAACTTGTGAAAGGCAGCAAAAACAGTTCTAAGAAGGAATTTTACAGTGATTCGCACATAAAAATAGAAATATTTCAAACAACTTAACTTTACACTTCAATAAACAACAACAAAAGAACAAATTACACCCAAAGACTTAGAGTTAGCAGAAAGAAGAAGATAACAAAATCAGAGCAGAAATAAATGAACTATAGAATAGAAAAACAATAGAAAAGATGAGCAAAACTAAATTGTCTTTTTGAAAAAAGAAACGATATCAGCAAATCTTTAGCTATACTTACCAAGAAAAAAGAGAGATAGAACTCAAGTAAATACAATTATTAAAAAAAGAGACATTAAACTGATAGCACAAAATATAAAGGCTCCTAAGAGATTAGTATAAACAACTATATGCCAAAAAATGAAAAAAACTAAAATAAATGTATAAATTCTAGAAACATACAATCTACCAAGATAAAATCATGAAGAAATGCAAAATCTAAACAGACCAGTAACATGTAAACGGCTTGAATCAGCAATCAAAAACATCTCCTTAAAAAAAAGCCCACTACCAGAATTCTACTAAAAAATTGAAAAAAGGTATTTATGCTGATTCCCTTCAAATTCTTTCAAAAAATTGAAGAGAAGGAAGTACTTCCAAACTCATTTTACGAGATGAACATCATACTTTAAAAAAAAACTTATTTGGGATACCATAAGAAAAGAAAACCTCAACCCAATATCCTTGATGAATATAGGTACAAAAAATTTCAACAAAATAGTGAATCAAATTCAACAGCACATTAAAAAGATCGTACACCATGATCAAATGGGACTTATCCCTGGGATGCAGGAATAGTACAACATATGCAAATCAATAAATGTAATGCATGACATTAATAGACTATAATATAAAAATCATATAATGATCTCAATAGATGCAGAAAAATCATTTGAAATATTCAACATTCTTTTATGATAAAAGTGGTTCAACAAATTGGGCTTGAAAGAAACAGACCTCAACACTAAAAATGGTCCTGTATGACAAGCCCACAACTGACATCATAGGTGTGAAAGTTTTAGTTCTAAAATCAGGAACAAAGTAAGGGTGCTCACTATCATCACTCCTATTCAACACTCCTATTCCTTTCTGGCTAGAAAGAACTACCCAGAGCAATTAGACAAGAAAATAAAATTAAGAAAAATTCAAATCAGAAAGGAAAAAGTAAAGTTGTCTCTGTTTGCAGATGACATGATATTATAAATTCCCTAAAGACTATTAGAAATAATCAATGAATTCAGTGGAGTTTTAGGATATGAAATTAATATACAAAATTCAGTTGCATTTCTACACACTGACAATAAGCAATCAGAGAGAAAAATTAAGAAACCAATCCTGGTTATAAGAACATCAAAAAGAATAACATAATTAAGAATAAATTTAATTAAGAGGTAAAATATCTGAACTCTTAGAATTATAAGACATTAATAAAAGATATTGAAGAGGACACAAGTAATGGGAAATACATTTCATGCTCATGGACTGGAGGAATTGATATTGTTAAAATGATCATATTGCCCATAGCAACCTATAGATTTAATAAAATATCTATCAAAATACCAATATCATTTTTCAGAGAAATAGAACAGTCCATTTTAAAATGTGTATGGAAAAGATCCTGAATATCCACAGCAATTTTGAGAAAGAATAAAGCCAGAGGCATCCAATTTCCTGGAATTTAAACTGTATTCTAAAACTATAGTAATCAAAATAATATGGTTTTAGCTTAAAAACACACACACATCAATGGAACAGAATAGAAAATCTAGAAATAAACCATGCATATATTTTCAATTAGTTTTTGACAAAGGGGCCAGGAATATACAATGGAGAAAATACAGAGTCTAAAAATGGTGCTGGAAAAACTTGATAGCCACATGCAAAAGAATGAAATTAGACCGTTAACATATATCACACACAAAAACAAAGTTCAAATAAATTAAAGACTTAAACATAATATTCCTACAAGAAAACATAGGGAAAAATGTTCCTTAATATTGGTTTTGACAAGATATTTTTTGTATATAACAAAGCAACAAATACAAAAATAAAAAAGTTGTTCTACATCAAAGTAAATAGCTTCTCATAGAAAAGGAAATAATCAACGGAATTAAAAACTAACCTATGCAATGGGAGATAATATTTGGAAACAAATACCTGATTAGGAGTTAATGCAAAATATACAAGGAATTCTTGCAACTCAAAAGCAAAAGAACAAATAAAAACTGATTTAAAAATGAGAAGAAGCAACTTATCGATAGATGAGTCAATTAAAAAAAAGCCATGGTACATATACACAATGGGATACTACTCAGCCATAAAAAGACTGAAATCCAACATTTTGTGACAGCAAGGACAGACTTAGAGGAAATTTACTAAGTGAAATAAGTCAGACATAGAAAGACAAATACCATATGATTTCACTTACATGTGGATCTAATAAATAAAACAAACTGATAAAAAATGGAAAGACTCATAGATGCAATTAGCAGCAAGATAGCTGTCAGAGGGGAGGGGTTTGGCGGGCTGGGTGAAAAAAGGAAAGGAATAAACACTGCAGATTGTCAGATTGTCAGTTATAGAGCAGTTACAGAAATGTAGATTACAGCATAAAGAATATAGTCTATGATATTGTGATAACTATGTATGAGACCAGGTGGGTACTTGAAACATTGCGGGGGGGGGGGCATCTGTGAAGAACATGATTTTCTAACCACTTTGCCGTACATCTGAAATGAATACAGAATAATACTGAATGTAAACAGCAATTTAAAAATAAAAATAAAAAATAGCCCTGGCCACTTTGGCTCAGTTGGTTGGGTGTCTCCCTGCAAACCAGAAGGCCACCTGTTTGATTCTTGGTCAGGATACATGCCTAGGTTGCGGGTTTGGTCCCTAGTCAGGGCATGTATAAATGGCAACAGATTGATGTCTCTCTCTCGTATTGATGTTTCTCTCTCTCTCTTTTTCCTTTTCCCTCCCTTCCCCTTTCTCTAAAATCAATAAGCATGCCCTTGGGTGAGAAAACAAACAAACAAACAAATAAACAAACAAATAAATAAATAACAAAAACCTGAACAGACATTAAAAAAAAAGATCCAAGTGGCCAACAGATATATGAAAAGGTGCTCAGCATCACTCATCATCAGGGAAATGTGAACTAAAACCACAGTGAGATATTACCTCACATGTGTTAGAACAGCTATGATTCAAAATATGAGATATAAAAAAATGTAGTCTGTCAAGCATGTGGAGAAAAGAGAACCCTTGTGCATTGTTGATGGGAATATAAATTGGTACAGCTACTGCAGAAAACAGTATAAAGTTTTCTCAAACAATTAAAACCAGAGCTACCAAAAGATCCCACAGTTCCACTTGTGCATATACACATATTGTACGGGTATGTGTGTGTTTATATCCAAAGGAAATAAAATAAAAATCTTGAAGAGATATTTGCACTGCCATGTTCATGGCAGCATTATTCACAATAGCCAAAGTATGGAAACATTCTAAGTGACCACTTATAGGGGACCATTCTGTGTGGCAGTTGGGAATGTAGCCCAGCCCCTGATTCAGAAAACTGATGGGGAGCAAGGTCTGCACACAGGACCCACACCCATGGATAGGTTTTCCCATGGGGAATCAGGCCTGCATTGTACCTAGGCTGCTAAGAGGCTTGCTTTTGCTAAAACTCCCTCACACTGAATCGAGGCAGCAAATGCTTACTGCATGTCTTTGAAGTAACTTCCTAAAATCTGAGCTAAACCTCCCAAGGATGCAGTGTAACCAGTTCAACCACTTTTCCCCTTGTATTTGCAAATATCCTTCTTTGATGTAATTAGCAACATCCTCTCCTTTGTTTGCTGTAAAAGGCAGCCACCTAAAGTGAATCTGTGCATAGTAAATGAGGACCATCCTTGATGTAATGTGCGCAGAAAAGCAATAAAAGCCTGTCCAGGCAGGGACAGGGCTCTCTGGCCCTCTTACCCTCTCACTCAGAGAGTGGCCATGCAGTCCCCTTTTCTCCACAGGACTTCTATAGTCCATGTGAATTTGTTTGTCGCAGCCATAACACGTGAACCTTGCTGGCTGGGGTCTGCATCAACCACTGATGGATGAAAAAAAGAAAATATTATATAAACACACATACTCAAAGGAATATTATTATCCATAAAACAGAAATTCTGCCATTTGGGACAATGTGAATGTACCATGAGGTAACTAGGCTAAGTGAAATTTCGGACAGTCAGAGAAAGACAAATACTCATGCTGAATCTAAAAAAAATGCTTAATTGATAAAAGCAGGTGGTTCCCATGTGTTGGGGTTTGGGGTAAGTCAACAGATACTGGCCAAAGGGTACAGCCATCCAGTTATAAGAGAAATAATTTCTGGAGATCCAATGTATATACCATGGTGACTATAGTTAATGATACTAATGTATATGGGAAAGTTACTATCTGAGTAGATTTTAAGATGTTCTTACCATAAGAAAAACAATAATAAAATGGCTATTTTATGAGGTGAAATACATGTTAACTGACATTATTGTGGTAAGCACTCCCTCACTTTAGTATTGCAAATCTTATACAATGTTGTCATTTATATGTCCATAGAGCTGAGAAATATGAACAGAAATTCTCTTGCTCATCCAATGACATGGATTCTCATTTTTCTCATTATTACAATGCCTTATTCAGTGGTAATAGCCTTCATTACTTAGTCATCTTCAACACCACTTCCCTATACATAGCTGCCACTATTTCTGTGTCTCTTGACTCTGCCTGTTTTTAATCTTTCTAGATGATGTAGCATCACTTTATCACTCTAATAGATTTTCTTTTGAGAAAATTTGTAGAAAATTTATGATGAAAAAATTCTTCATTACAGGAATTTTTTATATTAAATACTACTATAGGCCACTTATTTCATTTACTATTTAGAGCAACTATTTGTTGTTATTAATATTATTTTTAATGAGGAAACTAAGGCTTGAAAAAGCTATAATCTTTCATAATATAACAAAGCTCTCAAGTAAAATCAGGAATTTAGATTGTTTCCTTTGCTTTCACTTAGTATATTATCATTAGGCTCACTGCTTATTCTAAACCACCATTATCCCTCTATTCATAAACTGTTATAAAAAATAACCAGCAGGCTGTTAATTCTGGAAAGTTTCTCTTTAACCTTTAAGACTATTTACAATAGCCAAGTGCTGGAAACAGCTAAGTGTCCATCAGCAGATGAGTGGATAAAAAAACTGTGGTACATTTACACAATGAAATACTACACAGCGGAAAGAAAAATAGACCTCCTACCCTTCACAACAACACGGGTAAACTAGAGAATATTATGCTAAGTAAAATAAGCCAGGCAGTAAAAGACAAATACCATATGATCTCACCTATACGTGGAATCTAATGAACAAAATAAAATAACAAACATAATGGAACCGCAGACATGGAAACACGGAGCAGACTGAAAGTGACCAGAGGGGTGGGAGAGGGGACAATCGTGGAAACAAGGGAAAGGGACTAGACAAAACATGTGTGAATGACCCACAAACATGGGCCACAGGATGGGAATTGACTGTGGGAACAGGGGGTGGGCTGGGTGGAGGACAGAAGAGGGGGAAAATTGAGACAACTGTAATAGCATAACAATAAAAATTATTTTAAAAAAGATTTCTGTGCATCTATCACCATTTATTCCCCATCTTCCATATTCTACCTCCCCTACCGGCTTTTACCTCTGGTAATCACCATACTTTTGTCTGTGTCTATGAGTTTTTTTCTTAATCCCTTGATCTTTTTTACCTAGCTCCACAGCACCTTTTTTTGGACAGCTGTCAGTCTGTTCCCTGTATCTATGAGTCTGCTTCTATTTTGTTAGTTTATCTTATTAGATTCCACATATAAGTAAAATCACGTGCTATTTTTTTCCTAGACCATCAGTCAAGAATCAGGCAAAGGTTTATTTCCATCATCCATCCATTGTACAGATATATCTGCTGACGTGCCTTACTCCTCTCCAGAGTTCCCTCCATTCTGTGACTTCCTGAGGAGGCTATGAGAAGGTAAGTTCGATTTCTGTATTATTATAGTTTTTGGAAATCCTTTCTTCAAAGCTTTTACTTGATCTTCTGGCCCATCTTTGGCAGTGTTAATTATGTCACAAATATACATGAATGGGCTCCAATCTTCTGTATAATATCTAGCAAATGTAGCCTTTTCTCTGAGGTGGCCCACAAAGGTTGCATAGGGATCCCAACGACTCTTTCCAAATGCCCCGGTAACTGAAGTAAGCCAGACCCTCTGATTTATTTCACTTAGGACAGTACTCTCCAGATCCATCCATGCTGTGGCAAAAGGTAAGATTCCCTTCTTTTTCATGGTGCGCTGTGTAGGTTTACCACAGCTTTTTTATTCACTCATTTACTAATGGGCACTTGGGTTGCTTCCAAATCTTGGCTATTGTAAATAATGCTGCCGTGAACATAGGTGTGCATACATTCTTTTGGATTTGTGTTTCAGGTTTCTTCAGATATGTTCTGGAATTGGAGTTACTGAGTCATAAGGCAGTTCTATTTTTAATTTTTTGAGGTAACTCTATACCACTTTCTACAGTGGCTGCAGATGATGTATTATAGCACTGTGCACATGAAATCTGTATAATTATATTAACTAATGTTGCCCCAATAATGCAATGAAAATTTATTTATTTTTTGAGCTAGTGTTTTTTTTTTAATTGTTGTTCAAGCACAGTTGTCTCCACTTCCCTTCCATGATTCATCCACCTCTTATTGAAAAACAGAAGAATACTGTGTACCTAATCTGTATGTATAGTGCTCAGAAATAGAGTAACATTCAAAGGAACAAATCTGAAATAAATTGACACAGAAATAGTAATTGAAAGATCAGGGATTGGCTGAGATATGTTAGGTTAAGAGAAGAATGCCAAAGTGTAGAGACAGAGCAATATGAATGTTAAGAAGACACTGGCCAAGTCACCTAAAGGAGTATATCAAGAAAGCCACAGGCCAAGAGTCTTGTGAAGGAGGGAATGGTAAGGCAAATTGGGGACTAAAAACATTATTTGAATGGTTTACAACAAGATCATTGGTGATGCGGACAGCATTGCTGGTGAATAGTGGAGCAGAAAACAGATTGGCATTACTGTGTCTCCTTCGGTCTCCTAACATAATATACTTTAATTAAACTTATAGGAGATATTTTTAGATAGGTGGATAAAATTATTATAGGAAGCTCTCAATTAAATCACTTACCCATGAAAATTGCAATGAAATTTTTATGGAATATATATTGTGTTAGATTATGTCATTAATTACATAGTAAAAATGAAGATTAGAAAAATAAGAATATTATACTCAGAATAAGCCAATACAATTAGATACAATCACTCCCTTATCATGAAGACTTTGGAGGTATATAAGCATAACACATTTTTATTAAACTGACAGGTTAATGTTGCCAAAACGAACATAATAGAAACTGGAACTAATAGAAACATACACCTTAATTTATGTGTTTCCAAAAATCAGGGCACATTATATATAAAATTTTATAGAGGAGAAAGATAAGGTAACAAAAATAAACTCTATGGGCAAGAAATTATTCAGTGTTGCTCTGCAGTTTGCAGGTGTTTCCTGGATATATTTTACCCCATCACTGTAAAGTTAATAAGTTCCAGTGGAGCCACTGCTAGAAAAAGTGAAATTACCTTCCAGAGACAATTGTTTAAAATGATAACCATAAACATTAATAATAATATTAAGAGTAATAGTAACAGCAATAATAATTTAAAATTTTATCTCTGTTAATAGCTATTGAATATTTAGGTAGATCAAAATGAGAATTGGGCTTGTATTTGCCACGCCCCTTCAAAGTTTCCCTTCTTAGTAATACCTCGCATCATGCTGGTAGTTGACTAATGGGGAAGCATTCCTGGGATAACAGAAGGTTAATAATAGCTAAGGATAAAGATATCTAAAGGAGGTTACAAAAATGTATCTAGTGCCTCTACAATATATTCACCTAACTGACTGATGTAAAAGTAAATTGACAATTCTGTTTGCTGAATCTCTCTACAAGACATCAGTGACTATTCAAGTGTCTATAGCTTCTCTGATGACAATTGGAAAGAATAGGCTGTAGGGAACAGATGGCATGTTACAAGTATACTTTGCAAAGGACATGACTTTGCTGGCCATTTTCTACCACTTGCTGGAAATCTCTGTGACTCACAAAAGGATCTGTGTCAGGGTCAGATGAAACTGTCATCCATGAGGATAGATATTTAGATTTTTCTTTGTGTGGCAATGTACTTGTTAGAGACTCAAAGAGCATGGCAACGAAGAGAAATAAATGAGCTACTGGAATAGGAAAAGCATTCCCTCTCTTCTGTCATTTTTTATTCTTGTTTATTCTGTTACAGTTGTCCCAGTTTTTCCCCCTTTGCCCTCCTCCATCCAGCCCACTCCTGCTCCCACAGTCCATCCCCACACTGTTGTCCATGTCCGTGGGTCATTCATACATGTTCTATGAAGCCATAGATACCTTGAATAGTCACTGATGTCTTGTAGAGACAATTCAGCAAGCAGAATTGTCCATTTTCTTTTACATAATCACTTCCCCTTCTTTCTGGCATTCCTCCCTCCCCTTTTTCCGCTGGCAGCTGTCAGTCTGTTCCCTGTTTCAATATCCCTGCTTCTCTTTTGCTCGTTGGTTTATTTTGTTCATCAGATTCCTTTTATAAGAACTAAACTTGAGTTCAGGACATATATGTCTGCAATAAGATTTCATGTTATCCTTTAATGGACCCAAACATAAATTGTGTAATATAAGAACTCATAGGATAGTGTATGCAAATGGAGAAACAGTCAATTCAAAATAGCTGTTAGAAGTCACTAATGTCCTCCAGTGACTATAATGAACTGAAACGCAAAACAGACACCTAGGAAACTCCTACCCTGCTTACAGACCCAGAGACACATCATCTCCCAAGAAGGGAAATCAGAATTACAGCATATATTCATTCAAGTTTAAGAGATCATTGTGATATGGAATTCATTTGATATGTTTCCCTTCTTCCCCAAAACAAACAAATACAGATAACGAGAAGGTCTATTTCATTTCAGAGAAATCTGATTCTGCTAAGAGGTAAATTTAAATGGGTGTTTCCAACAGACCCATGAGATTTAGTTCTGATGTGTCCAGGGATTTTAGAATTTATTGTTATCTTTACCTTGCCTTTTGTAAAGATTAATAATTTCCACTGGTAAATTTCTTTGAAGCCCTTGGATAAAATGCTGACTAAAGGTCAATATCTGATCATTTTTCTTTTAATCTGGCATCATGGTTTCTAAAATATAGCTTCACAGATTGTATACCATATGCTTTCAAGTGTAGGACTAGTTTCCAAAAGTATTTGTTTCTTACGTTTAGTAACAGAATTACTTGTCTGCAGGATACTGAGCAATTTTTTATGCAATTATAATAAATTTTAAGAGGTAACATTTTTCTTTGGAAGAAGAGTTTAATAAATGGAGAAAGACATTTTGTAAATTCTACCCCTTCTGAGCCGGAACAGTGCCCATGCCTATAAAAATGACAAGATGAACTGGGGATTGGTAGATTGGGTTAACCATGGGACTGGATAAAAAGGGAAGGAGGCATTGACTGCAAAGGGCGTCATGAAGAAATGTTTTTTCAGGTTATGGAACTGTTCACTATCATGATTGTGGTGATAATTATATGACTCTATATGGACATTTAAACTCAGAGAACCATATACACGCAGAAAAAACTATATAGAAAATACAGGTATACAGGCAGATGCATGGGTACATACATTTTTAAACTCACTGAACACTTAAAATAGGTAAATTTTTGTATGTAAATAATACCTAAATACAGTTGATTAAAAAGATGGTCTTGTCATTTCTTACATGCCCAGATCTACAAAGATACAACCTAAATATATACAACCTAAATGAAGGAAAACAAATAATATTTTTATATAATGTACATAGTAAAATAACTTGGAACAACATCAAATACACAATATCCTCTGTGGGCGGGGGCGGGGAGCGGCGGGGGGGGGGGGGGCCTTCACCCGCAGAGCCCCATCCTTCCATCACGGATGAAAATAAAACTTCCAAGACATGATCTGCTTGGGGAGGAGAGGTGGCCAAACTCTCAAAGGAGAATGACCCAGAGCCCCTTCCTCAGTGGGCTCTTATTGGGTTCAAATACACAGGAATACAGGTTTAACATTTCAAAGAAATCTGAGGGCTTAATCTGAGTCAGTGTCTGTCAGGAAAGGGGGTTGCAAAACTTTGGGAGACGTTCCCATTTCCTCCTTGTACCCTTATCATTTAAATGAGAGCACTCTTAGCAAACAAAGCAGGTTTCACAGGACTTTATGAATTCTTTCTTATGCCAGATCACCTGGGGAACCATTCTGGCCAGCACAGGGCTGTATTGCTGGCGGTCATAGTTTCAGGCTTTAGGCCGATTAGGCCCAGGAAGCAAGAGATAAGGAAGACACCTCCCAGATGGAAATGGGGACTCGGGCTATGTCAGAATAGCCAGGGGGCGGGGGGTGGGGGGTGAGGGTCCATCACCACCTCTTTGCTGCAGCCCTCTGAGTCCTACCATAAGGGCCTTTCAAGTGGTCGTGTCTGGCTTAGGTTGCCTCTCCCATAAGGAGCCTTACCCGTCATTGACTAACCAACTAAGCATTGGGACCAGAGATGGATGAGGCAGAAGCGGCGCTCCTGCCAGGGAGATAAGCTTTGTCTCCTTAGTAGCTCATGTCCTCTTGACAGAACAGACCCCAGATGAAATGGGTCCCTTGGCTCTTACTCAGCCCACCATGGGGTGAGGGTTACAACTCCTGAGACCAGGCTGAACAGTCCGCAACAATCCTCTTTCAAAACATTTTTGTAATTTTGTGTCAGGCAACCGAAATAATTAACTTGTTTTCAACTTTTTAATTTAATGGAAAATACTAATCACAGTCTTTTTTTAAGATTAAGCTCTTAAAGTTAGTCCTTAGTCTTCTTTTTCCCCTTCCATACTTCAGATTCTATAATTATTATTGGAAAATAATTCACATAGTCAAATTCAGAACAAGAGCCCTATTTACATTAACAAATCTTTGCATCTATGCCAAAACAGAAATCAAGTGATTAACCCATTTGTATCACAAACATATTACTACCTGATAGTAAATATTTTGTGTTCTTGCTTATGTTGTTTGTCTTTTGATAATTTTCTTCCACCACTTTACTGTTTTAGACTTACTACAAATCAAAATATGTATGAAACATTAGAAGGTCACTTGGCATCACAAATATCTTGCACCATCTAAGTTCTTTTTCTTATTAGATGATACCTTTCCTCATTGCATTAAAGAATATTCATGTTTCATATTGAAAAATTTCAAACTGATTCCTGGCTGGCATGGCTCAGTGGATTGAGCAACGGACTGCAAAGCAAAGGTTCATCAGTTCAATTCCCAGTCAAGTGCGTGCCTGGGTTGCTTGTGGGCCAGGTCCCCAATAGGGGGTGCTCAAGAGGCAACCACACATTGATGTTTCTCTCCCTCTCTTTCTCCCTCCCTCCCCCCTCTATAAATAAATAAATAAACAAATCTTTTAAAAAAGAAAATTTTGAACTGAAAATTTCAATTGTAAAAATATTTTAAAAATAAAATAAAAATTTAAAAGTGAAATCATTTAAGAAACTAGAGCTCTTATCAATATGCAGAAGAAAAAATGTAGGTTTATAAAATCATTCAAATGAACGCAACTGCAGATGAGAGGTGATTGTTAAATAGGACAATTAGGATAACCAAACCAGTGGACCAAGAGTACAAATTTATCTGCATGAATTTCAGGTTGGAAAATTATTAATTAATTAATATGCACATTTTAAGGCTGTCTCTGTGTTTTCCTTTTTATTGTTGTTCAATTAATAGTTGTTCCCATTTTCTCCCATTAGTTCCCCCCTGCCATACACACCCCCACTTACCACGTTCAATCCTTCCCCACATTGTCTTTGTCCATAGGTCCTTTATACATGTTCCTTGACAAACGTTCCCCTTCTTTCCCTCATTATCCCCCTCCCCCTCCCCTCTGGTTACTGCCAGTTTGTTCTTTATTTCCATGTCTCTGATTCTATTTTGCTTGCTTGTTTCTTTTATTGATTAGGCTACACTTATAGATGAGATCATATGGTATTAGTCTTTTACCACCTGGCTTATATCGCTTAGCATAATGCTCTCCAGTTCCATCCAAGCTGGTGCAAAGGGTAGAAGCTCATACTTTCTTTCTGCTGCATATTATTCCATATGTAAATGTATCAAAGTTTTTGATCCATTCATTTACTGATGGGTACTTGTGTGTTTTTAATGTGAGTCAGTTATGGCCAGAACATTCTTGCAATTACTAAATAACTGTAATTTTATTTTGCATATTTATGCTTTAATGTTCTAAAGTGTCATATAACTATAATTTATTTGGTTATTAGTAAACAGACACCTATTTTTCTTGTATTTGGTGATTATTTGTATTTATTCACTGCTTAATTTAAATATTATTGAGCACCCCCTCCAGTGAATGAGACATCAGAATTTCTCTCTTCATGAAGCTCACATTCCAATAAATGCCTAATCAAATTCTTTTATAATTTTATACTGGTACTTTTATTATCAATATATTAATATTTAGCCAAGTTTATGTGTATCATTTAATTCAATATATTTTTTTAAAAAATTAAACTTATGTTATTTTCAACACAATAATCTCCCTAGGATGATTTTTAAAACAATTTTTTATTGTTGTTTAAGTGCAATTGTCTCCATTATCAACTGCTCATCCCCCCTCACCCCACCTATCCCTGTCTCCCACCCTGGAACCTACTCCTTTTTAAGTGGAACCTAATCAACAAAGCGAACAATCAAGGATGATTTTTTAAATAGATATGGATGCTTAGAAAAAAGTTTCCTGCTTACATTTACCTGATGATTTTTAATAGATATATTGATGTTATGGCATTGATTTCTAACTTTTCAATAATGTCTTCTAATATTGAACAATTTTTTAATTGAATAATCCTCCCTCACACTATTGACTTAAGATGACAATTTTATGATATATTGCATTATTTTAAATATAAGTGTCTGTATTGAGGACACCTCTTCACTTGTATTATTTTGTATATTCTTCCCTATAGTTCTGCTTATTAATCGTCAAGTTTTATTATATATTTCTATATGTGGTTATACCTCTTTATTCTTCATTAAAAAACAAAACTGTCTTGGAAAACCTTGCCCACTTATAATTTCCATTAAAATTTTAAAACAGTTTGCAATTTTATAAGATAAATTGTGTTATGAGTGTATATAGAATTATTTTAAAGCTATTTAATAAATGAGGATGGTATTTGTCTTTCACTGCCTGGCTTATTTCGCTTAGCATGATGCTCTCCAATTCCATCCATGCTGTCGCAAAGGGTAGGAGCTCCTTCTTTCTTTCTGCTGCATAGAATTCCATTGTGTAAATGTACCACAGTTTTTTGATCCCTTCATTAACTGATAATGGAGACAATTGCACTTAAACAACAATAAAAAATTGTTTTAAAAATCATCCTAGGGAGATTATTGTGTTGAAAATAACATAAGTTTAATTTTTTAAAAAAATATATTGAATTAAATGATACACATAAACTTGGCTAAATATTAATATATTGATAATAAAAGTACCAGTATAAAATTATAAAATTATAAAATTATAAAAGTTGCTTCCAGCACTTGGCTATTATAAATTGTGCTGCTCACCTTTAACAGGAACCTAATCAACAAAACAAACAAACAAGCATAATATAAACAAAGAAACTGAAATTGAGAACAGTCTGACAGTGACCAGAGGGGGAGGGGAGGGAATTTCAGGGGAAAAGGGGAACAGTTTAGAGCAACAAGTATAAAGAACTCATGGACAAAAACTATGGGGGGTGGAAATGGGAGGAAGGTGGGGAGGGCTGGGGTGGTGGGCTGGGGGCCGGGTAAAAGACAGAAAACTGTACAATATCAACAATTAAAAAATACTGATTAAAAAAAATAAATAAAATAAAATAAGAATCATGAAAAAAATAAATAAATGAGGATGAAATACCATTATTAAAGTATTTAGCATTCCCATGTAAAAACATGGTATAGATCTCCTTTTAGTTAAAATTTTTAATACATCAATAAATTTTATAGTTTCTTCACATATGCTCTATAGGGTTTTGGTTAAGTTAATTCCCCGGTGTTTAGTATTTTTAGTTGATAATACATATGGAGTTATTTCCTCATTACATTTTCTAATCAATTGTTTTCACTATTTTTTTTTTCAGTCCACATCAATCCCCTCACCTCCTCCATGAATTAGACTAATTGGATTTTGTGATCCTGATGTGCTTTCTAATGCTGATGCATTTGGTTTTCTTCTTCATTAACTCATGGTACTGAATTAAGAAATTAGTTTGTTCACTATCATTCAAACATAAGCTTTTTTCAACTTAGTTACAGAGGAATATTTTATTTATTAATTTCAAATGCTTAGTAATCCAATGCCTTTGCACTGTTTACACTGATAAACTTGTGCTGTTATTCAGCTTATAGATTTTCAGCCCCAATGGTGCATGCTATTTATAAATAACAAAGCGCTGCACCAATTAGCCCATGTTATACATGTATCACAAACATTGGGATAAAAGCTTCTAGACAAACAAATAAAAAGAAACTTTCCCTGTGCTTGGACCCTCAAGTGCTGCCATAGTTTTAAGTTTCCACATGGTGGCACATAAAGGCACTTAGAAGCATTCAATTGGGTTTCCATCATTCTCCTCATTTTCCTCTCACATGCTGATACAGTTACTGAAGAGTAAGGCCTTGAAAGTACAGCTGAAGCTGTGCAAAGAAATTCAAGCATAATGGGAAATCAAGAAAAGCCTGTCTTCTTTTTTATTTTCTTTTTCCCTGCTCTGATTCAATTCTTGCTCTGCATTTTTTTCCCTTCAAGTTTAAAAAAATATATATGATTGCATTTTACTATGAAATCCAGCTGAGACAGACCTGGACCTATTTCCATGTTGAGTCCCAGCCCAGTCAGTCTTTTCTCAAGGATCTTTTATAAATAGACTATAAATTTCTATGTTGAGCACTGGCCCAGTCAGTTATCTTTTCAAGGATCTTTATAAATAGGTTATTGAATAAATTGGTCTTATTGGAATAGTTATCTTTCAAAACATTCAGGCTCATGTTCACAGAATCTAGGGACAAAGTTAGAACAAGGAAAAATTGGAGTGAGATCCAGAATGCAGCCTTTGGTTTACCTTAGAATAACAACTCCAACCTAGTCTGTTCAAATCCTAGGCTTTCTGCTAAAGCAAAAACATAGAATAGGAGGTGACCTTGGCAATTACTTAATAAATCCACTCACTCTAGAGTCAAACTGAATCATTTAGGGGAAATTTTATATAGTCTTATAAAATCATATTTGGAAGGAATAATTTTTCCACTCAGATCATATAGTCCCCAGAAGGCAATCTCTGCTATTGGGTCCATTGATCATAGATTACCATCTCTAACTATAAACTCTGTCTAATCACTCCTAAAGTTGAACTGATTCAGCATGTTTTAAATCTCCACAGTTTAACACCCTATCTACTACTTCATCCCATGGTAACCATCCCCTGGCTGTTTTGCAGATCTTCATTAATGTTCAACTTGACTATTATGACCACCTCACTTGAACATCTTATAATCATATAGTGTCCTCAAGTCCAGACTGCCGTAGTCAATCTAAATAGGGAAATAAAATTTCTGATCCTACCAAGAAAAAATGATCTAACTCTAACCTATTTGTTTGTTAACTCTAAACATGCACATTGTGGCCCTCTTCAAAGTAATCAGCTAGGAAAGGTAAAATTACCAGTAATCCAATGAGAATATATTTTACCTTTTCTAAAACCATTTTTAGGAATAAGTTTTTAGAGTTATGGACATTACTTTGAACAGCAATGTGAACAATTTTTTACCTGACTTGGTTTGATGTTTTGAATCATTAATCTTCCTAAGACTACTATTAAGTAGAAGAAAGTTATTAAAAAATAACAGCAATGGTTTTTGTATTATTTGAAAATACTTTGGCATTATTTGCAAACAGTCTAAATTACAATCTCTGATTTGGATTTGAAATAAACATAAAATGGTTGGAGTAATTGTAGAAAACTCAAAGTGAGTACTTTAATGAAGAAAACCTATTGTGAAGCATTATACTGCTGTGCTTTAAAAAGCAGCATTATCTTGGACAACTACACTCCAATAGCAATGAGCACATCCAGATCCCAGATCTTGGTTTCTAAGACCATTCTCTAATAAAAGGAACCAAAAATCCTTAAAGAAATGGCTGGTTCTAGAAATGAAGCATAAAGAAATACAAGACAAACTTGCAGTGTCTTTAATGTTGATGTCACAAAGTGAGGATAAGATTAAAAAAATAAAACAAAAAACAACTTACATTGATGAGGTTTGTCAAAGGAATATAGGAGCCAAGTGAAATAGTTCCCAGTGGCTGAAACTGAAGCAACTTTAGTAACAAAATAAAATAATAGTTTTTTATAACAATAAATGAGCAAATAAATAAATAAGTGTACCCTGTAAAATACTTCCAAATAATTTATGTAGATATTATGTCTTCAAGGAGTTGGAGCACAATTCCTCCCCACTACTCACTGGCTACAGATAGTGACTTTTTTCCAAAGGGTACAGTATGGAGAGCAGAAGAAAAAGAGTGATTTTATAGGGCAGATAAGCACTGCTATGATTCAGATTTCTGTTTCTATACCAAGATGCCATCCAGGAAATTTTGTCACATGCCTCGTTCTTGTCACTGAGGCTACTCTTTCTTGGCTGTTACAAACTCTTAAGACTTCCCTTGTTTTTCTAATGACCTTGACAGTTTTGAAGAGTGTTGATCAGGTGTTTGTAGATGTTTTTCTCATGATAAGACTGAGGTTATGGGTTTTTGAGAGGAAGACCACTACTGTAAAGTGCCATTTTCATATAGTACCAAGGGTACCTATTGTCAATGGATGTTGACCCAGTTCAGGTAGTATTTGTCACATTTCTCTATTAAAAAGTTGTTCTCCACCCTCCTATCTTTCCATAGTGTACTCTTGGGACGGAAACCATTATGTGCAGCCCGCACTCAAGAGAACTAATTGTTGGGTATATGGGAATTCTCTGTACTATCTTTATAATGTTTCTGTAAATATAAAGCTACTCTAAAATAAAAAGATCATTTTAAAACTCAATTAGCTCAACTACTTTATATCATCATCTTTATATGGTATGTAACTGATGAGAACAAGAGTTCAACAAAATAGCTTCTGCAGGAAAAACATTATTTATTCTATTTATCTAAAAATGTAAAAACTTCTTTCTGGTAAGTGAATCAGTGAAAATCTTTGACCACAATGGTTTATGCTTCCATCTTACATTTGGCTTAGGAAAACAAAACCTAAGAATGAGAGCAGCAAATGAAGTTTTCACTAAAAGACAAAAATTAACAGTGGCTTAAAGATTAGAAGAAAATTGGTGATTTTGATTTCATACAGGGCAGTTGTTCCTATGCACAGCATTAATATTGGCACCCACACCATCCAAACTACTTAGTATGGTTCTTATTTTAGATTAACTGTGTGTGATGAAGTTCAGTTGATGGAGATATGCCAGAGTTCAATACTTTTGCCCAATAGCTATGCTAAGCTGCTTCTTCTTTGAATGTATCAAGTTAACTAGCATTAACCTCAGCACATATGGAAAATTTAAACTCTTATAAAGTGTTTGAAATGCAGTGTTTCTTTGCTCTTTCATCCAGAATTTATACATTTTTAAAAGCATATGTAAAATATGCTCCTTTCATAGCAGTTTTGCCTGAGTAAAACCACCTCAAATGGAATTATTTTCTAATCAAATTTTCAATTCACAAAGGTTACCTTTTCTATTATTTTTGGATGATCAGATACCTGAATCATCATCTTGTATATAAATAATGATATTTCAAAATATAAAATATTAAATAACATAAACCACTATTGATGAAACTGAAATCATTTATCCAGGAAACACAGGAAAGAAATACATATAATCTTCAAAATAAGAACCTTAGTAGGTACAGGAGAGATCCAAGATGGTGGAGGAATTAAGTGGAAGCTGTACAAAACTTCTAGGACCAAATTGAAATTACAACTAAATTGTTCAGATGTCATCCTGAATAACCAATTGACCACTACCTGTAGAGAAGCCTTATAGACAAGGACATAAGGAAGAAACCACTTCACCAAAATATGACAGATAGGGAATGCAGAGGAGGTATGAGAAGGCTGGCTGGACTCTCATGGGTGGCAGCTGAATATTCAGAGGGATATTTCAGTGGCTACCGGGTTCTCCCTGAGAAGTTTTGGGTCTAAACTTTAAGCTCTGCTCCCCAGCCTACCGCACCAGAGCTAGGAAAGGAAATCAGATAATATTCAGCTATGAAAAACAACCAGGTTTCTGTCCACCAGGGAGATAAGGCTTGAGAATCAGAGACCCTCTTAAAGAGCTAATGTACAAAATTCTGTTTGACTCTGGCAGAAGAAGGGCAGAGTGGACTAGAGACACATGAGGAGAGCTGGGTGATGGTACTTTTGGGGAGAAAACTGAAGGAACAGCCACCAGAATCCCTGTGCTGAGTCATTCCCTGTTCCTGGAAGCCATCTCTTTTAAGCAGACCACTCCCCTCCAAGTGTTATCAGCCTGAGGGGAAGCAATAGCCCCACCCACAAGGATTACTCTACCCACCCCATGGAGCTGAAACAGGGCTGCTGAGTATAGCTTGAGGATATAAAAGTGTTTAACTTGAAAAACCAACGTGGGTCTTTGGGAGCTCTGACGCATTAGCTGAGCCTCATGCAAGCCCAGTGCTGGTGAAAGCTAGCCTAGGTGTGCAGCCTGGTTCTGTCTGCATATAAACAGGTCCAGAAGATGGAGCCACAAGCTGTGGATCATTGATAGCTTCAAACAAGTTGCCCAGGGTCAGTCACAGGCAGAGTCTGACATAGGACTGAACCAGAGCCTTTGCAGATCTACATGATACATAGAAACAAATACAAAGAGGCAGCCAAAATGGGAAACAAAGAAACTGGCCTGAGATGAAAGAATAAGAGATTATTCCAGAAGTAAATAAGAAGGAAGAAAGCAATTTATCATACATAGAGTTTAGAGTAATGACTATAAGAATACTCAACAGCGTGAAAAAAAAAAGACATAGAAACCATAAAAAAGGACCAGTCAGAAATAAGAATTCAGTATCTGAAATTAATTATATACTAGAAGGAATAAGCATGGGTTGATGAATCAGAGGATCAAATCGGTGATTTGGAAGACAAGGTAGAAAAATACACCCAAGCAGAACAGCAAAAGAAAAGAAAAAAAAAAAAGGAATTGGAAAGAATGAGGTGAGTTTAAGAAACATTTGGGAGCACATGAAGCATACATAACAACATCCACATGACAGGAATACCAGAAGGAGAAGAAAGTGAGAAAGGGATCAAGACCCTATTTGAGGAAATAATGATCAAAAACGTTTCTAATCCAGTGAAGGAGAAAGACATACTAGTCCAGGAAACTCAAGTCCTGGAGAAGCTGTACCCAAAGAGGCCTGCACATACACAAAGGCATGCTATAGTTAAAATAGAAAGGTTTAAAGACAAGGAGATAATCCTAAAAGCTGCAAGAGATAAGCAGGTAGTTACATACAAGGAAGCACCTATTAGACTGTCATCTCATTTCTCAACAGAAACATTTCAGGCCATAAGGAGTGGTGTGAAATATTCAAGGTGATGAAGAGCAAGGACCTACAACCAAGGCTCCTTTACCCAGTGAGGCTATCATTTTAAAAACAAAAGAGAAATAAGGAGCATCCCAGACAAGAAAAAGCTAAAGGAGTTTGCTAACATTGAACCAGCACTACAACAAATGTTAAAAGGCTTTTTTTTTTTAAGAAGAAAAAAATGGAGGAAAATAGTCTAACAATAAAATGACACTACATATGTATCTATCAATAATCACCTTAAATGTAAATGGCTTAAATGCTTCCACCAAAAGACATAGGGTAGCTGAATGGATAAGAAAATAAGAGCCATATATTTGCTGCCTCCAAAAGACACACCTCAGATCAAGAGATACACAAAGTAAAGGGATGGAAAGATACTTCATGCAAATGGAAAGGGGAAAATAAGCTGGATCAGCATTATTTATATCTGAAAAAAATCAGCTTTAAAACCAAGGCTATAATAAGAGACAAGTAGGGTACTACATAATGATAAAGGTAACAGTCCAACAGGAAGATAAAAACCCTAGTAAACATTTGTGTACCTAACATAGAAACACATAAATATGTCAAGTAAATCTTGATGGATATAAAAGGAGAGATTGACAGAAATACAGTCGTAGTAGAGGATTTTATCACTGCATTGACTATAATGGATAGATCTTCCAGGCAGAAAATCAACAAGGAAACAGTGGCCTTAAACGACACACTGGATCAAATGGATATAATTGATATCTTCAGAGCATCATCACAAAACAGCAGAATATACACACCATTCAAGTGCACATGGAATGTTTCCCAGGATAGACCACATGTTAGGACATAAAGCAAGTCTCAATAAATTTAAGAAGATTGAGATCATAACAAGCACTTTCTCTGACCTCCACACTATGGAAGTAGAAATCAATCAGAAGACGAACACTGCAAAATACACAAAAACCTGGATGCTAAAAAACAGGTTATTAAACAATGAAGGGTCAACGAGGAGATCAAGGAAGAAATCAAAAGATAGCTTGGAACAAATAATAATGAGGACACAACAATCCAAATTCTGTGGGACACTGGGAAAGCAATCCTAAGTGGGAAATTTATAGCATTACAGGCCTATCTCAAAACAAACAAACAAAAAACAAGAAACGAGAAAAAGCTCAAATAAACAATCTAACTTTACACTTAAGGGAACTTGAAAAAGAACAACAAACAAAGCCTAAAGTGAGTAAAAGGAAGCATATAAAAAAAGATCAGAGCAGATATAAATGAAGTAGAGTGTAAAAAAAATGAAAAGAAAAAAGATCAAAGAATCCAAGTACTGGTTCTTTGAAAAGATAAACAAGATTGACAAACCTTTAACCAGATTAATCAAGAAAAAAGAGAGAGGACCCAAATAAATGAAATCAGGAACAAAAGAGGAGAAATAACAACTGATACCAAGAAATACAAAGGATTGCAAGAAAATATTATGAACAACTACATGCCAAAAAAATTGAAAAACATAGACAAAGTGGGTAATTTCCTAGAAACATACAATTTTCCAAAACAAAATCAGGAAGAATCAGAGACTATAAATAGACAGATTATATACCTAGTGAAAATAAAGCACTAGTCAAAAAACTCCCAACAACAACAAAGAAAACCCTGGACCAGATGGCTTCATGGGTGAATTTTCCAAATATTCCAGGAAGAACTAAGACACCTTCTCAAACTACATCACAAAAAAAAAAAAAAAAAATCAAGAGGCGGGAAAGCTACCAAGCTCATTTTATGAAGGCAGCATTATCCTAATTCCAAAACCAGATAAAGAAACTACAAAATAAAATTACAGGCCAATATCCTTGATATCATAGATGCTAAAATCCTCAACAAAATAGTAACAAATTAAATACAGCAATACATAAAAATGATCATACACCATGGTCAAGTGGGATTAATTTAGGGAATGAAAGGTTGATACATTTGCAAAATCAATAAATGTGATTCAATATATAATCAAAATAAAGGATAAAAAACACATGGTCATATTAATAGATGCAGAAAAAGCAACTGATAAAATACAACTCTCATTTATGATAAAAACTCAGCAAAGTGGGAGTAGAGAGAATATACCTAAATATAATAAAGGCCATATATAGCAAAACCATTGTCAGCATCAGACTCAATGGGAAACGCTACAACATTCTCCTTAAATCAGGAATAAGAGAAGGATGACAGCTTTCACCCCTCTTACTCAACAGACTAGTGGAAGTGCTAGCCACAGCAATCAGACATTAAGGCATAAGGCATCCAAATAGGAAAGGAAGAAGTAAAACTCTTCATTTGCAAATGACATAATACTATACACAGAGAACCCCAAAGACTCCACCAAAAGACTACAGACTATAAATGAGTTCAGCAAAGTAGCAGTATACAAAATTAATATCCAGAAAATCAATTCTATTTTTATATGCTAATAATGAACTAACAGAAAGGGAAATTAGAAAAATAATCTCATTCTCAGTTGCTTCAAAAAGAATAAAATACCTAGAAATAGGAATAAATCTAATCAAGAATATAAAAGATCTGCACTTGGAAAATTATAAAATACTGAAGATAGAAATTGAAGATGATACAAAAATGGAAGTACATACAATATTTATGGATAGGAATAATTAACATTATTAAAATGTCCATATTACCCAAACCCAATCTATAGATTCAACACAATTTCTATGAAGTTCCAATGTGGTATGTCACAGAACTAGAGCAAATGTTTCAAAAATTTATATGGAACCATAAAAGGTTTCACATAGCAACAGCAATCCTGAGAAAGAAGAACAAAGTTGAAGGAATCAAGCTACCTAATATGAAACTACTATAAAGCCATAGCAATCAAAACAACATGGTACTGGCACAAAAACAAACACATACATTAATGGAATAGAACAGAGAGCCCAGAAATAAACTTATAACTCTAGAGTCAATTAATAGTCAACAAAGAAAGCAAGCACATACAATGGGCTAAAGGCAGTTCATTCAATAAATTGTGTTGGGAAAATTGGACAGATACATGCAGAAAAATGAAAGTAGGCCACCCTCTTATACCACATACATGAATAAATTAAAACTGGATGAAAGACTTAAATGTTAGGCCCAATACCATAAAAATTCTAGAAGAAAACAGAGGCAGTAAAATTTCAGACATTGCTCATTGCAATATTTTATTTGATATATCTTCCCAGGCAAGGGAAACAAAAGAAAAATATAAATAAAAGGTACTACATCAAACTAAAAGGTTTTTTCACAGCAAAGGAAATCATCAACAAAATAAAAAGACAACCCACAAAATAGGAGAATGTATTTGCCAATAAGTGGTCATTTCCAAAATTTATAAAGAACTTACAAAACTCAACACTAAAAAAACACACCCCCAGAACCCCAATACAACTAAAAATGGGCAAAGGAACTGAATAGTCACTTCTCCAAAAAGGACATATGGATGGCCAGTAGACATGTGAAAATATCTCAATATCACTAATCATCAGAGAAATAAAAATTAAAACCACTATGAAATATCACCACACACATGTCAGAATGGCTATCATCAATAAATCAACAAACAAGTGCTAGTAAAGATGTTGAGAAAAGGAAAGTTTTTACACTGTTGGTGGGAAAGCAGATTTGTGCAGCCACTGTGGAAAGAGTATGGAGATACTTCAATAAATTAAAAATGTATCTGCCCTTTGACCCAGCAATCCCACTTCTGGGAGTATATCCAAAGAAACCCAAAAGACTAATTCAAAAAGAGCATAGAACCCCTATGTTCACTGCAGCATTATTTGCAATCACCAAGGTATGGAAGTAGCCCAAGTGTCCATCAGTAAATGAGTGGATAAAACAACTGTTGAACATTTATGCAATGGGATACTACTCAGCTATAAAAAAGAAGAAAAATTACCTTCTGCAACAGCATGGATGGACCTGGAGAAAATTTGCTAAGCAAAATAAACCAGTCAGAGAAAGATAGATAACACATGATTTCACTCATATGTGAAATCTAAAGAACTAACTGAGGTAAGAAGCAAATCAGCGACAGACTCATAGATGGAGAGCAGGATGACAGCTAGTTTGGGGGAGGAGGTTAGAGGTTGGAGGGCTGAGCAAAGAGGAAAAAGGACTCATGAACATGGACAACAATGTGGTGATTGCAGCGGGGAGGGATGTACAAGGATGTTGAATGGTAATGGAAAAATACAATAAAAGTTTAAAAAATGAACATTGCCAGAACAAACGAATCATAGGATGTACAGCATGTTTACTTTGGATGGGAGGAATACATCCTTTATAATCTGGGATTTAATTTTAGTTTGTTTATTAGTTGATAATTTACCTTAGAATATATCTAAAATAAAAGAACTTTGCTAAATTTGCAGTAGAAAAATTTTAAGATTTCTAATCCCAAATTCCAGTAATAATATTCAGCAGAGCTACTTCAGTGTGTGATACTTTGTTCTATTATATAGTGTGTGTTCTAAAAGTCCTTTCTAACACCATAAGGATTAAACTAAAGTTGGTTCATATCAAAACAGAACATAAAAATAAATATTATCAGAGTTTGTGCAGTGCACACTGGAAGATCTGATGTCTTCAAGTTTTGAGATGTCATATATGATATTCTATATACCCAGTGCTTTAATGCACCCTCAAAATGCATACCTCTTGACTACACAATAATTTTTAATCTGGTAGATTCTGGACTACTGGGATATAGAAAAAGTAGATATGAAGGAAAATGAAATTGTCCTACTATCTGCTATATAATACATGGAAAAGATAAATAATTCTTTTAATTTTTAAGTTTTTTTCTTAATTCTTACACTCTGTTTCTCTTCCATCCTGGTTTGTCTCCCTGATTTATAAGATCTAATCATGCATTATGTATTTTTCTATTTATTCAGTTATTTTTTCTGTTTAAGAAGAGTATTGACAACAATTCCTAAAACAATATTCATTATAAATTATTTCAGCAAGCTTCAATTTTTTACAAAGTGCCTGAAACTGGATGCAAAATGCACAACTTTGTTTTTATTCCTACACACTATTGATAACGAAATGAATACTTTTTCTTGGAATGTAACTAGGAAGTGTAATGAATCTAAAATCTCATTTAATATCCATGAATCCAAAGTCAATTTTTCTCTCTGGTTCATAAATTGAAGATAACACATAATGGTGACAAGCTATATACATACATAATCCATTTTTATGAAAAATAACAGTGCTTAATGGTACATAACATATTTTTGTGACTTTTGTTAAAAAACGTATGAGAATCACTGTGAATTAAAACCTTGCATTAAAAAAAAAGGTAAGAAAACCACTTCAACAACAACAACAAAACTTACTAAAATAAATCCAGGCCATGAACAAATCTGTCTTATTTATTAAACTATAAATTACATTTACAAACAATAATGTATTTGAGCCAATAGACTCAGTGATCCATTAGTGCTCTAAGCTGCAGTGAAAAAGACAAGGAGATATTGAAATATCAGTAAAAATTCCATTTTGCAATACTCTGGCTAAACAAGAAAAGGCATTTGTCTTTGGCATCAAATTATTTGTCAAGAGGAAAGGTAGAAAAAAATAATTGACTCTATTAAAAAAAAAGTGTAATCCAATTGACCATACAGGCTACAAGATGAAAGGTGTAGCAGCGGCTGGAGAGTGTCCCACAGCAAGATTCTCCGGTCAGACACAGCACGACACTTATTCATCCAATAAAACATGAGTGATAAACATTACCTCATGTAGAAAAATTCTCATTGGTTACTCAAACAGAGAAGAAAAAAAAAAGAAAAAATTCTGGCAAATTGAATCTCATTGACATTTATATATATTTTAGTAGTAATGATTTTAATCTTGTTGTTAAGAAAGTCTTGTTAACTCTCTGTTCTGGACAATGTCAATTATTTCTTTGACCTCTCTAGTTTGATTTAGTCCCATGAGCAAGGCAGCTTCTGCTATAAATTTTCTCCTAGTCAGTGTAAGAAAAATAGAATTTAGCATTTCATTAGGTTATAATAATGGTAGAAATGACTATACATGTTTTAAGTAATATGTAATCTAATATATAATGATATATATTGAAATATACAGTTGATCATTTAAAAGTTCTATAGCATAATATATAATACATAATTACATCCCTTCAAAATATTGTTTTGAGTTTTTATTGTTTCATTCAGGTGCTTATATTCCTTTTATGAATATAGTTTTTTGTTACATAGTTGCCTTTCCCAGAATTTCCAACCTAAAGCCATCAATCATTCATGAAAAAAAAACAAAAACAAAAAAAAAAAAAGGAAAAAAAACTGAAGTGATCTCTAAACTCTCCTTTTAATTTTCAGAAAACTGACATTTCTTGAATCTCTGGATAACTGGTCCTTTCAAAAAAGATCATACTTCTTATATCACCTTAATGTACCAATAAAGACTTTTTTTCTTTACTGAACAGCTAAGTTTGAAATAGAGACTTTGCTGAGACTATTTTAGGGTATTGCCCAATAGTCCATCAAATCTTAAACTCTGAAGTGATTGTTTGATCCCAAAGTTCAGAAGCTACAGAATAATTTAATACTTTCTAAAAATGTGTAAAATTAAGAAAAAGTCAAAGAGTGTCAGCACGCAGTACATAATTATTATAACATAAATCTGCATAGCTGCTGCAAAGAGGAGGCATGACACTTAACCAAGGTCCTGCCAAGAGACATTTCTGGCTATCTTGGTTCTAAGACTCCAAATGCAAAGTCAAGTTGAGTTTGAATCAATATATTCACTTATACATTGAGATAAACAAATGCAAGTTCTCATATTAGAAATGTGAAGGTAATCAAAATATTATTGACTATGTTTAGAGCACTATGACAAGGCATTTGAAAACTAACAAATGCCATTACCGATAGATCTATCATTTCTGGTCCATATTAACCCCATTTATGAAGTAAGGAGGTGAATGAAACTGGGCATGTGATATGACCACTCTTTTTTAAGATTCAAAATCTAAAATAATTCTTAGGCATATCAGGGACAATTTATCCCTTGAAAAATACAAAGTATTTATTCTTTAATTCAGCACAATTTGTTGAGGATATATATTCTGTGCCAGGCATTCTTTTATGTACCAGAACAAAGTAGTGAATAAGACCAACAAGTGTCCCTGCTTTTAAAGAGATAATTAGTAAAGACAGCAAAAACAATAAATAATAAGTGAAACATAATTTCAGACTGTGGTAAGTACTATAAAGGAAATGAAAAAGAAAATTGCAAAGGAGTGATTGGAAGATTGTCATTTTATATTGAGTAGTCAGGAGTGGCTTCCTGAACTTTGATTGTATGTTAATAACAATTGCAAACCAAGGGAAGATTTTAAACAGGAGCGCATCATATCATTTACTTTATTTTTCTAAAGAGCACATTCATTGCCTCAAGGAGAATGAATCGTAGTGTACAGACCCACACTGGTAGCAGAGGAAGTGAAGAAAAGTGTCAGCACTTGGAATATATTCTGAACGCAAAGTCAGAAGGGTTTGTTGATGCATTGGATAGCATGGGTGTTGAAAGGAAGCACAAGATGAAATATTATTTCTAGATTTAGAAATCATTTGCAACTGGGTGGGTGATAGTACAATTTACTTTACTGATTTGGGAAAGAATACGGAAGAATATTTGTTCGAAGGTAAATTTTAGACATTCAAATAGTAATATCCGAAAGGCAGCTGATTATACAAATGAAGACTCATTGAAGAGGCTAGGGCAAGACATATTTTCTGGGAGTCACCTCTACAGATATTTGAAGCCATGAATTGGCTAGGTAGAACATGAAGCAAGAAAAGAGCAAATAGCACCGAACTCAGTGCTAAGGCTCTCCAACATTAACACAATAGCTCAGGCAGAAATGGAGAAGCAAGCCAAAGGGCCTGATTAGAAATGGCCAGTGAGGCTGGAGAAAGAAAAAGTGTCATGAAAGTTCTATTTATCTACTGATGCTTTGTAATATATCATTTCAAAACTTAATGGATTAAAACACCTACCACTATACTGTTATGTCTCATGGTTTGAGGAGCTGACTGGGCTGAGACAAGAAGTCATCACTCAGGTTTTTCTTGCAATCATATGATGGCTAGTGCTACAGTTCTCTTGAAGGCATCCTCAAGCATGTCACATAACTAATGGTTAAAGCTGCCTAACAGGGACTTCATTCAAAACATCTCCCTGTGGCGTCCCTTTGTGGCCTGGGCTTCCACAGAGCATAGACATCTGATTACATAAATGAAGTTCCTATCAAAATGTGCCAAACATATTTATATTTTTACAACCTGACTGATGTTATTAATAAATAAGTCAGGTTATATCATACATCTGCTCAAAATACTTGAATGACTTTCCATCTTATTTAGGTAAAGCTGAAGTCTCTACTTTAGCCCACAATGACCTTCTTTACTTTGCTTCTCATTATGTCTCTAACCTATTTCCTACTTCTCTTTCTTGCCCTCCTCATTTAGATTGCCACTCAACACCTTGAAGAGACTTCTCATGGCTTGCCTATTTAAGAATGCAACACTACACACACTTCCTCTTCTTCTTTTCCTATTATGTTTTTCTTTATGACACTTATCCTTTTCTAACATGCTATATAGTTTTCCTACTTATTTCGTAAATTCTGTCATTCTTTACCTGAATGTAGGTTCAAGAGTAAATAGAAGTTTAGTCTGTTTAATTTGCTGCTGCATCCTCAATGACTAGCACAATGCCTGAGCTATAGAAGGCCTTCTGTACAAATGTGCTGAATGAATATACCAATGACATCTGGAAAACGAAAACAGATGAGGAAATGAATGCCAAGATCTGAAGAAACAGACACTTGAAAATATTTTAAATTGGATTAATACAGCACATTTCACATTTTTCCTCCTGGCATTTTATTTTATTTATTTATTTATTTACCTTTACAGTATTTGTTAGTTCATTTAAAATCTGTCCACCAGAAAACTGAGCAATATTTTTCTATTTCCTTCTACTGTTGTTCCATGAAGTGGTATTTTAATTTTATCTGGAACTGTTCCATCATAAAGCCAAGAAGGTTCTACAAAAGCGTCAAAACAACTAGAACAACGGTGTATAATCTAAAGGGTAATTAATATTCAATATTGGGATAATGTGAAATAAGAAAAGTAAAGAGGAATTCAGGTAAATGTGCTTGTTTATACTTTCTTCCACTACAAATTTATAAAATCAAACAACCTGACAATCCCTAAAATTTAATTGGGAAAACAAGGAATACCCACCAATTTAACAGTCCACTACAGTTTTCCTTCCAGGCATTAGACGACTTATGTCCCTCCCACATGAAACCTATCATTGTAAGCCTTCTAAGACCCCTGAAATCTTTTCTCATTACAGCTTCAGGCTCAGGCTTGAAGTTCAGAATTCCGTCATCTAGATTTGTTCCAGAGGTGGATGAGTCTGTTCAGGTTCACTGCTCCTAGAGTATGCTTCTTGAGTGAAGGGGCTTGTGATACCTGTTTCTGAAGCAACAAACATAAAACAGTGGGACAGAACAACACAATATTTACATTGAAAGAATGGTAGAAGTTGAGATATTACCAGTTACTGGTTCATTTTCATTCTAAAGTTCTGATATTATTGCTTTCGAAACAAAGAATGTTCCTTGATTATGACATGCTTTGCTCTGGAAATGGTTCTTTGCAACCTTTAACTCTACTTTCTGGGCTCTTAGCTATGTCCACCACGTGACTCTCTCCCCTTCTCATAAGAAATGACTGATGTTTGCAGATAAAGAGTTTTCTCATTTTGTTTCCTGCCTGTAATGTATTGAAGGCCCAGAGGCTTCGTTGTCAGATGTCTATTCCTTTTTAATCTAAAGTTTTCAGTGCCTCTGTTGATATGATGCTCTTAAAAATGTTGAGTTTCCCATGTATCTTATCTTATATTACTCCATTGGTTAAAATAACAGTTTCAAATCTCTTTATTATTTACATTAAGGTGCAAGGCAGGATACTATAGAACAATTTTCTTATGATTCTTAGTAGTCCTTTGATTGAGTTGAGAGTTTCACTTGAAATCTTTCAGAGGTATTAACACAGTATTTTCTGCCATATCTTAATTTGATCTTTAACCCAAGGCCATGTTAAACTGACAGCATCCAGCACTGACTATTTTTCCTAAGGTAATTTATAATTTGTGAACTTTTATAGTAGGAGAAGAATCAGTGAATAATAATCATTTTTATTTTTCATTTGAACAAGACCTGGCTACATTATAATTCTTCTAAATTCTGCTTGAGAATTGAATAAATACAGCATAAAATAACTCTTACAACAGAGGGCTAGAGATCTAGAGATGACTTCAAGCTCAGATAGGAGACATATAGAGAGAAAAAAGGATCCTGGAATAACTGTTGGGATGACCGAATCTCATGCCAGTACCCTTAGTTGACAGCATAATTTCATTATAATAAATTTAAAAAATTCCAAAGGTGGTTTGGAACTAAAATACAAACAGATAAAAAGACATGGTACTATAAACCTTTGAATTTCAACACTGGCTCTTCTTTAGTTTTTTAATTTATTAAATTTGAGATTTAATTTTAAACAAATGTGATCTATTAGTATGTTTTTATTCTAGGTGAATTAGGAGGTTTGAGATTCAGAATTCAGAAAACCAGGAACTTACCCCCAAATTTTCCTATAACCTGAAAATCATCCAGCTTCATTCTTCTGGCATGCAGATTTGTTTCTAATGTTACTTTTATCTCTCAATTTCTACCATTTTTAGAGCCAGCCTTCTTTTTCTTTTCAGTTGATTCCACCATTATTATGACAAAGATTTCTGATTTCCATATTTGAACTCAATTCAGGTATAACAATGTTCAAGTAGTTCTTGTATCCATAAATACGGAAATAATTAAAGCTTGACCTGCAAAAGATCATATGATAGAGCAAAATTTATTTTTGCTGCCTGTACTTTCATTTCAGTGCCTACTTTTGTATGGAAATTTTTCTTTTCTTCTTCCCCTTTAGGCAATTGCAACTTATTATTGCCTCCATGTTCTTTCCCCCAAAACTGAATTTTGAGAAGATCACATATTATTAAAATTATCTATCTATCTTTCATCTATCTATTCTCTGCCTAATTCAGAAAGGATTAAACTGAATGACTAAAGCAAATAAATATAACTTACTGATTGTATATTCAGGCAATTTTTAAAATTTTAATTCTAATGCCTATGTTTCAGGGATTATAGGGTATCAGTTGATGAAATAAAAAAAGGGAAAGGGTCATCAAGGAACATGTATAAAGGACACATGGACAAAGCCAAAGGGGGGTAGGATTGAGGGTGGGGGGTGGGGATGGGTAGGGTGGGGAGTAGTGGGGGGGAATGGAGACAACTGTACTTGAACAACAATAAAATAAATAAATAGATAAATAAATAAAACTGGTATGCAATGAAAAAAGAGAGAGAGAAAGAATGTTTTGAGGTATTTAGGGAGAGTCAGAAGTTTCTGGAACTACTCAGTTAAGAGGTAGGCTGCTATCTCCTCAACTTAAACAGAAAATCAGTCTTCTTATCTTCCTTGCACTTCTAATTTTATCACACATTAATTATGCCTATGCAGCATCCCCTTAATATAGATCTTCTCTGTGTATGTGTTTACATGGTTGGTGGTGTGGGTAGTTGTTTTCCCTCTGCATAAATCTGTGCAAGCTGTAGATTTAAGTCCAATCCCCCCTCTATTAGAGGTAAGAAGAGATAACGAATTAGTGCTTTTAACAAAGAAGATTAATCAGTGGGTTTTGGAACAGCCAGAGAAGAGGAACAGTAAGCTAGTTTTTTATTAAACACATCATATGCATGGCCTTTTTGAGAAATCTTTTCTCTGGTTTCTATAAATTTAAGGAGAAAATATCTAAAATTGGGAAATCTGAAAATTATATTGTTTTCAGATTAAGGCACAGATCACAAGACCCTACGAATAAAACCTCTCTGCCACAAAAATGTCACGTGGTTTATTTGCTTAAAAACACACAAGGTGGGGTTGGTGTGAGAGGCTAAAACGCAAGGCAAGAGGAAACTGTGCCAGGCAGAGAGTTGCCAATGACTAAGGGGATGCCAAGTTAATTTGGGGGCCAATTTGTTATACATTCCCTTTGAACTGCAAAATTCAAAATTACAAAAATTTCAGTTTGAAATATCACTCTGTCTCCAGGAAACATCCCTCAGATAATCAAGGTTATAATTACAGTGGAGGTGATAAAACATGTGCTTTAGTCTCTACTTTGGCTGATGCTATTTAATTCATCTAAGTTTTTTTCTTCTCTTTGCTCCATTATCTTTCTAAATTTTCTATAAATTTTCTGGACAAGTCAGTTATGCCATGTTGGACATGCTACTGTAGAAAAGAACACCAGTGCCAAGAACGAAAGAAAATTTGTTATCAGGGGAATGTCAGCCTACAAATCACTATGACTGATAGAAACATCCTTTCTGTTGTTAACAAATTGTGTCAAAAGCACATACAATGAAATTCAAATATGCTAATGCTACAAATGCAATTTGACATTTCAAAGCAGATTCCTGCCTGGATCTCAGAACCAGCACTGTAGTATACAGAGCTATTGAGCTATTTATGTTATTTTAGCCATTTGTTGGCCTAAGATATTTTATTGGAAAAATACCTATTAAGGTAGAAATGGGAAGATGGGAGTCACACAGTGGGAGGGGGGCTAAAGTTCAGACGGAACTATTAGTCATTCCTAAGGTACTATCTTTAGCTGAAAATATGCTCATGGTTGTTAAAAATCAGTGTTTCCATGGCAGAGTGTGGTAAACAATTTTTAGTTAATCAGAAGACTGACTCCCTGCACAGACACTCTGTTCTCTACAATAAATCCCACTTTAAAGTAAGAAACAGAATGCTGATCTTTCAAATCTGGGATAATTCCTTCTAATTCTTCAAGCCAGGATTGTACATAGATGGTTCTGTGTCTGAAATGTAGTCCGCAGTCGATGAGGACAGAGTTGTGGACTGTGTAGGCAAATAATATTTTATCTGTATAAGGTGTAACATAGGCAATATAAAATGCTTCCTGGGAGTAAATAGGAAGATGAGAGAGAGAGGGAAATAAATATTTATTAAGAACTTGCAGCATGCAAGACACTTTATGAATTTCATACCTCAGATTTTAATTGAATCATTCTTTCCTATGTCAGACCCTGTTCGAAGTGCTTGTGACACAAAACCAAGGTAAACTGTTAGGAGAAAATATATGACCCTGATGGAGTTTGTATTTCATAAAGACAAGTTAGAGAATGCAATAAACATAACAAAGAATTAATTTAAATATATATATATATATATTAGAAGCCACAATGTGCCATATGAAAAGAAACAAACGCTAAAATAGCCTAAGGGGAGTCAAGCTAGAGAAATTGCTCTTTGAAATAGGGTGTCCAGGTAGCAGCATTGAAGATGCGGCATTTGAGCAATCAACTGAGGAGAGCATGTACTAACCACGTGGATGTGAAGGGGAAGAGAATTCCAGAGGGAACAGTGGGTATAAAAGTCTTCAGGAAGGGTTGTGCCTGAGAATATTAAAGGACTAAAGAGAGGCTAGGGTGGATTGGGTGGGGTTGGGGGGTGAGCAGGGGATGAGTTCAGAAGGAAAGAGAAGCCATGTCACATAAGATTTTGTAGACCACTGTAAGAATGGTAGGGTTGATTCTAAAGACAATAGGGAAATATAAGAGGATTCTCAGTAGAGGAGTCTCATGCTCTGATGGAAAGAGCAACATCATTCAGAAGCTTTTGAGAACACTCAGGTGAGAGTTTATGGTGGCTTCAATGAAAATATTAGCAGTGAAAGTAATATAAAGAGGTTGAATTTGGTTCTTTTTGGAAGATAGAAACAGCAGTATTTCCTGGTTAAATCCATGTGGGATGGGAGATAAAAAGAAAAGTCAAGAATAACTCTGAAGTTTTTGTCGTGAACGATTGGAGGGATGAAGGCTTTATTATTTACTGAGATATAGAAATGTGTATGACAAGAAGTGAGAGCCTAGTTTTTTAGTGTTTATTTGAGATGCTTACTAAACAGTATCTTGAAGATTTCAAGCAAGTTGTTGAATACACTGCCTGGAATGCAGGAATAAAATCTGGGCTGAATTTATAAACATGCATACACACAATTAATAATTAAAATAAAATGGTACCATGAACCTGGGTGAAATAGCCAATGAGGAGAGTATAGTTATATAAAGGAGGAGAAAATCATGAACTTTGAATCACTCAGAAGATAAGAGGTGGAGGAGAAGAGGAGGATTCAGCACAAGAATGAAAATAAACCACTTGTAAAATAAGAAGAAAATCTATAGAAAGCATCACCTAGAATGCCAAGATAAGTGTTTTAAAGAGAATTATGTGATCAACTATAGGAAATGGTACCAAGACCTTTCTGAAAGAGATTGTGCGGGAGAGGAGAGGGAAACCTTTGGAGTAGGCTTAAGAAAGAATTGGAAGAGAGAATTGGTAATGGCAAACAACAACTACAATTTTGAAGAGCATTTTAAAACCATGGCTCAGAATGGAAACTGCCTAGGGGAGTAAATAAGATCAAAGAAAAGTTTTAAAAATTATTTTTAAATACAGGAGAAAACATTATATGTGCCAATGAGCATCAGCCAATACACAAGAAAAAAAATGATGAGGTAAGAATGAAAGAAAAAAATGATGCTAGAATGATGTCCTGGAGTGGAAGAGGACATAGTGAACAAGTAGAGCGATTAAGTTTAGACAGAATCACAGGGATTCATCTATGTTCACTAAAGTGAAGAAACCTTATGTGGGTGTAGATGCTGGTGGGTGGAGTGGCACCCAAGTTGTGTTGAAAGTTTGTGGAAATTCTCTTTTGACTGCTTTAATATTTTTTAAAGATTTTATTTATTTATTTTTAGAAAGAGGGAAAGGAAAGGAGAGCGGGAGAGAAACATCAATGTGTGGTTGCCTCTCACACGCCCCCTGCTGGGGACCTGGCTCACAACCCAGGCAAGTTCCCTAGACCAGGAATCAAACCAGCCACCCTTTGGTTTGCATTATGCTCAATCCACTGAGCCACACAAGCCACAGCTTGACTGCTTTGATTTAAAAGTAAAGAAGGGTACAAGATCAGCTGAGAAAGAGGCTGAGGGAAGAGGTTTCCAAACTGCATGAGAAGAAAGTGTAAAATAGTCATTTAGAAGAGTCCAAGAGTAAACAGATTTGTGAAATATAGAATGATCGCCATGAATAATAAGGTCCACTTGAGCTTGTTAGTCATGAACTAAAAGTTCAACCAGCCAGCAAGGTTTATTTGCTCTGACCATGTGCAAACACAGAATAAACAAAATGTGCAGATAATATTGTTATCCTCAAGTTTCCAATGCTTAATGTGGCCTTTTGCCAGAGCCCATACTCACTTCTTAAAGCAAGGAAAAAAATATTATTTCTAAAATCCAGTTTAAATTGTTCTGTCTGGTCCAAACATTTAGCAATCTCTTCAGGTAAAGTCTGTCTGGGATAAAAATGCCTCTGCCATGGACTCCCACCCTGCCTCTCCTCCTAAAATACACCAGTGAAGGGGAGTGTGGTTTGTTTGATATCAGGGTCGTAGTGAGAAATGTGCGCTCTTCAGTTGCTCTTTCTTCTCTCTCCATGCTGTTCACAGTCTCCTGGGCTGTCACATGCCCTGAATGGAATATACTCATGCACTGAATAAGGACATTTTGGTCAATGACAGACTATGTATATCCCAGTGGTCCCATAAGATTACAATGGAACTGAAAAATTTCTATCACCTAGTGATGTCATAGCCATGGTAACATGGGAGGCATCAGTCGTGTGTTTGTGGTGATGCTGGTGTAAACAAACCTACTGCGCTGCCAGTCATATAAAGGTACACCACATACAATCATGTATAGTACATGTTACTTGATAATGGTAATAAATGAATGACTATGTTACTGGTTTACATATTAACTATACTATACTTTCTATCATTATTTTAGAATTTACTTTTTCTACTTATATAAAAAAAGGTTTCTGTAAACCTATATGCTGTATTATACACACCAGCAACAGTCTTGTACCTCCTGTGTTAACCATTTATTACATCACTTTCTCCTGTGCTTTGATTTAATCTCATGCTATTTTGCACAGTAACATGCTGTGTGAGCTTGTAGCCTAGGGGTAATAGGTTTTATCATATATCCTAGGTGTGTAGTAGGCTATACCATCTAGGTTTGTGTGATGGCACTCAATGATGTGTGTACAATGACAAAATCACCTAAGGATGCATTTCTCAGAATGTATCCCTGTCATTACGTGATACATGACTCTAATGACCTTGCCCACTGTGTATGTGTGAGTAGGAATGACAATGGGAGGGCATTCTAAACTTACCTGCATTATGGAATTGAGTGTCATACTGGGGTTGGGGGCACTCTTGCTCCTAAGAAGATCAAAAACTGGAGCACAGCAACTGGGGGTGTGTAGGTTTAATTATCTTCCCTGGTCACTGCAGGGTTCCTCTTGGTATGAGCACCTATTTGGGAATAAGTGGGTCACTCACAGGACCATGTGGAAGTGGAAGGAGATGCAGCTGCCAAGGCTGGTGGGCAATGGCCAATGGGCTGAATGAAGGACTGAGCAGAGGGTCCGTGGTGAGCTAGCAGGAGCTTGACTAGGCTGACTCAGCTGAAAGCACTGCTAGTATCTGGCCAAGCATAGAGAGAGGGTAGGCTGCTTTCAGCTTCAAATGGCAGAATTCACCATTTATTTGCAAGAAAAATCTGTGAATAATAAATACATTTCTAAGGGAGGGACACAGAAGGGGAAAAGGATGAAATGTACAAAGTGTACAGAATTGATTAATGATACTAATAATAATAACCTACATTTTAATAGCACTTAAGTATTTTGGAGATATTTTTCATCATGTTTCCCCCTCCCAGCCTTCATCTTCACACTAATTTCACTGGAAAAGCACTGCTTTCATTCTAATGTAAATATAGGTAGAGCCTAATGAAATTTGATGAAGTAACTGTACAAGAAGATGAATGCTGGAGGGTTACACATAATGGAAAAGTCGGCATTCTGAGCTAAGCTATAAAGGATAATAACTAACAATGAACAGAACACATCCTGTGTCAGCAGCAAGATCACAGGAGCTAGAAAATACAGAGTGTGTTGGAGTAATACAGTTGGCTGTTTGAACAGCACAGTAAAAAGACCACAAGACTAGTCAACAGACTTTGGTGCAAATCTTGCTTCTGTCATTTTTTTTCTGTACTAATCTGCAAAAGAGAGTTAGCTTCTCCACTCCTCAGTTTCCTAAGTAAAAAATAGAAATAAACATATTCTTTCAATATTGCTGTAAAGTCTAAGTGAGACAATTTAGATATATCATTTAGCACCCAGCAGATCTTCATTATTGCTATGTGGGAAATAGTAAGTAAAATAAGGTTTGATATAAAGTTCAGGATGAAATTGGGGCAGAACATCAAAGTCATGATCCATACCAGATCAGATGTCATGCCTCAGATGGCGGTGACTTGGTGAAAACTTATGAACTGTAAATGTTAGTACTGATTCACTGGGGAATATTACCCATGACCATAGCTTTGGTTTCTGGATCATTGCAGCAAGGGAACTGTGGGGTGTTCCACTAAGACAACATAAGTCCTTATTACAGAATGTGGGCATGAATAAAGTAATTTGGGGGAGGAAGTTGGGCTTTGCTGTGGATTGGATAATGTCAGGAAGTGGGAGTAAGGTTGGGTATCTTAATGACTATCTTGAGGAGGGAAGATTAGTACAAGGACAAATCTAAAAGAGGTAAATGAGTAGCAGTTATACAGATTACACAGACTGTTTGTTCGTTTTTGTGGTTTGGACAATGCTCATGTTTTTCTTTGTGTTCAGACAAGTCTGCCAAGTGGACTTGATTTTGTCTTGATCCCTCATGGTCCAGAGTAGCCTTGTCTCATGTTCTGTGAAGTTGTGATGTTCAATAGGAGAATAACAATGCTTAGCTGTGAGTGACAGGCCAGCTTCCATCAATATCAAGACCTAAGGAATAATGCCTGGACAGCTCCAAAGTGTGTGGAGCTGTTTTCTTCCTTCTTTGTGGTAAGGTCAAAGATCTGTACTTTAGGAAATACACACAAAATTGATGAACAGGAGAGAAATCAGAACTGGATCCTCTTAGATCAGATGAATGAAAATGAGAACTTGAACTAGAGATTCATGGAAGGGTAGTGATTCACCTACAAAATTGGATTATTAATTTATCAGAAATGGTTAAATGGGATTCCTGGGATGTGTGGTCAGTTGGACAGTTCTATAGTGTCTTTAATGTTTATGTTTCATAACTCTATGCTTTTATTTGACATATTCTATCAAAGAAGGGTTTTCTATTGTGATGGTGGTTTTGACTACCTGGTGTCACCCAAATTGTCAATTTAGTATAAAACTTATCAGGTCTTTTTCACCATAGCACTGGCATCTTGCAAAACTTCCTGAGATGCCACCTGAGGCCAACAGGGGAGAAATGAATGACTAGGCTCCTCCTTCCTACCTGATACCAGGCATGAATAATCTCCTTTTATTTCTACCATATATTAGGTATTTTTGGTAAGACTTTACTTTTAAAAAGGAGCACTAGTTCTTACCTAAAAATCACCATCCTGGAGGAAGATAACAGCAATGTAGGTGGGAGCTGAGCCAACTTGCTTGTGCACACAACCGGGGCACCTAGCTGATCTTCTGAACAGAGTGAACAGCCAACAGAATCCCAGCTGATACAAAGTGTGAAAGCCAACGGTTGTAGATGTTTAAAAATGGGTGGTAAGTGTTAGAAATGCATGAGAAATAGAGGCAGGAGGAACTGGATGATCTGATCCAAGTGCCTTGATTAGATGCTGCACTTATAGGCGGGTTGAGTCGGGATCAACTGCAGCAGCAAGGGGAGGTAGGAATGGGGGTTTTAAAAGAAAAAGTGTGGGGTTTGTGAAGGGATGGGGGAGGTTAGTCTCTTGTTCTTCCAGGTGAGTACCTCAGGGTTCCAAGATATGAGCTGGGACAGTGGGTTAGGTAAAGGGCCAGGCTGTTCCCAGGTACATGAAGGTCAGTCAGTCTGACCACTGGCCATTGTGGCTGGTGCCAGATGTCCATTGTACATGATGGGAGAATTTCAATAGAGCTGCAGGCTATCAAGTGAACCAGGATAATTGAGTCATGGGCAGTCCAGTGGGTTGGAAAATTGGCCTGACTGTGTCATGAGCAGTCTGGCAGGCTGGGAAACTGGCCTCACCCTTTTAGTAGGGAGCTTTTGTAGGCCAACAGGAGGGTCCCTGGGCCCTGTGACAGAGACCACGGTGGCCTGAGGAAGCACTGAAGGAGACCTGGGTCAGTGATAGCAACTTAGCACTTCCAGAGGGGTGAAGTCCCAGATCCCAGCTAGGAGAGACCTGGACTCCTTAAGTCACTGGGGAGATAAAAAGGCAGTAACTGACACACAACCTGTGGTGTACCCCAGCTGGTGTGGCAGTAACTGGCTGAGACAGTACCAGAGAAATTGGGGAACCAGGTGACACCTGGAGCTGGGAGAAGAGATGGACAGCAACTGGCCATGACCCAGACAGACTCTAGACTTGTCAGAGAGTTGGACTATGTGGAAAGCCTCATGCTTGTTAGGAGCATGGCAGGTGGTACCCAAGGGTAGTTTTCTCAAAATAAGAACTGAGCAGCCATGCAGGGACCTCACATGTGCAGAGGCCAGGCCAACAAAGAGGGAGGAGTGTGGGCATGATTTGCTCCCCAGTGAGGTGGGTTATCGGTGCTGGCCTGGCGCAAATCCACAGAGTGGGCAATGCAGGCACACAGTGCTCTTAGGGTGTGGGATGGAAACTGGGAACCTGTGATTACTATAGCCCAGACCGAGCCCCTATCCTTGAGGAACCACAGGGGGAAAAAAAAAAAAAAGGAGCCCAGGCCCCCTCTGCCTGCAGGATCTAGGAAGACCTGCAAAACTAGTTTGGCAGGTATAAAATCAGAAGATTTGTTTTTCAAGAGTGAGACAATAAGACCTGTAGCTGTGAGAAATCCAAAGATCAGAAGTCAGAAGGCAAACACCAACAGCTGAGACAAATTTCACTTCGCTATCTTTCAGAACTTGCATTTTTTAATTTTTCTTCTTTCCATTTGTTTAGTTTTTATTTTTGATTGGTTTGTTTGTTTTTATTGTTTGATTTTTTATTCTTCCTTTCATATTGCATTTTAATTTTTCTTCTTTCACTTCACTCGTATTCCAAATAACACACTACTCTTGGTCTATTATTTTTTATTATTTTTATTCAGATTATATATTTCTTATACTACTGTTCCAAATCACACACAGCACCCTTCCCTGGTCTTAATCCATTTTGCCATCTTCCTGAGCTTTATTACTATTGTGGTTAACTTTATTTTTTCTCACACTTCTCCAAGTTTCTATGCCTTACTCTCACTGTTTCCCCTCATCTAACCTCACATAAGCACTCTTTCTTCTTAGTCAGCTCACATTCTTTTTCCCTTTGAATAAGAATCTCATTTCTTTTTCACCTTTTATAAAAAGTGGCTAGGTAGGTGAAATATCATGATTATAGTTGTACCTCTCCAAAGGAAATCCTATTTGTTCACTACTTATCGGTACTTTCAATCTCCGAGAATACTCTCCCTCTGTCTTACTCCATTTGGCCTTCACCCTGCCCATGATCAGTTCAGTAAGGAATTTTATTTCATTGTTTTTTCTCTCCCATTTTTTCTTTTTTTCCCCCTCACTCAACCTAATCTTTACCTTTTTAATTGTATTTCAAACTTCATAGTATACTCTTCCCTCTTCTTACCTCGTTGTTCTCATCGCCCTTTTGCATTTTACTTACATTGTAAATTTTGTTATCTCTCTTTCTTCACACAACATTTTCCCTTCTTTTAGGCATCTCATATTCCCTTTGTCATACCTTATAATATCTGCAATCTCTCTTCACCTTTATTAATCTTAGATTAGTTGTGGTAGAGACAGCTGATGTGGTAGGGGTGTTCTTTTTTCTGGCATAGGTTTGGTTGTGCAGTAATACTGCTTTGTTAACCAATACCTGTACAACAGCATATAAGACAAGATGGGAGATGTGAATACCAGTAAATCCACTGGAGGGGAGAACCCACCAACAACGGAGCCACCAACAGCTAAACCCCAAGTACAATAATAGAGCCCACACAAATTGAGGAAAAGGTAACTCTAGAGCAACCAGACAAGGAGATCAAAAAGACTGCACCACTGAGTCCGACAGAACTCCTACCACAGAAATTCACCCTACAAAGACAGCTAGCAAAACAGAGTATCTGGAATTGCAGAAACAAACAAAAAGCATTACCTAAATTAAAGGGGAAAAGAAAGAATCCACAACTGAAAGGAATGGGAGACTCCCTACGAAAAGAGCTAATAAAATCGAGGCAAGCAAACTATTAGATATACAATCCAAAGAAATGGTTATAAGGATGCTCAAGGAACTCACTGACAACTACAAGGAACTGAGTGGGAACTACAGCAGTATGAAAAAGGAAATAGGAACTATAAACAAAAACCAGGAAGAAATGAACAATACAATTTCTGAAATAAAAAATACACTAGAATGAATTACAAACAAGCTGGATGAAGCAGAGGATGGAATTAGTGAGCCAGAAGACAAGGTAGAAAGAAATACCCAGATATAGCAGCTGTATGAACAAAGACTCAAAATAATGAAGATAGCTTGAGGGAGCTGAAAGACAATATGAAACGCAACAACATTTGAATCACAGAAATAGCAGAAGGAGAAGAAAAGAAGCAAGGGATAGAAAACCTGTTTGAAAAAATGACAGAAAATTCCCCTAACCTGGAGAGGAGAAAAGCCATTCCTATTCAGGAAGCACAGAGGATCCTAATCAAGATGAACCCAATGAGGACTACTTTAAGACACATCATAATTAATATGCCAAACGTTAAAGACAAAGACAGAATCTTAAAGGCAGCCAGGAAGAAACAGGAAGTAACATACAAGGGAGCTTCGATAAGGCTAGCAGCTGATTTCTCAACAAAAACTCTACAGGCCAGAAGGTAATGGTAAGAAATAGTCCAAGTCATGAAAAGCAAAGGCCCTCAACCAAGACTACTCTATCCAGCAGGGCTCTCAGTTGAAATGGAAAGTGAAATAAGGAGTTTCCCAGACAAAAGAAGGCTAAAAGAATACACATCCACCAAACCAGCACTGCAAGACATGCTAAAGAAACTGCTTTAAGAAGAAGAAGAAACAGAGCAAAAGAGAGAGAGAAACACAGATGCAAAAGGGGAAAAATAAATAGGTCCCTATCGAAAATAACCTTAAATGTAAATGGATTAAGTGTTCCAATCAAAAGACATAGGATAGCTGAATGAATAAGAAAACATGACCCGCACATAGGACACATACAAGAGACCCACCTCAGAGTAAAAGACATACACAGGCTGAAAGTAAAGGGCTGGAAAAATATTCCAAGCAAATGAACAGGAAAAAAAAGCTGGGGTAGCAATACTTATATTAGAAAGAATAGACTTCAAAACAAAGATCATTAAAAAAAAGGCACAAAAGGATACTTCATAATACTCAAGGATAGAATTTAGCGAGAAGACACAAACACTATAAACATATATGCACCCAACATAGGAGCACCCAAATATATAAGGAAAATTTTGGAGGATTTCAAGAAAGACATGGACAGCAACACACTTATACTAAGGGACTTTAACACACCACTGTCAACAATAGATGGATCTTCCAAACAAGATATCAACAAGAATATTGCTGCATTGAACAATGCCTTAGATCAAATGGACTTAACTATATATATACACACATATACACACACATATCTACATATATCTACACACACGCATATATGACCTTTCATCCCAAAGAAGCAAAATACACACTCTTTTCTAGTGTACATGGAACATTTTCAAAGATAAACCACATGATAGGACACAAAACAAGCCTCAACAAATTCAAGAAAATTGAAATTATATCAAGCATTTTCCTAAACTACAAGGGTCTGGAACTACAAACCAACCTCAAGGAAAAAACTCAAAAAAATTCAAATTCACAGAGACTGAATAGCATGCAATTAAATAATAAATGGGTTAATAATGAGATAAAGGAAGATATCAAAAAGTTTTTTAAAACAATTGAAAATTAACACACAACAGCCTGAAACCTATGGGACACAGCAAAGGTGGTCTTAAGCAGAAAGTTCAGAGTCATATGGGCCTACCTAAAAAGACAGAAACATTTCAAATAAAAAACCTAATCCTACATCCACAAGAACTGGAGGAACAACAACAAACAAAACCCACAGTGAGTAGAAGGAAGGAAATAACCAAGACCAGAGCAGAATTAAATGGCATAGAGACTAAAAGAACAACTCAAAGGATCAATAAATCCAGGAGCTGGTTCTTTGAGAAGATAAAAATAATCAATAAGCCTTTAAATAGACTCATCAAGAAAAAAAGAGAGAGGATGAAAATAAATAAATTCAGAAACAAAATATGAGAGATTATTATTGATACCACAGAAATACAAAGGATTGTAAGAAATTGCTATGAACAACTACATGCCAAGAAATTTGAAAACCTGTGTGAAATGGACGAATTTCTAGAAAAATATAATCTTCCAAAACTGAATGAAGAAGAAGCAGGAAGCCTGAAGAGAACAATAACTGCTAGTGAAATTGAAGCAGTAATCAAAAAATTCAAGGCACACAAATCCCCTGGACTGGACGGTTTCACAGGAGAATTTTACAAAACATTTAAGGAAAAACTAAGACCTATATTTCTCAGACCATCCAAAAATTTCAAGAAGAGGTGAAGCAGATACCAACTAGCAGTGCCCACATCATTATGGATGAAATAAAACATACACATGGACTACTGAGTCTGCTGGAGGAAAAAGGACAACAGCGTGTCTTTTCTCTCAAGAGGAGCAAAAGCCACAGCCTCTGCTATGACAGGCCTTTATTTTATTTCTCCTCATATGACAAGATGGTCCTCACTCACTATGTACAAGTTACAACAAAAGAGCCAATGCCACTAATCACATCTCAGAAGAAGAATATTAGCAAATGAAAAGGCAACAGTGGTTGAGCCAGTTACACTGGTCCCTGCAAGGTTTAGCACTTGCAGGGTGAGGGAGTTTTCAGCAAAAAGCAAGACTCAAAACAGCTTAGGTATATTGCAAATCTGATTACCCATGAGAGAACCTATCTGAGGGTGTGGGTCCTGTGCATCTCTAAGTGGGAGCTGGGCCCACGCCATGCAGAAGGGTCTGCCACAAAGAGGGATGACTCCAAACCCTTCTTATGAAGCTAGCATCATCCTAATCCCAAAACAGATAAAGACATAACAAGAAAAGAAAACTACAACCCAATATTGCTGATCAACATAGATGCTAAAATCCTCAACAAAATATTGGCAAATCACACCCAGCAATACATTATAAAGCTCATATACCATGATCAAGTGTAATTCATCTCAGGGATACAAGGATGGTATAATATTCACAAATCAATAAATGTAATATGTCACATAAACAAAAGGAAAGACAAAAATCACATGATCATATTAATATATGTGGAAAAAGCATTTGACAAGGTACAGCACCAATTTATGATAAAAACACTCAGCAAAGTGGAAATAGGGGACACATACCTCAACATAATAAAGGTCATATATAAGAAACTTACCACCAACATCATACCCAATGGGCAAAAACTAAAAGCTTTCCCACTAAGATCAGGAATAAGACAAGGATATCCTCTTTTACCACTTCTATTCAACATAATATTGGAAGTCCTAGTCATAGTGATCAGACAAGGAAAAAAAAAAGGCATTCAAATTGGAAAGGAGGAAGCAAAACTGTCCTTGTTTGCAGATGACATGATAGTGTACATAGAAAACCCTATAAACTCCAAAAAAAACCCCCACAAACTACTTGAGCTAATAAGTTAATTTGGTAAAACAGAGGGATTTAAAGTCAATATTCAGAAATTAAAGGCATTTTTATATACCAACAATAAAAGATCAGAAACAGAAATCAGGAAAAAAATCCCATTTGCTATAGCAACAAGAAAAATAAAGTACCTAGGAATAAACCTAACCAAGGAGGTAAAAGACCTATGCTCAGAAAACTACACAACATTAAAGAAAGAAATTGAGGAAGACACAAATAAATGGAAACATATACCGTGTTCATGGGTTGGAAGAATTATCATCATAATTTCCATGCTACCCAAAGCAATTTATAGATTCAATGCAATTCTGATTAAAATAGCAATGACATATTTCACAGATATGGAACAAACATTTCAAAAATTTACGTGGAACCACAAATAACCCCAAATAGACACAGCAAGTTTGAGAAAGAAGAACAAAGTAGGAGGGATCACAATACCTGATGTCAAAACCATATTACAGGGCTACAGTAATCAAAAGAGTCTGATATTGGCATAAGAACAGACACACAGATTAATGGAACAGAATAAAGATCCCAGGGTATACCCATGTCTCTGTGGTCAACTAATATTTGACAAAGGGGGCAGCAGCATAAAATTGAGTAAAAATAGCCTCTTCAACAAATGGTGTTGGAAGACCTGGACAGCTACAGGCAAAAAAATGAAACTCAACCATCAAGTTACACCATACACAAAAATAAACTCAAGACAGATCAAAGACTTAAATACATGTTGCAACAACATAACAGGCCTAGAGGAGAACATAGGCAGGAAAATCTCAGATATTCCATGCAGCAGTGTGTTCACTGATATGTCCCCTAGAGCAAGGGATGTAAAGGAAAGAATAAACAAATGGGATGTCATCAAAATAAAAAGCTCTGCACAGCTAAAGAAAACATCAGAAAAATGAAAAGAGAACCTACCATATGGGAAAACATATTTGCCAATGATACCTCAGATAAGGGTTTGAACTCTGAACTATATAAACAACTCACATGACTCCACTCCAGAAAAACAAAAAATCTAATAAAAAAAAGGGCAAAGGACCTGAACAGACACTTCTCCAAGGAGGACATAGAGAGGGTACAGAGACCTATGAGAGGATGCTCAGTATCACTAGCCATCAGAGAGATGTAAATGAAAACCAAAATGAGATACCACTTCACACCAGTCAGAATGGCCATCACAAGAAATTCAACAACAAGTGCTGGTGAGTTTGTGGAGAAAAGGGAATCCTAGTACATTGTTGTTGGGAATGCAGACTGGTGCAGCCACTGTGCAAAACAGTATGGAATTTCCTCAAAAAACTAAAAATGGAACTGCCTTCTGATCCAGCAATTGCACTGCTGGGATTAATTCCTAAGAATCCTGAAACACCAATTCAAAAGAACCTATGCACCCCAATGTTCACAGCAGCACAATTTACAATAGCCAAGTGTTGGGAGCAACCTAAAATACTATGCAGCAGAGAGAAAGAAGGAGGTACTACCCTTTGTGACAGCATGGATGGAACTGGAGAGCATTATGCTAAGTGAAATAAGCCAAGTGGTGAAAGACTAATACCATATGATCTCACCTATAAGTGGAACCTAATCAACAAAACAAACAAGCAAGTAAACTATAACCAGAGACATTGAAATAAAGAACAAACTGGCAGTAACCAGAGGGGAGTGGGAGGGGGATAATGAGGGAAAGAAGGGGAACGGTTGTCAAGGAACATGTATAAAGGACCCATGGACAAAGCCAAAGGGGTGTAGATGAGGATTGGAGGTGGGTGTCTATGGGGCAGGGGATAATGGTAGTAGGGGGAAATGGAGACAACTGTACTTGAACAACAATAAAAAATAATAAAAATCACCACCCTGGCAGAGATAATTTTAGGCAGGCCTGGCTGTCTCTTCCTAGCAGGCTGTTTGAAACGTAAATGTTTGTCCTGACTCAGTCTTTGCCTATGGTTATAGCAAGGCCTTGTTGAAAAGTGGACATTTTTTCAATCTCAGCATTCATGGTAATGATCACGTTGATAGCTTTTTGCCTCATTATGCTCCCAGTATGCTCCATTATTAAGCAGAAAAATTTAAATAAAGAAATTATTACAGCAAAGGAAATGGCTTTTCAGTATTATTTGTTTTATATGTTCATTGCTCTTCTTGCTTGATACTAATATTTTATCTATGAAGAGATATATTGGGGGAAGCAGACTTCTTAAGCAGTTTAAAAAATGGAACTTTTATGTTGTTTTTCATGCTCTCACCTCACTAACACTGAAAATGTACTCAGATAAATTTTGTGTAAAGTGAAGACATTCTCTCTACTTGGGTTCCAAAGAGCCACTTGTACATAGCTTGACTGTATATTCTAGACTATTCACCAACATAATCTTATATATATGCTTTATAAATATTATGTTGCTTCGGGTTATTTATTTCTGGTATTTATCATCAAGTACGTGTATTATTATGTAAAGTGTTTACAGAATTTGATAACTGGATCAAATTCTCTTTTCAGCTAAAATCAGTTTCTCTTGTACCTATGCTGACTAGTAACCATGTAACAACTTACATAGCAACCTAGGTACAGTTTTTGGCAACATATTGTATTTAATAAGGCACTTGCATCTTTACAATAAATTCAAGAATTTATCATAATCTCTAGGTTAAAATTGAATTTATTAATGATATGAATGGGGTTATCTGCCATCTAGACCAATGACATGTTTGATCAGCCTCACATCCCTGAAAATTTTAATTACCATGTGAAAGGTAAGTTCAGTATTGAGTCACCAATGTACTTCTTTTCTCTTATTAACATAACAACCTAACCCAGGCCTCCTATGACTTTATACTTTGTTGCATCCTTATTTTCTAATATTTTTCCTCAAGAACTCTTATTTCCTCAACATTAATGTATTCAGTGTTTGGATTTGATGTTTTCTAAATTTAACTGACACAGGACGGTAGAAAGCATGTCTCTGAGTAGAAGCAGATGCTTCCTTTACACCCATTAACAACTGGTGACAGAAGTTGGTTTACGTCTACCTGGACTCTAGGATCCCATTCAGATTTTCATTAAACTAGAACCCAAATCAGTGTCTTCCAGCTCCCAAACTCTGTTTCAGAAAATCATGATTCCCGTATTTTTGCAATGAAGGAGCAACTTTATTTGGAATTCCCAGGCTTCCTTTCCACATCTGATTAAATTAAGGGAGGCTGCTAGCTCCAAGAGCAGTCAATTTATGAGCTGACCCTCCATGGAAGATACAGACAGGAACAAAACAGTGAGATAGGCCAAGCAAATTCCCTCTCTGAATATTTTGAATGACTCAGAGAAATCACTGGGAATCCAAAAGCTAAGAAGGCAATTTAAAATTCCTATCCTTGGAAATTTCTGCCTCTAAGAATAAGAAAATCAAAAAGAAATTTGTGGGGCTTTTGTCTTACTATGAGCAAAAGAGCAATGAAAGAGTGAAAGAAAAATAAAGCTAGAAGGATTGATTGAAGTGGACAAAGAGCTACCCTGTGGGGGAAAAACATTTGAGATTTTGGAAGATCTGCAGGACAGATAAGTAGTAAATAAAAGAGACCTTGAATGGGGGCAGAAATAATAGCAGGGCAGAAATGCATGTGTATGTATTGCAATTACTCTTGAAGAGAGTATTAGGAAGGGATGAATTACTATTAAATCAAGAATTGAGACCAGGACCCCACAAGAGACATATGTCTTCATTAATAACCCAGAGTTACTCCTCAGCAGTAACCCAATTACAGAAAACAATTGAGAACCATTCTCTTGAGGAAACTCAGAATAAGGGCTATCAGGAAAACACCTCTTTAAGACTGAGGACATATTCTAAGTGGTTACATAACATTTAAGATAATTTTAGAGGTAAATGCAAAATACCAGCATACAATTATTAAAGCATTAATTTGAAAAATATGAATATTATATATGAAGATGTAGCTGTTGCCCTAGATGAATCCATCCTAGAAATGTATGAAATCAGGATTATAAAGGCATAGAGAAGACTAGACACATTATTTTTTTAAATATGTTATTTATTTATTTTTAGAGAGGACGGGAGGGAGAGAGGAAGAGAAACATCAATGTGTGGTTGCCTCTCACACGTCCCCTACTGGGGACCTGGTCTGCAACCCAGGCATGTGCCCTGACTGGGAATCGAACCAGAGACCCTTTGGTTCTCAGGCTGGTGCTCAATCCACTGAGACACACCAGCCAGGGCTAGACACATTATTTTAAGGTGATACATACAGTCAATATTAGCCTGATGGCTTTGGATGTTAATTTAATCCTGTACTTATAGTATGTTGGTTCTACATGTTGGTCCTTGTGTGTTGGTAGATATAAATGTTAATCAAGACTAATTCTGTGTATTTAGGAACTATGTCTACATTCTAGGAAGAAAATGGTGGAGGAATGGTGGGTAAAGGACAAATAGAGCGGACTTATCAATTCTGTCTTCTTTTAAAACTGATTTGAGCCCTAACCATGTAATATCCACATGCATCTCTTTAGCCAGAACTGGGTCTCATGGCCAGGCTTTCTGTGAGAAAGCCTGGGCAGTTGAGTAAAATTTAGGTTTTTCTAACAAGTGAAGTAAGGATGATACATATAGTGCTGGAGTAAAAATTGTGTGAACAATTAACACTTTTAGTAAAGATGTTACTCATTTCAAATCTCTCACTATGATGGATCACAAAACAAAGAAATGTCAAGACCAAAGGACAGAGAGAAAGAAGGTGAATAAGCTAAGGAGACACTCAGATCTAGCAAAAAAATGTCAGTCCTCCATGAGATAAAACGTAGGTTTAACTGTCTGAAGTTCAGCTGAGCTTTCCTCTAAATCATGCATACTCTATGGAGGAAAGAAACTCGTGGAGACATCTCACTATTGCATAGAAAGCATGTATCAAAAAACTCTCAAAATCCAAAACATTAAAGAAAATTAAGTAAAAATGGTGTCTCATCCGGGCTCCAGGGGCACGGGTTTTATATTCAGCAAGAACAACTTCCTTTAAGTAATTTGGTAACGATGAATCTCTAGCTGCAGGACTTGCAGAACTCTGCCTCAGAGGCCCAAAGCAATGACAATGTAAAAATAAGTGGCTGCAAGAAGCTGTGATGGAGTTGGAGAACAAACATCTTCAAATCAAGAAAGTATGTGTGGGGAAGTAGTGGAAATTTGCTGCAGTATATATTCCACAACACTATAGTATCAGGACACTGGCTATTCAATGTTCAGAGAGAAACTACAAAGAGGTTAAGATATTTTGAATGTGCTAGATGAAAATAAACCCTGAAGAATGAATCTACCACCACTGAAGATTTTGAGCTCCTCAAAATAATAGGATTATTCTAATGCTACACAATGAGAGAAGACTTTTTCCCCAACATTCATTAAAGAGAAATATCTCACCACGGAATTTAAATAATATCATAATTAATTCCAGGTGAAATATTTCTCCTCACTGAATGTTAATTTACCAGTCTTAAAGGCTAGACCCATGGGACAGAATGATTGGCAAGCCTGAAAAACAAAGATTTTTCTTGATTTTATCTATCCTCCATTGCTCGGGTACCACTACATCTTAGAAAGAGGAATGTAGCTCTAAACTGTGTTTTGGGAACCTTCCTTTTGCTTGTGCCTCGATATTGGGTTATTGCCTTCATTTTGAGAGTGTTTGATTTATTCCTTATTCCCAAAGTGTACTTGAGAATTTTTACAAATTGTGGCACATGAGACACTTGGCAGAAGGAATCCTATCTCAGAGGCATTGCAGAGCTACATCCTTTTCATTGTGAGACAGATTGGGGAAGCTGTTGATATTCTTCAACTCTATTCAGGCATCTGATTTAGAGTTCTGCTGTCTAGTTTAGAATTTAAAAAAGCAATATTGACAATGATAATTTCTGGATTTCAAAAAGGTAATTTTTTTGAGATTTATATTATTTAGATATTAACCTGAATATTTTATTTTGATTTCTGTGGACATAGCTTTGTAGGATATTATTTCTGGTCTTTTTTTCCCCTTCAGGTGTATGATAATGAGGGGAATTTATGTTTAAGTTTGGAATATTTCTACGTTTCTGACATCATGTTATTAGAATGTTTTTTTTTTTTAAGATTTGATTTATTTATTTTTAGAGAGGGGAAGGGAGGGAGAAAGAGAGGGAGAGAAACATCAATGTGTGGTAGCCTCTCACGTGGCCCCCACTAGGGGCCTGGGCTGCAACCCAGGCATGTGCCCTGACTGGGAATTGAACCTGCGACTCTTTGGTTCGCAGCCCGCGCTCAATCCACTGAGCTACGGCAGCCAGGGCTATTAGAATGTTTTTATGATGTGATTTGATTTAACATATAACTTATGGCGAAGTTATCTTTCACAATATGACTGGCTGTATTTTGAGAATAAGTAAAAAAGAATAAGAAATATTTGTGTGCCCTAGAGAACAGCAGGGTCTTCACTTAATACATGGTACTGACCCTTTCAGACCCCCTGTGGGGGCAAAAGCTAAACTTTTCTTAGGAGTGGAAGGAGCAGAAGGAAGCCCAAACAGCAGTATTGGGTATTTGGGGATAGACTCAGGAAAGGTGAGTAAGATGGTTTTCATAAAATCATGCTTGCCTCCTCTGGAAGGCATAGCCACACTGTCAATGAAATGCAAAACCAAGAGTTAAGTACAATGAATTAAGAAAACAACAAGGTCAAATGTAATTGAAAGAATTTTTAGCTTTCTGACCTCCTTTTTCTATTTGATAGGGCTTCCACTCACAGGGGTGTCGACCGTTTGGCATCTCTGGGCCACACTAGAAGAAGAGTTGTCTTGGGCCACACATTAAATATACAAACACTAATGAAAACTGATGACCTCCAAAAAAGAGTTTTAAGTAAATTTATGATTTTGTGTTGGGCCGCATTCATAGCCATTCTGTGTTATAGGTGGGCCACAGGCTGTGGGTTGGACACCCCTGCTAGAGTAACACACCTGGTCTCTCTCTGCTCCTCTTATCCTTCTTTGTTAGAAGAATTATATATTTAAGGGAAATTGGAAGAAATATTTGGGCATAGCTAGCCAGTATCTAGTGAATTGAATAGTGCTCTCCCTCCCAAATTCATGTCCACCCAGAATCTAAGAGTATGCCCATTTTTGGAAATAGGGTTCTTGAAGATATAATCAAGTTAAAATGAGGTCATACTGGACTAGGATGGATTCTGAATCTAATGACTGGTGTCCTTATAAGAAGAGAAAATAGACAGAGATATCAGAAAAGAAGGCCGTATGAAGATGGAGGCACAGCTGAGAGGGATGCAGTGAGAAGCCAAGGAACACCAAGGATTGCTGGGCACCCCCAGGAGCTGGGAGGAGACAAGACAGGATTCTTTCTTAGAATCTTCAGAGCATGGCCCTTCCAACATATCGATCTCAGACTTGTAGCCTGCAGACCTATGAGGTGGAGAATAAGGAATATGTTAAACCACAGAGTTAGTGGTAATTTCTTATAGCAACCCTAGGAACCAGCTCCGTCATCTTTCCTTTTTGAGTGAGGTCTGTGTGCAAGAGGCATGTGTTCTGGTCTGCTCTCTGCCATGTGAGCATCCAGCTGTGTCTGTGATTAATGTTGAATCTAATTCACAACTATAATGTTAATAAACCCTTTACATTGGAATTCAAAAGCATGATCTCCAATTATCTTAATGAAGTTAATATTTTGATCTTCATCTATATGATCTACACTTATGTCAGTTGACTTGATTCACAAAGGAATTAAATATATAATAAATAATACTTATAACATAAATATATAACATACAGTATACATTTACTTTGTTATTTATTGCCCACCTAATATCCCAGCATACCATTACACCAAGACTCCCAACCTCAAGACGCGCTATAATGTCTTTTTTTTTTTTTTTTCCTGATCAATTTTTTGAAACACACTGCTCCTGTCTTAGTCAGATTGGGCTGCCATAATAAGATCCCACAGATTGGGTGGCTTCAAAACATAGACATTTTTTCTTACAGTTCTGGAGTCTAGAAGTCCAAAATCAAGGGTCACTAAGGGTTGGTTTCTTTGAAGTATCTCTTCCTGGCTTGTAGATGGACACTTTCTACCTGTGTCCTCACGGGGCCTCTGCTCTATAGGAAGAAAGAGATCTTTGGTGTCTCTTCCTCATCTCATAGGGATACCAATCCTGTTGAATAATAGCCTCTCTTATGACTTCATATAACCTTAATTACCTCCTTAAAGGCCCTACCTCCAACTACAGTCACACTGGGGATATGGCATATATATATGGAATATAAGTCAGACTATAATAAACCCCTAGATGTTGACGTTCTAAACTCTGTCTCCAAACTTACAGGATTTTCAAAGACACAAAAATTGTCTTACTTAGCATTGACATTCTTCCAAACCTCTTAGTGACTTTCTTCTTAAGCCGCCCATAGAGGAGACCTCTCCACTCACTCTTGGTAAACACCTTTTTTCTCTTTTCATTCCTTTCCTTTCCCCTTTCTTTTCTTTTCTTTCCTCTTCTTTTATTTCCCCTTTCCTTACCTTCCTTACCCTTTCCTTTTTCTTTCTTTTATAAATTGAAGTCATTATCTATGCATCCACAGCCTGCCCTATATTTTATAAATCACCCTTGACTATCTCCACAGCCTAAAACTTGCAACTTTATCTCCCTTATAGTATTCATTAGAGAATATCAAATCTCTTCTACTTTTTAAAATAATTTTTTCTTGGATCTGAGCATTTTTATTGATGTCTCCTTTCTAGACTGTGCTCCCCCTTTTCACTTCACTATGGGTGCGTACGACTCTAACAATTTTTGTTGAAGTTCTATAATGTACAACCATTATAAAACTTTATTAGTATTCATCCTAATTACTTTAATTTAATGTCAGTTCAAGAATTAATTTTCAAAACTGCAATTAATAATTAGCATTTCATATATCAACACATTTAATAAAAAACAAGGGTTCTAACATAAATAAACTATTTTTATAACAAAATGCATATAGTTTCTAATAAAACTTACTACAAAACTATTGATTAAAAAAGGTTAAATTTTGACTACTTTCTGATCATAACTTGTGTATCTGTTCTCTCTTTATAACTGTGGAACTACAGAGTGCACCCTTCCAGTATTGGTGAATTTGTAAGGAAAAATAGGTTTCAGAAAATGGTGTGGCAACAGTTCTTAGGTCTCAGTTCTACCAGCAGAAAGGATCCTATTCTGCCTCCCTCCTCAAGGGGAGCTGTCCTTACATGAGAAACCACGTACCATTAGTATTGTAAACTGAAATGTTAAAGTCCCTACTTTGCTGTCACATTTTCCTTTCTTGCTCTCCAGTTTTGTTGAATGGGAAGGTGCCTGCCCTGAGTTTACACAAAAAAGAAACTGGAGAGACTGTCTTTAAGAAGCATGATTGAACTATACAAAAATCATATGATAATACACAAAAATATAAAAATGCATGTATATATATATTTTCTTTATATATAAAATTTGTAAATGTATTATAAATATATGATGATATTGCATGTATATTTGTAAATTAAAGCACGCTATTATTTGAGTAAAAAGTTAAATTTCATCTTATAATTTATAATTTAGCATTATACCTTAAAGCATACCACAAATTAGATGTTGAATAAACATTTTGTAAATTTTAGGGAAAAATGAATGAATCAATCTCAGCTTACAGATGTGTTGATATTAAACAGCTTTAAAATTTTGAAATGGAACCCAATAGTCTCCTCCACTCTCCAGTAACTCCAACATTTAAAGACTGTCTGCCAACACAGAATAAGACATTCACCACTTCACTGATGCTTAGAGGCAGTGTCCATTTATATAGCTCACAAATTCTACCTAGTATTTACTAAGAGTATACTGTAAGGTGAGTTACTTAATCCTGACTGAATATTAAGGAGAAGATTATAAACGTTATCATTCCAGTAATGCTACTGTTGTCCATTTGTTCTGACCTAAAATATTTTTATTTCAGAAGCCAAATGGGGAAGGTTAAAACTAAAATAATACCTAGATAGATGCTCCTGTTTAAAACAAAGTCACTGCTTATAAACTTCATAGGATACAACTGAGGAAAAATTATCTCTGTAAAGAAAATCCATTTCCAAATAGATGTATATTTAAATGTATTGTCTGCTAAAGAAAGGCACCATCATAAGCCTGTGTCAGTTTCATTCTTGCTAATGCTTATAACAAACAAGGATGGACTGCCAGTGACCTAACAGGGATTGAATGGCCCATGTATTCTAAGTGAAGGCCCAGAAATGTGCACTAAGAGAATGGCAGGAATGATGAGATAAGTAGATTGTTTGGAGATCTGAAAGCAGGATAATTTTATTAGGGCTAGAGTAGACTAGTTACATAAGATATCAAAAAGAATAATATTAGCTGACCATGGCCCAATGTGCTAGAAAAATATAGGAAATGAGAATATTATAATTGCTAATCAAAAAACATACAAAGAATTTAAGGGGATTTCTGTGAAAGAACACTGAAAATAGTATAAAATGGTGGCTAAGCTGTAAGAATTGAAAGCCAGCAGTCAGGCTTTGAAGTTCTGCTAATTATAATATTTGAGATGTTAGGCATGTTAATTATACCTTGGTTTGTTCTCCATTTGTACAATGGAGAAAGTTATATATGTATGTAATTAGAGTTATTGATATCAAGACTAAGTGAAATAATGTGTGTAAAATACTTTATGTAGTGCCTGGTACATATCAATCATCAGTAAACAGCATAGAAGCATGTATATAGTACTATTATATTCACACACGGTCTTAAATCAGGGAGCTACTTGAACACCAGTTTGACATACATAAAAAGTAGAACAGGATTTTGCTTTTCTGTGACTGAGAGAGCCACAGAGTAAAGTCTACATGGGACTGAGAGAGAAGCCAGGAGGCAGATTGAGAATTTTAAATGGCACTAAATCCTGGCCCAAATGTAAAAACCTATCAAGTTATGATGAAGAGACTGTGTTCCGTAGTTCACTAATTAAAATATAACCTGTGTACCTGTGACTTCAACATGAGTTAAATGGTTTATGCGCCAAAAATCATGGATCACATGTTAAACAGAATGGTTCAAAAAAAAACCTAAGTAAAATAGACAAAATTCTAACACCATATGCTTTGCCATTAAAACCTCTAAGCACCTGCAGTCACATGAATGCAATGTAACATTATTTCTTAGCTGCATAACAGTTATATCCCATTCTATCCAACCTATAGTATTTCAAGGACAAATATTATCCGATTCTTTGCGACCTGGTTGTTTTTGTTGTTAGAAAATTTTATCAGTCTTTACCTGCAAAAATATAAATCAAAGTCATTACAATCACATTAAAATAGTGTTGAAATTCTTATGGGTTATATCCACTTGCAGGTTAGTTTTGACTCAATCAGCAGACTACCATTCACGCCAACACCATGTAAAACATGGCCATTGGTCCTCTCCCTTTGTTCCTGCCTTGAGTCCTTACTCTGACCTGACTCCCCTTTGACTTTCTCATGTTTGGCTAATGTTTCTGGGTTCTGAACTTGTGACTCCCCTTTCAATTATAGTTTATTTGTTCCCAGATATAACCTCACCATCATTGCCAATGCTGTCCTTTTGTTTTTTTCCTTTAGCAGGAAGTGGTTTTTTTCTTCCTCTCAGCTGCCATGAGTTGCTTTTTGTAAATAACCTGAATGATCCAGCCAGGACTAAAGAACTTATACCTCGCCACCTACTCTTAAAGGCATATGTGTGTGACATTTTCAGAGGAACCAGATTAAGAGGGAACCCTACAATCAGAGACAATTTCTGGGTAAAATTTTTAACTTCAAACCTGAGCCCAACATTTATTATAGTGATAAGAACATTGTGAAGACTCCTTTTTAACATTTTTCCTTTGATTTGGTAAAAGCCCCACATTTCTACTATCACAAAAAGGTTCAAAGCCCACATAACTCTTCAGAATAATGTGTAATTCATAATCATTTTACTCCTTTGACTCAAGCTATAACCTAACATTCACTTATTTGTCATATCCGGGAGGGAAAGATGTTTGCTGAATAAATAAGGATGTTTTGGGTTGTTTGTCTCTTTTTAGACCATAGGAAAAGATGCTCTTCTACTATATCTTAATGTCTTCCTGGTATTGTTATCAATCATTTTTTTATTCCTCGAATTTATGTTCTTGAAACTTCCTCGAATTCCTACTGATAATTTTGGGTTAGAGCCAAAATTAAGTGTGGGAAATCAAGTCCTATCTCAGTCAAAAAGTTAGCATCAATATCATCATAAGGCCATATCTGGATCAGTTGATTTTATATTATCCAGTGCTGACACTGTTTTCTTCCAGACTCCTGCCAGCCAGTTCTTCAAGCCTCTGCTTGTACTTACAACTATCATTTTCTTAATTTTTTATTACTCCTTTTCATTCACTATGAAAAAATTATGGAGGAAAGAGAAGGGAATGACCATGATGCTGCAATTCTAAAACATTATCAATCATAAGAAGGTGAGAAGCGTCATTGATTTAACATTAGCTTCATGGGGAAATTGTTATCACAGATGTTTGAAATGTGAAAAATATCTTATAAGCAACAAAATGTAACATCTGTAGAGTCCTTATTATGTTTTACTGGGTCAGTCACTGTACTAGGCACATATTTACATGCATTAACTCATTTATTCTTCTCAATAGCCCTGTGTTGCAATTTTACCCATTTTGCAAAAGACAAAACAGTTTTTTATACATAAGAAACTTGCTCAAGGTTACTGAGCTGGTAAGTGACAGAAAGGCCTACGTTTTTTAAACTCAAATGCCAAGCTTATGTTTTATCTCCTGGAGCTATGGTAGATGAGACAGCCTGCCTATCAGCATGAAGGAGCATGGAATAAGTCAGGAGTTTAGATGACTTTCTACAATCCAACCATCTTCCCCAACAAACTCTAAGTATACTCACTCTCAAGATTACACATTCCCATTGCCTGAAATCATTTAATCCTTAAAATTTAAATTTAAAGCCCCACTCAGACCACAGCATTTAACATGCTTATTTCTCATAGTTTCTCCCCATCTCCCAGTCCCTTGAGACCCCTTGTTTTCTCTCTCCATGTCCCACATGTGTCTTCACTTTCTTTTCTACTGAACTTGAATCCACTGACCCATCTCCACATGTGCTCTTTCACCAGCAAACTTTGCTGCATCATCCCTCTTTCCCTTGCCAATTCAATCCCCAATTTAGAATAAGTTTAAACATTTCTTGCTCTATTGAGCATTGTGTTCAGAAGACCATGCAACCGTTCAGATCAAATCCTTCACAAATGTTTAGTGACCACCAACCCAACCAGACTTCCACCACTGCTGAGAAAGAACTTTGTATTCTCCCCAGTTACCTTCCTCTCGCATGTCTTACAGTGGTTCTTCCTACCTCTAATTATTCTCATTAGATCCTTACTCTAAGCCTGCTTTGTTCTTAGTAGATAATCTTGCTTCCTGCTTTCTAGGAAAGGTATAAGACTAAAGTCCCTCCTTTACACAGTTCACCCTCCTTTATGTACCTACGCAATTTCCCCAGCTATCTACAAACTCACTCCCTCAAGTCTTTCAAGACTGGGCTTACAAGTTTGTTTGCCTTTTTTTCTTTTCTTTTCTTTTTTTTTTTTTCCAATTCCAGCCACCTGATTTAATTAAAAGCATCTCCTTCCTTGCTGATGTGGCCCTCCTCATTCTTCATACAACAATCACTTTCTAACATACTCTCTAATTTATTTATAATCTTTACTATTATTGCTTATCTCCCCCAAGTAGAATATAAGTTCCACAAAGAGTTTTGTCTAGTTTGTGCACAGATGTATTCCAAGCACCTAAAACAGTATGTGGCTCATAGGTAGCAATACATATTTAGTGGGGGAAAAAACTAAATATGCACAAGTGTTTTGATTGCTAACTCTGTCCTTCCAGAGAAAGAGGCTACTTAACCCTTGTCTAGATAACACTGATTATAACTGCTACTCCAGCAGAGATCAGGAAGATTATGTAATACGCTTGTTTATATCTGAATTGTGACTTTGCAAGATGGTTTGATGTTTGCATATTTGACACCCAGCATGGAAAAACTTTTCTTGTCTCTTTTACTTAACTGGTTCAAGGGCACAGAATGCATTTGCTGACTCCCTCACCTGTGACTTTCTTTCAGTAAATCTCGACAGAACACACATCAGTGCTCTACTCTGTCTCTGTCTTTAAATACATTCCCCAAACAACTGCCCTTCAGGTTGACCCAAAGGGACTGACTTCTGCTGTATTTCATTTTCTTTGATAGTTTTGGCCAAAGATTTTTGCCACTGCAACTGAATTTTGTGCAGATTATATTATACCAGAGACTTCATTGACAACAGCAAGTATATTTCTCCTTGGAACACAAGTTGAACTTAAGTCACAGTCCCCAGTGAACAAGAATAGCCAAGTGTAGAGCAGTAATATAATCGACTATCCCCTATAGCTAAAACTGTTTGCCTGGAATTCACAACCTACTGAAAAATGTAATGCAAACACTGGCTCTTTACAAATGTCCAGGGATTAAATATGATTGAAAAAATACTTTATTAGATATATAGTATTTCAAATGCTGAATTTCCAGGTTTTAGTAAAGAAATCCTTCTTAGAAGATTCACTGAATATACCCTGAGAGCCTAAGTCCCACAGAACAAATACACTTTTTTAATGTTTGAAAATGCTATTATGGCCTGTCTCCTCATTCTCCTTTTAATGAAAAATAGAAATTGCTTGAAAAAAAAGCTCAATAGTTTTGCTAAATTTACTATTCAGGCTGTCTTTAATTCTTCCTTTTTTTTTTTTTTTTTTTTTTTTAGTATTGATTTTAGAGAGAAAGGAAGGAAGAAATATCAATTTGTTGTTCTACTTATTTACACATTCATTGGTTGCTTCATGTGTGTATCCTGACCAGGGATCAAACCTGCAACCTTGGTGCACAGGACAACGCTCTAAGCAACTGAGCCACCCGGCCAGGGCTTCCAGTTTTCTTACCTTTACCTGGGGTTGACTTCATTTTGTCTATGTCAACACATATTTTTCTTTTTTAAATTAAAATTTTGCATGAAATAATGTGATTTCTGCTTCTTTCATAACAATAACCTATTTTTTAAAAAAGTGTGATGATTCAATATGCGATATTTTTGTATTGTTTGAAAGGAATGACTGTCATCTGTCTCCTATGGGGGTCAGGAATCAAAAAATTTGTAGTTAAATAAATTAGATATGGATTTGCTTTTTAAATTGTTTCCACTGAAGGAGTCTCTTCTCTAGCTCTCCCTTTTCCTCTTTAAATAAACAGTTAGATTAGAGATCCCACTTTATTTAGGCTGTGACTAGGCTGTGACAAGGCTGAACAAACTGTCAGTCTCTAAATTACAAATGGATTCTGTCACTAAAATGTGTTTATCTGCTTTTGATTTTGTGAAAGCCTAATAACTTTTTTTTACAAAGAAATGGTATTCCTCTACTAGTTAGTGTAAGCCTCCTATCATGATATTATTTTGTGTGTGAGGAAGGTCTATTAGGAAATATTTCAGAGCTTTTGCTCTTTCACATCTTTTACCTTTCAGTTTTGCTCTTCTGTTTTCATTATATTTTTTGACCTTTCTGAGGCTTGTTGTTCTTTGATTCCTCCAATTTATTCTTAATCTTTTAGCCTTCTAGTGTGGCTTCACCTCCTTCCTTAACAAATGTCACCCTGCTTGTCCATCAGCTACACATCAGCAATTTCAGTTTCTGTGTCTTCTGCTACAAGCGTATCAAGTATCATTCTTATTCATCTCTCCTGGCATATTTGTAGTTTTGATCTTCTCCTGAATATGCAACCCAGTTTGATCATCTTCTTTCAAAATTCACACTTTTCTTTAGTTCTTTTACTTTATTTCCATTCTTTCACTGTCAGCAAGACATTTCTATGTATTCCATATAGAGAAATTAGAAACCACAAAGTATGCATTCCCAAACTTGCCACTATTATGAACATTTGCCCTGACCTTGTTTCCATTTTTTCTAAAGGACACATTCTTTTTCTACCCAAGTTTAATTCTTACACATATTTTTCATATTTTCCTCTTCTTTCTTAAATACCTTTATCCAATGTTAATGAATGAAACTCATAATTTTCATGCATTTACTCTCCACTAGACACTTTCTGAATATATAATTGAAAGTATTCTGTATAAAAGTGTAAAAATAAAGAAATAAAAAACAATCTCTAAATTATCCCTCACATTTTTTCTGTCCATTGCCATCAAGCTTCTGAAAGATTAGTCCAGTGGTAGAAGAGTTTCAGAAGGAGCCAGTTTCCAGGATATGACCGTGGGGATGGGAATGCCAAGTAAAGTGGAGGTGAATGAACAGGATGCCAAAGGTAAAGAAACCAAGAGGCTCTTATGTTAGTTAGATGGGTGTAAAAATGAAGTACAAACTCACTTAAAATAAAGACCCAGCTTAACCAGGAATAAAAGACTGTGACCAGGTACTACAATATTAGTTAAATGAGCAAGAATAATCAGAAAGACTGGATAATTTATGAGGTGGATGAGTAGGGTTTGGCATAAGCCTCCAAGAAGCAGGATTTTTACTTCATGGAGAAGAAATAGTGTAGATTCTAGAATGTAGGTCACAAGGATGCCACCAACTCCAATTCCCCAAAGTGAGGTCCACATGAGTAAAAGAGTAGAATCCAAATGAAATCGTTTTAGGGGAATATTGCGTTTTCGTTGCACGGTCACCTTCCAGTTAAAGTAGAGAAGAGTGGGAATGTTCAATGAAGAACTGACAAGTGAGGAAGAAATTAGTGATTGTGGATCAGGGTCTCTCCCAAGGCACATAGACAGTGAGTGCTAAGCAATGAGGTCAATCCAAGTGAAAAGGAGCCTGAAGCAGTTATGTGTATAAGAAGCTAGATTACAGATGAGTAGAAGCAGTCAGATATCGGGCAATTCGAAAGGATCACAGACCTGAGTAATGGCAGACTAAAGTGGCTACAAATTTCCATGATTTGCTATAACAGTTTCCTATTCATTTGGGAGAAATCAGCAATGTCTTCAGTAACTATAATTCTGAAGGGAAGGTTACTCAGTGAGGAAATTCTGACTTGAGTTCATTGCATTGGCTTTGATAACAGGCTCTCGGTATGAGGTTCCTATGCAGAGGCTTCCTCCATTAGAGCGTGTGTGCTGCACAGTGAGTTGGAGATGTCAGACGAGGCCTGGCCATAGAAGGTGAGAGCAGATATTTACTAATCCAAGCTTTATAAATTCATAGGAGCCACTGGCCATGAACGTCTCCAGTAATAGTTCCCAGTCTAGCACTAGTTCAAACATCATACAATGGGTTGCATTTTCCAGTATTCTGTTCATAAAAACCAGGATTGCCACAAATGCAATTGCAAAATGCTCAACATCCTTTCACATTTTTCCCAGCACATATGTATATATTATATATATAGTTTTTTTTATTTGTTTGTTTATTTAAAAAAATTTTTTTTGTATTTTCCCATTACCATTTAGCCCCCTTATACCTCCTCCCCTCCTTCCTCCATCCCTGCAATCACCATGCTATTTATTGCCCATATTTTTGTTTAAAATAACCACCATTCTATGAACTTACTTGAGTCCATTCGCAATGCATTCACTGATGGAAAACAAAATTAAGCCAGCTTTCTTTCTGGGTTTGATGTGCTTTCCAGATTTGTTAGGTTTAGCTGGAAGTAATCTTACTCCCCATAGTGTGAAATGTTCAAAAGTGCTTCACTGCAACTACGGACCGAAGCTTTTCGTTGTGGCTAATCAGAAATAAGCAAAGGGACAGAAATAAAGGTGGAAAGATGGGGGATATAAACAAAGTGTTTTATATAGAAATAAACTGAATACAGAAATAAAGTAAAGTAAAACCAGGGTGCGTAGTTGGGATGGATAGTTGTGTTAAGATGTGTAGGTTCCATTCAGACATTGTACATCAGGTAAACCAGCATATTACAGTTTCTCTCATCTGCGAATTATGTTCATGCAGATGTTATGTGTCTTATAATGAAAAGACTTCCAAAAGGGAAAAGTGGTTTTCTTCATGTCAAATGTAATAAACCCAAATCAGGTAAGTCAGCTTTGCAACCTGGAATCCTATTTGTTTGTATTAAGTTGGCTTTTCTCGTATATCTTTCACCAGTGATATCAGACCGTATGTCCATTCTGATGATGAACAAATGGAAAATTTTCAGTGTAAAATCACATGGGAACCTCCACAAGATCGCTCTGATGTTTTTTCTCTTATTTTTTCCTGCTGTGATTTTGGAAGGCTGTACTTTTCTCCTGTTAAAATGATTAGTGCTTTAAGTGAATGAGATCACTTACTGAAATAAAAGTCCAGCCAAGCCATATTCTCATATCATGATCTCATACAGGCTCAGCCTCACGAGAGGCCCCCTGAGAGATTTTGCAAAATTGTTCATCCAATTGTTGTATGTGGCCTCTGTTCAGAAAGGAAACGTGGTTGACAAAACCTAGTAAAAAGGGCCTCTGGATGCCAAAAACAATATAAACACACTTGTGCCTTAATATAGGCTGTTATCTTGCAAAAATAATATTCCTCTGCTGTACGTATAAAGCCCGTGGTGTATGAAACACCTGAATACTTATGTAATCCTCACTCTCTGCCTAGTGAGATGCTGAGCTCTGTATGTAGCCTTGTGTCCATGAACAAACAGTCCGTAGGTCATCTGTGTATGCTGAGACTTGGCCTGCAAGCTTCACTTGCATCAGTGGTCAGTGAACACGTCTTAGATTCTAAGTAGCAGCAAAATGATCTTGTAAATGTGAGATAAAGTAATAATTGTTGATTTACCTGCAGGATTAACCTACAGAACACTGCAAACCATTGCCCACCACTTCACTTAACTCCCCCGACCCCATTCTCTCAGTTACCTCTCTTCCCCCTTTCTTTCTTCCTTGTCACAGATTTTTTCTTCCCTAACTCCTCTTTTCATGTTTATAAGTGATATGGGCCTATAGATTCACTTTCTTTTAATGTGTCTGGTTTTGGTATAAGAGTAATCTTGGCTTCATAAAATGAACTGAAAAGAATTCTCGTTTCTCCAAAATCATCATGTGCTGCTTAATGATGGGGATGCATTCTGAGAAATGTGTTGTTAGGCAATTTCATTGTTGTGCAAACATCGTAGAGAATACATACACACACCTAGATGGTGGAGCCTACTACACAGCCAAGCTGTACGGTATAGCCTATTGCTGCTCCTAGGCTATAAGCCTGTACAATACATTACTGCGCAAAACCACAAAAGACTGAATCGAGCACAAGAGATAATGATGCCATCAAGTGGCACAGTATGTAGAGAAATACATGAGGCTGCTGCTAGTGTAGCATGACATACTGTTTTACAGCTAGCATTTTTATAAGTAGGAAGTGTACAATGTAAAATAATATGCAAGTCAGTAACATCATATATTATCACTACAAGTATTAAGTACTTACATAACTGTATGTGCTACACTTTATACATCTGCTAGCATGGCAGGTTCATTTACACCAGCATCAGCCCAAACATCAATAACACTTGGTACAAGCACATTGTGATGACTACTATGTCACAGGGTGATGAGAATTTTTCAGCTTCATTATAACCTTGTGTGACCACTGTCAATATGCAGTCCATCACTGACCAAAATGCAGAGCTGTGCATGACTGTATTCTACAAGAGTTCTAAAGAATTGGTATTCCTTTATTCTAAAAATAATAAAAATAATTTTTAAAAGTTTTACCAGTGTAAGCATTTGTGCCTGCAGATTTCTTTGTGGAAAAGTTTTCAAGTACAAATTTGATTTTATTTGTAAATATAAGGCTATACAGATTAACTCTTTATTTTATCATTACCTTTGGTAATTTCAAGAAGCTTGGCCATTTCCTCTAAAGTGTCTTATTTATTGCTACAATTGTTTGTGATAGTCTTTCATTGTTATTTTAAATGTGAAGCATCTGTAGTGATGTAACTTTTATAGATAATATTGTTAATTTTTTCAAACTTTTTTCCTGATTAGACTGACAACAGGTTAATCAATTTTATTTATCTTTTCGAATAATCAGCTTTTATTTTTGTTAATTTTAATTTTTTTCTATTTCAGCTATTTTTGTACTTATATTTATTTCTTCCTTTCTTCTGCTTACTTTTAGATTCATTTGTCCTTCCTTCCTTCCTTCCTTCCTTCCTTCCTTCCTTCCTTCCTTCCTTTCCTTTTTTCCTTCCTTCCTTCCTTTCCTTTTTTCTTTTAGATTCTAAAGTTAAAGGGTGAGGTAGTTGATACTTTTCTTCTTTTCTTACATGGTCATTGAGAACTATAATTTATCTCCAAGTACTGTCTTCCTATCAGACAAATTTTTTTTAAATATTTTATTTATTTATTTTTATTATTTATTTATTTATCTTTAGAGGGGAAGGGAAGGAGAGATGGAGAGAAATATCAATGTATGGTTGCCTCTCGTGCGTCCCCTGCTGGGAACTCTCGCTGGGAACTGGCCTGCAACCCAGGCATGTGCCCTGACTGGGAATCGAACCACGATCCTTTGGTTCGCAGGCCCGCGCTCAATCCACTGAGCTACACCAGCCAGGGCTATCAGACAAATTTTTGTATGGCATCCTTTCATTTTCATTAGGTTAAAAAAAACATCTAATTTCCCTTTGGATACTTTTCTTTGATCCATTGGTTATCAACAAGTGTGATTTGGTTTCCAAACATTTGGAAATGATTTCTAGAATAATTCCATTGTGGGTAGGGAAAATACTTTTACTAACTCAAATATTTTAAAATTTATTAAGGCTGATTTTATGGCACATAATGTGGTCTATCTGGTGAATGTTCTTTATGCACGTGAAAAAAATTATGTATCCTATTGTGTGCATTTTTCGATAGTTGTCAATTAGGTCAAGTGACTTGATTATATTGTCCATTTTTTCATATTCTTTCTGGCTTTCTGGTTATATTCTAGCAGTTACTGATGGGAGGAGAGAAGGCTGAAATCTCTGACTGAATTGTGAATTCGCACATGTCTCTTTGCATTTTCTTATGCAGAGAGACAGTTGTTAATTTTTTGTATTTAAAGTACTATTATCAGATGTACACATGTTTAGGCTTGTTATATACTCTTGATTTGACTCTTATAATTATGAAACTACCCCAACTGTTACTTATACTTTTTCTTTGAAATCTAATTTTTATAATTTTTAAAAGTTTTATATTCCAGTATTATTTGAATTAAATTATCTTATTTTAATATTTTAACTATTAGTATGTTTACATTTGAAGTTGTTTTCTTGTGGGTGGCTTATACTTAGGTCTTGTTTTCAATATCCAATTTTATAATCTCTACCACAAATTATGGTGTTTAGACCAAATATTTAACATGATAATTGACATGGTTGGGTTTAAATCTTGCATCATGATATTTATTTTTCGTTTATACTTTTTCTATTTTCCTGGTTTTTAAAAATAGTTTATTTACTTATTTTTAGACAAAGGGGAAGGGAGGGAGAAAAAGAGGGAGAGAAACATCAATGTGCAGTTGCCTTTCAAGCTCTCCCTACTGGGGACCTGGCCTGCAACCCAGGGATGTGCCCTGACTGGGAATTCAACTGGCAACATTTTTATTCACGGGCTGGCACTCAGCCCACTGAGCCATACCAGCCAGGGCTGTTCTTTTGGAATATTAATCATTATTTTTTCCTTTGCTTTCTATTAGCTATAAATACCACTTATTTTAGTGTGAAGTAAAAATGTTTTCATAAAATATGTCAAAATAAAAATAGACAAAAAGGAAAAATGAAAAACAGAAACAAAATGCACACAGGACAAATGGAAAAAATACAGTAAGAGGAAACATGTAGAGTAAGAATAATTATGATTTAAGGTAAATTGTATGAATAATGAAAAAAGAAATTAGATATTATATATTAAAAAACCCTCTGATCTATTTTATGTACAAAAATAAAATATGAAATATTATCAGGAATAATGTAGGATATTTATAGTCATAAAGAAGTTAGTTCCTCAAAATAAAACACCTTATAACAGAGTTTCAAAATGCATGAAGCCAAAATTGATAGAATGAAAAGAAGAAATCTACATTTCTTGTTAGATTTATCAACATTCAGCTCAAAGGAATTGATAGCAAAATCTAACACAAAATCCAAAAAAATCCATAACAAATACTTACACAACACTATTGATGAAATTGATATAATTAATATTTATAAAGTATTCCATCTATCAATAGCTAAAGATAAATTATTAAGTAGGCACAAAATATTGGCAATCACAGATATTTTGCATGAGTCTCAACAACTTTAAAATATTTGAAAACATAAATTGTAGTTTTTACCAAACAGAATTAAAGTAGAATTTAATAACAGAAAAATATTTTAAAGTCTGTCAATATTTTAATTAAATAATACATTTTTGAATTAATAGTTATTATGTGAAATTGCATGTCAAGTTAGAAAATATTTTGAACCACATGAAATTAAACAAAAATATTAAAACTGTGTATCTAAATTTAACTTATGAGGGTGAAGGTCTTAAATTAATATTCTAAATGTCTACCTTACAGCATGAGAAAGGAAGAAAAAAATTAACAGAGAGGCAGAAACAAATAAATAATAAAGATAAGAAAACAAGTCAATGACATAGAAAATAGAAACACAATAAAGAAAATCAGTGAACTCCAAAACTTTTATTAGGTAAAGACCAACAAACATGACATAGTTTTCATAAGTCTGATTGGGAAGACAACAAATACAGTATAAAATCTACCAAGATAATCAGTGAAAGAGTGGAAATTACTAGAGATTCAATTGGCATCAAAGGATAATCAGAGAATATTATAATCAATTTCACACCAGTAAATTCTACAACTTAGACAGAAGATGCAAATTCCTTGGAAGACACAAAACCAGAACTTACTCAGGGTGAAACAGATAATCTTGAATAGCTCTATATCTATTAAGGAGATTAAACATACGGTTAAAAAATACTCCCCCAAAAGGAATTCCAGGCATAGATGACATCAGTGGCATTTTCTTCAAAATTTCAAAAGTGAATAATACAATTCTACATGAAATTTTTCAGAAGAATAAATAAAGAGAAAACCCTGTCCATTTCTAAAATTTAATAAGACCTGCAGTTTGAAGATTCAAAGATAAGAAAGACATAACAAGAAAAGAAAACCACAGGCTAATCTCATTAATGAATACAGATGTAAACATCCTGTAAAGTAATAAGGAAATTGAGTTATGAAACATAGAAACAGAAGAATATATTATGAGCAAGTGTAGTTTATCTCAGAAATGTAATTTTAAAAAAATCAATCAGCATAATTCACCACATTAACAAACTGAAAAATAAATAGATGTAGTATAAAAAAACAATTGACAAAACTGACTCCTATTTATGATAAAAACTCTCACTGAACTAGAAATAAAGCAGAAATTCAACATTAAATCTAATATCACAGTTAATGTAGAAAGAGTAAATGTTTTTTCTTTAACATCAGAAACATGGCATAAATGTCAGATTTCACCACTTCTAATTAACATAATGTTTACGGTCCTAGAAAGTACTATATGAAAAGAAAAAAGGTATATATAGTTCAAGGGGAGAAAGAAAATATTCATAACTGGCATAATGGCCTATACAAATAATCCTAAGGAATCTACAAAAACAAATGCTGTAAGAAATAATATCTGAGTTTAGTGAGGTCTCTGCATATAAAGTGAACACACAAGAATCAATTATATTTGTATATACTAGAAATGAACCATTGGAAATTGAAACATAATAACTCGAATTATTTGTAACAACATAAAAATATGAAGTATTTGGGATATAGTTTTTAAATATATGCAAGATATGTAAGTAAAAACTAAACACAAACATTGCTGGGAAAAATAAATAAACAAATAAATGGAGCAATGTTTACGGATTAAAAAGCTAAATTTTGATACAATATACACTTTAAAAATTGATCTACAGATTCAATGCAATTCCTATCAAAACTCTGGCTATCTTTTAAAATTTTTTTGGTAGAAATTGCAAGCTGATTTTAAAATGTAAGAGAAAAATAAAAGAAATTTTGAATAAGAACGTAATTGGAAGACTTACCTGATTATAAGACAAGTTATAAATAAACGGGTATTGGTTTAAATATAGACATACAGATCAATGAAGCAGACAGCTTAGAAAGAGGTGTGTGCATATGTAAGTGTGTGAATAATCAATATTGAACAAAATACAGGGCAGTGTAAGAGAGAACATGTCATATTTCTAATGCATGGAGTTAGAATTATTAAACATCCAAATGCAAAATAAAAACAAAACAAGGAAACCTCTATCTTTACCCCATTCATACACACTTTTCTTCTAATTAGATTATAAACTTGAATGAAAGAGCTGATAAACCTTAGAAACATTAACTTTGGAGAAAAACCTTCGCAAACCTAGATAAAATAAAATTCATTAGATAGAACAGAGAGAATACTACCTCCAAAAGAAATTGATAAATTGTATATTGTTGAACTTAAAACCATTAAGAGTAAAAGAAAAATGACAGAATGGAAGAAAACATTGGAAAAACATCTACCTGATAAAGGATTCATATTCGGAAAATATAAAAAGCACTTAGAAATCAAAAAGAAGAAAAAAATCCCAATTTATAAAGGGAGTCAAAGATTTGAAGAGATATTTTCCCCAAAAAGATACAGAATGGCCAATGAGCAAATGAAAAGAGGCCCAGTATCACTAACATTAGGAAAATGAAAATTAAAAGCAAAATGAGATCCTGCTACATACCTATTAAAAGAGCTAAAATTAAAAAGTCTGACTGCCTTAAGAACCGTAGAGCAATTAAAACCATTGTGTATTGCTAGTAGGAAAAAATACATATACATTACTGTGGAAACACTTTAATAGTTTCCTACAAAGTTATACGTACATTACCATATGACTCAACAATTCCATTCTTGAGTATTTATCTAAGGGGAATAAAACATCTTTACATAAAGACTAGCAGTCCAATTTTCATAGCAGCTTTATTCATAACAGTAAAAAGGGGAAGCAACCCAAATGTCCATCAAATGGTGAATGGATAAACAAATTATGTCATGTAATTTGTATACATATTCCAATATGTATATAATGGAATACAATTCAGTAATAAAAAGACACAAGGTACTCATGCTAAGAAAAAGAAGCGAGACACAGAGATTCCACGGTCAATGATTTTATCGAGTGAAATTCTCTAGAATGTAATACTGTACTGACAGAAAGTAGATATGTTTGCAAGTGGCTGAAGGAGGGAGTCGCAGATTGACTTCTAAGGGGCACAGGGTGCCCTTTAGTGCACTGGAAATACTCAATATTATTATTTCTGTGTTGATCACTTGATTATACGCATTCATCCAAGGTCAATTAATTGTACCCTTAAGATTAGTGAATTTTATAATATCAAAGTCATAGTACAATGATGCTGATTAAAAAGCACAGTTTCGAAATGATAGAGGAAACACCCTAAGGTAAGAATTGGCAAAACAGCAATAGCAAAATTAAAGACAAGAGAATTTCTGTAGATTGATCCAAAACCTGAACTGTCTTTCCAGAGATCAATGATTTAGAATGGTGTCAAGAGCTCCTATTTCAAAGTTACCTGAATTTTAATAGATCTGTATTTGAAATTCATGTAAGGTTTGTGTGCATGAGCATGTGTATGCATGTGACTGGGGCTGCAGAACTGGTGATGGAAAGACTGAGATATCAAGGGAGCCAATGGAGAGAGGCTGAACTTGACTCCCACCTGAGAAAGGACAGCGATAAGGAGCTGGCCAAGTAGGCTGTGGGGAAGGCTGCACAGTTTGAAAGCCCTATGATCACAATTGCTCCTGTTTACACGCAGTGATGTATTTTCCCGGGGAACATACCCTGTGTGTAAGCATCTTTCTTCAGGAATAAAGGGGGTGCCGATTTGCTGCTAATATGCAAAGTATTTCATTAAGTAATGGCTTTCAGTAGGCTCATTTAAAGCTCTCCTACTGCTATAGTAATAAATTGGATCTATAAATTGTTTGCTAACAGTCAATGTTTCCACTAAATACAATCAAATGGGAACATACCTCTAAAATAAACAGATTAGTTTTCATTTTGTTTAATTTTCTCCAAACAAAATTAATTTTTCTGCCGTTTCTTGCTGCAACTTATCCAGCAATGACATTTTCTTCCAATCTTCCCGGAGGCTTTCTGAGAACACCAGAGGTCTCTTGTATTACCTCTCGGTCCCTAGCCTCCTTAGTAGGCAGGGAATTACAGTAGTAGGGACAATTACACAAAAAAGACTTTGTCTCCACGCTTTACCTTACAGCAGCCCATGCTTGCTCCATAATTCAGTCCATCCCCTATTTGTTCCCGAAAACAATGAGTGGTCACTATTATTTTACTTCAAAACCCTGGACCCAGAAGACAGAAGTGGGGAAGGCAAAGGCATGGCAATGAAATAGAACTTGCTTGGGGAAAGTTTGTTGATTTCCCATGAATTTTTTTTCTCAGTCGCACTCATTTGTCAGATCAATCACAGAGGTACGTGGTAGGATGATTTAAGACATGGTGAAAGCAGTTGAGATCCAAATGACTGATGTTAGTCTTATTCCTTTCTGTTCCACAGCAGAAAGCAGCATACAGGCATGGCTTTGTGAGGCAAGCTAGGATCCGTACATATTTGCATTTCATCTCATTACTATTTCTCACAAATATGCCCTAATTTCTCCAGAATAGATTATGTTCTACATCAACATCTTTTCTTTCCCACCAAAAACTGAATGTGTAAACAACAAAAATAAAAACATTTTGTCCCAGTTAACCAAATAAAATATGTATTTTTAATTTCATGTAGTTGAATCTAGTTAATTACATGAAGATTAGAGTGGAACAAGCTTGGTTTTATATTGGTGTGACAGACCTACTGCCTTTATGCCAGCAATTGTCAACCCATGTGCCACAAAAAAGTTTTTAAATATGCAATACCTGACTATTTAGACAGGGGCACTGATCTCTTTTCTGTTAGATTGTCAAATAAAAAATGACAACAACCAACACAACAATAGCCATCTGGTGTGAGTGAATCAAAATTATTCATATTTTTGTCAGATCAGCAAAAAAGTACATTTTTTGGTGTGCCACAGAATTTTAGTCATCAGTTTATATGGGCCATGTGATGGGAAAGGTTGAAAATCACGGATTTAGGTGACTATTGTCTTCTGGCATATGAGCGTCTCACAGATGTGTATGGAAAAAATGACAACAAAATATAAAACATAACACTTATGGTGATCCAAACATGATTAATATGAATACTGATTTCTCTTCAAAGATCTAGGAGGCCCTACATGGGTAGCAGGGGTTCTTTCTCTGTTTTAACTCATAATGAGATCTGGTATCTTCTGCAAGCCTCCATACTAAACAATCAGTGATCGGGAGAAGAGTAACTTGGGTCCAAGTTCTTTGGGACCCTCTGAGCTTCCTGGACTTCCTGGAAGTCTATTTCCTTTGCCAGATTGAGGGAAGTTCTCCTTTATTATTTATTCAAATAACTTTTCCACTTGTTGCTCTTCCTCTTCTCCTTCTGGTACCCCTATAATTTGAACGTTGGAATGTTTAAAGATGTCTTGGAGGTTCCTAAGCCTCTCTTCATTTTTTTTTTTTTTGAATTCCTGTTTCTTCATTCTTTTCTGGTTAGATGTTTCTTTCTTCCTTCTGAGCCACACCGTTGATTTGAATCCCAGTTTCCTTTCCATCACTATACATTTTCCCTGTACATTTTCCTTTATTTCACTTAGCATAGCCTCCATTTTTTCATCTAATTTGTGACCAAATTCAACAAATTCTGTGAGCATCCTGATCACCAGTGTTTTGAAATGTGCATTTGATAGGTTGGCTATCTCTTCATCACTTAGTTGTATTTTTTCTGGAGCTTTGATCTGTTCTTTAATTTGGGCCATTTTTTTTTTTTTTTGTCTTGGCACACCTGTTACATAGTGAGGGGTGGAGCCATAGGTGTTCACCAGGGTGGGGCAACCACGTCACTGTGTTGTGAAGCTGTATGTGGGGAAGAGGTCTGAGAGGGAACAATGGCACTTGCTCTGCTCTCTGCCTGCTTTCAGTCCTTTCCCCTGCTTCCTGCAAGCAAATTGGGCCCTTCTGGTGCTGATTCCCATGTGGGTGGGCTTGTGTATCTTCTAGTACCCCGTGGGTCTCTCCAACCAACTCTCCTGTGAGGCTGGGTTTCTTTCCTGGAACTTCATTCCCCACAGGTGTTTTCAATCAGAGGTTTAAAGCTTTATTTGCCCATGCTGGAGCTCCGGGTTGCATGGTCTGACTCACTCCCCAATTGTTTCTCTCGGTTTATCTGCATGAGAATGTGGGACCGCCTGCTCCACCAGCTGCCATAGCCTTGCTGGCCAGTTGCAGCCTTGCACGCCCCACTCCACAATCCAGCACTGGGTCCGCCAGCTGCAACCTTGCCTGCCCTGGTCCTCCAGCCACTGCCTTGCCATGAGTTCTCTCTGCATGCCAGTCTCTGCCCTTCCTATCGTTCTGGATGAGTGTGTCTTCTTTAACCCCTTGGTTGTCGGACTTCCATGCAGTTTGATTTTTCTGTCAGTTGTGGTTGTTTTTTGTTCTTAAATTGTTGTTGTCTTTCTTTTGCTTGTGGGAGGAGGCACAGTGTGTCTATCTATGCCTCAATCTTGGCCAGAAGTCCCCAATTCTCTGCCTTTGATAATTCACTGGACTTTCTTTCCAGTCTATATCCTTTTTTGTGGTTCAAATGGGTCCTTGGAGGCTATATCTTTGTAGTCTCCTTTTACCTTCCTGTCATAACTATAGAATTTAAATGGAACATTTGTTTCAGATTCAACAAATGTTTATGAGGTATATAGTGTATAACCTGCTTCTGGGTAGATACTGGCTGAACAGCACTGAACAAATCAGAATGTGTCCTGTCTTCATGTTGGTGACAGTCAAGCTTTCCAGGGAAATGAGCAGACAATGCAGTGTAAGCTCTGGGGCTCTATCTTCAGTGATTCTACCTGAATGAAGTCTAGGTAGGCCCAGGAATTCTAGAGGCTGGCAGTCCGAGATCAAGGTGACAGATTGTTAGTTTTTCCTTTTAAGTCATTCTGAAAGTGAATTTTAAGTGTGCAATACTGAATTAACTATAGGCACTCTGTTATACAGAAGATTTCTAGAACTTCTGCATCTTACATAACTGAAACTCGCTTAATATATTGTAAAAAACATTCTTGCTTACAGAGGAAAACAAACAAAAGTTTTGCCTTCTGTGTATTGAGACATGTGTTGTGATGAAAATAATGACTATACTACTGGTCTCTACACTTGTCTGGCTCCAGACTGCTGTTCATGCTGCCACCTGACCCTTCACTCCAACTTTTTACCTTGTTCCATTATCCTGATCATCTGGTTTCAGTCATTGCTGCCTCTTTCTTCCCTATTATCTTACTCAGAAGTTTTCACAATCTCGTGTTTACTTTTTGGTGATTACTAATATAGGGTCTGCATTCCCTTTTGCCCTGTAAGTTTATGCTTGCGGCACACAGTAGGTGCTCAAAATAGACTTGCTGAGTGCAGGCATTTACTGCATTGACAGGCAATCGTGACAGATGCATAGGGCATGGTTAAGAGATTCATATGCATTTTTGCTTAGTTGTGTGTGTTGTTTTCCCCTCGGAAATGGAATACATGATAATATATTAATTCTTCCCATTAAGAAGACCTTATGGCATGCCACGCTTCAGTATAGTTTATATGTCATGTTTAGTCAAATTAATTTGTTTTTAATCAGATTTTGAATCTTGCATAGTTGTCTGTGTTTATGCGAGAGAGAAAGGCAATGGACTTGATCTTCCTGGAGTTTTTTTTTTTTTTTTTTTTTTTAAATTTCCCATATGTCTCTCTAAATGAAGCTAAATGAAAGAAAGGTTATTGCAAATATTTTTCAGATAAGCTACCATATAAGAGAGTGATAGACATATTTTATTCTTTTCAGTCCCAACACATAGCAGCCACATTTGTTGCAAACCAAACCCTTCAATACAAACATAAAATATTTTGAAACATATTGACTCGAAACTTAGCTCAATTTGCTCCTCATCCCCTCACAGATTATCCCATTTGAATATACTTTGGCATGTAGAAATTATATAATTTCACTGAGAAAAAAATGAAATGGAGACAGTATCACAGACTGACCCCAAACAACACACTGGGCCTTTATAGATCAGCATATAATGACACGAAGGCAGACAATTTTTTCTAGGAAACAAACAGAAATGTTGTCAATGCTTCTTACAATTATGGTGAACATACTCCAGTTTGCCTATCCTGGCACAATTGGTAAAGGAACTAAGATATTTCTCCTGCCCATTTCACAGTTATCAGGATCAAATAAGAAAATATGTTCATGCTAATATTATTCTTCTATTCCATTTTAAGACAGGCCTGGGTAGCACTGTAACAGAAAAGAGACAATTGTGAAATGCATGAGATTCAGAATATGATCAAGCTGCTAGATGTTGTATCTTATGTTGGACATCTTATTTTACCTTCTTAATTCTTAGTTTGTTTCATGAGCAAACCTGGGAAAATAACAGTGTTAACTTACATTCTCGTGCTTGTGACATAAATGCAAAATATCTCACAAATAAATATTCGCTTTGAAAGTTCAGAGCAGATCTGCTGTGATGAGGGTTCTCTGCAACATAAAAATAGGTGGTAGAACCCCTAGCATTTCCACAAGTCTGCACTGTGTGTGCACATATATGGAAGATTCAATAAAATGGTGGGAGGGAGGTGAATTCAAATTACTTTGGAAACGAAAAGAGTGACAAACTTCAGAGATTCTATGTGTTAGAAGGTTGGGTTACTAAATAGTTCCTTCAATTCTCCTATGTCTTATTATAGTCTATATCACATTATACCAAAAATTACTTTGTAATATATTTAAACAGAGATATTATGAAAAAATTTGATACAAAAGTGTCACCAAAATGAAGAAGGGAGAGCATTTGTTTTTACAGAACTTTGGCTGGACTGAAGTTGATGGAATGAGACCTGGGGTATGATCTTCGGAGAGTTAGTGTGATCAGTAGAAAAATAAAAGAGTAGCAGGTGGATTTCCAGAAGCAGGATATTCAAAGGTTGTCACTGTGGAAGAGATTGGTAACTATAGTTGAAAACCCTAATAAAAGCCAACCACAGTTATCTGGTTTAGCTTGCTTCTTGCCATAGAACACAGACATTTCACAACATTTTTTAAATAGGAAGTGATTGCAGATTTTCACACACTTCAGAATAAGGTTATTGTGAGAGAATTGAAGAGAGAAGGGACAAAATAGTCTTGGTGCTCTGTCAATTTTTTTTTCTGAAAATGTAACTTGTTTTGTAGCTTTTTAAGAAAAAAAAATTGTCCAGCTCTCTGTTAAACAAGATTTTGAAAAAATATGTGAAATTTGTATGTAATTTTATGTATTATATGTAAAACATTGGATCTTCAATAATTTACCTTTTTATGACTAGAAATGGAGAGAAGATATGGGAGTTAAAGGGGTAAATAATTAAGTTTTTAGCTCCCCGGATTAAGAATTGTTCTGAGTATATTTGTAAATTGACAGTTTACTCATAAATTGATAGTTTATTAATCAGCATTGATAATTTTTTAAAGATTTTATTTATTTTTAGAGAGAGGAGAAGGGAGAGCGACATCAATGTGCCCTTGCCTCCTACTGGGGACCTGGTCCACAACCCAGGCATGTGCCTTGACTGGGCATCGAACCAGTGACCCTTGGGTTGGTTCTCAGGCTGGCGCTCAATCCACTGAACCACTCCAGCCAGGGCAGCATTGACAATTTTTGATTGAGATTCTCTAATTTGCCTTCTTGATTAATTGTTACTTATTGATACATATCCTAAGATGGGCATAATGAAAGGAAGTTCAACCTAACAAGAAAACAAAAATAATTAAGGGGAAAAAAATCATCCTCAAGCATAAAACTTCATAAATTGTGAAAAGATTACTAGTAATCAGTGTCTGACTTTCTCTTTATGCAAATATTAGTGGAAATTATGCATATGCAAATAAAGATGCTTCTTTATGACAGAGATTAAATACATACAGTACAGTGATTAGTATTCTTTGTATACATTCAAATACAGCAAGATTGATATGCAAGCAAAATGAATTACAATCAGGAATAACACTCTATTATTATCGTATCACTGAAAACCAGTACCAAATAGGCTATACAGCTTCAGGGAAATGTGGGAATCTGGCAAGAGATAGGAGATTTCTCTTTTAGGAATATGATTTTACGTCACTTATGATTTAAAAACCTATAGGAAACAAACAAAACACAGCAGAAATTATATAGCAGCATAATTATTTGTGAAACAAAAAGTGTCTTGCATACATTTGTAGACCTGAGGGGTGAGCTTCTTGTCCATCACCCTACTCATAAAGACTCGTGTGGCCCTGGCTGGTGTAGCTCAGTGAATTGAGCACGGGCCTGTGAAGTAAAGGGTCACTAGTTCGATTCTCAGTCAGGGCATATGCCTAGCTTGTGGGCCAGGTCCCCAGTGGGGGACACATGAAGGCAACCACACACTGATGTTTCTCTTCCTCTCTTTCTCCCTCCCTTCCCGTCTCTGTAAAAATAAATAAATAAAATCTTTAAAAAAAAGAGTCGTGTGATTACATTGAGGCTATACAGATAATCAAGAATAATCTTTGTATTTTAAATTGTATCACCTAAATTTGAGAGAGGTTGGTAAAGAGCACAAAGTTTCAGCTATATGATAAATGAGGTCTGAGGATCTAATGTAAATATCGTGACTACAGTTGATAACACTGTATTCCATATTGAAAAATATATATGTAAAGTGTTGGATGTCTTAATTAACTAGATGAGGGGATTCTTTCACAATATGCATGCATATCAAATTACCATAATGTACACTTTAAATATCTTAAATTTTATGTCATTTATATTTAAATAAAGCTGAAACAAACAAACAAAACCTCTAGTCACAATACTGTATATTAGATTTCCACAATTTACTTATTTTATAAATAAAAGTTTGTATCCTTTTGCCAACATCTATTCATTTCTCTCACCCCCACCCTTTTTACATAGCAAGCTCCATTCTATTCTGTTTCTGTGGGTTTGCGCCTTTTTCAATTTAGGTTCCACATAAGTGAGAATCTACTTTGTCTGCCTCTCCACTTTGTTTACTTTAGCATAATGTCCTCCAATTTCATCCATGCTGTTGCAAATAGAAAGATTTCATTCTTTTTCAAAGCTGAATTTTTCAGTGGTGTGTGTGTATGTGTGAATACATCACATTTTTTTTATTCATCCATCAATGGCACTTAGGTTATTTCCATCTGGGATTTTAAAATAAATTTGCAGTGAACATGGGAGTGCAAATCTCTCTAAAACACTGATTTTATTTCCTTCATACAGACACCCAGAAGTGAAATTTCTGATCACAGGATAGTTCTGTCTTTAATTTTTTGAGAAACTTTCATACTGTATTCCACAAAAGCTGTGCCAATTTACAATCCAACCAATGGTGCCCCAGGCTTCTCCATATCCTCACCAATACTTATCCTGTTTTTGATAATCAAGTGAAAGACAATGAATGTGGATTCCGAGCTTGTTTTACTCACTTCATTTACTTTTTCACCATGCACACGTATGGGGGGCAAAACTTTACGCTTTTGACGTCTTCAGCTCGAACGAAGAATTAAATCGACATAAACTATATATTAACAAGAGAAAAGCCTACAGATTTATTTCATGTAAATTTTAGGTGATATGGGAGCCCTCGTAGGAAAATGGAGACCCAAGGAAATACCAAACCTTCATGCTTTTACACTCCATTGAACAAAGAGAAGAAAAGCAGCTAAAATATATAGGGAACCTAACAGGAGATAAAAGTTATTTTAACAAGGTATGTTTGTACAGATTTCTCTTGGTCTGGAGCTCCATCTCTGGTGATGAAAATGTTTCTTTCCTCTTGGTACTGGGAGTTTTATCTCCTACTGTCAGGAAGAAAAGGGGGAGCTCAGAGCACTCTTTCAACTCACTAGTTTTAGATCAATAACCCTTAGGCCAAAGTGGTGTATTTTGAATTGGCTTATCCTGCCACCCTTCACACACTGCACTTTGGAGCAGTTCACAAAGGCGACATGACCATCAGTTGTCCTGCTAAGCTGGACTAGGCAGACAGAGGCTCCTGACCCTTCCCTTGTCCTTAGAAAGTACAGTACACTCACCATTCCCATGCTAGAACCCTTTTCAAGGATGCAGCCTTGAAAGAGCAACGTGGTGTTAAGACCACCTGGGCAGTAAATGTGAGACAACCAACACCTTAAAGGCCTCTGTGTTTAAGATGCTGGTGGGCCGATGCAGAAAACTACTCATGTTCCGCATCCAGGGCAAGCTGCCTATGTTCCCTTGCTTGGTAAACCTGCTACCAACAACCGTCTGGAGTGGTCTGACTTTCTCCCATCTCATCCCTCCCTCTGTGTACGAAGGCTGGGTTCCCAACTCATATTTGGCAAGACAACCAGGAGACCGAAGAAATGGTTTTTGGGAAAGCGGCATCTGCTGTGGAAATCCTGAGTTGGCCATCGACCTCCACGTGGGTAGAGTGGCCGCAGGTCGGAGGCTGTGCACCATCACATCACTACTCAAATGCATGGAAAACGGCCGCTGGCTTTGTGCGTTTGTTGAGCAACTGTGCAGGGTACCTGTGGCAATGAATCGTGACGGTGCAGAGGGCTGGCCTTCAGCTGGGAGTCCAGCGGCCACCGATACCTCACTAGAGGCTGAACACTACAGTTAGAAAGTTGGAAGAAGAGCTGAGGTTGTCCAGCCCTCTGCTAGCATCAGGGCGGCACACAAGTGGGAGAGCAGGACAAGTTGTTCTGCAAAGTGAGGACACAAACTGTCAGATTAAGGTCCTAGAGCTTGTGATAAAACCTTGCCCAGACACTCAAAGGTGGAATCCTTGGGATAGTGTGAGGAGGAAGGGGAGGATGTTATGATGATGGACAGTAAAATGGACATGAAAAGCCCTATACAGTCTGACCCCTAATACAAAGAAAAAATTAATAGTAGTTACCCTAGACTTCCGAAAACAGAGAAATATTCAAAACTCCTAGGGGGAAAATTTGCATTCTTTCTCTGTCCTTTGAAGCTGTAAATCATATCTCTTTGAAATGTGAATATCCTAGGATTGCCTGAGACCGAAGCAAAAAAGGGGGGAAGAGGGTTTTTAAAATACAGACTGCTTACGCTCTCTTACTCAAAATTAGTCCACAGCTTCCGTAAGATATTGGTCAAGGGAAAATACAAAACTTAAAAGTCTCTCTACAAATATTAGGAGGGAAAAAAGCTTTAGCCATTTGCCTGGTAACCATATCTTGTTCTGTCTGCCAGTCACAATTTGGATTCAGCTGTTATTTATAAACTAGTGAATTTTATACTGTTTTTCCTGATTTATGGTTAAAATTTGGAGTGAAAGCAATGGGTCTCTGCTTATGTTTGTGTGTTTGTGTATGTCTGAATATATGATATATATGTGATGTTTTCCTACTTCTAGATGGGATATGAAAGGAGCAGATTAAATTACTAACAGATAACAACCACCTTGGCCAAGGACTAAATGTACCGCCCCAGGCTTTAACACATTTGAATGGTCAACCAGTAGGGCCTATTGCCCCATACGCTAGACTGGGGCAATACTGTTAAGTTATGGAAGTCACAGTCCAGACCCTCACTGTGGATCAATGCACTATGCTTCTGAGAACACCAAGCCCCATCATGCCTGGGAGAGGCACTATGTATTGAAATTTGCCATAGATGTCACTGGGATGGGTAAGTTACTCTGTACCCTTGGGTGAAGGGGAACCACTCAGTCTCCACTGGGATCCTGCTGTTTGCTGCTATACCTGGGATGGAACATGCTCCACTGAAAGTGAGGGAAGGTAGGATGCTGGTCTGGCATATCTCGTCCCCACTCCATCTCCTCATGCTTGACAGTGTGCCACCCCTGGCCACCATATCTGGTATGCACAACCAGGTCAAATTATTAAAGCTAAATCCACCTTAACAGCTAAGGATCAGGCCACAAATATAGTTCTTATGGAAGGGAAAGACCTTCTCACAGAAATTCCTACTAAATATCTGTCTTTTTTGACCTTAGGTTTCAGCTGCTTTTGTGATGTCTGGTTATGGTATGGGTACCTGATGGAAATACTGTTCCACAATGGGGCCCATTTATATGCTTAGCAAAGAAATCTGTCCAACCGTTGGGCATGTGGGAAGCTGCTCATCTTTAGCTGCTCAGAATTGCCATGCGGGTTTCACCACTCCACAGAGGGAACTGGAAGGCCCTAAAGCAGTACATTAAGAATGGACGAGCTAGGACTAATACTCTTAATTCTTCTGATATTACCAATATTGATCCAGAGACCTGGCCTCTGTCACACACTGTCAACAACACTGGTCATGATATTCATTCCCTATCGATCAGACTACACAGGGAGCCCATTTAACCTGAATACCAAAGGATCCTAAAAATATCACAATTAGATTCATGGTGGCTGCACTCAGATTTTGAATGGGCTCCTGTGGCTCACCCCAGGTTATGGACATTTGAGTACCCAGGCAGCCCTATGTTAAGAAAAGAAAAATCACTCCAAGCAAAACTAACCCAATTGTACCAGAAACATGGGTTGGATATGTGTAGTCATTCCAACACATTAAAGGACAGAAATTGATTTGACACTGTGGCTGCACCGCCCAGGTATGCACTGGGTAGTCCAAATGGTTCCCAGTGGTTGTGTGGCACAGACTTTTGGCCATGGCTTCCTTCTGGGTAGTTGGGCCACTGGACCCTGGGTTTTCTCTTGGAACAGGGGAGGATCCACCCCATGGTAACAAAAATTGCCAATCTCCTTTCTTCAAGGCCAGGTTAGCATGCTCTATTTCCTATTTGGTCTCTATCTTTATCCCCTCCACTGGCCTGGAAGATGTTATAACACACACATCGAAGCCTTTACTACCTGCACCCAGCATGCCTTAAATAGTAGCCTGCAGACACTGTCCTTACGGAACACTGAAATGTCTCTAGTGAGAAAAACTGTCCTCCAAAATAGGATGGCCTTGGACATTATTATTGCCTGGTAAGGAGGCACCTGTGACATTAATCAAACAGAATGTTATGTGTCTATGAATCTGCTAATGTGTCATCTTCATTAAATCACACAAGGCCACGAGTGAATGCCCTGAGTGATCCAACCTCCAGCAGAGGGACTTAATAACTAACAGCAGTTTGGATTATGAGGCTCTTGGTATTAAAAAAAATTGTCACATTTTGGAAATACTTATCTTAATATCTGTTTTATCTTGTATGTGCCTACATCATTCCTGTAGTCTCAGCCTCCAGTGCAGCCAAAGAACCACCAAGCAAGCCCCCTCCATTCTAGTGAAACCCCTGGCTAGCCACTCAAGGCCCATAATGGAAGAGGGGAATGTATAAGATTGTAAGAGCCATTCATGAGGGATGGAGTATTGAAGAAGGACAGTGAGAGGATGTTACACAGGTTGACCTACCAGCTGGACCTTGGTGATATCAGGCTCCTCACCCCCTGGCCCTTTCCCTGTACTCTGTGCTCTGCCCATCATTCTCACAGCAGGAATTGTTTTTAAGAATGCATACTTGAGAGAGCAATATGGTGTTGAGTCCATCTGGACAGTATATGTGATGGAACCCAGCTAAGGCCGCTATTAAACTTTTACGATTCTGGTGGGCAGGGATATAGATATGCTTGTGTTGTGGCCATCCAAGACAAACTTCTTAAGTAATTTCCTTTGCTTCTTAAACCTGCCACCTAGCCATCTAAAGTGAACTGCCTCTTTCGTCTCTCTCACCTTGCCCTTGATCTCGAGGTCATATTTGGACCCAGTACATAGAATGAAAATTTTTCACTTAGTATAATACCTTCTGGGTCCATCCATGCTGTTGCAAATGTAAGATTTCATTCCTTTTTATGGCCAAGTAATATTCCATTGTATGTACGCATATGTACCACAGTGTTTTCATCTACTCTTAGGTCAGCCAGATAGAGACAAATACCACATGATTTCACTTATATGTGGAATCTAAAAAAAAAAAAAAAAAAAAGAACAAACAGAAACACTCAGATAGGGAGAACAGACTGATGGTTGCCAGAGGAAGAGGGGTGGGAGACTGGATGAAAAATGTGAAGAGATTAAGAAGTACAAATTGGTACTTATAAAATAGTTATAGTGATGTAAAGAACAGCATAAGGATACGGTCAATACTGTTGCCATAGCTATGTATGATGCCAAGTGGGTATGGAAATATTGAGGGGAACCCTTTGTAAAGTATATGATTATCTAACCACTATGCTGGGCACCTGAAACTAATACAAAATAATAGTCAATGTAAACTGTAATTGAAAAATAAAGTTAAAATAGAGACAGAGACAGAGAGAACTTTTTGGTTCACCAACTTATAGATAGATACATGGAATACCAGTAAAAGATGTAAAGGGGGTATTTATAATTAACTTATAAATATATATTAACTTATTTAACTGTATATAACCTATGCCTTGACAGTCTGATGTTTTTATCATAATGAATCATTTACTCAGAAGGAAAGGGAAGAAGTAAGTGTAAACGTCTGATGTAAAGATTGTCGCGACAGGCAGGAGGGTGCTGCAAAGTCGAAATAGTGCCATTGGTCTGAGAAAAAGAAACTAAAACTATCTACAGGTAAGAGTGAATTGTGTCTCGCTGACTCCTTGGAAGCTGTTTTGTGGTATATGAGTACTAGGATTTCAGAACCAGTTACGTAAATGAGCAGTGGATAAAATGGAAGAAGTGGCTAAATGCATACTTAAGTTGAATCTTCAGCATTACCTTAAAATGAAAGATTTCAGTTCTTGATAATGAAATGTTTTTATTATTTGTTTGATGGCATTTCTTGTTTTGTTTTTTGATTGTGTCACTTCTTAACTAATTTTGGTGATGGAGTCTCTAAATGTTTATTAGAAAAGTACTAACTAGCTTTTTTGTACTTTGCTGAAACCTGTACAGCTTTTGATGAAACAGGAAATGGGCAGCTTGGTTTTTGTTTTGTTCTGTTCTGTTTGGGATTGATTCAATTCCAAAGTTTTTCCATTCTTGAGAAAACCTAAGATATTTGAACATAATATATTATGCCAACAGTCACCACTGCTTATATAGCAGCAACAACTAGGAAGCAAGGAAACTGTAACAGGAAAAAACGAACGACCTCCTTTTGATAAAGCCTTGCGCCTTCACTGGTAAGTAAAACATCCCATGGGAGAGCAACCACAAAGCAGAGGAAGCACAACGCCAAGCATCACACATTTGATTTTAGACCCTAAAGATGGGTGCGTTGTAGCACATTACAAAATGTTACCTAAAAACACAAGTGATCCATAAAAAGTAACCGTTTCTATTACCATTCAAATGATTGTTGCATTAAAAGATCTATAAAAACTTGAGGGAGTTTTATGAATCCTAGAGTAATAAATATAACTGAATTAAGACCTAGGATTGAGAGTTCAGCAAAAAGAAATTACTCTTGTGATTACTAGGTATATCACTTTTACAAATGTATTTTTATTTAGTTTTATTTCCTGGCCTTATCTTTAAATTTATTGGAGTAAATTATTATTTTTAACAGCTCTGCAAAGAGAGAAATCAAGTAGAGTTTTACAATTTGAAAAATATTTTGCTCAAGCAGCTTTATAGCTGTAAGAAAGTAAAATTTCTGAAATCCAGTGATGGAAATGGGCTTTCTGACTCACTTGAATTAATGTGAGGAAAATCTATATATTTTCAAATAATTTAAATAATCATTATGTGTATTTTTTTCTCAGACTTTAAAATGGGAATGATGACACTCACTGTACCCACTTAGAATGTGATAAAGATTAATTCAGTCTTTTCAATTAGAATACATAAAATATTTAAGCAGTTAGAGTACCAGAGAAATATGAACAGCGTTACTAGGTAAAAATACATTATTCATCGGGATATGGTAGGTTTTTGCCTTGACACTATATTTTCTATAAATCACCTCAATGCTGTAGGTTGTAATAATCTTAGAAACTTGAGATTTCAGGCCATTTGATAAAAATGCTAACCATATGTCAAATTCCCTCTCCTTTAACAAATTCCCTTTAATATCAAAACATTCCTAGAACATACACCTTCAACTTAATTGTTTGATTTATAGAGCTTTAAAATATCTTCATTTCTGTTTATAAATTTACTGTTTGTGGCAGTGTTGGTCTTTCATATGCATTTATGGAAAATATTTGAGATGGGATGATTCAAAGTAACTTTGTGTACTCAACTAAGTGAATTAATAAAATGCCTTAGCTCTGTTATTTTCCATTATGTAACCTTGCCAAGTAACAATACAATATCCCTGAGCCATTCAAACATTGCAATTAGTTTCTGTAGCAATTCTCTAGCAATTCACATCTTATTTATTGGGTTACTACTGATTGTGTGTCCTCAAAGAAGCTTTTATACAAATTCATGACCTATTGTTAAGGGATGGGAAGAAATTACCAAATGGCTAATTCTTAAAGGTCTTAGATTTGAAGGTCTAGTAATGGAGCCACCTATGAAACTCAGTCTGTACATTTATATAGACTCATATTTTTATGTGTAGAGGACATGAAATAAATCATTTAGGTTGATGTTTTGTGAAGTTATGGAGAAAATTAGGAACTAAAGAATGAGAAGCAATAAACATAAAAATATTTTAAAATTTATAAAAATAACAGTCAGTTTGATTATTGAAGATGTGCCACAAAGAAAAGAATTATTTGGGGGTAAACTAAAAAAATGTTCAAAATTCTCAGAAGACAAAACATCAAAAAAATAGAAGATAAAATAGACAGAAAGAACTATCCAGAGGTGAAAGAGTAAAGTAAAGCAAATAAATAAACAAACAAACAAACAAATAAATAATAGATAAATAAATACATATTAAAGTACAGGAGGTAGCTTGAAAAATAAATAAAAATCAGTAAGATAAGTTTTAGAATGGTTCAGGCTGCAAATGAGAAGTTGATAAGAAGAAAGGAATTCAATAAAAAACAATAGAGGTAATTAAAGCAGAAAAAATTCTACTTTAAAAAATACCATTTGCAATAAAGGTGTTCAGTTTTACTTAATGAAAACACTATTGATGAATATTTTGACTTTTATGGTTTTGTGTACTGAGTTGGGCACAAAACAATTCATTTGGGCACAAAAACGAATGATCTACTGCAAGCAAACACCTCGATGCATAATTTGTTATTTTTCTAAATGAAGCCTAGATCACAGATTTATAACAAGTCAATAACCCAATCCTAGTTCTTGTTTTAAGAACTAGGTTCTTAAATGCTTCCTAATTGATCTACTCATTAATCATAGTTCCTATGTAGTTATCAGAAAGAAAACATGCAAATAATTTTCTCTCATAATTTCAGAGGTCAGAGGAAAATAACGAAGGTGCTATTGAAGATTTTTAGAAGTGAACAAAACATTGATTATTCATTAAATCTTTAGTGTTCATTACTTTTTGAAAACATTAGCAGATAACTTGCCATGAAAGCTACAAATATGGAACAAAGATTTAAGAAATAATAATAACACAAAACACAATAGAGAAAAATATCTTTCCTCAAACCTGAGGCTAAATAGAGCTTTAATGCAAAATCTGTATTTGCCTATGCTGGAAATCAGGAATAAAGGCTAATATAAATTGCTTTATAGATTTCATCTGAGAACTAGATATCAAGTCATCGGGAAAGAAAAAAGTGTCCTTAGCATTCAACTACAAGACGAATTAAACTCCTGTTTTTAAAAAAATAAACAACCTACAGAAAATGAATAAAACAATAAAGAATGTTTGCAATAACTTTTTAGAAATATTTTTAAAAGGTGTTCCCTTTCCATAGCATTGTTCTCGTTGAAGACAGAATTGTTATTCTAAAATCTACATCAGATCATTGTGCCATTTCATTAATTACATATTTCAATGGTTTCACATTGCCTGTAACAGTCCTGCCTGGAGCTAATTATTAAGATGCAGATTCCTAAGTCCTAATTTAGATCTTTTTAATGCAGATATCTGAATATGAGACCCAAGAATTTGTGCTGTAACAGTTCCATGGGTGAATTTATGACACTAAAATTTGAAATCCCTTAATCTCCATGTTAAAGCTTTTTCCACTCAGCAAGGCTTTTCCATTTATCTTCACTGATCACTCTGTATCTTTTGGGCTCTCTCTTCCTTGTAGGTGCATCTGTATCTAAGTCCTATGTATCAGACCCTCCCACTGCTTGTCACGTACTCCCATGTCCATCCTACCTTTGTTGACCCTGCTGAATCCTCTGACTGAAGAGAGTACCCTTTTTCCTTTTGATTGCTGAAGAATTTGTCTTGTGAAACTCTGGGCTAAATGTTTTCTTCTCTCTAATGCTTCTCCTAATTATTCTAGGTAGGGCCAATGATTTTTGTATCTTTATCTCCATTACTTATTACATATTTACAAGTTTCTTGGATCTTTTAGAGCTTACGTAAAATCACTGTGCTTTTGGTTGCTAATATTCCCCACTTTTTTTTTTTTTTTTAGTATTTCAATGATAGAGGTTTGCATTGGCAACAATTAAATATTCAAAATGAATTGGTAAGGATGTGTAAAAAGTGTCAAGAGTTAATAACTAAAGCTGGTTTCCTGATAACTATTTATTTCAATTTTGCATATGCTCCCTTAAAATTATTTGTTAAAGATATACCCCATGCAACTTACATTTGACTAATAATTTACATTAACATTTAATACATGACTAAATAAACATCTAAATAACTTTCAGTGCTATTGTCACTGTAGGTTGACTTGCTGAATGGAAGAAGATCATAGAAATCTATTCTAAATCAGAAATATCTAAAAGAAGATGTTAAATAAGTAAATAAAATAAGTAGAAGAAATGCAATACAATACAATATGGCAGATACTGTAAAAAATTAAAACAAAATCTACGTGACTTTTAAATCCTTTTTAACACCAAATGGGTTAGTTTAAACAAACAAACAAACAACAACAACAAAGTAAAGAATGAAAGAACATGTCCTAAAAAGTGAGAAGAGCCCCCTGGAATTAAAGTCAGTGAGTTTTGCTTAAAATAATGGTATAGAGCAGAATGTCTGGACCACAGTCCCTGAGCCTTTTGTTCTGCCGAAGACAGATATATTCATCTCTGGTCCAGGACACTGATTAGCAATGGAGCCATTTTAATGTACCAAGCATTTGGTGGAACTTTTGACCAAATTTATATTTCAGATCAATAAGTATACATTGGAGTCCGAGGATCAGTTTTAAGGTTTCTATGACCTACAGAAATCTGAACTTCTAACTTGTATAAAATCTAAACAAGTAACTGTTGTATAAAATCTGAACATCTAACTTTCCAGTCTACAATAAAATTATATGATTTACACCCCTTGATTTTCTTTCTCCCCCTGCTCCCCACTCTAGATTTCTGACTGGGGCCCTGTATTTGAATCTTATTAATTCCTTTCTTTTTTGTTATCCCTAATTATAGAGCTGTCAATTCAAAACCCACAAAAGAGGGAAATTTGAAAACATTCTGGACTCGTATTGTACTATTGAATACATGGCGGGTTTTTTAATATAGCTAGAGGGAGACAGCTTTAAATGAACTTTTCACAGGGAAAAAATAGGTGAGTGTTTAACAGGAAGAAAAGGAATTGACAGATATGTAATTACTGTAGTGTCACCACTTTGTTTCTCTCTCCCCTTTGTCAGCTGCCTTCTCTCTTAACTCACCAATGCAGCCCTCCTCGATTTATTTTGCTCAGCGTTCTTTTATCACATGTACAAAGCAGACTGAGCAGGCATCTGCTTCAGTTTTCTTCTTCAGGTGAAGCACACAGAGTTGCGCTCCAGGGGTTTAGGGCTCAAAATCTTCAGAATCCTGGGGGATTTGGCCTGCAGAAAAAGCAATAGAAGAACTGCCCTCTAATTAGTAGTTTTCAACGCAAAAACCCTTCACGTGGGGACAATTCGGGAAGATCTGTTAAAAACCCACAAAATACTTTTATTTAAAAAGGAGCCAAAAATGTTTATAAGTTGAATGCCAAAAATGAGTTTCACTGTATGTGCGTGTCAATGTCCTTGTAATCCTACTAGTATCAATAATAATTGTGATTCAGGAGAAGGAAACAGAAAGGGGTCAGAGGTAACATGCAAAAAATGTTTTACAAAATGAAAGGGAAAAGACAGGACAAAAAGTCAGCTAAAAAATTACACTAATTTTAAGAATTGTAACCTCTTATCTCTGTGTATTGTAGCCATTTCAGTTAACTTGAATTTACATAGAGATGCCATTAAAATTTAGTAGATCTTATAAAAAGTATTCATGTTTCAAATACTTAAAAGGCTTAAAATCATTTGTTTCAGGGTGATGCCCTGATTATTTTGATATTGTCAAAAATGTGTTCACTCTTCACCTAAACTTTCTAAAACAGAAAGACCAAACAAAACACAAACTGTTATATACTAAAATTTGTATTTTGAACTTGTTATTTATAAATGTTATATCAATAAAAGTATAAAAAGTCAATTCTATGTAGTGCAAAATTATGAATTGTTTGTAACCAAATTATATTATCAGAGCTATTTGAAACTATATTTTGGATCCGTTGAATAAAAAAGGAGAGTGATGAACTAGAAAATTGCTTTAGGAGTAGCACAACATTTATTTTAGAATTCTTACCTGACATTATCCTTTGCCCTTTTACACTCACTCTATAAATATGTTTTGATATAAGTTCAGATGGGATTACTTTCATAAAATCTTGTCTAGTGGATTACAGAATGAGTTTTTAGTACATATTGGCTAAAACTGACCAAATGTTTTCTTATTAGTAAAATGTCTAAAATAGTCTATCATGACATATTATTTAATTCATTACAATTACTGTAACGGTGAAATTTCCTTCTAAAATCAGGAGAAGTGAACTACATAATTCTTTTCCATAAGAAGTGTGATAGTATCAGCTATTTTGTGTATAGTTATACTCAAGCCTCTGGAAGCCAGAATTTGACTTAATTAAGGAAAACATTCCCCTTTTCTTTATAAGCATTGTGATCATATATATTATCCCATACTACTTTTAAAGGTTGCTGAATTCCCTCCTAATACACTCTACTTATTTTTAAGGTATGCAAATTTGAGATTAAAATTAAAGGTTGCTTAATTCTTGCAACTCTAATACCATCACACAATGCTTTTAAGACATGGGAATGTATACATCACAATATATGGGAGGTGTTTCCCCCTCCCCAAAAGAAATTGTAATGAAAGTCAGATTTATCTAAGGGAAAAATATATTATTCGTACTTTATATAAAATTCTCTCTCCCAAATGCAAATTAGTTCAATATTTGGTAGTGGCTTACGATGATAATAAATGACTCATGACTGCTGGTCTAGTGATAATGCAAAGTACATTCTTTCTTCAATGACAAATAGCTCAATTAATCAAACTATCAACAAATATATGTGATTAGTAAAACTGTATTTATCTCTTCCAGCTTTAAAACTTCAAATCTTATTTTCCTGTGGGTAAGATTCAATGCCAGGATGCTCTGATGGTTCCAAAGTTTTTAATGTTAAGCACAATGAGCAAAACAAACAGGAAGTCACTTATGCTCATTTTAGCTGGGGTAGTTTATTTTTATTTACTTAAGTACAGTTGGTATACAATATTATATTAGTTTTAGGTGTGCAATATAGTGATTAAACATTTATATACCTTACAACGTGATTATCGCACTAAGTCTGCTCGTCACCTGCCACCACAAACGTATCACAATATCATTGACTGTTCCCTTTCACTTTTTTCACACTTCCCCCCACCTCGTTCCCTCTGGCAACCACCAGTTTGATCTCTGCTTGTGTGGGTCTGCGTTTGTTTTGTATTTTTGTTCATCTGTTTTGCTCTTTTAGATTCCATTTCTACGTGAAACCATGTGGTATTTGTATTTCTCTGCCTGACTTCACTTAGCATAATACTCTCTAGGTCCATCTATATTGTCACAAATTGCATGATTTATGGTTTCATTCTATTTTATTGCTGAGCAATATTCCATTATTATACCACATCTTCTTCATCTATGCATCAGTCAATGGACACCTAAAACACCTAGCTTGCTTCCATATCTTGGCTACTGTAAATAATGCTGCAATGAACATAGAGGCACATATATCTTTTTAAATCAGTGTTTTCATTTTCTTCCAATAAACACACAGAAAAGAACAGTCATTATAACTGGCATGCAATTATATCTCATTGAGGTTTGATGTGCATTTTCCTGATGATAAGTAATAATTGTATTTAAATTATTGTTTAAAATATTCAGTCCCATTCTCCCCTTCACTTTCATGGAAGAATATATTTCTCTGCTCCTTGCGTTTGGGCTTAGCCATATAGATTGCTTTGGCTAATAGAACATTAGCACACATAATGCAAGGAAGAACATGAAATGTTTACTGTTTGGGTGTCCATGTTTGGTTTTGCCTCTTCCATTCACTATTTGAAAAACATACCCTAGCTAGCAACTTGCCTGAGGAAAAGGGGTAACAAAGGAGCAGAGTGACTTTGTCAATTTACCAAACTGCAGCTTGCAGCAGAGCTGCCCAGAGGCCCACTTAACCAGGCAACTATCAGTCACTGCACAGACAAGTTAGTGAACTTGGCCAAGATTAACAGAGCTCCTTTAGATAATCCACAGATGCATGAGAAATAAGAACTTCTTATTGCATGCCATATTTTATTATTCTTTATACAGAAACAATGCTTGAGATAAAAGCTGACATTTACTGAACTCTTAGTGTGTTCCAGATATTATTCAATAACTTTATATTGGCCAACTTACTTAATATTCATAAGTTGTATACAATGCAATAGTTGCAGTCCATGTTTATTTTGACTGCAAAGGAGATTGTGGCGCAGAGAGGTCAAGAATTTGTCCAATATAGTACTGCTAGTGAGAAGTGGAGTTGGGATTCACATTCTTGCTGTATTGTTCTGGAGCAACTTGAGTTTCTGATTCTCAATAAATATGTTACACATTCAACATAAGCAACATGGGTAGGCATAAACAATATTGCATTAAGAAAATAAAGAAATCATTTTTCACCTGGATTAGACAGGGACCTAGGGCAGGTGAGAATTAAATAAAGGTGCTTCTTTGGCAAATAGCTCCACGGGTGGTTGTCGCTCACCTGGAAAACCACAATCGGAGCTGATAAGCTTAGTTTTTAAAAAACATTCTAAAAGGAGGGAAACAAAAGCAAAGGGACATAAGTAGTGAAAACAATTCTAGCTTTTTAATTCAACCACTTATTAGATCTCCCTCAAGGAAGAAGATGCCAAACCGTTTGGTCAGAACGTAGGGCAATTAGTTGGACCACTGTCGTTGATAAGCTGTTTTACCTTTTTAAAAAGGAATAACCTCAGACCCACCGTCCACCTTTTCTCTCTCTCCTACTTTATGATGGTCAGGAGTGAGCGTACTCAAAAACCTTTTAGGCATTTTTTTCTCTTCCATTTTTCTCTCTACCTGTGTGATGACTCCTTTCTTTCATCTGTAATCTCCTTTTCTTTTAGTGTTTCAAGCTATGATTTCCTAACAGTTCCAGAGCCTTATATTCAGCTTCCTTATATATATCTACTGGGCATACCACTAATTTTTCAAATCAAACCTCCCAAAATTGATCTCACCATTTCTTTTTGGAAATCTGCATCCTCATTATTACTTTCACCACACAATGGTCACTTAAAAATTTAGAAGTCTTTCAGAACCCTTAATTTCTTTTATCCTCCACATCCAAATGGACACCAAAAACCATACATGATTCCTGTGAAATATCCCTGAAATTGATACTTTCCTCTTGACTACTTTCATTGACTTTATTTTGTTCTTCTCTCTTCACCTATATGAGAACAAAGAATTCTTAAATAATCTCTTCATGACTGCTTTATCTTTATCTTGTTCTTTTTGAGTGACTAGTTCTTTTTAATTATTTTTCTGAATCATGACCTTCTCAACTGAATCTGCTCCTCCAGAGAGACCTGAGTAAATGCATGCACACAAAAAATCATGACATTAATCGAGGGGTCTGTGGACCTCTGGAGCCTGTACGGTGTCCCCTGAAGGCTGTGGATGCAATAAAAAACCTTGACTCTAAACCCTCCTACCTAAAGAGGCAGATATTTTTCAAAAATTCAAATCTAATCATCTCCTTCTTCTAAGCAAAGTTCTTCAATGACTACCAGTCTTCTTCACGATAAAATCTAATACTTCACTATGGAACTGAGAAGCCCACTATAATTAAGCCACTCCACTTCTTTATTTTGTCTTTTTTTTTTTAAGTTCCCAACTTACATGATGGGCTTCAGTCATATTTAAAACTCCTCAGAAGTCCTAAACTGTTTATTCCACCCCATTCATCAGTTCTTCCCTGCTTCAGCACACTCTCCCCACGTGTCTACCTGTGAACTCCTGACCCAGTTCTTCTGCCACTTTCTCAGCTGGAGCACTCATCCCTCCCTGGCATAATTGATTTGTCATTTGTCAAAGTCAAGGAGTCCATGAACTCTTTCAAAACCAGAATGTGTCACTCATATCAGTGATATTCGTTATCTAGTGCAGTATCCAGCTGTTAGTAAGTTCCCAATGCAAGTTTCTGTAAAGAAGAGAGAGACAGAGACAGAGAAACAGAGACAAAAGAGACAGAAAAAGAAGGAGGAAGAGGAGAGAGGTGGGAGGAAGGAAGAGGGAGGAGTGAGGAGGAGGGAGAGAGGAAGAAGGGAGTGATAGAAGATGGCTATAACAGAATTTTGTTGAACTAAAGACCTTATATGGGGATGTTGTAAAGGATATTCTATTTATGAAAAGGAAGATAATTAATATATATCAATCATTTTTAATTAGATATCACATAGGAAATAGTCCCTCTTCCACTGTCACTTAGTTCATATAGCAACTCTGTTTGCTAAAGTTATTCAATAATACCCAGAAAGGTCAGCCAACTCATCCCATCTGTGGTCTGTGAAGTGATACTGCTGAGACCCTGTGTGAATCTAAGGACCACTAAATCACACCCTTTAGTCTACATAGCAAAAGTAACCTAGGATTTTGCCTTTCACTCATTTACATATGATTTTCGTATGGATCTTAGGGAACTATAGTTATAAAAATCTAGAAATGCATATGAATTATACACCTACTTTCTAAAAATGCTGTTTTTTTTTATTTTTTCTAAGCAAAGTTAGTTCACTTAAAATAAAGTCACTTTTGAGCAGAACCTATGCAAGTGTGTCAAACTTTCCTTGTGGATACGCAGGTTTAGGTCCAGGCCTTATAAATTACTCTTTTGAGAAATCAGCTGACAGTCTGATGGGAACCTTACAGGCAAGAAGGGGCTGGAAAGAAGTATTCCAAGTCATGAAAGGCAAGGACCTACATCCAAGATTGCTCTATCCAGTGAAGATGTCATTTGGAATGGAAGGGAAGATAAAGTGCTTCTCAGATAAGGTCAAGTTAAACGAGTTCATCATCACCAAGCCCTTATTATAGGAAATGTTAAAGGGACTTATCTAAGAAAAAGAAGATAAAGAATATGACAGTAAAAAGACAGCAAACTCACAGATATTAACAACCACACCTAAAACAAAAGCAGACTAAGCAAACAACTAGAACAGGAACAGAACCACAGAAATGGAGATCATATGGAGGGTTAGCAACAGAGGAGTGGGAGGAGGAGAGAGGGGGAAAAGGTACAGAGAATAAGTAGCATAGATAGTGGGTAGAAAATAGACAGGGGGAGGGCAAGAATAGTGTGGGAAATGTAGAAGCTAAAGAACTTATGACACATGGACATGAACTAAAGGGGGGGAATGTGGGTGGGAGGGGTGTGCAGGGTGGAGGGGAATGAAGTGGGGGAAATGGGACAACTGTAATAGCATAATCAATAAAATAGATTAAAAAATAAAAAAATAAATTACTCTTAACTTACCTTACAGTGAGTATTTTCTTTTGCCTGGGAACCAAAATTAATTTTATATCAGTGCTAATGTAAAATGTAAAAAAAAAGATAAGCCTGTTGTTTTCCATTTCATTTTCAAAAAATGCCAACATAAAGAAACCAAGTTTAACTGTTAGTAAACCTGGACAGTAGAGACCCACATAAAACTACTGTTGCCAAAACATAGGGTCAGAAGCACCCAGCATCAGCTTCTACAACTGCAAGTAGCTTACAGGACAGAGAGAATAGTTGCTTTTGTTAACTTTATAGGCACATAGATGAGAAGTGGCTATAGGAATATTTTTTCAATACAAGCCACATTATTCTTCTGAATGAGGTAGCCTAATGTGCTGTATGGTTGTTTTATTTTTTTTTTTTTTCCATCTATTCTTCAGCTGCCTGGTGTCACCATCCTCTTCAGCACCCTCCAGCTCCACCCTGTGTAGTGGGCTCTGCTGCATGGGCCTGCATATGGACTGACCGTGTTCCTCCTCTGGCAAAGATGACAGAAACTGACATCTTTTCTGAATTCTGGTTTTAAGAGAGGGTGATTATTTTTGCAGCTGTTTTTTTTGCTGTTTACTGCAAAAGTGTTTATTTCTCATATGTTCACTGTTAAATCATGTGGTAGTCTCTAGTTAGGGCAATAGATGTGTTTTTCTCCAGTCATTTCTCTGTTCATATTTTAATGAATTTTTGATAGTTATAGTCAAAATTTTTCATTTAACTATTATTTAGTATCTTAAATATTTTTAAAAATATTTTCATGATTCTTATGCAGTAGGTACCAAATAGAGTCCTGAACTCTGAGCCTCTCCAGGTCATTAAACAGGAGTCCAATGGCCTTGTTCTTTTTCCTGATAAAACAACAACAAAAAAGAATTGTTATATACAGTATACATAATCCTTAGTGTTACTGAAGGGGTAATTTTTTATAGTGCTGAATCTGTTTATTATAATGTGAACAAAGAAATTATAACATTTAAGAAGTCTTAATGTTTAACAGAAGATCTACTGGGTTCGTTATCTATCACCTTAGCGGTCAGATCTTGGCTAACTCATTTCAAGATGCCTACTTCCCTAAGAAATACAGCTAATTCAGCCAAATTTCTTTTGATCAGTAGTAGGCAGAGCTTTTGAAAGTTTATAATCTTAGGAGGTCAGGAGTTAGATGAATGGGGATAGTGATCACATTTAATCCTCTTTATTTTACTTAAATGTAAACTTAGACACTTACTACAAGGTGAATTCTCAAATTTTAGTGTACCTCAGAATCACCTGGAAGCCTTGCTCATACACAGGTTGCTGGACCCTACTCCTAGCGTGTTTAGTTCAGTAGGCCTGGATGGTCTTAGAGAATATGTATTTATACCAAGCTCCCAAGTGATGCTGATGTAGTTGGTCACAGGGCTACTCTGTGAGAGCCACCGGATTACTATCCCAAGGGACCGATAGTTGGAAACGTTTATCTCCTTACTTCTAAAGCTGTGTTTGGCTGTGCTACTGAATGTCATTTGATGAGGAGAGTTTAATTCCAAAAATGGTAAATAACAGCACAGAAGTTCTTCTCGGCTGCATCCACTCCATCTTGGAAACTAAATGGCCACGATAAGGAGATTATTCTACAATCTTCAAGTTGTCTATTTTAAGGCTTTATTGTATCTTCTTTAAAGTGTATTATAAGTGAATTATAAATAAATGTACTAAGGTTAATAATCAATGTGAAAAGTCAGGAAGCACAAAACTTGAAAAAATTGAAAAATCACCTTAGAAACAGATATACACACTCTCTTAAAAGCATCTTCTAGAGTTTCTAAGCAAAGCCACTTGACTCATGAAAAATTAGGAGCAAAGCTAGACGAATTCTGTCTAAACTCCAGATATGTTAAAATTACCTTATCTACAAATGAAAACTTTTCACTTTGACAATAAGTGATTGCAAGTTTGCTGTCTCATCTTGCATCTTTCTGGTTGAAGTGTACACATTCACTTTATTTCCTCTCTGCTCACTCCAGAGTCATGAGACTCCTTACAGTCCCGGTGCATCATCACCACCACCATTTTGTTCATCGGTTTCATTTTGGGGGGATGCTCTTTCTCATTCGCTTTGCCTATTTAAATCCTCCCAAATTTTCAAAGCCTGGAAAGACAGCTGCCTCTTCTGTTCAGCTGCCCTTACTGATTTTTATTCGTATGCCATTCCTTCCCTATATGGTCACAGCAATAGTTAATCTTCTTTGCACCAAAGTTCAGCACTGGAACATCAGTCTCCTTGCTTTCTTCCCTAATTTCAGGGAACATGTCTTCTATTGGTATAGTAGGGGAACATGACAGCAACTCAATAAGAACTTATTTATGAGTAGTATTTGATTTTTTAAAAGGTTAATATGACTTCTAGCTAATAGTCTTCAATCCTGCACATGGACCAAGGTCTCATTGTTAGGAACACAGATTTGAGTGTCAGATTGCATGGGTTGGAGTTTCAGTTTCACCACTGAAAAGCTGGCAAGTTAGTGTTGCTGTATCTCAGATTCTTCCCTCACAAAATAGGGATGATGATAATCATATGTATGTCATATGGTGGTTGTGAATGTTAAACAAATTGATAAGGCAGTGAGAACAGAGCCAGACCCATTCAGGCACTCAACAAATTTGCTTTATCGTGATTGGTATCAATGAAAACATTTACTGTCACCCCTAAATAGCAAAAAAACCCAAGTCACAGTCTTAAATGCTGGGGTAACACAATAATAATAAACTTGAACTCTGTCATTGAGCTAGGCATTTTAAAATGAGATAAGCATGATTTTCATTGGCTTGGATAAACTGAAACATACTATAAAACAATATGGACCTTTTAGTAGGCGTTTTTGCACGGCCAGCATCAGTGATCAGAAAATCCATAAAAATCACCCAATTCCTTCAGAAAGAGAGAGAGAGAAGATTTAAAGGGCCTTGCAAGTCTAAAGTACATGATGGTATTGCATCTGGTGTTCACTAAGACTAGCAAATATTATAGGAAAGTGTATCACAGAAAAGGAAAAATGAAGCCCTGAGTAAATATGTAAGCACCGTAAACATTATTGAAACAAGAATGACAGGATAAACATTATAGCCTTAGAAAATAAAAGCTTATTGTAAATATTTAGGAAATAACTTTTCAATGTACCATAATTACGACTTTTGTCAAATACATACTCATTACATTATTTTTGCTCACTGTAGTTTATCATACATACTTTTCTATATGAAGCGATCACATAACTGAAAAGATATTAATCTTAAAGTACCTTCATATGAGTATAATGTTTTAATTTTTTAAAACTTAGTTTAACTAACTAATAAGTAGCTGTGTTCTATAGGAATTTATAATACAAGATGGGAAATTGCTGATGTTATTATAGAATAAATATCATATCTATAGAAAGAAAGCAAAGGGAGGGGCGGGAAGAATCATTACCATAATTCCACTTCAGGGGAGAAGTCTTCAAAGATGAAGAGAGAGTGGTAGGGAGAAGAGTGAGCTAAGTGCCTCCTCTTCCCAGTACAATGAGAGACCCGGAGTGGGCACAGAAACGGAATGCAGTTATTGGATGAAATGGTTTCTGACCCCTACCCTCTGTTCAGATTATTACCTTTGTTTAGAATTCACCACTCTTTTTAATCTTCTACCTGCCTGCACATACCTTAAAAAATAAGTCTAATTAAGTCTATGTATATAAATAAAATTTTTAAATAGAAAATACTAACCTATAGCATTAGAAATCAGAATAATGGTAAATTTGGGGTGGGGAGTTTTTGAAATGAGCAGGCAGGTATTTCTGGGTCATAGTTATATTCTGCTTCTTACTCTGTGCTTGTTATACTGGTTTTCACTTTGCTGTACACATTCATTGAGCTGTACAAGTATATCTTCTCTGTATGTATGTTTTATTTCATAATATTTACATATTTTAAATGTCAACTCACATCGCCTCTTCTGTAAAGCTTTTCCTGCAATACCGTTTCCATCTTAGGTAATCTAGCCTTCCTGAACCTACAACATTAAAGTTAGGTAAAAGCAAGTGACCATATATTTTTCTTGTATTATCACAGCAACTGGTAGAAGACTCTTATTAACTTATTCTTAATAAATTATCAATGACAGAATTAATAACTGAATAATAAATACATGATTACATAAAATTCACATGATTAAAATATGAGTGCCAAGGAGAGTAAGACATAAAAGCATTGTCAACAATCAAGAACTTGAACAAGATATTAAGGACAGGTCTTAACTTGGACAGAAATAACTAGTTAAGCATATAGATATTGGTTACCACTATGTCATACTTCACAAATTTTAAATTAATATTGAAGTGGAAATTTATGTAGGTTCTTGCCTATAACTTATTATAGACATAAATATTTATTTTATTCCTATATTTTTATTAAAAGGGGCTATCAGTCAAGGACATGTATTTAAACCATTTTTAGTAATTTAAAAATAGAAACTTCCTGATAATAATAACCTTAGATTTATTTACTCATTAAATAGTTATTGAACCTCTTCTATTTCACAGGAGATACAAAAATAAATAAGTTCCTTTTCTCAAGATATTTACTAGTTACTGAGAAGACAGTAAGGTATAAAAGGTCTGTGTTGAAAACATCCAGCCATTGTTAATATAATGAGAATGGGTTATACAACATTGATGTAACCTGGCAGCACAGGAGAGTGGACTGGAATGTACATACATGAACAATGATGACTTCACTGTACCAATCAGTGGGGGTGGTAGATGCCGTTGAGTGAGCACGTGTACTGTGTGGCCATGGCATTCAAAATGACTGAGGGAGTGAAGCAATGAATCTGCATCAGATTTTTCATTAAGCTTGAATATTCCTCCATGGAAACTATTCAGATGATTCAGAAAGATTTCAGGGACAATGCAATGAGTGTAGTGCAAATACAAGTGTGGCACAACCACTTCAAAGGTGGACAAGAGTCTGTTGAAAGTGATCCACATTCTGGAAGGCCTGCAACAAGCAGGACACCTGATAATGTCGAACATGTACGGACTGCAATCAACAAAGATCAGCAACTGACAGTGTGAGAACTAGAAGCTGATCTGGGGATTCTGAAAGCTACTATGTCTGAGAATTTGATGCAGGATCTTGGCATGAAATGTGTCATGGCAAAATTCAATCCACGGCTTCTGTTACCAGAGCAGAAGGAGTATCATGCTGCAGTTGCTAATGACTTGATTCAAACCAAACTGTGTGAGGTCCTGAGGTGCCTCCTTTGAAGGGGACTGAAGTATCATCATCTGGTGTAAAATGTTTCTTGTATCTAGAAAAAAGAGAGAGAGAAGTGCATCCAGAGGTATGGCTTACCTGTAGCAGAAGTTCTTGGAGCCATGAATTGGTAGGAACACTTATATGGTAATTATTGTGAATTGAAAAAGATATAACATATGTAAAATTGCAATAATATAAGTGGCTACACTTCTCTGGGGTGGTCCTCATTTGTCTCCAAGAAGATACACAGGGTAAAGGGAAAAATAAACATCGTCAAATATACTTAGAGTCTTTTCCATAACAAAAGCTTCTTCTGGGGGCAGGGAAGGAGTTTTCCAGAACTTTATTCTAGTTGTTGGAAGGAAATTTCTTCCATTCTCTTTCACAAATCTCTCAAGCTTTTCTGTATCAGCTAAAGTGGAAAAAAAAAAGATAATAAAAAAAAAGCAGAGTGAACAGGTCAGTACTTTAAGGAAATGAATGGAAAATACTGCAGCCAGGCAAGGGCATAGGAGGCAGAGGGATATAAACATTTGTGAGTGTTATGGCCCTGAGACACAGGCTCACAAAAAGACTGAGTTGCAATCATTAAGATCATAGATTACAATCCCACTTTACACCTTTCCTCACTCCAGCAGGTCACCAGTATAATACAATGAATTCCAGATGAAAGAGCTACAAGACATAGACTCTCTCTGACAAGTCTCTAGCACCCACAGGACATATTAAACAACACACAAACTGTAGCCAGATTAACATAAATTTTTAAACTCAGGTGTATCACCCCAGGTCCTATTACTAGAACAACGTGTCAGGTTTCAGCATGAAATTACAAGACATGCCAAAAGGCAAGGAAAGACAGAGTCTGAAGAGAGAAAGCCATCATCATAGTCAAACTCAGATTTGACACAGATTTTCGAATTATCAGGCTGGAACGAATTAAATAAGTACGATAAATATGTTAACAGTTTTAATGGAAAAATCAGTCAACATGCAGGTAAGAAGAGAGATGGAAGTACTAAGAAAGAATGAAAGAAAACACTAGAAATCAAACACTGACTAAAACAAAAGCAAACAACTAGAACAGGAACAGAACCACAGAAATGGAGATCATATGGAGGGTTAGCAACAGGGGAGTGGGAGGAGGAGAGAGGGGGAAAAGGTACAGAGAGTAAGTAGCATAGATGATGGGTAGAGAATAGACAGGGGGAGGGCAAGAATAGTGTGGAAAATGTGGAAGCTAAAGAACTTATGACACATGGGCATGAACTAAAGGGGGGAATGTGGGTGGTAGGGGGTGTGCAGGATGGAGGGGAATGATGGGGGAGAAATAGGACAACTGTAATAGCATAATCAATAAGATATACTAAAAAAAACACTGACTGAAATAAAGAGTGCTTTTGATGGGCTCATCAGTAGATGACATAGCTGAAAAAAGAACCACTGAACTTAGTTTCAGGTCGAAAGAAATGTCCTAATCAGAAGTGCAAATAATAAAATATGAAAACAAGAAAAACAACCTAGAGTGTCCAATAATGTGGACAATTTCAAAAGGTATATATAACATATGTAAAATTAAAATAACAGGAGAGGAAAGAAAGACTGCAACAGAAGAACTGTTTGGAGTAACAATGGCCAAGGATTTTCCAAAAATTGTTGAGCCTCATCAAACCACAGGTCCAGGAATCTTAGACAACAACAAGCAAAATAAGTAGAGCAACAGTGAAAGCCCACACACCTAAGCTTATCATACTCAGACTGCAAACAAACAAAGAAGGCAGAGGACAAAAATACCCTACCTACAGAGGAACAGGAACAAGAATTATAACCAATCTCTTGTCAGAAACCATACAAGTAAGAGAAGAGGGAAGTGAGATCATTAAAGTATTTAAAGATATGTTGGTATGGCAGTAGAGCTGATTGAATATTAATGATGATAACCTAATAAACTACTTATAAATTCAGAGAGCTCTTTCCAACTTCAGAAAATTCAGACCAGGGGACTCATGTAGATCTGGAGAGCTGAATTTCAATCACTAACTCAAGGTGAATGGAAAGGGAGACAGGAAATTTGGGAGAGACAGCAGGTCACCATGAAAGTTTAATTTCAAGTTTAGTAGAGGGAAAAAAAGAAGTTGGGTGGAAGTGTCCTAGACTCCCATCTAGTCTAAGGAAAATACAGCCAGTACATTTGTGAGTTTTTGAGACAAAGCAGGCTGTCACAGGAGCCCTCTGTCTCCCAAGAACAGGCCAACCTTAGTGTGGTAGCCACACACGGTCCGTAGTTTGGAGCTTCCCATGGAAAGTGTGGTCTTGGGGCAACTGCTGTGATAGATTTCATTCAGAGTACAGCATCTGTAGTTGTGTCTATACAATTGTGGTTGTGTTGTACAGATGTATTCTCGTGGCAATCATAGTACCAAAGGCATAATTATATCATGTTCTATTTTTACAATTTAAGAACATCTCCATGAGGTAATTAAATCTCATGTTATATAATTTCCCACTGTAATCCTCCACTAATAAGTGGAGGATTAAAACCCAGGTTTTTTTTTTTTTTTAATTCTTTGGCTAGGATTTATTATTTCTAATGCTAGTACTATTTCTACTGCAGAAATAAAATTGAATTAAAGTATAAAATTTAGAAAAAAATTAAAATGGCTAATCTAGAGATGAAGATGGAAACGTAATCGTCAGAATTACTTACTTGTTTTTTAAATTACTGAAAGGCAATTATTTCCAAAGTAAATGAGGAAATAAGTTTTATAGGAAAATATCTGCCAACTTTTACTTATTGTTTTGTAGCATCAAGTCTGCCCTTCTCTAATAGTCTTTTTAAAATGGGAATGGAATCTTAAAACACTATTTCTGCTTAATGTACCAGCTTTGCCAGTAGGGACATTAGGAGCCGTTTACATAGCAGGAAGAGGGAGAAGGAACTTGTTCCATCACAATTGTTTCCTGTAGGTGCTCTGCATCCTTCTCACCTGTTTTCTGTTCCTGAGTCAGCCTAGCAATGCTTCTTCACTCCAATAACAACAGTTCCTGACTGTACCAGCAACTGAATCAATAGCACTTGAAACAACTGTTGTAGAACCAGCTTTACAGCGCACACTCCCACCTTAGCAGCACTAGCCAGCCAGCGCCTCCTCCTCAGAGAAGGGAGTCTGGATCCCAGACGTCTGGCTCTTCCTCAGCTCAGAGGCACCCCTCAGCTCAGAGGCACCAGCGCAAGAGAAGCAGTGCCTCCTCCTTAGAACCTGAGCTTCCACTCCTTGGGGCTCCTCTAACCTTCCATGCTGTAGTAATTTCAACCTGTTTCTTTGATTCCTCAGCCCTAGGGATAAAGGCTGCTTCCTTCAATACTAACTCTGTTATTTCTAGTATTTTTTTCTACCTTTTGAATGGGAAAACTACTTTATATCCAGTTAGCCAACTTAAACCCAGTTAAACTACTGTATGCCCAGTTAATTCTTATATATATGTTTTTATTACTGTTAAATAACAGGTATGTTTTTTGTCTCCTGAATGGACCCTAATTGACAGGATGAGATGAAATTAGAGAACAGTTTATCTCATGCATATGATATCTAACTTTAGACTATATCTGGTTTAGAACACAAACAAGAAGAGATTTGATCCAAGCCGAGTACAAATACGTGTTATTCTGAGTCTGAGAAATAGGTAAATTCACAAAGATTCAGAATAAGTCTTTTGAGTATATAGGTACTATAAGGCTGATTTTAAAAGTCCATTTAGTAGTAAATAACTTTTGTTGACTGCTAATTATCTACTTCTTAGGATTATATCTTTATGTTCAATTTAATGCAACATTTCTCTAGATGACCTATACTAGTGATTCTCAATGAAGTTGAAGGGAGTGGATTTAAATTGTATAGCTTTGCAAAACATATAAAGAGTTTAGATGCATTGCCCTAATTTTCTCCATGAGCAGGGTCAGATCTGGTAGAGACATGGGTATTCCAAGAGTTACTGTTTTGCTTCAATGACATCAGTAGATACAGAGGAGCAATCTCAAAATCACACTTATAAACTTATGTTATTTATTGTGTAATGTTGTTGAAGATAGGTTTTTTTCTTTCATTGTTATTATTATGGTAGTTGGATTAATCCAGATAGGCTATCTTTGAATCAGTAGTAACAAACATAAAAGTTTACTCTTCACCACACAATGTTTATCGGAGGATTAGTGGCCCTACAGGGGAGTTATTTCAATGACTCAGAAAAATAGGCACTTTCTCTCTTGTAGTTCTATGACTTTTTTTTCCTTCGAGATAGTGAATACGAAAGCAGGAGGGTTTCAATGTAGTTCTGAAATGGTCCAGCCCATAAGGGATGCACATTAGTTTCAATTATGTCCCATCGAACAGATAATGTATTCACATCATCTTAACTTTAAGGTGACTGAAAAATCTGGAGGGAACACATTGATATTCAATAACCAGTAAGTGTCTCTGCCACATCAGTCATCACTGACTCATGATAAGACTTGTGTAATGCTGTCATAAAAATATTTTTGAATTTGAAGATTTGCAGAAACCTGGGGACATGTACCTCTTAGATGTCAAAGGTCTGCTGCAAAGAGAGAAAGAGAGGCAGCTCAGATGTTTGTCATGAATAGGTGTATTGTTGAGGAAGAAGGGCTTTTCTCACAAACCCATTTGCTATCTTCTATTTTGACAATCTCAGAATGACAGACTTCCCCCCCCCCCACTGCATCTAAATTATTATAACTCTGGCAGATCTTGCCATTATAACAACAGGTTTAATTTAAATCTGTAAAATACAGCTATGCCATTGCATTAGATGGGGCAATTAAAACACATCTGAGTGACAGAATAAAGTATTCACAGTGATCTTAACTATAGCTGAGGTCATGCATGAAGCTTGATTTCTTACATGTGGTGTAATCATACAAAGGGTTTTACATAGAAAAAAAGTCTAAATGTGCATAACATGAAACAATTGTGAGACATAAGACATTTTGCCAAAATAATAGTCATAAATAAAACACCCCACTTCTTAGCAAGCAGTGTTAGTTACATTGCTTTCACTAATGTTTGCATGTTCTCCCTTGGAAGGTTATTCTTTCAAATAGTGTAGTGATAATTACATTCATTCTGGAACATGTATGAACAAATTCAGGTCAGATTAACTTCAGGACAAGTACTCTCATGGATAAGGAGCTAATGGATGGGGACTATAGCTGATATATAGCTGACAAAACAAAGTCAAGGGCCTAACTGTGTGAAATTTAGCAGGGTTTCTTTGGTGAAGTACTCACACTTGAAGTTGGTTTTTGTCATTGGTTGAGTCTCACAGGAGCCCTGTGTTTCAACATTTCTTTTACTCTTTGCAAGTAAGGTACACCTCTGTGTGCCCATAACAAATAGGCATTGTCTTTCCTTGCAGTAAGTTACCATTAAGATTAATTCCCCCTCTGGATCTTTCCTTACTATGCTGTAAATTAACCTAAGGGACAGAGTTACAAATATTAAAGCTGAAAAAAACTTTAGAATTCCCCTTTTCCAGTCCAAATGCTTCATTTAACATATGAGAAAACTGAGTCTTAAAGAAAGTACAGGTCACTTAACCTACACTCATTCACCCTAATTATAAAATGAAGATAAGAATTCTGTTCTTATCTACCTCTAAGAATCAAATGAGGTAATGTGTATAATTTTTTGAAAACAGTAAAACTTAATAACAGAAATAGTAATGATATATAAATAACATTTACTGAACACACAGTACGGACCAGGCACTGGGATTTATATGCATTATCTTGCAAATCACCACAACCCTATCAGAGAGATTAATAATAACATTTACTGCCCCATTTTTGAAAGTGAAGAAGCTAAAGCTAGGAGATTTGCCCTAGGTTATAAGCTAGCCAGTCGTGGAGCTAGGACTTAAACCAGGGAGCCTAGCTAAAAAGCACAGCTCTTGCTCTTTTCTTATGACCCAAGGATTCATACTCTTTTCAGAAATGGCGTCCTGGAGCACAATCTTCTCATACACAACACAGAGTTTTCCCATTGTTATGAATTAGTTTCATAAGGTTCTTTTGGAATCAGAGAAACGGAAACTGCCTATCCCTTTCTAGGCTTAATTTGGTGTGTTCTTTACCTTTAATACTGGAGTTTTAACTAAGAAAAGAAAACAGGAATCTTTCTGACACTACTGGGGGTGTTCTATCTAGAGCTATGGTTTCCTAATTGCTGTATATTTTGCCAGTTGATCTTGGAAGTGTCCAGTGCTATCGCATCTGAATAAACCTCTCATTACCCTGTGTTCTGTTCCCTTGCTGAAATAAGCATGATACTGTAAACCGCCCATCGGGAACTTAGAAAAGAACCCAATGACCATGGCAATGGCACCTGTGTCTGTGCTCTGTGTACATGCACCCCAGGATGTTAAAATGCTGCCACCTTCTGTTTAGCCCAAGTGCTGCTGACGCAACCTGTTCCCACAGCTCCCCCCTGTACCCCGTCATCTAAGCTGATTTGTACTGATCCTGAATTGCATTTCTGCAATATATAACATGACAAGTTAAACGCAAAGCCTGCCAAAAAATCTTGATGGGCTCAGCTTTTGTGCTGCAGCATTTGAAAAAACTGTTACAACTGCCATCCACTAAAGTCTGCTCAATATTTTTGACAGTGAATTATTTATGCAACTGTTTGTCTCAGCATCTATGGGATGGGGGAGGAGTGGTATTTAAAGATTCAGAAAAGGAAATATAAAGGGAATGGGGTAGGGATAATTTTACATTGTTCAAGTGTAAAATTGTAGTTGGTTACTCCAAGGTTTTCCAGATGTTGCCAGGGCTCTAAGTTTATTCATGGGAGCATTTTCTAATGAGACACGCAAAGAAGAAAGAAAAGGGGCGGGGAGAGAGAGGGAGAGAAAGAAAGAAAGAAAGAAAGAAAGAAAGAAAGAAAGAAAGAAAGAAAGAAAGAAAGAAAGAAAGAAGGAAGGAAGGAAAGAAAGAAAGAAGGAAAGAAAAAGAAAGAAACACAGCATGAGCATGATTGGAGATTTGTGAGGGTAGAACACCAGCACTTGCATTTTTCTCCAAAGGAGAGGGTTGTACCAAACAGAGAGTGTGTGCCAGACCCCAGCAAGCCAGGCCTCCAATAGTTGCCTTATCAAGACAATCACCTCTTGCTTATTGGCATTAAACTACTGTTTCCTCCAAGAGAGGAACCCTGCAGCAATCACTGACACTGTAGAGTGATTCCACAGATCTGGAGCTCTGCCACCCTGATATCTCATCCCTACTTATCCCCCAAAAATAAAGGTTGTGGGGCTTCATTTTATCTCAGTCCCACAGCCCTGCAAATTTAACTGTGTCCAGGATCATTTCAATAACCAGCACATGATCACTTCTACCCATGTGTACACGCTTAGGTCCAGGTGAGCTTGGCCTCCTTATATCACTAAAGTATCAGGGTTGACTTAGGAAAGTCAAGTTTGGAAAATAGTTCTAGAGGCCAAAACTGTCTAGTGAAGTGCTTAATGGCGAAAATTTTATTGACTTAAGAACCTTATATTACAATAGACAGGAAGATGTTAAGAATAGTATAGAAAATAGAGAAGTCAAAAAACTTATATGTATGACCCATGTACATGAACTAAAGGAGGGGAATGTTGGATGGTTGGGGGTGCGGAGCAGAGGGGAATAAAGAGGAGAAAAAAATGAGACAACTATGATGGCATCATCAATAAAATATACTTAAAAAAGAACCTTATGTTTTATACATCTATGATTATACTCAGTCTTCTCTTGTGTCTGAAATTATCTATCTATATATCAATCTAGTTTTGTGTCTCTTGTTACAGGATACAAAAAGCAAACATATATATTATATGTATATATAAAATATAACTTCCTTCTGAAGACTTATAGAAAAAAATCAATCAATCTTCCAATTTTCCTTCTAAAACAAATAATATTCTTAATGCCCTTACTCTCCCTCACTTATTTTTCTTGAAATGCTTCTCTGTATGTTAAAAATTTTATATATATCAATACTAGATGCTCAATATTAGTTGGAGACAATCTTAGTGACTTTAGATTTTGTAAATTCCTAAACTAACAACTTATTTATTTTTTATTTTTAAAATATATTTTATTGATTATGCTATTACAGTTGTCCCATTTCTCCCCCATCATTCCCCTCCACCCTGCACACCCCTTCCCACCCACATTTCCCCCTTTAGTTCATGTCCATGTGTCATAAGTTCTTTAGCTTCTACATTTACCACACTATTCTTGCCCTCCCCGTCTATTTTCTACCCACCGTTTATGCTACTTATTCTCTCTACCTTTTTCTCCTCTCTCCTCCTCCTACTCCCCTGTTGCTGACCCTCCATATGATCTCCATTTCTGTGGTTCTGTCCCTGTTCTAGCTGTTTGCTTAGTTTGCTTTTGTTTTAGCTGTGGTTGTTAATATCTGTGAGTTTGCTGTCTTTTTACTGTCCTATTTTTTTTATCTTCTTTTTCTTAGATAAGTCCCTTTAACATTTCCTATAATAAGGGCTTGGTGTTGATGAACTCCTTGAACTTGACCTTATCTGAGAAGCACTTTATCTTCCCTTCCATTCTAAATGACAGCTTCACTGGATAGAGCAATCTTGGATGTAGGTCCTTGACTTTCATGACTTTGAATACTTCTTTCCAGCCCCTTCTTGCCTGTAAGGTCTCTTTTGAGAAATCAGCTGACAGTCTGATGGGAACGCCTTTGTAGGTGACTATCCCCTTATCCCTTGCTGCTTCTAGAATTCTCTCCTTCATTTGAATCTTGGCTAATGTAATTATGATGTGTCTTGGTGTGTTCCTCCTTGGGTCCAACTTCTTTGGGACTCTCTGAGCTTCCCGGACTTCCTGGAAGTCTATTTTCTTTGCCAGATTGGGGACGTTCTCCTTCATTATTTGTTGAAATAAGTTTTCCACTTGTTGCTCTTCCTCTTCCCCTTCTGGTACCCCTATAACTCGGATGTTGGGACCTTTAAAGATGTCCTAGAGGTTCCTCAGCCTCTCCTCATTTTTTTGAATTCTTGTTTCTTCCTTGTTTTCTGTTTGGTTGTTTCTTTCTTCCTTCTGGTCCACTCCATTGATATGAGTCCCATTTTTTCTTCCATCACTTGGTTCCCTGTGTGTTTTCCTTTGTTTCACTTAGTGAAGCCTTCATTCATTCATTTAATTTGGGACCAAATTCAACCAATTCTGTGAGCATCCTGATCACCAGTGTTTTGAACTGTGCATCTAATAGGTTGGCTATCTCTTGGTCACTTAGATGAATTTGAATTGGCTCTTGGGCTTTGATCTGTTCTCCCCTTCGAACCTTTTGTTTGTTTGTTTGTTTGTTTGTTTGTCTGGTTGCGGCTGTTATGTAGTGAGAGGAGAAGCCTTAGGTGTTCCCCAGGGCAGGGCAGCCCAGTTGCTGGGTTGTGATGCTGTCTGTGGGGGCGAAGACCAAGAGGGAACAATGGCACTTGCTCCACTCTGTCTCATATTACAGTCTCTTCCGCTGTTTCCCCTTCACCTGGATTATCTGCACGCTAATGTGGGAGCGCCTGGTCAGCCAGCTGCCTTGCATGGCCTCACTGGGTCTGCCCGTTGCCATCCCGTGCCCGAGGTCCACTAGTCACTGCCTGCACACTGGGGTCCGCAAACCTCCACTTTTTCCCCCTGCGACTCCTTCCCTTACCAGTCTGAATGAATGGTTGTCAGACTTCTGTACAGTTCAATCTTCTGTAAGTTATGCATGTTTTCTTATTTCTAGATCTTTGTTGTCCTTAGCTTTGGTTGTGCGAGGAGGCACGGTGTGTCCACCTATGCCTCCATCTTGGCTGGAAGTCCTCAAAATCAGGTGGTTATCGCTAAGCTTGATTGATCCTATGGGTTAAGCTCATGCTACCTCCAATGGTGCTTATGTTTAAAAATATTTTATCTGCCACACCTAGAGGATCGGGGTTGCTATGTCAAAGATTATTGTGCACACAGGGCAGGATACTTTCTCCATTTCTCCAAAGCCATAACTCGGGAAAAGAAACAAACGTCCGGGATCCAGGATCCTGACACCATCAACTCTGTCGCCGTCGAGGCAGGATCTCTGATTAATCCAAAGCCATATGGCACCTTCTCATGGCCTACTGGCAAAAGTTCTTTCACCCTTCTTCCAGGCAAAGTCTCTCCTGCTTCCAGGGCCACACAGCCAAAGGGAGCACCCCAAGGCCACGTGGTCCTCTTCTACCAAAGCTGCAGGGGTCTGCACTCTGGCAAAAACCATGTAGCTCTCTCTGGCAAAGCTTCGAGGGGGTCTCCACTCCGCCAAAGCTGTGTGGTTCTCCCTTCACCTGAGTTGCGGGAGGGGGTCGCCACTCAGCCAAAGCCGAGTGGCGGTTCTCTGCTAAAGCCACATGGATGCAGGAGTCTCTACTCTGCCAGAAGCGAATGGTTCTTCCTCCTAAACTAATAACTTAATTGTAAGTAATTTCTAATATAGATATAATAAAACAGGAATTTTATATTTTTAGGGCAGAATTCTATGAGGAAAATTAGGAGCTAAGTGCAAAGAGGCTGAGTAATCCTTTAGTGGACAGGCATGCACAGAGTAATCCCCTTCCAGCCTTGGCTAAAATGATGACAGCTGAGAGTTTTCCTGCGTGTAGCATCCCCGTACTTCTCATAGATTACTGCCCAATAGTCTGGTATCTACAATGCCTCAAATGCAAAAAGTGACTCTGATTCAGAAAATCTTGGAGCCATGGTCACAACAATGCAGGTGAATACAATTTTCTCACACACTCCAATATTTGGATGTCCATGCCGTGTATCGAAACTTTTTTTGTCTTCAATTTCTTCAAGTTGAGCGAATACAAACACTGCTTTTCAGTTATCTGATTCTAGTCATACACTTTTTAACAACAATCTCTATCTTCTCTCAATGGTTGAGCTTTGATAACCTCCACTAAATTTTACTGACTGGCCTAGAAAGAAAATCCCATAGCGACTGTCACTTCAGTACCTTCTTAAGAATCTTGCACAATACCTAAATTATATTACTGAAAGGTAGCTAGGGAAGACATAATTTGTCAGATCCCCAGGCTGGAAGGAAGGAACTCTCAGAAAACCGGATCTAAAGAAACGTGTTTTAAAGCTAGATTGGGCAAGGGAGATCTTGATCCAATGCTACCATCATCAACAAAGAAACTGAAGTACAGAGAATGACTCAACCACAATGAATCTAGAACCTGGTCTACTGGCTGGAACTCCTTTCTTTCAAACTACAACATCAGTTTTCAGACAATAGTGTCAAAAATAGTTCAGGAAGCTTTATTTGATATAAATAATTTATTGAGAAACCACGAACAGTTGAGTTCAAAACTGAATGTGGTGAGGTGACAGTAAGGATTTGGAGGACTAGAAGTGAAAGTTCATATAACTAAATTCCCTTTGATCAGGGGCAGTGGGCTATTTAGGCCATCAGTGATTGGCTACAAGGTGCTGAGTCATGCTGAGAAGGAAATAAGGCTCAAGTTTTGCCTACAATCTGTGTTTTCACGTGGGTTCTCTGGGTGATCATGATGCAGGTGACGTGAGTATGCTGCTTTAAGAAAAGCTGCACAACTTCATGTAGTAGCTTCCCATTTGATTGTAGAGAAAGACTCCTGGAACCAAAACTGAGAAATTATTCAAAGGTCTGACCAAGGAGTCACCAAGTTTTGTGCTTAGAGTCTCGAGACTGATTTCTGGGGGAAGAGAGCATTGTGAGTAACAACAAGAACAACAAAATGCATAAATGTCAACTCTGCTTAATTCTGACCTCCAGACTCTCCCACAGCCTCTTCCCAGTTAGAAGATACATGGCCAGAGGCCTCCCTTCTCTCATTGGTCTCTCAAACCATGAAACTGTCAAAAAATGACAAATATTTTCTTTCTGCAAAGGGCTCTCGGTTCCAAAGTAATAGTTTTGTAAATATTCCTAACAGAAGCAAATCCAGGATTCTTCTTATCCCCAGACTTCTGTCTACCCATAAAAGGGCAGAAACTTAGATAATTTGGGTAAGTCGTAAGAATAAACTAGATGGAGTCAAGATTTGAGATTTGTTGATTGCAGAGGCCCCACAACTTTTCTGCTACTTTATTATCTCTCATATATAGTGCCACACAGGAGGGCCAACTAAATTGTGAAAACCAGTGTGACTTCAGCCACTGGGGGACCTTGTCCCACTGGAATTGAACTCCCAAATATGAAACCATAAGCTGCGGAATAGCAACAACGTGCTTCTCTGTCTTTTTCTCCCAACCCCAGTGAGCTGCAGGCACTAGACAAGAGGAATAAAAGTAAAACTGATGCATTTCTTTTCCTTTCGGCTGAAAACAGGGAGCTATGGCCAGCATCTCCATTAAAAGTGGGAGAAAAGGTGAACTCGTCCTATTTGATTAGGACTGTCACCATCACACAGTAGTTGCAATTAGTCCATGCCAGGCTTATTCAGACCTTGGATTCTTTTCAGCAGTGAAAACGGGAACACTTGAGGTCTATTGAATTGGAGCGTGGCATCTGCCGCACACCGAGGGGAGAGGTCGGGGGTCAGTGCTTGATTTTGATAAAGCGTGCCAGATTAATTGTCTTCGGTAATCCTGTTTGTCATGGTAGATATGCAGAGGGGGCTTTGTGGCACAGGCTGACATATGGGCCAGCCTGCTGCTTGCCTATTCAACCCCCCAACACATGCTCTCTACAGTTGGACTGGTTCCCAAGGCCTTGTTTGCCAGGGGAGTGGGGCCTCCTGCTCCTATTCAGCCAGCCCCCATCTCCACAAACAGGCTTCCTAATCTGCAAGCTTGCCTGGGCTATTGAAAGAGGCCCCATTATTCAAAGAGGCCTAGAGAGAGAAAGGGAGAGAAGGGGGGCTGGTGAGGAGAGAAAGGAGAGAGTGAAGGGGGAGGGAGAAATTCAAGCACCAGAGATCCCCATGAAAGACTCTACAGACTGGGGAGGGGGTTGGGGGCAGAGAAATATAATTACAAAAAATAGCAGCCATGTACTTCAGGCAGAGCACTTCAGGAGGCTGATTATAGCTCCTCTCCAAATCTGAATCTATCACCAAATTATACCCTGCCTCTTTTGTAAAATAAATGTTAATAAGAGGTAATTTGGGCCCTGCTGATTGTTAAGCTCAAAGCAGATAGAAAAATTTTATTCTGTTTCTGCGTGTGTGTCTGTATGTGTGTGTGTCTTTGTGTGTTTATTGTAATATGTGCAGGGCTTGTTTTTTTTTTTTTTTTATACCCCTTCCAACCAGAATTTATAGTAAACCACAAAAGATGAAACAAACATTTAAGGGCCTGATGCAATGGCAGAAAATTGAGAGCAGTTTGAATTTTATGATAAAGGGTGAATGTACAGATGAGCGACTGGCCCTTAATCCACTAGAGTGTACAGTGGGTGTGCTCTGGGGAGAAGGATGGGGTGTGAGGGAGGAAGAAGAAGGCTGGCTGCAAGGCCTGCCTGGTGGGGAGAGGAGGGTCTTTGCTCTAAATAGCTTTTCCTTTCTTTGGTTCATAAACAGGGCTTTTTTCATTTACATAACCATTATTTTGAGTTGCTGATGATTCTTCTGGAGGCTTTTACATTTAAGAGCATAGAAAATAGAGACAGTCCTGTGACAGATCTTTTGAAAATGTTCTTATGATGTGTATTTGTGAACAGATACAGGGATGGAACAATTAGAAACAATGAACAATAATCTTCAAATCAGACAGAAGCATGAAGATATTAAAATAGAAATCCTTGATCGTAATAGCCCTGAAGCAACTCTTCAGGTACCTTTTCTGTTCTGTTCCTCACATCCGCAGGGCAGAGATGGGGGTGGGGTGGGTCAATCAGTAGCATCGTGGACCATACACTGCTGGGTCTCCAATTGTAGTTTCTCACTTAAACTCTTTGATACTACTTTGTTGCCTGTGATAAATTGGTAATGTCATTATCTATTATGAATTTCAAGGGGGGAAATAATAAATTTTCAAAATTTAAGAAATTTAACTGAGAAGAAATAATTAAACTCTTTATTTTAGATATTAGAGGAAAAGGTTTTGTGTGGGTTGTGGTATTTTTCCCTCCCTATGTAGTTGACCAGTACATCTATATCTCAACAGTGATTTTACTTCCTATAATAAAGCAGGCGGGACCCAGGGACTCAGGGCTGGGTGTGTAGTGGAGACAGAAACAAAGTCTGCTTTCATGGACGTCATGGTGTAGGATGAGTCATTGTTGTTTCACAGTAATGAACAGTGTTAAGCATTTTATACACACACACACACACACATAATTTTATTTATTCAAAAAATTCTAAAAAATTATTGGGTAAGAAAATAGCAAAACATTTGACATTTCCAAGAGGGAAAACTTACTTTAACTTGTGCACGATGTTATGAAGAAGAAGAAGAAGAAGAAGAAGAAGAAGAAGAAGAAGAAGAGGAGGAGGAGGAGGAGGAGGAGGAGGAGGAGGAGGAGGAGGAGGAGGAGGAGGAGGAGGAGGAGGAGGAGGAGGAGGAGGAGGAGGAGGGGGAGGAGGAGGGGGAGGGGGAGGGGGAGGGGGAGGAGGAGGAAAAATAAAACATTTGTGAACACATGGTCTGTGCTAGTATGAATGATACTCAATGTGATCCTTAACAAAACCTACAGGAGGGAAGAGCTGATAATCATCCAGGGCACATGGTGCCTCCATACTAGTTATATGATTGAAATCACCTACTAACTCCATAAGACAGGCGGAAGCTGATGCCCAAGCATTATTAGTATTTCTAATACTTCTCAGGTGATTCTAATGAAAACCCAAGACTGAGAATCACTGATCTTAAGTGGTGCTTTTCAAACTTTGAGGTCCAAGCCACACACTGGGAGTTTTGTTAAAATGAGGATTCCCAATAGGTTGTTTTGTGGTGGGGCCTGAAATCCTATAGCTCTAACAAGCCTCCAGGTGATGTTACTATTTCTGGCCTCTGAACCTTCTTTAGGTTTTAAAGAAGCAAGGCTTTAAAGGTTAAGCAATTTGTATACAGCTGACCTGCATTTCCAACCCTGTTTTTCTCCAACTGAAGGAACTGAATTCTTGAGCACTGTGATAATTCTGGCTCCTAGAGAATGAACTCCAGCAAGAATGCTCCTCTGCAAGAATGGAGAGCTGGGGCTTAGTTTCAATTTTCCATTGCCCTTGACTTTGGGTCTTGCCTCTCTGGGTTTCAGTTTTCTTCTCTGTGTTTCAAACTGATTATGGTTGCTGTTCTTGGATTCCCAATGTGCCACCTTTTTAAATGCCATTCATGAGAATATATATTACTCCCTGTAGTGAAAATGCCAGTTTAGGACCTTTCTTTTCTTTTCTTTTCTTTTCTTTTCTTTTCTTTTCTTTTCTTTTCTTTTCTTTTCTTTTCTTTTCTTTTCTTTTCTTTTCTTTTCTTTTCTCTTCTCTTCTCTTTTCTTTTCTTTTCTCTCTCTCTCTCTCTCTCTCTCTCTCTCTCTCTCTCCTCTCTCTCTGTCTCTCTCTCTCTTTCTTTCTTTCTTAATGCATACATGTATTTCATTATCTGCTTGCTACGATGAAAAAGAGGTAAACAAGTACTGGTATTATTAAGAAGAGTCCTTGGTTCAAATCCCTAAACTGACCCCATATAATAGCCTTTATTTTTGCCATTTTGTACCACTCCAGGGGCATTTATTCAGTAATGAAAACCAATTAAAGTGGGAATCTGTGAGGAGATATTAATTCTTTACATTTTAGCATGACCTGGTGCTTTCAGAATGCCCTGGGCAGTGCACATGGGGGTGGGGGTTGGAATAAAAGGGCAGCATAGGTGATCCACGGTTTGGGCCCTCTGAGCCAGAGGCACAGCACCTGTGGCTTGATGGCTGAAACACAGACGCAAAACAGATGCAGAAAGGGATAAACTCCAGATCTTTCTCTCTTTCTCAGCTGCATTTCTGGGGAGATCTATTTCAGAGCTTTTCAGCCTTTTCAGAGATTGGCACTGGGAGAATCCCACTGAAGAGATGGAAAATAATCAACACATAACTAGCACCTCCGTCCCTCGCTGTAGGATGGTTTGAGCCAAACCTTTTTATACCTGCATGATTAGGCTCAGTGGGAGCCAGGTGATCCTCCTCTGTTCATGGGGAAAATAAGCAAATACTGCCCACTTTCCTCTCATGCACTATATTTAATTATAATATAAAAGTGTGCCTCTGAATTCCTAAAATAAGCTTATATAGATGTTTCTTCCCCTTGGGTCATAGAAATGAAGTAGAAACTAAAGTTTGTGTATTTCAAGAGGACCATACACATTCAAGAAGATCCATAAGTGTAAGTAAATCAACAGTCCTCATTTTATTTCTTCTCAGTTTACTTTTATTTAACTTATTTATGCTTTCATTTTTTTAACCTAAGTTGGCCAAAAGGCTTCTTTGTGGATTTTCAATTCAATTTGACATGTGAGCCTCAGAAAATGCCTGAGAAACAAATTTTGAAAAAATGGCAGCCTTCTATCCTAAGCACTCCCAGTCAAAAAGACCACTACTTAGAACGAGCTTCCACATATTGCTTTATTTCTACTCTAGAACTACCTACAGATTTGTTCACAATGCTTTTGCCACACTTACAAGGTCAAAAATTATGTGATGGGGAAAACAGCTTGAGGGAAACAGCAGAAGTAAATCATCTTTTACTTAAAGGTGAAAAACATAATTTAGAAAAACATTAGCCTTTCAGGGCTGCCTTGAATGTTGAAATTTAAGGAGTCTTAAAGCTTAGAGGGAAAACTTTGCTCATCTTTTGAGCTCTCCCCAGTGGGCTAAGGACTCTTATGCTGGTTTTAATACGTTTTACCAATTCAATAATATTCAGACTCCTAACGGCCGTTCCTGCTGCAGGTCATTAGTGGAACCAGTCAGAATGACCAGTTCAAAATTCAGACAGGTTGCTTATATAAGATTCATGTCACAGGATTTTATTTCCTGAGATAATACTGGTGAAGAATCATTGCCTCTATTATACAGCAGCACACCTAGAGACTTTGCTTGTTGTTTTCATGAGATTATTTAAAACCAGGTTAAGGAAAGAAGTGCCTCTACTCTATGAGCTCTGTCTCTCTCTCTTTAGGGGGAGGAAAATGAATCATCTTTAACTCTTAAAGTTTCCTAGTTGTTGGCCTGCCTACTAACAGTTCCCCAATGTGCTTTAACATTTGGAAATGAAAAATTTCCAAATTTGGATCTAGCATTTTGGAAATGAAAAGACTTTGGGAAATTAAAAACTGATGGTTTGCCTTACTCCGCTGCTAGACTGACGCTGTCCACGCTGGAGATTCAAGCATTCCTGATTTATTTAATCCCAGTCTCAACACTTTTCCTCCGATCTATTTACATAAAAATGATGACCTAAAATAACAAATGATGATCCTCCTTATCTTAAGAACACTCAACCACTTACTATGAATAACAATAACAGTAATACTACTAATAATGTAATATTATGAGTAGTTATTACCTGCTCAGGTCATTTTACTTTATACTAACCTCAAACTTCATAGGTAGGTACTACTGTTTCCTCCAATTACAGAGGAAGAGATTAAGGCTTAAAAAGTGTAGATAGCTTGCCCAAGGTCCCACAAGCCACATCAGGTGGTAATCAGACTCCATGTCTGTTCTTGACCATTTGTAGCCAAGATACAAAGAAGCAAATAAGCAAGCACTTAAAGGACCCTTACAACACATAATGCAATGTGTTAGAAAAACAAAAACAGAACAGAAAACATATAGGCCCTGCACTCAAATTTTTGGCAGCTATTAGGTATTTGCCAAAACCTAGTTCCTGTTCTTGTAGTTGTAAAAAATTATTTATATATATAAATATATATAAATATATATAAATAATTATATAAATATATATTCCTTGACCTCAAAATGCTAGACTCAAGATAGAGAGACATGTCAGAAAAATAAAAACTCAAAAAGCACTGCAAAAACTAATTTAAAAAATTGAACGGGGAAATAATTATCCTCTAAATCACAATGCAATTCTGACAAAATGCCAATGAATTGAGTATCTAATTTAAGTACTATCAATTTAAGAAAAAAATTAGGATCTAAGAACAGAGATAATAGGAATAGTGGTGGTCCCATTTTGTTGCACTGAAGGGTTCGCATGACTATGGCTATATTTTTCATATAAATATTTAAATATATTATAACTTCTTTGAATTAATCAAGATATATAGGTTTCCCTAAAGGATTAAGAGTTAAGCTGATGAATGAATACCTCGGTAATTGAATTTTCAATGATGTTGTAGGCATTTTGTTCTCCTGAATAGTAACTGAGTAAAGAGTAACTGAGTTTTCTGTAGAAGCCTGAAGTTTTAGAATTGACTGTGAAATATAGCTAATACTTTAGATTATAAAAAGTAGTAATAAACAATGTGAAAAACATTGTTATGTTGCAAGACCTAATCTTAAGAGTTTTACACGTTTTAATCCTTTTTATTTTATAATTTTATTTTTTAAAGAATTTATTTATTTATTTTTCAGAGAGAGGGGAAAGGAAGGAGAAATCGAGGGAGAGAAACATCAATGCATGGTTGCCCCTCGAATGCCCCCATCTGGGGACCTGGCCTGCAACCCAGGCATGTACCCTGGCTGGGAATCGAACCAGCCACACTTGGGTTCACTGGGCCATGCTCAATCCACTGAGCTACACCAGCCAGGGCTGTTTTAATCCTTTTTAAATCTCACATGAACCCTTGAGATACGGGAGTTTGGCAGAGTTAGTAGACATTCACCAAACTTGGTTACTTTACTTCTGATTATATTTCATTCTCTAGTTTGCAGTTATCTATGGCTTTGTGATTGACTTCAAACCCATCTGTGATCTTTTTTTGATTTTTAGTCCAGGACCATACATACCTTTCATGCATGGCCCTCCATGTTCTTTTCTATTTCCAGCTGGCTGGAAAGAGGTGGAAATAGCCCGACCTCTTTCCCCAACAAACACATCCCCCCCCACACACATACAGTGCAGCCTCTGGGACCTACATGCTAAAGAAGATGGAACCACAGATAAAAAGAATCCACTAGCATAAATGACATTCGACCTGGAACGTAGATTGTAGCAGGAACAAAAGATATTTTAATTGGTTAACCCACTGATATTTTGAGATTTATCCATTATGGCATCAAGCCTACCATAGGTTTCTATGACTATTTCTGACAATTTAAAGATGAAAAACTGAGGCTTAACAAAGGTTAAGCAAATTGCATAGCACCTCTTGGGTAATCAAGATTGTAGCATAGGAGATCCAATTCCAGAGCTCAACACTTACCCACTATGTTAAACTGCAACTTGACTCATTACTGTCTTCTAAGCTGTTACTACTTACACCTCTGGCTAAAACTAAGTAATGCAAAATCTTCACTATAATACTTTAGTGTGAACAACTCTTTAAGACAAGTACAATTTTAAGAACAAGCTCTTCAAGTCAAGTAAAATTTTAAGCAAGAGTAATTTAAAAATATGTTAATTGTCATTCGTCTGCCCTTGTTTCTGGCAAGTATTGTGCTTATTGTTTTCTGATAGTTTTAAATTGGGGGCAATTCCTAATATTCAGCCTTACCAACTACAGGTTGGATCTTGGGGTAAGAAAAGTCAAATGCATGTTAAGTTCCCAATGAAGAATCAACTTTGCTTTTGGGCAAAGCTGTATACATTGTTTGAGTTAGAACACTTAACAGAAATGAATCAACCAATTTACCTACCAACTATAGAAGAAAACAACAGATTTTTTCAATGCAACATTTATCCTTGTTCTGAATATTTGGTATTCTTGAAAGGGACACTAATATGTAAAAAGAAAAAATATTTTAGAGTATGTTTCTAAATTGCTGTGATAAAATTAATGTTGATTATAATTTCAAGTCAAGAGTAGAAGGCCCAAGAGTATTTGAGTTGAGATGGTGAAATAGATTTATAATTTCGTATTTCTTGGTTGGCTGGAGAAGGGATCACAAGTCAAACTCTCTGTAAACATAAGAGCACTTTTTTTATACATCTCCCTCATCCAGGCTATTCTCACTCTCTGCTGTTCATTTAATTTTATTATATTTTATTTTTTCTACAATTGTATTTCCCTGCCATATTATACAAGTTTGTTGTTGATTAGGAAACTACTTATATGGGTATTTCTATTTCTCTTATTGTCTAGTGTGGTGTTTGCTCAGAATAAGTAAGCTGTTTAATAAACATCTCCTAAATCGATGATGGACTTAATGGTCTCTAATGTGAAATGGGATTTAATTCAGCTCTTGAGTCCCTTGCCATAGCACAGACAGTTATAATATCTTATGAATCTACTTTGGTAAGCTAAATATTAGTCATTTCTTCTCAAACAGCTGATTCTATGCTTAGATGTTCATTTTATGCCCATATAGCATATGGAATATTCATGACATGAAAATGGAAATATAATTTTGACTATTAGGATATCAAATTAGTACAGAGTAAAAGGAAAGTTTGATGCACCATGTCTGAGACAGAATGAATGCAAGAAAGATATACAAAATTTGAGTGCCTGCAAAAATTGTTGAAATCTGAATAACATTGGAGACTAGTTAATTGTGCTATGCCAATCAATTTCCTGAGTTGATAATGCACTTTTATTATTCATGTCACCATTGGGGGAAGCTGGGTGACAGGCACAAGGAATTCTCTACAAAATTTTTGCAACTTCTTGAGTCTATAATTGTTTCAGAATAAAAGTGTTTGGAAAAAGTAATGTAAATTATTTTAGTAATAGAAGAGGATACCAGAAAATATGTGTACCTTTTTAATTTTGAAATATTCATTTTATGGTTAACAAAAGACATTTTGGAAGTTATCGCATTAGGAACCAATGTTATAAGACCCCTATATTTCTGCCTAATTTGGTGTAATCTAGGTCTCCTGTTAGGTAATATATAGTGATAGGTATTACAGAAAATATATGTTGGTAATTGTACTTTTTTGTTTTTGACTGCTTAGTCAAAGAGTAATTTATATGTTTAGATTGTATGCACACTATGTTAATTTTGTAGCGTTCAAACTCATTTGATATTGAGTCATTGGATACTGCTTTGATTGTACTGATGGCAGAGTATACTCCTTCATGTTTTCAGTATTCCCTTACTAATTAAGGTGTTGGAGAGTTCTGTCATCTCAATGATAATGATATAACTTTATGTTTGTAATATAATTCATTAAAATTATATTATACAAAGAGGCTAAATTGATCAAGTAAAATCCAACTCTCACACACACACACACACACACACACACACAGCATTCTATAAACTTAGATGCATCCAATTAAGAAAAGCCACTTCTATTTAGTTCTACAATTCTCAAATAAGCTATTTCTTTATCACTTATAATTTCTTTTATTAGGCTTAACCTTGCCATATTCTCTTTAAAAACTTTAGTAATATTGTCAAGACTGTATTAAATAAGGTATTCTTCTATGACTATATTTAAAAGATGAAAAAGGCTTCATAAATAATAAAATCTAATGGGCTCATTTTATAGAATGGAAAACTGAAGGTCAGCCATATCATATGTCTTAGTGACATTGCCTGGATTAGAAACCACTCTTCCGATTTTCAGAACAGTGTATATTTCATTGTCTGACCTGACCCACCTCATGAGAGGGAAAGTGAAAAATCCAAAATTTTAGGAATTAAAATTTCCATTTTAGGTAATTTCCTCACATTACTTCCAGATATATATGTGACCTGATGCTGACACCTTAGATATTTATTAACAGTTCTACACACTATGCCCTCTACTTCACTCACTATGATTAATCAGACTGAAGGATAAAAAGAAAGAAATAAAGAAGTATGTAGAAATTGCTTAGTCTGAGAATGTAGTGAGAAGAAGAAAGAGGCTTGAGAATTATGTCAAGGTCCTTTCCCTCCCTTGTCATTGTTCTGTCTGGATGTGAAGAATTATGCTGCTGAAAGAATCTCCATTTCCTTGTCAAGCCAGAGAACTGCAAAAGGCATGTGTTGGCAATTCTATGATTGGTGAGATGCCTTACCATTTTTATGCTTCAAAACTGTTTGCCATGTTGTTTAATTACCTAATTAGTCATTTTTTTGTTTTGTGTTTTTTTCCCCTTTTTCTCTAGGAATTCTGTGTCATGAGCTGCAGCTGCTTCTGGAAAAGGATCTGTGGCCTTTCCAGTCTAGAATAATTTTCCCTATTACCCTGATTTTTGTTTAGTGAGAGATATACTGAGCTTCTGATATGGAGGGAAAGGAGGATAGATACATGTTTGGGGAAGATGGTTGTATTGATTGGAACTTAAAAAGGCTCCCTATATCCCCTTCTTCAATCATTCCACAAACATCAACTCACGGGCTACACCTTCCTCTTTCGTGGTTTCCCTGTTCCTGTCTTCACTGCTGTCAATTTTTATCTTACATAGCCAATATGGAAAAGTTAAGGAAATGAGTGCTCATGGAAGGTATGAGAAAAAATTGTGGAAAACACTGAAATGGATTGAAGTGATTACTGGGTTGCCTCAACAGAAAGCTATGTATTGTGGGGTTTGCACCTTTCATTATTTTTGAGCTATTCTCCAACTCTCTAACTTACAGATAACTAATAGCAATGAAAATAATTATTTTTCATTTCCAAATGAATTCTGTCCAATAGAGGGACAATTGATGTCCCTCCTCCTTCTGAAAAAAAAAGGGGGGCATTATATCTGTTTGTAAATTCATTTAGGCACTCTTGATTGATCTATAAATGTGTGGTCTGTTGAATTCTCTTTCAAACTCATTGTAATATTTGACTGGTTCTCTCATTAATTAAATAATTAAATCTCAAAATAAACATTAGGTATACTATCTTTTTAAGTACATTGTTGTTGTAAAAGTACAGATTGTTATTACACAAAATAAGACAGCCTGCCTGGGTTATATGCTCAATTGTGATTCATTATAGCTTCATAATTACCATGGTAATTATTAGTAGGGTATTTGTAGTGGGGCATTTGTCAAGGTAGGAAGAGAGAGAGAAGGAGAGAAAGAGAGAGAAACATACATAGAAAGAGTTTTAAGTTCATCTTATTGTCTTATAGGCTACTTGGCGGGGTCAGTGTAAGTATAGGGCTTGTTCTTTTATTTTATAGATTTAAGAACTTCATTTTACCATTTTATCATACAGATTTTGAAAATCAATTTGTTAGTCAATCACATTTAAATCCAGACTGGAACATAGAAATGAGATTTTTAAAATATTATTTCATCCTGGGAACTAAGTGTGACAAAATAATCAATTCTAGTTATTTGAAGAGCCTAATGTGTGCTATATAATGTACATGAAATTTGAGTGTTTTTAAGGGACTACATAGATGGAGCTAGCATTATTTGAAAAATTATCTTCAACTATATTTTAATCTAAATAAGCCAAACTCATTTTTGAATTCAAAGTATTTGGCTGGCATCCCTGAACACTTTTGGAAAGATACAAAAAAATTCGGTGTGCACAATTCTCTTTTTCTCTCCCACATATTACACAAAATTATCCTCCATTATACAAATTCTCCATTATGAACAATTCCATTCATATTGTTTTATATTAGCTATACTTTATATAGACAGGAACCATTCAATGAGGCACCCTTGGCCTTTACCAGGAAGCATTTGTCTTATCTACAACATATTTTCAAAACATTTATTATTTAAATTTTGTTTGTTGGATAGCATTTACATCAATATTTATAACTTTATATGATAATTTGGGAGGCTGACTTTTGTTTTAGGGTAAACTTAATCTATTTTTTCTTTACATAGAGGAATTATATTTAACTTGAGTGCTTTGTACTTACTAGTCAGAAAGAAGAATATTATTTTTAATGAACTAAGGAAAACAAAGGCCTCAGTGGCTACTTTCTGTTCTGGATATAAACTCCCAGACCAGTAGTTCATGGAGATGAGTTCCCAGTGAAAAGCGAAGAGTCTATTTATGGAGTACATAATAAGGGGAACACGGCATCTGGCCTTTTTGAAAATGAATGGTTGTCACAACCCCCCAACACCAGTTGCCCTTGAATCTACAAAAGTTCTAGAATATGCCCAATAATGAAAGCTTAAAGCAGGGATAAGAAGGCAGAGATAGCAGAGAGGGGCTCTGTCCATCATTGTTGAGAAGCACCTAACTTAATTCAAAGGGAATTTGGGGGTGATTCTCTGGTGGAGGATCATTTTATTGAAGAACACTGGGAGTCATTTTGGGGGAAATGTGACAAATGCTGATATATTATTTCTAGAAGTTGCACATTGCTTGCTACATAGCTGAAAGAAATAAACATTTGTTGAATGAATGTGAAAATTTTTTATTGTAGCATCTAGTAAGAATTTATTTAGAATATTTGAATGCTTTTACTTTAAAAAAATTATTGTATTTTTTCATGTAGTCCCCTTATACCTCCTTCCCCTCTGTAATCACCACACTGTCATCCATGTCCATGAGTCCTTTATTCTTTTTGCTCAATCCCACCACCCTGTAACCTCCCCCAACCCCCTTAGCTGTCATCCTGCTCTCCATCTGTGAGTCTGTCTCTATTTTGCTTGTTAGTTCAGGTTGTTTATTAGATTCCACATACAAGTGAAATCATGTGGTATTTGTCTTTCTCTGACTGGTTTATTTCACTAAACATAATGTTCTCCAGCTCCATCCATACTGTAGCTAAGGATTGAACTTTTTTATGGCTAAGTAGTATTCCATTGTGTAAATGCTCCATAATTCTTTTATTCACTCATCTACTGATGGACACTTGGGTGGCTTCAATTTTTGACAATTGTAAATAATGCTGCAACTACATAGGGCTGCTTATGTCCTTTTAAATTAGCATTTTAAGTTCCTTCATATCTATTCCCAGAAATAGGATCACTGGGTCAAAAGGCAGATTCATTTCTCATTTTTGAGGTATCTCCATACTGCTTTCCACAGTGGTTGCATCATTTTGCATTTCCACCAACAGTGCAAAAGGGTTTCTTTTTCTCCACATCCTGGTTTATTGTTGATAGCCATTCTGACAGGTTTGAGATGGTATCTCATTGTGCCTTTAATTTTCATTCTCTGAAGATTAGTGATGCTGAGCATCTTTTTGGTTGTCTCTTAGCCATCTGTATGTCCCCTTTGGAGAAGTGTCTATTCAGATCCTTTGCCCATTTTTTAAAATTGGGTCATTTATTTGTTTTCAGTGTTGAGTTTTATAAGATCTTTGTGGATTTTGGATATTCAGCCTTTATCAGATATATTGGTGAATATGTTCTCCCATTCTGTGGGTTGTCTTTTTAGTTTGTTGATGATTTTCTTTGCTGTGCAAAAAACTTTTTAGTTTGATGTATTCCCATTTGGTTATTTTTTCTTTTGTTTCCTTTGCCTGGGAAGATATAGCTAATAAAATATTGCTATGCACAATGTCCAAGATTTTGCTGTTTTATTCTAAGATTTTTATGGTTTTGGGTCTAACACTTAAGGCTTTGATCCATTTTGAATTTATTCTTGTGTGTGGTATAAGAAGGTGATCTAGTTTCATTTTTTCTGCATGTATCTGTCCAATTTTCCAACACTATTTCACTATTTCTTGAATAAACTATCTTTAGCCCACTGTATTTGCTTCCTTCCTCTGTCAAATATTAATTTACTATAAAGGTGTATATTTATTTCTGGGTTCTCCATTCTGTTCCATTTATCTATGTGTTTGTTTTTATGCCAGTAACAGGCTGTTTTGATTACTATGGCCTTATAGTTTGATATGAGGTAGTTGATTCCTCCAATTTTGTTCTTCTTTCTCAGGATCGCTGTTGCTATGCATGGATGTTTGTGGTTCCATATAAATTTTTGATTTATTTGTTCTAGTTCTGTGATATACCACATTGGAATCTTGATGGGAATTGCATTGAATCAATATATTGCTTTGGGTAGTATAGACATTTTAATGATGTTAATTCTTCCTAATCACACTCACTGTATGTTATTCTACTCATTTGTGTCTTCACTTTTTTTTTCAGTGTCATAATTTTCTTAGCACAGGTCTTTTACATCCTTGGTTAGGTTTATTCCTGGTATTTTATTCTTCTTGAAGCAACTGTAAATGGGATTGTTTTCCTAATTTCCCTTTCTGTTTGTTATTGGCATATAAAAATGCAACTGATTTCTGGATATTAATTTTGTATCCTGCTAATTTGCTGAGTTTTTAAATCAGTTCTAGTAGTTTTTTGGTGGAATTTTTGGGGTTCTCTGTGAACAATACCACATCATTTGCAAATAGACATAGTTTTATTTCTTCCTTTCAAATCTGGATATGTTTTATTTCTTCTTACTGTCTTATTGGTGTGGCTATGACTTCCAGTACTACGTTGAATGAGAGAAGTGAAAGAGGACATCCCTGTCTTGCTCCTGGTCTTAAGGGGACCACTGGTAGTCTTTGACTGTTGAGAATGATGCTGGCAGTGGATTTGTCTATGTTCCTTTTATTTCCACTTTGCTGAGTTTTTATCATAAAAGGGTGCTGGATATTATCAAATATTTTTTCTGCATCTATTTTTTGTGCCAACCTTGCATTCCCAGAATAAATCCCACTTGAAATGGTATATGATCTTTTTGATGTATTGCTGTACTCTGTTTGCTAATATTTTGTTGAGGTTTTTATTATCTATGTTCAATAGTTATGTTGGCTTATACTTTTTTGTAGTGTCTTTATCTGGTTTTAGGATTAGGATAATGTTGGCCTTATAAAAAGAGGTTGGAAACCTTACTTCATCTTGAATTTTGAAATAGTTTGAGAAGGAGAGGTGCTAATTCTTCTCAGAATATTTGGTAAAATTCACCCTGAAGCCATCCAGTTGAGGGCTTTTTGTTGTTGTTGTTGTTGTTGTTGTTGTTGTTGTTGTTGTTGTTTCTGGGACTTATTGGATTACTGCTTCATTTTCAGTAGGTGTAATCTGTCTATTCATATTCTCTGATTTATCCTGATTTAGTTTTGGAAGATTATATGTCTCTAGAAATTTATCAATTTTGTTCTGGTTGTCCAGTTTGTTGGCATAGAGTTGTTTATATTTTCTTACAGTCCTATGTATTTTTAGGTGTCAGTTGGTGTTTCTGATCTTTCATTTCTGATTTTATTTATTTTGGTCCTTTTCCTTTTTTTCCTTGATGAGTCTGGTTAAAGGCTTGTCAATCTTGTTTATCTTTTCAAATAGCCAACTCATGGATTCATTTATTTTTTGGTATCATTCTTTAGACTCTGTTTTATTTAGTTTTTCTCTGATTTTTATTATTTCGTTCCTTCTACTCAATTTGGAGTTTGTTTGTTGTTCTTTTTCAAAATGCCTTAAGTGTAAAGTTAGATTGTTTATTTGAACTTTTTTCTTGTGTGTTTTTTTTTTTGAGATAAGCCTGTAATACTATGAATTCCCCACTTATGATTGCTTTCTCTGTGTCCCACAGATTTTCGATTATTGTGTCCTCAAATTCATTTGTTTCAAGGTTCTTTAGATTTCTTCCTTGATCTTATTGTTGACCCATTCATTGTTTAATAGTGTGTTATTTAGCATCTTCCATGTATTTGTGTATTTTTCAGTGTTATTCTTGTGATTTTTAGTTTCATAGCATTGTGGTTAGAGAAGGTGTTTTATATGATTCAGCCTTCTTAAATTTATAGAAACTATTTTTGTGTCTTAATGTTGTCTATCCAAGAAAACATTCCATGTGCACTTGAAAAGTGTGTATATTCTGCTGTTTTGTTGTGAAATTCTCTGAAAATATCAGTTAAATCCATTTGATTTAGAGTGTCATTTAATGCCACTGTCCCCTTGTTGATTTTCTGTCTGGAAGATCTATCCATTTAAATCAATGGGTTATTAAAATCCCCAAGTATGACTGCACTCTGTTGATCTCTACCTTTATGTCCATCATGATTTGTTTTACATATTTAGGTGCTCCTATGTTGGGTGCCTAAATGTTTACTAGGCTTGATTCCTCCTGTTGGATAGTCTCCTGTGTCATTATGTAGTGTCCTTCTTTGTCCCTTACTGTAGCCTTATTTTTAAAGTCTATTTTGTTGGATATAAGAACTGTTATCTCACTTTTTTCTTTCCGTTTGCATGAAATATCTTTTTCCAATCCTTTACTTTTAATCTTTGTGTATCCTTTGATCTGAAGTGTGTCTCTTGGAGGCAGCATATATATGCGTCTTGTTTTTTTATCCATTCAGCTACCGTATATCTTTTGATTGAATCATATAAGCCAGTTGCATTTAAGGTGATCATTGATAGATACACATGTGCCATTTTATTGTTAGACTATTTCCTCTTTCTTTTTCTTTCTTTTTTTTCAGTTTCTTCTTAAAGCAAACCCTTTAACATTTATTGTAGTACTGGTATGGTGTTAACAAACTCCTTTACCTTTTTCTTGTTAGGAATCTCCTTATGTCTCCTTCAATTTTAAATGGTAATCCTGGTTGTAGGTCCTTGCTTTCATCATCTTGAATATTTCACACCACTCTTTTCTGGCCTGAAATGTTTCTCTTGAGAAATCAGGTGACAGTCTAATTGGTGCTCCCTTGTATGTAATTGCCTGCTTTACTCTTGTGGGTTTTAGGACTCTCTCCTTGTCTTTAAGCCTTGCCATTTTAATTATAATTTGTCTTGATGTAGACCTCTTTGGGTTCAACTTTTTTTTAGGACTCTCTGAGCTTCCTGGAATTATATCTTTTTTCCTTCACCAGATTAAGGACATTTTTGGTCATTATTTCTTCAAATATCTTCTCGATCCCTTTCTCACTTTCTTCTCCTTCTGGTATTCCCATGATGTGGGTGTTGTTACACTTAATATCATCCCAAAGTGTTCTTAAACTCTCTATTTTTTAAATTTCTTTTTTGTGCTCTGCTTGGGTTGTTTTTATTCTACCTTGTCTTCCAAATTGCTGATTCGATCCTCTGCTTCATCTAACCTACTGCTTATTCTTTCCAGTATATTACTTATTTCAGATATTGCATTCTTTATTCTGAATGGACGTTTTTTATGGTTTCTTTGTCATTTTTTTATGCTGTTGAATATCCTTATAATCATTACTCTAAACTCTTTTTCTATTAAGTTCATTGCCTCCAGTTCATCAAATTCATCTGGGGTCTCTTCTTTGTCTTCCTGTTTTTGGCTGCTTCTTTGTATTAGGTAGATCTGCAAAGACTCTAGTCCAGACCTTTGTCAAACACTGCTTGTGACTGGCCCTGGGCAACCTGTTTGGACCTATCAGCAGTCCACAGCTTGTGGTTATGTCTGCTGGGCCTGTTGGTGTGCAGAAAGAACCAGGTTCTACACCAAGTCCGTCTTTCACCAACACCAGGCCCAGGCAAGGGTCAGCTAAAGTCTCAGATCTCCCGGAGATTCATTTTAGTCGTTGAACTTAATCATTGATGTAACAACCTTCAGCTGTACTCAGAAGCCCAGCTTAAGCTCCACAGGGTGGGGCAGAGGAATTCCTACAGGCAAGGCTATTGCTTCCTTTAAGGCAAATACTACTTTGAAGGGAATGCTCTGCCTGAGAAAGATGGCTTCTGCAGTACGGGGAACAACTCAACACAGGGATCCTGACAGCTGTTCCTTCAGTTCTCTCCACAGACCCACCAACCCCAGACTATCCTCAAGTGTCTCTAGTTCACTCTGCCCTCCATCGTCAGAGCTCAGGGTAAGTGGCTGCAAATGAAATTGTTTGCACTGGCCCTTTGAGAGGCTCTTTGTGTCTCTAGCCAGCTCTTCCTGGAGGAGAGAAAGCCTGCTGCTTTTCACAGCTGGATGTTATCTGGGTTCCCTTCCCAGCTCTGTTACTTAGGCCAAGGAGCCTAGCTTGGGTTTAGACCCCACACTTTTCAGGGGAACTCTTGCCACTGAAACATTCCTATGGAACTTCAGCTGCTGCCCATTGCAGCCCAGCCAGCTCTCTTGCACCTCCTCTGAATTCCCTATCAGTCTTATTGTGGTGATGTGGCTTCTTCCATCTGTCCATGGTTATAAGGCCACTTTCCAGCTAGTGTTCCATTGGTTATTCATGGTGATTTTTCAGTAATTTAGTTGTAATTCCAGTTTGGTCCTGGGCTGAGGTTTTTGCAGCTTCTCCTCCACCATCCAAGATCTCTCTGAATGTGACAATTTGGTAGATGAATACACACGTATTTAAGACCTTAAATCATTTGGGAATATAAAATACATGTAAAGAATATATATCCATATAATACAAACCACATGCAGTATATTAGGATGATTTTTCCTTTAAATAGTCAATAGTCTTAAAGAAATTATATATCTACTCACACATACACAGTGACATTTAACATATGTAGTAAAAGCAGATTGTTTCTATTTTCTCAGATGTTTATCTTTTCTGGTGCTCTCATTCATACCTGACAATCTAGGGTCCTATCTGTGTTTATTACCTTCATCTCAAAAAACTTCTTTTGGCATATATCAATGTGGGTCTGCTAGACACCATTCTCTGAGCTTTTGTCTGCCTGAGAAAGTATTTATTTGCTTGTCAAATATGAAGAATATTTTTAATGGATATACATCTCTATCATCTCTCTGCTTTTTTTCTTTCTTTTAGTACTTTAAAGATATTAACCAATTTTCTTTTTAACTTACATTTTTCCTAAAGGCTGATCAGCAATCATTCATATTATTGTCTCTCTGTATGACCTTTTCTTCTGCCTGCTTTTAATATTTGTACTTTATACTTGGTTTCAGCAATTTGATCTGATTCCATTATTTTTTATGTTTATTGAATGTTTTGATATATGGGTTAATATTTGGAAATGTTCTCAGATATTATCTCTTGAAATATTTCATCCCCTTTTTGACATTCCTTCTTGGATATCAATTATGCATATGATAGACTATTTAATTTTTTTTACAGAAATTGAGCAATCTGTTCTCTTTTAATTTTTTTTCTGTTTCAGGTGGGCATTTTTTTATCTGTCTTTCAGTTTCCCTATCCTATTCTTTACCATATGCAGTCTGCTCTTAACCTCATAGACTGATTTGTTTATTTCTCATAACTGCTTTTTCATGTTTTGAATTATCTGTCATGGTTTTCATATCTCTGCTGAAGTTATCATATCTTTATACATGTTCACTGTTTTCACTTTCATGTTCCATCATAGTTAAAGTTTTGCTCATTCCAAAATCAGAGACTTCTCTTCTCCTTCCATTGACTTTTATATCTTTTGATTTTTAGTTGTTTGTTGAAAAATTAAAAAAAAAAACCCAAAAACAGGGACTGAAGTAAGTAGTATCTATCTCCAGAAAGAACGCAGCTCCCCTCTGTTAGTCTCTTAGAGTAGGGGCTGAGTCAATACACCTGGTTGTTGAGGTCTAGGCTTGTTAAAATGCCAGTTTAATTTTGTTCAACACGGGACTTAAGTGTTTTAAGGATGGATATGGCCTAGGATTCAAGTCTCATTAACACTTTGGAAAGCTGCCTGTATTCCATTTTCACTCCAAACTGTGAGGGTTTCCTTCTTGCTTTGCAGCCTGCTGTCACCATTTTGGGTAACTGGAGAGTTTTCTCCGCTCTCTAGTTTCACATGCTGAGACAGCCTCAGTCTTTGTGGCTGTCCTATAATCTGTGAGGCTAGTGTTGCCAAGAAGAAACTATTTCTCTGAAACTCCCTTAGCTGAAGGTTCAAAGTACCTCAAAGGCTTTTTGTAACTCTCTTTACCTACTTCTGTTTACAGTATATTGATCACAGCCCTGGGGATGTCTCAGGTTAATCTGGGTTTGAATCTACCATGTCAGCCCATATACTGCCACTAAAATATTGTTAAATGTTACCCTTTTAATCCTGTGCATGGCAAATTTTTATCCCTGTTCTGTTTCAACTGCAATAAGAGCTACCAAGCTTTTTCATTATGCTTCCTTCTAGGAGTTTTATGGTTTTCGGTCTTACGGTTAAGTCTTTAATCCATTTTAAATTAATTTTATGAGTGCTATAAGAAAGAGGTCAAATTTTATTTTTCTACATGTTTTTCCAGCAAAAAAGATTGAAGAGACTATCTTTTTCCCATTTAATAGACTTGGTTCCTTTGTCAAATATTAGTTGATGGTATGCATGGGAGTTTATTTCTGGGCCGGCAATTCTGTTCCATTGGTCTATGTACCTATTTTTATACCACTATAGCTTTGTATTATAGTTTGGAATTTGGAAATGTGATATTTCCAGCTTCATTCTTCTTCCTTGGGATTGCTTTAGCTATTTGAGATTTGTGGTTCTATACAAATTTTAGGATTATCATTTCTGTTTTTGTGAAAAAATGCCATTGGAATTTTGACTAAGAATAGCATTGATCTTTTCCCTCTATTTTGTGACCATACTCAACCATTTCTGTGAGCATCCTGATTACCAGTGTCTTGAACTGTGCATCTGATAGGTTGGCTACTCTTCATCGCATAGTTGTATTTTTTTCTGGAGCTTTGATTTGTTCTTTTATTTGAGCCATCCTTTTTTGTCTCAGTGCACCTGTATGTAGTAAGTAATGGAACCTTAGATAATCACCTGGGCAAGGCTGCCCACCTCTCTGCCTTGTGGTGCTGTATGTGGGGGAGGGGGCCAGAGGGGAAGTAATGCCACTTGCTCAGCTCTCAGCTGGCTTTCAGTCACTTCCTTCACTACCCACAAGCAAATTGAGCCCTTCTGGTGCTGATTCTGGTGGGTGGTTTTGTGTACGTTCTAGGATCCAGTGAGTCTCTGCAACGAACTCTCCAGCTAATTTCTCAAAAGAAACCTTGCAGGCAAGAAGGGGCTAGAAAGAAGTATTAAAAGTCATGAAAAGCAAGGACCTATACTCAAGATTACTCTATTCAGCAAAGCTATCATTTAGAAAGGAATGGCAGATAAAGTGCTTTCCAGATAAAGTCAAGTTAAAGGAATTCATCATCACCCGGCCCTTATTATTTGAAATGTTAAAGGGACTCATCTAAGAAAAAGAACAAAAATACAAGGAGTAAAATGACAACAAATTTACAACTATCAACAGCTGAACCTAGAAAAACAAAAACAAAATGAATAAGCAAACACCTAGAACAGGAACAGATTCACAGAAATAGAGATCACATGGAGGGTTATCAGCAGGGAGGTAGGTGGAGGGGGAAAATAGGGGAAAAGGTACAGGGAATAAGAAGTATTAATGTTAGGTACAAAACAGACAGGAGGAGGTTAAGAATAGTATGAGAAATGGAGAAGCCAAAGAACTTCTATGTATGAACCATGAACATGAACAAAGAGGAGAATTCTGGTGGGGGTGTGGGGTAGAGGGGAATAAAGGGTAGAAAAAATGGGACAAATGTAATAGCATAATCAATAAAATATATTAAATAAAAAGAATAGCATTAACCTATAGAAATCTTTGGATACTATATACATTTTAACAATATTTGTTCTTTTGAATTATGAACATGAGATCTGTTTTCTTTTTTATATATTTTATCATTTTATTATTTGTATACCTTAAAGAGAATATTTTAAAAACTGATTTTTAAAAAAATTATTGTTGTTCAGTTACAGTTGTCTGTTTTCATTTGTTAGTGTCTTTAATCTTTTTCATCAGAATCTTGCAGTTTTCAGTTTACAGATGTTTTATCTACTTGGTGGTTGTTTTTTATGCTAATGTGAACAGGCCTTTTTTAAAAGATATTTTGTTGTTAGTGTATAGAAACATGAATGATTTCTATATTTTAATTTTTTTCTACCCTGCTATTTTATTGAATTAGTTGACCAGTGTTAGCAGTTATATGGTTGAGTCTAGGATTTCTATATATAAAATCATATTATGTGCTATTTTATTTCTTACCTTCCAAACCTGATGCCTTTTTCCCATTCATGTTATCTGTTTGCTCCAGCTAGAATTCTACTAATATGTTCAATAAGAATGGTAAGAGTGGTGACCTTTGTTTTGTTCCTGGTCTTAGAGAGAAAGCTTTCAGCTGCTCAGCAATGAGCATGATTCAGCTGTGGCCTCATTATGCGTGATTGTTACTGTGTTGAGTTATGTTTCTTCAATGACAAATTTGTTGGCATTTTTATTATGAAAGGGTGTAGCATTTTATCTAATGCTTTTTCTGTATTAATTGAGAAGATCATATGATTTTTATCTTTCATTATGTTAAAGTGGTGTATCACATTTATTGATTTAACATCCTCACATTCCAGGGATAAATTCCACTAGATTATGATGTAAGATCATTTTAATACACTGTTAAATTCAATTTGCTAATATCTTGTTGAGAATTGTTACATTTATATTCATCAGGAATATTAGTGTAGGTCTTGGCAACAATTTTTTAAAAAATAGGACACCAAAAGCACAAAAAACAAAGGCACAAATAAATAAGTAGATTATGCCAAACTAAAAACTTCTGTACAGTGAAAGAAATAATTATCAATCAGTCAATAAATAAAAAGGCAAGCTAAAGAATTGAAGAAAATATCTGATAAAGGGGCAATATTGAAAATATATAAAATCATTTTTATATATCAATAACAAAAAGGCAAACAATCTGATTAAATAAGAGCAAAAGAACTGAATAAACATTTACCAAAGAAGACATACAAATGTCCAACAGATACATGAAAATGTGCTCAGCATCACTCATCATCAGGGAAAAGCAAATCAAAGCCACAATGAGCTATCTCCTCACACCTTGAATGGCTATCATCAAAAAGATGACAAGACTGGAGAGGATGTTGAGAAAAGGGAATCTTGTGCGCTGTTGGTGAGAATGCAAATTGGTACAGCTTCTATATAAAACAGTATGGAGGTACCTCAAAAAAATTAGAAATAGAATGAGGACAGAATCCAGCAATTCTACTTCTGGGTATATAATCCAAAGGGGAAAAAAAAGATATCAAAGTGATATCTGCACTATCATGTTTATTGCAGCATTATTCTCAATAGTCAAGACATAGAAACAACATAAATGTCTACCAATGAATCAATGGGATAAAGAAAATGTGATAAATTAATGAAATATTATTCAGCTATGAGGAAAAAAAGGAAATCCTGCCATTTGTGACAACTTGGATAGACTTTGAGGGCATTATGCTAAGTGAAATAAGCCAGACAGAAAAACAAATGTTGTGTGCTATAAATATCATACAAAATAAAAGCCAAATGCTTAGAAGCAGAGAGTAGAGTGGTGGTTATCAGGGACTGAGAGCAGAGGCAATAGATGTTGGTCAAACGCACAAATTTACAGCTAGAAGATCTGTAAGTTCTGGGGATCTAATATGCAACATGGTAATTATAGATAACAATACTGTACTATATACCTGAATGTTGCTAAGACAATAGATCTTAAATGTTCTCACCACAAAAAATGAAACGGTAATTATGTGGCGTGATGGAAGTGTTAGCTTACCCTACTGTGGTAATCATATTGCAACATATAACTATCAAATCAACACACTGTACACCCTAAAATTATACAATGCATGTCAGCTGTATTTTATTAAAGTTGGGAAAGTATTTCCCTAATAAATTAAAAAATCAAAGCAGCTGATAATTTATTTTCCTCTTATAAAAGTCTTGCCACTTTCTAGAGTTTAGTTCTTTTAGGTTTGTGTGGCTCTTATTCTTTGGGATGGGTTTTAAAGCTATGCTTATGCAATGTATTAGGCTTGTTTTAAATATAAGGATGAGAATGATGGTTTTTTAAGATATCAGCATGTGAACCAGAAGCACCTATAATGCTTTTTAAGTTTTTTTAGCAACCTCTATCACCTAATATGCAATGCTGGAAAATACACACTCAGTACATGTTTGCTGAATAAATTTAGATAAGAAAGCAAATTTATTCTACTTTGCACCAGAGTGCAGCAGAACTAGGAGCAAGCAATGAAGTTACAGGGATGTACACTTTGGGTCCATATAAAAATGTACTGTTTAGGAAATACAGCTAACCAAAAGTCAAGCAGGCTTACTAGTGAAGTAGTAAATTCAAGTTATTTAAGTAAAGTGGTTAAGTAAAGATTTTAGGGTGAAAGATACATATATGTACTACCTGAATGTGTATCTTTAAATAATCAGAACTTTATAGCTTAATGATTCTATATTATTACAGGAAGAGCAAGTTTTATTTTTGTAAACCATGTAAAAGGGCTAAACATTTAAACACGCTATACCAGTGTGCAAACAAAATATGGTTTCTAAGTGTTTTCAATATCATTTACTTTACCAACTCCCATAACATAGGATAGCTTGGACAAAAACCAACAATGCATTTTTTTTTTAACATTCCCAATCAATAGTAACTTAACTTCCAGGGGATTTAATAGACTCTTGACTTTGTCTTGCTTAAGTGAACTCTCTTTCTGATCTGCCACACCTGCCTGATCTTTCTCATGAAAATTGGGTAAGAATACTCTGGTTGGTCTTTGAGCTATCTCTCTCTGGTGCCTTGTCTTATGAGGTGCCTCAATCTCACCTTTACAGGTGTGACTGGTCCCAAGTGGCATTTGGAGCATTTTGCGGTACAAAGTGGAAACCACTATTTTGCCATTGCTTTACGTCATGAAGTTCCCAGAACTGTGGCCTCTTAGTCTAATCCTACAGTTTTCTCTGATCTACCAATCTCAACCTTCCTCTAGGTCAGCCATTTTCAATCTTTTTTTATGTCATGGCACACATGAACTAATTACAAAAATTGTGCAGCCCACCAAGGTAGATAGTTTGTGCTGATCTGACAAAACATAGTTATAGTTTTAATTAATTCACACTGGACGGCTATTGTGTTGGTGGTTGTCATTATTTTTATCTGACAGCCTAAGAGAAACGAGGTCAGAGCCCCTGAATAAATAGTCAGGTATTGCATGTTTTAAAAGTTCTTATGGCATACCAGTGTGCTGCAGCACACCAGTTGAAAATTGCTGTTCTCAGCTCCATGGGGACCCTGGGAATAAGAGGTATGTCCAGAAAAAGCCCAGCCATTGTTGATATAATGATAATGGCTTGCCTGACATCAATGTAACCTGGCAGCCAAGGAGAGTGGACTGGAATATACACATGTGAACAATGACAACTTCACTGTACTAGTCAGTGGGGGTGGTAGATGCTGTTGAGTGAACATGTGTACTGTGTGGCTGTCATATTCAAAAGTGACTGAGTGAATAGAGCAACAAATCTGTATCGAATTTTGCATTAAGTTTGAATGTTCCTACACGAAAACTATTCAGATGATTCAGAAGGCTTTTGTGGACAATGCAATGAGTGCAGAGCAAACAAAAGTGTAGCACAAAAGCTTCAAAGGTGGCTGAGAATCTGTTTAAAGGGATCTATGTTCTAGAAGCCTTGCAACGAGCAGAACACCTGAGAATGTTGAATGTGTACGGGCTGCAACCAACAAAGTACAGTGACTGACAGTGCAAGAACCAGAAGTTGATCTGGGGATTCAAAACTATTGTGTCTGAGATTTTGATGCAAGATCTTGGCATGAGGTTGTCATGGCAAAACTTGTTCCATGGCTTCTGTTACCAGAGCAGAAGAAACATTGTCCCGCAGTTGCTAATGACTTGATTCAAACCACTATCGCTGAACCAGATTTTCTCAAGAAGTTTGTAACTTTGAAGGGGACTGAGGTGTCATTGCCCTATGTACATTATTTCTTGTATCTTCTTCAATAAATGTCTCTATTTTCCATATTACATGGTTGGATATTTTCTGGATCCCATTCAACCAGTCAAAATAAATTTATTTGCAAAGTGGCTCTGGCAAGACTTTTGATCTTTACAAATTATACCATTACTGATCTCTTCCTAAATTTGAGGTCCTCCCCCCAACAAAAGAAAAGACTGCATGTCTGACACCTCAGTCTTTAAACTTCATAGGTGGGGCCCTAGTGCACTTTGGTGGCAATGCAGACTGTTGCAGCTGCTGTGGAAAACAGTATGAAGTTTCTTTAAAAAACAAAAAATGGTATTACCATCTGATTCAGTGATTCCACTTCTGGAAATATATCCTAAGAATCCCAAAACATCAATCAGAAAGAGTATAGGTATCCCTATGTTGATAGCAGCGTTATTTAAAATAGCCAAGATCTGAAAACAGCCCAAGTGTCAATCAATGGATGAGTAAATAAAAAGTTGTGGTGCATTTACACAGTGGAAGTCTACAGAGCTGAAATAAAAGAAGGAACTCTTATCTTTTGCAACAGTGTGGATGGACCTAGAGACTTTTGTGTTAAGTGAAATAAGCCAACCAGAGAAAGACAAATACCATGTGATCTCACTCATATGTGGAATCTAAAGAACGAAATGAACTGACAAACAGAATAAAACCAGAGGCATAGACACAGAGAATAGGCTAACAGATCTCAGAGGGAAGAGGAGTAGGGGGACTGGAAGGTTAGCTAAAGAACATATATGCATATGTGCATACATAGCCTGCACACATGGACAACAGTGTGGTGAAGTGCGGAAGTGGGAATTGGATGGAAGAGGGCAAAAGGGGGTAAAATGGTATACATCCATAATAATACAAAAACAATGGATGACTTTTCCTATTTTACCTTAGAAGAATAGCTTTCTGTCATGTGGGAAGACTTAGATGCCATAGTCCCCTCTTAATATTATATATGACCAAGCAAGTTATACTCAAGTTGTGTAATAGGAAGGTTCACAGATCAGATTAAAGTGAATGATTTTTTATTTGGAACACAAACTGTGGCCACAGGGAAAGGAATATAGTGTTAACCTACACTACCTAAATCCTAGGTAATGCGTGCTCATATATTTTATCTCTTTCTGTGATGCCTAAGTCTTTTACCATGATGGATGAAGACCAGGGCTGAGATTTCACAAAGGATTCCAATAACTGGAAGGCACTGGGGCCAACAGACACTTGCTCCATCAGAGGTAGGTCTCAGGGGCACATATATCTAGTAATATCACATATATTTGCCAATGACCTGCTGCGCTGCTATGGATTTTCACTTGAGTGCCTCAAAAGGAAGGCACTGATTTAAGATTTCATGCATATTAAATGTCTCGTGAACCTCATGTATATTTAGTGCATCATGAATATTTACTGTTTACTTTGACTTTCCATCTCTAACTTCACTCACACATGTGTCCCACTTACATACATGCATCTGATAAAAACAAAAATATATAATTTAAGGGGATATTAAAATATCAGGTATTTTAAAACATTTTCCCAATTAATTTTAACATATTAAATATCATTAATCCACTATCAGAAATGAATGAATGGTTATTTTTAGTTGATATTTATTATGAGCATATTTTATGTCAGACACTATACTGGGTATGGAACATACAACCCTATTAGACTGTTTCTTAACTCTTATTTTATAATTTTTCAACAATGCCAATATGCACACAAATGTTCACAAAGAGGCTTACAAAATAGCATATTTATTCTTTCATTAATCTATCCTAAGGAAAATAATCAGGCGTTGCATATGTTATGTTTTTGAAAAAATTCTTATTTGAATTGTACATGGATTCTTAGGTTAGGTACTGTTGGAGGGGTGGGGATCTGAGATACTGATGTAGAGGGGGAAATTGTTAAATATTTTAAACATGCAATATCTTAGCACTGTATGTGTAATATGCACATTGGTATGTATTATAGATAGTTACCCTCTCACTAACAAGTTTTCTATATTTTTTATGCATGCAGTTTTGGGAAGGAGAAAGTAGTGACTACACTAAATTTCTTTGGAAACTCATAAAATCATAGAAATATAACAAAATAAGAAAAATTAAAAGGGGTTATATTAATATTTAAGGGTTCAGTTTTGAATTCTCAATTTTTAGCATTAACATAATTCTCTGGACAAAATGGAATCCAATGCAGATAAATTGACTTTATATGAATGACCATTCTTCATAGCTAAAATGATTTTTATCTGTCTGAAGAGAGATTATACTTTTCAGATTTGGGGTGGGAAATTTTACACATATTTCCAGACTAAGAAATAAAATTAATTATGAAAATGGTAATTTATTTCATCCGAAATTTTGATTAATTTTTTTATTATTCAAAGGTGAAAACTAAATAATGCTTCTCTGTAGAATTTGAAAACTAACTGGGATACTTATTCCTTGCGTTAGCCATCAAGGTAACGATTATATAAAAGACCTTTAGTCCTTATTGAATAAATCATAAGAACTCATTAGAATTGGGTTATGAGAACACTAAAATCCTGACAGCATGATCCACAGACACATAAGTGCTTCGTTAGAGTCGGTTGTTTTCTTAAGAGAGGATTTGCATTTTATAACAGCCAAGAGCTTCCTCTGCTTATGTGGAGATTTCATTGGCATATAAAAGCAATCCCAGTACCCCTGGTTTACAACAGGATTTACATGGACAGAGACCTTGTGTCCCAGTGCTCCCGGTCTCACGTTGGGATTACTGTAGGACTGGATATAATTTCATAGTAATTATCAAAAGTGAACATAAATATTGAATGTTGCCTGTTTTCAGTATATTATCTGAGAGGAGGAAGAACTCTGTAAAAAAACAAACCAATGTTTAACTGGCCAGCCACTGAATTTTTCAGTGGCTTCTAAATTACTCTGTGGTCCACAGTCTATTGGACTGTGAGCCTACTGATCTAGAAAATATTAGCAAAAGTGTACAGTTATCATTTTGAAGGTAAAATAATATGCTCTAAGTTTGTAACTTTCAATGACGGGCTCTTTTTCTATTCATCAACATGAGGTTCCATCAGGTAAACTGAACAGCTATGTTATTTAGTTATCACTTTTGCCCCTTTTAGAGAAGATTGGGATATTTAGCAAATTTTAAGTATCAATTTGATTCAGTGGATCATAGATGTAACAGTACAACATCTGTGTAATTATCAACATTGACTAATGGTCATTAAACAAAGATGAAACTCAAAATGGACTTCTAATGCAACGGCTTTATAAATGCAGCAGCAGAAAGTCCACACCAAACCACAAGAAAATCTTGATTATATTGCATTTAAACATGATAGACTTCTTTAAGCATCCGGCATTTCGGGGAACCCAGAAGGTCAGAATAGTTTTTAAAAGCTGACGAAACTTAAAGATTCAAAGTCTGTATAGTGAAAAAGAAAGTGTTTGGTCAATTTTCATCAAATGTATTGATGAAGGTTATGAGGGATAACTACACTGTTATAAGAAGAGTGCTGTTCTTTGCAACCTCTGGTTTGAAAAGATTAAGTCACCACAATATAAATTACAATATATATCACTGGGAGACTTACAGAAACAATATACATCTTTAGGAGAATTACAATCATTGAACTTCATGAAAATAATCTAAAATGGATAATTGTGGCTATCTATGAAATATGGTAATGCAAATACAATGATAGCAAGTAAAATCAGAAGCAGGGAAGTCAATGTAGTAACCTGGAAATAGTGACTAAGAATTTATGCAAATTTTCCCATGTGTAGGTTATGGAAACATTACATTTGGTAAGCTGATTTGTTGTCTCTTATCTTGGGACATGGCCATTTCCACTATCTCACTTATGGGTTCTCTCTCTCTCCCCCCCTCTATATATGTATATATATGTATATAAATGTACATCATATATTTATCATATATTTTTATTATATTTCTATGATTGTATGATTTTCCAAAGCAATTTAGTGACCTACTTTCTTTACTTAGCTAATTTTATACATATCTACTCAAATAAATGAAGATAGTAATTCTTCCAGTTGATTTGTTCATTTGACTGAAATGAGATGGTTATATACATCAATATCATCAGTGTCAGAAGAAGCATTGGACCCAGGGATTACTGAACTTAAAATTTATGTAACTTGGAGTCTTGATACCTCATTAAAAAGTTAAATTATCTCTTGCCTAGACTGGCTTTTTCCTCACTTTTTCCCAGTACTATATCAAATGAATGATATATTTCTAGTTTTTTTAAATATTTATTCTTAATATCTTACTATATTATACCATACATACTTATCAGAGCATATAATTAATTTAATCTTAAAACACCTTACCTCATCATTCCCACCATGGAAATAGTATAAGAACTTTTCAACATTTATGATCATCTCCTATCAATTCATACACCATTTTCATTTATTTAATTTTCTCATCTCAGGAAGAGTCTATTGAACATTATTATATGAGCAGTTTTTGTTTAGTTTAACATACACTTCTACTGATTTATTTGATCATTATTTCTTCTTGTATGTATTTCAGTCCTTCCATTTTAGGTCATTTTTTGTTTTATTCCCGTTAAAGTACTCCCTTTAAAAGAAACTTTGGTAAAGGCATTTCAGTGGTTACCTGTCAGTTTAGGTTTCATCTTAAAATGTCTTCATTTTGCTCTCTAACTTGAAAGACAAAAACAAAGTATTCCTGTCTGCTGACATAAAGTCAATATTAAATTTACTAGTCTGTTTCTCACTAATAAAATAGCTGTAGCACTTTTAAATTGTGTTCTCTGTTAGCTTCTCATAACTTTGCCATATTAAACTGGTGCTCATTTTGAATATTGGTGGATTTCATAAAATTATTCCCTCACTAAACAATATATATTTTATAATATTGGGAAATAATTTTGGAGGTTGATTCTTATTTTTAATTAAAGTATGTTGTCAGCCTAATACAAATATATAGATAATTTACCTATCTTCTATCTCTGATATTATAGTGTTTATTATTTTACCATCTTCCTTAAAGAAAATTAAATGACCAAATGATGTATCACTAAGTGGGTATCTCTTGGAAAGAAAAGTCCATACTAACTGTGAAGTCTTGAGGTACTTCCTTATTTTACACACAGTTTCATTTACTTCATTTTCCATATATGCACTAAAACTTTGATAGTTCATCATAACACTTAAGAATTATTATGGGACTGAAATTAATAACCAGTTACAAATGATAGAAGCAAGCATCTTCTAAGAAAGATCAGTGTGATGATTCTTCCTTTCCTGAGTCCAGAAAAAAATAGTTTGTTTTTTACAGAAAACTATCAGGTTTCTTATTGGTAAATAAAACTAAAAAAATTTCACTATAGATTAGTCAAGAGAATTTTTAAACTCTCCTGTCCAAGCCCAAACTTTCAGTCAGGCCAAACCAAGAAAACTTAGAGTCAAATAGTTTTCTCTTTTATACTTTTCTGTGATGAAAACATGGACCCCATCATACTACCTCTCATTACCAGAGTGCAAGGCTGGAAGGTTTTAGCAATCATATAGTCTAAACCCTCATTTTTCAGGAAGGAAAATTAGCCCCAGAATGGTGATGCAAGTGGCTGAGAGGTAGCAAAGCTTGTTAACTTCATGGGTCAAGAGTGGAACCCACTTTTTTTTTCATGACACAACCTGCTTCTGTCCTTTCAGAAGCCTCAAAGCAACTGATAGAGAGTCTTAGCTCATTTGTATATGAAATACAGGTAACAGTTACCATGTCACTGAATTCTTAGAATACCAATATGTGATATTCACTGTTATTATCCCAATTCTACAGGTAAGCAAACTGAAGCACGGAAGGGTTAAGTAACTCACCCAAAGCTACACAGCTGATGGCCTGGCTACAAACTCATTAGTCAGGCCAGGAAACTGAGCTCTGAAATGACACATGGTGATGCTAATTTATTTGCTCAGATAAGGAGCTAATTTTGAAGAAAAGCCCTTGGTTTTAAGTAAGGTGAGAATTAGTTTTGTCTTGCCTTTTTTTAATTGCTGCTTGTTACTGAACACGTATGAAACAGTTTAAAATAAGATTTAGGTCCCTCCCTGTTTTAGAAAAGTCCTAAGAAAGAATTAAGTAGATGAAAGCTGAGATTTCATCCAGTTGGCTAGACTGAAAAAACCTAACTACTCCACAATGTATCCCAGGGATGAGAGTCAGTTGGATAATGCACAAATGTGGTCCAAAAAATAATGATAGAAAACAAATGAGAAAATGAAACAAAACAAAAAAACAAACAAAAACTATTCCACATAAAAGCCCCGGAGAGATGGAGAGAAGGTGGTAATTTCCGAGGTGGTCTTTGACTTTGAGAGTCAACTCCACTTCACCCCTTGAATCTAATCTGATCCCAGTTGGGAAGTTTTATGAAAACTTGCTTCCAAGTCCTGAAAAGCAGGCGTAGCAAGTGTCAGTGATTTTTAAAAAATTACCATGCTGGATTTTTATCAAAGGACATGTTAAGATATATAGGTGAATCTGAGTGGTAATGACTCCTACATCAATTTTCATTATATTTGCTAAAGGCATACAGTAACATTTCATACATTTTCATAAAGTGCTAGGAAAAATCACTGAGTTTAGGTAGAAACAAGTGAATTTTACCATTATTTCTGCCAAGAAACACCACTGTAGGCAAATTAGAATACAGTAAAATGAAGTATCTGGCTTGACCAGGGGTCTCAAAGTTGAGACCAAATCAAATCCATCCACAAAGATGCTTAATTGGGGCAGCATAGGGTTTTAAAATTTAGATTTTATTTGTCCTTAGGCAGATTGGCATTTCAATTGACCACGGGCACTACAGCACACATGTGTTTTGCATTTTCTGCCACACTGGCCCCTAATAATATGTGGGTATCTTATCTCCTGTATAGGTGTGGGATCTGTTCAAAAAGGCAGTTATGGAGCACTGAACTCCTATGAAGTGTGTGGAAGAAATCTATCCTAAATTAAATATGACCACTACAATTAATAAGGTAGATAAAATCATTGACTACAACTGTTCTTCCCTCTTAGTAACTATATCCTCTGCCAAGAAATGTCTTCATGTCATGTCTCTGTGAGCAGGCTACCCTTCTCTGCCTCCTGCATTTGAGTTTGGGCATAAGACTTGCTCTCCCAAATAGAGTAAGGCAGCATTGATGATGTGCTAACTTTCAGCCTAGTCCTCAAGAAGCCTTATGTATTTTTGCTTTCTCTCATGTACCTCTACCATTACTATGATAACAATATGATAGGGCTGATCACTAGTCTTAGGGGAGGATAGACACAAATAATATGCATTAGGAACATTTATTTTAAAAAATACATGTTCAAATTCACTGGACATCAAATACTGCAAATTAAATCCCTAAAGATCACATATACATATCCAATTAGAAATTAAAAAATACTATATGCCCAGTGTGTTTAGGTTAGGTTTTGGTTAGGTTTAGGAGTGAAGATATGTTGCTACCGTATTTTTGTAGGAGTGCAGATTACTTCCATCTTTCTGGATGACAGTTCAGAATACAGTATCAAAAGCATTAAAAATATTTATAGATTTTTTTAAACTAATCATTCCACATGAAGGAATTTTCCCTAACGTAAGATTGTACAAACCCAAAGGGTAGAGATCTTCATCATAGTTTTGTTTATAATAGCAAAATATTAAAAACAACAGTAGATAATTAAATGACCTGAAACATAATTGATTCTATAAAGCAATTAGGAATATTGTTATAGAAGCAAATGTACTGAATTAGAAACAAGCAGAAAAAGAATTAGTTAAGTTGCAAGGAAAAGAAAGTTACAAAATAATATCAAGAGTATTGTTGCACTTCTGTGAAAAATTATTCAAGTACAAGTCATGTAAAAATTAGAAGTCTATACCTTAAAATATGAAACAGGTAATCTATTTATTATCTGCACACTCTGATATTTTATAAATGTGTATTACTTGTGTGATGGGATGGCCCATCTTAAAGTAGTTGATTCAATGTCTTAGAGTATTTAGAGAATAGATAAAGACTCTTCTTCAGCTGTAAATTGAATCTTGAATTCCATTTCTGAACTTCTTTTTTTCCCTGTCTCCAGAACCTCTCTTCCCTTGTGGCTGTCCCCACTCTTGATCCTACTCTATTATTGTGTTTGCATTTAACAGTCAGGGGATCATTGTGTTTTGGTTTTCTCTCCTGCATTCACTGCTGAAACATAAAAAGGTAAAAAAAGCAACCTGAATTTTTTAAATTCACCAATATAATCATAATAAAAGTTTTCACTTCTCATTTTCTTTTTCTAAATACTTATATTTCAACTTCTAAATTATCCATATATCCTTAAAACAATTTCATTGTCTACAAAAAAAGAACCTTAGATCATAAACTTAACAATAAACACTTGGCAGTTTTAACCATTATAATACTATTCACACTTCTTGTTCACTACTGTTAACATAAGAGATGAAAGTAGATGGTCTGAATTTGCTAATGACCTTGCAGATATGAAAATTAATTTCACAATTCTATTTGGGTTTCTAAGAAAAGGCACTGAATCAAAAGTTTTTAGCATTATCTGGTCCAACCACTGCAAAGAATCTTAGGTCAGAAGACAAGGGCAGATCAATCTTGATTTCAGTAATGTTCTCATTGTTCTTCCCTGCTGTGAAATGTAATCAATGTCCAATCTTCTGAGATAACTATAACTATGTACCAATTTCACTGAGTGTTTTACTAAATATAGAATTTTACTTTATTTTGATTAGTGTTCTGTGATAATTTATATCAGTTTTCCATCTTTTTCTTAAAAGTGTTCATATTTACCTCAGTTGCTAAAACAACAATATAATTTCTTTTAATAAACCCTCAGTCATTGAGCTTAGAAAGTGTTCTCTTGTACTTTGAAAATTCAAAGTACAGATTCAGTCTGCTTGTTGTTTATGGCTTTAGGATAGTTTCAGTTTTTTCTGTAGTTCTCAAAAGAAAATAAATTTTAAATGTATAAAATAATTAAAAAGACCCTAGAAAGTAATAACTTCTGAGTCTCTTTAAGAATATCATTATTTCCCTATTTTAAACCACCAAAATAAATTTTAAAAACGTCTATGATACATAAGAATAAAATCCATTTAGAGGAGTCAGACAGGCTTCATTTGTAACATTAATTAATGTAGATATAAGGCTTTATCTAAGGACTACAAATTTCAATTTTTTTTATAGGATTCTAAGTTTAAACTAATAGTGTACAAGTATTTAATATTTTTCAAAAAGGTTTTAAAAATATGAACTTGATAGTTTAAGAAAGCATGAGATATAACTGCAATTTGAAGTGTTTTTCCATAGAAATTGACTTTTTTCCTCTCAATGTTGAATTGATATGTTAAATCAAATTATTTTATTTTGCCAATGTAAAGTAATTATATACTCATTTTCATTATCTGACTATCACCAGTTAACCAGCTGTATGGCTTTTGAGCTGTTATAATTCCACATTCCAATTATAAAAGAGATTTAAATATAATCTCAAGTATTCATGCATTCAACTATTCATTTATTCTGCCCTTCATTCAACAGTCATTTTAGAGTCTGTGTTCATGACAGACCCTGAAGATATTACAATGAACAAGGAAGAAATAGTGTTGCCATCTCAGAACTTACCTACTGATAGAAAAACCCAACCCTCAAACTCTTACATACATTTAGCTCTGTCCAAAATGTCCAGAGAAACATTAGATCTGCACCAAAAGGCCCTTGATATTTGGTCCTGTTCAAAAACCCAGGGAGATGTTTGGCCAATACTTAATGTAAATGCAGCTCTTCTGCTGGATCCTAACACTGACCCACCTACCTAACACCATGCGCCATTGCCAGCTGGCCTACTGAGGCAAGACTCTATGCAGCTACAATACAAGTATTTCACTTATAAAACATGATAGTTTTTTAATGTATTAATCTTGTGAACTCTCTGGGATGTTTTCTAAGCCTGGGCATGTTAAAAAAAAAAAAAATTATTCTCATCTGAGGGCATGCTTATTGATTTTGGAAGAGAAGGAGAATAGAAGAGAAACATTGATGTAAGTGAGAAACATCAGTTGGTTGCCTCTTGCTCACTCCCTGCCCAGGAACCAAACCTACAGCCTGAGCATGTGTCCTGACCAGGAATTGAACCCACAACCTTTAGGTTTATAGGATGACACTCCAACCAACTGAGCCACATGGGCCAGGGCTAAGCATAAGCATTGGGACAGACCCAAATATCAAGGATCTTAGGGTGTGGACCTTTCAGACAGGATCAAATATTTGCTGATAACCAAAACAACTGTAAAACAGTACAAGTAGAAAAGGTATAACAGGGTGCTATGGGGACACTGAGGAGTGACAACTGACTCCCTGTCCAAAGGAGGTTTCCCAGAGAGAGGTGATATCATTAGCATACGTCAGTCCCGCCTTTTCTCTCCTTTAATTTATACCTATTGGCTCTGGAGGCCTATGTCTGAATTTGAGAAATACAATGTTTGAGGTTAACAAGGGAGCAATATTGACAGTTTTCTAAAAGGCAAATTGATGATGTTCAAAATATTTATGTATTTGACCTAATGTGTGTATTCTAGGAATTAATCCTCAACAGGCGCTCACATATATAAACAGAAATTTATGCTCAGTGATATTTACTATAATAGCGAATGTTGGGAGAATCTTAACAATGAGGAATTAATAATAAATTATCAGGATATACAAAACTAAAAATCTAATGACCAGATAACTAACAGAAATAATGCCAAAATAAAATAAAGCAACATAAGACAAAGCTTTTCTACAATATGTACCACTTAAATACTAGGAAAAACAATATCATTAATTCCTTTAAAAATTATCTAGTTTTAAAACACATGTACACCATTTGTATCAGACCATTTTGTGTGTTTGGCAGCTGTATTCAACTCACTAATATTCTAAGCAATCAAAATAATTTACAGTACCTCATTGAGTCTATTTTACAAATTCACAGAAAAAAATGGCTATGTTGGTAGCTCCTAAAGTGGTAGAAATCTGTAGAATTGGGAGAAAATGAATACCAAACATTTTTAAGTATTTAACTCTCTGGAAGATGTAAACAGAGTAATTTATGCACATTATCTTGTTAATCCCTTGCAACAATAATAGCTCCTTGAGCAAGGTGATATTAATCTTTTTATATTGACCAGGATGAGGTTCAGACATATCAAGTTACTCTCCCAAGAAAAGGCAATGTCTGTCACAGTGCTCTAACCTGAAACCAGGGTGTGTGAATCTGCAACTCGAACTGTTATAGCGTACACATTATGATGATACCCATATCAATTATGAAGAAAGCGAGGTTCTGAATCGTGAAGAAACTGAAAGACCGTATGTAACATATAATATCATACAACTACTGAAGATACTGCTGATTTTCAAATCTATGTGCCTTAATGTTGAATCTCGTGTCTTTACCCCACTACATTTATCTATATGTTTGGGATACAGTGTCCTTTCAGACTCCAGCAATAGATGAATTTTCAAAAGTAAGTAAAGTGCAAAGGACTGTTCAAGGGAAGCCATGTTCCTCGTGGTTTTCCTACTAGCCTAACTCCATAACTTTAACAGGTAAACACGTTCCATCGTTGTTTTGGCCTGAGGTTCATTGTCCAGCAAGAAATCTCCAACACGAAACTCCAAAAACTACTTTTGACACTTATCAGTCACAGCAACTTCTCCACACACTGCACAAATATTCTATCTTGTTTTGCGTTTCAGTTATGTTTTTACCTTTCTTGAAATAATAGAGCATAATATGCTGAAAATGTTGCATATTTTCTTCTATCTTCAATATTAAAATAGCTATGCCAAAATTCACCAATTTTGATATTTTTAATGGATGCTGATACGGCAGCTGTCACAACACAATCTAACGAAATTATTTCAAATGAAGTTAAAGACACCTCAGCACCACTAGAGCTGTCTTACAGGAAAAAAAAAAAAACCCACAACAAATGACTATTTGGCCAACCCAACATTGAGGCTCAGTGCAAGTCCTTACCTGCTTTGTCCTTCAAAGTCTAAAGTTTAGACCCTTCTGTGTCATCCCCAAGGCTACGAGGTGCTACCTTCTTGGGCTCTGGATCTTTCTCACTCTCAGATTCCGAGGTCAAATGTCAGCAATCTGAACCATCTGAATGTATCTGATTTATAACAAACAAGTCAAAATAGATTTTAAGCAAATAAAAAGCATATAAAAACCTCAAAAGTCTTGCCTAGATAATTAGAAAAAAAACGACAGCAATAGCAGCAGCAACAAAGACATTACTTGTCAATTTCTCAATCGTCTGCTTACTCGTTCACCTGGAAAACAAAACTTCCACCCAGAAAGGGGACAACAATATTCTATACCTGATGAATGAAAGTAATGAGCTTCCTCCGCCTGTGGAAACTGGGCCAGCCACAACTGTGTCATCGCTGAGGTGGAAACCAATCATCACTCAGCCTATATTAATGTCATGATATCGTGATTGTGACTCACGCAATGGTCTGCTGCACACAGCAGTTCTCACAAACAAGCCCCGCATTCAGAATATGTGCTCAGGCAACTGGCAGAGGCAGCATAAATATTGATCGTCATCATAATTGCAGTTTATATTGGCATAATGTCCTCCTTATGAAGCATTTAAATCACTCTGAATATTTTCCTCAAATTTGTCTTAGTTCAAATACAGTTGTGACTGGTGTTTATCTCTACCATGATATGAAAAATAAATTAAAAGTAGAAACACAATTTGTGTTTGGGCAGGAAGGTAATGTCTAGCTTACTTAAGAAACAAACTGATGTTATAATCCTTTAAAAAAGGACTTGGCAGGTATTTATAATGTTGATGTAGCATTTTACTAGTAACAAGTCATCTTCATTTTATGGGCCCCTATCAGTGCATGGTTTGAATTGTAATAGTACTTATTTATAATTATTGTCCAAGTCACTTGTTTCTTTTTCTGATTCTCTTTTTCTGCCCTCATCCCAAGTTTTGAAATATAGTTAAACTTCAAAGTAGTTTCATAAAAACTTGGATATTGTATTCTAAATTGAGCTTATTCTATATATTGGGGCCAGTATGTCTATTTTTAGTCTCTGTTCTGCGTTTTGCCCATCTGCATTGTGAATTTCCTTTTCTCTACTGGATCATTCTCATCATACGCAAACACACTCCAGCATCTTCCATCATAAAACAAACTTGACTCTGGCATCAGCCTCCCAAATGCCAATCCCCTATTCACAGAGAACTTCTGAATTCACTTCCTTGCCTTCTATTCTCCCTTCCACACTTTCTAGTCCTTCTTCTTTCCTCACTATGCTACTGTTCTTTTCAAGTTCATCAAAAGCCCTGAAGATTAGCAATTAAAGTACACATTATTATACATGTGGGACATGGCCTCTCAGAAGACTTTGCCATAGGGGCCAAGACTTTTTCCATGACACACTTCCTTCTTGTCTTATGTGAAAACATCTTTCTTGTTTTTTTCCCTCCCTTCCCATCAGGTCCTTCACCATCATTTCAGCTAATATTTCTCTCAAAATATTTCTTAAATTACTTAACTCTCTTTCGCTAAGATTTTTTTCCTGAGGTTTTATCTTTTGTCTTTTGTGTGGAATGTATTCCCTTTTTCCCTCAATTTGCTTGACTCTCTCTCTGTTTGTTTACTTATAGTAGTTGGGACAACCACCTCTCCCAGGCTTGAAGGAGTTGCATTGTGTAGGATATGAAACTTATCACTCAACCCTGTCCCAGCCCCTGCTTGTCTCTCAAACCTTTGTGCTTGTCTAATGAGCCTATTATATTCTTAATGACTCACTGTAGTTGAAGTGTGCCAAGACCTGTCTGTCCTCAAAGGGTGGATTTCAGCACCTAGATTCAGGCTAATTGGAAGTCAGACCTTTAGGTAGCAGTTTTTAAAAGCATGCAAACATATATAGTCAGTCCTGTGGGACTGCAAGTGTAAGCCCCACTATCACCCGGGTTAGGGAGTCTGGAAGTGTCCCACAGGCAGAAACCATATAAACTACTAGGACCCCAGACATAAAAAGTAGGGCAGCTAAGGTACCAAAGCTCCCCTCCAGGAGATACCAGAGCTCTGAAACAGGGCAAGGGGGGAGCAGGGAGGGTAGCCCACCCTTCCTGGCCTCTGGGGAGGATGGCAGCTCTTAGATGCCTGTCCCTCAGGCTGCAGCTGTAATGAGAAGGTAATAGGCCACTTTCATAGAAAGACTGAGCTCCTAGCTCTGTTGCTTCTTGCTGTGCTTTGGCAGTGACAGCCATTTAAGAACACTTTTCCCATTGGTTACAGTCCTATGAGACCTGTGAGCATAACCCCTGCTGGCCACTAGAGCCAAGCAATGTGGAGGTGTCTCCTGGAGGTAGCCGCAAACATTGGTGATCCAGACACGAGTGTAAGCTCCTTTTTGGGAGATGGCAGTGAGCTGGAGTGAGTCCGAGGGTAAGTACAAAGATGGCATCCACCTGTCTCCATTCACTAAGAGTTCAAACCCTTCTATCATCAGGGAGAAGCTCCAGTTTTTAGTTCTCTCCTGATTGTGGGTCACCACGGCAGGGTTAGGGTTTATGGTGACATTGTTTCCCAGCCTCTTTTTCCGGTTCCAATGTACACCTTCTCTCTTTCACCCGGTGCATAGACATTGCTTAGACAGTTTTTAGTTTTCTTTTTTACAAGAGGTTGTTCCATACGTAGCTGTGTTTGGTGCATCTGTAGGTGGAGGTGAGCCCAGGAATTTCTTGCATCACCCTCTTAAACCAGAAAACCCCAAATGCATCTTACCTGTTGCACTGAGTCCAGAGCTCTGGCAGAGAGCCCATCTAGTCCTCTATATCCCGTCCTGCCTCATGGCTTTGCATACCATCCACAGAGGCTCCTTACTCTTAAATCTATATTTGCATCTCTCACCTCTTCTCTGAGTTTCAGACTTAATTCCTCACCTGCTTACTTGACAACTCTACTTGGGTGTCCAAGAAACCTTACAAACTTACCATTTGCCAAACGAAAGTGTTGTATCTACAATCTCCCTAATATTTTCTGCCTCATTTCTATAAACAATAACACCATTTACCAAATTTTTAAGCCAAAATAACCCCCATGAATCTCTTTAGGAAGAGAGAAATTTATCTCCAAAATAGGTATGTCCACTTTATTTCATGGCTACCACTCCCGTCCGAGCCATGCCATCTCTCACCTAAGCTGCCACCAATCCTACTATTGGTCACCCTCCAATCATGACCTTCTCTCCAACCCAGTGTTCTTACAGCAAACACAGTGAGCTTTTTTAAAAAACAATTTTATTTTTCAATTTGCACTTCACATTATTCTGTTAGTTTCAGGTGTACTGAGTAGTGGCTAAACAATCATATACTTTACAAAGTGATCCCCGCAATATTTCAGGTACCCACCTGGCACCATGCTTAGTTATTTCAGTATTATCGACTATATTGTCTATGCTGCACTTTACATCACCATGACTATCTCGAAACTGCCAATCTGTACTTCAACTCCTTTTACCTTTTCTACGCAGTCCCCCACCCGCCTCCCCTTTGGCATTCATCAATCTCTTCTGTGTGTTTATAGCTCTGCTTCATTTTGTTTGTTCATTTATCATGTTCTTTAGATTCTACATATAAGTAAAATCATGCAATATTTGTCTTTCTCTGGATTATTTCACTTGATACAATAAATAAATAAATATAGCTCAATACAAAATACAACTCAATACAAAAGAAATAAACAGCCTAATTAAAAAGTGGGCAGAGGACCTGAATAGACACATTTTCAAAGAGGACATACATTTGGCCAATAGACGTATGAAAAGATGTCCAACATTACTAATCATCAGAGAAATGCAAATTAAAACCATAATGAAGTATCACCTCACACTTACAAAAAGGCTACTGTCAATAAATCAATGAACAAGTGTTGGCAATGATGTGGAGAAAAGGGAACCCTAGTGCACTGTTGGTGGGAATGCAGACTGGTACAGCCACTGTGGAAAACAGTATGGAGTTTCCTCACGAATTAAAAATGAAACTGCCTGATGACCCAGTGATCTCACTTCTGCATATATGAGAGGGGACTCCCACAAAACCCTGAAGTGATCTTGGATAACCCTTTGTAGTAAAGGCTTCCTCAGCTAGGTGAGTGTTCTAGAAACCCATCTGTATCTGTGTACCAGCTGGCATTGTTGTGAGAGGTCACATTCAGCTTTGTTTGCCCATTTCATGATGGGTGATTTATGAGCACACCTGCCCACACCGTGCTGAGTGTTCAGCAGTTTTTGATCAAAAACAGCGTGACTTCTCTGTCCCACCCTCCCTATTTATCCAGTTTCACCCCAAGCAACATTATTTTGTTTCCCCAATGAAAACAGTCTTCAAAGGGAAGTGGTTTGCCCATGTGGAAGAGGTGAAACAAAAAAATGGCAGAAGCACTAAAGACATCAAAATCAACAAGTTCAAAAACTGTTTGGAGCAGTGGGAAAAATGTCTTGACAGGCGTATTGCATCAAATGGAGAGTAATTTGAGGGTGACTGAAGTTTAAACATGTAAGAATAAATACACAATTTTTTATAAATAAATTCTGGTCTTTTTGGATCCCCCCACTTATATTTGAAGAAATCCCAAACACTAATTCAAAAGAATATATGCACCACTATGTTCATTGTAGTATTATTTACAATAGCTAAGATATGAAAGCAATTCAAGTGCCCATCATTAGATGAGCAGATAAAAAAGAAAGGGTACATATATTCACAATGGAATATTACTCAGCAATAAAAAAATAATAAAATCTTGCCATTTGCAACAATATGGTTGGAACTAGAGGGTATTATTGTAAGTGAAATAAGCCACAGTATACTTTTTAATAACAAAACTCAGAACATGATATTTTCCTACTCCCTTTGATGGCTTCCCATATCCTTAAAGTTTAAGGTATACAACATATTGATAGGATACATTTATACTGAAATACGATTGCTACTGTAACATTAACTAATAACTCTATCAAATAATTATCATGTATTCTAGTGGTGGGAAAAATTAAAATCTAGTCTATTAGTAAGCTGGATATTTATAACATTTTTGTTGCCTAAAATCACTGTACTCTGTTAGATCTCCGGGATTTATTTATATACCAGTTGCAGATGTTGATAAGTTATCTCCTTATCATAACATAAAATTTTTGTTAGGATTAAATGAGAAAGATGATGAAAACTTCTTGACAGTTCCTGCATTAGAAAGCATGCCATAAATGATAATTTATTACTTTATCTGATCTTTAATAGGTTTCTATTCTGAGGGGAGAAATGTCCTACCATATTCTTTCAGAATTACTTTTAATTATTTCTGAATAAAGCAAATTAAAATGAATAAACTTATTTGATCCATTTGCATGGTATTATTTAAATAGCAGCAAAACCCACTTCTAATTTTTGTGTGTGTGATGTCAGTCTCTCTAGTAAAAGACCCTAACATCCAGATATTCCGTGCATTTTGCTAGTACTTCTATCACTAGTCTGGATAATCATGACAAAGTAAATGTTTTCTTCTAATTTCAATCTTGAGGCCATCTATCTCTGAGGTGTCCACAACACATAACAAACCAGGAATTAAAAATCCAGGAAGAATAAAGTTAAGTGAGCTGTTCTAAAATTTTCATTTTTCTACTTAATTTTTTAAGAAAAAAATAGTGTTAACAAATTTACCATTACGGTAAGCCATATCCAGGCCTTCTTCACTGAATGCTCAAGTAAGCTGAAAGACATCTGGGAAACCAAATTTTGGAAGTACCTAGGTTATGTAAAGATAGCACAACAAAATTATCGTCATAATGTAATAACATGGAGGAGATAAAACAATTTGGAAAATCTTTTTTGACCTTGACAAATTCTGGCTCCAATTTCATTATTTGGCTTCAAATTGGAAAACCCTATTATGTACAGATCTTACCCTGGCCACTTAAAGTGGAGAGATAGCACAGGCTTTACTGTGGAGATACTCAAGGGCACAGATGCAGAAGAGAAAAGCGTGTTTTTAAAAGTTCGATATGTTCTTTTTAATAGACCATATTTTAGATTACAAAGAATAAAACCTTAAAAGCTATGTGTAATACATAGTACACTGTAGGAAAAAATTCACCTTCTTAGGTCCTTTTTCCCCAAAAAATGGTACTTATATAAGCCTCTTAAAATATTGAAGACGATGTCTCAGGTTTATAGCACTAACCCATCCATGTCTGGAGTGTGGCTCCTGAATTACTCATAAGAAACCTTGTGATTACCCACATAATAGAATGGAGAACATTTTTTAAATAGAAAGAAATGATCTGAAATATTTGATGGAAATCTTGCATGAGCACAGAGGCAAAGACTAATATGAGCAATGTGTACCCAATGAAATTTGAGATTTACTTGGAAAAGAAGAGGTTTAAATGCCAAGGGATGATAGAAGATACTATTGAATGTGTACTTGGAGGCCCCAAAGCATAGGGCTGTGAATGTAGAATTAAAATTTTTGGAGTAGGTAGAAGAGGGTAAAGGGGATTTATAGAGTGACAGAAAGAGACTTGACTTTGATCGGTGAGCACGGAATGCAATATATGGATGATATAATATAAAATTGTACACTTGAAACCTATATAATTTTATTAACCAATATCACCCCAATCTATTCAATAAAAATTACACTAAAGTAACAAAAAATAATACCAATACAATTACATACAGTACTATGGTATACTATGGTACTGGTTTATGTATTTAGTACATTATACTTTTTAGTCATTATTTTAGAATGTATTCTTTCTACTTATTAAAGTTTGAGGCCAAATATATGGTGAAGAAAGATAATTTGACTTTGGGTGGTGGGCACACAATTCAATATACAGTTTATTTACCACAGAAATGTAGACTTGAAACATATTACCCTATTAACCAATGCCTCCCAAATAAATTTAATAACTCTTTTCTTTAATAAAGAAAAGAGTTTGCTGTAAAAAAAAGTTGGGAGTAAGTGGGAACCTACTAAGGATTTCTCTCATAATATATTACTATGGAAAAGATTGCAGCATTTTAAACTACTTGTGAGCACAATGTGGTACCCGTTTTTTCCAAAGACATGATTGCAACCAAACTGAATCATGGTATTTTGTTTTCTTTTCTGAGTCAAGAGAAGTTTCCATTATCATAGCCTTATTAATATAGATCTGTGTTTCTAGGGTTTTTTTTTTTTGTCTGTTTTTAGGACCCTTTTACACTTATTTTAGTCTGCTCAGAATGTCATAACAAAGTACCTTAGGCTGGGTGGTTGGAACAATGGAAATTTACTTTCTCACACTCTGGAGACAGGATGTCTGAGGTCAGGGGCCAGCATGGTCAGGTCCTGGTGATGGCTTTCTCTCTGCCTTGCTGACGGCTGCCCTCACCTTGCGCTCCCACTGGGCCTTTCCCTCGTCTGTGTGAGTGAGTGAGTGTGCAGAGAGAGAGAGAGAGAGAGAGAGAGAGAGAGAGAGAGAGGGATTGAGAGTTTTCCCTGTTCTCTTATAAGGTCACCAATTCTATCAGGTTCGGACCCCACCCTAAGACCTTATTTAATCTTAATTACCTCCCAAAAGCTTAACACCGGATAGAGTTGCATTAGTGGTTAAACTTTAACATGTATTTTGAGGGTACACAATTCAGTCTATAGCAATACTTTAAAGATTATTGCAGATCCCAAAGAGCTTTTGTTTATTTAGGTCAAAACCATTTGCTATGTCAGAAAAGGAAACTAAGAAATTTTAAAAACAGAATATGTTGCGGACCATTCAGCCTGGTTTCAGGAGTTGTAACCCTCACCCCATGGAGAGCTGTGTAAGAGCCTAGGGACCCACTTCATCTGGGTCTGTTCTGTCACGAGGACGTGACCTACTAAGGAGACAAAGCTTATCTCCCTGGCAGGAGCATTGCTTCTGCCTCATCCATCCCTGGCCCCAATGCTTGGTTGGCAGTCAATGACAGGTAAGACTCCTCATGGGAGGGTCAACCTAAGCCAGACACAACCACTTGGGATGCCTCATGGAAGGACTCAGGGAGGCTGCAGCAAAAAGGATGTGATGGACCCTCGCCCCCCGGCTATTCTGACATAGCCCAAGTCCTCATTTCCATCTCGGAGATGTCTCCTGCTTCCTAATCAGGCTTAAAGCCTGAAACAATGAGGGCAAGTGGTGCAGCCCTGTGCCGGCCCGGATGGCTCCCTGGGTGATCGGGCATAAGAAAGAATTCCTAAAGTCCTGTGAAACCTGCTTTGCTAAGGGTGCACTCACTTAAGTGATAAGTGTCCCAGGAAGAAATGAGATTGCCTCCCAAAGTTTTACAACTGCCTTTCCTGACAGACACTGACTCAGATTAAGACCTCAGATTGCTTTGAAATGTTAACCATTGTTTGATCCTTGCTGCCTGACATACCTGTATTCCTGTGTATTTGAGCCCAATAAAAGCCTAGTGAGGAAGGGGCTCTGGGTCATTCTCCTCTGAGAGTTTAACCACCTTTCCTCCCCAAGCAGTCATGTCTTGGTAGTTTTTATTTTCATCCGTGACAGAGGGATGGGGCTCTGCGGGCAGAGCCCCCCCACATCTGGCGCCCAGGACAGAGGCCCCCGCAAGAATACACAGTGCAAATTTCATTAGCTGTCTAGAAAATTCTGCTTTACACTTACAGGAAAACAGAATGACAAAGGGAAATAGAACTTCAGTATTTTTATGAAAATGATTTTGACCTTCCAGATACCATGAAATCATCTTGGGATTCCTTGGGTTCTCAAATAAACTTTGAGAACCAATCACTTAGAAGAAAGTTGAGGACCCTTCATATATTTTTTTAAATAAGCAATTCTTCCAAATAGAAGGTGTTATGTAATTTTTCATTTTGGCAGTTATCACAGAGTCTAAAGATTCCCTTTTTAGTTCAAAGTTAATACAGAAAACCTTCCTTTCCCAGTTCACACGGCGAGTGAAATAAGTGGAAGAAGCAGAATACAAAATGTATACATAGCATGATAGTAATTTTGTTTTTAAAGTCTGTAAAAATGAAATAAAATGCTATAAGGACTTCTATTAAAAAGTTAACAATTTTCTTTTTCATTCTTTTATTTTCCAACTTTTTTTGCAATGAACATATTTAAATTACAATAATTATGTACTTTTTCTCCCAATTACTTTGTAAGCTCCAAAGGACCAGGGATACCTATGCTTCATTTTTTCCTTGCCATGGTTGACAAGTTGCCAAATAAATCAGTGAGCAACAACAACAACAGAAATAACAACACACAGAAATTACCAGTAAGTCCCCCACCCTGACACTGCCATTTTGATACACAAACCCAAAGGCAGTTATAAGCTTCCATTCTTATCTTTATGACAGCCTACTCTCCTCTTAGAACAAATCAACTCCAGGGCTGTGCTCGGGGATCAGACAAAAGATCGGCAGATTTAGATTTTACCAGGAATGGAAGAATACTTATGTCCTCATTTTCTTTCTTTACATCAAATTCTTGTCAATCTTATGTGTCTGTGCACACACACACATACACACAAACACTATCTTGATCTTCAAACAGAGCAAAGCATTCATCGAAACTATTTTAATATGAAAAGGCCACTGTAGGATTGAATTCCAAATTCTTAAAAAGACACTAGTTTCTATAATGGCTCATTTCTTCTAGTACTGGCTGTGATTTTTCTTATCAAATGTCATTGAATGTTTTGCCACCAAAGATTTGGTCTTATCTTTTTATAATTTTATGTAATCTCTAAGTATTTCTTCCAATATCAGCAATTAAAATACTTGGAACAGAGCTTCATTCTGGAATAATATTCTCTTCTTAGAAAGTTATTGTTTTAAATAATTATTAAAAACACTGTGAAATTTTGTACCAAGCCACTGCAAAAATGTCTTTCAGTCAATTGATATGTGGGGAAAATATGTATATTCCTTTTGCATATCAGAATTTCAATATTATGTTGACTTTTAAAGTCCTAATAAAAATAAAGTTTCCATTTTGACAACTTGGGTCAAATTAATAGAAACAAAATGCTTGAAATAAAGGTAATTTAGTAAATAAATAGCAGGACTTGGGGTTGGAAAGACACTAATTCTCAGTATAAAAGAATTCCAAATATGCAACCATGAATATTTTATTCCCCATTTTAAGCAGATGTTAAGATAAATGATGTGGATCCTCCAATCTATTTTATGATTGTGTCTTTAAGAAATAATTACTTCCATGTACTCAATTATCGAGCAGTATCAACAAGAGTTTACCTCCTTCAGAAAGGCATTACAAATGGAAATTATAGATAAGCTATTCAACAATGAAATTGCAAACTGTTTTGTTTGACACTAGATTTTCCTAGATAATGAATGTGTCTTACTCAAGAAGTTAGGATATGTAACTGCTGTAATCAGAGAGTGGCCAAGTTAGCAACTGAGTAATAAAAATCACATATTTTTAAAGTTTTGAGTACAGTTCATAGTATGCATGTCGATTTTAGTTATTTTTTACACAAAAGAAATGCTTCTTTAAGAAAGCAAGTGACTTCATTGTAATTTTTGTGGTTAGAGAATGGAAAAGTGATAATTGTATCAATTCTCTTTATTTCTCTCAATCCAATCTTGCTTTTTATCTTCTTCCTAATTAGTCTAGGGAAAAAATCTGATTATTTTTCTTTCTAAAATCCACTCTGGTTGCAAGAATAAAAAAATATTAGGATGGTTGAACAGCTCACTATTCTTCTGGTTCACTTAGGAATATTTAGAAATATCCTTAAAAACCCAAATCACCTAGATTACTTCCATCTTGAGAAACCAATTAATTTATTGTATTCTGCTTTGTTCCATTGGGCAATGTTTCATAGCCCAAATTATCATTCTAAAGCATTATTTTAAAGGCCAGAATGAGGAAAATAAATAAACACAAAGTCTTTTGCTTCATGGTTGCAAACAGATACCAAGTTAAGAGAGATCTGATATATCAATAGCAGGAGGCAGTTCTGAATGCTAAATCAAATTACACCTTTTTCTGTTGGGATTTCAACATCTGCCTCTGTGTAGATTGATTAGAATAAAGCAGGCCATCAGAGGCCCTTTGTCTGTGTTTGACTGGGTGAAACAGCTGACAAGTGGCCATCAGATTACCCACAGAGGGACAGCTGCAAGATAGGAGTTTGACAGCTGACTTCATTATAATTCCTACACTGCAGACTAAAATGGATTGGTCCTTTAATTGAGCTGGGCCAGCAAACTGCCCAAAGAGGAAATGGAAGGGAAAAATGGTTGGATACTGATAACAGGGAAGGTAGCAGGTGAATACCACTCTAGGACAGAGTAGACAGGAGCAGGAAACCCCTGCAAAGAAATGTTTTGGTATGTTGGGAATTTCAAGCACCATATTGAAATTTCCGTAACTTGGCTATTGAAATGTTGTCAAAAGTTCTTTTATTAATCAGGAAACTTTTGTTTCCCTACCAGGCAATATCCAAAATATTTGCCTGTCACTTCCTTTCTCACATGTTTTTGAATTCTAAGTAGAAAAAATAAGTTTCTTTGAAATGACTATCAACAAGTATGTATTAAAAAAACAAAGAAGGTTCGCTATGGTTAATAGGACTCTGAATAGAATCTGATAGAAAAAAATACAGATTGTCAAATTGTGATTCAGTATGTATACATATAATTAGGAACATGAAAGAGTATAAGGTTAAATATTCTTGTGAAATGTTGCAATCTAAAATATCAAAGACAATTGATACACTACTTTGTACTAAAAAGTACAAAAAGATACTTTAAAACTAAAAAGATAATTTAAAACTACATGTATTGTGAAAGTGTTATAGATTTTCACAGAGGGAAAATAACTCTGCAATAGTTTTTAACATAAACACCATACACACACTCACATACTCCTGTTCCTCAAATCCTTCCGCACTGACTCTTTTTTGTAATTTATTTATTTTTATTTTTTATTTAATCTTTATTATATTTTTCCATGACCTTTTAGCCCCCTTACATTATGTGCCTCCCCCCGACCACACCACTGTTGTCTATATTCATGAGTCCTTTGTTCTTTGTGCTCAATTCCTCCACCCCATTCTTCCCCCTCACCACTGTATGTCATCTGCTCTCCATCTATGAGTCTGTCCCTATTTTCCTCATTGACTCAATTTGTTCATTTAACTTTACATATGAGTGAGATCATATGGTATTTGTCTTTCTCTGACTGGCATATTTCACTTAGCATAATGTTTTCCAGGTCCATCCATACAGTCAAAAATGGCAAACTTTTCTTCTTTTTTATGGCCAAGTAGTATTCCACTGTGTAAATTATAGTAGTTTTTATCCACTAATCTGTTGATGGACACTTGGGCTGCTTCCATATGTTGGAAATTGTAAATGATGCTGCAATGAACGTAGGGGTGCTTCTGTTCTTTCAAATTAGTGTTTTGCGTTCCTTTCAATACATTCCCAGAAGTGGGGTTGCTGGGTTGAAAGGCAGATCCATCTTTACATCTCTGAACTATCTCCACACTGCTCTCCATAGTGGCTATTCCATTCTGCATTCCCACCAACAGTGAGAAAGCATTCCCCTTTCTCTACATCCTTGCCAGCACTTGTTTGTTGATTTATTGATGGTGGCTATTCTGACAGGTGTGAGATGGTATCTCATTGTGGTTTTAATTTGCATTTCTCTGATGATTAATGACTTGAGCATCTTTTCATATGTCTATTGGCCATCTGTATGTCCTTTTCAGGAAATATCTTTTAGTCCTTTGCCCATTTTTTAATTGGGTTGATTATTTTTTTGGTGTTGAGTTTTATAAGTACTTTGTGAATTTTGAATATTAACCCCTTATCAGGTGTATTGGCAAATATGTTCTCCCATTCTGTGGGTTGTCTTCCTATTTTGTTGATGATTTCTTTTGCTGTGCAAAAACCTTTTAGTTTGACATAGACCCATATATTTATTTATTTATTTTTTTTGTTTGTTTTCTTTGCCTGGCGAGATATATCCAATAAAGTATTGCAATGAACAATGTCTGAGATTTTGTTCCCTATGTTTTCTTCTAGAATTTTTAAGGTTTCAGGTCTAACATTAAGTCTTTAATCCATTTTGAATTTATTCTTGTATGTGTTGTAATAGGGTGGCTTAATTTCATTGTTCTTTTCATATCTGCCCATTTTTTCCAACACCATTTACTGAGGGTTTTTTGTGGGTTCATTTCTGGACTCTCTGTTCCATTTATCCGTGTGCCTGTTTTTATGCCAGTAACATGCTGTTTGGATTAATATGGCCTTATAATACTGTTGGATATTAGGTAGTGTGATTCCTCTACTTTGTTCTTCTTTCTTAGGATCACTGTTGCTGTGTGGGGCCTTTTGTGGTTCCATATAAAGTTTTGAAATATTTGTTCTAGTTCCGTAAAATATGTCATCGGAATCTTGATATGAATTGCATTCAATCTATAGATTGCTTTGGGTAGTATAGACATTTTAATGATGTTAATTCTTCTTATCGGTGAACACAGTATGTGCTTCCACTTCTTTGTATCTTCTCAATTTCTTTCTTCAGTGTCTTATAACTTTCCAAGTACAAGTCTCACATACTTGGTTAGGTTTATTCCCAGGTATTTATTTTTTTGTAGCAATTGTGAATGGGATTGTGTTCTTAATTTCCCTTCCTGTTAGTCTGTTATTGGCATATAAAAAATAACTGATTTCTGAATATTAATTTTGTATCCTGCTACTTTGCTGAATTCATTTTTCAGTTCTAGTAGTTCCTTGGTGGAATTTTTGGAGTTCATTATATACAGAATCATGTTATCTGCAAATAAAGGCAATTTTACTTCTTCCCTTCCATTTGGATGCCTTTCAGTTCTTCTCTGGTTGCTGTGACTAGCACTTCTAGTACTATGTTGAATAAGAGAGGTGAAAGTGGACATCTCTGTCTTATTCCTGATCTTAAGGGGAACACTTATAATTTTGCCCATTGAGTATAAGACCCACAGTGGGTTTGCCATATATGGCCTTTATTATGGTTAGGTATATTCCCTCTTATTCCACTTTGCTGAGAGTTTTTATCATAAATGGATGCTGGAATTTATCAAATACGTTTTCTGCATCCATTGATATGTGGTGAATCATGTTTATTGATCTGTGAATGTTGTACCAACCTTGCATTACTGGAATAAATTATACTTGATAATGTCATATGATCTTTTTATGCATTGCTGTGTTTGGTTTGCTAATGTTTTTTGAGGATTTTAGCATCTATGTTCATCATAGCTATTAGCCTATAATTTTCTTTCTTTGCAGTGTCTTTATCTCATTTTGGAATAAGGACAATGCTGCCTCATAAGATGAGTTTGGGACCCTTCCCTCCTCTTGAATTTTATGAAATAGTGTAAGAAGGAGAGGTGTTAGTTCTTCTCAGAATGTTTGGTTACATTCCCCCCTGAAGCCATCTTGTCTAGAGCTTTTGTTTGTTGGGAGATTTTTAAATATATATATATTTTATTGATTATGCTGTTACAGTTGTCCCATTTTTCTCTCGCCTTTATTCTCCTCTGCCCTGTATCCTCCCTTCCCACCATCATTACCCCACCTTAGTTCATGTTCATGAGTCATAGGTATAAGTTCTTTGACTTCTTCATTTCTAATACTATTCTTAAACTCCCCCTATCTATTTTGTACCTAACATTTATGCTTCCTTATCCGCTGTACCTTTTCTCCCATTCTCATACCTCCTCTCCTGGCTGATAACCCTCCATGTGATTTATTTCTGTGAATCTGTTGGGAGATTTTTGATTACTGCTTCAGTTTCACTGGGTGTAACCTATCTATTCAGATTCTCTGATTCTTCCTGATTTAGTTTCGGAAGATTGCATGTTTCTAGGAATTTATCCCTTTCATACAAGTTGTCCAGTTTGTTGGCATAGAGTTATTCTTAATATTATCTTACAACCCTTTGAATATCTTTGGTGCCAATTATTTCTCTTCTTTTACTTCTGAATTTATTTGTTGAGGTCCTTTCTCTTTCTTTCTTGATGATCTGGTTAAAGGTTTGTCAATCTTTTTTATCTCTTCAAAGAACCAGCTCTGGGATTGATTGATCTTTTATGTTGCTTGTTTAGACTCTATTTTGTTTACTTCTGCTGTGAGCTTTATTATTTCATTCTTTTTACTCATCTTGGGCTTTGTTTGTTATTCTTTTTTTTAGTTCCTTTAAGTGTGAAATTAGATTGTTTATATGAGATTTTCCTTTCCTTTTCTTGTTTTGGACATAGTTCTGTAATGCTATGATTTTCCCTCTGAATGTTGCTTTCCCAGGGTCCCACAGATTTTGGATTTTGTGTTCTCATTATCATTTTTTTCCAGGCCTCTTTTGGTTTCTCTCTTAATCTCATTGTTGACCCATTCATTGTTTAAAAACATGCTATTTAGCTCTATGTGTTTTCGTGTTTTTCAATTTTATTCTTGGGGTTGATTTTTAGTTTCATAACATTGTTGTCAAAGAAGATGTTTGATATCACAAAATATTCTTAAATTTATCGAGACTTGTTTTCTGTCTTAATATGTGGTCTGTCCTAGAAAACATTCCACGTGGACTTGAAAAGTACATATATTCTGTTGCTTTGTTATGAAATGCTCTGAAGATATCAATTAAATCCATTTGATCTAGTGTGTTGTTTAAGGCTGTGGTCTTCTTGTTGATTTTCTGCCTGGAATATGTATCCATTGAAGTCAATGGGGTGTTAAAATCCCCAATTATGACCATATTTCTATCAGTCTTTCCCTTTATGTCCATCAAGGTTTGCTCTATATATTTAGGTGCTCCTATGTGGTGTGTGTAAAAGCTTACTAGGGTTGTATCTTCTTGTTGGATAGTTCCCTTTACCATCTATAGTGTCCTTCTTTGTCTCTTTACTTTGTTTTTAAAGTCTATATTACCTCATTTTTTTTCTTTCCACTTGCATGAAATATCTTTTTCCATCCCTTTACTCTTAGTCTTTGTCTATCGTTCAATCTGAGGTGTCTCTCTTGCAGGCAGCATATATGTGGGTCTTGTTTTCTTATCCATTCAGCTACCTATGTATTTTTGTTTGGGCACTTAAGCCATTTACATTTAAGGTGATCATTGAGAGATATGTATGTAGTGCCATTTTATTGTTAGACTGTTTTCAACTTTTTTTTTTTTTTTTTACTTTCGCTTTTTCTTCTTCCTAAAGCAAGCCTTTTAACATTTGTTGCAGTACTTACTTGGTTTTAACAAACTCATTTAGCTTTTCTTGTATGGGAAGCTCATTATTTCTACTTCAATTTTATTTTTAATACATTTTATTGATTATGCTATTATAGTTGTCTCATTTTTTCTCCCCTTTATTTCCTTCTGCCCTGCACCCTCACTCCCACCAGCATCCCCATTAGTTAATGTCCATGAATCATACATATAAGTTCTTTGGCTTCTCCATTTCCCATATTATTCTTAATCTGCCCCTGTCTATTTTGTACCTACCAATTATGCTTATTATTCTCTGTAACTTTTCTCCCATTCACCCCACCTCCCACTGATAACCCTCCATATGATCTCCATTTCTGTGATTTGGTTCCTATTCTAAATGTTTGCTTAGTTTGTTTTTGGTTTTTTGTTTTGTTTTGTTTTTTTAGGTTTGGTTGTTGATAGTTGTGTTTGTTGTCATTTTATTGTTCATATGTTTGATCATCTTCTTTTTCTTAGATAAGTCCCTTTAACATTTCATATAATAAGGTCTTGGTGATGATGAACTCCTTTAACTTGACCTTATCTGGGAAGCACTTTATCTGCACTTTCATTCTAAATAATAGTTTTGCTGGATAGAGTAATTTTGGATGTAGGTCCTTCCCTTTCATGACTTTGAATACTTCTTTCTAGCCCTTTCTTGCCTGCAAGATTTCTTTTGAGAAATCAGCTGATAGTCTTATAGGAACTCCTTTGTAGGTAACCGTCTCCTTTTCTCTTGATGCTTTTGAGATTCTCTCCTTATCTTTCTTCTTGAGTAATGTAATTATAATGTGCCTTGGTGTGTGTTTCCTTGGGTCCAACTTCTTTGGGACCCTGAGCTTCCTGGACTCCTGGAAGTCTGTTTTCTTTGCCAGATTGGGGAAGTTCTCCTTCATTAGTTTTCAAATAAGTTCTCAATTTCTTGCTCTCCCTCTTCTCCTTCTAGCAGCCCCATGATTTGGATATTGGAATGTTTAAAGTTTTCCCTGAGGTTCCTAAGCCTCTCCTCATTTTTTGTAATTCTCATTTCTTCATTCTGTTCTGGTGGAATATTTACATCTCCCTCTGCTTCAAATCATTAATTTGAGTACCAGTTTCTTTCCCTTCACTGTTGATTCCCTGTATATTTTCCTTTATTTCACTTTGCATAGCCTTCACTTCTTACTCTATTTTGTGACCACACTGAACCATTTCTGTGAGTATCCTGATTACCAGTGTTTTGAACTGTGCATCTGATAGGTTAGCTGTGTCTTAACAGTTTGGTTCCATTTTTTTGGAACTTTGATCTATTCTTTCATTTGGGCCATATGTTTTTTATCTCAGCACTTCTGTTATGTTCTAAAGGGAGGAACCTTAGGTATTCATTAGGGTCAGGCAACCTGGGTCTCTGTCACATGATGCTGTACGTGGGGTAGCAGTCTGAAAGATAACAATGCCACTTGCTTTGCTCTCAGCTAGCTTTCAGTCACTTTCCCCACTTCCCACAAGCAAATTGAGCCCTTTTGGTGCTGATTGTTCAGGTGTGTGGGCTTGTGTACCTTCTAGGACCTTGCAGATCTCTCCAATGAACTCTCCTATGAGGCTGGACATTTCTCCCACAGCCAAAATTCCCACAGGTTTTTCCAGACATTGGTTTTGAGGCTTTATTTCCCCATGCTGGAACCCTGGGTTGTGCAGTCTGTCTCACTCCCCAGTTGTTCCTCTAGGTTTATCCACACATGAATGTGGGACCTCCTGATTCACCAGCCATGTCCTTGCCACTTGTCCTCTCAGCCCCAGCTGCTCGTCTCTGCACCTCCTACCAGTCTGGATGAATATTTTGTCTTTAACTCCTTGGTTGTTGGATTGCCATACAGTTCGATTTTCTAGTGGTTCTGACTGTTTTTTGTTTTTAAATTTGTTGTTATACTTTTTTTGGTTATGTGAGGAGGCAAAATGTGTCCACCTACACCTCCATTTTGGCTGCAAGTCTATAAATATTCTCCTTCAATTTTGATTGATAGCCTCACTGGGTAAATTAGCCTTGGTTGTAGGTCCTTGCTTTTCATCACCTTGAATATTTCATGCCACTCCCTTATGGCCTGAAAAGTTTTTGTAGAGTAATTAGATGACAGTCTAATTGGTGCTCCCTCTTATGTAACTACCTCCTTTTTCTCTCGCAGCTTTTAGAATTTTTTCCTTATCTTTAAGCCTTGTCATTTTAATTATGATGTGTCTTGGTATATGACTTCAGGCTGTTCCTTCAGTTCTTTCCCCAGAGCCACCCCCTCACTGATTCTCCTCAAGCTTCTCTAGTCCACTCTGTCTTCTCTCTACCAAAGCCAGGGTAAGTGGCTACAAATGAAATTTTGTGTGTCAGTCTTTTAAGAGGCATGCTGAGTCTCCAGCCACCTCTCCCTGGAAGACGGAAACCCTGCTGCTTTTCACAGCTGGATATTATCTAGGTTCCTTTCCAGTTCTGGTATCATAGGCTGGGGAACCCAGCTTGGAGTTTAGATCCCCAACTTCTCAGGGGAACTACCCAGATACTGAAATATCCCTTTGGATCTTCAGCTGCTGCCTGTGGGAGCCCAACTAGCCTTCTCACACCTCCTCCACACTCCCTACCAGTCACCTTGTGGTAAAGTGGTTTCTTCTGTCTGTCTGTGGTGATAAGGCTTTTCTCTATCTAGTGTTCAGTAGCTTATTCGGGATGCTTTTTCTATAATTTAGCTGTAAGTACAGACTGGTGCTGAGAGGAAGTTAGCGTAGCTTCCATTTACTCCTCCACCATGTTGGATCAGGACACACTTTCTCCTCTGACTCTTGAAGACCTGCTCTTGCCCTCAGTGCCCCGTCCCCAGGCACTGCTCATTTCTTCTCTGCCTCTACATATGAGTTAGTATTTTGCAGAATCTTTACAAATAAACTCATACAGTTTATAGTCTTTTGTGCCTCATTTCTTTCCTTCCACATAGTGATTTGGAAAATCATTTATATCAGTGCATACATCTATAGTTAACACATTTTTACTATCGAGTTGTCCTCAGTTTTATAGATATATCAAATTTTGTCTGCCATTTATCTGTGAAGATTTATTTTTGCTTTTTGCCTCTTACAAATAAAGCTGCTATGAACATATGTATGAGTATGAAAATAAATAAATAAATAAATGTATATTTGTAATTTGTCTTCATTTGCTTCTGGTAGATTTTCCTATGATCACAATATGGAGTCAGTGTGAATTAATTACTAAAAATTTCACGCTTGTTTAAAAATAATGCATATTCAATGTCACTGTCATAAATGCTATTTTATGAATATTTCCATTTTACTTTATATATTGAAACTTTTTTTATTCGAAAACATAGGTTTAATTGATAAATTAACCAATGGTATTACAGACATGTTTTGTGTTAACATCTTCAGTTTCCTTTTCTACAAAATTTTTGTAGTTACAAGAAGAAAACTTTTTTGCATTTATTTACATGATTCAGTCTTCCTGTCTATAAATGCAAAATTAGAAATGTTAAATAGTTAAATAATAAGCAGTCAAAAGAAAATCTAAATAAATGACACATTTGATAATTGTTTTTAGAATTATAAAATTTATGCACTCAAATGTTTAGTGATAATTTATTCAAATCACTCATTTCTCTTTGGTGTCATAAATCAATGTGAGGGTAGGCTGACATCCTAGGACTCACAACATGTTAGAGATATTTGAACAGAGGAATTTAAGGACTGGTTTATTAAGGCCGGTAGTTGAATGTTACTGTCAGGCTCTTTACAGAATATCAATACTTAACACATGAAGGACATTTTTGTTAATATAGAGAGAGTGGTTAATAATACAGGCTCTGAACTAAACTGCCTAAGAGCAAATGTCAATAGTATCATCTAATATCCATATATTCTTAGGCAAGTCACATTCAAATCTCTTTGTGTCTCAGTTTTCTCACCTGTAAAATTAAAAGGCTAATATTACCCATATTTATAATGTGAGAGATTTTTCTCTTTATGTTATGTGTGTGTTTAATAATATATACAAGTAAAACCTTCAGAACATATAAAAAGTAAGTTTAGTATTAAAGGAAACGTTAACTGTACTGTACCTTCCCCTCCTGTTGTGAACCGTTCAGCCTGCTTTTAGGAGCTATAACTGCACCCCATAGCTAGGCTGAGTAAGAGCCAAGGGACCTATTTCATCTGGGGTCTGTTCTGTCAAGAGGACGTGAGCCACTAAGAAGACAAAGCTTATCTCCCTGGCAGGAGCTCCGCTTCTCATCCATCTCTGGCCCCAATGCTTAGTCAGTTAGTCAATGATGAGTAAGACTCCTCATAGGAAGGGCAACCTAAGCCAGACAGGACCACTTGGGAGGCCCTCATGGAAGGACTCGGGGGACTGCAGCAAAGAGGGGGTGATGGACCCCCCCCCATCCCCGGCTAATCTGACATAGCCTGAGTCCCCATTTCCGTCTGGGAGATGCTTCCTACCTCTAATCCGTTTAGGCCTGAAACTATGACTGTGAGTGGTGTAGCCCTGTGCGGGCCAGAGCAGTTCCCCAGTGATGGGGCATAAGAAAGAATTTGTAAAGTCCTGTAAAACCTGCTTTGTTTGCTAAGAGTGCTCTCATTTAAATGATAAGAGTCCAAGGAAGAAATGAGTATGTCTCCCAAAGTTTGGCAATCCCCTTTTCTGACAGACACTGACTCAGATTAAGCCCTCAGATTTCTTTGAAATGTTAACCATTGTTTGATGCTTGCAGCCTGATTTACCTGTATTCCTGTGTTTTTGAACCCAATAAAAGCCCAGTGAGGAAGGGGCTTTGGGTCATTCTCCTCTGAGAGTTTGGCCACCCTTCCTCCCCAAACAGATCATGTCTTGGTAATTTTACTTTCATCCATGATGGAGGGATGGGGCTCTGTGGGCGAAGCCCCCACACACCCTCCCCCAACTAACCCTATTTTATTTTTTTGCATAATCTTAGAAGTAAATGAATTATGCAAAAATACTTTATTTATGAAAGTAGCATTTAGTAAAAGAATTTAAAAAATGATTTCAGTGTCTTACTTAAGCAAAGAGCATTTCAGAAATAAAATGTTCAAGTCAGAGGAATCAGTTCTAAAAGGAGTGTATGATTTATTCTTCTTGAGATTTTGCTTCCTTCTTACTTCATTTTTTGCAATGGTTTTCACAATCACTAACACATTTACCTTGGGGGTGTTTGGGGGAAGAAAGAGAAAGAGAAAGGATTCTAAAATGAGTCAAGCTGATAAGGTTATCTCTCTTATGTGAATGGTAGATATATTGCCAGAAAAGAAGACGTGGGATGAGCATTGTTTTGTAAAATAGTGGTAGTTAGTGCATTTAACCTCAGGAAAATGTTTAATTCTATTTTTTGTCCCTTTCTCTGAAATACACAATGCAGTAATCTCCAAAAAGACCTCCCACAGTTCATAACAGCATAATAATGTCTTATTCTCACAATATCATGATTTATATGCAATAAAATTTAGCACACATAAGATCATGTGTGTTTTCTCACAAAATGTAAAGCAATGGTCTTTTTAGAAAAGTAAATGTGTCTATTATACAATAGCCACTAAATCAGATTATGTATATGACATACACTATATTTCTATACCTAATAAAATTATAGAAATAAATATAATTTATTGACCACCAATAATGCACTGTCTTGATTGAGCACACTAAATCTCTTTTTAATTGAAAGTTCCCCTTTGGTTGTCATAAGATTTGTCTTTATATAGTAGAAAATATTAGAGATGAAATCAAGATTTTGTGTAATCTAAGCCAGAACACTTTCATCATTGTTTAAAATTTGCATTGCTAAATAAAATAAACTGATTATAAGCTTGTTAAAACTTAATAATGTAAAAAAACACATTTTTTCAATCTCTATGAGTTTGTCCAGTGTCTGTGATTTGGAAGTAATGACTCCTTTGTCAGGTCAAGCTTGTTCCCCAGCTCAGACGTTAACATCGGATATAAAGACCCTACAGGTTCTTTATCTCATTTTGAATCCAGGCATTCAGATGAGCAGTTTACAAGGTTAAGGATGGGAAACACACATAAGTTTGTTTTTTTCCCCCATAATCTACTTTATACAAAATTTGATAGTTATTCTACTAATATTCCCTGTAGAAAAATAAAACCATCTTTTTCTGGTCTAGTATTCCATCCAAAGTGATTTCTGTTTGGATTCATTCAGTCTTGAACAACTGTTCTTCAGTCTCCCTTTATCTTTTGTAACTTTGGTATTTTTTAAAGATCCAGGTGAGCTATTTTGCTAAATGTGCTTTAACTGGGATTTTTCTGGTGTGTTCTGATAATTAGGTTCATATCATGCATTTTTGACAGGAATACTAGAGAGGTGATGCTGTGTTATTTTCCAGGTAACCTATCAGGCGGCCCACATTGACTTGACTCTCAGTTAAGGTGCTATCAGCTTTCTCTTCTGTAAAATCACTATTTATCTCTTGTAATTATCAAGTATCTTGTGGGGACATACTTTGAGAGTGTGTAAACATCCTGTTTTTCATCCTAATTTTGCCCAACAGTTACAGTGTCCAATAAGTAGCTTACAAAGTTAAGAATGGGGAACCACATAAAGTTTTGAGGGAAAGTTTTTTTTTTTTTTTAAAATATTTATTTATTTATTTATTTTTAGAGGGGAACGGTAGGAGAGAGGGAGAAGGAGAGAAATATCAATGTATGGTTGCCTCTTATGTGTCCCATGCTGGGAACTGGCCTGCAACCCAGGCATGTGCCCTGACTGGGAATCGAACCGCGATCCTTTGGTTCACAGGCCCGCGCTCAATCCACTGAGCTACACCAGCCAGGGCTGAGGGAAAGTTTTAGCTTCACTTGAAGGAAAATTGTGAGCCAGAGACTCCTTTTTAAAGTTGTTTCTAAATGTAAGATCTTACTTTGGAAAGGAATGCCTATAGGAATAGCTCACGTCAGTCCTTCAGAGTGCTTATATTTTAGTCCAGAAAAATCTGCAGGACTGCCACATTGACAACGGTACTAGTACGCATACTAGAACAAGAAGAATCTGACTGAGGATTAATTCAGACTTGTTTACTTTAGTAACTCTCAGTCAAGGAACTGAAATCAGGAGATGAGGGATGGAGAAGTAAGGAAGAAATGGAAGAAGGAGGTATGTTAAACCCAAATTTTTATAATTAACTAAATATGGAATAATCTATATTAGCCTTGAGGGATTTAAAATTGATCTTATTCTGGTGGATTTCTCCTTTATCACTGATATAAAGAGGTCATTATTTCATTTCTAATATAAGCATTTAAGGCTGTAATTTCCCTCAGTACTAATTAAGCTGTATCCCTCAAATTTTGATATGCTGAATCATTATTACCATTCAATTAGAAATATTTTACAATTTCACTTATGATTGTTTTTCTTTGAGCATTGCATTATTTTAAAGTGTCCTGTTTAATTAGAAAATATATCCCTGGCTGGTGTGTCTCAGTATATTGAGCACCAGCCTGAGAACCAAAGGGTTGCTGGTTCCATTCCCAGTCAGGGCACATGCCTGGGTTGTGGGCCGGGTTCCCAGTAGAGGGTCTGTGAGAGGCAACCACACATTGATGTTTCTCTCCCTCTTTTTCTCCCTTCCTTCCCCTCTCTAAAAATAAATAAATAAAATATTTTAAAAAATAGAAAGTATTTGTGGTTCTTCTAGGTATTTTATTGGTTTTGATTTAAAATTATACTCCTTGTGGCCAGAGAAGATGTTCCAAATGATTTAATTCTTTTTAATTTATTGAAACTGGCTTTATTTCTTTGCATAATGTCTGTCTGGTAAACATAACATATGCTCATGAAAAGAATATGTTTTCTCCAGTTATTGTGTGCAGTATTTCATAAATATCTATTAGGTCAGGTGGTGACACTGTCATTGATGTTATATGTCCTGTTAATTGCTGAGAGAGTGGCATTAAAATCAACTGTAAGAGGGAAATTGTCTCTCTTTAATTCCATCAATTTCTGCTATGCATGTCTTATACTCGGAGCATTTCATTAGTATGAAATATCACTGTTCACCCATGGAAGTACTTTTTTATTAAAGACTAGTGTGTGTGGGATGAACATCGCCACTGTAGCCTTCTTAGGTAGACTGTAAGCATGGCATGTTTTTGTCCCATCTATTTGCTTTCGACTTATTTATGTCTGTATATTTAGTGGGGAACTCTTTGGACAAACAGATCATTGAACTGTGTTGTTTTTTAATCCATTTTAATAATCACTCCTTTTAATTGCAGTTCTTAGACGATTAATATTTAATGCTATGATTTTGTTATTTATTTTCTGTTTGTTACTTCTAATTTTAGTTTTTCCCTTTCTTATTCTTAGGTTTATTTAAGTTGTCATTACTATTTTATTTTTATGTATCCATCAAACTTTTAGGTTTGGCCTCTTAAATTACTTTAGCATTTGGTGTTTTGACTATGACATTCCTTTGACATTAGTTTCTTCCTTTTTATCCTGCTTAAGTTTATAAAACTTCATGAATCGTTAAATTTATATGTTCAACCAAATTGGAAGAATTTTGAACATTCTTTCTTGAAATATATTATATGCCTGATTCTCTTTCTTGTCTTCCTCTGGGGCTCTAATTACATGTATGTTCAATCTTTTGAAATAATTCCAGATATTCTTGAAGATCTATTTCTTTTTAATTTTTATGTGTTGTTTTCTTCCCTCTCAGTTCACCGACTTTCTGTCATCAGTATTATTTGCTATTAGTTTCTTTTTGGAAATATCAGAAATGACCATTTATTGTTTTATAGTTTCTATTTCTATTTTCTATTTATTCGTTGTGAGTATACTTTTTCTTACATACTTGAATAGTGTTATAATTTCTTTTAAAAATAATTGTCTGCTACTTGTAACCTAAGAGTTATATCAGGATTATCTTCTCTATTCAAAATGAGTCAAATATTTTTGTTTTTTTCATATGTAGAATACTTTTGGATTATATTTCAAAAACTGTTACACTGTGGAGGACAAGGATGCTTTTATTCATTTGAAAACATTTTAAATTTTGTTATTTTTGTTGTTTTAGTAAGTAATTAAGTTGTAGAGATTCAATTACAAATTTCATATCTAAAATCTTGTTTGGTTTACTCTATTTATCTTTGGCTGGAGGTTTTCAGGAGGAGGTGTAGTTTAGGGGTGAAACAGATTTGAACAGAATTTATACATAAAATTTTGGAATTTCTTTCTCTCCTTTTTGGAATTAGTTCTCACCTTTATTGGAACCCCTCACTTTTAAGTAGTTTTTAGTTCACTAAAATTCTGTTCTCTGGTTCTTCAAGACACAACTGTCTTAGGTTTTAAATCAAAATTTTAGCAGATGTGTGTGTGGCTAACTTTGACTAAAAGCCTTAGAAATAGAACATCATTCAAGCCATCCTTCCCCCCCACATTTTTCTCCTGAAAGAATCTGTCTGTTGCCATTTAGTTTTAGTGTCATTCTTTATTTTTAAAAATTTAGGTGAAGGGAGTCAAAAACATAAGCTTCCAGATATAAAATAAATAACTCATGGAATATAACATACAACATGGTGACTATAGTTAATAATACTGTGTTGTGTACTTGAAAGTTGCTAAGAGAGTAGATCTTAATAGTTCTCAACATAAGAAAGAAAAAAGTCTGCAACTATTTTTGGTAAAAAATGTTAACTGGACTTATTTCTCAATATGTAAATATTGAGTCATTATATTTGTGCATCTGAAACTAATATAATGTGTGTCAATTATACCCCAATAAAAAGAATAAGAAAAATGCCCAGAGTTTATAGTTTTTACTGGCAGTAGGCTCAGACTCTGTGGAAGATGATTTGGTTTATCAGAAGTGGGACACTGATCATTGTTTCCTGGAACACAAGAAGCTATAAATCCCCAAGGATATTGAAACTTTCAGAGCTGGTCACCTGGTTCTTTACGTGGTTATGAGCTGCTTCATCACCTATTTCCCAAATGTCTATCAGTAATGGAGTCCGAGAAAGAAATTCCTTCTGTGCCAGTAGGAATGCCAGGAGGAATCCTACTGCTACCTAAATATCTGAGGAAGCAGAGAAGTTTCAATGTTTTTGCTTTAATTCCAATAATAATGAACCCCTTGGAAAGATGGTCAATAAAATGAGAGAATTTACCCGTTTAAGGGTATTTCTGAATTAAACCCCCTCTCCTCCATTCACCTAAATTGTTTGATAAATATTACAAGGGCTTGTATCATACAAGATATGGTATAGACTTTTATTTTTATGTAAAGATTGGACTGTCAATAGGAATATGATTAAAGCCATGTTTTCTGATAGTAGTGATGCTTCTGAGCCAATCATTCACAGCACCTTACTTAGCAGTTTCACTAATAGAATTTGTGGGATAGATTAATAAAACTATAGGCTGAACATACAGTCACAGAGAAAAAATAAAAGGTAACTGGAATAAAATGAATTAATTTCAAAAATAAGATTTTACTATATACATGGGAGAATAAATGATAAAGATGTATAAATAGTTAAGCCATCTTGATCTAAAATGCTAAGGAGCATATAAACTATCCAAAAAAGATAGTGATGTGTTTTGTCAAACAAAAAACCCCAAAATTGATGCAGAAACTATTCAGAGTTTTGTGCAATGTGTGGTGTGTGTGCACATGCACACATGTTTCTGTACATGTACATAAGACTTTCATTTAATATTTTTAAAGTAAGAATTCTAAGAGAAGGGGAATTTGACTAATATCATTTATTTCTGTGACTTCTCTTTTTATGTTATTCTAACTTATCAATCCTGCTGAGAAGCTTAATAACTAAGGTTTAGTTTCTTACCGAATATCATTTTCATTTTTATTGTTTAATCCAATATGAATTTTATTAGACTTGCTGAAATTTAACACCAGTTCCTCTGAAATATCCTAATGAGTTTTCATCACTGTGGGGCACTGTAGATTGCTTTCAGATTAGTAGGTGGAGCACATGTTAGTTATTAGACTTCCTATAAATAATGCATATTCACGATGTGCCAGTCAATACTAAAAATCCCTTAAGACAAGTAGAAATCATAAAGTTAAAGAATAAAAGATATCAAGTTGACTATAAGAAAGAGATGCTGATGTTTTAGTTCCTAGACTAGGAGTGTCTGCAAAGTGTTAAAACACTCTGGATAAATATTTCTAATACACTTTGATATGTAAACATTTAAAAGCTAGTCAATTGGAGAGGTTTTCATGTAAATTGTGTAGCAGGAAGATACATGGCCAAACTACCTAATGGCTTAATTCTCTGCATTTTATTTTATATAAATCAAATAAAATGATTAACAAAATGACAAAGCTCAGAACTGGTTAGAGTTGAGGTCAACTGATTTCCTATTCACCATCAATGAACTTTTCTGTATAACTTTTCTGGTGGAAATTAGGCAAATATAAACTAAAGTCATAAAAGCTGTAAATTCCATTAGATAATATAATTCCACCTCTGAAAACAAGCATTTTCTTGTTCAAACCAAGCAAATAATTAAAAATAGGATGAGGCATTAGATATATAAATGAATACCAATTAGAGCTCAGGGCACGTTTCAGCAGAGGTGACTGTATCTGGTCCACTAACATCCCTCTACTATGACTTTTGTAGCAATCAAGGCACTCCACCCCCCAGGTCAGGTGAGGCCACATATGCACAGTCTGTGGAGGGAGAAGGAGGGTTGGAGTGCATTAAAAACCTCGTGTGCCCCGTCTCATAGCTCTGTTCTCGGCTTCTGGGTATTTTGTCTTGTTTTTGTTTGTGATTGTAAAACATAGGTTTAGTTACTTATTTGGAATTGGTGGGAAAAACTGTCAACACCAATGGGTACACAATGGAAATTTATTTCCATGATTTCTTGTGTAAGATTTTGGGTATTTTCAAGATTATGAATAGTACATAAATAATTTGTTCAAAACTTGTTTGGAATTCATTTTACCAAAACATTTTACTATGAATGTGAAATATAAAAATTTATAAAATAAGAAAATTTACATAGTAATATCTTGAATAACTAACAGTTTTACTCCTAGAGAAGAAAATTTAGGAATAAATATGAAAGGCTATATACAAATTTCTGCTATATCTTATGCTTTTCACTAGCAATGCTGAGCTGAATGGTTATAAACTTCAGGGTCATCCTTCAGATTGTATTCTGTGTAAAATTTCTGCCTGAGTTATGCAGTGAGAAAAGCTCTCCACCAACATTTGTTTTGAAAAATACATAGTTTTTGGTTTATTTCATTATCTTTCTAGCAGAACTTAAGTATTTAAGAAGCATTAAAGTCACAGTTTTAAATATATTGCCAAACCATGATGTAAGGTCTACTACAAGCCCATATATCAGAGGAGAAAACCATTGGGGAAATAATTGGCTCAAGTGCCCCAGGTAGAAATGCGATAGAGGTGTGATACTTGCCAGAAACTTTGGGGGGAAAAAACACACGTGTCTACAGATCACTCCATCTTTCTACATTTCCCAAAAGATGGGGCATTAACAGCAATTCTATGCAGACTAAAGAAATGACATTGGTCATAGGTGACCTTCCTTTATGTCCTTTTGACATTTTCTTATTTTCTCTGCATAAATTTAGAACTACATGAAAAAATAGTATAATATTTGCTTCAACTGTCAAACAATTTTTGTATTACTCAAGAAAAATGGGACTTCCGGCCAAGATGGAGGTGTAGGCGGACACACTGTGCCTCCTCTCACAACCAAAATTAAGGACAACAAATATTTAGAAACAAGAAAACAACCAGAACTTATAGAAAACTGAACTGTACGGAAGTCCAACAACCATTCATCCAGACCGGTAAGAGGGGCGGAGTCGCGGCAGGAGAAAGTGGAGGTGCGGACCCAGGAACGCAGGCAGCAGCGGCTGGCAGTTCCCAGGTGCACAGGCGGCGGCTGGTGGTCCCCGGGCCCACAGGCAGCAGCTGGCGGACCCCGGGCACAGGGGGGCAACTGTGCAGACCCATTGAGGCCGCACAAGGCGGCTGGCTGACTGACCAGGTGGTCTCACATTCGAGCGCACAGACGGTCCAGGCGGAGGGGAAGTGGCAGAGGGGACTGAATCCGGGAGAGAGCAGAGCGGGTGCCATTGCTCCCTCTCAGGCCCCACCCCCACATACAGCGTCACAACCCAGCGACTGGGCTGCCCCGCCCTGAGGGACACCTAAGGCTCCACCCCCTCACTACGTAATAGCCGCGACCAGACTAAAACCAAAACAACAACAAAAAAAACCCACCAAAAATGGCTCAAACCGGAAAACAAATAAAAGCCCCAGAGCCAATTCCTCTAAGCAGTGAAGAGATAGCCAACCTGTCAGATGCACAGTTCAAAGCACTGGTCATCAAAATGCTCACAGAATTGGTTGATTTTGCTCACAAACTAGATGAAAAAATGCAGGCTACAATCCGTGAAATGAAGGAAGATGCATGGGGAACTGATAGAGATGGAAGGAAAACTGGGACTCACATCAATGGAGTGGACCAGAAGGAAGAAACTAACAACCAAACAGAAGACGAGGAAGAAACAAGAATTCAAAAAAATGAGGAGAGGCTTAGGAACCTCCGGGACATCTTTAAACGTCCCAACATCCGAATTATAGGGGTCCCAGAAGGGGAAGAAGAACAGCAACGAGTGGAAAACTTATTTGAACAAATAATAAAGGAGAACTTCCCCAATCTGGCAAAGGAAATAGACTACCAGGACGTCCAGGAAGCTCAGAGAGTCCCAAAGAAGTTGGACCCAAGGAGGAACACACCAAGGCACATTGTAATTACATTAGCCAAGATTCAAATGAAGCAGAGAATTCTAGAAGCAGCAAGGGATAAGGGGACAGTCACCTACAAGGGAGTTCCCATTAGACTGTCAGCTGATTTCTCAAAAGAGACCTTACAGGCAAGAAGGGGCTGGAAAGAAATATTTGAAATCTTGAAAAGCAGGGACCTACATCCAAAATTGCTCTATCCAGCAAAGCTGTCATTTAGAATGGAAGGGAAGATAAAGTGCTTCTCAGATAAGGTCAAGTTGAAGGAGTTCATCATCACCAAGCCCTTATTATATGAAATGTTAAAGGGACTTATCTAAGAAAAAGAAGATAAAACTATGACAGTGAAAAGACAACAAACTCATAGCTATCAAGAACCACACCTAAAACAAAAGCAAACTAAGCAAACAGCTAGAACAAGAACAGAACCACAGAAATGGAGATCATATGGAGGGTTAGCAACAGGGGCGTGGGAGGAGGAGAGAGGGGGAAAAGGTACAGAGAATGAGTAGCATAGATAGTGGGTAGAAAATAGACCGGGGGAGGGCAAGAATAGTATGGGAAATGTAGAAGCTAGAAAACTTATGACCCATGGACATGAACTAAAGGGGGGAATGTGGGTGGGAGAGGGTGGGTGGGGTGGAGGGGAATGATGGGGGAGAAATGGGACAACTGTAATAGCATAATCAATAAAATATATTTAAAAAAAAAAAAAAGAAAGAAAAATGTATTTACCCATATTTTCACTCTTTTTGTTGTCCTTCCTGTTGTTATAATATTTCTTTTTAATCGTTTTCTTTCTGTTTAGAGGACCTCCTTTTAGTCATTTTTAGGGTAGAAAAGCTGGTGACAAGTTTTCTTAATTTCCTTCATCTGAGAAGGACTTCAGCCTCATTCTCTAAGAATATTTTTAACTAGATAAAAGATTCTGGTTTGACATATTTTTTCTTTTAGAATTTCAAAATTATTGTGTCACTTTTTTCTCACCCCGTGGTTTCCTGATGAATAATCTCCTAATTGTTTTCTCCAATTGTTAAGTTCTTGTCACTTCTAATATTTTTTCTTTGTCTTTAAATTTCATTAGTTTGATTATGACCTTTTTTTGAGGTAGAATTCTTTAGATTTACCTTCTTTGGAATTCTAAGTAGCTTGAATTTGCAAGTTTATATCTTTTGTCACATTTGAGACATTTTCAGCCATTTTTGTTGGGTTGGCCAAAAAAGTTCATTCTTTTTTTCCCTTAAGATGGTGCTAGTAGTGCTTAGTTGTCTTTAACTTCATTTGAAACAATTTTGTTAGATTGTATTCTGACAGCTCTCATAGCAGCATGCATTTAAAAACTTATCAAAGTTGGTGAATTTTCATGTAACCATTTTAATATCAAAGATGGAAGAAAATATAGAACATTTTTGGCATATTTAGGCTTTATTATTTCAAGAAAGGGAAAACACAACTGAAACACAAAAATGATTTGTGCAATGTATGGGGAAGGTGCTGTGACTGATCAAACGTGTCAAAGTGGTTTGTGAAGTTTCATGCAGATTTCTTGCTCGACGATGCTCCACGGTTTAATAGACCAGTTTAAATTGAAAGGGATCAAATGTAGACATTAACTGAGAACAATCAATGTTATACCACATGGGAGATGGCCAACAGACTCAAGATATCCAAATGAATGAAGTTATTGATGAAAATGAAAAACATTTTTTTATTATACAGAAAAAACATATAGACTTTTGGCCAACCTGGTATTTTACTTTTTTAAATCCACCATTCCCAGCTTTCTCTTCTTTTGTGACTCTGATGATATGAGTGACAAATTTTGTTGTTGTCATTATATTCCTACAAGTCCTTGAATCTCTGTTCTTTTTTTTTAAATTTTGATCAGTCAAAAATATTTTTATCCCTGTTGTTCAGACTGAATAATTTCTGTCATTCAGTATTTCTGGTCATAGATTCTTTCTTCTCTCCTCTCTCTCTATTCTGCTATTTAGCACATCTATTGAATTTGTAATATTTTTTGTGTGTTTTTCCATTCTAAAATTTACATTTGGCTCTCCTTTATATCTTTTCTGAGAACTTTTTTTTCCCATTTGTTTTAAGAATGTATTTTTTGGTTAAAATATTATCATGTATCTGCTTTAAAATGTTAGGTGTTTCTAACAATTGTTATTTTAATGCTGAACTCTATTGATTATCCATCTTGTATCTTTCTGGTTCTTAGTATGACTACTTTATGAGACTCTAGATGTTACTCAAAACTATTTTAGCAGGTTTCCTCTAACACTGCTTCATAGGGTGGGCAGGGGTTAGAGGTCACAACCTTGTTTTTGCCAATTGATGATAGAATTCCAGGTTCCTTTTGACATCCGAGAAATGGAAGGCATTCATTAATGGTGAGTGAGGATGGAAGTTACAACTCTCTACTGATGCTAACCTGGCTAGGAGAGTAGCAGTGACTGGTTACTGCTTCGGCTCCTATGTGACCTCCACTGGTTCTATGCAGGGAGTAGTGTAGTTGCCACTGGCTGTTGAGGACAGTCCTGACACTCTCCTAGAAATTCCCTGATAGGAACCCAGCAGCAGGGATAACATGCCTTATACTTTCAGGAAGGAATGGAGTTCAAGCTCCCATGTGTTTTCCACTCTCAACAGAAGGAAAGGACCTTGTTACAATCTAATGGACAAAAGTACCTGGTCCTTGCTGGCCTTTGTGACACTATTCCAGCTGTGGTATTGAGATGCCCCACTTCAGTCCAGTGAAGATAGAATTATAGGCTCCATGCTCAGATTTGCTGGTACAGATAGGGATGGGGGCAGATTCTTTGTCAGGCTTGAATGGAGTGGAGCAGTTTTCTAAAAATTTTTCTTCCTGCTCTGTTGCCCATTTTCTGGTGCTTTGGTGAGAGATAGTGAGCTTTTGTTGGAATTTATTTTTCTGCACCCACTGGCATTTACAGATTGCCAGCTTCTTCAGCTCCAAGTCTAGCAAATATGAAGCAAAAATTAAAATTAAAATCAATAAGACTTGTACTGTATCTCCATCTGGTTTGTTTTCTCTCTACTTCCCAGAGACCATTTAAGTTTGTTCTCTATATCCAGGGTTTGTAGGTATACTTCATGGGAGAATTAGGAAGATCACCTCTAAAACATTTTCCAGAAAGCAAAATCCCTAGACCCATTTATTATTAAGATTATTATTCATATAATTGAGGTTAATCTACCAACTTAAAATTTTTCCTATATCATTTGGCTTTGGTTTCCTTTTTCTTCATTATCTACCTCTTTTTCAATTAATTGCATATTTTCATGCGCTCATTTTACCATCTTTTTTGTATTGTTAATTATGTTTTTTCTTATGTCATTTTAGGGCTTGTCTTTGAGTAATTTATCATTGTCTAACTGCAAGTAATACTATACTACCTCAAGTATATTTGATGAATCTTACAATAATATACTTCCATTTCTCCATTTCTAATCTTTGTGATATTGTTTTCATATAATTTACCACTCTGTATATTATAAATTCAACAATATATACCATTACTTTTTATTTTTAAAGATTGTATTTATTTATTTTTAGACAGAAATGGAGAGAGAAAGAGAGGAAGAGAAACATTATGTGAGAGAAAAACATTGATTGGTTGCCTCTCTGACATGCCCCTACCAGGGACTGAACCCACAACCCAGTCATGTTTCCTTGTTTCCTTCTGAAATCATTTTCCTTCTGCCTGAAGACCTTCTGTTAACATGTCTTGACATTAGCATCTCTAGCTGATGAAATCATTCAGCTTTTGTATATATGAAACACTGTTTTGTTTTTATTTCTAAAAGATTTTTGGGTGACAATTTTTATTTCCATAGTTTTCTTTTTTCTAATACGTTAAATACATTGCTTCACTGAATTCTAGTTTGCTTTATTTCGAAAAATATGTCTGCTGTTATTCTCATGAGTATTTTTCTGTATTTATTGTCATTTTTCACTAAATGTTTTTTAATGCTTGGCTTCATCTCTGCTTTTAAGCAAGACGATTATGATAATCTTTAATAGAATTTGCATCATGGGTTTGTGTGTGTGTGTGTGTGTGTGTGTGTGTGTGTGTGTTTTGGATCTGTGGGTTTATAATTTTCATCAAATTTGGAACATTGTTGGCCATTATGTCTTTAAATACCACCGCTCCACTTTTGGAACTCCTACGTCACATGTTTTAGGTGCATGAAATTTTTCCAAGAGTTGATCACTGATTCTGTGTGTTAATTTTTTTCCATTTTTTTTCGTATGTTTCACTTGGGTTACTTCTTTTTGTTGTGTGTTAGGTTCTTCTCTTCTGAAATAGTTTTAGTACACTTTTATCCAGTAAACTTTTCATCTCAGACATCAGAATTTCATCTCTTGAAATTTAATATATGCCTTTTTATATCTTGCATATCTCTGCTTAATGTATTTAATCTTACTTCAGCTTCTTGAGCATATGATATTCAGTCATATTTGTTTTAATATCCTACTCTACAAACTGCAATCAATGTCATTTCTAAGTCAATTTTATGTGATCTCATTGTATTTTTCTGCATCTTTACATGTCCTATCATTTTTAGTTGGATGTCAGTCATTTTGGGTTTTATATTTTTGGGTGTTGGGTAGAGTATAGATTTGTGTTTTAAGAATATTATTGAGTTTTTTCAGGGATATGTTTAAAGTTTGCAAATCGTTTTATTCATTTGGGTCATGTTCTTAACAGAGCTGCATTTTCTGAAGTTACTCTTCCTTTAATAGTGAATAAGAAGCTCTGAGTATTCTAACCAATGCCTTGTGAATTATAAGGTTCTCCTCTCTGGCTGTTGTTTTCACTCACTCTTCCCTCTAATACCTACAGGTGATTCTTTTCCTGGAGCTGTGTACTTTCCTCACATGCATGTTATGATCATTTCTCTATTGAATACTCAAAGGAGATCCCTGGACTTCATTCTCTGGGTGCTTCTCTCCTCTTTCATCTTTGCTCTGTGAAATGGAGCCTTCTAGGCTTCATCAGAATCTCAACTCTAGCTGCTCAACTCAGGGAAATGCCCAAGCTTGGTATAAGTTTTTTTTTTTCCTACCATATAGTCTAGAACAGGGATGTTAAACTCATTTTCACCAGGGGCCACATCAGCCTTGCGGTTGCCTTCAAAGGGCCAAATGTAATTTCAACTCCTTAACACTTAAGGAGTAGTTAAATTTATATAGTCCTAAAATTATTTCAGCCCTTTGAAGGCAACTGTGCTATACATATATACAATGTTCTCGTACATACAAGCCAAAAAATTGAATTGCTTTGGGGTGCATGAGTGTTTAAATGTGGTTTTCCAAAGTTTGTGCAAAATGCTATACTGCCAACAAGTTTAAGAGCTCCTATGGACACATAGCTCCTATGGAGCTCTATGGACACAAAATGCCTCTAGCATTTTGCATCATCACACTTTCTAACTTTTACCAATTGAATTTGTGTAAAACAGCATTGTGTTTTGGTCTTGATTTGCATGTGACTAAATTTCAGAAGAACCAAGCTATTTCCTATTCTTAAATCTGTTTATCTCCCTAATTATTTGTATTATTAAATATATTTTAATACATTTTATTATTTTACTTACAGAAGTATTTTATTACTTTTGTTAGATTTCAATATTATTGTTATCCCTGGATTTTATTATAAACAGCTGTCTTTAATTATATTTTCATTTGTTTGTTCTTGGTATATATACTTTATATTTTATATAATGTAAAATAAATACAAATATACAAAATATAGACAACATATAATAAATATATGAATGTGTACTATATAAAATTATATAGATGCATATTATTTTATAAATATGTAATATAAAATACTAAATTGTATTTTTTTAATTAGATGATTTTTTATCCATCTACTTTGTAGATGAAGTTTCAAATTTTTTTATACATCTCTCTTACCTGACTCTTGGTTTTCTAATGATTGTGACTATTTGGACCTCACTATCCGCAAAGGTTCTTCTTGTTCTTGTTCTTGTTCTTGTTCTTGTTCTTGTTCTTGTTCTTGTTCTTCTTCTTGTTCTTCTTGTTCTTCTTGTTCTTGTTCTTCTTCTTCTTGTTCTTCTTCTTCTTCTTCTTCTTCTTCTTCTTCTTCTTCTTCTTCTTCTTCTTCTTCTTCTTCTTCTTCTCCTCCTCCTCCTCCTCCTCCTCCTCCTCCTCCTCCTCCTCCTCCTCTTCTTCTTCCTTCAAAGCCTGGTTCTTGGCCTCTTGATCTTCAGTTGTTATCTACAAACTGATTTAGTAAAATTAACTTCTGTGATGATATAGTTGTTAATGGTTGTCAGTCCTTCAAAATATTTGTTTTATGGTATTAAATATAGCACAGTGTTATACATGCATCTTGAATCGAAGGAAAGAGTAATTGTGTATGCATTTGGTAAACCTCCCATATTGGATAATTAAATTCTTCCCTGAGAATATATATATGTTGAATATATTGGTGTTAGTTTGGCCTAGGAAGCTGAATATAACAACAAATCCTATAACCAGAAAAATCAATAAAGTCTTTATGTAGTGATTAAGTCACCAATAATTATTGAGTTAAGGAAGTAGATTGGGGATGTGAAAAGGGATATGTTCTAACATGCATTCATTTATTAATTTATATACTCCTTCTATTCCATAAAAATTGATTGGATGCCTCCTTTGGCCTACAAGTGTGCCAGGGTATGAAGTATATTAAAGATTCTTTAGGCTTGGTCAATCAAAGCTGCTTTCTCTTGAGTGCCCAATAAGTTTATTTCTGGGCTTCACAGCAGTTTCCACAGAGATTGCCTAATGTATTTATAATTAGTCAGAGATATTTAATATATAAATTCAAAATTCACCTATTTAAAAAGTGGTATGTATAATGAATGTGACAGTAATACAGATATCTAGAACTAAAGATAACTTAGAAATTATCTTGTTCAACTCCTTTATTTTGTTGGCTAAATGAGTTGCAATGGGTTAAGAAAAATAGCCTGTACAGTTAGGCTGCCTTGGTATAATCTCAGGCTCCATCATTTACTTTCTGTATTACCAAGACAACTGAAAAAATTGTCATTTAAATATGTTCCTAATTCTGTGATTCTCATTTATAAAATAGGAATATAATTCTAGTAGTATTGACACTAAGTAGAATATATTAGAACAGTGCATAACACATGGTAAACAAGCATCACTTTCTAGTAATGAACCATTAGCAGCAGCACCATGATCTGAGCCAACTCTTTCATTAAAAAGGGAAGAAACTGACTCCAACTCCCCTTGTGTACATGACTGAAGGATCATACTCCTAATCTCCTATATTGGGTGAAGTGTGTGAGATTTCAGGCCTTATTATTCCCCATTACTTGCTTTCCCTTCTTGTGAAGGAACTACACTTCCTTGGGACATGGAAGTGTAGTTTCATGTGGCCCTATGACAAATGTTACCCTATGACATGCTTTGGCCTGTGAACTGTGCATGAACCTGACATACACCATTTTCTACCACAAGCCTTAAGAACAGTTACTTAAGTTCTCTCCTTTTTTTTCTTTCTCTATAAGATCAGCATGACCTGGTACAGGCTGAGCCTTAGGGATTCACAATGAAGAATTTGTGGAGCAGAACCTCACCTAATGCATGATGAATATGTATTGTGGTCAAGAAAGAAACTATCATTGTTGTAAACTATTGAATTTTCAGACTCTTCATTACCACAGAAATGACCTTTGCAACTATAGAATAATCTAGTAAAAGCTAATTAATACAGTGAAATTATATATATGTATATATACACACATATAAAATATATTTAATATATTAATACAGAATACATAATATATATTTAATATAAATATATTATATATATGCATGTATGTATGTGTGTGTGTGTGTGTGTGTGTGTGTGTGTGTGTGTATTCTCTGTGCATTGTCTTGGTATTTATTTCCATGACAGCAATGTCTACAAAATCTGCCAAGTACATGGTTGAATGTTATAAATTTTATTTGGCAATTTTATTTGTAAAGTGCTAATCTTTTTGGATTCAAGCAGAAAATATGAATGAATACATTTTTTTTAGTTTCATTCCAGATGTTTGGCAATATACAGACAGAATAGAATGTTAGTAGTTTTGAAATAAAATTAAGTCAGACTGTTAGTCTTATTAGGGAAAACTGTATATTTTTAAGTGGAAGAAATAGGAATTGTCTTCCAAAGGGTAGCCTTTAATTTTTTATTTTTTTATCCTTACCTGAGGACTTTTTTTTTTTTTCATTGCTTTTAGGGAGAGAGGAAGGGAGAGAAGAAGGGAGAGAGGGATAAACATTGATGTGAGAGAATAATTGATTGGTTGTCTCCTGTATGCACCCAGACTGAGAATCATTTGTGCCCAAACTGGGGATTGGTCCCTCAACCTAGGTATATCCTCTGACTGGAAATCGAATCTGCAACCCTTCAGTGATGGAACACTGCTCCTACCAACTGAGCCACACTGGCCAGGGCACTCTTACCCTTTTATTAAGAAGTTTCTCATTTGTCATCTGGTCTGGAAACAGATTTATTCAGCTCAGGTCAAACAAAGTTAACTAGATAAAAATTTTTGTAGTACAAGTCACATAGTAGTAGCCACTAAAATACAACTTTTGAAGCTTTTGCAACACTAAATATTAAATTCAAAATGCATGGTGAATATATCCTTGGTAAGAAATAGCTTAAAATTAGGAATATTATAAAATTACTTACTGGAAAATAATAATCATCAGAAAAATAAGAAATTCTTTACAAATGTCCAGTGGAAGTAAACTATTATAAAATAATATTAGGTTGTCTGCTTTGTTTTATATTTTTGATAATCCATTTGAGAGGAGACGTAAAGTATCGGACATGGAAGAAGCATTGGGCACTTCAAATGCCATGGCGTAATTAAGTTTCTTAAAGTCTGTTAAATATATTGCTGTTAAATTTCTGTTTTTAAATATTTATTTATTATTATTATTTCTTTTTTAGCGAGGGGAAGAGAAGGAGAAAGTGGGAGAGAAACACCAATGTATGGTTACCTCATGTGTGCCCCTTACTGGGGACCTGGCCAGCAACCCAGGCATGCGCTCTGACTGGGAATCGAACCAGCAACGCTTTGGTTCGCAGGCCAGTGCTCAATCCACTGACCCACACCACCCAGAGCACTATTACATTTCTTTTATAAATATTTTGTATCTCTCAATATTTAACAATTTTAAATAGGAGAAATTCAGTAAGTTTAAAAATGAAAAATATTTGCTTGAGTTTTGATGTGTAAATTGTGAGTGACAGTATAGCAGGAGCTGCTTCAAAGAAGTGATGAGGGTAGAGGCCAGGCTGGAGATAGTGGAGAAAAGAATAAAATGAGTACACAGTGCATTAAGGTTCTTAACAAAGGCAATAATGGTAGTAAATGAAAGAGGATATAGATTAGAAAGAGTTGTTGATTTTGTTTGATTTTAGTTTATAATAAAGGAGAATTGACACATATTTAAATACCAATGGGAAGGATCAGTTGAGTGGAGGAGGATCCCAGAGAGAGGAAGAGATCACAACCATGACAGGCAGTTGAGAAGAAAGAAAGGGGGAATCCATATTGTGCACAGAGTCAGTTATCTTGGAATAGAAAAGTATACAGCCCCATTATTATAACAGGAAGGAAGAAATAAAGGATGCAATTTTTTTTCCAAGAAGCCATGAGAGAGATGCCCATTTTCTGAATTAAGGAAATAGCAAAGACAGTAGGAGGAAGTAAATGCAATAAAAAAATTAGTAAATACTAATAGGAACTTGTTACTGATTAAATATTTGCGGGGAGCATGAACATGGTTAAAGGAAGAATTTAGAAGTAGCTGGGTTTCTGCTTGGATAGATGGATGGATTATAATGCTATTTGTTATTATTGAAATCTAGGAAAATGTATGGATTGGAAGCACATCTCAGCTGGGGATCAAATCTACACAAAAATTTTCCCAGAGACACTCAGATCAGAACACTGCAATGTGGGTACCATCCAGGCAGTGTGGTGAAGTGGTAAAAGGAACCAAGCATTAAGCAATTTGAATTCTCCTCTCCTGGTTCACTGTTACATGACATTGATCTGTGTAGACTTCCGGTGATCTCATTGTCTTTATTAGACCAAATCAATTTTCATTTGTTCAGAATATTTTTATGAGTGATACTGAAAAGCTGTGCTTGAGAACACCTTCAAAAAACGCAAGTTTCTCTTCTTTTCTTCTGGGACCAGATGCTATTTGTTGATTTATGGTATTACTTGTTTTTTTAGCAAAAGCATAGTCAAAAATCTAATTGTTTTTGGAACACACCTTTTTATTTATATAATTTCAGTATTCATTTCATAATCCAATAAAAATTTGTTAAGTTCATAATATGTGCAAAGTTCAATTTTAAATACTTAGCATAAGTAAGTGAAAGCCTGTCTCTTCTTTAAAAAAAAAATTCTGGGCATTCATGGGGCTTACTTTCCACTGATAGCAAAGAAAAGTGGTGAATAGTAAACATAACAAATAAATTATTAGTAAATGAGGTAGTATATTTGAAGGTAATAAGTACTTGGAAAGATAAAAAGAGCAATGAAAAGATCATCAAACATGAAGATTAGTAGCTATAATATAGCTAAAATATGATTACTAGCATGGGCCACATGAGAAAGGTAACAGATGAGCAAAGAATGAGGGATGTAAATATTACGTATTTGAGAAAGAAGAAACAGCCAGTGCAAACACCAGTGAGTATGTGGCACAGCAAGAATGCCAGGTGGATAGATCAGAGAGAGGCAGGGAGTAGGTGATGTGGTCAGAGAGGTACAGAGGTGACAGCTTGTTGGCTTCTTCTGACTGGGAAGGAGGGGTTGGTTACTAAAGTAATTTAAACAGAGGAGAGCCATTATCTAATTCAGGCTTTATAAAGATCATCCTAGCTATTGCGTTGAAAGGATTACGCTCACTGCAGGTGAGGGGTGAGGGCATGCTGTCCAAGCAGAAATCTCTTATGGTTAAGCTAAGAGATGGTGGGGACTGAACCAAGATGTCAACACATTATGATTGTATTTTAAAGGTGAAACAGAATTTGCTGACACACTGAATATGTGTATGAAGGAAAAGGCAGATTCAAGAATAACTTTAAGGTTTTTGACCTAAGAAACTAGAAAGATAGTACTGCCATCAGCTGAGATGGGAAGACTGTGGGTGGAGTAGGTTTTGAAGAATGCACATCAGGAAGTCAGTGCTAAATGATTTAAGTTTGAGATGTCAAGTAGACATTCCAGAGAGTTGGCAGCATGGATCATGTTGTCAGCCTCCCAGCTGGTGTAACACACTACATCTCATTAGTGTATGAATAAATGACACAGTGCAGCATATTTGTGCAGAACATATTACATATTTAATGATTAGTTAATATTCGGATTCTTGATATTCTACCAAAGTTGTTATTATTTGAATACTTTTTGATGCAATAGAAATATAATAGGGTATGCAATGAGCTAACCTAGATGGAAATAGATCAGAATACCCCAAAACTGACTGAGCGAGGTCTTTTGGAATGTTTGAAGTTTTTTGACTTTTGTTAAAAGAAGCTCTCCATGTTGTTTTAAATAGAATTTAAATTTTAATATCGCTCTGCAATTTATATCACCATTTTACATGCCAAATACACTTGTTTCCTATATTGCAAATTTCTAAAATAACTATTATGTCATTTGTTTAGTCAAGAACATTTCAGTAGGTCATAATTAAATCATAATACAGCTAAAGACTGGGATTACCCCATGTTTCTCTGACTCTGTAAGTAGGTTTAGGTTATTATTGATGAGGACATTAATTCTATGTATTCAAGTCAAAAATGATTGCTAGACAGTTTTATGGGTTGGAAATGCTGACATATCATTCAGGGACCTTGATTATAGAGTGATATGAAAGATATTTGCAATATTTTCTCTTAGTTATTTTTATTTGCTAGGCTTATAGCCTTGTAAATAAAAGTGACAGATTTCCCAAAAGAATTAAATTTCAGCTTATGAGTTTATTTTATGGAGCCCTTATTCTACATGTACAAGTACTTAAAGTGGTAGGTAACACAGGCAAATATAAAACAACATCATATTTTATTTTATTGGTGTATTTTACAACAATTCTGCAGGTACACAAGCTTCAGAGATCATAAAAACCCAAGGTCTTGAAGACTTCACCTTCCTATAAAGTGCTTTTTGAAAAGTGGTACTACTGCCTTTCAACCTATAAATACACCGCTACTCTTAAGAGAGCAGAGATTTATCTCTTCTCAATTTACAAGTAAATTCATTGTTAACCCACCTCACCTCTTCACCAATAAAGTCTGATTTATGATCGATGGTCAATGAGTCCATCTGAGGCAGTTTCTACTAAGCCTAAGAAAAGAAAGTGTAAAAAAACCTAGTAAATTGTGCACCATTTAATGTAGATTAAATGAAGTGAGCTGTATTATACTGCACAGCACCAATCCTAAGGAAGCACTTAACTGTTGCACATTATATTTTTATGACAAGCCAGTAATTATTCCTCCAGTAGAACAGTGTTCATGATGCTTGGGAATGAGTCATGGCTGCGCCTCAGACACTCTCACATCATCCTGGTGGGTTCCTATTTATAGCCACTTGCCCATTATTTCCTGCATTTCCTCTCAAAATAACTTTGGATTCAATTTCATTATTTACGTGAATATATTATTCCATGCTAAAAACCAAAAATAAATAAATAGAATGAAATAACACAGTATATGTTTGTAAAGAAGCCATGTTAAATCCAAGAGATTGAAATAGGGCTGATTCTTGTGACTAACAGAAAATTTTCGAGAATGGAAAGATTAGTGTATGGAATTAAAATATACATCTCAAAGCCTCCACCAGCTCTTCCTTAAACGCACATTCCTTGGGTCATAAAGAATAGCTGTCTTTCCTTAAAACACATTTTCTAGCATGTAAATTTTCTAAAAGAGCCTTCATTATTTCTTTTACAGAATGAACAGCCAAAGACACATGAGGAGGCTCATTGTGTGACCTTAAAACATAACAGTTAAAGAAGCTTACAGTTTGGGCCTTGGGATAGATCATAGTGAGGAGTAACCTCTGTCCAGTGTTGTATGGACAGAACACTCGAGGAATCCTGTATGCCGAATCCTCTTCTTGGAAGTTTGTACAGCACACTGATATTTAAAATGCTCTGAGAAGTTTTACATAGAGAATTCTATTCAACTTTGCTTGACCCACCCTTCCCCAAATACAAGATGTGGCAAAAGTAGGTTTACAGTTGTGGTATGCAAAACACAGTTTATTCTTGTATTATTATTTATTAATTATTATATTATTTCCCATATGACCAACTGCAAACCTACTCTTGCCTTACCCTGTATATTACATCATAGATGTTTTTGTTGCCACATTGAAATAAAATCCAATCATACAATGTTAATATTAGTCTAATCCAACTACTCTTAAAATAAGGAAACTGAGATTCAGAAAGGTAAATGATATGCCCATGATCTCCCAGGTGGTATCGAAGCCTAAACTAGATCTGGGATCCATGAATTACCAATTCAGTGCATCTTGAGGATTTCTACTGAAGCCTTTGTGAAAGCAGAAAGTGTGTATAACATCAGGGGAAATATAGGAAAACAGAGGAAACAGTCATTGCTCAAATTTTAAGATCCCTCACTTGCCACAATAGTTTATTTCTTTTTACTGTTATATAAAAATGAGTTGAAATATATTACCTTATTCACTACATTCATTTGACAATAAGGTGCTATACTTAGTAAATTATCCAGAAACATGAGTTATTTTTACTTAAACACAGAAAAATTAATTTGCATTTTTTTATATTGGTTTACTCCAGCTGCCCTAATAAAATGCTACAAATTGGGTGACTTAACCAATAGACATGTATTCTCCCCCAGATCTGAATGCTGGAAGTCCAAGATGAAGGTTTCGGCAAGGTGGTGTCTGGCAAAGCCTCTCTGTTTCTGGCTTGCAGATGTCCACAGTCATGCTGTGTGCCCCATGGCCTTGCCTCTGCCCTCGCATGGAGAGAGAAAGAGCTCTAGGCCTCTTTCTCTGTGTTAAGGAATCCAGTCCTATGGGATTAGGGCCCCACCCATATGTTTTTATTTAACATTCAGTACCTTTCTGAAGAATTTTCTCAAATGCAAACACACTGAGGGTTAGGGCTTCAAAATAGGAATTTTGAGACAATACAATTCAGGCCAACACATTTCCATTAATATTTCTATTGTCTGCTATTTTTTTGTCATTTCAGGAAATATTCCTGTTTCATCACTGTTCTCTCATATTGTTCCAGGTTACCCCTTCCTTTTCTGTTCCTTAACGTTGTACACATTTTAACTGAAAAACTCTAAAGTTTTGGGAATAGGCTCAACAGTAGTCTTGAAGATTTTCATTACAGGCCTTGTTTTCCTGCAGAGGCCCAGTTCTCAAGTCTGGAATCCTGCTTCTCAGCCTGGCCAGCTGTGCGCACGCTCTTCCAGCTAGCACCCTGTCACAGCTGGCCTGTGGTCCTTCCATATAATCACATCAGCAACTGTAGTTTTGCAGAGTGGGCTCCTGAGCAATATCCCATCTAGGACACGAAGCTTTTTATTTGTACCAGCACACTCGTAGTATCAGTTTGTTCAATCTTTCTTTAAAACAACTTCTTAAATGTTTAAGCAAAGAATAGGTATTGTTGCCCTGTGGTTAACTTGATGGCTTCTTCTAACACTCTGCTAGTTAATGCCAGGGTGCAAGCATGGCATGCGTTCAGAGAATGCTGGTTCTGTTTCAAATTCACTGCGGCAAAAGGAACAATGAACAGGCCAACCAAAAATAAGTAAGTTGTATTTGATTATGTTCATAACAATCTTTGCATTATACATTATTACCATGTAATTAAAATGACTGACATCTCTATGTTTTTCTCATTCATGCATTTTTATGGCTCCCCATAATTTTGAAGAGCAAGAAACAGACATAGGTAGTTTTATGACTTGGCCAGGATTACACAGCTATTAAGTGTTTGAACTAAATTTAAACCTAATTGATTTAAACTGAAATTCAATAATTAATTCATTCAACATTGACTGCATGCCAGACTGAGGTAAATATAATGGTGAGCAATGAGAAGCACCAACTCTGCCTTTGAGTTGAGTTGCCTTTGAGAAGCATCAGGTGATGGAGTCATACAGGCATTAATACAACAGTTAAAAATAGTTTGTGAAATTGCAACTCTGAGCAGTGCTGCTGGCAGAGGCATATATTGTAATGAGCAAAAGTAAGAGGGGGCCTGCCTGTAATGACATGGGCTAGAGATATTAAAATTCCATGTTTTAAATAAACCGTATCTCCTATATGGAAATTTTATGAGCCATTCAATTCACCTGTATGTAGCGCTCAATAATACATAAACCCAATTAATATACTAGGATAATATTTTTTTCAATTACCACAAACTAGGATTACAATCAAGTAAAAATGTACAAGAAGACAATTACAGAGCTCTAGTATTTACTGTAAAACAACCATTTCAGACAGAGCTGAGATTCAACCCTGTCCTCCAGACCCTGGTGGAAAGATAAGCACATTTGTTATGACCAGGAGAGGTATCTACCAGGCTGTGATTGGCCATAGGCATCAAGAGAGGATGCAGAGTTCAGGTAGCATGAACAAAGTAGTTAAGTCAGAGAACAGAACCCTATTCACTGAGAGGAGCCACAGAAGGGTGCAAGTTGTAAACAAATTTTTTTAAATATATTTTATTGATTATGCTATTACAGTTGTCTCATTTCTTCCCCATCATTCCCCCCACCCTGCACACCCTCTCCCACCCACATCCCCCCCCTTTAGTTCATGTCCATGTGTCATAAGTTCTTTAGCTTCTACATTTCCCATACTATTCTTGCCCTCCCCTGTCTATTTTCTACCCACTATCTATGCTACTCATTCTCTGTACCTTTTCCCCCTCTATCCTCCTCCCATGCCCCTGTGGCTAACCCTCCATATGATCTCCATTTCTGTGGTTCTGTTCCTGTTCTAGCTGTTTGCTTAGTTTGCTTTTGTTTTAGGTGTGGTTCTTAATAGCTGTGAGTTTGCTGTCTTTTCACTGTCATATTTTTTATCTTCTTTTTCTTAGATAAGTCCCTTTAACATTTCATATAATAAGAGCTTGGTGATGATGAACTCCTTGACCTTGACCTTATCTGAGAAGTGCTGTATCTGTCCTTCCATTCTAAATGACAGCTTTGCTGGATAGAGCAATCTTGGATGTAGGTCCCTGCTTTTCAAGATTTCAAATATTTCTTTCCAGCCCCTTCTTGCCTGGAAGGTCTCTTTTGAGAAATCAGCTGACAGTCTGATGGGAACTCCTTTGTAGGTGACTGTCCCCTTATCCCTTGCTGCTTCTAGAATTCTCTGCTTCATTTGAATCTTGGCTAATGTAATTACGATGTGCCTTGGTGTGTTGCTCCTTGGGTCCAACTTCTTTGGGACTCTCTGAGCTTCCTGGACATCCTGGTAGTCTATTTCCTTTGCCAGATTGGGGAAGTTCTCCTTTATTATTTGTTCAAATAAGTTTTCTACTTGTTGCTCTTCTTCTTCCCCTTCTGGGACCCCTATAATTCGGATGTTGGGACATTTAACGATGTCCCGGAGGTTCCTAAGCCTCTCCTCATTTTTTTGAATTCCTGTTTCTTTCTCGTTTTCTGTTTGGTTGTTAGTTTCTTCCTTCTGGTCCACTCCATTGATTTGAGTCCCAGTTTTCCTTCTCTATCAGTTCCCCATGCATGTTCCTTCATTTCATGTATTGTAGCCTGCATTTTTTCATCTAATTTGTGAGCAAAATCAACCAATTCTGTGAGCATTTTGATGACCAGTGCTTTGAACTGTGCATCTGATAGGTTGGCTATCTCTTCATTGCTTAGAGGAATTGACTCTGGGGTTTTCATTTTTCCTCCGGTTTGAGCCATTTTTGGTGGGGTTTTTTTTTGTTTTGTTTTGTTTTGGTTTGGTTTTAGTCTGGTCGCGGCTATTACGTAGTGAGGGGTGGAGCCTTAGGTGTTCCTCAGGGCGGGGCAGCCCAGTCGGTGGGTTGTGATGCTATAGGTGGGGGCAGGGTCCGAGAGGGAAGAATGGCACCTGCTCCGCTCTCTCCTGGACTCCGGTCCCTTCCGCTGCTTCCCCTTCACCTGGATTATCTGTGCACGTGCTCGTGCTGTTACGTAGCGAGGAGTGGAGCCTCAGGTGCTCCCCGGTGTGGGGCAGCCCAGTCGCTGGGTTGTGACGCTGTATGTGGGGGCGGGGTCTGAGAGGGAACAATGGTGCCTGCTCCGCTCTCTCCTGGAATCAGTCCCTTCCGCCACTTCCCCTCTGCCTGGACCGTCTGCGTGCTCGAATGTGGGACCACCTGGTCAGCCAGCCGCCTTGTGCAGCCTCACTGGGTCTGCACAGTTGCCTCCCTGTGCCTGGGGACCGCCAGCCGCTGCCTGTGCACCTGGGAACTGCCAGCCACTGCTGCTTGCGTTCCTGGGTCCGCACCTCCACTTTTTCCTACCGCGACTCCGCCCCTCTTACCGGTCTGGATGGGGGTTGGATTTCCATACAGTTCAATTTTCTATGAGTTCTGGTTGTTTTCTTGTTTCTAAATATTTGTTGTCCTTAATTTTGGTTGTGAGAGGAGGCACAGTGTGTCCGCCTACGCCTCCATCTTGGCTGGAAGTCCTGTAAACAAATTTTTTAAGTGTTTAGTTTGAGGCTGATAACAAAGACAGAATACTTCGATGACTGAAATATATTGAAAATAATTTTTAGCCTATTTAGTAGGTGCCATTACAATGAGAGTTAATCATAACTTGCACCCCATTTCCAAAAAGTGATTTGTGATTTGAAATAGATTTTAATCTTTACTTATTACTCTTTTGTCTCAATCTGAGGCAATAAAGAATATCTAAGTCCAGACAATGAACTTAGCCCAGTTTTGATGTCTCATACAAAAGCCACAGAATGTGTGTGAGTGTCTGTACTCTGTGCCATCAGCCTGCGAAAATGAAAACCACACCCTCAATTTTTGCCATTATCAAAAGCTAGATTTAAAGATTACTCCCATCCTGAATATACTGGGTCCAACAGAAGTAATACCTGCTTCAGTGTGGTTGGTAGGGTAATAACATAGGTGTAATAATTCATAGTTTTAATTTGAACATTTCACCTAAAATGTCATATGTGTGCTTGAGTGCGATATTGTTGTTACAGAATTATATGCTTATGATTTTGTGGTAAAAATTTTGTAATAAAAAAGGGGGTTATTTGTACTAGACCCTGTATTTATGTTCACTAACACTTCAGAGTATAACATTCCCTAGGTCATCACTCACTGAGTGTCATACAGTACTACTTTGATTTCTTTCATAAATGTTTTCAATATGTCAAGAGGTACTCTTATTCTTATATACTTACAACATTTGAAATCTAAATATTTTATTTATTGTTTATGTATCATTTATAGTTATAGAAATATCAGAAACATCTGTTTTTATCTTTATAAGAAAATACTCAGTTTAGTTGATAATCTCATAAGTTACCCAGGGACATAGTCATCACTTTCTTTCAGATATAGTTCTATGTCCAATAATATGTTTATGATGGGTAGAAGAATAACTAATAATATAGTCATAATTATTTCATAGTTACTTTAAACCTACCTTTTCAAACCACGCATTCAATACAATATTAAATACCATCTAGATATCATCTATTTTATTAATCATATTATTTGGCAACATGCTGATTTTTCCTCTCTTTTAAGGGACATTTATTTTGTCTTGCCATAGAAGAGTCCAGAAAGATAAAAGTCCATGCAAGCAAGTGGTTATCAGAACAGCTTTTTATGATACATGATTCCAACATGCCAGAAGAAAATTACACTGAAAATGATGTAGTCTAACTAATAAGAAATATATTTGAAATTGAAAATTAAATATACTTTTGCATATCCTGATATGCTACTTCACTTGCCTCATTTGCATGCAAATAAGAGTTCAATAACTATTTTAATTGGTATATTCTCCCAAAAGCAAGGAAAGAAGATTCAAAATATATGTATTATTTTGTACAGGAAAGAATGTTAATATTCACCAAATAATTACCTAATTTACATAGTGATTAGACTCATCTGCAATAAAGTATTTTTATAAATATACAGAGAGAACATTAGACATGAAATTTGACAAGTGAAATAACAAGCAAATCTAATAAGGAAAATTGTGTGCAGGTGAAAGACTTCTAGTACATTATTTTTAATATAACTTTATTGCTGATATCAGAATAATAAGCCAAATCCTTAAGCATTCCATGCATCATATTTGGTAGGTAAGAAGGGAAAAGCAAATATAATATGGTTTAAAAAAATATTGAACATGATCAAACACATCTGAAAGAGATAAACTCCTCAGGGAAGAATTTCCACCTACATAATTTCAAGTAGAGTAATCTATTTTCTAATTAGCAAGGAAAAAATCCCCTGTATATGACCTTGAATTTAAAATATTAGCTCAGAGGGAATATTTACGAACCAAAGGCTCAAATGCATAATGAAAATACGGACATGACTTTTACTGTTGTTAAGGTTCTTTTTAAATCATACTTAGGCATTCCCAGCCTGTGTTGACTGACATTTATAGTATGGAAATTGGCTGGAATAAAAATGCAATGGCGTTTGAAATTAGAAAACACATTACAGAAGAGGCAGGTTAAATATTTGTGATGTTCAAAGCCATTTTTCATGGCAGAAGCAATACCTTTGTTCTTTTAGATCAAGCTTATATTCTAAATGAGTTTTACATATTGAAATTATTTTAGTTCTCTAATGTTTCTTCTTTTGTCATTTTATATGTAGTTATTATTCATTTTAGAGAAATGTATTTTTTAGCTTTCATCATTTTAAGTATGATAAAGGAGGGAGGACTTTAGGATTTAAACATGGAGAATTTCAGTTAGAAATGTGTGTTAAGTGAAAAACCAAGTAGCAGAATCAGTGAATGCAAAATGACCATGCTGATTTTAAACAACCTTTCACTTATTTGCTTGTGGGTTTATAGTGATCTAGAAATAATAATAACATGAAGAGTGAGGCTGAACAATGAAAATAAAAATAAAGAGGCATGATAAAAAAAAGTTCCAGTTCATAAGCTTTTCGCCCAGAATCTGGGACAAATAGATTCTTGGGCTTCTGGGAGAGTACTGAGGTTCTGTCAACAGAGTTGGAAACTATGAGGGGGACCCCCAAAAAACCCCGGAATTATCTCCTGGAGGGGGACCCCATGTATTAGGCTTCCCTTGCCAGATGAGTGTTTTAGGAACCCACCTATATCAGTGTACCAACCAGTGTTGTTGTGAGAGGCTGCATTCGGCTTCAGTGAACTTTCTGAAGACTTTCAGAAGGTTTGCCCATTCCGCGATGGGTGATTTATGAGCATACCCGCCCACACTGCACTGAGTGTTCAGCAGATTTTTGACCCCAAACGGCATGATCTCCATCCCCCAACCTCCCTTTTCACCCAGTCTCACCCCGAGTAACTTTTTAATTTGTTTATTTCCTGAGATGAAAAAAGCTTTCAAAGGGAAACGTTTTGCTGATGTGGAAGAGGTGAAATAAAAAAATGGCAGAAGCACTAAAAGTCTTCAAAATCGAGCAGTTCAAAATCTATTTTAAGCAGTGGAAAAAACATCTCAATAGGTGTATTGCATCAAATGGTGAGTACTTTGAAGGTGACTGAAGTTTAAATATGTAAAAATAAATACACAATTTTTTACAAATAAATTCTGGGTTTTTTTTTTTTTTTTTTTTTTTTTGAGGTCCCAGCTTGTATAAGAAAGAGAATGTCACTGTGAAATATGTCTGGATTTCGGAGTCAGCCAGATCCGAATTGAAAGCCTTACCCCTTCACTCATATGCTATCTCACCCTAGGAAATTACCATTCAAACATTCAGGTTCATGTAAAAGAATAATCAAAATAGTTATTTTCAGGGTTATTGTGAGGATCGAATAAAATCGTTAATGAACATAAAGTCTGTAGAACATGGACAATTACTAAATAATGGTAAATATTAGAGTTACAGAAAATCCAGGAGCACAGACTCCTGGGCTATTTCTCCTTCAGCAACTGACCTCCCTGTAATCCTGTAATATAAGGATTCCTTACCTGGGATGTTTTCCATGGTATATTTGAGATAACTGACATTTAACATCCACTAAGGGACAGGTCAATCATGAATGTATTTTGAGAGAGTAAATTAAGGTAATGATGGGAAGTCAAACTCTGTGACTACAAAATGTATAGTTATCTAAATATTTATTCACATGTATTCATTGTCAGTGAGATGATGCTAACTCCTGAAATAAAGTTTTATTGACACTTTAATTGACACATAGTAGCAGCTGAAGTTTATGAGAACTGTACGTTTTTTAAAAACTAGAGAATGTAGCAAAAGTCTGTGAACTTCAGAGTGTTCTAAGGCATTGAAGATACTTCTATGACAGAAAAGGACAGAAAAGGAGACACTCAGGAGAGCAATCCTGCCTAAGCTCATTGAGAGAATGGCAAATGTGGGAACCCATCCAAATGATTTTATACAGCTTTTGTAACCTTACTATCAAAGCCAAGCCAAGCAAAATACTGGCACGAGTTTTTCCAAAGAAAGCAAGAGGGGCTTAGCAGTAGGGAAGTCTGTAAATCTGACTTTCCATAAAAAAAGGTTTGAGGGAACATGCAGATGCGTTAAAAGCATCTGATATTATTTAATGTTCATTTGTAATTTTAATTCTTTTCACACCAACATTAAAAGGAAATTTTCTTAACTGAGAAACTGGTATCCATAAAAAGCTCAGCAAAGAAGAAGCCATTTATCTATAGTGATAGGACAGTTGTTTATTCTAGAAAACTATATTTTGAAAGGCCTGTTTATTCTTTATGGTGTGTGTCATGAAACCCAGAGCAAGTGTCAAAGTGTTTGTGCTGAAGAATCACGATCTCTATAAAGGGAAAGTTGCTTGACCCCTAACTTAATGAGATGAATTCAATTAAAGGAGAAAGAAGCTAATCTATCCTGTGCTAGTTGTCAGCGTGAAAAACAAAAAGGATCCTTGTCTCCTGCACTTAGGTTGACACTGGTTCTGTGATGTTGCACCTCAATTACTCCTGCTGCAGAAGTAGACAATATTGCTCTTACTCCTTGGTACTCTGAACGTGGTGGCTGAACCAGCTGCAGCAGCGTCACATGGGAGCTTATTAAATATTTAGAATCTCAATCAGATTCCACCCCAGACCCACTGAATCAGAGTCTGCATTTTAACAAGGTCACAGAGAATTTATCCGCACAATGGAGGGCCTGAGCAATACTGCTCTAGGCTACTGATCTTCCCGCCTTCAGAAATGCTGAGGCTCATTAACCGCCAAGAAGAATTTTATACTTTTGGAATAGAATATATGATATTTCCAAATGTTTTCTAATTCTTGGTTTGTTTTACCTGAAAGTATGGGAATTTCTTGGTAATTTTAGCCATAATGATAATAATAGATAAAAATAATTAAACTATTTCACTGTCCAAGGCACCTACTTAAGCTTCTTATTTTTCCAACTCCCCTGCAAATTGCATTACTCCATTGTACAAAAGAGGAAACACAGACTTTTCGAACTTGCCCAAGGTGAAAGCTGTTAGGATCCAGAGTCAGTGTTGGTGCCAGGGAGTCTGATTCCCTGGCCTGTGCTGTTTAAACTGTCCTAGGCTAGCGATCCGATAAGATAAATGTATTCTTACATTGTGATCAGATTATTTAATCTTTTCAGCTTGTTCCTAACATATACCAGTGTATTTAACAAAGATTAGTAAGTACCATATATTAAATTTTTAACTATATGCTAGATACTTTTTTAAGCATTCCTGCTCATTCATTTAGTTTTCATAACTGTGAATTTCATTTTTTTACAGATGAAGAATTTTATATTCCCTTTACGGATGGAAAAAAAAGTCTGATCCCAGAGACATGGGACTTGACCAGAATCAGACTAGTTAGATATGAAGACTAAAAATTAATAAAATAGCCTGTGGTTGTTGTAGAGATAAATTCGGTGTAATGCTTTTCATTCCAGGATTTTCTACTTGGCATTCTCTTGAGCAACTCCATGAAACAATATTACCGAATCTTGAGGACAGGGGTAACAACTTCTCAAAAGCCATTTTAATTTAAAAATGCTTGCCTGTACAGCTCCAGTGACTATCTCCTTAGCTACAGAACCTGCCCTGAGGTGAAAGCTACTTTAACAGAGAATACCAAGTGCTGGAGAATGTGCAGCAGATATGGGGAAGGTCAGAGGAAGCCATCTCGTTCTGGGGCAGAGCTGCCCACTGGAAAGGCAATGCAATCCACGTGTGTAATTAATTGCAAAGCTGCTGGTGTTGGGATTGGAAAAAAAGAAATAAGAAACAGGTAACATTATTTTTTTTAATTTAAAAATATACATTTTACATGAGTCCATTGTACTTATACCACATTCAGTAAGAAGCTATTTTGGATGCCAGCTTTCCCATTCCCTTTTATGCAAGTTCCACTATACAAGTGGTATGCCACTATTATCTCATTAAATTAATGAAATTTATCAACAGATGTTGGTTTTACTCAGGATGCTGTATTTACAAAGGTAATGATTTAAGTTTATATCCATATCCAAACTGGTTTTGTAATTGTTAGCAAATTTGCTATGTTAAACTTCAAATAGACATATGCTGGTTATAGCTGTATTTGAAGTGTTTTAAAAACCTAACAGCCATTCTACTTTTGTCTTTGCTTTTCCTTTTTAATTTTTTTCAGTTACAGTTTACATTCAACATTATTTTTCCTTAGTTTCGAGTGTACAACATACTGGTTAGACAATCGTTTAAGGTGAAGCTCATTTTAATTGGCTATTTAACCAGCTATGTAAAAGTATGTCGGCGAGTAGCCACCATACTGCAGCATTACACCGAATTTATCTCTACAACAACCACAGGCTATTTTATTAATTTTTACTCTTCATATCTAACTAGTCTGATTCTGGAAAAGTCTCATGTCTCTGGGATCAGATTTTTTTTCCATCCGTAAAGGGAATACAAAATTCTTCATCTGTAAAAAAATGAAATTCACAGTTGTGAAAACTAAATGAATGAGCAGGAATGCTTAAAAAAAGTGTCTAGCATACAGTTAAAAATTTCATATATTGTGCTTATTAGTCTTTGTTAAATATACTGGTATATGTTATGAACAAGCGGAAAATTTTAATATTGACTACATAACATTTTAATATAGTCAACATTAAAATCTATTAAAGAGATACTTAGTATTTCTAGGTCTTTGAAATAGGTATACATTATACTACACACGATCTCAGCCAAAAGGCCAAAAAGCAATGAAATAGGTATATATTTTAAAGTTACATCACATCTCATTCTGACTAGCCATAGTTCTGGTACTCAGTGGCTGCCTGTGGCGAGTGGCCACCACACTGCAGCACTGGACAGCACAGTTCTAAAGGCTTTGAGTATCTGGAAAAGCTAAACCAATTTTGTATGTAAATAAAGCAGGAGTAACTCAGTCAATACCTCTAATACCAAAGGAAAAATCCATAAGGAAATCATTGTTCACATATATTCCTACCCTATTTCCATCCAAGGTCTGTGTAATTTTATCATTCATATTTTTATTTTTAAAAAAAATTTGGATAAAATGGCATGATGTTTTATTCTGGTTTTTATTTCATAATTTATTATGATCATAGTTATTTTTCATCAAATATCATTTGAGAAGTCATCTCAATAATTGCATAATATTCTGTATGGATTTTTGACCACATTTTAAAAGAAAAATCTAGGAACATTAGCATTGCTATATTTTTTCTATAGTAAACAATATCTTCAAATCCTGCTATAAAAATTGTTGTGTTCATATCTGATTTGGCATACATGTTTGTAATGCCTTCTATGATAACCAAATTGCTTTCTGGAGAGATGGTACCAGGGATACCCAGAATGGCTCTCTTACCACTCTGTCCAGTCCTATTGTAATTTAGAAAATAGTGTTACCACTTTAAGAGATGATATATTGGTTTTTAATTCTAATTTGTATTTCTTTAGTTACAGGTTGGGAAAATATGTGTGTATGTGTTTCTTTGTGTATTTACAGTCCATTTGTACTTCTCTTATGCATTTTCTGTTTCTGACTTTGAACAAGTTCTTTGTATATTGAGAGAATCAAATACTTTTCACCAGTTATGTTACAATTATTTCCCAGCTTAAAAAGTATATTAACATGATTTGAGGTATTTTCAATTATGTGGTTATATTTACAAACACTTTTAAAGGAATTTTTCTCCCTGCTATTTTATTGTTTTTTCTATATTTAATGTCTCAATCCATATGGTATTTACTTTTTGAGAAAGTAGGTAAATGGAATATAATAATTGATTGCTTATTCTCCATGTATCTTTATATTTCTTAATCGCAGAAGCTTTTAGATGCATAGAATTGGGTATTTTATTAACTGAACAATTATTTCATTTTCTTATAAAGTTTGAGCTATCTTTTGCACAAAATTGGTGTAAGTCTTTTCCTAAATGAGTCTCGAATGATGTGAAAAATGTGAAGCTTAGAATTAACACACTATTTCCTGTACCTGCTCAGAGATCCAGTAGGTGGAGAAGCAGAAAGAGAAGGGTGGGAGCCTAATGAAGGGCAAATACTGCAATGGCGATTTTCTTTCTTGTGCTGAAACATTTCTTCTCTCTTCTGGTGCATTGTCTTGTTTGTTTTTCTCCCTGACATGGCTTTCTTCTCTCGAAGCCAGCCCTGGTAGAGCCACTATAATTGCCTGGAATGCAGAGCCACATCAGGTGTAAACAGGTGACAAGTGCCTCCATAGCCCAAGGCTTGGTAATATCTAAAACAGGACCTGCTTCCCAGAGTCCTGATGGGACCAGGTGTTCTCCCTCAGAACTCCCACTTCCTGATGTCCCAACACATGTGTTTCCCCAAACATCACACACACACACACACACACACACACACACACACACACAGCTTTCAAATATCTTTGTTCAGGAACATCAGGGGTATTCTGCCAGGTTTTCCCCACTCAGCTTCCCTGGCACACAGGTGCTTCACTTGAGAGGAGTCACAGCTGACTCTTCAGTTCAACTCTGTCTTTAACAAAGTGGATCCAGCAGAAATGCTTGAATGTTTCTGGCATTTGAATTTCTCTTCTTTCATTTCAAGTGTTTTTTTTTTCTAATTTATATTCAATTGGTATATTCATTTGGAAATCTGGAAGTGAGCAAGTTAAATGCCTGTTACATAGTTGTTAAGTGAAAGGCATCATATCACTGACATACTAACCATACTGTTAATGCCTGACTGTTTAGCATTTGCTTGTGCTAAATGCATGCATGTCAGAAAACAGTACAGAATGTCTCCCAAGCACAAATCCAGCATTATGTTTGCAGGTGTTCTTGCCATAGCATAGAAAGAGCCAATGCATTTGAGTGTATTTCATTTGCTGTCAGCAGTATCTTCAGCAGAAGGGAGAATAAAGTTAATATATGGAATATCTTGCTTGCATACGTGGAAGGCACAGGCTTTTTCTGTCAGTGGCCATGCATTTTGCACATATTTTCAGTAAAGTGATATAAACCTTCATTTAAAAAGCTGCTGATGGAGTACTCTCTGATTTTATTGAGACTGTAATGATGAAAAAAGCCATTCCTTTTGGTGCCCTCCCTGGGGTTATGCTGCACATCTCCTGTCCAATAACTGTATGTGGCAATAACAAGCCAGTGGCTGTATGGGATAATTGGCTCCTCCTCACTGCATTTATGGGTAGTCAGTCTGAGAATTACTGAGACTGAACAAAAGCCACAGTGACTGCAAAACTGAGGCCCACATTGATCTAGGAATATGATGGATCTATCAGGTCTGGTCAGAATACATCATGCTCTTGGTGGGAGAGTTCTTTCTGCAGAAATGGGAAATAATTATTCTCACCAATGAAACACATGAGACAGAAGTGCACATACTCACAAAGGACTCTAATAGAGCCTTGAACTTGAAAAATAAATAGATTTTTATGGTAGTTCCTGCTTGGGAAAACATCACACTAAGGTTCTCTATGTCTTTCTGAGTTTCCTTCAGTCTATCTGGGCGTTTTTATTTTTTAAACAATGTATTCACATTTTTCAAACTCTGGTTTAAAAACCTTCAGCTGAAACAGAAAAAGGCAAATTCATTTAGTGTATATGAAGTAGGCAGTAATTGCATTGAAAACCCCAAAACACACAAATCAGAACCAGCTGCAACCCAGCATGCATGGAAAGCAGCACACAGAATTTTCCATGGCCTGCAGCAACGATGTCCTACAAACAGTCCCTGAGGCGTCTCCGAAGCTTCCCACGCGGTGAAAAGAAATTAGATAATGCTAAAGACTTACCAGATGGATATTCAATCAGTACTTCTGTGTCAAATTCTCTCTGTAAATTGAATATTGAAGAAATAGCTACACTGAAATTATGAAATTAACATCTTTGTTTTCTAGCACTCTTCCCTGACATGACTGTTTAGCACTAAACATACTAAGGGCAAAGTATATGTTATATAAGTTACAGGACACATGGAAAGAAGTATTAAGGATAAGCTAAAGATAATTGGCTGTAAGAAAACAGAAAGTATATTGTGGGAAAATGCACAAAGGAGTAATTCTCAATGCCCTTGAATTAAGATTCGAGATAACAATTGCCTTTTTAATAAAAATAGACTTAAAAAATAATTGTCTCCTTACAGAGTGCTGCAACTTTCAAATATATGTGTCTTGCTGTACTAAATCTGACCTTTTTTTAAGTCCCTTTACAATCAAACTTTACCTGGATAAACATGTATTCTCCTGCTCACTAATACCAAACTTACTGTTATCAACCTATTTCTCCACTGTATGCAATGCATGCTGTTATCAGTACTACAAGGTAATATTTCTCTAGGAATGCCCTTTCTTTTACTTCAACATGTTCAAACTCTGCCCCACTTTGGAAGCCCAATCTCCCTCAATTTGTTCAATCTCTTCCATTGCTACTTCAGACCTCAGTGGTCTCCTAAAGTCTAGATAATGGGAGATGGGAGGGCTGGAAGGATAGCCAGCTCACAGTGTATAAATAAAGGCACTATTAAAAATCTGGGTATAAAATCAATATTGGTGCAATATTAAGAAAACCACAGGTTTGGAACCAGGGAACAACAGTGTTGGGAGTCTGTAGAGTGTCAGAGTTGGAATTGTAGGGTGGAAGGAGAGAGTAAATTTGGATTATCAGAGTTCGATCTGTGGTAGACTACTCTCAGAGTGTTATGACTGGAGAAGAAGTAGACTCTAAATCTCCAATCCTATCCTATAAGATTTTTCTTGGAATTATAGGTGGAATATAATACAATGATGGACTGTCTAGTATTCTTTAGGTTGTGCTGACTCATACCTCTTTCATTTCACTGTATGTTGGAATTAGCTATGGTGACAATGAGCATTGAGTACTTACCCACATACTATACACGTAGACATAGCCATCTGAATTAAAGAAGAGGTGGTGTTACATTACATATAGAGAAATGTTGGAAACAAAAAATGATCCACAAGTATAGTATTTGCATATGGACTACTCCAGGACTGAGGGCTTTTGTGACTTTAGTAGTGCAAGTAATAATGATTTTCCATGTTATAGCACAGGCAGTAGGTAAACATTTTTTGGCAAGTGAGTCAGAAGGACTACCATTCACTCACATTCATACTGGGAAAGAAAACAAATAGGCATTAGATTTAAACAAGTTTAATCAGGAGTACTGAATTATAAACCCTATATTGTAGGACATGATTCGTTAGTTAATTATAGCTAATAATCAGGATGACCACACATTCCCATTTGCTCTGGGTGGTTCCCTGTGTATACCTGTTGTTTTTGTATATTATTAATAGTACCCCTTTACTCTCAAAGTTGTTTCTATTTGGATGCTACATAATATGGCCACTTGACTAATGCATATTGAGCACTAATTACATGACTGTAACATTCTGGATGCTCCATGAATTAGCTTCTCCAAACTGCACAACGGCCTTAAAAGATAGGAAAATTATTTTTACTTTCAAGTGAGGGAATAGAAACCCAAGGACTATCTTTCAAAAAACCATACAACTATGGAGGTTAAGGAAACTGTATAGAGCACTAGTTAGGGAATTTGGATAAGTTTTGCTTAACTCTAAAATAGAATTATTGATAGTAGTGTTAAATTAATGTTAAATATTTAGTAAGGTAGTTAGAGAGTACTTAGAGATTATTTTCCCAGAGTTAGCAGATCTAAATACTTAAGAATGATGACACCCATTTTTCAAACAAAGGTGCTATGATACCCCCACAGGGAAACCACAGATATTTGGGGGAGGACACTTGGGAGCTGGAGCAGGAGTGAATTCAGATACTAATGAGATGGTCTCTCCAGCCCACCAACATGAACGGCATAGTTCTTTAGAACACTAACAGTGTCTTGCAGATCTTTAGTATCCTACAGGTACACGGGTTCATGAGAGTATTCAGAACAGGGTAGAATCAGAAGGTCAAAACTTTAATCACTATTGGAGTAATTTGTTTCATTAAGAAAAATGCTAATATCTCCATCACAGTAGAAGGCTGTTAACCTGAATGACTCTGGGAACTATTTGTAAGATATTAGCAGTAGGGATGTTCCTCTAGGATAACAGGGATTGGCTCCACTCAACCTCTTCATAGGATCTGTGCTCATAGGTGCTCAGTAAGTGCTCTATAAATGATTTTTACAAGTGAGTATATTTGCATATGCTCATATCCATGAATATTTTAGCCATATTAAATCCACCTTGAAAAATATAAAAATTCCATTCAACTTGAATGAGTAGCACATTGACAATAAATTATATTTGTTAAAACAACACTCTATTTGATGTTTTGGGGTCTAAAACCATGACTATTCTATCCAACTTGTTCTTGTCCTTGGGGTCTACAATTTTCCAGTTCACAATCCTTACTCATTTTACATAAAATTATTGATCTTAAATAATGGGTAAGTTTATTTCATGCATTATCATTGCATTTCTCAGAAAGTTTTGTTTTCCCTCTAGGATAGTCTGTGATGGTTGGCTGCCTGCTTGCTTAGTGCCTTAGGAATGACTTTCATGTGTCTTTGCTTGACACTGCAGATCTTCCTCTGTCTTACCTCAGTGCTCTATGTCTATCTTTTGTTGTTTGACCTTATAAGTCTGTGTTCTTCTTCTGTACCTAAAATGGAAGTGGATTCCACAGTTTTTGGTGGTTAGAATAATTTTCTGTAGAATATAATAACTGAAAATAGATTCCTCTAGTGCAAAGAACATAAAAGTCATTATATTTTCTATATAATAATAAAAACATTAAACTTGTTTGCTAGAATTCAAGAATATCTATAAGAATGTTGTCTTAATTAACAATCAGTTTTTCTTTTGTGATTCATAGTGGTTATAAATGGGCATTTATATATATCTACTAAAACATTCTAGCTAAAACACTTGACATTTTATTGTTAAGTATCACTGTATTTATTTTGTAATACAGAAAGTAATAATATGTGTCTGCTCCCTCATCTCTAGCATTAAAAGCATACTTCCTACTTCTTCAGTTCTAATGAGAAGATACAGACAAACTATATAATACTTTGTATTAGACAAAATTGACAATCCAACATTTGTACCCTCACTTCTGGTAGTAACTCAACTCTCTTTCGAATAGCATTTCTCATTCATGCATAATAGGTGCTTTAGGGTAGGTGAGCCTCACTCTTAACCCCAGATGTGTGTTCTGATTGGCCCAAGCAAACTGGGTAATCTAACAACCCTGGCCAATACAGTAGGTTCAGCTTCCTGACATCAAAATAACCATTAGGAATTTTGTTTTATGCTAAAGTAGAAGACACCTTCCAGGTAATTCAAGATGTCCTAACTAATACTTTTATTGTCCTCATTTAATGACTAATTACAAATAAAATATTGCAATTTAGATATCTGATATACACACATATATCTGATACATAATATATATATATCCACATATAGTTCCTATGCGATATATATGAAGTATATATATACATACAGAGAGATATATAGAGATATAAATACATAGATATTGCCAAGTGTTAACAAGATTTCCTCTTAAAATCTACTGTTAAAGGAAGCAAAGCCCAAAGTACTTTCAGAGAGTTATATATATTATGGAAACTACTGTAGCTATTCAATTTTTTTTTTCTCAAAAGACAGTGGAAGACGTTCTGTTTTGGGGAACTTTTTAGACCATGATACAAGAAGATGGAGTCTAAGCAGAAATCAAAATTCTAACTAAGATAACTAAACTATGTCTACCTAAGCTAAGCAGACAGAAATCAGAGTTCAGGACTGTGGAGGTCCATGGAATTTGTGGGGCATGGTACCAGAAAAAAATGGAGTGGCAGTGGGCAAAGTGACATCTATTTAGAACTGCACTTGTATCATTGGTTGAGGCCTAGATTAGTTTGCAAAGTCTAACAGAAATCAGACCCTGTAGGACAGGAAATTGAAATGAAATGCCTGAAATCAGACAGTGCTTTAGGGCAGGACATGCTGAAATGTTCTGCCCAGTCTGAGTAGAAATGCCACATTGGACATTGTCTTGAGATCCCAGAAGGGCAAACTTTACAAGTAAGGATTTCTATCTAGAGTAGGTTCTAAATGATAAGACCAATATTGAGAATAAAGAGAGACATGGTTAAATAAGGAATAAAAACCCAGCCTGACTTGATTTTTTAAAAAGCTATTAGTAATTTAATTGTTTATTAGAAGAAAAGTAAACCTTTAGAAAGGAAGACAACATAGTGCAATAATGCAGACTCCCTATAATTTAATTTCTACAACATCTAGTATAAAAGAAGAAGAAAAAATATAAAGAAGTAGGAAAACATGACCACTGATTAAGACAAAAAACATTTAATAGAAGTAGACTCCAAGATGACACAAATTTTGGAATTAACAAATGCTACCAAACAGCTATTATAAATGTATTCAAAGATTTAAAGAAGCAGGTAAATATAAGTGAACAAATAATGATTTTCAGTAGAGAAAAAGAAACTATAAAAAAGAATCAAATGGAAATTCTAGAGCAGAAAAATACATAATGTCAGATATTAAAAATAACTAAGTTTAATAAAAAAATTATAAATGGCAAAAGGGGAGTACCAGTTTAAAAAACAGAAATTTTTCAACCTGAAGAAAGAGGAAACAACTTATAAAACATGAACAAAGCCTTAGTTAAATATAGAACAACTTCAGCAGTATAACATGTATTTCAAGTCTAAAAGAAAGGAGGAAAATATTGAATAGAAAAAATATTTCCAACTTCTTAATAAACAGCAACCTACAAATCCCAAATCTCAGCCAACATAAGTAGAAATATTAAAAAAAAAAATAGTCAAACTGCTGAAAGTAAAAGATAAAAAGAAAATGTTAAAAACAGCTAGACATGATAGCATATATGGGAATGGCAAAATGAGTAATGTTTAATTCCTTATTGAAAGCTATGAAGTCCAGAAGATGATGAAAAGACCTGTGAACAGAGATGAAATGGGGAAAAAAAAATGTCATCGATTCAGAATCCTCTATTTAATATTTTCTAATAGACAAAAGCTGAAAGAATTTGTCATCTGTAAGACTACAATAAAAAGAAATACTAAAAGAAATGTGTCAGGTTGATGTAATGTGACACTACATGGAAGCTTGAATATTTAAGAAATAAACAGAGTATTGAAAATGGCAAACATGATAGCAAATGTCAAAATACATCTTGCTTCTGCCCTGGCTTGTGTGGCTCAGTGGATTGAGTGCCGGCCTGTGAACCAAAGGGTCACTAATTTGATTCCAGATCAGGGCACATGCCTGGGCTGCAGACCAGATCTCTAACTGGGGTGCATAAGAGGCAACCACATATTCTATTTCCCTCCTTCTTTCTCCTTCCCTTTCCCCTCTGTCTAAAAATAAATAAATAAATAACTATTACAAACACACATCTTGTTTCTTTCCTTAATTTTTTAGAATTCCAAATGATAGTTTAAGTAAAAAGTAACGTAATATAAATTCCTACAGATGTGAAATGAAACACATTCATAGTAAAAAAGGATGTTGTAAATGGAAATATACTGTAGGTCAATTCTTCCATATTTCTTTAAGTGGTGCAATTCATACTTTAAGGGGACTGTATTCAGTAAAGGAGGTGATATGTAATCTCTAGAAACCCTATAGAACCTCAGAACATTCCATTTCCTTTATAGAATGTCACCAAGAGGCTTTCTAAGGTTACCCTAACAAAGGCAGTCTCCACTCACACTGAGATCCGACTACTTTATATTCTACAAAACCTATCAATACCAAAAGATATTTATGTATTTTTTCTTTCAATTGCAAAGTAAGTTCCTTGAGGGAGAAACTTGGCTTTTTAATGCTTTTTGATAATGTATACACAGTACGTTGAACAATGTCCAGCACATTGAAGATAAAAAATTAATATCTCTTAATGAGTAAAAAGAATGGATTGAGGCATGATATTAAGTGCTAAAATATGAAGCTGAAAAGCAAAATTAGAAGTCTGGCTAGGTGGTGTAATATTTACATCTTTTTAAAAGCCTTTGCTCAAAAATAATGTTTCTAGTAAACATTATTGTCCTGAGGTACAATTATTGAGAACTAACCAAAGATTTTATTTCTTAAAAGAAATCTGTGAAGGTGCAAGTCCCCAGAATTGTGAACATAATCAATAGCAAACAACTTAATGTAAGTTAATTGACATAAGCAGAAAACTTGGTAAGCACGTACAAGGGGTTATGCATGGCCTCACAGGGAGGGAAAATAGCCAAGATGGGAAACAGAAAAGATACCCAAGACAATAGCTTCATAATTTTTCCCAGGTCTAATCATGAATGAGAGTTTAATTCTATCCAGTGCCATTAGAATGTTATTGAAACAACCAAACCCCTTTTTCCTCAATCCTTAAAATTACTGTATTATGCAATGACAGTTTCTTAAAATGAAAAAAGATCAATCCCACAAATTTTTTAAAAAATCAATTATCCAATGGGAAAGAGATGGATTACCATTGATTGCATCCTGCCTGTGTTAGAGATGATGGATGACTGCCGTCATGGCATTGATCTCCGGGAACAGGCTTACACGGGTCTTGCATGGCTTATTACAGGGCCACCCACTCAGAGAATGTATAACAGACACAACAAAGCCCACGTTTTACATTCTATCTGGGTCTTTCAGCTGTTCTTTTGTTCATGTAACTTTGACTATGTCCCTAAACTCAAGCATTGTTATTTGTCTTTAAAAATTTGTTTAGATAGAATGACCGTTAAAGAACTTCTGGGCAGACAAGCGCAGTAACAGAATGAGGAGCAGCCCCGTGAAGGACCTTCTGACAGGCGCTGTAGTTTGTTCCTAAGTGAAGCATCTGAAAGCTCATCTTGTAACTCATACAAATCTTTCACATTTTCAAATAACCAGGGAACATGTGAAATATTATAGGTTGATTCCAAACTGCAACATTTCAAGATGATAAATATTTCCAGTTCGGGTTCAATTTATATACACTATGAAAAATATATATATGTAGTTTAGATCAAAAGTGACTTCTTAGTTAAGTTGATACATTGTGACTTCTAGGAGACTATTTTTATTTAAATTTATTTAAATTGTGCATTCTTTCTTGAAAGGCATCTCAACTGCAGATTTATCTACTGTTCCAAGAATTACATGAAGTCAGGGCTGGTAATAGGAGCCATTCCAGACCGGACAAGGCTTTACTGTTTCTTTGAGTGTTTACTGAACACAGCAATTAAGCTAAACTGCCACCTCCTTTCCTTACTGACTGGCTGATGAGCAAAGCTGCCAAATGTACATTTACAAGGAGGCTTGTTGGAACTCTGTTAACCATTGTGATGCCAATTAAACAGGAGAAATATTAACTTATCCTCATCACCATAATATTTGTAGTGCTCTCAAAAAAGAATATGCAGGAAAAAAATGTTGACCAGTAAGCATGGCAGAAGTAGGAAATATATGTTTGTCTACATCACACATTAACCAAGTCAGTTTGACTATTCAGCCAATATTAGTTTTTTATTTTATTTTCTATTTTGGTAGAAGTTGGTAAATTCCAGGGTTAACAGAAAGAAGACAATGCATTATAAAGAAGGAAACTTTTTATCACAAATTTCACCCAACGCAGCAATGTTTATTAGTAAACAGGGATAGGAAAGTCATACAACCTGGTATGAAGTGGGGAAGCCTTGCTTTGGGCACGTACCCTGCACCTGAAATGAATGGCCACTTTGCAGACACAACGCCAAGAACTAAGAGTAACTAATTAGCACATATGTTTAACACATATATTAAATATAGTTTGATAGTAACATAACTGATAATGATTTTAATGTAAATTACCAAATAGTAGTTTTAAATAGAAATTTTTCATTTGGGAGTATAGCTTAACAACATAGCCAGGAGTTATCATCTATCTTGTGAGAAGTATACTAAAAAGAAAATAAATAGAAATAAACCTTCTCAAGACTCTGTGAAGGTCTTTGAATTTCTCTGTATGAACCTTACCTATCTGTTTTTTCAAGACTCAATAAAATTTACCTTGAATTACAACATGGGAAAATGGAATGTAGAGCAGGACTTTAGTGCTAGCCATTATTTGTTACTGGGGCCTGAAATTAGATAAATTAGACATTATTATTATTGTTATTATTTGGACGTATGGGAAATTGAGAAAATACTTTTTGAGTTGTCACATTGCTATAAGCTGATATGCCAGATTTGGGGCAATTAGCAGATCATTTATGCCAGCTCTTTTTATAGAAGAATACTATGATGAACTAACAATGCAAACTAAGGGAAGGAGAATAGGGAATAAACACTCGTTAAATGCTTGTGTTTCAGGAACAGTACTAGTTGTGATCACATAGGCTGTCTCCTTTATTATTTATACTATCTCAGTGAGCTAGCAGATATTGTTCTCATGTTTATGGATGATGACACACTATGGCTCATGCTAGATAGAGAAACAAATATCAGACAGTTCTGCAAAATTAAATTTAAAAACTTCAACATGTGGAGTGTGAGACGTCTAGATTTCTCCCTGTAAACACAAGTTTTTATTGATTTTATATCATATAAACACAGTTGAACCTTAACTCTGAAACGTAATTTTACCAAACCATCATTTCTCTCCTAGAAGGTCGTGCTGTAGTTCTTTGCGTTTGCGGGCCCTGTCTGATCATTTTGTCATGTCTGTACTATTCATGTATCCTTGGAGTAGACAAAGATGGTGTCTCCATGAAAATGAGTATTACCTTCCCTTTGATTCAGGATGGTGAAGTAGAATGTTGCCTACATCTAAAACTCTTGTCCTTGCAGGCATTGAGTATGTGATGAAATCCATAGAAAGTATAGCAACTGGCTTCAAAGAGATTATTTTTGCCTGGAAATTAAGCCAACCTTTTGCTTGTTATGCAAGAACTCTAAATATTATTGCATTGAAACTGATGTGTCTTGTCTTAGAAGGGTGCTTTTTACTCATAAGACCATGGAAACCAAGAGAGTATATACATAAGTTATACTGTAATTGACACTCACCCCCAGAATTTTGCTAATGGAGTAGGAGGCTAGTAAGGGCTGAAGTTTACCAGCAAACAATATTCTTTGTAATGGGTTAATGGGAAAATATAAAGATTGGCAACCTCACTGCTCTGACCTGCCCTTCCCTTTTAAAATATTGATACTTGTTCTGTCGTCACTTACAACCCTCTGTTGTGGCTAATTGGAGGCACTTAATCCCACTGCTGGCTTCTTGCTGTGATAAATATTTAATCACAGAGGGGAAAGCTCCTTTTCCAGAACACACATTAAACTATGACTTGAAAACAGAACAAAAGGCACTGTTACCTGGAAAGAGCCCTCACTCTCCAATCCAGGGTTGAGAAAGGTCTATCTAATTACCTCTGCTGAGAAACCGTAGTCTCCTTCTCACTGACTGTCTGACATTTAGACATTTCTCCCCTCACCTCTTCCCATTGGCGTGAAAAGAAACTGAATACAAAACGATAGTCCACTTTGCTAGCAAATTCCTTACCCATCACAAAGTGAGGCTATGGATATGTGGTATGTCACTCTAACTGTGTCATTTTTCTCCCCAATTAAAAATAATGGATGCTCTTGGCTGTCAGGCTGCACAATATTTCTGTAGGGAGAAAATAATTTGATATCTCCACAGAGCCATTGTCCACTAATTTGAAGTTCAAGGTCTGACTACAATCCATTTTGATGTCTCCTACTTACCAGAGTGTCACTGAGAATCGCTCTTTCCATGGAAAGACTCTGACAGGCACTATTGCAGTTGAACCCATTCTTCCTGAGACAATTTTTATGCAAACTGGGAGTGAGAAAAGATGATCACATCCTTCAGTTACTCCACCATATTTCCTGCAAGAGTCTTCTGAATTTGTCCATAGCTGTTTCATCACTGGAATGTTAATATATGGTATTGGCCAATTTTCTGTGACAAATGCACTTTGGGAACAAAAAAAAAAAAAAAAAAAAAAAGAACCTCTTGATATTAGAAGAGAATAAAAGATATACAACCATGACTGGTTACAGGAAGCAAACTATTCTACTTATTTGTGTATAGATTAGTCTTTGTATGTTGATTATCTAATACAGAGAAGAATATCCAAGTTTTCTGTCCATTTTTGGAAAACTGGGCTGCCAATCACTAATAGAATGAATGCTGGCAATCTGAATGTTAGACACAAAAATTGAAGAGCTGAAAAAACATTTAATTAAATCTTGTAATTCAGAAATAAATTTTAATAGTTATAAAACATTTTATTCCCCTTCAATTATACCCTACTTGCCTTCAGGCTATTCTCTTTGAAAGGAAAGTGTTGCTGCTGAGAATGACAACTTTCCTTGAAGGAAATTATGTTCTGGGTTATAATTGGAGCCAGTATTAACCACTGTTTGAAAACTACAACTGTGTGCCCATATGTAAAGACTGTAAAATAGGTGTAAAAAAGACTATCAAATTAAGAAAAAATTATGATAAAAACATTAAAGGGATAGAACTTAAATTATTTCAAGATAGGATCATTATCCCCAAACTTAGTAGTGTTCCAATAACTAGGACACAGATGAGATAGAGCATCCTTAAGGGGAATGGGGAATAAACCATGCTTAGCTATATATACTAAAATTTTTCAATTTAATATAATGTAATATTTTCCCATTGTAATTTCTCAAAAATTTGTTGAGGACTCTCTGGGATGCAAGCTATAATAATTCAAACTATATAGCATAAGTAAAGACAAATTTAAAGATATAAAAGTGTTATTTTCCACTTTAATTCATTACCTATATTTTTCTTTTTATATTTTCAGCAAATATGCTTTAAATGGATATATATACCCATGCTTTGCTGTGTATAATGTGCACCCTTGTTATTGGCCCAAACTTTCAGGAAAAAGTCTTTTAATGTTTTTAATTCAATTATTTATTTATTTATATTTAGATACTGCGTTTTTGTATCACAAAGGAATTTTAGCATTTATTTTTTAACATACTATGGCAGAAGAAAGTTTATGTGACAATTACAAAACACAAGAACAGATACATGGTTATTTCAGGTGTCACCCATGTATAATGCACATCCTTATTTTTCCCTAAAAAAATTGGACGAAAAATGCACATTATACATGACAAAATACAGTAAATTTGCAGTTAAAATATTAGAAACTTTTATCTTTCTCTAGTTTAAGATTATCTCTTAAATATTTATTCTTATTCTAATGGCCCTTTTTACAACTATTTTAAGGAGTGCCTAGTATTGCATCTTCCCTGACATTAAATTAATTTACATTTTTATATGTAGATAATTCTAATTGGAACATTTATGCGTATACACTACATGTCTTCTTGCAACTTATAAAAGTTCAAGTAAATTTCCTCATATAAGAATTAACACATTTAAAATCTTTCCCTAAGTTACAAGAGCAATAGCCTTAAAATTTAGAATCTTGCTACTTCAACTCCTACTCCTAAGAAAATGTTGGAAAAAATTTAAAAATCACTAGAAGATGAGAGTTTAGAGAACAATTGTTTTTTGGATTTTTTTTCACCAGTTTTATTAGTTTTAAGAGACTAGAGAAATTTCCTGTGTGAGAAAATATTAAGTAGCATTTCATAGCAGGCAGTGGTGTATTTTTGTTCTTGAGTTCCATAGTTTCATAAATGCACATCAATTAATCTAAAAAATATCTAAGGGGTAGGAACTGGAGAAATATAGGACAATAAATCTGTGTAATTCAAAATGTCTAATTTTACAGAATAAACTGAGGTGCAGCTAAGAGAGGGTCTTTTTTCCTTATTCCCAGTCCAGTCATCTTTGGACTATAACCATATTGCTCTTTTAATGGAAAGCAAATAAACTACAGAATTTCTGGGTAGAAATAAACTTTGATTTTAATTTTGATTGAAATAAAAATTTAAAAACAGTCTGTAATTTAAAAAAATACAAACAATGGAGCCCATGGATTAAAAATGAGTCTTTAATATAGTGATATCATAAAATATTTGACAATAATATAGGTAATATTAACTAAAATGCCTTAATGGCATACAGTTCATTAATTACAGTTGAATTAGGATACAGTACCCTGTTTGGGTTCTACAGTTGACTTATGGAGTACATCAAAGGAGAAGAAAGTATGTAGTTAATTATTGAATTCTCCACATATCTAAGGAAAACACTTTAGCCTCTGTTAAGCCAGGATAGTACAAAACCATTGTTGGAAGATAGTGATTTTTAAGAAAAATTCAAGCATGGAAAAAATGTTTCAGAATGTACAGAGAGGTGACATATTACTATTAAGACCAGAACAAGCAGTGGATTGGAAATGGATCGGGAGGGACTTAGGTTAGACATAACAAAACACAGTGCAATGGTTTTGAAACACAACTTTAAGTTCACATTATTTTATGTGCTGTGAAAATATCTCCCTGGGAGAACTAGAAAATGCAAAAGGAAAACGTGGCAATATGTGTCCATAACATTAATATAGATGTCTGCATAAAGAGAAATGAGTGAATTCTGAATCCCCTTCCAACCCTAGGATTCAGGTTATCATTGACTAAAAATGCAGAATCTCCAGCTAATTACATCTCTAGACTTCACATATTTAAACTAAGAACGATAAATCATGCAGAATCTTATACAAAATCATTTAACTCAAAATAGAGAGTGATCTCCACTCTTTCAGAAATTGGTTAAAACAAAAAAAGAATTTATGTGAGATACAGTTACAAGGAAAATGACTTATGGTATATACAGGCCAATTCATATGAGACAGACACTCATATTCAGTACATGGGTCTGTAACAAAGAAAGAGTTTGGGGTAACATTTAATCTTATTTTAGTTAAATGGGATATTGAAGCACATGATTCTATTTTACCAAAAGAAAAGCTTATTAAAATAAGACCTTTGGAATGAGGCTTTATTTTTTTAGATTAAACTAAAATTAGTTCATATTTTTTGTGATACCAATCTGTTGCCATAGTTAACATTGCAAAAGAGGCAGAGAAGGAAAACATATCAAAGGCAGTTCTTTCATAACATGAAGCTTTACTGGGCTATCTTAGTATTTATTGGGCTCTCTCTTCACTCATACCAGAGTAACACAACCACAATCTGACACTCTCTGCTCCAAGGGAATAAGACTGAATTATGCAACATCACAATGGGTAATTTAAGGAAATCTGTATTATTTTCTCGATGCTGCTGTAAGGAATTACCACATTAGTGGCTTATAACAATATGAATTTATTATTCTATGGTTCCAAAAGGTGGAAATCTGAAATAAGTCTCATGGGGTTAAAATCAAGGTGTCATCAAAGCTGCATTCCTTCCTAGCGACTCTAGAGAAGAATCTACTTCTTAGTGTTTTCCCACCTTCTAGAGGCTGCCCATACTCCTTGACTTGTGGCTGCCTTCAAAGCCAGCAATGGTAGGCTGGGTTCTTCCCTGCATCCTTCTTTCATTTTAAGTACCTTGTGATTATGTTGAGCTCATCTGAATAATCCAGGATAATCTCTCATCATAAAGTCAGTGATTAAAAACCTCAATTTAATTTGAACTCTTAAAGCTCTCTACAATCTAAGCTAACATAGTCTCAGGTTCTAGAGAACAGGGCATGGGCATCTTTGGTGAAGAGAAGGGCATTATTCTTCCTACTACAGAATCATATTGCTCCCTACCCCTGCCCCCTGACACACACACATACGGGAAATTGAATTACAGTATGTGCAGAAAAACTTGGAGATTTCTTACCTCCAATTTTAGGAGAAATAAGATTCCCTTTGGCAAAACCCTTTTTCCTGTGTCAAAACTAGGGTTATTGCCATGCCTTTTAGACAGGTTGTTCATCTTATCCTCATTCTCTAAATGACATACCCAAAGTGGAAAAAAAATTAAATATATATGTGTATATATAATAAGTATATATATGATATATATATATATCCTCCTAAAATTGACCCTTTTGTAAACATTCCTTTTTTCTTCTCTTTACTGACTTTAAAATTCACTAGAAACATTATGCTCTGGATATGGAAGGTACAGAACTTCCCAAAAGATGATAAATACTCTTGTAAAAGTGAAGGACTTCAATGTTATTCAACATATTATGAAATTACTGAATTAACTATTTTGTGGGGAATGCTTAACAATGCAAAGGCACCAAGAAGAAATACATCTGCGTATAATCAAAGTGTGAGGCAATGATACCTAGAGAGGTAATGGTGAAGAACCGGTTTATTATGAGAGGGCTATAAAGAAATAAATATTTTTGGAAGAGAGAAAAAACAGCTGATCCAATTTTACATTGTGGTTTTCTTGTTTGTTTCACTGGTGAATTCTCAAGTGTCCCATCCAGAATATCATGTGGATTAAAAGGAAATATTCTTATGTATCTTTGAAAAAAATCTTCAGTACCTTTGTAGTTTCATTTTAGATGACCAATATGTCATATCACATAACATGATGAGACATTTGGACCTTTTATGATTGAGGACAATTCACTAAATCTCATTTTAGAAGATTTGGCAAACCCTACGTTGTTGATTTTCTAGACAGAGAGAGTCTGACCAAATATTAAGACATTAATAGTTCTACCAGTAATTTATTAAAACTGGCTTGAATGAGTAAGATGGAATGTCATGTTGAGTGATAAGCAATCTTTCTATAGTCCAAATCAGATCAGCCAACTAGTACTATTCTTTAATATTCTGTCCAAGTATTCTTAAATCTAGATGCAGACCCATTGTCAAAGTTTCCTTGGAAAGTTCTATTGCAATCAAAACATTTCAATGGTCTATAACATCAAATAGATCCATGCTCAAGTCTTTCTTTCTACAGCCAAAGAAAGCCAAATAGTTTAGAGCATGGTCTTTTCATTTATAACCTCCAGGGGAGTTTATATTTCTAAAACTATACACAGATAGTAGAGTGCACATACCTCACATTCTACTCAGATTGTTGTTGAACCATATTCAGTGTGTGTAAGAGACATAGTATTTTTAATGTGTGATGATTTTATGAAGGGCATCAAAAATTAATGTTCAAAGTGATTTTGATGTACAATATAAGAAATAGTGATGATTACAGAGTTGAGGCAAAGACATATATTTGCACTATGAATAGTAATTTTTACACAAGGTTAATTTCTCTTTGTAAAGTTTAAATCCTAGAACAAACCGTAAAATTTGATGAACGGCCCACTTTTGTTAATTCCACAAATTCATCCAATGATATTCTCTCAGGTAAAAATGAGATGCCAGTGATTTTTTTCATGTAGAAAATATTTGGGTGGCATACAAGGTCTATCCAGACAAAGTCCAGCCATTGTTAATTTAATGAGAACAGTTGGTGCAACACCTGGCAGCCAAGGAGAATGGACTGGAATGCGCATGTGTGAACAATGACAACTTCATTGTACTTGTCCGTGGGAGAGGTAGATGCCAGTGAGAGAGCATGTGTACTCTGTTACCATCACATTCAAAATGACTGAGCAAGTAAAGCAACAAATCTGCATCCAATTTTGTGTTAAGGTTGAACATTCCTCTGTAGAAACTATTCAGATGAACCAGAAGGCTACAGCTATGGGCAACTGGTGATTGGAAGCTTCATCCCGACAACATGTCCACTCATGCATCACCTCTCAAGCAGTTTTTTGGTGAAACATCAAATCGCTTAGATGACTCAGACCTTCTACAGCCCAGATTTGGCATCCTGCAACTTCTGGCTTTTCCCAAAACTAAAATCACCTTTGAAAAGAAAGAGATTTCAGACCGTCGATGAGACTCAGGAAAATATGACAGAGCAACTGATAGCAATTGGGAGAACAGTATGAGGTCCCAAGGTGCCCACTTTGAAGTGAACTGAGGCATCATTGTCCTATGTACAATGTTTATTGTACCTTGTATCTTCTTCAAGAAATGTCCCTACTTTTCACATTACATGGCTGGATACCTTGTGGACAGAACTCACAGACTACCAGAAACACAGCAAAACATACCAAACTTGTGTTTTCATTGTGTTTTCTTTAACATATAATGAAAATGTCTTGGCATTTAAATCTAAGACAGATTGATCAAATTATGTGTGCCTTAAAGCAGTTATTTAAGATTTAGCATCTGCTTAAGCTCCAAAGTGATGACTACACTCAGAAGCTTCGTATGTTTCCTGAGAGGGGGCTTGCATTTCTTGAATGTATCACACTATCTAAACAAAAACCAACCTTGTTTTCAGAAAAGATGTATTGAAGAGTAGTGAAAATTAGTAAAAGACCAAGACAAATTGTCCTTTTTTTTTCCTTTGCTTCTCTACCTCATGACTTCCCTGCCTTTGTAATAAATTTGGGGAACAATGGGGCTGTGTATGGGTTTCAGTTTTGTCCACCTCACTCACCATTTTGTGTTTCGAAGAGCACAAATCTTCAGCATGCCAAACATTTGTTAGCTAGGTAAGTTCTGCTCAGTTTGAGAGGATATGTACAAACTAAAGGGGCAAAGCCTGGGAGTTATGCCCTTCCCCTGGAAGGAAAATAAAATGGTAAAAAGACAATATGGTCTGAATTCTTGCTCAAGAGATGACTTGATTGTGTTGTGTGTGGTGGTAAGAACCATGGTGCAAGTTTCGAAGGTCACCTGGGTCCGTAAATTCCACTTACTGAATTTGGACTGAGTTCCCCTGCTCGAATGTGTTTATTGGCTACCCCTTGGAGAGTCCATAAGGGACAACATTGCCATGTTGTCTTGGGTGAAAGAAATAATGGAAGGGAAAGTAAGACAGAAAGAACCCTGACACAAATGTCAGTTTTTAATGTATTTTAGTGTAAACAATGAATATGGATAATTTGACTGTTTACACAGACCAAATAGATGCCACATACTTGCTAACATTCAGCCAGTGTCTATCAACATAAAGTCATAAGGTAAAAACATCTCAGGGAGTTAAATTGCACAAGTGCCTGCACACTGACAGCCATACTTTGCACTGGGCAGCTTTGCCCTTTCACCCTCAGGTGTTTTTACAGAGTTCTGACTAGCCAAAGATTACCATGTCCTTGAAATATAGCAATGACTGCTTTTAACACATCATATATTTCTTGAAATATCGGTATGCTTTCCTGGAAGCTTATCTTACATCGGCAAACTTGGGTTTAAAATAATAGAGATTTTTGCGATGGAAAACTATGTGTGTATGCATTAATAAAATAATAACCTTGAATTGTGTGCATAAGTTACAGTTGAGTTTCCAAATTGAATTAAATATTTTAAATTTCAGTAGCAAAAATGCTATAGTCACTGGATTCTGTTCCTCCATCTATCTATCTGGTATCTATTATCTACATCTATTTAACCTCTCTGTTGCTTTCTTGCTACTAGATTGTAAGTATTCTGTACTTTTAGCAAATTAATTTATAAATTAATATCGTAAGTCACAGCTTCCCAACAATCTTGTATATAGTTATTTCCTCATTTGTAAGGAAACTGAGTCTCAAAGAAGACTCACAGCTGAAGGCCACGCAGCTAATAAGCCCCATGATTCAAACACTCAGGCCAAGACATACTTGAAAGCAGTCGACTTTCCACAGAGGCAGCCTTGTTTGCACCAAAAAAAAAATGGAAAGTTCACTCTTCATAAATTGACCTATACTTCAATTCTCTTGGGGCAAATTCACTTTTTATTTTGATTAATACAGATCAGTTTTCTGTGAAATCAAAATTCACAGGATAGTTGCCAACTAATCCCTATTTGTGTTGTGCTAGAACAATCTGGCCTAGGAGGCTTATGATATAAAAATTCTGCATTGTTAAAATACATTTATGAAATAGATTTTTTCTCTCCCCCTCCAGTTGGAGAAAAATGATGTGCCATCTGTATCGATATGCTCTTACTATACTATTATTCCTAAACCACCTTGAAGAAAGGATACAATAAGGGTTCATTTGTTATATGCCTACAACAATAGATAGATTTAAATAGCATTTTTCTATTATTGCATTCACAGCAGATTTCTTATTGTGTGATATAACATGATATACACAAGCAAGGAGCAAAATTCCCAATGTGGCTTATCTTTTTTCTAGAAATGTGATGTTAAGCAGCACTATGTTTTACTACTTGTCTCGGTTTCTTATTGTTTTGATACACTTCATCGTCAATGGTGAGCCATTGTTCATTTCCAGCTTGTTTTTAATCTTAACCCAAAGAAGTAGTAGGGGTCATTTGTCTGCTTTATACGAATCACTCAGCCAATTTAAATAGATTCTTAAGACATTTGTCTATATTATGCATATTAGTTTGTTTTAAAAGAATCTTTATCATATAGTTTTGAGTCTAGAAAAAGGCACTCTAGAAACAAATCATTTCCCAATATATTATTAAAATTATTACTATTTTTAAAGCCAAGCCAGCATAAATTATCACATGGCATTATTTATAACTTATAACACTCATTTTCTCATTCTAACCTCTGTCAATTTTCCTTTGGAGCCCTTGATTGCTAAGTATTGTTAAAAACACATTTAGTTTAAATTAGAGTAGGACAAGGAGAGCTTGACGAACAACCTGATGAAGTTGATCAATGATACAATCTTTTATAAAACTGAGGTAAAAAAAAAAACTCTTTGTTTTTAACAATATATTCTTGGACTTAAATTATAATCTTAAATTTCACCCAATTTTGATTGTGTATATATGACAAGTATAATTGTACTGACAAAATAGTGGTCTGTGTTCACCACTGCAATCCTGTGACAATGGGTTTGTGTGTGCAAATAAATCCAGACATGCTAGACTCAGGGGGATCACTGCCCATAAGTGATCATTCTTCAAGTGGAAAGGGCTGACAAAAAAAAGCCAATGTTTCTCTCCCTTTCTTAAATCAATATCCTTGAGTAGAAAGTTAAAACTCCACTGATCTGCCTAGGAAAAACCTCTGCAGCAAAAAGCTTAATGCTTGAACATGATGAAGTGCAGGTCTGCCACATTCACACACCCATGCATTTTTCATTTTCAAGGAATCATAAAATGCTGTTTGTGATTCTCTGCAAGTGGCATTGAGAATTTATTCATGTGTACTGCACACACTGATATGTAGGACATGAAATATAGGTTGAAGAACACGGAACAAACTACAGTGTTACAATACTTCTTGTACCCCAAACTAAATGTCTCTAAACATCACATTAAACTCAGTTTCAAAGAAGGATAAACTAAAGCTATCCACATTGGCATTAAAATGTTTATGTATTTGTTCAACCGGTGTCTCTCTGGTCAAACAAATTACTCAGCCTAGTGTGTCAAGCACCCAAAGGGGAGGACTGATCAAATGTCTGTGTTTTGGATCAGTTTAGAGGGAGGGTGTGAACACTTCTTAACAAAGAACGAGCAAAAGTGAATTTAAGATCTAATGGACACAGAATCAAGACAGGACTTATCAAGGAGCTGAAACAAAAGTTCACTGAGTCCAAAAACTAGACAACGGAAGTAATTAATGACCAGAGGTCAAGTGTAGGTCATAACAAATAGGTGTTCCCAGTGTCTACTGCACAAGAGAGAGCTAGTGCACATTATAGAAATAGAATGATTTGTGTAGGAATGAGTGGAGGACATGGAGATTCTAAGCTTCCAACCAAGTTCTAGAATGGAAAGAGGAACTCTCCTCTTGTGTTCACCCGGGCTGATACTAAAGATTACACACGCATGCACATTCACGGGAAAGGATGCTCACACACACTCACTGGTACTTGCAAGGCGTGGGTCTGTCCTGTCTCATCACATACTCTCAGCAGTATTTCCTGATGCCAGCTGTCTGCCACTCCCAAGGCCTAAACTCCTCTGGGCAAAGGGAGAGTAAGGCCAAAAGCATATCACTACTACCCATGGCTTGTTCAACCTGATATTCAAGGTTGATGAGCAGGTAAGATTATTTGTGAGAACATAGGGTAGCTGTCCTCAAGGTTGAAAGTGACCCTAGCAGAGAGTGTTGGAGTTAATTAGTAACGTAATAACAAAAATGTTTTATTTGAGGAAGGGGCATCATATGGCTATGTAAGCTAACAGAGTCTAGGTCCCTATATCCACAAATAGGCCAGAGACCAAGACACCATACAAAAGATGGTGGGAATCAGGTTTTAAAACATTTAAAATCCAAATTCAGACATTCATTGCCAGGAGCACCTTAGATGTGAAAACACCGTTTAAAAAGGCTTTGTATGGCAGCTGTGCACAATGCACAGCTCTTTGTTAATTTATTTGTTTTTATTTTGTGTACTTTCCATATGCTCCCTGTTACTCCCAGACTTTTGACACATACCCTTCCTTCTACTTAAAGAGTTTCTTCCTCAATCCCTCTCCTCCATTTCAGCTCAAGTATCCTGTCCTTGCAGCAAAACTCCCTGACAAGTTCCGGGGAAGTCTGGCTTTTTTCCCTAAGTTCAATGACAAGCTGTTAAAGCCAAATCTAGATATTATCGATAAAATAAATATTATAGATAAAATATATCTATAGTAAAGATCTACGTCTTATAAGATGGTAAAACATTTAAACTTTTTGTTGTACCAACCACCATGTTGCACACTAGTGATGCAACTATGAACAGATGTGGCCCCTGATTTCCAGAAGCTTATACTCAAAGGCAAAATAAAAGATGTGAAAATATATATATAATCATAATATTTGTGAGCATCTGTAATAGTAAAAGCATATGCAAAATTAATGGGAAAGATTAAGGCTGGAGACTATGAGACTCATGAAAGTCTACTCTAAACACTTGATCTCTCAGGAGGACTTTGAAAAACTAATGGGGCTTTTCCAGACAGCAAGGTTGATCCCAGAAGAGGAAACAGCCCAAGCAAAAGAATGAGGGTACGAAACATCATGATGTATGTGTATGAGAGTTGGGAGAGAAAAGTGGTAAGTAACTTATCATTTCAAGTGCATGAAGTGCACAGAGAGGATGACAGAAAATGCCTGGAGTTTCACCTGAGCAGGTAGTAATGAGTATAATTTGCCATAATATAAAGTTTCCTCCCATCCCACCAAAAATAAAAAGTGAAAGGAAAGGAAAGGAAAAAAAAAGAAGAAAGCTTTGTTGTAGAAATCGTTAGAAACAGTTGGGAGGCAGGGCAAGCCAGGTGAATAGAAGAAACAAAAACCAAAAGTGGATAGTATAATTTACTTTCCCTTTCAGGAAAGTAGGTGTATATGCACATTACTTTAACTTCTGTGTTCTGGGAGCTTCGGAGCCTGTATGTATCCTATTCTGCCTTCTCTAGCTTCCCCTCTATACTTCTTTCCATCCCATCCTCCCAACTTAATTGAATTCTGTCCTTCTTTCAAAATGCAGCTCTCTCTGGAGCTTTGGAAAAGAGGTATGGAGTGAGAGTATTCACTATATCTTCTTGCATTTTTTTATTACCTCTGAATGTTAATTTCACATTTGTAATTTATTTAAAGAACACCTGATATTCTTCCATCGTGCTTCCAAATCCTCCTATAAACAATCACCCATGGGAACTTTACTGGCTACGGCACTCATGCACAAGACCCTCGATTGTCTACCAAATTGGTGTAGGGTATGTCTATGATCAAACCGCTCCCCAAAGGACATGGTGGTCTGCCTCTATTAGTGGACAATGAAGAGCAAAGTTCTTCATATGAGGGAACCCCTGCAATTTTTAATAGCAGGTAAGCCAGCCCTGGCCAGTGTGGCTCAGTTGGTTGGGCCATCGTCCCTGTACACCAAAAGGTTGGAGGTTTGATTCCAAGTCATGGCACATACCTAGTGTGTGGGGTCAATCACTGGTCAGGGTGGGCACAGGAGGCAACTAACTGATATTTCTTCTCAGATTAATGTTTCTCTCTCTGTGTCTCTCTGCCCTGCCCTTTCTCTCTCTCTAAAGTCAGTAAACATATTTACTTTTTCTAAAAGCAAGTTATATACATTAAAAAATAAAATATGAGTGTTCCTTCTTGATATGTATAACTTTTATAACTCTCAGTTTCATACCTTCAGGCAGGAAGGAAGAAATGTAATATTGGCAAAAAATTCACTAGAATTGGCTAGGAATGATGTGTTTCTGGCACTCTGAGATACTTAACACCTTTCAGAATAGAGGAAAAAATTCTTTGAAACGTTTCAGCAAGGCACACATGGAGAATATTCTTGATCAAGACAGGCTGTCAGCACTGTATTTTACTATTGCTGCTCCCCCACCCAATTCCATCACTAAATGCAATGTGTTATTCTCTCATATGTGGTCAACACAAGTCTAAGAATTGGCTATGGTTTCTGCCTGGTCTCCAGTAAATTTATTTGCAAATGGTGTTAGAAAAGAGTTTCTTTCCAAAACAAACAAACGTACAGATATATGCGAACTGGTATCAGTATTTGATTAGGCAGGTAATGATGGTACTATGCTGGCAACATTCCAGGGCATACACACAAATTTAAAAAACAGATTCAAACAAAATGAATGTTTGTTGTACCTTATCAGCCTAACAGTATGTCTCTCTTTTAGAGAACTATTCTGAAACATTTTACTATGGTACTACTTTGATCTCTTGATTGTACTGGAATATATTTTCTACAGGTGTATACCTAAACACAAATAGAGCTGAAATCTAGTATGTTGGAACCCATTAATCAAACTGAGACACATTTGCTAAGATTATCTGTCCAAGGAGTGGTAGGCAGCACTTCAGTTCCAATCTGAAAGATTTAGTTCAAATCTTTAGTGCCAAATGTTTGGAAAATGATAAACAGATGAGAGTAATCAAATAAAACTGGTCACAACTAGAAACTGTTTTGATGAGCAGTTGTGATTTAAAGTGAAAAAATGTTGGACATGATATCAACAGATCTGGATATGAATCTAAAGTCTGGTTCACTTATTAGAGGCTTAGTTTTAAGCAATTCAACCTCTCTGGGCCTTGGCCAGGTAGCTCAGTTGATTATAGCATTGTCCAGATTCACCAAGATTGCAGAGTCAGTCCTCGGTCAGGACACATACAAATGGGGATTGACTGAGGGAGTGGGGGTGGCCGAGTGGAGGGGGACAAAGCAGGAAAATCTGGGACAACTGTAATAGCATAAACAATAAAATATAATTAAAAAAGAATTAACCAATGAATGTATGAATGACTGGGACAAAATTGATGTCTTTCTCTGTCTCTCTCTAAAATCAATAAAAACAAATTAAAAAAAAAAAAAAACTCTCTGAACTTCTGTACTCCCAGCTATAAAATGGTATAATAGTGTTTATCTTAGAGTGGCTTTGGGTTGATTAAGTTGCTTTAGCATATTATAGTGCTCAGCAAGAGCCTGGGGTACTGTAAGTTTTCAGGATATGATTGGTGAATCAAAATCAAATGAAGTCAACCTGAAAATTAGGAAGCCTGCCTTTTTTTGGACTAAACTGAGACATTGATTTGCAAAAGCGAAGGGCAGTGGCTGAGGAGGGCAACCAGTCCTTGCTAGGCATTTTGTTGAGGTTTTGACACAGTGATCATAGAATGCTTACTTTGTCCAGGGTAAAAGAATATTTTCCAGATTTCTTCTTGGGTTCACACTTCACATAGGGCCTCTCAGAGATCAAGGAAATTCTCCAGACTCAAGAAAGCATTTGTTTCAATAACTAAGATGAATCCCCCATGGAAAAGAGGAAAGACAATTACTTCTTCAAAGCTTAATCAAATGTAAGCCAATCTCACCAACAATGACTATTTGTTGTGTACTAGGACAATACTAAAAATGAATGATATGTCAATAAATGTTTAGCATAATGCTGTACAATGCAAGGAATAAAAGAATATGTTAAAATAGAATAATGAAGTTTTATTTGCTCATGGAGATAAGAAATTAAAGAGCATAGTTGAGCATTTTCTTGAATGGCATTATATTTGAAGGGCAGGGTTTAAGACATATTTGGAGATGTCTTAAAGCATTGAACTGAGGGTCTGGGGCAAGTAAGGAGAGGCACAAAATCACAGAAAAGAGTTTGTCCCAGGTAGACATTTCTGATGTGTCTTTGGTGCTCCTGCCTCCCCTTTTTACTTCATTCATTCTTTTTATTTTTTTCCTTTTCACTCAGAAGTCCTAGACAACTAATACCTGGCATTTGTATACTGTCCAGGTCTCTTGACTGGAAGAGAAACATATTCCATACCATCAGTTAGAAGTATCCCTCAAAATATGTAATTGGTTGAGAGAAAAATATCATTTAAACATTAAGTTCCTTTAAATAGTACTGTAATAAGTATTCAATATATGTAAAATTAGAGAAAAGAAGAGAGGTGGGTGGGGGAGTCGAAGAGGGTAAAGGTGGGATAAATCATGACAGAAGGAGACTTGACTTTGGGTGGTGAGCACACAATACAGTATAGTGATGACATATTATAGAGTTGCACACATGAAATCTATATAATTTTATTAACCAATGTCACCACCCCAATCAATTCAATAAAAATTTAAAAAAGAAAGAGAATTATCCCATAGGGAGAATTTGGAAAGGAAAATGAAATGAAACAACTCCTGGAAAGGAAAATGAAATGAAACAGTCTTCCATAAGGTTCCCCCAAACCTAGTGGTTCTGAGTGAAGAACATGTTAGGGAGTGAGGTAAGGAGTGTGGAATGGGACAGAGTGCTTTCCTCCCTGGCCCACTGGTGGCAGGCTACTTCTCCAAGGGTAACCCAGCCCTGTGCTTTCCTGTAATGATGGTTGCTGAGAAGGGCTGGCTTCCCCTAAAGGAGAGTGAGAGATAAGGGGCCAAATGAAGGCACTGAATGCTCAACAAAATTGCTTCTACCATTTCTAAGCAGAAAGGTTCCAGATTGACTTGGCAGCCATCATCATGAAGTGGTTTTCCAGAGGAGGTAGAAAGATGGTGGGTATCTGTGGCCTACTAGGTGTAATGGAAGGCTGTGTGCTGGAAGTTGAAAGGGACAGAAGGAATGCAGGTAGAGAATACCTCCTGAACGCTAACCCCTCCTTCCAAATTTGTTTACAGAACACCAGACAGGAAACACTCTTACATTTCTGTGCTAACAGGTGGATATTCAAACAGCCCTTCAATGCAGCATCCATATACTTCATTACACCACTGTCACTTTTTCTCCAGAGATGACTGCTTTTCAGTTCTGGGTGAAGTGACAGCTAAATACAATGGAGCATAAATCAATCTGCAGACAGCTGCTCCAGGGGACTTTGGAAGAAAAGGTGAAGGAGCGTACATACATATGTAGACACTCTTTTCAAGGCTGAATTTATCGTGATGCTCACCACATTCTTTTGAGAGCCTAGAAAGCAAAAAAGCTACTCCAAGGGGGAAGAGGAAATCCTACTTCTTCAGAGTCAAGCCTGTACATCTTTGCAGCAGGAAACATTTCATTAGTTTTTCATAAAGTCTTTTAGTAAAAGAAGTAATCTTGTGTTTTCAGTAAGAGAACATAAAACATTTGCAAAGAATAATATTTAATATAGGAGTGAATTATTAAACCTGTTCAAAAATAACTACAGTTCTACTAAGGAAAAATATTACAGGAGATTGTATGACAATAGCCCAAGCTTAAAATATTCGAATTTCTCTCTCTCTTTGCCCTTCCCTCTCAAAAAAGACAATGCAGTTGGCTTTTAAAATACAACCCTCACAAAGGTTTATGATTATTTTTAGTGATACTGCTAAAAAAATGCATGTTTTGTTTTTATTGCATTTCATCAACATTCTGAATAAAATTAATTTTTATAATCATTACAGACTTTCTGTCTGAGTTATTGGAAATAAATGCTAATTCATAGGAAAATTTTAAACATGATACAATGTAAAGGTAACACATTTTGACACAATTTTTCTGGTGTGCTGTACCATATGAGTTGGTCCCATAGATTATATACTGCAGATATAAAAGCCCTCAGTACTTTCTCTAGGAAATATGGAGGTAATTCAGAAGGGTGCTTTGCTGCAGAGCATGTATCATGCATTTTATGTTTGTCTTACTAAATCTTGCCAATAGTTACAGGTTATAAACCTCAGGATGAATTTGCAATAGAATGTTCTGTCTTTACTACAAAATCAAATTGACAAAGCTCTTGGCTGGTAGATAGATTTGGGGGAATGACCCAATATTAGGGTTGAAAATAATTTTGGACTACATACCTATGATTATATATTTAAAAATCAGGAGTATACTAATATTAAAAAGGAGGGAAAGTAAAAGTCCTCCAGGACACGTATTATAAATCAAAACCATGATCTGTTTCACATTTCCAAATTGAGCATAGCATGCCTATTTTTACCATTATAAATGCCTCTACTCTCACAACTATCATATGTAGGTAGACTCTTTGGTAGAAGCTCATATTTAGGGTGTACACCTTGTTCAAATGCAAAGCTGTCAAATCATGAGGAAATTAGTAATTTTTGTGATCATTAAATGTGATGTAATATATGACATCCTGACCCCATGTGGGCCACCAGTAATGGGTGAACTCTTATATTCTGATTAGACATTTTTTAATGCCTCTAGTTTTATTTTCATACATACAGGCAGAGTGATTTCTTTTTATTTGTCCTACTTTTTTTAATTGTTTTAAAATTTTTATTTTTAATTTTATTTTTGTCCTTGTACAGCTTTCTGTCTTTTACTCCCATCCCAGCCCACCACCTCAGCCCTCCCCACCTCCTTCCATTTCCACCCCCCCCCAGCTGTTGTCCATGTGTCCTTTATACTTGTTGCTCTAAACTCTTCCCCTTTTCCCCTGAAATTCCCTCCCGTCTCCCCTCTGGTGACTGTTAGCCTGTTCTCAATTTCAGTGTCTTTGGTTATATTATGCTTGTTTGTTTGTTTGTTTTATTGATTAAGTTCCTGTTAAAGGTGAGATCATATGGTATTTGTCTTTCACCACCTGGCTTACTTCACTTAGCATGATGCTCTCCAGTTCATCCATGCTGTTGCAAAGGGTAGGAGCTCCTTCTTTCTTTCTGCTGCATAGAATTCCATTGTGTAAATGTACCATAGTTTTTTGATCCATTAATTTACTGATGGGCACCTAGGTTATATTGGCTCTGGCCAGTTAGCTCAGTTGGGTAGAGCTTTGTCCAGACACACCAAGGTTATGGTTCTGATCCCCAGACAGGGCACATATAAGAAATGACAAATGAATGTATAAATAAGTGGAACAACAAAGCATATTTCTCTCCCTTTCTCTATCTGTCTCTCCTCTCTCAAATCTATCAATCAATCAACCAATAAAAGAAATTGTAATTATTGAGGCGATAAATGTGCTAAGTTTATTTGATAATTATTTCATAATATATGCGTGTATCAAATGATCACATTGTATATCTTAAATATATACAATGTTTAAGTACATCTCAATAAGGCTGGGCAGGAAGTAAAATAAAAACATTGATTTTACATTTAAAAAGACTTGCTCACAAGACACAAAAAGAAACAGATCATCAAGTAAATGTTCAGCACGCACTATGTATTAGAAAATATTCAAGGTGCTGGAGGTATAATTGGGAAGAAATAGCAATGGAAGAACTAAAATTTCTTTAACTGTGGTGGACACTAATCTAGATACTAATCTACATGTTCTTGCCCTCCAGGAACTTACAGTTTGGTGGGCATACAGAAGAATTAGCAGGTGCAGCACAATAATAATGGATTAGAGAAGGTTTGCTCAAGGGACTAAGGGGCAATTAATTAATCAGAACTTGGGAAGTGCAAGAAAATTTCTTAATAAATAGCATCAGTGTGACATAATTATGGAAAAAGAGATGTTGCTACCTCCTGAACTTTTGAATGGTGAGAAAAAAGCCTTAGCATTAGAAGCAGATTGCCTTTTTTGCCCAAACAAATAGTCATCAGGTTATTAGAGTAAGAAAAAGAGGTGTGTGTGTGTGTGTGTGTGTGTGTGTGTGTGGTGGGGGGGAGGCTAAATATAGAATGCCCAGGATTAGTAGTTAATGGTATGGCTTCATATGGATAGACTATGTCCTCTATTAATCAAATGAATGAATGAATAAATGAATGAATGAATGAAACAAGTCCCAGTAAACCAAAAAATTAAAGTTTTAGGAAAAAAAATGGGTAATATATGCTATTTGAGGAAAGATTATCTGTTCTGGAAGCAAGGTCCATAAAGTCACTTAAACATCATTAAAAAATTAATAAACTGATGCCCATGGTGAATAACATTGCTTGTTCATATTTTTTTCTCCCTACCCTTGCAATGGCTCTTCTACCCCCATTGACTTTGATCTTGACCATAATTTGTCATTTGGGATCTGTTGGGGGGCTCAGCCTGCAGAGGCCCATCCCTCCGTCACGGATGAAAATAAAACTACCAAGACATGATCTGCTTGGGGAGAAAAGGTGGTCAAACTCTCAAAGGAGAATGACCCAGAGCCCCTTCCTCACTGGGCTTTTATTGGGTTCCAATACACTGGAATACAGGCATGTCAGGCGGCAAGGATCAAACAATGGTTAACATTTCAAAGAAATCTGAGGGCTTAATCTGAGTCAGTGTCTGTCAGGAAAGGGGGTTGCAAAACTTTGGGAGACACACCTGTTTCCTCCTCGGACCCTTATCATTTAAATGAGAGCACTCTTAGCAAACAAAGCAGGTTTCACAGGACTTTACGAATTCTTTCTTATGCCAGATCGCCCAGGGAACGGTTCTGGCTGGCACAGGGCTGTACCACCCGAGGTCATAGTTTCAGGCTTTAAGCCAGTTAGGCCCAGGAAGCAAGAGATAAGGAAGACATCTCCCAGGCAGACCCCCATGGGGACTTGGGCTACATCAGAATAGCCAGTGGGGGTGGGGGCTCGAGGGTCCATCACCCCCTATTTGCTGCAGCGCCCCCCAGTCCTTCCATGAGGGCCTCCCAAGTGATCATGTCTGGCTTAGGTTGCCCCTCCCATGAGGAGTCTTACTTGTCATTGACTAACCAACTAAGCATTGGAGCCAGAGATGGATGAGGCAGAAGCGGTGCTCCTGCCAGGGAGATAAGCTTGGTCTCCTTAGTAGCTCACGTCCTCTTGACAGAACAGACCCAGATGAAATGGGTCCCTAGGCTTTTACTCAGCCCACCATGGGGTGAGGGTTACAACTCCTGAAACCAGGCTGAACAGTCCGCAACAGGGATCTGAGACCCAGCTTCCAGTTTTGGAAGGGGAAAAAAGTGGGTGCTTCCCCACATATCCACGCAATGCTCTGGACACCAGCTTGGTGTCCTAGAATTCAACTAACTCCCAACACTGTCTATCTGGAGATAGCATCAGATCCTGCACACCAAGGGTTTAGTTCTACAAGACTCTCCTGGAACCAGCTACACACACTTCAGATGTCATCTGTAAGTCCAGGCTCTTACTTGTGCTTCTGACCCATGTACTATATAGATTGGAGGTTCTGACGACCCTCCAACTCAGAATGGGAATCACAATTCCAAGTTGTTAACTGTAAGTCTAACGTACTGTCTATAAATCAGAGGTATGGCTATGAACCAGATGTTACCACAACCCCCTCCTTGGGTTTTATGAATTTGCTGTAACAGTTCACAGAACTCAGAGAAAAGTGTTACTTACTATATCATCAATTTATTGTGAAAGGATATAACTAAGGAAAAATCATATGGAAGAGGTGCATAAGGCAAAGTATATGGGAGGGGACACAGAGCTTCCATGACCTCTCCAGGTATGGTGTTCCAGTCTCCCTGCATCTCCACGTGTTCAATATCCCAAAAGCTCTCTAAACCCTTCCTTTTGGATTTTTACAGAGGCTTCATTAAATAGTCATGATTAATTAATCATTGGCTACTGTCAATGGATTGAACCTCCAGCCCCTCTCTCCTCCCCTGAGGGAGTGGGGGAGTGAAAGTTCCAAACCTCTAATCATATGATCACTTCTCCTCCCAACAAGCTCTCATCCTTGGGTGGGGTCCAAAAGTCACCTAATAAACAAAAAATAAATTTTTATCACTGTCAACACTTAGGAAATCCCAAGGGTTTTGGGAGGCATGAGCCAAAACTGTGGGTGGAAATCAAATACCTTACAACTCAAAATATCACAGCTTGCTTTGGTCAATAGAAAGTGAGCAGTTTTGCTGTGAACACAGACTTTAAATTACCTTTGTGATTTGGCTTGGCTCTTGCATTTCTGCTCCCTGACATGATAGTATGCCCCACCTATATGTGGATACCAGCCTGACTAACCTGTGGAAAAGTCCAGAACCTGACCTGATTGATGTAGAACTATCCCATTCAACCCACAGACCTGTCCACAGGAAATAAAACATGCATGTTAATTATTAGAAATCACTGAAATTTGGGGAGTTCTTTATTATGTAATGTTTCTGCAAAAAATAAGTCTGACTATTAAAATGTTGCTTTGAACAAATACTCGTTATTGTTTCAATGGGCAGAAGCTGAGTACTATGTCAAGGAGCGAAGGCGTGCTATTGATGGTTGTATCATAACTTAGATATTCCACTTAGTGACTCAGAAATTCAGAACTTCCTGGGCTAATATACAAGAATTTCTTAGTAGCAGCTGAGTCATCAGATGTTATTAGTACCACTTTTAAACATATGAGCTTTGGAGTCAGCCCTTCTTGAGTGGTATCTTACTTCTGCTGTTTCCCAGCAAGGTGATCTTGGGCAAATTACTTGACTTCTCTTTTTACTTTCTCTCTCATTTTTATGTAGCAATTGCATTTTCTTCATAGCATAATGAGGTTTATGATAATTTTGATGAAGTATTTAATAGAGTTTCTGGCAAATAGTAAATTTTTAAAAATGAAACCTCACTAGATGATCATAACTTTACCACACCTACCTTGAGCGAAAATTTCAAATTATTCTCCCAATCTTCTCTTTGAGTCCATTATGTTTCCTGTGGTATTTGTGTGCTGTCACAACTTCTGGTTTCCACGGGATGGTGGCACTCTGAGGAAGTGCCTGGATTTTCACCCTTTAATCTTGGCTAGTCAGTAAGGGCCTATCAATCTTTGATAATTTAAACTCATTTAATAAATGATACTAAGACTGCATAATAGTTAGATAGATTCTTGAGAAGACCATAATCTCTGAGATAAATTTTGAATTGTCATTTCTTTAGAAACTCTGAAAAAGAGAAAAAAGTTGCTGTAAGTTTCTCTAATGGAACATTTTCCTTCAGCAAATATACTTACTCTTTAATTGCATAGCAGCATTTAATCCACAAAATGTCAAAAAGAAATGATGTTAGCTCATTTGACCCTCTGCAAGAAATTGTTTTGTTTAAGATCAGGTATCTCTCTAATCAAGGCTCTTTTATTAATATGTATTCCTACTCAGCCTCATATAGCGAGCGACTACATAGCAAGGTTATATTTCAGAAACATGGGTGTCTAAAATAAAGATGTTTTCTTCATGAGGTAATATTCCTGAAATATATGCTGGGTAATTCATGACCCACTAAATCCATGAGGTAATGGGTCTAAAATACATGCCATAAACCACAGAAATTCCTTAATGGGAAATCTGGATATGGATTACTGCAGGACTCTGAACATGGGGGCAGTCAGAATGACTAAAACCTTTTCTTTTTCATTTTTCCCTTTCTCTTTCACAAAGGTAGACAAAGCTAACACTACCCATTATTTTACAAGAAAATGTTTTTAAAAAATCTTTCTGCAAAGAAAAAACAACTTGACAGTTTGAAATGTGGCAAAATATGTTGTGAAAATCACCCCCCATGTGCACATATTTAAATGATGAATGTGAGTTCTTATCTATTAATGAAATTACAGAAATCAGAAAAACTCTTCACTTTGAAGGAAAAATCATTAATAAAAAAGTCAACACCAATTGATTTCAAAATAAATATATTTTTTCTTAGAAAGAATCATCCCCTTGCCAATTTCTTCTGAACGCACAAGAATAAATCCACTTTAAATGCAAATACATGAACATGCATACTCATATACTTCAAGAGTCTTACTAACCAACTGGTTTAAACACTTCATTTTGGAGATGATGAGACAAAGAGCTAAAAAATTTTTCAGTGTCATCTGTAGTGGTTTTTTAAATATAACCATATATTTTTTATAAACTCCACTCAGAAGCTGGATTTTCTGTCCTTGAGAGCAGGACAATCTTAGTGACTCACTTCTAAAGAATAGAATGTGGCTGAAGTAGCAGTATGGAACTTGTGAGACTAGGTCGTATGTGACGTTGAGACTTCCTCCTTGCTTGTTCTCCTGGATTGCTTGATCTGGGAGAAGCCAATGGCCATGTTCTTGTCAGTGGAGGGCTAAGGGAGGTGCAGATGAGGGAATTCTAAGTTGTTCCCCAAACATCCCACCCCTGGTGCACACATCCTATATGAACCCCTCCACTTGAGTATGAGCAGGACATGGTAATATAATTGGACATTATTCCATGATCAAAGGTTATATAAAATGGTGACAAGATAGCTGCCTCCACGATTATGTTATTTAAGATTGTCATAGCAGACTGGAGAGAAATTCTCCTGCTCCCTTTGAAGAAGTTGCCATATTATAAGAGGGCAACATGACCAGAACCAGAGGACAGCCTCTAGAAGCTCAGAGAGATGCCTGGCTGACATACAGCAAGAAGAGAGGGAACTCTTTCCCAACACCATAAAAAGCTGGTGTTGGCAAACAACCTGTATGAAGTTGGAGAAGGACCCTGAGCTCAGGATGAGAACACAGCCTGGCCAATATCTTGATTTTAGTTTCAAAAGAGACCTGAACAGAGGACCCAATCTAATCTATACCCTGAATCCTGACCCACAGAAATGAATATAGCAAATTTGTGTTGATTTTAGCCATTAAAAGCCTAGTAATTTGTTACATAGCAATGGAAATCTAACACAGAAAGGAACTGAGGCCCCCTGCCAATAATTGGCACCAAGGGAATAAAGCATCTTGGAAGCATGTCCTCCAGCCCCTGCCAAGCTCTCAGAAGACTGCAGTCCTAGCTGTCACCTTCACTGGGACCTTATGAGAGAGTCTAAGCTACAGCCACCCAGCTAGACTGCTATATTAATCATTTTTCAAAAATATTTTATAATGTTTAGACATCTTGAAGGGCCTAGCTGTCTGGGGAGATACTACCCCTCCCAGGTCTTACTAATTTCTACAGATAATAACTCATGTGAGAACATGAAAACATTACATATGCAAGCCAAGCAATCCTGAGTCCAGACCCTTAACCACCTCTGTTATGTAACTCTCATATAGCAAGCCAATATTTCCCCAGCCCTAAATCAACCCAAGCAAATAGAGACCACTCGTATGTTCCAGAGTCCACTGACAGTATTGTTCTAGCCAATCCTAAGTTGTATCCCCTTCCCTGTCTTTCCCACAGAAAACACAATAAAGGCTCTGCTTTCTCCTTGCTCTGGCTTCTGCTTCCTGAACAATGTTAGTGTTTCTCCATATAGGCCCTAAATTGACTGACATACCTCCACTTCTCTTGGGAAATCTAAGTAATAAATTTTTTTTCCAATAGTGTTAGCATCTCCATGTTGTCATTCAGTCATTTCCATAAATTAAAGTCCCCTGAGTATTTTTAAATCCAACTGCCCCTTAATTTCTAATCTACAAAAACTATGTGAGATAATGAACATTTACTTCTACTTTAAGCTGCTAAGTATTAGGCTAACTTGTTCTGCAGCAATAGATGACTAATTACCATTTTTGTCACTATTCATCAGCAAGTCCAAGTTCCTGACTTCCTGGATGGTGGGTAAAATACCAAAAAGAACAGAATTTCTGAACTCAGACAGGCCTTAGCTTAAATAAAAACTGCTGTCTACTGTCTTTTTGAGTTGGGTTAAGTTTCTTTAATATGACTGAGGAATCAATTTCCTCATCATTAAAACTGAAATAATACTTAAATCACCAGTATTATAGAGAATTTTGAGAACTGAGCAAAATAAAGCTTATAAAAGACTCTGCATGGAGTTGGAGTTCAGTAAATATTAGTTATTTTTCCTATTCCAGCAATTGTTCTCTTTCTTGCTTTTATAACACCCAAAGTTAATAATCACTTAATAATACAAAGAAATTTTGTCAGACCTAAGGTCTCTGACAAAATTTCTTTGTTTAAGTAACTAACATTTGAAGATAAGGGTAAAGGGCTAGGACAAGAATCAGACCAAGGAAAATAACAAGAGATCAACATGCGTGTGAGCCAAAAGGCAAATCACCATCTTGAAAAGTTTTAGTATCCCTTTGAGTATATTTTATAATCCTCAGTTGCTAAAGTGAATGGAGCCAAGTAATTCAGATAGAGCCTGAGCATTGTTCCAGATCATCACTATTCTGGAAAATGTGGTGGAAAAAGAGGTAGAAGATCATGCTCTTAAATTTGCTCACATCTTTTTATTGCTAAGACCTCCATCCCTTTCTTCCTGTCTTTTCAGTGATCTACTCTTTCCTGAGAGATATCATGCAATAAAAGAATGGACAAATTCCAGTTAGCCCACTTACATATTCCTTCATCTACTAAAACATATCAGCAAGATGTATCAAAGATGATGCTCAAGGAGTTTGCATCCAGGTGAAAATAAAGTTATAATTTATATAAAAGTAAAGACATAGAAAACTAGACCTCAACATTGATGGTTAAATCCCAAATCAGTGGTGTTTCAGATTTTTTATTTTTAAATGGGATATTCTCCAAAATTTTTATGAATTTTAATATTTACTTTTTCTTCAATGAGGAAAATATGGAAATAATAAAACTTCCTACATTCTGTATAAAGTCAATTTTTCTCTCTCGTGGTTTGTGCTATCAAAGAAATTTTTGGCCTATCCAAAAGTCGAAAACATTTTCCCCAATGTATTATAGAAGTTTGTAGTTTTAAATGTAATGTTTTGGCCTATAATCTATTTAGATTTAATTTTTATACATGTATTACTTAATAAGAAAATCCAATTTTTCCAGCACCATTTGTTGAAAAGCTACCATCTAATGGTGCTTCTAAATTTGGTTCATTGTCAAATTTGTTCCTTCACGTAGGAAAACAAAAGACATAAGCACATAAATGTCCTTGGATTGTAGATGAGAAGTCAAAGAATGGAAATGTGGCATGTTGAAACCAATCCTAGGACCTTTGTCCATGGGTGCTTCTGACATAGGGCTCAATGTGCAAATACAGCAGGAATTGTGATGAAGAGCAGTTCTATTACATACATACCAGGGAAAAGCAGCTTCGCTACGGGACAGCCTGTCATAAAGAAAGGCTGTTGACACTTAAGCAACAAGAGGCTCTGTCCTGATGAACTCCTAGTTTCTATGTCCGTCCTGATATTCTCCCCTCCTCCTAAGCATTATTTTGCAATGGAGGAGGGAAATGAAAGAGAATGTTTAGAAAGTCACAGTGAAGGTCACTAGCACAGTCTTTTGAATCTCCTCACAGTGTACTAATTCATCTTTAAAATGCTTTCTAAATGGGGAAAGACTAGCCAAAAATCTACTGCTTTTTGACTTTTACATGTCTGTCCATAAGTTATACAAGATTCAGTAATGCATCTCCATAAGGGCAAAATTATTATTTCCAAACTGATTTTTATATTTTTCTTCTAAAGAAGTAAATGTAATGTTATGACTCATGGAAAATACATTAATATCCTCCTAAATGGTCAGGTTTATGCAACTCAGAAATATTAGGAAAATAATTCACTTCCTATAGTTTCTTTGTATCATTTATGTATTTGGACTCACCTCCTTTCCTTACATTAAAATAATTACAAGTTGCTCATAAAAACTAGAAAGAATCTGTTATAACAGAAGCTGTCGCTTGCTGCCTACCAGAGGAAAGTATGTTTGCTGGGACATGCATAGATTGGGAGATGTGTTCTCACTGTTCAGTGGAATCTGGCTATATTTAAAGAGAAATATGAACCAAAGGCCCATTGCTTTATGTGGTTCTATATGTCCCAAGAATGTCACACTGACTGCCAGTTTTTAACAGGTTTCTCAGTTAAAGCCCAACAAATGAACTAATTTTCTGCTCTTCTAGAGTATCTGTTTATAGCCATCAAAACTTGTATTGATTTTGGAATAGTATGACTTCTGTTATTAATGTTTTAAGTACTGGCATACTTGGGGTTCATGATTTTTATTCCTCATACCTATCTCATATCCTCTAACACACATTTGTAGACAAGTTTCTGAGTTATCAAAAGCTTCTGTCCTTAATAAATGCAGTTGTCTTCAGATTGGAATTGTAAAGGAAACCAGATGGTTTAATAAAGACAGTGTTGAAAAGACATTATATAGCTTGAATTCCTATAGTTTAACACCACAGATAATTAGAGGTGACATTTTAAAAGTTAACTGGTTGCAATGATCATTGTTTTGTAAGCTTGTTCAGATACACGGTGCATTAAAAGAAACAAAAGTTTGAGAATGATTCACAAAAACTCACACCAATCTTACTTAAATTGATATAGAACCTATGTTTCATATTCTACTATACTTTTTATTATAGCTTCTAAGTGTAGGTAATAAAATGGTTATAGGATTTTGTCTTTTTTTTCCACCCCCAAGCCATTTGGAGAAATTGTGATCTTAAGGATATTGCCATAAGAGGGAGGAAGATATTATCGGCAAATGCCAAATCTATTTAAGGTAAAGCACAGAATTAGGATAATGTATGTTTAAATATGTCTTTCCTTCTGAAGGAAACTTTATACCATAATCTTTGAGGTGGATAGATTTTTATGTCAGTAACTTGGTTCCACCAGGTAAAGTGAGATAAGCACACTCAATTAAAAGGTCAGAAATGTATTTACTGTATTGTTAAAAGTTTGTACCTTTTTCTCAGAGGAAAAACAAAGGATCTGTCTATCTACAATTCATCTATCTCTATCATCTATCTATATCTAGATCTATAATATGATTATATAGTGTTTATAAATTAAAGTTAGAGATAATTGGATGATAGGTGAATGATAGATAGATATACAATAGACACATACACTTTTTCTTCTGGGCTTAATTTCCATACTAATGGGGCAGGTCTAGGTTAGGAGCATTTGTGTGTATGTATGTGTGTGTGGTAGAGATATATGTAGTGAAACAAAGAAAACAATTTCATTTCTATGGTGTTAAATTTTCTGACTAATAAATTGAATTAGATACCTCAGTTATAGGAAGCCAAGCCACTCACTCATTACAGCTTCTCCTTGGAATTTGATGAGAGTCAATCAAACACAAAACATTTGCTATACTTTCAATTGATTTCAATAACTAGTTAGTGTATCTTCATTGACAAAATTCTGTCAGAACTCAGGAGTCCAACATCACTGGATCTTTGTAAAATGGTTTTGAAAGATGGATCATGTTGCTTAACAGAGAAGCTTGTACCTAAAAACAATTGCATGTAGCTTTGAATCAATAAAAAATAAAGACAAAATATAAACAATAAATTGGGATGGATAACCTTTGAGAGCCATCTCCAGAGGGCAATAAAAATAAAACAATGATAAAGGTCCCTGAAAATGGGCAGAATTGGGGTAAAATACATATTTTTATTTTTTTTAATTTAAATCATTTTATTGTTGTTCAATTACTGTTGAATGTATTTTTTTCCCCACCCCTACTTCACCCCCTCCAAACCCACCTCTCTCCCTTGCTTCTGCCTTCCCCCTTGGATTTGTCCGTGTGTCCTTTATAGTAGTTCCTGAAAACCCTTCTCCCCACTGTCCCCTCCCCCCTCCCCTCTGGCTATTGTTAGACTGTTCTTAATTTCAATGACTCTGGTATTATTTTGTTGTTTCTTTTCTTTTACTGATTATGTTCCAGTTGATGGTGAGATCATATGGTATTTGTCCCTCACCACCTGGCTTATTTCACTGCATAATGCTCTCCAGTTCCATCCATGCTGATCCAAAGGGTAGGAGCTCCTTCTTTCTTTCTGCTGTGTAGATTCCATTGTGTAAATGTACCATAGCTTTTTGATGGACTCATTTGCTGATGGGCACTTAGGTTGCTTCCAGCACTTGGCTATTGTAATTTGTGCTTCTATGAACATTGGGGTGCACAGGTTCTTTTAGATTAGTGTTTCAGAGCTCTTAGGGTATAATCCCAGCAGCGGAATCAGGTTTTTAAATTTTATAAAATGATTGGTAAAGTAACGAGACCTATTTGACAAATCTCACATCCAAATGTGTTTCTTCATTTTTCTTTTCTTTTCTCTTATTTTCTCTCGTCTTTTCTCCTTTCTTTTCTTTTCTTTTTCCTTTTATTTTCTGTGTCAAGGAACTGTTTTCATATCCTTCTTAGGTTTCTTTTTAACCAAATATTTTATTGTTGTTTAGGTACAATTGCCTCCATTTTCTCCCCACCATTCCCCCCACCCCAGCCATCCCAACATCAAGGCCACTTTTCTAACCAAAGAAAAGGAACTGCTCTTTACACCTAGACATTAGAATTCGTTTTCTTAATAAATCATTATCCAGATTTTCTTCTCCATGTGAGGCCAAATATTTGGATGTTACTATGTTTTTATGCTTTATACCACATAAGCAAACCATTTCTTGTGGTGGTCTATAGCTATAGATTACGAGCTTCGTATAGTTAACAAAAGAAAAAGAAAACCTTGGGATTTTCCTCCCTGAAGAAGTGAAGGTTTAATGTTTCTAAGATTTAGTTAATTTGAATGTTATGACAGTCTTTGAAACTTGACTTTTACCTAAAGAGAATGGCAGGAGCCTGTATTCTGACTCATTTGCTTCTGTGTCAGTGAATGACAAGGACAATATCCTTGACAAATCTAACACAAGATAGTTGTATTCAATCACTGAAGATTATACTCATGAAGTCTGGAATTTAAATGGTTTGAACATTAATGTCTGCAATCAAATAATCAGATAATTTGGCAAATTAATAATATCCTCTATCCTCTAAATTACCTCCTTAAGTAATTGTAATATTTATAATTAATTAAATTTGCAGAAGAGATTTTCCCCCACAGTTGTCATTCATCCCAAAATTGAGGGTCACTTGTGTTAAGTGAACACTCCTCGCATTTCATTAATTCTTTCCAGCTTTTTAGTGTGAGGGTAGGTACCAAACTTTGAAGGTTTCATTTATTAGTGTATGTTTTTGACCATTATTGATTTTATTGTCACAAGTTGTTTTGCATATTTCTTTACTAATGACAGAGATATTATATGTTTAAATTGATGCAGGAAAGAACCATTAAGATTTATTTCAGTAGGGTTATCTTCACTGAAAACCATTGATCATCACTGTAGTATTTGGTTTTATTTAGTTTGAGTATTTTTCCTGATCTCTGCTTTGGAAAAATACTGTTTGTTTTAGAAGGATGGAGTTATTACCAAGAACTTGGTGAGATGTCAACTCAGCAAATGTTAGTAATGTAGCAAGTCTGTACTTCTCCAATTACACATGGAATCCTCATGGAACCATGTGAAGCAATCTGCAGCTGCCTCTGTGAGGAGAGACAGGAAGCTCTTTCCTTTTTAAATATAAAACTAGTTGATTAACTATTAAAAGTGTGTGCCAGTAATTTTGGTCACAGCTTTCAATCATGTCAGTCATATATGGTCTGGAAATTAGTTCAAATATTAATGCCCAAAAGTCTATGGATTGTTTCCTGACACACTTAAGATCCCATTAGTAACCCCAGGCATTTGTGCAATTAAACTGTAATCAATATTACTGCAGGCTTGGGGATACACATCATTGCTCACTTCATGGTGTACATCTTGGATCCATCCTTTGCTGATGAATGGCCTTGCTCAACTGCTACACCTCTCTGTATTTTAGTTTTCTCATCTGTAAATGGGAGACAGTACTTACTCAATTTGCTAAAGGATTAAATGAGATTAAATGTTTCTCGGTGCCTGAGTGACTAAGATCTGATATAATCTTACTATGGATTATTTTCTACATGGCAGGTGCAAAACTGCTGTAAACACCTAAGTCATCTCATGCCACTTAAGATTCTTTAAGTGACTCCCCATTACTTTTAGAGTGAAAGCTAGAGTCCTTACAATGGCCCACAAGACCCTATACAATCCCTCACTCATGGTCTATTATTTCTTTATCATCTTTTCCTACAACACTTGGCTCAGACTAATCCAGACACCCTGTTCTTGATTCTTCATGAACCTTATAGCCATGCTCTTGCCTCAGGGCCTTTGCACTGCTTGTTTACCTCCAGTGCATTATTTTTTAAAATATATTTTATTGATTATGCTATTATAGTTGTCCCATTTTCCTCCTTCACTCCCCTCCACCCTGAACACCTTCTCCCACCCACATTCCCCAACTTTAGTTCATGTCCATGGGTCATACATACAAGTTCTTTAGCTTCTACATTTCCCATACTATTCTTACCCCCCCCCATCTATTTTCTACCTACCATCTATGCTACTTATTCTCTGTACCTTTCTCGCTCCCTACCCCTCCCACTCCCCTGTCGATACCCCTCCATGTGATCTCCATTTCTGTGGTTCTGTTCCTGTTCTAGCTGTTGGCTTAGTTTGCTTTTGTTTTTGTTTTAGGTGTGGTTGTTAATAACTGTGAGTTTGCTGTCATTTTACTGTACATATATTTAATCTTCTTTCTCTTAGATAAATCCCTTTAACATTTCATATAATAGGGGCTTGGTGATGATGAACTCCTTTAACTTGACCTTATCTGGGAAGCACTTTATCTGCCCTTCCACTCTAAATGAAAACTTTGCTGGATAAAGCAATCTTGGAAGTAGGTCCTTGCCTTTCATGACTTGGAATATTTCTTTCCAGCCCCTTCTTGCTTATAAAGTCTCTTTTGGAAATCAGCTGACAGTCTTATGGGCTCTCCTTTGTAGGTGACTGTCCCCTTATTCCTTGCTTCTTCTAAAATTCTCTCCTTCCTTTTAATCTTGGCTAATGTAATTATGATGTGCCTTGGTGTGTTCCTCCTTGAGTCCAACTTCTTCGGGACTCTCTGAGCTTCCTGGACTTCCTGGAAGTCTATTTCCTTTGCCAGATTGGGGAAGTTCTCCTTTATTATTTGTTCAAATAACTTTTCCACTTGTTGCTCTTCCTCTTTTTCTTCTGGTACCCCTAAAATTCGAATGTTGGAATGTTTAAAGATGTCCTGGAGGTTCTTAAGCCTCTCCTCATTTTTTTGAATTCTTGTTTCTTCATTCTTTTCTGATTGGATGTTTCTTTCTTCCTTCTGGTCCACACCGTTGATTAGAGTCCTAGTTTCCTTCCCATCACTATTGGTTCCCTGTACATTTTCCTTCATTTCACTTAGCGTAGCCTTCATTTTTTCATATAATTTGTGACCAAATTCAACCAATTCTGTGAGCATCCTGATCACCAGTGTTTTGAACTGTGCATCTGGTTGAGTGAAGAGATAGATTGGCTATCTCTTCATCGATTACTTGTATTTTTTCTGGAGCTTTGATATGTTCTTTCATTTGGTTTTGGGCCATTTTTTTTTTATTTTTGTCTTGACAAGACTGTTACACAGTGAGGGGCGGAGCCTTATGTGTTCACTGTGGGGGGTAACCCGCCTCACTGGGTTCTGATGCTGCATGTGGGGAAGGGATCTGAGAGGGAACAATGGCGCTTGCTCCACTTGCTGCCAGATTTAAGTCACTTCCCCCACTACCCACAAGCAAATTGGGCCCTTCTGGTGCTGATTCCCAGGTGGATGAGCTTTTGTACATTCTAGGACCCTGTGGGTCTCTCCAATAAACTATCCTATGAGGCTGGGAATTTCTCCTACTGCCACCTCAACCCCCACAGGTGTTTTCAATTGATGTTTTGAGGCTTTATTTCCCTGAGCTGGGACCCTGGGTTGCGCGGTCTATCCCACTCCCCAGTTTCTCCGAGTTTATCTGTGAGCGAATGTGAGACCACCTGGTCTGCCAGCCAGCTGCAGCCTTGTGTGCCATGCGCAGTTCCACAATCTGCTGCCCACCACACTGGGTCCACCAGCTGCCGTCTTGCTCGACCTAGTCTGCCAGCCGCTGCTTTGCCGTGAGCTGCCCAACTCCACCCCTCTTACCTGTCTAAAAGAATGTCTTCTTTAACTCCTTGGTTGTTGAACTTCCATACAGTTTGATTTTTCTGTAAGTTCTTGTTGTTTTTTTAATTGTTGTTGTCCTTCTTTTGGTTGTGCAAGGAGGCACAGTGTGTCTACCTACGTCTCCATCTTGGCTGGAAGTCCACCTGTTCCATGGCGTTATCTTTCTCTAAACAACCAGATAGTTTCTTTCTCTTCTTCTTCAGCCTTTGCCTCAGTTTTACCTTCTCAGTGTGGGTCTATTTAAAATGACATATTGACTTTTAGCCCTCTTAATGCACTTTATCCTATTATATTTTTCTCTAAATACTTGATACTCTCTAACATGCCATATAATTGATTCATGTTTATAATTTGTTGTATTTTCCCCACTAGAATGTTCAATCATGGAGGTAGATTTTCTCTCTCAGCTTTGTTCATTAATTCATCCCTTACATCTAGAACAGTGGTAGGCATAAAGTGGGTACTCAAAAATATTTGATGAATGAAGAAATAATGAATAAATGGCAGTAATGTTTTATATTATTGTCTGGCCTAATTTACCTCCTTATGACTTTGCTCACTGCCATCTCTGTCATTTTCCCTCAGGCTTTGGCATACGGCAGGTTAATCATTCTTCCTAAGGAGACACTGGCTGCTTAGGAGTTCAGAGAGCCTTTGGCTACCTCAGAACATGATCATTCCCCATTTCTGTGTATTTACAAAATATCTGCACAGCAGTTTGCCTTTGAATGAGCACTCAAGAAGCTCCAAGAACACTGCTCTCCTTGTTTCGCTATGGGGGGAAAATACAACAAAACTCAATCTTGCCAAGTGTGGCAGTCTTCCTCCTTTTCATTCCCTGCAATATCAAGTCAACTAAGGATCCACTTTTCAACCATAGCTGACAGTGTCTGGATGCCTGTGACTCCCCCAGACACTGTGACCGCTGGCTGTCAATAAAGTTTCTGATGGACTAAGTCTAGCATAACTGCTGCAAATGGAAGAGTCACACCACAGCCACACAAAACATTAAAATCATGTTGGAGAGTAGGGTAAATGGTAAAAAATTTAAAGATTACTTTCTCATAAGTAAAAATCTGTAATTTCCTTCTCTCCTCTTTTTTTCTTATAAATGCAAGTGGTGTAAATTAGGAGATGACAGGGAGATGAGGGAGATGACAGATGGTCTGAGAGAGAAAATGTGAACAACAGTTGCTTTGTTTTCATTTGAGCAAAGGGGAAGCTCATACCACAGCATGTGAGGGACAGGTACAGTGCTGGAGAAAGATTTACAATATTCTAATGAGCTCTTTAGGCTTTAAAATAGATGGCTGTGCATAGGATCTATATGGCTCTACTCTAAAGTTAAATTGAAGAATAAGTCAAACTGCATTACCCAGAAATGGAGTTGGAGAGGATCTCCCTTAAGGTGTCTCTTTACCATGTTTAAAATCACAAAATAGAACACAATGGTGTATGAATAACAATATATGAAATAATTCCAATAGGATAGTCCCTGTAAGTATGTGGGCAAGCACAACACAGGTATTGGCACATGACTCAGCAATGTTCTCAAACCATTCATTATGCAAACTCTCTGTTAAGTTTCCTCTGTGAGTTGCACTGTGCTAAACTTTGGGGAAAGCATGGAAGAAATGGCTCTTGCCCTCAAGAAAGTTACAGTTGAATGTGGGAGAAATATGAGAAGTATACAGGTATACCATATAATATGGTTACCATATTATAATATACCATATAATATGGTTACAATTTCGAGGTAAGTCTACTGTTAAGGAAACATAAAGTGACATTGGGGGAACCAAACTCAAGTGGGAAGGCAAGCAAAGTACATATTTTTAAGAGGATATTATGGGCTAGAAAAATCTTGAAACACGACTAACCTGGAGTTACCTAGATGGAGGAGAGGGTAAGTGGGAGAGGACATAAGTAGCAAAAGGAAGAGCAAGAGCAAAGTGATGAGGGCAAAGAAGGGTCTGCTAGAGGGTACATAAGGTACAAGTGCCAGGCAGCATATTGTGAAAGGCTTTCTGTGCCATTCTAAGGAGTTTGGATTTTATATGGAAAGCTGCTAAGAGAATTTATGCAAGGAAAGGACATGAGTTTTACTATTTTGAAAAATAGTACCACTAACAATACAGAAGATATATCAAAATGCAAGCAGTTGGGTAGATAATGGTTTCATTCATTGAGAAAAAACAACAAAAAAGAGAATATATGTCTGACAGTGTGGCAGGTAGAAGTAAAATGATAGTGAATTCAGTTTGGGGTATGTTAAGTGCTTAGGGAAATGTTTAGGAGAGTTGGACAAATACGAGTTTCAGTTTAAGAGAGAGATCAAAATGTGAGAAAAAGATCTCAATCATGAAAATTTTCATAATAACACACACAGTCTCTTGACACAATTTTTATTTCTTGCCTTCCCTTATGACTTGGGACTTGACTTGTTTATTTCTGGGTTATTGGCATTTAGAACTGTGTCTGGATCACAGTGCCACTCATGAAATATTTTCTGAAAAGATTAATTTTCAGAATTGTACTTGAAGGACATGTGTTTAGATAAAACTGCTTCTTACAGGGAGTGAAAATCAGAGAAGACATAGAGTGTAATTCTAAGTTAAACACTGGGCCAATGATGCCATACGATGCTGAGAAAGAAGCACCAGGGAATTAGGAGATTCTGGTGTTGTAGAAAATAATGAGATTGTGAAAAACTGCTTCAAATGTCCTAGAGCACTAAGGCATTTATTAATGACCACGTAAAGAGGGTCAGTGTGCTTTCAGTACATAGAGGGAAATACAGTCAAAGAGCTGAGAATGGGAGAACAAAACAAGGCGAGACTATCATTACTCTTTTCAGGCTCATGGGATGGAAAAGAGCTAGAGCAATAGCTTCTCAGAAATACTGAGTCAAGGAAGACATTTTTTTTAAGATTTATTTATTTATTTATTTTTAGAGAGAGGAAAAAGGAAGGAGAGAGGGAGAGAAACATCAATGTGTGGTTGCCTCTTGCACTCCCCCTACTGGGGACCGGCCTGCAACACAGGCATGTGCCCTGACTGGAAATTGAACCGGTGACCCTTTGTTTCTCAGGTTTATGCTCAATCCACTGAGTGACACCATCCAGGGTGAATTTTATGTCTATTTTATTTACATTTTCATTGGGAGCTGTTTAAGTATGGTTAAGTAAAGGATTAGCAGTGAGGTAGAGAAATTTAAAAAAATACAGAGTAGTAACTGGAAGAAGAAGATCTATGGAGGGAATAAGACCAAGTCTGTTTCATTGCTAGCTGTATGCCGAGTTGCCTGCAAGCACAGGCTACACAGAAAACCATCTTAAAAAAAAATGGGCAAAGGATCTGAACAGACACTTCTCCATGGAGAGCATACAAAGGGCCCATATGTGTGAAAGGATGCTCAACATCACTAGCCATCAGAGAGATGCAAATTAAAACCACAATAAGATACTGCTACCTCACACTGGTCATAATGGCCATCATTAGCAAATCAACAAACAACAGGTGCTGGTGAGGCTGTGGAGAAAAGGGAATCCTAGTGTTTTGTTGGTGGGAATGAAGACTGGCACAGCCACTATGGCAAATGGTATGGAATTTCCTCACAAAACTAAAAATGGAACTGCCTTTTGATCCAGCAATTCCACTACTGATATTATACCCTAAGAATTCTGAAACACCAGTTCAAAAGAACCTATGCACCTCTATATTCATAGCAGAGTTATTTACAATAATCAACTGCTGGAAACAGCCTCAGCGCTCCTCAGTAAATGAGAGGATCAAAAAGCTGTGGCTCATTTACACAATGGAATGGTATACAACCGAAAGAAGAAGGAACTCCTATCCTTGATGACAGCATGAATGGAACTGGAGAGCATTATGTTAAGTGAAATAAGTCAGGCAGTGAAAGACAAATACCATATGATCTCACTTAGGAAAGGAACCTAGTGAACAAACAAACAAGCTAAATAGAACCAGAATTATGGAAATAAGGAACAGACTGACAGGGACCAGAGGGGAGGGGGAGGGGGGTAAGGGAGAAAAGAAAGGGAAGGGCCTAGTTAAAGAACAAGTATAAAATGACCCAGGGACACGGACAGTAGAGCAAGCATTGATTGTGGGAGCAGGGGGATGGGTGGGGCAGGTGAAAGCAATAGAGAAAATTGGGATGACTGTAAGAGAACAATAAAAAAAAAGCAGTGTATAAAATCCTATTAATTGAATGAGTGTACTATTGAATGAGATAATGTTGAAATACATGAATATGCAAGAATCAGGGTCAAGAGACATGTAGAATAGTTGCTTTTGATTATGAGGGGACTCATCTGTCTTGTTTTACTTCTTCCCAGTTATCATGGCTTTATACCAACAAACAGTCTTTTCTGTTTTCTGGGCCCTGACCTCCCTTTCTGCTCCTAAACCCATACCTTTGGTGCTCTTCTGTCTCTACCTGAAATTAGGCATGTTGTGGACACACATCTATCTCCAGTTACCCTCTCCAGCTTAAGTTCTTCAGTTCCACTAGCTCCATGCCTTTACCACTTATGTTATTTTACTTGCGTGTGTACATCCTCAGCTCTAGCAATAAAATCCACCCTCTTAACCAACTCACCCACACCCTGCCTGGTCTTGCTACCCCACTTATGAGCATTGTATGAATTATATAAGATTTCTAGGCAAACTTTCTTAATGTTTTGCAATCAGACTGGTTGCCTGTCTCTTGTAAAAAGCATGTGAAAAATCTCGCCCTCCTTTATGAAGTTATCAGAGACTACCCACAAAATATTCACTCAATGTTATAATTCATCTGCTGTCTTTATGAGTGGATTAACATCAACTTTCTTAGCCATGGTGACACACAGGACTGTGACATTTACTGGCATACCTCTTCCTCAAGAGTACACCTGGAGATGCTCACCAGTTTCTCAAATACCTGCTGTAACTTCTCCCTTTTCTCCTACTCATAATGGGAATGAATAAGAATTATACTATGGGGGCAACACTGAATCCTCTCTACTTAAATAATTTCATCAAATTTAGTGTAACTATAGTAACAAATATTTTTGAAAAACCACACCAATATTCCAGACTCTATTAATAAGTCAGAACACAAATAAACCAGACTTAAGTGTTTTAAAGGATAGAAAATTTTACTCTGTATGGCTGTAGACTATGCACTAAATCTTCACTAGCCATCTTATCTATTTGAATTTTTAGAAATGAGGGAATTCAGAAAAGATGTCCCCTCATCACCGGATATTCATTGCTATTCATCACCGGAATAGCAGTCCAAAGTTTATGCTTTCTTCTTGACTGAAGTACAATACAACTAATGTTGATTTATATTACAGAAGATGTATTAGTTATTATTGCATAGTAAATTACCTTAAGAAATACACATTTATAACTTTTTTTTACTGTCTTGCTCAATTTCTGTGGGCCAGGAGGAATCCAGGAACAGCTCAGGGTCTCTCATGAGGTTTCTCTTGAGATGTCAGTGGTGGCTGCTGTCATCTCTAGAGTGTAGAGGACTGAAGATGTGCTTCACAGTGGCTCACTCATGCCTGGTGAGTTAGTGCTTGTTGGTAAAACGTCTCAGTTCTTCTTAATGTGCACCTCTACCAGGAGACTGCTGGAGTTCCTGGAGTGAGTGGTACAAGAGAGTAAGTCAGAAGGTTTAGTATCTTTTCTGCTTAGTCAGTGGGGTCACAGGCCATCATTTCTGCAGTGCCTTATCAGTTACCCAGGTTGGCCACATTCTGTGTGGAAGAGGACTCCACAAAGGCATCAATAGTAGGACCTGAGGATCTCTGGGGTCCTCTGGACTCTCACAGAAGTCTAGAGTTTTATGGAACTGATATAAGTTGCACCCTGGTTGGGTGACTCAGTTGGTTGGAGACATGTCCCATACATCAAAAGGTTGCAGGTTCAATTCCCAGTCAGGGCACATACCTGGATTGTGAGTTGTATCCCTTGGTGGGGCATATGAGGGAGGCAACCCATCTAAGTTTCTCTCACACATGGATGTCTCCCCCCCCCCCCGCACACACACACACATTCTTTCTCTTTAAAATCAATAAACATATTCTTGGTTGAGGATTAAAAATAAAAAGAACTGATGTACAAGTAAGTGGGAACTACATGTATGCATATAGACATACCCCTGTGTATTTAAATATTTTTAGATTATGTGTTCATATGTATGTGTTTCATACAAGAAATTCCCTTATAATAAAGATGCCTTGTTTACCTCGGACTCTACACTCTCATAATACTTAGCTTAGTGTTGTCACTATAATTAGTGCTCAGTAAAGATCTATTAATGATAGAGAAGATATATATGACTTGCGTTTAAGGATTTCAGAGAGACCTAAAAGTCCAGATTGGCTAAGTTGGCTCTGTTAACTCCAAAGGCCCATGCGTGACTTTAATAATGGATGTTGCAGAGCAGTTCAGTCCTCCTCCAAGAAAACTGGAACCCTACTGGGATGTGCAAAGCAGATGTGTGTGTAGTCCTGACACTAGGGATTGTGTTGTATTTCTGGATTAGATGATCATTAAGGGAAGGTGGTGTCAATGAGCTTTATACTCAGGATTTATCGCTAATGTTTTCCAGACCCACAGGCATCTTCTCCACTAACTTGAGACTTAACAACAGTTCTGGGACATCTGAGACTAGTTCTGAGTCTCATTGATGCAGCAAATTTGTCATCTAATCTTCTGACTTGAAGCAAAAGAGTGGCCTAAATAAAACCTTGTTCATGTTACATGTGTCATTTACCCCGAACACAGATGTGTAATCCAGGACAATGGCTGCCAGCCCAGCATTATCCCCACCCATGTTCTGCAGTAACGCTGTGGTACAGCAGGCCGGCAAGGACTTGGAGGTCAGGGGCAAATCATGTAATTCATCCAAGTCTCATTTGCCTCTTTGCCTTGTGAAAATAGAGAGGAAGGCTGACATGTCTTACAGGACTCTTGTGACAAATACCTAATAAAAATCCAAGCAAAAGCACTCTATAAGTACAAAACAGTGCTGTATAAAGCATGCTGTGACATGATGATACAATCTAAGAACATAAATGTTTTTAAGATAAATAGCAGATTTGGGCAATGCCCTCAATATCACTAATGCCTGAGTAATCATGTCTTCAAGAATTCCATTCTGCATTGGACCCGGCTGCAAGACTCTCCCAGCTTAACCAGGATCCACCTTATTACTTTTTGTGTGGCAAGACCAGTGTTGCAGGATTGAGTCAGGCTGCATGGAACCAGTGAAGCATAGTGAGTTAGGTAAAAGAAGAAATCTAGACCATTTTAGTCACACTGACAGACCTTGGTCCTGATATCTTTTTACTCTGCCCATTTGATGCCTTTTGAATGCTGCTTTGTGAATAATGACACTTTGACTTTATGTAGTAGAGAAGATCACCGGCTCTCAACCAGAATGTTTTACAGACTTTTCTGTATACAAGGTAACCCTCGGGTGACTTGCTCATGCACCTCTACCCCCAAAAAACCAAAGCAGATTTGTTCGGTGAAGATATCAAAAAATTTCTGTTTAGGGAACAGAATGGAGATGGATGCTTTGAATTATGTTTGATTTTGTAACACCTTAACTTTTCCTGATACACATGTTTTCTGACAACACATCTTTACTCAATTGAAATTTATTTTATTCTGAAGTATTGGAAGAGGGTTAGGAAAGTGGGGAAGAATTATATTAAATCTTCTACAATAAAGGGGGGTTTCTCAGAAAGTAGCCTAGTAACATGGAAGGACATCAGAATTGAAATCCCAGTTTTGTCCACCATTAACTGTGTCAAGTGGATGGGAGGCTTATTATTCTAATTTCACAAATAGGAAAACTGAGACATAAATATAAACAACTACCCATGTATAAGGATTAAATGAAATAAATGTGAGTCTCTATTTTGAACATTTGAAATCAGCAATAGCTTGAGGATTTAAAAAAAAATTAAATGGGCCCACCCAAATGTGCGATTAAAAATGCTCAGAGGTATATTTTGTATTATTTACAGCAAGATGAGAATGCATTTTAAATTGATCCTTGATCATATTTTCATTTTTTAGACCTTGCTCTGTTTCATTCTCTCTGTGATAATAGCTATAATTACATCCATTCCTCATTATAAAGCTGTTCTTTTCTCTTTCTTGACATTCTGTCTTCATTGACTAATGATGGTGAAGATTTTTCTTGAGATTATTTATAAAATTCAGGAGATTGTGAAGGAATGTTATATGCAGTCTGCATTATACACCTTACTCCATTTTTCTTAGCTACAAAATAAATTTGTCAAAATTAATGTTTGTAACATAAGCTAAGTACCTATTTCTACATGTGTTAGCTTCTGAGAAGGAAGTGAAAGCTGTCCTGTCTAATTTGCTCAATGCTTCACCATTTCATTATCTGTCCTTAAAACATCAAGATATATTTTATTATTCCTCTTCTCTCTTTCTGCCCTTAATCTTTGTAATTATTACTAGAGTGCTTTTTGTTTTGTTTTTAAATCCCTTTCCCTTGCATTTCTTCTCATGCCTGGAGTCCTTAGTAAAGATTTTAGGTGCATTCCACTTCCAGTCTAGCATTTTGTAGTGAAAATTAAATTTCATTAGATAGAGGAATATAGAATGTCATTCATGTTTTTAAGGCTTTGGGGAGTGGGATTGTGGACAGAAATGACTTTTCATATTTGCATACAAATAAATAACCAGGTATCTATAATCAATAGAGATCCTCTGTATGTAATGTATCCTTTTCTCACACACTCCCCATTAAAGATGAGCTTGTGTTTCCTGACACATTTTCCAGCGAGTGATTTTATAACAATGCTTCTATATGCCTACATTATTTTATTCAGTTGCATGCCAGTCTGGTATTTTCTCTCTTATTATCTTAACCTTTCCTTTATTTGAAGTAATTGTCTAGTTCATGTAAAACTATTTACTTTATTTTAATTACTTTAAAGGGAATGAAATTCTAATGCACATTGATCTTTTTCTATCTTTTATACTCAGTATACACTTTATTGTTATGAAAGTCTTTCTCTGCCTACCTCATATGACCTCCCACTCTGAATCAATGGTCCCCTAGCTTATTGAATGTATTAATATTATTGTAATCCTTTCAGTGTGTCATGTAATTACCGTATGTGTTTTTCTACCCTGTTCCCCATAGCAACTATGAATTCTTTCAGGGCATGGATCCTATCTTATTCAGTTCCATTTTAACACATAGTATTGTGACCGTAATTACTTCAATAAATGTTTGTTGATATACAAATAAACTTCAGCTAATTTTTTATATTTAAAGTTAAAGTTTTATTTATTGCCGTCATTGCATTTATCCAAACTTATTGTTTTAGTTGGTATCTAATAACTACATCAACCAAAAAGTGACAATAACTAAATTCTTTTTTAGACTTATACTAAACTTTAGAACTATTATTACTATGTAGTTAATCTTTTTATATAAAACATTTGTTTCTGTGTTAATTTCCTTCAAAGAAATCTTTGAACTAAATGTTGATTTCTTAAAGTTATATTTAGTTATCTTTAAGATATTCTTGAAATTCCAACTACTCATTTTGGTGGAAATTAATTAAATTACATCCAAAAACATTAGAAATATTTCAAGGTATCCTAGAGTCTATCTAATGCAGCTTTTCAAAAATTGATAATAAAACTCATTTAGATTGATGAATATTTATGCACCCAGAAAAGATAGGTAGAATATTAATCCATTTTATTCATTCCGATAAGAAGCTATGGAAATAAACTAGAACGCATCCAAGTTTTTGGAACTAGGCTCATGTTTACAAGACTGAGAAGTGTGTACTACAGGGTGATTTGGTGGTGTAATATTAGTCTAGATATCAATTAAGTCTCACTCACCACACTAAAGTTTGTTTCTGGTTCTCACAAATCTGAAGCATTTGCAGAAAGGGCTTTTCTCCATCCCAGGCTCAATCCAAAATGCGTCCCCCAGCATGGACATGGCAATGTAAGCAACCATGTAGGTGGCATGCCAGCCTTCAGTCACCTTGGACCAAAATTATACATGTCACTTTAGGCCAAATCATTTTTCCTGGTCACCATGTATAAATTCTATATACATAATAGATTGACTTGTCTCCATGGGAGCCCATACAAAAGCTTGCCAGTCTCTGTATCCAATACAAAGGGAGGGTCACTAACTGTGCCCAGTAAGAAGGAAAGCACCAGAAATGGGAATTCACTGGCAGTCTCTACATGTTTGCTCAAGTATGCTATATTAAATGTTTTTCACAATCAAAACACTGTACTAAGTCAAATTTTTATATATAACAATTCAATTACATGTAGGTACTAAAAACAAAAAGAAAGGAACAAACAAAAACTACCATATCATTGCTTTTTAAATCAATTTTTATAAAAAATGTCAGTAGTATTTGTTCGTATTTTAAGAACAACTAGATATAGTCAGCAAGATTTAATATCCTTTGAGTTAATACCAGGCATTATGATCCCTCCTACATTTGGCTTGTTTAACTGTTTTTTTTTTCCAGTAAGAACTCAAATGTGCATTTTTATTAACTAAGAAAAGAGTAAGCTCATTTCATCAGTCATGAAATCATCCCTGCATCTCCCCATTCATGCGCTGCTGTCCAAAATGAGAGAATGAAAGCATAATTAAAATTCATACCCTTTTTATGGAGACTCTGAAGTAATAAAATTCTACAAAGTAGGCTGAAAATAAATTGCTACACGGTTTTTGCTTTCCTTCACTTTCAATCAGATACTCATGATGTCTGTGAAAATCACAGGCTGCAAACTGGAGCAAGAGATGGCTGCACAGCAGCGCGTGTTTTAAGGTTTATCTTCTCTGAGCTCTTCGAGGATGAATAAACATGGTTAGAAATGAAATATTTCTGAGCTTTCATTTGGCTAAAATGTAGGCTTGACATAATTAGCAAAAATCAGCTATATATTGGTAAGATTAGAAAAATGACTATAAGGACCTTTGACTCCTATTCAGGAAAAAAGCAAGTTATCAGTCCACAATCATTGCATAGAAGAACTCTTTTAAGAGTAACATCTAACACCGAATAGAACAATCTAAAATTTTTAGTCTTACAGATTCTCCTTTAAGCCATCAACTGTATGTTTTAATGTATAGAGAACCGCAGCATTGAATTGAAAAACTGCGTAGTTAATTCAGGTGGCAAGAGTGCCCTTTGTATAACCCAAGAATATTTATTTTATTTTCTGTTTCTGCCTTTGTTTATTCATATGTAAAAAGGCATTTTTATAGCATAATTTTCTAATCATTATAACATAATTGGGAAAATTATAGGGTTTAATTTCTTTCTTTCTTTTACATTTTTTTTTGTTCAAGTACAGTTGTCTCCATTTTATAGGGCTTAATTGCTAATAGCACAGAGTTCTAAGACTCTGAAAAAAATAAATTCATTTAATAATTTGTATCTTGTCTCATTTTACAAAAAAATCAAATAAAAATGAAAATGATGGGTCTTATGAAAAGACATTCAGAACCAAAAAGGCAAGAAAATGAGGATAAATATAAAATATTGTATACTCAGGGATTATGTTAGTGGAGCAAATACATTCTCAGATTTATGCCTGTGTTTCAAAGCATCCGTAAAAAGAAAAAAAATGTATTCAATTAATACATAGTAACTAATCAATTAATTTAAAATGAAAGAAAAAACAAAAACAGGAAGAAAAAGGAAGGAAGGAAGCAAGCAAGCAAGGCAAAAGGAAGGCAGATCCAGTTTTCTTGGTTTGGAAATACTTTCTGGAACTAACAGCTGAAAAAAAATGTTTGCCATGGATGTACATACGGGGAGATTGGGTTAAGTATTTAAAACATCTTGGTAATAATTGTGATATTAAGTTCCTATGACTTATTTCAATATTCCACATTTATGATTCTAATGTCTTGTAATATCCCATAACCCATTTATTCAACCATTGGTTGTATATATAATTAGTGTTGGTGTTAAGGGAGAATGGTGACATCCTGTCCCTTCCCTCATGGCTCACAGTTTAGAGGACATATGGAAATATAGGCAATTAAATCATATTGTTAGAGAAGCCAATTGAAGAGGGCAAAAGAGAGTGGTGACAGAAGAGCCTTCTAAGCCTCTGGGCAAAATCTGCAAACACCCTGAGGGGAGAGTCTTGGCCAGTCTGAGAACTGAAAGTATGCATACAGGGGACAAGGAGGAAAGATAAGGGATGCGATTACAGGCGTAAGCAAGTAATTAGATTATAAAAGGCCTAATAAGCCACGTAAAGGAATTTGGCCTTTATTGTGAAGAAAGTGAGCCAAGGTGAAATTTGTGATCTACCAAAAATAAAGAAACAAATATAAACTACAACACTGAACTCCAAACCTTCCATTGTGTTGACCTTTAATAAAAATAAATGTTTATGAAATGCCAAAAGGACAGGGGAATTTAATGTGTTCCATGTGTCCTCTTCCTGGTTCCTAATGGAGCAGTTCATTTCTACTCTAGAAGGGACTGAATTGCAAGGACACAGCAGTTTCCTTGCTGTCTTGAGTCTCTTACAACACATACATACTCTATCATCCTGACACAGGTCACACATCTGGCATGGCCTGCTCGCATCCAGGTAGGTCATTTGGTCCTGTCTAAAATGTCTACCTGGACCTTAGGTAAGTTCCATCAGGTCCTTCCTAGTTGATCCTGTTCAAATTGTCCAGGAACAACTTGGCCCACACCAAAACATTTTCACCTAGTCTAGCAAGCCAAAAAGGGTTATAATTGGGCGATACAGCCACAATACCAATAAAACATGATAGTATTTGTTATGTATTAATCCCACAAGTCAAAAGTATAGATACAGAGCTTTTTGGTCAAGATGGCAGTATAGGTAAATGTGATACTCAAATCCCCCAACAACCACATTAAAATTACAACTAAACTATAGAATAAACATCATTCAGAGCCGCCTGAAATCTAGCTGAACAGAAGTCCTACAAATAAGGATATAAATAAAAAATCATATCAAGGCTGGTAAGAAGGGCAGATATGAAGGACAGGTTGCTCCCACACCCAGGTGTGTAGCATTAAAACCAGGAGTGATATCCTGACTTTGGTGGTCTCTCCTGGGAATCAAGGGCTCCAGCCCCTCACCAGGCCCCCAAACTAGTGCTGGAAAAAAGAAGTCCTCACTTCTAGCTGTAAAAACCACCAAGGATTGTGGCTGAGTAAGATGGAGGCTCCTGGTACACACAGAGGAACATTGATTCAGAGAATACAGATTCTAACACCGTTGGCCCCACCCTGGTGATTCCTTGAGGCTCTCCTGATGTGCGGACTCACCCAAGCCATTTCCAGTTGCTTTTCCTACAAACAGCTTATTGTGGCTCATGCTTTAGGCTTTCCTAAATATCTCTCAAACAAGTAGCATCTGAGTTCAATGTGTCCCATACATTTTGTTAAGTGGCCCCCAGCCTAGCATTAGCAGCAGCTGGACTTGGTTTGTAGCTTATCCTCTCGTGGGCATCTCCAAGCCCAGCACAAGTAGCAGCCATCTTAAGATGATTTGTAATTCAGGCTGCGGCCTGAACTCTCCTGGCACGACACAGGATACATGTGGCAGCTGACCTTGATCTATACCTTCCAGGAAGCCCTACAGCCACCTCTACTAGCAACACACTAAGAGTCAGACTCAGTAGGCACCAGAGCCTCACGAAAGTAAGTCCTGCTCCATGGGGTCAGCCCCTGCACAGCTGATCCTCCATGATAGTTATAGCAGATTCTCAAAGCTGATCTGCCTAGGAGAAAATCCCTCCCATTTACGTGCCAGCAGCAATCAAAGCTCAATTAAAACAGAAGAGTGTACACAGTCCAGATGGAATGGGGAGGTACACCTTGAGTGACCAACTCAAGTGATTGAGAAAACTATACCACTGGACCCTACAGAACACAAGGCCATTCTGCCAAACCTGGGAGACATAGCAGCTCTACCTAATACATAGAAGCAAACACAGGGAAGCTACCAAAATGAGGAGACAAACAAACATATCCCAAATGAAAGAGCAGAACAAAACTCCAGAAAAAGAGCTAAACAAAATGGAGATAAGCAACATACTAGATTCAAAGTTCAAAACACTGGTTATAAAAATTCTCAGTGAACTTAGAGGAAGAGTAGATGAATTAATGAGAACTTCAACAAAGGTGTAGGAAACATAAAACCAAAACAAGGAAACATAAAAAAGAACCAGTCAAAAATGAATAATACATTAACTGGAGCCAAGGAGGGGCAGGGCTGGGGGTGGGAGGTGGGAGTGGGTGGAACAGGGACAGTGATGGGGGGAAGGTGGAGACAGCTGTACTTGAACAATAATTAAAAATAAGGTTTTCTTAAAAAAAAATAGGTAATCAACAGTGGAGTACATGAAGCAGAGGTTCAAGTCAGAGATTTAGAAAATAATGAAGCAGCAAAAAACCTCAAAAATAACAGCAAAAAGAATAAAAAATTACTATAGTGTAAGGAACCTCTAGGACAATTTCAAGCACACCAACATTCATATCACAGGCATACCAGAAGGAGGAGATAGCAAGAAAATGAAAAACTATGTGAAAAAATAATGACAGAAAAATGTCTTAACTTATTCACAAGGAATTCCTTTCTTGGTGAAGGAAACTTGTATGTATTGTGTAGACATACAAGTCCAGGAGGTGCAGAAAATCCCAAACAAGATGAACTCAAAGAGGTTCACATCAAAACACATCATAATTAAAATGCCAAGCGAAGACAAAGACAGAATCTTAAAAGCTGCAAAAGGAAAACAGTTACCCATAAGGGAGCTCCCATAAGACTCTCAGCTGATTTCTCAACAGAAACTTTGCATGCCAGTAGGTATCAGCAAGAAATATTCAAAGTGACAAAAAGCAAGAACCTACAACCAAGAGTACTCTACTCAGCAAAGCTATCATTTAGAACTGAAGGACTGTTAAAGAGCTTCCCACACACACACACAAAAAGCTAAAGGAGTGTATCACCACCAATCCAGTGTTACAAAAAATGTTAAAGGGTTTTCTTTTAAAAAAAAGGGGGGGTGGGGATTAGGGGGAATGAGTGAAAAAGGTGAAGGGATATTTGTAATGACTATGTATGGTGTCAGATGGATACTAGATTTACCAGGGTCATAACTTAGTAAGTTATATAATGCTTGATCATTGGGTTGTACACCTCAAACTTATATAATATTGCCTATTAACTGTAATTGAAAAATAAAAAGTTATTTAAAATAAAAAATATATAAATACATGTTATGGGCTATTTAAATGCAGGGACAATCTTTAAGTTAGTCATTTTTGACAGAACCAAATATCAAAGACCATTTGGCATGAATCAAATATGCTCATAACAGGACCAAATTTCAAGAACCTTTTGGCACAGACCAGATGTCCATTAATTGGCTACTTACATCAGCAACAGTAATAAAATATGTAGTAAAATATACTGTGGGCCAAGGGACAACTGTTTGTCATGATGACTTATGGTGATATTGAATACTTTATTTTTTTTGCCTTAAAACAATAGCTTTACAAACTAAAATTCTTTATTATAATTATATGTTCAGTGAACTGAAGGCAGAGAGGTTTTCTTGCCTTAGAAGGTGTGAGCTTGTAAACTTCTCTTCCCTGTATGTCAGGAGAGAGGAAAAACACATGGCTTCCACAGGTGAGCCTCACTTTTCAAAGGACACATCTAAGTCTCCTCCACATAACGACCTCACCCCTGCCCAGACACATCCACCCAAAAGAGATTGCTTTCTCATAGAGCTGGAATCTAATTTCTTTATGCAATGAAATATTAAAATACGTAAGTAATAACATTCCCTAACATTCTCTGCTGTCTGATAATGCACAGAAATGGGGCAATTATGCTTCACCTCAGGTGGCTGATGAGTCACCTCAAACTGCAAGCATTATCTAATAATATCCCTGCCTGTATCGAAGTGCATTGTTATAATTATTAGCCATAAAGAAAGTGGAATGTATGTATAGGGGAAACAGTTTTAATTATTTAATTTGATGTTATAACAATACAACCTTGCCATTGTCATTCCCACAGATTCCCACTTCACAACAGGCATATCGCATTTCAATAGTATGGCGTTTCTGTGCATGGATTCTAATTTAAATACAGGAAACCATATAATTATCACTTCAAGTAAAGAGGGCTTCCGGGTACAACTGTTATCAAGGATATGTTAAAATAAAAGTGAAAACATACTGAGGGATTGAAGAGAGTGTCTTGGGCCGTGGAACTGCATCAGAAATTTCAATGCTTGAACGACTCACAGATTATTTTTGGAAGATTTCTTTTTTTTTTACAGACAATGATTCTTACAGATAAGCCTTAATTTCTCTTGGAAATATGGTTTGGGATATGAGTGATCTTTAATAAGGTGACTATATGTGCTAACAAGAACATGTAATAGTGTAAAAGCACTTTACTTTGAGGCCAGTAAGCATCATTCAAACCCTACCACAATCTTCTCGATGACCTCGTAAATCACAAGGCTTTAGCATATTTCTCCAGGACACTGAATTTTTGAATACAGTCTGTGACACAAATATCTCAAGTTAAGCTATTTGGGTCATGCAAAAAATTAGAAATAACTAAGCTATGCATGTTAAACTTAGAAAAGGGGAACGTAAAGGATATTCTTGTCCTCTATCATCTGCCAGGTCAGTCAAAAAGAATTTGGAATTTGATTTATTGATCTTCACTGCTTCCATGGGCAAACTATTATTTCCAAAAGGTAGAAGATACTGAGAATCAAATTTTTCAATATAAAATTTCTATTTTTTACTTTGAGTCATATATCATAAATATGTTACAGAGAAGGGCATTTTTTTTTATTCCCTGAGTGGGAAGTTGCTTAGAACAACTCTAGCTTCCCTTCCAATTTAACACAATCCAAAACTGCATGGAATGGATGGGGGACAAACAGAATGGCTAGTGTTCAAAATGTGTTAGCAAGTTTAAGTCTATTTGATGGAAATGGGTCTCTAAAGGATAGTAACCCAACTTTCCCCATCTGTACCTCCACTCCCTCCTCCCACTACACACCCCACTAATGGTTTCCAGTGGCAGAAGTCCAAGATACAGTAATCCTGTTTGTTTGATGACTAAACATCCTTTTATGTCTGAAGGATCAACTCTAACAGTCAAACAAACTAAATTAGCTCCTAATACTAAAACCAGAGCACTCTCTGGACTTTAAAGAGTGGCCCAAATCACCAATAGTCCAGCCTGATTGTTGTCTCTCTAGAGGAGCAATCATTTTGTTTCATTTTAGTTGGTTATGACAAAATTGGGGGGATATAATTGTCAAAAGGACATTAAATTTAAAATGCATGTTGAGGTTTTTGGGTAGTATGAGTCCCCAACTAGTATACATAGAGGCCATGAACTGACATATGTTTCTCAATTTCAAAAAGCAAATGTTTGATTTGACTTGATCTGGATTTGGGGTAAGTAAAGTTGAAACAGAGATGAAAGTCTAAGCTGTTTGGAAAGAAAAAACTAAGTCTGATTTGAATTTTACCTAATGGAAATTAGCCCTCTAGAGAGAATAATTTAGTGGAATTTATTTGTCCTGCTTATAGCCTCACTAGAATTTATGGTTGCCAACATAACATTCTTTCATCAAACCTCCCTTATACCATGTGAAAACCTTTCATCTGTTACAATTGCTGTCCTCCCATACTTCAATGAGATAACCTTCTCTCTGGGAACATGGCAATGAGGGAAGACCTGACCTTGAGGGATTCCATCACTGCTAGCTATTTATTATGAGAATGGAATATGAGACTCACTGGTTGTTTGTGGGTCTGGTAGATGAAAACAAAATGTACACTAGGAGTATAAAAGAGAGGATGAGAGGAAGCCAAAGACCACAATTTGTGCTTCATAATATGGTTTCAGGCAGACTATCATGATACTATCCTAATACAGAAATTAATGATTTATAAAGGGGAAGTATTGAATAGTATTCCATTCCTTACTCTTCTTAGGTAATTTACAAATTCTGGTAATTCTAGTATCAATTGATTATTCATTATTTTTCAAAAATGATGAAGATCATGTAGAAAGGAATGATATGATCATGGCTGTTAGCATAATAAGAACAATATTCAAAAGAAAACTTTTATTTTAGATACCAGATTTTATTGTATTCCTTAATATGAAATCAAGGATATTTAGAAGAGCATCATGCATCATCACTTACTACAAACTCAGCACTTCACTGCTATTAAAAATGGGACTCCAATTGACCTGTTCTAAATTAGCCTCATTTTTTTAAATTGAAATAGAAAACATGCTTAATAATCTACTCCTGGTTCTCTTGCCAGAATAGAGCATGATGAGGAAGTTTCATTTTTAGCACAGGTAACCTTGAATGTGTTACATCCTACCAACATTATGTTATACAATATGTTTGGAATATATCTTCTTTCAATAACCTTTCCAACTACTCATTCTGCTGTGAACCATCTTTACCACTCCAGAAATTTGCATAGTATCCAAAATCTAAGCAGATCTGTTTTGTTTTGTTTGTCTCCCTGTATTTGAACTGAATACTTTGTGTAGTTATCAAAAAGGGAGATAGGTAAAAAAACTGAATCAGAAATAATATAAGTATCATCTTTATCCATAATATGTTGATTCTTAATTTCCAACTTAATATTTGGCTTTAGTTAAAGAAGAAATAATGCATGTGTTGTATTACCAGATCAAATTAATTTTTCTTTTTTCCCATCATCATCCATTTTGGAATAAACTTTGTTCTCCATTTTTTACATTAAATTATTTGGACATATCTAAAGAGCTATTAAAATTTAGCTTTGATTTGGGAGAGTGAGTGAGATGGGAAAGCAATACGATGAATGGAGTGCAAAATGGAAGGAGTGAAATTCTGAACAATGCCCTTATCTCTTTAAGCTGTGGCAAGTGTGTGTTTTAAGTACTTTAAGTACAGAAGATAGTTAAGCAATTATGAATATTGTTTGATTAGCACTACTTGCCATAGAAGCCAAATTCTGAATTGCATAAATCTATTTCTGTATTTCTGTACCTTCTCTACTACCTTACAGACAGCAAAGGCATAAGTGCATCTATCTGGTTGAAAAGTATCATCTTTTCATTCATAATTAGGAGTTAATTGAACCACAGGATACTATTTTTCCTTTATTTTAAAAGTGACATACACATTGTATATCCTTCTTGGTTTTCCTTCTAAAGAAATAGTATTGAAATACAAACCTGTTTAAAACATGTTAATTTTAACCATTAGTTTGAATTCAAATATTAAGTATTAATAAGTGATTCCTTATGTTCATATGCAACCTGTAATGTGGTTTCAAATTTGGTTGTTGAACAATTCTGTTATTGTGTATTTGGACAGATGCAATTTCCAAAAATGTTTTAAACAATTGATCAAAATGAAAGAGGGTTTTTAAACCATTACTCGACATTTCTAAATGTAATGCAATAACATAATAATCCTAATCATTCAAGTAATTGCCAGTAATAGATAGTGACTATAAACAAAGAGTTTTAGAAATTAAAGAACATTTATAGCAAAGATATCATGCCCAGGTCATGATCTATTACTTTCTTTTTTTTCTTTTTCTTTTTTTTTTAGGCTTAACCCTCAAAAAGTTTATTTATTTTTTTTATTGTTTATGCTGTTAAAGTAGCCCCAGTTTTTCTCCTTCTCCCCTCCCCTTCGTCCGTCCCCCTTCTTGATCCACTCATCTACTCTGGGCACTTAGGTTGTTTCCAAATCTTGGCTATTGTAAATAGCACTGCTATAAACACAGGGGTGCGTAAGTTCTTTTGAATTGGTGTTTCAGAATTCTTAGGGTATATTCCCAGAAGTGGAAGTTACTAGACCTAATAAATACATTTGACAAAGTAGCAGGATGCAAAATCAATACTCAGAAAATGATGGCATTTCTATGCACCAAAAATGAACTATCAGTAAGAGAAACTAAGAAAACAATCCCATGTACAACAACAACAACAACAACAAATGAAGTGCCTAGGAATAAATTTAACCAAGGAGGTAAAAGACCTGTACTTGGAAAAATATAGGACACTGAAGAAAGAAATACAAATAAGTGGAAGAATATACCGAGTTCATGGACCAGAAGAATTAACATCATTAAAATGCCCATACTACCCAAAACAATCTACAGATTCAATGCAATTCCTATTAAAATGCCAATGACATGTTTCATAGATGTAGAACAAATAATCCATAAATTTTATATGGAACCAAGAAAGACCCTGAATAGCCTTAGCAATCTGGAGAAAGAACAAAGATGAAGGGATCACAATATCTGAAATCAAACTATATTACAAGTCCACTGTAATCAAAACAGTCTGGTGCTGGCATAAAAACAGACACATAGATCAATGGAGCCCAGAAATAAACCCATACCTTTATGGACAATTAATCCATTTATTTTTGGAGACATTAGGATAAAATCAAATTTCTCTCTTATCTGAGATGGCTAATAAAGTTGTAATAAAAAGATATTCAAGCTTGTTCATCAGATGAAGAAACAAATAAAACAAACCTCACTCTGATGTGACCAGTCGTTTATGGTTTGCTTTAAGAAGTTTCCTAACAAAATATGAGAAGGACACAACAAAGCCCAAAATTATCTTCCAGAAGGTGGACCCCTTGTACTACGGGCATTCCCTGCTAGGTGAATGTTCTGGAAAGCTATTTGTATCAGTGTACCAGCTGCCATTGTTGTGAGAGGCTGCATTAGGCTTCAGTGAATTTTTTTGAAGACTTTTTTGTTTGTTTCTTTTAAATTTTATTTTAATTGTTGTTCAAGTACAGTTTTCTGCCTTTTACTACCATCCCATCCCACACACCTCCCTCCCATTTCCACTCCCCATAGTTTTTGTCCATGTGTGCTTTATACTTATTGCTCTAAACCCTTCCCCTTTTCTCCTGAAATTCCCTCCCCTGTCCCTTCTGGTCATGTCAGCCTGTTCTCTGTTTCAGTGTCTTTGGTTATATTTTGCTTGTTTGTTTGTTTTGTTGTTTAGGTTCCTGTTAAAGGTGAGATTGTATGGTATTTGTCTTTCACCGCCTGGCTTATTTCACTTAGCATAATGCTCTCCAGTTCCATACATGCTGTCACAAAGGGTAGGAGCTCCTTCCTCCTTTCTGCGGCATAAAATTCCACTGTGTAAATGTACCATAGTTTTTTGATCCATTCATTTACTGATGGGCACCTAGGTTGCTTCCAACACTTAGCTAAATGTGTTTGCCTATTTCATGATGACTGATTTACAAGCACCCCTGCCCACACCTCACTGAGTGCTCAGCAACTTTTGACCAGAAACGGCCATGACCCCCATGCCCCATCCTCCCTATTCACCCAATCTCTGCCTGAGTGACTTTTCTTGTTTCCCCAGATAAAAAATATCCTCAAAGGGAAATGTTTTGCTGATGTGAAACAGGTAAAACTAAAAACAGCAGAAGCACTAAAAGGCATCAAAATCAATGAGTTCAAAAACTGTTTTGAGCAGTAGAAAAAATGTCTCCGTAGGTGTATTGCATCAAATGGGGAGAGCACTTTGAAGTTGACTGAAGTTTAAACATGTAAGAATAAACACACAATTTTTTATAAACAAATATCCTTTTAGCAGGGAGTTCCCTCTTGTAAATCAACCAGGTCAATAAGTCAATCTGTTGTCTGGACTCTGAAGAAATATGTCATAGTAAAGAAATTAAGAATGAATATGTTTCTTTTGCTTAATCAATTCAGTTATCTGTGGGGGGAGCTCTACCCGCAGAACCCCATCCCTCTGTCACGGATGAAAATAAAACTACCAAGACAGGATCTGCTTGGGGAGGAGAGGTGGCCAAACTCTCAAAGGAGAATGACCCAGAGCCCCTTCCTCACTAGGCTTTTATTGGTTTCAAATAGACAGGGATACAGGTAAATCAGGCAACAAGGATCAAACAATGGTTAACATTTCAAAGAAATCTGAGGGCTTAATCTGAGTCAGTGTCAGTCAAGAAAGGGGGTTGCAAAACTTTGGGAGACACTTCCATTTCCTCCTCGGACCTTATCATTTAAATGAGAGCACTCTAGCAAACAAAGCAGGTTTCACAGGACTTTACGAATTCTTTCTTATGTGGGATCACCTGGGGAACCATTCTGGCCAGCACAGGGCTGCACTGCTCGCTGTCTTAGTTTCAGGCTTTAAGCCAATCAGGCCCAGGAAGCAAGAGATAAGGAAGACATCTCCCAGACAGAAATGGGGACTCCGGCTATGTCAGAATAGCCCAGGGGCGAGGGTCCATCACCCCCTCTTTGCTGCAGCCCCCCCCTGAGTCCTTCCATGAGGGCCTCCCAAGTGGTTGTATCTGGCTTAGGTTGCCGCTCCCATGAGGAGTCTTACCCATCATTGACTACCAACCGACCAAGCGTTGGGGCCAGAGATGGATGAGGCAGAAGCGGCGCTCCTGCCAGGGACATAAGCTTTGTCTCCCTAGTAGGTCACATTCTCTTGACAGAACAGACCCAGATGAAGCGGGTCCCTTGGCTCTTACTCAGCCCACCATGGAGTGAAGGTTACAACTCCTGAAAACAGGCTGAACGGTCTGCAACAGTTATCTAAAGACAGGTAGTGTTGCCTAAATTTCTTGAGCCAGGTTCTCAAAAGAGATCCAACTTGTTTTGTTGTTATTCTGTTTTATTCCTTAAAAAAAAAAAAAAAAGGCCCCCATCAAGGGCAGATATTTTCTTAGGGTTACTGTTTCTGTGCTACATTATCACGCCCCATCTCCCATTCTGTCTGCAGGCCATACACCTTCATTCTCATTTCTTTAGCCTGTCTTCAGTAGAGATTAAAAGTAGAAAGAAACAGTCATTTGCTTAGATGGGCAGATGCTTTTGAGAAAGGCAGAAGAGAAGAGCATGTATTTCACTTTCCGGGAGCAGGTCCTGAAAAATGGCATGCATTGCTAGTCAATAAGTAGATGATTGATAGTGAAAATTCCAAGGCAGTTGTGATTTCTCAGGGAAACAAGAGATAAGAAATTAGATATTGTCATGGTCTATATGTTTCCTTTATTTTTCAAAAAATTCAAGGACTTTCTTTATTTTAAAATTACTTTTTAAACTGTTGAACTGCATTCCTTGAATGTGACATAGAGATTAAAATATGAGAATATAATTTATCAACATTACAACTGTAAAAGTAGTTAGTATCTGATGTTTATCTTCTAGTAAATTTATAGCTCATTTGTTAAATTGCACAGCATACTTAGAAAAAGAATGTTTTGTATTGTATATTATACAATTGCTTGATTTTCCTTCAGAATTGTGTTTAATACCTTGAACAATACTTTGTACGTTATGTTCAATAATTATATACTACTCTATATTTAACTCATTTTTGTGAGAAAGCCCCCCAAAAAGGACAAGTGTAGACCTCAGTGAGTTTTCTTTGTTTCTTCTAAAAATTACCAAAATAATTTAACTCAGCTTCATCCATTTATTTAAAAGATAAAACCATTTCTCATTAATTTGTTTTGGTTGGTTTCTTTGTTCCTCACCCAAGGTTTTGTTTGTTTTTTTGTTTTGTTTTGTTTTGTTTTGGTAAGAAAGATTTTTAAGAAAAAACTACATATCCTCTGTCATTTTACAAAATGTGTATGTCCATCTGTTCAAATTAAAGAGGCATATTCTATATATTGCATGCGTCTAAAATGTATATTATAATATTCTGGATGCTGTTATGGTTATAGGAAATATGTACTCTCAGTAAATAAAATTATTTTGAAATAATTATTTTAAATTATTATTTAAATTATAAAATTATAATTATAATAATTATAAAGTATAAATTATAAAATAAATTATTTTTAAAATAAACCATTTTAAATGGCAGGCTATATGATTCTTTATATTTTACATAAGATTTATCATTTGTAGTTTTTCATATGTGTCAAGATTAAAAATTACTAGAGTAAGAATAAATAAATATTTATGTACATATTTATTATTTAGATAACTTACATTTATATGATATATGTAAGGATATATACTTATATGTATATATGTATATCATACATATATGTATGTAAATTAAGTACACACATGAAGATATATCTTTATATATCTTTCAAAGACATATCTATATATGTATTATTTATTTATTTATTTATTATTTTTTTAATGTCATATACTTTTATTAATCTTTAAAAGTTACATAGTGTATACATATGCATCTTTTGTCTTGCCTATTTTTTTTCTATTTTTATTTTAATTGTTGATCTTGTACAGTTTTCTGTCTTTTATTCTCACCCCAACCCACCACCCCAGCCCTCCCCACCTCCCTCCCATTTCCACCCCCCATAGTTAAGAACCCTGAAACACCAATCCAAAAGAACCTATGCACCCCTATGTTTATAGCAGCACAATTTACAATAGCCAAGTGTTGGAAGCAACCTAGATGCCCATCAGTAAATGAATGGATCAAAAAACTGTGGTACATTTACACAATGGAATTCTATGCCACAGAAAGAAAGAGCTCCTACCCTTTGCAACAGCATGGATGGAACTTGAGAGCATCATGCTAAGCGAAATAAGCCAGGCAGTAAAAGACAAATACCATATGATCTCACCTTTAACAGGAATCTAATCAACAAAACAAACAAGCAAGCATAATATAACCAAAGACATGGAAATTGAGAACAGGCTGAAATTCACCAAAGGGGAGAGGGGAGGGAATTTCAGGGGGAAAGGGGAAGGATTTACAGGAACAATTATATATGTATTATTTTAATACAATATTAAAAAATAACACTTTTCAAAAGCCGTAAAATAAAACATTCATGAGTATCCACACTGTAAAACTGTTTACCAGTGCTCAGCTACATAAATTGGGTGAAAACAGATGTCTTGACCTGACATGGTTATTTCATTCAAGCAGGTCTAATTGAGCTGCGAAAGCTTAGAACCATTTGGTTTGCTGTATTTACTTTCTATTCTTTAAAGTTTGACACTGACCATCTAAATGAGAGTTATACTGAAGTTGTCTTTTAAATATCTTGGCATCTTAGTAGCATGTTTTATATGAAAATTTTTGTTTGCTGTATTTTTACATCAAGAACTATATAAAAATGTTCTTGGTGACAAATTTAATTAAACTGCAACTGTCTTTCACTATCATCATTTGATAAAGCCATATAGTTTGTATTTCTCTCCATTATAAGTATCTAAAAAGAAAAAAAAAAGCAAACAAAGGGCAACTGTAGAAGTAAATAATCAATAGTAAATTTTAAGTGAATTTATTTTTTTAATTTTTATTCTATTACAGTTGTCCCAATTTTTCCCCCTTTGCCCTCCTCCATGCAGCCCACCCTCCCCTTCCACAGTCAATCCATAAAAGGCAGCTGGAATTGCTGACTGAAAATACCGATCATAGCCCTGGCCAAGCAGTTCAGTTGGTTAAAGGGTTGTTCCAGTAGACCAAGGTTCAAGCTTGATTCCTGGTCATGGCATATATAATAATCAACTAATGAATGCATAAATAAGTGGAACAAAAAAAATCAATGTCTCTCTCTCTGTGTATCTAGTTAATAAATTAAAAAAAAATAAGTACCAATCATTTATATTTTTATATAATGTTAAATACCAAAAAGTCTCTCATAAACTGAAGTGAAAAGCAATTAAATTATTAAGCATTAATTAAGTGCTCATTGGATTTTCTTAAACATGTGGATATTTTATATTATATAAACTTGTAACATACTTTTCATCTATATTCATTGGAGTTTAGAAATTATTCATTGTATTCTTACACTTTCTACTAATTTCACTGAGTTGGATATAAAGTGTTTTCATGCCATTTCTCTAAGGGTCTCAGTTAAAAAATACAATTACAAATTTATTTCAGAGGATTTCCATGCCTTTTAAAGTACTAAAGTCCATGTCCAAACATTTTAGCTCTTGGTTCCTTTCATCACTACTCCCTATCACTTGGGTTAAACTTGTAAGTTCATAATACCCACAGGTATAAGTGTCTGACATAAAGGCATTACCTTAGTTTTTTCTAGCACTACCTGAACATAACAGCTCATATACATAAATTCTGATTAAAAAGAAATTTTAATCATGAGCTCTATTGTTAGGTGCTGAATAATAATTTTTAAAAAATTTGGTTTTTAATCCATTACTTTTGCAATAGGCAATACATTTTAAGAAGGATTAAAAATATTTATGCATCACGAGGATTATAAAGAACAAAAATAAAATTAAATTAAAAATAAAATGATAAAATAATTTTAAAAACTTATCATGAGGATTAGAATATAAAATAAATAATAAGATAATACTTACAATTGATGGGTTATTGACTTAATTAGTCCAAATAAATAACTATTTTCAATAATAGGACAAACTTCCAGATTAATGTTCATAGTATGCATGCAAATAGTTCCTGATGTCTACAGGGGAGTATGAGAGTAGAAGAGAGTAGAGGGCTGGAAAGACAACTCAACCACTTGATGTAAAGTAAGCAGAACAGCTTCAGCTAAAATTTTGTCTTATTCACCAGTGTTTTGATACATACAAGTATGAATTCCTATTTTCTGTATGTTTACCTTTTATCAGAGAAGATGCACAAAATAAATCTGAATTTCACCTCAGAATTTTTCCCCCCAAATGTTATGATTTCCGCCAGAATGTATAGAGTGCTCTCTAGGGATGACTGTGCTTATTGTGGGCTGAACTGTGGCTTCCCAAATTCATAGGTTAAAGCCTGGACCCCCAGTACCTCCGAATGTGACTGTAGTTGGGTACAGAGTATTTCTAGTGGTAGTTAAATAAAATGAGGTCTCCAGAGTGACTAATGTCCTTGTAAGAAGAGATTAGGACACAGGTACCTAGTGTCAACCATGTAAAGGTACAGGAAGGAAAAATGACCATCTATAAGCCAAGGAGAGAGACCTCAAAAGAAAGCAACTCTATGTAAAATTTGATTTTAGCAATCTAGCCTCTAGAACTGTGAGAAAACAAATTTCTGTTGTTTAAGCCACCCTGTCTGGTACTTTGTTATGGCTTTCCTAGAAAACTGTTGATAATACATTGCCAATTCTAAATCTAAACCAAGGCAAGTAGACGTGCAGGAAAAGAAGAATGGAATCTTAACAAAATCATCACTATGATCCAAGTTTTTCTGACAGTTAAGACATTAATAATTATTTTCTTTTTGGTTTCTGCTACATTGGTTCAATTATATTGTGCTGAAATAGTAAACCTACCCAATGATCTGTAATTTATGCTCCTAAAGCATTCATCTACTTAAATATTAAACTTTGGGTGTTTCCATAGAGTTAGAAATGCCCTAATATTGATTACTTTGCACCACTAAAACTTCAAAGCTTGGAATGATGTTTAATGTAATGGTTTTTTCTGGCTCTACTATAATATAAAAGAAATAGGAATACCTGCCATGAAATCAAAGATAGACATTGATTTATGCTCTGGGAAGAATGAATTGAAAATTGAATAAAGACAAGAGAAAATAAAATTTCCTAGACCAAGAACAAATGGAAATTGATTTAATTTACTGAAAAGAAATCACCTCTTTGAGTAGTCAAGGAAAACATTAGGATCTTGCTGACTACCAGGAAAGGGCAAATTAGAATTAGAACAATCTATGAGTATGTGGACTCCAAATTACTGTAGTACTTTTCTGGTAAATTTCCCCATTTTAAACAAAACATTATGAAACATTTCAGGGAATCAGGGCATTCCCTCCACCACCAGTAAAGTATAATGGTATTAAAATATTTCCCTTGCTTTGCCTTTTATAGGAATATTAAATTATATTCCATTTTGTGGGCATACAACACATGCACTTTTGATAGTGGTACTTGAAGCATAAGGGCATTTACTGTCTATGGTTTTCCTAATAATTTTTTATTCTCCTTAAATAAACTTAATATTCTAAGAGGCACAGATTGAAATCTTTGGACAGTGAGAGATGGGGAAGGTCACGGGTAAGGTGATAGACTACCTGTCCATATAGTACTGACTTCAGACAAACACTTTTAGATTGACAGCATGAAAGGGTTATGTTGTCATGCTAGCAACCTGGCAGCCTACCAACTGAAATGGAAGGTGAAGAAAAAAATGTACATTTTAATACTCCCTGTTCTGAGGAATTATGTGGTAGAATTGGAATAAAAGTACAGTGCATAAAAACCCTGGTGACTTGAACTTCTTTTTTAATTACACCTTGGAGGAAAATTGCAAAAAGAAACTGCACAAGAGTTAGCGTAGTAGAAAATGTATTGAAGACTTGGCATCAGGTGTGTGGTGTAAGTTTAGACAGAGGAGGGCAGACATGTGGAATACACATGTGTTTCTATTTGAAGGCCACCTCCAAGCTCTTTGTTTTGGGGAAACTTCCTCTTTGGGAAATGTCTAGTCTCATGTCAATCATCTCTGGTCAGAAAGGAGGGAAGGAGGTTGGCTTTAACTGGTGGTTTAGAGAATCACCATTTCCCCTGGCTAGACGCAGAGGACAGGTCTGAGCATTTATAATCACTCTCTGTATTTTACTTTTGCTATTCCCCAGCCACCTTTAAAGTGCTTGAATAGATAGCTTAGTGAAAGCTATGCTTTGGGGAATTAAGGGACTAGTTACATCCATGCTTGAGGCAAAGCAATTTCTGGCAGAGCAAGTGGCAGAAATGTGGAAGAGTTAATCTACAAGGCTTCACAATCAAACGATTTTGCAGAGGAGGAGACTAAGATGACAATTGACCACTGGCATGAACTTTGAGAGTTCACAGTAATTACTTCTCAAGAAGACTCTGTGGAGGAATGAGCTTTCAAAAATCTATGGCATAGAAGCTGGCATCATTGATCTCTGGGCATTGCTCAAAGAACTTACTGAAAAGCTTAGAGAGGCCAAAGATTATTAGCTTAAATTATTTGTCTATACAAGAATATCATCCTGTTCCCCAAAAACTTAGAAAATGGAAAATAATTTACCCTCAATTAAAATGCAAAAGCTAAGCACAATCCGTTTGAGCCAAGGGAAGCAGAGACGGTCAGTCTGATGTAAGCATGGAAAAACTCTCAAGATGAATTCATGATAGCACCCATGTGAGGACTGTCTCAGATGTAGAAAACCTAAATTAAGATTAATCTAATCCTGAGGTCATGGACAACATTATTTCTGTTTTGAAATGAGTGTGTCTGGTTAGCTTAGCCTCACATACTTGGGCTGTATATATATTAAATATGTAATTCATCCAAATCTTTTTCTTCTAAATATATACTCACTGAGCAACATTTCATTATGTTTTTGCTTCTCAGACACATCTATAATATTTCATCAGCACTTCAAAATCTCAATATAAGAAGATATTAGAGGCTATGATATAGTTAGAAGTATAGAAATAAAGAGGAGATTCAAGGCTGGGCTTCTGTAATGTGCACATCTTTAGAAATTTATTGTATTTCTAATTAAGGAAGTTTGCAGAAGGACTAAAACAAATTCTGGTAAGCTAAAGCTGGCCCTCCTACCCTGTACACAGCTTTACTTGACACTCAAATTATATACAAAGAGATAATGGCTGGCACTAGCCCTTGACCCTTTATATCCCCATTTATTTTTACTATTTCTCCTTTGTTCTTATCATTGTCCAGCATACAATACATTTCAGTTAATAATTCCAGCATTGCTGTCCTCTTGCATTGGAACACTGGCACCATTAAGTCAAGGAATTTTGTCTGTTCACTGTTTCCCTAGTACCCAGAATTTTGTCATGGACACAGTAGATGTTTATAAACATTTGTTGATTCTGTAATCATACACCTATTAGCAATAAGTGCCATCTGTGATATGGGGGGGCCTTGGACAAGGTACTCCAAATATTTTGGTTTCAGGTAGGATCTCTCCTGTTGTGAGATTGTTCAGAATAACACTAACATTTTTGCTATCCAATGTTGAGATGTTACACCTACCTTTTGGTTACATAGAAATATGTTTAATTTTATAACTCTAAATACCTTTTTTTTATTGATTGATATGTCTTCATTTCTTCAGGTCAAAAGTCTTTCCTGCTTTCTTTTTCTTTGTTCTTCTTACTTTTATTTAATTTAGATTGAAGATGTGATTATTACAGATTATATTTGGAAAATATATTTTTTCAATCCAAATCTCATTTTCCCAATAATTTAGATGGGATTATGTTTCTGTTATGACTTCTCAGACATTTATTACCCACCTTCTATTTACTTGAGAGTTTAATTTTCATAAGCTCACAAGAGACTCTGAAAAATCTGTGTATCTTAATATTGATCTGTAACTGTTAATTTAGTATTTAAAGAATAAGATACCTATATGGAAATGCATAGAAATATAAAGATAATTATTCTTAAGTCTTCCCTATCTTACATAAAGTGGCTATTACCCCCAAAATTCAGATATTAAATATAGCACATTCTTCTCCCTCACTTCCCAACAAGTACCTAATTAAGTCCATGCCATAACATCCCTAAAATTGAAAACCACCTTGAGCATTTCTTTTGTCAGAAAACACATTATCTCCTAAGTAGTCCATTTCATTGTCAGACAGTTCTGAAGGATAGGGTGTTCTCAATATTGAAACAACCCTCTTTGTCCTTATTCCTCAAGATAATATAGTCTGGTTTGTCCTCACAATTTCTCCAAATAGACCACCTGTGACCCTTACGACAGTAACTCTAATGGACCAATGACAGAATTATCTTATTCACTCAGCAACATTGGTCCCAGTTGTCATGACTTCCAGTTCTTGACTTCTGAAAGGTTTCTTCTGCTTTTTCTCCAATTATAGTTTACATTCAGTGTGACTCTGAAGTAGTTGCAGATATACAGCAAAGTGGCTGGAAAATCATGTACTTCACAGAGTGGTCTCCTGCTGCTTCAGGCACCCCTGGCCCCATGCATATTTATCACAATAGTGTTGACTGTATTTCCTATGCTATAGTCTACTCTGTGATTATTCTGTAATTACCAATTTGTTTGCTTAATTCCTCCACTTTTTCTTCTGTTTTGTTCTTTATGTTCCTTTCTCCTGGATGTTTGTTTGTGTCTCTGGGCATTGCTTCTCAGTTCCCATTGCCAGTATATCCACTTAAATTCAAAAAGAAAAATAACGATAATTTTCAAATATGTTTTGTACCACACAGAACATACACCAACATTTAATTTTTTTCTTTAGGTTTGGAGAAAATAGACTTAGAAAAGCATCTAGTATTTGGTCTGGGACATACAAGGCACTCACTAAGTTGAAGTAATTCATTTTCCTACTTTGAAGGCTAATATTAATTAGTATGATATTTTTAAATAAAAAGTATGTAAGGAAAAAATCAAATCTCATTTACTGTGTTTGTTACTGAATTTGATTGAATGATATTTAATATCTGCAACATTTTGAAGTATTTATCTTGGTTAACTGTTGATTTAAGAAGATCATTGATGGTTAATTATTTAAACAAATTCAAGATACATTCACTTAAATATTTTCTCAATTTTCAATTATAGCCGTACTTTAACTGTAGTGATTAAAGATAAAACAGTCTTTCTGTAGTGAAGAAAACCTGTACATGTTTTACAATCCACAAATGTGGCCAGATTTGTTTTAATGGGCTATATGTCTCAAGAAGATAGCTTAACGCAAAGTACGTGAAAGATTTAAAGGTGAAGCAAATTCCCTTGTCCTTTTCTTTAATAAACACCATCACAATTGACCTTTAAAACTGATAAAGCTATAAAGAAAGACAAGAGCAGATGCAATATTCTGCCAGACCTCTTTGAATATATTTAACAGATGGCCAAGGCAATGATTCTTTATCCAAAGAAATTTCAAATTCAATTTCATTTCTGTACCGATACTTCGTAATATAAAGATTTTTTAATATAAAATAAATTGAAACAGGAAGTTAACTGAAAAATAAAAGAAGTTTTTCTTTTGTAGTCTCAGAGAGGTTTTGTGATAATGAGAACAATAGCTTCAAGCAGCATAAGGAAGTGAAATATGCAAGCAAGAGTCTGTGTTTGTTAACTTTATGTCAAGCCTTAGGAATGATCTCAACATTATCCACAAGGTATGGGAATTAGGTTGCCTTTTATTTGACCTCTACATTTTTGATTTGTTATATTGTCATTTAGTCTGTGAAAATGTTCAACCCAATCTTTTCAGACTTATAATCAACTAGAGTGGTATTGATCTTCCTATCATTCTCATACCTTTGGAAATCATGTATGAGTAAGAATGTGCACACTCTTATAGATGATCTAAAGCTATTCAATATGTTCTTAGTTATAAATAGCACCTTCCAAATTTACTAGAGCTATAAACATCATATAATGACATATACACATATATCCTTTCTCTTATCCACTCATACACATTTATATTCATACTTTTATAGTCACATATGCCACAAATTTCACTCCCAGATGTCTCACTGCCATATCTACTCTGTACTTACCTTCTAAACACCCTGATACCATTAATAGACCCTTGGCCTCAAATGAATTGCACACACCTCTCCCAGAGAAACCCTGGACCAAGGATCCCCTGGGCTGGCTTCAGTTCATTTGGTTTCAAACCTTTCTGCTATGGGTAGGAAACATCTCCCAGGATCTAGTAAATAAAATGTTGAAATTCAACACTGAACATTCATCTACTCTTCACTACTTTCACAAATTATTGATATTTTGCTAGTATTGTTTTTCTTTCATCTGTACGTTTTAATACCTTTTGTTGTTAATGATGATGGTCAACCCATTGGAGGTAATTTGTAGACATCATGACATTTCACCTGTAAATACTTTACCATGCATTTTTGAGAATGAAAATATTTTTTCTACCTAATCATAATATAAATAAAACATGTAACTTGAAATTAATTTATACCCAGTTTAATCCATACTGTTGATCTGTGATATGATTTTTTAAAAAGAATTAGACCAATTTTCATGTAGATTGTCCCATAGCCTGGCTCCCTTTGACTGTTTCTTCATGATTGATTATATTGATATTAACTTTTTTTGTTCTGGCAAAAACATCACATAAGGGGTGCTGTGATTTTTTTTTAATTGCTTCACATAAAATGGCACTTAAGTTTTATTTCACTGTTAGTGATGCTAAATTTGATCACTTGCTTAAGAAGGGACTACAAAGAGTATCTACTATACAGGTATGTGGCAGACCCTTCTGCATGGCGTGGGCCCAGCTCCCACTCAGAGATGCACAGGACCCATGCCCACAGATAGGTTCTCTTGTGGGTAATCAGATTTGCAATACACCTAGGCTATTTTGAGCCTTGCTTTTACTGTGACTTCCTAAAATCCATGCTACCCTTGCAGGAAAGGGTGTAACCGGCTCAACCACTTTTGCCTTTTCATTTGCTAATATCCTTCTTCTGTGATGTAATTAGGGGCATTGGCTCCTTTTGTTGTAACCTGGGGGGATGGGGAGTGAGGACCTACTTGTAGTGTGAGGAGTTACTAGAATAAAGGCCTGTCATGGTGGAGGCCGAGGCTTTTGCTCCCCTTGAGAGAAAAGTCACGCTGTCGTCCTTTTTCTTCCACCAGACTCAGTAGTCCATGTGTATGTTTTTATTTCATCCATAATGTCGCAGACACTGCTAGCCGGTGTCTGTACATAGGTATACATTTAATTTATTATGAATAAACAATAGACGGGTGGTATTTTAAACCCAGTGAATATGTAATATCCTGACATTATTTGTTCAGTGGTTTTTGCATCAACTAATAACTGGTAGTTGTCTTTGTCAAAAGACAGTTTAGTTTACAAACTTTCAATTAATTCATTGACACAGTTTAACAACAGATACATCGACCCACACATGCCAAATAAAAAGATTAGTATTGTTACGGAGAAATGAAACGATCCAAACGCAGGGAGTTCACGAAGCATGACTCTATTACACGCGTGGTCCCAGAGGAGGCAGTCTCCAAATTCTGGGCCCCGATCTCAGGGAAAAACTGTTCTTTTAAGCATTATTACATTCTGGCTTCTGCAGCAGATGCGTTCGTAAATTTTAACTCCCTTTTCCCCTTCCTCTGATTTATTTCTTCCTCAATCAGGGGGCTCAAATAGAACTTGTATCCTGACCTATTTTTACTCTCAATTGGGGTTTTGTATTCTAATTATTTCTCCCTCAATTAAGGCTTCAATTAGGACTTGTATCCTGCTATATTTCTTTCTACATCATTCCCCCCTTTTTTTGGATGCTAGACAGAACCTTCTTCTGTCTCAGCATCTATTACTGGGAGTCTCTGATATTGATGTTGTTGGAGCATTAATATTCGTGCAGTAGTCTTCTGGACCAGGATTCCTTCTCTCTGGGTCAGTAAGGTTCGTAGTAGCCAGGGCCCACAAGTTATTATCAGGAGCAGAGCCAGTAAGGGGCCCAATATGGGCGTCAACAGAGATAATAAGGTGCCCTGCCACCATGAGGAGGGCCCCAACAAAGTTGTCGGTCTGAGTTGGTCTCTAATCTCACTAAGCCAGTTCAGGTTCTCTTCTACTAGACCACTTTCATTGACAAAGTAGCAGCACTCTTCTCCGAGGAACATGCACGTTCCTCCATTTTCGGCAGTTAGGAGATCGAGAGCTCGCCTGTTTTGCTGAGCTATTCTAGCTAGGGATGTGATTTGCCATGTAGGGATGCCATGGAGTTGGCGGCTGCCTCTAAGGCTTCATCTAGTTCTCGTTTCAACTCAGTTTGAGACTGGAGGCTCACTGCCAACCCAGCTCCTCTGATACTCATGCTAGCCAGTGAAGTGGCGAATGCCAATCCTATTAGCAGGGGGAGGAACACGGCTCGCTTTTCTCGGCTGTTGGCGCTGATTAGGTACTGAGTCTCGAGTTCTCCTTACTGATAAAGTCACAGCTGAGGCACTAGGGTTATGAGGGTGCAGTTCTCTGGTTTGGAACAGTTATAATCTTTCTTTAGGGTTCCATTGCACCAAAAGAATAGCTCTGCCGGGCTCTCTAGACATCCTCCCATCTTTCTACACCAGGCGGGGCTGCCCCAGGTGGTGCTGCCTATGGCCTGGTCTACCTTGTATAGGGGAACCCTAGTGAGGCTGACCCTATTGGGTGATGAGCTTGGGTCCAATAGGTGTGGGCTGGCATTCACAGGGACAGCTACCAAGGGTGGAAGGCCCAGAGAGGCGCATAGGAAACAATCGGAGAAGTTCCCGGGATTGGTCAGGTTTAGGAGGGCTGCTCCCTGTCTGATGAGGGATATCCAAGAAAACGGTTGCCTGTTTCCTGAACCAGTCTGGGTGGCCTTCTCTTCTCTCTCTATGTATTCCTGAACCTGCTTAACTGTGGTGAGCCCTGATCTCGTTATTTCTCCCTTTCTATAGATGATAATATCTCCTACCGGACTTGGGTGTAACTCATTTACATATATCTTCTCTTTAACTCCTTGAGCCCACTCATGGCTTTCTGCTCTATGTTAATTACTATTTCTCTTCCATCAGTCACATGGGCTCTGCAGCCCCTGTAAGGACATCTCCCATATTTCTCTGGCCATTTCCGGCAATATTCTCTATCTTGATCTATTGGGAAACATACTCTTGGATTCCTGTACCAGAACCAATCGTCTATAGAGTTTATTAGTGCGCTGGGGAACCTTAACTGTATTTTCCCTCTACACATACCTTTGCATGAGGTGTGAAATATTTCCTGCACCTTTGTCCAGGTTCCCTGGGTAAAAACCGCTTGGACTATAAAAGTCTCATTCATTTGCATCTGTAAGGCTGGGGCTGATGCTGGGAGTAGACTTAAAATTCCTATGATGATAATGAGTGGGGCCATTTCTTATATATAAAGTAGACTAAGGGCACAGATTATTGCTAGGTAACACAGCTGTAGCCCCACCCGCTCCCCTATTGTCCACCCAGTGGGGCTCCTGAACCACAGCCCAAGTCCTCCAAGGATGATGACGGTCCCGAGGATGATGACGGTCCCAAGGATGATGAAGCCGAGGAGGGTCTCCCAGGAACAACTGTCCATTCCTGATGTAGCTCACCTGGGTTCCTTCGTAGCCTCAGGATGGGCAGCTTCGGGGGAGGCACCTCCGTCGGTTCTGCCGCCGCCTTGGCTCTCGTATGATGGATCCATGGATCCATGGGGTGAGTCCTGCAACCTTTAAAGCAGTTGGAGTGGTCAATAGTACCAAGTAGGGCCCTATCCACTTTGGTTGAAGTGGCTCCTTTTTCCAATCTTTTACCCATACGTACTGACCTGGCTTAAAGGGATGGGCTGGTCCCCCTTTTGGCACTGGGTCTAGCCCAACTTGGGCTTTCCTGATCTGATCTAATTCTTTCCCTAATATAGAGAGGTATTTTGTCTGCCCTAGCTCTCCTGTTAAGGTTAGATTAGTGGGCCCGGCTACTCTGGTTATGGGAGTCAATCTCCCGTAAACTAACTCGTATGGGGTGTATCCTTTAGCATTCGGGGTACTCCTCACTTGGAGGAGAGCTAGTGGTAGGAGATCAGTCCAGGGCAGCCCGGTTTCTTGACATAACTTAGCTAGAGTCTCTTTAAGAGTCCGGTTCATTCTCTCTACCTTTCCAGAACTCTGGGGTCGGTAGGCAGCGTGTAACTTCCACTTTATGTTCAGGGCATTGGTGAGTTCTTGAATTATTTTTGAGATAAATGCTGGCCCGTTATTGCTGTTCAGGTTTAAGGGGAGTCTGTGTCTGGGAATTACTTCTCTTAACAGGGCCTTGGCTACTTCCCGGGCTCTCTCAGTCCAAGTCGGGAAGGCCTCTACCCATCCAGAGAAGGTGCACACCAAAACTAGTAGGCACTTGTAACCCCGGCTGGGCTTTAGCTCAGTAAAGTCTACTTGCAGGTCCTCAAAGGGTTGCCCTCCAGCATATTGGACCCCTGGCGGGGCCTGTCGGTGCGCCGAGGCATTGTTCTGTGCGCAGGTGACACATTTGCCCGCTACATTAGCACATAGCGTGCTCAGGTTGGGAACCTATATGTACTTTTCAAGCAGGTGTTGCAGACTGGTTTTCCCCAGGTGGGTGAGGGTATGACAGTTCTGGACTATGACTCCGGCCTGGCTCTGTGGGACAAACACTCGTCCATCAGGCAATTTCCACTGCCCCTCTGGGGTCTTAATGGCTCAGGCCTGCTCTGCCCAATGGTTTTCTACCTCATGATAATCCTGAGCCTGAACTGGAGAGCAGATGAGGGGGCTTACGATGGCAGGCTCTGGTGTCGGCCCCCGAGCTGCTTCTTTAGCAGTTCGGTCTGCCAGCCGGTTGCCCTCGGCTTCGCAGAATGGCCTTTTTGATGTCCTTTGCAGTGTACGACGGTCACCTGCTGCGGTTCCCAGACTGCACCTAATAGGCGGAGGATCTCAGTCTTGTTCTTTATTTCTTTCCCTTCGGCGGTTAGTAGCCCTCGTTCTTTGTAGATGGCCCCGTGGATGTGTAGGGTTGCAAAGGGATACTTGGAGTCAGTATAAATGTTCGCCCTCTTCCCTTTGCTGAGCTCAAGGGCCCTTATGAGAGCAAACAGTTCTGCTCGTTGGGCTGACCATCCAATAGGCAGAGCCCCGGCCTCAATTACCTGGTCTTTGGTAACTACAGCGTATCCAGCCTTTTTTTCTCCTGATTCAGTGATATAGCTGCTTCCGTCAGTAAAGAGCTGTAGGTCCCACTGAGCTAAGGGCTGGTTTTTCAGGTCAGGTCGGCTGGCAAAAACCTGGTCAACTACCTCCCCGCAGTCATGGTCTGGTTCCCCAGACTTAGCTGGCAAGAAAGTGGCGGGGTTGATGGCCCTTACTGTCTGGAGGCGTACCCTGGGGTTCTGGTAGTAAGTTAGGCGCGGATTCGAGAGCCACTGATGTCCAGGTCCTTCAGGAGGCTGTGCACGGCGTGGGGTAGGTATAGGTTGGTCTCCTGTCCCAAGGTCAGTTTGTCTGCTTCTTTCAGCAGGGCCACTGCAGCCACTATCACCCGTAGGCAGGGTGGCCAACCGGCTGCTACATTGTCTAGTTGCTTGGATAAATAGGCCACAGGCTGCTGCCAGGGTCCAAATTCTTGGGTCAGAACCCCTAGAGCAATCTTTTCCCGCTCGTGTACATATAGTGAGAAGGGCCTGTCCGGGTCAGGCAGACCGAGGGCCGGGGCGGAGACTGAAAGGTCCTTGATTACAACAAAGGCCTGTTGTTGGGGATCACCCCACTGGAACAGGGCACTGTCTGCCCCCTTCACGGACTGGTACAGGGGTCTGGCTATTTCGGCAAAACCTGGTATCCATATCCGGCAAAATCCAGCTGCCCCAAAGAATTCTCGGAGTTTCTTTCTGATGGTAGGGACAGGCATCTGTGTGATGACTGCTCTCCTCTCTATCCCTAAGGCCCGCTAACCCTGACTGATTAGGAACCCAAGGTACTTTACTTCCCACTGACAGAGCTGTGCTTTCTTCTTTGAAACCCGATATCCCCTGGCTTCCAGTAACCGGAGGAGTGCTCGTGTCCCTTCCTGGCACTCCCCCAATCCCTTGCCTGCCAGGAGCAGGTCATCTACATATTGGAGGAGCACCAGTTCTGGGTTTGTGTCCCGAAAGGGGCGCAAATCTCTGGACAGGGCTTCATTGAAAATGGTTGGCGAGTTCTTGAATCCTTGTGGTAGCCGAGTCCAGGTCAGCTGAGTCTTTTCCCCAGAATGTGGATCTTCCCACTCAAAGACAAATATGGCTTGAGTCTTTGGGGCAAGGGGAATGCGAAAGAATGCATCCTTGAGGTAGAGACATGTGAAATGCATGGCGGCCGGTGGGAGCTGGCTCAGCAGAGTATACGGATTCCGTACTGCTGGGTGTAACGTGACAGGCGCCTCGTTAACTGCCCTCAGATCCTGTACCGGTCGATACCCTGACCCATCCGATTTCTTAACCAGGAGAAGGGGTGTGTTCCAGGGTGACTGGCAAGGGACCAGGATGCCTTCTTTTAAAAACTTGTTAATGGTTGCCACTATTCCTAGCCGGGCCTCCCTCGGGATTGGATATTGTTTTAAGCAGCGCGGGGAGGCTCCTGGTTGCAGTTCTATTAGCACAGGTTCTCGCCCTAAGGCGAGCCCTGGGGGGTTTCCCTCGGCCCATACGCCGGGGAATTCATCTGCCAGGGCGCAGGTGGCTGCGACACTTGGGGTCTCATGGAGGCGGTACTCCTCTTCTCTGGGCAGAACCAGGGCAACTACTCCCAGCTTTGGGAGCTCTAGAACAGCTCCCCCGGGGCGGAAGGATACTTGGGCTGCTAATTTCCCAAGGATATCTAGCCCTAATAGTGGGACGGGGCACTCCGGTAAATATAAGAATTCATGGATAATATTATGTCCACCTAATTCTACCGTCCGGGCCTGGCAAAACTTTTGAGGGGCTGCCGTCAGCCCTGTTGCTCCTCGGATTAAGACTTCCTTCCCGGAGGGCGGACCCACGGGTGTGGTTACTGCCGAATGCTCCGCCCCGGTATCTACCCTGAAGTCTATTTCTCTGCCCCCTACTGCAAGACAGACCATGGGCTCTTCGGGGCCAAGTGGGATAGAGCCCGGTCCTCCTCATTCGGTGCCCAAGCCCCCAAGGCTAAAGATGCTCGGGGCCAGAGGAGCTGGCGGGGTCATGATTTCTTTAGGCAGCCCGGGCCTCTTCTTTCGATTTGGGCAGTCTCGCTTCCAATGGCCTCGCTCTTTGCAGTATGCACATTGGTCTTTTTCGATTTTGAAGTGCCCTTTTGATGTCCTTTGCCCGGGCCGTGCATTGGTCTGGGATGGACCAGCTAATGCGGCAGCCAGGAGAGTCGCCTGATTATTTTGTGCTTTCAACTCAGCTGCTGCGGTGACTTCGTTCCTGTTATCATAGACTTTGTTAGCGACCGCTAGAAGTTGACTTATGGTCATGCCAGCAAATCCTTCGAGCTTCTGGAGTTTTTTTTTCTGATATCTGGAGCTGACTGGGACACAAAAGTTATTGCTACCATGCACTGGTTCTCGGGGCTCTCTGGGTCGAAAGGGGTATACTCGTGATACACCTCCATAAGTCGTTTCAGGAAGTCGCCTGGACACTCTCCTTGTCTCTGGGTTACACCGGCGACTTTGGCCATATTTGTAGGTTTTCGGGCTGCCGCTTTAATCCCCTGGAGCAGGGCATTGTGATAACGTTCTAGTGCCGCCCTACCCTGCTCGGTGTTTGGATCCCAATTTGGTTGCATTTCGGGTGTCGCGGCATGGGCGAAATCAGTTGGGTCCAAAGTCCCTGCGGGAGCATGAACCTCTAAATAATGGTGCCTCTTGGAGGATCTTGTGCCTCTCCTCAGTGTTGAAGAGGGTGAGGAGAAGCTGCCTGCAATCAAACCAGGTGGACCGGTGAGTTTGCATTATGGAATCGACCAATTCCACCATTGCCTGCGGTTTCTCCGAGTAAGGAGGTGTATGGTGTTCCCAGTTTAGGAGGTCTGTGGTGGTAAAGGGTTGATAGTAATACATGATCGGGCCCAGTTGTGGGGTCCCATCGTCTGCCATTTGCGGGGCTACCTGGACCTCCCGGAGAGGCATCTGCAGCGCCTGATGGCTTCTTAGTCGCATGGCAACGGGTGAGGGGTCTGTTCCCTTACCCGCTTGGGGAATGGGAGGATACAGACTGACCCACTCCTGGGGCGCCGACGGAGGCGGCGGGGAGACTGACCCCGGGGGCGTCAAGGGGTCCTCTGGTGGCACCGTGGCCAGAGCCTGGTATGGTGGGGGCTGGAATACTGGTGGTTCCTCGTCCTGCGGGTGCCCGTGGAAAATTGGGGCCCCTGGTTTAGCCATTAAGACGGCCGCCATATCCCTACTTGGGCACAAGCAGCAACTCCCCAGTCTTCTCGAACCGGTCGTGCTGGCTTTCTGCGTTCTTCCCTCGGCGCCCCTTTTTCACCACCCTGGCATTTCCCTGGCTAATTCTTGCCATCTATCTATATAGGGATATCGGTCAGGGTGTCCCATCCTTCTGGTCACTACCAGGTAAACTGCCCTAATGGTGGACAAATCAAGGGTTCCCTCGGGGGGCCAGCCTACCCCGAAAGTGGGCCATTCCAAGGTACATAACGTTTCAAGTCGGTCCAGATTCAGGGATGAATTGCGCCCCTTGAACCGGCCGAAATTCTGAAGCATAGAATCTAACACTGTGGACGGCCCCCCCCATTTTCCCTCCCAATGGCATGGACAAACAAAGGGTGAGGGTCACTCGCTTGCCCGCCTGGCCTGCCCTCTCGCGAGGCCAGGTCGATCTTGGCTAAGGTTGCCCCAGCAGAATTCGGGATTACTGCCAACCGTTATGCCGTACGATCTGACACAGGAACCGCAGGTGAGGGCCCACTCATGCTCCGTGGGTTTTTGCCCGTGAAGCCACAAACACATTCACACTGCACACTCTCACAGAATTTATTGCATTATCCTCCCGACCGACCGACAGGACTGAGTCTGATGCCCAGGCAGGTTGGCCCGGGCTCGGCTATTTCTTTTCTCTCTTTTTTTTTCATGGAGGGGATTCCTTTCCCCTTACAGGTCCCCGACGTGAGGTACTTTGGGTGGGGAATCTCTTCCCCTCTGGTTCCTCCTTGAGGAGGGTCTGGTCTTTCTGAAAGGAGAGTCTGATTGGGGCTTTCTCTCTTCCCCTCTGGTCCCTGGGCACTTACCGGTTTGGCGCCTTCTTAATTGTTCGTGGTTTGTCTCCCCCTTCAGAGCCCGGGTCTCAGAGTGGCTGTGACTCGGCACCTGGCACCCAAGGCAGGGAGACCTGAAAAATCCCAGGGCACGTGCTTCCCCCCTTTCCTGGGGCACCGAACGCCAGGCCCCCACTCGCTGTCACCAGAGGCAATCTGCCTGCTTCAAGTGTGGTCGTTTCCCGGTCAGGGAACCAAAATGTTACGGAGAAATGAAATGATCCAAACGCAGGGAGTTCACGGAGCACAACTCTTTATTACACGTGTGGTAACAGAGGAGGCAGTCTCCAAATTCTGGGCCCCGATCTCGGGGAAAACTGTCCTTTTAAGCATCATTACATCCTGGCTTCCGCAGCAGATGCGTTCGTAAATTTTAACTCCCTTTCCCCCTTCCTCTGATTTATTTCTTCCTCAATCAGGGGGCTCAAATAGGACTTGTATCCTGACCTATTTTTACTCTCAATTGGGGTTTTGTATTCTGATTATTTCTCCCTCAATTAAGGCTTCAATTAGGACTTGTATCCTACTATATTTCTTTCTACATCAGTATAAAGTTTTTAATTTATTCATAAAACTATCTACACTAAGATAACCTAAAATATTGAGGTCAAAAATGCATTTAGTTGTTTGTTGGTATACGGATGAAGATGGGAAGGGTAAAGACTTGGGGGCCAGAGCTATGCTGTTGGTGGACCAGTTCTAATTAGAAATCAGTCATCTACCAAATACCAGTACTGATTTCTCAATTGATGAGAAAATACTGATACCACATTGAAATCGCTCAAAAATTACCTGGATTGTTTTTCTTCACTTCTCACTTTCTCAAGCCCTATCCAGATTGTTTATTAATTTGTATAGAAAATGAAAGTGGGCTTGGGAAAGGGGGGAACCATCTCAGAAGCACAGCTGTTGAGGCCCTCTATAAACCCTTTGTTATTTTTTTACCCAACACAACCAAATAATTTATTTGGAATCAGAATTAAAGGAACATTTGACAGTTGTGAAATGTATGTCTATCTTGATACTTCTGATTAGTTGTACAATTCATCAAAGACAGACTACAAGATTAATTGTACAGTATTTGTTCAAGACCGGGGCTTTTCCATGCTTTCAAAATGGGGACCTTCAAATATGAAGTTAGGGAATGTTGTCATGTCTGCTTTACATTTATTAGGTTTACATCTATATAGGCTGGAACAATATCAACAGGTCTTCCACATGCCTATTGCTTTGCGCAGTCCACAAAGTATTTACATAATTTCAAGTTCTTATCAAATGCCACTGCTGTAACCAGTGTTACTCTGCCAGTGCACTGAGACTGCCAGAGGAATGATAGAAGAGAATTTGAACAGCCTCTGAAGAATCCTGATGGCTCTTCTATTCCTTGCACTTGATCCCAAACTGCCAGGGCCACTGCTGCTGCCTTCTTTCTGCTTTTGGCTCTGGCTCCTCTCACCTACCTACCTGCCTGTCACAATGTATTACAGACCACCATTTCAGTCGGCAGGTACCCAATGAACAGGAAGCATCTGGGAAACAACCAACTTCTATTTTTTAAAAAGATTTTATTTATCTATTTTTAGAGAGAGGGGAAGGAAGGGAGAGAGGGAGAGAAGCATCAGTGTGTGGTTGCCTCTCCCGTGTCCCCCACTGGGGACCTGGCCTGCAATCCAGGCATGTGCCCTGACTGGAAATCCAACCAGCAACTCTGGTTCACAGGCCAGTGCTCAGTCCACTGAGCCACACCAGCCAGGGTTAACTTCCATTTTTAAATTGAGGCATTTTTAAGAGAAGCATTAGAAATGACACCAAATGCATTATCTTACCCAAATCTGAAAAAGTAAGACAAACACAACAGACAAATATTTCTTAAAGATGTGTGGTAAGCAGTCCTATTGGGGTTGTTTAAATTTTTCTAAAGAAGGCAAATAAAATTATGAAGGGATTTGAGCAATAAAATATTACACAGAAAAACGAAAGAAAAACATTTCATTTTTGTAAAGTCAAAGGTAAGTGAACAATATTATAACAGCACAAAACATTATATTAGGTGACCAAATCCAAGATTATTAAAAACATTTGCAGCACAGCAAAGGAGGTGGTTTTAGGTAAGTGAAATTTTGAATACTTGCAAGTAAAAAACCTAAAACATATTATATCCCAAAGACTTACAGGTTGAAAACATAAATTTAAGAATTTTGACATATATTAATGGGTGATACATTCAAATCTGAGGGTAAATACAAGCTAAAAATATTTGAGAATTGTGTGAAGAGCAACTACCTTCTTTTAATCAAGTGCTGACAATGATGCGGAGGCCCGGGAACGCTTGTGCACTGTAAGTGGGAATGCAGACCAGTGCAGCCACTGCGGAAAGCAGCATGGAGGTTCATCAAAAAATTAAAAATGGATCTGCCTTTTGACCCATCAATCCTATGTCTGGAAATATAGATGAAGGAACCCAAAACACTAATTTGAAAGAACAGAATCACCCCTATGTTCATTGAAGCATTATCTACAATTGCCAAAATATGGAAGCAGCCCAAGTGTCCATCAGTAGATGAATGGATAAAACAACGATGGGACATTTACACAATCGAATACTACTCAGCCATAAAAAGAAAATGTTACCCTTTGTGACAGTATGGATAGACCTAGAGAACATTATGCTTGGTAAAATAAGCCAGTCAAAGACAAGTACTATGATTTCAGTGATATATGGAATCTAATGAACAAACTGAAGTAAGAAGCAACATAGAAACAGATTCGTAGAGCTCAGGATGATGGCTAAGAAGGTAGGCAGTGGGTGGAGGTATTGAGCAAAGAGGAAAAAGGACTAAAGCACAGGTGGACCTGGAGAACAGTGTGGTGATTGTGGGAGGGAAGGGAGTATGTGGGGACCAAATGGTAATAGAAAAAATACAATAAAAATTAAAATAAAATAAAATTATCTTTTTATATTTAGAGATAGGTTCCTCTAATAGTTAAACATAGGAATAATATAAATGATATTAAAGACCTATAGTTCTATATTTTAGTCCATGTAACTTCCTATTTTTGAAATATATATGAGTTCTGCTTTCAAAACAAAACAATAAAGAAAAGTAATTATTCTTTTGTGTGTTTTTCCAAAATATTAGTATTTTTCTTTAATTCTAAAAATAATAAACAATTTATTTCTGCAAATAATAAAAAATGAATGAATTATCCCACAACTAAGTGATTGCTGCTAATATTTAGTGTATTTTTAAATTTTTTCTAATTATTTATTTTTATATTTGGTTCATGCTGGGTAAGTATTTGTAAACCCTATCTCTCTTATTGATTTTTTTTTTAAATTTGTGAATTTGGAGTCTATAAAGAGAGGAGCATCTGTTTATACCACACGTTGATGCTCTTGAGAAATAAAATTTTAAAATGAAACAGAACCTCTACTAGGCTAATAAAATAGTTCTCATGGAAAGGTAAACTTTCAAAATCCTGCCAGTTCTTCTCTATTCATCATTATGGTTGAAGATCACCTAGGTGCAAAACTTCTTTGACTCACTCCAAACCTCTAAATCATCCTTTTTAATTATGAAAATGTAAATCTAGAAGGCATCATTTGCCCTCATAAAACGTCTGTAGCCTAGCCAATGCTAGCATTCCTAACTATCTCTCACTGGCACAGTTTTCAACAGGCACAAGATCATTTTTTCTTGGATTCCAGGGACCTTCTGAGTGGGAAGCTTCAAAACTGACTCACATTTGGAGAATGGGTTGGAGTAGCCATGACTGAAATCTGGAGGCAGAAAAGAGCAAGGAAAACCCTGAAGAAAAAGGCACCGTGAGGATAGCAGAGCTCTTTGGGTTTTCTAGCAGCTCTGAGCATTTCATGGAGAAGGCCTGATATCAGTAAAGTGTGTGGCTGCAGCCGGTTTCCACTCAGGGCTCAGCTACCCTACCACAGTATCACGTTTGGGAGGTAACAGCCAGGCCTATGAATATGAACAAAAAGACCTGCTTCTGTCCTTCCCAATTCTGAGGCACTTCTGGGGCCCATGCAGAACTCCAGGTTGCCAAAGGCATGGTAGGGCACACAGCAGCACATGTGGCACCAGGACGGAAGCAGTGGAAGCAGGACCGCCAGTCACTGACTCCAATTTCATTTTCTCCTTTTCTCTGGTTTTTATTTTGTTTTGTTTTGTTTTATTTTATTTTATTATTTTTATTGTTGTTCAAGTACAGTTTTCTCCATTTTGCTGTCACCACTTTCCCCTACTCCAACCACCCCTATCTCCCACCCTGGATCCTACCCCTGCTTTGACTTTGTCCATGGGTCCTTTATACATGTTCCTTGACAACCCTTCCCCTTCTTTCCTCTATTTCCCCCTCCTACCTCCCCTCTGGTTACTATAAGTTTGTTCTTTATTTCAATGTCACTGGTTGTATTTTGCTTGCTTGTTTGTCTTGTTGAGTAGGTTCCACTTATAGGTGAGAACATATGGTATTCTTCTGGCTTTTGAAAACAGGCCTAACTCCTTTAAACTGAGTATGACTACAAGGGTCCTTGACACTTCAGGTGAGTGGCCTGAGAAGGAGATCTTGGACTGCCTGTCAATAACAATTAATTATTAGAGGTGTAAAAACAAAAGTAAACAATTCAAACAACAACAAAATAATGTCTTGGAACCTCAAGGTGATGCATCCAGTGATGTAGATTACATGATTTTCCCCAGATACAAAGCAGAGCCAGAAAAGCTAATGGCCCCAACGAGCTGTTCTTTTCTTCATCACTGTTGCTCTGAGTACGAAAAGGCTAACCAAGTAGAACCACCTGACATCATGAAAGATGCATCCATTCTCTAGGTGACATTCACTATTTATTTTAATCTTGATTTTTCTAAAAGAACAAATTTAACCATTAGATGCACAGAAAGTAAGGTCGTCATTTTGTTTTGGTTTCTTATCATTGTTAGCTAATTAATATAATTATTTATGAGGAGGAAGGCCTAGTATTCTACTTTTTAAGGACATAAGCAATCATTGCTACTATGCTGTTTAAATCTGCTTGAATGAGAGTATATGTTTGTCAGTATTTAATAATGGGGCACTGGTTTTAGGACTGAGTGGAAGCCTAAAGTTGGAAGAAGGGCCTTGGAGAGCCTGCCTTGTCTTTTTCTACTCACAGCCCAGAATAATAACCAAGCAATCACAAGCATCTATAGGTATGATCATATCTTGAAGTGCTTCCTGATTTTATGGGAAATGGGAAGATAGAAGTTTGGGCATTACCTAAAGTATACAATATATACAAAATATATACAAATACATATTTGCCAAAATCTGCACCATGCTAATTCTGAATCTTCATTTGACTGATTCACAGATTATTGGTTTTAGCATGGCCAATGGTCTGTGTATGTTTTATTTAATGGTAAGATTATAACCTTGCAGATAGCTCATTGTTACCTTTGTTTACTGAATGATTGCCTTGGTAAATACAACTCTCACTTTTCAGACAATTAAGCAAATATTTCCCCTATCAATAAGGCCTTGACGTTAACTAAATTTTTAACTCCTACAAGTAAAAGACTAATATGTTCCTATGCTCCCCTACCCTGTAGTCTATGTGAATAATTATTGTTTAAGGAAAAAGAAAAGAAACTCTCCTATGCACTTAATCAGGCTAGACCAGCCCATTTGGTAGCTGTCACTTGAAATGGATGTGGTGTCACCTTTTCGTAAATGGATGAAAATGTACCACCGATAAACAGGAACCAGCAGTCACAGAGTGCAAAGAAGTGGGTAAGGGGGCAGGGTGGGCATTCCAAAAATAAATAAATAAATGAACCAAAAAGGTTTTTACAAAGTGCAATGATAAATCTCTCTGGGCTACTGTTGCGTTTGTATGACACGCAGGGGGCATCATTTGGGTGTTCCCTGAACCGTTTTCTTTTTACCTGTACACAATTACATTTTTACTTCAGGGACAGAGAAAAGGATGGAAAAGAAAAATCAAAACAAAAGAGGGTAATAAAACAAGCGACAGATCTCACAAACTGAGTTATTGCTAATGTCATAATAATGTCATGTTCAGCTAGCCCTTTACCAAGACAGGATCCAGGAACTGGGAACCTGGTGGGAGTTGTATATCCATTGCTTTCTCAACTTTTAAAGGTGTAACAGTCAAGCCGAGTTACTACTTTGATAGAAAGAAAAATGAAATGTTTAAGTGCAGAAAATGGTAAAGCTGATCAATTGTGGTAGAATCACATATGGGAAGAGATCTCTTATCATTTGAGAAGGCGTTCAACATATTATGTTCATTTTTCCTAAATAATGATGAGTGTAGAGCATTAATGTCATTTCTCTTGTTTTTATTAAATACTATAACTCTGTACCAAAAGTAGGCGAAACAGAGAAAAGTAGAATGGGAAACACAGTAAAGTGGGAGCTAGCACTAATGTTGTCAGTGAGAATACTATGTTCTCAGTAACCACTACATAATTCCCAAACTTCCTTCTTCCTGTTTTCCCTCAAATCAGGGAGTACTTCAAGACGTGGTCAGAACCATGGACTCTTGTGAGTGCTTGGTTATCGTTCTGGGCTATGGGTAGGAAAAGACAAAGCAGACTTCTCCAAGTCTCTTCCAACTTGAGGCTTCCACTTGGTCTCAAAACCACTGCCACACTTTTAGGTTTTGTAATGGCAGACTTGTTGGGATATCTATGTACCAATATTTCTCTCAGTTATTGTGACCACAAAGTAAATCATCCCCCAAATTAGTGGAATACAGTATTTCTTATGCTCCTATCTTATGCTCATAAACTATGTAGTTCAAGAGTTCAGACAAGATACAGCACAGACAACTTGCTCTGCTCCATGATGTGTTCTGGGGCCTCAGCAGAAGAGTTGAAGACTGGAACTAGAATCATCTGAAGGCTCATTCACTGAACATCTGACTATGGATGCTGACTGTGGGCTAAGAGCCTATTTGCTCTCCTTATGGGAATCTTCATTTGACCTCTCTACGTGAGCTAGTCTGAGCTTCCTTTCAGCATAGTAGCTGAATTTTAAGGGAAAATATCCCAAGAGAAAGAGAGAGAGCCAAAAGGAAGCTGTATTCCCTTTTCTAACCGTGCTGTGGAAGTCATGCAATATTATTCATGCCATACTCTATTTATTGGAAAAGTCAGAAACTTGTCGAGGTTCAAGCAGAAGCGAAGGGCAATAGGAGGTTTTTCCTCTTCATTGGGTTCTGGAAGAGAATGAGGAACCAGAAATATTGCTATGACATTTTCAGGAAATAAAATTTGCTCCAGTAAAGAAGCTTAAGTACAGAATAGTTAAGGGATTTAGTCAACAGATGTATGTCTGGCAGCGGGTGAGGCAGAGAACCAATCCTTCTTTCTCATTCTCAAAATCCTTTCTTCTTCCAATTAAACAACAGTGAGGAAATATTAACCCCAGCTGAACGAAAGTTGCCCTCAGTGGGGAAAGGGGTATGACATATTTAGGAAAGTAAAGGTTTATAAAATGACAAAAAGTAAAATACACTGAGCTACATTACAGAATTAGCATACCAGCCTGGCCTGCAGGATTGAAATATTATTTGAATATGTTTTTGTAAAGTAAATCCGTGATGAAGTTTTCAATATGAAACTCTTAAGTTTTAAATTGATAGATACTGTAGCTAAGGTATCTGAATATGTAAACTGAACTACTGATTTTAATAGGTAAATATAAAAGAAATGAGAAAAATACGTATTATAATAAATCAAGACCTCGACAGTATAACGTGATAGGAGATATTTGCCATTTTCCAATGAATGCCATTAAACAAAACAGAGAATGCTGTGGTTACCCTAACAAGCTCAAATATAAAACATGCTGAATTAAATATGACCTTTAAAAAGCCATTAGTGATTTCTGATTATGGTTGTTTACATTATACATGTAAATATTAAATATATACATAATTTTAATCAAAGTATCACCCATAAACATTACACTATTAGGACAACTCTTTTATTAAAAGTACTATACTACAAGAGTCAATATTAAGAAAAATATATATTTAATATTCTACTTTTGGATATTTTTATTTATATCCAAAGAGAGGCAGTCATATTTAAGATGATGTCTTATCCTGGCTTCTCCACAAGCAGAGCAGGAGACAGTCTTATATTCAGTTAGTTTATGTTTGAATGTGTTCTAAAGAAGCACGTATACAAAGAGTGGAATAAAAGTTTATCAGGGAAAAATAAGACCACATGGCAAGTTTTTTTTCATTACCATCCAATTCCAGCAGAAGCTCCTGAGAACACCGATAGGATGGATCTCAGATTTCTCTGCCTGGAGGATGAAATCCCATCCCTCACTGGATAATGATGTTCAAGTGGGCACTCACATCCCTTTCCACTCCTGGATTTCACATGCTGAGAGCAGAACAAGTTCCCAAAGTGTCCCACTCATCATTTCAGAGGAGTCACAGCACAGGGAGTGAGAGGGTTGCAACAAAAGTGTGAGGCAATGTGCTGTCTAAATGTACCAGTCAAGGGGAGCAGTGTACTGAGTATAATTCACATTAAATGAAACACACAGATCTTAAGTGTTTGCTTCAAGGAGTGTTGACACTTTTATATGCAAGTGAAACCATCACCCTAAACAAGATTTGACTGTTACCATCACCCTGGAAGTTTTCATAAAGCATCTTTCTCATCAATTCTCCTCAACCTCATGGCAACTGCTTTCTTATTTCTATCACATTAAATTGGGAATTTAACTTAAATTTAAATTAATCTGATTTATAACAATATAAATATAGCAAAATATATACTCCATTATCAGATGTTTTCACTCAACTTTTTTGAAGTTCATCCATGCTGTTATGTAAATCAGTTTCATATTTGTTTGTGTAGTTGGTTAATATTTTTAGTTGTGCTATTCCACCGTTTGTTTATCCATTCCTTCAATGATGGCATTGTGTTTTCTAGTTTTAGGAATTATGAATAAAGTTGTTACAAAAATTCTTATGCAAATCTTTTTGTAGACATATATTTACATTTCGTTGGGGTAAAAACCTAGGAATGAAAATGCTGGGTCATAAAGTATATATTTAATTTTATCCCGATGTTGCTGAGAAGTTATACATATGAGAGTGACATTTTATAGTCACACTAGCTATTCTACATCCTTGCCAATTATCTTAGTCACTGAGGACTGCTTACTATAGAAAATCCCATAGACTGAGTGGCTTAAAAACAAATATTTATTTTTCCCATTTTGGAAGCCAGGAAGTCCAAGATCAAGGTGTCAGCTGGTTTGGTTTCTGGTGAAAATTTTCCTCCTGGTTTGCAGACTGATACCTTCTCGCTGTATCCTCATATGGCAGAGAGGGAGAGTGAGAGAGAGAGAGATCATTTCCACACTAATGACTTAACTATCTCTCAAAGGCTCTACTACCAAATGCTCTCACATTAGGGATTAGCGCTTTAACATATGTGTTTGGAGGAACACAAACATTCAGTCCACAGCATCCACTTTGTATATTGTCTTCTTCTTTTTGTTGTGTAATAATACTCGTTCTAGTGGGTGTAGAATGGAATTTCACTTGGTTTACTTTGCATTTCCCTGAAGCCTAATGAAATCAAGCACCTTTTGCAGTGCTTAATTGGTCATTCTTTTATCTTTCGTGAAATATCTATTGAAGATTTTGCCCATTTTTGAATGGTTGTATGTTAGTTTTCTAATGCTGCTGTAACAGATTACCACAAATTTAGTGGTTTAAAATAAGACAAATTTATTTCCTTAGAGTTCTGTAGGTTATAAATCCGACACAGGTCTCATTGGGCTAAAATCAAAGTGTCACAGGGCTGTGCTCCTTCTGGAGCCTCTAAGGGAGGACCGTTTTCTTTTGCTGTTTCCAGCTTCTACATGCTGCTCCAATTCCTTTACTCATGACCCTTTCCTCCATCTTTAAAGCCAAACACAGGGCATCATCTAACTGTTCTTTGTCTTCACATCTCCTTTTCTCTCTGAACTCAGCATTCAGAATATTCTCAGATTTTTAAGAACCTTGTGATTCGATTGGTCCCAAGCAGATAATTCAGAATAATCTCTTCCTTTCAAAGCCCTTAATATAATCACACCTGTGAATTCTTTTTGGTGTGTAAAATAACTTAATCTTGGATTCCAGGGACTACGAGGTGGGTGTCTTTTGGTGGCCATAGGTCGGTCATACATTTTTTTAGTTGTTGATTTGTAGTTCTTTTTTTAAAATTTAATTTTCCTAGTTATTTTTGGTGACTAGAAATTTTTGAGTTTGATGAAGTCCAGTTTCTCACTTTTTCTTTTATGTCCTTTGCATTTTTGTACTTTTGCATCCTATAAAAGCTTTTACTTACTCTAATACTGTGAAGATACTCTCCTATGTTTCTTTATAGAGGATTTATTTTTCCAACTTTTATGGTTAGGTCCATGATTCTTATTGAATTAAATTTGTGTATGAAGTGACATAATGGTCATAGTTCTTGTCTTTAATAAAAATATCTAGTTGTTTCAGCACCTCTGGTTAAAAAGTACATACATCCCTACTAAATGACATTGGTTCTACACCCATAATTTAGTTCTATAGGTCTTTCTGTGGTCTGTAGTTGTGTTATATATATCTATTTTTCTATCCTGACTCCATCGCCACACTCTCAGGATTATTGTAGCATTGGAATAGTTTTAGAATCAGGTATGTAAGAGTGTTTTAGTTATTCTGGGTTGTATACATGTTGATGTTAATTTTAGAATCATCTTGTCAATTTCTACCAAAATCATGCTGAAATTTTGATTGGGATTGCATTGGATCTCTAAAGAAATGTGAGATTGTCAATAAAATCCACAGTCTCCAGATCCATGTACATAGTATTTCTCTCCATTATGTAGGTCTGAGAGTCAATATCTTTTCTTATTAACAAATTTGAAAAAGCTATCAATATTTCACAATTATGAAGTTAGTTGTAGGTTTTTCATAAATGACCTGCGTTGTATTAAGAAAGTTTCCCTAATTTTCTAGTTTTCTGAGAAGTTTTATTATTAGTGGGTATTGAATTTTGTAGGGGCTTTTGTCACCATCAGTTGAGATAATCTTTTTTTTCAGTTTTTTTTGTAAATCACATCAATTTATTTTCCCAATGTTAAACTAAGCACACATTTATAAGGTAAACTCCACTGGTTATGATATATTATTCTTTTTATGTTTGGGTCAATTTAGGTTACTATTGCTTTTACAGAAATTTGCATCTGTATTATGAGAGGTTGTGATCTGAAATTCTGAAATTATTTTTTTAGCTTGAATTGTCATTATGTTTTTGTTTCACAGTTACACAAATCTCATAAAAAATGAGTTGGGAAGTTTCCTATTGCTTGCTAACACCACTATCATTGCTCACTTTTTAAGGTAAAAACAGAGATACTTGTTTTTACATCTTTCTTCTTTCCTAATAAATATACTTGCAGCTAAAAATTTCCTTCAAAGTGCTGATTCATTATTCTACAACTTTTGATATGTTGTATTCTCACATTCACTCATTTCAATAGTTCTAAATACAATTCAGAATTTCTTCCTTGGCCATAAGTTATTTAAAAAGTAATTTTGCTTAATTTCCAAATATTTGAAAATCATCTGCATCAGTACAATATACACTAGACATATATTGTGAGCCACAGATATATTTTTTAAATTTTCACATCCCATATAAAAAGTTCAAATAAAATAAAAATAAATGTAATTTAATAAAGTAGTTTACCTCAGTATGTCCAACATAAATTATTTCAACATGTAGTCAATATAACATCATTAACAAAGCATTTTACCTCATTTTTGGACTAGGTCTTTGAAATTTGATATGTACTTTGCCCTTACAATACAACTCAGTTTGGCCGCGTCACATACAAGTGTTCAGTTGGCACGCAGCCACGGACCACCATGTTGGAAAGCGTAGTCCTGGCAGGATGGTCTTTTTCTTGAGAGTTCCCATCTCAGGTCTCTGTCTATGCTAAAATACTTGATATGAAAATGTTAGAAAGGGAACATGAAAATAATAGTCCATCCATGCTGGCAGACAGGCCTAGGATTGGATCTTCATTTTTCCAAATAAAGGTGAAAATAAATGCCTCTGGAGATAGTTGAGTGACAAAGGTATCATCTACAATATAACACAGGAAGTAGGAGACACAATACATGCCTCAGGAAGTTGAGCATGGGCTCATTCATGGCATACTAAGCATGCTCACTCCCTGCTATCCCAATTACAGATAGTTCTACATTTTAGAATGAATTATGAGATCAATTTTTCCTGATGGAATCTATCATCTATCCATCACTTCTTCATCTACACATTCATCCATACATGAACACATGCATTTATATATAGATGCACATGTGTATATTTACCAGCATATCTCTGTATGTGAGTGTGTGAAAGATTCTCAGATTCATTCACTTAAATATGGCCATTTTAATTCCCAGGGTCACATTCTTTTCTTGTTAAAGCTTTGACTTTTACTATAGTTTCTCTCTATGCAGATTATGCTTTCGGTGACTTTGCAAAATCTCCCACACTTATAATTAGATAATGGGTTATATTTTCAGCAATCAGCCCCTTGACTGCATGAAATGGGGGGTTTTATAAATGCCACCATGGAAGCACTTTGGTTTTAAAACATAATATTTAACTAAGCTTGGCTTATCATTTTCTTTTGTCAGGGCTTTCAAAACAATACCAAAAACCGCCTTGCTTCACAATCCTACTATTTATGAATACTTCTATACTCTTGAAGTGCCAAAGCTATCATCTAACCTAGACCTTTGAAAACTATACTGTGTATCTAAATTACCTGGAGGACTTATTATACTAAAAATGGCTGGGCTGCTCCCCACAGAGTTCCTGATTCTATAGGTCTTGGGTGGGACTACTTAGGCGGGACTCCATAAATATTATCAACTTGATTCTTATATCTCAATGGAGAAGAAACCTAACTAGAGTTACGACGTTACTGCCTTGGGTGGTGTAACTTACTGGCCCCTAAGTACACTGAACTTATAACCATGTTAGTATATGCCCTCTAACTAGCTAAGTAATTGCATGAATAATCTACTGTTTATTAATTTGTAGATATAGTCACCAAGTATTTTTAACATTTGTTAAAGCACCTGGCTATGTCCTTATGCTGTAAAAAAGGAATGAAGCTCTTCTTTGCCTTTCTTGAGGTCACTGTCTAGTGCAGGTAATATATCCATTAACAGCTAATTTTAGAACAGTGAGAAGTAGAAAGATGTGTGCATGTACAGCAATTATGGGAGATTAGCAGAGGGTAAGCAAGTGGTTAAGGGCATCAGGGACAATTACTAGGGATTGGGATGTATGAGGTGAAAAATGATTAGATGATGGGCAAATGGGTGAGAGGAGGAAAAAAGGAAAGAGGAAGGTTTCCAAGAAGTGTGCTTAGCAAAGACCTGTGAATAGTGATTATGTCGGATAAAATACAAGTGATTCAGTTTTGTTAGATTCTAGTGTGAAGCAGGAGTTATGATGGATTAGGCTGAAGGTTGAAATGTTCCTTTGTCTAGGAGCTTGGACTCGATCCTGGAGGCAAAGAGTTTGCTGAATGGCGTGAATCATCACAAAAACAAATATTTGCACTAATGTCTGCAGAGATCCAAACTGCCTACTACAATATCTGTATAATACACAATTTAGCCACATTAGTCCTGGGTTCTAGTTGTGACTATGACTAAGTAGTAACTTAAAATGGTCATTTAACTTTAATATCTGTTACTTTAGCTGCTAAAGATGAGCCACTTTACTATGTTTCAAGGCATCATTGGACCACATATTAAATAGAATAGCAGATGTGACAGCAACTTCTAAATGCATATTCACACAACATGTATTGTTCATACTATTTCAAGTTCTTAGAAGACAGATGTTTATTGCACAAAAACATCACTCTCCCATGCAAATGCTCATCATTTGCCTAAAGGCTATAACAGTGCATAGGTAGAAGGTGGAAGAGCACTGACATAAGCTGTGCACTACACTTTCAGGAATAAAAACATTTTTGTGCATTTTTGTGCAACTGAGCTAAATATTCAGTATGCATCTCTTATTGGTGTTGATACATATACAAACGCACACATATAAATGACACATATAGAAAAAAAACAGAATATTCTAGAAAGTGGACCTGTTGTAGTACAGGCTTCCCCCACTTAGTGAGCGTTTTAGGAACCCATCTGTATCAATGTACCAGCTGGCATTATTGTGAAAGGCTGTGTTTGAGCTTCAGTGACTATTTTTTTGAAGAATCTTTCACTGTGTTTGCCCATATCATGATGGGTGCTTTATGAAGTCACCTGCCCACGCTGCACTAAGTGTTCAGCATTTTTTGACTGAAAAACAGCATGGTTCCCATACCCCACCCTCCCTATTGACCTGATCTCACCCCAGGGGCAACTTATTTTTGTTTCCCAGGGTGAAAAAAGTCCTCAAAGGGAGACATTTTGCTGGTGTGGAAGAGCTGAAACAAAACAATGGCAGAAGCACTAAAAGCTACTAAAATCAATGAGTTCAAAAACTGTTTTGAGCAGTGGAAGAAACGTCTTGATAGGTGTATTGCATGAAATGGAGAGTACTTTGAAGGTGACTGAAGTTTAAACATGTAAGAATAAATACACAATTTTCTATAAATTCTGGCTTTTGGGGTCATCTCTTGTACATATATATGTACATATATATGTACATGAGACACATGTGAAGAAATATCCACAACTAATAACAATTGATTCTGGCTTATAATTTCTTTAAGGACACTAAATCCTAAATGAATATTTGAAATCAGCTATTCTTTGACTGCATGAAAAGAAAAGATTAAAACCAAGTCTTCAGTTTCTTCAGCTTCCTGACTTTCAACCCATTATGCTTCACTACTCCGATTTTATTTTTTATGTGCATTTATATTAGAAAAGAAGGAGTTGGCAATTCCAGTAGTTCAATATCACTTTCAACCTTTTTCTCTCACCTCCACAGAGAGCCATAACTTTTGAAAATCTTGTTTATTGAGTCATCCTACCTAAGGCATTAGGGGCTTTGACAGGTCACATTTGCAACTAGCATGCATACGGTTCTGGGGCGGCACGCATTTGTTTCAACCTCCTCATCCTCCACTCTCTGTCCTCACCACACAGATACAGCCCTTGGCTTCTATTGAGTTTAATGACTGCTCTTAAATGTTACAGGAAAGAGAGCAGAGTCAGGGAAAAGTGGGTGCCATAAAAAATGTGCAGGGGAAGTCACGTTGTCACTGATGGTACTCTAGTGCAGATCACAGCATGATAGCCTCAGTGTAAGTCCTTCCCAGGCCCAGTAAAAACGAAAACAACATTGTAATAAATTAGCTGGAACTGCACTTCCCTAGGGTTCAGTGACAGCATGATAAATAACCCTACACAGGTATGATCTGGCTTTCCCTCTGCCAAGGTTTTCTACCACAATATTTTCAGGCCTTAAGCCAGGTCATCAACACTTTATTAATATTCCAATACAAAGAGGGAGAGTTAAGATAACACCAGGAATATGTTTCCTTGGACAATACAATATATTAACAGTATAATATTATATCCAGGTTAAGTTTTTATTGATCACCATAAGGATTATTATTTTTATATTTATTTAGTAGTTGGACTATTCCAATCCTTCTCATAGAGTACATAGAATAATCTTAGAAGCACATCTTAGTTTTGTCTCTGATTTTTGAGGTATATTTCCTGGTTTTATGTTCTAATATTTGTGAAGAAGATGCTTAAACTTCTCAGCATTATTTGCGTGCAAAATTTATTCCTCAGTACATTTTCCATTATACATATAAAATATATATGTATACATAAATTATGTATATAATACAATTGTGTTTTATAAATATTTATATCACATTCACTTAACCTCAATCCATCAAATAAATTCAGTTATATTTGTATAACTTTCATAAGGAAGGAATAACTTAGCATATAACTTTTCTAGCTAAACTATTATTGTCAGAAATAAATCTGTATTTACTCTCTGTATCCCAATCATTTTTTTCTGATGAAAAATAAGTAAGCCATAAACATCTCTTTGCCATTAATTATTACACCAGTGAAAGTGAATGTTCAAGTGAATAACAATAAAACTGATTTTTACTGAATAGCAAAGCTGGATAAAGAAAGAATAAAAAAAGTTTCTATTTTTTGAGGGTTGGCTTGCATCATTAACTTGGCTCCACAATATGGGGCATAATTTAGTGTCTATACATACATTCACATTTTGTAGCACTTTTCATATCTTAGGTCCTAAATTCTATCATGCGTTCAGATACCTGTGGTTCTATCCACTTGGGCTGAATGTGTTTGCATGTTTGCACTGCTGTGGTGTACTTCTGATATATATTTTAAGACAGTAATAATAACAGCTATTATGTATTCAACTACATATATATATGTGTGTGTATGTGTATATATATATATATACACATACACACACATACATACATATATATCCAGTACTGTTTTGAAAGTTTTGTATATGTATTTTATTTACTTTGCAAAATGACTATATGGGTAGATAGTATTATATCCCCTTCTAAATATGAGGAATAAGTCAAAAAGTAATAAGTTAGCTAGAATTATTCACTGAGAAAACTGTAGTACCACAATTCAAAACCTGTAAGTCTGTCTCTGGAGCTTCAACTTCTAACCAGTGTGCTCTAGTTTAAAAAGCACGTCTTTGGCATCAGACACAGAAAAAACAGCATAATTATCTCCAATGATCTTTACCTTCAAGTACATATATACTTATTTTTATATATTTTATATAAATATATATTTGTATATTAAAAACAGCATAATTATCTCCAATAATTCTTCCCTTCTCATATATATATATATATATATAAAATTTCTCAAACTTAAGTATACCTGGATTTCATGGAACTCTTGCAAATCCTCCTCAAAGAACAATCCTTCCAATTAAATTTACCACATTTCCATCACTCCTTTACTATGCTCATTCTACTTTATTTAAATAAAAAGTTAAATTAAAACTGGAAGGATCTGAGAATAATCATAAAAGCTGCCATCATACATCCAAGCTTTATTAATATGGAAATGCACTGCTGTTGAATACTGAAAGTTTATCAAATATAAGAAATGACCAGTAAAAGGTCATTTGTCTGACCCAAAGTAGGACCTATGATCTTCTTCCAAAAAAAAGATAAGTCACCAAGTAGAAACCACATCTTATTAATGTTTATACCTTCAGTTCTGAGTATGATGCATAACAGGATACTCATTAAATATCTGTTACATCAGACATGCCTAATTAACTCCAATATATCCAAGAAATATTTTATTTTATTAATTATTCCAAGAGATTCCACATGGAATAATTAATATCTTAGAAATATTTTGGATTTCAAATGACAAAAAAATTCTTTAAAATAAGAATTTATGAGAAAGAACACATGGATCCTGTTCAGCTGGTGGCGTAGGTAAACATGGTTCACCTCTTAGCACAACTGCAACTAACCTATAGAACAACCACCAGTCCGAACCATCAGAAATTGTGCTGAATGGAAGCCCTACAACTGCAGAATTAAAGAAAAAACTACAAAAATGTGACTGACAGCAAAAGGCTTCAGCAAGCCCCTTACCTTTCGCTAAGTTGCCCCAGGCCTGGCACTAGTGGCAGCTGGCCTTGGTTCACTTGAACACCTCTAAGCCTAGCACAAGTGGCAACCATCTGTAAATTGCTTTGTTGCTTATGCTGTGTAGCCCCATATAGAGCACAGGTGGTGGCTGACCTTGGACATGCCAACAGCAATTAAGTCTCAACTACAACAGAAGGGTGTACAGTGCCTACACAGTGGATGCACCACAAGTACCCAGCTTAGGTAATAGAGGAGTCTACACCACTGGACCTTACAGGAAACTAACTATATTAGGCCATCCTACAAAGCCTGGGAAACATCACAGCTCTACCTAATACATAGAAACAAACACAGGGAGGCTGCAAAAAATGAGGAGACAAAGACACATGGCCCAAATGAGAGAGCAGATCAAAACTCCAGAAAAAGAGCTAAACAAAATGGAGACAAGCAAGTTACTAGATGCTGAGTTCAAAACACAGGTTATAAGGATGCTCAGTGAACTTACTGAGAACTTAAACAGCATAAAAAAGGGCATGGAAGCCATAAATAAGAACCAGTCATAAATGAAGTAGATACTAATTAAAATAAAGAACAATTTGCATGGAATTAACAGTAGAATGGATGAAGCTGAGAATCAAATCAGCAATTTGGAATATAAGAAAGTAAAAAACACCCAATCAGAATAGCAAGAATAAAAAAGAATCCAACAGAAAATGAGGACAGTTTAAGGAGCCTCTGGGAAAACTTCAAGCATGACAACATTTCCATTATGGGGGTTCCAGAAGAGAAGAAAAAGAGCAAGGGACTGAAAACCTATTTGAAGAAATGACAGAAAATTTCATTAACTTGGTGAAGGAAATAGACATAGAAGTCCAGAAAGTCCAGAGAGTCCCAAACGAGATTAACCCAAAGAGGCCCACCAGAAGACATGTCATAATTAAAATGCGAGAAGTTAAAGACAAAAATAGAGTCTTAAAAGCTGCAAGAGAAAAGCTGCTTATGGGAGCCCCGATGAGACTGTCAGCTGATTTCTCAACAGAAACACTTCAGGCTAGAAGGGATTGGCAAGAAATATTCAAAGTAATTAAAAGCAAGGACCTATAACCAAGATTACTCTACCCAACAAAGCTATCATTTAGAATTAAAGGACAGTAAAGAGCTTCCCAGATAAGAAAAAGCTGAAAGAGTACATCACCACCAAACCAGCATTATATGAAATGTTAAAAGGTTTTCTTTAAGAAAAAGATAAAAAATATGAACAATAATATGACAACAGATACCTATCTATCAACAATTGAATATAAAAAGCAAAACAAACAGACAAGCAGAACAGAAACAGAATCATAGATACACAGAACATTTTGATGGTTCCCAAATGGGAGGGGGTTCAGGAAGATGGGCAAAAAAGATGAAAGGAGTAAGTACAATTTGGTAGTTACAGAACAGTTATGGGGGTGCAAAGTGCAGTATAGGAAATAGGACAGCCAAAGAACACATATGCATGGCCTATGGATATGGAAACGGTGTAGGGATTGCCTGAAGGAGAGGATGAGGGGCTGGGTGGAGGGATACAAAGAGGGGAAAGTCAGGAAAACTGAAATGGCATAATCAATAAAATATAATTTAAAAAGAAAGAAAAAAACACATGGAACTCAAGCTCGAAAATATAAAACTGGATTTCACCAGGCACTGGAAACAAGTTGGAGTGGTCCCTGCAAGCCCAGGTGATTATCTCTCTCTCTCATTACTCACCTGTTTTATCACCACTGGTTTCCTCTCGGCATCTCTTCAGTCTTCTCTTCCTTGGAAGTTTAGATTTTTCTGCTACTTCTTACATGCAACAGAAAATTGTAACTCCAGCCCAATTATATCCTCATGTGCAATTTTCCATTTTTAAACACTTACAAAATGGTATCTACACAGTACAAAAATCTCCAGATAATTTAGGGGAAAATCAACTAAGTATTTCTCTGAAGGGCAAATATTCCAAATTCAGTGATGCAGAAGTGTATTACTTCTATTTTCATCAGTTATCTATGTGAAAGAGAATAAATATAAACCACCAAAATAGTCTGGGCATTCAGTCTGCATTACAGGTGGAGTTATTCAATATATACCAAGTCAACACATCCACATAAAAATTACACACATGTTAAGTCAAAATGCAAACTTCTTTATCTGCATTTTAATAAAAGCAGAAAAATAAGCATATAGGTAGCCAAATATTGTGTTTGGTCTTCTATTGCCTTTGAAAGAAATGCCCTTTATTCTGTGATTATGTCCATCCTCTACTTCGTTTTGTGCTATAGTTGATGTGCTGTTAGTGCTGTCTTTTAACATCACTACTTGGCTGGTTAAAAAGTTTAAGTATTAAGTAGGCATTGCAAGTACTATTTTTGTTTAAGTTATTGTTAGTGAAAGGAAAAATAAAACAACTAGTAGTTTGTAGTAAAAGCAAAGGTGCAATAAGGACCTTAACACAATAAAATCAGAAGACAATCAAGGAGTAAAGACAGAAAGGTCAAGAAGGGAAAGCGTAATTTGAAATTCTGACGACTGTGAATATTTTGTAGCTCTGAGTTTTTTAAATAATTGAGTCAGGAGAAGCATAGCAATTTCCTTATTCCTATCGGCACATACTGTGGTGTGCCAGATAAGGCCCCCAGATTCATTCATGTCCTGATCCTTGGAAACTTACTTTGCAAAAATGACTTTGCAATTTTCGTTAAGATTAAGATCTTGAGACGGGCATTGTCTTGGTGGGCTCATTCTAATCATATGAATCCTTAATAAGTAGGGCAACTTTTTCCCAGCTGCAGAAAAGCAGAGTGATGGCAGAATGAGTATTTGATACGCTGTTGCTGATACCTACAAGCAAGGAATAGAAAAAGGCCTCTAAGAGTTAGAAAAGGCAAGCTAATGGATGGTCTCCTACCTAGATTCTTCAGTAGGGGAGAATCCGACACCTTGGTTGTAGGACTGCTAACTTCCAAACTGTAAGATAATAACATTGTGTTGTTTCAAACTACCAATTATGTGGTAATTAATTACAGTAACAATGAGGAACTAATACAGATAAGGAGGTACGGTGCGGGGGGCTCCCCAGATGTGGGGGGGCTCCGCCCGCAGAGCCCCATCCCTCCATCACAAATGAAAATAAAAACTACCAAGACATGACTGCTTGGGGAGGAAAGGGGTCAAACTCTCAGAGGAGAATGACCCAGAGCCCCATCTTCACTAGGCTTTAATTGGGCTCGAATACACGGGAATACAGGTATGTCAGGTGACAAGGATCAAACAATGGTTAACATTTCAAAGCAATCTGAGGGCTTAATCTGAGTCAATGTCTGTCAGGAAAGGGGGTTGCCAAACTTTGGGAGACATACTCATTTCCTCCTGGGACACTTATCACCTAAGTAAGAGCACTCTTAGCAAAGCAGGTTTCACAGGGCTTTAGGAATTCTTTCTTATGCCCGATCACCCAGGGAGCTGTCCTGGCCGGTACAGGGCTGCACCGCTCACCCCCACAGTTTCAGGCTTTAAGACAATTAGGAAGCAGGAGACATCTCCCAGATGGAAATGAGGACTCGGGCTATGTCAAAATAGCCAGGGGGCAAGGGTCCATCACCCCTCTTTGCTGCAGCCCCCTGAGTCCTTCCATGAGGCCTCCCAAGTGGTCGAGTCTGGCTTAGGTTGCCCCTCCCATGAGGAGTCTTACCCGTCATTGACTGCCAACCAAGCATTGGGGCCAGAGATGGACGAGGCAGAGGCAGCACTCCTTCCAGGGAGATAAGCTTTGTCTCCTTAGTAGATTACGTCCTTGTGAAAGAACAGACCCAGATGAAGTGGGTCCCTTGGGCTCTTACACAGCCCACCATGAGGTGAGGGTTATAACTCCTGAAACCAGGCTGAATGGTCCACAACAGTACGAACCTGTTCATAGACAAAAATGTTTTTATTCGTTTCCTCCATTCTTAACTGCATGAGAAAACTTTACACATAAAAACTTTATAAAGGATAAATAAGTATCCTAATGAAAAATAATCCCAATTGCATTATTGCACAAAAGAATTATAGAGACATTCTTCTTTATTTTTATTTTTGTTGTTCGAGTACAGTTGTCTCCATTATTCCTCCACGACCTGCACCTCCCACCTTCAATCCTTCCCTGCTTTGGCTTTGTCCATGGGTCCTTTACATATTTTCCTTGATGACCCTTTCCCTTCTTTCCCCCAAGACGCCCTTCCCACTTCCCCTCTGGTTACTGTCAATCTGTTCATAATTTCAATGTCTCTGGTTATATTTTGCTTGCTTGTTTGTTTTGTTGATTGGGTTTCACTTATAGGTGAGACCACATGGTGTTTGTCTTTCACTGAGGAACAAGCAGCCGTGGCTCTCTGCTACTCCATGGCCATGGGCCCCAACAAGGGCCACAAAGTGACGAAGAACGTGAGCAAGCTGAGGCGCAGCTGCCCGCATGGCTGCCTCACCAAGCACACCAAGTTCGAGTGGGACATGATCCGAGAGGTGTGTGGCTTTGCCCCCTATGAGTGGGGCACCATGGAGCTGCTCAAGGTCTCTAAGGATGAGAGGGCCCTGGAATTCATCAAGAAAAGGGTGGGGCACACATCTGTGTCAAGAGGAGGACAGACGAGCTGAGCAATGTCCTTGCAGCCCTGAGGGAAGCAGTAGCCAAGAAAGGCTGAACCCCATCCCCTCTGTGTAATAAAACCTGTTCAGAAAAAAGACATTCTTTATGTGATTAAGTTTAAAGATTTTTTTAGAAAGCTGTATGAAGAGAGAAGGATGAAACTCACAAATGAAACCTGAGGAATCTTTAGATTTAACATCTCTTTGCCATTCATTACAATAAAAAATATTATTTTTCAATAATAGGAATACTTTATTCTCCAATGGGGTCAGATTTAGCACCTGGACAGTAACTTTCTTAATCTGAATTCATTGAAACATCAGTGACATAGAAGATGTTTACAAACTGGTGTCAGACCCAATCATACTCCTCATTTGTGTCAGTCAATTTGTCATTAAATATATGGTGTGATATTAAGATACATCAAATATTTCCAATAATTAATAAAATCTTGCTCTAGGAGACTGAACTGATAGAACTACAACTTTCCTATACAGTCATGATCTACCTAAAGTCATTTTGGCCAATGAAGGACCACATACACAGTGGGGGTCCCCTAAGCCGATAGGGGAGCTCATAAATTCCTACCACCTATGACCTAAATACGTCATAGCTGTCGTAATGTTGTGATGCAACATATTGTTCACATGTCTGTGGTGCTGGTATAAAAACATCAACTGTGCTGCCAATCTTATAAAAGTATAACACATATGATTATGTAGAGTACATAGTACTTGATAATGATAATAAATGACTATGTTACCGGTTTATGTATTTACTATACTAAGCTTTCTATTGTTATTTTAGAAAGCACCTTTTCTATTTATAAAAGAACGTTTTACAGTGGCCTCATATCTCTCATGTTCACCATGCCTCTTGATTGCATGATTTTCTCTTGTGCTTGATTTAATCTCATGTTTTTTTGGTGCAGTAACAAGCTATACAGGCTTGTAGCCTAGCAGCAATAGGCCATACCTTATAGCCCAGGTGTATAATAGGCTACACCATCTAGGTTTGCATAAGGGCACTTTATCATTACACAATAACCAAATTGCCTGATGATGCATTACTCAGAATATATCTCAGTAATTGAGAAGCTCATGACTCTATCTTAAACTTTTAAGTAAGGCAGTCTTTGCTTCACACAGCAGTGTTGCACTGCAAAAATGACTGTATAAGCTAAAATCATGCAATGTGATTTTAATAAACAAAGAAGAAAAACCACAAATGTTCTGCAATCTTTAAAAATAGTGTCAAAACATTAAAAACTCCCCTAATGCCAGCTACATATGTGTGGGAAAATAAAGATTAGTAAAAACAAATATGTACTTAGTACATCGTAATTTCAAACATTAGAACCATTGAAAATGGTGCTTTTGTTCTTTACAACGTGATGATCAAGAATCACTTGAACAGTACTTGCTTGTTTCCTCATAGTCTAATAAAGGAAATAAGAATCTTTCCTATGTCTGGTGAACTGTCACATTCCTTTGTAAGTATCCATCAGCTTTCAACAATTTATTTTTTGTTCTCACAATGATATGACATAGCTCTGAAATTCCTTGTATATGAAGTTACAAGTGAGTGCCATTTGCTCTGGAACATCCTCATCCTTTTCACCACAAGGCTTTCCTTGTTTATGTCAGTAAGTTTGCCTTCATGAAGTTCCGCTGATTGCACCTCTACAACCCAGGCAGCTAACCTGCAGTCTCACATCTCAGGCACCACACTCAAGTTTCCTGGATCACCTATTTCTTCTAGAACTCCATTTATGTTCAATTCAAATTTTACTCCCAGTATTACCATGTTTGTTTCTTTGCGCACTTCCATCTCTGTTGGCCTATTCCCAACTTCAAGTGCCTATTGTTGAACAATGCCACTTGATTTTAGCACTCAGAGAAAGGAGTTAGAAACACAAGGACATGCTTCGCTTTTTGTGAGTGAACTGAACAACAGCTGTGCAGGAGTCAATCATCAGCATACTGAAAGAAGTGATGTGATTGATCATCAGTTCTAATCCTCATCTGTTATTGATGTGGTGATTTGTGGGCCTGAATAGCTAGCAGTGAAGTTTGTACTTTATGCAATTATTCATAGTTAATATTCCATGGTGGTTGAGGCCTAGCGTTATTTAACTAAGACAGAGTAACAAATCTGTGCATATCATAACCAGGCAAAGGAGGACTATCTGTAGGGGGAGTGAGTATACAAGAAGGTCAAACAATTAAAATGACCAGTTTGAAAAAGACATGGGGAAAGGGAGAAGAAATGATATTTAAAACAAGTAAGATAAAGGTCTACAAAACACATTAAAGTAAGTAAAATTGTATTCAGTGCATCTCATACAGGTAATTCCATGCGCTATGGTGTTGAAGAGTACTAGGAAATTGGAAAGAATGTAAAAGAAATATTCTTCTTATCTGGAATATAAGTGACAAAGGAGACCCTTAAAAATTAATACAGAAGGCTGCAGAGAAGCGGTTGGAGGAAAAGCCAGCCAACAGATGCACGTAGAATATAAAGACAGTTTTATAAGGGCAAAACACATGCTAGATTTTCCCCATAAAGCTCTTGAATTATGATAAATGTGAGTGCTGTGTATGTATATTTGGAAAACCAACTGTGCCTTCTGCTTTAGTTGCCTTTTTTGCACCAATAATTCCTTAAACAATATTTCATTTCCACAGCATAACTCTGTTGCTGTAGTGTAGCCAAGCTTTTCTTGGACAAATCAAGTCCTAAATAATTCAGTGGTGCTGCGAGGGGAGAGAGATCCACAGCACACTGCTACAGAAAGCTTCCCTTTCTCATACACAGAACAGCTTAACACAGGCATGCAGAAGCCCGTCTTCTGCGTGTGTAAGCACCTTCGAAATGAATCAGGACGGAGTGCATACATCAGGAAGGAGCTGGCCCTACGGTCAGCAGCTTGATCATCTTATTAAAATATGTTGCTGCTATGGTTCTTTAACTGAAGCTAATGACATTATATTGGCTCAATTTTCTGAGCATAAAATATATTCTTTTACTAAAGAAAAATATAATGGTTTAACTAAGTAAGAACCTATAGGAATTTATAGGGCTTATTTTATGTATTTCCACTTTTTTTTACAGGTTGTGTTCTTGTATATTCTCAAGAGGTGGAAGACTATAGGATTGTAGGGAGAGAACACATGTGCTCCAACAAGAAAATGATGTTGAGACATAATGGCTACCATGGCCAATTCCAAGGAGTTAAAGCAATTGGTAAAGGAATATGTAGTAAGAATATGTATATCACGTAAATCACTTATGAGGACAAATAAAGGAAAAACCATTTTTTAAAAAATTACTTTTCTCAAAATCCAAAGAATGCAGTCAATGAAATCTGATTTTATTTTTAAATAAATATCAGTAAATTTGTTAGATAAATGCATATATTTTTCTCCTCCATTTACCAGGTACAAACCAAGTTGAAGGAATAATGTATACAACCATGAGATATTTATGTTGCATATCTTTGGGGGTCTTGATGCGCTTGACAAAAGCCATGCCATTAATTATTCCTCTATCACTTGGAGACAGGAAGTGTGCAGATGTTATCAGACAAGCATATAACTCATGCGCACCCATGGAAGCAGGAAGGCTGGTGGGTCTTCAGAGCAGCCCTGGGTGAGCTGGTTTTCTGCCTTTGGGGGAAGGAGGATGGCTGCAGGGAAACTGCACTTTCCCGAGTCTACCAGTCCCTGGCCTTGCACGGGGAGGGTTTTTTTGTTTGCTTGTTTTTTTATTGTTGTTTTTGCCTTTAGCTCTTCAATAACTAAATTTATCTAAGTAACCCCCTAAAATAAATACCAAGTGAATCTTCAAGTAAGTGAACTTTCTGGCTCTCTTCTCCACAACTTAGCTGATTGTCCTGTAGTTGGAGGCCCTGTGTCTGTAATCAATTTCTAAGCAATAACTTTCAGTGAATTGTACATCTCAAGCTCTATCTCTAGGGGCTCAGAAGGAAATCCAGACCTGCTTTACCTCCACTATTTCCCCAAATCGACAAAATTGTCCTTCTCATGGTGATGCAAGTTCAAGTCTTTCCAACTGCTATTAAAGAGAATTTCTGTCCATTTGTACTGCAGCTCTCTCACCAATGGACCATGGAAGTTTGACCATAACAAAGAACATCTATATATATATATACCATTGTGTTTTGTTCAGAATCATCTCTACCCTCACTTTGGTCTTTAAAGAATGGTAATATTAATTATCTTTATAACTGAATCCTGATAATAATAACCTAAAGATCATGTTACATTTACCCTAGGTTTTGTAATATATTAAAAACTTTGCATTCACTACCACAAAAATACTTATAAGATTGGTGTTTTTATGATATGCATTTTTAGCTTCATGATACTTTAAACTCAGATTGTATCTTGTTCATGAGCATACAACTCAGGTGTGAAGTAGAACTCAAACCCATAATTCTTTCACTATAAGTCATACATTCTGAACCACTAAATTTTAGTGCTACTGAGCTGCGTATGTGCTGAGCAATGCTAAGGTATACATTTTTTATTATCAATAAATAATTTCAAGAGGGCAAGAAGAAAGAGATTTAAAATTGAGGTGTTAGGATTAGTTGAGTAATATGCCAAATGTCTCATAGTTTTACTTTTTTCATCTTATGAAAAAATTCTATTTTACACTGTAGCAGAATGAACTTGACTTATATTTCACTGCCTATGTAGCTGCTTGCATAGATTTTTGATAGCCCTATCATATTTCCAGCAAATACATTTGCTCCCCACCTCACCTGCCACCTGAGACCTCGTAATATTAGAAACAGGTTTCACGTCATTGCAGTGTGTATGAAGTGACAGAAGGGCACGTAATGAATAAGTAAAAGAGGTAGGAATATGACCCCAACTTCCTGTCATTTTGATGAAGACTCAATATGTCCCTATTGTTTTTCTGCCAAGATAAGTATACCGGATTTGTGTGGTAGGACTCTTCCAGAAGTATATACGAAGGTAGGTATTGCTTTGCTCTTTATTTTTTGCAATACTGAAGTTGAAGTTTTAGGTAAAATATGAGAATAACATTATCATCATGTCAGAAAAATAATATATTTGGTATCAAGGTTTCTCTCACCACTTAAGTAGTTAACAAAACATAAGCCTGGTGAATTTTGACTGTGCCCTGTAATTTATTTAAATGTGTTTTCACTGTTCTGGAAGATTTAAGGGATTATTTGCAGGATTATTGTTTTGAAATATATAAGTAATGTTGGGGTATTAAGAACTCTTCTTTTAAAGATATATACCAGTTTAATTTTGTATAATAGCAATATAAGTAATCACAGGCATGCTATGTCCCAGCTTCCAGGTGTACATTACAATAAATCAAAGCGAGGATGAACAAGGTGGGCGGCAGAGTGTTGGTCAAGACACCCACAGCCATTTTTAAATACTGTGAGTTTAACCCAAATAGAAAGATGTTTACTGATCGATTTCACTTTTACTTGTACTTTTATGTCCTGAACTTCATCAAAAAATAAATCTGTGTGTTACTAGGTTTTGAGGGGGCCTTATTTCTATCACATTGGTTTGTTTATAATTACTAAGAGCTCATTTTGGCTAGAGGAATAACAGTTTGTCTTACACCTAAAAAAATTTAATTTTATATATCCAAACCCATAATTTTCATGGTGTTTGCCTTTATAAGATTTTCATATTTTAGGATTTTCTTCTTTTTAAGGCTAAATAATATTCCATTGGATGCATGTACTGCATTTTAATTATCTATTCATCTGTTGATGGAAACCTACATTCTTTCCATATTTTTGCAATTATACACAGTTCTGGAAGGAATATGGGAATGCTAATATTTTCTGAGATCCCAGCTTCAAAGAAATAACTCCTGCAATGAGTGATAACATGGATATATCTAGAGAACATTATGCTAAATAAAATAAACCAGTAACCAAAGATTGAATACTGCATGATTCTGTATATATGAACTGTCTAAAACAGAGTCATGGAAGCAAAGAAGAAAATTGTTAGCATTGGGAGAAGAGGAAAACCAAGTCACTATCAGTGAGCACAAAATTTCAGTTATGCAGCTAAGTTCTAGATTTCCTGTGCAACATTACACTTCTACATAATAATACTCAATTGTACACTTAAGAATATAAGAGGGTAGATCTCATGTTAACTGTTCTTACCACAAGAAAACATTTAAAAAAAGGTTTTTATAATACAATGAAGAAGATCAAGTCATGGAAGTTCAACTTGTCTACTAATTATGAATTACACTATCTACTAAGAGTAATCATACATGAAAATTAATAAGACATGACTCATATTATAATATAGGTTATTTCTAGTGTTCAAATAACAGCTACCTATCAGTTACTGTGTGTTATTTGTAAGACACTAGAAATATGAAGATGAAAAATTATAGTCACTGGTTCAAGAGGTTTAGGTTGATACACAAATCTTGGTAGACATTCATTCAAAGGACTAAGTCATCTAGTATGCTTGGGTTGGAGTCAGAGAAGGATAACAGGGTTGTTGACAGTTGAGTTTTAAAAAGTAAAGACTAGCTTAAGAGATGAAAAAAAACTGACAAGTGAAGAGATTTCTGGACTCATTAAAAATACTTTTAAAGGCTTATATTTAAATCTTTTATCCACCTTGAATTTATTTTTGTGTATGGTGTAAGTTGGTGCTCAAGTTTCATTTTTTTGCATGTAGCTGTCCAGTTCTCCCAACACCACTTGTTGAAGAAACTATTTTTATTTCATTTTATGTTGCTGCCCACTTTGTTGAAAAATAATTAACCATAGAGACTTGGGTTTATTTCAGGAAAATCTCAGATATTTCACGCAGCAACATTTTTACTGATTTGTCCCTAGAGCAAGAGACATAAAGGAAAGAATAAACAAATGGGATCTCATCAAAATAAAAATTTTCTGCACGGCTAAAGAAAACAGTATTAAAATAAAAACAGAACCAACTTATGGGAAAACATATTTGCCAATGATACCTCAGACAAAGGTTTAATCTCCAAAATATATAAAGAACTTACATGACTCCACCATAAGAAGACAAGCAATCCAATCAAAAAATGGGCAAATGACTTGAACAGACACTTCTCCAAGGAGGACATACAGAGGGTCCAGAGACACATGAAAAGATGTTCGATATCACTAGCTATCAGAGAGATGCAAATTAAAACCACAATGAGATACCACTTCACACCGGTCAGAATGGCCATCAACAAACAAGTGTTCGAGAGGTTGTGGAGAAAACAGGACCCTAGTGCACTGTTGGTGGGATTGCAGACTAGTACAACCACTGTGGAAAACAGTATGGAATTTTCTAAGAAAACTAAAAATGGATCTACCTTTTGACCCAGCAATTCCACTGCTAGGATTATATCCTAAGAACCTGAAACACCAATCCAAAAGAACTTATGCACTCCAATGTTCATAGCAGCACAATTTACAGTAGCCAAGTGCTGGAAGCAACTTAGGTGCCCATCAATAAATGAATGGATCAAAAAACTATGGTACATTTACACAATGGAATTCTATGCAGCAGAAAGAAAGAAGGAGCTCCTACCCTTCGCAACAGCATGGATGGAACTGGAAAGCATTATGCTAAGCAAAATAAGCCAGGTGGTGAAATACAAATACCATATGATCTCACCTTTAACAGGAACCTAATCAACAAAAGAAACAAACAAGCGAAATATAACCAATGACACTGAAATTGAGAACAGACTGACAGTGACCAGAAGGGAGAGGGGAGGGAATTTTAGGGGGAAAGGGAAGGGGTTTACAGGAACAAGTATAAAGGACACATGGACAAAAACTAGGGGGTGTGGAAATGGGAGGGAAGTGGGGAGGGCTAGGGTGGTGGGCTGGGATGGGAGTAAAAGACAGAAAACTGTACAAGAACAACAATTAAAATAAATTAACAAAATAAAAATTAAAGAAAAATACTTTTAAAAGTGTGAAGACAGGACATGTATAGGGGTCTTTACACAATATAGCAGAACAGATGTAACTGGGACAGCAGGGAATGAAGGGAAGAAAGCTATAGCAATGACCCCTAAGTGATGAAGCTTATGAGAACAAGCTAGATCTTAGGTTTGTAAGGCAGGCCAAGGAATTTAATATTTATGCTGTGATGATAAAAATTCACTGAAAGATTAAATCAGGAGTATTTGATATTCAGGCTTTTACATTAGCAATAAAATTATAGCAGCAATATGAAGGGTAGATGAATGGAAGGAAACAAAAAACAGATCCAGGGCTACCCCTTACATCACCTTTGCAATAGTCTAGACCAGAGGTGATAAAGGCTTGCATGAAAGCAGCAGAAGTAGAAATAGAGAGAAAGAGAAGGAACTAAGAATTATTTGTAGTATAACTTGAGAGGAATTAATAACCAATGATATATAAATAATAAAAGAGGGAGAAAGATAAATAATAATGGCTGAATTAATTGGTTTTGATTGTAGAAGTCATTTTAAGAAGACATAAAATTTTAGGATTAAACAGATTCCAAGGAAAATAATGAATTCAATTTTGCAAAATTTATGATTTGAGATTCATTATTTAGAAGTAAAGTCATCAGAGTTAGATTTAGGAGTCATTAACATTTGTATGGTAACCAAATCACTTGAATAGATAAGATTGTCAAGGAGGTGAATAAAAAATAAATAAATAAAAAACCGAAGACAAATATTAGGAAGCACCAAAGTCATAGAAAGGGGAAAGTGTAATGGTCAGGAAGACAGGTAGGATCAGAAAGAGGAGAGTCAGTCACAAAAGACAACGTGCTCTAAAATGCATGTCACATGAATTCAAGACTTCGCAAAAACTAAGCGTGGTCATTGAAACTGCCCTTTGGTTTTAGCAATTAAGAGATCATAGTTTATTAATATAGTGACATTGGTGAGGATGGAGACCAGGTAAACTGATGGCAAAAATATATGACATTGAAACCTGTGGTGAGAACAAAGATAAATGGAGGAGAGTGTTATCTGTGAAGAAAGAGAGGGAGGCTGAAACCAAGAGGAGAAATATTATTTAGATAGTAAGAGTAACTTCATCGTGTTCAGCATTTGCAAAACAAGCCAGAAGAAAGGAAATGGATTAAAATATAGGGGAAGTGGAATACTTAATGAGAAAAGTTCCGAGAGGCTGAAGATGAGTAGAATAAGATTATAGCTGGAAATCTCAGCCTTGAAGGGAGTCAGGAAAGGATGAAGGCGAAGTTACCGTGCTCTTTTCATGTGTAAAGGCAAGAGGTTCAGAGAGTTTTTGCCTAAAGACCTCTATTCTCTGTGAAGGTGCTTTCCAGCTGGAAGGAGATGAGAGAACGGAAGGACTTGATTAGAATGATTAAGGTTTAGGCTGCCACTGAGAGAAACTACAGGGGAAATTAATCAAGAAAGCATAGGAGGCTCCACTGAGATAGATTTAATAAGCATATAGTAACATTTGTTCACGTGTGTGTGTGTGTGTGTGTGTGTATATATTTATTCAACAATTATTTATTGAGCATCTGCTATGCCAGGGATTGTTTCAGGTATTGAGGAATTATCAATAAATAAAAACAAACAACAAATCTTTACTCACACAGAGTTGGGGGATTAAATAAAAAACACAATATATAAGTAAACTGTCTACATTATACATCATCATCATTCTCTGGCTTTTTCCTAAGAGGGGTTATAGTTCCTATCTTCCTAGGCTGATGTCAGCTCTAAGTAAGCTAATTTATTTTGAAAACACATCTTAAACTATAACAGATTCCACAGGTGATGACCCATGACCCAGATCTTGAAACCAAAGGCTATGGTTGATGAGTGGAAACTTATGGACACCAGAAAAATAAGAGAAGAGAAAACAACACAAGACTACCAATAGGATAAAAATATATTAAACATAAGTTATGAATCATCATTAATATCAGTAGAGTGCTTTTTATCTGCCCACTAAGCTTCACACATGCCTAAGAGACATGACTATCGTTCAGATATTGTAGGATAGGCAGACCAGTATTTAGTCAGGCACACAGACACTTTCACAGATAATTCTAATGCAATGTGGTAAGTGATATGGGAGGAATATAGGGAAAGTGTTCTGGGGCCACAGTGGAGTGACTGGATCTCCTTGGTACAGCCTGTGAAGACCTTATAGCTAATAATACTAACACTGATCCTTTAATAATGAAAAGAGTTCCACAAAGAAGAAATAAGGAAAGAGACAATAGAAATAACAATTTATGTGCTCTATTACCCAATTATAATATGCAAAGACAGAATATTAAAAGTCCTGGATAACAAAAACAACATCCCTTGCAACAGACTTTGACTAAAAGAAAATGCAGTTCAGTGTGAGTGTAATTTCATCAACGTGTCTGAGTTAGTCAGCTACTATACTACATAAAAGGGAGGAGACCAAGTCAAATAGTGTGAACAATCATCCATCAAAAAATCAGAACTGTTTATACTGTTTATTCAATCACAAATACTTTCAGTATTTGTGATTGAATTTCCTTAGAAGACTATCCAGGGCTTCGTGTTTATCAAAGTACTTCATTTAAATTACCATTAAAGTAAAATTAAGTTGGTGTTAACCTTGTCTATTCAAATAATGCCACTGAAAGGTAAACACACCATTCTGGTGTGCGTGAAAATGAGATGATAAATTGATACACATAGAGTTTGAAATGGATGGACTCCTTCTAATGAGTGATTATCTGTGGTATAACTATATTGATTGTGTTTGTACATGTCAAGTGAGGCTGGCAACAATTAACTTGAAGAAATCAATCTTGGAACTTGCTAGGATAGCAGCCTCTTATTTTCACATGTATTAATCATGAATTTTAAAAAAGACTACAAAAGGTTTTAAGGTACCAATCTCTTACTGACACCGTATGACTTGGCAAAGGATTTTTGTCAACCCAAAAGACAAATATGTGCTCAGATAATGATTTGTGGAGGGCAAATAATTACAAGAGTTCATTTGGATACATACACCATTCCAAAGCCTATCCTCTTGATACTATAAAGATGAGTTATTTCTTTTTATTTCTGTTTGATTTCTCATAATTAAATAATACATTTGGAAACCCATACTATTCTAAGCTCTCTTTTGTTGATATGATGATGAGTTATTTCTATGCTACATTCTATATGTTGGACTTAAGATTTATTACAAGGAGTATGTAAAAACAAAGGCAGAAAGTTGTACTTTTATGTTTTTATTGGGAACCATTCCTGAAGTAGGTGGGCATATGCACATGCACACACATACAAACTGCACCTGTGTTCATGCACACGTGTGATGGAATGTGCTATCTAGCAGTGATTTGCTGGCAGAATGAAGTGTTACTCTCCACTCTTATAAACATTGGGGTTCATGTTAAGAGAGAATAAGGACCTGTGGAGCTCCCATCAACATGAAATAATGTTTGCATCTATTCTAAAGCAAAATTGCTAAGGCATACTTGGAGTGAGGATGGCTCTCACAGCAGATAAACCTTCGCAAGACCCACATCCCAGGTGCACTCCATCTTACCTGAAGCATGCCATCCCTTGGTTTCTGAAGAAAAGCTTATGAAACCTGGACTAGAATGCCCACTTAACTGACCCTAATCTCTACCTTAGAGATCAATTTTTCATGTTTTTTCTTTTAAAAGGAAAAAGAAAGATATGCACAGTGTCTAGATCATCCTGACACTGCAGCCTGGCAGAGCAATTCATTTCTAAACATGCCCGGTGATTTTTCTTCCACACAGTAGTAAAAGAGCCAGATCAAGGACACCTGGACTTTACAGTAGCACCAGAACATCACCAACTTGTGTGTTACTTTCACTGCTTTTAACTCATGCTTTTAAATACTTTATTTTTTTAAAAAAACCTTATTTAATGAATCTCTGATAAAAAAATATTGACACCACTTATCTTCTTTTACTAGTTATTAATTTAACTTGAGTGATAGTTATAGAAAAATTATAGAAAAAGAAATATTTTACATAATGAATTTGTCAGTGACTCCAGTTGTTCCACATCTTGTCGTCTTATACAATGTTAGGTTGAAGAGTGAAATCGCAGTGTAGACACTCTTCCGTGATTATCTAGGGTGGAACATTCCTGTAGGAGGCTGACATACAAAGCCTCTTTTGGTGGCTTCATGGACCATCAGACTCACGTGGGCAAGGGATATTACAGACTGTGATATGAATACAGGAGATCAGCATGTTCCTCTCCTTAGCTGTGTATCTCAAGTCCTACCATGATTTTACATCATTTCTTTCTCCACCTTTTGCTCTGAAAGAGATGCAGTTGGAGAGAACATTCTTCTGGCATGATGCAGTGTCTTAGATGCAGGGTCTGTATTCTGATTCTTTAATTCAACACATGGCTTCCAGCCAAAGATGATATTCTAAAGGAAAATTACATTAAACGCACCTCCTCCTTACTCTCTTAAATATATATATTTCAGCTGGAATGAAATTTGAGAGCTTCCCTAAAAGGAAACTTTAACAAAAGAACACTGCTGAATGTGTTAGGACAAAGGGAGGATATATCTTTCACGAGGATGAAGGGTTTCTTACAACAGTCTCCCTTAACCTAGAGGGGAAAAAAATAGTTGTATTTTACTTGGTTTTACCAATTTACAGTCCTATTAATTAATCTTAAATTCATTAATAAATAATGTTGCAATTTTAAAAAATTGTTTAAACTCCTACATGTTTAAAGATTTCCTATCTCTCCTTTCCCTTTCACCTTAATGAATATTATGAATACTTTAAAAGATAATAGCCAGTTTCCTGTGTGAAGTAATGTTCATATGGATTAGCTATCAGGTATCATTTTTTTATCATTTTAAAATTCAGCTAAACAGCTGAAGCAAAGTTTTCCATTTTCAATTTTTTGATCAATACAGTGTTTTTTTTAAACGCAATTCATGTAATTAAATTATTGTGAATATGGATTTTCAATTTGGTCCAACACTTTGGCATACTTCAAATGGGTTTGGTTTATTTTTAAATCTATATAATCTTATTAGCTAATGACACCCCAATAAACTTAATAAAAAGTATATTAGAATTTTAGTTGTAAGAGTAGTGTGTGGGTCTGAATCTGTACACATTTTGTAATTAAAATTAGTACTGAAACTTTACCTTCTTGAAGATTGCTAGAGAGTACTGACCAGTCTTGGAGGCTTTGTTAAAACATTTCTAAGATAAAATTTTCAGCTGGGCAAAAAATTTTTAAAAAATTGAGAATGCTCACTGAAATCTAAGATTTCAAAGAGCTTTAAAAAGTAGTCGCTGTTGCATGAAATTCAGGTTTCACTTTCCTTTCCACTTGGATAATAATAATGCCACCAGCAATATATTCTCATTAAACAATGATATATCACAAAAGTAATTTCCAACTTGTAGAAAATTTAGAAAATGCATAGAAGCATTAAGAAAATGTTAAAACCACCCCTAATCCATCATCTACTAATATCATGCATTCTCTATCTGTTTCCAGTGTTTTTCTATGTATAATTCCACAGAATTTGGAAAACCGTAGAGGGGGATATTCTGCTCTTTCACTGAAATTATTATGGAGGCATTTCCCATGCCATTGAAAATTAGATAATTGATTGTTGAATTTCAAAAATAATGATAGAGGGAGAGAGAAATAGAAATGAGAGAAACAGTTGTTAAGGGCACTACCTCATTAAGTACTGGATTTTGCTTTATTCCATGTGTACGTGTCCGTGTTCTGTGTGTATATGTGTGTCACATTCAAGACACTCGTTGTGGGAATCTTTTAGTTTGGTTGGAGTGCCAAAATTAACTCAAAAATAAATGTAGGACCATAAAGGTTGGTCATCTGGAATATAAGACATCCCATAATAATTCATGCTGTTATAAAATATCACTTCTAAATTCAAAATGCTATGCCAAATATTTTTGGTGTGTATTGTTACATCTATGAAGTTCTTGCACATGGATCAGAGCTGCTCATCGTTTGGCCCTCTCCACCTCCTTGTTCTGCATTCTCCTATACCACATTTTTAACTGTAGAAGACAAGCTATGGATTTTCCTTACAAGCTGAAGCTCAACCGCTTGCCAAAATGGACTCAGATTAATTTTATAGTCACATCATGTTTAATAATGTTATTTATTTTGATGACTAACTTTAAAAATAACTTCACTGTTAAATGATTGAATTCTGCAACAGTGTCATTGTAGTTGAATCTAATAGATCCCCTGCTTTCATCTTCTTATCTAGTTTTTTTCCAGTTTATTTTCTCCCTTCTTTTATGCCATTCTTATTTCTCCCACCCTTTTCTATTCCTTCCTGTTTTTCTTTTTCTTCATTCTTCCTGTATTCCTTTACTTTTTCCATGTTTACACTTTTAATCAGTAAATATTTGAATGTGTTGAAATGTATGGAATACTAGCCATACATACATGGTGTTTTCCACTGTAACATGGATCTTGTACTTATTTCATCAGAGTTACAAACATTACTCTGATACCAGGAATGAAGATATTAGTGCACTAAATTCTCTATTTTAAACTCTATTTCCTTTATAGAGACAGAACAAATGAACTGAAAATTCCACCAAGCTTAGAGAGCCCTTAAGGTGTTAATGTTTGACAGTCAAGATTCTATACATGTTGCCTGGCAAAGCAATAAAATCCTTAAATGATTTGGGGACCACCAGTCCCTGCTTTGTAAACTATTCATGAAGTGGAATTACGATGACCTACTGCCCTGGTATGATTTTTCAGCCGCCCCAAGCTCTCTGCATTCAGTTTGACCTCCTTTGCTACCTTGACATTGATCTATTCTTAAGATTGTAGCTATAGGCTTTATGTTTGAACCTAAGATTAAAGTTGGAAATAAAAGTTACCATACTGTCTCTCCCTATAAGTTGATAGGTTGTATTGCAGTCCTTGGTACTAATCAGGGTGAGCACTGAAGAGTCCATTTGGGAAATAAGATCTTCTGGGACTTGAGTTGTGGAAACTAGAGCAGAAGGTTGTGGGAAGTGAGGAAGAAAAGGAATGGTTGTGATACTAAAGACAGCTCTTGAATTACAGAAGGAAATCAGAGGGAGTTGCTAAAAATGGCCACAAGCACTTTCTATTTCATATTGGCTCATCCAATACATTGAGCTAGAAATGACCAAATCCATTTTTCCTTCTCTTGTGGGACTTAGTAAGATGTCTCTCTGGGTTTTATTTCCATTACTCTTTTCAGTCTACTTGCTTTACTACCAGGTAGCTTTTTATTCTATGACCCATCCCCAGTTATATAGTCTGGAGTGTGTTTATTTCTCCGTGCTTCATAGAAATTTTCTACCATCTTCTGTGTCCTTTGTGGCTTTGTACAATCATTAGCCGCTTGCAAAGGTGATTTCTCTTGTTTTTTTTTTCTCTTGCTTTTACCCTCGTTCATCCTTTCTTCCTCTTTCCCTTTTTTTGGGAGGTGGTGCAGGAGGAGGTAGCATCCTTCAGTTATTGAAAATAAAAGGAAAATACATAATTACAAATGTAATGCCAATAGAAAAATACAATTATACCTTCCAAATACTAAAAGGAGCAGCAGAAGAGAGAGGAAGGCAGCACAGTAAGTGTGACAATGTGAGTGCCCTGCCTTTCAGGCAAAGGGGCTCTTTTCTCTAGCTAATTTCTACTTAGAAACAAAAGGTTTTTCAGAGAATGGGAAGAGAGAGGGGACTGAATGATGCTTCAATTTGCATTTCTGTTCACATAATATTCTTGTTCAATTGACTAGAGAAAGGTTCTTTTTTTCTTGTTACAAATGAAAGCACCTGTTTAAAAATAGTTGAATCAAATTTTATTCACAATTACTATTTTACTCAAACTTGTCTCTGATAACCAAGAAATAAATTCTGAAATCTATTACTTTTTTTAAATACGCACTAAATAACTTGAAGTGGCATGGCATGGTAAGAAAGAACATTGTTTCAAGCATCAGAGATTTAGTCTATAACCTAAAATCTGTCATTAATTCTGTGATATTAAGTAAATCATTTCAAGTTCTTGGTCTCCATTTTTTCTTCCAAAATTAGGAGTTCACATTAGATATCTATAACATCTTTTTACTTAAAAATAAAAAGCATTTGGTCTTCGTTTACCTGTATAACTCAACAATTTTATCTCTGAAGTAGGAATCGGCTGTACCCAGGTCTGTCTTAAGAAAGCCACCTCATCCCTGCTGCGGGAAGGGGCATACTGACACTTTAGCTCCAGAGCTTCATCACTGGGTTATTTTTGTTGATGTTGGTTTGTTTGTTTGTTTGTTGATATTTTTTGCTGACCTAAACAAGTTGGAACAGAGAGGCTTTGCTTTCCACAGAAATTCTAAAGGGATTGATGTAAATTATCCAAAGCCATCTTAAGCACCATGATCTTAGAACCACATTTCCAAACACCTATGTTTCTCAGAGTCTGTGAGCTGCTCTCTGCTGTGGCTGAGGGAAGTACAGAACACTCAGAAATACTAGTATCTGCTGGCTATGGTGTGTTTGTAAATGTTTGGTCTTGCTACTATCCAAAACTCTCTTACAGCAAAACAGAATCTTCACATTTGTGTTCCAATTGCCCTGACTCTATTTTCCTTTCACTGTCTGGCTCATAAGCATAGAAAATGGTGAAGATGCTGCAGAGCTCGATGCCAGTAAAATGGAACACTTCCCACACATGGGGCCGCATCATCGACTCCCCTGCTACAGTAAACTGCTCTTTCTTGTCCAGATGCATAAGCATCTAGGCATGCCTCTCCCACTTCAAGATGGGCACATTCTTTTGTTTCTTCTCATGCTTTGAAACACAAGTCCTGAGAAACTTGTAGCAACTCTGTTTGAAAAGGTAATTATACAGAGACACACATACACACTTCAAACTTCTATGATGACCAGGTTTCCGATACCCTGGAAAATTGCACAGATTTGCTGAAGCCTTTGCACATGAAAATAAAATAACCATAAAGGAAAGAAAATTATCTCATTGGGTGGTTTAGGCATATACTTGTCTAGAGGATGACATAAAGCAATTTTGAAATTTTTTTTTATTTATTTTTTAACATTACCATGATTCATTTTTCCCTTTTGAATATGCTGATAGTTGTGAGATATATTCTCATGTCTAATCCTGCCACAGTAAACACACAGCTGGGAGAAACATTCGTATACACTACAAGAAGGATTCTGCTAATTCAAATCATATGAGATTGCATAATGAATTCATTTCCAAGTATTCTAAATTGTATAATAAAATACACCTGAAATATAAATTAAAACCACTTATAACTAGACATACATTGCAAGGACCAACCCCTTGACATTTCCAATAAATAAAAGATGCATGTTTGTCACAAGTTTAACAAGTGGATGTTACGACCATATATTTTTCTACATATGCTAATTACTATACTATGAATAGCCAATAATTGATTAAAAGGTATTTTGTGGATATTAAATATGTGCAAATCATGATCATACAAAGAATTTTAAAAACCCAAAGCCAAAGGCAGAGAGAGAGTGAAAAAAATCACATTCAAATTATTTTAATAAATAAAAAATATATATATTTCCTGTGAAAACTAAAACAAAATGTGTTTTTTATTGCATTTAATGAGACTATGACTGATAATATGAGAATCTAATGTAGAAAACTGCCTTTAATTCACAAACGTGGAGGCCTTTCTGGTTATTGAAATGCTGCCAAAGGCTAAGTTGGTAAATATTCGTAGTGATAGTTTTGAAATTCATGAAGTAAATTAAAAATATAGAGTGGTGTTGAAACCAAACATCTATATTGTCTATGAAAAAATGTTACTGAGTACTCTTAATCTTTTATTTGGTATGTTGAGGTATTTTAGGTTAGTTTAGCAATGGAGTTAGGTAAAAGAAAGAAAAAGCACTACTGAGCTCTCTCAATGCTAAAAGTTATGACTTAGAAACCATCCCATCATTTATCTAGTCAACTCTTCATACACACGCATATATACATATATGCGTGTGTATGAAGAGTTGAGTGTATATGAATTATCAATCTACTGTCTCATATTGGCAAGATAAATATTATTTCCCCGAGACTACAAATGACACAGCAGTGCAAGTCCATCACACCTTTCCCAAGACCACCATAGCAAGTTGGGATCTTGAACCCCTGTCAACTAATTCCCATCTGAGGGATCTTTTTCTGTGATGTTGATTTTATTTACTGTTATGACAATGTTGTATCACAATAGTTTCCTGGGGCTGTCATCTCCAATAGACCATAGGATTGTAATTCTAGGGTTCATTGCCTAACTATTGTTATTATATTCATATTTACTAGCAACATGCCTGATGCATAGCAGACCCTAAACAAATATGCGTTGAATTGAGCTAAAACATGCCTCCTTTGCCAGTTTAACTACATTATGATCCCAGGTATTTCAATAATCTCCATCATGTATGAAAGAGTAAAAGGAAAATGAGGACTGGTGTGAACTGACCTAATACTACCAGGCTACTTCTTTTCTTTTCTGATGTCCTCACTGTTAGGTTAAACATCACCTGATATTAACTCAGTTCAGAGGAGAACAAAGGAAACTTTCACCTCATGACTTTTTTTGTTTTGGCAAGTGCAATTTCCATGTCCCTTTTTCCACCCAAACATTTCTTTTGCCAACACTCAGGAAAATTTTATTTCTCTTGTTTTCAAAACAATAACAGTCACTGGTTCAGCCTGTTGTAATTTCATATCTTCACTGTGTGCTAGAATGCCAGGCATTCAACACAAAGTAAATAAATTCTATTAGCACATGGTTGTTATTTTTATCCCCATAGTCCTACATGTAAGGAAATGTTACAACTCACAGTGAATGTTGCTGGCGTGAATACAAAGACCACAGAAAAGAGATATATATTTATAGTGACAGACACTTTGTGCCTTAAGCTTTATCAGGACATACTTGGGAAAGTCCCTTTTTTACCAGAGTTCATTGTCCTGACTTGCACTTTAGTGGCCCCTGCAGGCTACTGAAGTAAAACTTTAGCTCAAGTAAAAATGATCTCGAAGGCCTGCCCCAGATCTTTGGCTACAGCAATCCTGGGTTCCCACCAGTCACCAGTCTCCTACCGGATTGTGTACTACCAGTCAAAGCAACAAAAAGATGCTAAAAAGTAAACAAACGTCTTTCTCCTCTTCCCCTAAACTAACAACCCCCATTCTTTTAGTACTAGGTGCAGGTATTAATTGACAGTTTCCATAATGCTAATAAAATAAAAATTCCATTGTGTCTGTTGGGATTGAAGCCTGGAAATGGCCTGAAGCAGGGTGTGACAATGGAGTGAGGTGTGACAAACTGTGACTTCAAGCCAAACCCAGCCCTATACCTCCTTTTGTATGGTTCACAAACTAGGATTTCTTTTTCTTTTAATTTTAAAGGGTTTAGTGAAAGAAATTTAAAAAACATGCAACTTGAAGACTTTCAGATAACCACATTTAATCTCAGCCTAGACTCTTTCTAAAGGATAGCAAGTTTTGTTTTGTTTTGTTTTTTCTGTAAAGGGATAGATACTAAATAGTTTAGGTTTTGTGGGGCTTATACATTTGCATATATTTCTGGGTTTTTTACAAGCTTTTAATATAAAAAGTTAAATGAAAAAGCATTTTTACTATGGAGCCTACCGGAAACACAGTTGGGGGCCAGATTTGGCAAGCTGGTAGACCCTGCTGTAGTGGGTGGTTGATGCAGAAAACAGGATGGAAAATGAATCACCACAGGGAGAAAAGTACTCCATCAACCACAAATCCTTCCCACCAGATTCACCTGCCTCGTGCTATTTTAAGTCTAATGATTAAATGTCCACTGTATGTGAGTCAGGATATGTGTTCAGGTCTATGCAATACAGTAGCTAGCTTAACCTGACTAACACAGAAAGAAAAGCTAAGGAAATTTTTCCCAAAAAAGTGACAATTAAACACACATCTGAAGGAGAGAAAGCCATACAGACTCTGTTCCAAGCAGGGGCCCTGAGTCACGAGCATATCTGTCATGTTTAAGGAACAGACAGGAGGTAAGCATTGCCACATTAGAGTGATCGAGAAGGAAAATACCAATATTTGAGGTCATGGAAGAAAGAAACAAGTAGATTGTCTAAAACTTCATGACTTCATGGATTTTTTTTTTTTTACTCAGAGAAAAAAATGGGAAGCCACTGGAGGGTTTTGTGTTGAACAGTGACATGATAAGATTCTAGTCGTAACGGTTTCACTCTGGCTGCTGTACTAAAAATACATAAAGGCAATCAAGTGGCAGACTAGTTTGGAGACTAGTGCAATCATTCAAGTGAAAAACGATGAAGAGTTGGAATAAAATTGTAACAATGGATAAAGTAGAGCCCACAGCACTTGCTGAAGAATTTATATGGTGCATAACAGAAAGAGAGAAGCTTAAGATGACTTCATATATTTTGTCCGGGGCAGAGTGAGTTTAAGAAGACTAGAAGAGGAGTAGGTTTGAAAAATATTAGGGGCTCAGTTTTCTATATGTAAAGCGTGAGATGTCAGATATCAAATATAGATGTTAAGTTAACACTTGGAAATACATGTCTAGAATTCAGGGAACAGATTAATGGGATCCCTTTGTAATCTATATTCTTTTCTGTGACACTGCTCTGACAATTTTTATAGCATAGATATATAATATTTGTGTGCATTCTTCTCCTCTCCTTCTAGTTAGTTTACTCATTAAAGAAGGATTAATGTTTAGTGTAAAAATGATTCTGTGTCCTGAACAGCCCAAAGCACGCTCAACAAGTGGTTTTAAATGAATAAATGGGTGTGTTTATGTGAGTCTACAAACACCAGAGGCAGGGTGTTGCGCAGTAAAGTTGTCGTACTTGTTAAATATAGTCATAGCCTACAGTGCTTCTACTCTCAAACAAACAAACAACACAAACATTTTTAATGAGGAACATTTAAGGTATTTTACAAAATAGTGAAGAGCTTATGTCTAAAAAATTCACAAATTCTCTAAATAATTGCAGTGCTAACTAAAGTTTAAGACTCTTGCTATATAATTGTGATTACAATTATACATATTTATTTTTAAAAGTATTAATAAAGATTATATTCAATATCAACATTTTATGGGAAACTACCACCAATTAAATATTGTATTCCCTCCTTTACCCTTGAGACCTCTTTGTGAAGGTTATGTCACTTAAATAAAGAAAAATATCCCAAATTTTATTAGTTTCCAAGAAAAATAACCACAAAAATTTCAAAGGGAGAAATCACCATCACTCAATATCATAAAAGTTAGTATCTGCTGAAGTGAGTTCACAAAGTGGGTTACCTATGGAATATTTTTATTTTGCCAGGAGTTAAAACAATGCTGTATTTCACAAATGCATTATGGGTTATAATATTCCTTAGAAAAATAAAGTATAGCAGCTATTAGATTATTTATGGTGATTTACAAATGAATTTCAGCATCTTTTTCTGGAGCTTCCTAATGAACACTGCCAGAAACCTTCAAGCAATGTGGTGTTTGTTGCCATTTGCACCTGTGAGTATGCTGCAGGGGGTGGAAATAAAGCATCATGTTTTAAATAGATTAAGGAGTAAGAAGGGATCTTTAGCAGGTTAAGGCAATTACTTGGTTTTCCTGCTGGTGACAGATTTTCATTGTTCCCAACCCTAACCCTCCACACAAAGGGAGTTGCATGTTTATTTGTTTTTCAGCTTGTGCAGCTGACTCATCTCTCTTTCCCCACCCCCTACAACACATGTGCACAACTCCCCCACACAGGAAAGATCCAAACAGCTGCATTTTAGCAGTTTTAAAAATCTATATAAAATAATTATATTTCCTGAGTTTGAAAGTAAATGATACCAGTGGGTTTGGCATATAAATTTATTGTATTTTACCTGTTTTAATGGTTTTTTTTAATTAAAATTGACATTCCATATTGTTTTACATTAGTTCCATGTGTACAGAAAAGGGTTGGATAATTATATAATTTACAAAGCGTTCCCCCAATAACTAAAGTACCCTCTTGTCACCTGATATAGTTATTATAATATTATTGACCATATTCTCTTTGCTGAACTCTACAACTCAATGTGACAATTTCATATCTACCAGTTTGTACATTTTAATCCCATTATCTTTTTTAGCCCTCCCCTCCGGCAACCATGAGTTTGTTCTCTATAAGTCTGGTTATATTTTGTTTGTTAATTTTGTTCTTCAGATTCCACATATAACTGGAATCTTGTGGGACTTGTCTTTCTCTGTCTGACTTATTTCCCCCTAAGTACATCCATTTTTTTTTCAGATGGTAAGAATTTATTCTTTTTCATGGCCAACTACCATTTCATTGTATGTAGGTACCACAAACTTTTTATCCATTTCTCTATCAATGGGGCACTTGGGTTTCTTCCATATCTTAGCTATTGCAAATAGCACTGCAATGAAAATAGGGGTTCACATATCTTCAAATTAGTGTTTTGGGTTTCTTTGGATTTGTATCCAGAAGTGGAATTGGTAGCTCATAATAGTCCCATTACTAGTTTTTGAAGAACTTCCATTCTATTTTCCATAGTGGATGTACCAATCTGCATTGCTACCAAGAGTGCATGAAGGCTCCTTTTTTTCCACATCCTCACCAACACGTTTGTTGATTTATTGATGATAGCCATTTTGATAAGTGTGAGGTGATATTTTGTTGTGGGTTTAATTTTTATTTCTCTGATGATTAGTGACATTGAGCATCTTTTCATATGTCTATGGGACATCCATGTGCCCTCTTTGGAGAAGTATCTATTCAGGTTCTCCGCCCATTTTTTAATTGAATCATTTGGGTTGTTTGTTGTTGAGTTGCATGAGTTCTTTATAAACTTGAGGAATTAACTCTTTATCCTATGTATATCCTTATTGGCAAATATCCTATGTATATCCTATGTATATCCTTATTGGCAAATATCTGGTCCATCTCAGTAGGTTGTCTTTGCTTTTTGTTGATAATTTCCTTTGCTATGCAAAAACTTTTCAGTCTGATGTAGTCCCATTTGTTTATTTTTTATTTGTTTCCTTTGCTCAAAGAGATATATCAGAAAAACTATTGCAAGAGAAATATCAGAAAGTTTACTGCCTATGTTACTTTCAGGAGATTTATGGTTTTGAGTCTTATATTTAAGTCTTTAATCCATTTTGAGTTTATTCTTGTATATGATATAAGAAGGTGGTCTACTTTAAATTTTTGCATGTGTCTGTCCCATTCTTTCAACTTCCCTTATTGAATAGACTGTCTTTACTCATTTGTATGTTCTTGCCTCATTACTCATATATTAATTAGCCAATAGGTGTGGGTTTATTTTTGGAGTCTCTATACTGTTGAATTTATTTATATGGCAGTCATTATGCCACTACCTTCATGTTTTGATTACTATATCCTTGTACTATAGTCTGATACCAGTTGATGTAATACTTCCAACCTGTTCTTTTCTCTCAAGATTGCTGTGGCTATTTGAGATCTTTTGTGGTTCCATACAAATTTTTAGATTTGTTCTACTTCTGTGAAAAACATCATTGGTATTTTACTAGGTATTGCATTGAATCTATAGATTGTTTTTGTTAATACGGTCATTTTGATGATGTTAATACTTTCTATCCATGAGCACAGTATATGCTTTCATTTACTTGTATCTTTTTCAATTTCTTTCTTCAATATCTTGTACATTTTTAAATACAGGTCTTTTACTTCCTTGGTTAAATTTATTCCACAGTATATTTTTGATGCAATTGTAAATGTGATTCTTTTTTTCAGTTTCTTTTTCTGACAATTCATTATTGGTGTATAAAATGCAGCTCATTTCTGAATATTGATTTTGTATCTTGCTATGTACTGAGTTCATTTGTCAGTTTTACTAGTTTTTTTATTTTGATGGAATTTTTAGGGTTCTCTATATGTAGTATCATGTTATCTACCAATAATGACAGTTTTACTTCTTTCTTTCCAATTTCGATGTCTTTTATTTCTTCTTCTTCTTGTCTGATTGCTATGGCTAGAACTTTTAATACTATGTTGAATAAGAGTGGTAAAAGTGGACATCACTGCCTTGTTTCTTTTTTTGGAATTATTTGAAAAGGATAGGTGTTAATTCTTCTTTGAATGTTTGGTTAAATTAAACTGTGAAGCCATCTTGTACCAGGTTTTTCTTTGTTTGGAGTTGCTGGATTACTAAATTGATTTATTATAATTACTTTGTCCCTACTTCCTATTTCATCTTGATTCAGTTTTAGAAGATTCTATGTTTCCAGAAGTTTACCCATTTCCTTCAGATTATCTACCTTTTGGAATATAACAGTTTGTAGTTTTTTCTTTTAATCCATTGCATTTCTGTGGTACCAGTAGTCACTTTTCCTCTTTTATTTCTGATTTTACTTATTTGGGTTCTCCCTTTTTTTCTTAGTGAATCTAATTAAAGGTTGATCAATTTTATTTTCTTTGAAAGAATCATGTCTTGGTTTCATTGCTGGTTTGTATTTTTAATTCTATTTTGTTCATTTCACCTCTGATCTTTATTATATTCTTCCTTCTACTTATTTGGGTTTTGTTTATTTTTTATACTTTTTTTGTTTATTTTTAGGTGTAAGGTTATATTGGTTGACAGTTTTCTTGTTTCTTGAGTTAGCCCTGAAATACTGTGGGTTTTCTCTTGGGATTACTTTTGCTGGGTCCCATAGATATTAAGTAATCGTGTTCTCATTTTCACTAGTTTCCAGATATTACTTGATATACAGTCATTGAATTTACTATTAACGGCTCAAAATGACTATGCCACAATGCAGAAAACTCACATGGCCTAATGGTACTCATCCTGTATCACCTTCCATTTCCTTGGTCAACTGAGGATTGGATAAATCCCCACTGTAAAATAATGCAAAGAAATACATACCTTTTACCCCCAAAGCATTAATCTCAGGTGAAATTTTTATGGTATTTATGTGAGTATATTGGGTCATCTAGAAATTATCCAGCCATGCACTATAAAAATAGAGGCATTTAATGAAGACACACGACTCAAGAAACATTGCACACAGTACAATGATGCCTCAATCCCCTTCAAAGGAGGCACCTTGGGACCTCACACAGTTCTCCCAGACCTCTCAGACCTTTTCCCTCTCTCAAAATATTCTGCAAAATCCTTTGTTGGAATTGCAATCAGCTGCACCCTTATATTTTCCCAAATCTCATAGACAGTCTGAAATCTCTTCCTTTTCAAAGGTGATCTTGGTTTTAGAAAAAGACAGAAGTCACAGGGTACCAAATCTGGGCTGTAGGAGGGGCTGAGTCACCTGGGTAATTTGATGTTTTGCCAAAAACTCTGCACAAGACGTGATGCATGAGCAGGCACATTGTTGTGATGAAGTTTCCAATCACCAGTTGCCCATAGCTGCGGTAGGTTCCGTCATATTGCATCTCTCAACCAATGAAGAACATTGAGGTAGTACTCTCTATTAATAGTTTGGCCTGGAGGGGTGTGCTTATGAGGGATAACACCTACCCAATCAAAAGACACAGGTAACATGGTCTGGATCTTGCTGCGATTTTGCCACACTTTCTTCAGGTGTGGAGAACCAGGCGAATTCCATTGGAATGACTGGGCCTTTGTTTTTGGATCACAGCTGTAGACCCACAATTCATCTCTAGTTATGACCTTCTTGAGGAAGTCTTGTTCATTGGTAGTGGTTTGAATCAGATCATTAGCAACTGTAACATGATGTTCCTTGTGCTCTGGTAGCAGGAGATGTGGAATGAATTTTGCCATGACATGATTCATGCCAAGATCCTGTGTCAGTCTTGGGCACAGTAGGTTTTGGAATCCCCAGATCTGCTTTTAGTTCTTGCACTGTCAGTTGCCAATCTTCGTTAATTGCAGCCTATGTATGTTCAACATTCTCAGGTGTCCTGCTTGTTGCAGGCCTTCCAGAATTATTTGGATTATTTTCAACAGATTTTTGACCATCTTTGAAGCATGTGCCACACTTTTGTTTGCTCTTCACTCATCGAATTGTCCCCAAAAGTCTTCTGAATCATCTGAATGGTTCCACAGAGCAGTGTTCAAGCTTAATGCAAAATTTGATGCACATTCATCATTCTACTTGGTCAGTCACTTTGAATGGAATGGCCACACAGTACATGTGTCTACTGCTCCCATTGACTAATACAGTGAAGTTGTCATTGTTCACACATGCACATTCCAGTCCCCTCTGCTTGGCTGCCAGGTTACATCAATGTTGTACAAACCATTGTTATATTAACAATAGCTGTTTTTTTTCCAGACAGACCTCGTGTCACACAGTATAAAGTAGCTGAATAATTACACAGAACACATCTATTTATTCTTACTTCTGGTATTATCATAGGGTCTATTATCTAATGCTTCCTTGATAAATATTTATTTGATTAATAAATAAATAAATAAATAAATAAATAGTAATTTGCGTGTTCCTCCATTCAGAAACTTATTTATTCAGAAGATCTTGCCCTACCTTCTCCCTGGACTCTTTTTGACTCCTGGAGTCATCACGCAACTGCTAAGCATCTCCCTGTATAATCTTTTCTGTAAATTGAATTAAGTTAATGTTTTCCTACAAAACAAGCCATTAATGAATACTTTAAAAAATGTCATACTCCACTGAACAATTGTATCTATTATAACATAATACACACATTTTCATACTAATTTTTATAGAATTTTGGATATCCTGTCTTTGGTAAAAATGCATCTTCATGGTATAAAACTATTTAAGAAACTCATCTCATTAAACTTACATGCCTTTCCAGGGAACCTAACTGGAAATGATGCTGAAAACAGGTTGTTAGAGTTGCAATAATGCTTTTGATTATGAAGAATTTTTACAATACTTTATATTTTGAAATTAATATTTGTTAACAAAGGTGGTATTTAAAAAAAATTCTTTTATGAAGCAAGGCTGCAGTTGGGTTCTCTGAGGCAGGGTTTAGTGTTCAAGATGCATCTAAGGGAGTACCAATGCCAGTAGCTCAACCTCTGTGGAGGGTAGGGAAATAAAGCAGGTGTGGGCAGAGGGTAAAGTTGGCAGCTTCAGCCAACTCTACTGGGAGCTCTGAAGTTCATTGTCTTGTCACAATTGTCTTGTTTTGGCCCCAAAAGGCTAGCCTTGTATACCGATGCTTTGATCATCAATGCACATGGAGTCTCCCAAAAGAAGTGATCTTGAGGGAGGTATTTCTCTGCAGCAGCAACAATCCAGGAGGCACTGCCAGCCAGATGAAGTTTCCTGACTGCATTTATAGCCATGAGGACAAACATCTGTCCTTGAAGGAGATCTGCATGGCATATCTTCATGTCCATGACTAGTAATTCAGTAATTTATTATTTTGTTATTTTTGTTTTTTTCAAATAAAAATGACTAATATTGAATTCAGACTATGGCTAGATACTATAATGTATTCTAAGTACATTATCTCATTCAGTAGTATAAAAATGCTATAATCTGCCAAAATTGAGCTCCATTTTACACATAAGAAAACTTGAACATTTCACATGTAGATTTCCAAAGGACACGTGAATAGAATTTGGACTCAGAGTCTCTAGCTGGAGATACAGAACTTTTTAACCCTACATTACAAGCTACTTTCCAAAAAGAATGCAAAACAGCATATGAGGCAATAAATCATCTTGAAATCTCAAATGCAGTTTTGGTTCAGTGTACTTGTTTCCATTTAGATTTTATTAAGGTGAATCAAAATTGTATGAAAAAATTTTTCTCTAATTGTGCTATTGGACATGAGAGGGTGACCCTTGTAATGATTAATGTTTGATGTCAGCGATAAGACAAATACAAATAAATACATACAGCCTCATGTGGGTAAAAAAAAAAAAAAAGCCAATATCTCCATTTAAAGTGTTACATGTGTAAATGAGAGATATAAGAAGGCAGAATGATGGAGAGTCCCTAAAATAATCTTTTATATTTATACATCTCCCAGTGACTGATAGTAGATATAATGCTCTTAGTAAAACACACACACACACACACACACACACATACAGTAAAATTGAGTTTTAAGGATCTAATTCTCAATGATAGGTCATGTTTATGAAACAATTTAAAACATATTGCTATGGATTTGGCAGGCATTTAGAAATATTTTATAAATCAGGAAATATACTGTGTATTTATTTCCCTAGAGATATTTTACATAAATTGTAACCAACATTTTAAGAATTAATTTCTAATGTTATTAGAAAAGAAAATATCTAAGCATTTAGAGCTATCAGTGTGTGGACTACTTTCCCACAGGATATAATAGTTGAACCTAAACCTAAAATTATTGAAACCAAGAATGTTTGTAGCCCACATAATAGGTATAGAAAAAGCAGGAAAGAACCAGTTGCCCTAATGGTTCATTTCTATTTCTGAATTCCTACAATGAATGGTTATAAATGACATTAAATAAAAACAGGAAACATTAAATAAATGCAGCTTATTAAATCATTGCAACCCATCAACAACTACTATGTTATTTTATTATAAGCATTACCCATTTTATTATAAATGGTTTCATAAAGTTACCTAAGGGATTTAATATAATATAACAAACAATCTTTAAAAATAAATATATGTGAAAGGACTTGTAATTTTTATATTCCCAAAGAAATTATTTCTAAGATTTTTACATATAATTGTACTCTACTCATACCATCTTTTTAAATATAAGAGGTCTGACTGGAAAAAGTCCAGCCATTGTTAATATAATGAAAACAGTTTGCACAACACTGATGTAACTTGGCAATCAAGGAGAGTGGACTGGAATGTACATGCATGAACAATGAGAACTTCACCGTACTAGTCAGTGGGGGCTGTAGATGGCATTGAGTGAACATGTGTACTGTGTAACCATTGCATTCAAAATGACTGAGCAAGTAGAATGATGAATGTGCATCAAATTTTGCATTAAGCTTGAACATTCCTCTGTAGAAATATTCAGATAATTCAGAAGGCTTTCAGGAACAATGCAGCTAGTGCAGTGCAAATACAAGTGTGACGCAAATGCTTCAAAGATGGTCAATAAAGTGATCTGTTGAAAGTGATCCAGATTCTGGAAGGCCTGCAACAAGCAGGACACCTGAGAATGTTGAACATACATAGGCTGCAATTAACGAAGATTGGCAACTGACAGTGCAAGAACTAAAAGCAGATCTGGGGATTCCAAAACCTACTGTGCCCAAGACTGACACAGGATCTTGGCATGAATCATGTCATGGCAAAATTCATTCCACATCTCCTGCTACCAGAGCACAAGGAACATCATGTTACAGTTGCTAATGATCTGATTCAAACCACTACCAATGAACAAGACTTCCTCAAGAAGGTCATAACTAGAGATGAATTGTGGGTCTACAGCTGTGATCCAAAAACAAAGGCCCAGTCATTCCAATGGAATTCGCCTGGTTCTCCACACCTGAAGAAAGTGTGGCAAAATCGCAGCAAGATCCAGACCATGTTACCTGTGTCTTTTGATTGGGTAGGTGTTATCCCTCATAAGCACACCCCTCCAGGCCAAACTATTAATAGAGAGTACTACCTCAATGTTCTTCATTGGTTGAGAGATGCAATATGACGGAACCTACCGCAGCTATGGGCAACTGGTGATTGGAAACTTCATCACAACAATGTGCCTGCTCATGCATCACGTCTTGTGCAGAGTTTTTGGCAAAACATCAAATTACCCAGGTGACTCAGCCCCTCCTACAGCCCAGATTTGGTACCCTGTGACTTCTGTCTTTTTCTAAAACCAAGATCACCTTTGAAAAGGAAGAGATTTCAGACTGTCTATGAGATTTGGGAAAATATAAGGGTGCAGCTGATTGCAATTCCAACAAAGGATTTTGCAGAATATTTTGAGAGAGGGAAAAGGTCTGAGAGGTCTGGGAGAACTGTGTGAGGTCCCAAGGTGCCTCCTTTGAAGGGGATTGAGGCATCATTGTACTGTGTGCAATGTTTCTTGAGTCATGTGTCTTCAATAAATACCTATATTTGTCATACTACATGACACATATATTTTAATGAAAATGAAAATAAAAAGTAGACGTTGAATTTGGCACAGGCTATGTAGTTTGACTACAGATTATGTGTTATCCATGTGTGTCATATATACTTCCTTCTTTGGATGCCTATAAACATTGCTCTTATGAAGATTCATGATATTGTCATGTGCTTGTGCCAAGTATATTCACAAATTAAAAGCAGCAAGGAGATAACGATGGCCAAAAGCTATTTCTACTCAAGTGATGTTAATAAGAGCATGATGTTTTTGTTTTAACTGTCAGAAATTGCTTTAACTGTCACAAAACTTTTTAGCATATATTTATGACTACTTTGTACTACTACATAGGACATTTCTCACACACATCATAAGAGCATTATTTTACAAGATACAGAGGAGAATACTGGACAGCTTTGTCTTTTATATGCACATATATACTCTTCCCCTTCACTCATTTTCTAGTCATTGCAAGACAATTTCCCAGCTTCTTTTCTATTTCCCGTATAATCTTACAGTGCTCCACACCCTCTGTGCTTCAAACTCTTGTCTTGCAAATCTAGGTATTGGTTGAATTACTTCCAAGTCAAACTGTATCTCAAGGCTGTTTGGCAATTTCTCAAGAACACTTCGGTCTAAACATATTACTACAGCTTTTTCTCTGCCTTCACTATCTACATAACAACAAATGACATTCTCTCCTCCATGTTTCTCCTTTTCTTCGGTTACTTTTCTTTTTAATTCATTTTTTATTAAAGTATGTTGACATGTAATATTAGTTTCAGGTATAGAACAAAATGATGTATTACAAAGTGATCACCACAATATGTCTAGTGACCATCTGTCATTCTACAAAGTTATTATTATACTGACTATATTCCCAGTGCTATACATTACATTACTACAGCTTATATTTTATTACTTAAAGTTTACACTTCTTAGTCCTCTTCACATTTTTCACCAATCCTCTAATGCCCCCCTGGACACCAGCAGTTTGTTATCTATATTTTAGGCTGCTTCTGTTTTGTTTTTCTTGTTCTTCTGCTTGGTTTTGTTTTTTTAGATTCCACGTGTAGGTGAAATCACAGAGTGTTTCTCTTTCTCTGACTTATTTCATTTAGCATAATAACCTCTATATCAATCTACATTGTCACAAATGGCAAGATTTTGTTGTTTTATGGCTGAGTCATATTCCATTGTATTAATGTATGACATCTTTATACATTCATCTACTGACAGACACCTAGGTTGCTTCCTTGTCTTGGTTATTGTAAATAATGCTGCAGTAAACACAGGAGCAGATATATCTTAGAATTAGTGTTTTTTCTTTGAGTAAATATCCAAAAGTGGAATTGCTGGGTTTCATAGTTTTATTTTTAATTATTTTGGAGAGTGTTCATACTGTTTTCCATTGTGGCTTCGCCAATTTACAGTCCTACCAAGAGTGCATAGGGTTTCCTTTTCTCTGCATCCTTGCCAACAGTTGTTGATTGATTTTTAGATAAAAGTCATTCTTACGGGTGTAAGACATATCTCATAGTGGTTTGTATTTGCATTTTTATGGTAGTGTGATTGAGCCTAATTTCATATGTCTGATAGCTGTCTGTATCTCTTCTTTGGAAAAATATCTATTGAGGACCTTTTTGATTGGATTATTTGTTTTCCTGACATTGAGTTGTGTGAGTTCCTTATATATTTTGTATATTAACCTCTTATCAGATATATCACTAGCAAATATTTTCCCTCATCAATAAGTTGTGTTTTTGTTTTGTTGATGGTTTCTTTTGCATTTCAAGAGATTTTTAGTTTGCGATAATCCCATGTGTTTATTTTTGCTTTAATTGCTGTTGCCTGGAAAGGCATACCCAAAAATTATTGCTCAGAATGATGTCAAAGAGCATGCTTTTTTTTCCAAGAGTTTTATGCTTTCAGGTCTGACAGTTAAGTCATTAATCCATTTTGAATTTTATTTTTGCCTATAGAATGAAAATGTGGTCTCATTTTTATTTTTTATGTACCTATCCAGTTTTCCCAACCCCATGCATTAAAGAGATTGTCTTTTTCACACTGTATATTTTTACATTCTTTTCCATAGATTAATTGAACATATAAGTTTATTTCTGACCTCTCTATTCTGTTCATTGATTTATATGTCTCTTTTTGTGCCAATACCATTCTCTTTTGATTGCTATGCATACCTTTGTAGTATGGTGTAAAACCATACTATAGGGAACATGATGCATCTATCTTTATTCTTCTTTCTCAGGATTACCTTGGCTAGTTGGGAGTCTGTGGTGATCTAATGTAAAATTAAGTATTCTTTGTTCTAGTTCTGTGAAAGAAAAGTCATTTGTACTTTGATAGGCATTGTATTGAATCTGTACATTGCTTTGGGTAATATGGACATTTTAACAATATTAATTCTTTCTATCTATGATAAATATTTCTATTTGGGTGATATTTAATTTATTTCATCAGTATCTTATATTTTTCAGAGTATAATTCTTTCACCTCTTTAGTTAAATTTGTCCCTAGGTAATTTATTCTTTTTGATGCAGTTTTAAATGAAATTGTTTTTATCAGCTTCTCCTTCTAACAGTCCATTTTATACAGTGTGTATAAAAGCAACAAATGTCTTTATATTAATTTTGTATCCTGAAACATTTGTAACCTCGGAAACTCTTTAGCTCCCCTTTAATTCTTAATAATAACCTTACTGGGTGGAGTATTTTAAGTTGTATATTATTTTTCTTCAGCTCTTTCATTACATTCTGCCACTCTCTTCTAGTCTGAAAAGTCTCTGCTGAGAAATGTACTGATTGACTCATGGGGTTTCTCGTGTATGCAATTAGCTGTTTTCCTACTGCTGCCTTCAAAAACATTCTTTTTCTTTTTTAAAATTTACCATCTTAATTAAACATGCTTTGATGTGGATCTCTTTGGATTTATCTTCATTTGGGCTCTAATAATTCCCTAGAGTTGGCAGTTGCCTTGCAATTAGTAAATAAATTTTTTTCACATATAGTCTAGGTGCTCTTTAAAATGCTGTTTTATTGCTGTGCTTCAAGGCAGGAAAGTCTTCATACAAACCCCTTTGTGATATCCTTTCCCACTTTAGGTTGCTCCTTCTCTATGGAGTCACTCTCTCATTTCTTGTGCAGAAGCTGTTCAATCTATCTTCAGTTGTTTTTCAGGAGGAATTGCTCTATATGTAGGTATATATTTTGTTGTACATGAGAAAAGTTGAGTTCTGGGTCTTTTTCTACCCTGCCATATTGGACCTGACCTCTTTTTGTGTTTCTTTGTGCATCAGTGCTATTCATCATAAGTTTTCCAAGAATAAAAACATTTTAAATTTAACTTATTTTTCATTAGATTTAATTCAATGGTGCTAACTCTTACTGTGAATAATAGAAAATACAGTAAAATTCTGTTTCCTGAAGAATCTCCACTTGTGTCTGTTTTCTCATAATACACTTTAATAGCAATTCAATAGTGAACCAAATAATTCCTTTGATATTAGAAACATCTTATCGTCAATTTAGAGAAAACCATATAGGTTCTCCCTGACCCATGAATTTATATTTTCTGTCACGTAGTCTGACTCCAATTTGTAGCCTGACCTATAAAAATATCATGTTATTATTTCTAAACACACCTAAAGATTTTAAAAAATAGATTTATGGATGACAAACACTGCTGTCTAGATTAAGCTCTCTTGGCATGACTCTGGAAGCCTGCCCAGCTGACAATGGTGGAAATTTAATTTTTGCCTAAGTGGAACCTTAGGTAGAATTGACTCTCTGAAAACTTCAGAGGCAAAAAAAACTGGTGATAATTTTATTCAGGTGGACAATTTTTTAAATTCCAACAAATGTAGAGTAGAATGTAAAGAATTTAAAGAATAGTTTATTCTTATTGCAGGTATTATATTCAGGAAGTATGTAACTTCTCCAGCATAGATCTTTATTGTTGAACAAAACTCCTAATTTTCTTAGAAATATCCTTTTTGCAATTTGACAACAGAATGCTACATAATAAGAGTTTGTAAACAGAAGTACAGAAGTCAGTTAAACTTTCCTTTTTAAAATACCATCTATCTCATCACCACCATGGCTAAATCATTTCTTTAATACTGAGTGGTTTATTATTATTATTTTTAAATTCCAAGAGTAAGACATCTAAATGTGAGATAGGTAAAAATAGAATAGAGGTGATTTATTTTCTTTCCTTCTTTAATTTTTTTTTCAGTTTAAATATAAACAGTTTCATGGAATAAAAAACAATTTTATCTCTAACATACATGATTTATTGTATCGACAAGGTGGTCAAAGCACTGGTTCTAACATCACGGTAAATAAAGAAAAATAAGTAAATGAATGGGGTTGAAAAACTTAGAAAGTTTGTGCTGAGCTTAGCTATTTTTTGTATGTGCACAGTGGAAAATTAATAAAGATACATTTGATGGCCAAGATTTCTATTACTTTGAAATACTGAAATGTAGGTAAGTACACGGGAGTGTATTTTAAAGCACTATTACTGGAATATCTTGTCTTTTTAGGAAATAAATTCAGATTTATTTGTTTCATTAATGAGAAACATAATCTCATTTAAGATTGTTCAAAGCATACTCCAATGATAAGGCATATACAGCAGTTTTGCTCCACAGAAATTTAATTCTACCTCATAAAGAAAACACTACTTAAAATGCAATCATTCTAAAATTTCTTAGCAAATAGTTTCTCTAGCATTGGCCCAATTTCTTCATAAATGCATTTAAGTTACCAATTTTATTAAGACTTCAGGCAATTTGTTGGCAAGAAGAAAACCTGCTAAAAACAAACAAACAAACAATGAGTGTTGTGTTTTTAAATAAATTTTGGTTTGCTTAAGCTGTTTAAAAATTGTTTGGAAGAATTCAAACTTTGTTCAAGCTTTGAGAGTGATGATTTCTGTCAGAGCACCCCCTCTTATGAGATTTCAACTGAATTACAGCCTTTGGACTGGAAAAAAATTATTTTCATAACCATTGCATTAAACATTTCTTTTATTATGACTGGGCTTTAATAAGTAAAAAGTAAAACTCAGCCTGAATACTTAATATTTTTCTATAAAAACTATTTGGAAAAAATAAATGTAAGATAAATTGCAATCCCTGAGGAAATAATTTTTATTGTCAATCTGGCTTCACATGCCAAAAGACTATGCATCATCTACCAATGAACTATGAAAAACTTCATAAAGAAAACAAACAATGCATTCCTTTGTGATATTTTGTGTGCCTGAATACAAACTACTAATCACTTAAAATTTCAATCTGTAGAGATAATTAATATATGAAAATTAAAGATGAGAGGGAAAGGTGCAGGATTTCTTATTCAAAATTGACACTGAACCTCTTAATAAAGCATGGAAAATGTTGAATAATGTCAAAGGGTCACATATCTAGAAAATATTTTGAGAAATCATCTGGTGCTATAGCCTTTAAAAATGACTGATTTTAACTTTCTGCCTTTGCATGTCAGCTGTATAGATCCCTACATTATTTTTATTTTTAAAGACTAAATAAGCCAAAAAGAAATCATATCATACTTTGACCACCCATTCTATCTCCAAATTCTAAAAACTCCTCCTTACTATATGTTTAACCCAAATCTGTCAGGTAGCATATTTTTCCCATTTATTCTCATTATGGAAAATAGCTAATTACTATAATCAATTAGCTAGCACTGTATTTTTTTAAAGCTATTATAAAACCACTTTTTAATCACCTCGCTTCCAAACTAAATAATCCCAATTCCTTTAACCTATTCTCAAAGGTTCCATTTTATACTCTTTAATCATCTCTGTGGCTCTTCTTTAGATTCCCCACAAATTCCCAATGTCCCTAAGAGGCTTTGGAACCCAAAACTCAGTAATAATTTGTTTCTCTTTCATCTGCTGTCGTGTGGTGGGAGTTGTGGGTTTGGCTTGTGCTATAACCTAGATTGTAGACAACTTAAGGGTAAACGGTTTCTTTGTTTAAGAAGCATTTTCTTTTTGCTGATCATAATTTCCTACAGAATTATGTATATAATGGATGCTTGCCCATTCATTTTAAATTTTGTCTTGTTTAATTTACTGTTTTAGTCTCATTATCATTGAATAGAGAAGAACCAATTCTTGGCCCTTATGTTACATAAATTTATTGAGACTCTCCAGCCCTGTTTCTTATTTTTGATTTTTCATAAAAAAGTCAAAGGCTCTCCATTCCATTTAGAAGTCCCTTGACAGAAGTTCTATATAGTGTGAAAATTATCAAACATTACTTTAAGTTTTATATTTGTCTTTGTAAAAAAGGAAAGGTGTATTTGTTATTAAATATTTGCCATCTTCTTTTCAAAATGAAAATGCATGATCTTGTCAATGCAAGCTACAATATAGACATTTGAACGGGGAGAAATCCCCAAATCAATTCATTTATTTTTCTTTGAATTAAGTGTATTTGTACTAAAACTGACTAGTTAGAACACATGGCAAAACCAGCACAAGCCTAGAAGTAGCATTTATTACTGTTTGGTAAAGGACTAAAGGAAAATAAGCTGCCTATTGAGCATGGAATCTGGACTCTCGGTGTAACAGTGATAAATCACAGAAAATATGCATTATGAATCTTATAATGAATTTACCCTAGAAAGAACTTTGGGAAAATTGATTAAAATATTGGCTTATGTTAAAGACATAAAAAGAATAAATACTTCATATATCTTAAATTATTTATCATAAGCACTTTCAAAATTTATATTCATAAAAGTCAGAAATTGTAGATTTTGAATTTTTAATTAAAAACTTATGTATTGAGTTCCTGTGATATGGCAGAAACAGTTCTAGATTATGGAGATAGAGCAATAAACAAACAGACAAAAATCTCTGCCTTCATGAAAGTTAAATTTTATTTATTTATATATATGTATGTGTGTATATATATATAGAGAGATATATGTATGTGTAGGTACATAAATATATAAATATATATATATATTTATTCATAGTTAACATATGTCAAAAATAAACATGTAAAGCAAGTAGGAGGAGTTGGAAATGTCAGGATGGGCAGATTGCTTTTACATAGAGAAGTCGGGAAAGGTCTCTCTGATATGACACTATATTAGCAGAGACCTGAAGGAAGTGAGGGAGTGAATCTTTCTGAGTCCTAGACAAAGACAATTTCTAGCACAAGAAATAGCAAATGCACAAACTATGATGGTAGAGATATTTAAGAAGTTCAAGAACCATCAAGGAAGCCATTGTGACTACAGAAGAGTCAACGAGAGAGAGCATTTGAGAGCAGCGTGATTGTGGAAGCACAGTTAGATCACGCAGGATCTTCTAAGCTCATGGTCATGACTTTGACTTATACTCTTACTGAGATGAGAAGCCATTTAGGACTGAGTCAAAGATTAATATAATGGATCTTTACTTTTTAAATAACTCCTTTGGTAACTGTTTGGCTCATAGACTGCAGAGTAGTAAAGTGTGGAAGTATTGAGATCAGTTACAAATCTATTGCAACAGTTTAGATGGGAAATGATGATGCTCCAGAATGTAGTGACAACAGCAGAGGAAGTAAGAAGTTGTCAGAATCTGGATATGCCTCAAAGTAAGAGTTGACAGATTAAGCCAAAAAAAAAAAATATTCCATAGAGTAAGTAAAGGTGTAATCATGAGCCAGGCTTGAGAAACAGCAGAATCAAGGATTATTATAGCTTGGGGTTTGATCAATATTTTGTCAGTCTCAGCCTATTGATGGTAGTGCTCTCAGCTAAATGCCTGAAGCACTGGCCTGGCCCATATACTCACAGCGAATCTCCACACACGTTTCCCTAATGAGAGCCAGCCCCTGTGCTTCTTATTGTGACCATAAGATGAACTTCAACAGGGAACTTTGAAAAACAAAATGTATTACTCATACATTTTGGAAGGTAACTGAATGCCCGAGAGCAATCTCGGTGGTGGAAGTGAGGAGGAAGGACCTGGGGCTCTGCCTTTATTAGGGTATGCGGGTAGGAAGTCTGGGGTTTGTAGAGTTGGTAATTATTGGCTAATTTGAAGCATAAGAACAAGAATTAAAGCATGAGAGAGTGGAGGCAAGGTCACACAAGCAGTCAGTTATTTAGGTCACCTAGGGTTTTCTGAAAGGGCAACTTTGTGGATTGAGGGCAGATTTTTTGGTTGTTTTACTAGTATCTGTGTCATACAGCTGGAAATACATTTATTCAATACATGTCTTTTGAAGAGAATGCGTTAGTAATCATGAGCTTAATGTCCGGCACTTAGACTACAACCAACTCTAAAAGGATGACAGAGATACAATAATTGTCATAGGAAAGGTTGAGTAAAGATCAGTTCTTTACTTTTGAAAATCAGTTGTCTGTATCCGTATTTATTTATTCAGTTCCATTGGTCCACCTGACTATCCTTCCACCAGTACTACACAGTATTGATAAGTCTGTGTAGCCATAAATAAGTCTTAACATTGAGTATTGTGACTTCTCTAACCTTATTGTTCTTTTTCAGAAATTTTAAAATATTTTTTGTCATTCCATATCCATTTTAGAATCATCTTATCTGTACCTTCAAAAAAATCTTGTTGGAATTGTGATAGCAATTGCATTAAAACTATAAATCTTTTGGGGGAGTTGTATCATCTAATACAGTTTGGGATCTGACCCCTTCTATTCCATTTTCTAGAAAATATCATATAAACAGTGTTATTCTTTATTTAAAAACTTTGTATGATTATGTTTTAAAAGGTCATGGTGGGAGAATACATTAAGGAAGTGTACAAGTAAGACAGAATTAGGGAGGAAACCTTAGAAGTTACTTTCCTGAGACATAAAGCTGTCTTGGACAAGCAGCTAATAATAAGGATGGCAATAGAAAACTAAATGTATATAATACTTGGAATGCAAGCTGGTACATGGTAGATAATCAATCAATGTTAGCTTCTTCTCTATTTTTCCTTAGCATAATTTTCTTAGAATAATTATAAATAAATCAGACTAATCCACTAAATTACAGGTTGGCAAACTATAGCCTGTGGGTTGCATGCATGTTTTTGTAAATAAAGTTTTATTAAGACACAACCATGCCCACTTTATGCCTATTGCCTATGGCTCCTTTTGCACTACAATAGCAGAGTTGAGTACTTGCAAAAGATGACATATGGCCTGGGAGCCTAAAATATTTATTATCCAGTCCTTCATGAAAAATAAATACCAACCCTGCTGTAGATAAGTCTAAGTATGTGAATGATATACTGTTGTTAATTTATATGGAAGGGCATTTAGCAAAACATTTTCTGAAGAATGAAAGCCAATATCCTTACGGTTTCTTGCAACGACCTGCCTCACCTGTTATCTCACTCCCACCCTGGCCCTAATACCCCTCTGACCTCAGACTAATTCTTCTGGCATCATTCACTCCATCTCAGCCTCCTTGCTCTTCTATAAAGGTCCAGATACATTTCCTTTTTGGGATCTTTCTCTGGAGATTTCCTCTGGCTGAAATTTTTCTTCATATGTCACATGTTCCCATGACTCTTCCCTCATTTGTTTCAATACTCTATTCAAACTGCCTTCATCATTTCTTCATGAGGTCTACCCTGACCACCCTATTTTTATTAGATTTAGGGAATTCTATTCTCTAAAACTTTAAGAATTCCCAAGTCTCTAAATCATTTGAGTTTAACAAATCCTTTAAAATTAGAATAAAAATTCTATGTATATGTATGCCTAGACTTTATCATCCCCCAGCATAAATCTAACCATTTTAAATTGTTTAAAACCCCCCTTTGCTGCATGAAACCTAAATTCTTCAAGTACTATGCAATTGCTAAAATATGAGTTGATACAAGTGAGAAAACAAGTCATGGTCTTGAATTTTTTCTAGTCATTATTTCTGTAACTATTCTATTGGCAACTCTAAAATATGAATTGGATTAGTACTAAAGAAAGAAAAGCTTAGGACAAAAAGGCTGAAGGGGTCGATGATACATTTTTGTACGAAAAAACTATTCTTTCATACAACGCCTGACACATAGTTGGCTAGCCATAACAATTAGCTTTATTCCACAAAACTCGCATTAGAAAAAGTAGCATTTCCATCCCCACCTCATCCCTGAATTCAATACAAGCATTATCTCCTTTAGCTAAATATCAGTCTCATATTGTGAAGTGTATAAATGACCATAATATTTCTATCTGAGAATGCCAGTTGAAGAATGACAAGAAGGGAGAAAGGAAGATATCAGAAAAGTAAATCATACTTTTATCATCTCATTTTGAACTTAAAGTTCAAGAGGCCATTTTTAATATTTTCTCATTTCACCAAATTACCTATTATAATGTCAGCCTTAAAAAATGATAGAGTAAAAGGTTTTGCTTCCATGAAGACATCATTTTTTCTATAACCTAGTTTATTTTGTTTAAATTATGCCTTAAAATACTCAGAAAAAAACACAAAAGATCTTGACCTATTGAAGAAAGTGAAACACTGGAATATCCATAGACCAGCAATTTTCAACCTGTGTGCTATAAGAATTTTTAAAACATGCAATACCTGACTATTTAGTCAGGGGGCACTGATCTCTTTTCCATTAGATTGTCAAATTAAAAAAAAAACTGACAACAGTCAACACAATAGCCTTCTGGTGTAAATGAATCAAAATTAAGCCTATTTTTGTCATATCACGAAAAAATGTAATATATTTTTGGTGTGCTGTGGAATTTTAGTAATTAGTTTATGTGTGCCATGAGATGAAAAAGGTTGAAAATTGCTGCCTTAGACAAGCCAAATTGTAAAACATAGAATATAGTGAATACTTTTCGTCAGTTAGTCTATGTAAATTAACTTGTACTTCTTGGTAGAGAAAATCCAAATCAAAAAACAAAAAATAGTGAAGCTGGTTGCTAAAGAAACCATGTCCCAATTGGAAAAGAGCCAGTCATGGGCTTTGATATCATTGAAGGAAGCCAGTCCATAGTCCTGTTTTACCTCTCATCTGCTTGGAAACAAGGAGTAAAATCAGACAAAGACTGGAAAGATATTATTTAAAGCAGACCACGGAGGAAGCAGAAAATGTGCAACAGGCAGTCAAATAATCTTGAAGAATTGCATGGATAGGTAAAATATTATGATAAAATCTCAAATTAATAAGGACATTGCTGTTGACAAACATTTCGTTGTCTCTTTCATTCCTGTAGCTCTACAGTTACTAACTTCATAAACAATCTTCCACTGTTTCCTCTCCGAAACCACTCCCTGCCCAGTCTCCTTCAAAGTGAGATCATTTTTTTCTTTCTGGTATTTTTCACATTTTTCCTCCCTCCTTTCCATTCCCACTTCTATTTATCATACTCCAGAGCTTCATCAATTCACATTTGTATTTTGGCAACAGATTGCTAGCTGGTTTTCTTGATCCCGGTCCACTGTCTACTCCAACTATAATCTCTCTTCCATTTCCATTAGATTTAAATTAAATTGCACAACATATATGAAGCATTTAGCACAGTGCCTGAATTAAATATATGTTAGTAATTTTATTATTTAGTTTAGCAAACATATCAAATAGCATTTCTTGTAATAGGACCAGTCACTGCTTATATTGTATCCATACAGCCATGTGTGTGTGTGTGTGTGTGTGTGTGTGTGTATGGGGACAGCAGAGAATAGTGGGGGGGGAGAGAAACTCCTAAATAGAAATCCACTGATTAGCTTCAAGGACTTTGGATACTCTGAAATTTATATATATATATATATATATATATGCATAAATGTATATACATACAAAATGTGGACATATATCCAAAATGCATGTATATGTACATTTTCACTTATATGTGTGAATGGCTCCAAAACCTAAACCTAGGCACTTTCAGACCCTAACTAGAACTTCTAGTTGCAACTCTAGCATTAGAACCCATCCTGCATCTCAGCAGCAACCCTGAATCTTAAATCCCAAGTGGCCTCCTTCTTTCAGTCAATAGAATTTTTCACTATTATAAGCTCTGCATGATGAGGCTTCCTGCCTATCCAGCCTGATTTACTCATTGCACACCTTCCCACAGCAATGAGACTGGTTCCTTCCTTGTTACATTCACCTTTTCTCTCCTTGTCTCCATCACTTGCTCATGCTTTGCCCCAAACCTTGAGTAGAACTATCTTTCTACTCCCCTGTCTTTAAACCCATATTGTCCTATGAGACTGACATCAAGTTATTCTCTTCCCATGGAAACGCCTCTTATTTCATTAATTACTGATCTTGCTTTTTCTTCTTTCACTAGGGAAAATTCACTACTCATCTTAAGAGGTGAGAGGCTTGCCTAGGTAGTTGACTAAATAATTGGAACTAATGGGTAAGAAATTGGATAAATACAGGAAGATTAAAAAAATTTTAAAGAATAAGAAAGATGAGGAGATACAGACATCATTTACTTAAACTGTTGTAAAGCCTCTACTGACTTAATTGGTAGCTAGTCTAGGCCAAAAAGAATTATTATTCTATCACCCACTGTGCATATGAACTCTACATGGAACTCTACTCCAAATACCTAAGAAACGTTGGAAGTTTTCTGTGTGCCAAGAACTGAGGTAAGCTGTTTTCTACACCATATCATTTAAATCTAATGACAACCCTATAATATGCCATTACTATATTATTTGTATACCAAATTATCAGATGAGAAAACAAAATTTTAAGAAACTAAAACACTGTCATACTTTCAGTAGATGGTGGGGCCAGGACTAAAACCCTGGGTTTCAAAGCCTATGCTTGTAATTATGGATCCTATTTATGTGTCTTTCCAAGATCTACAAATGATAGCAACATTGTTTTCCACTTGTACATTGGTTTTATTATAAATTCAATCTTAAGTTTTTAATTTGCCTAGAAACATCCTGATGCAGAGGTGTTCGATCAGGACAGAGACGCCCTGAGATGCTTGCTTAGAGGCCATCCTGAACTGCATCAGCATGGCGATGACTCCTTGTCAGTCTTCCTGCCGCAGAAGGCTCCTTTTGCCACCTCTTATTATCCTGAATCCCACTGTTTATTAAATAGGGGTGCTTCTTTCTGAAGGTTTTGATTTTACAACATTTACTTAATATGAAGGATTTTTGTTATTTTGACTGATTCCTAATCTACTGATCCTGAACATAGGCAAAAATAAAAAGGGAGTAACTGTGTTTCCAAGATTTTGGAGGAAAGCCCAGGTCAAACGCAGGATGAGAGAATTTTTGTGCCTTTTTTATTTTTTCAGCTAAGCCTACGTAAAAAATATAGCCTCTTTGAGTTAGTAGTATGAAGGCGTCAAGAGCTTTCCCTTTTTCAGTAGCCCTCTAGGGGGAGACAGGGAGCAGGAAGCACCTGTTGACTGGGAGGACTATTTCATTACTGCAGGTGCATGATGTTAATAGAAACCAGACCTTTCGTTACTAAGCTTACTGTGGTCTTTAACTTATCTACAGACAATGCACCCCCTTATTGTCTACACAGGAGTGGCCAACTTCCTCTAACCCCACCACTGTACGTCAATGCTAGGTCAGGATCTCCACATCGTATCCCTAGGTTACTTGAACAGGCAGGCCTGTATCTTCTGTATTATACAGGAGAACCCAAGGAAGACACAACAAAGTAGCCCAGTAACAAATTAAAGGTATGAAAATATTTTTCATTGAAAATTCTAAAGTCACTGCCCTAAGATTCCAGTATTTTCTTGTAAGTTACACTGTTACTGAGGCTGCTTTCCTCTGAACATTGGAATATATGGAAATGTCATCGGCAAAGGGTAGAAGGCAAGGAACACTTGCTAGGAGAAAAGGTTAGTAGAATGACTTGTAGAATTTAGAGCAAGAGAATCTGAACATAACATCCCCCAACTCTATGAACTGTTTCTTATCAAAATTAATGAGTTGTGATCAAGTTGGATAAATGAGTAGCTAACTAATAAAAAAAAAAAGCAGTTTTCCCTGTTCCCTCCAAGTTGGAAAATACATCTACTTAAAGTACACTAACTCTATCCAAGAAGCTGTCAGCTGGGACTATCAGGATGGCCTCTCAAGACTTGACCCATTGCCCGGGAGTCCAATGCATGACCTTGATCTCATGGTAAAATAGTATCTATAAATAATGCATTAAGCATTTTCACATGCAAGCTCAGTAACGTTCTTCATATTTGCTCGTGAGTTCATGCTGCTCCTTATGATACTGCTCCAGGTTTCTGGGTAGTAACCTTTAAAAGGTGATTACACACTTTCTTTTAAAATGAGAGCATCGTACCTATGAGTTCCAGTATAAAGTCTAGGCTGTGTGAACTGAGAGTGAGAAAAGATGACATTCCTGTAACATCAAGTTAAATGCCTGATAAGTTTGTTTTGATAAAACAATTTAACTATTTCACTACTTTATATGCAAAATGAATTAGTGCCAATCAAAGTAAAGCGTTTTTGTTTTGTTGTTGTTGTTATTGGTTTGTTTGTTTTGCATATTTTTCTCAGATGTTTCCCACTTGGTAAAGCATTCTGGGGTTCTGGGTTAGCTGACCATGAATATTTTAAAGAAACTGATTTTGTCTCCCTGCAAATCCTCAGCAGATTTTTAGATTTACACAAACACAATGAAAAGGGGTCCTCCTTGTAGCAGGAGGCTTGGTGTGGTTTTGGTCTCCTTCCAGTCATCCTATTCATTGTTAATGGGCAAGCCGCACAGGGCTCTGAGCTTGCATCTGACCATCTCTGTCTGGAAAATCCAGGTTAATGCTGCATAAAAGCAGAGCCAATCTGCTGGAAGAAGCATAGCATCTGAGAAAACATAAGCAACTGGCATGGCTGAAATTTCTTTTCTCATAAATCTACCTTTTCCTCCTCATTTAAGCTTATATTTTTGGCCCATCAAATTTCCTTTTATAATTAAACTATATCTAAAAACTGGTAACAAAGAAACAGACCAGAGGACTTTCCCCCTCTACCCACTTCAAAGAAGACTCCACAACAGCCGAGTTTTCAATATCATTTAATATGTGTTTTTCTTATCAGCTTTAATTGTATATCAGCTTTTCTGAATGAACCTTGTACAAAATGAACGAATTTATCTGCATGTTTTATTCTGTATTATTTTGGACAAGGAAAGGTTGTATGTGGGGGTAGAGGAGAAATGAAATGGACTCCTAAACTAGGGTATTACTGCCATCTAGTGTGGTGTGCTATAACCCAGAGGGGAAGAAAAAAGAGTATCTAGGAGACAATCCAATTTAACATTGCACAGTGTTGAAGGAGGAAAGAGGACACTGCTCAGAAGACATACTCACCACACTGGTACAGCCACCATGTAATAAATTCACTTGCTATAAAGGCATTAGTATGGTCAAACAATCCAAAGTAGTCTATTTCTTCCAGCAAAATGGAAAAACTCTGGTCAATTCTAAAAAGCAAGTTTTTTATGAGAAGGCACGTTCAGACTGTAAAGGTTATTAAACACCAAGAATGATTTATTCAAGAGAGGAATGTCCACATCCTTTGAAAACAGGCCAGAGACTCATATGTCCACAGCTTTCTGTAAGGATGGTCACGTCTGCACACAGCTAGGCAGACAGTTTTGATGGCATCTTAGTTTTCCTTTCAAGCCCTCTGATTATATAAAATGAAAATACTATCTGTCATTCATGCCCATAAGCCATGCATAATGTATTTGTTGCTGACAGATATATGACGTTGGTGAAGATTCACTGTATAGGATTCTAAACATTAAAGCTAACCACAAAGCATGAGAAATGATACATGCAAACCTGGCCAAAGATTTTTATGTATTTTTTGCTTCTCATGGCACAAAAATATACATAAAAGGCCAGAAAAATGGATGGGGGGAACATTGTACTTCTATAGCCTTCTATAATTCTTCTTGCTTTTCAAAGTTTTGTTCAGTTGTGGTACAGATTAAATCAGTTATTAGCTGGTGTCTTTGTAGCAGATTCCAGCACCATTTATGTGACTCATCATGCAACAATTCTTTTTTTTTAAATCCTCACCCAAGGATATTATTTCTTACTGATTTTAGAGAGAGAGAGAGAGATATGTGAAAAACATCAATTTGTTGCTTCCTACATGTGCCAGGACGAGGGATCATACCCAAAACCCAGGTATGTGCCCTGACTGGGAATAGAACCTGTAACCTTTTAGTGTACGGGACAACGCTCCAACCAACTGATTCACCTGGCGAAAGCATCATGGCACAATTCTTCATCTTTTATTTCACTAACTATAACCACCCCCCACCCCTGCTAACACATACATATCCTTGACCGTGTGGTGGATTTGTGACCTTATAAGCTAAAAACTTTTGCGCCATGGTTATATTAGAAACTTAAACTCTAAAGCCTCGTAAGGCAGAAACCTGCAGAGTTAACAAGAGCTAATTTGAAAAATCATAAGTGTGAAATCTAAGCTCAGAGGAATTTTAAGTTATTACTAATGTCAAAGTTTATTTTCTTGCATTACTCAATTTATTTTACCGTATTTTTAAAGCATTTCAAAGGTCTCTATTTAATTATATTTATAATTGCCAGTTCCTTCTTGAATTTTCAATTTTGTATTTTCATTGCTTGGATGCAGTATCCGATTAATCCTAACAGTCTGTTTCTCTTTTCTTTTCCTTCTTCTGTTGTGATGCATCCTCTCACATGAGTGGCAGGTGCTGATGTACTGGACGCTTTCCATGAAAAGGGTTATTAATGATTGAAACTTGCTGTGCTACTGTTTGCATCCCAACACCATTTTATTTACTTCTGATGGGTACCTGAGTTTTGAGAAGGCAGAGATCACTTCCTATTCAGTATTCCATAGATGGTATAAAATTGCTGGATGAGACTCACGCAGAAAGTGCCCCCAGGACCCGTGCTCAGAGGAGAACCAGAGCTGAACTGGAGGAATTTGCTGGAGGCTCAATGAAGACAAGCCTGAGAAGAGTAAAGAACTCCAGTGGGGACAGTCACAGGGGCCCCCACAAGGCTGTGAGATTGATCACCATGAGCTACTCCATGTTCCACAGTAAATATTCAGAAAAAATAACCCTTAGCTGTGGCAGGGAAAAGGGATGAGGGAGCATTTGAAACAGGCTAGAGCTCCCTATTCTGAATGTGGCCTGTTTTCAGGAGTAACCTAGTACTGCAGGATATTTTGGGCCATTTGAAAGGTGACCTGTAGCTTCAGGCATCTTGAATGAAAAAGGCACTGCCGCCCCGCCCTGGGCCCAAACAGTTGAAGGAGGAAACACCTTGCCACCCAGGCTATCGGCAGATAAAATGTATCTAGGGGACCTACCGACATCAGAGCCCAGCCAGCAGAATCTCCAACTTTGCAGGCCATCTTCTGAATAGAAAAAAATATAAATGGGATCGTCCATATACCTCTTCTCAGGTTTTCATAGCTATCTGTGTTTGAGAGGGCAGTTCAGGTAAATTGTCTGTGGGTGTTGTCTTGGCTTGTGAATCAGGAGAGCAATGCAAGGAGCCGGAGCTACCTGGTGAAAGGAAATGCATGGATATCGGGGCATGAGAGTAATACATACTTGACAGCATGCATAAAAATCAGGGACTGCGTTTAACTGGTTCTGAATATTATTTAAAATAACTGTATAAAGATTAAGCTTCTTTTCATCTGGCAAGAAGAGGGAGGCACAACTAAAACTGTAAATCTTCAGTCTGTATAGCATAACAATCTGCCTTTTGTTTAGATTCAACATAAATAGTTGAATATAAAGGCAGACCTGTTCATTCATCATTAGGCATAGATCATAAGTGAATAGCATTTTAATCCCAATTACCACAGGATTCAAGGCTACCTGCTTTATCAAAGACCCTTGAATTAAAAATTGAACTGCCCTAAAAAAATTTTACCCCTTTTCTTTAGTGCCAAAGCCCAGACTCCCTGTTTCCTTACTTCATTTTTCCTGCTGCTCTGTATTTGTTCGTTTGCATCTGACATGAATAACGCTACAACCTGGAGAAAACACGGCCCTCTGGTAAAGCACTCCCCCAGCTTCCCTAGGATTAATCACAGACTAAAACCCTAAAAAACATACTGATGTATTAACTCCATTAAAATCTAATTCAGTGGCAATAACTTTTAGAAAGCCAACAAAAGGCTTATAAAGAACAAAGTGAGAAAAGACTAAAACAAGGTAAATCAATGCTCTGACTGAAAGTAAATCTGAAATAAAGACAGGGGTATGAATTAAAGGAAACCAGGCTATAGTCTCAATCCTTGCTATAAACTCAAATATTCTTGAAGAGTTTACTCTTGAGTGTGTGTGTGTGTGTGTGTGTGTGTGTGTGTGTTTAAGCAACTAATTTTGATGAGATCTTAACTGATGAGAGGCTTTCAAATATTAGGATGCCCAATTCAAAATGTAGGAAATGCAATATCACCAAAGGGATTCGATTTCTGCTTTCAAAGACCCTTACCTCAGAGTTTCATTGTGTGTGTCCATTAATCTACTCTTTTGAATTCTTTACGTGAAGGGCAAGCTTCTATATTAGGGCCAGAAGGAGTGAAGAAAATAGACTGTGTCCCATCTCTCACAGAAGATACAGAGATAAAGAATACATGGGATAGATATTTTTTTAAAAAGAGTACACGGCATTCATTTCAGAAGACACAGAGGGAAGGTGATGTGAAGACACAGGGAGAAGACAGCCATCTACTAGTTGAGGACAGAGGCCTGGAACGGGTTCTTCCCTCAGAGCCCTTGGAAGGAACCAACACTGCTGGTATATCAGCCTTGGATGCCTGCCTCCGGAACTGTGAGGCAATGAATTTGTGTTGTTTCGGCCACCCGTTGCGTAAACCTTTGTTACAGCAGTTCTAGAAAATGGATATAGGATCTGTACTGTTGAATGGACCTGGTACCTGATGCATCCCATACAGGCTAGGACACCAGGAGGCAGAGAAAAGACACTCTAGGAGGCTGGGGCAGGATGATCAAGGGCACGAGGTGGGGAGTCATGGTGACCTTCTGAGTACCAAGTCAAGGTGCCAGAGGTGCTACCATGTCACCCCTATGTTCCAAAAACTGTCATTACTGTGGCTTTAATTTTGATTTTGTATGAGATAGAAAACCTTCAATCCCTAATTGCTTTCCACTGGAAATCCCCCCAACCCAAACACTTGCAAATTTGGTATTTAAACAAGTTTTGGACACAGATGAAAATAAAGATAAAAAAGAAATGGGCGACATAAAAGGTATTCCTAGAAAAAATTGTTCCCATTGCATGACATTTGGCTAGCTTTGATGAACACCATGCTTCTAAAAAATAGGAATCTCTGTAATATAAGTATTTTATTATATTACATTATATTTTATCTCTGTGTAATATTTTATTTCACTTGGCAGCTGCCTCTGTTTTAGCATTTCATCAAGAAACAAAAATCAACACCAATATTAAATATAGGAAAATAGAAAGGAAGAATACTGCCTTTTTTGGTACTATGAGTTGCTTATGTGTATGTGTGTTTGTGTATTTTCCCTGGTCTGATTAATGTAGTCTGTAATACTAACAAATGCTACTTTGCAAAGCAGTGAAAAAGCATTTGTGTAAAAAATCACATGTTGTGTTTCAGGCTTGTACTGTACCTTTCATGAACATTGTGTCTTTGGGCCAGTTCTTCCCTCTGAGCCTCAGTTACTGTATCTGTACAAGTGTGAATTTAAAATACTAGTCCTACTTATCTTAAAAGGTTATTATGAGATCCAGGTAGTGTTCTGTAATTGAAAGTGTTTTGCAATAACAACAGTATGATATTGATAGCAGGTCACTGGGTCATTATTCTTTAAAGCATATATAAAAATGCTGCCAGTTTTAATTTTCAAGGAGCAGTGCATTTCAATATCTTTCTTGTTGATGGTATCAGAACCATTGTGCTGAGCTCTGTGTTCTTTAAGAAATGTCCTGATGTAAAATAAAATGTGCTATCTGGATACATATAGTGCTCAGTGCTATTGAAAAGTAGATCAGTAGCCACGGGTGAATATGATAAAACTCCATATTTATAAAAAAATCTGTCAGTGTTTTATAGACTCAAGAATACCAGTTACCTGATATCATTCAGCTAAGGGCTAGGTAAACAGCAACTGAGGGAGAAAAAGTGTAGAATCTATGACTTTAATCCACAAAAAGCAACTTACCATGTTCTCGTGAGGATCCCTTGACACCGTGCTAGAAATTCTAAAGAAGGGGAGTGACAGAGCATGCTGAGCAGAGTCATGTCTATCTTGGACTCTGTCTCACTCTTCGTTCCTCCCTTACTAGTTCACTCACATGCTCCTTTAGATGACTGCACCTTCATTATGTTCACCAGGTTTCAAAACATCATTAATTCTCTAAGACTACTCTTTTTTAACCTGACAATTGGTATTTGAAAAGATACTCTTACAAGTAGCATGGTAAGAACAATTTAAAATATAGAATTGGAGGTCAGTAGCTTATGTATATAGGCACAAAATGTTCTATGAAATTCTCATTGTATTTGTTGGGTTGTAAATCTTATTCCAATACAATACTTGAAGTGCGAAATTATCTCCATCTAGGTAAGGATATCAATAGGAAGATATTTCACTAGTGTTATTGAGGCTGAATCTTACAGAATGGAAAGAAGTAAGCCTTAAAGAAATGTCAGAAACTTTTAGGTTGAGAGAATAACATAAACGATTCATGGAGACCAGATAGTATAACTCGGGACTAAGAAATGGAGACACTTTTTTAGATCATAAATTAGAAAAGAATGGACTGAAGACAAGTTGTGAATGGCCTAAGAGAGTTTGCCTTTTTTCTTTTAGCCAAAACCATGGAAAAGTACTGATACGAAACGTTCACCTAACATTACTTTATGTGGGGAGAGGCTGGGTTCACAGTCACAGTTCCAAATGATAAGTCATGAGGACATGTATGCAGAGCATGACAGGAAGCAGGAGATACAAGAGGGCCATTACAGATCAAATCAAGATGGTTTATTGATGAATGAATGTGAGCATTGAATAAATGTGACTATGAATGTGAATGGCCACAGAAATTCCAGACCGTGAACCTAAGTGAAGGCAAGTCTCAATTAGAAAAGAGTATGGAAAAGGCAGAACTAGGCATCTCAGTTCTTATTTGTTAATGTTCTAATCAAATAATTCGGTTCTTTTTCCTGGGGTGGGGGTAGAGGTATGTGAGTGAGGGGTAGAGAGAAGTCAACAGCATCAGTTTAATTAAAGCCCCTACAATACAGAAACAAGAAAGGGAAGCTGATTCTCCTGCCCCCAACAGAATAAGAGAATAGGGGTATATTGGTGGGATTAGACTTCATACATGAAGGAGGTAAAGAATCTGATAGTAAGAGCAGGGATTCATGCTGAGAGGATGAGATCCAGTTCTTTCAGATAGGATACATGCCACTACCCCATTGGGAATCTGCTCTCCATTAGAACTGATTAATTTTGCTGCCCTTGAAAACAACACTTGGACCAAAAGGAAGGGTCCTGATTAGAGCTGTTATATGTTTAGCTGTCCCCAACATTGGCCCCTGCATTCTCAACATCGGGTTAAGAATGAATCTTTGTAAAGAAGAATTCATCGTTCCTTAACACCACCTGTAAGCAGCATTCGTGATCAGAGAATATCTGGGACTAAGAGAGGTGGTTCATAGCCTAGTCCACCTGTTAAGGCCAGGGGGTTGAGTTTAACAAGTGGATTGCAGAATGTGATTTTTAAAGGAACCTTAAAAATCAAATGAACCACCCAACACATACTATGAATGAAGAGAAAAGCCCAAGAGATTGACTAAAGCTCTTCCTCTGATATCTAATTTTAAGACTATTCCCATGCTTCGTGCCATAAAAAGAAGCAAAAACTTTGCTTGCCTCTGCTCTTTATCCCCTCACTAAGAAGGTCCTAAAGTGTGATATAAGCTGGCACAGGGTATTGTGGAAATCACTTCTGTGGAGGTCTGCCAAATGACTTGAGTGTTTTCATTTCAAATTCAGCCAAACCTAAGGAAATTCTTTGCCAAGTTTCTCAGGTCTCCGTCCCTTTTCTTGGTGCACTGAGTCATACACTTTCCAAGGCTGCTCTGAATACATCCTCCAGTGAAAGCACAAAATACTGGCAGGGTGGTACAGCCAATCCATCCATATATACAGTGCGGTAAGAACACTTTCTGATTAATTTTTCATGCTTAATCCAGCCTTTAGGGTTTTCAGATGCAACAATTCCTCTTTGTTCTCAGCAGTTGTGATTGTGCATATGGTAGGTACAACACTAAAAAAGCATCGCTCATACATTTCCTTTGTCACCTGCAAAGAATCTTTGGGCAATCAAGGCTTCTTTCTGAGTGCAAGGAAATGTCTCCTATCTCCAAGGAAACACATCAAAGACAAAAACACCTCCTCCACAAATAATCAAAGAAATCCGTATAGGCATAAAATGAAATAGAAAAGTGAGATGCTGCTAAATGCATTGGGCACATTTGTGTGTTTTCAGGGCAACTATCTCTTGCTGTCTTCTCTCCCAAAGCTGCTTTCTGGAAGACTGACTAACACTGAAAAGTAACACCAGGGTGTAAAGTACTGGGCTGTCCGATTAGTGTACTTTCAATTGCATGGTGGAAAAGCAGAGTCGTTTGTCCCTTCTGCCATCCTCCCCAACTTTGTCCCTTCCTATTCTATTCTGAATACAAAAATTCCTTATTATCTTTGCTTTTTTGTGGAGTTTTGTCTGCTAGAATCTGATTGAAGAGTACTTCTGTTTCTCCCCTCCTTCTAGCCCCCTGAAAACTGGCAGTCCTGACACTTTTCTGACATTTCTAAACAACTCAGGCTCTTCCTGCCAACTTCCAGTTGCTCTCTAAACCTTTTTAATCCTGTAGAATGCAAACTAATCTACAGAGAGAAAGGCGCCAGGCCTGGTCTGGCAGCTGCAGCTAGGAATGTCAGAATGGGGAAAATGATAAATACACCTGCCACGGAGAAAGGGAGAGACATGGTCAGGCTCAGCACCACAATAAGGTTATTTAATGTATAGAGATAGGCAGGACACTCTCCAGTACCCTTGAGTGAAAACTGCATGGAGGTAATTTGTTCAAAAAGAGAAATGACAGCCATTAATAATGTTCACAGTCTGGAAGGTAGCCGTGTTTGGGGAGACATGAAAATAAGGAGCAGAAATCCTTCCGCATCTCCTCAGACCACTCTCAGAGTTTCCCAGTTGGGGTCACAGAAATCATTACCATCTCTGATCTACACACCTCCATGCCATGGGAGGAGGGAATGGCTGCCTCTTACATAGAAGCAACTGGATTCAAGTAATATCGGGCTGGTCCAGAAGCAAAAGGGTCACATCGGGGAAAGAGATCATTTTGTTTTCTCAACTTCTCTCTGATCCCAAGTGGTATACTAGGCAAATCATTGAGTTTTGAGTTAAAGTTAAACTGATTATTTGTGAATATGTTTCTACCATCTTTTTTTACTTAATTCAGTCAATTGCGTCAGGTCTAGGGCCTGAGAAATTGTTTCCACATAATTAAGATACCGACCTCTGCCTTGCTGAATGCATGTGAGCATAGGCACACACCTGCACACAAACACACACTGTTACTAATCGTTTGCTCTTCCCGTTAAAGGTAATATGTCTAGAGATAGAGACTTGGAAATAAGCTCAGGAAAAAATTACAGGTTACATAACCTCAAAAAAATCAGCTAGAGGTCTGCAAGTTTGCCTTTACCAAATTTTTCTAAGATTACAAACTAGAGGGCAGAGACCATATCACTTAACTTAATTTTAAACCCCCAAATATGGAACCATGTAAGGTTTAGATAGTTAGGGAATTATCTGAATGACAATGATGCCAGTGACAAGACAGCGTAAATTGAGAAACTCGAATGAAATTATGATATAGGCAATTTAATCAGTTTCTTAGAACAAAATGAGATTGGTTGATACACAAATGGATGATGACAGACTAGATTGTTAGGTATCACAAGAATTTGAACTTAAATAAAAGCCAGTCTTTCATTTTTCATATAGAGAAATCAACTAGCAACTAGATCATCATATGAAATCAGAGTTTACAGATATTTTTGTCTTTTCATATACAGGCTACAGTATAGCCGTGATTGTATCAAATTTACTGAGGTTAGATATAATGGAGCCTAATGAATAATATGCACCAATTTAAAAAGTAATTTGGCTTTGTAAAAAGCTAATAAAAATGTTACCTAATTTTCTATAATATTTTTTTCATGGACAGTGTTAAAGCCACAAACCTCAAAAGAAATATGTGTGCAGTACTTTATATTTCTGTTCTAAGCACCTGATGGAACCAGTGAGCTGGCCACTGAGGTCAACATAAACCAGAATCTGCTGCAGTATATTTGCAATTATTGCAAACTCCAGAACCAGACATTGTGAATTTGGATCAATGCTACACAGACAACAGGCTATTGAACCTTTTCTAATGCTTTCCATCTTCGAACTTTTTCCAGAGATATTTTTGCTGAGAAAAACAAATCATACAGACTCTACAAAGGGGGAGAAAAATCTTGAAAAAATATAATTAAAATATACCACTAGGTCTGTCCGGAAAAATTCCAGCCATTGTTTATATAATGAGAATGGTTTGTGACATTGATGTAACCTGTCAGCCAAGGAGACTGATTGGAATGTGCACTCATGAACAATGATGCTTCGCTGTACTAGTCAGTGGTAGCAATAAACGCTATTGAATGAACTTGTGTACTTTGTGGCCATTGGATTCAGAATGACTGAGCAAGTAGAACAACAAATCTGCATCAAATATAGCATTAAGCTTCAATATGCCTCTGCAGAAACCATTCAGATGATTCAGAAGGCCGCAGCCATGGGCAACTGGTGATTGGCAGCTCCATCACAATGCACCAGCTCATGTACCACATCTTGTGCAGAGTTTTTTGGCAAAACATCAAATCACCCAGGTGACTCAGCACTGCTACAGCCCAGATATGGCACCCTGCAACTTCTGGCTTTTCCCAAAACTAAAATCACCTTTGAAAGTGAAGCAATTTCAGACCAATGCGGTAGCTGATGGTGATTGAGTGAACTGTGTGAGGTTCCAGGGTGCCTACTTTGAAGAGGGATGAGATATCATTGTCCTATGTACAATGTTTCTTACATCTTCTTTGATAAATGTCTCTATTTTCATATTAAATGGCCAGATACCTTCTGGACATAATATTATTTTCCCCTTATTATTGGATTTACTGGGGTGACACTTGTTAATAATATTATACAGGTTTCAGGTATACAACTCTATAACACATCATCTGTACACTGCATTGTGTGTTCACCACCCCAAATCAAGTATACATAGATTTAAAATTTGTATCATATTGGTATGAATATAAATATAAATCATAATATAAAACTGTGGACCAAAATTCATGGTGAACCCCAAGTCAAGCTTGATTTTGTGAGTTTCAGAAAAAAAGGAGACTAATCTTGAGAGAGTTAAACAATCTTAATAGCATTAGTCCCCAATCCAAAGAAAATAAAATCCATCTCATAATACATAGGATTCTTCCCTCAAAAAGTTTAGGAGGGTCTATGAATGTTCTATCTGCAAACTGAATCTGTGAAATTTTCAAAACATTGTATCAGACTTAAATAAGATACTTGTTAGAAAATATCGTGAAGCCCATACAACTCAATTTAGAGGTCCCATGCACTTATTAAACACCCAAACTAAGTACCTAGAATACCTAAACAAAGTTTCAAAAGACAAATTTCACCAGAATGCTTTAGAATTCTCATGCTATCTCACCTACTTGTCTAGTGAGTCAACATTTAATTGTCAAAATAATATATATCAACCTTCCATGAATCTATCTCAGCAATAATATTAAAAAATTAACCAGTAAAAAAGAGCATTTCATTTTAGGTCATCTGAATAGCTTAATGGCCTTCTGTCTACTAAGACAAGATTTTTAAAGTCATTCATAAAACTTTCTTTATCCAAGTTAGAAGGATAGTCAGACATTTGCTGAAGAAATGATAATTCTCCAGAAACTCAGAACAGACATTAGGAACATCAAATACTTATTTTTGATTTATAAGTAATAACATATTCTTGAAAAGAATGTGCCATCTTTCCCCTACCTGCTTCTTTAGTTTCATATCTCCTGCAGACTCCGCAAATTTTTACTGCACTTTTATTGAAGTGATTTTGAGCAATGACATCTTCTTAAAAGGATCAGGCAAATAATCATAAGACAATTTAAATTGAGTCAACACTTCCTTCTAATGACATGTGAATTTCAGTATAAACTTATTTATTTCTATTAAAAATAAACAAATCATTCCTCATGTAAGACATAAAAGTCAAAGTAGGAGCAATAACAATCCATATAAGCTGTGTAAAATTGACAAAAAATGTGATCTCACCGTGTCTATTGCAATAAGCAAGTATTATATTGCTTCGGTTGAAGTTCATTCAAATCCATAAAACATAGTTCTATAAAACCTGAGATTATACTGAAATAGTCTATTCAACTCACCTTAACAATAATTAAGAAACATATTATCCTCATAAACATATTATAGAAAGCAACAATAACTATCTGTATGAAGTTTATCATTTTATAAGACCAGGAGCATAATAATAATCATTTTCTATTAAAGGCACAGGTCAATGACTCTCCAAAGAGCATTTTCCATATTCAGATATCACTAAAATAGGAGCAATTAGTTGCCATGGCCTTTACTCATCTCTGACATAGTGCTATTGATCTTTTTTTACCTTCCACTTTTACTTACATAAATGTGTTATTTTTAATGTACAATAGACCACTCTCAAGCTTTGAATTAGAACACACTCAAATGTTACTTCTCAAATGCTGCTCTGCGTTTGTAGGTACGCAATCACTGCTTCAGTTACCTTGTTATTCAACTAGAATGGCCTTAGAAAGGGCTATTAAGAATCAAAGGAGATTTAAGAGAAAATAATAACATGAGAAGATGCCTTTGATTTAATACTAAGTGAAAGAGTGGAATTCATCTTGCATAAATTATAATTATAATTATATCAACATCTAGGCATGACATATACTTAAAATACACAAGAACTACCTCAGTTGTACAAAGTTAGTAAAGAAGTATAATTTCCATTTTCTTCATCCTGCTGTTTAATATTGCCAGTTTGCCTTTTTTTAGTGTTTATTATCTTATATATTTAGTCCTTTTCTTGTAAAATCAAAACCACTCTTACCCTTTGTGGTAACATGGAGATTATTATGCTAAACAAAGTAAACCAGTCAGAGAAAGAAAAATACCATATGATCTCACTCATATGTGGAATCTAATGAACAAAATAAGACCAGAGACATGGATACATGGAACAAACTGACAGATCTCAGAGGGGACAGGGGTGGGAGGGACAGGAAGAGATTAGCCAAAGAACTTATATGCTTATATGCATAACCCATGGACACAGACAACAATGTGGTGAAGGCGGGGAAAGGTGGGGTTGGCTGGAAGGGGGCGGGGGTTGGAGGAGAATGGGGGAACATCTGTTATAGTGTCAACAATAAAAAAAATAAAATAAAACTCACAATACAACTTAAAAATACTATATCACATATTAAGGACATAAAATTTATTAAACTATATATACACATCTGTAATGGTATCAACAACAAAAATAACTTTAAAATTAAAATAAATAGATAAACAGCAATATATGCATATATATATGTATGTATTTATAAGTATAAGGGATTAATGTGTTTCAGTTTTACCAGTTTTTGGATGATTTTGATTTCCCATCTTCAAAAAAGCTCAATAAAAGTATTAGTTTAGGCAGTTGGTTTTAAACACCTCCTTAACTGAAAGAACAATAAAATATTTCATAAAATTCAACAAACAATAAAGATTTAATAGTTCCAAACATTAGAACCAAATGACAATATTAAAAAAAGTCCAAATTTGTTTTTAAAGCCAAAGGACAAAGTGATCAAGAAAGAACAACATCTGCTCTGGCTGGTGTAGCTCAGTGGGTTGAGTGTCAGCCTGCAAACCAAAGGGTCACTAGTTCGATTCCCAGTCAGGGCACATGCTTCGGTTGTGGGCCAGGTACCCAGTAGGGGGCACATGAGAGGCAACCACACATTGATGTTTCTCTCCCTCTCTTTCTCCTTCCCTTCTCCTCTCTCTAAAAATAATTAAATAAAACCTTTAAAAAAGAAAGAACAACATCTTTATAAGATATTTGGAATCATCAGACCTTGAAATAGTCCGCTTTGCCACAGAAACAGTTAAAGAGTAAACAAGCAATCACAGAAGCATTATAGAGAGTCACTTATGTGTTTTAAAATCTATGGTGTGATAATGCTAATTCAATATGAAAATCTTTCCAATTAGAAACTTCAGTAAAATGGCAAATTAACCAATCTTTTATTATAGAAAGTGCCATTTTCACAAATTAATAAAACACAAATCCATTATGGCAAATAAGGTTAATGGAAATATGCCATAGAAAGTTTTAAAATGTGACTTTGTAATGTGTTAATAACTTCTGAAAAAGCAGAACATCTTGGTCTGCTGTGTCATTGTTCTGAAACTAGTCTGGGAAGAAATAGAGAGTAATAACATTTAAAAAATAGAAACAAACAATATTTTATAAATTATTTTACAGTCATAACTCCCTTATTATATTCGTATAAAATATCCTTTGAACAAAAAGAGTTGTTCACAACTGAGCATTTAGAAGGAGGAAGGATGGAAAGATTGTCCTGTCTCCTCTGCATTGAGGTGATTACACAGCAAGTGTTCTCGTCCTTCTCCCATGGACTCGACTGCCTTCTCATCTGTTAGCTATAGCTCCTACTGAATTTTTATTTTATGCCTATACAGGCAAAGCACATGTTTGGGGCACCTGCAAAGCAGGGATTAACAACAACAACAACAATAACGAAGCTTTGATTAACCTCCCTGTGCTTTTCCATTTAAAAAATCTATTTTCTATGTTGTTCCATAAGTTTTTATTGTTGTTCAATTACAGTTGTCCCACATTTATCTGTACTGCTCTCCCCTGCCCTGCCCACCCCCCACAGTCAATCTTCATGCAGTCGTCCATGCCCATGGGCCCTCTATACATGTTTCTTGACTTGTGCCTTCCCCTACTTCCCTTGGTATCCCCCTTTCCCCTCCCCTCTGGTCACTTTCAGTTTGTTTTTAATTTCCATGTCTCTACTTCTCTTCTGCTTTTTTGTCTGTTTCTTTTATTAGGGTCAAATTACAGGTTAGATTACATGGTATTTGTCTTTTATTGCCTGGCTTTAGCATAATATTCTCCATTTCCATTTATGCTGTCATTAAGGGTGGGAGTTCCTTCTTTGTTTCTGCTGAGCAGTATTCCATTGCGTAAATGTACCACAGTTTTTTTTTATCCACTCATTTACTGATGGGCATTTAGGCTGTTTCCAGCACTTGGCTATTGTAAATTGTGCTGCTGTGAACATAGGGGTGCATAGGTCCTTTTGAATAGGTATTTCAGGATTCTTGGGTATAATCCCAGAAGTGGAATCACTGGCTCAAAAGGCAGTTTCATTTTTAGTTTTTTGAGGAAATTCTATATTATTTTCCACAGTGGCTGCACCAGTCTGCATTCCCACCAACAGTGCACTAGGGTTCCCTTTTCTCCACAACCTCTCCAGCATTTGTTGCTTGTTGATTTGTTTATGATGGTTATTCTGACTGGTATGAAGTGGTATCTCATTATAGTTTCAATTTCAGAAATCCCATTCAGCAATATTTACCAATAAACCCTCTAGGGCAAGAAAAAAACAAATGGGATTACATCAGATTAAAAAGCTTCTGCACGGCTAAAGAAAATATCATCAAAATGAAAAGGAGCCAACCATATGGGAAAATATATTTGCAAATGATATCTCAGACAAGGGTTTGATCTCCAAAATATACAAAGAAATCACACAACTCCACTCCAGAAATACAAAAAATCCAATTAAAAAGTAGGCAAATGATCTAAACAGACACTCCTCCAAGGATGACATTCAGAGGGCCCAGAGATATATGAAAGGATGTGCAGCATCACTAGCCATCAGAGAGATACAAATTAAAACAACAGTAAGATACCACTTCACACTGGTCAGAATGCCCATCATAAACAAATCAACAAACAGTAGGTGCTGGTGAAGTTGTGAAGATAAGGGAATCCTAGTACATCGTTGGTGGGAATTCAGACTGGTGCAGCCACAGTGGAAATCAGTATGGAATGGAACTGCCTTTTGACACAACAATTCCACTGCTAGGATTATACCCTAAGAATCCTGAGACACTAATTCAAAAGAACCTATGGATCCCAATGTTCATAGCAGCACAATTTACAATAGCCAAGTACTAGAAGCAACCTGGGTGCCTCAGGAATGAATGGATCAAAAAACTGTGGTACATTTACAGAATAAAATACTATGCAGCAGAAAGAAAGAAGGAGCTCCTATCCTTTGCAACAGCATGGATGAAACTGGAGAACATTATGCTAAGTTAAATAAGAACCTAATCAACAAAACAAGCAAAATACAACTAGAGACTTTGAAATAAAAAAACAAACTGACAGTAACTACACGGGAGGGAAGCGGAAGATAATGGGGGAAAGAAAGGAAAGGGTCATCAAGGAACATGTATAAAGTACCCATAGACAAAATCAAAAGGGGGAAGGGTGGAGGGTAGGAGGTGGGGGCAGGCGGGCCAGAGGATAGTGGTGGTAGAAAAATAGAGACAGCTATATTCAAATAACGATGACAAATTACAAAAAAGAGAATGACCTTGTTTGTTTCTTGTTTATGGTCTTTGTTTGGAAATCTAGTTTGTCTGCTGTAAGTATTGCTACCCTAGTTTTTTTTTTGTTTGTTTGTTTTTTCCATGTCTATTTGCTTGGAATATTTTTTCTATCCATTCACTTTCAGTCTATGTAAATCTTTTGGTCTAAAGTGGGTCTCATAGACATCATATATACAGGTCATGTTTTCTTATCCATTCGCCTACCCTATTTCTTTTCATTGGAACATTTAATCCATTTACCTTTAAGGTTATGATTGATAGGTCCCTATTCATTGCCATTTTTCCCCTTTGTACCTGTGTTCCTCAAGCACGCTCTCTCTCTCTCTCTCTCCATCTTCTTAAAGCAGTCCATTTAGCATCTCTTGCAATGTTGGTTTAGTGGAGATGTATTCTTTTAGTTCTTTCTTTTCTTTTCTTTTCTTTTCTTTTGTCTAGGAAACTCTTTATTGCACCTTCCATTTTAATTGAGAGCCTTGCTGGGTAGAGTAGTCTTGGTTGTAGGCCTTTGATTTTCATCACTTGAAATATTTCTTGCAATTCCCTCTGGCTTGTAGTGTTGATATTGAGTAATGAGCTGATTGCTTTATCAGAGCACCCTTGTATATTATTAGCTGTTTCTCCCTTGTTGGTTTTAAGATTCTGTTTTTCAATTTTGCCATTTTAATTTTGATGTTTCTTGGACTGGTCCTCTTTCTGTTCATCTTGATTGGGACCCTCTGTGCTTTTTGGATTCGTGTGACTTCTCTCATCAAGTTAGGGAAGTTTTCTGCCATTGCTTTTCAAACAGGATTTCTATCCCTTGCGCCTCTTCTTCTCTTTCTGGTATTCCAATGATATGGATATTATTGCATTTCATGTTGTCCTGCAGCTCCCTTAACCCCTTTTCATTTGTTTTTAGTACTTTTTTCATTTTGTTGCTCTCTATGGCAATTTTTTTCTACCTTGTCCTCTTGCTTGCTGGTTCGATCCACCACTTCATCTAGACTGCTTTGGATTCCTTTTACTGTGTTCTTCGTTTCAGATATTGTATTCTTCATTTCCTCCTGGCTCTTAATTGACTATTTCTACATCCTTTATTATGCTGGTGTAGTTCACAGTAAGTTCCTTGTAGCTTTACTTGAGTTCTTCATAGTTCTCACTGAGTTCATTGAGCTTCCTTATAACCATTATTTTGAACTCATTGTCTAATAGTTTACTTGCTTCTATTTCATTTAGAACTCTTTATGGGAATTCTGCCTTTCTTTTCTTTTGGGGGTTGTTTCTCTGTCTTCCCACTGTAGGTGATTCTTCCTTTTTTGTTCCTGCTTCTTAGATTGATCTTCTTTGACTTTCTGTCTTCATGATGTAAACTTCTGTGGTAAGAAATATTTGTGATTTAGTCGTACAGTCTCCTTGATCTTTTGAACATGATGTTTTGGTATGCCCTTTATGCTGTTTATGTGGGCTATCTGTTTGTAATTGGGTTTTAGTTGTTGGATTATTCTTTGGTGGGTCCTTTCCTCTGGCTGGCTGACTGAGAGTCACTCCACCCCCTATGTTTTGTACGCTATTGTACAGGTGCTGCTAGAACAAAACCAAACAGCTCAGAAAACAAACCCACACATTCAAAAATAATCCCTAGCCACAGTTACACTATCAACAGCAAATGAGCCAATATTAATAATGGTATAAAGAGATTAAGACTACCATAAGAAAGAAATGATGAATATGAGATGACTAACTCAAAGAAAAATGATTTTGAGAGGGTAGAAGCAGGAGGATTAATAAGAGTAAAGAATAGAAACAAGGTGAAGACTGAAAAAATTTTATATCATACATGAAAATGGGAAGGAATAAGACATAATGGAGTAAGAGAAGGGGAGCATCTAGTATTAGGTTTAAACAGAAAATTAAAAATATGTGTAGTGAGAGAGAGAGAAATTAGGAACCAAACTGGAGAAAAAAATCCACCACAGCCCTGTCAACAACAAAGGAGCAAGGATTAATATAAGTGATATGGGAATAAGAGAAAAAAGCAAAGAAAGAAAGAAAAGCTTAAAAGGATTTCCAGAGGAAAGAGAAATGATTTTGAGGAGATAGAGGGAGAAGGAATACTAAGAGAGGAGTGAAAACCAGGCTAAGACAGGAAAAAAATAAAATTTAAAACAAAAAGAAAGAAAGAAAGGGCAGGAGGAAGGCAAAATGGATTTAGGAGAGGTCAATGGTCAAATCTGAAATACAAAAATAGTGAAAACCTAGAAATAAAATTAAAGAAATATAACAACCACCACCATATTCACAACTGATGAGAAAAGATTAATAAACATGGAGAGAAAATAAGGGTATTTTAAGAATGGAAAAATGGTTTCAAGAGGCTGGAGGGGGGAGAAATAGTAAGTGTGTGGAATGGAAACAAGTCATAGCAAGAGACAAAATACAATTTAAAATGAAGTAAGAAGAGACCAGAAGAAGGTAAAATGGGGTAAGAGAAGGGAGAAGCAAAATATGAAATTTTAAATAAACAATAATATAAAAACTAGTGACCTAATAGGTACAAACTTGAAGGACAAGAAATGAATGTTAAAAAGCTCTGCTGGAGAGAAAATAATGCAAATCATGAAGAAGTGGAATTTGTCTCAGTAGAATCTCATGTTTACCACTGTCTTCCCTTTCTGGATCCACCACCGCTAGTGATGTAAGAGGGTGTCCCAGTCTGTCCCTAAGTAGCGTGTTTGAGGCTACCAGCAATCCACAGTCTGTGGCTGTCTCCTTCAGTTGTTAATCCAGTCAAAATGTAATCAGCAGTCAGACTTGTGCACCACAGGTGAAGCAGAGTAATTCCTGCTGGCAGGACTATTGCTTCCCCTCAGGCTGATGCTACCTGGAGGGGAGTGGACTACCTGCGCAAGATGGCTCCTGCCTTATGGAGATTGACTTGGCACAGGAATCCTGACAGCTGCTGCCTCAGTTCTCTACCAAAGCCACCATCCCCCAACTCTACTCAAACATGTCTAGTCCACTCTGCCCCCAATTTGCCGAAGCCCAGAGTAAGTGGCTGCAAACAAAATTTTATGTGCTGGCCTTTTAAGACGCTCTCTGTGTCTCCAGCTGTCCCTCGCTGGCAGATAGAAATCTTGCCACTTTCCACAGCTGGTTGTCATCTGGGTTCCTTTCCAGCTCTGGTGCTGTAGGCTGGGGAGCCCAGCTTGGAGTTTAGACCCCACACTTCCCAGAAGGAACACCCCTGGCCATTGAAATTTCCCCCAGCACTCCAGCTGCCACCTGTGGGAGCCCAGCCAGCCCTCTCATGTCTCCTCTGCATTCCGTACCAGTCATGTTGTGGTGAAGCGGTTTCTTCTCTCTGTCCATGGTTGTAAGACTTTTCTCCAGCTATTGTTCAGTTGGTTATTCCGGATGATTTCTCTGCAATTTATTTGTAATTCCAGATCGGTTCTGGGAGGAGGTTAGTGTAGCTTCCAACTACTCCTCTGCCGTCTTGGATCCTCCCCTAACTTTGATCATTTTAAAAGCAAAGTCTAAGATACCCAGTTTAAGCTCCAGCATATAAAGAGCTGGTAAATCGTCATTTCCAACCTTACAACAAGAAAAAAAACTGAGCTAACTAAAAATCAATGATTTTTCTTGAACAGACCCAAGAACCATGGTTGTGGGATAAGCTGCCACTCTGAAATCTAAAGAGACAGGTATATCCCCAGAGATACAGCTTCTGAGGTCTGCTTATCTGGAGCAGAAACCACTCAGTTGATAGCTAGTAGGAACAAGTGAATGACTATTCTGACAGAGACAGAGTTAAGACTAGGTGAGTGTGAAAAATCCTTAAAAGTAGCAGTCTTAGGGAAGTCCCACGCTTATATGTTTTCTCTCCAGAAACCCCACCAAGGTCTTGTGATGAGTGTTTGAGAATGATCTTCATGGTCCAGGCTCAGGGAAGAAAAGAGTAGCAATCTTAAAATGTACATTGAGTCTACCCACTAACAAAGCCTGTTTTCCAAGGAGAAGGGATTCACCAGAGGGCAAACTACAAAACTTATCCCAGTCCATAAAAGGGAATCCCACCCAACTCCACCCTTCCTGACTCACTCAGGGAACAAAAAAATGTCAACAGCCTACTAAATTTCGAGTAAGTAGATTGGGAAAGCTGAAGTCACAGAAAGGAAGAGGAATATCAGGGATAAATCTTTACTTCGGGAGGAGGAACAGAAACACTTGTGAAGTGAAGACAAGGGCCCACTGAAAAGACTGAGACAATGAGAGGATTAAAGAATGCCCCCTACTGCTTCACATCCTGCCACAACACCAACAAGTCTCCAAAATAATAACAGTAAATGACAGCTGAAAGACACATAGTTATAGTCGGGGGCTTCAACATCCTTGTCAGTAATTGAAAGATCAAGCAGGCAGAAAATCAGTAAGATAATAGATAACCTGAATAACACCATCAATCAACTTGATCTAATTGACATTTATAAAATACTTTATTCAACAGCAGCAGAATACACATTCTTCTAAAGCTCACATGAAACATTCACTATGATACATCACATTTCGTTCCATAAAATCCACCTTAACAGATTTAAAACAATAGAAATCACACATAACATGTTCTCAGGCCACATCAGAGTTGTTAGAAATCAAGAACAGAAAACAAATGGAATATTCCCATATATTTGGAAACGAAACAACATACTTCTAAATAACATGGGCAAAGAAAAAAACTCAAAGGTAAAAATTACTTTGAACTAAATGAAAGTAAAACCATAGCCTCAAAAATTTTAATATATTAATATTATTTATATTAATGTGTAATATAATATATATTATATTATATGATATATAATTATATATCATATAATGTCATTATATTACTATAATGATATATTAATATATTGTTTTTATTACTATAGCTAATTTTAAATATAGCTAATATTATTTAATAATAATATTTGAAAAAGACATATCTATAATCAATAATTTTAGCTTTCACTTTAGGAAAGTAAAGAAAGAAGAGCAAATCAAGTCTAAATAAAGCAGAAGAAAAGAAATGAAATTTAGAGCAGGTCAATGAAATTGAAAATGAAAAAAGATTAGGAAAATCATGTACTCAAGTATTGCTTCTTTGAAGAGATGAATATCAATGATAAATCTCTAGCCAGGCCAAATGAGATGCGGGGGTGGGGGTGGGGGGTGGGGAAGAACATGGCCACATCAGGAATCAAAGAAGGAGTAATCACTATTGAACTCATGGAAAGTAAAAAGAAAACTACAAACAACTTTATAAACATAAATTTGATCATTGTGATGTAATGAACCCATTACTCGATAATGCAAACTACCAAAACTCACTCAGATAAATAGATAACCTGAATAGTTTCCTATATGAAGTTGAAAGAAAAATTTAAAATCTTCCAAAAATAAAAAAAAAAAGCTGTTGTCCCAGATGGTTTTATGGTGAGTTTTATCAAAGATTTACAGAAAAATGTTTTAATTCTACACAATCTTTTTCCAGAATATAGAAAAAAAGTATACCTCACAACTCATTTTATGAGAATAACATTGCCCTAATAGCAAAATCAAATAAAGGAATAGAAGAAACTAACACTGCAGACCAACTTCCCATGATGACAAATACAAAACTCTTTAACAAAGTATGAGCTAATCTAATCTAGCATGAGAGGATAAGGTGCCATGACCAACTTGAGATCATTCCAGAAATGCAAGGCCAGCTCTACATTAAAAAATTAATCAACTTAATTGATTATATTAACAGACTAAGAAAAATATGATCATATAAATAAATTCAGAAAGATCATTTGATAAAATCAAACATTGATTTGTAATAAACTCTTTTTAAAAAGTCGGAATAGAAAGGTTATCCATGACATAATAAAGGTTACATAAAAAAACCCTACAGGTAACAGAGTACTTAATTATGAGAGACTGAACAGTCTCCTACTGATAATAGGAACAAGGGTAAAATGTTCTTTCTTTCCATCACTATTCGGATTCTTACTAGAAGTCATAGCTAGTGAAATAAAGCAAAAGGAAGAAATAAAAGTGAATTCTCTTGCAGAATCACAGATGACATAATTGTCTACATCAGTGATTTACAACCTTTCATCTCATGGCAAACATAAACTAATCACTAAAATTCAGCTGCAGAACAAAAATCATATTTTTGCCGATCTTATTGAAAATATGTATAAATTTAATTTATTCACCAGATAGCTATTGTTGTGTTGGCTGTTGTCATATTTTTTATTTAACAATATAAGGAAAAGAGGTCAGTGCCCCTGACTAAATAGTCAAGTATTGTATGTTTAAAACATTCTTGCAGCACACCAGTTAAAAATTACTGGTCTATGTAACAACTCCAAATAATGCATTTAAAAAAATCCTGATAACTTAATTCATATGCACACTAAAACTCTGTATTTTTACTCAACAACCACATTTCATTTTTGGCAATTCTCAAAAACAAAATGTCATAATTTTCACAACTCTACATTAACAAATTATTATAGCTATAATTATTTTTACTTTTGTCTTTTAACATTAGGTAAAAGACTTCAAGGACCTATAATAGTTTTTTTTTTTCCAGCTCTTATATTTTCTAAAGAAGAACAAATCTGGAAGACTGATTCCCCAATTTCATGACTTATTTAAAATGACCAGAATCAGGATAGTGTGATACTGGCAGAAAAAAAAAAAAAAAGCATTAATAAATGCAACAGCATGTAGAGCCTAGAAACAGACCCACACAAATTTAATATACAGATATTTTTCAAAGGTGCAAAGGTAATGCAATAAAAAAAAAAAGAGTCTTTTGACAGTTTGAGGGACATCTCACAAAGTAACTGACCAGTAATCCTCAAAACTGTTAAGTTCTTCAAAACCAAAGTAAGGAAGACAAATTTTCTATCTAGAGCCTAATAGCATGATGACTAAATACAGGGTTGGGAAAAAATGGGTTTACAGGTGTTAATATATAAAATAATACAATAATTAATAAATAATAATACAAGAATAAACTGTGTTTGGTGTACTTACAATTGTAAACCTACTTTTGCCTTACCCTGTATAATATGATATCCTGGAAAAGAAAAGAGGATATTTAGGAAAAATAGTGATATTTGAATAAAGTAGAGTCTTTAGTTATGATAATATATAAACATTGTTGGTTCATCAGTTGAACCTAGTTGAAACGAATGAACCAAGTACTATCAGGAACAGAGGGAGCTGGCAGCTGAGTGTACAAAAACTCTCATATTTTTGCAACTTTATAAAAAAAGGTATGGAAAACACACTAGCTTGTGTCAACTCCTCCAGGTATTTTTTAATGTGTCAATGTAGCAATCTATATTTGTTTGACATTACTTTTTATTCTTTCCTGAGTGCTAGGTTCATAGTAGTCACTCAATAGCAGAGTGTTCTTCCTTAACTTCTCAGACTAAAAAAATATCTATCTACCTACCTATCATCTATCTGTCTATCTATCTATCATCTATCTAATGTTATTTTAAGGGAAAAAACCTACAGGCACTGACAAAATGGGACCTCTTCATCATTTTAGATTTGGCTTATTTGAAAACAGAGAAATTAATCTCTATTAAAGAATGATGGGGCAGAAGCCAGGACCATGTTCTTTCATAAAACTTTCTTTTTGATCCTATCACACTCCCAATTAAAGGCACAGAACACTTCTAAAGGGGAGAAAGCCAAAGAACAGTAGTAGTGAGTTTACAAAATCGATGAGTTGAAGTGTTCAGGAAGGTCTTTCAATTACAAAATTAATCCTGGGGTAGAAGACAATTACAGATCCCGGAGCTCACGTCTGAGAAACTTCTTTTTCCCTGGAGCTTAACTCTGTCATCAAGAGGCAGCTGTTCTAAGTAAGTGGCTTCCAGTGGCTGAGGTAAATAGAAGAGTTATAGGTTTCACCTGCCTCAACAACAGTCTCAATTCTTAACGAGCCAAAAAGAATTAGGATTTCAGTGCATATAATCACAGAATCATTGAATAATTCAAGTGGTCAAGCTCAATATGCAGATACATTTCAGAAACATTTGTCCCAAAATTTCATACGGACAGCAGGATACTTAAAAATGGTCAATTCATTACGAGTTTCTATTTTGCCAGTCTGGGAAAAAGTAGAAAATAAAAAAGAAAATTACATTCCGGATCTTTCATGCACAATCAAATGTGGGAGTATTGCCCTTTGGAGGGGCAGGAGTAGGAAGTCACAAATCTCTATGTAGTGCTAACGGTATTAGCACAGCTGGCTTCTATTTTAAACTTGGAGATCTTGCTAGGATCTTTCCTCTCATAGCTCACCTCCTTTTATGACCATTTCCTTTTTGGGAACAGGGTATCTGTTAAATGAAAATAAGCACTAAAGGGGGTTTTCAGAATGGATTAGAAATTTCTCAGTTTATATGGTGCATTGTATTTTCATTTCCTAGTTATATACTTCAGATGCTTACATTTAAACATTTTATAGCTTCCTCTTTTAAAGCCCTCTCTCTTTTAGTGGTTAAGTACCTTCAAGCCAAGATCTTACATTAAAGCAGAATCTAATTAGACCTTTCAATTCAGACAGGCTGCTGAGCTCTTTTAGTTCCATTATAGAAATATACAGTAAAACCTTTTTTTTCCTCTCTGTGGTGAAAATAGCAGTTATCTTCAAGAAAAAAAAAAGGGAAAAGATGTCCCACCTCAATTTAAGTGCAAGGTACAAGCAGGTGACCCTGCCTCTTTGTACTTCTACATAAGAAGGAAGGTGATTTTCAAATTTTAAGGCAGAAACTGGCAGTGGAGATGTGGAGAGTGTGCTGTTGCTGATTTTAAACACCTAAATACACCACATCTAAAATGCCTTCACATTAAAAGCATGAAAATTGCAGCAACCACTTCAATGAGCAAGTAGCTTAAATATAATTTCTGGCACCATGTATATGAGAGGATATTCAGAGGGAAAATGAGTTAAGAAAAACAGTGTGTAGTTTCAGAAAAAAGAAAGCATAAGATTCTAAATATTTTTGCCAATGTGTACCTTTGAAAGTAATGTCATTTTAAAAAAAGAACTAGGTATTACCTAGAATTTATATTGGTTCCTAGTCTACAGTTGGCATTGAGTGAGCTTTGAGAAGAGGGTAGAAAAAAACATTATATCGGGAATTGCTACCATCACTATCAGATGAAGCATGTCAAGCTTGCAACCGGGAACTAGAAAGAACTGGGGATGCACAGGAGGGAAAGAAAGTAATTCCAATAAGGTTAAATCAAAATGGCTTACATCACCTCTGAATGAAATAAAGTTGATGATGATGCTCATAAAGGTGACGTGGTGGATAATGAAGAGTAGATATGATGCCCTCCAACAGTCCCACAGCACCAGAGGAACCATAAAGATGATGCACCTTGTCCTATGACACTGGGCATTATATAGAAAAAATACGAAAGGTCAGATTCTGTCTTTATTCAAAGATGTTAATAGACTACAAGTTTCCTACCACAACTGTGTAGTAATTTGCTCCATTACTGTGTTGGGCAGTGACAATCTTGAACAGCATTGACAAATTATGTTTCTATTTTTCATGTACTTGAAAAATCCATCTTTTAAAAATTATTATAATTGTTTCAAAGCTGTGGTGTACTTTAGAAGAGCAGAGCTACCGCTCTCATTATCTAAGCCAGATATTTATAAATTTCACAGAATCAAGTTGCTTTCACTGATGAACACACTTGGAAAAATAGTTATATACCTTTGGATTACAAGCCCTCATTTTGGCAAATTACTGTTGTAGATCATTCTGCCTGGTCTCAGGAGCTGTAACTGCACCCCATGGCTAGGCTGAGTAAGAGCCTAGGGACCCATTTCATCTGGGTCTGTTCTGTCAAGAAGACCTGAGCCACTAAGGAGACAAAGCTTATCTCCCTGGCAGGAGTGCTGCTTCTGCTTCATCCATCTCTGGCCCCAATGCTTAGTAGGTTAGTCAATGACAGGTAAGACTCCTCACAGGAGGGGCAACCTAAGCCAGATACGACCACTTGGGAGGCCCTCATGGAAGGACTCGGGGGCCTGTAGCAAAGAGGGGGTGATGGACCCTTGCCCCCCAAACCCCCCAGCTATTCTGACATAGCCCGAGTCCCTATTTCCATCTGGGAGATGCTTCCTGACTCTAATCCGCTTAAGCCTGAAACTATGACTGTGAGTGGTGCAGCCCTGTGCCGGCCAGAGTGGTTCCCTTGGGTGATCAGGCATAAGAAAGAATTCATAAAGTCCTGTGAAACCTGCTTTGTTTGCTAGAGTGCTCTCATTTAAATGATAAGGGTCTGAGGAGGAAATGAGTATGTCTCCCAAAGTTTTGCAACCCCCTTTCCTGACAGACACTGACTCAGATTAAACCCTCAGATTTCTTTGAAATGTTAACCATTGTTTGATCCTTGCCACCTGATTTACCTGTATTCCTGTCTATTTGAACCCAATAAAAGCCTAGTGAGGAAGGGGCTCTGGGTCATTCTCCTTTGAGAGTTTGGCCACCTTTCCTCCCCATGCAGATCATGTCTTGGTAGTTTTATTTTCATCCGTGATGGAGGGATGGGGCTCCATCAGCCCTCAGTTCTCCTCCTCAGTTACAAATGACACTATAGGACACTTTAAGAATGGAAAGAAATATACAGATGAATAGAAACTGTAAGGAACATGCAGTTTTTGGTAGCAAGAAGTTAAATAGAATTCTTTGTCATAAGGCCATAGTTAAAGTACCACAAAGTCTGCTCCGTTTAGCAATTTATTTGGCAATAACCAAAACTTTCAAAAATGCCAATATACAGGGAGAAAATGCTATTAAGACAATGCCCAGGTATACCATAAAATTATTTTAACATGTGTTATTCATTCTTATAAGGTCAGTGATAAAAATATTCATATTTCTATACTTTCAGACACTACAATTTATTGCTGCAAAAACATTCATGTAAATCTTGAAAATAAATTATTAACGCATTTCTACAAGTACCAACTTTGCCATTTCATCCATTTAAAAAAAAACACTTCAGCAGGATCTGGCCAATTCGATTTCCTTTCAAATGAGGAAATGGATTGTTTACCTTAGAAAGCTGAGAGTTAGATGTGCCACATGGAAGTCATGGTCCAGTCAGAGGAGAGAGTAAAAATGAGAGGGATTAGGGTCAGTGGTAAAGTTGTAACTGCAATGTGGTTAATGTCAACAGCGATATCTGGCATTTTTCTTTTTATTTTCTGATTTTGCACAAATTCATTTTTCTTTCCTTTTAGGTTTGGATTGATAGGCTAGCTTTAAAGAAGATTATTATATCCTTCAAGAATCTATCCTAAAAATTACTACAAAAGAAACAGAATACTATTTATTTAAATATTTTATTCATTTATTTGTAGAGAGCGGGGAAGGGAAGGAGAAAGAGAGGGAGAGAAACATCAATGTGTGGTTGTCTCTCAAGCGCCCCCTACTGGGGCCCTGGCTCACAACCCAGGCATGTGCCCTGACTGGTAGAATACTACTAATAGAGAAAACACATGCTCTACACTGTAAGAGAACTCTCCCCCTTATCCCTCTAACCTCTTCTGCTATTATTCTCATTCCTCCCTCACATCCAGCCAGATCGGCCTCCTTGCTGTTACTCACATTCCTGTTGTGCGTCATTTTAAAGCCTTCACATTGGTTCCTCCCTCTTCATGCAAACTCCTTTCGCCCCAAAATATGCAGACCTATCTATGTCTTTAACTTTCTAACTTCTTTCAGGTCTTTCTAAATGTCATCTTTCAATGACGTCTAAACCGAACACCCCATTTAAAACTGCAATCTCTACTCCAAATTTGTGGAGAGACATATATTCACAGACTTATGATGCCCACCAAATTTCAAATAAGACATAAAATAAAATACACACCTAGACACATTACCCTGAAACTGACGAAACCAAGACAAAAAGAAGATGTTAAAAGTTCCCCAAAACATATAATAATAGGTGAAAATTATATAAAAAAATAAAGAGTTCTTAACTGAAACACTGGAAACCAGAAATCTTTGAAGATTAAAAGATCTAAAACAAAACAAAACAAAGAATAACTGTCAATACAGAATTCTATACACAGCAAATATATCATTCAAGCATTAAGATAAAATACATTTTCAGATATTGCTGCCCATAGGTCTGTACTACAAGATATAGTTAAGGAAGTTTTTTAGGCTGAAGCAAAATAATGACAGATGAACACTCAGATCTGCTGGAAAGAATAAAGAGCACTAAAAATGATAAATACATGGATAAATATAAACTATTATTATTTTCCTTTTAATTTAGAAAATACACTTTGTCCTAGCTTATTCAGATTCTGCTCCAGTTTTCCAGGATATTCTTTCTGCTTCCCTGTACAGCCACACTACAGGACTAGCAGCTTGCACTTTTTTTAATTATTTTTTTAAATATGGGACATTTCACAATCGTGTGTGTTATCCTTGAGCAGGGGCCATGCTAATCTTCTGTGTATCATAGCAATTTCAGTATATGTGCTGCTGAAGCCAGCCCAGCATTCTGCATTTTAAATATCTGTTATGATCTTCTTATCTAAAAAGCCTCTTTCTAAATTCTAGTCATGTTGGTGTTTACTCGGGGGCAATTCCCAGTAAAACAAACCAACCAATAAGCAAATGGCATCTCTAGTCAGAGAAATATGTGTTTGTTTAAGTCTCTTTAGGCAGATAGTTTTCCTAGAAATGTTTCAAGACTTTTATAATGGACCTTAAAACAAAGAAGATAAAACTATGACAGTGAAAAGACAACAAACTCATAGCTATCAAGAACCACACCTAAAACAAAAGCAAACTAGGCAAACAGCTAGAACAGGAACAGAACCACAGAAATGGAGATCATATGGAGGGTTAGCAACAGGGGCGTGGGAGGAGGAGAGAAGGGGAAAAGGTACAGAGAATGAGTAGCATAGATAGTGGGTAGAAAATAGACAGGGGAGGGCAAGAATAGTATGGGAAATGTAGAAGCTAGAAAACTTATGACCCATGGACATGAACTAAAGGGGGGAACGTGGGTGGGAGAGGGTGGGTAGGGTGGAGGGGAATGATGGGGGAGAAATGGGACAACTGTAATAGCATAATCAATAAAATATATTTTAAAAAAAAAGAACATAAGTAAAAAGGCACAGAGGTATGTGTCTCTAGTATCCAGTGGTTTATCATGTTGGTGGCTGTAATAAATAAGCCTTCAAATCTCCATGCCTTAACACAACTTCATTACTCAGTCACGTCAGACCAGTGGGTTAGGATAGGGAGGAACTCCCCGTTCATTCAGGAAAGTAAGCTGACGGGGGGCTCTTTCACCTTCAGCCAGAGAAGCATCTAAGGTCATCCTTTGCTTTCACATCCAGCAAAAAAAAAATAACATAATAAAATTGGGTTCTTCTTCCTCTAAAGTCTCCACAGAGTCATGATTTTTCTAAAAGAGACTAAGGAGAAGAAGAAAATAGACATGAGGTAGGTTTATTATAAATGATGGAAAATGTTGAGATTTATAAGATGCCCTAGGTCAGAATTTCCATAATAACCCATCTCATTCATATCCTTCTTTAATACCAACAATGCTTTCGCAATCCAATTAGTCTACATAATTGAAAGTGCTCATATATATTTGAGGTAAGCAGATAGTTGATGGACAATGGGGAAGCCAGGATGATTAGAGTGAAGGGCATCGCACACTCTAAGCAATAAATGAAAGACAGATTGCACCAGGACTAAGATATGAAGACAAATTATAAAACTGATAAAGAAGAAAATAAAGCATGAATATATTAAATAACAATGAGATTTTAGAGAAAGAGGATTCTTTTATTGGGTAAAGATCAGCTAGATCTTTTAAACTTATGGTTCAGTAGCTTATTTGTTTTAATATAAAATACTGGTAATTGACTTATGCCAGCCATCTTCAGTTCTCAAACTTTTTTTTTCCACCTCTCTCTCTCTTTCCCTTTAGGCAATGTCCTCTTATGTCTTCAAGGAAAGGTTCTAGACCTCTAAGGGCTGTATTTATAAGCCACTGATTGATATGTAACCTATGACATTCTATATATAATTTCCTTATCAGAATGCCTACTGTCACTACCATTTTTGTTTGGTAAAATCCTACTTATTTTCCAAGGAACAGTTCTAAAATCAATCCCTCCCTAACCTTGCTCCACAATCCAGGTAAAATTCACCACTTTTTTTTCTGTGATCACCTATTGTATCACCTTATCTCACTAGTAAACAGCATTACTTCATGTTTATGTTCATTGTCTAAGAGAATTTTAGCTCCTTTAAACAACTTTATTTTCTCAGTGACAAGCATAATGTCTGGTCAATAAATAGCATGTGCTCTGTAAGAGGGAAATGAAATGTCTGAAACTTAACTAAATTAATTTGAATTCACTTGAGTTGTATTCAGTAGAGTTGGGTTGACTGAATGGAACAAAATTTAAGAACTAGAACAATAATTTTCCTAAGAAAGGAGGTAAGCTCAGAGCAGAAATGGTGCAGGGCTGCGGTGAGAGAAGTTTTGGATTTCTTGCAGGGTTCAGTAATGAAGCATTCAATTGCCAAGAGAAACTGGAAATAACTTTTAAATACAACAAATCCCAACTGAGCCTAACTGGATTCAGTATTAATAGTCTGAGCTAGTGATTTCATATTGGATTCATGAAAATACAGTTTTCATGAATCAGAAACCTCACAATGAGAACTAAAGTTGATTCTGTGGATTGAGAATTATAGATCTCAGAATGTGCTAAGATTGGTACCTTAATATTTGTCAGCGTGGGAAGAATGATGAGAAATGTGTGTTATAATGGGAAAAACACCAAACAAGAATGTGTGATATTGGGAAAAACACCTAAACAGGAATGTGAGAAAGAAGGAATTCACCAGATCATTCACTGTAGCAACAAAATTATGAAGCAGGAACAACACAATGGTAAGTTTAAGAACATTGTGAATGTTCACCGTGCCAGGCACTCTGGTTCGATACTTCTAACCATTATCCCATTATTTGTCCCAACAACCTGGAGATTGTATAGAAGAAGAATGTGAGTCTTATGAAAGTTAGGAAACTGGTTCAGGATTGTGCATCTAGCAATTCAGAGATATGCTCAGTAAAACACATGCCCTAATGAGGATTCCAGATGTAAGTCTGCATGTCTTGTTACTCTCTTAAAGAGACAACTGTACCTGCTCTGCCCAGTTTCAGACACCAGGGTCTCGGCCAGTTTCCTGTTAGCTTTAGATGTTTCAGGTGAACGATTATTGATATTCTTAGAAGTTGCTCATTAGTTGGTTTGTATATCACTTGGGAACATAAAATCTCATTACAAAGGATGATAGGTGGCTAGAGGAAACATCAGATGTATAATAAACAACTTCCCCAAATCTGATCCTCGTAATATGAAAATTCAAAGCCAAACCTCAAAATTACCTGAGGTCATCAAAATCAAAACCAGCTAAATTACTGCATGTAAAAAAATAATAAAGATATGTGGCACAGTCACAAATACCCCCACACCAGCTCTGCCCTCCGTTTGGCCAGCAGCACAGATTGACCAAAACAAACAAACAAAAAATGGCAAACAAACAACCGAACAAAAACAAGATCAGAGCAGAAACACTAGCTAAGGAGCCTGAGTGTAGGGTTAATGCGAGCACCAGAAAAAGTAAACCCTCTTAAAACATGGAGGAAAAAAGTAACTGAGCAAATCAGAGCAAGAACTTCAGAGAAAGGATTTTAAAGTATTAAATATCTTAAAGGAGAAGATATTGAAAATTAAATAGCACAGATACTACCATTTATATTTAATAATACATATTTCAGTCATACATTAGAAATATGATTAAATTAGTTTAAATTAGCTTAACCCCAGTTTAAGGAACATCTGAAAAAATAACTGATCGATAATCTTTGAAAGTATCAAGGTCATGAACGTGGAAGAAAAGAGGCCACATGCAAAAACTGATAAGTTCAGGGGAAGCCTTTGTGGCCACGTTACAGACTCAGAGACCTAAAGTAACCACTCAGGATGGTCTGAAATTAAAACTTTCTAACTAAAAACAGTTCATGGTGTGTGGTCAGATCCCAAGCAGATATTTTTCCCCAACAAGGGTCAAAGGCTCAGTTTACCTTAACTGAGCTTGTCTGTTGTCTTTTGCATCTAGGATAACGAATATTTGGAATGTCAAATTTCCTTTTTCAGGCTCCCTCCAAACAGGGGCACCGCACCAGGGGGCAACCACAAATCCCCTCAATGTTATTGTTATCATGTTAATTGACTGTTAACTATACTGCACCCGCCAGTGTTGAGAGAAATATGTGTCTATCATTTCATTTTTTTTAGCCAATCCCTGAGGTTCCCTCCACACTGCTTTGCTTTCTCATGCTTCCCTAATCTGTCACCAGTGCACTTCATGTAACCCCTGAACGCCTCCTCTTTTGATTGGGATGTATGAAATAATGGGCTATACTGCCATTCCCCAGAGCATTTTCTCAACTCCTTGAGGTTTTACCTCCTGATGATTGTTGTCAGTTTGGCTCAAATAAACTCATAAAAATTCTTACAGGTTTGGATGTTTGTTATGTTGACATGAAAGACAAGGGAAACATTAAGGAACTCTTACAGATTTTACAGATTGCAGGAAACTAAAAAGAAATAACTAATCACAAGGTGAAAGCTTGGGTAGAATACTGGAACAGAAAAAAGAATATTAGAAGCAATACTGGTGATATTCAAATACAGGAGTTAGATTAGTAACAGTATTGTACAAATGTTAATTTCCTGGTTCGGATAATTGTGCTTTGGTTTTGTTAGATGTTGGTATTAGTGGAAGCTGGCTGTGTGAAATTGTTCCATTTTTACCATGTCTTGATTTAGTTCAAAATAAAACTTTTAAAAATTGAACGCAAAAAAACTAGATGAAAATAATGCAGTGCACTGGACAGTTGATTTAAAACACACACATACAAAAATCAATCAATTATGCCAGAGGGGGAAGTTCCACTCCCTCTCTTCTTTCTTCTGTGCTTGGTGAGGAAACATAGCCCACAGTGGACTATCTGTTCCACCTTGTTGTGGCCTCAGAACACTTTCAGAGGCCTCATTAGGAGGGTACAGGAAACAATTCTCTGATTAACATCAAGCCTGGAAGTAATTTATTTCCATTTGACAAACAATCTCTTTTCTCTTAGCCTAGTTTAACTCAGCTGCTCAGACTGTTCCTGTTGGGGGCAACTGTAATCAATAGCTATTTACTTTCACTAAGCAGAGAAAAATAGGAAAGAAACATAAAAATGGAGAGAATGTTGCAATAGGGACAGATTTTGAAGAAAGAAAAAAGCCAGTAAAAATTTATTTCAGAAGTTTTTATTGTTTTGTTTCAGTACTTACTTATCATAAAGTGAACAATTTGCAGTACTTAACATAGATTTTTTTTGTGGGAGGGGGGGTCTTAAAATGTACAGTCTCTGAAATAAATATTACTAACAGTTTTTGCCTTACTTATAAAATTTAAATCAAGATCCATTATTCTTTTTTGCCCATCTTCTGTGGCAAGCTCTGAGATGAATTATCTGTTCATACCTAACCCTTGTAACATTTTTCTAACCACCTCACTATGATCACTGCTATCCTAAAAAATTCTATAAATGTCATTACCTCACTGCCCACAATGCTCTAAACACAATCAGATAAAGTAAGACAATGGCATAGTCAACAACAAAAAAAAAAAAAAAAAAAAAAAAGAGAGAGAGAGAGAGAGTATAGAGGGGACTGTTTTTCCTCCCGAAGAAAAGAAGAATCTATTGCCAGATGGAATATTAAGTAAGGAAGGACTAATCTATCATATCATATAATTACAGGGTAATGTCAGGCATTTTTCATGAGGGGAGCAAATGAGACAAAAGAATAATGGAAAATGATTTAAAGGCTATGTCCCAGGCAGCAGTAGGAAATCACTGTACAAATAACCAGAACATTTGGGGTAGTGGTCCCTAGAAAAATTAACTTTTTCAAGTTTAATTTCCCTCCTTTAAAATTAGGAAGTATACTTATATTGCAAAATTTTGACTAGGTCTATAAATTTGTGTAATTCCGATGTCTGTTGAATTTGACTTCATGTTTAGTCATAATTTACTCATGCACTTGATTCTTTCAAAGAAAATGCTGTTTTTAGGTCTATGATTTAGTTCACATATTTTTTCTTTCTTTCATCGTCACACTGAAAAATTCTATTTCTAAATAGACTGAAGTCACATACATAATGTTCACTTACCTAAGTATTCTGAAGAATACAAATTATATTTTGAGTTACATTCTTAAATATCAGAAATCACAGCTTTTGATGAGTTTCATCTGAAGGAAAAAAAAGATTAGCAGGGGAATCTGCTATTCATAAATAATCTCTAATCTGGCTTTGAATCTTACCATACCCGTGAAACACTTCCTAAAGTCATTAGTGGTAACTTCATTTTGCTAATCAGTGGACACTTTAACAATCCTTACTATAACTGATGTGGTGAACAAGTCTCTGTATTTGAAAATAATAATGCTAAGAAGGCCTAGCTCTTCTCGTCTTTTTCTTATCATTAATCCTTTTCTTGGGTGCCCTGATGCCCTCTGCTTTCCAGGATTCTATTTTTTGACCCATGCTCTCTTCTCGCCTTCTCTGCTGACTGCTTGTTCCAAGATTTATACTCAGGGTTCATTTTAATCAGGATTTTTTTCTAATCAGTGTGTATTTCTAAGGTGACACACACAGAGACAACTGCCTTTGAAAGAATTTGTTACTTATTTCCTCTCAGGGCCACAAGGAAAAGCACCAGACAGATTTTGTTAGGAGAAAGAAGCAGGAGTGACGTGAAAGCCTAAATCAGAGTTTTTATTGGGGTGATTGTGGAATAAACAGTTTAGGGTTGACAAGTTTGAATAATTCTGCTTGGCCTTCAGGTATGGGCTGTCCCTTTTTTTCTGGTAGCTGGGCTTGGATAGATTGAGCGCAAGGGAAATACTAGCTTGGTGTGCGAGTTAGGTAAGGAAGAGACTCAGAGTATGAGCTCTAGATCACGAGAGATATAAACAAAAAAACAGTGTTAGCCATTGTAATTAATTAATGGATACCACATAGACAGATATAGACCCGAAGAAAACACAGAACAGTGCTATCCTGTCTACTTCATTTTATTTTAAACAAAAATCTATTAGATATCTCTTTATAAATGTAAATAAATACCTCAATGCCAAGAGTTCAAAATTGTAGTTGTTCTCCACGTTCTGCACACGAGCTTCATCCTCTGGTCCCTATTTTGGTTGTTGCCATCTTTAAACATCCAGTCATCCAAATAATAAATCCGAAGGTCAGTGTTGCTTTTTTTCAATGATCTTCTCATGTAACAGCAATCATTATCCCTTCAGTCCTTATCTCTTAAATACTGTTTGATTCTCTGTACTGCTTCCAATTCATAATTTCTTAATTTTTCAGTCTAACTATTATTGCAAAACCTTGTTGAAGTTCTCTCTGTCTGGTCACACAGGATAGGAACTTCAAATCCTCATTTACTATTTTTCATGGCTTTTATAGTCTCCAGGACAAGTCCAAGCTGCCTAGCAGAACACCCATAGCCTTGGTGGTAACAGGAAATGATTTTTTCCAGTCTTATTTTCAAATAACTTTGTTTCTGTGTTTTATGCTACACAGTAAAATACCTGTAGTTTCTTTAAAAAAAAAAAACAAACGAACATGTGATTTTGTGCCTCTCTGCTGTTACTTATTTTGTTCTCCTTATTTGAAATGTCCCTTACTCCCACCCATCAGTTTGCAATTCCTTAAATGTTCTTCAGAACATGTTTGGACATTTACTTCTTTAGAGAAACTTTTCTAGACTACTTTATTTCTCTGCATTCTTACACCACAACTTTTTCTCTTTTTCTCTTGTATCTTCATTGTAATTCTCCGACTGTATGGTAAACATTTCTTAGGGCTTCCCCTCCGCCCCCAACACCTTACCTGAAGCTTCCTAAGGACAGGACTGTTTTAACTGTTTTAGACAGCTACATCTTTCTGACTCCTATTCATAGTCTATTTGCTAAACTAACTGAATCGAATTTGAAAAATTACAGAAAACTTCTCTTTGGTGTTACAAAAATAAAGATTACAGAGCAATTTTGTTCCCAATAGAGCAGCAATCCCCCTCCCCACTTAAATCTATAGTTAGCAGTCAAGTTAAATATTTTTTATTTTATGTATTTTTTTTTCTTTTTGGTCCCATTATCTGTGGAACAACATAGAGCTTCTCTACAGCAAACGAAGCTTTGCTTATTAATATGTAGTACATTGTACTCTAAATCAAAAGCACCCAAAGATCCCCCTCTTAGAGAATGTATAGAGAGGGAGGAAAATTCTGAGGAATAGTTTGTGAATAATACAAACAAGACTTAAAGATCACAGTGTTATAATAGACTTTAAAATCCTTTCAAAACAGCATTTCTGTGATTTAAGAATCCCCTACAAAAAAGTAAGGAAAATTCTACATGTAAAAGGAAATCAGGTTTGAAAAAATCCTACATTAAAGTACTTATTAAATAAATTCCATAATGTAGTTTAAATTATAGGCACCAGTTACTAAGTATTTACTTCTTTGAAGTATAACTAAATTTATTTTTTATCCTAGGTGGTATTACTAGGTAAACAAGTCAAAAATTCTTGCCAACAACAAATTCCTTAATCCAGTTTTCCAAATGTTACTTTTTTAATTCTCTCTTTAGATGATTTGTCATTCCTTCAAGCTGGATTTGAAAAGAATTACTGTAGGAAGCATTGCAATTTTAAAAAATGTATATATAAGACAATCAAGATAAGTTGACATACTATAGTAAAAATAAAGTTAGTCTTAATACTAAAGGTTTCTTAATATTCCACAGTAAATATGGTAGTAAATCATGTAATTGCACTAAGTATTGAAAATAAGGAAATCAAAATTCATTATTTACACTATATAAACAAATAAAGAAAAATCCTCATACTTATCTAGGTAATTTCCCTGTATATTCCACAATTTTGATGCTGAAGTAATGTAATCTTATTGAAATGCTATTTTAAAAATGTATCCTTTTACTAAAAATCAAATAATCGAAATTATTTTTAAATTCTCAACAGACTTCTTGAGATTAAGAAAATTAAATGTTCTGTTGTATTGACATGCAAAGATGTTTATTCTGGAAAATTAGGGGGGAAAGGAAGTCCTTAGATTTTGGTAACAATAAAACAAAATCAGCAAATAATACTATATTTGACAGTAAAAGTGTCAGTATAGTTGAGCAAATAATATTTAGGGTCATCTAGTGAATAGATTCATGAAGCCTCTTGATGAGAGGTAAGATATACAAAATGTAATTTTCTTCCAAAATGATTAAGCTATCTTACAAATAATCAGACAAATCCAGGATGTCAAGTTCCTATAATAGATCAATATGAGCAATATAAATAGTTTAGAAATTTTTGTATGCATTGACCAACTAATTTGACTTCTAGGATATAATTACTTGTAGGAACACAGATATAAATCTTAGGAATGGGTGGGATGGGGAAGTAGAGGGGGAAAATGGAGACTTGAACAACAATAAAAATAAAATAAAATAAAATAAAGTTTAAAAGGTAAATAAATATTAGTATACTTATCCTGCTATTATTAATAATAAAAAAGTATTTTAAACTAATCATGAAACCATAGGGAAATAGTTGTATATACTGCATCAACTGAGAACACTTAGATATTCTGAAAATTATATTTTCAATGAATATTTAGTAAGTTTGATAAGTCAGGAAAACATTCTTGATATAACATTATGTGAATAAAGCAGCAAATAAAAATGCATATAAATCACAAATCTGAGTGTATATACAAGAAGAATCAAATTATCAAAATTGTACAAAAATGAAAATGTTTATATCTTAATGGTGAAATTACTTTCCTTACATTGCTTTTTCAAATTCTAAGTAGTCTTTTATAAATTTATGTAATCTTCGTAAAAATTATAATATGTAAGAAGAAAATTATAGCAGAACATTTGTAATCAATCAATATACTAAATGTAAATAAAGGACATTTATAAGTTGATAAAATTAGGGAATTCCAGCCAAGATGGAGGCATAGGTAGATACACCTTGCCTCCTCCCACAACCAAAAGAAGGACAACAACTAATTTAAAAACAAAAACAACCAGAACTTCCAGAAAAATTCAAGATTGCTCTTTCCAGCAAAGCTATCATTTAGAGTGGAAAGGCAGATAAAGTGCTTCCCAGATAAGGTCAAGTTAAAGGAGTTCATCATCACCATGCCATTATTATAAGAAATGTTAAAGGGACTTACCTAAGAAATAGATCAAAATTATTAACCGTAAAATTACAACAAACTCACAACTATTAACAACTGAACCTACAAAAAATGAAAACGAAAACAAACTAAGCAAACAATAGAACAGGAACAGAATCATAGAAATGGGGATCACATGGAGGGTTATCAGCAGGGAAGGGGAGGGGAGAAATGCGGGAAAAGGTACAGACAATAAGCAGAAATGGTAGGTAGAAAATAGATGGGGGGAGGTTAAGAATAGTATAGGAAATGGAGAAGCTGAAGAACTTATAGGTACGACCCATGGACATGAACTAAGAGTTGCGGGGGGGGAATGTGAGTGGGAGAGAGTGTGCAGGATGGAGGGAAATAAAGGGGGAAAGATGGGACAACTCTAATAGCACAATCAATAAAATGTATTTTAAAAAGTAAAAATAAAATTAATAACATTTTCTTGAATTAATAGTCTATTATAGATTTTATAGTATATTTGATATTCTTAAATGTAATGAAATTATACATGTTCTTAAATGTTCTGTAAAACTCCACCTTCCTTTGACTTTTCACTAAACATACTACCAATTGGTAATATTACAAATCACCACTTGTCTAAATCTTGAGCCCTGTAAAATGTCACAACTAGATTCAACAACACAAATACTTGATTGACAAATAAGAAGCATAACACAAAACATATTACAGAGACAAATAAGAAATAAGCCTCTATCTCATTTTGATTAGGATAGCTATTATAATAAATTAAATAAATGAATGAATGAATAATAAAAACAGAGTAACGAGTATGTGCAAGGAGGTGAGGAAACCGGAGCACTGGAATACAGCTGGTAGGAACATGAAATGGTGCAGTCATTGTGGAAAAAGTGTGGTGGTTCCACAAAACCTTGAAAATACCATCTGATATTTTGTGTTTGGGTTTATTCCCAAAAGAAATGAAACCAAGAAATGGAGGAGATATTTGTATACATATATTTGTAGCAGCATTATTTGCAGATATTAAAAGGTAGAAGCAACCCAAATGCCCATGGATAGATGAATGGATAAAGAGATTATGATATGTACATATCATGGAATATTAGTAAGCCTTAAAAGAAAAGGACATTCTGACATATGGATGAAATTTAAGGACATTATACTAAATGAAATAAGCCTGTTTGAAAAGGACAAACACTATGATTCCAATTATATGAGGTACCAATGGCAGTCAAACTCATGAAAATAAAAAATAGTGATGTTTCTCAAGACTTGTTGGGAGGAGGAAATGAGGAGTTATTATTTACCATATTTTGCATGTACAATTCACTCCTGTCTATAATGTGCACCTGTGTTTTGGGCCCGAATGTTCATGAAAACATTTTTAATTCAACCATTTATTTGTTTATTTATTTATATTTAGACACTTGTTTTTTTGTAGAATAAAGGAATTTTAGCATTAATTTTTAAACATATTATGGTGCGAGAAATTTTATGCAACAAATAATTACAAAACACAAGAACAGATACAAGGTATCTCAGATCCTACCCATGCATTATGTGCATCCTTATTTTTCTCAAAAATTTGAGCAAAAACGTGCATGTTATATACACCAATATACAGTAATATGTATAGAGTTTCAGGGTTATAATATGAAAAGGGTTTTGTGAACAAATGGTAAAACAAAAAATGTGAGTATAATTAATACCACTGAACTGTCACTTAAAAATAGTCAATATGGTAAATGTTATATTATGTGTATTTTACCACAATTTTCTTAAAAAGAGGCTATTAAAACAAAACAAACAAACAAACAAACAAACAAATAAATAAAACATCTGAGTAGCTACAATAATAAAAACCAAGTGTAGTATAGCATCTGGTTACATTTCTTCAAATTCACCTATTTTTCCTCACACAATAAAGTGCTAATTAACAAAGCACATAAAATTCATAACAAATAAGACAAAGTACAGTCTAGATACCACTGGCTGATTTAAAATTATAGAAAGAATTGACTGGAGGAAATATATACATATATAAGCATAGCAGCCTTTAAAATAATATTTAGAAACTTTATGACTTAGAGATCAATTTCAGGTGTTTGACTTTTTATATCTTTTTAATGATGTTATTCCAGAGTTTAGAAGATACTGGCCAGTTTTTTTTTTTAATATTTAAAGGAATTAACAAACATTGAAATGAAAGAATAATGCTGACAATCTAGTTTCTTTACTAAAGTATTCTATGTGAGTGTAATTTTTTTATCTATTACTCTTGAGAATAATAGATTTGCCTTTAAATTTCATTCAACTTCTTATGAATAAAAAGACTTAGATATGTGGCTTGTCTTTTCTGAGTCTCAAATTTTCTGCTTGAAGTAGTGGTAATAAAACTGGCCTACTGAAGTTATTAGGAATTTTTACGGCACATTTAAATTGCACAGTGCTTTTTAATTACTTTTACAGATATTCCTCAGTGTAGCTAAAAACTCAAAATTGAACATATAAGAATCTTTCAGAGAATGATAATGACCATGGGTTTTAATACTGAGAGAACCTAGGTTTAGAAGACCTCCAAAATAGATGTCAACCTACATGAATAGTGAATGAGTTTTCTTACCAGGAATATAATAAGACATCCAATTAGTATGGTGAGAAGATAATACGTATTTTTGAGTGAGGAATAAAGTAATTAAAAAATAACTTACAAATTTAAATAAAGATGTTGATATTTTTGTTTCTCTTCTTAGCAATGTTTCTTTGAAATGAATAGAGATGATTGCGAGAATTTCCCCGTCAGCCTAGATGATGACATAGTCCCTGAGCTCCTCTCCTTCCACGGATGCATTGAATATACAGCTGAACATGGGGCAACTTCTCTAAAAGAGATGTGGAATCTACTTGAGCAGCTTCTACACATTGAATGAATAAGAAAACACCCACATCAAACCAGACAGGAATGGATGAGACACATTCTTGCCCTGAATCCCACCCGCTACAGAGCACCATACAGTAAAGAGGGGATCCTCAATGCTTAGTTTCTCCCTGTGAAACAAAGGGTTTGAATGCCACGTATAACACTCTTACTTTTAAGACTCCACCGAAAACATCAGATCCTGAAACACCTTGCTCTGAAAACCAATGGGCTTCTGTTAGAAGACCCCCAAGACTATAGAAAACAACAAACTAACTCTTTTTTTAATTTATTTTTTATTGACGTTGTATACAACCTTATATGGGTTATATCAGTTTCAGGTGTACAATATAGTGATCAACATTTTTATACTTTCCAATGCAATCACCCGCTCTAGTTCTAGCAATCATCTGTCATCATGTAAACTTATTACGATAGTACTGACTATGTTCCCCCTCCCTTTCTTGATAGCTGTGCAAGCACTCACAGTCATGCCTTTTCCCTCTAGCAACTCCAATAAAATACCCTAGAAGGAGCTACTACAATTGTCTGGTTCCCACACCACCTGAGGGACTTTAAGTCAAAAAATGTTACATGAGACAAAGAAGGTAATTAAATAATCATAAAAGAGTCAACTCACCAAGAGAATATAAAATTGTACGTATTCATGCACCCAACATACATACATCTAAATATATAAAAATACATTAACAGATCTGAAAGGAAAAATACACAACAATACAATAATAATAGGGGATTTCAATACTCTACTTTCAACAGTGAATAGATCATTCAGACTGAAATAAATAAGAAAACAGTGGACTTGATTAATATTATAGACCAAATGGACCTAACATACATAGAGAACATTGCATTGAACAGCAGAAGAATACACATTCTTCTCAAGTCCACATGAAACATTTTCCAAGATAGATCATTTGTTAGCCTCCAAAAAAGCTTTAATAAATTTAAGAAGACTGAAGTCATGTCAAGCATCTTTTCAGATCCAATGGTATGAAGCTAGAAATCAATTATAAGAATAAACCACATATGCAATCAGGAGTTGATATCCAAAACATATTACAAACATATACAACTCAATAGTAAAACAAATAACCCAGTTAAAAAATATTCAGTGGACTTACATAGACATTTTCCAAAGAAGACATAGAGATGGCCAACAGAAAAATGACAAGATGCTCGACATCAATAATCATTAGGGAAATGTAAATCAAAGCAACAGTGAGATATCATCTCACATTTGTTAGAAGAGATATTATCAAGAGAGCAATAATGAGTGTTGGAGATAATATGGGAAAAAAGGAACACTTGTGCGCTGCTGGTGGGAATGTAAACTGATGCAGCCACTGTGGATGGAAAACACTGTAAGTGTAGAAAGGCAACTGGTAAATTTTTTCAAATAAGAAAAATATCAGGGAATATAGGTTATGTAAGCCTGTTGCAGACAGATGGAAAGGGGAGGATGATGAAATCTATCCAACTGATAGCTAAATCAGAGATAAAGAACACAGGAATTGAGAAGCAACTAGGGAACGTTAATTCTTTTAACTACAGAATTAGCACTAAATAAGTAAAAGAATTATGATCATAGAATAAAATGTAAATCTTATAAACAAAATAGAAAAGCAATTTTAAAATACTAAGAGTGCTGATGACCCATCCTTTACTTTCCTTTCATTTCTGCTGATTTAAACTGAATAATGTAATTTAAAAAATAAAAAAAAACATTATTTCAATTTTAATTCTTTATGGTCTTTTACCTTTAGATTTTATAGAAATAATAGCTCTTGCAGAAAAAAAGAAAAGGGAAAAAAGGTTTATGTGAAATTTGAAGATCACACCCTTTTATTATAACATTTTTCTTCTGTTAAATGCTAGTGAAAATGTTATATGCCACCTATTACTTTTAAAGGTATATGTAGTATCAATTGTTTTTATAAAGTTATTACTATTTACCTATCCACCCATCTCTTTAGATAGCAAAACTGTCTTTGGAATCCTGTTAATAGTGATTATGTCTATGAAACTGAGAAAATCCATTGCTTTCTTTGTTTTTATATGTTGCTTAACACAAGGGATGATGGGTCATTGTCATAAAAAATTAAGGCAGAAAACACATATATTCCCTTCTTTGCAACAGTGATAAGAGTGGTATGGAGCTTAACAGGGAGCAAAAATACAAAATTTCAATAACATTGATCCCTCTGGAAAGGAAGTCCCTGTAATGGGACTTGAGAGCAAGTATACAGGATTGGTTATGATATTAGTTTAGCATTGAGCATGCTTCTCTAGAGTGTATGTAGAGTATCCACCTTGAGTTATGTTTTGAAATATTCAGAACTAATGTAATATGTTCCCACTGGCCTCAGGACTTATCAACACAAAACTGATTTACTAGGGAGGGAGTATATTTTTGACCTTCTTTCTAAATAGCAAAATGTTTCTGGAGTGGCAAAAGGGCACCTATTCTTGAAGAAGCCCTGTCAGTTGCATATGTGAAATTCAACAAGTTCCTCAAGACTTGATTTGCGTGTGTCCATATGGTGAGGTCATATCCTCCATAAGAGACACTGTCCCACATTTCCATGTGTTCTCTCAGAAGCAGAAAGTTGACCTACAATCACTGCAATCCTTAATTTGAAACAAATTCCACTGGAGCTGATAAATAATGGGAAAAGTTTAACAGAATATCATATCCCTAAGCAGAAATGCATTGTTGACAGTTATCAATGCATTATATTTCTATAGTTGAAGTAGTGTGCCATAGCTTATTTGCCTCACCCAGAGCCTATTACATAGGATCAGCCTATACACTCTCTTCCCCGCCCCCCTGCACTACGTTCCTTGGATAGCATCATTTCCTTCTTCCTACATGGAATAAACTCCTTTCTGCTGCTTATCAAGTCCTTTGCACTTTCAAGACTCTGCTCAGGTTCTGTGCATGTATGCCAGCTACATCTACAGTCTCAGCTTAGACTGACACCTTCCCCTCTAGGATCCACATTGCATCAGCTGTCAGGAGATTGCAGGTTAAGTGTCTGGGCTCTGAAATCAGATGGTTTAGATTTAAATCCCAGCACTATACTTACTAGCTTTGTGAACTTCATCAATTATTTAATGTGTTTGTGTTTGATTCCTCAATGGTAGAATGTAGTCCAGGATTGTTTTCATAATTAAATGGAATTATATCTGTAAAGCATTGCTGCGGTTACCACGATTTGTAATGGAGGCATAACTGCCACATAACACTGTGTAAGTTTAAGGTGTACAATGTATTGATTGGTATATTTATGTATTGCAATATGATTACCACCAAAGATCACATCACTTAATTATCATTGCTTTTGTGTGTGTGTGGTGAGAACAAGTAAGATCTAGTCTCTTAGCAACTTTGAAGTTTATAATACAGTGTCGTGGACTACAATCACTATGCTGTGCATTAGATCCCCAGAAGTTACTTATCTATTACTTTCAAGTTTATACCTTTAAACATCTCTTTAATTCACACCTCACTAGTCCCTGATAACCACCATTGTACTCTCTGTTTCTAGGTGCATGGCATTTTTAGATTCCATATGTAAGTGATATCACAGTATTTGTCCTTTTATGTCTGACTCACCCCACTAAACATAAAACCCTCAAGGTCCATCCATGTTGTCACATGACAGAATTTCCTTCTTTCTTATAAATAAATAATAATCCAGTGTAGGTATACACACATATCTTTTTTTATTGTTTACTTTATTAAAGTTGTCCCAATTTTTCCCCCTTTTCCCTCCTCTGCCCAGCCCATTCCCTGCTCCCACAGTCAATCTTCACACTGTTGTCCATGTCCATGGGTCATTTATGCATGTTCTTTGACTAGTCCCTTCCCCTTCTTTCCACCCTACCCTCTCCCCTCTGGCCACTTTTAGTTTGTTCCACATCTCCATGTCTCTGGTTCTACTTTGCTCTTTAGTTTATTTTGTTCATTAGATTGCTCTTATAAGTGAGATCACATGGTATGTACCTTTCACCAACTATCTTATTTCACTTCGCATAATATTCTCCAGTTCTGTACATGCTGTCACAAAAGGGAAAAATTCCCTCTTTCTTTTTGCTGCATAGTATTCCATTGTGTAAATGTACCACAGTTTTTTGATTCACTCATCTACTGATGGGCACTTAGGCTATTTCTAGGACTTGTCTATTTTAACTAGCACTGCTATGAATATAGGGGTGCATAAGTTCTTTTGAATTGGTGTTTCATATCTTCTTTGTTAACTCATGCATTAATGGACACTTAGGTTGTTTCCACATCTTAGCTATTGTGAATAATGTTACAATAAAAATGGGAGTACAGATATCTCTTCAAGATTCTATTTTCATTTTTTTTTAACATATATGAGGTCTGTCCAGAAAAAAGTCCAGCCGTTGTTAATATAATAGGAATGGTTTGCATCACATCGATACAACCTCGCAGCCAAGGAGAGTGAACTGGAATGCATATGCTTGAACAATGACGACTTCACTGTGCTAGTCAGTGGGGCAGTAGACACCATTGAGTGAGCATGCATAATGTGTGGCCATCGCATTCAAAATGACTGAGCTAGTAGAGCAATGATTCTGCATCAGATTTCATGTTAAGCTTGAACATTCCTCCACAGAAACTATTCAGATGATTCAGAAGGCCACATCTACAGGTAACTGGTGATTGGCAGCTTTATCACGACAATGCACCTGCTCATGCATCATGTCTTATTCAGAGTTTTTGGGGAAGCATCACATTACCCAGATGGCTCAGTCCCCCTACAGCTCAAATTTGGCACCTTGTGACATCTGTCTTTTTCCAAAACTCTTTGAAAGGAAAGAGATTTTAGATTGTTGATGAAATTTAGGAAAATATGATGGGGCAGGTGATGGTGAATAGGAGAACTGTGTGAGGTCCCAAGGTTTCTACTTTGAAGGGGACTGAGGTGTCATTGTCCTGTGTAAAATGTTTCTTGTATCTTCTTCAATAAATATCTCTATTTTTCATTTTACATGGCTGGGTACCTTCTGGAAAGACCTCATATACTCAGAAGTGGAATTGTTAGGTATATATTAGCTCTATTTTTAATTTTTTGATAAACCTCCATCTTGTTTGGCATAGTGGCTGAACCAATTTACATTTCCATCAACAGTGCATAAGCATTTTCTTTCCCCATATCGCTGTCAGTACATGTTTTCTCTGGTCTTCTTGTTGACGGCCATCCTAACAGGTAAAAGGTGATACTTCATTGTAGTTTTCATGTGCCTTTCTCTAGTGACTAAGGATATTGAATAAAATGTCACGTGTGCTAGTTTAGTTTTCCCAAAAGAATTACAAAGTTCTTAGTGTCAAATCCATTTCTGATATCCAATACAATAATAGGCACTGTAGATATTAAATAATTATTGACTCATTTATTTTGGCACAATGTTGCCAAAAAGTACTGGCCTAAAAAAGAGAAAAACGATCCTCATTTTTTCTCTAAATTGCCACCAAGAATCAATGATCATGAAGAGTCACTACCTTTCTGGGCTTCAATGTCCTAATGGATAAAAAATAAAACAAGTCTAAATATTTAAGACTGTACACATAGCAAGTAATCTATGGAAACTATATGGATGAGATCTTATGTACAGACAGAAGATACTAGAAGGAAGTCCTTTTCCTATCTATTTTGTCTAAATTTAAAACTGCACCTTTCTTTTCCTTTTTTACAGTTAAAAAAAAAAAAGCAGTCTTTACTTACAAAGGAAAACCTATACCCCTAAACTCAATTCTTTCTCATCAAGTGGAGATGAGTGTAAAAAAATTAACACATGTCCAAACACATCTTGGAGACTGTCCAGAGCAATCTGTAAAATTTCCTGAGCTTTCAGACTCCAGGCAGCAGCTTCTAATGTGGTACATTCTGGCTATGTGCATCTCATGCATTTGTAAAAATTCTGCTTTAAATGCAGGTTTATCAATAAAAATGCCACCAGAAAACAGCTTTGGAATTTTAATCTCTTCTTAAAATTAAAGGTTTCCTCAAGACAGGCCTGGAATTGGTTGTGTCTGAATGCCATCCACTTTTATTATACAAGAAATTTTCTTGCAGCTGCTAAATCCTAATTTTGCCAAAGTTAAAAAATGCAGCTCTGCATCTCTCATCATCAAAAGCAGCATAATTTAAACCTTTTTCATGTCAGTCATGAATTGTGTCTCCTGTAAGCTTGCAATGTCATAATATTCTTTTAGATTAATGAGGATCCCTACAATTACAGAGTAGAAACCATCAGTACGCACGGTAGAGCCTGTCTAATGCAGAAATTACCATGAATGCTAATGCATTAGCCAAGAATTACAAGAGGAATTACTGCTGTAACCAAATGCGAAAAGCCTACAACTGAAAGGTGGACAGCTTTGCCATCTCTCAAAGTGATTCTAAGTAAAAAGTGAGCAACCACAGGGGGTTTTCCATTTTTATTTTTTACTTATTTACGTAATACTTTAGATTTTTTAAGGCTTTAAAGCTCTACAGAATGCAATGCCTTGACCAACCAGCTTGCTCATAAGAATAGAAACATGCACACAGTTCTTGTAAACTCAGCACAATTTCCTTTTCTCTCAAAACTGCGTAATTATAGTGCTTGGCACATACCTTATAGATTCTTAGAGGAGAACCAGAACAGGAAAGTTTGTTCTAGACTCTCTCTGCTCCAGCTCACCTTCCATTCTGCTTCTAGGTAAAGCTACCTTTTAAAAGGTATGATCACAGATGTGGAATCTAAAAGAATAATAATATTTGTAAGAGCAGAAAGTAAAAAGGTAGTTGCCAGGGGCTAGGAGTAAAGTAAATGGAGAGCTGTTGCCCAAAGTGTACAAAGTTTCAGCTATACAGGATGGATAAATTCTGGAGATCTAATAATATACAACCTGGTGACTGTAGTCAATAATGCATGTGTGTTATATGCTGTTGAGTCAGCTCTGGCTCCTAGCAACCCTGTGAATGAGTGATGTCCACAGTGTCCTGTCCTCAACAGCTCTGCTCAGCTCCTGTAGACTCCTGCCTATGGCCCTCTTACAGAGTCAGTCCATCTCATATTTGGACTTCCTTTTTTCCTTGGTCTTCTATTTTTCCCAGCATTGTTGTCTTTTCCAAAGAACCCTGCTTTCTCATCTGTGGCCCAAGTAGGACAGGTTTAGTTTTATCATTTTTGCTTCTAACAATATTTTAGGCTTAATGTGTTCTAGTACTCACTTGTTTATCTTTCTAACATTGTACTCATACAGCTATCTTCTAACATCACTATTTCAGTGTATTTTCTTATCAGCCTTCTTCACAGTCCAACTTTTGCATCATATACATTAGTTGGGAATATTAGGTTGCGGATGACCTTATCTTTGGTCTCTAATGACACATCTTTGCTCTTGGTGATCTTTCCCAATCCTTCCATTTCTCAGACTGCTCTTGATTTCTTGGCTGCAGTCTCCATTAAAATGGACAACTGAACCAAAGTAGGCAAAATATTTAACAATTTCAATGTCTTTATTGTCCATGTCAAAGTTGCATATTTCTTCTGTAGTTATAATTTTTGTCTTCTTGCTGTTTCAATGAAGTCTTACTTTGGCACTTTCTTCTTTCACTTTCATCAGAACTCTTTTCAAATCATTGCTACTTTCTGCCAGTAACTTGGTGTCATCTGCATATCTTATGTTACTAATATTTCTTCTACCAATTTTTACTCCTCCTTCCTCTGAATCTAGCCCAGTTTGTGTGTGTGTGTGTGTGTGTGTGTGTGTGTGTGTGTGTGTGATGTGTTCTGTATACAGATTAAACAAATAGGGAAAAAAAGGCACCCTTGTCTGATGCATTTACCTATAGGAAACCATTCTGTCTCTCCCTGTTCTGTCCTAACAGTGGCTTCCTGTGCAAAATACAGGTTACACATGAGACAAGCAGGTGATAAGTGATACCCATTTCTTTCAAAGCAACCCAAAGCTTTTCATGATCCATGCAGTCAAAGGCTTTACTGTAGTGTATAAAACATAGAGTAAACCTTTGAAATTCTTTGGAGCACTCCAGTCCCCAATGAATGTTTACAATTTTACCTCAAGTGCCTTTCTTTTCTGGATCCAGCTTGAAAATCCAGCATTTCTTGCTCCATAGAGAGTAGAAGCCTTTGTTGCAACACCTTGATCATCACTTCATTTGCATGCAAAATTAGACCAATGGTTCTATAATCACTGCATTTCTTGGCATCTCCTTTCTTGATAATTGGGATGCATACTAAATATTCCCAGTCTAGAGCCTATTTTCTCACATATTTTTTGATGTATTCTGGTTAGCATTTTGGTAAATTCAGTCCCTGTGGCTTGAAATAATTCTATCGGTATCCCATTTCCCCTGCTGATTTATTTCTTCCCAATACATTCAAGGGAGCTTTTAATTTGCTTTCTAGAATTACAGGCTCTTTCTTATAGAAATCTTTTTCAAAGGTATCTATCATCCTTTTGTCTCCCTGTGTAAATCTCAGTATACTGTTTCCACTTTCCCTTTATTTTCTTCAGGTCAGATAACATGCCTCCTTACTGGTTACTCAGCATTCCTTGTATAGGTTTGAATTATCCTTTTATTTCTTGAATCTTTTGGTAGAAATCTCTTGTTTTCCCTTTATTGTTGTTCTCTTTTATCTTTTTGCATTGGCTATTATAATAGTTCTCTTCCTCTCTACCTGATGGTCATTGAAAAACTGTTTTCAGGAGACAATCCTGCTTTTTTCACCTTTTACTTTTGCTTCTCACCTGTCTGTAAACCCTTTTAGTGTTTCTTTTGTCACACACCTAGATTTTTCTTTCCATTTTTACTTTTGGCATTGCATTTTCACATTATTTTCCAATAATATTTCTACTTTTAGTCTGTTAATTTCTTAGTCAATTAAGTTTAATGTTGCTAATCTGCTTTTATGTGCACTTCAAATCCATATAGGATGTTATTTATGTTATATTTTGGCAATACAATATTTTTGGTGCTCTTTTTCAGCTTTCCTCTAATGTTTCATATTAACAGTTTGTGGTGAATACCACAATTTGCTTCTGGTTTGTTTTGGCAGAAAGAATATACCTTCTCCATCTCCTACTTCCAATTACATAGTATATTAAGTTTCTGTATTGGTCACCTGGTGATGTTCATGTGCACAGTTGTCTGTATTCTTGTTTGAAGCATGGGTTTGCAATGGACACGTTGTTGACCTCACCAAAATCCATGGGCCAATCTCCTGGCTTCATTTCTGACCTCAGGCAAAAATTTCTGATAATTTTGATTCTGTTTTATTTCCTATGTTGCATCCCATCTACCTATAATTGTCAGCAGGCCTTGTTTTGTTATGTAATCAAATTCTTCTTTGATACTTACACAAACACTTTCCCTTTCACCTTCTTCGGCTTCTCTAGTTGGAGTACAGACTTGCGTGATGGTCATGTTTATAAAATTTCCTGGCTGTATGAGTGACGTTATTTGGTCAGACCTTCTGATGTACACTCTACCTGTTTGTACTATATCTTGCCTCAGTAAAATCCACTCCATTTCTTCAGATCATGTCTTTTCCAGAGGAGAATGCTTTGTGGTTGCCTGACTGGAAATGTCCCATTCCAGTCTTAGTCTGCTGACACCAAAGGCCACAATGCTTAAACGTTCCATTTCTTGCTTTACAATTCCAGTTAACCTGGTTCACACCTTTTGTATTCCATGTTCTGATTGTATGTGTTGTACAGTATCATACTTTCCTTTAGCCTTTCACATCAACCGCTGCGTGTCCTTCTAGTTCGGGACTAGACCTGCAGGGTGATTACATTTTGTAGGTGTTTGGTGATGTGACAACATAGACCGGAGCATATGCTGAGTGCACCTGCACGTTGTGCAGTAGAAGGCAATGGTGAACCACTGCTGCACTTTTGTGGCAGACCCTTTTGTGAGGCGTGGGCCCAGCTCCCACTCGGAGATGCAAAGAACCCACACCCACAGATAGATTCTCTCGTGGGTAATCAGATTTGCAATATACTTAAGCTGTTTTGGGTCTTGCTTCTGGCTGAAAACTCCCTCACCCTGCAAATGCTTGTTGTGACTTCCTAAAAGCCATGCTAAACCTTGCAGGGACCAGTGTAACCGGCTCAACCACTTTTGCCTTTTCATTTGCTAATATTCTTCTTCTGTGATGTGATTAGGGGAACTGGCTCCTTTGTTGTAAGGGAGAGTGAGTGAGGACCATCCTGTAATGGGAGGAGATATAGAATAAGGGCCTGTCATGGCAGAGGCCTCTGCTTTTGTTCCCCTTGAGAGAAAAGTCACACTGTCGTCCTTTTTCCTCCACCGGACTTGGTAGTCTGTGCGTATGTTTTATTTCATCCATAATGACTCGGACACTGCTAGCTGGTGTCCGAATCACACTTCCTTATTTTTTCCTTTCATTTTGCTTTGGAAACCCTACGATGAGACATTCTAAGGTGAAATAGTTAATTGTACTGCATTGTACATTTGAAATTTTCTAAAAGAGTAGATCTTGTGTTCTCTCTCTTCCTCTCACCCTCTCCCTCTCTCTCTCTCTCACACACACACACACACATATTCATAATAGTAACTATGTGAAGTGATGGATGTTAATTAGGTTGATGGTGGTAATCATTTCACAAAGTATACATATATTAAATCATGTTGTACATTGTAACCATACACACATTTTGTTGGTGAATTATACTTCAATAAAGCTAAGGAAAATAAATAAAAATAAAAATGAATGTTTCACTCCCAGTTTTATACCCATGAATAAAGTTCACATTCTCTAGTTTGGTCATTGAGTTATCTAAAATTTGCTTTTGCATTTTCAATTCTTCCAGGGGCCTTTACTCTACATGTTGTGTAAAATTTCCTTCTCTGCTCTGTGTCTTCATGCATAGTGTCTTGATAACTGAAAGCCCTTTTATAGCCTGGTGAAGTCCCACTCCTGTGTCACTCCTTTTGTGACTTTATCACTGACAACACTTTTAGTGCCAGCTCTTGTAATGCTCACTATAGTGAATTGATGTGGTTAGTGTGTGTTCATTTTCCCTATGAAACTGCTCTGCCCAATGCAATGGCTTTCAGACATTTGTCACTGTTTATACTTCAATTAATTAAGATAAAATAAATTTAAAAATTTATTTCCTTAGTTACACTAGCCATATATCAAGTACTCAGTAGCCACCTATGGCAGATGACTAGCGAAGAGGATAGTGTAGGCATAAAATATTTCCATTATCATAGAAAGTTCTCTTGGACAATGCCACTTTAGAATATGAGAGCATGGGCCATTCTGTGTCTCTTATAGTTCAAGCAGAAAGGGAGAGGAAACCCCATAGTGAGATGAACAGTGATCCCCAAAATGATATGGTCAACTCCTAACTCCCAGTACCTGGAAATGTGACCTTATTTGGAAGTAGGGTCTTTGCACACATAATGAAGAATCTCAAGATGGAAATCATTCTGAATTGAGGGTAGACACTTAATCCAATGACTGAATGTCCTCCCCATAAGAGAAAGGAGAAGAGTTGAGAGAGAGAAACACAGAAGAAAAAGCCATGTGAAGATAAAGACAGATCAGAATGATGTATCTACAAGCTAAAGAATGCCAAGAATTGTGGGCAACCACCTGACGCCAAAAGAAAAGCATGAAACAGATTCTCCCTCAGAGTCTCCAGAAGGAGCCAACTGTACTGGCATCTTGTTTTCAGACTTGTTATGTCCTGACTGTCAGAAAATAAATATCTGTTGTTTTAAGCCACCCAGTTTGTGGCAATTTGTCACAGCAGCCATTGAAAACTAATGCATTTATCCCCTTACCAACAGAGAAATGTTTTAAGGACACTGAAGTTGCAACAGAGGAAATTAAATGTAGGGATTCAGTTACACAGATGACTTGGAGGCAGTGAGAGTAGGACAGGGGCCAGTGAGGTAGCTGTAGATTAGCAATAGCAGGAAGCCACCATCACACCAAGCTAGAGACATAAAGTGGACAGAAAGTTATCCAGAAGTTTCTGGAGCCCAGGGGCTCACAGCAAGCTTGAAGCTATAAGGGAGACACACTGACCTTATTAAAATATGACAAATTCTTAGCTCAGTGGATTGAGCGCGGGCTTGCGAACCGAAGGATCGCGGTTCGATTCCCAGTCAGGGCACATGCCTGGGTTGCCAGGCCAGTTCCCGGCAGGGGACATACAAGAGGCAACTGAACATTGATGTTTCTCTCCCTCTCTCCTTCCCTTCCCCTCTGAAGATAAATAAATAAAATCTAAAAGAAAAAAAAATTATAAAAAAATATGACAAATTCTGGAGACAATTATATATTATTGTTACATATTATGTCTGTTGACCTGATATAGAATAAATTATTGTAATAAAAGTTTACAAATATATCTGTTCTTTTCTTTGCCCTTTCTTAATTACCCAGTAATTATAGATAAAATATCTTTTCCTTCTCCCCTGATTTCTCTGGGCACTTGCTTAAGTTCTGATCAGAGGACATTCCCCACCACCTCAGAACACTCAGAATGTGGCTTTCCGAATGTGAGGTACTTCTACTTTTGTATTCAAAAAAATTACTGTAAAACTAACTTTGTTTTCCTTCATGCTCAGCCCCCTGGCCAGTTCTTCTGTGGCCTGACTGATTTCATGGTTTTGGAACTTGATGTTCATTAACCATCTCAGCCTTTCTCTTCCCCTTACACTCCCTCCAACTTGTGTCAAATCACTAAATTTTCCACTATAACTGTGGCCCTTTTTGTTTTCTTTATACAGGGTGGGGCAAAAGTAGGTTTATAGTTGTTCATATGGAAAACACAATAACTAATAAATAATATTGCAAAAAGAAACTTTATGTTTCACATACTCACAACTGTAAACTTACTTTTGCCCACCCTGTATTACCATTTTCACAAACAAAATCGCCTTTTATGGTTTTTTGGCAGAAATTGTTGCTTCTGCTCTGAGAGACTCTTCTTGTTGACCTCCCCATGCAACTTTAAATTTCCCAAAGCATCTATTTCCATTTAAAATGGCTTCTATGATTGTAGACCAGAGCTTATTTAGGTAAGCATGCTTAGTGGAGAAAATAGTTTTTATTCCAATCTTCTACTGCCCAATCTATGTTAATTGTATGAGATTGAGAAGCATCTGAATGGAAGTACATTTTAAACTCATGGGATGTTCTTTGAATTACCTCAGTCTAATAACAGCAGAAGTGATGAGCATGGTTATAAGGAATATGGGGATATAATCCAGCTCCAACATATACCTACCTGTGCCAGAACCATGGGCAACTCATTGAGCTTGCCATGTCTTAGTTTTTTCTTCTGTAAATATGAAACAAAGTGTCTTTCACATAGGTTCTTTAGATTAAACTAGATATTTATAAAATATATAGAACATAGTAAGTGCTTAATTGATGTCATCTATGGTACTATTCTTTTCTTCTCCTCCTCATCTTCCTCTTTCTCCTCCTCCTCCTCCTTCTTTTTCTTCTTCTTCTTCTTCTTCTTCTTCTTCTTCTTCTTCTTCTTCTTATTCTTATTCTTATTCTTATTCTTATTCTTCATTAGGTATTAGGACAAGAAGCATAGGTGGTTAAGGGAAGAGGTAAGTTGTAAAAATGTGATCAGTGCTACAATTTGAAAGATGACAAAGTCATGAAAAGTATGAAGAAAAATGTCCTTAGAATAGCTTGTTTCCTGGATGTCTACATCAAAGAGGTTTGAGAGGTTTAACCTGATCACTGTGCCAAGCTTATTTCAAACATCCATCATAGTGTGCAATCCTTACTGTAAACTAATGGGTTAGATCTTCACACCTCAGTCTCTTCATTTCACACATGAAGAGACTGAGGTTCAGGAAAACTAAGTATACAGCACAATGGAAAACATAAGGGCTATGACTTCATGCAGATACAAGGTTTAATCCCAGCTCTGCTACTAACCAGTCATGTAGTATTGTGGAAGTCATATTATCTTTCAGTGCCACAGATTTTTCATGCGTAAGATTGTGATAAGACTACTCATACCTCTGAATCTGGTAATGATTCAAGATTCTTATATATACTGTGATGTTTCATGTATGTAGCCTCTCAATAAATGGTTGTTATTTTTATTGTTGTACTATAATCATTAGGACATAAACTAGTTTATCTGGTGTCCTGACTAAGTGGAGTCACCTAATTACGAGCAGTCACAGAATTTTTAACTTCTCCTTCACAGTATCATATCTAAAGTCATGATTCCTCTGTGTTAGAAATAAAGTTACATGAGGGTAAGAAGCATGTTTATCTTCCTCAGGATCATATCTTCAATGCCCATCTTGCACATTTAGGTGCTGAAAAATTACTGTATATCTGACTGCTAATTTCAAAGCAGTGTTCTGAGCAGAGAAGAATATCAGCTGCATACAGTAGGGCAGTGCTTATGGTGAGCGTGCGTATATTAGAAATAGTTGTGCATCTTCCATCATGAGCAAAATGCAGGGATTTCAGAGGAAGGGGGTGTTGCACATAAATGTCAAGAAAATTGGAGCTAGGAGATCTGTCTTGAAGTGTCAGTATATATTCTAAGACAATTTTTAGAATTGTTTACACTGCTTGATTTCTTCCATCTTTCTTCTCTATGTGTAGGTCTAGCTCAATAGTTTATCACTCTCACCACATCATGTTTCTACTCGCAGGGAGGTCTTTCGTTCCCTTAGGTATAATTAGCAATCCCACGCAGGAAATATGTGCAACAAAACAAATGCCATATCATATGTTTGTGTCTGTAGGGAGCAGACTGGTAGAGAACTAAAATTTAAAGCAGACCATATCCAAGCAGGCTTCACTTTCCCTACCTTAACAAAAGCTTTGCGAGTTCAACGTATAATTTACAGGTTTCCACATGAATAAGGAAAACAAGTGTAATTCCCATTAGTGGATGAATATGTACCTTTTTTCACTGGGATAGTCCCAGTTTTCCTGAGATAATACTGGGCATGCTCATCATTCTAGAGTAATTATTATCTTTTAGGTCAGTCTAGAATTCCCAATGACAAAATGCCTAAGGTTAAGTAAACAAACATTTTAAACTTTCATATTTAGAAAGCCCTGCAAACCAAATGAGTTAGGAAATAACTTGGGAAAGACCAATAACTTTGGGAATAGCAGATTTATGAAATGCTCAATAACCATAGAAGACCACAAAGAAGCCACAGAGTCAGGATGTGGGGAAAGTGAGGAGAGAAAGGACTTTAGTAATAGCCAACATTTGTTTGTAGTCTTCTTTTATGGACTGTACTGAGGATCTATATCATTTTTCTCTTTCCTTCATCTGTTCGGTAGACACTGATCTCCCTTTAGATTTGTGTCAGACACTGAGGGTTGTTTAGTCAAAAATCCATGGGGAGGCATTGTGTTCAAAAAGGTAGACTCAGCTTCAAGAGTAGAACTTATGCAATGTGTCACTCAAGAGAGTTCTGCTCCCTTTTGCTATGTATGGGTTTGGAGTAGCATGTGGTTGGATTTTTACCAACATGACCTGAGAGTATGTGCATGGAAGTGCTCTGGGAAAGATTTTCTTCCCCAATCAAAAGAAAAAAAATATTGGAAGAAGTCTCCCTTCCTTCCTGCCTTTGGACTTTGACATGTGATTATATGGCACCTGGTGCTGTGTTGGCCATCTTTTAATTGTGAGGCAAAAGTCAACAGAATGAAAATCAGAATTCTTCCTCAAGAATTTTGACTTGTAATAAAGTAATTCTAGCTCAGCTGAACTAGTCTTTGTTTAAAAAAAGAAATAAAAAGAAAAGAAAAAGTGAACCCCGGACCTGAAACTGACAGCAAATTAGGCAAATGCTACTCGTCAGCATAGAATCTTCAGTGGTTTCCTATCTCATCTGAAGTAAAAACCAAAGTTTTACCATTTCCTGAATGACCCTACATGAGCCGTCCCTGATTTTCAGTCTAATCTCAGCTCTCATTGCTTTTCATTGCTCATACTGGTTCAAAAATACAGAATTCCTTGCAGTCCCAGAGAACAAACCTCAAATCTCCTTATTTGCTGTTAGAGATACCTGGATGGCTTACTTTCTTACTTAATACAATAGAGGCTTTTCCTTAAATTATAATAAATAAATAAATAAATATCACTTTGTATTCTATTCTGTTATCATGATATATATTTCCTTTTCAAAATCCATTGATTGACATTTTATGCATTATTTTATATATTTTATTACATAGATTGTTAGTCTGCCTAAACACTCATAGAAAATCTGTTATATTAGGGTCTTTGTGCTTTGTTAAAATTTTTTCCCATAGCCTAGAAGATTGCACAGCTAAGAGTAGTTACCAATATATCTGCTGAATGAATGAATACATGAATGACTCAGTGATAATTTTTCTGCCACTCCCATTGACTTGTGTTCTCTATCCACTAAGCACTTCTATATCCAACTGTGAGCAGATGAATAAAAACTACCACACTTCTTCCCTCCCTCCTTTATGAGGAAGAAAAAAGAACAATAAAGTCACTTAGAATAATGAGCTTCAAGTCTCTGCACAATTTTACTTTTGATTCTATTTGTGATTAGCATCTGGGTCAAAGACCCAACTACAAAGAAAATATAAGGGAAATTCATTGGTGTTTTGAAATTTTATCCTGAAGCTGTACACTTACCATTTCTGCCGGGCATGTATAAGCCTTTTTGTATCATCATTTGGGCATCTGTGTCTCTCCATTGTCCACTATGTGGACCCAAAATCCCCAGTGAGGACAATGCTCATTAATCATCTTTGTTACACAGCCACAGATTTAAATCTTCAGGGTTATAGAAAAGTTCAAAAAAACAGTTACTGTAGATTTTACTCATATGGTAGTGTTTCCTTTTAGACACTGCCATGGTCTGAATTGTTTTGTCCCCTCAAAATTCACATGGTGAATGAAGGCCTGATGCCAGCAGTGATGGTTTTAGGAGGTGAGAGCTTCAGAAAGTGAATTAGGTCATGGGTGAGAAACCCTCACGAATGGTAATAGTTCCTTATAAAAGAGGCTCCAGAGAGATCCTTAGTTCTTCCTTCTACCACGTGAGGATACAGCAAGAAATCTGTCACCAAAGCTCTCACTCAGCCACACTGACACCCTAATCTTCAACTTCAGCCTCCAGAACTGTGAGAAATCGATTTCTGATGTTTATAAACAACCCATCTGTGGTATTTGTTAAAGCAGCTCAAATGGGCTAAAATAGCGCTGAGTTGGAAGAAATGAGTGAAAGATTCTGGACTCAATCACCTCACATCATCACTACCCTCTGATTCTGACCCTGTGGTAAATTTGACTTTATCTTCTTTATTTTATTTTTTTACTTTATCTTCTTTAAGTCTTCATGCCCCACATGTAAGATCTCTGTATCTAGCTGGTCAATCTTATTTCCAAGAACTATCCACACAATTACGGTTGTTAAAGTGAAAACAACAGTGTCTCTCAAGAAACGACTATAAAAATATGTCAAAGTCTTCTGAATCCCCACCACACTGGGAAAGCATTACAAACATCCAGAAGTCATTTTGGCTAGTTAGTCAACCAATTTCCACTATCGGGGAAATCTACCCAAGAAAACTTAATCAGCATATTCAAGAAATGTGTGGTTTTGGTTAGAAATCCCTGATTAACCATGGAATTTAAGTTTTGAGAATTCCTTAAAATAAATGTCTATCTTGTTTTAACCCATGTGTCCCAAACATACTTGACCACAGAACAATTTTTTTTTCAGTCACACATGGAAAATACTGAGTTGGCCCACTTTCCTGCTTCTGTAAAGACACTAAAAGTAATTTAATCTTTCTTTGACAGCTAAGGAAAATATGACCAAGGAATCATCACTTGCTGATACTGATAATTAAACTATTAAAGGACTATACAGTTTTAAATTAGCAAAATAAACTATACTTATCTCAAAGCATATTATAAAAGTTGCTTTTTAAAATTCACACCCCAAATTGCTTTGCATTTTGATACCTTGCTTATTCTATTAAAATTAAATTATCAAGATAAGCTAGAGTCTAATTAACCAAGATTGTACTTTAAATGTCTTAGCATCCTGCCATGTCACATGTAAAATAAAGAAGTATGGTAATAAATGTACAAAATAACACTTCTAGGCCCTGGCTGGTGTAGCTCAGTGGATTGAGCGCGGGCCTGCGAACCAGAGAATCGCGGTTCGATTCCCAGTCAGGGCACATGCCTGGGTTGCAGGCCAGTTCCCGGCAGGGGACACACGAGAGGCAACCGTACATAGATATTTCTCTCCTTCTCCCTCTTTCCTACCCTTCCCCTCTAAAGATAAATAAATAAATAAATAAATCTTAAAAAAAAATAACACTTTTAGGAATAAAGAATGCATAAGAAAAATAAAGTATGTTTATAGGTCTCTAAGGAAAGATTTCCATCATAGAAGAAAAAGTATCTAAAAGTAGTCATAGAGGGGTAACAATATATCCTATAGAATTATATCAGTACTTGTTTTAAAAATAGCCAATAAGACCAGTTAGTATTGGACATAGCTGATTTTTCTCTACTATCTCCTGGCATAAAATTAAGTTGACTCTTTCTAAAACTGCCTATCTTCACACAAGTTTAGCTCTTTGATTCTTTTCCATAAGGGTTCAGTAATGCTATTTCAAAAATGCGATGTAAATCCCTGGAGCCACTTTCACTGAAGCTTTGCACACTTGAATGCTGCTGACTGATCTAATCTTGTAGAGTGGAGCAGATAGATAAACTCCAGAACGACTTGATAGATGTTGTTAATTACATGTAGGTTGGCCTGGGCAAAAATCATTGATTTTGAAGTGCCAAGATATTTTTCCCTGGTACCCCAAGGAAGTTTTCCAGAGCCAATAGAAAACTTGTAGGCAGAAATATAAGTAAAAGAGTTTACATATTTTATGAGGAGGCTCAGAGTCAAATTTTCAATATACCTTTAATAATTATATAGAATTTTGTGGTATTCATTTTGATTAAGTTTATTATTTTATTATTATCTTTTTTGTCTTTACAAAATCTACTTAAGTTGTTCTTATCAAGCTCCTCACACCTTTTTAAATTAATTAGGGAAGTGAGTACATTTAACCACAGGTGGATTTGCTCTATTTTGTTTTTTTCTATATTCAAAAAGAAGACTTTGTCTGACTGACCAATGTTTTATTATAATTGTGCACTTAATCTTTATGATGTATTCAGAATTTATAATTAGTAATAAGAAACTAAAAAGAATCATCACTGTTTTAAATGACACATTCTCTCTTGGCAGGGTAAGACATTTTTATATATTCAGCTCAACATTTCTTATAGATTATTGCAGTAGGCAATAGGAAGAAACGAGCATTTACTAAGCTTGTAACCTATATCAAGTACTTGACACATTTATTTCATTTAGTATGCAGAACAACCCTTGCAGGTATATAGTATGGTTTCCATTTTAATATCAGGAAACACAATCAGAGAAGTTAAAGAATATTCCAAAATCACTTAGCTCATTTCCTAGTTACAAAAAAACTCTTATGGGGACTAGGTGTGTGAACTCCATGGCTCAAGCTCTTTCCCTTATGTTTACTAATAACAACACAAGGTGTCCCTTCATTAGGTGTGATATTATTTTGTATTGCATGTCATAGGAAACAACCAGTGTGGGCTGATACAGTAGGGACGGATAGGCTGAGCTAATAGGTGGGATTTGAGCTGAGCTTCAAAGGATGTGTGGCACTTGCATAGGCAGAAAATCATCAAGAGGACTCAAGGCGAGTAGCTCTGGCCTGGGCAGGCACAGAGCCACAGGAATAAGCATAGCAGGTCTGGGGGTCAGGGAGGGGCCATTTTTGTGGAGGGAAGCATTCCATTTTAGAATCAATATAATGGGGACCCATGAGTCCTGGATTATCTTAATGCTATATTAACATGCCATCACTTGTAGATAAATGAAAATAAAAATGATGATGACAGTAATACTGGCAGTACACTGTTTGCTAATTAGTACACTAAGTACATGCACCATTTGATGTGATCTTCACAACAATGGCAAAACAGTACTATTACGTATATTTTGCAGTTAAGGAAACTACGCTTTACAAATTAACATCTTTAGTCTTAATCAGGATCATATGAGAGCAAGCCCCATTCTTTTCCTACCAGATACTACTGCCTCCTAATGTAAATTGGCTTTTGAGAGTTACATCAAGAGATAAAGCCAGACACACGTGAAATTGTAGTTGTCAAAACACACTAGAGTTTACAGACTTATTAAATAATACTACTGAAGAAAATTTTAGAGAACTTTGCCAATGACATAATAAGATGTAACCTCTTTTATATAACTGAGACCCAGAGAAGTTAATCGTCCATATTCATAGGGCAAGCCAAGAACATAATACTAATGTCTAGACTTCCGATCTAGTACTTCTTCCATTGTTTTTACTGAGTCAAAACACCCTTTCAGAAACATTTCCTCTGCCCCCCTTTTTTTGTATTTTAGCCTAAAATTACAGAATATAATAGTTTTATAGGGATCCCTTTGTCAAAATCACCTTTACATTTCAACAAAGAGATGCTGCCTCTCCCCATGCAATTAATATTTTTGTAGTTATATGTATTTATTAAATAAATCACACTAAGATTTGGATGCCTTCTTCAGAAAGAGTTACATTACACAAATTATAAAATTGAGAAATATTTTGCAGTTTGATGTCTAATATTTTTAATTAAAAAAGTGAGAACTGCCTAGTGAATTTGCCTCAAATGAGAAAACTAAATTATTGTTGGGTGATGTAACTAATAATAATCGCTGGACCAGGGGAGAAAATTACAAGGTCATAACCCCTCTTCTGTTGGAAACAGAAGCCCAGTTACAGAAAATCTTTTTAGTCTGTATTCATTCAAAATAGGCATAAGTGCAGCTATTTGGGAGAAAATAAAATATAAACTAAATATTTAAGAAAAAAGATATCCCAAAAGGAGATGGGTAAACTAGTATGTGTTAATATCTGAATTTTCAAATATTGTTTAGGGAGAAGAAGGAGAATAAGTGAAGAGAAAGGATAAAATAAAAAAAGTTAACTAATCTACATGTCATTTTACCGTCAAATGTCATTTTGACATGTTATTTATTTTTAGGTGGATTATATTTTCTTTGTTCCAGGAAAGTACCTTTTACATTCTTTATCTTGAAATAGTTATTAATAACATCCCACTTAACTCAGAGTTTGCTGGTTTTGGTGATGAGTAATGTGATCCCTTTTCTTATTTTGAGAGAACTCCAGTAAAGCAGGCATTAGATAAAGCAGGCACAGGGAATTTCAAAGGGGTTCTGTCACCAGGTCTGGGACATGAGGAGACAGGATGCAATTAGAAAGGACGAAGAAGATGGTAAATCTCTAATCTTCACAGCTCATTTCACATAATTTTAACATCACCGAAGAACACACCTCTACTTTTGTTACATGACCAACATGTCTCTGTTATCACTATAATTTGAGGGGAAGTGTTTTACTTTGGGATCATAAGGTTGCCAATAAGTAGTTATCATACTTCTATTTTAAGTAAAAGAAAATTTCATTAATCTTTGGTCATTGTAAACAGTTGTGGAAAGTTTTTGTTGAAAGAAGATAGCAATTGGGCAAAGAAGGTCAAATATAAGGTAATAGAGGGAAACTAGACTTTTGGTGATGGGTGTTTAATAGAGTATACAGATAACATATGGAATAATAGATAATATTGTACACCTGAAATATATATGTATTAATTAATGTTTCCCCAATAGAAAATCAAATTGGGCCCTCTACACATTTCAGGGGAAAGGAAAGTAAATCCAATTTAAGAAGGTAGACATAGAATTAGAAAAAGATGTGATTAGATTAGGAGACAGAGCTAAAATAAAAGATCAGAGTAAAGAGATTAAGATTTAAATTGAAGGATTAGGTAAATGATAAAGGGCTCAAGCCAGTGGTGTTAATATTTTAAGCTTTGACTAACTTAGAGTAATTTGAGCCCATGTGATACAGGGTGGGACAAAAGTAGGTTTACAGTTGTGCCTGTGGAAAATAATACTTATTATTAATTAAATGACTAGTATTTAGTATTAGTATTTATTATTATTAATATATAATAATATATGGATAAAGTGTGCTTTATATATTCTACAACTGTAATCCTACTTTTGCCTCACCTTGTATATTATATTGAGAATGAATTGCTGAGAACAAGATCAGATCTCTGCCTTATATAAAAATAGTTGTACCCTCAGACAAAAGGAGTAGTAGTGGATAATGTGAATGAAGATTGCTCACAAAGAAGAAAAAAAACATGAGGGGAAGTTTTTATTTATTTCTTTATTTATTTTTACTATTTATTTATTTATTGTTTTATGCAGCAAAATTTTACATTTCTTTGGTTAAGATCATCAAATCAAATTCCTCTTCATTCCATCCTCATATAAGAATTTTCCCTTAAGACAATTTGTTAATTTAGCTTTATATATTGTTTTTGTAATTACTGTCACATAAATAAATAGCCAGAGGATTTTTTTAAGATAAAACAACCATAAATGAAACAGTTTTCATGTATGCAAAATCTGGGAAAGGCTAAGTAATTTGGAATTTTTAAGGCTATGTTGATTTGTTTATTTATTTAATATTATTATATTTTCCCATTACCAAATGGTCCCCTTAAATACCCCTCTCCCCAGCAATCACCACATCATTGTCCACATCACGGGTCTTTCTTTCTTTTTGTCCTCACCCCCTAACTGTGGCAGACCCTTCTGCGTGGCGTGGGCCCAGCTCCCACTGGGAGATGCACAGGACCCATACCCACAGATAGGTTCTCTCATGGGTAATCAGATTTGCAGTACACCTAAGCTGTTTTGCTTCTTGCTGAAAACTCCCTCACCCTGCAAACACTTGTTGTAACTTCCTAAAATCCATGCTAAACCTTGCAGGGACCAATGTAACCTGCTCAACCACTTTTGCCTTTTCATTTGCTAATATCCTTCTTCTGTGATGTGATTAGAGGCATTGTATCCTTTTGTTGTAACTGGGGATAGTGAGTGAAGACCATCTTGTAATGTGAGGAGATATTAGAATAAAAGCCTGTTATGGCAGAGGCCATGGCTTTTTCTCCCTTTGAGAGAAAAGCCATGCTATTGTCCTTTTTCCTCCACAGGACTTGGTAGTCCATGTGTATGTTTTTATTTCATCCATAATGACGCAGACACTGCTAGCCAGTGTCCGCATCACCTAACCAACCCCCATTAGCTATCGCCTGCTCTCAATCTATGAGTCTGTATTTGTTTTGTTTGTTTCTTTTGTTCATTAGATTCCACATATAAGTGAAATCATATGGCATTTCTCTTTTTTCTGACTGGCTTATTTCACTTAGCATAATGTTCTTCAGTTCCATTCATACTGTTACAAAGGGTAAAACTTTCTTCTTTTTATGGCCAATTAGTATTCCATTGTGTAAATATTCCATAGTTCTTTTATCCACTCACCTATTGATGGACACTTGGACGACTTCAACACTTGGTGATTATAAACAAAACTGCAATGAACATAGGGGTGCTTATGTTCTTTCGAAACAGTGTTTTGGGTTCCTTTGGATGTATTTCCAGAAGTGGGATTGCTGAGGTAAAAGGCAGATCCATTTTTAATTTTTTGAGGTATTGCCGTACTGACTTTCCACAGTGGCTGAACCAGTCTGCATTCCCACAAACAGTGCAAAAGGAGTCCCTTTTCTCCACAAACTCACCAGCACTTGTTTCTTGATTTATTGATGATAGCCATTTTGACAGGTGTGAGATAGTATCTTGTTGCAGTTTTTATTTAAATTTCTCTGATGATTAGTGAGGTTGAGCATCTTTTCATAAGTCTATTGGCAATCTGTATGTCCTTTTTGGAGAAGTTCCTCTTCAGGTCCTTTGCCCATTGTTTAATTGGGTTGATTGCTTTTTTGGTGTTGAGTTTCCTAAGTGCTTCATAAATTCTGAATATTAACTCCTCATTAGATGTATGGGCAAATATGTTCTCCCATTCTGTGGGTTGTCTTTTTAACTTGTTGATGATTTCCTTTGCTGTGCAAAAACTTTTTAGTTTGATGAAGTCCCATTTGCTTATTTTTTTCTTTTGTTTCCCTTGCTTGAGGAGATACATCCAATAAAAAATTGCTATGAGCAAAGTCCAAGATTTTGCTGCCTGTGTTTTCTTCTGGGATTTTTTTTTGGTTTCAGGTCTAACATTAGGTCTTTAATCCATTTTGAATTTACTCTTGTGTGTGGTGTACAAATGTGGTCTACTTTAATTTTTCTGCATGTATCTGACCAATTTTCCCAACACCCTTTATTGAATAAACTATCTTGAGGCCATTACATGTATTTGCTTCCTCTGTCAGATATTAATTAACTCTAAAGGTATCGGTTTATTTCTGGGATCTTTATCCTGTTCCGTTGATCTATATGTCTGTTTCTATGCCAGTACCATGCTCTTTTGATTACTATGGGCTTATATATATTTTGATATTAGGTAGCATACATTCTTCTTTGTTTTTGTTTTTCCCCCCTCAGGATTGCTGTTGCTATGTGGGGCCTTTTGTGGTTTCATATAAATTTTTGAAATATTTGTTCTAGTTCTGTGAAGTATGTCATTGGAATCTCAGTTGGAATTGTGTTGAATCTATGGATTGCTTTGGGTAGTATGAACATTTTAATGATGTTAATTCTTCCTATCCATGAACAGGTTATGTGCTTCACTTATTGGTATCTTCTTCTTTTTCTCTCTTCAGTGTCTTATAATTTCCATGTACAGGTCTTTTACATCCTTGGTTAGGATAATTCCTAGGTATATTATTCTTTTGAAGCAATTGTGAATGGGATTGTTTTCTCAATTTCTATTTCTGTTAGTTCATTATTGGCATATAAAAATGCAACTGATTTTTGTATATTAATTTTGTGTCCTACTACTTTGCTATATTCATTTATCAATTCTAGTAGTTTCTTGGTGGAATCTTTGGGTTTCTCTATATAGTATTTCATGTCATCTGCAAATAAAGATAGTTTGACTTTTTCCTTTCCAATTTGGATGCCTTTATTTCTTCTTTTTGTCTGATTGCTGTGGCTAGGACTTCCAGTGCTATGCTAAATAAGAGGGGTGAAAGCAGACATCCCTATCTTCTTTCTGATCTTAAGGGGGACACTTATAGTTTTTGCCCTTTGAGTATAATGCCGGCAGTGGATTTGTCACATATAGTGTTTATTATAGGTATGTTTCCTCTAATCCTACATTTTTGAGAGTTTATATCATAAATGAGTGCTTGACTTTATCAAATGTTTTTTTCTGCATCTATTGATATGATGATCATATGTTTTTATCTATCATTTTGTTTATGTGTTGAATCACATTTGTTGATTTGCAAATGTCATTCTAACCTTGCATTCCCAGAATAAATCCCACTTGATTATGGTATATGATATTGTTGATGCATTGCTGTGTTTACTTTGCTAATATTTTGTTGATTTAGCATCTATGTTCATCAGGGATATTGGCCTAAAATTTCCCTTCTTTGTGGTGTTTTTATCTTGTTTTGGAATTAAGATAATGCTGGACTGATAAAATGAATTTTGGAGACTTCCCTCCTCTGGAATTTTATGACAGTTTGAGGAGAGGTGTTAGTTCTTCTCAAAATATTTGGTAAAATTCACCTGTGAAGCCACCTGGTCTGCAGCTTTTGTTTCTTGGGAGTTTTTTGATTACCTCTTCGACTTCACTAGGGCATAGACAGGTGCAATCTGTCTATTCAGATCATCCGATTCTTCCTGATTTTGTTTTGGCATATTGTATGTTTCTAAGAATTTATCCACTTCATCCAGGTTGCCCAATTTGTTGACATATAATTGTTATAATATTTTCTTACAATCCTTGGAATTTCTTTGGTTTCAGTTGTTATTTCTCCTCTTATTTCAGATTTTATATATTTGGTTTCTTTCTCTTTTTTCCTTGATAAGTCTGGTTAAAGATTTTTCAAACTTATTTATTTTTTAAAGAACCAGGTCTTGGATTCATTAATTTTTAGTATCATGTTTTTAGACTCTATTCAGTTTATTTCTGCTCTAATCTTTATTATTTACTTCCTTCTACCCACTTTGGGATTTATTTGTTGTCTATTTTCAAGTTGCTTTAGGTATGAAGTTAGATTGTTTATTTGAGCCTTTTCTTGTTTTCTGAGATAGGTCTATAATACTATGAATTTCCCTGTGAGGATAACTTTCCCAGTGTCCTACAGATTTTGGATTGTTTTGTCTTCATTTTCATTTGTTTCAAGGTATCTTTTGATTTCTTCCTTGATTTCATTGTTGACCCACTCATTGTTTAATAACATGTTATTTAGCTTCTATGTCTTTTCATGTTCTTCAGTGTTCTTCTTGTGATTGACTTCTAGTTTCATAGCATTGGGGTCAGAGAAGATGTCTGATATGATTTCAAGCTTCCTAAATTTATTAAGACTTGTTTTGTGTCCTAACATGTGGTCTACATTGGAAAATATTCCATGTGCACTTGAAAAGTGTATATATTCTGCTGTTTTGTTGTAAAATGCTCTGAAGATATTGATTAAATCCATTTGATCTAGTGTGTCTTTTAAAGCTGCCACCTCCTGGTTGATTTTCTGCATGGAAGATTTATGCATTGAAGTTAATGAGGTGTTAAAATCTGCAACTATAACTGTATATCTGTCAGTCTCTCCTTTTATGTCCATCAAGATTTCCTTTATATATTTAGGTGCTCCTATTTTGGATGAATAAATGTTTACTAGGGTTATATCCTCTTGTTGGATTCTTCCCTTTATCATTATGTAGTCCTCCTTTGTCTCTTACTATAGCCTTGTTTTTAAAGTCCATTTTGTCAGATATAAGTATTGCTACCCCAATTTTTCCTTTCCATTTGCATGAAATATATTTTTCCATCCTTTTACTTTTAGTCTGTGTTTTGGTCTGAGAGAGGTCTGTTGGAGGCAGTATATATATACACACGTGTGTGTGTGTGTGTGTGTGTGTGTGTATTTACACATACATCTTTTTTTTTATACTTTCAGCTACCCTATGCCTGTGGTTGGAGCATTTAAGCCATTTACCAGTACATTTAAGGTGATTATTGACAGATATGTATGTAATACCTTTTTTTTAACTTTTTAATTGAATCAGTTTTTATTTCAACAAATATTTGTTGAACAAGTTTTCTGTGCCATACTGTATTAAGCTCAAAAATTACTGTGATTCCTGATTTTAACTCTATATTTCTTTCTGTAGGGTAGGCTGCAGTGTAATCAACTAGTATTCAAAGGTTCAGAAGTGGGAGGAGAAGATTATATCCTTTTGCTCTCCATGCTAATAGGGGAAATAATATTGGTACATTATATTGGCAGTGATCTGACTCTGTCTCATTCTTTTTCTAGACTCATTTTGATAACAGTGCTAGACCAAAAAGCTGAAATAGTAGAGGTACTGAGGACAATATAGTTACATATCAAAAAGCATTAAATGCTTGCTTAAAATAATTTTGAGCTCTGTTTTGCTCTGTATTTTTTCTTTCTCTTTTTCTTCTTTTTTTCTTCTTAAAGCAAGTTCTTTAACATTTGTTGCAATACTGGTTTGGTGTTAGCAAACTCCTTTAGTTTTGTCTTGTATGGGAAGCTCCTTATTTCTCCTTCAATTTTATTTTATTTTATTTTTTTTAACATCCTGAAATTTCATTTATTTCAAAAATCCATTTTCCCCAACCCGAGTTGTGTTTGAATCATCTTCCTTGCAAAGTATTTTCACATCTAGTCCATGCATTTCCTCATCTGCTGCATCAATCTGTCCTCATAAATACATTTCCCTGGACAATCGGGAAATTAGAATGCAGATAACAATAGAGGTAGTTGTAAAAGAATTGGACATTCACCAAAAACAAACTGGTTTAGGAACTATATCCAGATTGCACCTTGCCGTGTCTAGGGATAGTAATGCCTTTATGTGAGGCTTATCCCAGCACTGGATCCCAGAGCTCTGTACAAGATTTTGCAGACTGAGATGTGAGGTTATAGAACAACTCGAGAACTGCAGGTACATACATATGTATATATCCATGAAACTTAAGCAAAGACCAATCTAAAACCCTCACAGTTAACTTTTTTCCTGTTCACAGATAACTGAGAATGGGGTACATTGGCTTTTATTTTTTTTTCCTTGTTTCTTTTTTTTTTTTAAGTAGAAAATACATTTTATTTTATTTTATTTGATCTCCTTCAATTTTAAATGATAGCCTCACTGGGTAAAGTAATCTTGGTTGTAGGTCCTTGTTTTTCATCACCTTGAATATTTCATGTCACTCCCTTCTGGCCTGAATTGTTTCTGTTGAGTAATCAGATGCCAGTCTAATTGGTGGTTCCTTGTAGGTAACTACCTGCTTTTCTCTTGTAGCTTTCAGGATTCTCTCCTTGACTTTAAGCCTTGTCATTTTATTTATGTGTCTCAATGTAGGGCTATTTGGGTCTAACTTTTCTGGACCTCTCTGAGCATCCTGGACTTGTGTATCTTTTTCCCTCACCAGATTAGGGAAGTTTTCAGTCATTATGTCTTCAAATAAGTTCTTGATCCCTTGCTTGCTCTCTTTTCTTTCTGGTACTTCCATGATGTGGATGTTCTTACACTTCACGTAGTCCAAAATGTTTCTTAAGATCTCCTCATTTTTTTTTCAAATTCTTTTTTCTTTTTACTGTTCTGCCTAGGTGCTTTTTTATACCTTATCTTCCAAAACACTGATTCAATCCTCTGCTTCATCTAACCTACTGTTTATTTCTTTCAGAGTATTACTTATTTCAGATATTTTATTTTTTATTTCTGACTGGTTTCTGTGTTTTTTTCCATGCTGTTGAGTATTCTTATAATTATTATTCTAAACTCTATATCTGATTAATTGCTTGTCTCTATTTCATCTAGTTCTTCTAAAGAATTTTCTTGTTCTTTCATTGGGGGTCTGTTTCTTCATTTTCCCATTTTGGCTGCTTCTTTTTTATTTCCTGCCTTAGCTGTTAAACTAGTCAGCCATTAAACTTATCAGGTGTTAATCTAATCAAGCTGTAATCAGCAGCCAGCCTTAAGCACCATACAGTGGAGCTATTGCTTCCCCTCAGGCTGATGCCACTTGGAGAGCAGTGCTCTTCCTGAGAAAGATGGCTTCTGCAATGTGGGGAATGACTCAACACAGGGATCTAGGCACCTGTTCCTTCACTTCTCTTCCAGAGCCACCAGCCCTAAACTCTCCTTAAGAGTCTCCCTGCCCTCTCTCTGCTGGAGCCCAGGTTAAGTGGCTGCAAACAAAATTTTGTATGTTGGCTCTTTAAAAGGCTCTCTGCCTCTCCAGCCATCTGTCCTTGGTAGACAGAAACCCTGCTGCTTTTCACAGCTGGGAGTTATCTGGGTTCCTTTCTGGCTCTGGTGCTACAGGCTGGGGAGCCCTGCTTGGGGTCTTGTCCCCACACTTCTCATAGGGAACACCCAGCCTCTGAAATATCCCTCTGGAACTTCAGCTGCTGCCCATGGGAGCTCAGCCAGCCCTCTAGTGCCCCTCCTGCCAGTCACGTTGTGGTGAAGTGGTTTCTTCTGCCTGTTTGTGGTTATAAGGGGCAGTTTTTAGATTAACATACTCTTGTTTTTAATATTGGGAGGAGAAATGGTGGCTTTGTAAAATGGCCCAAAACAAGCCAGCAAGCTAAGAACCAGCTGGGGAAGCTCTATTTTAGGGTAGCCCTAGAGGTGCTGTTTAATTACAGATCATTATATAAGTGTAAATGGTAACTGGCAGGAGATTAACATTTCATTTTTTTCCATGTTAACCAAATCAATGGTGGGCACAGCTGGAAGGTGACAGCCATCCAGGAGGGATCTTTTCATTTGGTCTTAAATACAACCACAAAAGATTGCTCAAGTAGTGATTACTAGCCACTACTCTAGAAAATTCCTAAACAGAGATAAGTACGGCCTGATTCTTCTCTCTCCTGAGATTTGTAGTAGTGGCCTTATTAAGTATTTTAGAAAATCAGTTAGTGGAATTCTGAAGAGCATGAGCTTCAGAGATAGACACCAAAGTTCTAATTTCAGCTCTGTGGATTTCACAGACTAAGTTCTCAGATTCATTTTCCCCATCAATGATATGATTCTTGGGCTGTTGTGAATGTGAGTTAAATATAACATAAAGACTCTCAGCCCAAAGACTAATATATAATAAGCACTGACGAAATGATGGCTATCAGTACATAAACTAACTTGGATTATAATTCTTCATTACATGATACATTTCAGTTATTTTACATTATGTTTGGGAAATATCCAAAATCTTTAATAAGTCCCAGCATGCCTGGCACCCCAGATATCTAGTACATCAGCCTCATGTCTTGCCACTCTTTTCCTCAATGAGCCACATTAGTTTTCTTGCTGTTTCTTTGTCATAACAATATATTTCCCTCTCTCAGAGTTTCGCGCAGTTTTCTTCTTCCTGGATCAATTCCTTGCCACTTTTTCCAAGAGAACTGATCTTCATCTTTCAATTTGCATTTAAATGTCAATTCCCTATACAGGTTTTTATCCCTCTGCCGCAGTCTGTCATCACACATCATAGTTCTCCTTCACAAAATTTATGTTTGCCAAAAATGCATATAATATTTATAGTAGAGTTTTTTTAATATATTTTATTGATTATGCTATTACAGTTGTCCCGTTTCTCCCCCATCATTTCCCCCACCCTGCACACCCTCTCCCACCCACATTCCCCCCTTTAGTTCATGTCCATGTGTCATAAGTTCTTTAGCTTCTACATTTCCCATACTATTCTTACCCTGCCCCTGTCTATTTTCTACCCACTATCTATGCTACTCATTCTCTGTACCTTCCCCCCCCCTCCTCCCACGCCCCTGTTGCTAACCCTCCATATGATCTCCATTTCTGTGGTTCTGTTCCTGTTCTAGCTGTTTGCTTAGTTTGCTTTTGTTTTAGGTGTGGTTCTTAATAGCTGTGAGTTTGCTGTCTTTTCATTGTCATATTTTTGATCTTCTTTTTCTTAGATAAGTCCTTTTAACATTTCATATAATAAGAGCTTGGTGATGATGAACTCCTTGAACTTGACCTTATCTGAGAAGCGCTTTATCTGTCCTTCCATTCTAAATGACAGCTTTGCTGGATAGAGCAATTTTGGATGTAGGTCCCTGCTTTTCAAGATTTCAAATATTTCTTTCCAGCCCCTTCTTGCCTGTAGAGTTTTTTAATGTACATTTCCTATAGGATTTTGTGCCTATAGTAGCTTTTTTTTTTTTTAATATGTACCTATTCTGCCAACCTTTGGGTTGACAGAAATCTAGGACTTTGCTTTTCTATGCACCACTGCATCCTAGGACCAACCACAGCACCAGGCATAAAGGAGACCCCCCCCCCCCCGCAAAAAAAGAACAGTGACTGAATCAACAAACTCACTAACAATCAGGTCACTAATCCAGGGGTACACTGAGGTCTAAGCTTATGGATTGAAAGAGTTTACTACAGTTTCTTTTTTTTTTAATTTTTATTTTAATTGTTGATCTTGTACAGTTTTCTGTCTTTTATTTTCACCCGAACCCACCACCCCAGCCCTCCCCTCCTCCCTCCCATTTCCACCCCCCCATAGTTTTTGTCCATGTGTCCTTTATACTTGTTCCTGTAAATCCTTCCCCTTTTCCCCTGAAATTCCCTCCCCTCTCCCCTCTGGTGACTTTCAGCCTGTTCTCAATTTCCATGTCTTTGGTTATATTATGCTTGTTTGTTTGTTTTGTTGATTAGCTTCCTGTTAAAGGTGAGATCATATGGTATTTGTCTTTCACTGCCTGGCTTATTTCGCTTAGCATGATGCTCTCAAGTTCCATCCATGCAGTTGCAAAGGGAGTTTACTACAGTTTCTGAGTGCCTGAGTATATTATGCAGGCCCAGGAACAAAAATATATTTGTTGTGTTATAACTAAGAACATTCTGAACATCCAATTATTAAAATTTTGGCTACAGTTGCTTTTGTGTGTTTAATAAATGTGCCAATCTTACTACTTTAACATTCAAATGTGTATATGTATGTGTGTGAATGTATCTGTGTATATGTTAGCAGAAAGAAAGAGGGAGAAAGAGAGAGAATGTCTGTACAATATATATATATATAACTCTTGGAAATGCTGATCTGTTAAAATAAGACATAAAAAATAAAAACTAGAATTAAGGCACAATTGACTGCATTAAAAGTGAGAACACTGGTACATTAAATAATGTAAAAATAAGAGCCATTATTTAAAAGAATATACTGGCAACTACCTAATCTACAAAAGATTAGCATTCAGATTACACTGTTCTCCAAATGTATAATAAATCGTCACTCCAGTGGGAAATGGGAAATCATTAAGGATAAGAAATACACAAATAAGGAAACTTAAATGGCCAAAAAAAATGTTTAATTCCTTTAGCACTCATAGAAATGTTAATTAAATACTGAAACATAATTTAGCATGTATCAGAATGGCACAAATTAATAATGTTTGGAGAAAATATAGGGAAAGTCTCATACCCTGACAGTGAGAGTATATATTTTGTATATATACTTTGTATATATACAGAGTATATATTTGTTTAATTTTCTTGGAGAACAGTTTTACAATATTAAGTAAAGTTAAGGATGTGAATAATCTTTGATCCTAAAATTATGTCTATATCTATATCTGTATCTATCTATATCTCTATTGATCGATCGATCGATCTATCTATCTACCTATCTATAATCTATCCAGGAATCTGGGAAAAGTCCAGCCATTGTTAACATAACTAGAACACTTTACACAGCATCAATTATAAACTGGCAGCCAAGGAGAGTGGACTGGAGTGTGCATGTGTGAACAATGACAACTTCACTGTACTAATCAGTGGGGGTGGAAGACACCATTCTGTGAGCATGCGTACTGCGTGGCCATCACATTCAAAATGGCCAAGCAAGGATAGCAATGAATCTGCATCAAATTTTGGGTTAAGTTTGAACATTCCTCCATGTAAATTATTTGGATCATAGGATGATTCAGAAGGCTGCAGCTATGGGAAACTGGTGATTGGCAGCTTCGTCATGACAGTGCACCCATTCATATATCACGTCTCTTGTGGAGATTTTTGGGAAACATCAAATCTCCCAGGTGACTCAGCCCTGCTACAGCCCAGATTTGGTGCCCTGTGACTTCTGGTTTTTCCCAAAACTAAAATCAGCCTTGGAAGGGAAGAGATTTCAGACCTTGATGATATTCAGGAAAATACGACAGGGCAGCTCATGGCAACTGGGAGTCTCAAGGTGCTTACTTTGAAGTAGACTGAGGCATTATTGTCCTATGTGTGATGTTTTTTGTATCTTCTTCAATAAATGTCACACACACACACACACACACGTATATACGTACCCACACACACACACACATATAGTCTTAGAGAAACATGTGTATATGCATAAGGAAATGTATAAAAATATCTACAGTAGCATTTCTTATAAAAAGACAAGTACTGAAATAATTTAAAATATTCAATGGTAATTTTAAAATCTCTGGTACAGATTCACAATAGTGTGTTAAGTAAAATTTAAATGATTGAAACAGAACTACATGTATTAATATAAGTAATGTCAAAAATATAACATTTAATATAGAAAGCAAACTATGCAAGAATACATACAATCTATATACATTTTTATAAATTTTCAAAAATTTCCAGCCAATAATGCATATTTTATATAGATATCTATTTAGGGTAGTAGTTTAGAAAAATGTATAAGAATGAGCACCGAATTCAAGGTCATTATTATCTCTGAAAGAGGGAGAAGCAGATTTTTACTAGGTTCATAGAGATCTTCAAATGCTTCTAAAATATTTAGTTTCCTAAAAATATCTGTCTGGACAAATCATGGAAAAATATTAGGATTTGATAGATTTCAGTATTGGATATATAGATGTCATTTTGTCATTTTCTATGCTTTTCAAGTATATGAAATACCTTGTAATACAAAATGAACAGAAGTTAAATATATAAAGTAAATTGAATTAATCTCACAATACAGTGGAATCCTCTGTTATGTTACTAAATATTATCTAAATTGCATCTTTATCTTTTAAATATTATCTAAATTGCATTTTCTCTTTAATCTCTATATATTTCTAACACAATGCATTATGTAAGTTTGAATTTTATTAATATGTGTTTTTTTATTTTTAAATATATTTTATTGATTATGTTACTATGGTTGTCCAATTTTCCCCCCTTCACTCCCCTCCACCCTGCACTCCCCCACCCACATTCTCCCCCTTTAGTTCATGTCCATGGCTCATACTTATAAGTTCTTTAGCTTCTACATTTCCCACACTATTCTTGCCCTCCCCCTTCTATTTTCTACCCACCATCTATGCTATTTATTCTCTATACCTCTCCCCCTCTCTCCTCCTCCCACCTGTGTTGCTAACCCTCCATATGATCTCCATTTCTGTGATTCTGTTCCTGTTCTAGCTGTTTGCTTAGTTTGCTTTTGTTTTACATGTGGTTGTTAATAATTGTGAGTTTGCTGTCATTTTACTGTCCACATTTTTGATCTTCTTCTTTTTATTAGATAAATCCCTTTAACATTTCATATAATAAGGGCTTGTGATGATGAACTCCTTTAACTTGACCTTATCTGGGAAGCACTTTATCTGCCCTTCCATTCTAAATGAAAGCTTTGCTGGATAGAGCAATCTTGGATGTAGGTCCTTGCCTTTCATGACTTGGAATACTTCTTCCCAGCCCCTTCTTGCCTGGAAGGTCTCTTTTGAGAAATCAGCTGACAGTTTTATGGGTACTCCTTTGTAGGTAACTGTCTCCTTTTCTCTGGCTGCTTTTAAGATTCTCTTCTTATCTTTAATCTTGGGTAATGTAATTATGATGTGTCTTGGTGTGTTCCTCCTTGGGTCCAACTTGTTTGGGACTCTCTGAGCTTCCTGGACTTCTGAGAAGTCTATTTCCTTTGCCAGGTTGGAGACGTTCTCCTTTATTATTTGTTCAAATAACTTTTCCACTTGTTGCTCTTCCTCTTCTTCTTCTGGTAACCCTATAATTCAGATGTTAGAATGTTTAAAGATGCCCTGGAGGTTCCTAAGCCTCTCCCCATTTTTTTAAAATCTTGTTTCTCCATTCTTTTCTGATTGGATGTTTCTTTCTTCCTTCTGGTCCACTCCATTGATGTGAGTCCCAGTTTTCTTCTCATCACTATTGGCTCCCTGTACATTTTCCTTTATTTCACTTAGTGTAGCCTTCATTTTTTCATCTAATTTGTGACCAAATTCAACCAATTGTGTGAGCATCTTGATCACCAGTGTTTTGAACTGTGCATCTAATAGGTTGGCTATCTCTTCATTGCTTACTTGAATTTTTTCTGGAGCTTTGATCTGTTCTTTCATTTGGGCCATTTTTTTTGTCTTGATGTGCCTGTTACATAGTGAGGGGAGGAACCTTAGGTGTTCACCAGGGCAGAGTAACCCACATCACTGTGTTGTGACACTGTATGTGGGGGAGGGGTCCTAAAGGGAACAATGGCTCTTGCTCTGCTCTCTGCCAGATTTTATTCACTTCCCCTGATTCCCACAAGCAAACTGAGCCCTTCTGGTGCTGATTCCCATGTGGGTGGGTTTGTGTACATTCTAGAACCTTGTGGGTCTCTCCAAGGAACTCTTCTGTAAGGCTAGGAGTCTCTCCTGCTGCCACCTCAACCCCCACAGGTGTTTACAATTGGTGTTTTGAGGCTTAATTTCCCTGCGCTGGGACCTGGTTTGCACGGTTTGTCTTATTCCCCAGTTTCGCCTGGTTTATCTTTGTGTGAATGTGGGACCACCCATCCGCCAGCCACCTTGTGTGCCATACCCCTCCACAATCTGCCACCTCACTGGGTCCACCAACAGCAGACTTGCATGCCTTCGGTCCTCCAGCCACCACTTTGGGGCAACCCCTCTCCACCAGCCACCCAACTCTGCCCCTTCTGGATGAATATGTCTACTTTAACTCCTTGGTTGTTGGACTTCCATACACTTTAATTTTCTGTCCGTACTGGTTGTTTTTTGTTTCTAAATTGTTCTCCTTCTTTTGGTTGTGTGAGGAGGCACAGTGTGTCTACCTACGCCTCCATCTTGGCTGGAAGTCCAATATGTGGTTATTTTTTAAGGGGAAAAATTGAATTAAGTTGGTGTAAGAACAGCAACACACCAACTAATGATTTATCTTTGGCTTATATTACTCCAGACAAAATCGAACTGCCACAATGGGCTGGGCCAAACAACTACACCACAAAACTTGAGTTAATGAATTAGAAACAAATAACTACCAAAAAAATCTTAATATGCGTCACTGGCCTAAAGAAAAGACAAGCATATGAGTTATATTGTGTTGCTCAACCCTTCTCAACCCTGAGTTTATATTTCACTCAGGAGCTCCTAATTCTTCTTCTGAGATGTGGATCTCATTGTCCTCAGCCTTGAAGTTGGTGGTCAACCCAGCTGGTGGTGTTACACATGGAGTATCTCAGAATATCTATGCATTTTTAATTTTTGAAAAAATTTCAAAGACAGCACTTAAAGAACTATAGTCACAGAACTTCAGAAAACAGTTTTTATGTATCTATATCATTAACAGTATACTGGTGTGTAGTTTTCAATTTGATCTGTGTTTTATCTTAATCTTCTGAGAAGCATTCTAAGTATTTTTATCATTCTCATTTTATAAATAAGGAAACTGTGACTCAGCTACATAATGTGACTTGTTGAATAAATGACAGAATTTTGATATAAATACAGATCTTCTAACATTCTTTTACCCAAAAATTCTCTTATACTAGAATGTTCACCAAAAGGGTCAGTGATTAGAACCTAGTATATCAATCTGCTTGGGTTTTCAAGAGGTTTGTAGGCCAAGCTCATACAATATTACACATGGAATGAAGCTTTAAAAAGTATATTTTAATCATTTAATATTTTTATCACCTTATTTTTATATCTTTACTTTTCAAATTGTAATTACTCAAGGCTTAATTAAATACAAGTGTTACATAAACATAAACACAAAAACCTAAGAAAATTCACTGATTGGAAATAATCTCTTTAAGTTGATGCATATAACTACCATGTTCTCCCTGAATGTTAACATATTTATCATTGATATTACTATTGCTTTTATGTATGAATCAAAAATATATTCATTATTTTTCAACAGAATCTTTTTCACTTCATATAACTAAGGCATATTTCGCTTGTCTATACACTACGTATGTCATTATTTTCAAGAGCTGTGTAGCTTTTCATTATTTAAGCAGTTTTACATTCATGTGTATTTTTAGATCCGTGTGGTCTGTTTACAAAGGAAACTACAATAAACTTTATTACAGATATCTCCTCAAGCACTTGTGTGAATGTTTATGTAGAATAAAATCCAAGGAGTAGAAATGCTAAATATGAAGGCATAAACACTTTTCAATTTTATAAATACTGCTAAATCATCCTAAGAAAAGACTATCTGATCCCATTAATATTATACTTTTAGGAAAATTTTAGTATGCCTCAAGTCTTATGACTTGAACACCAAAACATTTTGGGGCTCATGATTCTCAATTATAAAATGGGAAGGACAAGGTTTGACAACCTATTTCACATAATTGCTATGCAGATCAAATAGAATATTCTGCATGGAAACACATTGTATAAGTTTCTATTTCAAAACCCAACCTTTTAATTAAAATAGAGTGGATGTATATGGTAAAGAGTACCTGCACATGTATAAACAATGCAAATGAGCTTTATGATAAAAAATAACTATTCCTTCCAAACCAGATGTCCATTTATTTCTGTGAAGGCAGAGAAATGTTCTGTTAAAATACAGCATAATCAAGTATATGTATACGATTATGTACATTACTATGTACACATGTATATGCATTTCTGTGTATGTTTATGTGTGTATATATGTGTGTGTACATATACAGAAAACAAAGTAAATGATTTTTTAATGAGTGTAGCAGATTTGGTTCAGCATCCATTTTATTTTATTTTTGTTATAAATTTTTATTGTCTTTTTTCCATTGCCATTTAGTCTCCATACCCCTCACTCCCCAGCAATCACCCCACTGTTGTCCATGTCCATGAGTCCTTTTTCCTTTTTTTCAGTACCCATTTTCAACTGTTGATGAGCAGATGGGCAGAAAGCTAGAAAGCTAAAGCTTGTATAGTCTGTAGGACACCTTACAACTAGCATTCCAGATTCGTTTCTTCCCCCGGTATAATGACACAATGGGGTGTGATTTCCAAAGGGAAAGTGGGGCTGAGATGAAGCTTTTGTGAGTCTGCATTTGCTGCTGAGGAGCACAGTTATGGAGGCCTTTGGTTTTCCTTGGCAGCCTTAGCAGAGATCCCACACTAAGTAAACATCATGAGTCAAGTTATGGGCCATCTCATTGAAGAGGGCTGGTTCTGGAACTGGGAATAAAAATAGGATGCCACTCTGTCGGCCTATCCTGATCATGGTGAAGACAGAGAAGCAGGGCTGCACAACCAAGCTCCAAGTTAACAGACCAATGGGACTTTGGAATTCCCTTTCTCTTCCACCATGTGCACGACACATAACCCCATTCAGCATTTAATATCACTGTTCTTCATGACATTTAAGTTTCCTTCACAATTCTGATAGCTTAACCTGACTGAATTTAATCTGCACTAATACATTTTTTCCACCCATTCATTTTTTCTAGTTATTGAGTTATTTGGTTAAGAATATATATTTTATAAATATGATACAGCTCCTGATGATTTATGTGAATGATACCTGACATTAATTTTCTTTTTCCCCTGTCATTCTCCTATTCAGTGCATATAATCATTTTACAAATCAACAATTATTTCTTATTCTAAGATCTCTAAGAACTGCTGGTCCTTTTTGTATAGCCATATTTTTTACTGAATTCTATTCACTTGTTTACATGTTTTATTATATTTGCATTTTCTACATTATCTCCTGAAGTTTTCTATTTGCTTTTATTTATTAAAATACAATTTATACACAGTAAAATTATACTTTTTTTAGTGTGCAGTTCTGCAAATTTGACAAACACATAGCCATGAGAGATACTCATCACTTCAAGGAAGATACTCATCATCTCAAAAAATTCCTCCGGTTTTCTTTGAAAGTAATTCTTCTCTTCACTCCTCTTCCCTAGTGATCACCGGCAGTTTTGCCCTGGCAAGAATTTCAAATAAATGAAATCACACACTATGCAACCTGTGGAGTCTGGCTTCTTTTCCTTAGCATAATGCACCTGAGAGTCATCCATGCTTCTGATTTTGTCACTTTCTGTTGCTGAGTAGCAGTTCACTGTATGGACACCACCCAGTTTGTTTACTCAACCCCCAATTGAGGGGCAATGGGACTGTTTCAGTTTGGCTAGTTTGAATAAACTGCTATTAACATTTGGGTGTAGGTGTGAACATAAATCTTCATTTATTTTGGGTAAATACACAAGATTGAGATTGCTAACTTTATAAGAAACATCAAATGTTTTCCAGTGTTCATAACACTTTATGTTCCCATCAGCAATTTAGGAGAGTTCTAATTGTTCTTTGTCCTTGTGAGCTCTTGGCAATGTCTGCTTTGTTTTGCTTGCTATTCTCATAGTTGTGTACTTATGTCTCATTGTGGTTTTAATTTGTATTTTTCTAATGGCTAATGATGTCAAGAATCTTTTGAAATGTTTATTTATCATCTACAGACCTTTCTTAGTAAGTGGTCAAATCTTTTGTTCATTATATTATTGTTTTTTTAATTATTATTAAGTTTTGAGCATCTTGTATATATTCTGAATACTAGTTCTTTAATCAACAAGATTTGTAGGTCTGTGCCTTGTTTTTTAATTATTTTTGTTGACTTTCAAAGAGCAGATGTTCATACGTTTGACAAAGTCAAAATCAGCAATTTATATTTTTAAAAAAGACTTTTAAAAAACATTTTTAAAGGTTTTATTTATTTATGTTAACAGCAAGAGGAAGGGAGAGTGAGAAGGAGAGAAACAGCAATGTGTGGTTGCCTCTCACACACCCCCTACTGGGGACATGGCCTGCAACCCAGGCATGTGCTCTGACGGGGAATCGAACCAGCAACCCTTTGGTTCACAGGCCATGGCTCAATCCACTGAGTCACACCAGCCGGGACAGCAATTTATATTCTTAATGGTTTCTGCTTTTGGTGTCAAAACTAAGAAATATCTCCACAGCCCAATATTACATGATTTTTTCCCCTGTGTCCTTCTAGAAGTTTTATGGCTTGAAATTTTACATTCAAGTCTATCATCCTTTTTGGGTTAGTCATTCTTATGTGATGCAAAGTATGAATTGAGTATTGTTTTTAATATGGTTATACAATTTGTCTAGTGCCATTTGTTATCTCTCATTTATTGAATGGGTATTCATTGAATATCAGACCTTTCCCTAATATTTTGAAATCTTGTTCTTATTTCCTTAATTACTGTTTCCTCAGGTGTAAGCCATTGTTTTTAGTAAGTTTGGCATTATCTTTTGCTGATTGGCCTTTTTTGTGTGTGTTTGGTGAATTTTGCTTGCATTTTCACCATTGCAGTTGAAACTGTTCACTAGATATCTTCTGCCAATTTGTGAAGCCTAATTTAGTGAAATGAAGATCTCAGCCTCAGGTATCCTGGCTTTAAGTGATTCACCTGCAGCATTGAGAACATCCGGGGGCATTTTTGTTCTATCACAAGCTTCCTCATTTTGCATTTCCACCTGAAGACAGACATTCTGATCACTGCCGATTAGCCCGCATCATGCTCCTACTGCCCCTGGCTTGCCTAGTCCCTGCTAATGCCAGCTTTCATCACGTGTTGGCACAGGCAGCCCTGACACTGCTCCCACTTCCATGACCTTGTCCTTCTATGTCACCTTCATGTTTTCTCTCTATGAGAAAAAAGGCTACTCATGTGTGCTCCTAAAATGAACTAATACAAATGAATTAATCTTGAAGAATTTCATACTGTCCAATAGGCTGGTGCGAATTAATGCATCTCTACAAGACGGTGAGGAGTAACACAAGGAACTAAAAGAAAATCTTGCACTAGAACCACACTCTTGGATAGCATTAACAGGTAATCCAGAAACCACACAATCCTTTGGCTTCGTAATTCTCTTCTGGTTTTATTTCTCAAACTGGATGACACTATATCAAAAGCATATAACTCTAATCGCTTTAAGTTGCACATCAATTTACATGGTAATTAGCACAACTTTCCTCAATAATTAATCTGTTTAACCTGAATTATGTTAAATGACAACATAGACGACATACTTTATAAACTAGATCTCTAGTAATAAGATTACACTACATGTTTGTAGGTTATGCGTTGTAAGCTTGTTGCTAAGACATTATTGTGTATATTTGTTTTCAATTCCTCATTGTTTTTAAGTACTTTATTTAGTCAAATGGCAACTCATTTAACTGTTCTTTAGAGAATCAATACATTAAGAAATAAAATTAAATGAAACTATAACTATTTCTTACCATTGTATTGTATATAACCAAAGTAAAATGCTGATATTCTAAAAACCTAGAAACGATGTTTGAGAAGGAATTCTTTTTCTTAAGGTTTCTCTGAAAACCAACAGATATTCTGCAATGACATGCTATACAAGAGTTGTTTGTGTAATGTAAAACTCACAAGTAAAGGCAATCACGTAAGGTGATGGGATCAGTTTCTATACCATTATGGTATGTGTACATATTAAAATTATTAAGCACTAAAGAAATGTTAAAATTTAGAGATTTATATTTCCTTGTGGAACTAAACATGTAGCTAAAAGTAACATATTTGAATACCTGGATTTTGTAGCTATCATTTAAATGAATAAAGACAAATTTGCCTGGGATCTTTAGTAGTTCTGTAGAGAAACTGAATTTTCTCTACATTAGAGCACCAAAAGGAAGAAAGGCTTGGGGTCCCAGCATAGGCCTAACAGGATTTGCAAACATGACTATGCCCATGTGTTACCCCTTGAGGACAGACACACATGGAATGCTGCGAGTTTGCCACGGTGGTTAAGAAAGTTTGCAGAACATGGATCACCAAGCTTCTGACTTTATTTTCAGAATTTTGCCTTTTCAGGCAAATTCCAATCACTTGAGTCAAGAAATCAAAGTGGAAACTGATTAAACTCTGTTTCTGAAAGAGCTGAAGTCACTGAGCATGAATAAAGAGAGAGAGACTAGGACCCCAAAGGCTTGAGATAATGATCTTTCTCTTCTAGTATGAGAACCTGTCCCAGAAAGTCACCTGTGAAGGGCTTTATATCCCAAGTGAGAGAGGAGAGAATCCCTCCAAGGCTTGACAAAGAGTAAAACTGAAGTAGCTACCGCCCCCGCCCTCAGCAATTCGGGAAACTGAAAGCATACTCCTAATCCTAAACTGGGGGAAGGAGTTACAGATACTCTTGTTGGTGATGGAAATATCCCAGACCTCCCAGCTTGATTAATTCAATGTCAGCTATATGCAAAAAGCATTTTTCACCTACTTAAAAGATAACCCTGCTCTTTGATGTCAAAGCAAATTTTAACTCAGCAAAATGCTGAAGGGACTAGTGCTGATGTTTGCCAATTATCTAAGCTGGCTCCATTTTTAATAGAAGTGGCATTTAAAAATATGAATTAAGCTCTTCAGAAATGTGTTGGCCTGATTCTCAAACCCTCCCTTTTGATTTCTTTTGTCCATGCCTCCTAGACCATATAAGCCACAGTAGCTATTAACACTCTTTGAGAATAGTTTCGAATGGTAACTATTATTATTGCTTAATACCAATTGCTAGTCTCTCTGCAACTACCTCATTCTTAAAGAAAATCGAGGTTTACATTTTACAAATGATAAATTCTCATGAAAGTTTGTCTCAAAAATCCTTATAATTATAATATTTAGGAATAAAAATACCAGAAAAAAACAAAATTGTTAGATGGTTTATATTTGACTTGATATGTATCTTCAGTGCATTTGAATCTGCTGATAGTTACACAGAATTTTTCTCAGATGAAGGGCACTTACCTGGCTCACCCAAACAGGAAACATTACCAGATGCATAGGTTTTTAGGAATTGAAGAAACTATACAAATAAGAGAATCCAAGTTTCTTATCTGAGTGATGAGGAAATGGAAATCAATAAGTTATTAAATCACTGCATGACTCTGCTCACACACCCAGCAAATGACAATGCCGGAACAAATACAAGTTCTATATAGCCCAGTGTGGGGCTTTTTTCACTATAAGTTTTAAAGAAATTTACACCTCCTGAAAACTTACCAAATCGCTTTCAATTTCCTGGGGTCCATATGCATGTTTAGGTACATAAGTGTACGCAACTAATTGTGCGCGTGTATAATTTGCGTCAGGTGTCCTGGAATCCTGGAATGCTCCTCTGTGCTGTACCGCTAGCATAGGAGGCCGTTCCTTCATCTTTGTGACTTCAAGCACAGGAAAGGACAGGCTCTGAGGTGACTGTTGCCTGATGATCCACCTCACTAGTCACATCCCTTTTTCTAGGGTCGTTCTTTCACTTATTTTCAAACATCCTTTTGTTAGGGCCACTGATGAATGAAAGGATTTTTTAGAAAAATTATTACGCAATGAGACTGCAGTTTGAATATTTCATGTTTTTCTGCTTATGTTACCCCAACCGATCAGCATTTCCAAAGGAACTCCTATATGTCCGTTTAACTTGAACCTGAAAAATGGCAAGAAAAATTGGTGTATTTTGATAGGCATGCAGTTAAACTAGGTACATGGGTGTATCTCCAGTTATAAACTGAAAGTCCTTCCAGCAAGGTGGAGGATGGGTGTCTTTGTTTGGAGTTATGGCTGCCTGAGTCCAGCTGAGCACCCAGTCCTTCCCTAGACACTCCACAGACAGCTGTGCTATTTGGATGTTCCCATACAGTGCTCATTAAAGTAAGATAGTTCTTGCCATCTGTCGTTTTTCCAGGGCACTGTGTAAAAGGATACATATTTCAAAAAGGAATTCATCAAATGTAGTAAAAATACATAAAAATTAAAGAAATATTTATTGATCACATGAAAATAAGTTTTGTTCCTAAATTACTTTAAAATGTATATTTGCATCTTTCTATCTTCACATTTTTCTCTATCTTCACATTTTTAAGAAGGATGATTATTATTTGCAATTATTGTTTCGATCTTTTGCAAGGTGTTTTCCGAATAAAAGTTACCATCATTAAAAATAATCTTAGTGATAAGAATTAAGTTGAACCATTTCAAATTATAGCTCAGTACTTTTTACCTAGTGACTTCCCTTCTCTAGAATGAGACTCAGAAATTCCCAGTTTTATGAATACTTTCATATTTGTTTATAGCCCACTGTTAAGTGATTACTGGAATAAAATTTAGAAATGAAAGTTTAGGAGAACTTAAATATTGCCCCATTAAGTGAAAATATTGGATATTGTTAGCTTGTTTTTATTTTCTTTTATGTCAATTTGATTTCTTAATAAGAACTTTAAGCCCTGGCTGGTGTGGCTCAGTGTATTGAGCACAGGCCTGTGAACCAAAGGCTCACTGGTTCAATTCCCAGTCAGGGCACATGCCTACATTGTGGGCCAGGTCTCTGGTGAGTGTGGGAGGGCAGCACAAGAGGCAACCACACATTGATATTTCTCTGTCTCTCTTTCTCCCTCCCTTCCCCGCTCTCTAAAAATAAATAAATAAAATCTTTAAATAAATAAATACATAAATAAATATGGCTTTAAAAAATGTAAGATAAAACTACTGATGATTTTCTTATATGACTATCAGAAGCAAAATTATTTTAAAATTAGATTTTAATGTATTACATTCTTAAAAAATGTATATAAAAGTTGAAAAATAAATATTTTCATACAATAAAAATATTCTTATGTATGACCCACATAAAGTATTTTAAAAGTAAGACTTGTTGAATCCCATTCTTTGGGTCAACATCCCAAAATCTTAGACATACATAACCTTAGAATATAATCATTAATAATTTATTAGGACTTATTAATAGTTGAAAATTAAATTAGACCTATTTTAGAAACTCTTGGAAGTGATACTCACATTAAAGTTAATGTTGTGGGGGGAAAACAACAAAAAAAAAAACTCAGTGTCATCTCAGAATAATCAGTTATTCAGAGGACATTTTAAAAATCAAGATTCAGACAAATGCAGACTCTAACAACACATGGAGTCTGCGGGAAAATGTAAACAGCAGTTGTTCCTAAAGGGCAGCCTGACCGTTGCAGATGGATGGTGTGCCTCTGAAGGGAAGGAGACAGTTGCCCAAGGTGACGATGGGTAATTGTTCTTCGTTTGTAAGGACAGTTTCTCACGGGATAAAGGGGGGGAAATGAAGCACCCCCACCCCCACGCCCCACCCCATGCCCTACACAAGAGAGAAACAACAGTCGGGTGACATTGCAAGAGAGAGAGGCCTCTGGCTGGGGTGGATCTGCCCCACCTTTGGCCTCGGAGAATGAAAACAGCTCCTGAGCTTCTTTGCTGAAGAGGAAGGAATCCTGGTCCTTCCAGGGACCCCAGCTGGGTACCCACCGGTCTGCACAAAGCTCATGGAATTGCCAAGGTCTAGCCGAATAGGCTGCAGGGCAAAGGGCTGTGATGCACTGGTGAGCACAGAATTGATAGGCAAGATCACCATTGCAAGACTCGGAAAGCCACCCGGAGATGAGAAGAGGTCAGCCGTGAACTGCTCCAAGGTTCCGCCCTCCTGTTAGGCTGGGAAGAAAAATGGATGGGAACTGCCCTTCCAGCAGTTCCGCTCACCGGCTCCACATGGAATGACGATTTTGTTACTCTCCTACGTGGAAATTAACCCTAGTTTAGAGACATAGCTGCTAAAAATTTAAAAGAACATAATTTTATCTTCCTTTTCAGTATTTTTTGTGTGTCTCCATTATTTTGTGTTACACACAATTTGGCCCTTTATTATTATTAGTCTTTTGAAACAATAGCCTGATTCTTTATTCAAGTTATTGGAAAATATATCCTAAAGAGACACCAGTTTTACCATTAGAATAAGAAAGAAATGTTTTCTCCTCATTTCTGGGAAATAAAAATGAATATATTAATTATTCAAACAAAGGGGAAAGACTTTGAATGAACAGAAATATGGAGATTTAACCTCCAATTACTATTAGACATATGCTCTGGTAAGCGGATGAGTAGATAAGCTTCAGAGTGACAGACTGGGGGGAAGAGGAATAATCCTACTGATTCAGAAGACATCTGGTTGTTAAGACAATCACAGTCAACACTTAGAGAATGCATATTACATTTTTATAGATTTATGTTAGCTCTATCAGTTTGCTCACTAAAGACATTTTGGACTTTAATTTCAATCTGTAGAGTGAGCTCCTCGAGTTAAAATCTCAGCAACTGACACAAACTATTCATCTAGGTTGCATTTTTAATTAAATAAACAATTAGGAACAGAGAGTAACTGGTATTTGAATGGCAAGCAAATTTCTCAAAATATTGTTGAATGTGTAGAAATTGAAACCATGTAAGTACTGTTTCTCTTTAAAAATATATTTACAATTACTTTTTTCCTTCAGCAGTAAACTTGGATATTTTACTATTGGTTTGAGTTCCCAAACACTTGAAAATTAATGTATGCCATAGACCAAATGATAATATTTTGATAAATTCTAGAACATTTCATCTTAGGTCTCATGTCGTATTCATTGAAAAACTGCTCAGTGACTATGCACTCCCTTAACCCTGCTCTCTAAGCCCGTGTCAAGGTGGGAAGGGCTTTGAGAGAAAAGAAGGCTCGCTAACATTCTATTTAGGGATACTTTTGATTAGAGTATTTCATCCAATGCTGGGAAGTCACAGAGCTTAGCAGTTTCTTTCTGCTGTCTTTTCTTATTTTTAGGTCCAGTTTATTCTTATCCCCTAGCTAGGTTAATTTGGCTGTCCTGAGTGATTAATTGCTGTGCTCAGAAGTAAATATCCTGTGCCACATCAAATTTCTTTATAGGTCCTGTGTGTGGTCCTCCTGCACTCATCTACAGATATGTATACATGGTGACTGAGTAAAAACATACTCTCTCCTTCTCCGACTTTTATCACTCAGAGCAATCCTAAGTGAAAACATATTCCAGGATCAGTATAACTGCAAAGACAAAAGACTGAATGTGTTACAAAGCATCACGATTAATGACATTTTATACTCCCAAAAAGTATTTGGATTGGAAAACTTTGTTTTTTTTTTTTTCAAAATACCTTAATTAGAAGTTGCAAATCATCGACTTTGGGCTCTCTCCCTTGGCAAAGGGTGTGTGTGCGTGTGTTCTGTGAGTGGAAAGAGAGTGACTGAAGACTGAGTGACCAAAGCACAGATTGGCAGGGGCTGTTGAGGCTTACGAATATCTCTAAATTCCCCAACCTTTCTGAAAGTTAGGTTGGAAATAAGAAAGCAAACCTTGCTAAGATAGTAGGAAGTAATTTCTGATATCACTGATTTTAGGCAGTTAAAAGATATTCTGTCCCTTCCTCTGTATCTTCCCCTGCCATACTGAGTGATTTTGGAAACCACACATCCTGTATGATGTGTCCCCTCCTGAAAGAGATCTACCCTACAGAGTGGCCCCACAAGAATAAGACTCTGAGGTGGCTGAGAATTAAAATTCTATTGCATGAAACCATTGAGGGCCTGTCTGTTGTATTAATTGCCCTGACTAATATAATAAAGAGAAACAAAACCCTAGTTTTTAAATTTTAAATCCTAGAATTTTTCGAACATATCAAAGCATTATACTTCATAATTAAAATTAGAGATTTTGACACGTACTTACCCATTCTTCTTTGTATCTGTGTTTCAATCAGTCCTTATTCAAAGATCAAATCTGTGCTGTGTTCATGCAATATTGGTCAAACTGGGGAGGGTTGGGGAAAACTGATCATCATCTCTTAAGTCTCAGCTCAAGGGAGGCCTCATATATAATTCCATTCACGACACTCTTTTTCCATTACTAGAACTGACTGCCCTGTTTGGGGTTCCCCATTGAATCGTTTAATCCCAAATAAGAGAAGCCAACTCTATATAGTTTACTCAGAAAAAAAAAATATGTATTTATGGATCCTTTGGGTTACAGAAAAAATTTATAGAGTCCGCATAACCTAAACCAAGGCCCCAAATGACACAGTAGAACAAGTTCAACGGAGATGTCACTGCTGCCTCCCTCCACACAGAACCTTCATCTTCTGCCACCTTCAGCGTGGTCCCCTTAAAGGTGCTTACTGCTCGACCCTCTGCTGCTCTGGGACTTAGAGCTGCTGCCATCCACACGATGCTTTGTGTTTTTGTTTGTCTGTTTATTTTGCCTCACTAGCTTCCTCTTCTAAATCTCCCCTGCATCATAACTAAAAAGTGAGGCTGGACGAGTGAGTAAATGGATTCCCCACACAGGAGCATGGACCAAACAATTTGGAGAATTTCCCAAACACATGAGAAATGTTCAGGGGCTAGGTGGCCAAAAGAAATGACCAATTTTCACTATGGTCATGTATGTGCTGCTGCTATGGATTGTAACAGATGTAATAAATACCTACTAATTATCTATAGCATGGATGAAATGACAAAGAATGACCAAGACTGAAGTATTCAGTTATTTCTATTCACACAGCATCATTTTAAATGACACAGGGTGGTTGGGCTGTGAAGCATGGCTGTATGGCCCCCATGAGTCCTGCAGAATTATTATTTCAGTTCCATACAGTTCAATAGCAATCAAAGCCAGAGCTGCAGAGCGTGAGCTCCAGCTGACACACACAGCCCCATCCTGTGGACTGAAAGCAGCTCAGAGCCTGATAGGACACTGAAGAAAACTGACTAGGCTTCTAGCATCAAAGTGAAGTGGGGAATTAGAGCAATTTTCCTGACACTCCAGGCAAAAATGGGTGGTTTGCCTGGATTATCTAGGTCATTGCTTCAAACTCTCACATTCATTTTGCCTGTGGAGAACTGTCCTATTAGCTCCAGTTACCACAGAGTAACTAACTCAGAAATATGCTCCGGGTAAAAACAGCTTCATTCGTAATAATCCCCTTTTAACTCGGTTGTAATGTCCGTGATTTTTGGTCACCTTGATCCAGGCTGGGTTTAAAACAGCAACCCTTTGGAGATGGATTAAAATTCCACAGACTCTTAACTTGCTATTGTGTTTAAGGCAGAATGTGTCAAATGAAATGATAGGAAATGAGGACTCCGGCTGTCTTGCAGGGTTCCCCCATGATTATGATAGGAATGAATCAGCCGCAATGATATTTAGGTTAGTAATATCATTATAATAAAGTGTGTAATTTAGGTTAGTCTCCATTATGTCAAGAGAATTGCCACATCCTCACCTTCTTCTCTGACGTCTCAGCTTTGCCCCTGTGGTTTACCGGGGGCACTGTTAATTGACACAATTAGGAGTGAAGAGTGATTTACAAGACCCAAGAGGAGCTACTGGATGAGTGAGGTTTATGTACTGGGGAGAGGGTTTTATATATTCCGCAGTGACTGCTTTCCCCATACCCTAGTTCCTGGATCAGCGAAACAGCAAGGATATGAGGATAACCAACAACATCAGTGCTGCTGAAAACAGCGTCACTCATTTTATTTTTATGCATTTAAATCCAAGCACCATTTCAGTCCTCATTTAGAGTTCTCATTCAGTTCTTTAGAGGCAGACATGTAGCTGCAGACTTGCCTAGTTCTTATCTATTTTCCCATTAGTTTTTTTCTCTTTATTTTCTGAAACTATAATAAATTTCAATAGTGTCAACAAGAGCCAAAGTAGTTTCAAAAATAATTTTCCTATGCTGAGAAAGGAAAAAGATACAGTGGAATAAATTTTCTTCATTATGTAAGAAAGTTCATGTCCATTCCCATTAAGTGAATTTAGCTTTTGAGACACATATAGCACTTTGCTTTACAGCTTACTGCTGAAATTCTTATTTACCAAGCAACCACTCAATCCATCTAGCTAAACATCTTAACCAGGGAAATGAAAAAAGCCTGGAGTTAAGTGGTTGTTTTTCACATGCAGAGTCAGGGAACAAAAACAGGGACCCACATCTGTACTGATTTTAGTTCTATAAGCCTTGCATCTCTTCTTAGGGGATCGGCACTCGCCAACGGCTGTTAGCTGAGATAATTATACAGTGCTCTGAGCAGGGAGCATAATAACACTGTGAGTGTCCAAGGGTTTGAACAATTTGGACTGATTTTGTATGGGGTATAATTTACAGTAAAGATTCAGAATGCCTTTCTTTTTCTCATTTAAGAACAGCTTTTATTCTTTTGCTCTAGATCATTATACTTGAAGACATATTCACAGTCAAATGTGATACAGATAAATCTAAACATCTGTGAAACTGAAATAATTTTTTTTACAGATTTTATTTACTTATCTTTAGAGAGGGGAAGGGAGGGAGAAACAGAGGGAGAGAAACATCAATGTGTGGTTGTCTCTTGCGAGCCCCCCGCTGGGGACCTGGCCCACAACCCAGGCATGTGCCCTGACTGGGAATTGAGCCAGCGACCCTTTGACTCACAGGCCAGTGCTCAGTCCACTGAGCCACACTAGCCAGGGCTGAAACTAAAATAATTTTATTGGCATTTACAAATTACTGGCTCAGGCCATTTCTGTCTGTGATTGACGGAACCCTAGAAGATAGGTGAAGCTCACCCACTTCTAAAACCATGTCTACAATTGATAACCTGACAGTAAGACCTTAACATAGTTGTTAGGAAATTAGTTTGGCAACATGAATGAAAAAAATCATCCAAAAATAGTACGTAAAAACAAGGAATGATTAATTGTATAAAGTAATTAAATTAATAATATATTTAGCTATATGTAACTTGTGATTATAGTGCAGTAAAAACAAGCAAGTGAATTTAAAAAAAAAACAGACAATAATAAGCATCACTAACTTGCTCATTTATTCAGGTACTCCAAAAACAATTGTTTGCCTTGGGGAAAAACAAGGCACTCTGAAGATCGCTGGAGACTACCTGACTGAACCAGAGGCTATCCTCGGGAAGTTCAAAGATTAACTTATGGGTAATCTAGGTAAGACAAACATAGTAGCAATCAGTATTTCTAGGATAAAATAGAATTTTACCTAATTATACTGATATTAATCATATATAATTTATCATAGCTAACCAGTTTATATTAATTTTTCTTAAGTAATGATGCTCAAAGAAATCCAAGTTGCATAGAAAGTATAATATACAGATGAAGAAAATGATAATAATATACTGCCTGCAACTAATTTACTATACTATTGTTTTAAGTGAACCATAGCAACTGTGTTAATGGTGTAACCCACTTCCTAATAAAAAACTAGCTAGCCAAGAATACAGGTATATTATAGTGAACTTGCTGAATCATAAGTTATGGAAAATTTATTTTGCACACCAGGTTTATCATTTAATTTTCATCAAGATTAACTTGAAAAGGTGATATCTTAGAATTATTCCATTGCTTTCTATACCAAAAATACATTGCTGGAAGTAAAGAATATCAACAGGCTTGGAAGTTGTAATCAATAGTTAATGTTTCCTTTTTTCCAAATAAGTTCTAAGATCTAAAGACTTAAATGGAACATGATACAAAAGTGGAAGAGTTGAAATGGATTGTTATCATTTGATGAAAATGAAAAAAAATGATAGCATACGAAAAGGATGCTACGAATATCTTTTTGAATCTTTTATTAAATATTTCAGATAAGCGGAAAGGCATAAATAATTATGTAGCATTTGTATATTCACAACTGAGCTTAAGAAATATTACAGCTATAGAAACCTCAAGTCTATGATTGCATTTTTATACCTTCCTACCAATCACTAACACTTATTTAATTTTTTAAAAAATAAAATATTTTTAGTGCAGTTTTAGGTGCATAGCAAGATTGGGTGGTAAGCACAGAGTCCCCATACAGCCTCTGTGCCAACCTATGCACAGCCCCTTCCACCACCAACATCCTGCACCAAGTGGTCCCTTTAAAAAAAAAAAAAATTATTTAAATTGTTGTTCAAGTACAGTTTTCTGTCCTTTACTCCCTTCCCAGCCCACCCACCCATCCCTCCCATTTCTACCCCCCCTAGTTTTTGTCCATGTGTCCTTTATATTTGTTCCTGTAAACCCTTCCCCTTTTCCCCCTGAAATTCCCCTGAAATTCCCTCCCGTCTCCCCTCTCCCCTCTTGTCACTGTCAGCCTGTTCTCAATTTCAGTGTCTTTGGTTATATTTTGCTCATTTGTTTGTTTTGTTGCCCCCTTGTTACAACCTATGAACTTACTCTGACACGTTGTTATCACCAAAGCCCATGGTTTACAGTTCATTCTACGTGTTGTGACAAATGTGTAATAGCATGTATCCACCACTGTGGTATTGTCCAGAGTAGTTTCATTCCCCTAAAACTCCTCTGGGTTCTGCCTATTGGTCCTCTCTCCCACGATCCCCTGGCAACCACTGATTTTTTAAAAAGGTTGCCATAGTTTTGCCTTTTCTAGAATGTCATATAGTTGAAATCATACAAGGGAGCCCTCCCAAAAAGGAATTATCCTCTGGAAGGTGGGCCCCTTGTAGTGCAGGCTTCCCCCATTAGTTGAGTGTTCTAGGAACCCATCTGTATCAGTCTACCAGCTGCTGTTGTTGTGAGAGGCTGCATTTGGCTTCAATGAAAAAAATTTTTGAAGACTCTTTCAATGTGTTTCCCCAGTTTATGATGGGTGATCTACAAGCACACCTGCCCACACCACACTGAGTGCTCAGCACTTTTTGACCCAAAAATGCATAATGCTCATGCCCCACCCTCCTTATTCACTGGATCTCACCCTGAGCAACTTTTTTTGGTTCCCCGGATGAAAAAGTCCTCAAAGGGAAATGTTTTGACAATGTGGAAGAGGTGAAACAAAAATGGCAGAAGAACTAAGAGGCATAAAAATCAACGAGTTCCAACATGGTTTTGAGTAGTGGAAAAAACATCTCAATAGGAACATTCCATCAAATGAGTACTTTGAAGGTGACTGACGTTTAAACATGTAAGAATAAATACATAATTTTTATAAATAAATTTCAGAGTTGTTTGAAGTTCCCTTCATACATTATATAGCCTTCTCGGATTGGCTTTTTTCAATTATTAATGTGCATTTAAGCTACCTCCATGGCATTTGGGACAAGGACAGTTTAATTCCTTCCTTCCCATTCAGCATACCTGCTATTTCCTTTTTGTCTTATTTTATTAAATAGGACTTCCAGTATCATGTTGAAAATGAATGATGAGAGAGGGCATTCTTGTCTTGTTTCTAATCTTAGTGGGAAAGCCACTGATGGTGACTTCGTATTTGTCACCATTGAGTATGATGTTAGCTATTGGTTTTTGTGGATGTCCTTTATTAAGTTGAGGGAGTCGTCCTGTATTTCTAGTTTGCTGAGAGTTATTGTCATGAATGAGTGTTAGATTTGTCAAATATTTTTTGCATCTATCAATGTGATCATTGAGTTTTTTCTTCTTTAACCTGTTAATATGGTGAATGAAATAAATAATTTTTGAAAGTCATGCAATCTAGAATAATCGTACTTGGTCATGATGCATAGTTCTTGTTATACACATTAGATTTGATTTGTTAATATTTTGTTGAGGATTTTTACATCAACATTCACAGTAGTTATCAGTCTGTAGTGTTTTATTTTATTTTTTTCCATGTAAACTCTTTGCCTGGTTTTGGTATCAGGGTAGTGCTGACCTTATAGAATGAGGTAGAAGCACTCCCTCCACTGCTATGTTCTGAAGCAAATTGTAGATAAATGTATAATTGCTCTCTTAAATGTTAAGTAGAATTCATCAGTGAATCCATTTGGGCCTGAATCCTTCTGTTTTGGAATGCTATTAATTATTGATTAAATTTCTTTAATAGATGCAGACTTATTCAGATGGTCTATTTCTTCTTATGTGAGTTTTGGCAGGTTGTATTTTCAAAGAATTGGTCCATTTCATCTAGATTGTCAAATGCATTGGCATAGAGTTGTTCATGATATTCCTTTATTATGCTTTTGTTACTGAACAGAACCAAGGGGCGAGTAGGGGGCAAATACTATTATTGAAATAAGCTCCCTTCCCCAGGGTCTTTCTGTCACTGTGGGCTCCTTGCCTACCTCCAGGTGTTTGGAATTATGGCTCTCAATGCCAGAGTTTGGTATTCAAAAGTTATACAGGTTTAGAGTAATGGCAGAATGTGGCTGTTAAATAGCCCAAAGTTCCTTTAAAGCTCCCACAAACACACACAGTCAGGCCAGTCAGGGGTACTATATCTCAAGAAAAGCTATAGAAATCCATAGCTCCGGAGACTCCCGTTTCTTCCCGACAATCTGTGCTCAGCCGGGCAGGTCTCCCACAGTCCGCAGCATTATCAGCTGTGTAGCAGCCGTGATCTCCAGTTCTGAATCCAAAACCACATGGCACCTTCTCATGGCCTACCAGCAAGAGTCCTTTCACCCCTTTTCTTCCTGCATGGTCTCACATGGTCCTCTCTCATTGTCCTGCATTGCCCGCCTTTTCTTGTGGCGGCCTATCTTTAGTTTAAATCTCAGCCTGGAACCTCCTCCATAACCCCATTTCTGACTCTCCCTACATTGGCCACACCTGCTAGCACTCCTGTATTTTTTTTTTTTTTTCAGCCTCTCTTGACTGCCACAGTTAGTTCTTGCAGGTGTGGCCCAGGGCGTGGAGCAAACCATCCCCCAGCTCTCACACAGGCCTGCAACCGGGAGGAGTTGTCTCCCAGTTACATTACAGGTCAAAGTCACTCCCATCTCCCTAGCTAGACTTGTTGATATGCAAAATAACCCTCAGTGGCTATGCTCCATGTCTCCCTTCCCCCAGCCAGGCCTATTATCCTATATTCCTGGACACCCCAAGTTCTGAACCCTGTTACAAATCCCCTCTTTCAGATTTTAGGACCCTTTATAATTATATAAAGGACAATGGGCAAAGATCTCATCTTCTTGTAGATACTTCTGGCTGGACATGGCTGCTGTCCTACCTATCCTTGGGTCTAGGGCCCTAAAAGAAAGGGGTGGTATGGAGGGTGGCCATCCCATGAGGGGAAGGGCCTTGCAGAGCCAAGGTCTGTTGGCTATTACTGGGGAGTGGCAGGCTTGATGTCCAAAGGCTGGCATTACTGGACAGTTGGCATCTTTGTTGTATTCTGGAGGTGACAGATTTGGCAAGAGGATTAGAAGGCACAATTAAACCATAACCACTAAATGACAAAGGCAGGGACCAATTCTTCAACATCCCACATTAGGAAAGGAACAGCTGCTCTGGAGGAAAGTGTGCAAGGCATGCTACACATGTCCAAAGACTTTTCCTCCTGTACTTAGCTCAGGCTGAGGGGAATACTTTAGGATTTCCCCCCTATTAGATTTCTAGGCTCTTTCTGTCTGAGCCATTAGGACAGAAAAGGGAAAATCAGTTCTAAAGTGAAGCCCACAGAACACCCCAGCCCTTTACCAACCCAACCATCTAGTTCAGCCACACTGTTGAGTCTTGGGTGGGGGGAGGGGGATGAAAAAGATGGGCTTCTAAAGTGAGGCCTATACTGCAACCAATTGCTCAGGTAATGAGGTCACAGGCATTTGCCCTATGAAAACAAAAGGAAGAACATGTATGTTAATTCATACAATATCCCACAAACCAGTCTCTGTGCCTGTGAGACTGTCTTTTGGGAAGACCCCCAGTTGCAAGGCCTTTGCTGCAATGGCAATTTGACAGGTCCTTTGTACCTGTAAATTGAACATTTTTGGTAGTATTACAAACACAGCTTCAACTTCCAAATGAAAACAAACTTTCAAGACAGTTAGCTGCACTATTCAGATATCCAATACTGAGTATTGTAATTTTCCCTGAACCATGATTTTTCTTAAGATCATCCTCATTGTCATTAAAGGGACTACAGTGAGTCCAGTTTTAATTTTGCCTGTTTGCATAAACACACCAAGAGCACCCTGGATCATCTGTGATCTTTATGTCTGTTTTGCTGAAGCTCACACAGGGAACCTTTAGATTGACCTTTTAGTTTGTCCTTCAGGGCACAGAAGCTGAGCCACACGTCTGCCTTTGGGCTTCGCCTGTACCAGTTTCACTCAAGTCCTTGAGGTTTACATTGTGTGCGCAGGTTCCTTTTTAACCATCTTTAAGAAAGCAACCTTCCCTATAAAGACTTCCACGACCCTCACAACTGACTAAAGTACCAGTTTTTTTCTCGTGGGCTTTTGCTAGCTTTGCAAGTCAATCCCAGCTCCTCAGGGCTTTCTGGTGACATCCAGAACCCAGACATGCCTTCTTCGAGTGTGACATTCCAGTCAGAATCTTGGTTAACAAACCACCATTAATCACTGGTCTTACTGGTTTTGTGTAAAGAAACCTGATATCATTACTCCTTCAGAATGCCAAATTCTGGAGGGATCCGGTAGGAGAAAAAACAAAGTGTGAAGGACAATCTTGTCCTTCTAATACCCACTAAAATTGCATCTCCATGCCTTATACCTTCCATTACTAAAACCCATAGTTTCTTTCCCAGACTTTCACAAACCTTTATAACCTTCTTCATTTCCATATCTTACACTTTCCCTTGTTCACTTTCCTTCATGGTGTGAAGTTTTAACCTTCCCTGGGAAACTTCAATTTCCTTTTCAGAGCATATCCAGAGCAAAATTCAAAACACAGAGTTCCAAAAGAACAATACACAGGTAGAGGCATTCTTTTGCACCAGTGAGGCCACTGGTACCCTGGCAGAGACATACCCTTTTAGTCCCTGTCTCTTGACAGAGACATGCTCTTTTGCCTCAAGCCGATATATTTATCAGCCCCAAATGACCCTTCCTGGGTTCCCGGTGGCAAAGGCATTCTCCCTAAGTGATTACAGGCAGCCTTTCCTAGCTGTTGAGTTACAGAGGATTCCCTTTCGATAACACTTTCAATGTCAATGGGATCTGTAGTGATGTCCTTTCTTTTATTTCTGATATTAGTAAAGTGTGTCTTCTCTCTTATTTTCTTAGCTGTCTTGGCTGGGAGTTTATTAATTTTACAGACTTTTTTCAAAGAAGTGGCTTTTGGTTTTGTTAATTCTATTAACTTCCATTAACTAAATTATTTTTTATGTTTCAATTTTGTAACATTTTCTTTCCTCTGCTTATTTTGAATTTAATTTTTTCTTTTCTTTTTTAATTTCCTAAAATGAAAGCCTAGATTACTAATTTAGGTCCTTTTTCTCTAATATATGCATTCTGTGATATATATATATATATATATAAAATCTCCCTCTAAGCTCTGCTTTTACTGCATCCCACAAAGTCTGGTAAGTTATATTTTCATTTTCATTTAGTTTAAATGCTTTGTAATTCTGAGATTCCTTTTTGACTTTGTCTGAAAGATGTATTTTTTAAATCTCCAAGTATATTGGCTTTTTCCAGCTATCTTTCTGTTATTAATTTCTAATATAACTCTATTGTGTTCTGAGAGCAGATATTGTATGATTTCCATTTTTTTACATGTATTAGGCTGTGTTTTATGGCTGAGAATCTGACCTCCCTTGGTAAATGTTTAATGTGAGCTTGAAAGGAATGTGCATTCTGCTCCTGTTGGAAGGAGTTGTCTATGGATACCAATTATATCCAGATGATTAATCATGTCCTTGAGTTTAACTGTATTCTTACTGATTTTCTGCATTCTGGATGTGTCTATTTCTGATAAAGGTGTGTTAAAGTCTCCAGCTATAATAAAGAATTTATCTATTTGACTTTGCTGTTCTCTTAGATTTTGCCTCACAATTTTGACACTCTCTTAGGTATGTGCATGTTAAAGATTGTTACGCTTTCTTGGAGTATTGCTTATTTTACCATGATAGCCCTCTTTATTCCTGATAACATCCCAGCTCTGAAGTCTGCGCTGTGAAATTAATATGGCTACTCCTGCTTACTTTTGATTAGTGTTAGCGTAATATAATTTTTCCATTTCTTTAATTTTTATCTATGTATGTCTTTATATTTAAAGTGGGTTTTTGTAGATAATATATATTTGGTTCTTGTTTATTGATCCAGTCTGACAATCTCTTTTAATTGGTATATTTAGACAATTAATGTTTCAAGTAATTATAAACATAATTGGAGTGATATCTACCATATTCTTTACTGTTTCCTATCTGTTTCCCTTGTTCAGAATTCTTACTTTTGTCTTACACATTCTTTTTTTTTTTTAATTTATTATTTATTTATCTTTTAGAGGGGAAGGGTAGGAGAGAAGGAGAGGGAGAGAAATATCAATGTACGGTTGCCTCTCGTGTGTCCCCTGCTGGGAACTGGCCTGCAACCCAGGCATGTGCCCTGACTGGGAATCGAACCTCGATCCTCTGGTTCGCAGGCCCGCGCTCAATCCACTGAGCTACACCAGCCAGGGCAACACATTCTTTTTTTCTGTTCTTGTGGGTTTGATTGAGCATTTCAGATGATTTTATTTTCTTCCTTATCAGTATTATATGATTTTAACCATTTTTAATGATCGCTCTAGAGCTTGCAATATACATTTACAACTAATCCTATTCCACTTTCAAATAACGTTATGTCACTCAGTGAGCAATGAAAGTATCTGATACACACACACACACAAACAGGAATACATTGCTGCTAATATTATTTTGAACAAAATGTTAGCTCTTAGATCAATTAGAAAAATAAAAATTTATGGTCATTTACTGAATATTCTTCATTCCTCTATCATAAGTTAATTCACCATATAAGCATGGTTTTATTTCTGGTCTCCACCCTTTCTTATTGATCTAGGTGTCTGTATTTATGACAGTGCCATACTGTTTTGATTATCATAGCTTTGTAATATAGACAGGAAGTAGGGAGCCTGATGCCTCTAACTTTCTATCTCAAGATTGCTTTGGCTACACAGGGTCTTTTGTGGGCCTATAAAAATGTTAGAATCGGTTCTGTTTTTGTGAAAAATGACATTGGAATTGTGGTAGGGATTGCATTGAATCTGTAGATTGCCTTGGGAAGTATGGCTATTTGAATAACACTAATGCTTTTAATCAATGAGCATAGAATATCTTTCTATTTATTTGTGGCTTCACTTTCTTCCATGAATGTCTTAGAATTTTCAGTGTACAGGTCTGTCACCTCCTTAGTTAAATTTATTCATAGGCATTTTATTCTTTTTGATGTAATTGTAAATGGGATTATTTTCTTAATTTCCTTTACTAATAGTTCATTATTAGTGTATAGAAATGCAACATTTCTGTATATTGATTTTGTATCCTGAAACAGTGCTAAATTCATTTATTATATCTAGCAGGTTTTGGTGGAGTCTTGAGAGCTTTCTATATGTAATGTCATGTTATCTGCAAATAGTGACTGTTTTATTTCTTCCTTTCTTATTTCAATAACTTTTATTTCTTATTCTTACCTAATTGCTGTCACTAAGACTTCCAATACTATATTGAATAAAAGTGGTGAGATCAGGCATTCTTTCCTTGTTCCAGATCTTAGAGGGAAATCTTTCAGCTTTGCACCACTGAATATGATGTTAGCTCTGGGTGTGTCATGAAAAGCCTTAATTACGTTGATGTACTTTCCCTCTGTACCCACTGTGCTGGGAGTTTTTATTTTAAATGGGATATTGAATTTTGTCAAATGCTTTTTCTTCATCTATTGAGATAATCTATGATTTTTACCTTTGGCCTTTTTAATGTGGTATATCACATTGATTTAAGGATGTTGAACCATACTTGCATCCCTGGAGTAAATGAGTTTGATCATGGCATACGATTTTTTTAATGTGCTGTTATTAAATTCTGTTTGCCAATATATTGTTGAAGATTTTTGTAATTTTCTGTACTTGTGGCATCCTTGTCTCATTTTGGTATCAGGGTAATGCTGTCTTCATGAAATGAGTTTGGAAGTGTTCCCTCCTCTTCTATTTTTGGAAGAGTTTGAGAAGGATTGATATTAATCGTTCTTTGAATGTTTGGTAGAATTCACCAGTGAAGCCATCTGGTGCTAGACAGTTTGTTGACAGGTTTTTGAGTACTGATTCAATCTTTTCATTAGTTATCAGAGTATTTAAATTTTCTATTTATTCATGATTCAGTCTTATCGGGATTGTATGTTTCTAGGAATTTATTCATTTCTTCTAGGTCATCCTGTCTGAAGTTTTTAATTTCAGAATTGGCACACTGCCTCCAGCAATTCATCAGTTTCAGATCCTGTTTTCCTCCCCAAGGAGGTTTCCTCTCCTGGTTTTCTGCTCTGGTGAGTTGTGATTCTCTGAATCCACTTCTCTGTTTCTTCAGTTTTGGGGTCAATAGTTTTCCCTTTGACCTCATTTTGTGCTGGATCTGAGAAGAGTTGTTGATTTTTCTGCTTGTTCAGTTTTTTGTTGTTGTTTTTTTAGGAACATAGTGCATCTTTTAATCTTCTTACCTGCTGGACCAAAAACCAAAAGTCACTCATTTATTTATTTCTTTTTAATTTACACAAATATACTTTAGTATGTACACATGAATTTCTAAATAATTCATAGTATTATAGTTTTAAAACATTTTATACTTGATATGATATTTTAAAGTTTTTTTTATCTGAGTTTAATGTTGTGAAATTCATCCAGATTAATAAACATAGCTCTAGATTATTCATTTTTATGATGGCAGTATTTTCCACTATATGAATAGACTATAATTTTTTTCTAGTTTATGGACATTCAGGTTATTTCTAGATTTTTGTTATTGCAATACTACAATGACATTTCTGTCCAAGTATTATGTATATAGTACTATATATAATGTATAAATTCACTTTTACATATACACATATGAAAGTGCATTTATACACTTTCCCGTGAGCACATCTTTAGACTCTGGTAAAGGTATCCCTAGAAATAGAAGTAATGTCACCATGAGGCATGTGAGCATAAATAGTTTAAATGGAAGCAATTCATTTCAACATCCACATTATTTTTTACTAAAGTGATTTTCCTGAGAAAGTACTTATGGTTGAAGTGTCTTGCTGTTTCTCCTTTCCAAACTATAATTTTCTCATTTTGCATAAACCTATTCAAATGGCTAAGGTAAACAATACTGACAATATCAAGTGCTAGTGAGATGTAGAACAATGGGAACTTTCGTAAATTGCTGATAAATGCAAAATGATATAGCCACTCTGAAAACAGTTTGGCAGCTTCTTAAAACATTACACATATATTTAATATATGACCCAGCAATCCCACTCTTACATATTTACCTTAGATAAATGAAAACCTATGTTCACACAAAAACACACAAAAGTTCAAGTAACCCCACTCATGATTGCTCCAAATTGGAAACCACCCAGTGTTCTTCGATGGGTGAATGAATAAACAACTGTGATACATCCATGTAATTGAATACTACCTAGCAACAAAAAGGAATAAGTTTATATAAATCTCAAAGGCATTATGCTAAGTGGAAAATTGTCTCAAAACATATAAAGGTCTCAAAATATGTAAATGAATTCATATAGTGTGGACTCATACTATATGAATTCATCTATATGATGTTCTGCCAAACACAGACATGCACTGATGGAGACCAGGGCAGTGTTTGCCGAGGGTGGGGGGAGGTGTGACTACAACGGCATCAGGCAGCCCTGCACTGGGAAGCTCTTGTGGGAGGGGCTTTTGCAACCATTCTGTTTCCTCACTGCCATGCTGTTTACATGAATTCGCGCCTGCGTGAAAATTCACAGAACTCTACATACAAAATAACAAAAGTTTCTATATATTAATTTAAAGCAAAATAAAAAATAAAATGAAAATATGTGTATCCATTTGGAACTTCACGATGGAGCACTGCTCTAACCTGTACAGTTTCCCTGAGTACCAAATAGTTCCCTGATAGTTTGAAATCTTGTGGTTTATTTAGAGCAGTGGTCCCCAACCTTTCTGGCACTAAGGGCCACTTTTGTGGAAGACAATATTTCCACGGACCAGGGTTGGGGAGCGGGGACAGGAAATGGGCGTCAGGTCAGGGAGGGAGGCTGGAGACATATGCACAGCTCAGGCAGTAATGTGACAGCCTCCTCCTACCAGAAGGAGGGGGGTTAGGGACCCCTGCTTTAGAGGAAGTCAATAACTCTAAAGACTGTGTAACATACCTTTTATGCAGTGTATGTAGTTTATAATGTTCAACTTTCAACAAAATTTTAGTAAGATATAATCTTTTTGTTAATTTATGTTTTAAAAATTTAGTAATAGATCTTGATGTGGTTTTTGATATGTAAAAGAGGGAGTTCAAGTAACTAAGTGCTACAAGAAAAATTCTTTCATCTTCATCTAATTATATTTCTATGTGTAGAAACTTTCTCAGCTCTTAGGTGTATAAAATTGGACAAGAATAAGAACCCACATAAGAACAGAATTGATGCTAAGCCCTGTCTCAATGAGAACACCTGTTCTCATTTGCTCACATCTTCTCATATTTGTCTGAAAATTGTTCCTTAATTTCCTTCATCCTGCATATCTCTTTCCTCAAAGTTATTTTCTCAATTTTTTCTACTTATAGTTCAAGGTGATCATTAATAAGATAAAAAACTTTGTGCATGCTTATGGAGCTTGGCAGTTTTATTGGAATATTGAGTTGGATTAGGTCTAACCAAAATAGGGGGATGTCCAAGTCCGAACCCTAGTACCCCACAGTGTGACCTTTTTTGGATCCAGGGTCTTTGTAGATGTATCAAGTTAAAATGAAGTATTATGGTGAGCTCTAATGCAGTATGATAGGTGTCACTGCATAAAGGGACACAGAAACATGCATAGAAGAAAGATGTGCCTAGACACAGGGTAAAGGTGGCCATCTACTATATAAGCCCAGGAAAGAGGCCTGGAATAAATTCTTCTCCCACAGCCGTCAGAAGGAACCAACACCGCCTCACCCTGAATTCAGACTTCTTGCCTCCAGAACTGTGACACAATAAATTTCTGTTGTTGAAGCCATCCAGTTTGTGGTACTTTGTCACAGCAGTGTCTGAAAACAATACAGTTAGGAGGCCTTACACATTAGTGTCTTTACATTGTTTCTCTTTGGCTGGTTAGGTTCTGCAAACTCCACAATACCTGCTGGAGATTCAGGGGCCCGGCTGCCCAAGTTCTGGGAGCTGAATAAGGGAAGAATGTTGGGTTCTCCGCACTTAGTGTTTTTCAACACTTACCCTAATTACAGCTGAGCCAGGTGTTGCCTGAGCCAGAAACTGTTATAACTTCACAGTGTTAAACTCCTGCCTGCTGCCAAAGCATGGGAAGAAGTTTGGGGCTTCTGTTTCTCATGCATATTTCAACAAATTTTATATATTTATTCCCAAACTTACCCCCATTACCAGGTATCTGGTGCTGCTAAATCCTGAGCCATTTGAGGCAGAATTCTGTGGTAAAAGTAAAGTCATTTCTTGGCTTTCTCCACTCCCAGCTTAAATTTCAACCTTTCCAAGGGCTGTTAATTTCATTAGCACAAGTGTAATGCTTCCCCGTTTCCAAAATGTTAATGCTGTTGTTCCCACTCCCATTTTCAACCCTAGTGGGTTTATGCTTTCCTTTAAAATCCACTTTTAATTAGGAGTCTCAAGTTCCAATATTTCAATATGCCCTCAGCTGTACATTATTTAAGATATCTGATATATTTTGGTACATACTTTGAGTCTGGAGGTATTTTTAGGATGACTAATAGGCTTATGGCTGGAAAAAGCATATTGTAACTATAATACTTGCTTATGTTGATTAGAAGACATTAAATTATTTTTATTCTAGGATCTGGGGGTTTTTTGGGAGGGGATGGCTAGAGTTGACCTAATGATAACTATATTAACCAAGGCCTGCGGTCAGATGAGCTTATTTTACTTTAATACAGGTTGAATTATTACATAGTAAGATACATAGACAGCGATATGGAGTTACATTGATATGGTGAAAAAATTATATTTATGTCATTAGCAATATCTGGAAACTGAGTCTAGCAATGTGGCTTCTCTTTCAAGTCTCTGCCATTTACTGTGTGCTATTGGACACAAACAATTTATCTAAAGTTTTAACTTCTTCATTTATAAGATATGTAATTTGGTTATTAAAGAAAATATTTTCTAATTCTGTACTTTTAACTGAAACAATGGCCACCCTTTTTCATGCCTAAATAATTTTCCAATGTAGAAACAATGTGTCTACTTCAGTTAGAAAGTAGCTTCCTATATCATTCTGGTTTAAATAGTTCTCTTAGTTTATTTTAGTAAAAAGCAAAATACTATAAATACACCTCTTCTAACAAAGATACAGACTCAAGTTTCTTTTTCTTTTAATTTTTCAGAGCTCTCTTTTATTGTGATATGTACATATAATAAAATTTGTTATTTTAACAATTTTAAAGTATATAATTCAGTGACATTAAACATATTCATGTTTGTAACATTTATCACTACCTAGTTCTAGAACTTCATCATCCAAAGAGATAAACTGTATTAAGTGTTTACTTTTTATTCTTGCCTCCCACCAGCTCCTGGAAACCATTAATCTGCTCTCTTTATAGGTTTGTCTATTGCAAATGATTCCTATAAATGCAATCATACAACAGATGGCCTTTAGTGTCTGGCTTCTTCCATTTAACACATTTTTAAAAGATTTTATTTATTTTTAGAGAGAGGGAAGGGAGGGAGAAATAATGAGAGAAACATCAGTGTGTGGCTGTCTCTCCCACATCCCCTACTGGGGGCCTGGCCCTCAACCTAGGCATGTGCCCTGATTGGGAATTAAACCAGCGGCCCTTTGATTTACAGGCCTGCACTCAATGCATTGAGCCACACCAGCTAGGGCCATTTAGCACATTTTTTAAAGGTCCATTCATATTGTAGCATATACCACTACTTCATTCCTTTTTGTGGTTGACTAATATTCCATTTCATGAGCATACTACATTTTGTTTATCCATTCCTTGACTGATGGACATTTTGGGTTATTTCTGTCTTTTAGCTATTGTAAACACTGCTGCCATGAATATTCACATACAATTTTTGTTTGAACTCTTAGTTCCAATTCCTTTGGGTATATACCCTAAGTGTGGAATCGGTGGCTCATATTGTAATTCTATACATAACTTGAGGATCTATAAAACCATTTTCTACAGCAGCTGCACCATTTTATGTTCCTATCAACAAAATAATAGGGCTGTAATTCTTCACATCTTCACCAACACATTTTAAAATATTTTGCTTATAATTATCCTAATGGATGTGAACTGCTATCTGACTTTGGTTTTGAGTTCCCTGATGACTGCGTTGATGTTGAGTGTCATTACATATGCTTATTGGTCGTTTGTGTATCTTCTTTAGAGACACGCTTTCAAACTTTTTTGCTGTTTAAAAACATTTGGATTGCCTTCTTACTATTGAGTTGTAATTGTTGTTTATATAATTGCTTTATATATATTAGGTTATAAACATTTATCAGATATATAACTTGCAAATAAATTTTCCCACTCTTTGGATTATCTTTTCATACTCTCACTCAAAGTTTCTTCTTAATGATCACAATAAGTTATAACTTGCAATATATGAGATGACTCTGCATTATTTATTTAATAAGCACCTACTCCATTTCAGTGAATGTGCTAGGTTTGGGGGAGAAAATTACAATAAAAATGAATACAGAAACAATTGGACAGACAGATAGCCATTGACCTTCAGAGCTCACAATATAATAGAGATGACAAATGTGAAAAACCATTACATTATATTTTGATGAAAGCAAGCAATAGAGCAATAGAAAGTGCACCTGAATCTCAATTGGGAAAGATAAGGCAGACATCCCTGGGGAAGAGGGACACATGATTGATTGTAGATAAGGAGTAGAGAATCAAGTTGATAACAAGACATCAGGAAGTAGAAAGAGTGTGCAGGACTGGAGACTGTACTTAGCATGTGGGCATGGCTGCAACGTAGCTTCCAGCCCAGGCAGCCTGTAAGATACACTCTGTGTCCCCTGGGTGTTTGTGACCTTGCTTCCCAGTGGTGTGGGACTAAAGATTATATTCATAAGTGGCATGGAGTTTTGAATTGGTTTTCCTGCCTGGAAGAAAACATAGAATGAGGATCTAAATTAGACAGAACTTCCACTAAACTCTCTGGCTAGTGGGGACCAACAGCTTGGCTGTGTGGAGGGGCAGAACTGCTGCTTATGATCTCCACCCATACCCTGCTGCAAGCAGAAAATGCAGTCTGCCAAAATCTGAGCACTCACTGCTGTAAGTCCTGGCCCCCTTCTCAGTCTGTATGTGATTCCCCAGGGGCTGAGTCTGGCAGATTCCTTCAGTGAACACCATGAGTCTTGACCAGAGTGGGTCTTCCAGGAAACATCCCACAATGCTGAGAAAACTGACGTTAACCTTGGTATCCCTTTTTCCCACCAGAGCAACCACAGACATGGGTGGGGGGTAGCCTCTCAGGGTGAGGCTGTGCAGGCATGGGGGAGGAGTGATGTGGTCAAAATGAAGCTGCTTCTCTTACCCATATGGTCCTTCCTGGTCTCAGTGGTCCAGGGAGTGCTTCAGCCTCACTCCCAGGGTTCTGGGATTTTCACAATGATGCCTTTTCTATGGATAGTTGCCAGTTGGTCTTCTTGTGAGAGAGACTAAAGTCAGGCATGAACTATGTCACCATCTTTATGATGCTATCTCCTCCATAGTCAATTCTCGCCACCCTTGTTTTGCTACACACTAGTTTTGCTGTACTGACTCCTGCTATGATCTATTTTTCCTCATGGCTCCTTTCACATTATAAAATAATGATTCTATCACCTTTTTGCTAAAAATCCTGATTGCTTCACGCGTTTTGTTATATAAAAACCATGACCCTTGTACCAGTTTATAGAACCATATGTGATCTGACCACACAGCTTCCTGACCCCACTTTCTACCACTCCTTTCCTTGATCACTCTGCTCTAGGAATGCTTGTCTCCTTGATGTTCTCTAAATCCTCAGCCCAAGTCCTGACTGCCCCTTCTGCAACATCCTCAGGTGTACTGCTGTACTTCCTTCCTGTCTCTGCCAATACAGCACTTTATCAGAAAGTACACCACTGACCAAATTATGTAACAGAGCACTGCCTTCATCCAGAGTTCCCTGCTTTATTCTCGATAGCATTTTTTTATCTCATGTAATACTTGTTTGTTATTGATCTGTTTCCCTGAGACTAATTCATGAGAATAATGTTCCAAACATGTTTTGAGGAAATTAACATAAACATAGAACATTTTTAAAAAGATGATAGATTTAGTTTTGATCATGTTGAAATTTTATATGATCATTGTATGTATATATGTGTGTGTGAATATACATACATATATATACATATATACATATATATATACACATTTCTGGAGTTCAGGAGAAGACCAGCTAGGTATAGATTTAGAAGACATTAACATAAAAGGTAATAAAGGCATAAATATAGATATAGAGTGTATAGTTTGTCAATAATATAACCATTGCCTTAAAGTTAAACATGTATTGACCTTGACATTGACCCTATGCATTACAATCCCTCTTATGGGCATGCCCAATTAACTTGGCCATTAAAAAGAAAAGAGTCAAGAGGACTTGGGGTCATTTAAATTGAACCTCACAATAAGAATATATTTTAATGTCTAGTTTCAATGACTGAACACATAGAAGTTCAGAATTCCCAACACTACTAAATGAGTGTTCTCTTATTTTGTTTCACCTTCGAAATTAAAAAAAAAAATTAACCAAAATAGGATCTCATATTTAGGAGACTTCAATCTCAGCAATTGCAACAGAATGCTGAATAGATCCTTTCCTATCAACCCTGAATTAGTGAATGGGTCCAAAGATGAACACAAATAAGTGATGATTACCTCTACATTCTAAAAGAAGTCAACACAGACCCAGAGAGCAACCAAGACTTAAACAGAAACAGTCAAAATTATTCTGCTTTCCCAGCCATTTTCTCCTTATTTTTTTTTCTAGCAAAAGTTTTAAAATAGGAAGAGACTCAAGGATATATATGGGAGTGGTGGGCTCTTGACTTAAAGGCAGAGAGACCTGTGACTTGTCTCTCTTTTCCTATGTGGTAGTAGGGTGGGGACACATTTGTCTCCTCTCTTTATAGCCAAGTAAGAAGGCTTGAAAGGAAGACTGGAATCTCTTACCTGTTTGTTCACCTGTTAAGAAGGAAGTTCTGATTGGCCACCAGGTCTACTTAGAAGAGAGTGAAGTAGGGGGTAAGGATAAATAGTTGAGCAGAGGCAGGAGGCCACACTGGAATAATCTACAACCCCACAAATTTTGAGAGATTTTTCTGTGGCTTAAATAGACATAGGTAAAAAAAATTCTAAGCACCCTAGACAAGCCCAGTCTTGGACAGTTCTAAATTATAAAAAGCATGGGCAAAGTGGATTTCCCAGAAGGACGTGAATACGGAAAGGCAGCTGAGGAGGTATTGCTACTGCCGAAAATGGAGAGTTTTCCCAGGAGCCCCTCACAGAACTAGTCCATGAGATGTATCCTTTGTTGGCTCATGGGCCCCTGGGAATGATCAGTCTGAATACCAGTGACACAGGCCCCAGCACACGACCAGAGTCTGGATGCCTACAACATGGCCTTATGATACGCTGGAGGCTGCATGCCTGTGACATAGATGACCTGAAGACCATGATAGCACTTGTTAAAGTGTATTTGATGGTTTTATTTAATTTTCTCCCTTTCCTCATATATAATCAGAGAACGGGACAGAGATAACGCAAAGGAAAAAGTGACAGAAAAGGCCATATGTACATCCATTTCCAATTGGCACCTAAAATTTGCCTGGCAGGAGTGGATGGGGAAGAGTGAGCATTAATTAGATACAAAATTTTAAAAATCAAGTAGACAGAACTTTTGTGACTGCTATAGGACACCGGACAGTCGTGGTTATTAGCTGAGACTTCTAGAGTCAACAAGGTAGATCTTCTCAACATGGTTGAAAGCAGTGAAAGGGAAATAAAAATAAGACATTTTATTTTTGAATCCGGTTATATAGTTTTTAAAAAATATATTACATTATTGTGGGCTTTTAAAAAACATTTTCATATCCTCCTGAGAATCAGAGTTTCCACCTGGTATCCTTTTCCTTCAATCTGAAAAACTTTCTTTAGAATGCCATGTAGTTCAAAGCTCCTGGTAACAAGGTCTCATAGATTTCTCTTACATGAAAATGTCTGTATTTTTGTCTTTATTCTTGAGACATGTTCTCATTCTAAAGATGACATTCTACTAGCTTCATGGTGCCATTGTTTTAAGGATAAATCAGAGATCATTTGAATCATCCACTTACCTCTTTCCAATGCTTTGTTTTTCTCTCTGGATCTTTTCAAAGTTTTCTCTTTATCTCTGGTTTTTAGCAGTTGGTTGGGATTGCCTTGGTATCATTTTCTTTGTATTTATCCTGTTTGGGGTTTGCTGAACTTCTTGAATGTTTAAATTTATGTCTTTCTACATACCAGTGCCAACAATACTGATAGACTTTGCTGTTGCACATCACCCAGCATTGAGTTTTAAATGTTCTTTTGGTTATTCTTGAAAATATCTGTCAAAGCACTAGACCAATAAAAGATTTCTGGCCATTTTGCAATAAAGGATACTTTACTGACTTTTTACATGTGTCATTATAATATAATATTTTCAAGCTATACTCTGAAGAACAAATATTTAAAACTCAATACTGGGTAATGCTGGACAGGAAAGTGTATTTGTATTTTGCCTAGTAAAGATTATTTTTAAAATGTCCTCTCAAAATAATAATAATAATGATAATAATAATAATAATGATAATAATAATTGAGTCCTTTGACTTATCAGGTAGTGTTCTAAATTCTTTAAATATACCAATTTACTGAATCCATTATATATATAACATATATGTATTATAATTGACTCAATTTTATTTTTTAAAGATTTTACTTATTATTTTTAGAGAGAAAAGAAGGGAGGCAGAGAGAGAAAGAAACATCTGTCCAACTCAGGCATGATCCCTCAACTGGAAATAGAACTAGTGACCTTTCACTTTGCAGGATGATACCCCACCAACTGAGCCAGGTCAGGGTTGGCTCAACTTTAGAGATAATAAAACTAAATTAAGAGTTAGAAAACTTGGGTACACGGAGCCCAGGCCCAAGGTCACCAGGCAGCAGCAGAGTGGGGATTTGCACTCGGGTCGTCTAGCTATATTGACAGGGTCTGTACTTAACCAACAGCTCACATTGTCCTGATATTTTTTGAACAGACGATTAAACACTTATGTCAGTAAAAAAAAATTCAAAGTTGAGCTCACATTGTTTCCAGCACAACTTGACAATTAGATCTCAAGTTCACTGAGAACACTCATCTGAGACAAAGAAGTGCAGAAATGGGAGCTCTATGTATGTGTATGTTTTCCTAAGAGTGGTATAAACAGCTCATCAAGAGTTAAAAAGAAAGTCAGAAAGTTCTTACTTTAAGGATCTTCTCTATAATCATGCTGTTAGTTTACATGAACATCAGTCCACTGATTTATTTCCTCAACTAAAAGAAGAACTTTGTGAACCTCACCAGATATTGTTGTAAAAGAGCTATCATAGAACAATGTGTTCTAAGCATGGGAAGTCTGTGCCTATGCCTTTTAAATGGGTTTCAAATGTAATTTTGAAACCCATGTGCTGTCTGTAAGGGAACAAATTAGTAGAACCCTAATAAAGGAGAAACACCAAATTGTAAACTATACTTTAAGAAATTCAGTCTATAGGGCAGCATAAATATAATGACTGATTTTGCTCGATGTTCAACCCTTTTCTAACCCAAAACTTATGGCAAAATAGTTTGCACAGAAAATGTCTTATCATTAAGAATATAGAAAATACAAGTTTTATGTGTGTGTGTGTGTGTATCCCACACACACACTCATTTCTCCAAAGATGAAGCCACTGATGAAATGTGAATGTACAACTTAAATAATAACACAAAGTAGCCTACTTTGCTCTACTCTGAAATACTTTGAAATTTATATTTATAGCAGTTTGGATTAGAATCACTGTGCTAGGAGGGAAATTGGATATCACTGTATTTGATTTTAGAGATGAAGGGACCTTGAGCAGTCACAGGAAGCATTAAGTAATCCATTCAACAAACATCAGCCTGGCTTCAGTTACGTGCCAGGCGCATACAATCATATATGTTAGACTATGAGTACATGAAAAAAGTAAAAGATGACTTCACAGAATAAAACAGAGGCAGGCTAAGAAGTCCTATCTGTGAGCGACTAGCCCATTGCTTTTTCCATATTGGAAGTGGCTAGGCTAAGTGAATCAGCATTATAATCTGAAAAAATAATAAAACTTAATTCCATTTGATTATGAGAAAAAAACAACTTAAAAATTCAAAGCTTTCCATGGAATACTAGCAAGTAGGACTTGATTTGTTTTTCCTGTCTCAGTTCAACTTCAATATCACTCTTTGCGAGCAATACAAACTAATGCACCCTGTTCAAATACTTCTAGGGTTTCCAATATCCTTGGTTCAGAAAAAGCAGTTGTTTCCTTCCATGTAATAATTTCTTATTACTTCTGTTAATTCCAGAGGCTCGGGTTATTTAGTTTAAGAAGCTAATTGTTGTTTTAAAAACATTGAATAAATGGAAAATATGCTATACATTCCAGAGCACAATAAGAAATAACAGTTTCCCACGTACCAAAAGAAATTATTAACTTGAGCTTTAGCTGGTGTGCGCCAGTGGATTGAGTGCCACCCTGCAAACCAAATGGTCACGGTTCGATTCCCAGTCAGGGCACATGCCTGGGTCGCAGGCCAGGTCCCCAGTGTGGGGCATGCAAGAGGCAAGCACACTGACGTTCCTCCCCCTCTCTTTCTCTCTCCCTTTTCCTCTCTTTAAAATAAGTAAATAAAATATTTTTTAAAAGATTAAAAAGAAATTATTAACTTGAATTAAATGATCAAATCAAAAAGGCGATAGAGATTAACTTTGCACAGTGTGTTTTCTAACACCATCTGAAAGCCCAACTTCACTCTGAAAATGTGCCCAAATACTCCATTCCCAAATACTTGCTTATATTATATTATATTATATTATATTAATTATGTTTGTGACTATGATCAAGTCAGGAAACTAATATTTTGCTCAAAGTTGACAGAGTGGTAAAACCAGCCTGGAGTTAAATTAACTTTTACTATAGAAAGAAGTGACAAAAAGTCACATTGTACTCTTTCTCAAGTGATAAAGATGATTTTTTATTTCATTCCATCAGTAAGTTAAACCACATTTATTTACCTCTATCTGTAAAGTTTAGTGCAAGTTGCTGTGGAGGATAAATTGATGGCTTAAATGTAAATATCACTTTCAAGATATTTAGAGATTAATAGCAAAGATAGAAACGTTTGTAAATTAAAACACATGTATACCTGGGGCCCTCTTACTGTGTATACAGCAACAATTCAATGGTAACAACCATCTATGTTAGAATGCTGCCAGGAGTTCTCCCTTCCTGAGTACACAGTGGGCTTCCTGGGAGCTGCTGGGAGTTTTATGTCAAGCTGACTTTGGGAGGAGGAGAGGGAGTTGCTATAATTTTTTTTAATTTTAATTTTATTTTAATTGTTGCTCAAGTACAGTTTTCTGTCTTTTACTCCCAGCCCAGCCCACTCCCTCAGCCCTCCCCACCTCCCTCTGATTTCCACCCCACCAAGTTTTTGTTCATGTGTCCTTTATACTTGTTGCTCTAAACCCTTCCCCTTTGCCCCTGAAATTCCATCCCCTCTCCCCTCTGGTCACTGTCAGTCTGTTCTCAGTTTCAGTGTCTTTGGTTATATTATACTTGTTTGTTTGTTTTGTTGATTAGGCTCCTGTTAAAGGTGAAATCATATGGTATTTGTCTTTCACTGCCTGGCTCATTTCACTTAGCATAATGCTCTCCAGTTCCATCCATGCTGTTGCAAAGGGTAGGAGCTTCTTCTTTCTTTCTGCTGCATAGAATTCCACTGTGTAAATGTACCATAGTTTTTTGATCCATTAATTTACTGATGGGCACCTAGGTTGCTTCCAACACTTGGCTATTGTAAATTGTGCTGCTATGAACATAGGGGTGCATAGGTTCTTTTGGATTGGTGTTTCAGGGTTCTTAGAATATAATCCTAGCAGTAGAATTGCTGAGACAAAAGGCAGGTCCATTTTTCATTTTCTGAGAAAATTCCATACTGTTTTCTATACTGGATGTTCCAGTCTGCATTCCCACCAACAGGGTCCTGTTTTCTCCACAGCCTCTCCAACACTTGTTGTTTGTTGCTTTGTTTATGATGGCCATTCTGACCAGTGTGAAGTGGTATCTCATTGTAGTTTTAATTTGCATCTCTCTGATAGCTAGCGATATTGAGCATCTTTTCATGTGTCTCTGGACCCTCTGAATGTCCATCTTGGAGAAGTGTCTGTTCAAGTCCTTTGCCCATTTTTTTTGTGTGTGTGTATGTGTTTCTTTTTTTTTTTATTTTTTTAATCAGTATTTTTTAATTGTTGATATTGTACAGTTTTGTGTCTTTTACCCCACCCCAGCCCACCACCCCAGCCCTCCCCACCTTCCTCCCATTTCCACCCCCCATAGTTTTTGTCCATGAGTCCTTTATACTTGTTGCTCTAAACCGTTCCCCTTTTCCCCTGAAATTCCCTCCCCTCCCACTCTGGACACTGTCAGACTGATCTCAAATTCAGTGTCTTTGTTTATATTATGCTTGTTTGTTTGTTTTGTTGATTAGCTTCCTGTTAAAGGTGAGATCATATGGTATTTGTCTTTCACTGCCTGGCTTATTTTGCTTAGCATGATACCCTCTAATTCCTTCCATGCTGTCGCAAAGAGTAGGAGCTCCTTCTTTCTTTCTGCTGCATAGAATTCCATTGTGTAAATGCCCATTTTTTAATTGGATTGCTTGTCTTCTTAGAGTGAAGTTGTGTAAGTTCTTTATGTATTTTGGAGATTAAACCCTTGTCTGAGGTATCATTGGCAAATATGTTTTCTCATGTAGTTGGTTCTCTTTTTATTTTAATACTATTTTCTTTAGCCGTGCAGAAGCTTTTTAGTTTGATGAGATCCCATTTGTTTATTCTTTCCTTTATGTTCCTTGCTTTGGGGCACGTATCAGTGAAAATGTTGCTGCGTGAAATATCTGAGATTTTCCTGCCTATGTTCTCCTCTAGGACTTTAATGGTGTCACGGCATATATTTAAATCTTTTATCCACCTTGAATTTATTTTTGTGTATGGTATAAGTTAGTGCTCAAGTTTCATTTTTTTGCACATAGCTACCAATGGCATATTTCACAGACATAGAACAAATGCTTCAAAAATTTATATGGAACCATAAATGACCCTGAATAGCTGCTACAATTTTGAGAAAGAAGAGCAAAGTAGGAGGGATCACAATACCTGAGGCCAAACTGTATTATAAGGCCACTGTAATCAAAACAGCCTGGTACTGGTATAAAAACAGGCACATGGACCAATGGAACAGAACAGAGAGCCCAGAAATAAACCCAAGTCTTTACAGTCAATTAATATTTGACAAAGGGGATAGCAACATAAAATGGAGTAAAAATAGCCTCTTCAACAAATGATTTTGGGAGAACTGGGCAGCTATAATTTTTTTAAAGAAGGTTTGTAGACAGTGAAACTTATTTGAAACAATACACTCAGCTAATTAGAGATTGTCTGACCTTCCCTGTCTAAAACTGATAGCCCTTGAGAAAAACCATGGGCCAACTCTGACACAGGTATGAGGGAAGCCCTGTGGTCCCGATAATGGGAGAAACCTAGCCTTGAAACCCAGCATGTAGTAATGGAAGAGGACCCTCTTCGATGAGGGTTCCACTCGAGACCACTTCAAAGCTCCAGAATTACTCTGGGCTCTTGGTTAACAGTATTCTAGAAGGATCCTTCATTAGGACTGAAAAATCCCTGATTGAATGGAAGATTCTATCTCTTCAGTGATGTTTCTCTTCTTGGTGAAGGTATTTGTGCTATTAAGATAGGTACAATGGATGTACTCTTCACTGAACAAAAATTCCAAAGTAACTTGGAGCAGATTCACAATGAATTGCTCTCAGCAGTGTAATTCAGTTTGAGAAGGACCATCATCTTTACTACCCCAAATAGGAAAAAAAAAAAAAAAAAAAAAAAACCCACACATCTCTTGACATTCTAGAAGTTGACCTAATTAATGATATAAAGCAGAAGTTTTAACAGACTACTCTGTCTACCATTCTTGCTCTACCAGGGGTGTTCGACTTTTTGGTGTCTCTGGCCCACACTGAAAGAAGAGTTATCTTGGGCCACACATTAAATACACAAACACTAATGAAAACTGATGAGCAAAAAGCAGATTTTGAGTAAATTTATGATTTTGTGTTGGGCCAACCACCCCAGGGGGCATGCAGCCTGTGAGCCACAGGTTAGACACCCCTGCTAGACATTCTCTTCAGGATCAAAGCTTCTAAACAGCCCTCCAGACAAGATCAGAAACAGAACTTGGAATTTGTTCACTACTCTATCTCTTCTTTTATTCTGTAAGAATTTACTAGGTAGTACTTCCCAGAGATGGTGGCCCTTCAGCTGACTTTTGAAAACTGTCCAAAAGGCAGCTGGATTTTGTTCAGAAGAATTTCACACTGTGGACGACCATGTGCAAAAGCAGGATGAATTTAAGAGACCGCAGGTGCTCTGATATGTCTTGAACCATAGCAATGTTTGGGGTGGGGGAGAGTGTGCTGGTTATAGCAACATCCAGCCACAGCTGGTCTTCTCTGCTATGTTAGAGGCTTATTGAACAATACAGAAGAGGCATGAACACTTTTCCATTTTAGAAAGAATCCGTCTAGGAAGCTGAACAATAATTAATGTTCAACAAATGAATTAATGAATGATGAAAGCCATAACTACTCCAATGAAAAATAGATAAAAAGATAATTCTCAAGATAACAAGATGATACACTCTTTAAAACTTGAAAAATGATTACAGTGTTGGTTGAAAAAATGAGAGAAATCAAGTATGGCCACGTGAAAAAAAGAAAGGATAAAAAGAGACCCTGGGCTTCTTATTTGGGCTTTCCAATCATACCCACACGGGCAGGACTATATTTTGGATACACAAATGTTGATATTATATCCATAATTGGCATTTTTGAACCTCCAGGGGGATGGCAGGACCTATTTAATTTAGCCTAGTTAGTCCTCCTACAGCTTTTTGGATGGATTTGCCATTTAAAACATGTCCTCAAAATCTCCTGCAAAATTGGCATATTGTCCCAGCAAAAAACAGCTGCTTTGATTCAAACAGTTCATATAAAAAGCTGCAACACGAACTTAGTAACAATACCAAAATTTTTAAAAAGCCACAAACAACCCACAAGTGGTAAACAAGATTCTTTGTCTATTTTTAACATTTGTTTTAATATCAATAGCAACACATTTTTGAAACAAATACTATTCATTTTTTCCTAAGTTATTTTCAAATGCAAATCTTTAAAAACACTGTGAGACAAGCCTTTGGAATCTTTTAATCAACTCCAGGACCTTTAAAAAAGTGACTTAATCTTACACTACTTGCCTGAAACTCCTCCCATTTTAGGTGTAATTGAACTAATCCAGAGTGATATTACAAGAGAGAAACTCTGAGATTTTTGAAACAGTGAAATGAAGTGTTTATTTTTTAGTGAAGACAGCTATGTAGACTTTGAAACTCTGAACAAGTAATCTCAGAGAATATTTGCAAACTTGAAAAAAGTTCCTACTGTAATCCATTTTTAGTTTTGGAAGACATAGCAAAGAAATACACTCATGCCCTGGCTGGTAATGCTTAGTGGATTGAGCGCCTGCCTGTGGCAAACCAAAGGGCTGCTGGTTCAATTCCCAATCAGGGCACTCGCCTGGGTTCCTGGCCCAGTCCCTGGTGGGGGGCAAGTGAGAGGGGACCTCATACTGATGTATCTCTCCCTCTCTTTTTCCCTCTCTTCCCTCTGTCTAAAAATAAATAAATAAATAAATAAATAAATAAATAAATAAATAAATAAATAAATATCTTTTAAAAAACTTAAAAAAAGAAATATGCTTCTTGTTCCTTTATCCATGAAACTATTTTTAAAACACCATAACCAAGATAACAAATATTGTATTCCTAATGCTCTGTGCCAAGATCTTATCTCTCTTTTTTTTTCTTTTAGATTTTATTTATTTATCTTTAGAGGGGAAGGGAAGGAGAGAGGGAGAGAAACATCAATGTGTGGTTGCCTCTTGTATGTCCCCTGCCGGGAACTGGCCTGGCAACCCAGGCATGTGCCCTGACTGGGAATCGAACCGCGATCCTTTGGTTCGCAGGCCCGCGCTCAATCCACTGAGCTACACCAGCCAGGGCTGATCTTATCTCTTATAGTAAAGAATATGCTAAGTATTTATATAGAGAAATTTTAACCACTATTTGGTTAGATAGAAATGTATTATTCACTGATCAATTACAAGGCCCTTTTGTCATCTTTCTTGAACATATTGCATTTTACAAATCTTTTTATTTCAAAATAATTTTAGTATTACACAAATGTTGCAAACATACCAAGAGAAGATCCTGTATAACCCTTAACCTTCTTTACCGAATTGAACTTCTTGTATAACCATAGTACCATTATCAAGAAAAGGAAATTAACATTTATAACACATTTTTAACTAAATTACAAATCTTATTCAAATTTCACCATTTTCCCACTAATGTCCTTTCAATGTCCCAGTAGCCCATGTTGTATTTAGTTGTAAACATCATTAGCAGTATAGGTAGGCATCATGTAGCCCTTGGTATGGTGTATTGTGAAAGGCATGATACTATTTTTGTGGTAATTTTTGACAAAAATGTATAAACTCAATGCAATCATAAGAAAACACCCATCTAACCCAAATTGAGGACTATGTAATAAAAATAATTCCTCGGTGCTTTCCATAGCACCAAGATTATGAAACATTGAGCCATTGAGATTACCAATTTCAGAAATAGAGGTCAGCGTTAGCATAACAAAGCCATGGAGAGAAACAAGGATGGGAGTGCCTCAGAGCAGCAGCACTAAGGTTTCCAGCAATTTGTGGTTCTCAGAAGTTGTGCCTTTTCTAGAACCCAGAAAGGAAAGCTCTTTAGAGATGGCATAGGCTTCCTAACACTCCTTTCCTTGTTCAGAGCTAGGCCGATCCTGTCAGTTGAGTACCTGCATGAGGATGAAGGACATAGATTCCATGAGTGGCAGTGGTCTGTGAAGGAAAATCAAATGACCACATTCACCACTAGTTTTTGTGTGGGAATTCTGAAAAGGGAGAAGGAAGCTTGACAGTGAGCTTTAGAATCTGATATTTAGTTTGTTTAAAAGGATGTTCATGAAATACTCTGGATCTTGTCAGAATACAAGCCAAAATCAGAGATTCTGGGGAAAAGAAGGCAGAATCCACAGGAATCAGACAGAGGTCTGGGTGGGTTAGAGACCAGGATACCAGAGAAAACTTCACCCACTTGCATAAAATTCAACTGGCAATATGTGTTCTCATCTGGCCCTTGTGGTGTCTAAGAATCACCCAGGATTCTTCTTAAATCTATGACACCATCCTCAGAACACACTGAGACAGAAGGCCCTAAGACTAAAGAGTTTATGGGTATATTTCAGGGTGGGTCTTGAAATATCAGGTACTTTATACACAATTTTGTATCTGAGAATATGTCCATGTTTCTGGATTTTGAATTATAGCATCCCCCAATTTTCAGTGAACCAGGAAAAAAAAAAAAGCAAGCAAAGAGCCATGCGAACCATCCCTTGATTTGAAAAAGAACAAAACTTGTTGGAATTGTCTCATATATTTTGTCACAAATAGTAAGACTCACAATTAATTTCTCCACAACCGTGGGCAAGATAGTGCTTTATGACATTATCTCACCCAACTCTCATTATTAGTATCTCTGTGTTATAGTTTGAAAAAATGAGGTTGAAAGAGGTTTATTTCCTTCTGGGATTACAAAACTAAAAAGAGATAAAGCCAGAATTAGCATCCAGGTCTACTGCATTTCTAAGCCGCTATTAAATTATATCGACCTATTCTTTGAGACTTAATATTTTATTGCAAATCTACTTAAATTAAAACAAAAAAAAAACCACACTCAACACTATAAAAATTTTATTTTTTAGTAACTATGGGGAAATTGTCTAGTTGCCTGGTAGCTGTGAATAAAACAAATCAATTTCAGCAGCCAGTTTTTTTTAAGACTTTATTTATTTATTTTTAGAGAGAGCAGAAGGGAGGAAGAAAGAGAGGGAGAGAAATATCAAAGTGTGGTTGCTTCTTGTGTGCCCCCTACTGGGGACCTGGCCCACAAACCAGGCACATGCCCTGACTGGGAATCGAACTGGCGACCCTTTGGTTCAAAGCCTGCACTCAATCCACTGAGCTACACCAGCCAGACTCAGCAGCCAGTTTTGAAGGAAATTTACCAGTGTTCATGATTATAAAATTTCCAACTTCCTCATCTCCAATGATGATACAATCCTTTGCTACACAAATTTTTCCATTGTACAACTTCCATTACGGTAAGTAACTAATTGAGGTTGGCTCTCAATACTGTTTGGAGCCAGGTGGATAATTGTCAATGCTACCGAAGCTCCAGACATTCTTTTGCCTAAGAAGTGTTGTGAATTAAAATAAATCATCTCACTACATCATTAAAAAGTCTTACTTAAACTAAACTTCCTTAAAATTTACATATTAAAAGTAATATGAATTTTAAAAAAATCAGTGAGATGGTAGATGCAAGGAGAAACTGGAAATTAGAGTATTTTACAATCAGTTCTTTTTCTTACATGAAACCATAATTTATTTACCCAAATCCAGTGTTAGACCATGATCAAAGGATTTTTGATTAATAAACTTTATTTTTTAGAGCAGTTTTAGGTTCATGGCAAAATTTAGTGGAAAGTATAGCAATTACTTACGGTCTCCCTATTCCCGCACGTGCACAGCCTCCCCCACTATTGGCACAGGGACCACAGGGGTACATTTGTTATAGTCAATGAGCCTGTGGCAGCACATCATGATCACCCAAAGTCAGCAATTTACATCTTGGTGTTGAACGTTCTGTGAGTTTGGACAAATATGTAATGGCATGTATCCACCACTACAGTGTGGAACAAAATAGTTTCACTACCCTAAAAATCATCTTTGCTATGCCTATTTAACCACTAACCTTTTTACTGTCTCTGTAGTTTTGCCTTTTCAGAATGTCATATAGTTAGAGTCATACAGTACGTTGCCTTTTCAGATTGACTTCTTTCACTAATATGCATTTAAAGTCCCTCTCTGTAGTTCCATGGCTGAATAGTTCATTTCTTTTTAGCATTGAATAATAACATTCCATTGTCTGGATATAACACAGTTTATCCATTTACCTATTAAGGACATTTTGGTTGCTTCCTAGTTCTGGCAGTTATAAATAAAGCTGCTGTAAACATTCGTGTGCGGGTTTTTGTGTGGACATAAGTTTTCAGTTCATTTGGGTAAACACCAAGGAGCACTATTCCTGGATCATATGGTAACAATATATTTAGTTTTGTAAGAAATTGCCAAACTGTCTTCCAAAGTGGCTGAACCACCCATGATCATATTTTAAAAGATCTAAGAGCTCTCTATAGTTTCTCATTCTTAAAATGATCTAAAAACTCACTATATATTTACAAGTGGTTTTCATTTAAAACCTGTGAGATTAAAACGTATAAATACGCAGCTCCTCTCAAAATCAACTGGATCAGAATCTCCAAAGGGTGACACCTGGAGTTCTCTGATGTCTTAAGCAGCTGGAGTTGAGAATTCTTGATCACAGTAATCTGGGCTGATCTGGGCAGCCACCTAATAATACCACACCACAAGAGGAATGCAGTGTGCCATTGCATTTGTATTAGTACCCATATTTGTGAAAAATAATCTAGTAACATGACGGTACTTAACTTTTCATGTGTTGGGAAGTGCAACTGGCTGTCATTAAGCTGCCCTGTTCTATTAGCAAAAGGACAATTTTACAAAGGCAGCCATTTACTCATGCTGAATTATTTTTCTGGTTGTAAAAACAAATCTTCAGTGCTGGTCTTTCGAAACTAAAATATGTTTTCTTAGCAACAACACTGTAGTTTAACAAATGACTTTTTTTAAAAAAATAGACTTTTGTAATCACCAGAACAGCATAAAGTAAAAATATATTGCTCTTTGATTGTTTTTGGCAACTGAGAAAGGAACAGAGAAAGATTTAATGTGAAAATGAAGAAATGTTGGCCAGGGAAGGCCAAATGACCTTTGAACGCGTTGTATCAGTCATATTTCACAATACGTGAAAGTGGTGGAAGAATTGAATCATCAAACATCACACGGTCGCCATCTCCATTTCAGAAGATCCTCTTTGTTAGGGCTTAGTACTCACTTGAACATGTCCCATCTATGCCCTATCTTGTACTAATGTTACTGGTAAGTGCAATAGTATGTAAGATACTAGCTGGGATACTGAAGCAGGTTCATTCCTGAGACATCAGGAATTCTCTGATGACAGACTTTAGCTTAATAACTCTGATGGCCTGGACAAAGTTTCCTTAGGCTGCCCACCAGCCCAGAACACTTGCAGCCAATCTTTGTCCTGCCTTCCCTCTCAAGGGATGAAACTTCTATTAGACTTCCTAGCTCCCTGCCCATTCTTTCTCACAGGTGCTTGTCTTAATAAAATTCTTGCATGTTAATCTTGGCATCTGCTTTTCAAAGGATCCAGAATAACACATGGGTCAATGAAACATTACAGTTGGTGGTTGAAAATGAGATACTTCTTTTGTCCTTTAGCAGACACCATTTACATTAAATTGATGATAAGTTTAATATTGGATTGTTGATAAATAGCATTTTTAAAACTATCTTATGCCACTACTGAGAATAATGAAAGCTTTGGTTTTTCCTTTAAAACTGGACTATATGTCATTTAAGTTGGAAAAGGTACCCTAAGTAAACATTAACCTGCTATTCTCTGTAACTGAAAGGAGCTGGGGAAAATCATTTCTATGATTTATAACCAATATACTCTAAGTAAATTGTTTGTCAGTTCAGCTATGTAACCTCCAGGGATGAAGCCATGTATTTTTACATTGAATTCTCTCTCAAGCATTACTCTCAGTTGTGCACGCCCACCCCTACTATGAAACAAAACCATCATCAACTGCTAATGGTGCGTTTTACTAAATGCATCAACTCCACCCAGCCTTGCTCATTCACCACAACCCAGCTTTTAAACACAGCTCAGATTCGTGCTTCAACCACTTGTGCTCTTTTGGATTGGCTTCTCCAACAATTTAGGGAAGCCTAGAGGCCAATAAACAAGTAAACTTGGACAGCCACAAACCACAGTGCCCCAAGTCTAAACTACTGAGTTTGCTTAGTTGGCATACCTCAAGCTGGGGCAAATCCATTGCTAGTCTTGGCCGGGGGCCTCCAGTGAACCTCCTGAGAAGGCTGGCTATGTCTCACAATAACATATGAAAAATCATTGTTTGCCCTGTTCAGGGATCCTGCCATGAACATAAGGCAAAGATTCTTTTATTGCTTCATAGCTTTACTATCATTGCTATCATACTTAAAAGTGCCTCAGTACCTTTGGGATGTAACCCACTTTTTACTTTTTAGGACAACTGAGAGTGGGGAGATGGATAGCAGGAAACACTCAAGATTCTTGACATTTATCTCTTTGTTACTTGCTTTTCAAGTGAGGGCTTCAACTAATAAGGGAATGGAAGCAGAAATGCAGAAACTTTTCTATCACTGAGTAACTCTCAGTGGCATGGAATGTGCCATTAGGGCACCAGGCTCTTCCAACCTTTCCACACTAGGGAATCACCTGGGAAACAAGAGGGTCACATCTTTCCTAATAAAGTGCAGTATTACAACCAGGAGATTGGTATTATTCAACCCACATCCTAGACCAATTAAATGAGGCTCTCTGGGGGTAATACCCAAGCATTCATCACCCCAGGTAACTCCAATTTTCAGCCACATTTAAGAACCATTATTGTAGGTCTAAGACACTAGTTCTCCAACTTCATTATATATACATCAGAATCATTTGGATTGGACACTTCTTAATGTGAATATTGTTGGGTCTTAACCCCAGTTCCCAGTTAAGTAGTCTTGGGAAAGGACTTGCATTTCTAACAAGGACCCAGAATACATTGATGTTGCTGGTCCAGGCAATTTGAGACCCAAAACTCTGGGAAATTCCAGTTTTTCAGAAGGTGCACCTGAGCAATTTCTGCTTACATTTATTTGATTGGCAATGATTATATCATTTGAACATCACTATCCATAGAGAACCAGAATATTAAATATCTTCACTGAGTGCAATACTGCCTCCCTCCCCCAATCAGAATTTTCTTAAAAAAGAAAGGGAGAATAGATAGATATATGGGAAGTCAATACTTCCTAAAAGTTTAATGCCCTGTGGACAGAAAAATGGTACGTGGAGCCTGCATGGCAGCAGTGTCTGCTGGCCTGGACCATCTGGCCACCCAGGCTCTGTCCGTCCATGAGAAGGTCTGAGCTCTGACCATGCAGGTGAATCGCTATGGATTGACAACTGAAAGTGTCTGCTACTGAATACACCTAAGTGACCTACTATGAACATAATTGTTGACTACTCCATTGTTTAAAGAAATGAAAAAGCCCACAGGCCGCAACTTTAGCAAGTGTAAGTTACGTGGGAGCAGGTCTTATGAAAAGTTAACTCCTAATGGTAGGACTCTGTCTTCCCTCAGCAAACGTCGTTCAGAGGGTCACTAGTGAATTGCTGTACCGCTAGGAAGATAGGGGATATGTTAGCACTTTACCATGATCTGGCTTGTATCATTCGTCCTCAAATACCACTTTTTACTTTGAAGACATCCCACACAATTCTTGGCTTACACAATGTAGCTTCAGAGTTTTAGAATCATTGCCAATAGATTAGCTGAGTGACTGAGAGAGCACAGACCACTAGAAAGTGCTCTAATATCCCTAATTCTGCTCTTTCCTTCTGCACACCATGCCCGTTTCAAATGATTGCAATGCTTCCATTTCGTAATGGTTGAATCTGAAAGAGAAGTGGGCCCTGAAATGCCTTAGTGCAGAGCAATTTTTAAAGATTTGAAAGCTTTTTCCCTTCAAGTCACAAAATGTTCTGAAAGCTTCTGATCATTGACTCTATTCTATCTCACACAAACCTGACATCAAGCCCTTATTCCATCAGTCCCCCTACACCCTGGAAAATATTGGTCTTTAATCATTAAGATGTCCCTAATGCTTAAAATGACTCTATTGCTCCTGTAAAAGCTAAAATTATTTTCACTTGAGAAAGTTCAGGCCTATAATTTCCTTTGCCAAAAGAACAGGGCTCATCAGTAAAAATTACATAAAAGCAGTGGTTTGCATCAGAATGTCTTGTTGTATATAAATAAAATGTAAATGCCTCCAATGTGTATTGGTTGCCTTTGTTCAGAAAAAAAAAAAAAAAAGAGCTATAGGAGTTGCTACAATCTTGATGACGTTATTGCCGTTTTTCTCTGGGTGACAGAAGAAGGCTCATTGCTGGGATGATGGACGGTCCCAGAGACACACACACACACACCCTTTGGTCTTTGGCTCCCACTGCAGTTTCCAAGGCCTGTCATAGGGTAAAGCGCTGGATCTTTGTTTCTCAGGCTACTTACATTTTTGCTCAAAATTGGCATGGCTCTTACTGCCATCCTCTGAGAGGGCTCCCCCAGCTGCTCTGGGCTTTTATAGGGTAGCAGGGGCTTCTGCAGAAATGTAATCACAGACAGGTTTTAGCAGATTCTTTATTAAATTGGGTTGTTGGAACTCCATGGCCACACAAAGCTCTTACTTCTTACTTCTCCAACTATTAATATTTAGTATTAAAATTCTTTATAAGTATGCACTCATCCCACCATTTTCTTCCTAATTTCATAAGGGTGAAATTGTAATGTTCTGTTGTCCATGAATCAGCCTAACTCCTTTCCTACTCTATTAAAATGTGTAAAGAAAACATCACGGCTCTTCAATTAGAATTAGTGAAATTAACTCATCCAATTTATTGAGTGTCCACTACATGGACACTCTGTGCTAATTGGAGGGGTTGCAACAGGGAACACACAGTTAGAGTTCCAGTACTCAACGAGCTCACATTTATCCCTCAAATTAATTTATAAAGTACATACGTAACCATCTACATTTCTTAGTTAGACAATCATGGGGTGAATTTCTTTTGGGTAGTTTTCTGACTGTAGTGAAGAAAAATAAGCAACTAAAAAGAATCTTTCCCCTACATCCAGAGCGTTCTCTCCTTTTGAGTCTCCTCTACAGTAGTTTCATTACACTCCTTCACTTTTTGATCCTTGGTCCCAAATCCACAAAGGAAATTAGTGGATTAATCTCTTATGTCTGTTCCTGTATGAGATAGTGAGCTTCATTCTTGGGCACAGAAAAACTGTCCCTGACATTCCTCCCCTCTCACAGAGCCAGCACAGGGGTCCCCATGACTGCGAATGCTCAAGACATGTTGCACTGATAGTTGGATGCGGGGGTGGGGGGATAGGTGGATGCTCAGCTGTGCCCAGAGAGAGTGTATAATTTAAACTAGTACTTTATTTTAGTCACCACCACAGCTTATTTAGTCCACATGGCTTTCTCATAAGTCCAAAGTCATTTCTTCAAATTTTTGAAGGATTCTGTCAAAGCACAAGACGTAGGCCCTACATCATCGCACAGGAAAGGGAGATTACATTTTGCCTTGCAAAAAATCTCTTCACAGAATCTAGAAAGCATCTCAGACAATATCCAGTCAATTCCATGATTGGCAAATGGGAAAAGGAGCCATCAAGGATGAAATGTTCTACCTGAATTTATATTGCTGGTTAGACACAAAACAATGAGTAGAACCCAGCTTTCTATATTTCTAGCCCTGGGCTCTTCTCAGTAGAATATATGAATCACATTTGCAAACAAGACAAAATGAGGCAACATCATGGATGTCTTCAACAATTCAGTATAAACGTGAATGGACAGATGGTTCGCCAGGCGTCCTGGATCCCAGCCAAAGGTGCAGGCAGAAGCACAGGGCACCTTGAATTTATATTTGTTTAAGAGGCTACAGAATGTTTACCCAGAATGTGGAGCAGATGCTGCATCTTTCCATCTGCCTTGGTTATGCAGCTGAGACTAAAATTCTGTGTGGCCACGTTCTGTGCAGCAATTCAGTTACGTTTAGTTTCTATAAAAAGAAAAAAAAAATAGAGAAAGAACAAAATAACAACCCTGACAAAAACTTGAAGTTTGGGAGCATCAGAATTTTACTGAAACTTTGTTAGATGTTCCTTAATTATAACATAAACACAAGTTTAAACATTATAGGGTGCTTGGGAAAAAGGAGTAATGGTACAGAAGATAATTAAAAATCGTGCCATAAATTAAAGGAATAGTATTTCCTTTTTTATTCAAATTCATAGTAAGGCCATATTATTTTTGTTCACTCAACATGTATCACACACAGATGGAATAGTTTTTATAATTTGAGAGATAAATAGAAACTCTGTTGGCCCCCAAACTAACTTAATACAAATTGCAGCAAAAGAAAATCACTGCCTTGGGTTTAAAAAGCTAGCCTTAAAAGGTGAAAATAATTTGGAAGAGTTATATTGTCGTATTACATAATTATACAGTCAGTAGTTTATTACTTAGCACACACGCTTTTAATGAGGTGGTGTAAAACAAAATTCTTTTACTCTTATACTGGGCTTCCTATTGATTTGGAACCAACATCCTCAGCAAGTTTCACATTGTATAGTACGTTGTAACTCTGCAGTTTTCCCCAGGTAACTCCTAAGATGCTTTCAGTTACAAGTAAAAAGTTAATGAACTCAAACTGGCTTCTTGCCTGTATATTCAGCTCAGATTTTGGCCTTTGTAACTGAAAGGCAAGGAGGACAAGCAAGCTTCAGGTGTGATTTAATCATTGCATGGTTTCTACGTGATTCTCACACCTTCCCTGTTTGCTGAGTTAGCTGCATTTTCAGAATGGTTTCTTTATCAGAACAGAATGTCTTCCTCATCAGAACAGAATGGCCAGGAAAGATCCAGGTCTCATACCTACATACCACACCCTTCATAGCAACAGACATCATCTTGTCCCCTGCTCTATATCTGAATAAAGTCATGAGATTCACTTTTATTGGACCAAATTCCTGCACTTGCACTTCCCTAAACCAGTCCTTGTGGCTAGTAGGATGGACTGTTCTGCTTGTCTAGGTCTGACCGTGGCCAGCCCCTAGCACTGAGGAATTATATCTGCGAGGGGGCAGAGATGATGGTTGCAGGGGTGACCACCACAGAATGCACTGCACTAGATATTGTAACGTGATGACGGCAAAGAGGACAAAAGATAACAAAGCCAGAACTTTGCACAGTGCCTGAAGAGGATAGCTATAACTGGATTCTAAGATGGGACTTCTGTAACTCGGATTATACATCTTTGTGTGGCAGAAGAAGGGGTAAATGGTAGCTTTTAGCTGAGGGCATTTCAGAAAGACAAGGGTGTGTATTTTTTTAATCACACAAATACGATAATTTACAGATACTTTCTGCAAATCTTTTAATTAAAACTATCAGGAATGGATAGCAAATACCAAAACATCAACATAATTAATGTTTTTTACTTTTATCTTTCTACATGAAAGCAGCTCAAACTGGACAAGAGTTGAACTTTACTGGTTATGCATAGCATTCTGGATGGGGAAAAAGGGTAAAGAGTAAGAGTTATGACTTCTTTCCAACACTGACATTACCCTGACCCTTATTTTACTCTTCAAGTATGATTATTTAAAACCATAATTATAATTTTCTTTAAAATTAGTGGTTCATTTTCTTGTTTTGTGTCTAAAATCTTTACAGTGTAATGATTGAGCCTGAATATACACTGTTCCTTTTTTTCATTTAGTCCTATAAGTTCTTCAAGTGTCCTCCCTCCTTGATTCCCACTAGAGTCGACCTCTAAATATACCATGACAGAATGGCATTTTATGAAGTTAGTTCAGTGGAATATACACTGCAGATGGAAATTAGCAGTACAGAATAGTAACCAGTACAGTGCATTTAGAAGATGCGAAACCCAGAATTTCACCACTTACTATTGGTAAACTTTGCTCACATCATTCAAAGTGGTTTCTTTCTAAGATGAGAATATTAATACCTTGCCTGCCTGTCTAAGAGCAGAGAACTGGACAAGATGATCTCTTGATTGCCCCTTAGGAGGAAATATCTATGATTCTTGGGAAGAAGTCAGCAAATGACACTTGCAAATGACATGGTAATCATGCTATGATATTTTGAAATGTTAGTATTAACATAAATGGGCAACTGGTGTATTCATCGAAGGTAAACAAATTACTACTGCAACGTAAGTTAGCAAAAGGGCAGCTTTAATTTTGAGATTCTGTATCCTGTGTCTCAATCAATCATTCAATTTTGAGAACAGCTTTAGTTGTAAGTCTTTTTGTGCTATGTCAGTATAGAAAATAAAAAATGTAGCTGTTACCAGGGCCAAAATATTACACCAAACTGATGGCTTCTCTACCACTCTATAAATGCACTGAATATTTAAAATTAATATGTAAAAGGCATTGCTATTATCTTGATTACTCCTTCTAGAAAACTACTTTTGTACTTAGCTGTTTCCTTCATTACCATAAAATGGCATTGGTGAGCATCAGTGATGTCTGGGGACTACTTCCACAAAGTGGCTATTTTATTGAGTGCTATTCTAGGCAGATCTATGGCAAAGAGGCCACATTGTCACCAAAACATTTTCAAAAATTGTAGTGCTCAGTTTTTCCTTCCACCAGTTGATCCTGTCTGCCTTTCTGTGTCATTGGCAGCTTGCTCTAGGTGGTAGAACAGTATCTATAATACATGATATCTCTCTTTTGGCCTCTCAAATCAACTCTTTGTTTTCCTTATGAGATATGAAGGGACACTCACTTGCTATACGAGGCCTGCCTGAGAGTCTTTTCATCTTCTACAGAAAGGAAACAGATAATACCAATCTACCTATTTATTTCATGATAGGCTTGTGGTTGGTAATTTGTAATCTTCCTTCTCTGGGTTTCACCAATCTGTAAGAAGAGAATTAAAAATATTGGTCACAATGATAACAAAGATAGTTTTCCTCATCTTCTGCTATGGAGAATCGCTAGCACCCCACATCTATTTTTAAGAAACTGAGACTGAGCTGGAGGACAATTTACAGTGTGACAACAGTATCCAGGTACTGGCCTGAGCATCTCAAATCTCTTCTGCCTACCAATTTAGCCTCTCCTTGACCCCTAATGATCTTTGTCCTTGATTTTTAAATAGGAGTCTTCATCTTGGGTCCTAGGTTTGACATTTGTTTCTGTGGTTATTCTCTCCTCAGAAACCAATCAAGTCTTCATAAAAATAGGATTCTATTGTTCCTCCATGAAATTTTTATGATATGTCTTGCTCTAATTTTAATCAAACTATATATAATTAAAATTGAGGTTATTCCTTATTATATTATGATAGGTTTTATTGGAACCAACTTTAGATTCTCCAATAAGTATGCATCATGTAATTTGTCTTATTAAAATGTGAAATATAAACCATGATATTATTTTCTGACATTTCCTTTCCTCTCTTGTCTTTTACTTCTATTTTGATAGCAAGGTTTTTCTGGGTTTATTGTGTTAGGAAAGGTTTGTGTAATGATTAAAGAGAGGAAAAAGAAAAAAAAGAAAGAAAGACATTTTTCCCTGGTTGAATTTCAAAATACCCAGCTCATAGGATAATTAAAAAGACTCATGGCCTAAACATACATTTGGGGGAACAAAAGGAGTCAGATTTCTTTTCTTCCAGCATAGCCTTCCAAGAATAGAAAATAATTTCTTGGACAAAGAAGAGGAAAAACACTCAGAATAGAAAAACATAGGAGAGAGAGAAAGAGAGATTGAAGAGGTTGGTGGATACCCACGAAAGGGAACTGGTGTTTTATCACTTCCCATCCTGAGAATTGGGGAGGCACCCCAATTCTAACAGAAGTTTTGGTGCATAAGAGTGGAAATAACTGAAGTCTTGCTTTCTGGATAGAGGTCTAAAAGGTGGCACATGCCCAGTGAGACAAAATGTTCCCACTAGTCTATGCTAAATGGTTCTTACACAGCTTTGTTGGGATTTCCACTGTTTCATGTACGTAAGGATGTCATAGACAGGACGTCAAAAACCACACCTGCATAGAGAGTTGACAGGAGGCCAGATGCAGGAATGGATGGCTCAGTGGATGCCACGTGAAGGCTGTACATGGAATAGAAGCCGACAAGAGGCACTCAGTACTGCCCCCTCAGCCAGCCTGAGAAGATTAATCACAGAGCCACTAAGAGCACAATAAGGGCTGGGATGTGTCCTCCCAAGCTGGGAAATTACGTTCCAGCTACAGTTCAATTCTATCACTAGGTAAGAAGAGGGGAAAGGATGAGGTGTTTGTTTGTTTTTGATAATAGCAGTCACCACCACAGGCTGCCCACGTTGTCACCAAATCTGTGTACAAAATCCTTCTCATACATAAAACACTATCAATCTCAATCAAGGGAAATAAATAAAAATTCCACCTAGTTACTTTATCTTACCTGAACTTTATATTCCTGGGGTGATTTTCTATCCTCTCTTAGGTTTGAGCATGAATCCCAGTGTACAAAAATTAATTCATTGAACATTACTATTCTTTCTGATAATTGAAGTATAGAATAAACACAGTAGACTAGTGATACATTCCTAATCCCAAGGAGCAGGTATTGCAAAGAATCCTTGGCCTGAAGAAATGGCTTACTTCCTTGGAGAAGAATTTTGAATAAGAATAGTTGTATCCAGTTGTTTAGTAAGAGAAACCACTGGTTTTTCTAAACATGTGGGATCCCTGATTTTTGCATGGTCTCTGTTTTGTTTTTGGTTTTTTTTTAGATTTTTTTTTCTTGCAAACCAGCTAATTGTTACCTGAGTTTATCATTCTTATAATTCCTTAATGTAATCAGCAAGGAATAGATAACACACACTTATAATATGAATCACTTTCTTTAGAGCCAAGGGTGTCTAGGCATATTATTTTCCAATTTATTAAATGTATTGGGGTGACATTACCTAATAAGATTATATAGGTTTCATGTATGCAATTCTATAATACATCAATCATCTGATACTGCATTCTGGTCTTACTGGAGAAACATGCAAGATTAATGAGTAAGTATAAATAGTCTGTTAAGGGCTATGACAGCTGTAAACACAGCATGATGTTAAGAGCAAAATAATGAGTCTAACCTTTAGGCACATATAAAAGAAGTCCTAAAGCTTGAATAGTAATTTTTCTAGTTGGGGGGAGGAATGGGATGGGGTCAAGGGTCTAAATAAAAAACTCAGCCTTCATGAAGGTTGAAGTCAAAGCAGGGTGTGACACTATGGGAAAACCACAGAGTATCACACGATTGGTTCATAAAATTTTATTTAAAGAACACATTGCTGGACTATAAAGCAAGTGGGGGCCGTGGTATGAAATGAGATTGAGGAGCGAGATTTGAGGGGTCTTCTAATATCCATAATATTACCACCATGCAGTCAAGATTTAACTCGAAGGCTGTAGGTAGACATATAGAAACCAGACAGCTCTTCATCCCAGAAGGGAACACAGTTTCCCTCCTTTGCCTCCAGACTGCAATATCATTCTTTTGGTCTCCTAGCCCTCATTAGCCTCAGGTCACATGTCACACAAGTAAATTGTCTTACTCTCACATGGCCTATGCGAGAGGAAACTGCATGTTTTCTCATGTACAGCTACCGCTACACTCTACCTGCTGAAGAAGAGCCCATATAATTGTATTCCACGTAGAGGCAGGATTAAATCCAATGCCATTGGAGCTTTACTTTAAATGATAATAATGATACAATATCTCAGTAAAGTACATTTTTGTTACATAAATATAAAGTTAATATTCATAATCGGACCGACGGTAGCCTGCATAAATGCCCTTGCTTCCAATTGCGCTCTCATAACACCTATTTCATTGCATTTTCTCAGGGCTACAGGCAAACAAAATAGCCACTACTTTTGATAAGACATTTAACGTGGAAATCAATTTATGCTGTATAAAAACAGGACAAAGTGAAAAGAAGTAGAATTAAAATAAATGCTAGTCACATAACCATCAAGGTGTTTTCGTTCTGTTGTGCTATGTTTTAACCTTTTACTTATCTATTTAGAGAAGAGATCAGCTGTATTACCATGGTTTATTTTTCTTATTATTTTTATTAAAGCAAAATATAATTTTTATTCTTTACATGTACAGTTACAGGGAAAGTCAAATGTAAGCTTGAATTTTTGTGGGGGTTTTGTGAGGGAGAATAACAGAGTTTACTTGGCTGCCTGATCAGTCTTAACCAATCTATCTATACACGATGCTGGATCTCACTAGACCTAACTCCCACAAGCCTCTTACACATCTCCACACTCAGAACACACCTCACTGCCCTCTGCCTGCCACTGGGTTTGCTTCCTTCATATCAGCCAGGAACCTTTTGAGTTGTAAGTCACCCCTTTGAGCTTCTTGGCCTTGTGTTATTCTTACTTATACCTGAACTTATTTTGGGTCCAGAGTGAGGTTTTGTATTTTGGTCTCCCAGGTTCCCTAAACTCAACATCTGCAGAGCTGAGCACAGCCTTCCACCCACTCCCAGTGCAAAACCAGTTCTGCTTCTCACCCACTACCATATTTCATCAGGTCTAAGATATTAAATATTCTTATTTTAAAATCTCTGAAATCAGAATCTGACTTACAATGGATAGCGTCTTTGGACTGATGAGGCCTGACAGAGTTTCTAATAAAATTGACATTTGAATAAAGAATGTAGTCTGAAATGTTCATATTGTTGAAGAGTCTTAACTGGCATAATAACTCTCTAGAGGAAGTAGATATATTTCTCAGAAACTGAGTAAACTTTAGATAATACACCTTTTCCTGTTAATTTACTTGCAAAACTAAAGTCACATTCAATAATATGTCAAAGTCATTCTATATATTTCTTTGCATATATTTCTAATGCAAAACCAATTTTTAAATTAAATCTTAACATAAAAAATCAGAAGATAAAAATACTAAAACTAAAAATAAAACGACCAACAGATGAGGAAGTATAAGTAAATCATCCTAAGATGATTTTCTTTAGTTTTTCACCTGCTACAAACCACATTTACATTTCCAATTTTAGCAATTATTTTACATTCTTATTTTGCACCGTCTGCTATCATTGGCATTTGGTTTTCCTGAGACTATTTTGCTCCTAGTCAATCAATCAATCAATCAATCAATCAACCAACCAGTAAATGTCTTACAAAAGATGACTCAATCACTAAATATCTTCAAAAATCATCTAAACAGGACATTGTATGAGGTCCAAATAGGTTCTATCAACTTATACACTCAAGATGTATTTTAGGTTCTTTGAGAGAGAAGTTACAAACACATCTACATCTAGTCTCCCAGCCCACACATTCCAGATACTCAATAAATGTCTCTTACACAATAGAAGTTTTATTGACAGATGACAGCAATAAATTAATGCTAACAATAAAATGCATTATATGAGGCTATCTCATGTGCAATGTGGGTCTTAAAAAGAGTAGTCTTTTCTAGGAGGGAGAGGTGTGGATATCTGACCTCCTCTGAGGTTACCTGGGCTGGAAGGTGAAGTGCTGCAGATAGACAATACAGTGTCTTGGTGCTCATTTGCAAATGACATCTCTTCTCTAGGGAGATGCAGCCCTACACTGTGTATTTTGCCATATGAACCGCAGACTGGATTGCAGCTCCTTCCCCATACACTAGTCCAGATCCTCTTGTTCAGTAAGCATTCTGAACAATCATATAGAACTATACAGAAGGAAAGAAGAGAGCTTATACCTAAAATGTCACTTAACGCTTCTTCTTAGGTATAATTTGTCCTTCCAAGTTACTCTTCCCTCCCAACAATGGGCATGACCTTTATTTACTTATGAATTTCAGTCTCTTCATTAGTAGATCTTTCTCACTTGTTATCTAACAATATGTTTTCAGTGTTATTCTCACTTTTAAGTTATTTTTGGCCCTCATTTTTGCCTCCTCAATTTAAAAGTCATTGTTGTTCCTCTAATGCACTTGGTACCTAATAATTCACTATCTGCTCTTTATATTCATTATTAGCTCGTTTAACCTTGCAGCCACCTGTGAGGTAGGTATGACTCAGAGCCCATTTTACAAGTGAAGTTGAGGACCTGAGAGAGTCTGTGGTCTATTCCAGCTCTTGCAGGAGGTAATGAAGTCTGGATTTTAATCCTAAATTTCTGAATACAAATTTTTAAAGGTGAAGTCCCTGAGGATAGAGAAAGCCAAGGATAATTCATGCAGCTTTAATTCCAATAAAGATGATAATAAACAAATCAATAAGAAAATAATATAGTATGTTAGATATTGACAGATATTATGGACATAGAGAAAGGAAGAGGAAAGGGAGTGCAGAGTGGGATAGGAGACTTGCTATTTAAATAAGGTGGTCAAGAAGTGATGAAAACATTACTGATATTTGAATGAAGACCTGAAGGAGGACAGGGGTGAGCCACATTGGGATGAAGCTTACCAGACAGAAAGTACAGCCAGTGCTAAAGTCTTGATGGAGATTCCTCATTGAGGATTGAACTTTGCATGTTGAATAACAGCAAAGGAATTAATTTTGCTAGGAAGAAGTGGGCAGTGAAAAAGAGAGATGGGACACAAGGTCGGGAAGCTAAAAGCAGTGGGCAATATGCACATTAGACCATTGTTAAGACTTTGCCTTCTACTCCAAGTGCATTGAGAAGCCACTGGAGGTTATAAGCAAAGCAGTGACAGAATCTCATGTCCACTGAAAAATGATGAATCTCAATGCATGTTTAGAGTGGACTTTTGAAGAGAAAGAATGAAAGGAGAGAGATCAGTGTTAAAAAGGTAATAATGAAAATGACTTTGACACAGTTGAAGGTAGAGCTGGTAGAGTTTGCTGATGAATTAGATGGGGGAAAAGAAAGAGAGATAAAGAGGTCAAGGATGACTGTTGATGAATGTCTGAATAAATGAACATGCTCTTTACAGTATTTTGATTTCAACTAATTACATTTCAGTAGTGTTGTAGTTAACACAATAATGTGCTACACTTTATTTTATTGAACTATGGACCATCATTGTCAATATGCATCATCTCCTTTAAAAAAAAAAAAACTACTCCTTTTTTTAAAGATTTTATTTATTTATTTTTAGAGAGGGGAAGGGAGGGGAAAAGAGAGGGAGAGAAACATCAATGTGTGATTGCCTCTCACATGTCCCCTACTGGGGACCGGGCCTGCGACCCAGGCATGTGCCCTGACTGGGAATTAAACTAGCGACTCTTTGATTCACAGGCCAGCACTCAATCCACTGAGCCACACCAGCCAGGGCTCATCTCCTTCTAATTGAGGTTTATAACTTTCTTATTGTGGGTAGTTTGGTTTCCTTAATAATGAATCTTAAGTAAACAAAAAGAAAAGAATAAAAAATATAATAGTGAAATCTCAGGAGTTTGGTCTATAGTTAAATATATAATTCAGATATTTTCCGGAGTTGAACTGAAGAATCAAAATTTTAGATACAAAATTGCCTAATGTTTTATTAATCAATGTCCTGCTTTAACTGTTTCTGAAAGTTTCTTTTAATAATAAAGCATGTACTTTAAATATACTTTAATTTTGTTTCCACAAAGGACTGAGTAGTGTTTTTTGAGGATTGCGATCAAATACATTCTTATTTATTCAACAAATTGGCATGGTTGAGTTTGACATCTTAGAGTTTTTAGCTTACTTTTATTCTTTATACTATTTACTTAGCTTACTTATTTCAATCAATACTTATCAGGAAGATCTATTGCATTTTTACATTATTACCTAATTTATGTCCATGAAATTTTGAAAATAGAATGGTTGACTTAGAACATTAGTGAGTACTTCATATAGTGTCTCAGCTATTTCTAAATTATTTTTAATCTACAATATTTTTAACCTTATAATAATCTTTAATATTATAAGATTGCTTAAGTAATAATTATATGACCTTGTATATCCAGAATTTTTAGGAGGATGCCTAATAAGAATATATTTTAAAAGTCTGGAAAACTGGGAAAGAGTTGCTATAAAAATTAAATGAATTGGTAAAATATTTTCTATTGTTATAGTGATAATCTATATATTTCCTTTAATCAAAAAGATTTCTTTGATCACTATTTTCTAAGATTCATATAATGCAAACAATATGTTTCTGAATAAGCTTTTTGTAACCATACAGGCTCCTTCTTTGTACTGAACATCTTCTCATAGCACTTTAAAGGAGTGATTTACTTGTACCTGTTTTCCTGAGATTTTTCCCAGTTTTAGTATTGAAAGTTCCAGTCCTGGGCACCCCCTCAGTGCCTAGCAAACTAGGACGCTTGTTTGCTTGGTCACCCTGTTTCTCTGTCTCTTCCCCCATTCCCACAGTCCCTGATTTAATGAAAGTTTTTTGCTTTTCTCAAAGTCACAGAGTTTGAGCCAGATGCCAAACTAGACCCTGGGTCTTACTCATACATTCAAAAACTCCACAGACTACCAGAGTTAGAAATAAGGAACGTTCACTGAATAAACATTTTGTGTTGCTAACCCCTGTTTTTGCACTGTGTATCTATGTGTGGTTTTGTATGCTTGCAAGCATGTACAGAGAATTTCAATCAAATGTATGCTCGCAAATACAATAAACTTAAATTGTCATATATCACAGTTCATAATGTAAGAAAAAAGTGCTTAAAAATTCTGAAAGAACACTCAGACTGTTACATATGTATCTATTTTGTATAGCTTTATATTCATGTTTCCAGATAAATATACATAAGTAAACTCCTAAAAATTACAACTAACTGTATATATTCATACACTGGAATAATACTCAGCAATACAAAGGAACTATTAATTATGCTGCAACCTGAATGAATCTCAAAGACATCGTGCTGAGTGAAAGAAGCCAGTCTCAAAAGGTTACATGTCTGATAAAAACAGGTATAATTTTGATCCATTCACACTACTTAGCTACTATTGTGTTAGCTGTTGTCATTTTTTTTTTTATTTGACAATTCAAGGGAAAAGAGGTCAGTGCCCCTAACTAAATAGTCAGGTATTGCATGTGTTAAAAATTCTCGTGGCACGCCAGTTGAAAATTGCTGCTCTGTGCTGATTAAATATAAAATCAAAAACAAGCTTAATATGTAAAAATGTGACTGAAAGTTCAGAACAAGTTCAGATTTTAAAAATGAGGAAAAGAACAGTGCTATTAGCTTTTCAGAGAGAGAAGTTCTAACCTTACCCTCCTAAATGGAGTATTATGAAAAGTTGTTCATGACTGTGCATTTTCAATGACATCTTCATGGTGACAACAAATGATGTGCTTATGGAATATCCACATGCTCTTCTACATTTTGCAGTCCCTGAACATTCATGTAGGATCTGGTGGTTCATTACTTTCAATGGTGAATGAGTCAAAATTATAAATGGCTTCAGGCTCAAGGCAGTTAGAGGATGAATTAGGGAATGTTCTAGCTTTCTTTCTCTCTTGTGTCTCTGCATCTGTCTCCTTCTGACTCTCCATCTGTTTTTTAACCTGTGTGTCTCCATCTGTTTCTCTCTGTTTCTTTCCTCCCCACCACCCCCAGCTTCCATCTCTCTCTCTCTCTCTCTCCCCCTCTCTCCCTCTCTCTCTCTGCAGCTGAAAATTAGCAAGCAAATTTTGGATGTTTCCAGTTGTAGGCAGTTGTGTTATAGAACTGCTACAAACATTGTGTATAGTTTATGGTATCAGCATAAGTTTTCATTTCTCGATGGTAGATATCGAGAAGTGGGATTGATGGATCATACAGCAGTATATGTTTAAGTTTATGAGAAACTGCCAAACCATTTTCCAGAATGTCTATACCATTTGCATTCCCTTAGGAATGTACGAGTCCCAGTTTCTCTGTATCCTCTATAGAAATTCATATTTTCTGTATTTTATTTTTTAACGTATTTACCAATACATATGAAGTATTATCTCATCTTGATTTTATTTTAAATTTCTCTAATGGCTAATGATGTTGAAAATTTTTTCCAAGTTCATATTTGTCACATTTCTTTTCGAGTCTTTTGCCCAATTATGTTTTATGTGTGTGTGGAAAATATTTCACTGCCCATTTTTAAAGTGGATTGTTTATTTTTAAATTACTGTATATTGAGAGTTACTTATATATTTTGAATATTAGTCCTCTGTCAGAAATGTAATTTGCAAATATTTTCTCCTCATCAGTAGCTTGTTTTTTAAAAATTCTTTTAAGAATGTCTTTCACAAATATTTTTTTTTAATTTTAATGAAGTCTAACTTATCATTTTTATGGATTATTTTTTTTGTTGCTTTACCCCAGGTCAGAAAGATTTTCTTCTATGCTTTTATCTAGAAGCAGTATAGTGTTACAGTTTACATTTAGATCTATGAATAATTTTTGTTCTTTTAATAAAGCATAATCTTAATTTAAGGTAATTTTGTATATGAATCCCCAATTGATTCAATATCACTTGTTAAAATAACTATACTTCCTCTATTGAAATTCTTTTGCATTTTGTCCCAAAAAAAAGCCCTATTTGTGTGGGTTTATTTCCGGACTCTGGTCTTTGCCATTGATCTGTGCTTATCCTTCAATGATGTCATATTGTCTTCACCACTGTAGTCCCATATTAAGTGTTAAAAGTGGGTGACATGATTCCACCAACTGGATTCTCCTTTTTCAAAATTGTTTACTTTTTTCTATGAATTTTAGAGTAAGCTTGTCTATAACTACACAAAACCTTTCTGTGTTTAATTTGCTGTTTTTTCTCTTGTTTCTTACGTTGGAAGCTTAGAATGTTGACTCAAGGCCTCTCTTCTCTTGTAATACAAGCATTTAATGCTCTAAGTCACCCCTTTGGCACTGCTTTAGCTGCATCCTATGATTTAACTACTTTTATTTTAATCGTTTGCAGCATTTTATAATTTCCCTTGAGACTTCTTTTACTCTTAGACTATTCATCGGCATATTATTTAATTTTCATGTTTCTGGAGGTTTCCCTCTCACCTTGATGATATTGCTTTCTAGTTGAAATTCCATTGAGTCTGGGAACAGAGTTGGTATGATTTAAATGTCTTAAGTTTTATTTTATGACCTGAGCTATGGTCTATGTTGGTATATGCTGCATATATGAGTTAAAAATATGTATTCTGGAATTTTTGAAAGTTTCTCCAAATTGCACTTAGATCCCCTGGGTTAATAGTGTTGTTTAGTTCTCTGCCCTTGCAGGTTTTCTGTCTCTTGGTTCTGTTACTGGGAAAGGAATGGAAGTCTCCAGCTGAAATTGTGGATTTGTCTGTTTCTCCTTTCAGTTGTGTCAGTTTCCGCTTCATGCATTTTGAATGTCTCTTAGGTACATATACATTTAGAATTCCATGTCTTCTTAGAAAATTGACTCTAATTGTTATGTCACCTCTCCCTTTATCTCTGGTAACGACAGAGCAAAATGACACATGTTACCAGTGACCACCTCACCCTCTTAACACCACAACTTTACCCAACAAAGAGGAAGGGTCACCTTCCGTGGGGTTTTGACTCCTGGAGTTTCCTAGAACTGTCACAGCCATTTCTGCACACACAATGGAGAAAGGGAAAAAAGAAGCAGATTTCTACACTCTCTTGAAATGAATCTTCTTTCCCACTTCCTAAGCCCCAGTGAGAGGGATTCTCCCAGTGTTCTGTCTGCACCAGCATTAACTTCTGGTTGTCTAGTATATAGCTCACCTTTAGGCCAGAGGGCGACAACTTGGTGAACTCACCAATTTTGTGGTCCTTCAAATTCGGGTGCTCTTCCCAATCTGCCTGCTGCTATTTGCTTTTCATGGTCCTTAAACTGTTGTTTCATGCATTTTTTCCAAGCGTTATAGCTGTACTCCGTGGCTAGACAAGAAAAAGTGTGCTTTCTCCATCTTACCTGTCATGAGAGCCCTGCATGCTGGCTTTACCAAATGTGTTGCTGCTATCTGGAACAGCACCTTGGATTGAGTAGAGTTCCTTGTAATATCTGTGAAATAAAAACACATAACATTTTATGAATGGCATAGGATCTACAGCCTATAAGGCAAATGCCAACTGAAGTTAAATTTTCATAACATTATGATTTATTTGAAACATCCTCAAACTAGATTATATATACCTTTATTTATTCAAAATGAAAAAATATAACTCCTGTTACCTAATGAGGAAGAAAAAGTGCAGACCTCATAATCTTGGAAGGTTACATACGATTCTAGATATAGAAAGTTGAATCTAGGAACTAACATGATTTAAAATTCATAGAGCAATGGTTTTGTCAGGAAGAAAAACATATTAGACTAGAAAAGAATGAGATATATCACTAGTTATAATAGGAAAGTCATGTTAAACCATGTTGCCATAAAGTCAAAAATCTATTGTTACAAAATGTTATAAAAGAGCATATCTTTTTAAATGTGGGTTAACTATTGCCTAGTCAATTTAATGAGGTTGGAACATTTTTTATAGCCTAAGATGTGACATCATGAACAGGTGACCAATCCTCTATGACTATTTCTATTAAGATATAGCCCTGAAATTTTTTAGAGTGCACCATTTAGAAGTAAACTAAAATTTACTCAGTATGACAGTCATATATGATATACACAGAGGTGGGCAAAAGTAAGATTACCATCGTGAGTACGCAAGACAGAGTTTATTCTTGTATTCTTTTTAATTATTACCTTATTTTCCATATGAACAATGGTAAACCTACTTTTGCACACCTCTATATTTTAAAATGTCTAAAACTAAACTCCTGACAGACCTCATTAATTCCTATTTAGATGATGCAAGATATTACTGTGTATCACTGATGACATTTTTATTTATCTGAATATAAGTACTGAGCTTACAGAATAATTCAGAATTTCTTAATTAAAAATAAAACTCAACAATTATTCAATTGTATGCTAATTGCAAGTTCCAGATTGCACTACGAAAAGCTGTTAATACTTAAATAAATTAGACTATCCCTGAAATCATCTCTTAATTTATTCACCTATTCAAAAAATCCAAGTATTACACATGTACCAAGGGAAGCATGAAGTATATTCCTCTCTTGGGATAAAAATGAATGAAAACAAAATATACGTTCTTGAACTCCTTGTCGGAAGCGTATCACCTCCCCACACACGCAGAATGCAAAACAGCCCCAACCCCTCTCCTTAAGGGTGATCACCTTGTAAAGAAGGCCGAACAACACCCACACCAGTGCATTAAACAGGGGTTTTGCTCTTCACTTTTCCTCAGACTAAATGTGAAGACATGTGTGTGTGTGCACACGCGTGTATGTGTCTACACATTTATTCATATGTGCACTGGTGCACCATCCAACTCTTCAGTTTAGTAATAGGTGCCATTTCAAAGATTCAACTTACAGAGATCTCATTACCAAGCAGTTCCTTTTCTCCTTCTCCTTCCTCTTCTTCTTCTCCTTCTCCTTCTCCTTCTTTATTTATTTATTTATTTACTTTTGTCAAAACAAAATCAAAGGTGATTGTATGAGAGGAAAATAAGATTAGGTCTGGTGGTTTGGAGGGCCAGGTTTTTTATTTTTTTATGCTTGCTGGGTCAGAGAATTAAATATAATTTCAAGTTCAAATTTAAAGTAAAATGAAGTAAATTACATAACAGAACTTTGATATGTTAAATGAAACACAAAGAGGAAGATACTGTTATTGCTCAAGCTCCTTGATTATTTTATGTGACAAAAATAATAATAAAACAACTCATTGAGAGATAAAGAGATCATCCCCTTAAAATAACCTAACAAAATTAACTCTAGGGGGAAAAAAAAGTGCTGAATCTGAATGGATTTGCTGAAAATAGAAGAGCAAAACAGGTTGGATTTAAATTTCTACTTTGCTACTTCCCTAGCATATTTTCTATTTCTTCATAGATAAATTGAGGAAAATTATACTTCCATCAGCTGTCCTTCAGTCATTACAGGGTTTAAATAAGCAGATAAAGATATTTTAATAGCACATGTCACATAAACTCATTCACAATGCTAATTGCCATGGCAGTTTCTAAGGAAAGATAGAAAGGGGAGGAAAGAAAGATACTGGCAAAAACCCCAGAATTAAAGTATACCCATTTACAAGAGGGTGGAACATTAGCCATGCCCACCTCTGACAAGGAGGTGGCTTACTTCCTTCTGTTTATAGATAAATGTGGGTTTGGGCTTTATGAAATGCGTTGAAAAGCCAAAAGAACAAAAGTCCTGACCACACAAACATTTTCCCCTTAAAGTTAGAGGAATAAGTGAGCAGGCACATATACATTTTTTAAAATTCTGCTTTAAATTTTAGGTGTAGGATTAGCCTTCCTTTTTGGTAACAAATTCCAATAAGAAAATAATAGCACACATCTCTGTAGTTGGGATGAGTGACACTGATAGTCCCATTTTTCAGTCTATAAACAGGAGTATGAAATACATCTAAATTATTCCACTTTAAAGGGCCAATTTTAGTGTTCAAGTCATCAAACTAAAATTTGAAATAGATTCACACACACCTCATGACAGAGATTTCCATTTCAGGAGGACTGTCTCTACAACCTGATGCCCTGGGAAGCTTCCTTTCCCCGAAATGTCTACATTCATCTTTCACAACCGCAAATTACTAGGCAAGTTGACAATTTATGCTCTGCAAGATTTTTGGAAGAGTTTGCTGGCGCATTGTGTCCTTCTCGAGACTTGCAAGAGGGAGAGGATAGCCTGACACGGGCGTGTCAGGGGAATGCTGTTCCACCAGCAAGCCAAAGGCCAGGCTGTGATTTAAGCAGCAGTTGGCCTGTCAAGGGTAGAACTCTCCCTGCTTTCATCTCACAAGCAGAGAGCACATCAATCCCTTAGCAATCTTCAAATGGAAAGTGTAAGTCAGAACTAAAAAAAGTAAACTTGTTTTGCCTTTTTTTTTTCTGATTGGTCAGCAGACAGCTTTGTAATTGTCCTCTCGATAGCACAAGTATTTTTAAATGTTAGAGGGTGTTTTTTTTTTTGGTAGTAACATTAGACATTTCATGTTTTTTTAATGTTCTTTTTACTCTCCCTGATATCAAAATATGTGGGAAACTGGAACACGGGAGTCTGCACTTGAACCCTGGAACATGCACTAGCTGGAAGCTGATTTTAAGGACTCCAAAGTTCAAAGCACCCCAAATGATTTGCATGCAAAAACAAAGCCTGCAACTGTTTGCATAAAAATAACTTTATAGCTAACCAGTTGATTTGAATAAGAATCCATATGCCTTAATGTAGGCACTTTGGAAATCACCGCTGTAATTTCAATGTGACACTTTGGGAGAGTTAGGGGGAAAACAGCTCAGTTCTTTGAGACTCACCTATGGTTCCTAGAATTGGAATCAACTTAACTTTCAACTTTAACCCCTCTGCAGAGAGTTGTATTTTTGCCTATCATTTTATTATTAAAATGCTGTTTTGGTTTCCATGATTTTGTTGTTGTAGCTGCTGTAACTTTAATACGCTCTTAATCTGACTTTGCTGGTCAGCTTGGTATTTAAATAGCAACGCTATAATATTGCTGAGATTGTTTGACTCAAATTATAAAAATAATACATTCCCATTGCAAAGAAAATAATCTAGCCATATAGAAAATTCAAATCCCAATCAGTAAGCCTAGTTATGTTGAATTCCATTTCATGTTAACCTTTCCACTACTAGGCTCACCACCTCCCCTTGACTACTGACACCTGCAGCCTCCTACCTCTCTCCCTGGCTCCACTAACACCCTGGGCTTTCTGTTCTTCACACAGCAGCCTGACTGATCCTGTTCAAAGCTGCATCAGGTCGTGCCACTGTCATGTTCAAAACACTCCCATGGCTTCCCGCTGCTGCATGGAGATGGAATCTACAGCTTTACCTACTACCAACTAATCTTTCTGTAAACAGCTCCTCCTTCTCTCTGCTTCCCCACTCCAGCCACACTCACATCCTGCATTTTCCTGAGCACATTTCCCTGAGCTCAAACCCCTCCCCACCCACCTCCACTGCTGTGGCCCCCATCCGGTCCTGGCCCAGACTCTCTGCCCTGGCTCACTCAGCCCTTGCCTGAACGATGTTCCCCCAGATATGTGCTTGTCCTCCCACTGAGTTCAGGCCCCTGCTCAAAGAGGCCTGCTTCTCTGAAATACCAGCCCCTGTCACTCCTTCTTCGGTCACCTTGCTTCATGTTTTTGTAACAGCATTCATTGGGGATACTGCATTTTATACCTGTTTGTTATTTTGCCTCCTTCCTAGAATTTGAGTCCTTCGGGGGCCAAGAATTGTCTGCAATCGCAATCGACACTTGAACAGCACAACTTAGAACTGCTCAGTCCACTTATACACATATTTTTTCCAGTAAATACATGTACTTTTTAGATCTGCAGTTAGTAGTCCTCAGACGCAGAGAGCCGACTATTCCATCTTCTATGGGGCATCTGAATGTCCATGGATTTTGGTATCCATGGTGGGCAGGGATGGGACCCAGGAACCAATCCCCTGCGGATACTGAGGAACAACTTAAATATTCGGGAAATCAAAGTGTGCCTACAAGGATTTTAGACTGTGCAGGGTGGGCTCCCTAACCTCCGAATTGCTCAAGGGTCAACTGTATGTTCCCAGCACTAGATTAGACAGCATCTGACAAGAGAGGTATTGAACATTTTGCAGAATGAAACTCATTCTACAAATCTAACTTGTATTAACTGTTTAGTGTATATCCTTCCAGCATATCCTTCAGATATTATCTTCGTACACACAAACTATTTTTCAGAAGCAAATATGTTTCAATGATATTGCTTTCACCATCTCATGTGTATGCAAGTGCAATGTCAAACACTTTCTTTACCTAAAATCCTTGGAACAGATATCTTCAGGCATCGTTATGACCATGTCCGACGAAGCCTGCCATCTCTGCCCATGATCCTACCCACCCCGCACCCCCTCCGCCACTCTGGATGTGCTCCATGTCCTTTAATATTCAATGTCATCAATATCCCTTGTTTCTCTTCTATGTTCTCGTTAATATGCTTAGATATTATTTTTTTTTCTTAAGAATTTTTTCCTTTCAGCCCTGGCTGGTGTAGCTCAGTGGATTGAGCGCAGGCCTGCGAACCAGAGGATCGCGGTTCGATTCCCACTCAGGGCACATGCCTGGGTTGCAGGCCAGTTCCCAGCAGGGGACACACGAGAGGCAACTGCACATTGATATTTCTCTCCCTCTCTCCTACCCTTCCCCTCTAAAGATAAATAAATAAAAAAATCTTAAAAAAAAAAGAATTTTTTCCTTTCAAATCACTTCTTCTGTCTTCTATTTCATCAGTTTTCTTCCTGTAATTACAAGAACTTGAAACACTGCAGCTTACATTTTGGCTCCCCTCTTTCCCATAGCTGTACTGCCTCCTATGTTTCCCTAAAACAAGTTTTCTGCCCATTGGATTCTGATAAAACTATTGTCCAAGCTCACCAATTAGTTTCTAACTGCTAACCCCAAAAGCCTTCCCGAGTACCATTTTCTACATTTCTGATGAGCGCCGGAAATAGTTACTGTGACAATCTCTCTCTGTCCTCAGGGCACTGTCCTGTGGGGCTGCCATGATGACCACAGCCCACTGCTTTGAAATGAGCATTTAGTTACTTCCAGGTCCTCTAACCTTTTCCTGGAAAGGTAGGAAAATCATGCTATCATCAAAACCACGTGTCCCACAATTTCTTGGAATTGGAAATAGTTCTATTTTGTATACTTAAAAACAAAATGAAACATGTATCAGGTACTGGCATGAAACGATATAAACAGTGACTTTCCCACTTCTCATTAAATAGCCCTGTTCCCTCCAGTTCCCTCTTCAGGGTCCTGGGAGTCTTTCCCCCCATCCTGTATACACCAATGTCTAGTCGTAAGCCCTGTCTCATATCCTAGCCACTTGGGCTCTACTTTCTGCTTTGTTCCTATTGGCTCCTATTTGCTGTGGAACTGGGTTCTATTCGGCCTCTTGCTTTTTCATTTTAAGTGGATTCCACCATTACATGCAGCGTACAACTAATTGTTACACTGAATCTGAATTTGTGTCCACTGTGTATTTCTGCAGATTGGGTCCCTTTGATTGTGGGTGACCGTACACATCTGAATCTCCAGCTGTACATTTCCCAAGTTCATGGAACTTACCCATCTTATTCAGCGCTGTATCCCCTGTGCATCTCCACTGTCTGACTTTTAGTGGATACTAAAAATGTAGTTTTTTTTTTTTAATTTTTTTTCTTTTAGATTTTATTTATTTATCTTCAGAGGGGAAGGGAAGGAGAGAGGGAGAGAAACATCAATGTGCAGTTGCCTCCTGTATGTCCCCTGCCGGGAACTGGCCTGGCAACCCAGGCATGTGCCCTGACTGGGAATCGAACCGCGATCTTTCGGTTCGCAGGCCCGAGCTCAATCCACTGAGCTACACCAGCCAGGGCTAAAAATGTAGTTTTAAATGCACAAATAAAGGAATGAATCGACTAAAGAGAAACTGCCATATTTTTGTTTGAGTTTTGTTACTGTTTTTCAGCCTGCTCCTAAGAAACAGCACAGCATTCTTCTTTTCACTAAGCTTCTGCTAGCTTCTGGCTTATTTTCCTTCCCTTGTTCTATTCCTACTTTTGCTCCCAATGTTCAGCATGGACAGCTTGACCCTACAAAGTCCTTTAACCCATTTTAAATGCTGCTTCTCTGTCAAAAAGACTGGAAACAACTAGAATAGCACCTATTGCTACTGGGGATGTCAGGAAAGGGATGTTTTCTTGCATTACAGGTGGAAATATGCAGTGCTACAGCCATGGAAACAATCTGACCACATCAGTTAAAATGAGTATACATACACTCTCAAACCGGTGGTTCAAATGTGGGACACCTCTGCCTCAGAAATAAAAGTGACAATATATAAGAAGTCTATATAAAAGGATGTTTACTGCAGCATTGTTTATAATAGCTTAGAAAACTAGTAATGAATGTTCATCAGAGAATGAATGATTTAATAAATTATTGTATATCTGCATCATGGTATGACTATGAATTCATGCTATACCAGATTCTTTGATGGGCTTTTATTAAATATTTTATTTATTTATTTTTAGACAGAGGGTAAGGAAGGGAGAAAGAGAGGGAGAGAAACATCAATGTGTGGTTTCTTCTCACACGCTCCCTACTGGGGACCTGGCCTGCAACCCAGGCATGTGCCCTGACTGGGAATCGAACTGGCAACCCTTTGGTTCGTAGGTCTGCACTCAATCCACTGAGCCACACCAGCCAGGGCCTTTGATGGCATTCTTCAATAAAAGAAGCAAGCTGTAAAAAAGCTTTCATATGATGATTTAACATCTGTAAAATAAAACAATGATCAACATATAAAACAATGACCAACATAACATCTATATTAGATATAGAACTATATAAGTACAGAGAAAAATATACGTAAACTCTTATTAGACGTGAATATCAAAGAGCATGGGCTACCTGAGGTATGAATGGAATTAAGAATGGTGACATTGTTGTGAGTGGAGGAAGAAAGAGAGAAGAAAAAGGAAAACAAGCCCAATCCCCCCCAGAAGACTGCTTTTTAAAAAGCACATAAATATACACATTCATTCATTACTATAAAAATAATAACAACCTTGGCTGGTGTGGCTCAGTGGATTGAGTGCCAGCCTATGAACCAAAAGGTCACCAGTTCAATCCCCAGTCAGAGTATGGGTGTGCCTGGGTTGCGGGCCAGGTCCCCAGTTTGGTGTGTGCAAGAGCCAACTGATAGATGTTTGTCTTGCACATTAGTGTTTCTCTCCCTCCCTTCCTCTATCTCTAAAAATAATAAATAAATTATTTTAAAAATAATAATAACAAACACTTAGATGGTTCTAATTCTATACCAGGTGTGAGGGAGGAACAAAGTTTCTTCTATCCTCAAAGTTTTTCCGGCTGGCCTGATAATCAAATATACATGAGAGAGATTAGCAAGAGAAAATAATCCAACTTAATACACACACATGGATGGGAACCCCACACATGTGAGAGAGTCAGAGCGCTCACTGCAGGTGAGGTTCTGATATAGAAAGGGGGATTGAGGTACAAGAGACATCCTGAGCTAGGCATGAGGTAATGTCCCTTGGAAGATTTAAAGGGTCATTATAACATGATAAAAACAGACATAGGGTAAACAGAAGTTTGCCCTGCCCTGTAGATAGTAGTTAAAGGAAGAGGCAGAAGTTTGTCTTGAGCCTGAAGCTAAAATTTGTCCTGAGCCTTTAGCTCAAAGAAATCTGCAGACCACAGAGGCACATCTTGGGGCAGCTCATTCTGAACATCTACACAGGTATCATTTTACTGATGACTATATTAAAGTATTTAATCTCCCACCAACTCCATGAGCTCAATTCTATTATAAATCCCATTTTCACAGATGATAAAACAGAGGTATATGGTAGTTCAGGGAAAAGCTAAAGTCACACAACTGGAAAGTGATGGTTTGAATTGGAATCCAGCCATTCTGGCCCCAGAGACCATGTTCTTAACCATGTGCAATGATGCCTCTTAGGGTGTGTGCAGTCTATTAAAAAGGAAATAAAAAGTAATTCTCAAAGTTGTAATTAAAATAATAAAAGTCCTGTTAAATCATGCGTTTTACTGCCCTGGCCAGGTAGTTCAGTTGGTTAGTGCAAAGTCTCAATATGCCAAGGTTTCAGGTTTGATCTGCAGTCTAGGTACATACAGGAATCAACCCATGAATGCACAAGTGGGTGGAGCAACCAATCAGTGCTTCTCTCTCTCTTGCTCTCTCTCTAAATTCAATAAATAAAGTTGTTTTTAAAAATTGTGCAATTTACTAAACCAGACTAATCTTTTCCTTTATTTGGAACCATCACATCTTTTTTAAAGTTTCAGATCTAACTATTTTTAATGTAATATTACTTTTCAACTCAGGACTGCTGTTCTGAAAGGATTAACACTTCCTGGATTGTATCGGTTACACCTAAAATGATCTAGGTCCCAATGTAATAGGGTGCTGAGCAGGGCAGGGATCCCCAAAAATGTTTCCTCACAGCCCATGGTTGAGGGGTGGGGCCAGGGGATAATACTGCTTACGATAATTTGCATAACAAAAGGCAAGTTAATACTTGTGCTACCACCCCAGGCAAAAGGAGTACATGACTTTTAAGAGCATTCAGGGACTTCTGACATAGCTGAGGAACTTATATAGCATGTGCATGACAGGCAGGAAGATGGAGACCCCTGTGTCACAAATCACTCTTGCCATGACTAAAGATGGCAGCTGAAAGCAGGCAAAAGATACAGGGAAACTGAGAAAAGTGGTACATTGTAGGGAGGAGCCAGATATGAGGTCACAAAGGAAGCTCCAGGTCAGCATTTAAATAAGAGCAGGCAGCCATGAGGAAGGCAGCCACAAGGAAGTGAGCCATGGAATAGCAGCCATGAGGTTTGAAAGGGTATAGAAGGTCTGGTCCATGATAAGGAGAGAAAAGGAGGCATCAGCCATATGGGGAGTAGCCATGAGAAAGAAGGCATGAATCAGGTCTGCCATAAGGTCTGAAAGAGAAGAAGGCAGCCATGAGAAAGGAGCAACATCTGCTCCTCTGAGAGGTTTTGGCCATGAGGTCCGAGGGAAGAAGTAGCGAGTAGCTCTGTAGTTTGTAGTCATGATTCTGCCGAGTGGTCTGTAGTGAGTAAGGAGCTGGAGGAGACCCACTGGGAAACCTGCCTGGGGAACATGGCAGCAGACCTAATGGAGCTAGGAATTGTAGGGATCTGCCTAACCACCACAGACCCATGAGAGGTGCTTGGACCTGAACTGAACTGTGACCAGGAATGCTGATTTCTGCTACTCTGAAAGACATATGGAAAAGCCACTTTCTTGGGATGTGTGCCTTCCTGGACTTCACCATGATCCAGTGTAACATAGCACATGTTTCTCTGAACCACTACACAGAGGCTGAGGACAATGCACCCCAGATCCTGAAGGAGAGAGCTGCTGCAAGAGCATGGCAACTTTGAAACCCACCAGTGTACTTTCCAGAGGGGATGGAGAACTGTTTGTGTAGCCAGCTTAACAACATATAAGGATATGGGTAACTTCTGGTTTTGGTGGTTTTGGCTTATAGGATGGTGAGGAGTGAGGGAAGTGTTGGGTCTCGTGGGAGAACAAGGCTCTGAGCAGGAGTGCTTCCAGCTGCCCCAAGGCTGGAATCCTGTAAATAAAAACCTGTTTCCCTCAACAGCAATTGTTGGGTCATGCATCAAGGTGCCACATGGATGAGCTCTAGTTTGCTTGTTTACGCTAATTATCATAAAAAACTTTCAAAAATCTCATTTCAAAAGTTGTTGATAGGAGAGATTAACTACTGGTTGCAGGTGCATTTTAGATATGATTCTCTTCAAATATAAATTATCTAGACATTGTTTTTGGCCAGTATGAAAGAAATGTCCTGTCATTAGTGAAAGTGTCTACAATACATTACCCTCCATTTGATGGGGAAGGATCAAGGTGAAGGAAATATTACTCTTTGAAATTAAAATTAGTAAGAAACAACATAAATGACCATCTGAAGAAATGACTGACTTATTAGAAGAGAAGAGCTTGGGGCTTCAGATCTGAGTTCACACATGACTCCAGTTTCCTAAGCAGAGCCTGAATGACTCCCTGGGAGGACCCACACATGGAGCAACATCCCGCAGGTTCTCCTTCTCTAAAGCAACCCTCAGGGCTCTATTTTTGTCTACTGAACTTACATAAGGAGCAGTTTCTTTTTTACCAGAAGAAAAAACTAACTCATCTCATCTGGGGAGCCCCATCTTTCACTTTAAATTCATATTCTAACATTCTGGTTTCTGAATCACCCTTTTTGTGGGTTTGGCCTAAATTTGTGATCCAAAGTTAAATCATCTCTGAGTAAGCTGATAAATGGACATTCTGGACTTTCAGAGAAGAGGAAACCTCATTCCTGTGTCACCTCCTAGGCCTTGTTCTGTATCCAGCCTTCCTCCCACAGTTTGACATCTGTGAGTTTCAATGCCTCCCTGCCAAAGGCCTCTGACCATGGAACTGTCTGTCTTTAAGGATGTATCTTGATCTTGACATGCATCAAAATGCATATTCAGGCTTTAGAAGAGTGATGCCTAAGGTGATTCTAAATGAGGGAATGAAAGAGGGACAAAATGAAAGATTCTTTCATTCTTAAATAGATTGAGTATGCATTTGAATGCCTGGAGGGGAACTCTGATTGACAGAGAAGATATATATTGGGACAGAGGTTAAAGGTGGACAGTGAGGTTTCAGAATTGTCAATGTAGTCATTGTCACTAAAGCATTCAGCCAAAAGAGGCCACTAAGAGATGTGAAGAAAGGGAAGGAAGCTAATAGGTCAAGGACAGACTCTTCTGAAAGAAGAAGAAAGATTTGGCAGGAGAAAGAAAGATGAATAGAAAAAAGTAGTATCTGTAATGAATGCTCCTGCTAAATAAGGATGAGAGGGATTTGCAGGGTAATTGAAAAAACGGGTGGATTGACATTAAATGAAAATCAACGGCTCTGAATTAATACCACCCCAAAGAATAAAGATAATGGGGAGAGGGAATTGAATGACTTATAAAAAATATGGTCAATCCTGGTTAGAAAAATTATACTTCATATAGATGGTCAGGAATAGTCAAGAATACTATGCTATTTTTTTTAATTTCTAACCACTGAGTTTTTGAGTAGAGCAACATATGATCAGGGAACAGGAGCTACTTACATCAATTCAATAGACTGCCTTCATAAATAAGCTAAGCTGCCATTACTAAACACGGAACAATAGAGAGGTGGCCCTTATGCACATGATCCAAAGGTCAGCTCACTGAAAGGCTCTTCAGATCACAGACATGTCCTGTAGTCCGGTCCTGTTCCATCTGTCATGACTTCATCCTGCACATTGGGTTTTCTCCTACCACTGGAAATAACAAACCTGAATACCTCAGTTTAGAAATCCATGAACAAAAATATATTAAACTCTAAATTTTAAAACAAGAAAGGTTAGCCTACTTAAGAAGATAACCATTATAGATGTAGGATGTTAAAAAGGTAACTTCACTTATGTAATGGGAAGAACATAAATTAGCTCTTTACAAAAGGGCAGGGCAGTGAGGGATATAAGAAACAAAAAAGAAAAATGAGTTTGAACACAAGCAACTACAAGCTTGCAAGTTAAGCACTCAGAGAACAGCATGGAGATGGGAGGCTGAGGTTATCTGAGGGACCAGAACAAAGAACAGAGTAAAAGCACACTCATTGTGTCCTGTATATACAACGTTTTCCTGTTCTGATCATCAAAAAGGAAAAGGAGATGCTGAACGTTGAACTCCCTAGGAAAGACACTATCTGGTAGAAATGACACAGTCTCAGTGTATTTAGTGGCTGTTCAGTGTTATGCTAGTTTCAAGGAAAAGTGTTGAAGACACCGAGAAAAGAGAAAAATTAAACTTTAAAATCACAGAGCTACTAAACTAATGTATTGAATTGTCCTCACTCCTAAAACTTAGAAACCATTTAAGTATGAAAAATGAAATCCAGGATTAGATGAATTCAAATAGTAATTGATGACAAGGGAAATGGTATTTATTTTGTGCCTTCTTAATATATCATTTTATAGCTCATTCTTCAGTAGCAATGATCTACTCAGCATTTTCTTCACTGCACTAAACAACCTGAATAAGTGTTCTAATATTCCTATTGGCATTTTGGCAGCATAATATTGGGTTAAAAAGTATAGAAAGAGGTTGGTTGTCTTCATGGTTTGCAATTTGCTGATTTTTTTTACCTCCATAATCTTAAGTATTTAAGATTGAATCCCCCTTTGCTCAATCCTTCTGTTCCCACACCACTCCTAACCACCAATACTACCTGATGATAGTTTCTAAATTTTAGGCACAGATTTTCAGGAGTAAGTAGCCATGTAACAAGAACCATACTTCAGGATTCCTATTTTAAGAGTTACACGCTGGCACACAACAAAACACTATAATTCTAATTAATATTAAAAATATTTACTAGGGAAGAAAACAACTATTTGTTACCCTTCCAGAGTAAATCACTAGTGCAAGAAAATCACAACAAGATAAAATGGGCAAGCAGAAAAAAATAAACTCTCAGCATCCAGTGAAGGTCCAGCATTCATTTTAAGTTGTTTTCCTCAAGAAGCAGACTTAGAGATGGCGCAATATATGTATCAGAACACACAATCAGGAAATAACACATATAACAGAGTAGAAAAGAAGGATTAGGTTAAAAAAATAGAAGGATTAGGTAGAAGGAAAAGATAACTACGATGCAGTTGAATCAGAATCCTCACTTGATTCCCACAGGAACATTAATCCTGAAATAGCCCTTTAGAGATGCATCAAATTGAGGGGGTGGGGACTTGAACACCCTGCATTAAGCATCATTACCTGTGAGGTGTTTGCAGGGGCAAGGCAGCTAGCTGCCTTTGCATCTAACACAATTCTGGAGAGGGACTCAGATATGAACAATCTGCAGACACCACTGCCAGCAGCTAAGGAAATGTGTGCCTCAGCTGTATTCTAACGGCAGATAGCCACGTTCCCTCAGGCCACCCTGTGCCTCTTGCACCAACTTACTATACATTAAGTTCAATGTATCTTGAAATCACTCCTCCAGGCTTTAATGTTAGTCTCTTTTCCTGGAGATTCTTATAAGAGGGAGTTTGGTAGAATTAAATAAATTTCCTGCTGCTATAGCTGATCTCAGGACCAAAATTAATATGCATAATCTCCCTCTTCTACTACCGAGATGCTCCTTTGCCTTGACTAATACCTCTGCTAGTCTAAGATTGTTTACTTTGGGCGGTAAACAATCCCCAGTGATCCAAACTATGATTTCTGGGAGGTCATGGCTCTCATCATCATGTCCTTCTCAGTGTGGTTGCTGCACTGTCCATTTACTTCAAAAATTGGTCAGGGGGATAGCATGAGATGCTCCTGTAGATTACTTTGATGCCAAAGTTATTCCTTCCACCCAGTTGTGTAGTAGCAGCCCTATCTATTCCTAATGATCAGGGTCAAGTACTATTGCCCAGGTGATAACTCATTCTCTCACCTGCTGGCCTCTCAGCACAAGAACCCTGGGTGACAAGATGCAGCCTAGCTTAGAGTTTAATGGAACTGTTGATGCATTTTCTGGTAGAGGTTCCCTCTCTCTGGAAACCAGGATATTACCCTCAGGGCAGTTTTATAGCTTTCTGCAGGTTGGGTTCCCATGGCTCCACTCCAACTTCATAGCTCTTTATGGTAATTGCATCCACCTCATTTATAATATTGTGTTGGCCAAAAAGTCCACTTATTTTTTTCTGTATGATGGCTCTAGTAGTGCTTAGTTGTCTTTTACATCATTCAAACTAATTTTGTTAGATCTCACTGTGATAACTGTCATATCAGCATGCATTTAAAAATAAACATCAACCTTGGTGAATTTTTGTGCATCCATTTTAATATTGAAGATGGAAGAAGACATGCAACATTTTTGGTGCATTATGCTTTATTATTTCAAGAAAGGTAAAAATGCAACTGAAACGCAAAAAAAAAAAGGTTTGTGCAATATATGGAGAAGGTGCTATGACTGATTGAATGTGTTAAAAGTGGTTTGCAAAGTTTCTTGGTATTGTTGACATTTGGCCAAATAATTCTTTGCTGTGGGGCTGTCTTATGCATTGGAAGATGTTTAGCAGAACCTCTGGCCTCTACCCATTAGAAACCAATAGCAGGAAATAGCCAACATATTCAAAATATACAAATCAATAAAGTTATTGGTGAAAATAAAAAATGTGTCTTTTATGTTACCATACAGACTTTTTGGCCAATCCAATAGTTAAGCACTGCTACCTGGCCTTTTGTTTCAAGATTCTATTATCTCCACTGTAAAAGGAGCCAATTTTCTTAACAGTATCTCCTATATATACCATCCCTGTGAACAACTATTACTGGGTTTCTCAAAGATGTTGATCCTTCTCTCAGAAGCTGATTCTTTGTTGCTTCGGAGAATGGAGCACAGTGCAGGCCTTTCTATGGAATGTAGTCAGTTGATCGATTTTCTGTGTGACTTTTGATCCTTTCTTCTACCATCTTCAACAGTAATAATGGAACCTTTATTTTACTTCCTTGGACCATCACTTTCTTAAAACTTCCAAAAGTCATTCTAGCAGCATGTCAGCACTGTGTCTTGGAACCCCTGTCTTAAGGGGAAGTGTTTACTTTGATCAAGTACTCTCAGAATACAATACCATACGCATTCTCCTGGCTCATCCTGGTACATGCAAGCTCCATCTTGCAGTTTCTTCAGAGTATATACCAGCAGATCAACATTTCTCCAGTCAGGTAATGTTTGACTTAACCGTAGTTAATGTTCTGGGCGCCTAGGGGAACTGTGTGGGTAGATCCTAAGGCGGCATACCTTGTCTTGAACGGCAGAATTCTCTGAACTGTCTTCAAACAGAGAAGAGGCACCAGCCTTGAATAAACATATGGGACACTTTTGCAGGCCCAAAGAATTCAGAACTATCTAACAACTCAGGAGTTTGAGTGTTGTGACTGTATATTTCCATCCCAAGTCTCATGTTGCCACTGCTTCCTAGTCAGGGCCCTCAGCTTGGTATAACAGACTTCTTGAGATTTATAATTTAACTTTCTCTAAGACATGGTTACTTGTATAAGAGCATCCTGAGTCTGATCTTCAGTTTTCTTATGTCTTTCTACAGAAGATGAGAATCTTCTATATTGTCAAGGAAGCCCTCTAGTAATCACTCTTTGCTTTAAACTGATTACTCTACCTCGTCCTTATGTCTACAGTGCAGATGGCCCCCAGTAACAGCCATGCAGCCTTGCAATCTTACAATTCCTACTTCCCCGGTACCTCTCAAATGCCTGGGATTATATATATATAATACAAGAGGTACCCATATATATATATACACACACACACATATATATGTATATGTATATATGTATATATGTATATATGTATATATGTATATATGTATATATATGTATATAAAAACATATAAACATATAAATATATATATATATATGTTTCACTTCCACAGTATCCTATCCTTGTTCACTAGTTCACCACTGGTGATAGTTTTTCAAATATACCACTGCTTCCCAGGAGTTGTCAGTATTCTATTTATCTGGACTAATAGAGACCTTGTTGTCAGCAGGCTGGCAGATGACCCAATTCTGAAATCTTTTTTACAGTCTGTGTCCTAGGACCACTCCTGGCACTGTGTCTTGAGTTGGTTTCCTGGGAAGCAAACACTGAGATGGAAAGTGGTATTCAGATGATTAATCGGGGCATGCTCTCAGAAAGCCCTGTAACAGGATGAAGAAAGCAGGATTGCCCGGAAAGAGAAGTTGCAATTAGATGTAATTGTATCAGAGGCCTCAGGTGATCTCCTAGGAAGGGCAGAAGCAGAGATGGTCCAGCAGAGGTGTTTCTAAAAGAGTCCAGGGAACCCAGAATTATAGTCCTACATTGACCACTTAGTAAATGTGGCCTGCCTATTGAGTGAGGGTGTACTATTAGGCAAAACTACTTCTTTTGGCCAAGGGCAATTACTGGGATATGAGTCAGCTGTGAACTATCAGCAGACACCGTTCTTCAGCCACTGGAGAAATGAGGGCCTCATAACTCGAGTGAACCTTGGCAGCACAACAGGGCATTCACTATGACAACAAAGCAGCAGGTGACAGCCTGCAATAAAGAAAACCAGGTAATCTGTACTAACTGTGCCTCCGACTGATGTGTGAGCCCAAAAGAACTTTGCACTCGAATCCTGTCTGAGAACCCTCACAGTCAATCAATCAGGCAGAACTGCCTTCATCTTCCTTTTCAAAGAAGAAAGTTTCCACTAACTTTCTGGAGTAGGGTATATTTTCTTTTGCAGCAAGTTTCTTAGTAATTAGAGTCAGAATGCCTTAACTCTGCTTGAAATAATGGTTCTGAACACACGGTTGTATGCTATGAGTAGCTACACATTATGTTGCAGTCCTAGTTAACATCCATGCTTCCTATGATCTGGGAGACATAATAAATTCCAGGGGTTCTGCTACAGTTGTAAGCCTTTAGCAAGCCAACTGCTCCACGTAATTAAATGTAGATTGGGGAGAGTTCTGCCTGAAAATCAGAGTGAAACAGCATGACATATGGTTCGGCTGTCGAATTTAAAAGGGTATTTGTAGGAAGAAGTGTGCCTATCTGGAGTCAATTGGCCATAAAGCCCATGAAAAGAAAATCCTGGAAGGGTTTCAAGGTTAAAACTCAGTGCTGCAGATGATCCAGAGTATTAATGCTGAAAATTCTCTCTTCCTCTCCTATCACCTTTTATTCCCCCTTTGCAAATCTACGTAAGCCTCATATGTCTATTCCGTGAGCTGAAAGTTTGAAATTTGGAATGAATACCCCATAATGAAAGGGGAAGAAGAGCCAAGTTTCCAACTCGAGGTTGAGTATGTGCTTATTTGCAATGAAAAAATGACTGATAATAAGACAGAGAAGTGAAGAGAAAAACAGAAGTATCCTACTTACACTTTCACTCACATCAGATTGTGCTTATTATGCTTCTTTAATTAAAAACACACAAAAATTTGCAAAACGTTAAGTGAACATCTTAAGGGCAAATGGATTTTTCTCATTCATTGCAAGCAGGTTTAACCCTCTTCTACAATGTAAAATGGAAGGCCACTGTCTCCCCACTCGTGAAGCCTTTGAATCCCCTACTTCCTTACTCAACCTCGGTACGTTTACAGCACTTTTAAGGAAAGAAGTGAAGCTTCCAACTAGAATTTCCTCAACTTCTTGTCATTAATCCTCTTTACTGCCAGTTATAAGGGAAGAGAATTCCTCCAGCTGTATGTTTTCAATGGATGGTCTGTATCCCAACCCCTACCAAATTCTCAAAAACTCTGTACTAGTGATTATGCCTTTTCTTTTTGTGCTCTTGTGTTTTCTCTCTCATCACTGGAAACTTACAATCACTAAGTTAACATGTGTTACTTGTACTGTGCTAGCTAGTTCTATATTTTAACTTACACCGACTCTCCTGTTTACATTCATATATACACTCTCACCCTGAAACGACTCTTGCTGATATTCCCAATAATTTCCATGTTGCTACATCATCCTTTCGGAACTTAGTAGATTTTTTTGTTGTTGACTCACCCCTGTCTCTGTGATTTTGATGGCATATTGAGATCTTGATTGTTCCCTTTCTTATCTGGTCAATCCTATCCCCAAACCACTGAATGTTGACATTCCTCAAGATGTGTCTAGTCAGTCCCTTTCCCCACCTTCTCCTATCTCCTTAAGCTCACAGCCATGTCTTAGATAGCTATTGCTGCATAAAATATAAATAAAATACCAGTAGCATACATCTTGCCAATACATCTGTTGATTAGTTAAACTCCAGCTATTCTAGACTGAATTTGACTTCGTTTGTCTTCAAGCTTCAAGTTGGGTCTAGGTCCACTCATGGCTTTCATATTCCTTGGACCGGGCTATAGAACGATAGGGGAAGCCCAACTGCATAAGTGCATTTCAAGCCTCTGACTCTCACATTTATTAACATGCCATGGGCCAGAGCAAATCACATGGCAAGCCCTACGTCCTGAAACAGGGGACTGAATTCCTTTCATGGCAGTGGGGAGGAGAGGAAGTAGATATTTTGTGAATAGTGATATAATCTCCTATATTAGTCACATATTATGACTAATGTCTCTCAATATTTAAATCCTCAGCCCAGAATTTCCTCTTAACACTTAACTTATATATGCAATTGTCTACTTGACGTCTCCAATTGGTTTTTCACAGATACTTCAACATTTACGTATTCACAATTTATCATCTTCTGTGTCAGATTTCATTTTCTTTCATTATCCCCTATCTCAATGAATAGCATCATTATTCACCAAGTTGTGTGATCCAGATAACTAGGAGTATACTTGATACCTCCTTTTTCTTAACAGCTTCCAAGAAAATATAATTAGTCGAAAATGTACATCCAATTTTAACCCAAATTATCTTTTTTTAATCTTCAGACCCATATAAAACTGCAAGCTACCATCATCTCGTGCCTAGACTATAGTGAGAGCCTCTTGAATGTTTAACCCACATCAGCTTTGACTCACCAAACTCAAATACATTCTCAACTGTGCCCTTTCATTTTTCCTAAAGGGAATTGTTTCCCTTGATCCTGCCCACTGACAATACACATACACACTCTTAAATCTTTTGAATAACTCCAACACTCTTTTCTTGCACCTCTTTGTTTTATTTTGTGTTCCAGCTATACCAATCTCTTTTTTTTGTTTCTCTAAAAGTTCATGTTTCTTCCTGCTCATGGCCTTTATACATGCTGTTTCATCTTTTAGAATATAAGTTTTTTCTCTTTTTCAACTGGCTATTTATTTATCCTTCACAAATAATCTCATAATTCATAATATATGACTTAATATATAATCTTATAGCATTCTGAACTTCGTCAAGACTCTTAGAAAAATTGTGACTAAATTACCAAATATATTGTTTATTTACACCCCCCTACTTGTACTCCCCTTCCAGAAATAGAATGTAAGGTGCATGTGGGCAAAGACCGTGTCTGTCTGTTTCATTTCTCCACCTCTAGCACGCAGTGCCTAGAGCAGTTCCTGGTGCTTAATAAATATTGAATAAGTACTCATTGACTTATTGAAGAAGTGAGTAAATCCCGGATTGTCACAGAACATTAGTGTTAGAATGATCCTTAGATGGACTTTAGAATGATCTTTTAACCCTTAATCTTTAGCCTGAATTCTCTCTGTATCCTTCCTCCATGAAATTCCGAGGAGATTAAAGAAATATTCCAATGTCATTAAATCAGTTAGTTTTTGAACATAGAGTCCATTACTCCTGATTTTTTTTGTCTGTGCTACCTATGGAAAATAGAAACTCATGCTTTCTTAGAACTAAAAGGTTAAAATCAATATTATAAGCATGTTCTTATAATAGTCTTAGACTAAGTAGTGTTGTATACATTTTTTAAAAAGTAATATCATTTGGAAAGAAATATTTGTAAAACATATAATTGACGAAAGATAGGTATTCATGATATGCAAAGTACCTTTAAAACTCAATAATAAGAAAATTAACAACCCAATTTAAAAATGGACAAAAGTTCTGGGTAGAGACTTCTACCCAAAAAAGAAATCGACAGGTGAAAAGTAAGCATTTAACAAGATGCTTCACATCAGACGTCATCAGGGGATGGCAAACTGAAACCACAGAGACACCCCACCGCACACCCACTGGGGCAGTCACAATGCAAAGCGCCGACAGTAGCAAATGCACTGAGAATGGGGAGCAGTAGGGACTTTCATTCATTGCTGCTGGAACGCAAACTGGTACAGCCACATTGGAAGACAGTTGGGCAATTTTTTATGAAACTAAACATGTTTACCATACAATCGAGCAATTGTGCTACTCGGTATTTACCCACAAGAGTTGAAAACTTATGTCCATACAAAAACACAAATGTTTATAGAAGCTTTACTCATAATTGCCAAAACTTGGAAGCTTTTAGTCAGTAAACAGATAAACAAACTGAGGTACATCTATAAAATAAAATATTATTCAATGGTAAAAAAGAAATGAGCTATCAAGGCAGCAAATGGAACAGAGGAAACATTAATGTATATCAACAAAGCTACATACTGGATAACTCCAACAATACAAAATTCTAAAAAATGCAAAATGGTAGAAACAGTAAGGAGACCAGTGGTTGCCAGGGGTTCTCAGGAAGAGGGAGAGGGTTGAAGAGATGAAGCATATAGGGGATTTTAGAGTGGTAAAATTATCCTGCACCATGCTGTAACAGTGGCTATATGCCTTTTCATATTTGTCAAAACCCAGAGAATGTACAATGTACTGAGTGAACCCTAATAAATTATGAATGCTAGTTAACATTGTAATAATGTAAAAGTACTGGCTCATTAGTTGTAACAAATATACCACATTAGGTGTTAACAATAGGAAAACTCTCTGTGGGCATGGTGGTAGGAAAGTATACGGGAACTCTCTGTACTTTTGGCTCAACTATTCTGTAAACCTAAAACTACTCTTCAAAATAAAGTCTATGAATAAAAAAGATACAGGAAACTTTTGTATTTAAGTAGACTGTATGCAACATAGAAAAAAATTCTTTACTACGTAGCACTGAAGTTGTTGGGCTCCAAATGCACTACATAAATTAGTTGTGTATGAGCTAGAATCGTGAACAGTGGGTGTGAAAGTAGCCTGGAGAAAACAGTGTCAGTAAAAAGCTGGTTAAAAATAAAGGAATAGAATGTTTCTTCTCTACTCTTGTTGGAGAATAAATTAAAGATAGAATACTGAGAATTTTGTCATTAATGTACTTCTCAGATGAGGGTTTGGTTTCCTAGTAGCAGTCCTTAACCAATTTTTCCTTGCTGCCTTCGAATTCTTTCATGAGATAGTGGACAGATGCTTAACAGCTGTTGCTGTTTGTCAGGAAGCAGCTTTATAACTCTGTCTCCCAATGAAATAAATACAAACTATAGGTTATAGAAGTTTCACTCCTCACATCAGTGGTATGTACTGGGAATGCTATAATAGCTACCACCTGATATATGCACAGGGAAACAAGTATGAAAAATGTTCCATGCACCTCATGCCTTTCTGAAAAATGATAGCCTTCCCCCTAGACATATGGAAACAACTGCTTTCCTGAATGTGTAATGTCTCAGGGTGCAGACGAAGCCAGTCGACTTGACAGATAACAGCAAGGAGAGAAATATATGAACATTTCTCTTTGGGCCAAGAAGCAATAATGTGTCTTACTAGAGTTACTGCCTCTATTAAAACTAGATACAGGATATTAATTGTAATACTATAGGAGACAGAAACAAGGGCTCGAGCACAGGTCCAAAATAGCATGGAGACTGTCACTTCCCAGTTCAGCCTTCCCTAATTAGGTCCCCGTGGGGTCTCCTGTTCATTTCAGTAACATGCACTTCTCAGTGTAAGTGATATTTAAACAGAGAGAAAAATCCCTGCATCCAAATTGGTCACCAATTCAAATTCTTGCTAGATGACAGAGACTGCAAATTGTTACATACTCTTCCCCTATCTGTTTATTTACCACTGAACAGCAGTGATTTAATAGGCTCCCTCTGCCTTGTCAGGTCAGACCATCGCTGCAGTTAAGACTCAGGTCATTGGAGGGCAAGATGGAACCAAACTCTAGCAACACGGAGCAACGGAAAATTCACTGTGGGAGGAACTAACACCAGAACCAAAATGATAGTAGTTTGTTTGCCATTGCTGCAGTTTCCAGTTTAGCTGTTTTGGTCTGGGAACAGGGGCAGCGAGGAGGAGATACTTCTGCAACCAAATACAATACCTTTAATGCGAAGGCTCCTGGAGCATCGGGAGAGAATCGCAGGGCCAGTTGCGTTGTCTCCCCTGCACGGCTGCGCCCGCCCTCCTCCGAGGTGTTTGCTTTCTCTACCTGCTTCCAATAAACCTTGACCTTCACAGTCTTCTTCCTCAAACCCAGCGTGCGGGCATCTGTGTGTACTCATTTTTCTTTTTCTGGACTTTCTCTGACCTTAATAAATTTCCAAAAACAGAACACAAACAAAACTGTGTCTCAAGTTGAAAACCATAAAAACTGATAAAATATATCATAATGGATACTTATTTTGTAGATTTGTTTTCAAACCCTGAGTTCTTACAGGAGAGAAATCGCATTTCTTTTCCCATGACAAGTCTATGAACCTATAGACATGGAATTAAAATGAACTAACTTGATGATGTAGAAAGGCTGCCAGTTTTAGCACGAAACAAATCTATGAGGATCGACTTAGCTGTGATGAACAATTGGGGCTAGACCTGACTTAAGCCGGAAGTGAATTGTTGATGTAGAAGGAAAAGCCTCATGCCCCATTCACCTGGGCATTTTCATTCCCCGGAGCCTTGCATACTTGGCTGCTGCACTATTAATAAAACAATGGGGTCCCGGGAGGACATCTATTTTATATGCTATTACTCCATAGGGTGGTGTCCTGGGTTAATAAAGCCTCATTAACAATTGCTAGCAGAGCCCCTCAAGCTCTCCAAGAATTCATTTTACAATAATGGAAAGAACACCACAATTTCCCCCATATCCAATTTCAAATACCCTAAAGCAAAGAATAAAAAGTTGGAAACACAAAAAAGGTATATGCTATCTTTTGCAATGCGAAAAACACAATCATTCTGGGCGGTTCTGGTAGTTACTGCACAACCAATGTGAGATTAAAAGTGCTGCCTTTTAAAAAGTGCCTGTTACTGTCTTCCCCGTCCTGCGCAGCATGGCATTCTATCGCATGGCCCAAGGGAGGAACCCCTGCTTTCTCCCTGGATTTTCTAAATTTCCCACAAAGGTAGCAAAAAAAATTTTTTTTTTCCTGAAGCCTCCTAACATAAGCATGATATGGTTGTTGTCTGACATTTTTTGTGGCCGTTTTTTTTAAGCGCCATATTTGTTAGGGTGAATTAAATGCATATTCGCTTGGCACATATTTGAAACATTTGGAGAGGCTGCTGATTATTAGCACATGTTGTCTCAATAATGAAGAGGTAACTAGATCATTAAGACCTCATTAATCTTCAAAAAAAATTTATCCCACAGGATTATGAGAGAAGGTAGAACAGGGAAAAATACGCTTTGCTTTTTCATTGGAAATGAAATAAAAGTCACTATGATGATGGGACTGGAATATGGACCTCTGTTTCATTCAGTTTATATTTCAACAGCAGAACTACTAATTTCTTTAAAGTATGTTCTTTTATTTGGCTTAAAAAGTTGTGTTTCCTAACAAAGGTCCAAAGAAGTGTTTCTATTAAATATGTACAGTGCCCCCACCCCTTATCTTAAGGGACATGTTCCAAGACACCAACTGGATGTCTAAATTGTGACTAGTGCAGAGCCCTAAGGTACTATCTTTGTCCCTCTACATACATTCCTATGATAAAGTGTACAAATTAGGCACAATAAGATATAAGCAACAATAACCATTAATAAAACAGAAAAATTATAACAATATACTCTAATAAAAGTTACGTGAATGTGGTCACTCTGATAACCAATCTAACTGAGACGGCTTCCGTAAGTAAGGGGCAGGGAGCATCTCCAGTGTGGAGATGCTGGCCAAAAGGATAATTCACAACCCAGTGGGATGGAGGGAATAATGTGACAGTTCATCACAATACGCAGAACAGCATGCAACTTAAAACCTATGAATTGTTCATTTCTGGAATTTTCCACTTGATATTTTCAGACTGCAGGTAACTGGAACTGTATAGCAGTCAGTTAGATACGCATGAGCAGAACAGAAACGATGAGCCAGATGCAGAGGGTCACCAGGGCTGAGAGCCCTGGGGGTCTAGCAATAGGCAAACTAGAAGCCCTTGCACGGCCAATCCCTTAAGCATTAGCCCCTGGAGATGGCATCTAGGTGTCAGCTGTGTTTCTGCTCCAGGCCCAGAGAAGTAGCCAAACCAGGCAGAGCAGCACCATGGCTGCTGTCAGGACCAGCTGCCTTGACTAATGACCCTCTACCCTGGTGCTGGACAATTGCTGGAGACCACAACCCTGAGGAGACACACCTGGCAGGCTGATGAATATTCTATGGAGATCCTCCCCTGAGAACTCGGATAAAAGCCATAAGAATGGAGGACCCTTTGTGGCTCTCTGTAGGGAGCACGTCCATTCCTCTCCCCCACCCCCTTCTCTCCCCAGGGCACCGCTCTCCCCTCCTGCCCGCTCTCCCCAGCACAGCCAAGCCTCTCTTCCCTCTTTCATTTCTCAGGGCATGTCTCTCTCTCCCTCTTTCCCTCTCTCTCTCTCCCTCTCTCCCTCTCTCTCCATCTTAATCTCCTAAAGTCCCAAAGCCCTTCTTTTGCCTCTGTAACTTGTTTCCTGAGCCCGTTTCTTCTACAGATCAGTTCTCCTACCTCTGTGTTTTTCTAAATAAACTTTCTCTTATAATTTTAATCTTGGCTATGAATTCTTCTCTTAGCCAGAACTCAGGAACTGAGAGTTCTGAACCAAGGCTAACAACTAGTGCCAGTGGTCATCCCCTAAAAAAATCTGTGGAAAGTGAAACCCCAGATTAAGGGAGACTACTATATTTGAATTGGCAAAAAAAAAGTTAATCATTTTTCCACCTTAGTTTCATCTGTACTTGAGTAATAAAAACATTCTGCATTCCTTGTCAACTCCTCCTCATTCTCTGAGTGTTCCTCACCCTCACATGACTTTTCGGGTTTTCTTGAAATTCTTTTCCTTCCATTAATCTCTCTCTCTCCCTCTTTCTCTCTCTTTTTCCTATCTCTAACTTCTCCAACAACATGTAAGGCTATTACACTATTTTAAAGTGTAAAATCTTATTCCTCGACACTATAAGTCAAAGATTACTTAACATGAAGCACAAAGACTTTCATTGGTGAAGTATCTAGTCCTGAGTGATCCTCTTTCTTACCAAGTTCAGAATTTCAGCATCTTGCTGCAGACTCAGTCAGTACAGTAGGAAAAACCAGAACAAAACCTCACAATATCTTCCTGTGTGGTATTTTTAATGAAATAATGAATCTTGCAAAATGTGAACCTAACGGCTCAAGAGGTAGAGATATTCTGATCAGCCAAAGGGCAAGCAAAGCTTGGGTCACTGGCCTCTGCTTCTGACCTGGGGCAAATTGGTCACGTGAAAAAATTGCCAGTCTCTTCGGCCTGTCTGCAGAGCCCAGGTGGCACAGCCCCGATTAGTACCAGCTGTGAAGACCAAGGTTCTGAGGGAGGCGTGCTTCAGCCAAAGCCAAGCCGACTGGCCAGCCGGCTGCTGCAAAAAGCTACTAGGCTATAAAATCTCTGTGCTCCCACCATGCTGATCACACCTAAGCAGAGATATGCCCAGCAGCACATTACTCACTTCTCTTTTGTCCCTTTGTCCAACATCAGTAATGAAACCACAAATCAAGCTTGTCTAGTGAGCTATTTTGATCGAGCAAACAAAACAAAATGAAACAAAACAATAACAACAACAAAAACACCTTGTCTTTATACTTCATTAGCTCAAATTTGATTTTTGAAGGAAGACAGTTTCCTCTAATAAGTGGATAGAATTTTTAAAAGTTGATTAAGAAATCAATGCCTGGTGGTTTCTTAGCTCATACATTAGGCAGTAGTCTATGAAAAATAATGAACTTTTACAGAAATTTTATTAAAAGCCCCTATATCTCATACTTCTATCTCTGAACTTCATGGAAAGCTAATGAAATGACACACGAGGAGAGTCAAATAAAGATCTTGATCCACAATGCGGATCTCACCACCCACAAAAGCATACGCATCAGCAGCAGCTGCCTTTCCAAAACAAGACTAAGGTTAGTATCACCGACCTTTCCTTAGGGTAAAGAGCATTGGTGTTAGTATTAAATAACTAATGAGCATATCTCAGCTGGAAGAACACCTGAGGTTTTATGAGGATGGCTAGCTAACTTCAATGTACATAAAAGTAATTACAGAATGCATGAATACATTCTCATAAATTCATCATAAATATATTCCTAAGTTGACTCCTCCTTAGCTCTACCCCACAAAATACTCACACGATCACCCAATCATCAATCAACAGGAGGGAAAATGTGATAGAAGGGGATTTAGAATGGAAATACCATACTTTTTCAAATTTTATGTGAATATGTGACCATACTAACAAATTGTAGGGCTCTTTTTGAGACCATGGAAGGTTCTTCTTACATATAAGAAGGACTTGAAGCTTAAGCTTCTCAATTTTACATTAGATTTGCTTCCGATTTTATAATATTTTTGGAAGCTCTGTACTCAGGTTTACAATCCAAACGTGACAGATCTACTGACTTTGTCTGTGCCAAGCAGTCTTGCTGATAAGTACTTATTTATCATCTAAAATTGAACCTCTGGAGGCACTGAAGCAAAGACTCAAAAAACAAAATTGACTTCCCAGGCCACATCCAATCCCATCAAGTGGAACTGGGGAAGTCTGGTATAAGCATGTGGACAAAGCCAGGCTGACCTGTCACCTTGAGAACTGGATAGATCTCAGGGGGCATCATCCAGTGAGATGACGTCATCCAGGAGAACGTATGTAGAAAGAGGTAGGCCTGCTACTCAAGACTCATCAGTGTCTGCAAGCCAGCAGTAGGCAGGAGTCCCAGAAGAGGGCCTGGCAGATGGAGGTCTCAGAGCCGGTGGTGAGTGGTCAGTGTCTGGGCCACACAACAGAGCAGGGAAGCAGGTGGGTCTGTTAGGAGAACAAAGAACTGGTGGGAGCACAAAGTGGAACTAGAAAACCAGTGCGGCCTCTAGTCCTCAAAGATTTTCCTCCCAAGACAAGGAGTCAGTTGCAGAGGACTAGATGGAACTCTGTTAAATTAACCACAGCTCCAATATAACTGTGAGATTTCATTTTACTCCAAGTACAGTCGCTGGCTCCCTGTCTGAGTCTCCTGTGCCTGAATCTCTGCTTTTTGGGCCCACATGGTACCCATATAGCTCCACTGGACAGGGGTTCTGACTTTTTCCTGTTAATTCATTTATTAAGCAAAAAAAAAAAAAAAAAAAAAAAAAGTGCATTTAAATGTTGGTCATGCCAAGCTCAGTTCTAGCTACAAGATCTCTATCAATTGGAGTTTATATCTAGTGAGGTATAACGTATGAATAAACAGAGTGAATCATTTCAGTGATAAGTGTTATGAAGAAGATAACAGCAACAACATGAGACCTCCACGGTGGGAAGATTCCTTTCTCTAGGGCAATGGTCGGGAAAGATGTCTGTGAGGAGGGGAACCAAGCCAAGACCCAGCTGATGAGAGAGTCACCATACAAAGGTCTAGGGGAAGAGTGTTTCAGATGGGAGAAACAACACATGTAAAATCTCTGGCTCTTGGCATGTTTCAGGGACAGAAACAAGACTAAATATACAGTGATTAACACATAAAGTATTAGCAGGAAAGTGGAGAGAGGGAGGCATGAAATCAAATTACCTAGAACTTCAGAGACAGGTTAGGAAACAGGCACTTCATTTTATTGCCTAAGAACGTACTGAAAATTTTAAAGCGGGAAAGTGATGGCAACGTCTATGTTCTTCAAAATGATTGCACTACTTCTGCAATCATCACCATCCTTCTTTCTATATCCTGTATCTGCTGCTTCCCTTGATTTCTGTTATAATCTTTCCAGATAACCTCCTTCAACCTGATGAGTCCACGCAACCCCTGCTGTCCAGTACTCTCTGGTTTGAATTTTGTCCTCTTGCAAACCAAGCCCAGTTCTGACACTACAGAGAAATTCCAGTAGGTGAAGAACACAGGAGGGTACGGTGCTGGCTGGCATCTGTTCTCCATCAATAACTTCAGCAAATCCTATTTAGTTTGAAGGGAAAGAGCAGTAATGTCTTGTTCAGATTTTCAGACAAATGTAATGTACCCAGAAATCCTTATCTAGTGCTAGAGTGGGGGATTGATGGGGCCATATATATATTTTCTATGGAAATAAACAAAATGTCCCAAAATTCACAGAACAGTGCAACTAGATTGCACATCACTTAATATTCTTCATTCCAAAAGGTGTCTCAGAATCTTGCAATGACCCGTAGTTATAATTATGAACAACACAGTCAACTAAAATAAAGCTGTGTTTATGGAAATGCATAGTTGTAAAGTTTAAAATCACAGAGGAAACAATAATGATGACAAACCAAATGACTCCTGGATATTTGTATAAATAAAATGGGCTTTTCTAAACTATTTGTCCTAGGATTTGTAGGATATCCAAAGCTTTGCTGATAACAACAGGAAGGAAAATGAAACTTTTTAATCTGCACATTTTATATGGAAATAAAATAGATTCTGAAATTGTTTAATTCCCAGATTTTTTTAAGATGGTGGTGGTGGGGCATGATTTAATCTTAACAAGTTGCAAACAATAATACAAAAGAAAATATTGCATTGAATATATGTTAACAAGGTATAAAATTTGTTCAAGGATAATATTCAGCTTCAGCCAACAAAAACCCAAAGCCAGATTAGAGTTTGAAGGCCAAACAGGCAAAAGGCTGATTCCCTAAAGCCAGAGTGAAGTATTGGGTTGAACATAGGTATAAAGAATTGATGTTTTATTCTCCCTATACAGCAAGTTAATCCTATCAGGAATAAGTATCGATTTACATTTCACATCTAACTTTCTTAGCTCTGTCAAATTTAATGAATGTTGATGCAGATATTGATTTCTCCAGCAAAAGGAAATTAACAGGACATTGTCCAATTTTGACCTTTAGTTAATGAGGCATGTATACATCAAAAGCCTTTTAGAACATGTTTTTGATCAGCCACAGAGCTTCAAAAGCAGCCTTATGTACAAAAAAAATCAACTTTTAATGATCCCCCAAACTCATAATTACTGTAGAGACAGGGCTCAACAAATACAAAAGGGGGCAGTTCCCTTGCCATAATCTAGGCAACGAGAAATCTTCAGTGGCTTGCAGAATGTGGAAAATGGGATATGTATACTTATAATTCAAATACTATCTTTTTACAAAGCCCTGAGGGGAATTTATTTAATAGCAATCGTGAACAAAACCTCTGGCTGGGTACCTTTATGTCTGGAAATACGTCCCAGCACATGTTTGTTTAAATCAGTGCTACTGAAAAAAGCTTGACTTTAGTTTTGATGTCCTTTTGGGCAAAAACTCAGTTCTAAATCATTGAAAAGAAATGGCATACGATGCATTTCTGTTGATCTGCTGCTTCTAATTATTTCAGTTCATTTCTTCTCCACTGTGTGCTTTGTCTAGGGGATTTGGGTGCATGTAAATAAATAAATATCTGGATCCTGTACATTAACGTCCTTACATCCAAACTAACCACAGCAGGTAAAGAATTGGGATCAAATGTTCCATTTAAGGTCAACTTTTTTTAACATAAACTCTGAGAAACTTCTTTATTTGTAAAGATGTAGTATTGTAGTTCTTACATCAAACTGTTCAAAAGCAATAGCTTTATTAAACAATACAACTTGTTAGGTAAAAGTGTATGACAATGCTATTTTTTGGTAAAAAAAAATTCCGATAGCCCAAAGTTGAAGTTATAGGCGTAGGATTATAAGAAAGTCCATCAAATTGTATTGAATTAATAGACTTTGAAGTTGTTCGCAATTGTTGGCTTGATACCTCCCCTTGTTTAAGCTATGGATTTCTCAAACTCAATGGGCTCAAAGTCAAATGGAGTTCAGAGGTATTATGAAACTGGCAAAGAAAAGAGAAATAGAAAGTGGTAGACAAGAGACCAGGTCCAAGCAAATTGGTCGTTCATAGTGCAGCTACAAAGCAAGCCTCAGATAAATGGAGGAAAATCATTATCCATTTTGCAAAAATGTTCAAATGAGTTCCTTAGCTACTGAACAACTCCAGTTTTATTTTTAATTTATAAAAATAATAAAACTCTGGTTTCTCTTCAAATTGTATATGTTTTTCAAGATGTATATGGCTTGAGATTATGTATACCTGTAAGTTAAACTGTGCAGGAACATGCCCTTTTCTTAAATAAATTCACTTGGTCAGTGCATATAGTGTTCTGAATCCTAAGTTATAGTAGAAAGTGGACTGGTGAGCCTTTTATACATATTCCTGAATATTGGTTCTTTCAAGTCTTTTTTCTTCATTTAAAAGAGACTTTATTTATTTATTTTTAGACAGAGGGCAAGGGAGGGAGAAAGAGAGAGAGAGAAACATCAATGTGTGGTTGCCTCTTGCACGCCCCCTACTGGAGACCTGGCCCACAACCTAGGCACATGCCCTCACCAGGGATTGAAACAGCAGCCCTTTGGTTCATGGACTGGTGTTCAATCCACTGAGCCACAGTAGACAGGGCTTTTTCCTCATTTTTTAGTTTAATTGCAATCATGATCTCTTTTCAAATTCTGATTTTTAGTCTCTGATCTGTATAATAAATATAGATGCAATTGAAAACAGGATAGAAGAAATTGACATCTTTTACAACTTTGTATAGCAAATAAATTTTTAAATTTTATAAGAAAATAATTTTAAATAAAAAATGTGTATTTAAGGCATCAACAATATTTCAGGGTTAAGCCCCATTTCTGCTCTTTCCCTTACATCTGATTACTTTAGCTGGGTAAAAATAGCTGAGGTCAGCACTTCTTAACTAAGAAATTCCAATCTGTAACAGATTACCATTATATTTTCTAAAAAGTAGATTTAAATAATAGTTTTGTGTGGGGGAGAAATATAAGCAGTAGAAACAAATTATCAAATCAAGTTTGGAATGTTTGTCTTTAGAAGTCTTAAAAAAGTTAAGAAGTCATATGGAATAATAAAACTGTGGTCTCTCCTGAAGCAGAGAATGCACCATATAACTTCTTGAGAGTCTTTCAAGTTCAGCGAAGCTATAATTTTATTTCTTAAATGTACAAGCAATATGTAAAAACCCTTTAAGAATGATGGGATTGAGAATGATTTTATTTTTACTATAATGATATTGTGTAGTCACATGATGTTCTTCCCTCTAAGGATCTTAGAGAGCTTTCTTGACATTTTCTAATTGCCTCTTCTTGTATCTCTCAGAAGCGTGCATAAGGCAAAAGCTATTTTTTCCACATTGTAGGCACAGCAAAGTTGAGTGCCTAGGGATTAAGAAAAAATGTGTATCTATACTTTGAACACTTGAGTATTCAAATTAACAAAAGATTTGCTGTACTTCTACTAAGGAAGAATTTACAGCAAATGTAGCTGCATATAGTCTTTGAGAGGAAAGAAGAAAAACTCGCATTTTTGGAGAGAGCAGTCTAGGGTTGCATGCATGTTACTGGTTGATTTTATGTGCCACAAGGATCTAAGGGTGATTCTGAAGGCAGCTATCAGGAAAAAGTCCAAATCAAAACCAATGGATTGGTCCTAGTTCTATGTAGTATAGATTTCATTAATCTCAGCTAGTTATTTTGTTGTAGGTATAAAGTGGTGATTTTGTTAGTCCCATCAAAATGCATCAAGGGGAAGTGAAAGCATGAAAAAACTAGGAATGACAACACAAGGCCAAATTCGGGCGGACAAGATCTATTTGTGCTTGGATGTGCCACACACTGTAACTGAAATGGTGTATTTTATCCTCGCAATAACCTTTATGTAGGTATAGAAATTGAGGTTTGGTCAAATAATTTTATGAAAATCATGAGTATTTATCAACAAAGACTGTTTTTGCTTAGGTTTTTTTTTTCTGTCTTACAAATTATGTTTGATTTAAAGTTTGAAGTTATTGGAGGGGGGTTGTAGTCATTGAGAAATATGTGTTTTAGTTTTATATTCCATTCTCCCTTTGAAGACTTGAGGTAAAAATGCCACAAAAATATAAGACAAATAAGAAAGTGTCCTACTTTTTCTATTATATTTTTGTCAACTTTTTAAAAAATTTTTTCTTTAAAGAATGAAACAAATGTAATGGAGAAGGAAGTGCGTGTTAAGCAGCTGGAATATCTGACCTCAAATCCAGTGGAATAACAATCTTCTAAAATTACAAGGGGATAAATTCTGCACTTGTGTGGTGGTGAGAGAGGGATAAAGATGCACACAGAGCAACTTAGAAAGAGAAATGATAAATTGATATGTAGGTAGGTAGGTAGCTAGCTAGCTAGCTACATAGATAAATACAGCTGTGAAATAAGAAAGTCCCATTTCATGTACGGCCCAATAGCTCCTATAAAACCAACCCTGTCAGATAAATTCTAGATTTAAATTCTAAATATAAATTCTAGAAAAAAAAGACTGCCTAATACACCAGAAAGTGCACCAAAAAAAAAAAAAAAATGAATGTAGGAGAAACATTTGGAGAGAAGGAATTTTAACTGGTAGAATTGTGTCCCCCAAATGATATATTCAAGTTCTAATCTCCAGTACCTGAGATTGTGACCTTATTTGGAAATAGGGTCTTTGCAGATATAATCAAGTTAAGATGAAATCATCCCTAGCTGGTATGGCTTGGTGGATTGAGTGCTGGCCTGCAAATCATAAGGGCCACTGGTTCGATTCCCAGTCTAGGGCACATGCCAGGGTTGCAGGCCAGATCCTCAGTAGGGGATGCACAAGGGGAAACCACACATTGCTGTTTCTCTCCCTCTCTTTCTCCCTCCCTTCCTCTCTCTAAAATAAATAAATAAAATCTTTTTTAAAAAAGTTAAGATGGAGTCATACTGCAATTAATAATTTCCTTGAAAGAAGAGGGAATTTTTGACAAAAAGATACACAGGGTAAACAGCGTGTGATGATGGAGGCAGAGATTGGAGTGATACTTCTACAAGCCCAGGAACATCAAGGATTACTGGCAGCCACCAGAGCTGGGAAAAGGCATGGAAGGATCCTCCCCCCGAACATTCAGAGAAAGGAACTTCCTGATGACCCTTAGATTTTGGACATCTTGCCTCCAGACTGTGAGAAAGTAAGTATTTTAAGCTACCATATTTAAGGTAATTTATATGGCAATATTAGGAAACAAATAGAAATGATACTGAGTTTCCTATATTACAGCTGTTGTCCTGAGAGTAGTCCCTACTGTCTAATGTAGGACAGCTATAACTCCAGTAGAAAAACCTCAACATTACTAGATTGATGAATCAGAACACAGTTTAGTGCAACCACATACCTTGGAAAGTGAAAGCATAAATTCCAGACAGGAAGGACTCAGAGGCAGGGAGGCTCAGATTCCATATGCACTCTTCCCAAGTCACTGGCTGACCTCTGTGTGACCCATATAGGAATCAAATGCATGCTTTGTGCAAACAACAAACAACCCTAGCAAGACTAAAGTGAATGAACAGCTAGGGAAATAAAACAGAGTTTTCAGTTTGAATTGAGCCAAGGTAGCAACCTGCAAAAACAAACATAGAACTCTTAAAAGTACAAGTGGCAAACGCAAAGCCCATGGGCCGAATCCAGACCTCCACCTTGTTTTATCCTGCCTGGCACCTTGTTTCCACCCAGCAGCAGCAGCAGCCAAGCTCTTGCTTAACTGTTAAGGAGTAGTTACATTTATACAGTCCTAAAATTACATTTGGCTCTTTGAAGGCAACCACAAGGCTGATGTGGCCCCCGGTGAAAATGAGTTTGACGCCCCTGCTTTAGAGGAACATAAGGTCCAGAGTTTCAATGAGATGTCATTCACAATGTCCATGATACAGTCCTAAAGGACTCAATATAAGAAGAAATAAGAAAACATAAGCCATTGTATACAGAAAAGATGACGAATAAAGACCAATTCTATTAATAGATATTGGAATTAGCACATAAGCAGCTATTATTTGTATGCTTAAAACTATAGAAGAAACCTCATATGGACAGACATAAAAACTACAGAAATCTAATGGAAATTATAGAATTGCAAAATATAATATTTAAAATAAAAAAGTTACTGGATGCAATTAACAGCAGAATAGAAATGACATAGGGAAGATTCCATAAATCTGAAGATAACTCAAGAGAAATAAAGAACATGGAAAAAGACCAAAAATGAACAGCACTTTCAAAGACTGGTGAGATGATTCAAAAGATCTACCAAATATGTAATTACAGTGTCAAAAGAGAGGAGAGAAATAATAGATCAAAAATATGTTAGAAGAAATAATGGCTGAAAGTTTACTGAATTCAATGAAATACATACAATTACAGATCCCAAAACCTCTGCAAACCCCAAGCAGAATTAACACAAAGAAAATATCACTTCACCATATCATGGTCAAACTATTGTATTTATTTTCATGTAAATTTTAAAATGTCTGTCAATTTCTTAAAAAAATCTGGATTTTAATTGGGGTTACTTTGAGTTTTTAGATAAAGTTGAGAAGTAATTATAACAATTTTGAGACTTTCAACATGTGAACAAAGTACCCATCTTCTTTATTTATATTTTCTTTAATTTCTATTAGCAATATTTTAAAGTTTCCAGTGTATATGTCTTCCATATGTTTTGTTAAATTTAGTCTTAAAAACTTTATGTTTTAATATGTTTAAATGTCTTTATTTTCTTTTCAATTTTCAATGGGATATAGCTAGCATATAGAAATATGGTTGATCTTTAAGGATTATTTTAATATATTGATTATGTTATTACAGTTGTCCCATTCCCCCCCTTTCTTCATCTCCACCCTATACACCCTCTCCTACCCCATTTCCCGCCCTAGTTCATGTCCATGGGTCATACATATAAGTTTTTTGTTCAAAGAACTTCCCTAGAAGTTCTTTGCTTCTATGTGTCCTATACTATTCTTAACCTCCCCCTGTCTATTTTGTACCTACCATTTATGCTTCTTATTCCCTGTACCTTTTCCCTCACTCTTTCTTCTCCACCTCCCTACTGATAACCCTCTATGTGATCTCCATGTCTGTGATTCTATTCCTGTTCTATTGTTTGCTTAGTTTGCTTTTGCTTTCATTTTTTGGGTTTTTTTTTTTTTTTTTTTTTAGGTTCAGTTGTTGATAGTTGTGAGTTTGTTGTCATTTTACTGTTCTTATTTTTTATCTTCTTTTTCTTAGATAAGTCCCTTTAACATTCTATATAATAAGAGTTGGGTGGCAATGAACTTCTTTTACTTAACCTTATCTGGAAAGTACTTGATCTGCCCTTCCATTCTAAATGAAAGCTTTGTTGGGTAGAATAATCTTGGATGTAGGTCCTTGCCTTTCATGACTTTGAATACTTCTTTCCAGCCCCTTCTTGCCTGTAATGTTTCTTTTGAGAAATCAGCTGATAGTCTTATAGGCACTGCTTGGTAGGTAATTGTCTCCTTTTCTCTTGCTGCTTTTTAAGATTCTCTCCTTCTCTTTAATCTTGAGTAATTATGATGTGCCTTGGTGTGTGCTTCCTTCAGTCCAACTTGCTTGGGGCTTTCTGAGCTTCCTGGACTTCCTGGAAGTCTATTTCTTTGCCAAATTGGGGACGTTCTCCGTCATTTTTTCAAATGAGTTTCAAGTTTTGCTCTTACTCTTCTCCTTCTGGAACCCCTATGATTCAGATGTTGGAATGTTTAAAGTTTCCCAGGTAGTTCCTAAGCCTCTCCTCCTTGTTTTGATTTCTTGTGTCTTCATTCTGTTTTGGTTGAATGTTTATTTCTTCCTTCTGGTCCAAACCATTGATTTGAGTCCTGCTTTCCTTCCTGTCACCATTGTTTCCCTGTACATTTTCCTTTATTTCACTTTTCATAGCCTTCACTTTTTCCTCTATTTTGCGACCATACTCAATCAGTTGTGTGAGCATCCTGATTACCAGGGTTTTAAACTCTACAGCTGAAAAGTTGGCTCTCTCTTCATTGCTAGGTTGTATTTTTTCTGGAGTTTTAATCTGTTCTTTTATTTAGTCCATATTTTTTTTGTCTCAGCACACCTGTTATACAGTAAGGGACAGAGCTTTAGGTATTGGCCAGGGTGGAGCAACCCACAATTGCTGGGTTGTGGTGTTGTATGTGGGGAAAGGGTCTGAAAGGGAACAATGCTGCTTGCTCAGCTCTGCGCAGGCATTCAGTCACTTCCTCTGCTACCCACAAGTAAATTAAGCACTTCTGGTGTCGATTCCTGGATGGGTGGTTTTGTGTATGTTCTAGGACCCTGTTGGTCTCTCCAAGGAACTGTCTTATGAGGCTGGGAGCTTCCTCAGCCACTTCAACCCCCACAGAATTTTTCAGTCAGAGGTTTTGAGGCTTTTCCCCCCATGCTGGAACCCTGGGTTGTGCAGCTTGTCTCACTCCCCAGTTGTTCTTCATGGTTTATCCACATGAAAATATGGGACTGCCACTCTACCAGCTGCTGCCCTGCCGGGCATTCTCTCCACCCCAGCTGCCCATCTCCACCCCTTCCACCAGTCTGGATGAATGTTTCTTCTTTAACTCCTTGGTTGTCAGACTTCCCTATAGCTCGATTTTCTGGCAGTTCTGGTTGGGTTTTTTTTATTTTTAAATCTGTTGTTGTTGTTATTCTTTTGGCTGCACAAAGAGGCACAATGTATCTACCTACGCCTCCATCTTGGCCGGAAGTCTAATTTCTATGTTTAAAAGCTGTCTAGTTTTTGTTAATTTGCCATAGCAACCATGGGAAGCCGTCATCATATGGCATATATATTTCATTTTACTTGTAATCTCTGTCTTTCCCATTCTCTTTATCTTTTCCTTTTCAAGTCTGCTAATTTGTTCACTTTCTTACAACTCTTGAAAGCTCTGCTCCATTTTTTTCTTATTAGTTTTCTTCCTTTTTTAAATCCTCACCTACAGACATCCTTATGACTTTTAAAGAGAGAGAAAGGGAAAGACATTGAGGGAGAGAGAGAGAGCATGGGAGAAAAACAGCCATGTGAGAGAGAAACATTAATCCATTACCCTCCATGTGCACCCAACAGGGTTTGAACCAGAAACATAGGTACTCGGAGTGGGAATTGAACTCACAACCTTTTGGTGTTCAGAACAATGTTCCAAGAAACTGAGCCACCCTGCCAGGGTTTTTATTGCTTTTTCTTTCTGTTGCAATTGTTATAATTGCTATTTAACCATCTTCGAGTTTACTGATTTGTTTTACTGTGCCATGTCCAGTAACTTTTAAGCAAATTGATGAAATTATTTATGTCTGATATTTTGTTTTTCATTTCTAGCATTTTCATTTAACTCCTTTGTGTATTGTAATCACTATGCTGAAATTCCCCATCTGTTCACGTATGTTACTTATCTTTTCTAGTATATCATTTAACATTTTACTTAGAGTTATATTTTAAAAACTGGGTCATTTCTGACTGTTTTGGTTGATTGCTTTTTGCCTCTTGACAATCAGCTGTTTTTTTTCTTGCATTTTATTTTTGTCTAGTTTCTCATAAATTTTTATTGGGTGCTAGGCATGGTGTATAAAACAGTAGCAGAGACTGAGTGAAATAATATTTATTCTAATAAATGGGCATGCCTTTTCTTCTGTTAAGCCATTAGTGCACTTGGTTCAATCATTCTAGTCTGTATTTATACGGTATTTGGTTTTATTGTTGCTCTAGTTATTTCCATCTACCACAGACTTCAAATTCATCCATTGGTAGACCGCTGCTACTTTTGTTTACTCTGAGGCCTGGAGTGCTAAAGAATTTTCTTTGTATTTCTGCTTCCCCCTAGATTTCAGCAAGGTCTCTCACTATATTTTTGCTTTTTCCTCAGGGTATATTTCTGTTGATTTGTACTTAATGCAGGGCTTGTGGTAGGTATGGAATATTTGTCAGCATTTTTATTTCTTTGCTGTTGGGAAACAGCCTCTGCCTTCTATTCGAATGTAGGGTCTAGCCACAGGGGTGTCCAACCTGCAGCCCATGAGATGCATGTGGCTCAGGATTGCTATGAATGTGGCCTAACAACATATCGTAAACATATTTAAAACATTATGAATTTTTTTGCGTGATTATGTGTCACAATGTATTTAACGTGTGGCCCAAGACAATTATGCTTCCAGTGTGGCCCAGTGATGCCAAAAGTGTGGACACCCCTGGACGAGTGGGCACTTCACACCCATCCCATGCCAGTATGTCAGTGAAACTCTGCCCTGTGTTGGTGGGAACCTTTGATGAGAGTGATTTTTCTGCCCTTCTTTTAAGAACAGATTTTCCCCTTGTACCAGTGAAGACTCCTAGGTGCCAGCTGTTTTCCTGTCCTTTTTAGTGGCAGGTGTTTTGCATCATGACAGTGTACCGTGAAGGCTGGTTTTATACCTTTCTCTTGGTTACAGCATATCTATACCTCAATCAAGGTAGGGACAGGGAAGGTGAGAGAATATTTTCTCTTCCCCTAAAAGCGGATAACTTTTTTTCTCACATCCAAGTGGGGTCTATGGCTGGGTATTGGTAGCTGATGATAATCTTGTAGTCAGGTAGGGCTTAGAACATAGACAAGCTTCTTCCAGGTAGAACTTCCCCATCATCAAGCTGAGACAGAACCTGTACATCTGTGCTACAACAGATATTTGTCTCAGGCCACTTGACTTTATCCGAATCTTTTATATGAACACCCAGTAGAAGCCAGTGGATAATGGCTGGCTAGGGGGTGCAGACAGCCCTTTGAGTGGTACTTCTGAAGAGTTTAAACTAGCATTTTAACTCCTACTCAGTCTCTAATAATTAGTTAATATTTTATTCATAGTTTCCTTGCCCATCTTCATGGCAACTTTCTTATCTTCCCATACTTGCCAGAGATAAAATATTAATATGACCTATCTTTCCTTGGAGGGTCTTATTACCTTTTAGAATTTAGTTTACCTAGTTGCCTTGTGATTTTAGTACTGTGATGAACTAAAAATTATGAATGTTTAAGATTAGACCGTTCTTCTTATTACTAGGATAAAAATGGTATTCTCTTGTAGCTTTCTACATCCTTAGTGTAAGTGGAAATCTGTGTAAATTTTTAACATACACGTTTAAGTATATATGCTTTTCCTCTTTGCATCAGAAGTAATCCATATCTGTGTCAGCAATAATAGATTATAGCCTAAAATTTCACTGCCTTTTTAACACTCACACTACAGGTATATTTTAGAAGGGCAACAGATATTCTCAAATTTATTTTCACACTAGGATACAGTCTCATCTGCAATTTCTTGATTTATTGTGACAGAGAAAGTTAACTGAATGTGAGTAATAAAGTGAACATAACTTTCATTACTAGAGAATGGACTCAATCACTTTTTCATAAATCCTGTTCAGTTTTTTTTTTTAAAGTATTATCTGAAGGGGTAGATTCTGACCTCATGTGATTTCTTCCTATTCAAATATTTTATTTTCTTACTGGAAAAAGTAGTACATAGCTTGTTTTTAATAGCATTTTAAGCTTTTTTCAAAACGATTAACGTTTATGCTCTGATTGGATCATTACCAACCCTACATGATGGGTCTAGAAGATATCCCTGCCCTCCTTTTACAGTGTAAGGGAACATAAACCCAGAGATGGCACTAGTCAGTGCTGTAGATGGGAATAGACTGTGCTCCCTTTGAGCAACCCTGATTCGGTTCTTTTCTGCAGTATTTCTACAGTTTGATGTTAAATTTTGGAAACTGAAAAAAAATATATATCTAATGAAGAAATCTAGTCATGTGTATGTGTGTTCCGAACAAAAGGAATGTTGTTTAATAGATAGAATTTATACCCCCAATGAATGTGGACCTACAGAGTGTTATCCAGACATCCTCCTTCCCATCTCAGGGGCTCCACTATGGAATGTGTCTTAGAGTTCACGTTGAAGAATCTCCCATTCCAACCTCATAGATTTCATCACAGGTATTTGAATACAAGACAAGAGCTTAAATTTGGAAGTGGACACTCACGCTGCTAATATTTTTTCTTGAAACTTAATTAGACAATTTTTTGGATCAGACAGGCCCTGAAAGTCTACCAACTCTTAAATATCTCAGCCTTTTACTTTAAACCTATCGTGTTATTCATATATTTGCAACCTCCTAAACCCAAATATTCCTGAATTAAACCACAGGAGATTAAGATATACAGTATTCTGCCAAAGGCATTTTAAGTTTTTTCCATTTTTTTTCCACAGGGTTTACAACATTTAAAATAACAACTAGCCTCCTTTTTTTCTTTACCTATAAACAGAAACTTACAGCAAAAAGCTTGAATGTAAGGCTTTGTGTCCTAGCAGTGACTGAGTGTGGCTGGACTGGAAATAGTGCCTGTGCTATTACGGTGTTTGTGTATTGAGCTCCTGGCGGGGCAGTCCTGGCATTAGAAAAAAAGAATTCCATCTATAGAGTATTTTTTTTCCAGGAATTATCAGTGCCAGGCATGGTTTTAAGTTACATTTTAACAGTGAGGTGGGGAGACATTGCCCCAGATGGTGGACGTAAAAAGTGCAATAAATTTTAATGAAGCAAATAAGTCACTAATAACCCCACTGCTAACACTGCTATGTTTAGGGACAACCTTAATAAAGGAAAATTAAAAAGGCACATGCAGCCCTTAAACAAGTGCCTAAGAAGCCTCATATGATTTACTAATTCAGCTATTCACACTCTGATTACACAGCCCCTGGTCATCTGCTCAAGTACAGCTGCTCCGTGTAAAATAAATAAATAAATAAGTTTATGGACCACCAGATGTCCCAGCCTGAAATCTGTGCTGATAGATTTCAGGTCACTTGAAGTTCAGGAAGATTTCCTAAATATACATATGTTTTTGGTAGCAACACTCCTTTGGAAACCATACATGTAGAATTTTGTTTTTTCTAAGTCAGAGCCCAAAGATAACTTCATGTTCCCTTTGAGGTGTAAGATCTCTACTAATGGGTGTATTTTGTGTGAAGCAGAATCTAACAGATAGGCTATTAGTCCAGGATTCTGGTAAAGGACATATGGGACTTTTTCACTGTTCATTAAATCCCTGGCAGAAGATTCCTGAGGTTAGGCATCATTAAGTTTTTACCAACTCAAACAACTAAGTTGAATGTGGTAACTGAGTAATGTTTTCTAGTTGAGGTAACTGATGCCCAGGGAGGTTGTATGACTCACCAACAGTACACAGAGCATAGAACAGAACTAAGAATCAAACACAAGCTTCTTAGACCAGATTAGGTAATAATGTGCATACATAGTGTATAGGTCTAATAAGGTACTAATACATTATTACATGCACACAAAAATAGGAAAAAAAGATGAGATAATAATGAGATGAAAGATATTTTAAATGCCTTGTTAAATGTGATAGTTGAACTGTTCTTTGTTAAAATCTTATAGAAGAGTATATAGTTAAAGCAAGTCTCATTATTAACCATGGTGGATGCCTATATCTATTACAAATAATCTGCCTCATAATATTAATTCTAGGGTACCAATTTTTTATCAAATCTGATTATACCATTGTTTATGCTTCCTGAAACAGTTGATGAAGAGCTCCATCTCTTATTGTGTGCTATAACTACATGATGTGTATTATTTTAAAAAGATTTTATTTACATATTCTTGAAGAGAGGGGAAGAGAGGGAGAAAGAAAGGGAGAGAAACATCCATCAGTTGCTTCTCACAGGCTCCCATTTGGGGACCTGGCCAACAACCTAGGCATGTGCCCCAACTAAGAATCAAACCAGTGACCTCTCAGTTTGCAGAATGATACCCAACACACTGAGGCACACACCAGTCAGGGCTGATTTATATTGTTTTTGACACAGACTTACTCCTCAGGACTCTTTTTAAGCCACTTGCCATTTCATAAGGATTTAGTTTAGTTAAAGGAGGATAGTATCATTTAAAATTCTAGTTAACTAGGAACATGAAAATTGCAATATATCACACAAATTTTAAAGCCAACACCTGTGTGTAGATCCCACTGGCCATCCCTCTGTGGGGCAGACACTTTCGTACCGATAATTCACCTGCTCTGTAATACCTGAGGTGAGCAGCAGATGGATGGTTCATATATTGCGTACATTTCCCTATTGCACCTTATCCCTTTCTTGTACTTAAAGATAAATGTGAACAGAGGTTCTGTTTTTTTCTCACACTCAACTTCAAAGATTATTACCTTGGCACATAAACTATCTCAAGGCAGAGTCAGCACCATTAAGAAATCCACAGTCCTTAATACAATGCCTCATATCCGATGCTCTACTTCTTCCAATAAAATATTCTTGTCAACATATTCCAGTTACTCTCTTGTGAAAATCCAAAATTGCATGTGATGCTGAATCACATATTCCTGAACTACTTGATACAGATTAGAAACAACATGCATCCAGGAAAAACATGAGCAACATGGCAGATTTAGGTAGAGTTTGGTCATTATGTCATTTAATGTAGACTTATGTAGACTTGAAGATTTTAGCCAAGTCTGATGAAGGGGAAAGCTTAAATTCATACAGTTTGTAGGTTTTTTGCAATCTACGCTTGAACTCAGAGTATTACATGACAACTATTGGCTATACATCAGAGTACTTCGACAGCATGTTTGTTTTTTAAGCAGGATTTTTTTTAGTCCATATGACTTTTCATTTTGACCATAAACTTGTTTGTATATTTAGATCGTTCTTCCTTTACCTTTGTTGCTAAACAAAACTATGTCACTGCATTCATGCGAGACAATGATCCAAACAGATGCTCTGCTCTTCCTGCATCTCTCCACAAATCCAGAGTCTAGACAAAGCCTGTTTTTACTGGTTACCAGTGAGACTTTTAATACAGATGGGAACCGTGTCCCATGGAACTTAAAGTGCCCTGCCTCAGACTTCTGCATGGTTTCATCTGTTACATTAACCCTCAGGGTGGAAAAAGAAAGGAAGTTGCGGTTTTTCTTGAATTTTTTGTATATTAAGATATTCTTGATATTCTTTTAAATTATTTACACTCTTTTTGCTTTCCCCAATCAGTCTCTCCAAACTTTTCCCCCTAAACCTCTGAGTTAAATTTCACCAATGCACATATGCCCCAGGATCCTTTCATTTTAAAACTGTTTAAAGATTTAACACACACACACACACACACACACACACACACACACACACACACACATTTGCTTCTGTATAGCATACTGATGAAAATTCAGAACAAACCATACAGTCTTCTGAAGTGTTTTATCTCAAACGCAGGTATTTTGAAGAATGAGAGCCTAAGAAGTCTGTGATATTGTAATATAAAAGCAATGTGTAATGTAAAACTTATTTTACCGTACTTTTAATAAAAGTGATTTTAAATCTGGGTGATGAGGAGGATCGGAAGAAATTTTATATCTCTCCTATTTTGAGATATAAAACTTTCAAGATAATATTTCAAAAACAAATGATCTAGTCTGTCATTCACTTGTATTATTCACAGTCAAGAAGTGAGGAATACAATGCTTTTCAAATAAAACTGCACTGAAAATCCAACCATTACAGGAGATCTAAGTAGAACTGTTATTAGAACCGTCAGGGATGGAAGGTTTTCGATATGGTAGGTATTTTTCTGAGTTTGGAGCCAGGTGAAGATGAGCTCACAGAATTAGAGAGTACACAATCAGAATCTTATTCGTGGGGGTTTCTCACACCTTCCGCTTAGACATGTTTAATTAGCTGTAGCTTGTTGTGTTTATTTGGTACATTTGGTTACAAATAGGAAAAAAAGGTCTTTTCATCTCTTTTTATCAGTAGTCCCCCAAAGCCAAGGCAGGTGTCTGTGGGATTAAACATAATTGCAAAGGGAGAGGGAGAGAGAAGAAGGCAGCTAGATAATAATTCCCACCAGAGCTGGAATTCGAGAAGGGGAGCAGGTGTTGCAAGAGGCCCCATGTATCTGACTAATTTAAGCCGAGATGTTGTGTAAAGGCCTACATATTCATCCTTTCAACGGGGAGGGCACTGGTCGTCTGTGAGTACAAAGACAGCCCGTCGGAGTGATGCCAGGATGGCCGGCTTCAGCACCATGGCTACCAGAGTAACTAGACCCTGCTTCTCACTGCTGCTTTTGTTGGGTGGCAGCCACAGGAAACAAAGTGCCACTTCTTACCATTGTACAGGCACATGCATAATCATCCTCCGTTTGGCTTATCATCATGAATTAGCAATTACTCTATTATTAGATGGAAGAGCAGCAGCAGGTGACAAAGCACCACAACTTCAAGTTTATATTTCTGAACCGCTTTATTTAGTTTTTCAGTTTTGGATTGACTTCTTCAGCTAGTGTATTCCTATTGTGCAGAAAATTCTATGATCCCATAGAAAAGCAGTTTTCTTTCTCAATTTGGAGGATCTGACCCGTGGTTGGGCTGGAGGGGGAAGAAAGCACTAAAGAAATATGGACAAAAAGGTCCTTCTTCAACTCAGAGAACACCTGGACTACACAAAGGAGACACAAACCTTAAAGCTCTCACCCACCCACTGTGCCAAAGCAGCTTCCCATCACAGGCTGCCTCTTCTCAGCCTCTAGGACTCTGTCTGGACTTTTCATTGAAGAGACATCATTTACTGAAACTTTTATAATGCCACTTTTTATTTAGTTGAACCCACAGTTCTCTAGCATTTAGAGAATGAGAGGAGAACTGGAAGATTTTAGTTCTTTTGACTCTGGGCTTTCTAAACACAATGAATGGAAAGGATTTTAATAGTAACTGATAATAAATTATTTCAATGAATCTTAAAACAAGGAAGTTTTTTAAATAGATCTCAGAAAGAAGAAAGTCCTACTTTTAAATCTGGGTTACATTTTTTTCAGACCTTGGAGGAAAATTATACACACACACATATTTAGGATGACAGGAGGGTGTATTAATTTAGGCCCATTATTAGCACTTTGGCATGTAGGATATGTCATGGCATGTTAAGGGAAATGAAAATAAATTTTTGAAGGATTAAAGAGCCATTTCTGAGGGTACTAAATAAAGACAGACCCGTTTGGACAGATGGGTCTGAGAACACAGAGTAAATTAAGGAATATCTCTGCATTTGTAAAACAGCAAACTGAATGGAGAAAAAATTCACTTTAAGGAAACTGTTAGAATATACTGGTTCTATTCAGGGATACTAATTATGTATCAGTAATAAGAGACAGGGACAGAGATGAGATTATCAAGAAGGAACTTGTCTTGCAAATTAGCCTATCGGGGATTTTGAACCAAGATTCTGAGAAGGACTCTATGCAATGTAATTAAAATTAGTGAAATGATAGGGTTCATCAACCACTTGGAGTTCTATACAAAATAGAGTAAAAATCATCTCTGTTTATGGCCTGATAAAACATTGCAATAACTGTGGCAAGAGGGCCCTTCTGCTCTTTTAGGAAAGCACTGAGTGGGGCAGGGGCAGGCCATCTGTGATAAGACTAATAGCAGCAATAAAGAGAAGAGTGGACTAAGTCATAAGGCGGTGTGACAGGAGCACCATCCACGAGTGTGAAAGTCAATTAACACAAAGCCTGAAGAAGCTCCATGGAAAACTCAGAGAAGAAACAGAAAAGGAAATATCAGACACCTGGTACAAGGGGAATAACCATACTGGGATTCTTTCAAGAAGGATAGGCTGAAAGTTACAGCAATTATTCTAGAGGGGTTTGAAAACGGGGCAATTTTCATCATTAACTTTATCCTACTTGGACCTACAAGTTAGTCAAATGTGAGAAAGTCAAGTTACCTATACTTGCAGTACATATGGCCTGTGTATTTTTATGTAAAGTGTGAAATAGTTATGAATGCTTTGAATAGTTAAGGATGCTTTTACAGAATGAGCTCTGCCTTATTCTAGTAGAAATAATCTTCTGTGCTTAATATTCAGTATCAGGAACAATGATCATTTTATTCAGAATCTCTGTAAATCATTGATTTCAACCTTGGAAGTAGAGTGAAGAAATTTCAGAAAGCATCCTGGAGAAGGAGATGGCATCCATTAACTTATTTCCACCTAGTCAGTGAGGTGAACTGGCATTTGGGAATGAATCTCAGATTGGAAGTAGCTGTCAGGCAGCTGAAGCGAAGTTTGGACTTTGAAACAAGGAGGATACAGAATTTTAGATATTTGCCAACTCTCAGTTCAGCCCCTTAACTCAGAAAGTTGAATTCCACAATAATTGCAGGTATCTTGGCTGTGTGGCTACACGCCCAGGCCTGGACATGGAGTGCATGACAATGACAAGAAATAGAGAAGAATTAACAGGTGCCAATACTTGCAGGTCACAGCTCTAGGCACATCCTAAAACAAGTGTGTTTGTCAGAAGCACCTCGGTGTTGGGGGATCTGGTTATAAATGTCTGCATTCACGAGGCAAGATGGGGCCTGCAGGGACAGCAGGGGAGTCAAGAAGCAGCTTTAGTCTCCAAATGGGATCATGAAAGATTTCATGGAGTGGTCTATGTAAAGCTTTTGGCACTGCGTAGTTCTTCCTGCATGAAGGTATCAGCCAGGTATCCCGTGGCAGGCCCGGGGCTGTTATGACACAGCAGAGCCAAGGGGCAGGAAGATGATTTAGATGTGAAGCAGAGGACACTGAAAACACCTGGGATCTCCTGGCTACACCAGTTTGCTCACCACTGTTTCTCAACGAAATACTCTCACTAGAGTAATAGCTGCTTCCAAGTCTTGTATAGCATTCCCTTTTTACTTTTAAGTTAGAGCCATGCAGGGAAAAGGTATCTGGAAAATGTAATTCACGGCCTAACCACACTAACATAACACAATTTGGAAGAGTCTCCCATCAACCTGACACCCTTACATACCTCTTTTAATCACATTTAACTCACAAATACAGAATAGCAAAATTGATCTAACATGGTAAGTCATTCCTAGTATAACCAAAACAAATTTACTTTCTACCCCCAAAAGGATAAAGTCAGTTTATTTTTCTTTGGGTGATATTCATTTTTCCTCTAGCTGAATCACACATCAGTTTTCATATCTTATAAATTAAATATTGAGATATACTATATTAATTGCTAACATGCCTTAGAATAGAGTCATCATTTCTGTAATCGGTCATGTGGTCATTCAACATTTGGTATTTATAGCGTTCTCGCAATACCCTTCTTTTATTCTCTTTGCCCTAAGAGAGTAACTTAGTATGCTTTCCTTGCTGTGTGGGGTGATTCAAAACTTTCATTGGCTGAAGTATCTGTCATTTCCGGTACTGCCCACATTGGCCTGTAGTTTGCAATTAACTCATCACAAAACATGGTAGTTGATAGAGGTGCACCAGACACACTGCTCTGTCACATATTCCTCCCTGTGTTTACTGTGCAGTAGCAATGAATTTTCCCTGCCTCATGCCTCACAGTTTAGCGGTATGCGAAGCACACAATAACCAGGTGGCAGATTTAACTCCCAGTTTAATGGAAACAGCATGTGCCCTCTGGTGAAAGCATTTCTCCTGTGAAAACAAAGATGTCTAAACCAACAGAACCTAATATTGTGGGAACAGGAGGCAAATTTTTGCTAGTAGAAGATTAACCATAATAGTGAGAGAATCAGTCATATCCCATTTCTTGATTCCCAGACCCGTGTCTACTGGCTGTGGGAGAAACAGCACCATCATTAGGCTGCTGGTTCCAACCATGCCCTGCAGCCTGGAAGACGTTACACAGAATAGCTGGCACTGTAACTGAGCCTTTCAAAAAGACCATTTCATAATTCTAACTGTTCACCGATCCTGATGATGGAAGACATGGTAAAATCAATGTGTTCCATCAGCATAAACCCATTGCAATGCCTTAGTATAGCAGCTGGTCAGATTCAATTCATGTGTAATATCATGACAGCAAAGAGGTTTTCTGTAAATCCACAGATAGTTGCCTTGGAAGCAGTATTTTGAGCAGGAAAGGCAAACCCGCATTTAGAGTAAGGATCTATTCTAGTGAGAATGAACACTGCCCCTTCTGTGATGGAAATCATCCAACAGAACCAACCTGCGAACAGATGGCTGGCTCATACTCTGTGTGCCATATTGGGGGCTCTTTGCTGCTGGCAGTTTGGGGACTCACCACTGCCTGTCACCAGAACAGCATTGTTGAATAGCTGTCCATGTTGCTGAGTCCACACATCATGTCCATCCCTGATTCCATGGTGACTTTTTCACAAGCTCATTGTGTATGGATCGGGGTGACTGGTGACAGAGGCTGACTGACATTCACACAATGAGTCATCTTGTCCAAGATGTGCAGACATCTTCTGATGTATCTGTTTATGAGCATGTATAATGGACACAAATATCTTTTATACTCTTTCCCCTTTTGAAGAGATCTATTTATGTACTTTTCCCATAGACCTCCTTGTTATCAAGTTTCAATCATGTTCTTTTCAGTTTTTCTGTTTTTGCTGTTTTTTACCTTTTGCCAAATTGTTAACTACTGCCCATGAATTCATGGATAACTGTATATCTGGACATAACCTTTTCCAAGTAAAGTGAGAAACCATGTTCAATGCTAAACAATTTGATCATTGGAGGGATTTACCTTTTCACCATCCTACAGGGCCCCCCCCCCCAGGATGTTTCCTTAGTACTTCCAACACCTATGTTTAAATAGATTCAGTATGTTATGCACAGTCACCTGTAAATCAGAACCCAGGTTCTTCTTCAGTCAGGTTCTCCCTTGGGAGCTGTCCATGAGGCTACAGGAGATCGTTGAGAGATGTACAGCAATGTACCAACAGTAAGGCCCATGGGAACCTGAGCCACTTCCTTATGCAACTTACCTGTACCTTCAGTGCCTGCTCAAGCCCCATTTCACACACGCTGCTTCTGTCTGATGACAGAACATAGCTGTGTACATCCAACTCTACTGCTTGGCAGATCACCCCATATAGTTCACTGTGGCATCTCAATTACAGAGAAATTGAGGGGGCCGCTGACATGTGTTTCTTTTCTATCAGCTCCCAGTGACAGGCCAGAGGCTGTTTCTCAAAAGGAGGGGTATCTGAAGATGATGTAGTTTTGTCCTGAAATTGTAAGCCCTTATAGTGACTCACTATAGGAGCTTTACAAAAGTTTCATATAGCCCTGGCTCATGTGGCTCAGTGGATTGAGTGCAGGGAGTGAACCAAAGGGTTACCGGTTCAATTGCTAGTCAGGGCACATGCCTGGGTTGCAGGCCAGGTCCCCAGTAGGCAACCACACATTGATATTTCTCTCCCTGTCTTTCTCCTTTCCTTCCCCTCTGTCTAAAAATAAATAAATAAAATCTTTTTTAAAAAAAGAAAAAATCTAAAAAGATAATTTTTTTTTTAAAGTTACATGTAGCACACCCATCAGCCATTAGACACCTTGGGAACCACTGAGCCAGCTGGGTGACACAGCATGAGTGACAGGGCCACTCACACAGCAAGTTAGACCTATGAAAAATCCCTCGCTCACTTTTAGTTACATTCAAAGCTGCCATTCTTAAATATTATCCCCAAAATTGGTATATGTGGCTTTCAAAATCCAAACTGGTTCACTAGGCATTATATTTCTTCCTTAGTAATTAGGAGAACCAAATGTAGTAACCTGTCCTTCATCTTGGAAAGAATCTCAATGCCCTGGATATTTCACCAAGCTGCCAGGCCAATGAATTTTAGCCTCTTTAGTACTTCTCAGCCTCTAGCACACGTACTTCTTTCTTTCCAAAATATCCAAGACAGTTCCTACTTCCTGTCCCTGATTCCTATCACCCTAATATCAGTGGAGGGTCTGATAGGAAATCTTGTTGAAAGGAGAGGTGATCAAGGCTCCTATAGATGAGATTATGACAGAGACCTAGAGTATTGATATAGCACTAAGGTGGAACAATACAAGTGTATTTTGGGCTTTGTAAGCTGACACATATGTGTGTATACATACTTATACATATGTATACACACATGCACATATATGTAAGTTCTTTACTTATATATAAAAAATCCAACAAAATAATGATCTACCAATTATTGGGTAAGTTTCTTTGCTCTAGTAAAGAAACCACATCTGGAACAACAGCTAGAATTGGAGTCACAGCTTGAGTATGTTTAAAACAATCCACTCTAATTCTCTAAGATCTGTCTGGGTTTTGCTCAAGACAAGTACATTACATTCAATGGGGATGTGGTAGGAATCACAACTTCTGCATTCTTCAAATCTTCAATGGTGGCAACTTTGAGAAAAACATCTCACAGTTCTGTTTGTAAACTGAAATTTTATATCATCCTTTATAGCCTACATTGCTGCTTCTCTTGTGTATACTCGTTCTAACACACCTCTTTCATTCTAAATATGGCATTGACTTCCTTAACCATCGAACCAGCTGTCTGAGCATGACCTTCTGCATATATCAGGTACTCAGTCTCCTGTGACTCTGAGGGAACAAAGGACCTATTAGTACCTTCCAGGTTCACTACCATCTACTGTGTACGTAACTTGCTTGAATTTGTTTCAGTTGTGTAAGTTTCTTTAAAAAGAAAAGTGTTCCTTCTATACTGTCAAGTCTCTTTAGTGTTGTCCCTGCAATATAATAACATTCTCAAAACATATTTGTTAAATTAACTTAGACTTTTGTGAAGGGGAAGGATAAAGTGTGTCTGTATTGTGTTACATTTAGATTGTAAATCAAAATGCACTGATGGTTGCTCACTTATTAAAACACAAGACAAATTCAGCTCAAAGGCAGGTAGGGTTGATGGCAGAAGAGCCAAGGAGTGACAAAATTACCCTGGTTTTATAGGCTCCTTTTCCCACCTGGACCATTCCTTCTGGAAGGTACACGGAAGTTTCAAAAGCATTCAAAACCCAGTGAGATCAAGTAATAAGATAAAACAATATTTTCAGGAATATCTTTCCGGGGGTGTCAAACACATTTTCACCAAGGGCCACATCAACCTCTCGGTTGCCTTCAAAGAAAGGGTCAAATGGAAATTTAGGACTGTATAAATGCAACTACCCCTTAATCATTAAGTGAGAGCTCCATGCTGCTGCTGGGTAGAAACAAGGTGGAGGGCCGGATTCGGCCTGAGGGCCTTGTGTTTGCCACCTGTGCTTTAAACAGTTCCACTTGTTTCCTCCATACACACACGTACAGACACGCTAAAGAATGTAAAAAGTAATGAACCATGCACATATTAATCATATAATTTACTATCAAGACACCTTTAAGAGTGACAGGGCATGCTCTTAATAATCATGTTGAGACAGCATGCATGAACACAGGCTGTTCTGGCAACCAGGACATACAATCATGCGGTACCAATCACCTGTGATACACCTGGTATTCTCAGAACTTGTTGGGCTGTATTTGCAAAATGAGCCCTCTGAGCTCAGATCCAGGAAATAACCTATTCCATGCAATCCACATATTTACCCACATACCTTACGACATATCGAGTTAGCCAAAAAGTTCATTTAGTTTTTTTCCACATGATGGTTCTAGCAGTGCTTAGTTGCCTTTAATTGTTTCACTTGAAACAATTTTGTTAGATTGTGTTGTCACAGCTGTCATATCAGTGTGCATTTTTTAAAAAACTTAGCAAAACTGGTGAATTTTTGTGCAGCCATTTTAATACCGATGAAGAAAGAAGAAATGCCACATTTTCAGTGTATTATGCTTTATTATTTCAAGAAAGGTAAAAATGCAACTGAAACACGCACAAAAAAGATCTGTGCAGTGCATGGAGAAGGTGCTGTGACTGATCAAACGTGTCAAAGTGGTTTGCAAAGTTTCTTGGTACTATTGACATTTTGGTCAAATAATTCCTTGCTGTGAGGCTGTCTAATGCATTGGAAAATGTTTAGCAGCACTCCTGGCCTCTACCCACTAGAAGCCAATAGTGGGAGAAAGCCAACATACTCAAAATATCCAAATAAATAAAGTTATTGGTGAAAATGAAAAATGTATCTTTTATTTTATGGAAAAAACATAATGGACTTTTTGGCCAAACCAGTACTTGCTTGGATTGTGTTTGAGAATGGCACCTCTTTTCCCCTTACTTCTTCCTGTCACTTTCATTTGTGTCCCCTTAATTTATTTCTTATTAATTTTCTTTTGTTATTGTTTTATTTTGCTTCTTTCATCCTTATACATCCACAAACTAAATTTACTACTCCATCCCTCCAAGTACTCTTTAGACACTTTGGGTAGAGCTTCTTATCCTATAAAATATAAATGTGCTTCTTAAAAAGCAGACATAAATTCAGGATTTTTTTATTTCCCAGGTAATAAGGCTATGAAGAAGTGATATAAGTCATCCAATTAAATAAAATAAAAATATTAAAATTACCAGACTTTCTGATATTTTAAGCAAGTTGGATTTATTAACAAAAATTAGCCCTGGCTGGTGTAGCTCAGTGGATTGAGTGCGGGCCTGTGAAACAAAGGATCGTGGTTCGATTCCCAGTCGGGGCGCATGCCTGGGTTGCAGGCCAGTTCCCAGCATGGGACACATAAGAGGCAACCATACATTGATATTTCTCTCCTTCTCCCTCTCTCCTACCCTTCCCCTCTAAAAATAAATAAATAAATATTTTTAAAAAAAATTACTTTTGCAACTCAAATGAACCTTAGAAATCACCTTGGGCAGCTTGTTTTCTTCTTTTTAATTTTGCCCACTTCTGTGACCTTACCTTATGAAAGTCATGCGGAAAGGAGCTGCAACTAAAAAGAACAGCTTTTAACTGACATGGCGTATTTGGAGGACTTGCCCAGCGCTGTAACGTGGACTGTTTGCTCAGGGGTTGCCTTGTTGCAGTACCAAGGGACTGAGATTCAGATCACACTTGGAGCACAGAAAATAACAGAGCTGCACCATGATGCGGCGTCAACCAGTCACTTACGAGAATGTGCAGAGGTAAAATTTAGTTCAGGGATTCTCTGCATATCAATTACACCCAGCTGTCATTCTGTTGTGCAGCTAAGACCGATTGCTTAATCTTCAAATTGCAAGCTGAGAGTGACGTGACAGTGCAGAGCTAAAAGGCAAACTGTAGGCATATGAGTGTTTAAAGCCTCAGAAAATGCATCATTCCATCACTATTACTGAAACTTTTTTTTGCAGAGTACCAGTATTTTAACAATCTACGATACATGATTATCAGTGTCTGAAAGATGCCTGTTTAATTAAAGTCTTCATTAAGCTTTGTAGACTTAATTAAGCTCCAGTTAGTAAAATTACCGTTTAAAGTAAAGAATAAAATAGGTTTTTTTCTTAAGTCTTTGTGGATGCTTTTTGTGCTTTTTTAAAATGAATTTACTTTATCTATTATGCTTAAGGAGTTCAATGAATAGGCAAACATTTAACATCCACCTCCATTTTCCTGATCACACCGAGAACTGTGATCACATTTGGTCATTATCTATAAATGTAACATTCAAAATGGCTTCTGTTTTTCTTGACATACTAGATTTTTTTTACACTTACAGTAATGAAACCAGAGATTTTTGTGAAACTTGTGAGCATTTGAAATGCGTTTGATTATCTAAGAGGTCAATAAATCTCTTTCCATTACTTATTGATCTCCACTGAAAACCCTGGAAAATAACCTCATTTGTATGCACCACTGTTTCCCAGCTAAAAGAAATATAGATGATGCAGTTCAAACTTATCCTAGATATTGAAAAATCAATTTATAATACTTGTTATGCTAATACAGTATTGTGTCATTGCCATTTTATTTTATAAAGAACAGAATAATTTCTTATATATACATGCATTTTTCCATATCTGAAGAAAATTCCTGCAAACCAACAACGACATATAAGGTATTAAAAGTATAGCCAATCTATTGCTCTCTATCTTGGTCTCAAAAAATTTCCCACCAATAGGCAGAATCTTAATTTGAAAAGCTATTTTTAAAATAATATTAATTGGTTATAATTTGAGAGCTAAATAAAGTAAACCATTTGAATGTTTATTTCTGTGAGAGCATGCTTAAAGAATGTTTTACTGATGCATATTGCAAACATATACCAATGTAAATAGAATGGTATTAAGAACTTTCTGACACACTAAATATCCCATGGTCACATGGTCCTTGCCTGAGCCCTGGAATAAGTCCTTTCTCCAAGGAGCACTGGTACCTATTTCTTTTATTGTAGAATATAACTTAGGAACTAAAATATTACATTCCATGTGCAAATGGAACTATATCTAGATTTTCTGTTTTGATCCAATTGTTTTTCAGTTTAGTCCTACACCAATACCAAATGGCTAATTATAAAAGCTTTATTGTATATATTAATTTCTGGCAGGTCTAGATGCTACGCCCCCCATTAGCTCTTCTTAAAATTTTCCCCAGATATTCTTGCTGGTTTGTCTCTCCAAGTAAATTTCACAATTGTCTCTACAAAATAAGAGTGGCATTTTTATTGTGATTACGTTAAATTAATTCATTGATGTAGGGAGAAACATAGGCATCAATATAAGGTTGTATCTTCACATATTCCATATATATGTATGGAATATACACCATTACCACTATATTCCATTCTTATACTGCCATTCACGCAGCAGGAGTCCTGTGGTGTCTACAATTTCTATTTCAACCATAAACTGTATACTTTTTCCTAATTAGATTCTTATCTATTTATAAGTATTCCTCACCACCAAGAAATAATCGATGTCTTGCTTAACTTGTTGGTAATTTAACCTTGTTAAATTCATCATCACCTTTCTAACCATGTGTTTTGTTTCTATTGCTAGAAATACTGTAGTCTTTCCATATTTTAAACTATTAGTGGCATAAAGTATTGATATTATTTGTGCTTCTATTATATAAATGAGGTATTATTCCTTATTTCCTGGCAGCCCAGCCATTTTATCTTATGTAAGTTGGACAGTTATTTTCTCTTTGACAAGAAAAATGCATTTTGGTAACAACGACAAGTTGTATCAAAAGGAAACAAAAAAATAAAAAGAAAAATACATTTTCCTTTATTATATTTATTAAAATCTAAAAATGAATCAACTTTTATTTTTCCTTAATAATAAATACTGGGAAAAATCATTGACTATATGATTTTTCTTAATCATTACCATAAATACAAAGTTTTGCTATCATTGTTGTTGTTTACTTGTTTTATTTCCACTAAATCACCATGCCCTTCTTCGTTCCATCGTACCACACATTACTTTGCTACAAGTAAAATCAATAAGGTTACAACATACTTTTATAATTTATGATTTGTGCCTCCCTGTATACAGAATAAATCAAGGTGGCCTACAATATCCTTACAATTTAAAATTGTCAATACTTTTCCATATGAATTTACTATTAGACTTTTTTTTTTTTTTACTGAAAACACGCACATTTCATAGTGTTTTGGCTAACACACACGTAGGTGATAGATGGGTAGGTAGATAAATAACAGACACATCCTAATGATAAGTAGGTGAATGTGCGGTGAGTAGATGACAGGCAGGAGTTTATACAAGGGTAACAGAAAGTCATATGGAGGAGAAAACAGATAACTGTTCTAGGGACCAAAATTAAGTTAATTATTGAAATAGAGCACCTATTTAGCAGTGAGCTAAAAAACCAAATAGAAAAAAAAAATGAGTCCACAAAAGAAAACAAAAACCCTCTGAACAACACATCTTTCAGACGCCCTCTGCATAATGCACGGTAATTTTTTTATCTTGTTTAATCTATTTTAACAGAGGGGTAAAAGAGATAAAAATAGTGTTACATATTATTATTGAAAATATGTCTAAACCACTTTAGTTCTTTGACCTAAAATTAATTACATACTTTGAAAACTATATCTTTGACAAATTACTGATGGTCCTATATAAACACCAATTCTCTTCGTAGAGTAGTGATTTTATGGAAAGACATGTCAAGACAATTTTTCATCTCTATTATGTAAAAAATTTGCTATTTGTAGATATATTGTTATAAAATGGCACTTCTAATTGTATTTTTGGACCTGTTATAAGGAAACAAAATGTTACCTGGGTCTAGAACATGCATATCAGTGCAGCTATCTGGCTTAAAAGTAGGATCTGGTGAACCTACAGCAACCTCTTCCAGGAGAATCCACATGATTGCTTTCATGTACATTTTCTTCCAAATCTCAAAATATGTCCATAATGGAGGCTTCTAGTTTATTTATTTTGGTTATTTGATGTCTTAGAAATTATTTCATCAAGATAAGAAAATGAATCATAGGCCCAGGTAGTATGGCTTAGTGGATTGAGCACCAGCCTGCGAATGAAAGGGTCCCCGGTTCGATTCCCAGTCAGGACACATGCCTGGATCGTGGGCCAGATCCCCAGTAAGGGGTGCAACCACACATTGATATTTCTCTCCCTCTCTTTCTCCCTCCCTCCCCTTCTCTCTAAAAATAAATAAGTAAAATCTTAAAAAAAAAGAAAAGAAAATGAATTGTCTTGTAAATATGTTCTTGCAGTAATTCTTGGAAAATTTATAGTAATAATAGAACAGTCATGTCCATTCTACCATATGTAAAAAATCAGATTAATTTTTAACTTATGCCAAATACATTGAACTTTCATTTATATGTGTTTGCTGCACAATGAGAACATACTAATGAGAAGGCTGCAGTTTCTGCCAAAAATGAACTCTTCTACTGGGACAAACAGTAACATAAACACTAGTCACAATGCCAAGTGCTTGGTATTGTAATGAAAACAGTAATAACCTCGCCCCCAGGCATAAAGAAAACTTCTCAGGGTAAGGAATATTTGAGCTGTTCTTACAGGATAATTAAAAATTTATCAGGTTAAAAAAAACATAGGAAGGACACTTGAACTCAAAGTCACAAAAAATAAAAGGAAATGGCAGTAACAAGAGAGTATGAGTTGGCATGAACTTCAAGCAGTATGGTGAACTTCAGCCATGAAATTTAAAGCACAGTGGAAAACAAGTCTCAAAGCATCGTCACTGTGTGTATTGCTTTTGTACTGTGTCAGCTGAACTAGACTGAAACAGCATTTGCTAGAATTCCCCTCTCTGATGGTTGTAGGTTAGGGCGACCACAAGAAATGTACTAAAGATTTAGAATGCAGACATGAAAAGGACATTGGGCTCTGGCATTGGGTTAGGGTGAGAGCTGCTGCAGCAGCTCAAATACAAAGTTGCTGACTTTTTGGAGCATCTAATTGCCATGTGACAAGTATCCATGTCCCCATCTCCTGCAGCTCCCACCACATCTCCTCCTTTAAGCCCTAAGTTCTACATCACACATGTGTGCAAAGTGCATTGGCTTCCTTCTGGAAGCCTCCTTTGTTGTAGGAATTGCACGCAGTGAGAAACACTTGCAATTCCAGTTTCTCCTTGTGAATTCCAGTTCATCCTTTATCTACCCTAGCTTTTCTTCCACTACTGGCTCCCTTGACCTACAGCAACTTCAGCCCCACCACCAGAGAGATGATGCAGATGCAACAGCTTTTCAAAAACTGCTTTACCAGCTCCCAATATTATATAAGATCTAAAAATATATCCTCTATCCCTCATTGCTCAAAGTAATTTTGCTTCTGTGGTTGAATCCTAAGTGATACACAAAACTTTCTGTTATTTAAGATTTACAAATAAGGTATCAAAACATTACTTTTTCTTCTGAAGAAGTAACATAAATCAGAGTAAATTTTGTGTATGTTTACCAATCTGCGGAGGAAGCAGTGAAAAAAAGTCAGAGCTTATTCCAGTTAGGAAAGTAAAGTACTAATACTCGACTGTAACTAGAAGAACATCTCTATGAAAAGCCATTCTTCCTTGAAAAGAAAGCAAAGGGGAATGACTTGGATTTGGATCTGTGCATGTAGGCTAAGGTTGGTAATGCTATCCTAGTTCCGGGGTTAATGTGAAACTGAGGTTTTTTGAAGTTAAGACTGATTCTCTCTTCACATATATAAAAAATAAATAATGCTAAGATTGATGTTGTTGGTTCTTCTTCTCTTGGTCTAATCTGCTGTGATATCCAACAATATCCTGCCATATTTGTTGCCTTGTCCAAATATAACTAGCAAATTGTTGTGCAAATGTTTAATAAATTTGATAAATGAGTTCATTTAATATAGCAGTCAAATACTGAGAAATGGATACCTTTAATATTGAATCAAAACATCTGCCTTTCTGGTATACAAACTGCTAATAGTTAACTTCAAACTCTACCTTTCCATTTCTTTAGTTTGTTTAGCCAAAGAGTAAAAAAGATGAGGGACATTACTTTAAGACATCTGTTTCAAATCAAGAACAATATTTACCCATGGTTGGTCTTTTATGCCTTGAAAAATAAATAGCTATTTGAATGAGGAAAAGACAGAAAATTGGCTAACAATTTGTGATAAGGCCTTATGATCGTGTGTATGTACGAGTGTGTGGATGAGTGTGTGGGGGTCTGGGTGTGGGTGAGGGAATGGGGCAGGGGAGGGTCACCTCAGGAGGTTGAATTTTTTGTCCTGTCCTACAAATTGGAAAAAAAGAAACTGCTTGTATTGATAATAAACATATGGATAACCTAGCTATAATGATTCCAATCAAATCTGCTGCCCAATTTTGCTAAGAAAGAATCAAGAGCACACTTAAGAAATCAATGATGATTATTGTATGACAAAACACAGCATCTGGCAGAAAAAAATCTCTAAGAAAAGAAAATCTCAATTTAGACATGACCATTACTCCCCTAAAGCTAAATAACCTAACAAAATATAATTTTATGGCATCTTTTATAAATAACCAGTCAATTTCACTCATTTCCAGTAGAATAATGATTGTAGATAACAATGTCTAGTTTCTTTTAAAGATAAACGTGTCCAAGTAGAACACAGAGAATTTCGAAATTAAATAATATGTTCAAGACTTTCTTCATTTCCATTCCACAATGTTACCCCAAATGCACAGGACCCACAACACACAAGGTATTGACTCCCTCTGCGAGTGCAGCACGGAGCTGTCATGAAACAAAGGAAACAGGTAGAAATAGATGTGGAATACACGAATATATTCCAATATAAGCACATGAAACCATTTTCCTATTTGTACTCTTTATGCACAGGAGTTTAAATTAAGACTAGGTTTATGAAGTAGCATTAGAAATAGTAAGATGTAAGAAGAACTAATAAGATACTTGGTTCATTTAAGGGAGTCTCCATGAAGAGCGTATGTCAGTGTATTTTTCAAAAAATATGTATGTATGAAATAATTTCCTTGGAGCACAATAAAAATCAAAATATCTTGAAATATACATGGTCTTTTAATTAAAAATTCCACTTCTAGTTATTTGCCATAAAATTATTAATGTAATTTCAATCATTTTCATTGCAAGGTTATTTGGGATATCTAAAAAATTTTGACATCCTAAAAGATCAAATACAGGGGATTATTTAAGTAAATTATATCAACATAAAATTCTAACCACATACTAATATTTGTTACTAATACAATATTCCTATAACACATTATTATAGAAAAATACATCATTTACCAAATAAGCTACTTTGTGCGGGTATGTGCTTGTGAGACAGAGAGAGAGAAATCTTGCATTATACACCTAAATTGTGGGATTTGTCATTTTCTCCTTTGTAGTCTTTTAAAGTATTTTACACTAAATGCATTGCCTTCTTAATCATAATGAATTATTCTATTTTTCTTTTAAAAATGAAAGACGAGAACAAGAATACCAGATGACCCATGCATCCCTGGTTGGTGTAGCTCAGTGGACTGAGCATGGGCTGTGAACCAAAGGGTCGCCAGTTTGATTCCCAGTCAGGGCACATGCCTGCATTGCAGGCCAGGTCCGCAGTGGGGTACGTGAGAGAGGCAACCACACATTGATGTTTCTCTACATCTCTTTCTCCTTCTCTTTAAAAATAAATAAATAAAAATATTACCAAAAAAAAGATGACCCATGCAGAATTTAAGATTTTGGAGAAATTTCCTTTCAAGAAGTTACCAAGAGGCCATCTTAGTGCCCTCTCTTTTAAGGTAGTGCTTCTCAGTAATACCTCTTCAATTTATTTTCTCCTTTCTCCTCTCCAAAGCATTCTCTAATCTGTTTATATCTAGGTATTTTGTTTCACATTGGCTACATGCTTCTTAATGCACCCTGCAACAGTATGCCTCTGGGATGGATATCTAACAGAATCAAGCCTGGTTCAGACAAGTGACATCTTTGTCAAAGGTAGCACGCCTGATGAGGTGGGAAAAGCAGCTATTTTAGGTAAGGGGCCTGGGGGGAGGGGTTTAAGAGCAAACACTTGAAGGCTAAGTGAAAAGCAAAACAAGGCTACACCTAAAATTTTTAAGGAGTGAAGAAAAAAGGAAAACATTTAAAACCATATTCTCACTTAGCTCAGCCTAACGGGTCCTGGTATTCTGGGTGGCACTCTCGTGCATCCACCGCAAGGGGACTGGGGTTCAAGGAGCAATCAGATTTAAGACAATTGGCATTCAGCCTTGGCAAGGAGCAGGGACAGAAGGCCCTTTGTTGAATCAGGCAGCCAGGGAGTACCTTGTGCTGAGCAAGATCTGGATTAAGGGCATGCATGCTTGCTTGTCACAAATGTTTTATTGTGTGTCTGGGCAAGTCATTCTCACTTGTTAAGGAACAGCAAGGGTTTTGTTCTGCATGAGCTTAAAATAAACCAGAAAAATCAGAGGGGCTTAGGGAAGAGGGGAGCAGCAGGAGGAAGAGTTCATGTTTATAGTTTATTTTTGTTTGGTTAGCATTTTAGCTTTTTGAATGGGCAACTTCCTGGGGATTTTAAGTCTTAGACTTCATAAGCTCTGATTTTAAAATACTTTTTATGCTGATAATTTTAAATATTGTATTGAAATAAGATATTTACTTGTTATCTCAGTATAAATGTCATTTTGGTAAAGTGCATTAAATACAATCAACGTGTCTTAACCCTGCCATACTATATGAGCTGAGTAAAGACAATGGGACTAGTGAAAGAGAGTATTTTGAGTGGATTTTTTCTTAGTTTTTTTTTCCCCCGGCCCTCTTTTGAAATATATAAAAACTCATAAACTCCTTTATTTGAAATGCCATGAATGCAATGAAAAGCAAATCAAAATATTGGAAAACTATGCTTTTTCCCCCCAAGCTTTATATTTTCCTTCTTCCATTCCACCATTTTGTCCACATCTACCACCCCTCCCTGGGCTGTGTGGTCCCTATTGAAAACCACTCATTGTTTCAACATAATCAGAAAACCTAGCCCCAGACCCATTTTAATTTATCTGCCACCTATACTTGCACAAATTACTTATTCTCTGGGCCTCAATTTTCTCATCTCTCAAATGTAGATGCTGTAACTTGCCTTCCTATCTAATCCAGTTAATGAGATTCAAAGTAATAACACACTTTAAGACACTCTGTGAATAAATAATAAGTAATAGTAGCTATTTTGTAAGGTCTTCAACTTTTGCATGGATGCATAGGTAACATACTAAAGAAGTACATACAGTTGACCCTTGAACAACACAGATTTCAACTGTGCAGGTCCACTTACAGTTTTTCCAATAAATATGTAGTTGACTCTCCATATCCCTGTGTTTTGCATCAATATATTCCACCAACCATGGATGAAAACTAATACTTTTCATCCTTTGTTGGGTATTGTGCAGATGTGAAGGGCCAACTTACACATATTATTCTATTCTTCATTTTATATAGAGAACGTGAACATCTTCAGACTTTAGTATCAGCGGGGGTACTAGAACGAATCTGCCAAAGATAACAAGGGAGGACAGAGTTTTAGGGAAATTCCGAGTTGTACTCAGATTTTTTTTCTAGTTATTTTTTGTTTTTGTTCAAGTACAGTTGTCTCCATTTTCCCACCACCACTTTGTCCCACCACCCACCTCTGCCTCCCACCCTCAATCCTTTCACCCTTTGGCTTTGTTCATGGCTCCTTCTACATGTTCCTTGTTGGCCCTTTCCTTTCTTTCCCCCATTATCTCCACCCACCTCCCCTCTGGTTACTGTCAGTTTGTTCTTTATTTCAATGTCTCTGGTTATATGATTATATGAGGATCAGTGCCCTTAACCCTGACATCGTTCTTGAGTCAACCATACATTGTAAAGAGATGTCAAAAGGAAAAATTTGTGAAGATAATTATTTCAGGAGAAAGTACTTGGTTTGCTGTGAGCCCACCTCCCACCCCAAGAGAAACAGTAGGGTTTATACTCTCCTCTACCTCTGGGCTGATGAGAACAGCATCCAGGAGACAACTCAGAACAACTTAATGAGTTCATTTACTTTTGGAGAAAATCTGGTGACTGGCTTAAGCCTAAGAAAACTAAAGCAGGTTGTAGAAGAGCATAGATGACTGCATTGGATTTAGCAAAAGATGGGCAGGTTATTTGCAATGAATAGGTGTAGACCAACTATGAAAGAAAGAAAGAGTAGGCTGCTCTTGCTTCTTATGTTAGAACCACTTAGGGGATGGCATGGAGCAAATGTATGCTATACCACTGGAATTATATGTTAAGTTTCCAGGAGCTGCTGAAACAATCAAAGGAACCACTGAAAGAGAGATGTACTCTCCAATCAAGGTTCTCCTTGACTGCAAGGCTCCCAACAATGACCATCACCAGCAACCAGTAAAAGAACCCCAAGAGGGAAAGATTCAGTTTTAAGCATCCACGAGACCCAGAGGGGGAAAAATATCTAACCAAGATTACCCTATCCCCATTCCAATCCTCTCCCCACAGATCTGACACTGTCTGCTAGCCAGTGTGGGAGGAGGTGACTGGGAGAAGGAGCGGAAGGCAGAAACCCACCCCCGTGCGTTTTCTGAGGCCAGGAAGACACCAAGCTAAAGTTGATGAAGAAGAAGAAATATTTTCTAATATAGACTAAAACACTGATTAATATTTTGGCCTGGGCACATTCCACTTACTGTATTACACTGTATTTAGTGATTAATGTGAGTACAGATCAGTTTACATAAAGTGAGTAAAGAAGTCCCAGGCTGTACCCAAGTTTCCATGAAGGAACAGTGGAAAACTATCTTTCTGCCTATCTTACTTTAAATTTTAAATGGAGGGACAAGGAAGACAAAATAAAATTGTGTCTTGATTATATTTCTAATTATTTCAACATATGTGAAATAATTACATGTGTTGAATTATATTCAACACATTGGTTATACATAATTGGTTATAATGTTATCTCCTAGTACATCAACTACTAGCATTGTTTTTTAATAAACTGTGAACTCAAGAAACTTAGTCTGGGTCAAATGCCAAGCTTTTAAATTCAAAACTATTAATAAGCAGTCACTGGGCATCTGTATTATAGGAAGGACTATATTAAATATTGTTACGAAGGAAGAAAAGAAAAACAAATGCAAGGAAAGAAAGAAGACAAATTCACTGTCTTTGGATTAGCTCACAACACAGTTGTGTTTTTAGAACTTAGAACAGTACTGCAAGTTGTGAACAATTGCACAGTGACCTATTAGTTTTTCAGAATAATAGAGCTCAGTGAGTCTGTTGTAAGATCAATCAGCAAGATCATGAACTTGATGTTCCACGGAATGCCCATGAGTGACTTTTCTACACTCTCTAGATCAGAGAATCAGGATCCTGGAGAGGCGGCAAACTCACTTTTCACTTGACCCTTTTATTTCCAGTACACTTACCTGCGCATCCTAAGCTGTTGCTTCCCAGGAGTCACGTCATGCAGTTTCCCACTGTTGCTTCAGGAACTGAAGATGGTCGTCCTGAGAGTCACTTAGAGCTGAACAGGTGAAAAGCAGGAAAATAGAAAATATAGACCCTCTCTATACTTACAGACCTTTTTCTAGAAAGGACCTCACCACGTGTCTGTTAAAATGCTAGTTAGACACCTCATATGGAAAAATGACATGAAATATTGGACCCACTTAAGGCAATGTGGAAGCAATTCAAAGAAGAATTCTCTAGAGGAACAGAATATTTTCAGAATATCAGAGAAGAAATGATACTCTTGTTAGGAGCTGAATTGTATCCCCTTGAATATTCATATGATGAAATTGTAATCCCCAGCATCTCAAAATGTGGCCTCATTTGGAAATGGGGTCATTGAAGATGTAATTAGTTAAGTTAAAATGAGGTAATACTACAGTAGGGTACCTAGTCCAATATGACTGGTGTCCTCATTAAAAAGAGAAATCTAGATATAGAAACACATGATCAAGGAGAATGCCATGTGAAGACTGAAGTTATGCTGATGCATGCCAAGGACTTACCAGAAGCTCAAAGAGAGGCCTGGAAAACACTCTCTCCTGGAGCCTGCAGAGACAGCATGGCCTGTCTGATGCTCTGGTCTTGGATTGCAAGCCTTCAGAATGGTCACACAGTACCTGTCTGTTGTTTAAACCACGCAATGTGCAATGCAGTGGCCCAAGCAAATTAATATGCCCTTTCTTAAAACCAACTTATAAAAATAATGAAAGCATTTCAACATAGGTTCTAGAAAGGCATAAACTAATATTTTAAAATAACACATAATAGGATTTATTCTTTAAGAGAAAGGCAATGAATTTAACATATATGAGTACTTCAAATTCAAGTGTCAAAGAAACTAAAACAAAAAGGTGAGTCGTCAGCTCTGAAACTTTATGTGTTTATGGTATCACATTTAAACGTTCCATTCACATATCTGTCTTTTCCACTTAGTCTGAATGTGCCTTACTAGAGACCCTGCCTTATTTATCTTTGTAATCCTTTCACAGAACCCAAAATAGCTCCCTGATAATTGAACAAAAGAGAGTAATTATTATCAGGAACCTGACCACCACCAACAAGGAAGCATTATTTCAGTTAATCTATGACCCTAAATCATGCCGGTGTCTGTTTCCTTGTTGTTGGCATTTAAATTCTAAACACTTGCAATGAGTATGAATTTTAATCTACCACACTCAAGTACAAAAAAATATCACATTACTTTATTTTCTAAGTAAACTTATTTCTGACTCCAAAAACCCTGCCTCAACGATGGAGAGAAATGCAATCGCATTCATGCTGAAAGAATGCGCCCTCTGTTCCAGTAGCAGCACAGAGATGGGGATGGATACTGCCCCGCAATAAGCAAGAGCCCCTGGCAGCTGTCATTACGGTGGCTTTGTGCTGCTCACTGCCCAGCCCCTAAGGTGTCCCTGGACGAGAGCAACTCTGCATCTGTGTCAGTGTTCCACACCAGAGACCTTTGTCAGGCTGGAAGCCTAAGGCTTGGGATTCATCGCCAGGAATGCACCCCAAACATTCCCTGTCCTGGGGACCTGGGCTGGAACAGGGTGACAGGCTTCCTTCTTTGTCCCTGTCAGAAAACCCCTTCCAGCCTCACCCTCTCTCCCCTTCTCCGGGGCTGGCCAGCTGCATCTGCTGTCACTTCCAGCACTGCCCCATCTGTGCCCTGGAGACACAGTTCTGCAGAGAGCCTCTCTCTCAGGCTCTCACAGGGGCTAAGTCAAGGTCAGTCTTGCTTTCTCTGAAAGGGAAGTCAGAATCAAAGGCTGGTTCTCACCAATTCGTTTCTAATTATTTTCCCGTTACATACTTTGTATTTAATGTGCAGCACAAACCAACATTTTCACACACATTAATTTGAGTATCAGTTAGTGAGACTCTCTTATAAACCCTTGATTTATAGACTCACCTCTCCCCTTCAAAAAAAAAAACAAACAAACAAACAAAAAAAAAACAAAAACTAAGTCAAGCTTTTCTGAGGATATGATGGTGGAAAACAAAACAAAACAAAACAAAACAAAACAAAACAAAACAACAAACCAATGATACTGTCAGGACCATTGCACGGGACTGTGAGAGGGATTCACCTTAACAAACAGCAGAGATGTGATGCTCCCTCCTCAGCCATCCAAGTCCCCAGTTTCCATGAGCCCTGCCTGTGTGTTTGCGTGCTGTTGTCATGACCCTGCAGAGGATGGTTGGTGCTCGGGGGTGGGGACACACTGGGAACACCTTTCATGCTCCAGACCAGAAGCTGCCCACCAGACGGGCACAGCCCTGCCTGCACCATGTCCATGAACGCCCCCCTATACACTGCAGCCACCCTGAGTTCATGTGAAGTGGGAAAATCCATTAGATCCCAGCCAAAGCCTAAGTTGGGAAAACCCCTCCAGTCTCTATTTACCCTTTCTACACTTTTCCTTTTCCTTTCATCAAACTTGAAAAATCCAGCTAACTTTTCCATACCACTTACTGTCTCTGCTCATTTGGTCAACACAGGGAGAAAGAAAAACAGGAAATTCCTTAGTTATTTCACTTTCAAACGAAGCCCAGTATTCCAGCATTGTTAATTGCACCTTGACAAAGTGGCCTTAATGCATCTGTGACCTATTGGAAATACAGAGTTTTCAAAAATTACCTCTGGACTTTTCTCAAAATCTGTGAAAGTGCATGTGTGTGTGAACACACATGCATTCATACATGCATGTACATGCACACAGACACCGTCTCTCAGGAATGGTGTGCAAAAAGTCAGCCCCCACTGACCATTTTATGACTGTTTGCACATTTGGTGCAGAGCAGCAGTGAAGGCCCCAGCGTCTGCAGCAGCTCCAGCAATTAGCTCCAAATGAAACAGTCATAAATAGTAATTAGCCATTCCCTCAGTCATATCCCAAAGCCTTTAAAAATCCACAGAGGAATCAATGCATTCTTTTCTAAAGACCTATTATAGGCGCACCACCCACCCCACCATCGCTTCACAGGAGCCTAGGGCAGGAGCAGCACGCCGGCTACTCCCCCACGCCTGTGTGTGTGAGCTCCTGGCATGGACCACGAGGGAAGGGGAGCAGACGGTGGAGAATAGAGAAGGGGGCTGCACGACCACAGGTCAGAAGAACACTTATCAAAGTAGCAAGATGCAGCTCTTGAGGAACCAAGAATATTCTGCACGGGAAGACCCGGGAACAGGACCCTAACTAATATAGAGTTACCTCCTACATGGCTCTGCCTCTGCTTCAACTGTGGTGGGAGCACCCCATGAACTCCCACCTCACTCAGTGTCTACCGCTCTCAGCCCGAAGACGAAGCCACATGACTCCTTTAGTGGGGACACTAGAGGGAAGATCTCCACAGAGAGTCTCATGTTAACAAGCCTTCATCTTTTGCCTTAAAAGGTGGATTCAGAGTCCCTCACAGGCATATCTAGGTGTTGTTAGGGAGTTTGCAATAGTGACAATTAAACCCAGTCATCCAGTAAGTAGACACAGTCCATTCTGTGATCTGCTGAGTGGCTTTGATATGACTACTCTAATTCTCACCATCAGACTTCTGGAATGGGCCTCAAAAGCATATCTGGCTTATTCCCTTGCCTTCAGTGATGTCTCATCTGTTCTGTTTCAAACAGATTTATGTATGGTAAAGCCCTGAGCTCAGCCTTTTGATATTAACCATCTAGACCCTAGACAACCACTCATAGCATGTTTCATCAGGGGTCTCAGATCGTGGTCCGGGCACACCAGTGGCCTGAACAAAGACTGGCAGTGCTGCTTCCATTCCTGAGCGGCCCGGATTGTGCATTCTGAAGAGCTGACCTAAGCATCCTCTCCAACTCCGTCTTCTACCTCCCACTGTCTGTTCTCCAGCGAGCCAGGCTGGAGCACTCAGCACCCCCTGAACACATCTTTTCTGTGTTCTTACACAGGCACACACGCCCCCGTTACCAGTGCTCTGCCATCGAGCAGCCCCGTCCTTCTTGTGTGTAATGGCAAAGCGTGATGTAATGACAAGGTTCAAGTCAGACCCCTGTGCTTGAAACCTGACCTTGCCACTTATTAGAAGGATGAACTTGGAATTGTTTCCTGGTCCCTCTAAGCCACAGATTCTCAGCCCTGTTTGCGCATTAATGCCACCTGGGAAGTTTAAACAACCATGACCATGACAACTGCTCCTCCACTCTCGGATGCTCTGCAGACTGCGAGAGCAGAATCTGTGCCGTGGGTTCTGGTAAACGCACTTTATAAAAAGTGCCTGTTGTGATTCCCATCCTATGTGCATTTACAATCAAAACCTCAACTTTTCTTACCTACAAATCAGTGATAATAATGACCTACTTCCAAGGGTTATTGTGAATTTTTAATTCTGTGACATGGGTAAGATGCCTGGAAAATATTAACTATATAATCAACTAACTGTAGCTATGTTACTATTTTCTATTTTGCTTCCGACACATTTGAGCCGGGCCCTTCGAAGGTTGTGCTGCAGGGCAGTGCGCACTGGGTCGCAGACTCCGGCAGAGCGCATCTGCCTGCCCTGGGAGCACCAGGCCAGCAGCTGACCTGGGAGGGCACAGGCGACCTGAGCACACACTTCTGCTCCCTGACACGCTCCCTACCTTTGCTCCACGTAACCAAATCAATCCCTGCTTCAAGGTCTATAGCAGGTTCCCATGTCTCCCCTCAACAAACCTTTTCCCATCAAAACTCAGAGTTCTACAGTTTAGATCATTCGCCTGGCAACTAGTAATAACTATCCTTCCTTCGTGATCTTACATTATTTTAACTTGTTTGGCTCTTTTTTGTTCATATCTTTTCCCCCATATAAACATTACCTTTTTCTCTTTTTATACCCTTCACAAAGCCTAACATACTATGTAATACATGACATATTAAGAAAAACAAATAAATCCTCTGATAAAGGGTGGGGAAAAAATCCTACCTTAATTTTGGTAAAAATTGAAATGAGATAGAAATGGCAATATTTAAAAAAAAAAAAAAAGAAAGAAAAAACCTGAGCAAACATTTTAATTTCACAATAATGAACTGCACTCCCTTTGTTGGTAAGTGGGTGCCAAGTGCCAAAGAGCCAGTAAATCCTGGCAGCAAATGCTGTGGAGTTTGGAGGCATGAATTCTAGTCCCAGTGCTATGAATACCTAAGTTGAGACCTTGAGCAAGTCAAGTCACTGTACACTGTTACGGTTTTCAGAGCCTGTAAGAAGCAAGGGTTAGACGCTGATCTGGAAGGCAGTTTTCACCCTTACTTTCTATGCGTGTGATTCTAAGATTTGCAAATACAAGTGTTCAAAGTTACAGACATAGAGGTCCTCCCAAAAGATAACACTGTTCCCCTGAGAATGGAGGACAGAATTATGCAAAAGCGAGAATTCAGAGAAAGAAGGAAAACTGAGCCTGAATAATGAGAAACAAAGAGCGGAATGAAGCCTGATTTGTGGGCCTCTACTGCCCCCCTCAGAGAAAAGGGCGGCAGCGGGGCTGCAGGCACACTGTGGGGAGAAAGGGGCCTTTCCTGCAGTCAAGACGCACGGGCCTTTCCTGCAGTCAAGACGCACAGGCCTTTCCTAGGAAAACAGCCTTCAGTGTGGATTATTAAGCTAATTATTTTTGAAATAACAGTAGCTACTGAGAGTCAGATGTACTCATTTGAAAACTAATCAAATCTTGATAATTATCCAAACTAACATTGATGAAGCAATTGCTCTGACTCAATCAAAAGTAAAAGAGAATCTATTTAGAAACCTTAGTAAACCTTACTGTCACCCTCAGATAAACTGTCCCTTTCCTACCTGGTGTTAAATTTTGATACAAGTGCCATTGGCTGCCCACATTTCCCTGGTGGGATGCTGCCCACAGGTACCTCGTTATCTCCCTGAGTTTCCTTCTCTTCTGCACAGTGAGGAGGGGAGGACAGGACCTCTCCTCCACCCTGTTTCCGTGTCTGTTCTACCCTTTGAAGGGGGGTCCTTTTCAGCCCGCCACTCTGTGCAAGTACAAATCATTACCGAGGCCCTGCTGCAGAGTCATTGCTTTATGAGGTCTTCTTCAATGCTTCCTGTTGAACTCAACTTCAGAGATATTCAATTCAACCATTAAATATAGAAGATTGAATATAAATAGTCACCTCCTTTTTAACACTACTGCCAAACCACACTAAAATGACGGTAAAAGACACAAAGTCAAAACCCAAAACAAGAAAGAACAGGACAGAAAACAGCACCATTAGAGAAATTTAATCTTCAATAAAAAGAAGGTACAGCTCTGTCAGAGAGTTCAGTGGAAGAAGGTAAGGAAAACATTAAAAAAGGAAGAGTTGTTCTCTACAGGAAAATATAATATATACATATTAAATGTAATAAACGAATATATTAAGTGGTGCTAATATGTAAGAAAGTAAAAGTAATAAATCCTAATATGTCATAACAGGTGGCTTAACATTTAAAAAATAAGTCAAGAAATAGCTGTGCACATACATTTTTAGAGATAGGAAATAGATGCAGGAAAATAAATAGCTAACAAAACTGAAGTAATTGATTGCCTTTGGGGAGCCAAATATTGATGCTGTTACTTTTATTACATGCTTTTATATGAAAGCATATTAAACTAGCTGCCTATAATATCTAAGTAAAAAACAAAACCTTCTTTTTGAAAGGCAAGTACAATATCAACTCATCACTTCTTTTCACCCTATTATACCCTGCTAGACCTCTGCCTGTACCATCCTTTTCCTATTATATTTTGTACTATAACTTTGCACTTTGTCTGAGTGATTATAAGCTCCTTGAAGGAAGCGTCTTGCCTTATATTTTATGTTTCTCCCATGCTTCCTCCCAAGGGCTACTGAACATGTGAGCATACATTCTGGGGAGTTGTCATACTGGAAGTGTACCTGTTATTGAAGGTGTCGCTATCCTATACAGCCTGCACTTTGTCTGGTATTCCTATATAACAAATAAATATCCTGCTAAAAACACTTTGAGAGATAGCAAGTAGTATGCTGTTAGACTTAGTGTCCAGTCAAAATACCAATGATGCTGAAAGGATTAAGATTTGTAAGCCAATAGCTGTCATTTACAACTTAGTATGAATGACTTGAGTAGGTCTATTAGTTAAGCCAACATATGTATCTTGTTGGAACTCAGCCAAAAAGTAATGAAAATACTGTGTAATCATTTTATTCCCATCTCCAACAGATTCTGAGTCAGTAGTTCTGAGTTACAGTTAGAGAACTTGTATGCATGTAAAGTTTATCATAATATTCTAGTGATGTCAGGTTTGGAAATTAGTACAAGTTTAGAATGCACCACAAAAGGAGAGTAAGAATAAAAAAAGGGGGATAAAGAAGAGAATTTAGAGTTTCTAAAAGAAACCTTTCACTCTATCCCATTTGTCCAGGGGCAGCCATAATCACTGTCACCCGAATTCCAACGGCATTGTTTTCCACATTGGAATTTCACTCACACTCAGAAAAGGACCATAGCGGGTTTCATGGTTGGTATGAACACATCCAAACAATCAAGACAAAAAAATTACTTTAAAATTCCTGAGAAAAACAAGGGTTTTTGCCAGTAGCCTACAGATGTCACAGACATTTTGGGACATGAACACTAAAATTTCCTTATTAATCTATGAATAATTATGTCTTTCTTTTAAACGAGCTGCTCCTGAAAGTTGTATAATAAAACTTGTTAACTTCCAGCCCTGAAATATTTACCCAGGTAATGTTCAAGGGTAGCGCTGCATGAAGCCCAGACTCGGGTGTGAGGACTTACACGGTGCCATCGCATAGCACGCCGCCAAGCGCCGCCAAGTGCCGCCAAGCACCGCCTGCAGGCCACAGCCGTATTGGAGTAACTGCTCCACGGTTCCATCCATCGAACAACCAAAAGTTAGAAAAGCAACACAATGTTTTTAACTCCCAAATCAGCAAATGCTATTAAACGTATAATACATTGTGTCGATAACATGCATAATAATTTCTACAACAGGATTTTTGTTATTAACAAACAATGTAAATATCCCACAATACGAAGATGATTAAATCAATGGGCAATTATTTATTCATTAAAACCATGTTTTGAAAGACTATATAAAGACATTGGGAAACAGTCCTCACAAAATAATTTTATAAGGCAAGATATAAAAATCTACATACAGATATATATACAGATATATATATGTTTCATAAAACATACAAAAACATTGATATATAAACATCCATATACATATATTACACTGTAGCTAAGAGTGTTATTTCTGGATGGTGAGATTATGGGCAATTTTTATTTTCTTTATATTTTACAGTTTTCAAATTTTTCACCATAAAAATGTGATATATATGTATGTACATATACATATATATTTTTTAAGTAGAAAAAATAAACATATCAGTGTTGCCTGCTCACCAACACTTACAACCTCATGGACAACCCACACCAAGTGAGGAAAAGCATTTGCTCAGGGCAATTGCTACAATTCCAGAGAGATTTGAAGGTCTGATTCAATTAGGGAAAAAAATCATTACTTTTTTCTTCTTCCTCTGAGATGTTTTTATACATTTCCAGAGTGAGGGGTAGAGTAAAATAGACCATGTAGGACACTAAATCAAGAAGAAACAGATCAATTCTAAAAGGCTGTGTTTTGAAATTATTATAAGTGAACTTATTCACAGTGCATTAGGCTTTAGTAATAAAGCAACACCCTCTTTCCTTCTGTCTCATGATTTCCCTGCTCTGCCTCCACACTTCTGAACAGTAAAATAAATCAAATTACTCCAACAAAAGCATAGTATTCTCCAAAGAGAAGCCCTGTGTCCCTCCCTTTATTCTACATTGTGCTCGAATAAAGCACATGAGACCCTCTCATCGAATCGTTCTAAATATAAAGCCTTTGGAAATACTAGGCGTTATGTGCCCTTTCCGAACTCACAATTTCCATTAATGTTAATAAGAGCTGCAAGGAAGGATGAGGAAAAACCAGTCCCATTATGTTTTATTACATCTTTATTTTACGAACTGGTCTCTTGGATGATAAATCAGTGCTGCTGCTAAACCATATGTCTTTCGGGAAAACCCTCCTTGAAATTTCCTTCCTTTGTGCTATTTTGATGTCGTCAAAAAGAAAAACCAAAAGACCAAACACAAACAGAATGTTTTTGACCTGTAGCGACGTTAGAACTAAGGATGACAACCCCAAAAATGTTAACTGCAGCCTTCATAATTAGCAGCAAGTGCAGTTCTGTTAAAAAGAAAAGGGAAAATGGCTCGAGGTACTTACTGTATTTTACAAATACCCACTCAGCAGCTGGCAGTTAGCTAACCCAGAATCAAATCGTGCTCACTGTGAGATAAGTCCGCAAACAGCCAAGTGCTTTGGAGTCAGATGGCAGAATTCCAATTACCGTGTCATGGCTCAGCCGGGTGGCTGGCCACCCTGGAATGGCCTTATCTGTCTTTGCTCCAAGAGGGCGGTGTTCAGGGCTTCAGGCCTCAGTTCTCTAACCTTCACCATTTCCACATGGCAGATATTCCACTGTGCACATGTTCTTTACTGTGTATTTCTTTGTATTTCATGCCCAGACTCACGGCTACTTCTCTGCCCAAGTAGCCCCCTAAACTTAAAATATCTTCTTCCCTTTCTCTCTTAACCTGTTCCTTTTTTGTAAGGAAGGCTTTCATCCAAAATTCTGATCTTCATTGTTCTCTTCCCTAAAAAAACAACTTTATAAAATTTCAAACATTAAAAATGGTACATGCAGATTTATTTTATTCATAAACAGACAGTATTTTTGCACAAGTTGATTACTTTAAAGATAGAGGACTTCTTTAAAAAAATTTCACAGCATCAGACTACCTCTGCTCTCTCCCATCACTCCCCTGAGACAAGTGGAATCCAAACCTTATTTTGCTGCTTACTAGTGATAGGGATCAATGGTATGGAGGGGAAGTACCTGGCAGTTAATTTAACCTCTCTGATGCTCAGTTTCTTCATGGATAAAACTGTGAATATATGGACCTTGTGTGCTGTTTATAAAAATTAAATGAGATGATACAGGTAGAGTAGTTAATACAGAAGATTATACGTGCCCTGACAATACTGGTTGTCTACATTTTTCTCATATATTGCACTTTGAATTCATTTTTCAGAAAATAAATTGTCTCTATGGATGAATGTGTACATTCTCTGTTTACAGAAAACAAAAACTCTATAATTCACTGTAATTTTCTTCTCTGCTTTAGCTGTCCATAAATTTTGAGTCAAATCTATTGCTCAAGGATTCTAATCAACTTAATTCTTATTTCTGCAAGATTCTGCTTTCTTCTGCATCTTTTATGTGAATAAGGGCCAGTTTTCAATCAAATAATTTCATTCATATCAAAATGTTAAATACATAAGTGCACATATAAATTTAGATACAAATCATGCATAGTGGGCAAAGCATTGCATTAAAGTGTAAGACTGAGGTTTGTTTCCAGCTCCAACACTAACTAGCTTATATGCTTAAGCATGTAATTTCATATTAATAGGCCTCAGTAAAATTAAATGATTTGTGAGACCATTTTAAATTATGCAATTATTCTGATCTTTAAATAGAGACACATTCAGAATGGAAACTATGTTCTATATAATTTTCTCACAGTCAAATTTTGTCAAATTTTGAAGACAGAAACATAATGAACATCTCAGGAAAATGTCTACTAATATTTCTCTCAAGCATGTTTTTAGAAAGCTGAAATGAAGGTAGAAAAGACGTTTAAGTCTCCATAGCTAAAAAGACTTTATATTTTAATAAAGAAAAAACACTCTTAAAAATCCCTTGAGAAGATTTGAACTTTCATTCTCTCCACCTAAAATCTGTGGTTTTGCAAAAACATTGTCCAGGGGGAGACATTGGATTGAGGGGCAAATAAGAAAGTACACTGGATAAATGCTTGTAATTAGAAGAAAAAGAGCTACATAAAGGTAAGGTATTATTTTTATAAGGTTCATAAATGAACAGCAAAATATCTTAACATTCTTATATAATCTAATATTTTAAAAACTAAACTATTTAAATCACAAATTATAGTACTGTTTTAAATTATTTTGTGCAAATAAATGTCATACAAATAATAGTAAAATGAATCTACTTTCACATCAATTGATGGCATTTATCCTCATTACTTTTATAATAATGTAAAATATATTTTCCTATATTAACATAGTTTACTCAGACACTTAATATCCTGTCTTGTTAATATACGTTTGTTTGACTTGATGTTGGGTGTTGTAGTTATTTTCTTTTCTTTTTGTTTTTGATTATATAATAACAACAAAACAAACATATCAAGGGCAAAGTGTATTTATTTATTGAAATTCCCTGTGTCTGTGTCAGCTCCCATAACTAACTTACTAAAATGCAAGCATTTTCTAGTATTGCACCTTAAACTGAAAATTTTCATTTATAATCTAAGCGTCTTCTCTCAGTCAGTGTAATGCTAAATGTCCACATGTTTGTTCTTTGCTTTAAACTGAGACCAACCCTTTAAATAACACCACCCACCTGATCATTTTACTCTTATGACCCCTTTAATGTACAATTTCCTGGCTAGAGAAGCAGAGGTATGCACCCATGCCTACAATATCCTTTCTCTTCCTGCAACCTGTTTATTCAGTAGGTGGCTACTTGCAGGAAAGGAAATACATCAATAAACACAAAGTCTTCATAATTACTTAAGAATAACAGATTTGCTACTATGCCACTCTTAACCACTCTTAATTTTATCCTTTTTCAAGCATCATACTTGTTTCATTTTTCTGAAAATGACTTCTAATACCTTTAAAACAGACCTGTCAGATGAACGAGAGTTAAAAACATAGAAAACATTAGACTGTACATCATGTGTTACCGGAACAGGCTAATTTCAAATGTGCTTTTCTCAGAGAAAAAATATATATTAAATATATATTTTTAAATGGTCCTTTTTTCAGATATATGTTATTCTAAAATATATCAAGATACATAAAATGTTTCAAATATAAATGAAACACCAGCAGTGTTAAACTATGTAAATTAAGGAAAAAGAAAACCTGGGGTTAATTCATAATCTACCTCAAAATTGTGTATTCAGGGATCCCTATGCTATGCTACTTCCTATGTTAATTTTTCCCACATATGCTAATACCCTGTGCTAGTTGCAGGTTTTCAAATGCAAGAAGTGAATTTACCCATGTTCTCTATCGTTTGATGTATTAGGATGTTAGGAAGAGCATATTGGAAACCTCTGGCTTAGAGAGCCAGAAACTCTGGTCTGCCCTTCAGTCTGGCACTGACTGGCTTTATGTTAACAGGTCACTTCATGTTTCTGTCCAATTAGAATTTACTCAATGGTCTCTGTTTGTAAAACAATTGTTGCTTGAAAGAAATTAAGAAAAATGGATAGTTCTTTCCAGATAAGAAAGAGAGGTTCTAATAAAAACAATTACTTCAGTTACATAATTTTGGGAAGGCCGAAGCTCCTCAACAGCGAGAAAAGGCAATCCTAACTAACAGTCCTCAGCAGAGTTCTCAGCACAGACGGCAAACCACAAGAACCAGGACCTAGCCTGACATGGATCTTGCGTAAGAACTTTAGATCTGAGTGTTTCCCTCAAACTGATGTTCCCAAACCAAAATTTATGACTGAATAGTCTTTGGGTTTTTGTTTGTTTGTTTGTTTGTTTTTTACAAAATCAGGAAACTTTAAAAACTGGAAGTTATTGGGAAATGATAGAAAAGTGGGTTATGAGAAGGATGAACATTGTCTGTTTGCCTAGTGACTTTCCTGGTTTTTTATTTTTTATTTTATTTATTTTTTTTTTTTTAAAGATTTTATTTATTTATCTTGAGAGGGGAAGGGAAGGAGAGATGGAGAGAAATATCAATGTATGGTTGCCTCTCGTGTGTCCCCTGCTGGGAACTCTCGCTGGGAACTGGCCTGCAACCCAGGTATGTGCCCTGACTGGGAATCGAACTGCGATCCTTTGGTTCGCAGGCCCGCGCTCAATCCATTGAGCTACACCAGCCAGGGCCTTTCCTGGTTTTTTAACCGAAAGACCTGGATGTCAGAACAACTGACTACCTGTTGGTTTTTGTATTGTGCTATGTAACCCAGAGGAGTAAGGGCCTGGATCATTTAGTTGATGTTGTTAACTTGCATTTCTATATTCAGTCCTGTATGGTTTATTGTCATGTGGCTCCTATCAGGCCCAACGCCTGACGTTCTGCCAGTAACCACCTCCTGCCCATGCTGTGCACACAGGCCACCCCACATACACACAACGCAACCCTGCCTTCACACTCCTAGTTGGGAAGGATATACAAAATGATGGGGCATCTCTATTGAGGAGTAAAATAGCACAAAGACTGAATTTGCAGAACCTAATTTTTAGTTTTAGATCATAGACAATTATATAATATTGGAGTTAGAGACAAAAACATTGAAGAGGTTGTATTCATTATTTTAACTTTGTGAAGCTTATCCCAGTCCATTTTAAACTTATAAGACATTATACCTGAAAACAGAGTAAAATGGATATCTACACATAATGAAAAGGGGAAATGAAGGTATTGTCAATTTTTACTACTATGATGTGAGTTTTCTTATAGTGGCTTTCATATCTTACTAGAGAAAAGCAAACTGAAAGGACTGCTACCAAATGAGGTGGTGCAGGAAGAAGCATCGATGAGGTAGATTAAATGATGATTACTACCACCCCCAAATATCCTGCTCCGAAGACCTGAAGACTGTATATTTTACTTTATGTGGCAGAAAGGACTTTGCATATGTGAAAAAACTACGGATCTTGAGATGGGAGATTATCCTGGATTATCCAAGTGGTCCCTGAACATAATACCAAATGTCTTTTTTTAATTTATTTATTTATTTATTTATTCTTTATTTTAATTGTTGATCTTGTACGGTTTTCTGTCTTTTACTCCCATCCCGGCCCACTGCCCCAGCCCTCCCCACCTCCCTCCCATTTCCACCCGCCCTAGTGTTTGTCCATGTGTCTTTTATACTTGTTCCTGTAAACCCTTCCCCTTTTCCCCTGAAATTCCCTCCCCTCTGGTGTCTGTCAGCCTGTTCTCAATTTCAGTATCTTTGGTTATATTTTGTTTGTTTGTTTGTTTTGTGGATTAGGTTCCTGTTAAAGGAGAATAGAGGGAGATTGGACACAAAAGAAGGTAAAGTGGTGACACTTCTGGTTTGAAGAAGGACAAAAGGGGCAGGACCAAGGAATGCAAAGACTGCAACTCAAGAAGGTAGAAAGGTCAAGAAAAGAGAGTCTTTCCTCCAAGGGAGGTTCTTGATTTCAGCTCAAGGAAACTGACTTCAGACATCTTTCCTCCAAAACTGGAAGAAAATAAATATGTATTATCTTAAGCAACCAAGTTTGTGGAAGTTTGTTATAGCAACAACAGAAAGCTTACACAGAACGTTTAATTAAAGAAGCTTATAATATGTTAGGACCAGGAAGAAGACAAGTGAAAAAGGTCAAAAGTTTTCAGACTAATAAAAGTAAGACACCAAAATTCATTTTCTGGGAATGTTAGAGTGATAATGAACACAGCAATGAAGTGAATAAAGCTCATTACGGCCAATACCTTTGGGGAAAGAAATTAAAAACAGAAAAGAAATGGCTGTTGGCACAAAGATATAAGCAGTTAAATTTCTTTTAAATATCTGCAATGTTGAGACCTTTAAATATGTAAGTCACAGACATACGTGCCACAGAAAATATACACCACAATTGAAATAAATAATTCTGTAGAAAATCATTAAAACCCAGGAAAAACTATCTGAGATCTTATAGATTGTAGGCAAAATCTTTGCAAAAGCAAATAAACAAACAAATAGCAGAGCTCTTTTTCACTGAAGTACTTACCAAAAACAAAACACATGCACAAAATACTAACAATCATAACAGCAATAAACATTATGGCAATAGAATTATCTTCATTGGTGATAATATACTATATTAACTGAAATTCTTGCCTCTTCCCAAAAGGTTTGTGATCTCATTTGACAGAAAGTCAAAGGCAAACATGAGAAGAAATGCAAGTAAACTTGGGCTATAAATGCGCTTAAGAGAAAGAAATAGGTTTTGATTAAAAATTTAGGAAAAGTATCCCATATTATTGGCCAATATTGATGAAGGACACATTTTGTCTAGGGCTGCTTCTGTGCAAATAAAAGTATTGCAATACTCAATTATCTAAGATAGTGCAGGATTAAGAAGGCAGCAGGCCTGGCTGAAAATCCCCAATGATCCTAGAAACGTAGATTTTTAAATTTGTGGAATGACAATCTTTATCCTTCACCACCCTCTTTCTCAGTCTTATCTAATATTAAAATTGACTGGTAAAGACAATGAAAATCCCAGATTAGACAAAACATATAATTTGTTTCAAAGCTTAAAAGTGCTATCAAAATAAGAAATTACTGGTACAATATAGTATAAACAAAGCTGGAAATTCAGGGAAGTAAGCAGATTTCTGAAGTCAGGTGTAGTCTAAAAGCTTTTCTAATCTAGATAATTTTAGTTCTTGTTTTTGTAGTTCTTCAGGGCTGTTTGGAGAGGAGACAAAGTTTTGTGCTCTCTGAATGGTGGTTCCCACAGGAGAGCCTCTGATGTAAAATGAGGTCTCAAAGGGTGGTGCCCTCAGTGTAAATACAAAGCAGAAGTAAACCAGACAGCATTCCATTTCTTGGAAGCAACAAAGAAAATGATCTTGGGGACTTCTGGCCAAGATGGAGGCATAGATGGACACACTGTGCCTCCTCACACAACCAAAATTAAGGACAATAAAGATTTAGAAACAAGAAAACAATTAGAACTGATAGAAAATTGAACTGTACGGAAGTCCAACAACCATTCAGCCAGACAGGTAAGAGGGGTAAAGTCATGGCAGGAAAAAGTGGAGGTGAGGACCCAGGCATGCGGGCAGCAGCTGCTGGCAGTTCCCAGGCATACAGGTGGTGGCTAGCGGACCCCGGGCACAGGGTGGCAATGGTGCAGACCCAGTGAGGCCGAGCAAGGCTGCTGGCTGACCAGGTGGTCCCACATTTGCGCACAGGTAATCCAGGTGAAGCAGAAGCAGTGGAGGGGACTGGAATCTGAGAGAGAGCTGGGAAAGCACCATTGTTCCCTCTCAGACCCCACCCCCCACATACAGCGTCACTACCCAGCTACTGGCCTGCCCCACACTGGGAAACACCTAAGGCTCCACTCCTCACTATGTAACAGCCACGACCAGACCCCCACCCCCCTGCAAAAAAAACACACACACACACACACACAAATGGCTCAAATGGGAGAACAGATCAAAGCCCCAGAGCCAATTCATCTCAATTCATCTAAGCGACGAAGAGATAGTCAACCTATCAGATGCACAGTTCAAAGCCCTGGTGATCGGGATGCTCACAGAATTGGTTGATTTTGCTCACAAATTAGATGAACAAATGAAGGCTACAATAAGTGAAATGAAGGAAAACGAACAGGGAACCAATAGAAATGGGAGGAAAACTGGGACTCAAATCAATGGAGTGGACCAGAAGGAAGAAACAAACAACCAAACAGAAAACAAGGAAGAAACAAGAATTCAAAAAAATGAGGAGAGGCTTAGGAACCTCCAGGACATCTTTAAACATCCCAACATCCAAATTATAGGGGTCCCAGAAGGGGAAGAAGAAGAGCAACAAGTGGAAAACTTATTTGAACAAAAAATAAAGGAGAACTCCCCCAATCTGGCAAAGGAAATAAACTTTCTGGAAGTCCAGGAAGCTCAGAGAATCCCAAAGAAGTTGCACCCAAGGAGGAACACACCAAGGCACATCATAATTACATTAGCCAAGATTAAAATGAAGGACACAATTCTAGAAGCAGCAAGGGATAAAGGGACAGTCACCTACAAAGGAGTTCCCATCAGACTGTCAGCTGATTTCTCAAAAGAGACCTTCCAGGCAAGAAGGGGCTGGAAAGAAGTATTTGAAATCTTGAAAGGCAAGGACCTACATCCAAGATTGCTCTATACAGCAAAACTGTCATTTAGAATGGAAGGGAAGATAAAGCACTTCTCAGATAAGGTCAAGTTAAAGGAGTTCATCATCACCAAGCCCTGATTATATGAAATGTTAAAGGGACTTACTAAGAAAAAGAAGATAAAAAAATATGACAGTAAAAAGACAGCAAACTCACAGATATTAACAACTCCACCTAAAACAAAAGCAAACTAAGCAAACAGCTAGAACAGGAACAGAACCACTGAAAGGGAGATCATATGGAGGGTTAGCAACAGGGGAGTGGGAGGAGGAGAGAGGGGGAAAGGTACAGAGAATAAGTAGCATAGACAGTGGGTAGAAAATAGACAGGGGGAGGGCAAGAATAGTGTGGGAAATGTAGAACCTAAAGAACTTATGACACATGGACATGAACTAAAGGGGGGAATGTGGGTGGGAGGGGGGTGCAGGATGGAGGGGAATGATGGGGGAGAAATGGGACAACTGTAACAGCATAATCAATAAAATATATTTTTTTAAAAAAGAAAGAAAATGATCTTGGTGCAAGAACATGGTGCATGGACTGGGAGACAGTTTGCAACCTGAAAAGTTATGACTACAGGCTGGACCTCAGAAAGATTTACAGTTCCAAATAATCTTATCTGTGCCATTCAAGATTATCTCAAGTAATTAAGTCAAAAAGATTCTATAATATTTGCAGTCCAAAATACCGGCCAGAAACAAGTGCCATATTTTCTGCAAAAAAAATACATCTTCTTCGGTGTCATAAAGACTCAAAAATATTTTCCAAGAAAAATGAGTGCCTCTTAAATAAAAATCAGAAAGCAAAAAAGGAAAAGTTGCTTTGACTGACAATCAACAGAAACAAAGATGAAAGGAGGCCCCAAGAGTATTTGAATAATGGGACAATCAAGGATAAAATGCAAAGTTATTTTACCTGACAATCCTTAAAGGAGTAACAAGCAAACTTAAAATAATATGTAGAGAATTTTAAAAATTAATATATATCCAAATAGTTCCTCTAGAAATAAGTATAATAAAATTTAAAACTAAATGGATAAGTTTATAGTTGAGTAGCTACAGCTGATGAGATAATTAATATATTGGGAGGTAGGTTTCTTAAAAAGCTATCCAATAAGCAAGATTAGGAAAAGAAAAAGATAAACAAAGAGAATAGAGGTTAAGACACAAAGGTTGAAGAGTAAAGGTATAGCACATATTTACTTGCAGTTTAGATGGAAATAAATAGCAGAGTAAATATCTGAACAAATTTGGATACTAATTTATGAAAGACGTTATCCATAGATTGAGAGAACCCAATGAATCTGAAGTAGGATATTTTAAAACAAATCCACATCAAGACTTATTATCATGAAAATGAGGAACACCCAAAACCACTGAGAAAATCTGAGAAGTTCCCAAGTGAACAAACATATCATCATAAAAAAAATAGCGACAGATATACAACTATCTATGCAGTAGTCATACTATAGTTCAGTGACAGTGCATTAATCTTAAACATAAGGTAAAGTAACTGCCAGCTAAAATTTTATACTCAGAAATAATGACTTCAGGAAATAAGCAAATACTATTTTCAAAAAAAAAAACAAACAAAAAGTTTACCAACAATAGACTGTCACTAAAAAAATTCTCAAAAGCATAAATAAACCAGATGGCAAGATACACCATAAAAGAAGTTAAGAAAACCAAAGTACCATTTAATAAAAAATAATCTAGTGTGAATTTGAAAGCAACAAGAAATATTTGAAACACATGAAAGCAAAAGCATATAAAATGGGAAGATGTAAATTAATTCAATGTGTAATAAAGCCGTTGTTATTAACTTTAGAATCTGATACATTAAATTGATGTAATTTTAGGACAACTGCTAAATGCAGAGAAAATGTGTGAAATCTCCAGAAAAGTAGAGAAATGGAATGAGAATAATCTATCTAAAGATAGTGTAAGCAAAGATAGCAAAAAGAACCAGAGCATACTTTGGACAAAGAGAAAAGTATATGTGATGGAATATAGAGTAAAACCTTGCCTGGGACTCTTAATAAATCAGTAATTATGTCAATTCATAAAAAAATTGAATAAATGCTTTAATTAAAAGACAAAGATTGTTTAAAATTTAAAAATCCAACCAAATGCTGTTACGAGAGACATAATTAAAACTTAAGAAAACAGAAGTTTGAAAATAAAAGGACAGAAAAAATATACACCAGAAAAATTTTGACCAAAAGAATATTAGTGGTAGGTTGTTACAAGTAAAAGTATCAGGTGGGAGTGCAGACTAAGGAAAACAGTATGGAATTTTCCAAGAAAACTAAAAATGGATTTACCTTTTGACTCAGCAATTCCACTGCTTGAATTATCTCCTAAGAACCCTGAAACACCAATACAAAAGAATCTATGCACCCCAGTGTTCATAGCAGCACAATTTACAATAGCCAAGTGTTGTAAGCAACCTAGGTGCCCATCAGTAAATGAATTAACCAAAAAACTATGGTACATTTACACAATGGAATTCTATGAAGCAGAAAGAAAGAAGGAGCTCCTACCCTTTGCAACAGCATGGATGGAACTGGAAAGCATTATGCTAAGTGAAGTAAGCCAGGTGGTGAAAGACAAATACCATATGATCTCACCTTTAACAGGAACCAAATCAACAAAGCAAACAAACAAGCATAATCTAACCAAAGACACTGAAATTGAGAACAGGCTGGCAGTCACCAGAGGGGAGAGGGGAGAGAATTTCAGGGGAAAGGGGGAAGGGTTTAGAGCAACAAGTATAAAAGACACATGGACAAAAACTAGGTGGGGTGGAAATGGGAGGGAGGTGGGGAGGGCTGGGGTGGTGGGCTGGGGTGGGAGTTTAAGACAGAAAACTGTACAAGGACAACAATTAAAATAAAAATTTTTAAAAAGCATATTGTAAAAAAAAGTATATCAAAAAGCAATAAGCATTACTATAAGTAAAGATATTTACTGAATAATAAAATGTTAATTCACCAGAAAGATAGAACAATTATAAATAAGTTATACTCAATAATATTGCTTAAAAATACACAGGGAAAAAATGGACAGAAGTCCAAGGAGAAATATAAATCCACAATTACAGTAAATAACAGAATTTAACACACTTGGTAAAACAGCAGGGAAAAGATCAAGAAAGATATAGATTTGAAAAACACAGTCACCTAACTTGATTCAACATAACTGACACTTAGTATTTTTTTAAGTAAAATAGACCTAGAGCTATATAATATGAGAGAAAATATTTGCTACACAGAAAATTAAGAAAAATTAATATCCATATTATTTTAAAAACTTCTACAAATAATTTTTTAAAAGAAAGAGAATACAATAAAAAAACAGGCAAAAGCCTTGAAGAGTTACCTTACAAAGGTAGTGTTTGCCATGGGGTCTCCACCCAGGCGATCCAGATAAATACTGTGGGTGTTGCTCCTGTTGGCCTAGACTCCATGCCCAGTTCTCTGGCTTTGTTGTAGGTTCTGTGAATCTAATGTTCCTTAATAAATTCTTTTATGCTTAACTAGCCAAAAAGGTATCTGTTTTGGTTTTGTTTGTTGGTTTGAACATGAACCGAGTGGCGTGAATGTCAACATGTGGCCTGTGTAGCAAAGTTAAGGCATCAGTGGTTCTCTATAAACTTGCCTGAGGTGCAAGTTTCTCCAGGCCACTGCCGGCTGACACCTTGCCATCACTGTTCCATGTGCTAGCAGGTACAAGTTCCATCTCATTATTCCATCTGTTTTGGCTCCCCCTTTCTACCCTCTCTAACATTGTTGCTTCAGTTTCTCTAGCATGCCAACAAATTTAGAGTTGAGTATTTTCACAAGTCACTTTGTGGAGGCATTAATCCCTGTTCAAGAGAAGAGTATATACTTTCTAAACCCCACTGATCAACTTTCATGGTGACAGAGGGGCATCAAAGGGTGGCAGATGAAATTTCCAAGACCTATCAGAGACCACTGCAAAACAGAAAAACATTAAAAAAAAAAGTTCACATCTTTCCCACAGTATTGTACTCATATTTCCTAGAAGACTAGAAGCATAAGAATGAAACATCTTTTTTTCTAGTAATTCTTTCTGCCCACACACAAACTTGATCTCTTGACCTAAAATTTATGTTTCCCAGAAGCACTTGGATCGACTATAACGCTAGAGTGATTTGCCTGCAAAGTCCATCCTCTACACCATGGCCTTGCCTATTTTGTTCCACCAAGGATGCCTAAAATCTTGCTTACAGATAAAGGTAATTGACAACTGATACTACTGTTCTCTAAAAATAATGAAATGATCGTTCAAACATGAGTTGACCCAGCAGAGTAGGCAGACCCTGATTGAAGAGTGAGGTAGGCAGAGCTAAATGCACGTACTGCAGATGCCACACTCAGTGACATCTTTCCTACCTCCCAGTTACGGAGGCACGGTGTCCCCAACCACACAGTTTTGTCCCAGCCTCCTTCCATTTGTCTTCTGTCACGTGTATGAACCCTTTTCCTGATTCCTTCAGAGCACTGCCCTAAATGCTGTCAGCTAATTCAAATCAAGATACATCCATTAACTCCCTTTTATGAATACGACTTCTCCATCTGGGAGCTTTGAAGTTAAGCAAGATATAGTTTCTGTGTAATCTCTAATCTATGCTCAAAAAATTCTCTAGCAGGCTCAGTATCCGTGGACAAAAAATAGCCTGTTATTATATCTCTGGTCCCGAATCAAGTGAGTGAGCATAAATCTTGTTTTCTCAGTCCAAATTTTATGGTTCATAGAAGAGGTAAAACAACATGACTTCACAGGTAGATGGTGATTTTGACATGTTCTGTGAGGGATGACGGGTATCTAGGTAGACACAAGTTACACGCTTGGTTCATTCTGAGTACGTACTCAGATAATGCACATTCTAGGACTCTTTCCTTTATGATAGCACCCATTGTTTGTGGTACAGATCTTTCCCCAAAATCAACTTGCACCTCTGCTCTGGTAGATTTCAGGAAATTATTTGCTACTTCACCTCTAATTAATGTTTGCATATGGTTTTTCCTCACTTCCACATCGCCACAAGGACCACTTCCGTTGATCTAGAGACAGTCCTGTGGATTCTGCCCCTCATAGTCACTACAGAAAACTTCATGTCACTAAACTTATCACTGTCACTTATCTGTGTTTTTAGATTTACAAAAGGCTGCGATCAAAAGGACAGAAATATTCCATCCTTGGTACCTACTTTCTTTCCTTGTTGTGGTGTTGTTGTTGTTGTTAATATTGTGTGTTTTTGTTATTGTTATTATTTTGTTCTTTTCTACTCTCTCTTTTCCTCAAGATGGGGCTTAACTATATAGTTCCCTTGAATTTAGTATTGACCTTTTAACCTTTATATTTCCACAAGCTAATCTTTATGTCGTTCATTCCCCCTGCAAAATATATTCGTTTTCTGAATTTCACTTCTGATCAATTCTCCCAATTCACATGCCTCAGTCTCGGAAACTGTCTTTTGTTTCCTTATTGTCTCTTCATACAAAGAGAGTGTATTGTGGTTTTTATTTCCATGTTTTTGCTTCAGACTTCTTTACAATACCATTTTGTTTTATTAGTCCAATGCTACTAGAAAAAAATATACATTATTAGTCTAATCCCTTTATTAAATTATATAAAATATGAACTCTCCAATTCATCCTTCCAAAGTACAGTGGACTTTTAACAAGCCTCATGTATTTCACTGGGAGGCAATACTTTTTAAACCCCATAGATTTGACCTACTGCTCTGTTTCTTGTTTCTAAATGTCATGCTTCTTTCCCTGTTTCCCCACATATTTTTCATTGCTGTATTGGAATAAATTCAAGTTTTCTTGTTACTTGGTGGCTTTAATGTAATTCCCATTTTTGGAATATTCTATGAGTAGGAATAAAAATATCCTGCAGGTTAAACACTTTGGCTTCTCTAATTAGCATTTCACTTGGTTTTTATATACATATTAGAATCTTTAGGACTCCAAATAAATAGCAGCCTTTTTTTTGCCTATCCAAGATCTGAACAAATTGTGAAATAAGACAAAGAAATGGTAGATGGAAAAAAATACTGTATTTCAGAAAAACCTAATACCCCATGGATTATGAGGCATTTTGCCGTTTCAGAAATGATGAACAGGAGGAATACATCACAGGTGTTGAAACGTGCCAGCACCTGTATTCCTGATAAAGACTAGGCTGCAGAATGTGACTTCTATCTTTGGGAAGGTGTCCTTACTAATAATAAAATCACAGAACCAGACTCCCACACAGTCACTGACAGCTCTGGCCCAGAGCAGTCCTCTCCCTTGGGGAAGGAGGGTTGGTACTGCCCAGGTAAGACTTCTGCGTTAAGGAGTAGAAAATACCCACACCTTAGTAGCATTCTTCTCCTAATGGTAGAGTGCAAGAGAAAAAGACTGGGCTATACAAGCCCATTTCTCCTTCAGATCTCAGCTATCTAGCTTGTCCCTGCCCCACTGCCCCAGGCAAAGAAGGATTGAAGTGCAAAGCAGGGCCAGCAATGTTCCAGCAAGAGTTGCCCCTTCCACTAGGAAGAAAATATCAGAAATGAGGAATGAACATTCCCTCCCTATCCCACCACACTCCTCCCCGTCCAAAAAAAAAAAGAAGTCCTATAATCTCCCATATGAACTGCGGCCAAAGAATCTCAGCTGCAAGGCATACATAAACCCAACAAGCCCTGAAAAAAAGTCTTGAGGTTGCAGTGAGCAGAGATTGTTATTTAGGGGCTGGACTCCAACTCCCCACAGTATTGAAGGCAGTTATTCTTCCCCCTTAGAAGGGGCAGAAATTACAACTGCCTTCCCTGATTATTATGCTTTGCCACACCACAATCTTGGTCCCAGTTCTCTCTATAAATTTTCGTTCCCAGACAACCACATGGCATTTCACAATACTATTAAACACTGTCTCATAAGAGGACTACCATGGTTTTACAGGCTGAGTAACCAAAGTTTAAGTTACCATACTAGTCCACAAATGGAGCCACGATTTCGTTACAGAAAAGACAGGGAGTGCTAAACACCGCATGCAAAAATTTTCCGTAGTTTACATATTTTTCTGCATCTCCATTTCCTACTTTGCCCATATGCAACAATTTGGTAACTGCAGATGGGAGGGGGTGGGTGGAGGTGGAAGAGGATATGGGGGAATAAATGGTGATGGAAAAATGAAAAATGGAAAAAGGCATTTAAAATAAAATAAAAACTAATAATAAAATGGCTCTCTGTGTTTTGTAACCTTTGAGTGGCTAAAACTGCAGTGCAGGATACACACCATTTGATTACACAATAAATAGCCTCTTCTATGACTTTAGAAACTCAAGTATATTACAAATACTTTTTATCATTTTGTGTTAGTTTGCTTATTTTGGTGTAATTATAGAAATATAGCTTCTTTAATGTGTTCATTTGTTCCCATTGGTTATAATTTTTCTTTCTGATGCTCAAATTTTCACACTTTGGGGTCTAATAGTCTTCTCTTCATGCTGGTTACTTTGTCCATTTCAACACAACCCCAGGTATCTTGGAAAAAAATCTTTGTTTTCCTTTGTTTTCTTTGTATTTCATGTCCATATTTATTTGTTCTGCCTCAAGATGGGGTTTAGCTACTCTCTTGGGGGTTCTGGTTGCCTTACTACATGATATTGGTGCTCAAAAACTGGGGGTGAAGAGTGACATAAAATAATTTTCATTGAGTGCTTGTAGCAGAGTAACTTCAAAAAATTATAGGAGGAATATTTCCTTTAGGTTATGAGCTGACATTGGCATTTTTAAATTAAGTCTGTCTTCAGTTTTCTTTCTTACTTCACTTGCTCTAAAATGAAGAAGCATGCCCTGGCTGGTGTGGTTCAGTGGACTGAGTGCCGGCCTGCGAACCAAAGAGTCACTGGTTTGATTCCCAGTCAGGGCACATGCCTGGGTTGCAGGCCAGGTCCCCAGATGGGAGCACACAAGAGGCAACCACATATTAATGCTTCTCTCCCTCTCTTTCTCCCTCCATTCCCCTCTCTCTAAGAATAAATAAATAAAATATTAAAAAAAAACAAAATAAAAAAATAAAATAAAAAAGCATGATCATCCTATTCCACCCTTTTGACCACAACTTTTCTTTCCCCCATTTGCCCACTATTCCTGATGTGCTATTCTATACAATGTCACACCAAGCCCCTTCTCACTAAAGAAGTACACCATTTCCCATGTTGAAATTGACTCAGTCAACACACCCTGAAATTGAGTCCAAAGTATACACGTGAAGATGATTCTCACTGTCAGTAGCATCTGAAAATATTTCTCCAGATTTAAAAAGGAAATGAAAATGGCACCTAACCAAGGGGAGACTAGATAATTTGAAAACAGAGGTGTCTAATGAAAGACAGTATTGAGACATCAAACATAGTGCAATACCCACTCTCAAGGTTTTCATCTTGTAGCTTCAACGACTTGCCCTTCTTTTTTTTTTCTTTTTTGTCACTGCTGTTTTTATTACCAAGGTCAGCCCAAGTACAACTCCAAATTTTCCTTTTATTTAGATATATGCCATTTCCGTTACAAGTAATTTCAGATATTTTTAATGCATTCCAGAAGTTTTCTTTCTACCTGTGTACAAGCAAAAAGAATTCAGAATGTTAGGGAAACAAAAATTTATGGTGTAAACCAATAAAACTTTTAATGGATTAAAATATGCCAAATCTTGGCTTATTAAGTACTTGTTGAAGAAACAAAACATATAGTCATCTCAGAAAAGTTAAAACTATTGAAATATAACCTAATTTATTGGGAAAGACATCCATACATTGTAGCATCAGATAAAGTGTGATGTTCCCTCTTCTGCAAACACTGACAACTCTGAAAGCTAATTAATTTTACACCAAGTAGCATGAATATGCATTTGGAAAAATCATAGCACCTCAAGGTCAGAATATAACAATTTGGCATGCATATTTCAAAACAGAGATACTGGGGCCCAAGCCTGCCCTTGCTGTGGAAATGGGCCAATGTCATCAGTTGAGGCTGAAAGAAGGGCGCTTCATGTCAGGCATGTTTTCTCAGATGTGCAGGTTGTTCAGCGGCCTCTGCCCTTGACTCAAAGTCAAGCGCTTTGACTAAACTCCTGCCACCTGATTTTGGTGATACTTGTTTGCTGCATGTCTAGGCATGTGTCTGTCCAGACTTGTTATATTTCAGAGCGGTATCTGCCTAAATGGAGTTAGGGGTAAAAGTCAGCATATCAGGCAAAAATTGGGTATAATCCAAAGAACCCTTCAAGAATTTTCAATAGCATTCTTAAATCTTCAGGACAGAACCCTTGAACTCTTAAAAGAGCATGATTGACAGTGTTTCTCTCTGCCTTTTGGATAAGTCCTTCTTTTCCTATGGAAAGCGGAAACCAGGAGATGTAGTTTGAAAAAGAGAAAAGCAAAGAAATAAGAAAAAAGGTTTTCCTCCTACTTGGCTGAATGCAGTTAGATTAAACCTACATCCAATGCTCTTCAAACTATAGTCCATTTGTCTGGCAGATATTTACCGGTCACTTTTTAGGTTTAGGAGATGCACTTCTAAACCTAAACAGTGAAAGTCTCTCTCCTTATGAAGTGTATATTCTGTAATAGCAACTATATAGTTCATGCATGTCTAGCTTTATAGAAGAAGAGTTGGGTTTTTTCCATGATTTCTTTAAGCTTGCTTCAGAAAGGAAATGAGAAAGAAATATTATTGTGCTGTCTTCAGTAAGTCTCTTGTGTGGTGTGTGGGTTTCTTGTTCTGTTTTAGTGCAACACCACACTGAGTGCACTACAAGGCAGCTCTTTTATCTGGGTTATGCTAGCAGACCTTATTCACTGCACATTGCAGGTGCCTGTATCCAGGAGAGCTCACTGTCTTTTCTGTACTCAGCCACGAGCTCTTCTCATTTTCACACCTCTACGTACATGCACACCATACCTAGGACCTGTCTGGCAAGTAATAGGAGTTTAATGTAAATTCTAGATTTGATAAAATTAGTATATTGTCTCTTGATTAAATTTTTGTATTACCTACACCCTTTATCTATAATATCTAATGTCTATCCAAGTTGCCAAATCATAGAAAAAAAGTAATTACCAGAATTTTTATTCATAGAGTACTGTCCTCATGATATCACTTCTCTAATGCAAAAGAACAAACAAAAGATATTATTTTTTACTGTCAGAATTCCTCTAACTCATCCACTTCTAAAACTGCTCTGAGACCTGCTTTCTGAGCAGAGGCGCTGGCAGTCCACAGTGAACAGCACAGTGGCTATCGTTTATTATGTGTTCTGAGGGTCGCTGTGCGTGGCCCTTCTTTATCAGGACAGCGGTCATTTCTACTATAAGATTCTTTTTTTTCTTTCCTCCTACTATAAGATTCTTATGGCCTTATTCCTTTCTGCCCAGATTGTTTTTGACAGCAATGGGCTCTGCTCTGCAACAATCTCTTATAACTGGACCGCACCCAAGTTTGAATGACCATGCGGAACAAGGACAAGACTGCATTTCTTCCCTAACTGCCTCTTATTCAGGCAGCTGTGGGCTGGGTGAGACCACCATCACCCATTGAGAATATTTAGGGCTGCTACTGAGATGAACATTTCTGATAGGAACATGTTTCATATTCTCTCCCGTTAGATCATGAATTACTGCCGAATACACTCTATGTTACTATAGTAATTGATTTACAAAATAGCTCTTACATAGCACTTACAAATTCACTCTTTTGCCAAATGTGAAAGAAATTTTCAAATGCAACAGTTTGGTGGAGCAGGCAGCCTGCTGAGCTGAAAAGCAAATACAGCTATCTGATTAATTGATTTTGACCTCATAAATATTATACTTTGGGGGCTCTAATGGAAATTCCTGAGGGTAAATTCTATGGTTGACCTCATTCATTTATATCTCTAGATGACAGATGTACATTATAAAATGTCACTGAATGTACTGGCAATAAATGAGGTAGAACATTAGCATCTTGATTCTGTGGTGGGATTTTTATGGAACACTTTTGCTAAATGATTCCAACAGTGGTAAAATTATCACAAAATTATTCACTATACATTGTCCTTTTTATTTTAATCCATCTCTCAGCAATTCACATTGATGTTCTTTAGTTAAAAGTAAAATTTCTGCATTTATAAAGCAGGTTTCTTTATGGTGAGATCTCCCACCTAATTAATTAACAATTGTTGACTATCAGTAGCAAGAAGTTTGGGGCATTCTGTTGTTGTGTTATTAATGTCTTTTATTTACCCAAATAAAGAATAAAAATGTAAAATTTCAAACTTCAGTGTGAGGCACAACTCAAGACATATATCACAAATTGATCGTCTTTCTTGGAATTCATAATTTCAGTCTCATGATAATTTTTGAAGTTATTTCATTTAAAGAAATATTTGTAAATTTAAAAAATCTAGATAACAAAAGATAAAACAAGCAATTTTACATGTTACTGAGACATATTTTAACACAAGAGTATATTTTATTGTACTAACATTTTCCTGATGAAAATGTATTTCACATGCTCTGTGAGCCTACAAAGTTGCAAATTTCAGTGAACATTAATCTTCTGATGAAAGAATGATTATTATAAAGACAACTTAGCTTCAGGAAAAGGCTAAAAAGGGAACTAGTGTATCTGCCAAATGAAGCAATTTAATAATGTGTTGGAGAATGTGTTCAAAGTGCCATTATTCTTTTTTGTTTGGGTTCCTGGAACTTGGAGAAATAAAAGAAAATCTATTTTCCAAAAGTTAAATTAGAAAAAAACACGCTATTCTTTTCATGAGTTGAATATTTGTGGATTTGAATATTAAAGACAAAATTTTCCAGTGACAACATGGTTATTTTTATAAAGACTTAATTTTATTTTGTTATGGTTACCTATATATTGAATTTTATTATATTTACAAATTGGGAAGGTAAATGTATTCAATCTTACTCTTTAAGTGAGGGGCAGTAATGTAGGAAAGTTGTGAAACTTGAATATGTCTTAAAGAAACTAGTGGTCAAGCTGGTTATTATCAAACTTCGAATCTAATTCACTCAAATGGGTGTGTTCAACCTGTCTTTTTTTTCAAAACTGTTGTAATTTATTTACATGAGATACATCATTGCCTAATTTTCTTTTTTCGTTGTTTATTATATTACAGTTGTCCTATTTATTTTTCTTTTTGCCTCCCTCCACCCAACCCACCCCTCTAGCCCACAGTCAATCCCCCTGCGTTGTCCATGTCCATGGGTCATTCATACCTGCTCTTTGACTGCTCCTTTCCCCTTCCCTCCACCATTCTGCCTCTCCCTCCTCCCCTCCCACAGCTATCAGTCTGTTCCATGTTTCCATGTCTCTGCCTCTAGTTTGCTCAATGGTTTATTTTGTTCATTAGTTCCATGTATAAGTGATATTATATGGTATTTGTCTTTCACTGACTGGCTTATTTCACTTGGCATAACAGTTTCCAGCTCCATCCATGTTGTGGCAAAAGGTTGACTTCTTTCTTTCTGCTGCATAGTATTCTATTGTGTAACTGTACCACATTTTTTAAATACAATCATCTACTGATGGTCACTTGGACTGTTTCCAACACTTAGCTATTGTAAATAGAGCTGCTGTGAACACAGGGATGTGTAAGTTCTTTTGAAGTGATTTTTCAGGATTCTTGGGGTATATTACCATCAGTGTAATCAATGGGTAATAATGAAGTTCAATTTTTAATTTTTTGAGGAAATCCCATACTGTTTTCCACAGTGGCTGTACCAGTCTGCATTCCCACCAACAGTGCACTAGGGTTCCCTTTTGTCCACGTCCTTGCCAGCACTTGTTGTTCATTGATTTATTAATGATGGCCATTCTGACAGGTGTAAGGTGATATCTCATTGTGCTTTTAATTTGCATCTCTCTGATGGCTAGTGATGTTGAGCATCTTTCCATATGTCTATGGGCCATCCTTTTGTCCTCCTTGGAGGAGTGTCTAGTCAGGTCCTTTGCCCATTTTTTAATTTGATTGTTTGTCTTCCTGTTGAGACATATGAGTTGTTTATATATTTTGAAGATCAAACCTTTATCTGATGTATCATTGAAAAATATGTTCTCCCATACAATTGGCTCCCTTTTCATTTTGATGATATTTCTTTAGACATGCAGAAACTTTTTAATTTGGTATAGTCGCATTTGTTTAATTTTTCCTTCATTTTTTTCTTGCCTTAGGAGATATATTGGCAAAAGTATTGTTATGTGTGAGGTCTGAAATTTGACTGCCTATGTTTTCCATTAGGACGTTTAAGGTATCACAACGTATTTAAGTCCTTTATCCATTTTGAGTTTATTCTGGTGTATAGTGTAAGTTGGTGGTCTAGCTTCTCTTTCTTTCTTTCTTTCTTTCTTTCTTTCTTTCTTTCTTTCTTTCTTTCTTTCTTTCTTTCTCCTTTTTTTTTTTTTTTTTGCATGTACCAGTCCAGTTCTCTCAACACCATTTATTGAAAGGACTGTTTTTACTCCATTGTATGCTCACATCCCCTTTGTTGAATTTAATTGACCATAAGGGCATGGGTTTATTTCTGGGCTCTCTATTCTGTTCCATTGTTCTATGTGTCTGTTCTTATGCTACTACCATATTGTCTTGATTACAGCAGCCTAATAAAATTTAATATCAGGTATTGTGACCCCTTCAACTTTGTTCTTCTCATGATTGCTGAGGCTATTCAGGGTCTTTTTGGGTTACAGGTAAATTTTTGGAACATATGTCCTAGATCTGTGAAGTATGCCATTGGTGTTTTAATAAGAATTATTTTGAATCTACATATTGCTTTGTGTAGTATGTACATTTTAATGATGTCAATTCTTCCAGTCCATGAACACAGTATATGCTTCCATTTATTCCCTTCTCAGTTTCTTTCTTCTGTGTTCTGTAGTTTTCTGAGTACAGGTCTTTTATCTCCACGGTTAGATTTATTCCTGAACACCTTATTTTTCTTGTTGTTATAGTAAATGGGATTTTTTTCTTACTTTCTCTTTCTGATAATTCATTGTTCGTATACAAGAATGTCATTGATTTCGGAATATTGACTTTGTATCCTGCTACTTTGCTAGATTCATTTATTAGGCTGAGTAGTTTTTTTGGTGGAGACTATAGGGTATTCTACATACACTATCATGTTGTCTGCAGATAATGACAGTTTTACTTCCTACTTTCCAGTGGATACATTTTATTTATTTTTCTTGTCTAATTGCTATGACTAGAACTTTCAGTACTAAGTTGAATAGTACTGGTAAAAACAGACACCCTTGTCTTATTCCTGATCTTAAGGGAGATGCTTTTAGTTTTTGCCCATTGAATATTGTGTTGGCAGCAGGTTTCTCATGTGTTGAGGTGTGCTTCCTCTATTCCCTCTTTGCTGAGTCTTTTTCTCATAAATGGGTGCTCGATTTTGTCAAATGTCTTTTCAGTATCTATTGACATGAGTATGTGATTTTTGTCTTTCATTTTGTTTATGTGATGTATTACATTTGTTGATTTGCAAATGTTATACCATCCTTGCATCCCTTGGATAAATCCCACTTGATCGTGGTGTATAATCTATTTAATGTATTGCTGGATCTGCATTGCCAATATTTTGTTGAAGATTTTAGAATCTATGTTCATCAGAGATGTTGGCCTATAATTTTCTTTCTATTTTGTGTCTTTACCTGGTTTTGGAATTAGGTTAACATCGGCCTCATAAAAAGTTTGAGAGACATCCCTCTTCTTGAATTTTTTGGAATAGTTTGAAAAATACAGGTCTTAGTTCTTTGACTATTAGGTAAAATTCACCTGTGAAGCCATCCAGTCCAGGGCTTTTGTGTTCTGGGAGTTCTTTGATTACTGCTTCAATTTCACTAGTTGTTATCAGACTGTTCAGGCCTTCTGCTTTCTTGATTTAGTTTTGAGAGATGTATATTTCCAGAAATTTGTCCACACCTAATTGCTAAAGTCCCCTAACACTTGGACCACTTTCTGCTAGTTCAATTCTATTCAGTAGCTTGGTGCCCTTGGGTTTCTGGTTCCTCATGTATGAAATAAGAAGAATAATATCACATAATTCATAGGATTGTTGTAGAAATCAGTGTAATGAGACAATAATGAATGCTGTTTAGAAAAAAATAAAAGCTATTGATACTAATACTATGATTATTTTCATTATGAATAACCTATTATAATCAGTGAAATGGAAGACAGAGAGCAGACGGAAGGGAGGAAAACATGAGACCAAATGAAAGAAAGAAAAGGAAATGTGTGTTTTGTAGGTAAATAAGAGCCAGTACTTGATTTGCTAGGTGTTGCCTCTCCTCAGTCTCATTGCCCACCGTTCTCTGCTTTGTTCTCTAGCCACACCAAACAACCTGACCTTTCCAAGTACACGGTGCTTTCTAAAACAACTAATACTTTCCACATTCCATTCCTCGTCCTTGAAACAGTGTAATTGTCCAACTTATTAACCATGGAATGATTATTGACTGGCCTCACAAAGCTCAGACAGATGTGCAGTTATTTACAGGCACACTTTATCTGCTCTGTTGGGTTTTAAGTTCCTTAAAGAAAGAGAGTTACATTGTTTTTTTGTATCTTCTGTGGCACCTACAAACTTTTATTGAACTGAAACAAATTTCTAGTCTTGCTTTATTTGTATGTGGGGGGAAACAACTAAATAAGATGTCATGAATTACCAAAATTTCTCTTGAATTAAAAGTCAGATACAATCTTTTTGCATTCTTTCATCCCATTTTTATTTGTCAATATAGTTGCTTTGGAATAAGACAGAGCACTAACTGCTGTGGTGGAAAACTCTGTTTTCAACCATGGATGCATTTTTAGAATCACATAGAAAACTTAAAAAAAAAAACATACAGTAAATATCAGAATAAATAAATTAGAATTTGTTTTGGTGTGTGTTTGGAGGGGTGGGGGATGGGAACACTGGGTATTTTTTGTTTTGGTTTACAGGTTATTTTAATGTTCAGCCAGAGTTGAAACACTGATGTGAGGACATAAGCTTGTAGTTTGGGGAGAAACAGGTAACCAAGAATTGCCTTTCTGTGTTTCAGACCACCTAAAAGCCAACCTCTTCAAGCTCACCCATAGCATGACTTGGAGCCTACCCCATCAAAGGAGGGCAGAGTGGTAAAGCCAGTACATTGGGAACTGGTGTGATTAATCATTTGTAGACTTTGTGGTCAATGGCACATTTCCCCCAGGCGTAGAGATTACCACTGAAGCCAGAGTAAGTGACTTGAGGGACAAATCTCTTTTAGCCAAATGATGATTAACAGTGTGGTATAAAGAGTCTGGCTTTGAGGTCAAACAAAATGGAAACTGAATTCTAGTCCTATCACTTATTTACAATAGACAAGTCTCTTTGCCTACATGAACTTTAATATTCTCACACATAAAATGAGAACAATAATAGTAACACTAAAAAATGGCTCTGACAATTAAGAAAGTGTATCTGTTTGGCTGTCCAAGTCCTAGCACATTAATTCCCTGAATTCTGGCCATGACCTCTAATAATTATCTTCCTTCAAATCTTAAAACATACTAGATGATTTTTATGAAATACATTAGCTCAGGGCCATAATGAAGTCATGCTGACCTTATTCTATAAAAACAACAAATCATGGTTTGCTGTTCATGAGTTGCATCCTTGAATTCTAGTTGTATCTGTTAGCCAGAAACCTGTATGTTTATAGGTTGCCCTTTAAAAGACATGGAATTATTCATGTCCTTAAACATCCTGGACTTGTGCCAGCCAGAAACTTTGAGATTCACTCCTTCCCACCCACACACCGGTCTTCATCCCCAGTCTTCATCCCTTATACATGACACCTCTGGCAGGGCGCCTGGGAAGAAACTCATGACCCATGGAGTTAACTTACCTCAGGAGTAGTAGACAAACAGGCTTAATTTAATCCAGAAGGCACCAAGAAATATTAACTCGGAAATGGAGACCAGGCTGAACTAATATATAGGCAGGCTGGAGAACTATCATTTATAGTAGGGTGTGCAGCATTCAAGCACAGATTAGCTCACTCGGGAGGCAGCGAGCCAGGAGCCAGGTTTCTGTGTTAATTATAAGATAACTAACTTCTAAGTCTCTGTTCTACATATTCCAAGGAATGTGGTCAGCCCAGGGAGTGTACATCCATCCTGCTCCCAGGCAAACCCCTATGAGCAAATGTGTGACTCAGACGAAGGCAATGTGATTTGTTCAGCTATACTTTCAATCCTTCCCTACTCACTCCCCACAAAAGAGAAAATGTAAAACTTGATTGCTTTCGTGTAAGTTTGATTCTTCAATCACCTCCCATCTGGAACAATTGTTTTGGTGTGTGCAAATACATGCGAATGTATTTTTAACAAAGTAAGGAGGAAGTTAATGTACTCTCTCATACATCCTCCAATGACTTAGTTTGGCTGCAAATTTAACGTATGTGAAACAAAAATGAGAAAAATTAAAAATGTGAGCAAAGTGATATCTAAAAGAAAAGAAGCATAGGATCTGGTGTTACCATCGGGCTGTCTTTTACAAATCTTTTCATGTCACAAATTGGCATTCACTCCTGAGCTGGAAGAGAGTTACTGGACAGGGATGGGAAGAAGAGGATGCAATTTCCACTTTCCTTTGTTAACCACAGTTAACTATTATTTTTCAGAAACAATGACTTCCCTGAGCCAAAGATGAAGCACAGACCATAAATATATGACAGTTTTCAATTAAGAGTTGTCATCCTAACAAGAAGTACAGCAGAGTCTATTCACTCATTTATTTAGCAAATATTTATTTAGTCCCTGGCACGCCCTGAGGATTCTGCTAAATGCCAGCAATTTGAAGATAAAGAATATGCAGGCTCCCAAAGAGCTTATAGTTCTGAATGATACACACGCATGCATGCAAATGACTTCAACACCATGTGATATTTTTATAGTGTCATGGCCTTACGTACAATTTCATCAGGGCCACGGCAAAGTAGAAGAGAATGTAAGTTTAGCTACAGTCGTGGGTGACTTCAAATATAAAAGTTAAATATATTGAGCACTTGAGCTGAAATTTGAAACAGAGTAAGAGTTTGCCAGATAGAGTACTGCAGACCAGTGGAGGACAGGTAAATGAACAGATGAGCAGGTCTGTAGTTGCAGCAAGATAAAACGCAATGCTGAAAAGATGAGGCTAACAGCAGAGACAGGAGCCAGGATTTGGGTTTTCTCCTTTAGGTGATGGACAGTCACAACAGAATTTGGAGCAGGAAATAAAGGCAGTTTCAAGGTTGGAACATTTCCTCAGCTGGAAGCCCGGAAGTGGAGTGGAACGAGGCGGAAGCAGGGGTGTGGCTGCCATGGGCGGGAAGGGAGGATTGCGGTAGTGCCGTTGCAGGTGGGGAGGAGAGCAGGAATACCAAAGAGTGCAGAAACACAGGATGACTCAAGTATTAGGGGCAAAGTTTTTTGACTTGGACAAACCTAAGAGAAGCATGTTAATATGAACAAAATTCACAAATTCATTAAGTAGTTTCCAGCAGCATGTGGTTCAACTAATGACTAGTACTGATTTAAACAGGACAAGATACCCTATATTTGCCATTATGGTATGATGATTGATAGATACATCATATATATACATACATATACCTATCTCCAAACATACTAATATAAATTTATATATTGAATATTGAATTCTCTCATCACTTAAATTCCAAATGATCAGAGAATTCTAAAGGGCATTTGGGTTGAGAGGAATGAAATATGGGGAGATGAAAAAAAAGTAGGAATAATTTAAATCTCTTCTTTTCTCCCGTGTCTCTGAATATCCCTTACTATAGAAAGTTTTTGTGGATGGGAAGGTACAATCAGAAAAACTGAGTCAAAGGAATCGCTTTATGCAAATTAGTTCTCTTCTTCCTACACATAATTTATAAAACTTATGATCACGTAAATGAGTTTCCCTTTTAAGAAAGAATTGTCAGCAAACTGTCCAACATTGTAAGTTATAATATACTCAAAATTTAACCATGTATTTATTGAGCACCTACTGTGTGCCACTAATCTTCTAGGCCCTATGGAAAGAAAGATAAACGAGATATTATGATTAGTATTGGAAAAACGAAAGCAAAGACACTGGAATTCAAAGTAAAGTATAGTGTATCCATAGGGCATGTTTCTGTTCCCAAAATATTCATCATTCTTCCTGGAACCTAAAATAATCTCAATTTCTACATCTTTATTCCTCCTGCCTGTGATGGTTAATTTAATGTGTCAACTTACTTGGAAGGTGTTTTTGGATGAAATTTACATTGAATTGGCAAACTTTGAGTAGAGCAGATTGCCCTCCATAATGGGGGCGGGAGGGATCTAATCAGTTGAAGGCTTGAAAAGAACAAGAAAACCAGCATCCCTGAGCAAGGGGAAATTCTCCGGGAGAACGCCTTCAGATTTTATGCATACCGTCAGCTCTCCTGAGTCTCCAGGTGTCTGGTCTTCCAACAGGAATGGCTCCATTGGATCTGCTGGATTTGAACCAAACCTCCCACACTGCAGGTTTTGTATTTACCAGCCTCCATAACTGCACAATATGATTTCTTATAAAAAATCTCTTTCTATACATAGATGCATTCTATTTGTTCTGTTCTTCTAGAAAAACCCAACTTATTTACCACCCCAAATGCATTATTCTTCTCAAAACCTCCATTTTCTTTTCTTTAACACATGGTCAACGAGATCTACCTATGATACATTTACCTATGATACCTATGGTAAACAACAGGTAACAAAAGTTATCACGAACACACACATACATACACACACATCTGTGCAAGAAAAATACCTGAATATCTGATCGATTTAATTTATAATCATATTACTAATCTTCTATATGAGAGGCAAAGGGATGCCTAGTCAAATCACGATACAAAGTTTTTTCAGTTTTTTTTTTTTTTTTTTTTTTCCTCCTCCAATCTGTCTCTGTTACCCACAGCTGCTCCTCCCTTTAAGCTCCCGGTACTGCCTGACTATGAAACTTCAGCCAGTTCTCCCTATAATAAGGACTCTTCCTCATCCTTCCTCCTTCATAATCCGAGTCACCTTTGCCTCCTCACTCTTCATATCTGTCGAGTCAGTCAGTCCTCTTGATTCTCGCCCAGTCCTCTGTGTGTCCCTTCTCTGTATAGCACTGGCAGTCCAGCAACGTTTGACCCCAGGCTCTGAGTCCTCCACCAAAGATGATGCTAGTTTTATAAAACTGAAGACACTTTTAGGCCTGTGTTTGGTTCAACTGAGTAGGGTTTACACAGCAATATGTATATGAATACGTATCTGTATATGTGATGTGATACATGCAGAGTGGACTTGAATTTCATACCATGAGTGGGAGAGGAAGGAGGATTATAACATGGCTTATTCAGATAAAGAAAATATAAAAACATTTAACTAATTCCATTAGGGGCTATTCATACAGAAGAATAAAATCTTGAAGGACCGGTGCAAAGTGAAAACAACGTTGGTTTAGACCATGGACATCCTTTCAAATGTTGTAATTATGACTGGAAAGAGAAAGTCCTAGGGGACTTTCTCAGGTTAACACAGAAACACTCTACGAAAGGTCCCCTGGTGTCTTTTCACAATACAGAAATGGCAGCATATGAGTCCCATGCCTTGCTTTAGGCAGCACCATAAATCAATGTCAACTTCAGGAAAAGAAAACCAAAGAAGCCTCTTGCCTTCCTGTCCCTAGCCTGTTTTCTTAACAGTGCCACCTGTTCTACTCCCTTAACTAGAACTGACCTTTGGGATCCAAGCTGCACAGAACAAAAGTGCACGACGTGGAGCAAATCCCAGGAACATAAAGCTGCACTGGTGTTTGCACTGTGCAATGCAGAGCACCGCTTTTCTCAGGGACCGCTGGGGTCCTGCTCCTGTTCCAGGGAAAGGGAAACGGGGAGGGCCAAGGGGAGCCCAGGCCCTTCACCCTAATCCAACCACCGCAGCTCTACTCTTTCTGTTATTAAATAAGAGCCCACTTAATTTTTATCTATGGAAAAGGATTTCAACTCATTTTTAAATTGAATATATTTTTATAGGATAATAAGTACTTCATTAAGAGTCAGAACAACCGGGTTCCAGTATTGTCATGGGGATTTCATCTTTCTGTGCCTCAGTTTGTCAGCAGTGGTGTATGGCGCTAACATTAGGTTCCTTGCCCTCCAGAAGATCAAATGAGTTGATGCTCGTTACAGCAAAAGTGGAAAATACTAGACCAGCATAAATGCAGCATTTGTCACTTATTTAACAAACACTGTTCTATAGGGAAGCCGAAAGCTAACACCTCTTTTCCTCCACAGTACCAGGGATGTTGTAGAATATGCAGACTCCTGGGCTAGGATGTTATTCCTTTGTTCCATAGTTTTGAGCAAGTTCTTTGGTTAGTGCTCTTATGCATTGTTTTAGCACCACAACTGTTTCATTAAGTGAAGTTTGTGTGGAATATTGTTATATAAAAAAATAAAATAGAGTGAACCAGTTGAAATAGGAAGGGAAGTCCAGAAGCTTAGCCCCACACCCTGCCCCAGCCACTGTTGGGGTATGTCAGAGGGAATCTCAGGGCTCTGCCAGTCATTGGTGAATGAGTCCCTTGGGTCATATTTGTGATGTTAAAACCACCTCTCATTCTCTATTTTGATACTAAAACTTTATTTGACCCCTAAATAATTTTATTCAGTGATTTCCCAATTTGTTTGAGAGTCAAGGCAGTCACTTGGAAATTCATAGTGACATTTTAATTTTAAATCATTTAATGTTATATTAACATTTAATTGTCGTTTTAATTAACTAATTCAATTTTTGCATTTCTTAACAGCTTGACCTTCGGAAAGAGGAATTACATTTTTCTCCTGCAAGTAATACTGACAGGGCCAAAAGCTGAGGTGCTGCCTTCTTCAGAGCAAAGATGGTTGGTGACTCAAGCTAAACCAACCAGTCTTGTTCTCTTGAATCTCCAAATTTTGAACTGAGTCAAACGGGATAGGAAAAAAAATGGCATCAAGCGCATTCATCTCAGAGTTGCAACCAAGTAAGTCTCAAGTTCTTGAGGCCAGAAATCTTGAGCCAAATCGGCTCCTATTGTGTCTGACTTCTTTCCCCTCCAACCTGTTTCTCCAGCACTCCTATCTGTTCTCTAGGCTACTTTCTGTCCTTCCGAGGGAACCTCTTCTGTGGAACACAACTGGATTCTTTGGGCTTGTAAACCAACCAAACAAAACCAAAAAGATTCTAGTATGTCCAGATCCTTAGTAATCCTGAAATTATACTAAATTACACTTGGCCAGATAAACTATAAAAAAGCTAAACATTGCCTACAATATGCTGCCATGTGCCTATTATATGCAGATGTTGTACAGGGTATTTTGTCTATGTTTTATATTTTACTTGTCACACAATAAAAATAAACAAATGTTAATTTCTCAGTTTTACAGATAAACAGGTTCAGGTAAGTCATATAACTTCTTTGAGTTTAGATGGCTAGAGAGTAGCCTAGTAGTTCAAAACCAGATCTGACTGATATCTAAACCCTGGTTCTTTCAATGTGCACACTTTATCACGAGTTGAATTATTTTCCTAAAGGAATGCTCTACTTAATGCCTTGATTATAATTCTAGGGTTTATTGCATTCACTCTAGTTACTGAAATAATAAAATATTAACAAAGGATATATTTATCTGTGCTTTTTATTTTGTTTTTATTTTGAGAAGGATATATTAATATAAACATATCTTTAAAATGTTAGCATTGTTGATAGGGTACCAGAAGGTGTCACATTTTACATTACTTCCTATAGATATTCTTAGCAGAAACCTTTTGTCAGCTTAGCATTTACTGATTAAATCTGTTCCCCTCTCCTGGAGGTCAGGAAGAACCTCGTTGTTTTGTTAGTACTTCTGCTGATAGGGGTGAGATTGTGTTTGGTTCCAGCCTTTAAACAGAAATATTTCATCAGTTTCCTCAAGGTTTGGGCCAATATCTGGCATTTCACATATTTTAATATTAACTCTTGATCTTTTTTTAATTATTGTTATTTAGGAAATGCAATACTATGGACAAAAAGAAGTAGTCAAAATTTTAAAGAATGTATCTTTCTTTTGACCTTTGAGAGCAGCAATGATGTGTATTAAAATTTGACCTGAAATTTCTCTAACCTACTATCTCACCTCATAGATAAACCTTACCGTATAGCATTCATCTTTCAAACATAATCCAAATTTTGTGAAAACTCATCTGAATGTAACACATTTTTAAATTAAGTTTATTAGAATTAACTCCATACACATAAAACATAACAGAATACGTGTGTGTGTTATAAACTCATACTTTCAGGAATCTCAGTTCTTTCAAAATATTCCTATTCTTTGTTAATAAGAAAATATTTATTTTTTCACTCACTAATTTATTTCTCCAATCAATATTGATTTGAACTTCACCTACCATGTGGCAAGAATTTTATTAGGTACTCGGTGATGAGTAAAGGAAATACTGTCCCTGAACTCCAGGGTTTGTAGTCCAGGGGCGGAATAGGCGATGTGTGGACAGACAAGTAAAACAGGGCACGTGTCCTGGGAGGGGGCAACAGGAGCAGAGCGCGTGTGGGAAGGAGGCTAGCTCAGCTAAGTTCGCTCATTTGAAATTGCTTACTTCTTAATACAGTTTTTCGACATGCTGTTCCCTGGTATATAAAGAACACAATGTTTCGAGAGAGAACTGTACTGAAACGAACTAGCAAAAAAGGGCATTCCAGGAAAGACAGAAAAGAGCTTGGCATTTTCAAAACCCCCATTAGTCACTGTGGCTGGAACGGTGAGCAAAGGGAAAGAGCAGCCTGAGAGGAGGCCTGCACGGGGCCTCCATCCAGGGCCTTGGTCAGGGGCTGGATTTTGTTCTGAGTGCTGGGGCAGACTAATTAGGACAGTGAGAAGGAGTGATCTGTGTTGTTACCTTTATTCCAGCTGCTGGGTTGACAATGCATTGGAAAACACAGCAGGCCATTGTAGTGGCACTGCCAGAACTAGTGCTGACTTGGATGAGTGGGAGTGACGGAGATGGGGGAAAGTGGGGGGTGGAAGGGAGAGGGGGAAGAAGAGGAGAGAGTTTTTTCTTGGTTTTGAATTTATATGATTGATTCATTTGGGTGCACTTAAGATGAGAGAGTAAGTATAAATGTACCCCAGATTCTAGCAGCCTGAATCACATACCTTGCCCCATATTCAAACATTCATGAGTACATGCAAAGACACACAAGATAATAGCAGACGCACCTTTTCCCACCTGCTCTGTTCATTTAGGGAATGCCTCCAAGTTACACTGTGTAAGCTTCACTCATTTTTAACTGAATATGTGATAGTTGTATATGATGGTGTTGCAATTGATTCATTCCTTCCCCATGAATGGGTTTCAACTCTATTGCCAGTTTTTTGTTTTGTTTTGTTTTGTTTTTGCCACTAGAAACAATGCTGTTTTAAATATCTTTATTTTAGATTGGTGTCTTTAATTCCATGTTAGAGATTTTCAAGAATGGAACTGATGGGTAAATAGCTCCATATTGTTTTTTAAAAAAGCTATTAAAACTTATATTGTTATTAGCCCTGGCTGGCGTAGCTCAGTGGATTGAGCTCGGGCTGCGAACCAAAGTGTCGCAGGTTCGATTCCCAGTCAGGGCACATGCCTGGGTTGTGGGCCAGGTCTCCAGTGGGGGGCCATGCAAGAGGCAACCACACATTGATGTTTCTCTCTCTTTCTCCCTCCCTTCCCCTCTCTAAAAATAAATAAATAAAATCTTTAAAAAAAAAACTTATATTGTTATTAGCAACATATAATAATAAACTTCTTTCCACATTCCCATCAACCCTCACTATTAATTGTTTTCTTCTTGGTTATCTACATCTTCATCTGTGGAAAACCTTCATGTAACAATGTCTGCACACCAAATGCCACCAAAGCCAGACTTGCACTGAGAAAGTAGTGACATAAAGACTAGCTAGTGTAAAGAATTCATTCTGGCAGGAATGGGAACAGTGCTGTATAATTTTGTCAGGGAGTGATGGGAATACCATCTAGTGAAAGCAGAACTTGGTTTCGGACATGTTAATTTTAAGATGCCCTCCTCATATCCAAGTAGAGTTGGGCAGATGTGTACTGGTCAGAGGAGACGGGTGGGCCAGGTATGAGAAAGCCATCATATAGGTGACATCTAAAGCCACAGCAAGGGAGGGTGTCATTAATTGAGAGAGAACAGAGAGAAAGAAGGAAGAGGCAATCTCAGGCCTGAACCTTGAGGAACTCCAAATTTAAAAGTCAGTCTGGAGTGTATCCAGCAAACTTTGGAAGAGCCAGCAGGAAGGTGAATCAGGCCACTTTGAAGTTAGAAGAAATAACCACTTTAAATTCTTTTTTCCCATTTATTCATTTATTTGTATTGTTGTTCAAGTACAGTTTGTCTCCATTTTCCCACCACCACTTTCCCTTACCCCATTCACTCCCAACACCCTCCCTCAATCCTACCACCCTTTGGCTTTGTCCATGGATCCTTTATACATCTTTTAACAGATCCTATCAATTAACAGCAGAAAAACGTTCACTGCCTGCAACAAAGAGAAGTTCTCGGAGACATTGCCAAGAGAAGTTTGGGTTAGTATTGGAGTAAAAAAAATAGATTGACACGTATTGAGCAGGGAATGGGGAAGGGAAGAAAGTGAAACATCAAAGAAAGGACACACTGAAAGCACATGCCTTTATATCCTCATCCTGTGTCTTTACAGTCCAGGAGAGAGAATGCCCGTAGAGTAAGTATAAAGGAACACTCAGGGTGGAGGGACTTTCATTTGGCCCTGTTTGGGGTTTTGGAGAAGCTTACTGTGACAGGTGACACTGCACCATCTACCTAGGTGTGGTAATGGGGTTGTGACACAGAGAGGGTCTAGTTTGCCTCCTGGGACTTTTTCTGCCCCGTTGTGTTGTACAGACTGAGTTGAGGGCCTGCAGACCCGCGGCAGGGCAGGAGAGGTTGGAAGGAAAAAGAAAAGAGTGAACAGCCCCGTAGGGTCACATGTCTAGAACAGGATTCAGACAAAAGGTGCTATAGGTGAGCTGTAGTCTCAATGAGCACTAAAAGGAAGTAAGTCAGAAGGGAAAGTCTGCTGGTCTAGTCTAAATGGTTAACATAGTCAGCTTTGCTGTAAGAGACACGTGGGTTCCTATCCATCTTCATTGTGGGGCAAAACAATGTGGTAAAAATCTCAGGGCTCACTGGAAAAATGAGGTTTGGAAATGATACTTGAAAATTTTTGAGTGTCACATTAACAAAACACTGGAACTTAATAAAAATAGAACCATAGTTTAATCACATTGCTTAGTTAAGAACAACATAAATACTACAATAAGTATGGCAGTGTACCTCAAAAAAGACCTGAAATTTGCAGGTGGAAGGGCTGCAGCTTAGGAGTTATTGGGAGGTCATGGAAGGGCAGAACGTGGCAGTACCAGATGACATGGGAGTGGCTCATAACGCCTAGTATAACCTGAGGCAGCTGGGAGATGCTTGATTTGTGTACATATATGGGTTTGTGCGCTCCTACCAAGGCTCGTTCTGCTGGTGCAGTTTTCAGCATTCCCTTAGTGTTCTTGCCCAAGAACTGAGCCTAAGCAAGTGGAATCAGGATTTGTGCTCAAACTGTTCCCTAATGTATCAATTCTGTTTTCAGAATAACATTATAGCAGAGCTGACTACGCCTTGAATTCATCAGCGGCGGCGTAGAGATAGGAGCCGTTTCCCCAGCGCCATACAGACTTGTTTGTTTGTTTATTTGTTCTAAGGGATAAGATTTATTTCTACATTTTCCAGTTTTTTACAATGATTCCGCTACATAAAAAATAATTTTTATTTATTCCTTCCAGCTTTGTTGAGATATAATTGACAACATCACCTGAGTTTAAGGCATACGATGTAATTACATATACATCAAAATGATTACTACAGTTAGGTGAGTTACCACACCCATCAAATCATAGATCTACAATTTTGTATTTGTGCCTTTTGACAGCTTTTAAGATCTACTCTCTTAGCAACTTTCAAATATGCAGTACAGTACTGTTACTATGGTCACTACGCTATACATTACATCTCCAAAACTGATTTGTTTTGTAACTCAAAGTTTGTGCCCTTGACCATATATTTTCCTTGTATTCTCTCCACCCAACTCTGCCCCTAGCAACCATCATCTGCTGAGAGTTAATTGTTTTAGATTCCACACATAAGTGAGATCATACAGCGTTTCTCTCACAAGTCATGTAGACTAGTTACATCTTGCATACAACCATATGTTATCTATCCTAGGAGCAGGATGAGGGGAGGAATTCAAAGTTTCAGCAGTTATGCTAAGGGACTGAGGAAAAACTGAAGTGATTGTAGCAGAATTTATTAAACCATTTTAATCCTGCCACCCTAATCAGTGGCTGTTAGGGGAGTGAATAAGACTGAGAAATAAAAGAACCACAATATTGCTGTGATCTTCCCATCTATCAAAAAACACGAGTGTGGTAATTTGGTGAAGAGGTGAATGTCCAGCCATTTTGGTAAGTTGCTATAAAGAGGAGTTGAGAAATAAGCAAATGATTAAAATTAAATTGAGTTCTACAGTAGCTTTGGAGGGGTAGGTGTTTGCATTTTTAAGGACAGCCTACAGATCATATTTATTGAATATTTTCTTCAGATAAAAGTTTTGTGTAAATGATTTGTTACTATCAAGTATGCTATACACTGGAGGGAAAAAAGAAAAAACCTACCCAACTTGAGTGTTATTGGATTTTTTTTCTCTCTTATTCAGCAACTCCCATATAAGCATGGGAGTGATTTCCTGGTAGCAATAGATTTTGAAACAGAATCCAAAGCCACTTCCTGGTCCTGATGGATATGGAATGTGGAAAAACGATCACTCTTTAAGAGAACTCAGTGGACGGTAAAGCGAATGGTATTGTTTCAAGAAGCAAATGATCATAAAGGGGACTCCACTGGTCACTGATGATCCAGCGAGGGGCATGGGGAGAATGGCGAAGCAGTGCAGGTGACCGGCCAGGAATTGCACCACCTTCTGTCCCGCAAAGCTGTAGGAGGTCTTTTCACTGTCATATTTTTTATCTTCTTTTTCTTAGATAAGTCCCTTTAACATTTCCTATAATAAGGGCTTGGTGATGATGAACTCCTGAAAAGACAGCAAACTCACAGCTATTAACAACCACACCTAAAACAAAAGCAAACAGCTAGAACAGGAACAGAACCACAGAAATGGAGATCATATGGAGGGTTAGCAACAGGGGAGTAGGAGGAAGAGAGAAGGGTAAAAGGTACAGAGAATAAGTAGCACAGATGGTGGGTAGAAAATAGATGGGGGAGGGCAAGATTAGTGTGGGAAATGGAGAAGCTAAAGAACTTATGACACATGGACATGAACTAAAGGGGGGAATGTGGGTGGGAGGGGGTGTGCATGGTGGAGGGGAATGATGGGGGAGAAATGGGACAACTGTAATAGCATAATCAATAAAATATATTAAATTTAAAAAAAAAAGCTGTAGGAGGGAGCAAGTGCAGTAGACAGTCAGTGATCTGGGGGCCTGGCACTTCTGGTGGTGATGACGATGCACACAGACCCAAAACTTCATGGTGGGTGCTGTGCTGAGGTGCTGCAGTCTCAAAGTCTTGGCTTAGTGGTATGGCAGCTGCCATCATGGAAGGGGAAGAGCCGACACTGGTGGAATACTTCTGTACTCCAGGCTTTCCACACATTTCTCTGATTCCAACAATTTTATGAGGGTGGGATTATCTTCAATGTACCAAATGGGACAACTGAGACTTAGAAAATTAAAATGATTTGTCTTGATGCACACAATCAATAAATAGAAGAGCCAATATTCAATTTCAACTCCAATACCAAAGTCCATGTTATTTTTTTAATACTCGTCATGCCCTTTGTCCTGCCTATACCATATAACCTCTATTAACAATGACCTTGTTAAATTTGCAAACTGTTGCAAATTCATGAAGAAAAAAATCAGATGAAATATATTTCTTGTTTTGATTATTGTGTACACAGAAAAAATCAGATGAAATATATTTCTTGTTTTGATTATTGTGTACACAGAAAGCAGTTTGTTTCTTTTTGATGAATGAAAAGTTGAATAATATGAGAAATGAATGTTATTCATTCATTTAGCCATTGGAGTTTGGAAGATCCTCAGGGGGAAGATCATGATCCATCTTGAGGAACACGGTGCAATGAAAAGCTTTATAATCACTGGAACAGACGCTACCACAGCCTAAAATGTAGCTGATATAGTTGATTCTTAAATATTATTTATTGAGTTTATGAACTAATAAATAAACATGCTTGAGTACAGTCATCCCTTATTAGGAGCTATTAAATCTTGAACAAATTAAATTTTTGGCTCTCTGAACTTTTATTTTCTTATATTTGTAAAATAAAGATAACTAATGGCCTACCTATAGCTCAAGTGAATTCTAAAAATCAGATAAAGAAGCAAAGGATAGAAACTAGCATTTAGTAAATTGATATTATAGACTCTTTGATAGACCATTTCCCCTACATTATACTAATGAGGTAAGAATGTGAGTGCTTCAAAGCTTCTGCAAGCCATCATTTATTAAACACTTTGTACATGAGTTTCTATTAAATAGTTATTTGCCCAAATGAATGAGAAAACGTTCTTAGAATTTGAATGAGATATTTAGGGTGAGTAAAAAATATATACAAATAAACTTTGGAACATATTATAGCAAGAAGTGGAATCGGCAGGCCATATCACTGCATTATAAAGGGTGAGAACAAATTGCTAATGATGGAATCATAAAATAACTGCCATGAGTAGCAACAGAATCCTGGGATGAATAACCAAGGACCTGAACCAGTGTGGAACTGCGGCAGAGAATACAAGTCATTTTTTCCAAGGTTGTACAGAAAGTCAAGGATTAAACAAGAAATGTAGTTTAGCCCTCCTTAGCTACAATCTAATTTTATATCCTTCAATATACATTACCAACTTCATCTTCCCCCTGGAGATTTTGGGTAATTTCTATCCTACATTGCTCTTTATAGCATTTAGTTTTCTGGACTTCTACAAGCAGTGAACACAAGTAGGGCACACTGTGCCAAAACAAGGAGCAGCTCTTGTTTTGAGGGACGTACCACCTGAAGCACAAATAATGCAGGGAAAGAAAAAAGAAAATGCTATGTAGTAGCAGATAGTATAAATGTATTTATTTGTAGACCGATTACTTGAAACATAATTTTTCAGGAAAGAAAGTAAATGATTAGCAAAAACTAACTAGAGACTTGCGTTATGTCTACAGGTTGTACTCACACGTTTAGGGCAAACCCTTGGCATGGAGAAGGATGATTGTAGCAGCAGAGAATCACAGTCCCTTCTCTCTCCCCCCTGCTCCACAACTCGGGAACAGTAAGCCTGCCTTTGGTTTCTACCACTTCCAGGTACTGATATTAATTGCCAGTCCAAGAGCATTTAAACTCTACTCCTTATTAATGGTTCTGCACTTGTTGATAGTGGACTCAACATTAAGAATTTTCAAGATTCAATGACATCATCATTATTGGTATACCTGCCAGTGAGAATGATGATAACCTTCAATATTTGCATCAACCTTTACACTTTCAAGATTCTCTTCCCTCCATTTTCACACTTTCACAAGCACATTATAAGTTAAATAAGTTATATTACATATCTTACCCAAAAAGGCATTGAGACATACCTCTGGTTACTGAACTCTGAATTCCAAAGCTGGAGCTTAAGTCTACAAGCCCTCACCAATACCTCTCAACTTCCAAACCACACAACTCACTGTGACTCTGCATGAAGCTCATTTTGCATAGTCACCTGTGCAGCATCCATTTGAATTTATGAACCTTCCACCCTACACAACCATTACCTTTTGTTTGGCCTTCTAATATAGTTATGTATTTCATGTAGTTGAAATTTCATAGTATATAGCTATTGTATTCTTTTTCTATTTAATATATAGTATGCATTTTTCATGTTTTATATAGCATTCATAGTTATCTCTTTAATGTCTCCATAATATTGAAGCTAGCACATTTTATTTCATATTTCTCTATTATTAAGAATTATAGCTACTTCTATTTATTGCAGACTTTTAAATTTTTCAACAGCTTTTGTAAAAATTATCATAAAGAGTACTCTTTTCTTTTTTTATTAGTTTCTTCAGATAGTAACTATGAGTTGGATTTTAGTAACTTAAAACAGCATATGCAATTTTATATGTTTTATATCTATTGCCAAATATCTTTATTTACAAAAGTATTGAACCAATTTACATCATGAACATAAGTATATGAAAATAGCAAATGTTTTGTTCATGGGTATGGTTTTCTTCCCTAACCCAATAGACAAAAATAAACTTAATTCAGTTAATCAAAACTCTATTCAAAATCAACTATTTTCCAAGTATTCTGTTAGACCCTGGAAAGACAACGGTGAATTAAAAAGGTATACAGTGTACCCTCAAGAAACTCTGGATAATTTTGCCACTCCACAGCTCAGGGGGCAGGAATCATGTGCAACCAAAACACATATGTGTTTAGTGAACAAATCATTTTAATAGCATTTGAGTGGTGACGTATCTTCCAGTTTTGTGTGATTCCACCCTGAGTGTGTCATTCTTATTCAGTTGTCAGCACTCACGAACAGGCCGTAATCATCTGTTTACGTTTCACAGCACTCCCCCCTCCAGAAAAATGATGCATTGGCTCATCTTTTTATATTTCCCAGATGAATCCATTGATTTGGAGTCCAGGCAATACTTCTCTTCAATTTTTCAGGTAAAATATGTCAGAATTCTTTTTTTTTATTATAGTTTGCATTCAACATTATTTTGTATTAGATTCAAGTATATAGTAGAGTGTATAGACATTCAAATAGGTTACAAAGTATTCCCTTCTATAATTTGAGCGCTCACCTGTTGCCATAAATAGTTATTACAATATTGTTAACTATATTCCCTATGTTGTACCTTGCATCCCCATGCCTATTTTGTAACTACCAATTAGTACTTCTTAATCCCATCATCTTGTTTCACCCTGCCCCCAACAGCCCTTCCCTGGGACCTCTATCAGCTTGTGTTCTGTATCTGTAAGTCTGTTTCAATTTTGTTTGTTCCTATATCTTGTTATAATTCTTTTATGGCTCTTCCTTAGCACCAGAAAAAAAAAAAAGTGTATCTATAAGGAACAAACACTAGACAAGAATCAGAAAACTTTGGGTAGCAGAATTAGAAAACCGTATCCACCACCTATGTGACCTAGGGCAAGATGTCTACTTAGTTTGTGTCTCATAGGTAAAGTGGATAAAAACACTTTGCCTGTCTTTCCATGACTACCCTAATTGGCTAATTCTCACCACAAACAAGCTTTCTGCTGGAAGCAGGCCCATGTTCTCAGAAGCCTTCAATAGCCATCTTTATCCAGCCTTAACCCCAGTTACAGAGCCTCCCTCCAGATCCAGCTCATCTAGCACCGTCTCCAAAAAGTCTGCACGTTATAATCTCTGCCAGCCCTGATTGGTGTTCCCTTCCATCACAGCCCAAGTTTTGATAGTGTTACATTCAGCATTTTATTTCGAACTACTTTAAATCATTCTTAAATTGTTTACTGCCTTTATGTCTTATTGGCCTTGTACTTGTCTACTAATTTTACCCCAGAAATCCAATTTTATTTAATCCTACAGGATCTGCTATGGTGCTGAAAACATAGTAGGTACTCAAACAATGGATTTTTTTTTTAAAGCGACTGAAAGCAACCAAAAAAATCCGAACATAAAAGAATTTGATGCTGGAGAAGAAAGAACTGCAAAAAAGGGAGGCTAACGTTTCGCCTACTATCTCCAATTTTGGCATTTTGAGATTCTCAAACTATGACTACAGGAAGGAATCGTAGACAATCAAACAGAAAGCACCACAGAGAGAATACAGGCCAGACAGCAAACTTGACAAAGATAGAGACTGCAATTGTGAACCAGTCAAGGTGAAGGGTAAATACTTAGAGATACAAATTAAAACATCCCAAAGGGACAATAAAGTTGACAGAATTAAGGGCTATGCCTTAAGACTAGGAAAAACAGCCCAGACAGGTCCCTAAACTCAGCCCTGGCTGGATTAAGGTGATCTGGCACTACAGCTAGAGTACCAGCAGAGAGGATGAAAAGAATATGGTTCCTCTTGAGGAATAACATGATCCACAACCGCTACCAATAATTTTTATTTTAATACCCAATCATTAATAATTAAATGACTATATTAAATTTAAGTTAATAATTGAAGTTTAATTGGTGCAAAATATATGGTATAAATTATACCATTTGAAGAGTCTTTATAAATGCATATTTTTGTACAAACATCTTGAAAATCATAAAATAGAACATTCTTATTTCCTCATAAAGTTTTTTCTGATTCCTTGCAGAAAATTCCACCCACTTTCATTTCTAGGCAGCCACCGAAATATTTTCTGCCACTACAGATTAGTTTGACCTGTTCTGGAATTTCATATACATAGAATAACATGGTATGCACTGTTTTCCGTGCTTTGTTATTGTTTTCTTCTTTATTGCTGAATAGTACGCATTATCTGGGTATCTCAAAAGTTCTTTTTCCATTCAGTTGCTATTGGACATTTTGGCTGTCTCCATTTTAGAGATATTATAAGTAAAGCTGCCATGGATATTTGAATACAAGTCTCTCATGGGTATATATATATTTTTTATTTCTCTTGGGTAAATACCTGGAAGTGGAATTACTGTCATGTGGTAAGAATATGTTTAACTACAGAAGAAAGCAGTATAATGTTTTCCAGAATAGTTTGTTCGACCAAATAACAACAGATGATAAATCCAGCTGTTCCACATTCTTGCCAAAATTTAGTATTTCAATCTTTTTTGTATTTTATTTCAGTAATTGCAGTGAGTGGACTGATGTCTCATTGTGGTCTTTGCATTTCCCCAATGACTAATGACACTGAGCATTTTGTCACAGACTTATTGGCCATTTGCAGAACTTCTATCCTGAAGAGCTTCCTTTCCTATTTTTATTGGATTGTTTGGCTTTTTATTAGTGAGCTGTGAGAGTTTCTTGTCAGCTATATGCATTGGGAATGTCTTGCCCAATATGTTGATTATATTTTTTTATTTTCTTAATGTTCTTCTCCAGAAAGCAGGAGTTTATAATTTCAATACAGTTTAATTTATCAATGTTTTTGGAACTAGTGTTTATGGTTTCTGTCTAAGAAATCTTTGCCTATAACATAGTCAAAAGTTTTCTCCTATAGTTTCTTGAAAATGTTTTATATTTTAGCTTTTATTTAAGGCCTATAATCCATTTCAACTTAATTTTGTGTATGATGTGAGTTAAGCATTTAGATTCTTTCCATGAGATTTACTTCTTTCTTCATCATTGCTGAATTCACCACATATGTGTAGATCAATTTCTAGACTCACTATTCTGTCCCACTCATCCGTATATCTGTCCCTATGCAATACTCTGCACTTTCTTGATCAAATGACAGTCTTGAAATCATGAAAACATATAGTTTATGTCTTTCAACCTTGCTTCTTTTTATTTTTACAAAATTATTTTGGCTAGTCTAGATCCTTTACATTGCCACATAAATTTTAGAATCAGAATGTCAATTTCTATTTTCAAAAACCTTTAAAAATTTTTATTTGGATAGCGTAGAACCTATAGGTTAACCCGAGAACTGATAACAATATTGAATCACACAATCCATGATCATGATATACCCTTTACTTATTTAGAGTCTATAATTTCTCTCATCATTTCTTGTAGATTTTTACTGAGGAATTATTAAACAGATTCTTAAATGTATCCCTATATAATTAATGCATTTTAGATGCTATTATAATAGAAATATTTACAAATATTTTAGTTTCCAGTTTTTTATTGTTAATATACAAATATATAATTTATTTTTGATATTTACTTTTACCCTGAGACTTTCAAAATGTATGTATAAGTTCAATAATTTCTTGTACATTCAATAAAATTTTATATACACACAATCATGGCTTCTGTGAATTTAGAGCTTTTTTTAGTTTTTATTTTCAGTATGTGTTTTATTTTTCTGAATTATTATAATATCTTTCAGAATAATATTGAATGGAACTGAAGAATGCAGGCATCTTTGTTTTACTTTCAATCTTAGCTAGAAAAATTTTAATTTGTCACCATTAAATATTAGTTTCAGTTTTCTCAAAGATATATTTTATCAAATTAAGCAAGTTCCCTCCCAATTCTAATTCTTGTGAATTTTTACTATAAATAGGTATAAATTTTATCAAATACCTTTTATGCTTTAATAAGATTACTATAAGATTTTTTCTTTTTTCTTATCATAATGAATAATATCAACTGATTTATAAATGTTATATCAACGTTGAATTCTTGAAATAAAAACAATTTTTCGTGATGCATTGTCATATTTATATTTTGCTGTATTTGATTTGCCAAAGTTTTCTTAGGGATTTTTTATATCTGTGTTTTTTAGTGTTATTGGCCTGTAGTTTTCATGTAAAGTTTTCCTTCAGTTTTAAATCAAGGTAATGCTATACACATAAAATAAATTCAAAAATGCTTTAATAAAGTGATGTCACTTTCATTGCTATGTCTTCTATTTACTTTGAATTGACTAGTATAGTTCAAAGTTTATCCATTTTGTTGAATTTTCATTAAGTTTTACTCCTTAGCATTTTCTGTATTTATTAACATTGGATTTAATTTTTCTCTTCTCTATGAAGAAACATAGATCATTGAAATACAGAGCTTTTCTGTTCATTTTGATATAAGAATTTAAACTATAAGTATACCTCTAAATACTGCTTTAGATGCATCCCACAAATTTGAACTTGTTATTAATTTTTGTTCAGTTCAACATATTTTCTAGTTGCCCTTATAGTTTCTTTTTTGACCTATAGGTGATTGTAAACGGATTGATTATTTTTCAAATGTGGGTGAACTTTTCATATTTTTGCTAATATTTTTCTAGTCATTCATCGTGGTCAAATAACGTAATTTTTATGAATTTGGTCTTTTTTAAAAAACTATTTCTTGTGCATTTGAAGGGTTATTTTGCTTGTTTGCTGCAATGTTCTATAGATACCAACTAGATCAAAATGACAAATAATGTTCCCAATTAATACAGCCTTTTAAATGTTCTCTTTGTTCTTTTTTCTTCTTTTTTAAATTTTTTTTATTGTTGTCCAATTACAGTTGTCCCCATTTCCCTCCCATTGCTCTCCCTGGCCCTGTCCACCCTCCCCTCCCACATTTAATCCCTCCTTTGTCTTTGCCCATGGGTCCTTTATATACGTGTTCCTTCACCTGACTCTCAATTACTGAAAGAGGAATGCTGACATTTCCAGCTATGATTGTAGTTTTCTCTATTTTTTCTTTCATTTCATCAATTTTTTCATGCACATAGAAGCTCTGTTAATAGTGCATACACATGTAATACTGATATGTCACTTTAATGAATTCATTCGTAGTAGTTATGAAATGACCTCCCTTTCATCTGGTAATATTCTTTCTTCTGAAGTTCACTATGTTTGAAATTAATATATAACTTTCAGCTTTCTTATAATTCATGTTTGCATGATACTACTCTTCATTATTTTACATTTAGCTTATCCAAGTCTTTATATATAAAATGTTTTATATATAAAATGCTATAAAATACAGAGCTGGACCTTGAAATTTTATACAATTGGAAATTCTCTACACTTTAATCAGATGCTTTAGAACATATATAATTAATATATGTATCAACATAATCAGTTTCCAATGTGTTATATTTCTATTGGTTTTTCATTCGTTCTATCAATTCTCTTTTCTTTTTTCTTGCATTTGTTGGGTTAATTGAGTACCTTTAGTCCTGTCCTTTATCTCCTTCCTTTGCTTCAGAGTTATTTTCCTTTTTTAGATGTCATTTTAGGGTTTACAATATGCATCATTAAATCCACCTACCTACAAATAATTTTATACCACTTCATGGCTAACATAAGAAATTTACAAAATTATACTTTTATTTCATCTGTTTTGTAGTCTTTTATCACAATATATGCTTCTGCAAATATGATTAATGCCACAATAATTTGCTTTTATTTTTAATTAAAAATTAATAATATTGCTAGGAAACATAGAAAACACACTGTAAATATATTTTCACATATACTTAATATTTCCAGAGCACTTCATTCATTTGTCAGTTCTGAGTTTCTTTTTGTTATAATTTGCCTTGGCAGTCTGAAGAAGTTTCTCCAACATTTCACATTATGTAGTTCTACTACTTATGAATATTCTTGCTTGTATTTGTTGTTGTTTTCACTTGAAAATGTCTTTATATTCTCCTAATTTAAAAATAGCCTTGCTAGACATAGAATGTTACATAGTTTTGTCCACAGCACTTTAAAGATATTCCACTTTCCTCTAACTTGAATTATTTCTGAAAAATCATCAATAATTATTGTTTGTAATTGCTCTTGTAATGTGTTTTTCTTTTTCTCTGCTTTTACAATTTTTAATGTATCATTTATTTTTTAATAAGTCTATTTCAGTACAATCTGTTGTAGTTTTCTTATGTTTTCCTGCCCTGGGTATATTTGAACTTCTTAGTTTATAGTTTTTAATCTCATCCAGGTTGTTTTCACATAAAGGATTTATGAATTGGACCACATTAAAAGGAAGACTTCTGTTTATCACAATATGCTACTTATAAGTAAAATACAGGACACAGAATAGAAGTTATTTTCAACACATTTACTCAACTGATATTTATGTTCAAAGTATGTAAAACTCCCAAAATCAACAAAAAGGCAGAGGATTTGAATAGGCACTTCATCTAAGAGAATATAGTGTCATTCAATAAGTATAAGAATATATTCATACCTTTAGTCATTGATAAAAAGCAAGTAAAAAATATTGTGTGATGCTATTATATAAATTCATCAGAATCCATGAATGGATTTTTTATCCTCTCAAGTATCAACCATGTAAATTTTCTGAAACTAATATTAATATATTGAGTGCTTAGTAGTATATGTCAGACTCTGATAAATGTTTTTAAGGCATTATCCCAATTTGTAATCTCAACAACCCGTGAAGTTGTGGAGGTATTATTATTTCATGCCATTTTACATATAAGAAAATCGAAGTCCTAAATAGCTTAGTAACTTGAGCAAAGTCATGCAACAATATGTGGCAGAAAGAGGTGCTTAGAGCAGTATTGTTATTGAGTGTATTGAAAGCACTCAACCAATAGTTTCTGAAAATATGAAAAAGGTTTCTAACTCTTTTCATCTATGCCCTGTATTTATAAAAAAATCTCATCTCTCAAAGGGAACCCTTAAAAACCTAATGCATAGCTGGGCTGAATTTGAAGCTAGGGATGAGTATTGGAAAGATCATTATATATTATTATGGTGCATGATAGCATATTGATCTTGTTAATCATTTTCATTTTACTATCTGTTGACTCATTCATTCAGCAACTATTTTTGAGCAACTACCATGAACCAGAGCAGGAAATATGATGGCAAACAGTGGGGACAAAATTCCTTCTCTCAAGGAGCTAATAATCTAGGGGGGAAGACAAATAAGTAAAGAAAGAAGAAAGGGGGGGAGGGAGAGAGAGAAGGAAGGACCGAAGGAAGGAAGGAAGGAAGGAAGGAAGGAAGGAAGGAAGGAAGGAAGGAAACTGTAAAGTGATAAATGCTATTAGCAGGGTAAAGAAACTGAGATTGCAGGGCTATTTTAATGAGGGTGCCCAAGAAAAACCTCTCCAAAGAGGTGACTTAAATAACAAGACAGAGCCAGCCAACCATGGACCTGAAAGCAGTGTGTTCCATGAAGAGGGAGCGGCAAGTGCAAAGGTCCCCAGGAGCACTGGGTGAGTTTGCAGAACTCTGACAAGATCTGTATGTCTAATATATAGTGAGCAAAAATGCCCTTTAATACCCACATTTTTAAATGTTTGTTTTGGATTCTATGCAGAATATTGTCTGTGCTCATTCTGATTTGAGAGTCAAGTTGCTAGTATTACTAACAATACTCAGCCTCTGCTATACTATGAGCAGTTTAGTTCTAGCCTTAAACACCCATACTTTGCTTGGCTAAGTTAAAGCCCAGAAATTTGCTAGATTCACCAGCCCGAAGAGTCAGTATAATAAGCAACAATGAGCATGCCTCATGGGATATAACGCCCCTCAAGTAGTTTATAAAAGTGGTAATTCTAACCACACACTAACCCTGAAATTGGTTTCAAACTTCACTGTAATCCTTGGTATCTTGTGAACCCGCAAATAAATTCTGATTCAGGAGAGCTGCATTTCTGACAAACTACCAGCTGATGCTTTTGTTGCTGGCTCTTAAACCATTCGAGAATTAGACCTTAGAAGACTCCTAATAAATAAAAAATGCTTTGTCTTCCAATGATATTTCAGTGCTTATAGATTTTTAGTTCCTATCAGAATGGTGCTCTGGGCAATGGCACAGATGGTCTGCTGCTTAATCTGGCACTGATTGTGATAATTAAGTTAATAACAGATGTGAAAACAGTGTACACATAATAAGTGCACAATTAATGTTATTTTTATCTAGTGAAAACTTAACTGACTCAAATAAAAACTGAATTACTGATGATAGAACTATTAATATTATGTCTTAGTAAAATACATTCTTAAACACAATGGACTTCTCCAGTGTGTGGCTTGGTTAACATACGGTACAATTTCTTTGTGTTCAGCACTGTGTTAAACACTGAGATAACAGAAATAGTTCTGTAGAATAGTCTCTGCCCTCAAGGATCTCCAATACAGTTGAAAGAGCAAAAATAATAATAATTAAAGAGAGAATATAATTAGCTGTTAATTTGGGTGAGAGCACATTAATTACTATAGAGGATCAGAGGCAAGTAAGATCAATGAAGTATGGTGTTGAATTCCTGTTCTATATGCCACTATGAGCAGTCCTGACACGGACAAGGAGACCAAGCTAAGCCATCAGCTACCTTGATTTCTCTATTTCCAGGACAACTCAGAGAGCAGGCACTGTGAGCGTCCATCTTTTCTCAGTGTATTGTTTCTGGCTTGCAGCAATGTCTAGGGAATAAATTAGGCCATGTAGATATGCAACTACTTGATTTATTGACTATATAGAGCTGTCAATAGGAATGGGAGAAGCTACAGGGCTGCTGTTCTCCAGAGGTTCTTAAATATGCAGGACAGAGAGACTGAAAGAGAGAGAGAATTTTTTTCTCTTTAGGACTCTTCATTATTCTTTTGTTCCCTTCCTGGCTCTATCCAGGTTACCATGCAGGATTGATTTTGATCTTGATGCACTTTTAGTGCATCAGATTCCCAGCTTTTCTTTTTTACAAAAAGGAGGTTTGATAGCAGAGTCTACCTTTTTCAGTATCTCTACAGTACTACTTTGATGACAATAAAATACCAATTGACTTCCTTCTAAATGTGAACAAACTGTAATATTGTCAAAAGTATGCCAAGATAAAAGTCTGATATTTATTTTTTTACCTAATGGCTGGTTTAAAATGCCTTTGTAATGTTTTATTTTTCACTTTTATGTGTATGTGTGTGAACATGAGAGCACACACATATTTTTCCCCATGCATTTTTAGAAGTGGGTCTACCTATTTGTAGAATACTATTTGAATATAATCATACATTTTATAAATAGTGTTACTGCTCATAATTTTATTTTCCAACCTGGCATAGACAAGAAAGGCTGTATGAAAGAGACAGACCTTAGAGTAAGCCTTACAAAACAGATAAGGCCTCACCGACCAGATTGGAGAAGGAAGGATATGACAAAATTCCAGGTAAGTGAACAGGAGTGCTCAGGTAGAAAAGGACATCATCTAATTAAAGTAAATAGTACACATTAAGATGAAAGAAATGAAACCATGTGGGAGAAGATTTTAATTGCTGACAACATTTTGGACATAAGTCAGGAAAAAAGTACCATCAGTTTAATTTCAGGAAATAATATGACATAAATGTTTATGTGAAATTAAAACAAATTATGAAAAAATATATTGAGATAATTTAGGCATAACATAACTTGGACACAGAGTACAGTTTAAAATTAGATAAGGGTATAATAAAGAGGAGGGAAGTGAATTACCGTACATACTTACTGATTTCATGCAGCTAGTATGCAATGTTGTTATATAGAAAACAGATGCCACTAGAGATATCCAGCAACATTATCAGTTCTTCTAAGATACTTTATTTTCCATAATTCTACAGTGGAATCAAATAAACATATGAGTTGCTCAACTCTTCAGCAGACAACCCTTGGGTAGGTGGATGTCTTTGCAACTGAATGTCAAAAACACCTCAATTTTAAAGAATCCAAGACAAATCTATAGATTGAGATGGGTGGATTCCAGATTATTTGGAACACTAGATGAAGAACTTGTCCTTAATGGAGTCTCAGTAACTTCTAACTATATACCCTTCTATCTCTCATTGCTAGAAGATTCTCTGTAAGAATCTTGATTTTTTTTTGCACTATGATTAAATATATTTGTGCTTTAACAAGTCTTAGAAATGTCTTTGCAATTCACCATTGACCTGCGAAAAGAAAATAGTGAATCTAAACTTTTGACATGTTCTCCCTTAAACTTTTCATATAACGTCACCAAACTACTAGCAAATCAATCCTCTTAGACTCTCTTGTCCGTATATTCTATCCTGCTCACCCATTTGCCTGGAATTTCCTTCCCTGTTGACTTTATTTAGGTCTCTAGTTCCTGTTGCATAATGCATCCTTCCTAAGATAAAAGATGTTCTTATTTTTATCTTTCTATTCTTTCCCTCTTCAACTCCTACCAATCAATTCATTCTTAAACATTCATCTCAGCCCTGACATCCTTTGACCTCCCTCACTGCGTTCCAAACTTCAACTGAATGTTGCTCTCATGACTGTATTCATTGTTATCCCTGAAATTGTTACCATTGTAATTACGAATAGCAGTCCCATCAAGCTCCTTGAGTCAAACTTTGGAATGAAAATCTCAGTGCCATTTCTTCAGTTCTTAATACTCCTTGGTATACAAACTAAAGTTCTAGCTGAAGCTCTATCTTCAGGGGTTTGGGAAACAACTATATAGGATAGGGTGATCAAAGCATGAATTTTTCCCCAGGAAAATTTCCAATAATCTATGAACAGAATCTATCTCCAAGAATAATTTCAGAAAATAACTAGCAACTCCAAATAGATATATAAAATAGCATCATACATTTCCAAAAGTACCTGAAAGGCAGTGCAATGCAGTCATTAAGATTCAAACTGTCTTACATGCAGACTATCTTGATTAAAATTCTTGTTCTAGCAATCACTAGTTGAATATAACCAACAAGTATTTACCTTTCCCATGCTTCAGTTTTCCCTTGTCTAAAATAGAAATAATAATAATACCTAACTTCTGGGATTGTTATAATTCGATGTGTCAATTAGAAAGCATCTAGAGCTTCATGCGACCAGGAGTAACAATTCCGGCAGTGTTCCTGGGAGGGACAGTGGTGGCAGTAGCAGCGCTACTACTGCCAATGTGGAAAAAAGTGTACTGGAAACCCAGCAACGTGGCAAAGCAGAGTATGTCTGGGGATGTAGGGTTAAAAAAGATTGAATTTACTGGCATTCAATTACCTTAAGATCGTTAAGACTATATTTTCACAAGTTATTGATGCTCAGTTATTGATTATCTTGTTAATAGATTAGGGTGAAACGAGAGAAGCAAAAGGTTTGCCTAATAGGAACATATGTTTAATGTATTCAAAGGCTACAAAATACAGCAAAAAATGTATAAATACAGTCTTAAGTGCTATGAGTCATTTTCACGTTTGAGGAAAACAATAGAAATATCAAGAATCAAGGAGCTCTTGTAGTAAATAAAGTTTTGTAACAAGTTGTAAATGAGATATTTTGAAACAAAGGATAAACAGGACAACAGTGGTGGTAGAGATACCGAATTAACCATAAGCAACCCAGTGTCTCCCGGACTTGCCTTTCTAAGCTTTCTCCACTTCACAAAAGGCCCCTGGCCTCGGTGGGCTGGAAACTGCGTATAATCAGCGCGCGGCCTTTTTCAGCGTGCCATGCTCACGACCCCCTCCTCTCTCCCTGCAGCATGCAGTGAAGGCCACACTGATTTTGCTGAATTCTTCTACCAAATGCTATCTCTCTGAGGTCAAGGACCTTATTTGCTTTGTGTCCACAACCGCAATAAAGAAATAAAATGTTGTGCTCACTTTGGCAGCACACAGCTAACGTTGGAAGGCTGGAGATCGCCATGGCCCCTGCACAAGGGTGTAGAGTTCCATATACTTTTTTAAGAAGTGAGAGGTATAGACTTAATACTTGCATTTCTGAGCCATTGTTTAGAGATAAGACCAATGTTGGTCATATGGAGCACCTAGTATAATGTTCTTCTTTTCACCTTTTATGAAATCTTTTCTGGAGGAATTGTTCATTATTTCCAATAAGAAAAAACTGGCAAAAAGAAAAAGGAAAATAAACAATGTGTATTTGTACTTATATTTTTCCCTCTTAGGACTACATTGCACACTACTTCTTATACATTTAAATTGATTTGGTTTAGTCATGTGGCACTATTGTCAAGTATTTATTGAAAATCTATATTGATATTTGTGCTATAAGTAATGGTCTCTTCCCTTGAGACTCTTTAAATAACTGAGAAGATAAGACATATAAAAAATAATTGTAGATGTTCACATAAAAGTTCTGAGTATATAATAGTCATTTTTTATCCAATAAAAATTTAGAAAATATTAATCATTTGCTAAACATTATAAGATCTGAGAATAAAAAATGACAAATAGAATTGTTGTCTTCATAGAACTTATATCCTAGTGAGGGAGCAAAACAGCGAAATGAGAAATTGCCATAAAACATGGAAAATACCATAATAGGAAAAGTAGAGTGTGCTAAGACGATATATAAAAGGCAAAACAAACCAAACCTATAGTCTCTGTTTCAGTTAGAATGAGGTTTACTGCATATCACAGAGACCTAAAAGATTAGTGACGTAAACTAGATAGAAAGGCAGTTCCTCATATAAATATCTGAAGGTAGGCAGTTGCTCAGCAACGCTCTGTGAATCCCCTGGGAGCCAGGCTCTCTTACCTTGCTACTGCACCGTCCTTGGCCCTATCTCAAGCGCCAAGATGGCCACTCAGGTTACAGCAAACATAAGTACTTTTGGGCCAATGGGGAGAGACTAGAGGGTGCCTTCTAAGAGTCACACAACACTTCCAGTTCCACTCCACTGGGCAGTAACACGACTCACCCAGCTCTAAAGGAGGCTTACAAGTACCTGTCCTATTCCGACCAGTTGAAATTAAGGTTTCTATCTATCACAAGGTACACTTGAGATAAATGAAGAATATCTAAACTATATTTGAAGAAGAAATATGAAAAATTATCTCAAAATATAATCTGCAATGACACATATCTTGTTTAGTTTTAAATTTTAAATATTAAAATTCAACTACAGAAAAACAACCAAAAGATTGAACAGAGACCATATCAAAGAAGGTATATAAATGGCAAGTAAGCATATTAATAGATGCTCAACATTATTTGTTATGAGGCAAATGCAAATTAAAAAATGAGATACTACTACACATCTTTTAGAATGGCCAAAATCCAAAAATACAGTAATATCGATCACTGAAAAGGATGCAAAGCAACAAAAACTCTCACTTATTGCTGGTAGAAATGCAAAATGCTGCAGCCATTTTAGCAGATAGGTTGTCAATTTCTTATAAAGCTGCACAATCTTACAATATGACCCAGCAGCCACACTTCTAGACTGATTGAAATATAGATGTAAAAGTTTATGGCCACTTTATTCATAATTATCAAAAACAGGAAATAAGTAAATGTCCTTCAGCAAGTGAATGAATGGATAAACAAAGTATGATATATTCATGTAACAAAACAGTGATACAACAGATTGAACTCTAAAACTAGGCAGCCACATAGATGTGTCTCAAATACACATTCCTACGTGCAAAAAAAAAAAAAAAAAAAAAAGCCAGTCTGACAAACTTACATACTGTATGAGTTCATTTATATAAGTCTGGAAAAACTAAAAGCATAGATAATAGTAAAAAGATCAGCGACTGCCAGGAATTCTGGTTGGTGGCAGCTGGTTGTTAATCTATGAAGCACAGTGAACACCATAGAGAAAAACTATCTGTATGGTACTTCTCTGTGTGGATATAAAATATCATGTATTTATCAAAACCCAGAGACATGTATTATACATAGAGTAAATCTCAATGTGTACAAATTTTAAAAAGTAATTATTTAGGAAGTCAGGGATCCCAAGAGGCTATGCAGAATGTGACATTATAACTGTACTGCAATTCAATGAAATGAATTAATTGAAGGAGATGGGGTAAATGGTGCTCATTGAGACAACTTTGGGAAATGAGTGGGCTATCTTAAGAGGAACTGTACACAAGCTAAGCACTACTCTAGCTGATAGCACTTCCCAACAGGTCAACAGTTCTGAAACCACAACACACATAGACTAGAATTAAAACATTTAGCAAATAATGGCAGTTGATGCAAGCCAGGATTTTCACTGTTAGAGAGGGAGGTTACAGGTAAACTAAGTAAAAAGGCTAAAACTAGGCATGTGGCAATGAGTTAGAAATGGAAACTTTAGAATGCATTCATGTTTAGCTTCATGTAGATGATTACACATAGAAATATTTATAGGTAGATGTTTGTGCTCACACACAGATATTTCCCTGTCTCTCAGCTAAGGGGCCCCAGTGAGAACAAATAGCACTCAGTTCTTGGTGTCCACGTCCATTCTCCATTAAACAAAATTTGGGCTCCCTTGAAAAATGGCTCGTTCTAGAGCTGGGGTGAGAAACATACAAGGTGAGCCTAAAGCATCTTCAGTGCCAGAAAGTAAGAAAGTGGTAAAAAAATAACAGCAAAAACAACAAAAAGCTGTAGGATTTTAGGATTTACTTCATAAGAACATACTAATATAGTTTCATTAATTTTGACAAATGTGCCACATTTGTAGGATATCAATAATAGAAGAAACTGAATGCAGAGTATACGAGAATCCTCTGTGCTATCACTGCAATTTTTATGTAAATTTAAAATGATTTTAAAATTAAAACTATATCTTTTAAGAAGATAACTAACAGCCTTAAATAAGCTGCTACTTAAAAATAATTTAAATATTTAGACCACTAAAAGTAAAATAATTTTGAGTTGTCTTTAAGCCCATGACTCCTATTAAAAGCTCAAAAGTGTTCATGATAGGTTTAAAATACGTATTTATTGTTGTATTAAATTCTATTTAAGAAACAATTACATTAAAAATACATTTAACAATGACAGCAGTAGAGAAATTCGGCCAAATTACCGAAAGGTTCAGGATTAGCTTCATGGATGGTTATGTGTGATGCTTACCACATGGTGGGTAATGGTTTCTATTATCACTAGTTGAGATTTGAGTGCTCGCATAACCATAATGTAATATTTTATTACCATCTATAATGGAAACATATTTTTTTATAATTGAGCCTTTTTTATGTGTGAAAATCTTATACAGTAGAGCAACTGAATATAATAAAAGTCAGTATAAGATTTTACAAGGGACCACACATTTGAAATAGTGAAAGGGAGGCATGCGAACTGGGAACAAGAATCGCCAGCCCATTTTCTTTCCTGCTGGTCTCATTGGGGAAACAACAAACTGAGAAAATCCAGTGGCACACTTGCCAAAGAATCTCCTATGTCATGGAAAAGATGCCCTGTAGGACTCTGTTTCAGTGAAAGAGGTCAAAATATGCTTTCTTATAAGCATGCAGGTGTACAAGGGCAGCAAATGTTAAAATGGAAGCATAAGCTCAGAACACTTTCCTCAGGGTATTTTTCTGTACTGGGCTCTAAAATAGTGCACCCATATAAAACGTGAAATCAAAACATTACTACATCTGCTATAACAATATTTATATCTACTATTTATTAATTGTATGCCAGACAAAAATTATATATGCACTTAAGTAATTTTTTGAGAAGTTGAGTTTAAATTCAATTAGAACCTGACATCAGTGATGATGGAAAAGGTACAGATGCATAGGAGTCATGTATGTAGAAATATTAAGTGAACACTTAGGACTGGATGTCATTGCAGAAGGGAAACCATAGCTGCAAGAAAGCTAAGTACAGATCATTAAGAAAATCCATCCTTAAATGACAGGAGAAAAAAATAAGCCAGAAATTTACAAAGACCAATAACTTTAAGAATAGAAAGAAGAGTCAAAATTTAAAGCTCAGTTCCACTATTTCCTGAGTATGAACTTTCACCCTTTGACTGTTGGTTCATCTGTAAACAAGAAAAATTAATTCTTGTTTCACCAGCTCGAAGAGAATATTAATGTAATATATGTAAGGTGCTTAGCTCAATTCATTGTTCAAGGTGAATATTCAAAAAGTGTTAGTTTCCTTCCTCATGAACACGTATTTTCTTTGAAAGAAAAGTGAGTCATAGAAATCAATACAAAAAATTCAGAAAAAAATCATGAAGTAATAGTGCAATTCAGGAAAACAACATTGATCCTTTAAGAAAGGCATGGTATTTTCATGGTGTGTTTTATGCACGATCAACTTTACTCATAGCCTACAGATTTTGACTTTATCACAATTTTCTCATGGTGAGCTATGACTAGACTGAATGAGAGTCAGGTTTAGTAAGGAAGGTGTGGTTGCAAAGAGGAAGGAATATTGTACCTTAAGTTCAGAAATACTTTTAAGCAGCATCATTGTTGACAATTACTCCTGGATATTCTCTTGGTTTCACTTGAAAATGTTCATCAAAAACTAAATGCTTGACACAATTTAGAAAATAAAAAATATATATTAAAAGAAACTGAAGGAACTGGAAAAGAAGTTAAGTATCACAATATGTTTGTGTAAAGGATATAAAAATTTATCAGCTCTTGGATTTCTTAAATCCATGTTTTCCTTTTAAAATACTTTCGGGATTAAGCAAAACCCAAAAGGTGTTTTACTAAACACATTTTCCATTCATGTAGAAAAGTCCCATAGGAAATTTAATCTTTCTGTTTCTGATACTTTCACACTTAACATCAAAGAATTGTTTTGTAAGAGTTATTTGATATATTAAGAGGCTTTTTGAGCTTTCTTCCAAGGCTTTCAAACTGTTTTTCTTGGGAAAAAAAATGTAGTTGCATATAACCAAGGGGAAACTAATTCATACACCACTGAGTTCAAATTCAGTTCAAAATTCTAACGCCAAATTATCCCCAAAAAGTCTTTCCTGGTTAAAAAAAAAATCTCTCCATTATAACATTTCAGCTAAATAGTTCTATAATACTTTATAGCAGATATATGTAAAATTTCCTTTATTACTGCATTAACTTCATATACATCATTACAGAAAGATATAACTCCTTATATAATCAGAAAATTGCATGTTCTAACATACTGCTCTTATCAGTCGAAGATGCATGAATGACTCCACAAAATTTTGAAGAGTTCTGGGGTGAATGAAAGAGTGGGAACTCTATTAGGCCTAGCTGATCACATACCTGAAAGTTGCTAAAGTTCTCTCTACCAGAAGCAAAGAAATTTAACCTTCATTTCTAAAATTACTGTGGCATTGGACTTTTCTTATCTTTAACACAGAAATAAGTAAATATTATCACCTGTACTCTAGACTACCAAAATAACCAGTTAGTTGGTCCCTCTATAATTGTTATTCCCTCTGCTTAGTCCATTTTTCTGAAGCAAAGAACTCTCTTATTCCCACCCTCAAACCTTCAGTCCATTCTTCATAAAACAGTCAGCATTAGTTCCTTAAAATTTAAATGCATTCATACCTCTGATCCACTTGAAGACAATCAGTGAAGGCTACAGACTGAATTTTGTGCCATCCCCCCAATTCATACGTTCAAACCTAATCCCCAATGTCATGGTATTACAGAGCAGACCATGGCCCGTCCATGTTGTGTCTTGGTGAAAGACCCAACAATTAATACGGGAAGGAGCATGTCTTTATTTACAACATTCCAACCTTGGGAGAGCTTAGAGCACCTCGGCTCAGAGCCCTCCTTTCCTATGAGACCCAACACTTCCCATGCTCCCTATCTGGCCTTGAGCCAAAAGCATCCCCAAAGTTTCCCATGTCCTCATTGGTGCAGCGTCTGGAATACATTGTCATCAGCCCCCATGCAATACCCAAGAAAAGCATGTGCTGTGTTACTCTGGATCATGGTGAAACTCAGGAAAGGCACAGGTCTTAATAGTTGAGATAAATCCATGTGTAGCTGGACAGGATCTTGCAAGGAAGTCCTTTGCAGCTCCGGAATCAGCTACAGCAGGTACAATCACAGCAGCAGCATCTCCTTTCTTATTAGTCCAGGCCTGCTTCCTCACTATAAACTACATAGCTGCTTGCTTACTTCTCCCCTGTCCTACCCTTTTTCAAAATGCATGACAAAAATCCCTTACTACAGACAGCATGCCTCTTCCCTCACTACTACTCCCCACGTGGCCAAGAGAGAGAATGGCTGCCACATCTACATCCTGGGACCTTCTCCTTACCCCCCTTTTCTGACTTCTCCCACAAAGGGCTATCTCTGCCAGTCCTCTGGTGTCTTCTGCCTTTCTCTGGCCACCGTGGTTAGTCCGTGCAGGCACGGCCCCTAACGCTGAGCAAACCCTCCCCAAGCTCTCTCTGAAGCAGTTTCAGCAAGTCTCTCCAGTCCCCCAGGAGTCAAAGTTAAGACCATCTCCCTGGCAAGACCGTTATTTAACAGAACTATAACACTGACCAGCCGTTATTGATATGCAAAGTAACTTTCAATGGCTCTGCTCCCCTCCCCCAGCCATGGCTCTGGAGGCTTTGGGATTTTCTTTCCTTCTTTTTTTTTTTTTAATATTCCCTGGGGCTTCTAGCTTACACACCTTTTGAACCTCACTCCACACTGATCACAAAGGTTTGTGGAGGTGGGTCTTTTGTGAAGTGATTAGATCATAAAGGGTGGACCCCTCATGAATGGGATTACCTTCCTTATAAAAAAGACCCTAGAGATTTCTTTCACCCCTTCTTCTATGAGAGAACACAATGAGAAGATGGCCATTGATGAACCTGGAAGCAAGCTCTCATCAGCCACCAAATCGGCAGGCACCTTGAACTTGAACTTATGATCCTCCAGAGCTTTGATATAAATTTGACTTGTTTATAAGACATCCACTCTGTCATATTCTGTTACAGCAGCTCAAGTAGACTAAGACAGTCAATATCTATTTTCCACGAAAAGCAAAATAAACACTGATTTCCTTAATGTGCCCTCCACTAACAAGTCCTGAGTCTTGCTGACCTTTGGGATAACCTGTGAGGAACGCTGTTTCCAAAATCAGTGCCTTTGCACATGCTTTCGTCTCTGCCTGGACCGTGCCCACGCAACCATTCAAAATGTCTTCATTATTAGTGTCTTCTTTGCTGTGGAGAAATCTTCTCTCACACATACTGTTTTACACTCACTGAGCATATTTTCACAATACTTAAAAAACTAAATCAAATTTGGAACTTTTCAAATGTTTCAATAATTGAACTGAACTTAGCTCTTGAGCTCCACTTTTATTCATCACAGAATACTTAGTCTAGTACTATCCAAAATGGTTCGGCCTGGTTTCAGGAGCTGTAACCCCCACCCCATGGTAAGTTGAATAAGAGCCCAAGGGACCTATTTCATCTGGGTCTGCTCTGTCAAGAGGACCTGAGCCTCTAAGGAGACAAAGCTTATCTCCCTGGCAGGAGTGCTGCTTCTGCTTCATCCATATCTGGCCCCCAATGCTTAGTTGGTTACCCAATGACCAGTAAGACCCTCAAGGGAGGGGCAACCCAAGCCAGACACGATCACTTGGGAGGCCCTCATGGAGGGCTTGGCGGGGGCTGGGTGAGGGGAGTGGCTGCAGCAAAGAGGGGGTGAAGGACCCTCGCCCCCAGCTATTCTGACAAAGCCCAAGTCCCCATTTCTGTCTGGGAGATGTCTTCCTTATCTCTTGCATCGTGGCTCTAATCCGCCTAAGCCTGAAACTAGGACTGAGGGTGGTGCAGCCCTGTGCTGGCCAGAGCAGCTCCCCAGGTGATCGGGCATAAGAAAGAATTCACAAAGTCCTGTGAAACCTGCTTTGCTAAGAGTGCACTCATTTAAATGATAAGGGTCCAAGGAGGAAATGAGTATGTCTCCCAAAGTTTTTGCAACCCCCTTACCTGACAAACACTGACTCAGATTAAGCCCTCAGATTTCTTTGAAATGTTATCCATTGTTTGATCCTTGCCGCCTGACATTGATTGATGAGTTTTACCAGTGTTCCTGTGTGTTGTGAACCCAATAAAAGCCCATTGAGGAAGGGACTCTTGGTCCTTGTCCTTTGAGAGATTGACCACCTCTCCTCCCCAAGCAGATCATGTCTTGGTAGATTTATTTTCATCCATGACAGATGCATGCCCCGCCGAGCCCCTCCATACAAAGTTATTTCTCCATCTCTTTAAATTCATACCCAGGCTTATTACCCTCCATTCATTTTTTACTGAGCGCATAATCTAACTCCAAATGGGCTTATCTCACATTCAGGTATTGATGGTAGGTTATATCTGTTTCCCCTTTTTGTGAAGTAATTTATTCCATTGGCTCTTTCTTTAGAAACCTTAGTGCCTCTCTATTTGCCATGGTTATGCATGTTCTTGCAAACTATTCTGAGTTCTATCTTAGTCTCTATGGCTAACCATCTGGAGAATTCTGCTCCCTGGAAACATCTGTTTCTCAGTAGTATAGAAAATTATAAATACTGCTAGAGTTATTATAGTGTGTGTACGTGTGTGTAGAAGGGTGCCTCAACATATCAGTCCTATAAAAAATACCATGCTGTAGTTTTTACCCTCCCATATTGCCACAAAAATGAAAGTAACTTTTCTTTAAAGATTATATTCTTCTCAGCCTTCACCCTTAGCAAAAGGTCACTTTTGATCTGGGATTGGCTCTAATTCATATGCAGATTATCTTTACTTCAGAAGCTAGGGATGCACCCAGAGATAATTAGGATACATGGATTTATTGTAGACATCTAGCTGCATCTAAGTATTGGTAATATCTTTGCTAATAATTGGTTATTATCTCAAATTTCATTCCAAAACACTTCAGTATTTTTAATATTTGTTTCATTCAATGGACTATAAGCTTCTTCCCTTCATCCCCAGTATCTGACAAACATTCTGGCCTGTGATAAATGCTTGATAATTGTTGAATTAATATACTTAATATTATAAATGTTAATATCATAAAATTAATTGTTGATGAATACCTAGTTAAATTAATATTTAAGACAATTAAGAAAGGCATAAAAATCCCAGTATATATGAAGTCTCTGGAAATATTTGTTGCCTAACCACTGTAGTAAATTCAATGTTGATAGCAATTATTTATTCCACCTAATTGTATTATAAAGTCGGATCCTTGTCATGATGTCCTGGATGGTAAACTATACTTGCTTGTTCTTTAACTTTCGAGCGTGGACATGTGAAGCTGCATTGACCAAAGAGTGTTAATTATGCTAGTAGAGACTTAAAACACATTTAAATTCTAGATTCCAGTCATGAAAAATATTTCCTAGTGAATCAACCCTTCCAATATAAAAATAAAACAGTGGACAAAATATTATTTTTAAAAAGCACTCTGGGGCTGCTGGAAATCAACCAAAAACGGGGGTGGGGGGGAGAAAAGAAAAAGAAAACTTAAAACAAATCTATATTTCAAAAAATGCAAAAGAGTTGAGTGAACATTTCCTTTCCATGTCCCCCTACCCTCATCTCCAAGACAGAACTTGCAGGGTGGCTAAATGTCAGTTATAAAATCTGTCATTTTATGGGATTAAACAGAGGACAAAGTTCAGGTAAACACAGTAGCTAAAAAGGAAAAGAGTAAACTCAGGAAAGGAAAGGTCCCAGAGGTAAAGCCCTGATTCCGCCAAAATTTCTGGCCCCTGAATTATGTATGCAGGGGAGACTCCAAGAAACCAAACTAAGGAAAAAAGAGTTAAGGGGAGATTTTTAACTATGCCTGTGTCGGAAAAGATGGTTTTTTACATTTGAGTTCAACCATTATGAACATAAAAATATTCATTTTCTACAATGTATCATTCACAAAATCCAGATTACAATCCCAAATTAATAGACCTTTGAAGAAATAAACTTTAAAGTGTGACCCATATTTAAGACACGTGGAGATCAATATTGACTCAACCTAAGACAACACAAATAGAAAAAAAAATTTTAAAGGATTTTAAAATTATTTTAACTATATTAAAAGTGTAAAGGAAAATATGTTCATAATGAATATACAAATAGGAAATCTTAGCAAAGAAATAGAAACTATAGAAATTTTAGATTTGAAATAAAAGAATCTCTGGGTGGGTTTAGCAGGAATAGATGACCGAGAAGAGAATTTAAGAATATAACAATTGAAATGATAGAATATGAAGAACTAAGAAAAAACATTTATATACATTGTAAAATGCCTTTTAAAAAACTCAAAAATACCAAAGGATTTTATGAGTTACTGGATTCCCAGGAGGACAAGAGAGATAAAATGGGTATAAAACTGTCATATTACAAAGCCACTACAGCCCCCCCTTGTGACATTGGCACCCACACACATCTTTAAACTTCACTTATTTTCCAAATACAGTCATGTTTGTGCCCAGTGTTATAAAACTGTGTGGTATACTATAAAAACTCATGCTAATATTTTCCTCAAAAGAAAATGTGAAGTCCCTTTTTGTCTTTGGATGATGTCCATTTTTCTTCTAGTTGAACCATGTTCCAATTTTGATTTCATGGAACTAAAATACTGAGATAAAAACATATATACTATTAACACACCACATGCAGGATAGTAAAAAAAAATAAATAAATTAGAAAGGGTAAGAAAACAAAAATATTTGGTTAACATATGTAATCAAGCTTTCAAAATAGTAAAGAAATATTTGTAAGTATGGTAGTCCTCATTTCTGCACATAGTCATGTAGGTGGTGTTTATAAATATCTTTTTTTAATATTTAATTGTTCCATAATCTCTTTACTTTCAGAAAGCACTTCAGTTGGTCATTGTACTTTTCCTGGTAGAGTAACCCTTTCACTCACGAGTGGACTGGACCTTTTTAGAGCCTTCAGAGGGAGCTGGACCCTGCTAACAACTTGGTTTCAAATTTCCAGCCACAGGTATTGTGAAAATAAATTTTTATTGATTTAAGCCATCCAGCAAGTCCAGGAAACTAATACACTCCCATTATGTAGTAACAACTTAATTTCCCTTTGAAAGTCAAGAACAATTACACCAGCCTGTACAGTAAACTGCATTTTTGTCTGATGATTCACTGGCATGAGGAGATTGTGATGAGTGGCAGTTTCAACTTCCACTTTAGTGGAACCATTATTATTTGCCTTAGTGGAAATATTCCTCCCTTTGAAACTAACTAAGACCTCGAGAGCAGCAGAGTCCAAAGTGATGGGCATGAGAAGCAAAAACATTTATGGTGGTATCCCAGGGAAAATAGTGAGAGGACATTCCAGTATCCTTTCGTGGACTCCTGGACCCATGAATCCTAGCCATGAAAGAAATAACACTTGTTTTCTGATTTAGAGCATATACGATAACCAGAAGGATCACCCCTGCCTAGAAAGGTCTAGCTATCTAACTGGTTCTATTACTGAAACTGCAAAAGACCATCCACCATTTGTCAAGCCAACTGATTCAAGATTATGAGAACCATGGTTATGTAACGTAAATTCTGTAAGTATGATCTCATTCTTTTACTTCATCTGCTTTAAAATGAGTTCCTTGGTGAGGTGCAATGCTGTAATACAATAATGGTGGATAAGAAATTTCATTAAGTTTACAAATGATATTTTGGCAGAATCCAGAAAACTAAAATCCATATCTGGAGTGACTATTTCAGTGAAAACAAAACATTGGCTCTTCCATGATGCGTACGATAGAATGTAATCAACCTTCCACCAGATAACTGGCTGAAAAATCTTTGAAAATGATGCCATATTGAAGCTCAGTGATAGTCACTGCTCTTTGCAGATTGATGATTCAGCAGTAAAACTTGGTAAATATAAGTTCACACCACTGAACTCATGCATAATTTCTGTACCTGCTTGTTGGCCAGTTTGTTCATTGGGAAATGACAAGAATAGATGGGTCACCTCATCTACCTGATTATTAAAATCCACATCTAATGTTTCAGCCATTTGGTGAACATCCACATAAGACAAGCATACCTTCACATTCTGTGCTCATTTGAGGGGGTCGATTACTCCTTACCACTTACCCCTTTCCAAGACACCCCTGTCACCAATTTTTCAATCATGTTCCTTCCAAATCCCTGACCATCTTGCTAAATCATTAGCCACAGCCTATGAATTAGTGTAAATCTATACTCCTGGCCATTTCTCCTTTCACACAAAATTAACAAACAGATGCACTGCTTGAAGTTTTTCCCATTGGGAGTGTATCTTTTCTGGTGTCCTTCAAGTCTGTTGCATAGTGGGAATATATGCTGCATTTGTCCACTTTCAAGTGAAGCCTGCATATCATGCAAAATCACATGAAAATGAAGTGGGAGCTCTTTTATCAGAGTTGGTTACTCACAGGACACTCTACATGAGAACATAGGTATGCATCAAAAGAAGAAAACGAAGCAGGAATAGGATCGCTAGCATCTGGGTCACTTGTTCATTCATTGTACTTGTACCTTCCTGCCCTTCATTGTCCTGCCCCCTGCTTGAGCCTAACTTCACATACACTGCTGCTACTTGTGGATGGAGTGCTGCCTGCACGCCCAACTTTCTGTTTTGGTGGATCAGATAGTATCCAGTTTATGATGTACAGCTAACGTTGCCTTGGCTGCCCATAATTCAGTGTCCAGTATCTGATAAAGCTCTGACATAAGCCAGAAGCTGTATTTCAAAAGGAGAATCATTATTCACCAAGGATGCATGATGATTTACATATAGGGACGCCTTAAAGCTCAGTACAAAATCAGTGTCATCCATACCAGGACATGCAACATCAGATATGTTGGGTCATATTGTGCTGATGACATAGCAACTTCCACAGTAGCCTAGACCAGTTGTGGAGCCTTTCTTTTTTGCTTGTTCATTGTGGGCCCCATTCAAAATTGGCAGCTTTGGGAATTATTTGTAAAAATAAGCCTGAGCGACATTCCCAAAGGAGGTGCTTATTGCCTTCAAAATCCAAAGAGTCCTACTAGGAATGATGGCTCTTCTAAGTGATGGGAGAAGCTGCATGCAGCGACTTGTCCTTCAGCTTGGGAGGAGCGCCACAACGTACTCAAGATCATGGGGCCTTTTAGAAATTTCACCAAATTTGTAGACTCTAGATTTTTTTGGTGGTATTTATTTCCTATTCTCTGGCATTAGTAATTACCACTTGCTGCTTACTGGGTCCAATGAGCATAACATCAACTATATAATATAATGCAAGAGTCCCTAACCCACAGGCCATGGACCAGTACTAGTCAGTAACCTGTTAGAACCTGAGCTACAAGGGAAGCTCACCGCAGCTCTGCCCCCTGTCCCTGTCCCTGTTCCTCCCCCACTCCCATCCCCACCCCATCCACAGCAGGAGGTGAGAGTCAGAGCAAGTGAAGGTCGCCTGAGCTCCACCTCCTGACTGACTACCCGCCACCCACATGCCACCTCCCCCAACATTGGGGAAAAACCAGTCCCTGGTGCCAAGATGTTTGGGGACTGCTGATATAATGGATGAGCTTGATGTCCTATGAAGAGAAGAATGACTAGAGCCAATGGACAAGATTGTAACATAGGGTTGGAGAGTTGATAAAGCCTGGTGATTGGATAGCAACTGACACTGTCAGCTGGATGCGATCTCCTCCCTATTACCTTCACTAACATATACAGAGAAAGCAATTCACCAGATGGGTGACCGCATACCAGATGTAAGGGCATATGTTGATTTGATCCAATAATGAAACCACATCTGCAGGAGCAGCTGTAATTGGAGTCACCACCTGAGTAAGTTACAACAATCCACTATTGCTCTCTAAGATAAATCCATCTATTTCACAGGCCAAAGAGATAAATTGGATGGGGACATGATAGGGATCACTAGTACTACTTGTTGATGATGGCACAGCCTCTACAATCCAGCAGGAATGTGGTTTTATTTGGGGGTTAGTCTTTTCAAAGGAAGAAGCCACTCTGATTGCTTCCATTACGTTTTTCCTACAAAAACAACCCATATTCCATGTATCAGGGAACTGATGTGGTGCTTTTGAAAGTTGCTGAGTACGACTATTTCAATTATACATTTTGTAATTGGAGAAATAACTGCAGGGTAGATCAGGGGAGGCACTGGGCCCCCAAATCTGGTGACTGCTTGACCTCCATGAAGTCACTACTGTAATGGAGTAAGAGTAAGTTTTAGTAATTACTAAAAAGGATTGTTTTCCTTTTGCCCTAGGAAGTAACCACAGGTCCCTTGGTGGAAAGTTAGGAATAAGATAAACAGTAAAACTTTTGGCAGTGTAGTGAAGTCCTTCTTCAATAGGACCTGGCCTCCCCTTTATTTAAGAAATTCTGTCTATGAACTGGCTCGAACAATCAGAATTAAGAAGTGAATTTGTCAAGGTTGCAAGGTAAAAAGATGATATACAAAAATTAATTGTATCACATTATTTTAGCGACAAAACATTTAAAACATATTCTCATTTTCTTAAGGTCCATCACATACTTATCTCCCAGGATTTGTTCATAAAAATTGGCAAAATCATGCCATTCGTTTGGTATGTACAATACCGCTGACATTCTTTAATCTCCCTCTCTGGGCCTTGCTGGACTTCAGCCTACTGACAGGTAAACAGGGAAGGAGGGCACAATAAAGGTGGTTTCTTGGGAGAATCAGCAGAGCTTGTGAGGCTACTACCATAATAGAGGACATTACGAGTCCTTAGGGGGTGATTAATTTTTGTGGTATGTAGCCATCTGTAGGAAGAGATTTTGAGTTTGACTTTCAGAAATCTCAGTGATACGACTATAGAGTAAAAAAGGTTGTTTCAGGGCAATCACAGATGCTGTAAGGTCTTTTATTGGGACCTCGAGCTAGGAATTATAAAGCACTGAACTCACTCTTCTCCTCTAAATTTCCAGCACACTTAGAATCAACCACTTACCCTATCACACTCCTTATTTTTATGCACACACAAAACATCTGTTCAACCCAAAACATGTCTTCAATAGGCACTTGATTATAGTGTCCACAAGTAATAATTTTCATAACTACATTGCCATCGAATGCCAGGAGCTAGCAGCGTCCCCTGTCCTGATGTATAAATAGAGTCATTAATGTCTAAGTTTAGTGTGGTCAGAGCATTAATTCCAAATAACCCAGAAACAATTTGTAGAATTCGTGCTTAAGATTCTGCCCATATGGAACTACTCTTACTAACAAATTATGTATCAGGCAGAATATAATAAAAGAATCAAGCAACTAGAACAATTTGACTATATAAATCTGCAAGAGTTGATTAAACAATCTCTATAATGCTTTCATTTTCAAACATAAGTCTATAAGGCAGACACAAATGAAAGATAAATATAAAATGGAGGACAAAGACAATTGGAACCCATAAGTAACAAAATCTGCATTATTTACTTATTGAGGCATAGAAAACGATCCAAAATTTAATGGTTCTAAACTAAGTGACTAATTGCGTATTACACCACAAAGTTTCTGTGAGTCAGAAATTCCAGGTGACCTAACTGGTTGGACTGGGGTTTGCTCTGGTGCGGACAGAGGCTTCCTTGACCTGGCAGTGTGACTGGGGCTGTGGTGCCCACATCCACGGTGGCTCGCACATACGGCTCAGTTGTTTGCAGCTGTTGGAAAGATAACTTAGGTCCTCACCCCATGATTCTCTGTATAGGGCTGCTTGAAGGACTTTATAATATGTCAGCTGGCTTTACTTAGAATGAGTAATGCAAGAGAGATAGTGAAGAGAATGTCAAAATGACTCGTATGACAGTTCCTGAAGACATGCACCATTATTTCTTCCATTTTCTATTCATTAAAAGCGAGAATGTTAGTCCTGCCCACACAGAAGGGGAATAAAATTAAGCTCTTACTTTTGTTTTTTATTTATTTATTTTTAGAGGGAGGCTAAGAGAGGGTGAAAAAAGGGGAGAGAAACACTGATGTCAGAGAGAAGCGCTGAGCCGTCGCCTCTCACATGCACCCTAACCAGGGACCAAAACGGCAAACCAGGAATGCGCCCTGACTGGGAATCAATGTTTCGCTTTGTGGGATGACACCCAGCAGTCAGGGTCTGGCTATTACTTTTGAAGAGTTTAAAAGAATTTGTGAATTTTTTTAAATGAAAACTTAAACTTAGCAATTATTCCACTCATGTATTTATTCGCATGAAGAAAAGCATATGCTCACAAAGTGAGATTTATCATTTCCAGCACTATGAGAAGAACCTGGCCTGGTTTGCCTGCTGGTCTGAAGAAGATGGGGGCGGCCACATGGAGCAGCCCTGATTCCAGCCCGCAGCTCAGAGGCCGAGCTAGCCAAGCCCAGGCTAAACCAGCCAGTCTTCGTCTGCACTGCAGATAGAAGAGTGAGAACAAAGGATTGTTGTTTTTCAAGCCTCTGAATTTGGGATATTTTGTTACATAACATTGCTGTGACAACAACTAAACAAATTGCTGGAGTAATTATTTCCCACATTATCACTCCATAGGGAAGTGCTTACATTAAAAAAATGCTTCATTATGTGTTGTGAAGAGGAAATTAGCAGCCATAAACCATGCCTTACAGGGCCTTCACTCGCGGAAACTTATAACAAGTGCATGGGCAGATGAATAGCAGGTATGAAGCTAATGATATAAACACATTGAATATATTCCTAGGTGACACAATAAGGCACTTGTTTTACTGCAAACTAAAGTCACCATCTGATAAGATTTGGCTGAATTTAAAAACAACCTATAATCAGTTTTCAGATGGTTTAAGTAAGAGTGAATGCACAGCCTCCCAACGTGCCTTCATTATGATTTTGTAGTTCTAGGTCTATGTTGCTGCTCAGCCCACGACAGGCTGCCTGAGGAAGTGCAATATTAACGTACATTCAACTGCATGAGCTGCAATGGCCAAGGTGAGTCAAAACTGGAGGAGGTTTAGAGAAAAAGGGAAAGAAAAGTTTTGATTTTGATTTATGTCTAACAACTCATCCAATTACATGTAGTTAGCCCTTCAAATTAATTTTGAACATTTTTTCTATTATTTTATGCTTGCATCCTTTTTCTATGTCTTTCATTTCTTTTTCTAAGATAGTGCCCTGGAAATAGACTATGGGCTGAAAAATTGCAAGGCATGTTTCCCTCTCTTTGTCCATTGAAATCAACCATCATTTCAGCATTTTTAAAGGGTCTGTGAGCGGTCATGACCTCAGCCTATAGGCATCACCTCCGAAGCATGTCCATCTAAATAGCTCTGGCTGGACAGCTGGAGTCCAACAGGCTTCTTCTCCACAAAGGCAATCATTCATCACCATCAGCAGGCTACCAGCCAACTGATTGAAAATAAATAGGACATTTTTACTGGATAATAAAGGTTGACCTTTGTACCTTAGCTCTTTTGTCAATTTGAGGGAAAAAAATAAGATTTTAAAAAAATGTTCTCTATGCTTTGTTGTTTACATCTCCAATTATGAATTCAACTGAAGGCCTCCTGAGAAGAGAAGGTCACTCAGCCCATCAATCCTTTGACCAGAGAAGGAATTAAACCATGAACTGCAAGTCCCAGGCAGGGTTGGATCCTGGGCAAAATCATGAAGTTGAATTTCAGCGCCCTTCTCCCTGACGTTTCAATGCCTGCGGTTCTTAGCCTTTCACGCCCATCCCTCCTCATGTCCTTGCGCAGCTCCAAGGCCTCACACGGGCCCCTTTCAGCAGGTGTCAGGCAAGCTCCCCCATTTTGAAGACTCCTTCCATGCAATGCATCTATGAGGTCGCCCTTTCCTACTCAACCTGGCACTACACTTTTTATTGAAAGTTTTTTTAATCTACTGCTATATATAATTTGTAAATTCAAATACACATTTATTTATTTCAAAATAAATGCATATATATGATACAGAGAAAAGAATAACTTGGAAATCAGAACTGGGTTTAAATCCAGGTTTTAATAATCCATAGCTGTGTGATTTTGAACAAATATCTTAACCTTTTTAGAACTGTGTCTAAAAAATGGAAATAATATCTATTTTATAAGGTTACTGTGAATATTAAAAGTAACACCATATAAAGTGCCCAGTAAAGAATATAGTACTTATATATCTGAGTAACTATATATTACTACAAGTCCAATATAGACTGCAGTCTATCTGATAATTAAGAGCTAAATAAGATCACATTTCTAGACACTTTGGAAGTAAATATCTCTTAAAGTTTTCTATGAATTCCTAATAAGTTCATGCACTCATGATTTTCTGCTTGTTCCAAGTCCTCCCTCTACTAAATTAATTCAGTTTATAACTTGCTGTGCATCACAGAAAAGCTTCATTTTTTTTCATTTACTTGCCATGTGCATATGTATAAAGCTTGTAAAAAACTGGAATGGATAACAACTTTGAATACTTGGTGTGACAATGAGGTTTTTTTATTTTCCAAATATAGATAATTTCAATTAAATTTTAGGTTAAAATTCTTGAGCCAACCACTGTGATGTTCTGCTGTCTTGGTGCTCTTTTCATGCACAAATTCTCCTGTATCTCTAACATAAAACCGTTAAAATTTTGGTGAGCTTATTAATGAATATTTGCTCAGAGTCTCAGCTTCTTTCTCAAAGTTTTACTCAGGAATTTTCTTACATAATGGCGGTTTCTTCCAAAAGAAAAAGGGAACTGCTTAGGGGAGGTTAACTTTTTGAAAATTCTATTAGGTTATTAATTCCTTAAAACCTAATCACTTTAAAAACAATTTCCTGGTGTCAATTGATTACTAGAAATATCAGGGGATACTTTGTAAAGTATATGATTGTCTAACCACTATGTTGTACACCTGAAATTAATATAAAATAATATTAAATATAAACAGTAATTGAAAAAATTAAGGAATAGTTTGCTTGTCTTTTTTTTAATAGTGTGTGGGGTTTTTTAAATTAATTTATTTATTTATTTTTAGAGAGATGGGGAAGGGAGGGAGAAAGAGAGGGAGTGAAACATCAATATGTGGTTGCCTCTAGCACACCCCATACCGGGGACCTGGCCCACAACCCAGGCATGTGCCGTGACTGGGAATCAAACTGGCGATGCTTTGGTTCACAGGCCTGCACTCAATCCACTGAGCTACACCAGCCAGGTGTCTTTCTTTTTTAAAAAACTATTTCACCCACCCACACTAGCAGAGTGTCTTGCACCCAGTAAATGCTCAAATTTTAAATACAGGCAGAGGAAGAGTAAATTAGTTGGTGGAAAGTAGCCTTCACAGACCCTTGAAATCACACTGCATACGTGGTTGACTGCTTCCAGTCACAGAGCTACAAGCCAATCTTGTCTCCTTAAGCAAGACACCCATGAGCTTCGTCTTCTCACTGTCACAATTTTCACTTTAACACTTGTTCTTCCTGTTTTATTTTGGTCTGCCATCTTGGCTCCCCAGCTTGTCCCCCAACTTGACATGTGTGATGGTTTCTGGTCTCTCTGGGAGTGGGTTGAAGTGTATATATACATGCACACATATTAATGTTTGTGCATGTACATTTTGCATACACACTTGTATATGATATAATGTATTATATTATTATATTACATTATTCAGATGCATGTTAAGAGGCATTTGGAGCCTGAGTTCTGGGTCAACTTTCTCAAGGCACCAGAATAGGAATTCTAAAAGATGGGTTCAGTTAGTAAAGAAATAATTCTGAACAAAGCAGCACAATACCTAAAAAACACTTTTGGGTCACAAATAGTGAAAGACAAACAGAGTGTTGTTTGGAATGCTGAAACTGAAGGACTGGAGTTGGACAAGAGATGCCTCATTAGCATTTTATAAATATTTGAATTGCAATTTTTCAATGCTTATCTTTGCAGATATTTGCAAATCCTTTCAAGATTATATAATCTTAGCTAATACATGCATTAAAGTTTGGTCAAACATATTTCTTCAAGTTCTAATTAAATATTCAATGTAATAAATGATAGTAGACCCTTCTCAGCCCTGATGATTTTAAAGCACTAAATTAAAACCAGTATCATTTTTGCCTGATGCTTATGAAGGTCATGACAAATTGATGATCATAAAATAGAATTTAATTAAAATAATGAAACAATATATTTGAACAAATCACATTTTAGGTCTAGAACATAATAGATTCATGGAATTAAATTTCTAAATTGAAATTCCTTGTTACCTAAAATGTATGTACTACCCAGAGTTCTAGAAAAAATTATCATAAACCGACAGAATGATTTTCTTTTTCTTCCATTACATGTTTATTATTTTTTCCCATCATGAATTATATTTTAGCAAAATATGAATGATGCATAAATTCTAGATGGACTGGTTTTTAAATAAAGTTAATCTGACTAAATCTTCTATCTACATGCAATTTTAATATCAGAACCAAAATTGGGAGGAAAACATTATGAAAATAATGAAAGAAAAGTATAGACCAATATCCATGATGAACATAGATGCTAAAATCCCCAACAAAATATTGGCAAACTGAACATGGCAATGTATTATAAAGATTATATCACCATGATCAAGAGGTATTTATTCTGGGAATGAAAGGTTGGTACAACATTTGCAAATCAATAAATGTGATTCACCACATAAACAAAATAAAGGATAAAGACCACAGGATCATATCAATAGACACAGAAAAGGCATTTGATAAAATCCAGTACCCATTTATGATAAAAACTCTCAGCACAATGGGATTAGAGGGATCGTATGTAACCATAATAAAGGCCATATATGACAAAACTACAAGCATTCCCCTTAAGATTGGGAACAAGACAGGGATGTCTGCTTTCACCTCTCATATTCAACATAGCACTGGAAGTCTTAGACACAGAAATCAGACAAGAAGAAGAATAGAAGACATCCAAATTGGAAAGGAAGTAGTAACACTGTCTTTATTTGCAGATGACACAATATAGTATATAGAGAATCCTAAAGATTCCACCAATAAACTACTAGAACTGATAAATAAATTCAGCAAGGTAGCAGGATACAAAATTAATATCCAGAAATCAGTTGCATTTTTATATGCCAATAACAAACAAACAGGGAAACTAAGAAAACAATCTCATTCACAACTGTTACAAAAAGAATAAAATACCTAGGAATAAACCTAACCAAGGATGTAAAAGACCTGAGCTCAGAAAATTATAAGACGCTGAAGAAAGAAATTGAAGAAGACACAAATAAGTGGAAGCACATACTGTGTTCACCCATAAGAAAAATTAATATCATTAGAATGTCCATACTACTCAACGTGATCAATGGATTCAAAGCAATTCCCATCAATTTTAATGGCATATTTCACAGAACTAGAACAAATATTTCAAAAATTTATATGGAGCCACAAAAGGCCTCACATACTAGCAGCAATCCTAAGAAAAACAGATTTGGAGGAATCACACTACTAGTATCAAACTATACTGTAAGGCCATAGTAATCAAAACAGCATGATACTGGCATAAAAACAGACACATATATCAATGCAACAGATTAGAGAGTCCAGAAATAAACAAACACCTTATACTCAATTAATATTTGGCAGAGGAAGCAAGCACATACACTGGTCTAAAGATAGTTTATTCAACAAATGGTATTGGGAAAATTGGACAGATACATACAGAAAAATGAAACCAGACCACATTGCTACACCACGCATAAGAATAAATTAAAAATGGATCAAAGACTTAAGTGTTAGACCTGAAACCATAAATATTGTAGAAGAAAACATAGGCAGCAAAATCTCGGACATTGCTCATAGCAGTATTTTATCAGCTATATCTCCCCAGGCAAGGGGAAACAAAAGAAAAAATAAATAAGACTACATCGAACTAAAAAGTTTTTGCACAGCAAAGGAAATCATCAACAAAATAAAAAGACAACCCACAGTATGGTAGAACATACTGTGCTGATACATCTGATAAGGGGTTAATATCCAAAATTTATAAAGAATTTACAAAACTCAACACCAAAAAATAAATAAATAAATAAACAACCCAATTAAAAAATAGGCACAGGACTTGAACAGACACTTTTTCAAAGAGGACATACAGATGGCCAATAGACATGTGGAAAGATGCTCAACATAACTAATCATCAGAGAAAGGCCAATGAAAACTGCAGTGAGATATCACCTCACAACTGTCAGAATCTCTATCATCAATAAATCAACAAACAACAATTGCTGTGGAGGAAATGGAGAAAAGGGAACACTTCTGCACTCTTGGTGGGAATTGACATTAGTGCAGCCACTGGGCAAAGCAGTTAGGAGATACCTCATACAACTAAAAATGTATCTGCCGTTTGACCCAGTGATCCCATTTCTGAGAATATATCCAAAGAAATCCAAAACACTAATTTGAAAGAACACAAGCACCCCTATGTTCATTGCAACATTATTTACAATCTCCAAGATAAGAAGGTTGCCCAAGTGTCCATCAGCTTGGGGCATTGTCCCAAAAATAACTATGGGACGTTTAAACGATGGAATACTACTTGATCATAAAAGAAAAAAAAAAAAGAAAGAAAGAAAACTTTACCCTTTGCAACAGTATGGATGGACCTGGAGAATATTATGCTAAGTGAAATAAGCCAGTCAGAGAAAGAGGAATATCATATGGTTTCACTTGTATGTGGAATCTAACGAACAAACTGGACTAACTAGGAAAGTGAGGACAGACTCAGAGATGGGGAGCAGGATGACAGCTGAGGGGAGGGAGGAGGTTAGGGGTGGAGAGATTGGAAAGAGGACTCATGGACACCGACTACAGTGTGGTGGTTGATGGGGGGAAGTGGCTATAAGGGGACTAAATAATAATGGAAAAAATACAACAAAGATAAAAAAAGAAAATAAATATTTTAGATGACCTTCTCTCTCTAAGTATCGATTCTTACCCTAATGCTTTACTTGAAAATTGGAGGGTTGCCCTGTCCAGTATAACTCAGTTGGTTGGAGTGATGTCCTGTAACTGAAATGTTGTGGGTTTGCTTCCTAACAGGGCACATACTTGGGATGCAGTTTCACACCCTGGTCGAGGCATGTACAAGAAATTTTTTTTTTTTCCTGGAACTTACATTTGTGCCCAGTTCATAGGATGTTTTTACAAATGTGATCCCTGAAACCTTTAATAACAGTCTGGTGGGCAACCAGTCTAATAAAGGTCATTACAAAAGATACAAAGGTCTATAAAGGGATTTCTCTGAATATAGAGAATTCCTTACTTAAGTCAAAGAAGAACTGATAGGAGTGTGGACTTAAAGTGTGTGCCCCAAGGTCATGGAAGACCATGAGTCACTGTTGATGTAGAAGATAGGCACAGAAATGATTTGTGAGATCTCAGAAAGCATCATCCCATAGGTCAGAAGCAGTGGGTGCCCCAGTGGAAAAACAACAAGGAAATGACACAGTGCTTAATCTCAACAGTTTATAACCTCCATAATGAAGCTGCAGGAACTGCAACTTTGCTAAACGACTGGCTAATACACAGAAATGAAATAGACGTAAAATCCGTCAATGAAAAAAATCATTAATTATTTTAATACTGTAAAAAGCCAATAGGAACGTCTGTAAAAAGTTAGAAAGAACAAAGCAGGATATTTTTCGTAGAGTAACGATAGGTATGATTTGAAACAAACAAAATATATTATATATATTGTTTTATATGATTCCAATTGCCATTGTAATAAATTGGATTATGTTAAAAAGAAGCAATATTTGTACAATTCTGCCAATACACTAAAACCACTGGATTGTACATTTTAAAAGAGTGAATTTTGTTGTATATCTCTTAATAAAGTTGCAATAAAATGATATATACAAATGAAAAGAAATATGCAGGGAAAAATAAGGTCCTCTTCTTAAGAGACGATAGTTTTGCGAGCCCAGGTTGAGTAGAAATTTGGGAGGGCTGAGTATTTTCCTATCACTCCTTGACACTTCAAAATCAACTTCATTGTGTCAGAAATAGATCTGGAAAGGAAACTCTGAGAAAAGAATAGCTGACTCTCCAAGGCTGTTCTATCTAATAGGTATCCTTAGTTCTGTTGATTACTGACCAGTTAGTTCTAACTGAGATGTGTTGTCAAATACACACCAAATTTCAAAGACATGGTATAAAATCATTTTAATTACTTGTTAATAATTTTACATTTTCATGTTGAAATGGTAGCAGTGTTAAATAAACTGTTATTAAAATTAATTTCCCACTTCTTTTATATTGTTTTTTAACATGACTACTGAAAAATTTAAAATTAAATACATTTCTATAGGATAGCCTTCAAATAGATGACTTATTACAGATTTTCTAAAATTTAGTGTGAATTGCAGGAAGAAAAAGAGAAAAAAAAGCAGTGTGAGATCCACTAGTTGCACTCATCACATCCTCCATATTTTTTCTTTCAAATATCCTAAACTAAGAAATGTCTTCAAGCCCATAGCTCAGTTAGTGAGAGCATCATCCTGAAACACCAAGGTTGCAGGTTCAATCCCCAGTCAAGGCACATAGATGAGTTAAGCAATGCATGTATAAATATGTGGAACAACAAATTGATCTCTCTCTCTCTCCCCCCCCCCTTCCTTCTTTCTCTGTCTCAAAAAATAATAATACAAAAAATTTAAAAAAGAGATGTCTTCAATAAGTACATAAATGATTGACATCATTTTCTTTAAACTCATTCCTTTTTACATACCAAACAGAGACCATTTTAGCCATAGATTAGTGTTTGAAAACATGAATGTTAATTTTAATATAAGTGTTTTTCACTTCTCTTATCCAGGTGCTTTTTTCTTTCTTTCTTTCTTTTTTTTTTTTTTTTTTTTTGATTCATATAAAAAGAGTAAGCTCACCAAACTTGCATGTTTATCTCCAACCCTCATCTTGATCCATATTCATTTTATTAGTCACTGTATAGCTGATAAAATTTTATTAAGATATGTAGAAATCTCTTACTGCAAAAAGAAATTTGGCTTTAGGTAAGTATTCAAATATAAAAACGGTGATGTAATGGACTAAATATAAAAACCCAGCTTAATCAATACTGGCATTGACAAATACATGACGTTTTCCCTGACTAGTCTCTGATGTTTACCATGAATAAAGATGCATTTCTGGTTCTTGTTTTTTAATTGATCACTGTTTAACCATGGAAAGAAGTGTTTATGGCCATCTCACATTTGGTCGATATTGTTTCCAGCAGAGTTGATCATCATGACTGTAACACACAAACCCACATTAAAATCCATTTAGGGGCATAGGGTTTGTGAGCCCCAAGTTCTTTGCTTAGAGAGAAAGATCATTTTAAATCACTGAGGAAGATGCAGATTCCCCACATGGGATGACCAAACAGTATGTGCTTATTCTCAGGATCCTCAAAGAAGCTTGGAATGAATAAAAATGGAAGAAAAGCACAGGTGAATGTGTATTTGCAGACTTTTTTTGATTGTTGTGATAACAGGTGCTAACCTAACCACTTTTTGCATAGTTTTGTTTACAAATGACATTGCTTTCAAGCAATACACAGTTTGGGCTTTGACTCCATCTGGCATGTACAGCCACGCACAGCTTCAGCCCCGCAAGGTGGCTTGTCAAGCAGGACAACAGGGACCGATCATAATCACATTGGCTTTCTTGACAAGTGGCCCCGTGTTTATAAGACAGTAGGCACTCAACAAATGCTGTTATTATTCCTTAATACATAATGAACAATCTTAAATATTGTCAACAAAAGGATGATATTCATGGAAGTATTCTTGGGCCTTTAAATTGGTGCAATGAGTGTTTTCCTCAATGATTTAAAAGCTACAGTTCTTACTAAACTGAGACACAGTTTATATAAAATAAAATCCACTTACTTTAAACATATACTTCAATGGGATTTGACCATGTATACATCCATGCTATAATTTTCCTTTAAAAAAATTAACTTTGGTTATTTTGTCGTGTTGTTAATTCCACTCGATTTAAAATGTTTTCTAAACTGTCTTCTCCTCTTCTGCTCACCAGTTATGCAGAAGAGTGTTTTTTTTTTTTTTATTTCCAAATATTTTGTGGTTTTTCCAGATAGCTTTCTGTGTTTTTTATTGCTAACGTAATTTTCTTGAGGACAGAATATATATTCTCTGTAATTTAAGCTCTTGTAAATTTATTGATGTTTTTATTGCCCTGAAAAGAGGCTAGTTTTTTTTTTAACATTTGATGTCACTTGAAAAGAATGTTTTCTGCTCTCGTTGGACTGTCCTATAAATAGCAGTTAAGTCTAATTGGTAGTGTTGTTTAAGTTCCTTCACCCTCACTGATTTGTATGTAGACTCAGAACCTCAGCTATTGGAATTGTTAAAATCTCCATTTATAACTGTGGTCCTATCTATTTTTCTTTTCAGTATTTTACAGTACTTGCTTCATATGTTTAGAAGCTCTGATATGGGTGCTTGCTTATTTAGGATTATTATGCTTTCTAAACGAATTGTTCCTTTTTATCATTGGCATACTTTAAGCTTTATCCTTGATAACATTTTTGTCCTGTTATGTAAGTTATCAAACTTTGTTATGATTGTATTTGGAGATACATAATTTTCCATCCTCTTGTTTTTAACCTATTTGTGTTCTTATGTTTAAAGTACAGTTTTTGTAGACAAAATACATTTGAGGGTTTTTTTTAAAAAACTTATTCTGACAATTTCCGCCTTTTATTGGAGGGGGAGTTCATTGACATCCAGTGTGATCCCTGATGCGGTTGCACATAGATGGAGCACATCACTATTTAAAGTTTTGTCCCATCTGTTCTTTGTGGCTTTCCCCTCCCCACCCTCTGCTCCTGCAGTCACTTGGCTGAAATGAGTATTTTAATCTATTCTTTTGATATATTGGTATACTTTGTTTATTTTTATTTTTGCTGGTTGCTCTGGAGTTTACAGCAGTATCCATAAGTCACAGCATTTCATGTATAATGTAAAAATACACTTCGATTTATCCTCTTCCAGATTTTGTGCTTTTCCTGTGGTATGTTTTATTTCAACATATGCTACAAACTCCATAGCGTATTATTAATTTTATTTCAGTCAGTATTTTTCCTACTTTTACTTTTTTAAATTATCATATAGTCAAATGGACTCTGCTTTAATTTTCTGTAGAGTTCTCTGGCTTTTAACACATGTATATATTTGTATAAAACACCACCATAATCAGAATACAGTAATGTCCCAAACTTCCCCAAAATTCCCAGTGCTCTCAATTTGCGGATACTCTGTGATGGTTAATTTTATGTGTAAACTTGACTGGGCCATGAGGTGCCCAAATATTTAGTCAAAACTATTCTACGTGTTTCTCTGAGGGTGTTTTTGGAGGAAATTAACATTTAAGTTAATAGACTGAGTAAAGCTGATTGCCCTCCCTAATGCGGGCAGGCCTCCTTCTATCAATTAAAAGCTTGAATAGGACAAAAGTCTGAACTTCTTTCAATAAGAGAGAATTTTCTCCTGCGTGGTGATGGCCTTTGAACTGGGACATCAGCTTTTTCCCGATGTTCAACTGAAACGGAAACACCAGCTCCTCTGGGGTCTCAAGCCTGCTCCAGGATTCAGGCTGGAGCTCTGCCACCAGCTTTCCTGAGCCTCCGGCTCGCCAGCTGACCCTGCAGATTCTAGGCCACAGGTGGCAGACACAAGCCCAAGGGCCGGACCGGCCCTCCACCCTGTTCGACCCGGCGGCAGCACCAGACTCTGGCTGAACTGTTAAGGAGCGGTTACATTTACACAAGTCCTAAAATTACATTCGGCCCTTTGAAGGCAACCATGAGGCTGATGTGGCCCCTGGTGAAAACGAGTTTGACACCCCTGTCCTAGACCTTGACAGTTGGTACCCATAATCACGTGAGCTACTGCCTTACGACATCTGTCTCCTCATGGTCCTATTTGTCTGGAGAATCTTGACTAATACACACAGACTTTAACCTCTAATTCCTAGAAACCACTGACCTATTCTCCATCACTTTAGTTCTGCTGTTTTGAGAACAATTAGCCTTTATTTAAAATTTTTTAGACTCTCTTCTCCTTCTGCAAGTCCAGTTATGTGTATCTGGGCTTCTTTCATATGTCCCCATATGGCACTGAGGTCCGTGTTTTTTCACCCTTTCGTTCTCCTTGTGCTTCATTTTTCATGTTCTCAGTGATTGAGGAAGAACATCCAATGAATTATTTATTTTAATTATTTCATTTTTCATGTCTATAAATTTCATTTGCGTTTTTAATATTTTTAACTTCTATCTTCGGTGTGTTTATATTTGGTTTTATGTGTGTATAATGATTATAATAACTGTTTGGCTTTATGTGCTTATGTTTGGCTTTATGTATGTATAATAATTATAATAACTGTGTTAATAGTGATTCCATTTTCTCTGTGATTACCTGTTTCTATTGGCTGATTTTTGTCCTGGTTTATGGACACTGCTTCCTGATTCTTTGCATGTTTATGAATCTTCCTTGGATACTAGAAATTGTGAACATTACTTTCTGAAGTGTTTGGATTTTGTTTTCTTCTTTGAAAGAGTACTTTGTCATGGTAGTCAGTTCTTAAGATTCACTAGAATAAGGGAAGAGAAACCTTTACAGGCGTTGGGTGCTATGACCAAGGTGGGACCTTCCATTGTGTCCACTGAATGTCCCAAGTGTTCAGTGAGCTCTCTCTGCTCTGGCCAGTTGGAAGTCAAGCATCTTACATTCTTTATGTACGTTTTAGGAATGTTTCAATTATACTTTTCTAGTAGTTGTTTTTGCATAGCTTTGTGAGTGTTCAGTATACAAATGTGCAGTTTGGTATCAGGAACATTTTCTCTTCATAGTTCCTTCCTCTTCAATATTCTGCCTGAATTCAACCTTCTCAAGTGAAACAACAGCCTAGTATCCAGTATCTGACAAAACTAGTTCATATATTTTGCCCAGTTTTCTAGCTGTTGATGACAGAAAGACAGGTATCAGGAATACTAGGTATTCCAACCTGGCTGGAAGTGACTGACACAGATAGCTATTGTTTTGCACAAGAAAAATATAAGGGTTTGGGGAATCCAAAAAAGCATTATACATCTTTTTAAAAGAAAGATAAATTAATAACTTCATAGCCACAGCCAAAGAGTCAGTCTCCTAAAAAATTAAAACTGGTAAAACCTAGTTAATATATCTGTCTATTCAAATTAAAGAAAGTAATATAATGATTTTGAAGTTTCCTGAAGAGTTTACCCTTGAAATATGGTCTCCATCTGGTATCATGGAAAACAGGGACTTCATTAATCAGTATTAAATTCCAAGAACAAAATTCATTTCACCCTGAAGGCACATAATTTAGAATTCCTCTTGCAAAGTAATTGTTAGGCTTATGTGGTAACTGTCTAAAAGCATGTACATGGTCGAGGTGTGCAGAAAACCAGCACAACACCAAAATCTCCCCATGGCCACCCCCGGTGAGAGCAGGAATCCAAGTGTTCACAGGCAACTGGGGTAGCTGCATTTCACATAACAAAGCAAACACTGTATCCATGTGTTTATGAAGTACTTGAGTGTGCTTGTTGTGCCACATGCTCGGTCTGGGAAAACAAACACACCAGTGGCCACATTCCATTCTTACTGGGGTGAAGACCGGAGAAAAGAAATGAGGAATGTGCAGACCTTTAGGTTTTTTTTTTTTAAATGTCATTTATTGCCACAGATATAAAGTTACTTACTTGTACCAAATTGTTTCATCTTTTAAAAATATCTTGTACAAATTAACCGCCTCTAAAAATGAAATGTTTTCAAATAAAATTACAAGACCTATTTAACAGCTAATGTACCAATCACTTATTTTTGTAATGTTTGCTTCAAAGTATTTATATTGGTTTTTCATCTTACCTTTTCTTAATGGTAAATTATTAATATTCTTATAAAATTGTTAATGCTTTCTGGGCTCATGATATAACTTTTTGTATGGTTAGCCTTTCCTTATGTTTCAAAAATGTATCAAATTTAATTTTACATTTGCCATGTCTTTCAAGCTGACAAGCCATTAAACATAGTTTTTATTTATTTCTATTTTAGAATTTAGTCTGGCTTTCCCTTGTGAATATGAACAATAACTGAAAATAATGAAATGATTTTCTTACTCCCCTAATAAAATGGAACAGTATTTAAGAAAAATAAGCATTGCACTTCTCTCAAATAAACCAATTGAATATGAAAAAATATTTTATCCCCGATATAATCTTCAGTCACCTTAGAATAATTTTCCATTATCTAAATACTAAAAATGGATTAGTCAGAGCTTAGAACTTGGCTGAGTCCAGCCCAGTCAAGTGTCACAGCAGGAGACCATCTGAAAAAGGCCAGCAGCAGGACTGGCCCAGCGCCCTGGAGAGGGACAGATTCTAAGGAGAATATCTCTACAGATAGCAGAGGAAGCCCACTCTGGCAGAAAGAGGTGTGTTCCCCAGGGGCTGTGGAGTGCAGTGAGCACCAGGAAATCTCACATAAACTCAGGGACTTGGTAGTGACCAATGCAGTAGGCATGCACATGGAGAAGCATCGAAGCTACAGAACAGAAGAGCAGATCAAACAAATGCCAGCACACATGCCATTGGCACTGACTTCCTCTTGGAAACTGAATGTACTAGCTTTACCAAGAGAAGCACGGAAGATAAAAGCCCAGTTATGTGATCGAGGGTACAGAGTGAGCCTGGACCCCAAGTTGGAACTACAGCAGTTATAAAAGATGCCTTTATGTTACATCCTACAGTGGAGGTTAATAAAGTTGTTAAAATTGGTGTCATATGAAATTGGAATTAACCCACAGACTGGGACAATTCAAAGCTAAGTGGCCTTGTAATCTTGTGAGTGAAGTGGACCAGGATAAATACAGCAGGGTACTATGTTACTCATTAATATGCACAATTTAGGCCTGGAATATATCTCATATTTTTCATTTAGATTTATACAGTCAACTGCAAAAGTAACTTACTACGAAATATGAGGCTCATAGACATTTTATGGTGTGCCCTCAGGGCTCAGGAGTGCACGCTGCGGGCCAGCTGCCATCAGTGAACAGCCGTCGAGTCCCGCTGCACAGGCAGAGAGCGGGCTTCTGCTAGGGACAAAGCATGGATAACGTGGAACCAACCACAACTGTCCCGAATGGAACACCTGCTGTGAGTCTCAGACAATGCCCTGGAGTTTAAATCCCATGGCATTTTAATCCGTGCAGCTATTTTTGAAATTGGTAGTGCTCTTAATTTAGAGCAAATTGGATTTAGGAAAGTTAAAAACCTACTGATGGTTACAAAACTATCAAAATTAAACTGAGGAATTGAACCTAACCTTATGTTTATAATATAGAGTTTACACTTAAATTCTTTGTTCCTTGGACCTTCAAAAGAAATGAATGAAAGAATGAATGGGTAAATCTATCACATATTGATTCTACTAAATGTCTTATACCTTATATGATCTAAGTAAATTTTAGATTAGAACAGAACAAATAAATTCTGCCTTGAATGTAACTATTAAATTAATAATTGCTGCCTCATTAACAATTAAAAATATTTAAAATATTACGAGCCATTAATGATTCCACCTAAAAAGGGCAGCACTATTTTTGTTCTCCTGTTGTGACATAGAACTGAGAGTCAACTACCTAAGAATTTTGAATTTATTGTCATTAAATTAAAAGTTCTGAAATTTATTGAAAGGTCAATAAATGCAGCATCCATGCTATATCACCACAAACGGTGGGGGGGGGGGGGTGGGGAGGGGGACTGGGAACAGTGCATCTGAAAGTAAGTTGAAAAAAACTCTTCAGCACATTCTCAGGAAGGTACCCACCAAAACATTAAACTCCATCCCTAAAATACATGACCATTGCTTTTTATTTTTTTTTATTGTTGTTCAAGTACAGTTGTCTCCATTTTACCTCCACCCCCCTGCCCCACCCCACCCATCCCCACCTCCCACCTTGGATCCTAACCCCTTTGGTTTTGTCCATGTGTCCTTTATACATTTTCCTTGATGACCCTCCCCCTTCTCCTGCCCCCCATTATCCCCTTCCCCCTCCCCTCTGGTTACCATCAATTTGTTCTTAATTTTAATGTCTGGTTATATTTTGCTTGCTTGCTTTGTTGATAAGGTTTCACTTATAGGTGAGATCATATGGTATTTGTCTTTCACCAGCTGGCATATTTCACTTAGCACAATGTTCTCCAGATCCATCATGCTGTCACAAAGGGTAGGAGCTCCTTCTTTCTTTCTGCTGCATAGTATCCCATTGTATAAATGTACCATAGTTTTCTGACCCACTCATTTACTGACAGGGACTTAGGTTGGTTCCAACACTTGGCTGTTGTAAATTGTGCTTTTGTGAACATTGGGATGCATAGGTTCTTTTGAATTGGTATTTCAGGATTCTTAGAGTGTAATCCCTAAAGTGGAATTGCTAGGTCAGAAGGCAGTTCCATTTTTAGTTTTCTGAGGAAATTCTATTACTTTTTGTGGCAGCCAGAGTAGAGTTCCTGCATCATTAACCCCTTTCTATATTGATTTGGAAAACATCAATGCTCAGAAAAACAATTAGGGAAGAAATTTGGAAGGTCAACTGCAGTGTATTTCAATCTGAGAAGTGTCATCTCCCAAGATAAAGTGCTGTCATGGGAACAGAAGAGGAAAAGTTGTAGTAGCATTGCACACTAAGAATTATAGTATTACAAGTCCTTTATTGTAGTAATGTCAGAAGTTCCAACAATGGAATGAAATAATCCAACTTTAAATTTAGGGAACTTCACCTGGAGGAAGTTCTGGAAGCTAAGGATTAGATGAAGCTTTACAACTTAATCTATTGTACAGATTTGACTGACACAAAGTGGAACAAAATATAACTACATACTCTGTTTACTGCCACACACCGAGTTTAGGAAACTGTTCTCTCAGGTAGGTTTAAGTGGATTAAAAATGAGTGATAATGTAACAGTGAGGAATTGTAACCCACCCACCATTCTTTTCTACACTGTTTCTAGAGTGCTGGCTCTGACTAATGTGTAGCTTGTAGATAAACAGCACGTTTGTATAAGAATCCTAAGAACTAACTTCCAAAGACACAGTCATCCCGGCTGTGGGAGATTTGCTGACCTTTGTCATCCTAAAAGCAGGATGACAAAAACCAGAATGATGCCTATCAGAAGAACATCACTGGACCAGTCTGGAACTTCTTGTTAGCATGGACCGTGCTGGTCTTCATGTAGAGAACATTTCAACCTCCTCTCTTCCATCTCTTTGGTCTGCTTTCCCTCTCTCTCATAAAAAACTCTGCCTGCACTGAGATGTTAAGATGGGCTTTGAGACAAGAGCTTTCCTTCTTCTCAGGTGACTGGTACTTGAATAAACCACTCTCCTCACCAGCACTGTCTCATGAGATTGCCTTCCCTTGCGGCTGGCAGCTAGACTTGCATTCAGTTATAATGACAACAGGTGGTCGATGAAAAAGTGAAGGAAATAATAATAAAAATAAATTTACATAAAAAATAAAAACTGAAGGAAAAAATGGAATTGTGAAAAAATAGAAGAAAGTATAACGTTGCAAATTATTTCTTTGAAAAAAACTTTATTTTCTCTTTTCAGTAAAATGCTAAAAATAAAGTTAGATGATGATTAAGATAGGTACCTTGCATAGTATTGTGATTTGCCTATCATGTCCAGGGGTTAACGCTTCGGGAAGTGGCAGTGCGAGGGCTTGTAGTTTTGCCTATTGGTAGGCTCCCAACGTTCTCTGTCCCGGTGACCCTCTGCACCTAGCCCATCGTTTCTGCTCTGCTCATGCCTGTCTCTTAGCTTGCACAAGCAGCTCAGAGACTCTTGGCTGGTGTGGGAGCCCTGGTCGTTACTGTGGGCCACCCTCCCAAATGCACACACCATAAAATTTACACAGATAGGTTACTACCTATCCGTGTAATAGATAAACACACATGCACACACGCAAACACGAGAGAGAGAAGAGTAAGAATTAATGAATCCAAGTAAGTAAGTGCTCTTCAGAAATCCTCTGTATTATTGTCTTAGCAACTCTCCTAAGAGTATGAAATTACTTCTAATTACAAGTGTTTTTTAATTGTAAATAAAATTGTACAAACATGCATAACAAATGTTCAAACATTTCTGGAAATAAATTATTAAAAATACCTCCCCAAAGTGAACCAATTTTTATATGTCTGAAAGTAAAACAAGAAAGGGAACAAAAAACAATTAAAATGTCAGATGTTGCTCCAGTCAAAACAATCCTGATTCAGTTCAAGAAAATATTTTAGAAGATATGGCTCAGTGGCTAAAAGCATGTTCAGGATGTTTATCCCATTCAACACAAATTTTAAAATAATAAATTTAATTACTTCTGAGACAAAGAAAAGAGATTCATGTAAAACAAATGAATTATGAAGGAAGATTTAGAGAAATCTCATAAGGATGAAAGAAAGAGACTTGAAAATTTACTTGTATGGCAGGAACTTTAAATGGGTGGAAAGTGTCATCCCAGGTCAGACAGAGGCTCTGCAGAGTATAGACGAGAAACTAGAACAAACAGAAGCATATTGAAAACAGATGTCAAAGTACAGTGCTTTTGGTGAAAGAACAGCCATTATTTAAAATAAGTGGCTAGGGGAAAAAAAGCTTCATACCCTGGGTCACCAACAATCCAAAGCCAACGTTATAATGGAATTTCCTTCGTAGGCCTGCTGCATCCATTCAGACATTAAATTAACGTCTTGGATATGCTGAAATGATCAAGGGCTGATCGAGCCCTTAGTTTATCTCAAGCAATATAACACCCTATTACTCACTAAAGTATTCTTCCACACGTACAACGCCGTAGGGAATAACAGAATATTATGTGTTTACTCAGAACCTGAATTTTGAATAACCATTTTTGTATTTGCTTTCTAATCCTATAACATCGATAGTACCTCTCACTTTTAAAGAAGAGAATTAAAGATAAATGGAGCTACGAATGAACATTAGGTATTCTATTTTTCTGAAAGGGGTTATCTTCCATTTAATGTATTTTTCAAATTCCCCCTTAAAATGAAAAGTACAAATCCTCAATAAAAATGGAAAGATCAAGTCTAAGCATCAAACTCTGAGAATCAAAGCATCGAAACATTCACACGTGAAAGAGAGCTAGCAAGGGCTCTCCATGGAGATTGCTTTTGTCCCAATAGATGATAAAGACTTTAAGTGTCAGGCTTTCAAGCAGCATTTGAGGTAAGAGTTGTGATGACTTATTATGTCTTGAATTTGTAATACATCTATTTCTTCTCTTAGGAATTCAGAGTGGTGAAATCTAATTAAAAGAATGAAACAAAATTGGCATTTTCTGGGGAGTCAATTTCTTGGTGCCATTTTTTGTTATTTACTTTAGCATCTTGCTTGCCCTTTCAAAATGAATGGACACACCCTTGGAGTCAACACAGGGAATGAGAAAGTGAGTGGACGTTGGAATCAGAGACGACTGGCCTTCGAAACCCCAGCTGCAGTGCTACTGGTGGGAATCTGCACACACGCCACCTGAGCCTCCGTTCTCTCATCTGCAAAGGAGTGATATTCGGTTGAAAACAGGTAAAATTTTAAAGTGTAGCATAGTGCCTGACTAACGTTGCCAAATAAAAAAATGAATAGTTTTTAATACATTTGTCCCATACAATATTTGTTCATCTGAAGTTCAAATTTAACTAGATTTGCCAAGTTTTCATTTGCTAAACCTGGCAATCCTCTTCCTGGTGCAAAGAGATACCTAAGAAACATTGCTCCTTTCCCTTCCCTTTAACAGGCCTGTGAATTTCTCCTCTAAAGAGTCTTTGAAGACAAAGATAATCAAAAGGGAATCAACGACCTACATGCCTGGGAGTGGGCATGAAATAAAATCAGTCACGTTGATGAATGGTGATTGGGCTTGCCTCAAAAATTACAGGAACCCAAAGTTCAGATGAAAGTATAGCGCCCATCTTAAAGCCTTAACTCCCCAAAAGTAAAATATACAAGCAAGTGTTCTGAGAGAGTGAAATGATGAAATAATAAAATAGAAAATATTTTAATTTCAATTCATTACATTGATATTGTAGAATACATATACTGATTTGCCCCCAAAACACCTTCAAGATTTAAAATGGCTAAAATTTTAAATGAGATTTTTAAGACATTCAGTCACATGCACATGAACTTTCAACGTTTCTTATTCCTAAAGTAGATATTCAGACTTAAGATTAAAGAAGCAAGTCCCTTCTTTCTTCAAAGATAATCAATATAGTTGAAAAGTCACATTTCCTATTCATTTTTCAACCTAGAGTATTCTACCAAATCCCAAGAAAAATAATGCCTCCAAGATATAAAAATGCTTAGTGACTTACCTTAGACAATTAAAGAAAAACTTCAGATCATGAAGTTCTTTTCAAGCAACTCTTAAAAACAAAGGTTTGTTGCTTACTCGTCAGACTCTGTTCTCAGCTTTAAACTCTTGAGAACACCATCTTCACAAGGGTGATTATCACTATTAAATAATATACTTTACGTAAAGCATGGAGTTGGCCCTTAATAAACGTTGGTTCTCTTTTTACTTAAGCTCAACCCAGATGCTGAGTGTAAATAGTAAACAAAACATAGTCCCTTCTCTCTATCTTTATATATGCTACATTATTTGTGATAAGTTTCTCTGGCTGACAATCTATGAGTAAACATTATTGGACTTAATCTTGTGGAAGAGAAAGCAAATTTTTCAACCAGGAAAGAAGTTTAGATAGGATTTCCTTGAGAATTGTGTAGGAGTATAATAATTCCCTGAGTTATCATACTAAAAATGGAAAAGAAAAATATTCTTTCGACTTGGAAAACAATGCATCAAAAGAGAATGTCATCCTACGGGAGGATAAGCTTGCAGAAATTGCAAAACAGCCATCTAATCCAGCCCGTCAACCCCTCCTCTGAAACTCTAACCTCACTCCCATGCCTTCTCCCAGAGGACATACCACTACTGGGGCGGGGGGGGGGGGTGGCAGGGGGGAGCAGGAACCTCCAAAACCCTTCAGCTACAGAATCAGGCCAAGGAAAGGAAGATGATAGTGGCTTCTGTCTGGGGCTTGAATGAATTTCACATAAGATCAACTGTAGTAAAAAGCACTCTGAAGATATAACTAAAGTCTATGGCTTGTTAAGAGCCCCAGACATTAGTTAATATGATTGAAAATGGATCTTCCCTTGAGAAGGAACCAAAAAGCAGAATAGGGCTAATGCAAGAAGGAAAAAAAAAAGAGCACATACGAACCAGATTTCTACCCTAGTTTACACAAGATTTCTGATACGAATAGACTGCTAAAGTAACAAATCATTTTGCCTGGAATCATTGTCTGTGTATTTTCTTTGACTAATCTCTTTTAATGAAACCTTCACTCCCACAATAATAGCAAGACATAACAACTTCTTGGAAATCCTCCATCTATTGTCTTGAGTATGATTCCAGAAAGGCTGCTGAAAAAAATAAAAATCCATAGAAGTAAGCAGAAAAAAGCCTTGTCCCAGCATGCCCTGGGTTATCAGTCTGTTTCTCATAAACTAGCTCCTGAATTATGCCACGTTGCTTGAAAAAAATAAGCTACACAAGTTATGTCTGCAACTGATGAGCCCATTATGAAGGCCAAGTTCAGTGTAAATAAGTCAAGCCGAAAGAGAAAACTTGACTATTGTAAAGGTTGAACCAGATGTTTATATAGATCCAGCCCAATCATACAGCATGATTTAGAAATCAGTTTATGTGAAACAGATGGCCGAAATCCTGCCCTCATGCACTCTGGGCTTTCTGTTTATACCCCCAGATCTAAGATATATATATGTGTGTGTGTGTGTGTGTGTGTGTGTGTGTGTGTGTGTGTGTGTGTGTGTATACACATATATATATGTGTGTGTGTTTGCGTGAGCACACATCTATATTTTTAGTTTGTTTGGGGGTCTTGTCGTTGTTGAATTGGCATTGATTTCAAAAGCCAAACCACTTGTGTTTGTGAATATAGCCTTTGGAGAAGACGACAAAGATACTAGGTTTGTTAGAAATAGACATGCTTTGATTCTTCGAGTATCTTGCTGGCTTCAGTTCAGGAACCTAAAGCTTCTAAGTGACCACAGAGAAAGCTAAATATCTGGCAACATCTCCTCAGGCAGAGGAGAGAACCCCACGACAAGGCCCTCCCAGCACCCCCACAATCAGAAAGCAGTGTGGACACCGCTCAGCCAGCCCGCCACTGAAGGCCGGTCTGCAGCCTCCACGGCTCAGGCCGTGGAATGGGTAGCAACAGTCGCTGAATGGTCTTACGCTGTTCCTCCACAAACTCTCAAACAAAATGGAAGTAAGGCTGATGGAAAATAAACAGTGTCTGAAAGTTAAAAAAGTAAAACAAAATAGAAGCAAATAGTCACGTGGGAAGTAGGAGAGAGGAAAAAAGAGAGACTTGGAAATCAGCCTAGACTTTTCATGCATTTTCCCTCGGTCCGCAATGTCCCGCCCGCACTCTTCTCCTGACCCCCAGAGAAATTCCTACGCACTCAAGTTTACTTTCTGGTTGATTCATACAGTACTCTTTCCAATATCTTCTATTTATTCCACACATTCTCCTGTTTTTAATTCCCAACCCTCAACAATTCCTAGACTGCGAAGAGCTTTCTGATACACAACACAGACTTAATCATTGCTTCTTTGTGCCACTGCCGTCCCTGACACGTCCCTGTCCTACAGCACTAACCCCAGGGCAGCGTAGCGGGGAGCACACACAGTTTTCTCTGCCCACCTCTCCTGGAGCACTGGGAGTGGCTGGAGGGCAGGGATATGCTTCCTGTTGAATTGCACATCTGTAACCCCTTATGGCAGAGCCTGCGATGGGAGATACCTGTAATAGTGTCGACAATCAGAAAATGTTTTAAATGATAAAAAAGCACTCAAGGAATTGGGCTTCTGGCAAAGGCAGGCTAATCTGCTTGTTAATTTGCCTCAGACCAAATGTTCCTCAGAGAACAAGTATAAAAGGAATATCCAAATTATTTTCATATTAGAAGGCCCTGGAGTACTAAACCAATGAGAATTTTCATAGTCTAGAATTGAAAAGAGCAGGAAGTTCAGAGAGGTGGGCCCAGCAGGGAATCCATCAAAGCTGTCACCAGGTATGAAGAGACTAGGGACTGAGATTTGAGTCCATGGCCTCCCAGGGACAAGGAGGCCAGGTAAACCTCTCCAGCTTTGGGTCAGAAAGCAGCAGGACTGTGTGCCAGGACTAAGAGCGAACTGAAAATAAATAGCTCTCAAAAGGTCTGAAGCCCAGTTACAAATCACCTCATTCTGATCGAGTTATAGTAATGTGTCCACAGCAGAGGTGCCTGTATGAAGCAAAAGTGAATAATTTCTGCAGGAAGATAGCCTCTAATTATTTCTATGTCTTTCCATTTACAGTGCTTAGCTCTCAATAAAAAATAACCAGGTATATGAGAATATAAGAATTTATAGAAAAGTAAAGAAGAAAATGGGTTTAGACTCTTAGTGAATAAAAGAGTTATCAGACAAGGGTGTTAAAATAAAAATGAATAATATATTTAAAGAATTATGAGAAGGAGCAATATAGTAGACCACTAGAAAATATTAAAAAGGGTTTTATCATATGGAAAGGTCATAGAGGAATTTTCTGGGAGTGATCTGGAGCTTGGTGGTAATTATATTAATGTAGCCACAGATAAAAATTCAGTGGGCTGTTTGCATAAGATATCTCTACTTTACAGTACCCTTTAAGTTTAAATTAAAGAGAAATGCATACATACCAAATACACATATAAGAATGTTCAAAATAGCATTATTCTTAACATCCCCAACATAGAAACACCACTGTAAAATGATTGAACACATTGTGATTTATCCAGACAATGGAGTAATGTAGGAACACAAACCTAAGACATACTATTTTACACAAGTTGCATAAATCTTCAAAGGTAACACTGAGTGAAAACCCACACACAGAAAGGTATATCTGGAATTATTCCATGTATTTAAGGTCTAAAACATGTTAAAGGTCAGGATAGAACATTTTTAGGAAGAGATAGTGACTGGAAGTATACACAAAGGAGATTTTGGGATGCTAAAACTTTTCTGCTTCCTGACCTGGGTCAGGTTATATCCATGAGTATATTTGTTTTATGATATTCCCTGAGCCATATTTTATAATTGTGTACATTTATTTAAGTTTTACTGCATTAAAAACATATAAAATTATAATGATATGCATTCAATGTGTTGTTGAATGAATTAATGTATGAATGAATAGATCGATGAATCTTGTTTTAAGGATTTATAGCCACTAGAGAGAAAAGGTAATGGGAGAAGGTACTAAGAAATGAATAATCTAACAACTGCACCTGAATTTATGGGGATTTATGTCACTGTTAAGATCAGCTGGACTATTGGGCACTTGAGATAAATGTCTTTCAGGATATTACCTATTATTTGACTTAGCAATAAATTATTTCTGTTATTCTGACCTAAATTACTCTTGCAGTTAACATCTTATTTGTCTTTGGTCATATTTTACTTCTCTATTTCTAAAAACTGTTCTCGAGATAGGCGACGCTGAGCAAATAGATCTTGGGCTAGGAAGAGCAGTAGGCAGGCTGATTGTTAAAAATAACAAAAAGCCAATTTCCTTTGTAGTGTAGCTATACTTTCTGAATGAGTCCTGAGATTAACGTGCACAAATATTCAATTAACTCTTTGCGCTAACTCTGGTACAAATCACTACACGAAACTGGCAATTTACCAAGCAGCTTTCTGGAATCTGAGGAGAGCCTGAGGGTGTTTCCCCCAAAGTTAGATTATTCTTTGCTTACAAACAATACAATAGGAGCTTCTGGTTCCATATTTCTTCAGTAGCATTTGATTCGATTTTCTACCATCTTGCTGAAAATCTGGCTAATTTCCAGCGTTCTCCTTCAGCTATTTTATTAGCAACATATATTATTTGACATCTCATGCAAATAGGCATAAAGATTCCACATTATCTTAGAGAACGTATGGTAGGGCTCTGTGTTCCTCAGGCTCATGAAAACCATTGCTAGATGCAGTCCCCACGGGATCTAGCTAATATACCAAGTTACATATACATACACACTTCAGGGAGCTATGTTCTATATGCAGGGAGAGGATGGGCTGGGATGCCCTCAGCATCAGGGGCAGTCCACCGAACAGCAGAATCAGGATTCAGGACCAAGGCTCTGCTTCTGTGACCACTCCTTTCAGAGGAAGCCCAATCCTGGAGGGATCTCAGGAGCTCCACCACCCAGAGGGTAGACCTGAAACAAGAAACACCTGGTACCCTGGTTGCCAGGACCATTCCAGACTCAACTGTAGGAAGTCTGTCTCATAACATCTATTAAGCAAACCCCAGTCCTCTTCCCACTCAGAGTCATTGTGCTGTAGCACCTCACGCAGGGCCTTGGCAAGGTGCTAGGGAGCAAGCTCCAGCCCAAAGGCTATGTGTAGTGGCCCTCCCCGGACCAGAATGAGGGGGTAAGTTTTGCATACATGGGCAGCATATCTACAGCCTTCCTGGAGGCCAAGACCCTGAGCCAGTGGCTCAAGTTGAGGGGCAGGGGGAGATGGTGATCTGTCCTCAGCCGAAGCCCACAGGAGCAGCAGCCCAAACTGGCTGCTCAGTGTACAACCTGCAGGCCAGGTGTTCCTCCTGGCAGCTGTGAGGTGTCCAGAGTTCATCCCAGGGGACCATCACTGCCAACTCCCCAGCCCTTACCCTGAAGAACAGCATCAGGTAATTTGATGAATTACTCTGTTTTAAGAGAAAAATGAAGAGGAAAATTCCAGTTTTTGCATCTGTCAGTGCCCGTTGTGTTTTTCAAACACACGTTGAATGTGAACTTTCTTGATCACTTAAGGCCCAGGATCTGGCCAAAGCCAGTGGGTCAGGGAAATGGCTAAGAGTGTGGCCAACTTAGGGCGGACGCCAACCTCAGGGCAGACTCAGTGTCCTCCTCATGAACTTCAGCCACAGAGACTGATCCTTTGTGACCAGCCAAGGAAGCGTTGTCCTTCTTTCCCAAGGTACACTTCTTAGTTCTATGACAATGACAGCCTCTGGTCAAGAACAAGGGTGATTATAAAATTATTGAAGGGTTTGTACCAGCAGTAAGGACCTGAGTGATATCCAAAAGCCAGTCTGCAGTGTGGCTCACTAGTTCTAGTTCAAAAAGAAAGGATGAATTCTTTCTGTTCCTCTAAGGATCATACCTTTGGAAGATCATAAAGGAATATGATCTTTTTGGAAGTAAACTCTAACTAAAGCATATTTTATTGGATTAACCCTAATGATTATAGTCCTTTGTATAAACTACCACTCTCAAAATATCTGTCCTATTAATATACCACTATTGCTATTGTTTACTTAATATTTTTCTTTTAATTGACTCAGTTTGTTTATTTGAAAGGCATCCTATTCATCTTGAACACCATCATTTGCAGAATAATGAACTTGGTATACTAGTTATATGTTTTTAATATATTTAAAAAAATACACAATTTTAAAAAATTAAAAGCATTTATCAGTTATTCTGCCGTTGAAAATGTGCTTACTTAGCACCGGTGCAATGGGTACCACTGTTCTGAAAACCCTGTTGTAGAGACCGCCTCGGCTCTGTGGCTCTTTCCAACCCTCCTCAAGAGATTTTGAGATAAGGAGGTGTAAAGCAAAGAATTTATATTCTAAATAAGATGTGGGTTTTAATTCCAATTTGGCCACCAAGTAGCTGTGACTTAGACTATTGACTTTATCTGTTTTATCATCTGGCAAATGTGAATACAAAGATTTCCTTTGCACACGTATGAAAATCGAGATTGTTTTGAGAACACCGAATACAGTGACTGTCGTGTAATAGGAACTCAGTAAATGCACTCTTCTTTTCCTTCTTCAGCAGGGACCAAACCCCAATTTCCTGCTGTTGCAATTCACTTTGAGCTTGCTTCAGTTCATAGTCAAAAGGCATTAGAGATAGTATGCAGATTAACAACACACATATCTATGATTGTAATTGTTCTAAATTGTGTTACACTATTTTTAAGTTAATTGTTCGTACAGCTCCCTGTCCCATTAGGCTACAAATGACTTAATGGCACATTCTGGGGTTTCAATTCCGCCATCTAAATATCTCCAGAATCTGTCACTTCTTTCCATTCATGCTATCACTACCCCGTTTGAACCGCCACCGTTTCTAATCTAGACCATCGTAATGGTCCCTCCCACCGTCTCTCCACACTCCTACTCTGCTCAATCTATTAGTAACTTTCAAATTTCAAGCAAAAGAGATTCTTTTGGAGACAAAAATTGTATCTCTCCCATTTGAAACCCTTCAGTTACTTAACATTACTTTGGAATAACATCTCAAAACCTTAAACTCAACCTCAAAGCCTGTGTAATCTGGCCCCTCCCTACACAACCAGCCCAGACAGCAGGACTCCTTACCATTCCACACTCCAAATATAAGGGTTCTTTGTTCTGCTTCACAAGTTGCAATATTCTTGTTACTTTGAGACCCTCAAACTTCCTGGGGGTTTGGGGTCGGGGTGAAGGGCATCTGTAATGCTTTCTCCAGAATAATTTCATGTTGTAGAGTACCAAATGGAAATTCACTTTCCTAGGAAGTTTCTTGAACATGTCAGGCTTCCCTGTGGTCAGTTCCAAAGTATCCTGGACTTGGATGCTCTCTCCCAGGAGGAGAGGGACCTCTTCTGTCTTTTCATCCTCTGTCTTAAGTAACTAAAGCAGTCCTGTCACTGCCTAATGAATCTGAATGAACCGATATATGGTGCAAAGGTGCAACAGTGATCCTTTAATATTTTCACAAAAACTTAACCTAAAAATGCACATATATTTAATTACTTAATTCTACTCTAGATAGAATTTAAATCTGGGTAGGCTTCTTACAGTCCCCAAATAACATACTCCTTTTTGTTATGCCCCCCCACCCCACCAAAAAAAAATGACTCTGCTACACTTCTATGCATGATGATGTGTATGTGCAGATACTCTTTAGAGGAAATATGTATGCAGATAAACGCTTTCATGTAGCAAATGTTCACAAAGGGGGTAGAGGACCCTCAGACGAAGAGAGAGCCTGCATCCCCATGCATGCAAACCCGCTGACCTTCCAGCCTGGGCCCTAACTGGAGCACTCCTTTCTAATGGGTGAAGCTGGCAGAACTTGAAATGGATAAATCTGCTTGCCTATGACTCAGAGGGGGCTGAGGTGTCAGTTCCAAACCCACTGATAAGGAAATTCTCTGATGGTAACAGCAGGTTTGACATTGATGAAGCCTTCCCATCTGGTGCGTCAGGAAAGCAATAATGAGTAAGGGTGGCAAACGCGTTTTCCTGGCTCTCGGCCATTGCCACATTGTGTTAGGGTTTCTCTTTTCCTCCACACCGCCATCCCCATCCCAGTGTGACTTGCAAAAACCGTTCTAGAAATGTTTGGCTGCTTCTGAGAGCTTTCCTGTCCTTTACTTTTTTCCTTTTACTAAATCACGCTATTTCCTTTGATGGGGGAAATGCCTTTCCTTTTAATGCACCCAGAAAGTTCTTTTACAGAGAAGAAAGTTTCATAGGCAGTTTGTGCCACATTAACAACTCCTTAGAGGCCAATGCAGTGTCTAATGGAGTCACTAGATACATGGTATAAATCGGCAACAATCTCGAATTACTGTTGCTGCTCTGTTCCCTGATCATTAGATGCTCTCCTTTTTCCATTTGGATACACGGGATGGTGGCTGGCACTCTAGGGCACCCATCTTGATCTAATGTACTTAATATATTTCCAGATGTCTTGTTTCTCCATTAAAATGATTTTCAGATTCCATGTGTTGTCATTGCAAATAAAAGCACCTTCCCATTGCATCATAGATATAATTACTGCTGGATAGCTGTACAATGACCACAGACTAAAGACTAGACCAGCTCCCTAGCCACAAGCAGTATGAACTGTTGTTAAATAAGAAATATTTTTTGCTAATGTTACCATCTATATATCTCCTGGTGAAAAAAAAGGAGAAATATATATTTTACTAATATGTAAGGCTTTGCCTGGCATAAACACATATGAAGACATCTTTCCCTAAAAGTGACTGAAAATGTACTGAGCAATTAACTTACTTTGCATATAATAGGCACTAAAACATAATCACTAAATTTTAGATTTAAAGGACTTTGACTGGAAGCTAAGGAATAAATATCCTTGCCAAGGACATAAACTAGTTAGTGAGAAAATCTGATAAATTCAATAGCAGCCTATTAAATAGTATGGGCATTTATACTATACCCTACTTAAAATGATCATTTATGCTACTCATACATTCTGAGTGGCGTATGCAATTACTTAAACAGTTAGTGAGGTTAATCACAATCAACTTTTCAGGTTACACTGAAAGGCATTTGGGAAAATTTTCTGTTTACCCACAAACTATTCATTTCCACTGAGCCAATGGTATTGAAAATGAGGCTTAGCAATAATAGCATTGTGTCCATAATAAACATTTTTTTCACTTTTTGTTCCCAACATTATTGCTTTTTCTTTTCAAACAAAATGGGAAATGGTTAATGCTTCACTTAGGTCATACTGTTCTTTCCTCAAACTACCAAATGGCCATGGTGTGTACTTGTTGGCAGTCATAAAACTATAAAGACGTATTGCCTGGGTGTTTAGCTTCTCTGAATTTTATAACAATTATAGTTTGTATGTTTTTTTATTTTTCTTGCTTTCAATCATTCTTTATTTTTTTATTGTTGTTCAATTACGATTGTCTCCATTTTCACCCCACCATGCCCCACCCCCACCCCACCCTTGATAATTCTGATAAAGACTCTTTTCATGCTTTTTAAAAATCTGGCAGGTTTTATATAACAATTTATTTAACCATAAGCCCATTTTCTCCACAACACATTTTCTGTTCAGTATATTGATGGAAATAACATCCATTCTTGAAGGTACAAAAAAAAAGCTTTCTAAACTATAAACTGAAAACATTTATATAAATGTTTTATCACTACCTTTATATTATTCTAATTTTCACTTTTATATTTCCTGAGTTTACCAACATCCCATGATGTACTTATTGATAGTAAATTTTTCTTCTTTTCCTGGTATTTCCACTTTAAATGTTTCTTAAGCTATAAATCTTCTAGAATTCTTGTGAAAAACCGTATTAGATACTTCTCCTTACAATCTGTCTTCTCAAAGTCAACCATCTAAGCTTTTATATGTAGCACATTCCTAAAGACAATCTTTTAGATCCACAGAGTTGAATACATTTTTCTTCAACACACCGTAATCTCTAGTTTCCTTTGTTCATATTGATTTGCAGTCTACGGTCTTTGTAATGCAGAGAATCACAGGTTCATTTCTTATTGTGCTGACTTAAGTAGCTCGTTACCAATGCCAACCATGATTTTTCTTTTCTTGAAAATATAATAACCATTTTTATAATAAAAGTACTAGAGCTATTTATATTGTGTGAAAGTTCTTTTTCTCCCATTTGCTAATAATGTATTGCTGTGGTTTTTTTCCTGGTATATTGCTGTAACTTCAAATTCACATCAGCTGTCATAGGTGAAATGTTGCATTGTTGCAATTTTGTAAAGATTTTTAATAAGATGTATAATTTGGAGATTTCATTTCTTATGTGGCATACAGTAATTTCCTAATCATTTACACTAATGGAAAGGAACAAGGCTGAGGATAATATTAAATACCAGATAAATGCCAACACATAAATGACACTTAAGAGTATCTGCAATTTTGAAAAATGCATAATGAAAAATAAACAAGCTATGCACGCATTGATAATATATCACTGGGATCAGAATTTGAAACTGCACAATTTTCTTGTCTGCTCACTTAAATCTATCTACCTCTCAATGCTGGAAATAGATCATTCATCTCTCATACTAATAAAAAAATACCTAAAAATAGATAACTTCTTTCAAGATTCTCTATTGAACAAGATATAGGTAATCTGGGAATGAAGGAGATAACATATTTCAGCAAAAGAAATAAAGAGTAGAATGTATAATTGTCCCAATGGGCAGCAAGAGACTGGTCACAACCTGCTGCTTTGATTATATGCAAGAAAGCTTCGTAATCTTCACTGTCATGTGATAAGCACCCATCTTGCCTCTATTGTAACCATCACTTAATTTAATACCCATGCAACTCTCTAAGTGTATTATATTACGCTTGTGCTGAGCAAACTAAGGTTCAGAGAGGGCATGTAAATTGCCCAGATACACACAGGTAGTACTGATACTATCTATGTAAGTTGGTAAAAGAAGGATTTAAACTAAATTGGATTTGGACTGAACTCACGGATTGCTGTTACGGATTTCCACAGTAAGTTCTCCTACCTCTCCACTATTGTAAAATTTAGCTTCATCTCCTTTCTAAGTAGGGCTCATCTCTCTTTTCTGCTGGAACATTTTCTCTTCTTGTCTCTGATACTGGTAGCACAAAACAATGTCTACTGCTCCTTGCCATTCTCTAAAACTCCTTCAACAAATCCTTCAGGTTTTCTCTTGAATGCAAATGATGTTTAAAGATTTACTCCTTTTAGTCTAAGAATGAGATCAGGCATTTTATGCTGTGCGAAGAAATCAGATTTATTACGTATGTTGATGTGCTGGGACCTGCTGCCTTACCTATCAAGGGGGGCACCCCTCAGCTGCTGTGATCACTCATGCACCGTGTGTGCTCAGCACCCTTCTTACTGTTAGGTCTGGTCATATTTCCCACAGTCTGAAATTTATTCATGTCAGCCTGTACCCCAGCAGCAGATAGTTTGTCTCTTTGATATGTTATTGGCTTCTAGAAGCCTGACAGTTTTCCCTGTGTAGTTTTAATACATACTGATGAGTTTCCTGAACTATTATGTACTCTCAAAAACCCTTACAGGAACCCAAAGGCATTTTACTTTATTCACTAGTTCTCGGTGTGGGGTCTCTGGGCCAGCAGAAATTCTTCCAGGTACCAAAAGGATTTTGAGGACTTTCACTCCAAAATTTGAAAGACTTAGGGCAATGCTACTTTTAGAAAAGATAAAGCTATAGAGGCTCCACACGCCACTGAATTTCTTTGATTGTACTAAGATTATATTAACTCATTCTGATAACTTATTGTAATCTCTGAATAACGGTTGTGAATAGCATTGACTTTTAAATATTAAAAGCTAATCAAGTATTACTTCATAAAAGTAGTTTTAATTGACAAAATCCTAAATCTGAGAGTCCAGAAGGACAAAGTTATGCAGTGGCCTCTTGGAGATGACAAAGTTGAAAACTACTATTTTAACAGTAAGAACTATTAGAACCAACATATTATAATAATGTAATCAGTCTCCACCAAGTGCCAACTATAAATCATGTCATCTGTTAAAAGTATCTTAATGCACTATTAAAAAAATTGGAACATGTGCAAAACAGACAACATTGCCTTCTTGTTACAGATAGGCAAAATAAGTTTTTTAAAAAGCTGACATCCACGTTTTTAATGTTAACCAAACTCTGTTCTTTGTACTACCCTAAAGAGGCCTCTAGTCTAAGAGAACAAATTAACTAACTCATTTTAAGAAATTATCCACTTTCAGAATTTACCTAATTAAATATGAGTTTTTCCTGATAATATGATAAAGTGAGCATTTATTATCCTATCGTTATGCACAACTGTATAGATATGGAACAATTTAATATATACAAATTGGTATTTTCTGTCCATATTCAAAGTGAATGTATTCATTTTTATTATATTGAAGAGACAAGCATATAGAGAGAATATTATTTCCTGGGTATCAACATGGAAACAAAGCCACAACCCGAGAGATTTAGGAAGACACCTGAGTCCAAGACGGATCACCATTAAAAAGCTGACACTTGGAAGATCAGTGGAACCTGCCATTCCCCAAGCAACAGCGCGTGTAACCCAGCACCTCAATCTTTATTCACTTGGTTATTAGTGAAGTGCTTGCCAAATGAAGGATGCTGCTTCTAATTTTTCTTCTTGTTAGTCCATATTCAGTTCCCTGGGGTAGTTTTCATGTGCCTTCCCCACACCCGCTGGCTCATTCTCCAGGAGCTTGCCAAGGGTTGTGGATTTGGGGGGCACTGTTTTAATCATAATCACTGAACACATTATGATCTATTAAATAATTTCCAGTAACCATATTCTTTTTCTACTGGTGTTAAAATATCAGAGAATCTTTTTTTTTTGTTTCTAGTTATTCTTCCATTAATTTAGTATGAAAGTTTTATTCTAAGATTTTCCCAAATAGGCAATCATCTTCCAAAAAAACAAATAATCAGCCTATCAAATAATTCATAGTCTGTAAATAAGTTCATAAATGCTAATGGTAATATTTCCATAAAAGAATCCCTCTGTTATAGATGGGCTTCACATCAAGAGGTTTAGAATGAGTTTGTCACACAAATATTTACTCTCTAATCTATGTGTTTCATAGTTACATTTGCTTTTCCATGTTGGATTTTGTGAAATCAGCATCCAGTTTGGACAAAATAGGCAAAAACAATCACCAAAGTGATAAAAAAAATTGTACAAACTTCACACTGAAATAGAGGAGCTTGGACAATTTTGCTGACTTTCAAAGTCCTCCCCCAAATTGAAGATATTTCACTAAAAGTCTGGAACCAAACACTGGGTTTGTATTGGCTCTGCCTCAACTTTCTGCATCCAAGTTTGCAGCAATTACATCAGCAAAATGAAAATCATATAGCATAAGTGATGAGACAAGATTTCTGAAAAGTAATAATAAAACCCAATCATTCTGCACACCCAAAGTAATGCTTTTGAATAAAAACAGTTCATCAAAAGTGGACAAGTTTAAGGAATAAATAAAAGCATTATTAGTTAAGTAATGTCTAGTCCAAGACAGGCTGACATGGGACGGGAGCATGGGGAGGGCTGAGTCACTCCTCTGTAGGTCTTAAAGAAAAACTTCAAGACATGACTGCCTTCTGAAGCTTTGATGCAACCAATGCACCTATCAGAAAAGGAATTTTTTTCCAGTTGAAGACATGATTCTGACAGACTCGAAGACAATAAACAGCACACAAGTCAGGCGGGCAGTATCCTCAACAGACCATTGTTACATGTGCCCTCTGACTCACAGTATAAAGAAATCTATAACGCGGCAGCAAATTTGGCAATATTGCTGCATTGGAATATCAATATCAAACTATGTGCAATCAGCATCCATGATATTTTAGGCTATTAAAAATATATATCCTGGCAGCAGAGTGTACTGGAAATAACTGGAAGTCAGTCGTATTGGGATAACCCTGGTCCTGCCCTGTGCTAGTTAAGTCACTGCCATCAACAGGCTTCTGCTTTCTCATATTTTTTAAATTTGTTATATCATGAAATAAGACTTAAGTCAGTGATCTCTATGGTCTTCACCCTATAATTCTAATATCTCTATAACAAATGTGCAAGATAAATGTGAAGGAAACAAAACTAAGCCTCAGGTATTACAGAAGTAATCCTCAAAGTACAATTCCTAAATTACCAAGACTTCAGGAGCCAGTTAACAAAGTTGTAATAATGTAAATTTTTATAGTGACCATCTACATCTACAGACTCATTAAAAAATAATCTTATAATCATAAAATAGGAATTAGAAACTACTCAAGCACAACTTTAAGTTGATTTTCTCCAAACAGAGTGGAAAGGGTCTATGGTATCAGAGTCCAAAAATGAAATGAATTTGGGAGATCTTTGTTCATGCACAAGATATCACATCACATTCCTCTTAGTTAATAATAAAACAATTAGTGATCCTTAAGTATGCCCCCCAATACATTAAGGTCTCACCAACCTATCAGTAGAGATAGAAACACATTAAGTGATAATGCACATTTATTTGTTCTTTGCTTCACGAGTCCATGTGTGAACCTGTTTTCCTTGCAAACCTTCAGCTCAAAACATTTCTCCATGGCCCCTGGGGATTTTCTATCCAAATTCGCATCTTCTTAGTTTCAACCAGGTATTTTGTTTGTTTGTTTGTTTTACTCCCTTTCATAGCTCTATGCAGCACCTCAGATTCCTAGGTTTTTGCACATATTAGCATGCTCTACCTCATCTCCTGCTCCTACTCTCTATCAGTTTAGGAACAGCACTGTAGATCTGGCTTGGACAGCCATTCCAGTAAGTCAGTCTCTTAATCACTCCCTGTGCTCTTTGCCAGGTTGCTTCCATTCATCAACTCCTTAAATCTGGATGCCAAACCTCAAATACATCTGCAAAAGTTGAGCTGTATTCTCATGAGATTGAATAGAGAAAAACTGAAAACTTCAGGAAATGAAACTTGGAGCAAACCATCGCTAGTTGAAACTAATTCCATAGAACTGAGTAGGAACAATGATTTAGCTTTGTCTCTTGAATATGAAACATGAAACTAAAAAACAAAAAAATCAGCTAAAATAAATTTAGATCCACCATGGATCTTTGAGCTAATCATTTAGCACTTCAGAAAATAGTGTGAAACAGAGACTCCTAGGTAATTACAAAAATACTCACAGGCACATTTGGAAGGTCACTGATCCCCTCTTTTCAGCAGACGCAGACAGATGTGCAACTAAGACAGTCCTAAAAGACAGCTGGCACAGAGTTCATTTGTCGCATTTACGGCTGCCAATAATTTTTAAATTGGCCTTTCTATATTGCTAAAATGCCACATTTTGTATTCTGCCTCTTCAAATTAGAATTCAAAACTCAAATACTCTGCCTTCTTCTTTTTTTTTTTTTTTTTAATTGTGACAGGGGAACTCCACCAATCAAAATTCCTCACAAGAGACTTGGACTTGGAAATGAATAATGTGCAGAAATAGTCTTGATGTAATTTAATTTTAATTTTGCTTGCATAGATGGCAAAGAGATATTTACCTTCTGAGAACAACTGTAGTTGCAAGGTTGAGTCCCGGATGCCTGGCAGAAGCAATTGTAATTAAAGTGAATTCCTGCCATTTGTATTTTATTGGTGGCAGCGGCAATAGTGGCTGTTATTCTTCAGATCTGGAGCATTTTCCCAGGCCGTCAACCACAAAACAATTTCTCCAGCACCCCTAACCTATTACCAATGACTTTGGGAGCTATTTAATATACTCCAATAAGAAATGGCTCTGCTTATATTAACCCAAGCTGTTCCTGCTGTTTGCAACTAAGAACACTGACCTAAAAACTAAACAATCCAAAACCCTTATGTCAGCTAAAGAATAATGAAAAACGTTTAAGTGGAGGAACAAATAAAGATAAAATATTTGGACCATTAAGAGCAGTTCTACTAAGTTCATGAAACTATCAGAAAAGGAAATTACAAGACCTCTTGAGATACCACAGTCTCACACTACTTACTACCACAAATTCACAAGAATTTAAGATGAATTTCAAGCATTAAATAAACAGCAAAAAAAGCAAATAGTTGAGAATTAAAAACATTGATCCTTTAAAAATAATTAAAACTTTTTCATGTTCCTATTAATTTCCACTCATATAAAAAAGTAGGAGTTAACACAACTGGCCTAGAGAAGTCAGCATAGCTAAACTGAATAATGTCCAGATCCATGCCTTTGACAACATAGCTTTATGTTGAAAACAATAATTTCTTTTTTTATATAGTGCTCCATCTACTTACATTAATCCATGCTTTCCAATGAAGCAATCTGCCCTTTAGTTTTGTGTACATTTAATGTCTCATAGACATTTCAACTGACTGATGATGCGGTCATTCTGTTTTGTTACACCACTTGGTTAATATGGTTAACAAACAACAGGAAAAAAATATACATCAGAAAAGATACAAACCTTGAAGAGTACCATGGGACATTTAACTACCTATATCTGTACATTTTACATTTAACAATGTGGCCTAAGATTATGTTTGGTCTTAACTAATAAGACAATAAAGATTAATGTTAGTTCATGGTCAGCTTGTACACTCGTGCGTGCACAAGTACCAAGTGTCTCTGACACTTGAAAACCTCTCACAGAGTGATAGAACACATTTACAGGTTCTAGAAAGACTGGGGCAGATAGAATTTGAAATATGTGACACCAGCATCAAAGCTATATGCTGAAAGAACTTTGAGAAGCTGAATAGAGTTTCCCACGAGTCTCTTGCTGGAAACTAAGCTGCACACAGATGCAGAGCCAACTTCATACAGCCGCACGAACGACTGGTGAGCTGTGAAATGAGCCGTTCCCAGAGCCAGACAGATCCGAAACACATCTGAGTTCTAACAAGCCAGAATGAAGAATAACCCAGAACATCAGTGGAGTCAACTCAGAAGTCACGCCTTGGTAATAGGACTCAGCTAGCCCTAGAGTGAAATTAGTCAAAACCTGCCCTAAGATTAAAAACACTCCTGAAAATGATCAAACAGATCGACTAACTTAACTGACTTCTAGAACAAGGATCAATGATCTTGAGTAGAATACATTGCATTGATTTTCTAGGGCTGAAATAACAAAATACTACAAACTAATGCAGGTGGTGTAGGCAACCAAAATATATTGTCTCACGGTTATTGAATCAGGAAGTCCGAGATCGGGATGTCAGGAGGCTTGGTTCCTTCTAAGAGCTGTGAGGGAAGGAAGTTCCAGCACAACCTCCTCCGCTGGTAGACGGCTGCCCTCATGGTCTCATGATGTTCTTCCTGCATGTGTGCCTGTATCCAAAATGTTCCCCTTTATAAAAAGACAAGAGTCATATTGAATTGGGGATCCACGCTACTCCAGCATGACCTCACCTCATTTCTAATGAAGGTCACATTCTGAGGTATTGGGGGTTAGAACTTCAACATAAGAATTCGGAGGAGGGAACCCACAGTTCAACCCATAACACACATCAAATTCCAGTAATCCAAATAAATAAAATTCACTATTCTACCATTTAAAAAATTCCCACACATAAAAACTTATAGAGCTGACTGAAAAAATAAACAAATTCACAATTACAATTGGAGTGATTGTTAGAAAAAGTAGGCAGAAAATCAGTAAGAAAATAAAGACCCAAATGCTAACACTTTAGACCAAACTTAACTATAGACATTTATAGAACCACACCCACTACAATAGCAATTACAGTTTTTCCAGTGCATATGGAATATTGATTTAAATCTTCTAAAATTAAAAAGAAAAAGAATTATACACAGAACTCAAGAAATTAGAAAAAGAATGATAGCATGAAAGCATAGAGTAGAAAAATATATTTTATTAAATAATATTTAGAAAATAATTGGTTTGATAACTAAACTGAAAAACAAGTCTCGGAAATGCCCTCACTATAAAGGGGTTAGTAAAATGAAGAAAGAGAAAATAAAGTCAAGTAACGAAGGTAATAAAAATAAATTTAAAAAAGTTAATAACCTGAACAAATAATATGAAAAATTATGAGGATATTTGCCTCAACAACCTGTACTTCTCTTTGAAAATCTGGATGCATTGGGTATGTTTAAGAGAGTTATAAATTACCAATGTACTTTAAAACAAGTATTTTAAAGAGTTTCACCCAAGATTAGCACCAGGATTGATGAATTCAAAGCTAATAATTTTCAACTTTCAAATATCATGTATTTCTTTTTTTAAAAAAGGCTTTATTTATTTTTAGAGCGAGGGGAAGACAGGGAGAAAGAGAAGGAGAGAAGCACCAATGTGTGGTTGCCTCTCCTGCACCCCCTACTGGGACCTGGCCCACAACCCAGGCATGTGCCCTGACTGGGAATCAAACCAGTGATCCTTTGGTGTGCAGGCCGGCACTCAATCCACTGAGTCACTGAGCAAAACCAGCCAGGGCCAAATGTCATGTATTTCTGATGTTAAACTACTTAATATCAGAGAGGGAAAATGATATTTTATGGAAAAATAAGCATGTAAGTTTTGACAGGAAAGTTCTAAAATGAAGAATAACAAAGAAGGATAAGCCTTGAAAAACATCAAAATACTTTTGTAAAGCTATATGGCAAAACAGTCTAATTCAAACAGTATAATACTGGCAGAGAAGTAAGTAAGGAGATCAATAAAACAAAAGAAAAAATCTAGACTCAAAAATATAGGGAATCTATTCTATAATAAAGATGTAACTTCAGTAGGAAATGAATCAGTGGGAAAATATATTGTTTAAATGCACTTCAGGGGATTGACCATCCAGTCATTTAAAAAAGTGAGACTGTACTTCTATGTTTATGTTTTATACAAAACCAATTTCAAATGCATCATCTTCTATGTGTTAAAATAAAAATAATTGAAGTTCCAGAAAGAATCCTGGGGGATATTTAAAACTAAACATTTTAATTAAAATGGTGTTTGAAAGTCATGAAATAATAAAATTGGAAATTTATGGTAAAAAACATCATTAACAAAGTTTAAAAGTGAATGAGTTTCTTGGAAGATGTCTTCTAATATCTTTAAACTCCAATGCTTTGCACATGAAAAACATTCAGTAAACTAAGAAACTGTCATAGAATTTGCATAGATGAGGACATTAGCATATAATTTTAGAGAATGCTGTTGCAGTCCACACAATTTAAAATAATGACCTAGCAATTGCAATTATGAGATTCCTCTTCAGAGATAATATCATAAGTGACAGAAAGTATTAAATTATAGTACTTTAATAGGAAAAAGACTTTAAAAACTCCATAAATAGAGATGAAATGAATTATGTTATATTTACAAGAGGGGACCCTCAAAAAAAAAGAATTATCTTCTGGAGGGTAGGCCTGTTATAACAGGCTTCCTCTGCTAGGTGAGAGTATTCTAGGAACCCATCTGCATCAGTGCACCAGCTGGTGTTGTTGTGAGAGGCTGTGTTCAGCTTCAGTGAATTTTGTTTTGAAAACTCTTTCAATGCATTTGCCCATTTCATGATGGGTGATTTACAAGCATACCTGCTCACACCATGCAGATTGTTCAGCAGTTTTAGACCAAAAATGGCATGACCACCTGTTCACAACCCTCCCTATTCACCTGATCTTGTCCCAAATGACTTTTTTTTTGTCTCCCTGAATGAAAAAGTCCTGAAAGGGAAGTGTTTTGCTTATGTGAAAGAGGTGAAACAAAAAACAACAGAAGCACTAAGAAGCATCAAAGTCAACAAATTCAAAAACTGTTCTGAGCAGTGGAAAAAAATCTCAATAGGTGTATTGCATCAAATGGAGAGTACTTTGAAGGTAACTGAGGTTTAAACATATAAGAATAAATATGCAATTTTTAAATAAATAGATTCAGTTTTCTTGGGGGGTGGACTAACCTTGTATATGCTGGAATATTAGGCAAAAACATTTTCCTGTAGAAAGTTATATATCATATACAAGACACAAACACACAATATCATATCATAATTTGAGTAACTTTTATAATGCAAGCAAGTATAAAGTAAATGACTCAAATTAGTGTTATATTATGGAATATAAATTACTAGATAAATAAGGGGGAAAACAAATTCTGTTTAATCACTGCACAGTAATTCAAAATACACATTTTAGATTTTTACAGACATGATTCTCACCATATTGAATAGAGTTTTTTTTAAAGTGAATTTCTTCTGCTTTCATAAAAACATGTAATATATACTGTAAACATATATTTTCATTTTATGACTATTTAATCTATTTAAGATCATCATGCGTAAAGTTAAATTCCATGTACTTTCTCTAAAAGAGTTAACGTTGTATAGAAATGCTTTTATGTTTTTTATATTTTGTAAGTGATTCAACTCCAACAGGTAGTATTTCCTGTTTCAGGAAAAATGGAACACACAGTGACCTCATTGGTACTTTTAAAAACCCAGGGATGTTTATCTTGTTTCCAGCAAGCCCCAGAGTGCAGCTCTTTGGGCCTTTCCTACAACAAAGACTGGGAGGATTAAAGGACTGACCACTGAGGTCTATGCTGGTCTCTCTCCTAGGAAGAGTACATCAAGTTCCATTTCTAATACAATCTATGTGTACTGAAGTCAGGCTGTGTATATTAAATTAGAATAAAATGGTCCCACTTTGCAAAGAATCAGTTGAAAACAAACTGGAGCCTGAGTTATACCTGCTCCTTTCTTTGAAAAATGTCTAGGATTAATTCTGTACAATTTGTGTCAATGATAAAAAGTTTAGGGAACTTTCCACCTCTGTTATATGGTACCACTAAAACATCAAATTCTGAGGATCTTAAACTCTGATCCTCAAACTTTGGCCAAATTATTATATGTAAAACACAGATATCTTCAAAACAACATGTAACTATTCAAAATCCACTTACTAAACTATTTTTCATTTCAAAATTGTCACTGCAAGATGACAATTCATAGAAGACAATGAAAGCCAATTTTTTAAAAAATATATTTTATTGTTGTTCACTTATAGTTGTCCCCATTTTCCTCCAATTACTCTCCCCCTGCCCTACCTACCCCCACCTCCCACATTCAATCTTCTCCCTGCCCTGGTTGTCTTTGTCCATGGGTCTTTTATACGTGTTCCTTGATGACCCTTCCCTTTCATTCCCCCCACCCTCATTATCCCTCTTCCCCCACCCCTCTGGTTACTGTCAGTTTGTTCTTTATTTCCATGTCTCTGGTTCTATTTTGCTCGCTTTTTTTGTTGATTAGGTTCCACTTATAGGTGAGATCATATGGTATTTGTTTTACACTACCTGGATTATTTCACTTAGCATGATGCTCTCCAGTTCCGTCTATGTTGTCATGGAGGGTAGGACCTCCTTCTTTCTTTCTACCGCATAGAATTCCATTGTGTAAATGCACCATAGTGTTTTGATCCACTCATTTACCAATGGGCACTTAGGCTGTTTCTAACACTTGGCTATTGTAAATTGTGCTGCTATGAACATTGGGGTGCATAGGTTTTTCGAATTTGTGTTTCAGGATTCTTAGGGTATAATCCCAGCATTGGAATTGAGGGATCAACTGGAAGCCAATGTTAACATGCTAAAATGTTCACAGTTACACTTGTCTGCATTTTGTTTTAATATTATTGAGAGCAGTAAAAGAATCTTGCCTTTCAAAATGTAAATGCTAAATATTTTTCTGAAGTTTTTCAAAACCTATGATTGCCTTCAGGTGCACACAAAATAAAAAAAATATTAATGATCCTTAACCACAAAGACACCTTTTTAACTACTATTATAGCTATTTGGACCAAAATAAACCACAAGAGTAGGTATTACTTTCAATGGAAGTAGTGTCAGGAACTTATTATAGCTCTTTGTCATCTACTATAATCAGTGAAAGTGATAGGGGACTCAAGACTTGGAAAATTTTAGCTTAAGGTAAAAAGTTATAAGTCTAGCAAGTAATGTGTATGTTAAAGCTGTTGTCTCAGAAACTACAGATAAGGCCCACCCTAGCTCCTGGGAGAACAGCTGACCTCCTGGGGCACTGGCTAGAGATTACCACCCAGGGACAAGTTGCAGGCATCTGGGCCTTTGTTCCAGGGAGAGCAGACAACTGACCACCCTCCTCCCCTGGACCAGCTAACTGCCCAGAACAGGAATGCTGCAGCATCAGATCACCTAAGCCTCCCTGAATTTCAAACCCTCACCACACCTTGTTTATCCACCCACCCCCACTTTATAAAAGGTCTGGCCTGGAAAGAAAAGACAAGATGGTTTTTAGGGTATGAACCCACCATCTTCTCAGATCATCAGCCATATGAATAAAGCGCCCATAAAAGATTCAATCACTGTCATTGCTTATGGGCTTTGGTAGTGACAGGCAGCCCGAATGCCGGTGTCTTTTCCAGTTACGAAACGGCATTTGGTTGATCAAATTTATTTTGGTGTTGAGAAATTATCCAACTACATGGGACATGGCACATGAGCTCTGACTTTTAAAATAAGAGACAATGATATAATTAAATGATGAGACACCGCTCTGGGGAAAGTGATTGGAGACCCCATGATTATAGGCTTTGGAGTGATTTGCATGGAATATCTAAGCAACTAGGAGAACTAGTTGCTTAATACAGACTTAGGAAACTGGCTTTTCATATTTGGGGATTTAAGTATCCATAAGAGTGAGGAAGGATTTCTTTATCAAGGTCTTGTCCAGAGACAGACACTTGGAATTATTTTAACAAAGAGAATTTATTATTAAAAATTCTTGACTAGGTATCAGAGAGCAGAAAAGGTACTGTATTACTAACAGTAGTAATTAAAGATGCTGTGGAATCACAGAAGCAGTTACTATAGGATGAAGCTACAACCCCCATGGCTAAGAAAATGAATAGAGGTGTGCTGAGGAAAGAGGACTGCACCCCTGAGGCAGAGATGCCGCTTGTAATTAACTGGCACCTCAGGAGACAGGACCCCACGGAGCCGAGACACAGACATAGAAGGAAGGAGCTTCAGCCAACTGGTGCTGCATCTCACAGGGGGCGTAGTAAGGCTGGTTCTGACAGGTGATGAAAACGGCAACCTGAAATCAACAGCTGCTATTGGAATGAACTGCCACTGCCAAGGTAAAGATCAGTAATGCCATGATACTGACATGCACAGGAAGTAACAAGCCCCCTTCCTTCTCCAATCATGTGGTTGCACCTTAGTGACCCCTACTGGCAGAGCCTCGGGAGAACCAACTGGCAAAGAAGAACTGTGATTTGGAGATATCAGCCAAAGAATCAAAAAACAGAATACAGAAGAGTGGGTTTGGAACTGAGAGACCAAATTTCAATATACAGCACAGCTCAGCCATTTGACTATTCAAGATTAATACTTGCCCTTCTACAAATTATGATTTACTCAACAGTAACAAAAAAATGTTATACGTATGCTGAAACATTTCACATTGTCTCCAAAACAAAGAGGTGCAAAAATCTCAATAGTTCTTGGGCCTAGAATTACTCCTCCTCAAATTTAATCACAGTCCAATTCTTGTAGAAAATAATAAGGAGAAGAGAAAAAGAAATTAAGTCAATTTCCCAGTGGTTTGTGGTTTCCAGTTTCTATATTTTTTATCGATTTTTGTTTTTCAGAGTCAAATAATAGGGTCTATTTTTCTCTTCTTGAAATGTTTTTAGTTTTGTGGGTGTGATCTACTGTACAGTCATTTTATAGTGTTCCTTGGGTACTTGAAAGAAGGTATACTCTCTATAAGATTCAGTATTGTATAGATAGATGTGTGTGTATGTTGACACACTTATACATACACATGCATACAAATGTACACAAACATATACATTAAATATCAATTTGTTGGATATGTATGTATGTGTTTATATCTATTTACAGCTAAATCTGTAAAAATGGAAATATATAATCAAATAGATGTGTACACATTTAATTTAGATATTCCTACTTATACTGTTTAGTTTAGGCCCTCTATATATTTATATTTGTTTCTAGTTTGGGCTGGGAGATGAAAGTTAAAATACCCTATACAAAGTGTCTCTTTCTATTGTGATCATCCCTTAGAAACTGGATGCCCCCCACCCTGCCACCCACCACCACAGACAAACCCAAATTGGTGTTCAGGTGTTAAGACTAGTTACACCATACATATATCAAGGGGGTATGAAAAAGTTTGTTCCTCACATGGTGAGACTTTCTTGGGAAGGCAGGACAAGGTCCCAAGTAGATCTAAAAATGTCTTGAGAGAAAGGCAGGAGAGGAGACTGGCTTGGCTTTTAATATGACTTTGTTTTACATCTGTGTGTTTCATGGAGAAGCAATTTGTCCCACTACCCCTTTCTCCAATGCAGTTGTGATGCTCTTTTCCCCTTTGCTCTTGTCTGTGTTACTAACATACTTGTTTTCATGGTTTTCAAATTGCCACAACATTTTCTTTGGAGAGGTTGATTATGATGCATGTTATATCTTTTCATCTCTCTGAGTACATGATAAATATTCAAGCTCTTGGAAAGGTTATAGGTACCTTACCTTTTGGGTCATAACAACTGACAGCCTGCACAGTATCCTTGTGACAGTGATGACAAGTGTCTGGAGTACTCTCATTGTAGACTCAGTTTCCCAACATCATTTACATATATCAGTGATATCTGAATATGAGCTCTTTCTAGAATTATTAAAAATAATAGCTGAATAATGGAATAATAATTGAGACCAACTCTTCTAAAAATTGTATCTGTATAACATCTACGAATATTGTCATCACTCACCTCTACTATATTCTGATGTTTTGGCAAAGTATCATTCATTGTCATTCTTATAGAAGCAATTTTCTTTGTTCATTACACTAATAATGTGATGACTTCTTGTTGGCAAGCCAAACAATTAATCTTCTATGAGTAGGTCTAGTTTCATTTAAACACGCTAATCTTTATGCATTTTTCAGGTAGGCAGTGAGACATCATCTAACAGATAATTAGATTTAGCAGCTCCATATTATATCTCACAAATGATAGGAAAACACCAGCCTGAAAATATACTTTCATAGGTTGTGCTGTGAAGAGAGAGCATGTGAAGTCATACAGCTTAACTACACTCAGGCAAAGGAGAACCTAAAATAGTTGAGCAAATATAAGGCTAGAACTTAAGACTTGGGAAGGCATATGACAGAAAATAGGATTCTTTAATTTTGAAACAAGGAGGACTATTTAACAAGCAGGACTAGATGAAGAACAAATTGTACATTGGGTATTTCTTTGGGTAATTGTCGTTTGCTTTTATTTGGGAAGAAATCTAAGGCCAGTAAAGCAAGGTGTGTTGCAGAAGGTACATTTCTCATGTAAAGAGTCTTGTTAATGAACAAAGTTCAAGTACAGTTAAAGCAAACACGGATACCAGAGAGATATATTTAGCTAATACAGACACGAGAGGGAAACTCCAGGTTACAATCACTGCTGGAAGTTCAGTGGGTCCTGAACAGATTTTTGGGACAGAGACCTTTTCATTTAGGGCAGTACTCCAGCTGGAGAGAAATGGAGCATTGCACCAACAAATTTGGATAAAGGCTGACAATTGCTATGCTACATCATAACTAGGTTCAGAATTAAGTTCACCCACAGGAGAAAAATTGAGTTACCAGATCAAGTATGTTTTACTGTAGAGTGGAAATAGAAGCAGGGCTTTTATCTTAGATATAATATCATTTTACAAGCAGGAAGAAAGAGTTTAGAGGGAAGGGTAGTACTTTGCCCCAGAGACTATGCTCATCTCCAACACAAAAGTTATCTCGTCTGTTGACATTAGACTCAATTCTAGCAACTTGAATGGTAGTCCACATATTAGAAAAAGAGAGTATTCAATATTCAGAAGAAAGAAAAGGGGAATTTAGGACAGGTGCAAGCAATTACTTCTTGAGCTTGGCAAAGGAAGTAGACATGGTTTAACCTGGATGAAGGTTTCTATATGTATACTAGGAGGAGAAGGGAATAAGGAAATCACTTCAATGAAAATGAAGGCTTTCTCCTTAGTTGTGTATTCCTAACAACACGTTTCCTCTTTCCTATCAAACCCTTCAATTCACACTGAGATGGCCACCTCTCCGCCCAGACAGGCTTCAGGTGGCACGTGTGCTGTGAGCAGAGATGTGCCCACATATTCCAAACAGATGGAGTTCTTCTTTACAGACTCCCCATTATTAGAAGAATGCTTTCTCTTCCACTGTTGGAATCCGTGGGTCCAAGAATCAAGGGACAGGGGTGGCTCCTCTCACCCTTAAACCTAAAAACCTATTCATAAAGTTTCGATTTCTCTCTTTGGGATTTTGAACTACTATGCTTTGAGATCTATTCTCCCAACAAGGCAGTTTTCCCTCCATGACAACAAGCAGGTGTCCATGAACTGAAAGTTATGGCTGCTACCTGCTCATTTGAGCTCCACATGCAACTGAAATATAGACAAACAGAGGGAAACATCACTGACTAGAATGACTGACCCTAATAACCAAGAAAACTTGGTAAAAGAACTATGTATCAAAGCCAGGGCCTTCTCTGGAGTACCTCTTACTACTTTCATGTTCAAGAATAAAAGTTAATGGAAAAGTACAACGCCCCTTTCCCCCGCAAAGTAGGCATCTTCAATCCATTAGGATTCAGACCCTTCAGGAATAAAATCTAGGTCACCGAACTAAGAATTCTAATTAGCTGAGGTCCTTGTTTGAGATTTTTTGCAAAGGAAAATTATATTATAGTGGTCATAATCTCATAGTAGTCTAATAGTGGTTGTAAATGTAAAATGGGCAGTAGAAGAAGAGTCTGTAAGCATATTCCAGGGCCGTATGATTTGATACGGAAATGAGGCTACATCAACTATGTGTGGTTTACTCCATGTTATCTGTGTGTATACATACATGAACACACACACACGTGTTATGAATGACTGTTCCGTCATTTCAGTGAGTGAATGAACTACTTCATCTGTTGTTGAACACATTTTCTCTAATCAGTCCTTATTACAAACATGTCTGCATTAAGCACATTTGTGTATAAATCTGACCGTTTTCATGATTAACTCCCTACAATATGTGGGAAAAAAGCTTAATTGCTGTATATGAAAAATGCATTATTCTCAGTAGACATTGAAAGTACTTTTTTAATGTTATAAGAATTTACACTCACCTCATCACTTCTCGGTCAGCACTGAGTGTAACCTTTCATCACATATATGTATATTGATTTCATAAGCAAAAATTATATTTCAGTGCTGTATTAATCCATTAGTAAGTTTAATTTTATAGACTGAAATTTATAGTGAATTTTTGTTCACATTTTTGTTGAACTTTTACGGGTTGTAAGTGTTTGCTTAGCAATGGTGAAAGATCTTTACATTTGCTCTTATAAACCCTTTATTTTAAGATTCATGTAAATAGTTCCTAAGTTTTTTATTTGCCTTCTGTTTTCTTGATATTTGATTTATAAAAATTTTTATTTCACATAGTTAAATCTGTATATCAATCTTCCTCTTGAAATTCACTTTCTTCTCATCCAAGGAGTATCATATAGTAGCCTGACTCCTTCAACAATGGGTAAGAGAGTTCATGTGAGCTTGAAAATACGATAAGTAGTGTTTATATTTCTTTCATAGTGCCTAGTACTTCTACCCACTTTATACTTGTGTGTACACATCTTGTCTTCTTCACTAGCATGGAAATCCTTGACAATTGAACCTATGTGTTATTCATTTTTAAATATTCACAAAACATATCGAAAGGGCTCAATAAATGTTTTGTTAAATGAAAAAATATAAATTAATAAATGCATACGTTATGAGCTCTATAGAGGCTTTTTAAAAGAGCTTAAGGAAGTGTACATTTATTAATTTTAACATATTCTTGCTTACATATGGATAACAAAGTTTTATTTCTTGTACACATTAGAAAAAATAATAAACTAAGAACTGACATTATGCCTAGGTATTTCAAAAATAATTTTTTTATCCTCAGCTGAGGACATTTTTTTTCATTGCTTTTAGAGAGAGATGAAGGGAGAGAGAGAAATACCGATGTAAGAGAGAAGCATCAATTGGTTGTCTCCTGTAGGCTCCTGGACCAGGAATTGCACACACCTGGACCAGGATCATACGTGCCCAGACTGGGGATAGAACCCACAAACTTTCGATTACAGGACGATGCTCCAACCCACTGAGCCACACCAGGTCTTAAAAATAAATTTAATCAACATAAAAGTGTCTTGTACAAAAGCATTTGCTATAATTTATCATATGAATTTGGCCTCTTCAATTTATTTATTTATAACATGCAAAACATCTCATAAGCATTTTGTAAGAAAATTCTATTCTGTGTTCCTACAGTGTGTGGTTGAAACAGTCCATACAATAAGCCAAAGGAACCCCAAACTGCAGATCATTAAGCAGTATTTCAAGAAGCAGCCAGTGACTGCTTCTCTGTGCTCCTTTTGGAAATTTGCCTCAGATTAGATTTATACACAACCACTCAAAGAAATTTAATTCTAAACTAAAATGAATGCATTGAGTTCAAAAGAACATAGGATATCTTTCTGGAGTCAGAGTTGAGATTATGACCACTACTATACAATTTTCCTTTGAAAAAAACTCTTATTTTTGACAAATGCCAAAATATTTTTGGAAAGAAGAAAAATCTAACTGTCTCATAATCAAAAGATTACTGTCTTCATGTTTGTGTTTTTGGCCTTTTGGAAGCTGTAGGGAAACGACCACTAACTGACTTTGTTATGCCCAACACCGTGGCTCTCAATACCATGCTCAAGGAGCTGCATAAACTCCCATTTTAGGGGAAATAACAGTGCAGCTGAGATTCTCAGGAGAAGAGCTGTCCCTCTGCTTACAAGTCAACCATCTCTGTGTTCTATATAAAGAATGGTTGGCTCCCGGAGGAGTAAAGAAGTGCTGCTTCCATTAGCAAATAGTTTTCAGATCGAGTAAAATGCTAAAATGCCTAATTTTATATGCATTTTCATGTGTCTCCAACATAACCCTCAAGGTACCATTCTTCCCAACCAATGCCTTAACAACAGATGGTTAAAAAGAAAAATAAAAACCAGGCCTTCTGATCTCAGTCATCACTGTTGTGCTTCCTTTTATGATCACCATAAGGCTTTTTGCCCTCTACCTTCCTTTTGAGTGGGAAGTTCAAGATCTTAGGCTATTTTTTTCTTTCTTAGGTGTTTAGTGCCATTAAAAATTGTTCATTTCCTATCATAATCTACAATTTATAATCACTACATGATATCCAAATACCTTGTCTCCCTTTCAGTATCCATGGCCCCCCTCAGTGTAATGAATTGCTCCTGTAAAAGAGAGGTTTGTATTCAGTCTCATTCATTTGCATTTATAATATCCAGCTTTTCTTAGTAATTCTATGTAGCCTATTTTTATGGACTCTGTTCCAGGAACTAGGAAAAATAACAGAACAAATCAACCCATGCTATCTGTTTTGGGGTTTTTTTTCCCCTTTTTATTTGTTTGTTTTTGTTTTTGTTTTTTTTTCCAGTATTTTTTAATTGTTGATATTGTACAGTTTTCTGTCTTTTACCCTGCCCCAGCCCACCACCCCAGCCTTCCCCACCTTCCTCCCATTTCCACCCCCCATAGTTTTTGTCCATGAGTCCTTTATACTTGTTGCTCTAAACCGTTCCCCTTTTCCCCCGAAATTCCCTCCCCTCCCACTTTGGACACTGTCATTGCTTTTACCAAAAGATGCATATTCCCTATTAACTTTTCTGGCTGAATACTGGTCTATGAGCATTCTCTCAATGAAAAGGGCCTGGTTCCTACCTTTCCAACGTCAGAAATATATTACAAGAAGATTTTAATAACATTGATTGATTATTCCCCTTTGCCTGACCATGAGGTTTATGTTTTTAGCCAAATTATCTGTAGGTTGGTTCATCTACAAATATTTTCAACATGTGCAGAGAAACAACAAACTCGGTGCAGGAAAATCATGACAGTGGGTTCCCAAACAGTCTTCATAAACCTACTTTCACGTCCCCTAAAAATCCCAGAGGAGTAGAAAAACTAAAATACTGAGTATTAGTTCTGATGTTAAAGAGATACTTCATATTGTAAAAGAGATACCAACTAGCTCTGCAAGAAAATAACCTTAAATCAATGTTTAAAAAGAAATAAAAATATAAGTATGTATTTCAAGAAGATTTAACCCCTCAGATAAAATGTTATGCATTAATATGCATTGGGGAAAAGATAAAAACACATTTTTTTCTTTGTTTTTAATACATGAATATGACAGATTTTGAATTTTGCCACTTATGAAATTCTACCCAATTTTCTCAAATTTATCCTACACAACTTTAAACAGTACTTTAATAGTCAAAATATAATAATGAACAATCATTTTTTCAACAAATATTTCTTTTGTGTATTCTTTGTGCCAGGGTCTGTTAGCTACTGGAGCTATAGTATCTAACAGGCCAGATAAGGTCTCAAAATCCATGTAGATGGAGTTCATGGAGTTTATATTCCAGAGGGGCAGACAGATAATGAATGAGGCAAAGAAACAAATAAATAATTGAGAGAATTTCCGGTGGTGGTATGGGTTATTAAGACAATAAACCAGAATAATATAACGAGAATGATGAAAAGTGGTGGGCAGAATTATGGTTTTACTATGAATCCATGCTGAAAGAAAGTCAGAAAGAACTGATATGGAACGTAACTATTGCCATACACAATCATAAACACTGGACACTATACATATAAAACAATAGTTGGCAGGAATTGGGTTGGACTATGGTCCTCAAAGGAAGGGACACAGGAGGTGATTCCTAAATCTCCTTCACCCAGGCTTCGTCCTGAGGGCAAAGGCAGGCATTCTCATTCAGTGGAAGAAACATAGATCAGTGTTAGGAACTGCCATGCTGCTGAGATCTGAGGTAAGAATTGCAGGACAGGACCCATTCATATCAGCATTAAAACTCCCTTGGAGTCCTCGACTACCATGAAAGATGAATATGAGCAGGACAAGACTCTCACAGACCAATAAAGAACAGTCACTGGAAGACTGGGAGCCTGGAGAGCTGAGCAGAGATTTTGCTATGGGAAATGGACTGGGCTTGGAGTGGGTCTGCCTTGGGCCAGCTGGCAGTGTATGGATTCTTGATTTTGTATGGGAAAGATTTCATGACACAAGTCCAGGTGAATTTGAGAGCATGTTTATTAAAGCTGAGGACAGTGAAATAAGGAAGGGCCTAGGATAAAGAAGCAACAGGAATGGCTGGGGTGGGGGTAGGCTATTGTCAGTTCACTGGAAAGTCTGAGAAAAGGGGGCGTTGGAGACAGGTTCAGGGAGTTAGCTCTGGGTGAGCTGCTGCTGCTCGATGGTCCTTTTGTTGCAAGTCTTATGGGAACTCTCACAGTTTAGGAGATGCATGGCTGTGGGGGAAGAAAGGCGTGGGCATGTCCTGGGTCCTAGATCTTCAGGGTTTTAAAGGCTGGGGCTTTAGGGGAAGATCTCAATAGAATATTCATTAGCTTTATGCTGATGAATCAAAATGAGATTTATTCCCTTAACTTCAACCCACCTTGGGTGAGTTTCGAACAAATGGCACTAACTGGATATCTCTTATCTAGTTCCCTGAGTAGCGTGATTTAAGCTATTTACCCTCTGGTTGGGGAGGAGAAGCGTAAACTATTTACTCTCGCGTGTCCTTGTTTAGGGAAGATAGGATTTTGTGATGTACTAGATGGCCATAAACTACTTGGCTATTAATCTGTGTCTCACTTACCCTATTCCACTGGGTCCTGGCTTACTATCCTATCTCAGTTTCTTGTGCCACAAAGTGCTTGTGGAAAGTTAGAGTTCAGACTCAGCTAGCCTGGAGGGATGTTTGTTTATTAAGCCCTGGGCATTTGGCTAAAAATCTTAGGAAAGCCACATTCTAAGAGCAGGAACTAACCCAAGGAGGGAGGGTACAGGTTTTCCTTCATGTGAGGTTAATTCTTTCACAAATTTTTAATTATGCTTGGCATTAGTGTAGTTTTAAAGAAATAGCTCCCTAATTGATAATATGACCATTCATCTACTTATTTTCCAGCCAGAAAAAAAAATGGTTGTTTCTGTTTTGAAAGTTGTTGATTTCTAAAGAAACTTCATAATCAAACATGAAATATTTTCCATTTTTAGACTTATGGGAAATACAAGTATTTTTAACTTTTTAATAATTCTTAAAAGCTTACCAGTCCCTGGTAGAAATATCCCACCTTTAATGATTACTACGCATTGATAGGAATGTGAAAAGCTACACTGATACAGGCAGTGGTGAGTAGAGAAAGGGTCTCCTGTGTGTTTATATTCAGGATACATAAATGGCAGAGGAGTAAACTAATTTCACAATTGCATTCTTTCTGCTATTTATCTGACTCAGTACATCACTTATGCTAAACTTATTCTAAACTTTGATGAATATTAGACTTTCGATTTGAAAGGTGACTTCTTGAGATAAGAAAATGCAGCACTTTTCATTTGTTTAATCCTGATTGCCTTTCTCCTTCCAAGTCACTCAAATTTGTTATTTGTAGATTTGTTGTTGTTTTTTTTTTTTTTTTTTAGAAAATCACATCTGCCCATCAGTCCATTGAAATGCTTATAAAAACAATAAAAATAAGAGCATTTATAATATACAGTATATCAAGATTTATAATATTCTTAGTAATTAATTTTCTTTATTCATATTAATAAATAAATGAGAGACAAATATTCCCAAAACAAATGGAGCTGGAAAGAAAGAAACCTATCCAAAGTAAGTCACAAAGCCTAATCACATGGTTCTTCATAAAAGAGTCTACGAACAGATAGGAAGATGCTGTATTTCTCCCTTCTAACTCAGAGAGCTGAGTTCCATACAAAGGCAAAGGCCTTCCTGAACTTAGAAACAATCTGCCAACATAGATGAGAAATTCTTGCTCCAAAAAATTAGTTATGTCTTAGATAAATTACATGGGTACAGAAAAAGTACTATAAGCAACCAAACAAATAAGAATAAAAGTGTCTACAAATGGTGGAACCATGTCTATGGAGTTTCAAACGAAGGATTAGAATTAATAAAATGTATATCCTGATAGTGTATAAAGGCAAAGGGAGATATTTTCAAGATTCAGAAAATATTCACTCAAGAAAACTTTTAAAACTGAATATTTACTTTAATTTTGGAGTTAAAAAAAAAAAGCACCTGTACTCAGCAAGGGGATTTGAAACAAGACAGTGAGCACTAAAACTAGTTAAACACCAAGTTAAGTCAAAATAATTTTTAAGTCTGATGACTAAGTGGACATAAATATCAAAAATGATTTTTCAAAAAGAAAATTTATTAAGCAAAATGTTTAACTTAAAAATGTAATAATTAAAATTTAAAGCCCAGATTAAAAGTAAAACAATATGAACAGAGAGGGGGAAGAAAAGCACGATGAATTTCTTGCTTTAAATAGTGAAGACTCAACTTTCAGTCAAGATGGTGGCATAGGTAAACATGGCTCACCTCCTTGTACAACCACGTCATAATTATAACTAAAACATAGAACAACTATCACTCCGAACCATCAGAAACTGAGTTGAATGGAAGTCCGACAACTATGGAATTAAAGAAACCACGTCCATCCAGACTGGTAGGAGGGCTGGAGACATGCAACGGGCTGGTCCACGTGTGGTGGATACAAATTCGGCAGGGATATCTCAGGAACGAGGAGTCCCAGCCCCACACCAGGCCCTCCAGCCTAGGGTTCCAGTGCCAAGAACATAACTTTTGTCTGAAAAAACCAGCAGGGATTGAGTTGGTGGAAGAAACTTCTGGAGTCCCAAGCAGTCCCTCTTAAAGAGCCCACACACAAACTTCCTCAGACTCACCCCTCTGAGCTCCACAGCACCAGAGTAGCAACTTGAAAGACATTGGTGGCGCACAGGGAGAAAATAAAGTGTCTAGCATCAAGGTGGGAACTGGGGGATAGCTTCCTGCCAGACAGAAAGGATGGCAGTAACCATCATTCTTTTTCTGAATTCCCCCCCGCCACCCCTGCCCCATAAGAGCCACAGAGCCAGCAGGCTGGTGCCATATCTGAGACTCCATTAACCTGGCTAACACTGTTTACCACATCCTGGAGATCCCCTGAGACAACATCCCACCCAACTCCCACCCAAGTATCTTTTCCACATGAAAAGCTGGTCTTGACTCATTCTTCACAACTTCCCAGATCCTCTCAGACAAGCAATAGGCAGCCTCAGTGAGCCCCCAATCACCCTTACCTCTTGCTAATTCGTCCCAGGACAGGCACTAGCAGCAGCCAGCCTAGATTCACAACGTAGCTTCACCTGTGATCCTCCAAGCCCAGAACAAATAGAAGCCAACTCAGATTCCTTTATGGCTCAGGCAGGGTAGCCTTGAACAAAACACAGGTGGGGGTAGACTTTGGTCTGTACCACCCAGGAAATCCCAGAGCCTGCGTACCAAGTGGACAGCTACAGACCACATCAGAGCATCACCACCATGCCACCACAGAGCTGATCCTTCATGCAGGGCAAAGGTTAGTGGTTAGTAGTAACAGCCAGTCCTTGCAGCTGACTGACTTGGGTAAAGCCCTCACTTCACCTGCCAACAGCAATCAAAGCTCAACTACAAAAGGAGGGTGTACTCATTCTACATGAAGGGTGCACCTGAAGTACCCAGCTTGAGTGACAGGAGAAGCTGTGTCACTAGACCCTACAGGACACCTCCTACATTAGGCCATGCTACCAAGACACAGAGTCATAGCAGCTCTACCTAATACATAGAAACAAGTACACAGAGGCTTCCAAAATGAGGAGAAACATGACCCCAATGAAAGAACAGATCAAAACTCCAGAAAAAGAACTAAACAAAATGGAGATAAGCAATCTATCAGATGCAGTTTAATACACTGGTTATAAGGATGCTCAAGGAACTTAGTGAGGATCTCAACAGTATTAAAAAGATCCAGTCACAAGTGAAGGATGCACTAATTGAAATAAAGACCAGTTTACAGAGAAACAACAGTAGAGTGGGTAAAGCTGAAAATCAAATCACTGATTTGGGACATAATGAAGCAAAAACAACCAATCAGAACAACAAGATGAAAAAAAATCCAAGAAAACTCCCCCCCAAAATGAGGATAGTTGGAACAACTTCAAGCATTCCAACATTCGCATCATAGGATGCCAGGAAAAGAAGAAAAGGAGCAAGAAATTGGAAATCTATTTGAAAAATAATGAAAGAAAACTTCCCTAATTTGGTGAAGGAAATAGACATGCAAGTCCAGGGAGTACAGAGACTCCCAAACAAGATGAATGCTAAAAGGTTAACACAAATCATAATCAAAACACCAAAGGTTAAAGATAAAGAATCTAAAAGGAAGCAGGAGAAAAGCAGTTAGTTACCCATAGGAGAGTACCCATGAGACTGTCAACTGATTTCTCAAAAGAAACTTTGCAGGCTAGAGTGGATTGGCAAGAAATATTCAGTCTTGAAAAGCAGGGACCTACAGCCATGATTGATCTACCCAGCAAAGATATCTTTAGAATTGAAGGGCAGATAAAGAGCTTCCCAGACAAGAAAAAACTAAAGGAGTTCATCATCACCAAACCATTATTATATGAAATGTTAAAGGGACTTACTTAAGAAAAAGATCAGAACTATGAACAATAAAATTGCAATAAACAGATATCTATCAACGATTGAATTTAAAGAACAAACTAAGCAAACAAGAAGAACAGAGACAGAATCATGGATATGGAGAGGATTTTGATGTTTGCCATATGGGAGGGGGTTGTTAGTGATTGGGTGAAGACATGAGGTGATTAAAAAGTACAAATAGGTAGTTACAGAATAGCCATGGGGATGTAAAGTGCAGCATAGGAAATGGAGTACCCACAGAACCTATATGCATGACCCATGGACATGAACAATGGTGTGGGGATTGCCTGAAGGAGCAGAGATTTCTGGGTGGAGGGGGGCAAAGGGGAAAAATTGGGACATCTGTAATAGCATAATCAATAAAATATAATTTAAAAAATAGTGATTCAAAAGTGTGTATATTTAATCTTGACTGACAGTGAGAAAAATGCAGGTGAAAGTAGACTTTTAAGCATGATATATAGACATTTCAAAATACTGGGAAACAATAAGAAAACATGATTTATAAAAAAATCAAAGATTGAGAAAAATACTACAAAATAAACTGACATAAGACCAAAGAGATATAGAAGTAGATATAAATTTGTATATAAAAAGCTAACAATAAATATAAATGGACTAAAACATGAAAATTAAAATCAAAATTTAATCTGGAAAATTTGTAAGTAAAAAAAAATATGTTTTTTCTCCATTTATGCTTCAGAACCAGAAAATTCACTAGTGGAGTCCTTGACTGGGTCTAGATTCAGTAGAGGTATCAATCACAGCTTTTTAAATACAAAATTTCACATACTTTACACATATCGTTTCAATTATTTAATACCAGTTAAATTCCTCTGAAGATATCTGGATGGGAATTAAAACAAGAAGTTAAGATACTAGAAATATCAATGCACAAAAGTGTTCTATCAAGATTAATATTTTTGCATATATATAGTTTGGAATTTAAAAGTGAAATTTAAGTCATAGCTGGGTGGCTCAACTGGTTGGAGCATTGTCCTGCAGGCCAAAAGGTTGCCAAAGGTTTCCAGTTCAATTCCCTGTCATGTTACATGACTGGGTTGTAGGTTCAATCCCTGTTGGGGCACGGATGGGGACAACTAATCGATGCTTCTCTCTCACTCTCACTCTTTATCTCTTTCCACCCCCCGCCCCCACTCATCTCCCTTCCTTTCTCTCTAAAATATCCTCAAGTAAGGATTAATAAAAAAAAAAAAAAAAACTTAAGGGGGGAATTTAAAAGGTCCATGAGAAATGGAACTCATCCATTTAGGACTTCTTGGCCACACTGGGAGTTCTAAAAATTGAAGTGATGAGGCCGATGTTAAAAGGTTTCTCATAGAATCAAACAGTTGTTTAAAACTGTCCACAGAAATACTGATGTTTGTGAAATAGTACAAAAGAAAGGAAAGAAGAAATAGAAATTTTTAGAAAAAGTAAAAACTTTCAGACCTTTTGTCGTTTAATTTAGACCATTTGTCATTTAAGTGTAAAGCATATTATAATAGTAAATCAATATTGATGCTTATTCCTACCAAACTTTAGTTATCCTGGAGATAAAGCTAGGATCACTTCCTTTATAGTTGTCAACTTAATATTTTCAAGTGAGACAAATATTGTTTACTCGATTGCTGTCTTTTGAAAATACGATTTCATTCTGTTTTAAAGGGAGAAAGCAATTCTGAAAGTTGTCATTCAACCAATTGTACTTGGACTTGGGCTTGGCTGCAATATAATGGAGACAATAGTCCTTGTTACATGAATCACAACTACATGTCCCATCCATCAATAACAATTACTCTGACAACATCCCACTTGTAACCCACACTTGATACCTGTCAATGTGACATGCACAAGCATGTTTGGAAAGAAATCTAAAGGAAGAAAGCTTGCCAGCACTTTTATTGTTCAGCCATACCTGCTTGAAAATAGTAACAAAATAATTTTTCTCTAGATAATTGAAGGTAGCATTTTAAGCTCTTTAGTTAATGCTCATTGAGATTGCTAAAAGAATTGTCACTAGGTTTAATCTCTAATGGTTGTGTCTTATTCATTTCTCACTATACTAAGAGAAATGCACAATCTTTAGTTTTACTAAAACTTAGAAAAATTTAGTTATCCAATTCACACAGCTATCAAAGCACTGGGACTGAGTCGAGGCAGAAAATCCTAGGTTTGTCCAACCCCCAAAGCTGTAATCTCAGGAACAGTACTGGCCTTACTGGTTCCCTCCCACACTGACATCTACTAGTTAGAACATTTAGAATGTTTTTTTCAAAACTATGGTATCTTGAAGTGAACTGTTACAATACTTTTGGTGCTATTCTATTTGTGTCAACTATATGAGGGTTTTTTTTGTTTGTTTGTTTTAGGAAATATGTAGTTATCTTCTGTTTTAGTTGTAGAATTTTAGAATGAGAATGGATTGGCAAGACTATCTCAATTATCCCTACTTCTACTAAAACAAAAAAAAATGAAAATGTGAGATTTGCCCCTGGTTTCCTAAGTAGTTGGTAGTGGAGGCAAGAACAGAACCAAAACACAGTTCTTTCAAATTCTGCCTAGCCCTTTCCCAGGAAGAGGTGATGATAAATTGTTAGAAAAAGTGCTTCAGTCATTTACATATTTTCTAGAAACATCTGTAATCTGTGCAGGACAACTTGGTGTGCCATCCAAACACTCGTTTTTATGTAAATGAGAATAAATCAACAAGTTCCTTTCTTTTCTCTCTTCTTTTTGTTCTCTATCAACCCAGAAAATGCATATTCAGCTGTTTATAACTCTGATGCCTCAGGCTCCAGTCAGATTAGCATCTTGCCCATGACCTCTGAACTATCTTTTTCCTTAAGCATAAAAGAGCTTCTCCCGAATCAAAAACAAAAACTGGTGAACAACGGCAGTTCTTCACACTTTAATCTATTTTTTAGGTGGTACAGTGGCATTTACCTTCCCATTTCTATCCATAAAAAGAAAAAAGTCTCACTTTTTTCTTTTACACAATGCATAAAAGAATTAGGGGTGGTTGTCTTCCCATAAAAAGTTCTACCTCGAGAGCATACTGAGAAGACTAAAATTAATTCTTAATACCAGAAGCAGATCGAACCATGTGGAAAGTCAGTCTTTCAGCAACTACAAGAACAATTGTAGTAAAGGATAAACACGAACTATGTGTGCTTACATGGTTTCATTATGAAATAGTTCTCTTTAACAATGCATATTTTCATATCCACATAGAAAGTATTTTAAGAGATTACATTTGTAAAATGTACTGAATATCAGTAAGTCCAAATACCAGTAAGTAGATAGATTTTTTTCCTAAAGGTCATTATTTATCAATAGAAAGATCTAAAGAGGTTAGAAAGGTATCTGTTGTCTTCTAGTCAGTAAACTCAGCCAAGTACTCTCCAGACTCATTTACTTATAGAATGACCAGTGTTAAAAAAAAATGAAGAAGTCTTATTCAGGCTTGCTTGCCTGTGCTGTCATTTAGAAGTAAATCCAGGGCAAAGGTGCCATTGTTAAAGTTTTATGAACCTTAGGCACTGAATAAGATTTATGGAAAATCTAGTGCCTCCCCAGTGTCTTGCAGAAGTTTGGGAAGCTTAGCTGCAGCTTCGTCTCTGCCATTTTATGTAACACAATAACTAACAGATGAATACCTAACCGGTAAACTTGAAAACAACCTAAATCACCATAATTTTTTTAAATAAATTATGTCCAGTCATTAAATCATCCAGAGACTAAAAATATCCTTGAAAATTAATGAGTTATCAAATGTGCATGATGTAATAATAAGTTTTAAAAGCAAAATAGAAAACTGTGTTTACAATACCACTGTAAATGTACATTATAATTATATGTACATTATAACTATTTATAGACATGTGTTCATTTTCATGTGCGTGTATGTTTGTGTGTGCTTGTTGACAACAATTCTTGGCTTGACCAAACTTTAGCCAGGCTCATCTGACACTGCCTTTGCACAATCAAGTTTTAGCAAGAATCCTGCTAAATCAATTTAACTAGAATCTTCCACCCTCAATTTTTTTTAATATATTTTATTGATTATGCTATTACAGTTGTCCCATTTCTCCCCCATCATTCCCCTCCACCCTACCCACCCTCTCCCACCCACATTCCCCCCTTTAGTTCATGTCCATGGGTCATAAGTTTTCTAGCTTCTACATTTCCCATACTATTCTTGCCCTCCCCCTGTCTATTTTTTTCCCATTATCTATGCTACTCATTCTCTGTACCTTTTCCCCCTCTCTCCTCCTCCCACGCCCCTGTTGCTAACCCTCCATATGATCTGATCAGTCTTAATATCTGATTGAGTCCCTCATCCTCCACCTTTCCCCCAGGTGATGGCTGATGACCCTGGCCTTTCTTCAACAAGGAATCCTGTAAGGTTGGTTTAGCCAGAATCCCCTTTACTCCTGATGTCTCCTCTTAGGAATTTTCCATCTGCTGATCTCCAGCTGCTCCTTGGCTATAAGTGCCCACTTTCCTATGCTGTTTTTGAAGATGAGCAGCCCAGTTCTATACTGAGGTCTTCCCCTCTATTGTAAGAGCCCATCATGGTTTTCCTTTGACAGTGTGTGTGTATGAAGGAACTACTCAAAATGGTAACAGAGATTCCCTCGTTATCTCTGGGTTAAAAATATGGGTGATTTTCTTTATATTTGTCTATCTTTTCTAAACTTTTCCATAATAAATTGCTTTATTTTTATAGTCAGAAATAGCTCATAAATAAAATTAGATAATGAAAAAACCTAAGTATTGTATACATTTACAACACTTGGAAGCATTGCTAACGCAATTATAACCACCACTAACTGAATGTTCCTTTGTCCCAAAATAGTGCTAACTACATCATGCATGTCACCTTCCAGTCTGTGAGGCAGGCATTATCATTTCCTTTATCAAGTAGAGAAAACTCTATCTCAGGTTAAATATCTTGCCAGAGGACGCAGGTTTATTAAATAAACTTCATTCAAATCCTGTTCTATATGATTTCAAAGAACATTTGTTTAAGTACTATCTTCTCTCAAATATTAAAACAGCTAAGTGTAATTAGATTTTCTTCTCAATAACTTAGCAAAGTATAAACAAAATATAGGAAAATAAATTATATAACTCCTACCTTCAGAAAAACTTATGATGTATTACAGGGGAAAATACACACACAAATAAAGAACCCGTATACTCTACAGAGTACCCAGAAGGGGAGGGGTGACACAGCGTTACATGGGAAGCATGAGTTGGGGAGGTAGGCGGACATAGGTTGCATTCCTGACTCTGCTATTGTTTGGGCAGTTACTTCACCTGTCTTTGAAATGTTTCTGGGTGGTTTAAGAGAATGATAATAACAATAATAATGATGAATAAGGATATAGGAATGCTAAACGAGATAATGGATATAAAATATTATCAGTGAGATCTGTATATTGTTTAGGATGTTTTGAAGGGTTTCCAACCTGCAGGCCATGGGTCGCATGTGCCCCAGGATGGCTATTTATGTGGCCCAATGCAAAACTGTAAATTTATTTAAAACATTATGAGATTTTTTTTTTTGTGATTACATGTCACAATGTATTTAATATGTGGCCCAGAGACACCAAAAGTTTGGACACTTGTTTGTTTCTCCTTTATTATGAAAATTTTTCATATTTATTTTATAGTTTCTATTATTGCTATTCTTATCATGATAAAGTACTCTCAGAATACTATGAATAGTCATCTATCTTCTCCCTCATCTCATGTCATAACACAACACCAATTATATAAGATAGGTATTGGGACAAGTAGAATCTAACGTGACCAAGAATCATTTGTCTAAATACTATCAGGGAGCCACAAAAGATAAAAAAGCAAAGCAGCTCAGGTTGGTATCAGCATTGAGGAGCATGGAAACCATTGCAGAGTCAGGCACAAATCTAGGAGCTGTCAGCCTGGGACACTGTGCAAGGCTCAGGCCATTTCCGAGTCCCCCATGCAGAATGCTGAAACGCAGGGGCGGGGGTGAGCTTTCCATCGAGTGGTTGGCAGGTCTGCCATTTGTTCTGGGTCCCATGTATTCAGCCACACTCACACACTGAACTTGGTAAGGTAAAAAAAAAAAAAAAAAAAATCTTCACTAATTTCTACTAGATTCTCATGACAAAGACAGTGTCACAGGTCTGCGAGAGGGGCCAGGAGGCGGACGTGAGACGAGGAACAGAATCTACGTGCTTGGCCCTATTTTACCCCCACTGTTTGTTGTTTCCCAAATGCTGACATGGGGTCTTGACTACAATGTATCTGAAATCTTATAAAATACGGCAAAATAGGTTTTATTATTTAAGGGCTGGAGGGGAAGGGAGAGCTGATAGTGCCACACTTCTTGAATAATTAGTTCTTCACTAATACGCACTCATTTGGAGAGTAGGAAAGTTAGGTGCCCAACAAAAATGGGTAAATAATTCACATATGCAAATGTTTTCAGAATATATTTTAAAATAGATTTTTGTAGATTCAGTTACCCATCACCAACCAGGATCTAAAAATACTAAATAGAAAATTCTAGAAATAAACAATCCATAAGTTTTAAATCGCATGCCCTTCTGAGCAGTGTGATTCAATCTCTTGCCACCCTGCTCTGTCCTGCCTGAGTCATGAGCCATCCCTCCGTCTGGCGTCCCCTCACTATGGATAGTCCCCACCTGAACGTCACCTGGTAGCTGTCTTGATTCGAAAAGCAACTCTCCCAGTGTCATATACTCGCATTCCTGCAACCCTTATTTTACTCGATAAAGCCACATTAAAAACATTACAGTATAGTGTTCCAGTTATCCTATTTTATTACTGGATATTGTTGTTAACCTCTTACTGTGCCTAACTTATCAATTAAACTTTATTGCAGGTATGAATGAATGGGAAAAAGCATAGTATATACAGGGTTCAGTACTACCTGTGGTTTCAGGCACCCACTGGGGGTCTGGAAATGTATTTCCCATGGAAAGTGGGCGATGACTTTATATACTTTTTGCTTCAGTTCTTCAGTAGAGCCTAATAAACATAACATGATATGTTTTACACAGAAGAAATGTTATTTTTCTTCATTCAAAATTATATCTCATTTACTATACTATGCAATAAAAATTAATGTCCTCAAGCAGTATGGCTGTTTCCAGTCATTTGTCCCTACACTAAATGGCCTCAAATAACTCTAGTTTGTCACTCATAGTATTTATTTTTTGTAACCTTTATTTCCTCACTATACAAATATCAGCTCTTATTGGCTATCACTTTCCTCATATTTGTTTCCAGCAGCTATCATGGCAAGCCTCTACCCTGTCTGCCTCTGATCTAAAATGACTGGGGCATCTGGGTTTTCAGAAAACCTAAACATAGAACAGAGCCTGAGAAAGATCTTGAAAGTCTTATTTGACTGCGTAGGATTTACAATGTCCATTGTTTCCATACATATTTTTAAATTTATTTCTAGATTCTCAGTTATGTTCCCAGTGTTTGTAAATGACTGGAATTACTAAAGTATTCTAAATAAATAAAACACTATTGGATTAGAATAAAACTGTGATGATGAGGAAAGAGAAGAAAGTAAAAAATTGTCATGTTTATTTTAGGAAATGCAAACTCTTTCCAGTAAAGCATGAAGCATGTAAAAATACCAATCTCTTCAGCTGCATTACTCAGCTGTTGTATAAACATTCAAGGGAGAAATGGCTGGTCCAAACTTTAGATGCTACTTCCAACGGTGTGTGGTTTAAAGTCCTTCCTTTGAGATCCTTTCCTCTCATCCTCTCATCCTATCATCCCACTGTTATCCAAGCTCATAAGAAAACGACAGCTGGTGGCAGGCCTTTGCAAATGTATTTGCTCCCATATATTACATCTAGGCCCCTAGGATTTAGCCTGTCTTCAGATTACAAGGATATTCTTTGGTAGGACTTCTGGAGGTATGGAAACGAGAAATTTAAAAAACAGCAATCTTTGAACTGATGCTGGAAAGAAATGACCTTCTTGAAATTCTAGAGTCAGAAAACAGTAAAATAATATGAATGCTTCATGTACTTCAGAAATTTACATAGTAAATGAAACACGGCCCAATGATTGGAGTGCATAGTTTTGCATTCAGTTATCTGTCTCCTAATCTTTACAACATAGACCTTGTAAAGAATTGTCAAGGTCTATGTTGCTTTCTAGGCAGGAAGAGATTTACCTCAAACTCAACAAAAGTAATTTGCCTAACATGGATTCTTTCATATTTGACAACCTTAGTTTTCTTTTAAAAATATTACAAAAGGAATAGTCACCCTCAAAAAGTGGCTTTTATGTTTATTCAACTGTAGTTGCAAAAAGAAAAGGCACTTGTTTATCACTCATCCCTACAGACACATTCACCAGTCCATCCTTCTCAGGCTGCTCCCCACGATGCCATGTGGAGGTGCTAAGTGAGAGCAGTTTTTCCAGAGAGTGTTTTTTATGGAGACAGGTTACTCAGAGCACAGAGACCAAAATTCAGTGGACATGTTTTGTGTTCATGCACCACAAACTCAAGCTTCTATTTTGGTTCACAAAATCATAGATACCAAACTGAATCATAGATTTTAAGTGTGCCCAACTGCAAATCTGATGGTGATGCTAGGACAAAGTCATAAGTGATGATAAAGCACTATGACCAGTATAATAGGGTGGGAAATATCAGATGAAATCTCTAATGACAGACAGATAAGAGACTATGCAGATAGAATGTGATGTGTCCTCAGTCACAGCTGACAGAACACACTGCAGATTCAGCCAATCACTCTGGTTAGTAGTTACAAGAAGTCTAATAATCCTTCCCAAGAGTTTCCTGCCCCCGCCTTGGATGCTTATTAGATGACTTCAAACAATCAATCAATTTGCAGAAAAGAAAAATTTAGCACTGAAGAAACCAACTACAGTCCTCTATTTATCACAGCTTTCTCCCCATCAGAAGAGTATTGCTGGTATTATTATGTAATCTAACCTTAGATAATATCTGATTGACTGATTGATGGAGTTCTTTTTAGTGAATTACAGAGCACTGATTATAATATACAGATTTCAAAAAACCACCTAGATAATTATAGCACTGCTAACAAACACTGTTTCTTCATCCTCTCCAAAGGAAGTTTCATTATTCCTGTATTATCCTGCACACAGAAAGAATTTCCTGAAGGTGACCTTTTTATAGGTGGTAACCATAGTAACAGCTTTCTAGCCTCTAACACTCTGACACCACTTGCTTACTGCAAATGTTGCAGAGATGCTGAGGATTGATGTCTTGGGTTGCCCCCCAGAGACAGAAGCTGCATGAATACTTACCAATTTGAGAGCAAAAATCTTAAAAGAAATTTAAAGCCATAGTTTCTGCTCCCTTGCTAATCAGAGAGCAATTCACTTCTCCCAAGATCTCTGTAATATCCTCACTTAGAAACTATCAGAGTAAAAATAAAAGGTGTGGATCTTGAAGAGGTGAAAGGAAAAAGATAACTTGTTCCTTACTTTACTCTTAAATAAGACATTCAGTGGATAAGGGGGTGAAAAACAAACACTCCTTCAGGAGTCTCTTCTGTTTTAAAGTGTCTCCTGGAGTCCCCATGAGCTATAATGAGAGTTAGATGCTCTCATCAATGGGGAACTGGCTTGGCTGTGTAACCCTAGGAAACCGCAGCTTCAGCAGTGAAGTCCAAAAGAGGTAGAAAACTTTCAAGGTAATGGAAAAGTTCAGAGGCTGAGCTGCCAACTAGAAACCAGACAACAAAGTAACCCGAAAGGAGAGTGGAAGTAGCTGGTGGTGCCAGGCTAAGTGAAAATCCAGGAACGCTGGCTTGCATCAGTGGGGAGAACACATCTTTAATGTACAGTATTCAGATTCCCTCTAAAAAAACATGGGTTCATTTATATGGCTTGTTCTTCTATTTTTTTAAATATTCACTTGTATATTTTAATCTCTGAGCTTTTTACCCTAAGATATAAGAAAATGGATTCTTCTCATTTCTTTTGTGAGACATTCATTGATGAATGCCAAGCAAGCTTTAAGTTTAATAAAGGTCATTTCTTAAAAATACAATTGTTCTTCAATTGCTTTTTGGTGCTTCCATATTTTCTTTTGTGGTTTTATGCATTGTTTACTCTACTTTAATTAATATATTTATCTGCATATTGTCATTTTTTTATCCAAAAAGAAATAATTTTGCTTAAGGACCTTACACCTTATTGTAGGAAACTATCTGTTAATATTTTAATAATCATAGCGAAAATACCCAGAAGTTACTGAGAAACACTAAATAAACTGGGTAATCAGGAATGGGGCCTCAAGGTCAACAGGAGGGCACAGTAACTTGGGCGGGGAGTGAGGATCAAGCCTCCCGTGGGACTGGAAAGGATAAGTTGGAACCAAAAGGGTCTGCATTTGTAATCTGAGGTCTGTCACTCAGAGGTGCCTGTATTTTTTCATTTTAAACTATTTCTCAACTTTTTGTGTTCCTCATTAAAAGATTTTTAGTGTTTTTTCATTACTTACTGCAATAAAAACATCTCTTTACTTTGGTATCTATTCATTCAATTAACTTTTTTGATACCAACTCAATGCCAAGCTAAGAATGGACGATACAGCAATGAAGAAGGCAAAGTCCAAGGGAGACACAGTGCACGTTTTGTGAGTCAAGGGGGAGAGTTAGGTATCAATAGTAGAGCCATTTTCTTTCTTTTATGGTGTATTTAATTGGTATAAAGAAAAAATAAAAGGAGCTTAGATATCTCAAGCATTTGCTAAATTAACGTCATTCCTGTCACTTCTTTTTAGAAACCCTGACACAATCTTTGCTTCTGCCCCACTGAGACGTCTGCAGGCTATTCATTAAGCAGTCTCTCTCTGTGGGTCGGTGTCCCTCACTTTTCCCCACTTGTCACCACCCACATTCTGTCATGCCTTAAGTAGGAGCTTCCTGCTCCTCTCACTTGCACTCCCTGTGAGCCTTCCAATTATTTATTCATCCTTTTTTTTTTTTTTTGCTTTTTTTATTGTTGTTCAAGTACAGTTGTATCCATTAGTCCCCCACCCCAGCCATCCCCACTTCCCACACTTGATCCTACCCCTCCTTGGTTTTGTCCATGTGTCCTGTATAGATGTTCCTGAAAACTCTTCCCCCTTTTCCCCTCATTATCTCTTCCCACCTCCCCTCTGGTTACTGTCAGTTTGTTCTTAATTTCAATGTCTCTGGTTATATTTTGCTTGCTTGTTTGTTTTGTTGATTAGGTTCCACTTACTGGTGAGATCATATGGTATTTGTGTTTCATTATGTGGCTTATCTCACTTAGATTAATGCTCTCCAGTTCTATCCATGCTGTCGCAAAGGGTATGAGCTCCTTCTTTCTTTCTTTCTTTCTTTCTTTCTTTCTTTCTTTCTTTCTTTCTTTCTTTCTTTCTTTCTTTCTTTTGGTCAGGGCTCCTCTTAATCTTCTTACCCCTGTTCCAAATCCCCCTCATAAATTTCCACTCTACCTTCTTTTCTCCTCTCAATCATTTGCTTTACTTTTAAATATTCCTTAATGTGCCTGTCTACAAGTTGATCAGAGCTTACCACTGCTACGGAATTAATACAAAGATTGAGAACAAGCATTTTTCCCCCATGGCTTTTCTTTATTAAACCATAAAAACAGAGTTTATCCTGGCCTAAGTGACAAAGAGAAAATCATCAGGATCCTATACTATTTATAAGTGTCATAAGTGTATCATAAAATCAAATTTGCTCTTTCAATTCTGGGAATACCAAGTGGATATACTTTTCCTATTCCTAAACTAGGTGTAACTACAAACCTGGGCATTATATGCAAAACAAATATAAGATATAAGAAATTCTGGAAGATGGGAAGAAGAAGGCTGATTGGCTAGAGAACTCAGGACCCGAGAGAAAAAATAATGAATAAAATTAACACACTTCTAGCAAGACAGAGAAAGGAAAAAAGAGAAGACGCAAATTATCAATATCAGGAGTAGACCAGGATATATCACTATAGACCATAGTGGCACCAAATGCACAGTAAGGCAATTCTATTAACCACTATACCATATAAATTTGACATCCTAGACAAAACGCACTAATTTCTCAAAAAACACAAATAGCACAACACTTCCAATGTAAAATAATTCATTTGAATAGGCTTATAATTATTTTTAAATTGAATTTATAGTTTTAAACCCCCCAAATTAAATCACCTGGTCCAGATTGTTTCAATGAAGAATTCTTTGTAAAGAATAAATAACACCAAATTCTATATAATCTCTTTTAAATAATAGAAGAGGAAAAAATACTTTCTAAATCATTTTATGAACCTGGTATTACCCTATACTAAAATCAGACAAAAAATTTAAAAAAAAAAACAGAAAACTATAGATGAATATCTTTCATGAACTTAGACACAAAATCTTAATACAAATAATAGCAAATAGAATTCAGCAATCTGTATAGAAAAATATACACCATGGCTAAGTGAAATTTATTCCAGGGAGGCCAAGTGGGTTTAACCTGGAAATTAATCAATTTCATCTACATATTTAACAAAATAAAGGAAAAAAGTCATACAATTACACAATACAGAAAAAGTATGTGACAAAACTGAGTTCCATTCATGATTAAGAAGTCTCAAAAAACAAAGCTGAAATAGAAAGAAATTTCCTCAATTTAATAAAGATCATTTACAAAAAATGAAATGGCAGCACTATTCTTAACGGGGAAAGACTGAATGTTCTCCCTTGCCCCCTAAATTGGGAATAAGACAAGCTTGTCCACTCCCATCAGTCTTATTCAACCATGCTTGAAGCTCTAACCAGTGTAATATGGCAAGACAAGAAAATAAAAGCTGTACAAATTGAAACAGAAAAAATAAAACTAGGCTTATTTATAGGTGGCATTATTGCCTACATGGAAATTCTCAAGCAGTATACAAAACAACCTCCCAGAATTCAAAAGTGAATTCATCAAGGTCACAGAGTATAAGACACACAGACAAAAATTAATTGTTTCCATACAGTAGCAATGAACACACGAACACAGAAATTTAAATTATGCTGCCATTTCAATTATTTAAAAAATTAAATAATTAGGTGTAAATCTAACAAAACATGCCCCAGTCTTAATAATTACACAACATTAATGAAAGATATCAAGGTCTAAAGGAACCAAGAGACATACCATGTTCGTGAATTAGAAGATTCAACAGAGAAAAGATGCCAATTCTCCCTAAATTGATATACAGGTTCAATGTAATTCTTATCAAAAAAACAATAAGATTTTTCATAACTATAGAATAGAGGTTTGAAATAGCTAATACAATTTTGAAAAAGAAATTTTTCAAAAAATTTCAGTCTACACAATTTAAGATTTACTATACAGCTATAATAATTAAAACACTGTGTGTTTTGGGCAAAGGGACAGTTACTTTGATCAGTAGAACAGAATAGAGAACCCAGAAACACATCTACACAAATATTTTTGTGTACAATTTATTTCTGACAAAGATACAAAAACAATTCAAGTGAGTAAAGATAGCCTTTTCAGAAACAAGTGATTCTATAGCAGTTAGATATCTGCAGACAAACCAACAAAAAGAAAAAGCAGAAAACTAAACGACAGACAAAAAACCCTCAATCTAAGATACCTCATTAAAAAAATAACTCCAAATGGATTACGAGCTTAAATATAAGTGTGAAACTCTAAAACTTTTTTTATATCTGAAACTATTGCAGCTGTCCCCCATTCTTTCCCTTCTGCCCCCTCCACTCAGCCCCTGCCCCTCCTCCTACCTTTCCCACACTGTTGTCTGTGTCCATGGGGTATGCAAACATGCACAGAAACCTCTAAAACATTGAGGGAAAAATGCAGAATAAAATTCTTGGGATAAAGTGCTAATGAATGAATTCTTAGATTCTTTTGACAGCAAAGGAATGATCCATAAAAGGAAAATTGATAAATTGAACTGTATGAAAATGAAAATTTTTTCTCTGAGAAACCCTGTTAAGAGGATAAAAAGACAAACTACAAACTGAGAGAAAATCTTTGCAAACCACACATCCAACAAAGGACTAGTATCTAGAGTGTACAAAGAAACCTCAAAATTCAGTAGCAAAACAAAACAAAATCCATGCGATCCAATTAAAATATGGGCAGCAAAAGACAGGAAGTGACATTTCACTGAGGGACATACACAGATAGTAAATAAGCACAACAAAAGATTTCAACACCAGTAGCCATCAGGGAAATGCAAATTAAAACTATAATTTAATACCATTACGATGATCAGAATTGCGACTTATTTTTTTTTTAAATAGCAACATCAAATGATGGCAAGTATATAGAGAAACTTGTACGTTGCTGGTGGGAATGTGAAATGATGAGGCCACTCTAGAAATGTTGTGGCAGTTTTTATTTAAATATACTAAATGTGTAACTATCACACAACCCAGCAATTACACTCCTGGGTTTTTATCCTAGAGAAATGAAGACTTAATGTTCACACAAAAGCCCGTTTGTAAATGTTTGTAGCTGTTATTCATAATACCAAAACCTGGAAACAACCCAGGTGTACTTCAATGGAGGAGCTGTTCAACAAACGAAGGTACAGCTATACCACGAACTAATACTCAACAATAAAAAGGAAAAACTATCATTACATGTAATAGCCTGGATTAATATTCAGAGGATTTTAATAAAAATAAAAACTCAACTCCAAAATGTTATATACTATATGATTCTTGAACCACTTATAATATGTAGATACTTTCTTGAAATAAAAAATATTGCAGAAATGGAGACCAGATTAGTGGTTGTCAATGGTTAAGGAGAGGTCCCAGTTAAGAAGGAAGCAGATGTGGCTCTGAAAGGACAGCGCGCAGCACCCTTGTGGTGATGGGAATGCTCTGCATCTTGACTGCAATCATGTCAATATCCTGGTTGCCGCAGTATAATATTGTTTTGCGGGATGTGTCCTATTAGGGGAGACTGGGTAAAAGGTCTCACAAAGTACGTGAGATCCGTTTGTGTTATTTCTTACAATCACATGTGAATCTATAGTTATCTCAAAAAATTCAATTAAAAACCAAAATTTATATACCTAAAACAAAATAGTTTCTATTCAAAAGATAATTTTCCATGCACTAAATACATAAAAGTCACGGCTTCAGATACAGTTCAGTTCGTATAAGCATTCCTCAAATAATGCAAATGTTTAATAACCAAAGTACCAACCTAGAGAAAATGTCCACTCGCTGCAGAAAGCCAGCAAAGGCTTCAGTGGTTTGCGAGGGAAAAGAATTAACAAGCTGTATGATTTTAAAACCTCTGAATACTACTTAGAAACAAAGAGCTTTTCCTGCTACATAAATTGGGCAATTGTATAGTGTTTTTTTTCTCTTGAGAAACATACGCAGTCTTCCCTAGAACAGCCAGTCAATTAAAAAGACCTTAAAAAAAGGCTTTCTTCTTTTGCCTAACTTTGTGAAGTGAAATTTTAAAAACACTTATAAATGTATGACTTAAATTATTGTTTATAGAGATAGTCCTATTTTATAATGCTTTATGCAAGGATAAAAAACACTTCTCAAAGCAACAGAACACTATGCAGTTATGTAACAGTCCCAAAACACCTCTATCATTTTGTTCATTATCTGTTGTTTTTTTTCCTTTTTAACACCTCAGTGCAAAGAAGCATTTATCTGTGCTATTTGCTTACTCACATGGAGGTTTTAGGAAAAGAAAGGTTTAAAAAACAAAACAAAACAAAAAACAACAATCTAAGTAAATTCAGCATCATGTCTTGAATCCCTGAACACCATTTTCTGTGCAAAGCTATTAGCTTACTATTTTTCATGAAAGCTGAAAGCACATTATGGAGCTATCTTTTGTCAGTCAAGCATTTCTACCACATTTTGACTTAGTAGGCCTAAGGGTTACCATGGTAACTAATTAACTCCTGGATCCTGAATGCATTAGACTCCATAGCAGAGAGACTGTTTACATTTTGTAAAATGCTTTTGTTCTAAATAAATTAAGAGACTATGCTAGATGCCTTAAATCTTAATGCAAATTAACTCACCTCTCATTAAACTGTTTATTGGAGTTTTTAAACTCAGTCTTAGAATTAACAGGCTTTACTTTCACTTTTGACTAGCTCACTCTAAACCATAGTTAAAATGTTGTTTCTCCTTTTTTTGTTTTTAAAAATGTCATAATGTTTGTTGTTTAATAAGCTTAATCTATATTCTTCCACATCCAAAGTCATGTTTCTAGTGAATTTCAATAAAAATTTAAATGCAAATGATATCTGTCTTGTTATTTTACTATAACAATTTTAACAATATATGCAATTCATTAAAATAATATATTTTTAAAAAACAACTTACAGTTTCTAATTATACAGTATTTGAGACAATATGAATCAATCAAGCTTGTTTTATTTTCTAATTTCCATCCAATATACTGAATTGTCACATCAATTTATCTAAAATAAAAAAATAATAATTTTTGAATTCTATATTTTATACCTGTAGACATTCTAAATGCCTATATTTATAATATAAAGAGTTGCTAAAATAAAAAGAAAAAGAATTTAAGTCTCTTTTATCTTTATGATATTGTCCCATTTTAACATGAGAAAAAAATCCTAAATGTCAACAAATAACCTGTTTATGGGGAAATAATAAATTTGACAATTATTTAAATCCATTTGTTATTCACATGAATTTATTTAATAAATTATCAAAATAATTATATTGTATACTTTTATAACTTTGCTGTAATATAAATCAGAAAAAATAAAAATATTATCACTACTTAATACACATCTTGTAAAATAAATTTCACATCCCTCTCTGAGTAGTATAAATTTCACATCTTGATATTAAGGCAAACAATAAGAAGTATTTAACAGGAAAAAAACACAGGTGGTGCTCTTCACCAGAATCTCTTACAGCAGAAACTTAGACGCCCCTCAAATCCATACAACCACAACCATTACCTTTTCCACTAAATCTGCTTCTTTTGTGTTATTCCTTTATCCGTTTATGGAACCTCACCCATCCCCTTAACCCAGAACCTAGAAATGATTTCTTCTACCACCCCCAACACACACATCCAAAAGGTCGCAAACGTTTTAAAGGCTTTCTTCTTTGTTTTCTCTCCATTTCCTGTTCCCATTGTCTTAGCTCAGGTTGTATTCTCCTCCTTCCAGTAAAATATCCTCCTAACTGTTCTTCTCATCTCCAAAGTTGTCCTTCACTCACTAACTTATGTCTTTATTAAGATCCTTCCATTCCAGTGCATCTAATATTTCAATACTTACTGAAGACTATAATGTTCTATACTCCTAGCTGCTGAAAATACACTGAGTTTGACACTGGCGTTCCACCCTAGCCATCCCCAGCCACAGGCAGCCCTCTGTTTCCATGAAGCGCCCTCCTTCTGTGCAGGACCGCCCTGTGCTGCAGCCCCTCATGTAGGAGCCCACCCTCCAGCCCTGCTGTAGTCTCCAGAAACAGCCTCCGTGACCATTATGAGTGAGCTCATTCGTAAGATTTTGATGACTAGCTCAAAGAAAAATGATAAGTAGTCAAAAGGAGATGACACAGATGAAAAACACGTACATGAAAGCAAATGCTTCAAAAAGAGGTATGAATTAAGTGAGGTAGGAATGTAAAGGAAAAAGTGAAGAGTAGGCCAAAGAGCAGTTTTCTAAAGCCCTAGATAATTTCAATGCTTGGCGAATGAAGGGAAACCAAGAAATTCTGCTCTTCCAGAAAAATACTAAAAGCCTTATGATGAAACAATGGTCCTTTATTCTCTGACACAGGTATCTATTTCATGCCATTCTACCAGCTCTCCATTCAACCAAGAATCCACACACTCATCACATTGCCCTCAAATTCCATGCTTTCTCCTGACGTACGTTTTCGCATATGCTGGCTGATTCCTCAGCTTTAGCTCCTCACCCCTTATGTTCCTAGATATTTCTTTTTTCCCTTCAAGATTCAGCTCCAATGTCACCTTCACTAGTGAAGACTTCCTTGATCATTTGCCTGTCTCCCAACCACATGCAAAGAACATTTGGGTCACTTCTCTATAGAATTTATATTTAGTGAAGTTTATATTTATTTCACTCTCACTAATATTAAAAATTGAAAATAACCTAAACAGGCAACTATATAAGAATGTATAAGTAAATTATGATAAAACAGGGAAGGAAAGCCAACCAAAGAATGTTTAATTGCATAGGGCAATATTATTATAATATTAAGGAAGAAATAGAATAGAATATTTTATGAATAATTTTTTTTAAATGTTAAAATGTGCACATTAAAAAGATTGAAATAAGATATATTAAATGCTATAGTGGTTATCACTGGATAACAGGTTTATGAGTAAATTTTATTTTTTTCTCCTATTGTATTTTCTAATCACTAGACATTGAATAAATATATTGAATTAACAGAGTGCTAGATTGAACCAATCCATCCATCCATATATTCACTCATCCATCATTGAAAAAGGCAATTCCAACAGCTTTGTGCAGACATAACCTAAGTTATGCCTTATTTCTGCCCCACATCACTGAGATGCATGGTACCAGAATCTTCAATCCTGGCTTATCAGACAGAGGAAGATTGTCTCCAGATAGCATGCTTTCAGAACTTGGGCACACAATCATAGAGAAATGTGAGCTCTCGTAAATGAATGCACATTTCATAGACTCTGAAAGCTTGCCCTACCATGGCATTGTGACTACTAATGCCCTTCAAAAAAAATGAGATATTCATTATATTCAGGTCATACTGACATTTTCTTATTACAGGAAAAAAGTCACTTTCAAGTCTCCATTGAAAAGTCAGAGAAAAACTTTATAAATTCTATGTAAAACCAGTTCCCCCTAACTCATATTGATTTTTTTTCTCCTTTACCTTGTTTATTCTTATGGACATTTTGGAATAGAGGTTGGTATGTTCAGAGCACAGAGAGGATGTTACAAAGACCCTCGAGTGCCGATTTTGGGTAAGAAAGGTTTCCATTTGATATCTGGAGCTCTCAAGCAGTGCAATGGAGATCCTCTCCCACGCCCCTACCCTGTTGGTAGAAAAGTCATAAAGATTACTAAATTGTAAAAATAAATGTAGGTAAGATTTGTCATTGACTTTTGCTGATAACCATGTGAAGAAATGGTAATAAGGACCATTGTGTACCTCATATAGTGCAGTGATTTTCAACAGGTGTGCCACGACAGGCACGCTGGATTGTTGCAAGAATGTTTAAAACATGCAACACGTCACTATTTAGTCAGAGGCACTGACCTCTTTTCCCTTAGATTGTCAAATTAAAAAATGACAATAGCCAACAGCTGTCCAGTGTAAATGAATCAAAATTATACCTATTTTCGTCAGATTGGCAAAAAATATATATTTTTGGTGTGCTACAGAATTTTAGTGATTAGTTTATGTGTGCCATAAGATGAAAAAGATTGAAAATCACTGATATAAAGCATCATGACTGTGGATTGTCCAGATGCTGTTAATCTGAAAGCATATATTTTTAAAAGTACTGAATGTTTAATACTTAACAGTTGGGTGTAGAGAGGTTTGAAGAACCATCACCCCTCTGAATGGAATTTTTCTTTCTCCTTGAGCCACCAGCAACTGCCTACATTCCATACCCTGAAAGAGAGGGCTTGGAGAAAAGCTGCCAAAGACACACATGGAAGAATCTGTTGCTAAAAGGCAGCAAAGCAGCAGGGCAGTCACCTTCTTTCAATGACAGCTCCATTATCACACTGATTGATTGTTTAAATAAGAGAGAAGACGACAAAAAGGAAAGAAAATCTCTCATTTTTTTCCTACAGGCTAAGCAACTTGTAAATAGAATTCCTTAGTAAGTTTACCACAACACAAAATAATGACTACAGGTCGTGGTGTCACTCATAAAGAAAAATCCTTGCATTTTTTTTTCAACATTTTGTCACTTAAAGACAGTCAAAAGTTTCTTCATTGCCCTAGACATCATTTTATTTTGCTAGCTGTCATGTTTGTAGATAGACCACTGATCTGCAGTATCTGAGAAAAAAATAAGCCACACAATTCTTTCCTGCAACCAAAAAACCTCACAAATTTTTTAACTGATTTTTCAGAGTAGAGTGATTTATTTTCCAGAAATGAAGCCTTAAATGAGCTTCACAGCTCAGTCTATGAAAGCACATAGACTCACAGAGATAGCGTATGCCTCATTTTTTCCTGCCTGCGTGGGTCCTCTGAAGACACTAGCCCAAAGCCTCGGTAAAAACTGAAAGGCACACTGTGACTGGAGTCCTTGATCTTCCAGGAATAGGGCAAAAGGATCAAGAGAGAAACCACACAGGCATAATAGTCAACCCTGAAGGTTACAATGCTTGCTTGCTGTGTGAGTTGTGGTTGTTAACTCACCTTCTCTGTTAGCATTCCCCCACATACAAAACAAAGAAGGCCCTGTTGCTTAATGCTTTCCAAACTCAACAAGGAATCATATCAAATAACAAATTCCATTTCATGAAGCCCTTTGAGGTCTTTCAGAATAGTAAATCTCCAAGTACAAAGCGTCATGAAAAGCCAGTGACAGATTTGCAGTCAGCTGGGAAGGTACAGAAGGGAGAGGTGTGTGGTTTTCTTTTTCTGAGAATATTCTATGAACAGAGGCTGTAAGAAGAGACAAAAGGTATGCTTTTGTAGTGAGAATATCAAAGGCGAAGGCGACGGATTTTAATTTTATAATTCACAAATAAGGTGTCCGCAGGCCTGCGGTTATTAGAAAGAACAAAGGAAAGCAAATACTGACCTCATCTCTTTAAAATTCCAAAATCTCTTCTTACATGGGAATGGAGACTTCATTTTTTAAAGTTTTTTTTGCAAGTGGCTCTTCCTAGTTTTTAAGAGGCTTTTATTTTTATTTTCTTTTAAAAAAGGTCTGGATGGGCCAAAGCTAGCTTACCATGTACACACACACACACAACAATTTAGCATTTCCCTACATGTGATATATCTCGTTTTTCATTCTCGAGACATCTGCATGCAACTGTTAAAAATATGTTGTTCAGGCTCACAGTCTTTTGTAGATCAGTTATGTCAACTCCTAAGAGACATTACTAAACAACCAAAGAAAGTATGGCCAGGCAACTACTGCCAACGGTCTGGACTGGCAGAGCCGAAATGCCTTTCCACTCCTATTGTACTGAAAAGGGAACTGGGTTTAGTCAGAGGACCTGATTTCCAATGCTGATTATTCATTATACCTTAGCCAGCCACATAATTTCATTTGCCTGTAGGAAGAGAAGTTTATTTCCTATGAAAAGAGAAGTTTAACTAGGTAAGCTCCAAGACTACAACCAACTCAAGTTATTTGTGATTCTAATATGCACAGATGTTTTTTGAGTCACACTACCAGAAAACTCATTACCACTATGGATATGTATGTTAACATTAATGTATGATATCCTACAACTACAGTTTTAGGTTTTTGTCCTATATAATACTCCCCTTCTCCAAAAAAAGAGAGACCCCTTTCAGATAGGTAATATATTAAAATTAACTGGCCACCTATGACCCCATTTGAATGAGTTTATCAGGTTCTTTCTAAAGAGCACATCACTTCTCTTTTAGTCACTCTCATATTTTTTACTAATTAAAAAGTAATTAGATCAAATCATTGTTTTAATTACAATATCAGAAATTACTGTGTATATATAGTAAATCTTGTCATTTGGGATATTGTTTTCAGAAAATCATGAAATCTTTATGTTCTAAAGGCCCCGTAACTTAGTACTTACTGCTGCCCTTCTGAATGTAGTGGCGACTGGCACAGAAAGGAATCCCAGAGCTCAGTTTTACTAGCCTACATGACTAGACTGTGGTGTTCAATATTAGAGTATTCTATTTCTAGTATCAGTCCTATCTCCATGGGAAAACTGAAGAAAATCAGATTTTATATGAGATCTGTCCAGAAAAATTCCAGCCATTGTTAATATAATGAGAACAGTTTACGTGACATCAATGGCAGCCAAGGAGAGTGGACTGGAATGCACATGGGTAAACAATGACAACTTCACTGTACTAGAGGGGTCAGTAGACACCACTGAGTGAGTATGTGTGCTGTGTGGCCATCAGATTCAAAATGACTGAACAAGTAGAGCAATGAATCTGCATCAGATTTTGTATTCAGCTTGAACATTCCTCCATGTAAACTATTTGGATGATCCAGAAGGCCGCAGCTATGGGCAACTGGTGATTGGCAGCTTCATCACGACACTGCACCTGCTCATGCATCACATCTCATGCAGAGTTTTTGGCAAAACATCAAATCATCCAGGTGACTCGGCCCCCCTACAGCCCACATTTGGCACCCTGCAACTTCTGCCTTTTTCCAAAACTAAAATTACCTTCAAAGGGGAAGAAATGTCAGATCATCGATGAGATTCAGGAAAATATGATGGGACAGCTGATGGCAATTGGGTAAACTGTGTATGTGAAGTCCCAAGGTGTCTACTTTGAAGGGGACTGAGGCATCACTGTTCTATGTACAATGTTTCTTATATCTTGTATCTTCTTCACTAAATGTCTCTGTATTTCATATTATATGCCTGGATACCTTCTGGACAGAACTCAAGTGACAGAAGAGAACAGAATAAGATACAGAGCACTGAAGAAAGATGGAAATTTCAAGTATTAAAGAAACAGTGGCATAAGGAAAAATATTAATAAAGGACTTTGAGATTGCTTTAGTGAATGGGCACACACGCATAGTCACACACACAAGAGACAAAGCATGATGTCAACACTTAAGTGGCCATCACCTTAAAATAGACTGCTATAGACGTAGTTTGGTATACTTGAAGCACACGTCAAACACAAACCAAAAATCTATAAGATATACAAGAAAAAAGAAAAAGTAACCCAAATGCAACACTACAGAAAGTCATCAACATATAAGAAAGCAACAGAATAAGGAACAGAGAAGAACTACAAAAGCAATTATAAAACAATTACTAAAATGGCAATCTATAAAGACCTATCAATAATTATTTTAAATGTAAATGGCTTAAATGTTCCAATCACAAGATGCATAAAGAAGAAGTGGTGCATATAACAATGGAATATCACTTGGCCATAAAAAATGAAGTCTTACCATTTGTGACAATGTAGATGGAACTAGAAAGTGCTTTACTGACTTAAATAATAGACAGAAAAATACAAATACCATACGATGTCACTTATATGTGGAATCTACAAAACAAAGTGAACAAAGAAAACAGACCCAGACCCATAGATACAGAGAACAAGCTGATTATTGCCAGATGTGGGGAGATTGGGAGGCTGGGTGGAAAGGTGAAGGAATTAAGAAGTACAGATTGGCAGTTACAAAATAGTCATGGAAATATCAAGTACAGCATAGGGAATATGAACAATAATACTGTAATAACTACATATGGTGTCAGGTGGATGCAAGGCTTATTGAAGGAATCACTTTGTAAGTTATATCATGTCTAATCATTGTGCTATACACCTAAAATTAATATCAACTATAATTAAATTTTTTTTAATTTTTAAAAAGAACATATTTGAGAGTTATCAAACAATTTTTTCAGCTTTGCTACATGCAAGTAAATGGCTTCCAGCACACTGGATCTTCACATTTGGGAAGCATGCCTTGAACAAACAAGGTTTATCATAAAGGAAATAAAAGAACAACTGGTAACACCAATAACCTTGATGATCACACAGCAGATGGTAGGCTCATAACAGAGACAAAACAACACGCTGCATGTCCTCTGGATCATCTTAAATACTGGGGAACCAGCTGCTATGAGAGGGAGGCTATGATGCTTCTTCACAAGTGTGATCAGAACAGTATCCATTTCTAACACTGCACATCTGGTTCTCCTTTGTCCATGCTTTCTGCTAACAAATGCCATGTTATATGTGATGATGGGCAAATTCTCTCTCTTCTACAGATGCACTGATTATCCACATTCCCTCTAAGTATCACTGTATCTGTAGCTCGGAAACACATAATCATCACAATAATAACTAAAATATGTTGAGCGGTTTCCATGCACTAGACTACTATCCACTGCGTACCTGGTACTGTGTACTGTGCTAAGAGTTCTGTATGTATTATCTCATTTAGTCTACCGAACCACCCCGTCCTCTTAATACAATTACAATCCTCATTTTACTGAGGAGGAAAGTGGGGATTTCAGTGGTTAAGTTACTTGGACAAAATCAAAGCCAAGTCTCTCTTATTCCCTTTCATTGACTCTTAAACCCTAAACTCTTCTTTTTTTCTATATATATATTTTTTTTCTACGAAATGTGTGTGTGTGTGTGTGTGTGTGTGTACTAGACAGGGACTACTCAATAATTCTGGAGTCAGAGAGGAGAAAATCCGTATTCAGTCTTGAAATCACACAACTTGTATCAGACAGAGTTAGCGGCAGGAAATAGTACTCATCTCAGAGACCTGAATGAAGAGATTGTTCACAGATCATTGGCAGGGTTAATGCGTGATGGAAGGAGGCTGACGCTCACAGAGCGGAGGGAAACCAAGACCAAAGGAAGATGGGAGGAAAACGGTGTTACTGGAGCTGATGGAAGTGGAAAAGAAAGAGGAGCTGTAGCTGTGTAAGGTCAAGGCAGGAGCGCAAGGAAAGCAGGGTCAAAATACCCTGATGTCTTTCCTTCCTTTTCCCCTTTTTGCCAGTGCTTTCCATTGCAGACCCAACTGAAAACCATTCAGCAAGGGAACCAAGATGATAGAGTCTTTAGAAGCCAAGCTCTTTAGAAACACATTTCAGCACACACAGTGGAGAATGGATCCGGAGAGACACACCAACACTCTTGTACATGAAGGATCTGGAGCCCATGTTCCTGCCTCTGTGCTGAGATTGAAGTCAAGGTTAAAAGTCTAACACTAACCTGATAGTCAAAAACAGTTAACACTTTTCAGATTGTGGCCTTTAAAAATTACCATACCTTCCTGCCCTACATATTTTTTGTTCCCTTAGATATGCCCTTATGTTAACCAAATGCCACAGGTTAACATTATTTCAGAAAGACCAAAAATCTGCATACAGCAGAAGAAATTCTCCTGCCTTGGAAGCATCACCCATAGTCTTCAGGCTGTGTTCTTCCTGATACAGAAACCCCAGAAGTCAGGTTCTACATAAATGATGTAAGATACAGTGATGCAATTGTAGCAGAAACATGAAAGCTACAATAAATAAACAAAGAGTTGTATAAGGAGATATGGAATGGAAGAGGCCGAGGGGTAGAATTACATTATAAACAGGCCAAAGAACGTTATACTTATCAATTGTGACTAAATCAAGTTCAGGTCCCCTTGGCACTACTAGAGACAAAGATAAACCAAATGAGAGTGACAAAAAATGTTTTAGGAATTGATCTGTCAAGATTCACATCAATATTAAAATACTGCTTCCATTTTCAGGAGATATAAAAATAGTTCAAATCAGTATTTACTATTTTACATCATAGTTCTAACATTTTAGATAAAAAGAATCAATAAATCAGTCCCTGAGTCAGGCATTCAATTAAGTAGTGTGATTCCCGAATACCCTCAACGGTGATATTTAAGAAAAAATTAATGTTACCTTATTAGATCATGTCAGGCTTTTCTTTTTTAATCTTGAGAATGACTCTAAGTAAGTTTTCACTGGTAAACATAATGTATGAATCAACAAAATTGGGTAAATAAACAAAACAAACACCTTGTGGAAAACATTAACAGCCATGTATTGAAACTACACATGCCAACTTGGGCATTCTCTATGACCCATTAGTTTTCTTCAACAGGAAATGAATTATGTTGCCATTTCATAATTCTCTCTAAATCATTTATGCAGGTGTCAAGGATGCATTTGACACAATTCAGAACCTCATACTGCCTTTAAATAAAACATGTAAAATGTGGGGCATAAATGGGGAATTGCTGTGGATTGAAATACATGTAAATAAAAGTGGCAACTTTTGAGGAACCAAACATGAAGTGTTCTTGGGGACTTATGGCTTTGCCAAGGATATGTTTATTGTTGCTTTTCTTTTTCTTTGGATTTAGATTTGTCTTTTAATGTTGAGATATATTCTGATAGATTTTTTTAAAGAAAATTTGAAGACTAATGTGCCATTGCTATTTTCTACTCTGAATTCCTACAAAAAATCTACAGCAAAGCAATTTGTTGCTCCCACATTACATATTTATGATTATTATAAACATGAAGTAGAAAATATTAATTTTGTTTTTTCTCTTATTTACTTATTTCTTTCTTGACACTATCACAGAAGTCCCCATTTTCCCCTCCTGCTTGCCTCCGTCCACCCTCACCCCCCTTTCCCTCTGGGAAAGATGATTTTCAAATGATCATCTGCAATCTAACATCTTTGCTTTTGGACTTGTTTCAGCTATAAAGTCCTACATACATTTCCAAGTCAAGTTGGTTAAAAAATACTTTTAGGAATCTTTTAGCTCCTCTGCAACAATTAATTTTGAAATGTAACATCATTTTCCAGCTGTAATTTTTCTAGCATGTATGACTGAGAATCACCCCAAAAATGCTCTCTGATTCCACTGTTACAACTTGCTCAGATCTTTGTATTAGCAAGCTTTAAAAAACAGTCTAAAACTTCCCTTTAAAATGCAGATTTTCAACCTGACAGTACTGTAAATAGCCTAAAAAATAGTATATTAGGCATGAAAAGTGTTTCTAATATTTTAGAAAGCAATGTGGCATCCATGGCCTCACAGGATCCTTCCAACAATCTTCTGAGGCAGAAAGAGCAGCTGATAAGAACTAATTTTGCAGTTAAGGAACTGAGGCTCAAATAGGTTAATATCTTGTCCATTTAATTAATTGGGCTGTGGTGAGGACAGCAGACACAACATGGGGTACCCCCAACATGGCTTCCTGGCAGGATGGAGCTCAATTTAGAGGAGAAGAAGGCTCCAGGCACACCTGCCTCCCTGAATCATGGAAAACTCGGTGGTCAAACTCTGACTGTCTCTTGAGAGCCTGATATGGTAAACGCCTAGATTTTCTAGGCCAAGATAATAAGGAACCCTTTCGGGATTGTCTTTCCCAGGTGCTCAGAATGTCATGGAGTTATTGCTGGTTAATTCCTTTGCTTTTTAAATCCAGTGTTTTTAATTGTGGACTCTAAGTCAGGACTCTAGATTTTATACCTGTTTGGGCCACTGACTTGGTATCTTATCTTGAAAAATGAACTTGACCTCTCTGCTTACCTGGAGTAAGGGTGATCTCTCAGAAGTGGTGTGCAAAATCTTTTGTTATAATTGCTCTATTCCATCCCTGCAGAGGAAACTGCTATGTCAATTACAGATTAGGACTAGGTTAGAGGCCAGTAAATCTTAAGCAGGGTAGGTGGAGATATTGATCAAGAATGACTTTCTTAGAAAGGTACATAGCATCAGATATATATAGCATCAGAAAATGCATTCCATGGGCTGTCGTCAGTATGGCAGCCCCTCTGGAAATGTCGATGCCTAACAATGATGGAAAAAATTTAGAGTTGCTTGTGAGCTTACTGATTTCACTGAAAACAAAAACACAAAACAAAACTGCGAAGCATTCTGGGGGTGGGGGGAAGCAGCAGGCAAGATTTCAAAGGATATTTCGATTGCCCAAGTCAATGCTTCCTGTTCAGCATGGCTAACCACATGGGTTAGTCATTATCATATCTTCCTATTATCCTCTCCACACCAACCAATTATTTACCAGATGAAACAATCTCTATTATACATCAAGTAAAAGCATTTGGCTGCCCTGTGTTTTCTCTAATTCTGGGTGGGCACAGTTATAAAGAAACAATTTAATATGTGGGAATAGCATTCATTTGCAATAGGTTATGAAGGTGCCACAGAGCCTTTGCTGGTAATAGAGCGTAGATGATTTTGCTGCAGACCATAGGGAATGATTTATGAATGATGCCTGCAGAAACGACCAGGGCTGGCCTCCCAATTAATCAAATTCCAAAGCACCTTTACAAAGGATGCTGTTCTGGTCATTGGAAGCTCATTAGTCGAAGACGACCTGTAGTTTTTAAATAGCCTTAAAAGAAACCACATAATGAAAATAATCTATCGGCTAGGAAATAATGAGTACTATCTCTTAATGAGAAAGCAAACCCAGTGGTATGTTTAATACAAATAAAGTCGACCCCAAATCTGCATAAATTGTGGAGGAACTGTAATATATATTTATAAAATAAGAAATGACCTTGTCTGAAGAGGTACTAAAATGAAATAGCCAGTTTCCTTATTACTTTCTCCTATGAGAAGCATTTATTCTTTCCCTTTGTTTTAAAAATTAATTTCATTGTGTTGAGATAATGTAAGTAGTCTTTTGGTATACTTTTGGATATATCATAAACGAAACCTAATTAAGAACGTTGTTTGGTAAGTTAGGAGCTCTACTTCATCAATGAATGTTGCAGAGGAAATGCTAGTGAGAGAGCTGGTGACAGCTCCCAGATGACACAGCAATCAGGAGCTGGAGCACCCACTTCTCATCTGGCTTAATCCTGAATTCTGTGCTGCATGCCCACTTTCTTCTTTTAAGCTCAAGTAAATTAAATTAATACATCAGAATTATCCTCTCAAATAACGCAGAAAACATCAGTGGAGAGCACTGGATCTCTTAGGGGCCATTGCTGAACTGCATTCGAGCCCAGAGGAGATGATGTCCAAAGTTCTTTTTTTCTTTTCCCTTAATTTACTATTTTTATTACTATGAATTATTTTACTAACTGGAGATTTTAAAAATATGCCATAAAGTCTTTATTCATGTACCCCTGCAACAAATATTTATTCAATGCTACCAGTGCGGTAGGTGTTCTCTTATGTTTGGGGTGCATTAGTGAATACAATAGAAAATATTTTTTCTCTATGAATTTTGCATTTCAGTGGGGAGATACAATTTGAAAACCAACAAAAAATAGAAACAGTAAATTATATACTACTTTAAGGAAAAAATATTAAGTAAATTATCAGAGGAAGAAGGTCTGGTACAAATCACCTGCAAAGGAAACAAAATTCCACGGGAAAACAGGAGGGATGTGAAGCACAGGGCAGCACGGAACAGCAAAGTGAGCACCCAGGAAGGCCACTAGGACAGACCCCGGGAACTTTGCAGTGAGCATGCCCCTGGGGCTACATTTTCTCTTCAGTAATGATGTCAGATAAGCTAACGCCCTCACTAGTCATTTCACAGTAAGTGTCTCTCTGAGTAGAGCCACTAAAAGCAGCTTTAGAAAACTATAAAATGAATTGAATCTCAAACTGTTCCCAGGCAATAATCATATCTTTTGTGCTATGTTCTATTATAATTAAACAATTCCCCACTGGCGTCACATTGAGTTAATATGCTCTTTTACCCATAGGCTGTTAAAGGCTTATATTAAATATCCGGTAATGAGGCAGTTTTGCCCTCTTACTGTCATAATTATTTTTAATATGTCAAATAAGATGAACCCATTATGAAAATATTTTATCTTGGACTTCCTTATAAAAATTCATAGTGCTTCCAAATACATTCCCTCAAATTCTCCCCACATTCCTTTAGGAAGGACAGGCTGATTTGTTGCCATTCCAGTTCACATGAAAGTAAGTGGGGAGTCTGACTTTTAGGGCTGACTTAACCATTTTGACAGTATTACCTGCTCAGTTCAACGAAGAAAGCAGTTGAATTAAGTCATAGCAGCCAAGTCAGATCTGTGTGACTACTGCTGGTAAACCAGGAGTTCTGGATTCTGGTGAGGACACATAAGGGTGTATCATCAGTCACCATCAATTAGGAGGAAGTGACAAGGTATTTGTTACTACCAAGAATTAAAATAATAAAGAGCATATATGACTTACTCTTCTTATTAATTAGAGAAAACTCAAAGTTATCTTTTTAACAGTGACTCTGTCACTCACTGAATATCTGGTATCTCCCCTAGAGGAGAAAGGTCAGCATTACAGCTGATGCAATGAGAATTTATACTGAGGAATCAACAACAACTTTCATATCTGTGAAGCCTAAGGAAAAAAGTGAAAAATCATGAAGTTGAGCTTGATTATTAGGCTGGATTTGTCTGTTTACATGATTAAAACAATCACTTGTTCATTTGAAAAACCTTAGACTCTCTCACAATTTCTCTAGGCTTTCCAACAAGGCAAAGGAAAATCCCAGTGACAGCCAGTGATTGGCCGGAGGTGACAGAATGCCAACACCACGGACTCCAAGTGAAGGGAGATTTTCACAGTGATGCGGTCTGTGCCAGAGAGGTGAAGTATGATGTTTAGCAGCTTAGGGTCTGGCATTAAATTTCCTGGTATAAAATCTTATCACCATCTTCAGCTGGCTTTATAACTTTAGGCATTACTTAACCTCTCTCTGCCTCAGTTTCCACTTCTGTAAAATGGGCTTTGTCAAATAGCATTTGCTTCACAGAGTTTTATGGAGGTTAACTGAGTTGGTATTATAAACTGTTTTTATAATGTCTAGTCCATAGTACACACTCAATAAAGCTCAATAAATTCAAGTTGACACAATTATTCCCTAATCTGTTTAGTAACCAGAATCACCAGGGACCTTTAAAAACTTTCTTCCCAGCCCACACATATTTACTGAAACAGTACATTGGATACAACCCAAGAAATTTATTTAATAGAAGTTTTCTAGGTGAGTCTCTGGATCAACTATGCTTTAATACTATTTTAGCACTAACAAATCTTAATAATTACCTCGAAGAGTTATACACTTATCAGAAACAATCTCTTTATTCACAAATATTTGCTTTCATATACATTATCACTCATTTACACTCATTTATATGCATATATATCTGTCCACCAAGTCTACTTTATATTAATTATTCAATACAATGGCTTATTTCCATTTTATTATAAGAAATTATGCTAAACGAACAGACAATATATCTTATTGAAGTTTAAACACCATTGATAAAAACAGACCTAAATATAAATCTCCCTACCTATGAAACATTGATACACTAATGTTCATTATTTTTATGATGTGCCTGCCTTCTTGCTAATAAGATGTGTCCTTCCCTATAAATGGAAAATTCTAGTTCATTTAACTATATATAGTGTGTGCATTTTAAATGTGGGAAATTTCCTCAGCACTGATGCATTCAGTAATAGTTAATTTCTTAGAAAGATATATAAAGACAAACATCGAAAGCAAAGAAGCGATCTCCTTATTGGAAACTGGGCTTTAAGAAAACAAATCAAGTAACAGGCAATACTGCTCCCTCAATGTAGGACTTCTTGTTATCCACAGTCCCCAACCACATTTGCACCACAAACTGCTTTCTAAAAGTAGTAATGCAGAAGACAAACATTATTCATTTGGACCTAAAATCTATCAGAGACTTTCAGGGGCTTAGATGCTATAGCCTGCAACAGACAAGATAAGAAATACTTCAATAAAGATGCACTCAAAGGGCTGCTTCCCCTTTCACTAGGAGGAAGGATTATATGAAATATTATCTAAAATTATCTTTGAAAATTCTTCTAATATACACAGACACATGCATATAGACAGATGACCTCTTTTTTCCAGACAAACACCATAATTAGAGATCTTATCAGAGTAGTTATCCTTTTCCACACATTTTGATGGAAAGAATATAGGCTTGGTATAAGAGATACCTCTCAATCCCTGAATCCTTTATTGACCTCCGAGGTGACCCCGTGCAAGGTGATTAATCTCTCCTGACCTGAGCTTTGTCACACTCGAAACAGGGAATTATTGCGAAGATTAAATTTGATAATGTAAAATTGACTGATTCCTTACATAATGCAGAGCAGGCATTCAGTAAATAGAAGAATTTTAAAAAACTTACTCACTATTAATATAAACCATACTTGCATGTTGGCTCTTGCTCAATATGTACAACCTGTTCTTGCATTTTAGAAGAGTGAAATTGCATCATCTTCCCAGTAACTATTATATTTTGTAATCAATCCTCAACTAAAAATTTCAAATTACAATTTTTACTACATATACATGAAATAATCTGAGATGGCTGGTAATTACTACTGAGCCCAGAGCGCATCTAAAACTTCAAGATTTATTTATTTTAATCACAAAGGCTATTTCTGTTTGAAAGTGAAATGCAGAAGGAAGGGGCACAGGAGGGGAGAAGATGATAGACAAGGAAAGAAGGAAGGAGAAAGAAGAGAAAAAGAGGAACTGGGAGAAGAAATTGAGCAGAGAAAGACAAAAGATAGATTGTTACATAGCAAAAAGAAAAGTAGCCCTGGCTGGTGTGGCTCAGTAGATTGACCGTCAGCCTGCGAACCAAAGGGTTGCTAGTTCGATACCTAGTCAGGGCACATGCTTGGGTTGCTAACCAGGTCCCTAGTCGGGGGAAGCATAAGAGGCAACCACACACTGGTGTTTCTCTTCCTCTCTTCCTCTCTCCCTACCCCTCTGTCTAAAAATAAATAAATAAAATATTTCAAAAAACAATAAAAAAGGATACTTATTTAGAAATTGAGATGATTTTTAGACAAAAATGAAAACATAATTCAACATTAGTATAGCTAAGTTCTTTTTTATATATTAGTCACCAAGTTCTGAAACTAAATGAATATTAACATCATCTGCTTATACAACAAATATTAGGCCATGCATTCGGGTAAGCATTTTCATTATGGAAACACAGAGAGATAAATATATATGTATATACAAGCTGTCCATTGGGACAATGCCAGGTAATATGTAGAAATAATGTGTCCATAGAACATCACTGGCAAATGTATCACTGTAGTTATTTAGTACATATAAATTAAAAATTATGGTCCTATTGTAAAGAGAAAGAATTGAACGAAACATCAATTAATAGAGAACATGAACTCAAATGTAATGTCAAATAACTACATGAATTTAAGGAAGTCACTTAATTTTTCTGGCACTTAATTTATCATTATAAAATGGGATTATAGTAGGTAGTTAGATAGGTACAACCAGAGTAGGAACAATAGGCCAGGTGCAGAGGGTCACCAGGGAAGAAGGCTCTGGTGGACTAGCAATAGGCAAAGCTACAGGCCCTTGCACAACCACTCCCTCAGCTGTGTTTCAGCTCCAGGCCCAGAAATGCAGCAAAATCAGATGCAGTGAAGCTATGACTGACATCAGGACCAGCTGCCATGACTAATGATCCCCTGCCCTGGTCCTGTCTAATAAATGGGGACCAGAACCCTGAGGGGTCACACCTGGAAAACTGAGGACTATTCTATGGAGATACTTCCCTGATAAAAAGCCCTCAGGACAAAGAAGCTGATGAGTGTGTGCTCTCTCTCTCCCCCATCTCTCCCGCCCCCCACTCTCTTCCTCCCTCCCTCCCATATTCTCTCTCTTTCTCTTGCTTTCCAGAGCACACCCACCTCTTTCTTCCCTCTTTCAGCTCTCAAGGTATATCTCTGTCTTTCTCTTAAACTCCAGCAGCCCTTCTTTTGCCTCTGTATCTCATTCCCTGAGCCCATTTTTTCTGCAGCTCACTTCTTCTACCTCTGTGACTTTCTAAATAAATTCTCTCTTATCATTTGAGTCTTGGCTCTGAATTTTTTCTTAAGCAGAACTCAGGAACCAAGGTTGCTGAACTGAGGCCTAACACCTGGTGCCATTTTGCCACAAACAAGATGATAATAATACCTCCCCCACCTATGGTGCAATGCATTTGTAGGGAAAAAGTAAATAACTCACTAAGTCATTTTGAAAATCAAACAAATATGTGCAATATCAATACTTACTGTAAGTTACTATCCCATATCACAATGGAATATTTCACATATGTGATCACTATTAATAACATATATATTTTTACAGTGGAGTAAAAAATTAAATGTGAGGCATTAACATTTTAGATACAAAGATGTAATATTGTGAGAATGTACTTTTTACATGTTAAACTATAATGCACTTATCTCTTAATAGAAAATTTTAACATGACAAGTTCATAGTTCATATGGAATGGTAAATAGGAGAAAGAAACGAACTATATTTTTTAAGAAAAGAATAATTAAAATGTATTATAAAACTAGAGGTATAAAATTTCATTGTAAACTGCAAATGAGCCAGTTTAATCATGACTACCTAAACCTGACCTTATCACACATGCTCCAAAAATACTCCTTACATCAATGGGAGGAACCTGAACAAGTTATGAAGAGTAATGAGAGAACAAGGACATAAGATGAGCCTAAAATCACCCTTATCCCAGGTTCATCCTAAATCTGAGAACACTGAAAAAAGTCCTGGTAGATCAGAGCACTCATTTGAAGGAAGGGACTTAAAAGTTTGCATGACTCCAGAGGGCAGCCTTAGAGAGGATCACTTCTAGGATGAAAAAGGATAAAAAAAGGAGAAGTGCCTTTAGGATTCCGGGTTGTTAAGGGAAAAAGAAGCAAGGGGACAAGAGGGGGAAATGTACAAAGCTGGGGAAAAAAAGAAAAAGGAAAGAAACATAAAATAGGATCAACAATTCTCTCCTCCTTCCCCAAAAAGAATAATACACTGAAACCACAGAAATTTGCCCAACGGAGAAAAGACCAAGTCCATTCACAAGTGACAGAAATATAAGTAAGCATAATTCACTACATAATGGTGCCAAAAGAGAAAAACAAACAAAGAAAATTAGAATCAAATCATTGCACCTGGTCAAAGTCCCCTGCCAAGAAACTAACCAGGAAGAAATCTGGAACGTAATACTCCAATTTGATCATGTATCCCAAACAAGTATTCTATGATTCAAGAAAAACATTTTGAGTCAAAAACATGAAAACTAAGAATAAAATAAATGATAAACTGGAAAAAATGAAATGACAGCTAATTAAACTCAGGAAAGAAATGGGGGTGGAAGGGGCACTTTTAATCAAAGGGAAATGTGAGAGCACACCCAGAATGGCACTGACAATAACGGGCACACATTTGAAACCTAATATAATTATATTTCTACCTCATTTCTTGTACTGCATCAATTCCAGATGAAGTATTACTTTCAGTGTAAGTAAAAAAATCATAAACAGGAAAGTAAAATTCACTTCCTAACTAGATATCCAAAGAAAAAAAAGTGAGAGATTTATTTATATAAAAATATTTATCTAAAAAGCCATAAACAGAATTAAAAGGTAAATTATGAACCAGAAATATACATATAAAAATATATAAATGTGCTCCCATATATATATATCATATCATATAAAATACACATATGTATAGGTTATACCTACCTTTCATAAAAATAGACAATAAAGAATCCAACAAAAGATAAAGAGTTAAGAAAAAATTTAATCTTACTAGTGATAAAAAATGCAAACTAATATAAAGACATACCAATTTTACCTATAAAATCAGCAATTCAATATATATAAATAGACATTGCAATAGACATGACCTAGTTTGGAGCAACATGCACACTAATCTGCTAGTAATAACTGTGTAACTTCATACAAAATTTGTGTGATGCAATTTGGCAGTATTTACCAAACTTTTCAAGCTCCTTTAGCTCTTTGGAAATGGAAAAAATAGCTAATATATCTTTACACCTGGTAGCGTACATTGCATGTAAAAGTAATGTCCAACCATGAAATAGTATCTTGTAAAACATTTTAAATATTTTATTTGAATGATGTTTTAATTAAAAATGAACACTATGTCTCTATATCATAGACAAAGTCACAGGCTCAGGAACAGCTTCAATATTATTTCTGACACCATGTGGCTAGGAAGACAGGTCACTAGAACTTAAATCTTACATATACTTACGACTTCATGAACAATAATTAGCTGATCAGAAGTATATGTACCAGTCACTTCAAAAGTCTGGAGGAAAGTGTTCTCATGGGGTAGTTATAAGAGAAGTAGGCTGGGTTATGTACATTGTTCTTGTTAAAGTTCTTCAACTTTTTCCTGAAGATATAAGAATTTTAAGCAGGGGTCATGTCATAATGTATACATTTTAGGGGAGAATCACTCAAGAAAACGTAGAACATAAATTATTAGGTTGCAGGTATACAGCAGATTAAAATAATGAGGGCTATAAAAAACCATAAAGAGTCATCATTCTTTCCTGGCAATAATACAAGTAAGGAGCAATGAGGGCCAGAATTAAGCCAATCATTTCAAAACACAGCATCCTTAGTGATTGCCCTGTTTGTTCACAAGTAAAACTATCATTTAATTCACAAATGTGTGGGTCAATATGAGGATGCATCAAAAAAATATCTTCTGCTTCACATTTTTAGTTAAAAAGTTAGAATTTTGTCCAAGTAAGTGAAAATAGAGGGCCTTATGTAACTAAAAAAAAAAAAGTATGTGGTTTCTAGTCCTCCATATAGCACCCTTTTGCAATGAACAAATTCTTTTGTACAGCAACAAATTAAGTGCTGTTCGTTGATAAAAGTCAGTTCAGGTAAAGGAAACACTTTGACAACACCGAAGATAAGTGTGCTGTGTTTCTCACTCAGACCGGAAACGGAAATGACTTTTTGTGAACTTTCACAATAGTAACAGTGTGACCTCGAACTGCATGCAGGGGTTGGCAAAAGTAAGTTTAAGGTTGTTCATCTGGAAAATATGATAATTAATAAATAATAATGCAACAATAAACTGTGTTTTGCATGCTCACAACTGTAAACCTGATTTGCCTACTCATGTATATTTTTCAAATGAAAAGTTTGACACTATTTGGTAAACTCTTCTTAATTTCTTAGATTTCTTTCACCAATACTCACAACAGATACCTATTACATTATGTAAACCACAAACTTAAATCAGAGTATTGAAAAAGAAGAAAAATTAACTTGTCTGCTTTGCAAAAAATGTCAGAAAATAAATAGTAATGACAGCTACATGATTTTTTGAGAAACACTGTAAAATATATATTTTTAAGATGTAAGTTCTATTATCTGCCACTAGACATCTTGTCACAGACATTTGAAACATCCTTTATTTCCTATTTGAAACATCCTTTATATTTACATTGCCCTTCTTTAAGCATGCTTAATCTATTCCAACTCATAACTACATGTAACACATAGGATGAGCTTATAATTTCCTTCCTCCCCATTCCTTTATTTTCAGACATTTGAAATGTCAACTCTCCCAAAACTGCTTCCCCAACACCCCTCTCCCCAAATCACTTGTTTATCAAGAAAGCTGAGCTCTGGCTGGTGTGGCCCAATGAATTGAGCACCAGTCTGCAAACCAAAGGGTCACCAGTTCCATTTCCAGTCAGAGCACAGGCCTGGGTTGTGGTCCAGGTCCCCAGCTGGGGGCACACGGGGCAACCACACATTGATGCCTCTCCCTCTCTTTCTCCCACCCTTTCTCTCAAAATAAATAAATAAAATCTTTTTTTAAAGAAAAGAAAGCTGAGTTTATTAAGCCTTCTGCAATAAGTAAAGGAGAACACCTCTACTTCCTACTTTGAAATGTCTCAGAAAACTCAAGTCAGGGCAGATTTGTATAGGATTTTTGCATCTGGGCTCACATGGTTGAAGACAGGTCTTTCAATGTGGTACTCTGACTGGGATTGGGCCAAGTTCATGATGTTATGTTCTAAGATTGGTGGGCACAGTGAAGTAAAGGTCTTGATACCAGCCTTGATATGCAAATAGTTGTTTGTCAAGTTTTCCCAGAAGAGCAATCTAGTGTCCTGTGCATGGAATCTTTACCCAGATGATAAAATTATTTGCTCAGATTGGTTTTCAGGAATTTCCCAAAGCACACAGTAGAAGTATTTATAAGTTTCCTCCTTTTCTTCATGGATAAGGATTTCTTGGAGCACATATTGCAGTTACGTTGATATGAGAGGTGTCTGTTGTCATAAATATAACAAAGTGGCACATTTCTGGATATTTTTGTAGGTGATACAAGGGTGGAAAACTTCCCTTGAGTTTTTAGAAAATTCTGGGACTTAGGGACACAGAGCAAAATTGTAGTTGCTTTCTCTTGTGCCAGCTCCATTTGTCACACTCCACACTCCTACCACAACGTGATAATCAGGCATCATAAGGCTCAGAATGCCAAAAGTGATCTTAGCACATGAAAATAACTCAAGACTTCCTCTCTCCTTAGAATGCCTTTGTTTCCCCTACTTTGCATAGTAAAAGTCTACTTACCCTTCAAATCCTTCACTCTCAGCTTCTAAACCCAGGTTTTGATGACCTCCTCCTCAGTAATGTTATATAATACCTTTACATATCTGTCACTGAATCTTTACATTTCGTAACAACTGTCTGTATCTCTCTCTAACTAGACTTTGAAGTCCTGTGGCAGAACTATGTCTTTTCATCATTAATTTGCTAGAACCTAACATAATAGTAAATGTTCAATAAATATTGGTTGAGTAAAAAAATGAAGAAATTCTATAGATCAATGAATGAGAAAATGGGTGGATAAGTGGACAGATGGTTGGACAGATTCATGAAGAATTTGTAGAAATATGTTTTTCTTTCCTTATTGGAAAATGGTGAAGGAGAGATGCAGTTTCCAAAACTTTACACCTGATTATACATATAGGCTCTTTTCTTTTCTTTTCTTTTCTTTTTTTTTTACTGTTGTTCAAGTACAGTGTCTCCATTTTCCTCTCACAACTCCCTCCACCCCACCCATCCCCACCTCCCATGCTCAATCCTACCCCTCTTTGGCTTTGCCCACGTGTCCTTTAAATATGTTCCTTGACAACCCTTTTCTTAAACTTCTCTTCATTCAATAAATACTTATTGAATACATTCTATTAGCCAAGGACTATGCTAAGTGCTAGGTTTGAAAAGTAGGCAAGACCAGTTGTATGTCTGCCAAATTGGAGAAAATACTTTCTCTCTGTAGCTACTTGCCCTGCATCACTACTACCAAAGCTATCCATACCTCCACCACCATAATTATTAGACAATCATCATCACCATCACCACAACCACCACTATACCTACCACCACCACCACAATAACTAGCATCAACCAATGAGGCAAGGATGATTTCATAAGGTTCTGTGACCCAGGAAATATTGCCTGAATGGTGTTTTTCAAACTTTAATGTGTGCATAAGTCTGATGAGTTAGTCTGTGTGAAGGCTTGAGATTCTTAATTTCAACCAGTGGTGATATGATGCTGATGCTGCTAATCCAAGAACCACATTTCAAGTGGAAAAGAGCTAGAGTAAGCCCAGTTCCTTAGAGCTCTCTATTTCGGAGGACACCACCCTAGAACAGATCAAAAACTCAGAAGATTATAATCATGAAAAAGGACAGAATTGGGAGGAGAGGACTTAGAATATAAAATAAAATTCAGAACTCCTGAGAAATTGAATGAGATTGCTCTTATTACAAAATTCTATTGCCCATTGTGGTAGAGGAACAAACTTTCCTCTACCCTCAAGCTTTTTCCAGCTGATCTAATAATCAAATAGACATGAGACAGATTAGCAAGAGAAGATAACCAAGTTTAATACATGCACATGTACTGGGATCCCACATACATGAAAGTGTCATACACAAGAGGTTCAGAGAAAGAAAGTGTGATTGAGCTATGTGACATCGTGAGCTAGGAATGAGGAAAATGCACCTTAGGGGCTTCAAGGTGCATTGGATCACAAGGTGCATTTGATCATTGCTAGATAAGAACAGACTTCTAGCAATCAGACGTTTGCCCTGCCCTACAGATAGGTCACAGGAAGTTATTTCTGATAGTAGCTTATTATGGGCAAGGTCTCTGATTCAGGTTCTTCTGAGCAGTTAACAGGAAAGGCAAAAGCTTCTCTTGAGCCTGTGGCTAAAGTTGCCTTTAGCTTAAGTAATCTGGACCTTATCATCTTCTAGCATGAGATCATCAGGTCTAGTCACATGACATATTCACAGTTTCCAGAAATTAGGACATTGACAACTTGAATTTGGGGTCCCTTGAATCCAGGAATTAGGACATGAACATCTTAAATTTTCGGTAGGGGATGGAATCATTCTGCCTACCATAATTTACCCTCTGGCATCCAAGATTCATAAGCAAATGCATTAACCCTATGTCAACATCTCCAAAGTCTCAACCCATTACACAACCAATATAACTACATTACAGTGCTGTAAACACCTCCTTTATTTGAATTTAGTTTAAGGTAGCTATTTTCCTTTCCAGGAACCAAAAATCAACTGTTGACTGGTGGAAGATGAGACAGAATGAAAGAGAACACATTGTTTGAAATTTGAAATTAGCATTTTCAAAGGATCATGAACTAAAACTATCTTTGGTTTTCTTCACAATGCTGAGATGTTTTATTACAGTTGCTTCCTCTTAATTCCAACTGTATGTTGCACCCTGGCAAGTCCTGAACACCTTCACTCTTACAGAATTATCAATACAAATCCTTGTAAAACTGTAGGAGCCATACCAGTTAAGAAACCTGAAATCGCCAAATCATCTCCCTCAATAAACATTTCAAAATTCAAAGATGAAAAAGCAAAGCCACTGTTCATTCAATGTTTACTTGATGGTAATTCCAGCAAATATGTTAACTTTAGATCAGATTTTGTGATTAAGCAGTTTATATGTTATTTATATTTCCCTCTCATTTCTTTATTTTTTTTACTCCATTCCATATAGTATATATACAGGATATCTACTATCTTGCCCTTTAGTTCCAATTCTCCATGATTTATTTTCTTTTAAGATTCAATTTATTTTATTTTCAGAGAGGGGAAGGGAGGGAGAAAGAGAGGGAGAGAAACATCAATGTGTGGTTGCCTCTCACTCTCCCCCTACTGGGGACCTGGCCTGCAACCCAGGCATGTGCCCTGACTGGGAATCAAACCAGTGACCCTTTGGTTCATAGGCCGGCTCTCAATGCACTGAGCCACACCAGCAAGGGCAGTTCTGTTTTTTATTCATTTACTAAGATGTCATATGAATTTTGATTGATAAATAAGCCTACAAGTACATTTGGGTCTAAGCCAATGTAACCACACAGAAACTCCGTTTCCTTAACATGAGCTCTCCTTTCTGTCTATCCACTCCCTCCCTTAATCATTAAGCCCTTAGGACATCAGGTTCTGGTCAGCATCAAACTTTTAAGAACAAAGCCTTAGGTCTGCTAATCACAGAAACAGAGTTTTGGTCAAACTAAAGATAACATCTTGACCTCAGCTGTGTTTCAGCCACAGACTCACAAAAGTGAAACCGCCCTACCAACCACACTCAAAGAAGCTAGACACAACTACATAATGGTTGACTTCAGGACCTGATACAGTGACCAACTGCTCCCTACCCTGACCCCAGCCAATCAGTAGAGCCCAGGACCCCAACTCCCTTCATCACCATGATTAATAAATTGTTCTGTATGTAATCTGTCCCCATCAGGGAGCCAGGTTTTAGCCCACTAGTTTACCTGTGCCTCCAGAGTTGATGTCATTTCCTAAGATGAGCCTCTTCTTCTGCTGCTGCAAACTCCTGTTTGCATTTTATTGGGCTTCGATGCACACAGGCAAATGAACCTCTTTAGTCAAGTAACACTAATGGCTTTTCTAGTCTAAACGATGTAGAAAAACACTGGTAAAGGCAGGATGGATGTTGAGTAGAACAAATTTTCTTTAGATAATACTGGCAGACTGTAAGGTTTTCTGAACTCACCTACAATTGCAAATGTCCTTTGTTACATGTGCCATACAAAACTTACTTAGGTTGTTCCGAATCAAATAGCAAGATGTGTAAAATCCCAAATGAGAAAGATTTTTATAGCAGCACAGCTAAATGTCCAAAAACATCCAGAAATTAGCATTCAAAAATAGCTTACACTTCTAAAGCATTTTGCAACTTATAAAGTGGTGAGCACAATTGCAATCTGTCATTCATTCCCTCTGGACATCAGATTTACAATTGCTGGCTTTTCCTGGTGGGGCATTTCTTCCCCTAGAGTTCCTCTTTGCTGAAAACTCCTGAGAAAAATCCCCCTTGACTACTTAGGTGATTCTCCACGTTTAGTGGTTGCTTAAAACTGGTACCTTAACCAATCTCAGACTTTTGTGTTGGACGAGCTTTCTTCTCCCTGTGTAGTTAATTTGGAAATGATCCCTTTTAAAATGACCCCAAGCAGTTCTTACTTAGAAACACCTAACCCCATGGGAATACTCCCACTTCCCTACTCTATTATCAGTGGAAGCACAGCTGGCTCTTTTTCTCTGTCTGCCCTATTGCTTCAAGCCCAAACTCCAGGAGAAACACATCAAGCCCTCCAAATGGTCACCTTGAAAGTCTTCTTATTTGCATTGCTTAAGAAAAGGCTACCTGCTCCAGATAGTGGTATATGGGCAAAAATGTTTGCCTTTTCCAGTCCTAGCCCGTAAAGCAACCTCTGCACTCCTTCATATACTCCCTTCCCCTCTGTCACTCCATACACAGGACTTTTGCTGTAGGAGCCAGACTACATGATGCAAGAAGCCCGGATTCCTGAGTCATCACTAGGAGAAGAATCATCCAGGGTAACCAGTCCATTATGAACATGCACATTAGACTCTGTATGAATAAAAAATAAATGCTTAGTGCTTGTTAGAACAGTTAGTCGATGCAAACTAATGCAGACATACACCCAACGTGGAGTTCTACTATAAGAGAAACCTAAAATATATGGTATGACGTACTTACCAAGCAGGCAGCAGGGAGGCAAGACAACTAATATTGAAGATAGAGAAGTGATTATTTAAATTATGAAGTGATAAAAATTTAGTAAGAAACATTGATTATTAGCCCTGGCAGATGTGGTATTAGCCCTATTGAGTGCTGGCCTGCAAATCAGAGGGTCACCGGTTTGATTCCCAGTCAGGGCACATACATGCCTGGGTTGCAGGCCAGGTCCCCAGTAGGGGGAGAGTGAGAGGCAACCACACATTGATGTTTCTCTTCCTCTCTTTCTCCCTCCCTTTGTTTCTGTAAAATAAATAAATGAAATCTTTTTAAAAATATTGGTTATTATACATTCAAAGGCAAATCATGTGCATACTAAACTTGCAGCTCAAGGCCAACAGGATGAACAAAAGTAAATTGTAACTATATACTTGTTACTGTTGTTCGTATATAACAAATATTTCATAGAAAAGATAAGCCCTATGAAAGACATAGATTTTTAAAGGAAGACAGGAAATAGAGGTAAGAATTATAAATCTTTGTGTAATTTAAAAAATATGAATGATTCCAGGCCTCGAACCATAAGAGATGAAATTTTTAAAACTTTAAGTGAAAAGGTCTCAGTGAGACTTTTTAGCAGAATGGAGTAGTAATTCAGCTTAATGGTAAAACCCAGATTAGCAGTATGTTCTTCCCACTCATTATTTTAGAGAGCCTTAAGGTAGTTACCATTTAGTTGAGAGACATAAGGGAAAGGCAACTAAAAAATCCAGCAGATTTGAGAACTATGTCTTTGAAAGAACTCTCTGTGTGGTTATTAGCATGTGTAACTAGCAACACAAAGAGATCATAGCCAGCCATGTTTTTGAGAAAATTACATTGCTAAAGATACCACTTGCCTAGATATAATAGCTTTTGATCGTATAAACTGCTAGCCACCTCAGCCCTTCAAGGTTTCTCTACCAGCATTAGGCAGCGAGAATGGTACAGTCCCTAGGAAGGGCAGACACTCCAACCCTTAAGGAAAATGATTGATGGGCAAGACCCAACCAGAAAGTAGAGTTGGAGGCTCCAGAGAACAATTAACAAAACAATTTCTCCTATAATATGTAGCAGGGTCTGATCAAAGGAATTTCCCAACCCCAAATTAGAGGAACTTCACAACAGTGGTCCAGTAGCATTTATATGTTGCTAAGACCACTGATTGTTACACAGCTCATTCTTCAGCTTCCAAATCAATGTTTATTGGAGTTATTCTGTCCCTTTTCCACCATTGCATAGTGGAGATTGAGCATAATGTAACCTATAATTTCAGTTCTGAGGTCATACAATATAGACCTACATCTAGACTTGAAGAAGGGGACCCAAGGATGCTGGACTTTATTACAGATGCAGGAAATGGATGGTATATGGGGTCATCTCCCTTGGAAGTAAGTCAGTGTGCTCCATGGTAGGAGGGACAGTGAAACAATTAGTAAACATGCGGGCAGATTTTGACTCATTCAAGTCTATAAGTTCACCAAACAATGTCACTTTCCTTCTGAATAAATACAGTAAAGTAATTAAATAAAATTGAGACAACTTCTAGAAACAAGGACAAAACCACAACAAAAAAAAAATGTTAGCACATCAATAGAAAAAAAAAAAACAAGCATCTATTATCAGAAATTACAGAGAGGACTAACATATAGATAGTACCAATAAACAACTTCCCAGAACTAAACGCATAGATTCCAGATTAAGATATCCGTTAGGAGCCCAGCATGATGAATGGGAAAATGATGTGCACCATAATCCATCATCTCTGACCTACACCCACAGTCTCATGTGGTTTCCCCACCCCCCCAAGTCTACTAACCTTGACTTCACTTTTCTTCCTCATGAGAATACTTTTAATGTTCCTAACTGAAGTGCCTGCCCCTAATGTTCTTAAAAGGTGCTATCCTTGATTAGAGCATAACTCCTCCTTGAGACAAAGGACTGATCTTACTTTAATGACCCTGGCTCTTCCTTATACTTGTTCTACCTGCCTCAGTGACCCGAATCCACTCTTTTTGCCTAATATATCTGTGTATTTGCAGCTCAAAAATTTTTAATACCCATTAACCCTTCAGAGATCTTCATTACTCAGATTGACCTCTATTCTCCTAATTTCTCAAGCGGTAACTGCAGAACCAGCTGAAAATGGCCCTACCCTGTTTAACAACATACTGAGTTGTTTTTCATGCAGCCAAAGCACAAAGCATGCGCAGAAGAGACCTTTGACCTTTAACTGCACCCAGAGACAAAGCCTGCCCCTGCCCCTGAACCAAAGCACCGGGACAAAATCTGAATTTGAACACGAGACCCTTTCAGAAGCAAAGGGTCTATTTATTGTCCAGGAAGATCCTGTGTTGGCAGACCTTACCATAAATGGCCAAGGCCCTCCAATTAAAACTTGCCCAGCTAGTGCTTCCTCATACCTATTCCCCCTATACTGCTAAAAACCCACCCTGAACCTTAGACAGGCAGTTCAGGCTTTTGAGCATTAGCTTCCCGTTCTTCTGGGTAGTGCCATTCATAATAAAATACCCAATCTTTTCTTACTGCACTTCTCAGTGTTTAGTATTCGGCTCTGTTAGAACCAAGCGAACAAACTGTTTCTGTTTTGTAACAATTTCTCCAGCTCATAAACAACTGACTTCATGTAGTTATTTACCAAACATACTTTAAGAAGTAGATTATTGTGATTTCAAAGAATAAATTGCATGTCCCCATTCCCACAGCACACTGAGATAATCTACTCTGGTCTAGCACATTTCTCTAAATAAGTAGGATATTTTATACGTGCCCACAGCAGCCAGAGTTTGGTCCAGAATGTTATGCGAGGACAGAATATGTGAGGTGAGATGGTTCTCATTCCCATGTCAAAGCAGAGAAGTGAGCTCAGTAGGCTTGTTCTATGGCTGGGATTTGCAGGAAAATGTTCAAACACACCTTGCAGCCTCCTTCACTCAGAAGACAAGAAATGATTCACGAGCCAAATTTTAGGTCGTGCCTACTCCTTTTTGCCTTTTATATTCACAAAAACAGTGTGCCCTTCTGCAGAGAACAGTACACACTGCACTTAAGCCCTGTTCCTCTCTCAACACAGTGCAAGGCTAGAGAAGGTGGCTTTTAGGGACACTAAGTACAAAAGAATCAGCTTACAAATGACAAAGGGATAAACTAAAGATAAAAACTGAATAAAAGGAGAACCTTTCCAACCAAGAGGCTCTGAGATAAAGATTGCTTTTCCCCTGGAATTTTAATGAATTGGTTTCATCACTGACCCCTGGAAAATGTCAAATTTCACATTTATATGGAAATGATGGGACACATTTATGCTTGTTAGCCGCAGTTTATCACACCAAGACTGCTGTGTTGTTGAGCTCTCTCTCCTACCTCTCTCTATCTTCCTTCCCCCTCTATCTATCTGCACACGCGCGCACACACTCCCCGCCGCCCACAGGTACTATCAGATCTCGTTATTTCATCTGAAGCCTGACAGCTAACAACAGAGTTGAAAAATGTCACAAAATTCGGCTTTGGAAGAGGTCCTGGGCTAAATTAACACAAATATGGACAAGCTAACACCCAGGATGAGATGCAGAATTGGATACAAGATTTACCATGTTATGTTTAAGTGTACCCAATGACTCTTTCAAATAATCATTAACAATAAGTTAGACTACCTATCCTATTGTCTATTTTTTAAGACTTATTTATTTGTTTTTAGAGAGAGGGGAAGGGAGGGAGAAAAACATCAATGCATGGTTGCCTCTTGTGTGCCCCCTACTGGGGACTTGGCCCACAACCCTGGAGTGTGCCCTGACTGGGAATCAAACCAGCCAGCCTTTGCTTTACAGGCTGGCACTCAATTCACTGAGCCACACCAACCAGGGTCCTACCAGCCAGGGCCCTACTGCCTATATTTTAAATAATCATTGGAGATTTACTATATGATAATATCAATATCAATAAAAATACCAACAGAAACAGTACCAATAGCTGGCTGCTGGGTCCAGATCAGCTACTAGTGAATGACCACACTAATCTTCCTTTCTTTCTGTTGAGATACATCCCATCTTTTATTCTTTCTCCAAGTTTTTCTTTTTATATTTTCTTCATTTTTCATTCTTTGATGCTTTCTTAATGAAAATTTTAGAAGTGTCATCAGGATGTTATAAACAGGCAGGATTTTAAAAATAAAGTTGTTAAAGTCTACTTGCATGTGGCTGAACATTTGCATTTTATACAGACTAGCGGTAGTAATAGCTGCATGTAAAAATGTTCATTAATATTTGCCTTTTCGGGAGCTTAAGCATCATGTTGCCAAGGCAGTCTCCATTGTATCACATTAGCAGAACAAGTTGTAACCAGTGATTTTTCTAAGCAATGTGTTGTAATCCCAGGTAACATTCTCTATCAGCTGAGGAGGGAAAGAAACCAGGGTGAAGCCACACTTCTGGGACACCTGGGGACAGTAGACACCCTTGAGATGATGAACCTGAGTGACTCAAAGACCTCCAAGTGATCTGTAAACAAAGCTATACAGCTATCTACCCAGGTCCTTCAAGATGAAAGCCATTAAGATAAGATTATGTTTGAAAAAAAAAGATAACATTATGTTTGAAAAATAAAACTATATTATTTTCAGTCTAACCCCACGAGCTATCACATCCTGGGAGACAGAGGCTGTGCTTTGCAAATGGTCATTCAAATTAATCAAAAAGAGTGAGGTCTCCACTTGTTAACAAGAATATCACTTTAAGAAATATCTGGCAAGGAATAGACCTAGGATGTAAACAAACAACAACAACCAAAAACCTGTAGCCAACAGAAAGACAACATTCCCCATACCTGTCTCTTAAACGACAATTTCAGAACGCTGGAGTGGAGAGGACCTTTGAATTCGTCTAAGTTATTCATTTTATGTTCCAAAAACTTGAGGCATAAGGACAGAAGTAATTTGCCCAAGGATGTAAGGGAAAACAAGCCTAGAATCTATGTCTCCAAACTTGTAAGCCAAACAGTTTCACTTAAGCATGCTGATTCCTCTGGGTTAGAAATAAAATCAGTCTTGACCTTACGCCTACCTACAGATAATCTGAGGGTATCTCAGGGCACAGAAGGGCCTTATTCTCCCAACAGCATAGGTCTCCCTCCCTTACAGGACACTGGGATTCAACGTGGTTAAGGCTCATAGGGAGACTGCTGGTTGTAGAAAAGACCCACTATAGAGTCAACACAAGCCAAATTTGTGCTTCGCCCTCCTGTTATCCATTCCCGATGGTATATACGGCACAGAAAGTCTTCGGATATAACAATGACTAAGCAATCACTTTCCAGGTTATACAGCCCCATTTAGATTCCCTGATAACAAAAAAAAAAAATCAAGACATTTTTAATATGCACCCAAGTAATGGTATTTACCTCTGTAATTCACCCTCAGAGTTCTGAAAGAATGGTCTGTACGTATTAGAGCATTAGACTGTCCATTTTTTCAGGGACTGTACAGGTCCGTATATGCCAAATCCTTCCCTGCTCATACATCAACCTTTCCCAGTCCTACTCCCATTACTGTAACAGTCTAGAATCCGTATTTGCTTAAAGAGCATAATAGCAGTGCTCAATAGGAAAACTGTGCTGTAACATCTCTGTGTTATGGTTCCAGGAGCCACATGCCTCTCAAGGTCATCCCCATGCTCCTTGGACATAGTATATATAGTATATACTATATAACATAGTACATAGTTATAACTATAGTATAACCTTGTATATAGTTATACTATGTATAACTATAGCATAACCCACTAAGTAACTCCTGCAGTGCACTTAAGCATTTAAGAACAGGTTTTCTTTGTTATCATTGGTTCTTTCTTGCCTGTTTTTGCAAAGGTTTCTATTGTTTTGCAAAGTGAGTTTCTTGCCTTACTTACAATGACCCTTCTCTTTCCCACAAACCAACCCCCAATAAAAGGGTTAATCACTGGTCTTTTAATGAATCTCTGTACACCCAAAAGTGGCTGGGTGGTTCTGGTTTGTGAGAAACATAAAAAGAAAACAAAACAAAACAAAGACCCCTGGATTCCAGACTTTAAAGGAAGGAAAAAGAGTTTAGAGAGAAGGAGAGCATATAGATTGTGAACATTTTGAGGTATAAAAAAAGCAACCTGGACAGCTCATACCAAGAGAAAGCACTAGCAAATTTCTTGGGAAGTTAAGAGGTCACGGGCAGAGAATAACTTGGTCTTAGACCTAAACACAAATAACCAGACTGAGGGATCACACAGAAATACGCAGACTGAGTCATCTTTTAAATGGAAAAAGTCAAAATCCATCTCTGCTCCATGTGCCTATTAGCTACCTAATTTCTGACCCAGCTAAAAATAATTTATGCATTGATCCAAACTTACTGGGCCTGAGAATAACAACACCAAGACCAACTGGAAAATGGGGCCTTAGGAAGGTGGGTGCAAGACACATTGCTGAAGTCCACCTAAAAGGAAAGAAAAAACAAACAAACAAACAAAAAAAAAAACCCAGAACTTAAATCTTTAGAAGATGGAAGAGAAATTTGCAGTCAGATTCTGCCAAGGTAGCCACATAAGTAAAGGTGAAATGAGCTGTCTCTTGCCCTTATAAAAACTGCCCAAAGCTGAAAGCCAAGGCTGGGGGTGCAATGAAATGAGCAGCCAATCCCCATGAACTTTTAAGGGGTACCGTATTCATTAATGTTCATGGTTATTAAGGTGAGTGGCAATGAGTTGTTTTGTTTTGTTTTGTTTTGTTTTGTTTTGTTTTGTTTTGTTATGATCTCTCTGGAGTATAAAATGCTGACATGTTTTTTGATGTTGACAATTTAACTAGGATAATGCTGTACCCTGCCTGCCATTAACTCGCTATTTTGAGCTCTCCTGCATTACTGGGCATTATACAACAAAGGAATAGAAAGAGAACATGGAAATTTTCACTCTTTCTCTTAGAAGCTTGGCATAGTAAATGGACAATTTCATGAAAAAGAAAAGGGGTCATTAGAAATACAAGATGGGAGATACATAATACCACAAAATAGTTCAAGGCAAAGGTAAGAATACCTAAATTTTTCTAATAATTGCAAGAATCATAAATTGGATATAAAGACACACAAGACAAAAAGGAGAATTTTCAGATCTTAAAACCCAAGGGGAAAAAGTATGTCTCTGTAAGCTAAGCCAGCCCTGAAAAAAAGATACTTCTAAACAAAATTTAGAAAATTAGAAATAAATTTTGAAAATAAATACAGTTAAGAAATAAAAATAAATTTTGAAAATTGACATCTCTAAAACAAATGGATTGGGTGGGGGTTAGTTGATACATGTGTCTTTTAAATATTATATTTAGTTTCAAGATAAAAAAGTAACATTTTCACTTTTACATGCTTTTCCCTAATTCTTATATATAACCACACAAATATTAAATAGTTATAAAAGCTATTTTTATATATGTCTTTCCCCCCATATTTATTGTCAGACATTTCTCTACAATGCTGCATTTCAAGTATTGCTTTAATGGTAGTACAAACTTCCATCATATCGATATATCATTAACTTGTATATCCATTCTAGAAATGAAGTATCCTTTGAGTTGTGAATGCTTAGTAAACTCTTGAAAAGAGTAAAAATTTGGCCCTCGGTGGTGTAGCTCAGTTGATTGAGGGTGGGCCTGCGAACCAAAGGGTTGCCAGTTCGATTCCTAGTCAGGGCACATGCCTGGATTGCAGGCCAGGTCCCCAGTAGGGGGCATGTGAGAGGCAACCACACACTGACGTTTCATTCTCTCTCTCCTTCCCTTCCCCTCTAAATAAATAAATAAAGTCTTTTTAAAAGGAGTAAAAATTTGGGTTTATTTCAGGATTTTCAGTGTGGGCATGGTGTTGGGGGAGGGGAACAGGTTTTCTTGGAGGCCAGGACACGGTTCAGTGAACGATCTTCTAACAGGTCTGAGAGAGGCCGTAGACAGGCAAGAGTTTGTGTGCCATCCTCAGCTGATCTCAAGACACTGATGTGACCAAAGTCATCTGTAAATTTTGTTGCATATAACCTATTACTAATATTAAAGTCTGAAATTTTGAAGACTCCTTTTTTAAAAAGTAAATAAAACCAGATTTAGGATTATCTATAATGGTGCCTTGAAAACTACATTTCATTGTGCGGCTGAGAGGGGAAAGAAAGGCGTGGTGAACACATGAACGTCATTTCACACATAGCGCAATGAGAAAAGACGTTTAGGGAATAGGCAGCACTACCCTGGAATTTGCCCCAGTGTTGAACTAACTAATGTCTCTCAGGACTGCTAGCTTCCCAGTAAGAACACAACTGTCTTTCTGTACAGAGCTCTAGAGATTCAGCAGATAACACCCTGGCTGCCAGGACAGCATACTGGCTTACAGCACAGAGTGCCTTCAGGGGTTGTCTAGAATCTTCAGTAAATTTAGGAAAGAGCAATGGAGGAGGAAGGTTGGAGACACCATAAAAATGAGGGTTTTTTTCTAATATTGTCCAGGTACCTCTCTCTATCTAATGGCTGTACAAAAAAAAAGCATAAACACAAGAAAATATTAAAATGTTGAAGTGGTTCTCAAACTCAGAAAAACACTGGAATCATTTGGAGAGGTGTTTTTCTGATGGTTTTTTAAGTCCCAATGCCTGGATTTCTCATTGTTCTGACTTAACCGGTCCAGGGTTAGAGCTGGGCATTAGCATGTTTAGAAGTTCCATGGTGATGCTATTATGCAACAAGGTTTGAAACCACTGAGATACAGGACCCAATGAATTAGTAGTGACATTAATAGGATGAGGTAGGTCCCTGACCTTTAATGATTAATGTTTTTTTTTTTTTCTGCCTTGAGTTCTATGATCAGATTGATGCTTCTAAATCTGAAGTTGTAACTTAAACTCATAGGAAAGAGAGAAGTACAAAATTCAGCAGAATGTCTTTGGTGAAATACCCATTAAGGAAGACTGCTCTTTCAGAAAGGTTCAGCCCTAAAATTGATTACTTGAGGTACCAAAAGGTAGTTTTTAATTTGATTAAGTCTCTCCAAGTGTTTCCCTTTGATTTGGTAGGGCAGAAAAACATCATTTTTCCCTCCATCCTCCTAGATTTTCCAGGTCAGGCCCTGTAAATTAGCCTTGTGAAATGAAGCTTAATAGAGAAAACGAGAAATTTTTGAACATGTGCATCAGGCATATACATGGCAATACTCAATGTTGCATAACTGAACGTGGTGGTTAGAACTTAGGAGTCATAACAAAGGAACGATAAGTTTTTTAGAGATGTGACAAGACCAAGGCAAAGGACTTTGAGTTTCCAGGGGTGGCAAATGGTAGGAAGGCAAGTATACGGGGAAACTGATGGTAGATAAGGGCTAGTTGGTCGCATAGATTCCTCTGATGCTGTGGATGGGTTGATAAGAGTCTGGAATCATTTCTCTAATTAATGCCTCTTCTTCCTGGTAGAGAAGGGTTGAGGGGACACCTTTACAAATTTGCCTCCTACTTCTAGGCAAACAGAATGGCAGAGAGCTTTTTTTATATCTCCTTTTCCTCAAATACCTTTGGCTCAAAATAGTCTGTATGCCAAAGAGGCAGATTTGGGGATGGCATGTTCTGCTACCCTTAAATGTCTTATCTCTCATTGCCCCTAAATTGTACAAAATCTAACGTCATGCTTTTATTTTTGTTCTGAACTCCAACACAGTTCAATGAGACAAGGCCCTAGCTTTAAAGATTCTAATAAAGTGTCTGGTTTTCTCTTTAAGTCCAATTTTTGAAAAGAAAGCAAAAGGAAGATTTCATGTTCTTCTAATGTTACACTAAAGCAGGAACTAACAGATCCACCAATTGATTCTTTAATGATGTCCAGTGACATAGAAGTGTTTGGCTTGTCATTTATTATTTATTAGAACCAAGATTCCATGAAGTTACATATTAAGTTATAGATTTCAGTCTGGTGAAAATATAAATTAATTATTTCCAGTAGGAAAAGATCATCCCAGACATTTTAATGCCCTGTAGGACATTAGCTAGTTTGGGCTCTAACTTCATATATATACATACATATACATATACATATACATATATATATATATATATAGTTGCCCACTTACAGTTGTCCCACCTTTTCCCATATACTCTCCCCTGCCCCACCCCCCTACTCCCACAGTCAATCATCCCCCTCATTGTCCATGCCCATGAGTCCTCTATTCGTGTTCCTTGGCTAGCCCCCTCCCGTTCTTTCCCTCATTATCCCCCTTGCCTCTCCCTTCTGGTCACTGTCAGTTTGTTCTTCATTTCCAAGTCTCTGGTCCTATTTTGCTCACTTATTTGTTTTGTTGATTAGGTTCCACTTATAGGTGAGATCACACGGTATTTATCTTTCACTGCCTGTCTCAGAATATATTTCCTGAGGGATTCACCAGCTATTTTCTTCTAAGTATTTTTGACCCAGACTTATCATTATACTGGTTTCTTCAATGATGAATTGAATAAATCTTTGCCACATGTTTAATCTATGTTTTATGACTATCATAATTTAATTTTTAATTTTTAATTATACATTAACAGTTAGTGGCATTTTTTTTCAGATTTCTTCCTCCCTACAACTTTCCTAATTCAGTGTAAATATCAGTATTGTATGAATCATAGTTGCATAGGAATTTAAAATACAGCAGACAACAGAAGGTTCAAAATGTAACAATAAAAAAATGTAATACTGTGTCTCTATCTGCTTTCAGATGTCTCACAATCAGCTGTACAGAAATGTTAGTTTTTCACTGACCTCCACTTGCTCCCAAACCTAGATTCCCTCTCAGTAGCTGAAAATACTTAATCTTGCCATTTCAAGTTAACTTAGTATCTTGCAGTAGAAAACAATCTTTTTTGGAAAATTATTCAGTCTAAGATTTGAACTCAGTCCATTCAAAAGTTAGTCACCTTAACAAGGCCATTTTCAAGTCTCCAGCACCTTCCCTGTTCTCTCCTCCTGTGGTTGTGTAGGATGAAGGAAAAATCTTATCTCATACCATGGATTCAAGGAAGTTCAAATCTGCTCTCTGAGATGCCAGTGGACTCAGCGCAGTTCACTGCTGTGTAAATTGTCCCATCAAAGGGTATAACAGCATGTCAAGGGCCTTACCAGAAAAGATCTGACGTTCACTCTTCATCCTGACTCCAGAACGCTCGTGGCCTCTCAGGTGGACCAGTGTTATGTTCTTCCTACTAGGATATACATAGAACTTTTCCATCTGCTTCCCTGTAAGCATATGCTGTAGGAAAACAGTAGTAACATGAGAGGGGACACCAAAATATAGAATTTATTTATAAAAAATTGAATATTTATTCTTACATGTTTAAACTTTAGTCACCTTCCAAGTACTCTCCATTTGATGCAACGCACCTATGGAAACATTTTTTTTCCCACTGCCCAAAACAGTTTTTGAACTTGTCGATTTTGACACCTTTTAGTGCTTCTGCTGTTTTTTGTTTCACCTGTTTGTTCCATGTGGGCTAAATGTTTCCCTTTGAGGATTTTTTTCATCCAGAGAAACAGGAAAAAAGTCACTCAGGGTGAGATCAGGTGAATAGGGAGGGTAGGGCACAGAGGTCATGCTGTTTTGGGTCAAAAACTGATGACCACTCAGTACTATGTGGGTAGGTGCACTCATAAATCACCCATCATTACATAGACAAACGCATCGAAGGAGTCTTTTAAAAACCTTCCCTGGAAGGAGAACACAGCCTCTCACAACAATGCCAGCTGGTACACTGATACAGGTGGGTTCCTAGTCTCTACTACAAGGGGCTTGTCCTCCAGAAGATAATTCTATTTTGTGGGGTCCTCCTCATAATTCAGATTTTGCTCTGCCTGAATACTCCAGTCAACACTGGCAGCCAATTCCTCCCAGAATTCCAGGTAAAAGGGGCATGTGGACCTTCTTTAGTGTTTCCCCAGCCCCAATGTTTTGAACAACCCTAAGCATTCTTGCTTTCCTGTCTTTATCTCCCATTTTTTTCCTGGCCCAATATGGGCTTCTATCATCTCCGTTCTTGGAAGGAATAAAAAAACACACAAAAACAAAATAAATAAACAAAAAAAAAATCCAAAAACCGAGTCTCTCTTACATTTTTTCTTTCCTCGGGGTAATTTAATTTTCATAAAATCTCAGCTCTGAATTGCCAGCTTCACCCCCCTAGAGCCCAAACATCTTTCCTCTCACTAAAGCCTGGAACTTATATGATGTGCACATGGAGATCCTGGCTTCCAAACTATTTTATTTCAAATGTATTTTAAGCACAAATACTGGAAGGTAAACATTTAGGAAAGTAAAACAATGTCATCTCTGTTTTCAGCTAGATTTACTCTTTCTCCCAGACTCAAAGGACTATGATCTTAGGAGAGACAAGAATTATCTGGAAACTTTCTTTCTAATATATTTGAAGGTATGTCTTATTTTCCCTGTAACATTGTAATATGAAGGAAGTTTATCTCTCATTCTGAGCTTTTACAGAAAAAGTGGCATATACCAGTGTGTAAGAAACTTGCATACTATTGTGGTCAAAAAAGGATATCATGAAAAGTAACTTCAGAGTGTGATATCATTATAAATTCCTTCCTGGGCGGGTGATGGTGCATAGTCACACCCCAGACAAAACTTTTTACTAAAAGGGTTATCTTTGCCTCAAGCGAGCAATGGCCATTGTTTCTGTGCATTGAGGTTAACACATCTTTGAAATAAACCATAACCGCCCTCAAGAGAGCACATAATCAATCCTCTTAACTATTCTATAATTCAGTCCCTGCCTTAATTTTTTTCCACCTCCTTGTAATCTTCCTTACATTCCCTCCTTAATCTCAAATGCATAAAATAAGCTACAAAAGTGTTATTCTCAGGAGCATTTAAGTTCTCACTCCATGGCATATGTCAATGGTCTGGCTCAAATAAAGTCTTAAGAAAATTTTCTACAGGTTTAGATGTTTCTTACATCAACACTGGTAAAAATTAAGACAACTAACTTATTGCCCTCCCTTTTCCTTTGCATTGCTCTTTCCTTTTTTCTAATCTTTGTCCTTTGTTATCTTTCCCTATTCAGTTACCTGTTATATACATTTTTCCCTTGTTTCCAGTGTTAGAGTTTTTCATCAGCAACCTTAGGGTATTGGACTAATGAAAAGCCTCATTATAGCAGATTTAAAGCTGAGAAATTGATTACATCTTTAAAAGAACTTGAGTTTTAGGACTAAAAAATTATAAAAATAATTAATTTATTAAAATAAAAAATAAGAGCATACTAAATAAAAGTGATATTAAGTATACTAAATTAGTAATAGCACAGTCTAATTAACATCCATTTTCCTTTGTTGCTTATGAAAAAAACTTTTGGAATCTCCACTTTCCATAATCACAACCTTGTGTAACAAGCTATAAAAATTTTGTATTTATCAGAATTCTAATTAGCAATGAGTTATATGTAACTGGGAAATGCTTACCTGGGAGGCAATATTTCAAGGCATTCCTTAACATGGATAATAACAGTGATGTATGTGTAAAAGTGGGAAACCCACCCACCATTCTTTTGATATTGTTTCTGTAAGTGCTGACTCTGACTAATATACAGCTCATAGATAAACAGCATGTTTGTATAAGAATCCTAGGAACTAACTTCCAAAGTTATAGACTCCGACCTTCAGTCATCCCAGATCTTCCAGATTTGCTGACCTCAACCATCAAACCAGGATGTTAAAAACCAAAGTGATGCACACCTGGCCATTGCTTGACCAGTTTCAAGGTCTTTATCAGAATGGACTGTGCTCATTTGCATGTAGAGAACTTTTCAACCCACTCCCCTTCATCTCTTTGTTCTGCTTTCCCTCTCCCTCTTTATAAAACCTCTGCCTGCACAGAGATGTAAAGATGGGCTTTGGGACAAGAGCCCCCAGCCTTCTCAGATTGCTGGCATCTGAATAAACCTCTTTTCTTCTTCCCAGCACCTGTCTCATGAGCTTGGCTTTCAATGCAGCAAGCAGCTGGACCTGCGATCGGTTTACAGAGGTAGTTATAAGACAGAAACAGAAAGCCCTCATCAACTTTCATCATCCTTTCATGACACATTTCTTTTCCTTACCACTTAGAGCCGATGTTGTCTTCCAAGGCACAGACCAATTTGCTCACCTGCCTTTTATTATAGTCATGCTTCCTGTAGATTTTACAAGGGCAGTGGAGAAGTTTCTGCCTTTGTCTTCTGTAAATAAATGCTCTGTAATCACAATAACATTTTTATCCCCAATTCATAGCTCCCACTTTTACTATTTATCCTTAACATCTATATTTCAAATTGATACATAGAAGTTAAAAGTGTCTACGTTATTGGAATAAAAACAAACAAATTCAGTATCCTGAATTTCTTATATTCCTTATAATAGACCAGGTAAGGGTTATTATATAACTGTATTGAATAAAATTTACAAATGAAGTGTAAACCCTTAAAAGAAAATTTTTATTTTATAGGAAAAAAATCATAGCAGCTTGGCAATATTTTCCTGGAAATTTGCAAATTGTCTATGAGTAGGGCCTCAGAGAAAGAAAGGTAGACCAAAAAACAAACATTAGGTACTGTAAGACATTTTCATTTTCGCCATTCCCTTGATGAAGTCCTCACATAAATATCTTTACTAGGCATGATGGGGTAGGAGTACTTGTGCCCCCCAAAACCGACACTTCTGGCATTCATGCTCTGGTGAGTCTCTCCCGCATTAAACTGGGACTGGGCTTGTCTGACCAATAGAATGAAGGAGAAGGGATGCTGCATGACTTTGGAGGTCAGATTGGAACACACTTTGTGGAAAGTCTGAGCCACCACTGAAGAAGTCACACTGCCCTGAGACTGCCATGCCAGGGAAGACACTAACATTTTGGGCAGTTTGTTACACAGCAATAGAAAACTACATCAACAGGTAATATAACTGTAAGAATTCTTCCAAATACACTGTCTCTAAGTGCAGTTCATTATATATACCATCTATGGTGGTGTCTCCACTGGGTTTCAGCTTGCACCTTTTACAACTCAATTAACCACTGCTGTATTTATTTATTCTTGTACTTTTCTATTTCTAAATAATATATCGTTTTTACAATAGCGAATTAGCTTTAGAACTATAAACAAATGGGTCTGTCAATGAAATTGGTGTTTACATTGATTTGTGAAGTAAGGGAAGAGAGAACCCACAGCCAAGTGAATACTTGGAAGACAAAATGGTATGATTTATGTAATTTGAGATATCACGGTAGGTTTCAGAGATGCAAGCAGTTAAATATGGCTGGAAGGGAAGAAAAATGAACAGGAAGTAACAATAGGTACTTAACCTTGCATTGAAGATTGATTGAAATTATTTAACATCAAGTTATATCATTATATGTGCATATTAGTCAGATAACTTTAGCAGGTTTTAGGTCAAAATAGTGGATTAACCACATGCTCTAGCATCCCCACCCCAACTTTGAAGCACTACAAGTTCTAACAAAAGCAAGGAAATTAATAAATAATGCCATTGATTTCATAAAAAACAAGAAGAGTTCTAACAAAGTATACTCAGGGTATCTCTAATTCCCTACCATCACAAGTACTGCTATAATAAACATCTTTCTATATGGATATATAGAGACTAATGTTCTGACTCCAATTAAAATGTGGGAATTTTTTTCTACAAATCAGCAAGCAATTCTCCAACACCAAGAGATGGCCTACAAGTCAATTCAATTCTGACACTATCTACCTGGAGATAGCATCAGATCCCATGGGTCAAGGGCTTAGTCCTACAACACTGTCCCCACCTGCTTCCCATTTCAGAGGCCAATCGCACATCCGGATTGCCACCTGTTTCTGACGCACCAGCTATAGACTGGATATTCCAACAACCCCTTTCTCGGCTTTGATTAATTTTCTAGAGCAGCTCACAGAACTCAGCAAAACATTTTACTTACTAGATTACTGGTTCGTTATAATAGGATACAACTCAGAAACTGCCAGATGGAAATATGCACAAGACGAGGTAAAGAAAAAGGGCTGAGAACTTCCGTGCTTTCTCCAGGCACGCCATGCTCCCCAAATCTCCATGTGTTTACCTGGTAGCAGAAAACCTACCTCCCTATCCCATTCCTGAGAAATCATCCCTCCTTGTCTCCTTATACTCAGAGAGGTCTACCTCTCTGCCACATTGTTAGTAAAATGGGTTGAACTGTGTTCCCTAAAAGATATATTAAAATTTTAACCCCCATACCTATGATTAGGACCTTATTTGAAAATAGGGTCTTTAAAGGTGTAATTTAGTTCAGTTGAGGTCATCAAGGTGGACTCTAATCCAAAACTAGCATCCTTATTAGAAGAGGAAAATGCCCTGTGAAGACATAGACACCTGGGCAGAGTAAAGTGATACACCTTACAGCCAAGGAACATCAAGACTGACAGGTGTCAGCAGAAATGGGAAGATGCAAGGATGGATTCTCTACTACAGGAATCAGAGGCAACACGGCCCTGCTAACAGTGTTTCGTTGGACACACACTCCCTAATTTTTACATTTATTTATAAATTATGTTTTTACAGAACTTTATATTCTTATTTCATACAAAAACAACTGCCAATAGCAGATCTAATGCTTTCTATTTTATATGCTCCTGGACTGCTTGGTCAGGACCAGAATTCAAACACCTGCTGGGAGACGAGCAGGAACTGGCAAACGGCCTGTGCGCTAAATCTGGCCCATCCCCCATTGTAGTGAATGAAGGTTCATGGGAACTTAGCCCTAACTCCTTAAAGTCTCAGTTTCCACATCTGCGAAATAAGGATAATAATCTACTTCATAAAATTGTTGTAACAGCACAAGAAAATAGAAGATAATAAAGCTGAAAGTAATTTGTGAAATGATAAAAGTTTATATGAGTAAAATATAGTTATTAAATAATTTTGATACTTGATTGAAATAGATATCATATAATTTTGACATCATATATAAAAAAGAAATTATTAATCTTCATCTTAATAGCATCATCTGCCCCTTCTCACTAATAGTTGAACACTAAGTATATATAAAATATATTGATTGAAACTTTAAAAGATAATATATAACTTCTGTCACTTCATATATACACCCATTCATGTATATACATACTATATACATATATACACATATGTAAATAATTGTACTCTATAAGATGGTAATACCCTAAATTTTAAGACTTTTAACTAATAAACTAAAGATCAAATGGTAAAAATTGAAAGTAAAAGGGATATTGTGTTGTCATGGCATAGTGGATTGAACTGTTCCTCAAAAAGCTATGTCCCTACCCTGATCCCTTGAGCCTGTGTATGTGACCTCATTTACAAAAAGAGTTCTTGCAAATAGCATTAAATTAAGGATGTGGAAACATGATCAGTCGGGATTTGGGGTGGACCTGAAATCCAATGACAGATGTCTGTTAAGAGAAAAGAAGAGGGATATTTGAGATACAGAGACAAGGCCTTATGGAGGCAGAGACTGGAGTTATATCACAAGACAAACAGCACTTGGAGACACCAGAAAGTTGGAAGGAATCTCTCCCAGAACGTTCAGAAAGAGTGTGGCCTTGCTGGTGTATTGAGTTCAGACTTCTGACTGCCCTAATAGTGAGAAAATACATTTCTGTTGTTTTAAGCCACCAAATTTGTGTTCATTTTAATGGCAGGCCTAGGAAACTAATACACATGGTATGGTTTTATTTTGCTTCACTTTAAATATTAGACTAAGGCCCTGGCTGGTGTGGCTCAGTGGATTGAGCACCGGCCTACAAACCTAAGGGTCACCAGTTCAATTCCCAGTCAGGGCACAGTCAGGCCCCAGTGGGGTGTATGCGAGAGGCTACCGCACATTGATGTTTCTCTCCCTCTCTTTCCCCTTCCCTTCCTTTCTCTCTAAAAATAAATAAAAATAAAGTATTTATTAAAAAATAAATAAATATTAGACTAAGTTTAAAAGAGCTACATCAAAAACTATAAGAGAAGACTTAAATAGGTAGGAATGCTATCTGTGTGACAATAAAGTTTTTATCACCAAAACTCTGCCTCAGTTAGATCCAAATCAAGAAAGATTTCAGGTGAAGACATGTAATTAGGATAAGTGGATACATAGAGAAAGAACCAGTTTTAAAGGGAGAAACACAAAAATTAAAACTTTTAGAGAATTTTGAGACAAGAAATATAGTTATAAAACTTAGATCAATAAAGAGAAAGGGGTGGATACACTTTCATAACAGTGAAATCGGTACTGTTAAGAGACTACTAATAATGTAGGTTTTGACTATAGATAAGCCCATTTTTAGAAGTTTAAAGAGATTCTTTTAAACAAACGTACAATGTTAAGTATAAAAGAGAATGCTTTTGGCATAGTTGTACAAAGAAGATTTTTTTCCCATTCAGTCATGTTGAACATAAGCAAGATTTTGGGTGGAGAACATTAATGATTTCAATAAAATAAGGGTTGAAGATGAAAATTTAAAAGCATGTTTCACAGAGCAAATTTTATTCAAAACCAGTTACAGACACAAGAAGTAAAACAGACTGTATGAGGATGGTATGTCAGGAGGCAAAAACAGTGTTCAAATGAAATAAACGAACAATGGGAACAAAGCAAATTGTGCACCCACCTATGCCCCTGGTCCCCAGAGCCTGGCGCAGATACCTTCCCACTATGGCAGATCTCAAGGACCTTCTCCTCACACTGGTTTATGCCACAGAAAAGGCAAGCAAAGGATGGCCTCTGGCCAGATGCCCCGAGGGAAATGTGTACTTTGGTTAGTGAGCAGCAAAGGGCGAAAGGCTGGACTGGTTTAACAGGTTTCCAAGACCGTACCTAAAAAGAAACTACCAGTCACTTCTTTTCTAAGCGCAGAAGATAATCTATCAAAAGAGGTGACATAATGTAAACTCATTGAGTTAAATCTCTATCCCTTTTTTCAATCACAAGAGGGAGAGATTGGGGGCATGCAAAGGGAAGAATGGTAAGATCTGTAACTGAGGGCCTAAGCATGGAGCTTTATCTTGTTATTCATAAATGAAGGAGAGAGAAATGTCATGTGTCTGGAAATATAATTTCTTGAGGGGCAAAGTGAAATATTAAAAGATTTTCCCATTGCTAATAAGGCAATTAAAACTATTCAATTTGACAAACCCTGGACCCAGTTGAATTACACTATAATTCATGAGGAAAAAAATAGCAGCAAGGGAAATAGAGGAGCCTTTGGCAAAACTGTTTGATAGCTCAATAAGAAAAGAATAAAGGGAGCAATCGCATTTGAGTTACTAATAAGCATTCTCAGATTTCGCAAGAGAAAATCATTAAAAGAACTAGTTTTCCCAACTTCAGTTATTAAGCACAAGAATAAAGATTCACTCAAATCTATGCATTTGTAATTTACCTAAGAGAATTGGTCTGAATTTAGGAATTTAAAATTTATTTTTATTCAGATTTCAGAAGAGCACTTACAATTTTACTAGCATGTCACCTAGTAATAATAAAAGCACGCTAATGAACAAAGCACCACAAATCATCCTGGATACCAGAACTAATGATACCACATTTCACATGCTGATAAAAAAGAGCCAGCACACAGAAATTGTATTGCTTTCAAACTTCATTTTTTAGAGAAGTTTCTTTTTTTCCCCACAGAAATACCTCATAACCATTAATAGATTTTTATGGAGTACAATAAAAATTTTAATCAGATGCCCTCACTCTGCACCTAGATCATTCCTCCTCCACCCTTGACCACTGGTCCTGAGTGGAGCCTCAGGGACTCTGGGACAGTCCCTACGATACTGTGAGAACAAAGCCCCTGGCTATGTCACTGCAATTCCTGAATGCACCTGGGCACGGGGGCCAAAAGGGGCCTTCTGCAAGTTCTCCCCAGTAGCCCTATCTTTGTTTTTCTTCTGTGTGGTTTTGTGTCCCCCACACCTCAGAGGTCTTTCTACTCCTTAACACTGAAATGATGAGCACTGTAAAAGGATGAATATGTGTGATCGCCCCATTCTTGTGGGAACTTTTGATGTACCTTAAGCAAATATCAAGCAGTCTCATGAAGCCAGGCTTTCTATGGTCAGCTACTCTCTGCAGTTAAATGGGAGCATAAGAGTAGGAACCTAAAAGAAAGACATAGATTAAGTTAAAGAATGAATCACAGAGCCAGATCTACCAGATAATTAGATGAAGGTGGACAAACCCAAAGGAAATCGTGTTTAATGGTCCCTCTCTTCAAGTCAGAACTCTCTTTAAAATAGTGCCACTTGCAGTGAGCCACAAGGCAAGATATCTAAGGGTGGATGACCCTTTATAAAGAGAAAAAACATGGATTAGGTGGACACACCTGTAAAGCCTCCTCCTGCTCTAAGAGTCACTAGTTCTTCGATTTTCTAATTGAAAGTCAAGGTCATGTTTCTACACTATCTGTAAACAAACTATTAACATGCACTTTCACCAATAACCTGAGTGGGTAGTTGAAGCTCCTCAAAGAAAATTTTAAAAACTCTAATTTTTACATTTGAAAAACCTCATATAAAAAAGTAGAGGACTGAATTTTGCCTCTAGAAAGGATTATATATACCATACCTTAGCATTATTTATTATTGGGGACCACTCAAGCAATGACTTATTAAATATATTGCTACATTGTTATATTTATAAATATATAATTCACCCCTCAACTGCCATCAACAGTGAACTAAGTTGTGTTTTTTTTTTCAATTTGAATCAGGAAGAACATAAGTATATTAATCCTATTAAATTAAATTATGCTGCAGTAACCAACAACCCTGAAACATCAGTAGCTTACATACAAGGGTTTATTTCTCGTGCACACAAGCTCTACTATAATACTGATGATTCTATAGGACAGAGGTCCTCAATGCAGTAACTCAGAGAGTGGAATACACAGCTTCATCAGAAAATAGAGGACTGGGGGATTGCATAGGACTTCTTCTATCTTTTGGCCCAGGAATGAATGACATCTCTTCAACTTCTTATACATAAGACAAATCTAGCCTACAGCCCCCAACTAACGGCAAGATAGTTGGGAAATGGGGATGAGTAAATAGAATGTTGGTTAATCGCCCAACTCACTACAATAATATAAGAAAAGTGAAAAAATGAAGAAACTAAACTGAAGTTCAAGAAACAAATAGCCATCTGGCAAACTTATGGAAAGCTGAATTCACAAAGGTTGCCACGAATATAACAATCATAATAGCTAACATTTATTGAATGCTTGCAAAATGCCATCTATTGCTGTTTTGCTTATGTTAACTCATTCACTCTTTATAACAAAAGTACTATGATTATCCACATATAACTAATAAGAATTGAGAAACAGAGAGGTAGAGTAACTTGACCGAAGTTACACAGGTAGCAAGAGGCTTTAGAACCCAAGCAATCTGGTCTCTGAGCCCACTCTCTTAATCATGCATGATGAGGTAGAGAGAAATGAACTGCAATTAAAATGCTTTCAATTAGAATTTTGTAATTTATTTTTAATTTCTTCTTTATCTCATATGGAAAGTGAAATGTGGTGGAGAGAAAATGGATTTGGGTATCAGAAGACCTGAACTCCAGTCCCAATGTTACCAGACACAGATGTAATATTGAACAAAATACTTAACTCCTTTAATCCCTTTCCTCCAAGTAAAAAATGGGACTGTGTTGGGATGGGTTCCTTGTTCATATAAGTCAATTAATAAATGTGGAAAATGTTTTATAAATTCTAAACTGCACTGAATGATGCTCCAGACATAGCGCTAAATAAAATAGGTATAATTTTAATTACTCTATTGACACTATCTTTAACTATTGTTTCATTATTTTTCTATCTCACCTTTCAGCAGGTTCCATACCTGGATCAATCCAACTGTTTATTCTTTCCACTTCTGCCCCAAACTGGTGAGTGCTACTACAGAAAAAGATGCAGAGAGCCAAGCTGTTCATAGCTTCTACAAATTCCATTTCCCACTGCAGCTGGGCATCAGTGCTTCTTGGCAATCTGAGATTTCCTTGGTCAGCTCCCTCTACTACTCTCCCCAGAAGCTATGGCTATACCTTCCATGTTTTCACCAAACCTCTGATTCCATAGCTCCTGTCCCAGACTGTCAGCAGATGACCTGACCTCTGTTTTATACAGGAAATAAAAGTAATCAGATAGAAATTCCACAAATTCTCACACCAGACCTTCATATTAACTCATTCTTTCCTCCTCACCTCCTGTGATAATGAAAATAGTGTACTGTCCCCACTTACATCTTATCTGTGGAAGGCTAATGATGTCTCCATCTATCCTCCGCTTCTCATTCCTTTTTAGATTTTCATAGACTTAAGTCCATCAATCACCTACTTTCATTTTCTCCATTTCTAAGTGCTTTCTTACCACAGCATTTAGTTGTGATCAGGTATCTCCCTCTATCTCATCCCCATCTCTACTAACTACCCTAATCTCATCTCTTATTTCAAAATTAAGGTTCTAGGAATAATCATCTTCCTTCCTCACTTAGCAGTAGTTCCTCAATCTAGCATAATACAACTTCTACCACACCATCCCACCATAGCTGCTTTGGCCTAGATCACTCACACTCACACACACACACACACACACACACACACACACACACATCCCTTCTTGTTGATAAATATAGTAGACAATGTGTGGTTCTTTGTTTACTTACCTTTAGCACTTGATACTTATGAGTATTCCTTCTTTCCTTAAAAGGTTCCTTCCCACAATTTTGAGGATACTCCATGGCCTCCCTTCCTCTTTGGCTTCTCCACCCAATCAGCTTTGGGAACTAGATTATTCTGACCATTCCTTATACTTTCATGCTTCCCCTCAGGATTCCATTTTTCCTTGGACTTTTCCTACCCTAGTAATATTTCTCAGTTGATAACTTCAGGGACACTTATGTCTTCAAATACAAAATTTTAAAATCAATCCTTCTAATCTAAATTCTTCTTTTGGGCTCCAACACACTTATCCCACTGCCTACTGGATGCTCCTCTTGAATGTCCCACAGGAACTTCATACTCAACAGGTCCCAAGCATTCATGGAGCCTTGACTGTGGAGGAGCTTTTTCCAGCAGAGCCCCCTCCACCTGTCATGGATGAGAATAATTCTCCCAAGACATAATCTGCTTGGGGAGGAAAGGTGGCCAGTCTCTTGGAGGAGAAGGGCCTTGAGCCTGTTCCTCGATGGGCTCTTACTGGGTTTAATTTGCATAGGAATACAGGGTGTATATACAAAGCTCATCAATCATTGTTAGGCAGTAACGATCAAACAATAAATAACATTCAAAGAACTATGAGAGCTTATTCTGAGTCAGAGTCAGATAGCTAAAGGGCAATAAAACTTTGGGAAACAAACTCATTTTATGCTTGGATCCTTACCATTTAAATTGAGGGTGTTAGCAAGCAGGTTTCACAGGATTTTATGCATTCTTTCTTAGGCCAGATCTCCCTGGGGAACTGCCCTTTCCAGCATAGTGCCACACCTACCTCCAGCAATGTTTGAGGCTTAAGTCAGGTGGGGTATGTCAGCAGCCAAGAGATTAAGAGACTTCTTACAGACAGAATGAGGACTCAGGCTATGTCAAAGCCAAGGGATGAGGGTCTATCACCCCCTTTCTCTATAGTCCCCCCAAGTCCTTCCCTGATGGCTCCATCGAGACCAAGCCTACCTTAGGTTATCCCTCCCTTGAGGAATCTTACCCATCATTGACTAACCAGTCATCCACCTAGGGCCAAGCAGGGTGAAGTCAAGGGGGCAGAGGCAGCACCCCTGCCAGGAAGATAAGCTTTTTCTCCTTGGTGGTTTATGGTCCCAAGGTCTTTTTACTCAGCATTAGCCATATAGGGATTACAGCTTCTGAAACCAGGCAGGGCGGTTCCCATCACCTGGCTTTTCTTTGCTACACATTTAAAGTAATAGGATAAAGTAATAGGATAAAAGATAAGGAGTCTGTACCTCCAGACTCTTCAAAGTTTCTGTATAGAATGGTAAGGGCTATGACTGAGGCATGCTCCATGTGTACTATCAGGCTCCAGGTGTTACCCTCCAAAACAAGAATGGATAATATATTTTTTTAAAAATTTAAATTTATTGGGGTAACATTGATTATTAAATTATATAGGTTTCAGGTATATAATTCTATAATACATCATCTGCATATTGTATTTTGTGTTCACCACCCAAAGCCAAGTCTTCTTCCATCATTAGTTATCCCCCATTTATCCTCTTCTACCTCCCCTACACTTTCCATATGGTAATCACCATACTGCTATCTGTTTCTATGAGGTTTTTTTTTCTGCTTAATCCCATCACCTTTTTCACTCAATCCTCCCTCCCCTCCTCCCCTCTGACAGCTATCAGTCCTTGAACAGATATCTCACTTTAAAATCAATACTGGCAGGCATATCAAGTATACATCAAAACTGTTATGTGCTTAGTCAGTTGAAATCTGGAAACTGTGTTGCAGAGTCTTCTTTGTTAGAAACAACTTGCAGTAAGAGGCCACATCATATTTAAGAATGATGTGGAAAATTCAATTAAGCACATTCTGGGGAGCCCATAACACTAAACACATTCAGAGAGAAGGCAATAGCAAGTAAAAAATATTGGAGATTTATTCTAATCTCCAAAGACCACTCTGCTCCTTTGGGAAATACATTTTCATCAAAACCAGAGAAAAATTTATCACACAAGTTGCCATAATATCTTCTTATATAAGATTTATATGTAAGATTTTGCTTGTTCATAAATTGCTTATCTGCTTCAGAATTTTATATATATGTACATTTTATATATATTTATATAATATTATTATGTATTATATTATTCAGGAATATATGTACATATATTTTATATAAGTATATATTTAATATTAAATATATTCAATTTGTAAGTAGTAATTCTTCAATAAAGATTATGAAAATTTCAATACAAATTACTTTAGTGTTAAAAATCATAAGTACCATAAACACAGTTCTTGCCTGAATGTTCAGCTATAACCTTAAAAATGAAAGAAACTATTGAGAGTTCAAATATCTTCTTTCCCTTTACCTGGATAGAGCATATACAACTGATTACCTCTGTTTAGACTTATACTTCTGCCAACATTGATTTAATCTGCCCTGTGTCAACAGCATTAATATATTGACATTTTAAATCTAAGAGAAAAAGAACTATTGACTTGGTTTACAAAGATGAAACATCAGCAAGAAAAATGAGCATCCTTGATCCTCCTCTTCAAATCTCTCTCTCCTCCTCTTCACATTTTTCTTCAGAAGCAGGTAATTCTAGTGGCTAGAAGTCCCCTGCCCTGGGACTTTCCCTTTGACCCAGCCCCAAGCTAAATCAAATCACATTTTGGAGGGAGACAAAGTATACCTTAGGTTCTCTGCCAGTGACCTTTATAGTTCATCTTTAAGCTTTTCCTTAAGGAGGACCCTTTGGCTTATAGATTCTTCTTTCATTCTTTGACAAAACTTGTGTTTCTATGGCTATAGCAAACTCTCCTTAGCCATTACCATGGAAAAATCGAACATATTAGTAAACAAAATGTAATGGTAACTGAGTCAATCCCCTTAAAAAAAGTAGTAGTGCTAGCTGTTAATTATTGAGGACCTTATAGTCACTAGGTATATTGAGCTAGGTACTCTACTCCGAGAAACTCATTTAATGTTTTAAAACAACAAGGTAGGTACTATAATGCAGGCACTATTGACTCATTTTACAATTGAAGAGGCAGAGCCTCAGGGTAGGTAAATGACTGCCCAAGATCCAATATTTGATGGAACCCAGAACACTAATTTGAAAGAACAGAAGTGCCCTTATGTTCATTGCAACATTATTTACCATCACCAAGTATGGAAGCTGCTCAAGTGTCCATGGTAGACGAGTGGATAAAACAACTATGGAACAATTGCATAATGGAATACTACTTGGCCGTAACAGAGAAGTCTTACCCTTTGTGACAGTATAGATGGACCTGGAGAACATTATGCTAAGTGAAATAGCCAGTCAGAGAAAGACAACTACCATTTGATTTCACTCATGTGTGGAATCTAATGAACAAACTGACCTAACAAGGAAAATGAGGACAGAGGAGAGCAGGATGGCAGCTCTGGGAGATGGGGTGAGGGGGTGGAGGGATTGAGCAAAAAGGAAAAAGGACTCATGGACATGGACAACAGTGTGGTGATTGCCGAGGAGAGGGTGTACAAGGGGACTAAATGGTAATGGAAAAAATGAAAATAAAGACTAAATTTCAGAAAAAAGATCCAATGATAGTGCTGGGATTTTAACCCAGGTAAGTCTGATTCCAAAATACAAGCTCCTTCCCCTGCATTTTAATGAGGAACAATGGTTTTACTAAATATTCTTGGATTTCAAAGTAGAAATTCAAAGATTGTTTAAAGACACTGTTTTTCTTTGTGCGTGTCTAGAAGAAGGATCTTGAATAGCAAATACATTCCTCAAAGTTGGACCTTTGGTCAGAGATAGTCTTTCCTGAACCCAAAAGACTGGATATTAGAATGCAATTTTAAAGGCAATAATTTCTTTCTTCTCTTTGAATTGTGAAAGATAAATTATTCTCCTTAAAAAGTCACTCTCCAAAGTTAAATGATAGCATTCATGAATGAGACATCTATATAAGTAAGGTGTCAATCAAACGTGGGGACCACAAAGCAGTGGTTGCACAGACACGCTTGCTTCCCACTCTGGGGGCCGTCTCACATTCACCTGGGCTGTCAGGAGTTAAAGTGCCAGAGTCATCCGACAGACCCTAGCATGGGACCAGATAGGGCTCAACCTTGTAACCCTTCCACTACAAAGGCTTTCATGTTGAGTTTCATTCTTTTCAAAAAAGCATCTGAGAATGAATTCTCAGATCCCAGCAGATAGTTGTATGCAAACATTTTAATACAGCCCTGTACAGCTTTAGTAAAAAATGCTATATCCGATCCTGAGAACATGGAAAAGAATCTATAAAAAACAAAGGAGTCTAACCAGGCAATTTACAGAGATATCTTCCTTATTTTTAATTACTAGATGAGAAGAAAAAGACACACAGAAAAATAGATGATTGGGAAATTAGGGATATATTTGAATACCCTCCTTTCAAGGACAGTATAACTTAGAATGAATGGTGTGCAAAGACTGGCCTCAGGAAGAGCACCCATTAGTAAGAGGTATAACGGTTTGTGTATATAACTTCTCTGTTATACTGAGAAGTCACAATGTGCTGGCCACTGTGCCCAGTGTCTTACATCATTTATTTCATTCCACCTTTACAAGTACCTTATGACACAGGTAGTAATAGTCTCATTTGACAGATGAGAAAACCAAAGCTCAGAGAAATCCTTTCACTGGCCTAAGGATGCAAACATAGATGACAGAACTCAGGTCCAACTTCCTGCAGGAGTCAGTGCCCCCAACCTGATCAGTCATTCACTTACCTCTTGCAGGAATTCTTCTGTATTATCACCTGAACAATGATATCAACTGTACAGCATATGAATTTATTTACATACATAGATAGGTCTATACAGATATACATATATGTAACAGTATATAAAATACATATTGCATATATGTTATATATTATTTAATTATGACTAATTATACATGCAATTAATAATTAATACTAAGTATATTGATTATATGGATGTATGATGTTAACTAATTATGTCATCACAATTAAGTAACCATTATTGCCTCCAGAAAGGTCTACTTTTACTTTGTCTCAGAGAGAAAACAAGTATTAGAGGCACTAAAGGCAAGACCAAATTAAGACGTGCATTCAGAAATATTGAAAGAGAGCAGAAAAGGGAATCACCTTCTCACTATGGAAATTTTGGTTGTCAAATGTTGTCTCCTTGGACTACCTAAAGCTGTCACTCTAAACATCAGTGACAGGTGGGAAACGTGGCCTCATGGTGAGTGCTCAAGCAAATCAGATGCACCAGGAATTAAGAGGAGAGAGAAAATAGGATGGTGTGGTCCCGAACAGAAGCGCCTTAGGTATATGGCAGAGACAGAGTAGCATGATTTTGAACAATTGCAGTGGACTTCAAAAAATACAGGGTGGGTTTGAGCCAAACTTTAGGATATAAAGGTAGAAAAGAAAAGGACAGTCCACACAGGTGAAACATGAGTGAAGTTGAAAAGAGAAAATCACAAGATGCTAAGAAGAGACCTGCTGTGCAAGATCAGAAGGGATTAGTGTGGCACATTAGAAAAAGGAAACAGGTGAAGATCACCATTATGGTGTCAGGTAACAGAGGATGCTATGATCAAGGCAGAAGATTTTAATGTGAATGCGGTGGCTGTTAATATTAGAGAGCCAACCAGGTTATTAGCACATGGTACTTTAGAAACCTTCACTTACTAAAGCCCTGTGGGGAAAGCATAAATATCAAGATTTATATGTATATATATAAACAGGCTTAGTGTGGCAGACAGAATTTCAGGAACCCAAAGATGTCCACGTGCTAATTTCTGGAATTTGTGATAGTTATGTTATATGGTAATGTACTTTGGTAATGTACTTTGTGATTACTTTTTACTTTACAAATGTAATTAAAGTTATAGACCATAAAATAGAGAAATTATCCTGGGTTATCCAGGTGGGCCCAAGCTAACCATCTGAGTCCTTAACAGCAGGTAACTTTCTCCAGTTGGGAGCAGAAAAGCTGTGGCAGAAGAGGAAGTCAAAGAGATGGCACGCACCAGAAGGATTTGACAGGTGATCACTGGATTGAGGTACAGGGGCATGTACAAGAGCCAGAGAGAGGCCTCTGAGAGTTAAGGGCACCCCCTGCTGACAGCCAGCAAGAAAATGGGACCTCAGTCCTGTCGCCACAAGAAACAGGATTCTGTCAGCAACCTGAATGGGCAGGCCATTGGCCAGGAAGAGTACAGCCAGACTGCACTTTGATTTTAGCCTCCTCAGACATGGAGCAGAGAAACCAGTTCCTACTTACACAACTGTGAGATAATAAACGTGCATTTTTTTAAGCCACTAAATTTGCGGTATTTGTTACAACAGCAATAGAAACCTAAAAAATGTGTATGTCATACAACATGTCCAAGATCATCTGGCTAGTAAAGGGCCAAACTTGAACTCAAATTCAGGTACATCAAACCTAACAGCACGCATCTTTAACTGTTGCATTCTAGTGTTTCTAAGTGAACGCAATCACAAAAGCTGTAGGTAGGACCTGGAAGCCCACTTGCCCTAGGGTGCGAGGCCGATTGGAAAAGGGAACACAAATGACTCAGGCTGAGATGTCCTCCATTCCTGGGAGTGAGAGCCTGGCCTCCGCTCTCTTTTGTGTCTTCCCTCAGTAAGTGGTGAAACACCAGAAAAAGTCGGCTTTCTCTATGGCTCAACATCTTAGGAGACTTTTTTAAAATGATGAACTTAATTTTAGAGTGCCTGAGTCCTTGAGCTTGAGGGAGCAATGACGATGCCTGCTAGTTTTGACTCCACGAGCAGGCAAATCTAAAGGACTTGAGAGCAGTGTTCCTCAGAATAAACATAACATTTATCATGTAGAGTTGTAGTGATGGTGATGACTAAATCAAAACTCAAAACTGGCATGACTTTAAAAAATGTAAGCCCATGAATGTCTTATAGCTGAGAAATTATTTCAAATATATTTAATATAGTTTACAATCATTGTATGAAATAGATATTGTTACTCCAAGTTTGCTGAGAAAAAAAATTAGTCAAAAAGTTAAAGCGATTTCTCCATTGTCACATTGTTAGCAAATAGTGGGACTTAAGAAACCCACTATAAGGTTTCCAGTAACCTCTAGACCCCATACTGTTTCTGTGGCATCAAGCTGCAGCACCTCGGGGGAAAAAACTGTGATTGTTAAATGACTTCATAGGGTTGTCTTGAAAATCAAATAAAACTTTATGACGGAACAGATTGTACAAAGGTGAACCTGTCATCAAATATGCAACATAAACTTGACCTGAAACTGCCTCATTCAATGAGGCTGCGATGCTGTGGGGACATCCATTCATTTTGCAGCGTGACTCCTAAATCCAGAATCACGAAATTGCTTTCATTTTAGCATTCTGTTATCATTTTCCATAGAGAAAAACAATACACACGGTGAATACGAATAGTGGGGAAAGAAGCAGGAGTATTTGGGGATGACTTTCTTTTTTAAAATCTTGGTCCTCCTCCAAGCTCGCCCACATCCAAACAGAGCCAGCCCCTCCGCGGGGACTGCGGCTCTGAAGTGGACAGCAGGCACACGTGTCCACTCAGGATCCCTGGGAGCAGCTGTTCGGCCAACTGCTTATCCTTTCCGGAGGGCCCTGCTTAGCGTAAGAAACGGTGCAGACAGGTAAAAACATGCTGCCCTGGCACTTCTGAAATGTGCTGAACTGCAGCAGATAAAAAGCAACTGAACTGTTGGAGTCAACTCTCCAGAGAAAATCATAATCCCCAGCCCAGGAAAATGGAGACCATTATAAAAGCCAGGCCAGGGACACTCTCCTGGCCAAATAAACAATGACATTTGATACATATGTTCTGTGGATTTTGCTAGATAGAAATGGAATAATTTCCTATTTACCGTTACTGTTTCAGCAACTGACAAAGAAAAGAAGGGAATGGCAGTGACAGAAATCTCTAGAAAACAGAATTGGGTTGGAGGCGCCATCAGCAGGGCAGACTATGGAGCAGGTTCTCGGCACAGAGGAGCAAAGTGTAAGTCGGGCAGTGTCCTGAGCTTGTCCACCTATCCTGAACTGACCGGCCTTTCCCATCCTTACAGGCGGACAGATTCACGCATCAGCTGCCCTCCAACTTTCTGTGTCCAGCTACCTTTACACTCCTAAATATTGCTGAAGTTTTGCAAAGAGCTTTCATTTATGTTAGTAATATCAGCTTACATTGAGTTTTAGGAATTAAAATATTTTATGTATTTATTTATTTAAAAATAATGATACTAAATAAAAATGTATATTTATGAAAAAAAGCTATTTCCTAAGGGAAAAAAACAGCAACATGTGTGACACTGGTTTACATTTTTGACAATCTCTTTACTATCCAACATAGTAGAAGACAGAAGGATTCTAATGTTTTTCTACATTGTCTGCTACTGTGTTATGCCATGTAACCTCTACAGAACTCCACTGTATACTCACTAGATGATGAGAGTCATAATTACAAATAATGTCTTAACATTGTTATAATAATAGTTTTGACTTCATGGACCCCTGAGAGAATTGTTGGAAACCCCAGGTGTTCTCCAACCTTGCTTTGAGAATCACCATCCTACACGTTACCTTTATTCTGATTCTAGAATCAAAATTTTGTTAACCCGGGATTACCTTCTGGACTTGCAAAATCACCTCTTCAATGTTAGAGTTCCAGGAAATTACAGCTAGAAAGAGCCTGGTGGTCTAGTCTGGCTTTTTCAGTCATTAAATAAATTCTTTTTCCACCATGTGCTATGCACTGTCCTAGAACTGGAAATACAATAATGAATAAAACAGGAGTTAAACATTAAAGACAGAAAATCATCAAATAAATAAACAATAAGAAAACAAAGCTAATTTCAGATAGTAACAATACTCTAACCATAAAAGGTCGAGGCAATCAAGTTACTCTTGGGGTTGGAGTTGTCCAGAGACTTTAAGACTTGCTCAAGGTTATGCACAGCTAGTTAGTAAGACTCAAGAACAGAAGGTAGCGTGTAAAAAAGGGAAAAGCTGATGATTATTTGGGATATTGGATAGTTCAGATGGCTTTTCTGATTATTAGAAAATCATCAGAAGTAATTTTTATTGGTGTTTTACACTAAATTATTAACACTAAGTGTTAAAAATTATTTAAACAGTTTTTTCGTTGGATCTTCTCACCAGGTAATTGACCCACACTTCTTTTTGGTTGTCTCAGATTCTTTGTTAAAACAAAAACCAGGATGGAAATAAATATTTCAAGTATTGAATATTATATTAGAATCATGGCTGGGAAGAAAAGTCTTATAACGTAGACCTGTGTGCCCATAAAACCACCCCCCAGGAAATAGTTTGCTATATACATATTTAGCCCAAAAGATAATAAAATATATCTTGGATATCTGCCACAATTACTTCATCCTTTTATTAATCCAACCTCCCCCAGCAATCCAAGTTCTGCCCTGAACACTCTTTCTGTGTATGCGCACCCTTCAATCTTTTATGATACTACAACAGCCATACAGAAAAACTGCATGGCTGGCTCTATAAGCTTTCCCAAACAAAAAATTACAGCTAGAAAGAGCCTGGTGATCTAGTCCAGCTTTTTCGCTCATTAAATAAATTATTTTTCCACCATGTTCTATGCATGTCCCATGTAACTAGCACTTAGATTGTGAAGCAGAATCCTATTACCAGAACCCCAGAAGTTCTTTTTGTGTTTTCTTCCAGAAGCTACCACTCACCATGGTAAAATAATACCTTGGCCCCTAACGGGATAGATCGCCTCTTCTGTACTTCATATAAATGAAATTACATAGCATGTAAATGAAATTACATAGCGTGTCTTTTGTGTCTGGCTTCTCAAGATCCACATTTTATTAATGATGCATTCATATTGTGGCATGATTGCAGATCATTTATTTTTATCGTTGTAAGCACACATCTCATTGTGTAAATTTACCACAGTGTACTCATCCAGATGGACACTGGATAGCTTCCAGTTAGGGGCTATTATAAATAGTGCTGCCATGAACATTCTGATGCATTTCTTTTAGTAAACATAGGTATATATTCAGTTAAGTGTATATATAATATATATATAACTATATAATAAGTGAAATATATAAAACTAAATATGTTCTGGGAGATCTGGAATAGTACACACACAAAAAAGAAACTAGACCACCAACTTACAGCATACACTAGAATAAACTCAAGATGGATAAAAGACTTACATATAAGCCACAACACTATAAAAGTCCTAGGGGAAACCATAGGCAGTAAAATTTCAGATATCCCACCTAGCAATATTTCACTGAAACATCCTTTAGGGAAAGGGAAATAAAGGAAAGAATAAACAAAAGGGACTACATCAAATTTAAAAGCTTCTGTACAGCTAAAGAAAACATCATCAAAATGAAAATGGAACCAACCATATGGGAAAACATATTTGCCAATGATGCTTCAGACAAGGGTTTGATCTCCAAAATATATAAAAAACTCATATGACTCAATGCCAGGAAGACAATCTGAATTAAAAAAACGGGCAAAAGACCTAAACAGACACTTCTCCAAGGAGGACATACAGAGGGCCCATAAGCATATGAAAGGATGCTCAGCATCACTGGGCATTAGAGAGATGCAAATTAAAACCACAATGAGATATACGTCACACCAGTGAGAATGGCCATCATTAACAAATCAACAAACAACAAGTGCTGGTGAGGATGTGGAGAAAAGGGAACCCTAGTGCACTGTTGGTGGGAATGCAGACTGGTGCAGCCACTGTGGATAATAGTATGGAATTTCCTCAAAAAACTGAAAATGGAACTGCCTTTTGATCCAATTCCACTACTGGGATTATACTTTAAGAATCCCAAATCACCAGTTCAAAAGAAACTATGCACCCCTATGTTCATAGCAGTGTTATTTACAATAGCCAAGTGCTAGAAGCAGCCTAAGTGTCCATCAGTAAATAAGTGAATCAAAAAACTGTGGTACATTTAAACAATGGAATACTACACAGCAGAAAGAAAGAAGAAACTCCTACCCTCACAACAGCATGGATAGAACTGGAGAGCATTATGCTAAGTGAAATAAGCCAGGCAGTAAAAGACAAATACCATATGATCTCACCTATAAGTGGAACCTAATGAATAACAGCAACAAGAAAAAAAAGAGCAAAATAGAACCATAGTTCTGGAAACAAAGAACAGACTAACAGTGACCAGAGGGGAGGAGAGAGAGAGGAAGGGAGGAAAAGGGGAAAGACCCACATTAAAGAAAAAGTATAAGGGACCCATGGACATGGACAACAAGGTGGGGATTGACTGTGAGAGCAGGGGTAGGGTGCAGTAGGGGAGAGCAATGGGAAAAGTTGAAACAACTGTAATAGAACAATAATAAATACCTATATTACTATATTAAAATATTACTCTCTTGATCATAGGGTATACTATACTCATTCTGATTAAATATTGTCAATTATTTAGTGAAAGAACATAGAGTATGTCTATGTTCATTTTTATTAAATACTGCCAGTTTCCAAGTGGTTATTCCAATTTATACTTTCACTAACTGAATATGAGATTTCAGAACAAATCTCTTTTTCTATCAAATTAGAGGAACTTGTCTATTATTTTCTCAGAACCATATTCTCCACTATTGAACATCGTAAACAAATCAATGATTATTTTCTAATGTCCATTCTGGGGTAATGATCTCCTAGACAGTGTTACATTTCTTAACTCCTCCAAAATTCTTAAATAATAAGGTATCAAATATTAATCAACAAGACAGTAGTAAAAAAGGGTCTCAAAGTTCTGGTTCTCAAATCATAGGATCAGATATCCTATCACTCTGAAAAAATGTAAGCAGGTTCAGACACCTGACGCAGCCAACAGAGGTACTGACTACACTAGAGCTGCTCGGTCCGGCCTGGAGCCGTGTCCTCAGGGTGGTCCTCAGACCAAAGGTACTCACCTCAATCACCCAAGTACCTGCTAAAAGCACAGAATCTCAGCGCACCACCCTGCCAGACCTACTAAATCAGGATCTTCATTTAGCAAGATCCTCCTTACAACTTGAGAAGCACTGCTGTAGAGTGGTACTACCAGAGAAGCCTCAGATGCCAAATGTCAATGATCATGAGTTAGTAGAGCTTGTGGGACAATTCACGACCTTGGCACAGACACCTGCAAAGAGCCAACCTGCCCATTCCAACTTTGTTCCTCCTGCTTCGATCAAGGCCCTGGTGCCCAAAGAAAAGATGAGAGTTCACTGGGACGGTATTCTGTTTTTCAAACATATCATCTATTTTAAGTAATTGGGATCAGTTACAGTTTTATAAATGCTATTTTAAAATACTTAACATTAAATCATGAAGAGTTTGCCATCTTGGATAGCATCATTCTGATTATTTCAACAAAACAGATATCTAGAAATAGGATGACTGTCAACAGGTAGAATACTTTAATATTTTAAATGTTTTTGACATGTAGTATCAAATTGTTTCCCAGAAAGGTTGAAAAATTTAAAAACTAATACCAACACTGTATGAAAATATCTGTATCACAGTATTATGAGCACAATCATTAGGTTCATTTTAATTTTAAGGATAAAAGTAGATTCCCAATACTGTGTATATGTATTTTATAACTAGCAAATCTGAGCATTTCCTTATATAGTTGATTCTCATTTTTCAGGGTAGTTATTTTCTATAAGATCTTTACAAGTTAGCAAATACTGAACCATTGCTCCAAGGGTTTAGGTCCCTGCAAGTCTCTGGTCATAACACTTATCTACTGATCAACAATCTTATCTTACGGCCCTGGCTGGTGTAGCTCAGTGGATTGAGTGCCAGCCTGCGAACCAAAGGGTCACCAGTTTGATTCCCAGTCAGGACACATGCCTGGGTTGCAGGCCAGGTCCCCAGGAGGGGGCATGCAAGAGGCAACCACAAATTAATGTTTCTCTCTTTCTCCTTCCCTTCCCATCTCTCTAAAACTAAATAAATAAAAATTTAAAAAAATCTTTGTCTTATGTATGTGTATTTAAAAGACATGTTATTTAATATATTGCTGATTCATGTACATTGAACTCACTGTCAACAGCTCTATGACTCGGGCCTCAGTGAGGCTTATCTATAACATGAATTTTCTCTGTGAGGTGCAGCATAGCCTTCTTGCACTTGTGAACACGAGTTAGCACTTCAGCACTACACATGGGGGCCATTGTAGCACAACAAAAATCACAGTATTTTTAAATGTAGCACTAAATAGCCATCAAAAAGGACACTTGTTTGCAGTACAACAATTGAACAAGAAAGAGCATCACCTTGTTGGACCTCCATTGAGAACATGAGCATCAGGTCGCTCAAATTTTTCAGCACTTTTCCACGAAAGCACCATGAGTACTGATTTGGGGGAATACAAATAAATTTCAGCAAGTAGGCAAATTTGGATATATATGCAATTTACAAATAATGAGGATTAACTGTGCTTATTTAGCATTTTAACCTCCTATGTTTTAAATTCTTCATATTTTTGTCCATTTTTCTATTGAAGTCTTAGTACATTTACTACCTGTTTATAGGAATTCTTCATATATTTAGAATGTTAATCTTTTGTTTCTTAGGTTTAAGATATATTTTATCAGTTTATTGTCTATTAATTTTACTCATTTTTATTTATACAAGTTTTAAAATTTTAATATAGTCAAATATATTCCTTCTTTTTTTCATGATACTTTTACTGGCACTATTCTTAGAAAAGCTCTCTATATCCAAAGATTAGGTAAATAGTCACTTACATTTTCTTTATTCTTGTATAGATTTGATTCGATTTTAACCATCTGTTTAGAGTCAATATTGGCATCTGGTACCAGACGTGATTCAAATTTTTCTTCTAAATAGTAAATATTCCTGGTGATATTTATTCAATAACACATCTGTTCCAAATTTAAATTTTTTCAACTTTATTGATATAATTGATGTACAACACTGTATAAATTCAAGGTACCATGTAATGATTTAATGCATACATACAGTGTAAAATGCTTACCATAATTAGGTTAGTTAACACATACTTTAATACCTCACATAATCACCATTGTGGTTGTTGTTACGGTGAGAACATTAAACCTCTACCCTCGTAGCAACTTTCAGGTACACAGTCCAGTATTGTGAACTGTAATTACCACACTGTACATCAGATTCCTAGAACCTATCCATTTTGTGACTGACCAACATCTCCCCGCAGTCATCAGCCCCTGACAAGTTACCCCCCTCCTGTTTCTGAGTTCAATGTTTTTAGATTCCACCTGTAAGTGAGCTCATATTGTGTTTGTCTTTCTCTGTCTGATTTATTTCTTTTAGCATAATGTCCTAAGGATCAAATCCTGTCATCACATGGCAAGATTTCCTTCTTTTCTGTAGTCAATTATTTGTTGTTGTTGATTCTGTATCCCAAAACTTTATTGAATTTGCTTTTTAGGTCTAGCAGTTTTTGGTACTACCTTTAGAATTTTCTATATATAAGATCATGTCATCATCAAACAGAGACAATTTTACTTCTTAGTTTCTGATGTGGATGACTTTAAATTACTTTTATTGCTTAATTGCTCTAGCTAGGAATTCCAGTACTATGTTGAATAGGACTGGTGAGTGTGGGTACCTTTGTCCTGTTCCTAATCTTGGAAATCTATTAGCTTTTCACTGTTGAGTATGATGTTACCTATGGGCTTGTCCTATATGGCCTTTATTATGTTGTGGTTATTTCTATACCTACTTTGTTGATAGTTTTTATCGTCAAAGGATGTTGAATTTTGCTGAATGATTTTTTCTATGTCTACCAAAGTTATCACATGGTTTTTTCTACTGTATTAATGTGATATATCACATTTATTAATTTGCTTACGTTGAATAATCCTTGCACCCCAGGAAAAAATCCCACTTGGTCATTGTATATACTTTCAATGTGCTATCGAATTTGGCTTGCTAGCATCTTGTTGAGGATATCTGCATCTATATTCATCAGGGACAGTTTTCTTTTCTTGTGGTGTCTTTTTCTGACCTTTGTATCAAAAGAACGCTGGCTTCATAAAATGGGTTTCTGACTGATTCCTCCTCTTTAAATTTTTTTAAGAATTGATACTATTTCTTCTTTAAATAGTTGATAGAATTCAGCAGTGAAGCCATTTGATGCTGGACTTTCACTTTTGGGGATGTTTTTGATAATTGATTCAATCTCCTTCTTATTCAAATGTTCTGATTTTCTATGTCTTCATATTTCAGACTTGGTAGGTTGTGTTTCAAAAACTCTACCCATTTCTTCCAGGTTGTTCAATTTGTTGACATGTAATGGTCATAGCAGTCTCGTAGGATCTTTTGTATTTCTATGATACACTTATAATATCTCCTCTTTCTTTTATAATTTTACTTATTTGAGTCCTCCCCCCCTTTGTTTTGGTAAGTCCAGTTAGACTATTGTCAATTTTGTTATCTTTTCAAAAAAGCCTTATAATTTCATTGATCTTTTCAATTGCTTTTCTCTATTTCATTTTTTTCTGCTTTGATTTGTTATCTTCTCTTTCTGTTTACTTTGGGCTTAGTTCTTTTCCTAGATCCTCAGTGTATAGTGTTACATTGTTTATTTGAGATCTTTCTTCTTAATGTAGGCATTTATTGCTATAAACAACCCTCTTGAATAAGCTTTGGTATGTTGTGTTCCCATTTTTGTTTGTTTCAGTACAGTATTTTTTTTTTAATTTCCTTTTTGACTTCATCTTTGCTCCACTGGATTTTCACAAGTGTGTTGTTTAATTTCCACATATTTGTGAATTTTCCATCGCCATCTGTGTGGTTCTTGGTGAGCATGCAAGGGGTGTGCAGAGGCTACAAGGCCTGCTGGGGTTCTTGGCAGCACCACAAAGTCCAGCCACAAGGCACCACAGCAAGCAGCAGTAATGGCAGGAGCCTGTGGATGCACACTCCTGGCTGTGGGGGCCAGCTGCAGGTGCCTTGTAGTGGCAGGCACCACTTGCAAACACACATATACTGGTGGGAGCCAGGGCAAGCAGTAAGTGCCAGGGACAACTAAATGCCCACTGGTAGTGACAGGAGCCCTGGCTGTCAGTTAGTACTACCACAGCTGCTGGATTTCACCTCGAGTACATGGCAGTAGAGGTTAGTTATGGGCTCAGGCCAGGCCCTGCAGGTATACAGTTGGAGTGGCTAGCTGCGGGTGAGCACAGTGGTCCAAGTCAGTGACAGAAGATAGGGCCTTATCTGGGCCCACAAACTGGCACGTGTATGGCAATGGGGGCTGGTGATGGGGGTTTGGCCAGGAACATGCAAGCAGACAGCTGAAGGGGCTAGCTTTGAGTGTGCACGCAGCAGTGGGGTCAGAGCCTGCAAAGGAATAATAGGTCATAGAAGAATGGTAATATTACTCACCTTGGCAGTGAAATATGGATTATGTCATTGGCTACTTTTTGGTGTCTTTTTATGGTGCTGCTGGTGATCCTAAGGACCCTGAAAAACTGGTAATAAAGTACACTCTCTCTGAGTGAGCCTTCTTGTTAGAAGCCCAGTTCCTGCAGATATGCACTTGGGATCAATTTCTCTACTCAGTGTTTTGATCTGCGTGAAAAGGCTAAACTATACTGTTTTGTGGGCATGAGAGTAAACACGGGAATTTCAGAAAGGTGCTAGAGATCAGGGCATGCAAGGATCAAAAGCCGTTGGGACGCTCTCTTTTCGTACAGAATTTGGATTCTCAACATAAGACTTGCAAGGCGAAGAAAAGTAGTAGGGAGTGGGGTGTGTTTTGCCAGCACCTTGAATTTCTTCCAGAATTAAAGAATTTGAGACAGATCCCACAAGAGAAGAAAGGAGGCTGATAAAGGTGAAGATGTAGGACTAAAATGACCAGCATCTGTCATGGAAGAAGGTGACATTATCCATTTCAATCCCATTTTAGAAGGATATCCTTTTTCACCTTCACTAAATGTGTGTGTAATTAAAACAACTGAGCATTTTATCCAAATTTATTGCATCTATCAAATCGCTTTAATAAAGTCCATTTCAGGACATAAGGTAGATATTTAAACAATATCTGTATCAAACTTAATATCTACATCGAATAACATTGCTTAAGTAAAATGAAGTATTAAACCCATGTGACCTACCACAGCTTAACAAAGAAAAAGCTAATTGGTCATTTGCTTCAGCTGACTTGCAAGTGTCCTGGGACTCAAACTCTGTTTCTATAAATGGAGTGATCCCAGATGATGATCTCTAAAACCCATGACAGGGCCTAAATTCTTTGATGTTGAACAAGTGTGCATGACTTTTCCTGTTCTCTCACTGCTTCTTCACAAAGGCTCCCATCTTTGAGAAGCAAAGCACAGTGGACAGGACCCCTGAAACATCGTTCTTTTGGTTGTCATGGTTGCAGCCAGGCCAGTAACAAGTACCTCACTTTGTAGGTGTCCCATGGACAGTCTCACTCTCTTTTTGTCACCTGGCCCTGCCAAGTCATCCCAAGTCAGCCCATCTTCTGAGCTCCTCATTTCATTGCCCTAATAGAATGAACTTGTATTGTTCAGTTTAATTTAACATTCTAGTGAAGGAGGTATTCTGAAAAGGATACAGATGACCACCTCACACACTCCATGTCTGTGCCGATGTAATCAAATAGTTGAAGCCAACTTTCTGAGGCCTGCAAATATCTGAGCAAGAACATGTTCCCAAAATTAAACCTATAGGGGATAAAGTAAATTAAATCATGAATTTAATTTCCAAGGATAATGTGAGATACCTTCTTAAGAATTACTTAAAATCAGACTATAAGATACGTCCCCAAAGCGGTATCCCAATTCTTGCTATCCTAAAATTTTCACCATCTTTAGTCTTTATTCCTCTTTTCTCATATTCTTAAGCTTTTTCTCTTAATATTTAATATGCATTTCCTCTCCTTTTGTAGAGAATTTTCACCACTGCCAGATATATTTTCCATGTCCGTATCTTTTAACTTTTATAATCACTAGAACTGTTTTGTGACTGGTTTAATGAAAATTATTATATACAGGATCTGGCACAAATAATTCCCATTTTTTATTACAAAATCTTTTATTGCAAAATCATAAGCATGTAATTTTGTAGCATAACAATATCACACTCAAGCACACCATATGACACGTTAGGTGAAATGTTCAAATCAAGACTATAAATTATTACACCCATATTATTACCCTGACAACTGCATTCAAGCAGTCATTACTTCTGCTGGACCCTGTATTATCATGGGTGTATAATTTAGCTCATTCTTTTATTCAGCAAATAACTTTTAGTGTCTTGCAAGTGACGGAAACTGTTTGTGCTGGGTGGGGGTTGGGGAGGATAGATCCACAAGAAAGGGGCCATTTGAGTTTCTGTAGCTGCTTGTCCCTGAGATTTCCTTTAACATCATCATTACAAAATAAAACATTCCAACAGAAAAGTACATAAAACATGAATGTAACCTTTTCACAAATAAATTGAAAGCCAGCGTTCAGCATCTTAACATTTTAAACTGTTCCCAGTGATACCTAATATTCGCATTCTTGTGGATGTCCTTGAGTGTAGTTTGGATGTAGGAATTTGCTTCCAATGAATATATTATAGCAAAGTGATAGGATGTCAATTATGAAATTAAGTTATAAATGACTATGACTTCCATCTTGCCGGTATTCTTTCTCTGGCTCTTTCTGCATGCTTGCTTTGATGGACAGAGCCATCTGAGAGTGACATCTGGCTAATAGCCACCAAGGAACTGAATCCTCTCAACAATCAGTAAATGAACTTGGAAGAGAAGCTGGCCCCAGCTGAACCCTGAAATGACTGCAGCCCCAATCAATGCCTGGATTTCAGCCTGTGAGAGAGCCCAAAGCTGAGGGACCCAGTCAAGCTGTGTCTGGATTTCTAACCATTTATTTCTGATGCAATAAATTGTGCTGTTTTAAGTCACTAAGTTTTGGAATAATTTATTATGCAGCAACAGACAATAAATATACCTGGTAAACACAAGCGAGTCAAGCAATAGAACATTGGCAGCACCCCCGAAGCCTCACCTTCGTCCCTTCCCATTACCAACCCTCTATCCCCACCACAGATAACCATTTGTCCTTACAGTCACTTTCTTGCTTATCTTCATAGTCTTACTATCCATTCATGAATGCAGACCTAAGTGACATGGTTCAGCTGAGTTTTAGAGCTTCAGATGACTACAGTGTTACCATATTATTCTTTTAAATCTTATTTCTTTAGGTCCACATTATATTTGCAAGATAAACCCAAGATACTGTGTGTACCTGAGATTTATTTATTTTCATTGTTTTATAATATATTTCTATGTGAACAAAACATAAGTTTTCACCCATCTTACTGTTGATGAGCATTTGGATTGTTCTCAATTTGGGGCAATTACAACAATGACACTATCAAGATTGAAGTCCATGTGCACAGATTCTGAAATACATGTGTATACACTTAGTTGTTTATGAAATAGCCAGGGAATGTCTCACTGGTGTCATAAAATGCCATAAGGCTTCCTGTTTTACGAAGGGGTAGTACCAATTCCATGTTGAATTTAGAGGGAGAAAGGAGACACAGAGGAGAAGGAGAGCAGTTAAGAAGGAGAGCATTCGTTTATATTTCTGGTAATGAAACTCTATGATTTTTAAAAACCCTTTTTCCTGTGGTTTTGTTTTTGTGGATTTTTTAAGTGCTCACCAGGCATCCATACGATAGCAGTTTCTCCTGTAGCTGGACCACTCCCATCACTGAGGAATTCGAGTCTGTGGGAGTTTACTGAATTTATTCATTAATTACAGTCTCTTGAGAGTCAAACAATTTAGGCCAAAGACACAAACAGATACCCTCTAATCTTTTTGTATTTCTATCTACTTTAAGCATTATGCAGGCATTAGGTTTGGGAATCTGTCTAGAATCAGGAAAGACTGTCTAATCTGTGTTTGTTCATCTTTAATTTCTTCAATCATAATAAAATAAACATTTTAGGACACTGTAAAAGAGACCTACCAAAAAGTTTTCGTTGACCTCTTATTCCCTACCAAATATTCCCAAATAATATGTTCCTTTCTGCTCATTGTCAGTGGTTAGAAAAATATAGCCCAAGCAATCCAGATATTTAAATTGGCCCAAGAGAGGAAGATGCTGCAAGAGATCTCCATGTGTGTGGAACACAGTTGGCTGCTCCAAGAAAACCAGGGTGTGCCGTCACTCTGTTTCCTAGCCTTTCCCACGGCTATTCCCAGAAACTGACTCTATTCACAGCCTCCTCCAGTGGTTAATCCCATTAGATTTCTTGCAGGTGAATCTCAATAAAGTTTAGACAAAAAAGACCTTCTTTTCTGTCAGCACTAATAGAGTAAGGACTAAGGCACTTTAACAGAAAGACCCAAAAATGTGGTGGCTTAAAAAATACACTTTTTCTTACTCGGACAAAGATAAGGAGTCCTAGCAAGCAGCGTGGCTCTTATCCAGAAGGTCATTCCAAGATGTAGAGCCCTTTCTTCATATTGCCTTACTATTCCAGACTGCTGTGCATTTCTGCACGCTTTAGGCGTGTTCATGCTCTAGCTCACAAGAACTAAAAAGAGAAAAAAATCAAATGTAACAATTTCCTTTTAAGCAAGTAAAGCTAAAGTTGGAACACATGTAATTATAAGATTTCCATATATTTGTGAGACTTGCATTACTCTAAAACCAAAGGCAGACAAATGCAAGAAAATCCTAGAGCAATATCCCTCATGAATATAGACACATAATCCTCAACAAAATAGTAGAAAAATCCATAGTTATACATATACGCATATATAAAATTTATATATATACACACATAGATCACATCATAACTAAGTGGGATTCATCTAAGGAAAGTAAAGCTGGTTCAGCATTTAAAAATCAGTCAATGTAATCTACGAAGAAAAACTATATTAACATTTCAATAGATGCAGAAAAAACATTTGATAAAATTCAACATCCCTTATGAAAAAAAATAGCAAACTAAAAGAAGAAAATAAAGTACATTTACAAAAAAAATCAAATACAGCTATCACCACAATTAATGGTGAGAGACTGAATGCTTTCCACCTAAAATTTGGAAAAAGGAAAGGATGTCATCTCTCACCACTGCTATTCAACATCATAGTGTAAGTCCTAGCAAATACAGTAAGGTAATAAAAATAAGTTAAAGGCATACATATTGGAAAAAGCAAAGAGAACCTGAATAGACACTTCCCCAAAGAGGGCATACAGATAGCCAATAGACATATGAAAAAAATGCTCAACATCACTAATCATTAGAGAAATTAGAATTAAATCTATAATGAGATATCACCTCATATCTGCCAGAATGGGTAATCACCAATAAATTAACAAACAACAAGTGTTGACAAAGATGTGGAGAAAAGGCAACCTTTATGCACTGTTGGTGGGGATGCAGACGGGTGCAGCCAATCTATGGAAAGCAATAGGGAGTTTTCTCAAATATTAAAAATGAAACTGCCTTATGATCCAGCAATTCCATTTCTGGAATATATCCAAAGAAACCCGAAACACTAATTTGAAAGAATATATGCACCACTATGTTCATTGCAGCATTATTTACAATACAGCAAGATTTGGAAGCAGCTCAAGTGCCCATCAGTAGATGATGGATTACAAAGCTGTGATACATTTACAAAATAGAATACTACTCAGCCATTAAAAAAGAAGGAAATTTTACTTTTTGCAGCAGCATGGACGGAACTGGAGAGCATTAATGCTAAGTGAAATAAGTCAGTCAGAGAAAGGTAAGTGATCTCATTTATATGTGGAATCTCATGAACAAAATAAACTTACAAACAAAATAGAAACACTCATAGACACAAAGAACAGACTGACAGCGGTCAGAAGGGAGGGGAGTTAGGCAGCTGGTGAAAAAGGTAAAGGGATTAAGAAAAAGAAACTCGTAGACACAGACTGTGGAATGGTGATGACCAGAGGGAAAGGGGGTGGGAGGCGGCATGAGAGGTGAGAAGGGGGATAAAGGGTGATGAAAGGAGATTTGACTGGGGTGCTGAGCACACAGTACAGTGTACAGATGATGTGTTATTGAATCATATGGTTAAAACCTACATAATTTTATTAACCAATGTCACCACAATAAATTCAGTCAAAAATTGTATTTAAAAAACACATGATTATCCATGTAAAAAATATAAAATATTCTACAAAATAGTTTCTTAAACAAATAAATGAGTTTAACAAGGTTGAGAGGATACCGGGTTAATACACAAAAGTTTATCATATTTCTATATGTCAATAATGAACAATTAAAAGTTGATTTTTTTAAAAAAACCAACATCTAAAACAGCACTCCAAAAAAAATGAAGCTTAAGTATAAATCTGACAAAATATGTTTAGGATCTTTATGCTGAAAACTACCAAACACTAAGAAAAGAAATCATGAAGGAGATCTTAAAAGGAAAGTTCATGTTCATAGACCTGAAAACTCAATATTATTAAGATGTTAATGGTCGCATTTGGTGTAGAGATCCAATGCAATTCCAGTCTAAATCAGCAAAATGTTTGTAAATACTAACAAACAGACTTTAGAATTTATGTGGAAGTCTAAGGAACTCAAAGGCCTAAAACACTTTTGAAAAGATGAACAAATTAGTTCAGAATATCCTATTTTGAGACTTACTATAAAGTTACAGCAATCGAAGTAGTATGGTATTGATGAAAGAAGAGACAAAAATCCATGGAACAAAGTAGAATCTAGAGAGACCAACCTCGCAGTCAGCTGACGGTCGGCCCAGCTGCAAAGGCGTCCAGATGGAGAGGGGTCATGTTCTCAACAAACGCCGCCAGGGCAGCTGGCCCTCGCTTCACAGCACGAGTTGCCACTCGTGCTCACTCATTTTACACAAATTAATTTAAAAACGGATTATAGTCCTAATTGTAAAGTTTTAAAATTATAAATCTTTTAGAAGAAATAATGGAAAAATATTTGTGACCTTGGGTTAGTCAAAAAATCTTATATCTGGCACCAAAAACATGACCTGTAAACAAAAAATTGACAAATGGACTTTATCAAAATTCAAAACTTTGCTTATGAAAGATATTGTTCGGGGGATTGTTTTTAAGTCACAGCTTGGGAGGAAATATTTGCAAATTACACATCTGAAGAAAGAATTGTATCAAGGGCTTAAGGGGCAAAAGAACATAATTACAAAAAGGCAATATGAGGGAGGTTTTGAGGGTAATGAAACTATTCATCTTGATTATGGTGGTGGTTAAAACTGTATGTATTTGTCAAAATTCACAAACTGTACATCAAAATGAGTGAACTTTTGTCATTTAAAAAATTAAAGAGGAAAAGATTATGTGAATCAACAATACTTTTAACTCCTGGCACAGCCGTATGGATATGTACTTGCTGAATAACAACTCTAAATAAGGCAAATATCCATGAGAAAAAATGTAAATAGCCAAATAAACCATGCTTTCAAGGCTTTTATCAATTTGGGGAAGTGCCTGATGTCTTCGCTGGCTTCTCTGGTTTCTTTGGGGCTGGGGCATTTCCGGGAGAAATTCTGGAAATGAACTGAGTCTGTCTCCAGAGAAAGACAAAAGGAGGACCCGAGAAACATCTCATGGGGTGGTAACTCCCTAAGTAGAGACAATGGCATTGAGAGAAAACCAAGGTTACAATTTCTAAAGAGTTCACAGAGCCTGTGTTGTCTGAAAAATAAACATCTCGTGTCCCTAGACACCCAGAGACAGATGGCATGGCTTTTTACTTTTCAGAGAGGGAAACTGGGAGCTGCTGAGGAGAAATTATTTTAATATTCAGTCCCTGCCTTTTACTCTTGCCCCTCACAGGCTAAAACCTCCGGAGAAATTTGCTGTCAGTACGCTGACCTAATAACCTTCAGTAAGAGGGTAACTTTTGCAAATGTAGAGGATTGATTCTGAAGTAGCCTGGTGAAATCAACTTGAAATCAACGCAGTGGCTCACAGAGGTTTGGTCAGGGAAACTGCATCTAGGAAAAGCTATCACAAACCATGCTAGGTTTCTCTCGCTCCCTCTCCAACTCTCCCACTGGCTTTCTTTGTATGCAGCACCCTTTTCTTCCCACCCTTCCCCAACGGCCTTCCTCCACTTTTGAAATCCATTCTTGCACACATCAGTGTTCATTTAAATAGATCTATTACTTATCCCAAAGGGACATTCCTACTAATGACTTATCTAATGAGAAATGGCCGATATATGACACCTGTTAAACATCTAAACTGTTGAGAGACGTTTAAAGTTTGGGAACACAAACTTCTTCAAGTTGGGGGAAGCTGATGGAGAACTCCACATGGGCAGTTTTGCTTTAAAATGAGGACAGCCTCGTTGATTCACACTGTTAAGTACTCCTTATTCAACTAGCAGAAAGTTTCAAACATCAGAGAATTCCCCAGCCATGCAGTAGCTGTTTGGGAAGTGATTTGCCAGATGTCTGTGAGAGTTAACTCGCTCTAGGTCCCTATGCAATCAGGCCCCTAGTTAACAACTTTAGAGCCATTAGAATCTCAGTATTAGTTGTCTGGTGCAATATTCATTATCCAGAAATGGTCCCCGCATGACATTAGAGAGAAGAACGATGAGCACCCTGGCACATGGTGATAATGAACTCAAATCTTATCTCCAACTGTACAGCCTCTAAATGGGAGAAATGGTTCCCCATCATAACTTTGCCATTAATATACATTTACTGCAATTACTGGTCAGAGGTCTTTTTGTTAAAAAGAAACATGTCAGAAATCACTCAGCAAATGAATAAGTACTGAAGATGTTGTGATTCTTTAGAACTTTGAAGAACAGGGTTAGGCTTCTGGAACATTACAGAGCCTGCTCCGCCTCATCTCCTTCCAAGGAGTGAAATAAATAAAGCATAATAGTCACCATCTGGGAAGGAAATTACTAGTAAGACATATGACAAGGATCAGTGTTGGAACGGACTGCATATTTTAATTATGTATACAAATGACTTGGTACTGAGAACAAGATTTGCAGATTACATTAAACAGTGGGGGAAGCACAGCAGAGCGAATAATAAGGTACCCAAATGCCAAGAGGCAGAGAAGGATTTGTATTGGTTTGGGTTATATGTGGTCTTAGAAGATGGAAAATGCAGATACATGTGAATAAATGTTAAATAATGTGCCTAGTAGACAAGAAAAATAGAAGGTGAATTTAAGAGAAGGGGAATGGTGCTGGCAATACAAGGATCAGAGTTGGGGGTAGGAGGAATACAGGAAGCAAACACAACCTTGTTACATCCAAAACAAGCTTCCACAAAAGCCAGGTGTGTTTCTGTGAAAATTAGAATGGGAGCGAACATCTACTGCACCATGTACACAAACATCCACCTAATACCTTCCAAGAATAAAGGCACTGGCTTCTCCATCTAATTCACCATTGATCTGCAGGTATCATTTAGCTGGAATGAAAAGGGAGCATGGAGTTAGGAGGCTGTTTTTACTTGAGTCCAACTCTATCACTGGCCAGCTAGTCAGTTTTGGTCAAGTTTCCTCATATCTCTGAGCCTCAGTTTTCTTATATGTGAAATGATAGGAAAAACTCAGTGACATCTCTCACATTTATTAAAGGACCTCTCAGCTAGCCTTGATAACAAATGGTCACAGAGAACTCTGTGGTGGTGGCCCCAGGCTATGTCAGTGCCTGGGCATCTTGGGAACTTAACACATAGAGGAAACATTTGTTAAATGTTAAATGAGTGCTGAAATTCTTTGTGGCATACTGAATTCCATGATTCAGTTTGTTCCTTATTGAAATTCCTTTTTAAAAAGAGTCTTTATAGTTTCAAATACAGATAGGCCCCATGATACAAAGGTTTAACTTATGATTTTTCTACTTGGGTGCAAAAAACAATACACACTTAGTAGAAACAGTACTTTGAATTTGGATTTTTTCCGGGGCTGTCATAGGCAGTAGCTTCTCTGTCATGGTGCTGGGCAGGGCAATGAGCCCAGATTTCCACAGCTCCCAAGCAGCCACGCTCTCACCAGGGTAAATAATGGATGTGCTGCAGCTTCATATTAAATGTGTTTTCAACTTAGAATATTTTCAAGTTACGATGGGTATATTGGGACATAACCCCATCGTAATTCAAGAAGCATCTGTATATATTTTCAAATTGAAATACAGAATTCAAGAAAATATCTGATTTATTGTAGAGAGAAAATCTGATTTAATTGCCAAGGTGTTTGTTGCTAAAATGTCTCAGATTTCAGAACTGTTTAAAAGCCTTTTGTTGAGAATCCCTGGTTGGAAAGCAAGATGCTTCCCTGTCAGTTTCTAAGGCCTTTGCACATTGTTTCAATCTTTACAATGGTCTTTCAGTTAAGAATTGTTAACACACCAACCATGTTACAGCTGAGAAAACCAAAACTCAGAGAAGTAAAACGACTTCCACATAAGGTCAAATGGCCATTTCTTAATTAGGCAAATATTTCAGATAAAAACAGCAAGAGTAAAGAGTCTCTAACACAACTGCATGTGGAGAGTAGCCCAAACACTACAGATTCATTCCGTAGAATCGTTGCTAAGGACCTACGAACTAGATTCAGATACTCCACATGTGGGTCCTGGCTCCCCCACTTACATGTTGGGTGGCTCTACTAAGCGAAGTTACTTAAGTTTTCTAATGATTAGTTTCCAAGTCTATAAAATGACAATAATCATAATACCTACTTCATAACATTACTGTAAATATGAAATGAGATCATACATTTAAAGTAATTGGCATATAGAAAGTAATCAGTGAATTCAAGCCATGAAGTATGAAGAACACACCCGAAAAATAAATTAAGACAGACCTGACTTACACATTTCACATATGCGAATGCAGTAAAAAAGAAATATTTTTGTAGAATTTTAATAGATAATTCAAAGATGAAAGAACAAAGTAAGATACATAACTCTACATCCAATATTATTTTGTTTATAAACTATATAAATGTTGGGTGAAAAGATTAGAAACATAACTCCAAAGTATTTGCAATATCCTTTCTCCTTGTGGAAAAATTATTGAGGCTATATTGATGAATATTGATTTACTCTTTCAGTGGCCTTACCAGAAAAAGATGAGCCTTCCGGTAAGTCATCCATTCACTTAACTAATGGAAATCCTGTATATTACCTCAAGTTCATTTGCCTCACACTTCAACAAGAGTGAGAAGACCTGGGACGGGCATCGGGAAGAGAAATGTATGCTTAGTGAACGCTGCAGAGTTCAGTATAACAAAAACATCTCACTCACAGAGGTTCTTCATTAGCTTGTGTCCTATCAGGATTTCTGTTATCACTGGATATATAAGAACAAGAAATACGGACTTAAAAACTGAAACATAGCTTTAATAACACATTATAGGACTTCTTCAGTTTGTAATTAGAAGAATACAGGCCCAGAGAAGTTATGTGACTGGCAAGGTCTAGCAGCTGGCCCCAGGCACAGCCTCATCAAAGTCCAAGTCTTGTGACTTGCCAGGCCCTGAATTTTTCCCAGGCATCCTAATGTCTAAGTGGAAGTATAGTGATGTGTGGAGCCAAAATTGCTTATTATCACTATATGTTATATATTAATATGTCATATATATACGAGTGGGGGAAAAGACATAGGTTCCAGTATACTTTCTAAAAACAGGATCTTTAAATCCAAAATTCCAAAATAGTTTTTTTCACAAATCATCTAAGTTGCTTCATCTTTTTGCTCAAATGGAACAATATTCAAAACAAAAAATTAACAAAAAAACCCCAAATCCCTTATAATGCAATTTTTGCACAGGTAACAAGCGCATTCTTATTTTTGATGGTCACAAATATCCATAGCACTATTTCATCACCAAGAAATAGTAATGGGGAGAAGATAAATATTGTTTTATATAACAATTATAATTTTCTAAAGGGCAAAATAATATGACTTGCACAGTCTCATAGATTTTTTTTTAATTACAATGGCAAGAACTCCAAATCTCCTTTTCATGAACTCTTCAAATAAAACATAGGCTCACAGGCACACAGACAAGCCGATGTGGGCAGAATAATTAAGATCAGGACAGTAGAGAGGTAGGAAGGAAGGTGGGCTTCTTGCAGGGAGGACTCATAGAGTAATTATGGAAAAAAAATAGGACGGTGCCCTGAAAGGGAGAGGAAAAGGGTTGAGACCTAATGGTTTCATTCTCCAAAGAATGAAACAATCTGCCTGTAGATCTGCTCTGCAGAGCCCACTGCCCCTCTACTGACAGCTGTGCTGCTGAGAGAAAAGGCGCACCTTGCTTTTAAGGAACAACTCCAGTTCTGACATTTGAGCAGCAATTAAGAATTAATAGCTTCTAGGAAGGTCATTTTGGCATCTTGCTTGTCTTCCCAAGAGGAACCTGTCCTCGCAGCTTCCAAATTCTCTACCCAAGACTGCAGTTCAATTTTAGAAACAGAGATCTGAGCAGTGAGAGTCACATCAATTATATTGAAAGTGAGCAAGTCCTGTTCCACCTTCGTAACAAGCTGCATAAGTACAGCTGATGTGGTCACACAGTGGTCACCTCTTCATCAGAGACCATGAAAATCTTAAAGAATGAAGGACATAACTTGGAGGATGACAAGGAATAATAACTGCAAGCTATACAGGTTTTATAACTGGGCGGCATAAGTAAAAAATTAAAAGAAATAGACCTGTGAAAGTATTAAACACATTAAAAAAAAAAAAAACCTGTAATTACCTTTCATGGAAGATTGTTAAAGGCAAAAACCAGAACCATTTACAAAGCAATTAGGTGTTATCCTGGGGAAAACATAACATTAAAAAGAAGATTAGTCAATTGTTCAAAGCCTTTTTGTGTGCCCTGTAGGTCCTGTACTTGAAGTGTGCAATTGAAGAGTTGACCTACTAGGGGTCTCTGCTGAGACTCCACAAGCCGAGGATGATGGCAGAGGATGGCTTCATTACAGGCTGATAATAGCCCAACTCTGCCACTTATTACAGACCTGAAGTGCCCCCAAACATAATTGGGTAGTTATCCCCATCTGAATTCCAACATCATTGCCAGTCATTGACAAGTGACAAACAGAGGACAAATTCAGCATTACACAGAAATTCCAAGGACACATAAATAAGTTGAGAAGAGTTGATTCTAAATATGAAGGGTGAGGGATGTAAAGGAAACAGAGACTGTTCCTCTGGCTGCACTAACCTTGCAATCACCTATTCTGTTTTCCTCAGGGCACTCTTCTTTATCAGCCGAAGCCTCTCATTCTCTAGTTTTCTCACATTTGAGCCATTAAATAAAAATCAGGGTCTCGTGGTCAGAATGCTTGCTGATATGCTCCCTGGGACTTTGCAACAAGACTCTCCAGTCACGAATTCTCCCCGCCTACCAAGGGCACTGTGTTTGGTACCTCACTCCCTGGAACGTGTGTTGGCATAGTTCATTCTATCATCTGTCCCTGTGTCCAGGTTCCTCATTTTCCCTGAATTGCTGTTTTCTCCTCTCTGCTTTGTCTTCTACTGACCTTCTGAGTCAGCATGTGCTGCTGTTTTCCAAGAAATAAAATATCTGTATTCTACGTACATTTGTTCTGAGCACGGAGCCCAAGTGAAACTCTGTTGACTCATACATTCTTAAGGTTATTACCAGCTCCAACCTTTGGAGGCATGTCCATTTGAACTATAACAGCTAGTACAAATGGAAACTAAAGAATCCACAAAATAAGTGGACAAACAAAACACAAACTCTTAGATAACAGAGAACATTTTGATGTTTCCCAGAGGGAGGGAGGTTGGGGACGGGCAAAAAAGGTGAAAGGATTAAGATGTACAAATTGACAGTTATAAAACCAGTCACAAGGATGTAAAGTACAGTGTAGGGAATATAATCAATAATATTGTAGTAACTATGCATGGTGTCAGATGGGTATTAGACTTATTGGAATTAACTTATTTGTAAGTTATATAAATGTCTAATCTCTATATTATACAACTGAAACTAATGTACTATTGTATGTCAACTGTAACTGAAAAAAAATTAAAGAAACTAATGCAGTACCAGAATGCAGTTGTTCATTTTAGATTATGGTTGGAAAGATCAAGAGTGTAAGGGGGAACGTAACAGATTTATCAGCACAAGTTTTATTATTAGCTTCAGCAAGCCACAATCATTCAGTAACTAAGAGCTTTGTAGCACAATGATGAAGAACTAACATCAGATCACTTCGATTTGAAACCAAGCTCTCTTTACTAGCTATGTGACCTTCAGCAACTTATTTAACTTCTTCAAGTTCCAGTTTTCCAACTCTAAAATGGCCAGAATAATAGTATATTGTAATAATGACTAAATGAGACAATCTGAAGATTAGCTCATTGTGAAGAACTCAACAAATGCAAGCTCTGTTAATAAAGTGAGAAAATGAGCAGAATTAAGGTTCACTTTTCCTAAGGGATTTTCCTAAGGGAAAATTAGTGAAAGTTCAATACATTTAGACTTCCAGAGCAGACATTCTCAAACTTTAGCATACATCAGAATAATCTGAAGGGCTTGTTAAAACTCCGATTGCTAGAGAATCTGACTCAGTACATGTGAGGTGGGGCCTGAGAATCTGCATTTCTAACAAGTTCTCAGATAATGCTAATGCTATTACTATAAGGGCTAACTGTTGAGGAACACTGCTCTAGCAAAATGAGAAAGCTAATTAACCATTGGGCACTTATCCTGTGTCAGCCACTCTGTACACCTGTGATTAGTTCATCGAAGAGCATTGATCTTGCTCTCCAGTTATAAAAACCATTTTCCTAAGACACTCATAAATACTGCCATGTAGTCTTAGAGTTCAGCTAGGATTAAGATAGTCTCCTGAGTCCTGGCTGGTGTAGCTCAGTGGATTTGAGTGCTGGCCTGTACACCAAAGGATCTCCAGTTTGATTTCCAGTCTACGGCACATGCCTGGGTTGTGGGTCAGTTCCCCAGTAGGGGGTGCACAAGAGGCAACCACATATTGATGTTTCTCTCCCTCTCTTTCTCCCTCCTTTCCCCTCTCTCCATTAAGTATGTTTTTTTTTTTTTTTTAAAAAAAAGATAGTCTCCTGAGTCAGAAAATTATTAGGACTTCCATACATATGATTTGAATCAATCTTGGTCAATCATTGTACTTAATAAACAGATTTTTTTGGTGTTTTAGCATGCTTTGGAGGTTGAATAATATACTCTACCCTACCAAGATTTATATGCCAAAGGATTTGTCATATCTAAATGAAAAAGGAACATAGGGGAGGGAAATAATTAATAGGTCAGGAAATCAAGTTTATAATAAAAGTATTATTTTTCAACCTTCTCTATTTGACATTAATCCAAATTAGATATTAGTAATTGTCATTAGTTATTAGTAGAATCTGAGAGAGAATTTTGTAATTTATATTAACTACTTTCTGATCATTAATAGAACTTTAAAAAATACAAACTCTATAATAAAATAACACTACAAAATAAGCTGTAAGTTTAAATCTCTAAAAATTCTTATGAGCACTTGGTGGAATGTTATTAAAGAAAGAAGAAAGTTTGTTTGAAATGGAAATGGGATAAAGGGCTCTTTTAAACCCTTGAAACTCCATGTTCAAGATGAAAAATGAGGACATTTCTATCCACTTTCATTTAAAATATTACTCAGAATATAATTTTTGGAGTCAGTCAAGTCAATAATGCCACACAAAAGCCTTGTATGAACCTGGTGACCTCATTAATGCCAGCTTCACAGTTTAATAACATTTCATCATATTGAATGTAAAGGTGTAAAGTACAAATTAAACATGGCAATAGGAGTGTGCAATTTCATTTTGTCTTGTTAGAATGCATCTCTTGACTATAGTTAATTTGACCTTCATAGCAATGACCAAGTGAAAAAAGTTTTAAAATAAATGTGTAATAATCCTTTACTTAGTGAATTTTAATAACTTCTGCTTTCAAATCACTAAAGAATGGCTTTTAGAGCAAAAATTCTTATAAAATGCTTTAGTTTTACTACTACTCAAATAATAAATCAATTACATGTTCTTACTAACTCTCGGTACCTAAATCATTTGGATTTCCCCATTCTTCTTGAATATGTAATTAACCAAGAACATATTCAAAGAGCTACAATCTCACAAATAAAAGGCAAAGTATGACTGAAGAGGAAAGCACTCCATCTCCACTGTGCTTCATTTTAAACAACTTTATTTGGTTATTTGAGATACTTTTAAAAAACAGAAATAAATGAGATTTTGAGAGAAAGGTTGTTGTTGGTAATAGTTGGAATATTTTTCTTTAACCAAAGCACAAATCAGAGTTCCATTTTGTCTCTAAAAACTGAACAATAGAGGATTTCCGGCCAAGATGGAGGCATAGGTGGACACACTGTGCCTTCTTGCACAACCAAATTAACAAATTAACAAATTAAGGACAACGAGGATTTAGAAACAAGAAAACAACCAGAATGAGAGAAAATTGAACTGTATGAAGGTCCGAAAACCATTCATCCAGACAGGTAAGAGGGGCAGAGTCGCAGCAGGAGGAAGTGGAGGTTGGTGGACCCGGGTGTGCGGACAGCTGCTGGCAGACCTGGGCCTGCAGGTGGCAGCTAGCAGGCCCTAGGAGCACAGGAGATGGCTAGCAGACCCCAGGCGCAAGGCGGCTGGTTGACCAGGCGGTCCCACATTCGCATGCAGATAATCCAGGTGAAAACGGGGAACAAGACAGAACTCGCAACCCAGGGCCCCAGCACTGGGAAGTAAAACCTAAAAACACCGAGACCCCACCCCCACATACAGGGTCACGACCCAACAACTGGGCTGCCCCACCCAGGGGAACACCTAAGGCTTCGCCCCTCATATGTAACAGCAGCGACCAGACCACCACCCCAAAAATGGCTCAAACAGGAGAACAGATCAAAGCCCCGGAGCCAATTCATCTACGTGATGAAGAGATAGTCAACCTATCAGATGCACAGTTCAAAGCGCTGGTGATCAGGATGCTCACAGAATTGGTTGATTTTGGTTGCAAATTAGATGAACAAATGAAGGCTACACCAAGTGAAATGAAGAAAAATACACAGGGAACCAATAGTGTTGGGAGGAAAACTGGGACTCAAATCAATGGAGTGGACCAGAAGGAAGAAACAAACAAACAAACAGAAAAGAATGAAGAATTCAAAAAAAATGAGAAGAGGCTTAGGAATCCAGGACATCTTTAAACGTCCAACATCCGAATTATTAGGGGTACCAGAAGGGGAAGAGGAAGAGCAACAAGTGGAAAACTTATGTGAACATATAATAAAGGAACTTCCCCAATCTGACAAAGAAAATAGACTTCCAGGAAGTCCAGGAAGCTCAGAGAGTCCCAAAGAAGTTGGACCCAAGGAGGAACACACCAAGGCATATCATAATTACGTTAGCCAAGATTCAAATGAAGGAGAGAATTCTAGAAGCAGCAAGGGATAAGGGGACAGTCACCTACAAAGGAGTTCCCATCAGACTGTCAGCTGATTTCTCAAAAGAGACCTTGCAGGCAAGAAGGGGCTGGAAAGAAGTATTTGAAGTCTTGAAAGGCAAGGACCTACATCCAAGATTGCTCTATCCAGCAAAGCTGTCATTTAGAATGGGAGGGCAGATAAAGTGCTTCTCAGATAAGGTCAAGTTAAAGGAGTTCATCATCACCAAGCCCTTGTTATATGACATGTTAAAGGGACTTATCTAAGAAAAAGAAGAGAAAAAATATGAACAGTAAAATGATAGTAAACTCACAGATATTAACAACCACATCTAAAACAAAAGCAAACTAAGCAAACAGCTAGAATAGGAACAGAACCACAGAAATGGAGAACACATGGAGGGTTAGCAACAGGGAAGTGGGAGGAAGAGAGAGGGGGAAAAGGTACAGAGAATAAGTAGCACAGACAGTGGGTAGAAAATAGATGGGGGAGGGCAAGAATAGTGTGGGAAATGTAGAAGCTAAAGAACTTATGACACATGGACATGAACTAAAGGGGGGGAATTTGGGTGGGAGGGGGTGTGCAGGATGGAGGGAAATGATGGGGGAGAAATGGGACAACTGTAATAGTATAATCAATAAAATATAATTTAAAAAATTTACTAAAAACTGAACAATAGATATTCTTCTACACTGTAAAACAAAACCTAATTTTCATGACATTCACTGATTAGGCAGATTATCCCATTTAACCTTTTGTATAAGAACATCTTCTTAAAGTTGAGACTGTTGAGATGATAAGGAAAAAAATGTGATGATGAAGGTTTGCTGATAGCATGAGGAATTCTAGGTACAGCTGATGACTCTGTTCACCAACAGTTGTGGAAATCAGACTCCCTTACAAACACAGCTATTCTCCATGTTGTGTAATTATTGAACTCCAAGCCCCTTATTGTTAATGTCATTAATTAAGCTCCTTCTAACTGTGAGTCATTGTACTGTAGATAACAAGCAAACAAACATTGCCCACCCTATTCTCACCTCCCACAATTCAGCCCGCATCTAGAAGGTTTGTAATCTTCTAGGAAAGAAGTTATTTACACAGTCTGTTCTTCTCCTGTGTTGTCTGTCTTCGGCTGGCACCCTGAGCTTCAGCACACTGGGCTTCTGTTAGGTCCTTAAATGCATCATGCTCTCCCCGGTCCCAGAACCTGAGTGTATGCACTTTCCTCTCACTTGGAAAATGCTCTCTGCTTTTACCATGGTACATATTACTTATTCTTCAGATGTCAGAATAAACATTGCTTTGTCAGGGAAGCCATCCCTAACTCCCTGTTATATGTCCTCAAAGCTCTAAGATTTTTTTCCATTATAGCATGTAACATAGCTGATAACCACATATTAGTAGAAATATTTGATCTACATTAATATTTTCTACCCATCAACAGCATTGTATGTTCTTGATTGCTTTCTATGTGCCATGCACTGTATTGGGAATATATCAGAAAACCTAAAGTCCCTATCCTTATGGAACTACCTGATAGTATTGGAGAGGCACATTCATCAAATACAGATCATAATAAATGCTATCAGAGAGACAGTCAAGGTTTTGTAACTAAGAAAAGGCTGTTTGAAATAATAGAGTCAGGGAAGCTGATGCATCAGGGATGAGAGGGGATGCAGAAATGTACTGGGGGCATAGGCAAAGGCCAGTGGAAAAGGCCTTAAGGCTGGAAGAGTTTCCTCTGGTGAAACTGTCAGAGAAGGCAGCAGGAATGGAATTCAGTGAGCAGTGGGGAGAGAACTAAGAGATAAGTATGGAGTAAATTCAACAATAGATCCTGTAAGTCCCCATCCATTGTCAAGGAAATATTTTTTTTTTAAACTCTGAGCCAACTGAAAGAGGGAAAGTTTAGTATTATCAGGTAAGTAGTAGCACAATAAGAAAGCAGGTAATCCTGCTGAAAGAGAAAGAGTGGTAAGGTGCAAAGAGCATCTGAAGTAATGTTCAGCCAAGCCTTACAGAAACTTTCCAAGAAAAAAAGTAGTTATTAAGTCTATACACATGGCCTTTGCAATGGGAGACTTCACAGAAAATTATATGGAGGAGCTAAGGTCCTTTTACAAACAAACAAATCCTCTCCATGCCCCACCAAAACAGTTCTAATGATAGCAAAGCCTGCTAACAGCAGAAATAAATATTTGCGGTGAGCCCAAGTCAGAGGTGTGTTCAGTTGTCCAGATCAGGGAATGGCCAGTCAAGTGCTCAAGATATTGAACTACCACACACATGGCTACATAACATCAGAACAAGAGTGGTGTCCCAAAGTGGAAATCCCTGGGGCAGGAGCTTGAGGGAGATGAAATACACAACTCGCTGAATGTTTGCTTCTAGAGTTCTTCACCCAAGAAACATCAGGAAGCTCATGCTTTCCCTCACCACAGACAAGCGGGATGTCCCAACAGGAAATGAGAAAAACAACGGTCATCAGGTGATGTAATTATAAAAGGCCACCTAAATATTGGGACCACAAACAAAAATCTACCATTTTCTGACCTGTCCTCTTCTGCAACCTAAACTGCACCCACAAAATCTTCATTTACTTACTATTTGCATAAGCAATAGTAGGCTATTGCTTATAGGTAAGATTACTATTAGCACACTTTGTCCAGAAGTAAATTAAGCCATGAAGCTGCAAACTCTATGAGAGCAAGGACCACCTGATTTGTGCACCAGGACTGGTACAGTGGTTAGCTCATGATGGGTGCTCAATTAATATATGATGAATGAAATACTGTGCACATGATAAAAATGACTGACAACCCCATCCCAAATAAGCATGAATAATACATAGCATTGTAGTTGAGGTGAAGAAATGTTACTGACAACAAGGATTCTCAGAAAGCTAGCTGGAGTTAAAGGGGTCTGAGATGGACATTGCAGGGTCATGGTGATGATCATGACATATCCCGGGTGCTGTCCTCAGCACTTTCATATACCACTTTATTAATCTTTATAACAATCCTGTGTGATAATGCCAGTTATTATCCTAACTCTACAGATGAAGAAGCTAAGAAAGAGATTAGATATGCTTTTGATAAATAGAAAAGAGTGAGGAGAGTATGCCAAGAAGAAGAGGAACAGTAAATTCTAAATTAAAATGCAAATTATCTCACTCATCATTGTCTACAGTCACCTCCCTCACAGACAGGGTAAATAAAAGATGGTCTTCTGAAGAAGATCATAGTTCCTATATAACAAATTGCCTGAACTCCAAGGGATTCGCTTTTTTTAAAAAAGAATAATCAAATTGAAACATCATTTTACTTTATTTTTCCATTGGGTGCTGTCTGTGTGTGTGTGTGTGTGTGTGTGTGTGTGTGTGTGTGTGTGTTTCCATTACCATTTAGTTCCCTTATACCACCTCCCACCCACAATCACCACAATGTCATCCATGAGTCCTTTTCCCTTTTTGCAAAATTCCTCCACCCTCTATGTTCCCCACCCCTTAGCTGTCATCTGTTCTCTATCGATGAATATGTCTCTATTTTGCCAGTTCAGTTTGTTCATTAGATTCCACATATGAATGAAATCATATGGTTTTTGTCTTTATCTTAATGGCTTATTTCACTTAGCATAATGTCCTCCAGGTCCATCATTATTGTCACAGAGAGTAAAACTTTCTACTTTTTTATGGCTGAGTAGTATTCCATTGTGTAAATGCCCCATAGTTATTTCATCCTTGCATCTATTGATGGACACTTGGGCTGTTTCATATCTTGGTGCTTGTAAATAATGCTGCAGCGAACACAGGGGTCCTTCTGTTCTTTTATATTAGTGTCTTAGGTTCCTTTGGACATATTCCCAGAGGTAGGATAGCTACGTTAACAGGCAGTTCCATTTCTAATTTTATGAAGTATTTCCATATTGTTTTCTACAGCTGCTGCAGCAGTCTGCCTTCCCACCAACAGTGCAAGCTATAGATTCAATGCAATTCTTATCAAGATTCCAATAACATATTTCATAGAACTAAAACAAATATTTCAAAAATGTGTATGGAACCACAAAAGGCCATGCATAGCAACAGCGATCCTGAGAAAGAAGTACAAAGTTGGAGGAATCATTCCACCTAATATCAAACCATACCCTAAGGCCATAGTAATCCAAACACCCTGGTACTGGCATGAAAACAGACAAATGGATCAATGGAACAGAATAGAGAGCTCAGAAATAAATCCACACCTTTATAGTCAATTAGTATTTGACAGGGAAAGCAAGTATATACAATGGGCTAAAGAGAGGTTATTCAATAAATAGTGTTGGGAAAATTGGGCAGATACATGCAGAAAAATGAAACCAGACCACCTTCTTATACCACACACAATAATTAATTCAAAATTAAAGATTAAAATGTTAAATTCAAAGCCATAAAAAACAGAAAACATAGGCAGCAAAATATTGAATATTGCTCATAGTAATATTTTGTCAGATATAGCTCCTCCAACAAGGGGAAAAAAATAAAAAACAAATGGGACTACATCAAACAAAAAAGTTTTTGCACAACAAAGGAGACCATCAATAAAATAAAAAGAAAACCCACAGAATGGGAGAACATATTTGCCAGTATATCTGATAAGGGGTTAATATCCAAAACTTATAAAGTACTTAAAACTCAACACCAGGAAAAACCAACAACCCAATTAAAAAATGGGCAAAGAACTTGAATAGACACTTCTCCAAAGAGGACATACAGATGGCCAATAGATATATGAAAAGTTGCTCAATGTTACTACTCATCAGAGAAATACAAATTAAAACTTCAATGAGATATCGCCTCACACCTGTCAGAATGGCTATCATCAATAAATCAACAAACAACAAGTGGTGGCAAGCATGTGGAGAAAGGTGAACTCATTTGTTTACTTCTATAATTCCTTGATGAACTGAGAATCAAAGAATACCCATGTTATCCAGGACCAGAAACCCAAGGTTTTCTCACTGATTCACCTCCTTTGCTTCCCTCCTCCATTTTTTGTTTTCATTTTTTATTGGTTATGCTATTACAACTGTCCCAATTTTTCTCTCTTTGCCCCCTCCCCCTAGTCTAATCCCCATTCCCATAGTCAATACTCACACCATTGTTCACGTCCATAGGTAATGCATGTATGTTCTTTGACTAATCCCTTCACCTTCTTTCAACCAGTCCCCATTCCCTCTCTCCCCTCCTACAGTTGTCAGTCTATTTCATTTTTCCATGCCTCTGATTCTAATTTGGTCATTAGTTTGTTTTGTTCATTAGATTCCACCCATAAGTTTGTTTATATGGTATTTGTCTTTCATTGATTGGTCCCTCCTTCACTTTTAAGGAATACATTGGGCCAATTGAATAGTCCAGGATAATCTCTGGAGGTCAGTTAACTGGCAATCTTAATTCCATCAGGAACGTTAGTCCCCTTTGTCATGTAATCTAATATAGCCACAGGTTAGAGGGATTAGGGCATGCATATGTTTGGGGGACCATTATTCCGGCTGTTACATTTCCTCTCTAGAAAATCAGTTCATCAAGAGCACTATTCTATCTGCAACAACTGGCACAGAGTAGATATTCAGTATTTATTAGGTGATTGAACAGCTAATGGGCAATAGCAACATCAACACCAATAATAAGTTATTTTATTGAGTGTTGTCTACACTCCATGTAGTTCTTTATGATCACTGTCTATTTTACTCTGTGTGTGTGTTTGTATGTGTGTGTCAGCAGAACAACTATTACCCAATTTTACTGATAGCATCACTGGAAAGAGCTTTCTCCATCCTATGCACTAAATGGTTGATGAACCAATGGAAAAAAATGCTCAAATAGTATCTTCCCACCACCCTTTTACATTTTGTGACTGTATCTCTGAAGAATTAAGATAAAGTAAAGTTTTTCTGTATTGTTATATGCTAACCTAATATAGCATAGAGCAGAGAAATACTACACCCCCCAAAAAGGGGTGGTGGCATCAGGATGTTTCCTTAGAAGACCAGATCCATGAGATGTTATTCCCGCCCCCCCCCCCCCGCCCCGCCAGGGCTACCATAATACATTGCCACAAATTGGGTGGCTTTAAAAAAGAAAAATTTTCTCTTTCTCATTTCAGGAGGCCAGAAGTCCGAAATCAAGAGGCTGTTTCCTTCTGGAGTCTCTGAGGGAGAAACTGTCCCATGCCTCTTACTCTCGGTTACAGATGGCTGCACCAGTCCTTGGTGTTCCTTGGCTTGTGGAAGCATCACTCCAATCTCTGCCTCCATCTTCCTATGGTCTTCTTTGTGTCTCACCATGCCTTCTCTCTAATTCAGAATAATTTCTTTTTTTTAATGGGTCATTTTTTTGGTGTTGAGTTTTGTAAGTTCTTTACTAAATTTTGGATATTGATCCCGTATCAGATATGTCGGCAAATATGTTCTCCTACTCTGTGGGTTGTCTTTTATTTTGTTGATGTTTTCTAGCGCTATGCAGAAACTTTTTAGTTTGATATATTCCTGTTTGTTTATCTTTTCCTTTGTTTCCCTTGCCTAGGAAGATATATCTGATAAAATATTCCTATGAGCAATGTTCGAGATACTGCTACCTATGTTTTCATCTATAATTTTTATGGTGTTGTCTCTAACATTCTAGTCTTTAATCCATTTTGAATTTGTTCTTGTGTGTGGTGTGAGAGGGTGGTCTAGTTTCATTTCTCTGCATGTATCTGTCCAATTTTCCCAACACTATTTATTGAATAACCTCTCTTTAGCCCATTGTATGTGCTTGCTTCCTCTGTCAACTACTAATAGACTATAAAGATATGGGTTTATTTCTGGGCTCTCTATTCTGTTCCACTGATCTCTGCATCTCTGTCTATGCCAGCACCATGCTGTTTGGACTACTATGGCCTTACAGTAAGTATAGTTTGATGTTAGGTGGCATGTTGTCCTTAGCACTTTCTCAGGATTACTGTTGCTATCAGGGCTTTTTGTGGTTCCATATGCATTTTTGAAATATTTGTTCTAGTTCTATGAAATATGTCATGGGAATCTTGATGGTAATTGCATTGAATCTATAGATTGCTTTGTGTAGCATGGATATTTTAATGATGTTAATTCTTCCTGTCCATGAACACAGTATATGCTTCTATTTATTTGTATCTTCTTCAATTTCTTTCTTCAGTGTCTTATGATTTTCTGAGTATAGGTCTTTTACATCCTTGGTAATATTTATTTCTGGGTACTGTACTCTTTTTGAAGGAATTGTCTGTCAATGGGACAACCCAATCAAAAAATGGGCAAAAGACCCAAATAGACACTTTTCCAAAAAGAAAAGACATACAGATGGCTAATAAACATATGAAAAGATGCTCAGCATCACTAATCATCAGAGAAATGCAAATTAAAATCACAATAAGACATCACCTCACACCAATCAGAAAGGCTATTATCAATAAATCAACAAACAACAAGTGCTGGTGAGGATGTGCAGAAAGGGGAACCCTTTTGCAGACTGCATTCTCCTTTTGTGGAAATGCAGACTGGTGCAACCACTGTGGAAAGCAGTATGGATATAGCTCAAAAAATTGAAAATAGATGTGCATTATGACCCAGTGATCCCACTTCTGGGAACATATCTGAAGAAACCCAAAACCCTAATTCAAAAGAACATGAGCACCCTCCGTGCATTGCAGTGTTATTTACAATCACCAAGATATGGAAGCAGCCCAAGTGCCCACCAATACATGAGTGGATAAAACAACTATGGGATATTTACACAAGGGAATTCTACTCAACCATAAAAAAAGAAGGAAATTTCACCTTTTCCAATAGCATGGATGGAACTAGAGAACATTATGCTAATTGAAATAAGCCAGTCAGAGAAAGACAAGTATCATATGATTTCTCGTATGTGGAATCTAATAAACCAACTGGAATGACAATCAAAATAGAGATAGCCTTATAGATAGAGAGTAGGATGACAACTAGTGGGGGACAGGGGAGGTTAGGGAGTAGATAAGTCAAGCAAAAAGAAAAAAGACTCATAGACATGGACAACAGTGTGGTGATTGCAGGGGGGAGGGTATTAGTGGGTTAAATGGTAATAGAAACATACCATAAAAATAAAGAAAAATAAGAATAATTTCATCTCAAGATCCTTAACTAATTATATCTGCCAAAGATCATATTTTCAAAAATGGTCACATTCTGAATTTCTGTGTAGTCATGAATTTCAGGAGAATACAATTCAACCCACTGAAGATGCTATTCTTGCTCCATGCTTTACAACTGCAGAGTTTCTCTAGGCTCCAAAAGGCAACAGAGAGTGATGTGTTTGGGTCTAGAATGATAGTGTAACACTTTCTACTGTATGGTTAATTGAGTCTATGCAGACATTTCTCTTTCTCTCTCCTGCATAATGGCTTTGAAATGCTTCTTTGAAAGAAAATCGGCTGTGTGAATATAACCCTACATATAATTTATCTTTATCAAAACTTCAGGCAACTTAAACCATGAAAAGCAAGGACCTACATCCAAGATTGCTCTATCCAGCAAAGCTTTCATTTAGAATGGAAGGGCAGATAAAGTGCTTCCCAGATAAGGTCAAGTTAAAGGAGTTCAGTATCACCAAGCCCTTATTATATGAAATGTTAAAGGGACTTATCTAAGAAAAAGAAGAGAAAAAACATATACAGTAAAATGACAGCAAACTCACAATTATTAAATACAGCCACACGTAAAACAAAAACAAACTAAGCAAACAACTAAAATAGGAACAGAACCACAGAAATGGAGATTACATGGAGGGTTAGCAACAGGGTAGTGGGAAGAGGAGAGAGGGGGAAAAGGTACAGAGAATAAGTAACATAGATGGTAGGTAGAAAATAGGGGGAGGGCAAGAATAGTGTGGGAAATGTAGAAGTTAAAGAACTTATAAGTATGACACATGGACATGAACTAAAGGGGGAGAATGTGGAGGGGGGCAGGGTTGAGGAGAGTGAAGGGAGAAAATGGGACAATAGTAATAACATAATCAATAAAATATATATTTTTTAAAAATGAAAAGAAAAAAGACATTTCTAAAAACACTATCAGGTTGAATGAAATCCACAAAGATTCCAAAACAAGAATACAGCCTGGAGTTTGTGCCCTCACCATTCATGAGGCTTCTGGCCTTCCGGAAAAAGAGGCCCAGCACAAATGGACTGTGTGTGAATGGACATAACTGTTGGCTTACAATAGAGGAAATCGCAAATACTTATTGCAGCTTTCAGTTGGGTGGGCTTCTCTTTTTTAATGTGACTCAGTTTTTTCTATAGTTGGTGATTGGAGAAATACCTTTTGTTTAGCTTAGCACAGGAAGAAGGGCTATGGTGTCTCATCATAATGGGAAGTGAACAGATGGAGCCCCAGGTGGCACAGACCCGAAGGTCTTTTCCTAACATAAAACTTAGGGCTTTACTGTTATAAAATATCAGTGAAGGCTAAGTGTTAGCTTTAAAAAAACAAGGTCAAATTCTGCCTTTCTCAGGCAACAATCCCTGATGCTCCATTATTCCCTTTGTTCCTTACAATGGGCTAGAGGCTTTCTTTATAAAGCTTTATGGGAGAATGAAATGGTAAATGATTCTAAAAGTCCCCAGACTGCACTTAGAAATCTGATGGGACTCTGTAAACCTTCTTCCCATCTAATTCTACGACTTTAAACACAAGGAAATTTGGGAATGATTCCCAAATAAAATACATACAAAAAAAGTAAATGTTAACTTTATTTGCTACACTTTTTGTACCATTTCATAAAGGTAGATTAAAGAGTGTATTCACTATTGAAGAGTCAGGACTTTGAAGTTCTGTTGCTTTCTCACTTTCTCTTTATTGCCAAAATCTCCAAAACTAATTCTTTACAAAATACGGGGTGGGTGAAAGTAGGATTACAGTTGTTTGCAATAAATAATGCAATAATTAATAAATAATAATTAATGCAAGAATACACTCCATATTTCATGTACTCACAACTGTAAACCTACGTTTGCCCAACATGCAGTAATCATTTTTATATCTGAAATGCAGAAAAAGAGGTTTTAACCTCTATACTAATGTGCAGTGCCTTGCACATACTAAACAAGCCATAAAAAATTAGTTGAAATAAAATAAGACAGAGATAGAAACCACCCTTCAGAAACTAACTGATCAGATATTGGAATAAAATTGACAAAAAGAAGTCCCATCCTTTCTTCTGGATTGGGAGAGTTCTACCTCTTAGTGCAGGAATAGCCCTTTCTCTTATGAAACTCTGTCACACAGGGCTATCTTTAGAAGAGAAGGGAAGAATTGTTCACACTCTGGAATTTTATAAATTACGGCCAAGAAAAAAATTATATAAAATAAGACAACACTGATCTATTTCACTTCAAAGCTGCTGCACACTTTCAAGCTACCTCATACGTGCTAAATTTCTTAGTGTTATGATATGTCATTCTTTGGCCTCCAAGGAAATTTGAACAACTGCACTGAGCAATCAATAAAAATTATTTTCCTTTTCACAACACCCAAGTGATATTTTCTAACTTTGTTTTGAGTCACTCAGAGTGAGCTTTTTACAGTTCCTTTGAAGTGTACTTCTATAAAGAAACAACTTTGTTCTGATAATCCTGGATTATAGGATTATTGGAAAAAGCATGCTGAGGTACATGCGGGTTGGAGAAGAGATGGCATTTTGAAGATAGCTGGAGCCACATTCCAGTGAAGATAACAGGGTACTGGTTTGGGGAAACCGGTACAAGAATGTTAAACGTGTAAATCTAACCATTGTTTCTAAATGGTTTAAAGCCACGGTTCTGGCTTTTAAAGACCCAGATGCTAACCTGTACTGAAACTGATGGGAAGTAGACTAGTAGAAAATGATATATTTTTTAAGTGCTTGACCAAGTGTCTCTTCTTTGTAATTCTTTGAAAAAAGTTTCCAAAATATTACCAAAGCTAACATAACAAATATATGTGTACCCACCACTCAGAGTTAATCTTAATATTCTATTGTATTTGATTCAGATCTGTTTTTGGAAAAGATCAAAAATATTACAGATAAAAGTGACCTCTTCTCTGAACCCCTCCCCAGTCCTATGCTGCCTCCTCTATCCACAGTATCCATCACTAGCCAATATGTGTTTAAGTATGCAATCCATCTTTTTATGTATTTTTAACTAATATTTATTTGAAAACAATAAATACATACATAGTGTTTGTAAGAATATTTTATTGTTTTTCTATTACAGTTGTCCCAATTTTTCCCCCTTTGTTCCCTCCACCCAGCCCACCCTCCTCTCCCACAGTCAGTCCCCATCCTGTCGTCCATGTCCAAGGGACTAGTTCCTTGACTAGCCCCTTCCCCTTCCTTCTACCCTTATCCCTCTTCCTTCTCCACTCTGGTCGTTGCCAGTCTCTCCGTTTCCATGCTTCTGGTACATAGTGTTTTTTAAATTTACACAAATGTTATGTTACTCTATGTAACGTTTTACCATTTGCTTTTGTTTTGACTCCACTTGAGGTATTTTGAAATCCATCCATATACATTTATATATTTCATTTACTTTGCTATATTATATCCTGAATAAACAATTTATTTATACATTTCTCTAATGTTGAAAATTTGAGGGAAGTCTGTTCCTTTTATATGTAGTGCTATCATTTGTACAGTTATCTAACCTAGAATTTTCTAGGACATATATCTAGAAATGGGATACTTGAATCATAGTGTAGATGGATTTTCAACTATAATGGACAATGCCATGGTGCTCTACAATTAACACTGTCACTGGCACTGTATGAGAATTCCTGTTTCCCAAATTTTCTGTAGATCCATAATTTGTTGCTTTGATTGGGTTTAAATTAAATCTCAATCCTTCATTTTGCTTTATCTATTCTATTCTAGTCCTTCTATTTTGCTTTGTTTTATCTATTTTAAAACTGAACTGTTAATATAGATTTATTAATAATCTTTCTCTAATACAATATTAGGGCAAAATTACTTATTGTGCTCCTATATTTAACAGGAATGCTCTAAAGTCTTACCACTAAATACTATGCCACAGTTCTGTTCTGAACATCCCCTTCTCGTCCTAATTTACAACCTATTTTGAACATAAATACATGCTGTTTTATTCACTGCTGCTTACTTTATAACTGCAGAAAATTACTGTATAATTTTTTAATCTTTAAATTGTGTGGATTAGAGTAATAAATTTTTGTGAATGTGAACTAAACTTCCATTCTTTGTATAAATCCTATTTTTCTTTTTGTTATTTCTTTTAAACTTCTATATTTTGTTGTTAAAACTGTGTTAAGGATTCTGAATTTATGTTTATAGATTATATGTTTACAGTTAAACACACAGAACTGTGTTTACAGTTGAATAATATTGCACTATAATTTTATTTTCATGTATTGTCTCTAATCAATTTTGTTATCAAATTTATACTAACCTAGTAAAATAAGCTAGATATCTCTCTACCTATTTTTTCCCAAGAACAGGAATTATCTATTTCTTAAAACTCTGCAAAATTCACCTATAAAATTTCCCCAAACCAGGAGTTCTTGTCAAGATGGCAAAGTAGGTAAATATTGTACTTGCTTCCTACCATGAGAACATCAAAAGTACAACTAAATTACAGAAGAATCAACCTGGAGAACCATCTAAAAAAATGCTGAACAGATGTCCTATAACTAAGGATATAAAGAAGCCATGTGGAAATTGGTAGGAGGGGGCAAAGATGCAAAACAGCCAGCCTGAGGGTTAATGCCACCAACTGATTTTCCAACAGCAATCAAGGCTCAACTATGACTGGTACATGAGACCCACACAAGGGACATTCCTGGAGCATCTGGTTCAGATGACCAGAAAGACTGCTACTGAAACCCACAGGACACCTACTACACAAAACTACCTGACAAAAAAGAGAGACATAAAAGATCTACTTAATATATACAAACAGACAAAGAAAGGCAGCCAAATGGGGAGGCAAACATGTCCCAAATGGAAGAACAGAAGGAAACTCCAGAAACAGAACTGAATGAAATGAAGGGAAGCAAACTAACAGATACAAACTTCAAAACATTGATTATAAGGATGCTTAAGAAACTTAGTAAGAACTTTGACAAAGATTTAGTAAGAATAATAAAGGCATAGAAATCATTTTTAAAAAGTCATAAATGAAGAATACAATAACTGCAAAGAAGAACACACTAAAAGAAATCAACAGTAGATTAGGTGAAGCAAAGGATAAAATGAGCAATTTGGTAGACAGGTAACAGAAAATATAATCAGAATGCAAAAACAAAAAAGTATTTAAAATGAGGATAGTTTAAGGCACCTCTGAAACAGCATAAAGCATAACAATATTTACACCATATGGCTAGCAGAAAGGGAAGAGAAAGAGCAAGAAATTGAAAACAGATTAAAGAAATAATGAGTGAAATTTTCACTTACCTGGTAAAGGAAATAGACATACAAGTCCAGGAAGTTCAGGGAGTCCCAAACAAGATAAATCCAAAAAGGCCCATACCAAGAAATATCACAATTAAAAGAGCAAAAGTTCAAGACAAAGAGAAAATTTTAAAAGCAGCAAGAGAAAGTTAACAACAGGGCAACTCCCATAAGCCTGTCAGCTAATTTCTCAACAGAAATTATGCATACCAGAAGTGATTGGAACAAAATATTCAAAGTGATAAAAAGCAAGGACCTACAACCAAGACTACTCTACTCAGCAAGGCTATCATTTAATTAAAGGACAGATAAAAAGCTTCTCAGACAAGAAATAGCTAAAATAATTTATCACCACCAAACCAGTATTATAAATAATGTTAACAGCATTTTTTAGAAGAAAAAGGAAAGAAACATAAATACGAATAATTAAATGGCAGTAACTACATACCTATCAATAATCACTTTAAATGTAAATGAATTGAATGCTCTAATCAAAAGACATAGGATAGATAGATGAAGAAAACAAGTCCCAAATATATGCTGTCTACAAGAGATCCATTTCAGATTGAAAGACACACAGAGACTGAAAGTAAAGGGATGGAGAAAGATATTTCATGCAAATGGAAAACAGAAATAGGTGAAATAACAATACTGACATCAGACAAAATAGGATTTACAAAAAAGATTATAAGAGACAAAGAAGGATATTACGTAATAATAAATGGATTCAACAGGAGAAGGGGATATAATCCTTATAAACTTTCATTCACCCAACATTGGAGCACCTAAATATATAAAGCAAATGTTTATGAACATAAAGGAAGAAATTGATAGTAACACAATCATAGTAGAGGACTTTACTACCCGTTGACATCAGTGGATAAATCATCCAGACAGAATATCAACAAGGAAACAGAAACCTTAAATGACAGACACATTAGATCAGATCAATGTAATTGATATTTTTTAGAGCATTTCACACCAAAGCAACAGAACATACATTCTTTTCAAGTGCAAACAAAACATATTCCAGGGTAGACCACATGTTAAAACAGAAAACAAGTTCAATAAATTTAGGAACACTGAAATCATATTGATCATCTTCTCCAAACACAATGATATAAAACTAGAAATTAATTATAAGAAAACAACTGAAAAACACACAAATACATAGAGACTACATTAAATGTGTTAACAATAATATTAAGGAAGAAATCTAAACATACCTTGAGGCAAAAGAAAATAAAAACACAATAACCCAAAATTTATGGGAAACAGCAAAAATTCAAGAAGTACAGGCCCATCTCATAAACAAGAAAATCTCAAAAAAAAAAAACAACATACAATCAAAGGACCTAGAAAAAGAACAATCAAGCCCAAAATAAGTAGAAGAAAGGAAATAATCAAGATTAGAGCAGAAATTAACATAATAGTCATAAAAAATAACACAAAAGATCAATGAAACCAAGAGCTGATTTTTTGAAAAGATACACAAATGGAATAAATCCTTAGTAGACTCAGCAAGAAAAAAAGAGAGAAGACCCAGGTAAAATCAGAAATGAAAAAGAAGTAATAACTGACACCACATAAGTACAAATGATTACAAGATACTGAACTTCCACTCAAGGTGTCTGCATAGGTAAACACGGCTCACCTCCTCACACAACCCCATCAACATTACAGCTAAAATATAGAACAGCTATTACTCAGAACCATCAGAAATCAAGTTGAATTGAAGTCTAACAACTATGGAAACAAAGAAACCATAGCCATCCAGACTGGTAGAAGGGTCAGACACGCAGAACAGGCTCGTCCCACATCCACATGTGGTGGATAAAAATTCAGGAGGAATATCTCAGGAGGCAGGTGTTCCAGCCATACACCAGGCCTCCTAGCCCAGGGTTCCAGTGCCAGGAAGATAAGTCCCCATAACATCTGGCTGCAAAAACCAATAAGGACTGAGTCAGTGAAAAGAAACTTCTGGAGTCCCAAGCAATTCCTCTTAAAGAACCCACACACAGACTTACTCAATCTCACTCCCTCCAAGCTCTGGAATGAGGGTAACAATTTGAAAGACACAGTAGAATATAGAGAAGAACTGAAGTGTCTGGAATCAAGGCAGGAGGAACTGGGGGATAACATTCTCCCAGACAAAAAAGCAGACAGAGGCCATGGGCCTGTTCCCGAACCTTTCCCCCACAGAACCACAGAGCTGTCAGACCAGTGCCATATCTGAGACTCCATCAAACTGGTTTACACTGTTTGCCCTGCCCTGGAGATCCCCTGAGGCTCCAGTCTACCCAACTTATAGAGGTTAACAGTAGCTTTTCTATATGAATGACTAGTTTGGCTCATGCTTCACAACTTCCTAAATCTTATCAAACAAGCAATAGCTGGCCTCAGTAAGCCCCCAGCCACTGTACTTCTGGCTAAGTGGCCCCAGGACCATCACTAGCAGCAGCCAGACTAGATTCACAGGGTGACTTCCCCTGGGAATCTCCAAGACCAGCACAAGTAGCAGCCATCTCAGACTGCTTTACAACTCATGCAGAGTGGTGCTGGGCAAAATGCAGGTGGGTGCTGAATCTGGCCTGTACCACCTGGGAAACAGCAGAGCCTGCACACTCAGTGGACAGCTACAGACCACGTCAGAGCACCACCAACTGCCCCTGAACAGCTGATCCTCCACAGAGGGCAGAGGTTAGTGGTCAGCAGTCATAGCCAGTCCTTGCAACTGATTAGCCTGAGCGAATTCCTCCCATCGACCTACCAACAGCAACCAAGTCTCAACTACAAGAGCGGGGTGTTCTCAGTCCACATTAAGGGCACACCTCAAGTAACCATTTTGGGTGATAGGGGAGCCTGTGCCACTGGAACCTACAGGATACTTACTACATTAGGCCACACTACTAAGAACGGGGAGTCATAGCAGCTCCACTGAATACATGGAAACAAACACAAGGAGGCTGTCAAAACGAGGAGACAAAGAAACATGGCACAAATGAAATAACAAATTAACATTCCAGAAAAAGAACTAACTAAAATAGAGATAAGCGATCTGATGCAGAGTTCGAAAAAACTGGTTATAAGGATGCTCAAGGAACTTAGTGGGGACCTCAACAGCATAAAAAAAATCCAGTCAGAAATGAAGGGTACACTATTGAAATAAAGAAAACTTTACAGGGAAACAACAGTAGAGTAGATGAAGCTGAGAATCAAATCAATAATTTGAAACATGAGGAAGCAACAAACAACCAATCAGAACAAAAAGAATAAAGAAGACAAAAAATGAGGATCATATAAGTAGTCTCAGAGACAACTTCAAGAGGTCCAACATTCACATCCTAGGGGTGCCAGAAGGAGAGAAAGAGCAAGAAATTAGAAATCTATTTGAAAAAATAATGAAAAAAAAACTTCCCTAATTTGATGAAAGAAATATACATGCAAGTCCAGGAAGCACAGAGGGTCCCAAACAAGACTGATACAAAGAGGCCCACTCCAAGTCACATCATAATTAAAATGCCAAAGATTAAAGAATAGAGAGAGAATCCTAAAAGCTGCAAGAGAAAAGAGGTTAGTTACCTACAGGGGAGTTACCATAAGATTGTCAGCTGATTTCTCAAAAGACACTTTGCAGGCTTGAAGGGATTGGCAAGAAATATTCAAAGTCAAGAAAAGCAGGACCTACAGCCAAAATTGCTCTACCCAGCAAAGCTTTCATTTAGAATCGAAGGGCAGATAAAGTGCTTCCCAGACAAGAAAAAACTAAAGGAGTTCATCATTACCAAACCATTATTATATGAAATGTTAAAGGGACTTATTTAAGAAAAAAAAAGATAAAAACTATGAATAATAAAATGGAAAAAATACATATCAACAATTGAATCTAAAAAATCCAACTAAGCAAACAAGAAGAACAGAGACAGAATCATGCATACAAGAAAGCACTTCGATGTTTGCCAGATAGAGAGGGCTTGTGGGGGAATGGGTGAAGAGGTGAGGGGATTAAGAAATATAAATGAGTAGTCACAGAATAACCGTGGGGATGAAAAGCATAGTACAGGAAATGGAGTAACCAAAGAATTTATATGTATGATCCATAGACATGAACAATGGTGTGGGGATTGCATGAGGGAGTGGGGTTGTTGAGTGGGGGTTGGGGGCAAGAGGAAAAAATCAGGACAACCATAATAGCATAATCAATAAAATATAATTGAAAAATAAGAAAGTACAATGGATAATTAAAGTTATTAAATTGAACAACCTGGAAAAAATTAATAAATTCCTAGAAACAAAATTTTCTATCAAGAAAAAAAAAACAGAAAAATCTGAATAGTACTATTACTACCAATGTAATCAAAGCAATAATCAAAATACTCCCAAAAAGCAAAATCCTGAACCAAGTGGCTTCAGAGGTAAATTTTTCCAAAAGTTCAAAAAAGAATTAATATCTACCTTTCTTAAACTATCCAAAAAATTCAAGAGGAGAATGACTCCCAATCACATTTAGAATATACTAATTATAAAACCACACAAAGACATTACAAAGAAAGGAAATTATAGACCAATACTCCTAATAAGCATAGATGCAGAAATCTTCAACAAAATATTAGCAAACTGAATTTAGAAATACATTAAAAAGATTACACATCAGGACAAGTGGGATTTATTCCTGGGATCCAAGGTTAATTCAATTTGTGCAACTAAATTAATGTGATACATCACATAAACCAAATGAAGCATTAAATCACATGGTCATACCAACAGATGCAGAAAAAGCATTTGACAAAATCCAGCATCCATTTACAATAAAAACTATCAGCAAAGTGGGAATAGAGGTAACACACTTGGACATTATAAAGGCCATATATTACAAACCCATAGCTAGCATCATATTCAATGGGGAAATCTGAAACTGTTTTCCATAAGATCAAGAACATGACAAGGGTGTTCACTTTCACCACTCTTATTCAGTGCAGTATTAAAAGTCCTAGCCACAGCAATCAGATAAGAAAAGGAAATAAAATGCATCAATATTGGTAAGAAGTAAAACTCTCATTATTTGTGGATGGCATGATACTATACATAGAACTAAAAAATTCACCCAAAAACAATTGAAACTGCTAAAGTAATTCAAGTAAAGTACCAGTATACAAAACTAATATTCAGAGATCAGTTGCATTTTTATACACCAATAACAAACTGCCAGGAAGAGAAATTAAGAAAACCCATTTACAATTTGATCAAAAAATAAAATACCTAGAAGTAAATTTAACCAAGGACATGAAGAATGTACTCAGAAAATTATAAGATGTTGCAAAAAGAAATTCAAGATACAAATAAATGAAAGCATGTATCACACTCATGGATAGGAAGCATTAGCATGGTTAAAATGTCCATACTACCATAAGCAATCTATAGATTCAATGCAACTTCTATCAAAATACCAACAGCATTTTTCACAGAAATGGAGCAAACAATCCTAAAATCTATATTGAACCATAAAGGAATAGCCAAAGCAATCTTGAGAAGGAAGAATAAAGTTGGAGTTATCCCACTACATGATATCAAACTATACTATAAGGCTATAGTAATCAAAACAATATGATACTGGCATAAAAACAGACACATCAATGTAATAGAGTAGGGAGCCTAACAATAAACTCATACCTATGTGGTCAATTAATCTATGACAAAGGAGTCAAAGAATATACAATGAATAAAGATAGTCTTTTCAATCCATGTTTTTGGGAAAACTGGACAGATTTATGTAAAAGTGAAACTAAACCACCATTTTACACCATATGCAAAAATAACTCAAAATGGATTAAAGACTTAAGTGTAAAACTTGAAACCATAAAACTATTTCTCCTAGGAGAAAAAAGACAATAAACTCTGACATTGCTCTTAGTAATATTTTTGTTGATATATCTCTTCAGGCAAGAAAAACAAAAATAATAATAAACAAATGGACAACATAAAACTAAATAGTTTCTGCACAACAACAGAAACCATCAACAAAGTAAATGACAGCCTACTGAATGGGAGAAGATACTTATCAATGATATATCTGATAAAGAGTTAATATCCAAAATATTAAAAGAAATTCATAGAAGTTAACACCAAAAACAAACTCTGATTAAAAAATGAGCAGAGACCCTGAAGAGACATTTCTCCAAAGAGGACATACAGATGGCCAACAGATGTATGAAAATATGCTAACCACTAATCATCAGGGAAATTAAAATAAAAACCAAAATGAGATATCATCTCATACCTGTCAGAATGGCTACAATTAGTAAATCAATGAACAAGTGTTGGCCAGGATGTGGAGAAAAGGGAACCCTCATGCACTGTTGGTGGGATTGCAAGTTAGTGCAGTCACTATGGAAAACAGTATGGAGTTTCCTCAAAAAATTAAAAATAGAACTACCACATGACCCAGAAACTCCACTCCTAGTTTTTTATCCAAGGAAATACAAAACATTAATTCAAAAAGAGATATTCACCCCTTTGTTCATTGCAGCGTTATTTATAATAGCCAAGACCTAAAAGTAATCTAACAACAGATGATGGATTAAGAAGTGGTACATACATTCAATGGAATATTATTCAGACATAAAAAAGAATGAAATCTTACAATCTGCAACAACCTGGATGGACCTAGAAGGTTTTATGCTGAGCTAAATAAATCAGAGAAAGACAAATACCATATGATTTCACTTATATGTGGAATCTAAAGAACAAAGTAAATGAACAATAACAAGACAAAACAAAAAGAGACTCATCAATTCAGAGAATAAACTGATGGTTGCCAGATGGGAGGGTTTCCAGGAGCTGGGTGAAAAAGTTGAAGGGATTAGGAAGTTCAAATTAGTAGTTACGGAACAGTCATTGTAATGTAAAGTACAGCGTAGGGAATATCCTCAATAATATTGTAAAAACTATGTATGGTACTAGAATTATTGAGATGATCACTTAATAAATTATATAAATGTCTAACCGCTATGCTGAATATTTGAAACTAATGTAAAATAATATTGCATGTCAACTTTAACTGAAAAACAAAAAAGTAAAACAAACAAAAAAAAACTTCCAGAACCAGAACCAGAACAATTTTATGACATTTTTGACTAATAAATTAACTTCCTTGCCATGAATTGTTCTATTCATATTTTTCTATTTCTTCTTGTTTCTTTTGGTAAATATAAAACTTATAAATGCCTATTATTAATCCAAGTTTTCATATTTATTCATAAGTTACATATTCGTAGTATACTTTTATGATTTGTATGTTCTCATTTCTAATCTAATTGGTCTCTTTTCAGCCAGGAGAGACATGTGCAGGCTATATTTTTTTATGAAGTCAGCATTTCCCTCCAGTCAATCATTAATTCATCAAATATGAATTGATGTGGACAGGCAAATACAAACCCCTAAGACCAGAAATCAAAATCAGAGTTAGTTTAACAACCACACCTAAAACAAAAGCAAACTAATCAAACAACTAGAACAGGAACAGAACCACAGAAATGGAGATCACATGGAGGGTTAGCAACAGGGGAGTGGGAGGAAGAGAGGGGGGAAAACGTACAGATAATAAGTAGCATAGATGGTAGGTAGAAGATAGACAGGGGGAGAGCAAGAATAGTGTGGGAAATGTAGAAACTAAAGAACTTATGACACATGGACATAAACTAAATGGGGGGAATGTGGGCGGGAGGGGGTACTCAGGGTGGAGGGGAATGAAGGGGTGAAATGGGACAATTGTAATAGCATAATCAAAAAATATATTTAAACAATAAATTAATTAATTAAAAAATAAAAAACAAATTATCTTTTATAGTTATTGGTCTTTAGCTATATCCTTATGTATTATTTGTTTACATAATACTTATATTATTATAAGCTTTTAAGAGGAAATATATCTTGCCCTGGCCAGTATGGCTCAGTGGATTGAGCACCAGTCTGCAAACCTAAGGGTTCCCAGTCAGGGCACATGCCTGGGTTGTGGGCCAGGTCCCCAGTAGGAGGCATATGGGAGGCAATCACACATTGATGTTTCTCTTCCTCTCTTTCTCCCTCCCTTCCTCTCTATCTAAAAATAAATAAATAAAATCTTTAAAAACAAAAGAGGAAACATATTTCAATCAAGTATTTTTATTTATAGGAAAAAATAACCATTAGGTAAACATATGGCACTTTCTTGTATCTCCCAATAACATCAGTCAAGAAAAAATAATCAAGGTACCACCTCCATCAGAAGGAAGCTTATGGTAATTCTGGAACACAGGGAGCAACAGCCTTTGGAATGAAATATCTAAAACCTAGGCCTATAGCACAATGCACATGAAAGCAGCCAATATTTTTTTCAAATGCCACGTAAGCAATCTATGCTTTACTACAAAATTAAACGTAGCACCTAAAATTAGAATTACTCAGCTAACTTTTGTTTTACAACAACATTTCCTGAAGAGGTGGTTTATAATAATTCCTAAAAAAAAAGAACAAAATGTGTTAGAGGAAGAGAGGACATAGTTCTTGGATCAAAAGCATTAAAAAAAATAAAAGACTGTACGTAATTCTCTGGTCTTGGTACGAATGCAAATAAACATAAAATACACTTTGAGTAATTTTGCAGTAAGAAAATCTGGTCAACTTTATTTAACCCAATTTTTCAATAGCATTTCATCACAGACACCATTTTTCCATGCAGCTTATATTTGGGATCAAGCAATATGCTCTGGGAAACACTGCCATGGCAGGGTTTAATAAGAGTGGGATTTAGAAGAGAATACAGAAAATACAAACTGATGCGCTAACTTACAGATAGGTTTACAGTTCGTATATAGTACATAACCAAATTGCAAAGCACCAGCCATTAATAGCAGCCAACTTAGCGGGACTTCCTAAAAATAAAATAAAATAAAAAAAATACAAAGTCGAAAGTCTTGTTTGCAAACACAAAATGCTGCTCCCAAAATAGTGTGGCTAATGCTCTGTCTGTGTAAGAGAAGAATCGTACAAGATTTTTTCTGTCCTAACTCTCTCCCACGAGCTCGCTCTCGCTCTCTCTCTCTCTCTCTCTCTCTCTCTCTCTCTCTCTCTGGGGTGGAATGCCAGAGTATAACATCATTCTCCTTTTAGAACACAAAAAGGCAATAGCATGAAGCCATCCCCAACACGAGCCATATTTAAGTACCCATTAATACACCCAAATTCCTGCATTTGGTCCTCTCTACATGGCTATCCTTTTTTTTTGTTGAATTGATCTAGAGTACTAACTAAATAGCCTTTTATTTATTTAGTACTGCTGGAGATAGGAGAACAAAGGAAAAACCACTCTCAGGCCAGGATCTAGGGAATGCTGACCTGTCCGAATGTCTCTTTTCTTTCTCTTGATCGTCTATCTTTATACTCCACAGGACTGAAAGTAACTGAATAAACATAATCTTGTCCTTGGCTTCACCAAGCAAAATTGTTTATATCTGAGGCTATTTCCCTTTAGAGTCTGAGATCATTATTTTAAACTAAATTGTCAAACGCTCCACAGTGGTCTCTGTTCAGCTCTGCCATTTGCTGCTCTGTGAACCAAGTCCAGGGCATGACATTTTAAGCCTGTGACTACATAACATGAGAAAATGTTTGAAGACAGACTAAAACATCACGTACAGTTCCTGGCAGTGAATCTTAACAATTGACATCTCCCTGTCCAAGCAAATACTTCAAGAGGCTGTTTCAGGAAAACGACAGCCATGCCCACCTCACATACGGGTGTTAAGAATGTAATGAGTTAATGGCTATAAAAAGTGCAGTGCTGTATCATGTACTGTAGATTTTCAACAAACATTATTTAAATCACAATTTTTTTAATGTACCATTGTCCCTGACATAGGTTTTTAAGTAGTATCTATTTCAGAAGAAATTTTAGCCACCTGCCTGGTTCTCTCAATCATGCATTGCTTGAGGTGCACCAAAGACGTTTTATCTTTCCCCATTCTGTGCTCTATTCCACAACATGACTTGGTCTTACACATGATTAGGAGAGGAAGCTGCCTACGTGATTTTGCCCAGGGTATACAAAAATTCTCTAATTCTGAAGCCTCTCCTTTATATTGAGAATGCAAAATTAAAATGTTAGTATCCACATCTTAGGTTAAAGAACGTTATTATAACATATAAAGTGTGTTCCACTTCTTATGTGATCTCTTCAACCACTGCTAGTTAGGTAGGTCAAGTTGTACTGTACCCATTGTTCAGATGAATGAAATGAGACTTTAGGTGAGGTTGCACCTCACCTGAACAGCTGCTTTCACTACCAAACCAACCTCCAAAATATCATAATAGTAGCATGGAAAAGTTGGCCCAGCACAAACTCTGCCTTCAGTCCTTGGTTCTGGACTATTCTCCCTGCCCATTTCTCTCACATGATTCCACCTTATTTTCCACATTTTGGTTGCCCATAAACTTCTCATTTCTTCATTTTTGTCTGCTTGAAAATTTCCATTTAATTGAACAGCACTATTTCTGGATCTCCACTCAAATTATGTGGCTTTCTTTATGCTTCTCATTTCCTCTAGGGCTCAGAATGCTCTGCATTTGACCTACTGCCCCCAACATCATCTTCCTCCAAAGACAGAGCTTCTGCTAGGCCTTTCAGACGTTGAAGAGGACACAGTGTGTGGCATACTGAGTGTCTGGCCCAAAGTTACATGTCTTATTTGTAACAAAGTTGGGATTGAGAATTGAAACCAAGGTAGTTTTCTGTGCTAACCAGTTCTGAGACAATGCATACTTTCCTCTCCCTGTGTAAAATAGTTCATGTACCAAACATTTTTTTCATTTTCAAAAATGTCTTAATCTCTTAATTTCCACATCCAATTTTCTAAACAATAACTGGGCATAGGCAAAAATAATAGCTATTTGTTCTAGCAAATACTTATTCCTGGATGGTAAGGCTATAAGCCAACTAAAATACTTATTTACAATAGCCGAGATTTGGAAACAGTCTAAGTGCCCATCAGTAGATGAGTGGGTTTAAAAAGCTGTGGTACATTTACACAATGAAATACTACACAGCACAAAAAAGAAATAATTCTTGCCTTTTGTGACGCCATGAATGGAACTAGAGACTATTACGTTAAGTGAAATAAGCCAGTCCATGAGAGACAAATACTGTATGATCTCACTTATAAGTGGAATTTAATGAACAAAATAAACTAATGAGCAAAACAGAATCAGAAGCATAGAAACCTAGAACAGACTGACAGCTGTAAGAGGGTAAGAGGAGGGTGGAGACTGGTTGAAAGAAGGTAAAGGGATTAGTCAAAGAACCTGATGCATGACCCATGGACATGGACAATGGTGTGGCAGCTGACTCTGGCAATAGGGGCGTGGTATGGGTGGAGAGGTGCAAAAGGGGAAAATTAGGAGAACTTTAATAGAATAAACAACAAAATATTTAAAAGAAACAATAAAAATTGATAAAATAGTTAACTTACCAAAACTAGCAGCCCATACATTATAATGTTTACTTCAAGATCCTTACCTCACTATACTCACAAATCCAAAGTTTATGTCATAAATTCTGTCCAATCCCAACAGGTAAAAGTCCCCAGCCAGGCCCCCAAATCTCTATAAATATCCTTCCCTAACTTGAGAGCTCCTGAGACATTCCTAATAAAGTCTTACATAGCATTCCCCCTTTATTGAAGTAAATCTAATAAATTTAGTTTTGCTTCATCAACAGGTTTTTTTGGTGGCTTTTCCATAGTCAACAAACACAGAGTGACCCCAAAGTCAGTGTTTGTTTGTTTTCTCTACCACCTTGATTCTTCATCACATGGTCTTTGTATCCAAGGATAAAAGTTTCTCTTGAAAATGTAAGCCTCATTTGTTACCATTAACATTTAACTTAAGTCTATGTATACATAGACTATACTCTACTGAATGACACATGGTGCAGATTTTATTAATAATAGCTCTTACAACACCAACTATCTTTCATGCAACTTCCAAGTTCCAGACACTTTATATGCATTATCTCATTTATTCCTAACACATGTCAGCAAGGCAAGTTGTTTGCCCCATTTTATGTGAGGGACTGAGGTTCAAAGAGCTGAAATAACTATTCTAAGCCTGCACAGCTAGTACCTACTGGCACTTGGATTCAAATCCATGCAACCTGCCTTCAGAGCCCAGGTTCTTAAATGTGCTGTACTGTTTGGAAAATTTAAATAACTCTGATTTCAAAAACCACTCCTTTTCTATTACACAAAAATATCCTCAAGGGATTAAAATATCAGGAAAGACAGGACTTCCAGAGGGAAGACCACAGCAAACTTTGTGGGGTTAAGTGGGAACCTATTAGTGCAGGAATAACAAAGGCAGAATTCTATGCTGGTACACTGAGGAGTCATATAAATTTTGCAAGGGTGTAGAGAAATATAACTTTCATGCTGGTGGTATTATAAATTGGTGCAGTCTCTATGGAGAGTGCTTTGGCACTGTCTAACAATTTCATACACACAAGCATCCACATTTTCTTATATACGTGTACACATAAAACATAGCTGAAAAACACACAAGAAAAAAACACTGGAGGCTGAGAAAAGGGGTTGTAAAATTTTTCCACTGTAAAGCTCTTATAAGTTTTGAATATTAAACTGTATGAATGCTTTCCTTATTCAAAATATAAATGTAATTCAAAACTAAATAAACAAAAGGGATACTGACTACCTAAAAAGACCTCTAGTCCGGCCCGCTGAGATTCAAAAGTGGCTGGTAGCGTCATGCCCATGCTCCCCAACTGCTTGGTCCTCTTCCCAAGCATTGCCTGGTATGGAACTTACAGCTCAATTTTTACCAATACACAAATAATATAATTTCATTAGTCCACAAATGGCGGCAAGTCTCACTGAACCTTTGGTCTATATGTCTGTTATACCTACACAGCCTACTCCATTTTTATTTTGGTTTCAGTATTTTTTAAGAAGTATTTTAACCCATTGCCTTCCCAGATGCCTTCAACATTTGCAAAGAGCATGAACGGGTGAAGGAATGACTTCTTCTGTCAACGGTAAAGCATCGTCTTAGTTAAGAGGTGAACTTTTAATGTATCTGAAATTCAAATTGATTTTGAAGGGAAGGGAAATAATTGGCAAAGCCTGAAGAAGCTCTGAATTTGCATGTGCAAATAAATGTAAGAAAATGACTCCACTTCAGTGAAAGGTGGGGCAGAACCTCCATCTTCAACCCTGAACTCTGTCTGTGGGAGGCAGCCACCTGCAGAGCAGCGGCGGATGACTCCTTGATTTCTTCCTTCATGCGAGAAATGACTCATAGAAGTTAGGCCAGTGAGAGGACATTCTTACGTTTCCTCCAGACACGTGCAGATGCCCTCTAAACAGCCGAACCAGAGCCAAAGTGTGGAAAGGGGCAGGGGAGTACCACCGAACAACCCCTGAACGCCCACCATAGTCCTGCGGTTCAGAGGCCATAGGCAGGCCACGTGGCCCAGAAGGAAAAGGGCGTGGCAGGACTCCGACACTCGCAGCACCCCACCCCACCCCCACCCCTCGTGCCTCGTCGGAGAGCACGTTTCACTCACTCAAAGTCCACAGCCCTAGAAAAATGGACCAACACGGACAGCCTGAAATTACTTGATAGCATTATTATTATTGTCATCTTCACTATCATTTTCTCTACCATTTATTGTGTTCCTTTCAGGGCCAACAACCACAGGAGGCATTTTGTATACATTGTCTCTAACCATCACAACAACTCTAGGAGGTAAATGTAATCTCTACTGTTTACATGAGGAAAAACTGAAGCTCAGAGAGATTAAGTGACCTGCCATCATTACCTAGTATAGCCAGACAGGAATGCAGGTCATTTTGACTCCCTGTACTATAAAATCTTCTTGTAAATACTTAGAATTGAATTATTTACAAAATCACTAACAAACCAAGGTAGCATCAAACATAACTGAGATCTACAAATGGTATCAGTGGGTCGTACAATTGCTCAGCTTTCCACAATGAACATCATCCCAGCTCACTCAGAGTCATTCTGCAAAGAGCAAGTGTTGTCTGCATCTCCTCCATCACCCTCCATCTGCGTCTTAAAACATTCACACTGTTCATTTTATTTTTTTAATTTTTATTTTAATTGTTGATCTTGTATAGTTTTCTGTCTTTTATTCTCACCCAAACCCACCACCCTAGCCCTCCCCTCCTCCCTCCCATTTCCACCCCCCCATAGTTTCTGTCCATGTGTCCTTTATACTTGTTCCTTCCCCTTTTCCCTTGAAATTCCCTCCCCTCTCCCCTCTGGTGACTTTCAGCCTGTTCTCAATTTCTGTGTCTTTGGTTACATTATGCTTGTTTGTTTGTTTTGTTGATTAGCTTCCTGTTAAAGGTGAGATCATATGGTATTTGTCTTTCACTGCCTGGCTTACTTCGCTTAACATGATGCTCTCAAGTTCCATCCATGCAGTTGCAAAGGGTATGAGCTCCTTCTTTCTTTCTGCTGCATAGAATTCCATTGTGTAAATGTACCACAGTTTTTTGATCCATTCACTTACTGATGGGCATCTAGGTTGCTTCCAACACTTTCAGATAAGGGTTTAATCTCCAAAATATACAAAGAACTTACACGACTCCACTCTAAGAAGACAAGCAACCCAATTAAAAAATGGGCAGAGGACTTGGGCAGACACTTCTCCAAGGAGGACATACAGAGGATCCAGAGACACATGAAAAGATGCTCGATATTGCTAGCTATCAGAGAGATGCAAATTAAAATCACAATGAGATACAACTTGACACCAGTCAGAATGGCCCTCATAAACAAAGCAACAAACAACAAGTGTTGGAGAGGTTGTGGAGAAAAGGGGACACTAGTGCACTGCTGGTGGGAGTGCAGGTTGGTACAACCACTATGGAAAACAGTATGGAATTTTCTAAAAAAACTAAAAATGGATATACCTTTTGACCCAGCAATTCCACTGCTAGGACTATATCCTAAGAACCCTGAAACACCAATCCAAAAGAACCTATGTACCCCTATGTTTATAGCACACTGTTCATTTTAAAGGCAGAATACAGAGCTATCTTCTACTAGTTGCCTTTCTTTGTCATCCACTCTCCCTTAGCTCCTCTGAAGCCCAACCTCCTTTGAAGTAGGTACGTCTTCAGAGCATAGAATCTTTTTGAGGATCACTACTCTGGGGAAGCAGGAGGGGAAGAGTGTACTACCCAGAGCATTTTTTTCTCCTGACGTGGCCTTGTTCTTCATCACAAGTCTATCTCAAGTAGAACTGCTCTGCACAGCATTTCAAGTTTGTATGTCTTGTGTTTCTGTCTTTCTTTTCACAATGCACCTTCAGAAAATAAGGCTTTCACTGAGACAGTAAATCTCTCCATTTCTCTCATAACTTACTAGGAATTCCCCTTTTAACCATTATGGCTTATAATGCTTTAGCCAGAACTAATAGAAAGAACATGTATGTGTCAGCAAAGGCCCTAACCTCCTTCCTCCTATTGAAGCATGCATGACAATAGGACAGCCACTGGAACTGTGGCCTGGACAAATGCCTCATCCTCTCTATGCCTAAAAGAAAGACTCGTCCTCTTACACACACACACACACACACACACCCCGCAAAAATCTTACCCATTCTTTAAGCTTTAGGAATCAAATTGTGCCTCTCTGTTTGGAGAACCCTTCTCTGACTTGCCAGTTTATAGTTTACTTTCTATTCTCTAAACCAATTATAGCATTTATTATCTATGCTCATGGATACTTAACATATACAATATTATTTTCAGGTGAATAATTATTAACTTCTTAAACTATATTTGGGAATAGACACGAAATTTTTTTCCATGATATCCAGGATAGTGATTTGCCCAGAGCAGGCATTCATGAAATGTGAACAAAAAACCGTATTTTTTAACTAACATTTTAAAGTGTAAACATTCATGAATATTACATCCCTTCAAGTTGGTAAGATTACACACTTATTCAAAAATATCTCTGTTATGCAATACATGCATAATAACCCTCTGTTTCATTAATCTCATATTATTTTAATTTACTCAAAAAAAAATAATTGTTATGTTACCATGAACAAAAAGTTTTGATAGACACTGAAGACTCAAAGTAGAATAAATCACCAAACATCAGAAAACCTATAAACTATATGAAGAATGAAACTATGCATGAATAAGTACAACAACGAGATACACCGTAAAATCTCTTGCTGTTGCAGCACAAAGAAGATCACAGTCTGTTTTCACCAGGCCTCCAAGGACAAAGAAAACTTTACAGAGAGAGAATGGGAGAGGCTTTTCCAACCAGACAACAGCCTGCCCAGAGGCACAGATCTGGGAAGGAGGAAATATACTCGGTGTACTTGAGAAGAAGCAAGCAGCTGAAGCTAATTTTCATCCTTTGAGGACAGATGTGATTTTACTTGTTTTAGAACTTGTCAAAGGTCTTTCAAAGCTAAGTCTGATAGATAATATCATAGATAATATCTTGGTTAAGATATCTGAGCTTAAGTATCGATCATAAACTTGCTCTCAGGGAGCATCTAAGAAGTTACAGGTTTGAACAGCAGTACAAATAATTAGAGTATAAAACTCTCTTCAATGCATATATTTTGGTATGTTTAAAAACTAATGAAACTTCTTTCAATCCAAACTTTGTATTTCTTGTTCAACTAAAGAATTCATGATTTGGAAATAGTAGAAGTTAATAAAATCTTGACTTTATGTTTAACAGTATTGGCCCAATTACTATGAAAAGATAAATCTATAGCATTAGTTTACACAGTTGGAAACTATTAGATATAAGTACACATCTTTGGTCTCAAAGTATTTTATTAAATCCAGCTTACAGGTAAAGAAAGAAAATGTTTTTAAACTTTTCTAGAATCATTTATAAGATTTTATCTCATGTTATATTTTATAGTGATTTTTATTAGATTTTGTCAAAAGAATAAGTAAATTATTGTCAAAACCTTAGCAAGAGGACAAATTACTCTTAGTCTTTCAATTACCAAATAACTAAGTTTTATGGTAGAAGGCGTGGAAAATACTGAAAAGCCCAAAAGAAAAAGGATAAGAATTACCCATAACTCCTATGCAGTCATTATTTTGGTAAGTGACCTCCTGGTCCCTTTTCTATTCTAAGTTTTTTCAAAATTGCAATTATCTCATAGATCTTTTGTGTCACAATGATCTTGCTTAAAAAGACATTATGATTATTGTCCACTAGAAATTTAAATATAGTGTTTCCAAAATGAGAAAGCAAAAGGGAAAAAGCGATCAACTTGACATGTAGCATCTTTTTTTTTTTCAATGTGGAGGACTAGCACACACGCTTCATTAATCACAATGTCCCACTTAGCAAGCACTCTCTGTGAGGACAGCTTATTTGGCACGATTCTCCGCAGACTTACGATAACTATCTCCAAATGGATCCTTTGTTTTTGTCCATAAAAGTTTTCTACTTTTAATGGAATGTGGATTTAATTTCTTCCATTCTGCCTTTCACTGGAATACCCTCCAGTAGAATGGGTTTAGTGACTGCCAGTTTATATTGACCTCTGCTCGGGTAAGTCTGATTTTGTTGCCGAGAGGTAATTTCCCCTGTAAATTATGTTTTGATATTGGAATGAAAAAAAAATAGCAAATGGATATTCAAATATTTAATGAGAAAAAATAGTTTTCCAAGAATAAGCCAACATTTGATAAATTTTCAAGAAAAAAAATAATGAATAAAATTTAAACTCACCGAGATGACATAACATTTGTTAGAAGGTGTAGAAAATACTGGAAGGCAAAAAGGAAAAGAATAAAAATTAACCATAATAACTTTTGCAACCATTATTTTTGTAAATGTCCCTTCTGGTTTGAGATCCCTGCAGTCCATCCAAACTATCAACGCAGAGTAGAATCTGTCTCATTCATGGCTAAGTGCAATATTTTTCATACTGAAGATCGCAACTTTTCAGTAGATGGTAAAATCGGCCCATTGTATCACAACTAGCATTTTAAAATTTGAAAATAATAAAATTAAAGATATTTGAGTGGATTATGTAATGTAAGAGTCCATATAACTTCTAAGACATTTGTGTCAGCTGTGTGTGCCAGTAGGGAGGCAGGTCCTGAGTAGATCTGTGGCTCATTTGGGTCCCCTGCCCTTGGACATCAGGGTCCTGATTCTTGGGCCTTCTGACTTAGACTGGAACTTACACCATTGCTTCCCCTGGGTCTCAGTCTGCCAGGTTTGGACTGGAACTATACCACTGGCTTTCCTGAGCCTCCAGTTTACAGATGGCAGATTGTAGGACTCCTCAGTCTCCGTAATTCATGAGCCAATTCCTCATAATAAATATCTATTCTATTCTATTCTATTTGTTCTATTTCTCTGGAGAACCTTGACTAATACAGTTCCATAACTAATGTGGTTCACCTGGTATCCACTATGGTCCCAGATTAGATAAACTGACTGTAATTCAGAGTGTCTACAATACATGGGTGCATCATTCACTAGGGATTCCATGAATAAGACAAAAAGTGTGCATTAAGAAAAACAGAATCTTTTATATATATTTTACTATAGAAATGCCTCAAGCAGGAGTATAGACTACCATCATTGTGGTTGAATTCAGTGGATGTCCACAACCCATTTCCTTAAAGGAATGGCCTCTGATCTGGACCATTTTTTTTTTTTCATTCTCTTTCTTCCAGGACCTTATCATCCTCTTCAATATCCTACATCAGGCTTACCCCATGTTTCTGTCACTGTATCTGGGCCCTCCTTGGTTGACAACTTGTCCTATTTTTTAGTGCAATAGCTTAGAGCTCACTTTGGGGAAACATAGACTCACCACAGACCTGGGATTTTAAAATAAGGCTTTTCCATGTATAACAACTGCATCGTGGGTAGGAAGGAGTAGAGGGCTTACTATCCAGAGGCTGAAGGCCACTATATCCTAGTCCCTTGACAACAGCAAAATTGCAAGCTTTCCCATATATATAAGTATAACCCAAACCCCTCTAAGAATTGCTTTGAGGTCAGCCTGAGTACTGAGATTATGTGGTCATGAGAACAATCCATAAAGTCTACTTGAAAGAACTACTGATAACATACATCTGAAAGTGGCTATATTGTATATCTAATGAGTGATATGGATCTACAAAGATGCCATAGTGTTATCTCAAGGAGCAAACCATTGGAGGAGTATACCATATGTAAAGAAACCACCTTGTTTGCCCACGAGAGGACCATATTGAAGATCTCTTTGTTGGTTGAGATTTTAACTTTTCATAATGTGTGACATGAACTTTTGATCAGATAGTTTTCCTTTTATGTACAAAATACATTCATTCATGTGTATAGAGATGATCCCTCCCCATGTGCTCTGCAAAGTAGCCTACCTGTCATTGCATTTTCAGCTAAAAGTTGTTTCCCTCTAATTTTATATCCTTGTTCTTTGTCATCAATTGCATTCTCATCTGTAGACCCCAAGCTCCAAGATAAGGGACTATTTCATCATTCTTGTTCATCAGGCAACCCAACAGCTAATAGCTGCACAATAAACATGCATGAATAAACAAATTAAAGGGAAGGTATATTTCATCAATTTTGGTAAAAAGAGTAAATCTCTAACTGGCATCCAAGCTACAATTTACGCTCCCCTTATCACCAAATATTTGGTAGAAGCCTTGAAAACTTGGACAATTCTTGTGTGCACCAAAAAGGAAGTCAATCTTCACAGCTTTAGAGCTGTATCTGATTAATTGGTTCACACATTACTTTGTAGGCACTATGACAATAATCATTATTTTCACAGAACAAACCAGAACTTATAACAGCAGGTGATATAAAGTGAGGAGACAGGTTCTGCCCTTTATCCCACCTTGATAGCAAATGCTGTACTCCCCATCTGCCTTCTCTCTTCCACACACTATAGTTCTGATTAGACAACTGTACACCAAGTGAGAAAATATCTGGTATAGTTTAGAGATGCTGGACCTCAGTGTTTTTTGACCAAGAAAACTGCCTCATAAGCTTCCATGCTTATGAAGGAAGACAATGACCATGGCTTTCATTTTTTTTAAATTTCTCTCCCAATTCAATTAGCACATAATATAATACAGGTAAAGAAAGAACACTCAAAAATACACAGGGAGTCAGACTTATAAGCCTTTTTAAAAAGAACAGAAACCAAATATGGGTTCAGTCACTAGTGAATTCCAGAAGGCTGTACTTGCAGGTTTGATGAGAGGAGGAAGGTAGCCCTGTACTCTCAGAAGGCCTCAGACTGGAGATGCTTCAAAGCAAACTCCCAAAACTCTGTCTCACATGGTAATACCTTTTGAAAGAGATAAAAGTCACCCCCTCTTTATGCTCTTTCTACCTTTTCACAGTATTTTGGAAACAGCACAGGAAGTGACTCCCAGTGAAAAGCCATTTATAGCATCACTGAGCCATGAATGGCAGCCCACTCCCAGCAGGCTTATTTGTAAAAATATGACTAAGTTTAACCTAGTGAGCCACATGCTTCTAATAGCATCCGGCAGTCCATAACTGATTTTGAATATACCCCAGGTTCCAAGTGGATCATGGAGCTAAATCATCTCTTATTCCAGCCTGCTCATTTTGAACCAACTCATTTTACAGTGTGGTTAGCATAGCCTTTACAGTTAAGGATGAGTGCTCAAAGCACTTAGAGCAATGTTGTCTTAGCACAGCATCTAGGTGAGGCAGTTGACACAAATTGCATCATGTGCTGCTTGAGATTTAATGTTGTTACTGACAGGAGGATTTTTTGCAAAGGTTACTGATGTATCACAAAATAAAGCATGCACTAAAACCAAACCCTCAATCAGCATTCCTCTTCAGTTCAAGATTTCAATTATGTCACTTTTCTTAAGTGTAGTCTATTAACCAGAAGACAATAAACAAAATCTGCATATCATAATTAATATCAAAAGTCTTTGGTATAATAACATTAGGAAAAAATACCATTCATTGTATAAGTCCTTTCATTCCAAGATAAATACAATGGATACTTTTGATATTTCATACCAAAAATGTGACTTGTTCATTTTATACTTCTTACTCTATACTAAACCTGTTTATTGTAGAGCTCAAAAATCCACTTATTCTCTCTGTATTCTGTATTGAAGGAAAAGAAGGATAACATAGGGAAAAAAGTCACTTTTAATATATGAAGGATATACTGGGTATCCTATAAAAATGATCTCTGAGTAACAGAACACTCCATTTTCATTTCCTAGAAGTATATCGTGCCAGAGGTCATAAAACTTAAAACTGCCCAATTAGATTTTATACCAAGCAATACAATTTAGCCTTCTCTGGTTCCATGAACTCTAGCTCACCATGAATTAAATGGTCCTGCAAATCACTACATACAAGATAACTTGCACAGTGTGCATATATTCCTATCAATTACTTCTCCAATGCTAATGTAAGAAGGGGAAGGGTCAAGTCAAGGAACAGGTATAAAGAACCCATGGACAAGGACAGTGCGGGGTGGGGGGAGGATTGAGTGTGGGCGGTGGAGGTAGGCAGGGCAGGGAAAAGCAATGAGGGGGAAATGGGGACAACTGTAATTGAACAACAATAAATTAAAAAAAATAAAGAACTGGGCCTAATATGTTGGGTTCTTATTTAAATTAAAATTCTACATCTGTAATAATCACAAAGAAAGCCCCTTTTGTGCTTACCTGGCTTTACAATCAGAATTTCTTTCCATGATTTACCCTTTAATTGGCTTGTCACTACAGATCTAATTTTAGATTTAGCTGTGGTTAGGTATGGGTCTGGTTAGAGAGCCTTTATTCCCTTCTAGAAAGTTCTACCTATTCATTGTGTCAGCAGGTTCTTGGAAGGACATGGATAAAAGTGAATGCAGCTAAGAATAAATAGATTGCATTTGTTCTCATAAACTATCAGCATTGGTATGTTGGTTATTTATTATCTATAATAGTCATTTAATTGCACTGTTGAACATGACATCATGCTTTTCCAAAATTGTCAGGTGGACCAGGAAGGCAATATACCCAAACAGCTTAGGTCTTTATTCAAAGTCTGAGGTCATCAAGATTACTCACAGAAATTACAATTACTAACATTTAAAATTTATCTTTTAAAGAGGAGGTGAATATCTTATGCACTATCCCAATAAAGGTGAACAGGGGAAATAATTATCTAAACCATCAGGGAAAACACCTCCTTTACTTCACTGAAAAGAGCTACAGATCTGCTGCTACTGGTAGAAGAGCTACTCAGCGTCTGCTTTAAGCAGATTATCCACTTGATCAGATTGTCCATTTCAAATTGATCATTACTGCTGAGTGATTGTTGCTGTCTCTGTAGCTTTCTGCGATCTTAAATATCAATTTGTCTACAGACACTTGGCAATATATTGACCACACATGTGTTGTATGGATGCTCCTTTGGCCATCTCATTGTATTTATAAAAACAGATATTTACAATTCAACACACAACTGAAATAAACCTAAGAGACTCAAAATGACTGATCTTTCACTTATGACCAAAAATTGTGTCTAGAATATAAAATAGCATTAAATAAAGAACGATGAACAGAGATGGTCTACAATCCAACCTAAGCCACAGGTAATAGGGAATAACTCACAGGAGTCCATTTCATTCCTCTTGACAAATTCTGCCGGCATCATCTGTTTTACACTTTAATTTTTTGACTGAATTTATATAAATCCAGAAGTGAATTTAAAAATAGATGACACATATAAATAGCTAGGAAGAGAGATGATGATGATGAAGATAGATGATAGATAGATAGATAGATAGATAGATAGATAGATAGATAGATAGAAAGAAAGAAAGAAAGATTCTTGGGGAAAAAAAGCATATTAAGGGTGAAACGCAAGATCAGTTGAAAGTCAGCCTCCAAAGCCAAGCTGCTCATGTCACTGATTCTTGTGAAGAAGAGATATGTGTCAAAGACAGTATATGTCAAATAAACTGGGACCCATCAATCTTTTCTTAGCAATAAGGAAATATTCACTGTTGACTTAGACTAAGTCAATTGGCTGGTGATCCTAGCAGCAAATGTCAGAAAATGTTGCCCTTCACTTTATCTGTCACTGACACTTGACCAGAATCTTTTTTCTTTCTTCACCAGAGGAAAGAGAAAGTCAGCTTAGTCTAGGAGGTGGGACTGTTAGGGGAATGATGGGAAAAGAGACACATTTTGAGAATGATGGATTGCCCCCAATGAGTCCATATATTCCCTATTCAGAACACTTGGGACAGGTTATTATTATACTAGCAAGAGTTAGAGAGGACTCACTCTTTCCACTTACTTGGAAACAAGTTGAAAGTCTATGACATCCCATCCATGCTATGCCTACCCAGGGGGTCTCACTGATATCTGGAAGAGCATCCCTTCATTTAGCCAGAGATGCAACTACAAAACCATGTGTAGAAGAAGGAGAATGGAAATTTTGATTGTCATAGGGTTGAGTTAAATTTTGCAGCATCCCTGTGGCATTAAGTAGGGAGAGAATAAAGTACAATTTCTTCTCCACTGTAATGCAGTCTTTGGGAAATGAGGAAAGTGGGGGAAATATGTATAGGATATTTTCTATACATATTTTCTATGGAGAAGGGACAGGTATAGGCACAATACCCACATGTGTCCTAAACTTTATTTTCCACAGTAAAAATCAGCGCCAAAGAAGTAATAGATATAGAATTTGCCCTGGAAATCAGAGAGTTGCTCTGTTAAGTGCATAAGCAGCAAATGTCTCACATTGTCTTCAATGTTGATAAGATCCCATTAGATAAATTAAGTGCACCCCAGTATGAGAGCACAAGCTGAGCAAAAAGTACATTTAGAAAAGAGTCTGGACCTATTAAGAGGCAGTGTGTGAACGTACTTTGCCCCCTTAGCAGGAAGGAAGAGAGAAGTGCAGAGGAGAAGCAAGGGGACGCATGGCATTGGTGTTCTGAGATTAACAAGAGAGTGTGCTCACTCAGAGACAGCTAGCATCACGGGCTGGAGGCTGTAGAGTGCACTCAAGCTCTGAGCATCACTTCTATAAGCAATCCCTTTGTGTTGTACATTACGGAGAGCCCCACCTGTAACCACAGACTCTGCTGCCCCCATCTCTAAGCATTCTGTAAAGGGGGAAAAAAAACTTTGCTGAAAGAAGCTACAATTAGTCTTGACATTTTATAATGCGCCTGCGCTGTGTTCAAAATGTTTCATCATAGGCTTTAAAATGTGAACCAGTATAAAATCTAGACTGAATTCTTCTTTTGAAATAAGAGCTCACCTATATCCAACATTGCCACAAACTGAAACAAATTTTAGCAACGAATTGAAAGGTCTTCATCTTAATGAAGTGGAAAAAGTCAGTAAGTGTGTTTAGCTTTATACTGGTTAATTTATGGTTAAGAACTGAAATGGGGAAATAGGGATCTTTTTTTTTGTCAAGAGGCTAGAAAGAAACATGTCACTCAGGCAGCTCTAGGTATAAAGCTTATTAATGATGTATTTTCTCCTTTATGCTTATCTGTATTATCCAATTTTTCTTTAATAGGCATGTATTACTTTTATACCTGAGAAAAAGTCCAAAAAAGAAAAGAAAAAGAAAAATATTGCTATTAGTTTTTACCTTGAAAAGAAACAGAAATAAAACAGAAAGGAAAAATACCGAAGTGTTAGCAGTGATGGGCTTCAACAGGAAAGTGAGTGATGCCTTTTATTTTCTTTCAATTCTTCTGTATTTTCTACAAAGAACAGTGTTTTTAATTAATAAATACTTTGAGGAACAAAGGAAATGCAGGGAAAAGTGTTGCCTTATTCAAATTTGATTACCTGGAAATTAAGGTAAAAGATAGTAATGATTTAATTGACGGAAGTCTGGGTGGACAGTTTCCACAAAGCTTACTACAGAAACATAGCAAGGACCAAGATCTCGTGTCCCAGCCTTGGTGGCAGGCAGATCTTACAGTCACCATGCAGTGTGGGTGTGAAAGCCTCCAAAATCCTGTTCTCCAAAACATCTGTTCTTTGCTAACAGAGCACCCAAATCAGTCTGCCACTGTCTCTCAGGTTCTTGCCATTGGAGTCATTTCTTCACCTTCTAGGAACGGCACGTGTGTCTTCTGGAATTCACCCTTATGAGACCTAAAGGTCTTTGGGAAGAGGACTAACAGCCACAGGCACGTGAGAAAGGCTAAAGTGGACATGAAGAGTGACAGACCTAGAGCCAGACTCCAGCGTCGGGATTTTCTCCAGGAGTCATGAAGTCCTGTGCACAGTCTTTAACTTCTTTTGCAATTGACTCTCTCTTCTATAACAGGGAGGGGTAGATGGAGAATTCCTCATCAGTCTTCCCAGATCTAAATTCCGTCAGCATCGTGTGTTTCTCGGCTTAGATGGAGGGCACTTTGTAAAGCGAAGATCAGTGTTGAGGGAACAGATAAAAAGGTGGATGTGTGCTCAAGTGGGGCATGGAGGGAAAGGGAAAATCCAGGGGCCCGGGATGTTTCTAAGGATCCTGGTGAGCACAAGGGAAGGAGACACCACTGAATGCCGCACAAGGAGAGCATCTCCCCAAAGAAAAACTCTCTTCACTTCACAATTTCTTTTCTGAGTCGAGTGTCGATTTAAATTCTAATCTCAAGAGACCACTCTGTTATATGAGCTTTTTAAAAGTAATTATTTTCCAGAGGAACAACTGTGAGTGATCATTTTATCAATATTCCTATAAAATGGAAATATTAAAATATGCGACTATGTTTTCCCATGCTTGCATGAGTGAACACCTAGCTTCCCGTCAGCCGATTGACTGAACAGGGCAGTAGGGGGTTCTTTGTAATCACGAATTCATCACAAATGAGAGTGAGTGGAAAACATACACATAAATAGTGCACTTCTGTGAGGAGAAAGGAAGGGTTTATTTATTCTCCTCCATAGGAAACAAAGAGATTTATTAATGAGGAAGGGGAAAAGCAGTACCAGTTTAAAGAAGAATGAATCAAGGACAGGGGAAAAAACAAAAAAACAAAACAAAAAAAACCCACAAGCGTTTCCTTACCAAATGACCTTCTTATTTTAAAGAAAAATAGGTTCATGTTTTGAATGCATTTTATGCTGCTCCACAAGTACCTTTCTAGAGAACTAATTCTGATAACATTAAATGGATCAACATGGTATAAAATAAATCCTGCAGCTTTGGACTATGGATCACTCGCTCTTGGACAAGCATTCAGCCTCTCACTACATGAATGGCAACAAGTTTGGCCAAACAATGAAAGCTGACCTTGTTTCTAAAATTAAAAAGTTTGCTTTTACCAAGTCCTTCTTTTTATTATCAAGTTTCTGACCCTGATTTGTCACAGCCACACTGGCTAAACTTCTCCTCCGCTAGATGAACTGAATTATAAAAATTACTCAGTGGAAACCAAAAGCCTGAAATAAATGGAGATGATTCATCCTGGAACCTCTTGTTATTTTAGGACATTTGGACAGCACTGCTGGCATTCGAAAGCAATAAAGGAGCCTGACTTGACACCTTGATTTGTTAACACAGAGAGATTCACAGTCAGTCCCACACTGGATGCATATGGAGTTTAACGATGCCATGGTGATTAAGAGAGAAAATGTTGTCACAACACTTTTAAATTTGGAAGCCAATTTATCATCTGCTTTTTGACATAGCCCAGCAATACTCTTAAAGGCTCCCCAAAGCATATTTCTAAGAATAATAGAATCAGTAACTCACATGGCAGAATTTTTTTTATTTTTAAAACATTAAAAAGAATAATAATAACCAGCCCTGGCCAGGTGGCAGAGTTGGTTGGAGTGTCATCCATCCTACAGGATTGTGGGTTCAATTCCTGGTCAGGACACATGCATAGGTCACAGGTTGGATCCCTGGTCAGATCCTATATGGGAGGCAACTGATGAATGTTTCTCACATAGATCTCTCTCTCTCTCTCTCTCTCTCTCTCTCTCTCTCTCTCCATTCCTCTCTCTGTAAAATTAATAAACATACCCTTGGGTGAAGATAAAAATTATAATCATCATCATCATCCTCATTATCAAGCAAGCTAACACCTCCTTTGGAAGTAAAGTCTGAATAACAGAAAAATAAACACCTGACCAAACAACTGGGTGATAAGATCAAAGCCATAGACAATCTTTAAAAGATAAACAACTGAGCAACCACTTAAAATATATACTTTGAGTAGCTTTTCCAGCAGTTGGATATAGACTCATTTGTCCACACAGTCAACAGTGTTTTCATCTGACCAAGCTGTGTATTTCGAAGATGGTATAACAACGCCCAGTGTCAGGTGTTGGTCGTCATGAACCTTGTGAAATAAGCACCGATTCAGGACTATGCTGTGACAGACCGAAGGGGTGAGTGTCAGCCTCATGGGTTTATATGTATGCCATCAAAGCTGTAAGTCCAAACCTCAAAGTTCACAGAACTATTTAAATGCTATATTATGACAATGGAACAACGATCTGAAGATAACAGTGCTAAAAAAATTGTTCAAAGAAAACTTTTTTATTTTTCAAGGAATCTCTGCTTTGTTTCGTTTTGTTTCTGGGCTGGGTTTTTTTATTTGTTTTTTGTTGCTGTTGTTTGTTTGTTTGTTTGTTTGTTTAAGTGTATCCAAAATATACCATGAGTCAAAACCTGGGTTGATTTTCTCAACACTTGTAACAGTAGATATTTAATACGTATGAATTCCTACATGTGCCAGGTACTCTTGTTCATCATTAGTATATAGTAAGTAACTCATTTAACTCAACCCAAGTACATCGGGTCCTCAAATAAAGTTGTTTGTTTCGGTCAATGTCATTTCACATAGATGAGATGCCATAGAAACTTAACTTGTTTATATCAACTGGTTTATGGTAAAATTGGTTTCATTATATGTCATTTTCCTTAAAGCTGAAGAATCTATCAAAGACGTTAAGTGAAGATTTACTGTACATCTGCTTTATTTCAATCACATTCTGGTGATGGGTTGATTGTCAAGAAAAGTAGGTAAAAGGATCCTTTTTCTGGGCTCTGGCCTTTAAAGGGCCTTAGTTTGTTCTTCTTCCAGCTACGTTTCTCCCAGTGGGCGACGGAGTCCAACGGGTCAAGAGAACATGCCCAGCTGGAGCCCACGCCTGCCCTCGGATCCTGCTCCGGAGCTGAGACTGCAGAGTCTGCGTAGACAGCATGGCGCCTGCTTCCTAGACCTGCATCTCCTCCTCCCTGGGAGCTGATAGGCGTCAAAAGGGTGTGTTGAATTAGATATGTAATTGTTTGATTAGCACACAGACCTTAGTGCATAGGTTTTTCTGAATCTCTTCTGATTGTCAAGGGAATTTTTTTAAAACTTCTGATGTAACCTCTTTCCTGGAAAGGTGAAGCTGTCAGTTAAATTCCAGTTAGGTTAGGTGTCTGGTAAGTTACATTACAGAAAATAACTTCCCATGAATACGGATTGGTGACAGTGGCACTTTCTTTGAGGGGAAAAAAGAAAAGGGTGTTAAATTCTTAAACATATGGCTCCTTTCATAAAAGGGATCCTCTTCCAATAACATTTAATTTTGCTTTTCAAAAACTATGCCCAGCATTTTTGAGTAGACATAATCATTAACCAAATCTTCAAATACCTTTCTATTCTTTGGCCTCCTGTGGTAAATGCAATATTTCATCTCTTACTTATTTCACCAGGGTCCTTCCTGATTGTTTTATGACTTAATTACTCTGATCACATCATATTTATAGACGACGCAGGCCCAGCACAGTGCAAGCTTTTCTATCACACCCTGAATACGAGAAGAATCAATGGGTACGCTTGTTGGATACAAAGCTAGATAATGGGCTGCAACTGTGAAGCAGAAAGCTTTTCCAAGAAAATGTATAGCAGCATTAGTTGAGGAGACTGATTTCATACAGCTAGACTGATGTCTGCTTTTCAATCCATAGATTTCAAGTAGACCTAACACTTCCTTTAGTCTCTTCTAAGAAAAGCTCAGGGTGCAAAGGACAGCATCCCTTGCTTGTCCTCATCATTATGAAAGAAAACAGCAATCTGATGGGGAAAAAATGCCAGGATACGCTCATATAACTAGCTGTACTGAAATATAGAAATGAGTTTTTGTTGTTTGTTTTGCTTTCGTGGGTTTGTTTCAAACCTTGGAGATTACCAGCTAGGGTGTTGTTGTTGTTGTTGGTGGTGGTGGTGGTGGTGGTGGTGGTGGTGGTGGTGGTGGTAGTGTTTTTACCAGCTAGTTTATATAAGCACCAACCTAGGTCAGATTCAAGCACAAGCCCCATCCCAAGTTGCTGGGATGACTATCCAAGCACATTTTGAAGCAGTTCCTCAACTGGGAGAATTTTGCCCCCCAGCGGACATGTGGCAATATTTGGAGACATTTGTGCTTGTCACAAATTGGGAAAGAAGGAAAGGGTAATGCACAGGACAGCTCTTCAAAACAAAGAATTATCCATCCCCAAATGTCAACAATGCCAAAGCTGAGAAACCCTATTTTAGAGGGACTAGAGCATGAGAAAAAGGGCACTGAATGCTCCTAACTTTGAAATTTAAAGTTTTCTCTTTCAGGTGTTACTGCTTACACACACTGAGAAACACTTGGATTGTTTCCAGGGGAAGGCGGGGACCAACAAATTAAACTTGTGGGTGGCACAGAATCAAATATAATTCTGTGTTGCTATATATCACTTTTCCCTATGGAGATGAAAATGCTTTTCAGAAAGAGTTATTCCACTGGGAGAGGGAACTGGGATTGGAGGGATCCTCATTTCACGGATGAGAAAACAGGAGGCTAGGAAGGTCGTCATTTGCTCAAGGTTATTCCGTGAATGTGGTTCAGAGCTCAGAAAACCAAGACAGGCCAGACACTGGAGCGAAGAATTCTGAAAAAATGTAAAAGAACAGACAACTGCTCTCAGCTGGATACCATCTTGGTGGCAGAAATCTTTTCCACATCTGAGCCCTTGGTGTCAAGAAAAGCAGGGTCTCCTGTGATGGGCAGCTTGTGATTCTCCCCAGAGCCAGCAGCCCCAGAAGAGCCCACACCTCCTCCCTGTCAGCCAAGGAGTCCTCACCTGACAAACCTAATTCCCAGGGCTATTCTCCAGATGTTTAGACTGTCAAATGATTTAATGGACTGCAGACATGAGTTGGTCCGTTCGTTAAAATAGTCATCATAATGAGAAAGATGGACAACATCTGCCCTTATCCTTTGTCAGTCTGTCACGTCTGTGTACCTCCTTCCTGTCAATCAACCATAGTGTATATTATGAAAATACCACAGACGAAATGTCAGCCTATGTATCTAATTGTTCTTGTGTACCATATGGGAAAATGACTGGTGAGACCTGCTGTTCCCTTTACAACGAACATTAATTGGCATCTTTGTTATCTAGCTATGGAGATCCTCATTGGAATGGTTTTAAGGCCCCAGTAACCCTTTAGACAGAAAACATGATTTGGGCTGATTCTTACTGAATGAAAAGAAAAATGCAGACAAATCACAAAACTCTATGATCCTAGTTACACTTGATCAAGAACTTTCATAAACACAGAGTCGCTAATTTTACTTGTTATAAGTCAAGAGAAGAATCCAAAAAGCTTAGGGATGAACATTTCTGAATTTTTCCTAGAAAAACAAAGGAACCCTCTAGAAAGAGATGAAAGGTAATCCCTAATAACTATGGAAGATGAAGCACAGGGGACATTTTCCTTCCCTAATTCCTGGGCAATTTGGGGAACAATCCTGTCCAACTTTAGGGAATGTCAGTGTATTAATGGAGTGTAGAAGTCATCAAATTTAGCATTCTACTAGGGTATGAATCCTACTTAAGATATCTCCAGTAACAAGATTTACATCTCTGTTTTAATACTTTCAATGAAGAAGTATCCACTGCTTTACAGCATTCCATTTAGATGAGGCTAATTTAAAAGCATAAAAGATATAAGCCCTGATATATCCCTGGGCACTTATATAGCATAGAAAGTATTAGCAAAAATTCCCTGTCCATACATACAACTCCCTTATCCAAGTTTCTTAAAGTGAAAATGATATTGAAGCTACCTCCAAACCCCAAAAGAAGTAACAATTCTTCTTGTTGTATTTACAAATACACACACACACACACACACACACACAAATATGTATTAAAATAAGTGTTTTTCATCCCAGAGGGCAAATAATTTTTAACATATTCCCTACTGGGAGGAAAGTCTCCCCTACCTAGCTTATGTTCTATCTTGTCCCACCCACGAAAAGCTGAGAACACAATGGTGGGTGCAAAGTTAACTACTGACATAAAACCCAGTCCTGAAAATTTCAGAGTTCTAGTTGGTTCCATGTTAAGAATGCCCCGTATACACTCACTGAGGAGGAAAAGTAGCTACATAAAGTCACCACAACCAATGAAATGAGGTAAATGGTAAATGAGACCACCTACAACATTTGAAAGGAGAGTTTATTTTCTCATGCAAGATAAACTGTAATCATTGTATGTATAGCTGTAGGTTCTCTGGTGCTCCATTTAAACACAGCTCCAGGCATGAAAAGAGTTGTCTCTCCTTTCTATATATTTACTTTACAGATGGGTAACAAGACGCCACCATGTTGCTCCTAGGTTTTCTCTCCTTGTTTATTTGAAAAAGTGCAAGCAATACATTAGGTTAAAGAGATAACATTAAGGAATGTAGCTGCAATAGTTGTACAATAGATTACTCTGGCCTGTGCTTAATCTAGGGTCTTGTTTAAAAGAGCTTTTCGATTTTAATTAAAATAAAATGAGCCCTGGAAGAAAATGCATCTCCTCAGGCGAGGATTGTATTCAGCTTGTTCTCTGTAATTTTGCCCATCACACTGCTGGCTGTGGCTTTTTCCACAGCTCTTAAATGGTGTCTAAATTGACCAGCTCTGTTGCCAAGGAAACAGACAGGACAATGCTAATAGAAGCTACTTAGGACAAACTGTGAAAAGCTTAGAAATAAAATTGTTTGACATGAAAGGCACCGTGTCAGCAGCCAGGCAACTCTGAGAAAGACTGCACTAAGCAGAAGGTGGTTACATGTCTCCCCCTACTCTTTTCCCTCAAAATCTCTCCTAGAAAATGGATTCTGTCCTAGGAACTTGCACAGCTTTTCCTATCAGAATTGCTTTGTCTTTCTAACGCAAAGTAGAGAAAAATCATGTTGTGGTTTTGAAGCACCCAGAATAGATGTTAATTTATACACATGGGAATGAGCTGTTTTCCCCCCCTTCTTTCTAGCAACAAAGTTCTTTCCCCTTGTGAATAAATTGCAGATATTCTTCTGAATTTTCTAAGATTGTTAATTAAAATCCACTTGATTTAAGCTGCTTCTTCCATTTTGCACTCACACACCATAAATTATGGAGGAGGTCAAAGAATGAATGGCAATTTGACATGAAGAAGTTGATTTATTGCTTCAGAAGGAGTTTTATACCAGATGTGGCAGGAGTCATAAATTAAATGCTAAATGTTATGTATTATTATGCTTTCAGGAATATAAATGTGTCTAAAATGCTGTGCAGGTGGAATGATAAAAATATGAATCTACTCTCCTGGCAATTTTAAAAGGCCCTTTAAAGCTGTCAAAAAAATAAATAAATTGAAAAACCATCTAGATGAGCCCCTCAGATGCCTTTTACAGCACGCCCTGGTTTATAAAAGTAACCCTTTCCTGTAATATTCTGGACATTGGTTTGTATTGGCTTGGGTGAGAAGAGAAAGAATTCTTTCATCTGGGAAAAAGAGAGTATGAAAGAAAAAAAGTCCAGAGGGCTCTGGGCTGCTGTGACATTATGACATGCATTCAGATTATTATTCCTCGCCCGCTCCTTTACAGATTACCATAATTTAATTTATCCAACCTCATTTGAAAACCAATCCAGATGCAGTGAAATCTGCCTAACCTCACCAAGCAGCTGCAGTGGCTGTAATCATAGAGCTTAAAATATAAAAACAAGATTAAAAAAATATATAAAAACAGGATAAGTTCAGGTATATGAAAGCTTGGAGCTAGCAATATTAGCAGAAAAAAAATCACCAGGGGGCAGAAGGTGCAAGTGGAAGGACCCAGTCTGGGCAGAAGTCCGCTCTGACGTGCAGCTGCGGGGCAGAACCAAGAGCAGGGCTGATGCCAGGGGTTCCATTCCTTCCGAACATAAATTCGAGAAACGCAACTTATCTGACCTCTGCCAGTTGTTTGGGGGTTTAAGAATACGGGAGAAGAGGACGTTTTGGAGATTAAAAGAGACTTCAAAAATATAACATCCAAATATAATGAATAGAAATTTGGAGAGATTTTGATTCAAGTAAAGTATCTATAAAAGACATTTATAGATATTTATTCAAGGGGTGCAGCTTGCCACCCCGAAATATGCCTCCTTGGGATATTGACTCTTTCAAGCTGGTTATTCTTAAGAAACAGAAGATTTAGGGAGAATCTTTCACATTTCCCCTAACTGCCTAAAAGTTAGGGGATTTTTATCTCCACATGAATTGCCTTCCTGCTCTTTGAAGTCCCTCCCCTTTTTCCTTTGCTCCAGAGTAACTTAAAGCCTCATCTCTCCAACGTGTCCTCAAGTCTCATATTCTTACGGCAACCCAGCATCTACAACCATAATAAATTTTGGACATTTTCTTCTGTTCATCTCTCTCACATTAATTTGATTATTAGCCCAGCCAGAAGAACTTAGAAAGTTGAGAGGAAAGTATTTTTTGACTCCCACACAATCAGAGAAGATTAAATAGAGACTCGTTTGTGGGTGATATAAAGAAATTAATGTTAATTTTCTTAGGTGTGACAATGGCATTGTGCTTATGCAAGACAATATATTTTATTTTGAAGATTCATTCTGAATCAATTAGAGGTGAAATGAGATGATATCTAGTATTTGTTTTAAAATACTCCAGCAAAACAAACAAAAAGGTAGGTGAAGAGATAAATGAAACCAGAAGGCAAAATGTTGATAGTTGTTGAAGCTGGTAGTTTTTAATGAGCATATAGAATTTCTATGATATCTGCTTTTTATATAGTCAGATGTTTTCATAATAAAAACATTATAAAATTCTGAAGAAAGTCTTTTCTAACTCAGAATTCTGACCTGGCTAATATTTGAATCAGTACAATGATAAAATAAATACATTTTCGGGCATGCAAGATATCCAACAACCCATCTTGCATATAGTTTTCTACCTTTTTCAGGAAGCAACTGGAGGATATACTCAGTCAAAATGAGGTAGTAAGTCAACAAAGAGGAAGACTGTGGTTCCAGGAAACAGGGTTTAATACATGAGAAGGGCAAAGCTGAAAATGAGGGAGGTGAAGTACAATCTCTGGGTGACACTAGAAATAGAGAGAAATTAATCCAGGTGAGGATGTGTTAGTGGCCCCTGAGAAATGTTTCTTCCAGAAGACAAATTGAAAGAATACCAGATGTGAAAGAACACATCTAGCACAAATTTACATATTGGTATGGAAGAGTTTGAAGTGGAATTAGTGCTAAATCCAAAGAAAATTAAGCAAATGTTATTTAAGATAACCTAAAACTATCTTTTAAAAAAGCAAATGTTGCCCTGGTTTGTATGGCTCAGTGGATTGAGCACTGGCCTGAGAACCAAAAGGTTGCCAGTTCAATGGTTCAGTTCCTGGTAAGAGCACATGCCAGGGCTGCAGGCCAGGTCCCCAGCTGGGGTGTGCAAGAGGCAACCATTTCTCTCACTCATCAGTGTTTCTCTCCCTCTCTTCCTCCCTCCCTTCCCCTCGCTCTAAAAATAAATAAATAAATAAATAAATAAATAAATAAATAAATAAATCTTTAAAAGAAAAAAAAAACCAAATGTGCAGGGTTGCCAAAATAATCAAAGTCTATTACATGGTTCAACTATGAATAGTTTTAGTATAACCCTGATAATTTAAGTACAGAATATGGATCTATCCAACATCAGGATAAAACCATAGGCAGGGGACACAGGAAAGTTGCATATGCAGGACAGGACTACTGACATGTGTATAAAACAAAAGTACATTCTCTTCTTCCAGAGTGCAAAGTCAATCAATAATTTTTATAAAGTCAAGAAGTAGCAATAATATGTCAAATAGAATTATGGAAGTAAAACAAAACATGGTTTCCTCTAGGAAAGTGGGAAAGGGAGGGTTGCAACATAGATATGCTGAATTTATTCAATGTATAAACATTTGACTCTTTTAACTATATGCATGTATGTAACTTTGATTAAACAATGAATTTATGTTAAAAAAAAGGTAATATAAACCTATTACTTAGAGATATGGAAGTAAGTACCAAAATAATCAACTGGAAAAAATTAGAAATGAGTATCTCAGAGGAATAAGAAATGTGCAAGTCTAGCTTTGATAAAGTAATAAAAATAAATAATAAAAATACTAATGAGTCCTTCTGAAGAAACTTTGGCCTGATCAAGGAAAAATGGATTTGATCTGGATGCAAAGGGTTTTATCCTATTTCAATGTAACAGCACGAGCTAATTATTCCTGCAACCAAAGTAAAGTTTTCCCCTTCTGGGAGAGTCTTGTTATTTCAATTAGACATGTATTCACTAACAGGTCCATAAATATTTCTAATTAGCCTATTCGCTTCCATTTTATGAGACTGCTTCCAAATTAGCACCCACATTCTATAGAAATAGAAGGAGAATCTTAGAAGATTGCAATTTCCCTCTCAAGGAAGGAAGGACAGCAGATTGCATGTCCAACAAGACTACTTATTAGATTCAAACCATTTATAGTGCCTGTTATTTGGAGCCACATTCTCGTCAAACCTGAATAAAAGGCTAAAAGTGAGTAACAGTTTCGACCAATTATTTTCAGGTCTTCAAGCAAACATGATAGAAGGGTACAGGCACAACATTAGGAGAGAAATAGTATGGTGTTCACAGCCATGCTTCCTCAGCCTGTGATCTCATCCAGCCTTCCCTACTGAAGAAAAACCACAGGGAGCTCCGTCATGACCCAAGAATGGCCCAGAAATCAAGGGTTCAAAAGTGCTCATCAAAGCCTCAATAGTCAGCTGAAGTTAGCAGCAGCCACGTGTGACCGCACATAGTACATGCTCCATCTAGAAATGCCTATGACCTAAAATTGCTTCCTAAGTAACTATTACCATCATCACCATCATCATCATTGTAATTGTGGAACTGGACTGAGTGGATGTGGCTTAAAGAACAGTTAATAAAAGAAATTTTGACACTGCAGAAGGTGAATGGGGGTAAACAATTTGAGGTATGAGTCAAAATAAAGATAAATAATAGCTTCAATATGGCATGTAATTGTTTGAAAAATAATAACTGCATTTGACTAAGTGCTAACTATGTGCCAGGCATTGTGCTTGACAGCACACACAAATTGTCCTTAACAATTCCAATGGTTCTGAAGGGGGGCACTATTAGACCCAACGAGGCTCTGTGGCTCAGAGAGAGGCTATGATTTCCACAAGCTCCCGCAGATTGGAAGTGGTGGAGACTGGGTCAAGCCCTCCCAGTCTGGGCCCAAAGCCCTTCCCACACTGCAATTCTACCTCTCTTCCACTTGGATTGCACTTTATTAATAATTTCCCCTGTGAACTTTTACAAACATCTTTCTATTACAGTCACATAGCCCTATAATATAGGAAGGACATATTGCTCCCAATTTTCTTTCTTTTTAATATCTAATTTTTATTCTGAAATGTAAATCTCTTTTGAGTTAAAGTGCAATTGACATACAATATTATATTAGTAGATGAAAGCGTAGGTAGACACACTGTGCCTCCTCACACAACCAAAATTAAGGACAACAAAAATTTAGAAACAAAAAATCAACCAGATCTGACAGAAAACTGAACTGTAAGGAAGTCCGACAACCATTCATCCAGACTGGTAAGAGGGGTAGAGTCAGTGGGAGAGGGGTCGCACAGGAAAAAAGCAGTGGTTGGCAGACCTTGGGTGTGCAAGGCTGACCGCAGACACACATCCGTTTGCAGATAAACCAGGCAAAAATGGGGAACAAAACAGACTGCAACCCAGGGCCCCAGTGCTGAGAAATAAACCCGAAAAGCACCACTTGAAAACATTTGTGGGGGTTGAGGTGCAGGGAGAGACTCCCAGACTCACAGAAGAGTTCGTTAATGAGACCCACAGAGTCCTAGAATGTACACAAGCCCACCCACATGGAAATCAGCACCAGAAGGGCCCAATTTTCTTGGGGAAAGCAGCGGAAGGGACTGGAATCTGAGAGAGAGAGCAGAGCAAGTGCCATTGTTCCCTCTCAGACCCCGCCCCCAAATACAGGGTCACAACCCAACGACATGGGTTGCCTCGCCCTGGTGAACACCTAAGGCTCTGCCCCTCATACGTAACAGGGGTGACCAGACACCCCCCCCAAAAAAAATGGCTCAAACAGAAGAACAGATCAAAGCTCCAGAGTCAATACATCTAAGCGACCAAGAGATAGCCAACCTATCAGATGCACAGTTCAAAGCCCTGGTGATCAGGATGCTCACAGAATTGGTTGATTTTGGTCACAAATTAGATGAACAAATGAAGGCTACACTAAGTGAAATGAAGGAAAATACACAGAGAACCAACAGTGATAGGAAGAAAACTGCGACTCAAATCAATGGAGTGGACCAGAAGGAAGAAACAAACAACCAAACAGAAAACAAGGAAGAAACAAGAATTCAAAAAAAATGAGGAGAGGCTTAGGAACCTCCAGGACATCTTTAAATGTTCCAACATCTGAATTATAGGGGTATCAGAAGGGGAAGAGAAAGAGCAACAAGTGGAAAAGGTATTTGAACAAATAATAAAAAAGAACTTCCCCAATCTGGCAAAGGAAATAGACTTCCAGGAAGTCCAGGAAGCTCAGAGAGTCCCAAAGAAGGTGCACCCAAGGAGGAACACACCAAGGCACATCATAATTACATTAGCCAAGATTCAAATGAAGGAGAGAATTCTAGAAGCAGCAAGGGATAAGGGGACAGTTACCCACAAAGGAGTTCCCATAAGACTATCAGCTGATTTCTCAAAAGAAACCTTGCAGACAAGAAGGGGCTGGAAAGAAGTATTTGAAGTCTTGAAAGGCAAGGACCTACATCCAAGATTGCTCTATCCAGCAAAGCTTTCATTTAGAATGGAAGGGAAGATAAAGTGCTTCTCAGATAAGGTCAAGTTAAAGGAGTTCAACATCACCAAGCTCTTATTATATTTAAGGGCTAAATATAGGGTTAAGGGGATTTATCTAAGAAAAAGAAGATGAAAAATATGAACAGTAAACAGACAGCAAACTCACAGTTATTAACAATTACACCTAAAACAAAAGCAAACTAAGCAAACAGCTAGAACAGGAACAGAACCACAGAAATGGAGATCATACGGAGGGTTAGCAACAGGGGAGTGGGAGCGGGGGGGAAGGTACAGAGAATGAGTAGCATAGACAGTGGGTAGAAAATAGACAGGGGGAGAACAGAATAGTATGGAAAATGTAGAAGCTAAAGAACTTATGACACATGGACATGAACTAAGGGGGGAATGTGGGTGGGAGCGGGTGTGCGGGGTGGAGGGGAATAAAGGGGGGAATGGGACAACTGTAATAGCATAATCAATAAAATAAAAAAATATTGTATTATTCTCAGGTGTAGAATATAGTGAGATTTCACATTTATATACCTTACAAACTGATCACTACAAAAAGTTCACTATCCATATGTTACTCTACAAAGTTATTGTGATATTATTAATAATCCCTATTTTGTATTTTATATCCCCATGACTTATTTATAAGTCTGTACCTTTTAATCTCTTTAACCTTTTGCCCATACTGCCACTGCCCAACCCTCTGGCAATTATCAGTTTTTCTATATCTATGGGTCAGTTTGTTTTGTTTGTACATTTCTTTAGATTTTCAGATTCCACACCTAAATGAAATGATACTGTATTTGTCTTTCTCTGACTCAGTTTCACTTAGCATAATATCCTCTAAGTCAGGGGTATAAAACTCATTTTAACCAGGGGCCACATCCATCTTGCAGTTGCCTTCAAAGGGCCAAATGTAATTTTAGGACTGTATGAATGTAACTAATCCTTAACAGTTAAGCAAGAGCTCAGTACCGTCACCAGGTAGAAATAAGGTGTTGGGCCGGATAAAACAATGTGGAGGGCCAGATTTGGCCCACAGGCCTTGTGTTTGCCACCTGTGCTCTAGGTCTACCCATGTTGTCTCAAAAGACAAGATCTCTTTCTTCTTCATGGCTGAGTAATATTCCAGTGTGTGTATGCATGTGCATATCCACTTCTTTATACATTCAACTAGTGAGGAACCCTAGGTTGCTTCAATAACTTGGTGTTGTAAATAATGCTGCAGTAAACATAGAGGTGCATATATCTTTTTGAATTGTTTCATTTTCCTCAGATAAGCTCCCAGAAGTGGAATTGCTGGGCCCTTCTTTGCCTCTTGTTATATAGTCTTTGTTTTAAAGTCTTTTTGTCTGAGATAAGTATTGCTATCCAAGCTCCTCTCTTTTTTTATTTCCATTTTCATGAAATATCTTTTCCATCCCTTTATTTTCAGTCTCCATGTACCTTTCAATCTGGAGTCTCATGTAGACAGAATCAATTAGCCCAAGACCACACAGCTAAAAAGGAGCAGAATAGGCCAGGACTCCACTCCAAATAGTGTATTGTCTCTTGACCAGTGCTCTCACCCATCACACCAGCTACAAAAGATGAGGCCCAATGCCTAGCCCTATGTGGAAGTTCTAAAATAAACCCCATTAGGTTTAAAATAAAGTGACCATATATAACTTCTCCAAACAGGGAAACTTTTGAGGTGAGAGAAAGTGCTACAAGTTATGATCCTGAGTGCCAGGCAAACCACGGACATCTACAGTCACTCTACCAAGAAAAAGACCCTAACCACTACTCCTATGGAATCATTCACCCTTGACAGAGTGGTAAAAAGTAATTTATATTTGCCTCAATTTAACTGTTGTATTTAACATCCGGTGAGAAACACCGTCTCTTTGAAGGGGCAATGCATGCCTCATGCTTTATTTCCTTTTGAAGTTTAGTGGTCACTGTTTTCCAGAATAAGGGTCAGTAAATAACAGGTCATTGGTCTAATTCCACTCACTTCCCACCAGTTTTTTTAGATAAAGTTTTATTAGAACACAGCCTTGCCCATTTGTTTATATATTGTCTTGACTACTTCTATGCTACAGCAACAGAGCTTAGTAGCTGTAACCAAGACTACAAGGCCCACAACACCTAAAATATATACTGTCTGGCCCTTTAAAGAAAACGTTTGTCTATGCCTGTTTTAGAAGGCAAAATTCAAACTCCTCAGCAAACACAGGAGACCTTCCCCGATCTGGCCCTGCTTCTCATCTCTCCACCCTGCACTTCGAACACTACTCTTATTCTCAGCACCTGCCAAACTGTTCAACGGGAGTTTGCACACCGTGGGTTCAGAGTGCCCAAATTCCCACCTATTCCTCCTGATAAACACTGCTCAGGATTGATGTCAGGATGAAGTGTTGTGAGAACTCGGCACTTAAAAAAATATCTGATGCACAGGAAACAGTTAATGTATGGTTATTACTGTTATTCTAGCTCTATTCTTATTTTTTGAAATATAATCTTAAACAAGTCATCCAACTTCTTCCATATTTCTATTTTGTCATCCATAAAAAGCAAAATAAATCTGTTACTGTGTCATACAGAAAGACTGACATTTATAAGTGTTAGTAAACTGTAAATTTAGCTGTTCAGGATCTTCCTTCATTGTTTGTTCATTCAACTCAAACCCTGACTACTCACACAACAAGATAAAGAGTCTGAAGCGTTATAGGGGATTATTCTGACAGTGGTACAGAGCATCCGTAAGCCCAATGGTAGCATTAAAGGCAGTATCTGGAAACATTAGAGTGACCTGCTTTACAGACTGTTATAGCGTCTTCATCATTTATTGGATCCCTGGATTTATGAATGGTTTTTTACCATCTTGCCTTATACTGATTCCAATTCTTCTTTCTATATTTGTAACATTGGATAATGTATTAGTCACTGAGTTTACTGGTAGCAGGAGGAAAAAAAACATGTTAAAAACACCATGCACACCAAATGGATCATTAATTTTAGGCTGCCATTTCTTTCATTGAGCTCTTCTCAGCATTCCCTGAAATGTGAATAATAACAGAGTATGTGGCCTGCTTTTTTTCTTACAGATGCCTGCACTGGCACAGGATGCATTCATCAGAAGGAAAGGCTCACTCAAAAAGCTCACTGAAAAAGGGGCTATAAAAATCTGCACCAAGGAGAAGGAGCTTCTACCCTTTGCGACAGCATAGATGGAATTGGAGAGCATCATGCTAAGTGAAATAAGCCAGGCAGTGAAAGACAAATACCATATGATCTCATCTTTAACAGGGACCTAATCAACAAAACAAACAAACAAGCATAATATAAACAAAGACACTGAATTTGAGAACAGTCTGACAGTGTCCAGAGGGAGAGGGGAGGGAATTTCAGGGGAAAAGGGGAATGGTTTAGAGCAACAAGTATAAAGGACACATGGAAAAAAAACTAGGTGGGGTGGAAATGGTAGGGAGGTGGGGAGGGCTGGGGCAGTGGGCTGGGGGCGGGGTAAAAGATAGAAAACTGTACAATATCAACAATCAAAAAAATACTGATAAAAAATAATAAAAAAATTTTTTTTTTAAATCTGCACCAGGGGTCTAATAGCACATACGCTTATGCTAAACTGGTCTTCAGCACCAAATGCCTAATACTTCATTTTGTACTTAAGGACACTGAGGCTTAAATATATAAATATACAGAGATATGTTCAAAACCAGAAACACATTTTATGCCAAGTTCAACTGTCCAATTGCAAATCCAATTCTGGGCAATATGTGTTCTGGAGTTGATAAGGAAGGAACCACCTTCTCACTCCCAGAATTCCAGAATGCTGAAAAAATTATTTAAAAATAAAAGAACTTTATGATATATTTTAAAACTCAAAATGAGAAACATGAAATCCTCAAGCTCCAAAAATGAGGAAGGTGTATTCAAAGTATAAACAGAAAACTAATGCACAGATGACTCTCAGGAGCATCGAGTGAGGTACAGGTCTAATGTCCCCCCAGGAGGAACTGGATGTCTCAGTTGCAAATTCTAGAAGTCTGGCAACTAAGATACCAGCAGTAATCACAGTCTCTGAAACAGGATCCAGAAAAACTCCCCAGCTAGCCAACATCAGGCAGGGATACTTACTATAGCTTGAAGCTAAGAACATACTCAATTGCATAAGTATTTTCAGCAGTAATCTTTACCATATATATATGTATATACATATATTTTTTTTAGGGTTCAAATGTGCTTTTATTTATTTCTTTTTTTCTTTTCTTTTTTTAATCAGTATTTTTTAATTGTTGATATTGTACAGTTTTTTGTCTTTTACCCCGCCCCAGCCCACCACCCCAGCCCTCCCCACCTCCCTACCATTTCCACCGCCCATAGTTTTTGTCCATGAGTCCTTTATACTTGTTGCTCTAAACCGTTCCCCTTTTCCCCTGAAATTCCTTCCCCTCCCACTCTGGACACTGTCAGACTGTTCTCAAATTCAGTGTCTTTGTTTATATTATGCTTGTTTGTTTGTTTTGTTGATTAGCTTCCTGTTAAAGGTGAGATCATATGGTATTTGTCTTTCACTGCCTGGCTTATTTCGCTTAGCATGATACTCTCCAATTCCTTCCATGCTGTCGCAAAAGGTAGGAGCTCCTTCTTTCTTTCTGCTGCACAGAATTCCATTGTGTAAATGTACCACAGTTTTTTGATACATTCATTAATTGATGGGCACCTAGGTTGCTTCCAGCACTTGGCTATTGTAAATTGTGCTGCTATGAACATAGGGGTGCATAGATTCTTTTGGATTGGTGTTTCAGGATTCTTTGGATATTCTGTAAGTTTCAAATATGTACCATGTTTATGGTATGCTTCCAACTTCAGAATTTAACAGGAAAACTAATCAAGTTCCTGTAAATTCCATGAGGTCTTCCTATAGAAAGCAATTGTGCAACAGTTGCTGTAGGAACACTTCCAGAGAACCTGAACTCCCACCGCACACAACCACCCCTGAAGATGTGTCCAGATCACAGGTTACAATCATGAGGAGACTCAACGAGTACGACAAACTACATCTCAAAAACTAAAAATAATAGGATATTCTTATAGAGACTTTCAAGAAGCACATTTAAAATATTCAAAGGTATAAAATTAGGATAAGATATAAGGCAAAAACAGAAGTTTGTAAAAGGACACAGTAACTTGATTATAGCATTACAGGCTTATCTCAAGAAACAAGAAAAAACTCAAACTATCTAACTTTATACTTAGAGGCAATATTTGAGGATAAAATAATATAACTTTCCAAAATTTAAGAAGGATGTGAATCCTCAGATGGAATGAGCATATTTAGTGAAGAGAAAGATAAATAAAACAAATCTAGATGTACAAACAAAAAAGCAAACCACAAAAATCTAAGGCACGGTCTTAAAATTTAGGTGAAATGCAGAATTTCTTAAGAGAATGCTAATTATCAAATAACCCTTTTAGTGAATTAGAAATCCAAACCTATCAATTACCATGGAAACAAAAAGAGAAAATTATCAAGAATTGCTCCCCATAAAACTCCAGCAGACATAGCCTGTTTCACAGGGAACTTCCCCCAAACTCTCAAAAAACGGTAGTCCCAATTTTAAAACTTTTCTAGAAAACAGAAAAACAAAATCTTCAAAATTTCTTTAATGAATGTAGCATAGCAATGCTATAGCAAGAGATATCAGAAGTAATGAAAATTATAGACAATTATCAATTATGAATATTGAAGCAAAAATACTTAAGAACATATTAGAGAATGAAATGAAACAGCACACTACAAAGATGAACTCACTATGATAAGAGAGTTCATACCGGAGATGTGGAAATGTTTCATTATTAGAAAACCTATTAACAAAAATTTTACATAACAAGTTTGAAGAGGAGTCACACAATTATCTCCACTGATGCTGAAAAGGACACACACACACACAACCACTACCATCACCACCACCAAGAACAAAGCAAGGATCTCACTGTCACCACTGCTAAGTTGATTCTTAAGTTCAATTTTGAAAAATGTATAAGCTTATCAAGGATTTCTTTTAGAAAAATGTAGAAGATAATAGTTTAACATTAAAATATATTTTCAAACTACAGAAATTAAAATTATGATATTTTACCTGAAGATATGCACATTCTTTTGGAAGTACTGCTACATATGTGGAGAGAAGGGAACAGAACACAGAGGTCATAGGTAGATACAAACAGGAAAGTAGTATATGACATTAAATACTATTGGGTAAAGGTTAATTATTCTGTAAATGGTATTCTTGACAAATGGGTAAGCCCTTGGAAATGTGTTAAATTCTCTACCTCACACACAAAAAATTGTAACAGCCCTGGCTGGTGTAGCTCAGTGGATTGAGTGCCAGCCTGTGAACTGAAAGGTCACTGGTTTGATTCCCAGTCAGGGCACATGCCTGGGTTGCAGGCCAGGTCCCCCAGTTAGGGGCGTGCAATCAATGTTTCTCTCTCTCTCCTTCTCCCTCTCTCTCAAACTAAATAAATAAAACTCTTTTAAAATTTTTATAATGGCTCAAAAATTTATTTCCATTTAATATTTTTGGTCCATAGTTGACCACGTGTAACTGAAACCACAGAAAGCAAAACTATGTATGGGAGGACTACAGTACATCTGCCCACATCCCCACACTACTGTACAGTATGGATCTTGTAAAAATTTGCCATTATCATGAACAAAATACAATAAAACCTTACTGGTTTCATTTGAAAATTTTCAAAAGAGTTTGTTCCTCTTGTTTTATATGTATTGGGCATTATTATAATGAATGAAAGATCTGATAAGAAATAAAACTACACAAGCATAAGAAGAGTGACAAAGATGTTCCTGAGTATTATACAAACCCAAAGTTATAAAGGAAGAATAAATTTGATTTCACAAAAATCCATTTTTTTACTAAAACATAAGTATTATAATTAAAATCAAAAGAAATAAGATTGGGGTGGAGAAGGAGTAAGAAAGAAAGGGGAAGCCAAAATTTTTAAATTTCAAAAGAATACAGCACGGAGGACCAATTTCCTTAATGTATAAACATCTCCTAAAAAATCTTTATGCAAAGGATTTGAACAAATGTTCATGCAAAAGAAAAAACAAATGTCCTGATCATATGGAGCGACACTAAATATCAGTCACGTTAATGGAAATGCAAAAAAAAAGTTATGCTATACCATTTTCCATCTATTATACTGTCAGCAATTAAAAATGTTTCGTAACATTTGGTGTAAGTATAATTTGATACACCTTTTGAAAAAAGTTGACAATATTTATTAGAAATATAAGCACAAATGTATATTGGCTTATACTTTATACTTTTATTTGCTAACATTTGTTGTTGGGTGCTTACTTTGTACAAATTAACAAATATTATTGTTATTCCCATTTTTCAAATTAAGAAAGTGAAAATTTTCCTTAAGACATTAATGATGTAAAACAGCTCAGGAACGGAGAAAGCACCAAGACTTCATCAAAGATGCAGATAAAGAATACATTTTGAGGAATAAGATGCCGAAAAACAATTACTGTACACTCTCACTAGTATGTAGAAACTAAAATAGTGAAAGTCATAGAAGCAGACAGTAAAACAGTGGGGCTGAGGGAAGGGAAAACGGAGTTTTTGTGTAATGGGTATAGAGTTTCAGTTCTGCAATATGAACAAAGTTCTGAAGATTTAGTATACAACAGTGTGACTATAATAATACTGTACTCTACAGTCAGATTGGCTAAGAGGGTGAATCATTAGTATTCTTACATAGAGAGGGAGAGAGAGAGAGAAAGATGCCATTGATGGTGATGGATATCGTAATTTCTTCAATTTGGTGATTATTTCACACTGTACAAGTATACCAAATCCTTTAAATATGTACAATTATAATTTAAATATATACAATTTTCAGTAATTAATTATATCTCACTAAAGCTAGGGAAAAAAAGAAATAAGAGGAGAAGCCTCTGCAATGGACAGAGACAGAGCTGCTGATACAAAACAGCATGCAGCCTCGGGAGGAGGGTGAGAATGACATCAATAGAAGTGGTAGCAAAGCCAGTGCTTATTGGATGCTTGTTGGGTGCCAATTTCTTCCTTAAATGCTTACATGCATTATCACCCTCTTAAAACCTCTGTGAGGTAGATTCCATTGTTATAAATGGTTGACGAATCAGAATGCAAAGACTTAGAGAAGTGGTTTCAAGTTCCCATGGTTTTAGGTGGTAGAGCCAGAAGTAGAATCCAGGTAAATCTGAGTCCGGAGTTTGAGCACAGAACTGTTGTGCAACACCTCCACAGAGTAATAAATACCTCAGCATCACAAGAGAATTAGTCGAGGTACCTTTGTATGTTCCAGGGGTGAGTGGGGAAAAAAGATGGACCAGAGTATATATTGTCCTTGTCTTCTCCAGTTCTGAAGTTGAGTCAACTAAATATTACTGTTGGTTGAATTTGTTAATTGGAGTAGCCATATGAAAGACTTACTTGGGCTGATGTCTCTAAGCAACTCAGCTATGTGCAGGGTTGTGGGGGGCACAATTTTAGGTAAGGCTTCTACCTCTAACCACTTTAATTGCATGGTCACTGGGTGGGGTGTTATTTTCTTTTTACAGATAACAATACAGAGATTCAAAGAAATCAGGTAATTCATTAAAAATTATAAAGTCAGCCAGCATTTAAACTTAGGCTTTTAGTAACATGGATATATTCTGGTCTGGGATGTGAGCAAGACTCACGCCCCATCCCCCACCACCAAATTGTAAGACCACCATGAGTGGTCAAACAACCAATGCTTACCTTGTTTCAAAAATATAACATAAACTCATCACTTTAAAAGCTGTGTTTTTCATTTACTGATGGGCACCTAGGTTGCTTCCAACACTTGGCTATTGTAAATTGTGCTGCTATGAACATTGGGGTGCATAGGATCAAGAAACTATGGTACATTTACACAATGGAATTCTATGCAGCAGAAAGAAGGAGCTCCTACCCTTTGCAACAGCATGGATGGAATTGGAGAGCATTATGGTAAGTGAAATAAGCCAGGCAGTGAAAGACAAATACCATATGATCTCACCTTTAACAGGAACCTAATCAACAAAACAAACAAACAAGCAAAATATAACCAAAGACACTGAAATTGAGAACAGACAGACAGTCACCAGAGGGGAGAGGGGAGGGAATTTCAGGGGAAAAGGGTAAGGGTTTACAGCAACAAGTATAAAGGACACATGAACAAAAACTAGGGGGGAGTGGAAATGGGAGGGAGGTGGGGAAGGCTGGGGCAGTGGGCTGGGATGGGAGTAAAAGACAGGAAACTGTACAAGAACAACAATTAAAATTTTTTTAAAAAGCTGTGTTTTTCTACTCTAACATGGTTAACTGTTGACGAGATTAACATAATGTCAATTTAAAAGCAAAAGATGATAAACTACATGTTAAAGTTCCCACAAGCAAATCAGGATTTCCAAGGCAAAGCCCAGTATTCTGCTCAGACCTCACATGGGTGATGTAAAGATTTCCTATTGCTCTTGATCTTCAAAGACAGAGGTAGGTAAATGCTCTTATTTGTTTAATTGTCCTGGTTTCATCTTGACTTTCATTTTCTAAGGTAAGTAGTTTCTAAATGAATATCAAGCACAAGTCACTGAAATGTCAATCTAACCAATGAGAGTTGGGCTATCTTGCTGGTGAGAAGTTATTCTCCCTTCCATTTTTAAAAACGCAGCTCCTAATCTTTTACAAAAGCCACAGCTTGAATCACATTTATAAAAATATCACTGAATTACACCCCCTAGACAGGAAAATTGGTTTAGGAACTCATGTTCTCAGACTCTCTTCTTTTCAGCACCCATTAATTCTGTAATTTCATGATTTTTTTCTTCTTCTTTTTCCTGTATTTGGGGGAGGTTAAAAAAAAAAAAAGAAGAGAGAGAGAGAACAAATCATACCATGATTTTCTGAGTAAACTGAACAAAAGTAATGTCACAAAACTGGGTTATATCCCATTAAAGAGACTATCCGAGCAATAACACAGCCTAGGAAGAAGCTGGAAACCTCCTCCACAGTGGTCAGTGGTAAATAGGTATTGGACCTGATAGAATTTTGTCTCTGAAATGGATGTACAGCTACAAACAGCCAAAGAGTGTTGGAACAGTAAGTGCCAACTTCTGCAATGCAGACAATGTAAGCCCATCCTGCATTTTCTGCACAGCAAGCTTTGTTGTTATAGCACAGATGTATCTCTTTCTCTTTCTCTCTCTCTCTCTGACACACACACACACACACACACACACACACACACACACACAAGAAATGCTGCTACATCTAGATCCAACATTCAAAGTTACTTGGTTATTATTTTGATTGTTTCGCAATATTCAAAATTATGTAAAAAATCAATTTTAAAAAATCAATTGTTTTTAGCATTCTTTATCGACAATGAAATAGCAACTTAGAAGGTAACAACACAATCCTGTATCCTTTTTGTGTCCTAGGTTTCCTTCAGTCCCTAAATCTATTTGCTGTAGTCAAGAATTAAAGTGACAGTTCCTACTCACTCTCTTAGCATAACTAGTAAACAATACAGTGAATTGTTACAGAACATCACCAGGCTACGTCATGCTTCCCCACCTTCGGAAGGGGGACCTGGAATGATGGTGGGGAAGGGAAGTGGAGACAAGTTACAGGCTCTCCCAGTCAAGAACTAATCCTTTGCAACAGCATGGATGGAACTGGAGAGCATTATGCTAAGTGAAATAAGCCAGGCGGTGAAAGAAAAAAGCCATATGATCCCACCTTTAACAGGAACCTAGTCAACAAAATGAACAAGCAAGCAAAATATAACCAAAGACACTGAAATTAAGAACAGGCTGACAGTGATCAGAGGGAAGAGGGGAGGGGATTATAGGGGTAAAGGATGAAGGGTTCACAGGAACACAGGAACACTAACAAGGGGTGGTGGAAACAGGGCAGGGAGGCAGAGAGGCCTGGGGCAGAAAACTGTACTTGAACAACAATAAAAAAATGTTAAAAATAAATAAATGTGAGGACATATATTGGGTGTTTTCCTCAACTGGTGGACAGGCAGTAGTAGTTCTACGTTTCTAGAAAAGTTGCTGGCAATGAAGGACCACCACTACCAGTGCCCTCCTCAATGTACTCACATGTGTTCTGAGGGGCATGCCACAGTTTGAATTATTCTATGTCTATCCTCTCTGGGTAAAACCCCTTCAGAGCAGAATGACTCTGGAAGGCCTCAGACACACAGTTAACTAAACAAAATTTCATATGGCCCAGTATTTAAAAATCAGATATTATTCTACTTAGAAAAATTTGAACTTTGTATTTTTAACTCTAATAAAATTGAAACAGGTAATTTATATGGACTAAATCTGAGAAACTATCTCAAACACAAAGTTAACTATTTCTATCTCGTTGGTAGAGTCTGACTTGCTGTGTTTCAAATATAACCCCCAAGTTTTACATTCATGGGTACCTAGTAAGCACCAAAAATTGTTTATTTCTCTCTTTGAATAAGATCATCATTTACCTCTGTGTATTCTGAAAAAATTAACAAACTCTGTTTTATTTCTAACTTTCCCCAGAGTGTTTCTTGGAAGATTATGTGACTTTCATATTTTTTTTTATTGTTTTTCAGATTATATTAGAACGTAAACAATGAAACATTATTTTATCTGTGCCCAGTATAGACAAACGTTAAGCAAAACAGAGAGGAGATGTTTTTCCTTGGTTTCTTATGGCCCCTCATCTGTGCCCTATAGAATCAAATGTCCCATCTTAAGGTAGGAAATGGGATTTGGCCTTTGGCACCTCTCCCTTTCCTTGTTTGTGACTATCTCCGTGTGAATTATCTCTAAATTACATTGGATGATAAGGTTTCACAGCTCTCAGGAGAGTTTATACTTCAGCTGGAGGCAGAGGAATGTTACCTCACCCAAGTAAACCACCTAAAGCGTGTTCTGAAGTGTTCAAAAGCACTGACAGGCTCTTGAGCCAAAATCGGAGAGCCGTGGCTGGACAGTCAACTTATCTTGGTCTCCCAAGAAAGGAAAAGGTTTTCCTTCTTTTCTTTCTCTTTTTTTTTCCAATCTCCCCTTTTTACAACTCATATCTATCATTCTTTTAGCATCTATGCCATACTGGGCATTGAAGATACACAGTTAAAGAGGTCACCACTGCAGGACTCGTGGAACCATTCACTGGGGAACTTTCGTTTAAGTGAAGAAGACCCTCTATTCAAATGCCACGTCATTCTGATATTTCCAAACTGATGTTTAAAATAGACCATTAAACTTTATCAAACGAAGAATTGATATCCTCTTGCTAAAAAAATTTTTTTTGTTCACTTATTTCTAATAAACTCATGTGATACATTTTTCGTTTTCCCCTGGAAAACAGTTTGTCTTAGAGGTTACAAATTTGTCATCCTAACAACATAATCAGCTTTATCAGCAGCAGTTTAATTTTCTTCATTTTTCTTAGTTAAAAAGGAAATCCTGGATGGCATCATTCTTTGTGAGTGATGTGCAAGCTGGAGACACATTTCACATGTGTCTCCAGTTTCTGTTCCAGCATCAGCTCCCATCACTCCCCTCACCCCTGCCAGGTCTCCTACACCAGGCCACCCTGCTCTCAACCACGTGTGTTAAAGCCACTTAAGATTAGCTATGCAAACAGCTCAAGCATTTAATACCTTCATGATTTTGATAAGTAAAACTTCTGCTTTAAAGAGCCTTCTCTGTCCCTTTCCTGTTCGCTTTGAAAAAATCCAGCTTGCCCTTTAAATTTGAAGTCAAATGTCATCTTTTCTATGAGACTTTCTCTGACCCCCACTACCCACACACACACACATTCCAGCAGAGCCTACTGCACAGTCAGGAGGAGGCACATGACTCCACACAGCATGGCCCTGCGTTAGCTTAAACTGTCACACAGCAGTACCTGGGTGGGTGAGATTTGCACATGGGTTTTGAACTGAAGGGATTTCCTTGTCTGCTTAGCTGGGTTTTGATTGCATATTTTGGTGCAGGGTTTTATCTGAAGCTTATACGGAAAGCAAGTTTGCATATATCCAATGGGGAGAGTATATGCAAAATGAATAATTTCTCCTCTTTCATAAACAGAGCTCACAGAAATTATGCCAGAGCCTATCAAAAGAGAAACTTCAGGTAAAATCTAAAGGAACAACATAAATGAGGGCTGTGGTGGTTAAGAGGGCTGATTCTGGAAATCCAAGATAATTGCAGCTACCTAAATCTGAATCTCACTACACACATCCTCCCAAAAACTGTACAGATCAACAAATACAAATAAATCCATACAAATACTATACTTTTGGTATATACGGAAGATAAAAACCACTATAATTTCAAAGTACCTGTATTTAGAAGAATAAATACCAATGACTAGCAAAGCTTTCTCTAAAACTCCCACCACAGCCTTTTCAGAGAGCAGGCTGTGGGGAGGAGTAGAAGGAGAGAAGGAATAGGATCGAGGAAAAGTGTGCAGAAGAGAGAAGAAGGGATGGATTAGGCTAACGGCACGCTCAGTGACACAAGGCTGATAAAGAGTAGGGACTTGAAACTGGGTGCAGTGCTTAAGGAGGAGACAGTCTTGAAGTGTTTTTGAGAAAAAAAGAGAATAAAAGGGAAAGAAAAGACTGGTGAAAAAAATAAAGGTTATGTTAAGATCCTTCCAGACAACATTTCTGAAGGAAAATGTGAAAAACACACATAACCTTTCATTTGCCTGCCCCTCCCACCACGCCCCATGCCTCCGATTGAAGGGACTGCAGTCTTCTACTCCGACAGAAGATGGCAACCTTGGCCAAGAAATCTGGGAAACCACTCCAATCTGCCAAGGCAATCAAACCAACATGCAACTTTCTTCTATACAAAGCTACCAAAAATTAAATTAAAATTTTCATCTGAGAAACTTTTCTCAAATAAAGAATAATAAATTCAAAGTAAACTAACATAACAAACAAACCTTAATTATTGTCCTTAAACTATTGGCAATACAAAAAGACAAAAAATTAAAACTTCAAAATCTAAGAACCAAATGGGGGCTAAAACAAAAAGAAATGAAACAAGAGTTGGTTGATTTCAGGAAAGAAGGAGAAGAAGGTAATGCCCTAACATAAAGTAAGCTCAATTATATGTCCTGTATAATATTCAAAATAGATCTGAATGAAAATTGAATGAGGAGCATTGAAGAAAAACAGGAACACAACAAATAAAATAAAAACTTTTTAAAAAGAGTCAGAGAGAAATGGGTTGAAACAAAAAGTAGGCAATGAGAAGTCAACATATGTATAAGTGGAGATCCTAGAAGAAAAGTGATGCAGCAAAACAGGACTATTATTTTAGACTATCATTCAAAAAAGCTTTGAAAAAATAAAAGAAGACTCAAATCTACATGAGAGCCAAGTAAGTACTGGAAAAATTGATCTAGGAAGATCGATTCTAAAATTTATTCTACAAAAACTATTCAAATTTAGGAATTAAAAAATTTGTCAGAGCTCCAGAAAATATAGTTTACAAGGGCAAGGGAATTAAACTGGCACCACATGTATCAAAATCAGTATGCAAAGCAAGCAAAAATGAAGTGGCACTTATACAAATATCATGAAAAGGAAGTGTACACTGATAATATTTTATTCAACCATGTTATTTTTTCAGTATGAAGGCTACGTTATGGTATTAGAGTTTAAACTCACAAGAATTCAGGGAATGCCATATCCATGAGCCCTACTTAAAGATGGGTTTTATACAACCAGTGACTGAAGAAACTTAGCCCAAGACTCCAAATGTCTAAAGAATAAGAATAATGAGTATACTGAATATCAGATTCTGATTACATTTAAAACAATGATCAGAGCTAAATTCACAGCTTAAAGTACTTCTACAAATAAGAGTTAAATAATGGATATAAATCAATTACATTGGTAAAAGGACCACATAGATTTAATAGTAGATCCAATAATAAAGAAACAAGAGTTGCAGAATAATATAAATATGTCTTTACAAAGTTTAATTTTGCAATTAATTAATACTTTTATCAAGTAAAAAAGTATAGGGAGATAAAGAAAAGTAGAATAAAGTCATTGATTATATCAGTAAGCAGGAGTCAAAGAATACCATTTAAAACTGACAAACCACACATTAAAGGTTATACAAAATAAGGAATCAGGGAGATTTATTTTAATTTTAAAAAAGTACAAAAATAACTAGATATACAAGATTTTCTAACTTGCAAAAGAAATTTTAGAAAATGAACAAAAAATATGACAGTAAAATTGAATGATTTCAACTCATCTCTTAAGAAAACAACTTTCCACTTGGCTTATAATGGAAACCCCAAATGCATATGAATATTGGTTACAAAAGACACATCCAAGCAAATTCAATAAGAGAAAACTTGAAGGAACAGACAAAGGTACACCAGGCAAGTGGAAAACACGGGAAAGCACAAGCTGCAATCCTTATACCAAATAAAGTAGAATTCTATGGAAAAGCATTAATATGATTTGGAAGGACACTTTTTAATACTAAAAGCTGCAACTCATCTTGAAGATAAAACATTTATGAATAGTGATAAGTTTATATATTAACACCTTTTAAAGCAACAACTTTGTAAAACAGGAGCTGTAAGAGATGTCAGTAGATATGTAAAGAAACACAAATAATAGAAGACTATCGCATTATTTTCAGTACAAGACAAGTCAAACACACAAAAACAAATATGTGTATAGAAAACCTAAATGATATAACCAATCTCATTTATATATTTGAACTTCATACTATGGTAACAAAGAACACAACTTTATCTCAAGTGTACATAGGACATTCCTAAAACTGGTCATATATTACATTAAAAATAAAGCCCCACTAAGTTTATAAAGTATAAGTATTATGGGAAGGCTGCAATGGGACTAGAATGAAATAAAATTAGATATTATTAACAAAAAATTTTAAAGACCCGTTACCTTGATTTTTTTCATTGAATAACTTGATTAAAAGTGGAACTGAAAACTTAAAGTTATAGGATTTCTAAAGAATATTTTTGTAACAAATGAAGAATGAAAATAAATGAATCAAATTCCTAATGTAAAAAGCTAATAAGTGATCCAAGCTGGTGGAGGAGTAAGTGGAAGCTACACTAATCTCCTCCTAGAACCAATCTGGAATTGCAGCTAAATTGTAGACAAATCATCCCAGATAACCAACTGAACACTAGCTAGAGAGAAGCTCTACTTACTAGTAATATAACCCAAGAAAAACTGTGAAGATAGGACAAGAGTCAAAGCCCTGAGCCCTAGGAATATGTGACCACTAGGACTACGTGAACATTTACAAATGGATTTCATTCACTTGCTGAAATCACAAAACTTTAAATCTGTTTAGTAATAGCTTTAAAAAGTCTGATAAGATTGGCTAATATTCTGTTACAAAAAGATTATGAGTTATGTTTTCATCACCTGAGGAAACCCTACTGATAGAGAAATCTACCTTATAAGTAAAATATTTAAGCGGTTTTGAACAGAATAACAGCCCCAAAGCTCTGGAAGGAAAGAATAATAATACTTTAAATCAAAACAATCCAATTTTTCAAATAAGTTTAATCTACTTGGCCTACATTCTACCTGTAGTCCTAATAATATGCAACCTACATTTAAAAATTCTCATAAAGTTTTGTATGAGTGCTCATAAATTTGTTGCAAGAAAATATATAAGTCTAAGACTTCCTGCCAAGAGGAAGGCATAAGTAGATGCACTTTGCCTCCACACACAACCAAAAGAAGGACAACCACAAATTTAAAAACCAAAAACAATCAGAACTGACAGAAAATCGAACTGTATGGAAGTCTGACAACCAAGGAGTTAAAAATGAAACATTCATCCAGACTAGTAGGAGGGGCAGAGTCAGGCAGCAGGGAAGAGAGGACTCACAGCAAGGCAGCACCTAGAGGTCCAGGGCGGGTGAGGCGGCAGCTGGCAGAGTGGGTGGTCCCACATTCACATGCAGATAAATGAAGAGGGACAACTGAGGAGCGAGACAGACCGCTAAACCCAGGGTTCCAGTGCAGGGAAATAAAGCCTCAAACCTCTGACTGAAAACACCTGTGGGGATCAAAGTGCCAGGAGAAACTTCCAGCCTCATAAGAGAGTTTGTTGGAGAAACCCACAGGGTCCTAGAACAGACACAAACCCACCCACCCAGGAATTAGCACCAAAGGAACTCAATTTGCTCGTGTGTGTGGCAGCGGAAGTGACTGAAAGCCGGCAGAGAGCTGAACAAGCGCCATTGTTTCCTCTATAACCCCTCCCCCACAAACAGCACCACATCATAGCAATGTGGGTTGCCCCCACCCTTGTGAACACCTAAGGCTCCACCCCTTACTACATAACAGGTGTACCAAGACAAAAAATGATGGCCCAATTGAAAGAAGTGATCAAAGCTCCAAAAATAGAACTAAATGCTAAAGAGATAGCCAACCTATCAGAGGCAGAGTTCAAAACCCTGGTAATCAGGATGCTCACAGAAATGGTTGAGTATGGTCACAAAATAGAGGAAAAAGTGAAGGCCATGAAAAGTAAAATAAAGGAAAATGTACCACAAACCAACAATGAAGAGAAGGAAGCTGGGACTCAAATCAACGGTTTGGACAAGAAAGAAGAAATAAACATTCAACCAGAACAGAATGAATAAACAAGAACTGAAAAAAATGAGAAAAGCCTTAGGAACCTCTGGGACAACTTTAAACCTTCCAACATCCGAATAATAGGGGTACCGGAAGGAGAAGAGGAAGAGCAAGAAATTGAAAACTTATTTGAAAACATAATGAAGGAGAACTTCCCTAACATGGCAAAGGAAATAGACTTCCAGGAAGTCCAGGCAGCTCAGAGAGTCCAAAAAAAGTTGGACCCAAGGAAGCACATACCACAGCACATCATAATTACATTACCCAAGATTAAAGATAAGAAGAGAATCTTAAAAGCAGCAAGAGAAAAGGAGACAGTTACCTACAAAGGAGTTCCCATCAGACTGTCAGCTGATTTCTCAAAAGAAACCTTATGGGCAAGAAAGGGCTGGAAAGAAGTATTCAAAGTCATGAAAGGCAAGGACCTACATCCAAGATTGCTCTATCCAGCAAAGCTTTCATTTAGAATGGAAGGACAGATAAAGTGCTTCCCAGAGAAGGTCAAGTTAAAGGAGTTCAACGTCACCAAGCCCTTATTATGTGAAGTGTTAAAGGGGTTTACCTAAGAAAAAGAAGAACAAAAATACAAACAGTAAAATCACAATAAACTCACAACTATCAACAACCAAACCTAAAAAAAAAAAATGAACTAAGCAAATAACTACAATAGGAACAGAATCACAGAAATAAAGATAACATGGAGGGTTATCAGTGGGGAGGGGGAGGAAAGAGAGAATGGGTGAAAAGATACAGGGAATAAGAAGCATAAATGGTAGTACAAAATAGACAGGAAGAGATTAAGAATAGTATGGGAAATGGAGAAGCCAAAGAACATATATGTATGACCCATGGACATGAACTAAGTGTGCGTGGGGGGAATGATAGTAGGAGGGTAGGTATAGGGCGAAGGGGAATAAAGGGGAGAAAAAAATGGGACAACTGTAATACCATAATCAATAAAATATATTAAAATTTAAAAAAGAAAATATGTGAATCTTGTATATATCCTTCACTGACAGACTCTACATTCTCACATTATGAATATATCAAGTATTATTAAATGAATATTGTATACACAGACATATGCTTGGAAAGTACAACTTACATTTCAAAAAAGATACCAGTAGATATATACTTGCATGATATATATCCAGGAGACTGAATTTATTGGAAAAGATACCAATAAAGGGCAGATTTAAAATCATTTAGAAAAGAACTGTATTGAGTATTTATACATGTAAATACTACTCCTGAATTCCAGGGTATACATCCATGGAATCATGTTTTTCTGTTTAAAATTGTCAGGAATCCTGCAACCAGAAATACAAGTGCACTTAAGGTCTAACACTGCAGCTCACTAAAAGGCCAACAAAGCAAATGACCTCTGGAAGTAAACATTCAACCCAAAACTTTAGAAATTATAAAAATTATATGGGGTGTACATTACTTCCTTCTAAGACTTTTAGATTAAGACCCATGATAGGAAAATAAACTGGCCCCTAAATTTCCATTTTATTACTTGTCTCCTTCTCTGAATGATTGCCCTGTTCTTCTTGCTGGGTGTGAGTACTAGACTATTAAAATGGCTAATTATTTTTGCCCTTCTCTACACAGACGTCCTTTCTTTAAACTTCTGAAAGTCCTTAATTTGCCATTACCAAACAATTCTAATGTTGGACAATTTTTCCAACTCTTGAGTTTGTCAGCTGGGCCTAGATCTTAATATTAAAATTAACCTAAATACATCAACATGACTTAATTGGACCTAAGTCTCAACAATTTAGCTGCTTCTATGTATTTTCCAGAGTCTTAAAAAGAACTCAGAAAATGTCAGGTATAAAAAGAGACACAGGACTAATAATACAAACTGTGGTCCAATTATTTTCTTATAAATCTATATATACAAAAACCATTACATTATTTGTTTAATTACCCCCAAAGTGAAACCCATTAAAATTTAATAGCAATTTCTAACAACCTTAGTATCTGCTTAATGTGCATCCCTAAGATTATTCTAATGTGATCAGAGGGCCTTCCCATGCTTACACACATCAAAATGTGCCCTAGACTTTGACATAGTTAGCCAGCCTAAATATTCAAAATAGTCACCGTGAAGGATTCAAGACATCAAATTACATCTGTTCCTATAAGGATTTCCAGCACACATTAAAATATATTATCTGCAGTAAACCTCTATGTCCCAAATAACAAAACAGTTCAAATTTTAGAGGCAAAAAAACAAAAAAAATCAACATAGATTCATGAGGTAGAATATTTCTAGACAATAAAATTGCCTTTGACTATGTAGTCTCCAAGCAAGATGAAGTTTGGAAAACTGACACCTGGAGAGACACCTTAGTTAATAATGGAACAATCGACTCATCAATTGAGCAGGCACTTTGGTTGAGCAAACTGAACCAAGAGGCTTATTCTCTTGGTTAGGTATACACCAACTAAAGATCTGGATGCAAAGTGAGTGGCTTTCAAATGTCGTTTACAATGATTAATTTATCCTCATACTGTGGTCTTCTTTCCAATCTTATATCTTGGTGCTTACAGAGTACTACACTGCCATTACTCTTAGCTAGTCTAGGAGTGAAATCTCTAGGTCATAGATCATATTTAGTTCCATATGTATAAGACCAAAAACTTATACAACATGAGTTTATCAATTTATTCTCCCACTTGCAGTGCTGAACCTTCCATTTACTATACATTATTGTCAATATTTGCAAGTTTTGGTCTTAAATTTTAACCATTATGGTGGATATATAATGGTACAGTGCCATGGCTTTAATTCATATTTCTCTAATAAAAAGAAAAAAAAATGTGGTTGAGCACAGATGCTTGCTAGCCCTTTTTATAGCCCCTTTGTAGTGTTGTTTTTTCCTGATCGGTGTGGCCCAGTTGGTTGAAGTATCGTCCCATAAACCGAAAAGTTGATCCCCAGTCAGAACACATATCTAGGCTGCTGGTCTGTTTCTCTCTCTCTGTCTCTGTCTGTCTGTCTGTCTCTCTCTCTCTCTCTCTAAAAGCAATGAAAAAATGTCCTCAATTGAGGATTAAAAATAAAGAAGAAAAGTGTTGGTTCACATCTAAACAATTTTCTCCCGTAGGTTACCTTCTCTTATGGATTGTAGGAGTTCTCCATGTATTCTGATGTAAGCCCTTTGCACCTGCTTATATCATGAATATCTTTTCCCAATCTGTAACTTGCCTTTCACTATTTAATGGTGTCTTTTGGTGAATAGCTCTTAATTTTAATGTCTTTCTCTTTAGTGAATCTGTGTCTTATATAAGGATGTTTGTCTACCCCAAAGTCATAATTTCCTCCATTCTCTTCTAAATGATTTTGTATTTTATATTTCACATTAAAATATGCCTCCTATGTGGCATTAAATTTGCTATGACGACAGTAAGGGTCAAGTTGCATTGTTTTCCATGTGAATTTCAAATTGGCCTAGGATCATTCTAGGAGAGTTCATCCTCTAACCGCTCCTCTCAAGTGTTGCTTTTATAATAAATCAAGTGTTTACTAGGTATATGTACCTCTTTGTACCAATACTGTACAATAATAACCACTGTGGCCTTGCAATAAGTTATAGTGTCTAGGAGAGGTGACTTCCAAGATTGTCATATCTGTGGTCTTTTCCATTCCCATAAATATTTTAGAACTAGCTTGTGAATTTCTACAAAAAAATCTACTGGGGTTTAGACTAAATTTTGGGGGGTCACTATAAAGCGTATCATGAAAACAGGCTGGTATGGGGACAAGGGGACAGACAAGTGCACTTAGGTTGGGTCCCCTAACCTGGCCTCCTGCTGTTCTCAGTCTGTTGTTATACCCATCAGATGAATTCCTGATTGTAAATATCATATTTTTCACTTCCAAAAAAAATGATCTGATCCTTTTTTATAAACAACAGAAACTCATTTTTTCATAGTTCTGAAAGCTGGGAAGTCCAAGATCACGGTGCTGGTTGGTCCGGTTTCTGGTGAGAGCTCCCTTGTTGGCTCACTGATGGCTGGCTGCCTTCTCTCTTTGTTCTCACATGAGGCAGACAGAGCTCATGTCTTTCCCTCGTCTTACAAGGGCACCAGCCCTATTGGATTAGGGCAGGGGTGTCAAACTCATTTTCACCGGGGGCCACCTCAGCCTCAAGGTTGCTTTCAAAGGGCCGAATGGAATTTTAGGACTGTATAAATATAACTACTCCTTAACTAGGGGCAAGGAGCTCGGCACTGCCGCAGGGTAGAAACAAGATGTCAGGCAGATAATACAAGGTGGAGGGCCAGATTCAGCCCTCAGGCCTTGTGTTTGCCTCTTGTGGATGAGGCCTCACCCTTAAGACCACAATTAACTGTTATCATCTCCTCACAGGCCTTATCTCAAGTTATGGTCACGTAGGGAATTAAGGCTTCAACATACAAATTTGGGGTGGGGGACACATATATTCAATTCATAACACTTCACCCTTAGCCCCCTAAAGTCCATGTCCTCCTCACATACAAATACATGAACTCCATTCCACCAGTCCCAAAACTCTTAACTCACTGTGACATCAAACTAGAGTCTACAGTCCAAAGTCCCATCTAAACATCATCTACATTGGGTACAGGTAAGACTCTCGATAAGGCAAAATGCCTCTCCTGCTGGAAGCCTGTGAAACCAGACAAGTTATGTGCTTCCAAAATACAATGGTGGGAAGGAACAGAACATTCTCATTCCAAAAGGAAGAAACAAGAATGAAGGAAAGGGTGACAGAGCCAAGTAGGTCTAAAACCTGCAAGGAGTTTCATTAGATCTTAAGGCTTGAGGACCATCTTCTTTGGTTGGATGCACTTGCTTGCAGGGCCACTGTGGGTCGCCCCACCCCTTCGGCTCTCTGCTGAGGGCCCCCACCCTGGTTCTGTTCAAAGACCCTGCCCACTGAAACCAGGAAGGAAGCAGCCTCGCCCCCTGGACCCGTGGTAGGAGTGGCAGCTGTAGATCTCGGAATCACATTTTCCCCTTTTCTTGAAAGAAATGTTAAAGGGACTTATCTAAGAAAAAGAAGATCAAAAATAGGACAGTGAAAAGACATCAAACTCACATCTATTAAGAACCACAGCTAAAACAAAAGCAAACTAAGCAAACAGCTAGAACAGGAACAGAACCACAGAAATGGAGCTCATATGGAGGGTTAGCAACAGGGGAGAGGGAGGAGGAGAGAGGGGGAAAAGGTACAGAGAATAAGTAGCATAGACAGTGGGTAGAAAATAGACAGGGGGAGGGCAAGAATACTGTGGGAAATGGAGAAGCTAAAGAACTTATGACACATGGACATGAACTAAAGGGGAGGAATGTGGGTGGGAGGGGGTGTTCAAGGTGGAGGGGAATGATGGGGGGAAAATGGGACAACTGTAATAGCATAATCAATAAAATATATTTTTTAAAAAAAGAAAAGAAAACCCATGTTAGCAGCCTCCCTTCATTTCATTCCTTTTTTTTTTTTTTAAGCGGACAGTATTTCTCCTAGTGAAATCCCATCTCCGTTTCTGTCTTCTGATGAGATGGCTGATTCGGTCCACATTTACACCCATATTAATGCCCTTTCAAAGGGTTGTTTGGTGACAACTACTATTCTCTTCAGAACACTTTCATCACTTTTTGCACTATGGATAGGCTGAGAATTTTCCAAATATGTAAGTTCAGATCCCTTTTTGCTTAATGATTCCTTCTTCAACTCATCTCTCACCTCTTTTTTAAATTGAATTTATTGGGGTGACATTGGTTAATAAAGTTATGTAAGTTTCAGGCATACAAGTCTATAATGCATCATCTGTATATTGTATTGGGTGTTCATCACCCAAAGTCAGGTCTTCTTCCTTTACCACTTAGCCCCCTTTACCCTCTGTTACCGCCCCCCACCCCATTTCCTTCTGATAATCACCCTACCATTGTCTGTGTCTATGAGGGTTTTTTTTCCTTAATCCCTCACTTTTTTCACCCAGCCCCCTAACTCCCCTCCCCTCTGACAGCTGTCAGTCTTTTTCCTGTATCTATGAGTCTATTTCTATTTTCTTTGTTTTTTCATTTGATTCTTTTCTGGGCATTCCAAATCTGATTTTGAAATTTTTTATTTTTAATCTATTTGTCCACATTTTTCTGTAGATTCTTAAACATGTTACTCATAGTTATTTTAACTACATCTGATATCTACAATAATTGTACCACCATGAGTTTTTTTCTGTTACCTGTTTTTTACTTGTTTTTTTCCCCATGTTGCTCTAGCATGACTCATAAATTTGCATCAGCTGCTTGACATTGTAGTAAAATATTATTCAGGACCTGTAAAATGCTGCACATTCCTCCAAAAAGGGTTAATATTTTTGTGTGGCGTTTTTTTGTTTATTCATTTATTTGTCGTCATTTTGTTTTAGTTGATATTTCATTTTGTTTCACAGGCAGGCAGCCTAACAGCAGATCATTTGATCCTTCCATGCCTTGGTGTTTTAGGCTTTATTAGGGCTGGCTGGAATGTAACACTCACTGCTAAAACATAGATTTTACTTTTGGTGTGTGCGGCCATCACTCCTAGAGCTTCTGTGGTCCTAATATTAAGTCCAAGGGATTTACCAAGGGATTTGTCTGGGGAGACATAAACCTGAATCTATTGCTTATCCGTATCTAATTATTGCTGAAATCTCTAATCAGCTCTTTTGATTCCCAGCTGCTATTTTCTGCTGGGTTTCTTTGAGACTCTCCCTGTTCACGTGCAGGTTAGAAGTTGGTTCAGAATTTAAGGGGAAGTTATACACAGACTTTGGGGCTTCTTTTGCATAATTCCCTACTTGATGAGATTTTCCCCCCTCTCTATAGTATATTGTCCAACTGTTCTGTGGCCCTGAACTCTGACCTCTCCAAACTGCCACATTCTAATTTATTTACAAATAGAGTGCTAGCAGGTGTAGTAAGTTACCATCCCCCAATCCTACTGCCTTAATAAACCAGAGGATTCAAAAGTAATACTAAGATTCTATGTCATTTTTGTTCTGCCAGTCACTTTATTCACGGGAACACTAACCCAGAATCATGCAATGATAAAACTAGAAAGGATTGCATAGATTTTTTTCCATTCCAACACCTTTATTTCAATTATGAGAAAAATAAACTACACCCAGAAATTAAATAATGAGTCTAAAATCTCTAATATCTTATTAAACAAATAATCTCCTACTTCCAAACTTTATTTGGACTCTCTTTCATTGTGATACATTTGACCTTTCTTATCTCATTCTTATTTTAATAAGGTTTTCTAATTGCTCATGAATTTTTCTAGTTACTATCACAAAGTGACAACTTTACATTCTCACTGTTCTTACTGTTCTCCTGCTAATTGTTGAGAAATTTATCTCCATAACTATGGTGGTTGCTTGAGCAATTTTGGATAATGTGATTCTCACTGCTTTCCCCATTCTTGAAGGGATAATAATAAGGATTTCTTCTCCATCTGAGTCCCAGAAAATGTTTGCCTCGTTAGCTCAGGAAACACTCACAAGCTAATTCATTCAGTGGTAGAGGCAAGAATAGCTAGCATATGGCTTCATTCTGCAAATGTGGTCTCAATCCATTAAAAACAAACGAACAAACAAAAACCATACAATAACACATTCACTGATGTTTTTGCCACTGTGGAATAAATGTCCAACAAACAAAGTCTATACACAATAACTGTCACACAGAAGTAGCTTTCACTTCTTTCTTAAATAGACAACTTAGTCCACAAATTCATTCACATCTTCGTGAAAACTATTAGAACTAGAACCAGAGTCCTGTGGAAAAAATTGATTTAGAAATCAATCATCTAAGGTAAAGTTTTTATTTCTTCTAAGCTTACAGGAACGGTGTATTTTTTTCTCCCTGATATTCACTGGTAATCTATCTAATAATGAAGTTATAAATAGTAGTTACAATAAAAACTGTTATATGTAGATCAAAACCCAATTCCTTTCCCTCCTGGCCAAACAACTAGGCAAAATTTACCAGCCTCTCTTACAGTGAGATGTCATGATCTTATAGTTAATGGAATGTAGTCAATTCCAAGGCTGGCCCATAAAAACCTCCCACCCGTAATCTTTCTGTCTCTTTTCCACCTGCAAGCAGAGGAAGACAAGCCTTATGGGTAGTAGAATCCTATGGTGGAAGATGCCTGCATCCCAAAGCAATTTGTAAAGAAGAGATTCCAACCTCTATCACTGCCAGCCTTCACTGGACTATGCTATTTGATATCCTTGCAATATAGGAAGACAGTTAATTTTTATTGTATATCAAAAAAGTTTGCTAATTATTAACTCAATCTGAACAGTGTTGAGCATTGTCTATTCACAATTATATCATTCACAAATAAGACAGTTTTATTTATTCCTTTATAATCTTTACAGTTATTTCATTTTCTTGATTTATTGCACTGTGACTTCTAGTAAAATGTCGAATGGAAGTGGTGATAGCTGGCATCTTTCTTAGGCTCAATATCCAAAGGAATATTTTCGACAGCTTGCCATTAATTATGATGTTTGCTACAGGTGTTTTTAGACATGCTTCATCAGATTGAGAGGATTCTCCTTTATTTAGATTAATCATGAATAGATGTTGGATTTAATGATAAAGTATTCAGCATCTATTTAATAGACTGTATATTTTCCTTTTATTCTATTTATATGGTGAGTTACATTGCTTGAGTTAATAATATTGAATAAAATTTGTATTCTTACAATAAAACAACCTAATATATTATCATTTTTATATTTGGTATATTATTATATTTTTATTTCAAAATATGTGTTCTCCATGTTTCTTCAAAATATTTTCATCCATATTTGAAGATTTCTCCAGTAATTCTTCCTTTCTTATAATGCCCTGATTAGGTTTTAGTATTAAAGTTGTGGTGGTTTTATTAAATGAGGTTGGCAGTGCTTCTCTTATTCTTATTTTCTGAAATATTTTTTGTTAATCTTTGATAAAATTCACTTTCAAAGCCATGGGTACCTAGAATAGTCCTTGTAGGACCATTTTTGATTACAGGCTCAGCATTTTAATAGCTAAGAGACTATTTATATTTTCTATATCCTCTTATATGTATTATAAAGCTGAAATTCCCCAGGTATTTGCACATATGATGTAATTTTTTAAAATTTATTGGCACAAATAATGTGATGTTCATAATATCTTTATATTATAATTTCTGCAAGGTTTGTGTAATGTTTCCTTAATTCTATTTTGTGCTTTTTCTCCTTTCTCACCAGGAGTTTATCAATTTTCTTAATCCCATCAAAGAACCAGATTTTGGCTTTGTTGAACTGCTGTATAATATTTTCCTTATTTTTATTAATTTTTATCATTACAATTTTATTCCCTTCCTTCAACTTTAATTGGGCTTATTTTTCTATATTTCTTAACTTTTGGAAAGAGATGCTTAGCCCACTAATTTTAAGCCTCTTCTGCTCTTTACTATGTGACTTTATGCTCAATATATCCATCTCACAAATTTGATATTTAGTTTTCTTAAAACTGAGTGTAATAATGCAGATATCTGCAACACCTCTGGGTCTCTTTCTATAGTCCATTGTTTCTGTTGTATTAAGTTGTCTTATCTCCTTATATGGCTACTTATTTTTTACTGAGTGCTGGTCATTGTGACTTTAAATTTACCCATAGAAATAACTTTTCCTTGACTAATTAGGATAATATAAAGTTCCCTCCAAGGAAGTTTTTAATTTCCTCTTACCAGACTCCCGGGGGGGGGCGGGTGTTAGCAAGCTGGAATCACCTTTATCTAGTTTTAAAGATTATGATTTTTCTTGGAGTACTTAGATGACTCTGAGTTGGGTTACACCACATGCAAAGGCTGTTTGACTTCTGATTTCCTCTCAGTTCTAAGGGCAGATGCATCAGGCTTCCACTCCAAACCACAGGCAGCTTACCAGAGTGATTGGTGTAAGCCCTTAACTATCACTTACATTCTCTTAACCCACTGGAACTTTTAAAAAGTGTTTGAATTTCAGTTGAGTTTTCAAAATAGCCAATATCCCAGAACTCAAAAGAATGCCATATGTTAGACTTACTTCTCTGAATTTATGTCTTCATCAAGATACTGCTTTGATATCTTTTTATCTCTCTGGCAATACTCTAGTGTCTATTTAGAAGATAAGTTTTTACATCTTACTCAGATTTTCTAATTGTTGTCAATAGAAGCATTGTTCTGATTTACTTGGTCTACTCCAGCTAACATTGTTAACTTTCACTGCTTAAAACAACTTACAGTTAAAATTAAGAAGTTATTTACATACAAATATATTTTACACTCCTAAATTACAAGCTTTATTTTTCCAAGTTTAGCATTCTAAGATGAATTATATGATCATTTGAATGATATCTTTAAAGTCAATATAAAGAAAGATTAGACCATTGAGGGTATCCCTTGTTCTTCAGGCTAGATTGTAAAAATGGCCTATGTAAGAAAATAACTCTCAATGGTTCTGCATTCCAATGTTCTGTTTATTCTTTTGTTAAGAGCATTTTATATGCTTGCTGTCTTTAGCATTTAAGCTGTATTATGAAGAACTTAGAATCTTGTATATCTTACTCTGTTTGTGTAATTAGAACATGTGCTCTCTTACAGGCAACCAGGGAGTTGATCTAACAATTCCCAGGAGTAGAGACAAAGGATTGCTTGCAGGTGACATTAGTCTTCCCTCATACTATTGGTCAGTTCTCCCTTTGTCACCCCCAGTTATCCTACATCGAGAAGATCTTAGTACAAAAATGATGCGCTTCTTATGCAAATATAACTTCAAAAAAGTCCTCTAGTCTTCCATTTCAACCATATTGTTGTTCAAAAATGCTCTTAAAAATGAAATTCTAGAAGGGTCAAGTCAAAGAACATGTGTAAAGGACCCAGGGACAAAGATAATGGGGAAGTGGGGAGTAAATATGGGGGGTGGGTAGGGCAAGAGAGAGTAATGGGAGAAAATGGGGACAACTGTAATTGAACAATGTTAAAAAATCGAAATAAATAAATAAATAAATAAATATAAAAATAAATGAAATTCTAGAGCCATGACTACTAGGAGTTCTATGGGGGAACATTTCTTTTGTCCATATATAGCATATGCATTCAGAGAAGATGTGTCCTATTATGAAATTTATATCTGCCTCAAATATAGCTTTTAAATAAGGAAAAAAAAAAAAACTTTTGCAAGTCTTCTGGAACACCCAAACCTGGTATGAATAGAGTAAAGGGAAGAGGGTAAGAGATAGCTTGACATCCTATCATCACCCTCTAGCCTCAAGGGATATTTTCAAATACACTTCTTTTAAAAAAATATCAGAATAACAAATGAATCAGTTACATACAACCCTGGACATAAAATCTCACAGACAATGACACCTTTGTCCCACTAGTTTGTGTCCTAGAAGAAATAAGGAATAAACATTTATAGCAATAGCTGATATTAGCACAGCACTAAGCATTTTATACATGCTATCTGTAGCCTGAAAACAACCTTGCAAAGTATTTTATCATCATCCTCAGGTAAGAAAACTAAGGTTCAAAAGTTCAAAGCAAAGTCAAGGCAGAATTTGAGTTAGTTCTCAAAGTCACTTCTCTGTGATGCCTAGGGCTTGTGAGGTCAGAAAGCACCATTTCCAGGATACAACCTCCTCTTTCTTCTTAACTTTTTATTTCATTAATTAAAAAAATAATAATTATTGATCATCTCCAGTGAGCTTGGCATATTCTAAAGCATTGGAAAAGCTGCAGAAAATGTAACCAACAAGTTCCTGTACTCATAAAGCTTAAATAATAGCAGAGAAGAAAGATAATAATCAAGTAAGCAAATACAATTATTGTAATAGAGATAAATGTTATGAAGAAAACAACATGGGACGTGAGAGCTAGCTGAAACAAAGTAGTTAGGGAAGATCTTTCTTGAGATCTTTTAAGATGAGTCTAAAATGATGAAATAGGACCCAACCCATTAAAGACTTAAAGGGAAGCGTTCCCAGCAGAGGGAGCAACGTGGGAACAGACCCCAAGGCAAGGCATGCTCTATCTCAGATGCCCAGTTCCTTCACATTTACTCCCTCCTTTAAAAACTTCAGGTGCAAGTAATTAAAAGGGCTCAAAAATATCACTCCCTCAGAGGTTCTTACAATTTACCAGGATGAAAGGATGAAATATAATGAGGAAAGCTCCAGAGGAAAAGGTAGTCAGCATTTTTCTGCGCCTAAGAAAAAAATTCTGGCAGAGGTGATTGCCTGCCTTGCTCTACCCATGCCTCCTCAGTACTCTCAGTGAGAGATATACTTTGGTGTCAACTTTCCATATCTAAAACAGAAAATGAAGAACTTGATGGCGCATAATATCTTTTGCCAGCACAGCAAGTTCCCAACTCACCAATTTGCCACCTCAATGCTTTGTGGGTCAGACTTTTGGAACTGAGACTGCATTTCCCTGTAGGAACAATGATGTTAATTGCAAATTATAGCCCTAAGCAAGTCGATAAAAGCCTGCCGAACTTACAGCGTTTTTAATAGTATACAAATTAGCGATGGACAGCAGAATTTGGTCACACAACTAGGGAATAAGTGGGAAAAAATATTTGGTGAGAAGCAATTTATCTTGAGTGGCATTGCATAAAGAAGCCCAGGTTTAAGAGGAAGGTTAAGAAAGAGGATTTTGAAGAAGATTTCTGGCAACTTTTAAAAATTTCAGTGGGTGATGAAACGGGTTGATTAGTTATATCTAGTTTTGCTCCATAAACTTTGGCTGTCCTTATTATTAGCATATTTGCAGTACTGGTTTGTTTTTTTTTTTCCTGATGCATAATCATCTATGAGTAGAGATGGTTGACCTGGGGCCTTGTCTAGGTTGCAATGGTGTTAAGAACTCATGTACTGCCCTGGCTGGTGTGGCTCCGTGGATTGAGTATTGGCCTATGAACCAAAGCGTTGCAGATTCGATTCCTGGTCAGGGCGCATGCCTGGGTTGTGGGCCAGGTTCCCAGTTGGGGGCGCATGAGAGGCAACCACACATTGATGTTTCTCTCCCTCTCTTTCTCCCACCCTTCCCCCTCTCTAAAAATAAATAAATAAAATCTTTTTTCAAAAAAAGAACTCATGCACTGGAATGGAGAGAGAGAAGAAGAGAAAAAGAGAGAAGGAGGTCCACATCAGAAGTTCTCAAAGTTCGGTATGCATCAGAATCCCGTGGAAGGACATGTGCCATGCCGTCTGATCAATATGTCTGAGACTGGGGGTAGGGAATTTGCAGTTCTAATAAATCCCCAGGTCCCGTTGATGCTGCTAACCCAGGGACAGCACTTCAAAAATCATTACTCAAAACACAAAGGTTCAAGCCAGAGACAACATTTAAATCTCGCAGGAGGCACTGCTACTGGCATCGGTAGGTGGCACATTAGCATGATGCAAAGGGACACTGAACAACTGACTGAAGGCTAATTAGACAGGCAAATAGGCTGAGAAAAACCAATACGTCAGGCAGCAGGTGTGAGGTTCCTGAAAATAGGTAAAAAGATCAATAGTTCTTCCCAGATTTATATGGTTCCCATCCTTATAATATGGTGAACAATTTCTGGAACTATCCAAGGTAATATAGGAATAGTTAACATTTTTAGACCACAAACATACTATTTGGAAAATGTCATTTTACAGTTTACTCAGCAAATATATAACCAGTGCTACTCATTGCAAGACTCTGTGATAAGCAGATGAAGGGGGAATGACCAGATCTAAAGGCAGACAAGTCATTACATGAAAAACTAAAATTAAAATAGCCTAAGTGTTTCCTCAGAGTGTTGCAAGTAAGATGCAATGAGAATTTAAAGGTGGGAAGGATGTTTCTACCTGTCAAGGAAACAAGTGAAGGAAAAAAGTGGTATTTGGTCATAAACTTGAATAAGAGATAAAGTCATGGATTAGACAATAGTCAGTAAAGAGGGGGAGGACAGAAGAAAATATGTGTCCAGGAAAAACGAACCATGTGGGAAAAGGGAGTTATGCAAGTGAAGTAGGACAAACAATGGAGAGTAACAAGTCCCAGATGGCTGGAGTGCAGGCCACAAGCACAACAGGTAAGTCTGGGAAGGTAAGCTAGCGTCAGATCATGAGGTCTTTAAATAGCAGGGGGAAAGTTTGAAATTGACTAGGCATTCCTAAGCATAGGAGTGATAATTTGGAACTATATTTCAGGATAGTTTATTGGGTGGCAGAAAATTTGGAGGTTGTAAGAAAGCTACAATCATAGCCCAGGACCAAGGAAAAAACCAGATGCCAGATGGGGCGATGAGGCGAGAGACGGGGGAGCTGTGGTGGGTCAGGTAGGGTGGAGTCAGCATTACCCAGCAGCAGATTCGAGGCAAGGAGAAGAAAGAGAGAAAAAGGAGACAAAGAGACCCTGACGTTTTGAACCTTAGTAACTGGCCAAGTGTTAGCATGTCCAACAAGAATGTGGAAAGTTCTAAGAACTATTCTAGTACTAAATGAAGTCCTTACTTAATAGGTATCACAAATTCTCACTCTGTGAGGGAGATGAAAACTTTGTTGTAAAATCCTAACCTTGCCTGACTCTGTTATTTAGCTCTACTTGCCCTGGACTACATCCCTGAAGTCAACGACTATCAAAAAAAATTTTTTTAACCTCAATCCACTTATAAACATGTGAGAGAGCATACGTGTGACTGAAGCACAATGTCAAGAAGCAGTACTTAACCTTCCATGTGTAATGGACTCTGATATTTTCTATTCTAGTCCATTTCACTTTTCAAAAGTACTCATTGCAGCTGCCACATTGATTTCATGGCTCACAAACAAGTGGTATCTCAGAGTATGAAAAACACTGTCCTAAGCAATAAGATTCAGCAATTATGTTAACAGTGGAGAAAGGGGAAACACATGTGGAAATAATGCATCATTCTTACTCTTTAGAATTTTTTATTTTTTATTTTTATTTTTATTTTTTAAAAGATTTTATTTATTTATTTTTAGACACAGGGGAAGGTAGGGAGAAAGAGAAGGAGAGAAACATCAACATGTGGTTGCCTCTTATGCACCCCCTACTGGGGACCTGGCCCTGCAACACAGGTATGTGCCCTGACTGGAATCAAACTGGCGACCCTTTGGTTCATAGGCTGGCACTCAATCCACTGAGCCACACCAGCCAGTGCCTCTCCAGAATATTTTAGATGACTTCTTTAAAGTCTAAGATACTTATAACAGCAAGCTTTAAAATAATGGACTTGCCTTGGTTAAGAGAAAGGTAGTACATTCTGTGTCTCTTTTAATAAGATGCTTACAGGACAGGACACCGTTCATCTGTGTCCATTATGAAAACGGTACTGTACTGTTGTGGACCATTCAGCCTGGTTTCAGGAGTTGTAACCTTCACCCCATGGTGGGCTGTGTAAGAGCCCAAGGGACCCACTTCATCTGGGTCTGTTCTGTCACAAGGACGTGACCTACTAAGGAGACAAAGCTTATCTCCCTGACAGGAGTGCTGCTTCTGCCTCTCTGGCCCCATTGCTTGGTTGGCAGTCAATGACGGGTAAGATTCCTCATGGGAGGGGCAACCTAAGCCAGACGCGACCACTTAGGAGGCCTCATGGAAGAACTCGGGGGTTGCAGCAAAGAGGATGTGATGGACCCTTGCCCCCCAGCTATTCTGACATAGCCCGAGTCCTCATTTCTATCTGGGAGATGTCTCCTGCTTCCTAATAGGCTTAAAGCCTGAAACTGTGGGGGTGAGCGGTGCAGCCCTGTGCTGGCCAGGACGGCTCCTAAAGCCCTGTGAAACCTGCTTTGCTAAGAGTGCTCTTCCTTAGGTGATAAGTGTCCCAGGAGGAAATGAGTATGTCTCCCAAAGTTTGGCAACCCCCTTTCCTGACAAACACTGGCTCGGATTAAGCCCTCAGATTTCTTTGACATGTTAAACTTGTATTCCGGTGTATTTGAGCCCAATAAAAGCCTAGTGAGGATGGGGCTCTAGGTCATTCTCCTCTGAGAGTTTGACCCCTTTCCTCCCCAAGCAGTCATGTCTTGGTAGTTTTTATTTTCATCCATGACGGAGGGATGGGGCTCTGCGGGCGGAGCCCCCCCCCCCACCACATCTGGCACCCAGGACAGGGTCCCCCGCACTACATGAAAACCCATATTTATAACCTAATAAACTGAGATGAGGGAAGATAAGCATTCACATTTCAAGGGCAACCCTCACTCTATGAAAGGAATTTTTAAATATAAATAATTATCTTACTGCATTTAAGTCACTAACACAATTAACCACTTCACAGAACCAGCTAGAGGGGAACTAGGTTAAATACTACTGCCAATTTCCTTTTGATCAGAAATGGAGATAAGAGCATTGTAACAGGAAAGATGTTCCAAGGAAAAATACCTCCATTTATAAAATTTTTATTTATACCCAACTTTTTAAAAGTACCAGGATAAGGTAAGGGTATGGCAGCCAGTAGTGATGGAGTATACCTTGCTCCTCAATGAGGCCTGACCGTAAGGGAAGATTTGCCTGTGAATAAGCCGAGGGTATGGTGTGTTCGCCCACCAGCTTTCACTGGCCATAATACATCACTTCAATGAAACCAATTCCATATGTGCATAGCTCTGAAGGAAGACTGGGAAAACAAACTTGTGGACTCTCTTGTCACAACCAACTCATTTACTACTTTATAAGGAAACCAGTGCGCATTAGCATTCATAACATTGTGCTAAGTACTTTCACACGTGTGCTTCCCTTCCAGCCCAAAGAAGTAGTGGATTATCCCATTTTAGAGGTGGATAAACTGGAACAACAAGAATGTAAATAACTTGGTCAAAGACAAGTATATGGAAAGTGCAAGGCTGAGATTCGAAGGTAAGCTCCCTAATTTTTTTTTTTTTACCCTTTCTGATAGAAATATAAGGAAAATTGCTCAAGGGCAGGTGGATTGATCTCCAGTGCTGTCCTTTATGGAGCTTTATTCCAAAAGGTAATTGGCTTCAGAGTGGATGTTTGAATATACAGTATACACAGTGGGATAGGCAATCAGAACCTTCAACAATAAATCTTCCCAGATGCTTGGCTGTTGAGATTGTTTTCCCCATTTCTTCCACCCCCTAATCTGTCTGCCTCCCTCCACCTTTTGAGTTTCATTTCTTTCCATCAGTAGCCATGGCAACACCCAAAGATAAAACACAGACAGGAGATTCTTGCAAGTCTCTCCAAACGTGGCACCTTGCCAGCATTTTTCATGGGTCTAATACTGTGTACCACACAAGCAAAGCGGCCCCCTTCTCTCTCCTTCCCATTCCCTTCCCACCCGCTTAGTGGCAGCCAAGGTCATTTGCGCAGCTTGTGAGATGACTGTCTGGTACATTCATACTCATAAACTTGCAAATCAGTCATTCCATGTTTCAAAAAATGCTTGAGCTGGGATCTTGGATTCGTCTCACCACTCCCTATTAAACCTTCCTGAAGAACTTGGCATTAGCCAGAAATGAGCCTTTCTGTGAGGTGTTCTGTTTATTGTTTACCTCAATCAGAGGTGCCTGTTTAAATTGTAGCACTCTCTCTGACTTCCCCTGGGTACTGAATATTCAGTGAAATTTTACCATGATGAGGCTCTTCTGAGTTTCTCTGCTATATTGTGAATACTAAAAGATAGGAGAGTGCAATCTAAAAAGAGGCTTGGTTTTTTTGTAGTTTCCTTAAAAAGCAGCCTTGATTACATTCTTGATTACATGTATATCTGGTTCACCCAGCCAGGATACCTCATTATTGACAGTGTGGCTACGAATCAGAGGAGATTACAAATAGATCATCTATTTGTCTGGAACGCATTAAAACATGGAGTGTTTGTGTGGCCACAGTGTGAATGGGCATGATGTATGGGTGCCTGAGGATAAGTGTACAAACAACTGTCTTTTTGTAGCTTTACTTATTTCAAAGTGTCTGAATCAGCACTGATAATTATTATCTAGAGTCATTAAATTTTTTTTAATTTATTGGCTTTCTCTTCAAAAGTTCTAATGACTTCATAATGGACAACAATCCTTAAACACACAGTTTACCTCACTGGACTACAAGACACAATGACCTTACGATTTCTTGACTTCATCAATATCAGCAATAGATATTTTGTGAGTGCTAATTAAATCATAGCCATTGCAGCCTTACATACCATATCTCTTTCCATCTTCCCACAACTTTATGTGGTATGGATTCTTAGCCCTATTTTATGATAGAGGAAATTGAGGTTCAGAGAGAATAAATGGATTGCCTGAGGTCACAAGCAAGGTGGTAGTAAAGTGGAAGTGGGAGCCAGGCTTTCGACTTCCTGCCTTCCTTCCTTCCAACTTCGGGTCAGGTGCTCACACCTTCGGTCAACCCTCAACCTCATAACCAACGAAAGATATTTCACTGACAATGCGCTCTCCTGAGCATTATGTTTCTTATCTTTGCATTTCTCCCATTGAGTTCACTTTACCTCCTCCTCTTCATAGTCCATCAGCATCGTTAGCACAACATTTTTCCTGGCTCAGCCATTCCAACCTTTTGCTCAGCTGCACCCCTGATGACTGCAAATCTGCTTCCAGTTCAACTGTGCCCACCTTGGCGCTCAGCAAACCTGAGTAAATCTGGAGGCCATCACTGGTAATGAAGAAGGTCAATAAAACAACTGAGTTGTTCTACACACAAAGCAATGCTAATCAACTTCAGTTTAGTTCTCATTATTCCTTTTTGAGACTTTAATACATCTCAATGTGACTGCCTATCACAGTCCTCAAACTCCTACCCACTATCCCGCATATAATTATCTCAATAATGAGTTTACATTCCATTTTACTGAAGTGACTGAAGCTCTTTAATATGAAATGCACAACTTTCTCCTCTTTATCTCAATCATTTTTTCCTCTTCCTTCCGTAGCAGGAGGAAAAAATGCTTCATCTCTGAATCTGTATCTTCACATGTTGATGTTCATAAATTTTAATAAATTAAAAGACACAAGAAGAAAGTAATGAGACAAACCCAGAATATGGGACATTCTACAACATAAATGATTCAGTTTTTTTTTCAACAAATAAATGGCATGGAAGAGAAAGATTTGGGGGAAAGGATTGTTAGAGTTTGAAAGAGGGTTAAAAAATAATAACCAGATGCAATGTCTAGACCTTCTGTTGATACTAAATTGAACAAGCTATATGTAAAAGGACATTTGGAGAAAACTAAGGACAATTAATATGGACTGAGTATTAGATGATTGAAATTGGTGTTAATATTTTAAGCCCCATAATATCATTACGTTTATGAAAACAAAGGTCCTTATCAGTTTAGAGGTGCATAGTAAATTATTATGAGTAAAATGACACATGGCATCTAGAATGTTTCAAAATATTTTGGCGACCCTTTTATGCAGTGTGGTGAGTAAATAAAACAAGTTTTGAAAAATATTCACAATTGTCAAACCTGAGTAATGGGTACCTGGGGTGTTACAGATTATATCTACTCATATATGTTTGAAAATATGCATGATAAAAATTAAAAAATAACAAAGCAACTAAAAATCTCTTATTCATTATTTAAAAAGCATTCTTTTTCTCAAACATCTTTAATTACCATCTATTTGGTTGTTTCTCCATCTATGCCTTCAAACACACTAAACTCTTCTGTCTCAGTCTTTTCTGAATAGCACTTTTTCCAGAAGCTAAAATTATCTCTCTATCTTTCTCGAAACCCTGAAATTTCAAGTAAAGAGGCCAGGGTATTTCTGCCTTTTCCAAATTACACTCACTCCTTATCCCTCATCTCCTCTCACCCCAGGAACTTTGATTTCTGCTCTCATCACCAATTTACCAGTTTAAATATCGAAGTTGCTAGACCACTAACCTCTAGAAAAAGGAGATCTCTTTCTCCTAGCCACCTTTCTGTAGCCACCTATCTGTTCTCTTCTAGATCAGTCTAAATGCTTTATTGACATAATCACGCCAACAATCTTACTAGGTAGGTACAATTGAGTCAGGTTAGTAAGAAACTAGAAAATTTTCCTGGCAAGTGGAATAAGAAAACTAAGACAAATTGTTGAACGAATGGCTGGAACAGCTAAGCAATTAACAGCCAGTTGATAAATCACAAGATTCTGTTCTCCCTAACTGAAGATACCTAAGAGCAGGTGGCTTAAATCACCTCAGTCAGGGAGACAGATAACAAAGAAGAAACCAATTAAAGCCAGACCAATCCAAGATAGAGTGAAACTCACCGGAGTGACCCCTGACCCCACTATACACTCATTTTGATACATCAGCATACTAAACAACATACCTGGAGATCTAATGAATATTCTGTTGTGACACTCCCCTGGGACCTCCCCTAAAATTTCTACCTATAAAAAATAGATAAACCCCTCAGGACGAAGAATGTTAGCACGTGCTCTCCCTTGAGCATGCCCATGCCCCTTTTCCTCAGCATGTACTTTGCGTCTTCTATCCTAAGCTGTAAGGGTCCCAACAAGACTTGCACCCAGGGGAGATGTGGACAGCGGCAGCTCATCCTGGGCATATCCCTGATCCTGTCTCCCGGGGCTCTTCCTTTGCCTACCTGTCCCAAACTGCAGTAGTAAACTTACTCTCCCTTTCACCTGGATTTCTGTCTCGAAATTTTTTCTGCACAAGTCAAGAACCTGACACATGAAGGGTCTTGAACTAAACCAGGGAGGGGTCAGCCCCCAGCGCAGAAGCCATCTGAAAACACTATTATTATCCCCATTTTATGAAAGGGGGAAAATGAGGCCAAGGAAGGTCAAATAACTTGTCCACAATTGTGTAGCTAGTAACTTGGGTGGGGAAGGGCTTGGGGAACTGAGGCAGTCTCTCCTTTGACCCATGCACTTAACTGTCATGCCAGATGCCTCTTACAGGAAGCTGGCACAGGACTCTTGCTCTACAAGCCTGGGTATGTGATGTACGATGTCATAGGAGGTTAGTACATTTGGGACTTTGAGGTTCTATCACAATGTTCTGTTTGCCCAGAGGGTGACCTTTTTGCTATGTGAATGGGGCAATCTTATATTCAGCATGGCCAATAAAATCATTACGAAGTTCACTTTATTTTAAATAAATTGATCTAAACATGACAAGCTAAAAAACTGACAGATAAAACAGAATATGAATGGACAATTACTTTATTTTCTAACATTTCCTAAAACCAATATAAATCATCTTATTTGGAGATAATAGGACAGGTGAAGTATTTTAAATAATGAGAATATAGCTTCTAGAGACACTGTTTTTTGTAAATCTTGTCATTTCAAATGTAAATAGAGCAATGTTTGCTTTCTTCTGATAAGTCTCTTTTTCTTTTATTTTCAATAGCTCCCCATGAGTATAAAATCCAAATTCCTTCAGGGGACCAGTGCCTACTTGTCTGCCCTCATCCTTACCACCACTTCCTGATGCACTCTACACTTTCTTATTTGCAGTTTCCCAATCGGCCATGTAGTTAAGTCCCTAGACTTCTGCACAGGCTGCTTCCTTGGCCCAGGGTATCTTTGTTTCTAGTGTACACTTTGAGCCCAGACTGAATTATAATTTCCTGGGCCTCTCCGTCTCTCTACCCATGGGATGCTCAGAGCTCTCTCATGTGCCCTTGTTTATACTGCTCTCATTCTATTGTGGTTATCTGTGTCCACCTGTCAAAGCTCAGCTGAGCTCTCAGATATGGAGTAGCTCATCAAAGCAACAAGCCGGCAATAAGAGGCCGGCCTTTAATCCCTAAGTCAGAGACTGAAGCCGAACAGAGATCACCAGCTGCCCCTGTTCCACTTTCCCCCGTGGAGCAGTACAGGGGTTGAGGGACGAGGGAGGCAGCACTGACTTGGGGGCCCCCCTCATTGTTTCCTGACTTTCGTTTTATGAACTTTGAGGGGGGGCTGGTGGCAAGCAGAGTGGGCTAGGAGTGGACTGAATCATAGTAGAGAAAAGCATCTTCAGAATTTTCCCCTCCATTCCGGTAAGGAGACCTTGGCGGAAGTTCCTGGGGAGGATATCTGATAGAGATAAAGATGCTGCAGATGGGAATGTGAACACGTGAAAAATCGTTACTGGGGAGGGGTCTGAATTCTTGACAGAGACTGCAGTGCCCTGGTGTCTCCCCACCCCGCGCTCCGCGTCTGGTGTGGGGAGGACGGCTTTTCCCATGAAGCCTGTGAGGTGAAGCCTTTGTGATTACCTGTGGTCAGGCCTGAGGAATCACACATAGGGCTTTAACCTGGAGCCTGACTCACACACATCAATCTGTCTGCCCTACTGAATTTCAAACTTCTTGAACGCATCAGTTACAGCTTACTTGTCTTTGTTTCTCCATAAAAAGTGGATGCTCAAACACACAGAAGATCTTGTCATGAATGAATAGTTCTTTCACCTGAGTATTTTCACTTGGCTCCAACTGGAAAATCATGCAGGTGGGATTTTCCCTGCTCTGGTTGTCTTATGTAATAAATCTTTAAAGGGCCAAATTTAATAGATTTTAAAACTGCCATACCAACATCCACCTGATTCAAATCTGTCCAAAATACTAATTGTAGCATCCTTTGACAATTTGAAAATAATATCTGGATTAAAAGGTCCAGGAATTAACACATAGCACTGTGACTTGCATATATCAAGTTCACATTATGCTGAATTTATCAAGTTTTAGCTCTCAGGACAAAGATTTCAAAAATATATGAATCTGATTCATACCGAGAATGAATCAGAAGGTTTAGAGAGAATGAATCAGAAGGTTTAGAGAGATTATTGCTTTTTAAATTTCCTTCATTTATTATTAATGCCAGTTAGATTAGATTAGATTGTTAGATCTCAGGAATATCTAATTTTGTTTAGCCTAGTTGTTTTCAGTTTCATTATCCTTGAAATTGCAGTTTCCAAATGACTGAAATTTCAGTACCATGCCTTTAGGATACTTTCACAAGAAATCTGCAGGGAAAGCCACGTGTTTCAATAGAGAAAGAGCTGTGTCTTGTACCTCTTTGTAGCCTTAGAATGTACTACAGCCCTGGCTGGTGTGGTTCAATGGATTGAGTGCCAGCCTGGGAACCAAAGGGTTGCCAGATTGATTCCCAGTCCGAGCCATGCCTGAGTTGCTGGCAAGGTCCCCAGTAGGGGGTGCATGAGAGGCAACCACACATTGATGTTTCTTGCCTTCTCTTTCTCCCTCTCTCTAAAAATAAAATAAATATATCTTTTTAAAAAGAAAGAATGTACTATATATCCTAGTACACTAAGCAGTAAATATACACTTGTCAAATTGAATTGACCTACACATCGTCTTGAAGGTCTGATATTAAATTATAGTCTATCTTACTTGGTTTTATTTAGGGAGCATGATTTCTGGATTATGAATTCCTGATTTCTCTGTATTTTTCACATATATTATTACATTAATGGGGTCTTAGCAAACCACAAAATATTTCAGATTTTGTCATGTAGTGCAATTCAATTTTACTTTGAAAAAGCTAGATATTAACTTTTATTTGCAGAATATTAACCTTCAGTAAAGTTGGAGGTAATATTATTAGGTTTTATTAATTATTTACAAGCTGGTGTCTCAAGTGTTATGAAGAGATTGTTGCTTTTTCTCCCTTGACTTATTATCTTTAAATCATAGAGTCTCTTCACTCGCATCTGTTCTCTTTTTCATTTGTATATTCTGCCAGGTATTAATTAGCTTTTTTAAAGATTGGAAAATGCGGATGTTTTCTTATACAGAATGATGACACATGCTTGAAAAATATTATATCCATGCAAACACATAGCACAAGGAATAAAAAAATACCCTGTGAGGGTCCTCAACCAAACCGTGAGCATAGAAAGACAATTAATGCCAAGTGAACTGTGAACGATGCCAGCGCACAGCTTTTAGAACTGTAATTCCTGCCTGTGTCACATAGAAAAAATGACACTATTTCCAGCACTTTGTGTACCTGCTAAAGACTCTAAATGAAATCAGATATAGAGGTATTTCTCTGGTAGTTAAAAGAGGTTAGTATCCAACTACTGTGTAAAGACATTAATTAAATTCCAATTTTAATCTGTACTAAGACACTGTTCTCTTGAAGTTGTAAATAAATAAGAACTATCCTAAATAGATTAAGTGCTTTGCACTTCAAGGCAAAACAGGAGTTTCAACATGTAGATAAATGCATTGTGAATTAGCTCTTTCATGAAAGAGGGAAAGGAGAAAACAAAAACAAAAATGAAGTATTTTTAAACATCACTGAGAGTCACAGATCACAGTGCTAATGCTGGCACACCAGCTCTCCCAGACAGAAACGTACCTTAAGCCCCTACTACTTGTGTGGCATAGAAACACATAATCTCTAAAGTCCCTCCTACATTCAGAAAAAGATATTGTCACAATTTTCTAAATAGAAAACCACAAGAGACCAACCAAAAAAAAAAAATTCCAAAGCCTAAACTATACATGACTTTAGCAAGGTCAAAGAATACAACATCAACACATAAAAATCAACTGCATTTCTATACACTTATAACTACCTTGCAGAAGACACCAAAATTAAAAAACACAACATCATTTAAAATCTCTTCAAAGAAAATGAAATGCTTAGGTATAAACCTAACAAAACAAGTACAGGATCTACATGGAGAGTATTAAATAATTCTGGTGAAATAAATCAAAGAAGATGCAGATGGAGAGAAATTATATTTATGGATTGATAGACCCAACATAGTAAATGATGTCAATTCTCCCTAAATTGATCAACAGATTTAATGCAATTTTTTTAAGTCACAGCTCAATATTTTGTAGATATGGACCAGCCCATCAAAGCAACAAGCTTATTCTAAAATTTATATGGGAAGACACAGGCCCTAGAATAGCTGAAATAATCTTTAAAAAAGAAAAATAAAGTAGAAGAATTACTTTCTCCAATGTTAAGGCTCACTATATAGCTACAGTAATTAAGAGAGTGCAGTATTGTCAAAGGGATACGCACATGGATCAATGTAATAGAACTTAGAATCCAGAAATAGACCCATACAATTAAGCTCAACTGATTTTTGGCAAAGGCACAAAAGCAACTCAATGGAAAAAGGATAGCCTTTCCAATAAATGGTGCTGGAGTAACTGGATTTCCATTGGCAAAAAATGAATCTCAGCCTAAACATCAAACCTTATGCTAATATTAACTGAAAATCAATCACAGACTTAAATGGGAAACAAAAAATGTATATAAAATTTTTAGGAAAAAATCTTCAGGATCTAAGTCTAAGCAAAGAGTTCTTAGACTTGACACTACCAACAACCTCATAAGGAAAAAAATGAATTAACTAAACTCCATCAAAATTTTTAAAATATTTGTTCTGTGAAAGAGTCTGCTGAAGGCATGAAAAATGAGTGAAAAGAAGCATCTGACTAAGGACTAGTACTGGACTTAAACTATATAAAGAACTCTCAAAACTTAAAAATGAAACAATCAGTTAGAAAAAAACATATAAAGGACAAAGAAAACTTTCACTGAAAAGAAGAGAGAGATGGGAAATAAGCACATGAAAAAATATTCAACATCACCAGCTATTAAGAATATAAAAGAATACCATGGGGTATCACTATATAACTATTAGAACAACTAAAATAAAATTCATGTTAACACAAAATGCTGGCAAGGATACAGAGAAAATTAATCTTCTATACACTGCTGGCTGGAATATAAAATTGTAAAGACATTTTGAAATATGATTTGCTGTTTTTTATAAAAAAGAAACATACAATTACCATGTGATTATAGGGAACCTATCCATGTGGAATGACAAATGTAGCTCAGCCCTGTGGGAAATCCTATAGGCGTGTGGCGGCACACAGGATGCCAAACCCACGGATCAGTTTTCCCTTGGGAAGTCAGGCCTGCATTATACCTAGGATGCTTTGTGACTTGCTCTTGCTAAAACTCCCTCACCCTGAGTTGAGGTAGCAAATACTTACTGCATATCTTTAAAGTGAGTTCCTGAACTCTGTGCTAATTCTCCCAAGGACTGAAGTATAACCAGACAATTACTCTTATCATTCACTTGCATTTGCAACAATTTTTCCTTGTTCATCTGTAAGAAGTAATCAGTAACATCCTTTCTGTTGCTATCTGTAAAAAGTAATTACCTAAAGTGAACCTAAGTATAATGAATTAAAACCTTCTTCGATGTATGCTATTAAAAAGCCAATAAAAGCTTGTCAAGGCAAGGGTCGGTGCATTCTCCCCTTGAAAGACTGGCCATGCCATCCCTTTTCCTCCACAGGACTTCAGTGGTCCATGTGAATTTGTCTTGTCTCATCCACAACGCCGCAGACACTGTGGGCCGGTATCTGCATCATGTGATCTAGCAATTGTGATCTTCTACATCTACTCCAGAGAGACAAAAGCTTATGTTTGTGCAAACTCCTACACATGAATGTAACAGCAACTTACTTTATTTTAGTCAGTCAACTAAAGAAGATTTAGAAGATTTGGTTAACCCAAACCTTCTTCAACAAGTGAATGGTTAAACAATTTGTGGGGGGGGGGGGGTAACAAAGGGAAATATGTAAGGTAAAGAATATGTGAATTAACTGGACTGTTGGAATTTTTACACTGTATATGTATATAAACCATCATGTTGTACACTTCAAATATATTACAATTTGTTCATTATATCTCCATAAAGCTGAAAAAAACCTATGATACATCCTTGCCATAAAATATTTCTCAGCAATAATTAAGAATAAACTATTGATACTAAGAAAAACTTGAGTGAATCTCAAGGAAATTATGCTGAGTGAATAAAAGCAAAGGTCATAAGGTTACACAGATTATAATTCAATGTATATGCCATTCTTGATATAACAATACTATAGAGAAGGAGAACAAGTTTGTGATGGTCAGGGTTTAGGAGAGGGTATGGTGAGGATGAGTGTGGTTATAGAGGGCAAAGGAAGAAATTCTTGAAGTGATAGAATAGTTTTGTACCTTGATCATGGCTGTGATCATATGAATCTATGAAGGTGACAGAATTGAAGAGAATTAAATACACACATACATACATGAGAGCATGTGCAACTGATGAAATCTAAATAAGATGGGTGTGTTATAATAATGTCAGTTTCTTGGTTATGCTATTGTATGATAGTAACTTTAGTAAGATGTTACCATTGGGGAAAACTAGGTTGCAAGGGATATCTCTGTAATATTTCTTAAAACTAAACATCAATCTACATTTTTTTCAAAATGAAAAGTTTATATCTTTTTTAAAAGGCATTGTCACTTAATTCAGATAATATCCACCATAGGCATTCGTAGCAATAGAGGTAAGTATGGGCTAGGACTATAAATCAAAGATTGAACTTTCCTAAGTGAGTTCATGAAGGATGGCAGGATTTGTTTAGGCATAAAGAGAGAAGTGACCATTCCATTTACATGCTAGAAATAAGAGAGCAAAACTCTCCAGTTTCTGCTAGAAAGATGAGAGAAGCCAATTTTCAATAAGATGATAGGCAGGTGATGGAGTGTAGGGCTTTGTAAGCATTTCTAATGGCTGCTACGCAATGTCAGATATCATCCGTGTCCTCTAAAATGACCCAGTTGGAAAGCATAGAGTCAGACCATCCCAGTTTCCAGATAGAATAGCTCAGCTCCTTCCAGAACATCTTGGAATGAGAGCGGGGCTAGTCAGGCTGTCTTCAACAGTATAGACCATTGACAACCTCCTACATAATAGCCAAACTCTCTTTCTTTTCATGCACTGGTTTGATCTCAGTCCTGTTCTTTTTTTAAAAAAAAAAAACATTATTACATTTACATCTTAACATTTAGCTACAGGCAATTATTTTCAATAAAATCAGTGGATGATAAGGTTAAAATAAAAAAAAAAGAATGCCTTGAATCTAGATGTTTCCATGTAGGTCAATAGTTTCTCATGATAATTTTGCCCCCACCCCACTCCCAAGATGTTTGGTTATGTTTGGAGACATTTTTTGTTGTTGTTTTCATAACTGGGGGTGGGGAGAAAATGTTGAAGTGGTAGTATTAATATGTAAAAACGAGAAATGCTGATAAACATCTGAGAAGCTGATAAACATCCTCCAATTCAGAGGACAACCCCCTCCCCATTCCCAAGGAAGAATGATCCACTCCAAATGTCAATAGTACCAGTGCTGAGAAAACCTAATATAAATGAACAGATTATAATAAAGGGTCAAATATAGTAAGATTTAATAGAGATCATTGTAACATCCTGTATTTACTTCTTCCAAAACCAACGGTATAAATCATGGACAAGGAATTGGAGTCACATCCTTTCACTACAGTAGGAGCCGAAAGGAGTCTTCTTGTTCCAGCTATTCATTCAAAGAATATAAACCAGTACCCAGAGACTGACTTACCTTCTCAAGGCTCCTGTACTTACTTTCCTTCTCCACAATTTTGGGAGAATGGCAGGTTTCTGCTTCACAGCTCACCCTCTCTAGAACACCCAAAAAATAACCCTGCCACCCTGTGCCAGGCCAGCTTGATCCTAGGCTGTGCCCCAAGTTCCTTCCCATTCAAAATACCGTCGGTTGGGAAATGGAGGCAGCTGGGCAGCAGCAGCGCACTCCTCCAGGCATCTTCCAGAAGGAGAGCCCAAGAGAGAGAGCACCCAAGAGAGCCCTTCTTTTATTTAAAATCTTCTGCTCCCAATTCCAGGAGCTCTGGAGGATTTCTGTTTCTCAGAATCCCACCGCAGACCGTTTACCATTGCCTCTGGCAACCTCCTCCTACTGTCCCTCCCTCTCGTCCCCAGTGATCAGATCTCGCTGTATCATTTACAATATGCCCACTAAGATATTATGATTTATAAAAAATATATATGTATATTTGGTCTTCATCCCATTCCTGGCACAGAGCTCCTAAAACCTTGGAATTTCCTAAGCGATGGTAGCAATAAAGGTGTCTTTTGTTGTGTTAATAACATGACACTTAGTAAACCCCCAGGTAACCTAGGTTCAGGCTGATTGCCTGGGGGCTCAGCCAAGTGTCGGAGGTTGGAACTTTCAGTCCCACCCACTCCTCACCCTAATGTTGGAGGAGGGGAGAGGGGCTGGAAGTGAAACAATGATTGGATCAGTCATGACTACACATGGTAAGAAAGCCTCCATGAAAACCCCGAAGAACAGGGTTTAGAGTGCTTCTACATTGGTGAACATGTGGGGATTTGGGGAAAGAGACATGCTCAGAGCTGTTGGAAGTTCTGAGCCATTTGCCCATACCTTGCCCTATGTATCTGGCTGTTCCTGAGTTATAGCATTCTATAATAAACCCATAATATGGTTAAGTAAAATGTTTCTCCAAGTTCTGTGAACTGCTCTAGCAAAATAATCTAACTCGAGAAGGGGGTCACTGGAACCTCAGAACTATAGCTGTTAGCTCAGAAGCTCAGCTGACAACCCGAATTTGTGATTGGTGCCTGAAGTCCCACAGAAAAGGTGCAGCCTTGTGGGATTTAGTGCTTAACCTGTCTAAAAGCCTCACTACCAACAAAATTATATCCATTATTACTCAGACTTACCTCCATTGAATCTCAGAGATCTTGTCCAAGCTATTTACGTATGCAATTTTGACTTCAGTTATCCTGAAACAAAATTCACACACAAAAAATAGTTTTACCCAATATGCCAGCTTTATTTCTGACACATGCAAACAAATCAGCAAAGGTTTATTTGAATCTATTAGTGATAAGCAAGTGAATTCTCAAGTCAGGATTTTCAACTTAAATTTAAGCTTGCCTCTAAAAATTGAAAAATGGAATGTTATACCCTAAGGTTGTTTCTGTTTTCTTTTATATAAACAGAGAATTCACTTATCAAGCAACACAAATGCACTGAAATCCCAAACGGTACATGATGATCCCTAATAAAAATGATTGATGTGTTTTATTCACATAAAAGTGCCATGTAAATGGTGAATAATAGTAAGACATTATTTCAAATCTGATTTAAGAGGCAAAGCATCTACATTTGACAAGACTTGTTCCTCTGCTAATAATTAGTTAGCATCCCAGAAATTGACTAATAAACAATGATGGACACCTTTTTTACAAAAGCTGTGATGTTTTCAGACTATAGCATTTCATGCTACTACTGACGGTTCTTATTCAGCCCACCTCAGGGAAGATTCACAAAAGTTTAGGACATGTACAGTCAATGACAATATTTTCTAGGAACTAGAAAAACTTCTCAGTTTCCATCAGTAAGATAAAGAGCATACCTTCAAAACCGAGATCAACTGGTATACTAAAGTGAGTTTACTAAGCCAATTAAATATAAACAATTTACTATCACAAAATATATTAAACTCTACTCTCCCTAAAAGCTAAATGACTATATCTTCATAAAGTAATCCATATTTTATCAAGTATTACAGTAGTTTCCAAACTATGTTGGATCTCCTGGGCCCAAACACAGGCTTTGCCTGGCAAGCCTCGCATTGAGAAAGCTGCTGTCCGTGCATTAGTGGTGCACGGTTAGTGCACTGCAGTCTCCAGAAGGCACTACTGTCAAGGACGCTGCCCTTCCCATCCTCCCACAGGCCAGGCTCACACACATATTTGTGTTCCTAACCTAGGCACTTCCATCCAGAAGCCTCCCTGTGGGAGGGAGTTCTACTCTCCATTCTTCCAGGCCCCAGGACCATAAAATAGCAGGAACCTTTTATTCGTGGCTCCCTTGGGAGTGAGACCACCCCCAGCCCACTTCTGTGCTGATCCTTGGGGGAAAGTGGGGCATGAGGAGAACTAGCACTCTCATTTTGGCCTTTCTTACAAATATCACAGTGAGTGAATTAAAGCATAACTGTTACTACCCATTCGATTTGTTATTCTAATTGACCACCAGGATACCAGGCAGCTCTCTAACAGGTCCAAGAGTTCCTTGGAGGTGCCTTGGGATGTCATGGTGGAGGATAGAGACGGGGTAGCAACAGCACCCCCAGAAACTCCCTTCCCCAAACAGGCTTATTAGTTTCAATTAAAGTAGCTCTGTGTCTATCTTTTCTATGTTGATGTTATGAGTGAGATTTCAATTGAGGAAAGGATTGTTCAAGGCTTATCCTAGCAACTTATCGTTACTGCAAATTTGAAAAATATTATACCAATAATTCTAGTTTTTACATTCTAAATAGTCACACCATTTTGAAAAGGAAATAACCCAGCATAAGTAGCAAGGGCCTCACTCATTACTGATGCCTCACCCTCGGACCAGGGAGGCTTGATCATCACAGTGAAGGGCAGTCTTCAGACTATAATACAGAACACAATGGAAGCCAATGACTACCTTTACTGTAATCTTTCACTCAGTGTGAGGGAAGAGATGGAAACTTGCCTTATATGGATTCACTAATGAAAAGAGATGAGAGTCTCACTATCATCATGGTTGCCATTATGTAGCTACTGTTCAGTGAATTCCTATTCTGTAAACATGCACCACACAGGGGATTTCACATGCTGTCAAAATTAATCCTTTAGTGAAACCCTGAAGTACAATCCCCATTTTACAGATTAAGAACCTGACACTTGAAGAGATTAAATAACATTTCCAAGGTCACACAGCTGATGATGAATTCCAACTCTATTTGAACCAGTTTTATTACAAAGCCCATGCTTGTAACTCCTACTCAACAATGCCTCCTCCACTCATGTTCCGAGTTTCATAGAGCACAGGTGGCAAACACAAGGCCCTCGGGCTGAATCCAGCCCTCCACCTTGTTTTATCCAGCCCGGCACCTTGTTTCTACCTGGTGGCAGCACCAAGCTCTCACTTAACTATTAAGGAGCAGTTATACTTATACAGTCCTGAAATTACATTCGGCCCTTTGAGGGCAACCACGAGGCTGATATGGCCCCCGGTGAAAATGAGTTTGACACCCCCGTCATAGAGTGAAGTAATATCTGTTCTACTTCTCCTTGGATCAGGTGCCTTAATAACAAATTAATTCTCTCAAACTACCAACAAAAGAATATTTCCAGATAGTCAAAGCAAACTAGCCATGACTTGCTCAGACATATGCAGTTAAAGCAAAACAAACAAACAAATAAAAATGAAATCTAAGGGCCTAACAAAAAGCTCAGTCATCAGCCCAATCCATACTTGAACTCTTTTTAACCTTCCGACCTAACAGTCACATCTCCTAGAGTGACAGCAAACACAGAAGTCATCAGCAAACTGAAGAAGTCACTCATCTGATTATTCCCTAATTTCTGTGATCCTCTCCAATTGCTCCACCCACACTGCCTCTCTCCCATGGCCTTCGGTCAGAAACTAAGTGTACGAATTGTGACGATAAAAGAGATGTTGAACTGGCAGTGTGCAATTTGAATACTTCATCCTAAAGATCTTATTTACTTGTGTTTTAATGAAGTCACAGTTAAGATTAAAATGCCATCATGGGCTACACATGATTTCACCCCTTCTGCTCCCATCTTCACCCCCACGGCCCCCACGCCCCTCACTCCCACTCTCAGTCAACTATAAACCGTGGATGTTCAGGGAGAGAATGTAAACTCCAGGCAGCATAACACCTTAAAATTAGCTCACTGTCCGGCTATTTCTAGCTTGACTTAATTTGTATCCATGAACAATTAAGCCAACAAGGCATGTTCCTGTGTCCTCACAAATGCCCCAGCTCTCACTAGCCAGCATGACTTCAATGTTCACCACCTCCCGAAAATAACTTTCTCCCACAACTTCTCTACGACTTTCATGGTCATTTGAAAAAGCCCTAACTAGTTTACCGTACATGGTGTTATATAGTAAACAATCCATATACCACCATTCAATAAGTTATTATTGTAAGTGGCATAAATGGCAAGTTTGCAATTGATTAGGACAGGTGTCATACATTTTCTTCACTCAGCAAAAATGTCGGTGCTCGGGGCCAGTCAGGCACAGCTGACTCATTTGGTGAAGGACGCAGATGACTCACTGTGAAATCCAGAGATACCGCTGAGGCAATGACTCTGCCTCATGTTATTTTTCCAATCTGCCAACTCAGTTATAAGATTATGAGTTTGTTGCCCATTTCCTGTATGGTTCTTTTTCCTGCTTGAAAACAATAAAAATATCCAGGCCACTTGCAGCCAGACTAAATTGTGACTTTCTTTATGTGACTCTAAGACCACAGAGGGCAGTGTTTTAAGAAAGTGGTGTGAGAACCACAAACACACCTGGAGCACGGTGACACTCTGTCCTTATTGCCACCACCTTGGTGAAGGGTGATGCACTATGATCGTTTCTAGGCTAGGTCCACAAGGTTGGGGAAGAGCAGAGGTCACTGAGGCAGGGCCAGGACCCTGGACAAGAAACATTAGTACTTTAAAAGGAATTGACTAAGATGACATGGATTCTAGCTCTTCAACTTCTGGTGTCTCTATGAACTCTTCCACAAAATAATAGCTGCTATTATTATTTATGGAGTCCTGACTATGTGCTAAGCATTATGGTAAATATTTTATGCACATTAAATCATTTAATCCTTGCAGCCCTATGAACTGGGCAAGAATCACCCTCTATTACCTGTGAAGCAATAGAGCAAAGTGGTGAGATAGAATATGCAGCCAAATTGCATAGGTTCAAATCTGGCTCTGCCACTTATTCACTCTATCACCTCGGACTCACCTCATAGATAATGTTTTAAAATTTTATTTTTAGATACAGGGGTAGGGAGGGAGAAAGAGAAGGAGAGAAACATTAATGTGTGGTTGCCTCTCACACGGCCCCTACTGGGGACCTGGCCCACAACCCAGGCGTGTGCCCTGACTGGGAATCGAACCAGCGACCCATTGGTTTGCAGGCTGGTGCTCAATCCACTGAGCCACATCAGCCAGGGCTCATGGATTGGTTTTGATGATTCAAGGAGTTGACTTATGGAAAGCACTCACTCACTGATTATTGCCACACCATCAATAGATAACTGGTTCCATAGAGTAGGAACAGTAGCAGTGGGGAGAGATCCAATAGCTCTCTGAGACCCAGATCTAAAGGAGCACTGTTAGTAAGGATGGTTGCCACTGAAGGGGAACAAAGTTGTGCCACCCTAAAACTGATTTTTGAGATATTGGTTTTAAGCTGGTTATTAAGATACAAAAGACTTAGGAAAAAAATGTGTTTGACCCTCCCCCTTCTCTCCCTAAAGATTCAGATGAAAAGAGCTGCGCCAGGAAGGACGTCTTAGCGCAGGCACCTAACTTGAATTGAGTATGACAGACAGGAAGGCTCCAGGCAGGGGCAGCACCCAGATCACTCCCTGTGTCCCATCGTTCCTGGCCTGGCTAGCAAGAATGTGCCTGCCCTGTGTTCAGCGCTTCCTCGACTACCTGTAAACTGTCCATTTCCACTTTTGAAGCCTAAGCCCCTGTTCTCCCATTTTCTCCTTTGTCCAAAATGTCATATATACCTAATTTCCCCCCCACTGTCTTTGGGAATTTTTATGCTTATGTAAATTCCCTGTGTGTATATGTTAAAACTTGATTTTCTCCTATTAGTTTTTGTTCATTTGATTATTAGCCCAGCTAGAAGAACTGAGAAGGTAGGAGGAGAGTATTTTTTTAGCCCCCATACCATGTATGAGCAGCCATCATCAGCGACGTTAACATGCATCTCCATCCTGTCATCTGCTGCTTGTTTAGCCAAGCACATACCAGGAAAAGGCAAAAAAAGGCTCTTTCTTTGACATTGCTAACATCAGACCCTTGTTTCTTGGAAAAGAATATACCTATACTTACAATCCTTAAGGATCAATTCTGATCCAGTGGCAATTGTCTATTCAGAATGAATCTCCCTTAACATAAAATAAATACAGCTCTTGTCTCATTTGGGAATCCCTAGAAGCAGAGCCTGAAACAAAGATTTGGCAAACATGATTTGTGAGGGGATCTCCCCAGTCAAAAACCTGAAAGGGGTGGGACAGGGAAAGGATTAAGCAAGCAAGAGGGGCTTAGGTAAACTGTATCCTTAGCCTGATCTGTGGAGGGTGCTAGAACAGAAATCTCACCACAACCTTGTCCCAACCTTGAGGCAAAGGGTCTGGTCCTTTGTACCCTCCTACCAGTGAGTCATTAGCCATGAGCTGCTTTCGGGGTGAAAGGAAGCCAAGGGTAGTTCCACAGGAGACGCAGAGTGGTGCCGGGGTGAGACGGAGCAGCCAATCCCACGGCAGCTGGGGGTTTGGACAGGACACCGGTAGCATCCACCACCGTCCCACTGGGCAGTAGGGCTATGAAAGCAAAGGCATTGCCCCTCCTGCCCTGGAAACAAGCATATGACTCCATAAAGAGTTTAATCCAAAAGATTAAATAGCCAATTTGCCTTCTTACATTTTAAAAGAATCAAAATAAAATTTCTGAATCCTAACCATCTACCCAAGCCAGGCAGACTCTCCAGGGTCCTTTGTTTTAGGAGACACAGTAGGCTAGGGTTCATCTCAACAAGAAGTTCCAGTGAACAGTCTTCTTGCTCATCCCCTGAATAAACCTGTTCTAACTTAGCTTTGCTGAAATGGACACAAACAGAAATCATTCCTAATGCTTACTGGCAGACTACTAGATTTCCTCCCCTCCCCCAAAAGTCATGATAGGGAAGAGTGTTCCCAATCTTCCTTCTATAAGGAAATTATGCGAGTGAGACAGTGCAGTTCCAGGACTGTAATTGATGTCATTATATCACTGTTGAGGAATGATTATGCCTTGAATTTAGAGGTCACCTCCCTTGCAGGGATTTGCAAGAGAAAACTCTTCACCCTTACATTGACTTACTCATCCTGACAGCACCTCCAGTCAGACAAGCAGACAATCTACTTTACTCCATCCACCCACTCTGGGCAAGAACGTGTACTTAATTCAGCATCCTCAGACACTTTCCCGTAGATGACCTGTCTTCCCACATCCCTTCCTGGGCTGTAGGCAGGTACAGTTTTGTGGACATGTGACCTGTCCAGTTGCCCAGGGACCTGCACTTGGAAGGGTTCCATGTTTGGTTTAATGCTTTGATGTCACTCTCTTGAAAGGCTTAGTAAAATTCGAGCAAGAGGTCACATATTTGCGTTCACACTATACCCCACAAATCATGTAGTCAGCCCTGGACGTATGAATTGAGCTGAATCTGAAATGTGAGTGAGGAAGCACTTCAGCAAGCCTGATGGCCCCTGTAACCTAGACAGTGGTGTGGTAGTCACCAGTACTTACTACCAAATATTTGGAGTTCTTCCAGACACAAGTAGGATTGAACTGAAACTTGCTGTCAATGAAACGTGAGCAGAAAGTGATGATATCGCATCTGGACAAAAAAGTTTGCAGGCCAGTGCTTCAGGTACCACACACTCCTGCCTTGTAGTTCGGACGGAGCTTCCCTCAGCAAGTCCCTAAGAGAGAGCCCCCACCCACCTGCAACAAACATGTTCTGTGAGCTGGATAAGCCTTGGCTGTTTTAAACTACTGAGATTGTGCAGTTATTTTTTCATAACTGAGCCTATCCTGATGGATACAGAGGATGCGTACAAAAGCGTCGTTTTCGGTCCTCAGAGAGGGAGCTGGGGAGAAGCAACAGGGTGCATGGCAACAATGTTTCTGATGATGGGGAGGGAGACTGCCACACAAAGATATGAGGAATGAGAGGAAGCCCCCAGCTGTTGTTAACTATCAGCACTTACCCTCAGAAACAATAGCATCTGCACAATTCATTTGTAATGGTCTCAGCAGCAAGTGAATTCTAAGCAAAGAAAACAAATCTGATCGAATCAACATGTCCTCCCACCCCTGCCATTTTGTTTCTCAGATACTCAGCAAGTACAAATTGCCTTCCCCAGCGCCACCCCCCAGGAAGGAAAAAAGAAAAGATAAAATGACCCTACAGACCTCCAAAGCTTCCTGGGGTTGACTAGTCAAGTTCAGCAAATAAACAGTATTTTATTGAAATGTTTGATGAGCTTGGAGCTGTAGCAGCTTAAGATAAAAAACCAACCTATTTGTTATTTGTCTCCCTCACAAGCCAGGAATCGAGGTCAATGTGAATTTACAGTAGCCCCTGAAACAGCTCGGTAAAGAAGTGTCTTGTTCTGCCTGCAAGTTGAAACAGCTGCAGCGTTCTTTTATTCATGACCAAATGTTTTCAAAATGACTAAAGTAGCACTGTGCATGTGTAGGTTATATCATCTGAGTGACAAGGATTAAGTGAGATTCAGATTAAAATGCTAAGTGAGTTTGTACCAAGATCAGGCCAGATATATGGTTAACACCAAGGAAATACATGCTGAAGAAGTGTGAAAACAACCACCTAGAGAAAACCACAGCATAACAAACACTACCAGAGAAAGTGGCTCCAATGGCAAGTAAGTGGGGAGGGGGCGGGCCGAAACTACTCTTTGGAAAGTACAATTGCCCAGCTGTTTAGAAAGAAATACAGTCAAACAAACAACTTCATATGCATATATTCATGGTGGATTTGGTTCAAAAAAAAGAAGGGACAATAACAAAGTGCATTTTATTGACAAACTAAATGTTGATAAACAATTTCAGAACAGAAAGTGAGTTAGACACCAAAAATTACTGTAAGAACTGGTAGATTTCCTACTGCAAAAGAATAAAGGCACCTAAAGTTGCATACAGCTTTACTCTGAAAAGTTCACAGTTGAAAGCCAAAAATGAAAGGAAGTCTATTATTTACCAAATGTGACTGTAAAAAAAGAAAAAAAGCACCATTAGAAAAATATCTGTAAGCACTACATGAGTAGTGTCTTAAAATTTTGTCACATAATGAATATAGAACTTTGCCAATGACATTTAAAGTGACCTGAGACACTGGCGAATAAATATAATATTTGAACTCATACCCTCAAACCTCTCTGTCTGTGGCTTTCTAAACTTCTCTAAATCAACTCACATTCCATGAAATATGGCCCCATGGATATGCAGGTCTTTACTACAGCCTGTATGTTTAGATTTTCAGAAGGAACAAAAAAGGGAGGCAATAGACTTTCGTAAGTTCCCAGTAGTGGCTTTTTACCTGGGAAATTTTCCCAGCTGGCTTCATGGAAACACTTGTTCCCAGACACAGTAGACACACCAGTCTGTCCACTGCAGACAAAACCATGCTCTCCTCACCCCTAAAGCCCTGATGGGGAATAGTGGAATGGTGATTCCCTTTACATTCTGGGTGCCAACAAAGTAGGAGGAAGTGCCCGGGATGAAGTAAGTTAACTGCCCAGCACACACAGTGGTTAAGAGCAAGGGCTCTGAGTCCATCCGGCCTACGTGCAAACCACTATTGCTCTAGTTTCCACATCTGTAGCATAAGGGTGGCCACAATATATAACCCATCATAAACCAAACAGTCCTACACTGAATACATGGTATCATGCACACAGGGTGTCAGCAATATGTGGTTGCCATTATTATGACTGTAGTGAACTCTCTTCCTAGGAAAAATCTGGTGACACCATGAGGCTCTCAGCCCATTCTACCATCTTAGTCTTGGATTTTATGTGTGTGCCACGAGTAAATGCTGATTCTATTAATAGGTGAACAGACGCAGCTTCCCAAAATTGGATAGAAAGATAAAAGATAGACTTTTGAAGAAAAGGTCAGGAAGGGGCAGCTGCATAGGAAGAGTAAATAGAAAATAGCATCCAAGGTCCATCCCTGATGAGGTGTTAAATGGCTGGTGGGAACAATCCCTGCTGTAATCCCCGGTTAACATTTAGCACCTAATTATCACTTCTCAGTGGAGTCCAGATTAGATAATTGTGAACTTCAACCTCCCAGCTACACAGGAAATGCTTGATGCTACTAAGCTGCAGATTTAATCACTTAACAGGCTGCAGATATCTAGAACTAGCTAGAGATGTAGAACATTACTCTATTTAACCAGTGAAAGCCATTCCTTTTCTGGATCTAGCCTGCCATTCAGCAGATTTTAGCTAAACAAGATGTGAATGATATAATCCCAGCTTTCCTTCTCAATGACCTTGTGTAGGAACATAACGGACAGGGCAGAAAATACACTCTGAGGCTTCATATCTAGATTTTCTTTCACATAAGGTACAAAGCACTACTGGTGATTCAGCACCATTGTGTTGTTGTTGCTTTGATAAATTTCCTAGTCCTTCTAGTCTCTACCCTCCTCCAAAAAAAGTTCTCCATATGTAAAAGGAATAACTCCTGGAGACAGAATGACAACTAAAACACAGGCCCCTCCTCCTAAGGAGCTCTGACACAGAAGTCTATATGGAAGACTAAGGAAGAGGATGAAGATTCTCAATACAGTAAATGAAATAATAACTTTTTAAAAGGTGTGGGAGAGCAGAACAATTAAATCTGCAATAATGCTTATGTTACATCTCAAGGAAAAGTCAAAGAAAATAGAGGAAAGGTAATCTGGGCAGAGAGAAGAGTGAATAGAAAAAGGCTTGGCATCTTTGAACAAAAGTGGGAAGTTTGTTACTTGTGGCACGGAGTTGGGGGAGTGATGTTGGAGAGATAGGCAGGGAATGCTGAGTGAAGCATGGTGTGAAGAGCATTATAAAATACATCCAGGCTTTGGGTCTTAACCTGTAGGTGAGAACAAATAATGAGTTTTTTGTTTGTTTTTCAATTTCATTTTTGTCTTAAAAATAAGGAAGTGACACAGATTCTTATTTTGGAACATCATTAGAGTAAGCATAAAGAATGTAGTCGATGTAGAAAATAGAGATGATAAAAGCAGATAGGCTGTTGTTGCGATGGTCAAGGAAGGAAAGTTTGGGATCGAGGCCAGTGAAGAAAGAAGATGGGCCAATCTTAAAAGGCATTTGTGAGATATAAACTGAAGAAATTGGTGATATTTGGACGTCTGGGATGAGGAAGAGAGTAAAATTGAGAAAATGTTTGCAATGATTTGTGGGGTGATAGCCATACTGTGGAGGAGGGAAGGAAGAAAATAGAAGTCTCTCAAGCAGTTTGGTAGACAATGATTATTCTTTAGGAGAAGGTGCATATCCTCAGGATGGAAACTTAGTCATGGAATAAAATGAAGCTAACTGGGACACATCAAGTCTGTATTCACTAGCCTGGACTCACTTTAACCACCTCAGTCAACCACATGCATGCTATTGTCAAGCAAAGCCAGAAAGCAGTAGCTTCAAATAGCCCTGACTTAGCCTCAGCTCCCCCAGAAAGCAGAGGCCAGGACAAAGTCATGTGTATAAGTAATTTATAGAGTGGGATTCCAGGAACAGAAGAATAAAACAGGGAAAAGGGAAAGCCAATGCAAAGATGTGTCAGCTGCTGCTGCAGAGAGGTGGTTGCTCAATCATTTAGGCATCAGCCTAAGATACCACACATGATTACAGGCTTCCTTGCCTCTTGTTCATCCCCTTACCATTATTTGCTTTGCTATTCAATAGTTGAATAATTAAAGGTATGCACACCACAACTGTAATGTGCACAGTACTATAAAGCTATTTGTTGTCATGTATGTTCAGATCATCACATGTTAAAGCAGGTCATGCCCTCCGAATTCCATAGAGCTGGTCCACCTATAGGTGGTTGTCCCCTCCTCCTTATGTACCTCTTGAACCTTTGCATTGTACTGGGTTGAATAATGTCTCCTAAAAATTCATATCTACCCAGAACCTCAGAATGCAATCTTATTTGGAAATAAGGGTCTTTGCAGATACCATTAGTTGAGATGAGGTCACATTAGATTACAGTGTACTGTAAATCCAATGATTGTTGTCCTTATAAGAGAAAGGAGGAGAATCAGGACACGCATAAGGGAAGAAGGTGATGTGAAGATGGAGGCAGATTGCAGTGATGCTTCTGTAGCTAAGAAACACCAGTGACTTCAGGCAACCATCAAGGCTAGAAGAAAGGCATGGGATGGGATGTCCCTCAGAGCACCCAGAGGAACCAACCCTACTAATAACTTGATTTCAACTTATCATCTCCAGAATGGTGAAAGAATGCGTTTCTGTTGTTTTAAGCCACCTGATATCTGATATTCAGTTATGGCAGCCCTAGAAGACTACTGTAGGCATTATTCTCACTGACAATCTTTTGGTAGATATTTGGTGGATATTTGAGGGAACTGGGGTTCCTCTGCTGGAAATGCCAAACTAGATCTAAAAGTTCATATACCCAACCTGCTAGATACTATCAATTTTCCAAAACACTACACCACTGTGACCAAACATTTCATATGCATCCTCCAGGCAACACTCAGATGCTTATCCTATATAACTAAGTTGAATAGTTTTGCTATTGAATCACACTAACCTTTAGAATAGTTGAAAGACTCACAGACAATACATTACACACACATATTTACTTTGTAGGTATTGATGCCAGTGCTTTTAAAATAAGGGCAAAAGGTCCAAGGTGGTGGTAGCATAGGAGGATCCTGAATTTGCTCCCTCCCATGAACAAATTCAAACATATACACTTACATACAAGGTCTGTCCAGAGGGCATTCAGCCATGTAATATAAGAAATAGACATTTATTGAAGAAGATAAAAGATACAAGAAACATTGTACATAGGACAATGATGCCTCAGTACCCTTCAAACTAGGCACACTGAGACCTCACACAGTTTTCCCAATCAGCTGCCCCATCATATTTTCCTGAATTTTATCAATGTTCTGAAATCTCTTCCCTTTCAAAGGTGATTTTAATTTTGGGAAAAGCCAGAAGTCACAGGGTGCAAAATGTGGGCTGTAGGGGGCTGAGTCACCTGGGTGATTTGATGTTTTGCCAAAAAACTCTGCATGAAATGTGATGCATGAGTGGGCATGTCATCATAATGAAGCTGCCAATCACGAGTTGCCCACGGCTGTGGCGTTCTGAATCATCCAAATACCTTCCGTGGAGAAATGTTCAAGCTTAACACAAAATTTGATGCAGATTCATTGCTCTACTCATTCAGTCATTTTGAATTCAACCACCACACAGTACACATACTCAAAGGCCTCTACCACCCCAACTGACTAGTACAGTGAAGTCATCATTGTTCACACATGCATATTCCAGTTCACTCTCCTTGGCTACCAGGTTACACTGATGTCACACAAGCCTTTCTCGTTATATTAACAGTGGCTGGGTTTTTTCTAGACAGACCTCATATAAGTAGCAATGACTCCTGTGTGAGAACTGAATGCTGAATAAACAGCTTTTGACAACAGAGATGGAATAAAGTTGTCTGGGAATCCCAGGGAGGCCCCCCACTATGAGCTGCAGGAATTCTCCTGGACTTGAGAAGCTGGTAAACACCATTGTTTAAGTTCTCCTTCACTTTGACAGGGTGAGCAGCAGGTCTTTTTTAGTGTTTCGGCCTTCCTGCTAGATCACACATCAGCTGCAGGACACAACTACATGTCCTGGAGTCTTTTCCCTTCTAACAAAGGGATAAAGCAGGAGTAACAGGGCCTCACCACACTTACCTGGCTTCCCTTCCCCAGAACTGCTCTGCATCAGCAAGCTGGTGTCCCAGGGTTAAGTACTGTGCAGGCTCAAAGCTGCTTCTCCAAAGCTACTCAGTAAATAAAGCCTGCACAGAGGTTTCTTTTCTATACTGGACCACTTTCAGCACAATGAAAAAGAGACACTGTATAGGAAAGACTGGAGAGCCAAAAGACCTCTCCAGGAACTACAGGAATTCTTCAGGGTCAGAGAGGCCCCATTGATTACATCCACTCTATCTCCACAGGGTGAGCAGGGGTTCAATCTAGATGCTCTGGCCTACCTGCAAGATTACTGCATGATCTCCTGAACACATCTCCCAACCTTATTTTAGCCTGAACAAATGGACCTGGCAAGATCAACAGGACATTTCTACACACACCCGGTTTCCCACCTGGAGCTTCTCAGCCAGGAGGCCAGTGCCCCAGAAGACTTGAGCCTGCGGTAGGCTCCTACTAGCCTACAAAACCACCTTCCATACACAGAGCCTGTTTCTACCTAAGGACACTTTTCCAAGTCAGGAAGAAATAGCTATTTTGTTTAATTCATATAAACAAACATAGAAAGCCAAACATAATGAAATGACAAAAAAAAAAAAAACTCTAATGTGAAGCAACAAAAATTATCCCCAGAAAAAAACATTAATGAAATGGAAATAAGTAATTTGTCTGATTAAAGAATTCAAAGAAACAATCATAAGGATCCTCACTAAACTTGAGAGTGGAATAAAGGAACTTAGGGGGAGGAACTTAAACAAAGAATTGGAAAGTATAAGAAAGAACCAAGCAAACCTGAAGAACTGAAATGAAAAACACATTAGAAAGAATCAACTAGATTAGCTAACACAGAAGAGTACATAAGCAACCTTGAAGACAAACTAGTAGAAATCAACCAACCAAAACAGCGAAGGGAAAAAAGAACTAGAAAAAGAATGAGAAAGAGTAAAGGACCTCTGGGATATCATCAAATGTTCAAACATTTGCACTATAAATATGCCAGAGAAAGAAGAAAGGAACAGAAACTTTATTTAGAGAAATAATAGCTGAAAACTTTCTTAACCTGGGAAAGGAAACAAATATCCAGATCCAAGATATTGTAGTTAAAAAGGCAAATGTTAAAGATAAATAGACAATCTTGAAGGAAGCAAGAGAAAAATGAATTACATACAAAGAAAACCCTGTAAGGCTATCAGCTGATTTCTCATCAGAAACTTTACAGGCCAAAAGGAATGGGCAAGACATATTTAAAGTGTTGAAAGAAAGAAACCTACTGCCTGGAATAATTTACCCAACCAAGTCATCATTCAGAGTTGAAGGATAGATAAATAGTTTTCTGGACAAGCAAAAACTGAAGAACTTCACCAACCTTACAAAATGTTAAAGGGTCATCTTCAAGTAGAAAAGGAAAGTCCATAACTAGAAATCAGAAATTATGAGAAAGGAAAAACTTTCACAGGTAAAACCAAATATTCAATCAGCACAGCAAATCAGATATTTAAAAAGCTGCTACAAAAACAAACAAACAAACTACTACAAACATTAAAAGAAAAAGTGTCAAACTCAACTCAAACTACAATAAATATGTAAGAGACACACAACACAAAAAAAATCTAAAATATTGCATCAAGAACACAAAACATGGAAGGAAGAGTGAAAACATAACCCTTATAGAATATATTCAAGATTAAACACCCACAAGCTTAAAGTAGACTATTGTAGACAAAGAATGGCATGCATAAACTTTATGATAACCACAAACCAAAAATCTACAAAACACATACAAAAATTAAAGAGAAAGGAATCTAAACAAAACACTACAAAAAACAGCAAACCACAAAGGAAGAGATCAAGAGAAGAAGAAACAGAGGACAACTGTAAAAGCAGCCTAAAACAATTAACAAAATAGAATAAACACATACTTATCAATAACTACTTCAGATGTGAATGGTTTAAATGCTCCTATGAAAAGATATAGGGTAGCCGAATGGATTCAAAAACTTGACCCATCTATATGCTGCTTATCAGAGACTATTCAATTCGTAGGACTGAAATGGAAAGGCTGGAAAAAGGTATTTCATGCAAATAAAAATGAAAAGAAAAGCTGGAGTAATAATGCTAGTATAAACAAAATAGACTTTAAAAAAAAAATGCAAAAAGATGAAGAGCACTACATAATTATTTTTAAAAAGTCAGTCCAAGAAGAGGCTATAACAATAACAATTACAAATATCTACATACCCAACATAGAACACATAAATATATAAAGAAATTAGTCCTGGCTGACATGACTCAGTGGATTGAGCACCAGCCTGCAAACCAAAGGGTCAGCAGTTTACTTCCCAGTCAGGGCAAATGCCTGGGTTGTGGGACAGGTCCCTGGTAGGGGACACACAGAGGCAACCACACATTGATGTTTCTCTCCCTCTCTTTTTCCCTTCCTTCTCCTCTCTCTAAAAATAAATAAATAACATCTTAAAAAATAAATTATTAATAGACATAAGGGAAAAAATCCATAGTAATGCAATAATATTAGAGAATTTTCATATCCCACTCACATCAATGGATAGATCACCAGACAGAATATTGATAAGGAAACGATCACCTTAAATGTCACTTTAGACCAGATCAAGTTAATAGACATGTTTAGAACATTTCATGCCTAAACTGCCAAATACATATTGTTTTCACATGGAACATTCTCTGGAAGAGATCACATAGTAGGCCACAAAATAAGGACCAATATATTTTAAAAGACTGAAATTATATCAAGCACATTTTTGTCCAAAATGGCATAAAACTAAAAATCAACTACTTAAAAAGACACAAATATGTGGAAACAAAGCAGCATGCCACTAAACAACCAATGGATCAAGGAGGAAATTAAAAAGAAATGAAAAACAATTTTTAAATAAATGAAAATTAAAACACAAGTTTTTAAAATTTATGAGATGCAGCAAAAGCAGTTCTAAGAAGGAAGTTCATCACTATATAGACCCATCTCAAAAAAACAAGGAAAATCTCAAATAAATAGTCTGATTCTACACCTAAAGGAACTAGAAAAAAAGAAGAGCAAACAAAACCCAAAGTAAACAGAAGGAAGGAAATCATTAAAATCAGAGTGGAAATAACCAAAATAGAAATTTAGAAAACAATGGAAAAGATTAGTAAAACTAAGAGCTGGTTCTTTGAAAAAATGAATAAAATAGACAAACCTTTAGCCAAACTAGTCAAGGAAAAAAAAGACAAAGACCAAATAAATAAAATCATAAATGAAAATGGAATTGCAACTGACACCACAGAAATACAAAGAATCATTAAAGAATACTATGAACAATTATATACCGATAAACTCAACAATCTATTGTACAAGAAATGGATAAATATAGAAATAGACAAGGTCACTATGAATAACAATATGAAGTATACATAGTGTTCACACGGGAAGCACACAGAATCCCAAATAAGATGAACCCAAAGAGGCCCACACCAAGACACATCATAATTAAAATGGCAAGTCTTAAAGACAAGGAGAGAATCCTGAAAGCCACAAGAGAAAACCATAGTTAACTAAAAGGGAGCACAAATTAGACTATCATCTTATTTTTTCAGCAGCAATATTTCAGGCCAGAATGGTGTGGCATAAAATAGTCAAGGTGTTGAAAAACAAGGACTTACAACAAAGGCTACTTTAACCAGCAAGGGTATTATTTAAAATCAAAGGAGAAATAAGGAGTTTCCCAGACGATGAAAAGCTAAAAGAGTTTGTTAAACCAAACCAGTACTGCAACAGATGTTAAAGGGCTTGCTTTAAGAAAATGAAGAAGAAAAAGAGAAAGAAAAAAAAGAGGAAAATACTCTAACAATAAAATGGCACTAAATGCATATCTATAGTTAATCACCTTAAATGTAAATGGCTCAAATGCTACAAACAAAAGACACAGGGTAGCTGAATGGATAAGAAAATAAGACCCATATATATAAATATATGCTGCCTCCAAGAGACAAACCTCAGATAGAAAGATACAAACTAAAAGTAAAGAAATGGAAAAAGATATTTCATGCGAATGGAAAGGGAAAAAAAGTGGGGATAGCAATACCTATATCCAACAAAGCAGACTTTAAAATCAAGGCTATAGTAAGAGACAAAGAAGGATAAACATAATGATAAATGGAACAATCCAACAAAAGGATTTGACCCTAGTGAACATTTATGCACCCAACTTAGGAGCACCTAAATATGTGAAGCAAATCTCGATGGACATAAAGGGAGAGATTGACAGGAATACAGTCATAGTTGGGGATTTTAAAACCCCACTGACTTCAATCGACAGATCTTTCAGATAGAAAATCAACAAAGAGACAGTGGCTTTAAATCAGAAGATTAAATAATATCAAGCACCTTCTCTGACCACAATGCTATGAAACTAGAAATCAATCACAAGAAGAACACTGAAATACATGCAAAGAATGGAAGCTAAATAACATATTGTAAAACAATGAATGGGTCAACAAGATCAAGGAAGAAATCAAAAGATACCTTGAAACAAATGAAAAGGAGAAGACAAAAATCCAAAATCTGTGGGCCACTGGGAAAGCATTTTTCAGAGGAAATTCATTGCATTACAGGCCTATCTCAAAAACACAAGAAAAAGCTCAAATAAACAATCTAACTTTACATTTAAAGGAACTTGAAAAAGTAAAACACATAAAGCCCAAAGTGAGTAGAAGGAAGGATAACAAAGATTTGACCAGAAATAAACAAAATGAAGTCTAAAACAACATATAAAAGATCAATGAACCCAAGAGTGTATTCTTTGGAAAGATAAACAAGATTGACAAGTCTTTATCCAGACTCATCAAAAAAAAGAGAAAAGACCCAAATAAATAAAATCAGAAATGAAAGAGAAATAACAAATGACACCAAAGAAATACATTTGCTTGCTGGACTCTAAGAAAATCTTATGAAAAACTATATGTCATCAAATTGGACGACCTGGACAAAATGGATGAATTTCTAGACACATACAATATTCCAAAACTAAATCAGGAAGAATCAGAAAATATGAATAGACAGATTACACTTAATGAAATTGAAGCAGTTCTAAGAAAACCTCCCAACAAGCAAAAGCCCTGGACCAGAAGGCTTCACAGGGTGAATTTTACCAAACATTCCAAGAAGAGCTATCACCTCTCCTTCTCAAAATATTTCATAAAACTCAAGAAGGGGAAAGATTCCCAAACTCATTTTATGAGGTCATCATTATCCTAATTCCAAAACAAGATAAAGACACTACAAAGAAAGAAAATTATAGGTCAATATCCCTGATGAACATAGATGCTAAAATCCTCAACAAAATATTAGCAAACCAAATACAGCAATGAATCAAAAAGATCATACACCATGATCAAGTAGGATGTATACCAGGAATACAAGGTTGGTACATTTGCAAATCAATAAATGTGATTCACCACATAAACAAAATGAGGGATAAACCCACAAGATCATATCAAAAGATGCAGAAATAGCATTTGATAAAATCTAGCACCCATTTATGATGAATACTTTCAGCAAAGTGGGAAAAGAAGAAACATACCTCAACATAATAAAGGCCATATATAACAAACCCACAGCAAGCATCATACTTAATGGGCAAAAACTACAAGCGTTCCCCTTAAGTCGGGAACAAGACAGGGATGGCTGCTTTCATGTCTCTTATTGAACATAGTACTAGAAGTCTTTGCCACAGCAATCAGACAAGAACAAGAAATAAAAGGCATCCAAGTTGGAAAGGAAGAAGTAATAATGTCATTATTTGCTGATGACATGATATTGTACATAAAGAATCCCAAAGAGTCCACCAAGAAACTGTTAGAACTAATCAATGAATTCAGAAAAGTGACAGGATACAAAATTAATAACCAGAAATTAATTGCATCCACATATGCCAATTATGAACAGAAAGGAAAATTAATAAAACAACCCCATTCGCATTTGCTACAAAAAGAATAAAATACCTAGGAATAAACCTAACCAAGGATGTAAAAGACCTGCTTTCAGAAAATTGTAAGACACTGAAGAAAGAAATAGAAGATACAAATAAGTGAAAGCACGTACCGTGTTCATGGATAGGAAAAATTAAAATGTCCTTATTACATAAAGCAATCTATAGATTCAGTGTAATTCTGATCAAGATTCCAATGACATATTTCACATAACTAGAACAAATATTTCAAAAATTTATATAGAACTACAAAAGGCCCCTCACAGAAACAGTGTTCCTGAGAAAGAAGAGCAAAGTTGGAGGAATCACACTACCTAATATAAAACTATAGTATAATACCATGGTTATCAAAATAGCATAGTACAGGCATAAAAAGAGACACAGATTAATGGAACAGAATACAGTGCGTAACAATAAACCCACACCTTTATAGTCAATTAATATTAGACATAGGAAGCACACATACAGAGAAAACCACATACAATATCCTGAAGAGAGTTCATTCAAAAAATGACATTGGCAAAATTGGACAGATATGTGCAGAAAAATGAAACTAGACCACCTTCTTACACCACACACAAGAATAAATTAAAAATTGATCAAATACTTCAATGTTAGGCCTAGAACCATAAAAATCATAGAAGAAAACATAGGCAACAAAATCTTGACATTGCTCGTAGCAGTATTTCATCAGATGTATCTCTTCAGGCAAGGGAAACAAAGAAAAATAAATTGGACTACATCAAACTAAAAGTTTTTGCTTAGCAAAGGAAATCATTTAAAAAATTAAGAAGACAACCTGCAGAATAAGAGTACATATTTACCAATATATCTGATAAAGGGTTAATATCCAAACACAACACGAAAACAAACAACCCAATTAAAAAATGGAAAAAGGACCTGAATAGAAACTTCTCCTAACTCAACATCACTAATTATCAGAGAAATGCAAATTAAAACCACAATGAGATATCATCTCAGTCCTGTCAGAATGACTATCATCTACAAATCAACAAACAACAAGTGCTGGCAAGGATGTGGAGAAAGGGGAACCTTTTGCATGGTTGGTGGGAACACAGATTGTGCAGCCACTGTAGAAAGCAATATGAAGATATTTCAAAAAATTAAAAATTGATCTGCCTTTTGACAGCAATCCCACTTCTGGGACTATGTCCAAAGGAACCCAATACACTAATTCTAAAGAACATAAGCACCCCTATGTTCATTGCAGCATTATTTACAATCACCAAGATATGAAAGCAGCCCAAATATCCATCAGTAGATGAATGGATAAAAGAACTATGGGACATTCACACAATGGATAACTACTCAGCTGTAAAAAAGAGAATAAAATTTTATCCTTTGTGATAATATGGATGGACCTGGAGATCATCATGTAAGTCAAATAAGCCAGTCAGAGCAAGACAAATACCACATGACTTTACTCATATATGGAATCTAATGAACAAACTGAACTAACAAGCAAAATAGAGACAGGCTCATTGATAGAGGGCAGGATGGCAGCTAAGGATTGGGTGAGGGGTTGTTTAGGAGATGGAGTGATGGAGCAAAAAAGGACTTATTGACATGGACAACAGTGTGGTGATGGCGTGGTGGGAGGGAAGGAGGTACAAGGGGACTAAATGGTAATTTTTTTAAAAAAGCACAAGAAAAAGGAAGGAAGGAAGGAAGGAAGGAAGGGAGGGAGGGAGGGAGGGAGGGAGGGAGGAAAGGGAAAGAGAAAGTTGGTTTTTTTTTTTTCCTCATACACAGACCACATAAGGCACATGCATTTATCCAAGGAGATGGATATGGTAGCCACAAGGGACGCATTTACAAGGGAAACTACCGCCTTTTCTGAAGCAAAATATATAAATCCATCAAGTTAGGCAGTAGAGCCTCATCCATTTACAGGTCTGTATGACCTACCACTACCCTCCTCCCCACTCCTGCTTTTTTATATTATTCATGGTCATTTGTAAAACTAATCAACTGCTAGATGAGGTGTGAATCTAAGTGGGTTTTTTTGTTGTTTCGTTTTTTTTGCTTGCATTTGGTAAGATTGCTTCTCCTACCCTGACAAATTAATTACCTGTGAATACCTCCCAGCAACCCTGGACTTTCTTAAATGAAAGAACAGTGGGTACCAGTGCTCACTATTTCAAAGTGTGAGCATAACAAATGAAGTGATCAAAACACAAGTTTCGGACCTGGAGCCCAGGACAGAGAGCCTGCTGTGGGTTCTTTTTGACATTGTTTTCATCAGCATCAAGTACAGCAGAACACAAGGCCCTAGACTGCCAGTAGAACGGGTTCAATGTTGCCATGTGGGAGGAGGAAGAAGCCCCAGGAGCAAAGAGCTATTAGAAAGAGAGTCCCCAAGTAACTGGGAGGCTCAGCTTTGAAAGTTCTCCAGAAGAGTTTTTAAAGGCAGAGGAGGAAGGAAGGTGAAGTGGTGGGACCCTGCTATCACGGAGAATCTCCCACCTTCCCTGGAGATGGAACAACGGCTGCTGCACGTGAACAGCGCATTAGAGCTGGTTCTGGGGACAGCAGCTCCCTGTGTTATATTAGCAGATAAAGCTACATTTCTTTGTATCATGTATGCCGGAGTTTTTTCCCAGTTACCTTGCAATTTCTCTTGAATTGTTCTTCCTAGATCTGAGCTTCCAGCTGTTTTAAATGTCTTGAAGGGACGAACTAAGATGACTATTTCATTTGTAACTTTCTACAGTGCTGAGTAGCAAAATAACATTTGTATAATGTTGTATAGCTTACACATGACTTCTTGTGCGTCGGCCCACTTGTTCTTACCTATAATCCTAAGGGGCAGAAATTATTTTACATGGCCAGGATTGTGCACATGTAAGTGTGGCTTTATCTATGGACCGCTAGGCCATTTCCTTAAAAGGCTACTATGTTATTTTTATATCCTGTATAGCTATACAACACCTGTGCAGGAGAGGAAAGGCGAGCTACACACAAGATAAAGGTTTGGATAATGTTGAATACAGGATTTAGTTTCAAAAACCTCTCAGGAGTATAAAAGGATGTGACAAAAAAGGAGATAATATAAGATGGACTTGCATCTTCAATTAAACCAAGAATGCCCTGGAAGAGGAGTTCCTTATCTGTCAGCACAAAGGATTCTCCAATCCTGACAGACACCAAGCCCCTCCTACAGCTAAATGTTACAAATGTATGAACCCATTTTATGAATGGTAAATCACATTTAATTTAAGAATCACTTTACTCACAGTAGCATTTTTTAATTATATGTATTTTCAAACAACACTTACTCTAGTAAGTGCTTTCCATGAGAGCCATCATAATTGAAAGGGGTTCTCATATGGTAGGTGGTCTCGCTGCCTGAGCACCAGTGTAAGATCTGGGGGTGGACCCTACTTTCTGAGCCCCACATCACCCTCAGGAGATGTGTGAGTGGGTCAGATGGCTATTTGGAGTACCTACCATAAGTAAGCATCACTCTACTTCTGACTGATGTCAGACCTCAGTTAGAGCTCTCTTCAGATGTCACCTGTGCAGTATTCTAAGGAGACTTAATTGAGAACAAAAGAGCTCACCTAAGGAAAGAAATGGGACACTGAGAAGACGGCTCATCACCAGCACTGTCTTCACTTGACCTAACTGATCCTGTTTGGAACTCCAGACAATGCTCTGCCAGAGGTCGGAAATCAGTCCTTGTCACCCTCATCAACAGCGTTGCTGTCATTATGGATTCTCCAAATGTAAATCTAGGCATGCAATATAATTTCCATCAAAACCCAGCCAATTTCTTCACGTAACACTCACACTGATTCTAGAATTCATTTGGAAGAACAAATGGGCAAGACTAACAAGCCTTCCTAGGTGTCTATATATTAAAAATTACATAATTAGATAGTATTGATGTAGGAATAAGTAGGTCATTTGAAAAGAGTTAAGAACTAAAATAGAGATATGTAAGAATATAATATTTGATAAAGGTGACGCTGTAAATCCATGAAGAAAGATTAGCTAATAAGTGACATGAGGAATAATACACTATTTTGCAACAAAAGAAAATTTGTCCACATGGAGATTCTATATGGATTAAAGATGTACATATAAATATATATGTGTATACACACACACACACACATATAAATACTATGAGAAAATATCAGAGAACATCTCTGTGACTTTGAAGGTAGGGGAAATTCTCCTTAATCAAGATGCAAAAAAGCAAAAATCACAGAAAAATGGTAAATTTAACTACATCAAAATTTAAAACTTTTATTTGTCAATAGATACCATAAACGGAGTTGAAACATAAGCAAAACTTGGGAGAAAATATTTGCAACATAGAGAACAAAGAATTAGTATTCCATGTTAACAAGTAAAGGCAAACAAGCCAGGAGGAAAATGGACACCATTTATTATCAGGTAATTCACAGAAAAGGAAATGTAAATGGCCTATAAGTTTATGAAAGAAAACACAACCACACTGGTAATTAGCACCTTAAAACCACAAATGATGTATCTTTTCTTTTTGCCCATGAGATTATCAAAAAAATTTAAAGTGTTGACAAGTTTGACAGTATAAGAAAAAGATCACTCCCATGTGCTGTGGGTTAAAGTTTAAACTGGTATGGCCACTTTGCTAGTCATTATGCAGAACTGATTGAAGCTAAAAATGTAAATACCTTATGATCTTACATATCTTATTCTTGGTAATTCCCCTAGAGAAATACTTGCACCAGTGAGCAATAAAGATGTTGCAACATTGCTTGTGCAAGTGAAAAACTAAATATTCCTCAAGGGGAGTGGTCTTTAAAATATGATGCACACATAAAAGAGGGTGCTGCAGTAGTTCAAAACAATAAGATTATTCTACATCTGTTAACTTGGATAGACCTCAAAATATACTGAGTAGAAAAAAAGCTGTAGAATAATACTATATATTTTCTCTGGGGGGACGGGAGAGAGATAGATAGATAGATACATAAATGTAGATATGTAGATAGAGAAATGTATAGCAAAAGACCAGGAAAGATGTATTCAAAAATGTCAAGAGTAATTAACTCTTGGGGGGTGGGAGGTGGGAGTTAGGGACTTAAGAATGATTGATGTTGGGGATAATGAATAGCTTGAAGGGAACTTTGACCTTATCTGTAATATTTCCATTTTTTTTTTACAGAGACAATAGCTTTTCATATAATTAAATCTTAATTTAAAAATAAAACCATTACTTGGTAATTATTGAAAATGTACATGTCAGAGACTATACAAAGTGTTTTATGTGAATTATATTATCTGAAGCCCCCCAAAAGCCTCCATGTATTATTTTACAGGTGGGAAAGCTGAACCCAAGGGACAGTAAGTTATGGGTCTGCCTGGCCTCGGTAGCTACATTTTGCTGCCTTTTCTTGGACTGGATTTGAAGGTTGCTTAGGAATGTCCTGTAGTCTTGCCCATGAATAAGTCTTTCTCTAGAACAAATGTCAGGAATTGGAACTTCTAGTTCATAAAGCATACACAGATTTAGCTTCAACAGGTTTCAGTGAAAACTGACCCCTCAGAATTGCTGTGCCAGTTTCCACTAAAGCTTTCAGCTTTCAGAGGAGGAGACTCTGGCCCAAGAACCAAAGATTAGTCCCAGTATCCAAGGTCACTGTCTTACCCACTATGCCATAGCTTATTACAGAACTTCGTTCCAGGCCCAGACTAACGTTTCCCAAACCCAAATGTTGGAGTTGATGAGGCACTGGTTAACATCTGTTAAGTGAGAATCAAAGGCCGAACATTGTTAATCTTCTATTTAAGGGACTCTGCAGCTACTGACAGTGGGTTCTAATTGGGGTTTCTTTTAAAGCAATTCTTTCCTCAGTGTTTTATCATAAAGAGATAAAACAATTAAGCTTCACTCGGAAACACTAATGAATTAATTAGTATGGGCCAACCAAAAAGAAGACATGACCCTCATTAGCCTCATCTGAGATAGAGGAAGAACATTTTGAAGAAACAGACTAAAAAGAATGTAGGACGTGGGAGAGTGGAGAGTTTCGTATTAAAACAGCCCCAGCGATAGTCTCCCTCCTTCGAGTGGACCTCCCAGCCCCATTTATTCTGTGCCAATTCCCAGGTAAATCTTGGTAAAGTTCCATTTGCTCAATCTTGCCCCTGTTTTTCACTAACCCAGGAAGTCAGGGTAAAATCCCTTAGTATGGCATCCAACTCTCATTCTACTGTTCCTCCCTTTCTGGTCTCTGTCTTAATCCTGGCACAGAAAAGAGAAGTGGCTCAATCTCAGACCTTCACAAATGTCTTCTTAAAGAGCCAGTCCCCAATGGTACTAAGCATCATATTACCTCTGCACAAAAAGAGATTAATTCAGGAAATTAGACCCAATTTGTTCTCACACCAACAAGGACCCAAGTAGGTCCAGATCTAAAACCCCAGCACATTCTCTATAGATTTCAGCTAAGCTTGGCATCAGAATCAACCATGAACATGGTTTACTTCTGCCTGTGTGATAAAGAGAAAAATGTCACAATTTATAGCAGCCATTTTGCCTGCAAGGGAAAAGATATTTCTCCACAGGTAAGCTTTCTGAAGTGGTGGTCTGCCACTAAAATGACTCATCAAAACAACACAAAACAAACAACTACTTTATAGCATTTGCCAATTTTTGTGGTATAAATATTCCTACTATTGCCAATTCCAAGCTACCAATAGGCTCCAAATTCCTGAATATTTAATGATCAGCTCTTTCTAGTCAGCCCTAGCTGAGTCCAGCATACGGAAGACTCTGACTGGACTCTTTGAATAGGGAAGGTAAGCCCCAAAGGCAGAAAAACAAATAGCAACTGACTCGATCTATCTGTTCATTGAAGTGAACAATCAACTTAAGCAACTAAAGCAATAAGTGGAGGGGTTTGGGGAAGGAAGGAAGCCAAAGAGAAATTCCTGTGAGGGTCTCCCCTAAGAACTTAAAAATCAGGCATGATATGTTCATTTTATTTAAATGATTTGCAATATAATATAAATTCACTCTATAACTCTGATGCTTCAGGTAAACTCACTCAGCCTTCCTCTCTAGCTTCTGTGGAGACAGTATTCTTGGGAGCAAGAGCATACCTGATGTTTCCAGCACATAGTAATATAAAAAGGAGAAAGAACAGCACATAGAGGGTGTGGAGGCTGAGACAATTCCAACAAACTGAATGAACTCAAGAGAAGCAGGTAAACAGAGTTAATGAAGGAAAACTGCCCATTTCACTGCATTCATCTGAAATTCCCCAAGAGAGACTGGAAGCATCCTACTGCCAGAGGAAGAAAGGTTCAAGTGTATTCCATTTAACCTTGAGAAGGTTAAATGTCTGTGTGGCCCCAGTGGACATTGGTATTACAGAGTCAAAATAAATGGCTTCCTTTCATGTTTTGTCTTTATGTGTCATGTCAAACACAAAAAACAAAGAGGGGCAAGGGGACAACCTGGAAGAGTAGAAGTCCTAAGGTCAGCTGACAAAAACAGAAAAGAGAATAAATTTGGATGTGAGCAAAAGTATTGGCCAACAGGTCAGCAGCCATATGTACAACAAGAGATCTGAACCAAAATCCAAGAGGAAAAAGCACAGGTGAAGGAGGAAGATGAGGGAAGCATTTTCCAAATGGACAAGTAAAATTCTTAGTCCAAAAAGTCAATACAGTCGAGTAGGGAAAAAATTCAATGAGCCAAAAATAGATGAGCTGCACTCGCAGGACCAGGGACTGAGCAGGAGAAGGAGGGAGGGGGCTGGCATCCTAATAAACGGCTCAGAAGCTAAAGGGACAGCTTTCCCCAGGTGGCACATGGGGACTTTGATTGCTGCTCAACCAAGACGGCAGTGGATGCTCTCTGCCCAGGCACGGCGCTCCCTCCTCCAAGTGGGTAAGCAAGTGCCAGCCTGTAGCCTCCACTGCTGGAAAAAGGCGAAAGAGCCACAGCCTGTGGCTACAGCTGACAATCTCCTCCGGTGATTTTAATGGTCTCTCAGCTCTGCTCTCAGGTTACATGTCAACACTGTAGGCTACAAACTTCCTTGATTAAACTGCAGGTGGACAACAAGTCATCATCTTTTGTCACTTTTTTCTTTCTTCAGGAAGCCCGTTCTCAAGAGGAACCTCCTTCAGGTTGATCAGTCTAATTCACCCCTGGGAAATGAGCCTGCTGACTCTAATTGGGTGACTCTTTTTTCACCTTTGGAAACCATAAAGAAAAAAAAATATGTAACAGCTTTTGTGATAGGAGAAAAATATTTTAATGGACTCTATGACAATCTGCAAAATAAAAACCAGGAAGCATTACTGAACACCAAATACCTGAAGAGCCCAGTAACAGCAGCCATGTTATAGACCAGGAACGTCACCTCTGGCTGTCTGAGTCCTTTTTGTCCCTTTGGCACAGAGAAGAATGAACTCAGGGACAATAGACTTATGAGACAACTGTGTGTTTTGAAATACTAGGTTATTTTTTCTTATCAGAATAAACTATTTTGGTCCTTAGCGTCACACAGCTCAAAAAGAAGTAGCTTGATAATTAGCACGTTGCCCACACAACTCAAGAGAGTCTCACACAGTCAGAGATACCCTGAAATTCATCTTAGAGATTTTATTAAGTCTCACTCAGCTCTAAATTTGTGATTCAACTCAGAAATGCCACCACAGGAAGCTGAAAGGTCATCTGGATTCACAATGTTTCCATGTCTTCCTGGTCATGTGGCCAACCACTATTGCTGAGGAAATTAGGCAAGAATATAAAGAACCAAACCATCTTTTAAAGCCAGCTCTTTCCCCCAGCTCACTGGCTCCCCCTAGCTCTGACCCCAGTCCTCTCCAGAAGGTTTTCCTGCACCCAGGTTCCCTTCCTAACTTTCACATAACAACCTAGAGTGATCTTTCTTCAAGAAAAAAAAATCTCCTTATTTTATTACTCTGTTTAAAACAATACAAAAGTTTCCTATTGCTCTTCAGATGCAGGACAAACTCCTTAACATGACTTAGAAGGCCCAGCATGATTTGGCAATTTCCTTTATCCCTCAGTTCATCCCTCAGCTCTGTCTCACCACAACCACCCCTGTCACCATGCTCCAGTGACATTGAACTTCAGGTCCTGGAGTAACCTCCCCTCTCCCATCTCTGGACCTTCACATCTGCCTTAAGACCTTCATATAGGTCTTCACACACCTATTCAGTCTGGCGAAAACAATGATCCCCTTGCTGCTCCTTTGCATAAGTAAGTCTGATTGACTCAACCCAGGTCAGATACAGTTTTCTCTGGAAAGTTTGTCTTAACCCCAAGGCCTGAGTGAGGGGCTCACGGCCTTGGCCTGCATCTGCCACCATCTCAGTCATGCTCTGATTGCTCATCTGCTGGTCGTGGCCACACTGCCCAAATTCTGCCAAGCCAGACGCAGAGCCTGTCCGGTTCACAGATACATCTACAGCACCTAGCAGAAAGCCTGCACTTAGTAGGTATACAATTGATACCTACTAAATATATGGAAGAAAACAAGAAGTACTGAACAAGTATAATATACTTCATATGCATTATCCTAAGTAAATTTTTAAAAAGACAGCAACACTTGCATAAAACCTCAACTTTTTTTCTCAGCCCCTGATTTTTTAAAATTTTTTGCAAATCTCTCAAAGCTCATAGATTGGGGGTTTGACAGACAAGTGTTGGTTCACAACCTCAGAAATTTCCATACAAAAAGGGCAAGGGGAGGTGAAAGAAAGAGACAGGCCACTCAGATTATTAAGTAACAGGCTCAATAAGCAAGGGAACTTACACTCATGGCTTGTCTTGGGTGGCCAGAAGACGGGTGGGGGTCGCACCTGCCTGCCAGAATCTTAAAAGTTTAGATAGAGGCCTTTCCCAGGTGCAGTTCCATACACATCCGGATGAGTGCGACACCACATGGATCTCTCAAGGCTGTGTCCCTGAAGACCTCCGATAGCCCAGGTCCAGCTTGCAGATCAACTGTGGCCATGTCCTCTTAATCACTTCCTCCAACAGTAATTCATAAAAGTCAGGAGATTTGTAATTCACCTGAAGTCCTCATACGAGGTGTCACTACAGCCTGCACAAGGTAGTCCTGCCTGAAATGTTCTCCACTGTACCTGACCACTGGGCACTTCACATGGGAAAAAACTCTGATTTCTAACAAAGAAAAGACATTTAAGGGATTCTTTTACACAGCTGTTGGAGAGCAAAACGAGTCATCATGCAATCTACTATTATCTTCAGATTATTTTTAGGTTGTTAATAGTTTTTTATTTTCTTCAAATTTTTGGAAGAAAAATTCACAGTGCAGGCAATTTCATTTGTCCATTTCATTTAAAAGATGGGAATAGAAAAAGTTCTTAAAAATCAAAAAAGAATCATTTTTATAACACTATATAGCACCAATCAAAAAAAAAAAAATGCAAAGAGGAGGCCAGCTGAGGGTGGAGAGGAAGGCGGCCAATAAGAGAGCCCAGCTCATTTGCCTTCTGTCTTCTCGAACTTGTCATTGCTGGCCAGGTCTTGACACAAAAAAGTTGCCACCCACCCCTTTCTTACCAGTCAAGGCTACTAGGAAACCCTGACTACTGATCAAACCTAATGACCTAATTCTCAGAGAAAGTGAGAATGAGGGAGTGAAAGAAAGACAATAAACCAGATCCAGTTTTCTGAAGATGTCTGAAAACCAACACATTCATTAGGGTTTCAAAAGCACTCGATGGTGACAGCCTTTTCTCATCTGTCCTCCTCACTAAACAGTCTGCAAATGTTTCTCGGTAGCAAGCAATGAACTAAGAAAATCATTCTGCACCTGCTATGTTCCTGGCCCTGGGTTTGGTGCAGTTCAGTACGTAAGGGAAGAATATCAGGCAGAGCCTCTGACCTCACAGAGTTTCAAATCTCATTGGAGAGCCAACACACATGGAAAAAAGGAAAATGTAAAGATGTGGACAGAGAATTTGCAGTTGAAAACAAAGACATTTAATTCCAACTTGCCGAACCAATGAGACACCACTTAACACCAACTATAAGAACTAAAAACAAAACAAAGAAAAGCTCAAACAGCAAGAGGAACTCTCTTACTTTGCTTGTGCGATTGTAAAATGGTACAATCACTTTGGAAACCTGTTTGGCAGTTTCTGAGAAAACTGAAGTTACACTTGACTAATGAGTTCACTCTGGTACCCAAAATAAATGAAAATATACGTCCACAAAAAGACTTGTATGAGAATGTTTATAGCATTCCTACTCGTAGTAGTCAAAACCGGAAACAACCCAAATGTCCATCAACAGGTGAATAGATAAGTAAATTGTGGTCTATTCATACAATGGGATGCTACCTAGTTATTTAAAAGAACAATTTACTGATATATGAAATAGTATAAATGAATGTTAAAATATTATAGTGACTAAAAGAAGCCAGACACAAATGAGTATATACTGTATGATTCCATTTATAGAATGTACAAATATAAAGAAAACTAGTATATTGTGATACAAATCAGAAAGCTGTTCAAAGTGAAAATTACCTAAAGGGTGCAACAAGCGTTCTGAGGGGGATGGAAATTTTATGTATCTTATTTGGGGTGCTAACTCTTGAAGTATATATAATTGTCAAAATTGATCAAACTCTTAAATGTTTAAAATTTATTTTATGTTGCATATTTCTCAGTTTAAAAAAAGGAAAAAATGCCTTTTGCCAACTTGGCAAAAGAAGCTTTGTTCATAGTTCCTAGATCTTCTTGGTCTTAAACCCTTTATATGCCCAAATTTCCCAAAAGAGGGGCTTCTAAGCATCCCCTGCCTTCGGGGATAGATATGGTACTAGGAGAAAGCAAATATTACTATCCCATCTTGCACTAAGAAAACAGAGCACAAGGAGGTTAAGCAGCTCTCCCAATGTCTCCTGGCTGATAGATGATAGAATCCACACTTAATACCGTCTCTACAATTTCTCCTTGTTTCCATGTCCCTATGACATCATTCTATGCAGTAGACACTTCTGAGAAAGGCAGTGTCAAGATTCTGTATCTGCCAAGCCACAAAAGGGAGGGGTTTTATGACCCACACAGTTTCTCAGGGAAAGGAAACTTAATAACCATTAACATGGAGTAAGGAAAGGTTTAATCAAGAATAAAAAGTAAATCCTAATCATATACTTAATAAACAAATTCTAACATTCAAAACACATAAAGATCTCCTACAATTCAGCAAAGAAAAATATTAACAATCCACAGAACAAAAGAGGGCAGAGTGTTATGAAATGGTAGTTTATGAAAGAAATAAAAAAGCCACAAATCAAGTTTAGTGCTGTTAACAATTAAAGAAATACAAAGTAAATAATTAAATATGAATTTTGTCCATAAATTTGTCAAGTGCCTTTAAAAAGATAATATTCTATGTTGGCAAGAAGGTGGGATACTCATATACACAGTGAAAAATAGTATAAATTGGTACAACCTTTTTGGAAGATTTGACAGTATCTTCCTTTGACAATTTGACAGTATCTATCAAAATGTAAATCATAAATTCCTTTCAACCCACAGTTTCACTTTCATCTCATAGAAATACAAACACTGATTCACAAAGATACGTATATAAAGATTTTCATTAAAGCATTGTTTGCAATGGGAACAATTAGAAGCAACATAAGTGCCCCTGAAGAGGAGACTAATTAAATACGTAATGCCAGACCATATGATAAAATAGTACGCAACTCTTAAAAAGAGTCAAGTGATCCAAAGAATGGGCTATAATTGGAAGTTTGTCCAAGATAAATAAATGGATAAGGCAAGCTGCAGAACATACATATATAAAATGTTGCCATTTTAATGTTAAAACTAAGTAGGCAGGAGCTAAACTACACCCTGCACAATGATGCCTGAATGACCTTCAGGAATTAGACAATATTAGGTTTCTTAACATAGTAAGAACTCCAATACTGTTCGAATTTGAATTATAAGCAACCAGAAAAGAGAAGAGATGCTCATTCTTGGCAGGAATCCCAGAAGTTGAGACAAGGTTTGGTCTCAAGAACCCACTGAGATATAAATGACAGCAATGGTTTTGATTTCCTTAGCACTTCAGAATTTATAAAGTACTTTCACATATATTCTCATAATTTAGTATGCTCATCAATTTCTTGAGGTTACCATTGATGCTCTCACATTGTGCAAGGAAATATTCAGCAAGTTCAAATGAATAAATCATGTCAACTTTATTTTGAAGATTTTATTTTTTTATTTTTTTAGACAGAAGGGGAAGGCGGGAGAAAGAAGGAAACATCAATGTGTGATGTCCAAGAGAAACGTGGATCTTGCTTCTCGCAAGCCCCCAACCAGGCATCTTACTGGAAACTCAGGTGCCCTGACTGGGAATCAAACTACAAGCTGGTTTGTGGGATAATGTCCACTGACCCACCAGTCAGGGCTCTCCGTGTCAACTCTAGAAAGACGGAGCTCTCTGACTGATTGCCCCTCAACATCCTAGGCTCCTATCACAGTATCTCTCTCTCACACACACACACACACACACACACACGTGCTCAAAAATTTATTTAGTATGTGAGAGAGAAGGAGAGGGTAGGAGGGAGGAAAAGTGAGCAAAGTTGCCTCCAGGTCTTGTTTGCAGACAGAACCTCTTTCCATTCAACTTCACCTATGCCAGGAAATAGGCAGGCAGGAGGTGGTTAATACGAAATACAGTACCTCAAGAGTGGAAACTGAAGCACGCAGCAGCCTCATCCGCATGTGTTAGAGTAGTGAAAGCCTAAACTGTCCAGGTCAGAAGCAATGGCGTCCAGTTGTGGGTGCCTCTGTGGTACAGACTCAGGATGAGGACAGAACCCTTGGTGTAGCCCAGGGTAGTCCCTGGGGCACTGCAGGTCCCTGAGTTCCTGCTCCCTCAGGCTGCTGACATCTCTTGCATCAAAATATGGTGCAACAGAGCAGACGCCTGACTTCATATCTCTGCTCTGCCCCTTACCACCTTCATGGATCGAGGCAAATCACATACCTTCTATGAGCCTCTGTTGCCTCATCTGTAAAGTAGAGATGGCAATGATTGCTACACAGCAGGGATACAAAGGATTCATGTGATAATACAACTAAAGTATAGCATCTGATCTGTGGCATACACTCAATAGTTGCTAATAGTTTCCAATTATGACATGATGGAATAAACATGAAAAGAATGGCCACAAAAAATCTGCAGAGAGCATGTTAAGCAAAGGCATAAGTGTGCAATATGTGTGTGTGCGTGCATGTGCATTTCTGTGTGTGTCTGAGGAGAGCAGGGATCCGGAGTCTTGAGCAGAAGCAGGTCAGTATTTTGATATCACGGCTCTTTCACAGAAGCTCTCTGAAGAGGGCAGCTCTCAGACTGGGTTACCGCACTTTAGGAAAGCCACCAAGAGGGTTCCCAGGCCCAAAGCAAAGACTGGAGTCACCCCAAGCATCTCCCCCTACACCTGAGCAGCTGTTCTAACATACTTTCACACATACGGGTACAACTGGGGATCCTGTAAGAAAAAATGTATTCTAATTGAAGGCTTGCTGTTTCATCACTCAGCCCCACAAGTACTGATGCTTTTCCACCCAATTTGTGTCAAAAAGAGTGATGTCCCAGTTTGCTGTTCTTTTGCATCTCAATCATATTATTAATAAAGAGTCTCTATTCCAACATGGTACCAAAATGTTATTCCTTTAAGTTGGAGATGTCTCCTTTAGCAGTTTTGCTCAGAGTCTAAAAACACGAGGGAAATGGGGTGGGGGGGAAGCTTTTCTGTTATCACTCTCCTCTCCCAGCTGAGACTGTTCACATTCCTGTTGTTAACAGAGCGGCACCAATCACAGGCGTGCAGCTCTGTTTTCCCCACTGGCAGGGTTGCCATGATACCCTAAGTGAGCTGCACCAGCAGGGCAGAGCCCAGGCGGGGCCGGCTTTCTCACTGAAACCATCTAACACAAGATCTTTTTAAAAATGTCATGGAGTGGCACAGAAAACAAAGAGGAGGAAAGGATTTTAGGACGTTGTGTTGTTTTTTTAACTCCATATCAACCCTTTCTTAAAATTGAGCTTTTCCCCAGCAGAATTGCCTGTGCTTTCTGTTTCTTTCCAGGAGAGAAGAGCAGTGGTATACTCCCCACTAGCCTGTCAAAATTATGGCAAGTTCACCCGGGCACAGCCTGTGCTGACTGATGGAGGCTGTCTATTCCTTACCAGAAATGGCTCAGCTTGGACGTGGGGTCAGGCACCCCTTTGCCTAGTTTAAGGGCACCAAAGACCTTTGATACAGAATACAAAGCAGGAGCACAGAAAGCCACAGTGTCATGGTGGGCAGTGAGACGGGCAGTTGGCTCTGAGTGTTTCTAAGGTAACAGGAAGTCCGGGTGGCCCCTTCCAGTGGTCTCTACATGAGCTGCCTACTAACCAGAAGTCTCCCAGGAATATCCCTGAAAGGCCAACACAAAAGTTTGGCCGTTCCACCAACATATGTAGATCATTGTCCTAATGCTGAGTACATAAAAATGAGCACAGCCCTCATCTGGCTCTTGAGGAGCTCAGAAGCTAAGGCTCATTTTACTAACTAGCCCTGAGCCTCTGACAGCTACACAGGAGTTTTATAGCCTTTGGGATAGAAAATAGAGTTAACATAATCTAAATAGTAAGCAAGGTAAATTCTGTTCCCTGTGCATTCCACTACAGAGAACCTAGGCCTGAAGATGCTGGTCCCTCTTGCAGGTACCGCAAGCCCTGGAAAGCCCTAACCATGCCCACTCCATGTCACGTGCCCTGAGAAATCAGACCAGCAACTGCTTTGCCACTGGGTGTTGCACACTTCTGGGCCTTGGGAAGCCAGACTAAACCAGGTGAGAAGCAGTATGTAGGCAGGTATATAGGCAGACCTTCTAACCTTCTAAACCTTTAACAAAACCAAGTATAATCATTTCATTTTTTCATGTTGATAGGTATTTTAATTATGCTATATCCATAAAATGAAGCCTTACATGGCCAGTTAAAATCATATTTTAAAAAAATGACAAAATATGATATTCTTTGTCATGGCTTAAATTGTGTTGCTCCCCACTCCCCCCACCAAAAAAAAAAGGCATGTTGAAACCCTAACCCTCAGGACCTGTGAATGTGATCTGTTGGAAATGAGGTCATTGCAGATATAATTAAGTTAAGATCGGTTCATTTGAGGTAGGCCCTCGTACAGTATGACCGGTGTCCTTATAAAAAGAGGAAAATGCCCGCGATAGCAGAGACACGCAGGGAAAAGGCCAGGCGAGGACAGAGGCAGAGACTGGAGCGATGCAGCTGCACGCCCTGGAACATCCAAAATTAAAGGCCACCACTAGAAGCTAGAGAGAGGCGAGGAAGGATTGTACCCAGAGTCGCAGGGCGAATATGGTCCTCCCAACACCTTGATTTTGGACTTCTGGCCTATAGAACTGCAAGAGAACAAATTTCTGTTTTAAGCTACCTAGTTTATGGCACTTCATTGCAGCAGCCCTAAGAAATTTATACACTCACCATACACGGTTAAAAAAACAAATGATGCAAACTCTTATTTGGTACCTAGTGAGCTAATACAAGGTCCCACAGAAGTAACGCTACCGAGTGTGGTTGATAGGGGACGTGAATGTCTCGCACAAGATGGACCTCAATTTGAACATTCACCTAAAATGTCATATGGTGGGCTTGAGTGTGATATTGTGATATTACAGAATTACATCCTTATGATTTTGAAATAAAAAATTTGGTATAGATTACCAGATCATAATTAGGAGTATTATTTGTGCCAAACCCTGTATTTTTCATGTTTACTTGCCCTCTTAACTTCTTATGTGAATGTTCTCTTCACACTCTTCCAGGAAAGGTAATTCTTAAGGTTCAGAATTAGTCACCACTGCAGCCCACAATTCTAGGTGCTCCAGGGATGAACTCTTGACCAGCACCAAGTCTCTTTGCTCTACTCTGAGTAGGAACCTAATACTCTGAGGGTTGAAATCTGATCCCCTCCACTGTCCCTTAGTCTCCTTCCACAGTGTGGTCTGGCCACTGACCTAAGCTTCATCTTTGGCATATAACATATTTACTGCAAAATTATTTATCTTAAATTACTTCCAATGTTTTGAATACATTTCAGGAGTGTAGAATTAATACAAGTACAATAGGTTAGGAAAATTAAACACTGCACAAATTTTCAGTTGTGTTCTTAACTATTGTTAAGTGTTATGGGAATTTAAGATGGCTCCAAGTGGAAAGGATGTATATTTTTTCCTATTTCTTCACTTCCTCACACAAGCCCTCCTCAAAACCCAACATTTTGCAGTGGGAATTGATAGGCATGAGAATCTACAGACTTGGTCTTCTTCTACAGCCCTACTCACTATCTATAGCAAACCACAGCCTCTTTCTCTCTCTGGAGGAAGCTGGCCACAGGGCAAGGCTGCTGATGAAGGGGTAGGACATTTTACGAGAGACGTACTATGGCATCAGTTGCTTACAGAGTAGCTTCAAACTATATACTCTTCTGATATGTAGGGACTTTTAAACATAATCTGTAGTTATTAGAATTTTTCACAAGTACTCTTATCTGTTTTAATCTCAAACTAATGACTCTCAAATTAGGAATACTCAAAGTATTCCTCAAAGTTTTATGTATGTGTATGAATTTCCATACGAGACTATTAGATCTTAAATTCAAAATCATGATTTACTTATTTTTGTATCTTCCCAGCTTGTATCTTAAATGGTACATGGTTGGTGTAGTCACTGTTTATTTGAAAAAGAGTGTTGAGAGCTTAATCTGGATCTCTTCTACCTGAGTGGGACAGGACAGAGGGACATGTGGAAGGAAGTGCGGGGATAATAGGTAAACCCTTATGATGTGGTAGTTCGAACAGTTTGAAGAATGTCTCCCAGATGAGGTGACCTTTGAATTGGGCCTTCAAAGATTACTATAGTTCCACCACATGAAAAGGAGAAATGATACAGACAGTACTATGAGATGGTATGCAGGCAAGTTTTGGGAAAACTATAATTTACTTGGCGTGTTTGGAGCATAAGGTGGGGAAAGAACCCAATGGAAACTTGCAAGAAGTTGCAGTGTTTTCCCGTATGAACTTTTCATCAATAATGAGCATCATCACTTTACTATGGTGTGCCCCTTACTTTAATCCAACTGGTCTTCTTCTCATTGAACAAACACAATGACCATCTGTAAAATTTGGGGCACTTTGTTAGGAATCAGTATCGGGTTCAGCTCTATCTCTCCAGTGGGTTACCCATTGCTTTAGAAATATTTTATAGATGGTTCTTGTAGTTTGCTTTACTACTGATCCTTATAAAACAAGCTAGGAATTTCATCTTTAATTCCTTTATACCTTCCCACAAAAACTGCATAAATGTTTGATAGACACTTTGTTTAATAAATACTTTTGCATTGAGTTAACTTAAGTGGAACCATAGTAGAAGGAAGAGGGCTAATAGGCAGAAAAAATAAATATTAACAAAGAAGACCTAAAAAGAAAACTATTAGTGCAAGGAAGAAAACAATTAGAACTGAGATTAAAGGAGGATAACTTAGAGGGTGTTAAAAAGCACAGAATCTTAGGTCTTGAAAGGAAGAATCTTAGGTCTTAAAAAAATAAATCTTGGGTTTAGATGCATTTCTAGAAGCCACACTTAAGGACACCTAATTAGGAAAAAGGATGGACAGGACTTTACCATTCTCTCTATTGCTAAGGTTCTAGGAAGCACACAGCAATATTGCTTTAACTCAGTTTTGACTGAACAACTATAGGACTATTTAAATAACCTCAGATTTGTGGTCCTCATGCCCATGTTCTCAGCCCTCTGGCAAAAGGTGAGATGGTAGTTACAGCAGCTGAACTAACACCTCACTACCAGGTGGATGGGTTTAGTAGAATTTCAAAACATGAAAAAATCACAGTACCCTTTCTTCTCTATTTCCAAGTTACAGTATCCAAGTCCTGGGCCAGAGGACCCTGACTACATTGCATTACATAGCCACATTCATTATTTTGACAAGACAAGTTAACTGCCCCATTTCTAACTTGTGCAAATCAAACTGCTTCTCAAATTTGTTGCTCCCTGATAGGAGAAACAATCCCTCAAAGTTCCACTGCTCCTTTATGGCCCTGGTGGTCATATGCGCATACAGTAGTGACACATAACTCTCCTGTAACATTTCTGTTGCATCAGGTTTGAGTAGACCTTGGGCAAAAGATGACTAATGACACCCCCTCCTCCTTCAGTGACAAGCAAATGGATCAGACACTACACCAAAAGACAATGGAAATATGAATCAGGCATCTTAAATTTTTATCTCTAACTAGTGATAAAATATTGCAAAAATCCCTCTAGGCATCATCGATTGCTTCCTTTTTAAAATGCATCCCCATTAAACTTTAACATCTTGACTGTCGACTATTCCTTCCAAATCTAATTGAATTGCTGTTTATTACAAAACAGATTTTATATTTTCACTGTCTGAGTATTTTGGAGAACAAAGTACTCTATCCAGGTATTTGGACATCTCATGAAAAACACACCAAGCTTACACATAAGATTTATCTCCATGACAGCAATTTAAAACAGAGGAAGCGTCTGGCACTGGTTCCTCCACAAAGGAGAGAAACTGCTTTACACAGGGTCTGCCATTTCGTTAGATGGACATTTTGAGGGCATTTGCATCCAGCTGGCCAAGCTGGAGCCCAGATCAGCTGAGGAAAAAAAGCTATAGTATGGAAACCAGCTGCTGAAATCTTAATGCCAAGCTGGGATACAGCCATGGAAGACCCTAGATAACAACTCAGTTCTCCACTCCAGCAACAAACATAGTTCATTCACTGGTCTCTACTTTTTTCCAGCCACCCCAAAGGGCATGATAATATTATTGATCTCTTCCTTTATCACCCACAGTATCTTAATGCAGATGATGTGTCCACATATTCTTTGCTATTTGATTACAGCAGTCTAAACAAAGAAAGATGTTCAAAAACGCTGGCAGGTGCTAAGAGATCTGGTCAAAGTTATTCAACAGGAGTCTCACACATAGAAGACCCAAATAGAGAGTATGTTGGAAGCTGATATGTTAACTTTGACTTTAATGGGTCTCAGAAATAGCTGAGGGAATGTGAATCTGTGTTTGTGAATGACTTCTTCTTGGTGGTTTGTCTTGAGAATTGCATTGAAAATACTTGTCTCTTCATATTTGGGATTTTTTGCCATATCTGCCAGTGTATCAGCATTAACATGTTGGCAGATAAATTGAACATGACTCCAAAAGAAGCTGAAAGGCAGATTATAAATTTAATTAGAAATGCAAGTCTGGATGTCAAGTTTGATTCCAAATTAGATCATATGGTTATGGGTAACGATGCTGTTTCACTCTAACAGCCAGTGATTGAAAGACAAAAGCCTTTCATTTAGAAACCAGATGTTGATCATGAATATTGAGAAGAAACTTAATCAGACTGGTAGGTCAGAGGCTCCTAAGTTGGCAACTCAAGACCCTGTTTACTACTGAAGAACTGTAAAGAAAATATTTTAAAAACCTATAAAAGATGAAATAACAAAACTATTATCTAAAGGGTGGCATAGTTTAAAAACAATTAAAATACTGAGTATATATTTTGGAGAATCTGAATAAAATTGGCTGTGTTTCTAAAAAAAGAAGCTACATCATACAGTCATTTTAAAGTACAAAACTTTGCTTTCATTTCTCCTTCAACAATTCAAAGAATTCATCCATCAGACCATTAGGCTAGACAATAAAACGGAACTCACAATGAAACAAAGCATTAGTCATTTGCTTCCCAAGAGGTAGGGACATTTCAAGTTTTTTAAGCTATCCCATTAATGTTATAAAGTAGTACAAATATGCTAATCTTGGTACTGATAGTGTTTATATTTGCCACAATAAACAAAAGGGAAGTTGCCCTGGCTGGTGTGGCTCAGTGGATTGAGTGTCAGCCTGCAAACCAACGAGTCACTAGTTTGATTCCTGGTCAGGGCACATGCCTGGGTTGCAGGCTAATTGATGTATCTCTCACACATCAATGTTTCTCTCTCCCTTGCTCTCTCCTTTCCCCTCTCTCTATAAATACATACATACATACATACATACATACATACATACATAAAATCTTTTTTTAAAAAAGGAAGTTGTCCCCCTTTAACTCAAGATTTCTTCTCTGGTCCCACTGCTATTATAGGCATTTCCTTTGATGCTCTCAGGCCCTTTATTGACCAATGGACATAAAGAATCGCCAACCCCTCAAGGAGAAATTAACTGGATAAAACCACACGCTGGAAGGGGGATATTTTATAATATTTTAGAAAATAGAAGTTGGAAAAGGACTTTTTGAGCAATGAGCTTCCCTGGAACCACGGAAACCACAGCACTCCCCCATGTCAGCCCATTTTCTATCCTGTCTCATAGAATTCCCTCGGCAGGCATGATGCCAACCAAAAATGGTTTTATGGATCACCAGCAACCTGTAACCCGAACCAATTATCTGTAAGTCAGCTCAGGCCCTACCAGTTTTTCTTATGGTTTAAAACTGAACACCTAAGTCTGAAAGGTGTCTGGATTTTCGAAACTGCCTAAGGCTGTAAAAGTGAGCCTGAGAAATATGTACCTGGCCCACGTTACCTTTCAAAATAAATCAGGAGGTTTCCTGGTTAGCAAAGGTTTAAAACAAAGGGAATCAATATTTCCCTCCATGCACCAAGCAATGGTGATTGAATGAAATCACTTGAGGACCTCTGCCTAGAGCAGAGCTGGAGATATCTAATGAATTCTACCTCTTTGACTCTAGGTCTACATTTACCTTCTCACTTCTGATATAACCCCAGAACCAAGGCTTGAGTAATGGTGGAGGTGAGTTAGGATAATACTCAGAGGCTAGTTCAAGAATAAAGATGAACAAAGAAGGCAACTCAAAATCAGGGGAGTTGCTGTGTCACTCCATTTAACCACGGAACCACTTACTACTCCATGCAGCAAATACGCATGTAATGAAGCATTCCTGGTGGTAATGTATGCGTTGACTTTCTGTGCCTACCTCGCCCCTCCACAGGGCTATGCAAAGTTTGGCCTCAGCAGCTGGTGTGAAGTGAGGAATATACCAAGTCAGAGGAGCTGAGATCTATAGGCATATGGCCATTTATACCCCATTAAACTTGGCAGGAGCGGGGAGGCCAGGTCTGTACACTTCCGTGTGATTTTAGGAGGAATTTCATGTTTCACCAGTCACATCCCTCAATTCTTTTACTTCTTAATGTACCATCAAGGTTTCAGCGCAACAGGGCTAGCCCTGACCTGCCTCAGAAAGCAACCGAATGTGTTTTAACATCTTGAGAAACCCCAAACTCTGAACTATATTTGAGAGATATTCTGGTCCTACCCCCAAACATCTTTTACATACCCATGTCCATACACTGCTGTGCATAACCAACACATATGTATATGTACTAACTTCTGTCTCCATTAATAACCTTATTCCTGACATCAAAGCCATAGTATAGTGATCTCTCTGTAGTGGCCACCACAAAGTATACCAGAAACCTGCATTTAAAACCCCCAATCATAGTGCATCACACACACAAACCCAGCCCAGTCCATTTGCACATGATATCAACTGGTTATAAAAGCTTCTCTCTCCAAACATTAAACATGATGCATGAATAAATCTTGACATATCATATCTCTAGTTTTCATAAAGAACATAAAAGTTCAGTAGGCAGCAATCATTATGGTCCCAAAGGGTTTATTGATCATGTATTAGGAGCAAGAATTAGAAATACTTGAGCAGCTTCAAATCTAATCAGAGGAGGTAGGACATAAACAGGTAAAAAAAACTGGACATAAAAACTCATGGATTTTCCTGAGCTACAGGTGTCCACTATGGTCATTTCTCCAATCCTATTTCTGCATTTCCTCCCTGTAGTCATGACTTTAAAAATCCCACTTCATGTTTTAAGATCCAGGTCATTGGCCATGCTTTTTGCAAAGCTTTCCCAGATCTATCTCACTTATTCCCAAGTCAGAAGTGATCTCTCTTCTTTCAGCTCCCACAGCAGGTTATGTTCCTCTCCCAGGACACCCTCTACCTCGTATCATCATTATTTGTGTGCATGTCTTATTTCCAGGGCCAGATGAAACTAGAAACTTCTGAGGGGAGGAATCTACTTATATTTGAATCTTAATATCATTGAAAAAAACACTGACCATACTAGGTAATAAATATTTGAGGACTTGATCATGTTTTATAACTGTCACTTGACAGTTAAAACAACTAAAAACTGGAAAAACTAAGTATCTTGGGGAGGGTCACACCATTGGGGCTGATATTCAGCTGGGAAGCCCCAGTACGACCTTACAGAGTGGAGAATACTGAAACACATCTATGTCAGTTTGTAAATACCTACCGATCCCAAGCGGCCCCCTGCTGTCCCAACTATGCTGGGCTATCCTTTGGAGTGCCTTGGATCCCTCATCTAGAGAGCGCAAAAGTGATAACCAGCAGAGCAGGGGACTTCCATGGCACCGTATCTGTTCTGCAGCTGACACCCACTTGTATTGTTCCACGCTCCAGCCAAACCAGTCATCAATGTTTTAATATCACCTGGTGTACAATACTTACTTATAGGGCTCTGACAAGAAACAAATGTCTTACTACTCTTCCTGATACACTGATGCTAATTAAACATATGATGAACTGAGTTCTATGGGAAAGAATTCAGAGTAATGAATTATCAGTAATTAGCCTTTTAAAATCAAGTGGAACTAGACCTCAGTGTTGAACAATATGAAAAAAATGAAGAAGCAGAGTTGGAGAACACTCCAAACATGACAATGAAATTAAACAATAGTTTGGAAGTAGATCTTCATTTGATACATAATTCAGTGTTGGCTACATAATTTGCAGAGCCTGGTATAAAAGAAAATGCAGAGCTTCTGGCTCAAAAAATCAGGAAAAAAAGGCTTTTCCCTTTTTCTGTAGTTTCTCTCCTAACCTGTCATGGTGTTTTTTTATTTGCTAGTTAAGGATGTTCCCCACTGAGCACAGGATACTCACAAGAGGAGTGCAGACCCTCTCAGGTGTCCAGGGCTCTGCTCTGCACACAGGGCACAAGTCCTGACCCCAGTCCTGCCAGTCTCCCCACCAAGCCCAGGGCAGGGACAGGGTAGCAAGTGGCCAGGACTCTATCCAGGGAAGGTGGGGAGGCAGCAGGCAGTGGGACCACATGTAAACTGAGGCCACTCGTGCTTCAGGTTATAAGCCAGAAGACCTCAGTCATGGCAGCAGACCCTGCGGTGGCTTGTAAACTGGCTCCAGCCCATCTTGGCTATGGTCCAGGGGCCCCTAGAAAATGCTGTCCTTGACAATTACCCTCAAACAAGAGAGCCTTTGTGAGAGCCCAGTGATGTTCCCTTCTCCCACTACACTCACTTAAAAAATAAAAATTCAAAAATGAAATTATTAAGAATTCCAAGATGGCAACTTCAGAACATTAAACCCCAAGTGTGGGACTAGATGGTGAGCACAGACCCCTGAGCATGGCGCTGGCTGCATGCCAGTGAAACTGAAGCTGGATGCATCCAGAAGTCCAGAAGCAACAGAGTTAGATGGGAATGTGGGGTTAATGGAGGCGAGGAACAGAATGGAGAGGCAGAGGGTAGACAGAAGTGTGGAGAGCTGCAAGCCACTGCATGTACAACCTTGAATAATTTCTATATCCTACAAATCAGTTGCTTTGGGTATCTGAACAAAATTAAGCAATAGGTGAAATTTCTGCCTACCACTGTAGGATCATCCACTCAGCTCCTGAAAAGCATTGTGAAGGGAACTCCAGCAGCCCTGCTGCTGCCACCGCCACTGTGCCACTGCGGCCCGTCGGCCTTGCTGCTGCTGCTGCTGGAAGGACAGTGGTACCATGGTGGCACAAGGCACCCCTCATTGTTGCCCCCTCCACAAAAAAAGTTGTCATCCTTCCACAGACAAGAGTGTCTTTGAGAGAAATAGGGAATCCAGCCCCTCTGGCTCAGGGACTTAGGAGAAACTTGACCACCCATGTATGGGGTAATAGGTAGACAGGAACCCTATCTTACACCACTTACAAAAATTAACTCAGAATGGATTAAAGATTAAACATAAGGCCTGAAATCATACATCTCCTAGAAGGAATGTTCCTTGCCGTTGGTCTTAGCAATGATTTTTAGGAAATGACAACAAAAGTACAAACCACAAAAGCAAAAATAAACAAATGGGACTACCTCAAACTAAAAAACTTTTGTACAGAGAAAGACAATTAACAAAATGAAAGGCAAGGTGTGGAAAGGGAGAAAATATTTGCAAATCAAACTCATATATCTGATAAGGGGTTAATATCCAAAATATACAAAAGATTCTTACAACTGAATAGCAAAACAAATCAATTAACAAATGGACAAAGGACCTAAGTAGACATTTATTTCTAAAGACTTGCAAATGTCTAACAGATAAATGAAAAAAGTGCTTAACATCACTAATAATCAGGAAAATGCAAATTAAAACCACAATAAGATATCACTTCGTGCTTGTTGGAATGGTTGTCATATTATACGAACTGTTAAAGGGACTTATCTAAGAAAAAGAAGATAAAAAATATGACAGCGAAAAGACAGCAAACTCACAGCTATTAAGAACCACGCCTAAAACAAAAGCAAACTAAGCAAACAGCTAGAACAGGAACAGAACCACAGAAATGGAGATCATATGGAGTGTTAGCAACAGGGGAGTGGGAGGAGGATAGAGGGGGAAAAGGTACAGAGAATAAGTAGCATAGACGGTGGGTAGAAAATAGACAGGGGGAGGGCAAGAATAGTGTGGGAAATGTGAAAGCTAAAGAACTTATGGCACATGGACATGAACTAAAGGGGGGAATGTGGGTGGGAGAGGGTGTGCAGGGTGGAGGAGAATGATGGGGGAGGAAAGGGACAACTGTAATAGCATAATCAATAAAATATATTACAAAAAAAGAAAAAGGGAGAGAGAAACAAGTGTTGGCAGCATGTGGAGGAAAGGGAACCCTTGTGCTCTCCTGGTGGGAATGCAAATTGGTGCAGCCACCGTGGCAAACAGTATGGAAGTTCCTCAAAAAATTAAACATAGTACTTCTATATGGCCCAGCAATTCCATTTCTGGGGTATATCCGAAGCAAATAAAAACAGGATCTCAAAGAGATATATCTTTCACCCCAATGTTCATTGCAGCATTATTTACAATAGTCAATACTTGGAAAACAACCTAAGCATACATCATCAACAAATAAATGGCTAAAGAAAATTTGGCATAAATATATACAATGGAATATTACTCAGTGACAAAAAAGGAAATCCTGTCATTTGTGACAATATCAATGGACCTTGGGGGGGCATTATGCTAAATGAAGTAAGCCAGAAAGAGAAAGGCAAATATTCTATGATCTCACTTACATGTGGTATCTACAAAAGTCAAGTTCATAAAAACAGAAAGAAAAATAGTGGTTGCCACGTTCTGGGGAATGGAGGAAATGGAGATGCATTGGTCAAAAGTCATGAAATTTCAGTGATAAGATGAAGAAGGTGTAGTTTAAATATGGTGGTTATAGTTAATAATACTGTATTATGTACTTGAAATTTGCTGAGAATAAACCTTAAATATTTTCACCAGAAAAAAAGAAACATTAATTAAGGTAAGGGAGGTAGGTGTTAGATAATACTATGGTGGTAATCATTTTGTAATACATGTGTATCAAATAAACACAGTAAAACTTACACTTACCCAATGGTATATGTCAATTATATCTCAATAAAACTGGGTGGGGGCCACAGAAAAAAACTATTATGCAGATGTACCACTCTGAGATCCTGGGGCGGCTCTTCAGGCTCTGAACATATACTTCCACTCTAGCCCTAACCTATTCCTTCTCCATCCCCAAATCATTCTGTTACAAGAAAGGATCTGATGGACTCTTTTACCAGTAACTAAAGAGCAGCTAACATAATTCCCCTTCCAAAGAGAATCTTGTAAGAAGAAATTGTCAAATGCCAAATATTTTTCTTCTAGCAATGGATTTACAAGATCAGCAAAGGTTCTATTGTTAGTGGGCGTGAAAGAAATGAGAAAAGCAAATACATTAGAAATACATTGGGGTGGAGACCACGGCTGGTACTCCCTCCCATCAGCTGCTTCACCTGAGCAAGGCTAAGCGCTGCCGCCACTCACATCCACTCTACCCTTTGTCAGTACTAATCAGCAAAGCCAAGATTCCCTGCAAAAAGGGAGGCTGGGCCTCACAGTGGGTCAAACAGAATTTCTCGTCCACAGTGTTTCGGAAAATGTGAAATTGGATCTTGATCATTGAGAACCTGCCATCATCATTAAGCAGAAAAAGCAGACAGACATCTGTTCTGTCTGGGAACACAGAGAGCATACTAATTACAAGCTACTGCCTGGTACAGAACACTGTAGCCTCAGCTTGGACAGCTGTCAGCCAGGCAGACGGAGGCTGACCAGGCAGTCCTTCCAGAAGTGACGTAAACCACTGTTCAAGTGTCTAGGGGCTCAAGACTCTGCCTCGTGACAGCGAGGGAATGAATTATGTGGCACTCCTTCGCCATCACTGTCCCATCCTCCTCCCTCAGACCCTGAATTTCAGGAACAGATATCTGAACTGAGCCTGTATGCTTCACCTTGTGCTTTTCATGACCTAACCCCATTATAGTGCTCTCTTTTCTCCTGCCTTTCCCCAAATTTTACCTGCTTGTTAGAGCTCATCTCTAGATCCACATCATTCATTCACTAATTTGTTCATTCACCAAAAATGAGTACTTAATTTGTACAAAGTGACGTATTAGTCATTTGTAGAATACGAAGTGAATCGAGGATAAGTCCTTCTTTCATGCTGTTTACAAGCCTAACAGGGGAGAGTAAATAGATACCCAAATAATGCCAATCCGAGGAATAAATACATACACACATGCATACATACATACATACATAAAGTGGTAGGTAAGACAGGTAGGACTGGATGCTTTAGGGATTTAAAATAAAAAACAATGAATTGTATGCAGGCATGTTCAAGGAAGGCTTTGTCGAGCAGGTGGTGGTCACACCAGGACTTGGTCATGCTCAGAGACACACACATACGGGGAAGATGCACAGAGAACCACCAAAGTAAACAAAGGGAAGGAAGAAAATGCAAGTTTGTTTGAAAAACACAGAATACACTCAATAGGATAAGAAATAAACTCTTAATGGGAATTATGAAATATAAGATTACAAGGACAGGTAATCTTATATTTCATAAACTGTGGTACAAGCTGGTGAAGAAACCTGACCAGGTTAAATGTAAACCTCAACCTTTCTTACAATGACAGGTTGAGGTTTAATCACAGGATCCTTTTGGAAAGCAACACAGGAATACACAACCTCTGCTGACCCTCTTCTCTGTTACATCCCATAATGCTTGTTTTTAGCTCAACTTTTGTGCTCTAAATGACAGACATTCAATAAATGTGTGTTGAATAATGAATTAAGATATTCACCGGTAAATGTTTCTGTGACTATACCCAGGGAAATTGTGCAATATGTTATAAATGAAAACTTAGTTGTTTCCAGTGATCATCCTTGTTCCCTAATGTTTATAAAACTAATAAATAACAGGTATGGTTGGCAAAGACCATATGGTTGGCAATTTACATGTTATGGGCATCTTGGATATGGACGTCCTTGGATGTGTAGATCATATCTTACTTTATCTCACTAACTCACATTACTTCAGACTGAGAGAAAAGCAAAGGCGGATGTACTAGTAGAATTTGGTAGACCTGTGCTGCGCCCAGGCTCCTGGACAGGCATGTCCACTCCTGTGACATCTCATCAGAAATTTCCATGGAGAGGCTAGTGTTGGCACAGGGTAGAAGCACAGGTGAGAGAAGAAGAGATGAGGGACTGGGGAGTGCTTGGAACACTTAGAAGACTTGAGACTCCAAGCTGAAAAGTTTCCTGGACTCTCACAATATGTAGATAACAGTAGTAGTAGTAGTAGTAGTAGTAGTAGTAGTAGTAGTAGTAATGGTTTTAATTTATTGGGCATTTACTATGTATCAGTATTTATTATGTGTTATAATAAGTATTTTATAAAGATAACTTCTTTCAATTCTCTACTATATGAAGTAGATATTATTATAATGATTCTACAGATGAATAAACTGTGATACAGGCTGGTGAAGAAACCTGACCAGGTTAAACAGCAAGAATTAGCAGAGCCAGGATTAAAACCCAGGTCTGTCTGATTTCAAGCTGTATTTAAACTACCTCTCTGAACTAATGGATGATGGATTCTTCATGCATTGTCAAAAGAGACCAGGACACTTAGCAGAAACCAACATGGTAAACATCAGGAAGTTAGCCCTGCCCTTGCTGAAGCCCAGTCTCTGATAAAAGTATCACTTAAAAGCCCTGGATTTTTGCCTGTATGCTGGTTTTTACAGACTTTCAAGGATGGGAAACACATTGGCCATGTCACAATCTAAGAATAAATAAATGTTCACAAGATCCACACACTGACTATGAGAAGTTAACAAGCAACATTTCAAAACTTCCATAAGGTGTACTTCCACAAATACTGAGGAGAAAGACAGAAATAGCACCTGCAGGCCTAGGTAGTGTCGAAAAGTACAGTAGGCTCTCCTCTCTCCAATCCATGGTTTTGCTCTTGAAGATTTCATTTACCTGCAGTCAAACACAGTCTGAAAATACTTAGTGGAAAATTCCAGAAATAAACAATTCAGAGGTTTTAAATTGTGCACTGTTCTGCCTAATGTAACAGACTCTCACACCATCCCACTTTGCCCCACTCTGGATGGGAATCATCCCTTTGTCCAGAGTCTCCACAACGTAGATGCTCCCACTTTTTGGTTGCTTAGTAGCCACTTCAGTTATCAGGTCTATCAGATTAACTGTTGAGGTTTCACAGTGCTTCTGCTCAAGTAACCCTTATTTTACTTAACAGTGTCCTGAAAGGACACAAATAGTGATCCTGGCAATTCAAATATGCCACAGAAAAGCTGTAAAGTGCTTCTTTCAAGTGAAAGGTAGAAGCTTTTGAGTTAGTAAAGAAAAAAATCCTAATTTATAAATTAAACTTTGTCACAGGTATGTATGTATAGGAAAAAAAAAAAAAAAAACACTTCTTTCCAGCCCCTTCTTGCCTGTAAGGTCTCTTTTGAGAAATCAGCTGACAGTCTGATGGGAACTCCTTTGTAGGTGACTGTCTCCTTATCCCTTACTGCTTCTAGAATTCTCTCCTTCATTTTAATCTTGGCTAATGTAATTATGATGTGCCTTGGGGTGTTCCTCCTTGGGTCCAACTTCTTTGGGACTCTCTGAGCTTCCTGGACTTCCTGGAAGTCTCTTGAAAGGCAGGGACCTACATCCAAAATTGCTCTATCCAGCAAAGCTGTCATTTAGAATGGAAGGGAAGATAAAGTGCTCAGATAAGGTCAAGTTTGAGGAGTTCATCATCACCAAGCCCTTATTATATGAAATGTTAAAGGGACTTATCTAAGAAAAAGAAGATAAAAAAATATGATAGTGAAAAGTCAGCAAACCCACAGATAGTAACAACCACACCTAAAACAAAAGCAAACAACTAGAACAGGAACAGAGCCACAGAAATGGAGATCATATGGAGGGTTAGCAACAGGGGAGTGGGAGGAGGAGAAAGGGGAAAAGGTACAGAGAATAAGTAGCATAAATGGTGGGTAGAAAATTAGACAGGGAGAGGGCAAGATTAGTATGGGTAATGTAGAAGCTAAAGAACTTATGATACATGGACATGAACTAAAGGGGGGGGGAATGTAGGTGGGAGGGGGTGTGCAGGGTGGAGGGGAATGGGGGGGAATGGGACAACTGTAATAGCATAACCAATAAAATATATTAAAAAACAACAATAAAAGGATCACCCATGTAGCCCACCCTCTGATTAAGAAATAAAACATGATCACTAAGTTTGAAAAAAAGAAAAAAAAAACAATATATACAGGATTCACTACTATTCATGGTATCGGGCAACTCTCTGGGGTCTGGTACCATACACCCCATGGATGAGTGGTAGGGGGACTGCTGTCCTGTTGAAATGGGAAGAGTTGTGGAACAGGTGGAACAGAGACACAGCCATCCCTGTCCTTGGTCCTTCTTAAAATGTTTGCTCAACAATTGCTTTGGTCTGTCCACTGTTTAATAAAAATAGTTGTTTCAGGCAAAATATCACTTATACCCTACAACTTCTCTAGGAGATAATCCTGTAGATTCCAGACCACTCTCCCATTTAGTAGTTGTGCGGCTTGCGACGAGTAATTGTAAAGCTTGTATCACCAGGGATGCAAGTCACTGCTCTCTATGCCTCAGCCTCTTCATCTATGAAACTGGGGCAATAAAGAATACTTACCACTTAGGGCTGATAAGAGAATTGAATGACTTCATATGCATATAATTCATGTATATGTTATGTACTTAAAACAATACCTGGCACATAGTAAGCATTATGTAAATGTTAGGTGTTATTGTATATGGAGAATGGCTGTGAAAATATTAACTATCTTAGGAATAATTTTCCTTAAACGCCACTTACAAGTGGTCTGCAGAAAGTCTCATGAAGCAAAGGGTCATTGTGTTTATATTTTATCGTGCCTACACCCACACAGATATGAGATATTCACAGGTATTTTTCTGATGTGTTCTTGGCTTCATGTATTTGTGTGTGTATGTGTGTGTGTTGTTCTTGAATATTTTATTTAATCCATTTTCTTCATTGTCCTTCCATCTCACCCACTGAGACTTCCTGACCTCGGCTGGGGTCAGGAGCAAAGTAGGGACTGAACAAGCGCAATGCTGACAGAGGTGAGAAGATCCTTTCAGGTGGGCCTTGCTCTGAGAGCCTGAGAAGCTATTCACCTGTGTCTCCTGAAGGACAAAAAACAGAGCGGGGAGAAAACTCTACACATCCCAAATGGGGTGGTGGTGGAAGAAGCAGACATCTGTCTGCCTTCTCCACTCACTGAAAATACACGTGTACTCACTCAGTCGGCTGTGGCCAGAGGTTGTGCTGGGTAAGAGGAGAAAAGGGTGGACAAGACAGAAAACCAGACAAAGTGCCCGGCCCTGGCCCTGGCCCGTGGAGCTTTCTCAGGGTACAACGCCCAACCTTCACATGACAGTCACTCTCCAGGGAAGCTTAGGCCTGGGGTGCAGGCGGGAAGGAAGCGGGCCGGGGCCCCGCCTACTCACCACTCGGGACCGCCCGCTCGCCTTGCGCCCGCGCAGCGCGGATCCCGCCCCTTCAGCATCGGCAGCGGCTGCGAGACTCTCAGTTGCGCGGGCGCGCGAGGCGCCCAGCTGTCAATCTCGCTCAGGCTGAGCTTGGTGCGGAGGGAGCGGCGGCGGCAGCGGCCGCGGCGATGGGACCCCGGCGAGAGATCTGCGGCTAGCTGGCTGCACTTGCTCCACGGGTCAGGGGATCGGAGGGGGCAGGTAAAGCCCAGGGGTGCGGTGATCTATACTAGGTTTGTCTCTCCAGTTTTGCCTATCCTCGCTTTCTCTTTCCTCACGCACAAACATTCTCTCTCTCTCTCTCTCTCTCTCTCTCTCTCTCTCTCTCTCTCTCTCTCTCTCTCTCTCACACACACACACTCACACACACACAACTCATTCACGTTTATTATATGTGCACAAATCTGTTCAAAAACCATGGTATTAAATTCTGTGAACAAATAAGGGTTAGCCAACTCCATGCTTTGACGGTTTGGGGTTTGTGTTATGTAAGAATTTGGGAGGTATACAGGGAAAACTTAAGAGTTTCCTTCCTGTGAGACAAGAAAAGTTGTATATTAGGTTAAAGTTAATCCTATGTATTTGGAGTTTGGAAAGCTGGTTTGGTTTGTTTTCCAGAATGAATTTAATCCCCACTTGCCCTCCCCCCCCCCCACTCCTTTGCCACGTCTAAAAATGTTTGAGTATTTTGATATTATCTCAAGACCTACTTCTTGTGTGGTTAGAAAGGGGCGTGGTGGTGGGGGAGGGTCAGACCAAGGCTCAGGACCTCAAAGAAAACAGAGCTGGAGTTAAACAGCTGTTGTTTAATTGGTTCCTGGCTCAAGCAGCAGAAATGTTTTCAGAACCTTGGAGAGCTCCTTGGGCTCCAGGCCAGCCTTTGGTGAAGGGCAACTGTGGAGTCAATTCCTACAAAGAAAATGGGGAAGGCGACAGATACAGAATGGAGGTTTAATCGAAAGACACAGGCATAGATGAGGAAGAAAGAGATACAGAGAGAGAGATACAGAGACAAAGGCAAAGACAGAGACAGAGACAGAGAGAGGGAGAGGAGGGAGGAGGTATGAAGAAAGAGGGAAAAGGGGAAAGATAACAGTGACTTGTTTGCTTCTACTTATCCAGATTCAAGATACCCACAAAATAAAATTTAGAAGCAAAGAAATGGATCTTGGAGTAGGTTTGGCTATGGTTCATATACAGTGAACCTTCAAAATACTGAAAACAGCTGTTAGTTCTAAACTAGGCTTACTCACCTCAAGTCTTTGAGGTTCTGCAAATGGATGGGAACCTGTTTATCAGAAAGAATTCTTAATGACCTCTTGAAAAATATGCCCCAGTTATTATTTTATTTTACATGACTAGAGTAATGCAGGAAACCAATAGCTCTATAGAAGGCAATGGCTTTTTAATTAAATCTTGCAGCCACCTGGTTTTCTTAGTCAGATGGAAAGTAAAATGACCACGATAGGAAGAAAATGGATATAGGAGTGAAGATCAACTTATGAGTAAATTATCCATACAGACTTAATAAGTCTAAAATGCATGTAAATAGATCAGAAAATGCAATGGCTATAAGATTCATTTATTTTATAATATAATGGAACAATTTCTGGAGTATCTAGGAAGCAAATAATCTTTTCACTTAGAATTTGTAAAATACACATGGATCAGTCTAATTGGTATTATCGACTGCATCGGACATAATTATATCAAAATAAGAATAGTGTTTGTACAGTGTGTTACAGATTAGAGAGCCCTTCACATTTATGTTGCCTTACTCTATAAACTCTCATAAAAACCCATGAAAAAGTTACAAAATATATTATACTTTTGTAAAAAAAAAACTATCTCTGCTCTTGAACAAGAAGTTCTTCATCAACATTTTTGTCGACATCAAATTATTCTTTATAACTTATAAGAATGGCTTATGAAATTTAGGTTTTTATCCAGATCACATTCTGCAGAGATTTTTTTCTTTAATAGGACTGAAGAATGTGCCGTTAAAAAGGCTGAAGAGTAAACAACACCAAGAGGAAGAGGAAAACTTCAAAGGTAAGACTCAGACATTGTCACATGTTGATTTATAAGCACCTTGTGATCTGCATGTAGACAAGGAGAGATTTACAAAGAATATGGATTCTTTTCATTTTGGTTTTGGACTTTGCATGCCTTTCTTAAAAATACATCTTGAAGGAATAAAGTAATAAAGTAATTGCATATCATTACCCCTCTGTTAAAGATGCCATGGTGGATGCATAGCCAATGACTTTGAGGGTATAAAAAAATCTCATCATATAGAGACAAAATCTCTACCACTGAAATGATCCAGTGGTAAAAACACATTTTCAAGTTTTAAATTCATGCTTACATAATTCCAGAATGCCTGATTTAAAAGTGAAAAAGCTGTTAGTAGTCTTTCATGTCTTCCTGCATCCACTCTGAGTCTTTTAAGTGAATTGACCTTTTGGTTTGGTGCCGGATAAATGGTCTAAATCAGCTGTGTACCTATACTGTGCAGCACTGGCCCTGTGAAAAAGCAACTCTAATGGGAACTTCACTCTCATTATCTCAGAATGATTTTATGGGAAGGAATAGCAGTATGAAAATTGAGTGATAATTTCAAATAAAATAAATAGAACAGGGACTGTGCCCGAACTCACAAATGACTCATGCTCAGAGCCATGGGAAAACACTCATGCTTTTTGCACCTCAATTTTCTGTCAACCTTCTCTCAAGGAGACGATGAAGACAAATCATATAAAGTCTGTGATATTCTTAGTTTCATGAGACATATTTTTTCTGTGTTTATGGTTATGAACACTTTTAGAGTAAGATAAAAAGTAAATGCATATATTAGATAAATTCAGATTTCCAGTAAGTTGATACTGTAGTATATTGGAACACATAGAGATCAAAAAAACACACAAATGGGTTTGTTTGCCAAATAGAAGAATTGTTCAAGGGATTCTCAGCATTTGTACTTCCTCCTGCTGCAAATATCTCATTTTGGTTCTCCTTTTCTTGTAATTATTGCTTCATGAATTCTTCTCCTTTTAATCCAAAAGTCTATTGAGGGCAGACTGCACCCTGCTCATCTTTGTAACCATTATCTCACATAATCTGTCACATAATGAGGGCTTTAAAAATACTGGAGGAATAGAGAAATCAAAAATAAAGGACCACTCTGGCTATCACCCACACTGACCTATGTAGAACTCTGCGCCAAGAAGTTTCAAAGTGGTAACAGTCCCTGCCCTTGTGGAGCTTATAGTTTATCATGTACCTGGGCTATCAGACAATACATAATGCAGTAATAAATGCTATGAAGGCAAACAAATTTGAACAAGGGGACAGAGAGTGATAGAGAGCTGGTATTTAATATACTGATTGTAAAAGTCTCTTGAAAAAATTAGGAGTTAGGGTATGATTTCTCCTTGCTGGGATATGATAGGTGTGCTGTGTTGCTAAGAACTGAAAATCCATTTACTGTATCATTGTACATGCAATTGAGATAGATTATAAAAGGAAAAACATGGACAGATCCTTTCTCATCAGCCCCGAGAATGTCCTTCAGGAAGAACATAAACAACTGCCTCTTCCTAGATAACCAGACACTAATATTGCCTGTGTTCCATCAAGATGGCCACACTGGCAGTGAAGATGCAAGAGGCTCCACGAGAGCGTTTAGAGAATGAATATTCATGGAACTCATTTAAGTACAATACTGGAAAATATTTTCACTCACCTCTCTCCACTATTTGTGCACTTCCTGGAATGTTAAGGCTTTCTGTAAAAAAAAAGGGGGCCCGCCAGGATCTGTCACTTAACAAGAGTCATAGCTTTAACATGATCGTTCTTGCTGCTGCTACTACTATAACTATTGAAATATAAATATCAGAATTCTCATGAAACTTGCTCATTAAGTAAATGCTGGGTCAAACTAAAAAGCCCTTGACACATCTTTCATTTCTTCTCAACCTTTGCTCATTGTATAATAATTTCCCAGCTTTTAAACTGACTTTATAATGTGACTTCGTGTATCCTCTTCATAATACTAGAGGTATTAATCAACCAAGTAGGTTCCAAATTGCTGTAGCATTTTCTATATTGGGACAAGAAGTTACTGGCTTTCCTATGCGGACTATAACTGTTGAGATACATATGGTAGGGGCAAAATTCTCATTCTAATGTGTTATATTTTCAAATCCATGTTGTTCCAAGTGATCATTCTTGTCTAGAAGTAAATCCCAAGTTGTGGGTTTGGTAAGATGTATGAACCTCTGAGACCTCCAGGGACTACTCTTTTAGGCCATATACATGATGTTGAAGTTAACTTATTAAACAAACCATACACAACCATTCATTTTACTTAATACCAAGTAATTAATCTAATTAGTAGCTTATATGCTCTTTTGAACTGAAGCTTCATCACACAATAATAAAGCAGAATTTAGGACAATGACAATCAATCAAATGAGGGTTTCAGAAGAGGTATGAAATTAATAAACCCAGTTATTTATGCAACAAAAATAATTTACTCAATCTGTAGTTTCATGGCCAAACACTCCTAGACAACTATATCTAGATGGAGTTCAAGGTTATATGGTGCAACCATCTTATTTTAAGTTTGATAAAACCAGAGCCCAGAGAGGTTAATGAGCTTGCCTAAAATTTCATGACCAGTAAGTGGCAGATAAAGAATTAGAATTAGAGCCCATTCTCTGCTCTGTGTGGTTAGCACAGCACAGGCCATGTTCTTGTGTTTGGAGTGGGGACAGGCTCATTAGGACTCCTTTTCTGGAGTGTATCTAGCATCACTAAAAATCCATTCTAAGTTAGAGTAGAGCCTTCCATCACTCAGGCTCAAAAACAATTGTTTTGTGACACTTTCTCTCTCTCTTATGATTTTATCCATATAGTGTTTAACAAAGTTGGATTACTGAGCATGATGCTATAAAGCAGAAACAGCTAACCTGGAGTGCTGGAAATCGACTGTGCAAGGAATAACTAAAATATGTCACATGGTGTTCCTCTGCATGAAAGCTCAATCCTAAGAAAGAATGACTTCAGATCTAAGAAAAATAAATCTTACTGTTGCTATGAGGGATTTTTTTACCCCTATAATATCTATTTTTGTCCCTTTTTATGTTAAAGTCTGATACTTTATTAAAAAAATAAAAAAATCCATATCTGAATGATTTGGTTCTAATTATCTAAATTTATGATTCAGTCCATGTATTACCATGTTTCATCTGCTCCGTGACTCATGGTGTAACCTTTAGTAGATGATTTTTCTATGCTTCAGTTTCTTCAATGACAAAGCAGAGGAGTAATAATAGTCCTGTTTCCCTTTGACTGAAATTTTGTTAGAATGTCTTAAAAGAAACTGCCTTTAAAATTGTTCTACTTATATACCGCTACTGATAGGCCCTTATTAATCATCTTCATTGTACGAACATTAAATAAAAGGTACTGAAGAGGTCATCTTGGCATTTAAAGTATGAAAACTAGGTTAACAAAAGAATTTGATTCATCCCAATTTGCTGTTCTAATCAGGCAAAGTACCTTCTAAAATCTTGATTTTTAAATGAGAAAGTAATATCCTTCTGAAATGTTTAAAAGTTAAAAAAAAATGCCACCCCTGCACTCTCCTCCTGGCTGATTTCTCTTATGGTAGCTCTACCTGAAACAGGAAGAGGGCCCAGGCACAGGAAATTGGGCCTGACGTGTAATATTAACAAATATTTATAAAGATGAGGTTATCAGTCATCATCTTTAGCACCTGATTGCACCATATTTTTAAAGACCAGGACCATATTTTCCTGAAGTTGACTACATTTTCTAACTAAAATCCACTTATGGCTAAGGGCAAACATTTACAGGACATTTTTATGTTCACTTTCTGGCCATGGGACAGGAGAATGCTAAATATCTCTGGCTTCAACTTTGATTTTAGCCCATGATTCTATCCATCCAAACTAAGTGGCTACATAGGGGCACTTGATGGAAATTTAAATTAGTTTTTTCCTTGTAGATATACATGGCTACTTGGTTTCTTGATAAGTAACTGGAAACATTTAATATGTCTTCTGTTAATTTGAATTATGCACAAGCCCTGAGAAAACCTGGTTCAATTGGGAAAATACCTTTCTATATTGTTCCTTGCTTTCTCATTTTCAGACTATGTCCACACAGGGAAAACCATCTAGAAGATAACTGAAGAATCTAAACAATATTTCATGTCTCCAGTTACATTATAATCTGCTTATATGAAGATCAGAAAACCAAAGAACAGAATAACTCAGAATTCCCTTTCTTACCAAAATTGTTACCTCTCAGTAATTCCTTCCCCCTCATGAATTAATAATCAGATTCATCTTTCTATTGATAATTATTAGGTCAATCAAGAAGAAGGTGGAGTCCCAAACAATGTATCAGAAATAGAGTTTCATTTAATAATTCTCTGAATTCTTATTTATACTGGACACTTCATGGAGAAGAATAGAAGGCTGGGTCTACTCTCTGCATTACACTGTAGCATCCCACATGGACCGATGTATCCACAAATCACTACTGAACTACCTGCTGTTAGAGTTAGTGAGGTGTAAATTATTGTCCAAGTCATCTGTGACTAATAAAGTATGAAGTGTAAGTTGCTCAGCATCTTCTTAACAAAGCTTCTGTACAACTTGACAATTAGTTAAAATGTTAGAGCAAGATACATGAGATCCAAAGAAAGGCAAAACCTCAAACTTCTAAGAGTAACACTATGTAGTTTCCACAACAGAACACAGTTAAGCATTTGAGAGGACAGCCCAAGACAAATTCTATCTATAGAAAGTGTGTGCCTGACTAATTCTTTACAGGTAGATTCCAAGAGATTAAAGGTTACTTGTCAGATGAGATCAGGTGCATTCAGGGTGGTGTGGCCGTAAACAAAGATTACTTGTCAAGACAATGAAAATCTCAGCTTCTTTCTTTCCATTTCTTATGTGCTTCATGCTTAAATTTTTGCATAATTTAAGTGACCTGTGATGTTATGTCTGGTTTTACTTGTGGAAAACCAGTTCTAATTATTGATAATGTAGAGAAAGTTTGTATTAAGCTTATAAGGATGTCTTGAAAAGTGTCTTTTCTCTTAAGAAAAGAGTATTGTTCAAATAAACTGATATTACTAAGCCTGGTTCTCCTCTTCAAAATGCCTTTTGATCCTGAGCCAGAGCCCACGGGGCTGATGCACGTGGATGTTGTCATTCCAGCTGGGAAGGATGAGTTCTTGCAGCAATCTCTGTGGGTCCAAGCAGACACAGGCTGCTGCCGAGGGCGGGTACCAGCGCTACGGAGTCCGGTCTTACCTACACCAGTTTTATGAGGACTGCACCACCTCGATCTGGGAGTATGAGGATGATTTTCAGATCCAGAGATCGCCTAACAGGTGGAGCTCAGTATTCTGGAAGGTACGTCAAAAGTGTATGTTTAACTTAGGAAATGGAACTGTCATCGAATACGCTGAGTACAATACTACAGCTGAAGAGAACTGGGAGGCTCAGAACTCTCTGCATGCGCATCCCTCTAGTGATATGAAATGCAGTCTTCTTCCCTCAGGAAAGTAGGATAGGAACTGTGGGCTGAAGAAAGCCTCTACACAGCATTATTGCTGATTTTTAACTTAAACATGAATAGGTACAATTGCCATCATTAATTATCATTATTTTTGCTACTGTCACTAATGTGCCACTAAATTCATCAACTGTGAAGCCATCCATTGGCAAAATACTATATGCTCCTAGCATCCCTGACAGTCTTGGTAAGTATCATTTGACAATTTACAATGATTATTAAAAAGAAATAATTGGGTATTTAGAGAGGGTTAATGTCGAGACATAATAAAGTGCTCAGTACTCCAGCTCTAGCTCTACTATACATGTGGACATGAGGCTCTCTGAGCTTCAAGTTCCTCAAGCAAAGGAGCCTTATTGGACAATGTACTCAGTTATTCAACATAGAATTAGTGAGCACCTATTCTGTGCCCAAAACTTGTGAAGTGCTGGAGATGAAAGTAGTAAACAAGAGAAGAGAAAGCCTCTGCCCTCATAGAACTTACCATCTATCATAGTAAACACACCATTATCAAATAAACCACATACTAGAATGTCAGGTAGTATGACAAATGCAATGAAGAGAAATAAGTCAGGGACTAATAGATGGCTGGTATTGAGATATGCTGACTGTAGAAAGGCTTTCAGAGGAGATGACATTCAAGCAAATACCAGGATGAGCTGCGGAGCACACCATAAAACCATCTAGCTGAAGACCATAAAACAATTCCAGGGTAGGAAAACAGCAATACAAAACTCTGATATGGAAACAAGTTTGATGTGTTTGAGAAAATAGCAAGAGGTATAATCTGATCAGAGTGGAATGAAGGGGGGCAAAGAAAAGGCAATGGATTCAGAAAAATAAGAGGGCACAGATGGTTTATGTAGAGTCTCATAGATAATAGTGAGGACTTCGGCTCTTACCATGAGAGACAAGAGAAGTCATGCGACCATTTTATGTAGAGGACTGAAATGATGCAATTAATATTTGAACAGGAAAATTCTGGCTAATGTACAGAAAAGAGGTTACAGAAGAAAAAAGGTAGAAAAAGCTAGATTATTTAGGAGATAGGAGACTATTAAAGAACCACAGCAAGAGATGCGGTGGCTTAAATTAAGGTGATGTTAGTGGAGTTGGTGATAAGTAGTCCAATTTAGCATGAAGTTTGGAGGCCAAGTTATGAAGACATGCTGATGAATTAGACAGAAAACCAAGTGGAGTCAAACATGACTCCAAGGCTTCGCGCCTGAGCTATTTAGAGAACGATGTTATCATTTACTGGGATGGAGAACCAAGGAGAGCAGTGGGATGGGTGGGGAGCCCAGAGTTTGATTCTGGCCATGTTTTATTGTTGATGCCCACTACAAGTGGTGATCTCTAGTGGCAATTTAAATATACTGATCTGCAGCTCATGGATTGGGAGTCATTAGTACATAGAATGTATACATGGCACTCGACTAGATGACACTGCCTAGGAAGACAGTAAGGACATAGAAGAGAAGGGTCATTGGAACATTCCAACATTTAGAAATGAAGAAAAGGCTGAGGATTTTAGGAAGGGATGCTGAGACTCAGCCTTAGATGATGTCGCTGTTCCCTTCCACCTCTAACAGTCTGTGCCTCAGATGTTGCCAATCATCCTGACTTTCTCCCAAAAGATCTCAGAATTTTTGATGTTGGTGTTGACATAAACTTGCAATTGATTGGCAATAGTGTAACAGGAGACAATGCAGCATGATTAGGAACATGGATTCTGTCCTCAGACTGTGTGGTTCAACTCTCAGTTCTTCCATTTAATAGCTCTGTAACTTTGGGCAAATAATTGACTTTAATGGGACTCTTATGGCAATGCTTATAATACCAACTTCATCAAGCTGTGAGAAACAAATAAGATAATACTTATAAAGAGCTTAGAACAATGTCTGATATGCACTTAATAAGCATTCAATGCCACATGGAACATTAAGTCCTGAAATGGAAATAAAACTGGAAATCTAGTTAATAAAATATTAGATAACATAGTTGGTAATATAAGTTACCCAAGACCTGTGTTTATTCAAAATCTCACCAGTGTCACATGCTCTGTATTAGAATTGGTCGAGCTATCATTTTGTCCCTGTCACTTCTGATGAATACTTACTGGCCTGAACTAATGAAATTAATAGCCAAGCTTGGCACATATTGTATTTACCCACATACGTAGGTGGTTGCTTCAGTATGTGTCAAAAAACAAATATTTGCCTCACAGATCTGTTGTGCCAAGAGCCTAAAATGCCACTGACATATAAAATATCATCAGCATTTGTGTGGACCCCAAGCACTGGTGGTTATGTGATTTGCAATGCTATAAATTCATCAAATAATCTAAAGGTATGGATTTAAAACAAAGAACTAACAGTAAATTACCAACCCCAGAATTGAGATTTCAATATTTTCTCCCTTTTATTTTATACAAACAAGATCCAAAATCTTTGTCCCGGTCATGCTAGACCTACTACAGAAAAAAAAAAAATAAAGGCAAAATCCATGGCCTCATAGAGATTATATTCCAGCAAAATCCAAATTTTAATTTCATATTGTAATCACTAACACTGGACTGGGCTTTCAGAACCCTATAGTCAACCTGAATAACCTAAGAATTACTGTCTTAGAGACCTCACCTCTACCAAGGGAAAACCAACCACTCTTGCCTTCTCTCCTCCGAAATTTAAGTGAATTCATTTCAGTAGGTATATGAAGTGCTTTCTACCAATACAAAGAAAATCACTGGTTATGCATATATTTCCATTATGATTCTTTTTATGGTTCTTTCTTTCATTTTAAATTGCATCTGTAGGTGATTCAAGCTGTAGGCTTCCCCTTCCCCCTCTTCCACCATAGTAGGGCCTCTGCTGGCAGTGCGTCCTCAATGGGACTTTGCCCTCAAGCCAGCTCTTCAGCAGTAGGCAGCATGGAGGTGCTTGATGAGAATGGAAATAGGAATCAAATGGGCCAGAGTTAGAATCTTTGTTCTGACACATGGATCTACATAGCATCTATCTCACAGCGCTATTCTTTCTACAGATGTATATATGTCCGCTGTGCACAAGAATATGTGGTAGGCTCTAGGATTCAATTGTGAATATGATGTTATTCTTCACCTGTGAATAAGATATAGCCTTGACTTAAAAGAGTTAACAATCAAAGAAGGTAGATATATGCAGATTGTTACAATCCCACGTGGTAAACATTCCCCTAAAATAGTCAATTACTGGAAGCACAGGGTGGTGAGAACCTGATGCAGTCTGAGCAAGAAATAGCTCCACAGAAAATATCGCCTGTGAACAAGCAGGAGCAGGGCACACAACAGAGAGAAAGCATTGCAAAGACTGAATCACGACAGAGGATGGCATGCTCAGGAGACTGCAAATACTTCAGGATGGCTGGATAGAGGCTTAGAAGTTAGAGGGAAGGGGTCAAGAGATCAATGTTGGAATGCATACCTGAGTCATATCACAAATGACTTTGAAAAGCTGTGACACAGAAACTTCTCTAGAACCTTCCAGTTTAAGTACAATGATGGGGCAATATGATAACCAATATAATAACCAAGAAAGCATATATATGTATTACACACATTCTCTGTGCCTCGAAGGTTCTGTATTACCACATGGTTGCCTTGGCCACTACTAATTTCTCCCAGTGCCTGCAGCTGCTGCCATATGCAAAACTCTGTGGCATGGTCCCACCTACCCCCCGCCACCTTCTATTGCAGCCAAGGTAGAATTCTTCTTTCTTATCCTTGCACTAGACTTTCACCAAGGTTGCTGCCACTTGATTGCACAGAAAACAGCCTCGGTATGGCAGGTAAGAACTAGTGGGAGCAGTCTTCTCATTCCTAATCATACTCTCCCCACCTCAGGGTTATTCTCCTTTTTACCTTCCCTCCTCAATCCACATTTTCGTACTACTCAAAAGTACAAAGCAAGTGCCTTCTCCACAGCTTTACTGAAAGTGAAAGTGACCCTCCGGGCCCTCTCTTTTCTCTTGAGACTCTCCTCCTATATGCCCCAATCTTTCCAGTTTCCCCCTTAGGCTAAGTCAGAGTTTAAACTGGCATCTTAGACTTCTCTTCAAAGTTTTGCTAGATATTAAGGAGATAGTTTCACACTAGATATGAGGAGCCAAGGGAGCCTCTTAAGAGAGAATCCATGTGGTATTCATTCTGTTTTTAAATGTTTTCTCAGATGACACTTGAAGAATGTATTAAAAAGGATAAGACTAGCATTGGAGACCACCAGAATGCAATTGTAATGATCAGAGCAAGATATAATAATGGTCTGCACCAATAGAGTAGCTATGGTGATGGAGAGGAGATACAAGATTCAAGAGAGCTTTATGAGGTAGAACCAATAAGAGTTAATTAACTATTGACTGTGAATGTGGGGAAAGAGTCCATGCATGGGTTGCTGGCAGGAACACAGATAGGAAAAATTGGAAGGAAAGAGTATAATTTTGTATATTTGGGTTTGATGAGCCTTTTGGACATCCTATTGTCCACCCCACTCTGTGCTCCCAGGAACTACTATGACTACTTTTAGGGAAGAGTTTATCATGTTGGATTATAACAGTCCTCCTATTGATGTTAGAAATATGAGTCTGGAGCCCAGGAGAATGATTTAGGCTGGAGTTAGAGATTTGGAAATCATTGGTATATTAGTGGTAGTTGAAACTTCAGCCACAGATTAAACCCTAGAAAAAGTATTGAACAAAAGGTATGAGTCAAGGATGGAAACCTGGACAACCTGACAAAGCAGCTTGAAAGTTGGTTGTTAAGGAGGTAGATGTAGAAGAAGGAAAAAAGAGTTGTATCAAGGACAGCAACAGGTAAGCATTTTAAGAAAGCATTAGTCTTTTACATCAATGACTGCAGAACATTCAAATGAGATAAGTAAAGAAAAATGGGATTTGAAAATGAGGAGGTCATTAGTGACCTCAGAGAGAGCAATTTCAGTGAAATCATGGAGGACTAGGCTTGGCCATCAAAAGGAGGAACGGCTTCAAGCAGTAGCTAGCGAGGAACACAGGGATCTAAAATAGGTTTTGAAGATTGAAGTGACTGAATGTATTCACAGGTTAAAGGGACAGAGCCTCTGTAAAGTAGAAGAGCTAATGCAGGATACTGGGCATCACTACCCAGATGAAGGGGGCTGTGAAGACAGTAGGAGGTAAGACATGTGAAAGGATCTAGATGGTAGCCTGGCATAGGTTTTTGACTTTGTAAAGCTCCATGTCCCTACAGGCAGGTAAGGCAAGAAGGTCAGGACATAAGTTCGAATCTGTCATCACTGCTGCCAAGTGATACCATTCATAGCTCAGATCCTGCTAAGGAGAGGTCAGCAGCAGCCCCCTGGGGCTAAAGAAGAAGAAAAGCCAGTCTTCACTCTTGATGTGCTTCCTCTGAATTACCTCTAACCCAGATGGCTCCTTTCTTTCACATTTAGCTCCATCCAGCATTTCCCCCCACATGCTGTTCTCCCCTGCCATAACAGTTCTTGCTTCCAACAGTCATTACTGCCTCCTCCCTGCCAGAACAACTGCGTTGCTACTGCTGCCAATTCTGCTTATTGAAGGAAACTGCATTTTCAGAACTAATCAGCTCACAGGGATGCAACGAAGGGGATGTTGGTCAAAATAACAGCAGTCTCTGGCTTGTCGCCCCAGCAGCAGAATTTCTGGAATCCAAGTTCTTCTCCCTATCCAGTCCTCTTTGCCAACAGTGGAAACTGGGTTTTCACACATGCTCCCCACAGCCAGGGGAGTCATCAGAAGTTACAGCTCAGATGCTGTCCTTGCTGCTGCCTTTAAGCTTTGTCACAGCCTGGGGAGGTTCTTATCTCTCACTATGGGTGTTACTCTAGCCACCCCACATCCCAGGCTGCTTTGGTATGCCTGGGGGAGGTCCCATGCCCAACAGCATTTCAACTGTTCTGCATGGCCCTGCACGGGGCTGCTTTGATCTCTTAGACTCTTAAAATATCTCTATGTTGCATTTTTTAACACTATTTAATAGAGCCCCCATCCTCTTAGACCTAGGACACCTCAGCTTAGAGCTTTGTCCAGGGACAATTGTTGGGATATTGTATAGCCTTGCTCTCCGATTTTCTAATTCTTTCCAGTATTCTAACATGGTACCAGAAATTAAGCTAATGTATGCCAGCATCCCTCTTCACCTCTATTACATGCTCAGGAAAGTTAAAGTGCAGGGAACTTGTGATTCCATTATTGCTCCTTCATGCCCACCCCTTCCCAAGCTCTCCCTGGCATGTTTTAATAAATTTGGAGCTCCTCTTTGGGCACAACTCTTGAAGATTCTTGTTGGACTTGCATTGATGGCACCTTCAGAATCTTTGGAGTTAGCTATTCATTACATTGTGCTCCCCACCCCCACAGACAGCAGACGTCTCTCTGATCCGTGGATATAAGGAGGAAAAGGGAGAAGGCTCAGGACGCCAGCCATTTTCCAGTTCTTGAAGTGAGCAGAAGTTCTGCCATCTGCAAGTCATGGTTTGCCTTTTTAGCTTCTGAGTGACAACCCAAGAGTAGATTTTAAAGCACTTGCTCAGTTGAGGAGCAGACTGCTCTGAGAATCAATTACCTGGCTCCATATTCAGCAGTCTGGCGGTTTAGGTTAGTCTGTCAGGAATATTTATTGAGCACAGGCTGGAATAAGAACAGTGGGGAGACAAGACAGAAATAGAAGATGGAGAGCCTTGGCCTCAGTTGCTCTTAAGAACCTCAGAAACTAAGATGGATGCATTTTTTGCTGCCCTCAATTTTTGAGAATTAGTGCCAGCTCTTGAGGAGGGAAGTACTTTAGTGTCATATAAAGCATGTCACCATGGATATTTAAGTTAATTTAGTTTGTGCATTCAGAATTTCCAACGTGAGTCATTTTTTAAAAGTTATTTTTAAATAACGGTTAGTCTTTGAAGGTAAATTTATTCGCCACCATTTTTAGAAAAATGTAGAAAGCCATTTGAAATGTTATATTTTACAGTCCATTTTTCCCTGTACTACTTATATCTTATGGAGAATAGTTTCTATTTTTTCAGAAGAGATTATATTAACTCTTTTTGTTTTACAGTTTTCTCACAATATTACATAATGGAATTTTGTCCATCTATGGTAACAAAAGCTCTGTTTAAATAAAAAATAATAATAGCAGGTAATATACAAAATAGTAACTGGTGAAATATTGTGGGAAGATAAAGGGGGTGGGGAGGCTTAGAAGACTTGGGTTAGGGTCCAGTCAAGTCATCTGTTAAGTGTAGGACCTTGAACTATGCTTCTTCAACCCTGTAAACCTCAGTTTCTTATAGGTGAAATAGGAATAAGAATATCTACCTCTCCTAAGGCTTGTGAGTATAAAATGAAAAACACAGCTAACACTATGCCTAAACCATAACAGATGCTGTTAACAAAAAGTCACTGCCACCAATCCAATGCCAACAAGGGTTTCTAAACTGGAGTGTGGTGAAAAGAGAAAGTTGGCTCAGGTAAAATAATTTGCAAATGGGAGAAACTCAGCCTCTGGGAGAAACTGAAAGTCAGCTCCCCAGAGACAAAGGGAAGTCTGCCTTATATGGAGAAAGCTCCCACCCTGGTCCCTAATTGGTCCATTTTTATGTAAATTAGGGATCCAAGTTTGCACAGTTTGATTGATCTAAATAGCACTGTCCTGATTAGCCAGAAATGCCTCTTCTGGTGGTCATTATGGAGCTGTTCTGATTGGTTAGTAAATATGCAAATGAGGATATAGCTGTGTGGCTCTGATCTCAGCCTATTGGTTGAAATATGATGCCAGGAACTCCTTTCCAAGGGTCAGCTCACACTGCAGGATATATCCACACATGGATATATCAATATAATCTCTTCTGAAAAAACAGAAAACTTCACAGTGCAGGTGTCTCACAGCTCAGCCTGCAGCTTTCCCCTGAAATGCGGTGTGCAATAGAGGCCTCTGCCAGCAATGGCTGCTGCACTCTGATTATGAATTTGAGCCCAATTAACCATGAGGAGTTCTTCCTAGCAGATATATTTCTTCTTAAGGTTCACAATGCTCAAAAGTACTAGTTTTCCTTTCCCCACTTTGTTAAAGTGATGAATTTGCAAATATTTTCCTTCTATTATGTAAATCTTTATTAGTGTCTTACCCTGGATTTTAATAAATAAATATGTTAAGTAAACATACTTTAAATATTCAAGATTAAATGGTGTTATGCATTGGGTTATTTTTCCAACCTTGTTATTCTAACTAAAAGCAATTAGAAACTGGAGGAAATGAAAATTGTGTTTAAAAAATAAATAACTATATTATCTGTTCTTTATTCTAAATACTGAGTTATTGTAATGCAGTTGCCAATGTAGCACAGTTTTACAAGAGATACATTTCCAAATACATTTCCAGCTACTTATGACAGTGTATTACTAACCCAGGCAAAGGACTAAGTCTTTCATTCATTGTCTCATTTAATCCTCACAACTCTATGAGGTGGGTACTATATCATTGATCACTTTATAGGTGGGGAAATTAACAACAAGAGCATTTAAGTAGCTCTCCTTATATGATTAAGTGCAAGTTCGTAATGCTAGAATCCAAGCCTGTGTCTGTTAATTCCAAACCTCTGAGCTTAAACCACCAAATGGTATACTGCTTTCCATCTTTGGCATGTTACATTTTATTAGAACTTGAGCTGATGCAGTGTCGTTTCCACTTGCCACTCCTAACACTTCTCAGCATCTGCAGAAGTCCAACCAAATGGCTCCATGTTAGAGAAAGAGCCCTGGCCTTGGGTTAGATCTGTGGCTGCCAGCCCTGCCTCTGCAACTTGCTAGCTGTTCATCCTCCTGGGCCAGTGATCTACCCTCTGCAAGGTTACATTTCCTCAGCTGTAAAGTGGCAGCTATCGTCCCCTCTGCACTTACTTGGGGAAAGGGAGAGTAGTTACAGACTGTCAATGGCTTCCAGTCACAATTGCCAGGGCATGTCTATATGTCGATAGTAATAAGTTTATTACCATCACAGTGGGAGAAATGACACCATAAGGGGTTCTGGGACATTCCAGTAAGGGAATGTGAGGAAGGACATATTGTAGGATATTGGGTGATTTGGAGGAGGGTTGAAGGAAAGACAAGTTCACCCTGGATTGTCAGGGGCGATTCTATGGTTGAATTTCTTAGTGAATCTTTCCTACAGGGAGGGCAGCCCAGAGTGAGACAACAGCTATAATGGGTAAAGGAGCACCAGTCATTTATATCGGCAGAGAGGAGAGGAGGTGCTGGGTATTGGACCTTGTTTTTGTCTGTGCTTAGAGAAAACTATGAAGTAGTCTGACTTCATCATGGGGGCAGAATGAGCTTGTCTCCCGGTGTTCTATGGGATTGATTGTGCCAACAGGAGAATATGGCCTCGCTGTGAGCTCCAGGCCACTTTTAACAACATCGCAGCCTGGTGAATAGAGTCAGGCCAGCGCCAGGACATCAGGGCTGCTTTCCTCTGCCTCCAGACCGAAGGAGGCAATGTCAGCAAAAGGGGACTTTGTCAACTGCAAAGCATTATACACACCAAAAGCTCAAAGGGAAAATCAAGACAGTGACGCAGTTTCTGGTTGGCAATAAAATCAGAAAGCTGCCCCTTTCCTTTTTTAACCAGAAAATTATGTAGGCTTCTTATACATATTTTGAGTGACTGGGAAAATTCACTTGCCCAAAAGATAAGTCCTGCCCCACAGGGTGTGGGGAGAGCTGAAGCGCTGTGCTTACCTGTCTTGTTTCATCGTGTCTGTCTCTAGGTCGGCCTCATCTCCGGCACAGTCTTCGTGATTCTCGGACTGACCGTTCTGGCAGTGGGCTTCCTCGTGCCAGCCAAAATCGAAGCCTTCGGTGAAGCCGATTTCGTGGTGGTCGACACACATGCTGTGCAGTTTAACAGAGCCCTCGACATGTGCAAGCTGGCGGGAGCCGTGCTCTTCTGCATCGGGGGCATGTCCATGGCTGCGTGCCTGCTGATGTCAGTGTTTGCTAAGAGCTACTCCAAAGAAGAAAAATTCCTGCAACAAAAGTTTAAAGAGCAAATTGCAGACATCAAGGCCCACACCCAGCCCATCACAAAAGCTCCGGGTCCCGGGGAAACAAAGATACCAGTCACTCTGTCCAGGGTTCAAAATGTCCAGCCCATACTGGCCACCTGAACCACCCCCACCCCACTCTGACCTCCTCATCCCATCCTCTCTAATTTACACACGTGGTTACAATGAAGCAGGCCAGCTTTTAAGGTGACAAGGATTTGGCATTGGTTTGCCCCATGGCTACGCTCGGCTATGGGCAGCACGGGGAATGAGCTCACACTCGCTGGGCTCAGGGGCCCTGGTGAGGGTGGACGCCCTGCATCAGCCTGAGCACAGGCACCCAGCTGCTTAGGGGTTGCTGCTGTGTGCCCGCCAGGAGCCCTCTGAAACTCCCCTCTCATAGATTGTGGCTTAGTGTCATTTTCCATGTTATTGGAAAGCCCTGGACAGTTTAGACCAGCCTACCAATCACCAACGTGGCCCCTTTTGTTTTCTAATATTGGTTTTTCTAATCTTCCCTGTGTGGTGCTACCTTCCATTCCTGTCTCACTGTGTGTAAGGTGTTGTCGAATGTGTTCTTAGAAAAATCGAGTTCCCTGATTTTGACCCGAACATTTTAGTCTTCTAATGATATCTTAACATGAGGTTCTTGCGATTGGATGTATTTATCAGAGTTCTTCACAAATCCTTTTTGTTTTCTATAGGTATTTTTTCATGGAAGCTAAAATAGAATCTTGGGGAAGAAGTTCATGTTGGGAGTATCTATTGACATATACAGTGTCCAAAAGCACTTAATTACAAGCCAAGAAATTTGAGTTCCTACTGCTCAAGAGCTGTGTGACCTTGGGGAAATCATTTCACTTCCCAGGCCTCAGTTTCCACATCTATATAATGGGTGTCCTGGGCTGTGATGTCAGAGACCCCTTTTTCTGCCACGTGTCACCGGCTTTCCCTCCACCTGAAGTATGTTTACAATGTCCTGTGGCCCTCACCACAATGAGCTGAGGTTCTTTGAGACCTAGACCCCAGGAATGTCTCAAGTCCGTGGCCTCTGTCCACCTACCCTTAAATATGCAACCCCAGCAGTTTATACGAGGCTGCAGTATTTTTATAAAGACAAAGTAAGCCATCCTCAAATAAGAAACCACTGAGTAGATATCAACATTAAAAGGAATTTCTTTCTCCAATAAGACATTTATTCTCCAATAACATATTCATCTCATCCCTTTGCACTTTTATTTAATCTGTGAATTTAAATGGACTGAGGAAAATGGAAGATGTGACCTTGGTATTCATTCTCTCAGAATCAGTGCCCCTTCGTGGTGTTTTCCCCCTTCTCCCTTTCCTTCACTGGATAAATAAAATATGTGAACCAGCAGAACTTGAACTGCGTTGTCATTCCATCAGTGTGGCCATTTTCTCTCCAACATGTAATTTTCCATTCTGAGGCTGAATAAGCGCTGCCCTTCCCCTGGCTAAATGGAGGGATGAATGAAGCAATTAGTGCTCTTTGTGCACAGTGTTTATTTTGCCTAGTCCAGCATAAAACACAGGGCAAATCAGCCCCTCAACAAGAATCATCAGCCAGATTTGGGAGACATCATTCCAGTCTCCTCAGGTTCTCTACCTTCCTGTGGAAATGCCATTTTAATTTTATTCTTCGAAGGCTTCTACAAGCCCCCAAGCATCTGTTCAAGGCAACAGCATTTGAAGCCTTCCATGCTTGCTTCTGCGCTGTGTACCAATGAGTCTCTGAGAATGAGACTTGACTTTTAAAAGCCCCCAAAATGAGAAATAATAGCTGTCTGGCATGGAGACTTTAAGGTACAGGCATGATAGCAGCCATTTAAAAAAAAAAAAAAAAAAAAAGGCAGCTCTCTTCCACAAAGGCCTGAAAGAAACCAATGTGGATAAAGCAGAAGCTGTGTCTGAAAGAGTAACTCAACCTATCCTGCCTTCCATGTCCCGTCTGGGCTCGGGGAGTGGGAACTTGTAAGGAGGAGGGGTGAGGGATCTTGTAGGAAAGCAGCAGAAGAGGCTGAATGGTATAAGAAATACACCTTGGTCTTGGAAAAAAGTACGGGCCACGTGCAGTCAGAGGGCGAAGAGCAGCAGACTAAAGACTTTGAAAGTGGCCCTGCCCAGGTGGCTCAGGTGGTTGGAGCATTGCCCCATGCACCAGAAGGTTGCGAGTTCCATCCCTGGTCAGGGCACGTACCTAGGCTGTAGGTTTGATCCCCAGTCTGGGTGCGTGCAGGAGGCAACTGATCAAGGTTTCTCTTCCATGTCAATGTCTGTCTGTCTGTCTGTCTCTCTTTCAAATCAATAAACATATCCTTGGGTGAGGATTAAAAGGAATTTTTCAAGTGATCTTCAGGCCCAGCTGAGGAGACATCACTGGTATGACAAACCAGATGGTCTTATAGCATTGGCCTTGGCCTCAGCCTGTTTGCTGGCACTAAGCCAGGCCTTCCCTTCAGTACTGAAATGTTTAGAGCAAAGTGAAACCATGTACCTGCTGATGGGCATGGAGGTGGGAGAGGAGGCGTGGAAACTGAGAAATGAGTTTGTGCCTGGGGATCATGTACACGGAGGCAAACAGAGTTGGTACAAACCTTAGATGGTATGGGCCCACCCCAGGCAGAAGACCCCCACCCACCTCCAATCAGCACTGACCCGGCAACCTCTGTCTGCTTAGATGCTTCCAAGGGCTGGACCCTCACTGCCTCCAAGGGCCAGCCACCCCATCTTATGATGGCTCTCTCTGGTTAGAAAGCTTACCCTCAAGTCTTTCCAAAATCTGCCTTTCTCACCCTTCCACACATGGGACCAAGTTCTGGAATTCAAAGTTACCTACAAGTCTAACCCCTCTTATGAAGGACCACCTAACCCACCACTGCCCCAGGCCAGGAGTTCTTTTTTATTCAGTTATTTTTAATCCGGTCATCTCCCTGACTTCTTCTAGGGGTTGGTTCTATATAGTCCCAAAGCTCCTAACTGTCCATACCACCCATGAAATGGAGTCCCTAGAAGTTTTAAAATTTATGTAGGTTATAGATCCCCTAACTTCAATAATTGCCTTACTGATGCAATGCGTAAGCACACAGGACTTCAAGCCAGGAAACTGATGACAAGAGATGTGTAGGCAGCTCCTCCGTGCACTTCCGTGGCCTCCTGTGACCCGCCCCACTCCCTCCCAGTTTTATTCTGAAACACATCCTGGGCCTGCGTTCTGGTCAAATTCAGCCACTCTCTCCTCTAAATGTGCCTGCATTTTCTTGCCACTGTGCCTGCACTCACAAAGCTTATTTTCCCAGCAATAACTGTCTGTCCATTCTCTGGTTATTGAACGTAGTCAAGACCACATCAAGAAACAATAGCAATAATAATGAGCTAATACAAATTGAATGGAAGGCATCACTGAAGAATTTTATGTATAGTGATTCATTTAATTCTCACGAAAAACCTAGAAAGTCTGGGCTATTGTCATATGTCCATTTTACACAGCAGGAAACAGGCACAGAGATAACATGGCCAAGGAGAACCAGTAAGTGAAGGCATCCAGATTCAAACCCGAGCAGCCTGGCTCCACAGGCTGCAGCTGAACTTTCGTTCCAGACACTCTCCTGCCTCTGGAAATGTCACCTGCTCTCCGCAGCTCTCTCTCTCTTTTTCCATCTCCCAGTTCAGACTTAATGTCTCTTCCTCAAGTGCCAGCACTTTGTACAAACACATTCTGTTGCACTTATCTCTCTTTATTATAATGATTTGTTTACACATCTGTTTCTTCCATTAGAAGCCACACTATTAGTTGCTTGGGTACAGGGAGCATGACTTAATGAGTGGTGAAACCTCAAGAGCAAATATGTGCTACCATTATGTGGTCATTTAAAACAATTATTGCATTTTTTTTTTTTTTTACCTAGAGCTAGGCATTGTGCTGGCATTACAGAAAACAAAGAGATGCTTAATAGGGAGATTAAAATTTTTTCATATTTAATGTGTGTGTGTGTGTGTGTGTGTGTGTGTGTAGACCATGACTGAGAGTACAGCTGTGGGAACCCCAGAGCAAAGCTTCTCCCCAATCTAACATTTGGGTTTGGGGGAGTGCAGCCTAATGGCTATCTTGCCACTATTCCATCTAAAAGCAAAATCCTCCAGCCGAGGCGCCTTGCTCACTGACATAGAGCTACCAGTCTTCCCATTCCTGGGAGAGACAAGGGCAGAGCTGGACCTGCCTAGTTAAAAGCAGAGTAAATTGTCTCCAGCAGTCCTGAATAAACAACCCAATCCTTCATTCTCAAATGAGATATACAACCAGAATCATCAGACAGCTGAGGCAAACCAGCATCTTGAAAGAGGATATATGTACAAAATAATGAACTCTGTGGGAAATATGTTTTAGAAACCACAGGACAACTTTAAAAAATCTAATTAGTCTTCAAGAAAAAAATTGTATAAATAACATAAAAATAGAATACTATGGAAAGGAACATCAAATAGTTGAAAAACAACACATCCATAAGAGAATAAGTTGAAGGCATTTCCCCAAAAGTAAAATATCCCCCATAAAAATAAAAACATGAGACAAAAAAAGTAAAAGACAGAGAGTCAATCAAAAAGAAAAAGATAACAGAAAAAAAGTAGAGAAGAAATTATGAATAAAGTAATGGAAGAAAATTTCTCAAGGCTATACAATACAGAAATCTTCACATTGCAAGTGCTTGTTCAAGATTCAACAATGTGAATGGCTAAAACAAATCATACCTGACAATATAAAGATGATGTATTATAGAATGGTGCACTTGAAACCTATATAATTTGATTAACCAGTGTCACCTCAATAAATTTAATAACAATTTTAAAATCCCAATAAGAAAGTTAGAAACATTCTTGTGAAATTTGAGAACATAAAAGATAACAAAAGATTCAACAAGCTTCCAAAAAGAACCACCACCATCTCCAGAGCAATAAAACTTAGATTGGGAAAAGGGTGAAGCTGTGCTTTCATGTAGCCAGTAATGGTAAGGTAACTTTTAGTCTACACAAAATAGATATCCACTTATCAAAAAGAAAAAAAAAAGCAATAGAAACTCCAACAATAAAATTTCAAAATAAACTGCACAAGGAAATCATAGTCCAAATATTAAGCAAGACTGTGGAATTGTGGGGAAGAGTTGACAGAGCAGAAGAAAAAGGAGCCACGTGGAATTTGACACTGCCCCCTCCCCCCCGAATCAGGCACACAATCAGGCTTCTAGTAGAACAGGGGCTGGGGGCTGAATCCACAGAGGAAGAGCTGAGTCCTGCCATCCCAGTCGCTCTGCAGAGACAAACATTTTGTTTAAGAGACAAGAATTTTACAAAGCCAAAACAAGCATTTACTTCTTTTCAACTTCCAAACATCAAACTAGAGACAAAAGAAAAGCCTAAGTAATAATTATTAAATAGACCACACAAGTGATAAATCTGAAGATATTTAAATAAAGGTAGAACTAGCAAAATGTAGAGAGCAGATGAGAAAAGGTAAAAGAAGATAATGGTAGGAATACCAATACCCTCATCTAATTTATAGAAAGATATAATGGCCTCAGCTTATTATAATTTGCAGTTATAAAGATAACCTAATGAAAGTACAAAAAATGAAATGTCCCAAACTTTGGAAAGAAAGGAGGGAATAAATTGAGACGTAGATGTGTCAGTTATAAATCAAGAAATAGTGAGCATATTACTTAGCGTTATGGACGAAGCCACTGGAAGAGTGTAACATGGGAAATCCTGAAAGAGGCCTCCTGGGAGAGAGGCTGGAGGAGGCCAGGGGCAGAACTGTGTCGTTCACACGGTGCCGACCAGGACAGACACAGGGTCTGACCCCGTGGCCTTTAGCTAGACTTTAAGCAAATGACTCTTGTATTAGAAGCCATTTTTTTTTAAAGGCATCAAGGGATTCTGTTAACACAAAAGGATGTATCCTAGATTAAGATTCTGAGCAGGCCTCCCTGAGGACATGATAATTCAAGGGTACCTGGAAATCTGAGTGGAAGTTAAGCAGAGTGACCCTTGCCTAAGGAGGGATTTGCTCCTTTTGGGGGGTTGGGGTGGAGTGGGGAGTGACCTATGGGAAGAGAGAGAGGAGCTTTCAAGGCAAAGGCAACAGCACAAATAAACTCCCAAAGTGGGTGCTCCACCTTGAAAGAATGGTGGTAAGTGCTTTGTCATGGGAGCAGTCCCCTCCTCCCCCAGCCCTGGGGAGAGTGAGCACCTGTGACCCCAGAACACAAGGCCACCGAGCTGCACAGCTCCAATGTAGACAACACCCTCTAGATTTGTGCTGAGTCATGGTGGAGGGTGAAGTGTTCAACAGAAGGCCAAGGTCAGGCCAGAGGCAAAAGAGAAGCTTAAGGATAGTAGAAGACAGCTCAGAGCAGCCCTGCGGGGAAGGCCGCAGGGAGCCCAACCCACGTGGAGTCCAGAGCTGACAAGGAGAATGAATGCTCTGTGCCCCCACACTTCTGATGGCCTTGGCTTTCTCTCACGGTTTCTGTCTCAAGTTCCTCACCAACTTCAGCCTGTCTCAGAGGGATCACTCCCATGTCACGTCCTTTGCCCTCTGATAAATGCGAAATAGCAGCAAGAAATGCTGAGCTTGTTATTTCCATATCTTGCCCCTTGGCCAATTTACTCTCTACTCTTGGGAAAAAAAGAAAGATGAGGGGATCTACAATCTTTTGTTTTGCTTGAGAGTCTCTTCCGAACTACCGCAGGAGGAGATTGGACTCAGAAGTAGAACAAAGCCAAGAAAATAATCAAAAGAGCTTACACTTATCGAGAGCTTTCTTTGTTGCATGCAATATGATAAACACTGTCATGCAATTTTGCATTTAATTTATCCTTGAAAGAATGCAAAGGGTGACCACTTTTATTTTCTCTGTTTTATTGATAAGGGAGTCTAGGCTCAGAGAGATGAAGTGGTTCACCCAAAAATATGTAGCTGGAAGTGGTCAAACTACCATTTACACTCAGCTGGGCTGACTCTAAGACATCCCTCTCTGATAATAGATTCTTCTGGAAAGGATGAGAAAGTAGCTGCATCTCATCTCTTCACAGAGCATTTTAAAAAGCCAGTAAGAAGTATACATGTTACCACTGCATGTGAATTCAGTGCAAGTAATAAAGGTGAGACTCCTTAGTGCTGAATTTACAAAAGATCAGCCCAGACTATTTTTTTTTGTTTGTTTTCTCAGAAATTTTATAAAGGGCAAATCTGCTCATCAGTGAGGTCCTTGAAGTTCGATACCATGTCTTACTCGTATTTCTTCCCAGCACTTAACACTCTAGTTTACAGAAGAAGCTCAATAAATGTTTGCTGAAGTGAGATTTTGGTTCAAAAAATTGCAATGATTTTTCTTACCAACCCAACCTCTTGGTGACCTCCACCACTTTGTACGATACTGGTAAGAATCGTATTCCCCATGCAGCATCCGAGGGCCTTGCATGCTTTGACCTATCCTAAAATGCATTTATGGGAATTCCTGGAAGGTTTCAGTGCCTCGAAACCCAAGGGTGGCGTGTGCATTTTTAGCTATGGGAGCACGGCCCGATCTGACTGAGGGAGGCAGCTCTCAGCCGACTGAGAGCCATGGGGTTAAGCATGCAGACTCTCGACTCAGACGCCATCCATTCAAGTCTTGGCTCTGTCACTTTGCAGACTGCAAAACTTTGGTCAAATCATTACAACTCTCTGTGCCTCAGTTTCCTTAGCTATCAAAAACTATTAACGGTGTGTACCTACTAGGGTTGCTGTTGAGGATCGAATGAGTGAATGTATCTAAAGCACTTGCAAGAGTGACTTACAAAGAGCTAGCCCTTAATAAATGCCAGTTGTTAGTAGCTGGGGTGTAGCTCATTTGAAACACACCCATTTATATCTCCAGTGGAAGGCATCAGGCCCCCATCCGCCAGCGTACACATTTTCTGTCAGTCCTACAGTCCTCCCTGCTGACACGTCTGAAGTGATTTGGAACCTGCCAGACAGGGCAGTGACCTTTTCAACATCAAGTTAATTAAGGCTGGTGAGTAGCTAGAGTGTAACGTTTCATGTCTTCCCATGTAGTTCAGTGAGAAAGATTTATTAACTCATTAAAATGTCTTGTTAGTTATTTTCAGCTACTCAGAATGACTGCTACTTTCAGCCAGTGACTTCTCCCAGAAGATACCAAGAATAGAATCTGACTTTATTGACTTCCTACGCTGGCATTTGCGTCACTAGATCATGTTGCTCCAACATTAGCATGAAGAGCTTAAACAATTGTGATGGTTGATTAAAACTCACCTGCCTCTGGTGACAGGCAAGAGGCTGTGGCCGTGTCACCGTCATCCTGCTTCTCCTTGCTGCGGAGCAGAACTGGGTGAGCAGGCTGAGCAAGCCCCTTCCAAGGAGCTGGGTCTGTGCCAGGCGCTGACCTTGCTTCCTGCAGACCAGCTGACAGAGCCCCCCCACCCGCCTCACTACTTACTCCACCTCTCCATGTGGCCCATCAAACTGCTCCTTTTCTAAAACGGCAACCTTAGCCGCTTGCCCATCCGCCTCACCCTGTTCCTTCAATCAAGTTACAAGTGGATCGTCTCCTCCGTGGAAGCTCACTTTTTTCTGGAGAGAAGTGCTACTCAAGATGCAATTCCCCAAATTTCCTTCTCACCCCCATCCTGCAAAATGTGCAATAATAAATCCACACTTACATTTTTGGTCCATAGGTGCACACTCTTATATTTTCCACTTTCTGGGGTTAGATCACTAAGGCAGTAGAACATTGATAATGTAGGCTGGGGAGGGGTGAAACCACACTCTTTGATGTGCCCGTTGTGTGATTTTGAGCAAATTATTTACTTCATGTCTCATGTACTTCAATAAAATGGGATAATAGAACCTTCCTTATATGGCTGCTATGAAAATTAAATTTTTAAAAAACCACTAAGGTGCTTAGGAGAGTATTCTTCGATAGCTAAGTATCAAGTTAATAGTTTGTGTTTTTGCAGTTGTTACAAGCTGCCAGTGGACAGGAGCCCAATCACTTCCTCACAGTGCCAAGCAGAGCTCAATATTTAATAAAGTTCTTTTGATAATGGCTATTGATGAGAATAAGAATGAGAGGAGAAATGCTAAGTAAGATTTGAGTTCTTAATAAAGTAAGCAAAAATGATTTCCTGAGCAACCAAACTTCTGAGTGTGTTTCCACCATCATCTCCAGCTTCCTATTTATGTGACAATTTCCTGCTTTCAAATATTGAACATTAAACAGGAAATTAGTTTGAGGATGATGGTCTGCAGCCAAAGAGAAGAAAGCAATTTCCGTGACAAGTAACCAGATACTCTTCCTAGGAAATTTTCTTCAGAAAAATGAATATAATGAACATGGACCTTGAAACAATCTCAGTGGACTTAAAAATTTCAATCCTAGAAATGAAGGGCAAAGTTGCCTTTCCTGTCTCAATAGCCCAAATCACCATCTGCGATTTTATTGTCTAAGTGGAGATGGCCTTTCAGAGACTCGAAGGAGGACTTGAAAGCACAAGGCTCTCTGGTGACTCCGTCACTGAGTGGAGCCACTTTTGGGCAGAGGAGCAGAGAGGTGGGGCGGCAGAGCCTGGAGGGAGAATGCTACGCATTGCAGGAAGCACAATAAATATTTTGTTGATGATAAAGATGGTGTTTTTAAAGCTTCACATTAATGTGATATCCAAACAGGTATCCGGTCACCCACTAGATTTCATAGAAAGCCTAATGCTGACTACTTGAAAAATAACCATATTGCGTAATAGAAACTTTCCAATATACATTTACTTATTGTGATTCTGTGGCTATGCCACTTGGGCTAAGATCCACAGTAATTAAGGCTCCAAGGTAAATACAAAGACAAAACCCCTGAATTTCACATGTAAACGGATTGCGTGTTCAATATTGTAGAGCTTACCAAAAACCAATGCCAAGATGAGAAAACATCAAGCAATAGAGCTTGATCCACCCCTCTCGCACACACGCACACACGCTCGGACACCATCATCGCCATCAACACCATCTTCCCCTCTTTGCATGACCCATCCTGAAGATTAACCAGCGGCTTTAGTGATAGACAAAGGATGTGAACCTAGCCAGTCCAAGGTAATATACGTATGGACGAGTAGAGCTTTGGGGAGTATTTTGTTAGTAATGGAAAAGCACAAATAATCAATTCTGGCTCAAAGGTGGATAGTAAAGAAGCAGTGAGAAGCCAGGGAAAGTTGGCAGGTGTTTCAAAAGAAGATGCCAAAAACTAAGTCAGAAAGCTAATAACCATAATATCTAACAGCTGCGCTGTGCTTGCTCTGTGCTGAGTGCTGTAATTGCATTCTCTGTTTAAATCCTCCAGGTCAACAAAGTAGCTACTATTATTTTCTCCTTTGCAGAAGTGTTAATTAGCTTGATTCTGGCAATCGTTTATATATATATATTTATAAATATATAAAAATATATAAATATATATATAATATTGCACACCTTAAGTGCACATAATTTTCATGTCTCAATTGTATCTCAATAAATCTTGGAATAAATGTTCATTTTTAGAAACTCTACTTGATTTTCAAATTTATTCTTTTGTCTGTTTCAAGGTCTTGCTCTTTTATTGTATGCTCTCCATTTTATAATTTTAATAATTTTGAGCATGTTTAAATTTTAATTTAATTACAGACCCAGAAGACTTTAAAAGTTATTATTTCTACTTCCTTGGGTATCTATTTCCCCACTTGTGTCTCTGACTTGACCTCATGAGGGTCCTTTCCCTGGGTGGCTTGCACAGTTTTTGTGAGCTCTTTGTGGATTATTGTGCCTCAGCCAATTATACTCCAAGGTGTAGAGGTGTCTCTGGAGAGGTTTTACAGTTTCTTTACCACTGCCCTAGAGGTTTCAGGTTCTTCCATGTACATCCTTTGATTGGTGCTACTGAGTTGTATAAGTATGAATGTTGCAAGAGTGGATTGTTATTTTGTGTAGATTTTTTTCCCACTAAGAAGCTAGGGTGGATACCAAAAGGTCCATGGCATTTCTAGGAGCTTATAAGCATAATTATCTAAGAACTTAAGAATGGTTTAACATTAGGGGAAAAAATTATGTAATTCACATTTAAAAAACTGAAGAAAAAATAATGAAAACCTTAATGGACTCAGAGTCTTTCATCCTTTCAGAATTTTCAAATAAAACAACCCTTAGAAAACTAGGAATAAAAGGGAAATTTAACGTGATATAAAGTATGTACCAAAAATATAAGCAAACATTGCACTTAGTGTTAAATACTGGAAGCATTCTCTTAATGTCAGGAGAAGACAAAAATACATGCTATTGTTTCCATTCCATTTGCTCTAGCTAGTTCAATGAGATAAGAAAAAACGATTTTAAAAATGGAACAGAAAAATGTTATTTTTGCAGATAATATAGTCTTCATAAAAATCCTAGAAAAACTTACAAACCACTTACTTCTAATAACAGTTCAGCAAGGTGCTAAATAGAAAATCAATTTATAGAAATTATGACAGCCTGAGATACCTATCATTAAAAAATACAAATTTAAAAATTATTTCATTCACAATAGCCACAGAACTATAAGCTACCTGGAAGTAAATATAAGATGTTCAAGACCTGCCCTGGCTGGTGTGGCTCAGTGGATTGAGCCGCCGGCCTGGGAACCAAAAGGTCACTAGTTCAATTCCTAGTTAGGGCACATATCTGGGTTGCAGGCCAGGTCCGCAGTAGGGGGCATGCGAGAGGCAACCAATCAAAGTATCTTTCACATACTGATGTTTCTCTACTTCTCTTTCTCCCTCCCTTCCTTCTCCTCTCTCTAAAAGATATGAATAATCTTTTTTAAAAAAAGATGTTCAAGACCTTCACAATAAAAATTATTTAAATTTTTGGAAGGACTTTAAGATCCAGATAAATGAATGTTTCAATTTTATAGATAGGATATCTCAATATTATAAAGACCTATGCATTCTAATGAAAATCTCAACAGGCTTTTTCACAGAATCTGACAAGTTAACCTCAATTTTTATTTAACAGCAAACAGCCAAAATATTTCTTAATGAAGTTGAGAGTTTTACTCAACCAGATATCACTTCTTACTATACAGCAACGATCATGTAAAATTCAGTGAAGTTTTGACACAGGGGTCCTGGTGGAAGAAAATGGGAACAGAACACCAGTCAGAGAAGCTGTGGGCAAGCCCTCTCCCACAGGCCATTTTTCATGAACAACATTTCCTGCCTGAACAAGCACAAGGACTTAACAGACCGCCACAAGGAGAACTGGGTATCCGCAGGCTTGGGCCATATCTAAAAGTGACAAAAAAGGGAAAGAATAAACATGGAGTATGAAATTCCCTTTTATATCACACTTTATATTACACCTCTCCCTCTCTTCCTGTCTCTCTCTCCTAAACAAACAAACAAATGCATGCCCTTGGGTGAGACTAAAAATAAATAAATAATCTGGGGGGAAGTGAACTCGGGTATCTCTTCCTCTTCCTGTAAGGACACCAGTCCAACAGAATTAGGGTCCTACCCGTGTGACCTCATTTCACTGTACTTGTCTCCATAAAGGCCCTGTCTCCAAATACAGTTACATTGGAGGATGGGGCATACAAATTTGGGGGAACATAATTCAGTCCATAATAGGAATCTCCTCCAGTCCTGAGCCAAGAATTTCCCTCAAACGCATGGGAGCTTGATGTCATTCTGACTATACATCCATGGGGGAAAGACAGCATGTTCAATAAACGGTGCTAAGATACTTTGTTATACATGTGAAGAAGAAAATTAGGTAACTAACTCTGGCACACACAAAAATACATGCCTGATAAAGTCCTCAATGTGAAAAGCAAAACTTTAAAAACATTAGAAAGTATTACAGAATATAACTGATATCAAGGTTCAGACAAAATGTTTAAGTAAACCACAAAAAAAAAAACCGTAACTATAAAAAAGGATTAATATATTTGACTACATTAATATGAAAAACATCTCTAGGCTAATATTACATTTAGAAAAGCATGGTAAACCATAAACTAGCAAAGATATGTATAAAGCACACAAGCAGCTGAGGTTATAAGAATATATAAAGAAGCCCTTCAAAGCAGTAACATAAAGCCCAAAACCTAGTAGAAAAAAATGAGATAAGCATGTAAATCAATAAAGAGGAACCCTCATGGCCAATAAACAAGATCAGGAAAACACCTATTAATACACAGAGAACTCACATTTCTAAGCATTAGATAAACAAACGACATAAAACTTAATGACTGAGTTGACGTACGGAGAGTGGAAATAATTTAAGATAACTCCCACATTTCTAGTTAGGCACTAAGATGCATCATTAACCAGGATAGGCAACATAAGAATAGAAACATATTGTCAAAAAAAAATAAAATATTTGAGTTTGAGGTGACTGAGGGGTATCCAGCTGACAGCTGTACACCAGGTCTGCAGCTCCCAGGGAGACGCTGTCAGGCCCAGAGAGGGAGATTTGGGAGTCAAGAGCACGCAGGTAGTTGTTCAGACTGTGGCTGTGTTTGAGATTGCTCATGAAGATGGGAGAGGATTGTAGCCAAAAAGGATAGATACAGTGCAACCAAGGGGAGATTCCTATTAGTGCTTTGTTTTGTTTTTGTTTTGCACTTTTAAACCACTTTTGTTATTACTAACCAATGCATTTGAAGTGCAGGCCATCCCTGCATCATTTTTCTCTTTAATGGAAGATAAGTTTGTATTGGCATTTGAGAGACCTATGCAATGATTTTAATAGATTAAGGTCCCGTTAGGGGGAGAAAAAACACTTGGAAACCTGCAGAACTGTATGTTTATTTTCATAAACAAGAATTTTATAACCGGTGCATGCTAGCCATTTTACAATACCTTGGGGAAATTACCATTATTGTTGATTGTGGGAGGTTTCTAATGTTGTTTAGCCATGTAGTCTAAAGGGATTTGACATTGACGACCTAGATGCCTCCTTTGCTGTGGGGGTTTGCTTTTTCACTCGCACAGAATAACGAGGATGGACGCAAGGACCAACTGCGCAGAGCTGCCGTGCTGTTGCCTCTCCAGCAAGGGTCCCTGATCACACTTACTTCATTACATACCGAGAAGGCAAAATGCTTGTGCTTAACGGCTTTTGTTTCTCAAACATGAAGAAAAAACAAACATTAAACATTAAAGTATTTAATTCAGAATGAATTTAGAATGAAAGTAGTACATATCCCACAAATGGAAGCATAATTTTAGTCAATCTTTTTGTAAAACTGTGAATTTATTCCTATAGCTGTATCACTACAAAATGCATAATGCATGTAATTTACTCTTTGCTTTTAAGTATATCTTTATAACAAAATTTCTGCACCTGTGTTTTTCTAATACCATTTCATAAAAGAAAAAAAATTTTAAATATACCTAAAGTTTTTGCCAACTAAACATGCATATATAGATATAAAGATGTTTTCTTTATAATGAAGTTTAACATCCATGCCAATGAGAAACAGAAGAATCTTTTAATGTGCTAAATTTCTACATGGTTCAAACCAAGTTCCTATTGTGTTTGAAAAATGTCATGCAAAGAATTAATACATGAACTATTAGCATCACAAAATCATAAACAAACAATGAACTATCCAGATACATTTTAATTATAAAAACACAGAGCTATTTATTTATAAAATACAGTGAACTAGTATGATTTAGGGTATGTACTGATAAAGAAAAGCCTAATGCTCAAAATTTGATCAAAACAAATAATTTTTCTTACAAAGAGAAGTTCTAAACATAAATCATATAAAAAGGATGAACTCAACTTAATCTTACTTCATTAAATGAACTTCAAACTTCACTTATAACATTAATAACCACCCATTATCACTGTACATAAAGATTTAAGGCACAAGAAAACATTGAGGCAAAAAGAATAGATTTTCTCCAAATGTCTTCTAAAATTGACTACAGTTTAAGATGCCATTGCATTGGTGACAAGAGCTGACTCAGTTACACTAGGTGGTTTAAGCTGATGGAACTACACAGAATTCATCTGACCATTCATGGATTTAAGCTAAATTATTTTGGCTTAAGTTGATGGAGCTAGCTCCATTAGTTACCTCCTGATTTGATAGATGCTTTATGGTTATCCAGATATTTTAAAATTCTTTGCTAATTCCCCATATCCTAAAGGATGATATGCCTCTTCATAAACAATATCTTTCTTCCTTATCAGCCCGTGGGGACGCACTTTCATTCTTCATCCAAGTCACTTTAGACTTCATGGTAGGAAATACACTGACTGCATGTGGTAAGAGCGAAAATCAGATCCTTCTATATACCAGAACGTTTTCTGAGAAGCAAACATCTTATGTTATTTACACACATGATATTTAATACCCAGAATTTATGTGTTCATCACTTTAGAATGACAGACTAAGCTTTTAAAAAAATGAGTCCGGTCCAGGACATTGCATTCACACAAGGAAGCTACACAGCTGCTGCACTGAACTTCATCATGAGTTGACTAGTTTTATGCTATTTGTCGTGAATCTGGATGCTTGTTAGCAATGAGTGCTCTATACATTCGTGTAAATCGCACACACATTCACAAGCAGTAATAACCTTCTGACGGAGCCTGTGTTGGTATGAGATACCCTGCACTTAAAGTATATGGTACTTAAGGCTGGTGACAAAGAAGGAAAGAACTACATGCAGTAACTATTTCAGGAAATAAGATTTCTATATATTCACCCCTCTGTAAAAGAAATCTCTCATTGAAATGCTGGTGGCTTTCTTATTCTGAGAAGAAATTTAAATCTCTTAAAGTCTTTGGGAACCAAGTCTTAAAGCACCATGGTATCCATCATTTTTTAGCATTTCCTCCCCATGTTTTTAATGCATTGCTTCTCCCAAAACAGTCTTATTCCATTAATAATGAAGAGGCCTTTTCAATACTTTAAAGAGTGTGAGTGCCTCTGTATAAGTATTTGCTATGTATACGTGTATGCCTCTATAGTCTATTGCTATTCCGATTGGCACCAGTTCAGATGTGATGCTTTCTGTTTAACAATTAAATCTAGTCTACTTTCTGAAATTTTGTTTCTGCTATGTACTGAGCAAAATATATATATATATATATGAATATATATATATATATGAAAGTATAGAGCTAATTCTCTAGGAAAGTCTGTTAACAAGACAAAGATGCCTTCCTGTTGTTCTGCAGCCACAATTTTAAATACACAAATGTTTCCTTGCTGAATTAACTTCATCTTTTGTAAAGAAGCTAAGTTATTTAGTGAAATTTTTGAGGATGTTGATTTATTAGCTATAAGTTGGAAGAGTCAGTATGAATAATTTCATACTAGTGCATCTTCACAACCGTGGGCCTACAGAGGTCGCTGGCTGGCGCTGCGGTGCACACATATGCACAGGCCAGTTCTGTCTCTACAGACAATGGCAGGAAGTACCACTCAGAACAGAACAGCATGCATGGACTATCATAATCTTCCTATGAGTCTGCATTCTAATATTCCCCAAAAATCATAACCAAAAAATGTTTTAATAAATAGTCACCTTATGACCACAGAAAAAATAATGAATAAAAAGTTATCTTATGATCATAGTGTCATGTTTTATAACTAGAAGCCCATGAACTCTCAATAGTTACCTTAACAGATGCTAAAACAGGTAAAACATCCTTAGCATGAAAATGATTTTAGCTAAAATCTCCCTCATTTGATCTGCAAAACTTTGATGTTTTAATTCAACTGATAAACCACTTGTTTACAAATGTCATAAAACCAATTAGGATTACTAAGAGTTCCATAAAATTAAAACTATGAAATCTATCATAAAAGCTAACACCTTAAAGCATTGTATCGGTTATCACATAAAAGCTACATGGGTTTTCATAGCACCCTCGATCTACAAAACCCAACCCCTAACTGAAGCCTAACCGAGATCCCCACTGCTCCACACGTAATGGTCTCCAAGCTGCCGGGAGTTTCCATGTGTGGAGCGACTCTGCCCCAGCAGCTGCCATTCCCACGGAGAAAATGTCCACATCTGTGAGGCGGATTAACTTTCATTATTTATGTTAAAGTCATCTCCAAAATGATGCCCATAGTTTTCATTGGTTAGATAATGTATTTTATTCTTTTTTTTTAAGTGATTAGTAGTTGTTTATCCCCTCAAGTTAGATCACAGTTGTGGCCTATCACCATCTTGAAATATATTTGAAATACAAAAGTTTGCAAAAAAATACAAAACTTTGTTTTTAATGTAAAACAACATAGTTTTCCTTTAATTTGATTTTAAAAAGCTCCTGAAAACCTAAGCTTTATAGGATGATGAAGAAAAAGAGAAAAACAAGACATAGAATATCTTTATTGAAAGGAAAACAGAGAAAAACTCATTAAAGAAAAAATTGCCTTGATAATCAGTTATATAATTTCTTATATTTAATCCCTTATTTTTATAGATGATTTAAAATCATTAACCCAGGCCCAGTATGGGAATTTACCATTGAAAAACCAGGTAGTCTATTTCCCTAGCAACATAAGATTGTTGCTTGTTGTCTATGGTAACTTTATCATCCCAATTGACAATAAGCACACTAGTAGACAGCACGATCTAGATTTCAAGCTAGAAATACAGTGCCTCATCTATAATTCAACCTTCCAGATTAATATACTCATATCATTATCTCTAATACTGTATAGTCTCCCCTTATACTTCCTATTTGTGGAAAATATTGAAGTAGCTGCTAGGAAAAATATATCCATTTTCTATAGCATTATTAAGTATTTTATATAACTACTCTGATTCCAAATGGTTGGTTATAAAACCTGGAGGGGAAATATTTTAAACTTACTATTAATAATGAATTCTATGAAAACACTAGCAGCTTAAATTTCAAATTTATAAATTCTGCATAACAAAAATATTATTTATATGTTTTTCCCCATATATATCTAACAAGGCAATTGTGAGTTACTAATCCCACAAACTAGTAATTTGGAACTGGTTTCATTATACCAATTTTAAACTTTTTTCAACAATTTCTATCAGATAATTTCTAATTATATAGAAAGGAATCTGCTAGAAAGTCTAAATATAACTGGCTTGAAAATAAGTATTTGCTGATATCCTTAGGGATAAAATGTAACAAGACAGTCTCCTAACAGAAATAAGGCAAAAAGCAAGTAAAACTGAGCATGAGAAACTCATCATAAGCTAACATTTTCTTTTTGCAAAATTCAGTCTTTGGAACATCCAATATTGAGTTTCCTAACATGTGGAAGTAGAGAGGTATATTATTGGTAAAGGTGGACTGGGTCAGTGAAAATCCATAGGATACTAGGAATTTGCACACCATCCAGTAAGCCTCAGTAATATAATTGGATGTTCCTTTATAATTCCATCCTGAAAGCCATAAGGATTAAAACCTGAAGCACTTAAGGAAGGAATGTGACAATATTAACCACTAATACATTAAATGAATACTTCCTCCTTCCAAAATGAATACCTCGCATTCTTTTTAACTCTTTTTAGGTAGAGTTTAGCTAAGGAGGAAGAAAGAACAGAATGTCAACAAGTCATGGAAACATTTTAATCTACTGCTATCTTCAAATTACCTCTGAAACTAAATTATAATTTGTTTATTCAAGAGTTATCGCTTAAAAAATAATAACGTGCTTTCCTATTATCACTTAAAACTATGCCTTCTTAGGTAAGTGCGTTAGCATATGCTGCCACCTAACAACTTCACCTCTAACCGTGTAAGAAACTAGGCAACAGGAGTAATCCCATTTCTTCACCCTTTACAGAAACCAGTGCCCAACTGCCTCCCAGTCAAATTCTCCTCTACCGCTCTTCTCTTATTTCACTAAATGACTTTGAAGAACACACCCCATAAGAAGTCACTCTCCTTTAGTAGCTATTCAAAGTTATCTAGTCTTTCCACCAGGTCTCTAATTTTAGACTCCAGTAAGCAGTTTTCAACCACACTGTCATGTTACAGTTAGCAGTAAGTATATGTGCTGTTCAAGTATTATAACCCTTCATTTTTCTTGTGATCAATGTACCCTCTTTTAAAAGTCATCTACGCTACAACAGCATAGTTCTTGCTTTGCTCGTTGTCATCGTTTTCCTGTGGACCAGTGATCTTTACTTCTGGCCTTGGTGGTCTTTGAGGGTCTGAGTCAGCCTGGAGGAACACAGATCAAAACAAAGATATTTAGCACTTTAGTTGCAAAGGTAATAAAACTTACAAGTAAAAAACTCCTCAGTATTCCATTTAACCACATAAATGCTCAGTTAAGAACAGAAATTGGGTGGCTGTGTTTTTAAGTGCATCATTACCCAGTGGGCACACCACACCACTGCGCAGAAGCCCTTTTTGGAGCCAGAATCCACTCTGCACTTTAAGGGCACAGACTTATTTCTTGTGTGCTTTTTAAGGGCTTTTTCCTTCTCTTGATGTTTTTCTTTATTTTCCTTTGAGCCTTTCTTTTCAACAGCATGTTTATATTTTTCATTTTAGCATTTTCAGAGAAAAGGGAAGAGAAAAATGTAGCAACTCTACCCTTGTGTCACATAATCCAGCCCCATGCTAGCTGTGCTTCAGTTAGTTTTCTACTAGAATTCTCCGATTCCTTGTGACTGCAGCACCAAGCAGCACAAAGTGTCAAGCAGATAAGAGCAGGACAGGATATGAAAACACAGAGGCAGCATTTCTCCAGCAGCAGCCTTTGTCCCTGCCACTTGGACGCCTCATATGTATTAATGATATCGTCTCAGTTATAATTTTCTTTCCCCACTGGACTGAAAACCAAGGGGGCGAGGTTAGAATTAGGTGATTCTCAAGCTCTGTTCCATGGAATCCTGGAGGCTCCACAGCCCCCACAGCCCCCACAGTGCCACCAGTGTGGGGAGAACAGGATGAGCTCCAGGTCCCTTTCCCTGCAGGCTGCGGTTTACACTCTAAAACAGAAGGACTGCTGGAACGATCTCTGCACATTGTTCTCCTCTGAAGTGTCTCAAGTAGCATCTTGAACCCAGTACAAGCTCAGCAAACAGCAGGTGGTTACCGTGTATTTGTCATGTGTTTCCTGCTGCTTTTCTATAATCATGTCACACTGTCCCTAAGAACTGTTACATGCAATAAAATGTTACATGGTACACTAAATTTTTAGTCATTTTATAAGTAAAGAATTCTCTTGAAAAAGTTAATTATTAAGGTATAATTAATAATTCACATGAATCTGGTTTTCAACAGAATTGGTATGCTTAAAGCGCACCTATACTAATATAAACAGAATGAAAACAAATACAGTATCATAAGAGAGATGAGTCAAATAAGGTTGAATTTCTTGCGAGAAACTGCTCTGGCTTAGGCAGCTGTAGAGTCCTTAAAATCCCTAATTAGTCACACATCAGGCACTTGTTCATTTGGTTCCCAAGAATTTAGATTTGCCCTCAATACATACCATTAACACCTGTACTTCAAATTATATAACCTTGATCTTGACTGCTACCCAATTCCTATGAAAGGCCTGTTTTTAAAAGTTAAATTGATGGAATGGAAGGGCATGCAATCTATTTACTTCTATAAAAAAACATTTGGGTTATAACATTAAATGAAGCTAAACCACTGGAAAAAGATGCATAATTGGATTTTACTGTCTGTCCCACATAGAATTTATACTTTGATTTTATGCTGTAACCATTCCTCAAAGGCCACTATAATAACACAGAGCTTCAGCACACTGAAGACACACTACATCAGTGTGCTTCCTATATGAACCCTCACACAGAGGTTTTGCTTCCCTTGAGAAACATTTTTTCTTTTGACTTCCTTGGGGAATTAATTTTGTTTCCTTATGGAGATAAAGGAAATCATGTAATTGACTGAATTCTTTTTTTAATTTAGCTACAAACAACTTCAGAATTAGCTAAATTTTAATAACCATGTAGAACTGGATATGGGAAATTTCTTACAAAATTGGACTGTGATTACCTCATGCTGAGAAAAGATGAGACACATTGAGTGTTTTGATTTAGATGTTAAGAGTGTTTCTGAATAAACCATACAGTGGATTATAGATAACTCGGTACTGGTTACTCAACTCTGGCCACAAAAACATTTTGCATTTTACCATTACTAAACTTGGTTTCCCTAAGAAAGAAAAAAGCAGATGAATCACTAAAAAACAATCAAGAAGACCCCATTCATCACACGGGGTTGTTGGGGATGAATAGATCAAGGCCCACATGAGGGAGGAGGGCCCTGAGCTGCTGGATAGACAGGAAGGAAGGGCACAAGCAGACTGTGAGAATGCCGGGGGTACACTGGCCTCTTATACTGAAAGACTCAACTTTAGTCTCTTCATCATCGGCATCTAACTTAATCCATCATGTTGAGCTTTGTCAATCCTACGGAGGAATGTCAGGACTTGAGTAGTCCCTGCTCTAGGGCTGTGGTGGGAAAATAGGCTGGGCAGGAGTCTTCAACATGTATTTCTTCCCCTTGCTGTGTAATGAATAGCACTGTACATTATTAAGTACTTGGAATATTGTGCACTTAATTCAATTAATCCATTTAAAGTGGACTAAACAGACTGAAGTGTAATATTTCTAGAGAGCAAAGAAGTCACCCATAACAGAGATAATGTTCTTTAAATCATGTCTGGTCTTGATAGTCTTTGCTGGTTTATAACCTCCCTGGTCTTAACTCAATTGTACTTCTTACTTATATCTCTCTCTTTTGTTGTATATGTTCTTAGGAGGCTTCATAAATTTTTTGTAGGATAAGGTAGGAAATGGATGGGATGGATGGATGGTTGGACAGATGGATGAATAGGTAGAGGAATGGATGGATGACAAGAAGGATGGACATATAAACTGCCAGGTTGGTGGTTGAGAGTACTTCTTAACTTACTAAAATAATATAGTCAAATAAATGGCACTGACCATCCCCTACTCAACAAGTGGTTTCAGTGCAAGTCCTAAGTGCTAGAATGACTCCCTAAGTGTACACACACACATTCATGCAGGCACACAAGTGAGCAAAAGCAATAGAAATACCTCCTCTTGTTCATTGCCAGGCACTCCTTGAGACTTTATTTCCTCTTCCACTGCCCCTTGAAGCTCATTATTGACCTGATCCAGTTCCTCGCCATTTTCTTCATCGGTGCCTCCACTGACATGCGCGGGACCTCCCTGCTCACCCCGGTGCCCCGGCATCTCCTCGGCCTGCTCAGAGGCAGCTGTAGCCTCCCCACCTCCTTCCTCTTCAACTTCACCATTCATTCCTGAAAATTCTTCTTTCTTTTCTTCATCCTTGCTTTCTTTCTCTCCATCTTCTTCCTCATCTACTATTTCTGCTAGCCTCTGATGGATCAAAAGGAATAATGGGTTACCATAAGAAGTGTAACAGGCATTTTCTGCATATTATAATAATGTTTAGTTTACTTGAGTGTAACATAATAACTATTAGGTAAAACTTCCTCACATTTGCTTAATACTTTACTGTACATATTGTGTTAACCTTTACTGAGTGCCTAATGAACGCCACTCTTCATACATTGATTCTTTAATCCTCACAACATTCCTGTGAGGTTGGTATTTATTCCTATTTCACAGGTGAGAAAACTAAGGTACAAGGAGATCAAATATCTAATTCAAGATCCCACTGTTTCTAAATGGAAGGGCCAGAATTAGAACTAAGCATGTGACTCCAAAACCAACACTCTTAATCCCCATGGCAGAGAGAAATCTACACTGCAAGGTCCTTGCTGATGGCCAGGGGAGTGCCTGGCCCAAAGGAAGAGGTAAGAGAAATTTTTGGTGGAGAGAATATCCTCACCACTGGTGCCTGATGTGTATTTACATCTCTAAATACAAAGAGGGCAATGGTAATGGCACCAGGATGTGAACCCACCAGATTTTCTAGCACCAGATGTGGACACTTTTCTACACAATTCTCAAGAAAGTTGACAGTATACCTCCAAATACCAAAATTGATTGTTATGCAGATATGAGACTGAGAAACTGTTAGTCCTTTCTATAAAAACGGTAAATGCTCAAGTATTTTAAAAAGTTTAATTAGGCCTGTTTACCGTTATTTGGATGCATGTAAGCCCACTTTAAAAGAGAGCAGGAGGCTGAGTTCTAGAACCAAGACTTTGGAGGGAGAAAGACTCAGGGTCAAGTCCCAGCCAGGCACTTACTGGCTTTACCTAATGCCTGTGAGTTTCAGGTTCCCACTTATAAAATGTAAATACAATAAAACTTCCATGGGGACCAAATGAAACAAGTTATATACAGTGCCTGGCACATCACAAATCCTAAAAAAAAAAAAGCACATTAAAATCCCTTCCCATTTGTCATGATACATTCTTTCCTGGAGCTATTATATTTTGTGATTGCCCAATAAAATAATTGTTTTGGGGTTTTTTTAAGGCTACGTCGAAAAAACACAGAATATTAGGACCGCAGACCTGCCTCTTTCCAGCTGACTGACGTTGGACGGGTTGATTAATCCTCTGGCATCTGTGAAATGAGGGTTTGAAACACAATTAACCTTGACCTTCCCTCCAGCTCTGAAAGTCCGTTCTCTTCTCACTGTCCAAATACTTGTATGGGACTCTTAATGGTCTTAATAGTTTATATAATGAGTTAACATAAGCTTTCAGTTTTAGAAGTAAAGAAGTAGACTAAAAATTCAGGATAAAATTCCACACAACATTTTTTTGAAGAAGAAAAAGTCGAACCATGAATTCCTATATGCTGTCAAAAACAAAGTCTCAAATTTGATTACATGATATCAAAGATGCACTTTTTAAAATTAAGGGAAAAATACTTGTTTTTAAGATATTCCAAAAACATGGAGTTTGTCATCATGCAGATTAATAATAGTACGGTGAGGTTGCATCTTTCAAATTTTCATTCAGATGCTTAATGTCAAACCGTGTGGGTAGGGCCCTGGCCATCCTAAGTGTGCTGACCAGGGCAAGGCCCTTGGGAGGGCCAAATGCTGGGCGGAAGCTAAGGTGGAAGCGAAGTAGATCTGCTAGATGGCACAGAAAGATAAGAGATTCATGAAATGTAACCCACAGTGCTTTGCTAAGGATTTCTGGGTTTTATGCCTAAGACCTAAATGAATAAAGATGAGAAAAATCTCCCAGAATTGAAAAGAGTATATTCCTCAGATGGCCAATAGACATATGAAAAGATGCTCAATGTCACTAATCATCAGATAAATGAAAATTAAAGCCACAATGAAATATCACCTCACACTAGTCAGAATGACTATCATCAATAAATCAACAAACAATAAGTACTGGCGAAGATGTGGAGAAAGGGGAAGACTTTTTCCCTGTTGGTGAGAAGGCAGATTGGTGCAGCCACAGTGGAAAACAGTGTAGAAATACCTCAAAAAATTAAAAATGGATCTGCCTTTTGATGTAGTAATCCCACCTCTGGGAATATATCTGAAGGAATCTGAAACACTATTTCAAAGGAAGAGAAGCACCCTCATGTTTAGTGCAGCATTATTTACAATCACTAAGATATGGAACCAGCCCGAGTGTCCATCAGTAGATGAATGAATAAAACAACTGTGGGACATTTACCCAATGAAATACTACTTGGCCATAAAATAGAAGAAAATTTTACCCTTTGTGACATTATGGATGGACCTGGAGAACAGTATGCTAAGTGAAATAAGCCAGTCGGAGAAAGACAAATACCGCATGATTTCACTCATATGTGGAGTCTAATGAACAAACCAAACTAACAAGCAAAATAGAGACAGACTCATAAAAGAGAGCAAGATGACAATTATGAGGAGAGGTTAGTGGGTGGAGGGATTAAGCAAAAAGCAAAAAGTACTCATGGACATGGACAACAGTGTGGTAACTGCAGCGGGGAGGGGTGTTTAAGGGAGATAAATGGTAATGGCAAAAAATATAATAAAAAAATAAAAGAAAAAAAGAAAACAGTATATCCCCATCTCTACACCCATGTCCTACCCTTACTCTATAGGAACAAATGTGACCACACCTTGAGGCAGACAGACTTTAAGTGAGGAGCAGAGGAGTTTGGCAAGAAAAAAGGGTAGGCACTGTCATTATAAAAACAGAATTGATTGAATGTTCTGGGTCAGACACCACCGAGGAGCAAAGGCTTCTGGGAGGCAGGAAAGGAAAGAGCACCAGAAGTCGGAGACCTTCCACAATAAGACACTAAGACAGGGAGGGACTCCAGATGGGAGTGGGCTAGAATGAGGAGCCCAGTCAGAGAAACATGCAGGTAGCTCCCCACTAACATGTCAGAGGATGCCAGGAAAAGACCCAGAGACAGCAAGGTCCCTTCCTGGTGGTTCTGAGGGATTTAGGGGACACTCACCAGAGGACCTTAGCAGACATTTGGGGGGCTCTCAGTCACCATGACTTGAGCAAATGGGCCTAGAGCACTGGTTTGTCCTAAGCTATACCCCAGATGCTGAGCATTAGCAAACAAACACAACATCTGTGACAACAAAGAGCTCAGAGCAGTGTGGTAACAACTGTGTTATAACGGCACAAGGAGAGAAGCAGTAAGGGCACGTGTCAGGAAAGGGGCATCCAAGGTGGGCTGCCAGCTCTCACATGTCTGGTCACTGAGAGTTCCAAAACCTGGTATGAATGGTGTTTGTGGGTGAAGAAAATAGACAAGAAGCGTACTGGTCACCTGTCTGCCGAAGGTCATGCTCAGTGCTCATCATTTCATGCAACCTTCACAGTAAACCTATGAAGCATGCTTCTAATACCCACTTCATAAATGAGGAACATGAGGGATCGCTCAATGCTTCCAGCATCACACACAGGTGAACAAGCAGGGCTAGGATCTGACCCGGAGGCAGTCCTGCCCCAAAGTTCTGGTATTCTCCCTTAAACCAATCACAGAAGATGACGCCACGTCACCTCGTCACCATGTAAGCACACTCAGGGGTACTTTCAGTGGTCGGAGATGGGACATCTGCAACAGGCAGCACTACTTCAGGGAGGAAACACTACCAAGTTTGTTAGGCAGAGTACCTGGAGCAGTACATTTTTAAAAAATTCAGAAATACTACAGCACTATCGGCCAATAAGATTTCTTTTAAAATTATCTATGAGAATTGGATAAATGTAGATCACTCTCCTAAAATTGTTATAATCCTTACTATGCCTACACTTCCCTATTCAGGGCAACTTTTAGTTTTGATTTAAAGACAGGTTATATTTTCTTAATAAAATATTCAAAGAAAAAACCCTCAAAATTTGTTGTAATCATTTAAAAACCTGGTTATTTCTTTGACTCTCTGGGAATATATTACAAAGGCTTGCTAAACTCTGGTAAGGTGACTGACTACCTCCTTTCTAAATGGGAAGAGGTCTGTTTTCCTTTCTTGACATCTGGATTTATACCTGTAAGTTGCAAAATGTGTGTTGGCTTTTAGTTTGTATTTCTTATCTTACCCCTTTCTTCACTCCTAATTCCCAAATACATTTACTTTTTTTCTTCCTTTAATGCAAAGCACTTGTAAATGCCCTAATCTCTTTTGAAGGGGAAGGAGATACAAAGCCCCACATTCAGGCTCTGTTCTCTTCACTCTTATTACCACCACCACCACAAAAACAAGCAGGGTTGCATTTCCATCCCATTACTTCTGTTCGACTTGCCCAGCACAGCTACTGCAGTAGTCACCAAATGAATCCACATCTAGTTAGCTCAGCTTCAAGAAATGCAAGATCATGGTGCTGAAATACCAACTTGATCAATTTAAATACGACAGTAACATTAGTTAAAAGGCTTATAGTCCTTTAAAATATACTGAGTGTAAAACAAAATTTATTATTACTATGACACTACAATTCAGGGCAAAAATGCTGCTATGACAGATCTGTAATGAATAAATGAAAAGCAATGTGCTTTTTGGTGTAATCTCCTTTGAAGTAGACATTAAATTATTAAAGATGTTTTCAGTGTATACATCAATCAAATCATCCCCAGAAGGAACACTGGCTTTTACATCCATGCACACACACATAGATAAAATCTATACCATCATGAGGGCCTGCAAAGAAGAAAAACAGCCCTCTTCTACAAGAAGGTGGATGTCCATGGTGGAAGGGAGCTATTCCTTAGGATAAAGAGAAATACAAGAGGCAAAGTCAGTGACTTGAACACTTCCTCAATCCCCTTCCTTCTTTTCTTGCTATAGAAAAACCATTGAAGAGGAATCTGGTAACCCTCCCACAACCCAGAACTGCCACCCACCCCTAGCACTAGAACTCTCACAAAAGAGGATTCGCTCAGGCGAATGGGATTCTTTGAAAGCCACCAGCAAGACTATGCTTCTCACATCTCACAGCTAGAACAGCTCTGTCCTGAGAGCTGGGGCATGAGCTAAAGAGCTATATGCAAAGACAGACACAGAAAATCACATATTGTATGATTTATTTCTATAAAACATTCAAAAAAGGTAAATCTATAAAGACAAAAAGCAGATTAGTGGTTACCAGGCTTGGGGAGAGGGGAGAGGAGAGAGGAAGAGTGGAGAGTGACTGCTGAACAGGTATGAGGCTTCCTTTCGGGCGATGAAATGTCTTGACACTAGATAGAAGTAATAGTTACACAACATTGTGAGTGCACTGAATGTCACCTAATTGTATATTTAAAAATGATTAATGGTTTATTTTATGTTATGAGAATGTTACTTCAATTATATCCAAAACTTTTGACCATTAGGTACTTATGTATCTGGCCACCTCTCTGTGTCTACTAAGGTACCCAAAGACTGTGTCCCTTAACTTAGGGGCCTGGGGTTATTTCCCTGCTTTACTCCACAATCAGACTCCTGATAGCCACCTTACTTGCTTCCAGTATAAAAAAGCTTCCCTTCACAAAATGTGTGATTTTTGGTAGTAGGTCAATGTTAGTGTTGAATAAATGCGGAAGCCGAATGAATAAACTGACAAAGAAATTTGAAACATCAGCTTACTTAAAATTGAAATACAGAAAGTGCTAGAAAAATACTTATTAGATAGCTATATTCTGTTTTAATAATGGGTTCCCACTCCCCTTCCTACCCCCACAAAAAAAAATTTCTATTTCTTCAAAATTCCCAAGTAGTTCTCATCCTCTTTCCATCTGGCTGAACCTGCCTGAGTGCCCGGCAAAGTGGCAACAGTCACAGCTGGAGCCACACCAGTGTTAGCTCTTCAAGCAAGGGCTGTCACGTGCACAGCAGTCCATGTTCCACCCTGCCTCAAGGAGCCTCACACGGATCCTCATGTTCACAACTTATATGGAGAAAGGAGCAGGGGTACCAGAGGAAAAGGTAAAAGTAAGAAATTACAAATTCAGTTTGAGGGAGTGAGGAAGGAAGAAGAGAAACAAGAAGAAAAAGAACCTTTTCCAGCACCCAGTTGCACTGACCATCCTTCTATAGTCCAGGGAAGCAGGGCTCCCACACATGACTCCGCCTCCCCTCCCTGCAGCAGCCAGTTCTCACGTGGTCCCAAGGGACTGTGTTCATGCCCAAGGAAAATCACTGGGCAGGGGTTTTTGTCTGGACAAGATTATGTCTTCTGAGGTTTTCTGCAATGGGGATGTCAACTAGAGATAAAAACTTTATGCTGTGCAATTTGAGGCACCTGTGGTCTGGTGGTTATGCTACAGCTTTGAGTCAGAGAATTCACCTCACCTGGTCTCAGAGTCCCCTTTGGAATTTGAGGATATTAATGACCTCACAGGACTGTGGTAAGGCCCAAATGAGACCATGCACATAGAAGACAACCGTAAACCGAACAAGCTATATATACTCATATATGTTTATTATTGTTGTCACTCCATTCTTCTTGCTATTGAATAGAAGGACCTGAGAGGTTGTCTGATAAAACATTATAATACAGGATTTGTACTAATGAAATTGTAAACCAGTGGGCCACTTAAAGTCCTAGCCCTTCTATATTTCATGAAAACAGACAAAAAATGTTATCAAGACACTTAACAACTATCTTGCCCTTATTAACACAGTTAAAATGCATGCTGATGTTCAACTTCTGGTCCATTAGACTACTAGGTGTGATTCACATAAACTAATCATCAAAACTAACTGTAACTCATCTTACGTTTATTCTTGGCTTCTGAGTTCCCTAGCATGTATTTTCACAACAAATTTAACACCCAATAGTTTTTTTTCTCTCTGAACTGCTATCTGTTCTTAAAAGGAATACAAATGTGCCAGAAAGAGACACCAAACAAGGTTGATTTACATAAATTAGTGTATGGACTTAAGTAGCACACAACTGCCTTCAGTTGGAATGACAGGTTGGCAGTAGCCAGTCAGGGGTATAATAATGACAGACATTTAGGCAGCACATTATGCATCTGAAATCACTTCCATATCTATTTGCTCTTTATAACTTGCCAAGTACTAGGGCAGGCATGAGTGGGAATTTGAGCCTGAAGAAAATTAAGCAACTTGCCAAGAGATATAAGACCAGTGGGTGACAACATCTTTCATTTATGTCATAAAAAAATAAAATAAACAAAAGTTCCAATAGAAAGACAGTGGTCCTGGTAGTTTATAATCTGGGCATCATGGAAACCAGTCACTTACAAAGCACGCCCTGATCCCCAACCCACAATACATGACTAATAGATGGACAAGGCAGAGGGACTGGCTGTGTCAAGCTGGGTTCCAAGTCTCTGCTTCTCCCTTCTGTACTAGTTGCTGCCTGTCTCTCTTACAGACATAAAAAACTGACTCTGTTTCCTGATTATTATTTTCTGACTTATTAGGCAGCATCAAATCAGAGACAAAAGCCATTTTCTCATTGTTTAGGCCTGAATTGTGTCCCCTCAAAATTTATATGTTGAAGTCCTAACTCCCAGTAAGTACCTCAGAATGTGACTTTAAAGGGGTAATTAAGTTAAAAATGAGGTCATTAGAGTAGGCCCTAATCTACAATGACTGATGTTCTGATAAGAAAAAGAGATTACAACACAACCTGTACAGAGTAAAGACAACGTGAAGACATAGGAAGATGATGCCATCTAGAAGCCAGGGAGAGAGATTTTAAAAGAAACCTACTTTGATGACATCTTGATCTCAGATTTCTAGCTGCCAGAACCATGAGAAAATAAATTTCTACTGTTTAAGCCACCCAGTCTGTGATATTTTGTTATGGCAGGCCTTCAAACCCTTACCATTATCTTCTGCCTCCCCCCACACATTCACATTTATATGCATATCCTTTCCTCTCTCTCCCCCTGTCTTCCCTCCCCCCTATTTCCTTAAAAAGCCCTTTGGCACAGCCTAGCGAAGTCAGGTTCCTCATGAAGGTGAGAGGGCTGTCTGAATGTGGCTGAGCGGGAAGGCCAAACCCAGCCCTCCTTTCTGTGACAGCAGTACTGCGGGAGAGGCAGGCGAGTGCTGTCCTCTGTGGAAGAAGCTGGAAAGTGTCCTGGCCGCTTCCCCTGCCCCCAGAATGCTCTCCTTCCCCTCTGTTAGATGTACCTTCCTTTCTCCAGTAAGCCTTCCTGACTCCCTCCAGTCAACTGTGCCCTCATCACACCTGTCAGGTTTCCTTAGTACACTCTAATCACAGTGTGTGGTTCTTCTCTATTCAGGTGTGGTAAGAAAATGGTGCACATGGATTGCTATCAAGTAGACACTTCAAACAATGTTTGGAATAATTATGAAATAATGGGGAAATAGCCTTGGCTCTATAGAAACTTCTAGAGACAAGAGCTCCTTCATATCATCTTCAGGTCCGTCACCGTATTTACCATGACATTGTGTTATTTGATGTCTTAAATTAAACACAAATGTACCTCCCACAGATAAAAGCCAGCATATGTGCCCTTCGGGACATACAGATGATAATGACAGGCTCACATTTTTGCACACTCTCCAGGTAATACATGGTATTAAGTTGTATGCACCTCATATGCATAATCATATTTAAACTAACCTCACAATTCTTTGAGGTAAATACTGTTATTATCCAAATTTACAGATAAAGAAAAAGGCATAAACTTCTCCCAAATCCCACTGATTTGTCCAAAATTGACAGAGGAATAGGAACTCCTTTTTGACCACTGGAGTTTAATAACTCTTTTCCCAAGATAATGTATAGAGCAATACCCCCAACTCAGTATGATGCTAAATAGTTCCTTCCAACTGGTGTCCTCTCAGCCAGTGCTTCCCCATCACCTGGGGATCTTGTTAAATGAGGATTCTGAGTCAGCAATTCCAAGCCTCTGCATTTCTAACAGATCCCCAGATGACCCTTTGCATGGTAAAGCTCTAAACCACATGTAAAATAAGATGGTCATAAAAACTGCCACTTCAAAAAAGTATTCTTCCTTAAAATTTCTAATTGTAGTAATGCCTTAACATAATCCCTCTTCAAATAAAGATTGTATTTTTTATCTAAAACTATAAATTTTGTTGAAATCTGGAAGAAAATAGGATTGATTGTTGACAGAATGATGTTTGGCTGTAAAGACAAGACTATTAGATATATTCTAAGTCCATCGCTATGTTACTGTTTACTAAGACTCATGTTATAAAATAGAAACATATCATTGCAGAGACAATAAATCAGGAAGATATTTTTACCTATGCTTAAAGTCTTCTGCCATGACTGTCAAATTTTGGCTAGTTTGTGACTACAATTTAAACAGAACCAGTTTTCAGGTAGAAATCATTTCTCCAAAGAGTGCATCCATCCTCTGGCATTTCAGGAGTAGCTCATGCCTGTGAGTAATTGTGGAATGCTACATTCTACAGTAAGCACAATTCTTGTGTTTCACTGGAGTCAAGAAGGGGTATCCATTATATTCTGTTCTATATCCTTACTAAACTGAAGTACATAATAGCAAAATAGTGACTGCAGAAGTCATCTAGATGATTCCAGCCTCATTGCCTCTCTAACATCAAGAACATCAGAGCACAACCAAATTAACAGACATATTACACATATGCACAATTACAGGTACTATGTGCCCTTAACGAGAGGTTTTCGTAAGACCTCTATGAAGTCTTTTTCTTTTTTGAGACTTTTATCTTATTTATCACAAGCAATTACTATTAATATGTATTAGAAAAGTGACAGCAGATTTTCTCTTTAACACCAACATTGGCATTTCAGATGTCTTTGCCTGAGTTTGCCTACTTGTGTATCTTACTATTTATTTTGTGAGGAACCCTCTGAGAAAACAGTTGATTTGTATGGCAATACAGAAAAGGTCTGGAAGCTATTATCACTGGCTACATCCTTACAGGGATGGCTCAGGGGAAACCATAGTATTCAGTTTTTCTAGAGAATATGTGTGTAGTTACTGAGATTAACTCAGGATTCCTGATTGATATGAGAAAAGAAGATGGAATATGGAAATAAGCCACAAAATATCAAAAGCATCAGTTATTTGAAGGTATTTTCACAGACAGATGGAGCTGCTCAAATGTTTTACACTTTAAGATCATACTCCTGACAATAATAGCAGTCCCAAAAATTAGAAATGGAAAAGACATATAAACACAGACTATAGCCGATGTCCCGCCCATGTTAAAGTACACACAGGTGTTTCTTATATTTACATCAGAATTCCCTGAGTAATGTATTTTAATATTTAAGACCTTTGCTATCTGAGATAACAGCTCAAGTTCGAACTTTCCAGTCAAGACATCCTACTTAATCACCCTACCCTGTCCATTCCCACCTGTCAGGTCTTCCTCCCTGGGCCTAGAAACTGGAGCTCAAAACTGCCCCCTCAAACAACAAGACTATTTTAGATGTCCACTTCTCTGTGTAACATTTGCTATACTTGAAATCTGGTAAGAGTGAGCACATTACAGGGTATGGGTGGAAAGTGTTGAGGTGGATTTTATGACACAGTTGTTGAAAGTACAGAAGTTACCGCACCTGTTTTCATTTCTGTCCCCATGGAAACTAAAATCATCTCCTATCCAATTTCAATGAGGTGTTTTGGAATAATCAGTTTCAATTTTTCATTATTACCAAGTACTGCTTCCTGCTTTCAGCTTGCAGACTTACTCTCACAGAGGGGAAGAAAGGTTTATGCACAGTTTAAAGTGCAATGACCTACAGAAAGTGAGGCTGTGACTCTGTAAGGGCACAAGTAACGTGATGCTCAGGCCAGCTACATGCTGTGAGCTAGCTCACCCAGGCCCTTTCAAGCTCCACAAGTTCCTGCAACACCCCTATGAGAAGATATAATACATTGGAGACTTGGATTAGATAGCAAGGGAATATTTAGTCATTAGAAAAAAATCCCCACTAAGTTTTCTCACTTTAGAAGTAAACACTGATTTTCTTTCACTTACATCAAAATTCCCTAAAGGCTACAGTTTAATATTGAGTATCATTTCTACCAATTAGTCACAAACCTACAATCATGATATCACACAAAGCTTGATGATGTACACAGAAATTAAGAAGCCAGATCATCCTCACCTCCACTCCTCCAGCTGTGTGTGATGCTTACAGCACCAAACATGAACATGATTCACTGACAGGCTATAACTAGAAGATAAAGAATGGTGGCAGCACTGTTCATGCATTACTCCTTGCAGTTCAGGAAAGGCAGTAAAGGCTGAGTGGCCCTCTACACAGATGGGATACGTTGCTATGTATAGGATAGTAAGTCCCTAATCTCCTCATTTCCCTCCTTGAGGTGATCAGAAAGAGTACCAGACTGGAAGCCAGGAGCCCTGCACGTCTATGCAGACTCCCTCATCAACAGCTGTCTTAGTGGGAAAGTGGCCTTCCTCACTATGGAGCTTTGTTTCTTTAATGGTGAAGCAAGGAGTTTGAACCAGCTTCTCTTCTGGTTCTAAATATCCTATAATTCCTATTCTAATAAATACTTTTCATTGAAGCAGAGTTAGGGGTCTGACAGAGGAAGTGGACTCCTTTGTCTTTCTGTGTATTCCAATATATATGAGAAAGTAATACATGTAAGCTCTCCATTTAGCTTGCCTTTCATGAGAGAAGTTGTAAGTGACCGCTGATTTTCCATAAGTGGCAGGTAGAGCAAGTGATGAGACCAGGGCGTGGAGAACAAAACTATGTCAATGGGCATATTTGGATTTCAAACCTCCTGTTGCTGGTTATGTAGCCTCTAGGCTGCAGATTTTTAAAAATAGCATGTGTAGAGCAGTAATCACAAACTCAAATGCCTCCCCCCTCAAGGCTGGGAAAATAACATAAATGTGATTTCAGGACAGGGGTTTGATAACAGGGAGTGCTGCAGTCCATGGTGAACTGAGGAGTACACGGCCTGCTAAAGAGATTCAGGAATGGTAAGCCCTGTGTGAGCCAAAGACGACTCTCTCACAGGAGACCTGGTCACAGGCCGCCCGTTTGCCATCCCCTGTGTAGATTCTAGGAAGATGAATTAGTATGAAAGTGATTTCTGGTGAAACACAGAATATTGAACAAATGTAGGGGTTTTTTTCTCACTCCTTTCTGATACCCCTCTAAATACTGATACTGAAATTGGAGGTCTACCAACCAAGTAGCAAAAACCAGTCACCCTGCCCTGAGATTCCCCAATCTGATGAGCTCTGCCTATGCACACACAGTGTCTCTACTGCTTTGTGCTAAAATCTAACAGATATAGAGTTCAAATTCATTTCATGTTACATGAAAAATAAATTTCAATTTTTTTAAACTAACCAAACAGACATAGAAATCCTCTGACATGGAGATGGACATCAAAACATAGAAAGAAAAAAGAAATTCAGAAGAAATAAAAATAATATCTAAAGAAGAAAGTTTAAAATAATATATCAATCTTTGTAAAGATAAGGCATGATATCACATCCAAAAAACAAGAATAGGATGCTATAAAAAGGAATATTCAGAGAACATAAAAGATCTTTTAGAAATTAAAAATATAATGACTGGAAAAATCAACATATGGAAGATAAACACTGAGGTTTTTAAGTTTAAAAAAAGATTAGAAAATAGAAAAAATATCCACACATATGAAAAGTAAGAGAAGCAAGTATAGGATGAGTCCAGAAGAGTCTATATCCAAATATTTGTTTCAGAAAGAGAGAAACAAAGAGAAGAAAGTTATCAAAGACATAATTCAATTTTTTCAAGAATAAAAAAGCTCATTATACATCCAGTCCTATAAGCAAAAAACCTGCACCAAGGCACAGGTTTGGAAATTTTCAAACAAGAGCCTAAAGGCTTCCGGGTAGTGAAAAGGGGTTGTTTTTGAGGGCTCAGGAGACAGAATGGCACAAAACTTTCCCAACCACCATTGTAGATGAGAAGGACAATTGAGCAACACTTTAAAATTTCTGAGAGAAGTGATAGCTAACCTAGAATTTTATACCTAGTCAAACTTATAGTTGGGTTTAATAGAAGAAAGAGACATTTTCAGACATGCAAAGTTCCAAACAAATTGTGTCTTCTATGAAGGTGTAACCAACAAAGAGTAAGATACAGAATCTGAGAAACAGAGGGTCCATCCACTGGGGAAACAAAGTAAATTCCTGAAATTATGGTGAAGAAAAATACCAGGATAACCCTGAAAAGCAGATCTACAGAACGTTAACCAGCTTGAGGCAGATGACTGAAGGGCTTAAAAGATGAAACAGATTTCAGTATCACTACATATGCCTGAGTACACCAAGAGGATATCTACAGTTCTGGCAGAGTTTGGAAATGGCATGGTAATAACTACACACATACACAAAAACTAAGCAAATAATTTTAAAAAAATACTACAATAGGGAGGAGGAATAGAGTTATGCAAGAAAGGAAATGTACGCAGAGTATACTATACTGGTACTATTTTATGCTCAGCAAAGAATAACACTGTCCTTACACAGCAAAAATAATGTAGTTTAAATACTGACTTAGCCAAAAATCATTATGAAATTTAATGCAAAGAAAAAAGGGGAAAGGTATGTGTGTGAGGTTTTTTGTTCATGTGGCCTTATTTGGGGATGGGGGATGGGAAAGAGCTGGTGGAAGATCTAAATAATCATCTTGCATAGCCACTGAAGTTAGTAAGTAGTGTCTAAATTTGAAGACTAAAATCAGAAAATGTATCTTGTCAAATTTGAGATGTCACCAGTTGAAAGGATCTTTATTGTTCAAATAGGTTACCTCTGTGGGGAAGGCACCCAGGTGGGGAGAAGTAGAACAGGAGGTCACCGTTGCTGTTATCATCTTTGTTGAACTGGTTGACTTTTAAAAATATTATGTGTGTAATTTGGATTAAGAAGTTTTAGATAAATAGGAAAACAATATATATCACAACCTATGATTTAAAAAAGAAAAAAGCTTTCACTGCTCTGCTCCAGTGCTCATGACACCGACTTAAGTGCTATCTGATGAAACTAGGGTAGAAACGTTTGCCAGTTCTCACCGTTGTGCTGCTCAAAACCACTGCAAACTGTTGGCGAATGCCATAAAACAATCCAAAACCACCATCAGGTTATTGTCCCCATCTTGTGCTCTCTTCAGTCAAACGGCACAAAATCTAAAACATAACTGCTTATTTGCCTATTTTATAGGTATTTATTTGCCAGTGTTTCTGAAATGCTAAATTCCCTGTCCTAATCCTCACTTATTAGGGGAGGTCTACATGAATATAATAGAACAGGCTCATTTCTTGCTTCCTTAACTTGGAAAAGCATCATCTTATAAATATAGCATGATGTCACACGAGTCGTCAGTGCCAGGATACAGCCGTAGGTATTACTGAGTTGGGAACCTGCCCCACTGCTTTTGGACAACCAGATTGATTTGGGATGTGTGTGGTACTCTAATAATAGTACCAAATTCTTATTAGACCTAAACTGTTCCCTAAGAAAAGATATTTGTTTTGACCTTTCTGAATATGTCAAAGGTTGTGACATTCTTCAGTTTTCCATGAGTTTTGAAAGTATCGTTAACTTGTCTCTGAAAAATAAAGAGTCTCAACCTTGGGACAGAGTTCAGACTCTTTCTTGGGTGGAATTTATCCGAAATGCCCAATTACACACACTCACACACACACACCAACACATGTGTTAGCTGATGCCAGCGGAGGCTAGCGAGGACTGAAAAGTCTGAAATTTTACCCCACTTGCCAGCTAATGCACTGGCCTACCACCATGGTGTGGGTGCTGGCAGAAGGCATAAGACTCGTGGGTCAGAGACAGGACTGCACTGCTCACAGCAACGTCAGTAATGAGAGCATCACTGCTTGAACTGGAGTCCCAAGAACCCATTCCCCAGGGCAACGTGAAGGGAGCTAGATGATTCGACAGTGGTCTGCATTTCAGGGGGAAAGCCCCATGCTTAGAGAGCCCAAGTCTTTTGTTATCAAATACTTTTATTGTGGTAAAATATACATAACATAAAATTTGCCATTTTAACTAGTTTTGAGTATACAATTCAATGGCACCCAATTTTCCATAATGGATAGTGAACCTGCCTGACTTTTGTACCATATGGAGACATTACCTGTATTATAGTAGACAATAACAAACCTCACCTTTTCTTTACAGCAGGATTTCTCAATCTCAGCACTACTGACACTTTAGACTGGACAATTTTGTGTGTGTAAGGGCTGTCATGTACCAGGATGTTTTGGCAGCTTCCCTGGCTGCTTACCTACTAGATTCCCTCAGCTATAACAAGCAAAAATATCCCCAGAAATTGCCCAGATCTCCAAATCTGGCTCGGAGTGACTACTCCAGAGAAAGTCACTATCCCTGTTTTTCAAGCCTATTCACTGTACTTAAAAAGGCAGACCAGAACAAAGGCAATTAGTACCTCTGCTCACAAGGTATAGAGAAACACAAGACCTCTATAGTGAACTACGTCCCAACAGAGGTCTTGATATTTACTTCTAAAAGTTAATCTGCTTTTCAGGCACAGCTAAATTACGTGTCCAATTTGCACATAACATTTACACACACACACACGCACGCACACACACACACACCCTTCTTCATTGAAGTTACAACATAAACCATTCAGAGGTGTCAAACTCATTTTCATGGGAGGCCACATCAGCCTCGCCATTGCCTTCGAAGGGCCAAATGTAATTTTAGGACTGTGTAAATGTAACTACTCCTTAACTAGGGGCAAGGAGCTCAGCACTGCTGCCGGGTAGAAATAGTGTGCCGGGTGGATAAAACAAGGTGGAGGGCCGGATTTGGCCTGTGGGCCTTGTGTTTGCCACCAGTGACAGGAAACCAACTCAAAGAAGTTAACTAGGAATAGCCCAAAAGGAAGTGTAAGTATATTTGTATCTGAGCCAAGTTGTATACAATAAGTACATTTCCTTTCTTACACAAAAATTTTGATCCCTGGGTTAATAATTGTTTCCTCATCTCTGTTTGTTTTTCACATTTGATACTCTTCCTCCGTGTCACTCAAGTGCTTTGAGGTTAAACAGACCTGCATTCAAATCCCAGCCCCTTTATTTGACACTACAGTCTTGGACAACAAATTCCACCTATATAAGCTCACTTTCTTCCTCTAAATAAAATGGAAATAATAATAAAACCTATTTCACAGGGTTGTCACCACAATTATACAAGATAAAGGTAGGACTAAGTAGGTCCCACTCAGTAGGAGACTACTGACACTCAGTAGGTCCATAATGAACAGCAACTATTGTTCCATGAGGATCACCATTGAGATCACATCCCTACTGTTGATGTTAATATAATGGACCTTAATTTCTCCACACTCTCACTTGGTTTTTCACAATATTTATAACATAGTTGCTTAGGACATAGAGCTAACGGTCACCATATCATACAGACAATGGCTCTAAGCCCTAACAAGATATGCAGCTCATGCCAACCACAGGAGCTAGACAATCCCCACTCTATCACACATGGAGTCAAAGAAGAAAGTAATTCTGGTCCTTTATTACCTAGTTTTATCTCCTTCAAAATGACATCAATTAGTTGATACTGCTCAGCTATTACCAATCTGTCTAATCAGTCTCTCTAGCATACTTGTATTATAATAAGTTAGCACTCTCCAGTCAAATAAGAAATCCAGTTCTGAGGACACGTGTCCAATGCTGCTCAGCTATTGTCAGCGATCAATGCCCCTGCCAGCCACCCTAACTTGTGATCATCAAACTTACCAGTAGAGAAATACCTATCACAGATTCCACAACTCATTAAATGATTAACAAAGAGATCTCTCTTTTGGTAATAATGCTATGGTTTTTTTCTCGGTATTTGGCTTTTTGTCTTTGGAATATAAATTACTTTTGGTTTAAGCATCTATTAGTTGTGGTATATACATCTCTTCTTTGACTTACAATATTTAATTAGTTTCACAGGAGGCTTAAAATTCCATTTAACCTCAGGAAAAATATCTATAACTGGAGTTTATAAAAAATTATTAGTTGCAGCTAATCCTGGATAATAAATTGGATTTTTGAAATCTGCGATTGTTGACACACCAGGCTTTCCATCGGGACAGTGATGCTTACAGAAAATGTCTGTGGAATAATCAAGCAGCAACTGCACTGACACCCTGTTAAGACAAACACAATTGAGAAGGTCATCTATGGAATTAGCTGGATTGTGAAAGTTGCTTTTTAAAAGGAATCATCACATAGTAGTTAGAGAACAAGTGGCAATTCCTAGTGACTTCTCATTCTCTTGAGCCTGGGAGTATGATTTTCCCTCTTCACCTAAACTCCCATCCTCCACTCAGGACTGTAAGAAACCTGGTTGAATTGTATGAAAAAGTCTGACTGATTTATTTCTGGCATCATTTAGCCAAAATTAATATTACTCAGTCCCTTCCATAAGCACATGTGCGCATGCACGACACACATCCCCCCCCACACACCCCGGGCAGTGTCCCGCTGGCCTAGGAAATAAAATCAATACACATGCAGCAAACATTTGAGTTGCATTTATATAAGCAATTACTTTATGACAGAATTCCAACCGCCACAACTTCAAGGAGGCTAAAGAAGAAAATACCATGATATTTTAAAAATAAAACTACACAACAAAACCCTGCTTCTCTAATGAGGGACTTTTTTTGTAGATAAAACCCCAAGCCAATATTATTTTTTCTGTATCAAGCTTTCTCCCTCTTTATATCTCATACCTAACTCCAATCCACTAAATTCTTCAATGTTCTTGTTAAATATATATCATTGTTCATAATAATAATTTAAAAATACTCCATTAAAATGGCTATTCTTTGTGGGAATACTAGGAAGAACTGAAGGTGTTGTTTGTGTTTTTAAGGTTTTCCGTCACACTGCACCTGAGAGGTTTAACCAACATGTGCACAGAAACAGCACAGAGCAGATAACATAAAACTTGAAATAAAAATAGTGGTAATCCCTTCACAACAGCATGGATGGAACTGGAGAGCATTATGCTAAGCAAAATAAGCCAGGCGATGAAGGACAAATACCATATGATCTCACCTTTAACAGGAACCTAATCAACAAAACAAACAAACAAGCAAAATATAACCAAAGACACTGAAATTGAGAACAGGCTGACAGTCACCAGAGGGGAGAGGGGAGGGAATTTCAGGGGAAAACGGGAAGGGTTTAGAGCAACAAGTATAAAGGACACATTGACAAAAACTAGGGGGGATGGACATGGGAGGGAGGTGGGGAGGGCTGGGATGGTGGGCCTGGATGGGAGTAAAAGATAGAAAACTGTACAAGAACAACAATTAAAATAAAGGAAAAATATATAAAAAATAAAAATAAACACAGGAGTATGAATAAAAAAATAGTGGTAATTGGCATACATATTTTTAAAGGTATGGTGATTACCTGATCCACTGGAATCTCAACTTGAGTATCTTCATCTTCTTGGACTTCTGCTGCCCCCCGTGTTTCAGATCTCTCTGCTCCAGCTTTGAAAATGCCTTCATCTATCATTTGAGACAAATACACAGTGAAATTGAAATCCAATTGTGACATCATGTGGCTGCACGTAGATATTACAGTCGAATACCTGAGGAAGATTATTTTTAGTAGGTATGTTGGTGCCCTTTGTACGCATAGGGGTTTTGTAGCCCTCTCCCCACAAGTCTTCTGCATGTTCACCGGGAAAAGGTCTAATGGCTAAAGCAAGGCCGACCCCGCAGAGAAGGGATTTGTCCCACACTCTTCCTGTACGTTGGCTCTGATTTTAATGACAAGACTGCAAAGATATTTGAATGGGAAGGACTTCACACTTATCATCTGTGTTCTTTCCTCTTATCCCTAAAACAGTGGTGATGCTTAGTGCTTTCAAATACCACTTTTATAAGTTTTTCTTTCCCAAGAGAATTCTATACACTGAATATAATGTATTGGCATGATTCTCCCTGTTTAGAGTAATACAAAAATTTTTACTGCAACAGAATCACAGAGATGACTCCACTTCTCACACAAGTTGATCTTCTATTTTGAAGATTTCCATAGGATTTTCACAATATATGTCTTAAAATCCCTAACTATCAATGTAACCTCAATCTCTAAGCTCCTTTGACTTATTTTCCTATGGAAGCAACAATAGAAATTTTCCATATTTGAAGTAGTTTGTTTTAATGTCTTACCCCTTGCTCTTCTCTTCTTCAGGCCAAGGAATCAAAGACTCACACAACCCTTTGTCATTATGTCTGCTGAATTGCCTCCAGACAAGTTTCATGAGTTAGCCACTCTCACAGAAGTTTTCTCGGTCCAATTTTTAAGGATCTCCAGGGATAGGGAATTTGCCTTGTTCTCAAGCCTCTATTATACTACTCGTTACCCCTGTAGTCTACAAAATATGCTTTTATCTTTTGTCTTAAGACCTCCTCTATTTCTCTAAAGAAAGCTTATTCCCAGAGCACAATTACTTAACCCATGTCACATAAAAACACTTCATGTTGTTAAAGAATGAGACCATTCTCAATCAAATGTAAAATACATTTTTACATTTGTTGAGGACCAGTTATAAGGAAGGCACCATGTGACACTGCAAGATAGGAAATGAGATGGAGAGTGTTCCCTGCAGTCCCCTACAGGCCCCCGAGCCCACAGAGACACAGAAACAGCCACGTGCTGGTGCCATCGTGGGGAAGAGCCACAGCCAGACCCTGCGGAGGCTGGGAAGGGTCCCCGCAGGGGAGGAGAGGAGGGAGGCGGTGGGGAGGAGGCAGATACAGCCAAACTCCTTTTGGTTCCTGACAGAAAAAATTCATTTTTAATTACTTTTTTTGTAACTTGACTGGATGATGGTTCCCCTACTCTCCTTTTTTTAAAACTAGGGATAGCAGAGCGACCCTCGCAGCTGGTTATGCATGTTACACTAATCCACATGGATGAATTCATGTTGAAGGTTATCTACAGCATTTATTTAATACCATACTGGATTTTCCTCTCCTCCAACAAAATATTTTCACTCTCTTTTTCTGCCCATCAGGTCTTGTATACTTAAGCAAAGCAAAGCAATTTTTCATTCACTAGAATTGTCTCAGTTAAATCATTCCACATGTGCATGTAAATTGCAAATATACACACATAACAGATGCACTACAAAATTATTACCTAATGGTGACTTCAGCATTGGCAGCTATTCTGGATCATCTCTGCAACCAACCATCCCCCCCGCAGGATGTGGCCCACGCAGCATGTCTAAGGATTGCGTCCTAACTCTGTTGTGTCATACAGCTGAGGACATGGGTCCAGAATGAAACAGCAGCCAAGAGCTCAGTGATACCAGAAGAAGGGATATAGAAAATAAAGCAGAGAATGGGGCGCTGTTCTCACAAGTTCAGGCCTGGAGTCAACCCAGGCCTTCACTCGGGCTCTCAGCAAAGCACCTGGAGGGACACTCCAAGGTGTGAGTCAAATAACAATCACTCTGTCCTAAAGGAGGAGAGTGAAAGGGGAAAATCCAAGCCTATAAAATTGGAGTCAAAGGGACAGGGTAAGCCAATACATGGCCCTCCATCAAATCCTGGAACTTGGAATTCAAGGAAATAATAATAGAAACAATAAAAAATAAATTCTGTTTTATTCACGTATGGAGTTCATTAACTCTGAGAATGTGCAGAGGCAGAATAAACTAATTTCAGAAAGGGTTATACAATTTATTAACTGTTACCTCCAGAATGGGTTAAAAAGGAAAATTAGGTATGTCTGACATTCATTTCTACCTTCTGAATTACCTTAGAAGACAACAATCACACTCATCCACAAAACGTTCCTTGAGTTAACCTTTAGAGACAGACGTCGGATTCAGTAGACTATAGCTTTGACCTACGTGCAGGACTTTGATAGGTGACATTTTTGCATCCAAGTGTTGCACTTTCTTTCAAAGACACTACAAAGAGAAACCTACCAACACAAAAGAAATATATTCTTAAATACCCATGTTCAATGAGATGAACAACTGTATCCAAGCAGTGCTATGAGTGGCTTGCAGATGTGTGTTACAATAAACATTTCACCAGAAAAGAAGAATAAAATTGATAATCACAAATACAATGGAATTGAAAGGGCACTGGAATGGAAAATGGCAACCATCGGGATATAAACAGAAAAGACACAATCAGCAAAGCTCAACACTGTGTACGGTGGCACAGATAGAGAACACAAAGATAAAAGGGTTTGGCTGAGGTGTGGGCGAGGTTTTATTCATCAGTGAACCGAGATGTGCGAGCCATCTTCTTCGGCAGCACAGAGACAGAAATGAGGTCAGAAAGAAATTCATGGGAATAAACGGTGAAGAAAAAAGGAAGAACAGCTAAAAAGTTACTTTGTGGTAGAAGAAAGCCTATTAGAATTTCATGTTTTACCTGTACATATTATACAAATTTAAAAAGAGTTATATGAATGACTAGGGAAAATATTTTAAATAGCACTGTCTGATTATAAGTTGTTTATATAATACATATGCATTTTAGAAAACCTGGAAGATGAACAAAATAGACATTCTTCTAATCTCATGAACCAGAGATAACAACTATATTGTGACAACTGACATTCTCTCTCTCCCTCTCTTCCCCCCAACACACACACACACACACACACACACACACACGCATGCATGCATAAAACTGGGATCATACTATACATATAATTTTTAAAGCTTTTTACCTTAAAATCACATCAGGAACATTTCCCATGTTAATGAATATTATTTTAACACATAATAAATTGCTGCACGTGGTGGTACCATACTATAATTAATGCATAATGCTGAATAATAAAAAAATAGAGGAGTTTTTTTAATCCTCATCTGAGGGCATTTTCATTTGCTTTTTTAGAGAGAGAGACAGAGGAAAGGAGAGAGAGAAAAAGATTGATGTGAGAGAAGCATCAGTCGGTTGCCTTCGTATGCACACAGAGCAGAGATACACCCACCACCCAGGTATGTTCCCTGACTGGGAATCAAACCCGCAACCTTTCAGTTATGGGGACGATGCTCCAACCACTGGGCCACAACAGCCAGTGTAAATACAGTGGATCTTTGAATACCATCCTTTCATTTAACATCATTTTGTCATAATGTTGATGAGGAAAATATAACAATTCCCAGCTAAGGCCACTGTCTGTGTGGAGTTTGCACATTCTCCCATGTCTGGGTTTTCTCCAGAGACTCTGGTTCCCTCCCAGGTCCCACAGATGCGCATGTTGGAGTCACTGGCGTGTCTAAAGGTCCCAGTCTGAGGGTGGGTGTGTATGAGTGGTGCTGAGATGGAAGGACATCTTGTCCAACACGGGTCCCACCTTGCATCTGAACCTGCCAGGACAGGCTCCGGCCACCTGAGGCCAGGAACTAGAATTGGTAGGATAGAAAATAATGATCTGACTTGTTTTTATTCAGCTTTCTTAAAAGTAGGTAGAGCTCCTATCTATCTCAATGTTTAGTATTAGAAGTGTTTGGGGTCTTTACTTAGAAGTTTGGTGATGTTTTTGTGACTAGAAATATGCCATAGGAAACTCTTGTTTCTATCAGTTAAGACTTTAATAAAATTGATTTTATTATATGTTGTTTTGCTTAAAGTTACAGGTTCCAAGAACCTATTGATGATGTTAAGTAAGGACTTACTATATACGTCATGACCTGCTGTGTAAAGGTCATTCTGGGAAACCTGAAAGGGTTGGTCTTTACAGGCTAAGCATCTTGTGTTAAGACCACAGAGACATGTGTTACGTATCTTTCCACGTGCAATGGGTTCTTTCCTGCCTTACAAGTCCTGTTTCCCAAGAGTAAGCATGGTTCATGAACACATAGTCTTCAATAAACTTGTACTGAAGTGAGACAAAAGACAAGTCGCTGTTTTAATCTCTTTCTCACGTACAGATTGATTTCCTTCCTTCTTTATGCTCTGTACAGCCCTCCAACTCACACACTCTGCCAGTCTTTAACTCTCCCTGCCATAACCTTCATGCTGACAATTAACTCTTATAAATCCTCAGCCTTGTCACTGAATTTGCCTTCTACATGACCTCAAAAGAAACCTCACCAGCCCAGGTTTCCCTCTGTCCTGTACCCTACCATCTCTGTAACTGCAATGCCCATGTGCCGAGCTCTTCTACCCACTGACGATCCTGTCACCCCTCCTCACCACGTAGCCTTCCCACCATGTGGAGAGACTTTGGTCGCAGCCCATGTGCAGTCATGACCAAGGAACATGCCAGTCACAGTACAGTGATGCTAGTTTGTCTCACGCCTCTGCCCTCAACATCTAGTTTGCTGCTTTGCCCTCGTCACTGGGTGGCTGACTGTTGGAGTCATCTTATCATGGTTCAAACCCTATTCAGATCCACAAAACGGCCTCAGGTATCCCCTCAACCCACAACTAAACAGAACCATTAGCTTCCCCAGGCTCAACTTCTCTGTCCCATGTACCTCCTTTAATGATTTCATTTTAATGATTTCTTGCACCAGTTCTGCTTCCTTCACTACAAGTCCCTTTGAGCACAGGCCATAACTTTTGTCTTTTTAAGTCCTGTGCCTGGCACAGTGCCAGCCACCAAACAGGTTTTGAAAAAAATGTATGTTTTAAAGAACCTAATATACAAAACATTACATAAACACCAAATTTTTGGCATTGTTTAAAAGTGTTATTTGTAATAGAACCTGTATGTGTACATACTTCATCTAGGACCAAGATCAGTGACCAAGATTCACATAATGTTCAAAATTATGTGAATATTCAATATGAAAGTTCCAAGGCAGGCCTTAACACCACAAAATTAAAATTATTAAACGCTAAAGAGTTGCCAAGAAGACCAAATTAAAATGGAAAAGAATTTGAACAATACAGTAAGAAGATGCTCGCCTTCTGTTGGTGCCACAGTACAGAGCAACCAAGGAAACACTCTGAGGAAGAAGGCAAAGATAAAACATTAAAAATTCAAAAGCCCTGCTTGCAAGGATAGATTCCACAAGAAGTTTGCAAAAATATTAAGTCTTTCATCAAGGGCAACATTATTCGAGCACTTCAAAACCTTACCACTTTCTCTTTATTATTACTGCTAATAAACTTGCACTATAAATTGGTGAGTTTAGATCATAATGGAAATTGTTATGTGCAGTGGTTGTGTAGTTATCACCATAGATACTTCAGACATGGTAACTACAACACATCGGGGAAGATACCACCTGCAGTAGGGGGTTTAGCTCCAGTGGAACATGGAATCAGCTTTAGCATCACTGTCTCCATCCCTCACCCACACACTTTCTCCCAGACTTTCTAAACCAACCTCTGCGGCAGCACCCCACAAGGACTGCTGCTGTCAAAATGAGCAGCGACCACAATGTTCACCTTCACGTTTACATCTTTCTCAATCTCTCAATCTTTCAGCAGCTTTTAACACAGGCACTCTGTATGTGTGTATGTGTATCTGTGCATGTGCACGTTTCTGACTATCTCTCCATTTCACTCTCCTGGTTTTAGCAGATGCTTCTTCTCAGTCTCCTTGGCCAACCCATCTTCCTCTGTTCAATTTCTAAGAGTTGGACAACCCCAGAGCTGCATCGTGAGTCTACCTCACTATTTATACACTCTCATTAATAACCTCATCAAGATCATGGTTTGTACTCATCAATATGCCCATGATGCTCTAATCTATATCAGCCTCTTCATAGATCCCCAAAACTTATATATCCACTTGTCTAATTTGATGTCTCAACTTGGATGTCTAACAGGCATCTCAACCTCATCATGATCAAAATAGAACTTTGGTTCTCTACCCTAAACCTCATCCTCTATATTCTCATCCCAGGAAGTGTCACCACCACTCAATCCTGAAATACGGGAATTATCCTTATTTCCATCTTGCTCTCACTCCCTGCATATATTCCATTGCTGCCTTATCAAGTCAATCTCCTTTTAAATATATCCCAAATCTGAAAATATCATTTCCATCTCCTTCATCAACGTGGTCTAATCATCATTATTTATTGGTTGGGCTACTTGCAACAGCTTACAAATTAACGTCTCATTTTCACTCTTGCTATCCTGTAATTCATCCTCTGTAGAGTAGCCAAGTGATGTTAATAGATTTTTTAAAATATTTAGAAATTCTCTAATGTCATTCCTCATACATTGACTTCAAGTTTCTTACCATGGCTTACAGAGATGTGATCTGGCACTTACCTCCCTCTTGTACCTCATTTCATTACACTTTCCCTTGGGCCATTAAACTCCAGCTCCATTCTGTTTCTTCAACAGAAAACTCCCTCCTATCTTATGGCTTTGTACTTCTTACACTCTTGCCTGGGATGCCCCCCTCCCTTTTCTTACATGATTGGCTGTTCCTTCTCATTCAGATCTCAGGAAACCCTCCTGATTCCATTTCCAGTAGCCAGGCAGTCATTCATATTGCTCTGTTGTAATTCTCTACCTAGCATATCATATTATCTGATATCTTCCTTGTTAAGTTGGTGTTTTAGTATTTGTCAGTCTCCACCAAGGAGTGAGCTCCAAGAGGACGGGCAGCATGCCCGCATCGTTCACTGTCCTATCCCCAGTATGTAACTCAACACACAGGTGTTTGAAAGGTATCTGTTGAAAGAATGAAGAACAGATATTCAAAATATTTGCTGCAGTGAGGTAGAATGTAAGGAGCACAGAAGTTGAAGCCACTAGCCCACTCCATTAATTCTTCATGCTGTGGGGGTTTCACCTCAGTCGGGACACACTTGGCAATACAACATTTGGATGAGTAGGGGGAAAAGAGGGTTGAAGTAAAAGAAGACTGGAGTACAACCTACACAGGGATCAACAACTCACTCTGTGTGGTAGATAAAATAGTAGCTCCCCGCCCCACCCAAGATGTCTACATCCTAATCCTCAGAAATTATGAATATGTTACATTGTATGGCAGACGTGAATGCAGGTTGCAGAAGAAATTAAGTTTATTAATTAACTGATTTTGAGATGAGGAGACTATCCTGGATTATTTGTGGGGACCTAATGTGATCACAAAGGTCCTTATAAGTTAAAGGGAGAGGCAGGAGAGTCAGTGTCAGAGTGATTGACTGGCCATTGTTGGCTTTGAAGATGGGAGAGGCCATAAACCAGGGAATGGCCAACAACCTCCACAAACTGGGAAAAGGCAAGGACACAGATGTTTCCCTTAGAGACTCCACAAGGAACACAGCCTGGCCAGCATCTTGACTATATAGCCAAGCATGGACCATTTTGGAATTCTGAGTTCCAGAACTGCATGATAGTAAGTTTGTGTGTTGTTTCAAGTTACCAACTTTGGGGTAATTTGTTACAGCATCAATAAGAAATATCTTGCACCCCAAAATTATGGTCTACAAAGAATATTGAGGGCAGTAGTCACTGCAGATCTTCTTTCTGACTCCTGCAGATACTTGCTGGGCAAGGACAGACAGCTGGACACCTCTGCTCCCTCCTCCTCCACTGTTGTTACTTCCCTTTGTTCCCCCTACAGGGTGCAAAACCCATCCCCACCCCCAGACACGCACACGCCTGCCTGAAGAAAAGGGGTTAGATTTTTTAAAAGCTCCCCTCACTCTAAAACCCTTGTAGTAAAAGCTATTTGCTAATAAACTAAAAAGCAAGGATAAATTTGATGCATGATACTGCTCTCATTCAATCACTACACCGAGGATCAAATGGAATGCTTGGAAGCACCCTGAACCCAAATGCAGCTGAAACCTTTTCTTCTTGAGTCATGAATAGACTCTTTAGAGTGTATTACATAGTAAAGCAATAACAAACACTCTAATAAAAATAAAAATGCTCCTCAATTATTTCTCACTTACCCCTTATGAATTTTATTGCCTAAAAATTGAAAGCAGAGCTGCTGAGGTAGGGCTGTCATATCATTACTGTGTAGTTCCTAATAAATATGAAACTGTTTCCCCCATATAAATGGAAAACAAATGCTTGTGCTTTTTTAGCTTTTCTGCAGCTAGAACAACTGAAATAAAAGCATTTCCTAGTTTCAATGCATTGGTATTGCAGCTTAGTAACATTATAATACTTCAATATTCTCAAGTAAGAAAGTTACCAAATAATTAACTTATGATATATTTATGTAATTGATGATAATCAGTGATTCAGTCTCAATAATTTTATGCAAATAACACCTTCTTATCAGAATTATGAAATATTATTTTCAGTATTATTAAACTATATTTAATATGTTCAGTGTTTTAAACTAGTTGAAACTTATCAGGATAAATAAGATTTAGAAAATGACAAAATAATGCCTGTTCTGAATACTTTATACCAATACTAGATAGCTATTAAGTGGAAGCTCTATATGTAAACAAGAACATTTAATGTGACTATAAACATTTTATTTTTATTATGGTTTACTATTGAGACTGGTTTACGAAAATATTACATTAAAAACCAAACTGTTAATTTTAGAAAGCAGCTCATTAAATTCAGTAGATTACTGAGAAAAATGTGGGAAACAAGGAGTTTATGACTTTCAGCTATAATACTTTAAGAAAAACAAAATATTTAGATCTATTTACAAGGAAAATCATACCCTCTTTATAAGTGTCTTCTATGTTACCAGAGGCAAAATTAAAATTAAAATTGGTAAGAATGTGACATAAAAATGAATTTCATTAGCTAATATTAATGTAAACTACATTCACGTGTGAAATACATTAAATTTATAACTCTTCATAGATACATATTGTTGCCATCCCAACAGCTTATTGAAGTTTAAAAACAGCACTTCCAGACAGCTGACCTGATGTGAAGCAGATTTTACGACGACGAGCGAGGGGTGAGGCGGAAAGGGAGAGGGACTCACGTGTCATGACACTTCCTCATGGGAGGATATCAGCCAGTCCCTCTCTGATCCTTATTGCAAAAATGTGCAACATCCTTCTCACACTTCTCCTCTGAACCAAAGTATATTACCATTAGGAAGGATGAAAAACTAATCAAATAACAGCTAATGTTCTGAGCGCATCTAACTTAGTATAGCAATATAATCCAAATGGTTTTTTAATCACTAATTTTCTCTGTATGTTTCATTATGGCCCATAAACGCAAATGGGAGCTCTTCACAAAAACAAGAATATCACAAGTGATATTTTTGGCAATTTAGAATATTACATGGGAATAACTTTTTCTATACACTTTTACAAAGGCTGAGTTTTCTCGACTGCAGTTTGCAATACCTGGCTTTTTCCCATCCCCTGACTCCCACTCTAGGGTATTGAAAATATCATCTGTTATGCAATTGCTGCTTAAAATTCACTATTAACTGTTTGTATAGACTTGATCTGAACCATCGTAGTTATTTTACCTTGACACTAAATGGCTATAACAAAATTTTCTAAGTGCAGACAGAAAGCATAAGTAGGATTATTATCATTGACTTCCCCAGATCACAGGTAATTTTGCCCTTATCCCTACATTCTATTTTACTCTTTTTAGACACATTTTCGATTTTCATCAAAATCAGAACTATTCAGAGTATCAAGAGTAAAGCACACATTTATTTATATATGTAGAATTCATGACTTCAAACTACTTTATAGCTTATATACATTTTGGTATAATTTCCAAAGTTAATTATCAGACGATGGGACAGAAATAAAGTATATCTGAGTATGTTTACCTAAACCAACAAGTATGTACAGCTTTACTTTCTCATTTCTAATTTTGAAACCTTATAAAAAATTATACTGCAAATTGTTTTTAGTTCATCAAAGCAATTGACTTGTTCCTCTTTGTACCCCAGTGACTTGGAGTTATTTAATAAGTGGCCTAAGATTCATGATTCCTCTTCCTGATTCTGGCTGACCTGTGTTGCGTAGTCCAGTCCATAAAAGAGCTAACCACACTTCAAATACTTCTCTGCTCCAGGAAATGGAAAATGCATCGTAGTAACAAACGGAGTACTTAAAGAGAACAGAAGTACACAGTACTCTTAGATTCCTGAATTTTTGTTCCTTCATTCACTTATATGTCAATATTTACTGATCCTCCTCATGGTCAGGCGTGTGCTGGACACCAGCTATAAAAAAAGAACAAGGTGCTAGACTCAAGACGCTAATTGTCTGGGGAATACAAATGGAGAAATCACAGCAAAAGAAAAAAAAAAAACACAGTAAATCTAACAAGTGCTACACCAGCTGTCAAAGGTGCATTGGAAAGGGTATTGGGGGTGGAGGGGTGACAGTCAAAGAAAGCTTCTGAGAAACAGAGGCTGCAAATTGGCAGACAGACAGAATTAGTCACTGAAGGGCTGAGGAAGGGTGTCCTACACAGCAAGATCAGTGTACGCAAAGACTTGGGGGCACTAAAGCGCATGGCATGTCAGCAACTGCAGGTAGATAAGCATGGCTGCAGTGAGGTGGCAGGGCTGGGGACTGGCAGATGAGGAGGAGAATGCTTCAGAACACCCTATCTGATAGGACCAAGAATTCGAACTTGATGCTGAAGATGAAGAACAAGCGAAGAACTTTATATTGGAAGCAGGACACACAGGACTAGAGGAGTGTTCTGGAAATAGGGGTCCCCAGACAGATGGCGGGTGAGGGCTCATGGCAGGGTGTGTGTGGAGAGGCAGACATGGAAAGTGTTACTCAAGGCCCTCTAGGACCATGCTGCTGAGGTGGAGATACCAGATCAGAGTGAGAAGGCTAGCTGAGACTGTCAAAAGGAAGCCTGGAATGTGGGTCAGACTGAAGTGACAAAAGGCTGTTAGCCTGGAGACTTCACAGCAATAAATGGGAAAGAAAGCATGGAAAGGTGCCATGAGGTTCGAAGCACAGGAATCTGTGGTAGAGAGACAGGCACTGCTCTCTTTGACTTTGGCACTGCACTAGACATGGCATGTCCTAGATGAGAGCGATGAGAGTGGGCTGGACAGGATGGGACACATGCAACAACTCTGTAAATTCCTGGGTATGGGAGGTGAGAGAGAGAAAAGAGTCAAAGGGAACCCTGAGGTTTATGGTTTGGCATCTAAATGGTTCGAAGTGTTATTTGCTAAGACAAGAAAAAGAAAAGAATAGGGGTAGTAAAAAGGGAAATGATACATTTTAATTTTGATAATTGGTTTGAGTCACCTGGGAGTACCATGACAGAAACGTCAAGAAAGTAGTTGGAAATGAAAGTCTGTTACTAGGATAAAGTTCTAGGATAAAGACACAGGTTTGAGAACCACCGAAAGAGAGCTGGTAAAGTCATGGGTCTGAATGAGAACTGGACTGAGAATAGAAGGCGGTTGAGGACAAAATTCTAGGAAACAATATTTAAGGGATATGCAGAAGAGAAGCAAAGACTGAAGGAAAGTACAATATAAATAAATAGATAGATAGATAGACAGACAGATAGAAAAATCATGAGAGGTAAAAGAAAAGAAAAGAAAAGAAAAGAAAAGAAAAGAAAAGAAAAGAAAAGAAAAGAAAAGAAAAGTGAGCTGCCAAAGAAGCCACAGGAAAAATGAAAGTCGCCAATAAAGTGGTAATCAGTATTAAAAAGTGTCCTCTAGCTCTGGCATCCCAATGCCAAAAGGTCAACTAGGTGAGGGCAATTTTAATGGAGCATGGAAATCAGATGATATCGGGGTGTGACAGACAAGCAGTACAGACCACTCTTTCAAGATGATTGGCTGTGGAGAAGACAGACCATAGACAAAACAAACAAACAAACAAAACAAAAACAAAAACCTAACTCAGAAGCATAAGACCATGGAGTTTGTAAGGGATAAAAAGGGGTTAAATCTGTATCTTCTGACTCCTGCCTTCCAATGAATTTGTCACAGATGTCAGCACCCTAAAGATGTTGCTAAACCTATCTCTAATGCACAAGCAGGTCTAACAAAATCCTAGCATTCTTGTAGGAACTAACATTATTCCTATTTACTTATGGTCAAGTTAAACCAAAACAGGTCATCTTCATTTTGATAATACCGATATAACTAGAACTGTATCTCATAAAAATACCAATCATTCTTGCTGCACAGACATTTATTGGAGTTTGAACTTTAGCTAAAATACATAAATGGATTATAGCATGGTATTCTGGCTGCTGGAAACAAGAGGCTAGGAGGAGACAGGGCGAGAAAGACAGAAACCTGCACAGCAGCACCCATCCCAGGGAGCAAGGCTCCTTCAAGGTGTCCACCTGCGTTTAATCATTCTCTTTATTATGGTCATTAATAATCATTTCAGACAAAGAAATAAAAGGCTCCTTAGCTTCAGAAGACTAAGAATACATGTAAGGAATCTGATAAACAAGAAGCAAAAGTGAAACCAGGATTGTGAGTTTTCAAAATCTAGCTGAAAATGATAAATTTGAGATGGAAGAATAAACTAAATATTCTCTAAATATTTGTTTCCAAAGTATATACAGATAATAAATTGATACCTAAAGGATTAAATACCTAGCTAAAATATGAGTATAAAAATGAACTGAATATTCACTTTCAACGCTTGGTTATTAATCCCAATTATTACTAAATTACAGCTTCGATACTCTAAGGCTCAAACATTAGCTTTCAACTATTAGCCATAATGTGCTGTAAAATAATATGCTTAACAATGCCAACACTACTACAAGTATAAAGCAGGTATCACCACTTTCAAAGCTAATCTAACAGTGAGACAGGTTCTAGTGGTTCTGTGAACTGCAGTCCTCACTCAGGGTAAAGCAACATGCAGTGCAAATGGGAAAATCAGCCCCAATCAGTCATCCTGAATAAAGGGATTGAATTGTTTTTCATCTAATCTAATTGGCACAGAAAACATGCCTGAATTGTTCATTAAATCTGCTTGAGGGTGTTTTCAATTTAACTGTTCCACATTTTACAGATTAGCATGCTTCTATTTGCTTCCACACCAAAATGAGATCTCTTGAATGCTTAGCATTTGAGGTGGTTATATAGGCTCCATAGTACTTTGTTAAGAGGACAATAAATTTATATCAGAGTTGATGGCTTGCTAAAGATATATAACTTAGCTTTCTTTGAATGGCAGCAAAGCTTCAATCTTAACATAAAATAGAAGCTAAAATATATTCAATTTAGCCTATCTTCTTTGACTATGCATAAATCCTACAATTCAAGGAACTGCTGTCAATAATGGTGGATAAAAGCAAACATTTTAATAAGATATTTTTACCTGCAATATCTGTTATGTTTCAGATTTTATTTAAACTAGCCTGGGATAAATCCATTTAAATGATGCTATTGAATTCTATTTTAAGATGATCATCTAATCACAAATCAGCAACTGATATAGACATTCAGCTACAAAATGCCCATATATCAACTTAGTGTCAGATTTGAGAGAATCAACTAAAGGTAAAATGCCAAACCATCAGTGGGAAAAGATCTCACCTTCAACTGATGATGAGAAATATGCAAATGAGCTACAAAAGTACTGTTTATTATGAAACTATCAAAAAAGAAAATTCAAACAAATCAAGCAAACCAGCCAACATTTTCCTCACTTTCATTTAATGTCACTGCAACAGCAGGTACTGACTGAGAGTCCTCCAGAGTCTGGACTCTTCATTCCGTGTTGGAACTTGAGGACTTAATCTGTGCCGACAATGAAAGTCTATAGATGCCGTATTTTTGCAGAAACAGAAAGCATTCTCTAGCATTCTAACCAGTGACTGAGATATTACTATGTTATCTAATAATTTCATTCCAAAAGGAATAATTCTGGCCACTTACACTCCAAAAATGGTACCTTTTAGATATCCTTGCTTATTTCTTAACTGATAATTGAGAAATACTAATAATCTACTTGTGTTAATCTTGGGAGAGGGAACAGAAATAAAGCAATCTTTATTGGATTTTTCATTACGCTAAAATTTTTAAGTATTTCCATGATATTAAGTTTGGTATAAGTTAACTTTCATTTGGTTATTATAATTCACATACTTCTAATCAAGATAAATGCAACTATTGAAACCTAAGAAAACATATTTTGTAGAATAAGTGGAAATGCTTACTCTTCACTCAAGAAATATTTTTTCTTTAGCATTTACCTAGAGCAAGATATAATTAACAATAATAGTAACAATATCCATAATGATGATTATTAGCTAATACTCATTGAATACTTATTATATGACCATCATCAATCTAAGCATATTATATGCATTAATTCATTTAATACCCATAACAACAACTTTATGAAATAATCACTATTGCCAACATTTGATAGTACGTATGAGAAACAGAAGCATTCTAAAGTTCACAGAGAGCGGGGGAAGCAGAATTCAGATACAGCAGTCTGACACCAGAGTCGAGGTTCCTACTGGCTTCACTGTGCTTTTAATGGCAGGTTCTCTAGTCTGCCAGTCATGACCCACTAGTGAACTGTGACATCAATTTAATGGGTTGCAACTAGTGTTTTCTGAATAAAATTTAAGAAAACAGAAAAAGAGTTTGTGGGCATGTGAACTGGGCAGTCACAGAGGGCTTCCCACTTGGCTTAATGCTGAGCTGTCACCATCTTGAGATTCTTAATAATTGTATCTTTGAGCTTGTGTTTTGTAAGTGAAGTCCACTGGGACAAGGGAGCCTGGTCACAAGGAGAGGACATGTACACAACATGTGTGGCCATGGTTCCCTGTCCCCATTCACATCTAGTGTTCACAGTGTCCCATAAGGACAGAATTCAGGTGGACCCACGATGCACAGGAGTCTGTTGATACTCAAAGTGAGCACAAGGTAAGCATGTAATATCTGCATCTGAGTAGGGGATGGCAGGGCTGCAGACTGATCCTTAGAGGCCACACTTTCTTTTAAAACCAGAACTTGCATCTAAGGAAGAAAGAAATCAATGGCATTCTGAGAAATAAGAAAGACCAAGGATAATTCTGTACTCTTTCATACTCATGTTACTTCCCTGTGGTAGTCAATAAGCTTTTGAAAATGAGAGAAAAGAAGGAAAGGGAAACATAAAGCAACCTGTGGCTCCTCTCCTGTGAACTTCCTTACTCGTCAGTAGACTAAGGTAGCAAATATTGGTAGAACGTACACATGTCAAGATGTGAAACAAATAGTTGTTAGTTTTAGACAGTTTTTCCAGTTTTCTGATAAGAAAAAAAAAGGTAGACATACAGGTATGAGCTAGGAAACACAAGGTGTGCAGTTATGGTGATTCTACATGTTGGTTAAATGCTCCTATATTTTCATTTAAAACTGGCATTGCGCAATAGAAAGATTTAATTAAAATTAGTTAAAATGTGCATTTCCAGCTAAGATGGAGGCGTAGGTAGACACGCTGTGCCTCCTCGCACAACCAAAAGAAGGACAACAACAATTTTAAAAATAAAAAACAACCAGAACTTACAGAAAATTGAACTGTATGGAAGTCCGACAACCAAGGAGTTAAAGAAGACACATTTGTCCAGAACAGTAGGAGGGGTGGAGTCAGGCAGCCAGGGTGGAGAGGGCTCTTGGCAAAGCAGCAGCTGGTGGACCCAGTGAGACAGCAGATTGTAGAGGGGCGCTGTGTGCAAGGCAGCTGGTGGACTGGGTGGTCCCACATTCGCACACAGATAAACCAGGTGAAACTGGGAAGCAGGACAGACCACGCAACCCAGGGTCCCACAGCAGGGAAATAAAGGCCTCAAAACACCGATTGAAAACACCTGTGGGGGTTGAGGTGCCAGGAAGAAACTCCAAGCCTCACGGAAGCGTTTGTTGGAGAGATCCGCAGGGTCCTAGAATGTACACAAGCCCATCCACATGGGAATCAGCACCAGAAGGTCCCAATTTGCTTTTGGGAAGCATGGGAAGTGGCTGAAATCTGGTAGAGAGCAGAGCAAGCACCATTGTTCCCTCTCGAACCCCTGCCCCACATACAGCATCACAACCCAGTGACATGGGTTGCCCCACCCTGGTGAACACCTAAGGCTCCACCCCTCATATGTAACTGGTGCAACAAGACAAAAAAAAAAAAATGGCCCAAATGGAAGAACAGATCAAAGCTCCAGAAAAAATACAACTAAACTACGAAGAGGTAGCCAACCTATCAGATGCACAGTTTAAAACACTGGTGATCAGGATGCTCACAGAATTGGTTCAATCTGGTCGCAAATTAGAGGAAAAAATGAAGGCTATGCTAAGTAAAATTAAGGAAAATGTACAGGGAACCAATAGTGATGGGAAGGAAACTGGGACTCACATCAATGGTGTGAACCAGAAGGAAGAAAGAAATATCCAATCAGAAAAGAATGAATAAACAAGAATTCAAAAAAATGAGGAGAGGCTTAGGAACCTCCAAGACATCTTTAAACATTCCAACGTCCGAATTATGCTGGGGTACCAGAAGGAGAAGAGGAAGAGCAAGTGGAAAACTTATTTGAACAAATAATAAAGGAGAACTTCCCAATCTGGCAAAGGAAATAGACTTCCAGGAAGTCCAGGAAGCTCAGAGAGTCCCAAAGAGGTTGGACCCAAGGAAGCACACTCTGAGGCACATCGTAATTAAGTTACCCAAGATTAAAGATAAGGACAGAATCTTAAAAGCAGCCAGAGAAAAGGAGACACTTACCTACAAAGGAGTACCCATAAGACTGTCAGCTGATTTCTCAAAAGAGACCTTGCAGGCAAGAAGGGGCTGGGAAGAAGTATTCCAAGTCATGAAAGGCAAGGACCTACATCCAAGAGTGCTCTATGCAGCAAAGCTTTCATTTAGAATGGAAGGGCAGATGAAGTGCTTCTCAGATAAGGTCAAGTTAAAGGAGTTCATCATCACCAAGCCCTTATTATATGAAATGTTAAAGGGGCCCTGGCTGGCGTAGCTCAGTGGATTGAGCGCGGGCTGTGAACCAAAGGGTCACAGGTTCGATTCCCAGTCAGGGCACATGCCTGGGTTGCAGGCCAGGCCCCTAGTCGGGGCCACGTGAGAGGCAACCACACATTGATGTTTCTCTCCCTCTCTTTCTCCCTCCTTTCCCCTCTCTAAAAATAAATAAATAAAATCTTTAAAAAAAAAAAAAAAGAAATGTTAAAGGGACTTATCTAAGAAAAAGATGATAAAAAAACATGTACAGTAAAATGACAGCAAACTCACAATTATTAGCAACCACACCTAAAACAAAAACAAAAACAAACTAAGCAAACAGCTAGAACAGGAACAGAACCACAGAAATGGAGATTACATGGAGGTTTATGAACAGGGAAGTAGGAGGGGGAGAGAGGGGGAAAAGGTATGGAGAATAAGTACGCAGAAGATAGGGGAGGGTAAGAATAGTGTGGGAAATGTAGAAGCCAAAGAACTTGTAAGTATGACACATGAACATGAACTAAAGTGGGGGAATGTGGGTGGAAGGGGGTGTGCAGGTTGGAGGGGAATGAAGGGGGGAAAACGGGACAACGGTAAATAGCATAGTCAATAAAATATATTTAAAAAAATAGTTTTAATGTGATTTTTCTTTACTTAGAATAACAACAAATAAAAAGCACCATGACAAGTCAAGTAAGAGACCACAGAAGAAAGGAGTGTATATTTAAGTGACTTTAACAGCATTCTCCCTGTTTTGTGATCAAAAGGTCCCACATCTTCATTTTGCACTGGAGCCTATGAATTTTACAGTCAGTCCCGCGCACTACACATAGTAAGAGTACCTACTTTTTTACAAAATTTTTATTTCATAAAACAAATATACATAAGCATATGGAGGGATATTGAATCATGATATAAATGTTTCCATAGGTCACAGAAAGTTTAAAAACCACTTCACTGCACTGAAGAAAATAAAAAGCATAAGAATCCTTTCTCCTGGCCACCCTGAAAGATAATTCACTCACGAGGGCAACACAGTTACCTGAATTCCTGCTCCCTGCAACATTCTACACTCCAGACTGCCATAATGTGACCTAACTTTAACTCTCCAACATGTCCCACATCTCTGCATGAGACACCTCAACCCCAGAGGAACCGGGAGGGCTCTTTCTTCCCTGTTCTCCCCTCCCCTCTCCCTTCAGGTGGCTAGCTCCTCCTCACCTCTGTGCCTTTACTCCAGCCATGTCCTCGTAGCCATGGTGCCTGTCCGTTCTTCCCTTTAAGATGCAACTCAAGGGCCACCTCCCCAGAAGTCTTTCACTTCTCTGAAATTTTCGCACTTACTCTCTGGACCCTAAGAGGACCACATTATGGGTCACTCAGATATTGACACCGAGAGGATATGAGATTGTTTCATGCTCACTTCTCCCAAAGCCCATAACATCTGACATGGTTGGGCTGCAAACGAGAGAGAGAAGGGGCTTAGTTGTTTTTGAATGCCTACTGTGTACTGAGTACTAAGCTAAGCATGTTCCTCACCATACTGTATAAGGTAGGTATTTTTAGCCTACTGAGGTTTAAATACCTTGCCTAAGATTGCACAGGGCCAGGACCACGGCCAAGCTCCTCCCATTACAACACCCTATAAATGGCATCCACCTCGGCAGAGCCCTGGAGAAAGCATCACACTATTAAGGTGACCAATTGCAATTTAGGCCAATTAGACCAAATCTTAAAAAATGTTTTAAGAGTCACAAGGAATATCTATTTTACTTCTGTATTTTCAGGCTGCCCTCTAAATTATGGATGAGAAGAAGTCAATTCAAAAGTTAAACATGAAAATATTGATAGCAGGCCTGGGTAAGGAACTGGAGGGTCATGTGGGGAAAGGGTAAGGAGTTGTGAGATCATTCTGGGAAAACAAATGAGAAAAACAAAGAATACTCTTAAAAATTTGATGACAGTGCAAGAAATGAAACTTTGTGGAAACAAAGAGCTATCAATTTAAAAAAAAAATTTGGCCACTCAGACATAGAACATAAGGCATGAGTTTGAGTCTGGTGTGTACCTTAGATGGACTTGGAAAAAGAAACATTTTTTTCTGCTTTTTGCTTAATGAATGGAAAGTTGAGAATTCCATGAGATTTTCTTTAAGAATTTTAAACTATTATTGAATCTCTAACCATCTTTTAGGATAATTCTTCCTCCAGATAAAGTGAAAGTATATTTTTTCTAACTTAGGGTTTAACTATTAAAATCTGTCCATAAAAGGCATAATTGCCAAAATAACCACAGGTTTAATACCTGATTGTATCAGAAACCCCAGTGGAAATATAAATGCTAATGTGAGATATGAGTGGAACATGCACTAATACGCAGTATGGAACCATCCATAACAATTTTATTCTTAGCTCAAAAGTGAAAAGCAAGAGATTTCATTTCAGACAAAGGAAATTCTGAAAAACCATCTGTTTTCCTTTGGTGTTCCTATAGTTTATATAGATACTTTTTTTCATTGAAAGAAGAGTTAAAAATGAGAAAAGAATGAGTCAAGCTACATATATAATAATAGCATACCCATAAGGTAGCAGGATAAACTAGAATACAAAATTAAAACAAGCAAAATATTGAATAACTATTTAAAAAGTGAAGTTATAGAGTTCCATCATAATCAAAGCTATTTTTATTTCTAACCATATTTGCTTATTAGAATATATGAGCATTTTCCTTTGGGGGGAGCAAAATCTGAACTTTTATAGAAAAACAGAACTGATTAAAGTGTGTATTTTCATATGGGTATGTGTGTATAAAAAATCAATATACATCTTTTCAAAAGTCAGTGGCCAAATAAATTTAACACACATTAATGAATTTCACAGCTGGGTTTAAATGGATCCTGGCAAACTTCTATCAAAAAACTTTCAGAAAAGCTTTTAAGTAAAGAGGGAACTCATAATATTGAAATTGTGTCTAAGTGAATTGAGTTCATTACAGATGCTATTCTAAGAACATTCACACAGTCCAATTTTATACTTAAAGGTATTACATGTTCTTAAATACATTCTAAGCTGCACATTTTATAGCTAGATGATAAAACCATATGCGCTGATTTTACATGGTTACAAAGGAAGCAAAGGCTGATGTTTCTGCATACATGTGAGCAGAGCTAACTCAACGCCAACAAAGACCGCACTTCACTGCTCCTGCTTAACTCCACCACCACGAAACTATCTTTTATGCATTAAGCATCTTCTCTCACTCTTCCAATTTATCTATTTTACAAAATTCATGCAGGTTGCCATGATTTTACCTTAATTTTGGAAAGTCCTCTGAATTGTCAGAGAAGGAACACACTGGCAAATAACTAAAGAAATAAATGCATAAAGAATTTTTATGCTAAACAATCCATGCAAATGTTTTGCACATCTGACATATGTCCTCAAATTTATGAGCTTGCAAAAAGCTATGAATTGCACTGCATAGGGGCTGTGCCAACCAGGCTGTTTATAAATTATCCTGTGTCTAAGGATTTGCAGCTAGCAAGAGATGTCATATACTTGCCTATGTAACCACCTAACGGGCACTTACAAAGTAAAGCAAAATTGACAAAGAGAAAATAGTTAAGACTACTATTCATTTGAAAGAATTTAGGAGTAAAAATTGCTTAAATTTCATTGTACTAAGCTTTCTCATCAGTGGGAAATAAAAGTGAGAAGTTGCTAATTCCATAAATGACCTTGACCTTCCTCTTAACACAGAGGATTGAGATAATCTGGACCATCTGCAGAGGTCCATCCAGCATGTGAATTCCTAACTCCCTCGGAAAAGAAAAAATTGTGTGGGAAAATTTCTCCTTGACAGGCAGAGGCAGCACAGAACTGGCATCCGCAGTGCTCTCTGGGAATGGGCTCTAGATCCAGTTCATAGTTGATACATACTTCCATTGGTTTATCTGTTCATTTACTTGCTTGCAGTCTAAGCACCAACTCTATATACACCACTGCAGCTGCTCGTTCAGTGGACCCTTCAAGAAAATGCCCATGTACTCAAGTTAGCACACCAGGTATTCCAGAGGTGTGATGGACACCTGCTCAGGGAATGATGGTGCGCAGAGAATGGAGTAATAGAATACCCAAGGTGAGAGACATGGAGGAAAGGATGCTTACACTGGTGTGAAGAAAAAGCAGCACAAGCAAGGTCATGCAAGCTACAAAGCCCACTTCATCAGGTTCATCTGAGGAATGGCAAAGGATGCCTCATGGATGATACTCTAGCAGAGAGGGGTAAGCAACAAGATGTGCAGGGTGGGCTGAGGACAGCCAGTACAAGAAGATTTGAAGGCCAAGCAAAGGGGGTTGATCCTTTAAAGGGGAGCCTCTGGCAAGCTTTTAAGCAGAGGAGAAACTTGATGAGATTTGAATTGTAGAAAGACCACTCTGGAAGCAGTTCAAATTTGAGCTCTATTGAGGAAAAGGGGGAGGGAGGAGAGGCCTGGTGGGTGAATCAGTGTGTTAACTTGGGATTTCAGGGACAAACCCTGAGAATTTAACATATGAGGGCAGGCAGAATAAACAAGAGGGGTCAAGGAAGAAGGCTGAAAGACACAGAGAGGTAGGGGGAGAAACAAAGAGGGCTGTCAAAGTTACCAACACAGAGATTTTTTGTTTTTAAGGGATCAAAAGAGTTAAATAGCAGTAACACTATAGTGTGCTTGCTTTGTACCAGGCACTTTGCATGTATCAACTCAACTAATACTTACAGGGTTGTGATGATAATAATAATGCTATTATCTTGTTTTATAATTGAGGCAGAGATAACTTAAGTAACTTATCCAAAATTATATAAGCATTAAGTGACAGAGCCACCTCTCTAGAGCAATGAGGCCAAGCAAGATGAACCTCTAAAGACATCATTGGATTTGAACTTCAGGAGGTCAAGGACAATTGGATTTAAACTTCAGGACAATCTTTGGTAGTGTGTTTTCATTGATAAGGTGAGAACTGAAAAATGATTTTAATATGCCGAGGCAGAACTTGTAGGTGAACAATTAGAGGTATTGAAGTTAAAGTACTGTTTTAAAGAAACCAATGAGATTTGAGTCTTCAGTAATATGACCTGCTCAGTTGTCTTTGGCTAAAGCATTTGGAGAGTATGTGGGGGGGGGGGGGTAGTAGGGGGTGTGCATAAATACATGCACATGTTTGTATGCACTCATGTGTGGTGTGTGTTGATGTTTGAAACTGAGGAGGTGACAGAAACCAGACGGTGAGAAAGATCGAGTAAGCAAGCCCCTCTCAGGAACGTTGTCCTGTCCGGTGGATGACAGGGAGCCATTCACAACACCGTAACTCTTCCCTCAAGACTCCACTCCTCCAGCAGACTCCTGCCAGCCCCACCTGTCCAGTTTTCAGTTGCCCGTGACTGCCCAGTGTTCAGGGCTGGCTGCCCCAGATTAACCTGACAAACGGAAGGGGGCACTGCCAGAGGCTTGCCCCTCAGAAACTGTCATTAATCGGATTATCAGCATGGGAAAGACCTGCACTTTCTCACTCCTTCAAAATTGCTTGAAGGTGATGATTCTCACACTTGCTGATTCCTTCTGAAAAGACCCTTGCAAGGCAAGAAAGAACACTGTACTCTTTTTCTCCCTCGCCCCTTCTTCTCTTCCATGGTTCCTGACAAAACACCCTTGTTTTAACTCACAGGTAGAATGTTGGCAAGCTTTGATAACCTTCTTTCACAATTTTTACTAAACATACATAACAGCAGATTACATGTGAGTTCCCATGATTTTAAATAACTGAACCAATGAACAGAAATGGGTTTAGCTCTTAAATAATTAGGTGAAAATCAGTCTGGCTTCCTTTTGGAATCTGGAGGGTGCTTCCCACTGCAGACAGGAGCAAAAGGTTACAGTAAATGTGAAGAAATGTCTGCACCAAGCTTGCACAAATTTACACATTGGCTTTTTAAATGAAGGCAACTTTTATAGCATTAATTGGATATTTTAAGCAGCAGGTGGTATACGTTTCATTTTATTTTGTAAGAAAAAGACTAACAGTTGTCAAATGGCCTAAGTAGAAATGAATTATTTTGAGTTTTTCTCAAGCTCCCTGAAATGAACCTTTTACTGCCTGCAGCTTAATGGCCTTTTTTTTTGGCCATGTAAATGTGGGGTCAATCTAGTTTTAAACAGAAAGATTTTTCTGATGCATTTTTGGTATTTTTCAAGCTGTGATACAGATGATAGAAATTCTTATAAAATGTGAATTACGGGAAATTCATATTTATAAGCTTCTGCGAGTAATTTTAGAGTGCTGACTTTTAAACATCTGCTAATGAAGAATTCCAAGAGAAGCTCTGTGCACTAATTTTTACCATTTCCCACACACGCCTCTTTCCCTGACCCCGGCCTTTGTAGAAGGCTGGAGGCCTGCCCTGCATGGGTCTCATTTTCTGAGCTTCTGGTCACTGCCCTGAAGTGAGGGTGAGGTGAGACTCACTGGGAATGGGATGGAATGGGGTCATGGACCCCAATTCCTGGAGACAGGTCTGCTTCCTGGACAGTTCCTCAGTGGTCACAGACTTCCAAAGTACTTTGTGGTCCTGTGTTTGGCTTTTAATTTTCCCTGGGAAAGTAGTGGAAATCATAGCACTGCAAAGTGGACATATGGTAAAAACACATGGACAGGTTTTCCTTTGCTCTTTCTGTATTGGCTTCCAACTGCTGCTGTAACAAATGACCACAAATTTGGTGGCTTAAAAAAAAACCTGCAAGTTTTCTATTTTAAAGTTCCAAGGTCAGAGTCAGAGATGCACCTCACTGGGCTGAAATTAAGGTATGGGCAGGGCTGTGCTCCTTTTTGCAGGCTCCAGGGGAGTGCCCAGTTTCTTACCTTTTCCATCTTCTGGAAGCCATCTGCATTCCTTGGCACATGGAGTCCTAATGCCAAACCCAGCAATGACCTGCCATTCAGTCTTTCTTATAGTGTTGTCTCTCTAGTTCTGATTCTTCTGCCTCCCTATCCCACATTTAAAGGACACATGATTGATTACATTGGATCCACCAAGGTAATTCAGGACCGTCTCTCTGTTTTAAGGTCACTAACCAGCAAACTTAGCCCCCCCTCCTTCCCTTATAACAGAACATAGTCACAGATACTGGGGATTAGGATGTAGACCTTTGGGGGCCATTATTCTATAACCTAGTATATCTTTGAGAATAGCAATGTAAAAGGCATTCAAGACATTTTTAAAGTAAATTAGCCAGTCAAATCGACAACCTGGTTTAGTCTATAGGAGCTATTCTTTCAGAACACTCGCATTCAAATACTATTATTTGTTAAATCCCACTTGTCATTACCCTAGCTGGATAGCTCAGTTAGTTGGACCAAAAGGTCCAAAAGGTTGCAGGTTTGATCCCCGGTCCAGGCACATACAGGAGGCAGTTGATCCATATTTCTCTCTCTCAGTGATTTTTCTCTCTCTTTCTTTCTTTCTCTCTCCCCCACTACCCCTTCCTCTCTCTCTAAAGTCAGTAAACATATCCTCAGGTGAGGATTAAAAATAAATGCCATTTATCCTATGTCTTCATACAACCTGAAAATGAAGATGAATTATAGATGTTTCTCTATTAGACTGTGTTATACTAATGTCCTTCAGAACCAAACAACAACAGGGTTGCCATGTCCACACTTATAACTGACTAATCAGGACTGTAGGACAAGCCAAAGGATGCTGACCTCAAATCCCACTGCTCACCAGCCCCCTATCACGCCAGTCTCTCTTTGAGGGGCCCGTGGTTTGGTTACAGCTTTCCTCTGCTCCCAACCTTGCCTGCTGTTTGGACCACACTCTCTCTCCTTCCCTGGACCAGGTTTAGCACTTTTCTCCCAACCCCTAAGTTTCAAAAGCAAATAAACTTAACCCTGTGAGATTGTTCTAAGGGCTTTTACTGTTAGGAACACTTCAGAAATAGTTTCTTTTAAAATCTCTTTTTTTCAAAAAAAACATTTTATTTATTTATTCTCAGAGAGAGGGGAGGGGAGGGAGAAAGAGGGGGAGAGAAACATCTACCTGTTACCTCTCACACCCTCAACTGCGGGCCTGGCCTGAAACCCAGGCATGTGCCCCAACCAGGACCCAACTGGTCACCTTTCCTTTTGTGGGATGACACCCAACCCTCTGAGCCACACCAGTCAGGGCTAAAATGTCTTCATTAGTTAAAAAATATTTATTGAACAGTCTTTGTCATAAGCACTATGAATGCAGACATGAACATAAGCAGAAATTTGGCCTCATGGAGAGTGGCAGAGGAGGGACAATGGAGAGAGAGACAATAAACACAGTAAGCAAGAATATGTCATATGAATGCTAGAAAGAGGGTGCAACTTTAAGTGGAGCAGTAAGTGTGATAAAGGGCTGAAAAGCATGAGGAACGGATATGTGAAGGAGACTGTTTCAAGCAGAGGGAATAGATGGCACAAAGTTCCTGAGGCGGGAGCACAGACAGAAAAAGTTGCCAAGTATTAGGAGGCTATACATTTTTCAATGCAAAAGCTATGCCTAAAATTCTTGTGCAAAAACACTAGATCTGGTCTTTTTTTAAAAAAATTCTCCTCTACCACTGTCTTCATTTTTTACCTTGAGACCCTATCTACTTTATTCTCTTAATCATCAAACATTGTTCACAGACCAAGAGACACCAGAAGTCCTCATCGCCGAGGGGCAACACTGACAGAAAGGGAGGGGCTCAGGGAAGACGCACTCTGCCTGACCCAGAGCGGGCCCTGTGGGCAGGCAGAGCTCCAAAGGCAGCAGTGGGAACGATGAGAAGGTAAGTGGCAGCGTATGGCTCTCCCTCCCCCAGCGTTTCCTTCGCAGCTTCACTTCTGCCTGACCTGACCTGACTTCTGTGTCTGTTTCCTGACTTGTTGTCACCTCCTTCATGAGAGTGTTCCCTCCCTAAAAGCAGGAATTTTGCCGGACTTGCTCACCCCAAATCACCAAGAGGACTCAGGCCAAGTCTAGCCCTTGGTATCATTCTATGTGGGATGTCCTTTCTGAGACCAGGCCAGGAGTCTTGGTTACAGAAGCAGGCCTGTGAGAAAGGAGAAAATACCAGGCCAGAAGCTGATTCTTCCCCTGGAAAAATATTGAGATTTCTACAGTCAAGGAAAGTTTTCTTTTAAAGAACACTTAACTGTTTCCTGACATATTCCTTTCCAGCCAGCACAGACCTGGGTCCTGTTGGGGTAAAGAAACAGCCCTCCTGCCAGACACCCACTACCACTGGGAAACCTTTATCTGAGAGTGCTATCTTCCTCACTCAAATGGAAAGGAGTTGAGAGGAGCAGAGAAATAATGGCAGGAGGCATTAAAAAAACAGAACTGTAATTATTTATGTGATGAAAAGGTTGTTCTCAGGATGCTGTGCAGAGACACGATGTGATGGAACTATTCCCATCACATTAATAATAATAATAAAAAGGGCCTTCATCTCCCATGACAAGAAGCTGCAAATCTAAATAATTTCATCTTCCCCTCTGAATATTTCCCAGGATACAACAGTAGTGAGATCTCAGGCAGAGAGAAATTATTCACTGAAAATATTAAAATATTCCCTTCAAAAAAGAGTCTAAGATAATATTTGTTATGTGACTTTGGAAAATATATATGTGTGTATATACACACACAAAGATATATATTTATATATGCAGATATATACATAAAAATACATATAAATCTACCTGTTGATGAACAGTTTAAACTATACACAGCAATTTTATCTATGCTAAGAAATATAAAATGATATGTTTACACCACATCAGAAATAGTAATATCCATGGAATTAAGCAGTACATTTAAAAATTTATTTATATAAAATGTCATGAAATCAAAATACCCCATATCAATTAACCAGGCACAGAAATTTTAACTATTCTCTTACAGCAGAATAAATATTAATGCATTAAGTTTTCAAACACCTAAGCGATGAAAGTTTATACCTCTTCCACAAACAGAAGGATGTCTTCTGGTTTAAATGAACACACTGCTGTCATTGTATTTCAGAACTTTGTCTTCTGTGCATGTGTAAAGCCAACTCAGTCAGCATGTCCAGGCACTAAACAAACTCACAAATGTAAAGTGTAAGCCAGGCAACTATCAAAATTAATTAGATAATTACATTTTAGAGCCTCAGAGGACTCTAGAAAGCAAGTGGTTCAACCCTTTCATTTTCCAATTGAGAACAGAATTGTTGAAAAATTTGCCCAAGGCATGACTAGACCTATATTTCTCACACAGGCAATGCTCTTTAATTTACAGGAGGCTACATCTGGCTGATAGACTAAATATTATTTGAGTGGGGTGTTGAACATGGGAAGTCAATTCATAATGTTGCTTTAGCAATCATGGAATTGTCTTATAGCTTAACACAGTGTCTTCCAGCTACTTGGTGCTCAGTAAATAGTTGCTAATGGGAATGAACAGAATGAATGAATAAATGAATGAATGAAATTCTCAAAAAACGTGTATCTGCTTCAAAGTATACCTCCTTCTGGCCATAAGAAAACCTAGCAGCCTTCCCTTTCTGTGTCTGCTCAGGAGCAACGTGGAAAACAGCTTTCCCAGCCTGAAGCATCATGGGAAGCACTTGATGGTTTTCCCTATGTTGAATTCTCCTTTTTCTTTTTAATATGTTTCCAAATAACACACACTCAGTGGACAAAGTGTCCTGATTCCACTGCTATCAGACTTTGTGAGGAAGTTGGGATACAATCATCTTCTCCTATTTCCAAATGTTATATAATTTTTAAATTTAGATATTCTGTTATGTCTATTTCTAGAGTAAGCCAATTAGCCTCAGAAGTAGCTCAACATAAAATAAAAGGAGGTCCTGTTTCCTGCACCTTTGCCTGATTCCCTTCAATAAATAATGTATAATTTTTATGAATTAAGCCTCTGCCCATTCCTATGTGGTGTGGTTCGTGATTTGCTTTTTGTTTGCTTAAATCATTGCCATGTCATAAAAATGGCAAGTACTTATCATCTGTGCCATTGTTTTTGATATTTGATCACTTGCTGAATCTACTGTTACCTATTTCATGCAAGTTTCCCCTTCCTCCAATGAGATTATAAACCGTTTGGTGTCAGGAGGCACATCTTACAATATCACAGGGTGTAGTCAATAAATTGAGATTTAATTGTTTTAAGCTATGGGGTAGAAAGAACCATGTAAAGAGTGTTCTCTGGCCAGTTAAGTTTAAGTAGCAACGCACTCCTTCCAGAATTGTTTATGTGTGTTTAGGAAAGGACACAGTAAGAAAAAGAAGTCCAAAATAAGTTCACTCAGCACATCATTAAAAAGAAAATTTCTGTCCCTGGCTGGTGTGGCTCAGTGGATTGAGTGCTGGCCTGAGAACCAAAGGGTCCCCAGTTCCATTCCCAGTCAGGGCACATGCCTGAGTTGTGGGCCAGGTACCCAGTAGGGGGGTGCACGAGAGGCAACCACACATTGATGTTTCCCTCTCCTCCTTCCTTTCCCCTCTCTCTAAAAATTAATAAAATAAAATCTTTAAAAAGAGGGAAAAATTCTTTCTTTAAAGAAAAACAGAGTTGCTTGTTTGATAAATGAAGAAAACATCAAACATAGAATATTTGCATTTCATCATTATAGTTAATGGGTTTACTAGCCCACATATGTTTTCATATATAATGGTAAAATTGGTCTGGGAAATAAGATAATTATATGCATTCAAGTAGGTTCATTTGCCCATTACTTTACTCACCAAATATTTACTGATTATCTGCTAGAGACCAGATTAGATTAAATGCAAATTATACCAAAATGAGTGAGCCATGGACCTGTCTTTAACTAGCTCACTATCTACTAGGAGATAAATATAAAATGTAGATAGAGTTCTGCACAAAGGTATAATAATAAAGACTAATAAGCCAGACTTACATGGGAGCAGAAGGCAGGCTTCAGGAGAAGGTCTGAGAATATCTTACGACAGAGCACACCTAAGCTGAACCTTAAGACAAATAAATTTTGACAACAAGAAGTTTAGATGGTAGTATGAGTGGGAAGAATTTTAGACAAAGAAGACCATAGAAATCAAGAGATAGTATGGGGCATGGAGGAAATTACAAGCCATTTAAGGTTGTAAAAGCATCAGAAGTGATGAAAGATGACACGAAGAGTCCGATCATGAACCTGAGTGCTGTGTGGAAGACTTTTGGCTGTATCCTGCAGGATAGGGAGCCATTGGAGGACAACTTTAATCATGTGAATCGCACATGGTCAAATTTTGGTTCAGACAGATGACATTAGAAACAAGTGCAGAACAAAGTTCAAGAAGAAAAGACTAGTTAGGTTACTGTTGCCTGTTGAGAGCAAAGGAGAACTTCAACAATGGCTGTGGTAGAGAGATGAAAATCAGGAAACTTTCCTAATACTTATAAAGTAGATTCAGCATGTGGTAAACAATTGGGAACATGTGGTAAGGGGAAGAAAAAAGCCAAGGCTGTGCCTAGATGTCAGGCATAGATAGGTATTGATGACATGGACCAAAAGAGAAAGTTTGGGGGTGGAAAGTGACTAGGCTAATTTTAGAAATGTTAGGTACAGGCTTTTGAATCCCCCAAAATGTTCAACAATGTCCAGGTGTCAATTTGAAAAACAGTCTCTCCCATTGACATATATTTGTGTCAATAAACTTATAAAAATAACATAATACCACATAGATAGCACACTGCCAAATGTATAAATTATGGTTAAATAAAAAAGATAAATCAAGATCCAAAATAATCCTGACAGGCTGAAATATAGATCAACAAAGTTAAATTTAATAAGAAAATATGAAAAATCCTGCATTACGGGATGGCAAGATGTGATTTGACAGCTTTTGTATAAAAATAAATGAAAATTTTAGGAGCACTTAAACTTAATATAAACTCTATCGAGTCTGAAAACTCGGGATTCAATTCATAGAAAATGTGATACATTTTTTACCAATACATTTTCAGACTGAGGTGAGCCACAAAACCCTGAGTTCCATCAGAATGTCTCACTGGCCATGACAGTATATGAGGAGGGAAAGCAAGGGAGGTAAGCCTACCCACCTATCCAGAATACTCCCTTCAACCAGAAAATAACTCCCTTTATTTAAACACACAAAGTAGATTTTGTGAAAATTTCCCTTTAACTAAAGGTTTCTACTTCCTAAACCACTGGTTCTGATGTTAAGGTGTAATCATCCCAAACTAAATTCGACACAAGTCAAGCCATATCTTGGATGGCTGTGTTCGGTACCAGGCATCTCATATTAAGGCCACCAAAATGCCCAAGGGTTTACAGGTAGAATGTAACCAGCATGAGAGAATCCAGCAATCTTTCTCACTGAGGAGTGGCTGAGAGAATTGGGTATCTTTTAGCTGGAAAAAGACTGAAATAAATATACAAGTATTTAGAGGGCTATCAAATAGATGAGTCATATTCTCCACTCAATCCGATAGCTTCACCAGGAGCAAAGAGTGTAGATTACCAGAAAGGAGATTATGGGCTAACACAGGAAGGGATTAAACCCATTCAGAGTAACAGAAATGGTTGTTTTGTGAGGACCTGAACTCCTTGAAGGTATGTAGGCAATTCTATCTGCCAGAGAAAAGAACTCCTTGAAGGTATGTAGGCAATTCTATCTGCCAGAGAAAAGTTTATTAGCTTTAACAGCCTTGTTTTGCATCTCTAGAATAAAAGACATGCATAATCCAACTATATTCTCATTTAGTGCCTTACCTCTGTAATAGACTGCTATACTTCCCAAATTCATTCATTCGGCAAGTAACAAGCATTACGTCAGAACATGAATATTTCAAACATGAATAAGACATGGTACCAGCCTTTACATAGCTCATAGTCCAAGAAGGAGGCAGATTTTGTGAACAAAATCTTAAACTACATGCTGTAGTACCAATCTGAAGTAGGAATAAAATGAAGGCATTCCCTTCAGGCCAAAAGGAAGACAAAAAGGATACTATCCTCCTGCTGCACCCCAATCCCTTTAAAAACACATTTCCCCAGCACCATTATCTCATTTTCAATCCTAGGTGGACCTCCTAGGTCAAGGTCATGCTCATTGTACTGTGTAAACTGGTTCACTCTAGCTACTGGAGGTACGGGCTGGGATGACTTTGTGACTGACGAACAATCCTCTTTTCTTCTTGTAACAAGCATTACCCCTATAAATACTGAGATGGGCATGGTACCCAACTAATCATAAATCACTATTCCCTGACCATGACAGGTCCAAGAGGTAGACACATGATACTAAACTGGACCAATCAGAATTTTTCCCTGTGATTTTTTCCTATTTAAATTTAAGAAAAAAGTTCTCTTTACTTTCATGTTCCTGGGCTAAAAAGATATAACCCAGAAGTTGCCTACAGCCATCTTCCCTTAAGTAAGGGAAGTTCATGTGCAATAAAGAAAGAAGCCCAGGGCTGGAAGAATTAGATCTGAAGGACAGTAAGAATAGTATGGGTGGTGTTTGAGTTCCTGGTTCCAGTTTCTGAAGTCCTTTTCCTTAGTCTTTAAAGTTCTTTTTTTTCCCAATTCTGTAAATTATCTATTTAAAAATTTAAAGTCTACTTTCAATAAAAATATACATATAATGAGATCACTCTGTAAAAAAAAGCTTAGAAAATAACATGCCAATCTAAGCTGGTGTGAGATGTGCAAAAGATAGAAATAAAAAAGAGACTATGTTTTATTTGTCCAACTCGGAGCATTTTTGAGCACTAACAATGTCAGAGGCTATGTGTAGGTGCTGGGGACAGAGCAAACAGGTATGTAAACCAGCAAGCACAGGTGTGTGTAACATAAGTGCATATAGATTTGAATATAGATGAGACATAGCTAAAATACGCATAAGGATCATACATGGCATTATTTGTATGTTAAAAAGTTGAACTATTTCAGAACCAGTGAACAGCAGCACTGACCAGTTAGAAAACCATAAACGGTGTGACTGTTGGCCATAGAAATAAGTACCAACTGAAAATTAGCTCTGATTATAGTCAGATTACTTTTTTAAATTCACTCTAAAAATTAACTATCATCCTTGAATCCTAAGTGGCTTTAAAAGGATAGATACATCAGAAGCAGGAAGAGGTTAGAGGTAGCAATTGAGCCTGGAGTTTATGCCAGTGTTTCTGATTATAGGCATTATGCAGTTTAACTCCTGCTGATTGAATTGTGAAGTTTCTTCCATGGGACTCTTTTGGACTAAACATGAAATTAGTGGACTTCTACAAAATTATTTGGTCAACATGGTAAGACTAGACCTACTTACTCAGTCATGTTGCTTTTCAAAGTATTTCCACTAGCAATTTACACAGTAGGCCTACATAGTGGAAAGTCATTAACACTATTTTTTAATTATATCTCATTGGCCCTGGCTGGTGTGGCTTAGTGGATTGAGTGCCAGCCTCAATCTGGAACCAAAGGGTCATCAGTTCGATTCCCAGTCAGGGCACATGCCTGGGTTGCAGGCCAGGTCCCCAGTAGGGGAAATGCAAGACACACCCACACAATGATGTTTCTCTCCCTCTCTTCCCCTCTCTCTAAAAATAAATAAATAAAATCTTTAAAAATTAAAAACATTATATTTTATTGGTTATACTATTACAGTTGTTGCCATTTTCCCTTCTTTGCCTTTTGATTAACAAGCATTTAGAATAAAGGGCTCACGGACTAAGGAACTAGTGAATTTCAAAATCTAAGTAACACAAGGAGGCTAACCAGTGCTCTGCCATCATGCAGGCTGGACTGATAGAATATGTTTACTAACATCATGCTGCGGGCAGAAACAAGAATAGTCCACACAATGAAGTACCACATAGAGCCAGGAAAACAAAGGATCGATCCTTGCTGCAGCTGAGAGTTTAGGGTATTCATAAAGCTTACACTGCCCAAACACAGCAGGGGCAACTTCGTTTCAATTAAGACAATGGGAAGGAGACTGAATAGTATAACAACATAATGGGCTCCTGCATGTACACAACTATTTGTGTGAAGTCAGAAAGTCTGTTTACAAAGTGTCTCATACTGGTATCAAGACAACCAGTAACAATGAAAGTAACTGGTAAATGCTTCCTCCAGTGAAATAATTTTTTGCTAATTGTGGAATTCAAGGATTTGTCAATCCCTGTAACAGAGTAAAGGCTGAGGTTCTACCATTGGTTTCTAAGACCCATGACCTTTGGCCAGCTGGGCTTGGAAATGGAGCAGTCTGGGCATCCATTATACCCATGCGCAGGGTACAACTGGCCAAGATAAACGTTTAAAGAAAAAGACATGGCTCCCATGTTTACTTTGCAGTTTACTTATAGACCTTTTCTGAGATTATGGACTGTGAGTCCTAAATTTCTACAACACTGCATTTCTGACATGGAGCCTCCAGGAGGACAGGGTATTTAACACCAATATATTTCATGTCATCGTAAACCAAAACTTGACTATGTCTCAAGATAAGATCTCATTTACAGGTCACAATAAAAGGTACAATCACCAGCTTGCTTTGTATATTTATAGAAAGCCTTCAATAAAGAAATCAACATTCAAAGATTTAGGGAAAAAAATAAGCAGTGGGCCATATTTTTAAAAGACATATCTTTTGGAATTTTAAAGTAATTTCTAAAAATTCTTTAACTAAAAAACTCTAAAGCAAATGAAACCAAAAAAATTTTTCCATATTCATGAAAAGTTCACTAAGAAAATATTTATGTTCCTTTTTGCAGTGTTTTTTAAGGATTTACAAAGTAGTCAGAGCATAATTTCCAAAGAACTTATTTAAATAGGCCACCCTCCCCCGCGTTCTTCAAACCTGGGACTGTTTACTTTCAGCCTTTGTTTTAAAATATAGCCCTATTCCTGAAGGGCAGTAAGATACACAAGTGCACTTCATATTTTACAGGCTTTACAAATGGAAAATACAATTTTCTCACAAAAAGCAGGGGCCCAAATAGCAAATTAGTCGTTTGTTATTATTTCATGGCACCCATACCATTCATAACACAATCTGACTTCCAGGCCCTCTGAGTTCCCTGCATCACTTTCTTCTCCAGCTTTGTGTCTTCCCTCTGCATCCCACACACTTTCCTGGCTCACTGTTCACTCAGGCCTCAGCGCCTGGGTCGATGCTGGTTCTCTGCCTGGAACATCTTTCCTTTGTTTTAAGGATGTTTATTTTAGTTTATTTCAGCTTCAGCTTCAGAGACTTCCCAAACCCTTCCCTGTGCACACCCACCCCAAGGTGGAGTCAAGCCTCTGTTACAGCCCTGCCCACAGCACAGAAGCCACTTCTGGTCCCTCACAGAAGGCCCTGAGCTCCCTGAGGACACACACTGCACTTTGTCCACCCAGAATAGACCCTGACAGAGGCAGGCAGTCCACAAATGCTGGATGAATAAATGAGTGAAGTGAATGAATGAATGAATGAATGAGTGAATGAATATGTTCCGGTGAGAGGGCACTGTACACTTCCAGTCAAGACATCCCAGGAGTCTATCCTCTGAGGTATTTCCTCTGTCCAAACGCAATGAGAAAGAAAATAGAAGAGAAAAACTGAAAAGACATAGCCAGATTCAGAAATGAGCTAAACCTCTCATTAATCCAAAACAGAAGGGAAGTCCTGGCTGGTATGGCTCAGTGAACTAAGTTCAGGCCTGAGGACCAAAAGGTCACTGATTCAATTCCCAGTCAGGGCACATGCCTGGGTTGCGGGTCAGGTCCCCAGTTGGGGGCATGAGAAAGGCAACCAATCACTGTTTCTCTCACATACCATGTTTCTTTCCCTTTCTTTCTTCCTCCTTTCCCTTCTCTCTAAAAGTAAATAAATAAAATCTTTTAAAAAAACAGAATGGAGAATCAAAGTGGTGAACAAGGCTGAAACCCTGGGCTTGAGGGTTCCTCTTCTGGAAAGAGGGAGAGGCAATAGGGCAGGACGCTCCACACCTGTGGGGTAAAGGAGTAGCAGCTCACAAGATGGAACCAAAACCAGGCGTAGTGTGAGACCGCACCCTATAGTGTCAAGCAGACTGCATTTAATCCACTGCCCCTCCACCAGCTAGCTGTGTGACTCTGGGCAAGTTATCTAACTTACCTGTGCCTCAGTTTCCTCATTTTTCTAATAAGAGTCCTACCTCATGGGGTTGTTAGGATGAAATAAGTTAATGTATTTAAATATACAGACCAACACCTGGCACTTTACAAATGTGGGCTATTATATTATTGTAATTACTACTATTTTTATTATTGTTATCGTTGTTAAGAGAATGGCAAAACCCCTTTTGCTGTCAGGGGCTGCAGGGTTTACATTGAGCTGAGGGGCTAGTCTGGAAAGAAGACCCAGGCATAACCTGTGACTGTAGCCAAACCAAGTTGTCATCACTGATATGCGACTGATTCCACCATGCACTGGAGATCCTATGTGGCAGGAACCCCATCTTCTGAGGTAAGTCTGGTTCTGCCCTGAACAACCAGATAAACAGGTAGAAGGAGCCCAAAAGGCACAGGAATGGGAGAGGAAAGGTTGAGTGGGCAGTGAAGAGAGCTCAGGAGAGAGGCAGAGGAAAGAGACGGACAAACAAGAGTCTGGAGATAAAACTCAGTGTGCCCTCATCACCTGTTTTATAATTTGAGTTAATATTTGCTTCCACTTGCAATGCTTGTTTTTCATTTCAGAACTTAAACCTATAATGAACATTAACAAGGGTTGTTATTACAGTTTCCTGCTAAAGACAACTTACCTTCTGATCAACAAACACAGTATCATCCGAAAGACCTCTAAACAGACAGCCCAAGTTTCTCCTTTAGGAGCAAATAGTTGGCATAAACAGAACATTTTCAACACCGATAGTAAAATCCAGAACATGTCAAAAGGAATAGATCATATTGCTGCTAATAAACAAAATTTACTTTGTTCCTAACATTTCTTAAGGAAAATTCAGAAATAGTGACCTCCTGAGTTTGCTTCTGACAGTCCAAATGAAAATACTAGTAAGTACAAAATGATATGAAACCAAGACTCCTAATCGAAACACTTCTTAAAACAGAAGTATGAGAAGTTGGTTTAACAATGAGTCAGGGGAGCTGAGAAAAGGAGAGAAAACTTGCCCACTAAAAAACTACATGTGGTGAGTAGGAATTGTCCTGGCCTTTCATTACACACCTGCCTCTGACGCCTGAGGTTCTCTCCTTCACGTGGTCTGGATGAGTAAATGTCACCATATTCAATGAGAACAACAAATTCAGTACCTGGAGGGTGAAGGCAGAGTCACCCTTATGCGAGAGTATGAAGCTGGTTTCCCCTCCCTTCCCATCCCACTTCTGTGCCCGCTCCTCCTTTTCCTCTCCATTCCCCACCCTGCAGACCGGTGCTCCTTGTCCTCTTCCCCAGCTCCTGCCAGTCCTTTCCAGTGTTCTATGTAGCTGAAACATAAAGTGACATGATGGACTGAGGGGACACAGGCTCCTTCCTGCTACAAACACACGGAATTGCACATGAAATGTGAATGCGGAAGTTTTATTTATGGTCAAGCTCAAAAGAAAGAGCCTTCTGCAGAAACTGTGCATAAAAACCAGTGCCTCGGTGCTCCAGAGGAAAATGGGCAGAGATTCAGGCTGGGAGCTAGGAGTTCAACGTCTACAAGATGGAGGGCTGGGACTGAGACCACAGCCTAAAACCTGGACTACTGCTGGGATTCCCAGTCTGGGAAAAGTGGGCTTTAAAACTGAGCTAGAAAGAAAGCAGCAAGAAAGCCTGGCATCTCCCTGGGGTCCTTGAAGAATCAAAGCTTCAACCATGTACTACTGTGCAGAAAACTAGAAGATTTAAGTTTATACTACTCAAGTACTGAAAAAAACCTCCAGCCAAAAAAGTTACCATAATACTGGTAACAAACCAGGAAAATTCCCATGGCCTCAGCAGAAGCAAATGCAAATACTCTGGAAGGATGCTTCCTCCATTCTAGGCACACTGGACTGTCTTAGCAAAACAAACAAACTCTTTGAAACTTACAAATGTAGAGTAGAAACTAACCACCATGAGGGAGAGTCAGTAGGCTAATTAAGAGAATTAGTGCCCCCAAGTGCAGGAGATAATAGCACAATTTTAAAAGAGATTATTTAAAAATGCATGAATTGCCATGGCTGGTGTGGCTCAGTGGATTGAGTGCCAGCCTCAGTCTGGAACTAAAGGGTCGCCAGTTCGATTCCCAGTCTAGGGCACAGGCCTGGGTTATGGGGCAGGTCCCAGTAGGGGCTGCAAGAGAGGCAACGACATATTGATAGTTCTCCCCCTCACTTTCTCCCTCCCCTTCCCTCTCTAAAGCTAAACAAATAAAATCTTTAATAAAAAAAAGAAAAGAAATACTGATTAGAAAAAATTTATAAAAATAAATAAATAAAAGTGCATTAATTTACATTCTCACCAACAATGTACCAGAGTCCCTTTCCTTCACATCTTCCCAAATACATATCTCTTGCCTTTTTGGCGACAGCCATTCTAACAGTATGAGGTGAAATCTGATTGTGGTTTCCACTTGCATTTCCCTAGCAATTAATAATGTTAAGGACCTTTTCATGTGCCTGTTTTCCCTCTTTAGGGATGTCTTCTTTGGAAAAATGTCTATTCAAAACCTCTGCCTATTTTTTAATCTGGTTGTTTTCTGTTGCTGTTTTGAGATGTATGAGGTATGGTGATGGGTAGAAACTAGACTTTGGGTGTTGAGCATGATGTACAGATGTCAAATTATGATGTTGTATACCTCACACTTACATAATTTTATAAACCAACATTAACTTAATAAGTAAAAAATAAAAATACATTAAAATTAGAGAAATAAAATAGAAGAGTATAAGCAAAAACTGGAAGATTTGGAAAAGGGTTGAACAGAAATTGCAGCAATGAAAAACACTGTCATTGAAATTAAAAACTCAGTGGACAGATTAAATATCAAATAGATTATACAGATTATCCCAGTTGAAGACAGTGTTAGTGATCTGGAAGATAGATCTAAAGGAATGACCAGAACGCAACAGACAAAACAGTAAAAATCATGAGAGATCAAATTCTGTCTAGCCAAATTCTAAGAAAGCAAGTTGCATATTTTGCTATAAAATAATTATAATTCATGAAATGGTATAATGTTTACTTTCTGAGAATTATTTATACTTTTTAAAAAATTTATTACTCCAAATCACTAGATTTTTAGTGATAAAATGTTAAAGAAAATAAATTCCCTAACCCATTTAAATTTGATGCCATCTTATAGGCATTCATGTAATGAACCTGATTCTAAGACCTGTCTTAGATAACGACAGTAAGTCTTAACTTGGCAAGGGGGAGAAAACCCATTTTTTAATAAACTTGTGTCTTTCCTGTATTCATATACTTCCTCTGGCTCTGCTTCATGGAGCATATAAATTGAAGTAAAGAAGAACTGTTCGTGAAATGAGTTCCATTTTCTCACTAACTTTCATAAAATCAGGAGTGTGTTCCAAAGAAAAATGTAACCCTAAAAAAACTGAAAACATCTTATAAAACAGTGTATTTGGGCTCAGGCTTGTCTTAATATACATAAAGGGAGTAAATGACTGTTATGTTTTGAAGAATCCCAAGAAAACCACACAAAAAACCTTTTCCAGCCAGTGCCCCTAGAATTCCACTAAATTTTCCTAGCAAACTCTCATAACTCTGGGAAGAGCCAAACAGTAACACATTATTATTTGTAACTTGATGCAACTGAGCTTATTGAAGTCTTTTCAACATGCTATTTTACTGGGGAAGGGAAGGAACAAGAGATGGTTTGAGGTTCCAGTCATGTAAAGATGGATATGCAAAAGACGGATGTGCCAAAAAAAGGCAAACAGGTTGTGAAAGAGAAAGGAGAATGCTCCAAACTTTCTTAATAAAACTCTGTTCAGTCACTCACAAACACATGCTGGCCTCTGACTGCATATCATTATCACACACACAGAGAAACTGGTTCAGAGGAGGCCCATTTTGACCACAGGTTCAGCTATGTCCCTTAATAGCCCTGCAGCCTTAATGTGTCCTTTCACTGTTCTTCAGCTCAATTTCTGCATTGGCAGATTGGAAACAAAATACCTTTGCTGTTGTGGGTATTCAATAAAATTATGTTGTAAAGTATTTAGTAGAACACCAGCACCGAGTCGCTGCTCGGAAAAGTTAGCCATCCCTGTCACTGTCAGAGGTGGCATCATGCAGCTCTGGGGGGCAGGGCTTTGAATGTAAACACCAACTCCTTCACTTGCCAGACCTAGAATTGCACACCAAGGTACGTACATGATCTAAACATCTTCAAGTATCAGATTTCCTATCTGTAAAACTGAGAGAGTAGCCGCCTCATGGCACTGTTATAAAAATTAAATTACACAGGATGTATGGCACATAGGAAGTCCTTAATCAATGGTAGGTATTATTTTTAGGCACAATTTGCTAAAACCAGTTTAACTGGCAGGGAGTGTGTGAGTAAGCAAAGGTCACTGAATGACCTTGGGAACAGCAAGACACTAAGTGGCGAAATTTAATTCGTAATTCCCTCTAGGGCAGAAACGTCTGCGTGCTGCATGGCGGGTACTCCACACACTGACGGCTGTACAAAAGAGATGCGCTGGCCCTCCTTAGACAAAGGACACAACAAAGAAAAATAAGGACAAACATTTTCAAAATATGAGCTTCTGCATAAATGTTAGGTGAAAATGGAAGCTCAACAGGGAATAACTACTAAGATGTTTGAAAATAGAAAGCATGTGTCTCCACATTACGCCAATTAACCTAATGCCCTTACTCCTTTTAAAACTGTAACTACCAATTACCAATGTGCCACCCAATGAAAAGCTTTAATTTCTTTTTTGCATTTAATCATTTTAGTTATTTGTTTTTAGAAATGAAATAGAAAGATGTAAAGTGAGTGACCATAATCTCAAAGGTTACTCCTACTTTGGTTTCTGTTATTTTTATGTAATATATTAAAACTCAATTCTACAATAAGCCATTCATTCTGAAGTGACTCACTTAGGAATAGTTGGTAACTTCCTAAACAAAGGAATTAGCAGAATGAAAGACTCTGCTTTATGATCCTATTGAAAAGAAAGTTAATGTGAGCTGATTGCTTTCAATTCTACCATAATTAAAAATATACTACAATCACAGCTTCATGGAGATAGGGTTGAATTGCAGAAATCTATTTAACTAGTACAAATTGCTAAAATTCTACTTTAGGAATCTAATAGCTTGAGTTCCATGTAGAAAGACAATTCTCTTTTCACTAAGACACTGTGTTGTTATTCAATTGAGAAATTCAATAGAGCTTCACTTCTAAACTTTTCAAACGGTAAAGCTCCCACTCTGCCCACAGCTGTGCTACTCTGACTTACAGTAAGCAACGTAGCCTTTCCTGAAGGAATAATTTCAGAAATGGATGTGGTAGTTGCAAAGCGCCTATATTTTAGGTTTCTATCTTCATCATACTCCTGTGTATATTTTATTCAAACCTAAATAAACCCAACCAAAAGTGTTAAATTAAAAAAACAAAATTGTTAAGGGATGGAAAGTGAGAAGAGACTTCACTGCATGACTGACGATTGTTTCCAGAATCACATTCCTCAGAATATTGTACTCTAGCTCAGTGCTTGGAGATAGTGGATATTCCATATAGACTTGTTGAGTGAGTGATGATTCTGGTTCCTCCCAGACCATATTTACCTTTATATTAACTACACTTAAGTTTCAATATTCTTTGAAGTATGCCCTGGCCATTATGGCTCAGTTGGTTGGAGCACCATCCTGTAGACCAAAGGGTTTGTCCTGGGTTGCAGATTTGGTCCCCATTCAGGGAGTGTGCAAGAGGCAAACTATTGATATTTCTCTCTCACATCCATTTTTTCTCCTTCTCTCTTTCCCTTCCTTGCCCTCTCTTTAAAATCAATAAGCATGTTCTCAAAGAATATATATATTCTTTGAATTGTAAATTTAGAGCTCTTCTTTTCCAATTCAGAATGAGAAAAATGATTACAGTCTAACAGGGTGAAATACGTTATGTAGGGGAGGAAAAATAACTTTTCCTTTCCCCTCTAAGGTTTACTGACTGAGATATATAAATTAAACTAACAAAAATATTAACAGGAGAAAGAATCTATTTCACATGCACATGGGAGCTTCACAGAAAAAAAATGTGAAAACCCCAAAATGTGGTTGGGGTACGGGGCTCACCCTATTCTAACAAAGGGCGATAAATTATGGAGATAGACTAACAAAGGAAAAGTTAGGGAGTTTCTAGGGGTGGTAAGCTGTGAGATGGTAAATACACAAGGAAAACTAACAGAATATAAGGGTTATTTTAGTAAGTTTTATTTATGTAGTCTCAAGTCAGTGCTGTCTGCAGTGACAGGAGCGCTCTCTGGTGATGAAGAGCTGGCACTGGGAAAAGGAGACAACTTTACAAATGGAAATATATGCTCTGCTTTTACGCAGAAAGGAGGAGGACAGAAAGTTCCCTTAATGTCTACTGTTTCTCAGTGGTCATTAGCTCAAAATAATTCTTATGCCAAAGTGGCACATTTTGGGGTGGCATATTCTGACCCCCCCACTTTAAAAATGGCTGGAATGTAGCAGTGAGTGAAGACAGCAGCAGGCTCATTCATTAACAGTGGTTTGTGCCTTAAGCACAACTATAATCTGAGAGGCTTAATTAGTAGGCTCAAGTCCTTTGTGTTTTGTAAGTTTTTACCCCAGTTCCTGGAAGCCTGCCTCTTCCATCCTCCTCACCTCAAGTGATACTTTCTCACCTAAGGGAGTAAGAGGTGGGGGATGAGTGGTGGAAGACAGCAACTGGCCAAAAGAATCTTCAAGCAAGTTGTAATCCATTAAACCAAGGTGAGCACAAACAGTAACCAAAGGGGAAGGGGCCAAACTCCGAAGTCAGCTCCAGATTACAGGGCCAAAGAGAGGAGAATAAAGCCAAGGGTAAGCAGCAGGTGGCCTGAATCAAGTGAATCTGTGTGTTGCCCGTAATTATAGCTGATTAATTGTATAGATAGCACTAGGGTAGCCCCACTGTGCTCAAAGGGCAAGGACCAAAGGGACACAATAAAGGTAGCCATTATGCAAATATTATATAGGGCTTCCATAGGGCAATAAAAATATGCTGTAAACATATATATATTCTATGCATTCCATTTTTAAAAGCATGTTATGTTTTCCAGTGCTATCAGGCAAAAGTTACTGGTGATTGTATTGGTGGTACAATCACAATATGCACAATTTGCATATGCAAATATAAATAAGTATGTGAACAATTCTAAAAAATAGACTGCTTTAAAAGAATGGATATAATACAAATTATTCTGAAAAGATGTCATTTCCCAACTTACATCCCAATCCTTACACCTATCCCATTAATTCAGTACTTAAAAACACACACACAGAAAATATAAATCATACTCCTAAAGCACTACTACACCAGGCATCAAAATCACATAGCATGATGATGCATAATTATGGCACTTTCAAACAGCATTTGAGAGCATGTCACAAGCAATGAAAAATGTAATTTATTTCTACTGACAGAAATTAATTGCTCCGTGTTACAAAATTTTTGAACCATTACTGATAAGCAAAAATGGTAACATAAATGCCTTGAAAACAACTGCAAGGAAAAGAGGTATAGTTCTAATCATAAAAACTCCCATAGCACAAGGGAAGGCAATTTCTCAAAAAGGACATCTATTATTAAAATTCTGAAACTGCTGCCATGACGCAGTAGGAAAAAGCTCAGATGTGAGACACTTCAAGCAGGTCTAAAGTGTTATTAATCTCTGATAGCACCGGCTAATTGGAATTTAGAATTTTGCCGTTTCCCTAACAAATCACCTTTGTTAAGACAAATCTGGATGGTTGCAGGGACCTTCAGAACAGGAGCACATGTAAAGTACAGATTATCCCTTTAAAACCGAACCCCAAATGGTCAAATGCATTTCACATGTGTTTTAGGAAGGCTGTGCTTTTCCCCTATTACTATTAGTTTAACAATTACTGTTCATTGACTTCGGTCTATTATTTCAGAGATTATGGAATTTGGACAGCAATGTTAGGTTATACTGGCTTCCACAGCTGATATGGCTAAACATAAGTTATCACAAATCTCATGAAACTCAGCGGTCTTCAAAAAAACTCTGGGTGAGCTCATGCCATCCATTGTCCTCACTATCTTCCAAATCCTGCCTCAGTACCCATGCTCTTTCCATTCTCAGAGCCCCTAAGCCAATCCCCACCTGTACAGCACTGCTTCTGGTCTCTGGTCTTGGGCTCTGTTCTGACACCTCATGCCTAAATTCTGTTCCTCAGCCTTACTGCACTACATCTGTCGATAGGACTGCTCGTTTTTTAAAAACCTAGGCCGGATTTCTTCAGTTATCATTGAATCCACCTTATCACTTCCCTTAAAATACTCCTTTGATTAATCTGTTACTATGAACATTATAATCACATAATTTTTCCAGGATCTTTCTGTGTTCCCTTCTGTACACAGCTATCAGACCATTCTCCCTAAAACACTAGCTTTACCACCTCAGATTACTAATCACATACTCATGATTGCCAATGCCTTGGCTCTGTAGCTGCAGTACAATATCTAAATGCATTAGCTTGATGCGTAAGGCCCTTTATGATCTGACCTCAACCCACCTCTACGGACCAGGCGATGACCACTCTGCTAAGCCTGTCCCCACTAGCTGTGATCTAGGAAATACAAATACAGAGTAGTTATGCTTTCTTGCCTCTTGCTTTTCATTCAGGCCAACTCCCTGAAACTCAAATCCTTGTTTTCCCAGTCTTTTAACTTCAGATCAAATAACAGGTTCTCTACAAATCCATTTCAGCCCATAATGACTGCCTTTTTCTTCCTACTACTAATTTAGTTGGTATTATTACACTTCCTTGTATTGTTACATCTGTGTGTGGGGGGGTCCTGATTCCACCCAGATCACAAGTCCCTTAAGGGCATGGATTATATCAAATATTTTTAGAATACCATACCCTGTGTTCAGTGAACTCCTGCTGACAGAGCTGCCTGATGTGCTCCTATGAGAAGTAGAGTCTAAAAGAAAGGAAGAATGTTATGCTGGCCTGCTGGGCAAAGCCACACACCCAAAGAAATAAGGGCAATGACTGAAACCAGAATTTTAAGCAGGGGACAGGTCAGAGCTAAATGGAACCACGTGATAATATAGTAGTATACAAATTCAATACAGCTAAACCAAAAGAGGAAGCCATGGTAAAAGCAAATGAGAGAGCAAGGGGATAAACTGCCAAGTTTGGCCCTGGACTGAGCCATAAAGCAAGTCTCAACAATTTAAAGACTGAAAATATTTAAGTATATTCTTTAGCCATGTTGGAATCAAGCTAGGAATCAAAAAAAGGATAACTAGAAAACCTGAGAAACTACTATTTTAAAATAAGTAATATAATTTCAAATAAACCTGAGTCAAAATATGACAATAAAAATGTTAAAATATTTTATATAAATCATGAAAATAAGACATATTAAAACACATCAGATACAGCTGTAGAGAGAAATATAGAGAAAAATCAACAAAGTCAAATTTAGTTATTTTAAAAGACTAATTAATAAAACTGATGAACCATTATCAAGACTGATTATGAAAAAAGAGAGAAAATGAGATTTACCAACACAGGGAAATGAAAACCAGTACACGGTATAAATCCCATACGTGTTTTTAAAGAGCGTATTAGGCATAACTTTGCAACAATAATTTTTTAAATTCAAGTGAAATAAACTTTGAACCTGAAATTAAAATCTTCAGCTAAAAAAAAAAAAAAAAGAAAAAAGGAACTCCAGGTATAAGCGACTGCAGCAGTGAGGTATCTAAAGAGTAAAACATCATAGCCAGTTTGGATTTACTACAGAAAGACAAAGTTTGTTCGATACCCAAAACTCAATGTAATTAACCACACTATTAGAATAAAAAGAAAAAAACATAAAATCATTTCAACAGATACAGAAAAGTCACTTAGTATGATTCAAAACTGAAATTTTAAAACATCTTTGCAAACAAAAACAGGAAACTTTCCAGGGCGTTAGTGTCAGAACTAGATCGAGCTGTAGGCCCCCCTAGGTGGAGAGTTGGAAAATGGTGTGGAAATTTTTGCTTTGTATCAGGAAGGAAACAATCCTCACACTGGTAATGTGCTATTCCTGCCCTGGCTGCTGATTACATAGTTCTACTCTTTGAGAAGATTCATCAGGATGTGCACTCGAGATCTGAGCACTCTTCTGCATGTAGATCATATGCCAGTAAAAAGTTCATTTCTAAAAACTGTGCCCTGGGTAGGGTGTGGTGTCGGGGGGAGGGGGTATGTGTGTGCGCATGTGTGTGCTCGCGCACGCGCAGCCATTCACCCTGTAACAAACAGTGGATGTTCAAGTAAAGAGAAGACTCTCCAAAAATTGGGATGTTTCTGCTAGAGTCTCAGAGAATAGAGCATAAGAAAAAAAATAAACGCAGAGGAGAATGCGTGGCCTGAGTCTGTGTGTGAACAGAAGATGAATCCATCAGGACACTGAGGATTGAGGCTTTATAAAATTTTGTTTTGGAAGGGGGATGCAATTTAAAGTTATATACTACCACTTAAAGTGAGAAATTAAAAATGTAAATAATCTCTAGTCCAAAGTGGCTTCAAATCCTTTAATAATGGAAAATCCAATATCATGTAGACAGTTCTACATGAAGAAAAATTTCACATTATAAACTGAGGAAAATTTATCAACTCAGTTTGATTTTATAGTCTCCAATTTTTAGTGGCATCTTTTAAGACTGTTTTCTTGGTAGCACAGTGCACCAAGTCAGGGGCCATTCGACCACGTTTGATTTTGTTTTGTTTTGTTTTTAAGTTACAACATTAATTTCTCAGTTTTCCCCACATAGAGCCATATATTGCACCTCAGCTCTTACACTGATATCTTAAGTCAAGTAAGCTGTCTTTTCTCTAACCTATTACTTCTCCTTGAAGTTGAATAAAATGTCTCTGCTTACACAGACATTTATCTACTTTGTCTCAAGGCTGTGGCAGGTGGAGACCCTCTTAATCTCTATGCCACTGGGAGATGTTTGATTAGCAAATCTGATTTAATCAAAATAACATTGATTAAGAACTATCATAAATAATTGTGATATTAAATTCAAATAAATTCAAATAAAAACACAGCAAAAAATCATAAAATATTTGAAAAAAATCATTCTTTTATCAAATGTTACACAGAGCTAATAGCACGTTAGAAATGGAGCCAGATGATGGGCCCACAAAGACAAGTAAGGCAAGGTAGTAATGAGGAGGAGCCCTAGCTCTCAAACAGTTCATGAGCCAATGGAGCAGCGCATGAGAACAAGACACAGTGCTGTCAAGTCTGGGGCTGCTATGGAGACAGAAAAGAATAAAAGGCTCTGCTCTTAGACTGTCAGGACAGTTTACAGATGATGCCAGTGTTGAGTCTCAAGAGAACAAAGTTGATGGGAACTGAGAGGGTATTCTCGGCAAATGCAAAGGGACATGGAAAAGGCTCACACAATCAAGAAACTCTAAGATCTGAGTGCCAAATGTGCGTGTAGGAGGAAGAGGCTGGACAGAAAGGCCGGGAGAGTGAGAAGTTCCTGAGTGAATTTCGTTAGCAGAGTGTTTCGTTTTTAGGGCACCATTCTGGCAGAACTGTGAAGGACAGACTTGGAGGCACTCAGGAGTCCATCTAGAAGGCTGCAGTAGTCTCTACAAGAAATACAGAGCTTAAATCAGGAAAGTGAGGAGGGCCATATTCGAGAGACCCTGAGAAGGTAAAATCAATGCAAATTAGCTCTAATTTGTGTGAAGCATGAGGAACAAGAAAAGTCTAGGATAACTCCAAATTTAATTGAATTAAAAGGATGTAAGAGACAGAAGCAACCCAACTGCCCATCAATAGACAAGGGGATAAAAAGGTTGTGCTACATATATGCAATAGAATATTACTCAGCCACAAAAAAGAGTGAAATCTTACCATTTGCAACAGTATGGATGGACCTAGAGGGTATTATGCTAAGTGAAATAAGTCAGATGGAGAAAAAAAATACCATATGACTTCACGTATATGTGGAATCTAAATAGCACAAAAATAAACAAACAAAATAGAAACAGACTCACAGATACAGAAAACAGACTGATGGTTGCCAGAAGGAAGGTGGATTAGACAGCTGGGTGAAAAAGGTGATGGAATTAAGAAGTACAGATTGGTAGTCACAAGGCAGTCAGGAGGTATAAAGTGCAGCACCAGGAATATAGTCAGTAATATTGTAATAACTGTGTACGGTGCCAGGTGGGTACTGGAAATATCAGGAGGGACCACATTGTAAAGTATATGACAGTCTAACCATTTTGCTGTATACCTGAAATGATATAAAATAATACTGAATGTAAACTGTAAGTGAAAAGTAAAATTTAAAAAAAAGGATGGAGGGGGTGATAGTGGAGGGGATTAGAAAGGAATGAGATCAGGTCTACTCATGTCCCAATTTATCACTGCAAACTGATAAAAGCTATGCACTTTTCTTCCTACCCCCATCAGCCAATATGGATCATTGCTGGGCTTGATGGTACTCTGACACAGGGAATAAACTGAGAATATTTAGAGGCAATTCAGGGCTTGCAGAATCTATTATTATTATTATTGCATTTTTCTAACTATAAGATGTACTTTTTCCAAAATTTGGGAGGAAAGGGGTGTGTCTCATAGTCCAAATGTGGCTTGCCTGGCTCGCTGTGGTGGGTGGGGACAGGCGATGGTGGAGCAGGGTCACAGGAGGCAGGAGCAGGGTCGTCACTGCAGGAAGCCCACAACAGCAAGAGTCAGGCAATGCTGTGGGCCCTGGGCTGGGAGGAGGGGGTGTCCCAGTGGTGTGAAGCAAGGAAGGCAGGAGTGGAGTCCCCACTGTGGCATACTATACTGCTAGGGAGGAGGGTACAGGCGGTGCAGGCACGTTAGGAGAAGAAAGCCTGTGGCACCCGTACGTGCCTCCATCACATGACTGGTATGTCCCCCATTAACATCAACACAGGCAAATTCCACTGCAGGGTCACCTGTCAATGTGGCCCTGCAGCTGTGGCAAAACTACAACTCCCATAATGCTTGGACAGGTTGGGATGATGGGAGCTGTAATTTGGCAACAGCTACAAAGCTACACAGGTTATGCAAAACTGCTGCCCCCATACAAGAGTGTTGCACAACCTGTGGCTCTCCAGCAACAGATCCCCCCATAATAGTGTCAGCAGCAGATCTCCCCATAACAGTGCATCATCCACTTATGTTCTCAGTCAGCTACAGTGCCCCCATAACTATGAAGGACACAGTGCTGACAGTCCTGTCATTACCGTATTTGGTTGTAGAAAGATACAATAGCCTACACAGTCTCCTGCTGAATCTACCATAATTGTGGAAAGATGTCAAAGCAGAAAAGGATTTCGTATAAAATCCCTTTCAAACCAGAGGTAGTGAAGTACGCCAAAGAACATGGGACCAGAGCAGCGGAGAGACACTTTGGCCCACCTCCAACTGAAAAAATGATACAGGAATGGAGGAAACAAGAGGATCAACTGCAAAAAAAAGACAAAACGAACCAATGTTTTAGTGGGCATGCTGCAAAATGGCCACAGTTAGAAGTGGATATGAGAGTGGATCACACGTCACAGGAACAATGGCTTTTCAGTGTCTACAAAAATGATCACATATGAAGCCAAATGTCTTGCTGCAGAGAAAGGCGCTGAGGACTTCACTGGATCACCATCATGGTGCCACAGATTTATGACGGGATGTGGCCTTGCTATGCTCGCGAAAACTAGGATTGCACAAAAAAATGCCTATAAAATATGAATCCAAGATTGTGTCTTTTCACAAATTTGTATTGGATGCAAAAAAGAAAAATGGATTTGAAATGAGCTAGACTGGGAACATGGATGAAGTCCTGTTAACCTTCGATGTTTAATCAAACAAGACTGTTGATGTGAAAGGTACCAAAACCTTAACCGTGAAAACCTCAGGGCATGATAAAACCCATTACAGGGTTGTGTCATCCTGCTGTGCAGACGGCACCAAACTGCCACCAATGCCGATTTTCAAGAGAAAAAACATACCAAAAGAGGCAGTCCCAAGAGGAGTTATTGTTCATGTTCATGACAAAGGATGGATGGATGAAAATGGCACAAAGATATGGATAGGAAAAGTGTGGTTCAAACGTCCTGGAGGGCTTCTGAAAAAACCTGCTCTATTAGTGCTTGACCAGTTTAGGGCACATATCACTGAAGCCACAAAAAAGAGATTTAAAGAAGAGAAAACCCATCTAGCCGTAATTCCTGGGGGGCTTACCAGCCAGTTGCAACCTTTGGGCATTTCCATCAACAAGCCATTTAAAGTTTTCATGAGAAAAGAGTGGAACAAATGGATGGCTGCTGGAAATCATGGTCTGACACCAACTGGATGAATGAAGAGGCCCACTGTTACCCAAGTTCGTGAGTGGGCGAAAACCTCACAGCAGTCAGTTAAGGATGAAACCTTTGTGAGGTCCTTCAAAAACTGTGGCATCAGAAATGCCGTAGACGGCTCTGAAGATGACATCCTCTATGAACAGAACGAAGAGAGTGATACTAGTGATTCTGAAGAACTGAGTTCCATAAATGTGGACAGCAGTGACGAGGAGTTCTTGGAGTTCCCTGATGATTAGAGGAGTTTTCGTACTTAAAGTCAATAATAATGGTTGTTAATGCTGCTGTTGAGTTCTGTTTACATTTCCATTGGTGAAATATTATGTTATTTATGTTATTAAATATTTTACTACATTTTTTTGCTTCAAAAATTTTCCCCTATTTTCTTCCTCTAAAACCTAGGTGCATCTTATAGTCCAAAAATATGGTAATTATTTTTTTTTTACCATATGCATTTACGGTGCCTGTGAGAAATCAAGGTAAAATTTCAAGTAGTCAGAAACATGGGCCTTAATATAAAAAAAGCAGTTGAGCCTGGAAACAAATTCCAATCTCACGTCTATAAGGAGGTTGCTGAGAAAGCAAGGGCCTTTTAGTGAGGGATACATAATAATAAAAAATGAAAGGCTATCAGTTCCTTTAATGAAGTTATGCTTTCGTGTAATTTTTCTGGGCAATGGCCTTTGGTATCAACAGTGATGTTCACTGTCGCTATTATGATTTTAATGAGTATATGAGAGTATATCATTTAATGAGAGTATAATGGAATATTTTGACCTAATCTGAGAAGGAACATAAAAATAATGTAAGATTAAACTATTGGGGGAAAGCCACCACCACCACCAAAAAAAAAAAATTACAGCAATTTTCCATTGTCCAATAAACAAATTTCTGAACAATACCTCTCCTCTCCTACTCATATTAAGTTACTATTCTAATTTGGAGGATTAATTAACACTTAACTACTCTGGGTTTAAAATGCATCAGAGGTTTAGCCCTGACCAGTGTGGCTCAGTTGGGTGGGTGCTGTCCTGCAAAGCTCAAGGTCTCTGGTCCAATTCCCGATCAGGGCACATATGAGAGGCAGCCAATTAATGTTTCTATTTCACATCGATGTTTCTCTTCCTCTCTTTCTCCCTCCCTTTCCCTTTCTCTAAAAATAAATAAATAAAATCTTTAAAAGTAAAATGAAATGCACTAGAGATTTAAATTCTGAAATAGTCCTGCTTCTCCTTTTTTTCCCCTTCAAATTCTATACCCAGAACATCCTGTCTCAAATAAACATCCATTCACAATCTCAACAGTCAAATTTAACTTCTCTCCCCTCTCTCCAAGCCTTTACATTACTCTATTCTGCTACTTGCCATCCCCTACCTTAACCTAGCTTTCAAGTCTCCGTGAGAAGAAAACCATGTTTTTCCTCATTTGTATGCCTGTCCTCCAAGGAGAGCACTCACCACGCTGACAATAAAATGCTATGGAGCAAGGTGGAGTAAGGAGAGCAACCTGGAAGCTACCTGGAGGGAAAGAATGAATGCTTTTGGTTATTTTTAGTTTTCAAAAATTTTATTAGAAGGAATGATTTTGTCTGCCCAGCTGACCTTTTTCTTCTCTATATTCTTCTACTCATATATCCTACTGACCTCCTTTAACTTTTTCATTGTTCTTCAAAGTCGTCTTCAGCACTGGGCTTCAGAAGAGAGTGGCAACTGAGTCTTGGGAAGGAGAGTGGGGGAAAGCAGTAAGAAGCCACCTACCTAGGGAACCAGGAATTAATAACGGGTACTCTCCCCCCATCTCCAGGCTCCCCAGTTACAGGTCCTCAAATTCCTCATTTCTGGCTTAGAGACCAGTCCAAACTAATTTATACCTCCTTACACAGACACTGTTATATTAACCAATAACCTCTTTAGGCACTTTCTACTTTATGAAAGTGTTTTCTCATTCATTTTCATTAATGTTCCATTATTATAAAATGCTAAATAATTGTGCTTCTAAAATTATAACCTCAGGTGAACCTGAGAATACAGTCTAAAGAGAATTTGATTATTCTTCCAACTAATTTCTAAAAATTAAACAGAACTTGCCTCACAAATGAAAAACTGCCTTATATCCATCTGTCTACTAAAGACACTTCTTATTCCTTTGTCCCTTCTGTCTGAGACTTGCTTAGAAAATAAAAATTGCCAAGGGGTGGACTCATCCATCTAAACATTATTGAGTGCTGGACTAATTAGATGTGGAACTCTGTTTTAGTTAGCAGACCTTACCAAACTGAACGTGTAATAAATCTCATGCCTGCTAGGATGGACAGCACCAGAGAAAACATTTGTCCACCATGGCATCCACTGGTTGCTTTGAAGTTTTTGTCCTGGCTAACTACACATTCTGACTCCCAGAACAATGATGACCCACAGCACTTAGTCCAAAATTAGGCATAAATTATTGAGAACTTTGGTACAAATGAGGGGTGAATAATAGTATACTTTTATTTAATTAAGAAAAACAGCCATTGTTCCCCTTTGCTTCTAACATGTTCTTGGGCTAGTCTGAGGTGGAAACTATTTATTCTTTCAATTAGACTTCTTTGCTGATTTTACAATTACAAAGGAATAGTCATTCATTCTGAGATTGCAAAATTTTCACCTCATACAAAAAACAATTTTAGCATTCTGAACCATCATTTCCTTTGTATCCTTCATTAAGTACAGTTTAAATCCATTTTTTTGCTATTATTTCTTAGTGTTCAATTACTCTACAGAATAACTCTGCCTCTCTTTTTAATCTGAGATGTCAATGCTTTTTTACATTTACTGGTGCTGTGCACACAGGTTTTAACACTGCACTAGGTAAATTATGTGGAAGATAACTGCATTTATATGACTTGGGGTTTAGTGCCTTGAGTTTAGTCGTAGCTTAACATAAAACATACACAAAATCTCTCTAACTCATTTAGGCTATGGACAACTATAAAGTCTGGCTAAGGCCACTATAATCATAGGAAAAACTCTAAACTTGAGGGTTTAGGTGCTATGATAGCTTGAAAATGAAGAGTTACCATTTATTAAATGTCTTTTGGCTGGCTGCAAGCTGCAATACAATACATCTTTCTGTACTCTAATCTTCAGATATATGAAATAGAAATTTTGATTTCCATTTACAAATAACACAATTTCCATTTATAAATAATACCAACCCCTCGGTGTTTCTTCCATAGAACAAGTAAGGTGATTTGAAATGTTAAGTGCTATACAAGTGTTTTTAATGTCTATATCTTCACATCCTCTTCTTGCACTTGCTCCTGAGTCAGGGTTGCCCTTCTCTTCTAAGGCTGTGAACATACTACCTCAGGCAACTTCTCCTTCACCTTAGCTCCAGGTTTCACCTACCACCATTGGCTGCCTGTCAGTTCACATGCAAATTTCTTAATCCTTCCGTGCTTTCATTCCTTCATCAGTAAAATGGGGATGGTGATAACAATAATGACACATACACCATAAGGCTGATATGAAGATTAATGAGATTGTATGCCTAACGTGCTCAGCCTAATCCCTAGCACACAGTAAACACTCAGAAACTGTGAGCTGTTTATGTTAGCTACTGATCTGGTCAGACCCACACAAGAAGGTGTCTCATTTGATTTTCATCAGAAATTCCCCTGTGCCCTACAATCTTCAGGGAAGCAGTAATATGTGGGAACACTGCCTCTTTGAGTGCCCTAGTGCTTCTCAAATTGTGCTCTAGAGAACAATAACCCCACCCCATGCTCCTCAGCAACAGGGATCCAGAGTCAGAAAAAGCACAAAATATTTCCATATGAAAGACTCTGAGAAATCCTGTAGCAAAGAAATGGCTCGATTTTGTGCAATCCAACATTTCCCAAATTTATATTTGAGCATGGAACTCATTACAAGAAATATCTACTAGAAGTCCATAAAACTACTGTTCTATGGAACCCACCTTACGAAATGACAGTATGTTTTCTGGGTAAGAGCCTCCCTCTTAAGGTCACCCAGAAGCTCTACACAATCCCACGGGGCTGTGGAGCAGTACAGGGCCAGGGGCTGCCAAATCATCCTCAGTGATTAGGGTGGAGGCTCCCCTTTTTTTGTATGCCACAGCACTTTCCAAAGAAATGACTCCCACTGTGTGTTGGCACCCTTACCATTAAGCAAAACTAAACCAGGGAGAAAGCCAGCTACAATCAGTCCAAAGGTGAGAGACACATGCTCCTAACCTGTGCAGCAGCAGAGGAGGCCTGCAGCTTTGCCTACTTCCTGATGAAAAGTGCTTTTTATTATGGCACTTTATAAGGAATGAAACATTGACTGATACCACAGAAACAATTTGGATGGTATTATCCATCCAATTGCATAAAATAAGAATAAATGGACAGATTTAAACCTGCAAAGCTCAAAGGCACTTTATAAATATTTTCTCTTTATCAGTATCTCCACTGTGATACCACACTGCATGCTGATTTGCAATAAAGGTTACATCTTATTTCAAAAACAACTAGGGTAACTGAGGATAAAAATAGAGTTCATATATAAAATAGGTCACAGTCTACAAAGGAGGCCCAGCCTGTTACATGGGTAAGGAAATATCCTTTCCCTGTGTTAAGTACCGGGTAGTATTTAGTAATTGTTCCAGACACCTTGCTAAACACAGTTAAGCAGAAATGACCTTGTTCTCTGGTTCTAAGCTGGTACTTCCTACATGAACAAAATTGATACAGAGGCCTCAGAGATGACTTACCAAGAAAGAAAAACATGCCAATGCTTACAATATAAGCATATTTTGGCATTTATGAGTAGTGAGTTGAGTTTGGTCATTGAAATGGAAAAAGAAATTGCTTCTTCGTCATTGAGGAAAATTTCTTTTAAAAATAAAGATTTTATTTATTCAGTTTTAGAGAGTGGAGAAGGGAAGGAGGAAGAGAGTGAGAGAAATGTTGATGTATGAGAGATATATCGATCAGTTGCCTCTCACTCATGCCCCAGCCAGAGACCAGACCCACAACCAAGGCATGTGCCCTGACTGGGAATCAAGCTGCAGACCTTTCACTTTGTGGGATGATGCTCAACCAACTGAACCAAGCCAGGCAGGACAAGGAAATTTTCTCGATAAAGATAAAATTGACTACTGGAAAAAAAAGGTGTAAGTGCTGAGCAGTTAGTACAAAACAGAGAAAATGGAGTTACCCTGGTGGTTAGTAAGGTGTATGATACATGGTAAGCACTCAGCAAAGGCTTGTGGAAGAAATAAAAGTGGTATTCTAGGAAAGGGAGTGGGTTCACAAGTCCAAAGAATAATGAGACACAGGCAGGAAATTCAGATGCAGAGAAAGGCTTGGGTTCCAAGAGTTTAAGTCCTAGGAAATTCAACTAACTAAATACATATATGATTGGTCATTTGATAAATAAACTAGAGCTTAGTCTCAAAAATATCCACCTTCTTCAAGATTCCCAGACACTGAAAAAGTGGGTCTAAATGCTGAAGACAGCCTCGGCACTGGGCTGGCCTGTGTGAGAGCAAAGAGGACCCTCTGTCAACATGGCATTGCTGAAGAGGAGATCTCTTTAAAGTAATAACTCACTCCTACCACCTTACAAAACAGAAAAAGCTCCAATCAGTCATCCCCATTACAAAGGGAATATGAAATACTGAAAAACGGAAAAGGAGAACAGGAACTCCTAACAATATCTCAGATAAGCTCCGGGGCCGACTGTGACACATGAACACTTAGCACTGAAGGAAGACAGGTCGGAGCACACAGACACAAAGGTCTCCCTCACCACCCCACCCGCCCTGGACTCTCAGGCACCAGTGCCTCACAAATAATCACACGGGCATGTCCTCCTCTTAGCCCGCTTTCAGTCAGAGTGGCAATTTGCAGATTCCCTAGCCATTCATATACCCTTTGACTCTGAGAAAACTGGGGTCTCTTTTCCCTCCATTTGTAATACTAGGAAAATATTCTTTACCTAATTCTGAGGCTTTGTAGATAAAGCTTATAAAATACCAGTTTAAAATCCACAATCGAGATGTTCTAAAGCATGGGCATCAGAACTGTACCGTTGTTCAGTATTTGAAATTCGTAGCCCTTCATTTCAATTGTCAGCACAAATGTAGGCATAAGGGACCTGTAAAAACACACGTGCGCGCACACACAACAAAGGCTGCGCGCTACTCGGAGCAGATGCTCTGCCGGATGCTTCTCTGTGTCTCCCTGGTGAATGACCGCTGAGGAGCCTCTGACACTCTGGTGGACCAGGCCCCTATACTGGTTTTATTTCACCACAGGGCTGGCTGAAGAAAGAGGAAGAGTAATAAATTCCACGGCTATTTCTTCCTCCTCCCTCCTCCCTGTGACCCCCATGATCAGCATCCCAAAGACATTCCTGACTTCAGACCCCTCCCTAACAATAGCTTAGTTTGGGCCCTACCTCAGATTTCATGATGAAATGCCCAGCCAAAGTAGCCCAACTTTAGTTTCCTCCTGAAAAGGAGATGAATTGCATTTCAGTACACTGAGTTCAGTTCGCTGTGTCAGGAACTCAGTGTTGTTATGGACACATGTTTTCTCTACACTAAGCTTTAGACAACTTCGGAGATAACTTTGGAGGCAGAATCAAGGAAATGCTGGGAAATTTGTCTGGGTCCTTGATGGCCCAAGAAGGAAAGAGCCCTGGCTTTGAAGTAATGGGTTACATCTATGAAAAGGGTGGCTGGCAAGCCAAAGCCTGAAGCTAGGGGAAAAAATAAAGATGAAACATTCCCAACATTATCCCTTTGCACGGGATCAACTAATTAAAGAACCTGGGCCCAGACCTCGGTGTTCCCACTCCTATATCCAGGTCTGGCCCCTCAACCTTCCCATTCCTTCTCAGACCAAACCCAGCTGATCCCTCACCTCGTGGCCTGATCCACACCAGTGATTTGACCTAAGGCAGTTTTGCATCCTTTGGCAGCAAAGTTAACTTGAGTTCTTGGCACTCTGAAATGGAACTTCTAGGTAACTTTCCCACTAGAGGCAACATTGCACAGGGCAGGTTCCGCAGGTGGCATCATGAGTACAGTGCAAGAATTAAGATGCATTATGGGTTATATAGAGCTTTATGGACTACTTGTATGGAAAATGTCATCTGAGTACCAAAATATCTACTTAAAATAAATTTCTGGAATAAAATTTTTCCCAAAGTTTGGAAATACTTATGTAATTTAACAGCTCACACACTTCTTTTAAAAACAAAGAGTATCTTCACACCCCACCACTAGGCAACATAAAAAATAGCCCCCAAAGAAGTTTGCTGCAGAGGCCTCAAACCTCTATCAGTGGTTAAAAAAATGCTTTTTTTCACAGTACTTCTCTGTCCAGTGTACAAAGTGTGTAAGAGCAGAATGTGAAAAAATCTTTTCTACAAAGGGCTAGTATCATACTCCTCTCAAGCTGAGATAAACACCTTAGTGGGATTCAGACAGCCTCTAATTTTTCAATCTCTTAGTACTAAAGTGAACAGCAAAGTATATATTACTAAACTAATTTTTATCAATGGAGTTAGAATACCATAATAAAACTTCAAGAAATGACTATAACTCCTTGCTGTACTAGAATTTAGTTGTACAACATGTAATTCCAAAAAGGATCACTGAGGCATGGTAAAATGCTTATTTTACAAATTTTTAACATGCTGGTACTAAATGTGACCCATATAAACACTGCCACTGTGATGAGAAGTTAGGATCAACAAAGGAGTAGAAAACCTGTATTTCTCTGTCCTAGGGTGAGTGCAGTGGCAACAGACACCAAAGAATCATAAATCTTACCTTAGCTTGTTAAACAAAACCAGGGCCCTGCCTTCTGAAGTCACCTTAGTGCCTTCTCATACGCTTCCTTCCAGTGCATGATCCTCCTTAGAGAGTGAGACTTGGGGGCGCACATTTGGAAATGTGCTGCCTGTTTCATCTTCTGAATCCCTTGTGACTGGGAACCATGCAAGGGCCTGAGCTGGTTCATCAGGTGAACCAAAGCAGCTCAAGTTTCAGTGCCCCGTGATCTGGCTCTGAAGATGGATTGCAGTAATGCTTCATGCTCGGTGTGATGCGGCAAGCCATGTGCAGGTTGTAGCTATTAGAAAATTCAGAGCATGACTGCTCAAGGGCAGTCACCCAGCAAGGTCATAATATTCCAACATCCTTTCCAGGCATGGCACCTGCTCCCTATCATTCATCGGGAGTCTAAACAACACAGCTTGCTTTGGAACTACCACAGACTGGTGCTGGGAATAAGCCAGGAACCGCATCAAGAATACTAGTGTGTGTGCACTACACATGCAGAGAATCACACCCTTCAAAAGAAAACAAATCTTGGTTTTGCTTACATTTTAATAGTCTGGTTTTAAAAAGTATTTATAATTATCAATATCACATAAGCCATAACAGCACAGACCAGGCTATTTTCTATGCAGTCTTTATATATCTAAGAACCACTAAATTCACAATACCTCCTGTGTTCTAAGGGTACTAAAAAACACTAAATTTTTTCACAAAGAAAATATTTAAAATACCAATGACTACAGTCAATTCCAAAATACAATTTCAAAACAATACCATCACTACTTTGCTTATAGTGGAGAGTGTAGCTAGTTAACAGCCTCTAAAACATACCCCAGGGCACCACACTCAAGTGGAAAGTATGACAAAAACATAGGCTGGCCAGTTAAGCTGGTATTTAAATGCAGCGCTAAAAATGCATTTCACACCCAACTTCATCAATCACCAACCAATCTTACTTTGCATCTTGGCTACCAAAAGAAAATGGGATTTGTCTCCCTGAAGAAATATGTCACTGCTTTGCTTGAATTATTAAGCTTTACTATTACAGAGAGAAACAATTGGGGGGGGAGAAAAGGAAAAAAAAAAAAGGGCAACAGAAATAAAATTAGACCCAGGTTGCCATCTACAGACTAACGCCAGCACTGCTCACTCACGCAGCATCGTGTACGGGGACATCAGTAGACAACAGTAAAGAGAAGGGCAAAATGCACAACTATAAGCTGAATTATAAAACAATTAAGGGAGCCTATGAAAAATTTAAAAAGCCTCTTTTTTCTAATTAACTTGAGAATAATATATAGGTAAAGAATACTGGGTCAAAATTTTGCACATTTTAACATATGCTATGAAATAATCATATTCATCCTAAGTCTAAAATTTAACACGTTGAAATAAAACTGAATGGGCTACTTAGTTCCACATTAGAAACATTTTAAGCAGGACAAACTATTCCATCTCTAAAATCAAATTCTTGCATTTTAATTCAATATTTGTGTACACTGTGAAATGATTAGCACAATAAATCTAGTTAAAATTTGTCCCCACACATAATCACAAAAATTTTTTCTTGTGATGAGAACTTTTAAGATCTACTCTCTCAGCAATTTTAAATATGCAATGCGGTATTAAATTCTTGTGTTTTTTCTCATTCCCTTGATTCACCACATCCCTTCCTTTTCACTTTGCTTCCAGTTACTATTGCTTTTACCTTTTCAAAGAGTAAGAGACTCTTGAAACATGAACACCCAAAAGTACACACTTGGTTCTAGTTGCTAAAATAATTGACATTAAAGCAAAAATAAACTCTAATAATAAATGAATACGAAGGTTGAACTAGGAATTAAAAAAGGGAGAGAGATATACCTTTGATACTATAACCTGGAAAGTTTCTACAGCCAAAGACTCCCTGGAGGGAGATCTGATAAGGAGAAATAGCTCAGTTTTCAAAAGTAAGGATTTAAGCTGATATACTTAACTCATAAAATAATGTTTTAATCTAGTGAACTGCACAAAATTTTTTTTTCATTTTCCCTGGAAAAGAACTTTTGGAAGCCAAGATTAATTTCCTAGGTCATATGTTCTCTTTATCAAGATAAAAAATACCAAATGTTTCATCTAAACTATTACATGTGCTTCTGGATCAGTAGTATAAGCTTCTTACTGGAAAAAAAAATTTAGAGAAGAATGGGAGTATGAGAGATTCACTTGGTCTCTCCCCTTGAAGTTTCAATAATTTGAACAGCTACAATTCAACAAAGGATTCCCTGCTCAGCACACAAAATACACCTGAGATATCCGTGCATTGAAACATCTAAAGGCAGGCAAAGGGGAACAAACCAAGGAGGCACACAGGGAGAAAAGCTGAAATGAGCCACCCATGGATGCAGCCCTGCAGCTGGGAGCTCATGGCACGGCTCAGCCTGGAGAGGGCAGGAATCAGGTTGTGTGGCTGGCACAGGCTGTAGGGACAGGGGAGGAATTAGGCTGTGTGGCTGGCTGTAGGGACAGCCAGGAGGAGCAAAGAGATTTAGTGAGCATTCCTGCAGGAGTGAACAGTATGAGCTGTGGCTGAGCCTGCTGACCTGCGTAGAGGCAAAGCAGAGCTATGGCCTTGGTTGTCTGATGGTCAGCATTCCAGGCAGAGAAGCAAAGCCATGAAGCATGGTTGCCCCTTAACCTCCCAGAGTTCACCTCTTTTCACCCTTGGTGTCAGGTTGCAGACAATATTATCTGCAAACCCAAGAACTGATACTACACCATCACTCTGTGACTAATCCCAGCCTCAAGTGGAGGTGCAGGGGTGATACCACAGAAGTCCACTGGTCATCACTGCTGGGAGGGCAAAGTGACAGATGTAGCCGGGTTCCCATAGCTCACCCCACCCCACACATCACAGCTAAACTTCCTGCGGTGTCTATGGGGGACAGTACTAGAATTTCATGGATTTGGAGCCACATCATCTACCACATTTCCCTAAAGGGTTGGTCCTGAGACCAGGATGACCAATCACAGAGGAGGCAACCACCTTTCCAGGGAGTGCAGGCCATCTCCCGCCACCCTACAAAGATCTGAAAAGCCAGAAAAGTGCAAGAGAGCTAAAAAACAAAAACAACACAAACACTTGTGATTAAGTGTCACCTACTGGAAAAAAAAACAGAAAGATGACTTCTTATCAATCTACTAGATAAATGTTACTCATATTAATGCATAGATGCCTAGACAAAAAAGGAATCCATCAAATAACATAAAAACCAAGGTAATGAGGTAGCTCAGAAAGAAAATTTAAAAATCTCCAGAAAATAAACTTAAAGACATGGAAAAGTGTGACTTAAATAATAGAGAATTCGAGATTGCAGTTCTGAAAAAACTCAATGAGATGCAAAAAAAAAACAAAAAACAAAAAACCCCACAGGCAGGAAATTTAATGAGCTCAGAGAACAAATCAATGAACAAAACAAGTGCATTACTAAAGAGACTGAAACTTTGGAAAAAGAACCAAATAGAAATTTTGGAGCTGAAGAAACTCAGTAAAAGAGATCAAGAATGAACTAGCAAGCACAGAAAATACAGCTGACCAGATGGAGTGAAGAATTTGTGATATCTAAGATAGAAATCCAGAAATGATGCAGAGGGGAGAAGAGAGAGACTAGAGTATAAACAAAATGAAAAAACTCTACAAGAACTATCTGCTTCCATCAGAAAGAGCAATATAAGAATAATAGGCATGCCAGAAGAAAAAGAGAAGGCAAAGGAACAGATAGCCTAGTCAAACAAATAGTCAACGAGACCTTTCAAATCCTATGTTAAGAACTAGATCCTCGAATCCAAGAAGCAAACAGAATACCTAATTACTTCAATCCAAAAAGGCCTTCTCCAAGGCACATTGTATTAAAATTGTCAAAAATTAATGACAAAAAAAGAATTCTCAAGGCAGCCAGGAAAAAGAAGTAACCCAAAAAGGAAAGCCCATTAGGTCATCATCAAACTTCTCAACAAAAACACTACAAGCTAGAAGAGACTAGAACCAAATATTCAAACCACTAAAATAGAAAAAATATCAGCCAAGAATAATATATCCAGCAAAAATATCCTTTAAATATAAAAGAGAAATAAAAACTTTTCCAGATACACAGAGCTGAGGGAATTTATCACCAGAAGACCTCCATTGCAGGAAATACTCAAGGGGATTATTCTATCTGAAACAAAGATCAAATGTCACAAAACTATGAGTAAGATCACCAACAAACTCACAGCATAAACAGGGATAATTTATGACAATATAAACATAAAAGGGGATAGAGTAAAGGTCTGAATTTGCAGAGGACAGGCATCAAATTCATTCAAAATAAAAATAACTACAGTATACATAAAACTTTCGTTTTCATCACCTAATGGTAACCACACACACACACAAAAAAAAAAACTGAGACACATAACTTAAAAAAGGAGGAAAAAAGTATGGAATGCCACCAAACAAAAACAACAGACAGAAACACAAAGGAACAGAACCAATGGAGGCACAGAGCTACCAGAAAACAAAAGCTAAATGGCTATAGAAAATCCTCATACATCAATAATCACCCTAAATGTAAATAGACTGAATTCACCAACAAAAAGGCACAGGGTAGCAGATTGGATCAAAAAAACCCCAAAATCCAACAACATGGGGCCTTCAGGAGACACATCTAAGCTGCAAAGACAAACTCTACATGAAAGGGTAGAAAACAATTCTCCAAGCTAACAGCATCCACAGAAAAGCAGGTGTAGCCATGCTTATATATGACAAAATAGATCTCAAGATAACAAAGATAACAAGAAACGAAGATGAAAATTTTATAATGGTAAAGACATCAAAAAGACGTAACACTGAAAAATTGGGACAACTGTAATAACATAATCAATAAAATATAATTAAAAAAAGACATAACACTTCTCAATATATATGCATCCCATCAGGAAGTACCAAAATATATAAGTACTCACAGAACTAAAGGGAGAAACTGACAAAACTATAATCATAGTAGGAGACCTAAATACTCCACTGACAGTTTTAGATAGATAATCCAAACAGAAAATCAATAAAGAAATATTGGCCTTAATCAAAAAACTGGTACATTTACACAATGGAATTCTATGCAGCAGAAAGAAAGAAGGAGCTCCTACCCTTTGCGACAGCATGGATGGAATTGGAGAGCATCATGCTAAGCGAAATAAGCCAGGCAGTGAAAGACAAATACCATATGATCTCACCTTTAACAAGAACCTAATCAACAAAACAAACAAACAAGCATAATATAAGCAATGACACTGAATTTGAGAACAGTCTGACAGTGACCAGAGGGGGAGGGAATTTCAGGGGAAAAGGGGAAGGGTTTAGAGCAACAAGTATAAAGGACACACGGACAAAAACTATGAGGGGGTGGAAATGGGAGGAAGGTGGGGAGGGCTGGGGTGGTGGGCTGGGGGCGGGGTAAAAGACAGAAAACTGTACAATATCAACAATTAAAAAATACTGATTTAAAAAAATATTGGCCTTAAATGGCACAGTAGACTAAATGGACATAATTGACATTTACAGAGCATTTTCGTCCATAACATCACAGTATACCTTCTTCTCCAGTGAACATGGAACATTTTCATGGACAGACCATATGCTGGGTCACAAAACTAGCCTCAAGAAATTTAATATGGTTGAAATTACACCAAGCATGTTCTCTAAGCACAATGCTTTGAAATTAGATATCAACTGCAAAAAGGAAGAAAACCCACACATATGTAGAGCTTAAATCACATACTACTAAAAAATGACTGAATCAAAGAAGAAATAAAGGGTGAGGTCAAAAGATATACACGAGTAAAGATGAATGAGAATGACAATGTGACATATCAAAACTTCTGGGATGTAGTGAAAGCAGAAATAAGAATAAAGTTTATATCATTACAGGCCTATCTCAAGAAACAAGAGAAATCTCAAGTAAACAACCTAATATTACATCTTAAAGAACTAGAAAAAGAACAAAAGCAGCCCAAAATTAGTAGAAAAAAGAAAATAATAAAAATTAGAGCAAAACTAAATAAGAGGACAAAAAGACGTTACAAAAATTAATATAACTATGAGTTGATTCTTTGAAGAGATTAATAAAATTGACAAACCCCTGGCTAGACTCGCTAAGGAAAAAAAAAGAAAGTATTCACATAAACAAAATCAGAGATGAAAGAAAAGTTACCACAGATATCACAAGTATACAAAAAATCACACTAGAATATTATCAAAGACAAATTCAATAACCTGGAAGAAATGGGTAAGTTCCTAGAAATATACAACCTTCCTAAACTGAATCATGAAGAATTAGGATATCTAAATAGACTGATCAACAGTGAGGAAACTGAAGCAACTATCAAAAACCTACCCCAAAAATAAAAGTCCAGGACCAGATGGCCTCACTAGTGAATTCTACCAAACATTCAGAGATTTGACACCTATCCTTCTCAACCACTTCAAAAAGATTCAATTCTCTGATGAATACGGATGCAAAAATCCCAAACAAAATACAAGCAAGTCAAATATACCAACATATTTTAAAAAAAATACATCACAATCAAGTGGGGTTCATTCTAGAGGCACAAGGGTGGTTCAACATAAGCAAGTCGATCAGTGTAATAGAGCATATTAACATAACCAAGGTTAAAACACATATCATCTTATCAATAGATATAGAAAAAAGCATTTGATAAGATACAACATCCACATATAATTTAAAAACACAATAAAATACGTATAGAAGGAAAGTACCATAATAAAGTCCACATATTAAAAACCCTCAGCTAATATCATACTCAGTGATGGAAAACTGAAAGCTTTTCCTCCAAAATCAGGAACAAAACAAGAATGTCCACTGTTATCACTCTTACTCAACATAGTTCTGGAAGTCCTAGTTGGAGCAATTGGGCAAAAGAAAGAAAAGGCATACAAATTGGGAATGAAGAAGTAAAAGTGTCATTTTTTGCAGATGACATGATTCTATATAGAGAAAACCTTAAAGATGCCCCCAAAATCTATTAGAAACAATAAATAAACACAATAAAATTTTAGGATACAAAATTAATGCCCAAAAATCCACTGCATTCCTATACACTAACAGTGAAATTTCAGAAAAAGAAATTAAAAACAAACAATTTTTGCAACCAAAATAACAGACTACCAAGGAATAAACTTAACAAAGGATGTAAACAATCTATATACTGAAAACTATGAAGCATTATTAAAAGACATTAAAAAGACACAATGAAATGGAAAGATATTCTGTGTTCATGGATTAGAAGAACCATCATAGTTAAAATGGCCACATTACCCTAAGCCATATACAGATTTAATGCAATCCCCATCAAAACACCAATGTCATTTTTTAAACAAATAGAACCAAAAAGTTATGATATTTTTATGGAACCACAGAAGAACCCAAATAGCCAAAGCAATCTTGAGAAAAAAGAACAAGCCAGAGGTATCACAATACCTGACTTCAAATTATACTACGGATCAATGAAAACAGCATGATATTGGCAGAAAAACAGACACACAGACCAATGGAACAGAATTGAGAGCCCAGAAATAAAAGCACATGTATATGGGCAAATACTTTTGAGGAGCCAAAACACTCAATGGAGAAAAGAAAGTTTTTTTCAATAAATAATGTTAGGAAAATTGAAAGCCACATGCAAAAGAATGAAACTAGATTACATTTAGTCCCCATGTACAAAAATTAATTCAAAATGGATCAAAGATCTAAATATAAGATCTAAAACAACAAATTATTGGGTTTGTCAAAAAGTTTGTTACATTTTTTCTGTGCGATGACTCTGGTGGTGTTTAGCTATCTTTGACTTCATTTAAAACAATTTTGTTACATTATATTGTGACAATTGTCATATTGCATATATTTTTAAAAGCTTATCAAAATTGGTGAATTTTGGTGCAGCCCTTTTAATATTGAAATGGAAGACGATATGAAACATTTTTGGTGTATTATGCTTTATTATTTCAAGAAAGGTGAAAACACAACTGAAATGCAATAAAAGATTTGTGTAGCTTATGGAGAAGGTTCTGTGACTGATCAAATGGGTCAAAAGTGGTTTGCGAAATATCTTGGTACCATGACATTTTGGCCAAATAATTCTTTGCTGTGGGGCTGTCTTATACATTGGAAGATGTTTATCAGCATCTCTGGCCTCTACCCACTAGAAACTAATAGCAAGAGCCAACATACTCAAAATATCCAAATCAATAAAGTTATGGGTAAAAGTGAAAAATATGTCTTTATTTTATGGGAAAAAAACCACACAGACTTTTTGGCCAACCCAATACACAGAAGACACATACTAAGATTTTATGAATTTTGCCCCAAAGGCACAGGAAGTAAAAGGCAAAAATAAATGAATGAGACAATATCAAACTAAAAAACTTCTACACAGCAAAAGCAACAGCCAACAAAACAAAAATACAACCAAGTGAATGAGAGATATTTGCAAACAATAGCTCTGACTAGGGGTCAATATCCAAAATATGTAAAGAACTCATACGACTCAACACCAAACGAACAAACAGCCCAGTTAAAATATGAGCAGAGGACCTACACAGACACTTCTCCAAAGACACACAAATGACCAACAGATATATAAAAATATGCTCAACTTCACTATTTATTAGGAAAATAAAAATCAAAACTACAATATGATACCACTTCACACCTTTTAGAATGGCTATTATCATCAAAACAAATAATAACAATTGTTGGAGAGGTTGTGGAGAAAAAGGAACCCTCATTCACTGCTGCTGGGATGTAAGCTGGTACATACACTAGGGAAAACAGTATGGACATTCCTCAAAAAATTAAGAATAGAACTACCATATGGCCCAGCAATCCCTCTTCTAGGTATCTACCAAAAAACTTGAACACTTATTTGCAAAGATATAGACACCCCTATGTTCACTGAAGAGTTATTCACAGTTGCCAAGACATGGAAATAACTGAAGTGTCCTTTGATAGATGATTGGATAGAGAAGATGTGGTACATACATACTATGGAATACTACTCAGCCATAAGAAAAAATGAAATACTGCCATTTGCAACAACATAGATGGGCCCTGAGAATATTATGCTGAGTGAAATAAGTCAGTCAGAAAAAGCTAAGAACCATAAGATCTCATTTATATGTGGGACATAAAACTGAAACTCACTGACAGAGACAGCAGTGTGGTTGTTCCCAGAGGGGACGGGAATAAAGGAATACTAAAGGGTGAAGGGGGCCAAATATATGGTGATGGAAGACGATTTGACTTTGGGTGGTGGGCACACAATGCAATACACAGACCATGAGTCACAGAAATCTACACTTGAAACCTATGTAACCTTATTAACCATTGTTACCCCAATATATTTAATAAAATATTCAGTCCCCCAACCCTTCATTTGAAAGACATCAGCAGTTGTCCTATGTAACCATGAGATACAGCACTTAAAAACCCATCATTTGCACTTTATAAAACTACATTGGAAAATATACATTTAAAATAGTCAATTACCTAAAACAACTGCAGAATTCTCTAAAAAAAGGAAAAAAATAGCTGAGGGCTTCTAGCCTTTCTTAGCACTTTTAACATAAGACCTGCTTCAATGTTCAACGTATTTTTGTTATTTTCATCCCCCAAAATACAATTTATGTTGAAAACTGAATTTCCACAAAAGCAAAAATACTGATAATTCAACTTTTGAATAAAGGTTACTTTCTTGTGAAAGAAGGAAATACTGATATAGCCTCTTGTGTTCCCAAGTTTCTACATCTGACAAGATGATGGTTTTCTTTCTTCTGAGAGACAACCACTAAATCTAAAGACCTTTAAAAATATATGGGAAATAGAAGTTAGGATTTTCATAAACTAATAAGGGCCTAACAGAAGATAAGCAAGTAATTTTTACTTTTTTTTAAAAAAAGCCTTTCATAAAAACTAATTCATGAAGTTTAAAATGGGTCCTGTTTCTCAGTGAGTTTTAAAGTATTACACTTCTCTATTTTGTAACTTTATTCATTCCTCAACATTTATTGAGTGTCTTATATCTGTCAGATCTGTGCAAGTTGTTGGGGATTTAAAAAAAAAAAAAAAAAAAAAAAAAACTAGTAAGACAAAGCCCAAGGCCTTGGGAGCTTCACAATCTAGTATGTATTGATTAAAGTAAACATTTTAACGCTCAAGGCATGGCATGTTCTTATAGGCTAGCTTTTCTCATTCGGTATCTGCCATACAGCAAGCAGGCAATAAACATTTGTTCACTGGATTTCACCCTGGCCTCCTGTTTCATGGTCACTGAAAAGGATTTCACTTAAAGATAAGCAAAACTTTACAGATAAATCTTAATGTGAACCCACATTTTGCAGTTGGCTAATGGGGCCCAAAAATGGTAAGTGAGTTGCGCAGGATCAATAGCAGAACTAGGGCAAGAATCTAGACCTCTCAACTTCCAGCTAATCTCCATTGCTTCAGTCTTTGAAGATTTAAAACTCCCTCTATTCTTTTGTTCTCTGTGTAATTAGCTCATTCATTTAGCCTGTTCTTTTAACTTCGTCTCAACACATTTTTCTTCCATCTCTTCACCCATCTGTGCAGCATCCTCTAAACTCACACATGAATTCATGCTGTCTCTTCAGGTGTGAAGCCCACACCTCAGCTGTAATTCCAATGTGAATCTTCATATAGACTCTGAAATGAGCTGGAGCTCCCAGGCAAGAAAATGGAATTCTGGCCATCCATCGATCTGAATCCTCACCCCATCAACCTTCTTCCTAGGCGCCCCAGGATGCCCTTCTGCATGGTGTGTGAGCAGGTAGGTCCCAGGAGGAAGAAGGAGCAGTGACTGCACTGGACTGCCCCAGCCAGTCCTCCATGCCTGGAACATCACTCCTGCTATGTGCTCACCTCACCAAGAATCCACATGGAACGAAACCCAAAAGAGTCTGTCTTCACAAAAAACTAATGGGAAAATTCACAATCCTGATGGTATATGTCCTTAGCTCATCACACATTTCTACTGAAATCCACTAATTCAATTCTTTAAAAACTATTTTAGACCAGCTTTCACCTGGTAATGCAAGATATATAACTAATTTTGGTACATATTGTTTATTGGTAAAGTTTTGTGTACATGTAGTATTCTCTTGGGTATCAGCAAAACTAGTAAAACATTTTTGGGAAAGCAATCTGTGAGTAAAAGGTAATTTATAATGAATATACACAAGGGCTGTAGGCACACAAATAAGAGAGATCAATGTCAGTAGTAGCTGGTAAAAATGTTAATAAGCAATTTCAGCAGGAGCACAGAATGGTAAAATTTACCTTGTTTTATGAGACCACCACTAAAAATATTTTACCTCGAAACATTTGTCTTTGTAGCACAACCTCTAATTATAAATAGAAATTAAATTGTGAAAAACAGCACCTTTCATACATACACAGTCTTCTGTGAAAACTCTCATGTATGACAATTAGGAGCATCTTCTGTGTGCCCAGGGAAAAATGGACCTACTTAAGCATTAAAATTGTATCACAGCCTTAAGAGCCTAGTAAGCAATAACGACGATACAATCATAACAACAAACTTACCACTGTTTGGAATTGTTTGTGGTGAATTCTTTAACTTCAGATTTTGTTTCCCTTTTGTGGGCTTTTCTAGATTCGCATCCTCTTTTTTCCCTTTCCTCTTTGGGGGCTGAGGAGATGAGTTGTCGCTGGATCCTACGGTTGACTTAGACTGGCGATCATTTCCCTGAGTGGCAGAAGATTAGACCCTTATTATTGGCTGATTGAACTCCCAAAGTGATTCCTAGTCAAATACAAGTCATTACCTAGGCATTCGATAAAGAGGGCAGGGGCCAAAGGTAAGTGCATTGTGCTGATTCTGCTTCTGTTCATTTTAATACCTATGATGAGCTTCCTAGTGGCAGAGGAAGGGGGAAGAGGAGGAGGAGGAAGAGAAAGGAGGAGAAGAAGAAGAAAGAAGAAGAAGAAGAAAGAAGAAGAAAGAGGAAGAAGAAGAGGAAGAGGAAGAAGAAGAAGAAGGAGAAGGAGAATTATTATTATTGTTGAGTAGTTAATATTACCAGGTACTCTATAAAATTGTCACTCAACCTTCACATCCCTGTGAGAGAAGTACTATTGTCGCCCCATTTTAAGGAAGAAAGGAGGCTTAGAAATTAAGCCTTGTCCAAAGTCACACAGCCTGCAAAAAGCAGAGCAGGTCCTCTGCCTTATTCATTCCCTCCCTCCTGTGCTTTCTGAAGAATCAGCATCTATATTGCATGAGGAATAGTGCAGCTCTCAGTTTGATTAGTTAATCAAGAAATACCTTCCTAACTAGTTATTACTGTAAATGAATAGGTATCATCATTTGAACAGACATACACTGTGCTTGTAAATCTCCAATAGTTACTCATCTGTGGGTGACTGCAATGGTCTCTGTGAATTACAAATCCAGAGCAACAAAGACCCTAGCAGTTCAAGACCACATGTCCACATTCCTGCAAGGCAGCCATTGATGATCACACCTTTGGTGGTTGCCTCCAGTCCCCACATGCCACTCAAAATAAAGACCTTGCATCTGCAAAGTGGGCTCCTCAGCAGGAAGGTGAGGTTAACTTTCAGCAGCTTCTGTCACTGGCCCAAGTATGGCTCCTGAGGAGCCACATAATAGCCACTACAGTGGTGGCTACAGTAAGTGCTAGAGAACAGCTGTGCTGACTTCAACTACTGCTTGGCCATGCTACAGACCCTCCCTCTGAATAAGAGAGCCTTAGCTCTCAGATGCTCAGGTGCTACACGTACCCATGTAATGTGTGAAGCTACAGGTAATGGAAAAAATACAAGTTTTAGAAACTGGCTCAGAGCCAATTCTCTGCTACTAACCACCTACAGGAACTTGGGCTAACTCCTACCTTGTTTAAGCCTGTGTCCTCACCAGTTAAGTGGGGCTAATGTACCTGCCTCTATGTCTACAATGAGAATGAAATGATAATGTTTATAAAGTAACTGGGAGAGTGCCTGACATATAATGTTTATTCAATGAGTATCAGAGTGCTTTCTCTAAGAGCAAAGAGATAATATCTATTTCTTAAAACCATATCAAACACACCATATTGAGTGTAATCTTTATGCAACATTTGTACTATACTAGTATCTGAAAATAAATGTAGTAATATTAAATAAACAAATCTGCCTAGAAACCTATCATAACTGCTCACTAGAAACATTTATATATTCAGTCATTCAGAAGCACTTACGTTGTTTTAGCTATCACCCAATTAAGAATAGCAAAATCCACAGCCTTATAAATGAAGTTATTCATGCTATTTTGTCATAGTCTACAAAAAATGAATTATGCATGGATTTATTAACAGTATGAAAACATGTCCGAATCTGTAACACTTTTTGCATAATTTAATTTTCTATTCCAACTGCAATTTAAATATACAGTTCTCATTTATTTATTGCATTAACTACTACCACAGTTGGGTTTTTTCTTTTCTTTCCTTCACTGAATCTTTCTTACAAGGCCATAAACTGCCTGGCAGAAGAAATAGACAATATGATTATTGTGGAGACTCAAAAACTATCAGCCAGCTCTTAGATTCCAGTCTATTTTCAACCAAGTCTATTCACCCCAAGATTTTAAGACTTTAAAAGCCTTGAATGAAAGGAGCAACCATTCTATCAAGCCTATTGGAATGTTCAGAGATGCTGTGGAACTTTTAAGGACTAAAATGGAACCTCATGAATGAGAAACTTTGGATCTTGGCACAATAGTTTTTATAGCTCTCTGGGAAAAGTCTTAATCACAAAAGGGGTATAACACGGGAGAAGCAGAAGCCTCATCCTGGACTGGAATGCCCGGGGATTTATATAATTTAAAAAACTCTCTTGTTGAATATTCAGGAAGTTCTGATTTACTGCATTGCTGGTAGTGACACTCAAAAGGGTGTTTGTGGAGCATCAAGAAAGACTATTTGATCCCAGTAACTGCGTACAGCATGGCGTTAGTAACTGTTACTCACGCATTCAATTTCTGATTGATGACTAATCACCAGGCACTTTGTAAGAACTAAAACTGAGAGCAAGGGAAGAATTGCTTTCTAATCAGAAGACTGGAAGTAATTTAAATGCTTATCCTTTTTAAAAAAATGTTGATTCATCAAAGTGTTAATATAAAAGAAATATATAAGAAATTATATACAAATATATAAATACACATTTATGTATTTATGTGTGTATGTGTATATGTATATATACATATATACGTGCATGAGTGTGTATATATAGAGAGGGAGGGAGAGAGAGAGAAGGACAAAGGAATGAAGAGGGAGATATTCCTTTCTTTTTGCAGACTTCCACATGTTACTAATAACTTGGACACATAGATAGTCGTTGCTACTCAGGACCACAGTGAATAAGGGAGTTTGTCATCTCATACAGCTATGCAAGTTGATAAAACAATATTATTGAGTACCCCTTATGTGCTAAATAGCCACTAATACAAATATTTACCAAATTTGTGTGCTAAATACCATTAGCAAAAATATTTAACAAACTTATAAGCAGTTTTCATTACCTCACTTTACAGATAAAAGAATTTACTTTCTCAAGATGATGCAGGTCTGATTCTTCTGCTACACTGGAGCTTCCTGCTGCCATGACACTAGAAAAAGCTATTACATAGTATGGTTCTCTAAAAAAAAAAAGCCATTGGGAAATGACAAAGTACAGCTTTATCTTGAAGTGGAAGGAACCAAGAAGCAGCCAAATTTTACAGCATGCACTCACTGTGCAAGAACCAGACCCCAGTGATACTTAAGCCACTGTCCTGCCTTCTGCCTCACACATTTCTCAGCTTGTCCGATAGGAGCAGCTAACCTCTAGCTCAAACAAACAACTAAAAGGAGCCCTTCAATCAGCCCCTCACCCCACTGAAATTGGTATTTTTAAATAGTTCCTAAGACAATTTCCAAAAAGATCCAATCGACTCAGGCTCCTTTCATTACTACCAAAACCCATTTCTACTCCCCACGACAACATGCCATAAGACCTCAAGTTTAAAACAATTCTGTGAGGGTTTTGCCCCATGGAGCAGCACTCACCAGGTGTGTTTCTGGGGTGCCCCTGAAAGGGAGAGCTGAAGAGCAAGAACTAGACTTGACTCAGGCTGCTGTTTCTCTCACTTGCGCGTGTCGGGAGAGCAAGCGTGAGAAGCCCTGTCATGCACACTGGACTCACTTTCTCCACCAGGTAAGTGGAGACTGAGGGGCATGCACAATTTTTCTTGCTTCACTGGGACTTTGTGATATGTGGATAACCATGTAGGTTTTTTTTCCCAAAACCTTAACAATTATAATATTTAAATTGGTAAATTACTGATCACAAGATATATCAGCCACATGGTAGTAAGAACAACAAAAGACAATGTGATTTAGTCTTTGGCTTTAACTTTCAAATAGTTCTCTGAGTTTGCAGCTTTCCCATTAGAGGGTTCTTTGATTCCACATGAGGTGACCTCACAGCTAGAGAATGGGTTTATTTCACTGACGGGTTTATTTTTCAAACTATAAAACTTAGGACAATATACTTCTATCTTCCTTTTGTTTTCAAGGTTAGAATCACAACTTAAAAATTTGCTCATTTCTGTGACTTTCCCAGCACTTGGAACCTGTATCAGCGTGGCTTCTAGTCTCATCCTCCTTTACACAAGGCATTCTCTGGCTGATCTGAAAGGGTCTGCCTGACCCAAGGACCCTTCATTCCTCACATTTCCCACCACAAGGGTGGGTGCTGACCAGTCACAGTGCACCAGCAGGGATGCACTGTGGAGCCTATAGCTGCTTTCTCTCTCCCGAAGCTCTGTCAGGCTCCACCCACACTCCCCTCCGTTATGCAACAGAGCAATTCCTAGAAAGCTGTGTGGAAACATGAATTCCTAAAATCCAGTCCTGTGTCCCCTTTGATTTGCAGCATGAGTTCAGGAATGCTCCCCCTGCTGACTTGGCAGAGGTTCCCCAAGTTTTTTTTTTTTTTAATTTTTATTTTAGTTGTTGATCTTGTACAGTTTTCTGTCTTTTACTCCCACCCCAGCCCTCCTGACCTCCCTCCCAAGTTTTAAGTTAGCTTTCCCACAGTCTGGTTCACTCACCTCCCCAACTCAGTGCCAAACAATGAATGATCTTAAAAACACATAACATTCTCCAGGGAATCAATGAATTAAAGGAAAGGAGTAAATTAACCCTTCTGATAAAAACTGAGTTTCTGACTTTGGAATTATGATCTAAGATGTTCTCTCTGTGTGGCTCACAGCCAGTGGTGCACAAGTCCACTAAACAGATTCTGAGAACCTACTGTGTGCCACATGGGTTACTGCTCTCAGCTCAGATATGACCTCCAAATCATCTGTGCCCACCCAGATGATTTGACTCACTTTCACTTCCCATATCTTGATGCATTTTTCATCAAGCTTCTCACTAATTAATACCAAATATATTGTATATTTGTTTGTCTTTCTCCTCCTCCAGAACGTAAGCTCCACACATTTAGTGTTTTCTCAGAAATCTATGCCTCCCCCTCCTGGCCAAACACTAAAACAGTGCCCAGAACATAACACATATACAAACTCAGTAAACGATTATGATGAATGAGTCAGTCAATGACAACAGACCATTACAATACGCTCAAAGAAGAATTATCATAGGTGTCCCTCTCCCCTGCTGCCACATGTCCAAATCCCCTGCATCACATGTGCGGACTCCAACTGTCCCCCAGTCTCCTGTTCCTATTCTTGCCCCAACTCACTCCTCTGTAGACACCACAGCCAGAATGATCTTTTCAAAGCTAAATCAAATGTTATCACTGTCTTCTTCTAACCCTCAAATGACGTGCCCTCAAGGAATAAAACCCAAACTCCTTACATGGCCTCAGCATTGGACATTGCCAGCTCACTTTCATTTCAGAACACCCTGGCCTTCTTCCTGCCCTCTTCACATGCCAAGCTCTTTACCAAGGGACTTTGTGACTTTTCCCTCTGCCATGGAGGCTCCTTTCTTCCCTGCCCCAATCTTATATGACTGGCTCCATCATTAAAATCTCAGTCTCACAAAATTTTATACCAGTAGGTGCCCTGCTATATTTTATTTTACACATTGCACTTACACCATCGGAAAATATTTATATATGAGGTCTGTCCAGAAAGAATCCAGCCATTGTTAATATAATGAGAACAGTCTGCACAACATCGATGTAACCTGGCATCCAAGGAAAGAGTGGACTGGAATGCACATGCATGAACAATGACAATTTCACTGTACTAGTCAGTGGGGGTGGTAGATGCTGTTGAAAGAGTATGTGTACTATGTGGCCACTGCATTCAAGATTACTGAGCAAGTACAGCAAGAAATCTGCATCAAATTTTGCATTAAGCTTGAACATTCCTCCATGGAAACTATTCAGAGGATTCAGAAGGCCACAGTCATGGGCAACTGGTGATTGACAGCTTCATCATGACTACGTCCCACTCATGCATCACGTCTCCTGCAGAGTTTTTTGGCAAAACATCAAATCATGCAGGTGACTCAGCTCCCCACAATCTAGATTTGGCACCCTGCAACTTCTGGCTTTTCGCAAAACTAAAATCACCTTTGAAAGGGAAGAGATTTCAGACTGTCAATGAGATTCATGAAAATATGATGGGGTAGCTGATGGCGACTGACAGAACTGTGTGAGGTCCCAAGGTGCCTACTTTGAAGGGGACTAAGGTATCACTGTCCTATATACAATGTTTCTTGTATCTTCTTCAGTAAATATCTCTATTTTTCACATTATATCACTGGATGCCTTCTGGACAGACCTGGTATTTGTTTGGAGGCTGATAGTCTGTCTACTCCATTCTTCCACCCTCTCCTCTGCCTGCCCCTCACAGGCACTTGAATGAAAGTTTCTTCAGGTCAGAAATCTTGTTTATGTGCGAGGTGTGTAGAGTAGCTCCTGGCACTTAGTAAGTGCTCAATAAATATATCTTGAGTGGATGACTGAATGAGCAGATGAATGGATGGGCAAATATTCAGCATGTTTTGGAAGCATAGTGGAAAGAGAAACAAACTGCTAGCATTTTATTTTTCTAAGTCAGAGCATGGAAATATAACTGAGTCTTTGCTTTCTGTGAGATGGACATAGTCTGTCAAAATAGTCACTTACTCGAAGAGACCTTTCCTGACATACCTATCTAAGTTCTCCCTGGATTGTCTCTCATATGGCTCTGTACTATTCATTCATTTTCACCACACTTAGTAATCATATTTAAATTTGTGGAATTGTTTAACCTTTGTCTCCCCCAGTAGGCCATAAACTAAGAGAAAGCAACATGTCTCTTTGCTTTTCACTGTCCCCCTAGGGCTTAGTTCCAGGCCAGATACACAGAAAACTCAATCAATCATTATTAGATGGTCCAGTATTCAGAACACAGATTATAAATTGCATGTGAGTGCCTCCTGCACATGAATTTTAAGCAGGAAATACATTATACATTTTTAATAAAAAATAGAGACATTCCAAATTACAGAATAGTAAGCACATAATTCCAAAGTTCATTAATTGTGAATGCAAAGAGTCAAGTCATGATCTTGATTCTAACATCAACTTTGCCTTTGACCTAGGGTCACTTAACAACCTTACTAAGTCTCTGTTTAATCATCACTCTTCCAGCTGCACTGTGAGAACTAGTGGGCTCATGTTTGCTTGGTACACTGAAGAGACTGCACTCCAAAGTCCTGAAGAACTAGAGGACAAAATTTCCAAACCCTAAACTCATGGGTTATTTAGCTTTACAGTGACTAACATACATTTTAGCTGTTGGAATAGCTTCTGTCTTCTTTCTCTATACTCATCATGTTAGTTGCCTCAAACCTGGGTGCTCTGTGGCTCTTGCTGCACTCTCTCTCCAAGCTCCATGTACCCATCCTCTCACTCAGTAGCATGACGAGACCGGCTCCCTGCCAGGCTGTGCTGAGTGCTAGAAAGGAACACTACAATGACCTGTGTCTGCTCTTCAGCTATGACCATTATGTGGATGAACTTGCAAATCTACATCTAATGTCTATTTCAGGCCTCAGATTCCACCATTTATAATTACTCTCTACTGGACTTCATGATGATGATTCCAATTTACATGTTGGGAATTAAGCAGATCATTATTTCCTCTGACTACCTTCTTCTTGGCCATAGTACTGCCATTTTCTCAGGCATCAAAGCTCAAAGACTTGCAGTTACCTTTGGCTCCAACCTCTCCACAAACCCTGTGTATCCAATTACCAAGCAAGTCTTTCATTTCTTCATGAGCAGTAATCCCCTCCCGCTTCTTCTACCACTTACCCAGTCTAGACTCTCAACACTTTCTACCAAGACTATGGCTTATAATTGACATCTCATCTATGCCCTCTCACCATGTTAGGTCTTCCTCTGCATAAAAGATCTGACCTTCCTGGAATGGACTTGGATTCACATTCTAACCTCTCAGAAGCCTTCATGAGCTGCCCTCTACTCAAAAATAAAGACTAGACTCATCATTCCAACATTCCAAGTCATCTAAAACTGCCATCACCTACCATTTCTGGCATATCAGCTTCCACACACCACGATGGACCTTCTGTTCCATCAGCCTGAGAAACTCATTGTTCCCTGGGGTCAGAAGCGTGAGCTTCCTCCAGGCCAGCCATCTGGATGCAGTCCCTCCCCTGCCATTTGCTCAACATGAGCCTTTGGATGTGACACTCCTACTGTCTGTGCTTCCTTTTCTCATTTTTAAATGCAGTAATAATAGTACCTGCCTTGTGGGGTGAGGATTAAGTGAATCATATCTGTAAAGACACTGTCATAGCGTTCACTAAATATCAGCCAGCATTATTGCTTCTCCAAGTGCTCATCACCTTTCCTCACACCACTCCTTCTATCTGAAACCCCTCTGCCCTCATTGACCTTTGCCTGAATCTTAAACGGTCCTCAAAGGCATAGTTCAAATTCAACTTCCTCCATGTACTTTGACTAATGTATATTCATTCCTTCTGTTTCTCTCATGTTTACCAATCTCACCACAGATAAGCAGTTTAGCTTGTTAGTTACATTTTCAAGCTATCTTCTTTATTTCAATGAGATTATAAATTTCTGAGGTCAAGTGCTTTGTCACAAGTAAAATGAGTCCCAGCAAATAAGTGGGTAATAAGTCTATTGTTTGTTATGCTGAATTCAGTACTTCTTCCTCACACAAAATTATTTTTTTTTTTTTACCAGGACTTTCACATGATATAACCAAAAGGATGGAAGAGATATCTAAATCATCACTAGGAGACAGAATTCATTGCCAAAGAGTCACTTATTTCACAAAACACCAGTATAAGAACTTTGCTCAGTTAATTCAGAGAGGAAAATGTCAAATCAATCCTGATAACTACTCATCTGGAATTTCAAAAAATCATTTCTCAAGCTGGGGAGAGAGAGAAGCCACAGCTAGAGAAAAATCTGTCACAGCAATACAGCAACATGACATAAAACTCATCTCCATGAGGGAGTACAGATGAAAAATACAAAGAAGTTAATAAATTACCTACAAAATACTTGTCACAGTTCCCACATAAATAGGTATTTAATAAATGTTTGCTGAATTAACAAATAAATGAATGGATGATAAATGGAAAAGATTCTGATGGGAAATAAATATTTGGAATGTTTCTCATTCTTTCAAAGAAATGTATTTGAGGATTACCATTTTCTTACAAAAACTTCTTTTTGGGTGTTTGTCAGAGGCAGGAAACAGGACTGATGGACCACTAATGTGAACTGTACCAAGCATTTCTTCTAGTTTTAGGTATTATTGCCTAGATTTCAATGGTGACATAAACTGTATCAGGTCCATACATAAGGAAAATATATCTGTGTTGAAATCTATATTTTTAAAATGTTAGCTCCCTTTTAAGACCTTACTTGTAACATTAATGTTCTAGTGTTGTTTCACATAATTGCTTATATACCAGCTAAGTTTTATTTCTTCAAATTTAATTGAAACCCAAAGGACAGTCTCTCTGTATCGTATAGAAATAGAGAAGATTAATGAGTAAACCATCTGATACTTACACTCCCTTTAGACTTTCTGGATCCTACAATAGGAGGCAGTGAAGAAGCTTTCTGACTGAGGAAAGAAATTGCAATTTAGAAATATGAGTGTTATTTACAAATAATAAACAATGGAAGACAACTGCCATCCCAACCTGTCATCCCAACCTAGATGTCAACTGTTTACTGCTGTCAGTGTTTCACCAAAAAGTACTATGAACTACCCCAGCTTCACAAAGACCACCGTGAAACTTCCAAACTCTATTCCAAAAGGCATTCAGTGTTTTCCTGTATACTACTGTAATTAATAGTTACAATTAACTTTTAGTGCCAGCTTACAATATTTCATAGCATTTTAATTTAATTGCCTAAATTTTCTATATGAATTTCAAATCATTTCTCAAGCTGAGTAATGATTTTGCCAAATTCAGTTTAAAATAATAAATTTCTCTCTTTTATAATGTCTACTCTGTCTACCTGTGATAGAAGCTTAGACTGGTAATACACTCACATTTATATTCAGTGAGTTTCTAAGCCAGTTATTCTTATCAAAAAATAAAAAACTTTCTTCAGCTATGGGAATGTTGTTTCATAGATGGACGTCTATATTATTAGTAAAAGACCTATTCTAGAACCCAAATGAACCTCACTGTAAGTAAGAGGATAGATAAATGTAAATCACACTAACTTATCTGAGAAAGGCCACCATGAGTTACACTTTTCTCACTGCCATCAATTACACACTGGAGCTAACAGCAGACTCATCCAGTGTTGCTTGGCAGATTGTGAAAGGATTTGATTTCATGGATGGGTAAGGATGGTTAGCAGTAAGTCTGCTGGTAAATAATTCTAAAGTGCTGGAAAAGCATGTGCTTCAAACAACACCCCTGAAATTTCATTTCATCTAATACTTATCCAGGAACAGCTGACCTCTCCACTAGGCTTCACTAATGGAGAATTAATGGACAACATATTGGTGATCTTCTGGTCTATCTCTACAAGTATTTCATAGGTTCCCCACAAATTGTTGTGCAATAGCTCTCGATCTCCAATCATGGCAAAAATTAAAAAACAGATCAGTGTATATCGTTCATGCTTTTCAGCCTGACTTATCGTTCATGCTTTTCAGCCTGACTGATAAAGAAGATTATGTATTGTTAACTTATACCAGTGATCAGCAAAAGACTCAATGCCACTTCAAGTGGTAATTAAAATATGTGAAGTGAATGAGGATGAAAACTTACCCATAAGACCTTCTCATTGTTGACTTGTCAAAAAGTAGTTCACTGTAAGGCAATTTCTTAAACTTATCTCTGCCAACAGCCACATAAAACTGTCCATTCTCCAACTCTTCCCCACTTTCAACAAGTTTTCCTTCTAAAGTATAAAGTCTGCCAAAATATGAATGCCAACAATTAAAATTTTAACAAGCATTGAAAGAACTGCTTAAAATTACAAAGTAAATAAAAACATTCTGTTCTTAATTTGGCTCATCTGCTACTATCCTAATTATTGAGTTACAAATGCTTCAAAGTCATTCGATTCAGCTAAGTGCCAATGTTATAATGCAGAAACACTTGCTATCTAGCTGTACAGTGTTTCATCCCAATGAACTTGACAATCTAACATGAGTATCCCCTGTGGCTGCCACATTAAGATTTTAGAGGGAAAGATTTAACTTGTACAGAATTTGGTGCTTTAAATAAAGCTCAGCTTCTGTTGAAGTTTGTCCTATTTATATTTTGTAAGCACTTTTAAAATTTATTTTCTTAATTTGTCAGAGTGATATGCCTCCTAAAGCACTCTGTATATGAGCAGCTGTCAGCCAATATATTACATCCAAACACACAAAACTGGATCAGAAAATATGAGGTGAGAGGTCAGGAGGTGAAAGAACCTATTGCCAGTATTAATGATGCAGAACTGCATAACATTCATGCTTCTTTCTTTCTTTTTTTCCCCCCTTACTTCCTTCATCTTCCCAGAATGGATTTCACAAGAACCAACCTTTACTGTAAAACTGCTGCTGTGAGCTACAATTAATACATTACTTATTAAAAGAACAGAAATAATTTTCTAAACAATTTAAAGTGTCCAGAGAACTTTTTAAAGAACAGGAAAAAAACAAACTATTAGAAAAACTACACAGAAAGACAATGCATATATTTTAAGGTTATAAACAAGAATTAGCAACTGGAAGGATTTCAAGATAACCATTAAAAAAATTTTCAGACTTCTTTATTACATATAAAGAGGTCAGTGACATTTGCAAATTAAAAAAAATTAATTGATCTGTCTGCTTGTTTACTGATTATGTAAATGGCCATATCATATGGAGCCACAAAGTACAAAGGAACTAGCCACCAAAATCCCTGGAATGTGTTTGTGTTGAGTTTGTATAAAGATGCCAAAGTCTCTCCTTTTACAACATTGTACTCCTATCCCTACGGGACTAAATGTCAACACTTCACCCGGAGTTCTGGTTTTCCTGCCTAGGGTTTCTGAACGGTTTTGACATTTTGGACCTGACTCTTCTCCGCTGGAGTGCGGGGGAGGCTGTCCTGTGAACTGCAGGATAGCAGCACCCTTGGCTTTTACCCATTAGATGGTAGTAGAGGCTGCCCCATCCCCAGTTGTGACCAGAAATGACTCCAGACACTGCCAATGTCCTCAAGGAGCAAAACTGTCCCTGGTTGAGAAGCACTAGTTTAGACCCAGACATTCTTACTTCATTTTCCTTCAAAATAGAAAGATCTGAATCAGTAATTAACTTCTATAGATAGAAACTAAAAGGCAGTATAGCTGTGGATTTGGAAACAGCTGAGATTTGACTGGTTTCCTTTGCAGGTGGGAAAAGGGTACTGGTTTTAGCCATTCTTTCTGTGACTTGCCACCTGCTTTCCTCCTTTGCTGCAGAACGCAAGAAATACAAATAGGAAGTTGAACCAATTTTTATGGGATGCTTTTAATATATAAATATATTGATGTGCAAGAGGATCAATGTTCTATTAAAGAAAAAAGTGGGCATGTCCAAAGTGAACAGCAACATAACCTCACTCATATCTGGCATTATATTAAGAATGAACTTTCTCTAAGTATTCAAGTGTTCGGGGGACATATTAACTATATTTTCTTTTCTGTATTTGTATTTACATAAATTTTATTTCTTTGTATGAATTTGCTCATACCAATATATGCATGAATAAGTGTATCTTGGTTGTGCAATTGTGTGCATTTATCTTTCTGTACTTTATATTATTTATTTAATGGGTATATTATTTATTTATGTATATGTCAAAACACACAACTATATATCCAAAACAAATCAATATATGACTACTGAGATCTGCCTTCATTCCTAACCCCAAAATACAATCCAAAAGATCAAAGGTTTAAATGAAATTTAAAAGTACAAGATGAAAACATAGAGCAATTATTTTTTATAATCTCAGAGTGAGAAAGACCTAAACAAGTCATAAAACTTAATGGTCATAAAATAAGATTGAAAATTCAATGTATCTGTACGTAAAGAGAAGCATAAAGAATATCAAAAATACAAACTGGAAATATATTTAAAACTCATATGAGAAAGAGCCGATTTCTCCAATATGTAAAGAATGCCTATAAATCAGTAAGACAAACATACAAAGGCCAGGACAGATAGTTCATATGTAACAGGAGATAAACATGTGGCAGTTATTTAGAGAATAACTCAGTAATTAAGAGCACAGGCTGTGGAGCCATACTGCCCACATACTTGGTTGAATCCAGTCCTGCTAGCTACTGTCCACATAATCTTGGGCACGTAACTTTCCCTCTCTGTGTCTCATACATTTTGTTAAAAGAGAATAACAACATTACCTACCTCATAGGGTTGCTAAATTACATTTAAAAATATAAAGCACTTGGAATAATGAATTACACAAAAGAAATACTCAATAGATGTCATTATCATATATAAGTAAATAAAAAATCAACAATGAAATACTACTCAACATGAATACAAAGACAAAATGTTAACTTTATAGCACAGGTGAGAGTATGAAAAACTGGCCCACTCATGCACGTTTAGTGAGCATGTAAGTTAGTACAAACTCTTTGAAGGACCATAGGTAGCATCTATCAAAATTTAAAATGTATTTACCACTAGCCGCAACAATTCCACTGCTAGACTTCAGTCTGCTGATAAACTCTACTTATATACAAAGACATGAGCATGTAAAAATGGAATATTGGAAATTATCTAAGCTTCCATCAAGAGTAGACTGTTAAAGTAGATTAGGGCACACTCATAAAATGGAGTATTTTGTAGTCATTAAAAAAAAAAAACAAGATAGAACTATTTGTGCTCATCGAAATCTCCAAGATTTGTTGTTACAGTAAAAAAAATAAGGTATATTTATATATTTACTCATGTGTGTATGTGTGTTCCTATGTGTGTTTAAAAAATATAAAAGATGCATGGGTTTCTACATGTATGGAATGTATCTGGTTAGTGCAGTAAAGTACTAGGAAGGGGGACTGGGACCCTGAGGGAAGAGAAATAGTTTTTATTCATATCTTTTGTCCTATTTCAAATGTTTTTTTACTACATGTGAAGTATTACTTTCAATTATATGTATATATTAAATATATATTTATATATACCTAATTATATTTAAAATCCAAATGGCTATCAGACTACATATATTAATATATAGGAATATGTATATACAATAAACTGAAAGATATAATGTGTAATCATTTGAGAATTTATTTTTATGCACATGTCTATAGATAGATACATAGACATGAAAACAAGCATGAAATCTTGAAAACAGGAGTGTATTCTACCTGTGGAGTATGTTAGAGAATCTGGGTGAAGACAGGATTCAATACCTACCAGAAAATTCTTGATTAGATCTCAAGTATTTATATATCCATTATATATATAACATACAATATATATATATTATATTGCATATATAATATATAATAGCATATATAACATATATTATATATTCTATATAATGGGATATATAAATACTTGAAATATACACACACACGCACACACACACATATATATATTCTTACTATGTTCTGTACTTCCATATATTATTTGTAACCCTCCCACCTGTAAGAAAATAAGTCAGCCTCCATCAAGGGATAATTTCATGGGTTTCACAGTTAAAAAGTCCTGATTTTAATCTTCACTTAAAATTCAGAAATTGAGAAAAAATGCTTTTGATTTCTCAAGTTTAAAAAACCCCACTTAATTATCCTTTCTAACCTGCCTCTTCCTTAAATATACTAACAGCTCCTGATGTCTGATGTTTTACGCCAGGCAAATGGTTTGGACCATAAAAGAATCATAAATATCTCCTAAATAAAAGGACAGTTAATTAAGAGCCAAGAAGCTGGCTCAAAAAAAAAGTTCTCAACAAAGAGAACATTGCCTGTTTGTTCAGAAAAATAAAACTAGTTAATATTTGTTGACATGCTACTATGTGCCAAGAACTGTTTTAAGCTCTTTATGTGCGTTATCTTATTCCTGAAAGCAGCCCTGTAAGGGATGCACTATTATATAAAGATAAAGAAACTGAGGCACAGAGAGCCTAAGTGGTGAGCCAAAATTCAAGTTTGGGACCAGCGGGTTGAGAGCCGCCTGGAAATATTGTCAACAGTTCTGAAAACCACCCACTCACAAGATTATTTTGACTTACCTGTGAACCGCCCCACTCCTCAGAGTGATTTTCTCTGTGACCATCTGTAGGACATGATCCCACTGATTCAAGGCTTTTCTAGGGATGAGGAGGCGACAAGCTGGGCTTATGAGGTCTCCATTTGCTATGAGGCTGGACAAAAATCAAAGCCAGTGAGCCACACCATTTGAAACAGTAATGCCGTTAAAGCTACAGTGAAAACCCGTACCAAAAGGAAACCACCAGCCAATTTCAATTTGAACTTTAAAGGCCTTGAACTTACAAGATAGTACAGGGTTCCTGAAGAGGTTTTCTAAATCGAGCTGACACATTTATCCTGCTGTGGATTACTGGTTTTACCTTTAAAAGCAAAGAAATACAGATCACTGAGCTTATGTTAGTTGCTTTTTCTATTGAGGAAACACTACAGGCTTCCAGGGGACTGGCAGAGACCTGTTGTGCCTACGGTTAAATCTTGCTTTTTCCCATTTATATAAACACTCTGGGCTTGCCCTCTATCCATATTGTGTGGCCTTTACAAAGCTCTCAAGAAAAACCTCCTTGAATTCCTGGGGATACTGCTCATGATCTATGCCAACATAGAAACTATTGGGCTGTGATGAGAGTTTCAAGGCAACTTTTTAAAACAATGCTTTCTGTAAAACAAAATAAAATAATCCTATAAAATATAGAACTCTGAAAGTTCCTCCTCCAGTCACATATCCTATCTTCCCACCTCTCCTCACTCACCTTCTCCCCAGCTCTAGACCCCACACGTTCTTGACCTCATCCTAGCCTCTTTAGACTGACTCCATCACCTTTTCTTGACTTTGCTTCTTCCCCTATCCATCAGCGCCCTTGAACCAGCACCCTCAATTCCTGAACTCCTTGTATCTGGGTGGGTCTAGGCATCTTTCCATCTTCTTTGCTTCTGGAGTACAGGTTGCTGTTAGCAAGAATCTCATAACCCCGTGAGGTGCTCTCACCTGTGACAAAGCTTCTGTATCATCCATACTCTTCCTCCTCCCAAGTCAGTGACTTTTTACATTTCCTAAAGTGGATAATCCCAATCTCCACCTCTCATCTTAAACCCTACAGTCCCACTCCAGACACATTCACTGTCAGCAGACTGTTTCCTTCCAAGCTTCGAGCATAGAGGCTAACAGTTATTCAGCCTTTCAACTTCCATAGCCTTCCCAGCCCACTCATCTACACCTTCACTGCTTTTCACCTTTTCTGCCTGTCCCAGAAAAAGGATCTGTATCCCTTTACAAAGCTAACTCCCACCTGGATTTTGTCCCCTAATGCCTCTATTTTCCTACAAATTATCTAGGCCCCTCCACCCCATCTGGTGTCTTCAATTGCTCTCTTGGCCCTTTGGCCCTATCAAGCACTATCCCATCCCTATCTGTCCTCCTCATCCTTCATATTCCCACTTCTTCCTGTCCCATCCTCTCTTCCATCCCCTGTATCGGGTCTCCATTTCTACCACTGAAAGATAATGTCCAACTCTTAAGCATGGCCTATAAGAACCCCCATTACCAACCACTGCTTACTCAGTTCCCCACCTCCCACCAGTGTAGACCCGGGTCATGCACTTCAGTCAAACCAGCCTACTCCCCTCCATTCCCAAAACACACCATGCAGCCACCGCCATGCCTTAGTTCATCTTGCCCCTCTGCCTACAGTGCCCTCCTTTCTCTATTTGCTAAGCCCAGCTCAGTTACCACTTGTCTTTCTCTATTTATTCTTCATTAGCTTTCTGTCTCGAACTGCCACTATTACTATAGTATAGATCGATGACAGTACTTTTTCTTCTAGGGTTTTTCCTCCCTGATTTGAAAAGAAAAGCTATAAGCATAGGGCACTGATTAATAAAAATAGCTAACACTTATTGCACTGTATTTAAAGGAAAGCAGAGTAATAAGTAATTTGCAAGCATTATATGTCATTTAATCATCAAAGCCATGCCCTGTAGCACTACTGCCCCATTTTACAAATGAAGAAACTAGAGCACAATTAATTAGTCTAAAAGCACACATAATAAGGGACCAAGTTTAGTGCACCCATATCTATGAACCTCTAATTATTTGTTATACACTTTACTAGTTATTTTAGAGATCAAATATTAAGCCTAAATAATTTTTAGGACTCTTTCCTTTGTCAAAATATGCCATTTTAAGAGTAACAAAAAGCATGAATCTTTCTCTCACTGGTGACTAAAAAAAATCCTTGCAACATCTGCTAGCTGTACAATAAATGTTTGATAAAATTTAATTAAAAGATGCTCTAATTTATGGCACATGAACCAATGGATCAAAATATAGAGCACAGAAACAAACCCACACAGACAGTGCATGGTCAATTAATTTATGAGAAAGGAGTCAAGAATATATGTACAATGGGGAAAGGACAGTCTTTTCATGCAAACTAAACAGCCACATGCAAAAGAATGAAACTGGGCCCCTATCTTACACCATACACCATACTCAAAATGGATTAAAGATTAAATGTAAGACCCAAACCCAAAACTCCTGAAAGAAAACATGGGGGGCAGGGGGGTAAGCTCCTTGACAAGAAATAAGTGTTGGTAAGGATGTAGGAAAAAAAGTAAATCCTTGTATACTATTGGTGGAAATGCAAATTGGTTTAGACACTATGGAAAACATTATGAGGGTTCCTCAAAAAATTGAAAAGAACCACCAAATGATTCAGAAATCCCACTTCTGGGTATTTATTCAAAGGAAATGAAAGCAATATTTGAAGAGGATATTTGACGAGGTATCTGCAGCCCCATGTTCATTGCAGCATTATTCACAACAGCCAAGATGTAGAAACCACTTAAGTGTCTATTGAGGAATAAATGGATAAACAAAATGTGAGATTTCTCCCTGTCCGTCCATCCACCCCACCCTCCCTCCCTCCCCTCTCTCAAATATTATCTAGCCACAAAGAAAAAGGAAATCCTGCCACTTGTGACAACATAGATGGACCTTGAGGACATTATGCTAAATGCGATAAGCCAAAGAAGGACAAATACTGCACAATATCACTTACTGGGTTGGCCAAAAAGTCTGTATGTTTTTTCCTGTAAAATAAAAGACACATATTTCATTTTCACCAATAACTTTATTGATGTGGGTATTCTGACTATATGTTGGCTATCCTTTGCATGGTATAACATTGATTGTTCTCAATTAATGTCTCTATTTGATCACTATCAACTTCAACTCGTCTACCTGACTGTGGAGCATTGTCCAGGGAGAAATCTCCAGCACAAAATTTTGCAAATCACTTTTGACATGTTCTGTCAGTCACAGCACCTTTCCCATACACTACACAAATCTTTTTGTTTTTTGCATTTCAGCTGCGTTTTTACCTTTCTTGAAATAATAAGGCATAATATGCTGAAAATGTTGCATATTTTCTTCCATCTTCAGTATGAAAATGACTACACAAAAATTCATCAATTTTGATAAGTTTCTTTTAAATGCATGCTGATATGACAGCTGTCACAAACAATCTAATAAAATTGTTTTGAATGAAGTTAAAGACAACTAAGTGCTACTAGAGCCATCCTATGGAAAAAAATGAACAAACTTTTTTGGTCAGCCCAATATATCTATTCTTTTTTTTTCCAAAAGTCAAAATCATAGAAAGAGAAATTAGAAAAGCAATTGCCCAGGGGTGGGACAGGTAGGAAGGATGGGGAGAGTAAAAGGATACAAATGATTGGGTATGAGATGAATGTAGTATGAGGATTCAATGTATAACATAGAAGAAAAATACTCCAATATTGAATATAACATTTTTAATTCAATCATAATAATGTTACATTTTAAACCCAGATATTCTTGGACCTAAACTAACATTTACAGTGATGCTGACTTTAAAAAAAAATGTTTAATACGTAATGCAGGCATTACATATTTTAAATGGTAAAATGGGGTGTACAGTGAGAAGGAAGCGTCCTTCCTATTCCTGCTCCCAACCACCGAGTTGAGACATTCCTTCAAAGACAGGCTACACATACACATGAATATTATCTTATGTACGTATAATTTTTAAATGTAAGTGATATCCTGCTATACCCCTTCTTCCACACCTTTTTTTTTTTTTTTTCATTTAAAAATGTATCATGGAGACTGTTCCATATTAGTACTTAGGGTAAGGGTTGCTTCATTCTTTCTAAAATCTGTGTATATATCCCACCCACTCTATGACTATGCCATAGTTTATTTAACCTGCCTCATAATGACAGTTTCTAAACTTTTGCTACTGCAAATAATGTCATGATGTGTTTCCTTGAAAATACTTACTTGCACAAATATGTAAGTATATCTATAGAATAAATTACTAAAATTGAGAACTTGCTGAATAAAGGATAAGTGCTTTTTTGTTAAATGAAATTTCTTGCCAGCTTACTCCTATCTTGAGAGTTCCTTGATTTATTTAGTTCATACTATAGCATGAGATAAATTGATTTACAAGGAATTCTGTTATGAGGCCAGGCATGGTGCACAATGCCTTTAGGTGACTACAAATCCCTTTCCCATCAAATTGCTTACTTGTAAGGCCCCGCATGCTTAGCTGCAATTAAGTCTTTACCTGTGTGAAGAACAGGCCTTTCTAACTCTTTGCCTGTACTAACAGTGTCTTCCTTTTGAAATCTTCCACACTTTTTCAATATCGGTATACTGCCTCCTTGATCACTTGATTTAAAGCAGCTGCCACATCCCTGGTTCTCTGCTGCCCTTCCCTGCCCTATTTTTTTTTTCCATAACACCATCATCTGACATGTTGTACATTTTATTTATTTGATTTTCATTTTCTTGTTCCTTTTGTTACTTTTTACTTACTCTCAATATTAATTAGTAATATGCTTTATAATAACATACTTGTTAATTTTTCAAAAGTCTCACCTACCAACCTTGATTTTAATACCTTGTAGGACTGTTAAAATCAAGACAAAGATGAATAAGTTATATAAATAAATAACTTTAAAACTTGTGTTGAGTTGGCTAAAATATGCTACTTTTCAACAGAGCATACATATTTATAACATACAGAATTTCATAAATACACATGAGTTTTAAAATAATTATATAACTTTATTCTGGGTCTAAAAGTTGTTGCTTGAATTAAAAGCAAACCATCTGCTTGAAGCTGTTGTCTTCATTCAGCATAACAAAAGTATTGCCCAAATGTTCATGATTTACCAGATGAATTATCACGTTAATCTTTACTATATATTACTTTGAGTCATTATAGTTGAAATAACTGAATTAGTCTGTTTTTAGATATACTAATAAAAGAATCTTAAGAAATGACCCAAATAATACAACTGAATTGAAAAAATATGCAAGATCACTGTATAAAACAACTGAAACTTTTTGGAAAATAATACCATCTTTCCTTTAAAATGCATTTTCTACTTGGCATTTTCAACAAAAACTTAATAATAAATTAAGCTAACTTCACTGCACTAAGGGAGCTTTTCTAAGAGCCAATTCAGGGATTAAGTATTGGTCACTTGGTGCTAATCTAGAGACATCATGGTTAAATAATGAGAAACACAATAAAGTAGACTATGTTCTTTAAATTTGTAAATTTTCTCAGTAACCCACAGACTTGCTCACCCTTTAAAATATGAGAACAATGTTAAGTGTAAACATACCGAGTTACAGAGGGTTACACTCATAGGGGTGGACTGTGAGGTCCTCCCACCCAGACCCCTTCGTACCAGGAATGGCTCTCATTGGTGAGCAGGCTGACCAGCGTTAGTTGTGCGATCTGTGACCACACAAGTCAAATGAAAATATATAAATTAAAACTCAAACTTCGGACCCAGCTGAGCTAATACTTCTGTTTGGTGTTGTCAGTTGGTGAGGGAATCAACACCAAGCAAAAGTAGGATACACTTACAGCTAACTTCTGCCTTCACTCTGCACTGGGCCAACAGTATCTTAGAAAACCCAGTTTACTTGGACACTGAGAAGTATGTTAGCCTGGTGAACCAGAGAGAAGAGTCATTCCTTGATAAGATAAATAGATAGATAGACAGACAGACTAAATATTGGCTAACTTGCTTCTTAGTAATATTCCCAAAGTCAAAGGTGGAAAAAAGTGAATTACCCATGTTCATTGGGCAAGAATGGGGTAAGCCAGACCTGCAGCCCAAGTGTCTGGAAACAGTCACATGTGCTTTCCAATATGTCACGCTATTTCTGGTACCCTATTCATGTTGAATTTATGTCACCAGTGGCCATTCCACATTAAACTATATGTAAAACAAACAAAAATCTCCATCAATGCTTCACATGAAACTGATAACTTTATGTATCAATAATCTACCTTAAGTTCATGAATTCCACATGACACATAGCAGGACATCACAGCAGCTGGGTAAAATTCAAGTTAAAACCTGCATGACTTAAAAATATGAATCTATTTCTTATAAAATAACTCAGTGAAACTAAATTGTTGTTGTGAAAATATATACTTGGAATAATAAAGTTAAAATCTACAAACTGAGTAACTAACTAAAGGTCTAAAATTCTAAATTCCAAGACCAAATCACTGATTCAATGGCTTGCTCCCCATTTTCTTAATCTGTAAAAACAGGGATAATCCTACTAAACTAGCCCAAAGCAATGTTCCATGAGCTAATTAATGAAATGACAACATAACCCCCTGGGGTTTGTAGTCTGCACACTTCAGAGAATCCATCTGCCTTAAATCTCAGTATTCACCATGTATAGAACTCTAAATGAAAAAATCAAACAAACTCAGTCTAAGGACCAGAGAAAATGATGCTGTTAAACAAACACCATCACGAAAACCCAGTGACCACTGACCTCTTGTGAAAACTTACCATGCAATTTAGAAACTCATACTTAAATCATATATAAACACTTACTTTTAACAAATATATAAAGATTTTGTGACTGTCCATAAGGCAGACTTAAACATTAAGGAAAAAGTTAAATACTAAAGTGACTTATTTGCAAAATATAGGCCAACCTGCACAAAGATGCTTTGACTCTATTTTCCTTATTCTATGAATTTAAGAAAAAATGAGTTCTCAAAAAGGTAATCTTTGAGGACATTTTGTTACTACTTTTAGAAGACAGAACACAGCATTGAAATGGAGCACAAAATCCTTTATAAAACATTTAATCAGCTTTCAGCACTTTTGATAAATAAGAAGGGGAAAAAAATTTTTAAAGGTACCAGAGTAAGAAAATAGCTTACCCTAGAGGCAATCTGCCATTTTTTTCCTATCTAAGGAAATAAATTCTGATAATTGGTACAAAATTTGAGAAATAAAATGCATCTACTGTGCTTGTGTAATAAGATTATATTTACGTCACTAAATATTTCAGTGTTTTTCTTCCATTTTCAAGTAAACTAAGGGATGCTTTGACCTCTGGAGGTAGAAAGTTGTAGAAGACTATTGTTCCCAACATGACAACAAAAGCTGAGAGATAAGCTAGAAATCATAATTTTTTTAAATGCATCAAAGAGCGTAGGATACGAAGAAGTCTAAATGGACTAAATTCCACAGAGGAGTGAGCCTTTTCTAAGTGAGAGGAAACCCAGAGCTGCTTTCAGCCCCAGGGGCACAGGAGGCAGAGGAGCACACCTTCCCACAAGTGGCCGGCCCGCGTGTGGGCTGGCATGACAGAGGGACCCAAGAGCAAGTCTACACTGCCCACCAATCCTTCCCCTGGCACCGTCTTTAAGTGCACAGAAGTGTGACAAAGCTACGAGCAGGGTAAGAGAGCAATGGAGGAAAGCCCATGGTGTGGAAAGCCCTGGGGTGGGGGAGCTAGCAGAGAGGGAGAGAGAGAAATCTTCAAGGATGTAAACAGCTAACAGTTGAAATAAAAGCACAGACATTTCTCTAGAATTTCACCAGTATAAAACCCAAAACCCTGCTGGAGAGAGGGCCAGCCCTAATTTTGCCCACAAAATGTTTGAAACCACTGGTACACTGAAACTAACTAAAGCTGCAACTTAGTCTACACCCAACTCGGTGATGGAATACGCTGAGATCAGCCCTCACACTAGCAGCTCAAGAAAAAAGGGTTGTGCTTTTTTCCTGTGAGTAAATATTATCTACTTCCAACTTCTACAAAATTACCAGTATACAATAAAATTATAAAACATGTAAATAAACAGGACAATATGACCTATTATCAAGAGAAAAAAATAAAACCAAATTCACAAATGATTGTGATGTTGAAATTAGCAAATTAGGATTTTTAAACAGTTATTATAAGTATGTTAAGTCAATAGAATTTGTAGAAAAAAATAGATGAAAGATGGGAAATTTTAGCCCAAAATTAAAAATAACCAAATGAAAATTCTAGAACTAAAAAACAGGGTACGTGAAATAAAGAGGTCATTCCATGGGCTTGATAGCAGATTAGGCACAATAGAAGAAAGGATGAGTCAACTCAAAGACAAAGATTATTCAAGGTAAAACACAAAAGAATAAAACTAGTCAGAGGACAAGAGATATGTAAAACCAATGATCTAACATGTGTAATTGGAGTAAAGGAGATGAGAGAATGGGCTAGAAGAAATATTTACAGAGAAAAATGGACAAAAGTTTCCAAAAGGCATCAATTAAGATCCAAAAATTTCAGTAAACCACAATCAGGATAATTTTTTTTTTTTAAAAACCCACACCAAGTCACACCATAGTCAAAGTGCAATAAGAGAAAATACACACATTTAATTCAGAGATCTAACATGAAGAATTATGACTGGCTTCTCTCAGAAAAAAATGTATGCCAGCAAATAATAAAACATTATCTTTAAAGTGAAGAAAGAAAAAAAAATGTTAACCTGGAATTCAATACCCAGAGAAAATACCTTTCAATATGGGAGGTAAAATTAAAACATTTTTTACAAACAGACAAAAGCCAAAATAATTTTGTTAGCAGACCCACACTACCAAAAATTGTAAAGAAAGCTCTTCAGACTGAAGAGATGCAATACAAAATGAATATCTGGATCTGTACAAAATTATTAAAGACATTGAAATAGAATCTGTGATTAATTTTAAAGTCTTAAATTTTTGTAATCTTACAGATTACTTTAAAGCAAAAAGAATAATAATGATTCATGGGGTTTATAATATATGGAAGCACAAAGGTAATGATTTAATGATAATGCAAAGGTGCAAGTGAAGGTAAATTAAATTATACTGTAGTAAAGGTCCTCATTGTTAATGAACTGGTAAAATATTATTTGAGAGCAAACTAAATAAATTAAGGACACACAATGTAAACTCTAGAGTAATCACTGAAAAAATATCATGAAGAGGATTAGCTAAAAATCCAATTGAAAGATAAAATGGAGTAATTTTTTAAAACTTCCATGAATCTAAAGAAGGAAAAAAGGAACAAAAACTAAATGTTAGGTGGAACAAACAAACAATAATATAGTAGACTCGAAACAAATCATGCCAGTAATTTAGTAAATGAAAATAAACAAAAAACTTCCATTGAATGACAGAAATGGACAGACTGAATAAAGAAACAAGATCCAACTGTATACTATTTACAAGAGACACACTTTAAATACAAAGACATGAATAGATTTAAAGAGGATGGAAACATATACCATGTAGACATTACTCAAGGGAATGCAGACTTTCTGTCAATCCATGAAAGACTATAAGGGATACATAATGCTCATTTGTTCCATTAATTTACATAACAGATTTATATTAAAGAAATATATTAAAGGGTTTTTTTAATGTATATTTTAGAGAAGTGTCTATTCAGGTTCTTTGTCCATTTTTTTAATTGGATTGTTTGGTTTTTGTGTGTTGAGTTTTCTAACTTCTTTTTAAATTTTGGATATTAACTCTTTATCAGATATATTGGCAAATAAGTTCTCCCACTCTGTGGGTTGTCTTATTTTGTTGATGATCTCCTTTGGTATGCAAAAACTTTTTAATTTGATGTAGCCCCACTAGTTTATTTTTCCTTTCAGTTTCCCTTGCCTGGGGAGATATATCCAATAAAATATTGCTATGAGCAATGTCCAAGATTTTGTTGCCTATGTTTTCTTCTAGGATTTTTACAGTTTCAGGTCTAATATTTAAGTATTTAATCCATTTTGAATTTATTCTTGTGTGTGATGTAAAAAGGTGGTCTAGTTTCATTTTTCTGCACATTATCTATCCAATTTTCCCAACCCTATTGAATAAACTATCTTTAGCCCATTGTATGTGCTTGCTTCCTCTGTTGAATATTAATTGACTATAAAGGTATAAGCTTATTTCTGGGATCTGTTCTGTTCTGTTGATCTATATGTCTGTTTTTATGCCAGTACCAGGCTCTTTTGATTACTATGGCCTTATAGTTTAGTTTGATATTAGGTAACATGATTCCTCCAAATTTGTTCTTCTTTCTCAGGATCACTGTTGCTATGTAGGGCCTTTTGTGGTGCCATATAAATTTTTGAAATATTTGTTCTAGCTCTGTGACATGTAACATTGGAATCTAGATGGGAATTGTGTTGAATCTATGAACTGCTTTGGGTAGTATGGACATTTTAATGATTTAATTCTTCCTATCTATGAACATAGTATGTCCTTCCACTTATTTGTATTTTCTTCAATTTCTTTCTTCAGTGTCTTATAATTTTCTGAGACATACAGGTGGTTAAAAGACATATGAAAAGATGCTCAATGTTACTAATAATCAGAGTAATGCAAATTAAAACCACAATGAGATACTACCTCACACCTGTCAGAATGGTGATTATCAATAAATTAACAAACAAGTACTGGTGAGAATATGGAAAAAGGGAACCCTTTTGTACTGCTGGTGGGAATGCAAACTGGTGCAACCACTGGGGAAAGTAGTATGTAGATACCTCAAAAAATTAAAAATGGATCTGTCTTTGACCCAGAGATCCCATTTCTGGAAATATATCCAAAGAATCCCAAAATACTAATTCAAAAGAACATAAGCACCCCTGTGTTCGATGTAACGTTATTTATTATCACCAAGATACAGAAGGAGCCCAGGTGCCATTCAGTAGATGAGTGGATAAAATACCTGTGGCATATTTACACAATGAAATATTACTTGGTCATAAAAAAGAAAAAGGTTTATCCTTTTAACAGTGTGGGTAGACATGAAGAACATTATGCTAAGTGAAATAAGCCATCAGAGAAAGATGAATACCATATGACTTTACTTATATGTGGAATCTAATGAATAAACTGAACTAATAAGCAAATTATAGACTCATAGATAGAGATCAGCATGACAGCTATTGATGGGGATTTAAGGGAGTGGATGGATTGAGCAAAAAGGAAAAAGGCCTCATTGACATGGATAACAGTATGGTAATTGCAGGGGGGGTATAAGGGGGTTAAATGATAATGGAAAAATTTGTAAATAATAAAATAAAAATGAAATAAATGTGTATTTTAAACTTGGATATTTCTTACAAAATACACCCTATACAATATCTAACATACTAAACTATCTTTTTCTAGTATTGTGCTCTTTTAGACTAAGAAAATCAAGCTCCGGAAATGTTGTTAATTTGAAATAGTATAGCTCCCAAATGTTTTTGGTATTTGATCTTGTATGGTATGGAAGAAAAAGCAAACGAGGAATGTCAACTGGAAACTCCATCACAGCACAGCATATGTGGTCTGAACTCCATCCCCTGTGACCGCTCTCGGTTTCTTACACAAAGGACTCCTCTTCTGACCATGCTGACGTGTTGGTGCTTCCCCCAGGGCTCCATCCCTGCCCTCTTCTCTTTGTAACTCAAACAAAGTCTCTCCCTGGCCAAATTTATCCAATCCAATGTTATTTATTATCAACATCATTTTGCTAATGATGATCAAATCTCTATTGCAGCCCAATCTTTCTCCTCATTTCCATCAAATCTCAATCTTTAGTCCAGATCCCTCTACAGACATCAATCCTGTATAACCAACTGGACATGTCTAATTCTTTACAACTGCTAAAAGACAGTTAAACCAAAGATTCGTAAAATCTTTTGTACCTAAACCCTCATCAATTCAGCAGTCACTATAAGAATTTCTTTTTTGCACGATTAAATTTGCAAAAATATCCTGCAATTTTAAGGCAGTTGAAAAAATCTACCATGAGACACATCATTACTCCTACAAACAAACAATGATGAAGTCCAATAGCTTCTTCCTCCTCAAATTTGCTTCATCTGTCTCCTCCTCTACACACTCCATGGCCCAGGTCAAGGTCCTCACACATCCTGTCATGAGCTACATCCAGCATGGGCCAACCAGTATTTCTACCTCCAGCATCTTTCCTCTTTCATCTACTTACTTCTGAATTAGCCTTCCTGAAGCACAGAGGCAAACATGTGACTTCCCCAGGTAAACAGCTTCCAAGGCTGCCACTGACTTCATATAAAGTCAACATATGTTAGAACTGAATATTCGAGATCATATTTGAGTTGGGACCATCCTAACATACCCTGACCTCATTTCTCACAATTCTATCCTTACCCCTCACTCAGCTGGATGTAACCCTTTCCTTAGAAATTCTGTATCATTTTGTCTGAATAGCTCATAGAACATTTTTATAGGTATAACATATTCCCCATATGTTATCAATATTTATGTGGACCACCTCTCCTTTTTTGTTATTTTAGCAAAGAACCTCATCTATAACTCAAAGACCAATTCATGGTGCTTTAGATGTAGAATTCATTCAGTAAACACTTTAATTAAATAAAATTAGAACCAATTTTTTTTAGCATATAGCATGCCCAAAACTGTATCAAACAATTTTCATATGTTACCTTGACTTTCATAGTATATTTATAAGAGCTATTTTCAAATAAGTTTAAAATTATAAAACACATCAGAATTTATAGAATGTTTTCATTTATAGTGACACTTACTCCTCGAAATAACATGGAGAGGTTAGTATCACTCCCGCTGTACAGCTGGGAAAAGATGAGCCTCTCTACCCATCAAAGGCACACGATAAGCAAGGAAGCAGTCAGAGAATCCACTTCTTCTGATTCCCAGTCCAAGGTTCATTCCTACTGTTAACATTGCTCAAGACAGTAACTGGCCACTAGTAGAAATAGTAGACACATATTTACACTATTTAAATGAGATGTTTCTTGAATTATACAATGAAGACATGCAAATATTTATATACTGGTGTAGCTAGACTGCACTCTTATTCAGTGGTCTCAGTATTTTTCGAGGGCACTCAAGTTTCTACTTCTCTAGCACCTGTAAAATATTCTTTACATGATTATATCAGCATAATTTATGGAATCCCAACTGAATGAATATTGAAATCCTTTAAACCCTAAAACTCCTAGAAATTCTAGAAAGGCATGGCAGCAAAATCAGTCCAGCCACTTAAATATTTTGGAGAGAATGTTTTCATCAGCATGGTCATATAATAATAAAAATTCCAACCACTTAAACCTCACTGAGAACCTAGTTATGAAAGATATCTCTAATTATAATGAACAGGCTGTGCAGAATATTCCCAGAAGGATCCAATTAGTTTCTATGAGCTGATGAAACTACTCATCTGAGCTTGGGTCCTCTGCAGGTCCCCATGTTTGTTGCACCCAGTCCAGGGCTTGATTCCCTGAGGAAGGCTTAGGGTTTACCTGCTAGATGTGATTTATTATCTCTTATTCAGAGGGTTATTTTTCCACAAATAATGGATATATTAGCATCAGGTTGCAGAGTTGTCTTTTGAACTAGTCTCTAAAATAAAACAGGAAAACAACTCAAAACAAATTTTGAATGTGGGTTCATGAGTTGTAACCAATGTAACACTCTGGCAGGGGATAATAATAATGGGGGCGGCTGGGCATGTAGGGTGTACACTTGGAAATCTGTACCTTCCTCTCAATTTTGCTGTGAACCTAAAACTGCTCTAAAAAATAACATCTAGAGTTCCAGCCAAGATGGAGACGTAGGTAGCAACCCTTAACTTCCTCTCACAACCAAAAGGAGGATAACAACCAATCTAAAATCAATAAACAACCAGAAGCACCAAAATATCAAACTGCATGAAACTCCAACAATGAAGGAATTAAAGAAAAAATCAACCAGAACAACCAGACCGGTAAGATGGACCCCTCAGGGGTGGGCAACTCAGAAAAACCACAGCAGGCAGCTGAGGGGTGGGGCTGACTGCAGAGCTCAGTGGATCTGTGCAGGAGTGACTGACTTAAGGGGAAAACTGAGACTCAGAGCTAACTGTGGGCTATTGCCATGGTGGGAGATACTTCCAGTCTGACATGCGAGTCTGTTGGAAAGTGCACTAGAGACAAGCAGGCAAGCTACATTGCTCCCTATCTGGTCCCTCTCCCACAGGCAGCAAAGATGGTTGCCCTGCCCAGGTGAATACCTAAGGCCCCGCCCTCTTACCACCTATCAGCTGCACCAAGACAAAGAAATAGGGCCCAAATGAAAGAACACAGCAAAACTTCCAAACTAAGTGATGAGGACATTGCCAGTCTAACTGATGGAGAATTTAAAGCCCTGGTAATCAAAATGCTCACAGAACTGATTGAGTTTGGTCAAAAGATGAAAGAACAAAACGAAGATACCCAAAATGAAATAAAGCAAAATATTCAGGGAACCAACAGTGACAAGAAGGAAATCAGGATTCAAAGCAACCATTTGGAACAAAAGGAAGAAATAAACATCCAAACGGATCAGAATGAAGAAACAAGAATCCAAAAAAATGAAGAGAGGCTAAGGATTCTCCGGGACAACTTGAAACATTCCAATATCTGAATTATAAGGATGCCAGGAGAAGAACAAGAGCAAGAAATTGAAAACTTATTCGAACAAATAATGAAGGAAAACTTCCCCAATCTGGCAAAGGAAACAGACTTCCAGGAAGTCCAAGAAGCCCAGAGTGTCCCAAGGAAGTTGGACCCAAAAAGGAACACACCAAGGCACATCATCATTAAGTTACCCAAGATTAAAGATAAAGAGAGAATCCTAAAAGCAGCAAGGGAAAAGGAGACAGTTACCTACGAAGGAGTTCCCATAAGGCTATCAGCTGATTTCTCAAAAGAAACCTTACAGGCAAGAAGGGGCTCGAAAGAAGTATTTGAAGTCATGAAAGGGAAGGACCTACATCCAAGATTGCTCTATCCAGAAAAGTTTTCATTTAGAATGGAAGGGCAGATAAAGTGCTTCCCAGATAAGGTCAAGCTAAAGGAGTTCACCATCACCAAGCCCTTACTATATGAAACGTTAAAGGAACTTATCTAAGAAAAAAGAAGATTAAAAATATGAACAATAAAATGACAACAAACTCATAACTATCAACAAATGAACCTAAAAGAAAAAGAAAAACAATGAAAACAAAAACTAAGCAAACAGCCAGAACAGGAACAGAATCAGAGAAATGGACATCACACAGAGGGAGTTCAATGGTGAGGGGGAGGGGAGGAATGGGGGGAAAGGTACAGGGAAGAAGAAGCATAATTAGTAGGCATAAAATAGACAGGGAAAGATAAAAATGGTATAGGAAACAGAGGACTCAAAGAACTTCCATGTACAACCCATGGACATGAACTAAGGTGGCGGGGCTGGGGATGCTGGAGGGTTGGGGTGGCAGGGTGGAGGGGGGATAAAGAGGGGAAAATTGGGAAAACTATAATAGCATAATCAATAAAAATACTTAAAAAGATAAATAAAAACTTAATCAGTTATTTAAAACCTTTCCACAAAGAAAAAATAAATAAATAAAAATTAAAAATGACATCTAAATAAGTGACCCAAAAGATGAGATACCTATGATAAGTAATATCTTCCTTGGCAATACTTAAGTGTAAGCATATATTTAAATAAAATGTCCATATTGCTAAATCTTCTTCCCTTAAAAATATACCCATCAATTTTCATCAATTTTGAAACATCAGATCAATTTCCTAGCATACCACATATTTTTAAACTATTGTTATTCTGGTTTAATTTTCTCTTTATTGTACTTTCTGGGCTATTTTTAAAAATCAGATAATCCTAAGTATTCTGAATATACAATATTAAACCTCACATTTATTAACTTTATTCTACAGTAATTATTTGCAGTGGCCGCTTTATCTTATAGGGAAACTGAATAAGACTTGAGTCATTTTTAAGGCATTCGTAAGTTAAGTCTGCATGGATTTCCGTAATGTTATACTAAGAGAATAATATGACCCCCATAAAGTTAAAAAATAACCCATTAACCCAGGAGAATTCTTAGAAGAAATTACGGGAACTACTGCTAACCAAGCATTGAAAAATAACTTTTTAATTATCTCTTTTCTTTTGTATTCCTCCCTAGGTCACTAGTCGTGTTTACTTTTCACGGCTGTCATTTTCATTTGTTTTGTTTTCCCAATAGGATTTTGGTTACCAAACCAATCTAGGCGGTGGAATGTAAAATTTCCACTAAAAATGCAGAGCAGCTGGAAGTGTATACATAACAACAGAAGATGAAAGCTAACAATGCTGAGTATGCAGGGGCAGCCCATGTGGGTGGAATGCAGCTTCCACCTGCATTTAAATAAGTCATTTAGTCCCCAGGACTCCCACTGAAGAATGCCAGCTGTACATGATCTCCATTCAGTCCTTCATAAATACTAAGCACACTATTAGCCCACCAACTGATAGCTCGGGAAGAGCCACTAACATTTTTAGCAACGCTTAGTTTTTCTCCCACACTGCCCTTGCTCTGTGCCCCGTGCTGAGGACTCAGTACTACAGGGGCCTCCACTCTCATTGAGCTTATGTGAGGGGTGGAATGCAGGAGTGGGGGGACAGTAAAGGAGTAAAGGAATGAGTAAGTAGCACAGCATTATTCAGTAGCACTGCTCTGGGAGTCAGCTTCAAGCCCAAGAAGCTCAACACTTCACTAAGTCACCGGAGGCAAGCCACTTCACCAACCTGTGTAGTCTTGCACGCTAAACTGTAGGATAGGGAATTGCATTTTGATCCTCTCTAAATTCCCTTCAGGGTCTCACATTCTTCAAAAATATTAAAGTGTTATTAAAATACAATTTACCTTGAAAAAAGGTTTTAAAATTAAACTGTGATAAATGTGACCTTGCTAACCCTAAGTGTCAAAGAGTTGCTAAAGCCATTGGGATCTCTGTGATTTGGGAGAAAACACCCTTGTGTACACCAGAATGTAATGGGATACACATATCCTCCCACAACTGTTAGAGAAATATGGAAAATTGACTAGGTTAACTAGGTTTTTGATAAAGTCATCTATAAACTTCAGTTTCAATTGCTGACCAGATACCACATAAACAACCATACACTTCCTGAAGCAAAGATGGTAATAGTTAAATTTGAATAACAAGAGTCAATGTTTCAAAAACATCCTGAAGACCAGAAATGCTCCCTAACTGGTTGCAATATTCGATACTGTTTACAGCAGACCAGCAACACCACTGACGTGCATTGCTCTGTCTAAGAGGTTAAAAGATACCTATAGTGACCACACATCACTACCATCACCAAAATTATCTGATGTTCTAGTGCAACACACTTGAGACCTTTTAAAAGAAATATATTTTTCTTGGACTAAGACTACAACCTAAATTTAAAAATTTAGGCATGTTTCTTTATTAAATTAATCCAGCCTCAAAAGTTCATGTTCTCTTTTCCCATTTTTGTTTAACTACTATACTTCCCCTAATAGAAATACTGATGAAATACATACACTTTACCTTCCAGGAATACATTTTAAGGTCCAGGTTTCAGGCTACAAAATAATACATACCTACCTATGCTTTTTTCCAAAAACCCAGCCCCGTAAATCATCCCACATACCACATGCTTCTGTAGCTCCTTAGTAAGTACTTTCAAATGAAGGAACCTCCCAGGAATCAAGACACCCACATAAACCACCAACCATTACTGCAGTAGTTGTGGACACAGGAAGCCGAGAAAAAATGCCGAAAAGAAAGTAAGTTGCCCATGGGTGACACTTCTTCCAAAGGAATAAGCAAGTTCTAAGAGGCATCTCACATTACGAAATTTGAAGCTGTGTGCATTAAAATCATCTCGACATCTCATAGTTTACCTGTCAGCATAGAGGGTCATTCAATGACATTTATCGCTGGTCCATTAAGTCAAGATCACTGTCCTCATGAAGCCCATAAAATAGTATAGGGGATCAATAACAAATAAAATATAAGAAACTAAACCAAAAATATATGTAATCGAAAATTATGAAAAGGGCTCTGAAGAAAATGAAGCAGCCACGAGATACGACAGCGGTGCAAACCTATAAAGCAAGCAAGAGGTGCACGCTTACCAATGAAAAGGAGGCTGGAGCACCTGGAGCGTGGTAGGTAAGAAGAGAGAAGGACAAGCTGGCAGGCACGATGCAAGGCCTCATAAGCTAATGGAACAAGACTGGACTTTAGCTTAAATGCAATTAGACTCTACTGCAGATATTTTTAAAGATCATTCTGGCTGCTATATGGAGAGTAGGTTGGAGAAAGCAATGTTGGAAGCAAGGAAACCAAAAAGAAAGTTGTTGAGTTATACAAGTGAGAGATGGCTTTTCCTAGGAGATGACTAAGGAGAATGAGAAAAGTAGGTGGATCTGAAATATAAATTAGAGGTAGAAATTAGAACTTGCCAGAAGAAGCGTTTGGATAGTGAGGGAAAGAAGTTTGAGCAGTTGGGTATGAAACAGTTGCTATTTATGAGACAGAAGAAAAATTTGCACTGGCGGCAAAATCAAGAGTTTAGTTTTGCTCCCTGGCTGGCGTAGCTCAGTGGATTGAGCTCGGGCTGTGAACAAAAGAGTCGCGGTTCGATTCCCAGTCAGGGCACATGCCTGGGTTGCAGGCCAGGTCCCCAGGGGGGGCCATGTGAGAGGCAACCACACATTGATGTTTCTCTCCCTCTCTTTCTCTCTCCCTTCCCCTCTCTCTAAAAATAAATAAAATATAAAAAAAAATAAATATCAATAAAAAAAAAAGAGTTTAGTTTTGGACATTACATTTGAAATGCCTATGAGACCTCCAAGTAGAGGTGTCATCCACATAGGCAGGCTGGAGCTCACAGAAGAAGTCAGGGCTAGAGACACAGATTTGTGGACAATCAGCATTTAGATGGCATATAAAACCATGAGCCTGAATGAGCTCACCAAGAAAGGGAGTTGAAAGCAAAAGAGGGGCTCAAGAACAAGGTTGGAGCTGAACATTACAAGAGAAAAAAATTCCGAAGAAGATGGAACAAAAGTGGACAGAGAAGTAAGAGGTGAACCAAAAGAATGCAATGTTCCAGAGGCTAAGAGAGAAGGATCCGCTGCTAGGGGGTAGATTAAGGTGAGGACAGGAAAACGCCCTCTGGGGTGGTCAACACAGGTACCCTTGGAGAGCCTGACAGAGCATTATGACAGGAATGCAAGAGCCAGAAACCTACTGAAGTGAGTTAAGGACTTGAAGTGGAGGTAAAGGAGTGGAGAGGACTCCTTCTGCTTAGCATTATTAATCTCTGTAGGAAACAAGGAATAAGTTTAGGGTAAGCTTCTTACCATAAATACATGTAAAAGCCAGGACCTGTAGGAGGCATTCAGGACAGAGAGAAAGGGGATTTCCAGCCTCCCGGAAAGAGAGAAGCAGCTAAACTCAAGAAGCTAATCAAGGGCAGAACTTGGAAGTCTCGTCAGTAGATGTGTCACATATATACTCTCATAAATGAGGAGTGAGTGGAACCCAACCAGGAGAGGACTCACATGGGACTTTGCTGATGAGAAGGGGCACAGAGCAGGTTGGCTTGGCAAAGGAGAGGGAAGAGGGAAGACTGAGCTCATGGAAAGCAATTTACCACATCTGCACCAGGTCTATGAGCTGGACATCCACTATAACTGGTACCTGGGAAAATTCATACTAAATTACTGTCTTACTTTTCTGTTTCCAAGAGATTTGCTTGAACTTATTTTTAACAGCAAGTCAGAGAAATACATGCAAATACTGCCAAATTCAAATGCTTTAAGAAAATCTAAACTACATACTCTTGAGAATAATCAAAAAACATTCCTCCAATGCTAGAAAATTTGAGGCAAAACTACACTACTGATAACATTTTAAATTAATATAATATTTTTCAAAACTCTGGAATTATGTACCTGGAAGCATAAAATGTGCTATGTATGCCCTTTGACAATGAACTTCTTACTGATTTATCCTGATAAAATAATTCAGAAGTAGAAAAATATATATACATGAAGATGTTGACTAGAATATTACATACTGAAAATAAGGGAAAGTGTCTAAATATAATTATACTAAGTACAGTAACTTACAACATCAACTCAATAAAACAGTATACATTATCATCAAACATGATAAAGACTACATAAATGTGAAAAATATGAGTAACGATCTAAATGAAATATAGTTAAAAATCTTTGCACAAAACATGTAGTCTATGATAACAACTCTACATATGTATAAATGCATATATGTTTATCCACAAGTTTTACTAAATAAAAAACAAAAATTTCTACATACACAGATACAGAAAGACAGACATATATGGAGAAAACCTGAAAAAGAATTTACAAAAATAAAATCCCATTGTTTGAATGCTTTACTTAGGGACAATACAGTTTCCACTCTAAAGTTTGTTTTTACTTATTCTAAGCCATTATTTTGATCATTATTTTTTAAAAATATACTTTAAAAAATTAACTTTGGCAGGATGGTACTTCTGTATGAATAGATGAATGGGCCAGTGGAAGAGACTAGAAAGCCCAAAAATAGACCAAAGTACATACATTGGCGATTTAGTATATGACAAAGTAGGCATCTCAAATCACTGAAGTAAAAATGGGCTTTTAATAAATGATGTTGAGCCAGATGAGTAGCCTGGATATCCTTGGAAAAAGATAAAATTAGATCTTCATCTCACACCATAAACAGGAGCAAACTCAAAATGGAACAGTGATATAACAGTGAAAAATAAAACTGTACAAGTCCCAAAAGAAAACATGGGTGAATTCCTCTTTAACACTGGTATAGAAAAAGGATTTCTAATTATAACTTTAATAAATACTTGTGAATTTGACCACATGAAAATAAAAAAAATTACCTCCCATGACCATAAAACACGATAAGCGAAGTCAAAACACAACAAAGAGAAAATATTAGCAAAATATACCACAGACAACTCATAGCCTTAATATACAAAGAACTCTTAAAAATTGAATAATGATGGACCAAAAACCTTAAGTGGAGAAAAGAAAGGGAATTGACCCCAAAAAATCTAAAAGCAACACTTGAACACATGAAAATGTTCAAACTTTTAATTAGAGAAATTAAAACAACACCAAGATACAATTTCTTACGTATCTGATCATTAAAAAAATATTGAAAAGCGTGACAACACGTTGTTTCCTAGGCTGTGGAGACAGGCACAGCCATCACTGACGATGGGTTTGTAAACTGGCACAGGGCTTCCAGGGAGGGGCAGGGCGCTGTCTAACACAACTACGGGTTCCCTTATCTTCTGATCCAGAAGTCCCGCTTCTAAGAATTTATTATAGATGGACACCTTAGAGAATGTAAAAATGCTCATGTGCAGGTTAATCACTGCAGTACTGTTTGTAGCTGCAAAATGTTAGAAAACTGATACCCACGTACACAGGAACAACTGAGAGAAGTGTGGTACGGCAGTACCGTGAAGGGCCCTGAAGGCACAATGAAGAATGAGATTGTTGTGTACCTCTTTGGAGAGGTTTCAGGAAGTATTATTAAGGGAAAGATAAAGTGACAAAGAATATCTATACTGTGGGTCCTTCATATAGGAAAGAAATTAAAAACACATCTGTGAGTGTGTGTAAATAGGATAAAAAGAAGGATAAAGTAGAGCTAAGGAAAATGGTTTCTTGCAGGGAGTGGACAGGAACCAGTTGTAAAGAGTGTGGGATGGACAGAGAGACGTGTACATTTTGGTACAGCTTATGACTTTTAGGACCAAGGCAAATAATGAAACTCAACCACGACGCATGGAGGAGGGACTCAAAATAGAACATAAACCGCAACAAATATGTTACGAATAAACACAACCACACTGAAATGGATAGGGAAAGAAACCAGTGGCCTAAGTAACTGTGGAAAAACTGTATTCTTAGTTATACTGGAAGGATAAAGAGAAAAAGAACTATATAAGTAGTTATTCTACCTAAGCAAATGTTTCTCAAAGAAGTAGAGGTTAGCAATTCTAAAACTATTTTGTGTGTACATTAAAACTGAACAAATACATACACTGTGGATAATGAGAATGGGTTTTTCACTTTTAGAAAAGAACTTACCAATAAGGATTGGAGAAAGCTAGAACGAATTCTGCGGTGCTGGTGTGGAACTGGAGGTGTCAGTATGAGCTCAGTTTTTTAAGTGAGTATTTATTTGCATATATACACAGATGGATAGAAAAATAAATGTAGATGTATGAGGTGAAACCAAAAACTGAATTTATTTATAAAAAATTGTGTATTTATTCTTACATTTTTAAACTTCAGCCACCTTCAAAGTACTCTCCATTTGATGCAATGCACCTGTCAAGACATTTTTCCCACTGCTCAAAACAGTTTTTACACTAGTGGATTTTGATGCCTTTTAGCACCCCTGCTGTTTTTGGTTTCACCTCTTCTACATTGGCAAAAAAAAAAAAACTCCCTTTGAGAAGTTTTTCATCTGGAGAAACAAAAAAAAAAAAATCACTTGGGGCAAGATCAAGTGAATAGGGAGGGTGGGGCATGGGGGGGTCATGCCGTTTTGGGTCAAAAGCTGCTGAACACTCAGTGTAGTGTGGGCAGGTGTGCTCATAAATCACCCATCATGAAATGGGCAAACACACTGAAAAACCCTTCAAAAAAAAATTTACTGAAGCTGAACACAGCCTCCCACAACAACGCCAGCTGGTACATTGATACAGATGGGTTCCTGGAACACTCACCTAGTGAGGGAAACCTGTACGATAAGGGGCCCACCCTTCAAAAGGTAATTCCAGTTTTGAGGGGTTGCCCTCGTAAGTATTTGCATACATACATATATTTGCTTGACTTCTCAGTAGCAAGGAGCACACCTAATGCCCAGATGTTGGTTTCTAAATACCATTCCCCAATAAAAGAAGCTGGGACTAAGAAGGAAACATAGAAGACAAGCCTGGGACATTTTGTGGTGCTAGAAAGTAGTGACGTGCTCAGAAAATGGCATGTTAAAAGGAATCAAAGACCATCCTGAAAGAATTCACAGTGGCCAAAGCAGGGATAATTCAAGTAATAAAATGAATAATGACAGTATTGTATTTTAACCCAGAGAATAAAATAAATATCCGTGAGTCTATACTGATATAAATACATTATTAAATAAAGAGAATGGACAAGTCTTCTATACAGAGAATTCCAACTAATAAATGGATAAGGAATGATGGAAACAGAAAATTAATAGACAAACATCACAACTAAGTTTTATGGGCAAGACTCATCCATGGATAATAAAATTTGTGGGTGAAACCCTGAATGAGGAGGAACAGCATACTCGCATGGTCTCAAGTTATCTCCCCACAAGACGCTTATTAATTACAAAGGAAAAAACAGTGACCTTGCAGTGAAGAAATTGGGCAGACATCACCTCAACCAACTGAATGAAGCGAGCCGGAAGAGGGCACATCCACATCATGTACTCAGAGGACAAATACAAATTCAGAAGATTAACTCCCCCTGGTGAAAATGAGAGATTCCCCTATCCACTTTTTTCTCCGAACATTTACTTTAGAAAACTTGCCATCGTAAGCACTTCCTCCTCCCTTTGAAATATATATAAAATCTTTTGAAGATTAGATATCCTTTTGTCACCTTTACGACCCAGGAATGTCCTTCTCACGGACCTATAATGTAAACTTCAAGGGAAATGGCACCCTTACTTCCCAGTTTCTATGGGAGAACGGGAGCCTAACTTTGGTCAACACCTCACTCCACGTTGCAAAACTACTTCCTGTTATAAAACTATGAGCAGTTTACCTTCTGATAAATCTGATAAATCTGATTAGCTAACACAGACGGTCACCCCAACTACCAGGTAAGCATAGAACGAACTATGCCAGATGGTGCTGTCAAGTACTCTACGGGAGGAGCAGTCACATTCTGTTGGGAAAACATGCTTGCAATGGGTTGCATCTGCTTGGCTGCATCAAAGGATGAGATCTCTGTCTCCACAGTCTCTTAGTGGACTAGCTGTGACGTGTATCGTATTCTGGTTTAACACTTATGATAATAAAACCAATTGCTTTCTTCATTCAATAGTAAAAATGTTTTCGTCCCCTACTACCTCTGTGGAGAAGATTTCCGGATTAAGAGAAGATTCTGTTTTTAATTCTATTTCCCCAACAGTACCCTCTGATATGATGGACTGAGCAGGATACAGCATCATTTTCCTGTATTCTTGCCAAAAAATAACCTCAGCCCAACCACAAGAAAACATCAGACAAGATCACAGAGAAGGACATTCTACAAAATAACTAACCTTCGAAGTTCTCGAGGTTATGAAAAACTGGAGGAACAGTAACATAAGTAGAAACTAGGAAACTGGGACAGCTAAATGCAGTGTGAGAATCTGGATTGAATCCTGAATCAGAAAAAAGACAATAGTGCAGAAACTGGCAAAATTCAAGTAAGGTCTGTAAATTAAGTGATTATACCAATTTTAATTTCCTGCTTTCAAGAACTTGACTGTGGATATATACGATGTTAACAGAGGAAGTTGAATGAAGTAAGGTATATAAGGAATTCTCTGTACTATCTGGCACTTTTGTCTAAAGTTATTTCCAAATAAAAAGTTACATGTAATGTTTAAACTAAACGTCTCACACATAGGAAGCTGCCCTTGTCCTGCCCTCACCTCCCTCACCCTGTTTGCTCCCAATAATCAGCCACAACCAACTCTGCACTTAAAGTGTAAAAAGAAAAAAAAATACCTCCTGGGACACCCAACGATGGTTTGCATTTGTAACTAAAATAAAATTAAACACTTCTGATATGTGATCGCATTTGGCTTTGGGTTTAGTTTTCAAGAAACTTGAGCCTCTGTTCTTTGTGAAGCCAAGAGACAGGTTGAAATGAACAACAACAAAAAAAGTCAAGCTAAATTTGACACTAAATTATTTCTTCAGCCACTATAACAGAGAAGAAAGCACAGCTACCTCCTGAAGATCAGTCATGGGTTTTGTCACTAATGTTCAAAAGGAGGGTGGTCTTTTTTCACATACCAGGCTTACTAGCTCAGAACAATACAAAGCAATGGCTTGTTGTTAACCAGTGAACCCTAGCTCAAAGGGGGAAATATTTGCATTCCTTGGAATAGAATTTGCTCAAAAGAAACTCACTTCACACCAAAACTGCACCATCCTGGAGGTCAAAGCACATGATGTAGATCAAAAACAATGTTCAAGCTCAGTGAGGGTTTTTCATAATTAAAACCTTAAGAAAATGTCCAAAAGTACCAGTTCAAGCCTATCAGTGGCATAGAAACCACCCGTATGTAATCAGCCCACTGTGAGCTTATCTCTAGCCTGCTCCCAATGAAACACATTCACCTGAGAACAGAAAATGAAGGTGAGTGCAACTCTTTTAAAAATATATATAAAGAAATTAAACCTGTATTTGGCCTACCAAGACCTAAGACCTGCAAAAAAAAAAAAAACAAACAAACAAACAAAAAAAAAAAACCCCAAGTTTTATGCTTTTTGTCTCACTTGTAACTGCTGGCAGGAAGATCAAATTTCATTTCCTCTTTTTGCCCCATCTTTTTTACATTTTGCTTCCTTTTCTATCTGGATTGCTTGGGTGACTATAGAAGGTTCAGCAGAAGTAATGCCATTGAGTGTGGTTGGTAGGGTATGTGAATGTCTCACACGAGATGAACAGCAATTTGAACATTTCACCTAAACTGTGGACAGGAAAAGCATACATGTGGTGTGCTTGAATGTGATATTGTGATGTTACGGAATTACATGCTCATGATTTATAATAGAAGATTTTTATGTGCCCTGGCTGGTGTGGCTCAGTGGATGGAGCCTCGGCCTGCAACCCGGAGGGTTACTGGTTAGATTCCTCATTGGGTACATGCCTGGATTGTGGGCCAGGGGCCACTAGAAGGGCCAGCCACACATTGGTGTTTCTCTCCCTCACTTTCTCTCTCTAGAAGTAAACAAAATCTTTTTTAAAAAGCAATGTTTCTTAACCATTTGTTAAAAGAAAAGATTTTTATGTAATAAAAAGGAACATTATTTGTGCTGGACCCTGTAGTTCATTAAAGAGCCTTGGCACTTTGGTATCTAAAATATTTCAACAAAATCAAAGACAACAAACACAGGAGAAAGAAGAAAGGGTTTCACATCAAATGCAATTAAGTAAGGCCAAGTCATTTCACTCCCAATCTGCCTGTTGCAGGGAAAGCCTACAATCAGGTCCCTAAAGTGAACCTCGCTTCTTGGAATAATCCGAAACCAGAATCTCCAGAGCCACCTGGCCCGAACTCAAATACTCCATCTAGGAGTGAGGGAGCAAGACATCTACTTCCTCACATTATACCCCTTTGTTTCTGAAATTTGCAGGCCACCTTCTTTAAGTAATCCATGAACAGTTTTTGCATTACAATAAACAATAAATCGTAAAGTCCTCCTGGTGACAGGAAAAACAGCGTGGAAAATAAGTTATGATGCTCTGTGGAGGAACTTTAAAAGTCTTAAAGCCTCAATCAGCTCTCCAACTTGGAAGGATCACTTAGACCTCAACTCCTGCAAAGGCAAAGGCATCTGCAAAGGCAGCTGGGGATTTTGCCCTCTGTTCTGAGAGAGCAGATGTCCTTCATAGTGTAACCTAATGTACACACACATACACAGCCTTGCAAGTAGCCTTGCATAGACTAATTTTTATTTAGAATTCATAACTTAGGTTAACCTGTAAACCACTTAGATCACATGGAATGCTATAAGGTTGGCATAACCACCCCCTGCAATTTGCTAAGAGTTTAACAAAAGGGCTGAGACTTAGTTAAACTTTCTTCCATACCTATGCCATCCCTGACATTGACCATTGACGGACCTGTCTTTTCACGGAAATGCCAGGATGAGCTGCAGAACCAGGGAGCTGATCCCGCTCAAACCTCCTGGGGCTGGCAGAAGGGGCAGGAGGACCCTCTACTGTCCTCCTCATGAACTTCTCTCATTATGCCCTCACTGTAATACTAAAATCTTCTCCCAGGAGCAAAGATTTTTCCACCATTTTGGAACATGTCGTATATGTATAAGCATGCTTTTGAACGGCAAGGATGTCCCCACCTATACATGTGATGACAAAGCTCACCCTGATATTTATGCATAATATCCTTGAATAAAAATGAACCCAATCTTTTGGGGAAATGGCCCTCCACACTACCCTCACCCCACCCCTGTGTATCTTTGCATGCTGGTGTGCAATAAAGCATGTTCCTTCTCATAAAATCTTCTTGAAGTTGTCTTTTTGGCTGGCAGCTACTGAGTAACTGGACCCAGTTCAGTCTGGTAACAATACCCTGAAGACACCACCAGGGAGTCCTACTGTCATCCTCTCTACAAGGTTGTTGCACAAACCAGAACAAAAAACTTCAGTTACATTAGCACCATGTTCTACTCCAGAGGTTTTCTACTAATGTGTTCCATAAAATTTTCTGTAGTTCCAAGGTACATTTAGCAGTTGGCACTTTATTATTTTTTTTAATAAATTGCTAGAGAAAATCCGGAACGTTTTTCTTACTTCATGTCTCTCCTCTGCCACCACACTCATATCTCGGCCTAAAGTGAGGCTTATTCTTTAGCATGATAGCAAGGCCTACTTACAAAAAACAAATACGTAGGTATAAGCGCAAGATAAATTATGTGTATTTTACCATACCCCTCACTTTTAATTAAATTAAGAAGACTTAAAATGGTTTTTCAGTCTCAAAACCTCCTGATTCTTACTACAACATTTACTTGCCATTTTTTCAGGCCTCCCTTGCTCACTACATATTGAATCCCAAAACAAAAGCTAGTATAATCTTTCATTACTACCATCGTATATGGCAATACAGAATTTGATCAAGTTTCACACAAAGTTCCAAAACAGGAAGGAAGGAAGGAAGGAAGGAAGGAAGGAAGGAAGGAAGGAAGGAAGGAAGGAAGGGGCAAGCCGAGGTAATTGAAGAAGCACGTGTACTTATGCTAATTTGCAATTTTGTTAGCAAGCACACCTACACAAAACTTCCTATTCTCCCTATTTGTGGAGAAGAGAATGGATATGAATAATCAAAGTGCTGGCCAATCCAAAAGTCATTTAAAATTAAAACTCATTAAATCAGCCCTTTTCATCTTGCCAATATTGTATACTTACAATCTCCCTTTTTGAATCAAGCTAATGTTAAAATGAGTTTTCAGTTTTAGAACATGTCAACCAATAAAAGGACATCCTCTTGAAAACTACACAAAGATTAAGAGCTGGCTGACACATTATAGCTCTAATGAAAACAAATATGGAAAAGAAGCCAAAGTTTATCTACCAGAAGAAAGAAAATTATCATCATCTATATCGATAAAAACCAAGAATAAAAATAAACGAGTAAGAATGCATGAAGAACTTTCCCTGGCATCCTCATATAACTCATGCCATACTGTATTCTGCTAAGAGTATTTGTTGACCGCTGTCTCCCCAGACAGGCAGCTCACTGAGGGAATCCAGGGGCTGTGCTTCATCATCACTCCGCCAGTGTAGCCCAGTACCCGGCACATTGCAAGCAACCACAGCAGACACCTGTGGAGTCCTCCATATGACCATGAACACGTCAGTCGGGGGTCCTGGACTGTAAGAGCTTACAATTAACTGGAGTGCGTGTGTTTGACGAGTTGAGTTGAACTGAATTACAAGGAAACCTAGGTTAAAAAAGGTATTATAACAACCAATTCACAATCGAGGAAACTGAGTCCCGAAAGCAACATAACCCAGGATTTTTTACTATAAACCCTGAGCTCATTCTATTTTACATAAAATGTTGTCTGAATTTCTATTGACATTTTCTTTGTTAACCTACTTACTTGAAACTAATCTCTTCAAATACCTTCAGGGTCTTCAGAAACTGGCAGTGTTGACGGGAGAGACCTGGTTCTTCTTGCTGACGCATGTAAAGAATTACATATCAGCAAATCTTGTACTATGTAATCAGTTTATTAGTGGTCCGTTCCCATGAATGAGAATAGGACTGGATAGAGTAGGGGGTGAAAGGCAAAGTTTCAGGGCAAAGCAGGGTGAGAAAAGTTAAGAGTGGCTGAAGACCAGGGTGGCAAGTCCCTGGGCAGCCTGAGGCTGGGTGGCCAGAGGCCCTGTGGCCCGAGAGCCAAGAGCACCCTGAGCCCCTGAGCCCCTGAGACAGAGAGAGAGAGAGAGAGAGAGAGAGAGAGAGAGAGAGAGAGAGAGAGAGAGAGAGAGAGAGAGAGAGGCCAAGCTACTTGCATTAGCTCTTAGTAACACCATTGGCTATAGCCAGCCACCTCAAGGTAACCTGGGAAAGCCCCAAAGGCATGGAGGGCACAAGGATCAAAGTGCTTTAGGTGCAAAGGCCCTGGACACTGGGCAAAAGAATGCACTAAGCCACCCCCAGGGCCATGTCCCAAGTGCAAAGAAACAAACCTTGATTCCTGGCACTGGAAGGTAGACTGCCCCCGTTCCCGGAGTGGAAAGGGGTCATCTCCTATGGCCATGGCAGCACTTGAGGACTGAGGGTGCCCGGGGAGCAGGTTGGCCCCAGCCTACACCAGCATCTCCATCTCTAACAAAGAACCCCGGGTGACTCTTGATGTGGCAGGTAAGAAAATTAATTTTCTTGTTGATACTGGGGCCACTTACTCTGTCCTTAATTCATATGCTGGTCCTCTCTCTTCTAACTCAAGAAGCATTTTGGGAGTAGAAGGAAAATCTAAGACTTGTTTTTACATGCCCCCTATCACTTGTCAGTTTGAGAGCCAAATTTTTAAGCATTCTTTTCTGATTATTCCACAATGCCCCATACCATTACTAGGACGAGACCTCTTGGCCAGACTAGGAGCTATTCTGAAGTTCCAGGAGGTCCCAGATAAAGTCCTTATAATTATGCTAGCCTGTGAAGACAAGAAAAAAAATAATATCCCAGAGCAAATTTTACAAGAAGTAAATCCCCTAGTTTGGGACTCTGGGGTTCCTGGCAGGGCCAGCACAGCCCAACCAGTCCAAATCTGCCTAAAGCCTGGGGTAGTTTATCCCCACAAGAAACAATATCCCATCAAGCGGAAGGCTTTAGAGGGTCTGCAGCCCATCATAGAGAAGTTTATGACACACGGGCAGCTAGTACCCTGTCAGTCCCCCTGCAATACTCCAATCCTCCCTATTCTTAAGCCCACAGGGGAGTACTGGTTAGTCCAGGATTTAAGATTCATCAACGAGGCTGTCGTCCCCTTACATCCCCTTGTGGCCAACGTATATACTATCCTCACCCAGGTACCAGACTATACTCAATGGTATACTGTCTTAGACTTAAAAGATGCATTCTTTTGTATCCCTGTCCACCCAGATTCCCAGTACCTGTTTGCATTTGAGTGGACAGATCCTAAAACAATGGCCCATCAACAATATACCTGGATGGTGCTACCACAAGGATTTAGAGACAGCCCCCATCTATTCGCAAGAGTGTTAGAGAAAGATCTAAGAGATTTACAGCTACGAGAAGGAGCAGTATTACAATACGTAGATGATATCTTCATCTGTAGCCCCTCAAAGGAAGCCTCAGATTGACTATCCTAACTCTAAACTTCCTTGGGGACCGGGGATACCGAGTTTCTAAGAAAAAAGCTCAAATTTCCAAGCAGAGAGTAAACTATTTAAGATATATCTTAACTCCAGGATCTAGGCAGCTGTCATCAGAAAAAATAAAGACAATTGCTGAGCTAACACCACCTGCTACCAAACACCAGCTCTGCTCTTTCCTGGGAATAGTTAGGTTCATATTTCTAGGATAAAACCGGCTCCTGCTGATCCAGATCACTCCTCAGACCAGCAGAGGAATCCAGACTCCACATACACCTGTGAGCGGTAGAAGCCCTCACGTTCCTGTTCGGAAGGAAAACGACTCGGACAACAACATGACGTCACCTGCTCCTGTGCGCAGGCAGAGGACCCCATGCTCCTCTTCCACAAGACTACTCCTAAGTCTGATAAGTAGCTTTCTATTTTACCACTTAACCCCTTTGGCTTATGTTAACTCTCCACCTAAAACCATCTATGAATTAGCTGACCATATGGCTCAATCTTTAAAATTGAATTATTCCTGTTGGCTTTGTCTTTCCACCTGTAGTTGGGGCTATGTTCAGCCACTGGCACCAGAACAGTGGGGAAACGTCTCTGCAACCCTAGATGAAGACTGTACATTCCAGCCCATGGGGCATAATAGCCTCTCAAAACCTTGCTAAACTATTACCCAGGACTTTCTCCACTAGCAGTCAACGCTCCCCTAGAGGGCCTCTATTTTCTCACTTAATAAACCACCTACAAGTCAACTACCCCTTCTGCATTGTCAGTGATGCTCCAGGAGACATGCCTGTGGGAAAGCTTGCTAATGGCCAGTGCCAACAAAATTTTCTAATCCCAAATCCCCCGCTCATAAACACTACTCCTGGAATTCTCCTCACTGCGATACCCTGTATCTCTGGGGGAATTGCTAACCCGGGGGACGAAACAAATTTCATACACACCCGCTTTCCAAAGCCGACTATTCCTAGCCCACCTTTAGACAAAAGCTCACCCAAAACAGCATACTGCCAAGGCAGACCATCCTATCCAGTCAATAATTTCCTCCCACAAGAAAGAGAGGAATATATCACTCTGTACCACAACGCTTGAGTCACCATACATTTTGGAATAAAAAGAGGCTCTATCTTTACTGAATTCATAAATAACACAAGTTTCAGCAATCCCATAATAGATCCTCTGGTTGCAGCCTCTCTGGCAGCACAAGGATTACAGTGGTGGGGCACCAAATACCCAAGGACCCAGTAACTAGTCAAAGGAAGATATGTCTCTGTAGAAACTCAGCCAGTTCAGCTGGCAGAAGTTGATCTGATGGCAGAAATACCCCCTCTGACAGGAGTCTATTGGGTCTGTGGGTCCCAGGAATACTGGACCCTCCCTTCACAGTGGAGGGGCATCTGCTCCCTGGGGTATGTTCTTCCTGACGTGTCCATAGCATGGGAAAATGCCTCCCTCCCATTCCCATAACGAGGGCAAGGACATCTTTTCAGGAGGGCAGGTCCCTTTATTCCTCTAATATCACTTATTGGGATTCTCTCTGCCACAGGAATAGCGGTAGGAGGAGCTTCATTAGGAATCCACCACTGCCTATCACAGGAAACAGCTGAGTCATTGACTAAAACAGGGGAAACGCTTGCAGCACTCCAAGAGCAACTGGACTCATTGGCTGGAGTTGCCCTCCAAAATCGAAGGGCATAAGACCTCCTCACAGCCTCAGCAGGAGGAACATGCTTATACCTCAAGGAAGAGTGTTGCTTCTACGTTAATAAGTCAGGGCAGGTCCAGCAAAACATCCAAAGCATCCTTGAGTCTGCATCTAGGATCAAAGGTTCAACCTCTCTATGGGATTCAAATTCATGGCTCATGTCTTTACTTCTTCCCTTTGTAGAACCATTATTGATTATACTAGTAATACTATTATTTGGACCCATGATAATCAACTTACTAACTAAATTTATCTCTTCTAGAATAGAGGCTATAAAGCTGCAAATGATTGTCATGAACAACTATCAACCTCTGAAACCGGAGGCTCCAGGCATCTATCGTGGGCCGATGAAAGGACACTTTCCTCCCCCTCCTCTGACCAACATACAGCATCCCTAACAGTCTCAGAAATTCTTCACCAGCTTCCAGATAGAATAGGGCAAGAATTTCATGGTTCTCAATAGGCAGAGTCTACTGTCCCATCCAAGCCTGAAGCAGCTACGGAAGACGGACCTTCACCCCTCAGCAGCCCAAAAAAGAATTTTTGAGAACCATGTCTCTCAGGGGGAAATGAAGCAGGAGACAGCATAGGAAGAACTCTGAGACTGCAATACTGTTACCATCCAGCATTTAGTACCCTGGTTGCCAGGAAACATCTTTCACCAATTAAGTAGAATAAATAGTAAACCAAGGCAGGGAGGAGGAGGGAGACATGTCTCACACGCTAACTCAGCAGTCCTGAGCCTGGTCTGATAATATTGCCAGGTGTTCCAACATCACAAGAAACACTATGTTAGCGAGAAAGAAGGAAGTCCTTGAAATTCTATGTAACATTTCTATTATCTGGGAAAGAAAACCTTGAAACTGTGCTTTTCATCCCAAGGCCTGGAATGTGAGAGTCCCTGGTACCCAAAGAAGAAGCCCATAAAACAACTTTGGTTAATTGCCTACCTCTGGTCACTATCTGTTTTACGAGGTAGTCCCTGATGCTTACAGAAAGAGCCCATAAATAACTTTGGAAAGTGCCCCAATTTTAATTAACTGCCTCCTGTCACATATTTTGTTTTACAACAAGATGAACAAATGGGGTCTGGAGCAAGATAAGGATTCGGGCTAACAGACCCCCACACATACCTAAGTTTGGGGTAATCACATTCCCCCAGGAAAGCTGGCACCACATGTACCTGTTAATCAATATGTAACTTTTTTCCCTCCTATCACACCAACTATGTAAGTCCTGAGAACAAAGGTCTCTCTCTCTCTCTCTAGGGGGCTCAGGGTGCTCTTGGCTCTTGGGCCACAGGGCCTCTGGCCACCCGGCCTCAGGCTGCCCAGGGACTTGCCACCCTGGTCTTCAGTCACTCTTAACTTTTCTCACCCCACTTTGCCCTGAAACTTTGCCTTTCACCCCCTACTCTATCCAATCCTGTTCTCTTCCATGGGAAAGGGCCACTAATAAACTGATTACATAGTACAAGATTTGCTGATATGTAATCCTTTACATGCGTCAGCAAGAAGAACCAGGTCTCTCCCGTCAACAGCAGCACTGATGTGTCTAAATTTCACATACATAGTTTCCACTGTAGCAATTCACTTTTAATAGTCTATTAATACTATAATCTCATAACAAAGATACAGGATGTTACTAGTAAACAAAATTAATATTCTTTAAATAAAAGAATTTTTAAAGCCTAAACAATGTTCTAATTTGTCTTTCCTCTTGCATTTATTAGTTTCTGTTTAATATATAGTTTACTTGATTTATATGTTAATGCCCAAAATTTGTTACTCTCCAACAGATGGCTAAAATGACAAGCCCAAGAAAATAAGATCTAGATAAATGTTCTTCCACTTTCAAGGAAGGAAGTATACACTACTTTCTGAGTAAGGTATACATTCCCTGATAATAAACAAGAAGAGTCTGTGTGTCATAGCTGACTATAAATGTTACTTGTTCAAGAACCAAAGAATACTTTCTCTAAGAGCATACATCTCTCCACATACGTATGAATATACAGAAACTTGACAAGATTTCCTGCTCAGGTCAGGGAGTAATGCTAAATCTCCTGCCTTTTGGCAATGAGTTGTCAACAATGAAGATTTTAAAGTGAATTCCCCTGTGTAGATTTGCCTTTACAAGTTATTAGATCTCCAGATATTAAATAGTTTAGATTCCCGTAAAATATGCTAAAAGAGATTTTTGAACTGGCTGTGCTTTGGACATCTGACTATACATGCAATGCTTACAAATACAACTAACTGGGGCCACAACTTATATAAATACCTTTGTGCAGAGTGGGCTTGAGAATCACTGCTTTGGTGACTTATTAAAGCCGAAGTGCATTTCTATCAAGTTTGTGGCCCATAGCCTATCGTACCCCAGAGGTCCGTTGCCCAAACTAGTGCCCAGCACACCTATGAAATGTTACATTTTATGCCCTTGCTCATGGCCTTCTCACCTTATTCTCAGTAAATCTATGATGCAGACACCGGTCCGCAGTGTCCACAGCATTATGGATGAAATGAGACATTCACATGGACAACCAAGTCCAGCGGAGGAAAAGGGACAGCATGGCTTTTCTCTCAAGGGGAGCAAAAGCCATGGCCCTTGACGTGACCAGCCTGTATTGGGTTTCCTGGGCACATTACATTACGGTCCTCATTTACTATGCACGGGTTCACTTCAGGTGGTTACCTTTTACAGACAACAAAGGAGATGATGACGCTAATCACATCAAAGAAGAAGGATATTTGCAAATTAAAAGGGAAAAGTGGACGAACTGTTACACTCCATACTGGGGAGTTTTAGCATGGATTTTAGGAAGTTACAGTAAGCACTGTCCCAATTCAGGGTAAGGGAGTTTTAGCAAAAGCAAGTCCCAAAGTACCCTAGGCACATTGCAGGCCTGATTCCCCACAGAAGAACCTATCCGTGGGCGTGGGTTCTGTGCATCTCCAAGCAGGAGCTGGGCCCACACCATGCAGAACGGTCTCCTACAAATTTACTGAACTACTGATATTCCAAGAGCCAGCTCCTCTCTGAGGAGTCCTTTCTCCAATCCCCTCGGCATGGAATATTACCTGCATCTCCCTTATATGCGCATCAACATGCATCAAACATTGGGCTTACCTAACACCCTGGTACATGTTCACATCTGTGTGCGCATCTGTTGTCCTGGCTACACAACAAGCTAATCCCTGGAAAGTAGGAGCCACCTATTTCTCATTTTTCACCCCAATCATCTGTCATTTGGTAGATATTCACTTAGTATTTCCTATCATAGTGCCAAGGCAAATAAAACTTCTTTCTGGTTTCTAATCAGGAAACTGTACTTTAGTCCCAAAATCAGGATTAAAACTCAGGCCTGTTTGGCCCAAAATCCATGTTCCTTCCACTATGCCATGCCATCTCTCAACGAAACATTGCTAAACAGAAGCATTCAAATAAAAACAGATGGACATCCCCTACTGACAGAAACTTATAAATTAAGGTTTGGAAAGATCAGTCAGACAAAATAACCTTAGTTTCCCAGAATGTATATAGATCTGTAGTAAGCAGGGAGACATACAAAATAATAAATAACACAATTAGAGGAGAAAGTTTACCACCATTCCCCTTGCACATTAGACTTCTTGGGAAGCCTTTATCAAGTTTGTCTGTTTGTTTAAGTATAAAGTACCATGCTAAGAAAAAAATAAGTTCAATTAAATCTTTTATCAACTTAGATTTATTGAAAGATTCATTGGAAAAGTACCACTGAATTTCAACTGCTCATTTTTACCCTGCAATTCCAAAATTATAAAGGGAAGGGGAAGAGGAGTGGCGATAATTCGGAGCTAGGGGTGGAGATACACAACTGAGGCAAAACTTAACATGAACCCTCTAATGTTCCCAACAGAGTGGGGAATTGGAGAGGGATTCCTTCTATCACCCCAAAATCAAGATCAACCTATTTCCATGATGAATCCATGTCTTACTACAAGAGACCTAGCTTACTTTGTGCCTTAATTTTATTCAGTACAAACAACCAAAAGGGTCCATGAGATGACAAAAAACCAGTCCCCCATGAAACACTTCCCTGCTCTATTTTCTATCCCATCAGCACTGGATTTATAACGAAGAAGCAAGTGAACACGTGGGGGAAGGGGCTTGTTTGTGTTCAAGTGTCCATGCTGTGTTCCTTTTCATTTAATTGTAGCACTTACATGATATGAAATACTAAAAAATAAAAAGCATATTTATTTTAAAAAGCCAGTCTCTTATACTTTCTTACATATGGAGATAAAAATAAACTACTTAAACCTTTAAATGAAAAAGAATGATACTTCATGCAATGTTAGTTCCTACTAAAATGTTCTTCAGTGACATATTACCTGGGACTGTGTAATTATTTTTTTTAAGTTCCACTAATGTACTTCAGAATTACTGTATGCCAATTAGCAGTAACCGTAAACTAGAAGCCAATTTTCTTTGCAAAGAATAGCTAGTCAATTCCTGGCTGATTCCTCCTGGTATTACTTTCATTATGAGCACTCAGAAGAATAACTCTTTGGTTGGCTTGTTGTTCCAATTAGGTTTCTAGGTTACCAACTACCAAACAACCCTGGGCTCAAAGTAACTTCCAGACATGATGTTCCAAAGACTCTAAATCCAGCATAGGCATCAAGAGATAAACTGAAATCTTCACACCCATGGGGAGTAGAATAATGAACCAAAGGAACGGGTCACCCTGTACAAACAGCATTGGTTGGGCAACCTTGCACTAAAAAGTCATTCTGTCTGGCTTTGAAAGAGGAGGAATTTGGCCTCCTAAACTATCGGAAAACTTGGCCTTTTAAAATGGACCACCAGGAAGAACACTTAAGAATTTTTATTATGTAAATGTGCTTTGCTAATGCTGAAGGAAGGCTATCTTCTTGATTCAATGCTACACCATCTCTTTCTAGAATACTGTAGGCAGATAGAATCCCACAACTCAAGAAGGATGGAGAGGATTTGGAAGGAAAGAGTAGGGAGAGGGGCAGGGAAGTAGGATCCACAAAGAACAATGTTTTAAATGGACACTATTCAATCTGAATAAGGGAAGGCCTGGCTGGGGTTTAATATACATTTTTCTACCCTGTGATGAACTCCCATAGCACAGAGGTGCCCAGTTGTGATCTCGAAAGGCTTAAATTGCAGTTTCAGAAACTAGGTATTTTCACCATTACAGTGAATTACAGTTAAAAGCACTGGACCGTTTTCCCTACTCTGCAAATATATTTGAGTAGAAAAGGAATACTGAAATAAACAGCAAAAATCAGATGCCCACTCCTCGTCCTTTCCAGTTTGATAACAACACGTTGGTATCTACCAGCTTGCCTTCTTGTGTTCCCAGCTCCTCAAGATGTCTCCTTTCTTGTACTCAAACAGCAGCGGGAATCTCACCGGTTCCGTAAAATCTTCCTCACCTAACTGAAGACTGGGAAGAGAATTCTCTCTGGTGAGCTGTAATTCCCCCTGTTCCCCCTTCACTCACAGCCTTATGGTATGCATCAAGCCACTACCTGTACCCGATGTTAATAAATCAATCTAAGCCTTATCCCAGTGTTTTTAACTTCTCTTGTACTGTATCAGCACTTCCGGCATTACATTACAAGCTCCTAAATGACTGCCACTCTCTTCTTGATAAGCAGCCTAGCCAGGGGCACGAGGATGTTGAAACATCACGAGAAAGGAGCAGACTTGCCCTCATTCAGTGCAAGTGATTTGATATAAACAGCCTTATTTTATAACTGCATGAGTCTTTATTAATTTAGTTAAGTAGCAATTGACAGGTATTTGCTTCTGAAAAAGAAAATGTACTTCAGAACAGTTAGGGAAAAAATCCTTACGTGGTTTGAGTAACAAATGAAACTGACCCATTCTTTTTTGCAGTTCTAATAAATATATGAAAACCTTTCACTTTTATTAACTTCTAAATCATATACATCATCTACCATATTTGAAGGAAACAGAAATTACTTTTGCCAAATTACTAATGATTTCTCTTTCTACAAGTCTTTCAGTTAGATAGGAAAACTTTACATCATATTCTTCTCCATGACCACAAATAATTTTAGCACATCATTCTTCAAGAACTGGCAGTAGAAAATTCTATTTCCTTTAATTAAGATGGATGACATATTATATGTAAAATGGTAATATTTTAAATCCAACCCTTCATTAGGCAGCAATCGCTAAACACAGTGCAGTCTGTGCGGATCAGAGACGTTTCGATCGGTGCGGCATCGTATGGGGCCGCCCAGGCACTCACCGCTCCTGAAGCAGCCCGTTCACTTACTGCGCGTGGCTAACCGCAGCTTGCTTTAGCTTACCTATAACTTGGACTCCCTGATACTGCATTCATTTTTCTAGCCTAAGCATTAATTCATGTCAACTTAGAAAGCCACTTACTAAAATGATAAAGAGTATTTTTCAGCAAAATTAACATGTTAATAAAAAATGTTAAGAAATACAAGTCAATTGAGCTGTGGGTAGGGGTCAACAATGCATACACTTGACCCAAAAATACAGAAATAGAAAATAAGATGTTAAACACACTGGAAAGAGAAGTGAGAAGCTGGCTGCTGAAGTTTCCTTTTTTTTTTTTCTTTTTACAATGCTGTTTAATACATGCAAGGAAGTAAAGATTAGTAAATAAAGTGAGAAGATAAAGAAAGGAAGAGAAGATGGGAGAATGTAAGAGGGGTGGAATGGAGATCTCTAAAACACTGAATATAAGACATGAACAAAAAGAAAAAGTATTTGGAAAAACTGTAAATGTGAACTAAATAAAAAATAAGCACAGGAGTTATTAAATAATTATATTTAGAATTAATCTCTCTCTAGTACTTATATCCAAATATGTATATTTAGATACAAAAATAGATATATTTAGAAATACCTAAATACTTTTATACAATATATTTTGTCATAATTATATAAAATCACTTTTTAGATTATCTGCATATGAATACTCAAATTTATCAGATTAAATTATACATGTTAATAATATGTTCCTACACAATTTCAGTGACAATTCATATTTCTAAAGATCCAGTTCAATGGTCCCTTCATGTTCTTTCCCTGTATTGGTGATACTCTATGGAAAAAATACCCCAGAGCAAAGTGGTGCTTCCTCAACCACCAGAAAACCAAGAATGAGAAATTGTTTACAGATTGCAATAAACCATCTACATAGTGTAGTTAATTCTGGAAGCAATTAAGTGAACAATCAGTTATTTATTTCAAGAAACAAAGGAAGAGAGCCTGTGTGATGATTCAGGAAGCAAACATTAAACACACTGACACCTGAAGGCATGCAATAACCGAATCTACAAGCGGTAAGCGAAAGAAACTCCTGATGTGGCAGACCATGTGTTCCAAAAATGACCACAGCGATATTTCTGGCCTACTTTCTTTTCTAGAGTCTTGCCACACCCCATCTAGAGGCAAAGTTTATTTCCCTTCCCTGAAAACCTGGACAGGATTTTGGAATGCCTGGAGGAAGAGACTGCCACGGCAGTGACAGCCTTCCCCCCCAACTTCTACGTGCCGTGTTCTCCCTCCCCCTCTCATCATCACTTGCCCTTGGAACCCCACCACCATTCTGTGAAGAGACCCAATCTAGCCCACATGGACAGACCACATGGAAAGCGCAGGTACAGAAGAACTACGGCCCGGCTGACAGCTGACATTAGCCACCACTCAGGTGGGAAAACAAGCCTTAAATGATTCCAGCATTCGGCCTTCAAGTCCTCGGCCAGGACTGCAGACTTCATGCCCCAGACCAACACCATCTCTGACATCTCCTTCCTGAGTTCCCAACACACAGGATCTGTGATCGAGATAAATCATTGTTTTATGATACCAAGTTTTTAGGTAACTTATTATATATCCTTAATAACTAGAAAACCTTGTTTTTTAAAAAATCTAAACATATTTTTAACATGAAGGAAACAGTGGTATTTAAGGCAAAAACTGAGTAGAGTCATTTTCCTGTACCAGGAAAGCAACATGACTATTTTTTTAATGCTGTATGACAGACTCTATGTGTGACTCTGGAGTGGTGGGGTGGTACAAAGATGAGTATAAACATGTGTGATACCTGACCTCTTGAAGTTTACAATCCATAAAGAGAAATAGACTTCAATCAACTATTCAACTCCACAAAGATACATTCAACAGTAACGAGTGCTACAAAGCCGAAAGGCCAAATGCCTACCAATAGTAGGGAATTTGATCTAGTTAGAAAGATTATAGAGGGCTTCCCTGAGGAAATGACACTTGACCTGGGGTAAGTATGGGCTAAAGAAAGGAAAGGAGGAATGGGGAGAATATTCCAAACTCAGAAAACAGAGATGCACAAAGGCCCTGAGACAAGAGGAAGGCCGGGTTACACCATGGACTGAAGGGAGGCTGGCAGTCATGGAACATCACTTTCACAGCATTCTAGTCTTCCCAGCAGCCCCAAATGGCATCCCGGTTCATGGTGGGTAGGGGAATAGACTCTACCTCTTGACAGGAAATGTTATGGTCAGAGAAAATGATGCAGAAGGAAGGATTAGGAGAACGGATCTGGAAGAATATGAAGGCACAAGAACACACGGGGCATTATCTTTCAGATTCTCATTGACCACCACTGGAAGTAAAGAATACATCTTACACAGCCACCTAATTTGCATACACACACACACTCTAAATCAAAATCAGTTTCACAAAACAGTATATATCCTCGCTACCTGTAGTGCAATCTGATTTAATCTATCTTATACATACATACGTGTGTGTGTGTGTGTGTGTGTGTGTGTGTGTGTAAAATAACTTATATAAGCTGATTTTCAATGTACTCAAGGGTCATGGCCAGAAGTTTGAGAAACAGTGAAACATTGGCATAAGGCCTTTTAGATTCAGGTATATGTCTCTATGAAAGTCACTGAAGAATTTTAGTTTTGGGGTACAAGGAGACAAGGTAGAAGGACTACTGAGATAAGTCAGGCAAGATATGACAGTAGCAAGAGAAGTGTAGTAAGTAGTTGTTGTGTTTTGGCTTTCTAGCATCTGAATGCACTTTCTACTTGAATAGAGTTCCCACCACAAGAAACTTGGGGGGAACCAGACCCCACCACCAAACACAGAATGTGTAAAAAGGCCGATATTCACTTCGCTAGCCCTACTGCGGTGAAGCCTCCAGAACATGACTTTGCTTGGCCCAACGGTCCCACCCAGGGCTTTGCACCAGTACTAGTAATACAGCAAAGCAGAGAAGGTGGAAGTGTGGCCCTGAGCAGCAAAGTGGGTAGTGCGTGCAGCATCCACTGTGAGAAGTTTGGGGAATGTCTCCATTGCTTAATGGTGGTGGCAGTACTGTCCTTAACGACGTAATGTGGCCTGGGTTCTGACTGCCTTAACCCCTGTGTAACTGTCATTCTCTGAGCTGAGTTCTCCAGCTCTATCAGAGGCTTTAAAGGATATCCAACATATTTTCAAAAATCCCTTTCTCCTAAAATAAGACACAGATGTTTTCTTTTGGTTACTGAAGGTAAACTGTCTAATCACATGTATATATTTTTATTCTCTCTATAGCTCAGTCTCTGTAAAATTATGTAAACCCTCAAGATCTAAAGAGCAACTCCAAGATTCAGTCACAAATGGAAGTTTCTTGCATGCTATTTTCTTTACTATATTTCCTCTTGTATATTTACATAGTAATAAATTTATCAAACATTTACTCCATGGTCACTCCAGTCAGGAGTGATAAGCATCACCCCACATCTTCAGAGGGTTTAGTAGTTGAACAAGCACTTACATGGACATTTTCTCCTTTTGACCAGAGCCTGTGAAAACGTTCAACATGATGTTTTATTCCACCTACCAGCTACTCAAGTCACATGGCTCTTAGCAGCAGCAGCAGCAGCATGGCATAATTTCCATTTACCGAGCTCTAACTAGACATCAGGCATAATGCCAGGGGATCCGTACATATCTCTATATTTCTAACCTTCACAACAATTATTTAAAGAAGGTATTTCTATTTCCATATTTGAGATTTTTTTTTTAAGTGAGGCTCATAGAGATCAAGAGTCTCATTCCTTGATAACTCGGTGAAAAAATGCAATTTGTCTCCAACACATGATTCCCTCCATACTCCATTGCTCCAGTCATGCAAGTTGCTTTGTTTGCCTGGTAACTTGACATATGTTACTCAAAACATCTGCTCGGAATAATTAAAGAAGCCAAATGATCCTTTAATAGTAAACATGATGTATATTTTTTAAAAAGCCATTTATGGTTCTTGCCTCAATATCTTTTTCCCTAATCTCTTCACACTCTATAGTAAATTTCCATGTAAAAATATTCTGGGCTTCCTGTGGGAGCCCTTTTATAAGTAGATGTGCCAAAGCCATTTCAAGCCCTGTGTTGGAAACATTCAGCATAAATAACCTGTCCTACAGGGAATAGTAGCAAAGGAAAAAAATGAGAATAATATAACTAAAAACTCTAGGCAAGATTTTGTGATTAATGATGGCTTGTTAGAGAATTTAAATTTTTTTAATTGTAACCCTTTTCTGGGTTCACTTCCTAATTTTCAGTCTCATCATATATATTCTCCCTATCATCATTAAAGTATAATAAATAAATCCTTTCACCTCCAAATGCCCTTTTAAGAACAAGAAGCCACTAAATGATCAACTTTATTTAATTCTGTTAACTTGGTAGAAAATGCTTCCCTCTACACTAACACACACCCTTGGTTGTGAGCTCTGCAGGACCATGTCTTACTCACCAACATCCTGCTCCATAAAATGAGAATAATAACCATCCCTACTTCATAAAGTTGCTGGGAGGATTAAATTACACAATCTTGGTACAGTGTCTAGAACACTACCAAGCACGCAGTAAAGAAACACACAGACTCACAATGAGTTCGGGTTTTCTGTATCTTCCAACATTCAGGGTGGCTCAATGCGCAGTTAACACCTCAAATATTCAAATATTTCTCATTGTCATTGTTATCAAAAAACAACTTTCCTGCCCTGGCTGGTGTGGTTCAGTGAATTGAGCACTGGCCTGCAAACCAAAGGGTCGCTGGTTTGATTCCCAGTCAGGGCACATGCCTGGATTGCAGGCCAGGTCCCCAGTAGGGGGCAAGCAAGAGGCAACCACACACTGATGTTTCTCACCCTCTTTCTCCTTCCCTTCCCCTCTAAAAATAAATAAATAAAATCTTTAAAAATTAAAAATTAAAAAAAAAAAAAAAAAACTTTCCCCCCTGTGTTATCTATCCAGTGGCCCAGGCCAGATACCCAAGAATCACCCAACTATCCATTCTTCATCTCTCCCACATTCAGCCAAATGCTAAGTCCCATCTCTCAAATCTGATCCTTCTACCATCTCCATAGCCTCTCCCCATCACGAATACCACATTAACCTCCATTAAGTGGTCTCTGGCCTCCAACTTTGCTATGGCAGCAAGAGTGACCATGTCAATCCAGTGCTGAAACTTCTTCAATAATTTCCAACTGGTCTTAAAAGAAAGCCAAAACTCTTTTTAAAAACCCTTTATGGCTTAGTCCCTTCATACTTCCCAAGTCTCATCTCTCAAATATCTCCACCCCACTCTTCCATCCCAACACCTACTTATGCTTCAGCCAAACAGAACCTGTGTACATTTTTTTAATGTGCCATATGCTTGCTCATCTGCAGACATTCATACATGCTGTGCCCTTTGCCCGGAACAGTCTTCCTGCCCTGCTGGCCCGGCTAACACCTACTCATCCCCTCTAAGTCTTAACGTGTCTTCTCCACCAGACCACAAGCTTTATGAAGGCTATGACTTTGTCTGGCTATAACTTTGTCTGGCTTCTTCACCACTATAAATCTAATTATGATGACTGGTACATATATAAACACTAAAAAATTTCAATAAAAGAAGTTGTGATATTATTTTTACTACCAAAAAGAAAAAATAATTGTGACTGGTGTCATTCCCTTGAGCTCCAAACCCAAACACACTCAAAGAAACCTAAAATAATAGAGTCATAGAGCAATTCATCTCTAGACTCCCCAAGTTACCTCAAGCAAAGTCATCTTCTGTAATCCTTTAGCATCACTGGAAGGCTGCCATTATGATTTTATAATTCCGACTGATCTGTGGCATCCAGGACACACAGCTAAACCAACATCGTTACAGATTGAAATGCAGAAGTCCCACCAATATTGTCTTTCTATGAATGAATATAGTTTTAATAAGCATTGGACAGGCCCTCTTGACATCCAATTTGATGCATAGGAGTCTACTAATTTGGTATCACAATATAGAGCAAAATTCAATTTCTAAACTGATGGAGAAATATAATTTGAATATGGATAAATATAAGCAAGTGGATTAGGGAAGTGGGAGAGGGCAAGAGTTTATGAATAAATAAAAGTCATTAAGTAAAAATGCTGAAAATTCACAGCAACAAATCATACTACCTATACTTCATTATATATGTACCCATGTATGTGTTCAGACTGACTAATAGATGAGAAGAGCCAAAGTTTATCAATATTATTGATAAAATGATTGAACCAAGAATAACACAAGGGAACAGGAATCTGATTAGGGGAAGTACCAGCTAGGAGAAAGGTAATTTAATCCAATTTCCATATACCACTTGGCTAAATTAAGTATCAGCCAGTTGAGCATTCATGAGAAACTAGCTATACATTTGCAAAAGCCATCCTAAAATAATCTCTTTGCAATAATAAAAATTATATATAATTTTGGCCCCGGCTGGTGTAGCTCAGTGGATTGAGTGCGGGCCTGTAAAGCAAAGGATCGTGGTTCGATTCCCAGTCAGGGCACATGCCTGGGTTGCAGGACAGTTCCCAGTAGGGGACACACGAGAGGCAACCATACATTATTTCTCTCCCTCTCTCCTTCCCTTCCCCTCTAAAGATAAATAAAATCTTTAAAAAATTAAAATATATATATAAAATTTAAAAATTGATATTTCAAATCCATTTTTAATTCAGCTTTTGAAAACCAGCTGTGGCAAATCCCATATTAGCTAATGTAAAACTTGTAGTACTAAAAAATAACTTATCTGTTCACTTTTGGGAAAACAGGCTGTGAAAGTGGAGTTTTATCAATTAGCATATAATTTATAAAATGTAACCTGGGTAATATTAGATGACTTGTTTTATAACAATTTCTATACATTAAGTTGTATAAAATGAAATAGCAAGGATGCCATGGAGGTCCATAAATCTTTAAAGTTCAAAACTACTTAACTTCTAGAAGGTGAGAAAACACACACACACAAAGCAACACAGACTGCCTTTAGACATTTCCTAGAGAAAAATGTTCCAGGTTAAACATTAGCCATTGCAAATATACCAAGTCAATTTAGTTTTTTCTTTCCCACCATCCCTCACCACTTAGTTTTGCCCCCAGCTAACTGGTGGGCTGAAATCAACCTTATTTAAACAAACCAAACATCCAAACTATGTAATCAGGGATGACATCTGAGCTTGATCTGGCTGGCTGCTTAAAAAGGAGTCTTTCACTTGGGAATGACAAATGGAAATTTTCATTGTTGACCAAGCTAAACACTAAGCCACACCACCTTCATATTTCATGCTGAAATCAACCAAAGGCAAATAAATAGGCCTACCTTTCAAAAATGACTCCATCCACCCATTCCGAAGTACACTGAAATATGTATTCTTTTGTACATGAAGATGAGATTATCCAATATGTTTTTCCAGTATGGTGATAGATGAAAGCTAAATTACACATACACTCTTGCCCATGCCTTAACCAATACAACACTTGAGAGGGCAGCTGGATGCTGGAAGACACTCTGGAGCCAAGGACCAAGCTCCCTGGGGTCTAACCCCAAGTCCTTGGCTTCATTAGCACAGTGTTCAAACAATGCTACTCCACCAGAAAAAAATCCAAGGATTTAACGCTGCTCTGTGCTACCTTGGATCTTTGAAACAAAGTCAGACATTAAAGAGTAATCACAAAACACAAACACACACACAGAATTCTTTCTAAATTAGAGAAAAATAAAATTTAAACTGTCTAAACTGGCAGGTTTTTATATTCTAATGAAAATCAATATATTATTACAGATGAATGTATGTGCTTGTTTCTTATTATTGATTTCTCTGAGTTTCATTTCTCTTATTCCTTTAACACATTCCTTTCTTGACTTTTCTTTCCTGGGTGTATAATGTGTGTGGGCAGGACGGGAGGTGGAAATGGAAACATCTCTTTGGATGGTGCTATGTCTGTGGAGGATGCTAAGCTACCTTCAGTTCTAAATACAAAAACCACGCTCCAGAAAAGGAATTCTCTCCAAACCCTTTCATGGTGTTGCTTCCAATTTTGTTGTTGTTGTTCTTTTTTAATCTTCTGACTAGGATTACCAGCAAATCACTGGTAATCCTACATGCTTACTACTGACACCAAAGATCTCTCTGAAACTTGAGAAGTCACAGCGGAAGGGACCAACATGGACTGCTGCCAGTCACTACCCCAGTTTTCTCCCACACACCACGTCCCCCATGGAAGAGGGTGACAACCTGCTCAGTGGCCTTTCTGGGCTTCCCAGGAAGGTTCTGACAGCAAGCTAACCCACGAAACCTTAGACTAGAGGGTGTTTTGTAAGTTAAGTCAATCTCAATTCATCTTCAGTACATAACTGACTTATATAAGTCAGAAGAATGTATTTATATTTTAAGATAGAAGACATGACACTTTCGTTCAGTAAGTGTTTAGTAGTCTTCAACAGTTAAAGAATAATGTGTTCTTTTATTCTGATCTAAATTCTTCAACCTTCACACCACAGCTTAATCCCCCCTCTTTTTGGTACCTCGTAGTGATGGAGAAAAGCTAGTCACCATATTCTTGTAAACATTGAAGCCAATTATTAATTAGGTCCAAATAAATCATTTTTCCCTTGGGTTAACAATCTCTGGTATTGCCTTTCAATCATTTTATTTTCCTGTAACTTCTCTTTTAAAACTTCTTTTCAGTCCTCTACAACTGTCACCTTGTTGTGATACCCGACTGGCAGGTGATCCGTGTCCTTTCACATCTTCATGGCTAGAATCTAGCCCACTGCCTGGCATTCAGCAGGCTCTTAATAAATACTCTTGGAGAAATGTGAAATTATATATGAGCAATGCTTAATAAATGGTTGAGCATAATTTGTCTTCCTTGACTATACTTTACATTACATAGTCACATTTTCCTATTATTCCTACCATATGGAAATAATCGTACTTCCATGATGAAGAGTCCTTTGACTTCATCAGAAAACCCAGAAAGCTCCTTCTAACAATTATCCTTAAATGCAAACTGAAGTACTGATTTTCTAGTAAATAGGTGCTCCATCAGCCAAAAGTGTGATAAACCTTGGCAAAACTTCAGACCTTACTACAAATTCCCAAAATTTATCTTCTATGTTCCTGAATCTCATGCAGTGTAGGAACAAGAAGTTCTCTGTTCAGCAGGGGCTGCTGCTGGTGTTGCCAAATGGACCTTCTTTTAGTGGGGACTTGACTGCAATTTCTCACTGAGTATATTTTGATACTTCCATTAAGTGGCATTTTTAAGCCTACACATTTATAGCTAGCAATTTTACTGTTTTATTGGATACTTTCTCTATTTTTTCTTAAAAGGTTGATAATCATTTACTAAATATTTATTAAATTTATGTCTTTGTTTAAAACAGCTAATTACCATAACTAAAAAATTAGAATGCTCTAATTTGCATGCATTCCAATTTCACAGACATTCGATTTCCTAAAATCATGTCTAAGTACCAAATAGAATGCAAGATATTTAGAACAACTGCCATGATACATGTTAATGGACAAACTAAAACCATCAAACTTTAAGCTTTTTATCAGTGCTAATTAGTGTTTATTAATGGATATTTTTCATTATTCCAATATTTTCCAGGTTGATATAAACACCTCTTTCTCACTCTTGTCAAACATCACACACTAACATACACATACACACAATTCAATACTGATAAAAATATAAAACAAAAAAGTGCGAAAGGGAGTTGAAATATAGCCAGTTTTCTTTAACAGAAAACTCTGTCTTCATAGAGCCTTGGCAAGGTCATGCTCACCTTGGAATTGCCACAGCCATTGATGTGAACCAGCTCCTTAAAAAAATGCTTCTTACTTAGCAATTCCATTAGAGAGGTGTGGGCAAGGTGTAAAATAAGTGGGGAGATGCTTCAACTATAGTTGAAACAACTCACAAAAGTGGATTTTATTTTCCTTCATTTTTCAAGAAATTAGCAAACCTGATTAACATAATCTGGAAATCTTTTCCCAAATTAAAAAAAAATTTAGGAGTTTAACTATTTAGTAGTTCCCCCTTTGAACCCAGAATTCCCAGGCTAAAGATTAGTGAGTTAAACCACCCAGCCCCATGCCTTTCTGTAATAAGGTTAATAATTAACACTCAATTTAATGTCTAGAATCCCATTCCCAACCAAAAGCCTTTAAGTAGCATATCTCATAGTATGTTTCATTAGAGATTATGCCTAATGATTAAACTGAAATGTGAAGTTTTAATAATGATATTCAAAACTTTACAGACATTCACTGGAGTAACCAACCTAAAGTATAACCCATGCTCCCACAAACTTTTCAGATAAGGCAAAGTTTTGAGGTTTCAGAAACTCTCTTCCTCTCTCTCTCTCCTCTCCAAGGTATTCCTGCAGTGTTCCAACCAACTAAGAAGAGACAATGTTTACCCAAATTCTGCTAAACGAAAATCTAAAGTGAGGGGGGAGTATCTAAGCTCATGACGAGCTTATGTCATATCATAAGCTCAATACAACAGCTTATCCAACCAGGAGGCTACCCCTCCTTGAGAAGGTGTTCGCTGGGGTCTTACTGCAGGTTTCAACTTGCAGATTTCTCTTTAAAGCAGCACTTCTCGAAACTACATGTAGTGCACTTATCCACAGATGGCTCACTTAGAACAGGGCGAGCATGACCTTCTGTTCTCTCTTCTTGCCTTTTATTGTTTATGACTGGCATATTTAAATATAAATGTGAGGAAAGGAGAAAAAATTACCCTTTTCTGCTGACCCTGAAAATACAGATTAGGAAGATTTAAGTTAACAAAATAAAGCCCTCAGTTGTTCTGTATTAAAAATCAAAAGGTACTTGGTGTTAGGGCTGGGGGGACAGAGAAAAGCCAGACAGGAGGAGAGAAAGAGATAGGTGGCCAAGAAACGAGCCAAAAGCTGAAGATTGAATTGACATATAAGACAAAGTTATTTTTAAAAATGAGAGTGTCTGATACTGAGTTTTGAATTGTTGGTACTTCTATACAACCTACAAAACCTACTCCATTTTGACAAACCATTGGTAAATTCCACCACACACAAACTTGTGTAAATAGGGTACTTATGTGGACACCAATGGAAAAATTTCACCTCTGAGTTGATGGGGTTTTAAACAGACAGAACCTGTAGGGGAACAAGACAACCCACAAACTCAACTAACACTTTGGAAACAGAAACTCAGAAGAGGTGAGCATGAGATAATAATCCCTGCAAGAATTCACAGAAATAGTGGGGAAAATGTTGGACATTCCAAAGGCTAAGTAATACAGGTTCAAGCTAACTTTACCCTGATTGTGAAGAGATGGAAATCCCCAGCTGTTAATTCAGGTAACGGTTAGTTTAGATGTTTATAATTCCACAAAAATGGAACTACTTTTCCAGAAATTACATGTTTATTACTCCTCAAAAATTAGTTCGATCATTCCCTAACCCATTATTAATAATAAAGTTCAAAAACTATTTATCTAGCCCTCAAAATATAGCTCTTGAATCAAAGAAGTCTACTTTATACCAAGTTCTGCAACAAAGATCAGTATTGCTAGAATTAAAATCAAAGCACAGTGGGCTAGGAAGACTAAAGAGTATAAGCTCCATGAGGTCAGGGCCACGGTGTCAGGTTCTCAGGTGATAAGCACTATGCCTGGAATACAGCAAGTACACAATGAATCCCTGTTGAGTGAACAGCAGTCATTTAATATAGCTCCAAATTATACTAACATGATAATAAATGTATCACACAAAGGTTTAACCACAACTAATTTTATCCCTGAAACAAAATTTAAACAGGTAGTGGCCATGACAACTTTTGAGTTACTTGAGACATCCCACCCTTATGTTAAATTCAGAATAATCAGGCATATACAAGGCAAACCAATGTCTTCCTTAGCTGCTTGACAAGAATATTCAAAACTAGAGAATTAAAATGATTCCAGCCTATTCACATTAGGACTGTGCAGAACTAGCAGACTTCCTAGAGACTTACAACCTAACAGGCAGTTCTGATGCCTAAGTTAACATCTGATCACCTAAAAACTACCAGGAACAGGAACAAATCTGCAGTCCGACCAAGTCAGATCTGCTGACTTGATACAGCAAGGGATGGCACTGGGAGAAACCACAGAGTGATACTGGAAAGAAGGAGGAAGGGGATCACCTTCAGTACAGTTTGGGTTCTTGCTGAAGAGGGTAAGGAAGGCAGAGATCATTTCTAGAGTGATTACAGGTTTTGAGGTGAAATTAGGAGAAGTGGGGATTAATTAGGGGTTGTTGTGAAGTGAGGGAGGTTAAGCAATTAAAGATCCCCAGAAAATATGGCTACAGCAGGTCTGGGAGTGACAGCAGTGAGGAAGCAATAATCACTTCAACAGGGGCCCTCGTGGCCTTTTTCAGCTGCTGCAGGACTGTGGCAGAAGCACTGTTCTCTGCTAACTCTGCAGCTGCCTTGCTCTGTGTCCACTGTCCAAGCCTGATGAATGGCAAGGCAGCCTTTGTCTCTTTCCTTCCAAGCCAATTTTCACTCTTTTTTGTCAGAGATAGGCTTTGACTTGTGCACACATGTAAGTATTAAATACCCCCCTTAATCAAGTTATAGAAAGGAAATCCTCAAAACTTTGAAAGAAACAGGCCAAAATTAAAAGATTCTATTATATTTAAAAACATCTTAAAACTGGCTGACATACATCCCTAATTCCATCTGCACCTTCTCAGTCTTTGAGCCCAGCATATGTACCCTGTAATAGTTGTAATACATCATAGTTGTAATAGATAATAATAGTTGGTCCATATCCCTGTCTCCTCCCTAGGCGCTAAAAGAACAAAAACAGTAGAGGATTTATTTCATGCCTGCTGCCTAGCACAGCTCCTGGCGTGTTCTAAGTGCTCCGAAGCCAAGCTGTCTGCTGACGCCTCTGTATAAAATGGGTACCAAGGCTTCTCACACAATAAAACAGATTTTGCACTCAATAACTACTTACGAATATCATAATCGGAAGGATTCACTACACAACGAGACATGGGGCCAGTGATTACTGGCAGGATCTACAACTCTAGGTCAAAAAAGAAGGAAGCTTATCCCTGGCTGGGTGGCTCAGTTGATTGGAATGTCGTCCCATGTACCAAAAAGGGTGTGGGTTCAATCCCTGCTCAGGGCACATACCTAGGTTGGGGGTTTGATCCCCAGATGGGACACGTGTGGAAAGTAACTGATTGTTATTTCTTTCTTACATTAGTGTTTCTCTCTCTCCCATTCCTCTCTAAAATCAATGAACATATCCTTGAGTGAGGATTAAAAAATAATAATAGTAATTTAAAAAAGAAGGGAGTTTCCATTTCAAGAGTTCACAAATGGCTTTGTTGCAACATGACAAAGTCAAAAACACTTCAAATAAAAGCTCGATGCAAACTGAATTGAATCCTACCCAATTGAGTCACTTACTATGTGGTACCAGAAAAGTTCATACGTCTGTCTTTTTATCAAGACTACACATTCCTGGAGGTGAGATGTTCTGCATATCTTGTTCATTTTTGCCCCTAGCACTCTGCCTAGTGTGCTAAGCATCAGTCACATGGAAGCAAAGCAGATAAGGTAGAAAAAAGGAAGAAAGGAGGTAAAAAAATCACACTCAAACAAAAAGGTAAGAGCACAGCCCAGGCTGGTAAGAAAGAGGGAGGCGCCCCAAATGCAGATCAAAGGCCTCCCCGAGACCACTTCTGTTAGAGAGGAAAGAGGGAAGCTGGGGGTGACTTGGAACACGGAAGCAATGAATAAGATCTGAAATCAGGCTGAGAAATGGGTAAGGAGGCAAAGAGATGACTGGGAAGACATATAGAAGGGATGAACTACCAAGGTCAGATGAGAAAACCATCACTTTTAAAATGACCAGTGATGCAGGGGAAGCAGTAAGATTAAAATACAGCTATACGAGGTGACTGGGGAGCAGAGGTGAGAGTACAGAGGTCTCTAGGAAATCTCTTTATTTGAATATTAGCAGAAGCAAGTCCTCCCCTTCCCTTTCCTCCTGCTGCCAGGAGTGCTGGCCAAACAAGGCCATGTGCTTCTTCTGGGTTAGAGGAAGAAGCCCATTAGAATTCTGCCTTTCTCTGTCCTAATGATCCACTCACAAGGAGGAAGTGGAAGAGGACTGGGCTGTCAAGTTAATGTCTTCAAAGATGAGCTTCAGGGAACAGAAAAGCAATGACAGGAACCACAGAGGACCTTCACATGTCCAGGTGTCATGCACATTGCAGTTATCGTGACCTGCAGTCAGCAATTGGATACCATCATGTCTAAACTATGAACTTTCTAAACAGCAACCAGAATGCAGTGTGCACTTGGGTGAAGGTGCTCTGAAGGGAGAGAAGGAATACTGTTAACTCCCAGTCCACACTGGCTGTGTTACCTGTCACATCTGAAAGCTTAGCCACGGTGGATGGGACCCAATGCCACATGTTCTATGTAATCCCAATCAACTGTCAAGGCCTTTCTACAGTAACCTGTTCCAGGAATAATTAAAATTAATATGCTCTAAGCAGTTAGGATCACAAAATCATGTCCACTGGTATGGTAGCTTTTATTACACATCCCTGGTGCTCAAAATTCAAACAGTATTAAACTACCTCAGCTTTGAGAGAAATGCCTCCAATTTTGATAATTAATCTTAGTCATGTTTCATACTGAAACATCTTTGAATAAACACTATTTATGCTACTATTGCACTGAAGCAACTCTAAACCCTTCGAAAGTAATTCTGTGAATCCTTCTCTGTGATTGAAAGTAAAACATGTGCTCTTACTACAGAGAATAGTGGCCATCCATAGTATTTAACAAAGGGTGTAATCTTTTCTCAGTAGATAGAAATGTTGAAAGAAGATTACCATCTTAAATTTTTAAAAAATAGTATCTATAATTTTTGTGGAAGTCCAGTGTTGACCAACTATATTCTCAACATACCACATTTTGCCCAAATTTTTGAGGGAAAAATAAGGATGCACATTATACATGGGTAGTACTAGTGACCATGTATGACTCACATTATACATGGGAATTAGTACTAAAACATGGGTGTGTATTATACACAGCAAAATACAGTAGATATACCTCTAACTTAAACACTTACTGAATTCTAAAATTGGATTGTAAATAAGTTGTAGGGGAAAAAAGAGGTACTTCTCCACAGTGAGAATTACACACACAATAGTTAGGTTCTCAGAGCAGCCCACAAAAACCTTTTTAACTTGTGCTCTCCCTAAAACAGCAGTAATAATACTGTAGAACCAACAATTAAAGTGATATCTGTATGAGGAAATGCATTCAGAGTTCCCTTTGGGATGCCCGGAACCCTAAACTCTCCCTTTTGGGCAATGAAAGTCAAGGTTCTCATTTTTCAAGCAGGCTTTGAGTACCTCCATGGTGTGGACTTTGGGGAGGAGCATCTCTGCGCTGAACGTCAAGTCTGGGAAGGTAAAGTGAGGGAAGGAGCACACTGCTTGCTAGACTGGGAGGGAAGTTTGGGCAGACGGGGGGGGGGGGGGGGGGGGCAGTTCCGGGGGGTAAGCAGGAGTGTGGGACTTGGGGGGGGGCGGTGAGGGAAGGTGCTGAAGAGCATGGCCCACCTATTTCCCAGCACCTCTTCCCATCTCCTTTGCATCCCCAAATTTCTTCTACTTCTGCCTTTTACCCTCCTTTGGGAGGCTGTAAGGGGAAGGACTGAGAAGAAATGGAAGGCTACGGCAGTGTCTGTGCAGTAAGAGGAAAGGAGAAGGGGCGGCAATTACCAGGAAGAAATAAAGCGGAAGAGATACAGTCCTCTAGTTGGAGGTAAGGGGTGGGTTTTTCACCATAACATGCATGTTCATGAACCAGAAGCTTGTCTGTGTGGCTCATGCATAGGCCCAAAGTAAAGAGAAAACAATATTTACTACCCCAAAGTGAAAGGACACTTAGAAAATTAAATTAACTTGAGACCTTGTGAATCCTTCCATTGTTAAACACAACCTTTTAAAAAAGTATATTTGAAAAATTCATTGCACCCCTGTTGCACTTTGCCAGGTACAGTCTCTTTACCAAAGATACTGGAATCCAGAAAAAATATCTGCTCAGATTTTTGGAGAAGTCACACATCTCACATCCTATTGCAGAAATTCGGGTACAGTCACCACTTTCATGCAAAGTAGCCTGCTTCAAACAGTGGTTATCCTCCAAACAAGATTACACCCAGAATGAATTCACTAATCTGTCCTTTTCTTGACTACTTGCTACAGATATTAAAAAGGACTCATTCTTTATCTGTAACATAAGCACAACATAAAAAACATACCTTTGTCTACTTTAAGCTCAAAAGCTCATTACTTTCACTACTAAGCAGTTTGACATGGATTGAAAACCTAACTTACAAACAAGAATATTAATTATTTTAAACAATGTCTGGAATTAGCACCTCTTTCCACCAATTATTTGAATAATGAAATGAGCCTCACATTCTTCAAGTATGGCACAATTAGAATTTTTGCTTACAATAGTTGTTTTTCCCCACCTAGAGAGACCTATTTGGTCCTGTTGCGTATAAACACAGTGCTAGAGAAAATGGTGGGAGCTGAGAAGTCTCTCTGGGACTCTTCACTACCAATGAGAAAATACTCCTTCTTCTATCGGCCACTTCTTCCCTGGCGGAGCGCACTGTTTAGAAGCACCTGTTTATGTGGGGTCAAAATAGGAAGAGGGGAAAGTCTGGGCCAGTGAACACAGCCCCAGGCTGGGTGTAACTATAATTTTCCCTATCTTACTGGGACATTTAAGGCTGTTGCATTAACTGTATTTTAACATATTTTTCAACAAACTAAAGAATACACCCTAAAGAATATCTGAAAATTCTACTAGGGATTCAGAAACTATATAGAAAGTGATGTTCTGAATACTCCTGTTATCTATTTCACAAAACTCACTTCCAATCTTCATGCAAGTTTTGGGGATTATGCTCAAGTGAACCTTTATGCAAGTTAAAATGGAGGGGGTTTCCTGACACCATGGGAAGTCCAACAGCATCCTCTGAGAGCCTCGGGGCAATCGGGGTGATCACGGCTGTCTCAGGCACAGGGCTGTCAGAAGCAACTGAGGGCAGGGGTATAGTTTCAGTAAAGTTTGGTACAAGGTGCTCAGAATCTCCTCCCACTTGGCAGGGAAAATTTCTATGGATTTCAACTAGAGAACACATAGCTAGAAAATGGAAAATTAAGAACATGCCACATTTAATCCTACAAGTTTAGGACACCTACTCAGTCTCTTCATTTATGGTAATGCTCCAAAGAAAGAGATATGATTTGCTTTAAAACATACATTGTCCCATTTATAAACATTAGTCAACTCATGTATTATGACTACGATGCTGTCTAAATTTCTAAACACATCATAAGAAACACAGAAAAATGGCAGTGTTATTTACTTAACCTTCAAAATATCACTTGTTTTACCTCTGTATTAACAACCTCCATAGGTCTTTTCTTGATTTCTCCTATGTCCAAGTAACTGTGGAGGAAAAAAAAAAAAAATAAGGGTTTCTTTTAAGGCATTTGAGTCAGTTGTATAAGTTTGTTTCTAAAAATTATTAAATAGCAAAGCATGCCATAGGAAATACCTAAGCCTAAAGTGAAAATCGGTTGTTACTGATTAAAAGCAATTACATTAGAAAAAGCTTTCAGCATCACCAACCAGAACTGACACATGTCTACTCTAAACTTCAACGTAACTGAAGTCTTAGAACTACACACTTCCACTGGGAAACACTTCCCCCAAAATGGTTAGCTACTCTATATATATATATACATGGTATCTCTAATTCTTATATCAATTTAAATATAAAGAGCAGTTTGAGTGTAAAGCAGCTTAACAAATCCATTAATCACAGACTTTAGGTTTTAAAAATGTACAGACAGCATGCATTAGAATAACAACTGTAGAAGGCTGGGACATCTTTTTCCCTATAAGAGCACTTTAATGATACAGAAATACTCAGCTATGTGGGATGGTTTAGTAATTGGTTCAAATGACAGACAGATGGGTGGACTAGTTAACCACTGAAGACCCCTATTATTCTATTACAATTTGTTACAGGTATTAACTAGTGATCATTCTTTAGCTACAGCATAAGCACAACCTGACAGTTTTACACCTATGTCAACTTCAAACTATAAGCCCATCACTGTCATCTGGTTTCACTGTTCTTCATACATAGAAGGTGTTAAATAAATGCTTTAATATAAAAATAAGTATAAACCTAGCATTTAATTTATAACCCTAGATAGAAAGATAAACAGGTAGATTCTCTACCTCAACTACCATAATTGCTGAGCTGCGAAAAAAAAGGTTGTATTAGAATTAATTTTGACTATGTTTCACTATTGTTATTTGCTTCTTTGGACAGAATGCTTTAGTGAATCCATACCTCTGGAAATTACTATATATTTCCCTCACATAACAGTACTTGTACAAGGCAGTACAAATTCTCCTCTGTTTAGCAATAAATGGCTCTTTTGCAAATCTGCAGGGACTGGTTTCTGACATTTAAAGAAAAAGTTCTGTCATGTGCAGGAAAGTGATCGCAGATCCACGAGATTAACCTAGTAGAGTCAACTTCCAAAAATGCACAGGAAAGATAACAAATCTCTAGAATTCTCTGCTATTAAACAAAGGTTAAGTAGTTACCTGAAGTTTCATATGATTACAAAAGTATTAGAAAAAATCTAAGTAAAAGAAATTCGAGAAACAAGTTGATCATTTTCATTTGAAAAGTATTTTCCCACTGTCGCTCTCTTCCCCAGCATCACCCAGGTTCTCAACGACATGAATCACCTGTAACATCTTTTCAACTTTCTTTTTTTCTGCCAGGTGATTCATGTATTATATAAACTTACAACTACTAAGCTTCAAATATATTCAGCACTTAAATCTTCTTGGCTTCCATCAGAACCACAGATACTACTACTTTAACACAAATAAACTATTCATCTGTCAGCATGGAAAACTAACCATGGACACTGTTACAGCAAGCTCAGTGTGTGTGTGTGTGTGTGAGAGAGAGAGAGAATTAAAAGCAAAAATAATCATGCAAGTCTCTATAAAGAGTGATTTTGAACCATACTTTCTATTTGTTTTGGAACTGTACCTGTTTTTAAGCTTTTGACCTGGTAGTGCCAAATACACAAGAGAACATGAATTACTAAAGGAAGTCTACAATTTTGAGCCGTTAGTAGATTCTGAAGCAGATTTCCATTCCCATGATGTTGTTTTACACGAAAGTTATTTAATGAAAATACACAAAGTATATGATAAAAGGAACTGGACATAGCAATGCTTTATATTTATGTAACATTTTGGTGTTCACAAAACATGTTCCCATCCATAGCCAACTACTTTTATCACAACCCTGTGAATTACAAACAATTATGTTCCTTTTCTGTATTAGGATACTGCCCATCTGAGTCAAGACGCTTGCCCAAGGAGCTAATACACAGCTCAGTCTCAAGTCTCCTGATTTTCAGTTGTAAGTTTTAAGTTTCTTTGAAGCACGCTTTTCATTTAGCACTTTTCTATGAAGTTAGACACATAATACTAAAGGAACTTTCATGGAAGGGAAAACTAAATCCAAATGTATCCCTCACCTTCCATAAAAAGAATGTCTGGCATAAGAAAAGTAGAATACCTAGAACTCAATTTAAACAAACTTAGGAAAGGAAGAATGATATTAGACAACTTTAATGATACATAGAAAAATATTTCTATACATTTCAAATCAGAATTCACAAGCACGGATTTTATGGTAAAGATTTCTTTTTGTTATCTTGAAGTCCAAGCTGAATTTTAATTAAAATGTTATATTAAAAACTATGAAATATAGAGTTTCCATGTGATCTAGCCATTCCACTCCTAGGTATATACCCAAGATAAACAAAAACTTATACCTGATTGTTCAAAGCAGCATTATTCATAAGAGACAAAACTGAAAGGATCCAAATATCCATCAACTGATTAATGGATAAATAAAATGTGGTATATCCATACCATGGAATACTATTCAATGATTAAAAAAACTGAAGTACTGATACATACTACAACATGGATGAGCCCTGAAAACATTATGTGAGGTGAAAGAATCCAGAAACACAAAAGGCCATGAACTGTGTGAGTCCATTTATATGAAACATCCAGAACAGACAAATTCATAGAGACACAAGTAGATTGTTGGTACCAGAGGACAGGGAGAAGGGGAAATACGGAGGCACAGGGTTTTTTTAGGGTTTTTTGTTTTGTTTTTTGTTTTTTTTGCAGTGATGGAAATGTTATAACATTAGTTTGTGATGATGGATGCACAATTCTGTGAATATACTAAGACCCACCGAAATGGATAAGGTTTATGTTACATGAACTGCATCTCCATAAAGTTGCTAAAAAGAAAATAACCTACAGAATATTAAATTCTACCTGTCATACAATACTCACCTGCACCAGAAATAATCTCTCTCAACTCTGAACTGCCACATAACTTTGTTTTTCTAGTTGTACCTATTCCGTTGTACTCTACATTAAAACTATTGGTGTGCATGTAGTCTCTCTTGTTAGATTGCAAACTCTGCAAGAACGACAAGGACTCATGTCTTGTTCATCTTAGTTCCCTTCATAGACCTAAACACAATTTGATGATTCACTGACCAAGCTCCTTGCCAGCAACTGCGGATGAGCAGCAATAATGAACCCTGTCCTTGAGGGTCTAGCCATCAGTTACTTAGGGAAGACATGTGGGCAAATACAGTGAGCCGATCAACTTTTCCAAGCTTTATGCCCATAGCACAAACATGCAGGTGGTGGGAGGACGGCCACAGTGGGGTGTGGTCAGTTCCACCTGGAAGGAAAGGTTGAAAGCATGTAAACGGGGGCAGGGGATGCAGAGAGCAATTTTCTCCTCTGGTAATTACACAGCATTCAATACTAAAAAATTATTTTAACTAAAAAGACAGGTTCCAAGCAAAATGGGGGGGTGGTAAAAAAAAAAGGCAAGAGAAAAAAAAAAACAACAAAATGCTAAGTATCAGTTTGGTCACTTTTTTGGGTAAAGATTCCTGTTCCTTACACATGCGCTTTACGATTGCTCCTCTTGCCACTCAAGTGAAATTGCTTCTCCATCACGCTTTCAGCCTCTAACACCAACTGCAGCGGGAGCTTTGAGAGGCACCAAAACCCGCGATCACAGTCCCCGAACCCACTGAGGTTTGGCTGAAGTGCGGGGCGGGGCGGGGGGTGGGGGGGAGTGGCACTCCTTTCCCGGCGCCAACCGCACACCTTGCGCGCCCAGAAATGGCGGGCTGTGGGACTTACTTGAGTTTCTTGAAGGCTTCTGGGCCCCCAGCCACGTAGTTGCCCCCGCTCTGGATCTGGTCTAGCTTACGGATGCGATGCCCGGTGCGCGGGGTGTAGAGATTCCTGACGGCCCCAAAGGGCGCCTGGACGCCGCCCGTCACCTCTTTCAGAAAGATGTCGAAGCTGGACACTTTTTTCTCGTGAATGACGACGCGGCGCCCCGCGAAGAAAGGGTCCCCGTTGCGGTAAACCAGCACGCTCTTGACCACCGGCTGGGCGCGGTGGCTGGCCCGGGCGCGGGTGCCGTTCATCCTCCCGCCGCCGCCGCCGCCGGCTGGCGCTCAGGGAGGGGTCCCGCTGCCCCGCGGCCTCCCCGCACACGCCGGGTCGCGGGCTGCGAGGACAGCAGACAGACCTGGGTCAGAGCGAGCAACGGCCGAGCGGCCGGCGCGCGCCCCGCGGAGAGCCCCCGGGCGGCAGCGCGGGGGGCGCCCCGTCCAGGACTTCTCGGGCCGCACAGCCAATCAGCGGCCGCCGTGCGCGCCGCACCTGCTCTCGCGCGCTCGCAGCGCCCAGGTACGACCACCTGGGACAGCAGCCGCGTGGGCGCGAGAAGGAGAGGTGCGGATTCTCACGTTAGAAAGAAGATGAAACTCAATTTCTCACGTCCTGTTTGCGTTATTCCTTGCAAAAAGCTTAATTTTCTATTCTCTCCGTACTCCCCACCTCTCGAGCTCCTGCTGGCTCTCAAGTTAAAGCAATTAAGCTGATGGCTGCAACTGACCAGACAGTTTTCTGCGGCAGAAGGAACGCGGGAGTTGCACTGACAGAGGAGACCCGAGCGTCCCCGACTCGGCGCCCCTCCCGAGCGCAGGCGCCCCGCGGCGCGTCTTCCACCGGCACCTCCCGAAGAGGGCGGGCGGCGCGCGCGGGAGAGCAGGGGCAGGGCTGCGGGGGTCCCTACCGACGCCGTGGGGCCTGTGGGGGCGGGGCACGAGCGGAGCCAGCCCGGGTGTCGCAGCCCAGCGGTGACCTCCGAGGCGCCGGGCGTCACTCGCGCTGCTCGTGTCGCTGCCGTCGCTTCCGAGGGCCCGCTCACCCCGTTGGGATTCAAGTTGTTAGCTCCCGCCGTTCCCATAGCAACTGCAACCGCGGGGGAGCAGGGTTCCCGGACTGGGCGGCCGCTTGCCTGGAGCCCTGAGCTTCGCCACTGAACCTAGGGCAAAGGCCCGAAGGAAGTACGGAGATTTGGGACTGAAGCGAAGCCTGGTGGCCTCCTATAAATGGACGCCTACTGTGCCAGGCACTGTGCTAGGCAGGAGCTGGGGGAACAGCAGTGAGGAGACTACAGGGCAGTAATTTGAGTGCCTACCTTTGCGCCCAGAAAAGGCTTTTTCACAGCCTCAAGAAGGCTGCACAGCTACAGGTGCTTGTGCCCGAGAGCCCACATCCATGCTATTTGTACAGATTAGTTCAGTGTATAGTAAGGTAAGGGAGAGGAGCCTTGTTCAGTCCACGCTGGGACAAACACTGTGGGATCAGGAACGTACTTTTTAAAAACCTGAGATCTTCCAGCTCATCTCTGCCAGTGTTGCATTTATTCCCAAGACTTTGCTACTATGTGTCATGGGCAGAGTTGATTATTGGGTATTTATAATTCATCATATATGAATAAAATAATCTTTACAAGTAACTACCATTAATTGAATATTTAGCATTGCCTGGCATTGTTAGGCACTTGACATGGATTATCTATTCAATGTTCGTGATAACCTTCAGAGATAAATATTATTCTCTAGTCAAATGAAGAAACTGAGATGTAGAGAAACCAAAGAAAAACATACTAGGTTACAGCAAAAATTCAAACCCAGCCCTCTCATTCCAGAACCACCTTAACGACCATGTGATACCAAACTGAAAGGTGAGCATGCAATCTGGGCAGAAACATTTTTATTAAAGTCACTTATGTTAATGTCTTATAAGTTAATAGTTTTCAAAAGAAGAGCAAAGAGAAGGGAGCATTACAGAGGGGAAAATAGAAGGAAATTTAGTTGGGAGGAATACCTGGGTTGAGGGAATGGGTGGGGAAAATATTTGCAAAAGCTCTACCAAGTAGCCAAATGAGGCAGAATACCTGTTTTGAGAGGTGGAAGGCAGTAAATCAAGCAACCCTCCAAACACTCCTAACTCCCTACGGCCTAGACCAGACCAGTGCAAAATGAAAACACCTGGTCCCTTGTTTGAAAAATTAAGAATTTTAAGATGGCAACAGCAGGGCATTAAACCTAGCACCTGTTCCTTCTGTGTGTGGGAACCTGCCACCGGCCCAGGAAGCCACCCCACACCTACCTTCTAACTCCCACAACAGTTATCTCCTGCCCAGGGTTGTGTCCGGAGCCCGGACCCATCTATCCACTTTCCTCTTAGACAGTGATGTGGTGATAAATGTGGTGATGATGGTTTCCAGGGTGAGGAAGACCTTGATTCATAGCATTTGCCAGCTTTTGTGGTTTGAATACCGAAAACAAGACCAATTTCCAGCTACCACTCAAACGTCACTGATGGCAAGAGATGCTCAGTAGCATGCTATTGTATATGGTATTTCTATCATACATGTAACCTCAAAGATAATAGTAAAATGTAGGTGGTGATGAGTTTTGAGTATTATTTTTGTTTTTAATGTAATTAATGGTATACTTAATCATTTAATTTTTAATAAGAACCATGTTTAAAATTCCTGGAAATTTAACAATTGACTCCCTCAAGGCACTACAAGGCACTGTCAGGTGTGATCAAGAAGCAGCCATTTCAGATAGATGCTGGGGGACCTTTGAGAACACACACAGAACGAACGAGAGGCAAGAGAGAGTTTTCTTTTAAAGCTTTTTCCTAAGTGTGTGAAAGACATAGAGAATGACAAATAGCAAAAGAGGATTCTTCGAGCAGATTCACTGTACATTAAAAAATAATACCATAAAGATATTTGCCTTTTCCTCAAGAGCCTGAGTAAATCTCTAAAATGCTTCCAATTATATTTCTCCTCCAAAATGATAATTATTTTAACACTGCACTAAAAGCAGACCACATTGCATCCTGGGTTTATAAGGGTTCTTCAATCACCAAATCCTATCAATTCTACTTTACGAATGTTTCTTAAACCTATTCGTTCATCTCCAAATCCATTCTCACTTTCTGAATTCAGAACACCATCACCCACTAAAAGTTCACCCTATCTCCAAATTTGCTTCTCTGCTATCCATTCTCCACAGAACACCCAGCCTGAAAGACTAGTGAAAAAACAAAAATCTATTTGAGTCACTTTCCAGCTTCCATCTCTTCCTACTACAGAGAGATCTGATTAAGACAACTAACACCACTGAGGAGAAGTAGGGAGGCCGGTAGGAGGAGTTAGCGGAGGCAATTGTGGGTGGTCTAGGACAGGATTGGCTGAGAAGCTGAAAGCCTCCAGAGCCAATGGGAATAAAAAGAGGGCTGGCTCTCAGGCTCGGGTTGGGGCTCTTAGGCTCTTCTTGCTCAAGGATGCTAGGATGATGGTGCAGCAGTTTCCCACATTTCCCAACAGATAGTTTTTGTATGGGAACTCTGGGCACAGCCTAGGATCAAGCTGGTGTGACAGCGGGTGGCAGGTTCACTCTTTGGGTGTTCTAGAGGGAAGAGGCTCTGAGGCAGAAGCCTGCCATTCTTCCAAATTGCTGTCGTTTTTATACAATATGTTGTTTTTAGTTTGTAAACTAACCCTATAGAAACACGATACTGTATTTTGCTGTATATAATGCACACCCACATTTTATATTTAGAAACAAAACCAGTTATTGTATTCCAGGGTATTATTTTGCATATGGATATCATTATTGCTTTCCAGAGTTACACTTTTAATGCACAAGCATAAATAAAGTATTAAAAACATTTACATAGATATGGAATTAGTACTATCCATGTATGATGCATATTCTTACTTTTCCCTCAAAAATTTGGGCAAAAAGTGCACAGCAAAACAGGGGAAGAGATGGAAGAACAGAGATGTTAGAGTCTAGCCTTAATTAATAGGCTTCAGTGATTAAAGCTGTGACTTGATAGGCTTAAGTGGTTGCTTTTGAATAAATACTCCTTTCCTTTATCACCAAACCTTTGCCTCTGGAATTTTTGCCTAGAAGACAACAGGCAGCAGAACCCCAAATACTGTTTGGTAACATTCTCACGTGACTTACCCTTTGGCATTACAAAGTCAAGACTCACCCTTCCACTTCCTTGAATATTCCTTTGGACATACTTCATGGCCCCTTCCCCACCTCTGACACTCTTTCAGCTCCTTTCAAATCATACTTTCAGCCCCGACTGAAATGTCATTTACCAGGAAAGCTTTCTATCCCCCTCCGCAGATCAGAATAGCCCTGCATATATTATATACTTTCCCTCCATAGTTCTTACTATTGTAATTATACATTTTTGTATAATTATGTTTAATTGTCTTTTTATAGGTATATGTTTAATCTTTGTAGAATTAGATATTTATATGTATAAATTCACTAAAAGAAAGGACTGTGGCCATTCAATTTATCAGCGTATCTACAGTGCCCAAGTCAAGAGGCTGGTATATCATAAGTACTGAATAATTATTTAATGAGTGAATGAATGCAAAATATATAAAGTTTAAAAATTAAGAAAAACTTCAAAAAAATTAGAAATTGCTCCTCTAGGAGGAAGCATATCTTCATATCAGCAAATAAAAAGTATTGTACAGCTAGAGATTCTAAAACTGACTGCTCAGCTTTGGACAGAAAATGCATAGCCAGGTGCAGAGGCGAGCCCCCACACAGGAAAACAGGCTCTCTTATCGGAACTTAGTGGCTGTAGTCTTTCAAGGCAATCAAGATGTTAATGAAATGCAGAATATATTATGCTAGTTTTCCCTTAAAGAGTGTTGGTGTTCATATCTCGATCTCGGAAATGGCGAGAATTTCAGCTTCTTGAGAGTGTTTCCTGAATGCACACTTGGACAGCGGTGACGGTTTCTGACCTGCCCTGAATGCCCCTTGTGTGGTTAACACATTGCATCTGGTAAAGGCTAAACTCTTCTTCATGTCCATGAACTGGTTGCCTACCCCAGTTGGCTTATTGAAAGTACTTAAAAGCGACTGTAAGAGGGACCACTTTCATCTCCTGTACGTAACTAAACCATGTAGATTCTACCTGCTTAACATGTCTTAAAGCCCTACCCTACTTTGGTTTACAGCTTAGTAAAAATGCTATTCTATACATTGCCACATGACTAGGATGTTAAGAATAACAAAAGCTATGGTTTCCTTCTTTAGTTGATGTATTGATGTTTAGAGTGTGAGATGAAAAATCACAATCTCCTGAAATAATAAACACTGAGCCTTCTTTTATTTTTATATGGCTTCCTGTCATAAAGCAAACTCCAAAGAGACCTTCACGTATATATCTTTAAATTCAATATAAACCAAATATCACATTTCTCTAAGTTACTATTTTCTTCCTTTGAAAAACACTTACAATCTCATGTTAGGAGATTTCATATTAGTGAAAAAATTGGCAGTTCACTAGCATATGACCTGCAAACCCACTAAAATGGCAAGTTTAGAGGCAGAGAGAAGGGAAGTTGAGAGAATTCACACTGAGGGCTTCTACTTTCTCTGTTACAGAAGGAAGTATTATCCTGCCAGCCTCTTCCAACATTTAGTATCATGGCAAGTAATAGATATTTGTTAAATGACTTCATCTGAGAGCGGGGATGGCAGGGACAGGAAAGAAGGGAGGCACCGTGGGAGCTGAAAAGCTGCTGTGAGGTGCCCAGCGCCGTTCGAGGTGCCATTGTGGAATGCATGTGCTCAGGTATGGTTTCTGCTTTTAGTGATTCTTTTAAAAGATTTTAATAAAACCCCATTTCCAACAACATGCTGAGCAAAATATCCTGAATCACTTTCCTTCTAAAACAACCAAAAATGCTAGATTTAAAAAATGTTTAATTTTTTTTAAAAAAATGCACTGCTAATTTGGCAAGAATAAAAAGAATTCAGAAAAGCCAAAAGCTGAGTGAAAACAGAAACCTTGGCAGGTTAGCAAGCCCCGAAACCAACCTTTACCCTCAGAATGCCTGCCCAGGCCCTGGCCACCGGGACCTGCCGTTCTGCCGGCTGCACCGAAAGGGAGTCTGTGTCCTTCCCAAGACGGGCGGTGTCAGCGGGGACCCTCCCATGAATCTGGAGCCTGGAATAGCTACATTTAAAAATTACATTTGTGGTATAGGCTGAGGTGGGAGGGAGGGATCAATGAATTTCCCCTGATTATTCATAATTATAACAGTCGACTCCTGGGTAACTGCTGAACCAAACTGCTCTACGTTCATGATCCAAACAATGTGAAGCAGAGAAGGAAAGTGATCCCGGGTTGGAAAAGCCCTGAAATGGCTCGGAGAGTCAGCACAAAAACACAACAGAGCAAAAAAAAAAAAAAGACCTGCAAAGGTTTCAGATACTGGACTTTACCCAGTAAGCGGCTAAAATACTGGAATATCTGTACCATAAAACATTCTTCACTCATTAAAAGTACTGATGCATTTACAACATGGATAAAGTTTCAGAAGCTTCCACACACTGTATTGTATGATCTCATGTATATAAAACGTCAGGACAGGTAAATCCACAGACGTAAAGTTGATTAGTAGTTACCAGAGGATGGGGAGAGGGGAAATTGGAAGGGAAAGTGTGTCTTTTGGAGGTGATGGAAAGGTTTTATAATTAGATAGTGGTGGTGACTGTATAATATTGTGACTATAATAAAAACCACTGAACTGTACATGTCTTTGCATTATTGTTAATATTTTATACCCTCACATACATTTAAAATATTATTGTTACATATATTCAAAATTTAGTAATAATCCTTTTTTTTAAAAGGAGTTGAGATGAATAAGTTTATTCTTATTCAGAAAGAAGAAAGGGAGGAAGAAAGGGGTTGCCAGGGAGGTGGGGAAGACAAAGAGGGAAGGAGAGAAACCACCAGGAGTGTACGAGTAAGATTCTAGGCGCTTGTGGTATTCAATAAGAAGAGATTAATGGGAGCAATAGCAATCAGGGAGGGCCACCCAGAGGAGGTGAGTCTTCACACAGGCCTTGAAGAATTGATTGGATGTGATACAATGAAGAGATGGAGAGGAAATAAAAGGAGTCTTTGTGAGGGAAAGGAGATGAGCAGAGACAATATGAAGAAATAAAACTGGGAAGACTCCAAGGGGCAAATTGTCACCTGTCCCAGGCTTGCTCAGGAGACAGAGAGGTTTATGTCTGTTGGCAGCCTGTGCTGAAGGACAGTGATGCCACGTGGCAGAGTCCCATGACGGGGACGGGATGAAAGCCAGGATGGCATCAGTACAGCTGCCTGGGGGGAGGCCCAGCCTGTGGTGCCCAATGTCCTCTCTGAGGAGCCGGAAGGAAGATCCTGACCTCCAGGCCCTGGCGCAGGTAGCTAGAGCTCCCTGATTGTCCCTCAGCCATCTTGGGTAATCCAGTTTTTATGCCCCTGCTCTATCAGAAATGCCCCATGGCGACTGGGGAAAGCCCTGCTCTTCATCTTCCAGAGCTTGAGTATGTGGAATCTGGAGATCCTTGAGAATGAGGAGCATGTAGGCTTCTGACTGCCCGCTCCTCACTGATTCTGCTCCTGGGCTGGGATTTCCCTGAAGCTTCCCTCCCTGTGGAGTGAGGTGAGAAACCCTGAAAACCATATGCCCAGCGGCCCCATTAGAGTGTGCAGTGATTTGGGAATATGGTTGTGCCCAAGAGGGCTCTGCAGAGCATCGCTATGGCCAAGGGCCCTGGGAGACGGGGCCTTTCCTATGACCTTGCTCCAGTTGGGCTCCCCTGTCATCCCTGGGTGATGGAACCAGCCAGCCAGGGGTGGGCTCAGTGTAAAATCTCACTCCTTACATATTCAGGGGACAAGGGAAGCCCTAGAAGCAGATTAAACACATACTATAAATAATGACAAAAATACTGCTATTCCTTCTTCATGGAATACTTGGATGACAGGTTCTTGTATGGTTGAATCTTTCTTGTCACACAGATCTCAGCCAAATGTTTATCTCATCAGAAAGGCCTTCTAATAACACCATGTAAAGTGTCCCCTAGCTCCTATGTATCCCCATGTAAAACGTCACTGTTCGCCACCACACTCTATGCTATTACCCATCCATAGCACTTTCCACTCTCTAGGCTAGTGTCCAGGAGAGTGGGCCATTGTATATGCAGTCACTGCTCTATCTGAAGTGCTCACAGCATGCCTAGGACACAGCTGGCACTCCATGAGTGAAGGAATACTATGCATGGGTGTGTGAAAGCAGAGAGATAAAAGCTGAGGGGAGGGGTGGGTGGGAGGGGAGAGGGCAGTGGAAGGTGAAGGAAGGGTGTCCTAGCCTGAGTCTTGGCTCCGGGTCCACTACAGAGATGCACTTGTATCTAAGCATGTGTGGCCAGACTGTTAGATAGGCCCAGTGGGAACGTGGTTTTGTGAGAAACTGAGGCATCTCCTGAGAAAAAGTACTCATCCTGAAGTCAAAGGTAGAAAGAGAAGAGTAAACTTGGTCCCAGGAACAATGCCTAGCTCGGGGATGTCCAACCTGCAGCCCAGGATGGCTATGCATGTGGCCTGACACAAAATCGTGAATTTACTTAAAACCTTTTTTTCTTCTTTGCTCATCAGTTTTCATTAGTGTTTATTCAATGTGTGGCCCAAGACAACTCTTCTTCCAGTGTGGCCCAGAGACACCAAAAGGGTGGAGAAGGGCAAAGTTAAGCTTAGCTCTCATTTGTCAGCTTCCAGTCCCTGTGTAGCCGCTCTGGGGAGTTAGACACAGCTATAGGGAAAACCTGAAATAAGTATTTCACTGTAAGTTCTCTAAAGCATTAAGCACAAAAAGCCCTTCTTTTATACCACGTGGAAAGTATAACGTGGGAGGGTGAGAGAGAAGGGAAAAGGCATTCCGAGGCAAGGAGCAGAGTCACCGTGGCAGAGCCTCCCTAGAACCCAAAGACCATGTCATATCCGCCGCAGTGGTGTCTGGCCAGAGAGTGTCATCCAACAGTGACAAAGGTGCCCAAGTGCCAGCCCCTGGCTCCACAAGCAATGCAGGTCTCGGTAGTAACAGCACCAGAAGGAGCTGGAGCAGGGGATGAGGGGCATCCAGAAGCTGTGCCGACTGAGGGATTCACTCCCTGGGAACTCGCAAAATAATTGGAAGGAACTCTGATGGGGTGGGTATGGGATGTGCATGTACTTTCTATAGGAAGCAGGAACTTGCCAAGTGGTGCCTAATTCTCACCAATTTTACCCCCTGGCCCAACATGGTCTGGGAAAATACAGGGCTTTGAGCTATGAGAGCGAGGGAGAAAGGTATATGCAAAAAAAAAAAAAAAAAAAATTAACAGAACCTTGTAAGAGTGAAAAATAGTCTGACAGTGACCAGAGGGGGAATTTCAGGGGAAAAGGGGAACGGTTTAGAGCAACAAGTATAAAGAACTCATGGAGAAAAACTATGGGGGGTGGAAATGGGAGGAAGGTGGGGAGGGCTGGGGTGGTGGGCTGGGGGTGGGGTAAAAGACAGAAAACTGTACAATATCAACAATTAAAAAATACTGATTAAAAAAAACTAACACAAAAAAAGTGAAAAATACAAGTTAGTAACTATTTTAAATATCAGTGTGGGTTTTAAAGGTGAGAAGCCACTCTGCATTGGAAACTTCCATCCAGAGATGCTAAGATGCAGCATCATTACGATTCTTTCACAAACACACCACTTCTGGAGCTGCCATTCTAAGGGGTATGATTAATGAGATCCTTTGACCAATAAGGCCACTTGTAAACTACAGAAATCCTCGAAGGGACTCATCAGTGCCCCATGCCTTCTGGAGGCATTTAACTACCCATCTGGAGGTTTCCCTGTCTCTAGACAATTATTTCACAACACGGAAGAAAAAATATTGCCTGAGGTTTTCAATGAGAATCAAATTCACTGGAGTCAATAAACATGTCCGATGACCTGTGGAAGCTGCCACAGGCGGCCGAACTTTGACCTCAGAGGGCTGCGCTTCCTTACATGAGAGAGCATGTGGGCGTGAACAAAACTCGTGTATTCCAGATGACAATGAATTCGATCTCCGAAACTGACTCGCTCAATATTTCTTGGTAAGAATAGACTTTTATTATAGGAGAGAGATTAAGAAAAACTGCCGGCTAGAAATATATTTTTAAATGTATACACATTACACTGTATTCCTCAAATTATTTAACTATTTTGACTTAGGAAGACTTGCATCTATTTTACAGGGATGGTCTCAAAATTGACTTTAACTCACTTCACGGAACAGGTCAATATACTTCAAAACAGATTGTGTTGTTTTATTTATACATGAAATGTGTAAACTAGTTTTGAATCTTGGCTCCATCACCTAAGAGCTGTGCTACCATGGACATGTTACTTAACTTTTCTAAGCCTGAGTTTCCTCATTTGTAAAATGAACTACACTTTTAAGATAAATCTTTCTTCTTTACTTGCACAGATGAGTATGGCCAATTCCCACCGACACATACACAGCCAATGGCCAGACTCACAGAACACAGCAAAATGGAGGGACAACAACCCCGTCTGGCTGCGGTCTGGAAGCCAGCTGCCACTTGAGGTGGACAGACACTGTCCGTGATCAACCCAGATCCTCTCGGATCCCTGGGACCCTGTGTGTCCCAACCCTGGCTTCTATGTGCCACACGTGTGACTCTTCTTCATAGGCAGACTTCAGGTACTGGAATAGCGTTATCTGACCTAGCAGAGAACAAAGAGTGCCTGAGAATTTATTTCTCTCCTGCCACCTCCACCTACCAGCACCCCCCATCAACCCACTGCCCCTTACGCTGTGACTGACTAACCAGTGTGCAAGGGTACAAAAGCCGACTTCCCCTGCTTTAGGTTGGGCTAATTCTGAGGCATAAAGTATACTTCAGAGCTCTCTTACAGAATCAAATTGAAGCTGTCCTCGGTGGCATATTGTCTAAAATCATACCCTGCCCTAGTTTCTTTTCAATTACCCTGAAAGCACTTCTGCAATAAGTCATTGTATCCAAACCTATGACCCTGCCTATTCTCACATTCTGACTCTTTAACCTCCATTCCTGGACCTTCGCTGTCTACCTAGTTCGTTCGTTCGTTCGTTCATTCATTCATTCATTCACTCTTATCAAATACCAGCTCAGAACCTAGTCTGGGCAAAGTGCTAGTTCTCATTTACACAGTAGAGCTAACATTCTGCCCTTTCTCCACCCCTCTCCACCTTTTGTTTGTCTCTTCTAGAGTTCCCAACACTCAACTGTATACCCCAGAAGGAAGGGAGAAGAGAACAGAAGAAAGAAAAGGAAGAGAAGAAAGGTTTGGAGTTAACTGAGTTCAAGCACACACACTGTGTTCTTAGGAACACACACACACACACACGTGCACACCATCAGCTCTGTCTCATCCTCTCACCTGTGGTAACATGCAAATTAGGAGCAGGATGTGGTCAATTTCTTTTGAGTTGTCAAGACATTCCTAATGCAACACTCACCCGCTGTTGGAGCTAAAACAAAGTTGGCCTTCGGTACCTCTTCATCTGTCAATTTTCAGCCCCACTTTCACTTAACTCACAGTCTCTTCACCATCTAACCAACACTGAAAGGGTATTTTATTGAAGGGAGGAGACAGAAAGTCCTGCAAGGATATGACAAGGTTTCTGGGATCCCCTGAGGTTCTTACAGAAATCTTGAAGTATTTTAAAAGGATTTCCCTGCATTATGCTAAGTGAAATAAGTCAGACAAAGACAAATACAAATACCATATAATCTGACTTATATACGGAATCTAAAAATGAAACAAAGCACAAAAACACCAAGCTCATAGGTACAGGGAACAGATTGGTGGTTGCCAGAGGTGGAGGGCGGGTTAAATGGGTAAAGATGGTCAAAATCACAAACTTCCGGTTACTGAATAAGTAAGTCCTGGGACGTGATATACGGAATGAATGACTATGGTAACTAGACTGCACTGCATAACTAAAAATTGCTAAGAGAGTAGATCTTAAAAGTTCTCATCACAAGGAAAAAAATTTTGTGTGTAATTACACATGGTAACAGTTTTGTGGTGATTATTCCACAACATATACAAATATCAATGCCATATATATGGCATTCTTATTGAGAAAAATATATGTGTATATTCTTCTCAGTAATAAAAAAGGACTGCCCTGGTCTACTATTTCAGAAACTCATTATGTTTCTCAGTGAGGAAAAAAACAGATTTTTTATACAAATTCTTTTTTAATGGTGGTTGCAAATGAACACCATTCTGTAAATAAATTCTCACTTGTCAAAATAAAAAATGTTACTTTGTAGTTCCATTATGTTGCCATTTTTGAGTAGGGTACCCACTGTAATTTGGGGTTTAAAGTTTCCAAAAGAACACTTTTCCAAGTCCTACCATATGGTGCATGATATCAGCATGCTGTTCATCTGGTTATGAATTTTTCCATTGTGCCAAGTATGTCTTGAAAAGGGGAGGGAGGCAACCAGCATTTAATAACTGCTGTGTGCCCAGCATGAGCTGTACTAAGCACTTTGTGTGTGTTTTGGATCAAGGAATGCAGTGTTTGGAGGAGGGGGCTCTAAACCAGGCAGACTGCCTGGCACTGAGTTTCAGTTCTGCACACTGTGTGTGTTACTTACCCTCTCTGTTCCCACAGTCTCCTCATATGTGAGATAGTAAAGGGATAATACTGCCTGTTTTATAGTTTCAGTGGTAACTAAATGAGGTAGTGCATGTAGAGCATTTAGTTCAGCTAATTATAGATTCTAGTGCTTGTTCTGTTTTGAAAAATTATCTCTTAGTTCTTTTTCTAATTGTTATATCTTTAAATAAGCCTCAAATTGCAAATTTCTTATGTTACAAAACATCTTTTTTCTGTATGAGCCTAAGGAAAAAATATGACAAATTCATGATGGTGATGTTCTGAGGCTAAAACATTTAGCCCATAATGTAGAGAAAATATTATATATTTACATTTTAAAAGAATAGCATAACCTCAGAGTTTTTAAACTAAGAGGTTGATATGGAGGGACCCTTCCTGTCTGTAGACTATTCGTATGTCATTTGCATTCGTTTGCTAGGGCTGCCACTAAAAACCACCACAGACTGGGGGCTCAAACAGGAGAAGTTTGTTGCCTCACAGTCTGGAGGATAGAAGTCCGAGATCGAGGTGTCCATGGGGCTGGCTTCTTCTGAGTCCTCTCTTGTGTGGCCTGTAGATAGCTATCTTTCCCGTGTGTCTTCACATAGTCTTCCTCCTGTACCTACATTCTAATTTCCTCTTTTTATGAGAACATCAGTCATATTGATATAGGGCCCACCCTAACGACCTAATTTTGACTTAGTTACCTCTTTAAAGACTTATTTCCAAATATATTCATATTCTGAGGCAAAGGGGCTTAGCAGTTCAACATACGAATTTCGAGGTGTCCACAATTCAGCTCCTAATGTCCGTTATTAGTAACATCGGTAGCACCAACTCTAGCCAGTCACCACTCTTTTTATTTTACACATCTATTGTGTAGTTATTCCCACTCACTTCCTTTCTGGAAAAGCGGATGGGCCTACAGGTTTTACAGTGAAGTGAGGTTGAGCGTAAAGCTGAGTGTAAGTGAAGACACAACAGCCACACCATGTCTAAGAGAGCCTTAAATGCATGAGCTGCCAGAGAAGGAGTATAGGAGCTAAGACTACAGTGATGATGAACTCATTCACTGAAGTGATTAGCAATTTCTTCGCTCTGATTTGTTTCGATGGATCTGCGATGTACACGTCATTTGTATCAATCACTTGCTTAGTTCTCATACACTCTAGTTTCTAAAAACCGAAGAACAAAGTACTACATTGTCTTACAGAAAAGCAGAACCCCTGTGAGACTCAATCAGTTATGACAAGTGAGGACTAGAGAGCAAAGAGCCTGGCTTTTGAAATGATGTCTTCCTCCGTGGAGGTGTAAGGAGCTAGGCGGACTTTGCTTGCCACAGGACAGCTGGAAGTAGATGTAATATTGAAATTTTTCACTGAGTGATTCCACCTATGGCCCAATTTACTGTGTCTCACAAGGAGTTCGTTGTACAAAGCAACTTCTCCTCCATTAAGACTTAACAGTCTAGCTATGGGGAGAAAAAACTTTCATGAAACTAGGCAACCTAAGCTGAAAAGTCTTTCAACACTTCAGGCACATCTCCATTCTCTTTACTTACAACTAAATTATTTTTGCCAATCTCAACAGAAGCAAGACTTTCTTAGATTCTGAGTTAAGATTGTTACTCATTTTGGGGGTGGGGGGGACGCCTAACTCTACAAACTGTGAAATACTTTCGGAAGTCTTTTACTATGTCAAAATAAGTTCTGTGTTTCTATCTCTCAGCTTTCAATTATTTATTTGAATAATCATTAAGTAGGTATAAACATCTTATTCACACAAGTCAGAAGCAGTGTTTGTGACAACACATCAAGCCAAAGCTTAGTCCACAGCTCATGCCTCCCCGCCACGCCCAGAGAATTCAAGGTATTCCGGGTCAATAATTTGCATTAGTACCTCTCCAAATTATTACCAGATTTCATTAAAGCAAAAATTGTAGCAATGTATATCTAAGGTTGATATTTTTGTGATTACACTGCGCTAATGCTCTTGAGATTCAAATTTGGGGCAATAGAACAATGCAGTCACACTGGATTTAGGCCTGTCTCCAATACTCCAGAAGTTTCTTTCATATTTTCACACTACTAACGGGCTGAAGTTCTCCACTGACTTAATTCTACAAGACCTCAGACCAAAACTTTCCTTTTCTTCCCCCCTTTTTTAATTCCAGAACTCAAGTCTCTGTTCTTTACCACCGCCAAGTGTGCCTGCATGACTGTCTCTGGCTCTGTCCTCACCGAGATGCTTCCGCTGGGGGACTGTTGATGTCCCGCTTGGGCCATCGGTGTTTTAGTTAGTGCTTCAATGGATCTGCCATTGCTCACAAACAATTGCTGAGGTAAAACAGCGTGATCTCTTAGTTCCTGAGAGATTTTTGTGGTTTTAGGGAAAAATGTCAAAGCCACAGTGAATTATAATGAATAGAAGACTCTGATAAAAGAAAACTACCCCCTGCTGTGAAAAACTAGGAGAGAAGTTAACCATTACAGAATAGCAATTTTGCAGGAAATTATGTCACTGATACAGAAGTTATTGGTTAACTGCACTCCGGTTTCTGGATTAATGGAAAGAGCTGCTTTAGTGAACTATCATGTTCTAATATCATTCAGAGTTTGCCCATTCTAATTTAAAAAGTTTTTTTTTTCAGGCTTATAAGACCATGGCTAGCATAGGAAGTAGACAACTTAATTAAGTCTAGGTACCCTAATGTTTTCGACCCACTTATATTGATTTCTAATTTAATGATAAACTAACTCCAGAAGTGTCAATGATTGCACAACATAACATTTTTTAACCCTCAGTTTTATGACCTATTTGATCATTTCCTGATGACATTTTCAGATTTCGTAATGAACCCATACTGGATGTGAATTTGAAAAGCTCTTTTAAAAACATCTGTGTAAACAAATGAAAAGGCTTTAAGAACATTTAAGGTAAAATGCAGCAAATCTGTATCTGATAAGAACCCAGCACCCCCTGTACCCAGACTGATTTTTCCCACAAGAAATTTTAGCCTGAATTCAGGAGACAAATGACAAAACAAGATAATATCAGGAATTTGCTCAAGTCCGAAGAAGGAGGACGGGAAGGAAGAAACTAAACACGGCATTACACTTACTCCATAATGCACATGTCTGTCACATCTTCATAGCTCTGAAGTCAGGATGTGCCTTACGGTCTTACACTTGTCCTTGACCAGTTGGAGTCTTTCAAGAGCAAGTAAGAAGCACCTGGCCATACGATTCTCGTTGCCACACTTGAGCCAGGGTACGTGCATGGTAAGTACTTCATTTGTGAACTTTCATTGACTAGTTTTTTTAAATCCTTACCCAAGGATATATTTGTTTATTTTTTATTTTTTAATCTTTACTGTATTTTTTCCATTACCATTTAGTCCCCTTATACTCCATTCTCACAGTAATCACCACACTGCCATCCATGTCCATGAGTTCTTTTTCCTTTTTGCTCAATCCCTCCACCCCAAACAGCATCCCCTTGCTGTCATCCTGCTCTTCATCTATGAGTCTGTCCCCATTTTCCTTGTTAGTTCAGTTTGTTCATTATATTTCACATATGACTGAAGTTATACGGTATTCATCTTTCTCTGACTGGCTTATTTCACTTAGCATAGTGTTCTTCAGGGCCATCCATGGGTAAAATTTTCTTCTTTCTTATGGCTGAGTAGTATTCCATTGTGTAAATGTCCCATAGTTGTTTTATCCACTCATCTGATGGACATTTGGGCTGCTTCCATATCTTGGTGATTATAAATAATGCTACAATGAACATAAGCATACTTATGTTCTTTCAAATAAGTGTTTTGGGTTCCTTCAGGTACATTCCCAGAAGTGGGATTGCTGGGTTGAAAGGCAGATCCATTTTTAATTTTTTGAGCTATCTCCATACTGCTTTCCACAGTGGCTGCACCAATCTGCATTCCCACCAACAATGCAAAAATGTTCCTCTTTCTCCACATCCTCACCTTGTTGTTTGTTGATTTATTGATGATAGCCATTCTGACATGTGTGAGATGATATCTCATTGTGCTTTTAGTTTGCATTTCTCTGATGATTAGTGATGTTGAGCATCTTTCCATACATCTATTGGCCACCTATATGTCCTCTTTGGTAAAGTGTCTATTCAGGTTCTTTGACCATTTTTAATAAGGCTGTTTGGTTTTTTTGGTGTTAAGTTTTGTAAGTTCTTTGTAAATTTTGGATATTAACACCTTATCAGATGTATTGGCGAAAATGTTCTCTCATTCTGTGGGTTGTTTTTTTATTTTGTTGATGATTTCCTTTGCTGTGCAAAAACTTTTTAGTTTGATATAGTCCCATTTCTTTATTTTTTTGTTTTGTTTTTTTTCCCTTGCCTGGGGAGATATAGCTGATAAAATATTGTGATGAGCAAAGTCTGAGATTTTGTTGCTATATTTTCTATAGTATTTATGGTTTGGGGTATAACATTTAAGTCTTTGATCCATTTTGAATTTATTCTTGTACGTGTTGTAAGATGTTCTAGTTTCATTTTTCTGCATGTATCTATCCAATTTTCCCAACACCATTTATTGAATAAACTATCTTTCACCTATTGTATGTGTTTGCTTCCTCTGTTGACTATTAATTCACTATAAAGGTGTGGGTTTGTTTCTGGATTCTCTATTCTGTTCCATTGATCTGTGTGTCTGTTTTTATGCCAGTACCATGTTGTTTTGATTACTATGGCCTTAGTTTCATATTAGGTAGTGTGGTTCCTCCAACTTTGTTCTTCTTTCTCAGGATCGCTGGTGCTATGCAGGGCCTTTTGTGGTTCCATATAAATTTTTGAAATATTTGTTCTAGTTCTGTGAAATATGCCATTGGAATCTTGATAGGAATTGCATTGAATCTATAGATTGCTTTGGGTAGTAGAAACATTTTAATGATATTAATTCTTCCTATCCATGAACATGGTATGTGCTTCCACTTATTTGTATCTTCTTTCTTCAGTGTCTCATAATTTTCCAAGAACAGGTCTTTTACATCCTTGGTTAAGTTTATTTGTATTTTTTTAAGGAATTGTGAATGGGATTATTTTCTTAATTTCCCTTTCTGTTAGTTTGTTATTGGCATGTAAAAGTGCAACTGATTTCTGGATATTAACATTGTATCCTGATACTTTTCTGAGTTTATCAATCAGTTCTAGTAGTTTCTTGCTGGAATCTCTGGGGTTCTCTATGTACAGTATCATGTCATCTGAAAATAATGGCAGTTTTACTTCTTTCTTGCTAATTTAGATGCCTTTTATTTCTTCTTCTTGTCTGATTGCTGTGGCTAAGACTTCCAGTATCATGTTGAACAAGAGAGATGAAAGCAGACATCCATATGTTGTTCCCAACCTTAAGGGGAATGCTTTAGTTTTTACCCATTGAATATGATGCTGGCAGTGAGTTTGTCATATATGGCCTTTACTATGTTTAGGTATGTTCCCTCTAATCCCACTTTGCCAAGAGTTTTTATCATAAATGGTGCTGGATTTTATTGTATGCTTTTTCTGTATCTATTGATATGATCATGTGGCTTTTATCCTTCATTTTGTTTATGTGGGGAATCACATTTATTGTTTCGTGAATGTTGGACCAAACTTGCATTCCCAAAATAAATCCCACTTGGTCATGGTGTATGATCTTTTTGATGAATTGCTGTATTTGGTTTGCTAATATTTTGTTGAGAATTGTAGCATCTATGTTCAATCAGTATATTGGCCTATAACAAATGAAAATGAGGATACAATAATCCAAAATTTGTGGAACACAGGGAAAGCAATCCTAGGAGAGAAATTCATAGCATTACATGCCTATCTCAAAAAAAAAAAAAAAAAAAAAAAAAACAAGAAATAACTCAAATATACAATCTAACTTTACTCTTAAAAGAACTTGAAAAAGACTAACAAACCAAGCCCAAAGTGAGTAGAAGGAAGGAAATAATAAATATCAGAGCAGAAATAAATGAAATAGGGTCTAAAAAATGATACAAAAGATCAATGAATCCAAGAGCTGTTTCTTTGAAAAGATAAACAAGGCTGACAAACTTTTAATCAGGCTCTTCAAGAAAAAAAAGAGAAACGAACCAAATAAACAAAATCAGAAGTGAAAGAGAAGTAACAACTGACACCAAAGAAATACAAAAGATTGTAAGAAAATATTATGAACAACTACATGCCAAGAAATTGCACAACCTGGGCCAAAGGGATAAATTTCTAAAAATGTACAATCTTTCAAAACTAAATGAGGAAGAATCAGAGAATATGAATAGATAGATTACGCCTAGTGAAATTGAAGCAGTAATCAAAAAACTCCCAACAAACAAAACCCCTAGACCAGATGGCTTCACAGGCGAATGTTACCAAACATTCTAAGAAGAACTAACACCTCTCCTTCTCAAACTATTTCATAAAATTCAAGAGGAGGGAAGGCTCCCAAACTCATTTTACATGGCCACCATTATCCTAATTCCAAAACTAGAAAAAGACACTGCAAAGAAAGAAAATTATAGTTCATTGACTTCTAAAATAAAATTCTCCTGGTGTTGAGTCATATGGGACAACTGTAATAGAATAACAATAAAAAAATTAAAAATTAAATTAAAGTTAATAAAATAAAGTAAGATAAAATAAAACAATTCTTAAAGATTATACCATGACTTAGCATTGAAACGAAGATCAGTTTTAGGAGTGCCTTAACCAATATTTTGTCTACATTTTTCCATTTATGTACAAGAATGTGATACAATAAAAACCTGTGTCTAAGTAAGTTGAAAAGAGCACTTTTAATAAGTATAAAATTTAAGTTATAAGAAAGCATTCTGTCATCATTTATTTCAAATTTTTTTCTTTGTTCAGGGTACATAACATAATGGTGCATTTGTAATCAGAGATATCTTAGATTGGAAGTAATAGTATCACTCCATTGTGTAGAGTCAGTATTCATAAATCTGTTCTACAGCATTATACCGATAGCTGGAACCCTCCTCCCCCCAACACACACACCCACGGACTTGATCTTCCCTGACAAGTCTATGCCCTACCTGCCACCATTATTTCTCCATCTCCAAAACCAGAGTCTCACAGGAAAGGGGGAGGCAAAGTCAGAGGCTGCTTTGTCAGGATCCAGCCATCATCTTCCACTCTCACAGCCAAGTTTGATTATCAGATATTATGGAAATCAAAAGTTTACCTGGTGTAAAAACTAGCACTAGGATATTAACCAATAAACTATTACATTTCAGGTCATAACCAGATTACCAAAGATTGATTTTATTGTTGCAGGAAAGAGTAACATAGTTTAGAAATATTCCAAACAAGAGGGGTTGAAACACAAATGGGCTCTAGCTAACCCCCCATCAGGCTACATCTGGAGCCCATTCCCTGCACTTTCTCGTAAGTTTGAATTAATGACATCTTGTATCATAATTTGGATCCTATGAGATCCGTCCTTACACTTGAGGGTTATGTTAAAGAGGTATGGATACATCTCTCTCAAAAGGTTCAAAGCTTCACTTCAATGTTTGGTAAACCGGAGAAGGTCTAGAACATTTCCAACCTTCATGGAAAAAGTGAAGTTAAATTCTTCTCACACTATCCTACATGATTCCCACTTAAGCATAACTTCCCATTGTGTTGGCAGAGAAGGTAGAAAATACAGTGGTTTATGCTAGGACAGGCTTGTTTTAGAAAAGGGAAATGGTAAAATTTAACAAATAGCGTATCATGTCATACAAGGCTTTACTTTATTTAACTCTATATCTCCTAATCTAAATTACTTTAAAGTGAATTTTTATCAAATTTACTATATCATGTGTAGCTATTGTCTCCAATCAAGCATATTATAATAAGAAGTATGTGCACATGTATTTTTTAAAGCATTCAGATGTGCACTTATTAAGGCCATCTTCACAAGCCAAATTTTGAACACTTTGACAGACACTAAATCTTTATGAAAAGAAAAAACGCTGTCTTATACTAAACACCTCAACACACCTGTAGATAGTATATAAAGATGCAACTGTACCAACAGTCAAATGCCACCACCATATACCATGTGTTTTCTTCAAACGAAAGGATGTTAGTTTTAATACCTTTATTCTGAGTTCTTTCAAACAACTCTGCACTGCAGCAATCCTTTTTCTACAGGTGCTTACACTACTGATCTCAAAAAGTATAACCAACAAAATGAATGCAGTCACAGGTGGGCACGAGCTCAGATCATAAGAATGGAGACGTGGTTAGATTCATAATGTAATTTAGTCGTGATGGTTTATTTTCTGTGTCGACTTGACTGGGCCAGATTACACATTATTTCTGGGTGTCTGTGAGGGTGTTTCCAGATGAAATTTACTTTTGAATCAGTGAACTCAGTAAACTGTTATCTTTGGTGTGGGTGGACATTGTCTAATCATTTGAGGGCCTAATTTTAAGTAAGGCAGAAAAGTAACAAACAAACTAACAGAACAAACAAAAACAAACTCATAGATACAGACAACAGTGTGGTGGTTACCAGAGGAGAAGGAGGTGAAGGGAGGGCAAATTGGATAGAAGGGGTCAAATATATGGTAACAGAAGGAAAGTAGACTTTGGGTGGTGAACACTTAATCAAATACACAGATATCAAATTTATAATATTGTACACCTGAGATTTATACAATGTTATTAACCAATGTTGCCTTGTTAAATTTAATGTTTTTTAAAGGCCAAGAAATCCCCGTGTGTTTTGTGTGTGTGTGTGTGTGTGTGTGTGTGTGTGTGTGTGTGTTTTGTTGTTTTTTGCTGCCTCACTGTTGAGCAGAAACATCTTCTCTCCCTCTCCTGCCCTCAGACTGGCATTCACACCACCGGCCACCTGGTTCTCAGGCCACAGACTCAGAATGAAGGGCACCACGAGCTTTCCTGGATCTCCAGCTTGCAGAGGGCGGACTGTGGGACTTAGCCTTCACAACCATGTGGGCCAATTTCTCCTAATAAATCTCCTTTTATCCTCCTGCTCTGTTTCTGTGAGAAATCCTGATTAATATACTAGCTGTGTTTCTAATTTCTAGATTTGAAATTCCCTGCATCATTTCTTCCTAACAAACATGTATTAAAAGAGTTGATATATAAATAAGCAAGCATAGGAATAGTGCTCCCTCCCATGGCCAAATCTCTTGAACATTTTCTAACAGGAAAGCTATCTCTTGCAGCCCCCAGTGGACCATGTGCCCAGACTCTGGAGAGGCCCACTTACAGAGCAGACAGGTGCTGTGTGTAAACAAGAACACAATTCTAAAAGTTGGGCTTTCGGTTTTGGATAATGGACACTAATAAATCAGGACACATGTTTAAGTCAGAAAAACAGGAAGAAAAATGAAACATAAGTCAGTGCTAGAGTCTGGTAACATTAGATTTGCACTTTTTAATATCTACCATGTGTGAAGAAAATGTCTTTCTACACTTAAAGGGGACATGCCATATAAGGGGAAATGTGGCCTTGAGGCATGTGGATTCTTATTATTGTTATAAAATACAGGGGTTCTCACTCTGGAGTGATGTTACTCCCCAGAAGAGAGTGGCAACCTCTGGAGACATTTTTGGTGCCACAGGCCGGGAGAGGGGTGCTACTGGGACCTTGGGGGTAGAGGTCAGGGATGCCGCTAAACATCCCGCAAGGCACAGGACAGCCCTCCCCCCAACCACCACTCAGCTGGCCCAACATATCAATAGAGCTGAGGTTAAACACTCTGTTGGAGAACATTCTATTATCGTTGTCATTCATACGCAGATGCAAGCCTTCAGCTTGGAAATTGTTCTTATTACACGCAAAACTAAATACAGTTTGACAAAATTCCAGTAATAAAGGCAGCAGTTCAGGAAGGATGATTCTTAACTCAGTCTCACGTCTGACTATGTTCTTTCAGATTACATATTTTGTCTTCTACTGCGATACATTTACAATGCTTAGTCATTGTTTTCAAAATAGAAGATATATTTGAGTGTTTTGGTTGATAGCCACCACAAGATATAAATTCAGATATTCTTGTCCCTTGAGGAAATACAAAGAAAGTGAAATTGTTCAAATTAACTTCAGGTGGGTCTGAAATGTTTTCATTAGAAAACCATGCCTGCTGGTGATGGGTACATTGAGAGTGGGAGAAAAGACAGAGAAGAGGCTGTGACATGGTCGTTGTCCCTCTAGCAACCAAAGAAAAGCCATTCTTTTAGGACCAGGACCCCCAGCCCGGGGTTTTGAATCCCTAAGTTCTATGACAGTAAGAAGAGTCTGAATGCTAATTTCAACATTTCAGAAATGATCTAATAACAAACAAACATTTATATGCAAGAAAACTTATTAGACTAAGTGAAATGAAAAATTCAGTGTGTAGACATTTATATTACATACGAGTTCACTTTACCTGATGTAATATTTTAGAAGTGTCTAGATCCTTTGGGAAAAAATAATACGAAGAGTCTTTTATGGTTGAACGAAAGTTGGAAACTATTGCCTTGAGGAAACCTAGCCATTGAGATGAATAAATATGGGAATTTAAAACCAAATACAATATGGCACCAACTTTTTTCTTCCATTTCATTACTTACAGTGCCTAGTATGACACTTGATATACAATGATGAACTCAACCAATAGTCCAGCTGAAGCCAGAACTTTGAAAAGGAGTAGGAGGTGCTGGCAGGAGTAAGAAAGCCCCAGGGGAAATGAGAGATGGATGATGGACCAGACTTCCAAACTCATCTCAGGGAACCTCCTCCCACATCGACCCCTCAACCCTGCGGAGCTGCATTTTATTAGGGGCCTTATGGGTTATTTCCTTGTGGAGCTTAATGAAAATCAGAGCTACAGTAACTCCTAGTGCCCTCATAATCAGTACTCTACCACCACGGTCAAAAGCAGTGTGCTTTCAGGGTAACTCCACTATTTCATCTGGGATGCCTACTGTTTGAGCCAGCACACACTAAGCACAGACAAAGGACCCAACCCCTCAATCGTCTTCACTGGTTCCTCCTTCGCCCTCCAAGGGTTGGCTGGTTGTCTTGGGGACTGTGATCTGAACCCATTTTTTTTCTCTCCCACACTCCTCCTAGGCAATCTCCTGTACTCCCATGGCCTCAACAAAGCCCACATTGATGTATCTAGCCTAGACTTCCTTCCAAGCTCCAACCAGAATATCTGTTTATTCAGTTAGATATTTATATGGCAATCTCAAACTCAATAGGTCCAAAATAGAATTCCCAACTTTCCTCTACACAACCTCTTCCTCCAGCTTCTCCGAACTCACCACTAGTACCATAATTTACAATGTTGCTTCTCTCACAATTGTGGATTTCATCTTTACATTTTATTATTTAATTAATTGTGTCCCAAAACTCATATTTTGAAGTCCAGACCCCTGTGCCTCAGAATGTGACTGTACAGAGTGGAGCAAAACAGGTTTACAGTGGTCGGTATGGAAAATAATACAACGATTACTAATAATATAAGAATAACTCTACCTCACATACTCACAACTGTAAACCTACCTTGCCCCATCCTGTACTTTGATATATGACCTTTACAGAGGCAACTAAGCTTAAAGTGCAGTCCTTAGAGTGGGCCGTATCCAACCTAACAGGTGTCCTAATAAAGAGAGAAGAGTGGGCCGTGCAGAGGAACAGCGAGGATGTGCGCGTGCAGGGGGCGGGGAATAGAAAGGCCCCGTGAGGGCAGAGCAAGCCAAGGAGAGAGGCCTTGGGGGAAACCGAACCTCCCAGCACCTTGGCCGTGGGCTTCTAACCTCCAGAACTACGAGAAAATAAATTTCTGCTGTTTAAGCCACTCAGTCTGTAAAAAGTTTTACGGTAGCTCTGGCAAACTAAAACACCTTCTTCCTCTCACCAATCACCGAGTCCTACCCACTCTACTTCCTAAATATTCCATCCTCTCCACGTCCATCTCAGCTTCCCTCAGCCAATCCCCATTAGATCTTTTATGGATACTTCCCATTGGTCAGCCTGCTTTCACTTTCAGCCTGTGCAATCCAGTCCCCAAAGAGAGGCCAGAGTGATCACTTAAAAACTAAGATGGAATCCTTTCCCTTACTTTAAAACCCTTCAATAGTTTTCCCATTTCTCAAAAGATCAAGTCAAAAATCTTTAACTTGGCTGACAAAGCCCAGCATGATCTGGCCCCTGCCTACCCCTCTGGCCTCATGTAGAATCACCTGAGCTTTCATCCACCACGCCCCGGACACAGCCACCTCTGCTAGTTCCTACCATGACCAAGAGCACTGGTCTTCCCACACATGTTTTCCTTTGTTGAAAAATTTTCTTAGCTCCTCGTCTTTATTTGGCCAATGCTTATGCCTCCTGGTCTCAGCCAAACCCTCTCTTCCTAGGAAAGGCTCTCCCTGGCCTCCCGTGTTGGTTCACCTCTGATAAGTGCTCAAGGAGTCCTGCACTGGTCTTTCACAGTACTCTTCACAATGAAATCTAACAATTATCTGTGTAATCATGTTTTCAATGTCTGCCTCTGACAGTAAGCTACTTAAGGCTAATATCACTTCTGTATTTTTTGTCTTCCTAGGGCCAAATACAGTGCCTGGCACATGTCTGTTGAAGGGATGGAAAACGACCAGAACACAGGGTTACTTTCAAGCAATGCATCTGAGGCTCCAAAGGAAGACACTTTCCTTCTCCTAAAGGCCGCAAATACTTTGAGACAAGGATTGGATTTGAATTCTGAAGCCAAATATTAAAGAGCCATAAAGGCCAGAACTTAACAGCAAGTTAAGCTAGAGAAAAACATGAAACTAGAATATGTTTTATTTGCTTCAGATCTGTGTCACTGTATTTCCTGACACTATAAAATAGTTTGGTACCTTAAGTGACTGCAGATTATACACTATCTCTTAAGAGAGTAGAGCTGGGCTGGAATAAGAGGTTTGAGGATATCAGTAAAGATCTAAAAGGAGGTATTTGGGAGAAATGAAAGCGGACTAAGGGAGGGCAAGTAAAATAATTGGCAGGCAGTAGTGAGGACAGAGCTGAGCCATAAATCTTATGGGCCAACAATCAAGTATAATTTAAGCTACATTAAGGCAGTATATGAATTTCCTAGGGCTGCCATAACAAAGCACCACAAACTGGGTGGCTTAAAGCAGCAGAACATTATTCTTTCACAGTTGTGGAGGCTGGAAGACCAAAATCAAGATGTCAGCAAGACCGCGCTCCATCTGAAGGCTCTACGGGGAATTCTTCCTCCCTTCCCTTGGCTTCTGTTGGCTTGTGGCAGTATCACTCCCATCTCGGCTTCCACCTTCACATAGTGTTCTTCTGTTTGGGTCTGTGTCCACATCTCCCTCTCCTTTCCCTGATAAAGAAATTGATCGCTGAATTTAGGGTGCACCCTAAATCTGAGATGACTTCATCTCTTGAGATTCTTACCCAGTGAAATCTGCAAAGACTCTACATTCAAATAAAGTCACATTCTGAAGTTCTGGTGAACATAAATTTGGGGGGCCACTATTCAACTCACTACTGACAGAAATTTTGTTTCATTCATTCCTCTATCCCTAGAAATTAAAATAATACTTATTACAGAGTCCATCCCTAATACATAGTGGTGAAATAAATGACTGCATTCATAAATAAACAAAAGACATGCAGAAGAATTGAGGGTGGTAAGGCGTGTAGGTGCTTCCACCAAGATAGGGCTCAGCACCAAAGCTGGTTACCAGATAGACCATCTGGTGCAAATTCCAAAGTGAGTCATTGGAGAAGCCATTACACAACTCTTGGACCTCTCACCCAAATTTAAATTATGAAAGAATTGAAAAACTGAAGATACAGGGGAAGGTATTACATGAAAGATTTGGGAGAGACTCTGCTGCGGAAATTCCACCAACCACCACGACCATCAAGAGAAAGTCCAGTGAGAACTTCCTAAGACCACTCCGGGAGTTCGAAGAGGTCTCAGACCCACATCTGAGCAAAGGACAGCAGCTCCATGCCAGAGACGTAACTGCACTCCTTCTAAGAATGAATGAATCCTGGGGTACAAGTCTGAAATTGCAATATTGGTCTGGAGCTGTTTTTAAAAGGATACTGCCCAAGAGAGCAGTATGTCAGGAAAAGAGGAACCTAGTTATTTGGGGCAAAAAGGGGGATGAATCTGAAAGAGATCAGGAGGGTCACTGCCCACATCAGAGGAGCGGTCACTAGATGAGCACAGGTTGGAGGTGGGGTGGGGGGCAGCTGACGGAGGCAGGGGTGGGAGGGAGGACTTCTGGAGAACCCATGAACAAGCCCAGAATGAAACCAGCTTTAAAATTTGCCTACCACGAGAGAGCATGATGCCGTTTAAAAAAAAAAAAAAAAAAAGTTTGGTTCATCCTTACAAACAAAGTCAAAACCAGCAGCCATGGAGTAAGAAAGGCAGAGGGAGGAGGGGTGGGGAGACTGCCGGGAGCCTCTACCCACACCGAAAATTCCTGTTTGCCTCCAGGCCCAACAAGGGCAGAGGACCAAGTCTTTCCTTCAAACGAAGATTGAAGTGGCGATTAGTATATTGGATCTGACACTGCAGATTACTAAACTGAAATTAGCACATAGAGTGATGTTTTCAATTACTGAATTGAGACCAGAGTGAACATAAGACTGAGATGCTAGAAAAGTCATGGAAACTGTCCAACTTTTCAAGAGGCGGAAGGCCTAGCCCCACTCAACCGGATTAAAGAGACAAAACCAAAATGTCTCCTGTGATTATACCTCATGAGTGCTACACGTTCAGGTACCAGTCAGGCTGGTTTTAGAGGATCAGTTACATAATCCAGGTTGCACAGAGAAAGAAGAGGATCCAGAAAGGGTCTGATGGGAGAATACAATGGTTGTGGGTATAAAGTCTCCAGGAGGCTATGGTCAAAGTTCGTTATAACATTTCTGAGATAAAACAGTTCTGGGTGAGAACACAATGCAGACTATGAGGCTGGGATTAGGTAACCAATGTGCTTTGGAGCTCAAAAGATAAGAAAGAAATTGAAGAACATTAAGGTTAAATTGTTATACAGGTGCAGAAATCTTCCAGGATCCTGTCATGGCCTGCGATAGAAACAAAGATGATTATCCAGATCCCATTCCCTACCACCCTACCACAACTGCTCCTATCAAAAATCACCAGTAAACTCCACAATGTCATGTCCAACACAGGCAATTCTCAATTCACATCTTACCTATCAATAGCATTTGACATAATAGATCATTTTCTCATTCTCGAAACACTGTCTTTGCAGGGTGTCAAAGATCCCACCCTCCCTAATTTTACTTCTCTTTCCTGGCCTCTCCCTCTCAGATTCTTGTGGTGGGTCCATCTCCTCTCTTGAACCATTAAATGTTGGAGGGTCTAGAGCTCAATCATGGGAACCTTTCTCTTGGTTGTCTCACTTCTTAAGAAATCTTATGCAATCCGATGGCTTCAAATACTTCTGTATAGTCCAAAATGTACATCTCTAGCTCCAAAATTTCCCCCAAACTTCAGACTGATTTTTTTCACAGCTATGCTTAGTAGAGCTCTCAAGTTTAACACGTCCAGGATCAAACACATGCCAGAACCTGCTCTTCATCTAAACTTGCTCCTCTCCAAACTCCCTATTTCAGTAGATGGCCCAGTTGTTGCACCCACAACTTCAGAGTTAACTTCTAGACCTCTTTACTTACGTCCCATCAGCAATTGTTTTCAACTCAGCCTTCAATATATAGCACCAAGCCCATCCTGTCTCCTCTTCTCCATCACCTCCACCGCAGCCCAAACCATGCTCATCATCTCCCTGCTTCCACACCTGCCTTCCTGTAATCTCTTCCCCACATAACAAGAACCATCCATTTAAACATAAACCATGGAACTGCATGAAACTTCACAGAGAACCCCAAGCAACGTGGTATTGCTGGGGGATGAATGTGAGTGAGGGAAGCAGAGAGGGTTTGATGAATCTGAGAGCAGAGACCCCCAGCCATGCAGGACCCAGCGTGCTGAACCAATGAGTAGCTTGTCTTTCTATAGTTATATCTTCACCACTCACCCTCACTTTGTAGAGCAGCTTTTGGAAAATCCCACCCTGCCCTGCTTGTGCTCAGAGAACAGAAGGAAAGGGGCTTGTTTTTGCTTTGTACCTCAGAAGGCTCAAGAGCAAACGTGAGAGTTTCAGGGCTGGGCTTGGTGGGGGCAGCAAGAATCCAGTGAGAAAACCCTTATGGGGAGGTGGGACACTAAAGGCACTATACTCCCTTCTTAAATGTGGTCCTAGGAACACAGCTCTGGAGCCCAGAAGGACTTGCGGTTTGGTAAATGTTATTACGAAAGGTTATGTAAACTACATTATTTATGTTATGTAGTCTTTTGTATATATCAAATATTGCATAATAAAATTACACATAACCCATGTTACATATGTAACATAAGCATGTAATAAGGTGTGACAACATGAACACCCTGAACCCACTGCACAACGTAAGAACTAGAACATTACAATAATGTTCTTCCCAAACACAAGCCCAGCCAAACCTTCAATCTCGGAGATGACCACTCATCTAAATTTTGTTTACCAATCCCTGGCTAAAACATGCTTATCTCACATTAGTTTATTCTTTAAATAATGTGCTTTAGTTTGTTTTTGCGGGAATAACATAAAAATGGTAGTAGTATATGGTATAGAGTCATCTGGGGTTTTTTTCAGTCATCATTTTTTTCATGTTTAGCTTTCAAAGTGAAGCAGGTCCTTTGTAGACTTAACCAACCAATTTAATCTGACTTTCTGACTGTAATATGGAAGAGCAGAACCATCAGATCCCGAGTCCTCACTTTCTGTTGACGAAAAAGTATTTGCATTGCTAGGGTCTGAGTGCTTGGTCTAACTTGTTGGCTTTCCTTTGTCCATTTCCATGTAGTCAGACTGTAATGCTACCTGTACAGTCAGATCTCTTATCCCCCAGGTTTCTGCATTTGTGCAGGGGAAGCCCTTCCATGAGTGACCTCAAGACACTTCCTACTCTCCTTCACCAAGTTTTGTGCCTGTCTCTGGGACACCTCTTGCTGTAGCCTTTTATGTCCACACCAGTCTTCGGAAACTATTTTCTTCCTTCTGTGTCCTTCAGTGAATAACGAGAGTCCTCAGAGCACAGCCTGAGGAAAGCCCTTAGAGTGACTCTTTGGTGGTCTGGGGACAGGGCGGAAGGAAGGACCTGACCTGACCCCTCTTGTGTGTTCTGAGGAACATAGGTCTCGGATTAGTTTCCTAGGACTCTGTGACACATTGCCACAAATTTGGTGACTAGAAATGGTAGAAATGTATTTTCTCATAGTCCTGGAGGCTGGAAGTCTGAAAGCAAGGTATGGTCAAGGCCACACTCCAGAGGCGTCAGGAAGGGGAAGTCCACAGCGCTCTTCGGCTTGTATTTGTATCACTCCAGCCTTTTTCTCTTTCTTCCCGTGGCCTTGGGTTCTGTGGATGCCACGTGTCTTCTCCTTTTCTGTCTCTTGTAAGGAAACCTGTGGTTGGATTTGGGGTCCACCCTAATCAATACAGGATGATCTCATCTCAAGATCCTCTACTTAATTACCTTTATTCGGAAAGAGACTCACATTCTGAGGTTCCACGTGGACATATCAGAGGGATTATTTACCTTGCTGGAGACCTGCAGATGCTGCTAAAAGAAAATGTCCTGTGGTTAAATAAGTTTTTAAAATATTCTTATCTGTAGCTGCCTCAGAGCATCACACAATTTATCAGTATATTGGAGACTGGAGCCCTCTGTGTGTGCATGTGCTAATGACTATCACACTGTTTTGGGAAGTGTTGTTAGGGACTACACATTTCTCTAGGACATGGTCAAATTAGCATGTTGTAACTGGCAGGGTCCTAGATGGAGTGTGCGGAGTGATTTCCAAAGCATCAGGAAGATCTCCTCCTCCATGCCTGCTGGCCTGGTCAGTGCTACCTCAGATTCCTTAGATGAGAAAGCCGTTTAGCCTACATTGAAGGAAAATCTATGATACAAATGCATTGAGGCATATCTCCATGCTAAGATATGAATGACTAATACTGGCTTTATTTCTTAGCAAAGCCCTTGATCAAGAGAGGAAAAGTCCTAGACCCCAAGGCCACCAGGGTCTCTGAGACCCAAGGGGACCATGAAATGGCAGGACCAGGATCCCAGAGGTCAAACTTCTGCTTCTTTTTAACCTTTCCAGGGTTAAAAATAGTTTGGTTTTTTTTTCCACACAATTCAATACACTTTATGACTGGAAGTGCTCATCTGTGTAACCTAAAATGTGAGACTACATTTGCATTTGACACCAATAATCGATACATTAAGATACCATCTGTTTTTGCTTCTTGCCAAATGTCTGATATAAATATCAGAATTTTTAATAGATACAAGTATAAACTTTTAGAAGGCAGATTGAATTCTTTTTCTACAATTGTGTGGTATTTGATTACCTGTAATTCTTTTCTCTCTTCTCAAGTCAACAGGTAACCTGTCCATTTGGATTAAATGTGTAATGTTGTAAAAAAAATAGGAAAATAAGTAACCACCAACACAAATGTGCTGTGGTTTTAAAATTCTTACATGCAAATCTTTTGAGGGGGAAATATTCCTATTTCTCCTGAATTCAATCAGCCCAAGAATCTCACCTGTTTCTGTCTGTCTGCGGGAAGAGGAGAAGAGGGGAGTGAGGGAAGACAAGGGAGGAGGGGGTGTGGTGGGATGAACGAAAGAGCAGTGAACAGAGAATGCGGCAGCCTTGTTGCCAGCTGTAGGACACCAGGGAAAGCTCCTTTCTCCCTGCACCTCTTTGTAAAATAAGGGAGGGGAGTCAGGTTCTTCTGTCCCCTTCCAGCTCTGAACTTCTATTATTTAAAAGCACATGGCATAGGTAAAGAAACTGTAACAGAAGCAAATGACAGAGATGAGCAGAAATAAGTGAAATAGAAATGAAAACATAAGAGATGCTTCATAAAAACAAGACTTTTTGAAAAGACTGAAAAGAAGAGGAAAAAGGCAAGCTTGTGTAAGACAGATCGATCAAATAGGAGATAAAATATGCAAAATACCTGGCATATATTAATGACACAATTAGGGGTTATGTGACACCACCTCTCTACCTAGCTCTTCTTTTTCTCTCCCATCTTCCTTACTTTTCCTTCCCTTATATTTATTTTTATTTCTATTTTCACCTTTATTCTGTATCTAGGCATTATATCTGATACTTGCACTCACTCTGTTAGATACCTGGGGATAATAAAGAACCTAACATCCCTCAGACCAGTGTTCTAACGAAGCCCGGGCACTGAGGACTAATGCAGTTTCCACTTTCTCACAGCAGGGGGCACTGTAAGCCAGTGTATATGTAGTCAGACCAACCTTGTCCTATGGATTTTTTCCATTGATTCTAAGATCTCTTCCTCTAACTTTATTTAGTTGTTGCTTTTAACTGATACGTGAGAGGGAGAGGAGAGAGGGAGATCCCGATTTGTTGTTCCATGTATTGGTGCATTCATTGGTTGATTCTTGCATGTGCCCACCAGAGATGGAACCCACAACCTTTAGAGGACATTCAGAGGATGCTCTAACCAACTGAGCTACCCCACTAGGGTTTTTTGTTTTGTTTTGTTTTCTTACATTTCCAAAATTGTCAGTCATCTTACACTCAGTATATGGATTTACTGCAGAGTTGTATGCCCCCTGAAAGGTGTTATTAAACTGATGTTGCTTCTTATTGAATCTTAACATTGTCTTAGAATGGAGAACATTCAGTATGTTACAAACCTTAGCACTATCTGGAATCAATTAATTGCCTGTAGAGACTATTCAAAATCACTGAACACACATTCCTACTGAAGAATTAAAAGTGATGCATTGTGTAGTTGTCTAAGAATCATGCACAGAAGCTTTTGTTTGGACAGACCCAGGTGTTTGAAACCAGACTTTGACACTTACCAGCCCTGTGATCTCGGGCAAATTTCATATCATGTATAAGCCTCGGTTTCCTCATCTTTTGGATGAGAAGAATGGCTAATTTGGAAGATCGTTATTGTATACCTACCCCATAATTTGGCTCAAACAGTTTCAATAACTTCCAGCTAGTGTTACATAATTTTAAAAAGTTTAGGCTAACAGTGAAACAAAACAAATCCCTCTTAATTTACAATGAATAGGGAGCACACGCCTGTGCTTCTCAGTGAATTGGCTGGCCTGCAGTTGGCGGATGTGGGCCCTTGCCTGGCCCTTGTCCTGGATGGGGCTGCTTTGTCCCCTCCATCCGTCATTCCCAGAACCGAGTCCCCTGCGGCATCTGTGAGACAGATCTACTGAATTCAACTCCCTGGAGATGGGACACAGAAGGTCTTTTAAACAAGTTCTCCATATTGTTTGTGGGAACACTAAATATAATAACTGACACAGTGTGTTGGGATCATATCGATTTAGCTCAATTTCGATAGTACCTGAATGATACGGTTATTTTTATCTGTCTGTTTATTGGGTAGAAAGACAAAACTTAAGGGCAGCTCTGCCTCCCGCTGCGTGTGGTTCATCTTTCACAGGTCAGCTCCATCGGCAGTGGCTTCCGCCACCATTATGAGTGGGTTTTGAACTTACAACCAAAAGATCAGGCTGGGGCGGTGGGCTGGGATGGGAGTAAAAGATAGAAAACTGTACAAGAACAACATTAAAATTTTTTTAAAAAATCAATAAGTGCCAGAGCTCTCATTCACACCATAGTGATCATACAATCAACAGTGCTGAATTATGTACTTAAAAATTGCTAAGAGGCTAGATCTTAAATGTTCTCACCACAAAAAATAAATAATTATGTGGCCAGATAGAGGTGCTAGCTAATGCTACGGTGGTAATCATACATAAGTATATCAAATCAATACATGAGTGTATCAAATCAACATGTGTATCTTAAACTTGTACAATGTTATATATCAATTATATCTCAGTTTTAGAGAAAACATGTTTAAAAAAATGAACATGCCTTGCACGAAGGCAATGCCAGTGATAAAGTTTCATCTCTTTCATGGGCAATAGTCAGAAAATGAGAATTCTAGATAGATGAGTGAGAGTTCTGGATAATTGAAGTTTAACTTTTAAAATGTCTACACTATTTTAACAATTTTTTAATTTTTTATTTTAATTGTTGTTCTTGTACAGTTTTTTCTTATTTTAACAATTTTTTATGAAAATCAATTATTCCACAAATCCTGTGGAAGGCTCTGGGTCCCAGGCTCAGGCTCTTCCTCAGGACACAGAACACGAGGAAGAGAGCACATGGTATCTGGAGCAGGGAGAGCCAGCTGGACCCACTCTCCACACACAACAGGGTTCTGGGAAGAGTGCCTCCCAGCCCCCTCCAAGCCCCTCAGTCGTGACTGGCATCTGGGCTCTTCTGGCTGCTGCTCATGCAATTATTGGCCAGACCTTCAAGGCTCCAGTGATATTTATGATGTCCCTCAAAATATCAAGTTGCCTGCTGAACTTAACTTTCTTCTTCCTCAAATATTTTCCTTGAAGGCAACTTAAGGAGTCAAAAAGCTTGAAAACATAGCTATGTATGTGTGTGTGAGTGTCTGTCTATATATATATAGGTAGCAGGTCTAGCACTATCTCTTTTGTACACTTGGTTTACCACACAAGGTCGAAATAGTTTTCTAGGACACAAGTGAAATGACAGGAGACAAGACCACAGTGGGGTGAGCCACACACAGCGCTGGATGTTGGCTCAGGGTGGGGCAGGAGAGGACTCCAGGCGGAGGGCATGTGCAGATGTGAGTGGATGCTGACCACCAGAGAACAGCTACCATCGTCACGTGGCTTACAACACTCAGCCTGTGGGAAAGTACACAAACACCGCAGAATACTGCCGCCTGTACAGGTTGGCCGTCCTGTGTACATGCTGGCACATCGCTTTACTTTCATGGTATATCATCGCAGAGACAAATGGCATTCTAATGAGAGAGCAGTGTACCTGCTTCAAATGGGGAGTGATGAGTGTATCTCAACTTTTTAAGGACACAAGGTCACTATTAGAAACACAAATTACTGTGTGCTGCATCACTTTGAGAATTATTGTGAGAAGTGTGTGTGGGGTGGTGGGGGCAGGCCTATGTGTCCCACACCCAGTGTGGCCCAGCCCTCTCTGTGCCTGGTGCCTCTGTCCCACTCGTGGCTCTGGTCCTACTGTGTGTGCCTCTTGCTCCTTCTGCCACCTTTCCACTCCCTGATGTCCCCTTCCAGCTTATTAGCTCCACACCTTTCCTTTTTTAAATTGAGGTGTAACTGACATACAATATTATATTCATTTCAGGTCTACAACATGACCTAATATTTGTGCATATTGCAAAATGATCACCACAGTAAGTCTAGTTAACATCTGTTATCATACATAATTACAGAGATTTTAAGATTTATTCTTAGCAACTTCCAAATATGCAAATCAGGATTAGTAACTAACTGCAGTCAGCATGCTGTAAATAACATCACATGACTGATTTTTTAAATAATTGTATGTTTGTATTTCTTGACCCCCTTCACCCATTTTACAACCCCTCTTTTCTTTTTTCTTTCAGATCTCATTCTGAATTTTTAAATCTTAGCTATGTAGTTAGAACCATTTCTAACCAATGAGAATGAGTGCTCTATTTTCATTAAAACAGTTAAATAAATTTCTCCTCGCCCAAACCTCCTCCTCATCTTGTACTGATGATGTACTGATTAGTATTTATTTCCAAAGGCATAGAACTGATGATAAAAATATACATGAAGATATTGAAACATCTACTAACTATAAACAGCATAAAACCAAAAGCATTTTTCTGTATGTGTCTGAACAGCATGCAAAGGCTATGGAACCAAGCCTCACATTTACCTCCCCCCGTGATGTGTAGGTTTTATAACGTGCTTTATTACAACTGCTTTCATCTGCATGGCTCCAGCTCTTCTTGGGTTTTGTTTTAAACTGGTTCCTGTACTCTAAGCTTTTCTGGGTACTTCTGAGTGAGTGGTTGTTCTAGACAGTTAAGGGTGGCAAAGGCTAGAGTGCCAGTCATAACTCCATTGACCAATGAAGCAGTTCGGTGTGTTTCTCAAATTGAAATTAACTGGCTTTAGGAGCCTGGAAGAGCATTCATATGGGCGTCAGGCTCTCACACTGTTCTAGCTTGCAGATCTCTTATTATCAAAATGCAGAAGTGACCTGAATAAGCAAAGGTGGGGCCAATCTGTCAGGCAGGGTAAAGAGCTGCTCACAGCTGGGGACAGTGAACCCCCTCCCACTCCTCAGGCTCTGAGGCAGAGTTGGGGGGTGGCCTCCTCTGCAGTCTACTTGCCCAACACTACCTGGCACACCACAGCCAGTCCCTCTGGGGCAGGGCTGGGACCAGCATGAAGAAAGCGACGCGCACCCAGGGTGTGTGAGAGTGTGTCCCTTCTTAGGTTTTGCACCCTCGGCACTCACTGAGGTTTGTTCTGGCCATGTGCTGGGGACTCCCAACCGTCCTTGTCCCAAATATTGGAATTTGACCCTGAAGATGAAGCCAAGTAACTTGGAAAAGAACACATGATTCTCATATTCTAAGTGGTTATTAGTCACATAATACAAATGGCTTAGAGAACTCTACCATTCTAGTTACAGCCTAGGCCTCTTGGGTGACACTTTGGTTAGCTAATTGTATAATTAAATGAAACCTCTCAGGATTTCTTACCTGCAGTATAGAAAAGTTCTACTGTGCTGTGTTTGGATGTGCTTTCTCTAAGGAAGCAGGGAGATGCAAAGTGAAACTAAAGCGGGACAGGAGGAAGGGGAACCAAAGGTGGTAATAGAAATAAAGGCACTGATTTTACTGAGCAACACAAGGGAAGCTCCCCGCCCCCCCGCCACCCCGTCCCGTATTGAGGAAGCAAAACATGGTGAATATGTGACTGCTTTCAGAGCCGCTGCAATTTTAAACTGAACCCAGCAGGGAGAAGTCTTGATAAAATAGTCTGAACAGTTATCTAAATGTAAATTAAGGCAAGAACACATCCGATTCTGAATAGCAGAGGGAGGATTATGCCATTCAGGGAGTGCTGGTGTTAGGAGCCGGCCGCACCCTAGCGGTGACAAACGGCAGTGCAATGAGGGGACGCACTTCCTGGGGGCACAGCCAGGGTCCCAACCATAGTGCACATTACATGTACGGGAAGTCAACATGTGTGATAGAGAGAAAGAATAAACAATAATAAGTAAAATGAACCCTGTTGGAACAGGTAAACAAACATAAAATAGTGTAATAAATATAGAGGAAGAATCAATATAGATTCTCATCTCACACCGTGACCTCCAATACAGTCCTGATGAATTAGAGTTAAACAGACATTATATTACAGAAAATCCTTGCAGGTATAAGTTCTGATATTTGTCAAATTTCTAGAAGATGAAAGGCTAAGTTTCCAGGTGACAAAAAGAAAACCATATTGCAAGAAACTTGACTACAGAGCATAAATTAAGCTAACATTATCTGAACTCAATGACCACAGGGGAGGGGATTATAAGGGAAAAGGGGAAGGGTTTGCAGGAACTATTATAAAGGACACACGGACAATAACAAGGTGGGGGTGGAAATGGGAGGGAGGTGGGGAAGGCTGGGGTCAGGGGGAGGAGAGGGAAAAAACGCAGAAAACTGTACTTGAACAACAATAAAAAAATGTTAAAAAGACTTCTGGCCAAGATGAAGGCGTAGGTGGACACACTGTGCCTCCTCTCACAACCAAAATTAAGGACAACAAAGATTTAGAAACAAGAAAACATCTAGAACTTATAGAAAATTGAACTGTACGAAAGTCCAACAACCATTCATCCAGACCAGTAAGAGGGCGGAGTCAGTAGCAGGAAGAAGTGGAGGTGCTGACCTGGGCATGCAGGCAGCAGCGGCTGGCAGTTCCCAGGTGCATAGGTGTCAACTAGCGGATCCCAGGCATGGGGTGGCAACTGTGCAGACCCAGTGATGCCGCGTAAGGCAGCTGGCTGACCAGGTGGTCCCACATTCGCGTGCAGATAATCCAGGCAAAGGGGAAGCGGTGGAAGGGACTAGAATCCCAGAGAGAGTGGAGCAAGCACCATTGTTCCCTCTCAGACCCCGCCCCCACATACAGCATCACTACCCAGCGACTGGGCTGCCCTGCACTGGGGAACACCTAAGACTCCACCCCTCACTACCTAACAGCTCCAACCAGACCAAAAAAAAAAAAAAAATGGCTCAAACGGGAGAACAAATCAAAGCTAATTTACCTAAGCGACGAAGAGATAGCCAACCTATCAGATGCACAGTTCAAAGCCCTGGTGATCAGGATGCTCACAGAATTGGTGGATTTTGCTCGAAAATTAGATGAACAAATGAAGGCTACAATAAGTGAAATGAAGGAAAACACATGGGGAACCAATAGAGATGGGAGGAAAACTGGAACTCAAATCAATGGAGTGGACCAGAAGGAAGAAACAAACAACCAAACAGAAAAGAATGAAGAAACAAGAATTCAAAAAAATGAGGAAAGGCTTAGGAACCTCCGGGACATCTTTAAATGTCCCAACATCCGAATTATAATGGTACCAGAAGGGGAAAAAGCAGAGCAACAAGTGGAAAAGTTATTTGAACAAATACTGAAGGAAAACTTCCTCAATCTGGTGAAGGAAATAGACTTCCAGGAAGTCCATGAAGCTCAGAGAGTCCCAAAGAAGTTGGACCCAAGGAGGAACACACCAAGGCACATCATAATTACATTAGCCAAGATTAAAATGAAGGAGAGAATTCTAGAAGCAGGAAGGGATAAGGGGACAGTTACCTACAAAGGAGTTCCCATCAGAGTGTCAGCTAATTTCTCAAAAGAGACCTTTCAGGCAAGAAGGGGCTGGAAAGAAGTATTTGAAGTCTTGAAAGGCAAGGACCTACATCCAAGATTGCTCTATTCAACAAAGCTTTCATTTAGAATGGAAAGGCAGATAAAGTGCTCTCAGATAAGCTCAAGTTAAAGGAATTCATCATCACCAAGCCCTTATTATATGAAATGTTAAAGGGACTTATCTAAGAAAAAGAAGATAAAAAATAGGACGGTAGAAAGACAGCAAACTCACAGATATTAACAACCACACCTACAACAAAAGCAAACTAAGCAAACGACTAGAACAGGAACAGAACCACAGAAATGGAGATCACGTGGAGGGTTAGCAACAGGGGAGTGGGAGGAGCAGAGAGGGGGGAAAGGTACAGAGACTGAGTAGCATAGATAGTGGGTAGAAAACAGACAGGGGGAGGGCAGGAATAGTGTGGGAAATGTAGAAGCTTAAGAACTTATGACACATGGACATGAACTAAAGGGGGAGAATGTGGGTGGGAGAGGGTGTGCAGGGTGGAGGGGAATGATGGGGGAGAAATGGGACAGCTGTAATAGTATGATCAATAAAATATATTTTAAAAAATATTAAAAATTAAATAGGAGATTGTTATATTTGTTACAGACTTTTTAAAAACCTTAGTATCTGTATTCTAAGGCAGGATGGGGAAAAACAATAGAAAAATGGGTAAAGGAAAGAACTGAACAATTCAGAAAGGAGACATGCAAAGTAATAAATACACATATGGGAAACTATCAACTCTTTATGTGAAAACAGCAGTGATATAGCATAAAGTGATGTGAACATTTCAAACATACACATTTAAAAATAAAATGATCCATTGCAAGAGAGACTATGATATAATAGGTAGGCTCATACTTAGAAGAAATTGGTTTTGATTATCTTTTGAACACTATGAACCTCCTAGTATCTCCTGTCTCCCTCTTTGTGGGCCCCACGGGAAAGCAGGCTCTGGTTCTGGCTCACCCCTAGTAAAGGTATCACAGTGCAGCCTCAAGTGAAGTGCAACCTAATAATTAGCAGCTCAGATTCTGAAGTTATCAAACTTCAGATCTGCTCTGTCTCTTACTGGTTTGGTGAAATTGGGCAAGTTACCCGCTTTCCAGGACTCAGTTTTCTTATCTGTAAATGGGTGTAATAATGCCTTCTCCTTTGCAGTGGGAATTAAATGAGATTGTATATGACAGACTTAACAAAGCCCCTGATGCACAGTGAGTACTTAATAAATGCTAGTTGCAGCTTTTCTTCTTCCCATTCTTCACCCTAACTTTCCCACTTTCAAAAATATTTGTTTAGCTGGCTTTGCTTTTATAAACTGCTTCAAATCCTTTTTGGAACAAGGCTGCCTATAAGTTAATAATACATCTTGGCAGTGTCTTCTTAAAGATTTGTATCAATTCATCATGTCTGTGCCAATGTAGGAGAGTAATTAGGTCAGCTGTGATACGTCCACATCGATCCTAAGACTTAAAATGCTCATTACGTTTAACACAGCAATTTCCTTTTTTGACTCCACACATGAAAATGCTGAAGCAATTTTACATACATAAAAAGCCCATTCACAAACTATTTGTAACAATTAAAACTTGAAAAAATCTGAATGTTCTTTAAAAGAGAAATGATAAATATTTCCTCAAGAAAATATTATGCAGTCATTAAAATAATGTTTTAAAATTATATGATAGCATGGTGAAAGCTTAGGGTATACTACGGGGGCGTTGAGGGGAAGCAATTTACTTATTTGTGTCTGTAATATGACTTTAGCAACCTGGGATAATCCATAAAGAAAAAGACTGGAAGGAAATACGCTAGCATGCTAATAGATTTAGAGTGGAGAAATAATGGACGATTTTTAAATCCCTTTTTTCCATGTGTTTCTGTAATTCCTGTCTTCATTAAGAACGAATCTCACACCCACACACAGGGTCTCTTAAAGTCCAGGTTCATAACTCGTGGATACACACAAAGGGCAGGCAGATGGGGTGAACTGCTTTCTTTAGACCAGCTGTCATCATTGTTCCTTGAAGTGCGATCGCCTCCGGGGTAGGGGAGCAGCTCTGGGGGCTGGGTCACAGGCAGTCTCAGGTCGATTTCTGTCAGTGGCCTTGCTTGGACTGATAAAATGACAGAAAGCAGAACGCCTTTAGAGAACAGGGTGGGGAAGCAGATTGTCGTGCCAGTCACAGAAGTTACAAAAGTTCCAAAAGCGGAGAATTCCAGAGCAGAGCTCGCTGCCTGTTTGGGGGGGGAATCTCTCAACCCTTACCTCTTTACAGAAGTTGGCGAAATTCAATTAAAGCATGTTGTTGTCATTTGTGTTTTAGAATTGTGTTTTTTAGCTTAAAGTCATCAAATCAAAAACATTTTAGAACTCAAAGATAGAATTATATGCTTTTAAATTTTATTCTGTGCTTTGTTTTTTCTGATTATAAAATTCACATATACAAAATGTATGAATTAATGAAATTTTGTATAACCCAGTGCCCAGAGCATGGCCCTATTAGGGGGATCTCTCCTGTGAAATGTCTCACTCTCTCTGTGATGCAGACCGTGCTAACATCTCTTGAGTGATTGCCAAGTGCTTGGCACTGCTCTGAGAGTTTTACAGGAGTTAACTAAGTTAATCACACAGCACTCTTCTGAGGTAGGTTCAGTACTTATCCCTGCTGCACTGATGCAGTTCAGCTTCCGTCAGAGACCACGCGGGTGGGAAGGGGCCGAGCCGGGACTCGGAGCACAGGGGTTCTGGCTCCAAGTCTGTGCACCTAACCTCAATGTATCCATAAACACACATTTACTGAAGTGGGATCACACTCTATCTAATATCTTCTAACCTGCTTTTTCTTCTTAATGTAGGATGTGAACATCCTTCCAAGTCAATACAGATAACTCTACTTCAGTATTTTTAATGGATGCATCATATTTTATTTCATGAATATCTCAGAATGTATTTAACCATAACCCATATAGTTGGACATTTCATTGTTTTTACTACTGTAAACAGCAAAGAATGCTTATTCTAACATGCAAATGAGCATTTGAGAAGCAATTTTATTGGGATAAATCCTTAGATAAGAAATGTCTAGGTCAAAGGGAAGATTTTTAAGGCTCTAAATACTTGTTCCCAAAAGACCCTCAAGAAAAGTTGTGCCTGTTTACATTCCCTCTGGCAGCACAGGAGGGTGTGTTTTCTCCACATTCTAGGGTATTTTACAAACTTTTGCACTTTGACTTACTATAAGAAATACATTTTATACAGCAATTCAGTACACCCACACATTCAGTATACCCACACATTCAGTATACTCACACATTCAGTACACCCACACATTCAGTACACTCACACATTCAGTACACACACACATTCAGTATACCCACACATTCAGTACACACACACATTCAGTATACCCACATATTCAGTACACTCACACATTCAGTATACCCACACATTCAGTACACACACACATTCAGTGTACACACACACATTCAGTATACCCACACATTCAGTATACTCACACATTCAGTACACCCACACATTCAGTACACTCACACATTCAGTACACACACACATTCAGTATACCCACACATTCAGCACACACACACATTCAGTGTACACACACACATTCAGTATACCCACACATTCAGTACACCCATACATTCAGTATACCCACATATTCAGTACACTCACACATTCAGTACACCCACACATTCAGTATACCCACATACTCAGTACACCCACACATTCAGTACACACACACATTCAGTACACCCACACATTCAGTACACACACACATTCAGTGTACACACACACATTCAGTATACCCACACATTCAGTACACCCATACATTCAGTATACCCACATATTCAATACACACACACACATTCAGTATAACCACACATTCAGTATACCCACATATTCAGTACACACACACACATTCAGTATAACCACACATTCAGTAAACTTCACTGCTGTTTTGACCAGATACGATGTCCTCTTCTCTCCTCTCCTCTTCCTTTATTCCCTTCTCAAAAGTCCTTAAGTACCAAATTATAGTCTACTGATTACATGGCCCATGAACAGGTAGTAAATCACAGTTTGAAAAATCACTGTCAGTGCTTCAATAGTAATATTCTTTCTAGTATTTGCTTATCTAACAATCTGAGAAAATGAGTAATTTTTGTCCATTTTAACTTCTTTAATTATTTAAGAGGCTGAATATTTTGGAAAATTATGTTTCTGGAGAGAGTAAACTATAATTCATCGTCTCTCAACTTCCAGTGCACATTAGAATTTTTTAAAAAACCTCACCCTTTACTTAATTTCTGAATAAAATAATCTTTAGAATTTGGGCCCAGGTATCAAAATTTGCGGCCAAAGCTGAGAACAAACGCAGTAGACAGTCACAATATAAATCAGAGATTCACATGCTGGTGTTATTACGACTTACCTAAATTGTCACTTTGTAAAATTGCATTTGACTTGATATCCCTTTGAGTCTGACATTTATTTTAAAATGTATCTGACAAGAATTTGAACAAATAAATATGATTAACTTTCTAAAATATTTTGTTTAATCATGAGTTCTGACTTATTAAGCATGTGTCACTTCCGAGAGTCACTCTTTATTTAAACTTAAGTCTCCTAATGTTTTTTGCAAGCCTACTATGTGCAAAGTACAGTGTCAGACCTGTGGGGTTAAAAGATTCACCATATACTAGGAACTCTAATCTGTGCATGCAAATTACTGTCACACCACAAAGAGAATGATAATTTCAAAATAATAAATTTAGAGATAAAACCTTTAAAAACTGTGTTTTCAATATCTTTATAGTATAGCTCACTTATGACAATTTTCATTATTTACACCAAAACAAAACTAGAAAATTTTGGAAACATTTTTTAGCTGGTTTAAATAGACTCTGTTTGCCTTTAAACACTGCATATTTTTAAAACATCAGAGTCATCGGAAGGTTCCAGTTCTGGCTTACGAGCTGTCAGCTGCACAAATCACAGGTATGCCTGCTTAAGTCCGATTTAGTGGGGAATTAAAGCACCGGAACTCGTGGGAGATAGTTTAGATTCTCATGAACAAAATCACATTGTGGGAGACCCGAAGTGCCAGTTGGTATTTCAGGGTGTCATCAGATAGCCGGCCTACAGGACAGTCTACCTAAGCGGTACTCTGGAGCCCTGCAGTTCACGTATCTGCTAACAGTGTTCTTAGCTCCCTCCTGTCCCTTCTCCAAGCCCATCTACTGCCCTTTAATTGTGGCAGATTGGACAGTTGTGCTTTGCAATAAGATGGAGGCTACTTTACATCTCTAATGCTGTCTCCTTATTCACAGGAGGCTCTCAGAGGCCCACTAGGACCAGTTTCTGGTCCCAGAACTGTCCTGGAGGAGCAAAGACAGCAGAGTATCATGTCTACAGCAGGCATCATTCTGGGGGCTGGCACAGGTGAGAGATTGAAAACAGATTCCAAAAGAGTTACTCAAATTGGTGAATAGCAAGTGACTAGGCAGAGGAGCTGGGGTTGAAGTTGCAGAAGGTCTCCTGGGCTCTCCCATGGCATCTGTCTTTAGTCTGCTCTTGGCCATACTCAGCAGTTCCTAAGTCTCTACTTTCCTCTGCTACTGCTCCCCTAGAAGTGTGCTGCAGTAGAAAAGCTTTGTCTTTGAGAAAGTTTCTTAACCTTTCTATGCCTCTGTTAACTCATCTATGAATGCTGGATAAACGACAGCCCTCAGGAGTCAGCTCTGGTGGCCAGGACCAGAACCCCACAAGGGCCAAGATCTCAGATGATTAAGTGGAATGTCCAGGCAAAGGGCTGCGGTGTAGTGGTGGTGGGGGGGGGGGGGCGGGTATTGGGTTCACCTATGACTCTGCCATCTTCTCCATAGGTGTAAAATGTTCACCTTTTGGGGCACATAGCTTTTGGCAGAGATGAACCAGACAATTACGGATCCAGTCAAATGATGGATTGGCAGTCCACTTTTTACCTGCTCCTCACCTACTTCTTGAGAGGAGACTACCTGTCAACTAAGCAAAGATCCAAAAGCCCAACAGCAGTCTTCCAGGCTCAGATTGTTGGAGTGTGGAGTTTCCTCTGTTGGCCCTGGTCACCAGAGATCAGCGATCGTCATCAAACCCAGACATCGGGCTTTTAGAACTGGACAACGAAAAACAAGGGAGAGCTACATCCTGTTGGGTCACATCCTATTCACGAAGGCAGGAAGCAGGGCAGCAGACCAAGATGGTTAGAAAAACATTTGCTAACGAAATGCTTACGAAACACTTGCACGCTATGTGTGCATGTATGTTTGGTGCACAACGTTTTAAGACACTGTGAATCAAAGTCCACATATCGTGCTTTTGGGAAGTTCTCAAGCTTCTTGGGAAATAAAGCTGGCTAAAAGCCAACTCTTTGTTATATGACTGTGGTGGACGTACAATCACACAAATCTAAGAAATAGAAAAATACCCTGTTTGCCATTTCAAAACGGGTCACAAGGGCAGAGTTTCCTTTAGGAACAGGAACGCAATGTCGGAAATTTCTCAGTGGCAGTCCTAGTGAATGTGAGGTTGTGGGTCTCATCCAGAAATAGGAATGTCATTGCCTCTCTCAAGAAAAAGGATGGATTGTCCCAGCTGTGGGCAGCCTGTAGGGCGTTGTCTGGAAGATATCATTAGGCTTGCATGGAACTGCCCATTCACAGTGCTCCCTGCTCAAAACACAGCTTGTCTTTCCCTCATTCAGTGGACATAAGCTTAGCTGGCAAAGGAGCTTGGACTCAGGAATGGCAGAAGTCTCTTCTGCTCCTTTCTCTGCACCTTCACTGCTCTCATTCACCTCTTCCTTCTCTCCCTTCCTCTTGCATGTGTTTCAGGTGGGATGATGGTCTGACGTGAACGATGCTTCCATGCTGCTTTGTGTGGGCGTGGGGTTCAGGAGAAGGTGTTACCACCTCTTGGGTTCTATGTTAATAATAAGCATCCTTCTGACAGGCCCCTTCCAGCTCTGGACTACCTAGTAACTCAGTGCTTCTAAGGTAGTCAAGCAGTAGGCGATGGCGCTCTAACTTTTTTAGACTGCTGGTCCTAAGAATCTGCCTTTAAAATTTAAAAACCATGTGCATGGCAATTAGTATTCAATGATTGCTGGCTTTCTTTTTGGATTTCCTGTGGTCTGTGGTAAGCAGTTGTGCTAGGGATGGGCCACAATTACTAGGAAATTATCTTTTAGGAATATCCATGCATCATGGAACTAGATGGGCAGGAACCTTCCTGGAAGGTAGGCCTGCTAAAGGCTTTGATTATCAACCAGTGATTTCAGATATTAGCATTTAGAGAAAGAGCTAGAAAGAAGGATGGAAAAAGAATGGTATTGATTGTGCTAAGATCTATCTACACGGGAGTGTAGTTTTTATTCTAAAATTTTTAAATACTGAAAAGCAAGCACAAATATTGCATATAATTTTAAGCAAAAATAAACTGTTTTTATTTGTCCATGGTACACAATTTTAACCAATACTACAGTATCATAATAAACAGTGCATTTTTTTCACCTAAATTCATGTGTAAGAGATGTCTTTTAAACAGAAATGACAATGGGGGGATGATTAAATGTGGGAGGTGGGGGTGGGTAGGGCAGGGGAGAGTAATGGGGGAAAATAGGGACAACTGTAATCGCACAACAGTAAAAAAATTTTAAATAAATTTTTAAAAACAAAACAAAAAATAAAGAGAAATGACAATTCTACCCACTTCCGGTGCTCGCTGAGCAGTAGAACGGCTACACCATAAGCCATAGATTTCTTTCCCGGCTTCTCCCTTGGGGCTTCCAACATTTTTAGTATTTCAGCATGGCCTTTGGAAAACAGGAGCCTATGATCAGTCACCTTACAAAATACTGGGTGGGAAAATAACTGGCGCCTAATATCAGAATTACCAAGGTGGGTAGTTGTGGGATCCAATGCTGCAGTACTTAGAGGACCTCAAGGTCGGAACAGGTCACCAGGCATCACTCCCTTCTTCTGTTGTCCTTGTCCCTTCATGTCTTATTTTAGTTTTTCTTCTCACTGTTCCCAACCACCTCTTCCTCAAAATTCTGTTCAAGTGTGAGGGTCCTACTTGCCAATCCCTGTGGAGCTTGGTGAGTGTCAGGTCATGGGCTCAGGCCTTTATGCACGTATCTCATTCTCTCCTACTCCTTGATGAGGGAGGTACTATTCTCTCCACTTTACAGATAATGAAAATGAGCTGCTAGTGATTAAGTACCTCATTCGAGAACAGTTGGCAAGGTATGGAGCTCCGGCTCCCATGCCAATCTTTCTCCCACGCTTTATTATAAATTACGTCCTTTCAGAACACCGCACTGCCTTTCAATGTGGAGCCTGGAATAAAGATGTTAGCAAAAGAAGGCATTCTCTCTCTCTCTCTGTCTCTTTGTCTCTCTCCTTATTCTCCTTTTGCTTTTGCATTTTGAATTTACTGTCACTGCCTTCTACAAGTTGGGGACATTCATGATCTGACATAATTGGCTAGATTAATATGGTTTCATATAATAATAGGAAAAAGTATTTCAGAAAGGCAATCTGGAGAAAAAGAAAAGCATAGCAAATTTCCAGATGTGTGGTTTCCTTTTTTTTTCTTTTTTTGTAAACTGTTTTGATGGTTCCATTCAGAATACAAAATTAACTGTCTGGAGTATAAAAATAACTGTTTTTGTAATTTTACTCCTCACAGCAACAACTATTGTGCTTTTTCATGGAAAGATTTATTTTTGGAAAGAATGCGAGTCACCCGCAGCCCGGTGAGTAATAACTGTTTGGCAAGATGAAGCTTATGGCAGATAAGCACTATAAGCCCTTCTATGAAAGGCTTACGAATTGTTTGTTACACAATTTGTGTGTTATTTTGTGATACATGAGAACTCACTTAGTTTCTTGGAAAACACCTAAAGGATATATGTAAGGGCTTTGGGAATTCCTTTCACTCTGTATAACGATTCACGACTTGCACGTATGCAGTTGGGTAGAGGAAGCATCTCTCCATCACTGTCTGACAAAAACAAACACCATGAACCTGGAGGGGAAACTACACACCTCCACATACTCCTCTGCAATCCCTTGGGCAGGAGGTGGCATCTGTGGGTAATATTTGAAGTCTGTAAAATGAAGCCACTGGTGGACCCATTGGGGTAATCCTGGGAGCAGAGGCTGGGCGGGGGGTGGGGGTGCACATTTTCTTTCTGATGCTTAAACTCAGGACATTTACTTGTTATTTTTGGTATAATTCTTCCCAGGCTCAGAAGTTCAGTCATCTAACTCAAACACAGTTAGAACTGATTTCCTACTCTGTTTCAAGTATACCCATGGCTAAACAAAGAGAAAAAAATGACTAGAATATGAAATCCCAAACTTTGTGAGTCATGTTTCCAGGGAAATTGTAGGGGTGATCGGTCACTGAATTAGGTGGGTGGTATCTGCATTACCTCTGAGATTATTTTATTTTACAACATTTTACTTTTCTAGATCAGATAAGTTTCTGCTGAGAGACAATTTCTCAGCCACTCAGAATCTTAGAGAGGTTTGACCAAAATATTATACTGAACAAAAACTCAGTGACAGACACTCTCCTTTCTGGAGAAGCCAGGCAGATAGTAGGTGGGAAGTACCAGTAGACCTCTTAATGGAAAGGAAATTTAAAGATATAACTATCATTGTTTCCCTTGGCGAAATAACCGTTATCTTGATGTAAAAGTTACATCTAAAACCCACCATTTATAAATAGAACAACAAGTTTTCTGCAGCTAGATTTGTGCAACTCTTCCAAGAACTGTGTATTTTGTTTTGAATTTCATTGCACAAACTGGTAGGTATTTGGTTCGGATTTCAGCCAGCTATCTTAATTGGAGTGATAATTTAATCAACAATTCAATTAAGTTGAAATGTATAGATTTAGAAAGAGATCATAAACGTGATTTGATTTGGGTTTTATATTTTGTGAAATTTTTAAAAATCTTTTAAACCACTCACAGAACTTACCAAGAATAAAAGCTTTACAAAGTGCGGAAAAATGGGCCAGTTAGGTTTCCCCAGGGTTTCCGGAATCCCGGAACTCAGATCCTCGGTGGCATTTTCTAGAAGGCTCACAGAAGAGGCTCCCGGTAATGGCTCCACAACCAACTTCACTTCATCCCTACGTTAATGGGAGGGGAGTAAGGTTTAATGCAGCTAGAAATTGAAAGTCTTCTGATGGGTTTTTCAGTCTTTAAAACACAGTAACCTTGGCTCCAAGTAATCATTGCTATAGATTTGGAGGCAAGATGCTGCATAAAGGGGTGGAATCATACCTGGTTCTCATGGTTACTATGGATTCTTGTGTTCTGACCCAATGACTGAGCCCTTCCCAAGTGGAAGAAGAGCAAAGCAGCAAAGATTTTGCAAGAGAAGAAATCAAAGGCATATAACATAAGCTTTTATAATTTCAAAATAAATTATAGAATCATGAAGGCAAGTGACCCGCTTTTGTCCAAACTGATTCTCAAAATAAAAAGGATGATTTCTGCTTGGGGAATAGTGAAGCTGATGAAATAGGTATAAGTTTAAGTCTACAAGTTCAAGTCTGTAAGAACTGGTTCAGTTTTAAAAAGCAGCTTTGCTGAGGGGTGTAACTCATGCCCTGTAACCGCACAGCTGGGTGATTTGGGGGGGTGTGTGTGGATGTGCTTCTGCATGCTGCACTACGGGTCAGTTTTAGAGCACCTCCATCGCCCCCCAGACTTTCTTTTTACCTGTTTGCAGCCCACTCTCCCACCCTCAGCCTCAGCCCCAGGCAACCACTGATCTGCTTTCATCTCCATTGTTTGCTTTTTCCAGGAATTTCCTGTAAATAGAATTGGCAGATTTATAGTCTGTTGTGTCTAGCATCTTTCACTTACATGATGTCTCATGCTTCATCCATGTTGTCGCACTTACCATGAAATCTTGCTGTGTCTTCTGGTAGAAGCATTTTCCCCCTTGGAACAAAGATCTCTAGACCAACAGAGAATTAGATTAGGGGAACAGGAAGCAAAAATTTTGCTGGTGGGACACTAGAGTAATAACAAGTGGTGCCACTCCAGTTTTCGTCTCTTCATTCCCGGCTGTGAGAGCAGTAGCACCATGTGTTGGATGCTGATTGAGAGCATAGACAGCCTGATGGAGAACCTTGCCCCAGCCCTGCAAGGTATTGCCACCTAACTGGTGCTGTAACTGGGTCTTTAAAAGGCCAACCCATCTACTTTAAGATGGTGCGGGCCGTGGTAAGACCAGTTAATTCATGAGCATGGGCCCATGGCTGCACTTCCTTTGCTGTAAAACGAACTCCTTGGTCAGAGACAATGCTGTGACAACAGCTTTATGGTAGATAAGGCATTTTTTAAATTTTTTTTATTTAATTGTTGTTCCAGTAAGTTTTCTGCCTTTTACTCCCATCCCAGCCCACCCCCCAGCCCTCCCCACCTCCCTCCAGTTTCCACCCCCGCCCCTTGTTTTTGTCCATGTGTCAGATAAGGCATTCTGTAAGTTCATAGATGGCACTTATGGCAGAAATGTTGTGTGCAGAGACCTGGTTAGGGCGAGTGAGCAGGTCTTATGTGATAAATCCACTCTAACATTCCAGTCTCCCCAAGCCTGTGGGTACCTCCTTTTACAGTATCCCAAGACAGCCTGGCATTTCAGCTTTCATTTGTTGTAGAGTACTCTGGTCCATGTTTCAGCCAACCAAGCAACCAAACTGCTAGAGCCCTTTCTAACCAACTCAAGCTACATCATTAAATCTAGAATCTCTGCTTAGGGGGCTCATATCAATACATGTGGCTTGATCCAAGTTTATGTTTCTTCCACCATTAGCCCACACTCTTAGCATTCATTTTCATACACAGTCCCCAGATTCCTGTCTATATATGTTGGAAAAATCATGTACTTCTTTCAAAGTATAGTACCTATCCTCATGGGTCAGACTTTATTCTTCATCTTTCAGGGCCTGCTGGAGCCTGAATCTAGTTGTGGGCCTGAAAGTACAGAGGGGTTTTGGGAGTGGGTCCTAAGTTGAATCAGCAGTGTCTTATAAGGCTACTACCTCAGGCAAGGCGGTTACGGGTTCCCCAGGCAACACAGGGTTATTTTTCTCAACTGGGGACAGAAGGGCTGTTTCTACTGGGAAATAAGACTCATTTGAGTCCCCATTGTGCTTGACCACTAGGAAATTCCAACCTAGTCACATTGAGGACTCAGCCTGGTCGTAGGGTTTTTTGTACTAAGATATCAGGGAAGGCCCTCCAGTTCTGGGCCATCTCGAATTGCTCTTATTTGTCCATTCTCTGTATTTCCCACAGGGCCAAGCTTGGGCTCCAGGGATCTTTGATGAGTCTGTAACCACTTGGCCATTTCTCTCTGAGGTCTTGTGATCTCCTTTCCAGTTCCAGGAATCTCTATTTCCTACCTCCCTGACCTCTAGGAGAATAGGGACTTATGCTCTAGAATTGTTGTCTGCTTCCCACTTTGTCAAAATCCCCTTTCAAGACATTACAAAACTTGGTTTCCTGAATGAAATGAGGGGAGGGGGAAATGCAGGGAGCATGAACACAGTTTAAAATTTTAATATGTCACCCCACTGTGGGGATGAGCTACCAAAATTTCTGAAGAAATAGAAAGGAAGACTTCCCAACATTTTTAGAGAATTTACTTGCTCTAAATACAAAAAGCATAATAGTTTTCCCCCAGAACTGGCTGCTATTCCTCCCTCTACATCCTCCACCCCTAGCCTCGGAAGCAAAGGCTTATGTTTAGGAAGTTTGTTAGTGTTATAGTCTGTGTAACTAGCTCCTGGTGATAAATCTTGTCTGTGAATTATGGGGATGGCTGGCATCCAAAGTCAATAGCGATTGTCTGGGGGAAGGCCGGATGGGCCACTCTGCTGGCTGTACTTCAGCTTTCTGACTGCAGATTGGTTTCCCCAAGAGGGAAAGGGGTAAAAAAAAAAAAAAAAAAAAAAGCTTTCTGAGGGAAAGCTGCTCAGGTCTCAGGGAGCACTCAGGCCCCTCATCTTCCTCAGCCAGGACCTTGGCAGCTGCCCTTCCTACACCAGGAGGACAGCAGAAAAAGGTCCAGGGTCCCACACACTCCTTCCTTTGGAATCTGCCTATCATCCTAGCATCCCAGGCAGTGTTTTCTGGGCAGTAGAAGGCAGAAGAAGGTGATTCTCTGCAATGCACTAGAAAAGAGGAGAGCCAAGGGGGTACTATGTGCAGCTATTTAAGTTCCCCTTGCTCATTTATTCATCCATACTCCTGTTTGTAACATTTCCTCTGCCAGGAGTGCCTTGATTTAATCTCTCCTTTTCTTCTGATGAAATTCCTATTTTCTTTAAGGCTCAATGAAAACATCATCTGTTCTGAGAAGTCACCACCCCCTCCCTCAGCCCTATGCTCCCATAGCATTTGTTCCTAGCTCTATTGCAGTACTTAGCATGTTGTATTACGGTGAGTTATTCACCTGCCTGAGTGCAAGAACTTTTTAAAAATTCTTTATTCTTAGGGCCTAGGGTGGTGCCTGACATATCGATGATGATGGTGCTGATGATAATGGCTACTGTCCACATGCTTAGCAGTTACCAGGTACAGTGCCAGGAGCACCACACACATATCATTTAATCCCTGTCCCAATTCTAAGGGTAGCTATGGTGTTATCCTAATTTTTGGTGAATCTGTATGAATTCTTTAGATGAAGATGCAGAAGAGAATTTCAGTTTAAAAGAACAGCAAAAGCAAAGGTTAATGGGAAGTATGGCCCCGAGGGCAGGAAATACAGAGGGGAAAAAATGAGGCTGGAAAAGTGAGCTGGAACTATATTATAGAGGCTGCCCTAAGGCATTGCACCTTCTTGGTAGACAGTGGGGAGCCATCAAGGGCCAGCATGATCCAGCTGGAGACTAGAAACCAATGGCAAGCTGTGGCTGTGACCTAGTTGAGGCCCAAGCATTCATTACACATCTCCTGGGGGCCTATAAAGAGTGAGTTAGCCCCATATTAGGGGCTAGAGACTAGCAGCACAGAGCCAGGCCTGCAGGCTTCTCACACTCAGGTGAGCAAGCCACGGAGTTGCAGGCACCATCAAAAGTGTCTGCACCAAGACTGGCTGGCACACAAAAGAGGGTGCAGGGTCTCTGAGGCCAGGGGCATCAGGAAAGCTTTCTTTGGAGGTGATGCTTGAGCTGAGACTCTATTTACCAGGTCAACAAGGTGGTGGGGAGGCAGAGAGGTGAGGGAGAGGGAGGCACAGGCAAGAAGAAGGCCCCGAGGCATCAGCAGCAAGATCCGTTATTGGGACCTGCCGGTTTTCATTCTTTTTATTAAACTTGTTTTGCTTACTTAAGTAATGCTAGTTTATTGTAGAAAATGTGTCAAATGTAGCAAAGCAAAGAGAATAAATCTATAACCCCACTACTTAATAGGAGATGATAGTCTGAAATTGGGTAAATATCCCATTTGCATGTGTGCTCATGTGCGTTTGAGTGAGAATACACGTGCATACGTATGGGGCGGGGCAAAAGGAGCTTGCCAGTTGTGAGTGTGTGGAACAGAGCTTATTCTGGCATCATTATTTATTAATCATTGTATCTCCCGCATGAACGATTGTGAACTTACTTTTGCCCCACCCTGTAACTACACACACACACACACACACATAAATGTATCAACAAATATGAAAGTATAAGTATATGTGCTAAAACCTTTCCACCTTATCTCTGGCTTATTGATTATCCTGCTTCATCAGCATTAGGGATCAAATAAGTTGACGTTTCTTTAATCCTCAAACAATACTGAATTAGGACACCCAGCAGCCCAGCCTGATAGGAGGTCTTGTCTTCCTCTGGGATTCCTGAGTGATTCCTAGGACTAGTCAAGAAATCCCTGCGTATTCCCAACCTGTACTGATAGCACTGCTCCTCACCTTCCCCCTGACTTATGTCTAAGATTTAAATAGGAGAGGGAAATGTGGGTTGACGATTCATTCCAGCTAGAATAAAAATGCTTCCTGGGCCAAGAACCATGTGTTTCCCACCCGCTGCTATATACCCCCAGTGCTTCGAATAAAACCCCTCACATAGTGATGTTCAATAAATATACTGAGTGAATAAATAAATTCAAACTCCATTCATTCATCCAGCGAACATTTATTAGTACCTTTCTGATGGGCTGAGTTCTATGCCAGAGACCGGGGATGAACATGTAGGCAACATGAAACTTTCATCTATAATGGTTATAGCTTCAAGATAAGCAGAGTTTTAAAACAAACTGAGCTTCTTCCATGACAGGCAGAGAGCTTCCCGGCATGGGAGGTATTCAAGCAGACTACTGATGAAGGTTGTAGAAGGAATTCCTGCTCTGGAAGGAATTTTGGACTGAAAGGCCACTAATGACCCTGGCAAATGTAAAAGTTTTTGATTGAATAAATTTTAGATAACCTTTTCTTTTTTAAAAAAAATTTAATTTAATTGTTGTTCAAGTGCAGTTTTCTATCTTTTACTTCCACCCCAGCCCACCACCCCAGCCCTCCCCACCTCCCTCCCATTTCCATCCCCCCTAGTTTTTGTCCATGTGTCTTTTATACTTGTTCCTGTAAACCCTTCCCCTCTTCCCCTGAACTTGCCCTGAAATACTCATGAGTCACAATAACCAAATGGATCGCAGAAGAGCGCCAAAGGAGATGAATGAGAAGCAAATGTTGGGATGGGGCCCAAATGTGTGTTGATAATAAACAAGATTTCTTGAGAAGGCTGCAAGATGTTACTGTAGATAAGGGACAGGTCATTTTTAAATAATGAAATTTAGGGAAGTTTTGAATTACAGAATGCATGTAAATATTTGTTCTTTACTTCCATCTACTTACCATATTCAAACCCCATATTTACAAACAAAATAGTCAAGAACTAAATAGGACAATAAAAAGAAGCTTTGGATAATTTTTTTTTTTTTTTTTTTTTTTTTTAGAAAGCTCGAGGAACTTCACTTTGGTCATTGTTTGGAAAATCTGACTTGAATACTTTGAAACAAAAAATTTAAATATGTTGGTCTTATAGACCTGGAATTCAAAATTCATTAATTTATTCCTTTATAAAAATATGTAGTGGAGCAATAAAAGACATTGTAAACATTCACTAAGTGTTAAGACACTGCAGACCAAGCAATATAAATAATTCCAAAAGGAAAATGAGATAAACTAGGATATATTTTAATAGCTTTTTTAATAGTTTTATTTTATTACAAGTGATTATCATCCATGAAATAAAAATTTTAAAAAACTGGAAATACTAAAAAGATCACCCTTAGCCATATCATTTAATAAAATAACTACTGTTAATATTTTTATTATTTGCTTTTAGTGTTTTTATGAATGTAATTTTATATAATTACAATATCACTGTAGAAGCAATTTTGAACTTTAAAATAATAATCTTTGGATAGCTGGTGAAAATTTCTGTTTGGTAGAACTTAAACCTGATCCCATAAAGCTTTGTGGACCTTAAATATAACTCTTTGAGTTGAAAAACAAATTATGGCATATAGGTTGTGTTTAAACTATACCAAAGTAGATTTAAAAAATTAGAATTTTGTAAGTAAAATGGCCAAATTTCAAAATTAGATTGCAGATTAATAGTTGGACACCCTAATGGTCAGAACCAACAGTTGTAATTAAGACATAAACCTTAAGAACGCACACACAGCCTCAGCCATAACTGAGGCTGAGTGCCTAAATAATTATTTAGTCACTTTTTGTTTACTGGCCATCTCCCTTATTAGACTGGAAGCACTGTGAGGCCAGGGCACAGAGGTCTGTCTAGTCCACAGCAGTAAGTGTCCAGCTTATTGTCTGGTGCAAGCTTGGTCCTTGGTGAATATGATCTGAATTTAATTTGAAGAATGTAAATGAATGGTTCATTTACTGGGAGTTTTGGGGGTGGCCTATACATCCATTCATTTGCTCATTTACTTTTCTGCCATCGAACACCCCATGGAATACCTGCCATGTGCCAGGCACTGTGTGGAGCACCACAGACACAGGGTTAAGCAGATGAGGCCTGCCCTTGGGAGGAGCTTGCTGTGTGGTGAAGAAGAAGGGCCTACACCAAGACCTTTGAACATCTTTTCTGAGGGTCTCTCTTGCCTGTTGTTCTATCATGGAAACTTCCTTTACATCAAGGCATTGTTCCTTTAAATCACAAATACGTTGAGAGGTCAGTTTGTCAGTTGTTCACAACTTGGGGCTTAGGCGAACTTGCTTCCCCAGTTTGGAGGGAAGGTGGAGAAGGCAGGCATACGGCTGTGGAAGGGGCACTCGCAGAGCATCATCTCCTCCCTTCCGTACAGTAGGAGGCCCTGGGCCTTGGAGCGGGCAGCAGTGTGACAGCAAACAGGCCTGACTGGCTGAGTTCGGCACCACCTAGCTGTGTGGCAACAGGCAACTCAGCCAGCTCTCTGAGCCTCAGGTGACTTACCTGCCTGAAGGTGATGCAGATCAAATATGGCCTCAGGTATAGAAGGGCCTTGTGAGTGGTGTCACCCATGCTCTCCCTACCTCCCCCCTCCTCCTGTCATCTCATGCTCTCCTCTCCTCTGTAGCTTCTTTTCCAGAGGAAGCCTTTTCAGCCTTTTGCACATGGGCCACGGGGACGCTATCTCCCTTTTGTTCCCTCAAGGGCACAGAGGCTATTGCTGAGTGCCCAGCTGCCCCAAGCAGGAAGGAGGCTATGCTGGGAAAAAAAGTCAGACCTGTGAGGAAAGGGAGGGCTTGAACCAAACTCCACTTTACTGTCACACAGCAACCAAGGACAGTCCTCCTAGCACCCCGGAGCTGCACCCCTCTGTCAGCCAGCCCTGACCCTCGGGGCACTGAACCTCCTAGGAGGCTGACACAGAGGTCTGCTGTGCTCTGTCCTGTCAGCAGGACCTCATTCTAGGCCACATTGTTGCGGAGTTTGGTCATGTGGGCACGATGATAAGGCAGTCCTTCCTCCTTCCCTGACTCCCCTAAAGGTGAGTGTATCAAAGCTAATGCTGCAGGTGGGGGCCTGGAGCTGCCCTCAGGCAGGGTGGAGAAGGGTCTGGGGTAGAAGCCTTCCTCTGCATTGCCCTCAGCTCTGGAGAACCTTCAGTTTCCACTCATTTTCTTTATAGTTCTCACGCTGTCCCCTTGTGAGGTGGACTGCGATGAGGAGACACGCACAGTAAAGATTTGGCCAGTGGCTCCCTCTGCACGTCTCAGACAGGAAGCTCTGTGTCTCAATCCTCAGAGGAGGCAGGGGGAGGGGAGGAAAGCTGGCCCTCCTGTGCTGTGTTCCAGAGGAAAGTGTGCATCTTAGTCCGCATGGCTTTACATTTCAGCAGTGCTTTTAAAAATGGGGGAAAAATTATAAAAAACTAGAGTTAAGGAGGATGGGTGAGGAAATGAGTTCCATTTAAAAAAATCTGAACTCAAGGAAATAATTGCTCATTTCTGTTACAGTTTTTTTTTTTTTATTCAGGTACTAATTTCACCCAGTATTTTTAAAAGGCAAAGTGCTTGAATGTTGATTTTCCTTTTCATATGTGAAGCAAATAGGGAAAGTCATTATTATCTCTACTTTTGGCAGGTGAGGAAACCGGGGCTGCAGAAAAGCATAGAGTGCCCTAATGGGTGAATCCTGAGTCCCCCCTGAGTTGGTTTTTAAGGGCTGTGATCAAATGAATCAAGTCTGAATAGAGCAGAATCCCTCTTACACAATAAGTTCTTAATGAATGACAGCCAGTAAGGTCCCTGATATAATCTCTCCTGGTTTCCTGTACTTTTCCTTTACAGCATTAATTGCAGCCTCCAATTATGTACTTACTTGTCATTTGTTTAACGTCAACCCTCCCACAGCCAATTAAGAATGGACCGAGTGTGTTTTACTCAACATCTGCTTGCCTAGCACAGTGCGTGGCACAACCAAGGGCCTTGCCAAACAAATGCTAAATTCCTGCATGAAAAACTGGCCTTCTCACAGCAATTTTGCACAGTTGTGGCTCTTGACCATGGAACTTTTCTGCCTCAGTTGCAAACCAATTAAGTGGGAATAATAATAGATCCTTTCTCAAGGATCCATTGCCTTTCTCTAAGGTGGGGAATGCTCTTGCTTAGGGGATGTTGCTGTTCCTGTTCCAGGTGTTCCAGGCTGCTGGGTACTTGGGAACCATGGCCAATTTACTCTCCTTCCCCACCTTAAGTTAATTGGAAGGAAGATGTTACCACTGACAAGACCCAATAAAATTAAAGGAAAATGAGATGAAATATCTCAGGGGGCTCCTAAAGTAGAAGCTGTTTGCAGGTTATCATTGAGTGATCAATCGTTTGTCTAAAATCTTGAACTCTTTCTTTGCCACCCACCAAGTGTGGCACTTGGGCTGCCCTCGGAAGCCGTTCTGAATGCAGACCCTGACATGCAGTGGAAACAAGGACATGGTGTGTTTGTGCCACGGGAGGCAGGCCAGGGGCTCAGGGAGAGGCTTTTTGATCTCCGGTGAGTCTTGAAGGACAAGTGCAAATTAGCCAGAAAAAGAAGGTGTTCTGGGTGGAGAGGACAAGATGTTGAAAGCCACTGAGGCGTGAGAACTCCTTGCAAGTTTGGAATCCATCTCTGCGTGTTTTCTTAGGGTGTGTGTATGATTTAAAGGTTACTGTCTATTCCTCATCATGGCAGCAGTGCTTGGAGGTGTTTGTTCCAGGTGACAATGGTCTTTCTCACCTTGGAGTATCTATAAGAGCAATCATCCAGTATGTTTCTGAGAAACCACACTTCTGGCCAGCTGACACCAGTAGACAAATGAGATGTCTTGTTTCCAGATCCTTCCTATAACAGGTATCCCAAGAGAACACTGTGTTTCTATATATACTGTATTTTGCCATGTATAATGCACACTTTTTTGCCCAGATTTTTAGGGGGGAATAAGGATGCACATTATACATGAGTATAATGGTTACATGCCCTGGGTATAATAATGAGCATAATAATCCCGTGTATAATCTGCACAAAAACATCAGTACACATTATACATGGCAAAATACAGTATGTGATTCATTTCAGGATCTTTCCCTTTGGGGGGGGGGGCGGGGAACAGAAAGACCTCTTGCAAAGCCCTGCCAGTAGAGGAGAGAACTGGAGGGGAGTGTCCACAAAGAGGCGAGTGAGAGTGAGCTGAACCTTAGAGATTCCCAGATTCTCAGAATCTATAAAACTGAAGCGGACAGGTTGGCTGGCCTCTCCTAACAATGTTGACTGACGCCTCTGTGGAAAGTCCAGTAGGCTGCTCACCTGCCCTCTAGCTGGCTTGTGAAAGAAAAGGGCCTCAGCCAGTTTGGGCTGCTTTACTTGAGGGCGGGCCCCTGGCCAGCAGGCCTGGGAGAAGCACACCCTCAGTTTAGCCTGTTTCCCCAGCACAGCAGGCTGCCTTGTTTCGCCACCCCCCATGCCAATCTGCTTATGTTGACACTGACCCCTCTCATAAAGTGATGCCAGGCCAGGGTTTTATTCACAGGTGAAAACCAATAAGGCCTGGTTTCCATGAGATCATTTTGCTCCCACCTGGGAGGTAAAGCCTCCTATCTAACCCAGGCTAACTCAGAGCTACTGTTTTTTTTAACACCTTTGTCACAATAAACTGATTTGTGGCCCAATTTGTTATTAAGGTTCCTGAGAGTTTCCACATCCCTGAGTGTCCACCCCTCACCACCAGCTCAGGTTTCTGTTCCAGTGAGCTAGGGTTCTCATCACTCGTGCCTTCCAATAAGCTCAGGAAAGCGGTTAGTTCAAGGATGTAAAACATTTAAACAAACATAACTGGGAAAAGTGGGCATTTAAACTTTCTACCCAACTATGGATCCCTTTTATCTAGTCTAGTCTTCTCAGGATTTGGGATGCAGCGAGAAGTTGCTCTGTTATTTATCCCACATCTTTTCATGTCTCCTTCTCCTCCTGAACTGGAGCCATAGCCTGGAAGGGACCCCTGGGATGATTCAGTCCACACCCTGCATTGTACATTTGAGCACACAGGCCCAGAGACGTTGACCGTTATGCCCGAGACCATACAGTTATTGAGTGGAGGGGATGAGCCCAGGACTTGTCTGACACCCAGTCCCACACTCAGTGCACCACCCAGCACGTGCTGCCTCCATCCTGATGGCCAACCTCGGGTGGCATTTTATTGCATTCTTCTTCCCATCCCTCAGAGGCTTTGTAACCAGGTCACAGTGTTCTTTACGTAGGTAGTACTTAAGAAAAGTGTTGCCTAACCTTTTATTTGCTTGGGGTAGCAATGTCAGCTTGCAGGCAAGGCACTAGCAATGTGTGGGGGAACTCGAAAAGGCATCCCGTGTGACTTTTGCATATGTTATCAAGGAATGGGGCGATGCTGTCATTCATTCTTGAACAGAAGAACAAACCAAGGCTGTTTTGGGGGTCTAGTACATAACTTCACACAAAAGCTAGAATTTTCCTACTGACCTCATGCGCTGTACTCAGCAAAAGCCACCCTGCTAGAGAGGGAGAGAGCCCACAACCAAACTGACTATAAACCTTCAATTCAGAAATGTCTGAAGACACAGCAGGAGGGCTTCAGGGGATGAAAGCCATTGAGCTGCTGTCTCTTGACTGACCCTGGGCTTCTGTTCTATGTTCAGATTTCTAAAGGGAATAAACAAACATTTGTTTATGTCTCTCCTCTTCTGTTCCCACCTTCACACTCTATCCCCCTGAGAAGGGGAAAAAGAAGGAGAGAAGGCCTAGCCCCCTTCACCTGCCATTTTGATGTTTGGCACCAGGGACCACAGCGATGAGGACAGATTAGACTCTGGTGTGAAAGGCTGACACATGGTCTCAAGCTTCTGGCACTGCAGTTTGGAACACAGCTGCCCTTGCTCCGGGAGGACAAAAGGATACCGTTTACCAACACTGAGACTCGGAACTCATTCTAGTGACCTTTGAGAAGTCACTCTCTATGGGAATAAAATTTATGGAGGAGGAATTTTTTGTCTTCCACACATGTCAAGGTCAAATTTATTTTTGCCAAATATAACAAGTATCATTTCCCCTCCCATAATTTTAAACAGACATATTCCAGAAACATTTTGTTTGTGTCTTCAGAAGATTGCTTTGCTTTTTCTGGTGTCTGGTCAATTAAAAAAAAGTGACACTCTGGTAGTGAAAACCTGGGGCAGTGTTTGAGCAATATCTGCACAAACGTTAAATTTTATTTTATTGTGCCCTGGCCAGGTGGCTCAGTTGGTTGGAGTGTTGTCCTGTGCACCAAAAGGTTGTGGGTTCAATCCCTGGTCAGGGCACATAGCTTAGGTTGCAGGTTCGATCCCCAGCTTGGGCACATATGGAAGGCAACTGATCAATGTTTCTCTCTCACATCGATGTTCCTTTCTCTCTCTCTCTCTCTTTCTCTCCCTCATCAATAAACATATCCTTGGGTGAGGATTTGTTTTAAATTTATTTTATTGCTAATTTTTGTCTAACTCCATAAATTCTTAAACAGGATAAAACACACTCCTTGTCCTAAGGAAGCTCATGACCTAATGATGCCATTAGTACGTCACAGCTATTATTGTGGACATTTTGCAAACCCCCCCCCCCCGACCCAAGAAAAAGGTTAATGCAATTTTGAACCCATATAACTATAATTATTAAGAAGGAAACATCGGGGCTATAAAATGTCTTAGAGATTTGTTATTCTTGGAGTTTGCTGTTCCCTCAATGAAGAAAAGGGTTTGTTTGTTTGTTTGTTTGTTTGTTTATAAAGAGAGGGGAAGGGAGGGAGAAAGAGAGGGAGAGAAACATCACTGACCAGTTACCTCTTACATGCCCCCTACTGGAGACCTGACCTGCAACCCAGGCATGTGACCTGACCAGTAATCCAACTGGCAACCCTTTGGTTCATAGGCTGGCACTCAATCCACTAAGCCACACCAGCCAAGGCTTGTTTTTTTTTAATCAATCCCAGAAAAACATTAAACATGGTTGGCAGAAATAAACTTATAGGAACACTTTACAAGGAGCAATGAGCATTTGAAAATACCCCAACTTTTTTAAACTTTAGGAACACTTTTGAGCTAGGTAACTATGTAAACTTTACTCAGCTGTTAGTCTTGTAGCAGAGTACTCAGTTACGTGAGGAAGTAAGTAAATGTTAGAGAGGTAAACAAGTCCAGGTGAGCTGACCCAGAAGATGCTCTCAGAGCGGTTGGGAAGCAGAAGAATGCGCCTCCTTTCTTACCATCGGGATTGGCTGGAAATCCACTGGTCTGGTGATTCCACTGGCGTGAGCAGCACTGACATCACTCCCTCCACCCAGCGCTTTCATAACGCCCGAGGGACACGAAGCCCTCAGGCCAATCAAGCTCCACTAGACTCAATGTGCCTCCCAGGATCGTCTCTGCCACATGGAAGAAAGGGGAATACTTCTTATCATGATGATTTCTTTCCAGACCATTTGAGGATCAACAACCGAATGTGGAAAAAGAGATTAAAAAGGAAAGAGTGGAACTAAACATTGTTAAGGTTAGAAAACTGATTATTTTGAGAGTCCACATTTCTGCGCTCAAGTGTGTTAATGGAACCTTACCTGTGGAGCATACCGGTCATTTTGGAAGAAACAGTTGGGCGGCCCTTTCTCCATAATGCTGGCCAATGTGGTGCTGCTGACCTGTGTCTCATCTCAAAACGTCTAGGGAGTGAATGTCGTTCATAGCTGTGTCGAGCACCTAGAGCAATGTCTGGTACAAAATAGATATTCAATAAATATCTGTAGGAATAGACGAATGCTTGATTAAAAGAGGTAATTCATGCTGCCAGGATGAATGTGGGGCTGGGAAATGTGTTCCCAGAGCCCTGCACTGGAGCTTGAAATACATTTCCCTAAAGAAGTAATATCATATATAGTGATTGGGAGTTATTGAAATAGTGCTCTTGGCACTGTGGTTACTGTAGGCACTTAAGGCTTGACCTGAGTCCTAATACACTCTGTGACACTGTTTCTGTGGGCAAATGCATCTGAGTCTCAAATTTGCTTATAAGTGACCTTGGGGGACGCAAACCAAGATGAGTTGAGACCTGATGCAGACACCGGCCCGCAATGTCCACATCATATGGATGAAATGAGACGTACACATGGACTACCGAGTCTGGTGGAGGAAAAAGGACAGCATGGCTTTTCTCTCAAGGGGAGCAAAAGCCATGGCCTCACCATGACAGGCCTTTATTTGGTTTCTGGTCACATTACATTATGGTCCTCATTTACTATGCACAAGTTCGCTATAGGTGGTTACCTTTTACAGACAATGAAGGAGCCAATGCCGCTAATCACATCACAGAAGAAGAATATTTGCAAATGAAAAGGGGAAAAGTGGTTGAGCTGGTTATACTCATCCTAGGAAGGTTTAGCATGGATTTTAGGAAGTTACAATAAGCACTTGCTGCCCTAATCCAGGGTGAGGGAGTTTTAGCAAAAGCAAGACTCAAAGCGGTTTAGGCACATGCAAACCTGATTTCCCATGACAGAACCTATCTGTGGGTGTGGGTCCTGTGCATCTCCGAGTGGGAGCTGGGCCCACGCCACGTAGAATGGTCTCCCACAGAGACCTGTCTGAAACTCTCGTTAAACAGTGGTCATTTTGCAATTTGTGCACAAATAAAGCATTGCTAGGAAATCCGAATGGCCTTTGCTCTTGTGGTTTGTCCCTAGCAGGAAGAATAGTGTAGCAGTCATGACTTTCAGTGAGCTGCAGATGAACCAGAGCAAATCAGGGTATCATCTCAGAAGATCATAAGGTTGGCCATCAAGCTACTTAATTAGCTCTTGAAGATGCCTGTAGACTGATACATGTTTAAGGGATATTCTCCTTGTAGACTTGTTCTGGAACCCCACCTTGCTCTCCTGGAGATCAAGGTTGATGTGAATGGCAGGTGGTCTCAGATGACACCTGCTTTGAGGCCATAGACATCCAGGCAGAAGCTTGGCAACTTGTTCTTCTTTATGAAGACCTTGAGGCCTCAGGGGAAGGTGAAGAGTCTAAGGCTCTCTGGGCTTTGACAGTGTCACCCTGCTGATGAAAGAGTTGATATTGACTCTGAGAGTCCCAGACTAACTGCTCAGCTGTACTTCCTGGGACATGAAGAAGGGACTGGCAGGTCGTGGAAGAGGTCAAGGAAGCATAAATCTGACAGTAAAAGAAGGATGTTTAAGTGGTTGGAGAGGTTATGGGATATCATTCAGAATGTGGGGAATCAAGGTAGGGGTGAGGGAAAACACTGACCTCTTGAATATCAGCAGCCACTGTGTCCCCTAGCAGGGGCTCCTCTGATAGTGTCCAACTGCCTAGTAGGCTCAGGTATGGGCAGAGAGAAAGCCATGAAGGGTAACACTGGCACTGAGTTAGCTTCATTCTCAGGTAGGCTCTGAACTGATGGCAAAGCTGGTCAGCTGTAGTTCATATCCCACCAACTTTGTTTCCAAAGTGGGAGGAGCTTTCCTCTTTCCCAAGAGGACCAAGTGAAATTTCCAAGGATGATGATCATTGGCCCAGCATAGGTTACATAGTATGTCTGTGATCTTGATTGGCTACAATTGAGACAGGAAACCACTTTCAAGAGTTTGGACTGGGATTCAAGGGAAGTGGTTCCCCAAGGAAAACTGAGTTCCTATCATCTAAGAGGAGGGCACGAGCAGCAAATCCGTTATGTCTCCACACTTTCTGACTTGAAAATATGATATGGTGTAGGTCAAAGCCAGAACTTAAAGGAAGGTCCTAAGGCTTTCGTATAGCTGCCAATGCTCCTAGAAAGTGAAGAGGTTTTCCCTGAATTGCTCTAGAATATTTCTTAAGTAAAATATGCTCAAACCCTTGGCTCTGGAAAATCACCATGTAATTAACAAATGTATAGACTGAAAACTAGGGGAAGGGCAGGCAGGAAGCTAAAAGAAAATGCTAGTATTCTTTCAACAAATATAGGCAGGATTACTTAGCATAAAGAAGGAAATGAAACAAGAATTGGAATCATAAAGTGGGTTAGTCCAGACTTTCGGCCAAAATGGAGGCATAAGTGGACACACTGTACCTCCTTGCACAACCAAAATTAAGGACAGCAAAGATTTAGAAACAAGAAAATAACTAGAACTGACAGAAAATTGAACTGTACGGAAGTCCAACAACCATTCAACCAGACCAGTAAAAGGGGCGGAGTCACAGCAGGAAAAAGCAGAGGTTGGCGGACTCGGGCATGTAGGAGCCTCAGGCGCACAGGTGGCGACTAGCAGACTCTGGGCGTGGGGTGGCAACGGGCAGACCCAGTGAGACCACACAAGGTGGCTGACCAGGTGGTCCCACATTTACGCACAGATAATCCAGGCAAAAACGGGGAGCAAGACAGACCTTTCAACCCAGGGCCCCAAAGCCAGGAAATAAAACCTAAAAACACCGATTAAAAACACTTGTGGGGGGCAGAGGTGCCTCGAGAGACTCCCAGCCTCACAGGAGAGTTCATTGGAGAGACCCACAGGGTCCTAGAACATACACAAACCCACCCACATGGAAATCAGCACCAGAAGGGCCCAATTTGCTTCTGGGAAGCAGTGGAAAGGACTGAAATGCAAGAGAGAACAGAGCAAGTGCCATTGTTCCCTCTTGGACCCCACCCCCACGAACAGTATCACTACCCAGAGACTGGGCTACCCCGCCCTGGGGAACACCTAAGACTCCGCCCCTCTATGTAACAGGCGCAACCAGACCAAAAAGACAAACAAACAAACAAACAAACAAAAATGGCTCAAACCAAAGAACAGCTCAAAGCCCCAGAGCCAATTCATCTAAGTGATGAAGAGATAGCCAACCTATCAGATGCACAGTTCAAAGCCCTGGTGATTAGGATGCTCACAGAATTGGTGGATTTCGTTCACAAATTAGATGAACAAATGAAGGCTACAATACGTGAAATGAAGGAAAACACACAGGGAACCAATAGAGATGGGAGGAAAACTGGGACTCAAATCAATGGAGTGGACCAGAAGGAAGAAACAAACAACCAAACAGAAAACAAGGAAGAAACAAAAATTTTAAAAAATGGAGAGAGGCTTAGGAACCTCCAGGACATCTTTAAACGTCCCAACATCTGAATTATAGGGGTACCAGAAGGATAAGAGGGAGAGCAATAAGTGGAAAAGTTATTTGAACAAATAATAAAGGAGAACTTCCCCAATCTGGCAAAGGCAATAGACTTCCAGGAGGCCCAGGAAGCTCAGAGAGTCCCAAAGAAGTTGGACCCAAAGAGGAACACACCAAGGCACATCATAATTCCATTAGCCAAGATTAAAATGAAGGAGAGAATTCTAGAAGCAGCAAGGGATAAGGGGACAGTCGCCTATAAAGGAGTTCCCATCAGACTGTCAGCTGACTTCTCAAAAGAGACCTTCCAGGCAAGAAGGGGCTGGAAAGAAGTATTCCACGTCATGAAAGGCAAGGACCTACATCCAAGATTGCTCTATCCAGCAAAGCTGTCATTTAGAATGGAAGGGAAGATAAAGTGCTTCTCAGATAAAGCCAAGTTAAAGGAGTTCATCATCACTAAGTCCTTATTATATGAAATGTTAAAGGGACTTATCTAAGAAAAAGAAGATAAAAAATAGGACAGTAAAAAGACAACAAACTCACAGATATTAACAACCACACCTACAACAAAAGCAAACTAAGCAAACAACTAGAACAGGAATAGAAACACAGAAATGGAGATCATATGGAGTGTCAGCAACAGGGGAGTGGGAGGAGGAGAGGGAAAAGGTACAGAATATAAGTAGCATAGACGGTGGGTAGGAAATAGACAAGGGGGAGGGCAAGAAAAAAAAGAAATCACAAAGTGGTTTTTTATGGCAAAGGAAAATGGTGCAGCATCTGCATTAATAAAGCATTATGAAAATCCAAGTAATTTATATTATTGTGATATTCTTAGATGACAGTGATTTTTTTTTAATTTCTTCTTTCTCATTATCTAAGTTACGAGTTAATCTACTCTTGTAATCAGATTCTTCTCCACTGGGTAAAGTCCCTCTCCTCCTGCAATAGCACCTCTTCAAAGAATCTTTTCAAATTTACGTAGGGAGAGAATCTTTTTCTCTCCATCTTGTCAGAGCCCCTGCTCTTTGTGCAGACCGCTACAATAGCACTTGTCACATTGCACTGTGATTTTTCATTTGTTCGTAAAGTTCTATCAGGTAAGAGCTGTAAGAGCTCAGAAGCTCAAACAAGGATAACAGTTCCTTTTACATAGGGATTTTGCAAGAATTAAATGAGTTGATGCAAGAAAAGCACTTAGCATGATACCTGGCACATAGGGGGAGCTACATAGGTATTAGCAGTTAGCATGTTAGTATTTATTTTTTAAAAACAAAAGTAATTATTATTATGTCCTTTACTAGATGGTGAAATCCTCCAGGGCAGGGACTTGTTCTGAGTTCATACTGTGTACTCTATATAAGTGGGGCGGGGCGGGGGCGGGGAGAGTAAGATAAGGGAAGAGAAGAAGAGATGGAGAGACAAGGAGGGAGGAGGGAATTATGGGAACAACTAAGAAGGTAGCATTGCCGGGTTTGTCCAGAAGTAATAGCCCATGTAGCTAATACTACCCTTTCACAAATAAACTGAAATTATAGTTTGTTTTGGTCTCACTAGTTTGAAATCAGATTTTATTACTTTGAAAATGGCTGAATATTTCTGAGTCTATCCCCTTTAGTCAACATTTTCTTCCTGTATACCCATAGACTGGATTTTCTGAGCAGGTTTTTCTATTTGGGCCTTAAGGTCATTGAACAGAATAGCAGTTGGGACATCCATCTAACTCTCTTGGAGAAGATAGGCTTATGCAGTGAGAGATTATGTTTCAGGGTCCAATTTTGCTTTGGGCCATAGCCTAGTCCATCTAGAATCCCACCATCGTACAAAGGTATTTGACCATCTAGGCTTTCAATTCTGGGTGGATGGCAATTTGCAGAAATTTCCTAGGAGATTCAAAAGCTCCTGAATGAGCTAGGAAGGTAAAAGCTGAAAAAAAAATACAAATGAAATAATACAACGTCTGTCCAGAAAAAAAATCAACCATTGTTAATAAAATGAGAACAGTTTGCATGACATCGATGTAACCTGGCATCCAAGGCGAGTGGACTGGAATGTGCGTGTGTGAACAATGATGATGTCACTGTACTAGTCAGTGGGGGAGATAGACTCCATTGAGTGAGTATGTGTACTGAGTGGCCATCACATTTGAAGTGACTTAGAGTAGAGTAATGAATCTGTATCAAATTTAGCATGAAGCTTGAACGTTCCTCCATAGAAACCTTCAGATGATTCAGAAGGCTGCAACTATGGGCAACTAGTGATTGGCATCTTCGTCACAACACACCCACTTGTTTTTGGCAGAACATCAAATCACCCAGGTGACTTAGACCCACTACAGCCCAGATTTGGAGCCCTGTGACTTCTGGCTTTTCCCTAAACTAAAATCACCTTTGAAAGGGAAGAGATTTCAGACCATCAGTGAGATTCAGGAAAATATGACAGGGCAGCTGATGGTGATTAGAACTATGTGAGGTCCCAAGGTGTCTACTTAGAAGGGGACTAAGGCATCATTGTCCTATGTACAATGTTTCCTGTATCCTATATCTTCTTCAATAAATGTCTCTATTTTTCATTTCACAGGACTGGATGCCTTCTGGACAGACTGCATAGTATTTAAGGAGATCAAGCCAAAACAGCACTAGGACACTGTGGAGAGGCGAACACTTCCCTCCCTGAAGATGTTATGAGCTTCCCATAAAGAAACAGACCAGATTTGGTTTTAAGGAAGAAAATATCAGTATTTTGGTTTTAATAAATAATTTCTAAGTGGCTAAATTAAGTTACATTTAGGAAGAGAATGAAAAATATAATAATCAGAAATGTGAACCCCAATATCCTTTAAAAGTGACTTTATAATTTTCCATGGAACATTTTTTTTTGTATATAAGGAACAGCAAATTCATCATCTTTTCTGGCAGCCTCAAACTACTTAGTTTCTAATTCCTAAAGGAGGAACCCAGCTGCCCTATCAATCACCCACTGCCCACTCAGAGCTGGGCGATCTCTCCGAGGTAAACGGAGGGCGTCCCCAAGGGAATGGCTGTCACCCAGTCCCTGTAGGAAGCTGCTGATTAGCAAGTCTGAGATAAGCCAAGACCTCGGGGAGAGATAGCATCAGCCCATCTTGCCTTTAGGCTCATCAGTTCTCCTCTGCCTCTTCTCGTTCCTTAAAATATCAATTCTTCCTGCCAAGACAATGTCCTGGCTTGTGCAGATGGAAGAAACAAGGCAAAAAGCCACTCCACTTTGTTTTGCTTGGAAGTTAATCTTGAACTCTCAAAGGAGTACTTAATGTCCTTTGGAAGCAACACCCTCCCAATACAGCAACCCCGACACTGTGGGGCCAGACGGCTGTTGACCTCAGCTCTCCACCTTTCTCAGGCCGGAGGGCCAGGCAGGATAAGGCAGGGGCCACAGGACCATAGACACTGCCTAGGACACTGGTTTTGAAGGAGTACTAAAACCCCACTGAGACAGACAAAATGTGATGTCAGATAACGCAACCTTTTGCTTACAACTGTTTCTGTGAAAGTAAGCAGTTCTGTGTAGCAAAGTTGGCCTTTGTGGGCCTTCTGCCTGAAGCATTTCTTTTTGTGATGCCTCCATGTAGGTGGCAGGGCACTGTTGCAGGCCGGGCTTCAGGGCCCCTACGCCCACCCATGTCCTCACCCTGAGACTGGAGTCACATTTCTGTCGAGACTGGGAAACCGAATGAGGTATGGCCCCCTCGGATTCTCTTCCCCGGGAATGAGGGAGGTTTTATCTTTTATTGCCTTCATGATAAGCTCTCTAACATGCCCTGCAACACAGGCGAGCTTAGAAAATCACCCATAGTAAGGATATGTAGCCATTCTTTTGTTTTAAATATAGAGAATGAAGCATATGATTTTTGGTCATAGACGATTCTTACCCCCACTAATACTGAACATTAAAGCAAGAGTCCCCAGCCCCCGGACCATGGACTGGTACCGGTCCAGGCCTGTTAGGAGATTCACAGGGATACACAGCAGGGGGTGAGCTTGAATGTAATGTGCTTCAATCATCCCAAAACCATTCCCCTGCCTCAGGTTTGTGGAAAAACTGTCTTCCACAAAACCGGTCCCTGGTGCCAAAAACGTTGGGGAGTGCTTTCAAGGTGGGTAACAAAATGCCCTTGTGCTGCTGTCGGGCATGCTGGTCTCATTTGCGTGGTTAACGGGTTCCTTCCCCATCCTCAACAGTGAGAGTGGACCACTGGGAGCAGAACATCTGGTCTAGAGAAACCAAATGTACTGGCAAGTGCTTTCTTGTTCTCAAGGTAGAGTGACTAACCATCCTTGTTTTTCTAGACTAAGGGTTTCAATGCTAAAACCAGGAAAGTCCCAATACAAGTAGGTCACCCTATTTCAGGTCATCTTATAATTTGGAAGACAGCAGGGTAGTTAGGGTGTATCTCCATTATTTAATTTGCCATGTGGCCATGGGCAAGTTCCTTAACCTACCTGCTTCTCAGTTTTCACACCTAAAAATAACATTTATCTCTTAGGGAGGCATTGAAACCAAAATGAAATGATGTATATGGAGTGCCTCTCAGTTTGCTAGGCATGTAGGATGTACTCATAAATGTTAACTATTATTGTTGCAATTACTATCATTTGAAGATACAACAGCAATGGCGGAATGAACGATCCTATGGGAAAAATGGCAACTACTATACCTGATGTCAGCCTAGAGCTGTCAGAAAGGCATCAGATCACATTCAAGACAGTGGGAAGGCATGGGATGGTGTTCTTCCTTTGAGAAGCTATTTATCACATTTGACTTTGAAAAATTTGGGTGCCTATAGGGGCAAGTTTCAACTATCTGGGAAATCCAGGTGGATGGCTATCTTGAATAAGAGAGGCACAATTCTGTGAATGCTTGCTCAACTTCCTGCAGACTTCCCAAGACCCTTGCTGGGACACCAGATGCCTGAGGGGACTAGGGGGACCTGTGGTCCATCAGCCCCTCCTGGACACAGTATCAGGCTGCAGCTTCTTGGCATGTGCTATGGAAAATCTTCCTGCACCAGCTGGGGCTCTAGGCACATGTGTTTTAGATCAGCGTTAGCAGAGTCTGCTTCTGAAGCTCTTATTTCCTGTCACTTGGCCTGCACATTTTTGCTGAGTCATTTGACCTCAAGTATCTTCTAAAACAGTAGTCACATCACCAGAAAAAACGGCTGTGAACCCACAGCCTGCCTGTAGGCACATACTTTTTTCCAGCTCCATTCAACCAATCTTCACAGATCACATACTGTAAGCCCTGCATTGAATTAGGGACCTGGAGCCCTGCGTTGAATTAGGGACAGAGAGGGATATGGCCTGGCTTTGTTCACAAAGAGCTTGCTTTCTACTGGGGAGGACAAGTCTATATGCAAGGACTACAGTAGGGCCTTAAAAGGTTTTATAAACTATCAACAGAACTACAAACCATGCAACTCAGAAGTTCAGAGTAATTCATTGGGAAGAATCACGAAGGAAGGCACATCTGGGTAGGCTTGGGAAGAAAAGTAGGGCTTTGACAGGCCAAGAAAGGAAACAGGGTGTGTGGAAGCCAGAAAAGGAGTGCAGGTTCAGGCAACCAGCGTGCTTCAGGAAGTGCCAAGGTGGTTCCTGGGAGATCAAATAGGCCAGCTAAATGGAGGGAGTGCAATGAATGCAAGACTACAGAGTTGGCTCTGTATTCTGTATGCAAGAGGAAGCTTCTTGAGCAAGGGAGTAGTATGATCATGGCTAGGCCTTAGCAAAATGAACTGATCAAGGAGCCAGTCTGTTGGCAGTTGTATGTAGAATGCAGGAAGAGGAGAGGGGAAGTATTAGTTACAGAATGTAGGTAAGAATTGATGAGGGCCTGAAATTTGGAAGTGTCCGAGAGAATGGAAGGGAGGGAAGAAAGGAGACTAAAGAAATCTTTGGAAAGTGGAAAAAAGAAGATTTATTTACATCCAATTCCAATAGCACGGTGGGAACAGCAAAACAATGGAAAAACAAATGGTTAACAATATGGGTAGAGCTGCAAAGATAATGGCGGTGAAGATGAGGGAAATGGGGTTGGTTAGCCTAAAACAAGGGTTGAACAGCAGCACCTTCATGGTAGCTTGGATGTTCATGAAAGAGACAATGACAACTGTTTCCTGATTTCCTCAGGAAAAGCTCAAGTTTAGGCCTGGAGAATTTAGGGGGAATATGAAAAAGAATTTCCTATTGAAACATGCCCTGTAGACACCCAAACCTTTAAAAATAAAGTCCATTTTGTGATAAACAGTTTCCAAAAGGAAGAACATAATCCTACACTTTCCTGGCTTCTTAAACTGTTATGAATGTGATTTAACTATTTCTTGATAGCAGATGGGTTTTGTTTCTGAGCTTACATCTCTGCATCACTGCTCAGAAATGGGAAGAGATGCCTCCCTCCCTTCCCTTTATGGGAAATCAGCCTAGTTCCTCTTTGGTCAGTGGTTTCCTCTTTGTCCACAAAAGTCAGTATCACTGTTACTGTAAGGAAAAGAAAAAAAGTAATGGATATGGATTCACTATTGGATATAGCTATACTAAACTCCCTTGTTCATTTAAAATAAATGTATCCTGATAATATCAGGTACAAACGGGTTTGTGGTTGTGCGACTAACAAAGTCAATTCTCTTGAGGTGGCTCATAACAGAATGCCATTTCAAAACAGCTTTGGGGTTTCCAACTGCCTGGAGCCTGGAAGTGGACAGTAGACACAGGGTTGGATTTTAGCACCACAGTTTACTACCTGTAGAAGCTTGGGGTGTGCTTCTGCAGGCTGGGGACTGAGCGGTGTTTTTCCTGGGTTCCCAGGGCCCAGCATTTGTAAACCGCACTGCTTGGTGTAACCGATTGAACGGCCGCCTAAAAGTCCATCTCTCCTGACTTTTCCTTCACTTTGCAAACGATGACCTTCAGCAGCCACCCGCCACTGTAAAGATTTTTTTTTTTTTTTTCCTGTGGACCTCCCAAGTACCCTGTGAGTGAGGAAGGTAGAATTATGATTCCCATCTACCCATCAAGAAACTGAGGCTCACAGAAGTAACTCAGAGGTCTCAGAAGCCAAGGTGAGGACTTGAGCTGGAGTAGTGCCTGATGGGGGTTGTGTTCTTTGCTAGAAAGAGAAAGCCAATACATAGTAACCTTGCAAGAACATATCCAGGGGACTTCCAGCGGAGATGGAGGCATAGATGGACACATTGTGCATCCTGGTACAACCACAATTAAGGACAACAAAGATTTAGATACAGGAAATCATCCAGAACTGATAGAAAATTGAACTGTATGGAAATCCAACCACCATTCATCCAGACTGGTAACGGGTGGAATTGCAGTAGAAAAATGTGGAGGTTGGTGGACCTGGGCATGCAGGCAGCATTGGCTGGCAGATCCCAGGCCTGCAGGAGGTGGCTAGTAGACCCTGGACCCCAAACTGAAAAAAGAAACTCCAGGAATGTCTCAAACCCCAGAGCCAGTTCCTCTAAGCTACCAAGAGATAGCCAACCTATGAGATGTACAGTTCAAAGCTCTGGTGATCAGGATGCTCACAGAATTGGTTAATTTTGGTCGCAAATTAGATGAACAAATGAAGGCTACAAAAAGTGAAATGAAAGAAAATGCACAGGGGACCAATAGAGATGGGAGGAAAACTGGGACTCAAATCACTGGAGTGGACCAGAAGGAAGAAAGAAACAACCAAACAGAAAAGAAGGAATGAACAAGAATTCGAAAAAATGAGGAGAGGCTTAGGAACCTCCAGGACACATTTAAACATCCCAACATTTGAATTATAGGGGTACCAGAAGGGGAAGAAGAAGAGCAACAAGTGGAAAACTTATTTAAAGAAATAATAAAGGAGAACTTCCTCAATATGGCAAAGGAAATAGACTTCCAGGAAGTCCAGGAAGCTCAGAGAGTCCTAAAGAAGTTGGACCCAAGGAGGAACACCCCAAGGCACATCATAATTACGTTAGCCAAGATTAAACTGATGGAGAGAATTCTAGAAGCAGCAAGGGATAAGGGGATAGTCACCTACAAAGGAGTGCCCATCAGACTGTAAGCTGATTTCTCAAAAGAGACCTTATGGGCAAGAAGGGGCTGGAAAGAAGTATTCCAAGTGATGAAAGGCAAGGACCTACAACCAAGATTGCTCTACCCAGCAAAGCTGTCATTTAGAATGGAAGGGCAGATAATGTGCCTCTCAGATAAGGTCAAGTTGAAGGAGTTCATCATCACCAAGCCCTTATTATATGAAATGTTCAAGGGACTCATCTAGGAAAAAGAAGAAAAAAATACGACTGTCAAAAGACAGCAAACTCACAGATTCTAACAACCACACCTAAACAAAAGCAAACTAAGCAAACAGCTAGAACAGGAGCAGAACCACAGAAATGGAGATCACATGGAGGGTTAGCAACATGTGCGTGGGAGGAGGAGAGAGGGGGAAAAGGTACAGAGAATAAGTAGCATAGACGGTGGATAGAAAATAGACAGGGGTAGGGCAAGAATAGTATGGGAAACGTAGAAGCTAAAGAACTTATGACACATGGACATGAACTAAAGGGGGGAATGTGGGTGGGAGGGGGTGTGCAGGGTGGAGGGGAATGATGGGGGAGAAATGGGACTATTGTAATAGCATAATCAATAAAATATATTAGAAAAAGAAAAAAAAAAACAAAAACAGCTTTGGCAGATAAAAAGGATGTATTAGAAGCTATGGGGGCATCTCAAGCCACCCAAAATGGAAAGTGACTGAGACTCACTGAACCCTGAGAGCCCCATTCATTTCATGCTTCTGCCTTTCCATGAATTGAATGCCTTCTCTCCTTGTAGCCTGACCTTCACCCTTCAGACTCCCCACAGCGCCTGAACACCTGTGCACATGTCTAAGGGTCAGAGTCAGCCCCATCAGGTCCACCCCAATTCCAACTTCCTGGTCACTCTCCCAGCTGGATGAACAAGGTCATGTAACTCAGACACAGCAGCTGAGAGGTGCACACTGCTGGGGACAGGGTTGGGGCAGATCTCCGGGAAGGCCGTCGTTTGGACAGTCACTTCCTAAAGTCCCTTTAAAAATCATGACAAGATGTTGCTGTGTGGAATATCTGAGATTTTCCTGCCTATGTTCTCCTCTAGGACTTTAATGGTGTTACGGCTTATGTTTAAATCTTTTATTCACCTTGAATTTATTTTTGTGTATGGTGTAAGTTGGTGCTCGAGTTTCATTTTCTTGCACGAAGCTGTCCAGTTCTCCCAACACCACTTGTTGAAGAGGCTATTTTTACTCCATTTTATGTTGCTGTCCCCTTTGTCGAATATTAATTGACTATAGAGACTAGGGTTTATTTCTGTGCTCTCTGTTCTATTCCACTGGTCCACGTGCCTGTTTTTATGCCAGGAATTCTATGCAGTGGAAAGAAAGGAGCTCATACCCTTTGCAACAGCATGGATGGAATTTGAGAGCATCATGCTAAGCGAAATAAGCCAGGCAGTGAAAGACAAATACCATATGATCTCACCTTTAACAGGAACCTAATCAACAAAACAAACAAGCATAATATAACCAAAGACATGGAAATTGAGAACAGGCTGAAAGTCACCAGAAGGGAGAGGGGAGGGAATTTCAGGGGAAAAGGGGAAGGATTTATAGGAGCAAGTATAAAGGACACATGGACAAAAACTATGGGGGGGTGGAATTGGGAGAGAGGTGGGGAGGGCTGGGGTGGTGGGTTGGGGTGAGAATAAAAGACAGAAAACTGTACAAGATCAACAATTAAAATAAAAATTTAAAAAAAATCACAACAAGATAAAAACTTTAGTCATACCTGAGTATGTGGCAGAATATTTGAAATGTAGACACCAGGAACATGTTAATAAACATAAATAACCTCTAGCACAAAGTCATTTAGAAAAGTCACCATTCGTGATTGTAGTATCATATGCAGTAATTAAATTAACTACTTATATGATCAGCAAAGAAAACACTGACTGACCTTTGACATTCTTGAAACTGGAAGAGTCCACCAGTGGTGGCTGTTCTGTGGACACACAGGAACCACCAGTTCTGCCCCTTCTCCAAGAATCAGGTTTGTTTTGATCATGTAATTTCCCTTCTCAGAAATTGTGTGCATTTCTATTTCAAGTCATCTTAAAACTTTTTAACAAAAACTTCAAGACCCATACCATCACATCTCACTATACTTTATTCCAGCCTATTTCCTTCGATTCTTTGGGCTTATCTCCCACTATATCCAGTCTCAGTAGTTTCAAATCCAAGCAAGCTGTATGTTAAATTCCTGCATCTCACCCCTAAAAAATTTCTTCCATATTTTTCCCTAAAAATGTATAGTTTTACTTTTTACATTTAAGTTTGTGGTCTATTTTGAGTTTATTTTTGTGTAAGATTTGAGGTGTAAATTGTTTTTTGTTTTGTTTTTTTTTTCAGGGGAGTGCCTATGGATGTTCAAGTACTCCAGCACCATTTATTGAAAAAGCTTTAATTGCTTTTGCACCTTTGTCAAAAATCAGTTGGGCATATTATGTGAATCTCTTTCTTAGTTCTCTGTTTTGTTCTATTGCTTATATATCTATTTCTTGCCAAATAACACATGTCTTGATTACTTTAGATTCTATTAGGTCTTAATATTATATAAGTGATTCTTCCACCTTTATTCCCTTTAAGGATTAGTTTAGCTATTTTAGAGTCTTTCCTTTTCCTTATAAATTATAGAATAAGTTGCACATATCTACAAGAAAATTTCTGATATTTTGATAGAAATTATATTAAACCTACAGATCAATTTGGGGGAATTGAAATCTTCATGCTGAGCTTTTAATTGATAAACATGGTATGCCTCTCCATTTGTTTTAGGTTTTCTTTGATTTTGTTAGCATTTTGTAATTTTCAGCATACAGATACTATACATTGTTTTGTTTAGTGTATATATACATATATTTTTATTTTCTTTATAGTGACTGTAAGTGGTATTGTGTTTTTAATTCTGGTGTCCATATGTTTATTGTTATAGAAATGGGGTTGATTTTGGGGTGTTTATCTTGTCTGTCTTCCTAAGCTCACTGATTAATTATAAGAAGTTTTGGGTTTTGTTTTGTTTTGCTTTTGTAGGTTCCTTGGGATTTTCTTTGTAAGCAATCATGTCATCTGCAAATAGGGACAGCTTTATGTATTCCTTTGCACCTTATTTGCTTTTTACTTTTTTCTTACCTTATTATAAGGTATGATTATAATTTCCAGTGTTATGTCAAATATTGTACTATTCCCAGTCTTGGAGAGAAAGTTTTCAGCCTTTCATTATTAAGTATGATATTAGCTGTAGGTTTTTCAAATATAACCCATATCAAGTTGAGGAAATCCCACTCTATTCCTAATTTGCTGTGAGTTTTTATTAGAAAGAGTTGTTAAATTTTGTCAAATGCTGTTTCTGCATCAGTTGAGTCTATCATGTAGTCTTCTTTGAATCTGTTAATATAAAGAATTACATTGATTATTATTCAAATATTAAACCATCTTTCATTCTAGGGCAAACTCAGTTTGGTCATACTGGAGTGTTCTTTTTATATATTGTTGGTTTTGCTTTGCTAAATTTTTATTAAGAATTTTTGCATCAGGGTCAGCAGTTCAATTCCCAGTGGGGGCACATGCCTAGGTCGTGTGCTAGGTAGGTCTCCAGTAGGGGACATGCAAGAGGCAACCACACATTGATGTTTCTCTCCCTCTCTCTCCCTCCTTTCCCTTCTCTAAAAATAAAAATAAATAATCTTTTTTTTTTTAAAGCAGTTTTTGCACCTATGTTTATGAGGGCTGTTGAACTGTTGTTTTCTTTTCTAACGGTGTCTGTTTAGTTTTTGTATCAAAGTAGTAGTGGCTTAATAGGATAAATTGGGAAGATTTCCCTCTTCTTCAATTTTTCAGAAGAGGTTTTATAGAACTGGTATTATTTCTTCCTTAAACATCTGGTAGAATTCCCAGTGAAACCATCTCTTCCTAAAGTTTCTTTATGAAAAGATTTTAAAGCATAAATTCAATTTATTTGATAGGTATAACAATTATCTATATTTTCTTGAGTGAAGTTTGATAGTATGTCCCTCTTAAAGTATTTGTCTATTTCCTATACATTGTTGAATTTGTTGGCATAATATTCACCATATTCCTTTATTATTTTAATATCTATAGAATCATAGTGTCATCATGTTCTTATTCTTGATGATGACAATTTGTGTCTCCTCTGGGGTTTTTTTGTTTGTTTGTTTGTTTGGGTTTTTTGTTTTGTTTCATTTTTTCGGTATCAGTCTAGCTAGAATTTTTTTCAATTTTATTGATCTTCTCATTAAGCCAGATTTTGGTTGCAGTGTTGTTTCCTATTGTTTTCCTTTTTTCCCTACTTTCTAAAAAATTAGCTAAAGTTCACACTTTATTCAACTTTCTTTAGTGGTTACCTGTCTTCTTCTGTTCCAGAATTTCATCCAGGATACCACATCGCATTTAGTTGTCAACTGCAAATAACCTCTTTTTCTTAGCTGTGACAGTTTCTCAGACTTTTCTTGTGACTGCTTTGAGGAGTACCGGTCAGGTGTTTTGTAGACTGTCTCTCAATTTAGATTTGTCTTACGCTTTACCATTATTATACAGAGTTGTGAGGTTTGGGGAGGCAGACCACAGTCATTAAATGCCATTTGCATCATATCGTATCAAGTGTATATACACTATCAAGTTTATATACGCCATCAGCATGACTTATCCTTGTTGATACAAATCCTGATGACCCAGCTAAAGCAGTATTTGTCATGTTCCTTTACTCGCCCCTTCTAATACTATGCTCTTTGGAAGGAAATTACTGTGTGCAACCCACACTTAAGGAGTTGGGAGCTATGCTCCACTTCTTGAGAGCAGAGTATCTGCATAAACTATCTGGAATTCTTTTGCCTGAGAGACTTTTTTTCTTCTTCCCCATTTATTTACTTATTCAATGATTTATTTATATCAGTATTGACTCATGGCTATTTTATGCCTTGGTTCATAATCCAATACTATAATATTTATTTTGTTCCTCAAATTCTTCTATCTTTGGCCATTAGGAGCACTATCAGTTGACTCCTGTGCCCTTTCAACATACCCTAACTATTGTGGGTATTTTTTAACAGTCTCTTGCTTTCTGTCACATAAAAATACTCTAGGATCATCTTATGTATTTCCCTTTAAGTCCTAGAATCAGCAATTTTCCCAAAAGGCTTTGGTTTCTTTTATTAGAGAATGATATTAGAAACCGAGATCTGAGTACTAGGTGTGCGTATTGCTACCGAGGTGTCAGTTCTTCTAGGCCCTCTCAGCTGACACAGAAAGGGAATATATGTGTGTCTACCAACCTTGTGTATATACACATCTATAAATATCTTTATTTATAGTAAGCAAAATGAATTTATACTGATGTCTCCAACTCTAATCCTTACCACATAGACTATTCTAGTCCTTTTCCTTTGCTTATCTATAACCTCCCCTTCCAAGAGTGAAAAACTTGGCTCCCACCATCCATCATCTGTTTACTTAATAGTTTAATTCCTGCATGCTCATACATGTATAGCGATATCAGAATTGTTAGGCCATACCTGTTGGAGAAACAACTTAACCAACTAGAGCGCAGTGCTTATATACCATTCCTTTTCCCTCGTGTCTTATAGGCTCCACTCATTTCCAAAGTTACTTACATCAAATATCTTTTCCTCTTTTTCATGAGTTTTGATGTGATCTTTAGTATTTTCTTTCTTCTGCTTACACTGCTTTTTAGTTCTCTCTCTCTCTCTCCATATATACATATATCTTTTTTTAGTTTCTTAGAATGAAAGCTGAAGTCAGTGATTTGAGACTTTCTCCTTTTCTACTGCTTGAGCTGCATATAACAAAATCTGATATATTGTATTTTTATTTTTGTTCAATTTAAAATAATTTTTAATTTCCCTTTTGTTTTTTTTTTTTTGACCTAAAGGTTATTTATAAGTATGTAATTTAGTTTCCAAATATTTGGATATTTTCCAGATATCTTTTTTGGTTTTGATATCTAAATTCCATTTTGGTCAGAACATGTTTGTATAGTGACCTGAATCCTTTTCTATTTATTGAGACTTGTTTTATACTTCGGAATATAATCTGTCTTTGAAAATGTTTCCCATGCACTTGGAAGCACTTGTATTCTGCTGCTTCAAGTTAGAATGTTCCCTAGATGTCAGTTTCATCACGTCGGTGGATAGTATCATCAGGCTTTATTTCACTTCAGTGATTTTCTTTCTATGTTTTTCAATTTTTGAGAGAAAGGTGTTAAAATATCTAACTATAATTGTGAATCTATTGGTTTATTTTTGTAATTTTATCCATGTATTTTGAAGCTTGATTGTGAGAGACACTTATCATTCCTGTGTCCTCTTTATAATACATGCTTCTATAATCGTATAAATGACACTCCTTAACTTTGATAATATTTGCTGCTCTAAAATCTATTTTTTCTCACATAAATATAGCCACTTCAACTTTTTAAAATTTATATTAGTATTTAAATTCTTTTAATTTTCACTTATTTGTGCCTTTTTATTTAAAGTGGGTTTCTTGTAGCCAGTATAGAGTTTGATCTTTCTTTGTTATATTCAATTTGGCAACCTATATCTTTTAATTGGGGTTTTTAGAATATTTACATTTAATGTGATTACTGGGAAGGTTGAATTTAAATCTAACATCTTGATGATTGTTTCCTATTTGTTTCTTCTGTTCTTTGTTCTATTTTTTTCCTCTTTTGTGCCTTTTTGGGGATTAATTCAGTACCTTTTCATTAATCTATTTTATCTTCCCTCTTGGTTTGTTACCTATAATTCTTTATTTTAATGCTTGTATTAGGATAAATTTTATTATTTTGATGCCTGTATAGTGTACATTTTCTTCTTATTATTATTAGTTACTACTAATATATTATCTACAGGCTCCATGATAAGGGGTTAAAAATAGCTTTAGGGTAGTTTTAAATAAAATAGTAAAAACTTGACTTTTTAAAAAGTAAACTTCAGTAAAGTCAGAACACTCTAGGAATTAGTTAAAATGAAGATAGGGAAAGGAATAGCAACATGCATATATAAATGTTTATGTTTATAAGGAGTAAAGTTTGAATAATGACTTTTGTACTTTTATAAAACAACATCAGAATTCATACAGTTAAAATGTAGATAAAAAATAAAGCCTCTCCTTCTACCATTAGTCATTCATTCAACAAATATTTGTGGGTCATTTTGACTACTCAAAGTGTACCCAGCAATGTCTTGATACTTTGGGAGTTGTACAATAAACAACAACAACAACAAAAAAAAACTTTCAAAGTAACTTTCTAGAGGAATTTGCAATACGATAAAGGAGATAATATCTCTCTTCAAGTGACGACCCATTGCAAAAGTACAACACAAAATCTGGTACCTCCCGCTGGCTGACTACACTGGGTGAAGGGGTGTGGTCAGAATGACTTTGGTGAAGGGAGTCTTGGACGACTTTTAAAATCACATTTAAAGTTCATAAATCTAACAGGAGTTTCCATATTAATGTCACTTCTATTACCTGATAAGATATATAGCAAAAGTTTTGTCTCGTTCATTTATTCATTTCTTAAATATTTACCAAGTACTTCTTGTGTCCATCATTAAGCAGATGCTGAGGGAACAAAGCAGACCCCTCCCTGCTCTGTGACAGGCCATTCAACACGGCCCCCATACCTGTGTTTAGACGCACAGAGTGGCTGGTCTAAACTGCATCATGGCAGACCCAGGTGGTCAGAAAATCTAACACCTGCCACTTGGAACAGGCAGAAACATATTTCATGTGACCATGGAGGATCATCTCACACCAGGTAACTAAAGTTAAGGGAGACATGTAGACTTGGTGTTAGCAACACAGCTGCTCCAGTAAGAACAGTCTAAAGATAAAATGGCCTTCCTTGAAGCATAAGAGTGTCCTGTCACTCAGCTCAGTTGTTCAAGCTCTGGCTTAATGACCACTTGATGGAAACGTTGTGGAGGAAATTCAGATGCCCACTGGGGGGGAGTGTGACTGGACAACCTTGCAATTGCATTCCAGCTGGAGAGCATGTGATTTCATGAACTCCAATTGCCCTTGATTCCCAGGGTTTGGCATTTCCTGTCTGGAGCTGGCAGGCAGGCTGGACTCCCCCTTCCACCTTGGCCCAGTGCTCTTCCTCGGAGTTACAGCAGAAGGGCTGGGCAACCTGTTGCTACCCAGGCAGACAGGCAGGCAACATGCCGTGGGGCCAGCTGTAGAATCTTAGACCCTTAAGATAGGTCGCTGATTTACGCATCTTGTGCCAGACACCACTATTCCTTCCCACATCCCAGCCCCAGTGGGTTTCTCTTTTGATGACCTTGGGCCACACAGCAGGAGAGGCTGTTTTGTTAAGTGTTTATTAGTCTGTCCCAAGTTTGTTTTCCCTTTGAAAGACCTTTCATGGCTTTTTTTCTTCCTTTTTAATTAACTTGAAAACAGCAGATTATATTTTGCCAAAATAGGGAAAAAATCCTTACCCGGAGGATTTCTTCTCAACTCACCCGTTAGTAAACACTGTTCTGAGTGGGTTTCTAGACTGGCCTGGCACTGGATCCACTAATGAGATCACTCACAGCACTTCAGAAGAAGATCTAGAACTCATAGCCTTGATTCAAAAACTACTCTGTCTTTACTGTGGCTGGGTGGCTCAATACAGCATTGTCCTGTACACCAAAAGATTGCAGGTTCAGTTCCTGGTCAGGGTACATACCTAGGTTGAATGTTCAATCCCCAGTCAGAGCACATATGGGAGGCAACCAATCGATGTTTGTCACAACGATGTTTCTATCTATCTATCTATCTATCTCTCCCTCTATTTCTCTCTCTCCTTCTGAGATCAATTAAAAAATATCCTCAGGTGAGCATTGAAAAAATTAAAAGAAAACTACCCTATCTCTAACCCCATTGTATTTAGACTAGGAGGTGAGAAATGCTAGGAGGTTTATGTGTGTGTGTCTGTGTATAATCAAGGGCACATCTATTGTTTTCCCAGGTGGTAAAATAGACTAGCAGGACAAACAGCGGGCTGTGGACCAGCAGACTCAGCCTCAACATGATAAACGAATTCAAATCAAAACACACCTTGATTTGATATGAAATATACCTGTGGTGATCTAGCTCTTAACTTTCTCACTGCTTTTTCTCTAGCTCATACTATCCTTCCTCAATAATCTGCCAACTCACTTGAAATTCTTGCCTTTAGCAATACTACTTACCTGTGTTCAGGAAATCTGGTTAAAAGGAATGAGTAACCTGTGATGGATTTCTCATTAACCTATTAGTACCCATCCTAGCAGAAATCGCTTCATTGCATGGTTTAGCAGAGAACCTAGATTCTAGAGTAGAGATAGGATGGAACCTAAGACAGGCACATTTTGATGATGAAAAGAGGTGAAGCAAAGGATCCGATGTGGTAGAGTCTAGGGCAGGAGGCAGGGCAATGAGGGGCCCTATATGGCAGCTGTGCAAATCAAATGAGAGTGCAAACTGATGGCAAATGTGTGCATTTTCTGCCTTTTCCCATGCAAGGGTATTCCCAACAAGAGTACTTCCCTGAGTCCCAGGAGCAACACAGCAAAGGCTTCTCCCACCTGGGGCTGCTGCTTAGAGGCTACATCTTTATGGATAAAGCAGGAGAACTACAGAGGTAAAACCTGCTGGCCCCCAGATGTAGCTGAGGCTCATTTCTAGGAGTCCCTGAAGAGACTTTGGAATGGCACGGTGGGCACTGGGCTCGCAGTCTGAAGATTAGGCTTTGCCATGTACCAGCTGTGAGATTTGGGGCCAGCCTGTTTCCACATCTGTCAAATGACATCAGGCTTCTGCCTCTGGGTGACCTCACACACTCCTGTTACAACTACTGCTAGTATGCTCGTACCTCCCAAATCCAAGCGGCCAAGCCAGATCCCTTCCCTAAGCTCCTAGGCCCTGAATTCAAACATCCCCAAACATCTCTGCTTGGGGTTCGCAGGCCCCTGGAGTTTAGCATGCCCAAACCTGCTTCTCTTCCCAGTCGCAGTTAGGCGAATGACACTATCATCCATCCAGGGACCCCAAAAGAAAGTTGGATGTTAGTCCTAGCCTCTCCTCAATTGGTCAAGCCACAAGTCCTGTACAGTCTGTTTAAATCTCTCTTTAATCCATTCCCACTCCCCATCCCCCCACGACTCTGAACTGAAACCCCATCGTCTCTCTCCGGGACCAGCTCAGGATCCTCCTTTCACCCTTCAGCCCAGTGTCCCCACTACATGATTACATTTTCTAAACTGCAAATCTCACCATGTGCCTCTCTTCCTTAACACCCCTAGTGACTGCTTATTTCCCTTAGGATAAAACTCTGAACTTAACATGTCCTGAAATATACTCACCTGTGATGTGGCCCCCAAGTTCTTCTCTTAACTCATTTCCTACCCACTTTCCCTCCCCCACTTTATCCTCCACCTCAAACCATGCTCAACTCCTCAGAGGGCTACAAGTGGGCCCGGGTTTCTCTTTTGTAACTTGAATGTCCTGCTCCTTTGCCTGGCCTTCCTTTGGCCCCCTTCCTTGCCTGCCCCACCCCTACTTTCCTATTGGGACTGATATCCATTTTCTTCCTCAGGAGACCTCCCTGTTCTACCTGAGCCAGAATGGGCTGCCTCAAGGGGTCTTCCTCTAATGGCACCTATCATATTGAGGGGTGATATCTGTACATTGTCTATGTCCTTCAGGGGTCTCTGAGCCCCTTAATGGTGAGCAGTCTGCCTCAGTCACCTCTGTCTCCCCAGTGCCTGACATGGTGCTGAGACCTCCATTAGTGCTTGTTGAATGAATGAATGAATGAATGAATGAATGAATGAGTCTCTGTCACCTCACAGAGTACTTGTCAGAATTAAATGATGACATGTGAAAATACTCTGCAAACTATAAATGTGTTAGGACTGTTTTTGAGAATCAAAGGATCGAGGGAGGAAATGAACATGCAAGGTAGGCCCCCTGGACAGTGAAACAAGGAAGATTCTGAGCAATGATGTCCGAGTCAAGAGAATACCAGGACAGGTCACAATACAACACATATCACCTGGGACTGCTAGTGAGAGGAAATGACCATCCTGAGAAATCACTCAGGGTGACAGGTGCTCAGGGAGGATCATGCTGTCCAGTCCTGGCCTATTCACATAGCACACGCAGTCATTCGATTAGGTGTTCAGGCTGTGTGCAAACGTATTTAAAGCTTGAAACCAGAGCTGTCTTATATTTATGTGACTCTCTGTTAGGTGGAACACACAGACTTTTGGAACAACAGACTCATAGTCTTCATTAAAGATGTAGACTAGATTTCGATAGCATTTTGGCAGAGGCCCTGGGGAATGTCCGTGTTCTTCTTGCCAATTATGACATTCTGTGGGGGAGGGGGGAGGGGGAGAGGGAGGAGGAGAGGAGAGAAAGAGAATGATAGCAAATGGGAAGCAGAGTGCTGCTGCTTCTGTGGGCTGTGCATAGTGTCTACTGTACTTCTCTGCTTGCCCCACTCCCGCCCACGGCAGCCGAGTTCTGGTGAAGCTGAATTAGAACACATAGTTAAGGCTAGACACTGAGGGGAGGCCTCCTATTTCCCCCTCATGCTGAATACACATCTCAGGTTTTCCCAGCTCCCTGGCCTAGAGAGACACAGTGACAGAGACAGAGATGGAGAGAAGAAGCCAGGCCCCGATGTGGGGGCGGGACAGAGATAGGGGTGGTGGCTGGTCATAGGCATGTGGATGTGTATTGAGTGCTGGATGAATAAGTCCTGCCATCTCACAGGGCAGATGTAAAAACTGCACCCTTAACAACCCTGCAATCGTACTGGCAATGATATTCGCCTTGAGGAAGAATCAGAAGGATGTAGATAAGAAAGAGGGTTTCTTTCTCGTTACAGCCTCTGTGGGGAAAATCAGGGCCCCCACATATCTGGGAAAGCAGTCAGATGGAGGATTAATCAATTAACTACAGGTGTTTATTCAATACTGTTATGAACTGAATAGTGCCCCACTCCCCAAATTCGTATCTTGAAGCCTTAATCCCTAAATTGTATTTAGGACTGTATTTGGAGATAGGGCCTTTAAGGAAGTTATTAAGGTTAAATGGGGTTATAAGGATGGGGCCCTAATCAGATGAGATTGGGATCCTTATAAGAGAAAGAGACTCCAGAGATTTCTGCACACACATACAGAGGAAAGGCCTAGTGAGAACACAACAAGAAGTTCTACAAGACAGAAGGAGAGCCCTCACCCAAAGTCATCTCTGCTGGCACATTAATCTTGGATTTAGAGCCTCCCAAACGGTGTGATTCTGTTGTGGCAGCCCTAGCAGACTGACGCAAAAACCTCTTGGGTACAGAGTCACCTTTGAGGATTGCCAAAGAGGATTCCTTTCAGGGATCCCTGGTTTCATGGGACTTTCCTGTTTGGGTACCATTCTTTGAGTCTCCTTAAGCAGACAATATAGCTTCAGATAAAATTGTGATTCTCCCTGAGAAGTTTTGAGAGAAGGAATCCCTCATCTTTCATTAAAGGCCCCACCCTCTGGCTCCTCTTCATCCTTCCTGAATTCAGAAGTTTGTGCACCCCTGCAGTGAGCGGGAGACGAGCCATTCTCAAACTCTTGCCACGCAGACTTCTGCCACGAGTGGACGCATGGCCCTGTAACCCCAGGCTGGCTAAGAGGGAGAGCATGGGCTCTGAATTCCCCAGTTTGCTAAATGAGCGTATCGAAATTCCTTGTCTTACTTTAAAACTGCTAAGAGACTTCAAGAGACATACATGACTTCAAGTTTTCTCAGCGTTATCCTGACTTTTTTCAAGGTATAGTTTTCAGAAAGAGTTTGATGTATTCCCCCCAAATAAAGATCTATATTCAAAGAGTGTTCAAGTTATTAAAATAAGCTACCACAAGCATGATTCTGAGCTGCAAGGGGCAGAGAGAGTTCAGTCTGTATAAACCAAGGTGGGAGGCCCTGGGCTGTTTGACAAAGTAGGCTTTGGTCCCACCACTGTGACCACCAGCTGCAGGATGGGTGCTGCCCACAGGACCTGCCACCTCACAGTTAGGTCCTGCTGAGGAGTGGAATAGGGGGCAGGGGCACCGGCCTGGCATGTACCAGAGGACTTTTATGAGCAAGCAGAGGTGGCTCCAAACGCAGGGCCCACGTGGGACAATTCTGAAGACACAGAAATGCACGGGAGTCAATTCATGTAGGCAGCAAGATGGAAACCCAACGTAAAGAGAGACTATCCTGGTATGTTGTACCCTTTCCTCTTCCAACAAAGTGAGGAAGGAGGAGCAGGGGGAAAAGTTGGAGAACATCAAGCCCTTTTAACTAATAGCTCTAGTTTTGTGGACTAACAATTCATAAAGAATGATGACTTACTACTCACAGGGATTAAGACCTCACAAATGGCATGTCTTTGCAACCTAAAATGGTTGTGCAAGGAGTTGAAGTAAAACATCCACTGGACTTGAATCATACCTAGAGCCATTCATTGTATAAACAGGGTGTCCACTGAAGAAGTTTAAATGACCAATCAAATATGAGCGATGCTCAGTCTCACTAAAAGCTATAGAACGGCAAGGTTTTTGCCTCCCAAAGTTTAAAATGTTTAACAGTACATACCAACTTGCTCATCTAGTTCAGAGACTGAAGTAGACCCACACGTTTCCTTCCCTCCCACTCAGAAATGGCAGTAAAAATGTAGAAAAGGAAATAAATCCACAGCAGTGCCTAGTGCAGCAAGTGGGGACACCAGCAGAGTTTTTGATAACTTTCTGGAGAATAGAAAACAAACAGGATTGAATAACCAGATAAACCACAGAGAGAAGCAGTATCTGAGGTACGGGAGAATGCTGCAATGGAGAGAGAGCTAGGCTCCTGGGAAGGGGAGCTGTCTTCCTGGGGGCTCCAGACGGGCTGCCAAGTTGTGACTGACAGAAGGGGAAGCAGGAATAGCGAGTGGGTTGGCTAACAAGATGAGTACTTGCAGGGTTATCTGTGGAGCAGCCAAGCTGGTTGCCCATCCCCACTCCCACCACTTCCCTGACACATGTGCAGGGCAGCTGGCCATGTACTGGTCACCTTCAGAGAAGAATCTGCTCTTTAGAGGAATTGAACAGTCAGCCTGAGGTAGTCTAGGGCTCCTTGAGTGAGGGCTGGCCCTCCAGAGTGAGGTTTTCCTTGTTCGGCCCCTGAGCAGGGAGCATGCAGGGGTGTGGGGAGCAACCCGTCAGCCTGATTTCTGCCCCTGACCTAAAGTGAACAGTGCAAGCCCATGTCCTCTACCTATCAACACATACTCTTAAACATGAATGGAAAAGCAAGGATGGCCAGAGTTTGTGAAAATTAAACATTTCAATAGAAGGGCTGAAATACAAAGTTTAGGAAATATTTCAGAAAGTACAGCAGAAAAAAGAAAGATGGAGAATAAGAGGGAAGAATTTTAAGATATGTAGGATCAATTCAGGAAATCCAACATCTATCTGGCAGGAATTCCAGAAAGAACAGAGAAATTACCAAAGGAAATACGAGAGTTTTCAAATTAGAAGAAACCACTGAAGACTGAGTATGCAGAATTTTTAATATACTTTGTGATAAAATTTGGAACACAAAATATAAAGAGAAGATTCTCAATGCTTGCACGTAGTAACGCTAGGATACCACTAAAGAGTGAGAATTAGCCCTCACCAGTGTGGCTCAGTTAGTTGGAGCATCATCCCATAATAACCAAAAAGACACGGTTCAATTCCCAGGCCAGGCACATACCTAGGTTGTGGGTTTAGTCCCTGGTCGGGGCACGTGCAAGAGGCAACCAATTGATGTTTCTCTCCCTTTCTCTTTTCCTCCTTTCCCTCTCTCTAAAATCAATAAGCATGTCCTCAGGTAAGGGTAAATGAAAAAAAGAATGAGAATTAATATGGCCTTGGACTTCCTGTCAGTAATTTTAGATGCCAGAAAGGTAACCTAGTGGAACAATGCCTTTGTAGTACCAAATGATTTTTCATCTAGAATCACCAGCCTACCCGAGCTATCGGTCAAGCAGCAGGGCACATAAAGAGTTTTCCAGAAACACACAACTCAGTTATTCAGTTTATAATATTTATGCAGTTGTCCCTTGGCTTCCTTGGGAGATTTGTTTCAGGAACCCCTGCAGATACCAAAATAGTGCAGTATCTTCATATAACCTGCACACATCATCCTATATACTTTAAATCATCACTAGGTTACTTATAATACCTAATATACTGTACATGTTATGTAAATAATTGTACTATATTGTTTAGAGAATAATGACAAGAAAAAATGTCTGTATATATTCAGTATGGATACAACCAATGTAGGCCCATCTGCATGGTACACATCACCAACAACTTACCATTTTTTCCTGAATATTTTTGGTCTGTAGTTGACTCAATCTGAGGTTGTGGAATCCATGGACACAGAAGGCTAACTATACAATTATAGTATTACAAAAATTGACAAATGATTTTCAGTTTTCAGAATTAATTCTGTCTACAGGCAAAACAAAGACAAATGTTTATCCACTGTTTTGTCTGTTCTTATTGCTATAACAAAATACCACAGAATGGGTAGCTTATAAACAATAGAAATTTATTCTTCATGGTTATGAAAGGTGAAAGTGCAAGATCTCAGTGCCAGCATGATCGGGTGCCCGTGAAGGCCTTCTTCTGGGTGGCAGGCTGCCGACTTCCTTACATTGTGAGGGAGCAAGCAAGCTCTCTGGGACTTCCTTCATAAGGACACTAATGCCCCTTGTGACGGATCCACCCTCATGACCTATGCAGCTCCGAAAGGCCCCCCTCCCCCACCTCTCAGTACCATCACCTTGGGCATTAGGATTTCAACATCTGAATTTCGGGGTGAGGACACAAACATTCAGTCCACAGCCCTGAAAGATCGCTTGCGTGTACACTCCAATAAGATGTAAGTGAAATCCAAGAAATGTTAGAAATAACTTAAGGGTATAATTAAGAATTTTTTAAAAACCATGGTAGCAACTGTGGTACATGTCTAGAAGACGAGGAGGCAACAACATTAGGCCATTCAAAAACGGTAATGTTTAAGAAACTAGATTATCTTAATTGCATAGTAATGAGGATATGTGCTTCCATTGTCAATTAGTTCAAAAAAGAAAAGGAAGTAGAACCCCAGAAGGAAACAAAATCAGAGGTAAATTCCTAAGTCCAAATAAGAAGCAACCTAAATTAAAGCAGTTGAGAGAAACTGATCAGGGTAAGAAAAGATTTTTTATTTGATTTTGACTTTTGAACATTCTCTTTTGGGTGGATTATTTTTGTCATTGAAACTTCACTAAATAACTTTTATATATTTACAGAGGTAGAAAAACTGCCTCTTGGTTTTCAATTTTTATAATAAATTTTTAGAAAGTATAAAAGGCTTAATGTTAATTTCAGAATAGAATACAACTACTGAAAACCCAATAAATACAAAAAGGACTCAAGCAGTTATGCCGAAGACGGGGTGAAGAAAGTAAGGAGAAAGGGCAGGGGAAAGAATAGGGGGACAATACCCCATTCACATAGTGAGGGATCAGGTGGGCACTGGAGCACCATCTGAAACTATGAAGGTCAGTGGGTGCTGGAAACGTCAGGGGGAGCCCTGTGTAAAATACATGACTGTCTGATCACTGAGTCGTGCACCTGAAACTGATGCAAAATAGTATTGAAAGGCAACTGTGATTGAAATATAAAAATAATAATAATAAAAGAAAATTATGAAGGTGAGAAATAACAGATAGTAAGAGGATACATTAGCACAAATCCTTGTGTGCAGAAGCCAAAAAATGCTGTAGAAAGTTGATAAATCAAAAAAAATGAGATATAAGCATATTATTTAGTATGTTATGGCAACCACCAGAAAAACTGAAATCAGAATTGGCTAAAGTCACTTACCACATGGAGTGAAACAGGATAAAGAGGGGGGAGAAGATTTTAATAGTGTTATTTGAATGTAATTTTCATCACATGTAACTATTAATCTAAAAATAAGAATGGAAATAATAATACTCTTACTAAGGGTTGGCATTGGTGAAGGAAAGAGACCCTCTTATACTCTGTTTGCATGAGTAAAAATTGAATTGGGCCAAGCTTTTGAAAGGACAATTTTTTAGTATTAAAAAGAACCAGCCTCTCCCTTTAATAATAATAACACTGTACAAGTTTCCACACCACAAGGACCATGTTGAGCGGCAGCTGGCAAACCAACCAAGAGACGGCAGAGACACACAAAGGTTTTCCTTCATTGCACATGTGTGTGAACATAAACACACACATGCTCACGCCCTGCTGCATGTCTCGAATGTTGACTCACTAAGGTGGAAACTTCAGCTGCCCAGGTTCTTGGAGTTCTCCCACTTCCAGCTTTAATTGTTTGCAGTGCTCCTTACATGGAAGGCTGTGTTTCTCCAGGTGGTTTCCCCATCCTCACATGACTCATTCTGGTTTACTTTTGTGGAGGCGACTAACTTGGGAGCTGGGACATTTTCCCCCTTAGAGAGTCTGGGGCTAACCACAGTGTTCCAAAGCCTGTGGGTGTTGGCCAGCAAGTTGGAAGGCCTGCTCTTGGTCTCTCAGGCCTTTCTTTGTGGTTACTCAGAAAAGGCCCTGTCTGTGTTCCAAATGTGGTCCGCCTTTCAGAGAGGCGGCCCCTGTGACCTGACATGCATACTCTTCCTGTGTCATCGCTGATGTTATGGGAAAGAGAACACCATTGCCTTTGGACAGCCTCGGCAAGTGCTGTCCAACTGGACTTGAAAAGTGAAGCCAGGTTCTTCCCATGAATTGATGATGAGACTCCTGGGAAATTCTATGTCAAACTACATTTTTGTAGAGCATAACAGATAACACATAATTAAAACAGCCCTTAATCTCTATTTTATATGAGAAAACTGACGCTTACTGATAGTAAGGTATTGCCCATGATCCTTCTGCTAGAAAGAAGTAAAATATCGATTAAGATCCAGTTCTCCTGAATCCTAATCTTGTGTTTTTTAAGCATGTTTTATTTTGCTATTACAGTTATCCCATTTTTTCTACCTTTTATCCCTCTCCTCCCTGCACCACCCTCCCACCAGCATTCCCCTCCACTGCTTAGTTCATGTCCATGGGTTGTACATATAAGTTCCTTGGTTTCCCCATTTCCTATACTAAGCTTATAGTATAGGAAACCTCCCCCTGCCTATTTTCTACCTACCAATTATGCTTCTTATTGCCTGTACCTTTTCCCTCATTCAACCTCTACTCACCGCTGATAACCCTCTATGTGATCTCCATTTCTGTGATTCTGTTCCTCTTCTAGTTGTTTGCTTAGTTCATTTTTCTTTTTAGGTTCAGTTGTTAATAGTTGTGAATTTGTTGTCATTTTACTATTCATAGTTTAATCTTCTTTTTCTTAGATAAGTCCCTTTAACATTTCATATAATAAGGGATTGGTAATGATGAACTCCTTTAACTTGACCTTAACTGGGAAGCACTTTATTTGCCCTTCCATTCTCAATGACACTTTGCTGGATAGAGTAATCTTGGATGTGAGTCCTTGCTTCTCATGACTTTGAATACTTCTTTCCAACCCTTTCTTGCCTGAAAGGTTTCTTTTGAGAAATCAGTGATTAGTCTTATGGGAACTCCTTTGTAGGTAACTGTATCCTTTTCTCTTGCTGCTTCTAAGAGTCTCTCCTGCCCTGGCTGGTGTAGCTCAGTGGATTGAGCGCGGGCCTGCGAACCAAAGGATCGCGGTTCGATTCCCAGTCAGGGCACATGCCTGGGTTGCAGGCCAGTTCCCAGCATGGAACACATAAGAGGCAACCATACATTGATATTTCTCTCCTTCTCCCTCTCTCCTACCCTTCCCCTCTAAAAATAAATAAATATTTTTTTAAAAAAAAGAGTCTCTCCTTATCTTTAATCTTGGGTGATTTAATGATGATGTGTCTTGATGTGTTCCTCTTGGGTCCAACTTCTTTGGAAATCTCTGAGCTTCCTGGACTTACATGTCTATTTCCTTCACCAGATGGGGGAAGTTTTCCTTAATTACTTTTTCAAATAAGTTTTCAATGTCTCACTCTTCCTCTTCTCCTTCTGGCACCCCTATGATTTGGATGTTGGATTGTTAAAGTTGTCCCAGAGATTCCTAAGCCTCTCCTCATTTTTTTGAATTCTTGTTTCTTCATTCTGTTCTTGTTGAATGTTTATTTCTTCCTCCTGTTCCAAATCATTGATTTGAGCCCTGGTTTCTTTCCCTTCACTGTTCGTTCCCTGTATGTTTCCTTTATTTCACTTTATAGCCTTCACTTCTTCCTTTATTTTGCAGCTGTACTCCATCATTTCTGTGAGAATCCTGATTACCAGTGTTTTGAACTCTGTACCTGATAGGTTGGCTACTTCCTTGTCACTTAGTTCTTTTTCTGCAGTTTTGATCTGTTCTTTCATTTGGGTCATATTTCTTTGTCTCAGCACACCTGTTACATTGTAAGGGGTGGAGCCTTAGGTATTTGCCAGGACAGGGCAACCCACTTTGCTGCATTGTGATGCTGTATGTGGGGGAGGGGTCAGAAAGCGAACAATGCCACTTGCTCAGCTCTCTCCCCACTTTCAGTCACTTTCTCCTCTACTCACAAGCAAATTGGGCCCTTCTGGCTGATTCTTGGATAGGTGGGTTTGTGTACATTCTAGGACACCATAGGCCCTTCCAATGGACTCTCCTGTGAGCCTGGGAGTTTCTCCTGCTGCAGCAACCCCCACAAGTTTTTACAGCCAGAGGTTCTGAAGCTTTCTTTTCCTGCACTGGAACCCTGGGTTGTGTGGTCTATCTCTTCCCCCAGTTGTTCCTCCCAGTTTATCCTCCCAGTTTATCCACACATGAGTGTTGTTATCTTCCTTTTGGTTGTGCAAGGAGGCAAAGTATATCTATCTATGCCTCCATCTTGGCCAGAAGCCTCTAATCTTCTGTTTTTTCATACTACACTGTGAGATGATCTTTAAGACCTCTCTTGGTAGGATAGTTGTTGGGATTAGTTAAGAAGCTTTTTACTCTGCTTCCAAGTTTTGCAGAAATTTTTGTTCTAGGTGGTGATATCCAGCATCTTACTTTGTTGTGCTGTGGACTGGATCCTAAATTTGCAGCTTAAAAATTGTGTGCCCTTCTCAAGTTCATACAATATCTCTGAGTTTTAGTTTCTTCATCTGTAAGATGGAGATAGTAATACTTATCTCTAATCAAAGCTCGCCAAGATTATTGTGAGGTTAAAATGACATAATGTACATCAAGTACTAAGTAAGAGCTCGAAGTGGTGGTGGCTGTCACTATGAAGAGAATTACTTTGAAATATGTTAACTTATTAAACAACATTCCCAAATTTCCTCTTCAGATCAGTTCCTTAGTGACTACTCTCCTGTCTTCTAATATGTCAACTCATCTTCACAATATTAACTTTAAAAAGTAGCTGGTTATGTGACTATAAAGACAAGAATTTTGAGTTAGTAAACTCTCCTGCCAAAAGCAACTATAGAAGTATTATATACAAGACACTGAGCACCCAACGTAGGCATATGCAATGAGATGACAAGTCCCATTCTTTCTTGACCACAAGAACATGGTTTCCCAAGGAGGGCGCTGTGTGCATGGTATGTGGAATTGTTTTCAATTGATGAGACAGTATCCTTTACATCAGGAAGAAGGCATTTGTTAAGCAAGTGCCAGTATTACAGGTGGTCAGAGGAGTGAGAAGCATTTGTACTTAGTAAATGTGTGCTTACCAACTTCCTAGGCAAACAAATGGAGACTATTATTATAGCTTTTGCACATTGGTGAAAATGAATGCCAGGCAAAACCATAGGTTGCTGTGCCCTTCAAAGGAGGATGGATGGGAGATGAGGAGTAAAGTAAGCATCTTGTCTACAGTGAGAAGACTGTGGCATTGGCTTTAGCCATCAGGGGCTAGAAAAGTTAAGTCATTTTATATGAATTAGGGTAAGTCCATGAAGACACCAAATGCATAAGAAGGGAGAGGGATGAGGAGAAAAGGTACATGTTTAAAAAGAAGATAGATAGAGTTCCTTTATGGAAGACTTGTTCTTTGTGATCATATAAAGCAACCAAACCTAAATGTACATAGAGGAACCTACGTTCTCACTAGCATGGTGAGGCTCATAGAGAGAGGCTTTGATTGTGTGTCTACTTGGGGAACTCTGAGAAGGCAGGCCACCACAGCCCTCAGGGTAAAAAGCCTACCTGCCTCTTAGAGGAAATGATGTTGGAATTGCAGGCTTGACCTTCGAAGTCTTAGTGTAAAGAATAGACATTAAGGCTGTACCAACCCTGAGTATGGAAAAAAATGAGAGAGGGTTTCTCTGACAAACTGGGAAATCCTAACTAATCAGATGAATTCCAAGACATGCATGTCTTCAAACCCAAGTCAGTCAAAAATGCCTTAAGATGCAGAGTAGTCTTATTTTGCAGCACTAAGGAGACCTGATCTCACACATTGAAAATATTGAGAAAATTGATAGAAAATGCAAGAGAAATTAAGTGTAAGCCAAAACTTCAGAGCAGAGATGCTTAACAGGGAAGAGAAAGGGCTGATTTTGTCCCCTACCTGCTTCCTAGGGACATTTGACAATGTCTTAAGATATTTTTTGATTGTTACAAGTGGAGGGGAGGGTGATGCTGGCACCTGGTGGGTAAAAAGGGGCAGAGATATGGCTAAACATCTGACAATGCACAGGACAGCCCTCACCCCCAACAAAGAACAAAATATTAATAGTGAAGGTTAAGAAACCATTGTTTAGATGTATCATCCTCTTCACCAAAAATATCAACTGTTACACAATGTAACCAGTTGAACAGAAAAACACCCAAGGTGAGAATAGAGGCTTATGCTAGAAACAGAATAAGTTACGTGATTAATAAAATCATTGCAAATAAGAAATCTTAGCTTTCCCCACAAATCTCTTCCCCTAATCTTTTCAAATATGAATAATAATTTAATAGAACCATATTTTTTAAAAGGTATACAAATTTTATGACATTATTATTATTACCTGCATTATTATTCTTGTAAATCACATGAATTGCCTTAATTAATGTTTACAACTTCATATAATTATCCCAATTTCATAGACATTGAGAGGGTAAATGTTAATATTTTTTGGACCTCTGCTATGTGTCAGATGCTGTGCTAGGCTCTGAGGTTGTTACCCAGAGAGATAAAAACTTAGCATTAAGAAGTCCCAAATCTCCTAGGGGACACAAATGTGATACACATAACAGAAGTATAAACACGGCCGTGGGAGAAGGAGAACAGGGAGAAAACCAAAGTCATTTTCCTGAGGTTACGAAACTACTCATTGGCAGGGACTTGTCTTAAGGTCTTCTGAGTCTCAAGGCCTCTGTCTTGGCGTAACAAATTCACTCTATTAGCTTTTCCAGAGAAGTAAACATAAAACTGAAAAGTCCTAAAAAAAATCTATAAATTACCTCCCAGGTGATGTTTAGAAACACTGTTGAAAGGGCACTCGAGGTAGGATATTAAAAGGGAAGATAAGACCTAGCAAAACAGAAAAAAACAAACAGGCTTCAAACCCACAACTGTGCTATTCTTGAACTTTGTAATTATGTAAGACCCACGCCCCCAGAGTAATCCGACTTTGCGTTGCAGGAACAGGAAACAGAAATCTCTTGTGAGTGGGCTAAGTCCTTTAAACACAGCCAAGTGTCCTGTTCCTCCCATGGACGCCGGGCGTGAGCGGTTCTCCATTTAGGGACACTGTGCTGGGTAAACCTGAGGAAGACGCAACAGGGCCTGGCCAGCTGTCCTCTGCCTCTGCTCCTCCCCCAAAGCTGGATGGAAATATGCAGGCACAACTGACTGGCAGTTCCTCATTCTGATGACAAACAAGAAGCTGATTGCGATGAAATATCATTTTCCAGCTGTTTGTTTCCACTTCCCAGCAGACGTGCGCTTTGCTATCCGCCCGTTAAATGGTTCTGGGCCCGCAAACACAGACCGCACTGGCAGGCTCCCTCAGGGAGGCTGGCCCACCAGCCCGGGAGGCCGCACTGGGTGGTCACCGAAGCCGGGGACTAGGCCCCTCCCCCTGACCTGTCAGGTGCAGACTGGACCCGTGCTGGGGACACAAAGTGCTGGCTTCCACTCAGGCCAGGGCCTTGTCCCCAGGGGAAGGCACAGGAAGTAAACACAAACCTGGGTCGTCTTCCCCTCCCAGTTGTAAAGTTCTGATGTCATCACAAGCCAGCCCCTCCCTCCCGCTCCCCTTCCTTGTCGCTGAGTTACCACCACTTACTGTTTGGCGCTTCCCCACAGCCACAGTGCTGGTGCAAACGCGCGCCTCTGGGCCAATCTCACAGTCTCCTGGGAACTTGAAAATGGCGCCTCGGCCAGTAAAGGGGGCCCCGCCTCCCAGATATAGGGGAGGGTGGGGAAGCGCCAGGGCCTTGACAAGAGCCGGGCACGTTGCCCGAACCAGGGCAGCTGCAGCAGCTACTTACGGCGTGCGGAGGATTCCGGGGGCAGCCTTGAACATGGGAACGAAAACGCTGCCTGTTAGTTGTTAGTTCTCCCGTTTTCCACTGTACGTGGGGACGGGGGGGGGGGGGGGCGCGTGGAACTAGAGTTCCTGGGCCTTGAAGGTCACGTGGTCCGGGAACATGCCCTTGCCCCTCCAATCGCTCCCGGGTCTGCCCAGAGGGTAGCAGGCACTAGACGGGTGAAAGCGGAGGGGAAGAGGCTCGAGCAGGTGGGCCTTGGGAGCCCATACCCTGCGCGGGAAACAGCAAGAACCCGTCACTGTGGCGGTCGCCAGCAACTACACACACACTCCTCCAGCATACAGCAGCAGCCGCCTGCACGCTGCCTGCCACTGCTGCAGCGAGGGGTCAGTGGCAGTTCCACCGTGCTGCCATTCTGCCCTCTCCAGCTGGGGCAGGGCCTCGGACCCACAGCACCAACGTGTGAGAAGGGGCTTAGCAGTCCTATAGGTGCTGGCCAGGCACGAGCCCCGTGCGCCTCACCCCGACAGGAAGCCTGGTCTCTGCTGTGGCACTTGCTGGACTGGAGCTGTGCTGCCAGGGTCCTGCCAGGCCAGTCACACAGATGAACCAGAGGGCAGCAGCTGGAGGAAGAGGACAATGCGATGTGAGTAGGGCGTCTGGACGCACAGATTCCAAAAGATGCCTGAAGCCAGACAGCGACTGGAAACCCTCTAAGAAACCTATATTTCTTAAAGGGTGGTGCCTTTGGGTGGGAGAAGAGGTTCCTAGTACAACCTTGAACTGAGCTGGCAGAGGGTGGCAGGGTGATTTTCTTTTGAGTGTGTTAGAGGAAATAGACTTAGAAGTGGAAACTGCCATTATTTCAAACTATACACTTTAAATAAAAAATTCCTTTTCCCTTTCACCAAACGCTGTCTCCAGAGTTTTCACCAAACGCTGTCTCCAGAGTTTTCACCTATTGGCAGCAAGTGGTAGGACCCCACTGGTTGTTTGATTACAAGTCCTGGCCAGGTGGCTGAGTTTGATGCAGCATAGTCCTGTACACCAACAGGCAGCAGTTTGATTCCTGGTCAGGATATATACCTGTGTTCCAGGTTCAATCCCCAGATGGGGCACATTTGAGGAGGCAACCAATTGATGTTTCTCTCTCACATCGAAGTTTCTCTCTCCCTCTCTAACCAATAGTCATATCTTTGGGTGAAAATTAAAAAAATAAAAAAAGAAAGAAAGAAAATAGCACCTCAGAGACACTAAAAGGGTCCAAATAGAGGTGCTTCACCTTTGCTCTGTGTTGTAATTGCCCAGGGGACTTTGAAAACACACACGCATGATTGCCACCCCAGCTTGAGGTGAACTCCTTGAAATTGAGGTCTGGGGCTTATTCATCTCTTTCTCTTCCATATCTAGCAGAGAGCTGGGCTAATAACAACCTTGATTGGTTATTGAATGAATGAATGAATGAATGGTAAACAAGCTCTTCACACAAAGTAGAACTGTAGGAGACCATTTCTGCATGGCATGGGCCCAGCTCCCCGTGGAAAGCAAGGTCCGATGCACAGGACCCACACCCACAGGTAGGCTCTCCCATGGGGTATCAGGTCTGCATTGTACCTAGACTGCTATGAGACTTGCTTTTGCTAAAACTCCCTCACCCTGAATTGAGACAGCAAACATTTACTGCAAAGTGACTTCCTAAAATCTATGCTAAACCTTCCGAGAATGAGTGTAACCAGTTCAACCACTTTTCCCTTTTCATTTGCAAATATCCTTCTTCTATGATGTGATTAGCGGCATTGTCTCCTTTGTTTTCTGTAAAAGGTAACCACCTAAAGCGAACCTGTGCATAGTAAATAAGGACCACCATGTGATGCACACAGAAAAGAGATAAAGGCCTGTCACAGCGAGGGCCACGGCTTTTTCTTCCCTTGAGAGAAAAGCTGTGTCATCCCTTTTCCTCCACAGGACTCGGTAGTCTGTGTGAATTTCTCGTGCCTCATCCACAATGTGGCGGACCCCAAGAGCCAGGGTCTGCATCATAGAACCATGATGTAGTTGCAGCCTTCCCTGCGTCCACCAAAGTCGACCAAGTAGGACTCATCGCAGCCCTGTTCCTGAGCCAGTCTCCAGCACAGGGTTGTTGCTTTTCTCCAGTTGGCAGGCTCAGTACCACGTTGGGATGGTAATTGGCCACGTGGCACTTTAAACACCACAAAAATCAATTTGGAAATGTGTTTCTAGTGGTTGGTAACTAGTAATAAAATAATGAGGCTCTGCCTATTCTGAAAAATGTCTAAGTGGTGGGCTAGATCTTATTACTGAGTGAGCATGCACTCCTCCCTCTCTCCTAGCACTCTAAGGAGAACTCCTTGATTGCAGAACCTCTGAGTTCTCCCCTTCCAAAGAGGAAAGATTTCTTATTGCTGGGAGACAAGCTTAGTCAAGCTATGTAATAAAACTCTGAGTGGGGGAGAAAGGACAGTGATGAAGGCAGGAAAAGAGGAGTTTTCTTCCAGGATACAGGAAGAACCCCATCAGAGGAACCAGGTGCAAAGGAGAAAGAAAAGAAAATTTGGTAAATATTCGAGTTCCTATTTATGTCTATTTTCTGTAATGATTTGAATGAGATATGAGCAAAGAATGAAGTTCATTTTAAAATTGTACTTTGGCCATTGTCCTGTGCTTCTAAATGCAACGCCGTCCCAAGGCCAACACACAAGACACCAGACTTTATGAAAGTTACACCTACAAATGGATGAGAAGGGCATGCAAAAAGACAAAAGCATGCCTTTCACTCAGTGTTTTGCTAGCTCCACAGCTGCATCTGTCCGAGAGAATGGAGCCAGAGTGAGTGGAGGCAGCAGAAGTCTCAGAGCTAGTCAGTTCTGGCTGTTGGTGAGGGTACAGCCTGGACGGTGAAGCACATGGGTCTTGGGGGTAGGGGTGGAGGGCAACCCAAACTAAGTGCTGTCCTTAGCATTCACTGGGGCTCTTCAGTCAGGGGTGTCCAGGAGTCCTTCCTTGGGGGCAGATTGCAGGGAGGGAGGGAAAACTCAGTTTGGAATCAGGTTACTGCTGGATGTGGGTGCCCCTGGGGCAGCCTGAAACTAGACAGGCTTCTACCCAGACCAGGATGCCTCAGGGTGGCCAACCCACTGGGTCATGGAGACCTCTACTGGCAGGTGGTAGCTCTGGGGCAGCCAAGGCTTCCAATATATCAATAATAGTTTACTCAAGGAGAAGGCTCTAGGATATACTCACAATGCCCACCTCCTCCACCCCCCTCTCTCACCCCTCTTCCCCCTCCCCCTCATGGCTTCAGATCTTAAGATCAGAAGGGGAAAGTTTCTAGGGCAAAGTCAACATCAGAGACACAGTAGCACATATGGTTAATTAACTGTGAGGAGAGGGTCTCTTGACCATGGCAGCCCCCATGACTCAGGCTTATTACTGCAAAGTTGAACTCAGGGGAGAGAATAGCAGAGGCAAAACAAGGTGGCTTGAAGACGGGCCACATTGTCTTGGATGGAAAGCAGTGAGTGCCTTGGACTACAGAAGACAGTAGGCCTTCAGTTGAGGCTTTGCCCACGGCTGACATTATACATAAAGTTGCTCAGTTTTCTCATATGAAAAACAAGATCTCCAATGTCTTATACATGAAAGTATCTGGCACATAGTATGCATTCACTCATTTATTTATTTCACAAAAATATCGATGTTTGCTATGTGCCAGGCACCCAGCTAGACAGTGGAGACACTTGTGAGCAGATAGCTGGGGTCCTTGTCCTCATGGGGCCTACATTTTACTGGAGAAATAAAAATGCTGGTTGAATCTGGATCCCTACTTGCCTGCCCACTCCCGGACCTCCTTCCTGTGTAATGGGCTTCAGCCAGTACTTTTAGAAAGTGTGAGCAAGAAAGGAAAGACTCAGAACACCACATTTTAGGGCAGACAAGAAAACGAAACTGATCTCTTGGCCATAACCATGCTGTCTCCCACAAGCGGTTTCTGGGGAAGCTGAGGAGATTCCAATGTAAAGCCAGGGAATGATTACAGCCTCCTTCCAAGCCTTTCTAAGAAAACCTTAAATCTTTTTCCAGGCCTACACCAAAACCAAATATAATCAAACCAGCATTTTAACAAGTCTTATGAGAATAGTAGGCTATTTGACAGGCTATTTCTAGAGACTGATGAGAGGCTTGGAAAAGAGGACCATTGGAGAAGTAGGAAAAGAACTGTGATGATCAACTATAAAGGTAAAAACACTATAGTAGTGATTTAATCAAGGTTATATATCTACCAGTTCTTTGCCTGCTCAGTGGAGAATTGTTTAAGATAAAATATATTTCTGTTGTAGTGGGAATATTTTAAGTTAGATGTAGGAAAGGACTGCCTGACTCTAAGAATGGTTAGATGCCAACTAAATGAGTTATAGAATAAAATCAGCTTTCTTGTATTTGAGAGAACAAACTTGTAGATAAAGCAACCAAACTTAGCCCATATGAATGCTTGTTATCTGATTCTGTCCTTCAAGGTCAAAACCAAAGAAACACTGCCGAGTCTTGATGATTAACATCTCTGGTGTGTAAGGAAGGCCAGACACCTGTAGGCGGAGGGGATCCCATCCCACTTGGAGACTCTGCTCTCAAGTCTCCTTTTGGGCCTTTAGTCCATCTTCCACCTTCTCCATCCAGCTCACTGACCAAGAGGCTCACCTTCAGGAACTGTGCAAGGACCCCTTGCCCCTGGGCTTGTAGCCGAGTTCTGCAGGTGGTCCTCCAGAAGAGCTGGGGGAAAGTATTACACAACCCTGTCCCCCACAGTTTGATAGCTGCTGGACTCCTTTACAGGAGGCTGTAGGTCCCATGCGTGACCTTTCATCCAGCTATAGCTCTCATGGGTTCGAAGAAATGCTCCCCTGTCACACCTTCAGGCCTAGAGGTGGTAACAGAATGTTGCCAACCCTGGACTCCCCTGGACGCCGCCCAGACCTTGTAAACAGTCCTCTAACAAGCACTCCTGAGTCAGCCCTTTGAGTGTCTGTGTCATCTGCCTCCAGCTGGAATTCTGACTCACACTCGCTGTGAATCGGACTGAAGGAATTTCGTTAAATATTTAACAGAAAGGTTTTGAGCAACTACTTTATATAAGTGATAAATACTGAAGGACTTAATAATAATATCTACTCATTTTTGAGTGTCTGGCATGTGCTAGGTACTAGACTAAACCAATGCATGTAATTTAATCATTGTAATAATGTTATAGCCAATGAATTTTTAAACCTCTGTCCAGGCATGAAAATTAATGTACATTACAGTTAAGTACGTTGCCTGAGGCTACATCACTAGTAAGTAGAAAAGGCAGGATTCAAACCCAGATAAAATCCATCCTAAAACTTACATTTTAAAGTTCTCTTTATAGCTTCTTATATACAATGATAATTATGATAGGAGGAGAAAGGACCTCTACTATGTGCCAAGAGTTGGGTACATAAAACTAAACTCTGTTTTCTGAACTTGAGGTCTGGTAGGGGTGCAAACATGTACAGATGACTAACTGGATGAAAAGCATATCAGGTGACTAGGGCTGGGAGAAGAGCAGTATGGAGGAGGAGCATTATGTACAGTGATATGCTGGTAAGTGCTCAACAAATGGTCCCCTATCCTCCCCAAAAGCCCAAATTTATAGCATTTGCCAATTTCTGTGGTGTAAATACCCCCAACATGGCTGATGTCAAGCTGTCAGTGTAACATCACTGAATGGAGAGTGGGGAGGAAGTGTGCACAGCTGGCATTTGAGAGTCAGCTCAAGCCCGCTCTAGCTCACTGCTGAACTTATGCACAAGGGGCAGTGAGCCATGAAACAGAATGGTGTTTGGGGACTACAGGCTGCTGGAGGTCAAGGACCCAGAGGTGAGGAAGGTGGAATGGGAACAGGGCTGAGCCCGGAGAGGAAGGAGAAAAGACCATGGGAGAGGGCTTTGGCTGAAAGGCTAGGGCTGCACTAATTTGGCACTGACACATTGCCACTGAGTGCTTAAAAATGTGGCTGGTCCAAACTGAGATGTGCTAGAAGTATAAACTCTACACTGGCTTTCAAAGACTTAGCAAAAAAAAAATACACACACACACACACACACATATAAGATCTCATTAATATTTTTATGTTGACTACACGTTAAAATGATAATATTTTGGATATACTGGGTTAGTCGAATATTTACAATTAACTGTATCAGTTTCTTTTTACTTTATAAAATGTGGCTGCAAGAAAATTCCAAACTACATATGTGGCTGGCATTATATTTCTGTGAGGTATCTTTAGGCCAGAGAATATGGACATTACTTAGCAGGCTACAGAGAGTCTTAGAATCTGAGTTTTAAACAGATGTGGTCTACTGCCCAGAAGCTCCATCCAGGGCTGTGCGGAGTTTGCTGAGGCCAGGCGGGAGGAAAACGTGACGGGGTCCAGCCAGAGCGATGTGGGGCTGAATGAAGGCAGAGGAAGTGGGGATGAGGAAGAGGAGAGCACCCTGTTGGGACAAGGTGGCCAGCTGGATGTGGGAGGTGAACAGAGGGAGGAATCAAGGATGATGCTCAGGTTTCTGGCTTGGGCAGCTGTCTACACGAGAGTGGTCATAACAGATAAAAGTACAGGAGGGACAGAGGTTTCTTGGGAGAAGGGAATGAGTTCATTTGGGGATGTGATGAGTCTGAGATGAAAGGGAACTTGCCAATGTCCAACAGGCCACTGGGTATAGGGGTCTGGAATCCTGTTGGCACCATCTTAAAAATATAACCCGTTCAATCTCCTACCACCTATACTGCCACCACCCTAATTCAAGCCACTATAATAATATCTTATCTGGATTATTGGCGTAGCCTGCTAGCTGGTCTCCTTGCTGATGCATTTTCCTGCTTTTTCTCAAGTGTCTATCAACAGCCAGAGTAAATCATGTTAAAAGCCACATCAGAACATAGCATGCACCCCTCTCAATCTTCTGGTGAATTCCACAGCACCCAGAGTTCATGCTTCACTGTACACCGACCTAAAGCCCTGTGTGACCTGGGCCTGTGGCTCTCTCAGCTTCCGCTACTCTCCCGCTCAGAGACTGCTCTAACCACGCTGGCCTCCGCACTGGTCCTAGAACTCACCAGGAAGGCGCCTGCCTCGGGGAGCCTTTGCATCTGGTACTCTTCACTTGAATTTCTGAGGGGCTGTCTCCCTCATCTTCTTCAGGTCTTTACCCAGCTTTCCCCTTCTCTGTGAAGACTTCTGCTCACCCAGTATAAAATGACACCCCCACTCTCTCCTGTTCTTACCTTTTTCATCAGTTCTTATCACTATTAACCATGACGTAAATGTTAGTTATGTATCATGCTTAATGTCTGTCTGTCTTCCTCATTAGAGTGTAAGCTCTATAAGGCAAAAATAGTGTCTATTTTCTTCTCTGCTGCATTTCCTGCACCTGGAATAGCTCCTGGCACACAGTAGACACTAGACTAATATCTGTTGAAGGAAGGAATAAACTAGTCTATCAGTGGGTTGAGTACCTGAGTCCTAGAAACAGACCTGCTTTTGGAATCCCAGCTCTGCCACTCGTCATCGTGACCTGGGGCTGGTTATTTAACATCTCTGAGTCCTAATGTTCTCATCTGTGTAATGGAAAGATTAATAACACGTCTTACAAAAGATTGTTGTGAGAATGCACTCAGTTAAGAAATATTTATGGGACCCCTCCCATGCACCAGGTGCTGTTTTTAATGGGAATTAAATAAGATAATGTACAGAAGACCTTGATGTTGCGTGTGCCATATTTTAAGCTCTTGTAAACATCAACATTTACTGAGTAATAACAGGAAGAGGGGGAGGAGCATTAGGCAGTCAGGAGGGAGGGCTGTGTGAGGAAGATCTGGGAGAGGCCAGGCTGGCCCAGGGGGAGTGAGCAGAGTGGGAGTGAGGGAGGAGACCGCTGGTCCTGCTGAGTCCACAGAGACGAAACCCATGAGGGGGAGCTGGGAAGCAAGCTGGACTTTAAAGTCTGGATGGGGGGGTGGAAGGGGAATTCTGGTGTCATCACCAGTACACTGGTGCCAAAATCCTAAAGAACTGCAGACACAGACTCCCCTTGAAGGCACAAGTCACGAGTCACTCCTCCCAGGGGGAATGACACTGTGTGGGCCCCCTGCAAGGAGCTGGGGCTGTGAGAACACAATAATGTGTCAGGGTCCCACCTACTTCAGACTGGACTAGGCTTGGACTCTGGAGTCCTGTGCCTCCCTCCTTGAAAATCCCATGAAAGAGCCAGAGCCTCAGTCTGGTCACCAGTGGGCAATGGCTCTTTGTCACCATTAGTAGGTGAGAGCTCTAATGGGGGCAAAAGTCGGAGGGGGTCTCTGCCTGGGGGCGTCCCAGATGGCATGGAGATGAGGGTCAAGACACTGGGGAGTCATGGAGCATGGAGGGCTGGAGGCCCTGCCCTTTCCCTCCAGACCTGGCATGACTCTGGCCCTTGCTGCCCTGGGCATGCCTTGCCCTGATCTTCCTGGTGGATTTTTCCGGAAGACTTCCAAGGTTGCCTCTCAACTCCATGACTGGAAGTTTGGAAGATGCCCTCACTCCCACCCTCAGGTCCAGGCCCCAGGGATTCGGGAGCCTGAGAGAGATGGCAGTTATTTCAATGACAGGACCCCTCCAGCTCTTTGGTGCCCAGGAGGTGATTCATCTCAGAAGTCTTTGTGGTGCTACAATGTCCCCAGTGTGACGTAGAGGACTCTACTGTTTTAGGGAATAGAACAGGCCAGGAAGTCAAACCCTGTTATATAGTCACTCACTTTTCACCCAAGTAAAGCACAAGCCACAAGTGCCAAGCTTACTGCACGCCCCCCCCCACCCCCCACTCCACCCCTCAAAATATGTTGCATAAGAGACACATGCAGCTCAACAAGCGATCATAAGGTAGACTTTTGTGTAACCACCACCCAGGTCAGGAAGGGAACCACTGCCACCACCACCCCCTCCCCGGTCTCCACCTTTCTGATTTCAATCCCTTGTCTCCCCATAAATAAATTACCATTCTGACTTCTGGAACAATCATTTCCATGCTCTCTTTTGTTTGGTTTGTTCTGTTTTACAAAGCAGTATGGTACAGAGGTAGGAACATGAATTCTGGAGCCAGAAGGTGTTCATTCACATCTTGGTTCCTCTACTCACTAGCTGTGTGTCCTTGGGCAGACTACTTGATCTCTCTGTGCTCAGTTTCTTCATCTGATATAAAGATAATGGTAGCATGCAAGCTGGTAAGTCTGTTTAAAAGATTAAATATGAGTTAATATATGTACAATGCCTTAGATATATGCTTAGAACAGTGCCTTAGATAGTATGGCTGCTCCTTATCCTATGTCACCTAAATATGCATCCCTTAGCAAGTGGTCTAATTTGCTAGTTTTTCAACTCTCTATTAGTGGAATTGCATACAAATTTTTAAAAAAAGATAGGCACAGAAAGCCTGTAGGATGAAGCAGCAGTGCTGATGGAACGGGGGACGACGTGCCAGCTGCTGCAGTTCCGGGAGTAGGAGCAGCTGGTGTGGTGGGAGGGCAGCACACACGGAGGTGGCGTAAGCAGGTGAGGACGATCTCAACTCAACGGAGGAATGTGACCAAGAGAACACAGCATGGGTCCAAGGAGCGGAAGGGACTGGGGGGCGGGGCAGCCTGTTCCCTCCTCTCCCACCAGCCTGCACCAGTGAGGCCATGGAGTGTGGCATTTGTGAACAGAAAAAAGCTCTGTTCTTGTGAACCTCACTGTGCTTCCCGTAAAGCATAGTGGAGACCGGTTCTCCATTCTGCCTCTGGTTGCATTACTTCACTTTTGTTTTTAAATCCTCATCCAAGGATATGTTCATTGATTTGAGAGATGGGGGGGAACATTAGTGTCAGAAAGAAGCATCCATCAGTCACTTCCTGTCTGTGCTCTGTCCAAGGATCAAACCTGCTACCTTTCAGTGCACAGAGCAACACTACCACCAACTGAGGCACCCAGCCAGGGCGCAGAATGTCACATTTTTATTCCTGGCCCCTGGGCCGGGCTGTAGGTCACTTCACTGACAATAAACGCTTCCTTTTTGTTGCAGCCTAGACACTCAAAGCTACAGGGGCCTCTCTCTCCTAAAGGAACAGTCCTGTGCTTGGGGAACAAAAAGCCCCAACTCCCAACTGCATTCTGAGTAGAGTTAAATTCCAAATGTCAAGTTGTTTAGCAAACTTATTAATACCAGATGCTTCACTGAATTACATGGTTTTCTTTTGAAGTTATCTGTTTTCCTTTTGCTAATGTTCATCAAGAACTTGCTCCACTCCAGGCCCTGTGACAGGAGCTCTCCATGAATCTGCCCACTTGGTCTTCATGCAGCTCCGAGCTGGGGTTTCCCAGCCACCTCTGCTCTATAGAAGAGGAAATGGAGGCATGGTAACTTGCTCAGGATCACATGGCTGGTAAGTGCCGGAGACCTGGCAAAGGCTGTGCTCTTGACCAGTCACTGTCCTGTTTCTTTCCACTTCCTGTGAAACAGTCCTAGTTCTGCCATCAGCAGTCTGTGTCGATAGACAGGCTGCTGAACTTCCACGGGTTTCAGTTTCCGTGGGTGTAGGGAGGCGTCCTGTGGGCCCCAATGCGCTGTATTTCCCGACTCACTTCAGCAAGGGCCTCCCATGGATGCAGCCCAGCCCCGGGCACTTGGGGACTCCAAGAGAAGTACTGTCATGGCCTCTGGCCTCCTTGGGGAGTTCATAATATAGTTGGGGACACAACTGATGGTGCAAGACAGTGAATAATTAATTTCCCAAAATGCAATTGGGGCCAGAGTGTACGGGCTGTAGGAAGGCAGCTGAATGAGTCTTGCCTAGTTGAAAAATGGACCATCTTAAAGGAAAAGCAAATCCTACTTAATGTTTGCTGAAAATTACATGTCTGTCAGGCAAGGGTCAGACAGCCTGTCTAGGGGACAAGGCATTACCACTGGGCTCCTAGCCAGCCCGACTTAGAGAATCCCCCACTGCAAGAGCCCTGCACAGCTGGCGGACTGGCTGCATTTCCATGAAAGTATAAACACAGAAGAAGATGTGTATTTTTTTCCCTCCATGTAATATGCTTTGTTATGTTGACACATCTTCTCCACAGGGCTCTGCATGGGATAAAGAGGATGTATGGTGAGGAAGCAGAGCCCAGGAAAGAGAACGCTGTTTGGGATTGTGCAAAAGTCACTGAATGAACCCAGGAATAGAGACGCCACACTTACTGCAGCTGGTTATGTGAGCAAAAACACAATTTGATTGGGTTGGGGCCACGATACCAGGGGATATAACAATTGGATTCCCTACTCTAGCAAGTTTAAACCAGTGTTGCACACCAGAGGGATTATTTTAAAGTGTTGAGCTTGGGCTCACTATGTGAGCTATGAGTCTTAGGTTGGTTTTGACTCACTACTACAACATCCCAGAGCCTGTGGAGAGGCAGTGGCACCTGTCCCAGAATTCTGGGTCTCCCACCCTCTCTCTTCTTCTATTTGTTTTCTCTTGGGTACTATGCCAGTTCTGCTGATCATTCTACCATTTTAAGGGGTAATTACCATCTATCCATTGCCAAGATTTCCATGTCCAGCAACAGGCTGAATGCACTCAACTCTAGAATTCCAGCTGAGAGCTGGGACTTGGAAAAACTGCCCCATCCCATTTATCAGAGGACTCAAACAACTGGTAATTTTGATTTGATTCCAGAGCAAGAGAGGTCTCTGCAGCAAGCCCAAGCAGTCCTGCCACGTGGACCCCACAGACTGGAAAGTCCCACGGTGCCAGGAGGATCACTGATAAATAATAGCACCATCCGTTGTGTCTGGCACATTGCATTAGGAGAGCTGCACGGGGGATGTCTGAGTTCCAGAGCAAGGACGTGCTATCTGCAGCAATGCACTTTTTCAGAGACAGTTCTTGGCAGACCCCTGAAACTGAGAAGAGACTGAACATCTTGCCAGAAGTCATCAAATATTCATGTATCCAGAGCTACCTGTGGTGGACTGAGTGCCATGATTTCAGCCAAATCGTGCGGTTGGAGAGGCCCAGCAGTAACCCACTGTACAGCGATCATGGCACATCCAGGACTGGATCCGAGCCCGTCTGGAGGGCATGAGTAAACTAACTGGCCGGGTTGACCAGACCCGCATGTTATTCACTTCTGTTGGGCTGGTGCCTCTCTCTAAGTTTACGCTGATGGCCAGGGGTTTCTTATGACCAAGGAGGGAAAAAAAATCCAGACCCGATTCCTGGAGGGATTGTTGGTGTGAGCTGAAAATAGACTCTGCTACATTGCAATACAGGGGTCTCTGAAGAGTAAGAAGGTGCAAGAAAATCCTCCCAGTGGGCAGTGCTTTGGGCAGTGGACCTGGTCATCCAGTGCGTGAAGAGAGAGAAGTGGCTTTAGTTCAGACCATACTGTGGTTCCTGAGCTGTGGCAAGTGGGTGGGCTGCCTGGTCAGAGTCCTGGAAGGTGGAAGATTGGAAGATCGGGGGTGAGGTGATAAGGGAGATACATAGACGGGGCCCAAAGTGTAGCGGTTGCTACCTCGTACAAGAATGCCCACCAGAGAATCTTCTGTAGAACCAGGGACTCATCACCAGAAGAACAGGAGGACGTGGCCCGTAGAGATCGAGCAGCCTGCTCTTGGCCACCCCAGTGCTGGCACGATAGGCCTATGATGGGAGTTACCAGAAATGAGGAGAGTGCATACACCCAACCCAGCAGAGTCATTGACTCTGATCAGCATGAGGAGGTAGGACTGCCACTGCATTATGGGGATGGGAGGAATCAATTTGGAGCTTAAGGAATCCATTGGGACCAATATTGGGGTTCACTTTTAGCTGTAGATGGACAATTAGAGCAACCACAGCTGGTAAGGGTATGGTGACCAGGGGTTCACACCCTTCAGGGATAAAAGTCTGTGTCACCTCAGCAAGCAAGCAGCCTCGCCCAGCAGAAGTGGTGGCTGAAAGTGAGGGGAATCGAGAAAGAGTGGAAGAAGAGGGTGACAGCGAGTGTGAGCTCCAGCCTGGCGACCAGCCGCAGCGCTGGGGAGCTGCTGCCTGGTGCTTTTCTTCTGTCCCTGCGAAGCTCTTTGGAAGACTGGCTTCCGCAACTGCACCGCCTTGCCCACAGGTGCAGAGGCTAGAAGGGCCTGGGAGTTCTCATTTCCTCAGGGCACTGCTTGGTTAGGGACTGACAGATTTGGGGGGCAAAAGTCTACCTCCCTGCCTCCATGGGGGCGAACTCCCAAGTCTCTCTATTCTGAGACCTCCCCTGAAATCTCACAGCCTTGGCTCCTGCCCCTTCCCCGGCCTGCTTCCCCCATTCCTGTGCCAGTGTCTTCCTAAATCCCACGAACTGGAATCTCCTTCTCAGGGTTTGCTCTGGATAACCCCTCACCCCTCAGGTAATGATGGGTCACACTCATGGAGCATTTACTTGTGACCAAGTCACTGTGGTCAGAGCTGCTCCACGGCCTCATCCACATCATCCCCCAGAAGGCCGTCAGGTGAACTGGGGACAATTGTGAATGCTCAGCAGCATAGCTTGTCACTTAGAGGCACAGGCCCTGGAGCCCAACTACAGAGGGTCAACTTTCACTTCTGCCAATGGCCAGCTGTGTGGCCTTGAGCAAGTTACTTTTCAGAACTGTAAAATGGGGTGATAATGGAGTCTACTTCATAGGCAGCTAGGAAAAGTTGAGGGGTTACCGTGGGTAAAGTGTTGGAGTACCATGTAGGTATTTGTGAAATGAACAAACACTTCATGCAAGAGGCAGGCCAGATTTACAAAGATCAAAAAACTTGCTCAAGTTCACCAAGCTAATGTGGCTAAGATGACATTCAAACTCAGATCCGTATGATTTCAAACCTAAGCTCTTAACTAGGACCCTGTGCGTTCTGCTCAGGGCACCTGCCCCTGCTTCACCACGATGTAGTTCCCACGAACCCTTTTCCCCAAGACCCCTGCCCAACCCTGGCTTGTCTCTGTTGGGAGACAAGAGGAGGGGCCTGGGCCTGCCGGCAGCTGCCCTGGGGCCCTTCCAGGCTCTGCACCTGTGAACAAAGCCCCCGCCTCTCCACCACTTGGGATATCACCTTGTCTTGGAGGGACCACCACGTGTTAAGTCTCAGGGGCTCTCTACAGGACCACCTTTTCTTCATTTCATGGACCTCCCCCCGACCCTCCCCCCCAAAAAAAAGAAAGAAAGAAAGAAAAACAAAATAGACTTTCCTTCACTGCTGAAGCAATAGCTTCTGAGTGCCTTTTAATTTTTAATTCTAAAGTCCTTTCTCTGTCTTCCCAATTGCAAAGGTAAATGAGATGATTTAAAACATATGGGAACATGTTGGGGGGAGTGAGAAAACTCACACTTGTCGCCTGTGTGGCTTCCCAAGGCTGCTTCACCCACCCAGGCCTTGACTCACTGGGGCTGTCACGGCCTCCTGTTGGACTTCTGGATGACACACCTGGCAGGCCTGGCAAATGCCCTTATAAGGCAGCCTCTGTGCCGAGCTGGCCACTTCCCTGGCCTGCGTTTCAGAAGGCGATGAAGCAATGTCCCCCAGCTGGGAAGGGCAGGGAGCAGCTTGCTCCCAATTAGCTGCAGCTCCACTCAGGCAGCCCTACTTCCCTTTCTGTGCTTTTGAATATGAGAACTCTTAACTACAGGAGAATCTTAAAAGCAAGGCCATTTATTTCCATGTGAAACATTTAGCAACAAGAATTGAGCGTTAAGTGCTCTGTGCCCGGCACTTAAATCTCACCTGGCCACTATTTACAGGAAAGGGGAGAGAGAGATCCAGGCACAGTGCTCAGCTTCAAGCTGCCTGAGATCCAACATTACGTTTTCTCATTTGTATTTTTGTGAGGCCCTTCAGGCTCATCCAGGTCCCAGGACTTGGGAAGGGAGGGTAGAATGGCGACGGGACGTTGACCTTTTAATGGCGTGTGCACCAAGCACAGGGCTTTACATTTGTTACCTATTTAATCCTTGCAGTGACCTAGGCGTTTGGGATGATAGCGCAATTTCCCTGAAATGACAACTCTAGTTTATCTTGCTTTTCTCTAGATCCCAAAGTCAGCCAGGATGATGCCCCTTAAGTGATTTACATTTTAACCTCAAAGGGCATTTTCTGCTTCAACCTTAGTCTTTACAGTTCTGATCAGTCACCAAGACTTCCAGCTCAGGTACCCAAATAAACTGCCCTGGCCAATGGTAAACGCTCAACTCCCTGGACTAGTCACAGCCACCAGGAATCCTGGAGCCCGAAGCCCCTGCCAATCTCCAACTCCACCTCCCCACCTCTCACCTATCATGAGAGATGGGGAGACCCCAGAACCTTCCATAACTTCATCTCTGAGCTCTCGGTTCACACCACCATACCTCCTCCTTCAGTCAGTCTGCTCAGGATCCAGCTTCTCTGCTGGGAAAAGGACCCAAAGTCAAGTCGATGCCAGGGTTTCCTGGATCTTCACCTTCTTTGGAGAAGAGGTGCTGCAGACACAAACATCGTTACGACCGAGACTATGTTAATTCCCCCTGTGATGTGTTGCTCCTGTCTCCTCTTTTGTAGCTCTTAGCACACATTTCTCTTTTGGACAGCTGGGAGAAAATTCTGCTGGAAGGACAGGGAGCATAGCTAGATGGCTTCCCTGCGTTTGAAATGCTGACCACTCTGCCCTCTGCAAGTGTCCCTCATCCTCATCTCCCTCCTTCTTCTGACCGCCTGCACTCTGACCAGTGCCCCCCTTGCTGCTCCTTAAACACACAAAGCCAGGGTTGTGTACAGGAGTATGTCCCAACTTATTCATTGTTTCTCTGACATTTCAATTTAATGGAGTGTCTAAAATTTTTCCTCCTCCTCCTCCTCCTTCTTCTCCTTCTTCTTCTTGTTCTTGTCATCTTCCTCTTCCTCCTCCTCCTCTTCTTCCTTTTCCTTTTCCTCCTTCTCCTTCTTCTTCCTAAATTCAGTGACTGGGCCACACTTGTTCCCATCACTGGAGATGTCCTTCCCTGACAGTGGCATGGCTCCCTCCTCACTGGACCCTGGCTCCTGCCCAAGTGTTTTCTTCAGGGAGGCCTCACGGGACACCACATCCCAGACAGCAGTGCCCACACCCCCGTCCCTGCTCCCCTCTCCTTGTTTTCCTCAGAGCCTTATCCTGCCTGACTTCACAATGGGCATTCGGTTTTTGTCTGTCTCCACACTGGTATGATTGCATCATGAAGTCAGACACTCACATCTGTTTTGTTCACTACCATTTCCCAGCATCTAGAACGGGGCCTGAAATAGAACAGAAACCCAAAACCATTTGTTGAATGAATGGAATGTTCTGCATAATCAAGAGAAGAATTTTGAGTTTCCCAGTCAGCCCAAGAAAGAGAAGGAGGCCCTGATGAAAGAAGGGGAAGAGTGAGGAGGGGAAATGGGGAGAGAAGAGGAGATAGGGCACATTCCGAGGCCTTTCTCAGTCTTCAGGTGAGCTCAGAAGTTCGTGGAGTCCGGGTAGGCTGCTAGATCACACCGCACAGAGGGGCCGCGCACAGTAGAGTTGAAGAACCTGAGCTTTGCCACACAACTCAAAATTTGACCCTGGGCGTCACGACTTACCAGCTTTAAGGCTTTTAAGCAATGAATTCACCTCTCTAAGGCCTCGGTTTTCCTGTCTGTTAAATGGAAATAACACTATTACCCACATCAGAGAGGTTGGGAGGCATAAATGAGACAATATGTGTAAAGCATTTCACACAAAGTCAGATACCTGGCAAGTGTGTTCTAGAAAACAATTGTTGCCCCCCACAACCCATTCCTCTTGATCATGAAACACACGGTGATTGCCTTTTTGATTTCACTGACTCTCAGTTGATCACTATTTTTCAATAAGAAATAGGATTTTTAATTTTGGAGTTTTTTTCCCTATAGTCACTGTGATCCACAACAGTGGTTAGAAAATAGCAGCAGTGCACTGTGAGCTCCCAGAGGCCAGTGCACTCGCCGGCCCACGGAGTGACCGCTTCCTCGCACCAGCCTCACCACGGCAGGGTTCAAATCCAGCCACCTCACAGTGACGCGTCACTGCAGTCCAGGGGCCTGAGGTTTCTAGGGAATAGTGGAAGGTGCAAGTGTTAAAGCCAGGGTGTCAAAGGCGCATGTTGCTGAGCGCACAGGACTGGGTGCGGCTGTGGATGCTTTGACATGTGCTGGCTCTGTGACCCCAGGCGTCACTTACCCCCTCAGCCTCACATTCTTCCTGTGGAAAACGGGATGATATTTCCCGCTTTGTCTTTCTTACCGGTTTGGGTGATGATAAAATGGAAGAGGGTATGACAAAGAGTTTTGGCAACCCTATACTACTATATAAAGCCCAGGATCACCGTGATGTCATCAGCATTGTCTGCAGGGGTCCTGGCTGGCTGACGGTGGATCCCCAGGAAGGGGCGCCGTGGACCTTGTGGTGTCACCCACGCCCTGTACCTCATAGACACACACCCTCTTCCCGGTGCCAGGATAAAATACTTCTCAGTGATGTGTCCCCGTGGGGTTAAAATGACACAAGGCGCTCATACCAAGAGCTCTACCACTGCATTCCCGGGACAGGCCAGCTCGTGACTGCCAGATGTGCAAAAGCAGGAAATTAGCACCAGGTCTGAGTAAACATCTCTGCTCATTAGTAACTGGCTACGCTTTTCAAGGACTGAACACCACACGTGAAAAGTCCCATGGCCCTCAGCTCGAGCAGCCTCCAGCCCTTCTCCTATCCCAGCCTCAGCATTTCTGGGGAGTTCTCAGGTGGCAACAAACACGGTCCGGGGGCCAAAAGATGCACCCTGACGCAGACAGGCAGAGCCAGGAGGTACCTGCACCTGTGGCCTCAGCCTGTGGTCCCAAGGGTCTGGCCCAGCATGAAAAGCCAAGTAGCCTCTGAGAATCCACTTTCCTTTCTCTCATTTGGATGCTCATTGGCCAGAGCTGTCCTCCAACTACAGCAGGTGGGATCCTTGCTTCAGGTCCTGCAATTTCATATATTTATGAGAAAAATTAACCAAGTGACTTCTATACACTTCATTCTAGGTGCTAGGAATTCATCAGTCAACAAAACAGATTTTGAATTTCCCTTCTTTCCTGAAACTTACATCCTAGTGAGGGAGGGACAGAAAAGAAACAATAATTAACCAGTTCATGAAATGTGTTAGCAGATGGCCTGGAAATGTGTTAGATACATGACCTGGAACATTAGCAATGTAGGGGGAGTAGCAGCGAGTGCAGGGTGTAGGGAGCAGTGGCTTCCATCTTAAATAGGGGACTCAGGACAGGTCCATGGAGAAGGTACCGCCTGAGCAGACATAAAGGGGCCGGGCATCTGGGAGGAAAGCATCCCGGGCAGGGAGTGGAGCAACCAAGCAGAGACCCTGACGGCTTGACCACTGCCCCGAATGCTCAAGGACAGAGGAGAGCAGTGGCTGGAGCCCAGTGAGTCCGGGAAGCGGTGATGTGGGAAACCAGCAGCCCGGGTGTGGAGGGCAGCTCCCCCAGTACGTAGCAGCAGGAGAAAAGAGGCTCAAAACTGCTGGGGTCAATGGCGGACTTTGGTTTTGGGGACTCTGATGCCTATATAATTTAGGGAAGCCTTCTTTGAGGAAAAAGTATGAAATTATAAGTACAAAAATAGGCACAGCATTTTGGAAATGCAAAGAAGGGGCCCTGAAACTTAGGTTACCTAGCTTCCTGCTAGTGGAGAGTGGACCCGAGGCCTGTTGCTGGGATCGGCCCAGAGGGACCTGCTCACTCCAAGGCAGCATCCCTCCCGCCCTTCCTGCCCTACAGAACTGTCCCCAGTGACTTCTTTTTGTGACTTCTTTCCCCGCTGCAGACTTCCTGTGACATCGATCTCAAGAGACTTTTCATAGATAGAAATGGGACAGACAGAGGAGCAGAGGGTGTGTCCCAGACCGGCCCTGTGGGTCCGCCTCCAGCCTGCAGGGGTGACAGCGATGGTGAGGATAGACAGGGAAGTCCCTCCGAGGAGGGGAAGGACAGGAATCACTTCTCCCCAGAGCGCAGTGCTCTGATTTTGCGGTTCCTCCCAGGAAACTAAATGCGCTCAAGGGCAAGGCCCGCACTCACAGTCGGGAGGCTGAGGCTCCTCCTCCAGATGCCCCTACTGTGACCCTACGGGAGCTGCTTCCACCGGGCCGGCACTCTCTCTCTCAAGCGGGCTGGGAGAGCTCCACCCTGGGAGGCGCAGGCTGCTCTGGAAACCGGGAAGGGGTGAGGACCAGAGCGCAGCGTGCAGGAAGAGAGAAGGAAAGAAATTATTTAGGGTCCAGTTAGTAACTATTAGCCGTGGGGAGAGAAACTAAAATGTGTGGAGGAGCAGCCGTTCCATCCCTCTACGTGATGGGGCTGCTGAGGGGCCTGATTAAATAAATACTCAAATTAACTTCCTCCCTCCCTTCCTCCTTTCCTTCCTTCCTTCCTTCCTTCCTTCCCTCCTTCCTTCCTTCCTTCCTCTCTCTCTCCCCTCTTCCCTCCCTTCTCTCTTCTCTTCCCTCCCTCTCTTTTTTTCATCTTTTATCCTTCTTTCCCTTTCTTCTACCCCTCCCTCCTTCTTACCCTTCTCCTTCCTACCCTTCTCCTTCTTCTCTTCCTCCTTCTTCCTTCCTCTCTCCCACCCTCCCTCCCTCTCTCTCTTTTGCTCATAAGAAAATACGGTATTTAAAAGTAGCCAGTGTGTTATGCCTTTTCCAATTTTAAGAAAATCATAATTGTTTTCAAGTTGCCTGCTGCTATCTTGTCCAGGTGGAGACATTTAAACAGTTTTGGATATAATACAGGAATTTTGATTAATTCTTTAAAATGGGATTCTTGTTGTAATACAATCTTTTGCCTTCTGCAATGAACAAGTCAGTCAAGCAAGAAGTACTGTGTTGCTGCTGTATGCAAAGATTTATTTTAGACTCTGTGGGGGAGTGAAGGCCGTTGAGTCCAAAGTGACTTCTCTGGGAGTTTTCCACGGGGCGTGAAGCTAACGCCGCTGCCTCAGGAAAGGGTTTGACAGTGGTGCGGCATCGTTTCTCCACCGCACTCTTGACAGGCTCCTTTTCTTATTTGCTGTTTTCCCTGCGCTCTCCACCTACACCCAAGACATCAACCACCTCCTGTTAAGCTTTCAATGCCAAATCCTTGTCTCCAGTCAGGTCTTCAGCTGCCCCGCACTTGGTTCTCCAAGACGCAGGGGGACTCAGGCCCACCACCTCCAGTCCCCGATCAGCACTCCCTCAGGGTGGCCTGCCTACAACACACTCGGCTGGCGGTAGCGCGTGCGCACAGGGGCCTGTGTGAATCATCGTCATCCTCAGGAGATCCAAACATCTGTACACGTAACTCATTTTTCAAATAAAATATATTGAATACCAATAGAAGAAACACATAAAAAGTTATTTTATTGGGTGACATGCACTTTATAGGCATTCTTTTATAACATTTGCCTGTTATAAAGCCAACCACTCTGAATAAGGTGGCTACTTTGAAAAGCATAAACGTGGGACATTCGTGGTCATGGATGCACTTGCAGTTTTGTACCTGCCTCGGCATCCAATTTATTCCCATATTTGTTCCTGTCGCCCCATGGTGAGGAAGTTTGATTCGCAGAGATAAATAATAAAACTATCAACATCTTTACTTTTTATTCTTACACAGCTTGCCTTGCAATCTCAGGATGTTCTCAATTACACAGATCCAGGATCTTGAATGCAGAGTAGGAGGAACTTTTTATTTTAATGTTGAATCATTAACGGTATCTAACTGGTGTCGTTGCTTATGGTAAATGTAAAAGTCGTATCGAAAGTAGCCCAGGCTGCAGACAGGGACTCTCGCAGCAGCATCCTGACTTCCTAGCACGTGGTGGGAAGACAACTTGATAGACCAGGCTTTGTCAGCACGCATTTCATCGCTCAGTTCTCCATACATGTGTTTGTACAATTGTTGTGAGAGGCCAGGCACAGGCCTGAACTTTAGGAAATCACTCATAGAGCACTACAGTTATTTTATTCAGTGACACCTTTATTAAATATTTGAACCATGAATCAAATGAGGAGAAAACATCAATTTTTCTGTTTGTATCAAAAAGCATGAGCCTGGAGGCATGAATTAATGCATGGGTAGTCTCCAGGATGTGAAAATTTGCTCCAAAGCACATGTGATTACGTTGATATAAAAGTGCAGTTGGTTTCTCAATCGTTCAAAGTGCATATTTTGGGTAGCTTTTTAAAAAAATATTTTATTTTTTAAACAGAAAATCCATGGACATAGTCCAAAAGTCAAAAGACCCAAAAGGATAGTTAGTGACAAAACAATCTCCCTCTCCCTTGTCCCCAACCAGCGCTGTTCCCCTAGTGGTGCTCTTCACTGTCACGTGCGCTTTAATTTGGACCTTGACACAAGGTAAAAGCAGCTGTTTATGCAGGAGGAGCTCCTGGGAGACTCCTGTGGGAGGCTGTGGGCAGGCGAGTGGGTAAGGAGGACGGCCAACGAAGGGCAGGTCACTGAATGGATATCACGGGCGGCCAGAGCTTAATTCCACTGGAGGACTCTGGGAGCCAGCAGGGGACGCGTGGCTCAGAGTTATTTCTCCCACGGGGAATTGAGGCTGGGTTTTTATGACCAGCTGCATTGTTTGAGGTCTGTGGGACGCAGGCAAGCAGCCACATGGCCAAACACAGTGGGCTCTAGTGACCGGAGAATGCTCTCAGGGCTGGCAGTTTAAAGCACACAGGTGTGCATTGAAATGTTAAGCAGCAGGAAGAAAGGGCAGGGCACCCACAGCATTCCCTACAATATTCTTCTAAAAACACTTTGAAAGAAATTTGAACCAAACATCCGCAGCAACCGTGGCCCAGGCCTGTGAATATCAGGCTTCCACAGAGCCTGGTCTGAAGGTCATTGGCATTCGTTGGCACAGCAAACTTAGCCTTCTGGGATCTTGCTTGTGTAATCATTTCTGGCTTCTTTCCCACCATAATCTCAGTCAAGTTATCACCCGGGACCACAACCGATCTTCCCTGGCGACCTCTAGACATCCCAGGTACAGCGCACGTCCCTGCCTCTGCCCATGAAACTCCCTTGGTCTGGGAGCACCTTCCCTTCCTCTCACTTGCCAAAGCCTACTTGTTCTCCCAGATTCGGGTGACTGGAAAAAAACAAAGTTATTTTTTAAGAGAGAAGAAGGCTTGCCAAAATGGTGTTTAGTGCAGTGTCTGGCAGAGACTACTCTCAGAAGTAATTGTCTACCTACCCCTCTGCCTGCCCTTCCATCTCCCCATCTGTCTGAGGCCTTGTGGTGCCTTCCCCATCACCCCCGGAGAGATTGGGATTCCCCTGTGCTCGCTGTCCCAGCACCCGGGCTCTTCTATTGCATTGATGTTTTCCTGTCTCCAGCTGTGCTGGGAGCTTCTTCAAGACAGGAAGCAGGCTTTGCTCAGCTCTGAACTCCTATTACTGGCACAGTGCAGGGCGCACAGCATGCCTCAGCAAATGCTTTGAAGTAGAATTGAACTGAAGGCACTGCGTGGTGCCCCTTTTTTGCAGTGTTGGTAGGAATTCTGAGGAAAGAGAAAATCGGTTCATGAAGGTTTGTTAGGTGGGCCTGTATAAGACACACCCACATGTAAACATCGCCGCCTCCTTCTGAATGGGAGCCTGTTCTTTCATTTGTGTGTGAGATTGTTTCTGCTCTTTCCTTTTCCTTACTTGTTCCATGCGTAGTCGGCCAGTCACTTGATCCACAAACATTTTCTGAATCCCTACCATGTGTTGGGTGCTATTCTAAGGGATGGGGACCCGGCGTGCACACAACTAGAGAAGACCTTGTTTCACGGAGCTTATCCTCCCTTGGAAGGTGTCGGATGGTATAGAATGGAGTATTCCTTTGAGCTGGCCTGCTGTTGCTGACAGGATCTAAATAACGTGGAACGAGCAGGGCTCACCGGGGCTTGGCTGACAGAACCTTCAGGCAGTTATAGACAGAGGCCCAGATGTAGACATCCCAGTGGGAGGAGGGAGCCAAAGGTGATCAAGGAACAGCTGTCACTGAAAAGCATTGAATTTTGTGTGTGGCTGACACACGGAGGTCACAAAGAAATGTAAGCCTCAATCACTACCGGTAAAAATCTGCTGCCTAGAATGCAAGAGTCAAGTTGCAGTTTGCCTGGGTTGATGATCAACCAGTGTGGACCATGGAGGCAACCATTTATTTAGGACTAATTGTAGACACAAAAGAAGTTGCAAAAACCAGTACAAAGAGGTCCTGTGTACCCTTTGGCCAGTTTCCTCCAGTGGTGACACTGGTGTAGCTACAGAACAACGTCACAGCCGGGAGAGTGACATTAGCCCAAAGTCCAGGCCTTATTCAGATTTCACTCCCTTTGCACATGAGTCTGTGCCATCTTCATGCATGTGAACTTGTCTAACAACCAGCACAATCAAGACACAGAACTGCCTGTTGCCAGACAGATAGCCCTTGTTTTTTACACCTGATCCCTAACCCCTGGCTGCTGTGGAGCCTGGAGCACCTAGATACATTCTGGATGAGTCTTTTGATATGTATGTGATTTGCATGTGTCTTCTACTAGTCTATGGTGTGTCTTCCCATCCTCCTCACAGGGTCTTTCATAGAATAAAAGATTTTAATTTTGATGAAGTATGACATCAATTTTTTCTTTTATGGATTGTGCTTTTAGTGTCATTCTTAAGAACTTTTTGCCTTGCCCTACAGCCTAAAGATTTCCATTTTAGTCTAAAAAACTATCTTTCCTCCATTGAGTATCTTTGCTCCTTTTCGAAAATCAGTTGGCTGATCTTATATCAGTTTTATATATACACATATAAAACCTCATAGATCAGGGTGTCAAACTCATTTTCACTGGGGGCCACATCAGCCTGTGGTTGCCTTCAAAGGGCAGAATGTAGAGCTCCTTGCCCCTAGTGAAGGAATTGTTACATTTATATAGTCCTAAAATTGCATTCAGCCCTTTGAAGGCAACCTCGAGGCTGCTATGGCTCCGGGTGAAAATGAATTTGACACCTCTGCTCTAGATCAATGATCAGTTTGGGGAGAGTTTATATCTTCACTGGGTTGACTCTTCCATACCCATAAACAGTATGTTTTTCCATTTATTCACATCTTCCTTAATTTCTTTTATCAGCATCTTGTAGTTTCCAGTAGATAGGTCCTGTACATGTTTTATTAGAATTATGTGTACATATTTTATTGAGGGGTGCTGTAGATGGTATTGTGCTTTTAATTTTGGTTTCTACATGGTCATTCATAATATATAGAAATATAATTTACTTTTGAATGCTGGTTTTGGATCTTGTGGCCTCACTAAGCTATTAACTCTAGGAGAGTTTTTGTTTTCTTGCTTGTTTTCTGGTTTGTTCATTTGGGATTTGGGGGAGAGGTGTTTTGTTTTTTAGATTTCTTGGGATTTTCTACATAGGTCATTGTGTCATCTGCAGTAAAGGATATTTTATTGCAGATGACATCATGGGTGAATTATCAACTGTGAGAATCAACCAGGCAAAAAATTGTATTTAATCCCAAATATTTTGTTTTCCTGCTCGCTTCTAGATTATTTCCCCATATCCACTGTGTTCAGGGAACGTAGACTCACTCTTACATTAGATAAGACAACTATTATTAGGAAAACATCTGGAAATAATAAGATAACACATTGCAAAGCCAAGGAGGGAAGGTTTGGGGACTTTTACGTCATGCCCACTTGATGAGGAAGAGTCATTAAAGGGTGACTCTGGGTACTGTTTGTTCCCTTAGGTGAGGGCCACCCAGGCCTCAGGGCTGACCTTTTCAAAGCCCACCCAAGGAAATAAGCAACTCTTCTCCCAGTTCTGGCCAAGGTCAGGGCCTCCTGAAAGCAGGCTGGGGGCAGGGACTGACTCCTGGGTCTGAGGAGATGATGGAAATTTGAGGAGGGTCTCCCCTCACCCAGGATCCAGACCACAGTCCAGCATGCGAGTGAGGGACACCGTGGTCTCCCCTGCCCCTGAGCTGAGGCATAGCTTCTACAGAGTCCTGCAGGATGTGATTTTTGGTGTGATCAGCGAAAAGGTAAACAAGATATGCTGTCGTTCCCTGTGGTCATGAGTCTGGGCGGTACAGGAACTGTGTCCTGGACACCCCAGAGGCGTCTATGGAGTTGTATAAGCAATGCTGTGTGGACAAAGGGATTCTGTACAAGGAGATCTCTGTTTACCCCAACTGCTTAGAGTTTTCTCATCATAGCTCTATGTATTTTTCTGATGAAGTGTTGGGCAATTCGTGGCTGGGATACACTGAAATATTATACTGTGTGCAATGCTTAATCAACACACTTGTTAAAGGCGGATGTGGTTAAAGAGGTGAAAACAAAGGGAGTGCAGTCCTCCCTGACACATGCTTGCCTTTGGAGAAATTTACTGAGTCTAAAAGAGTTAGATATCTTTGTCTGCTTTCTGGGGAGCAAGCGATGAAATACATTTATTAAAGCTAATATCTTGAAAATAGTAAATTGAAAGAAAATTTAAAGGCAAAATATAGTTACTGTTTCTGTGGTCTATACCATGCCATACACAACTTATTACGGTGGCACCTAGGTACTCATCGTCTATTCGTTCCGAGACTCGTGACGAGTGCCAAATCCAATGAGTACTGAACTATGAAGCATTTTCTCTTGCGGGGTAACAGTGTGACTCATACAAGTTCAAGCAAGTGCAATGGGTCCTGAGCAAGTTCAGAGTGCTAGGACATGTTTTTCTCTCATCAAAGTGCGATGACTACAATGTTTGACAAGTTCTGAAGCCAACAAGTACCAAGGTACAACTGTTGTTTTATAGGAGTGTTATAACAACACTGTTCTAATGGTGTCAAAAATGACTCCACTCATGGAAGTAGCCAGCAGAGTTTTATCACTGTGATCCACATCCTGGCAGTATGAGACTCCTCCAACCAAATCGAGTAGGCGCTTTATCTCATTATGTGCAAGACTCACCTCCTCACCTTCCATGTGGATTTCTAGTCTGCCTAGCTCTGCACTCATCTTGTGCCATAACACACCGACCCCCTCCCACTGCTCTCCCCAATACTGACCCGAGAATGGCAAGTAGAGACCCCCCCTCCCCAGGAAAACTTCTCTGGGCTTCCAGAGACAAGGAGATGTTAGGAGCAGAAGGCGGTCTTCTCTCCTTTCCAGGCTCTTTCGTAGCTAAGTGAGACCTGCCCGGGATTCCTAGACCCTCTTCTCCATACCCCAGACGTCTCTGACCGTCAGAAACATACCTGCCCCTGAATTTCAACCCCACAGCTTCTGCTCTCTCTCTCTTCTTGGCTCCTCACGTTCACTGAGCCATTCTAGGGACTAATAGGGAATGGCTGTTTAGGATGCTGCCTGTGTGCTTCCAAGGGGAGAATCCACTGCAGCTGTTCCCCGATGTCAGCTCGAGGGAGCACACATAACCCGGATCTGCCGGAATCTCCCTTTGCATTTCAAGACAAAGAGCAGTGGCCTGGGGGAGGTTTGATAAACAGGTACCCTTCGTATCTCTTTGTGTGGGCTGTGCCTTCCACCCTTTCTCACTAGGGCTGCCTCTATGGAAGGATGGAGTTTTTAATCATAAGCTATAAAAGGACTTTTAAAGTTGAGTCGGCTTCAGTAGTAAGCATCCAATCTGGAAGAAACCTCATTTTCCACAGTGGATCTGAAGTTCATTGCACTCTTTTGTTGGGATTTATGAACATCCTTCTTTCACAAAAGTTGGCCATAAAAAATGGTGTTCTCATCACTGTCAAAAATCCGGAAGAGACATCTAACGTGAGTGGGGGAATCTATGAACCAAACTCCAAGCCCCATACAGCCCTGAGTCAGGGACCGTCCCTCCCACCAGATCAGACCTGCCTGGAAGAGCTGAGCCAGGAGGACCTAAACTACCTTTGCTCTTTAGGTTTAGTTAAAGTGGAGGTTTTAGAGGGATTTGTTTTCCAAAAAAGCTAATAGAAACATACCCATATGATAGATGCTTTCTTGGCTTCTGAAAGAGATAATCTTCTTCTCTTCCATTACTCCAAACCTTGTATTGCTTTTTTGAAGCCTTCATTCAATAGAGTTCAGAAGCCAGTGATCAGTGACCTCATGAATTCACCAATCTGGTTGAATGATTCTAGAAGGTCTTTTCTCTTAACCTCTGTTTTACATCCCATTTGGAGAAAAAGATGCTTTCATTAGCTCAATTATTTATTCTTTTATTTGTGCAACAAGCACTCACTGGCTCTTGGTGGTGTAACTGACAGGCTAGCTATGATGAATAACAAGATACCTCTGCCATCATCAAAAGGCTCACAGTCTATGGCTGAAGCCACGTAAAGGCACAGACCTGCTACATGGCAGGCTGTAGGTGCTGGAGTGAAGGAAGCGTTGAGTGCTATGGAAAAGGGCCTCAGTTTAAAAGGGTTATATACTGAGTTAATTGATACTAACGTTGAGTTCTCATGAGAGAACAGGAGTTGGCTCTGAAGATTATAGTGGAAGAGGACTTCGGGGCAGAGACAAAGTTTGTGCCACAAGAGAGTGGCCGACTGAGGAGTTTTCTGGGTTCAGCTCAGCTGGAGTACAAGGCAGATTAGGGAGAATAATAGAAAACAAGTTGAGGTTGGAAATGTTTTAGGTTTCTCCAGAGAAAAAGACCAATCAGATATATATGTATCATTTATATATATAATGTATGTATGTATATGTATATGTATAATTGGAGGGAGATATAAAATATATATTATTATGTATACTATATAAAGAGAGTTAGTATTTTAAAAACTGGCTCATGTGATGATGAGGCTGGCAAGTCCCCAGATCTGCTGGATGAGTCGTCAAGCTGAAGACCCAGGAGAGTGGACGGTGTAGCTTGCGTGGAGGCTGGCAGGCTCCAGACCCAGGAAGAGCCAATGTTTCAGCTCAAGTCTGAACACAGGGAAAAAAAATCCAGTGCCCTATGCTGAAGGTGGTCAAGCAGGAAAGAATTCTTTGTTACTTGGGAGAAGATCAGTTTTATTCTGTTCAGGCCTTCAACTGATTGGATGAGGCCCACCTGCTCTAGACAGGGCAATCTGCTTTACTCGATTTACCAATGGAAATGTTAATCTCATCCAAAAACACCCTCATAGAAATACTCAGAATGATGTTAGACCAAATATCTGGGTACTCCATGGCCCAGTCAAGTTCACACATTAAATTAATCATCATGGAAACATAAGCATGGATGAGCGAGAGACCATTTCAAAAAAAATGTGAAGTTCTGGGGCCAACTTTTGATTACCTTCTCAAGAAAGATCAGCTTTTCTTATCTGCCACTTCAAGGGTAGTAAGTTGAGAAAATGTTCATTTTTACCCCCTTTTAAAATCTGAATGTCTTCTTTGTACGGTAATGAATATCACTTACTATGCATTTACAATGTGCTGGCTGCTCAGCAAGCATCTCACTGAATCCTCTCATTAATCCTCCTCCCTACTAAATTTACACTCAGGGAGGGGATACTGGTGCCATCTAAGTGTGAAGAAACCAAGACACAAAGGACAGCATACTCATCAATGGGTACAGGGCCTGGATGCAGTAGGTGCTCAGTAAAAATCTGTTGAATGATGTTAAGCTTCTTGTTAAAGGCCATACAACTACAAAATAGTAAAGGCAAGTTTCCAAACCAGTTCATTTGACCCCAAAGCCAATGGACTTTGGAAAAAGCTAGTGAACATAGGCAAGAAAGAAAATATGTGACTTGGAGTTTGGGCAGTCAGACCTCTGATATTTTGTCTGATTCCTACACGAGGTAGGCCAACATCACCCATCCTAAAAAAACAATTCGGATAATTCCAACAAAGCCCATCAGCCTCTAATGTGTCTCCTGGAAAGTGGTCTTGAGCAACTGAAGCACACATGCTGGCAGACATTATTAGCACTAGTTCTGGTTAACCCAGAAGCGCAACAGCCCCAGTCCTGGCATGCTTTTGAGCATAATTTTCTCCCTGTTATTAATTCATACTCAGCATACTTTGGTAATAGCTAGAAAGATGGGGACAAGGTATGTTTCAAAGCTGTTTGGTCTCCCTTTGATTAACAGTTTTCAGTTGGAGGAGTGAAGGTGAAGGAGAAAGGTTGACGATTGATTTCGCAGAAATTATGCTTTTCAGCCTCAGTGAGATGTTTATCAAGGAGCTAAGACTCTTCCTAGTTCGCTACTAGCAGTGTTTGGAAGCATGTTAAGTCTCAGAGGCCACGTGGTGTGTTTTGATGTTCCTCCGCGGTGATTTATGACTTAGAAAGATACCTACTCCCCGCCCCAAGGTTCAGCCGAGGGCAGCTTTCCACTAATTGGACTGGAGCATTCCTGCCGTCTCCCTTCCCTTCCTCCCTGCCCTGTGGGGAAACTGTTTTTCATCTTGAATTAAAGGGGAAATTTTGCTATTTTGTCTAAACTTGCCAAAGACTTAATAAGGAGATCCCAAAAAGGGAAATGTGGTTCTTTCAGTTACTTCAAACAATTGGTGGTGAACAGTCGGAAAGGAAGAAAGGTGGGAGGAGGTTAAGAAGGAAGAACCATCCACGCAGAGGCCGTGGGGCAGGGCGAGGGAAGACCTTATTATCTGAAACCCACGTGAGTCATATTACAAAAGAAAGGCCAGGGGCTGTTCCTGGGCGGGGCGTGCTGAGGGGTAGCTTGACCTCCAATCTAAAACCAGAAAGTGAAGCCACAGCCTGCCTTCTGGGTCACGTCTCTTCAGGATGTCGTGTCTCCAGTGGGGTTCCCCCTTCAGGTCACGGCTGGAAGAGGGTCTTGCCTCTTCTTAGCACGGTTACTACTACCACCCTCGTCCGCACTATTGCCACCTGTCCCCTGCGCGGTTGCAAAAGCCTGATTCCTGATCTTCCTTCGGCATGTTTTCCACGCAGCAGCCTGGGTGATTCGTTATGAGTCACTTTACATCCCTCTTCTGCTCCAACGCTTCCCGTGTCCCCACGTTCACTCAGAGGAAACGCAGTCCTTTCACACTCTTCGGGATTCGACCCCTCCCTTCCCTGCCGACCTCCTCTCCTGACCCGAGACAGAGCCCAAGGCCAGGCTCGGGCTCCACTCTCCAGAATTAGGTTGGGTGTCAAGTGTTTCCCTCTCAAAATACGTTCCTCCTAGGAAAAGCTCTGGCCTTTCTTGCACCTCCTTTGTCCTCTAGTCTCCTCGTGGTTTAGGCGATGGGCCCATTTCCACTCGCCTTGCTCTCTCTCCCTCTGCTCCCTCTACTCCAGTCACGTGGGTGCCATCGCTCTTCCTCGGACACACCAGGGCATTTCCACTTGCTTCTCTCGCTGCCTGGAGCGCTCTTCCCCCAGACAGCTGCGTGGCCCCCTCGGCCCTTTAGGGTTCTGCTCAAACGTTCTCTCTTCAGGGGGCCTTCCCTGACTGTGCCCTCCCTCCACTCCTTCTTGATCTGTTTTTCTCATTAGCATTTGTTATAACCAATATACTATGTATTTTATTTATTATATCTTACCAGTCTATGAAGTAGAAATTTTTTTGTCTGTTTTGTTTATTGTCATGTCCCCAGTGCTTAGAAGCATACTTAGCACACCCTGAAGGCACATTACAATTTGCTGAGTGAAGAAATGAATGAATGAAGCATTAATGAACAACAAAAAGACAGCCAGCCTTGAGCTGTAGGTGCATGATGTGGAAGGCGTACTGTCCTAAGAAACTCATAATCCGTTTGGGAAGGCAATGCTAAGAGCACAGGCGGTTCCATTATTTTTTTGCTGTAAGACACAGAGACTCACTCAAAAACACTCCCAAAAGCTGGGGTTGACGTTAAGGACCTCTGGGGACTAACCCTGGTCCAAGAACCAGCAAGGCGTCAGCAGGAGCCACAGGCGGCTCTGGCAGCCTCTTCCCCTTTTCTCCCACTGTGCGCCTCTCTTGCAGAGTCTCTGGCCCATCTCCAAGGTCCTGGTTTATTCTTGCCTGCCAGGCTGCCCATCCCATTCCTCACTCTCTTGTCTAGACCCCAAAAAGCTTCTCTGCCTGACATTCACCATCCCCTTGTTGGGCAGAGCCCCTCACACCTAGTGGGTCACCAGGCCCACCCAAGGGCGAGCTGCCCTTAGAACAGCTTTGCTGTAGTTCCCTGAGCAGGGACCCCCGCCAAGTTCAGATGTGAATAATACAAGACTGTTTGAGATTCTTTGAATTTTTGCATGGACTACTTGTAATTACAGGAAAATTTAAAGTGTGATAGGAAAAATAACCTAAAATCTTAACCACTATCAACATCTTGGAATACCCTTTTCATTGCATACTTATATGTGTCCATCCCTTTTATAAACACTGTATCTATTATGTATATTATTTTATATTTTTATTTTTATCAGTTATTAACTATATTGCATGAACATCACTCCATGTTTTATCTAGAGATATATTGGCATTTAATTATTGAATACTGTTTAATTTCACAGATATGTTATAACTTATTCAACCAATTCCCTATTCTTGGGTCCTTAGACTATATGCAGTTTTTTATATTATAAAAATTGTTGAAGGAATCGTTTTTATATAAATCCGTAATTACTTTCTTAGCATGAATTCCTAGAAGCACAATTTGTGAGTTAAAGGGCATAAGCATTTAAAAAATAACAGCTGACATTTATTGAGCACTTGCGGCATACCGATGATGTCACACGTAACAGTCACCACAGGCTGACGAAGTAAACACCCGTATGGCACTTTCAGATGAGGACAGAGGCACGAGGTAACCTGCCGAAGGTCCCACAGTGGGAACTCGGCAGAAACAGGACTTGAGGGCAGTGACTCTGGCCCAGAGCCCTTAGCTTCCCCACGGTGCTGTCTCCCCGAGTAGGAGCACAGTTTTGTAAAAGGGTTGGGCCCGTTGGGCCTTGAAGGAAGGCAGCCTGCCACAAGCAGGACTTTAACCCAAAAGGCCATGTGCTCCCACTGGACAGGCCAGCAGCTACTGATAGACACGTTCATTTATTTAACACTTGGCATCACAAGGGCCCCCAATTAATAGTAATATCCCCCACTGGTGAGTTTGGGTGCAGCTGGGATGTTTAGTTTGTACCCTTTCTCGGTGGAATTGCTTGCTGCCCTCTTGAGCACAGCCAATAGCCCCTTGGAGGAGAAAATGCTGCCTTTACTCATGAAAGGACTGACAATTTGGCCAGAGAGACCACTCATTTATCTCAGTACCTGTGTTTCTGCAAAATTGCTGGTCTGTAGCTAAACATTACCAAAACCCTCTCTTACAATTTCAACCCAAGAGTTAAAAGTCCTACCTCAGGTGATAACAGGAACGTGAGTGGGTAAAAGAGGGCTGGGAGTGACTCTCAATGAGCAGGCAGCCCGGGCGGCAGGTGGCCGTCACTGGCTGTTTGATGGTTGAGTCACACAGTGGCGAGGTGTGTGCTTGGCCAGGATAATCGGTCTAGACTTCCTGAAGAATCGTCAGCAGCAGCAGGACTAGGTGTGGCCCAGAGAGGCAAACATGCCCTTTCACCTGTGGACAGTTTTTAACAACGTGAGCGTGCTTGGTTTCCTTATCGGTACAGAGACCACGGGTCCCCAGTTGAGAGCCGGTACCAGCAGTCTGACACACGGCTGTCTCATGAGTCAGAGTGTCTAGAGGACCATTCCTGGGACGCCCAGGGAAGCACACAGCCCAGCTAGAGAGGATATGAGCACTTGACACTGAGGATTCTGACCCCTCCGTATTTTTAACTACATTGTAGATCTATACTTTGAGATACTTAGATAAAAAATATAACTTTATTTTATAAGCGTGTACTAAAAGAACACATGAGGCTTGTCTTTGTTTCTCACCCAGTTTCCTAGAGCAGAGCTCCCCTCACTGGTGTGGAGAACGGAGACCAGGCAGCGGATCCCTGAGAAAACATTCTGCCCTGAGTTTCTACTTGCTTGTCCATCACCATCACTCTACCAGGGTTTTCAAACCTGCTGCATTTTCTCAGCCACGTGGCTAGCTTCCTACAGTGGGCACTGTTAGGTTGACTCGCCACGTGGGCTTGGCACTCACCCTTCTTCCTAACTGAACCCCAGTTCCATGCAGTACCCCCTCCTTAGCCAGGCTGCTGTGCTTCCAGCTGGGCTGAGACCATCACCAGCTTACACAGGTTGGGTCTTGATGAAGTTAAGCCAATCTGAATGACCCTGTTCCTCTTGCTGATAATAGATTAAGTCTGATACCATTCTGACCAGTAAGAAATAGACAGAGCTTAATGAAGAAAGAGTAGTTTTTCTTAAAAATAGACACAGGAAGCCCTGGTCGTATGGCTCAGTTAGTTGGAGCATCATCCCATATACCCAAAGGTTATAAGTTCAATTCCCGGTCACAGCACATACCCATCAATGTTTGTCTATCGTTCTCTCTCTTTCTCTGCCCCTTCTCTCTAAAATCAACAAACATATCCTCAGGTGAGGAATAAAAAAGAAATAAATAAAAATATAGACACAGGAAAATTTCTTTTAACATTTTTGTGTTTCCATGTCATACTTAGAGTCATGGCTCTCATTTTAGAACCACAAGTTGGTAACCTGAGGACAAGCCAGTGGACTTGCCGTAAGAATGGCGAAGCAGCAGAGTGGAGAGAAGTGGGGTTCTGGATGATGTCACTCACCTGGCAGCCATCCTGTCACAGGGCTTTTGTTATATGAAATAAGAAATTTTCCTTGTTTAAGGATTTTTGACTCAAGATTTTCAGTCACTGAAAACCAAACATTCTAATACAATGCCCCATTGTTTTCACATTTGTGACCAGCACTAGGTGATATTAAAAGCACCCAGCATCTTCTCACCACCTCCTATTCTTCCAGGAAAAACATTCTAAAAGGCATCCCGACTATGGGTACAAATAAAACAGTATTTTAGCACACCCTTGACAAGAAAAAAATTCTGAGACATTCTAAATTAAAATTATAGTGGCCGAAGAGGGAGAGATAGAGCCCATTAGTAGCCGTAGACCAGCTCGGACAAAACACTGCTCCCATTCCTAGCCATCTGTTGGGATATGGAATTGACCTCCAAGTGGCTATTCCTGTGACTGAAAAAGAGAATAGTCAGGCACCACAGAACCCCAGGAGCCTCCATTTCTTATTTACACATGAACTTTCCACTCTGCTGCCCACAGCTAATCCACAGGAGCGGACGGACACCTCTTCCTTGCACACTTGGCTGCCCATTTCAGAACTAGCCCTGCATCACCTTCTCCCATCCCCTTTGTGAATGGCTAATGTAACTCTTTTCAGAATGACTAACATCTTTCTTCTCCCCATATGGTGTATCTTTGTAAAACTCCAGGATGACAGGCAAGTTTTCTTACCTACCTAGCATGCTGCTGCTGGTTTAGACTCCATGCCCCAGGACCGGTCTTCTATTTGTTTGTTTGTTTTTCTTCACTAGCAATGGCCTAATAAACCCTGTCTTTAAAAAAAAATGTTCAGCCATGGAAGTTAAAATTTTTTGTTTAACATCCTACTGGAGGTGAAAGAGGTGGAAGTTGATTTAAAAACCTTCCCAAGTCAGCTAAAGTAGTTCTGAGAATTGTTGCCAGTGTCTATATAACTGGAATTCTCTCTCTCTCTCTTTTTTTGAAGACTTTATTTATTTATTTTTAGAGAGAGGGGAAGAGGGGAGAAAGAGAGGGAGAGAAACATCAATGTGTGGTTGCCTCTGACATGCCCCTACTGGGGACCTGGCCTGCAGCCCAGGCATGTGCTCTGACTGGGAATCAAACCAGCAACCCTTTGGTTTACAGGCCTGCACTCAATCCACTGAACCATCCATGGTTATGTAACTAGAGTTCTTAAAACTGGAATTTGAGGTCCTGGACTTGAATTGTTGGTGGTAAGCCTTTAAAAAGTACAATTTTTGACATACCAAATGTTTCCAGGTGCTTATTTATGTCACTCTGTGGATGTCTGAAAGTTGCCAATAAATTTCACAAGTTCATTACAATAGCATGTAGTATTTCCGTTCAAGACAAGATTAGTAATAATAAATAATACGTGGGTAATCTGACTCTAAAGCTCAAAAAAATCACACCACCAGTTCTATATCAGGGTAGGCAATGACATTTGGATTAAGGAATGACCCAGGCTTTATCGAAAATGAGTGTGAAATTTTGAAATCCAACAATTCTCCCATGACTTAGATGATAAATTTTTGCTTACTTTCACACTTCCTATCTTCCTTATATTTAATCCATATAGGAACTAGACATCTGCTACATCACCATCCTCTGACCATAAGATAAAAACAATTTCCTAATTTAATGTACAGAAAAATGGACCAAAAGCAGCTCTTTTTTCTAAAGGGCTCCAGGAATCTAGTACAGTAGTCTCCCTTTATCGGTGGGATACGCATCTAGAAACCCTCCAGTAGATGCCTGAAACCACAGATAGTACCAAACTTTACGTATACTGTGTTTTTTTCCCACACATACATACCTATGTTAAAGTTTAACTTATAAATTAAGCATAGTAAGAGATTAACAACAACCATAATAAAATTGAATAATTATAATAACATTCTGCAATAAAAGTTATGTGAGTGTGGTCTCTCTCTCTCTCTCTCTCTCTCTCTCTCTCTCTCTCAAAATATCTGATAACTGCCCTGGCTGGTGTAGCTCAGTGGATTGAGCTCCGGCTGTGAACCAAAGGGTCGAGGTTCGATTCCCAGTCAGGGCACATGCCTGGGTTGCAGGCCAGGTCCCCAGTGGGGGCTATGTGAGAGGCAACCACACATGGATGTTTCTCTCCCTCTCTTTCTCCTTCCCTTCCCCTCTCTCTAAAAATAAAGAAATAAAGTACCAAAAAAATATCTGATAACCAAGACGGCTACTAAGTGACCGATGGGCAGGTAGCATAGGGAGCGTGGCTATGCTGGACGAAGGGAGGAGGATGGTATGAAATTGATCACTCTACCCAAAATGGTGCCAACTTAAAACTTATGAACTGCTTATTCCTGGAATCCTTCTTTAATATTTTTGGACAGCAATGGACTGTGAATAAACAAAACCTCAAAAAATGAAACCACAGATAAAAGGGGACTACTGTATACTATTATATCATTACCTTTTAGAGGACAGCTAGATCTGCAACTTTTGTAGATCAGGTGGTCAGGAATTCCCAAGAAGCTCTAAAATTATCCTCTCTTAGCCCGTGTGAACTAAAATTTAAAAATAATAAATACAATTCAATATCACGTATCTGCCGAAAGCCAGCAACAGCAAGGAACATGTATGCTACTAATAGGAGGAGTCTGGTGCACGTATGTACCCTCTTCAGGGGTTGAGGAGAAGGGACTAATTTGGGGAAGTAGGGGCTCAGAGTTGCTGTGATTTGGACCTTTGGTAAAGGAACATAACTATTTTTTCATCAAGGGCCAGTGCCCTAGATATTCCCCACTTGCCCCTTCAGGTGGATTTTCTTTCTTTTCCACCATGCTCTGTGCCCCAGGAGGCTGAAGATTTTCATCAACAGACTCCTTTGTCCCCTGACCTCTGGCTGGGTCTGCCAACGGGGCTCCACAAGAGACTGGAAGGCAACGATGGGAGTGGGCTTCGGCCTTTATCCCCCTACCTCCCTTCTGGGCCGTGGGTTGTCTGTGACTGTAGTCTTCTGCCTAAGGCACAGCCCTGGGGGCAAACCTTCCGTACAGTCCATTCTTCCCAGATTCTGGTAACCCCTCTAGGCCTACAGGTGACAGGTGGTAACCCTTCTCAGTGTTGCTGGGCTCTGGGTGCCCCACTCTGCCTTACCACTTTCCCTGGACAAGAAAAACCCCATCTCACCTGTGTAAATGTCTCCTCCGTTACATCACAGGAGTTACTGGCCTCCTGCTGGGCCTGGCTCCAGCGCACAAGGTGTTTCCCCAGGTTCCACACACAAATGAGAGACCTGACCAAGCAAAGAAAATGAACAGGGAAATTTTTTTTTACTTTAAACTTTATTTATCCATTTATTTCCTTTGGCAAAATATCAGGTCTCATTTCATGAACATGTTGGCTTAAAATTGGTGTCATTTCTTCATACAAATCACCCCAGCTGTCCCTAATTCCTAAGTGGCACTTGTGGAGCCCATACAAATTCATGATTTCCAAATAACCTATCTTCTCCTCCCCCTTTTAAAGGATTGGAAATCTCTCAGTCCTTGATGTAGAAGTCTGAAAAAGAAAAAAAAAAATTGTTGGCTTAGTTTTCTGGCTATGAAACCACAAAGACAATGAATCACATAAGTGAACACTGTTTCACAAGAGGTTATCAACAGTTCAGTTGACTTCCATTAGCATTTATTGAAAGCCCATCATAGGTAGACTCCAGAGCACAAAAGACCTTTAAAACATACCTTCTGACCTTAAAGAATTTAAAGCCTAGTTGAGGTGCTCTGACCCTTCACAAAGGGAAGGGGAGGACCAGGAGTTGTTTGGAAACTGTGAATCTGTGGGGACTTGGCAAGTGCCACTTAAGAATTGAGGGTAGGTGGGCAGTTTGGATTAAGAAATAACACCAGTTTTAAGCCAAAATACTCATGAAATGAAACCTCACATTTTACACACACACACACACACACACACACACACACACACACAGAATTTTAAAGGGGAGGTGGGTCGGGTCGGGTCGGGTTGGGGAGGTATGGACTCATGCACACATCATTGTAGCAGGGAGGCATTAAATGCTAGAATGGGGTTTGTGCTAGCGGTAAGGGAGCGCAGAGGAGGGGCCCTGGATTCAATCTGATATTTTTGGAAAATATTCTGAAGACGATACCTGGCCTGTGCTTTGGAGGAAGAGTCATCTAAGAAAAGAAAGATGGGCATTAAGTAAAGGGATATAAGGAGAAGGAATAGGGAGGGCAGATACAAAGGTGTGAAACAGTGTAGTATGAGAGACAATTACATGCGATGTTGTGCCCAGGACAGAAAGGGGTTCTAGGTGCTGGGCAGGGCCTAGAAGGCCAGGTAAAGCCCTGGGCCCGCCGCTGTGTGCAACTCCTTGGGTATGCACACCTGCTGCTTTATTTGTTATTCTCAATCCTGCTACTTCCCTGTGACTTATAACAGGTTTCAAAAGTAAGCATCCTTCTTGGATAGCCTAACCAAGAAAATGGGCCGACACCAGGGAGGGGCAAGCTTTGTGCTGCCTTCACCAAATGGGGAGTCGGGCCGAGGAGAGGAGACCTCTGTGTAAATGACAGTGGCCTCCCTTCCCTGGACACACCCAAGGGAATGGGATGACTGCCCAATGGAGCAGCACTGCCCTTGCCCCCACCCCGGGTTCTGGATCAGTGGTCCCAGGACCAATCCATGCACGGGACACAGAACGTTCCAGGGAAATTTTAGATCCAGTTCCATTCCAGTCAGAGTTTGAGAACTGGCAATTAAAAAGTTTCCCAGGTGGTGCAGACATCCAGCCAGGTCTCAAAACTATTTTTAGAGCAGCATTTCCCAAGCTGGGTTTGATTATTCTGAGAGCAATTGAGTCAGACACCACTGAACAATTGTCTTAGTTGCAGCCCCTTCACTCCTTTTCATCTGCTGGTACACGTTAAGAATCTCTAAGACACAGGGGTGGTGTGGGGGAGGAATATATACACCATATCTTCTCAATATATTTGACCATAGAGTCTCTGTCTCCCCTGCCCCTGCTCCTAGAGTATTTCTTCAGACTAGGTTCCATGCAGCACACACTTGGAAGAAAGTTGCCCTAGAATATCAGAAAAAGGTGTGTGATGATTAATTTTAGGTGTCAACTTCACTGGGCCACAAGTGCCCGGATACTTGGTCAAACATTCTGGGCATTTCTCTGACAGTGTTTTTAGATGAGATTAACGTTTGAATGGGTAGACTAAGTAAAGCAGATTGCTCTACCTAGTGTGGATGAGCCCTATCTAATCAGTCGAAGGCCTGAATAGAACAAAAAAGGCAGCTTTCCTCTACGCTGGGAAAATCTTTCCTGCCTAACTGCCTTCAAACTGGGACTTTCGTTATTTTCCTGCCTTTAGACTTGAACCAGAACATCAGTTCTTCCCGGGTCTCAACCCTGCTGGCCTTCGGACTAGAACTCCTCCATCAGTTCTACTGGGTTTCCAGATGGCTAATGCATCCTGCAGAGCTTGGGACTCATCAGCCTGCATAGTCTCATGCGCCAGTTCCTTACAATAAATCTCTTTCTATCTGTCTCTTGTAAAAGACCAGAATATGTCACCCCAAAATATATCTCTTTAGCATAAAAACTATTTTGAGCTAATTCTTTTGAGAAACAGCAGACATAGGGAAAGCTCTGAAAACTGAGTACAAGTCACTCTATTATAAGAAAAGTTTACCTTTATAAAGGTTTCTCCTACTCTGCACCTGATGGAGGGGACAAAAGAGAAACGTTGGAGGCAAGCTACACAGAGAGACCAGCTCCTGCATGCTAGGCATGGAGGATGGCTCATGGGGTCACACTGCTCAAAACGAGGGGACGGAGTGTCAGCTTCAGGGCTAACAGAGGCAGTTTAGCATGTATGATGGGAGCTCCAGGCAGCCATTTGATGTTTTCTTAGGATTCTTCTCCCTCAAAACATGTACTTTGTTAAGTTGCATTTTTCTTTTTGATGTTTGTCTTCTTTCTGACCATTCACTGGTTTCCTTGAAGATGCTAGGGTCTGTGGGCAACTTTTCCTCTGAGTGGGATGAGGATTTGGAAGCAGTGAGAGCACGGAAGGAGGGGAGCTGTACAGCCTGCTGATGCTGCCCCAGGGGAGTCCTCAAAGCCTCATGGGAATTCAGCCCACCCACAGTGCCTTTTTCTAAACGGAGCTTTCCCTGTGAATGGAAGCCCCAGAAGCCTTTCTGCGGACCCAGGTGCCCTGCAGTTTCAGTGCACACTTCTCCTGAGGCCTGTGCCTGTGCTGAATGAGCACAGGATCCTGTGGCCTGAGGGGCCTTTGTGGATGTGTGAGACCTGGCAGACCAGGCAGACATCCATGTCTGATAAGATCAGCAGTTTGGACAGCCTGAAGAATATTTCAAAATCAGGCAAGGAAACTTCTGCACCAGCCCCACCAGTCAGGCAGAGCCCCGTGCTGAACCTTGTGGAAATGGAATCTTTCTTTTACCTGACTGCTAGAAAAAGGCTGCATTCAGCCTCCCGTCTGTCTGGGTATTTCCCACTTTCTCAGGGGCAAGGAGGCTGTCAGGGCAACGCAGCTGATCCCAGTGTCTGCCTCTCTCTCTCTCTCTCTCTCTCTCTCTCTCTCTCTCTCTCTCTCTGCTCCCCCGCCTTGTGAAGCAACTGGACCTGCATCTCATTGTCTTCCACAAAGACAGGCAGGAAATGACAATGAGTGCAGACCTGAGCGGAAACTCGGTCAGCCCAGAGGGGAATCAGGTGGGTGAAAATGAAAATGAATTCTCCTTTAGTTCCTCTTGCATCTCCTTTTACAGTGTTACTAAAACAAGGGTCAAAGGTTGTCTGGTTCATAACCCAGGACCAACCCACTCCCAGAAGCTGTAGGAACCAGCAGAGGGACCACGTGCTCTCCCTTGGTCACCCACATTGGCACTGAGCTCCACTTTCCAACAGCACTAAAGCAGGCTGCCCCCTGGCCTCTGGGGAGGTGGGCCCTTCCCAGGGAGGGTCCTTCTGCCTGCTCAAGGCCAGCCAGTAATGAACCTCGGAACCTTTGTGTGTATAGGTATGTTCGAACAGCATTGCTGAGATATGACTCATATACCATACAATTCACTCTTTTTAAAAATATATATATTTTCTGAAAGTTTTTTTTATGATTTTATTTATTTATTTTTAGAGAGAGGGGAAGGGAAGGAGAATGAGGGGAACATTAATGTGTGGTAGCCTCTTGCGTGCCCCTCACTGGGGACCTGGCCCTGTAACCCAGGCATGAGCCCTGACTGGGAATCAAACCAGTGACCCCTCGGTTCACAGCCCACATCCAATCCACTAAGCTAAACCAGCCAGGGCCAATTTGCTCTTTGAAGTACACAATTCATTCTGTAAGATACTAAATGATTGCCAGTTTAAAGCTTTCACTGTTCTTCAAGGAAATAAATGCAAGTAGTAAATTTGACAAAACATGATATTCCAGAAATAAATAAAAGTGCATATGAAGTGTTAAAGTATTATTTCTTAAATTATTTTGCCAAAGGAATCTTTTCATATGTTCAGTTACAATTACTTTGACAGCGAGTGTAAATTGCAGAGACTTGTTCTGTTTCCGCCTCTTTCCAATGAGGCTGAATGAACACTGGATTCACATGTTCTGTGGTCAGACTGACACCAGTTAGAGTGATAACACGACTACAAGCATATTTTCTTGAGAAAATAGTGCACTAAACCATATAATGCAGAAAGGGGAGGGTGCATATGCTCTTTAAATATTTTTGTAAGCATAGTAAAATATAAACAGAACACAGAAAACAAATAGAACAAAATGTGTTTCAGCTTTCATTCTAAATGTGAAAGGAATAAAAAATGAGGGAAAAGTTTTGTATTCTATATATAGGAGTTAACTTGAAACCAAAATTGTAAATTGATGTTAAAAAATAAAAATAAAGTATACAATTTGATGGCTTTTGCCGTATTTGCAGGACCATCACCGCTAGTCAATTCCAAACATTTTCTTTGCCCTCTCAGCCCCACACCCTTTAGCCCTCAGCCCCTCCCATCTTCCAGCCCCTCAGCCTTGGTAACCACTCATCTGTTTTCTGTCACTTCAGACTTGTTGGTTCTGAACATTTCATACCAATGGAATGACACCATATGTGTCATTTCTAACTGGCTTCTTCCCCTTAGTGTAGTATTTTCAAGATTCATCCATGTTATAGCATGTGTCCAAACGTCATTCCTTTTTATGGTGAATAACATTCCATTGTGTGGCTTAGACCACAGTAAGCCATTTATCATGGACATTTGGGCTGTGTCCACTTTTGAGATACTGTGAATGACCTATGAATATTCAAGCACAAGCTTTTGTGTGGACACACGTTTTCAGTTTTCATGGATATATACTGAGGAGAGGAATCACTAGGTCACATGGTAAATTCCATGTTTACTCTTTAGAGGAACTACCGGGATGCTTTTCAATGCACCATTTCAATGCACCGTTCTGCACTCCTGCCAGCAATGTGTGAGGTTCCAATTTCTCCACACTCACAGCGACAATTGTTTATCATCTTGTTCCCATTGTAGACATTCTGGCGGGTGTGAGGTGCTATCTCATTGGGGTTTTGATTTCCTGGATGGCTTGAAACTTTGTTTTTGAGAGATTAAACCTCTTTTAGAACTTTAAACTTTTCATCTTTCAACCCAGCCTCCGGCTCTTTGTTCATTTTGTCACTCTGAGAAGAGTGAAAACTTTTCCCCAGGCCATGAAACTTTTCTCCAGGTCACTTCCCTGACCACTGGGAGAAATTTGGGGTTCATTCGGGCATTTTTGAAATTCCTCACCACTAACCCCTTGTCAATTGCTATTGTTCGAAATTTTCACACCTCTTTTTATAAAAGCAGGGATTCTTCAACAAGTTAATAGCAGAAAAAAAGTAATGGAATATTGTTCTAAATTATAAAACACATACGAGGCATAGCCACACGACTGTGTGCATTGTAAGTATTTGTATCATGATGTTAACCAACTGACTGTACAAAGAAATTTGGGGGGACTTATGAGAAAATGGAGTATGCACGAAGTATCAAGATGACACTAAAGAACTGTTGATAATTATGGTAGGCATGATGATAGTGTAGTTAAAGAAGAAAATGTACATTTTCTTAGACATATTTACTAAAGTAAATAGGAATAAAATGATACGATGTCTAAATTTTGCTTTAAAACACATCAGAAAGAAACACAGAGAAAGAGATGAAGCATGAGTGACAAATTTGGATGATAGGATATGTAGGCTCACTCTACTTTTCTCTATATATTTACACATGCTTGAAATTTTAATAGTAGTAATAATGATGACTATGGAAACGCCCTAAGATCTCAATGTAAACTCCATAAAAAATTTGGGTCCCAAACCATAGAATGATGTTCATCTATGTTCATCAGAAATCTTAGATAATACTTGAAAAGTAAAGAGCTGATTCGAACATATGTATTGTATTTTAACTTAAAACCTACAGTGCTAGCCAATGTTTTGATACTGGACTAAGGCCTTTTTTTTTTTTCTCCCGAGTATGGGTCCTTTTGATTGGCATTTGTGTTGTTTCTCTTACATAGGCTACAGCCATAATGTCCCATCTACAATGCTTAATTATGGCTTCTTCGAAGTGGCACAAGAAGATACCGATGCTACAGAGCAATCTGAGTGCGGAATCTTTCTATATTTGTATTATTTTCCAACAAATGCCAAGTTTACTCTGTACACCAAAATTGGACCACAAATATTTTTGGAATTCCATTTTGTTTACTCCTTACTAAGCATTTAATTTGGTCTTTATATAAATGACGACTCTCATCTTTGCACTCATATTTAACTGATTAATGATATTCAGGTAGATTGCATCCCCATGGTTACAAGGACTACTGCTGTAAACGGACTAGGGTAGCTGACTTTTGGTCAGCACACAGCTCAGGTGGTGGGAGCAAATCGTATGGCATGGCTTTCTAGCATGGGCATCAGCCAGCATATTTGACAGAAGGGTGGAAAGCAAGGTTAACATAGTAAGCTAAGAGGAGGTCAGTTTTAAAAGTTCTTCTCTCATTGGAAAAATCTGAACTAACCCACTGAATTTTCATCCTATATCAAGTTCTTTAAGTGATGGGTACCTGGCCAAAAGCATGCTGAGTCCAGTGAAGTTATCCTGGTGCCATGGACAGCAAGCAGGTCATTGTACATGCGGGAGTGTGGCCAGGATGGGAGGGAGCCCACAAAGACGAGGGAGCTGGGGGATAAGGTTAGGAGGGTACATTTTTTCAATCGAGTAGTATTGACTTCTCTCCTCCGCAAAGATTAAATCTGTTCAACTAGTTCCCACAGCAAACTTACAATGCTGAGAATGGGGCGGGGGGCGGGGTGGTCAGTGGCTAAAAATAAAGCCTTCTTGACAGTCCTGGCCTCTTTTTTCACATTTCTTTTTTTATTGTATTTTTCCCATTGTCATTTAACACCCTTATACGCTGCCCCCCGCCCCGCCCTGCCCAGCCCCCTGCAATCACCACAGTGCTGTCTGAACTCAGGTCATCCCCCTGGGTGGGATTGGGAGTGGCTGAGCATGTTTCCTGCTGCCAGGCAGCCTGACACCCGTGCCCTTACAGGACATCGTAGGCTCCTCATGGGAGCAAGAGAGAGAATACGAATCATAGGACATCAGAGTTGGAAGGGGCCTTAGTGGCCTCTACTCCAACCGTCCCATTGTACGGAAGCAGAAACTGAGGTCTATCTAGAGGGTGTGACTCGTCACTGACTTGACCACCATGCTGACCATGTTCAGCCAACAGAGACATGCTAAATACATGTTAATTCCAAACTTCTGCTCAGATGGACACTGTCTTGTTGGATGATAAAATGAGCAAAGTGACTACTGAAAGTGCTTGACAAGGCAGCGGGAGAACATAAGGGAGACGCATTGCTGAGTGAGAAAGGACCTTCCTTGACCATGTGGTCCAAAACTTTTATTTCGTAGTCGAGGACACCAAAACTCTCAGCAGGTAGTGACGGAATTATCTGAAGCATGAGCCAGGAGAGACGAGTAAATTTTAAAATTCTGGAAACTCATCATTTGAATTATATAACACTCAGACTGCGAAAGGCCCCATGTTGACTGGGATAACTTCATCTCACGCATCTCTCTCTCTCCGGTGCCCGGCATAAAACATAGTTGGTTCTTAATAAGTGGCCTTTAACTGAATCATAAAGCTTATCATTCAAGTTAACACGGCATAAGGCACCATGTATATACCGTAAAGAGATTATAAGGTAGTCAAGACCACACCTGGTTGAAGAGATAGAAAGGCCGTTTGGAGGAGCTAGCATGGAAGTGGGCCTTGAAAAATGGGCAGAATTTTAAGGGAGGCGTTATGAAGGTGGGAAGTGGAGGAAGTGGAAAGAGTACATTCTCCAAGAGGAACGGCATGCAGAGGGCTGGGTGCCTGGGGTTTGGGGAACATCCAGACATCGAGTTGGCCACATTATAGCACTGGACCAGGGAAATAGAGGTTATGGGCTTGTCACCAAGGGCCCAGAACTCTCTATCCTTAATTCTTCACGAGGCTCTGGAGAAGTTTACGGTTTTGAAGGGCAGGAAGGACATACAAGATCCATCCTTAGGAACTAGACCCTACAAGAAGCTGATACTCAGTTCAGAGACAAGAATTTTTCCTTCTTCATCCAAATACTCTGACTCTATGAAAAGGTCAGAAAAACACTGGTGACTATCTTTCTTGGGAAATACTTCCAGACAACTGGAGCTGTCAGGGAGATAAATATCCTTATGATGGTTCTGGTGATCTAGGCCCATTCTGGCTCAGGGAGTATAAGGATGCGCAAGCATTAATTTAGCTGGAGGAAAATGTTAAATATTTTCAGCTCTTCAGAAAAGTTCAGGCTTAGTTCAAATTTGAGGTTGAAGTTTGAGCCAATGTTGATTTTGATTTTATCAGCATCTATTTGCCCCAAGACTTTAGAAGAAAGGTTGTTTGTGCTAGTTCCAATGATACCATTGAAGGAAACGGTAATGATCATTTATTGAGTTTCTCCTTTTAGGCCCTCTATTAGGCACATACACTATATATTTTCACTAATCTCAGCAATTTTGAGAGGTAGATAGCTTTAGAGGTGTGTGATAGCTATTGTTTTTGAATATTTAGCAAGCTTTTCCATCACCCTGGTATTTATTGGTGGTCAGGTGACTGGGGACTGGCCAATCAGAATCATTCATCTCCTGGCCACAGTGATGGAACCAATGAGCAGGCACAGGACCCAACCTGCAGCAATCACAGTCCTTTCCTGTTGCAGACCGTTCAGCCTGGTTTCAGGAGTTGTAACCCTCACCCTATGGTGGGCTGTGTAAGAGCCCAAGGGACCCACTTCATCTGGGTCTGTTCTGTCACAAGGACGTGACCTACAAAGGAGACAAAGCTTTTCTCCCTGGCAGGAGCACTGCTTCTGCCTCATTCATCTCTGGCCCCATTGCTTGGTTGGCAGTCAATGACGGGCAAGACTCCTCATGGGAGGAGTCTTAAGCCAGACGCAACCACTTGGGATGCCTCAAGGAAGGACTGGGGGGGGGGGCGGGTTGCAGCAAAGAGGATGTGATGGACCCTCGCCCCCCCCCCCCCCCCCCCCCCGGCTATTCTGACATAACCCGAGTCCTCATTTCCATCTGGGAGATGTCTCCTGCTTCCTAATCGGCTTAAAGCCTGAAACTGTGGGGGTGAGCGGTGCAGCCCTGTGCTGGCCTGGACAGTTTCCTGGGTGATTGGGCATAAGAATGAATTCCTAAAGTCCTGTGAAACCTGCTTTGCTAAGAGTGCTCTTCCTTAGGTGATAAGTGTCCCAGGAGGAAATGAGTATGTCTCCCAAAGTTTGGCAACCCCCTTTCCTGACAAACACTGGCTCGGATTAAGCCCTCAGATTTCTTTGACATGTTAAACCTGTATTCTGGTGTATTTGAGCCCAATAAAAGCCTAGTGAGGATGGGGCTCTAGGTCATTCTCCTCTGAGAGTTTGACCCCTTTCCTCCCCAAGCAGTCATGTCTTGGTAGTTTTTATTTTCATCCGTGATGGAGGGATGGGGCTCTGCGGGAGGAGCCCCCTGACATCTGGCACCCAGGACAGGGTTCCCCGCACTTTCCTGAGGCTGATGCCGTGATGCTGGCAGAAAGAAGCACTTTCTGCTGGGGCTAAGCTAAGGCCATGCTGGCTCCTGTGACAACTGCACTATGACAGTTGTGGCTGTGACAACTCCAGCCCCTACCTCTGCCCAGTGCTGCACAGGTGTGGAATGACCTGAGGAATGACCTCAAACACCTTCCTGCTCATTAATCACTCTCTCAGAGTGGTCTCCCAGGGAATAAATCAAAGAAGAAGAGGAAGGGGGTGATAGTGGTGGGGGTGGGGTGCTGATGTCTGACTTTACAGAATATTTTTTTTCTATTGCATAGTATAATTAAAAATAAAAATACAAGCATTCAGGAAGCCCTCAGAGTTCACCCAGAATCTTTTCCAAGGAAGACGTAAACCAGCAACCTTTCCATCAACTTCCAAAAGAGCCAGAAGAGTTTAGAGGTGGTATTGCCTGAAGGCAACGGAGAGTGACTCAGACAGCCTCTCAAGGATGCTTCTAGATTTGCGTTTCTATCAATTATGCTTTATATATCTAAGAGCTGTTTTGCATGGATGATTTTAGAGAAACGTTCAATCTGGGCGGGCCCAGAACCAATGCCTTTTTTGTTGAGTGCACATGCATGCTGAATGCCTCTGAGTAAAAAGGGGGCGATGAAGCCCCTGGGCAGCCTGCTGACTCCAATCACCCTCCACTGCTCCATCACCACCATGAGTGCTGTTCTCAGGTCTGTGGTGGGCAAATCTGAAGCTGGCAGGCATTCTGAGAGCTAAGATACCAGTCCCAATCCTTCTGAATTGCTTACCAGGGCAGGGCAGAGTCCCTCTCAGCAAAGCCATACCACCTGCTGAGGGACCGATAGGGGCTGCTTGCTGAGCCGCGTGCCCAGGAAACACCGAATCCACCTGGAAGACAGAATGCCTTTCTCCAGTCTTCACAAAGGCACCACACTGACTAGTTTCTCCCTGTCTTGCCTTCTCCTAACCATCTTCCCATCCAAATTAAACAGGATTACGGGCCGCCAGCAGAAATGATTGCCAAGGACTGGGACACACCTGTGTATTTCTTCACAGTTCACAAGGCATATTTAATTTGTTTTCACATTCAGTAGGCTAATTGGATATGACAACTATTTCAATGACAAAAAGAGGATTTGGAGCATTAATAAAAGAACTTGTTTTTTTGGTAAATATAATTTTTCATGCAGAGAGTTCACAGAGTTTACCAGTAATCTTAGCTCACAGCAGACAAAAAGATCAGAGCTGGGTGTGTAGAGTCTATTCAAAAGACAAATACACTTTCCCTTTTTTATGCCCATGCCAAAATGTAGGCATTAGTCAACATCCTGAAAGCTTTCCTGTGGAGGTAACTTGGGCTTCCTGTAGTACAAGTACCTCAAGAGAAAGGTGGGGTCCTGCCAAGGCACACTGCCACCCAGCCCTCACAGCCAGAGCCCTGTGGTCACTCTGATGGGGCAGGTGAACCTCATGCAAGGGACAGGGCAGGCCACTTCTGCTAAGTTACATATGTGGCCATGAGACAGGGGCCACAGGTCCTGGATTTGATTAAACCAATTAGCACAATTGTGCCCTAAACCCTCAATCTGAGTAGGAGAGGAAAAGCCTCTCTGGAGGTACCAGAGTCAATAAGAAAAGAATGTGGCCTTGACTTGTTCTCCAGATCCAGTTGATTTAATAATGTTAATAAAAGAATACACAAAACTAATGTCATAAGTGAAGGGGCTGGCCTGAATGACAAGCCCAGGGGATATCACATGCCTGGTGCACTTTGAAAAACTCCTCCTTTGAGTTTAACATTGCTTTTTACTAAGGAACTTCTTCCTAATAGGAAGGGAAAGTAGGAAGTCACTAATACTTTAACAAGAGAGTTTGTTCATCTGGAACCAAAGGAATAAGAAGCCACGTCTGGGAGTTGGATGAGAGTCGGAAAGACAATGGGTGGGAACCTGGAAGTGATGGGGGAAGAGGACCTGATGGCTGAGTGTATTCCCATCCTGCCAGCTTGCCTTTTTCGTGAGGCTGTCTGCATTGGAAGGCTAGGCTACGTTTAGTCTTAGCCTCTGTGTGGCAGCTGTGTTTGGGAGATGTGGGTTTCCTTATTTCCAAACAAATTCTAGACATGAAATACAAATACCACAGCCTGATGTTCTTGAGCAAGGTTTAGGCTGCAGGACCCCACCTGGATCAGGGAGCAGCCAGTCTTACTAAAAACCAAACCTCCCTGAGCAAATCTGGTTTGAATTCCAAAGTCAGTGGGAAGCATCTAAGAAAATAAATACAGGTGGAAATAACTTAGTAAGAACACAGTTGTTCTATTTGTTCAATGGGTTAGGTACCTAGAGATATTTCTCCACTTGCAAATAGAACAGCATGTAGGATTTTGAGAAAGGACACCACAAAATGGCCAGAAAGTGTGCAACTCTGAATTACATGCGTTTTTTGTGTTCCAAAATGTTTTTCTGTACGAAAGATCTCAGATCACATGGCAGTCCGCGCATCCATCCACCCATCTATCTGTCAATCATCCATCCACTCATTCCTCCAACCATCCATCCATCCACCCATCGATCCATCCATCCACTCACCAAACACTACTTGATACTCATTACATGTGCCAGACTAAGGACAGTCAGCCACATGTACCCATTTGCTCAATAGGTGGGCAAAAACTAAGTAGTTCTCTTCTTTGGCAAAAGAAATGACTGACACATGTGATAAATCCCGTAAGATGTGGTAGAACATGGACATACAGAGAGGCTCTAGAGTTAACTGTTTTAATCATGATTCTAGCCACGCAAGAAAGTTATCTAATCTTAACACCTCATTTTCCTCTTTTGTAAAATAAGTGAATAATAATATAGTTTCTACCCTACAAGATTGCTGTAATAATTAAATGAGATAATAAATACAAAGTGCTTGGAATCATATTTGACATATATAATGTGATCAATAAATTTTAGCTGGTGTTATTCAAAGTAGGAGAACTACTTTGCAGTGAATTCTGCAGTCCAAAGAAGTAATAGGAAAAGAGAGTTGCCTAAGGCACAGGGAGATATGTCCAAGGCCATAACAAGGCTATGGGGACAAGTTTACAAGTACCTCAGGAACTGGGCAAGGAAGGAGTAAGTTGGTGGTAGTGGGAGGCATGGGGTGGGAATTGGGAGTGTTCCCAAAGCTTACAGTGTCCTTAATATGTGTATCTTCATGTACCCAGAGGTCCAGCAACAGTTCAGGCCAATAGTTCTTCCAAAAAGGGTCCTGGTGAGGGAACTGAGGGGTTGTGAATATCACCAGGAAGAAGAGAGGGGGACAGGTCAGAAGTCCTAGGTGGCAGAACTCTCATAGGATCCTGATAAGGGTAAAGTGCCAACCAAAGCAGCCTGGTAAGGTTTTGGTGCATGGCACGTCAGAGCCCCTGAGCCTGTTAAACATTCCCTAGTAAATATTCCCCAAGGAAGAAGCCAATAAAGAGGAGAAGTTAGAGGAATAACAAATGCCAGGTCTAAGGCCAAGAAGTCTCATAGTCAACGTGGCAACTTCTGCAAACCCACCAGGACGTCTGGAGAAAGGAAAGACCCTGTGCAGGTGGGAGGAATCGTGTGCTTGCTTTACCTTCTCCAAAGAGCAAGGAATGTCTTTGGACCACGGTGATGGGTGCTCTTTCCAGATCATATGCTAATCAAAGCAGCCAACCCTAGACCTGGGGGTCACCACTGACAAACATTTCTTTTGGTAAAAATCAAATAAAGCTTTAATTCTTATGGGGGAGAGGGTAGTGGGGTGGTTCAGAGTAATTGCTCTGAGTATTACCTTGTTAAGTTACCCCTAGAAAATGGACCATCTTCCCTCTGCTCTTTATTGACCGCCCCAAGAAATACACGAAAGAATAGAAGGGACTTGTGGGGGGGGGGGGGCTCTGTCCGCAGGGCCCCCCTGGCTGCCACAGATGAGAATAAGTCTACCAAGACATGATCTGCTTGGGGAGGAAAGGTTGCAGATATCTCAAAGGAGAAGGGCCAGGAGCCTTTTCCTCAATGGGCTTTTATTGGGTTCAATTTGCACAGGAATACAGGCAAAGCTCATTAATCATTGTCAGGCAGTAAGGATCAAACAACAGATAACATACAAAGAACTACGAGGCCTTATTCTGAGTCAGGGTCTGTCAGCTAAAGGTCTATAAAACTTTGGGGAACAAACTCTTTTCATGCTTGGACCCTTATCAGAAAATTGAGAGCATTCTTAGCAAAGCAGGTTTCATAGGATTTTATGTATTCTTTCTTAGGCCTGATCACCCCGAGGAACCTGCCCTTTCCAGCACAGGGCTGCACAGCCTTCTGTCATTGTTTCAGGCCTAAGTCAGGCAGGGGAAGTAAAGCAGCCAAGAGATTAGGAGACTTCTTGCAGACAGAATGAGGACTCAGGTTATGCCAAAGCTGAGGGGCAAGGGTCCATCACCCCTTTTTGCTATAGCCCCCCAAGTCCTTCCCTGAGGGCCCCCTGTGATCATGTCTGTCTTAGGCCATCCCTCCCTTGAGGAATCTTACCCATCATTGGCTAACCAATCAAGCACTGAGGGCCAACAGGGTGACATAAAAGGGGCAGAGGCTGTGCCTCTGCCGGGAAGATAAGCTTTGTCTCCTTAGTGGCTTATGGTCCCAAGGTCTCTCACTCAGCCTTAGCCATAATGGGGGCAGCTTCTGAAACCAGGCAGGGCAGTTCCCAACAGACTTAATAGTTGTCAACTGGCCCAACAGCTCTTAACACAGATGGGATCTGTCTCCTGTACCTTAGATATATGATCTAATGTCATCCTTAAAGAGTCTCCAATGGATTTGTCTCCATTATACAGATGAAGAAACTAAGGCTTGAAGAGGTAAAGGGATGTGTTCAAAGTCTTAAAGCCAGTGAGAGGTAGAGATTGATTTGAATTCAGTTTTCCCTCTTCTAAATCCCAGTGGCTTTCTATTATTGCCTCTCAAACCCCAACCCCACCATCCCATCCTGACCACATGTAGAGGGCAATGAGACTGAGCCTTGGAGAGGAAGATGCCTACATCCAAGAGTGCAGAAAAGAACAATAACACTGAAATCTGAGCAGGGATTCTGCAACTACAGGCTTTATGTCTGTAGTTCTTAGTCCTTTGGAAAAACTTTAATCTGAACAAAAGGCAAGGATATTTTGTTAATGCATTGTAAGGAGATTGGCAGCTCAGTGGAGGGGGGAAAGAAGAAAGAAAAAACACAGAAAGAGGGAACAGGGTCATGGGCAGTACCACATGCTACTTTTCACTCAACATGTTCCGTGGAGTCAAGTCTGGGAGCAGAGCTGGAAGGGCTTAGGGAAGGATGACACTTGCTCTTGCTGGCACCTGCGAGCCAAGTACTATGCTACTGCTAGAATGTATGGACACATTTACTTCTCCCAGCAACATTTAGGTATTGTTGATTGACCTTTCTTCCTAGGTAAGGAGACTAAGAAAAATAACAGCCCAATGACTTAGCATGTATCTACTCTATACCCTCTCTTATCTCTAAACATTTTTCATTTAGAGCTTCTAATACCTTCTAACCTGTTTTGCAAATGTCATGTATAGCTATGCTTTCTCCTCCTGAAAGTTTCCCTTGGAATCGTCTTATATTAGAATCTTGACATAGAATCATTTCGGGGTACTTCCTTCAATCTTTTTAATTTGCACGACAGAATGATAAAGACATATTATCTTAAGCCACCTAAAGCAATACCAAAGTGGGATCTTATGGGATTCCTGGCAATACAGAAAAGTAGTGGGCAGAGAAATCGAACATATGTTTCGCAATTATTCCTGCAGATCTAACCCCTCAATTATTAATGTTGGGGGCCACAGTAAATAAGCCATATAAAGATTATGTTAAAAATTGTTGTTATTATATACTATATATTTTAAATACAAGTGGTCATCTTAGGAGATCACAAAGAAGAAAAGAATTATTATAGTGTGGGGTAAATTTTCCAATGATGTCATACTTAGATACAAGAAGTGCCAAATCTCCACCAACCTAGACGGAGATACAGATGATGTGCCTGGAAAACAGGCTTGAAGACTGGCTGCAGTCAGAATGGAAACCCTGGTGTCAAAGGCACATTGGAAGAGCTTGATTAAAGGCGCTGCACTGTGAGTGGGTAAAGGCAACATTTCAAACTATAAACGTGACATGATTTTTAAATATATCACTTAAACCATTAACATAATAATCAGTATTTATAAACTAACAAATATCGTATGGGATTTTCAGTATATATAGTAATTAAAACAATACATCAACTATTACACACAGATAATTAGTCTATTTCATTTACATCCTGACACATTTTTATACTCATCTCAACCAAACCCTTTCTGAAATGCTCATTGGCTAAATGGGGGTGCTGTAACACGCAGAGTCACCTCACATGCGGTCTCACATCCACTAGTTCATGGTCACTGAGGTGATGGCTACATCCTGATTCACACACAGTTCAGCCTAGCCTGCAGTCTGTCCTCAGTGGCAGGGTGTTGAGTTGTTGCTGCCATTTTCGCGATAAAGACTCTAATGGGTTAGGAAACTTGGCCAAAGCACACAAATACTAATGAGCAGAGCTGGCTGGTTCTAGAAATTTACACCACACTACAATGATTCCTTTCCAATGTCCTAGCCAGGGAACAAGCCATTGTTACAGCCTGAGTGCATGGAAATGTTACCTCCTACTCCACCAAAAACAGAGCCGCATCACGAGGCCAAGACTGCAAAGCCCAGGATTGCGTACCACAGAGCTGGAAGATAACAAGACACGTATTATTCTTGGATCAGGCCACTGCCCAGGGCAATGCCACACACAGAGAAATTTGTTTTTTTTGTTGATTTATTATCTATTCCTGATAGCTGGAGAGCAGAACTGGCAACAATTGATCATTTGGTTTAGAAATTCTCCCCCTTTTTTTTTTCGTTTCTGACATTATCTCTTTGTTTCCTCATATTCTTTTCAACACCTGATGGCAGCCCTAGACACTCATGTATGTAAGGGGCACTTCCCGGGAACTCCCCCCCAACCATTCCTTTGGGGGGACATGCTCAGTGGGCCCTTTGCATATGTGTGTTAATGTAGGAAACCATAGGAAACGGGATTTGGCAGAACAAGAACTGCAGCTGCGCTGCTCGAGATGCAGGTCAGCGTGTGTTTTGGTTTTTGGGGTTTTTGGGGGGTTTTTTTACATCCCCTCCCTCTCTCTAGCATGTGTTTTGACCACTGACATTAAATTTAGTCATGATTAGAGGACTTTTTTTTAACTTTCTGAATTTCTTTTTTTAAGTATTTTTTATTGATTATACTATTACAGTTTTCCCAATTTTCCCCCCTCCACCCTGCCACCCCAACCCTCCAGCATTCCCCTGCCCTTAGTTCATGTCCATGGGTTGTACATGTAAGTTCTTTGAGTCCTCTGTTTCCCATACCATTTTTATCTTTCCCCATCTATTTAATGCCTACCAATTATGCTTCTTCTTCCCTGTACCTTTCCCCCATTCCTCCCTTCCCTGTCCCCACTGAACTCCCTCTGTGTGATCTCCATTTCTCTGATTCTGTTCTTGTTCTAGATGTTTGCTTAGTTTTTGTTTTCATTGTTTTTCTTTTCTTTTAGATTCATTTGTTGATAGTTTTGAATTTGTTGTCATTTTATTGTTCATATTTTTTTATCTTCTTTTTTCTTAGGTAAGTCTCTCTAATGTTTCATATAATAAGGGCTTGGTGATGATGAACTCCTTTAACTTTATCTCATCTGGGAAGCACTTGAGCTGCCCTTCCATTCTAAATGACAGCTTCGCTGGATAGAGAAATCTTGGGTGTAGATCCTTGCCTTTCATGACTTGGAATACTTCTTTCCAACCCCTTCTTGCCTATAAGGTTTCTTTTGAGAAATCAGCTAATAGCCTTATGGGAATTCTTTTGTAGGTAACTATCTCCTTATCTCTTACTGCTTTTAGAATTTTCTCTGTCTTTTATATTGGGTAACTTAATGATGATGTGCCTTGGTGTGTTCCTCTTTGGGTCCAACTTCTTTGGGACACTCTGGGCTTCCTGGACTTCCTGGAAGTCTATTTCCTTTGCTAGATTGGGAAAGTTTTCCTTCATTATTTGTTCAAATAAGTTTTCAATTTCTTGCTGCTGTTCTTCTCCTTCTGGCATCCCTATAATTCGGATATTAGAATGTTTCAGGTTGTCCCCAAAAATCCTCAGCCTCTCTTCATTTTTTTGGATTCTTGTTTCTTTGTTCTGATCCAGTTGGATGTTTATTCCTTCCTTTTGCTCCAAATCATTGCGTTGAATCCTGGTTACCTTCTTGTCACTGTTGATTCCCTGAATATTTTGTTTTATTTCATTTTGGGTATCGTTCATTTGTTCTTTTATTTTTTGACCAAGCTCAATCAATTCTGTGAGCATTTTCATTACCAGGGCTTTAAATTCCCCATCAGATGGGTTGGCAATCTCATCGTTTAGTTCTCTTTATGAGGTTTTGCTGTGTTCTTTCATTTGGGCCCTATTTCTTTGTTTTGGTGCAGCTGATAGGTCGTAAGGGGGTGGGCGGGGCCTTAGGTATTCACCCAGGCAGGGCAACCCTCTTTGCTTTGCTGCCATTCTAGTTGTTCTAGTTGATTTTTTCTTTAATTCCTTGGTTGTCAGAGTTCCATACAGTTTGATTTTCTGGTGATTTTGGCTGTTTATTAATTTTAGATTGTTATCCTCCTTTTGGTTGTGCAAGGAAGCAAAATGTTTCTACCTATACCACCATCTTGGCCAGAACTTAGGAACGTTTTTTAAATTACATTTTACTGCAATTTTGGAAGCTATCGTCTCAAAAAATTTTTAAATGTCATCTCCCAATGTTATTTTAAGAATAACACTCTAAAGAAATGTCAACATCCCCTTAGATAACAAGCACACGGGCTTTGTTCATGTACATTTGCGTGTGTGTATGTGTTTAAGTCTCCCTCACCCACTTTGGGACAAGTCAAGCTTTCAAAAGCAGAAATGTCTTGGGGTGAACAAGACATTACCATCAGAGCAACAATACCGATGTTATCATCGCTCTGACAACATCAGACCAATGTTATCAGTTGTTCTCTACTATGCTGCCTTCTCACCATTCTATTGCTACAAAGTTCTTGTTGATACACCACACTCTCCCTCTTCCTTTCCATCCCCTCTCTAGGCCTCAGATGGCTCTCAGAGTTGTTAACCATAAAATTTTCCTCCAGGGAGTCAGTTGGAAACATAAGGATGTTCAGTGGGGAGCGACTCTGGTGGACCCCTGAGGCAAAGCCTTCATTGCATTCCAAAGACCGGTGCAGTGCAGCCTTGTCAGGAGACCATTCCAGGTCCGGACCGCTGGCAACGGTGGGTGAATACTTCCACTTGGAGAGGATTGCCTAAGCTTAAATCATCATTATCAAGAACAAATATTTATCATGACCCTTTTAAGTGATAGGAAATTTAGTGTTTCAGAGGGACCAAGAGCAGAAAGACCGTTGTTAATTCTTGGCACAAGTTAGAATTTGTTGGCATACAGATCCTTCCTTTCTTCCCTGGTGTATACACACATATAATTCACCACCTAAATCCTACAAAGGAGTCTCATTGCTCCAGAAATAAAGTCCAGGTCTACAAAGAGCCCTCAAGATCAGAACTTGCTTACCTCTCTGGCCTCACGTTGTCCACGGGCCCCTCTTTGTGTGCATCCAGCCACCTTGGCTTCTTCCTCGGAGGGGTAGGGGGACCTACCCTGACCCCTCAGTTCCTTGCCAGGCCCCCTATCCATGCCCCAGTTATGTGCTCTCTTGCCAATTTAGCAATTGCTGCAGCACTTTTATGATGGTAGTCAAGCAATTAACTAGTAGGCTATTAACTGCACATTGCTGAATGTCAGCTCCCAGACAGCAGAAACCATCTCCGATTTATTCCATGAGACCTAAGGACTGTGCCTTGCATAAATGATGGGTACAAATATTTATTTGAATGAATAATAGGGGTCGTGGGGGCAGAACATCTGGGCAGCCACACTGAATGTGGGAGTGGGTTTGGCCCAGCTGACTAGTAGTGGGAGCCAGAGAGACTCGGCCTGGGTGGGTGGTGGGGACAGTCAGAGGACAGGCTTGTGGGCCAACTTGTGTGAGGAGGCTCAGCCATGCCGCATTCCACAAGGCCTTGGACAGCCCTGTTGGCAAGACTCCTTCAGTGTTGACGAGAGAGAGCACTCTGGGACTTGGCTATTTGGTTCCATGTTTTTCTGAGCCACATAAGATTGGAAGGAAAAACAGGTTAGGAGGAAATATGACATTCATTCATTCTTTGATGGTCTGGGAAATCCTCACAAGGAACAAGACAAGTTGGAGGAGCCAAAATCAAAGGACCCCAGTCTTCAGTGGGCATTAAAAAAGCAATGCAGGTGTTGGTAGCACCTGTGGAAAGAACTCCACCGGCTTTGGAGTATGATAGAGTTGGAGTTGAATCTCTGTGTTTCCACTTGCTAGTTGTGTGAATGAACCAGGTGACTTAACCTCTCCTTGAACTTCAAAATCCTTTTTTTAAACAAAATTGGTGCAATCACCAGGTCACTATAGGAATTAACAGTTAAGTAAAGCATCTGCCCTGGAAGAGGCACTCTAAGTAAAGAATAGCTAGAATTGCTGATGGTTTATTACTCTGTTAGCTCCTGGGTGGACTTTTGGCTCTGATCACTGTGGATTTTGACCCTTCTTGTTACGAAGGCTTATATAATAGCCCATTTTGAGGCAGGCGTTTACATAGTTGTTAGGAAGTTTATTTCTCAAATACTAAAAAACAATTTTTTTCTTTAACACGTTGGTCTCATTGAATCCAACTGCAGCACTGATTCAGGAACTTTATAGCTGGAATTATCTCAAACAATTAATACTCTCCTGGCTCAGTGGGAGAGGCAGCCACCCCAGCTTGGAGAGCACAGGATATCCTGGGCTCAGGCGTGGAGCCTCATCACCAGGTACCAATGGAAGAACACACACAGAGGCTTACATTCCTGAGCTGTGAGCGTGGGGCTTTTTGTTTGTTCGCTCCTTATAAGGAGCAAGTTATCAATCCCAAGGAAAGGTTGTGGCTCTTCTCTCTCCTCAAGTGGCTAAAATGAGGGTTTTTTTCTCCCAGAGGGGTGGAGCAATGATTAAACAGGGTAAATATGCCAGCACTTCACATAGGCAACTGTGAGGATGCTGACAAGCCCTTGCAACAGCACACGATTTTTTAGTTTGTGTCTGATCCTAGGGACTCTCAGAAAACGTATTTGGAACCATCTCCTCCCCCTTCCTTAGAGTCAAGGCAGCCTGAAGTCTCTTTGAAGAAGACAGAGTTTTTCACCGATGGTTGGAGAAACAGCCCAAATGAACATACATACTTCAGGTTCAGCTTAAATTCCTACTAAGCTATCACTTGACACTCCTGAACGGAGAGTGGAGTGACAGGGGAGAATATGGGTTGGGGGTGGGGTGGGGTGACCTAGAGGAGAGCAAAGGGCCCAGAAAGGGAAACTTGGGGACAAAGACAGAACTGGGTTAAGGGTCAGCTCTGGGCCACAGCAACTAAAGCACATGTCTGGCCTCGGCCTTCCCCATCAACATAAAGCATTTTCCATCATTATCTGCTTCTTGAGCCAAGAGAGATGCGAAAAAGTTCTGCAAGACAACACACGCTCTAATTTGCCTTTTGTCCATGAAGGCCATGGACACAAGGTCTGCAATGTGCCATGCTGAGCAGAGCCATGGACTATGTCGGCATCATTTAACACTAGACAAACCCCTTTACCCCTCCAGGCCTTATTTCTTCATCCGTAAAGTGAGGTGGTTAAACTGGAAATGTTTCAAGTTCCTTTCTAGTTCTTCTGCTCCTAAATCTCCCAGGTCACCTGTCCCTGTTTGGGCTCAGTAGAACATCAGGGATTCTTTTCCTTGCCTTCCTGGGGCAAAAAGAGACCCAAGAGGACACCTGACACGGTTCTTCAAGGGACTCCTTCTATATATTGATTACACTTCAATATATAGGAAACATCAGACCTCTCCGGGTTCTGGTCTTTGCTGCTTCCTGGCTCTATGTAACCTTGGAAAATCTATACCTGTTCTCTTTTACCACTAGAAGTGAGTGATAACTCCCACCTGGCACAGAGGGAGGTCAGAGTTGATGTATTTCTTTTTTCCCTTTTTTTAGAACGATGCCTATCTCATCACAAGGATTCCCTTGTTGTTGGCTTCCTTCCTTTTGTCTTGCTGACTTAGGAGGTAAGCTCAGGAACTGTTCCACAAATCTATTGGTTAAGCTACAGGCTGTAACAAAGGGATCCCCAAATACAGTGGCCCAAATGTGTTCAAATGTAATTTCTCTCTTATTGCTTATTCACAGAGGTCGTAAGACCATCAGAGGTAGGAAGTTGGTGAGCAGCAATCCTCTCTGAGACCCCACTTTCCTACCTCCAGACCAGCTCTTGATGGTCTTGATGCTCTTCTTGAAGACCAGCTCAGAGCCTGGCTCCCTTGGAGGCCTCAGGTCCCTCCTATCCACAGGGATCACACATGGTCAGCTCCCCTCAGTACACACTGCCTTACAGTGCAAGATAACTTTGCAGATAAGAAAGTCGTGACTCCTTCACCAGGCTGGTTGCTCCTTAAGATCAAGGACTACAACCTTTGTCTCCCCAAGCCCATCCAGCCTCAGAGAAGTGCCTAGCATGGTGCCTGGCACATGGTAAGCCCTCCAGGAGGGTTTCACCCTGAGTGAATGCATTCCTGGAACTACAGCCAATCGTGATCATCTAGCCGGTGTGTTTACTTACTCATCACCATCTCACCCATTGTTCACCTTAATTACTATGCAATTTCTTCATATCTTCCACAAATGAAGAAAAAATGTGTATCCTTGGTGAGTGTGTGTGAAAATTCATTCTCAGGAAAGCTCTTGACTCACCACAAAAATTTAAGAAATGTGCTTCCTATGCACGGGCACAAGGAAACACGGATTCCCTGAGGTGTGGGAGTTAAGGGCCCTTGAGCGCAGTGCTGACCGGGATGCCTGGCAGAGTGAATAGCTGTGTTACTGGGAATTTTACAGAATCGAATTTCTTAATGGAAAAACTTCCAGCAGCCATTAGTTTTGGTAACTGCCCCGATTGCACTGGCTTACGGCTGGCAATCCAAAATAGCAATGCAATAAATACATCATCTACCTCCGTGTTTATTTCACGATTGTTCATTGAAGGGAAAACCGCACTATTCCAGTGAGCCATTCAATGGGAGCTCCCCCGGGATGTTTTGCAGCTGGCTTGTGCAGGGAAGACAGATTATTTTCATCTGCTTTGAAAATTTTCATACAGGCATTTTTAGGGCCACTCTCCGTGTCAGATCTGACTCCAAATTCTTTCTTAGGGAGCGCACCGTTCTGCCCACTGCTGCTCCATTAACCCATTTCTGCACGAAGTGAAATACCGTGTCTTTTCATGGCCGCGGGATTTTCTCCATCTGCGGCACTCCCACAGGGGTCTGGTCTCACAGACAGGGACACTTCCTGCAGCTGCGCAGGCTGCGCGGCCTCGTTCCAAAGGGTGCTGCTGATTTATTTAAATTACATTTATTGAAGTAACATTGGTCAATGAAATTATATAAATTTCAGGCTCACATATTATAATTTGATATCTCTATACCCTATTGTGTGCTCATCACCAAAATTTCGTTTCCTTCATTACCATGTATTTGACTCCCTTTACCCAACTCAGGCCCCCACACCCTCTGTCCCCTTGGGTAGCCACCATTCTTTTGTCTGTGTCTATGAGTTTGTTTTTGTTTTGTTCTATTTGTTTGTTTGTTACCTTTTTTATATTCCACATAGGGATGAAATCATACCGTCTACCTGACTTTTCTATCTGACTTATTTAACTTAGCATAATACCCTCAAGATCCATCCACGTTGTCACAAATGACAATATTTCATCATTTTTATGACTGAATAATATTCCATTGTGTATATGTATATACATATATGTGTGTGTGTGTGTGTGTGTGTGTACCATATCTTCTTTATCCATTCATCAGTCGATGGACACTTAGGTTGCTTCCATATCTTGACTATTGTAAATAATGCTGCAATAAACGTAAGGATTCATATATCTTTACAAATTAGTGTTTTCATATTCTTTGGATAAATACCTAGAAAAGGAATTGCTGGATCATAGGATAGTTCTATTTTTAATTTTTAAAGGGATATCCATACTGTTTTCCACAGTGGCTGCACCAATTTACAATCCCACCAACAGTGTACGAGGCTTTCCCTTTTCTCCACATCCTCACCAACACTTGTTATTTCTTGTTTTTTCGACACGTTGACTCAAAGGTTAAAAGGCCTTTCAAAGTAAAAGGCAACAAGCATTTATTTGAGACTAAAAGAACAGCTATTTGGGATGCACTGCTTCAGGCAGAAGCCAAATAGCGTTCTGAGTGAGAGACAAATGCAAAGGGTGTTTATGAGAAAGAGAAGGGGGCAATGTACCAACAGAAGGGAGGCATTTCTATTGGTGCAAAGGTTATAACATAGTGTTGCCAATTCTAAACAATGTACATTTTTTGGTCTGGTAGTCATAATAACTACTTTTTATTGTCTTTGCAAATAGTTCTTTGGGGTGCAAGATGGCTGTGTTAACATTCCAAAGATTTGAGGCATAAGACGTAAGTGCAAAGCGAAGCAGTACCTCTGGCATGGAAGCTCCAGATCCATTTCAAAATGGCTTCATTTTTTTATTTGTTTGTTTGGTTTTGGTTTTTGAAGGTAATAACCTTTCTAATAGATCTGAGGCGATATTTCATTGCCATTTGATTTGCATGTCCCTAATAACTAGTGATGTCGAACATCTTTTCATGTGCTTCTTGGCCGCTGGTATGTCTTCAAGGACAAGACCACGGTAGTGCCTCCAAAACTGTGTTGGCGCAACCTCCACAGTACTCCTGGAAGGCCCTCTTCTCAGCAAATGTATGCTTCAGCTTTCTGCCATTTAATATTCAGCCAAAGCTTGATTGAGAGAAGCAGGCCCAACAGCCGTGAACTCTGCCTGTTCCTGAGTATTAGAGGTCTGTTCCTAAAACAGTCCAGCCTGATAGCAAGCTGTGTCTCTGGACCACAGTGCTCTACCTCTATATGCAAATGCTTTTACATAATTATGGTCTGCATCTGGCATCAGCCACATTGGAGAATGTAATGAGAAACATTCTCCAATGTGCTCCCCTGAGCTCCCCAGACTTCCCTAAACACTCTGGCTAGGACCGTGCTTGCAATATCCAGGCTCTTTGGCAGATCTCAGGGGAGACATTTTTCTCTGCTCCCGGTATCAGGAAGAGTTACATTTTTCTCGAACAAACAGTTTCATTTGTTCTGACTCACATAACAGCAGCTGCCTTCTCGTATGCATTAACTGTCCGAAGGCTAGGAGATAAGATAGCGGCTCCATGCTGACTGGTATAAAGACCTCGAAGCTTGAGCATTACGTCCTGGCCTCCTTCCTAGGTTCATGTGCATTAATTAATTCCACATATAGTTACAGGGTGCCTACTACGAGCCAAGCACTCTGCTAGATACTACCCTGAACAAAACAGACAAAATTCCTACCCCAGGAAGCTTACATTCTAGTGGGAAATTGTATGATAAAATTACATATATATGCACATACATACGTTAAAATACACTTTAAAGTATTAAAAATGTATTATATTATATATAAAATGTATTACATGTAAATGTGTGTAATACTACGTTACTTGGTGATAAAGCAGTATAAAATAAATTAGGGGAATAATCTCTTGGCCTTTTGGCTAAGATAAAGGCTAATAAATTAAGGAAAAGGACTAGGATGGGAAGAGGTATATTTTAAAAGTCTGCAGTGACTTTCTGAGATGCCAACTGAGCAAAGCCTGAAGCCTGGAAATGCTAAGGTAGTTGCTATGTGGATCCTGGGGGAGGAACATCCCCGATAGAGGGAATAGCAAGTTCAAAATCCCTGAGGCAGAAGTGTGCTCAGCATTTTGAAGAAATAACAAGGAGGTCGGTGTGGCTGAAGTGGCCTGAGTGAGGCAGTGGCGTGGTCCTACATATCAAAAGCAGGATAATGTCAGGCCTTGGAGTCCTTTGGTAAGCTTGGACCTTACACATCATAAGATGCAAAGCCATTTAAGGGTTTTGAGCAAAGGAATGACGATTGCACAGGATCACTCCAGCTAATGAGTTGAGATCAGACGTAGGAGACAAATGTAGAAGCAGGAGATTAATTAGGACGCACTGCAGGAGTTCAGAGGAGGCAGTGCCTTGAGCCAGTTTGGTAGTAGGGGTGAGTGAGAAAGGATCGAATTCTGGATATCTGTGGGTAGAGCTAATAGAATTTGTTGACAAAGGCACTGTGAGTATGAAAGAAAGGGAGGAGTCAAGGATGACTCAAGTTTTTGGAAGGCTGTGGCTGTCTTGAACTACTTGCACTCCCAAGAGTAGAATATGGGACAGTGGGTTTGGATGTGCTCGTTGCAGGGACAGAGCCCTGGGACAATGCAAAACTCAGAGTTCATCTAAGCATCTTACCCTCGATTTTTTTTAAATCTAGTGTCCTAGGCTGGTATTTACAAACCTTATAATACTCATTTCTATAAACCTCTTTAGTTTCTTTTTAGAAGAAGACAAATATAGTTGAGGCCTTTGCTCTCATAGTGACATCACATAATCCATTTAAGAGTCAGTTATGTGTCAGGCAGTAGGAGCTGGGGATAACCAGACAAAGTCTCTGGCCTCGTGAAGCTTGGTTACAGTTGAAGGGAGCAACCGTAGCTGACATGTCAATAAACACACAACTAAGATAATTTCAGATTGTAACAGGTGCAGTGAAGAAAGTAGAACAGATAAAAGTGGAGAGGATAACTCAGAACAGGAGTTGTGGCTTCACTGAGGATGTGCTATTTGAACTAAAACCAAGGTGATGAGAAGGACCCATGCCAGGTTCTAGAGGAAGGGCATTCCAGGCCACCAGAGCAGGCCAGGCAGAGACCTGAGAGGGGAAGGAGCCAGCATGTTGAGAAGACAGAAAGTGGGTTGGCAGTGTGTCTGGAATGCAGTGAAAGCGGGGAGTGGTGAGGAGGCACGGACAGAGAGGTGGCAGGGAGCGGTTCCTGTTAAGACGTGCCTGCATGGCAAGAACTTCGGGTTTTATTTTAAGTGCACTGGAAGTCATTGCAGGTTTCCCAGCAGGCAAATGACATCAGGTGATTTACCCTGACGGCTGAGTGTCATGTGGCCTGCGAAGGATCAGGAGGTTGCAGTGAATGAGAGAGATGATGGGGGCTGGACAAGGACAGAAGTGTGCAAGTGGGAGAGGGGCTCGAGTGCGTGTTGACCTTGCTGATGGACTGAATGATGGAAGAGAAAAGTCGAAGATGACTCCTGGGTTTGGGCTAGAGCAACTGGATGGATGTTGGCATTGTTACAAGTTAGACCAAACTGGAAAGGGGCAGGTTTGAGGGAGAAGTTGAGTTCCATTCCAACTCAGTTAAATTTGAGATGCCTATTGATCACTTTGCACTTCTGCATGTTTTCTGCGAAGAAAACCACTCATTCCTTCCATTAGTGTTTGTTAAATGAGTCGATGCCAGCCCTTTTTGGATGAGAGAGGCCAAACTTGGGATTAAAGATTGGCAATTCAGAACAGTGATGCTAACATCACAGGAAGCAGTTTCACTGATACTGTCGTGACCAATCATCTTAGCTGCCTACAGAGGCCCTGGGTTGGGAAAGACTATCTTCTACAGGTGACATGTCTAAGGCTGGGGGAACTACATGACCTGCCCGATGAGCCCACCTCCCAGGGGTCAACCCAGGCCTTGTACCTTTGCTCTTTCTTCCATCCCACGCCAAGTCTTATCAAGGCGCTGCAGGTCCCTGAAAGAGCTGCTTTGAAAGGTCTCCACGTGACATAGATCCAAGCCTGGCCCTTGGGGCTGTGGTGACTCTGGCCAGCCAGAAGCTGTGGGAGCCTGTTTCAGTAGGCAGCCCAAAGCTGGCCACGACTTCCAAAAAGGTCTGGTTGAGCTCTGTGACACCCACAGACAAGGGTTCCCTACTTGCCTTTGTGAGTCAGAAGCACTGGAGGGGAGGTTGGCCCAGACTTCGGAATGGAACCCGGGCCAGGATTCTCCTGCAGGAGACTGGCCTCACTCTGGGTGGCTGGCTTCACCAGAGTCAGGTAATGAAGAGGCAGAGGAAGGGGCATGGCTGCTTACCCAAGGTGTATGCTTTTCACAGTCCTATTTGCAACCCGGCTTGGCACATTCCCCTTGAGGAAATTTATTTTTGTGGATTATCAGATCAAAGGTAGAACACAGATATTTATTTTTGCAGATGCAAGTAATATATTAAATAGCAATCATAACAGTGAGTCTCAAACTTAAGCATAAGAATCAATGAGGAGAAGAGATTTTCTCTTAGTTGACTCGAACTGCTATAACAATACCACAGACCTGGCAGGTTATAAACACCATAAATTTATTTCTCACAGTCCTGGAGGCTGGGAAATCCAGCATTAAGGAGCATGGCCAGAAAGAACCGTCCTCATAACTGGCACCTTCTGTGTGTGCCCTCACATGGTGAAAGGGGTCAGGGAGCTCTCTGGAGCCTCTTTCATAAGGGTACCCATCCCACTCATGAGGTTCCCACCCTCATAACTTAAGCTCTTCTCAAAGGCCCCATGTCTTAATACCAACATTTGAGGGGTTAAGATTTCAACAAATTAATTTGGGGGCATACAAACTTTCAAACCACAGTAAATGGTACTGTGCAAAGGGTAAGAGCTTGGTCTGAAGCCAAACTGCCTGTGTTTGACTGCAGGCTCTATTGATTACTAGTTACATAAACTTGGAAAAGTTTCTTAATCTGTCAGTACCTCAGTTTATCCATTTGCAAAATGGGGGTAATAACATTGCCCAGTGATAAGTTGTAGTGAGGGTTAAATGAATTTATTAATATAAAGCTCTTAGAGCAGTACCTTCACATGGTATTCTACAGGTAGAAGCTATAATTATTAATAATAATATTATTTTCACAGCTAGGTGACTTGTTAAAAATGCCAAGTCCAGACTCACACACATGGAGTTTCTGTTTCAGTGGCCCCATAGTGGGGCCCAGGAATTTTTCATAAGCACTACCACAGATTCCTGTTTTTGTAACTGGACTAAAATGACTCTGTGAGAAACCCTGGACTATCAGGCAAAGTGAGCATCTAGGAACAAGGCTGGGTGGCAAGTACCACCAGGAGGAAGGAGGAAGGAATAGTGTAACACTTCCCCAGCTTATAATTTCATGCTCTTCAAAGTGGTGGGTTTAGAATAGAACCCAATGGGGTCTTGCAATGCATACAAAGATGGCTTCCAAAGAGAGTAATTTAACTGTATTATTAACTTTTCATATTATTTTATTTTTACATATGTCTTTCTACTAGATTCTGTTATTGAGGTATAATTCACATACCATCAAATTCAGTGTTTTAAAGTGTACAATTCAGTGGTTCTTAATATACTGGCAAAGTTGTACAATCACCACTGTCTAATTCCAGACTATTCTCCTCACCACCTACCTGAGGGAACAAAACTGTGCTCATCAGCAGTCACACCCTATTCCTGCCCCCACCCCAGCCCCAGGCAACTGCTAGTCTATTGTCAGCTTCAGTGGATTGGCCTCTTCTGGACATTTCATAGAAATGGAATCTCACAACACATGGCCTTTTGTGAGCAGCTTCCTTCACTGGGCATTCTTTCAAGGTTCATCCATGTTATAGCATGTATCAGTGCTCTTTCATTTTCATGACTAAGTAATATTCCATTGTATGGCTGTATCACATTTTGTTTATCCATTCAGCAGTTGACAGATATTTGGGATGTTTTCCATTTTTTAACTGTTATGAATCACGCTGCAATGAAACTTGTGTGCACATGTTTGCATAGACAGACCTTTTCATTTCTCTTGAATATATCCCTAGGAGTAAAATTGCTCAGTCATATAGTAACTCGATGTCGAATTTTTTGAAGAACTGGCTTGCAAAGCAACTGCACCATTTTATACTCCCACCAGCAATGTATGAGCATTTCAAGCTCTTCAGATTCCCACCAACACATGTTATTTTCTGTCCTTTACTTCTAGCCACACTCATGTGCTTGAATTGGTATCCCATGGTGATTCGATTTGTGTTTTCCTCATGACTAATGATGTGGAGCATCTTTTCACCTGTCAGTCTCTGGCCCTGCAGGGTTTGGGGTCCTGAGGCTGGGTGCTGAGGCATGGTTGCATTTGGAACAGGCTGTTAATTTCATCCCACCAAGTCTAAAGAGCAGTATGTTTTATTTGGTTATTAGCAAATACCTAGGCCCTTTCTACAACAGATGTCATTTTTGCCTGAAGAGCCTAGCAAGTGAAATTAACTAAAACATTTTTTTAATTATTTCACAAACTAAGTAGGTAATTGAACAAAGTAAATTAATACAAATAAGATACAAGAGAAACTCCATTGGAAGGAGTTTTATTATTTAAGTACTTGTGTGAAAGGTATTTATTTGAGTGAAACCCACTGATCCTCTAACACACCTATGTCAGGCAAGCCAGCATCCCTGTCCCAGGCAGCCAGTGATTCTGTAACACACTCTAGGGAAGAAAAAAAAAACATTTCTCTACCTTCCTAAGGTCTTCTGGCTGGTATAATAATTAAATTAACACAAGACAGGTTAGCAGGAGAGTAAACAAGTTTAATTATGTCCATACCGGGGCCCTGTGAGAATATGAGCCCCACATTCAGTCAGGAAAATAAAGGCTTACATGCCATCTTCAGCTAAGAACAGCATAGGGGTCCTGCTTCAAAGAAAAGGAAGGCCATTTGTGGGCAGAGGGGGAGAGCAAATGCCTTTAGGGACACAGAGAGGACTTTGATTTCTCCATCGTGCTGGGACCCCCAGCCCACCACACTACCCCATACTCTTTGTAGTTTTATCTCTTCCTGGGCCAGAACCTCTATCTAAATTCTTTTAGGCACTTAAAGAAAGGTAATAAGCTTTTCCTGAGTCTTTTGGGGCCTTGATTGTCTTTAGCTCAAAACAGTCTGCATGCCAAAGTGGCACATTCTGGGGAGACTTGATCTGAACCCCTCAATACACAGATGAATGGGCACTCTCAGTACCCAAACTGGAACTTCCTTCAGAGAGGTCTCAGGACAACTCACACACCGGAGCTTCCTGACAGCTGGGAGGTTTAGCTCAAGACCCAGTTGCTCAATCACGAGAATTTCAAAGTGTTCCCAGTTTGTAGTCTGGGGATTAGGGGCTAAATTCCCAGAGGCCTGGAAAGGGGAGTATATCACTAAGAGTCTCTAAGCCTGAACTTGATTGGAAATGGATTTGATTTTTACTTATAGTGCAAACCAGGAATTCCCTAAAAATGAGACTGCTAGTCCTGTAGGAATGTTACTGAGGATATCCTGGGAGGTTCCAAATGCTTAGTTGTTCAGGAAATCTGATTCCAAACTGGAATATCTCTTCTCCAAGCATGTTCTCTCCTCCCGAAAGTATCAGGACGAATTGCTTTGATCTTTAGAGCTTATGGTAGTAGGAATCTCACAACAAGGCAGACTTTTAAAAACAAATGTTTCGATCATTGACACAATATTCTCTTCTCTGAGGGGTTTCTGTCAGACTATGAGAACAGCTTTTCCCCTTTGCCCACCTGGAAAGCAACTAGCTGGGGAGATAAGTACAGAAGACAGAACAGGACCAGTGGCCCGGTGCTGAGGGCAGCACCTGTATATTTTGTAAAGGCCTGGCTTCACCACTTAGCAGACCTGTGGTTCTGAGTGTGAACAAAAAAGGAGCCATATACAAAATCTGACAAGCTCAGGGGGGTCCCACAGGGCAAGACTTACAACCGCTGTGACCAAAAGTAACCACACAGATGGTCTAACCATGAATTCCTCACTGGGCAGGCCACAGTGGACCGTCACATCCAGGCCTACAGCTTCCTTAGGAAAGGTTAATCTTTACCTTAAGTGAGCTCTGTCCACTGTCTTATGCATCTAGGATAACATATCTTAGAGATGTCAGAGTGGTTTTCTTTTCTAGACTCCTCGAAGGCACAACCGCAGGCACCGGGCACAGGACCACTGGAGCAGGAGATCGCAGAACCCCTCGTTGTTATCTGGTTCCCCGAATACCATCTCTGCACTGTAATCAGTAACTATCGTGTACCCACCACATAAAAGAAGTGTGTGTTCCTCCATCTTGCTTTTTGTCCAGTCCTACAGATGTCCCCCCTTTGCTTTCTCGCACTTCTCACTCTACCACCAAGGGCAGGCGTTCACCTACCGTCTTTGTGTCCTCTCCTTCAGTGCTAACATACTACATAAACTGCGAAAACTGCCGTTCCCTGCAGCATTTTCTCCATTTGTTGAGATTTTGCTCCTAGGCACGTCCTCTAAATTTGGGGTCAAATAAACTCATAAAGCTTTTCTATGGGCTGGACATTTTTTTGTCAACATGGGCAAATTGCTTACTTTCTACGAACCTCCAGTTCTTCCTCTGAAAAACTAAAATAAGTTATTTACCTCAAATGGCTGATTTGAGACAGAAACAAACAACAGGAGAGCATTCAAAGGCGTAACAAGAAGTGATGCATAAGGGAGGCTATTGTTACGTGGCCTTCCCCTTCAGTCCTCAGTGGGAACTTTCTTTCTTTTTCTTCTCAAATTTTTCCCAGACTCCGATCCCGAACTTGGGGAATAATTCCAAGCACTCAGAAGATATTCAACAAAACTTTCTTAGATGAAACCAGTCCAGTTTTCTGGATAAACAAAATATCAAGTGAATGAATAGATTTGGTCACTTAATAAATACTTATTAGGTGCCTACCATGTTCTAGAGACTGTGCCAGGACCAGAGAAGCTGCTGTGCGCAAAACAGACCAACCGCCATGCCCTTGTGGAGCTTCCGTGCAAGAAAGGAGACTCTCGGTCATTAACAGGCATTCACTGTTAACTGGCAGTAACTGCCATGGAGGAAAATAAAGCAGGGAAAGAGGACGAGGAGTGGCAGGGGTGAGGTGAGGCCAGGGAAGGGTAGAGGTATTCTTAAGAGCTCCAGTTTGCTGTTCCAAAGGCTGAATTCTCTGGGAGTAGCTTTCCAGGGCTCATTTCTAAAGAAGTGTCATCTTCCTCCCAGCTCAGGGGTCACTCTGGTTCCAGGCTCCCAGCAGCCAGCCTCAGGGTCAGAAGCCAGGCGGCACTTGTGTGGGAGACAGTAACAAACCAGGCAGATGGGAGGGGACCCTGGGGTAGCTCCAGGTCACCCTGTCCCGGGAATTAGATCACCTCGGGAAGGATTCCCACCTTAGCTCTGTCTAAAAGGCCCTGCATGCTGTGCCTCCTTGAACAGCGCTGGCAGGGAACCATCTCATCAACCTCAGACCCCTTCCCTGTTTGCATAATGTGAACAGCACACTCCTGTCCAAGCTCATCCGGACCAAGATCTGCTGATTTCCTAGCAACACAGCCCTAACAATTCTTGCATGGAATGAAGTTAATCCTGGCACAGAAATAAAAGTTGATGTTTCAGGAGGAAAAAAAAAAACATGTCGAAATTCCTTCTCTTTTTCTCCCTTGCTGCTCAATCACCAGTCCCAGGAACCACCTTTGACCAAGCTAAGCAGAGGGCCCCTTCCTTCCGCAGCTTGGAAGCCCTGTGCGATAGCAGTGTTGAAAGTACATTGCATAAAGTATAGCATTCACAACAGCTTGCATTTACGGAGAGCCACGATGGGCTGTTTCTTTTTGGAGTTATCAAATGGCAGAATGGAGTTATATTCTGCCTCATGACAACTATAGTAGAAGCCTGGACGAACCTAAAAAATAATGATTTAGAATCACATGTCAGTGTAAGACGGCTACAGCAGATGGTCTGGTGAAGGACGCAGACAGCTTGTACACTGCCCTTGTTCCGAATGCTTGCCGTTGGCCCCACGTAACACTGGCCTCTGAAGGAGTCTCCGGCAGCTGGTTGGGAAAGAAAGTTGTGGATGATTTTTAGCAATGTCTGCCATTGGTGAGATGTGGTAGAGGGGCACCCGGCTTGGGTGTTTACCATGCCTAATCTAGTTCCAACTTCTCATTATCCAAATGAGGGAACTGATGTTTAGGGAGTTGAGGTGGCTCCATGAAGATCATACCACCAGTGAGAAGCAGAGCTGGACCTGGAATCCAGCCCTGTAGATCTCCCCCCGAGTGTTGTTTCCTCCCTCCCTCCCTTCCTTTCCCCTTCCTTCCTTCCTTCCTTCCTTCCTTCCTTCCTTCCTTCCTTCCTTTTCTTTCCTTCCCTTTTTTAGAAGAATTCATTTATTTGACACCTTAAGTTAGGCAAAGAAAAATATGCGCAACTGCAAAAAAGAATCACATTCTCGTACTACTTGAACATATAACAGCAGTCAAAAATAATGAATGTGGAATGAATCCCAGGATTCACTGCAAAAACAAAAACAAACAATAAAAATCCTTGTACAGAAAAACTTTAGGCTTCTAACTTCACAGAATCCAATACTAATCATGCTTCCTTATATTCCTCAGCTTCTTCCAACTCTTTTTTCAATCTCTAATATGTGCAAAAGATCAATATATGCAAATTCCAACCTGCGCTGACATCTGGGATCATCCTTTGGGACTTTTTTACAGGATCTCTGCCTGCTTTTTAATGGCATAATTTTCACCATTTGCAGCTTTTGTTTTCTTCAATCTTTTCTTCTTCTTGTTTTGCTTCCTTTTCATATACCTTTTTTTTTTTTTTTTTTTTTTTTTTTTTTTTTTTTTTTGCCAATTACTTCACCACACCAGTTTTGATCTTGATTTACACATGACGATGGAGGACTGGTCGTGGTCCCTCCAGCACCCAGCACAGGGGCGGAAAGCCAGGGCAACCGCGCAGGGAGAGTAGGTACTGTTTTCAACACCAGCTCATTGTTGCCCTCAATCGCAAGGTCTGGAGAAGGCTGGCTCCACTACTGCCTGACAGCCGGTTCATGGTGACAAGGTGCTCCGTAGTTCCAGCCTGGCTCCTGTCATCTGCCTGCTCCCAGCAGGACTGCACGCCCCACGCTATCGTGGTCCCAGCAGGACAGAGAGATCTTCCCCGGGCAGAAACCTGCAATGACACGCAGGGGCCTGGACTTCAGATCCAGAGCTTGAGGCTATTCTCTCCTCCTTATAATTACATCATCCTTTATCATTCTTATCATCCCAGTTTGGGATGGTATGCACAGAATGGCTCTTATTTTTCTTTGAGTGATGTTGACAGAAATTCCATTTACTTTCTATTGTAAAACCTGTCCTCCCGACTAAAAACAGCTGATTTGGTAAGATAAGACATTCATAAAGAGATGTCACTAGAAGCAAAAGGGACCAGAAATGGTTTTTGGTTTTGTTTCAATTTATCAAAAAATAACCTTTCTTTGAAAAAATAAAATAAAATAAAATAAACCCTGGCTCAGCTGAAAATTTTGCCTTTTGCTTCAGCCCAGCACCTGGCCTCATGCCAAGTGGCACAATGGTCAGCACGTCCTCCTGAAATGCTCCACTTTCCCCACGGTCTCCTGGCAGTGATGACGTAAACTGTTTGTTTCCAAACCTCTTGCTTTTTCTCTTGTATAGCAAGCACCCCATACCACTTCAACTTTCTAGATTCCACCATCTTACCTGTAAATTATGAGAAGCAGCGTAGATGATCATTGATCCCCTCAAGCTCTACATCTTACAACCAGTGCCCAAAGTTAGTACTAGAATGCATATACAATTTCCCTGGGAGGGTTCTTTTTTCTTTTTTGATTTTTGATTTATTGATTTCAGAGAGAGAGGAAGGGGGGAGAGAGAGAGATCTGTTGTTCCAGTTATTTATGCATTCATTGGTAGATACTTGTATGTGCCCTGACAAGAAATCGAATTCACAACTTCAGTGCATCAGAATGACATGCTAACCAACTGATGAGATATCCAGCCAGGGCCCTGTGGGTGGGGGCGGGGGAGGGGGGGCAGCGGGGGGGCGGTGTCAGGGGAGGGTTCTTTTGTGCTTTGTTCTGTTTTGTTTTTAATACACATTATCCTGCACTCACTATCTGCTAGTTCTTTGAGCTTAATAATTTATTTTATAACCCCCTTTGTAGCTCCCCTAGATCTGTGTTCTATGCTCAAGGACTTCTCAATTTTCAAAACTGACTCTCTGTAAGCCTGCCTTATCTGGACTAAGTAAACCACATACTTCACTTCCCAACACCTAAAATTTTTACTTTCTGTTTTCTCTCTAAGACAGCAGCAAGCTTTGGGTACTCTGAGGCAGGCCTCAGAGGGTCTCATGCCTTAAGATTGAGAAAATATTTCTTAGAAATAATGATTCTTGATTTTGAAGGTAAAAACACAAACTTTAAAATTTTGTGGGATCATAAAACAATCAGTTGTATCTCTATACACTAACAATGAAAAATAAAATTAAGAAAATTGTATTTATAATGGCATCAAAGAGAATAAAATACATAGGAGCAAATATAACAAAAGAAGTTCAAGACTGGTACAGTGAAAATCAAAAAACATTATTGAAGAAAACTGAAAAACCAAATACATGGAAAGGCATCCCATCTCTGTGGACTGGATAATTTAATATTGTTAAGATAGCCACACTCCCCAAACTGTTTACAGGTTCAGCACAATCCCTATCAACATCCCAGGTGGCTTTGTCACAGAAATTGACAAAAGGACATTAAAACTCATATGGAAATGCAAGGGACCCAGAAGAGCCAAAACAGTCTTGAAAAAAAAAGAAGAAAGTTAGGAGACTTATACTTTCTGACTTCAAAACTATGAAGCTGCAGCAATCAAGACAGTATGGCACTAGAATCAAAATAGACACACAGATGATGGAATAGCATTGAGAGTATAAAAATAAACTTTAACAATTAATTTTGGCAATGGCACCAGGACAATCCAATGGGGGAAAGAGTTGTCTTTTTACAATTGGTGCTGGACAAGTGGATATCCACATGCAAAATGATGAAGTTAGACTTCTAGCTGACACCAGACCTTAATTCATAATGGACCAAAGACTTAAAACTAAGAACTAACACCATAAAAATTTTTGAAGAAAACATAGATGTAAATCTTTGTGACCTTGGATTGGGCAATGATTTCTTATATGTGACACCAACCACACAAGCAGCCAAAGGCAAAAAAAAAAAAAAATAAAGTCGAAAACGTTTGTGTTTCAAAAGACACTATGAAGAAAGTAAAAAGGCAAATCACAGAATGGGAGAAAATATTTGCAAATCATATATCTGATAAGGGTCTAGTATCCAAAATATATAAAGAGCACTTACAAATCAGCAATAGAGAAACAAAAACCACAATTTAAAACTTGGCAAAGAATTTGAATAGACATTTCTCATAAGAAGATATGCAAATGTTTAATTAGCACATAAAAAGATACTTAACATCATTAGTCATTGGGGAATATAATCAAACTATAATAAAATGCTGCTTCATACACACTAGGATGGCTATCGTAAAGATGGACAATGACAATAGTGAGGATGAGAGAAATTAGAACCCTCCTTCATTGTGGAAATGAAAAATTGTGCAGTTACTTTGCAAAATAATTTAGAAGTTCCTCAAAAAGTTTAATATAGAGTCACTATGTGACCCAGCAGTCCCACTCTAGATATAGACACATAAATGAAAACGTTTACATAAAAAACTTGTACATGAATTTTTATAGCAGTATTATTCCTAGTAGTCAGGAAGTACAAATGGACCAAATGTCCATCAAGTGATCAATAAACAAAATATGGTATAGCCACGAGATGGAAAATTATTTGGAGACATTCAGGGATGAGGTAGTGATTCACGCTATAATACAGGTGAACTCTGAAAACATTATACTGAGCGAAAGCACACAGTCACACCAGGCTATATACTGCATGATTTTGTAACCTAACCTATATGTGCAGCCTAGCAGGTAACCTAGCATAGATTAACCTTTGTTTAGAGTTTATAACTTTGCCTTGATTTACCTATAACTCCACTTAGCTCACTCTAAAATTGATAACGTTTGCCATCATGTAATTTGTTGAAAGTTTCACAGAAGGACCAAGACTTAGATGTTTATTCAGACCTACACAGTCCCTACTGTTGATGACTGCTAGACTCCTTTTTCAGGAATAAGCCCAAGATGTTTTGCTGGACTGGGGAGGAGTGGGAACGGACCAGGTGGGGGTGAACCAACTGAACCACCTGGGACTGGCTGGAGAAGCCTGACAGACTTTCCAGTGACCTTCTTGTGACCTTCCTCATTATATCCCCATTATATTACTAAAAATCTTCAACACGTAATATATCTATAGCCCTGTTTCCTGACGTGTGTGCTGAAATGTTGCCACCTATAAATGCCATGACAAAGTCTACCTTGATGTTTATGCATGATTTCCCCCGATAAAGGTGATTTAGATGCTTTGTTTGGGACACACTGCTCTGGGAACAATCCCCAGTGCATCCACAAGTGCCCACTGGCAGTAAGCTTCCTTCTCACGAGTCATTTCGGAGTTGTCTTTCAGCTGGCAACCACTGAGATTTCAGAGCTGGTTTGGTCCGGTGATAATTCCGTTTTTATGAAATGTGCCTAATAGGCAAATCCATAGAAACAGAAAATAGAAGAGTGCTCGCTCACTAGGGGGAGTGGGGAATGGGGGTGCCTGCTAATAGGTACAGGTTTTTTTGGTGGGAGGTGGCGATGGAAATTATTCTGGAATTGAGTAGCCATAGGAATTGTACGATTCTGTGACAATACTAAAAACCGCTGAGTTTTACACTTTAAAGTGGCAAATAGTATGGTATAAAAATTATAGCTCAATACAGCTATATAAAATAAATGTTGTGGGATCAAAGAAATTTAATAGGAAAATGAGAGAAGTGAACTAAAAATCCTAGGCTGGCTCTGCTCGCAGAGGCTCTTCACCTGCTCCGCGGTGATAGTCGCCCCCACAGAACTCAGGATCCTGGAAGGTCGGCTGTCCCCTTAGTCAACGACTCATCAACCCCTCCCTAACATTCCCACTGGGCGAGACCATCTAGCCTGCACTCCACAAGCTACTTTTTCTCCTCTCCGAGCATGTATGGAATACTACTATGTGCTTAGCCCAGGGCTAAGCTTTGAGAATACAGTTTGCATTGCTGTCTCTTTAATGTAATAAACATTTATTTGAATATTTGTAATGTGTAAGATATTTTACTGGTTTCTATTCATTTTTGCTTATTTATACCTCTTTTAGTCTAGATTTTCCCAGAATGCTCCCAAACTCAAGTGGAAATAGTTTGTTTGGGAAGTACAGGTAACACTTGCAAACAAATGGGAAAGAAATCCAGGGAAAGAAAGGAGGTTTAAGAAGTCAGCTACCACAGTGAGCAACTGAAGCCTAACCTTAAGGGGGAACTCTGGGAAAAAGTGTAAAACACAGGGCTGAAAAGCATCTCTTCCACCCAATGGCCAGGAAGCTGGGATATTACACACTGATTTCTGCATCCCTGGTTGACCTGCTCTTGCTGGGGATCTGTCTGTTTCTTAGCATCTCTGGCCGTGGATGAAAGTACAGATTTTGCAGCCTTCCCAGATCTGCATTGGGAGAGGGGAGAACCCTCAAGCACATGTGTAGATTCTGGTAATTGGGAATTGTCAGGATGTCAGGTCCAAGGGACATGGGTGGGAGACTGACAGCATCAGCTCCAATGCCTTCCTCCTTCCACACACTGGAGATGGTGTACAAGAATACACAAAATGCGCCATGATGCCATAAATTAAGTAAAGGTGAAAAGAAAAAAATAAAAGGAAAGTACCGTGTTTTCAGACTATAAGATGCACCGCCCCCAAATTTGGGAGGAATAATGGTTGTTAATGCTGCTGTTGAGTTCTGTTTACATTTACATGTTATTAAATATTTTACCACATTTTCTGCTTCAAAACAATTGTTTTTCTATTTGCCTCCTCTAAAACCTAGGTGCATCTTATGGCCCGAAAAATACAGTAAGTCTCTTGACAGTGAATCCTCCTCTAATAGACCCAAAAAACAGACTTTGTTCTTTTGTCAAACACAGGCTCTCCAAAGATAGCACCCGAACTGCCTTTTGAAAAGGCTAGACTGAGGTGCCTGCTCATCCTAATAAGTGAGATTGCACACCGACAGCCTCTCAAAGGTGAGAGGTTTGCGGGGGTTGGGGTCTGATTTACAGCAAGTCTTTCTGTGCAGAAGCCTGATTGGAACTGAGTAAGGATCACAATATAATAAAGATTGGGGAACACAAAAAGGTAAGCAACAGCATGGATGGAACTGGAAAGCATTATGCTAAGTGAAATAAGCCAGGCGGTGAAAGACAAATACCATACGATCTCACCTTTAACAGGAACCTAATCACCAGAACAAACAAACAAGCAAAATATAACCAGAGAGATTGAAATAAAGAACAGGCTGACAGTGACCAGAGGGGAGAGGAGAGGGAATTTCAGGGGAAAGGGGGAAGGGTTTAGAGCAACGAGTATAAAAGACACATGGACAAGAACTAGGAGGGAGGTGGGGAGGGCTGGGGTGGTGGGCTGGGATGGGAGTAAAGGACAGAACACTGTACAAGAACAACAATTAAAATAAAAAAAATTTTTAAAAAGGTAAGCAATGCTGAGTCTTGGAAAGTAAATATTTGTTTGGTGTTAATTATTGAAAAGTTGAACCATCGTGTTTGTTTAAATGGCTTTGAAGGGAACATTCCGAGGTGAACAGAGTCATTTGCAACTTTAATCTTCCTGAGCAAGTGGTGTTAATGTTGCAGTAAATTGTGTGGGTGGAAATGGTTTTTGTTCACACCTTCAGCATAATTTTACTGACTTAGTAAAAGCAGTATTCTAGGAAGCCAACGACATGCCGTCCAGGCACCGGTAATCTCTGCAGCACAGGGAAACAACACGCACTCTCCATCCTCGCTCCAAGGAGCGAGATTAGAGGGGCAGGTCTCAGCACAGGGGTGTGATGGCTTCCGTGGCTGTCAGCAGGTCATGGCACCCTGGAGCCCAGTGCGGGCCGTGGGACAAGCCGAGAGTGGGGGTCCCTGTGGTGATGTTCTGTAAATTACTCCTCTGTGGGAAGCGTGCTCTGGAGTGTGTCCCGTCATGCCTGGCTGCCAGGTTGGGCAGCATCTCTCACTGAGGCCAGAAAGGAAGTCAGCAAGTCTGGCCTCCCATGGCCCCTGGCTCATGCGGGCACTGTGACTGCTGTCCAGTTCTCTGCTGAGGGCGACCTCTTTCACGGTGCTTGGGGGAGGCTGGGGCCTTGGGGAGGATGCTCTGCCGCCCTTGCCAGATAAAATCACCAAAACCACAGCAGATTCTCCACCACGTCTCCTTTCCAGGACACTGCACTGTGCAGCCTCCAATATGCTTGCGCTGCCTTGCCTCATTAGCCTCTCACAGCGCTCCCAGCAGGCAGGCAGTGTTATGGATGGAAGAAGAAATGGAGGGCTCAAGGTCAAGTCAGCATAAGAGCTGGGGTTGGCAACCAGGTCTTCAAAAGTATTCCAGAGCTCTGTCTGGGCTAAAAAACATCCTAGTCTCCACACCCCTAAAGTAACTGTGACAAAATCATTGTGTAAGGCTACAGCTTCCCACCCAAACAAGAGAAACCGAACCTTCCATTTGGAAGCATGGTTGTATTTGGTGGCTCTCTGTATGGCCTTGCTATTCAAATATTTAAATATACAGGAGATTATTTTTTCATTATGATAGTAATAATGCTCACTATAGAAAGTGTGCTTAGAGAGTGGATTTGTGGATATTTGTGCTCCAGAAAAAAAGCTATTGGGCCATTCTTAGGGGAAGGTGACCTCATCCTAGAGGCATGAGAGAGCTCCTGGCACTCTCTGTGTCCAAGGTCCCAGTGGTCATGTGTCTCTAAGGGAGGATTGGGCCCTTTTCACTCTCCAGGAGAGTAAATACAGCTTTGTGTTGCTACAGGCTTGAGGTTCTGGTTTGTCGGGTCATCATGTCCTTTCCAACAAGCTGTTAAGCCTAATTGTATAAATGAAGAAGAGAATGAGGGCTTTTGTGTACAAGACCTGGGGTGTGGGAGTGCAGTGCCCCAGGGAGAAGGGGGCCTCTATGGATGGCTCAGCTGCCAGGACTCCATCGCTCAGGGTGGTCTGAACGTGGGTTTGTTGTCCTCGAAGCACCCGGATGACAGGACAGGGGAGTGAGTCCTAGGGGCAACATTCCAACGTCCAGGACCTGTGCTGGACCAGGGCCAGCCTAACCTGCTGAGACCCACTAGTGAGGATGGAAAGGCCACGCACACCCAGAGTGCCTCATTGATTGGTCAAGGGTGAGGAATAAAGCTTCACAGAAGCCTTGCTCTTCATTTTTTCCTCAATACTCCAGGACACCTATCAGTGTCCTGGGACAGTTTCCTGGGAACCCTGTCCTAGCAAGGGAACACAGTTTGCATTTCCATATCAGGAAGCCAGACAAGAGCTGTCAGTGCACCCTGAGCTGGGAGATGAGGGGACTAGTGCCAGTGTTGCAACATCCAGAAGAAGTTGCACGGGTCCTGCATGCTTCCCCATCCCAGCAAGCACAGGTAACAGGGCGCGGGCCCAGTCTCCACAGAGCCCTGTGCCCCACCGTCCTCCCTGCAGATCAGGAGGGGCAGGCTCCAGCTCTCCCTCCAAAACAGGCTGTGACACCTGTGCAGGTGCAGCTTTTAAGCAGAAGATTTCACCCCTGGAGGAAGGTAAGCTTCAACACTCAGAAGCGCTAGTGACAGGACACTTCACCATCGTCTCTGTTCCCTCAGTCAGCAGCATCTTGAGCACCTGACACTGGTGAAGGCCACCTGGGACCTTGAAATCCGAGTACTTACTTGCAGCAGAAGATGCTTAACAGTAGACAGGGCAAGTCCTGGTGCTGGCAGAGCCATGAGCGCCACAGAGTGGCTGCTGGGGCATGGGGGGTAGGTCGAAGCCCCTTACTGCTAGGGGTGAGTGCAGGACACATGCCCCTTCAGTCCCTTCTGCTTGGGGGCCTAAGTGAGACTGAATGGCTTTTGTGTGGCCCTCCAAACATGACGAATGTCTGTCAGTCTCTCAGCTACTGCCTCTCAGAGTTCACAGTGAGCCTGTCTCACTACACCCCTGTGGGGCAAGGTGATGGAATGTGACGGAATCTTGGCTGTGTATTGTGAGGGTCACATGCAATTTTTTGTAACTGCATTGAATTCATTAACATATAAGCATAAGCATGTGTGGTAGAAGAATAATGGCCCCCCAAAGTTGTCTCTGTCCTAATGCCTAAGACCTGTGACTATGTTAGGTTGCATGGCAAAGGGAATCAAGATTACAGGGGAAATTAAGGTTGCTAATCAAGTGACTTTAAGGCTGGGAGAGTACCCTGGGTTATCCAGGTGAGCCTCCCGCAATAATAAGCATCCTTAAACGTGGAAGAGGGATGCAGGAGAGCAGGCCGCAGAGATGTGGTATGAGGACTCCACGCAACCCTGCTGACCCCTTGATTTTAGTCCAGAGGGGCTGTGTTGGTCTTCTAACCTACAGAATAGAGTTGTATGATATGAAGCCACTAAGTCTGTGGTAACTTGTTACAGCAACCACAAGAAACTAATACACTATGCATTAACCAGTCTTTGAAAAAGACCTCCCCAGGAATTAAAGAATGTTTCAGGGATTTCAGATCTCTGCTTCAGACAAGGCAACCACTCTGACTCCATTTTATAGGTTTCTCTGGATCTTGTGTTTCAAGAGGAAAATAGTTTCTTTAAAGTTCCCAGTATACATGGGTGCAAAAACAGTTTGAAGAGTTTCAGCTGAGTGGAGAACACATATAATAAAGTACTAGTTCCCCCGTGACCCCCCTTTGCCCATCCTCTAATGCTGCCTGAAGGAAAGTTTCTACCTCACCGGTCACATTCAATATCCAGTCCAGTCTAGATCAAAACTCCAATCTCAGATCCTGTTTCAATCTAATATTCCCTTTCTCCCTGGTAAAGTCAGGCTTCAGGAGGACAGGCATGTGGTCTGCCCTTTCTTTCTTCATCTTCCCTTTCGCAGGTCAAGTTGCTCTAGTTCGGAGGGAGGTGAAGAAGAGGAGGGATAGGGATCAGGGGCTTCTAATATGACTGGTCACCCACCTGTGCTGGGGAGGTACCATGAGTCTTGTCCTGGCTCGGCTGGGATCCATGTGATACTGGAAACTTCAGCTGGAGTGCTGGTCTCAGCATAAGTGGGGGACAAGGTTTTCTCCAGGCCACATCCAGGCACACCCCTGTCCTGAGGCCCGCTAAGGACAGCCACATTCCCTTTTGGCCAGAATTGGTCTGTGCCTTTAACCTCCTCTCTGGGTGGGTATTGCCTCACTCAGTTGACTGGTTTACTGCCAAGCAAGTAGGGGACAGCCCTCTCACCCCCATGCCCAGGCTGTCCCCTCAGGCCTCTGCCCTCAGAAATCTCCAGGTTTGGTCCTCAAAGTTCATGGGTGCCTCCAAACTCAAGGCACACACGTCAGGCTCCCCAGGAGCTCCCCAGTCTCACCACATCTGCTCCACTCAGATGCCCCCTCAGCCTCGGAACATTCAGCTCCCACCTGCTTCATGGAGGAAGTAACCTCTCTCCGTGAACTTAACACTGAAGAAACCTGTCCTCTTCCTCCTCCTCCTAAGGCTTCTGCATATGTTGCAAAGGGGAGCTGGGGTGAGGGGTGTGGGGAGCCAGCAGGGCCAGTTCTGAAGCCTCTTACAAGCCTGGAGCTAGCGGTCTGGCCCTTCTTTCTGCAGAATGAGGGTTCCTAACACTCTGTCAAAGGCAGCACAGGCCTCCCATTCCTCTTCAACTCCCCCCCAGCCACTTTCCAGAAAGTCCATCTCTTGGTGATGTCTTTTCCAGAAATCTTCATGGTCAGTTTTAACAACCACCATAACTGGTAAGACAGAAGATTTGAAATTAGGTTTTTTGTGAGCCAGGTCCATCAGGATTAAAGTTCAGGAGTGTAAAGATGGAAAGAGCTCAGCCTCATAAAAGTACAAATGGAAAGGAGCTGGGGCCTCAACAGTTAGCCAGATAAACAAGGCCGCACCGACAGTAATGTGCGCCCACTTGTACCGCCTCTCACCACCCGTGCAGGGCTTTATCACACAGCCCCCAGTCCCAGGTGTCTCTGTGTCCCCAGAGGGTCCCTCTGCCTGTGGGAGACCCCTGGACACCCTAGTTACTGTGCAGGGTGCTGCTGTCTGATGCACTAGAGACTCAGGTTATCTGCAGAAGAGGGTGCTTCCTTCCCCTCCTTGTGCATTGTTAAAGGGTCCCAAAGTTATGCCCCTCGTACCCTCACATCTTACGGATGTTCTGGATTTCATTTGTTTAATAAATGCTTGGCACATACACTGTTCTAAAGGGTTTACAAACATTCTCATAGGACCTCGAAGCCCTGTGAGCTGGGAACCATGTATTGTTATTGATAATGAGGGAGCCCAGCATTGAGGTTAGGCAGCTTGCCCAAAGGCACTCAGTCAGTGAGTGAGGGACAAAGCAGGCCTCTTAAAAATATGTGTTATTTCATACATATATTTTACTAGCACTCCTTCTGCTCCCTGTGTCCAAGGGCCCAGAGTGAGGACAGACTCACCTGGGCTAAAGTCAGAATCCCACCCGGCCTTTAATAGCCAACACTTTCCTCCCAGCTCGGCTCGCTACACCTGTCTCTCTCCCTGGACCAAGTCGTGCCCTAGCAGGTTCCTACGCCGCTTACGGACAAACCACTGTCAGGCAGCGCACGCAGCGTCAGAGGCCCAAACGCCCAGCGGAGGAGGAAAGAGCTGGGGCTCTGGCTGAGACGGGTGAGATCCCCCAGGCCTGGTACAAAACTGGGGGTCTAGCTCCAATTCCTTTCTTCTCAGGCAGAATCTTTGGAGCGTGACTATTTCTTCTGGCCACCTGCTGCTCCTTCTCCACTCAAGAGGTTGAGACATTGCCCTGAAAGAGGAAGGCAAGAAAAAGCACACGGGCCCAGTAGTCCAGGGCTGGAAATCACTGTGCGATAGCTGGGCTGGAGGAGGTCGTTATTGCTGGGATGACTGCTCAGGGAGGATGCTCAACACAGAGAGTGCTTAGTCAAGATGGGAATTTTCACTTTTCCGTTGCCCTCCTCTCGCCCGATAAGGAAGTTCAGATGTGGTGCAGCAGAAAACTGAGAGTTGAAAGACTCCTCAGGAGCTTCAATCTACTCTCCATGTGAGGATAAATGAGGGTTTACACCGGAATGTTGTCTTCACTACTTTCAGAACTTTGGGGGTGGGCTGGGAGAGGTGGCTGCTGGCTCATCCCAGGCTGTGGTGAGCGGGTCACAGGTTCCACCAGCAGGAGAGTGGCTGACCAAGTGCCCAACTACTTAGGCCAACAAATGCCCAGAGCTCAGGCAGCCTCCCTCCCCAGCCCTCCCTTCCTGCCAGTTTCAGCTGATGTCCTCCAAGGCTAATGAACAGCTGGTAAGTACTAACAAACTCCTCGGCACCTAGAAGCCAGGCAGAGGAACTTCCAGCATGAATTTGAACCAAGTCTAGACCCCAATGCCATTGCAGGATTTCTTGATTGTCGAGTCTGGATACCATGAGTTGGGCAGGGAGACTCGCCTCTGTTCCCGGAAAGCTGGCTCATTGCAGCCGAATGGGGCCTCCCACAGACCTGTTTCTAGGTCACAGAAATTTCCATCTGACAGACAAGCTTAAACATCGAAACTCTCCCTGATACCCAGAGGTGGAGCACTTTCCAGAACATGCAAGGTGGGCCCTGGTCTCAGAGAACATTTATATAAGGATGAACAGCAGGGATCACAAAGAGGTTCCTATCCAGCAGCCTCTGCCACCTGCTGAAGTGGTATGTAAGCTGGTGTAAGAATTGCACAGGCGATACTTGGAGCTCATACTCAGGCCCTTGGTGGGCTGAGGAAACTTCATTACATGTGTGTAAGGTTAATTCAAACCTATTTCCCTAAGCACGTACATATTTTCATAAGGAAATTTCTCTCAAGAGAGCTGTGTGAAACAACACCACCTCTGAACCTACCATCCCTTCCATACGTGGGAAGCAGAGAAACTGACTGTAACGCCCATGGGGCTGCATTCCTCTTCCCTGGGCTGGGCCTCAATTTTGCCATTCCCACAAGGCCTGCTGCTTCTCTGCTTGTCCTCGGAGGTTTGCCTCCTCCCTCGTGTTGCTCCACCAGGCCTAGGCCTGCGCGTACCAGGTAGGTGTGGTGATGCCCACATTCACTCGTGTTCACCCTCCCACAGACCTGGTCATTCTGCAACTCTGCCAGAGGGATTTCTCAGGGTGTCTCTGTCCTCAGGAAAATGCTTTGTCAGCAGTCAGGACAGACTTGCCAGGAGTTAATACCCTCTGCTGAAGAGAGAGAAAATTGCAGACACATCCCCCAGCATCCTGGGCCCGCAGGTGGGCAGATGAGGCCAGGCAAGCTCTACAGCATCTCCCAGACATCCCCAGTGGAAAGGCGAGTACACAGCACCCTGCTCATTCAACACACTTTATAGTTACTTCCTTCCTTTATAAGCCATTAAACCAGTGTGTAGGAAGTATTAGAAAGAAAGCAAATGTCAGAAAGTGTCTCCGTTAGGATTCCATCGAGCTCAAATCCCAGAGAAAAGCAGCAGCCCTTATTGAATACCTGATGCGAGCAGTGGGCTCTTATCACCACCTTTGGGTTCATTATTACGTCTGTCTCAGCAACCACCAGGTCAAATACCCTTTGAGGACACTGAGGACACAAAATGTAGACATTCATCTTTTTTTCCGTGTTGCCTGGCACAGGTGTGGCACTTAGTAGGTCCTCAAAAAATGCCAAACTAAGTGGAGCTCACTCCAGGGAAACTCAGATGAAAGGGGCTCTTCAAAGGCTTTTGGGGTAGGAGAGAAGGGCTCTTTGACTGTCTGCATCTGCAGCTGTAATGGAGTAATAATTTGGGCCTCATAACATGCCGTTTTTCTCTAGCACTGGAGGAGTCGGCTTCCACTGGACGTGATGAGCTTAAGGACTGAGAGGTGGTCTTCAGAGGCGAGATGCCTGGAGATGGGCGTGCTCTCCCAGGCGGAAGGCCAAACCCTAATTATTGCCCTGTCCCCAGAACGGTGACCAGGATGTCCAGGGCTCCTTTGCACATGGTTTCTGCAAGGCTCAGCCTGAACTCTGCTCTCAACAATGTAATAATATTTGGCCATAGCATTTATTTATTGTATGTAGTTGGAGGGCAGGGAACAAGAAGGATGCTGAAGAATCCTGGTTAGATCTGAGTTTGGGAACAAGCTCAAGTAGTCTGTTTCATATAACTTCACTGAAAAACTCCCAAATAAGTTAAAGAAAAAGAAAAAAAAGAATAGAAAAAAAGCTGTTGGCACTTGAAATGAAGATTAGATCATCAAGTCGTATTTCTCACCCATAGGTCCTAGGCTGCTGGTTTCTAGGGAATCCCAGTTATGTTATTGCCTGGGCTCTCAATGTCTGTCTATACTGCCTGATTAGTAAGCCTGGGCTAAGGCCTGGGAGGAACTGATGAACAGAAGCGTCTGGGCTTTGCACTTCCTTGGCCTGAGTCACACCTCTCCTCCCTAGGGCACGCAGTCCTGGGTGTGGCATTGCTGGGACATAGCCAGCCTTCAGATTCTCTGGCTGCAGAGCGGCCTGGCCAACTCACACAGGTAGTGCCCTTGTACTCTTGGAAAAGAAAGCACCGAAGTGCAAGGGGAGGTAGGGGGAGGTAGAGGGAGGCTAAACACGAGCATTTTTCCAGGCCCCTGTGTCCAAGAGTGAAGATGGCTGGGAAATGCCTCTGATGGCTTTAAATGACACAGGTGATATATTCCAGGAAGGACCCAGGCCCCACTGGACTGGGCCCCTCTCTTTTGATTCCTGCCTCTCCCCAGACCCAACCCTCAGCAGCGTAACTTTTACACATTGATGTTTGCAATGGAGCCCAGATGAAGGCTTTCCTCCCACGAAAGCAAAGTAGAATCTTATGGATTCATCATCAAAATTTAAAATTTAAATAAACAAAAAAACAAAGAGATAGATTGATACACACAGACACACACACACATTTTCTCTGGTGCCAGGACCAAGGCAATGAATACCGCAGCTCAGAGCTTCACGTCCAGCACTTGAGGACAGGCTCAGCTCTAAGCTTTGTTCTCCTTAATGATACCACACAGCTCTTAATCCATATGTGGGGCTCCTGACCCCTGAACTTAACATTGACTCTCCAGTATCACAGGTAAAGTTGCTTGAGAAAATGGAGTATAACGATGCCTAAGCTATGGGTTCTGGGCAGCTTGGGACGAACAGATGCCCACACACCCATGCGCTAGGCTTGCCCAGGCTCCATCTTAAGAACTGTTCTTGAGCCCAATTTCACCCGAGCTACACAGACAGTTTACTACTTATAAGGTGTATTTCAATGCTCAGAACACTGCAAGCATTGTGGCTCCCCAATCCTGAGCAATGAACCACGAAGCATTTGTTAAACGTGGACCGTTAACGGGACTGTTAGGATGCAAAACATGTAAGTTATTGGGCTCACCGTGCGTTTGCTCCCTTGCTAGGGAACCTTCACAAGCACAGCTGTGACTATTAAGTGCAATGCCTGCTGGCCATAGTGCAAAGCCAGGTAAATATCCCAGCTCTGCCACTCCCACAGGTGTGACCGTGGGTGGGCCACTCAGTCTCTCACCCCCAGCCCCCTCACCAGGTGTGTTAGGAGGGGTAAACGAGATGGCGTGTGCTCGGCGCAGGGCATGGCATGCAGGAAGGGTTCAGTGCCCGTTGGCTGTCGTTGTCTTTCTGCAGCTAAACTGCACTTCTCCTGAGGACTGTTGTGGGGAAAGGCCCAAAAGTCTAAATTCAAGATTGATTCCGAAGAACTGACACGTAGCCTCATTCAAACTCGTAAGAGCTTCAATAGGAGAAACTTCCACAGGCAAGGCAGCTGCTGCTCGCAGGGGCGGCCGGCCAGGAAAAGTCCACACTGCTCCCAGGGCAGGGCCTCTTTTCCCATCGTGGGAGTTCATAGTAAACCATGCAGAGGGCAGTCCCGCGGGCCACCAGAAAGGACAACGCATCACTGAGTTAACAGATGATATCAGACAGCCATCGGACTCAACATTCACTAACCACCTTTCTGGGGGCATTCCAGTTTTCGGGGCAGTCAGCCAAGCCAGCAACTACAGGGAGTTAAGAGTCCAACATCTCCCAGACACCCTTGCTGCTGGAGCCATAGTGCATCTCAGTGAGTTCCCCTACAAGGACAGAGGGTAATTTTCACAGCTCTTTGTTTTCTCCCACGGGGCCTCAAATATAACATCTGCCCAAGGGCGTGCTGTTCTATTTGAGGGAAGGTGCAACACAAGAAGAGTTCTATTGTGTAGGACAGTTTCCTAGCAGTGAAGTCCTGAAACCTAGTGCAGATTTTGAAAAAGTTACTTTGCCCAATAAAAGTGTTTTCAGCTGCATACATTCATATTTTTAAATGATTAATTGAGATTTTCTTATACGTAGTTCATCCTGGAATGTTTAGACAAGGATAGCAGCAGAAAGCTTAAAGAAGCAAGGCAAGCCAAATAAATATTATCTAGAGAAAGGTACACAAATGTGTAGCTTGTTGGGATGAACATCAACACCGGTCTGTAAAAAAGTATGCAGAGGCCAGCTTTCAGAGGCAAACTTTCCCCTCGTCCACATCGTCAGTCACATTGTCGATCACTCTTGGCAGACCAAATGGCCCCGACGGCCGGCCTGCCTGCCAGGGGTGTGCACCTGGGCTGCTAAGGGATGCCTCAGTGGCCACGACCAACAAGCAGGTGATCTGGGTCACTCCACCTCAGATCCGCAGCAAGACTCAGCATCGCCATTGCTGACGAAGGAAGGACAAGGCCCCTTCAGCTCTAATGTCCCCTCACTCTCTGTCTTTCTATTATATGGGGGGAAAAGGGGGGTGGATGAGGATTTAGGAGGTGGCCTGCATTCACATTCCAGCCCTGCCACTCACTAGTTGTGTGACCTTGGTTGACTCAGCCTCTGTGAGCATCTCTCCAAAAGGCCATAGATCTCTAGGTGTACAGATGGGGCACCTGTACAATGAAGGGGAATGGGCCAGATGGAGTGCGAGGCCAGTTCCAGCTCTAACTCCTGGATCCTCTGAGCTGTGGAAGAGTGAAGTTGCAGAGAGGCAGCATGGCACCTGGCAGCTCAGGGCTGGTGGGTGCTGACACAGAGGGGTCTTTCAGAGATCACGTCCACATCCTTTCTCCACCCCTAGGATGTATGCACAAAGGCACATACCACAGCACTGCCTCTGGGTGCAGGTGGCAAGTATTCATTTAAATCATTTCATAAATTAGTATTTGCTGCAGACCTTCTGCAGAACAATGAGCTGAGGGCTGTGCTGGGAAGAGTACGAAAGATGAACACAAGACCTTTGCCCTGAAGAAGGTTAGGGCCCACAGGCTAGCTCCGTCACAGCAGGCTGCGTGGCCTTGTGCACACTACAACCTCTCTATTTCTTTGTCTGTGAAACAAGAAAAATCAAACCCCCTTTGCTTGTAATAGGAATTAGAGATAATATATGTAAAGCTTGTTGCATTGTTCCTAGGACTGAATTGCAATTAAGAAATACATATCATATGCTAAGTTCCTAGCACAGTGCCTAGCACCTGGAATATTTTACTCGAGTGGCAATTACTATGGTTACTATGCATGTACTCTTACCATTATTGTCAGTATGGGCTAGGGCTATCAGTGCTCTCAGAAGAGAGGAAACCAGAGAGGCCCAGAAGGCAGAGTGGGGCTCAGAGAATGGTAGTGAGTTTCAGAGAACCCTCTACCTCCCTAAATGCCTGTGGTCCTCACACCTGCACCTATGTCTCAAGGAAGCTACTCGCAAGTCTGTCATTCATTCTCCAGAAGAACCCTTAGACTCACCCTTCTACAAGGCTCCCTAGCAGAAATTCAACAGCCAGCAGATTTCTTTTTTCTTTTCCTGAAATTAAGATCAAGTTCGGCACTCATATAGTTCTTTGTGCATTAACCATACACTGTGCCGCCTCCTGAGCTGCTCCTCTGCTGCTCTTTGAAAGAGGCAATCCCGGACCTCTTTGTGCCAGTCTGGGGGTGGCTTTGTTATCTACAGTTCAATCTGGGGGCTTTGGGGGCTCCACCCTTAAACGGGGCCACTCTACTGCCCCCAGAAGAATGTAAGAAATCCCTTTGATCTCCAAAGAATCAGATTAACAGGCTTTGCTAGGCAAGGAGACCTGCTAGGAATCCTAGCATCTTAATTCAAAGGATTCAAAATTCTTCCTTCTTAAATCTGTTCCATTAATTAATCCCATACACATCCCACATTTTTTCCCTGTGTTCCTCTGTTTCTCTGAAACCTTAAAATATTTTGAGGGTTATTAAATTCATAATTATAGAAAAGGTTTTTATTTTATTTGCTTCAACTCTCGTTTCCTCTACTTTCTCTCTCCCACAAAAGGTTTATTTTCTCAAGTGTCTGTTCTTTCCACTGAGATAATCATCATAATTACAATGTACTGAATCCTTATCACAGCCAGGAATTAGCAAAATTTTGCACTTATTTTATTTCATTCAATGCTCTAAACAACCCCCTGTCATCATCCCCTGTTAAATTATTATTTCTATATAATAGCTGAGAATCATAGGATTCTCAGAGAGGTTAAGTAACTTTCTCAAAGTCACACAGCCAATAGAATCAGTCTAGGACTTGAACTCAGAATGCCAACAACTGTTCTCTTTTTCAGCACTACACTACTTTCTCCAAATTTCTAGAGACCTTCATGAATCCTCTCCACTGTTTTAGTGGTCAAGATATCTATATTCCTGTGGAATGAGCAGTGACTCCGTTCTAGATAAATTAGTGTTTCCAAGGAAGCATTTACAACCCACCTTAAAGCAGCTTCCCCGACTGGCTCTTTGATCTAGGTCAGCGGTAGAATAGTCAGATACGTTGCCTTATAAATATCGGGGGACTTTGACTTAGTACTCTCGGGACAGCATACCTACACAGGGACATCCCAGGTATTCCCTCATTGAAACCAAGTTCTGTAACCTCTCCAAGAAACCCTTTACATGATTTCTGACAATAATAAAAGAATAGCTCAGCTGTAAAAGTTTCCATGTTTTAAGGGCCCCAAACATGAGGATCAACAAGAAATAAGACACCACAATTGGGAGCAGAATCAGGGCGGAGGTGCCGCTGGAGTGGCAGACGTCTTATGGAAAGGTACAGGGTGAGCTCTTCGGAGCCAAGGGCAATGCAAAGGTATCGCACCATCTGAGATCATCTGGCAGCCACAGCTACACCCAGGAGAAGGGTTTCAGAAACTGCTTGCTGCTCTGGGCTGCTGCCCTCTCTGTCTTTTTGGCTCCACACCACTTCCTAAATTTCTGAAATATTTCTTTCCCAGAAAATAACTCCAAAGTCTTCTAGTGCACCAGGTCTATAGCATTTGTGTGCAATTTAATGGGAAAGCGAAGGCTTGGATGGTGAACGTGAACAAGATCCCAGTACCTGTTACTTCGGCCTGACAGCCAAAGAGATGAAAGGGGCACGTCCACGCAGAAACAGATGATGGATTAGGTTGGGTTAGGTTAGATTAACATGGCTCTAATGCCGTGCCAGTCTACGTAAGCAAACCAAAATCTAAGCCTGTGAATGCCTCATGGTTACAAAACCAAAACTTTAAAGACAGCCAAGCACAAACAGCCAACTAGTCATTAAGCTCTAGCCAATCAGATAATTTTCTTTCTTTGCCTCTGTACTTACTCTACATAAATTTTCCTCCCTCTCTCCCACCTCCTGTCCTCACAGCACTTGAAACTGGTTCCAGTCTGGTGTTGCCCCATTCCAATTAATTTTTGCTCAAATAAACTCTTAATTTTTTTTTTACTACACTTCAGTTTATCTTTTAACATTTAACCCTCTGAGGTCCCAGAAGCTAACAACTTCAGATGCAGAGACGATTCTCTAAAGGTTATCAACTAAGGGGCTGGGGAGGAGCAGGTGGGTGGGAGACAGTACATCTTAGAGGGCACTTAAAAATGTGATGGTGTCGTGGCTATCTCAATGATGGAGGGGTGTTGCAAGTATTTAATGAGGAGGCCAGGGGCGCTAAACATCCCGCAGAGCACCCCATCTCAAATGTCAACAGCCCCCGGATGGGCTCTGCCCTCAAACTGGTGCTCAAGTCTGGATCTGCACAGGCCATCTGAGCTGTATCTTCGTGGGACTTCACGGAAAAAGGACTGGTGTTGTCATCAGCATCACCCTAAACAAATGAGCATGGGGAACCCGTGGCCTGGAAGGCAGGGGCTACCTAGTGAAAGTAGTGAAACGTTTAAAAAAAAAATCAAGTAAACTCAGTAACACAGCTCTCAGTCTATTCCAATTATATGGGATGTTTGTATTTAACCTGAGAATGTCCCGTGTCTCTTTTTTCTCTCTCATTCTAGAGAAACAAGGGTTTGCTCCTTGAAGCCAGGAAAAACAAAATCTTTACATACAAAGTTCTACGTCCAACCAGAGCACTATCTTCTCATATGATGTGCTCTCAAGACTGCAGGCTTCTCAAAATAAATAAAAGAACCTAGATTTACACAAAAGGTTGGCAAGGCTCTGCTGTAAGCTGATATTTCAGCCTTATCATTTGGTAGGCATTTTGCTTTGTTTCGATTCCAAATTTAGCCGTACAAAATTACACATAAAAAAATATTTAATTCTCAGACATTCTGAAATGTTTTACAAAATGAAAACTATTTAATATGGTTAAACTAGCTGAAGGTGTTTTCCTTTAAATACTCACATTTTATTGAGTTGCCAAAAAATTAATGCCTTATGAAAGGATAACGGATTTTATGACAAGCAAGAGCCTGCATTTTCTGAAAATCTGTGTATATGTGTATATCTGAAGACACACCTACCCTGTGTTCTAAAGTAAACCTTCATGCACGAGTGTTCCCTCAAGTGACACTGGTGCTAACCAGGCATCTCCTCCACGGCCCGGCGCTAGTCCTGGACACGCCTCTCTGTGCACAGGCTCCGAAATGTCACCTCACACATCGTGTGCGGCTCTTAACGCTGAACTTTTTAAAATCTATTTATTTATTTACTTTTAGAGAGAGGGGAAGGAAGAGAGAAAGAGGGAGAGAAACATCAGTCAGAGGCCTCTCGCACACCCCGAACAGAACCGGCGACCTTTCAGTTCTCAGGTCGGCACTCAGCCCACTGAGCCACACCAGCCAGGGACTAATGCGGCATTTTTATTTCTCATTGTTTTTCACCAAATACCTAGTGCCACATTTAATATTGTCTAATGTGTATTTTTCATGGAAGTTCTGCTTCCCTTCTCACAGACGATGTCCCCAAAGACCACTTCTCCCTCCTACTTCCCCAGTTGTCAGTTTCTCTGGCTCTCTTGCACCCTTTAAATGAGAGAGATTGAGGAGAAGGAAGGAAAGAGTGAGAGTGGATTTAACTGTAAATTTTGGTCTACAGCACCTTACACTGTTAGTAATAGCACCACCATTACCCTCCTCACCCCATAACAAAACATGAAACATTTCTGGGGCTAGAAGTTTTCTGTGTCCTTAGAATGCACAATTAATAAGTGGTCAATAAGGCTGACAACGATGAACATGACCTCAATCAAATGTCCTCTGAGGGTGGGAGCAATGACTTGAATAATACATAATGAAGGCACAGAAATTCAGTTCAAACTCCATGAAGCAAAAACAAATTTATCAGCACAGTGAACTGAATGGTCGGTCCATGCTGTGCTGGACTGTGAGTGCCATTGAACCTGTCCCCTCCGTCCTCCTCAGCTCTGCTTTCCTCTGTATCAGATTCCTTCTCAGACAGGCTCTCCCCAAGTTAGGCAAAGATAACCACCAGCTCCAAAGATAACCACCAGCTCTACACCACCAACAGAAAGAAAGAATCATTCTCCCATGGTTCCAGCTGAAGTTCAGGAGTTGACTCCCATTTTCTCTGATCAGCTCAGCTTGGTCATGTACCCATCCCTAGACCAATCACAGCAATGAGGTGCTCTCATTGGCCAGGCTTGGCTAGAGCCAGTGGTGGTGTTGGTCCCACACAAACTACATAGACTGAGGTGGAAGAAGAGTGATCCCCTAAGGAAGCCATCGTGTTGGTCCCAGAAAAAAAGGAATGGATACTGTGGTAGCCAAAACAACAGGTGTTCACCAGAATCCCTAGCAATGAAACCTACCCTACAGGATTGTGATAAGAGTTAAATCGTATGGGTTCAAGACATTTATAAATCATAAAGCAATTATATCTAAAAGATGTTGTTATTATTAAACAGATAATTCTGCTTATCCACACAAGACCACTGACAGATTACATCGACACTACAACCAAAAGCAACAGTCACTGTGCAGCTGGATGGTCAGAGGGGACTCCGTGGCAGAGGAAGGCACTCTGGGTTTTGTGGAGAGGCCTGTGGGGTGGGAAGGGTCTTGGCTCTGAAGTCATGCAGATGTACATTCTGGTCTTGGCTATGTCTTCTATCCGCCACATGAACTTACTCATGGCACTTAGCCTTTCTGAGCCCTACTTTTTTCAACTGTGAAGTGAGGTTAATCACATTTTTAATACCTCATTTTTGGGAGAGTGAAAATGTATGCAAAGCGCCTGGTACAGCACAAATAGTCAATAGATAAAAGAATGTTTACTGCTTCTCTTTCCCTTGCCTCCGGGACTCATGTTGCTTTATTGCTATTTAAATTTCAGTAGACTTCCAGGAAGTCCAGGAAGCTCAGAAAGTCCCAAAGAGGTTGGACCCAAGGAAGCACACTGTGAGGCACATCATAATTAAGTTACCCAAGATTAAAGATAAGGGCAGAATCTTAAAAGCAGCAAGAGAAAAGGAGACAGTTACCTACAAAGGAGTTCCCATCAGACTGTCAGCTGATTTTTCAAAAGCGACCTTGCAGGCAAGAAGGGGCTGGAAAGAAGTATTCAAAGTCATGAAAGGCAAGGACCTACATCCAAGATTACTCTATCCAGCAAAGCGGCATTTAGAATGGAAGGGCAGATAAAGTGCTTCCCAGATAAGGTCAAGTTAAAAAAGTTCATTATCACCAAGCCCTTATTATATGAAATGTTAAAGGGACTTATCTAAAAAAATGAAGATCAAAAATATGAACAGTAAAATGGCAACAAACTCACAACTACCAACAAATGAACCTAAAAGAAAAAAAAAAACAAAAACAAAAACTAAAGCAAACTAAGCTAACGACTAGAAGAAGAACAGAATCACAGAAATGGAGATCATATGGAGGGTTATCAGCAGGGAGGGGGAGTGGGGAGAATGGGGGAAAAGGTACAAGGGATAAGAAGCATAAATGGTAGGTACAAAACAGACAGGGGAAGGTTAAGAACAGTATAGGAAATGGAGAAGCCAAAGAACTTATATGTACGACCCATGGACATGAACTAAGGGGCAGGGGGGAATGTAAGTGGAAAGGGGTTCAGGGTGGACGGGAATGAAGAGGGGGGAATGGGACAACTGCAACAGCATAATCAGTAAAATATATTTTAAAAAATAAATTTCAATAACCTAAGACATTTAAACACTGAAATGTGGAACATGGAAGATACTATTTTTTATAGAGACAGTAAGTCAAGTTCATCTTTTTGGCATTGTTATTTAGACATTTTCTAAATATCCTAATTGACAGCGGAAGGAGATCTGGAAATGGAACTGGGGACTTTGCCCCAAATATCCATTAACTTGGGCTTTGAACTTTTGTTTCAGATAGTGTAATCGCTCTCATAACTCACCAACTCAAACAGCATACGGGTCAGCGAGCGGCCTTGACGTTATCAAATTATCTTTCCAAGGTGCAGACCTGCAGATTTTAAGACAACCTGTGAGTCAGCATCGGAAGTGAAAAGTGATTAGGGAGAGTCATTGATAAGGAGGGAATGACTAAATAAACAAGCCTTCCTAGGGATAGTTTTGGTGGGTGTTTTCTGCAAAACTGTTGGGGAGAGAGGAAGGAGGCATCAAGACAATAAAAGGGATCTTTGTTCCTGAAGGAACTCAGGAAGTGCTCCAAAGACACCCACGCACCCCTCACCTCTCACCCCTTCCTTCTGCCCTCAAATCCCTTTGCCTGAAAATTATCCTCTTGAGGAAACATTTACCAGTACTCACCTCACTTATTACTGCTACACTCCTTTCCTTTTGTTTCTTCCCCAAGCCACGGTTTATAAAGGTTAGGACGGAGGAAGAGACCGTCTCCCTTCTCTGCCTCCCCACAGTTACAGAACTGCACGGACCCACCTGAGGAGTCCACGTGATTCTCCCAGGCACCTCCCAGAAACATCCTGACCCATCCTATTCATGAAGCGGTCACAAAAGGAATTTTGTGCTGCATTCAGTATAAACCGTTTCCACGCCGGTTGGATCACCAGCTGCCCGGGGTTTCCCGACCAGCACAAGTGAGCCATCTTCCTTCTCTCCTTGCCGCACACTGGCTCCCACCTCACTCTGGGCCTCCAGAGGAACTTGTGCAACTTCCCAAGCCTGCAGAGGAAGCAGCCTCAAGCTACAGGTTTTGTTCATCACAATGTCCTGACAGTTTCTCAGTATCTAAATCAATTCAGCTGGTTTTAGAGGGAGGGCTTGTGCCATACTCTGCTAAGACACTGATTTCCCACTTAGAGACTTAGAGTAGGTCAACCAGCTGCAGGACACTACATCTTGATGACGTTTTATGCAGCCATACCCCAGTGTCCACCAAACCAATTTTAACTCTGAGGAAATCTGCAAGCACTGGCTTTGGGTCCTTTCCTTGGTCTTAGTGAGGGGCTGGGGCAGGGGGCGGGGAGGGGAAACAGTGCAGCGTCTTGCCAAGAGAAAAGGCTCCTCAACCAAGCTTAGGCCCAGGTGGGCCAAGGAGATACATCACAGATAGGACGCTTTCTACTTCTGCAGTCAAATTCCTGGTCTCTTCTTTTGTCTGGATGCCATCATTCACACACAGACCACGTGCCCCAATGTTAACAGTGCCGATCCCTTCCCAAACTCACTGGTGGGCACCACCTGTATCCCGCATTCTTGTTTCCTTGGCCAGCTAGACCAGGAGCTCCTAGAAGGCAGGGGTCTCATCTGGGATCTTTTTCTTCCCCAGTTCTTAGCACCCTGCTTGGAGCAGGGTTTAAGGACTTCTTGTTGATTGTTCTGAAAGGCCGACTTGGCCAATCCTGAGTGAATCTTTAACTTTCAAGGACCCCTTGGCCAAATGCACGTCCAAAGAGGCCAGAATGATACTGATCCAGCAGATGCTGACACAGACTCAGTTGCCCAGTCCCCCTCTGCAGCCGGAGCCCTCTCACCCAGTCCTGTACCCTTCCCCATAAGCAATATTACCGGGGCAGAAGGGCTAAGAGGGATCTTCCAGGCTTAAGGGGGAGACAGGGAAACAATGAAGGGAGGGATTAGGAAAGAGATCCAGAAAGAGGAAGAGGAGAGAGGCAGGCAGTCAGGCAGGTCAGCAGAGGGAGACTAGAACAGATGAGACAGAGAGACACAGAGGACATTACTGAGTGCCTACTGCGTTCCAGGTTCTGTTCTAGGCCTTTGGGGAGAAAGTGGTCAAGAAGACAAGCTCTCCCCTTAAGAAGTTTATATTCTCATGAATGACTGATGACAAATTAATATATAATAAAAGTTGTTACAGAAAAATAAAGCAGATGACGGTCTCCTGTCAAGTAGAATCAAGTTTCTCTCAGAAGGTTCTGGTTCCTAGTTCAGCTCTGTTGTATTTATGTGAAAGCAAAACATACCAGACAATTAAGGCAATGTGTAGATTCAGGTTGTTACAATAAGGAGAATGTTCATTCAAGAAGCACGTCTCAAAGAAAAGGAAGGGACCCTTTGGCTTGAATGGGTAGGTGAACAAGCGAGTCATCCTTGAATCTTACAGGAGCCTCGAAGGAGGATAGAGATGGGTCTTATTGCAAAACATTTGAGGGTAGGCGGTCTTTTGAGATTTGGTCTTGGAACATAGGAGGATGGGGGATTTGGGAAAACAAAAAAAGTAGGGGATTTCTTAAGCACTGCTGTTTCCAGAGCACAGGACTCAGATAAAGTTTAACTTTGTCACCAATATTGCGTCAACTCAATTATTCTAAAAACTAAATGTGATTTCTTCTCTGTGCTTATTACCTGTAACTCTGGAGTCGCTCGAGTGGCACCCAGGGCCTGATTCCTGCCTGTTCCCAATTAGCTGAAGTGGGGAAGCACAGACGAGAAGGGCTTCTGGGCCAGGCCCTCCATCACCTCTGCACACCTTCCAATGGCCAGAACGCAGGCATATGGCCACACATACCTGCAAGGGAGGCTGGGAATCATAGTCCACTGTGCACCCAGGAAGAAGGAGAAAATGGATGGTGGTGGTCACAGCTTGCGGGCCTTGTCTCATGTGCTTTGTGCACTGCTCCCTTTCTCTTTAGGGAATTCCTTCTGCCTCCTTCCTGGCCCATCTCTGATTAGACAGCTTCTGTGCACACTCCCAAAGTCACTTAAATATGACTTCCTTTAGGAATTTTCTCTTGACCACCTGTGTGGGTTGGATACCCACTGAATGTCTCTGAGCACTGGAAGATCTGTTATACCACTCACACCGCCCTACAATTATTTTCTCATCAGTCCCCCACAGTAGACCTCAAGGTCCCTGACATTAGAGACTGTACTTTTTGTCTCTCCATCCTTAATGCCTAGCACCACTGGGCACTGGGTAGGTAATTGGTAATGTGTGTTGAATAAATGAGTGAACTCTGGCTCACTTCTAAATTGCCAGGTTCCCAGATGTGCTCCAGAGTGATCATTTCAACAACAACAACAAAACAGAGACCCCAGTAACCCTCCTATGAGATTTTAGTTGAGAAAAAAGAAGACACTAAGCATTGTTGATAATAGGGATGCAAAGAGAGCTCAGATGCTTATTTCGAGTTCTGTCCACTAACTGTCTCCGAGAGCCTGATTAGCCCTCAGTAAACAGAACTGTGGCCTCAGCTTCCTGGCAGGTGGGGATGGAGGTGGCAGATGGGGACGGAGGTGGCAGGTGCCCGCTGTGTGAACTGGGCTGAGACGGCAGCCGTCCTGGAAGGAGGGCAATGGGCTGAGTGCTTAGGATCTGGGTAAGTCAAGCAAACATGTACATAGTGACACACTTGGCTGGAGCTTCTGACATTCCCACATTGCTCTGAGGCAGCTGGAGTGAGCACCAAAGACAGTAAAACCTTATTACCACAGGAGAGAATGGCTGAGTCATTTCCATAATGACAGGCTCAAGGCAGGAGTCATTACCAGCCAGAGAAAGAGAAAATGGTGATGCTTTTTATGTTGTTATTGGCTGGAGTCTCACCTTTACACTTCTGAAGAAATGGTATGGCTCACACCTCCAAAAACAAGCAAATTGGGGAGGTTACCTCAGGTGCATGAGTCACCAGACAGCATTGGGAGTGGCACCTATGGCCTGTAGGGGACTGAGAAGCTACCCAGGTGGGGCCTGAGAAGGGCCTGGGAGGAGTGAGGTATCTACAGCTCTTGGGCCAGTCAGGTATCCTGCCACCTCCTCCATTCGTGTTTGAGATTCATTAGAGCCAAGTGGGTAAGGAAGAGGAAAAGAACATAAACAAGTGTTTTAACCATGGATTGACTTGAGTCCTATTATATATGTGGTAAAATTAATGAAATAAAAATCAATCATATCTTTGTTTATGTCCTGGTGGTTCTCTTCTTTGTCTGGCTGGTTCTTATCTGAGCCCTTAGGGGGCCATGGAGAATGTCTGAAGGCACAAGGACAGGCCTCTCAGAAATGACCCAAAGGACCTCAGGGACACTGTGGCCTCAGGACAGTAATTGCCAAAGACATCTGTGCTCTTTAGCTGCCCTCAGAAGAGGGGAAAGCTGCTGAGTTCCGCTGCGGAGTCATAGGTGTGCGCATCCATTCTGCAGGGACACCCAGCTGCTCCGATGAGGATGACGCCGATGATGATATTAGCTAACGCTTATCAGAACTTAAAATGTGCTAGGCACTGAGCTAGGGGACTCACGTGCAGTGTCTTGCTTCATCCTCACAGTCACTCTATAAAATATGTACTACGTCCAATTGTCATTTTAGTGGGGAAACATAGTGGTGGGGAAGGTGCTGGAAAGCTCAGCTCCGAAGTGAATCAGACTGGGAAAACCCACCTAGAGGTCCTGCAGAGGTGTGCCGGCGAGTTTTGGCGTCAATGCTGGTTGCGCCCTGGGGAGCCAAGCGCAGGCTCTTTCTTCAAGTTTTATTTCAGACTTCAGCACATAACCACCACCTCCACTGATACCACTTTAATCAAGGCTACCATCATATCTCCCTTCAACTAGAAATAATTGCTAGTATTACTTAAGCTCTCCTTGGGTGCCAGGCATTGTTCTAAGCACTTCCCTTATGTTCGACGATTTAGCCCAGCGAGGTAGGACAAGGCAGGAATCTTACTCAGACTCTGCACTGCGCCTCTCCAAGGGGAGCCACACACACTGTGTTCACAGGCTCCAAGACCTGGCTCCACCCGGGTTTGCACAAGATGATAGCCCTGACTATTCTCGCTTCCCTTTCACCGGTGAGAAAACCGAGGCACAGAGGAGTCCTTCAACTTGTCCATGCTCATACTGCTCATCAGCAGAGAACCACGCTTCATACCCCGGTCATCTGGCTCCACAGCTTCAACCTCTCTATCCCTTCATTAGCACCCTAATGGCTGTCTCTGCTTCTGCTCTTGCCCTTTCCACTCTCCAGTAGCCAGAGTGAGTCTTTAAAAAAAAAAAAAACATAAATGCTATGACTCAAAACCCACCAAAGCTTCCTGTCATTACTGGAATACAATCTGAACAAACTCCTCAGCAGGTTCCACAAGGCCCTATGTGATCTGGCACCTGAACAAGTCTTTAGACTTATCTCCCCAGCTCACTCTGCTCCAGCCACACTGGCCTTTTTCCTAAGTCCTTGCCAAGCTGTTCTACCACAGGACCTTTGCACGTGCTGTGTCTTTTGCCTCTGCCACATGCTTTGCCCAGATCCTCCTATGGGCTTACTCCTACCCTTATTCGGGACTCTGCTCAAATACATTCTGCTCCAGAGAGGCTTCCTTGATCTTTCCACATAAAATAGCCTGAGACCCTCACCTGCTGATCTCTTTCCCATTTCCCTCCTTTGTCTTTTTTCACAACACTTAACAGTACTTGAAAGTATACCATAGATTTATTCACCTGGTTTATTAGCCCCTAGATGTAAACAGGGATTTTGTCATCCTTAATGCTGAGTCCCCAGGGCCATGAGAAGAGCCTGGTACGTAGCTGGAGTTCGAGAAATACTGGTTGAGTGAATGAATGAGCCAAGCCTCTGGAGAACAGGGCCTCCTCAGCTCCTGCCCAGGGCACACAGACAGTTCTCAATAGAAACCAACAAAACAGAGGAAGATGGAAAAAGCAGAAGGAAGAAGGAGAAAGAAGAAAGCATTATTCAGATTCCATTTTAACTATACTCAGTTTCTCCTGGTTGTCAGCTTAGTAGCATCTCACTTAATTCTCATATCCTATGAAGTACTTTAGCAACAATGGGGAAATATGAGAATAATGGACAGAAGCACACTTATATCAGTTTACAAACGTGTACTTTTTGTCTATACTAACAGGAAAGGGCTTATGAAAGAAACAGACTTCAAATTGCTTATCTTTATGGAGCTCAAACCACAGGATTTTGTGTTTATTTTATTTATTTTTTTATGAATCCTCTAGGCCATTTAATTTATTGTGTTTATTTTTCTATAGCTTCAAAATAAAATGCTTATTTCTACTATCCTCTGTTCCTTCAACTTAGCTTTTAGAATTTCCCCCATGGTTTACATGAATTTATTCAATTCACTGGACGCCTGTAATTGTTTTGTCAGTTTTTATGGAGGTGGAGCTCAGGTTTTTCTAAATTGATTAAATACCTGCCTAGCAGGTGTTTTTAGTTAAACAGGCTAACCTTTTCATAGCATGTTATAGCTTATGACACAGTTTAATCCTCAACCTTGGGCACAGTGTTATTATTGCCATTTTGGTTAGTAGGGGAACAAAGGCATAAAGGAGTTGATAACTTGTCCTGGGCCACATAGCAAGAAAAAGAAGACTGGAATTTAAAATCTGGTCTTTTGACTTCACATTACAAGCAAGCAAGAGTAATGAAAGCAGCCTAAGGAAACCCAGCTCTGTCTGGGGTGGAGACCCCTAATGCCAACACCAGACATGGGTACCACACTTCACAGTTTATAAAACACCCTCGGGATCTTGTCCAGGCAGTGATACAGGGGTGCTAATGGCTAACAGGATCATTACTGCATCACAACCATTGGTTCCTCTGAGGGCGGGGCACGCAGCCAACAAGTTTCATAGTGCAGAGTTCGGAATGACCCCAACCCCGATCCCATGTGGCTTTCCAAAGGACAATCCTCAGTCAGCATGGCAAATGGGATCTGACAGTCACTACACTACTGCTTCAGAAAACAGCGAGTACCCAAGAAATTTCGGGGAATCTTCCATCAAAAATATTTAACACAAGCACTGAGTCCCTCACAGAATACAACTAAAACACTTGAATATATTTTTCCTCTGCAATATCTCTTTCCCTGATGGTCCCAGATAAATAGGATGTTACTGTCTACATTACTCATCTCTCAAACCTAAGTTCCACCACACTTTCTTAAAAAATATCTGTTCAAAGTTGCCACTTTAAACAATGAAAACATTTACAAGCTTCCTATGAGCCTATAGTGTTTTAGTCTATGAAAATTAAAAAAAATATGCCTTGCCCCGCAAGCTTCCAAAATTCTCAAATCATTGGCAATAAGTGAAATATTGCTATGACCTTTGGCTTTCATTGGCTCAAAGCACCTGTGTTTTTATTTATTTTTTTAATCCTCATCCGAGGATATGTTTATTAATTTTAGAGAGAGAGGAAGGGAGAGAGTGAGAGAGAGAAAGAAACATTGATGTGAAAGAAAAACATTGATTGGTTGCCTCCTTTACACACCCCAACTGGGAATCAAACCAGCAGCCTAGCTAATGTGTCTTGACCAGTATTTAACCCTGCAACATTTTGGTGCACGGGATGACACTCCAACCAATTAAGCCACTGGGCCAGGGCAAAGCACCTGTGGTTTTGATCTTCATACACCATATTTTCAGTGAGTGCCAAAGAATTAAACATATTTTCTGGAATAAAATAAAGCAAATTTCCAAGTCTCAGGGCTCCTCAGAGGATTAAACACTATTTAAATGACAGGAGAAGTTCGGGCGACTAACCCACTGTCAGACTCCAGAACACTACAGGCGTGAACGGCAGAGGACATGAGGGATGTGCGTGCCTGCCACACAGGTCACCCACCCTCTCTCCCTCACTCCCTCCAGGAAACACCCGCCTTCCAGATGCCCTGAGCCCTGGCAGAAGCAGCTCTTGCCTCCCCGGCCACTCACCTTGCCCAGCCACTGTTGAGCGCAGCTGCCGTGCTCCTGGGTAGCCAAGCCGCGTCTAACCCACAGCGGGGAAGGCTGTGTGTTTGCACATCACTAGAGCCTTCCCCCAGCGACCCTGCCCACTGCCGACCTCCTTGGAAGAGAACAGAACAGTGCTCAGTGCCCACTTTGGAGTTTTTTCCATGGGAAGTTTTCATCACTGAACTACAAAATGTTTCCAAGTGGAAACTGAAAAGGCCTCTAAGCCCTTGCCATTGAAAACTTTTATTGGTCTTGGGCCTCCTTAGGGAATCTCTGCTTTTTAATACTGTTAGAAGAAAATAGACCAGAAAGGGGAGCCCATTGTGTCATCCCTCATCAAAACCTTTTGATGACTACCTAGTTTCTCCATAATAAAGCCTTATTGTCATACGTGAAGTCTGCCATGAGCTAGCTCAAGCCTGACTACCCACCCCATCTTAACTTTCCCCCATCCCACCATACGCCAGGTCCATGTCTATCCTTGAATCTCCTTTCCCCCACAATCTCCCTAAACTCGGATGGTTCTACATTCATTCTTTTTCCTTAGGCTCTCTCTGCTCTTTCTTGCTCACATTGCTTTCTCTCTCTGGGGTGACCACATTCCCAGCTATTTGAATGAATATTCTGTTTCTCGAAGTCAAATTCAAATGCCTTCTCTTTCCTGAACATTTCCCCCAAATCCTTACCCTAACCTTATCCTTACTCTCAGCTCACTTTCTCTCTCCAAAGGCCTTCCCTTAAGGTTACCCGTGTACCTGTCTGTCCTCCTGAAGGAACCCTGCCCACTCCCTTCTGTATCCCCCAGGGCCTGGCTTGGGTCTTGCACAAAACTCACTACATATTAGCATAACTAGGATGGAACCACGCGTCTACAATTCTCAAAGAAAGCCCAGGGAACAGAAAGCTGGAGGGAAATGAAAATCTGTCTACTTTTTACCCCTCCCCACTCTTTCAACACTACCCTTGACATTTTTCCTCATTGCTCTGCCATACAGGCTTCAGCACCAGTGTCCTCTGGCTGAAGCCAGGTGGCAGTGAAGCTTTAATTCGGGTGGCTAGCTAAGGCCACTAGATTCCTGGCAAAGCACGTGGAATTTCAGTAAAGCAGGTAGGAGACTCCAGGGCCATTTTCCAGACCTCAGTGCTGACATTATACTAAGTAAGCTTCCACCTCCCACACACCTTGCTCCCTTACTGCTTCTTCCCTCCCGTGTGGCCAGCATCTTCTGCAGACAGGGTTCAACTGAAAAACTTGGGGGGAGTTATTTAATACTCATGGCAGAAATTGCCCGTTGTTTAGCTTAATATCCATTCTTTACTCCCTTGGTAACAGAAGCTCTGTTTTATCATTGGCCATCCAGAATAAAGACTACATTTCCCAACTTTCCTTGCATGTAACTAAGTTTTGGCCAATGAGTTGTAAGTGGAAGTGGTGTGTGTGAAATTTCCAGAAAGTGTCTTTAAAGCAGGATGTATCCTTCTTTGCTTCTTCCTCCTTCCCTCAGGCTGGAATGCCGGAGGCGTGGCTGAAGCTTAAGCAGCTGCCTTGGACCGTGATGTGGAGGCTAATGCTGAGGATGGCAGAGCAACAAGATGAAAGGAGCTGGGGTCCTGACACTGTGCAATACCTCATAAATTCTGGGTTGTCCATCTCCAAACTTCCTTCAGATGTGAGAGAAGTCTACCTCTATCCTACTTAAGTCATTATTACTTTGGGTTTTTCTATACAACATGCATCAAAATCTAAGCCAAACTGGGACATTTCTGAGCCTTCGTTTCTTTCTATAAAAACTACCAATGTCATAGAGTTGCTCTGAATTTTAAACAAAAAAGCTCTTTTAAAGTGCTCTCCAAGTAGACTATAACCCTGACTGGTGTGGCTCCATTGGTTGAGTATTGTCGCACAAGTCGCGCAAAGCAAGTGTTCACCGGTTCGATTCCCAGTAAAAGTACATGGCTGGGTTGCAGGCCCAGTCCATGACTGGGATGTGTGTGAGAGGCAACTGATGGATGTTTCTTTCACACATTGAAGTTTCTCTCCCTCTTTTACCCTCTCTCTAAAAATAAATAAGTAAAATCTTAACAAAAAAGACTCTGAAAGTCTATTGACCCATGGAAGTGATCAATAGGTATCTTTTCCTACTCCCTTCTTTTAGAGTTGAGGGTTTTGTTGTGAGTTTTACCAGGTGCTTTAACATGGATGTCTTCCCCAGAGTTCTGCACCTGATTCATTCTAACTAACACACATCATCTCGTAAAGTGGAAATAACAACACCTGTGACTTACTCACAACTGCCTCATGCGAGGCAAGCAACATTCTCATTTTACTGAAGAACCCAAGGGTCAAGGAAGTGAAAATCTTGCCGGAAGTTACTCAGATCATCAGTGGCAGTGCTGGGATTCAAATCCAGAGGGGGCTGGCTCTGGAATCCACCTGCTTGACCATACGGCTGCTCCAATTGCAGGAGGCTGGGAAGGCAAGAGGATTTTCCTCCTATTCACCTGCTTCCAGATCTGCCATCACCCAAACCAACACCTGGATCCATTTCCAGGTCTTCTTTATCTCCGTCTCTCCAGGGAGGCAGAGGCTGTGGTCATGCATTTGCATTCCTTAAGTTCTTGAATTTTGTAATAATTGTCGCAAAAAAAGGGCCTTTTTCCTCATAACTGAAACTGGGACTCTGTCCTCTTTCTAGTGATTTTTGACTCCCAGTAAACAGCAAGTTTACTTGTGGTGTCTTCTTACCTGTGAGCCATATGGTTCTTGTTTTAAATGCCTGGCCACAACTATAATGTAAGGATCAACATTTGGACAAATAAACAATATCTATAAACTTTATGTAACAAGATATTAAATGGAAGCTCTGCCGAGGCACCCAAACTCGGTATGTTCACAATCCCAAGTTGAGGGGTCAAATCTCCACATGCATAGTTTTGACAGAAATATCTGAGAGCCTCTTCCATAACTCTCCAACTTCCTCACCACTCAGAGAATACAAAGGGGGAGGAGAAAGGGTTCTCTGAGGAGGATGTTATGCTACATGCCCATCCCCTCTCTTCCCTGAGGGAAGATTCTGCCTCCTCATCCTCCAAAGAGCATCATATGTGACCCCTATAACTGGGGACCAGGGTCTGGGAGACCAATGGACAGGCTGCCTGCTTTGGGAGCTGAGCCAGGAGCCTGCTGCTGTGGCAGGGTTGCCTGCACTCCAAGTTTTGGGGTGTGAGAGTTGTATAGTGTTGGGACCACGAACTGAAAGCAGAGAGATCTCATGGAGAGTCATCCTGGATCTTGGCCTAAGGGCTTCTTGGAGGAAAGACTGCAGCAGTGAGAAGTTGGAGGTAAATGACCAGGTTCTGAAGGAGTGCCAGTAATCCCTCAAAACAGAGATGCCCTGACTTGGGAACACTACCAGGGAGGGGTGCCTGGTGGGAACCTACGAATTGCTCAGGGAAGCATCCCAAGAGATGGATAGCCAGCTTTAGGTGACTGGCAGGCCCTGAAAGGTGAGGCCAGCTTATGACTATCCCTGTTGAAGTGAGACTTTTTCTCACCTGGGGAGAAGTCAACACGACCAACAGCCAGTTCTCCACAGCTGCCTGCAGCCCACAGAGGCCCACTGGGGAAGGAGACAGGTCTGACATCTCATCAGGTTCAGAGTTTTGATTGTTCTCGTGGAGGGGACATGCTCATTGCTGGATGGAGTCAGTACTTGCTACTTAAAATGACCCTAGGATTGTCCCTTACCTGAAAATAAGCAAAATATTCTTGGGGCTTGACGGAGTTCTTGTCCAGGGGCAGGAAAGAATCGCCAAAAGCAAACAGATCATAAAGAAAGCTAAGAGACCACAAATAAAGATGTGTTTAGATTATCTTACTCATCTGCTGGGCAGTACACAGGCAGCTCTTGTTTATGTGTTGATGGCCACACAAGCACAGCTGCATGGTGGCAAACCAGAAGCACAGCAGCCCTCGGGAAGGGCCCCAGTGTCATGTCAGAGGGAGTCACTCTGAGTTTGAGATGACACAAGGAATGTGCCTGGCACGCTCAGGGGAGGAAGCAGATCCTCCCTAGGGGAACATGACTCCACCAATTTTTCCTTTGGACCAAGTTCCTTCCAATTCCCCGACAAGTCCAGCAAGCAACTTCGACAGCTGGTGGTGGCTGGGCCCAGGCTACTTCAAAAGTAGACATGGGACAATCATCCCGAAGCCCCTGACACAGTAATCCTGAGATCATTAAGGGTGATGGCTTGAGACTCACGGAGCTTCACAGTGCCCACTGGGGTCCCTCATGTCAAGCTTTGGAGAGCTTTTCACCTTGGAGGTCAGCTCCTACCTCCTGACTCTGTCAGAGGTGATGGAGACAGGAACCCCTGCTTCTGAACTGCCTTCAGTGAAGGACCTGGAGGAATGGCTGCTCTTCCCAAGTTCCTAGTCCTGATTGCTAACTCTGCCCCAAGGCTATATGACATTTTCCCCCCTGCAGCTCTGGACCTCTGGGCTGCACTACAGCTACCCTGCCAGGCAGCCCCGGGGACTCGCAGGGCCAGGCCAGTGTTAGTAACACATTTGTTTATCTTATCTCAAACAGGGTACGTTTAAAAATTACAAAAATTAAAATAAAAAGAAATCAACTAAGAGAAAGTATCTACACATGGAGGGAGCTACAAAACACAAGGCCGTTTTTCTGGAAAAACCAGCCCCTAGCTAGCTGTGCATGGCTGGGCTGCTAACACGGCTTCTCATCTGAGCTTCTCATTTTACTGCCTGGGAGGCCACACCCCAAGCCCAGTTTTTAGTCCAGAAAGATGGGCAATAGAGTTGCTTGGGAGATAATAGAAATGCAAAGCCTTCTGGGAAGGCAACACTAACCCACAGACACTGGCTGAGGCATCCCAGACACAGGCATCAGTCTCTCAGTTCCTCTCATCTCACAATAGCATTCATTCACTCCACAAACGCCTCCTGAGCACCTACTGTATGCCAGGGCCCAGGGTAGACACTGTGGGTTTGGAGATGTCTCTGCGCCTGCTCAGACTCTGAAGGACAAGACAGTCACATACAGAGAAGTTCTAAGGGAGAATGTGGCAGCTGCCGCCCCCTCCGGGAAGCAGACCCTGAGACAGAGCTGAGCAGGCAGGGTGCCCCTGGGATCACCTGTGGAAGGGACAGGAGGAAGCAAGGTAGACAGAAGGAGATGGCAAGTTGCAATGTAGGCCTGACGACGGCCTCAGGGACACACAGGGAGCTCTGGTGCTAGAAAGGCCCTTCAGACTGAGGTGAGATAATGTCGCCTGCTGTGCTGAGCAGTCATGGGGTGTGGGCCATCAAAAGGGGGCATGATTTGGGCAGTGGGGGCACTTCCTGGGGAGCTGGATGGCACCCCAGCTTGTGGGACAAGTCTTTCAATTAGGGGATCTGGGTGGTGTACTGCAGTGCCCACCACATCACCCCGAGTGCTCTGAGAGTGTGAGGGAGCAAGGAACTGCCCGGAAGAACCATGAAGAATTCACCGAAAAGAGTCTGAGAGGATGAGAAGAGATTTCGGGCAGCACGTGCCCTTGAGATACAGCGCCTACGGGTTACTCTTGCCTGGTGGGCTGGGGAGAGTGTGCTGCGGGGCAGGTGAGAGAACGTAATTCCCTCCTCATCACCATGAAGGCCTGACTTCATCCCCTGTGTGTGAAGCCAGGGAGCTCCAGCTCATTCCATAAACACCACAAGAGCATAAATATGTAGATAAGCAGTAAACTAATGTGGCCAGAAAGATCAAATCATGATCAGCTGGTGAGCAATCCAATACAGCCTTTTAATCAGCAAATATTTAGTCTGTGAATAAACACTCGGACCTGGCTGCCTCACTTCCTTCCGCACCAGTGAGGCTGCAGTATAAGTGGGGGCACGGGCTCATGTTTTAGACCAGAGAGAGCTGAACCCAGCCCCGCCTGTGCTGCTCCTTTTCCGTGTGACCTTAGCCCTGTCACTTCGCCTCTCGGAGCTTCAAGTCCATCATCTGTAAGGCAGAGCTGACGCCCCCTTCCCAGGACTGTGTGGTCTAGTACACTAATGCAGTAAAACCGTGCTGTACATGGTGGACCCCTGGGACCATTTTGCTGCCTTGCACAGCTCACCAAGGCTGCAGGAAGTGACCCCGCCTGCTTTAGAACCATAGCTGATCTCCCTCACTCTTTCATGAAAGACACGGTTACCCCTAGGGCAAACCCAAGGTCATCTTTATGTGTTCAGTCTGTTCAGACAAAGCTGTGACTGGTAATGAACAAAGACTGAGGAATAAGTGGCCTCAGTCTTTTCTCTTCTTGCTAGTCCTGAACTGGGGTGAGAGATGGTTGCTTAGTGACAGTGTTGATTCATCTGTGGAACCATGAGGACCAAGGCCCCCCCTTCCCACCCGTGAAGGAACACCACCACCACCGTGCTAGTCAGAGCTCTTGTCTTTGAGGATGGTTTGCACGCTTGTCCCTAAAAGGAGTTTTATTCTGAGGTAAACTGGGGACATTCCTCTGACGGGAATTACCACTCAGATGAAAGAACCTTGAGAGAGGGGGGTGGGGATTGACAGGAGCAGCAGCTTGGGGCTCCTGCCCACTCTTTTCATGGAGTGAATTATTATGGAACAGAGGCAGGCTGACCAAAGAGAAGCCACACAAACAGGCCTCTGTTTCATGCTTGGCAGGAAGAGCCTGGGACTTCTTTTTCTCTTTTGAAGTCTCTCTAAGTCCCAGCCGTTGTGCTGCGCCCAGGACAGAGAGCTGGGCTCCTGGGCCTCTCCGTGGTGGGGGTGAGGGGATGAGTCAGAGCTCCTTGAAGAGGATGACACCTGTAGTGACCTGTGAGTAAGGAATTTTTGTTTCTGTTGAGCTGGCCTCCCAAACTGTCTGGTGCCCTCCACTCCGAGAAGGGGACACATCATTTATTTATTCCAATTGCTTTTGCAGCAAGGCCTCAACAGTCAGATTTTCCGTAAGACCGAAAGGAATGAGCTGCAGCATTTTAAGAAAGCAGGGTTTCTTCGGTAAGTAGCTTTTCAATTTGAAAAACAATGAAAGAAGTAGAGCCAGTTGGATCAGTCTGGCCAGTTCTAAATTCATTCACAGTGCAAGTTTACAATTAGATAACTCTTTTTAAGAGCAACTAATAGAAGAAATCAACTTTCAGTGAACTTCTAGGTGCAAAAACACCATAAAGCATTTGATCGTGCAATAAAGCCCTGCACTGAAAATAGTAAGATGCAAAGCACCCTGGGAGAGTTGGCCTGGTCCTGGCGCTTTGCTCTCCAGCAGGCATGGGCACCTGGGGTGTTTACATCCTCCCCGAGGAGGATTGTCCCTGACAGACACCAGTCTAATCACTCAGCACCGGGTGAGCTGCAACTGCCCTGAAGTTCACAGTTGCTGCTTGAGCCTTTTTTTTTCTTTTAATGCCCAGCAGCCTGTTACACAAAATCAAAAAATAGTCTGTGTCACAGGGTGATGGGCCTTTTCTAGTTTCCTTCTCCTGCAGTACAGAAATCCAAAATGCCTCCTTGTGGAAGTCCCTCCTCCCCTCCTTGGAAAGACCTCTCTCTCTCTCTCTCTCTCTCAGCCAGAAGAGCCCTGTCATCATACTTCTAAGGGAACTGGAAATGAGGAGGGTGAGGTAGAATGATTTAGCCCCAAAATTTAGACATATATCAACTTGAGGTGTGGAAGGTTTGTAGGCCCACTGTTGAGTCAGCAAACCCTATTAGCCCTCAGGATCCATAACAAGAAAAATCTGAGATCTCCCCCACACCGGCCCCGATCATTGCGGGGAGGAAGGGGGGAGTGCAGGCAACTGCTCTGACTCTTCTGGTTTTAGGGTGCAAGAAATAGATATTTATTCAGGTCAAATCAAAAGAACAGAGGTTCATTATCAAGAGTATAGAAAAAAACAGGAAAAGAAACAGAATATTTAGGAAATGTTCTCAGCAACTTTTTATCTGCTGTTCTCCCTTCTGTCATGCACTTTTCCTCAGCCCAGTCTTACTCCTGCCTCCATCTAGTGCTTACTTTGGGTTTTATCTCCTGCCACCCTCAACTTTGAATGCCATGACCATGGACCCTGCATGGTCCCAGCTTCATCTCTTTCTGGATGTGCCCCTTTTGAGTTCAGCTCCTGGTGCTAACTCATCCTCTCAATATTTTTAGTTGAAAATCCTGGATGAGCTCATCATTTTGAGCTTGGTCACGTCAGACACTGCCAGACAGACTCTCCATGACCCTGGGTCAATGGCCCAGCCCAGGCGTTCCCTGCGGCAGGATGAAGAAGGAGGGAGAGGAAGAGGATCCAGCCTGGCTATGGCAGGCCCTTCAGTGGAAGTATTTGAGGGTACGGTGTTTCATGTAGGTGACCTGTTGGCTCTGGCTGACTGGCCTTTGGCCATCTGGATTGGATAGGCAAGCATCCTGAGAAATTACTCTATTTTGTATGACATCTGTTTCACATTCAAGGAGACAGACACAGACAAACTGTGAAGTAATTTCAGTATTTAGTGAATTGCAGGTATTTGTGAGGGACCAAAACTAAGCAACATGCTGGTTTGGGAGATGACACAAAATTAATAGGCTTAGAGGGTTTCAGCTTTCGATGCAGGCATCCTGGTCCTATGAGAAAGAATTCTCTAGTTCTCCTTTGAATCCAAGGAACTTTGGGTAACTAAGAAGAGCTCTCTCTGGAAAAAGGAGCTCTCGTATACTGCTGGTAGGAATGTAAACTGGTACGGCCATTATGGAAAACAATATGGAGGCTTCTCAGAAAATTCAAAATAGAGCTACCACATGGCCCACCAACACCTCTTCTGGGTGTCTACCTGAGGGGAAAATGTGAGAACGTTTATTTGTAATGATAGATGTACCCTTATGTTCACTGCAATAGTATTCACAGTGGACAAGACATGGAAACAACCGAAGTGTCCTTCAGTAGCTACTGGATAGAGAAGCTGCGGTACATGTAATCTATGGAATACTGCTCATCCATAAGATGAAACACTGCCGTTTGCAACAACACGGATGGACCTTGAGAATACCATGCTAAGCGAGATAAGTCAGATGGAAAAAGTTAAGAACCATATGAGTTCACTCACATGTGGTATAAAACTGAAAGCAACAAATGAACAAGCAAGACAAACAAGCAAACAATAAAAATTCATAGACACAGACGACAGCATGGTGGTTGGCGGAGGGAAAGCAGGGGGAGTGGGGAGAGGGCAAAGGGGTCGAATACGTGGTGACAGAAGGAGATGTGACTTTGGGTGAAGAACACCCAGTGCAATACACAGATGACGTGTTACAGATTTGTACTGTTGAAACCTATGTAACTTTATTAACCAATGCCGCCCCCAATAAATTTAAATGAGAAATAAATAAAGAAGAGCTGTCTTTGGGCCACGGTCAAGGGAGATGGGCTGCCAAAGGCAGGGCTCCAGCACAGCCAGCTGCTGCGCTGGAGGCTGGCGCCGGCGCCCGCTGAGAGGGGGCTGAGGGCCCTCCGCACGCTGCCGTTCCTCCCACCGCCCGTGCGGCACACCTTCCTCGGGTGACTTCGTCCCATCCTGAAGGAAAGTTTCCTTATGACTGCTTGTCCTTTAGAAAAAACACATTTGGGGACTTGAAGTCCCAGTTTCCCTGTAAGAATTACACTCACAATCCTCAGCCTGACCCTAGAAAGGATCGCTGTGCTTTGCAAAGGAGAAAAACCTCATGTGTTTCTCCTCTCAACCCTCTACTCTCCATTCTTCACTTCTGGCACTCAGACACTTCCGTTCTGGTCACCAAGTGTGTGAGGGTTTTTCCCACACACAGCAAGAAATTCTCAGACACCAGCTGGGTGTCCTACAATTTAACTCAATTCTGATGTGCACTACCTGGACACAGTGTCAGACCCCACAGGGAAAAGCTCTGTCTCACACATCAGATGCCAATTTCAAGTCCAGATACCAATCTCAAGACCAATAAGCTATAAATCACAAGTTCCACAATCTCCTCCTCAGATTTAATCAATTTGCTAGGGTGGCTCACAGAACTCAGGACAATAGTTTACTTAGCTAAGAGTTTACTGGTTTATTATAGAAGGATACGATGAAGCATACAGATTAACATCCAGATGGAAGAGATGTGTGAGAGCGAGATGCGTGGGAAGGGACTCGAAGCTTCCGTAGCCTCTCTGAGCTCGCCACTCTCCCAGAACCTCCACGTGTTCAGCAGCCTGGAAGCTCTCCAAACCTTGTACTTTGGGGATTTGTATGAAAGCTTCACCATGGAGGCATGATCAGTCATTAACTGTATTTCCAGCCTCTCTCTCTGCTCTCTGGAGAATGGGGGCGGGGGGGAGGGGGAGGTGAGCTAAAGATTCTAAGTTTGCAATCATGGCTGGGTCTTTTAGTGACCAGCACTCATGTAAGAGCCTCGTTAGAACAAAAAATGCTCCTATCACCCAGGAAATTCCAAGGGACATAGAAACTCTGTGTCAGGAACCAGGGTCAAAGACCCAAAAGTAGATCAAAAAATGCTCCTAGTGCTCTTATCTCTTAGAAGGAAAGTACAAGAGTTTTAGGAGCTCTTTGCCAGGAACCCAGGAAAAGAGACCAACATATATTTTTTTCTATTATCTCACATTGTGCTTCTGACCAACTAGCTATAAATCAGCGATTCCCACAGCACTCTCCTTGGGTTCAGTCATTTGCTAGAGCAGCTCACGGAACTCAGGAAAACAATTTGCTTACTATGTTAACTATGTATCATAAAAGGATGTATCTCATGAACAGCCAGATGGAAGAAATGTGTAGGGCGAAGTACGTGGGAAGAGGCACGGAGCTTCCAGGAACTCTGTAGGTGCACCCCGTCTCCCAGCATCTTCCTGTGCTCACCAACCTGGAAGCTCTCCAAACCCCATCCTTTTGGGATTTTTGGAGGCTTCATTCCATAGGCATGATGGATACAACCATTAACCACTGGTGATTAATTCGCCTCCAGTCCCTCCCCCCTCCCTAATATGGGAGGGACTGAAAATTCCATCCTTCTAATCACATGATTGATTCTCTTGACAACCAGCCGCTGTTGTGGTTATCTAGGGGCTTTCCAAAAGTCATCCCACTAACATAAACTCCAACATAGTCAAAAGGGTTGGTTATGAACAACAAAAGACAACCATTTCCCACTTGTCACTCTGAAGCTGCTTCAGAAACTCAGGACAAAACCCAAATATAATAACAAAAAATGCCTTTACTGCTCTAACCAATTAGGAAATTACAAGAGATTTAGGAGCTGTGAGCCAGGTGTGGACAAACATGAAAATATAAAAATCAAAATTGCACACGCGCCTTGGCAGAAGAGAGAGATCAACAAACTGTAAGGGACTGCCACTCCTGGGGGACCGAGAGTCCTGATCACACAGTGGCCACCTGCCTGGGATGGAGGCGGCGGGTCAGACTCCAGCCAGCCTGAGGAAGGACTGGGCTTCTGCCGGGAGAGGCTCATAATCGGAAGTCCCACTGCCTCAGGGAGCCAGCTCCTTCTCACCAAAGGGCCTTTCATTGAGGAGTGGCTCCTATCTATGTTATTATTATTACTGTTTCTATTGTTTAAAATAATCAGAGCAGCATTTAAACCTCCTTTTCAAAAAATTAATTTTTAAAACATTCATAACTAAATGAGCTCAAGTAATACAACAGCCTTATCATTTGCAGATTTGGGAACTGAGGCTCAGAGAGAATAAGAGCTAGTCTAAGAGGGGAAAAAGTTTTATTTGACTCTCTCAGGGTTCCTGGTTGGGCCTGAAAATTAAACTGACAAAGACAATTAAGGAGAAAAACACACAACTTTACTTAACATAAGTTTTAGATGACATGAAAACTCTGTGAAGAAACAGTTAAACCTGAGTGTTTTGTGCTAGTTTTGGTGGAGAGCGAACAATAGCACTACGACAGCATGAATACGTGTAGTAAATTGGGGGAACTAACAAGGCCTGTTTGTGCAGGCTTTTCTTGGTGTCCCTTCATCCTGGAAATGAGGATGCCCCTTCCCTTCGGGTCAAGTCTCACATGAGGGTTTCACAGCCTGCTTCAGGGGAGAAAAACAGAAGAAAAGTCAGAGAGACTGTCTTCTTATTTCTGCCATTTCCTCCAATTCCTTCCGCTTAGAACACTCACTGCGTCATGGTACATGGTATGAAAGGTGTTACATTGCAGGGCGGTGTGTTCTGAACCCCATCATTTCACATCAAGCCCTAACAGAATCCTGGTATTTGAATCCTGATTTAAGGTCCAGGGCTATACAACTATACTCTTTTATCTCCATTTTATCTGATGCCTAATAGTTCACTACATAAGTTGAAGCTAAAAGCAAAGCCGATAACAGTTTTATTTAAAGGAATACTTCTTTTGACTGTTAACCCATCGTTAAATGACGTTATAAAATTTTCTAAAAAGTGCATAGAACAGCTTCTTACCTCTTATATATCAGAACATGGGACCTGCTATATGAAGAATGGGTATACTGTGGTATACACAGTCATCTGTTTAAGGAGTTAGGATTAAACTCAGGAAACTTTTTGGCACAAATATAGTGTCTTATTTGAAGGAATTTAAAAGAGATGTTCTTTAAAGTTTTACTAAGTTTCTTGGATATATAATAGTGTCTCAAATTATGTTTTAGTAACTTTCTTTTTTTAATTTTTTTATTTACTGATTTTAGAGAGAGATGGGGAAAAAAACAACATTGATTTGTTGTTCCACACATTCATGCACCCATCAGTTGACTCTTGTACGTGCCCTGACCAGGGATCAAACCCACAATGATGGTGCATCGGGACGATGCTCTGACCAGTTGAGCTACCTGGCCAGGGGAGTAACTTCCACTATTACTTAATAAAACACATAGATTCAATATTGCCTTAAAAATAATTTTAATCAAGAAAAAATACACAGCTAACTTCATTTGGACATTTTTAAAGACTCAAGCATTTAAAACTGCTTTAATATATTTCTTTGGATGAGCTCAATGTACGTCCAGATTCCCACATCATTAACTAGCATAAAACAACTTTAAAGCCGATCTTGTTCTTTCATCGAATAAATTACTAAAGCAAATCAATTAACATATTTGCTTTCCTTTCTTATTAAAAATCATGGAAAAATCTTTGATCATAACCAATCAGTACAAAAATAAAGAAGAAATACAATACTTAAAAAACTGCTACATTTCAGTGCTCAGAAGGCCCTTTTGAGGCTTGTGTTCCAGCCTCTTTGCTCCTGAATTATTCTACTCTCTCTCTCTAAGATTAGATGACACTGTAGACACTTAAGAAATCTCATAATCTCACATGGCTAAGAAAATAAACAAAACCCATGCCTGCTGACCATTACCACTGCAACTTGCCATAAAAGAACCTGTATCTCCCCGAAATCTTTGTCAGCAAAAGAATAGTTTAGCTGACAGCTCACATAACCCCAGTAAGAGGGCGTTTTTAATAACTTGTCTGTCAGAGGTGTCCAGAATCCTGGTTACAGAGAGCCACAAATCATAAGGCTTCCAAAAATCACAAATACTGATTGTGTTTAGCAGGGATGCCATCATGGAAAATTTTGAAAAGTAAAGAGCTTTCTCCCTATACATGTTATAAATGCAGAAAGGGCCAAAACCTAAGTGAGGGAATCAGACTGAAATCAGAAAAGATTTTGGCCAATGGCTTGAGTTTCTTGCTTTCTATATATTATTTTTTAAATGGGCTATTTTAATGAAATGAAGTATACAGAAAGGGTACTTATTACTGTTGGTATACAGGTTAATGAATTTTCACAAAGAACACAGCTGTGTAAACTGCACTTAAAACAAACAAACAAAAACTGAGAATATCAGCAGAAGACCCTTTTATTTATTTTTTTTTAAAGATTTTTTTTTTCCTTTTAGATTTTATTTATTTATCTTTAGAGGGGAAGGTAAGGAGAGAGGGAGAGAAACATCAATGTGCGGTTGCCTCTTGTATGTCCCCTGCCGGGAACTGGCCTGGCAACCCAGGCATGTGCCCTGACTGGGAATCTAACCGCGATCCTTCGGTTCGCAGGCCCGCGCTCAATCCACTGAGCTACACCAGCCAGGGCAGCAGAAGACCCTTTTAAACCTCCTCCTGCAGAAGGAAACTACCTGCCGAGCTTGCCTGTTTCTGTGTTTTATATCGAAGGAAGCCTGCAGCATCTACCATTTAGCTTCCTTCACTCGACATGTTTATGAGTGTCACCGTGCTGTTTCATTAGCAGCAGGCCATTCCTTCTGTTGCCATGCATTCCACTGTGTGGAGTACAGCTCAGATTATTCGTTCTGTTACTGATGGACATTTCGTCTATACATAGTGAACCAAAGGTTACTCTGGTTCCGGAAGTTGTTTTTTAAAAAAATCGTGCATTTGAGAGACATACTCAGAGTATTTTTATGCTAACCTAGATGAAGAAAAGGGAGTAGTCATTTCACTTACTTAGATTTCTAACTTTGTTCTGTTCTGCTTCCCCCACCTGCCTGCCCCCCAGACTCAGGAAAAAATTGTGAGTTATGCTTGTGAGAGCGTAACTGTTACAAGAGTTCCAGAACATGAGGGAGAACCTGGGGTCTGCCAGTGTGGACACAGGAATTTGCACCTGTGTGTAACTTCAGAAATGCCTCTGGTTATCGGAACATCCTCTGTCCATATTTCAGAGCAGCTGGGACGCCTCACTGAACCCCAAGTTATTGTGACTTCAGTCCCTAGCAACTCAACCAGTGTGACTATCTGACCACCTCTCACCCCCACTTCTCAAGAAAACTAATCAGGTCCTGGCAGATTTACCTTCCTATTTTCAATATAACTGTGATCAAGACCCTCTCTGGCACATACCTCACCCTTGTTTCCGTTCTCCAAGGACATGGCAATGACCCTGCTTAAGATCTCTTTTTGGAACTGGGAAATGCTGACGGCTCACTAGGATTCCGATAACTCGAGGCAAAGCTGGCTTATTTCCATACAGTCTCTGTTTATCTGGGTGTAATGGTTTAAAATATTCCTAAGTGCAAAATGAAAGTCTTGAAATGTTCCTCTCTGATGACCAGTACATAAATTCAAAGTCCCTTTGGGACATGAGAAAACAGGAGTGCTCACTTGAAGGAGGGAGGCTGGGAGAAGAGAAGGAAGTGCAGTGTTTAGACTCATTGGTTTGCAAAGACTTTGCAAACATTTCCATCAGTATCAAGAACCAGTCTGTGTTTCATTTTTTGGCATGGCTTTGAAGAAATTATATGTATATTCTCAAAGACTTTAGGTATTATTTTATAAAGAATATACTACTGCTAATAAGCACAAATGTACAAGATGATGACTGTAGGCATTTTTTAAAGAATTGAGACTTTTAATTATATTTTTTATTTTTTCTGCCTTGACTACAAATACCTTTTTGTTCTTACAAAAGCAAATACCACCATACAACAAGAAGGCAGCCTTCTATCTATAAGCGAAGGTGGTTTTGTTTCTGAAAGCACATCTGGAAGACAAATTAATGTCCTGTGCTCAAGTTCAAGAACATCCTACTCTCCTGATGAAGTTCATAGGGAGGGCTAAAGAACAAAAAACATGATAATAATATTTAAAATAATTATAATGTTAAAAACAATTTTAAAAATATAATAATAATTATAATGTACTCTATGAATCCTGAAAACAAAAAAAGAAACAGAGCGCTCTCCTTCCTGTCCAAGAGGTTGGTTCTCCAAGCCAACATTTCCAGTTGACTATGTTGCCAGTCACTGCGACTTTAATTAATGCTTTTTCAAAATTAATCTTCACAATGCTCCTACGAGGTAGGCAGTAGCATTCTCCCCATTTTACAGATGAGGAAACAGGGCTTAGAGAAGTTAGCACCTTGCCAAAGTTCCAAGGTGGCGAGTGACCGAGCTAGGACTTGCATCCAGCTGTGGCCCGCAGCCCCGGCCCCGCCCACTGCTCTTTCCCGCCACCCTCACCACACAAGCTGCCTTCAAACGCAGAGGCCCTGCCAGGCCCAGGACAGCCAAAGGGCTAGACTGCTAACTCCAAAGGTCAGGACAACTCCCACTGGATTCATTGAAAATAGTGTAATCTAGTTCTCCACCAATTTAGTGACAATGTCAGTATTAAATTTTGGATTTGGCTTTGCCTCATTTTTCAAGCAGGTGACGTGGAGATAATTTCACTTAGAGAACATGTCCATGGAAGGCCTACCCGTGCTTCCCGGTGCTAGGAAGAGGGAGGATAACAAAATTCGGATCCTACACCAAAACACATAAACACGAGGTGACTGCGTCCGTGACACGGGGCAGATGGTGGTTTTGCCCCTTGAGCCTGCATTTAAGGTGAACACCTGGTCAATCTCCTTAGGGGTCCACAGTGGACGCCTCTTTGACTAAAATGCTAAAGTGAGTTCTTTCCTACCACATGTGAGGTGTTCATGAATAAAACCATCAAAGGGCCGTAGAAGAATGCAAATATTTGTTTCCTGGAAAGATTCATTTCCAAGTTTTCTGAGTGAACTGTAGGATTAATTTTTCCCCTAAAACTTTTACCACATGTATGTACCTCTCTCCTCCCATCTTTCCAGCTAGAGCAGGCTGTGCTAAAATCAAGGTCACACAGATGCTTTGGTAACAGCATGGGGATTTGAACTCTGGCATCAAGATTAGTCTGGCAGCTCCATACAGGGCTGCTCTCCCAATGAGCCAGAAGCCATAGAGCCTGTTCTGGGACCTGCTTACAGAGGGTATATGGTGGTACAGGAGCGTAAAGGGCAAGGAACTGAAACATACATATCATCAATGAAAATGTTTACAAAGAACCTCCTTACTGTGTGTTAGACTCACCAGTAGAGCTGGTGTTTCTATAAGAAGGGGAGGAAGTGACAGGAGCAGGCTTGCACAAAGGAAAAGCCATGTCAGGACACAGCAAGAAAGTGGCCAACTATCTACAAGCCGAGGACAGAAGCCACAGGAAGAACCAAACCTGCTGGTGTCTTGATCTTGGACTTCAAACACCAGAACTGTGAAAGAATAAATTTCTTTGATTTAAGCCACCCATTCTGTGGTATTTTGTATGGCAGTCCGAGCTGACAGATACAACAAGGAGGGCCAGCAGCAAGGGGGCTGCTGAAGACCACTCGTACCTCAGTCCCAGCGGCCCCAGGCTTGCCTGGGCTCAGGGAGGACAGTGGGAGCTGACCAGAGTTGAACCTTAACCAGGCATTTTCACATTGAGCAGGCCCATGCTGAAACAAATGAGCAAAACAAGATAAATAATGAAAAGAGTTGTAGAGACCCATGGACAGTGGACAGTTTTTTTTCTGTGACTTACATGTTTTAATTGCCCTGTTTCCTTGGTGGTTGGTTTTATATGAACAAACATTTGTCTCAGAAAACTCGTTGCTTGAAAACTTATAATCTAAACTATTTGGGGCTTCAGATTGTCAATGTTTTGAAAATAATAGCTATGTCAAGGAAAGGTCAAATTCCACTGAAATGGCAGAGTAAGGACCTCTGAAAACCTTCCCCTAAAACCAGAATGCTGGCGAAACTTGTCAGAGGCAACTTTTTCAGAATCTGGAGATGGATCAAAGGTGTGTGGCCATCTAAGAGTTCAATCAGGAAAAAAGGCTGAATCCCAGTGAGAGCAGCAAGATGTGTGACATTGTGACTTGCTCCATCTTCATTTCCCCTCCCCCGCTGAGCGGTAGCCTTGGTGACCAACAAGCACAGTGAAACCCAGCAGTCTGGCAGCCACTGGACCCTCTTCCCAGGGAACTGTCATTATATGACATATCTGGTGGTTCCTGAACACCCCATTCACAAAGCGATCTTGATTCGAACTGAGTAGGTGCTCCCCCACTGCAGAGAGCCTTTTCCCGGGACATAAGTCAAAGACATCTGAGCTGTCTAAGGAGATGGATCACAGCTGGGTCAAACATCAGGCTAACCAACGAACCTAAAAGAAAAATCTGGGAAAGGAGGTGTCTATAGGGAGCTTTGAAAACCCTCGGCATATTTCTGGGAATCTAGAAGGCTACATACCTGCCCAAGGCTATGCAGAGGCTCAGGAAAGGCCTGAGAAGGCCCTAAGTTCCCACCACTGGCTGGCCTTGAGGCTCTGCATAAGCAGGAAGGGAAGGCTAAGGCAGAGGGGGAGACCGCCTGCCTGAGCGCTGCACAGGGGCCCGAACACTCACACAGAGCTCCACAGCACGGACTGTGAGGCTCGCTGGTACCAAGTTTTAAACAAATTTCTGTCCACTTATTAGCTAACCCCCCGCCCCTGCCAAGCCAAATGAGCAGAGACTTCAGTAGCCACACATGACAAAGTATGCATACTCTACAGAAAATCACTAGGTAAAAAAGCAACAACAAATCCTGAGAGTGGAAAGAATCTAATTCCTGGGGTTATCGCATTATATTTTTTAAACATCCAGTTTTCAACGAAAACTTCTGAAACATGCAGAGAAACAAGAAGGTATGGCCCATACTCAGGGGGAGAAAATCAGTCACTAGAAATTGTCCCTGAGGAAGCCCCAATGTGGGACTTACTAGGCAAAAAGAAAAAAAAAGTTATTTTTAATAGGTTTAAAGGACTAGAGAAAACAACATCCAAAACACTAAAGGAAAGTATGACAAGGCTGTCTTATCAATAAAGAGAAATTACCTTTAAAAAGAACCAAATAGAAATTCTGGAGTTGAAAAGTGTAATGACTGAAATGAAAGATATACTGGAGGAGGAAGGAAAATCCATGAAGAAAGGAAATCCCCCGCTGAGGATGCTCTCTTTGCTCATTCCTCGACGCACAGCAGCCGGGAGAGCCAACCAGGTGGCTGTGTCCCCTAACGGCACTGGTCGCCCTGAGCAGTGCCCAGCAGCTCACTTTGGATTAACGGACGGCCTATTACGTGTCAGGCACTGTCTGATGTCACAAAATAGAGAAACGGAGGTTTGGCTGGATCTGTCTTAATGAAGAGCTGCCCTCGTGGGCCTGTAACTCCTAGCAAGCTCTCTCTTTCAGGCATTTCCATTTCCTAATAACTCAGGTCTCTCTGGACAGTCTCTCCCACTAACCATCTTCACACCTAGCCTGACTTACCTGTTCATTGAGCACCTGTGTGCTGTGCCATGTGTTGGAGACACAGTGAGGAACACGGCAGAAGCAAGAATGGGCATGTAATGTGCAATGTCACACAGGGTAGGTAACATGATGTCAGGGGATGAGTGTCCCAAGAAGAAAAACAAAACCAGCCTAGAGGGCGGGGTGCTTTGAAGAAAGGTGCCAGGAAAGAGCTCTGGGAGGGTGTCATATGAACAGAAACCTAAATAAAATGCAAAGGCCGGAGAAGGAGAGTTCTAGGAGGAGGGAGCAGCTACAAAAGCTGAGGTGAGAATGGGCTGCGCCTGAAGGGTTAGTAAGAAAGGCGAGTGTGAGTGCAGGCTCTTCTCTCAGCATGCACCTCGGATTCACCCTGCCCTTCTGTGCCTTCCACCACACCCCATATCCTCACTTGTAGCCCTCATATTTATGGGTTTTTTTTAGGAATTTTCTTTGTTCTTCTTGCCCTAAGTCTGTCCCACAGGATTCATCCTAAACTCCTAAACCCTAAACCGCTGGAATAATTTGTCCAGAGAGATTTCATCACATCACCTCACAATCAAGGAGCTCCAATGGTTCCCTACTGCAGCTGAGTCCTTCGGTCCCTCTGCGAGCATTTACGGGACTCCTGGTACGTCTCACACTCCTGTGAGCACTGTGCACGTACTTACGCACAACAAACACCAGGTTCCTGCTCTCTCAGAGCCTACGTTCTTGAGGAATAAGACAGACACCACACAAATGAACAAACAAATGTCAGAGTAAGTTCACATGATGATAAGTGCCAAGGAGATAACTTAGAGAAAGGGAGACAGCGGCGGTAACCTAAGGTGCACTGAGATGGTCTAGAAAATCTGGGGTCTATTCCAGGAATGGACTGGCAGGACCCTCACATGGGGCCTTTCACAGGCTGGCTGCCCACAGCCCCTCCTTTGGGAAGTCTCCCCAGCACAGCAGGGAAGCAGGCCACATCTCCTCTGAGTGACTAAAGCACAGGTCCATACTTTTATTTGAGTGCTTGTCAAAGAGTCAAGTTTGTCTTCCTCCAAAAGATGATGAATGCAAGCAGTACAAGAACCCCACCTAACTCGTATTAGGCTACCTGGAGTGCTGTCCATCCGTGAAAACTATCTGTGGGATGGAACCGAATCTCAGTGTCCTGATCTAGCAGGTGCAGTCACCCACTGCTGCGCAATAACCCAGCCTTCACTCACGCTCCCGGGTTTGGTTAAGCCAGCATCGTGGCTGCTCCTGTCGGCTTCTGGGTAAAACTGGGCAAAGTGCACAAACTTTCATAAGTCAATGTCAACATGAATATAAAATTCTGAGCACAAGCTATTGTTTGCCTAGTTAGCATAACTTTCAAGAGTGGACATGTTTTAACTTCTGGATTAAAACTGTCGATAGTTCGAACTTTTGAAATTGATGTTGACATGGCAGTGACTTGTGAAAAATGCTACTTGATTTAGCAGTTTTATTTAAAGATGCTTTTATAAGACTGTCACTGATCTAGCCCTTCAATTAATATTATTAATAACTAATATGTTAGGCACTTCTGTGTACCAGGTACCGTACATATTCCTGGGTATACCAGGGAGAATAAAATATACACTTTCGGTTGCCCTTGTGAAGTTTGCAGTCTTGTCAGGGATACGGGTAAGAAACAAGAAAACAAACGCATGTATAATCACTGCCGATGATACTTGCTACTGAAGAAACAAACAGCACACAGGAGAACAAGTAACAGAGAACTTTGCACAACGTTATCAGGGAGCACATTCAAACCTTGACTCAGCTGTGCGGAGAAGGGATGATCACACAGCCCTTAACACATTCTAAACGGTTTACTCAGTTCTGAAGGGTGGTTTCCAGTGTCCTGTGGCCATTCCATTTTTCTACTTTCTTATAAAAAAGCTTTGTCCTCCCATTGATTAGAACTCACTGTGTGTTTATAGTCTATTATGTGGTTGTGGAGTAAGCATACCGTGTTTTTGGACTATAAGACACGCCCCCCAATTTGGGAGGAATAATGGTTGTTAATGCCACTGTTAAATTCTGTTTACATTTACATTGGTGAAATATTATGTTATTCGTGTTATTAAATATTTTACCACGTTTTTTGCTTCAAAATTTTTCCCCTATTTTCCTCCTCTAAAACCTAGGTGTGTCTTATGGCCCGAAAAACACAGCACTTTCCAAGGAGATTCTTGATCATTCATTTAACTGGTTACAAGACAGCATTTGTGGTTGTGTTTACTGATGACATTGTTCCCTCTGATTAGTTCCAAGTGTGCAGCTTTGTGTGGGCTCACTTCGGTCCAGTCCCACAGCCACACATCAGAAGCCCTTCCGGTCGGCAGTTCATCTGGTTAGAACATGGTACCTGCGGAATGTCTGGGGGGCATTCAGAGTGGAGCCTGGTAACCTGTCATTACCCCCACCCCCACCCACCACAGGCCTCACTCCACCCTAGACCAGAGACTTCACAGATTCGTGCTATAGGCCCTGTGGGGGACCGTGGGAAAATGCAGAGTAATTAGGGAGTAATTAGGGCAGATTCTTCACGCCCTCACAGAGAGAGTTACAGGAATGCTTAGGAGTTCAATTAGAGGGTTCATTCTGAAACAGCAACCCTAATCCTCTGAGAAGCAGGACCAAGAACACACATCAGCATAAGAAGCACAAAGCAGCTGCTAATGGCTGTGCCTGGCACACCCAGCCCAGCCAGCCAGGGAAGGTGTTGTAAATCCCAGGGACTACAAACAAATGCGGGGCGTCCCGCCCTGCATTCCTGAAGGAAATGTGTAAATAGTAATAAAGAGAAGGGCAGTCAGATAGTCACAGGACAGGAGTTTTTCACACAGATTACTGACCTGGTTTTAAGCAATTTGAGATACCAGGAGCCACTAGCAAAGAAACGCATCAAGGATTGCTGGACAGCTGTTAATTTATGATTTATCAAATAAAACCAATGTGTGCCTACTCTGGGCCTGCCACAGATGAGAAATGATAAGAAAAGCAATACAGGAGTCAGGCAGGGACACCCCAAGTGGGGCTGAGTGACTTAGCTGAGTGGCCAATGAATTTCTGTTCAGACAAGTTATTTACCACTGGGGAAAACAATCACTCGATTCTAAGATGGAACGCAAACAAGGACTTTATATGTAAAACTATCATTGTTATGAGAGCCTGTAATTCCCATAAGCATTTCACACCAAGGTTGGATTTTTCCTTTATTCATTCACCAAAATGTGTTGAGCAACTACGATGTGGCAGCTACTGTTGCTGCTGGGTCTGCAGTGCCTCAGAAGGAAACAAAGGAAGTGCCTCACAGACCTCACAATGCATTGGTTCGGGAAGAGGGGTTTGGGGGAGACAGGAAATAAACCAATAAACAAGCAAGTGCTATGAAAAGCGCTAAAGCGGGTAATAGGGAGGTGCAGGGTGATGAGAACCGGGCCTTAAGAGACACCCTATTTAAGGGCTATTATATCCAGTGGTCAAGGAAGGCCACTCTGATAAGTGACCTTAGTGCAGAAAGTGCAGGGAAATGTGGGAGAGAAGGTTATAGGCAGAAGAGGAGAAGTGAGTGCAAAGTCCCTGGGACAGGACTGTGCTTGCCAAGGAATAGCAACAGGATCACCTGGCTGAGCAAATGGAGAAGAGATTAGAAGGAAAGGGACCGGGGATCTAGGCAGAGGCCAGATCCAGTGGGGCCTTGTAGGCTATGAAAGGACTGGGGTGGCCGCTGTGGAAAGCAGAGACGTGATGGTATCTAACGTAGACGTTAAAGAGATCTCTCTGGCTGTGTGTGCAAAATAGAGTGAAAGCTGGAATATCCCAGGGAGGAGACTAGGGTGATAGACTATTAGTACATCATTAACATGAGCTTCATCAGCCACACCGGGAAGCCCAGACCAAGGTGAATTAAAAACGAGCTCCCTGCATCACCCTGGCTGGTGTGGCTCAGTGGATCGAGCACTGGCCTGCAAACCAAAGGGTTGCCAGATTGATTCCCAGTCAGGGCTCATGTCTGGGTTGCAGGCCAGGTCCCCAGTAGGAGGTGGGTGAGAGGCCACCACACACTGATGTTTCTCCCTGCTCTTTCTCCTCCCCTTCCCCTCTCTCTAGAAATAAATAAATAATCTTTTTTAAAAAGATGAGTTCCTTGAGTCAAATTATAAAGCCATAGCATTTCAATTAATCAGAAAGTTTGGGGGATGAAACAGTCTTATGACTGCACTGCCCAGTATATCAGCCACTAGCCACAGGTGTCTCCTGAGAACTTGAAATGCAGCTAGTCTGAACTGAGATGTTCTATAAGTCCAAATTACATTGAGTTCTGAGAACATAGTACTAAGAACAAAAACCAGAATGTGGAATATATCATTAATACTTTTACACTGATTATATATTGAAATAATAATGCACTGATATATTGGGTTAGGTAAAACAGACTCATTTTCTCTCCTCAGAACTTTTATTACATACAGCATGTGTGTGCATTTTATTCAATATTGTATTGTTTTCCAGCAAAAGCCTAACTTCAATAAGATGACCAGGGCTTATATTTCTTTCCTTATACACTACAGGTCCCAGTAGCCTGTTAGTCATATCCTACGTGCTTTGAAAATGCTTGACCTTGTATTGAAAGGAAGGTCGTGAATGCCAAGCTGCTGGCAAGCTGCTCACAGAATTATTGAGAACCAGTTCATCTTAACACAATCATTCGGGGAGAAACCGGTTGCAATAAAAAGAATAACACGGCTTCTCTTCTCAAAGGAGTTAACTTGGCAAAGTAATGGTAAAGGGAAGCAATCACACTTTTAAGATAGGACATTTTCCAAATGAAGTCAAAGCCTTTGGTAACAGGCTCTTTTTTTTTCTCCTGCTACCTCTGGTCCCCACCACCTGCTGCTGCCGGTCCCTGTGAGAGAGTTTAGTGCTGTCCGTGATGGGGGCACCAGGCTCGCCCTAGGGTTTATGGAACTCAGACGTCAGGACTAAGGGGTATCTTCACAACAGGGAGGAGGCAAGTGCTCATCAGGACTGAAAAAACATACTCTTGAAATGAGTTTCTTTTCACCTGTTTTCCTCCATATTTTACATTTTACTAGAACATGATGAAAGTAGATAAAAAAATTGTTTACTTTTACTTTTTAAAATGTGGTTGCTAGAAAATTTTAAATCACATATGTAACTCACACTTGTGGCTAACACTGTATATCAATTGGCCAGCACTGGTATTACAAACTGAATTATACAAAGAAATCCTTTGTTATTTCAAGACTTACTGAAAATTTTTCTAACATGCATTGTCTGTCTTCAGATTTTAATAAATGAAATTATGCAAACATAGTTAATGTAACTGAATTCAGTTAATATGTGTCAGTGACTGCATCGCTAAAGCTTCGTTCTGAACATTTCTCGGAAGCCCCATGGTCGTGAAGATAGTGAAATTGTTCTTCCATGCTGGCTTTGTCCTTGCAGGGGCCCCTGGCCTGCGGTCCTCAGCTTCACAGGTTCAGAACACGCAGTTGGTAAATTTCCCAGCTGAGATCTTAGGGATACTTTCTTCACAACTTGGTTTGAGAACAGTGACTTTCCAAGAAGAACAGGTTTTTCTGGGTCATTCTGGCTGGTATCTTGCTAATCCATGTTTTCACCTCCCTAATTTGTATATGTCTTGGGTTGGACCCCAAACCTAGACAGGACAGGGAAAGCTCCTGGGTGGACTCACCACACCAGGTCTGGAAGGCTCGAAAGTCGATGGATTCACACAAGTGAGGCTACGGTATAGAAATGCACTGGGAGGCCTCACAGAGACAGCCACTAACGTGATTACCTCAGGCCGCCTCTCCCAATCCTAAGGAGACTTTCCAACAACTCCTTTCCCAGGAACACCAAACGCCTGGGAAACAAGTCGAACTGTTCAAGTTTACTAGGGGTGGCCATACACACTTAAAGGGCAACTCAGCCTTTTAGGAAGGCTAATTTCTTCCTAATTTATAGGAAGAAACAAATTGTTGGGGATCAGAACAGTTGGGTCACACAGTCCCTTTGCTCTGCTCCCTGTGAGAGAGGCTGCTGTGCTTGGGAGAGCAGTCCATCAGAATTCGGAGGTTGCTCGTTAGGGAAAGACAGGGACCAGGGGAGATAGAAGGGCATCCCAAACCTTTGTAAAAAGGGAAAAATAGACACCCTCTGAAGAGTTAAACTATCGAGTCAAATCACCCAAGTGATCAGAGAGGAGCCATTTGTACAGGTAAACTTGGAGTGAACACTCAAGATCTACTCACGTTCTATATGCGTGTCTAATCTAAGAGTCAGTAAGAGAATGATTCCAGAGCAAGATTTGCTTGAAGTATTAGCATATTTCATGGAGGAATGTGCTAATAACCCACAGAAGTAGAAAAGAAGTGTTTCAGAAACAAACTTTAGCACATTCCACGACACTAGAGGGTGTCCTGAGTGGAGGTGGTCTGGAAGCCAATGAGAGCTTAGAATTCCCAGCTGTGGAGAAGGATGCATCCAGCTGTCGAAGCCTGGGCCACCCAACAGCTGCGCCCTAGAACTGGGTTCCCTGGTTCTGAATCCAGTATCTGTAAATTGATACTTTGGCCGCCTGTGCAACTTTTCAATGGAAAAGACCGTGCCAGTGAGCTCAGTTTGATTATCTAGTCTGCCTACAAGTTATACTTTTCCAGCCTGGTAAATTCATTGGACTTATGGTTGGAGATAGTTATCTCTCATGGGATTTTTTTAAAGCATGGAATTCATTCACAGAATGAAGCACACAAATGAATTGTGTTTCCAAGGCTACAAGACTTACCCAAGCGGCATATTCACTAAGTCCAGCTAGTGTATTCCTTCTATTGAGAGCCCTCTGTGTTACCAAATTGCACTGCCTTCCAATACATTCTTCAACAATGAGAACAAAGAATCATGTTCTAATCTGGCTAAGATGCCCAGCTTGGAATCTGCAAGTCCAATCAGCTAATCACAGTCCTACACTTTGGAGAGTTTTGTAGACTGCTCGTGTGGAGAAGGGAAAAACAGTGAGCTGAAGAAGTTCCACTCAGAAGAGCGAGAGTGCTTAATGGACAGATTGCAGAACTAAAAAGGCTCAGCTGAGCGCTGTCTATTTTATTTCCATTTTGAGCACAGCCCACGAGAGTAAACAGGTAACCACACATGTTCTATAAGGCTAATCGATAAAACCTACAGACCAAGGAAGAAAGCTGAAAAGAGACGCTAAGTATATTGATCACATCTATTCTAAATAAGGGTGATTTTGCTTGGGTCCTCATGGTATTCTCGGTAGAAAGTTCTGTGCCTCTTCACCTCAGAATATCTCAGTCCTTAAAGCCTCGGCAGCTCATTAGAACAGCTGTGCTCCAGATTCTTCCTAACCATGATTTTCCACTCTATGCAAACCAGCACTCAGTAGGGTGGTTTAAGGTGAGGACTCCTCCTCCCCATATTCCCCATTCATCTACCTAGGTTTGCTTTCTAGAAGATCATCTTGTGAATTGATTGGCTTACATTTTTCCTGTTAAGTAGTTAAAACAATGACTAAAAATATTTAACAGAATAATTAAATAAAATTAAGTTAATGGTATGGTTTTAGTTTGTCCATTACCCCAAACGGCAGAAATCAGTTCCTTTCAACAGAGCTCATAGCACTCTGATGAGAGTTTGTTGATATGGTGCCCTCCAGCTTAGAGTTCAGTCAGGCGGGAACTTAGGCTACATCTCATAATGGAAAACACCAGTCTAGACCCTCAAGGTCAGACATTCAGGACCTGTGTTCCCGTCAGCACCATCCAATATTTGCCAGGTCTGAGCTCAGAGCTATGCAAAGGTAAGTATTCTTAATCTCTTCCTTTTCATATCCTACTTTCAAAGACTAAGCCATCAAACGTGTTTAATAAACAGGCAAGATGAGTAAACAGAAAAGAAATAAATTAGGGAGATTGATATTTTAGTAGAAACATCTGCCCTGACCTGGTGGCTCAGTTGGTTGGAGCTTTGTCCCGTACACTGAAAGGATGTGGGTTTGATTTCTGGTCAGGGCACATACCTAGGTTTTGGGTTCAATCCCTGGTCAGGGCACATGCGGTATGCAGCTGATAGATGCTTCTCTTCTCTTCTCTCTCACATGCGCTCTCTCTCTCCCTGCTCCCTCCCTCACTTTCTCCCCCTTTCTCTCTCTCTAAAAGCAATTTAAAAATGTCCCAGGGTGAAGATTTAGAAAAAAAGAAAACAGTTATTGTGTTCCTGCAAATGTCTTATGTTCTGGGTTACTTCTGAACATCCCTGGAACTGGAAGGACGTGGGCTTTGAGCTCTTATAGACCTTATAGAACAGGAGTCACATTACATACTAGTGAGCTGACAAGACAGAAGAGCCAGCTTTCAATAGCCAGGTCTTAGATTTCTAAATGCTGGCTGGGGCCGACAGACAAGCCTTTTTCTCTGAGGCAACAACCTCATGTAAAGCCTTATTTCCATTTCATGTCAGAAAAAAATTAAGATTAAAGAAATGAAATAATTTTCCCAAATTTACACAGCTTAGGAGATGCAAAGCTGGGATTCAAACCCAAAGGTCATGCTCTTTCCAATGAGCCTCATCAACCCAAACCTGCAGCCCTGAGTCATCTGCCAGGTGTCTGGGGATACCCATCCTGAACCTGGTTTTGGATGCACACGGGCATCCATGACTGAGGGGGGAAATGGCTTTGGCACAGGTACTAGGTGGCCTAGCATTGAGTGAGTGACAAGTCAAGTACCATAGCTACGTCCAGGCTTGGAAGGCAAGCAAAACCATTGTCAAGGGGGCGATCCAATCTCTTCAATCAGGGACATCTTAAATAATTGCTCCAAAAGGAGTAGAAATTAAATGTTCTTTAGCATGCAAAGAGTATCTGGATGAATGTTAATTCGTGACATAATGCACTTATACCTTACCAGCCATTCCAGGATTTCAGAGATCTTTCACAAACAATTGATTATGACATTACTTATGAAGTAGGTGCTTCATTCCCCGGGGCCGTCAGAAGGAAATTGAGGAGCTCACCTGAAGTCAGCAGTAGTATTTGCAAGTTTTATCTATTAAAGTCTAGTCGGAAACCAGAAATCTCTCTAGGTTTCTCAAACAGAGTGGATTTATTCCAGACAACTGGTTACAGAAGGAATGAAAGAACTGAGAAACCAAAGAGGATGCAGGGGAGCAATCTCAAGAGGAACAAAACAGATATCCGCTACGCTCCCCAGGGATGGAGGGGCAACAGGGATGCTGCCAGGTCCCAGGGTAGGACTGCCTCGCTGGGTCCATGGATGAGGAGAGGCCAACAATGGGCATGCTGACCAAAGTGAGGGCTGGAGATGGAGAGAAATACCCTGGCTTCTCCCTTCCTCTTACCCTCCAGTCTTGTACCAGTTCCTCTTCCCAATGACTGAACTTAGAAGCTGGAGGACAAGGGAGCCTGGGAAATGCATTTTCCTGTCCCATAGGGCTCGACAGAAGAGGACCAATGCTGAATCTAAGGGCAAATACCCACTATGCACAAATCAACGACGTGCTGGCAAACAAGGCCACAAATGTGGCGATGGGTGGGATGGGTGGAGAAAAGAGAGATGGAAAGTATTACTGTAGGCCATTGATTAAAGGGGTAGGTAGCATGCAAAGGCTTTCTTCTGCTCATCCCCCACAAAAGAGATTATCAAATATAGTGCTTTTAGGAAAGTGAGGAGGAAGGCCATAATAATCAGCTACAATCCAGGAAGCATCAACTCCAAGGAAGTATTAAAGAACAACGCATGCTTGCTTTGCAAACACTTTATTATAATAAAGCTGGTCTAGAAGGATGCAGATTGAAGGCAGCAGCTGACTGAGGTGAAGCAGCCAAGTCAGGGCAGAGGCAGCCCCAGCTCTAGAGGAGGGTGGGAGGCGGTACACTGGCACCCCCACGCATCCAAGTCCAGGATGATGGAGGGCACTGCGCAGGCTGCCCCTACCTGAGGCCCTCCTGTCCCTGGGGTGGGCAGTCATCACTTATTCACTTATTTCACAGACATTCACTGAACTCCTACTATGCACCTCTGCAGTGTACCAGGCACTATTCCGAGCACTGCAGATAAAACACAGCTAGTAGGAACATCCAACCCCTTGTATAAGGCAAAGCAGTACAGTCCACCCCATCTGGAGGAGAGGGAGATAAGGTGTGTCCTGGCAGGGTGTAGGAAGAGAGAATACTCACCCTCCTTCTGTTATTCCTAGTTCTGGGAGACACATTTATGGCAGTTAAACGTGCAATAGGGACAGACATATCTGCTGCATTAATAGAGATATTAGTATTAAGAACAATGATATTTCCCCTAGTTCAACTCAGTAAATATTTATTGTGTGACAATTCAATGCCTAGAACTGGAGCTACAGCAATAAAGATTTTCTTTAAAAGCACTAGCCCTGCCCTCAGCATCGCAGGAATGGCCAATTCATCAAATTTCAAATCTGGAAATTGCTGATAGAGACCTGAGTCCTCCACAGGTTCAGGCAGAGGGTGGAGAGTGATTCCCCACCCGGGCTGAGGAGTGGGGGTACCGGTCAGGGCCAAGTGAAGACAACCTGAGGAAGCTGCCACCCTCCGTGACCATGTCTGCAGGCTGACTTTCAACAAAGAAGACCCTTTTTGATTTTGCCTGACATAAAGATGTTTAGTGCTCTCTTTAGCAGTATATACAGTAGAACAACAGAAGGTTAGCATGAAGCATTTTTATATTTTTTTAAAGATTTTTTAAAATTTATTTTTAGAGAGGGGAAGGGAAAAAAAAAAGAGATGAAGAGAAACATCAATGTTGCTCTCATATACCCCCTACTGGGGACCTGGCCCTGCAACCTAGGCATGTGCCCTGACTAGGAATCAAACTGACAACCCTCTGATTCACAGGACAACACTCAGTCCACTGAGCCACAAAAAATATGAAAAAAATTCATATTTTTGTGAATAGGTGAAGCACAGAGGACTTTCAGGATCTATGTGATGCCCTAATAATGGACACACGTCCTTACACATTTGTCCAAACCCACGGAATGTGCAACTCAGGAGTGAACGGGGATGTGATGGGGACGGCAGTGCGTGTGTGGAATGCAGGAAGCGCATGGGAAATCTTTGTACCTTCCACTCAATTTTGCCATAAACCTAAAACTGCTCTTAAAAAAAGTATTAATTTTAAAAGAATGACCAAAAAAAAAAATACAATGTTTCAGCAAGACAGCAGCTGAGTAAACTGCCTAGAATAGCCAGCCAGACAGGATTCAGGCCCCTGAGCGTCTCCGCAGGGGGCCCGAGGCAGTTGCACCCAGAGGCCTCACAGTCTCTCTCTCTCTCTCTCTCTCTCTTTCTCTCTCTCCCTCTCTCCCTCTCTCTCCCCGTCCACTGAAAGCAGCAGGGACGGGGACCCCAGTATGTTTTAGTCTAATTTGCTCCTTTATAATAAAGATGTGCAGGAAACATCTAAGTAATTTACTAGTCCAGTACTATAATTAACTTTTTGATTGTTAGTAATTAGGGGAAAAGATACGTCTGATCCGAACAAATTTCTTACATTGTTAATCTTTTTTTTAATGTTTCTTCTGGGTTCCTAAAGAAAAATTTGTTATTCAAGATACTGTTTCTCTTGCTGTTATGCTCAAAACTGAATTCTTGGGAAAGTACTGTTGTGTCTTAAAGGTAAAGTTGCAGCTCTGTTTCATAACAGAGAATAAGTCATGACCTTGTGTGCCCTGCCCCTGTGTATCCTCGGTGTCCGTAGATAGAATGTCTGCTTCCCGGAATCTCTGTTAGCCTTGAAAGTTAAATTTTTAAGCATAATCAGGGCCTCAGTTATCCAAGGGTGGATCTGTTTACTCAGCTACAGAGAATTGGGTATCATGTAGCAATTTCAACGAAACTCTCCATCTGTTTTCCAGAAAAGATAAGGGCTGCTGGAGTCCTGCGGGGATTTCCCCACCCTGCACAGCCTGCAGCATAGTGAGATTGCCTACCATGCTCTCTCCTTTATTCTGGCCCATCTAACCCTGAGGCTTCCCGCTGCCTCATTTTAAGTGAGTTTGTCTGGAGAAGAAGTTAACCTACCCTGATCCGCTCTTAATCAGCATTTTGACCACGACATTAACCTAAGGATTCTAGTCACTTTTGTTAAAAAGAAACAACAGGCCTCAAATGGAATCACTTAGGCTAAACCCCACGTCAGCAAACCAAGACTTAATACCTAACCTAATCACAGCTTCAGCTTCTCCCAGGAATGTAATCCAAACCAGTCTTTCTGGACTTTCCTGGCCAGCGCCAGACTTAGCAGGTCAACCTGCCTGATGGACCCCTGCTTTCCTCCAAAGGAAGGTGGCCTTGCCTAAAATAATCTTTTGTTTATGACTTGCTTGTCCTACCCCATTTCTGCCCTTAAAAACCTCTTCTTCAGCTCTTTGGAGTCCTTTCTGTTTCCTAGATGGGTTGCTGCCTAATTCATGAATCATTGCATAAAGCCAATTTAATACTCAAATTTACCCAGTTGAGTTTTGTTTTTTAACAGTTTTAGCACCTAGAGACATCAGTGAGGCTTTAGGGTTTTTCTACAAGATCAGAACAGTGTCACTATTGTCATTGACCAGGGCAACCAAGTCAGAACATCACACATAAACCCAACAATTCTCTGGGGCTGAACTTGAAGGTTGGGTGGATTTTGTTTTGTTTGCTGCTTTGGCTTGTTGATTCAAGCAGCCCACGCAGTTTAACAGGTATAGGAGGGCAAGGTCAGCTCCAGGACCTGCCTTTCTCAGCGTTAACTTTAAAAGATGTTATATCAAGGTTCATGCCTCAAGAATTAATGAAGTGAGCTGTCAAAGCAAGCTGGATCCACCCTTGGAGAGAATAAGAGAATAGACAATACAAGAAAAACCTAAAATGAACATAAGAGCTTCCACACATTCCCACCGACCACCTACCATGGAAGACGAATGAGAAAATAGGTTCTGAGAACAGACTGACGGTTGCTGGTGGGGAGGGAGGGCATCAGGGGCTGGGTGAGAATGGTGAAGGAATAAGAAGCACAAATTGGTAGTTACAGAATAGGCACAGGTTAGAGCTGATAATATTGTAATGACAGTATTATTCAGTATGTACGGTGCCAGGGGGGTACTTGAAATATGAGGGAAAACACTTCATAAAGTATATGATTGTCCAATCACTATGCCACAGATGGCAAATGAATCCAGCCCTCCACCTTGTTTTATCCGGCCCGGCACCTTGTTTCTACCCAGCAGCAGCATCAAGCTCCTTGCCCTGATTTAAGGAGCACTTACATTTACAGAGTCCTAAAACGACATTCGGCCCTTTGAAGGCAACCACGAGGCTGATGTGGCCCCCGGTGAAAATGAGTTTGATACCCCTGCACTATGCTCTACACCTGAAACTAGTACAAAATAATGTTGACCGTACACTGTAATTAAAAAATAAAATTTAAAAAAATAAAAAGAAAATAGGCTCTGGAATTTTATTTAAAGCCATACAACCATTTTTTGTTTCGTTTTGTTTTTTGTAAAGACACCTTTTTTTTCTAGTTTTCAAAGTCTGGGTTGTCATTATGACATATTTACAATAATTCAAGTTAGCCAGATGCGACTGCAGAGATAAAGTGGCTCCCCACCCAGAACTGGTGACCCCTTTCCCGGGCCTCTGCGGCAGTTTTGTTTTACTCAAGTCACAGACTTAGCACGGCGTCTCCTGTATTATCCCACATATTTCTGCCTTTCTCACCAAGACCCCTTGAGGGCAGCGGGAACATCTTGATCTTTCTGGTGTCCCCGGGGCCCCCACCCAGGGCTGAAGCATACTGAGCGCTCAGGGCGAGGTGCTGGCAGTTTGGCTCATGGTCAAGTGCACATGCTCTGGAACCACATGACCTGCTTTGAGCCCCAGCTCTGCCACATCGCAGTGTTTTCTCACAGGGGAAATCATAGTATCTGCTCCCCAGGAATGTCGTGAGAAGTAAGTTAGATAATCTGTGTAGATAGTAAACACTCAAAACATTGAAGGTGTGCCCTGGCTGGTGTGGCTCAGTGGACTGAGTGTTGGCCTGTGAATCAAAGGGTCACTGGTTTGATTCCCAGCTGGGGCACTTGCCTGGGTTGCAGGGCAGGTCCCCAGTAGCGGACACACGATAGGCAACCACACGTTGATGTTTCCCTCCATCTCTTTCTCCCTCCCTTCCCCTCTCTCTAAAAATAAATAAATCTAGACAGAAATGTTTATTGATACTGATAAAACAGTATACTGGCCAAGAGAAACCCACTCATTTAGACTGCATCGAGAGGAACTTGGGAAGCGGGAATGTCAGGAAGTGGGTACTGGGGGAAAACCACCATTACTTGTCCACCATCACCACGAAGGCTTTGAAGAACTGAGGTCTCAGGAGCTCTTGGTTGAAGGGAGAATCTGGCGAATTTACCTGGAAGAGTCTCAGAGGCGAGTAGGAGAATCCCAGAAAATTGCTCTGTGCCTTCCTCTCTGACTTGCCCCTCTCAAGTTCTCTCCTTCCCACCGCACTTGCCAGAACAGCACATCCCTGATGAACTTGGAAAGGGATAAACGCTGAGGAACAAGGGCAGAGCCCGTCATGCAACCAGCTGCCACCTAGCCTTCCCCTAGCACATCAGCCATCCTGTCCCCGATGTGTGATGTGCCCTACAGGTGTACCTGCTTCAGTTATTCTGCCCTGAGAGCAGTGCATTCACTGTGCACCGACCGCATGGCCTGGTCTCGGTAACAAAGGACAGTGACTGGGCTGCAGCAACCACTGTTACTGCACGTGCTAATGCTGAACTGAAGTAAACACACTTACAAGCAAATGACCCCTAACATCCGACTGAATTCCAGTGACAAAGAAATGGTAGGTATTCCCTGGCAGGGCTGCTTACTTGGTTGGAGCATCATCCTGTGCACCAGAATGTTATGAGTTCGATTCCCAGTCAGGGCACAAACCTGGTTGCAGGTTTGATCCCCGGTCAGGCCATGTACAGGAGGTAACTGATCGATGTTTCTCTCTCACATGGATGTTTCTCTCTCTCTTCCTCTCTCTCTAAAATCAATAAATGTGTCCTTAGGCGAGGATTTTCTTTTTAAGTATTAAAAAAAAATGATAGGTCTGAATTTGGTCTTAAACTCCCATAACCAGTTTATATCTAGAAATATTTGATGCTTTGAACTAAGTCAATTTAGACAGTATGCTCACAGAAACTATGAACTATAATCTTTAGAAGAAAACTGTCAATTTAAAAAATTAACAAAAAGTTTAGAAATATTAACTATCTGATACCAGTGTACATCAGGCATGAAAATAAACTCTGGCCCACACGCCCACATCTCTAAGACAGCGAAACACAGAAGGTGAGATGTGGACCATGGTTTCGTTGTGACCACCTCACACTGACAGAAACTGAAAACCTGAGAAACCAAATGGCTTACACACGTGGGCACACACGCATGCCACATTCCCACAACCACTTATAACTGTAAGACTGAGCTATTCACAAGGCCTCAAAGTCCAATGTATTTTTCCTCTGGGATTAACAGAACTATTTGAATTAAAGGTTTAACTTCTTAACTTCTTACAGAAATGCTGACTTAGAGAGTAAGCATCCTGCCCCGCAGGTCACAGGCACAGAAGAAGTACAGTCAGCATGCATACCTTCTTAGCAAGAGAAAGTGCTTAGGCCAGAGATCCAGGGACCAGATCTTCAGAGGGCCGGTGTGAGAGCCAGCATACCACGGTCAGAGAGCAAAGCAGAGACAGAGGTAAGTGGAGGTTATCTGGGGAGGCCCCAGATGCCATGAGAAAGAGCACAGTGACCAGAGCTGAGGCTGCAGCAAAGGAAGCCGCTCTCTTGGGTAACTCACAATGGGTTCTCCATGAAAGAGAACCGTGGAGGTCACCCCTTGTGCACACCCGTTGTTGTGACCATTGTTGTGTGAGGTTGTGGTAAGCATTCCTCCCCCTGGGCTAACAAGCAGCTGGGAATCAGAATCTAAATACTGCAGGTAGAAATGGAGTTACAGTGTGACCTTCTCTGGCCTGCGTGGATGGAGGTAAAGTGACTTTCTCACATACGGGCACAAGGTGCTCCTTTCCCTCCTGGGATATTTGGAGGCAGCCGACAAGAACTCGTAGTTCACGTCCATACAGTTAGCTCCAAATTCTTCTCAGTTATAAAAGTAAGGATCTCTCCGTCTTCCCCCACAAGGCCCACATCACACACGCCAACTCACCTCCTGCTGCCCCATGGGACTTTTCTCTCACGGCTGCCCTAATGATTATTGGAACCTGATTGCCAAGTGATAAAAACATTTCTGATAGGAAGGTGATTTTTTCCTGGGGCCAACCTCACTCACGAGTTTTCAGACACCAGCAACATTTCCCAAGCAGCTTTACAGGAGACGTGGAATACCCCCACCGGCAGGGAGGGACAGCAGCGACTGTTCAACAAGCTCCGTCTTCAGCCCTCGGACATTTGCACCAGAACAGCAAATAGGACATAGATTTTTAAGTAAGAAAACGCATGTGGAAGGCTGATGGCTAAGTGGAGGTGATTATGGATTAAAGTGACTCATCAGCTTAATTATGCCATAAACAGAAAGTTGGTCAGAAGGGTCCTTCTAACCTAAACTCTAGTTTATTCATTGTAATCATGACCCATATTTCTTAATGAATAACAGGAAGGCTGAGAATTTATATCATGTTGTTGGGGTGGGGACAGGGGGAAGGAGCTACTTTCAAACAGAATATTTTCTTTTTCTGCTCCAGAGAAGAAAAAAATCTGGATGTGGAAAAACATTAAACTATTCGAGTTGGAAACAAAGCAAAAGAAGCAGCCCTTTATTCTCAAATAAGACCAGATTTTGGCTTGGCTTTCTTTTGGAAATTCCCCTTATTTTGAAGGCAGAAACTTCAGAGAGGACCAGCTTCACAAGGCAAGGACCATCAGGGAAAAGGGAAAAGAGACTTGACTCCACGTGGGGGTTGCCCCTGGTGGTTAGGGAGATGCAGCCCGGAGCTCAACTGTCTGCTTTCAAATCCCAGCTCTGCCACTTCTCAGCTACTGAACTTCGGGCAAGTTACTTAACCTCTCTGGGCTTTGGGTTAATTCGTGTGTATAAAATTCTACTACTTCTCATAGGGTTGTCCTGAGGATTAAATAAGTTACCACTTTGAGGGTGCTAGAATAGTATTTTATGGCCATTTTTACACGGCCATTTTTGAGGGCCGCTGAATATTTCCAAATGATCATTTGCTTTTGTACTGGCATCATGACATCAGCTGAAAGGAAGTAAAAGAGACTAAATGTTGAGAAGACAAAGTTACTTTGCAGATTTCCTGGATTCTCTGAAAGTGACATCACAGCAAGACTGTGTCTAGTTTATCATCCATTCACTTGGAAAATATTCGATGCTAAATATTTGATGGTAGCATCTAAGCATTAGAGGTGCTGGCCTTCGGTGAAGGAGCAAGGCAGACACATTCGCACCTACATGGCTGCATGAGACTTAGATCAGAGTAGAAGAGGACATCAAAGCAACCTCAACAGGGGCCAATGAATGTGGTGAGAGGGTAAGTGCAGGCTTCCAGCTGTGGTTCAAGTGGAAGGCTGCATCTTCAATAGCCCTGTAACCCCCAGGGGCCCAGCACAGATGAGGCACATAGTGGATGTTCAACAAGCATTCACAGAATTAGGGACGCAGCACTTGCGCTGTCGTATGTTTCATGTTGTTCTTTACCCCATAAACTTTAGAGCAAAAAGACCTTCATTTCTGTGTTCCCCAGCACCTCACATCATGCTTCACACATAGGGTAGGGGATCCATAAATGTTTATTGAAATATCTGAATGACTGATAAAACCTGATGCTCTCCCTATTCAAATGTAGAGACCATTCTGACTTTTATCCAAACGAGCTACTGATCTTGGCTACCAAGATCAGTAGCCAAGTTATTTTTAGGAATTGCATCTTTTAGTATCCATTAAGATTATCCATTAGTATCCATATGTAACTAGTTTTCTAATTAATTGCCAGGACCTCTTCTTTCTCACCAAAACTCTCCTCCTTTAGTGTTGGGGTCTCACCCTCTCTGCCCCCATCTCTCTGGACATTCCTCTATTTTTTCCCTGGGCGATCTTCCTCCTCCAGCAGCCTAACATAGTCACGTCCCCTCGGTGTCTACCGTTTCTGTCAGACCACTCACTTTATCAACCTGCTTGCTCCGGTAGCTAACCCATCCCCTGGCACCGAAGTGGACACGTGACCCAGACCCAGGAGTGGGCATGTGCCCCAAGCAGGGACAACCAACGTCATTCCCTGACCCCAACGGCTGGACCCTGGTGCGATGAAGCTGAAAGAATGTGGCTCTGGGGCTGTTGGCACCATCGGGCCCTACTACATGGAGTTCATTTGCAGGAAAAAAAAAAATGGAGATCAGCGGAAATGAGAGGTGGGAGAGAGCAGGCAACAGCAAGAGAGAGAGACCCCGTCTCTGAGTCCCTGCCTTCGGCAGCCCTTCCATTGGGCTATGAGCTTCCCAGACCATAAAGCTCTGCACTCCCCGTTCACGGGAGCCAGGCTGAGCAGGTTGCTGTGCCTGCTAAGGGACTGTTGTCACTACAGACCCTCCCTTGGAGACACTGTCCACTTTTGCATCTCAGACCAAACCTCTAAGCAAATGGCTCCCAATTTCTACCCCCAGCCTCAATCTCTTCCCAAGCCTGGGTATGTACCCCACTTCCAGCTCTCCATTCTGTGCATTTTTCCTGGAAGTCCACTGCCCTTTGACATCAACATGTCTGAGGCTCATCATCATTGAGCTGCCAACCTTCTCTTCCAGGCTCTCTCTTGACCTGTGGGGCCACCTTTCCGTCCCAAGACCTAACTCCTCTCTCTCCTTCCTCCCTTACCCACAATTGGGCACCAAGTCCTCCTGGTTCTTCCCTCATACTGCCTCCCACAGCTGTCCTTCCTTTCTGTTCCTCAGCCACCATGTCGGGGAGAGGCCTTGCTCCTTGATGTGCCCCCCTGACTCAATTCTTCTGGCATACCATGACCAGAAAAGTAAGCTTCTTAAAGTGCGGTCTGCTGAATGAAGTTCAGACTTAGCAGAGCCCACAAAACTGGTCACAAGCGTCTTTCTAGCTTCCAGCCACATTTCTCTCCGGCAAGACCCCCGCTCTCTAAACCCATCATGCATGGCCCCGCTCTGCTCACACCCCAGCCCCTGGCTCGTCCCTTCCCCACCGTGTTCTCTGGGGTCCAGCTCAGACGCTACTCCCTTCAGGGGGACCTTCTTTCGAGATACCAGTGAAGAGTAAACTCTCCCTTCCGAGAGTTTTTAGATCTTTACCTCTTAGATCTTTAAACAGAGCTTTATGGATAGAGAAGACCTACGACATGCTAGGCACTGTGCCAGACAGTCTCCACTGGCACAGAGCTCTCGACCTACTAGTGCGGGATGTGGCCACATGTCCTACTTCACTTATACTGCCTTCTCCTCTGGACACCTATATATATTCGTCTCAGCTTCCTGACTAGCTTCCAAGATACTTTAGAAAAGGGACTCATAAAATAGTTCCTGGCACATTGCCCTACACATAGGAATCCCTCAGTAAATATTTATTAACCTGTATAAGGCAGGATCTTGGTTAACAAATCTTATCCATAAAGGGTAAGAGCTCTAAAACAAATGTTATTCTTAAAATTAAGGTCCAGGCTTAAGACCAGTCCTTTTGATTTGGTCATTTTAACAGCTGTCCCTACAGTTCACCAAATCCTGAAAACCCAGCCACCATCACAATGACACCACACACTCTATAGTGCATTTCTTCTTGCTTCCCTCACGACAGGGAGTGTGAGCTATTGTACGGTTTGTTTGTAGCTGATTTAGAACTGTGAGTTGCTAGAATATCATAATTTAGAAGGTAATGGCTTAGGATGGCAATTACAACTAGCCAAACATTATACCATGCTTCCAGTGTGGAAATAACTTTCTTTATCCAGGAATTACTTCCCAGCTTGAAAGTTCTGACAGAGGAATTGGCGTGACAGGCTGGAACATCACCCATTAAAGGCAGCAAGTAACTGAATGAATAACAGGTTAAAATTTTGAAGCATCTGCCCTGGCTGGTGTGGCTCAGTGGATTGAGCACGTGCCTGCGAACCAAAGGATCGTGGTTCGATTCCCAGTCAGGGCACATGCCTGGGTTGCAGGCCGGTTCCCAGCATGGGACACATAAGAGGCAACCGTACATTGATATTTCTCTCCCTCTTCCTCTCTCCTACCCTTCCCCTGTAAAGATAAATAAAAAAATTAAAGAAAAATAAAATAAAATTTTGAAGCATCTGTGAATTATGCTATTTTATAAAATAGCAACAAATGAATTATCTAAAAAAAAACTAAAGCCTCCTATACAAAGCTTTTATATTGGTTATTTCACTAATGTTTTAATTTTTTATCTGAGGAATCCCACGCTTAGTTATCTTTTCTGTTAGGCTTGCCTTTTTATAGAGTCATCTTTTCATATGGGGATTTTTTTTTCTATGTGTAAAACTTTGAGAGGGCACCAATGGACCCAAATTGATAAAGTCCAAGTACTTCAAGCTCACAGATTATTTTCTGAGTGAAATATACCTGTCTGATGGACTGACCATGACCCACCTAAATCTCATTTTTTTATTTGTATGGAACAAAATATATTAACAGATAACGTAGTTAAGACTGTTTTATATAACTAATCTACAACACTCACAGAAAATTATTCAAACCATTACAATTGAAATAGTAAATAGGAGTGATGATATATTTCATAGGAAAAGAGCTCTGTTTTATTCTGTATATTTAAATCTAGCAGAAAATTCAGTCTCAGGTAGATATTAAAACATTAACTGAATGAATAAATTTCCATTCATCAAATTAGGACATATGTCACCTATGAGGAGTCACAGAAATGGAGAATAAGGGACACCTACATAAAATGATACTATATAAAAACTTTCAAATCATGTGTTATATTAAGAAAAACATAGGTTAAATATTTTCATTTTCAATTACTTTTTGTTACTAAAACAATATTCACAATTACATTTTTTAATTTTTGTCACTATTGTTTGTAAAGAATAAAATAATACAGACACATTGTTAATCAAAATGCAAGTTGACAAGTAGTTCGAGAAGCCTTATACTGATAAAGATAGTTGTGTGCTGAAAATACCAATCCCTGTCTAAGATTTGAACTGGAAGCTTTTTCTCTAAAATTATACTTTTCAAAATACTGGTGCTATGTGGTTACCTATTTGTCAAAGCTTTCTTTAAACAGTTCTAGACAGTTAACAGGATTTTGAACAACGAGGATAATAGATTTCATTGCATGGGCTTTCAACTATTTAATCTTGGCCTGAATGTTAGCTGTTGGACTAGCATATAATTATTTTTACAAAATGCATTATCATGACTGCCAAATTGTCCATGACTAACCATTCCCTGCCAGATGTGTTTCAGATTCTGCTGAGTCACTTTTTGCCCCAGAACTCTGTGTTCCCACTCTTAATTCCCTCTGGTCTTTTTTCATGTTTTTCCTTTTACCTGAATTTTGGGTAAAATAGCTCTTTTTACCATTTCATATATATATAATAGTTTTACATGAATTACTCTCAATTTTACCTGCTATCATAAGCTTAGCCTACCTTCTTCCTGGGGAGATACACACTTTGTACAATTCATTCTGAAAGGTCTATAAGCCTTGCTATGCAAGGACAGCTCTTAACATCCTCATCATGAGGCTGAAAAGTCTTCTGATTCACCCTAGAATCCAGTCTTTCAGAAAAATGCTAACCAGTTCCCAAACTCCCACATTTGTTTCCTCTTTCAGCTACCTCTCCTCCTGATTAGATTTTCTGGCTACAGCAAGGATCAATAATCACTAGTTAGACAGACAGCTGGAGCTGGCTGTCAAGTGATAACCTGTCAAAACACACACTGCCCGGCCCTGAGACAGAAAAATTTCATCTCTTGAATACCAATGAAAATATCTGGCTGCATGCATGGTGCCAAAGAGCATTCATTGATTCAAGTTAATCATGCAAAGGGTTGAGAGACGTAAAGGAACAAAATTGTCCTTATTCCCCCAAAGAGCTACAGTGGGGAAAACAAACAACAAATAGTCAAAATCAAGGGAGGCATGCAATAAAAATCACATCGGTCAGTGAAACTGGTGGGAGTGACATGAAAGCACAGGGGAAGGGCTGAGACATCGCCCCCGTCATCTTCAGGCCCCTCATCGACCACGAGTCATCACTGGTTATGCACAGGCAGCACAACCTCTTCTACACATCTCCACGCACACGTTTCAGAGCACAACCATCACGGCATTTCTGCTGGGGAACAGTGAGTTGCCCAAATTGCACGTTTGTTCCACACCAACTGCAGAGAATTGTTAAGCCTATAGATGAATAAATTAATCCAAGAAGCCTGGGCTTCGAGGTCAATTTTACTTCCCTGCATTGGGAGTGAAAGAAAGCAAGGCCATGGAAAGAAATCTCCTTGGGGTCAGAGGATCAGATCTGACAGGTGAGGTTAGGCGAACAGGTTCACTCAAGCCCAGTGGCCGCAGCACTCTCACCCGTGAAACAATGTGAGGTCCCCCAGCCCTCTGACATTCTAATATCTAATCATAAAGGGATTGGGCAGGACAGTCTGATTATAGTTACAGTTTAGGAACTTTTCAAACTTCTCAGAGTCTCCAAGATGTATCATATAGGAGAGAACATTAGTAACTGGTAAGCTTGACTTTACTGAAGGGGGTTAAAAAATTGTGTAAGGTTAGTGAAATTTTTTAACAACCAATGTGTTCCTGCGCAACAAATATCAACAGTGAAATTCTAGAAATGTACTTTGAATGGTTCTGAGCATCTGGCCACAGTCCGATCAACCAGGAAGAAACTTTGCTGTGAGATGTTATTTATCATGGCCAGTTTTTTTCCTCTTCTTCTTGAAAATAGTAATAATTTTTAGCATTAATAAAATCTTGAAGAATGTTGTTCTACTTTTACTCCAAAATCTATGCAGACACCCAAGAAATTCCTCTTTTCTGCCTGATCATTTTAGTGACTGTGCAAAATATATATTCATGTAATTTATCAATCTTTAAGGCAACTTTTGTATCACAATCTAATGTTAAAAATATTTTTCTCATCAAATTGCTGGTCTTAACATGACTTAAAGCCCTTCATGATTTCAGGAGAATTGGTGGCTCCAAATGGAATCTGTAGACAGAACAATTCCTTGGGTCTTCTAGCACACCTGATAGAAACGTAACATTTTCTCCTACTTTCATTCAACTCCACAGTACAAAAAAATCACATTCCACGTGTGGCCAATGGACTCAGGTCAGAGACTGCAAAAAGGAGGATTGTGTGACTTAGTTTTGCAAATACAAACTTTGTGGGTTTTAGAGCTGGAAGAGAGCTCAAAGAGGAAATCAGAAATTCAGCCTACAGTTTCCAAGACGAAAGGACTACAAGAGCTAAACCTGGATGTGCTATTTCAGTTCAGGCAAAGGGAGAAAACAAAACTTTTGCAAAGTTTTATTTCTTTTAAGAATTAAGGTAATGCTATGCCTCAGCAGGCTACATGGAAATGTGTGTACAGTATGCACTAAAATGCAAAGCTGATTTCCGTGGGCGTAGGGAGCAGTGGGGGAGAAGGACAGAAAAAAAAGACTACACTCTCCCGCTAAAAACTCCTCAGTCTGTCTCGTAGGCAATACAGGGTAATAATGAATGATGGGAGGTTAGCCCTGTGCAGTGCCACTCAGTATAAGAGTGGTTCTCTTTCCTGACCATTTTACAGCAAAGTCCAGAAGAGGAAGCCAGAAACTAACTCAGAAATTTAAGATTAGTAGCACGAAAGTCTGATTATGTATTTTAATTTCATTTTTTGTTTCTCTGCACTTGAGCGGAACTCAGTTGCACAAATGTCTTCCTCAACGTGAGAACAATCGTTTCTGAAACCACAGGCTGCAGATGTCACCCTGGAATTCTCCCAGGGGCAAGATGCCAGGTTAGGGGCTGCTTTTCCACGGTCACTATCCCGGGTCGCTAAGGGCATAACTGACCTTGGGGCCTGTCCGCAGACACCTGCATCTCCACCGCCTTTATAGACCCCGCTAGGGGCCCTGGCGGGTAGGGAGGCAGGTATCGTTGCCATCAGAGTCGAAGACCAAACCGCAGCTGGCAGCGGGCCCTCCCTGCTCAACGCTCCGCGGTTGCGGCTGCAGATTCCGAGGCTCAGCCCAGTTGTGGGCAAAGGGCGGGGGAAACGCCTCCGATGTCCGAGCGCAGGCAGGAGGCCGGAGTCGGTACTTGGTGTTAGACTTGGCACATCGTGCCACTTCCATTGGCCGGGACAACGCTGTATCACCGAGCGGAAGGAGGACTCCCTTTCCCGAGTTCTCCCGGACAACTCCTTCCAACGCTCCTTCTCTTTCTTCCGCCCACAGACCTGCGGTCCACTCCGGGCGGGTCCCGGGGCTTGGACGGGCGGCAGACCTTGTTCCCCTCCGCACCTGGAGCCTCCAGCGCCCAGGGGGCAACTTGGAGCCCGCCGGCGCGGTTGAATCACGGGTGAATCACGCTCTTCGCAGGGTCTCGGAGTTTCCTACGGAGAGGAGGCGGGGCAGCGCTGCGGATTCGCCCGGGCCGCGCGGCGCGCCTGCGGGGACCAGGCGGGGGCGGGAGGGGGGCGGCGGGGCGGGGCTGCGCCCCGGGCTGGGGAGGCGCGGGAGTCCGCGGCCCTTTATAGCGCTCCCGGCACCGGCCTCCCCAGACTCAGGGTCCCCGCGCCACTTCCCGCTTTGTACGGCCGCCCAAGGGTGCCTTCGGCCCAACCTCTCCAGCCTCCGGGGCGCAACGGAATCGTCCAGATCTCGCCACGGGCTCACGGACATGGCGACTCCATCTGGATTCTGGTTGCCCCTCACCGAGACCGCTGTCTCTAGAATACTGCTTCTCGGCTGGGTCCTCGTCCAGGTGGCCGGAGCCTCAGGTAAGTGGCACCCGCCTCCCCGAAGTCCTGGGGCGCTCCGCCGGAAGGAGGGTGGACAGTCCTGGCTGACAGCGGGCTGACTCTGCTGCTCCGAGGTGCCCCCAAGTGCTTGCAGAACTCAGCCACGTTCTCGCACCGCCGTTTGAACGAACCTGTGCCTGTGGCGCGCAGGCCGGAGTTGGAGGGAAGGTGGTTCTCGCCGGGGACCTGTCTGCATCTGCTGGAGATGCTTGCGGGGAGGTGCGTTGTTGCCTAAATGTATTTGTGGCTTCAGTTTTAAAGTGTAGGGGGAGATCTTCCCAGTAACTTTGAAAGTGGTACTTGGGTCCTCACCTGCACAGGTCAGCGGGCAATGGTTTGGATATTATCCGTAAGTGTGAACTTCACTTAATAGAGAGCGGCCCTCGGTCTAATCTGGGTGGTCTTTGTTTTAGATTGAGTTAGAGACAACGCTGTTGCAAAATGTCGCTTGGACTCAAGCAGTCATTACACTCTGTCCCAATATGCCTGTTCTGTGTGCAAGGCAGGCAGAGACTGACCTAGGGACTATTGCAAAGCAGACCATGATAATAAAGCATCCTAACCAATGTACATCCCCTGGTGTGACAGGCTGCACATCAGCCTGGGTGTCTGTGGAAGTTTCAGTATAGAGGCATTATAGGTAAAAATGAAAGTCAAAATTTGGCTTTGTCGTTACATGCAGCCCTAACTCTCACACATGTGGGATTTGCCCTTTTCCATAACTTGTGGAAGGTCGTTTCTAGCAGTTCCCCTGCCCAGAGTCCCCCAGCTGGGTCATGGACACCCTAGGGTGCTGATGGCTCCCAGGCTTTGCTTCCAGGTCACATTAACACAGGGAGCCCCCCATGAATGATTTCAAACAAGGGTTTCAAGATCCTTGCCTGTTTACTTACATTGCAAGGAAGATCTTACCATGAAGAAATTCTGGGACTGGGGAAAATTTGAAGATCTTTTTTCTTTTGATAATTCATTACTGCAGCTTTTGTGGTTGGGAAAAAAGTAATGTTAGGTTTATGGTGATGTTTGGGGGGAGGTGTTTTATACCTGCATGAAATCATGTGCTGAGAAGTTCATGTAATAATAGCTGTTTCTCTGTTGTTTAAAGGCACTACAGGTGTTGTGGCAGCATATAATTTAACTTGGAAATCAACTAATTTCAAGACAATTTTAGAGTGGGAACCCAAACCCATCAATCATATCTACACTGTTCAGATAAGGTAAGCTAAGTATAAAACAAGAAAAATAAGGTGTTTAATGTTTCCTCTTCCCTGTGCCTAATACAAATGCCCATAAAGCTGATTGATGGGTGAGGTTACTTAATAGGTGACTTGGTGATTAGCTGACCAGAGCCACACTCTATCAAGCCTACAACATTTCCAGACTTTAAATTGATAAAACATTGTAATTGTTCTTGGAGATGATGGAAAAATTCCTACATGAAGTATGAGCTGTGGGGAGGTAAGCCTTCTGGAGCTGGTCATGTTCGCACTGATAGATGATGTGGTTCTACGTGGACAACTAATCTTACCAAAGCGTATGCATCTGTTTACAGGCTGTCTAGACTGGGAGCCTGTTCTAACGTGTTAGGGAAGAGATGAGGGGGAAATCGGATGTATACTTTGCTCTGAAGCAATGTTTATGCATTCATCTTTGGATTCATGATTCAAAATTCAGTTGCATATGTGATATCAGAGGAGGTCAATTTCATGACTCACCAAACCGGAAAGACTTACTCCTCTCTGCACCCTCAGCTATCAGGGCTGCTCTGCTTATTTAACTTGTCTCTGATTGACAGCTCTCCCCAAGAACCTGTAATTCAGTATATTCAGTTTAAATGTCGACGTGCCTTCCTTGATGGTTTTCAGTATATCCTGCAAATTTCTGGTTCCTGAAAGGTTCTAGGAGGCTCATTAGAGATTGTATTAATTAGAGGAGAGCAGCTGTGCAAGTTATTTTAAAACTAATTGTATAAAGGCACAAAAGTATCACTGGCTAAATTTCAAGTGTTGTGTTTTTTGTTTGGTTTGGTTTAGCTTGTGTCGGGCCTTTTGCAGCATTAGGAATGCAACACCTAAGTATCAAGAGGCTCTTTAAAATGGATGTTGTTGTTGTTTTTCAAAATGAACTTAATGACAACTGTTGCCAAACCAACAGAGAAGGGAATTTGTGTATGTGTGTACCCGAATGCGTGTACAGATAGAGGAGGGAAAGAAAGGAAATTCATCACCTGAGGTCATAATTATGATTATGGTCAAATTTGTCAATTCAGATTCCACTAGTCAAGAATACAGAGCTGAAGTTTACCTTGGTAGATACTTTTCTTCTGGAGAGTGAAAATAACATTTTAGGAGGAATACCTACCTCCTAAATATATTCAGTCTTACATTTGGTGAACATGTGGAAACATATTTATGATTTACCTGATTTTTAAACATAACCCTCTGTTAGGGCTCAGTTCTTGGACTTCCCAAGACTACTTTAAGTGAACGTGGCCGCTAACTTGCAAACACGCGTAAAGAGCTGCCGCTTGGGGGCGCCCGCGACACGGGATTCTGGCGAAGCCCGCAGTCCCTCCACGTTCTTGACCACGTGCTAAAGAACACGTGATCAGTCCCTCCTACCTGCTGGAGACTTCATTCTCCTCCTTCCTCCCTGTGGGGTAAACAGGGCTCCTGGGTGCATAGAACCAGAGCAATCATTTTATAGAAGAGAGAACTGTTGCCTTGGAAAAGTGAGGGATTTGTTCTTGACTGCATTAACGGTGAGTGCCCAGCCAGGTCTGGAGCCTAGCAAGGTCTCCCCAGCGTTCCGCCGCCGCCTTCTCTGGCGGTTCTGCGGCAGTCAGTGTGAAGCCCCGCAACCGGCAGGAGGAAGGAGGGTTGGTGCCAAACCACCAAGTTTTTCATTTCTCAGGCTTTGCTGTGAGGCTCCATCTCCTCGGTGGCCACCTTCCCCCTCAGTTTCCTTCTTTTGAGGAAACATCTTAACCTGCTACCCCTCTTAACCCACTACTGGTCCCTGCCAGCCGCGGGGCGGCTCTGCTGGACCTGAAGACCCTACTTGGATTTGCAGCTGTACGTTTCCCTTTCATAGAACAGTTTCAGTGATCTTTGCAAAGTGGTGTTGGCTCGAGCACTGAAACATCCATCACCTGTAATATTGATTCCATGGGAATGTTTGAATTCTGAACCTGAACTTCCAAAGCTTCTAGAAAACACCCTTTTCCTAAATTGGTGATTCTGTTGGAATTTTTAGTAATTACGGCTTTTATTATTTCCAAATCGGGAGATTTTGCAATAAATACCTAGAGGACCCTCGAAGGCTGTTAAAGTGTTAATCCTTGTAATGATGTTCGGAGGAACTGACTACAGAATTGCCCCTTTATTACCTGTTCACACAACTTTACTGATTTTACTAGTTGCAGTGATATAGGTCCTTGTGCCAAATTTTGCCACCGAGTACTGTGATTTCGACAGATAAGCTGGGAGGAGCCAAATACTCTCTCTCAGTGGGAATGTGGTTGCAGAGTTTGGCAGTCTTTCCCCTGTTGTCTGATCGACGCGTTTGTCATAGCAATAGGGAAGAATCGTGTTTTTTCTGCACTTTTGTAAAATGCATTTTGGTCACTCTGGAATTAAGACAGCCTCTCTACTTTTATACAGGTAATTAGAGAAATCCAAGAGATCAAAATATTTCTGTATCAACGTTAGTTTGTGAATTTTAGGGCAAAGCGTATGTTCACCCATACCCTCTTAATCTGGCTATTTAGCTCTGATTCTCTGGCAAATACATATTTACGGCTCTTATGGATTCAGACAATTGAATTCAGCTTGTTTTCTCCCTGATTCAACCTGTAAATGCAAACCATCTAACACTCAGCAAGGCCTGGCTGTGCATAAGCCCTGCAGATTTGCTGCTTAACAGCAAACACAAGGGCATGGGCCCCTGGTCGCAAGCTGACCATGTTAAATATGAAGCGCTTTAATGAAAACGCCAGTGCTGGGGAACAGGGAAGGGAGAGGTCAGTTCTGGGCAAGGAGGTCTGGAAATTCCTGAGGAAAGTGGGTTTGGGGCATGGCCTTAAGTGATGGCCGGGGCCGGGGCAGAGAAGGATGCTGCAGAGAAGGGAAGAGCAGCGTAGCTCTCAGTTTATAGGGGGCAGAAGTACGTGGGTCACATTGCAGCAACATTTACCTACATGCTGTTTTGGTCCTTTAAAGTAATTTTAAATTTATACAACTTCTTTAAATAATTTCCTCTTCAAGTAGGTCTTACAAAAGGAAGATCTTTACTCCCTTAGTCTCTCAGACTTTGTCCGAGAGATACAGCCTGGACTGTTGTTCTGTAATCTTTACTGGGATGCATTTGCCTCTTGGAAAAGTGAGGGGGAAGTGTAGCAGAACGAGAGGAACAGACCCAGTTCTCACTTCATTACCTGGTACGAGCTACTTAGCGGCCCTGAGCTTCAGTGTCCTTGTGTGTAAAAAAGATCCACTACTGTCTTAGAAGAACTATATCAAATGGAACATGTGTAAAAGGCCTACCACAGTACTACTTGGCATATAGTTGATTCAGTATATGTCACATAACCACACCAATAATTGTTATGATAGAATGTAATACGTAGAATGTATTATATAGATTCCATTATTAGTACATTGACTGTATTCTACAGATTATAGAATGTGATAGAATATAGTACAATATAATAAGGAATAAGTAATTGAGTCTTAATACAAAAAATTGTTTACATTTTAAGAAAGATATTTAACAAAATGCTTAAAAGCACAGACCCAGTCACCAAACTGCTCTCTGGCTCTCAGTCCAGGTGTGTGACTTAGAGCTGGTCACCTGATCTCACTTTGCCCCACTTACCTCCCCTGTGAAAACAGACGACTACAGAGCCGTCCCAGGTTCCCGTGAGGACTGCAGTGCATCTGGAGTGCTCAGCGTAGCAAGTGCGTGCTTGCGAGTAGTTAGGGAGGCTATTACTGTAACAGCGCCGCAGCCAGAAAGCCTCCTGTCTTCCTGGATACAAATCATCATGTTCCATTTCTCTTCCTTCCTTTCTTTAGCCATAGATTAGGAAATTGGAAGAGCAAATGCTACTTCACAAGAGAGACAGAGTGTGACCTCACTGATGAGATTGTGAGAGACGTGAAGCAGACATATTCAGCGCGGGTCCTTGTCATGCCAGCGAATGCCACCGGTTATGCCGGGGAGCCCGTGTATACAAAATCCCCAGAGTTCACACCTTACTTAGACAGTAAGTGTTTGGCTTCCTTCTTTCTATTATAAGCTTCTGAATCTTTTTGTGAGCTTATGACCCTTAGAGGGCACTAGATAAAAAAGCATTTCTCCATAAACATATTTTCTTTCTCGGAAACTGGGTAGTGCCTCTTGCTCATTCCGATGTGGTCGGAGACTCACAGAGCGTGAACTTGGGAATCGATAACAGTGTCATCGGGCACCTCTCTCCACTGGTCTGTCCCCACACTGTACCAGTAACAGGCTGGGTGGGGCCTGAGGGACTAGGAAATCCACCAGGGCTGGGGTTTCAGCATTTCTCCACATATATTTCAGGGGTTATATTTACATACATACATACATACATATATATATATATATATATATATATATATATGCATACATAAATATCCTAAAAATTCTGTCCGACCAGAAGTCCCAGTTGAAGATTTTTCACAGTCACAAATGCACAGGGAAAGTCTCCTTTCCCTGTGATCTCAACTTGCTGACCTTTTTTAATTAGTTGGCCATGGTTTGTGCCTGCACTTGCCCGACCAGCTCTCAGCCTGCCTCCTCCATCCTGGTTTTTGCAAGTGCAGAATGCTTTCCTCCCCAGCCTTTGCACCAGTACGCTGACCTTAGCATCTCCCAGGAGAATGCACCGCTTTCCTGCCAAGCAGGAGGTTGCATTTTTTTGTCATGACTGTGGTTCCGAAGTAGGTATTTTAAATAAACATAGCATGCTGGGTAGAGTGAAAGCTTTTAAGATCTTTAAATCTTGAAAGGTCTTTGAGGAAGACCTAGAGTCTAGAGTGAAAGGTTAGAATGAAAGTGTCATGTTATTGGTCCTTTTATAGCTATCCTTCTAATCACCCAGTGAGAGAAAATGCTTTCTCGGGTAGGGATGGTGAGAAGAGGCAGAGGGGCAGTCAGCCAGCCTTCCCCCTTGAGTTCTACTTTGAGGGTGGAAATAGAAGGTAGCCTTAGCCCAGGTGAATCTGGCTGCCTTCCCTGAGCCCCTGTTGGCCAGAACCTGTCCATGTATCCATACATACGGACATATGTATGGTTCATGCTTGCATATAATTTGCATTAAATGATTGGGATTCGTTTTACTGTCATTCAACCAAAGTGCATAAGATAATTAGAGTCCCAGGGGTTAAAACTGGTTCCTTGAGGTACCAAGGACGTTTCCAGGTTTTCCCACAGCCCCTAGTTTATTGTACCTACCTAAAAATGGAATCTTATGTGACTGTATTGTTTCATAAAGTAGCCACTAACCATGTGTGGCTGTTGAGCACCAGAACTATGCTGTAAGACTAAAATACACACTAACTGTGAGAAATATCTCCAAAAGTTTTTATATTGATTATATGTTAAAATGATAGTATTTTCACTGTATTGGGGTAAATAAAATATATTATTGAAGTTCATTTCACCTGTTCCTTTTCACATTGTCTAATGTGACTACAGGGAAAGGTACCCTGCCCTCAGTGGCTCCGTTTGTATTTCCAACGGGCAGCACTGCCACAGAAGGTCTCGGGGTCCAGTGCTGGTGCCACTGAGCTTGCTATCGCTGGGGAGCTGATACTGTGCAGGTGTTTTACGAGGGGTGACCAGGGTGTCACTAACCGTGATAACTGAATGGGATTCTTTGGTTCCAACCAAGTTTATTTTCTATGTTTAGCAAGCCTCGGACAGCCAACAATTCAGAGTTTTGAACAAGTTGGGACAAAACTGAATGTGGTTGTCCAGGACTCACGGACTTTAGTCAAAGTGAACGGCACATTCCTGAGCCTCCGGGATGTTTTTGGCAAGGACTTGAATTACATACTTTATTATTGGAAGTCTTCAAGTACAGGAAAGGTGAGGATTCTTTCCTTTGATTTTATGCCTTGCTTTAAATCGTGAGTCCTTGATTTTTACAACCCACTCCTTCTCCAATTCAAAAATGGCAGAACTGGGTGGATGAGAGTGTGGTGGAGTGGGCGGGCGCCTGCTGTCCTGTTTGTGCTGACTTCGAGCGACCTTGTGACTTCGGGCAGGGCCCCCTTGGACACTCAGGTTCTTCGGCTGAGAGGGTGGACCAGATAATCTCTAAGGTTCCTGTCAGGTCTCATATTTCTTTCTCTATTGAGGATCACAGAAACAAAATTTATTTTCCATTCCATAATTAATATATCCTTTTCTCCCTTTACTGCAAGTATCTTCTAAAAGGGCTAAGTTGGCCGTATCTAGTCTCGGGGAAAGCATTCTCAGCTGTCATCACGGGGCCCCGTTGGGCCCAGTCATTTGCGGCCCTGCACACGCCAGACGTGCCCACGCAGGCTTCTACTGCTCAGTGCTAGTACAGGAGGAAGAGCTCACGTAGAGCCCAGACGAATTATGAACTCTCTCTCTTTTAACAGAAAACAGTCAAGTCAGACACTAATGAGTTTTTGATTGATGTGGATAAAGGAGAAAACTACTGTTTCAATGTTCAAGCAGTGATTCCATCACGAAAAGTTAACCAGAAGAGTCCAGAAAGTCCCATTGAGTGCACTAGCCAGGAGACAAATCTGTTCAAAGGTAAGCGGCTCCGTCCAGCAGGCACGGCACACCGACGCCTTCTGGAGGACCCCCCTGCCTCAGAACCAGGATGTGCTTTCACTCAGAGAAAAACTGTCTTGATTTTTCTTGTTTCCGTAAGGGTTTGGAGGGTACTCATAATTATAGGCATTGAGAAATGTTTCTATGTTGTTCCCTTATGGTAGCAGGTGTTTTCTTGAGCATCTGCCATGAGCTAAGCTCTCTGTTGAGCACTGGGCACACAGTCCACGTTTGGAGGTTAGCATCAATCACAGATTTCTCTGGGCATGTTTTCATACTAAAATTCTAATCTTGAGGACTTGGGGGGAGAGCATCTGGACCAGCTGTGAGCACCCACAGGGGGCTGTGGCCACAGAGGATGAACGGTCTAACCCACAAAGGGCAGGGATCGAGTCTCTCGCACATGCCCACGGACGTGTGCCCATGCATGTGCACACACTGGGGCCCACACACAGCAGCAGTGGCTCCTAACGGGAGCCGCCATGGATGTTCGGACACGCACGTGAGGCTGACAGCCTGGGAGTCTCCCTCCAGGCTTTGTAAGGAAAGTGCTCTGAGCACTTTCAGGGAGTCCGAGTCAAAGGATAGTAATGATGACCTAGCCCCCTTGCTGAGAGGAGATTTAGAAATTAAAAACACTTTAAAATAGATTCTCTTCCATTTATTGACACTGACGGAAGGGAGCCCTTCCCTCTGGTCCTGCCTCTCTGGCCCATCACACCCACAGCCCTCACGTCCATCCTCCTAAAGCCCACTCCGGTTCCGCTGCCTCTGTCTTCACGCATACCCTGATCGCTGCTTTCCAGGTCTCCTCTCTGCTGAAATGTGTCCTGGGGAACCATTATAAATGCCACCTCCACCAGGAAGCCTTCTTATTGCCCCAACCAGTTACCACCTCCCTGCACCTGAATTCTGGTAGCAGTCTGTGTGTCTCTTTGTGCAGATGGTCCATCTTCGACCATAATCATTGCCACCAAATGCAGCATTATTTTTAGCCACTTGTTTCTAACAGCTGCTCTTACTTCAGTCTCCATGTACCTTCTCTAGACTATGAACATTATTTTTTACTGAGTGGCCCGTTTAATGCTTTTGGCCATTGTCAATTTCCCTGAGTCATCTAGAGTTTGATAAATTCTTCCCTAACCAAAATGTGTTGTGGTGGAAAGAGTGGAGGAAAGAAATTTCAAATTATGCAAAAACAGGGTGGTGTAATTTGGGATTAAGCCCTCAATTCCACACTCTGATAAATGGGATTCAAGCTCTCTTTCCTCATTGACTTGGTACCTTTTATTTTTCAGACAAGTTCTTCATCATCGGAGCAGCGGTGTTCGTGGCCATTGTCTTCATCACCACCCTGTCTCTGTGTCTGTGCCACTGCAAGAAGGCCAGAGCAAGGCGAAGCAACAAGAAGAACTCCCCCTTCTCTGTCGCATAAAGCACACGGCATTGGAGCTGCCTACTTCTGCAGCGTTTATATTGCACTGTGACCAAGAACTTTTAAGAGAACAGAATAGATGGAAACAAAAAGAAGTGTTTTGAAGCATGGACACGCTTGGGCCCAAAGAAAGTTCTTTATCGGACTGTTCTCATGATTAACATTCTGGTTTCAACCCCAGCACCTGTCACGTTGGAATGTGATGAACGGTACAACCAATCCCAAGGCTTTTAAATTTCTTTTTTTAACACTATGGCACCTTTTGCACAGATCAGGCTTTGGACTGAATGTTCTGCACTCAAGACAAAACCAGGTCATATGAGCAAAAACAAATGAACAAATGCCTTAAAAAATCCTGGGTGGACTTTTGGAGAACTTTTCAGAGGCTGACTTCAAACTGTGCGGGAGAGTAAAATGGAAATTGGGTGGACTTTTCTAACATATGTCTGTCTTTTTTTAATGTGGTGTTTAGGTACTTCTCTCTTTTTAAGAGGTTTTTTTGGAAGTTCAAAATGATTAGCAAAGTTTTACATGAATGTATTAATTGCAGAAGACTTCCATTTGGGGCACGTTCCTAACATGCATTACAGTTTAGCACTTTAACTGACATCAATGCTGTTGATTAAACACTTGACAGCTAACTACAATATATAGAGTTTATATTTTAGAGTTTATGATTTAAGGTACTTAAAGCTATGTGGTCAATGTCGTATATATTTATATAATTTTTGAAAAGGTTTTATATGTGGGGATTTATATTTATAGAGGTGATACTGTTCTGTTTGTATATATTGAGATAATTTATTTAATATACTTTTCTACAAATAAAGGTGACTGGGAACTGTGACTTGCATTCTTATGTCTCCTATTGTTTGTGATGTTGTCCTTGCTTTAGTTGGCTCAGCTGCAGTGACAAAGGACCCTGAAATCCTCAATGGCCCTTACAACATTATGTTTGTATTATTTTTACTTCTTACATTAGTTTGCTTGCTGTGGGTTGACTACAGCTGTTTTTAATCTCTTCCTGTTCTAGGACCCAAACTAAAGTGAAGCCCATATGTGGGTCAGGGCAGCGCAAAGGCGACAAGAAGCTGGTGGAAACAGGCAGCCACGTCTTCAGGCTTTAAGTTGCCTCTTAAAACTCGTGCTCCATATCGGCCTGCTGTCACTTCAACTGCCATGACACTGGCCCAAGCATGACTACCGTGCCCCCAGAGAGGCACCAAAAGTCACAGGACAGTGGGCGGGACAGTGTCACAGGGAAGGTGGAACTTACACGATCCGCGGCAGGTTGAGAGGGAGGGATTTCTTGCCATAGACATTAGTTTGAGTTGGCAGATGACAGTTAGAGAGGAGAAAGAAAGAAAAATTCTTTGGATTATTGTCTTAAAATTGGATAAAAGGACAATGTAAGATAGGGAGAGAGAGTGGAGTGGAGTCTCCAGAACAGTGGTGTCAAACCCATTGTCACCCGGGGGGCCACATCAGCCTCACGGTTGCCTTCAAAGGGGTGAAATCATTTTAGGACTGTATAAATGTAACTACTCCTTCACTAGGGGCAAGGAGCTCTACATTCAGCCCTTTGAAGGCAGCCTCGAGGCTGATGTGGCCGGTGAAAATGAGTTTGACACCCCTGCTCTAGAATTAATTAGAAGCTCTTTGCAGGCAGGGCTGGGTCGAGCTCATGTTTACTGCTCCGCCAGGGTGACTGCGCAGGTGGGCTCTGAGTCACGGTGGGGTCGGGTGCATCACGTCCCACTGGAATGCAAGAACAGTGAGTCCTCCATTCACAGACAAATAAAATACAGCAGAACCGTCCTGTTCTCTCAGCTGTACTGAAAGAAGATTCTAACTCCAGATGAAAACGAGGTTCCTGGCACCTACTTAGGCCACAACCCAATGTGCTTCCTGCTGTGGAAGCCTGGGCCAGGACGGTCCCTCCAGATGGCACACCTCCCTGGACGTGGTCCCACAGGGAGACCCTGATGAGCAAGTGTTCAAATGAGCAAAGACTCAGTTCACTATCCAGCCATTCATAACATTAAAGCCATTTTGTTCCTTTGTTGAAAATAACTAAGCATGGGCAACAAAACTCTAAACACGAAACGTTTGATATAACATTACGTTCTAAGAAGAATAGACAAAACAAACTTTTGATATTCCCTGAAAATGGTAGCCTGAAATGGAAAAAAAAAAAAAGATACACGTTTTGAAGAAATTCAGAAAACAGACTAGAGGATTGAGCTGGTTTTGTTGGTTGGTTTGCAATAATCAATGTGTTGATGCCGGAGAGGATGAATCGTACAATGCAGCAGCATGTGTCGTGCCAGAGAAAGAGGGGGCACGTGTGCAGCAGAATCAACAGAGGAAAGGTTAGGTGGGGCATGTCCAGAAAGACGTGTGCTTTGCCCAGTATCTTGATTTCCTGCATACAGGGCTACCCAGGTCAAAGAGCTTAGTTAGCACTGCTCAAGTGTAAAACAAGCTCCCGAAGTCGGTGTCTGGCAGGGTACGTCCATTAGGCTGTGTGTTCCCTGCCAGGAATCATTACAGCATTGTGCAATCCTGTGGCCTCATAATCTAAGGAATTTTAATGGTCCCAGTAAAGAAGATACTGGCAAAGTGAAAGCAGGTCTGAGTGGTAATGAAAGGGTCTGACTGTTCACAGGGAAGGAATTCATTGCAGATTCCAATGAAGCCTCACTGCAATGGACAGGAAGCTTCAAGGCCACAAATTTTAGCCCTGTCTCAGGTTGCCGCAAAAAGCTGCTGCTGATAACAGCATCATGGGCACTGGAGCAGAAACCACAGTTTCGGTTGTTGGCTGGTACCCAGAAGCCATACCGCCCTCCAGTGGGCCAGATTCTACTGCATTACTTACCCTGGCCCTTAAAGGATCGATCCCATACAACCTGTTACTAAATGAAACTTTCATGCTTTGAAGAGAGATTTTTTTTTTTTTTACCATCTTGAGTAATTGACCAAGTTTGACTTACATAGAAGTTTATACCTGTGGAATCCAAAAACAGTTTACCTTAATTAGAGCCGATGGCCTCCAGTCTAAGTACCTGTCTCTTGAATAAATAAACAATTAATCTCTATCAATCAAATAGTAAACACATTCTCAAATATAATTTTTACCTGTTTTAGGACATGCATGTTTAGCATGTGTTATTTTTCTCCCGTGGTTGCCTGAGAAGGTTTATTAGTGTCACAACGAGACCTTCGTTGTGATGTATATGGTGATCAGTTCTCCTTTCCCACAGCCCCTGCTTTTCAGCTGGGTGTTTGGGTGATTCTGGCTTTGCCATTCAGCACATTCTCATAGCTGCAGAAATTGGTTTAGGGGTCGGCACATGGCCAAACCTAGACCAGGAAGGGTAAATCTCAGGGTTGTTTTTCCCGCCCCCTGGGAATATTGGGATACTCTGTTTCTTGATGAAAATAATTAAAAACAAACAAACAAAAAAACAACATGTAACCCCAAGACCTGCTGGCAATTCTCTTGAGACCATGAAGGGAGCAGCCCCAGCTGGAGCTGGCACACTGGAGAGCAATGCAGAGTGATGGAAAGAAACTAAGTCACCACACTACTGGAGCTACTGGATCAAGCCTTGCCTGAAGTTATCACCATCTGTGGACTTTTCATAGGATATGAGCCAATTAATTGTTTACGCAAGCTCAATTCCAGTTTTCTTGACTTGATTGACTTGTGGTCAAAAGCACCCTAACTGATGCTATCTAATTTGACCATGGAATATAAACACAGAGGAAGAGTGTGCCTATAATGGGAGCTTATAACACAAAGAGCTTGTGATGTAAAATAACATTCCATTCTCAACTACTAAACAACTTTACACTAAAATTATCCCCTCTTTCCGGCAACTTCAGGTTGTTCTGTACTATTACATCATTCTAGTTGGAACACAAACATACTGTATTGTGTTTCCTCTTTAAAAAATAATCTTCCTTTGACCTTATAGAAGCCCTCTTCTGGATTTCCTCTTCACTCACTGCTCCTTGGATACCCTCCTCTTCCTTCTGACTTCTAAATATTGGCTTACCTTCCTGCTCCATCCTATTCTCTACCAATAATCACTCTCTAGGTGACGCATCCAAGCACATGGCTCTGTCATCCAGCCCTATCGTGCTTCATGTCCATCGGGTCTGTGTGCTGACGACTCCCAGAGCTGCAGCTCAGCCCCTGGCCTCATTCCTACACTCCAGAGTGGAACTGTGGATCCAATTATTTACACAGCATGTTACAAGGATGTATAACAGACATCTCAGTTTTAATATGGCCATCGAGAATCTATTTCTCCCAACTGCAAAACCTGTTTCTCCCCTAATCTTTCCCAATTTAAGAAATGTTATGGACAACTGTAATAGCATAATCAATGAAACATATTTAAAAAAAAAAGAAAGAAATGTTACCACCCTTGGCTCAGGCCAGAGCCCTTGGCGTCATCATCGACTTTCCTTCTCCGGTGTCACATTCAGCCCTTCAGCAAGCCTGTCAGCTCTACCTCCAAAACATATCCCAATTCCAAAGGTCACCTTCTTCTCTGCCATTCCTCTCTTTTAAGCCCCTCTCATCATTTTCCGGGTTATTGCAGTATCGTCCCAGCTGTCCCTGTGTCTACATTTGGTCCCCTGCAGTCTGTTTTCCTCACCATAATCAGAGTAATCCTTTTAAAATATATAAATTTGCCCTGGCTGGTGTGGCTCAGTGGATTAAGTGCCAGCTTGTGAACCAAAGGGTCGCTGGTTTGATTCCAGTTGGGGCACATGCCTGGGTTGCCAGCGGGGTCCCCAGTGTGGGGCGCACGAAAGGCAACCACACATTGATGTTTCTCTCCCTCTCTTTCTCCCTCCCTTCCCCACTCCATAAGGGTGAATGAATAAAATATTTTAAAAATGAAATAAATAAAAATAAAATAAAATATATAAACTGTGTTTTTACGGGTACTGTTCTTGACCCTCCACGAGGATTCTGTGGAAGGTTTGGTAGTGTGTCAGTCTGGCGAATCTAGAAGCACATTTCTGAGTCTTTCCCTGTGTGGTTCTAGATCCACACTAACCAAAAGAGAGCCGTGCACAGGATGTGAACAGGGGAAGTGGAGCAGCAGCATTCAAAAGTTGGCATGGTGAAAGGGGGCTAGATGGATGCAGAGGCCCCAGCAGAGCCCAGGCTGTTCTCACACCCCCTACTCTGTAACTGGCTTTTCTTCCTGACTTCTAACCCTGCTGGATCAGATGCAGAAAGAACAATTTTACATGAGGCTTTCTACCAGGTCTTTCTCAGGGAGTCCAAGGAGGGAACGACCACATTCTCCTGTGGGCATCCAGAAGAGGGGGCTGTGAGCTGACACTGTCTTTTCCTCCCACAGTTTCCCCCAGCTTTCAGGGCAGAGCACTCAGTGCTCTGGTGGCTGCCCTGGCAGTGCGAGAACCCAAGGACTGCTGAGCAGAGGCCAGTCCGTGTGCTGGCACCTCCTGCCCATCCCCTGACCTGCACCCCCGCACCCCACCCCCTGCCCCAGTACTCCTGAGCCTCGAGTCCCGACGCCCTCCCACACACACAGCCCCCAGAGCGGCATAAATAGCAGTACTGGGCCATGGACACAGTGACTGTAACATTCCTCGTTTTTCTGACACTTGATTTAATTTTTTACATGTAGACTCCCATTCCACTGGAGGGTTGAAACAATTCCAAGCCACCTAGAGAGTCCCCCAGCAGCCTGTTTTTCCCTGTAGTTGTGCCCGAGTCCACCTCTCCACGCCCCCCCCCCCCCCCCGCACTGTTCCTGCTCTCAAAGCCCCTCCACTTCCCCCACCTAGCCTCTCCCACCAGCTGGGCTGGGAGAGCCTCACTCTCACTTGTTGCCATTTTCTGTTTTCTTCTTATTATTTTGTATTTGTTTCAGATGTCTAGCATGGTGGTTATACAATTCATAGCACACGAAGCGATCACCCTGATAGTTCTAGTTCCCACCTGGCCCCATACATAGTAATTAAAATGTTACTGACTATATTTCTTGTGCTGTACTTTACACCCCCGTGACTGTTTTGTAACTCCAATTTGTACTTCTTAATCCTTTTGCCTCTTTCACCCAGATCCCCAAACCCCTGCCCTCTGACAACCTTCTGTCTGATCCCTCTATGAGTCTGTTTCTGAGGGGTTTTTTGTTCATTTATTTTGTTCTTTAGATTCCACATATAAATGCAATTATATGGTTTTTGTCTCTCTCTGTCTGACTTATTTTCCTTAGCGTAATGCCATCTAGGTCCATCTGTGTTGTCACAAATGGTAAGGTTTCATTCTTTTTTATGGCTGAGTAATATTCCATTATGTATATGTACAAACTCTTCCTTATTCAGTCCTCCACTCATGGGCACTTTGGCTGCTTCCATATCTTGGCTATTGTGAATAATGCTGCAGTGAACACTGAGGTGTATATATCTTTTTTGCGTAAGTGTTTTGGAATCACTGGGTCATATGGTAGTTCTATTTTTAGTTTTTTGAGGAATCTCCATGCTGTTTTCCACAGTGGCTCTACCAATCTGCAATCCCACCAACAGTGCATGAGGCTTTCCTTTTCTCCACACCCTACCAACTCGTTTTTTGTTGATTTATGGATGATGGCCATTCTGTAAGGTGTGAAGTGTAATCCCATTGTGGTTTTAATTTGCATTTCTCTGATGATTAGTGATGCTGAGCATCTTTTTATGTTTGTTGCTCATCTATATGTACTCTTTGAAAAAATTGTCTACTCAGGTCTTCAGCCAATTTTTTAATTGGATTGTTTGTTTCTTTAGTGTTGAGTAAGTAGTGTGAGTTCATTATAAATTTTATCAACTGAATCATTGGCAATATGTTCTCCCATTCAGTGGGTTGTCTTTTCATTTTGTTGATGGTTTCCTTTGTTGTGCAAAAACTTTTTAGTCTGATGTAGGCCCATTGTTTATTTTTTCTTTTGTTTCACTTGCCCAAGATGATATATCAGAAGAAAAATTAGTAAGAGTAAAGTCAAAGAATTTAGTGTCTATTTTTTTTCTAGAAGTTTTACAGTTTCAGGTCTTAAAGTCTGGTTTCTTTTTTTATTTTTATTTTTGCATGTACCTGTCCAATTTCCCCAATACCATTTACTGAATAGACTGTCTTTACCCCATTGTATGTTCTTGCCTCCATGTCATATATTACTTGACCACAGAGGTATGAGTTTACTTCTGGGCTCTCTATTCTGGTCCCTTGGCCTATATGTCTGTTTTTATACCCAGACCATGCTATTTTGATTATGACAGCTTTGTATTATAGTTTGATATCAGGTAGCATGACTCCTAGTTTTGTACTTCTTTTTCAAGATTGCAGTGGCTATTCAGGGTCTTTTGTGGTTCCATATAAATTTTAGAATTATTTGTTCTAGTTCTGGGAAAAATTCCATTGGTATTTTTTTAGGGATTGCATTGAATCTGTAGATTGCTTTGGGCAGTATGGACATTTTAAGGGTGTTAATTCTTCCTATCCATGAACATAGTATATGCTTCCACTTATTTGTATCTTCAATATTGTTCTTCAATTCATTATAATTTTCCAAGTACAAGCCTTTTACCCTCTTTGTTAAATTTATTTCTAGGAATATTTTTGATGCAATTGTTAATAGAATTACTTTCTTAATCTTTTTCTGGTAATGCACTACTCATATACAAAAGTACAATCTATTTCTGAATATTTATTTTATATCCTGCTACTGTACTGAATTCCTTATCAGTTCTAATAGTTTCCTCGTGGAATCTTTGGGGTTCTCTCTATATAGTATCATGTCATCTGCAAATGGTGAGTGTTTTACTTCTTTCTTTCCATTTTGGTTGTCTTTTATTTCTTCTTGTCTGATTGCTATGGCTAAGATTTTCAATACTACGTTAAATATAAGTAGTGACAGAGGACAACCTTGTCTTTTTCCTGATTTTAAGTAAAACACTTCTAGATTTTGCCTGTTCAGTACAATGTTAGCTGTGGGTTTGTCATATATAGACTTTACTACGTTGCTATGTTTCCTCTATTCCCACTTTGCTGGGAAGTTTAACCATAAATGCTAGATTTTATCAAATGCATTTTCTGCATCTACTAATATGTCCATGATTTTTATCCTTCATTTTGTTTATGCAGTGTATCACTTTAATTGAATTGCACATATTGAACCAACCAGGCTCGAGAATAAATTTCACTTGATCATGGTGCATGATCTATTGTACATTCAGAATTGGCTGGTGGGGGGAGTGCCAAACACAGGAAATATGGTGCCTGTCAGCCAAACAGGAGGACAGCTCAGCACAGGAACAGTGGCAGCCATCCTTTTAGCCCTGGCACTGAATCCACACCACTCAGTCTCTCCCTGTATGTCTCTGGTGCTCCCCTCCCACCTCTGAGCCACCGTCCCTCTTCCAGAGCCCAGGGTGAGTGTCTGCAAGGGGGAGTTCGTGTGCTGGCCCTTTAAGAGGATGCCTGGGTTTCCAGCAGCCTTCCTCTCACCAGGACAGATAGAGAAGTCCCCGCTGGTTTTCATGGCCAGATGTATGTGGGCTCCTCGTCCCGACACTCGTGTTCCAGGCTGGGAGCCCAGTACAGGGCCGAGACCCCCACTCCTCAGGCGGGGGCCTCTGCAGCTCAGATATCCCTCTGCATTTTCAACCTCTGCATGTGGGTGCGGGACCAACACACTTCAGGTCCCTGTCCCTCCTACCAGTCTCCACGTGGCTTCTCCTCCATATCTTTAGTTAGAGGACTTCTGTTCAGCTTGTCTTCAGATGGTTATCCAGGATGATTGTACTCTAATTTAGTTGTAATTTTGATGGAAGGAGAAGAGTACAGCATCCACCTGTCCCACCATTTTGACTGGGGCCTGCATAAATATTTTTTCACCATGTTCTCCTTTAAGTCTGTTATCTGTGCTCTAACTCTGTCCTGAACCAGAAGAGACTCCGCTTCTCTCAGCTTTCACCTGACACATCTCTTCTTGAGACAATGGTAGCAGAACTGTGCTGACCCAGAATCAGAAGGGTCAAGAGTAAAAGAACATACCGGGAAAAAAGTATAGATTGACATTTCAAAGGACATCATTCCACCATTCCAACCAAAGATTTAAAATTCACTCACCTCAAAATGCCAATGGCTTATAATAATATTTTACCAAGAATCATACTCTTCAAATAAAAAGAATGAAAGAGAAGCTGTGGAATTTCACCATTGGTAGGTTTGGTGGGAAGCCAGAAAAGGAGACCCCTCTTTCCTAACCCTGACCTCATGATGTCAGGCAGCCCCACAGCCTCCTGATGTCCCCCACTGCCCCTGCTCCCACTTTGCCCCATGCCCGAGTTCCCACTTGTCCACATTTTCCTATCCCCTTATTTCCCCTCTATGAACAGCTAAGCCATGCTATTTTCTTTAAAAAGGAGGCTGTCTACATGGTGTCAATGATTAAATCTTGTGTACGTATCTGATTCCCTGAAGAAATTTGTGCATTTTCCTGGTTACTTCCAAGCCATCACTTTGTTGCATTGTTAGCTGAATCCAACAGTTCTCAAAGTGCCGTTCCCAGACCCACAGCATTAGCATCACCTCAGCGAAAAGCAAATTCCCGACTCTGACCTCAAAGCTACCAAATTAGCAATCTCTGTGTGTGTTTTTTTGAGATGTAATTCGCATACATCACTGTGTAAGTTTAAAGTGTGCAGCATGGTGGTTTGACTTACACGTGCTGTGCAACGATGATCACAATAGGTTGGTTAACACCCATCATCTCATGTACCGTAGATACAGTAAAAAGAAAATTGCTCCTTTGATAAGAACTCTTATCTATATCTTAACTTTCCTATGTATCACGCAGCAGTGTAATCTATATGCATCATGTTACACATTACATCCCTGGTACTTACTTATCTTAAAACGGGCAGTTTGTACGTTTTAACCATCTTCTTCCAATCTCCACCACACCACCACGCCCCCCTGCACCTCCCACCTGGGGAAACCACATTGTGGTCTTCTATGTGCTCAGTTCGGGGTGTTTTGTTTGTCTTTTTTTACATTGCACATATAAGTGAGATCATACAGTATTTGTCTTTCTGTGTCTGACTCATTTCACTCGATGCTTTCAAGGTCCATCCATGTTCTTGAAAATGGTAGAATTTCCTCAATAACATATATATTTATATAAAAATTACCTCTTCTTTATTCACTCATCTGTCCATGGACATCTAGATTGTTTCCGTGTCTTGGCTATCATAAATAGTGCTGCTAGAAACATGAGTGTAAAGATATCTTTTTAAGTTACTGTTTGCATTTTCCTTTGATATAATCCCAAAAGTGGAATTGCTGGATCATAAGCTAGTTCCATTTTTAACTTTCTGAGGAACCTCCATTGTTTTCCGAAGCGGCTTTGCCAATTTACAGTCCCACCAACAGACCACAAAGTTTCCTTTTCTCCACACACATGCCAACATATTTTATCTTTTGCCTTTTGATGACAGCCATTCTAACAGGCATGAGGTGATATCTCATTGTGATTTTAATTTGCATTTCCCTAATCACTAGTGACGTTAAGCACTTTTTTATGTACCTATTGGGCCCAAACACAGACCCAAACACAGCGTTCCTAGACCTCGGACAGAGTGTGGCCTGCCGTGAAGCCAACATCAAATTAAGAATGCACACAGCACAGGCAAGGGTCCCCCTCTGCAGACCTCCCCCTCCCCAGGGAAGGTTTGTCACTTAAGGGTCTGCTGGGGTTATTCCCATTGCAACCAACTAGAACTTCTTCGAGAGAACATAACCCAAATTGGAAAGGCTGTTTTCTCTTTAGTCAAGTGCACTTATTGGTCTAAAGCTCTTCAACCCCTTTTAAGACTAAATTCCATAATTGGGGGAGGGGCTCTGCCCGCAGGCCGCCCCCACCCCCCCACCCTGCCCCCATGTCACCATGGATGAGAATAAGTCTGCCAAGACATGATCTGCTTGGGGAGGAAAGGTGGCCAATCTCTCAAAGAAGAAGGGCTAGGAGCCTTTTCCTCAATGGGCTTTTATTGGGTTCATTTTGCTCAGGAATACAGGCTCATTAATCATTATCAGGCAGTAAGGCTCAAACAATAGATATTGCACAAAGAACTCTGAGGCCCTATTTTGAGTCAGGGTCAGATAGCTAAAGAGCAATAAAACTTTGAGGAAGAAACTCACTTCTTGCTTGGAACCTTATTTAATTGAGATCATTCTAAACAAAGCAGTTTTCACAGGATCTTACATGTTCTTTCTTAGGCCTGATCACCCTAGGGAACCCGCCCTTTCCACCACAGGGCTACACCCACCTCCAGCATTGTTTCAGGCTTAAATCAGGCAGGGGAAGCAAGGCAGCAAAGAGATTACGAGGTTTCTTGCAGACAGAATGAGGACTCAGGCTATGTCACAGCTGAGGGTCCATCACCCCCTTTTGCTGTAGCCCCCCAAGTCCTTCCTTGGGGCCTCCACACAATCATGCCTGTCTTAGGACATTCCCCCCTTGGGGAATCTTACCCATCATTGGCTAACCGATCAAGCATTGGGGGCCAGTTATGGATGAAGTAAAAGGAGCAGAGGCAGCACCCCCACCAGGGAGATAAGCCTTGTCTCCTTAGTGGCTTACGGTCTGAAGGTCGCTCACTCAGCCTTAGTCATGGGGGGGGTGGGTGGGTTACAGCTTCTGAAACCAGGCAGGGCGGTTCCCAACACATAATTATACATTACTAGAACATCAATATTAACAATTAAAACAATTTCTGAATTTTTTAAAAAAATTTTAATCCACAATTTATTTTTAATATACCAAATTTAATAAACATTAAAATAGGGCTTTAAAATTTCGTTGTATATATCTGTATGATAATGCTTTTATTCAGTTGTCTATTCATGGGGCACTTGGGGTGCTTCCATGTCTTGGCTACTGTAAATAATGCTGCAATGAGCATAAGGGTGCTTATGTTTTTTTGAATTAGTGTTTTAGGTTTCTTCGAATATGTACCCAGAAGTGGAATTGCTGTGACATACGACAGCTTCATTTTTAATTTTTTGAAAACCCTGCATACTGTTGGAATATTACTCAGCCATAAAAAGAATGAAATCTTACTATTTGCAACAGAATGGATGTAGAGAGTATTATGCTAAATGAAGTAAGAGAGAGACAAATACCATATAACTTCACTTATATGTGGATCTAAAGAACAAAATTAATGAACAAAATGGAAACAGACTCATAAATACAGAGAACAGACTGATGGTTGCCAGAGGGGAAGGGGTTGGGGGGAGCTGGGTGAAAAGGTGATGGGATTAAGTACAAATTGGTGGTCATGGGGATTAAAGAACAGCACAGGGAATATAGTCAATAATATTGTAATAACTGTGTATGGTACCAGGTGGGCACCAGAAATACCGGGGTAACACTTTATAAAGTAGATAATTGTCTAACCTCTATGCTGCACACCTGAACCAATATGAAATAATATTTAATGTAAACTGTAATTGAAAAAAATTTTTAATTCTTTTACAAAATAGAATTCTGGACTTCCAGCCAAGATGGAGGCATAGGTGGACACACTGTGCCTCCTCGCACAATGAAAATTAAAGATAACAAAGATTTAGAAACAAGAAAACAACCAACACTGATAGAAAATTGAACTGTACCAAAGGCCAACAACCATTCATCCAGACTGGCAATCGGGGCGGAGTCACGGCAGCGGAGGTTGGCGGACCCGGGTGCACAGGCAGCAGTGGCTGGCAGACCCCAGGTGCACAGGCGGTGGCTAGCGGACCCCGGGCACAGGGTGGCAACGGTGCAGACCCAGTGAGGCTGCGCAAGGCGGCTCTGGCTGACCAGGTGGTCCCACATTCATGCGCGCAGAAAATCCAGGTGAAGGGGAAGTGGCAGAAGGAACTAGAATCCGAAACCGCAGAGCCAGCACCATTGTTCCCTCTTGGACCCTGCCCCCACATACAGCGTCACTACCCAGAGACTGGGCTGCCCCACCCTGGGGAACACCTAAGGCTCCGCCCCTCACTACGTAATAGCTGCGACCAAACCAAAAAAAAAACCACACACACACACACCAAAAATGGCTCAAACAGGAGAACAAATCAAAGCCCCAGAGCCAATTCCTCTAAGCGACGAAGAGACAGCCAACCTATCAGATGCACAGTTCAAAGCACTGGTGATCAGGATGCTCACAGAGTTGGTTGATTTTGGTTGCAAATTAGATGAACAAATGAAGGCTACAATAAGTGAAATGAAGGGAAATACACAGGGAACCAGTAGTGATGGGAGAAAAACTGGGACTCAAATCAATGGAGTGGACCAGAAGGAAGGAAGAAACAACCAAATGGGAAACAAGAATTCAAAAAAATAAGGAGAGGCTTAGGAACCTCCAGGACATCTTTAAACGTCCCAACATCCGAATTATAGGGGTACCAGAAGGGGAAGAGAAAGAGCAACAAGTGGAAAACTTATGTGAACCAATAATAAAGGAGAACTTCCCCAATCTGGCAAAGGAAATAGACTTCTAGGAAGTCCAGGAAGCTCAGAGAGTCCCAAAGAAGTTGGAACCAAGGAGGAACACACCAAGGCACATCATAATTACATTAGCTAAGATTCAAATGAAGGAGAGAATTCTAGAAGCAGCAAGGGATAAGAGGACAGTCACCTACAAAGGAGTTCCATCAGACTGTCAGTTGATTTCTCAAGAGACCTTGCAGGCAAGAAGGGGCTGGAAAGAAGTATTTGAAGTCATGAAAGGCAAGGACCTACATCCAAGATTGCTCTATCCAGCAAAGCTGTCATTTAGAATGGAAGGGCAGATAAAGTGCTTCTCAGATAAGGTCAAGTTCAAGGAGTTCATCATCACTAAGCCCTTATTATATGAAATGTTAAAGGGACTTATCTAAGAAAAAGATCAAAAATAGGACAGTAGAAAGACAGCAAACTCACAGATATTAACAACCACACCTAAAACAAAAGCCAACTAAGTAAACAACCAGAACAGGAACAGAACCACAGAAATAGAGATCACAGTAAGGGTTAGCAACAGGGGCGTGGGAGGAGGAGAGAGGGGGAAAAGGTACAGAGAATAAGTAGTATGGACGGTGGGTAGAAAATAGACAGGGGGCAGGCAAGAATAGTATGGGAAATGTAGAAGCTAAAGAACTTATGACACGTGGACATGAACTAAGGGGGGAATGTGGGTGGGAGGGGGTGTGCAGGGTGGAGAGGAATGATGGGGGAGAAATGGGACAACTGTAATAACATAACCAATAAAATATATTTTAAAAAATAAAGTGGGTAAGTTGTAAAGTGCAAACCCATATACGAAATTTTGTGTCTACCAGCAATAAATTATAAAGTACAGAAAAGAATAACACACATTTTCCATTAAAATATTTTATTTAAAATTTAAAAAAATAGAATTCTAAAAAAGCTTTCTAAAAAAATAGTTTCTTGACATAACTATCTTTTTCCAGCCTGATTTTCTAAAGCCACCAAATCACTGTGCTCCATCTTCAAAGTAATGTGTCTTCTCTGAGTGCAAATCCAGCCAGAGAATAAGAAATGTCACATTCAGAAGGGCCGGGAAGTGCTTTTCCCTTGCATAGTAGCAACCTTTGGAATACCAAGTTCCTTTATAAGTGAGATTGCGACGCCACCTTCAGTTCCCAAATAGGATTGACAATTGACCACAATGCTTAGACTGGATTATGTAAGTAAAGGAATTGTGAAAGAGAGAGAGAGAGAGAGAGAGAGAGAGAGAGAGAGAGAGAGAGAGAGAGAGAAAGCAAGCCCTGTAAATGATTAAGAATGAACATGGAGGAGGAGTGGCCCGAATCACTAAATCAGAGAACCTTCTTCAACTAGCTGCAACTCAACCTGTGATGGTGTGTTTAGTCTCCAGCTAGAACTCCCTGATCCTGCTACTTAAAAATTGTGGTCTGGGAACAGCAGCGTTAGCTTCCTGAGAGCTAGTTAGTGATGGAAAATCTCAGGCCCCACCAAGACCTACTGAAGTACAGTCTGCATTTTCCAGCTGATGTGTTTGCTCACTGAGAAGTATGAGAAGCTCTGCTCTCTGGGCTTTCCTGAATTTCACAAAAGCAGGGCAGGGGATGTGGGAAGGACACAGAACACAGACACCTCACCAATGCACAGACCTGCACAGCCTTGATGAGAAGATGCCACTGATTAAACTTAACTGTCGGCAAGTCAATAATCCATGCCAAAAGTAAACGCAAAGCCATGATCATTCTGCAAATACTACATGTTTCCCAAAGACAATACTTGGAACAACCTCTGCCTTAATCCACAGCTCTGTAAAGGCCGAAAGCTTCACTGCCTCAGTTCCACCGATACATGTGCCAGCTTCTACCTGCACATCCTTCAAGATGGTCCATAACGTCTCCTGGATGTGACCGGGAGCCTTCCTCTCTCGGATTCCCCCTGCGCTCTGCCTGCCTCTTTACTGCTCTCGCACGCCTTCTAGACCCGTAATATCTTACAGAACAGCTTTTTACCTGTCGTGGCCCCTTCCCTAGATCTCAATCTCCTTGGCAAGAACAATGCTTATGCATTTGAACTCACTTATTTATTCATTAATTTATTCTAATACTAAGCATGTACTAATGTGCCAGGCGTTACGGATCTGATTAAAATGCAACAGGCATTATCCCAGTTCTCTCTACGAGCTCATGTATTTGTAGGGTAAAACAACAAACAAGTAATGATAATAGAAGTTAAACATTATGACAGAAAAAGTATAGAGTCTTTGGGGGAACTCATGTGTGGCCATCTAGCTTGGACTTGGAAGGGCTAGCTAAAATCCCATGTGAAGGACACCAAGTTAATCAGGCAAAGGGCAAAAAGGAAGAGGAGAAAGTGTGGGAGTGTTTGGGGAGTGGGAGTGCTTACGTCACTGAAATCACAGCTTGGGCACAGGGTAACACCCAAAATGTGTGTGTTTGACTTTCAAGTTTGGTGTCTCATGTTCCCTCAAGCATCCCGACGTCAATGCTGTTTCGCAAAATATCTTTGGCTACAGAGAGTTGGGTCAATTAACTTACCTTTTTAGGAAAAAGCAGTGTTTAAGATATGGGTTGTACCTATTTTTTATTTATAGTGACTGCTAATTTCTAAAAAGCATGTTTAGAGAACCAGGATGACCAGATCACTGAGTTTCCTCTTCCATTCTAAGAACTAGCAAAAGAAGCTTTACCTGAGTCAACAGAAAGTTCTAAGAAATTAAACACCATGAGTCTTCTCTACATAATCACTGAAGTATGATGTTTTCATGGAACATCCCAGAATCACGGTCAGGTTACTCATTTTGAGTTTTCTTAAATACATTATCCTATTTATTGTTAAAATATGCAACCTTATGTGAAAAAAATACGTAAGTATAGAGACTTCAAAAACTCCTTCTGGCCCCGCCAGGCTCCCAGCGCCACACTCTGCTCTGCTGAGGTCACCCGCACCCACCACCGCCACCATTGGGCAGCTGGCGGGAAGACGGGCTTAGTGGTGAGCAGAGGCTTTGAGGAGTGCGTGAAGGAAGAGGCATGGGAACGGCTCTGGGAAATGGTGCCGCGGACAAACCAGACTGTATCATCACTTCTGATGGCAAAAACCTCACCATTAAAACTGAGAGCACATTGAAAACAACACGGTTCTCACACAACCTGGGAGGAAAGTTCGAAGAAACTACAGCTGATGGCAGAAAAACTCAGACAACCTGCAGTTTTGTAAACAGCGCCTTGGTTCACATCAGGGTGGGAGGGGAAGAAAAGGAGGAGTAGGAGAAGACTGGAAGGCAGGGACATGTGGTGAAATGTATCGTGAGCAACGTCACCTGTACTCGGATGTATGAAAAATAGAGTAAAAATTCCATCATCCTTCTGGACAGGAATTAGCTGTGAGGATATACAAGCTCAGTTCAGTGGGCCAACCTCTCTCCATGTTTTTCCCATTACTTTGCTCAGTTCTCTTCATCACAAACATTTCACAAGCCACCATTTCCGAGTATTGGTTTAATTAGGACCAACCCTCTGGTTAGTATGATGCTCTGAATAAAAAATCTATGTGGACTTCCAGTAAAAGATGAAACATGTGTTTCTCCTCTTCTTCCCAAGACCCCACTAATATGATACTAAGTAAACTTAAAAGCTTTTAATTTATGTGGACAAAGAAAAAAGGAGAAAGGAAATGAATGGACTAGAGATTTCAGTAAATGATGGACAAAGAAACAGAAAATGTTTGTACATGGAAAAGAGAGCCGCACTGTGTGTGCAGAGGAGGAAAGGAGAGGAAGAAAATGAATTTGCTTTCTTAGAGATCAAGAACTGTCAGGTATGGCAAAGGAGAGATTTGAGGGGGACGGGGAAAGCTGTCACGTGCAGAGGAACACGAATCGGGGCACCGAACTTTTCAACAGCAAACTGGGCATAAGGAAAAAAATAGAAGAGGATGACAACTGTAAAAATTTTTAAAAGAAAATGATCTTCAGCTTAATTTCAGCATCCCAGCTGAACTTCCCACCAACCATAACAGAATGAGGACATTCTCAGAAGACTTCAGAGAATTTTCCTGCCAACACCCTTTCCCAGGAAGCTGCCGTAGGACGTGTTCCACTAAACGAAGGAGTGAATCCGTGCAGAGGAAGGCATGGGATCCAGCGCAAGAGAGCTCCGTGTCAGACTGACAGCTCAGTGGCCCACAGGGCCAGGGCGGAGCAGGAGGTCAAGGACAGCCTGGGAAGATCATCTCTGGAAAGGAAAAAAACATCGATATGATGGTACAACTAAAAGTAATTAAGGATTATGATGTTATGAGAGTTACGGCAGATGGAGCAAGGTTTTTTGAAAAGGAAGACAATCAGAGACTAAAGGGAAAAGACAGGAAGGAACACACTTCTCTACTCGGCTGCGCAGTGAGCAATGTTATATAATAGTCTCTCCTCAGGCACAGAGGACGCCTGGAACCACGGATAGAACTGAGCCCTGCGCAGCGCACGCTGTGTCTTTTCCTGCACGTAAAGGAAGCTCTCGATGGCTTCTCCTTGTTATGTCCGAATTGCCACCATCACTGTTCTTGTGCCTTGAGGCCGTTATTAAGTAAAATAAGGGTGACATGAACACAGACACTGCAGTGCCCCCCACCATCAGTCTGATGCCTGAGCTGGCTCCTCAGTGACGAACGGTTGGGTGGAGTTCAGAGCGTGAAGATGCTGGACAAAGGGGGATGATTCAGTCCCAGGTGGCATGGAGCAGGATGGTGCAACACTTTATTACGCTACTCAGGAACACACACCACTTAAAACTTACAAATTATTTACTTCTGGAATGTTCCATTTAATATTTTCAGACTACAGTTGACAGCAGTAACTGAAACTGTAGAAAGCAAAACAGGAGATAAGGGGCAACTACTGTACATTCATCAAAAAGCAAACACTAACTGTTAATTTCAAATGATTTAACTAGAACTTCTGCTGCATTCTGCTGGTTACAGAGGTATTCTAGCCTATAAATGGCCCAGAGGTGGCCCCTGCTGTTAGCCTGTGGCAGGCCCCACGTTCTCTACTTCTTCACAGCAGGCTAGGACCAGCAGCCCACAGCCTGCCAGTGCCAACCCCAAATCCTCACATCCAACTGCTTTATAGTCCAAAAAACCGTATTTTTAGCCAATTAGAGCCTGCCTGCTTTATATACCTCACAACACTGAATGGAACATCTGCTAACTGCAGATGAGACAACCCTGGAACAATAAAGACCCTAAACCATGGCCCTGGGGAGCAGTCGCTGCTGAACAACAATACCTAGATGCTCCAGCCCCTCAGATTTTCCACTCCCCGCTGCGGGTCCCCTTGTCTTATTCCCCTGATGGGTAGTATCCCACACCACCATCTCTCGAACTGGTTTTCCCTTCGTTCTGTCAGTTTTTATGTGTTCTGAGCTGATGTTGCTGGGAGGGACTTCCCCTCTCATGCAGTCCTGTCCAAATACCACCCAAATAAAGTTCCAGGGGAGGAATTGTTGATGCCACACTTTAAAGAGCATGGGGGATGGGCTATATTGTGGGGCTGTCCATGGCAAACTTACTCAGTCGCAAAGATCAATATACAAAAATTACCTGCATTTCTATTCAGCAGCAACAATTAGAAAATGGCATGTTAAATAGATACAATTACTAGAATCAACAAACATGAAACACCTAGCAATAAAGCTACTGAGATGAGCCCTCTACACAGGAACTACACATTACAGATGGGAAGTAATTAAGTCTCAGCTGCACGGAAGCGCCGGGTGTGGTGGGGTGGGAAGGGCTCTGCAGCTGCAGGGTGCACGTCAGTGAAGTCAGGTTGGTGACTGTATGAAAGCACTTGCGTGGGCTTTTGCTTTTTGTGTGTTCATTGTTGGATCAATCTTTTTGATCGCTGTTTCAAGTCTCCCTTATCTGACATTAGAACATTTATCTAATAAAGGCTTCATACCCAAACTATATAGAAATGTCTCTGATATCATGGGCCAACTGGTAGGTAAAAGGGGGCCCAAAAAGGTAGGTGAAAAAGAGAATATACAAATGACCAATAAATATGAAATGAGTTCAAGCTCATTACTGATCAGGGAAATGCAAAATTAAACCTAATGGTTTACTGTTGATGGCTAAAAATGCATAACTAAAAATAAAAATTTAAAAAACACTCACAGTACCAAGTATTGGCTAGGACTGGGAAAACAGATCCTCATGCATTTATGAAAGGAGTGTAAAATGGTACTTTGGAGAACAGTTTGGTGGTACATAACAAAGCTGAACATGTTCCATTCCAAAAATGCATCCGTGTGTGCACTGAAAGACATGCATAAGAATGTTTATATGGACTATTTGCAAAAGCTCCGAACAGAAAACCCAATGCCCATCACTGGTGAGATGAACCAAGTATGGCCTGCTCCTACTAACTAAATACAACACAGCAATAAAAGTGAAAGAAACTACTGCCACGTCTACCATGGATCGATCTCAATTAACTGAGGAAAAGAAGCCATATACAAAAGGGTGTCAAACACAAATGATGTTCAAAAATAGGTAAATTAATTTATGTGACAGATGGCTTTTAGGAGCTAGTAACTGGAGGATGATGTAAAGGTGGCCTTCCAGGTGTGACAGTGCTTGATTTCTTGATTTGGAAGGTGGTAATGAGCATGTACTTTATAAAAACGTACTAAGCTAAGTGAAATAAGCCATCAGAGAAAGACAAACGCCATATGATCTCACTTATAAGCAGAACCTAGTGAACAACAGAACTAATGAGCAACACAGAACCAGAGGCCCGGACTCATGGAGCACACTGACCGCTGTGGGAGGGCAGGAGGGCGAGGCACCGGCGGAAGGAAGGGGAAGGGACGGAAGCACATGCATGAAGCACTCACAGACACGGACAATGGTGGGGGGACCGAGCATGGAAGTGAGGGGGACGGATGGGCAGAGGGGGGCGAAGAGGGAAAAACCGGACGACTGTAACAGCATAAACAATAAAACATTTTTAAAAAATGTATTGAGTTTAAGGTGTATGGATGTTTCTGCATATGCATTATAGTACAATAAAATGCTTGCAAATTTTTTAAAATAACTATATGTGGGGGATGAGGCAGAAATATGGGCAGTAGAAATGTCTAAACCGATAAACCAAGAAATAGCTATATAGCATATTGTTTAAAAATTAAAAATTACCACAAAATATTTAAGTTAGAAATTGTTGCCCCTAGGGGGTGGGGAGGGACCTGTTATTCAGCAGTTGGGGGCACTAAATTTTTTTTCGATCCTCACCTGAGAATATATTGATTTCTGAGAGAGAGGGAGAAACATCGATTGGTTGCCTCCCATACACACCCTAACCAGGGATCACACCTGCAGCCTAGGTATGTGCCCTGACTGAAAATTGAACCCACAACCCTTTGGTGTGTGGGATAACACTCAACCACTGAGCAGCCCAGCCAGGGCAGTACTAGATATTTTTTAGTGGCATGCATATGATACGTATATAGGTCAAAACATTTCAATTCTTCACAAAGGAAAAATTACTGATGTAGGTAGAAATACAAACAGTTTCCTACAACTAACGATGCTAAATAAAGTCTGTCTGATAGAAGAAAAATTCACTCTTGCTTTTAGGAAAATTATAAACATCAAGTTTTAAAAGTTAAAAAATTGTAAGAGGAAATGATAGATGCTATAATGTCACCACCGCTTTAAGCCAAATGCTAATCATTAAGAAAGGGGAAAGAGGTGAAAGAGGGCAGATGTGCCAGCCAAAACACGCCGCGTTGCCGTAAGGGCTACTTTGAACTACAGACACTTGAACAAAGCAGCGGGTGAAGAAAGAGCGCCCTGCCTCTCCTCTTTCCTCTGTGCCCAGGAGACAGACCCCCCCATGGCAGACGTCCCCTCCGTACCAGAGGGAAAGCAGCAATCTTCCCAGCAAGGGCAGGATGCTGAACCTGAGAATGCTATACAAAGCTTATTAAAAGAATTCTTACCTTCCTTTAGCCTCCTCCCGTAGTTTACTTTTCCACAATTCCCTCTTTGTTCAACCTAGTCTGGAAGTCTTTAGGTTCTGCCACTTCTTTGGCTCTTCATTTCCTTCTGAGGGCTCCTGTGTCACGTAACACTGTACGATTTTCTTCTGTTAACCTGTCTTATGTCAACTCACTTCTCAGGCCCAGCCAAAAACTTTAAGAGGATACAAGGAAAACTTTGCCTCCCCTGCAGAAGCAAACCCTAGGTACATTTTATTCTGTTGATGCATAGCAAACAGCCTTAGTTGTTTACATCCATGTTTTCTCATTATATAAAGAGTAGAAGCTTGGTATGCAACACAGAATGATACACCTGGGACGCAGTGTGCTGCTCACAGATGGGAGTTCTTATTCTTTAGTTTATTCTTTAGATTAAACTCCCATCCCCCAGTGCAACCGACAAAACGTGCTGATAGGAACTACGTGGAGAAGGGTGCTCCACGGTCAGTAATGTTTTGAAAACACGGGATTTCTGGATCGCGGGCCTTCGTAGAAACATCAGTGTGTTGCTGTGCACTGACTCTCCAGGAAGGTCTTCCTCTGTGACTCAAGTGGTGAGGTACTTTAACATTTAAATTTAAAAATTAAAAAAAAAAATTAATGGAAAGACTCTATTATAGAAGGAACTGAGGCAGTTCTGGGTAGGTTTAGGGTCATCCGAAATCTGAAAATCTCAAACTTCCCCCATGCCTTAAAATCTTTCCCAGGATTACTAATATAATTTCTAGTCTCCTGGCTATTTGGTAGTGTTTGTAAATACACTTAAGATTTTAAGCGGCTTTTCTAAAAGAGAAATTTTTTCATTAAAAACACATTTGACATACTTTTCAAAAAAGAGACATTGGGTGCAAAAAAGGATTTCTGAATGTTGATTTATTTTTGTTTTTCAGGTCAAGACTGTATGACCATGTATGAACTACCCATTATTTAGATACCAGAACAAAAAGAACAAGCAAAGAATGTATAGGATATCTGATTTTTTTTAATTTGAACAGAGATTAAGTATACAAGTTTGTTAAAGAGAGTGGTAAAAATTGAATATTACATATATGGAACCAGTACATCAAATTTTACTTAGGTCGCTGATAATTCTTATAACTAATTCCGCAAAAACCAAAACCAGTTATGCAGAAACCAGAGTAAAAAATGCCCCTTTCTGAACCCCAGTGTGATCAAACTGATTTCATATCTAGCTTATTGATAATATTCGGTTTTAGTTCTCCCTGTGCAAATAATACATGTGGTCATTAATGGTGGTTTGGTGAGGTGAAATTGATTTAGGAAAGGTCAGCGTAATAACCCACACATTAAAAAGTTATTAAAGATTTACAGAGAGAAACCAGCACCTAGGGAACAGAGCTCGCCTGTGTGCTGACAGGCTATGACAGGCCTTGTCAGACGTGAAGTCACAGAGACACTGACAGCGCTGCACACTCAGCACGTCGCTTCACGCGGTGCATCCACACGGCTCGTGTGGAGTTCAAGGCCACGTGTCCCCCACGCTTCTAGTGCGTGGACTTCAACGCACACGAATCCATCCAATTCTTTTCAAAAACAATTTAAACACCTTGTAAGACCTGGAACTTGACATGTAAGGACAGTGTGTTTTAATGTCCCAAACATTGGGAAGATTAGGTGTGAAACACAGTGACGACCTCTTGTAAACAAGACTGTGTATACTTTTGTTGTATGACCACAAAGAGCTCTCAAAATGACTCAATACTTCAGATTGAGACCGGCACATTTATTATTTGGCCAAAGAAAATTCAGATGGCTTTCCTGGAGTGAAATGCACTCCAGGACATACATGAGGAATGAGTATAACTGTGGCACTAAAGGAACCTGCCACTACGTAATACATGCTAGTGTGCACTGATGGTGTACGTTTTGCTAACACACTGTGATTTGTTTGCTTCCCACCATCACGGGGCACAAGAAAACAAAACTCAAGACTATCTTGTTAGGACAGGACAAGTGATGACCCCAGTTTTAAACAGGGTTCTTCACTGAAGGAAAAGAGAGAGCCATAAAAGTCAAATTAGCTGACTTCAAATGATTTACATCCCAGGATGAATCAGGTTACACTGATTGAAGCCCAATTTAATTTAGGCAGTTTTTCAACCACAAGAATAAGGTCATTCTTAGTACATATTAATAATTAAACCAACATATACACAATTAGCAATATCCTATATAATATTAAATGTTTTAACAACTTGTTCGATTATTTTATATTTAATTTGTTGCTCTGTTTAAAAACAAAGCTCAACTTTATTTCACGATGTACTTTGTACTTCTAAGTGTTTTCTGTAATTATTTCATTGAAGCAGCTACAGTTCTCCAGATTCTAAGAGCCAAACTCAACTGTATCTTCTGTGATCAGTTTGAATTCGTAATCGCCTCTGCCATCCATGTGCAGGTAGTACTGTGAGGAAGATGGGGGAATCAACAGATACGAGAATTTCCTCCTTGTCAGGAATGTATGCAGAGATTATTATAATAATAAATTATTAGACATGATTATTTTTAAGCCACAAGAACTTTATAACTCTGCTTGGAATACAGTACTTTCCCTTCTGAGAATTAAAATACTAGACTTCCTCACTATTTTAAAAGAACCAAATCTATAAGCATCCCACAAATTAGAATGTTTCTATAACTCCATAACCAAGGATCTGATCTACCACAGGTCAATCTGAGTCAAATGCAGTCTGTTCAAAGAGGCAGCCTTTAATACTTCCTTAATAATGCTTCCTAGATCAGCCTGGAATCTAAGTAGAAGCTTTTCTGTTTTTGGAGTGGGCAGAGGAGGATAAGAGCTATACAGTGTATCCATCTGTCCCATCCTATGAAGACACTCGGGACATTGGCTAATAAAGACTTCTGTTTGTGGCTTTTCATTTACAGAAAGGACTTCTGTTTTCTCGGTTTTATACTGTCATTTCAGAGCTATTCTGGCCTCTAACTTTGCTGTTCTTCCTGTCACTCCTTTTTCACATGACCACTGGCCTGATGGGTATTTTGCTAGAGGTAAAACCCAAGTCCTCTCACTGTCCTATGGCTGTTAGGTCTATGAACATCTACGGAAAACACACAGGCTTGGATATATTTAAACTGCTTTGATTTCCAGTTATTCAATTTCTCATCCAACTCAGGAAACTATAGGCAAATTATGCCCTAAGATTAAAAAAAAAAATTATCTTTAAAAGGCACACAGTCATACAGAATTTCACTACATTTCATTAAGTGCTTTCAAATAGGCTATCTCTTTGATCCTTGTGGTAATAATCCATGAGACACGTAGACAAGGATCAATAACATTATATGAAGGAAGCAATCAATGCCAGAAACAATGGTGTCTGAACCCAGGTTTTCTGGCTTCAATCCCAAGCTCTTCACTTCACCATCTGTGCACTGTCATCTGAACTATCGGCTCCTGAGGGTAAAAACAGCTCTCTGCATCCCTCACACACTCAGCCCAGTACTTGGCACAAAAGGTGCTCAGTCAGGAGCGTGCTTTACAGGACAAGATACCCTCGTTCTAACTTTTCCCAAACCCTTTCTTTTACCTAAACTTTCTGTGTCATTTAGGAAGGAAAGAAAAGAAGGAAGGAAAGAGGGAAGGGGAAAGGGAAAAAAAGAAGGAAAAAACCCCCAAATGAATTAAACTAGGTTTACTTTTCAGGGTCTGATCATTTTACATTGAGTTGTAAAGAACTGCCCGCCATCCTGAGAATGGTGCTGCTGGAACGGCAGGAGAGGTGAGGTGTCCGTCAGCGTGACCCTCTCTATGGTGTGCAGAGTGATCTCCACCAAAAACACCCCTAGACATTTTGGGATCTAATCCTTCTTAAGACTCTTTCTCCTTTTGTCAATACTGGATGGTAACAAGTTTACTTAGCCATAGTTGTGATAAAATTTGACAAATTTTAGTCAGTCATTTATTAATAGTCATTTACAAAACTGGAGAACCACTAACTGGTTCTCTAATATCTCTCATTTAAAACAAGGGATTGTTTATATATATATGTAGCTTTTAAAACTGACAACTTCAATAATATTTAAGAAAATCCCATTCCATTTTATAAAACTGAATCACCCTTTTCCCTTAAGGTATATGTATATAAAGGGATATACATCAAGAAATCTAAAACCATAATCACCTGAATTCACCTATTTAAACAAACTTTCACAGTATTATTCGGTGTAAGAAATACAAACCTCATGGTGCTTCCAAAGAGACTTCCTATGCGACACGGTGAAGAGGGTGATGCCGACCTAACACAGAGAAGATGACTGAGGGTTTTATCAACAGCATGGAGGACAACTTAACCACTCTATACAGTTTAAGCTACTAAGATGATGGTCTTCAGTAGCTGTAGTTAAAAATCAATGTCAGAGAAAAAATTATAACGGATGCCATATGTTTAAGGTAATACAAAGTATAAGCCATCAACCACATAATAAAAACTAATAGCTATCAATAAAGTTCTTTAGCAGAAAAAAAACATAAACTGACCAGTACTAGCAAGTGTGTGTTATTATTTGTTGGGCACAAAATAAATATCCTAGCACATTTTCTATTTATTGTGAAAAAAAGTATAAGAATGATAGAAACAGCAAAAGGGCAAAATCAGTAAAATTAAATCAATATAGTACTGTCTACAGTCAATTTGTTTTTCAAATACAGGGTCAATAATTCTTTATTGGAAACCCATTTTGGGATGTGTCTTGGAATTCAAATTTTGGAAAAACAGTATTTACCACCCCTCAGGCTTCTGGGGTAAAAATTCTGTAATTAAACACACAAATGCATCTAGAGCAACACATGTGGACAATGACAAGGAATAGATAAATTAAGTATTTTTTGGTAGTTCAGGCAGGGTTTGGCTACCCAATGAGCTTGCCAGAAAATAATGAAAAATCTTTTCATTTTAATAGCTTACTGGATTTTTAGACTTTGAATAAGCTTTTACAAATTTGAACTTTAGCTATTCCAAAAAACACTAATATAATAACAACTAGATATAACTAGTTGCTCTGGATTCCTGGTTCTCACAACTGGAGGGTGGGGTGTGTGTGATTTTGTCTCTTAGGGGACATGTGGCAATGTCTGTAGACATTTCTGATTGTCACAACTGAGAGTGATATTGACATCTAACAGGCAGAGGTCAGAGATGCTGCCAAATGCCCTATGGTGCAGAGAACAGCCCCACAACTAAGAACTACCCAGCCCGGAAGTTCAGCAGTGATACGACTGAGCAATCCTGCTCGAGATCACCGTTTTTCAAAACGGATCTCCGAAGGCTGACAGACACATGGTAGGTATCCAGGAGACTTCCATCATGAGTTCTATATTTTATTGCCATTTGATATTTTTTTTAAAATTGGCATTAAGTTTATTCTGGATCACTTCTATCATGAGCTTGAAGTGCCCAAGTTTGTATTTACACTTATGCTATATGAAGTGATGACAAAGTAATATCACTTAAAACTTTAAATGCATCATAAATTTGGCTGCTAAGTGGAAACGTTCTCAAACTGGTTAGAAACTGCATGACAAAATAAGTACATTAGAAGTTGTTGATACAACATGCATTTCAACAGTACAATTATCTGATTTTTGAAAGCTCATTTCAGATATTATTTCTCTTCATAATTGTACAATAATTGAATTAGATCTTGACTTAGTGAGGCATTCTTTATAACAGAATCACTGTAGTCAAAATACATACTAGGAGAACTGCATCTTCTGTGGGGACTTAGAGCCCACAGCTAGATATTTAAGGAAACCACACGATCAAAACAACCAGCCAAGAGCCCCTAAGTCACTGATCAAATAGAGACTGCATGGGTTTATGTGTGAGAGAATAACACAAACGTCTCTAAGACCTCTCAATCTGAAAATCTATTTAGACAAATGTATAAAAAGAAATCACCAAAACTGACTCAAGAAAACTAATCATCCAAGAAACAAAACCAGGAGTTAGAATCTTCCTACACAGATGAATGCAGCAAATTTATTCTTTCATCAGTACATCAGTGCTTCTCAAACTTTAATGTGCCCTTGAATCATCTGGAATTTCTGTGAAAACACAGACTCTGGTTTGAAGGGCCTGCAACTCTGCAGTCCTAGCAAGCACATGGGATGTTGGTGTTCCCGACCCACAACCACACTGGGACTAGCAGGGATTCGTGCTTTCATGTGCAACACGCCCTTTTATATTTATTGTGAATTCCCAAAGAACAGTTGCAAAATGCTACAAGACCCTGGTACTTCATTTAACTTACATAAAATCTTTCTGGATTTTGCTCAAAATTCTGAGGAAAATTCAACAAGATTATAGATGATAGTGACAATTTCTCACGGGGGAATAAAACAAAACTGAGACTACAGACTAATTACTTAAAGAATGGAACCAATGTAGATACTCAGAAAAAGCTAGTAGCCCAGGCCAGAGGAAAAAAATAGATAAATTAAAGTTACCATATGATTATTGCTGAGTTTTCTTGATGAAAAAACAAAACAAAACAAACAAAAAAAAAAGAATGACATTTAGGTAAAGTTAATGGAACAAATTAAGAAAATACCAGTTTATGAACTCTGAGAATAGGGAATGAGGTAAAGGGAAATAAATTTAAATATATTATTTCTGTCATATCTAAGAGGTGGTTAAAGGGAATTATATACATAATAAATTTGCTTTTTCTTTTTTAAAAGATTTTATTTATTTATTTTTAGACAGAGAGGAAGGGAAGGAGAAAGAGAGGGAGCGAAATATCAATGTGTGGTTGCCTCTGGTGCACCCCCCAGGGGGGACCTGCCTGCAACCCAGGCATGTGCCCTGACTGGGAATCAAACCAGCAACCCTTTGGTTCGCAGGCCTGCGCTCAACCATTGAGATACACCAGCAGGAATAAATTTACCTTTCCTTTTACTCATATCTTTTATCAGTTTAAAATCTTTGCTAAAGTAAGATATCATCTGTTGATAGTAATTTTGTTACTTAATAACTTAGAATTTTCTCTTTGGACAGATATCTAGTTGGACACAGAATAAATTAGGAAGGGGGGACATGGACCCTCAACCTGAGACCTGCCCTGCTTACCTCTCGACAATGACTATAAATGTAGCCTTCCACGTCCACACTCACTGCGCTTGTGCATTCATCCAAAATGGCAAACTGGGGTTTGTGATAAAATAATCTTGCCATCTGAAACATAGAAGGAAAAATTTATATAATCGCATTAATGCAGAGCTTAACGTATAATGTATTATACAGAATTAACTTCAGTATAATGCAGAAGTTAATAAGCTAAAATAGATTTACTTCAATTAAGTATGCACTTAGTCTTACAAAGCAAGCATGAAAATTATTGTAATTTAAAAAATCTATTTCCCAGAAATAAAAACAATATAAATACACTGCTTTGTTTTTATTGTCTTCCCAAACAAAGAGAGAAATGTAATGCAGCAGAAATATTGTTCATAGTGAAACAAAACTTTTAGGACTGATATAAGGTGAAATTGAGCTTTAAACTAATACTAAAGAAAGTTCTCTATACAAGATTACAGGGTACTTATTTTAACCAAATCTTAGCATTCAGACTTATTAATGGCTCAAGTGCAAAAATGTATCTATCTTTAAATATTTGTTGCTTAAGTAATGTCCATTAAGTTGCAAATTGATATTCCCACCATTTTTGAGTGCACCTGTTTATAGACTTGCTCGTTTCTTAAAGCCTTCGCTAGTTTTTTTTTTTAAGTAAAAATTAACATCAAGATTGTTACAGTTTTCATTTCTTTGATTAGCAAGAATGCTGGACGTTTTCTAATGTTTACTTTCCATATGTGGTTTATTTTCTGGGAATTATTTATTCTGACCCTTTGTCTAACAGATATTCCAATCTGTCACCTGCCCCTAACAATGATCTCCATGCTGCAAGACCAATGGACACTTTTCTATCATTACCCAATTTGTCTTCTCTGCGAGACTCAACTCAGGTGACCATTCCCTCCTTCTTGAGAAAGTGACAGTAAAATCGTTGTCTTAAGTTCCTTCCCACTTTTTAGGCTGCTCTCTCAGTTTCTTTTCCAGCATTTTCTCTTCCACATAACCATTCAATGTTGGGGTTCCTCAGGCTAACTCCTAGGTCCTCTTCTCTTTTTCCTGTATTGTATCTCTTTATGTGATCTCATCAAATCTCATGATTTCAAATATTATTTACATTTGTAAATTCCCAAAACATATCTCTCATTTATACTTCTCTTCTAACGTCCAGACTGATATATAAACATTCTTATTTGATCTTTCTACTTGGATATCTCACAGGACTCTTTAAATATCTAAAATTCATACGGATTTTGTAGATTTTCCCTTAAAATCCATTCATCCATCATGCCCAATGTTAAACACTTCAGAAAGCGACACTATCAGCTGCTCAAGCTAGAAGCCAGGAGTCCTTCTTGACCTTTCCCTGCCCCTCCTCCCTCTCACCTCCCCGCCCCTCCCTTTCCGCCTGCTGGAGAGGGTCCTGTGGCATGTCCACTCACTCTTCCCCATCTCCACAGTCAAGCTCTTGGCCTGCAGCACAATCTTCTGCCTGGATGGTCTCAGGGAGGCTCCTCCTTCCTCTTTTACTCTTTTCCCATCCATTTTCTGTGTCACCGGAGAGGGTCTCAGATATGTAAATCAGAATCTCATTCTTCTGCTTAAAACCCTTTAACAACTTCCCATTTCACTTAAAATGAAACTCCAATTCCTCACCACTGCCTACAAGGCCCTGCGCAATCTTACCCCTCCTCACTCTCTAACCTCCACATTCTAGCCAACAGTGACTCCACTCAATGACCAGGACACAAGGTCTGGTCTCAGGCCTCAGAGGCTTAGTCAGCACTGTCACTTTCCTTACGTTGCCAAGTCCTTACTTTGCTTCTTGCATCCTTCAAACTTTTGCTCAGGTCACCTCCTCAAGCAACCGACCCTAACGCCTCCCTGTCAATCCAAGTGGGTCCCTTCCTAACATCTCTGCAGCACTTCCTATCCCGAGAATTAAACTGTATGTTATCTGTTTCTTTGTCTACTTCCCTAGGCTAGAATATCCACATAAGCAAAAACCCCATTTTAATCAGTACTGTACAACCAACACTTTATATATGAAAACATTCAACTATCTGATAAATGACTAAAACATACAAAACAGACTTCTCAGAGTTTATAGCTATTTGTATGGGGTGAGGAAGGGGAAACAGCAAGTACAGACACTATCTAGAAGTTCAGCTGTACAAAGGTATGAACCTTCGGTGAAGGCCATGTTTGCTTTTTAGATTGGAGAAACCTGGAAATTTCTTTTTGAAAGAGAAAGACTAGAGAAATTAAACATAGGGTGCATCTGTGTATGTCTGTACGTGTCTGTATAACTGAAGGAAAGGGATGTGATAAAGTCAAAGCAGAAAGGGCCCAAAAACACGAATGAAGACATTCAGCTTGTCTCAAGGCGTAGCATGGCGCACCCTCCACGGATAGTGCAGGTAGGGAGGTCGGAACAGCCCAGTGCTAAGTTAATTAAGAGAGTGGTTATTTGAAGGTTCTCCACAAATGTCCCTCCTCTGTGTTCCCATGAACTCTCTGCATTCTTTCATCACCACACTTACCACATTATGCAGAAATATTCTCCTATGTGTCTCTCCCCACTCTGCTGTCAGCTACTTGATGCCACAATAAAAGAAGATTGTAAAGTGACTAAGTACAGGATGGGACAAAAGTAGGTTTACAGTTGGGAGTATGCGAGTTTATTCTTGTATTACAATTTATTATCGTATTATTTTCCATACGAACAACTGTAAACCTAACTCCTGCCCTGCCCTTATGAACACTGCAATCATACTGCTAACTTAGCTGCCAAGCCACCCCACCAGCTTTAATTTTTATTAGCTGTCTTTGCTTGGCAAACTACTTAATTGTACTACAGTTCAATTTCTTCTGTAAAATGGGGCATTCACAGTTCTTGTCTCATAGGACTTGTGGCAATTAAATGAGATAATCTCTGCAAAGTGCCTAGCATACTTTCTATTATCTATCAAGCACACAGTAAAATGAGCTGTCATGTCACTGAACAGCTTCTCTTTTTTTCTGTAAGAAGCAGGAGGCGAGTTACTTTGCTGAGAGTGGTGGAGTAAAGTAATGGGGTAGAAAGCTTGAGGTTGGTAGTTTTCAAACAGCTTTCATGAAAAATGAGAGAGAGAGAGAGAGAGAGAGAGAGAGAAACTAAAGAAAAGTATTGCCAAGCCATGCTGTGAGCATCTGCAAAACTGGACACCATAAAAGTATGGGGACACCAATCCATATCATTCTCATTTTTTCAGCTGTGCTCAAAAGCCCATGCACAGAAATACCACGGCAAACAACTGCTCTTGGATTGGGGCTTAGGTAATATGAGGAAACAAAAAGTGAAAAGGGAAGTTAAAGGGAAGAGATCATTTGTTTATTCCTTAGAGAAATACCTCCTGAATCCTATGCGCCAGGTCCTGTGCAAAGCTCTGGATTAGTAAGTCTGTACTAGACAGGAAAGGAGGCAGAGTCAGAAGAGAACTGATGATCATTTACAAGAAAAGGGAGTGTCAATATTCAAGAATTCTCAGTGAGTTTGAAGGAAGAGGATAGTTTGCAAGTAGGTAAAAGAAGAATTGTAATTACAAGGATTTAAAAAACACAAAGACTTTCATGACAGAGGTATCACTGGTAAGGGGGTTTGGGGCCTTCTTTATAATTTTATTAATGCTCAAACTTCTCTGTCATATAATTCACAATAAGAAAATGCATTACTAAATAGGAAGAGCAAAAACAGTGAAGTGGGAAAGTAACTCTCATTCAGAGAAATAAGATGTACCAATTTAGAATTTTAGGTGGAGCGACCCAGGCCAATGATGGCTGGGGCCAACTAGGCACAACAGAAGGATATGTCACTTGACTTCAAGGGACAACGAGAGATGAGAACTGGACCGTGCACCTGCACATTGAAGGCTATAGTGTACTGGTGAGGAGTAAGAGTTCTGGCGTCAGAGTCACCTGCACTTGATCTCAGGTCTGCCACTCAGTAAGCTGCTTAAGCTCACCAAGTCTCTCTCATCTGTACCTTAGTTCACAGGGCGGTGGGGAGGATTAAACAGGATCTGACACTGAAAACCAACTTTCTTCATCACTATCCCAGTGCACTTTCTTTGTAGCTATAAGACTGCCTTGCATTACAGCTAGTTGAGAACATTTGGATCTCCTAACTAGATTATAAGGTAGACACCTGACTAATACTGAACTCTGTGGAAACTATAGCATAATTAAATTAGACTCTTTACTGTTAAAATAATGGAATAGTAATCGTATTCCTCTATATTTAAAGTGAAGGAACTTTTATAATTTGTCACCAGAACTTCCTTTTATTCAATAGTATTATTCCACTTCCTCGGAATCAAATCCTGACTCTCCTTACCCAAAGGTTTCTTTGGTTCATTTGTTTTACACAAACCTTCACTCTTACAAATTCATTATTTTTGGTGGTTAAACTTTTCAAGTGTGTTCTTCCTAAAAGTTGTAACTTTTATAATATAAATTTTTATAATTTATAAAAACTGTCTTCTCTTCCCTCAACTTCTTCCTTTGAAATGTTTTAATCCTGCCAAAAAAATGAAACAGTAAAATGAACACACATACTCTTCACCTAACTCCATCAATATTAGTGTTTGTTGCATTAGGCTTTCTCTGTCCCCACAAACCCTCTGAAAGTAGTAGAACAATATGCTGCCTTTCAAACTTCACATTCCATTTTCCAAACACTGGCCCACACAGGCCACACCCACTGAGTCAATGGCTCGGTCACACAGCAGTGTTATGGCTGAGCCTGCTCCATTCCCCCACTCCCTCACTCTTTAACACGTCCTCTCACTCTGCTAGTCCTTCAGCTTCTCACCTTCAAATAAAAACTGTCCCCTCTGTATCACATGGCTATGCATGTTAATTTTTCTTTCTCTGGGTGTCCCTTGTGTCCATTTATAAATCTTGACTACCCTTCCACTTTCTTTGAAGTCATAGTACCAGAATTTAAATGTTATTTTGACTTGCAGTTATTTTTTATAGCCATCCTCTGAATTCATTCAAGAAATGTCCAATCACTTCAAACTTCTCACTATTCCAGCCCAATTTCCACTTTGAGAATGGCTGGCAGCTCTCTCTCCTTTTGTTCATTCTTCATTGTAAATCAATCTCTTATGAGAGCACTAGCCAAACAAATCACAATATTAGGTTGATATTAAGTTCATATAGAATGGGTATGATTTCGGGAAGACCAACGTGCAAAAATCAGGGAGTAGAAGGCAACGAAAAGGTTCAATATAACCTGAAGATAATGAATAAGCAATTCTGCAATTAGCCATTTTTCTGCTGTCTTTCCTTGGCTGCAGTTTCCTTTAATTTCCACAAGATTAACATTCTGAAAAAAAATTCCTCTGGATCTGCTCAAACTATAGTATGTACAGTTAGAAAATGACTCTCTAAATGCTATCCCTCTTAACAGAGAACTCAAGGTATCATTCTTAATATGTAGTATTTTACAGCCATGTTTGATTAGGGATAAGTTTAGTCAATCATAAAATTAAAATAGTTCCTTCCAAACGCTTTTTTAGAGTAGGAAAATTTTAAAACTCTAAACAATTTTATGTAGTACTTAGCCCTGAAACAAGGATACATATAATGTCAGAGGGAAAGGGCAAGAACAGAACAAAGAATAAAATGATAATAAAATTAGGGTTCATCACCTCTAATATCTTCAACTACTTGACAGAGAATAGCCTGAGTAAGACAAAGAGATATCTACGGGAAAAAGATATTGAATAAGATCTCCTAACCCAACCAGAATTACCAAATGTCCCCAGGAACAACAGGGTACAAAGTTTCCTTGACTTTTAAAAAAATGGATGAATGATATATAATTAGATCTAAAGCTTTTCCTTTCACAGGAAAATTCAAAATTCAGAATTCCAAATTTGCATGCAAAGTTACTTTCAAGCACCTTTATAATCACTTAATCTTATGTATAACATTGCTCATTAAAAAGATTAAAATAAAACTGCGTGCCTTGATTAATCAACCAGTCACACTGCTACGCAATGTCACTGGAGTATACTCACGGCCATCCTTTGCTTCTCTCCACCGCTGAGTACATCCATCCAATCCTGAACACTGTCCCAGCCTCCTTCACGCTCAAGGATATGACCCAACTGGACATTATCCAAATACTCCTTGAGTACCTTTCAGCAAAATGATTAAAGATGAAATCAAGCTTAATATAAACCAACATTCTGTATCTTGCTTTATTTTTTAAACTAAATTCCTATAATTCTGTTGCCAGTATCATTTAAAGAGGAACATTTCACAAAAGAATGTGGAACAAAGAAAGCCCTTAAAGCCTATACTTCCTAGCTATATTAACTTTGACAAAATATATCTTGCTACTTGGTACGAATAATACTTTTGTACATAATTAAATGACAAGGGCAGTGAGAAAGCAAACAAGACTGCAAAGACAAGGTCAAACACTCAAGAAGTCATACTGAAGCAGAGTGGTTAACATCTTACCTCAACGTGGAAATTATAACTAATGTCAATGATTTAGAAGGCTTTACAGATTAGGATAAACTACCTGGTATTAAGAATACTTAACTGATTAAGAAAAAGTATCTGAAACAAGAGTGTTCTCAGCAGATCTAGGACATAAACATTTACTTACTAGGTCAGATATCCCCTTCCTTTTCTGATCTTCTCTTCCATCTGGATATATCACTTGGTCGCGAAGTGTTCCAAGGGTCATATAAGGTCTCTGACAGTAGTAGAGCAAAAATTATTAGAAGTGAGTTTTTAAACAATAAATAAAAATATCTTTAAATAAAAAATAACTGCAAAATAACTTAAGCAAGGTCTTACCTGAGGAACATAAAATAACTTGCCTCTCTCAGGTTTAGTGAGACGTCCTCCAAAAAGAGGCCATAACTAGAAGAGGAAAGAGGTAGGGAGGAGCAGTTGTGGATTTCACCATGTGGTAGGATCGTGTGGCAAAAGAAAACTGTGAAATGTTGAGGCCAATTTGTACTTACTTCACCAAGAACACGGAAAAGTGAACTCTTTCCACAGCCATTTGGACCACAGATTAGAACATTGGCACCAGATCGAACCTGAAAGAAAATTATGAATTAATATTTAAATAGATTTAATTAAACTAAGTTAATTAATTAGAGTAAATTTACGTACAATAAACAGTTCCTAAGAGTTCATTTGTTCTTTGCTAATGATAAACTTTTAATAAGTTTTGTCTATAAATGTGATATTAGGTAGAAGCAATGAAGGGACCCTTTATTTTTGTTTACTTTCAAATTTTAGTCACTTTTTTAATTAAAAAATCATTACTGATAATATCAACTTAATCTCAATCAGAACACAAAAAGCTAAAGCTTAAAAATTTGAGAATTCTTGAAAATAATAAATATGTATATGTATGCAGTTTTTAATTTCATTTTTCAATTACTGTACAGTTTATATTCAATATTACTTTGTATTAATTTCAGGTGTACAGCAGAGTAGTTAGACAACCATATACTTTACAATGTGACCGCCCCCCTCCCATATTGGTATTTCCACCTGGTACTATCCACAGCTATTACAATATTTTGGACTATAATCCCTATGCTATAAATCTTTTTTTATGGAATCATACAATATGTGTTCTAGTTACTATCTGACAATATATCATATATATTCTTCAAGTTCAGTATATTCAGATTCCTCTCATTCTTTTCTTTGAATGCTTAGAGTGTATTCCACAGCAAAAATGTGCCATAATTTATTTAAATATTTCCCTTTCCTCAAATATTTAGGTTGTCTGCATTTTGTTTCATTCTCTTACATAACAGTACAAAGAACCTGCATGACAGTGAGCAAATTCATACACTGGTGAGGAATGTTTCTACAATTCAGATGATCAGAAATAAATGTTGGATCGAAGTGTATATGAACTACAAATATTTACAAGTGCCACCAAATTGTTCTGCCACAACATAAAGTCAAAGGAGAAAATGTAAAAAAGACCAGTTAAGTTCTAAGCTTACAGTTTTGTAAATGTTAATCCTGTAAAGACTAAGAAAATTTGGCTTAGAAAAATGGCTAAACTAACTAGAGTTACTTTACACATTATACAGCAACGTACACAGCAGGAAAGAAGACAACAAAGAAATATGAGTTACCTGAGGTGTGGAACCTACCTTGGACAATTTTTAACTGTTGAGCCTGTTTTTAATTCAATGAGTATTTATTAAATGCTCAGTGTCAGGCTCTATTATAGGCAATGGAGCTACTTTAGTTGAAAAAAGAGAGAGACCAAAAAATCCCCCAAAACAAAAAAATTCCAAACCCTCTCTCCTTACCAGTATGCATTTTAGTGGGAGAGACTTAAGATAAAGATACATAGAAATGAGCTAATTAAATGTTAGAAAAAAAGTTCTATGGAGAAAAAAACAGATAAGGGTAAAGAAACTTGGGAGTGGTGGAGGAGGTTGCATTTTAAGGGGACCAGGCCAGACAACTGGACAAAAGTTTAAAGAAGTAATGAATTAGAAATTTATCTAGAGAAGATTGTTCCAACCTCAACCCTACCACAAAAAGCTGATTCAAAGGCACTGAGGTGGGAATGTACCTGCTCTAGTCAAAAAGCAGAAGGGAGGCTGATCTGGCTGAAGAAAAATGAGCAGGAGAGAAGAGAGCAGTAGGAAATGAGTGAAGACAGGTGAGAGGTGCGGGTCTGGGTAGTGGCAGGCAAATCCTACAGGGCACATTAAAACACTGAAAGGATTTCTGAAAGCTTTTGCTGTCATGAAATGAAGAGTTATTTGCATTATTCACAATAGCAAAAAAATGAAAGTGACTCAAGAGAATGAACTGATAAGCAAAATGTGGCGAAAACACACAATGGAATATTATTTAGCCTTAAAAAGGAATACAATTCTAAAACATGCTACAACCTGAGTGAACCCAGAAGACATATTAAGTAAGTAAGTCAGACACAAAAGGATCAAATTTCCAGGGCCTGGGGCGGGGAGGAAAATAAGCAGTTACTGATTGATGGGTACACACTTCCTGTGTGTTAAGATGAAAACGTTCTGGAGACAGTGGTGATGGTTGTACAACACTGTACATGTACTTAATGCCACTGAACTGTACACTAGAAAATGATTAAAAGCATTGAATTTATGTTATGTATATTTTAAAACAGAAAAAATGAGCTTCTAAAAGTAGGTTGAGACTTTCAGCCAAGATGGAGGCGTAGGCAGACACACTGTGCCTCCTCCAACAACCAAAATTAAGGACAACAAATATTTAGAAACAAGAAAACAACCAGAACTGATAGAAAATTGAACTGTACGGAAGTCCAACAACCATTCATCCAGACTGGTAAGAGGGGTAGAGTCACAGCAGGAAAAAGTGAAGGTGCGGACTCGGGCATGCAGGCACCAGCGGCTGGCAGTTCCCAGGCGTGCAGGCAGTGGCTAGCAGACCCCAGGCACACAGGCAGTGGCTAGCAGACCCCGGGTACAGGGTGGCAACTATGCAGACCCAGTGAGGCCATGCAAGGTGGCTGGCTGACCAGGTGGTCCCACATTTGCGCACAGATAATCCAGGTAAAGGGGAAGCAGCAGAAGGGACCGGAATCCGAGACAGAGCACAGAGCAAGCGCTATTGTTCCCTCTTGGACCCTGCCCCTACATACAGCGTTACTACCCAGCAATTGGGTTGCCCTGCCCTGGGGAACACCTAAGGCTCCACCCCTCACTACATAACAGCCGCAACCAGACCAAAAAAAAACAACAATAACAAAAAAAAAAACAAAAAACCCCACCAAAACTGGCTCAAACCAGAGAACAAATGAAAGCTCCAGAGACAATTCCTCTAAGAGACGAAGACTTAGCCAACCTATCAGATGCACAGTTCAAAGCCCTGGTGATCAGGATGGTCTCAGAATTGGTTAATTTTGCTCACAAATTAGATGAAAAAATGAAGGCTACAATATGTGAAATGAAGGAAAACGCACAGGGAACCAATAGAGATGGGAGGAAAACTGGGACTCAAATCAATGGAGTGGACCAGGAGGAAGAAACAAACAACCAAACAGAAAACAAGGAAGAAACAAAAATTCAAAAAAATGAGGAGAGGCTTAAGAACCTCCAGGACATCTTTAAACGTCCCAACATCCAAATTATAGGGGTACCAGAAGGGGAAGAGAAAGAGCAACAAGTGGAAAACTTATGTGAACCAATAATAAAGGAGAACTTCCCCAATTTGGCAAAGGAAATAGACTTCCAGGAAGTCCAGGAAGCTCAGAGAGTCCCAAAGAAGTTGGACCCAAGGAGGAACACACCAAGGTACATCATAATTACATTAGCCAAGATTCAAATGAAGGAGAGAATTCTAGAAGCAGCAAGGGATAAGGGGACAGTCACCTACAAAGGAGTTCCCATCAGACTGTCAGCTGATTTCTCAAAAGAGACCTTGCAGGCAAGAAGGGGCTGGAAAGAAGTATTTGAAGTCTTGAAAGGCAAGGGCCTATATCCAAGATTGCTCTATCCAGCAAAGCTGTCATTTAGAATGGAAGGGCAGATAAAGTGCTTCTCAGATAAGGTCAAGTTCAAGGAGTTCATCATCACCAAGCCCTTATCATATGAAATGTTAAAGGGACTTACCAAAGAAAAAGAAGATAAAAAATATGACAGTAGAAAGACAGCAAACTCACAGATATTAACAACCACACCTAAAACAAAAGCAATCAACTAGAACAGGAGCAGAAACACAGAAATGGAGATCACAGGGAGGGTTAGCAACAGGGGAGTGGGAGGAGGAGAGAAGGAGAAAAGGTACAGAGAATAACATAGACAGTGGGTAGAAAATAGACGGGGAGGGCAAGAATAGTGTGGGAAATGCAGAAGCTAAAGAACTTATGACACATGGACATGAACTAAAGGGGGGGTATGTGGGTGGGAGGGGGTGTGCAGGGTGGGGGGAATGAAAGGGGGAATGGGACAACTGTAATAGCATAATCAATAAAATATATTAAAAAAAAAAAAAAACAGATTGAGAACTACTGGCCTACCGTACAGTTGACCACATCTTATGCAATCAATGTTAGAGGATAAACTATTCTGAATGACTTTTCCAAATGGATGAACTGAGAAATTATTTTAAAGAATCATTTTTATGGACTTCTTTATGTGCAATTACCTATTTCCTTTTCCTATAAAATGGAATACAATAAATATTCCTAATAGTACAACGTTATTATATAGAATAATTTTACTCTACTAAGAGTGACATCTTTACAAGCTCCTATGGTTCAGAGGCCTATTAATTAAACAATTCCTTACTACTATATTTTATTTGAGTAATGTTATATATTTTTTCCTGCCCCTCACTGCTCATTATAATTTTCACTGGTATCCAATACTTCTCCACACATTTGTTTCAATATACCACGAAACCCTACAACCAAATTTGTAACAAAGTATAAAAATAATAATGAGACTTATGGGCATTCTTAGGTACTCTCTTATACCCAAATGTTTTATATTCAACATTAACCTTTTTTTTATTCCATTACTTTTGGTAATGCTGGACAAAACTTTCCAATTACGGTTATCAGTCAGGGTAAGCCAGTGATAATTTTTCCATAATAAAGATTTATTAAAATGTATTTTTTTCTGGAATGAATTAAGACTAAAAGTCAAGGGTAACTTTCACTGAAAACTGAATTCTTAACAACACTTTATTATTGAGGTTCCTGGATTGGGTTAATGGAACGACAAATACTTTGACCCACCATGTTTTTACCAATTAAAATATCCCCCTATGCTGTCCACTAGTCATACACAAATTTATTAAAATTAAATAAAATTTAAAATTCAGGTCCTCAGCTGCACTAGCCATGGTACTTTATTTGCCAAAGATATTTTTAATACTAACATGTGAAACTTTAAAATCCTGTCAATTAAGAAAATTAAGATTTCTAAGTTATTTCTAACATTTACTTTTTTTTTTTTTTTTTGGTAATTCAATTAATTTCTGAATTTTTATTTTTTTTTCATCTATTAATATAATCATGTGATTTTTATTTTTTTTTCTTTTAATCAGTATTTTTTAATTGTTGATATTGTACAGTTTTCTGTCTTTTACCCCGCCCCAGCCCACCACCCCAGCCCTCCCCACCTTCCTCCCATTTCCACCCCCCCATAGTTTTTGTCCATGAGTCCTTTATACTTGTTGCTCTAAACCGTTCCCCTTTTCCCCTGAAATTCCCTCCCCTCCCACTCTGGACACTGTCAGACTGTTCTCAAATTCAGTGTCTTTGTTTATATTATGCTTGTTTGTTTGTTTTGTTGATTAGCTTCCTGTTAAAGGTGAGATCATATGGTATTTGTCTTTCACTGCCTGGCTTATTTCGCTTAACATGATACTCTCCAAAAACATTTACTTTTTAAAGCAATTTTGTAGATTCAGAGGTTAAGTCTGAAAATTATTTTAAATATTCAGATATTTAAATATTTATCATGTAAAAACTTACTTCAAAATTAAGGTCTCGGATCAAGATATCTCCATTTGGTGTTGCTAAAGGAACATGCTCAAATCTACAGAAGAAATTAATAAAGAAAGGATAATTTTACATTAAACGGTAAGTAAATAAATGTAGCTGAAAGGTACAGATGTTTAACAGATGTTTCTGTACGTACTTTATAATGTTATCAGCATTGATGATTTCCCCAGCACCAGGAATCAAGGGAATGCTTTGTGCTCCTTAAAAGGAAAATAAATGTTAAAGCGTCATAATCATATTATGTATTAAAGCAGAAACTTAAATTATGTGACCTAGTGTATTCATATTTACCCTTTTCTTGTTGCGAGATCATTGTGCGCTCATATCTTCCATTATTTAAATCCTTTAGTACTTGCATTAATTCTGAAATCCGAGCAGTAAAACTGAAATTTAAAATAAAAAAAAAAAAAGCTATGATCAAATTTCCATAAGCTATTGTACCTTTTACATTATTTATTTATTCACTTTTTTGAGGTAAAATTGACATATAACATTGTGGAAGTTCGTATCTTTTATGTTATATAGACTTAATTAAAGTTTCTAAAATTATAATTTTGTTTAAATAAAATAACAAGTCTCATCAACATAAAATATTAGTGATAGTATGCTTGTTTCACTATTATGTTTCAGCAAGAGAGCAGAAAAATGGGGAAAAGGAAGAGGTTTCATAGGATTCCTACCTCAATAGATACTTCTTAGTAGGTAAGTCAAGAAGGTGGTTTGCTGCTAGAATTGTAAGGAAGTTTCTAGTAGATACTACAAAAGGACTGGTACATTCCATATGCCCAGAAATATGGACCCTGAGTTCCCATTGGAGAAAACTATAAAGCATCATATAAAGATGGCCTTCTATATAATGAAGGTATTTATTATATATACACCAAATGCCTGCTACCTCCCTGCAAACATGGAAGATTTGGTAGATTCCTCTTATAGTAAAGAAAGGAAAAAATAAAGTATTCTTAATATTAGATGAAAATCACCACAGCAATAGAGAAATCAAAACTAATAACAAGAGGCTGAGGCACATAAAAATGACTCATGATGGTCAAGGAGAAGGCATTCTACACCAGAGACACAAAAAAGTATTTCTCTGTGAATAGCAAGCAGCAATCTCCTGAAGGAACAGAAGCACCCCACATGCCATGAAGTGCAAAGGCATGGAAAGTTATTAACGAGTAGGAAGAATGTCAGCATCTCAAAGGAAAGAGACTCCGCATGGTAGTTTACAACTTCTCTCTTGCTGTGAAGACCTTAACTGTCACAGGAGTAGAAAAGGAGGAATAAAGAAGAGGCAATGTGCAGATGAATCACAGGCCTGAGAAAGATCTTAAGCCATCAAATACCTCTAGATGACCTGAAACTTAAGGTGCTTTTTTGCATTACAACTTTTTTTAAGATTATTTATTTATTTATTTCTAGAGAGAGAAGAGAGGGAAAGAAACATCAATGTGTGGTTGTCTCTCACACATCCCCTACTGGGATCTGGCCTGCAATCCAGGCATGTACCCTGACTGGGAATCGAACCAGCAACCCTTTGGTTTGCAGGCCAGTGCTCAATCCACTGAGTCACACCACCAAGGGAATGTTTTTTATACCATACCTACCCTTTATATTAGAGCTTGATATACTGAAATATTTAATTCCATTTTATGGACTAAGAACAATTTTACTAGGCAACATGGCCATATTTACAACTGTACCTAAAGATACGAGGTAACTTTTCTTTATCTTTCCATTAAAACCAATTTCATCTTTGTTCATTTTTTGCTAGGTTGCCAATATTGAAGATTTAAGAAAAAAATGTATAGTGGGAAACAAAAAGTTCAAATTGAGAAGATGCTAGTCATTAACTTAATTTTCTGTGAATTAATAAAAGACTGTTATGATTCAACATTTCCCAAATTCCTGAATACCAGTGCCCACAAAGTAGTTTAAGAATCCCTAACCTAGTTTAAAGCTCAAAAAACTTTCTAAAGGAAACTTGAAAAGTACAGTATTAGAGAAAAATCTTAATTCTTTATCAAAACCAGCTTTCAGGAGCAGCAGCTTCAGTTATCACTGATCTTAACCTCAACTGGGCACAATCATTAAGGGTAATGTATTTTTCAAAAATCATTCTCTGTAACTGCTCATTATCACTAATCTTACTTACCCAGCCAATCTAGTCAATTCACGGCCAGCCAAAACTATTCGACCCAGGGCTTGAGACATTCGCAAAAGCATCCTTCCACTTTGGTAGTAATCCTTAAATAGAAATAAATATTTTCACGTACCATATTTTGCCATATACAATGTGTACTTTTTTGCTCAAATTTTTGAGGGAAAAATAAGGATGCACATAATACATGGGTAGTACTAATTCCATATCTACATAAATGTTAATTATTCTATTTATGCATATGCATTAAGTATAACTCTAGAAAGCAATTAACAATATATGTATGCAAAATAATACCCTGTAATACGATAATCAGTTTTGTTTCTAAATATAAATAAAAAACTGAATTAAAAAATTAAAACAAAAGATATTTTTTTCCTGGAAGTTTGGGCCAAAAACATGGCTATGCATTATACATGGGAGAGTATTATACTTGGCCAAATACAGTAATTTCTAAGGTTAAAAACTAGGTTTTATTTATTTTTATATTTAAGTTTTCAATTTATTATCATTACTACGACTTTACCTCTAGAAGTTCTGAATGTGTACTTTTGAGATGTCGAGGATGAGACAAATCTAGGAAAGGACGGCTAACAACTAGGTAACCAACCACAGTGGCAAGATCTGAAACAAAACAATTACAATTGAAAATATTTCCATACTTCATTTTTCCCACAAATTTCATTCCACCATCTCTTTTAAAGCGTACTTACATTTGGCAATTATGCTATCAATGAAGCCCATAGAAAACCGAAAGAAAATGAAATTATGTAGGTGTTCCACCTGGCAGAAAGCAAAAACAAAACATAATTATTTTCTATGTATTTAAAAAATGAATCTACCATGAGGATTTAAAAAAACTGTATATTTATGAACAAATATTTACTGAGTACATATGATTTCTTATTATGCTGTATATCACATTTCATCAAGCGCAATGATGATCGCAGAGCAGGTGACAAACACACACTTCATGAAACCATTTCTATACAAACAGAATTGAAATTATTACATAGGGAATGTTAATGTGGTGTCCCTTGCATGTAATAATACAATGATATTTATTCACAATACTGTCAGATATATATATGCTTTGTTTTGTTTAGCTTATTGATAAATAATAATCTAAACAAACATACAAGCAAAAACAGAAGGATGAGTTCATTTAGGTGAAATACTAGCAGTCAAGATTGGCACTCAATGCTTTGCTTTAGTTGGAGACATGTGGTCTGTAATAAATTATATTAACCCATGTAAGTTAATGCCACACAGCCTGAGTGCCAGCCTGATCTGGCACTGGGCTCTATCTCAAACCCCATCTGCTTCTACTTTGCTCCTTCTCACTGAGTTCCAGTAGCAAACATGCTCCTGCCTTAAGGCTTTTCTCGTACTGTGTTCTCTGCCAGGAATGCTGTCTAGATATTGATATTGTGTGACTAACACACCCACGTCAAGTGGGTTTCTGATGAAATGCCACCTCCTCAAGAAAGACCTTCCAGCTATCCCAGCTAAAATAGCTAGGCAACAGCCTCCATCATACTCTTTACCACTCATGCCATTTTATTTTTGGTCATAAGAATTCACTACCATCTGAAATCATATCAAACATCCAGTTATTTACATGTTTATTGTCTCCTCCACTAAAATGTGCATTTCCTAAGTACAAGATAGTTGCTCTTGCTTTGGTCTGCAAAAGAACAATGGCTGGAATATTTATTCAATGAATGCTATGTGTTACATGCTATGTATGCTCAACACTGAAGATACTTCAAAGTCCCTGAGCTCATGGAGTTCACATTCTAATAAAAAAGACAAACTAATAAATAAGATCATTATAAATTGCAATATATGCTTTTAAAGAATCAGATCATTAAAATGGAAAGTAGTTGGTGGAGGCCATTTCAGATAGACTAATCAGAGAAGGCAAGGCCTTAATAAGGTGTAAATTTGGGGGCCGAAATCTACAGGTTAAGTATAACCAAGCCATGTGAAGAGTGGGCTGGTGAACAACAGGCCCCTGGAAAAATTCCTTAGATGCATTTTAGTGAGCACTACCAAAGTTCAGTCATGTTAAATATAAATAAGGCAGAAATCCAATTTATGAAATAATTTAAAATGATAACCACTTTAATCTTTTTAAATTACTTCAAATACATATTTAATTTCACCAGTGTCCACTAAAATATAAGCTCCACGTGTGCACACATTTGCCATCACAGTCACCACTGTTAACATACTAGCACCTGGAACAAGCACAAGCACCTGGATGGCGCTCGATATCTTAGAATGAATAATAAATAAAATTACTTGAATTCAAATATTCCAAGTGTCAAGTCAATAACAAGTGAAATATAGTTTCCACAGGACACAATGTTTATATTCTAAATCAAAGGTGAACAAACTATGGTCCAAATCTAGCCTGCCATTTATTTTTGTTAATAGAAGTTTGAATAGAACATAGCCACATTCATTCATGTGCGCATAGTAGATAGCTACACTTGAGTGGCAGAGTTGAACACTTGCAACAGAGACCACAATACCTGAAAAGCCTAAACTATGTAAGTATTATCACGTCCTTTACAGAAAGTTTGCTGACCCCTGCTCTAAATAATAATCTCCACAGTATTTTCATGAATGCTATGGGAACAAATTTCCCATAGGAATCACTAAATTTATCACTAAGTAAGACTCCTATTCAATCTCTGTAAAAATATACTGACAATTATTTTAATAAATCTATCATTTTATAATTTGATGACTCAACACATTGATATGAGAGCTTTTATTCTCATACTTTTTATGAAAACACATTATAAAAGTCCTGTATAGCTTTTAAAATAAATATCTTAAAATTAAAGATATATATTTCCATCTTGGCATAAGCCAAAAAAAAAAAAATCTTTCCATAAATACACGAGCCTCACGCATGTTATCTTACCAGTTTTCGGAAGACTGCGTAGACTGTCTGCTTTTCTCTTTTATTCCCATTATAAAAGGCTATTTCTTCACTATTAAAAAAATAATTTAGCAATTAATTTTTATGTTACCCAAGCCTAAAAATTATTGTAATACAGTATTTTACGATTGAACAGTTTTATTTAAATGGACATTTTGTGACAAAGAGCTTATGAGGTACAACTCAAGCCATGGTCTACACTTTGTCTAGACCCAGCTCCTAGCTCAGCTGATCAGAGCACAGAAATAGAAATACTTATCCGACTAGATCACAGACTAGACTGCACCTATGTGTTGCATATGCCATATGTAACCTGGCTGGAAAAAAATGGGCTGGGCTAATTTTCAGAAATCGGAATAAAGAAATAAGAAGGAAGCTGCCATGATATGCAGGAAGAGATGGCTGAGACAGCCATCATAGATTACAGATAGAGTACAGAGTCAGGTAGGAAGAAGAGGAGAAATCAACAGCCAGGAAAAGATAGGTAGTGATACCATGACATACAGCCTTTGAAAGACAGAAAAGCAAAGGAACTCATGCCTTCACAGTGCCAGTTCCCAGGACACCTAGCTGCATAATTGTTCTTATTCTTGTTCATATCCACACAACAACTTCCGTTTTCTTAAGCTGGTCTGAATGGATCCACAAGTGCCACAAGAATCTTAACTAGAAATGAAAGGGTGTTTTTATAGATGAAGAAAGGTTCAGTGTAGTCAAGTAAATTTGCTAAAGTCATACAGCTGAGATTATAATTGACCATATCTGACCCTAAAGTCCAGTCTTTCCATTTTATTCAGTATGATGTAAACTTTCCTAGGAAACTCCTCTTACAGCAGAAGAGAGTAAAGGTTTACACAGAAGTCCTGAAGGCACAGTTAAAAAACAGCCTTCGACACATACCTAATATTTCTTTACACTCTCTTTTCTCTAAATAGTTTTTATATTCTACTCCAAAATATATCTGTATTTTTCCCCTCACAAAAACAAGGTAACTCCCATTTCAACCCCTTCGAGTAGAATTAACTTTCCATAAAGATGTATCATGCTTGACCTGCTTCCTGGTTCCCTTGACACAATGATGCAGAGCTCCAAGGGATCAGAATCCCACTTTAAGAAACACAGTTCTGCGCCTCCATTGGTTTTCTTACTTCTTTCCATCTCCTCTGTAAATTTAAGTCTATAGAGGAAAATGAGGGAGAATTCCCCTTCTCCTGAACTGAGTCATTTTAGCCCTATTCTAAAACCTAAAGAGACAAAACATCCGAGAGCACTGATGGCTGCCTATCCAACATCCGTTCTCTTCTTCATCCCTTCTCCTAAGAGAACTCAAATTTTCTTAAAGTAATCTACCCTTTTCTCTGCATCCAAATGGTTTGGTAATGGCTTCAACCCCATGTACTGAGGATGAGTTCCAAACAGTCTAAGCCAATCACTTTGCAGTAACTGCTTTAGGCACAAACGAGCAAATAATAATTCTGGCCAATGAGATGTGAAAGAAAGTCTGCTGTAGGGCTTCTGGGAAAGTTTCCTTGCTCTCTTACAGCAGAAGAGATGGCCCCATTTTTGTTTCTGGACTTTTTGCAGGGAAGGAAAGTTCATGAGCTCTGAAACTGCTTGTGATATCTTGTTATTACAGGAAAAATTAGGCTGAGGAAAGGGGCAATACACAAAGGAGGACAGAACAAGGAGGACAGAACAAGGAGAACATCGAAGAGCCAGAGGAGGAGGGGTCAGGGCTGGGTGGAGGTCAGCAAAAGAAGGGAAATGGGGGACATCTGTAATAGTGGCAACAATTAAAAAAAAGAAGGATCAGAGCCCTGATCATACTGTGCCTGGAACTGCTCTACCTTAAGAGTTCTTGTGTGAAGTAAGTAGTAAATGTCCTTATTGTTAGGGCCCTTTAAGTAAGGGTTTTCTGTTTCTTCCAAGAGAAAGAATCCTAGCTGATACCATATTTCAGTCACTTGGCAAGTCACCTCTCTACTCAACCATCTATTCTTCTGCCTCCCTAGAGCTTAAAACCCTATTTAAAACGGGTATCATTTTAGCACTCCAAGGAGATAAAGTAAGAGGGAGCTATTAAAAGAGTAATTTCCTAATTTTGTAAATGCCTATAGGGTAGTAAATATTAGGACCCTAAAAATGACTTAAGGTTGACAGGTTAATATATGAGAAAATTTATTGAACACGTGTTACATATCAAAAACTGTGCTGTAAGTTTTATATATAGTTCATGTTCATCCTTATAATAACCCTATGTTATCTACCTACTATAAACAAGAAGAGGGAAGCTATTTAAATAACTTGCCAAAAATCACTGAATATGTAATAGATAAATGGAGAAGGTAGATTTTGAAAAAAGTCAGGCTGGTTCCAAAGCACAATACTTTTTCTTCCTAGTTTGGGTTTTTAAACATCTGGAAAATAGGTAGAGGCACATGCAGTGAGACTGAATTACTGAGTATTCTAAACACAGTCTCAAATAAAAATATTTCAGGACACATTGAGACAAAATTTTTTAAGTATTATAAGTAAATTTGAATTGTATTTTGACTATGTTTAAGGTGATATTAACAGAGAATTAGTCAGTAAACAACATGAAGAAGTGAATCAGATACTACATATAAAGCTAACTAGAAAAAGGATTATAAAACTGGTATCTTTCAAAATGTATATTTTCAAAAGCGGTAAATACACACACACACACATAATTTCAGTAATGGTATTACCAGACTTTTTGAAGTCAACTTACATGGCATCAATATCCATAAAAATAAATTTTTAGTACAGATAAATACATTAAATACGTTTCTCCTTACCTGTTTGTGATCAGCCGGGAATTAACGTATCTATACTCTCCTTCATACTTTTGCTCGGTTACTGTCATCTTACCAATGGGTCTTCTGAGTCGAGTTAGGAGTAGCCCAGAAACAAGTAAATAGGCCATCATACTCGCTGGGCCCTATTATTATTGCAAGGGAAAAATACGGAGTTCAAGTCTATCTAATAAATCTACTGAAACCAACATGTACAATTTATACAGTTAACTCTTGGCTTTGAGAGATGTTGATTTTTGGCTAATTTTTCCCCTTGTTTCTTTTCTAAAAAAATAGACACTGGACTCTATGCTTTTGCTACTTATCTACTACTCTGCCCACCACTGATGCTCACCGCCCAGCTCTCCCAAATATGCTCCCCTAAAACTCCTAATTGCAGTCATCACTTTTTTAAAGACATCTGAAACTCCTCTGATGCAACTCTTCTTGATATTTTCTCAAGATTCCACAATAACTCAGATCTCCTTTTTAGTTTCTCTTTGAATATTAATATTCTGAGGTTTCTTCCTTAGCTCTCTTTGCCTAAATTTACATCTCTAGTCCCACCACTCCTAAGAATCCAAGGCACTATTTCCAAATAAGTACTATTCATTTTCACCTCATTGCTCTGTAGAGCCTCAAACTTACTCCCCCAAATAAGCTCCATCTGCCTTTCCATTATCATACATCTTGCTTCCAGTTACCTCATCAACCACTGACCATCCCAAGTCACAAGCTTCAAGCTGACCTTTCCAAACTCATCACAGGCACTTACTTTCCTCATTTCTATACATACACTATGTTCCGCCATACTAAAATAATTGTTTCCTGAACATGCCCTTCAATGAAGTTGTTCTTATGTCTGGCAACCCTGGCAAATCTAACAAATGCCAACTCATGCTCCTCAAAGCACCTCCGATTCTTCCAACACTAAATACTTTATTCAAACTTCTATTATTGGATTTAGCACTCTGCATTACAATTGCTTGAATATCTATCTCTTTTACTAGATCATAATCCCTCCCCAGTAATAACTGTCCTACTCATCTTGTCATTCCTACTACGCAGCACAATGTGTGTGGAACACGGTGTATATTCAAGATTATTTAAATTAATTATGATCAAATCAATGCATTTCAGTAATTACTACAAGTGTGGGCAAAAAGATAACTAAAACTTAGTTTCTACCTTTAAGAAATGCAGAATCAGATAACAGAAATACTTCAATATATGTGAAGATACATATATTCAATAGAGATATGTTTAAGTATTATAAAAATCAAGTAAGTACCATAAAAAATTGCAACGGAGAGAAAAGAAGGATTAGGCCTATTTACCTCTTATAACAAAAACATGCTATAATAATGATTAAATCTGGATGAGACAGCAAAAAGGAAGGTAGACAATAAACTTCAAATTAAAAACTGCTTTTCCCAGCTTTTTCAAAAGGAACAAAAAAACCACTATACAAACTGCCTATTAACTACAAAATGTATATACGTACACATGTTTACATATTTATACATAAACCAACTACACTATTATATGGTTGTTATAAATATATAACAATAACATTACATATTAAATGACTTAAGTTAAATTACAGTAAGAATATACAGAGGAAAGGTAAAGGTCATTCTCGCTAACACAAATATCAAAGACTGGGTAATAAGGTTCATGGGATAGTCAACCATTTATATTATAATAAAATAGCCTTGACACTGGTGCAGCTGCCCTATTCCTAATATGTTAACATTCAAATTTCATATGAAAATGGCTGTCTCCAAATCTCTTTTTAGTCATTACTCTGCAATCCCTAAGTACATGTATGTTCAGAGTTAAACACTGTACTTATGGTTATTAATATCACAAAAGTTTTCCAAGCATCTGTCTTAAGGAAAAGTAAAAAGCCAAATTAGAATAATTTTCAAATCCTCAGTACAGCATTATTTTATAACCAGACTTTATTATGATGTCTTGTAAAAACATGTTCTTGAGATATAAAAAAATTCTTACAAGCCATCCCGCTATTCATAATTAGCATTATAGCAATTTATAAGGCAGAATGAAAGTAAACTCACCTGAGCTCCTATTGCACTTGTTAACTTGAAGATATACAAAACTATGTCTAAAAATGGCTGTAAAATAAGTATTAGAAGGTACAAAATTAAAAAGAACTAGATGCAATGTAACAGCAGTAGATTAACGAATATATAAAAGATACAGTTCTTATTATCAAGAGACAGAAAATGGAGACTGCCTGACCAATGTCTACTGACAAGTGGGAAAAACATTTATCACTTCCCATCAACTAAGGAAGCTCTACTGTGATAATTAACCACTAGTAACTAAGTAATTTTTAAAGTAGTACAAAGACACTAAATAAAATGACTCAGGTTATATATAACCCCAAATCTGCTACCAGCTTTTCTGGTTTCTATATATCTTCACCTGTAAAAATGAGAGGTTCTTCCTGCTCTTAATACTGTTTAATTCATTATTTTATCATAACATCTACATGCTAAGTAAATAACTGAGTAAGCCTATGTAAAACTCACACTTCTAGAACTAAAACAATACATTAAGGTTCTCACACAGAGACAGCTCAACCAACATACTAAAAGTGGGGTTTTTCTTTTACTTTTTATTGAACTTATTTGGGTAACATTTGTTAATAATTGAAGAGTTCTTTAAAAAAAGAAAAAAATTAATCCTCACCTGAAGATATATTTATTGATTTGGGGGAGACAGATGTGACAGAGAAACATTAATCAGGTGACCTCTCTTATTTTTGATCCTGATCAGGGATCAAACCCTCAACCTGGGTATGTGCCCTGACCAGGGAATCGAACCCACAACCTTTGTTGTACAGGATGACTCACGAAACAAATGAGCCACTTCGCAGTGTTTTCCAAACTGTGTTCATTCATCCAAGTCAACAGCCACCACTTTCTGACTAATATGTACACTACTAGGATAGGTGACTTGGTTTATTAATTGGCTTGTACTAAAGTGAACCTTTTCTTTTTGCCTTATAAATATTATCAAGAAGCTAGACATTTTGTGAAATTCAAGTACATTTAAAAGTTGATAAAAATAACGACATACATCAGAGTTCAAAAAATTAGGTAACATTAAATATATTCTAGTGCATAATACTACTCCAATTAATTTGATATTTTATCCTATTGCAGATGTGACAAGACCTGAGCTATAGACTTGCTCAACTGCCAAGATGTAAAGACTACAAACCTACAGAATTACATGAAAAATTTTATCTATACCCCCTCTACCCCCCAATCACATACATACAGAATAAACTTTAAAATGTGGTAATGGGAACAGAAAAGAAAGCTGAATTACTTAACAATTTGTAGTTGTCAGAGTTCCTAGAGTTTGAAATCAGTTAGCAAAGGCTTCTAGAGAGCTGAGTGAAAAACAAAGTTTGGCATGAAGTGAAAAGATATCTTGGTAGTGGGCCTATCAGGAGGGGTAAAGCTCATGAATATGTGTGACTTTTCTAAGAACTGCCTATCCTTCCTCCATCCACATGTTTGAAGTGCAGCATTCCCAGTCTTACAAACAATGCAACCCCCTTGTATGTGGATATCTGGATCAGTTATGGCCAGAGGGAAAAATACTATGAATGGTCCAGTCTAAAACAACCTCCTGCCCTGGGTGGTGTAGCTCAGTGGATTGAGTGTGGGCCTGTGAACCAAGAGGTTGCCAGTTCGATTCCCAGTCAGGGCACACACCTGGGTTGCAGGCCGGGTCCCCAGTTGGGGGCACGTGAGGGGCAACCATATATTGATGTTTCTTTCCATCTCTTTTCTCCTTTCCCTCCCTTTTCTCCTTTCCCTCCCCCCTCTCTAAAAAATAAACATCTAAAAAAAATTAAAATAAAACAACCTCCTACCCCAGACCAAGAGCAGTCATGTGGATTGAAGTGGGAAATGAAGCATCATCTAAAATGAAGAGGGAAGGGAGGGAATGCAGTGCACACAGTCTTATAGGTGCCACTACCTGTCCTAGTCAATGCAGATGGTAATGGCAAAGAAGATGGCTTAAAGAGAAGACTATAGCAAAAGCTGTAAGGGGGGTGAGATAACATGAGTGAGACAGGTAAGAACTGAAGAAATTAGCAGGAAAAAAGCCCATCACCTGAATCAAGAGCTTTGGGAATATTCTGGGAAGGGGGAGAAACAGTAATTAAACAACTGAAATAAATTAACACCTTATGAAAGATTTTTGACTATTATTTAAACGATCTAATAGATTTAGAGCTACTGAAGGAAAGAAATAGGCAGGAAGAAGTGCTAGCCTAACGTTTGTTAATGGATGTAGAACTGAAAACATAAATTGAGCACCAATCTCTAACAATTGCCAAAAGTACACAGTTCAAAATATAAACATTTAAATTTATGTTGTTTGATTGAAATCAGCCTGCAATATTCTTATGAAATCTTTAAGAGACATTAAATTCTCAGTTCTTGGTTAAAGCATCTCATAAATATAATATTAAAAATTAAATAATTATAGTTAAAACTATAACTCTAACTTTCTTATAAAAGCATTAAATATTTATATGATGATGTTATACCCATCAAATCGATTCTATATAAATTTGTTTAGATTCAAAATTCAACAGATTAACAAATAATTAAAAAAAGAGATAAACTTACCTTACTAAGATTTGAATACAAATCAACTACACTGTTACAAAACTTTTCTACATCTTGTGTAAGCAGCTGGTCTGGATTAGCTATTCTGTTGTCCAGATTTCCCATTTTATAATATGTGAAAGCTCTAAAATAGCAATAAGAAAATAAATGCAAAACAAATGATATATTTAAAAACTCACATTATCCTACATAGTTTAAATTAATAGAAACAGAGAAGTCTGCAGCTAGAAAAGGACCCAGATTGTCTTAATTTATTTTAAATATGAGGAAGCAATTTTAGAGAAGGATGATTTACCAATTAATGGAAGAGCCAGATTTATAGATTCTAAATATCGAATCTTTTGCTATATGTTTCTGGGTCTAAGGGCAATTTTCTTGAAAAACATAGCCAACAAAAAAGAAAAATTTCTATGTCTCAATATGCTAGGTATTACTGTTCAAATTAAGTATTTTTAATATAAAAATAGGTTATTACTTACTGGAGATACTCCTCATAGAGGTATTTAGTTAGTCTTACTCGGAAGCACAGTTTGAGCTCATTTAACCCAAACTTCAAGAAGTTATTAACCAAAGAGATCTAAAACAAACAAACACATATTATTGGTTTTGCTTCATTTCTTTACTAAATCATAAGTTATTTCTCTGGCTATGTCTCCAAATTCTGTGATTTTTATAATAGTACAATTTTATATAATTCAGTTGTTTTACTTAAAATTCAAAGAGACAAGAGAACATACTAAACCAAAAGCTCTATTATCCTAATATGTTAAACTTTACTTAGAACTTCATTTTAGAATGTTAATATCATTAATTATAAGAAGCATCTTGCTACCTTTTTCTGTACACAAAAAACAGCTAAGTCCAGAAAATGGAATTCTATACATAATACATTTGCATTTGTTGAAAAGTAGTAAAAGTCCTGTATCTACTAATGCCATTTTCCAGATTATTTCTAGAGTTACATTTACTCTTTTCCATCATTATATCAAAATTAATTCTTCCATAGTGCCAGTCATATTTACATAAAATTTTTATGAAAACACTGATTTCCTGCTGAATCTCAATTTTTTATATCTAAGCTATTTCTCTCAAACTTTTATATTAAAAGGTCTAAAAACCATGAATGTTCATCTTCAAGTTTTATTAACTCTCATATATAATCTAATTAATTAAATTTTACATTCAAGCTCCTCCTTTTTATTCCCACATTCAAAATACTAAAATTTTTATAATGCCAATAAAATAGAATAAAAAGCCAAGCTAAGAAAAATACTTATAATTAGGCCAAGTGCTCACTTTCATTTTTAATAAATTCAGATAATAACTTCCAATTTAACTTAAAATACAATTTACTATCAATACTGTGGTCTAAAACAATAAACATGTATCAGCGATTTTGCCCCCATACCCCCGACCTCTGCCCCATGAGAGCTTGGCTATCACCCTGGGGGCGGGCTGGGAGCCACTGCCATTTGGTGGGAGGCACTAAACGCTCAAGAAACCCTGACTTAAAAAATTCACATAGGTACACATCCACATACACGTAACTGACCAAATTCCTTTTAATGTTTCTATCTAGTGTAAAGGTGTACATTGAAATATCCCACTATAAATTACAAAACTAAATTCAAAGCAGGAACTCAGTATCATAAATCTTTAAAGAACTTAGTAAGTAAATATCCTTCAAGATTTTAGAAAGATGCAGTTTTTCCCTGTGTAAATTTAAAGAATTCCACTTACGAGAGGCATGGCAGCGATGAAGTTCAATAAGTATCTCTTGAAATCTTTTCTGCTACGACCAATGATACCACTGCAAACCACCACATGCAATGCATTAGTTGCAAAAGAAGCAATATTTAACACTAAGAAAACTTCTGTAAGGCTCTAAAATTACTCTTGGAAATTTTTACTGAATCAAAAGAATCAATAAAAAAGATGTTAAGAAATATTTTGTTACAAAAACATGTTTCCAACTTTTGAAACTACATCACTTTAAATAGCTTGCTTGAAAATCAATCTATATAAATGGCAAAATTAAATAAGAATAACTAGTTCTTTCTCTCATAAAAACGGTGATTTTTAAAAAGGCTCAGCTGTCACAAAAGGGGTTTATATGGCAAAACAATTAACTCTACAGACCCAGGAATGGGTTACTATGGACAAAACAAACTAGTATTTATTCGTTTTTAAAATATTTTAACATTCTGATTCTCATTTGTACGAACACATTTGTAGAATTAATCTCTAGAGAGACAAACTAATGAGAGATCAAGCTTTTACTATAAAGGGCAGGAGTAAATATTTTAAGCTTTGTGGGTCACAGGTTCTCTGTGGGCAAACACTTAATTCTGCTATTAAGTATAGAGCAAAATAGCCAAAAATGAAAAATCCTGTGTCCTAATAAAATTTTACCAAAACAGATAGTATTGGGTTTGACCTGCAGGTCTACTTTGCCAACCATGGGACTAAATGATAACTCAAAAAGTAGATCAGCAGGGTTCCTCAGAGCCTCAACGTCTGTTCACACACTTCGATTAAACCAGCTCCTCTTTTTTAATCTGTTTTAATTTATTTTATATAGTTATCTGTCTTTAAAATATCTATAAAGAGCTATTAAAGTGAGAGTTCCTCTACTTTTTTTAAGGTTTGAAAACCATTATATCATGTAAGTAAAGACTCTTTGAGTTCAGCTCCAGTAAAAAGATATAATTTACTTGATCACACACTCTTATCAAATAACCTTTATTAATATTCTCAAGTATAAATAAAATATATTTTGAAAAATACTGCACTAAATGATTTAAACCTGACTCCATACACACACACAAAATTAATGAGTATATGATAGAGAAATAATTTGCTTTTTATAAGGAGTAGGTAATAATGCCAAGTAATGTTAGTTCGTCTTCTAGAGCAAAAAAGTTCTGTGGTAAAATGAATTTAGGAAAATCTGGGTGAAACAAAACTAAAGAATGTCTTTATCAAAGACCTCCTCAGTGCTTCATGTATAATATGTCTGTTGTAACTCTCTGAGGGGGCTGTGTAGCATGTAGCATTTCTTCTGTCAGAATTAGCATTCCACACAACATACTTTGGGAAATGTTACTTTAGACTGATAGAAAAATTAATAGTCCAATTTTGATATAACTGCTAAAAAGAAAAAAATAAGCTGAACTAGAAAAAAGTTAAAATAGAAACACACAAAAATGCTGTTTATAGCAATAAGAATATTAGAGATGAGAAGCAATTAAGACAGAACAAAAGTTTAGAGATTTAAAACTATTTGAACCAAACTTTACATAAACCCAAGTGCTTTAGTGCTGCCCAAGCTGCGAAACACACAAAATTATAAAACTTCGGTAAAATACATGCTATCATTCAGCAATGGTTTACCACTGGAATAGCAGCTATAAATTTAAAAAATGGTTTCTTGAATAATGCCTTATTTCTGCTTATTATTCCACTGCAAAAAAAAATAAAAAATAATTTTATAGCAACCTCAATCATTATGACGTTTGATACACATAAGACTCTTATAAAAGATAAAGATGCTGCTTACAGCCAAACAGATGAAAGATATATATGGACGGTTACATACAGCAGCAATAAGGTAGACGGGGCTGTCCTGCATTAATGACAAGGTCTGTCCTATTAAAATTTGCCCTCACCCCAAAGTGATTAGCCAATGCTAACAAGTAAGCCTAAAAGATGTAAAGAATATTCAAATGAAGTACACTGAGGATCACAGCAGAAATAAATGAATCTAGGCCTACTCTCAAAGAGGCAAAACAGAAAGGACAGATAAACCCATTCACAATGTAGCTTTACTAGTAAGAGAAATGTGTACATTTTTTTAAAAATATTTTATTTATTTATTTTTATTATTTATTTATTTATCTTTAGAGGGGCAGGGAAGGAGAGAGGGAGAGAAACATGAATGTGCGGTTGCCTCTTGTATGTCCCCTGCCGGGAACTGGCCTGGCAACCCAGGCATGTGCCGAAATGTGTACATTTTTCAAATAAATTTGTTCCATAGTATGATTCACAATATTTTAAAGCATATGATTTGACCAAATAGCAAATATTTCCTATACAGCAGAAGCTCAAAAATATTTATTAAGGAGAAAGTTAATCAACTTTAAAATGACCATTTCACATTGGTGAATTGGGGTTAAGAGTATAAGAAAGTTCCCTGTACTATTTATTCTTACAATTTTTCTGTAAGTTTAAATTGTATCAAAATACATTTTTAAGGAACTCTTAAGTTTTTCAAATTTTTTTCTATAGCTCCTAACTAAAATTGAAAACTCAGGACCCAACAAGTTGATTACTCTAGCAGAGTTACAAGCTGGCTCATGCTACATAATAACCTTCCTTTGTCCATCATCACCAATTAACACCACTTACTCTTTGCAAAGCATTTTTTTGAAGGACAGTAGGTCTTTAAGAAAATATTTATTAGCAGCTAGTCAAAGTTGGAAATCTCCAGATTAGACAAGTAAATATTATCCTTTTGGATTACAAAAACATGAAGTCACAAAATCTGAATAAAAGAGGAAAATCTTTAATCTTCTATACTATACCATGATTATGCAGGGTTTTTTATACATAATATGTGATGGATTCCACACAGATATTTAATATGATGTCGCTCACAGTGAATGTAATCTATAGATATTTTGCTGCAGGTAATTAACAATGTTATAGTTGGGGAGTCTATTTTTATTAACAGATAAAACATTTAAGTAATAAAGCCATCAAAGAAAAAAGCATATAATTCTATTAAGAATGTAAAGGAGCATAAATGTCTTCCCTACATTAATTATACAAAGGGCTCAAATACTTGCACACACAGCTCATAAAAACAGAACTTTTCAATAAAATAGAGCCTCCTAAAGCTGATATGCTAGCAACAATGAACAAACACTTCAATTATGTTTATGCTGAAATTCTTCATATTTATTAGATGATTCCTCACTAGGGCATAGAGACACAAAACCGAACACACCCACCACAAACACCTACCAACCTGGGAGACCAGACCTTCAACAAGTCCTCAGCTTGGCTTCTAACAAGATTTTTAGGCCTTCTCTTTTAAATATGAGTACACAGCCAAAGTGACAAACTGCTTGAGGAAAACTTCTAACAAGAGTGACAAAGGGTCATTAAGGAAGCAAACAATGCAGGGAGTGAAAACAGAAGTCACAGACTTTTAAGAGAGATTGCTACAAAAATGAACATTCATATAAAAAGATAACTCTTAGAAATAAAATTTTAATAAAATTCACTGGATTGATAAAGTTAAAAGAAATTTCCTAGAATATAAAACATCAGTAATAAAAACAGTGCAGAAATTATAACATAATCAGATGATCGATTCAGGGGGCCCAACACTCAACTATTAAGGATTCCAGAAAAAAATTTTTTTAAAAAAGGAGAAGAATAAAGAATGACTTTATAGACTGAAAAGAGCCCACCTCATGCCCAGCACAATGAGTAAACAAGAAATCATATGAACATTCGGTAAAATTCCCAAACACCAGCAACACAGGGGAGCTGGCCCTGCCACCCATGTGAAACTGCAATCGGTACAAAGTTTTTAGCTGTGGCTGCACATCAGAATCACCTGGGATGTTTCAAAAAGTAACGTTTAATTGAATCAGAATACCCAGGGGTGGGCCCAGCCATTAATTCTCAGAATCGCCCAGAGATTCTAATCATCCTGCAGCCCAGGTTGAGAATCAGTGAGTTCTACAGAAGCAACAGGGTGATATTTTCCAAATTCTGACAAAAAGTAATTCCCAACTGGGAATGTATAAACACAGCTATATTATCAATCCAATGTTAGAGTAGAACTCTTTATCAGATCTAAAAGCTCTCAAAAAAATGTATTTCCTTTGCACCATTTCTCAGAAAAAGACTGCATCTGCCAAAATGAGAGAGTAAACTAGGAAAGGGGGAAGCAAAAGATCCAGAAAACAGGTTATTTAATGCAGAAGAGAAACATGAAAGAAATTCCCAAGATCATGATAAAAGCAAATTCAAACATAACTGCTATTTAGTGGGTCTAAAGTACAATTGATCCTAATTAGAGCAGGAAGACAGGAAACTAACAAGAAGCATGGGGTGAGTGGTAACAGATAAAAATCAACAGATTATCACAGTGTGTTTGACGATATTACAATACTGAGGAGATTTTACGCAGCATTATCAATAAGCTTAAAGTGAATTAGTAAGAAGTAGGCAAAAAACTAAAGCACACAAAACCTTGTAATTTATAAATGTCAGGAAAATCAAAAGGCTGTATATAAAAGAAACTACCAAAATATATGCCATGTGGCTCAGCTGTAAACAACAGTCAAAATCATGTAAACAATAAATTCTGATTTAACAAAATACTGCAATATAACAACACCGAAAGGATGAGCGTGGCGTTGGTAAGAGAGTAAAAGAGTTAATTCTCATCTTCCAAAGTGGGCAATAAATATATGCTCTCTAAAACTAGAAACAGTAACACAAGTATGTTACACTGAAATGCAGAGATAAAATAAGAGATGAAACAGCAAAAAGAACAGAAAGTAACTGGCTCCAGGAACGACAATTATGTGTGGGAGAAATGGTGCACAAGACTGATGTGTCTGTGACTAATGCCTGCAAGACTAAAGGCATTAAGCTATGTTCACATATTATTTTTGAAGCTGTTCATATATTACTTTGATTAAAATTAAAAGGCCCAGGGCCATCCACAGGTTTCAGAAAGACCTGTGTTGAATACAGGAGCCTACACAATTTACACACATTCTGAAGCATGTGGTTAGGGCTTTAAGCCTATGCAGATCACCTATATTCTCCTAGACAGGTGAGTCAGAAAACATGCATAAAGCATTCTTCCTTGTCCTATAAATCCTATAAGAAGCAAATCAAGGATATGAGGGGAAAATATCTTTATTTCAAAATTTGAGCACATTTTAAAGCTTTAAGTGCTATCATTCAAAAGTTATCTTAGATTAAGTATTTAAGACATTTCTGATAAAATATTGCAAGCCAGTAAATAAAATTCCAAGAAAAATTTTACTCTGGCATTTAAATTGGTATCCTGAGGAATAAATTCTTTATTAACAGATGTTTTTATTTTTGGGTCCAAAATTATCAATTGCAATGATTAATAATTAACATGTAGAAAGACTATAATAAAAAATTTTATAAACACTAACTTCAGAAACTGAAAGAAATGTCTAAGAATTATTTCCTTTTAATAAACATTTTCAATGTGATTCCCTAATATGCTTTGATGTTTTCCTCCTAATTATCTCATTAATTTTCATCATCCAACTTGGTGATTTTTTTAAACCACCAATAAAGCACTTATTCTACTACATTTTAATTTCCCTCTTTCTTGTCTCTAATCCTCTACAAACCGTCCACTCTGCAGGACTTGATGCAGGAAGGGTCCCTCCCGTCACCAGTACATCCCTATCACAGAGTTCATCTCCAAGTAGATGAACAGAGACATAATTTATAATTTGACTTAAGTATTTACTAATTTAGAATCTTGCTCATTAAGATATTGCTTAAGTATGAGACAAATTAGTATTTCATACATATGGGAGGAAGGTGAACAGAAAAGTACCTTTCAATGAGTGTCCCATTTTGAATCATCCAAACATCACAATACGTTCGAGACACCAGCATAACAGCAATAAGTATCAAGTAACCTGTCTAAAATAAACCAGGTATAGTACATTAAATAAATGCATTTTAGAAAGTTTTAAAAAAACACATTACCTTAGCAAAGGTTTGTTATTTCTAAATTTAAGACTTCATTCTAGCTTTAATACACGTGGCTGACATTTTACCTATAGGAAATTTTAAAATATACTTAAAAAAATTAAATATAGATGGAAAAGACCTTATAGATAATTTATTCTAACTTTCTTATCCAGAATTCAAAAGTGAATCCCAGGCAGGTCAAATGACTTGCCTTCATACAATCAGTCAATGACAGAAACTAGCAGTATAACTTAGATTACCTGAGTCACCGTGTATTGTGATTGTCTTATATTTTTAATATATGACTAACAAAGAAAAATGATAATAAAACTGTCAATATGCAATTAAACAACAAATACTGAGGCATAAAATTTTACCTAAGTAGAATAAATTTGGTTCTGTTTATCAGGAAAATCTCTAAGAGTGCCCCTGCACTCACAGGGCTTTCATTTTAGTTATTAAGGCAAGATTTACACTAAAAATGTAAGAAAACAGACCAATGTAGGTATATTGGCATTACTTCATGTGCTAAGTAACAAGATGGGAAGGTCTGGGGTAGCAAAAGAAGGTTATGACATTAGAAATATATTAACTAGACCAGGTAAAACAAAGGAAAGTATGAGGATTATGTAAAAAAATGAATAAGTCAATGGAAAATAAGAAATGGATTAAAATAATATGAATTATGGACATAGCATATCCAGCAGAGTACAGACCATATCGAACTACTGAAAGCTTCTGGGTAGAACAAAATGTTCAAAAGTGTTGTTTAGGAAACATTACTGAAGTAATGCTGTGCAAGATGGATTATCAAGGGGAAAGAGATGAGGTGCTGAGTGGCTGGCTAGGAACCAATCATCTCTCTGGGCAAAATGAGGATCTACCCTCCAGCCTCCAACATACATTCAAAGCTGACCTTAAACTTTCTAACTTGGAAGAATATGACAGTAACATAGAAGCTAAAGTCAGGGAAGAGGGTGTGTGACAGGAAGGACATTTGGATAATGTGCTTAATTTCAAAGTTACAGATGAGGGACAACTGCATCTAATACTTACATAATTTTTGCAAAACAAATACTGTTTTATAAAAAGGTGAATGTTTTATTTATACAACATAGAGTCATAATAACCTTCCAGTCTACAAAACAATAAAGAATGTGATGAAATAAAAACAATAAAATTAAAAGGTGAAGGTAGCGAAAATACAGCCCTTCAAGTGAAAGACAAGGCAGGGGAGTCATAAACATAGAGTAAATGAAGCCATTAGAGAGAAGACAGTGTCAAAGAAAATCTGTGATTGTGCTGTGACAGCTGCTACCCCCATGTTTTCTGGCAAGAAACATACCATCTTTCTACCCTATCCTATTATCTTAAAGTTAGGCATTCAATTCACAATAGAACGATCTGTTATTTTTAATGAATGCTGTCTATATGTCACTTTAACTGTAGTGTTAACTTTTAATTCAGACCTTACATACAGTCTCAATCCTAAATTAATCATTTGAGGTATAAAGGTAACATTAGACAAAGGTAGTTTATTTTTTCCTTCATTTTATGTTCTTGGGTTAATTTATCCTTAAAGAAGGTATCAAGTTTACTTGTCTCAATTTAGCAAAATCTGGCAAACTTTTATTATTGACGGTCCTGAAATGCCTTTATACAAAAGATGTCATTAGAATCACCACTATTCCCATTAGTAATGGGTTTGTAGACTGTGACAGAAATTAAAGATTTGCACTGATTTGGGCTCGCCCTCACCTTAATAACATACATGAACTTCCATACATTCATTCATATGCGGTATTTTCATTTCTCTATTTCATAAATCAGTTCATCTAGCTCTACCTCCAATCTTTTGTGATTTCTATTGGCATTTATTTCAATTTCTTGAACTGGGGTTAAAATTGGATTTTTATATTGCTCAAAAATGGTTCATAATGACTCTGTGGTATGGCTTCTCCTAAACAAAACTGGGAGGTGGGCCAAGTTAGTCTCTTTTACCTCCTTATTAACTCCCAGATATCTATCCAATGTCTCACATTCATTTTATGGTCAGCAAATCCCTGATAGGCAGTTAAATACGCATTATGCTGTTAACTGATAAGGGGAATAATATATAAATCTTTCCAGAAAAGCTTGTATTTTAAATAAGGATTCTCCAAAGTCAGGTAGGTTATAGAATGAAAAAATGACTAATTATGCCTGAAGAGTCATGGGAAACCTTCACAAGAAGATAATGAGGATCAAGGTTTGTTTTTTTTTTAACCTATCTGTTTCTGTTGGGGGTGGGGGGGTCAGGATCTCATAAACATGACATCATAACAGCACACACTCTGACTGAAAAACAGCAAAGAACCTCCTAAGCAGATAGTACTGAAAAGAACGTCAAAGTCAGGATGTGATTTACCCTATAAGAAGCAAAATATATTTACTAGGGTTTTAGAAAGACTAGTTAGAAAAGGAGAAGAAGCAAAAAGACCAATTAAAGAGATTCTAATAATCCAGTAGAAATAGAAAGAGACTAATGTAAGAGAAACTCAAGGATACTTGGAAAAAACATTTAAAATACAGCGTGGGGCAATAGTAGGTTTACAGTTGTGAGCACACAAAACAATTTATTCTTGTATTATTGTTTATTAATTATTATTGTTATTTTTCCATACAAACAATTGTAAACCTACTTTTGCCCCACCCTATATGAGGAAGAGAGCAAATTTTAAGTTCCAGCGTGACTTCATTTTTATTTGTGCTCACACTCAAGACTATACAACAAAATAGTGATGTGAATGCTCTCTGAGTGGGAGGCTAACAGGCACCAAGAAGAAAAAGTATCTATCCGCGATTTTCAATTTTTCTTCAAGGAACACGTATTATCTCTAACCAGAAATAAACAACTGTTACTATGTTTTACAGTTTCTTAAGGGTGGAATTACCACAGCATGATCTGAAGTGAGAGGAAAGGAAAGGCAGTCCAGTGTGCTGGAGGGGCATTCACCTGGGAACTGCAGCGCTTTGAGGCATCTCATCTTTTCTAGCTGTTAATAGATTATAAGGCAAATGCTTTTTTAAATTTGAACAACTATAAACATATTATGTTTGAAGAAAATAAATTTGGCAGAAAAGATTAGAAGGGGAAATTCTTTGAAGTGATACTAATTAAAGAACACCATGACATGCAGGCAAGAATATTTAGAAGAAAAAGTTGTCAGATCCCAGTGACTGAAAGGATAGATGACTCACGGGAAGAAGAAAGAGTCAAAGGTGATATTTTTAGTTGTATAAAAGGAGAATATTGAGGCGATTAGATTTTTAATAATTAAAAACACATCAAATACAGATAAAAGGGTAAAGAAAGGGATAATAAAATTTATTCCAACAACCAGCTCACTTCGTGAAAATACTTGAAAATTTTAGATATCATTTTGGTATCTTTAAAACATATTCAGTTAAATATGAAGTAGCCCCTAAACATAACCCATATCAATGTGACTTCTTAACATCTTAATAAAATAAAAAAGATTTTCCTTTGTAAATTTAAGGTTGTTTTCATTATATTATAATAAAGCAACACCACTTACGGTAGCTGTACTAAAGTACTCTAGAATGTCACATAAAATAATAAAATAATAGTACATCAAAAAAACTACTTAAAACTGGCATTGAATAGCAAGGGTACTTACCTGCACGACAGACAATGATTTAAGACAAAAATTTAGTAATCTTCATTATCTATAGTTGAAAACATTTGACTTGTAGTTTTGCTTTATAATTTTTGTTCTTGTTACATGTAACCTTTAAAGCTTAACACTTAACATTATAATTTCATAAGACTTACCTCTTTACAAAATGTTCTAGGGACCATGATTTTAAGAATCCGTGTGAGCCTTGAAAAAAACACCTTGTCCACCATAGCTCGTTCTTTTTTTCCCTCTTTCTACATTAAAAAAGGAAAGTTTTTAATATAGCTGTAACAAATCTAACAAATAAGATTAAAGAACCTGGTATTATCTAAGTTAATATAAACAATGATCAAGATGATACTACATTTAGAGAACAAAGACTTGTACTGCTCTTCATACTCAAACACATTTTCAACAAAACAGGGTGTTACCAAAAACAGTCAGTTATTTTTTTTTGTTTTTTAAATCTTGAACATGAATTCCCTAATATTAATGACAGGAAACTTTCCGATTCCTAAATTTATCATTTAGCATTTCCAATATGCAATCTGCCAATTCATTCTCTCTTCTTCATAAATTCAAAGATGAGTTTTTATAGCATCAAACCACTTTGATGCTATAAAATTAACATGTAAATGATAGAAAAAGCAAACAAACCACTAGATAAAGACCACTTACGAAGCTGAAGTACACCCTGGCTGGTGTGGCTCAGTAGATTGAGCACTGGCCTGCAAACCAAAGGGTTGCTGGTTCAATACCCAGTCAGGGCACATGCCTGGGTTGCAGGCCGGGTCCCTAGTGGGGGACATGTGAGAGGCAGCCATGCATTGATGTTTCTCTCCCACCCTTCCCCTCTGTCTAAAAATAAATAAAATATTAAAAAAAAAAAGCTGAAGTAATAATGCAACCAGAAAAAATGTAGCTAATATTCAGGAGACAACAAGGTCAAAGGGCATTGAGAAGTTCCCTATTAATGTGTCAATCATTTAGACAGGTGAGATGAACTAGGACTGAAAAAGACACATGTTTGAAATAGCCAATAAAATAAAAAGGCCACATGGCGCTGATAAAGAGTGTAAGCATTCCTTTATATTGTTGGGAAAAATGTAAACTGGTGCAACTATTATGTTGCATCTATCAAATGTAAAATGTACACTGACTATAAAATATAAAACAACTCATCAAATTTACTTTTAGGGACTTATTCTACAGATACTCTTACATATATGCTTAAACACATAAGTGAAAAAATAACCTGCACACTATTTATACCATAAAATTAAAATCTTACAGGTACATATCCATAGAAGATATTACAAACATTATGGTAAATTTATGTAAAAATCTACGCAATTGTATAAAGGAAGCAGCATATATTCAAACAACAAAATACTATAGAGCAGTTAAATGAATTTATAGCTATCAACATAGATCTAAAAAACACGCTAGAAAAAAGTAGAATGATACATACAATGACTCAATTTATGTAATTTTTCAAAATGCAAAATAATTCTACTTACATTGTTTCTGGAGACATACATACCTATACTCAAAAGTATAAAAATACACATGGAATGCTAAACACCAAACCCAGCACAATGTTTACCTTTCTATGTTTTGAATTTTATACCACGTATATTACAACAAAATTAAATGAAAAAGTATTTTAAAATCAAGTATCTCTTTATACTATTTTCTAACTGTATTAAATTTTTTTCTCCTTCTTAAATCTCATGTCTTATGAAAACTGTCTCACCCACCCCATCCTACAACAGATTGTAACAAATTTCTGTTGGGAAAAAATTTCCTTCTTAATTGCTTTCCTCATAAGAAACATATTCGCTGAAAAAAAAATTTAGAAAATTCTGATTATTAAAAATAAGGAGCCTACACCTACCATTTAGAAATATCAACTGTGATAACTAGCACATACCCAACCAGATTTCATTTTAGCATATACATATAATTGTGCATGTGTGTGTCTCCCTAATAAATTTTACGGATGTGGTATCATTGTACGTACTGCCTTGTATCTTTTTCTCGCCAACCATTTAATCTAACCTAAATTTATCTTGCTCATACAATATGATCAGCAAATAAGTATATACTAAAAACACTGTACACAAAAATTAAAAAAGTGAATGAACTTAGCTGTACTAACTAGTTTCACTGATGTTCTAGAACTTACAGATATAATATGCAGGCAGTAGATATAAGTCTAAGGTTTGATATTTGAGGGGGGTGAATAAAAAAAAACCCAGAATTTATTCATAAAAAATTGTGCATTTATTCTTACATGTTTTAACTTCAGTCACCTTCCAAGTACTCTCCATTTGATGCAATACACCTATCGAGACGTTTTTTCCACTGCTCGAAACAGTTTTTGAACTTGTTTTTTTTAATGCCTTTTAGTGCTTCTGCCATTTTTTTGTTTCACCTCTTCCACATCAACAAAGTTTCCCTTTGAGAACCTTTTTCATCCAGGGAAACATAAAAAAAAGTCACTCAGGGCATGACTGGGTGAATAGGGAGAGTGGGTAAAACTGCTGAACATGCAGCTTGTTTTTGGTCAAAAACTGCTGACCTCCAGCATGGTGTGGGCTTGTGAATCACCCATCATGAAATGCGCAAATATGTTGAGTCTTCAAAAAAAATTCACTGAAGCCAAATACAGCCTCTCACAACACTACCTGGTACACTGATGCAGATGGGTTCCTAGAACATTCACTTACCTAGAAGAGGAAGCCTGTACTACAGGGGGCCCGCCCTCCAAAATACAATTGCAATTTTTTTGCCCCACCCCCGTAAATCAACGAAGGTTTGATTACTCACACATAATTTAGATGAGAAATTATGAAAAAAAAAGAAATTATGAAGATGGAGATATGCCAGACAACTGGAGATAAACACATCTGGTCCCATTTTTCAAAGCCCGGGGAAAAGATTATGGAAACTAAAGAACAGCAATTTTGATGTACATCTCTAGAACATTCAGAAAATAGATATTAATATGGAAGATTTGGGATACTTAAGAAACACTAACCACTATAAGCCAGCATGAGTTTACTGTGGATAAGCAAATGTCAAGCTTTTTCCTTTTTTTAAATATATTTTATTGACTATGCTATTACAGTTGTCCCATTTCTCCATTATTCCCCTCCACCCTGCACACCCCCTCGCACCCGCAATCCCCCCTTTAGTTCATGTTCATGTGTCATAAGTTCTTTAGTTTCTACATTTCCCACACCATTCTTACCCTCCCCCTATTTTCTACCCACTGTCTATGCTACTTATTCTCTGTACCTTTTCCCCCTCTCTCCTCCTCCCACTCCCCTGTTGCTAACCCTCCATGTGATCTCCATTTCTGTGGTTCTGTTCCTATTCTAGCTGTTTCCTTAGTTTGCTTTTGTTTTAGGTGTGGTTGTTAATATCTCTGAGTTTGCTGTCTTTCTACTGTCATATTTTTTATCTTCTTTTTCTTAGGTAAGTCCCTTCAACATTTCATATAATAAGGGGTTGGTGATGATGAACTCCTTGAACTGGACCTTATTTGAGAAGCACTTTATCTGCCCTTCCACTCTAAATGACAGCTTTGCTGGATAGAGCAATCTTGGATATAGGCCCTTGCCTTTCAAGACTTCAAATACTTCTTTCTAGCCCCTTCTTGCCTGCAAGGTCTCTTTTGAGAAATCAGCTGACAGTCTGATGGGAACTCCTTTGTAGGTGACTGTCCCCTTATCCCTTCCTGCTTCTAGAATTCTCTCCTTCACTTTAATCTTGGCTAATGTAATTATGATGTGCCCTGGTGTGTTCCTCCTTGGTTCCAACTTCTTTGGGACTCTCTGAGCTTCCTGGACTTTCTGGTAGTTTATTTCCTTTGCCAGATTAGGGAAGTTCTCCTTTATTATTTGTTCAGATAAGTTTTCCACTTGTTGCTCTTCCTCTTCCCCTTCTGGTACCCCTATAATTCGGATGTTAGGACATTTAAAGATGTCCTGGAGGTTCCTAAGCCTCTCCTCATTTTTTGGAAATCTTGTTTCTTCATTCTTTTCTGTTTGTTTCTTTCTTCTTTCTGGTCCACTCCATTGATTTGAGTCCAAGTTTTCCTCCCATCACTAATGGTTCCCTGTGCATTTTCCTTCATTTCACTTATTGTAGCCTTCATGTTTTCATCTAATTTGTGACCAAAATCAGCCAATTCTGTGAACATCCTGATCACCAGTGCTTTGAACTATGCATGTGATAGGCTGGCTATCTCTTGGTCGCTTAGATGAATTGGCTCTGGGGCTTTGATCTGTTCTCCTGTTTGAGCCATTTCTGGGTTTGTTTTTTTGTTTTTGTTTTTTTTCTGGTCTGGTCAAGGCTGTTACGTATGAGGGGTGGAGCCTTAGGTGTTCCCCAGGGTAGGGCAGCCCAATGGCTGGGTTGTGATGCTGTATGTGGGGGCAGGGTCTGAGAGGAAACAACAGCGCTTGCTCCACTTTCTCTCGGATTCCAGTCCCTTCCGGCACCTCCCCCAAGCAAATTGGGCCCTTCTGGTGCTGATTTCCGTGTGGGTGGGCTTGTGTACATTCTAGGTGCCTGTGGGTCTCTCCAACGAACTCTCCTGTGAGGGTGGGAGTCTCTCCTGGCACCTAAACCCCCACAAATGTTTTCAATCAGTGTTTTTAGGTTTTATTTCCCAGCAGTGGGGCCCTGGATTGCGAGGTCTGTCTTGTTGCCCGTTTTCACCTGGATTATCTGCGCACAAATGTGGGACCTCCTGGTCAGCAGGCCACCTTGCACAGCCTCACTGCGTCTGCCAGTTGCCACCCATTGCCCAGGGTCCACTAGCCGCCGCCTATGTGCCTGGGTCCGCCAACCTCTACTTTATCCTGCCGTGACTCTGCCCCTCTTACCGGTCTGGATGAATGGTTGTCAGACTTCCATATAGTTCAATTTTCTATAAGTTCTGGCTGTTTTCTTGTTTCTAAATCTTTGTTGTCCTTAATTTTGGTCATGCGAGGAGGCACAGTGTGTCCACCTATGCCTCCATCTTGGCCGGAAGTCCTGTCAAGTTCTTCTAATATTCTTCCTTTTGAGGGTATCGTACTAGTGTATTAGCTGGCATGTACAATGTAAGCTCCACTTACTTTTATAACTGCTATACACCCAGAGCCAAAAAAATACCAGGCATGTATGAAGAGCTCAATCGATATTTGTTGAAAGATTAATAACAATTAAAAATTAATCAAGGAATTTGATGTTTCTTACATAATTAGTGGGCCTTAATGGAGAAATAGGGACCAGATTTTGCTACAACTGGATATAGTCACATCTGGATAAAATATAACCATAAAAAAAAGATTAAGAGATGCCAATCAGATTTTGTCTAGTCAACTACATTTTATAATAAATATAATATCTAGAGAAACTAATGAGTATGGGTCCAGAGGAATAAATACAAAATTAAAAAAGGATCAGAAACTGTCACCTGAGAAACAGTTGAAAAAATAAGGGTTGTTTAGCACAAGAAAAAACGATTCAGAAGATACGACTATCTTCAAACAGTGTAAGAATCTATCAGAGAAAACAGAGCAGACTTGTCCTGTGTTGCAACAAAGACAAAACTGTCAATCACTAAGTGGCCACAGAGGGAAGATAAACCTTATCACGGGCTAGAACTAATATAATTACCTGCCTCCTGGGTACTCTCCAACAAATGAACAGATTCAAGTAAATACTAGAAGTCACCTACCAAGGATTCCCATTTCAGAAAGAAGTCCTATAATATCTAGCAGATTGCAGATGACATTCAAGCCCCCCAAATTCTAAAATCCTATGATTATTATCCTAACTCAAAATTATATAACAAAACAAATAAATGCATAAAATTCCAAAGAGTTAATGATTTAAAAATTTTACCTCATTGTTCTGTAATGGTGGTTTTCCACTTTTCTTACTGCAAAGAAAAAAAAGAAAAAAGAAAGCACTTTATTTGCAAACTTTCCCCATCATAAAAATTGTTTTAAGATATCAAAAGAATATACCATATTCTCCAAATATTTGTTTTCATATATCATACATCCAATATATTAAGCATAATAGTACAGTTACCTCTTATTAAATAAGTATAATTTACTGAAGGTGTTCAATAAATGTTAACTACTACCAGGCATTATGTTGGCAATTTTTCACACTTATTTTTCAAATTCTTCCATAGAGAGGTGGGGTCTATTCCTCCATCCTTGAATCAAGATTTGACTATGTGAACTGCTTTGCCCATGGGACATTAGCCCACTGACACAAGCAAGGCCTTGAAAAATGTCTGCACTGGACCCTCTCTCTTGATGCTAGGAATCCTTTCCCAGCAATGTGAGTAATCCCAGGTTAGTTGCCTATGGGATGAGAGACCATATGCCATTCCCACATAACAAATGAAAAAACTGGCTTGGAAAAGAAGAAGTAGTATGTCCAAGATTCATGCTATTCAAAGTAGTTAGTCTGGCACCAGCCCAGGCCTGACTACTGATCCAGGCCACCACCCTAAGCAATATAATGACCAGGCTTAGGCTCTGTTTATAAAACACTACCATAGCATCTTATGATTACATTTCAAATCTCTTGTTGAATGTACATTTCCTCCCAATAAATTAGTTGCATGAGATTAAGAGCTATTGCAGGTTGGCTTCTCCTAAGTATAGGTGAGGTGGTATGTGGAACACAGTATTTTTACTGGGCATCAACACCTGCAAAAGGAAGGTAACAAAAGCAAGTTGGGGCAGAATTTAAATTGTGATGCAGGCCCAACAAAATTTCACCCAACCAGGTGGGAAGTTGTCACACCAAGTACTGTCTATTAGCGTGCTCTATGATTGGCCAAAATGGTCAGGTCTTTGTTCTGTCTTCCTTGCTCAGTGTATAAATAAATGCATGCTGCTCCAGGGAGGTCATGACCTTAGGAAGGTAGCTCTGCAGCTAAGGCAGATCCTAAAGTGTGGGCAGTAGGGGTTACCTGGTCTGCACTCCTCTCGGCTGGGACTAGACCTTCTTGAAGGGGAGTCGGGGGTAGCATATCTCCGTGCCTAATAGAGGGGACATATATTACTCAGCCCTCTTTGTTCAACATCTAGTTGAGCTCCAAGAATCTGTAGAACAAACATTTTCAGTAGTAAGATACTAGGTCAATGAACAAGGCTAGAAAGCCAAATTTAACTACAATAAGAATAGATGCTCTTACTTTAAAAAGTGCTTAGGTTTATTATTGTTTCCAATCTCATTTGTAGTACAGGATTATCGGTTTTTAAATTTTTATGAGATTGCAAAACCATTCAGAAAATGCCTTTCATGTATGTGTATGTTCACACATGCTCAGTTAATTATGAGCCTCCTTTTATAAGGCTTTCTAAAATCCTCTTGTTAAGCAATTCTTTAAATGTTTTCCACAGATGGTCTCAATTTTGAAGATACTTGTTATACAAACATACAGAGATCACCTAGGATAAATAAGAGCAGTATACTAGAATCCCATTTAATGGGTTGTTTTTTTTTTTTTTTATCTGAAATGTCATGCTAAAGACTAGAAAGAAGTTAATTTAATTGCAGAAACATGATCTACTGCCAGGCAGATTCAAGTCTAACAAAAATTGAATACTTTTCTTGATTTTCACCCTATGAAACTAAAAAGACTCTACATCAAACATGTCTTCTACATTTTTGCATTCCTTTTGACTACCAAAAAAAATCAATTCATCAGCTAAATAGATTAAAATAAAGGTATTCAACATATTTGAAATATATTATTGATATGCATATTAATGACAAGGTACCTGTAATATCTGTAACAATCACTAAGTATCAGTTGCCTATCATATTTCATGATATAACCAACTGTAACAATTTTAAAACCTAATTTTGTGACTATGTGAAACATGACCATTTATACAACCAGTCTATACCAAATGCAATGTATGTTCAGCCAAGAGCTGCTAATCTATTTTCTTCTTCTTCAGTAAATCACCAGGTTTTGCAAAATATAATGACAGTCCCTGAATCGATGATTTTCACTGCCCAACAGCCCTGCCTGAGCAAAGGCAAAGAAAAGAGAATCACAGTATCAAGACAAGATACAGAAAAACCTGGTTGCTAAAGTATGAAAGAAAAGTACATAGAAACGATATACAATAAATACATGTGCTCTTGAAAAGATAGGTAAATTATAAATGTGACATGGTCAAGAATCATTCAGATGTTTACTAATTGCTTACTATATGCTAGGCGCTATTCTAAATCAGCATCTTTTAAAACCCGTGGTCTCAAGATTCCAAAAAGCTTTTATTTGTATTACATCTATGGATATTCATCATGTGGAAATTCAAGCTCAGTATTTTTTAAAGTATTTATTTGTTCATTTAAAGAAGTTAGACAACTGATACATTAAATGAATTTTTATAAAAATAGCTATATTTTTTCAAAACAAAACAACTAGATAAGAAAACTAGCATAGTTTTATATTTTGGCAAATCTCATTAATGTCTGGCTTAATAGAAGACAAATGGATTCTTGTATCTGATTCTGCATTCTTTCCAGCTATTGCAATACAAGTAGGTATTGTAAAACAGGAGTGTTTTAATAATTTGGATATTTTTCTGTGGCACTAAAATGTTTCAATGCAGTCTGAAACCATATCAATGAACTTTTGTACTCTGATATAATTAAATCCATTGGTCTATGTTACACTTCCAACTCTGGGAAAAAGTCTTCAACACTGGGAAGCTATCAAGCTCACAGCAGCAGAGACTCCCAAATTTTAATCTGGAAACTTAAATTGTAACAAACATTAGCAACAAACACTGCCAACTGTTTTTGCTTGAAGGCTGTTGGAACCAGGAAAATAGCTAAAGGACTGTCCCTGTGAGATTTGGCTGTCCAGGAACAGAGAACAAAGAACTGGAGGCAGATTACCATTTAAGGAGATGTTTAGGTTTAAATTTCCCATTCCCCAAATCCTGCAATGTATAGATCCTGCGTGCGCCAAAAGATAGCCAATAGCTAACAGCCACTTCTGTTTCTGTGAAATGCTTGCTTGCTTGTGTTTATAAAAAGGCCTATCTGTAAGCGTTAGGCACGACTCTCGTCTGCAGCTCTTCTGAGCATCGTGTCTCCGGACACTCTGAGAGTTCGCCCCTGCGCAGGTTAAAACTTTTGGCCAATAAAGTAACACCTTTGAACCTTGAAAGTTTCCGAACATCTGTTTCTCGCGTCGGTGAATGCAACAAAGGCCTTGTAGAAAATGCAATATTCAAGCCTGAATAACCAGTTATTCAGTCATTCTTTCAAGTAAAAATGATGTTCCATAAAAAAAAAGTGGCAAGAGTTCAGTTCACAATTCAAACAATCACGCAAGTGCTTGCTTCCCTCCAGACAACCTCTGTACTTTGGTATGTGGCAAGAACTGCTTTGTGAGAACTTCTCATTTTTCTTCGGCAAAGACATTACCAAAAAAAAGAAAAGAAAAGACCAATAACCAACTATTCATAAAATGTATAGAAGGGTTTTATCCAAGATATGGAAGGTCAGGTTAACATTTGAAAAAAAGGTAATTCATCATATTAACAGCCTAAAAAAGAAAAAAACACAATCATATCACTAGATACACAAAAGGCCTTTGACAAAAATCTAGCACCTACTCATCATAAAAACTCTCATCAAATTAGGAATGAAAATAAACTTCCTCAATCTGTTAAAGGACACCAACAAAAACCTATCACTACCATACCATTAATTTGAAGACTGAGACTGTAAGATCTGGAACCTGACAACAATGCCAGCTCTCAACACCTCTATCCAATATTGTTACTGGAGCACACACAGAGTGCAATCAGGGAAGTAGAAGAAATAAAAGGCACACAGAATTGAAAGGAAGAAGTAAAACTATCTTTATTGCAGACTTTATAAACATCTACACAGAAAATCCTAAGGTATCTACAAAAAAGCTAAGTGAGTTCAACCAGGTTCTAGGATATAACATCTACATGTACATATTAATTGCATTTCTACATATGAGAAAAGAACAATTGTAAATTGAAGTTTTAAACACACCCTTTACAAAAGCACAAAGAATATTAAATATTTAGGGATAAATTTGGAGGAAAAAAGATTTGCAAGATCTGCAAGCTGAAAACTAAAACACACTGCAGAGAAATTAAAGATTATACAGATACAGCATGCTCATGGATCAGAAGACTCATTATTGTTAATATGTCAATTCTCCCCAAATTTATTTAGAAATTTAATGCAATCCCAATCAAAAGTCTATTAGGGTTTTTGTTTTGTTTTTCTTTTTTGTAGAGAGTAACAAGCTAATTCTAAAATCCATATATGGATGCAAAGGACCTAGAATACCAATAAATTTTGAAAAAGAAGAACAAGGCTGCAGGAATTGTACCTGATTTTAAGGCTTACCATAAAGCTATAGTAATAAAGACTTTGATACTGAAGTATAACTATAGATCAAAGAGACAGAAAAGTCCAGAAGTAGGCCCATATACATACAGCCAATTGAGTTAGGACAAGGTGCCAAGGCAATCCAGTGGGGAAAGGATAATCTTTTTAATGAATGTTACTCATCAACTGAATATCCATAAGCAAAAAAAAAAAAAAACCCTTACTGCTCACCATATACAAAAATCAATCTGAAATGCAACACAAACCTAAATACCAGAAAACTAAAATTTCTAGGAGAAAATCTTAGTAATCCTGTGCAAAGATTTGTCTCCAAAGACTATCAATATATTAGAGTGATGCAAAAATAATAATAAAAGCAAGATATTTCGTGGATTAGGACTGCAATCCACAAATTATCTCAGGGTAAAAACTGCAGCCTCAAGAGCTTCTGGTGAGTATTCTCTGGGCAAATGGAAAATGGGTTAAAATCAAACTATTGTTATGCACAACATAGATGAATCTCAAAATCATTATGCTGACTGAAAGCAGCTAGGCAAAAAGGTATATAGAGTATAATTCCTCTCACATAGAAATCTAGTGCAGCCCAAACTAACCTGTAGTTACAGAAAGCAGATCAGTGGTTGCTCCAGCTGGTGGCACAGAGGGGACTAACTACAAAGGGGCATGAGGGATCTCTGGAGTGATGGAAATGCTTGTTATTTTAATTACAGTGATTGGTTACACAGGTGTTTACATGTCAAAATTCAAGTTGTACACTTTAAATACAAGCAGTTTATTATACCTTAATAGTGCTTTGATAAAGCTGTAAAAAACATTTTAACCAAAACTTAGGAGATGCTTTTTCCTAAAAACCTAATAGAATTGTGTGCTGTTTGTTGTTGGAGGCGTGAGGGAGAAGGAGATGGAGTTTACTGTTCCTTAATAATACCAACAAAACACGTAAAATTAATAAGCAAGAACTTCCCCTATAGGTTGGTAGAGATAAACTATGAGACTAAAAAAAGGAATTGCCAAGGATTAAAATACAAGATTTTTTAGAGTTTTCAGACTAACTAAAAAAAGAACAAAATTCTGAAAACTTTAATCAAAATTTAGTTAACCACACAGTAATTCTAAGCCCAATGCTTTTCTCAGTTCATTTTTCTAGGCAATGTTTCCCAGACTCAGGGTAATACATGAAACTCTTCTGAAGGAAAAAAATTCCTGCAGAATCTAGCATTGCCTTAAATAAAACTGGTGCTTTCTTAAATATTTATTGAGTTGGCCAAAAAGTCCATATGTTTGTTTCTGTAAAATAAAAGACATTTTTTATTTTCACCAATAACTTTGTCGATTTGGGTATTTTGAGTATGTCAGCTATCTTCCACCATTGGCTTCTAGTGGGTAGAGGCCAGGGGTGCTGCTAAACATCTTCTGATGCGTAAGACAGCCCCACAGCGAAGAATTAACTTGCCAAATGTCAACAGTACCAAGAAACTTCACAAACCACTTTTCACATGTTTGATCAGTCACAGCACAGCACCTTCTCCATACACTGCACAAATTGTTTTTTGCATTTCAGTTGAATTTTTACCTTTCTTGAAATAATAAAGCATAAACACTGAAAATATTGCATATTTTCTTCCATCTTCAGTATTAAAATGGCTGCACAAAAATTCACCAATGTTGATAAGTTTTCTTTAAAATGACACTGATATGACAGCTGTTACAATACAATCTAACAAAATTGTTTTAATCAAGTTAAAGACAACTAAGTACTACTAGAGACACTATAAAGAAAACATGCAATGGACTTTTTGGCCAACCCAACATGAGCATAAAATTAAGACTACATAACTTTTGTTTACAGCTCTTCTATATCATAAAATAAAGTTTATCATTTAAAAACAGGCAAAAATTATAAAGCCAATAAAAATGGGATCAACATTCATTTAAAGTGATACGTGAGATAACACTGCTACAACTAATCACCAATGCTAGGGTAAAATAAAGAATTATGTATTGCATGTTGCAGCTGATGTCCAAGATTTTTTTATAATCTTCATTTTTTATAAATAATAAATTGGTTTTAGATCATTGCTTTATTACTGTTGATGGGTAATTAAATTTATTAATATATCCCAAACAAAATCCTAAAAATTAAAATATTCAATGAAAATTGATAGTACTTACAGCTAATAAATGTTAAAAGTTGATATTTATAGAGAGAAATGGGGATCTCTGTAATGTAATTGCTCATAAAACTAAATATCACTTTTATGTTTGACACATATACATTACATATATACACCCAGCCACACACACACAAGTATAAAATACATAAACACACTCCCAAAGGGCTACATGATCAGTCAGCTCTCCCATCAATTTTTGCTCTTCAAGCTTCCATGAAATACTGTGTTCAGAGTGTACTGTGACTTCTTACAAGGCTTTTTGTTGGCCTGAACTCATAATCTACACGTAAATTCTATTCTTTGACCACTCTGTGACAATTAAAATGGTCCTTTACTGTTGCTCTGTGTCAGTCATGATTTCAAACCAAAGCTTCCTTATAAGATTTGTTTCTTACAAATTCTATAAAAACACCTTTAACCTAAAGATTGCCACGACAAAAAAAAATTTAATGGCAAAATAATTCAGTGTAAGTACAAAAGCTGAAGATGATTTTCTTAGTTTTACATTGCTACACTTCAGCCTAATGCAAGTTCTAATGCAGTAGATTTGTTTACCATTTGTGCGGCTTTTTAGATGATCACTTAGCAACAATTCATATGTAAATGTAGACACAAACACCTTCAACAGTATGGTAGTCATTTAGATGACTCAGAATGTGTTCCTACTAATTTATTTATAACTTACCACTACAATGAAAAGACAAAATTAGAAAATTCTCGTATAACCTGAGGACCCTATACAATGCATCATTAGATCCACTATCTCTAGGCCTCTCTAGGACTTAAAGATACCTTCACTAAGTTAGGACCCATGTTCAGTATAAGAAGTTATAAAAAAAAGACTTGGAGTAGAAAGGTAAATTCAGACAAAGACATGTCCAGTTTAAAATTATTTCAGTAGATCCAGATCCAGGTATCTTACTTTTAAAAACAGATACTTAAGTCAGGAGCTCAGGAAAGAAGAGAGAGCTAGAGATTTGGGGAGTCATTAGGGTATGGGTCAAACTAGTATCATGGTTTTGACAAAGTTGGCCTGGAGTTCACACAATCCAGGTCAATCTGGGCCTAGAGATGATGAAGACCTGCCCAAAGGCACCAACTATGACAATGGAAAGAAAGACTCAGAAAAATTGCTAGAAACAACAGGATGAGGAAATAGATAAGAGCTGGGAACTAACTGAATATGAAAATGAAGGAAGAGGAACAGAGACTTAAAGAACCATATAAAGGCAGAGGAGGTCTTAGAAAACTTCTAACTTCCAGTCAAGGTAGAAGCATAGGTAAATACAGTTTGCCTCCTTGCACAATCACAGCAAAAATTACAACTAGACTACAAAACAAATATCACTCAGAATCATCAGAAAGTCAAGATGTATGAAAGCCCAACAATCAAGGAAGAAGCCATATTCACTCAGACAGGCAGGAGGAGAGGAGGCAGAGGCATGGAGAAGCATGGAAACATAGAATGGCGGTCCCACATCCACGTGTGGGGGATAAAAATCAGGAGGGACACCTTGGGAGCAAGGGATCCCAGCCCCAAAACAGACCACCTAGCCCAGGATTCCAGCACCAGGAAGATAAGTCCCCATAACTCCTAACTGTAAAAACCAGTGGGGGTTGGGGTGGCAGAAGAAACTTCAGGATTCTCAGGACTCCCCTCTTAACAGGCTGGTTCAAATCCCAGTCAGAGTACATGCCTGGATTGCAGGCAGGGTCCCCCGCTGGGGGCATGCAAGAGGCAACAGATTGATGTCCCCCCCCCCCAAATATAATTACATAAAACCTGTTTTTTATTTTTTTTTAAGATTTTTTTTAAGTACTTTTTTTTTTCCTTTTAGATTTTATTTATTTATATTTAGAGAGGAAGGGAAGGAGAGAGGGAGAGAAACCTCAATGTGCGGTTGCCTCTTGTATGTCCCCTGCCGGGAACTGGCCTGGCAACCCAGGCATGTGCCCTGACTGGGAATCGAACCGCGATCCTTAGGTTCGCAGGCCTGCGCTCAATCCACTGAGCTACACCAGCCAGGGCTAAAACCTGTTTTTTAAAAAAATAGTATAGGAAATGGAGTAGCCAAAGAACTTGTATGTATGACCCATGGACATGAACTTAAGGTGGGGACTGCTGGAGGGAATGGGGTGTCCCGGGTGGATGGGGACACAGGGAAAAAACTGGGATGACTATAATAGCATAATCAATAAAATATAGTAAAAAAGAAACGTTCAGCTGATGCTGAAACCTTGCCCTGAAAGGCAAAGGTTTGCCTAAGGTTTCACAAACAGAATCACCCTGAGTGACCAGAGGACAGTGAGTCCAATAACCTTAACAAAGAATAACAGTACAAGAAACATTCAAGAGATTTTTTTTAATGGTCTCCTAACAAAAGTGTTAAATTTCAAGTTCTAGTAAAATAAATTTTAAGTGGCAGAAGACAATTTTGAATATAAAGTTCAAGAGCAGACATGTTGATTTGAAAGAGACATTTGATATAACTCCTTTGAGAAGCAAAAATATGAAATCTGAAATGTGAGTTTTGTATCTGTTTATTAAGATGCTATTCTAAAAATGTTAGAATGTGCTCTTCAAGAACGTGGTTTAAGTAGTTTCCTGGCTGATATGGCTTCCAGGCACCTTAATAAAAACCTTCCTCTTAAACAGAAAGTATATTTACTATAAGCTTCAAAATCATCCCTACAAGTAATTTTAAATAAAATGTCCAGACCATAATCAACTCTAGCAAACCAGATTCCATAACAACAACAAAAAGAAAATAGTACAAGAAAAATTTCCCAACTTTTGGAAATTGTGGTAGATTAAATAGAGACAAATTGTTTGTGCTGCTCCTAAAAAAGAGGAATCTATTTTCCCATTCTTGAATCTGGGCCCGGCTTGTGACTTGTTCTAATTCAACAGAATGTAGTGAAAGGGTTTCTGCTTTCCCCCTTTGCCTCTTAGAATGCTGGCCTGAGACTACCATGAGGGACCAGTGAGGGACTGGTCTAGCCTGCTGGATGATAAAAAGTAACATAGATAAAACCAAGGAACCCCAGTAACCAGCCAGCACCAACCACCAGATAGGAACCTTCCAGTGTAGCCAATCCTCTAGCTAAATGCACCTCATAAACAAACCCAGGCAAAACCAGCAGAGAAACTGCCCAGCCATTCATACAATTAAGGAGGGTAATAGCTGTTTTAAGTATTTGGGTGGTTTGTTACGCAACTATAGATAACTGACATAAAGAGATATACTTGTGAAAAGGCATGGGTCAAAGAAATCAAAATATATGTTGGAATGAATGATATTTATATCAAATGTTATGTTTGTAAAATGATAAGGCTTATATATCAAAAACCCAAGGGATGTAACTAAAGCAGTGCCTTGAGAAAACATTAAAACCTATAAATCATACAGGTTAGAAAAGAAGGCTGAAAATCTGTAATCTATTACAGAACATCAGAAAAGCAACAAAATTAAATGAAGTATAAAGAATAAAAGAATAGAGATAAAAGCAAATAATAAAAATCATACACTCAATAGAGGTAAAGAAAAACTAAAAGCTGGATTTTTTTTTTTAATCTTTCAATGAACTTTTTATTAGCCTTCCGTCCTCCTATGGGATGCCCCACTTCTGCTGCCTTTAACGCCTCAAAACTTTGGTGTCGTTCACCTCAGACACCACTCTGCCATCCACAATCCTGTGGGTCGTGGTCTTTTGGATGGTTTGTAGGGAGGGTCTCTTGTCTGGGTGTCAACAAGACTGAAGTCCTCCCATTCTTCCAGTAGGCTGTAGTAGGTGGCAATCTCAGCCTCCAGCTTGACCTTGACCATTCAGCAGAGCCTCATACTCCTGGGCCTGGTGCTGCCCCTCTGCCTGGGTCTGGCCCAGCTCTGACTCCAGGTGCAGCAGGATCCCATTGAGCGGTTCCACCCGTATGGCATAGTGCATCTCCACCTCCCTCAGGCTGTTCTCCAAACGGAATTTCAGATTCCTTATTGAGTCCAGGTTGATCTCCAATGACTGGACCATACATCTCAGCTCCGTGAGTGTCGTCTCAGCAGCGTCTACCTCAGTGACCTGCGAGGTGACCACTGTGATGCTTTCTTCAATCCGCTGAGACCAGTACTTGTCCAGTTCCTCTCAGTTCTTCCGAGTCAGCTCGTCATACTCGATCTGGATATCTGCCATGATTTTGCCAAGGTCCTGAGATTTGGGGGCATCCAATTTCACGGTCAACCCAGAATTGGCAATCTGGTTTTCTAGACCATTTACTTCCTCCTTGTGGTTCTTCATGAAGAGCAGCTCCTCTTTGAGAGCCTCCATCTCTGTCTCCAGCTACAGCCAAGTAATATTGGTGTCATCAATGACCTTTCGGAGCCCAGTGATGTCATTCTCCACAGATTGGCACATGGCCAGCACCATCTCATAATTGACTCTGAAGTCATCATCAGCAAGACAAGCACCATCAATCTGCAGAACGATGTGGGCATTATCTACAGAATTTGCAAAGATCTGAGCCCTCAGGTCCTCAATGGTCTTAAAATAATACCCCCAGTCTCTGACCTGGGGTCCCTTCTTCTCTAAGTGTTCCTGGATTTTGATCTCCAGTTTCCGATTATCAGCCTCCAGGCTTCTCGCCCTCTCTAAGTAGGAGACCAGGCAGTCATTCAGGCATCGCATAGTCTCCTTCTCACTCTGGATGCCTCCTATGCCCACCAGACCCCCGGCCAACCCTGCAGCCAGGCCCCCAGATACCCAGCTGCCCTGCACACTGGTGGAGCGGAACACCGAGATACAGGAGCCTGAGCCCCTGGTTGGTGCCTGCATAGACGCTGGCAGTGCTGCTGGCCAGCCAAACCTGGTAGCTGGGCGACTGCACAGAGCCCAGGGTCCAGTAGCTTGTGGAGAAGCTCGAGCGTGTAATGAAAAGCACATGTTGTTCAGGGAGGAAGGTGAGAAGCCAAGACTCAGGTGGCAGGTGCTAAACGCTGGATTTTTTTAAAAAATTACACTTTATAAACTCATGGCAAGATGGATCAAAATTTAAAAAGCAAGAGGGCAATATAAACAATATTAAAAATTAATCTATAGATTAGAAGCAACCCTCATCAAAATCTCAACATGCCGGTTCTAAAACTTATACAGAATACAAATGCAAGAGTGATAACTAAGGTACTTCTCATATTTTATTTATAAGAGTCAACTGCATGCACAAAATAGGGTTCCTCCAATGCATCTATAAAATAGTGAGCATGAAATACTTATTTCTTGGTTCATAATGATACTTATGATGAACTCACTGGTCACTGCCAGAGTAACTAATGTATTATTTTTTTTAATATTTATTTATTTATTTTCCTTTAGAGGGAGGGGAAGGGAGAGAGGGGGAGAAGAAACACTAATCATTTCCCTCTCTTGCACACCAGACCAGGACCAAATCTTCAACCTAGGCATGTACCCTGACCAGGAAGCGACCTTTTGCTTTGGGGATGACGCCCAACTAATTAAGCCACAGCAGTCAGGGCCTAATGTATTATTTTAAAAACTGGTAAAAAACCAAATGTCTACCCTTCCATTTCTAAATGAATTGTACCACTAGGTAACCAAATAGTAGATGAAATGTTTTTTATGGACTCATTCCACCTTATAAATAAAGAAGTAACAGCATTCAAATATCTCCATTCTGTAATCTCTAATAAATTCATTGATCTAGGCATCAAACATCAGTGGCCACTAGAATCACAAAAAGACAAACAACCAGACACTATCCATCCCCTGATGGAAGTCAGACCACATCAGCACCTCGGAAGCATTCTTGTCCAAAAACCAAAAACAGAATCTGAACTTGATGAAGCTTTTAGATCCAGCGATCAATTTACAGGAAATACAAAGAATGAAGAAAAATTATGCAAATAGCATAATACAGATTATGGAATCTGTATAGGTCAAAATACCTGGTTGCTTCAACAAGTAAAATGTAAAATGGAAGTAGAGTGGGGAAGAGATGGCATTAGGACATGAAGACTGAGATTTAAAACAAAAACACAGGCACAACTAAATTACAGTGTTTAAGAATGCACATTTGGGTGGTAAAATTTAAAAAACTAAAAAGATGCAATTACTCTAGAAGTCAGGATAGCAGTTACTACTAGGGGAGAGGACAGGGCTATGATCAGGAAGAGGCATGTGGATGGCTTCTAGAATGGATCGCAAAGATTTCTTGACCTGAGCAGTAGTTACAAGGGTATTTGTTTTGTTAAAAAAAAAAAAAGTCATTAAAATACATTTGAAACATAAAAAAAACAAGTAAAAGCACTGTGTACCCATTAGTATATGGCATGCCTGAAGAAATAAAGTACATTGAAACCTTAAAAAAAAAACAAGTAAAAAAAAAAAGTCATTAAATTATTTAAGTTTTATTTAGTTTTCTGTATTTGTGGTATAATATGCAATAAAAAGGTTTAAAAAAATCTTAGAGTATTACACTATGACCATATATTTTAATATTATTTTACTACAATAAAATTTTAACAATTAACTTTACTTTGAATTTAACAAAGTGAATTTAAGTTTTAAATCCTTAAGACTTTTTTAACCCCTGAATAATTCTTGACTGTTCTTTTGAATATAAGTCTATCTGAAGGATTTGATAAAAATGCTTTATTCTATCTTTTACCTTCTACATGGCTATTTCAAATTCAAGAAGTCTTAGAATTGGGTACCATTTTTATCTTTCTGATTCCTCACTAGTAAAATGAAGATTATAAAACAACTATCTCAAAAAACTGTTTTGAGGAATAAATGTAAACTACGTAGAATAATGCCTAAAAAAGAGTAAGTGCTCAAAAAACAGTTAATAGTATTGTCTCCAGCTTCCTGTCCTTGCAGTCCCTTCTCAAATCACAACTCCCGCAACCCCAACATTTTTGCTCATGCTGTTTTTCCTACCTAGAATGCCTTTACCCCATACCACAACTATATATATCTCTCTCTCTTAAGGACAAGTGCAGATGTGAAAATTCTTCAGGTAACAACCTGAAGAATTAAACATTCCCAATTCAGTGCTCCCTCACACAGATTTTTCTTCCCACACAGATCTAGTCATACTGAGTTGCACACATTTTCTATGTACTTCCACAGACTTGAGTTGGAAACAAAGTTCATTCAATTTGGTATCTCAATGCCTCACCTACTGACATACAACAAACATTCAACAGAAGGTAATGGATAAATGTTATGTTTCCTCCCACATTGATATTTTCTCCAATGAAGGGAGAAAAAGTAGCTATTTTGCTGAACCAGTGATAAAACACATACAGAAATATATTAACTCATCAATTGTGAAATTGGAAAGTACCTGATATTTATGTAAAACATGGGATCATACCATACACTCATTCCGTCCTATATTTGCTCCCACCACCACCACCACTCCACTCCTTTACTAAGCAACAAAGACCTTGGACATTATCGGAGGGGAAGCAAATTAATACTATAGTTGAAAACACCTTAAATCTAATTTCTTGATGCAACAAAACTGTACTCATAAGTCAATGGAGAACAATATTGTAAATAAAATATTACCAGATTTTTTTAACCGGAAATTTGGTGTGAAATGTTAAAACATAGGATTCTTTCTTTCAATAGTCTGTGAGTTTCTCAACTGCAAAAAAAATTGTTTATGTTTTAATCTTCCCAAGGGTCCAATACAAAACTAGAATGAAACAGTTCGGTCTTCTCCCACTATACAATCCATCTAGGAAAGAGACCTATTTTATCCATCACTGTGTCCTCAGCACCTAGCACTAAATGTTGAACTGAGGTATTATACCCCACGGTTCTTGAGAATAGTTCTTATTCATCCCTATACTAAACATTTGAAAACCCATCATATGACACACAGAAGGGCACTCAATGTTTTCTGAGTTACAGCACGATCTCTGGGTTCCTTTCTTTGAGTGGTTCATTGATTCCCAGGCCAACCTACTTTCTCCAATTCTTGCTCTGGAATGAGGAAAAATCTGATTCTACCTCAAGTTCTTCCTTTCCAGGAACTTAAATTCACCTTCAAGAGGTACTGAAAAATGACAATAACACTGAATCTTGGAGTGAGAAGACTGATGTAAACTGTCATGCAGTATCTTTAAAAGCACGCTTAAAACATGCCTTGTAAAAAAGGAACTATAACAATATGCTAATACCGTATTAATCAAAGCTAAGATGCATCAGCTGTAAATTACATCCTAATTTCAGAGAAGCTGAAATGTGAAAAAATGTATATTGAAATGTGAAAAAGGGCATCTTAGAATCGATGAAATACAACAATAATCACAATGTAGGTAACAATACAGGTGTTTTGTTCCTTTTTTCTAGTATTCAATTTTTCAGTGTATGCTTATTTTGATAATGCAAAAATATTTAATTTTTAAAACTAATGCATGAAAGGATTTAATTTTAAAACAAATTAGTCCTACTCACAAAAGATACCTTATAGGACCATACATTTCCCTCTGTGAAGACACCATGTCTCATGTTGCTTACTTCGCAGGTTTATGAAAGTATTCAAATGTTTTAAACAGTGACATGCAGTGACATACAAACAAAGCATGATGATTAAATGACTAAATTATAACTTACCAAGAGACATTGCCTCTTTCCACACAACACATCTATTTTCAATGACAACAGACAACTTCTTACGCATAGAGTAAATCATATAATCTATGTTTATGTGTAGTACTGTGGTACCATTATAGTGGTATGTGACTGCTATATCTATTCACAAATATCAAATTACATAATTCAACTTTATAGTTTAATATAATTACATTGATTCAGAATTGCTAATCTAGCAAGACAATAACATATGCATGCTTTTAAAAAAACACCTTTCAACATACTCACCAGTTTACCTAACGAGGCTTCAAATCATCTTAATATGTGTAATAGTTCCCCCTAAAGAGCACAACCAACAGTTATCCAAAGCATTTTAGCCTTATGATTATGTAAGGCTATGTTCTTGACAGAAATGCCTAAAACAAAAGTGATTTCCTTATAAAAACAATTTTTTGATGCAAGCCATGTTCTTAGGCAAAGACCTGATGCCTAATTTTTTTGTAGAAATGACAATATGCCGTTTTTAAACTACTGTAATACTTAATAAAAATCATTCCAAAAGAAATAACAATAGCCCTGGCTGCTGTGGCTCAGTGGATTGAGCGCTGACCTGTGAACCAAAAGGTCCCTAAGTGCTTCCAGGTCAAGGCACATGCCTGGGTTGCAGGCCAAGTCCCCAGCTGGGGGCATGTGAGAGGCAAACTATCGATGTAGCTCTTGTGCATTGATGTTTCTCTCCTTCTCTTTCTCCCTACCTTCCCCTCTCTCTAAAAAAAATAAATAAATAAAATATTCTTTAAAAATGTGCATTCTTGCAAATATATCTTGCAACACTATTTTATACCACTAAATTAGTCAAAATATTAAAACATGCCTTAATGATGATTAGAGTATTAAAGTAGCACTCATTCATAGTACTCTAAGGCACAACTCTTATGTAATTTGTGTAGCTCAGAATGTTCACACACTTTCCACAAACACTAAGGGAAGTTCATAACCTTCCCTTCATTAATCCTATTTCTGGTAATTTATTCCAACGAAGTAATTCAGCAGATACAGAAATATTCATTTGCAAAAATATATTACCTATAAAAATTACAGATGCTCAACACTTATGATATAGTTGCACAAAGGACTATTTATGTATTTCATTAAAAGCATACTTCTTAAGTTAATGTAGAAACATAGGGAAGGTGTCTATGCTTTAAATGAAAACAGCAAAACACGTACCTTATAAGATATAAATAAGGAATAAAAATAACAAAGATAAAACATATATGTGTTATGGTGATGACACGATAGATGGTATTTTATTTTTTAAGACTGCCTTCAATGTTTCCACTCTATTGTTAAATGTCAAAGCAAGTTACAAAAGAATGATACCATTTTTATAAATTTCTAAGACTTGCTTTACCCATGCATATAAGAGGGGCCCAGCTCTTGAAGAACTTGAAATATACTTAAGGTGACAACATCTAAGAAAAATGTGTTATTTAAAACAACAGTAACCAGAGCCCTAAGAAATGAATACCTCATAGTTAAAAGTCATTGAGCAAACATTTTTTGATAGCCTACTATATATGCCATAGCAGTTCTAGCCACTGGGACTATAACAATGAAAAAAACAGACAAAAATTCCTGCCCTCATGAAGCATGCATTCTAACAGAGACATACAATACACAAGATAAATATGTAAAATAAATAGCACATTTGATAGTGAGAAGTGCTAAGGAGAAAAACAAAGCCAGTGAAGTGTGGAAGATGCTATTTTAAACTGAATGGCAATGGAAGGTCTCACCATGAGATGTCTAATGAAAGACTGAAAAATGGAGGAGTAAGCAGTGTGGACATCTAGGCAAAGAGCATTCCAGGCAGGTCAACAGCAAGTACAAAAGCCCGGTAAAAGAATGCCTGGCCAATGATGCTAATGTGCCCAAAACTGAAAAGTGTGATTAATCAAACATTCTGTACCCACTTCCCCCCACCAGTAGACCACACATGTGACACAGTTCTGAGAACACTGCTGCTGGACCAGAGCTGCCATTAGCTGGTTTCAGTACACAGCTGATTTTCCTAGCAAATATTTTAAGGCCTTCTTCACCTATGGTGGCTTAAGCATCTCCTTCTTATTCTGAGGATCCAAATGGGGCCAGAGCCTGGTCCTATGAGACCTACTCTCAGTTCACCACCCTAAGGGTCTTATTCACCTACAGCCCCTCACTTGACTCATGCCTGTACTTGGCAAAACATTCGGAGGGACTGTGGAATTGAGAAAAGTGAAAACCCCTTCCAGAGCTTGATTTGAAAAGAGATCAGGAAGGAAAGTCTGTAGGAAAGTTGTAGAGAGGTCAGTGGAGAGAAAGCACAAGGCATAGAAGCTACAGATATGAGAATATCCAAGAAGTACAGAAAAGGCCCAGTAACTGGCCATGGGGCTGAGAGGCTCCAGCCCCACAGGCAAGTTTGTTGGAGAGACCCACAGGGGCCTAGAATGTACACAAGCTCACCCACATGAAAATCAGCACCAGAAGGGCCCAGTTTGCTTGGGGAAATCGGCAGAAAGAGGAACAAGTGCCACTGTTCCCTCTCAGACCCCTCCCCCACATACAGCATCACAACCCAGCGACTAGGTTGCCCTGCCCTGGTGAACACCTAAGGCTCTGCCCCTCATTGCCTAACAGGCATGTCAACACACACACACACACACACACACACACACACACACACACACACACACAAAATAGCCCAAACGAAAGAACAGATCAAAGCTCCAGAACAAATACAACTAAGCGACAAAGAGATACCCAACCTATTAGATGCACAGTTCAAAGCACTGGTGATCAGGATGCTCACAGAACTGGTTAAATTTGGTTGCAAATTAGATGAAAAAAATGAAGGCTAGGTTAAGTGAAATGAAGGAAAATGCATAGGGAACCAATAGTGATGGGAAGAAAACTGGGACTCAAATCAATGGAGTGGACCAGAAGGAAGAAAGAAACAACCAAATGGAAAAGAATGAAGAAATAAGAATTCAAAAAAATGAGGAGAGGCTTAGGAATCTCCAGGACATCTTTAAATGTCCCAACATCCGAACTATAGGGGTACCAGAAGGGGAAGAGGAAGAGCAACAAGTGGAAAAGTTATCTGAACAAATAATAAAGGAGAACTTCCCCAGTCTGGCAAAGGAAGTAGACTTCCAGGAAGTCCAGGAAGCTCAGAGAGTCCCAAAGAAGTTGGACCCAAGGAGGAACACACCAAGGCACATCATTACATTACCCAAGATTAAAATTAAGGAGAGAATCCTATAAGCAGCAAGCGATAAGGAGACAGTTACCTACAAAGAAGTTCCCATCGGACTGTGAACTGATTTCTCAAAAGAGACCTTGCAGGCAAGAAGGGGCTGGAAAGAAGTATTCCAAGTCATGAAAGGCAAGGACCTACATGCAAGATTGCTCTATCCAGCATAGCTTTCGTTAAATGGAAGGGCAGATAAAATGCATCTCAGATAAGGTCAAGTTAAAGGAGTTATCATCACCAAGCCCTTATTACATGAGATGTTAAAGGAACTTATCTAAGAAAAAGAAGATAAAAAACATATACAGTAAAAAGACAGCTAAGTCACAGTTATTAACAACCACACCTAAAACAAAAACAAAAGCAAACTAAGCCAACAGCTAGAACAGGAACAGAACCACAGAAATGGAGATCACATGGAGGGTTAGCAACAGGGGGAGTGGGAGGAGGAGAGAGGGGGAAAAGGTACAGAGAATAAGTAGCATAGACGGTGGGTAGAAAATAGACAAGGGGAGGGTAAGAATAGTATGAGAAATGTAGAAGCTAAAGAACTTATAAGTATGACACATGGACATGAACTGAATGGGAGGAATGTGGGTGGGAGCGGGGGTGAAGGGGAGTGAAGGGGGGAAAATGGGACAACTGTAATAGCATAATCAATAAAGTATATTTTTTAAAAAACCCTCTACTACAAATACTTGCTCTGTGACTGATGCTTTAAAAGAATGAAGACATAGCAAAAAGACAGGCTCAAAAGACAAAATGTAACTGGAATCTAAAATAGAGCAGAAGCAAAGAAGTGAAGTAAGGTGTGTTTAAGAAAAACACAAGCTCCCTAAAACTCCTCTGAAATACTTGGGGGAGGAGACTATGTTCCCATCATCTATAGACTGGAGCTTTGAAAAGTATGAAGGATCACCCCATGAGCTGGTAGACTTGGCTACTCCCTGATAACTGAGAGCTAGATAGACCACACCCAGTCAAACAAGTAATAGATAAAACAAGAAAGGTATTTAAATTCACACTTCAGAAGGTTAAAAGGGGGGTTATCCTCATTCAAGAGTTGTTAAATATTACTTTATGGGAGGAGTGAGCCTGACCTAACCCTTAAAGGTTAAGAGTTGAAGAGCAGAGGATATAGGCAGATATTCCAGGTATGACTAGTATCATGAATAAAGCTCCAAAGCCAGGAGTAAGTGTGGCCTGTTCAGAGAACATTGCAGAAACTGGCCTATTTGGAACAGAGACTACCCATTGGCAGGCAGTGACATATAAGATTAGCCAGGTAAGGTGAGAGCAGATGGAGAAAGGATCTGAAATCCGGGATGAGAAATCTGAACTTTGACAAGCATTTTATAAGAAGGAAAAGAACTGCTTTGTTCTCTTTTTAGTTTTTGTTTTGTTTTTTAAGATAATAAAATACTTCGGCAATGTCAACGGGTCCTTTTTCCTGCCTTCTAAAACTGGTCCACTTATTTCCCACTACCCAGCTCATATTACATACCCCAGGTACAAAACTATCATGTTTATGAAGCTAATGTTTCTACTCATGTTTGTACTGATCCTCCACCTCCAACTGCCTGGCAAACAAGCACCCTACAAATTCTTCACCTATCCTACATCACTGGTCCATCCCGTGACATGTACAAACTAGGAATTTAAAAATGACTCAATCTTTACCCTCAAGAAACTCAGAGTCTGGTGTAGGCAGAAGCCAAGAAAATGATCTAATATAATGCACAGTGGTAGCTACTAGAGTAGAGGAATGCTTACAGTATCTTGAGAGCTGAGGACAACAATAACAGTTTGGAGATCAGGAAAAGGTAGAAAACACCTAACAGAAAGTGTTGACTGGCCTGAGTCTTGAAGGAAAAGAAACATCAAAGGGTGAGGATAAGACCTGGGGAGGACAGTGACTACCATCAGACTGCAAGGGCTGGGCGGGGACTGCCGTCCTCGTCCTCAGGTCCTTGTCCTCAGAGATTGTTAATCCCGGGTGGCTGGATGAGCAGAAGTAGTAAAGTGCCGCATCATAAATACCATTCTCTCATGCTAAGAATTTTGTATTTTAGAATAGCTGAAAGATTGTAATGGAAAAAAATAACAATATCGTATTTCTGTTTCATAAAAAATAGAAGATGGATTGAAAGGGCGCCACAAAGCTTTTTTTCTTCCTAATATAAAATACAACAAAAATCTGATAAAGGCTGCTATAACATTCAATTTATCTCTAGTTATCCATTACTACTCCTTTTCTAAACTTAGCTCACACCCTTCATAAAGCCTTCCCTAACTCCTCCCAAACACATTAATCTTTTCCTTCCTCAGAACTTTTATGGAATACCTGTCTGTACACTGCATTGTGTCATCACCTTACATTTTCACCTAATTTACATTTAAATCTCTTCTCCCTAACAAATATGTAAACTCCCTAGGGGAAAAAAAAGTCATATATTTTTTTGAATGTTTGTGTAATACACACATACCCCCCTCTTCATCCCATAGCACCTAGATAGTAATACAACATTCTGAAACAGATAATGCCTTTGAACTGAATACCTGGTCTCCTTTATCCATGAATAAAAATACTAGTCCCTGTAAATGAGGAAAACAAAATAAAATGTATAATTAGGCAAAACTAAGGTGAAATAATTAGCATAGTGTCAGCAAGGAATGAATACAAGGGAACTTTCTGGGAAGATGACAATGTTCTAATTTATGAAACGTATGTGTTAGACTGTTGTACCCATTTATTTAAAGTATATCTATAACTCAGCCCTGGCTGGTGTAGCTCAGTGGATTGAGCGCGGGCCTGCGAACCAAAGGATCGCGGTTCGATTCCCAGTCAGGGCACATGCCTGGGTTGCCAGGCCAGTTCCCAGCAGGGGACATACAAGAGGCAACCACACATTGATGTTTCTCTCCCTCTCTCCTTCCCTTCCCCTCTAAAGATAAGTAAATAAATAAATAAAAATAAAAATAATAAAAATAAATTTAAAAAAAAATAAAATAAAATGACAACAGCCAATACAAGAATAGCAAAAAAAAAATAAAATAAAATAAAAATAAAGTATATCTATAACTAAGATTAGTATAATTGAGTATATACAAATTTTACCTAAAAGCCTGTAAAAATAAGGGGTGGGGATCAAGGAGCTATAGATAAAACAAGACTTGCAGAATATTGATGGTACTTCTCAGGTAAGTATAGAAGAGTTCAATATATTATTACATATCTACTTTTTAAAAAGTAATATGTGAAAAATTCCATAATAAAAAGTCATATATACATGTGTATATATAACTTAACAGCATGAAAAAACTGCATTAACGAAAAGTAACTCAGAACATTAAGTTACTCTTCTCTTAATGTTTGAAGTAATTGACACTGTAACTTTTAAAGTGGTTTCACTGGCTGTACTGCCTACCTAATTCTAAGAAATGTCCTCTAAGGCAGACCTACTGTTGATAGCATAGACAAAAAAATTAAAAAGGCTGAAAAGCCACAGGTTCCTTAATCAAGTACCAGAGAGTAAAATTAATTATCTTTGTTAACAAATATACCCAAAAATCCAGTAAAATTTAAAGTTAGAATTTTCTGCTCTGGCTGGTATAGTGTATATAGCTCAGTGGATTGAGCGCGTGGGCTGCGAACCTAAGGGTCACTGGTTTGATTCTCAGTCAGGGCACACGTCTAGGTTGCAGACCAGGTGCCCAGTAGGTAGGGGCAGAGGTGTTAGAGGCAACCACACATTAATGTTTCTCTCCCTCTGTTTCTCCCTCCCTTCCCCTGTCTCTGAAAATAAATAAATACAATCTTTTTTAAAAATTTAAAAAATAATAAAGTTAGAATTTTCTAATCTTCAAACTGTGATACCAAAGACAGCAATTGAAAAGCTATTCATAAGATTCTGGAAGTACATCTACAAAAACACACTCGACACCATTCTGAATAGTTTTAAAATAATTCAATCATTTTATCTCAGTCATTTAAACTTTATCAGCTCATAATTTGCATTCTCCTCCCACAAAACAGTTTCTGAACAAGATTTCATAGCATTTTCCGTAATGAATAAACAAAATTATTTAGCAAGACAAATTCTGTGACACTGTTTTGCTACTGTTGCTACTATTTCCCAGTCGATTATGTTTAAAACTTCTTTTACTCAATAATACATGGTCTTATAAATCATTAGCTACCTTAGCTGTAACTAGAAAAGACATAAAGAGTTTCTGGGAAGCTGATAATATTGTTGTGTTGGGTGCAGACCTAAGTGCTTATTAGACAAGTGAGTTGCATTGGTGAAGATTTTTCAAGCTCTACACTTCTGATATGTGTGCTTTTCTGGATATAAGTAATAATCCAATAAAGCAAAGTTGTTTTTTTTATCATAAAAGTAAGCTGAACTTTAAGGGTTGTCCTCAAATTCCCACACCCATACTAAACACCTGTTTTATGTACTGAAATACTTCTCTGCAAAAATGAAATTCAAAGTTATTTTACAGCATTTAACACTTTCTATTGGCATATTATCAGACAACAAATAACTTCCACCTGCAGTTGGGGGCTCTGAAAGTACACAATCCAACAGAAAAATTTGCTTATATTTCTCAGAATTAATCCTTTTAAAAACAAATTAAATAGACGTGAAAATGTGCAGTGCCCTTTTGTCCAAAGATGCAAATCATTTTCAGCTTTGTTAAGCGGATTTAGGAAGGAAGAGCAAGACCATCGCTTGGCTTTAGTAAGATAAAGAAGATAGCAGAAGGTTAGTAAGAACTTCACAAAAAGGAAGGCCACTTGTCAGTGTTTTAGTCCAAAGTCTATTACTAATCAGGTATTTTAGGCAAACCAGAAACAGAAGGCAACAGTACCTGCCCAGAGAGATGAATGAAATAAAATGCATGAAAGGAGTGGGCCAAGCGAATATTAAGTATCCGATGATTGGCAAGAATGCTTGGGAAGTAACCTCATTCATCTGCTGAAAGCAAGTGTCTCCCAGCAAATAAAAAATCGTCTGTAACTCCCCAACAGTAACTCAATTCTCCATCTTTCTCTAATCTTACAGTCTCCCTAAATTAAATCTAAACACTGAAATTCTGTCGAGGGGGAAAGCAGAGAAGTATATCAAAAAGGATCTCGACGCTCGCCTAACACACCTGCAGAGCCAGGGGAGGGAAACTTGCTTTCCCAATGAAATGTCAGGGCGTTCACTGATCAACTCCAAGACGATACACTTTAGAAAGCAATTCTGCCAAGTGGATCCAGGATAGTTCACGGGAACCATTCTCACGACTTCAAAAGCAACTGCTAGGGAATCGTGCCAAACCTTGTCGAGTGACTTAGACAACAGCCTCCAATCGCCACCCTCAAACACACGTCCACAAAGCAAAGCCATCGTGTGGCAGGAGATGAGATGGCAAAACTAGTACACACCCAGAAAGTTAGTAACAGAAACGAGGTGGTTTGGGGACACGGTGGGGGGCGACAGCCTCGAGATAGAGGCACAGGTTTTCTAGCGGGCGCAGAGGAAATACCCACACTCCGGCGGCAGAGTAAGGGGCGGGTCAGGCCTGCAAGGGCGCAGGGAGCACGGAGGACGCCGGCGCCGCGGACACACCCGGACACCCGGACATTGGAGCCTGGAAGCAGCCGCGGCCGGCGCTCCCCGCGATTGACCCCGCGGTCAAAGGGACAGGTCCTCCTGCCACCAGGCGGGGCGGGAGTGCGCGCGAGGGACGCCCGCTCGGGCCCGGGAAAGTGGCGCCCCACGGGCCTTCTTACCCGTGCAGGCCGAGGGCACGGCGCCGCTTGTGCAGCAGGCAGAGCACCAGGAACGCGGCCCCCGCCAAGGAAGAGTTTCGCGCCGTCAGGTATTTGCTGAAGACTGCCATGGCAGCGTTTGAGCGAGCGAGCCGGCCAAGGAAGGGTTCCAGGCGGTGATTGCCTTAGGCTACGAAGCGCGAGGGTGACTGGGAGGAGAGGAGCGCGCAGAGGGAGGGCGGTGCGGGCCGCGCAGGACCGCCCCCTGACGCGCGCCACCCCGCCGCCCGCTTGCCAGAGCCCACCTCGGGCTTTGGCTGGGCGGGAGCGCGCGCCTGCACCGCAGAGGCCGGAACAGTCCCGGGTGCTCTCTGCGCAGGCGCGGACCCTCGAAGAGTCGCGGGCACCAGGGACGCGCAGAAACGAAGTAATGTTTTTCAGCGCTTCTTTACTCCTCCGAAGCCTGGTAGCTTGACGCAGGAACAGCCTCACCCCTACTTCCACCGTCGTAGACACACGCCTAGGCTTTCACAAGAACTGGAAAAGCGGGCCTGGACTGCCCCGGGAATTTCACGGGACCTACCACTCCACCCCGGGTGATGGGCCGTTACCACCCTCTTAAAGGAGCCCGGAAGAAGGGAATGGCCCCATCACAGAACATTTGCATAAAACTTCGTACTCTGTAATCAAAGACGAAAACAACTCCGAGGAAGTGTAGGGAGATTTGGGAAGAATGACTACAAATCGAAAACCTTTTTTCCAAGCCACTGTTTTCCAAACCGTGGGTTATAATTTCCAGGAGACTGTGAAATTGGTTTGGCAGATCCAGAACACCACTCTTTGTTTTTTAATGAAATTGGAAAGACTAGAACACGATATAAAATCTCAGAATGCATCACGTGTAAAGGAGTTGTTTTGAAATTTTTATTCCGGTCTTTTGTATCTGTGTGGCCCGAGTAAGTGACATGAAATGTATTCCTTTATGTGGATCTTATCAAACCAAAAGTTTGAGAAACACTGTTCTTTGCAAAGAGACATTTAGAAACAATTGTGCGTTGAGTTAAAACTGGCATTGCTCCCAGGATCTGAAGAGTATTACAGATTATAGCATTCTTCTGTCTGGCCCTAACTTGCAGAAATCATTATTCTTGGCATTTAGACTGGCATAGGTACAGAAACAGGGAGTTCTTGTCTTCAGTTGAGGAAACTGGAGAAAAGCAATGTGTGTTAGTCAATATAAGCACATAAAGCTTTGTATAATATACATGCATATTAAAGTAGCCTACATGTTAAAGCACAGGTAGCAAACATAAGGCTGGGGGGGCCAAAGCCAGCCCTCCACATTGTTTTATCCCACCAGGCCCCTTGTTTCTCCCCCCTGCCCCCCCCCCCCGCGCCGCCCCCCACCTAGGGGCAGCTCAAGCTCTCACTTGACAGGTAAGGAGTAGTTACATTTATACAGTCCTAAAATTACATTTGGCCCTTTGAAGGCAACAGTGAGGCTGATGTGGCCCCTGGTGAAAATGAGTTTGACACCCCTGCTGTAAGAGGTAATACATGTTTATCATTGTTTTAAGCCACTAAATTTGGGGGCACTTTTTTATGTAGCTGATATGATTTAGGCCATGCCTTGAAAAATTGATGGAAGAAAGGGACTTTAGGAGAAGATATAACAGCAAAGATACAGTGATAAGAAGGTGCAAAGCAGACTTAGAGCCAAGATGGAGGTATAGGTGGACACACTGTGCCTCCTCGCACAGCCAAAATTAAGAACAATAAAGATTTAGAAATAGAGTTGGGTGGGGCCCTGGCTGGTGTAGCTCAGTGCATTGAGCGCGGGCCTGCGAACCAGAGAATCTCGGTTCGATTCCCGGTCAGGGCACATGCCTGGGTTGCAGGCCAGTTCCCGGCAGGGGACACACAAGAGGCAACCATACATTGATGTTTCTCTCCCGCTCCCTCTCCCTCTCTCCTACCCTTCCCTATCTAAAGATAAATAAATAAAAATCTTAAAAAAAAAAGATTTAGAAATAAAAAAAACCTAAAACTAACAGAAAATTGAACTGTACAGAAGTCCAAAAGTCCGACAACCATTCATCCAGACCAGTAAGAGGGGCGGAGTCACGGCAGGAAAAAGCGGAGGTTGGTGGACCCAGGCGTGCAGGCTGCTGCTAGCAGACCCCGGGCACAGGGTGGCAACTGGCAGACCTAGTGAGGCCACGCAAGGGGGCTGGCTGACCAGGTAGTCCCACATTCGAGCACAGATAATCCAGGCGAAAACGGGGAGTGAGACAGATCACGTAACCCAGTGCCCCAGCGCCAGGAAATAAAACCTAAAAACACCAATTGAAAAGACTTGTGGGGTTGAGGTGCCAGGCGAGACTCCCAGCCTCACAAGAGAGAGTTTGTTGGCGAGACCCGCAGGCTCCTAGAACGTACACAAGCCCACCCACACAGAAATCAGCACCAGAAGGGCCCAATTTGCTTGTGGAAAGCGGCGGAAGGAACTGAAATATGAAACAGAGCAGACAAAGCGACATTGTTCCCTCTCGGACCCTGCCCCCACATACAGCATCATGACCCAGTGACTGGGCTGCCCCGCACTGGGAAATACCTAAGGCTCTGCCCCTCACTACGTAAAAGGCGTGACCAGACCCCCCCCAAAAAAAAAACAAACCCCACATAGCTCAAATGGGAGAACAGATCAAAGCCCCAGAGCCAATTTATCTAAGCAACCAAGAGATAGCCAACCTATCAGATGCACGGTTCAAAGCACTGGTGATCAGGATGCTCACAGAATTGGTGGATTTTGCTCACAAATTAGATGAACAAATGAAGGCTACAATAAGTGAAATAAAGGAAAAATGCACAGGAAACCAATAGAGATGGGAGGAAAACTGGGACTCAAATCAATGGAGTGGACCAGGAGGAAGAAACAACCAAACAGAAAACAAGGAAGAAACAAGAATTCAAAAAAATGAGGAGAGGCTTAGGAACCTCCAGGACATCTTTAAATGTCCCAACATCTGAATTATACGTGTAGCAGAAGGGGAAGAGGAAGAGCAACAAGTGGAAAAGTTATTTGAACCAATAATAAAGGAGAACTTCCCCAATCTGGCAAAGGAAATAGACTTCTAGGAAGTCCAGGAAGCTCAGAGAGTCCCAAAGAAGTTGGACCCAAGGAGGAACACACCAAGGCACATCATAATTACATTCGCCAAGATTCAAATGAAGGAGAGAATTCTAGAAGCAGGAAGGGATAAGGGGACAGTCACCTACAAAGGAGTTCCCATCAGACTGTCAGCTGATTCCTCAAAAGAGACCTTGCAGGCAAGAAGGGGCTGGAAAGAAGTATTCTAGGTCATGAAAGGCAAGGACCTACATCCAAGATTGCTCTATCCAGCAAAGTTGTCATTTAGAATGGAAGGGCAGATAAAGTGCTTCTCAGATAAGGTCAAGTTAAAGGAGCTCATCATCACCAAGTCCTTATTATATGAAATGTTAAAGGGACTTAAGAAAAAGAAAAAGAAGATAAAAAATAGGACAGTAAAAAGACAGCAAACTCACAGATATTAACAACCACACCTACAACAAAAGCAAACTAAGCAAACACCTAGAACAGGAACAGAAACACAGAAATGGAGATCATATAGAGGGTCAGCAACAGGGGAGTGGGAGGAGGAGAGAGGGGGAAAGATACAGAGAATGAGTATCATAGATGGTGGATAGAAAATAGGGGGAGGGCAAGAATAGTGTGGGAAATGTAGAAGCTAAAGAACTTATGACACATGGACATGAACTAAAGGGGGGAATGTGGGTGGGAGGGGGTGTGCAGGGTGGAGGGGAATGATGGAGAAATGAGACAACTGTAATAGCTTAATCAATAAAATATATTAAAAAAGAAAAAAGGTGCAAAGCAGATGCAGGAAGATGATTAAGTCCGTTGTGGATGGAAGTTCAAAGAAGGCTGTGAAATGAGAGAAAAGGTTGAAATGTGTAATGGAGGTCAATATTTAGTGGAGGTAAATGTTTAATATTTAATTCAGGCTTGGGATGAATGGTAACCTCAGCTTATATTTGAGGAAGACTATGCTAGCAGCGGTGAGTAGGATGGATGGAAGGAGGAAACATCAAGCAGAGAGACCAGTTTGAACACTCTTGAGATCATCTAAGTAGAAGGTTTTAAGCATCTGAGTCAGGACAACACAGACCAAACAAGAAAGGACTTTGGGTTCAAACTGGATGGGGGTGAGTTATTTAATGGGGAGAAAATTTCTAAACAACTGAGGTTTCCCCGTCAAGTGCCTGAGAGGATGATAATATTTACCTGAGGTCAGAGGCAGAAAAGTGGCGTGTGCTTATTGGGAAAGATAATGAGATGCAAATGAATAAGGTCCTCACTAGTTTCTCAGCAACAAGATCAACTCCAAGATCCTTAGCCACGTACACAAAGGCAATTATGATATAAGCTCTGCCTACCTCTTTGAATTCCTATCGTGGCACTCCTCCCCTCCAATGTATGTGTGTATTCTACCTCTGCCCCAGGAGGAAAGCACACTGTTGTTACCCTCTGTTGTCTTTCCTTGGCTGTGCTCTTCCCTCTGCCTGAAATACCAAACTCTTCCTGCCCTAGCATCCTCCCTCTGGACTCAGTTCAGCCTTTAAAGTGAGGTATTGATGGCCTCCTACTCCAAACTCTCTTTTCTGACCACTTTCTCCTACCTCCAAACTGCTGCCAAGTTAATCACTTCCTCTTTTGTGCTACTTCTGCATCATATGTCGTTCTATTAATGTACAGTAGGGAGTCTGGAGAAGCAGTTCTTAAAACTTTTTTTCAAGAGAAACTGCCAATCACCTCTCATTACCTTGACAAGGTAAACATGTCAAGTCACCAGGAACGGATCATCTTGGCTTAGAAAAGAGTCAGTTGAGAAGTTCCCCTCACTGATACAAGTGGAAGAACAGATAGGTACCCACTGCACCAGGGAAACTATGCAACAAGACATCCTGACAAGACCACTCCTGCAAACAGCCCTACTTTTAGCCCAAACCTGTATAGGGAAAGTTTGCACAGGAGAGCCTTCTAAGAGGAAAGAAATGGTGATCTCAATCTTTCTTTTTGAGGTTTAACATTTTTAGGTCCCCTCTGATTGACTGAGATAGTCCTGTCTCACTAGCACAGGGTCCTAAAGAGAAACTCTTCAGGAGGAAATAGGAAGTCCGTGCTGATGAACTAGTTCAACAACAGGGCCTCAAGGCCATCAGAGTTAAGTTATGAAGGCAATCCCAATTCAGTCACATAGGAACTACCCATATTTGGGAGAACATTGTCCCAGCATAGAGAAACTTGGGGAGTCCATGCTTCAGCCACTCTACAGCCTATGCATCTGGTACACTGTGGCAGTGAAACAAGGGTGCTTGGGACTGAGGAGAGCCAACTTGCAACGACAACACCAGCTAGCAGCCAGATTTTTATTAGCCAAAAATTTATTCAACAGCCCTGACTGGCATGGCTCAATTGGTTGAGCATCTTCCCACCAAAAGGTCACTGAATCAATTCCCAGTGAGGGCACATGCCTGGGTTCAGGCCAGTCCACAGTTAAGGCGTGTGAGAGAGGCAACTGATCAGTGTTTCTCTCACACATTGATGTTTTTCTCCCTCTCTTTCTCCCTTCCCCTCTCTCTAAAAATAAATAAATAAATAATTTTTGAAAATTCGACTAACAAACTACTTGAAAGTCTCTCTTACCTGGAAACAAGTCTAATAACCTCTTTGGGTTGAGTTAGTTCCCATAGTTTTTGGTGAATTAGATGAGAGAGACAGGAGCAAAATACTGGATTTCCTAATAAGGGAATTAATTGGGAAATTCGTTTCAAATAAATATGAAATAGTATGTGACTCTCATCCCAGACTAGTAAAGCAGGCCTGCTGATTTCAAATGTATGCACACACAGTGTCTTTACATAAATACATACATCCTCAAGCCCTGTGGTATGTTGGCACATAGCAGGCACTCAGTAAATATTTGTTAAACTAAGTGGATTGATTTTGAAGTTCTAAGGGGAATGCCCAGTGGAAATGTCCAGTAGGTAAGAAAAAGAAGGTCTGGGTGTTAAGAAAGAGGATTCATACTAAACATTTATTCAGATGAAAATACTTATTGATGACTTACAATGTGCCAGGAACTGGGGCACAGGTGAGAAAAACAGAACAGTCCCCTCCCCCAACAGTCCAGTCAGAGAACAGTTATTAATCAAATAAATATAAAATTTCAAATGTAGTAAGAGCTTTGAATATACATTTAGAAAAATATTGAGAGACTTATGGGTATACAAAATAGATGAATCCTTGGAACTGAATGAACTGAATAAGAATTAAAAAGAACATGTAACCGGAAAAGACACCGGTGTTCGGGCTGCCTGACACTACCAAACCCAATAAGCAATGACAGTGATTGAATCTTTATGGGCACTTTATTCAGATGGCTGACGATCTGAGAAGATGGTGGGTTCATACCCTAACAGACCATCTTGCCTTCTCTTTCCAGGCCAGACTTTTTATACCAGGGAATAAACAAGGTGAGATGAGGGCTTTGAGATTCAGGGAGGGTTAGGTGATAGAAGCTACAACATTCCTGTCCTGGGCACTTAGCTGTTCCCAGGGGCGGTGGTCATCTGCTCTCCCTGGAACACAAAAGTCCGGATGCCTTCAGTTGTCCCTGAGAGGTAATCTTTAGCAGTTCCCCAGGAGGTCGGCTGTTTTCCCAGGAGCCAGGATGGGCCTTATCTATAGTTTCTGAAACAAAAGCTTTAACATACACATTACTTGGTAGACTTATAACTTTTTACCTTAAGCTAAAATTTTCCAAGTCTTGAGTCCCCTGTCAAACAGACAGTTGAGAAGAGGGATGCAGCCCTGTGAAACCCCAACCTTTGAAGGATGAAGGAAGGAAAAGGAGCCAGGACAGAGAGAAAAGGGTGATGGTTAAAAGGGAACCTGGAGGCATGAGGATCATAGGAGTGAAGAGGGACGAGTTTCCAGAAGAGTGTAAGAATCTTAATTCAGATTATCAGTCAATATTAGAGATACCATCCTCCGTGAAACCTTTGCTAGACTCCTTTTACCTCTGCTTGGTGTCCCCACTGTATCCTGTTCAGATTTCTGTCACAGTGTCTGTAATGCTTATTTATTTAAATGTCAGTAACTATCAAAAGGGAAGTGGCTAAATCTTTTTCTTTAATCCCACATTATCTGAAGAAAAAAAAAAGAATTGGATCCATACCTTATACTCTAAATAGAATGAAAAGAATAATTTCTAAATTGCTCAAAAAAAAGAATAACAAAGAAAAACAAAATTTAAAGACCCCATAAAACTGTTGAAAGAACACATGAAAGAGCTATTCATCAAATAGTTATCATAATCGTAGCAGGGAGAAGACCTTCACAAATCTTGAAATCCAGAAGCCATAGAAAAAAACAGTTGATGTTTGGCTTGTTAAAAAATAACTTATTCATGACAAAGATAAAAACACTGGAAACAAAGCAGAATGAAAACGATAGGGAAAAATTGCACTTCATTACACAGACAAGCATTTCATTTTTTTAAGAGGGCCTTCGAATCAGTAAAAAAAAAGTGCATAAACTAAATAGAAAAATGGGTACAGAATATAAAAGAATATGCATAGAATAAAAATCTAAAATGACTCGAACATGTGAAAAGATGCTTTTCATCACACATAAGGTAGAAAATAAAACTTCACTAAAATACAATTTTCACTTACCAGATTGACAACAATCCCAAAGTTAATCATATAATATGCAATATTTTATTAATATTTCTGAGAGGCAGGTAAATTTGTACAAACTCTAGAACAATTGATCAATAGCTTAAAAACACTTGCAAATGCATACACTTTCTGATCCGGTGATTTACTTCAGGGAATTGATTCTGCTCACAAACTAGATGAAAAAATGCAGGCTACAATCCGTGAAAATAAAATATTTTTAAAAAGACTGCAATAAGTACAGTTTCACCAGTATAGCTATATATTTTAGTAATAAATTTTGAGATAATAAAAACATAAATTGGCTTATAATAAAAATATGGACCTAAATTAATTCATATTATATTGTATTAATTACCTATACTATAAATTTATCAAAGATTTATCAATGATTAACCTTTAGGGAGAAAAGACTGAAATATAAAACAGCTAAAAATATAAGGTGACTTACGATTTAGTGCAAAATTGACCATAGGCAAAACGCTTTAGAAGTTACAATAAGGAGCAGATTAATATGGGTGGAATTAGTATGGGGGAAAGTTCTCTGTTCTGTGAATGGTTCCTTTATAGAATCTTACCCTTAGACTATGAGTGATAGTTCTTTATTTTTAAGTTGTCACCTCTCTATATGGTCTCTTTCATCCTAGTTGCTGTTTCTATCATGCCTTTATCTTCCATGTAAGAACTTTTTCTCAGATGTCTAATAATCCTTGGTTGTACGCTCATGACCCTTGGTCGTGTGAGCCAATCTTCAAAGCGTAAAAGTTAGCACTAATTAAAAGGAAAATTACCACAAACATTTAGTTATTGTACTTTATTCAACTGACTTTGTTTACTTTATCTACACCTTGGTATCTAGTCTTACATTTACTTGGTTCCTGTTCTATGAAACGGGAGCCATTATTTAAAGAATAATGACAACTGTGAGGGAGAAACTATAAAAAACAAGTGTGAGCAAACTTTAGGGCTACAGTGGACCTTCACATCCAGACCCACGGCCTTAGTTACAAACAAACAACTGACGGAGGAAGAGGTGAAGGGACTTGGCCATGTTTCATGACTAAACAGTGGCAGACCTTTCCTATTGCATTATCTGTCCTTATACTTTCCTACTTCTTTCCTCTGTAATGTAATTTAATGTAATTACTTTATGCAGTATTCTGACCTGGAAGGCATAATGTGAATGGAATCATGAGGAAACTCAGAACCTATATGAGGAACATTTTTTCTTAAAAGAGAGGGGGTACTGTATTTGTCAAAAATGTCAATGTTGTAAAGACAAAGAAAAGCTTTAGAAATAATCTAGATTAAAGAAGGCTAAAGCGAGGTGATAATTAAAAGCAATAGCTAACCCTAAACTGGATTTTTGTAACGGGACCAGGGGGACTAGGGGACTTTGTTAAGGACATTACTGGGTCAATAACTGGGTCAATAACTGACAAAATTGGAATATGATTGGTAGAGTATTATACTGATGATAAATTCACTAAAATTGATAACTATACTCTGATTATATTAGAGAATATTCATATTCTAGGAAATATACACTGAACTTTGGGAGTAAAAGGCCACATTTTGGAGTAGAATACCTTCAAATGGTTCAAGGAAACACATACACACACACACACACACACACACACAAAGAGAGTACACACACACATGATAAAGCAAAGGTTAAATATTTACACTAGATAAATCTGGAGAAAGAGTATGAGTGTTCTGAGCTTTTTAATTTTTGCAACTTTCTATAAGTTTGAAATTCTTTCTCAATAATACATTTTTTAAGAAGAGAAAAATTAAAGATTAACTCAGAAATATCCACAGCAACCTTATTCTTAACAGCCCAAAACTGGAAACTCCGGTGTCCATCAGCAAGAGAGTGAGTAACCCTAGCTGGTATGGTTCAGTTGGCTGGAGCCTCGTCCCACACACTGAAAGGTCTCCAGTTTGATTCCCAGCCTGGGCACAAACCTAGGTTGTGGGTTTGATCCCTGGTTGGGGTATGTTTGGGAGGCAACCAGTGAATGTTTCTCTCTCACATTAATGTTTCTTTCTCTCTCTCCCCCTTGTCCTCTCTCTAAAAAATCAATAAACATGTCCTTGAATGAGAAATAAAAAGGAAAAAAGAAAGAGTGAAGGAACAGGTTGTAGTATATCCATACAATGGAATACTACTCAGCAATAAACAGGAAGAGCTATTGATAAGCACAGCAATATGATGAATTTCAGAAACATGGAGCAAAAGATGTGCTTGAACATGCACACACATACACATACAAACATGCTGGATTAAATGAGGTGCAAGAATGGGCAAAATAAGTTTATTATAGAAGTCAGAAGGTGATTGCATTTGAAAGTGGAGTAAAATTAGCTAGAAGCTAGCATAAGGGGATTTCTGGGGGTTAATGGAAATGTTCTGTATTTTGTTTCAGTGGTGGTTTCATGGGTGTCTATTAATGTCAAAACTCATCAGACTGAACACTAAGATCTATGCCTCTTTGGGAATGAAAGTTATAAGTGCAACTAAATGAATGAACGAACAAGCTAATTACCTTTTAAAAGGAAGATTCCTTAAGGTAAATTCAGGTTGAAAGAGAAGTTGTACCTACTTAAACATTCCTGGAATTTTGTTACAGTGTTAATACTATCAAGAAAGACTTGCCCTGGCTGGTGTAGCTCAGTGGATTGAGCGCGGGCCTGCGAACCGAAGGGTCGAGGTTCGATTCCCAGTCAGGGCACATGCCTGGGTTGCCAGGCCAGTTCCCGGCAGGGGACATACAAGAGGCAACCGCACATTGATGTTTCTCTCCCTCTCTCCTTCCCTTCCCCTCTGAAGATAAATAATAAAATTAAAAATCTAAAAGAAAAAAAATTTTTTTTTAATTAAAAAAAAAAAAAGAAAGACCTGAGGTATCTAAAATGGCGAAAGGGAAATAATTTATTTTAAGAAGACCTAAGATGTCCGAAAACATGGCAGGAAAATCATTTATCTTAACCTTCCCTCAAACAACCTTTTGAATATTTAGAATGTCTGTGAGATGTACAGTTAATTTCAAAACATAACTAACCAGTTTGTAATCCACTAAGATGCATATGTTGCTATACTTCCTGGGAGGATTTCTAAATTTTGCTACTTGGAGCTTTGTTTCATGCATGTAAGGAGTGGCATGTCTTCCTAGAATCAGAGCCTGTTCGGGCACCATCCTGTGCTGGGCATGCTGTCCCGGTCTGCCCACGCTGGGCACCAGCCAGGGCTGTGACCACACATATTAGCAAGTTCCACCCAGTTCAGGCATTTCTGTCTCTCTCTCTCTTTTTAATCCTCATCTGAGAACCTTGCTTTTAGAGAGAGATAAAAGGAAAGAGAAACATCAATGTGAGAGATAAACTTTAATTGCCTGCCTCTTATACGTGCCCTGACCAGGAATTGAATGTGCAACCTAGGCATGTGACCTGACCAGGAATCAAACCTGCAACCCTTTGGTTACAGAACAACACTCCAACCAACTGAGCCACACAGGCCAGTGCCATATATCTTTAACAGTACATGGAGTTATTAAGGCAATAAAAAGATGAGTTCAGAAAAACTAAATTCCACAGTGGAAATAATGTATGTTTAAATATCTGTGCCATGTTGCCGGTACTTGCAGCTACAATGATAGCACAGTTTCAGAGTTGCAGCAGCTACTCTGGATGCTGATGAAGCTCCAGCCACAAGATAGTTGGTAAGGTCCTATCTGGTCCTGTGGCAGCTCCATGCCTTTGTTCAGGCTAGCGCTAGGGTTCTTTCCTCACCTCTTTGGCTTCAGAGTGCCACCTGGTCCAGCCGTGGGGCTGCTTCATAGCTAGTATACAAATTCTGAAGTTTCTCACTCTTTTTCGCTTGTCAACATTCAGTTTGAAGGGCACAGATTTTATCAATGATTCTTTCATTGGTCTAGATTGTTATGCTTCTAACTGCTACTCCTCAAAACTGCAAAACAGGGTGTGGGGGGGCTCTGCCTGCAGGCTGCCCCCCCCCCACCCCATCTGCTGCAGATAAGAATAAGTCGACCAAGACATGATCTGCCTGGGGAGGAAAGGTGGCCAGTCTCTCAGAGGAGATGGGCCAAGAGCCTTTTTCTCAATGGACTTTTACTGTGTTCACTTTGCACAGGTATACAGGTAAAGCTCATCAATCATTGTCAGGCAGTAAGGATCAAACAATAGATAACATACAAAGAACTCTGAGAGCTTATTCTGAGTCAGGGTCAGTTAGCTAAAGGACTATAAAACTTTGGGAAACAAACTCATTTCATGCTTGGACCCTTATCAGAAAATTGAGAGCATTCTTAGCAAAGCAGGTTTCATAGGATTTTATGCATTCTTTCTTAGGCCTGATCTCCCCAGGGAACCTGCCCTTTCTAGCACAGGGCTGCACCACCCTCTGTCATAGTTTCAGGCAGGGGAAGTAAGGCAGCCAAGAGATTAGGAGACTTCTTGCAGACAGAATGAGGACTCAGGCTATGTCAAAGCTAAGGGGCGAGGGTCCATCACCCCTTCTTCTATAGCTCCCCCCAAGTCATTCCCTGGGGGCCTCTCGTGACCATGCCTGTCTTGGGGCGCTCCTCCCTTGAGGAATCTTACCTGTCATTGGCTAACCGGTCCCACTCAGGACCAAGTAGGGTGAAGTAAAGCGGGCAGAGGCAGCGCCCATGCCAGGGAGATAAGCTTTGTCTCCTTAGTGGCTTATGGTCCCAAGGTCTCTCACTCAGCTTTAGGCATGCAGGTTTACAGCTTCTGAAACCAGGCAGGGCAGTTCCCAACAATAGGGAATTAATTCCATAAGAAAATCTTCGCTAATGCCTTGTATCTGAGCTTATTTACAAATCCCTACTAAACCTCTGCTATAGCCAGAGGGAAAAGGTTTTTATAGCCGTCCATGGCATAACATGGAAAATAAAAACCATCTGGATGAGACCCTCCCTCAACACACCAATGTCTCTTTATCTATAGCTGCAGCAGCTGAGGTCAAAGCAGCCTGCTTACCACCTACCTCATGGGTATTTTGCAAGTTTTCCATTTCACATGCACCCATATTTGGGTTGCAGATTAATCTGGTTACATGCCTTTGAACAAAAATACCAAGAAAGAGAAAGAACAATGAGCTGGTAGTCTTGAGTCTGAGTTCCACCCTAAGTTTTATCATAACTGTGTGACCTTATTATCTGATTCTCAACTTTCTTATATATGAAATAAAAGGGTCAATACTAGTGACTTCTGAGACTGGGGCTTGGAACCATTAGCTACTGAGAGAAACTTCCAGGTTTAAAAGTCCAACACTGGGCCAGACAAGGATATGCTGATGGGGACAAAAAGTATCACAGAAGGAGACAAAGCTTTACTTATTCACACATGGAAACAACTGAGAGAGAATTGTTTTTCATGTTTTACCTTTTTTTTACCATTAAACAAAAATATATATGTATTACTTTTATACCTTTTTAAAATACCCAAAATTTCAAAATAGAAAAGTTTTGGGCAAGTTGATTCCTGATATCCCTAATAGTTAAAAATATTTATTATTGAAAATGTTACCATAATGTGTTAGGGCAGGGGAAGGAGTTCACTACAAAGGGGCTGCAGTGGCGATACATGACTATGCATTTAGTAAACTACTCTATGCCACAAAAAGCAAACTTTACTGCATGCAGCTTTGGAAAAATAAATCAGGATGTCAGGGAACCCCAAGTTGGAATGCAGACTGACCATGACAAATGAATTTGGCTGTATGAAAAATGTCTAACAAAGCTGCATGAGAATGGGGGAAAGAGCTGACGTAGGCAATTTGGGAAAACAATGCTTTTTACCGTAAACCATTTTTTACAACCAAAGGAACTAACAAAAACACTTTACTCGGTTTGGTAATTGTTTCCCACAAGAATACAGGCTCGCAAGTCTGAGTCTGCAAGTCTGTAAACCTGCTTTACAAGTGTACTGGGGTTGAACAAGAAGTACATAATTTGTGCATAATGGAAGTGGTGTTTCTCATGGTCATAGAAATAAGCACAGAGGTAAGGCTGGAATGAACCTTGTGGATTAAAGGAGTCAGAGATACCAGTATGAACTCAGGTAGACAGAGACATAGGCAGGCAGACAGATAATACTGAAATTTTAAAAAGTTGTATTGCCCAAACTTGGAACAATGGGAGCAACAAAATTAATAACAATAGTATTTGATTATAACCCAGAGAATAAAATAAGTATCTCTTAGTTCATACTGATGGAAATAAATGATTGAGTAAATAAATAGGAGAGAAAGGAAAACTATTCCTTACAGAAAAATTCCAAGATTTTGAATAATAAATCTAAATGGAATAAGGGCAATAGAAAAACCACCATTTGAACACCATAAATCATAGTGGACAGGATTCAAGGATGAATGCTAAAATTAGTGAATAAAAGTTTAAGGAGAAACAGAATAGTTGTATAACATCAAAGTATTTCTCCCAAAATATTTATTGAATGCTTTGGTGGTTTTTAAAAAATGTCCACAAATTCTTTGATACTCCTCCCTCCAGGAAGTATAATTGACTTCTCCTGTGCTTGAGTGTTATTAACTTGACTTAGTAACTGCTTCTAGAGAATAAATTATGAAAAGAGAAGAAGTACTGACTTTACAGTTGAGAAACTTGGCAGATACCACTTTAACCACATGGACAAGGTTACCATCTCCAGTAACAGGCTGACTAGTGTCCCTGATAGGATGCAACGAGACAGGCACTTCATCTCTGCAGTATTCAAAAAAATCCCTATGCCCAGTCTAATTGTGAGAAAACATCAGACAAACCCAAACTGAGGGACATTCTAAGAAATACCTGGCAGTGTTCTTCCAAAGTGTCAAGTTAATGAAAATCAAGGGAAGACAAGCTGTCCCAGATTGGAGGAGACTAAGGAGATGTGAGGACAACATGCAAAGTGGTGTCTTACAAAATCTTAAAGCAGAAAAACAGCTGAAATGGGAAAACTGGTGAAATTCAAATAAAGTCTGTAGTTTAGTTAATAATGCCATATCAATGTTGATTTCTTACGTTTGATAAATATAATAACATTAGGGGAAGTTGGATGAAAGATATACATGAATTCTGTATTATCTTTGTAACATATATAAATCTAAATTGTTTCAAAACAAAAACTTAGGAAAATTTGATAGTAAAATGCATTCAGTGTCACAGTTAAAAATATGCATATCTAATCAGTAGTCTTGTTGCTGAATTCAGAATTAAGAAACTAGCATAAATCAATAAATCCTTAAAAAGATTTAAACATAAAGAAATATAAACAACTCCAATCTTTTTTCTTGAAATACCATCCAATAATGTCTCAGACCTATCAGCAGAGACTGGGCACGTATCTTGTACATTGCCGTAAGGCTACGGCTCATTATTTTGTCATTAGCTTGCTTTTCATTTCTCTAAAGGAACCTGGAGAGATCATCTCGTCCAAGGCCGGGGAACCGTTTCGTTCCCATCCAGGCCCATAGCCCACAGAGAAACATTAGCATTAGAACAAAGGAACTTAATGCCATTTCAGCTATTAGTTTTTGCGGGGGGGGGGGGGGGGGGGGTTGTTCATAGAGAGAAATGTGTGACATTATATTCAGGTGACTTTAAAATTAAGAAGAGTTTACATAAAATTGTTCCACAAATATAAGAAACACAAAAAACACACTATCCACGTTAGGAAGTTTATGAAATGAAAGAAAGAGGAAAGAGGAAGAAGGGACACGAGGAGAAGCTACCTGATACTCCCAGCAGGGGCTGACTTCATGGCTAACCTTCTTCTGGTGACCTGGAGAATGAGGTTGGAGGGGGTGTTTATGTGAAGCTGCCCTGAGTGAGAAGCACCAGAGATTAACTGCAGTCTGTGCCCTAGTGGAAGATGAGCATTCAAGTTCAGGAGTGAGGTGTTGTCAGGTCCCAGGGGTAAAAATGGAAAAACAGTATAATAACTAAAGTTTCCATGTGTAGTGGCATATCTCATTTTATTCTCACAATAGCCCTGTGAGGTAGGTACTAGTATTATTCTCCTTTTATAACTGGGAAAACTGAGGCTAAGGGCATTAGGGAACTGGCCCAAAGTTACACAACTGGTAACTGGGGAAGCCAGAATTGGAACCTAGATCTACGTGACCTCAGACTTTGAAATCTTCCCCCATCCCCCTGCACACACACAAAAAGAGTCCAAAGTTGAGCAGATACAGGAACCAAGAGAAGAAAGAAAGGATAGGCAAGACTGTTGTGAGAGAACTTAGCATTTGCCTCAAGTACCTGAGATTCACTTTTATGGTTGCTGGGATTGGTTTCCTGATTTAAAAAACCAACACTGGAGCGAACAAGGAAATAGCAAGGAGACAAAGGCAAAGCGTTTTCTCTCTCATGCCCTCCCTCTGAGTGTTTGTTTAGGCAGGGGAAGGGGGGCAGATCTTAGACTCACAGAGGAAATGGACTCAGAGCCACCACGTATAACGACACCCACCTATGGCCGCAGTTCTGTCTCCTCTAGACTCTTCCAGGGCCAACTGTCTGTCTGACTCTTCTGGTTAGGCCTGGAACTTGGCAGAGGCAAGGCTCGTAGGATAGTGACTGGAAGCTTTTTCACCACAAAGGGGGTGGTTTTTTGCTCTCACATCGACCAGCAAGTGAACCTGAGATAAATGTCTCCTGAGAAGTCCTCCCGACTCCCTCTATTAGGTCTGGCCTGCTGCTGTGTGTGTGGTGTCTCCCCACAGCTCTCCACAGAGTATCTTACTGTAATGATTAACTAACCATTTGGGCGAAATTTTCTAAACTCTGCCTTCCTCACTTCTACCTAAGATCAATAAAGAGGAGGATTTTTTTCTTTTTCTTGTTTTTTTGGTAACATCATATCTCCAGTTTTCAGGACAATACTTGGCACCTAATAATACTCAATATTTGTTGATTAACAGGGTTCCACATGAGTATTTGGCTGTTTCTGGTCACTACTGGACGAGGATAGTCTACTTGAACTTCTGTAATGTTAACAGATAGAACTAGCAGCCAGCCCTGAACGCCAGCTTAACAGGCTGGAGTTCTACCCACCCCCTCACCCTACTTCTTACTAGGTCTCTTCTCACCTCTAACAGGTTGGCGTTCTACCCACTGCCTCACCCTACTTTTTACTGGGTCTTTACATGGGCTTGAATCTACTTTCTTCTGAAAATGGGCTAAAGCATGCTGATCAGGATGGATGTCTGTGAAACTGGATCTTGATACTGAATACAACCCAGTTCGGAGTCTTCTGGTTTGTCCTCTGCCCGTGCTGTCCTGGTGTATAATTATTTCTTGGCCTCATCTCCACCTCATAACCATTCTTCCCCAGGGAGCTCCAATTGCCTCATAGTCAGCGCACACCAGATGTGAGTCACATAGATGTGAAGGAGCCAGAGGAATATACCACCGTGCTGGTTATTATCCATTTTAAACAATAGCAGCAATGTTTCAGGGTAATTGATTATTTCTCTTTCTCCTTTTTTATAAAACTACAGTCCTATATGAAAAGCACTGGTGGTAGCTGGTGTCTTAGGTTTCAGGTGAAGTTATAACTGAATCAATATCACCCAAGGATGCTAATAGTAGCCGATGAGAATTTTTGTGTGTGTACCATATTTTAGGGAGATTAGTGTTTCATCTGAAAAAAAAAGTAAGAATTGTAGTGGATGCTAATGGGGAGAGGGGGAATTGACTGGAGGGCAGAATCTTTATTGCTCCCTCAGATCCATTTGCCATCTTTTCACACTCTGTTCTATGTCCCAAGGTCCTGGCTTTACCCACCGCCTTAACTAGGTTGCCAGTTGGGTGTGGCCAGTGAAATGAGCCAGACGGGAAAAGACAAATACCATATGATCTCATCTATAAGTGGAATCTAATCAACAGAACAAACAAGCAAGCAAAATATAACCAGAGACATTGAAATAAAGAACAAACTGACAGTAACCAGAGGGAGGGAGGAGGGGGAAAGAAAGGGAAGGGTCATCAAGGGACATGTATAAAGGAGCCATGGACAAAGCCAAAGTGGGGTAGGATGGAGGGCAAGAGGTGGGGGTGGGTGGGGTGGGGAAGCGTGGTGGTGGGGAACATGGAAACACCTGTACTTGAACAACAATAATAAAATAAAATTTAAAAATAAAATAATGCTCTTATTCGGTTTCTATTCACATAGGTAATCAAAATTAGTTTATTTTTACAGGGCAGGGAGCACAGTATACCATCATTTTCTTTCTTTTTTAAATTCTGTGTTTTTATTTCTCTATTTTTTACATTTTTAAAAATTTTTTTCAATTACAGTTTACATTTAATATTATTTTGCATTTGTTTTTCTGTTTTTTCTTTTTAATATATTTTATTGATTATGCTATTACAATGGTCTCAGTTTCCCCTCTTTATTCCCCCCTCCCACCCACATTCCCCCCTTTAGTTCATGTCCATGTGTCATAAGTTCTTTAGCTTCTAAATTTCCCACACTATTCTTGCCCTCCCCCTATTTTCTACCTACCATCTATGCCACTTATTCTCTGTACCTTTTCCCCTCTCTCCTCCTCCCACTCCCCTGTTGCTAACCTTCCCTGTGATCTCCATTTCTGTAGTTCTGTTCCTGTTCTAGGTGTTTGCTTAGTTTGCTTTTGTTTTAGGTGTGGTTCTTAATATCTGTGAGTTTGCTGCCTTTTTACTGTCCTATTTTTTATCTTTTTCTTAGGTAAGTCCCTTTAACATTTCATATAATAAGAGCTTGGTGATGATGAACTCCCTTAACTTGACTTTATCTGAGAAGCACTTTATCTGCCCTTCCATTCTAAATGACAGCTTTGCTGGATAGAGCAATCTTGGATGTAGGTCCTTGCCTTTCATGACCTAGAATACTTCTTTCCAGCCCCTTCTTGCCTGCAAGGTCTCTTTTGAGGAATCAGCTGACAGTCTGATGGGAACTCCTTTGTAGGTGACTGTCCCCTTATCCCTTCCTGCTTCTAGAATTCTCTCCTTCATTTGAATCTTGGCGAATGTAATTATGATGTGCCTTGGTGTGTTCCTCCTTGGGTCCAACTTCTTTGGGACTCTCTGAGCTTCCTGGACTTCCTAGAAGTCTATTTCCTTTGCCAGATTGGGGAAGTTCTCCTTTATTATTGGTTCAAATAACTTTTCCACTTGTTGCTCTTCCTCTTCCCCTTCTGCTACACGTATAATTCGGATGTTGGGACATTTAAAGATGTCCTGGAGGTTCCTAAGCCTCTCCTCATTTTTTTGAATTCTTGTTTCTTCCTTATTTTCTGTTTGGTTGTTTGTTTCTTCCTTCTGGTCCACTCCATTGATTTGAGTCCCAGTTTTCTTCCCATCTCTATTGGTTTCCTGTGCATTTTCCTTCATTTCACTTATTGTAGCCTTCATTTGTTCATCTAATTTGTGAGCAAAATCCACCAATTCTGTGAGCATCCTGATCACCAGGGCTTTGAATTGTGCATCTGATAGGTTGGCTATCTCTTGGTTGCTTAGATAAATTGGCTCTGGGGCTTTGATTTGTTCTCCCATTTGAGCCATTTTTGTTTTGTTTTGTTTTGTTTTTGTTTTTGTTTGGTCTGGTCGAGGCAGTTATGTAGTGAGGGGTGGGGCAGCCCAGTTGCTGGGTAGTGAAGCTGTATGTGGAGGTGGGGTCCGAGAGGGAACAATGGCGCCCGCTCCACTCTCTCTCAGATTCAAACAAATGAAAATGAGGACACAAAAATCCAAATCTATGGGGCACAAGGAAGGCAATCCTAGGAGGGAAATTCATAGCATTACAGACCTATATCAAAAAACAAGAAAAAACTAAAAAACAACCTACCTTCACAGAAGCTCAGAAAAGAACAACAAAGTCCAAAGTAAGTAGAAGGAAGGAAATAATAAAGATCAGAGCATAAATAAATGAAATACAGTCTTAAAAAATGACACAAAAGATCAATGAATTCAAGAGCTGATTCTGAAAACAAGATTGACAAACCTTTAACCAGACTCATCAAGAAAAAAAGAGAGAGGACCCAAATAAATAAAATCAGAAATGAAAGAGGAGAAATAACAACTGATACCAAAGAAATACAAAGTATTGTAAGAAAATATTATGAACAATTATATGCCAACAAACTGGACAGCCTGGATGAAATTAATAAAGTTCTAGAAATGTACAATCTTCCTAAACTAAATCAGGAAAAATCAGAAAATCTGAATAAACAGATTATACCTAGTGAATTTGAAGCAATAATCTAAAAACTCCCAATGAACAAAAGCCCTGGACCAGATGGCTTCACAGGTGAATTTTACAAAACATTCCAGGAAGAACTAACACCTCTCCTTTTCAAACTATTTCAAAAAATTCGGTAGGAAACATGACTCCCTCGCTCATTTTATGAAGCCAGCATTATTCTAATTCCAAAACCAGATAAAGATACTACAAAAAAGAGAAAATTATAGGCCAATATCTCTGATGGACATAGATGCTAAAATCCTCAACAAAATATTAGCAAATTGAATACAGCAATGCATCAAGAAGATAATACACCATGATCAAGTGGAATTTATTCTGGGGATACAATGTTGGTTCAACATTTGCAAATCAATAAATGTGATTCACCACATAAACAAAATGAAGTATAAAAACCACAGGATCATAGCAATAGATGCAGAAAAGTATTTGATAAAATCCAGCACCCATTTATGATAAAAACTGTCATCAAAGTGGGAATAGAGAGAACATACCTAAACATAATAAAGGCTATATATATGACAAACCCACAGCCAGCATCATACTCAATGGGCAAAACTACAACTGCTCCCCTTAAGACTGGGAACAAGACAAGGGTGCAAACTTTCACATCTCCCATTCAACATAATACTGGAAATCCTACCACTGCAATCAGACAAGAAGAAATAAAAGGCATCCAAATTGGAATGAAAGAAGTAAAACTGTCTTTATTTGTAGATGACATGATAGTATACATACAGAACCCCAAAGATTCCACAAAGAAACTACCAGAACTATGCCTTGGCTGGTGTAGCTCAATGGATTGAGTGCAGGCTGTGAACTAAAGTGTTGCCTGTTCGATTCCCAGTCAGGGCACATGCCAGGGTTGTGGGCCAGGTCCTTAGTGGGGGCCATGTGAGAGTCAACCACCCATTGACAGTTCTCTTCCTCTCTTTCTCTCTCCCTTTCCCTCTCTCTAAAGATAAATAAATAAAATCTTAAAAAGAGAAACTACCAGAACTGATAAATTAATTCAGCAGAGAGTAGGATACAAAATTAATATCCAGAAATAAGTTGCATTTTTATATGCCAATAACAGACTAACAGAAAGGGAAGTTAAGAAAACAATTCCATTCACAATTGCTTCAAGAAGAATAAAATACCTAGGAATAAGCCCAACCAAGGATGTAAAAGACCTGTACTTGGAAAATTGTAAGACACTGAAGAAAGAAATTGAAGGAGATACAAATAAGTGGAAGCACATACTGTGTTCATTGATAGGAAGAATTAATATCATTAAAATGACCACACTACCCAAAGCAATCTATAGATTCCATACAATTCCTATCAAGATTCAATGATGTATTTCACAAATTTATTTCAAAAATTTATATGGAACCACAAAAGGCCCTGCATAGCAACAGTGATCCTGGAAAAGAAACACAAAGTTGAAGGAATCATGCTACCTAATATCAAACTATACTATAAGCCCATTGTTATCATAACAGCATGGTACTGGCATAAAAATAGACAGATAAATCAATTGAACAGAATATAGAGCCCAGAAATAAACCTACACTTTTATAGTCAAGTAATATTCTACAGAGGAAGCAAGCACGTACAATGGGCTAACGATAGTTTATTCAATAAATGGTGCTGGGAAAATTGGACAGATATGTGCAGAAAAATGAAACTAGACCACCTTCTTATACCACAGACAAGAACAAATTCAAAATGGATCAAAGACTTAAATGTTAGACCCAAAATCATAAAATCCTAGAAGAAAACCTAGGCAGCAAAATCTCAGACATTGCTATAGCTATTTTTATCAGATATATCTTACCAGGCAAGGGAAACAAAAGAAAAATTAAGCACATGGGACTACATCAAAATAAAAGTTTTTGCACAGCAAAAGAGAACATCAACAGAATAAAAAGACAACTCACAAAATGGGAGAACATATTCATCGATACACCTGATAAGGGGTTAATATCCAAAATGTATAAACAACTTACAAAACTCAATACCAAAGAAACAACCAACCCAATCAAAAAATGGGCCAAGGACTTGAATATACACTTCTCCAAAGAGGACACACAGATGGCCAATAGACATATGAAAAGATGCTCAACATCACTAACCATCAGAGAAATGCAAATTTAAACCACAATGAGATACCATCTCACACCTGTCAGAATGGCCATCATCAATACATCAACAAACAAGTGCTGGCGAGGATGTGAAGAAAGGGGAACCCTTTTGCACTGTTGGTGAGAATGCAGACTGATGCAGCCACCGTGGAAAGCAGTGTGGAGATACCTCAAAAAATTAAAAATGGATCTACCTTTCAACCCAGCAATCCCACTTCTGGAAATACATCCAAAGGAACCCAAAACACTATTTTGAAAGAACATGAGCACCCCTATGTTCATTGCAGCATTATTTTACAATCACCAAGATATGGATACAGTCCAAGTGCCCATCAGTAGATGAGTGGATACAACAACTGTGGGATATTTACACAATGGAATGCTACTCAGTCATAAGAAAGATGAAAATTTTACCTTTTGTGACAATATAGATGGACCTGGAGAACATTATGCTAAGTGAAATAAGCCAGTCAGAGAAAGACAAATACTATGATTTCACTCATATGGGGAATGTAATGAACGAAATGAACTAACAAGCAAAACAGAAACAGACTCATAGATGGAGAGCAGATGGCAGCCAGTCAGGGTGGGGGCAGTTAGAAGGTAGAGGGACTGAGCAAAAAATAGTTTGGTGTTTGTAGGGGTGGGGAAAGTGAGTATAGGGGGACTAAATGGTAATAGAAAACAATAAACTTTCAGAAACAAATAAAAAAGGAAAGAAAATAATTTTAAAAATATGATCAGCATCAAGTCTTTTTCAAAGTTTACTTTAGTCCTATCAGTTTGGTATCCCCTTTTTTATGTATTTATTTATTTATTTATTTTTAAAGATTTTATTTATTTATTTATATAGAAAGGGGAAAGGACAGAGAAAGAGAGAGAGAAACATCAATGTGTGGTTGCCTCTTATATGCCCCCAACTGGGGATCTGGCCTGCAACCCAGGCATGTGCCCTGACTGGGAATCAAACCAGCGACCCTTTGGTTCACAGGCCGGTGTTCAATCCACTGAGCCACACCAGCCAGGGCTGGTATCCCCTTTTTTATTTAATAAGCTTGATTGTGTGTGTGTGTGTGTGTGTGTGTGTGTGTGTGTAATCAATTTTGTTAGGATTTTACACCCTGCTATAAACTTCCCACATAGCACCTTACCAGAAGGAGTTATAGATGTCCATGCCAGTGTCAGTCCCTCAGGGCAGAGTCAGCTCTCACAAATCTGCAGTGAGTGAGATGAACTACTTTCCCCTTCCTTCCACAACATGGATAGTTTTAAGATTCATTTCCTAAAGATCCTCTGAAGGTCTTAGAAGGATTGAGCATCAGCTACCCATAGTTATCAGCAAATCAATAGTGCATCATGGAATTATTTTTTTCTTCTTTGTTTTATTCCTCCAGATTCTCACTCCTGTTCCTTATGATGAGATTTTAGATAAACTACCTGCATACAAGACTCTTGTTCGGGAAACTCAGTCCCAGATGATCCCTCAGTGGCCTTGTCTGTGTTATCCACCATTTCTTTCTTTCTTTTTTTTTTTTTTTTTTTTTTTTTTTGGCAAGGGTCAGGGAAGCGAGGAACTACACATTGACCTTCTGTGGCCATCTGATCCAAATGGGAGCTGTCATGTTCTTAGATAACTTAGTTTATTTGGCTACAGTAGTTGGTCAAAACATGAAGATGGGACACCATATAGGCCAAGTAGAATGCTTCTCCAAGTTTTCTCTGTCTGAAGCCAGTGAGAAAAATAGCCTCAAGGCTGGGCACTACATTGAATCTGGCCGGACCCGCACAAACTCACATTTGCCAAAACCGACATGTCTGCCTCCACTTTTTTCTGCAAGAATGCTTTTGACTTTATCTTCCTTTTCCAAATATTTTGTGTGTATCTTATTGGCAGAATTTAAATTAAATCCAAAAACGTAGTTCCTGAGTTTTCTGTCCCTTTAGTTCAGAGAAAAGCATAGAAGGAGATGGAAATAAGTGCTAATTGCTGATAAACAATATCAAACATGGGGATAATGCATACATACTTCATAAGACTGGGGCTGGTTAAACGAGATTACATACAATGACTTGGTTGAAGTAAGGAGTAAATATAGGAAAACAATATCCACCTCAACAAAACGGCAAAGTGATAACTGCAATGGCAAAGACTATGTCTATTGTGAAGCGTTTCCCTTTAACACTTCTACAGGGAGAGAGTAATCAGCCATTTCTATGAAGAAACAACATAAAAGCCAGACAATCTTTTGCACCATTATATTATTTCTATCTTTGTTATTTACATAATAAACATGTAAGATGGATACTTTCCAGATGGAGAAACAAGTTGCGAAGAACTGCGTGATTTGCTCCAGTGGCAGAAAGAGGTCTTGAACCCCAAGTTTTTTTAGCTCCAGTGTTCATGGTCTTTCCTCTGTACCATGAATTATAACAGAAGTACAAAGGGCTTCTTCAATATAAATGAATTAATCCTAGCTGGGGGAACCTGGGAAACATTTTAAAGGAAGCAAGTTTAGGTCCGTCATTTTGAAGAACTGGACTGGTGGCGATGGGGATGGAAAAAACATTCTTGGTAGAGGACAAGCCAGCAGAGAGGGAAGCATAAAGCACATCTGGAGAGTGATGGGTGATTTGGGGCTGCAGAATTCAGAGGGGCAAGAAACCACATCCCAGACAAAGCTCAGTGAGGCCAGTAACTGGGGGTCTGTTCACCATTGCATCCTCAGAATCCAGCATAACACCTGGCACATAGTGGACTTCATAAATATTTGTTAAATAAATTGACTAAAGAAAAATTTAGAAATGTGGCTGAGGCCAAGATTTAAAGGGCTTTAACACCAGGCTGGGTGTGAACTTTGTTCCATGTGTGGAAAGCAGTTTAGGATTGCAGAAAAACCACTCCTGTCACTGGATGTACGGAAACACTTTTCTAGGCAACCATGTGTAGGAGGCTCCGGAGGAGAAGACCGAAGACGAAAAGGCTGCTGATGACATGTAGGCATGAAACCTGAATAAGGGTAGTTGCTGTAACTGTAGCAAGAAGGTAGTAAATTAAAACAAAAAACATTTTGGAGATAGAATCAATAAGATTTGACAGAGATTTTTGAGTGTGTTGAAAAGACAAAGAAATTTAGAGATTACACAGATTTCAAGGCTGAATTACCTGGAGGATGGTGGGTACTCCAGATAGTGAATGCAGGGGGAAGCACAGAACAGGAGTGCTAGGTGGGGGAATCTGGGGACCAGTGACGACTCCTTTGCATGGCCTGGTTTTGAGATGCATGTAAAATACCAAGGAAAGATACTCCACAGGTGGCCAGCTGACACTGCCCTTGGGGACAAGTCAGATGTACAGTACACATTTGTGAATGATTCAGATGGAGGATGTAATTGAAACTGTGGGAATAGAATAAATAATCACAAGAAACCCAGATAATTAAATGAGAAAATATACATTGAGTAATACCTGAAATCAAATTCTGGTTTTGTATAGAGTACTTTCAAAAGAACATGGTAAGCTATAAAAGCAGAAGTTAAAGTCATTTCACAGATTCTTATAAAAGTCTGGGGAAAAAATACACACACATATGTATGTATAATATACATATAATTTATATATCAGCATAGACTTCACAAATAAGATCTTTTTTAGTAAAAAAATTCTCCCTTTAAAATTATTTTTAAATGAAAAACATTTTTAGAAAACTTTGGGATATATCTAGAATAAATTGTTACAAACTGTTTGGCAGAAACCCTATATGAACACAGATTATCTACAGATAGTCAATACCATATATTGATAAAATATACACCTTCATCCATGCAGAGTAAAGGTTGCTATTTTTCTCCTACAACAATTTTTAATGAATGTTAGTCCTATATTTGACTTGTCCCTTATGAGTTAATTATCTTAACGGGATTTGGTTTTGCAAAAACAAACCGAAAACTGAGTTTGTGAAAGGGTTCAAGAAATGGAATTGCTCTTCAAAACAGAAGAGTTTGGAGTTCTTCAGGCAACCCAGAAGCAAAGGGGTAGGAATGAGAAGGAAGAATAGGAGAAGTAAGAGAGAGACAGCAAGATAATGGGTAGCTGGGTGTCATGTAGGGTGGAGCGGGGCTCCATAAACTTTTAAGAACAGAAACGGCTAAGTTTTAGTATCTTTTAAAAAATTATTATCATTCCCCCAGTGAAGTCACCACCACCATTCCTAGTCTCCACAAAAGCAACAGCAGATGAAAGATAGATGAAAGACACGGACTATCTCAAACTGCTCAACACCTAATGTTAAACAGAGGCCCAGAAAAGTGAAGGGTCCCACCCACGACAGAGCAGTAAGTAGTGGTTCCAGCAGGTGCCCAGGCTGTCTTCCTCTAGATCTTAACGGAATCACAGGGGAAGACATCAGACTTGCCTTAAACTGTGAAATGGAGATGTAAGCAAATCTTAGTAGGTAAGTTTCACGTAGAAAAAGTTTGCAAACATAGAACCAAAGGCAAATAATTTATCTGAGCACTCCTAACTGAAAACAAAATGTTAGGAAATCGAAGAACTAGTTAAACTCCTTACGGCAGCTCAAAACAATCATTATAGTTTCTCTGAGACTTTAACTTTAAAAATTAAATTGAATGAAAGAAATATTGTTCATTGAAAATCTTAATTGTTCCAGTGAATTTCTTTCATGATCAGTTATTTAACTGACTGCCTAGAAAACACAAATAGTTACATTTATAATCCTCATAATGACTTCAAGGATTATAAAAAACTTATGGCACCACATAGAATTTTAACTGCCTTTGCTAAATTGATCATATTTTGGTGTGTGATATTATTATTTATGTATTTGTATTTTCTCTTCCAATGAAGAAAGTACCCCTCTGCATTCCTTAAAACTGCCTTGTACATAGTAAGTGATGAATATGTGCTGAATTGAACTGACGATCTTCCCAGTGCGAATCACATATAATAGAGGAGAAAGAAACCTAAGTCGTTTTAGTAAATGATGCGGACCCTGGCTGGCAGGATCTGTGTGTTATGGCCAAAATGAACAAATACACACGGACTACAGAAATCCTGTGGAGAAAAGGGACGGCATGGCAGCTCTCTAAGTGAGAGAGAGGGGGCCCTGGCTCCTGCCTGGACAGGCTTTTATTGCTTTTCTAGGTACATTTCTTTTTTTTTTTTTTAAATCAACCAATTCTTTTTTTTTTTTTTTTTTTAGATTTTATTTATTTATCTTTAGAGGGGAAGGGAAGGAGAGAGGGAGAGAAACATCAATGTGTGGTTGCCTCCTGCATGTCCCCTGCCAGGAACTGGCCTGGCAACCCAGGCATGTGCCCTGACTGGGAATCGAACCGCGATCCTTCAGTTCGCAGGCCCGAGCTCAATCCACTGAGCTACACCAGCCAGGGCTCTAGGTACATTTCATCAAGGATGGTACTTATTTACTATGCACAGGTTCACTGTAGGTGATTACCTTTTACAGATAACAAAGGAAAGAATGTTGCTAATTACTTCAAAGGAAAGGATGTTGCAGACCAAGAGGAGAAGTGGTTGAACTGGTTACACTCCGTATTTGGGAGGTTTAGCACAGATTTTAGGAAGTTAAAGATATGCAGTAAACATTTGCTGCCTCAATCCAGGGTGAGGGAGTTTTAGCAAAAGCAAGTCTCATAGCAGCCTAGGTACAATGCAGGCCTGATTCCCCACAGGAAAACCTATCTGTCGGCCTGGCTCCTGTGTGCTGGACCACTCAGCCTTTCCGAGTGGGGGCTGGGCTGCATTCCCACGCCATGTGGAGTGGTTCCCAATACTTGTATTTTCTCTTCCAATAAAGAAAGTGCCCCTTTGCATTCTTTAAAACTGCCTTGTTGACATAGTAAGTGATGAATATGTGCTGAATTGAACTGACAATGTTCCCCGTGTGAATCACAAATAATAGAGGAAAAAGAAACCTAAGTTGTTTAGTAATTGAACTCTTGCTTTGAAAAAGGTAAGAATGTGTTTATGAGACTTTTAGACTTTTATTGTTTCTATTATGAAATCAAATGTAATTCAGGATCGCCTGAATTGATATCACCCCTTTCTTCTAAGAAGCTCATGGTCACCGCGGCTTTCAAAGCCACCATTTGAGTAATAGAAGACTATTGGCAATCCCACGAAGATCCCCTGGCCCAGAGACGGGTATTTTCTTTAGAAGAGAAAAGTGGTTCATTTTGAGAGAAAGAGAGAGAGATTATACAAAAACCTATTTACTTCTAAATATTTGAAAATGAATAAAATGAATATAGCCTTAATAAACATTTTGGTAAATATTTTTGCGGTTTTTCTTTTTCCTGATCTTTTCTCAAAGTTATGATTATACACTATACATTCTGTTGGTATTGTGTGTTTCTGCACTGTTTATGCAAATTTCAAGACAAGTCCTTAGTGATATAAATAAACATCTTCTGAAGTTGGGTTAGGGTGACATTTCTCAAGTTGGGGGTAGTGATTGGTGGAAGATTCATAACTTAGAGGTAGGGGCTCTGAAATGTAAAATTCTTTGGAAGATTAGTTACAAATATTTTCCATGGTCAGGAAAATAGAATTTGTTCATGTCTGAGGCAGTGACAGACACATACAGAGTACCTTTGAACCATTAAGTGCATGGCAAAGGAATACTGGCAGGTGGTGGGGTGGGTGAGTGTGGCTATCCATCAGCTGGCAATGCGTTGTGGAACAGCATGCTTACAGTTCTCCGGCTCTCCTTCCTCTTAGCTGCTCCTCTTAAGTGTGATCTCTTCACATGTTTGCTTCCTTCCCTTCTTCTCAGCTTTCCCCTTCTCTCTCGTAGTCGCCTGACGTGTTGTAAAATCAAAAGTCTTATTCCAGTACACAATTATATTTTATTTGCTCAAGACTCCTTCTAGACTTCCCGAAATGCCAATTCCAAGGGAATCTCCTTTGTTCTCCAACATTCACCTTGAAGTTATGACCACTTGTCCTTTTCCCTGGGCTAAGAGCACACCCTGGGGCTCAACTCTGAAATAAGCCCCCTGAGATGTTCTGGGGAGAGTAAGAGCCAATCTGCCCAGATCTGGTTTCTGCTACAGAAAAAAGTAAGTGCTCAGGGGTCCATCTCTGTGGCTACCACTCTGCTTCTTGTTTCTGGCTGCTTTCCAGATCGTCCACTGTGACCACCATTTTTTTTTCTTTTTTTTTTAACTAAGTTCTGCCTCTAAGCAATGTACCTGGTCTTCATGTGTCCACTGCTTTGTAAGACCAATAGCTCCTCTGCTCCCATCTCTCCATCTACTGTAGACTTTGGAGACAGGTCCAGGCTTCTGGCTCTAATTTTATTCAGCATTGCTTCTCCTGAGGGCTCTGAGCAGCCACTCACACCTAAGAGTGGTTGTTTGCATTAAGTGGGAAATAAACGAGATGAGAAAGCCTCTCCTCTCACTCTGCTGGGATTTTAGAATCTTCCGGGTACATCTGAGACTGCTAGCCTGGGGAGCAGAGTAAATCCCACAGTGGCCCTGAGCAGTGTCAAGACATCGTCCTTCACTGCAGAAACACCCGCAGTAGTGCAGCGACCCATGTCTGCTGTAACTGAAAAGTCAGTTTCAGAAATGGACTCAGAATGACGGAGTTAAGGTAGCAATACCGCTTAGGATAAAAAATGTTTGCATTAACTACCATTTATTGAGTCTCCAGAAAGAGTCATGTTCTCAACATATGTTATTTCATTTATCATCACAAAAATGTGAGAAAATAGGTATTATTATCCTAATCACAGGTGAGCAGAAGCTGAGAAAACTGAGTGACTTTTCCAAAGGTTTATGGCTAGTTAAAGACAAAACTGACACTCAGATCAGGTCTGAGTCCAAATTCCTGGCCTGTTAGTCACCATGCTAACAGCCTCCCACAGAGAAAACACTGAGCTCCACTTCGCTAGCTTATAGATCTTTTGGGATCTGTACTAACAAGTCAATGATTTTTAGGGTCCAATTCTGCGCAAGGTTGTTGTGGACCGTTCAGCCTGGTTTCAGGAGTTGTAACCCTCGCCCCATGGTGGGCTGTGTAAGAGCCCAAGGGACCCACTTCATCTGGGTCTGTTCTGTCACAAAGACTTGACCTACTAAGGAGACAAAGCTTATCTCCCTGGCAGGAGCGCTGCTTCTGCCTCACCCATCTCTGGCCCCAATGCTTGGTTGGTTAGTCAATGACGGGTAAGACTCCTCATGGGAGGGGCAACCTAAGCCATATGCAACCACTTGGGAGGCCTCATGGAAGGACTCGGGGGAGGTGGGGCTGCAGCAAAGAGGATGTGATGGACCCTCGCCCCCCAGCTATTCTGACATAGTCCAAGTCCTCATTTCCATCTCCTGCTTCCTAATTGACTTAAAGCCTGAAACTGTGGGGGCGAGTGGTGCAGCCCTGTACTGGCCAGGACGGCTCCCTGGGTGATCGAGCATAAGAAAGAAGTCCTAAAGCCCCGTGAAACCTGCTTTGCTAAGAGTGCTCTCATTTAAATGATAAGGGTCCCAGGAGGAAATGAGCATGTCTCCCAAAGTTTGGCAACCCCCTTTCCAGACAGACATTGACTCAGATTAAGCCCTCAGATTTCTTTGAAATGTTAACCATTGTTTGATCCTTGTCACCTGACATATCTGTATTCCCCGTGTATTTGAGCCCAATAAAAGCCCAGTGAGGATGGGGCTCTGGGTCATTCTCCTCTGAGAGTTTGACCACCTTTTCTCCCCAAGCAGTCATGTCTTGGTAGTTTTTATTTTCATCTGTGACGGAGGGATGGGGCTCTGCGGGCGGAGCCCCCCCACATCTGGCACCCAGGACGGGGGCCCCCGCACAAGGTACACTGGCAGGCACAGGGAAGAATGAGCCAAAGGTTGATGCAGTCTTTGCCCTGAAGTTGGAGAGATAACCTCAATCTGAGCACTGAATAAAATGCAAGAGTGAAGAACAGTAGGCAACAGTACAAGCAATCCCACAAATAACAGTTGAGAAAATTTACTATGTATCAGACCCTGTTCTTTAAAAAAAATTTTATTGTGGTATGATACTCTTTTTTACCTTTTTGTGATATAATATACATGACAAAAATTACTGTTTCAACTCTTTTAAGTGTACAGTTTAAAGGCATCAAATACATTTACATTATCATACAACTGTCACCATTCATCTCCAGAAGTTTTTCATCATTCCAAACTAAACCTCTGTATCCTATAAACAATAACTCACCATTCTCTTTTCCCCAAGCCCCTGGGAACAACTGCTCTACTTTCTGTCTCTGTGTGTTTTACTATTCTAGGTACCTCATGTAAGTGGAATCATGCAATACTTGTCCTTTTGTGACTGGCTTATTTCACTTAGCATCACGTGTCAAAGTTCACCCATGTTGTAGCATGTATAAAACTGCATTCCTCTTTAAAGCTGAATAATATTCCACTGTGTGCAACTATGACATTTTATTTGTCCATTCATCTGTTGATGGGCATTTGGTTTGTTCCAAGCACTTTATTAAGATCTAGCTTATGAGGTTATTATTATCCCCATTTTCAGATAAAGAAAACTAAAGCTGAGTCAGATTAAAGAATTTGCACAGCAAGAGGTGAATTTGAATCCAGAGGCTTGAATATAGAGCCTGAAGTCTTAACCGCTATGCCTACCATCCCTATGCTTTACAGTGAGAGGCACAGGAGAGTAAACTCTGTACATCTGAAGATAAGGAATCTGTACAGGTTGGACTGGGAGAGGAGCTCTTCATGGTAGCTGTAGCCCAGGCTTGGGGCCTTAGGGGAAGTGTAAGATTTAAATAGGCTGTGAGCTGCAAGAGCCAAAGTGTAAAAGGGTGGGGCAGGATTTGCTCCAAAGGAGGTTATGTAAGGACCTGATAGATCAGCCATTTTCCACCAGGGAGATGAAGTGCCAAGCAAAACACTTGCTGAAATGTGAGGCAAGCAGTTAACCAAGAGCTACATACAGCCTGCTTGGCAGGACACAGTCTTGTCATGCATCCTTAACCCCAGCTGTTGGGTGCAGCTGAATATAAGGAGTCTGAAAACTGAACATACATTTCCCAAAAACCTGTATGCGTTAAACTTTTTAAAATCAAATGATATTCTAATTCTAAGTGCCCTGAAAGGACTGGCTATTTAAAGAAACACATTTCTTTTTAATATAACATGAATTACAGGTTACTCCTCACTTTATATTTCATTGAGTCATATATCAGCACCACCTAAAGACAATCCATCTTCTCACTGTTTTACCTCCTCAAGGGAGTCTTTCTGTTGAGGCCTGAGTAGGTGAGGACAGCACATGCAGCTAAGATTTCAACCAGTGTCAGCCCAATAAGTTCAATAAAAAATGACAATACATGCATTAAAAAAAAAGAATTAACCTACAGTTATTAGAGTTTAAATGAAAGCACTCTGAGGCTTTAAGTTTGTAAGCTTTTGAAAGCAAAACATTTGTCTCCTTTATCTGTGTCTCCCTTGGAGCCTAGCACAGAGTGGTCACCCAAAGGTTGGAAAACATGGTTCAGAACTGCATGGGAACAAAAGGCAGGGGCTTCGTGGAGTGAAAGAGAAACAAGCCCCTTGTCCAGGGACTGTGACCACTAGCAAAGTTTTAAATGTCCTGGATACCATTGTCCTTATTTTAAAAGTGGGTTATCATAATGCTATTATCAAGAATAAAGATATGTAGCTCTGTGCAGGTGGCTCAGTTGCTTCGAGTGCCATCGTGGTCACCAAAAGTTTGCCTGTTCTATTCCCAGTTGGGACACATACCTAGGTTGCGGGTATTATCCCCAGTCAGGGCATGTCTGAGAGGCCATCAATTGATGCTTCTCTTTTCTCCATCCTTCTCTCTCTCTCTCTAAAATCAATAACATATCTTCTGGTAAAGATTAAAAAAAGAATAAAGATATCTGTTTCTTTCGCTAACCTTTTTCAGCACATAGCTTCTTAGCTCAGATGTCTGCCCATCTATTGAGAAACCGTACCCCAATCCAATCTCCCAGCTTCTGGTTTCTAAGGGAAGAATGATTAGGCAATCACACAAAAAGAAGGTGACCAGTGGGGGAGGGGAGGGAATTTCAGGGGAAAAGGGGAACGGTTTAGAGCAATAAGTATAAAGGACTCATGAACAAAAACTATGGGGGGTGGAAATGGGAGGAAGGTGGGGAGGGCTGGGGTGGTGGGCTGGGGCGGGGTAAAAGACAGAAAACTGTACAATATCAACAATTAAAAAATACTGATTAAAAATAAAATAAAAAAATGGAAAAAAATAAAAATAAATAAAAAAAAGAAAAGAAAATCTCTAAAGATGTTAAAAAAAAAAAGGTGAATGGCTGACTAATACTATCCCAAGTCACATACGATAAATTCAGCGAAGGCAGGCAAAATGCTATGGGACAGGGGACATGGACAGTTCTTGTTTAATGGGTGCAGAGTTTCAGTTAGGGTGATGAAAAAGTTCTGAAAATGGATAGATCGTTGCATAAGGATGTGAATGTACATAATGCCCCTGGACTGTACACTTAAACATGGTTAAAGTTGTGAATTTTATGATATGTCTATTTTACCACAATCAAAAATGTTTTAGGATGCCCATAGTAACTGTACATTTTCTGAATTCGGGGTCATAATGAGGATTACAAATGTAACATTTGTGTTTTCTAGGCTTTATCAAGAAGGGCTATTTTATGGGCTCATTGGCAGCTTATGACATGAGCTCAAAAAGATGAAATGGGACTTGGTCTCTCTCAATCTCTGTCCTTCCCCACCTCCTTCCCTCTCCTTCCCCCTGTCCCCTTCAAACTGATTGAGAAATAATGAAATAACGTTCTTAACACAGTGGAAGTGAGCATCGGGAAGAAGCACGCCAAGTAGCCATGATGTATATAGTAATTGTCAGAGCAACAAAGGCTTGTGTGCAGTTAGATGATGTAGGAATGTGATATCTGAGAGCAAGGAATGAGGGATGAGAATAAAAAGAGAAAGAAACCAACACAAGAATGCATTGTGTCTATGGGCTGATTACTACAAAAGGCAACCGGTTATATTTTGAGAATCTTTTGAAAACCATGAAATATTCCTCAAAACTATCCACTCAAGGGAAAAAGAGGAAAGCATTTATCCTTAGGTTTCTCTCCTGTTTTGGACAAACGTTGTTTGGAGAATTAGCTCCTATTCGGAGAGCTCATCCCTAGGGCCATCCCTTGTGTCAGCATCAAAGAAGCCCTGACAAAGCTGGTTGAAACTGGAGAGCTTTCAATCATGGCAGCACAGCTAAAACAGGAGGTCCCAAGGCCCTGAAGCTCTTTATAAGAGGTGTCTGCCACAATGTGGTCTGATCTCCTTAATCCAGTCAGTCGGTGGACCATGGTTATTCTAAGGGAGGTTAAGGAGAGAGACCTCACTGGGATGGACACCAAAGGCCTTCAATTCCTATTATCCATAACTTTCTTCTTCAGTGTAAATATTCTGTCCACAGTTTAAACTCATTTCCAAGAGGATACAAGAATAAATGAGGAAGCAAAAAAAATCACAATAATGGCACATTATACGTACATATTTGTATTAAGAACATTTGTGGTGTTATGATCATAAAAAGGAAGAAAATGCACCATTTTGAAAAGTGTTTGCATGTTTGAGATTACACCTTTTTCAACGTAAGTGACAATGATCCTTATGTGGAAGAAGGGGGGTAGCCTGGAAAAGTTATGTATTTAAGGTATATTTCTCATATAAGGATACTTTTATTATTCCCTGTTTGTTTTTTATTATAAGTAAATCAGTTCACACTTAGAAACTCATTTTAAAAAACCTTTATTAAGAACCTACACATTGACTTCATTTGAAGTAATCATTATAATCAATGACATTGGAGAACTTGGAAACTTCTGTCATAAAAGAGTCATCTCAGAGATTTCAGTCAGAAAATAGCAGTGTTGAAAGATGCTGGGGGAGGGACAATTTATCCAGTGAAGTAAGCACTTGCCCGTTGTCTTGTCAATGCTTGTCCTTCCCAGGTTCCTGACAGAGTCATATCAGCTGTCACTCCATGCAACAAAGTTCATGTCCTTATTCTAACTAAGTCTCTCTTCACAGTTTGTGTGTTGAAACAAACACATGAGCAAACATCAATGCTGCAAAATACGTGAAGCAAACACTGATAAACTGCAAGGAGAAACAGACGCAGCTGCAATTACAGTTAGAAACTTCAACACCCTGACAACTGACTGAAAAACTAAACAGCAAATCAGGAAGGACACAGAAAAATCAACAAGACCATCATCCAACAAGATCTAATACATTTATAGAACACCCTGCTTGACAACAGCAGAACACATATTCTTTTCAAGTACCCATGAACTATATAGCAATATAACTACATCCTCAGCTATAAAATAAATCTAAACAAAATTTTAAAATTTGAAATTATATAAAAACAATGGAGTCAACTAGAAATCAATAACAGAAAGTTAACAAGAAAATCTTCAAACACTTGAAACTAAGCAACACAGTTCTACATAAGTCATAGTCAAAGAAAAGGTCTCAAAAGAAACAAAACATACATTGATTGAACTGAATGAAAATTAAAATACAACATATCAAAATTTGTGGTACATAAACAGTGCTGAGAGCACCAAATGCATACATTTGAATGAAAAGAAAGTCTTAAATTAATAATTTAGACTTCTTTCCAGCCAAAATGGAGGCATAGGTAGACATGTTACAGAACACAGGGCCAAGCGGGGTACAATATACTATTACCGAAAGGACCCCCATTAGATTCGCATTGTCCACAGCCAGAGGAAAGATGTCTCTCAATGTCAGAGATTTGTGAAAAGGAAAGGAAATGTTTATATAAAGCCATACAGACTTAAAGTAGTGACCTAATATCTTCATTAAAATATCAAAGTCCTTTAGAATACCCACAGATGCACACACTGCTTCCTTCTCCCTCTGCCCTAAACTGCGGTACCATATCTCAGGAAAAGAAGTAGATTCAGGCTCTTGACACCACCAGCTGTGTCGTTGGCCAGGATCAAGCCGTGTGGTTCCCCTCTGCAAAGCTGTGGAGGTCTCCACCCTGGCCAAAGCCATGTGGTTCTCCCCTTAATGGCTGCTGTATCTAAGTTTAAATCCTCTGCCAATCCTCCTCTGCAGCCCCATTTCTGACTCCTCCCACAATCAGCTACACTTGCCAGCACTCTCATACCCTTCCAGCTTTACTGGGCTGCCATAGTGGGTCTGGGCAGATGTGGCCCCATGGCATGGAGCCAATCATCTCCAAGCTCTCACGCAGGCACTGTAACCAGGGGGAGTTGCCTCCCAGTTATGTCTTGGGTGGAAGTCACTTCCCTCCCCTGGCTCAAATCCTGGCCATGGCTATTTAACAAATCTATGCAACCAGTTAAAGGTTATAGATATGTTAAATGACCATGCCAGAGGTTAGCTACAAAGCTGTTGCTGTACAAAACAGCCCTGCATGTTCCTGCTCCATGCGTCCCTTCCCCCAACTCACACCTGTGGGGGGAAGGGGTGAGGACATCCAAATATTTCCTGGACACCTTGACCCCATTCCAAATCCCTATTTGGGGCCCCCCTCTTGGCTGCACCCTATTATAGACACGCTGTGCTTCCTCACACACAAAAAATAAGGACAATAAAAATTTAGAAACAAAAAAAAAAAACCAGTACTGAGAGAAAATTGAACTGTATGGAAGTCCGACATCCAAGGAGTTAAAATAAACACATTCATCCACACTGGTAGGAGGGGTGGAGTCAGGAGTCGGGCAGCTGGGCAGAGAGGAGTTGCAGCAAAAAAAGCAGTGACTGGTCGAACCTGGGCTTGGGGTGGCAGCAGGTGGACCCAGCGAGGTAGCAGGTTGTGGAGGGGCATGGCACACAAGGCAGCTAGCAGACCAGGCAGTCCCACATTCACATGCAGATAAACCAGGCAAAACTGGGAAGCAAGACACACTGCACAACCCAGAGCCCCAGTGGGGGAAACAAAGCCTCAAAACACCAATTGAAAACACCTGTGGGGGTTGAGGTGCCAGAAAAAGACTTCCAGCCTCACAGGAGAGTTCATTGGAGAGACCCACAGAGTCCTAGAATGTACACAAACCCACCCACCTGGGAATAAGCACCAAAAGAGCCCAGTTTGCTTGGGGGAAGCGGCAGAAGGGACTGAAATCCAGCAGAGGGTGGAGCAAGCACCATTGTTCCCTCTTGGACCCCTTCCCTACTAACAGTGTCACAATGCAGCAATATGGGTCGCCCCACCCTGGTGAACACCTAAGGCTCCGTCCCTCACTACGTAAAAGGCTCATCAAGACCAAAAAAAATAAAAATAAAAATAAATGGCCCAAACGAAAGAACAGATCAAAGCTCCAGAACAAATACAACTAAGTGACGAAGAGATAGCCAACCTATCAGATGCACAGGTCAAAGCACTGGTGATCAGGATGCTCACAGAATTGGTGGATTTTGCTCACAAATTAGATGAAAAAATAAAGGCTACACTAAGGGAAATGAAGGAAAATGCACAGGGAACCAATAGTGATGGGAAGGAAACTGGGACTCAAATCAATGGAGTGGACCAGAAGGAAGAAAGAAACAAGCAAACAGAAAAGAACAAAGAAACAAGAATTCAAAACAGTGAGAAGCGGCTTAGGAACCTCCAGGACATCTTTAAATATTCCAACATCCAAATTACAGGGGTACCAGAAGGGGAAGAGGAAGAGCAAGTGTAAAACTTATTTGAACAAATAATAAAGGAGAATTTCCCCCAATCTGACAAAGGAAATAGACTTCCAGGAAGTCCAGGAAGCTCAGGGAGTACCAAAGAAGTTGGACCCAAGGAGGAACATACCAAGGCACATCATAATTACATTAGCCAAGAATGAAGGAGAGAATCCTAGAAGCAGCAAGGGATAAGGAGATAGTTACCTACACAGGAGTTCCCATCCGACTGTCAGCTGATTTCTCAAAAGAGACCTTGCAGGCAAGAAGGTGCTGGAAAGAAGTATTCCAAGTCATGAAAGGCAAGGACCTACATCCAAGATTGCTCTACCAGCAAAGCTATCATTTAGAATGGAAGGGCAGATAAAGTGCTTCTCAGATAAGGTCAAAGTTAAAGGGGTTCGTCATCACCAAGCCCTTATTATATGAAATGTTAAAGGGACTTACTAAGAAATAGAAGAATATCAAAAACTAGGAACAATAAAATGACAACAAACTCATAACTATCAACAAGTGAACCTAAAAACAAAAACTAAGCAAACAACTAGAACAGGAATAGATTCATAGAAATGGAGATCACATGGAAGGTTATCAGTGGGTAGGGGGTTGGGGTAATAGGGGGAAATGGTACAGGGAATAAGAGGCATAATTAGTAGGCATCAAATAGACCGGGAGGTTAAGAATAGTATAGGAAATAGGGAAGCCAAAGAACTTACATGTATGGCCCATGGACATGAACTAAGAGCAGGGGTGGGGGTGGGGGGTGGGGGGAAATGCTGGAGGATGGAGTGGTGCAGGGTGGAAGGGGGATAAAGGTGAGAAAAAAATTGGGACAACTGTAATAGCATAATCAATAAAATATACTTAAAAGATACCAGAAAAACAAAAGAGAAAATCAGTGAAACAAAACGCTGCTTCTTTGAAAAGATCAATAAAATTTGCAAATATCTAGAAAGACTGACAAAGAAAAACAAGGTACAAATTACCAATATCAAAAATGAAACAGAGATGTCATTACATGCTGCACAGACATCAGAGGGTACTCGGGGATACTGTGAACAACTCTACACCCGTAAAGCTGACAACTTGGATGAAGCAAACCAACTCCACAGATTAGTTGATATGAAATAGATCATTTGATAGTTTTGTAACTATCGAGATTAGTCAATACGAAATAGCCCTGGCTGGTGTAGCTCAGTGGATTGAGCATGGGCCTGTGAAGCAAAGGGTCACTGGTTCGATTCCCAGTGAGGGCACATGCCTGAGTTGCAGGCCAGGTCCCCAATGGGGGACACATGAAGGCAACCACACACTGATGTTTCTCTCCCTCTCTTTCTCCCTCCCTTCCCTTCTCTCTAAAAATAAATAAATAAAATCTTAAAAAAAAAAAGAATACTAAGAAACAAAGTAATCAATACATTAAAAAAAAAAGATTAGTCAATATGAAATAGACCACAGATTAGTCAATAGGAAATAGATTATTTGATGGTTTTGTAACTATCAAGAAGATTAGATTTGTAATCTTAAAAGTTCCCAAAATGAAATTTCTAGGCTCACACAGTTTTACTGGAGAATTCTACCACACATCTACTAATCAGTTAAAGAAGAATTAACACCAATTCTATAAAATCACTTCCAGAAAATAGAAGAGGCAGGAATAATTCCCAATTCATTTTAGAGAGTTAGTGTTGTCTTCCCGATACCAAAGCCAACCAAATAAAAACAGTACAAAAAAAGAAATTCTCAATACCTATATCTCCCATGAATATAAATATGAAAACTGTAACAAAATATTATCAAACCGAACTCAGCAAAGAATTGTACAGCATGACTAAGTGGAGTTTATCCCAGGGATGCTAGGCCGATTCAATTTTCAAAAATCTGTTAAAGCATCCCTGCCTGGTGTGGCTCAGTGGGTCAGGCATGGTCCAGCAAAACTGCGCCATTCCCGGCACCGGCGCGCATGCAGGTGATACAGTTTCAGTCCTTGGATGTGCGGGCGCCTGTGGAGGGGTGGGGTCGGGGAGCCGATTGGTGTTTCTGTCTCACGTAGGCATTTCTCTCCCTCTCTTTCCCCTCCTTTTCCCTCTATCTGAAAATAAATAAATAAAATCTTTTTAAAACATCAATTAATGCAATTAATCGCATTAACAGGCTAAAGAAGAAAAAACACATGATCATGCCAACAGATGTAGAAAAAGCATTTAATCAAATGCAAAAACTTGTACATTATTTCATTGGGTAGATATTGCACACTGCATTTATCAGCCGATCCTCGATGGGCGTTTGCGTTCACAGAGTTGTCGGGGATGGAACGCTATTCACTGAACTCCCACAAACTGAGCACACGCAAGTGACAGCACTCGGGGCAGGAAACAGAACCCTTCCTCCTGTCGTGACTGTGTCCCAAGAGTAACTGACATTTTTATTTCAAATACTATTTAGTTTAGAAAAATAGTACCTGACTATTAACAGTTGTTGTTGAGGTCAGAAGAGATCTGAAGTTATTTTTCGTGTCAGGAAATCATTGTGGCCAATATAAGTAGACCCATGTTATCTCGAAGTTTAAGTGCCCTAAAATCATTTGTACAGGTGCAGAGCTGGGGCCGTGCTGAGAAGTCAATCACTTTATCACTCAGAATAAGTCAATAAATACCTGGTATCTAAAATGATGATTGGTACTTTATTCTAAAGGATAAACACATCACCTTGGCATTGACCATCTCCTTGGCATTGAACTATTCCAGTAAGAAACCAGGAGGATTCTCAGATAGCCAAGCATTCTATAACAATATATAAGCCTTTCATAACTGTAGCATCTCCTTTTTTTCCCCTGATTCCTGTTATCATTTCTTTCTCTCTTTTCACTGTCTAGAGAAAAGAATATTTGAATTTTAAAATATAAAATAGATATTACTTCCATAGTGCACACAAAGAAAATCCCACCCGCTTTGTGCATCCTCTTCCTAGCTCTCCATATAAAAATGAGGCCCCTCGAGGCTCTGACCTTTATCTTCAAAGCCCAGTGTGTTACAAAAGAGACTTTATAGTTTGTTGAGCTCTATATTCAGATCAATTTGAACCATCTGCTTCATTTAGGATCTTTTTAAAAAGAAGCTTCAGGTGTTTATAATTATCATGTTTGTAATAAAAGATATTAGGGGAAAAATACAAGTCTTCCATGTTTAGACCAGAGGGGGCCCTATAACATGTTAGAATATCTCAAATGTAAAGTCTTCCTATCTCCATCTCACTCAAGGTAACAACATACCTTCTGGTTCAAAAAAATCTGGAAATGAATTATCCAGCACTTCTACTATAGACTCTTGTGACATGACTTCCATTAGGTTAGCACTGAAGGACCTCTGCCCCCGGGTGAAGCAACAGCGTGCTCCTGATTTAACCAAACAGAGCCACCCACTGATAACCTCTGGCCCCAGGCTCAACAGGCCTTTCATCTCTCCCCTTATGTTTCTGATGATTTTAAAAAATAACTGTAAAGAAATTACCTAATAGATTATTGACAGTAGTGGTGGGGATGGATGAGGTTGGCAGGGAAGAGGAACTGCAGAAACGGCCTGAGGCAAAGCCCAGATTCCATGCCCCCAGCCCGAAGAGTGCAGAGTGCAATCAACGGAGGGCAAAGAAACTTGCCAGGACAAAGGGCAGGGGAGGGGAGGGTGAACTGACTGGTCCTGTGTACTAATTAGGTCTGTACCCTCCTGCTCCCACGTCATATAATGTAGGGTAATTCATTGTTTGTTGGGTGATTAAAATTAACAGAAGAATAGACAGTCCTTTGCTAGGGACAGGAATTTCTTACGACTATACAAGCTTTAGTCGAAATATACGTATAATTGAGGTTCTGCTTTTCTCTCTCCTCAATGACAACAGGACAACTATAAAAGTGTACGGCTGCTGCCAGCCAGATCATAAGAGCAAAGAGTCTGCCCTCAAAGGTGGTATTTGGTCTACACAACAGATGCCCTTTGAACAGGTGCTTAAAATAAACAGAATATGAAATAAGAGCTCACATGGTAACTTTGGCTGCCTTCCTAAGTGTTCAAATAGGAAATGAAGTTAGATATTAATTTCTGACCTCTCCTGGGCAAGTAGTGGGCCCACAGGTGAGTATAGGAGGGTGAAGCTGTGGTGGCCAGCAACCACAGACCTGGGGGCCAAAAGAGTCCAAAGCCTAAGTGTCAGCTGAGGTGACCTTGAGAAGCATGCATAGTTAGTCTCAGTTGAACAGCTTCAAACTGCAAGTAACAACACAGTGGGGACTGGTAGAGTGGTGGTTATGTCTGTGAATTATGAGCCAGATCTGAATTCGAATCCTAGCTTTGTTACTTACTAGCTGTGTGACCTGAGCAAGATATTTAAGCTCTTTGTATCTTAATTTCCTTATCTTCCAAATGAAGGAAATAATAAACCTACAGGTTTATTATAAGTCTTAACTACATGAATTCATTTAAGGTACTTAGAAGATTGCTCAAAATTTAGCTTGATATATGACAACAAGTAATTGAATCCCTTACACAAATGGACGTAAGCATTTGGCAATGTATTATGTCTCCTAACAGGAAGCCCAGATGGAGAGAGTTTGCGCCACGGCTGACTGACCGAGGAGCGCAGTACCGTCACAACCTCTGTTCTGCAATCCTGAGTGGGAGCTTTGTTTTTCAGGCTGGTACAGGATGGCTACATGAGCCCCAAACACCACGTCTAGAAATAGGATGTGTTTCTGTCTCTGGCCTTCTTTTAAGAGAAAACTTCCTCCTCGGACTTCCTCTAACACACTGGCCAGAATTGATCTATTGGCAAAGGGAATGAATGGGTTACTCTTAGACCGATCAACTCCATCTCTGAAGTTGGGGGTGAGGGCAGCTTCCCCTGGCTGCTTGGAAATAAGTGAATGTCCAAATGGTGCTTGGGCTCCATCAGGAAGTCATCCTGAAAGGGGAGGGCACAGTAGAGCATACATACTGGATAGCCCACCAACAGTGACCACTACAACCAGGGGACAAACAGCAAAAACTGGCTGCAAGGATGAGATAGGATGGCGTAAGAGAGTGCAAGAAGCAGAGTCTCAGAGGTTAAAATTACCTCTGAGAGATTGCTGTTTAGAGAGCGTGGCCAAGCCTACAAATGGGGAGAAAACTGTGAAGGACACCAAATAGCACCTTACTCCCTCTTAGTTCTTCTTTCATGGGCGAAGAGGAATCAGATTATCCTAACCTCACTTGGAAAGCTTTAATCCGTTAGAAGCATTATAAACAAGGTGTATTGATGTCAAGAACTATGAAGGGTCAGACATTTTCCCCTACTTGCAAGCCAGGGCAGTAGTAGTCTGTCACAAAATTGTGAAGGTTGGTGGAAGACTTGAGACTCCCGAGTCAAAGGCAAAGGACTTTATTACGCACAGCAATAGAAGTAGCCAAAACCAGCATGTGTCCTAGTTCCCCAAGACCCAGATCCTAAAATATGTTGCAATGGGGGCCAGGTGACACCTGGACATATAAATGGGTTCCATTGCAGAAGAGCAATCCTGAGTTTAGAGAGCCCAGATATTTTAACTGGGAAGTAAGCCTGCCGGCTCTTTGCTGCAATAGTGAACGCTATCTTTATTTTGCTAGATGATAAGCCTGTCTATCTACACTGCCTTGGATTCTGAAAAATTTTCTGAAGTGTATGCCATTCCATTGGCCACTCCAATTAATCTGACCAAAGAGAGACTAATCTGATCAGTTTGTCTCAAACAGCATTCAATTAAGCTACTGTAAATAGAACTCCAATCAGCGCAATGAGGCCAGCCTGCAGTATTGACCTCAGACATGCCTCCCAGGGCGCTAGACCCAGGCAGCTGAACAAATCCCATATATCGTCAAGCTCCACCTTAGAATGCCAGGGATTTTGCTTCTTAAATTTCTGTATTAATCTCTCCACATGTCTGCAACATTAAATGCAGGTACAGCAGCAGGTGTCAGTGATTGCACAGGCTTTGTCTTGGGCCTCGAAGAGAAAGTCTAGGGCAATTCTCTCAAACATAACAACCCTGACCAGTGAGTTGTGGCAGCTAAATTCGGGGACTAATTTTGAACCTCCTGTTCTAATTGGATGACTCCTGAGATGGGGATAACTGCCCATAGGCTGTGCATGAATAACAAGTCAGTTACCTCTCTGGGAATCTCCCCCAGGTAACCAACAGTAGCTTCCTTTTGGAGAGACCTTTGCAGTTCTGAGGGCTACATGATCTACCTGGGGTGTTTTCTCTGAACACCTGAAGATTTCTTATGATCACTGCTAAGTTGCCAGTCACTGTTTTTTCAGAGGGCAGGAAGATTAAGGCCTGCAGTCCATAAAAGCACTATGGTCCCATCATGCCCATGGAGAAGAAAGTGCTGCTTATAATGGCTGGGTGTCCACAGGTAGGACCTATACCATTTAGGGGAGGTGTTGACAGGCCTCCAACATAACCTCCTGGCCAGGTGCGCTTTAAAATTCCCAGCCTAGTTTAAATAGTTCAATTTAGTCTTTGTTTTTAGAAGGACTGTCCGAGGGCAGCCAGTCCAGCCTGTCCTGTTTGTCCACACCACCAGCTAGTGTCCTTTGCTCATTGAGGGAAATGACTTGGCAATACTTTGGAGAATAGGGCTGCGGAAGACTGTGGGGCGAGTGCAGCTGGAGCATCAACTGCTGTTTCTGATTGGCTTCTCAGTAAAACTGGGGGAGCTGGTGCTCAAAATCAAAGTCAGAGCCAGCTAGCAGAGAATCGGCGGTCAGCTGAATCTAGGGCACTTACAATGGTTTGGTAAAAACTTACCGGGGTGATTCGAAAAACAAAGATTAGTCAAACCCTTCTCTCCCCTGTGACTCTTGGGTCTGGAGTGCTCCTATCCTAGGTGGTATTGTTGTCTGCCCTCCACTGCTTGAACATTGGTGCATCCAATTCCAGTGTCTATAATTTCAGCATTTTTTGAGGTCAACCCCGAAGCACATTCAGGCCTTTTATTAAGAAAAAAGGTGCAAGTGTGACTTGGACATTTTTATAAAAGTCATAGAGGCCCATTGTGACCTCCACATTGGCCTGTGTGGGCTACTGTCGGGGGGCTTCGTGACTGTGTGCTCAACCAAGTGATAATTATTCTTACGATCCAGGACCAACCCAACTAGAGAATCCAGGCAGCAGAACCAGAATTAATTTTGAGTCTTCTAGGCCCCATTATGGCTGGGCTGCCATCTGGAAGGTGTACCAGCCAGGCTTGCCATTAGGGGAGAGAGAAACATCACGGCCAGGACCGGTCAGGGAGGAATCTCAGATTTTCACAATAGTCTGTACCACCTCCCACCCTTTTGTCCTAGTTATTACCCAAACAGCAGCCAAAGGAAAATTATCTTTTTCTGGGCACAGCTGCACTTAATCACTAAGTGGCCTTACTAAAAGGCACAGACCTGAGGAAGATGGGGTCAGAAATTTTTTGAGTCAATTTTTAAGGAGGCCATTCCGGTGCCAGGTGCCTGTAGACAACAGGGAGCATGGAAGGTCTGTCTAATTAGTACCTGTGCTCTCAGAAGCTGAGGTGAGGGTATGGGGCCAGGGGAGGAAGGGCTGGGGGGGTGGGCAGGGATCAAAGGGAGAGAATCCCTGTAGGCCAGTCTCCCTCAGACAAGGAGCACTTGTCTTTTGAGAGGGAACGTAGTGGTCTGGCACTGAAGTCTGAGCTAATTGCAAAGTCTCATCTTTCTTTGCTGTGTTCTCTGTGAATGTATTTCCCCTGGCATCTCAGGAGAAGAGACTGGCACCTAAAACAGAATTAAGATAACCTTGTAGTCCAACAGGTCCTAGCCAAATCCATCTCTCCACATGTCACCCCCTTCACGTATGTGAGACGACATCTATTTTGAAGATGTCCATCATGGCCCTCCTAAGTCTTCTCTCCTTGAGGCAAAACACTCTCTTTTCTTATCATTTTCCCTCCAAGGAGGCTGCTTTTATATTCTTTATTATTTAGCTCACTCTCTGAAGTAGTTGCATGATGTTCCATAAGTACTTGATGAATGAATGAATTCCTTTTCCAGGAGCTAATCTCACAGCCAGGCCAACGGTCTTGTTTTATGGTTTCCATTGTTCTCCAACTGTCTCAGGACAATTGGGAAAATTAAAGTGAAACCGGCTATAATGCTGCTTTTATTTCCTCCATTTTACCTCAACGATTTCATCGTATGCTCTGTCTCAGTGGTTCTCAACCCAGGAGAATTCTGAGCCTCTCCACTGCCCACTTCCACCACCAAAGTGATGGTCACGATTTCCATTTTCGAGGTTAAAATGAAACTTTGTCAATAGTTCTTATTTTGCATTTCAAATTTACACAAACAAATTCACACGTTGGCTAAACTGTGATTCCTCGGGGACAGCAGGAGAGCCAAGGTCTGCTCCTGGGACAAGGAGCATTATCGCTGCGTTGGTTTTCCCAGTTCCGTGGTACGCCACATGAGGGCGCCAGAAGACTACTGTTGAAAACAAGCGAAGCTTTTGGTTTTGTTTAAATTGTACCAAAAAGAGTCAGAAGATGGTGCCAAAAGATTTCTTTTGAAAACACAAGGGGTCAATTCTCCCTTCACTTTTTCAATTATGAAAAAAGTAATAATATCTCCATTTCTGTGGTTCTGTTCCTGTTCTAGTTGTTTGCTTTTGTTTTAGGTGTGTTTGTTAACAGCTGTGAGTTTGCTGTCTTTTCACTGTCATATTTTTTATCTTCTTTTGCTTAGGTAAGTCCCTTTAACATTTCATATAATAAGGGCTAGTGGGGGGGAGGAGAGAGGGGGAAAAGATACAGAGAATAAGTAGCATAGATGGTGGGTAGAAAATAGATAGGGGGAGAGAGCAAGAATAGTGTGGGAAATGCAGAAGCTAAAGAACTTATGACACATGGACATAAACTAAAGGGGGGGAATGTGGGTGGGAGAGGGTGTGCAGGGTGGAGGGGAATGATGGGGGAGAAATGGGACAACTGTAGTAGCATAATCAATAAAATATACTAAATTTAAAAAAGTAATAACATGGTTATATTTAATTAGAACAATACAACACGAGTCAAATGCAAACATTTCAATTCAGCATAGATCAAATCTTTTTCTCTCTTCTAGATCTTAGTCACTGGAAAACTGTGAATGGAAACAGCCTCATCGCATTGGACGAATGGGGTTCTTGGGATCCGCTGTAAAGAGCCCCGATTTCCCATTTTGATGTATTGCTGTGATGAAAGAGCTGCTTTGGTGACTCCTTTCTTTTCCACGACAAGTTTCCACCTGGACAAATGTGAGACGACTCCGGCAGCACAGCAGCAAGGGTTTCTGGAGTCCTGGGCTTTGTTCAAAGGAAAGCTCAAAATAGACATACAGGGCCTTGGTCTACCAAAACCTCACGTCCCATCCCTGCCTCCGGCTGAGGGGCTCATCCTCTGCGTCCCTGGGCGGAGCCTGAGCAGCTGCACAGGTCAGCAGCCCTCATTCCCACGGGCTGGTCCACCCCGGAGGTGGGGAGGAACTCAGAGTCCGGCGGAGGGGGTCGGGGGGTGCCTCATTTTTGAGAGTGTGATATCACAGCCACGAAACAGGGACTTGGGGTCTTTCCGATGTTCCACAGAACTATTTGAATAGTGATAATTCCCTGGAAATTGTTTTCTCAGTTTATTTCGCTTTCTACCTTTCTTACTTAGGGAAAGGACGTCTGAACAATAATAATGAAAAGAAAACCCTGAAGTCTGGAACCAAAGAATCCCAATTTTGTCACATCAGAACGCTGGGAAGAGTAGACTAGAACAGGGTGGAGGGTGAGAAAAAGACGGCAAGAGAGAGGGGGAGGGGACAACGCTCGAGGACCCCTCCGTGCAGGCGGTCGCAGGGCCACCCAACGCCCACTCATTTAATCCTTCTAAGGACTTAACCAGTTTGGTGTTTTTACCTTCATTTGACAGATAGACCAACTGAGAATCTGAGAAATTTTGTTTGTTTTTTCAAGAACACGCCCCTGGTACAAGGTGGAACCAGGAGTCAAACCAAAAGCCTAAGAAATAAGTATTTGAAATTTTAATAAAAGCTGACAATGAACCGTCTACAGCTGTTATTATTTACTCTGTGGTGGTGGTTGTCCAAGGAACACAGATGATTTGCTCTCTGTCGCTTTGCCTGAAGGGGCAATGACCCCAGAGGATGAGGGTGCAACTTCGGCTCTGGGCAGGGAGCGGACGGGCCTCCTTTCTAGGGAGGCCCCAGGACGCTGGGTGGTCTGCAGTCCAGAGCGGAAGCTGCCTCCAGGCCCTGGGCCAGGGCCTACCTGGTGACAACTTCCAGGCTTCCTCCAAGGTGGTAGCTTCCCTCTACTGTTTATAGATATGTTATAAAAAGAAAGTGCTTGTAAACTCCAGTGCATGAACAATCTAATTAAAATAATTAAAGTAATAGCTTGTGAAAAAAGCAGTAAAGCTAATTATTATAGAGTAGCTGTGTGGGAAGACGAAAACAGCAGACATTCTTCTCCTCCAAGTGGCCCAGAAAAACAGAGTTCGCCAGGCCTCTTCGGAGGATGTGGCTCCTCCCTCCCGCCGGAGATTCAGACTCTTCTGCTTCTCCTCTCAGTTGTTTCCGGGCTTTGTTTGTTGTTTGGTTTTGGCAGCAGCTGTATGTGAGTGACCCTCCAATGCTTCTCACTCCATATTGTCCCTTGTAGTCAAGCACCTGACTTTTTTCTTTTTAAGTCAAAGAATCGTGAAAGTTCAGAATCTGAGAACCTCCAAACTGATAGTAAAATGACCCACAGGATGAATGAATCAATTTGCAAATGTTTCCACTTGATGGTTAGCCAGCTTTTGCTTGAGCATCCTTTAGTGACAAGAAATGATAGCTGTGGCTGTTCTGACTACTGCCAAATACCTTTTTTGTTTTAAGCTGTATTCTGTCCCTTTAGTGTCCCACTACTGCTTATTTTATCCTTTGTGGCCATGGAGAATAAGAAGCATGCCCCTTCCAAATATTTGAGGGCATCTTAGCCTGGCTGGTGTAGCTTAGTGGACTGAGTGTCAGCTTGCGAACCAAAGGGTCGCTGGTTTGATTCCCAGTCAGGGCACATGCCTGGGTTTCAGGCTATGTCCCTGGTTGAGGGTGCGTGAGAGGCAGCCACACATTGGTGTTTCTCTCCCTCTGTTTCTCCTTCCTTTCCCCTTTCTCTAAAAATAAATAAAATATTTTAAATAAATGAATAACTATTTGAGGACATCTGTATGCCAGCTCATGCCTTCCCAGCTCTAACACCAAGGCTTCTAGGTGTCCCGCCCCCAGGAGTGGAACACCAGTTGAAAAGTTCCAGGAGACGCGTTTACCTGAAATGGCTAAACGCAGCCCCACGGAGGAGAAGACCAGAGTTTTAGCTAGGAGGAGCAAAGGTCGCCTCAGAAGGGAAATGGGGTGAACACCAAGTTCAAAGGTAGAACAGGGAACAGATGAAGGATATCAGACAGTAAATTTGTTAGCTCAGAAGGTCAGGAGTAGATGAGAAATAGGTCCAGAAAGGCAGTTCAGATCTTTGACCATAAATAGTAAATTATTATAAGGGTTCCCTTTTACCTAGTGATTCATATGTATCCTGTGGCCACACAGGGCTGACATCTTCAGGGAAACACTGGTAGTTCTTCATTTCTTCATCATATGACAAGCTATTGAAACTGCCTTTATAATCCGTTCCAGGACTTCATTGAACATGTCATCAAATAACTGGTCTTTAGTTGGGAGAATCCACCCGGCATCTGAGCACGGAGGGGACAGAGGCTGAGGGGACAGAGCAATGGAGGAGTCAGTGCATCTGGGAAAGAGGAAGGAGCTCATTGAAGAAACATCACCCTGCAAGAGCCTCGAGGAGATGTTGAGTGCATATGTTTGGAAAGGAGTAGGGATTCTGTGTCCTTGAAAACAGGAGGGGAGGTTATGTGGAGAGGGAATGGAGTAAGTTTTTAGTGGAAAAAAGGGAAACCGAAGGAGAAGTGGGCTTTCCCACCCTCTCTGAGAGAGAGCCAGCTTAGTGGGTTCGAGGTCTTAGAGTGTAAATTACCCTTTGAAAGGCAGATGAGTGTCAGCTGGAGAAGATGCTGAGGAAGTAAGAAAGATGTATGTTCTGATCCTCGGACTGACCACAGTTTATTCATGGCCATAGCTACTTTACTTTTCACACATTATCTCACATGACTTTTGGAATAATCCCTAAGGTAGGTTCTGTTAAAATCCTGTTTTTTGAGGTGAGGCAACCTGCACAGAGAAACCTACGACTACCAAGCTGCACCTCAGACCCAGGTTGTCCTATTCTAGAGCCCCCTTCTGGAGTGCCTCACCTTTCCCATCGCTCCTTCCCAGCTGGTGCTCTCACCAAGCCCCTCGCTGGATTCCTCAGTTTCCCACTCCTGGCTCTGGGCCTTCTCAGAGTTAACAAACAACATTTGAAGACTATGTTGATAATGCCAATAAGTATTTATTTACCAGCCTCCTCTGTAAAAATAAATGTCCAAAATCCACTTCGAGAATTTTAATTGAGGTAACTTTTCTTAAAACTAGGTTGTTGTATTTTCTGAACTCATACCTATCTGGGCATTTGGCAATGTCACCCTGGTGTGTCTGGCAATTTTCTGTTTCTTCCCTAGTCCATTTCTAGAAATGTGCAAGATTTGCTTGGCTCTGCTTTCTCCTAGCATCTGTCTTTCCAAAGAGCCATCCAAATGCTGCATTAAGGAGCATTAATCTCTGCAGCATTTTCTTCCCATTCAAGAGTGTCTCTCCTTGAGTCATCTTAATTTATTGGAGGGAAATTCCTAATTGCTCTTAATTTATCACTCTTCTGACACTCTTTCTATTTCTGATACACTTTATTGGCTTCAAGAAAGCATGATTAAGAAAAAAAACTAAAAGTAAAATAAAACCTAGTTCAATTTTTCAAGTTCCCTTTCACCCACGGTCACGTCAAGGTATTTAAAGAATCTTTTATTGTTGTGGCTTTTCCTAAGGCCAGCCTTCCATCACTGACTACTTTAGATTTTCTCAGTTCACTTTTATACCCTTGTAGTATTGTTTCAAAGCTCCCCCACCCCTACGCTTAAAAAAAAAATCTTTATAAGCTCGCTGGTTCCATTTTTCTCATGGTTAGCTTTTGGTCATCCTTATTCATTTCTTAGTTCGTCTGAGCAGTTCATTCATTTCCTGGACCCACGATTTCTAAGGATCCTTAATTTGCCTTAGTACCCACTTAGCCCCCTCAGTCGGCCCTTTGTAATGGTATCTGGTCCCTATAATCCTATTTGGCACCCTTGTCTGCTTCATAATCATCTCTCCTTCTGCCCTAGTTCATCCTTCTGCTTGCTTCACCCAGGGTTTTTATACTTTGGTTAAAGTTCAGCTTCCTCTTAGCTTTCTTGCCAATTGATTTTTAAGAATGAGTCAACAACCATTTTATTTCGGACTCCCAGTAAGTGTTTTTCTCTTGTATCCAAAATCATGTGTGATAAACACATTGATTGAAAATTCTTATTTTCATAAAACAGCTGTCTTTTTTTCTATCAGCTCCTACTACTTACAGGACATCTCGTCCCCCACAGGTCTTTTTGACAGCCATAGAAATTACTTTTAAACAACTTTATAGGTTTTCTTTTTAAAAATGATTTCATTTTTATGAACACTTTTTTCTTAAACTATCTATAATTTCTAGTTAATACTTGTGCTGTAGATGTTCCTTATGGTTTCTGATGGAAATATTTTGTTTACTGATCCCAGCTTAAAGTTTTGCCCTTTTTAGGTGCGGGGGCCAGGTTTTTCTAAACTAATCATAAAGTCATTCTTACCTGGAATTCATATTTGTGCAACGGTCTCATAGATCTGCTCAAATAAAGATAGCTGCCTTGGACCTTGACACTCCGAGGTATGAAAGAGTTAAATTATGAGCCGCAGCATCCAAACAATACGGCCCAACGGAACCAAAAGAAAGCCAGCATTCCAAAGGCACTGCTCCCGACTCCTCTCAAGCCCCACCCTCCAGGCCTCTTTTGTTGCTGGCTGGTTTCCTCTGATTGTAATTCATTCTGTATTCCTTCCTGCTCCTCTGTCTTGGCTAATTGTTCTTTTCCCACACTGCTGGGTTTTAATTTCCTCCAGTTATCACCTTATCACCAATGTCTACACTTCCTTCACTCTTTCTGCCCTGTCCCCTCTCTCCACTTTCAGTGACTCTGGGACCAATGGGTAGTTTCCACTGTACCTTGGTTTGCTGATCACTAAAATGGGAGTGTTGTCTCTCCCTTTCCTTCCAAGGCAGCTGCGTCAGCACCCAGTCAGTCCAGCCCTGGCCAGGCAGCTCCGTTGGTCAGAGCACCATCTTGATACGCCGAAGTGGCAAGTTGGATCCTTGTCAGGGCACGTACAAGAATCAATCGATGAATACATAAATAAGTGGAACAACAAATTGATACCCCCCCTCTTTTTCTCCAATCAATAAAGAATTAAAAACATTAAAAACCCAGTCATCCTTGGACAGTCTTACCAATGCTGGACATGCTGAGTTGGGTCATTATTTTAATGATTATTCCGATGAGTTTCACTAGCAAAGTTGGAAGCTGAAAGAATATGTCATCCTTTTTGGTTCTGTTTCCTCTGGTTTTTAAGTTAGCAAAAGAATCCAGCAATACAAATCCTCATTTTTCTGTGTGGTACATTCGCTTACAGGAGCAATTTTCTTTGTGTTCTAAAAATTTGGGTGACATTTTGAGCAAAAGCACTCTCTTTAAGAAAAAAATTTTGTTTCTAGCTGTGTGTCTTCACAACATGGTGTTGCCTTAGGAACTCCATCATAACGCACAAACTCGCAAGCCAAGTTTACGTAGGTTAAGAGGGGAATCTTAACTTTTTTGAACTGCAACCCATGTTTTCTGAAAATCTATTACCATTACTACATTGAAAGAGTAATCCAATATTAAATGTAGAGGGATTTATCCCTGGTGTAAAGAAGGGGAGACACCACTCAAGCTTGCTGTTGTTGTTCTGTTTGGTTTTATTTTGCTCTTGCAAATTTGCTCCTTTTTCCTCACAGTGCCGGGGGGATGGGGAAGGGAAGCCTCCTCGGACTGAGGAGGTGGAGTGGAGCCTTTGTTTTAAGACCGAGGTTCTGATTACACCTGACAGGGCTGAAATCTGATTCCCACAGAGCTTACTCGCACCTTATCTTCTTCCCCCAGTGATGATTACGGCAGGAATGCAGCAACAGTCGACACTTGGATTCAGTCAGTGTACTGCTGAGTATGATAACAAAATCAAAGTTCATTTTTTTCCCCTTGAAATCAGCTCCAGGGGGAGTTCTCCCTTCCATCTTTTTTATATTGGCCGACACAGCAAGTTTTCTTCTCAAGGCTAAATCTGAAGGTTCCTGGCTGAGATTCTCATAGTTCAGGAATAATCACATTTCATAAAAAGTCTGCCTGAGAAAAAGACCCACATAACCTGAGCTGTAGCAGTGATTTTGTGGTATTTGGATTCATGTCTGTAAAAATATTTGGACACCAGATGGTGAATTGTTAGGTGCATTTATCCCAAACTAAGGTTTAAAAAAAATTTTTCACACACACATGGCCAGGGGGAAAATCATCATTAGTTTTTTTTCCAGTCATGTTGCGTGAGTAATGGTAAAAGCAACAGCTAAAACAATAAGATTACTGTGTTGAATTCTTAATGTGTTGTCAGGAATAAAGACTTCAAGTAGTGCTGAAAATATTTTCTCCTCTGAATAATGCGTGCCTTAAGTACGACTCACTTTGACAGCTTACCAAGTGTACATATTTTCAAATAAACAAAATCATCCTGCTGGGGGAGAAACCCATACGGGGTGACCTCTCCCCTACCTACCTACACAGGCCTGGTCTGGGGTGCAGCCAAACCAAACACCGAGCCGACAGCCCAGGGCCTAGTCTTTCATCCAAAATAAATTTTTCTCTGTGGGTTGGTTTTGTTTTTACCAGTCAATTCTCAAGTCTCTGCTCTAATGGGTGGGGAGACATGGGATGGATAAACCAAAGCAGGATAATAGAAAACTAAATTTATATTTCACTGTGGTATATATGATATGTTTGTGGGAGGGTTGTTATTTATGTCACACAGTGGTCACACTCCATGGGGCTTTGGCCGTGCATTTGTTGTTTGTGTCCCACCCAGCCAACTGGGACTGCTTGCTGAAGGAACTCTGGCTGTTGCCCACAGGTACGCCTTTGGCCGCCTCTTTACAGAGGTAGGGCTGTGGAGGCACCTGCCCTGGTTAGAAACCTTCATTTTCACAAGTGGATGCCAAGCTCTTAGGTGTAGTAGATCTACCGCTAATCAGAAGTATGGGTTTCAACAGGTTAGGTCCCTGCCTAACAATTTATTCCCGATTTCTCTCTACTGCTTGAAGCGTATCAAAACTTCGTTGGAGAAAATAAGATTTATGGAAGAATGCAGTCCATTGTTTCTTTCAGATATTTTACACTTAATTCCAGAATCAAGTCACATAATTAAGGAACTTCATTTTGAACTGCATCGTTTGTTCCCTCCAAGGACCTTTTGAGGATGTCCCTTTGCTGTTAGGCCCTAAATTAAGGCTCCATAAGTGACACTGTAAGAAACAGCTATTGGAAACTCGCTTGCTTTAAATGTCACTCGTGACACCAGTACCCCTTTTGAGAATGCATGGCAAAAATGTTTTTCGGGTCTTAAATCTCCCGAGCCCCTGGTATGTAGGGCCAAACATCGTGAACACTGTGACTGGTCTGGTTCCTTCAGTGTTCAGAGCCATATCTGTGGTCCTTCTTTAGTGGCTGTTTGAATCCTAGGGTTGGAATTTCTGGGTATTGGCTTTATTTCTTGTTTTGCTTTACTATCTTTTTTTCTTTGCTATGATTTATCTCTTTTGTTTCAATTATAGCGCATGATTTTTATAAGTCACCTAAGATGTCTTTGGAAACGAGGCAGGGACTAAATAGATACATTGATTAGTCTTTTGGTATTTCTGAGCAAACATCAACATGAAAATACTCATGGAAATACCCCTGAAAGTGTGAATGATTATTGGGGTAAATTCAAGGATGTTTTAATTACCCTAGATAATTGAGAATTTGATATACAATGACAGCTATTGTAATTTGAGGCACAGGGGAAACTGAAGGACATGTTGATTGCATACTCGAAAAGGAAGCAAAACTCTCTTTTGGGTAGGACTCTCCTGCTGAGAAAACCAAGATTCAGAAGTTACAAAGGTACCATCTGACCCTTCACTGGGTGGAAGCTGGTCCTGAAAGGGCTCATGGGGCCACGGCTGGAAGTCAAGGCCTACTTCCTCTGGAGGGAAGGGCTACTCTGCCAAAGCAGTGAAGCAGGGAGGGAATTCATTCCTTCTAATGTAATTGAATGCTTCTTTCTCCTTTATTTTTCTTGTTTATTATTATTACTGTTATTATTGTTGTTGTTACATATACAAGCCAACTATAACTTGATCCTTATTTCTACTGAAATAATGATACATGATACTCATAGCTACATGATAATGAAGCTTACTTATGAAAAGAAAGTCTATCGAACACATTCAACAATGTGCCTGGCGCTGAGGGTAAATGAATAAGCCAGAGTCTCTGTTCTCAAAGAGCTCACCCCTTTTTGGCCCTTTTTGTTTTTTACTTTATTCAAGCAGTATTTATTGAGTATTGGAAGGGACGGCTATAAGAATTATTGTGGGAGGGCACTTGAGTTGCAATAACTTGGGAGCAATGCAAGCCCAGCCAGGGAAATAGCATCCGGATTGAGACCCGAAGGATGAAGAATTGGTTTAGCGACCAGCAATGGAAAAGGAACATGCTGAGCTGTTGGAACAGTGTATGCAAAGTCCTGAGGTGGGAAAGAGATGGCCAGGGTGGCTAGAGAGCAATGAGGGAGGGCCAACGTGCATGAGATAAGGTGACAAGGTACCAGGTGAGGTCATCCTGCAGAAGACATTTCCTCTTCTCCCAGAAAGACACTCGTAGCCTTTTATCTCCTCCAAGTCTTTGCTCTAGCCACCTTCTCCGTTCGACTTACCCTGCCATTTCCATCTAATGTAACCCCCTCGCTCCTAGTACTTTCCTTTGCATCTATCACTTTCTAACATAGTATAATGCATTATCTATTCTGTTTCTTGTTTGTGCCCTCCCCCGCTCCCATGGGCTCCAGAAGTCAGAGACTCATGTCTGTGTTGTTTAGTGACATATCCCCAACATCTAAAACAGGGCCTGGTCAGTGGCAGATCCTCGGTCAATCGCTGTTAAATGGAACGAAATTAAAAGGCAATAAATATTTTAAGCAAGAATACGCACATATTTATATTTTGAAAGATAATTCTGAATGCTGAGTGAAAAGAATCCAAAAGACACTTTTCTGAATCTTAAACCAAGGCTTGGCCAGGAAGATGTTAAACTTCTTTCTTTTCCTCTACAATCACTCAGATGGGAAAAGAAACAACATGGTTATTAATGGAGGCTTTAGGCGCATGGGCGACATCCACAGAAGGGCAAGCCAACTGCCCCATCAAGTCAGGTCAAGCCAGAAGCACAGACTGCGTGCCTGCCCGCCAACAAAGCCCAAAATAACTGGGATCGATTAAAGCACAGGTTACAAACGTGTGTTCTGTGTTCGTGTCTCAATTCTTTTTGCTGAGGCTTGCTACTGCCTAGAGGAAGAAACTGTTTACCTTTCATATTAGATTTTTTTTCTCCAGGTTTCGCTCAAAAGCAAAGCAATTTGTATAGGTTAACTCTTTTTAAAGAAGTCTATTGAAAGAAATTGCCTCAGGATGGGACACTCATACTCCATTAAGAGGAGATGTATTGGTTACACAGGTTTAGAAAGCTTACTCTAGGCTGATTCATTCATTCAACAAATATTTATCAAACATTTTCTAGACACACAGCCTTGCTGGGGAGTTAAAGGTGCAGTTCTTACAGAGATCCCTTACAAAGCTTATCTGCTGGCTGAGGAAATGACATATGTACACAAGAAGTTGAATGCAGTCAGCCACACAAAACGTGGCCCGAGGCCGTTTGTGAGCAACAGCTGCTCGGTGGCAGAGCCCAGAGGTGCCGTAGAGTCACTCCCCAAAGCCGGTCTGAGTGGTGTTCACTGACTCAGTCACACAGTAAAGAACAATGTAGTGGCTTTTTCCAAAGCTGAGTATGCTACATTGAAAAAACAACAACAACTGACTGTTATTCTGAGAATCTGTCTTTTGAGTTATAAAGTTTTTCTTTAAAAAGTTGATTTTGATGGTGCTTTTAAAAAGTATTTTGGCAGAATAAAAACTTGACAATCTTATATTCAACTTTGCTAGTATTTTGAAATGTCTTTGTGGTCCATGAAAAGCCAAAATTGCTGCTATTTGGGCAAGCAGGATGGACAGAAGGGGGCTTCGCTGACCGAGCAGGATTTTGATGGTCAGACTGGATGCAGACAGACACCCTGTATTAAGTCTTGACACACCTTTGTTCGGTTGAATTAAGCCATACTCTGTGCAGAGCTGATGTGAACAAGGCTGTAAGGTGACAATGGGGACAGCCTGCTTGGAGTCTCCCTCTGTGTGTGTAGGTGACTTTTGGGAAATAAATTTGAAGGGTAAAATTGAGGCAGATTATGGAGAGCCTTGAACATCCACGTAAGGAGACAGACCTAAGAGAAGTGCGCAGCATTTTATTGGGCAGTTTGAAAGTGAAAAGTAACATGAGGAATATCAATTTTAAAAGATTAATCTTAATGTGAACTATGGACTTCAGACGATAATGACTGGCCACTGGAGGTTTATCAGTTGTAACAAATACACCACCATAGTAGGGGTATATCTCTTGCGCCTCTGTAGGGGAAAGGGGCATAAGAGGACTCTGAACTTTCCACTCAACTTTTCTGTGAAACTAAAATACTCTTAGAAATAAAGTCTGTTAAAAAACCAAAAAGATTAATCTGACAGACAAATGCAAAGTGGATAGGAGTGGGGAGTATCCTGTTGAGAGAGTTCTGAAGCTTACACAGTTTGGGGAGTCTTTTCTAAGAGAAGGAATGTAAAGTCACAAGTACAAAACTAGGTACAGGCAGTTGAAAGGGGTCTGTCTATGCAAGCAAGGTGTCCTGGAGTTTAAGATTTATTCCCAAATGGCAAATCTACCTTTGGAAGGGAATGACTCTAAAGACAGAGAACCCCGTCAGGAAGCAGTTGTAATATCCCAGACCCAAGAAGGGCTGAGAACAAAGTGTCAGCAAAGAAAATGGAAGACAGAGAATGAGTTTAGGCATTAACAGGCAGGAAAATCCATGGTGTTGGTGGTTATAGTTGACCCTTGCACAACGTGAGGGGTTGGGGTGCCGAGTCCCTGTATGGTTGAAAATCCATGTATAACTTTTGAGTCACCCCAAACCTAACTACTAATAGCTTACTGTTGACTGGAAGCCTTACTGAGAACACATGTAGTTGGGTAACACACATTTTATGTGTGATATGTATTATAGACTGTTTCCTCACAATAAAGTGAGCTAGAGAAAAGAAAATGTTATAAGGAATATCATGAGGAAGCCCTAATTGGTGTGGTTCAGTTGGTTGGGCATCATACTACAAAGCGAAAGGCTGCCGGTTTGATTCCAGGTCAGGGCACATGCCTGGGCTGCAGGTTCCGTCCTGGTGGGACTGAACAGCATCAGCGTTTCTCTGTCACATGGATGCTTCTCTCCCTCTCTTTCACCCTCTCTTCCCCTCTTGCTAAAAATAAATAAAATCTTAAAAAAAGAAAATCTTAAGAAAAATACATTTACAGTATTTATTGGGGAAAAAATCCATGTATAAGGAACCCATGCAGTTCAAACCCGTGTTTTTTAAGGGTCAACTGTATTGGGAATTGGAGGGGAGGGAGGCAACAGCAAAGGTGACTCTGAGGTTTGGCCAGCCGGGTGATAATTGCACTGTAGTGAGAAACAGGGAAGTCAGCCCTGACTGCTGTGGCTCAGTAGGTTGGGTGTCACCCCACAAAGTGCAAGGTCGCTAGTTCGATTCCAATTTGGTCAGGGCACATGCCTGGGTTGCTGGCCAGGTCCCCCCAACTACCAATCAATCTATGTTTCTCTCCCTCTCTTTCTCCCTTCCTTCCTCTCTCTCTAAAAATAAAGTAATCAAATCTCTTTAAAAAGAAAAGAAATAGGGAAAGCAGGATAGAAAACTTTTGGGGGGACACAGAAAAATAGGGGTGCGTTTCCTCAGGGTTGGTGGCAGCACGTCTCTGAGGAGGTTGGAGGCAGCTGGCAACAGTTCCTAAGTGCCAGGCTCAGCCTCTCCCTGGAAGCCAGGGGCATGAATGAGATTTCTAAGCCAGAGAATTGAGTCTGACAGAGCCGAGTCCTCAGCAGGAGGAGATATTCAATCGTGTGACATTTTCAGTTCTGTCTTGGGCCCCAAGAAATCATAGAGGAATAGAAAATTGTATTATTTGCTCCAAGAATCCAAGTAAAGACAGGAAGCAGTAGCTGCTGGTTACCTTTTCCGGGAGTGGCCCAGAGGATGTTCACAGGAAAGATTCCTCTCTGCCCTCTCACTTGTAGAGCTTTTAGAATAGAAATAGGACCTCCAGGGTGGAAGTCCTGGGGGACAGAGCAGGTACAAATAATAGAGAACCAAAAGAGAACTTCCCTGGAGGCCAAGCACCCTTGCACAGCCCTCAAAAAGAAAGGAAAAAAGCAAGGGAAGGGGTGTGGGATTCTCCCTTAACGTGGGGTTACATCTCTCTTCCTTTTACACCTCACTTTCTTCATTTTCTCTACTGTCCTAAATTTCCTTCCATCACCTAAACAAGAATATTCAATGGAAGTGAGGTTAGGAAGATCCTGTATAATGAATGTTTTTCCCCAGTTGTAAGCTATTTTAAAAGACTAGCCATCCTCACTGTCATTACAGTTTCTTCAGGTGAATCATAGTTTTACCAAGCACACACCTAAATTAATAAGAATTAGAGCTATGTTTGGCCTCTTCTAGTGCTCGGTAGAGTTGTAGAGTTGGCCTCAAATGCCAGGATACAAATCTTGCTTCTCACTCTCGAGTGGGGTAACTACGGTCAAGGTATCTGTTCTCCTCATCTGAGCAGTGGTGATAACGGCAGCACCTCCGTGTCGGGTTGTGGTGAGGATTGCAGGAAGCAGCCGCAGGAGGGGCTGTGATCAGCAAAGCCCTTAGAGAGGCTGTAAGTATAGCAGTGGGTCCAGAGCTGGGGGACCTGGAGATTACATAACGTTGGGGCGCTCTTTAACAAAAAGGAAGACAAGTCTTACATTGGCAAGTTTTATATGAAGACATGACTCTGTGAATACATTGCTAAGGCTTCCTGCAGGGTCTGGGAAAGGCTTGTTAGAGCAAGAGGTACTGAAGCTTAAATTTTATCAGCTTCAAGGTAAACCCACCTCTGAATAAATATTCAAAATAGATGTTAGCCTTTGCTGTTATTTACTTATTTACTTGAAAAATGTTTATGGAGCACTTACCACGTGCTGGCTGTGAGCTCCCACTAGGTAGTGGGGGTGGTTGCACATCTGGAAATTCTATGCCCTGGCTAAAGGGAAGGTCATTAAGTATCAAAGCAAATCGAACTTCTTATCTAAAGAATGTGCTTTGATTTGACAGAACATCTCAAAGCTAATACACGACTGCAAAACACGCTGCAGGCCTCCTTAACAGAAACAGAGGAATTGTTTGTGGTCATCATTTTAATTTTTTTCTTTAAAAAAGTTGTGGTAAAATGTACACAACTTAAAATTATCTTAGCCATTTCTAAGTGTACAGTTCAGTTGAATTAACTACCATATACCCATACTGTTTTACAACCACCCCCACCATTCATCTCTAAAACTCTTTTTACCTTACAAAACTGAAGCTCTGTACCCATCAAATGCCAACTGTCCATTTCCCTCTCCCCACAGCTCCTGCAAACCAGCATTTTACTTTCTCTCTCTATGATTTTGACTACTTAGAGTAGTCGGATACTCTAAAAGTATTTGTGTGCCTCCCACATATAAGTATCCCCTTTAGAGTGCCTCGTATAAGTCAAATCACATAGAATTTGTCTTTTTGTGAATGGTTCTATTTAGCATAATGTCTTCAGGGTCATCCATGTTGTAGCATGCGTTAGAATTTCCTTCTTTTGAAGGCCGAATAATATTCCAGTGTTACACCACGTATATACCACTTTCTGCTCATCGATTCATCTGCTGATGGACACTTGGGCTGCTTCTCTGTTTTATTTTATTTTTTTCTTTTCTTTTGCTTCTCTGTTTTAGCTATTCTGAATAATGCTGCTGTAAACGTGGGTATAGAAGTGGCCGTTATTTTAATGTTTCTTTAGAACATTTGCATCCCCACAATCACTTACTAGAATGTACTTGGATTATCACTGTCCTTTGTTCACAAGTGAATTAATTAAAGCAGTCAAATGCCCATGAGCCTGTAATCAAAATTAAATTCTTCAGCATGGTTGACCCCACCTCTCGTCACCATGGGCAAGGACAGTGGGTCAGTGGAGCACTGATCTAGGACTTAGAAGATCTGGGTCCTGGTTCCAGCTATGCAGTGAGCATCCGCTCCTTACGCAATACCAGGGCAAATCCTTTCATCTTGCTGGGCCTCAGTTTCTGCACCTGTTTTGTGAGTGATTTGAACTAGAATTTCCTTTCTTGGATGATCGACTCAGCCTATGTCTTGGAAAATTCCCCAGTGCCAGCCAAACTGGGACGACTGGTCACCCTCCCTTCAGCAAGTACTCAAATCTGACACCAGTTTTTAAAACGTTCTGGATTAAATAGCGAAATGTTTGATCTTGTCCCCATCCCCCCAGGAAATATCAAAAGGGAATTCAGTAGCTGAGTAGGGCTGGGACAAAATTCCAAATGTGTAATTTTTAACAGGGCTTTTGGGAAAGGGTTGAGTTTAGTTCCTGTTAAGAAATCACCCTTCACAAATGTTCTGGTTAGGAAGGTTTGTATGTTAACGATTAGACGAGAGTTGTTAAAATCTCAGCTGAGCAGCTTAAAATATTGTCTACCTTTTTTTCTGTGGAAATTTCAATTGATGATTGTTTATGCTCAGATATTTTTCTACCTTAGTAATTAAAATATTGGCCACAATCCTAAGCTCCAAAAGAAAAACAAATAAACCCCAAACAGACAAGCCATATTAGCATCCAAAAAATTTTGTTAACACTAGTTTTTCTTTAGAGGTGAATCTAGATAGATATAGAAACTGTATTTGTATATAGTCACTAGATATTTCCTACTTTTAATAAATAGCTTGGCTTCTCATGAGCCAACCGTAAAGCAGGTAGGATTTTTTTTCCTCTCAAAGTGCACCCTTCTCTGTCATGGGGCAAAAACAAAAGAATAAACCAATGACAGCAAACAAACTTAAACTAAGGTGTGTCCTTGTCTGCTGTGAAAACTGAAAGGAGAGCCCAGCCTGGACAGTGTTGAAACTCCCCTTCTCTTACGTAGGAATGTGCAGACGTGCCTGCCTGAAACCTCTATCAAGCTTGCTTTACTGGGGAGGATGATTCAGCCAGATTCCAACTACTGCCAGCAAAGGGGCAGGGCTGGCGTGATTGAAGTCAGTGAAAGTTTGAGGCTCGTTAACTTCTGGGGTGAAATGGAGTGCTGCTTGATTTGGGCAAAAGAATCATTTCAGCTTAGTTCGGTCAGTTGCATATTTTTAGATTGTTTACAAATTTACTTTTAGGTCCATGGGCAATTACAGTATATTATTGATTGGATTGGGTCCTGATATAGGCCCTCAAAGGCAATATTGGGCCTACCAGTACAACCTTCTCCCTATAAGAACACAGAAATGAAAAGACAATTCCCTGCATCAAGCATTATTTCTTATAGACTATGCTTTAGTGACCCTTTCTTATGGTCAGTCATGATAGAATCTACATTTATAGATCAAGTTATATTTTACAAAACCTTTCCACACATGCATCATTCAAACATCACACATGAAGATAATGTGTGTAGAGCATTATTATCCTCATTTTGCAAATGTAGAACCAGAAGCCGGGAGAAGTTAGGAGTCTCGCCCACAGGCACTAAACTGTTCAGTGGCAGAGCTGAGCTCACAGCTAAACCCCCTGAATCGAAACCAGGACTCTGCATTAAAATGCAAAGCAAAATGTGTTTTGCTGTTTAAAATATTCATTTTAACATATTTGCTAATCTTTCTCATACTCTTGATATCATCTAGAGATAATGATTAACTGGAGTTTAGGAAGAGTGCTAAAAAAGTAGGTCGAAAACGGTGCTGAGTAACACAGTTAAAGGACCAGCAGGAGGACGAGAAGCCAGCAAAGGGGTTCACCGGATGGTCAGAGAAGGGGCGGAGGACCCAGCCAGCTCAGGGCTGCCTCCAAAGGAGAGAGGGAGGAGACTTCATCCATAAAAATAATAGTTGACAACAGCGCTTGGGTTTGGTGTTTAGGGACCTACTGATGACCCCAGGGAGCACAGCAGAGTTCCACGGAACCGTAGTCCCGGGTTCAGTTAACCTAAATACGCACACTCACCCACGGCAGACTCCCCACAGGCCTGCTGCTCGCTCATCCCAGTGACACCGATGAGCGGCTGTCTAAAGAGGCATTCAGGGCACTTTTGCGTAGCTTCGACTCCTTAAACAGACTGCCTACTGCATACCAAGCACTATTCTAAGTGTTAAGGGACAACAGTAGTAAACAAAACTCTGTCCTCATGAACTTACCTTCTAGTGAGGACATATACTTTAACAGCAAGAAGTGTAGTATCAGGTGGTAAGAAGGGCGAGGAAGAAAAATTAAGCCTGGGGTGATTGTGGGAGGAGGAGGAGGGGCTGGTATCTCCTATTATATAGTCAGGGCAGTTATCTCCGATGTGATGCTGCTTAGAAAGAGGCAGGCCACGCGGATGGATAACTAGGGGGAAGAGCACTTTGGGCAGAGAATCCACAGGCCCTGGGAAAGGACAGCGGCAGGAGGAGAGGAGATCAGGGCGGGATGGGAAGAGGGGAGAATATGGGTGCATCCCATGAGGCCTTGAAAGCCAAGGTAAGCTCTTTTTCACCCAGATTTTTGTCCAGAGCAACTAGAGAAATGACGTTGACATTTCCTGAGATGGGAATGTCTTGGGGAGGTGCAGCTTTAGGAGCAAACATCAGGGGAGCAGGTTTTGACATACGAGGTTTTACATGCTATTAGGCATCCAGGAGGCTACCTTGAGAAGGCAGCCAAAGTCTTCTGGAGGAGGCTCGGGCTGTCAGCATACAGATGGTATGTACAGCCACGGACCAAATGGGAAAGTGGGTGGGGTACATGGATGCAATATGAAGACTGAGCCCTGGACATTTTCCCATTTAAAAGTCAGGAAGCTGTGGCTCCAGCAAAGACTGAAAAGGAGTAGTAGCCAGCGAGGTTGAAACACCGAGAGAGAATAATGCTTTAGAAAACAATGAAAGTGTTTAAAGAAGGAAGGCAGGATCAGCTTTGTATAATGCATGAATAGGTCCATCAAAATGAAGACCAAGAACTGGACATTGGATTTGGCAACATGGAGTTTACTGTTTATCCTGATGGGGAAGTGCCATAGTGGAAGGATAGCTTGACTGGAGAATGTTTCAGAGAAAACGAGAAAAGAGAAGGTGGAGACAGCAAGTATAACAACTATTTCAAGTAATTTGTCATAGTGAGAAAAAGAGAAATGAGGCAGTAGCTAAAAAGCGATGTGGAGTAAGGGAGAGGTATTCATTTGTTTGGTAAAGATGGGAAATTTCACAGCTCGTTTGCATATTTTATCTGAATAAGCCAGAAGAGAAAGAGAAATTGATGATGCCAGAGAGAGGGCAATTGCAAAAGCAAGGTCCTTGCGTGGAGGGAGGGGAAGACACCAGGGTACAGGTAGGGGTTGGCCTTGGAGAGGAACAGGGGCAGTTACAGAAGGAACCTTGCAACAGGAGAGTATAAGGATAAGGATGCTGACCTACAATGGACTTCGTGGTGCATCTGTGGAAGCTCTGCTGTTATGCTCACGTTTTCTCAGTAAAATAAGATGCAAGCCCAGCAGTTGAAAGTGAGGAGGTTTGAGGAGAGAGGAGAATCGGTGAAACTCTCTCTTTAAGAGGACCGGAGCGTGAGTTGGCTGAGAAAATCAGCTAGGGTCGCCAAGCAGTGCGAAGGGTTTGAGGTCGTTTAGGACTCGATGTTAGTTTTGGGTCATTAAGAATAAACCCCCAAACTCCTGGCCTCCCTTTGACCCCTCCCCTCACGTGGTCTTCTTTGAAACACCTAGCATCTAATATCTTATTTGATCTACAAACACTCGTGTCCCATTTGACCAAGTCCCAGGAGCATAGGTGTGGTCAAGGGCACATTCTCTCCAGGGTCAGGCTTAGAGGTGGGCAGGGAAGTGCAAGAGGGAAGGAAAGGTTGACTCTCTTAGGGCCTTTAGCCCCCACACCCCATGGACAAAGGGAAATCAATATGTTTTGTGAAGGCAACAAGCTCCCTTCAGGAGGGAGGGAACAAGCAACTGGAGAGTGTGGTATTGACCTGAGAACAAAATGAGCTTTGGTACACTGAACCCCAGAATTACGCAGGCCTGCCCGCCGAGGCCCAAGTGTCAGTGGAGCCTCACAGACCTCCCTATGGGGCCCTGTCTGAAACACAGCAGGAGGAGAAGGACAGAAACAGGTGACACCTGTAGGCAGCAGCTCACCACCAAGAAGAGAGAGGCAGGGAAGGTGTTCCCACCTGGTGCAGGTCCAGTTTCTTCTTCCAGTGACCATCAGGTACATTATTCCATCGGGTAGAGGGGCGGTGTCCCTCACACAGAAGAACGCAGCAGGTACAGGAAAGGAAGGTTTCCTCCTAACAGTCATGTTTTGAAAAGTCTTGGACTATCAGAGGCTGCCTTGTCCCATGCCTGGGCCTTGGACTCCCATTCAGCCCTGATGCAAACACTGGATAGGTGATAGGAAATGAGAAATTTGAGGGTATAAACAAGGAATTCATTTACTGTGTTAGCCTAGGAAATCGGAGCTAGCCATGGAGGGAAGTGAGTAGTGAAGAGTAGGTAGGTCCCATCAACTAGAGGCCCAAATGAATACAAATTTTAAAAGATTTTATTTATTTATTTTTAGAGAGATGGGGAGAAATATCAATGTGTGGTTGCCTCTCATGTGCCCCCTACTGGGGACCTGGCCCGAAACCCAGGCATGCGCCCTGACTAGGAATTGAACCGGTAACCCTTTGGTTCGCAGGCCAGCACTCAGTCCACTGAGCCACACCAGCCAGGACAATAAGTATAATTTTGATCCATTCACACCAGACAGCTATTGTGGTGTTGGCTGTTGTCATTTTTTTTATTTGATAGTCTAAGGGAAAAGAAGTCAGTGTCTCTGACTGAATAGTCACGTATTGCATGTTTTAAAAATTCTTGTGGCACACCAGAGTGCCTCTTGTGGAACACTGGTTGAAAAATCATTGTTTTAGAGGGAATGTGCTGGAATGGTCATAGCTTTTCACAAATTTGAAAATTATTGTTGCTGCAGCCGAGCGGTCAGTGGCTCTCATTGGTTAGAGTGTCATCCCAACATGCCAAGGCCAGGGCACACACAGGGGTCAACCAATGACGGCATGAATGAGTGGAACGACAAACCAGTCTCTCTCTGTGTCTGTCTGTCTGTCTGTCTCTCTCTCTCCAAAATCAACAAATACAAAATTTTAAAAAATCACTATTATGTTCTCTTAAGTCTTTTTGCCAGGTTTGAACACACTCATTTCCTTTACTGGTCCTCACAGGAGAATGTGAAAAGTACATTTATAAACAGCCTGGTTGCTTTCTGCTGAGCAGGCTCCAGCTTGTTTCTGAAAGCGTGGTCCTTGGAGACCACTACAAGACTCCATCCAGCAGGAGCAGGCAGGGAGCAGCTTCCCTGGTCGCATACACCTGCCCTGAGCTGGAACAGGAAGCGGTGGGCCTGTCTCCCTCTCCCTGCTCAGTCACCGTGAGCTCTCTGGCTACTACAACCCCCTGTCTTTTTTACAGTATTGTTGCCAAGGGGAGAGCTCCACCACCCAATATCTGGGCAGTTGCTTTTCTTTCTTTCTTTCTTTCTTTCTTTCTTTCTTTCTTTCTTTCTTTCTTTCTTTCTTTCTTTCTTCCTTCCTTCCTTCCTTCCTTCCTTCCTTCCTTCCTTCCTTCCTCCCCCCCCCTCTTTCTTTCTTTCTCTGATGTGTATATTAAAAAGCAGGGATTGGAGGAGTGATTTATTTGTGAGTTGTTTTAACTCTTACTAAATTCTTACTGCCATTTTTATCCATGTTTTGATCATTTAGTATCAGTCTCAGAAATTTTTGGTGGTGAAGAGAAAGACAAGTATAATTTTTCTATATCTATCTATTCGGTGACCACAAATACTTTTTGAAACCTTCCAAAAGGTTGGTACTGGGATACAGCATTAGAAAAACACACCTGACTCCTGACTCCATGGAGTGTGCAGGGTAGGATCAGAGAAAGATTCTTTTGGTTGGTGTTTTTGAATAAGGGAGATCTCAACTTACCTAGTGATCTGAACTGATCCACAGGAGTTTTTCTTCTTCCCTCTAGTTATAACAGAGGAATTAGCCCTTATCCCTTTAAAAGCCCATCTCTACTTCCACTTTGGGACTCAGACAGCACCTCTCGTCTACTCTCTTTCTCTGCTACATCACCCACCCCTGCCTCTGTCTTGGTGATTCCTTTCAGCATTCCTTTCAGCACTTACATCTGCTCAAACGTTTCGCACCTTCAAAACCCTTTCCTTGACCCAGATTTCCTTCTCCAGCTACTGCTCTATTCCTTTGTAGCCCTTCACAACAAAACTTCTTGCAAAAAAAAATCCTCTAGGCCCGATGTGTCTGAGTCTGGAAAAAGTGTGGACGTGTTTGGAACAGCTGTGAGTGTCATGGCAGAGAGACGATAAGTGAGAGAGAGCACTTTCCAGAGCGGTAGGCACTGAGATCAAAGCCCTCTGCAAATATTTTGATAGAAGGCAGCTGTGTGATAGCAAAGTGGGCACTGATCTCCCCTCGGAGGACCTGCGCTGGCTCCCGGCTCCACCCTTCTCTAGACGATTTGGCCTTGATCAACGGAGAGTCTTTGAGCCTCCTGGTCCTCATCTCTCAAGTGGAAGTCGTGCTATCTCTTTTATAAGTTTGTTGTGACAATAAATAGGGTTCCTGAAAGTGAAACAAATGTTAGGAAGTATTATTTCCTAACAGTAATATTTCTCTGCTCCATTTTTAAAAAGTTGTTTACTGAAGTCTGGGTTCCTCCAAAATCAGAGCCTGAGCCAAAGGCCTGCTGGCGAGGTCCCCGTTTGGTCCATTTGGGAAGGTGATCCCAGGGAGCAGGACTGGGGAAGAGGAACGGGGTTGAGGCGTGGGAGGGGGGAGGAAGGAAAGTCCAGTACAAAGATGTGTTACGAAGTTGGTCAAAACTAGGGGTGACTGGTGCTTGATCCCATGGACCTTCCAAGGAGCCTGATGAAATACAGCTCAGAGCTGTCTCCTCTGGGGACTAAGTGGGGAAGCGTCTAGCCCCACATTCCCATCTCTATCGCTCAAAGGTAAGCTGCTCGGGGCTGCCTTCCCCTCTCTTCAGAGTTGCACACTTTGAGTGACAAGTAGACCTCGGGGAGTAAAAGAAAAAGGAAAGGTGTGGGATGAGGAAAAACCAGGTCAAGTTGTATCTTTGGAATTTACTCAGAATGGGTTCCTGTAGCAATGGCTGTAGTGAGGTGGGTCAGAAGGATCTGAAACGGTGCACGAGACACAGCTGTAGCGAACAAAAATGCAAACAAGAAAATGATGATATGATAAGAAGACTTTCATATTTATAGCAGGTACTATATACCATCCCTTTGCAGAAAGAGAGGGTAAACCTTAGACAGTTGTTTTTTAATCCTAATTTTCCAGGTACTATCTTGTTCTGTGGAATTAAGAAATGTAATCCCCAAGTGCCCCAACTGGCTTTTGGTACCAAATTATAACTAGAGACAGCATGACCTAATTCAAAGACATCCCGACCAAGGTCTTGGGCAAACTGCTAAATTCCACTGGTGAGGCAGAGGCAGAGGTTGTGGGCTAACTTGCTACCAATACCACCCTTCCTCCCTATACTCTAGTTTGTGCGGGGATATGAGAGGGGAGATTCATTATAACCTAGGAAGAATGCATTATACTAGGACGAATTCTTATTGGTACGGCATTATTAGTGGGGTTGCGTGGCAGAACCAGAGTGGAGTGTGTTGAGAAGTGGCTAAGAAGTGCATCAATGGACTCTTCAAATGTAGACCACTCTTCACAAACCCCCGTCAAGAAGACAAGAACTAGCTGGACGTGAGAAGCTCAGCGAGAACTTTCAGAGGCAGAAGATACTAGAGCATGTTTAGAAGCTAATGCAATGAATTCATGAGAGCAAAATTACTTAAACCACTTTTTTTAAAGGTGCAACTCTTTCTAAGAAATGTATTTTCTTAGTCATGCTGTGACTCAGGATGTGCTCTGTATTCATACAATTGAAACAATATTTGTCTTTACTATGTAGAATGAGCTCTGATCATTTCTATTTTTTAAAATTTTATATTAATTACATTATAAAAGTATGCTAGATTTAATGCTAAATGAATAAATTCAAATGGCAAAGGTAGATATCGTAAAAGCTAAAATTCCTCCTTCATACCTGCCATCTTTCCAAATTCTATTTCCCAACTCAGAGGAATATTGGGAATTAACAATTTGATGTACATATATTCTTTAAAAACATTTTCTGTGTATTTACATTGTATGCACATACATATGTAGTTGGTTTTTGTTTTGTTTTGTTTTTCATTATTTTATTTATTTATTTTTAGAGATAGGGGAAGGGAGGGAGAAAGAGAAAACATCAGTGTGTGGTTGCCTCTTGTGCGCCCCCTACTACTGGGGACCTGGCCTGCAACCCAGGCATGTGTCCTGACTGGGAATCCAATCAATCAGTGACCCTTTAGTTCGCCCGAGCTCAATCCACTGAGCTGCACCAGCTAGGGCTGTTTTTTTTTTTTTTTTTTGTAAATGTGATCATATATTCTCTACTGTTCTGAAACTTGATTTTTTTTCTCTCTCTCTGTTGAATGTTTTTTTTTAATGTCAGTACATTATTACCTACCTAACTTATTCTTTAGAAAGATTTGTGGCTTTCTATTGTATGAATATACTATGATTTCTTTTTATCCTCACCCAAGGATATGTTTATTTATGTGCCCTGACTGGAAATAGAACGAACAACCCTTTGGTGTACGGGACAATGCCCCAGCAGACTGAGCCACCCAGACAGGGCTGCACTATGATTTATTTAAAGCATTTCTTTATTGTAGGACAGAGAGATTATTTTTAATTTTTTATACTTTCAAATAGTGCTACAATGAACACTGCTGTAGGTACGTGAATATTTTTAAGAAAAGAGAATTGTGGAAATAAATAGATAAAAACAGTCTGATAGATATTACCAGATTAACTTCCTTAAAGGCTAGGTCAGTGTGTATGCCAAATGATAGTCAGTTTGACAATTTTCTGTTTATTTCTTGTTTTTAGTCCTTGTTTTGTGAGGCCTTTCCCATTATGAAAATTAATAGCACTCTCCCATAATTCCATTTAGTACTTTTATCATTTAGTTTTGCATTTAACATACGGTTTTAAAAAATCCATCCATTTTTAAAAGGATTTTTATTTACTTATTATTAGAGAGAGTGGAAGGGAAGAAGAAAGATAGGGAGAGAAATGTCGATTGGTTGCCTTTCATAAGCTCCCTAACTGGGACCAAAGCCACAACCCAGGTATACACCCTGACCCAGAATTCAACCAGAAACTTTTTGCTTTGAAGGATGACACCCAACCAACTGAGCCACACCAGTCAGGGTGAAAATTCTATCCGTTTTTTTTTTTTTTGAATTGGTGAGAAGTAGAGATAAAACTTTATTTTTTCCCAAATGGATAGGCAATTTTTCTAACATCATCTGTTAAAGAATATTCTTTCCCAGTGTTTTGAAATGTTGCCTTTACTTACACACTTTTTTATTTCTAAAATTTTATTTTATTTCTGAAATTTAATCTTTATTGTACTTTTTTCATTACCATTTAGTCCCCTTATGCCCCTCCCCACCACACTGTTGTCCATGTCCATGAGTCCTTTTTCTTTTTTGTGCAATCCTGCCACCCCTATCCACCGCCCTGCCCATGGTCTGTGTCATTGATGCACAGTGTATCATCCATTCCAGCAATAATTCCACATTGTTTAATTAGTAGTAGCTTTGGAGTTTGTTTGATTACTGACAGGGCAATATTGCCCAGTTGTTTTTGTTTTTCTCATTTTCTTGGTTATTCTTGTGTACTTACTTTTATGGGCAACATTTATAATCACTTTATGTACTACTGTAAAATACTTTAATGTTTTTGGACATGATTCGCTTATATTTTCTGTATGAAATGTTATCAAAGTCATGTATATGTAATAAGGCATAGAGGAGAAGATCAGATGTTTGAGGAGAGTGAAGGGATGAAATAATTATTATGGAAAGTAGAAGAGCTAGCTTATCACATTGTCCTGCAGATGAGCAGGCAACCAAACATGTGGAATAGCATCTACCTGCAGTTTGGGTGATGTTTTTCATCAATGCTCAGTTGCTCAGGAGCAGGCATAAAGGATGATGTCGCTGGGCTCACTCTGGGGTTGGGTGTGGCTAAGACAAGCTTCACAGAGGGACAGGGGGGAAAAGAAATGAGGACATTTTTATATCTTTGCCTTCCTTTCAGTAAAGGTAGAATAGAAATAATTGTGTTTCCTATTCACCAGATAGGAATATTTGTGAATAAATAGAGGTTCAACTTTTTTGTTTTGTTGTTGTTTTAAACATCTTAATAAAATAAAAATGTTAAGATGTAGGAAAGAAAGTTAAATTGTGACTGATACTTATATTATATAAAGTATAAGTATATATTTGTACTTATACTTACAATTATATTGTGTGTACATGTACATATATCTGTATAAAATCACATTATAATAGAGATATTTTACTTGCAATGGAAGAGCTCTTTTGTTGTAAACTCCTATTTTTTGAGTGTGTATATATTTTCCTAACATTTTCTTTGGTACTAAACATTCTCAAATGTTTCCCAGGGGGACCTGGAAATGTTGGTACATATCCATTTGGCAGTTTCGGGATTTGTTAGAGTGTGGGAAAATTCTGAGGTTATTTTCAGGTTACGACATTTGAATACTTCTTTGCAGGTCCGAATAACAGTTTCTTTAAAAAACTGTAAGGATATCATAGTCTTAGTCCTCCACTGAGAGGAGAAATTGATGCTATCCTTGAAGAAATATCATTCAAAATAAAATCCTGAGTTAGAAAATTGAAAACCTACTATACAGATGAAATGTAAAAAAGTCTACTAATGTTTCAAATTGTTTATTGGTTTATTATATATATTTTTTACTTAGTAAAGTTAAAGCACTATTAAAGAAGGTGGTCATGCCCTGGCCAAGTAACTCAGTTGGTTAGAGCATCATCCTTATACACCAAGGTTGTAGGTTCGATCTCTGGGCAGGGCACATACAAGAAGCAGCCAATGAACACATAACTAAGCGGAACAACAAATCGATGTTTCTCTCTCTCTCTCCCCCTCCTTCCCACCCTTCCTCTTTCTAAAATCAATAGCTAAAAAAGTAAAAAAAGAAGATGGTCCTAAGGGACATGTCCATGGATATGATGAATGTAATATGGATGTCATAAACCGAACTTTTCCATTTTCCTCTCTGTGAACTCAGGTTTTAGCAGGGTGAGTCTCTGTTCCAGCCAGAGGAAATAACTCAGAGCGTCTCCTCATAGGCTCTTGGGATGCTCCTCTGTTCCCACCACAGCTCTCTCAGCCTGACTGCCTTGTCAGTGGGGAAAGATGCACAGGAGCTGTAGGAACTTCAGTGACACGCAGGACTCACCTACTGCAAAGAAGGACATGATGCCCTGTATTGGTCAGTAAGTAGCCTCAGCCAAAGGCATCTGGCTGCTGTTTTGATAGTTCCCATCAGCCATCAGTGCATATCCTCATATCTTGATATCATTTTAAATGAGTTGTTGTTGTTCCAGTCTAGATTCCTGTTCATTTTTTTAAATGTATTTACTTTTAGAGAGAGGGGAAGAAAGGGAGAAAGAGAAGGAGAGAAACAGCAAAGTGTCAGAGATCCATCGATCAGTTGTCTCACACTCACCCCTAACTGGAGACCCAACCCAAGAAGGTACCCTGACTGGGAATTGAACCTTTGGTTTGCAGGGCAGCGCTCGGTCCACTGAGCCACACCAGCCAGTGCATTGACTGCATTTTTCAAGAGTTGCCAGCAACCTCACATTCTGCTGCTATTGTATGATCAGTCACAATTTGTTCTCTGAACTTTGAGGGAAGGCCGTGAAATTAAATTTGAAACATCAATATGTTCTTGGCATGTACCACCAGTTAGAAAATTCACATTTCAGAATCTGATTTCTATTGACACCCACTTTCTCTATCCAATCATAAGTCCAGTCAATTTTACCTTAAAATATATTTCTTATATTCATTCCTCCCATCCACTGGCAATGCCAAGTTTTTGGTTCAAGTCTCCATCATTGCTTACCTGGCTCATTATCAAAGCCAGTTAACTAGCTTCTTTCATCTTTTGAAAATGTACATCTATTCCTAATACTTCTCTCCTGAACAATTTTCTATGGCTTGTCTGCCCAAATGGCTGACATAAATTCCTTCAAGTTCTGGTCCTTAGCTATGTTTCCTGCCTCATCTTCTGTCATTCTCCCATTGGTGCTCTGTGCTCCTACCACAAAGAATTGCCAGCACTTCCAGTGCTGTTGACTTTGCCCAGTGGTGAAATTCAAAATATTTCAAGAACACCAACCAGAATGAAGCCCGTGAGCACTCCAAACTAACGCATTAGGACGTTCTGCTGAATGTCAGCTCTGGCTGCAGCTTCTGGCACCTTGATCGTGATTCTCTTCCTGAGGGACTTCTGCAGACCTTCACAAGGTCCACAGGAGACTAGCCTTTAAGCAGTGTTGGAGGTAAGGGACAGTGCCATTTAAAAGGTCTGTGGACCTTGGTCACACCATGACTAACATTTCCAGAATCTATGTGGAGTCTGAAGTATTTGCACAGTAGTCACTATTTGCAGGACCTCGAATGACCTTTTATATTTTTGTGACATGCTCACAAAAACCACTGCCTCCTCTTCGGTTGCTTCGTAAATAGTTTTACCTGCTTCTCAGAATTTAATCAGCAAGAGACATCTACCTCTCACACAAGCCATCAACAGATCAGTTTTTTAACGAGGCTCAATCTTTTTATTTCCATGCTGACTAGGAAACATTATGTCCTGAACTGACCTGAAATTACAAGGAAAAGTTCCAATATCTTCTATAACAAGGAAGAAAATAATACATGTTTTTCCTCAGTCCAAGTAAGGGTTATGTAAACTACTCAGTATTAATGCCATTTCCTTCATCAGCATCATTAAGAATTTATTATCAAGTTGTTGCTCAGCACAAAACGTTAGGCTGGCATTGAGAGACAAGTAAAGAAGTAACTGACGTAATCCCTTCTCTCCATGAGTTGATAGTCTGCAGTTGGGATAAGACATGAACAACCACAGTAATAATAACTTTCACCAAACGAATTCATTACGCATTACCGTCAAATTATAAACACCATGTCTATTAAGAGGAAGAAGTGCTCATGTTGTTCCTTAAGGTAGGTGAGGCTTTCTGGAGGCATTGGATCTTGAGCTGAAAGAAAGGGGAGCAGAGTTTCAACACTGTCCCAGCAGGAGAGGCAGTGTATGCCATGGACATAGGTGACACAGAACAGGGTCAAGCAGGGCCTTGATCTTGAAATGAGGCCAGAAAAGTAGTTGGACTGAGACTGAAAAGAGAATTTTGCCAGAAGTGGGCATTTGGGGTTTAGACCAGGAGTCTTAAAGTTTTATTAAGCAGGAGCTTGACATAACCCATTTAAAAAATATTAACCGGGCGGTAGTATCTAGCAAGCAGTGTGCTGGAAAGAAACACAGGATAATGGAAACCAGCAGGGGATCAGGGTCAGGTATTGCGTTTGGGTCTGGTTCTGCCACTTTCTCTCTGGGTGGTCTGGGGCCAGTTACTTAATCTCAAAATCTCTATTTAGTCAGCAATAAAAATGGAAATAATACCTTCTTCTAAAGGTTATTATGGGAATAATAATGTTTACATTTATTCCTATTGTCTCATCTAATCCTTACATCAATGTTTTATTGTGGTAAAATGTAAAAAACATAAAATTTACTATTTTACCCATTTTTAAAAAAAGATTTTATTTATTTTTTATTTTTAGAGAATGGGGAAGGGAGAGAGAAAGATTGATGTGCAAGAGATACATCAATCTGTTGCCTCTCACATGCCTCCAACTGGGGACCTGGTCCCCACCCCAGGCATGTGCCCTGACTGGGAATCGAACCAGCAACCTTTTGGGTTGTAGGCCAGTGGTCAGTCCACTGAGACACACCAGCAAGGGCCCATTTTACCCATTTATTTTTTAAGATTGTATTTATTTATTTTTAGAGAGAAGGGAAGGGAGGGAGAAAGAGGAGCAGAGAAACATCAATGTGTGGTTGCCTCTTGCATGCCCTCAACTGGGAACCTGGCCTGCAACCCAGGCATGTGCCCTCAGTGGGAATTAAACCAGCAACCCTTTGGTTCACAGGCCAACTGAATCCTCTGAGCCACACCAGCCAGAGCCATTTTACTCATTTTTAAGTATACAGTTCAGTGGTCTTAAGTACATTCACACTGTTGTGCAACCTCACCACCACCCATCTCCAGAACATTTTTCATCTTTCCAAATTTAATCTCAATATCCATTAAAAAATAACTTTCCATTCCCAGTCCCTGGTAACCACCTTTGTATTTTTTGTCTCTATGAATTTGACTACTCTAAGTACTTCATACAAGTGGAATCATACAATACACGTCCTTTTGCATCTGGCTTATTTCACTTAGCACTATATCTTCAAGGTTCATCCATGTTGTAGCATGTTTCACAATTTCCTTCCCTTTTAAGGCTGAATAATATTCCATTAAATATCTTACATCATCGTTTTATCACAAGAAAATTGGACTTGGGTAGGTTCACTTGTTAAGAATAACAGCTAGGAAAATAAAGAAGGAGGATTCGAGCCAAGCAATCTGATCCCACAACACATTTTTATTTCCCCTGTATATCCTGCCTCGTGTAGGTAAAGGGCCTACCTCTGCACCTGGCCCCAGGGGGAAGGAGGCTATTATAGGAAGACATTCAATTGTTATTGATTATCTAGTACCACTTCCTCAGTTCATCCTGGTAACACAATTCCCCTCTTCCTTGTGGCAATTTTCCTGTGATTGTACCACCTGTCCATATAAGGGTCACAAAAGTAAGCATGTTACCTAGGCCAGGCCAGTCAGAGTCTTATATTCCTCCACTGGGACTGATTCAGGAGGTCACATGGGTGCAATCAGAGCCTTCTCTGGTGCTACTGGGAGCTTTGAGTCAGAGGTCATAACTGTGGTCTGCTTTAATATTAGCAGGAAGGCCCTGGCTGGTGTGGCTCAGTGGATTGAGCTCTGGGCTGCAAACCAAAGGGTTGCTGGTGGATTCCCAGTCAGGGCACATGCCTGAGTTGTGAGCCAGGTTCCCAGTAGGGGGTGCACAAGAGGCAACCACACATTGATGTTTCTCTCCCTCTCTTTCTCCCTCCCTTCCCTTCTGTCTAAAAATAAAATAAAATCTTTTTTAAAATAAAATAAAATTAGCAGGAAGATGGAGAGAGAGGTGGTGTCCTGAGCAGTCACCTGACCCCTAGATTTGGACATGTCTGAAGCTAACTTCCTCCACCACTTTCCAGATACATGACCCAGTACATTCCTGGTTTTTGCTTTTAAAGTAGTTAAAGTTGATTTTTTTTTAACTTACAAGAGAAGAAACTTGACTAGTACACCGGGTCACATGGCCCTAATGGGAATGGAAAGGAAGAAACTAACAAGAAGCACTGTGAAGCTGTGTGGTGTGAGGAAAAGGAAAAGTCAAGAGTTCTTCCCAGGTTTGGATACCTGATGACCAAGAATAATTCTATTACTGAAAAAGCAGAACAAGTTGCTATCCGGGGTACAGAAGAGAGAATTACTGGTATCCCCAGGAGTCCCAGGTGCTATCTACCCTCCAAAGATAAAATGTACATGACTTATGATTGCTAACCACTTCATCCTCTTCCAGAATCTCAAATTCATGAAGTATCCAAGGGCCCATTGGGGTAGGGATTTTGGACTCTAACCTTTATTCTCCATCCCCGCTCAGCAAACTAATGTAAATTCTCATTCCAAATATAACTTATTCACTAATCTGCTCATTCATTCATGTAACACATACTTGCTGAGTGCTTACTATATGGCAGGTACCGTGCTAGGTGCTGAAGATACAGTGATGAGAACAAAAACACGGTCCCCAATCCTCTTTAAGGATTGTGTGATCTAGTGAAGAAAACAAACACAGGTTTGATGATCACACAAAGGAATATAATGCAAAATTGTATTAAGTGCTACGAAGAAAATGGAGTTTCATAAGAGTATGGGGGTGTCTAATTTAGATGGAGGGCAGTGAGGTCATTAAAGGACAGCTCTCTGGGGAAACAACTAAGCTGAGGCCAGGATGAGAGATCAGCACTGAAATGGAAAGGAAGGTGGAAACCAGAGGAGTGAGTCTCATCCACTGGGAAGAAACCAGTGATTCACTCCTTAGGAATGTGAGGCAGGGAGAGTTGAAACTGGTTTCTTTGAAGTGGAGCTACACAGGGCCCTTGGAGCAGGGGTGGGCAAATAAATGGGGTATTATAGGGCTCCTGCCACCTGTTGGCTAGTCACCTCTCAGTGACTCTGCTCATTCATTCCTTCATCTGTTTACTCATTCAAGAAATACTTATGGTACGCCCAGAGGTAGTGGCATTATGCTAAATGATGAGAATTCAGGAAAAGAAAGACAATCTCCAGTCTAATTCTCAACAGGAAAGAAAAAGCACTTCTTCAAATGGCTCCAAGAGACACCCAGGTCTTTTCCTTGGGAATCCATTAGACACGGGCATACGCGTATATTTTTAAGCCTTCTTTCTCTAGGCACTCACCCCTAGCAGACTCCTGCACTTTTTTCCCTCAGAGATTTAAATATAATCCTAGCAGAAGCAAAGCTCCTTACCCACATAAAGCTAAGAAAGAGATCACATGGGCCAACATGGCAGACGGACACCAAACACAGAGTGGCTGCCCAGTCCCTCCAGATAAACATAAGGAAAGGTCATCCAAACACAGGAAGACAGCCGTCCCCTTCCTTTTCCTTTACCCCCTCCTCTTCCTCCCTCTGGCTCCCTTATCCCCAGAGGGTGGACCCAGCCTTTCTCAAAGTTTATTCTGAGAGCTTCAGGCTCCCACAGTGGAACGTGCTGCGGACATGGGAATACAACAGCCCAGCCAACAGGGAAAACCAAAAATATAAACGGAGAGATTTAATAGATTCCTCTCTCTCTCCTAAAGTTGCAGCAAAATGTCGGCTTTTACTGCTTTTACTGTTTCTTATGTGTCGGCCTTTCTTGAGAGAAGGTCCTCTGAAGTTGGTTGCATTTGTCAGCAAATACTTTGCACAGAACATTGTTAAGCCCTTTCTTAGGATCTCAGTGCCGCTGACTTGAGCCACTAAAGAAACACAATAAAACGTTAGGAAACAAAGTCCAGAAAGCCCAACATCTCAAACACTGGCTATGAGTTTAACAAGAGTACAAATAGCACTAAAGCTACAAGAAAAAATTTCCAAGGCTAAATTCACTATTGGAATTTTATAAAAAAACCAGGAACCCGAGCTCACAAATAGGAAGTCATTTTATCTTTCCCTGACGTATTCTGATCAAAACAGTGGTGAGAATGTATGCTTTGGTTTTGCTTCTCCACTTAGGAGAAATGGTTAATACTGCGTACGACATTGTGTGCCTCAATGATCATAAACCAGTGTGTGTGGTGAAATGTTGAGCACTAATTTCAAAACAGACACAGTGTTTGAAAGCAAAGCATAATGGTGACCTTTCTCATTAGCTGTTGCTCAAACAAAGATATGTTCCAGCAATATCCGATGCTTCCTTCCTGCCAGGCCTCCACCCAGTGCGATTTAAAACACTTGTGTTACATCCAGAATCAGTTTTGAGGATGTGGTGGAGTTGAGTTTCAGCAGCATTGTGTTTATGGTTTATTATTACTTTCTAAAATTTTTAAATGCTTTATTTTGTTTTGTTTTCATGAATTTATTGTCACAAATCAGATTTGCAAGATTAACTATGTGAAGTCATGTAAATGAACTTACTATTATATACTTATTTACTCTTCTCCATCTCTCTATTTTTGTAGCAAATAGCATCATAGATTCTTGACATAAGAACAGAGATTTATCCCATTCATTGCTCCTTGGTAAATGGTTATGAATATGTTATATGCAAAAAAAATGAACAAAAACAATTATTAAGGATTATGCCTTACTTGTTTTCTGTAAAATACTATAAATACAGGTAAAAGGAGAAAACATAAGAAACAGGAAGAGATATTGAGAGACTGCTTTAATACAAGTAATCCTTGTTTTCATTATCATATAAGTTGAGAGTGTCAAAGCCAGGGTGATTTTTCCATGGAATAGTAAATAATGACCTGATGCTCAATTTTTATAAAAATGACCATAAACAGTCCAACTATCAGTGATATAAGCCATTTATATTTTCTACAATGGACATAATTTTATAATAGAAAAAAAGAGTATGTGTAATTTTTAAAGTAATTTTACTTATTTTTATTTATAAAGCTTTCTAAAGTATACATACATGAGTTAAAAAAGAACAGCACATTAATAAGTCACATGAAAGACCAGAGAGGTGGGTGACTTTGACTAATTTAAACCAGGCAGGGGCTATACGTGTACCTGAGAGCGGAATCTGTCACTTTTTACCCTTCTGCTGAGAATGAGGAGCCCTTATTTTCCCAGAGAGATCTGGGCACCACTAGGAAAGCAGGGAGGCAATGGAGAGTGGAGAGGCAATTAACAGCCATCCACTTCAGTACTTCACAGGAGTTGTCATGAGGATTGAACAATATTGTGGACACAGAACAGTTTGCATACTTCCCGGTGCACATAAGTGCTCAAAGGCTGGGCTGAGACCCAATTGAAAGGTCAGTCTCAGTCCTTCCAGAAAATTTGGTCTATGGACTCTGGAAGAATCTCTCTTCTCAAAGGGTCATAAGGTGACAGTAAGTGAGCTCAGAGCTGCCAGTCGCCATTTTTTTCTATATGGAGCCACGTGGAGAAAGTCTGTTTATTGCAAGAGACATTAAGGAATAGAAACCTCTAAGAAAACTTAGGAAATGAAGTAAGAGAGCCCTGATAGTGTCTTCCAAACCATGAATCCAGATATGTTTGAAGACATCGCTTTCCTTGGACCCCTCACCCCCCAGCTATATGAGCCAATAAATTCCTTTCATTTTAAGCTAGTTTGAGTTTAGTTTTTATTACTCATAAGTGAAAGGGTGCAGGCTAATACAGCCTTTTAAATCACAAGTTCAAACATCCTTCTCTTTCCCACAACTTGTTGTCTTTCTAGCTGGTTTGTTCAAGCACACCTTATCAGGGCTTCCAGTCCTCTAACAACTCCTCCACTTTTTCCATATGCATTAGTCCCCTCCTGCCTTCACTTTTCTCCCTTTGGAACAAAGATTTATGGTTCATCATTTTAAAAACTTCCCTTGCCTCCATGTGGCAAAAATTCAGTCCACGGAGCCTAACTAGCTGCTTTCTCCACACTTTAACATGAGTAATTAACAACACTAGAGAAAAATCACACAAAGGGCAGACGGAGTTCACCCTAAGTTCACGGTCATACCTGAAGTGGACCTTTAGCGTGGTTTAGCAATCTCGCTACAATTCTCTCCTTGGCTTTCTCTTCTGTTCCCTAGTGATAACACCAAACCTTTCATCACTCTCATCTCTCCCCGCCTCCATCTCAACTGAGGATCTGCTTCAGAGACAAAATGGAAACCATAAAACAGTTTGCTAATATAACTCAACCTCTATTAGTCCTCTTTTCTCATAATAGAGTTATGTTTCCTATTCCTCTGTGTGAGACTTGGATCTCATTCCCTCTCATCTTGTCACAGAAATCTGCACTACCAGTTTGCCCTTCTCTAGCTTGTATCTCAGCCTCCACTGTATACCTCTAATGGCTACTCAGAGGCACTTTTTATCCTCTACCTTCCTTGTACTGGGGCGCGTGGTGGTGGGGGGTTGGGCGGGGGGGGGGGGGAGCTGGAGTCTGTATGAACTATTTGGCCAATGGGAAGCCCCAGCAAGAGATTTGGGAGAGGGAGGAGTATGAAAGGATTATTTATTTCTCTGACTTCTCCCCCTCAAAGTCCTCTTGAGTTTGCTGTTTCTTTTGACCAAAGTCTTTGTCCTCTCAAAACAGCCCTCTCCTTTCTAGTTCTGGTAATTGCTTCCTCCAGTTCAATTCTTTAAATCTAAGGTAATTGTTTCACTGTTTCTTGCCCCAGGGTACTCTACAATCTCTTTTAACTCCCTATAACTACGAAGTTGACTTGACGTTGTAAATACTCCCTTCTTTAAATTATTCTAATCTGAGTATTTTGTCTGTTTCCTACTGACTGACACTCTTTTTCGCTAATGGATTCTTCTCATAAGCTTATTAACATGCGTAAGTGTCCTAGCTTCACAGATCCTTAATCATTGCCTTTATCTATTTTTTCTATCTTATACTCTTTTTTAAAAAGATTTTATTTATTTGTTTTTAGACAGAGAGGAAAGGAGGGAGGGAGGGAGAGAAACATCAATGTGTAGTTGCCTCTCACACACCCCCCATCGGGGACCTGGCCTGCAACCCAGGCATGTGCCCTGACTGGGAATCAAACCAGTGACCCTTCAGTTCTCAGGCCAGCACTCAATCCACTGAGCCACACCAGCCAGAGCTCTAGCTTATACTCTTGATCACATCCCAGATCTTGTCATCAATTGGAATTGTTCCATCTCTGAAAACTTGAACTCCAAACTCTGAGCACCATCTCTTAACCTTATCAATGCATATTTTTAAATTGCATCAAAAGTACTATTCCATCCCACCTCCAATTTCTCAGTCTCATCTTGTTCTCATTTCCTTCTCCAGGAAGTTTCAAAACAAAGGTACACCTTTTCGATTCCTCTCTTGCTTTCCTCAGTTCCATTTCTTTTCATTTTCTACATACCCACCTCAAAAAATCTCAATCCTGGGTCAATCCAACTGCCCACCTTCTTGACCCTATACCCAGCATCAGTGGAGAGGAATGTGTATTTGTACATATTGATGTCATTCTTAAGATCTCCAACCTCACCTCCAACCCTTCTAGGTGTCCACTGTCAACATCTTCTCTCTTTCTCCTCAACAATATAATTTCAAACCTTCTTAAACTAAGATCTGCTCTTGCTATTTTACCTTTCTCACTTTAATCCATTATTAATTTTCCTCTTAAACTCTCTCCTCTCTTACATTCTAGGACAATATTATCTTCAGGCTTCATCTTATCTCTGCAATGTTGACATTTCCCCAGGGTTTCATTCTTTTCCCTTTTCTCACTTAAAGTTCTTTTCACCTCTCTAAATATTTTTATCCACTGCCAATGGTGACTAGTGTGAACAACTTATACACTGATGGTCCCTAAATCTAAAGGTCAAACTGTGCTCTTAAATTCTAAATCAGCATATCTAGTTGCTGAGACTTTTGACTGTATGTCTGACCAGTACTCAGAACTCATCTGTTACAAATAAAATTATTAATATTTCCCTTCACACTACAATCTGCCCAAGTCCTCTCCCTTTATTGAATAGCATTGTTTTCCATCTTCCTAGTCACTGGACCTCAACTTTCTGCAGACATCTCTGACTGCCAACCCACCAGTTCTTGTTCATTGGATCACCAAACCTTTGTTGATTCTAATTCTTTCCTCAATAGTTTCAACATCTATTCATTCTATTTCTTCTGACCTCATTATGTTTTGCTTAGAATATTACAAGAATCTTCTAACCAGTCTCTGTAATTCTAATCTACCCATATCTCATATAACCAAAAGAATGATTATTCCAAAACAAAAGTCTTATCATATTATTTCCCTTCTTAAAGCCTTTTAGTGACTCTCCACTAAACAATATAATTTATATTGTTATAAGTTATAACAATCCACTGTCCCGATGGCAAAATACAGACACAGTAGCGTGATATAATAAGCTCTTATAGTGGATATCCCTTTGGTTGCAAGAAACAAAAAAAAACAGTTCTGGCCAGCTCAAGGGAAAAAAAAAAGAGGATAGTTTATTGGAAAGGTATTGGAGAAGCTTATGGAACTGGAGAGGCTGAACAACCAAATGGTAAGAACCTGAACCAGAGGAGCTCTGAGGATGCCAGCAGCAGAAATTCAAAAACCTTAACCAGGGCTACCACTCATAAGGATGCTCATTGTTCACTGTTGGTGGCAGCCTTTCTCTCTATGAGATTTCATTAGTATGACTCAATTCAAAGAGTCTCAGACCTGGTGTCCCTCAAGTCTAGTTTCAAAGTTCCCAGAAATGATATTCTGATTGGCCTAACCTGGATAAATCAATTAATCTCTAGACTCATCGGAGGAGCAAATGACACAGGTGTGGCCCCTGGGGACTCCCACCTGTGCATGGGACATTCTCAGAGAACCAGGAATCACTGTGAGCTGAGAGTATATCTAAGGGGTGCATGCTGTACTCTGGACTTCTTCTCAATTTTCTTTCTACACTATTCCTCAAATCATATATTATTTTCCTTCCATGGTATATGTAATGGACTGAATGTTTGTATCCCTTCAAAACTAATATGTTGAAGCCCTATCCGTCAATGTGACTGTGAGAAAATAAATGATTGCTTTTTAAGCCACCTAGTCTGTGCTATTTTTTTATGGCAGCTTAAACTGTCAAAGACAGTGTGCTATTTGCTGTCTCCTGAAACAGGTCATGCTCTTTTAGACTCTTATCTTTGTGATTTGCCTGGCTTTTTCACCCACTATTCCCTGGGGCTTGAATTAACTTCTCCTTCTCTCCACCAATACATCTCCTTCCGTTGTTTATCTCGCAAACACACACTCATCAGTTAGGAATCAACTTAAAGATCGCATCCTCCAGATACCCTTCCCTGGTTCTTCCAGCCTGAGTTTATATTTCTCCTCCATGTGCTCAGAGCTTCCAGAGCTTAACTTCAGCACAGCTCTTATTGTAATCCCCATTACTAAATCTGTCTCTCTTACCGTCTTGTGAGATTTTTGAGATCAAGGGCTGGTGTTTTTTTAAACTTGTACCTGCAGAGGCAAATGTAGCACCCGATTCGTTGCTGATATTCAACACCCACTCAAGGAATGAATGACTGAAACTCATGGCTGCCCAGTTCCACACTCAGTCTGAATTTGACAGCACACTATCTCCAGCCCTCTGTGCACAGCTGGTCATGAATGTGTGATTCTCACTCATACAAAAAATTATGAAGAGCTAGAAGAAAATATTTTTACCTTTTTTTTTGTATCACCCATGACATCTCACTTTGTATTTTGTAACATATTAGGTAGACAATACTTTTTTGTTAAAGAAGTAAGTATGGTTGACAAACAAACAAACACAACTTAATGCACTTTAAGTTTCATTAACAGATATTCAGTGTAAAAAGAGTGTTTGTACTTCCAATGATTCTTGCGTGGATCAGATCACATCTGAAGTATTATGTTCTGTTCTGGGCAACAAGTATGAATTCCTTCCTTCAACAAATATTTATGGAGTATCTACTTTGTGCCAAGCGTATTTCTTCTATGCCCAGGGCTTGGACATTAAACAGACGTAGGTCTGAATCCCAGTTTTGGCATTTACTGTGTAATTGGCCAGCATAGGCTAGTTTTTGCTGCAGAAACAAACAGTCCCCAAACCAGGCTTACCACATCCCAGTTTTGTTTCTACTTCAGGCTACATGTCCATCATGCACTGGCTCTGGCTGTGCTCCACACAGTCTTCATTCTCTCCAGGACCCAGGCAGCCTCCACCCAGAACACTGCTGGTCTTATGGCAGCGAGAGAAAGCATAGTGAACCATGCACTGATCCTAAAGCTTCTACCAGGAGAGACACATATGATTTCTGCTCACGTTTTATGGGCTGAAGCAAGGCATATGAACACATCTGGACTGACGCAGAGAGGGGCAAATAAGGGCGAACAGTGTTATAATCTACCACACTATGCAATCCGACCTATTCGAGCCCCTGTTTTTTTCCATTCATAAAATAGTAATAATAATCTCTGCATTGGAGACTGAAGTGAGGATGCAAAATAATGCATTCAAAGTCTTTGATACATCAAAGTTTGTCAGGAAGTGGTGGTTATTTTGGTTTAAAAGTTTTTAAATCCTGATGTTCAGCTTAAATTATTGTAAGTAAAGCTCTCTAAACACTTCAGAATAAAAGAAATCAGTTTTCTCTTACTTTTAATTTTTTTTGGAAGACCTGACTTAAACTGTCTGAACTATGTTTTCAGCACTGGCTTGATGTTTTTCCCATCAAGACGATTTTTGCCAGAATCAAGGTGATCTGTGAAGAAATGGGTTGGATAAAATTTCCATGATTTATTATTCATCTTTTCATGTTAGAGGTCTGTTTTCGAAGCAAGATTATCAGTGACGCAGACAGGCCATATCTCGTGCCTTTTTGCAGCATTAGAAACCAGCACAGTTCCCTACCCAGGGCATTTCTTTGAGTGATAAAGCTGTTTGAAAATGGAATTGGGACTTTATGTTGTTATTTCACAGTGTCCAGTGATTTTCTAAGTTTATAGTTACATTTTGGAGATATTTATTTTTAAAAGCATCTTATTTATTTGTTAAATCTACACATCATTTTCTACCAAACAAAAGCAGAGCAAAGAGCAAGACTGTCTGAACTGGCATATAGGCAGAGTTAGTTACATGAATGTGGGTAAGATTTCTTCTGGATTCACCCAGTGAAAACTAAGTAGAATAATAATTTGCCACCTTTTCATTACTTTTCCTAGAATGGCTAAAAGAAATTCTGTATATGTAGAGAGCTGAAAATTCTTTCTGTAAGAAAGTTAATTCTAGTTCTTTTAAATATTTGGCAGCCATGCAAAATACATTATTTATTTCCAATGCAACCTCTTAGCAGGTATGGGCTCCAGCCCGGACCATCTGAATCAGACCCTTTGGGCAGTAGGGTCTAGAAATATATGTTTTAAAGAGCTCCGTGGTGATTTTCATTATCTGCCAACTTTGGGGAGTATTGAGAGGGTTTCTAGAAAAGAGCTATTCCTGGGGCTTAGATCGTTTTGGTAATTAAAAAGGTCAGGTCAGAACCATAGCCCTCCCCACGGCCCTTCTGCACTGCTCCCCTCCCACACATACACCATACTGTTGTAGATGTTGAGGAGCACAAACCTATGGACCAGAGAATATTCCATGCAGATGCCTCAGAGGCTGCATGTCCATTAACATGGGAGTCCTGAGCCACACATCCCCAAGGGAAGTGAATTTCCAGCAGTGCTGCCAAGCTGACTTACTGCTCAGAGTTGATTTTTACCCCTCTTAGCTGCTTCCCATCTCAATGTTTATACTGGATAGCATTAGTCCAACTGGCCCCCAGTTGATTTTATCCAGAACCCCCTTTCCCTGGAGTGCTCATAAGCAGTACCTGACAGCGGAACTCTTTTAAAAGGAGAAGCCTGTGTGCACATAATTCAAATTCTAGTTTCCAGTGATAACACTATTATGTATGATTGCAATTCTCTAAATTCCTCCAGCTTATTTCCTGCCACCAGAGTGACGAATGCCTTGAAGCGTTCCTGAGTTTCTGTGATGCACTGCCATGAAGTCCTGTAACATGTCTCACCGATGGTGTTGAGCTCAGGGTTGGCTTTAAGCGCTGGGCTGTTTCCAGACAGAGCAGCCTCTAGCACACCTCCCGCCTTGTGCTCGGCCGGTGAGATATGATAGCAAAAGGGCCCCAATTCCTTCCCTATCATGCTGTCATGGTTGGCAAACATGAGGATTTAGAGTAATTTTAGAAGATTACACATCTTTGTTTTGGAAAATGAGTTTAAATGTGTATGCATATATATCTGTATGAATATTTTATAAGTGCATTTTTGTGGTTACGTGTGCCTGGGTGCTATTACAGTACATGTGTACACTGGTATACTTTAAGATGCCAATTTTTTACTATTTTTGTATCTCAAAGAGCAGTATTATGGCTATTTCTATTTCTAGTAATCAGAAGGGAGCACGGTTACCACTTGTGGAGCTATAATTAACCCTTGAAATAATTTAAATGTTTCTGTCATTGAAAGTCATTATTCAAAGTTGGGAAGTAATGCCTAAAAATTCAGGGCTGATGGAGGATGTCGAGCGTGAGAATAGACTGGAGAACATCAGTCTTCTCTGTTTGTCCCACCATCATTCAGTCTGTGAGGTAATGTGACAACTCTGCCCAAGCCCTCAGTTACGCAAGAGGGGTGGGTCACGAAATAGTCAGAGAACTGGGTTGGAGTTTGCAGAAAGGAATCAGGACAAACGTTAGGCATTCTTTCTCTCCTTCCTGCTAGCGTCTCCAAGTTGTTTGTTGTCTTTTTTTTATCTTGTATTTCCCTAACTCCAGGGCAAAACATTTCCTTGTTAAATTTTTAAAAAACCTATTTTATATTAAAATATAAATACATATCACAATATTTATCATTGTAACCATTGTAAGTATAGTTGACCCTTGAACAACATGAAGATTAGAGGTGCTGACCCCCCAAACTTAACTACTAATAGCATGCTGTTGAAGGGGAGCCTTACTGATGACAAAAACAGTTGATTAGCACACATTTTGTATGTTATATGTATATATACTGGAGACTTACAATAAAGTAAGTTAGAGAAAAGAAAATGTTATGGAGAAAATCATAAGGAAGAGAAAACACATTTATAGTATTTATTGGAAAAAAACTGCTATAAGTGAACCCATGCAGTTTGAACCCATGTTGTTCAACGGTCAACTGTATACAATTCAGTGGCATTAAACTTTTGTACCTAATGGTGAATTTTGTGAGTCACCATGCTCAGTGTGGGTAGCTTATGTGGTTTGTGGGAGAGATTAATAAGGGTGTACTAGTGATTGCCCTGGAAGCCTCCGACTGTCCAACTTCCTCTAGCGGTTCCATAATGGTACTCACTCTTCAAAGCAAGGAACTTTTACTGTGGGAAGGTTACCTGTAAGGCTATGCCAGGTTGGGTGGGAGATAAAACATTGCAGACCCTCTCCAGTTCTTTAAGAGCTCTCTATCTGCTGGAGAGGAAAGCCAGACCAAAAAACTAATCATCGTAAAAAAAGCAATTGAAAAACAAAGTACTAAAAGGTAGAAATAGAAGGAGAATAAAGTCTAACTGAGGGAGATCAGGACATGAATAGAATATCTAAAGGAAGAAAAAGGTGGTCCTGGTATAACAGAGTAAAGAATAGTGCCCAATATATAGTAAATGCTCAATAATTACTTATTGAATGAATAAATGAATGAGGGCCAAATCTGAGCAAAGGACACGAACTGTGAAAGCGTAAAGGAACTCTGGAGAATGATGTGTAGTAGCTGGATGTGGTCAAGGTGAATAGTGGAAGGTAGTATCAGGATGAAAGACACAAAGTTAGAATCAGGTTAGGGAACGGTTGGCCCAAAAGAAGAAGTCTCACCAAATTCACATTAGAAGGAATAGAAGGAAGGGCCTTGAGGGAAAGGCTACAGATGGAAAGTCCAAGTCGATCCCACCCTTAAGAAGGCCCTCAGGCCACTGAGGTGAGAATGAATGGGGGTAGAGGTGAGGCTCGAGAATTAAGATGAAAATTTAGACCAGAGAAGAGATTCTAAGAACATACTTAGTGAGTCATAAAACAAAGAAAACGACACCGTGCATTTGACAAGCACAGACGAAAGGCCCACAAAGGTTGTTCCTGTTGCCACAGAGCAGCATGGAACAGTCCCTGTGTTGGTGGCTTCCATTCTCCTTTGAAAGATAGAAAGGTAAACGTGATTTGATGTTCTCTAAAAAGTGCTGTAATAGAGGTTATGCACTAAATGAAATGGTCTGTAGTGGAAGGAGAGATTAGGTAGTGTCACCGCTCTGGGGTCAGGAAAAACCTCCTAGACAGAAGACATTGAAACCTAGTCTTTGAAGTATAATGTAGAAGCTCCTCAGTCAGAGAAGAGGGGCGGGGCTTTCCAGGCAGAGGGTGCAGCACAGACAAAAAGGGGCCTGAAATTGCATGGCAAGTAAAGAAAGCATTGCTTCATACCCTAAGCAGCTGCTCACTAATCTACGCAGAAACACTAAGACCGCTGGAGATTAACCATCTGGGAGGACCTTCACAGCTGCTCTTTGAGAACCACCGTGTTAACGGACAAAGGGAAACCATGAGAAAGAGCAAACCTGGCCAAAACAATCGAAGGAGCTGGAACGTAGGACAGTGTTGTGCACCACTCATATGAGTGTTAGCTGGATTAATAACAAGTTTTTAGTCAACTTGATTCCTTACAAATGTAAATTGATCAATATTATTGCCATCTTATTCTTCTACACAACAGAAGTTAGCATTTTTCCTGACGGTCACATTTTTGCATTTACCCAGTAAGCTTGAATACACGCCTCATCACTCCACTCTCTCGGAGGCCTGTGATAAACCTAAGCAGCAACAGGAATTCTGCCAGGAGGGCAGCCTGATGCTGTGGGGCTGATAAGCATTTGCTCCTGTTTACTGACAGTCGGGCTGGTTCCAAACCCATCTTTCCAGGCCGGCATGCTTACTTAGTAATTAAACTGAAGCTTTAATATGACTTAAAATATTTTAATGTGATAATGCCCTGAGGGTCCACAGCAAAGTTTGGTTTAATAAATTTAATTACTAATTAAGACACCCTCAATTTCAACCTTCATTAGGTTAATTTTTTAATGAGTTTCAGAATGTCTCTCAGGACATTTTTCTCTAGATGTGATGAGAAACACACATGCACACACATGTACCAGGTGTGGGTTTTAATATTTGACTTGCCGGGCACAAACTGTGCACTTGGGAAAAATCACTGAACCTCTCTGGGCTGCTTTTTCCATATCTATAAAGGAAATAGTTCAGACAAAGTTTTCAAAGTTCCCTCCAGTTTTTAAGGCAATGGTTGAATGGCTGTTCTCAGTACCTTCCCTTTAGGGAGGCAGAGGGCACAAAACTATACGAAGTACATCGTGTGTGTACATGTGTGCGCATAAGTGAACTTCAAAGAATCTGGTGGCTGTGTGCAAGTAGTAGTAATAGAATGGAGTGTGTTATCAGTGTGCAGAAAGATTCCTTGAAATATATATATATTATTAACTGACCAATGTACAAATAAAATTTGGAGACAATCTGGAATTATCAAGATGTGTTCATTTTCCGCAAACTATTTAACCTCTCTGCTTCTAAAGGCTGAATTGTTTCCCCTCCAGGAGCTATATCTTGGAAGACCCACCAGCGATTGGTGAATAAGACTAGCTCTGACCAACCTGCTTCCCTTCAGTAGGGATCTCAGGAGAAAGCAAGTCCCCAGCCTGTCCTTTTCCCTGACTTTCTCCTCCTGTCCCCATGTCTGGCATATCACACTGCAGGGAATCTATCTTCATGGGGGAAGATTGAGAGAATTTCAGAGAAAGGGAAAGAGAAAAATTAAAATATTAACTACTTCCCTGCTATAACCAAATGGTCCTTCTCCCCAGAAGGACTTGGGGACTAAGGATTTTTTCCTCTTCCATAGGAAGACACCACACACACATACACACACACACAGACACACACACACACACCCATGTGCACGCGATAGAACAAAATGCTGATTCCGATCCACTTAGCACCTACAAAAATAATTGGTGCTTAAAAAAACAACTACTTTATAATCTGTTTAAGATCCTAGTCAGAATAAGCATTTGTTTTTACCCTGAGCAGGAGTTTGAGGGAGTCTGATCAGAGGAAAAACAAGGTCCAAGGTCCCAATTGTCTGATTCAGGTCAGCCAGATGTTGGCCGTCCAAGCCCACGACAAATCTGCCTTTCACTTCCTTTGTGACCTTACTCCCTCCCCTGGAATATTTAACTCATCTTTAAGAATAAGTGGGCTTGCTCTCTAGCTTCTTCAAAGCTGGATCTTTCCAGAATGGCAACATTATTTTCACTTAAAGGCCATTGAATTTCTAGAAACATCCACATTTAAATATTAGAATAAAAACACATTACAAAGTAAAGTGAAAAATTGTACTCTGCTCCAAAGCATGGAAAATTAGGACTTGACTGTTTGGGAAAGTTCCTGCTGTGTCAAAATCTGTTGAAAGCATGCCTGTTTTCATTTTTACTATTCATAAGGGCCTCAGCAACAATTTTGGGGTCATAGTTATGATATTTAAAACCACTGGCCAGTTAATGCTAAGACTCTTAAGTCATGATTATTCACTGAAGTTAGCTGGTCTTTTACAATGCTCAGAACAGGATAACAAATGTTACCAAAAAATTCTAGAAACATATAGGATGATTTTTGTCCTACATATCAATAATAGGAACTACGGTGACAATGGAAAATTCGGACTCAATTAGGAACTTCTAATATCTATATTACATCTTTTTTAGAGTTTATTTTATTGATTATGCTATCACAATTGTCCAATTTGTTTTCCTCCCCTTTATTCCTCTTCGTCCTGTACCCTCTCACCCTCCAGCATTCCCCCCACAACTTAGTTTATGTCCATGGGTCATACATATAAGTTCTTTGGCTTCTTCATTTCCTATACTATTCTTAACCTCCCCTTGTCTATTTTATGCCTACCAATTATATTACATCTTTTAAAAAATCTCTAAAAATAAATTCTATGTATGAACAATTATGGTTTAGTGTGATCACTTGCTACTTTTATAGGATTGTCCTGTAAGACATGATTCATATTTCTGCATTCGAACAAGATGCTCCCCTACCCTGTATCCTCTGAAACGAAAAATGCAATGATTTAATATTCCAAGATGGCTTCCTTTTTTTTTTTTAAGTAGAAAACCCTCCTGCTGGGCTTGTGACTTTGTTTCTACCCAGATGCCCCAATTTGGAATAGAATCTGAGAATCCAGGTTTTTGGAGTACCAGAGAACCCAGAACCCAATAATTGTACTAATTTTTAAAGCATAATCAGGAAATAGGAGACTTTCTGATGCCCAGCATTTTTCTTTCTTGTTGCTTCCTAATAGCCCCTCTCTTGCAGGTTTCTTCTTCTTCACCCTTTTCCTCCTACTGCTTATAACTTTTGCCAGCTGGCACTCACTGACCCTACTGGGCATCAGTTTAAACTAACACAGGGGCTAAAAAGCCTGCCAACTCCTGCCTGTGCAGAACCTGGAGGCAGGAAGAATCTTGCTTGTGCTTTGTTGGACTTGATTTATATACAGGTGCTGCTCTTTTGCTATGCGAAGCATGTCTGAATTAAGCATGCAGGCATGATCCATCCAAGATTCACATTTTTGTTATCACTTAACACGGAGGAACTCCTGGCCATTCTTCAGCAAATGAGTACAACAAGGTTGATCCTGCACAACAGCCTATCACACACAGTGTTGTCCCTGTATGGTTGTGATGGGAAGGTAGAAACCACAGTAAACACCCCTAAAACCAGTTAGATTTTCCCTTCCTTCTTGGTAGGATGTTTGTAGATGTAGCCATGGCAATAAACACAGAATAGCTGGCTGGAAAGGTTAGAAGCAACTTTAGAAATCCTCGGTACCAGCAGTTTCCAAACATAGTTCGTGCACATCGAGTCGCTTGTGGTGCCTTTTAAACAGTTGGATTCTCAGACCCTAAACCAAGGTCTTCCAAAACACAATCTATAGAATTAGGACCCTAAAAAAACCCTGTTTCAAGTACACATCTTACAGACACTCAGGTCTCAGACCCTCTGCGAATCCAATCCACAGTGACCCACCTCTTGTTCTTTGGGGGAGCAGATGATCTTGAAGAGCGAGCACAGTGGCTTCCAAAGAGGGTCAGGACTGAAGGCAAAGTTAGAAAATCAGATCTCTAAAACTAAACCGGTGATTTCTCCAGGTGTCATTGCCGGTGCAGGAGACACTTACACTGTAAGGAGCCTCGGTTTGAAACCAAGGGAGACTGGAGACTGGAGACTGAAGGTTGTTCAAATAACCTTCCTCCTGGAGAATGAAGCCCAGTGGCCAGAGCACAGAGTTGACACTGGATCATCGGCCCACTCTGCCAGAGCCCCCACCCCCACCCCCGATTTCCCAGGCCCAATTAATTATCCTCCCACTATAGTCCCTTGAGACCCTAATCAAATGCCTCTAACATATGGCACATGTCACAGTGTATCAAATCAATAACTGTCTATTTACATGTCTCCCCCCCACCCTGTAAACTCTATCTAAGGTATCTGTTTTCACTATATATAACTTTTCCTATAAGGTATCTGCTATTACCAAGCACTCGATATTTGCTGAATGAATGAGCTTGTATTTTACATAATTCCAACTTGGTTGGAATTTTTTTCTGCAGGATTCCAAGTACGTTTATTTTGAAAAGCAGCCTATGTGCTTCACAATTTAAAACACTGTCTCACCTGAGAATAGGAAATAACATTCACAAAGGTGAGGCCCACCTGCCAAATCCAGATGACCTGTTTTTGTGAGTAGAGTCTTACTAGAAATTGTTATTATTGTGTTGTGCTTTCATGATAAAATGGTAGAACTGATTGTCACAACAGAGACACAGACTGCACGGCTCACACAGGCAAAAATATTAACATCTGGCCCTTTACAGAAATGTCTGCCTGCTCTTGACCTAAAATTGTATAGACCTGACTGTGTGACACTGGACACATTACTTAGCCTCTCTAAGTCTCGGTTTTCTCATCTGGATAGTGGGGATAATAATGGCATTCCATCTTATAGGGTTGTTGTTTGGAATAAATGAGATAATCCTCGTATACCCAGATGTAGTAGGTATTCAGTAAATATTAGCTGTTGTTTTAGGACTTTTAAAAGGGGACTTGCCTATATTCCTTACTGTCCTTTTTCTGCTATTCCTCACTTAAAAAACTAATAAAGCCAGAACATTCTTTAGCTTTAATGGAGGCATTGCCATTTGAAAGAATTTTAGGTTCGACCCCTTTTTGATGATAAACTGCTTGGCTCCTCAGAACAAAGACTCTAAAAATTTTTTTAAATTTTTTTATTTATTGATTTTAGAGAGGGAGAGGTAGGGAGAGAGAAAGATGCATTGATTTGTTGTTTCATTTACTTAGGCATTCATTTGTTGCTTCTTGTACACACCCTACCCTAGGATCGAACCTGCAACCTTGGTGTATCAGGACGACTCTCTAACCAATGGAGCTACCTGGCCAGAGCTAAAAAATTCTTTAATTATATAAAAATCCAAGGCAAGATCTTTGGGCATTTAATAAACTGCTTTGATATGAGATGTTTGGTTTGCACAAGCTTCTATCGTAACGGACAGAAGTGGGGTTTGACTTCCCCTGCACTTACCCCCTACTCTGAGATCTGTCTCATACATTACTCCATTGCCTCTAAAACCAAACACCCACAGCACTTCTATTAAATTTCTTTCAAAAATGTGGAGGCCTGGGTGGAGCACTAAATATTTCAAATGTTTTTTTCCCCCAGCTAGAAAGGTCTGACTGATAAATAAGAGACCTAGCCAAGAATCTCCAAAGGCATCTTTTACTTAACTTGTAACCCTCATTTCTGGAAAGCCTGCTGACCACTCTTGTTAAAATAAATTGCTTAAGCCCTTTAATCAGATAGATGTCCTGCAGAGTGGATTGTAGCTTATGCAAAGGAGGACAGCTCTCTGACTCATCTAACATCTTATTTATTAGTTTCTCTTTCTGATCCTGGAGCTTAAAAGAAATTTCAGTTTTTCCTTTAGTATTCAAGATTTCCAAGGTCTTGGCATTGACCAAGTCTCTGCCCTACAGCAACTAAAGCAGTTGGCAACTCCTACCTCGACTGCGTTCAGGACTCACCTCCCCCTCTGAGGAGTTACCTGCTGGGGCGCTGGGTCTAGATGCCCATTGCAATGGGAATTTACAGTGTTTGCCAATGTACAAATCTGGGCTCTGAAAGTGTAGTTTGGATATTCACATTTTGGATTTGAATCTACCTGGATTTAAGAAATTTCTTTTGAAATTTTACCCTGAACCACAAGGAATAAGCTCAGTTTGCTCTTGTGTCATCAGTTCAGGTTCTTTGAGAGGCCATCACTAAGAAAGAATTAGACATGCCTGAAATTTACTAGGGGCAAGTCCATAAAGGGGGCATGAGACTAGGAGTAGGAAGGAAGAGCCTTCAGACTGCAATGCAGGGCTAACAAGTGAACAGAGCCCTGGCTGGTGTGTTTCAGGGGATTGAGCGCGGGCCTGTGCACCAATGGTTGCTGGTTCAATTCCCAGTCAGGGCATATACTTGGGTTGCAGGCCAGGCCCCCAGTAGGGGGCATGTGAGAAGCAACCACATATTGATGTTTCTCTCCCTCTCTTTCTCTCTCCCTTCGCCTCTCTAAAAAAATTAATCAAACAAAATTTAAAAATAAGCAAATAGAGAGAAGGGGAGGGAGAATTGGGTAGAAAGAACCTCAGACTGCAGCACAACTCCACAGAAATCTCTGCCAGACCAGTGGAGAGCCCCAGAGCTAAAACTGTCCATCACAGGAGTCTTATGTTGGGCCAGAATGACCCAGCTCTAGTGACCCAGCTCTCCTACCACACCATCTCAGTCATTGGCTGGTCCCAGACTGGGAAGACCGTGGGCTCGGAGTGAAAGCTGGGGCGTATCTGAAGGCGCGGTAGTTGGAGGATGTACTACGCTTTGTGCATCTGGTCCCCTTGAAAGGAGATCTGAGAAGCACACTTCCATGGGTACCTCTGTCCAACCTTTACACCTCACAGATCCACTTTTCCACACAAGCTCAAAGTGCAGCTCTTCCATGATCCTCATAGCAGAACTTAGGATCTCTAGTTCCATCTCTGCAGTTAATCTTAGAGTCAAAACCGACCCTCTTCTCTACTATCCATTCTAAATTCACCTTATCCTCAACCTTTATTTCAAAAGATATAGTTGACTCTCCTGCTGGTCGAACCCAAACCCTAATTCCTAAGGGGTGTTCATATCCTCCCAGCACCTGTTCACAGTTACAGTCAGATAACAGATGTCCAAAGGGTGCCCAAGTAGATAGTGTGAGTTCCACATGTGCTCATTCTATCCCCATTGTGTAAAAGTGTCTCTTGTGCAGGGTAGGGTCAACTATTCCTGATTTTACTTTTTGTCTGCTAGTCTCTGGGCGCAGGGGTTTCAAAGTGTTCAGGTCAGGGTTGTACCTTGTAATTCAATGGGACTCTTTGCTCTGTCCCCTGGCAAGAGGGTATTTCCTTTGAGGACGAAGACTTCTAACCCTGCAGAGACCAGAATTACCTGAATGGGTCTTTGGGAGTAATAGTAAGTGAGACGGACTCCTGTTTCCACATATGTGTTCTTCTGAGAGGGGCTATTGTCTCATAAAGAGGTCTTTAAAAGGTTCTGTGTTCCGAAGGATGGCACTCCCTCCAGTAGGGTATTGTCACCATATTAGCATTTTACCTGTACCTTCAGCAGGCCATTCTAGTGGTCTAATGGGCCACTGCTACTGGCTATTGTCAAAAAATCTGTTGTGGAAGGCAGTTTTCAAGGTGGCTCCTGATGGTGTCTACCCAGTATTCATGCCCTTATGCAATCTCCTCCCCTTGAGTGTGAGTTGGACCTCTTGACTTACTGCTAACAAATGGAACACAACAAAAATAATGAGATATCACTCTTGGGATTAGTTGCAAAAAAGACTGGCTTCTACTAGGCTCGCCCTCTCTGATTCTCTTATTTACTCACTCTCATGGAAGCCAGCGGTCATGTTGTGAGTTATCTTACAGAGAGGCCTGTGTAGCAACCAACGGAGGCCCTAAGCCTATGAGTGAGCCTGGTCACAGATCCTCCCCTCAGTCAAGCCTGGAGATGACTCCAGCTTGACTCGCATCTTGGTTGCATTCTTGTGAGACACCCTGAGCCAGAAGATCTAGCCAAGCTACACCCAAATTTCTGACCCACGGTGACTGTGAGATATATATTGTTTTATGCTGTTAAGCTTTAAGGTGATTTATAATGCTGCAATTGATAATACACATTATTATCTTGAGCCACTTCTTCACAAAGTAGACATTCAGATATGATGCTCTTAGCTGCGCTCAGTAGGAAATTTTCTTTCTTCACTCCCTTTTAAGTCCATACTAGAGGGTGGCTATGTAACGTAGCTGCTGTCCATTTTTGGCTTGCTCCCATATGCAAAGCCAACCCATTTATAAGTCGAGCTCAAGCAGTTTTCTTCTGTTTAAGCTGGTCACACAGGGAACCCCATGCCCACCCCAGCCCCCACAATTGGCATAGGTAGGTACAAGTTGAGAAAGAGATGCTGGTGTAAAGAGTGGTGGGTGACATGGAAGTCTGAATTATTTGCTCCTGAAATTTACTTGTGCCCTGTGGTGCTGCTTGGGCTCAGTCCTGGATGTACCAGTTCCGTCTTTTACTGCTGGATCTGTCTTACTTTATGACTTGATGCACCTAAAATAACCCAACTCATAAATGGGTAGTTCTGGGTACTTGGTGCCCATGATCACACATTTCATCATGTCTACCAAGGCTCAGAAAGACATCAAGAGCAATTTCTCAAACAGTGCATAATGGTTAGCTGCAGATGGCATAGCCATGCTCAGAACTCCAGGGACCTGCATAATAGTTCTCCCACTAGGACTTACCATAAACTCTGCTTTCCCACCACTGACAACTTGACTGGCAAAGGTCTGCTGGGACTTACGGCCCAAGCAGCCTGGCTGCCTGTATTAAACCTGTGGCAGAGCCCTTTCCTGCTCTGGGCCCCATTTAAAGCTGGAAGTCTTCCATGGCGCTGGTATATGGACTGGCACAATGTTGCTGGGTAAAGAATTTCTTACTTCCAGAACCTCAAAGGCTTAGCAGGCATGGTACTTCCTGTTTTGCAGCAGAAGTAATGTAAGATGCAGTGATGATGTGTCTTTCACCTTGGAGGCATATCCCGGCACACCCCTGACTGCCAGACTCTGAAAACTTCATTAATGTGGCAGATCCCCGAATCTTTATAGGGCTTGTTTCCCACCCTCTGAAGTGCATGTACCCTACAAAGGTCTCCAGCATGCTAACTACTTCTTGTTTTTGCTGCCTGATCAGCATGATGTTATCAATATAATAATGTTCTGAGGGAAGTCCAGCTCTGTTTTTTGGCTTATACTATGATGACTTGAATAGTTAACATAGCCCTGGAGCAAAAAGCTGTAGTTTGTTGTTCATCCCCTTGACTTTCTCCATCTCCAACTTCCATGTCTGTTGCTTTCAGTTTTAAACTTCAGGATAAGAGAAATGACTCCCAATGGGATTTATGGGCTCAGTGGATCCACTGTAAACTGAGCTTCAGCCAGGACTCTAATTATATGCTCATGCGCCTACTATTACTTATTCATTTGTTCATTTTACATCTCCCCAACTAGAATGTGAGCTCTTGGAGAGCCATAACTTTGTAGGTTTTAGCCTCTGCTGTATCTCCAGCACCTTCAACAGTAGTAAGCACACAATGATTGAGTAGCTCAATTGCATTAATTTGAATTACTTTAATTATGAGTAAGATTGTGTTTCTTGTTCTGTAAACTGCCTTTTCCTCACCATCATCATTATCATTAAAAGTATAACAATACTTTTACAGTTATAGCAATAGTAATGATAATTTTTGCTCCTTCTGTTCCTGGACATGAGTAGTTGCCATCTCAGAGCAGAAAAAAGGGCTGATCCAATCTTGACAATTTAATTGCCTAAGGGTGAACTTGGAAGTGGTCTGGATTATCTTGGAGAGTGTGAATATATCCTAACCTCTTGTGTTCCTTTAGTATCCTGTTGTCTGCTGTAAGGAGGCACTTATGCTGTATTATAATTGTCATTTTACTTGTCTATTACTTCCTGTAGATTAGAGTCCTTAAAAGAAAGAACTTTTCATCATATACAACAGGTCCTATCATAATGCCTGACAAAGAGTGGGAAATTGAGCAAATGTTCATGAATATATGAATCAAGTCAGCCTGCCAGGGCTAAAAAGCAAACAAGTTTAAGCTAGATAAAAACAGGGATTTTCTGAGCTTCACTCTAAAGTGGTGATTTTCAACCTTTTTCATCTCATGGCACACATAAACCAATTACTAAAATTCTGTGGCACACCAAAAAATATATTTTTGCCCATCTGACAAAAAAAAGATGTAATTTTGATTCACACCGGACAGCTATTGTGGTATTGATTGTTGTCATGTCATTTTTTATTTGACAGTTTCAGGGAAAACGTCAGTGGCCCTGACTAAATAGTCAGGTATTGCATGTTTTAAAAATTCTTTCGGCACACCTATTGGAAATCTCTGCTCAAAAGTGATGTTCCATATTCGAGCACCAACATGGCAAATGATTCAGCTGTCTAACTGGATCCAGGCCAGAACTGGACTTAACTCTGGGAGTTTTGTAAAGGAAGTTTCTCTGGACTTTTTACCCCAGGGCATTCATTGCTCTGTGGGATATGTGAGGAAATTTTTTAAGTCTTTAGAAATAAACATTGCCTCAAAATAGAAAAAAAAGCGGGGGGGAGATTGTACTCTGTTGAGAGACTTAAAACTTACTGCATTCTGAAAAAAATCTAATATTCTTACATATGTATATGTACCTGCATTTATATTCCTATTGTATAAGTACCTATGTATGCACATATATACACATGCATACATTTCATAAAGAGGTGTTATTGCCCTGGCTGGTGTGGCTTAGTGGATTGAGTGCAGGCCTGTGAACCAAAGGGTGACTGGTTTGATTCCCAGTCAGGGCACATGCCTGGGTTGCAAGCCAGGTCCCCATGTCGGGGATGCACAAGAGGCAACCATACATTGATGTTTCTCTCCATCTCTTTTTCCTTCCCCTCTCTATCTCCGAAAATAAACAAATAAAATCTTTAAAGAAAAGAATCTTTAAAAAACATAAAAAAAGAGTTATTATTAAAGTCTAGTTTGGCGTCGCAGAAAAATACAAAGAGAAAAATAGATGTAAATGGCTCAGGGATTTGTCTATACTTCACCTTTGAAAGATGATCATTTGATAGTTTAAGTAGACTTAATTAAATATGCTAGTGTGTTCAAACATTCAACTAATACCTACAATATTTATTGTACACATACTATATCTCAAGTGTTATTGTAGGCACTTGGCATATGTTAAACAGAGAAGGGAAGAGAGAGACAGAGAGAGAGAGAGAGAGAGAGAGAGAGAGAGAGAGAGGCCCTGTCTATGAGAAACCTAAAATAAACATAATAAAATTATATAGTATGTTAGATGGCGATAAGTGCTACGGGGAAAAATGAATCAAGACAAAGCAGGTCATGAGTGTGTCAGGATGCATGTGGGGTGGGGGAAGGAGTGGCAGCCGCTGGGGAAGGCGGGAGCTGGCAGAGTTAGATGGGATGACCAGAGTAAGTCCACTAAGAAGGTGAGATTTGAACAAAAATGGAAGGAAGGGAAAGGAATTAGTAAAGCGAATATCTTTGAAATTAACATATCAAATACTATCTATAAGTCTTATTATATAATACAAATATTTAATTAAACTAAAAATTTTTATGGTCATATTCAACATGAATATCTGAGTGAAGATAGAATTTTTAAAAATCAAAGTATTGAATAGTTATATTTCATAAAATTCATTAATTATCTTTCCTCTTGGTGAGAAGTAGCCTATGTTTAACTGAAGCTTATATGGTATAAAAATAATTGAGGGCTAGAGAAAGGGGGAAAATAGAACAAATATTAAAATTGCCAAATAAATGCAATTATTTCATCTATTAGCTTGTTTAAGGTCTCTTATTACACAATGGAGACTGAGGCAGTTCAAAGCAGTGCAATTGTAATAAATCTTTATGGGGGTGGCATTCGCTATTGGCTACATCTAGGATTAAGGCTTTTGCATGGATTATTGCATATAATTATTTCAAATAATACTTATGTTATAAGTGAGAAAACTGAGTCTTGGAGAGGTTATGTTATTTACCCAAAGTCCCAGAGTTGGCAAGCAGCCAGTTCTGGATATAATTCCAGATTTGTTAGGCATCAGAATCCAATCCACCATCTCACTCTTTTAACTCTTTCCACTGCACTTTACTGTTACACTCGTGCTGTGATGGGAGACAACATATGAGTTAAAACTTCAGAGGAGCAGAGGAGACATGTAAATGAGATTTAACAATCATTGCACTTTTACTGGTCCCAGAACTGAAAAATGGGTTACTCAGGGGCAGTAAGGCTATAATCCACATTCAGCCTGTGACACGACAGCCTTTGGAAACAAAGGCTGCGCAACTACATCTTAAGTGAGAACACACCAATAAGCGCTTTCCAGGATTCGGGATTACTAACACACCTGCCAAAGATCTAAGGCAGTTCCAGTCCTATACTTTAGCAGCCCGTATTAGTTTTAGGTTCCACTGCAGAAAAATCAGAGAAAAAAAAATGCTGAACAGGCAACTGGCTTATTTTGAAACTATGGAAGTAATTTTGACTCAAGACACAGTGTTGCATAAACAAGCATGAACAAAGCCCCGAGGAAGGCGTGATGGGGTAGTGGAAAGACTCCTGAACTGAGCACAGAAGATCTGAGCTCTTGTCCTGGCTCTACCATTGACCCATGTGACCTTGGCCAAGTCAGTTCACCTCTATGAACTTTGGTTTCCTTGTACGTATGATGCTTAGTGCTAAAGCTTAAATGGCAATGAGTGTATTTCCTCCAGGGACTACTGAGTGATTGCCACAAAAAATTTATCTGTGTGTATGTCTCCAGAACCAGAAAGTGTGATTCGGGAGGCTTAAAATGGGAAATTCTAGTGCTGGGGAGGCAATGAATACTAAGAGGTAAGTTATCAAGAATTTAGTACGGACTGGCTAACAGGTACTCCACTGTATCCAAAGAGTCCCCTTTGAACCAGTGGAAATGAGTTGGTTCTCCCAGCCCCTGCGTGTCCTATGCCCTGAACCCCACTACAATGCAGATGAAAAGAAGCAACGGCCCCAACACTAAGGGTTTATTTTAGTGCGTGCAATCATGGAGGAGAGAAGAGTTAGGGGAAAAAAAGACATGAGACAAGGAGGTATTGTTAGCTCTTAGGTTGGTGCAGTAATCACAATATTCAGGATAAGTTAGCTCCTCTCTGTCAGGAAGGGAGAGAGACTCAGACACCCATTCAAAGCTCTGATAATTTCCCAGCATATTTTGGAGGTGAGAGAATATCAACTCCGTCAAGAGTACTTTCTGGAGTAGCATGGGCTTCAGGAGTTCCTCGTCTCTGTGGCCCAGGAATGAGCATGTCTAACGACAGTTAGCAGTGTTCATTTAGTGCCTGGCTTTTGAGCCTGGCTGACCCCCTGCCCTGGACATGTCAGCCAATTTGCCCATCATTCCCTACTTCCCTGCTAGCTTTACCTTAGAAGGGCCAGTCCTTTCTCTCATTCCAATTGCCTGAACTCTGAGTAGGTTTCAGTTTCTTTTAATCAAAAGCAGCTTGGCCAGAAAGAATACCACCATGTGCCTTCCTGCTGGCTCATAAAATAGGCCAGAAACAAGAGCAGTGTTTCTCCCCAGTCTTCTTACAGCCACATTCCTGGTTCTGTGCCAGTCCTGTGACAGCTGCTGGAGTGGAGGGCTACAGGCTCTCCCCCTGGGTTTTCAGACTTCAGTCTCACAGGCCACTCTCCTGATTTTGGTGTCTCCCATTATCTCTGGCGATGTGGCCCCTGTCCCTGCAGAACCCACAAAGGCAATCAGCTACCCCCACTCTTGAAGCAAGGGGTTCACACAGTCAGCATCAGGTCTAAGGAAAAGTCACTGGGTTTGGGGAGCAGGCAGCAGTGACAAGTAGGGGAGATCCCAAATGTGTGATGAAAGCAGCGTGGTAGCTCCCAATAAATTGATGATAAATTGATGAAATTGGATAACAACACCCCACAGAGGGGTGATCAGGGCATTCTAAGCAATAAATGATCATTTGTTTCTTGGAGTTTCTTCAGATCTGAGTGGCTGCCCCTATTTTCCACATTCCCTCCCAAGACATGCCCATGGAATAAGTTTGCTGGAAAGGGTAGTCTGAGCCAGAGCTGCCAATATTCAAGTGTCAGGCTTTACCTTCTCAGGAGAAAACTGAAATTGGAGGGGTTAAAAATATCTTATCCACACAGCTTCTGGAGTTGGGCCAGAGCCAGGAAGGAGGCAGGGCCCTCAGGAATGCCACGTCATCCCTGCCACTATAGCTTATGGATTCACAGGGCTCTCACAGCTCACAGGGAAGCCAGACCTGGCCCATAATGCCAAGGCAGGAAGGGAGAACCAAGGCAGGAAAGGGGATATCATATGGTGGGTCAGAGGTCGGATCAACCGAGGTGTTGATACTGATGCAGGAAAGACCAAATGGGAGTTGGCCAGGGATGGGGTAAGTCTGAGGAGTGGAATAGGGTTTATTAAGATGAAACTGGCAAACTGCCACAGCCTTCAGTGCACATTTAGTACACTCCCTTAATATCCTGAAGCAAGCCCTTGAAGTGTTAGTTTCTTATTGGACTTGCAGCACATGGGAACAGAGAGAGCCCTGAGCCGAAGTGAGAGGGACTCACCAGAGTCAGCAGCGAAGCTAGAGGAGAGATGGCCACCCAGAGAGCAGCTGACAGTAAGAGACTAAGACCAAGACCAAGAGAAGGCTTAAAAAATACTGCCCACTTCATAGCTGTCAAAGTCAAAGGGGCAAGTAAAAGTCAAAGGGACAAGTAACATAGGAAAACAGCTTAAGGGAATGACCTCGCTGGCCTCTGGCAGACACTAAGAGTGGGATGGGATGGCAGATTGTTGGGATAGAGGATTGTGAGATATAAAGCTAAACCTTCCAGGAAAGTCTATGCAAAAGGAAATGGAGAAGATGGCCCAGTCCCAGGTAATAGGACAGGCAGGCGTGCTGCAGGGGAAGCAGATACTAGGTGGTGGGGTATACGGTGGGATTCCCAAGTGAACTCAAAAACCTAAGGGAAGTAATTGGAAGAAGGAAGCTCTAGAGAGGCACCCAGGGGTGTTCAGAGAGAACCATTGCCCAAAGACACTGAAGCACCTGGGTCTTATTTCAGCCTGAGAGCCAAAAACCATTTCCAGACCTACATTGACTAATAGTGCAAGGGCTACTGACATTCTCCTCCAACCAGAAACTTCTCAGGCTTGGGGTGGAAGGGATAGGCTTTGGATGTCTGGGTACCAGTTACAAACTGGGAGCTGAGGTGAGGATCAGTACAGAACCTAGTTAAGAAAGACTGAGATGGGAACTAGCAAGAACACCTGAGGCTTAATGTGACTTTTGCTAACTCATGGGAGAAAGAAATCAAGGGCTGTTGTGGTAGATGGCCATTCTAACATGCCACTGTCAAGGTTGTGAGTAGGTGTATTCTTTCTGGATACCAACTTAGCAACATGTAGAAATGTCAATAAAAACGTGCCCTTGATTTTTAAAAAAATCCCACTTCTAGGGATGTAATCTAAGGAAATAATGATTGGTGTGAACTCAGTTCTATGTACAAAGAAGCTCACCATCATGGTATTCATACCCAAGGAAAATTGGAAGCAATGAAAATGTTCAATGGCAGAGAAGTGAACTGGCTAAAGTAAGGAACTTCTGGCAAATGAACTATTTATATGGTCACACTAAGTCATGCTATTGAGAAATTCTACATGGCATGGGAAACTCCTTATGCTGTAAACTGCTAAATAATTAAAACAAACAGAAGCAGAAATTAGCACATGTAGTTCTGTGAAAAACTGAAATAAATCTACAAACAAAAAAAAAGGTTGAAAGGAGGAATACTAAGACATTAATAATTACTATTTTGGAACTTCCAGCCAAGATGGAGGCATAGGTAGACACACTGTGCCTCCTTGCACAACCAAAATTAAGGACAACAAAAATTTAGAGATAAAAATTAACCAGAACTGACAGAAAATTGAACTGTACAGAAGTCAGACAACCATTCATCCAGACCGGTAAGAGGGGCAGAATCGGTGGCCAGCAGAGAGGGGTCGAGGCAGGAAAATGCTCTGGCTAGCAGATGTGGGTGCACAGGCAGCGGCTGGCAGACCCCAGGCGCATGGGGTGGCAATGGGCAGACCCAGTGAGGCGAGCAAGGTGGCTGGCTAACCGTGGTCACATATTTACGTGCAGAAAGCGGTCACATATTTGCATGCAGATAAACCAGGCGAAAATGGGAAGAGAGACAGATTCCGCAACCCAGGGCCCCAGCACCAGGAAATAAAGCCTAAAAGCACCGATTGAAAACACTTGTGGGGGTTGAGGTGCCAGGAGACTCCCAGGCTCACAGGAGAGTTCGTTGGAGAGACCCACAGGGGCCTAGAATGTACACAAGCCCACCCACCCAGAAACCAGAACCAGAAGGGCCCAATTTGCTTCTGGGAAGTGGCGGAAGGGACTGAAATCCAGCAGAGAGTGGAGCAAGTACCATTGTTCCCTCTCTGATCCTGTCCCCACTTACAGAGTCACAACCCAGCGACTGGGCTGCTCCACCCTGGGGAACATCTAAGGCTCCCACCCTCATACATAACAGGTGCAACCAGATCAAAGAAAGAGAAAGAGAAAGAAAGAAAGAAAGAAAGAAAGAAAGAAAGAAAGAAAGAAAGAAAGAAAGAAAGAAAGAAAGAAATGGCCTAAGCAGAAGAACAGATCAAAGCCTCAGAGCCAATACATCTAAACAACAAGAGGTGGCCAACCTATCACATGCACAGTTTAAAGCACTGGTGATCAGGGTGCTCACAGAATTGGTTGATTTTGGTCACAAATTAGGTGAAAAAATGAAGGCTACGCTAAGTGAAATGAAGGAAAATGCACAGGGAACCAATAGTTATGGGAAGAAAACTGGGACTCAAAATAATGGAGTGGACCAAAAGGAAGAAAGAAACAACCAAACAGAAAAGAATGAAGAAATAAGAATTCAAAAAAATGAGGAGAGGCTTAGGAACCTCCAGGACATCTTTAAATGTCCCAACATCCGAATTATAGGGGTACCAGAAGGGGAAGAGGAAGAGCAACAAGTGGAAAAGTTATTTGAACAAATAATAAAGGAGAACTTCCCCAATCTGGCAAAGGAAGTAGACTTCCAGGAAGTCCAGGAAGCTCAGAGAGTCCCAAAGAAGTTGGACCCAAGGAGGAACACACCAAGGCACATCATAATTACATTCGCCAAGATTCAAATGAAGGAGAGAATTCTAGAAGCAGCAAGAGATAAGGGGACAGTCACCTACAGAAGAGTTCCCATCAGACTGTCAGCTGATTTCTCAAAAGAGACCTTTCAGGCAAGAAGGGGCTGGAAAGAAGTATTCCAAGTCATGAAAGGCAAGGACCTACATCCAAGATTGCTCTATCCAGCAAAGCTGTCATTTAGAGTGGAAGGGCAGATAAAGTGCTTCTCAGATAAGGTCAAGTTAAAGGAGCTCATCATCACCAAGCCCTTATTATATGAAATGTTAAAGGGATTTATCTAAGAAAAAGAAGATAAAAAATATGAACAGTAAAAAGACAGCAAACTCACAGTTATTGGCAACCACACCTAAAACAAAGGCAAAGTAAGCCAACAGCTAGAACAGTAATAGAACCACAGAAATGGAGATCATATGGAGGGTTAGCAACAGGGGCGTGGGAGGAGCAGAGAGGGGGAAAAGGTACAGAGAATAAGTAGCATAGACAGTGGGTAGAAAATAGGGGGAGGGCAAGAATGGTGTGGGAAATGTAGAAGCTTAAGAACTTATGACACATGGACATAAACTAAAGGGGGGAATGTGGGTGGGAGGGGGTGTGAAGGGTGGAGGGGAATGAAGGGGGAGAAATGGGACAACTGTAATAGCATAATCAATAAAATATATTAAAAATAATAATTACTATTTTGGATAGTGATATTATAGGTTATTTAAAAATTCTTACTAATTTAAAAAATGAGCCCATATATTACAGACAGAAAACATAAGCATGCTGTGTACGCCCAAAGGGAGTTGGGGCAGGGTAAAATTTATTACATTGATGTGTCTGCCTCCTTACGGGACACTGCACAATTGGCCTCAAAATTACACATGTGCCCATGGTCTGCAAGTCTTCAGCATATTTAGAGCACTGCTGTTTCTGATTACAAACAGACCAGACACACAACTCCCTCAATTTTTTACTTCTATATTATTGAAATCTTTCATTCTGTTGAGGTGTAGATTTACTGTGTATGCATAACACAGTAAAGCCATATGAGAACTAACTTTGTGGAAACAAGCATAAACATTTACGACTGCATCATTCAGTGGGATCAGTGTTATCATAACTCATGTGCCTTGATTTATAAGGCATGCCAGAGCTTCTGTGGCAAGTGAATTGGGAAAGGGGAAGCAGCAGAGCTGGGGATAAGAAAGACAAGCCACACTATCATAATGAGCTGTCCAGGTGTCAGTGTCTAATATGGGACAGGGTCCCTGGGTCCCTGGGATGGTGCCCAAGAATTCTAATCTGATGGAATTCAACAGTGGCAGATGGTGGTTTCATGGCCTGGTTTTTCAAGAATAGAGATGCATTTAGTTTCGTTAATGGCAGGGATAGGGAGAAGAAGATGGTGTTGTAGGAATGTAGGATGTAAGGAAGTCAGGGAACACTCTTAACAGCTGCACAGCTGTACCTCATAGAGACCAGAACATCATGGACTAGAAGCTGCTTTAGAATACAATGCATCTTGGGTGATCCTGGGGGCCCCTAGGCACCCATCAGCCTGACTCTGATGCCATTTTTACAATAATGCAGTCATTGTTTTTATTGTTCCTGCCACTTACTGCCAACTTCCTCTATTCCTCTTTTTGTCTTAAGGCTTCTGCACCATTAATGACATCTGCCACTTCACAGTTTCTGCCTTCTGCATACGTTTTTGCCTCTGTGTGTCTTTCCAACTGTTCCTACTACTAATAGCAGGGACTCTCCAAATTCTTCCTATTTAAACTCTCCAATGTAGATGATGTTATTGATGTTGTTGCTTATCTTTTTCATCTGTGGTAGTTTACTTGCCAGAATACTTTATGGAATACTGATAAGCCTACAGGTAGGCCACCCTTGGATGAGGCATCCAAATTTGGTGGAATCAGTTAAGGTCAGGATGTAGAACTGTACCCCCTCTCCTAAAAAAGGGCATTCCAGAAATTGAGAGTCTGAGATTCCTCCCCAATGCAGAGAGTTCATCCAATCTGAGGCAGACCCCAGTCAGAGATTAAAGTAAGATAGATTTGTATCTGTCCTCAGAGAAATAACAGCAGGTGAGGCTGTCAGAATCTTAGTCTCAGTAGGGAAACTGAGTCAGATACCAATCCGATAGACAAGGCACACTTGAGAAAACATTACCACATAATACACATTCAAATGTCTATGGCTCACCTGCCATATCAGATTTCAGGCTTGGGACAGTATACCAGATGTTGGCAGATTGATAGGTGGCCTTCCTATCACAGTAAGTCTTGGTCAAGATTAGCCCAGGACTGAGCCACATTGAACCAACACACTGGATGCCTCTGGTCCTCCATAGATATTCCACATGGATATTCCTCCATAGATGCTTTTGCATTATATAGGAAGGCAACTTTTCCTCTCTGAAGAGTTTATCCCCTAGCTAACCATGGGTCAGGAAATACTTCCTAAACTTTTGACTCAGGAACTCTGAATTTAAACATACAGCACCGATTTCTCCAGTCCATCCTAAAAGGGCATTACAGTATTTAAATATTTCTTTATCTATAACGTGTGTATTAGTTTCTTGTGGCTGCTGCAATAAATTACCACAAATTTTGATTGTTTTAAAAAAATGTATTCTTCCACAGTTCTGAAGGCTAAAAACCCAAAATCAAAGCATTGATAGGACCATGCTCTCTCTGAAGGTGCTAGACAAGAACATTTCCTTGCTTCTTCCTAGCTTTTTAGGGTTGCCAGCAATCCTTGGTGTTCCTTGGCTTACAGCTGCACTGGTCTAATTTCTATTTATCTTTATGTAGGTCTCTGCATTTCTTTCTCTTCTTATAAGGATTTCAGTCATCAAATTAGGGAGTACCCTAATCCAATATGAATGTTACTTTAACGAATTACATCTGCAAAGACGCTGTTTCCTATTTCCAAATAAGATCACATTCTGAAGTTCCAGGCAGACATGAATTTTGGAGGGACATTAGTCAATCCAGAACAACATGTTAAACATTTCCCAATATTTGGTCAAATTAATAATGGAAAGAAAATCCTGTGTTTTTCTTAAGCTCCATTAGATGAGGTCTGTTTGTTACTTGTATCTTTGAAATGGATACAAGATACAGAGATGACTTAAATGATGAAACCTTAGGTCTTTGACCAGCTGCCTAGCACCACTATAGATTCTCAAGGAATCTGGGTAGAAAGGACACCTGGTAATGAATACCACTTTTGGCTAACAGGGACTTTGGCTCTTACTCCCAGGGAGCACCCTATTCTTAAAGATTTGGGCTGAACCACTAGGCCTCTGGTCTAACACCCTGAACAAAGGCAAGACAATGACCCAGAGTCAAGACTATAATTTTCTATAGTGACAATGGGTCAAAAAGCATTCACTCAAAAAATTTTTTTAAAAAATGTCCCAGTGGAAAGAGAGAGTTAACCTCTCCACCTTGTGAAGCAGCAAACAGAGAGGATAAAAGCATGGGCTTTGGAGTGAAGTTTGACATGAGTTCAGATCCTGATTTTACTAACTTGCTAGATGACCTTATTCAAACTACTTAGTCTCTCTCTCTCTTTTTAAAGATTTTATTTATTTATTTTTAAAGAGAGGGGAAGGGAAGGAGAAAGAGAAGCAGGGAAACGTCAATGTGTGGTTGCCTCTCACACGCCCCCTACTGGGGACCTGGCCCGCAACCCAGGCATGAGCCCTGACTGGGAATTGAACCTGAAACCCTTTGGTTCACAGGCCAGCACTCAATCCACTAAAACTAATTAGTCTCTCTAAGGCTCAGTTTTCTCATTAGAACAACAAAGATAGTAGTATCTTCCTCACAGAGCTATTTCGAACAGTAAATGAGATAATCTGTGTAATGCATTTAGTGCATGGGAAGTGCTAGCTATAATCATTACCAAGCCCTAGACAACCGGTCTAGGCTGTTCATATCAGACCTTTCATCTTCTGGACCCCACACTGATTTCCACTGGAACTTTCTGGAGGAAGTAGGCCCTCCCCTGTGGGAGGTACTCTAAGCTCCTCTGTCATCAGCTATGTGAGAGACAAATTCTCCAAAAAGACAAACCAAAGAACACTGTCATCTAAGCTAGAGGTTGTAACCTGGACGTTGCAAACTGGCAGCTTGACCTGGGCAAACTTTTCTAAAATTTGGAATTTGTTGGCCACATTAAAAAATCCAATGATTTTAAAAAGATCTCTTTTTGTTGTATTTTCCCCATTACCATTTATCCCCCTTACACCCTCTTTCACCTCCACACTCCCTCCCACCCCCCTCAAGCACCACAGTGTTGTCCATGCCAAATTTCTGGTTTATAAAAATCAGAAGACCAGGCAATACTACGACAAAATTTTCCTGTGACTACAGAGTCCTTACACTGTATTGTACAAATTGGCACACTTTTCAAAGTGAGAGGAGGCTCTGTTAATTGTTATGCCTGAGCAGGTATTAACTGAAACTGCCCGAGGCAAATCGGAATCCAAGGTTGGTCACTCTCTCTCAGTTGTCTGGAGCTAAGAAGGAACAGATCCTTCTTTCGGGGGTCTGGCTCTCTGCTTGCCCCTGCCTCCAGGATTTTGAGTTTTCAGCCTCTATTTTAACACCTTTGTATATCATACGCAATAACTGGCTCTCCATCACCAGAAGCCAACATCTCTGACCTGGGCTTCTATCATCTTCCTTCTCTAAGAAGGAAGAGTATAGGCAAGCTATCAGTTCCTGTGCTGAATTTCATTCAGGTGTTATCAAGGATTCTGACAGGACTTCTAATAGCACAGCAACACCTATGTAACGTCATTAACACTTTGTCATTGTCCACTCCTTATTACGAATTCTTCTCTGCATCTCCAGGGCACATATCACTGGGCTATGTCACATGTGTCACAATAACCATTTAGAGACATTGCACAATTCTTGAAATGTATCCTGACTCAGAAAATGATTGATATGAGAGGAGCATAACAAATTGAAAATTCTTAATTTTCGAGGAGTTCACATCCAATAAATGAATTGTATTCCAAAAGTTTGCTTGTAAGTCTAGCATAAAGAAATGACATTATTGCCTCTTCATCTCACACACATCTACAAAACAAAACTAAAATGTATTATATGTATTACAAAGTAAATAAACTATAGACTAGTGCTGGGTACTGATCTATCGAAGCATATTAGTAGTTGGAACTCTATATAAGAGAAAATATCTTCTTCCCTGGCTGGTGTGGCTCTGTGGATTGAGCACTGGCTGCAAACCAAACGGTCACTGGTTCAATTCCAGGTCAGGGCACACGCCTGGGTTTTGGGCCAGGTCCCCAGTAAGGGGCGTGTGAGAGGCAACCACACATTGATGTTTCTCTCCTGCTTTTCCTCCCTCCCTTCCTCTCTCTCTAAAAATAAAGAAATAAAATCTTTTTAAAAAAGAAAATAGCTTCTAATTTGTTTAAGTAGTCATTCTTTAGAAATTCTGAACCAAGGCCATTGATGGGAGAAGTAACTTACTGAGAGGGTTTGGGGGACATTCTCCTCTTCTGCCCATTGATAGGTGCAAATGTTTATTCATGGAGTATTTGTAGAATAAATACAATCTATATAATAAATAGCAAAACTGTTTGTTACCTAGAATATTTAATGAATGCAGAAAATGCCATTCCTTGATCAAAGTGGATTATTTGACATGTACAGTGTGGATTAAGACTATTTAGAGCTGGTGGGTGCATTGGAAAGAGTCCTGCTTGAAGAGACAGGTGACCTTGCTTTAAGTTCAGTCTCTGCTATCAACTCATTGTGCAACTTTGGGTAAATTGCTCATCCTCATTAAGATACAGCTTTCTTATCAGAAATCTGAAGAAGAATGAAAACAATAATTCATATTTCACAGACTTGTTTTGAAGATAAATTGAAAAAATATATGTATGTGATAGAGCTTAGAACACTGGGAAATGCTTCAGAACCAAAAATAATAGAAAAATAAATGAATGCTTATTGAGCTCTTATGAACCAAGAACTGTGATAGAATTATTATTATTAACTAGCCACCAATACTAATTGCAGTGGCAGCAATAATATTCTTAACATTGCCGATCTAACTCTTCTTCAATTGGATGCTAATGAAGAGACCAGAGCATCCATTCTGCTCTGAGCAGAAACCAATCAGCTTCCTCCCACTTACAGGACACCAGTCTTGTAAACACCCGGCCTTCTGATTTTAATGACAATATTACAAGTGGGTATGATGCTGCATCCTGGCCCACACCCCAGAGTAGGAGTAATATTGACTCATTGAAACTTGTGAATATCATGAAGGAGAAATGCCCCACTTAAGGAGTTGGATAATGCTAGACTTGGATTTAATTAATATTTCTATGGGGGAGGGGCAAATAAAATTGTCTTGGGTCCAACTACAACCCATTAGTGGTATTATTATATTTACTTACTTACTTATTTTTAGATGGGGATGGGGTTGGGAGGAGAAAGAGAGGGAGAGAAGGGGACCTGGCCTGCAACCCAGGCACGTGTCCTGACCAGAAATCAAACCAGCAATCTTTCAGTCCGTAGGCTGAGCCACACCAGCCAGGGCAGCATTATTATTTTATGCCTAAAACTTAACTAGTATTGTATGTTGTGGCAGTTTGCTGCCATGACAAATTACTACAGATGGAGTGGTGTAACAGAAACTTATTTTCTCAAAATTGTTCAGTATTCCGGAAGCTAAAAGTCTGAGATCAAGGTGTTGGTATGGTTGGTTTCTTCTAAGGATTCCAGCTTGTAGATAGATAGCTGTCTTCTCCCTGTGCCTCTATATGGTCTGTGTGCATCTGTGTTCAATCTCTTTTTATAAGGACACCACTCAGGTTGGATTAGGATCCACACTAATGGCCTCATTTTAACTTAAGTGCCTCTTTAAAGACCCTATCTCCAATACAGTCACATTCTGAGGAAGTAGGGGTTAGGACTTTAACATATTAATTTGGAGGGGATACAATTGAGCTACTTTATTCTGAAGGAAATGTCTCTGCGATCTCTGCTTCCTTTATCTTTTCTCCCCGCCCCCACAGTCGTTCCCTGACCCCACTACCAAAACCATGTAGCCCCTTCAGTTTTCAGAGCATTTCAAACACTGATTCACACATACAACACTGCCGGTGGCATTGGCAGCTTCATTTCAGAGACTCCTTGGTGTTCAAGAAAAGCTTGACCGAGATATCACTTCTCCGAGATACCACTTCTCCATGAAACATTTTCAAAGAATCCTTCTAGAATCCACTGTTCCTTGACCCATATTCTAAGCTTCTAATTTTTTCAGTCTCCAAATAACTCCAAGATCTATATCAAGACCTCTTATCTAGCAGTCTACTCATTTCCTTAAATTCCGGTTTCTTGGTAAGCCGGAATTTATCTTTTAGTCATTATCTTTATCTTTTAGTCATTTTTTTTTCCAGCATGAAACTCTTTTCCCTGTTCTTCGTTCTTAGTCACCAACCAAAAGGAAGCCATTAGAAGCAAGCTTGATCTTATCCATTCCAACTAAGAGTATTATCTTTATCTATTCACAAAAGAAAACTACAGCAGTTTCATTTTGCAGCCCAACTCAGGCTAAATTCTAAGCAATTCAACTCACTGTCTTGATGCCTTGCTTGCCTGTCCATCTGTTCTCCACCCTGTGTATACTAAGCTAATGGTTTCAGTGACATTACATAAGAGGGATTTCATCAGTCTTTTGGCTAGTAGGATATATAGTTATGCATGTGACCTCATATATTCTAGTACCATGTAGCTCCCAGATGAAATTAATCACACTGCTGAACGTCTCAAACTGAATATGTCACCAAGCATAATAAAGATGTCAAATCTGTCTATGGCAAAGGATGTTAGTCCCTCCGTGTTTTTCAAGGTCTTTGAAGCAAAAGTTTAGAGACATTTTGAGGCACTAATCTAATAGGATTACTAACTCATAGTACTATTTTCCCCTGTATTTTATTTCTTCTACTTTAAGCCCCACATTGTCAGCTATTGAAATAATTTCAGAATAAAATCATTTAAATTCAGCTATCACAATGATTGGATAATAATAGTTCTTCTGATGCCTGGAATGTAATGTCCTCTTGAATGAACTTAAGAGGAAACTTTGCTGATACAGGTTTGTACAACTAAATATTTTTCAACTTTTACAAGCAGTCACTTCTCAATCCTCTGGCAAGCATGCCACAGGCAGCCACCCCTATATAAATATGCAGTTAGAAAGATAAACACTCACTAAAGTCCCTAGTGGTAACATTGTTTCTCAAGGTTCAGCAATATTTGTTCAATAGGTAAAGAAAGAGATTAGTAATGTTTCCATTGCGCTCTATTCCTTCCTAAATCCAGCCACCCTTTTCCCTAAGAGAAAGGACGTGCTCTGGGCATGTGTTCCAGAATGCCTCAGGACAACCTGCTACTTCGAGAGCAAACCAGCTCACCATTGGTTCCATGGTAAGCCACCCACTTTTTTGAGGGCCATTATGTTCTAGTAACTTAATACGCCAGACCTCCAAAATAATAAAAGTAAATTTGTAGTATAAATTTTATTTTTAAAGATGTTAGTATAGCTTAAATATTTACACATTAAACTAAGAATGATTCAGATATGTATGCTGATCTAATTTCACAGACTTACAGACATTTGAAGACCTTAATCCGTCAGTTAGCATGGAAAGACCTCTGGTTTTGGCTCCAGTCTAGTTAGGCCACTGAGTAACTGATTTCTGGGAAAGCTGGCTGTGCTTTCCTTATAAAATAAAGGAGAATGGAGTAGATGAGCTCGAACATCCCTCTGGCTCTGAAAATTATTTTGAGATCTGATATGTTCTTGGGAAAAAACAGATCTCATTTTTCCATCTCGTAAGGTTCTTGTGAGGGTCAAGTGACAAGATATAACCCACAGCATAGTGTCATCCATTGAATAAAACACACAGGTGAGGGGTGGCTGTATTCACTTTCTTATCTAATTAGCATGTGGTAAATAGATGAAAGAAAAACAGTAACAGAAAATGTTTACCCCTACACTTTAGAGAAGGAAGGAAATAATTTAAGAGCCTAGAGTTATTTATGGTTTTTTCAGATAAAGATTGGATGAAGTAACTAAGCTTGGCATCTATTGTTATGTCGGATGCAAGCAGCTGGTGTAAAATCTTTGTCTAACAAAGCAATACAGTCCTTTTATTTCACTAATGCTTTAAAAGTATTAACAAAGTAATCATTTTAAAAAATAGATCTAGTATTTGGGCATAGGTACTGTTGTTTTATTTAAATTTTTTTGTTTATTGATTAATTCCAACTACTCTTTTAGGGGCTGGGGATACAATGGTGAACAAAATGGGCAGAGTTCCTTTCATCACAAAGCTAGCTTTCTCACACTAATGTGGGGAAATAGAATACATACTAATAAACTAATAATTATACCAAGCCAATAGAGGAGTAAAATTTATAGCAAGGTAAAGAAGACAGGGAGAAACAAAGAGAGGAAATGCCGTTTTCTACAGAGTGGACAAGGACCATATTAATGGTGTGGAACATTTGAGAGACTGAAAGGGGGCAGAGAGCAAGTCACATAGACATGGGCCTATTCCAGGCAGAGGAACTGCAAAGACAAAATTTCTGAGGCAAGAGAGCCCCTGGGGCATGGGGGGAACAACAGCAAGAAAGCCAGAGAGGCGGAGAATAAGAGGAGTGATTCTCCAGGATGTTTTTCTAAGAAATGCAGGAGCAAAGTTATCTTCATCTTATTACTGTTTTCATCAAGTCCAGCAAAAACTCTTTATTGAACTTTTGTTCTGTGCCTCAGTTTTTTACTTATAAAACGGGGATGATAATAGTACCTCATGGACGTGTGGTGAGATCTAAATGACTCACCAAATGTAAAGAATAATTAAGACTGTCGAGTACAGAGTAAACTGTGGAAGGCTAGTTTTTATTACTACCATCATTATCATCTCTTTATTCACAACAATATCAATAATTCAGTTGTTAGTCCAATAGAATTATTTTGCACCAAACATTTATTTATTGGGAAAGTTTCCTTACACATGTTGTTGAAACATTAAGTGGGGTCATGGTACTTAGTGACTCAAACACAGAAGTTCATGTTATCCAAGGTATTGCAGAGAGCTAAAAAGAACCAAAAAACTGGGGTTTGAAACTTAGTATGTTAACCTAGACATAAAATTAGTATGATATCATATCCATATACTTGAGTTTTTCTTTATATTTTTCAGTCTTACTCAGTTTCCTCTCTCCTCATGACAACACAGAATTCTTGGATGTTTGCAACGTCTTTCACATTTATTTCCAGTATGTGCTCTGAATTGATTCCTTGTTTCTCAGTTACAAGCATCATGGAATCAAGATTAATAACCTGCTTGGTGAGTTTTGTCCACTTTGGAATCTAGTGCCTTTGTACTCAGTGTGGCCTGTCGGGCTGTCTTTACAAATTCTCTAGCAGCGATGGTCAAGGACAGCTAAAGTGACAAGGAACCTACCTGCCTTTTGGGCCACCTTTACCTGCTTTCATGATTTCAACTCCTCTCCAAGTCATTTAATTATGATTGAGGAGAGTCTGAAAATGGATTTAAAGTGTACTAGTGTAATCCCAGTGCTTAGAACAATACCTGGCACATTGGAGGTGCTCAGTAAATATTTGTGCAGTGAATAAAATAGGATAGGCCTGGTAGACGTGTTGCACTCTCTAAAACAGCCTGTCACTTAGGTGTGGCTGAGAGGAAGAGCACCTATGTATTGTACTTTCCTGTGCATTTGGGCTCCCATCTCCACTGTCCACCTGGAGCAAATGCTTTCATTATCAATCCCTTCACCTCAGGGCACAGGGTACCGGAGAAAGGCTTTGCTTTAGGCGTGTGGTTGTGTAGCCATTGCACCTGATTTTACTAGTTACAACAAGGTGAGCAGAGCTTATGGTAAAACCAAAACAAAAGATCTTGGAAGGATTTTTATTCCTGGGCTCACTAGTCATTTCCTCACCATTTCTCCAGAAAATACGCAGTCTCTTCTATACCAAACACAGGCCCATGTAACATAATACTGTTGACCTTCATGGTCTAATTAGAATAAATAAACATTACCAAGTAAAATACTGTTTGAGAACCACAAGAATAGGATTCTATGTACCGTATAATGTTAAATGGGATGATTGATTATCAGTGAGGAGAACAGGAAGGCTTCAGCAAAGGTGGTAGTTTCTCTATCATGGAAAGAACGAACATTTCAATAGACAGAATGGTTATATGTTGTTAATAATACTGTAATTATAAAATTATGGTATACCATCTGTCATATATGTTTAATTACTACCCAGCATTCGTTACACCTCTGATTTTTGTTTGTTTATGATTCTTTGTCCTGCAAGGCCTTGATCCTGAGCCACTTTAACCAAGAAACATTTATATGTAAAACACAGGTTGGCGTGCAAGGGCACGGGCTGGGACACTGTTAATAGAATTTGGTGGCAGTATTGCTCTTTATTACTTCTTTACCAAACACATAAGCCACCTGTCCTAGATAACAGATTTTTCATATTCATTCTTTCTCAGTTAATAATTGTATTTATTTTACAAAAATGAATTGCCATTTTTCTCTGTTTTCAAATATCATATTCTTCCAAACTAAAAAAAAAGTGGAGAATATGGCAGATTTTTTAATTTATTTTGAAAAAAAGGTTAGGGGAAGGTTGAGATTGAGGAACTTTTCCAAATTCCCTTCCCATAGTGTTACTCATTTACTCAGCTAATGCTTCTTTAGTGTCTGATATGTCTCAGCATAGATGACAGGAAGGCTATTCTTGGTAGAGTGGTTGTGCTACAATACATACTTTAACTACTCAAAAGAAACGCTGTATTATTTTTCATATATGTTGTGTGACCCAACCTCTAGATAAATGCTTTAATTTTGGTTGTTTGTTTCCCTTATAGTGTTGATGAATCCCGTTGCCTACGGAGCATTTAATGGTAAGAAGCAAGTAGCATAATTAGAGGGACATGCATTCAATTAGTATTTATTGAGCAACTTCTATGAGCCAGGTACATAGTAGTTGAGTAATTTAGTTTCTGAAAATGACAGTATAAGACAGAAAAGAGTGGGGCAGTTTTAAAGTCAAACACAAAATATATTTTGTTCCTTAAGTTTCTGGGAAGAAGGCAGACAAAATAAGTTGAATACCAGATTCCTGACTGGAAGGAATTTAAAGGGTCCACTTGAGATATTTCCACTTAAAAAACGACAGAGAACCTGATCCCTGCTGGAAGGTGCAAAAAGTGATTTGTTTCTAAGGCTCGCTTCGACTGTCCTGCGACCAGCCACACAGGCTGGCTAACGTGTCCGGTGATGGGGACAGTCTCGAGGAACGGGTGCAACTTTTGACAGCCAGCGCCCAGCGCTCCATACCGCACAGCCTCCCAACTTGCTTCGGGGAGCCGAGCTCCGCCCTCCCAGGCTCGCGGGCCAATGGGCTGGACCTCGGGAGCGGGGCAAGGGAAGGCGGGCGGAGCGAGGCCAGGGGGCGGGGCGGTGGCGGCCAGCGCGGTCTTGGCTGTAGCTGCTGGGGCGGCGGCGGCTTGGCCGAGCGTCCGAGGGTCGTGGGGGGATGGGGTCTGCGAACTCCAGCCCTCGGCGGCGGCGGCGGCGGCCGTGAGTGTTGGGCTGGCGTCCGCGTTCCGGACGCGGGATGGAGTGCCGTGGTGAGTGTGGGGAGGCGGCACTGGCTTCGGCCGCGGCGGCGGCTGCGGCTCTGGGCTGCGGTCACCCGTGGTGGCCGCCTGCGAATTGCGGTCCAAGGTCCGGTCGGCCCACGCGGTGGCCCTGAGGGGAGGCGGTGCGGCTGCGGCCAGCACTGGGGGCCGGGCCAGGGTCCTCGGGGCTCCAGGTCCTTCGGAGGGGGTGGGGAGTCCAACCCGAGCAATGGGTGCGCTGGGAGCGGCAGGAGAGAAGTGGGGAGGGCGCGAGCGGTCGCTTCGCGGACATCGTGGACCCACATGGGCATCCGAGTTAAGCGTTGTCGCCGGAGCTGCGGGAGAGAGACTTGGGAGGCGAACTTTCATCCCAGTCCAGGTTCCCCCGAGCTTCCTGCAGCGCTTGTCGGTTTCCTGGCCACACGCCCTCATCCGCCCCCTTTCGGAATGCAGGGGCTCCTTTCCCCTTTCCCCGCTGACTGGGTCTTCACTTTCGCCTTCCTCATCTTTTTGGAAGTTTGGTGGCATTTTCTGAATTTCGGTCCGACAAATGCAAAGGCTTAGATAAAATAGCAGACACCTCTGGTTCCATATCTCCCTTTTCTTATCACACTTTTCACCTCACCTAGGCCCAGGCTGTTTATCATTTGCGGGATGCGGGGGAGGGGAGAGCGGCACTGAAGGTGGAAAAACACTCTTCTTCCTTTTCAATCCGAGTGCCCCCTCTGGTGCATCTCCGTCACTCTCTCCATACCCCTCCCCTTATCTCTTCTCCCCTCGTGCGGTCGATTCACCAACCCCCAGCACCCTCGACCCCCGCCTGTCTATCGTTTCTCAGCCTTGGCTCAAAAGCAAGTCCTGTGCTTTGCAAAATAGGAAATGACCGGCGGACGATCGCAGCTGCTACCAGGAGAGAGTATGCCTGTGAGTGTGTTCCCCTAAACGTCCCAGGACCTCATGATCGAAACTTCGTGTTCAGGACGTTATTCCTTTCACCGTACAAGTGGCCAGGGACTCTCCTAGTCTTTGAGCCCCTCTGACATGTCCAGGCTCTATCTCGATTTTTCACTGCCATCCCTCATTAGAGACAAAAGTGAAGTTTCTTTACCACCACTCCCGACCCCTCCACACTGAGTTTTGTGGATCGTTGATATACTGTCTTCTGACCACGGATCTTTTGGGGGAGTTAGGAGGTGTTGTTTGAAAGTTCCAAGACCGCGGTGGAACTTTTGGTTCCAAATTTACCTTTTTCTTTCCTCTTCTTTTTTTGGGAGTTAGCTTCACCTCCTGTTCCGTTTGGGGTTTCCTCTTAACAAAAGGGGTTTCCTCTTAACAAAAAATAATTTTAAATTAGATATGACAGTGAATATTTAGATTTAATAAAGAAATCGCAACAAGTTGCTAAGATTTAGATCTCTCTCTTCAAATTTCTTTAGGCAGTTTGCCAGAAATGCATACTTAGAAATGCTTCCTGATTGTAGGAACTGTGCAAGTGAGGAAACCCTGACACTTATGCTTCATTAGCTTTTATGGTACAAATAGCTCTAGTCTCCTGATTCTGAGAAGAGTTTAAGAGTGAACTTGAAGGAAAGTGATAGGCCTGAGTAGAAAATGTTTCAGTCCCCACGTTGGCAGGAAATAGAACTTTGGCTGAGATGAAGAAAGTGGTGTTCAGGGAATCTATGGTGGCTGGTCATTCTCTTTGGGCCCATGTCTCTAAAATAGAACAACCACTTAAATTATCAGTGCCTTCACTTCCCAGCTGCAAAGGCCCTTTACCTAGCAATTAGGACTTCAGCAACCACTGCTGTTGGTTCCAGGGATTAGTAGTATGTTGAACAAAGCTCATGCCCAGAAGGCACCCTGGAAGGATTTGTATTGGTGATTCATTTCAGCATTCATTCAGACAATGTAGTGCGATCCCATTCCATCCTAGAGTCCCACGGAACCTTTCATTCTGTCGTGTAGAAGGATACAGTTTTGAATAAATAAGGCCCAAGACATAATATCTTGGGTTACCCAAGAAGTGTATGTTGAATGTCCTGTGGGAAAGTAGGGGATGATTTACTTTCAGTTGAGACAATGAAAAGGTTTCTTTAGAAGAGGTGATGTTTTGCGTGAGATTGAAGTTAAGAAAATGATTTTAATAAGCACAGAAAGCAGAAGGGCCCTTCTAGCCAGAATTGCTGGTTATGTGTAATGCATACCAGGATGTCACTGATCAGCTTCTATAATTCTGCTTTGAACACTATTTTGTTGGCAATTTCTTATCTCATCCCCAGCATGATGATGAGCCACAACACATAGAGACACATTCATATGTAATGAAACAAAGAGGTTTAAAAAGAAGATTAGCAACATATTTTGGTAGATAAGGGTTTTTTCCTTTTTTCTTTGTCTTTATTATTGCTCTAATAAGCAAAAGAGCTGTTTGATGGTACTGCCTCTCTAGATAAGAATTTTTCTATTTCTCAAAAAATGTTCCAGTATTTGTCACTGAGAAAGTTTTCAAATGCCATAACCTTCCTTTCTAAGGAAGAGGATGGAAAATATTTTTATAAGTATTGAGGAAGTTGAGTGTAAGAGACAGTTCAAAAGGAACCTTCTATAATTGTACTTACAATTTATTTATCTAATGTTCATTGAGCACCAGCATGATAAGATTTTTATGTACTTAGAGTGAATTTTGACTAATGTATACACCCATGTAGTCACTACTATAATCAAGATGTAGAACATTCCCATCACTCCAAAAAGTTCCCTCATGCTTATTTGGAACCCGCTCCCCAACCCCCTCCGCAATCCCTGTCCCCAGGCAACTATTGATGTTTTTAGTTACTAAAGATTATGTTTCAAAAAACAAAAAAGATTAAGTTTCATCTTTTCTAGAATTTCATGTAAACAGAATCATACAGTATTCTTTTGTGCCTGGCTTCTTTCATTTAGCAGAATGTGTTTAAGATTCATCTATGATTTTTTCCTATATCATGGATATTTATTAACTGGTATTCCATTGTAAGGCTATATGACAATTTGTTTATCTATGTGTTGATGGACATTTGGGTTGTTGCCAGTGTTTGTCATGAAAAAGTTGCTATGTATATTTGTGTACAAGTTTTTGGATGAATGTATGTTTTCATTTCAAAAGAATAGAATTGCTGGGTGGTATGGTAAATGTGTGTTTAATTGTGTAAGGAACTGCCAGGGTGTAGCAGCAATGTGTGAGAATTTTAGTTGCTCTGCATCCTGCCCCAAATTTGGTATTTCAGTCTAGCTAAAATTAAGAATTTTAGTAGATATTTAGTGGTACCTCACTGTGGTTTAAATTTGTCTTTCTCTGATGCTAATGATGTTGAGCACTATTTCATATGCTTGTTGCCCAGTTTGTATCTCTTTGAAGTGTCTGTTTGTATCTTTTACTCAGTTTATTAGGTTGCTTTCTTATTATCAAGTTGTAAGAGTTCTTGTATAATTTGGATACAAATTCTTTGTCAGATATTTTCTCCCAATTTGTGACTTAACAGTTGTCTAAGAGAAGTTTTAAATTTTGATGAAGTCCAGTTTCTTATGGTTCTTGCTATTTCTGTCTGAGAAATTGTTCCCTAGATTTTCTCTTGTTTTATTTTGGAAGAGGTGTCCTCAAACTTTTTTTAAATGTACCAGATTATAAATATTTTAGGCTTACAGGTTATAGCAACTCAAGTACTCAGTTCTGCTCTTGTGGCTGAAAAGCAGTTACTGACAATCCATGAACGATTGGGCATGGCTGTATCCCCTCAGACCTTTTATTCATAAAAATAGGTGGCTCCCCTTTTGACTCCTGAATTTAAAACACTGATAATTTTAAGTTATATGTTTAGGTCTATGATACATGTTGACTTAATTTTAGGGTATGTTGAGAAGTAGTCAAGGATCATTTTTTTAAAAAAAAACCCTTATATAAGGATGCGTTTATTGATTTTAGAGAGATAAGGGGGGAGAGAGATTAGCACTATTTGAGTACCTTTCTCCCACTGAATTACTTTGGCACCTCCTGAAAATCAATGCACTGTATATATGTGGGTCTACTTCTAGACTCTGTTCTGTTGATTTCTGCTTCTCTTTATACCAATATCACACTGTCTTCATTACTCTATAGCTCTGTACCAAATCTTGAAATCAGGCAGTGTAAGTCCTACAGTTTTGTTCTTTTTCAAAATTGTTTTGGCTGTTCCATATCTTTTACATATTCATGTACATTTTAAACTTGGATGGTCAGTTTCCACAAAAAAAAAATCAGAAGGGATTTATTTGGGATTGTTTGAAACTGTAGATGAGTTTGAGGAAAATTAAAGTCTTAACAGTATTGAATCTTTCAATCATGAACATGGTATACTCTTTAACTTGCAGTAGTGTTTTGTAGTTTTGAATTTAGGATCTTGTACATGTTTTGTTAAATTCCTAAAAATATTTTGTTTTTGGATATTATTGTAAATGGTACTAGTTTCTAAAATTGTATTGTCCAATTGTTTGTTGCTAATATAGAAAAAAAACCTGATTGTAGTATATTGGCCTTGTATTCTGTGACCTTACTATGTTCATTTATATGCCATTCACATGTCAGCTCAACCCCATCTCCAATTTTGACAAGTTTGCTTATAGGTTCCTTAGGATTTTCTAGGTATATACTTGTACACATGTCAACTTGAAATACAGTGTTTCACTTCTTCCCTTTCTTTCTTTTTTTTTTTTCTTTTAGATTTTTTTAATTTATTTATCTTCAGAGGGGAAGGGAAGGAGAGAGGGAGAGAAACATCAATGTGCGGTTGCCTCTTGTATGTCCCCTGCCGGGAACTGGCCTGGCAACCCAGGCATGTGCCCTGACTGGGAATTGAACCGCGATCAATCCACTGAGCTACACCAGCCAGGGCTTCCCTTTCAATCTATGTGTTTTATTCTTTTTTTTTTTTTTTCCCAGTATACTAAGACCTTCAGAACATTATTGAATCTGATCTTGAGGGGAAAACATTGTCTTTCATCATTAACTGTTTTGTTAGCTGTAGATTTTTAGTAGATGCCTTTTATCAGGTTGAAGGAATTCTTTTTTATTCCTTCTTTGCTGACTTATGAATGGGTGTGGAATTTTGTCAGATGCTTTTTCTGCATCTATTGAGATGATCACATTTTTAAAAAAAATTTTTATTCATGTTTTTCTATTGAATTTTTTTTTATATATTTTTTATTTTTGGTTCAATTACAGTTGTCTGTCCCCCATTACTCCATTGAATATTAAACTAAGCTTGTATTTCTGGGAAAACTCTTTCTGGTTATAATATATTATCCTTTTTATATGTTGTTGGATTTGACTTGCTAATAGTGTGTTAAGAAATTTGGGCCCTGGCTGGTGTGGCTCAGTGGATTGAGTGCCAAACCAAAGGGTCGCTGGTTCAATTCCCAGTCTGGGCACATGCATGGGTTGCGGGCCTGGTCCCCAGTTGTGGGGTACATGAGAGGTAACAACACGTTGCTGTTTCTCTCCCTTTCTTTCTCCCTTCCTCCCTTTCTCTCCAAAAGTAAATAAATAAATATTTTTTAAAAGTTTTTTAAAAAGAAATTTTGTATGTTTTCTGGTAGTCTTTGTCCAGTTTCAGTATAAGAATAATGTTGACCTCAGAAAATGAGTTGGAAAGTGTTTTATCTCCTCTATTTTCTGAGAGTTGTAGGATTATTTTCTCTGATTCGGTAGATTTCATCAGTGAGGCCATCTGGGTCTGCAGTTTTCTTTCTAAGACATTTTCAGTTTCTTTACTACATACAAGGCTATTCAAATTTTCTGTTTCTTGTGTTACATTTGGTAATTTGGGTCATTTAAGAAATTTTCCTTTTTCATCTGAGTTGTTGAATTTATTGGCAAAGTTGTTCAAAACATTGCCTTGTTACTCACATTTTCATATCTGTAGAGTGTGTACTGATGTCCTTTTTTTCATCAGTGATACTAGTAATTTGTTTTCTCTCCTTACTTTTGATCAGTCTAGCTAGATATGTATCTTTTTAAATGCTCTTTTCAAAGAACCAGCTTTTAGTTATTTTGATTCGTCATTGCTGTCTGTTTTCTATATCATTGATTTCTACTCTTACCATTGTTTCCTTCCTTTTACTTATTTTGTGCTTAATTTGTTCTTCGTTCTCTAGGTAGAAGCTTAGGTTGTTGATTTTAGATCTTCTTTTTAACAAAACATCTAAAGCTATATATTTCTCTAATTACTGCTTTTACTGTGTACCTTACACATTTTGAAATGTGTTTTCATTTTCATTCAGTTCAAAATATTTTCACATTTCCCTTGTGGAAACTTGACATACAGATTATTTAAGAATATATTTTATAATTTACAAATATTTAGGGATTTCCCACTATTTTTTTGTTGTTGTTGTTATTTGTTCCAAATTTAACTTTGTTTGGCTCAATCCTCTTAAATTTCTTGAGACTTACTGTATGGTCCCATATATGGTCTTAGTGAATATTTTATGTGTGTTTCAAAAGAATGTGTATTTTGCTGTTGCTCGGTAGAATTTTCTGTAAATGTCTATCAGTTCAAGTTGGTTGATAGTGTTGTTCAGCTCTTCTGTATTCTTACAATTTTTTTATGTGTTCTATCAGTTAATGAGAGAAGATTGTTGAAATCTTAACTATTATTGGATTTATCCGTTTTTCCTGACACTTCTGTCAGTTTTTGCTTCATATATTCTGAAGCTCTATTTTTAGGCACATACACTTTTAGGATTATGTTTTTATAATGAATTGACTTATTTATCATTATGAAATATTATTCTTTATCCTTGCTAAAACTTGTCTGATATACATTTTTGTGATTAATATTTGCATGGTATATCTTTTTCTGTTGCTTTTACTTTAAAACTCTCTGTGTCTTTGTATTTCAAGCCTGTTTCTTATACTCAGTATGTAGTTGGGTCTTACTCTTTTATCCAATTGGACAATTTCTGCCTTTTCATAGGCGTGTTTAGGGTGTTTATATGCATATTTAATGTAATTGTTATGATTGGGTTTAAGGCTGTCATCTTGCTGTTTGTTTTTAATTTGTCTCATCTGTTTTTTGTTTCTTTTTCTTCTTTTGGATTTATTAGTTTTTTGAAATTCTATTTATGTCCACTATTAGCTTACCAACTGTATTGTACTTCTGAAGATTTTTTTGAAGATTTTATTTATTTATAGAGAGAGGGAAAGGGAAGGAGAGAGGGAGAGAAACATCAATGTGTGGTTGCCTCTCATGTGCCCCCTACTGGGGACCTGGCCCCGCAACCCAGGCATGTACCCTGACTGGGAATCGAACTGGTGACCCTTTGGTTTGCAGCCCGCGCTCAATCCACTGAGCTACATTGTCCAGGGCTGAAGATTTTAATATATATTTCTTATTATAGTATACCTTCAAATAATGTTATATTTCACATGTAATGTAAGAATCTTAATGTATACTTTCATTTCCCTCCTCCCTTTCTTTGTGCTATTGTCATACATTTTACTTCTGTATGTATATGTTGTACATGCCACAATACATTGTTACTACTTTTGTTTTAAATTTAAAAAATTTTAAAGAAATTTGTAAAATGAGGCTTGTTTTGAGGCTTCATTGAGGTGAGTCTAGAATACCATTTTTATTAGGGCTAGGTTGGCTATACTACTAACACATGCCATTCTGGGATCTCTCCTTGAGTAGTCAACAGGTCTTTCTACTCTCGCTGATGAAAACTCAAGAGGTCTCTGGTCGAATGGGAGCCATGGGAAATATCCTGTTACAGCTTCCTGGAAATTCTTTGCCCTTTCCTGTGGAGTTTCACCCTACACTTATGCAGCTTTATATTCAGCAAGAAAATTAAGGAATGGTCTATGCAAATTTCTGGAGTCTTCTTCCTTTCTCTCTATTACTCTGTCCTACAGATTCCAGTTGTCCCAGTCTCCCTGGATTACAATTCTTGTCACTTCAATTTAACAAGAGTACCATGCTTTGCTGGGCTTCCCCATTCCTATGCCATGGTCTGGAATGTGCTCCCAGGCAGAAAGTTGGGGCGATTGTAGGTTTGGCTCATTTGTTTGTGTTCCCTTCTCTCAAGGTTCACAATTTTGTGCTGCCTGTAGTACAGTGTCTGAAGACAATATAATAGAAGGGCAAGTTTGGTCTCATTTATTCTTACATTTGATATATCTAAAACTTTAGACTTCTTAGTCTCTAGATTTTCTTTTTATCTTTTCCTTGCAATTAATTTGTTTAATAAATCGTGTTGTTTGCCCTACAAAGTGGCTGGGTCTAGATTTTGCTGAGTGCATCCTGTGCTGTATTTTAGCATGTTTCTCTGTCTTCTGTATTGCTTATAGAGTGGTTATTGGATCTAGAGCAGAGTTTCTCAGCCTTAACACTATTGACCATTTTGGGCCAGGTAATTCTTTAGTAGGGGTAGGGGTGGGGAAGGTTGGGGGTTCTCCTCTGTGCAAGTAGGATATTTACCAGCATCCTTGGCATCTATCCACTAGATGTCAGTATAGCCTCTTCCTTAGTTGTGACAACCAAAAATAACTCCAGACATTGTAAAATGCCTTTAGGCCATCTTCTGTTAGGAAAAGCAGGCTACCTAAACCACAGAATCAACTTCAGGAATATGAAGAGACCTACTTATCAGAAACACAGTAACAATATTGTGTAAACACTGCAAAGAACACATGAAAAAGATGTAAGTTGAGACTTCACAGAATGGTTGACTCAAGAGCAACATTATAAAGGATGTGAATTTGTTTGAGGAGGAAAAAAATACTAGAGATAATAATAATGTAAAATGGTAAAACCACAAATAGTTTCTTTTCAATTATATGTTTCTTCAGTAAATGTTTTTTTGTGCAACCAGTTGAACAACATTTTAAGATATTGAACTTTGACAACAGATGTACAAATTTTTTTTTAAAAAGGTTTTGCTGTTTAATTATAAACCAAGAATTTGGGACTTACAGAGATATATTATTGCAATAACATACTTTTTATATTTGTAACTCATATGTGTGACATTACTATAAACAAAATGCAAGTGGAGGATTACTAAAATAAAAATTTTAATTTAAAAGTGAACTACTTTTTTTCAAATGTTTTCAGATGTCATTATCCTTCTTAGGGTGGAGAAGATGACAGAAAATTCATGTGTTTTTCGAAAGATTTAAGAGGAAGATTGGGAGTGAGAAACTTATCCAAATTTTCCTCAGATAACCTTACTTTAACCATCTAGTGTTCAGTGAAGACCCACTCTGTCAGGCCCTATGCACAATAGTTGTCTGTTTTGAGATGGTTTAAAGGTAGATCTGGTGGGAGGGGTGTTTTAATTAACCCAGAGCAGGTCAGAGAGGCAGACTTTCCTCCATTGAGCTCCCTGACAGTTACCCTGACAGTTACCCTGCCAGTGCCCTCCTTGGCCTTTAGAATCCTTTCCTCTCTTGCCATTGGTGGCCTGCAGTTGTGAGTCATCATCATTGGTTTCCATGGTGAGTGTCCACGGTGCATCATTGTCTTCCAAACAGAACATTTGGATGATAGGTATCGCGAGTATCTCTAGTGCTTTTGATCTTAGATTTAAGGCATAAGGGGTAAGTTTTATTAAGTTTCCAAAATAATTGTAGAGGCCAGGTAATCAAGGAGCCTGGGCTTCTCATATTTATCTTTTTCAGGAAACAAACTAGGGACCTATTTGGCTTCACTTCCCTTGAAGTGTTTCTTTGTGAGAAGCGTCCCTCTTCTTTCTCTGGCAGTGAGCAGTCTCTATTTCATTTCTCTTTGTCTCTCTCATCTTTGTTCTGTCTTCATCATATCTTTTCTTTAACTGCCTCCACTTGTCTCTGCACCTTTCTTGGTCTTCTTTCCCTCTGTCTTGATTTTTCTCTCCCTCCCTCCTACGTGCTCCTTTTTCCCTCTCTCATCCCCAATTACCCTTTCTCCCCATCAGGATCTTGTTCCAGATATTGTCAGTGATATTGTCATTTCCACTTCAATAAGGAACACGATCTTCTTTATTAAGGGGATTTCATGTTTCTTCTCAAAAACCTTATTTATGATATAATTGGGGTTGCACTGTTCCCCCAACCCCACTCCCCTTTTGCCTGGGATCTCCTGATGTCCCCTCTTGATAGTTTGTTTCAGTTCAGGGCATTATCAGTCTCCATGGTGAGAGCCCATGGTGCTTTCTTCTTTTTACGTGTAGTTAGAAGGACAGTTTGTTTTTGAGGTTTCCTGAGTATCTGTGGTATGTCCTTGGTACTGTTGTGTTTGGGGTTTAAAGGGGTAAATTTATGTAAGTTGAGTCTAAAAATTCAGTGTGGGAGCTACAGTAACCAAGGAACTGAGCATTTCCATATTAATCTTTCCCAAATAGCACTTGAAGGGCCAAATTTGCTTTCTTTCCCCAGCATTGTTTTTCCTATAAAGAGTTCTAATATGAGAGATGTTCTTCTTTGTCAATTAGTATTTTCTCCCTCTCTCACTACTTAACTTCACTTGTTGGCTTTATCACACTCACTTCCTTTTTCAGATGCCTCTGTGAGAAAGTAGTCTTTCCTTTCTCTTACTTCTACTTCTTATTTTCTTTTTCTGCCTTCACCTGTTTCTGCCTTACTTGATTTTACCTCTCTTTCTGTGCTTGCACCCCCATTTTCTTTCTACTTCTCATATTCTGTGTCTTTTTATGCTTCCTCCCACGTGTGATTTTTTTCTTTGCCTCCATCACTATCCAGCCATCTTCCCCATGCACCCTCAGTTTCTCCATCAGTTCTTTCTGAATGTTCAAACACTGAGACAAATGACATTGGTTGTTCCAGTGAGTAGTTTGAAATGGAAGCTTATGTGCTTTCAGCCCCTGCTGCCTTCTTTAATTATTTCATCTTTCAAGGACATTTTTCTTATTTTGAGTGACTTTGAGAGTGCAATTGAAGAAAATAATACCGCTCTAAGTCAGCAATTTTCAACTGGTGTGCTGCAAATATTTTAAAAATAGGGATACCTATTTACCATAACCACGGGCGCTGACCTCTTTTTCCTTAGACTGCCAAATTAAAAAGTGACAACAGCCAACACAATAGCGGTCAGGTGCGAATGAATCAAAATTATGCCTTTTTTTTTTTTTTGGTAAGATGTGGCAAATTTTTTTTGGTGTGCCACAGAATTGTAATAATCAGTTTGTGTGCCACGAGATGAAAAGGTTGAAATATCGCTACTCTTGAGTGGAAAGTATTCCCCTCTGCAGAGGGCTGAGTAGTTGTCTGGTTTTGAGGTAGTTCATTCTTCTGAAAAGGAGGTGAGCATCAGGCCTGTGTTACATTTTACCTGTGTGAGGTCCTGTTTTTTTGTTTTCTTAAAGGAGTTGGATAGACACAAGCGAACAAAAGAAGTACCTCGTAAGAAATGTATACTGCTTGCCTTGAGAAGTTCCCATTAGCTAGATCTAGTCATCAGGTGACTTGTTCCGAAAGTTCGCTCCGCCTAGCCTGTTGCGTGTTTTACAGGGTTTTTAACCAATGTCCCGTGCTGTTGGGTACAGTCTGCGGGCTAGGGTGCAGCTGACAGCCACCGTCCAGCGCACAAGAAGTAGGCGCCGAGCCCCGCCCCCAGGCACACGGGCCAATGGGCTGGGCCCGAGAGGGCGGGGGGAGTGTGAGTGGTAGGAGCAAAGCCAGGGGGCGGGGCGGGGCGGGGCGGGGGGCGGGCAGTGGAGCTGGCCCGCGCGCGGTCCTGGAGGTAGTTGCTGGGCTGCGGCGGCAACTTGGCCGAGCGTCTGCGGGTCGTGGGAGATGGGGACCACGAGCTCCAGCCCTCGGAGGCGGCGTCGGCGGCGGCCGTGAGTGTTGGGCGGGCGTCCGCGTCCAATACGCAGGATGACCACCGCGGTGAGTGCGGGGCGGCGGCTGCGTCTCTGGGCGGAGGTCACCTGCGGCGGCTGTCCTCGAGCTGACCACCAGGGTCCGGGCGGCCCACGCGGTAGCCCGGAGCGGCGGCAGCTGCGGTGTGCACTGGAGGTTGAGCCAGAGTCCGAGGAGCGAGGGGCTTGCAGCTTCTTCATCGGAGGAGCCGGAGGACGCTGAGCCCATGAGGATGATAATAAAAGTAAACGTAGCAGGTCCTACAGTCCGCACCCTGTCCTAAGAATGCTCCCCGTTTAACTCTTAATCCTCACAAGTCAGAGATTACTTCACTCGTTTTTCACACGGGAAAACGGAGTTTGAAAACCTGCTGGAATATGACTAGTAATCGGCAGAGTGCAGATTTAAACCCAGGCAGTTTTGCTTCAGAATCTGCACTCTTGTGCGTTACACAGTCTGCTCTTGCTTCTGATCTTGTCCTGCTGCCACCTGCCCTGACAACAGTCCTCCTCACTTCAGCTGGTTTTCATTCCCGAGATATTTTAGGATTTCCATGGTGCATTGTTTTCCTCTTCTCTATCTTTGGGTTGATGAGGAGGGTTGTTTCGTTCCGCCTCCGTGGTTTTTCCCAGTTCTGCAAGTATTTTTGTCTTGACGGTATTTGGGGGTTTTGTTTTTTTAAAAAAAAATTTTGGCGGATGAGCTCAAGTCAGAGACTTTTCAAGTTGGAGCCCTAGTAACTGACGCCTCGTGTCTCCATGTTATTCTTTTTTTTTTTTTCTTTTTTTTTTTTTTAATCCTCTTTCTCAAGAAGGAGTTGGCCTCATACCTTTTTGGAGGGCAGGACTGTTAGCGGTGGAGAGAGCCGAGTGCTCCTTCCCCTTTCTCCAGCTGTCTCGGTGACGATATTTGTGGTTCCTCACTATCAGTGTTGCTTTTTGCTCCATTTTCCCACTTTGTTTTTAAATCCTGGGTTGGAGAACACGCTCTTTGGCTTTGGGTAGTTTGGGCTGGTCAAGGGAGAGCACTGCCTGCCAGGAATGCTAGACATTCTGGAGGCGTGGGAGGTTGTGCAGCTTCCTCTTTTTTAAACCTGCTGCATTCTAACTGCACAGGAATGAAGTGTATGTGTATTGCATGCCTTTCTTTAGAAATTACGCTTATTTGCATATTGCTAAAACTTTTGACATGCCCCCATCCTCTTTTTGTGGAGTGTGTTTTTTAAATATATAAAAACTTCCAGAATGATTTATTCTGATTTATTTGCATTTTAAAGTAGATTCTTACCAAATCAGAAATTGTGCTGAAATAGCAGATTTCTGAAATAACTGGCAGTTTTTTCCTGAAGTAGAAGGAGTAAGATGAGAACTGTTAAGTATAGCTATTTGGGGCAGTTTTATACTTCAATTAGCCCAGTGCCTAAAATGAAAATACTTCTGTAATGATATATTTGTGGGTGGGGGGAAATAAAAGGGGCACAAAACATGAACACAGGCTATCGAAGTCTTGGCAAAGCCACGTTCCAGGGTACTGGAAGTCAGTGTTCAGGTTTCTAATGCACATATTACTCATAATTTAGAACATAACAGAGAAAGTTTTGCACAGTAATTTACTGTTTGCTACAAAGTTCTTTCAGAAGTGGATAAAACACATTTTGAATGTTGATCATGGTTTGGAGTTAAAAGCGATATATGAGAATGCATTAGGAGAGTTTAACATATTATGCTCAACAACCTATTTGCACAGTTCAGACTTCACTTGGAAGCAATTTAGTAGGTTTCCAGGAAGTCAATTAAGTTTCTGGAATTGTTCCTAGGCCTATATTTCTTATTCACATCTACTTATATATTGTAGTATCTTGTTCATTTCTTGTGTTAACAGATAATCTCCCAATAAAGCATTGGTAGAAATAATGACTGGCAGGTAATGAGTCTTCATGATGAGCCAGGCACTGTGCTAAGTGCTTTCCATATTACTACTTCATTTAATTAAATTGCCAGTTGCAATCTGTTACTAACTACATTTTATGTTACACCAACTAGAGGATGGTCATTTTGGGATATGGGAAAGTAGTGTGGAGGATCTGGAAAAGTATATTCTCCAGACTTACTTATTAATCATAGTTCAATTTTATGAAAGCTTAAATTAAGTTTGTTATTTAAATTTTTTTCCACCTCTAGTAAAGGATGTATAACAAAATTAGTACATTACTTACCATAATGCTGACTAGAGGTAGATTATAACCCTTTTTAATTGCTTCTTTCTCCACTGTGTTTTGTTTTTTGTTTACAGGTTTTCCTAGTCTTGTCTAAAAATGTTTAAGAAGTTTTGAAACACTTTACAACTTTGGGTTACTAATATGCCCTTGTCGATTTTTTGGGGGGAGAGGGGCTGAGATAGGTGAATAGAACCTGTGATATGTCTTTAATTTTCATAATCACCTTTTCACCAGTGACAATGACCAGTTCTCTAATAAATTAAACTAAAAGCCATCAAAGTTAATCAGAATGACTTCATTAAGTAAGCTGCAAACGTGATAAATTAGGATAACAGTCTTCTCAATTCGATTTGTAAAAGAGCTATCAAAATAACACATTTGAATGCTTTGGGGTTTTTGTTGTTGGGGAGACTTAGGTATAATAATAGTTCTTTAAAAATTGTTCTACGTTCATTTTAGAAATTATCTACACATTTAAGGATTAATGTTAGACAGGTTTGAAACTAGTTCAAATGTAGAAATTATGTTCTCAAATACTTTGGGATTAACAAGACTTCAATAGAGAACTTTGAAAACTTTTAGAGAAGTGTTGGGACACCTTTAATAATCAGAGGTAGAGAAACAATAATAGAAATTCAACTTTGATTTCCGTTTTATATAATCTTGCCTTTACTCAACTTCATATGCTTGTTTTTTGAAAGATGGTTTTAGAGACAGATTTTTAAAAACCATTGATATTTTCTATTCAAAATACTGCAACAATCTGTAGTTAACCATTTTTGTTTCTACAAAAATTAATTAAAACTGTAAACTTATAAGCTCATTATTCATTCTGCACATAGCTGTGAGTAGTTCATCCCTCACATGCCACATACTGTGCTGTGAACAGAGAACAAATGGTTAGCAAACAGATGTGGTCTTGATTTCCTTGAGTTTGTCATCTACATAGGAAAACGTGAACCTTATACATCTTAGAAGGTTTATGAAAAGTGTAAGATACTATAAAGCACCTAATAGGAGATTCTGCTCTAGTTTGGCGGTGGTGGTGATGGTGGTGGTTACAGGAGGTGGGGACAAGGGGTGGTTCAGGAAGGTTTCTTTGAGGAAGTGATCTTTGAGCTGAGATTAGAATGAGTAAACCAAGGGAAAGGAGTTAGTTGTTCAGGTGCCCTAAATTGAACAGTGTTTTTCAAGTTGTAGGATCATGGACTCATTATGAGTATGAAACCAATAGGGTGGGTTGCAACCAACATTTTAAAAATGAAATAGGATAGGATAGGATAGAAATTACCTGAGTATATCACCTGGCTCCTTAGCCAGAATTTATTTTCTGTTTTATGCATTCCTACACATAACGCCACACACAAACATAGCATACTTAACGTGTGTGCTGGCCCATAATATAAATGATTTCCTACTCTGGGTCACAAACGTTGTTGTGTGTTTCAGGAGTGTTGAGCGTTGACTAGGAATCGTGACTCCAGAGGACATTGCAGAGGTGGGTAGGAACCAGATCTCATGCCGAGCCAGCCTTGTAGTGCGCAACAGTGTCTTTCTTGTCCTTTGGAAGAGTTTTTTTGTTTTGAAAAGTGTAATCCACACTTTGGAGTGGAACAAGAATGTGGAGAGATCGTTAGAAAATTAGTAACAGTAGCTCAGACAAAAAAATGATAGTAATTCACCTAGAGTGGTAGTAGAGATAAAGGTGGGAAAAAATATAGTTAGGTGAGGTATAGGAAAGAGTAAATGACACAATAGTATATCTTACACATGACTTGGAAATGAATATTACATAAAATTTTCTGCAGTAAATTTTACAGAAGTCCTTAGTAATTCTGCCATTTTGAAAGTAGCCAAATATTCAAGACACAATATTTGAAAAATGTTTTAATAATGGTGCCTGAGCTGATGTAATTCCACAAGTCATTTCCTTTTTGATTCTAAGAGATACCAACAAAATTTGGACTTTTTCTTCTGGAAAGGTAAAGTGTAAGCATGAATCAGAAACAAAGATTTTCTTGAGTTCCAACTTTGTGCCAGGATTAGGTGTTTTAACATATGAAGTCTTTCATGTCTCCTTTTAACCCTCACACTCAGCCTATAAGCATATCGTACAGGTCACGTGTTTAGAAAGTATTCAGCCAGGATTCAAATCTAAATCTTTTTCATTCCAAAAGATTGTAATTTTTGCTATATCAATCTGAAATTACTAAAAATAATGCCCCGATAATCATGCATTTATTTGTACCACCAGTCGGGTGTGTCAGATTAGTGGGCACCCTTACAACTTGTTTTCAACAAAGAAGTGTTCTTGCTGAAACTTGGTAACCTAGATTATATCTGTTCATGTATGTATGTATTATTATTACTGAGAACTAAATGTAATCAAACTTCAGTGCCACTGTCTCTTTTAATGCTTGCGATAATCTCATGAGGTAGGTATTGTCAGGATGTTATTCCCGTTTTATCATGAGCACACTGAGGTAAAGGGGTAATTAACATTTTATCAGGTCACACACAGTAAGTGATGGAGAGGGATTTTGAAAACAAGTCTTTTTCCAAAGCTATATTTCATGGAGGGGGAATATGCCCTTCTGCTAAGTGACATTTTGGGAAAAGTTTTATAAATTACAAAAATTCTATACCCGCCAGGAGTTAAGAGCATAGATTTTAGTAGCAAAGCAGATAGGGGTTTAAGTACCAGTCCAACATTTATCAGCTCAGAGTTTAGAGAAATTATTTAATCTCCAAACCTCAAGTTCTGTAGAGAAATGAAGAGAGTAGTAGTTTGCATATCACAAAGTTGTCCAGATTACTGGCACCAGACAAACAGAAGCTGCTACTATTAGTAGTAGTACAGTACAGTGTTGTGGTGGTTGGTTTTAATAGAATACTGAGGTGGGCTATGGGCTGTTTGTGAAATCTTAGTAGAATGTTCCCCCTGGTTGATGTAGTGTTGTGTTTCTCTCTTTTTTTTTTTCCTCACCCCTTTAAGGATTTCAGTTTTTCTGACTGTTATATGAAAGGATGATTGCTCACAAACAGAAAAAGACAAAGAAAAAACGTGTTTTATCATCGAGCCAGCTCTCTACTGATGTTACGTCTTCTGAAATGGGGCTCAAGTCTATAAGTTCCAATTCCTCTTTTGATCCGGATTACATCAAGGAGTTGGTGAATGATATCAGGAAGTTCTCCCATATGCTATTATATTTGAAAGAAGCTATTCTTTCAGGTTTGTCAACTGTTTTCTCTTAGCATTTTTTCTGGATAGCTTGTAAAATTTTAAATGCCAACCTAGTTACAGATAAGTGTGTACACAGTGGTGGAAACAGGGCATTTTCTTGTAGGTATTTAGTGCCTTTTTCCTCTCCAAATGTTTGCTGTTTACAGTGTAAACTATTTTATAATCAGATACAGTGCAATATAGTATAGGAACTTCAGTAAGTAAGTATGAAGGAACAAGAATACACAAAAACAAAAATAGTTCTTTGGTTCTTAGCAGTTGGGCCCATTTGACATAGGAAAATTGTAGGTCATTGAAATTTTAACCTTATTAATGGTAACAATGCATTGATTGGTCTTTAATAAACAGACTTATATTTATAATTTACATTGTTGATATTTCATTTGTTTTTTTATATTGTTCCTAAAACTTGATTTAAAAATCACTGCATTTAAGTGAATCTCAAAAATCAAACTTAATTCTCAATTTGCTTCTTCAATTAGGGGATAATCACAGAATTTATTCTCTAGTTAGATATGGATAATGGAGCACGAAACTTGATTCTTCAGAGATGAAGAATTAGACACATCTATACTCCCTGACTTGCTCTTAGTGCCTAAGTCTTTCAACTTTTAGTGTGTCTTTTATATACAAATTTGACAACAGTGGTACTAAAGGTACAGCTTCTATTCTTTTGTGATAAGTCACACTTAATTTCTTTGTTCATAGATTGTTTTTCTGGATATGGAAAAAGATGATACCTAGTGTTACTTATATGAGACCTTCAGGTGTTTTGTGGACATTTGTAAGATTCTAATAACTATTTTCTATGTATATAAGTTACTTATTTTCTGGTAAACAGAAACTAAAATAATATCTTGTTTTAAATATTGCTTTTTAAGAGTTTATTTTAGCCTAACTAATTTTTCAGGTTGAATGCCCAAAATGACTTGAATTGTAGCCTCAAAATTTTAGTATTTGAATTTTCCTTAAAACAACAACCACGAAAGCCATCCTTTTGAGACTGTGTGTATGTGTATTTTATGACTTTTAATATGTGAGTAGGCAATTGAGGGATTAGGAAGAAACAGGATTGAAAATGGATCCTGTGTGAAAAAAGAAGAAAATGGTAACCCATATAAGATAGCCAAAGGAGACTATCCTTGGGATAAAAGTATGTGTACAGAAATATATTTTTCACAGAAATTTAATGTTAAAAAGCTGTAAGGATATTATCTTAATGAGAAAACCAGTACTTCAAAATTTAAGTACTCAATTATATTGCTGGTAATTTAAAAAAACTTGCCATTTATGGCCGGTAAATTAATTAAAAAAATGTAAAACCATCTTTTGGATAGCCAGCTGTCATCAGTAAGCAGTGGTCAGAGAATTTTCATTGTTTACCTTTGGATTGATAATAATGTTTGGTTCTTCAATCAGAGTTAAAAGGATAAATGTATGCCATCTCAAAATAAATCTCGGATTTGACAAGAATTTTTTTCTGTTTTTGGATCATTGTTATCAAAATCTGGGGATATACTATTTGGTTTGAGTTGATAGAACCTTTTTTGTTTGTTTTCCTTAAACAAGGGAGTATGTATAAACATAAATTAACGTCATTGTAAATAATAAAAAGTGCTACATAATAATATGCTTGCTTGCAATATTGATTATGATTTTTCAGCCTGTTAGAGTATCAGGCTATTCCTTATTTACTAAGTTAGAATTATTATAAGAATCATGAAGTATAATCTGGAAAACAGGTAAAAAGTTTAAAATTCTGTAACTCTTTAAGGCAGTATTATTACATTTCTGTAGACTAGACATAGGCCATCCTTTCGTATTCTGGGTCCCTAGACTTCTGCCATTCTTTGTTGTGCACCGCAGCCAGGCAGCAAAGAGCTGTGTTACTGTTTTTCTTTTGCAGTGAGGGAACCTTGTCAGTGGCTTTGCCAATATTTTGTCTTTTGCCTCTTTAAGAGGAAGGATGCCAGATTTTTGTCATTGTTTATGACCTTGTAGTTCATATCAGTGGACTGTTAATAAACTAAAAAAGTTAGCTTTTAAGAACATAGATTGTAGGTGTGCAGATTAAATTACCTTTTGGTGTGATTTGGATGCCATTTTCTTTATATGCTTTACCCGTCGTGAGACAGTGATGTGCAGATCACTTGACTACTGCTTCTGGTGTCCCATCTTATAGCTGAGGCTAGACTTTTTATGTTGTACAGGGTACTTTTACATACAAACAGTATTGTCACGCAGTCCCCAAGAAGGAAGGTACTTTTAGCTCCGTTTCACAGGTAAGTTCTATGTATAACACAGATTATGTGATTTCATCAACCCCTTAATGCTGGTAAATTGTAGTTTCATTTGGAACCCAGAGGTCATGAATGCGGAGTGGTGTGTGCTTTCCATTCTGTCCTACCTGCTTCACATGGTAAGTGCTCAGTAGAAACACTGCTCAGTTTTCATTCTCTCATCAGCCAGTTCTCTCTTTACTGGGCATTATCTAGATCTGCACTATCCGATATGGTGGTCTCTATACATGTGGTTCTTCAAATTTGATTAAAATTAAAAATTCCAGCTTCCTAGTTGTAGTAACCACAATTCAAGCACTCTTTAGCCACATGTGACTAATGGCATTTGGACAGTGAAATTATAAAAATCTCCATTCCATCATTGTAGAAATTTCTATTGAACAGTGCTGGTACAGACATTTGGCCTATATCAATCTCAAGAAACTGAGATGAATTCTTGAGCTACAAGTATTTTTTAAAAAGACAATGTATTTATTTATATTTCAAGGGAGGGAAAAGGAGGGAGGAAAGGGAGAGAAACATGTTGTGTATGAGAAACAGCGATTGGTTGGCCCTGTATCACCCTCAGCTGGGGACCTGGACTGTAACCCAGGCATGTGCCCTGGTCAGGAATCAAACCGGTGACCCTTTGGTCCACAGTCCAGTGTTCAATCCACTGAGCCACACCAGCCAAGGCCAGTATTTTTTATTTCTACAGCATTAAAAGGAAACCTAGAAAATTGTTATGGGAAAATATTTGAGAAAATTTTACTAGAAATAAGATCTCTTGGGGTCTATTTGGATTCCCCTTCCTTAGGTTGCCTTTGGAGTATGTAGCTTTCATGCCCTTCTTTGATTTGAACAAGCAGATCAAAATCCAGCTAGTTTGGCTAAACTTGAGGTAGGAGCTGACAGAGCACTGGAAAGAGAATCACATGATTTCAGTTCTAGGACTAGGTGTGTTACTGACTAGTTTGGGAATGTGCCTTAAGCCATTGAATAATTTGTTAAATATGAGGTGCTTACACCAGGTGCTATCCATTTTATAATTCTCTGATGGGAGGTGGGGGTGGGTGGGGTGGGGAAAGTGGTGGTGGGAAAATGGAGACAACCATACTTGAACAATAAAAAAATAAAATCAATAAACATATTGTTGGATGAGGATTAAAAAAACAACAAAACTTGATTGGAGTTGGAGATTCTGTGTTCTGAATATTGACAGTTCAGAGCTGAAGAAGACAGCTGAATATTTGTTTTCAAAGTACATAATACATTTTAGAGGATAGCCACCTCCCACCATTTTACAGGATTTTTAAAGTAGGAGTTTTACAACTATCTTGTGTGATGTTATGAAAATTTCCCAAGTAAGAATGTAAAAATCATATTGCAGTAGTTTTGAGGAACTGATCAGAGAAAACAGGTGTTTGCCAAATGCCCTGTGTCCCTTAACAGAGTTAAGATATTGTGCAGTTTGCCTCTGCTCTTTTTATTTACAAATAAAAATGGAGTGCTTAATACCGGAGATCAGAGGACTGTGAAAACACTTGCTTTGATAGGGTAAGTAATAGAGTTGTTCATTTTCTTTGTCCACTGCTGATTCCAGGAGGAGGTTACCCTGTAGTCTCATAAAAGTAGCAGATGTAGAATTTGAAGTTTAGAACTCTATCCAGTGTTGTTAAGGTATATTATGAATAATTATAGGGGCAAATTTTGCATCTTATATTAAAATGCTGAAGGCACTGAATTATACATATGCCCTCTGTGTTTAAATATAACACTGCAGATTAACATATATACAGCGTAAGTGCTAATTCAGGTTTATGGTTGTCCCTTGAGGAGTAATATGTTCTGAATTCCAAAGAACAGATTCATAAATCATCTGGCTTATACAGTAATCTTTTTTTATTGTCACCCAAGGACATGCTTATTGATTTAGAGAGAGGGGAAGGGAAGGAGAGAGAGGAAAGAAACATTGATGGTTGCCTCTGGTGCATGCCTGGATGGGGGATGGAACCAGCAATCTAGGCAAGAGCCCTGACCAGGAATCAAAACTGTAGCCTTTTGGTTTATAGAACGACACACCAACCAACTGAGCCACACCGACTAGGGCTATACAGTAATCTTAAGTGCTATCTTTATGACAGATTTCTCCATTCCCAGTTGGAACACCACTCAAAGCCCAAAATTTGGGAATTAGAAAAATGCAAGGCTTTTTAATAGGGCTAAAAAAATAATGCAGATTACTTAATTTTTCCGGTACTCAATACTTGAAGTCTCTATTGCCATTATAAAATATATTTGAAGGTCAGCAGTTAGTGTAATACTAATTGTAAAATATTGATTATATGACACTATTTGTTTAATCCCAACCAGAGAACATGCTTATTGATTTTTAGAAAGAAGGGAAGGGAGGGAGAGAGAAAGGGAGAGAAACATCTGTGTGAGAGAGAAACATTGATTGGTTGCCTCTTACACATGCCCTGACCTGGAATTGAACCTGTGACTTTTTTTTGGTTTATGGAACAGCCACTCCAACCAACGGAGCCACACAAGCCAGGGAGACACTAATAAAAGTTTACTATTGGCACAATGGTGTCTTGTTTTTCTGTTTTGTTTGTTTTTAAATAGACCAGAAGGAGAGATAAAAGTATCATCACTTTAAGATAGAGTAGTTCTCTAACTTCTAAAAATGCTTTCTAATTTGAGTATATCACTATTGTAAAAACATAACTGATCTCATAAGTGATTACTTCTAATAAATTCTAGGTCCTAAATTTGATAGAACTATAGTTAGAAGAGAGGGTTGTTAACTTTCTAAAGCAAATTTTATTGAACAAAAGAACTTAAGTATCAAGTTTAATGCCATTAAGTTATACGTTCTGTTGTGAGAAGGAAGTTCCTCTTAAATTTTCCAAGTCTTAATCGAAATCTTGTTTTATGGATTAACCCAACTTTTTCCAGGATTAATATAGAGGAGGACATGTAAATTTATTTTAGACACATTTCAATGAGGGTTACTTTGACTCCTGATGACTGTTACTTAAGTTTTAGCCCCTGTAATATACCAGAAATTTTGTAAACTATGAGAAATACTAAGTTACTAGTCTCAGACATACCCTCCTGCTGTGTTCTTTTAGATGTAAACCTCTCTAGAAGTGATTTCTAATGGATATCACTTAGGATTGGTTAACGTTAATGTTAATAGGTTATATCTTAGTGCCTAGAACATATGGATTGAATCTTTGGGGAACTAAGTGTGAAATACAGGTAACTCATTCATTACCCATGTGCCAAGAGATTACTTTCCTCTTCTGTACTTGACTAGAATGTTTTGCCTAATTTAACACTTCTTGAAATAGTAACTGGCATATTCACTTGGAAGTTAAAAGCCTATTAAATCACAGATTGTAGAGTACTGTCATTAATAACGTCTTTAACCGTGTTGATATATTTTAGTGATTAAGAACACAGATTCTAGATCTAGAATCCCTAAGGTGAAATCCTCATTCTGCCACCAGGCAAGTTACTTACCTTCTCTGTGCCACAGTTTCTACATATGTTTAAATGAGTAATAATAGCTACATCATTGGGTCATTGTGAAGATTAAATGTTTTCATAAAAGTAAAGCTCTTAGAATAAGTATTTTAAAATGTCAGCTGTTATTTTTACAGTCCTGAAGTGTCTGGATAAAGAAAGCTTGTATTCAGGGTTCACTTTTATTTTTGTAAATTCAGAAGTCATACAGCTAAATAAAGGGAGTTTCCTAGTGATAAGCTCTGAAACTTTTTTCCTCCTAGTTGTTTTCATTGCTCTCTCAGAGAGGTTACGCTGAATTAACAAGACTGATTTTAAAAAATTGTCAGGTTTTTTTTTTAATCAAGGAAAACACCATGGGTTTTTTTTCATTTATTTACTTAAGCATTTCCATGAAGTGTTTGCAATATAAACACTGCAGTATTGTGTTAATGCATGAGAACCAAAAAGTGGAGCTGGCTAATCTGTTTTCACTTGATAAGCTGAATGAAGCAGACAATAAATGGCACAAATGAGTGAAACAATAAATTAAAATTTAGATCACCATATTTCTCAGATAGTAGATAAACATTGGGATACAGAAGTTTTATTATTCTATTAAGATTTTAGTTGAACATTATTATATTCACATATATAATACTTTTGTGCAATATAAATTAAATTTCATTACATTTACAATGTGTCCACTATAAAAATTATCTTGTATTTAGTTAAATGACTAACTTAAATACTGTCATTTAACTTAATAAGTGTAGAAATGTTTTAACAAAGTATATCTTTAATTATGGTTTCATTTCCAAGCAATTTAGATTTTATATACAAAATGAAGTTGAAACTTAACTTTAATGTCTTGTTTTCATTAGTCAAATTATGGTGGGACCTTGTTATAAGTATGTTTGCTGTTGAGTGTAATTTTATGAGACAAATTCATCTTCAAAGGTATTTAGTTTTAATGGCTTACAGATTTAATAGTTATAATAATTGTTTAAGACTATAAAGCAGTTTTATTTTTGTTAATTTATTTGATATTCACAGCATGCTTTTAAAGGTAGCTAGAACAGGCGTTCTTATTAATTCCGTTTTACTGATGATTAATCTGAGATCAGAGAAGCTGAGAATTTTGTAATAGGGTCATTTCAAGGGAGTGTGGCGGATCGAGCACTGGAACTCAAGTTTCTTGATCTAAATCTATTTTCTATGATACCAAGTAGCCACTTAACCTTTCTTTTGTACTGGGGAAGCATGGATAGTTACCGCCTCATGTGCTTTTGCTCATTGCTTCATCTGTGGCGGTGCGTTCAGGTGGGGACGGGGAAATACTTAGTGTTGGTGAAGGTGCTACTTAAACTCCTTACAACTTTTTTGAAATGTTACATTTTCAGCTTAAGAGGCCTTGTGCCTCATAAAAAGAATTTGAAGTACCTTTTTTCTTTTATAAGGGAAAAGAATATTTGGTAAAAATGGAACATATTTTTTAGCACTTAAAACATAATTAAGGGCATGCTATAATTTATAAAGCCCAGGTGAAGTATTATCAGGATATAGTAATGTGCTAATAGTTGATGCTTCTACTAAAAAGTATAGGAAAGTTTATGAATCTTTGTAATGGTATTTTCTTTAGCTGTTGTGTTGTGTTCATTTTTGTTGATTTATAGGCTTCAGAAGTGTGTTCAATCACAGGAAATTGGAATTATTTATAGGGTAATTTGAGGTACTTCTGAAATTTGTTACTAAATATAACTCAGTTACGGTTTTTCAGTATTTTGGAACAACTTCAATATGTGTTTATAAGGGCTTCCTTATAGGAAAAAAGGACTTCAAGTTGGTAAAACATTTATGCTGATAGCTACTGGAATGCTTTTCCCAGTGTTTTATTTTGTTTTTTTTTTTTAAAGAAAAACCATAACATGGAATCTCAGGACCCCTTACAATGTTAAAAATTATGAGGATCTCAAAGCATTTCTGTTTATGTGGCCTGTATCTGTTACTGATTACTGTGTTAGAAATTAAAACTAAGAAAATTGAAAACCATGTAATAATTTTGAAATATATTCATTTCAGCATCTATTTAATTTCTTTGACTCTGAGAAGACCAGAATTTACTACCTTGATTTATTTAAGCATTTAAGCCATTAATATTTTGTAGTTCTTGCTTAATACCTAATACTAATTTTGAATATTGGTGGCTGTTGATACTCAAAAATCAAGCTCTTTTGGCCTGAGACTTCAAGATAAGGCAAAAGTAGTCTCTAAGTACATTAATATCTGTCCCTATCTATTAAATATCTAAATAGGACTAAAGTATCCTATAAGTATATTAATATGAAACATTAGAATGATAGAAATGACTGGCTTTCTTTTCTCTTTTAAAACTAACATAGGCTTCAAAAAGAGTACAGTGTAACTTTATGATACCAGGAAATCACAAAACCTTGATTTTGCTAAGTAGGCAGAAGTGTTAACGTAAACTAGCTTTATTTAATTATAGGCCAAAGAATAGATTTTGCAGTACCAAAACAGGAGGAAAATATAATTATTATATCATAAAACCAGTCAAATTTTATTATTTTCCCGAAGTTTCTTTTATCTCAAAGATCTGAGGTTAAATTTCAGTCCTAACCTGTGTTATTAACCTGTTTCTGCTGCTGCATAAACTAATCAGAATAACAGCAAGTATTTATGGAGGGTTTCCTGTGTTCTATCCACTGTTCTTAGTACTTTATGTGTTTTAACTTATTTAATCCAACCAACCCTATGAAGAGCTATCAGGTAACTGAGGCACAGAGAAGCTAATTAACTGGTCCGAGGTCTCTCTGCTATGGAGTTGGAATTCAAATTCAAGCAGTCTGGTTTTAGAGATTTTGCAACCACTAAGTTGTGTTGCCCCAACTAAGTGAACCAACCGAACTAACATATGCAATTATAAAATAAACAAAATAGATATTGATCTTATATTTAATTAAGATAATTTATAATTTAATTATTATGCAGCTAGCTGCATACATTTCCCTAGGAATTAAAAAACATATAAATGAATTTCTAATTATGAAAATAATATATATTTATGGAAAAAATTTTAATAGTACATAAAATTTCTAAAATCTTTTGCCCATTTGTATTTCATTTTTAAAATAGACTTTATTTTTAGAATAATTTTAGATTTATAGAAAAATTGAGAAGATAGTACAGACTTCCCACATACTCTTATACCCAGTGTCCCCTGTTAACATCTTGTATTAGTAAGGTACATTTGTTAATGAACTGGTATTTATAATAGTGATACATTATTAATAAAAGTCCATAGTTTACTCAGCTTTCCATAATTGTCCCTAATAGTCCCTAATATCTCTTCCAAAATCTTATTATGCTATATTTAATTATCATGTCTCCTTAGGCCCTCCTTGTTTGTGACAGTTTCTCAGACTTTCCTGATTATTTTTATGACCTTGATAATTTAAGGAGTATTGGCCAGGTATTTTGTAGGATGTGCCTAGATTAGAATTTGTCTGATGTTTTTCCCCTGATTAGACTGGGGTTATGGGATTGGGAGGAAGAGAACACTATAAAGTACCATTTTTATTACATCATATCAAGAGTACTACTTATATGAACGTGATTCTTCACTGTTAATGTTGACCATGATCACCCATCTTGTAACAGTTGTTAAGCTTCTCTACTGTAAAATTACTCTTTTTGCCTTCCCTTCACACTGTACTCTTCGAAAGACAGTCACTGTGCACACACTTCTCCTTGAGGACAGAATATCTGTCTCAATCATTTGGAATTCTTCTGTACAAGATTTTTTTTCATTTATTTATTCAATCACTTATTTGTATCAGTATGGACTCATGGATGTTCACTTTATACTTTGGGGTATAATCTAATATTACTTTATTGGTTGCTCAAATTGTTCTGCCTTGGGCCATTGGGAGCTCTTTCAGTTGGCTCTTGTGCACTCTTGGCATAACTCTTCAACATGATGATTTGTTTCTTTTATGCTCTTTCTTTCTCTCACTGCAAAGATGCTCCTAACTCATCTTATGAGTTAGTATTTCCTGCCCCAGTCTTAGAGTCAGCCATTTCTCTAGAGAGCCCTGGTTCCTTTTATTGGAGAATGGTATTAGAAATGAAGATCAGGGTGCGAGGTATGTACATTGTTACTGGAGTGTCATTTCTTTTAGGCCCTCTCAGCTGACAGAGCAAAGAAATATATGTGTGTACATTAACCTGTAAACTAATACATATCTATAAATATTTCTGTATATAGCCACCTATATCTATATTAAGCTAAACATGAATTCTTACTAAAGTATCCAAATCTAATTCATCACCACTTGTCATTATAGCCTTTTCCCCCTGCTTAATTGTAAATTCCACCCCAATAGTGAGATACTCAGCTCCCACCATCCTCAATCCATTTACTCAGTTGTTCAGTTCCAGTACACACAGAGAGCAGTATCATAATTGTTAACCCAGCTCCTCATTGAAAACACTTTATCGGCTATAGTACAGTATTTATATGCATTTCTTTCCTCTTATATAGACTCTATTCATTTCCAAGGCTACTTAGGCTAGCACTCAATCCCCTGTATTTTTTTTTCTATTAAAATTTGTTGGTTGAATAAGTCAGATTTTTTTCCTGAAGGCACTCCACTCTCTCTGCTTCCATCACTACTATTTTTCTGTGCCTCTTAGAATACTCTTTGCCCTGCTATACACAGTTCCCAGCCTTGCCTGCTCTTACCCTACATATTTCTCTCTTGATAATGCTGTTGATGAATGGAATATTGGGTGGGTGATGGTAGAATTTCTTGTTTTTGTTTTATTCCCTTTAGACAGTTTTTATTTCTAGTGATTATCTTTTAACGTTTCTGAAAATAATTGTATAATTATAAAATTTTTGTTGTTGTTTAAAGCTGTTTCAGTAGGGAAGCAGTTTAACATTAAGACCGTGGCTTCTAGAATTATACTTCATGATTTACATTCTGGTTCCACAGTTTAGTAACTTGGTGAATTTAGGTGTGCCTCAGTGTTCTCATCTGTACAATTGAGATTTTAAAATTACCTGCCTACCAACGTGAAAACTAAGCGAGATAATATTTAAGTACTTTTAACAGTGCCTAGCACGTAGGAAGCACCTAATAAATGTTAACTGTTACAAAACACTAGTGCTCTGTAAAGTTACAGAAAGGAAAATTACCTCGGACTATTGTATTTGATGTGGTTGTCTTTTCAGACTTTTGAGCATTGTTTCAGGGGTTTTAAAAGTTATGGGGTGGTTTTACTTTTCGGTTTGCCTGTGGGGGCAACCCAGGAGCACGCCTGCAAGTTGTGCCGTCGTGGTTGTGCGTGGCGCCCCATCTGCGCTGGCCAGCATACTAGGGTTTGAGTGATAAATTACATGATCTTGACTGTTGGTTAATGTATCAGATACTGTAGGACATTAACTCTGTTATCATGTGTATTAAAAAGTATATTAGAATAAAAGCACTAAGATAGGAAGCACCTTATAAAGTTTTCTCAAGAAATCTGGAGAGCATAGTTACAGAAAATTGTAAAAGACAGTGCTAAATTCTGAGAAACTTGAAATCCTTAATGAATTAAAATGATTAGTTTTTTTCTATACATACAAATTTTGTATGTAATTGCAATGGTGAGAATAGAAGTGAACATATGGTAGGCAAAAATTATGGAGCCAAAGCTTGTACTCGAACTGTGCTTCAGAATCTTTCATAATTTAGATTCCTGAAACTTGATTTTGGACTCAATTTTAATTTTTTTTTCCTTTTTAAGACTGTTTTAAAGAAGCCGTTCATATACGCCTGGATGAACTTCTCCGTGTTTTAAAGTCTGTTATGAATAAACATCAGAACCTCAATTCTGTTGATCTTCAAAATGCTGCAGAAACTCTTACTGCAAAAGTGAAAGGTAAGAAAGATATATTAAAAGTGGGTTGGTGAGGGCAAAAAAAGACCCAAGTGATACATTTCATTCATAATCACCATAGAGCCATCTTCTCTCATGGCACTGATGTGATGTGTATTAATGGGGGCTGTGTACACTTCACTATTTAATATTCCTGCTGTCATACCTAAAATTCTTCCTTCTAAAAATTAAAACTTTATCTGGTAGAAAACACTAAAAATATTAAATAAAATAAAATAAACAACCGATACTTACAATTTTTGAGTTGTTTGAAAGGGAGGCTGTTGGTGTATGAAGTCGTTGTTTTGTGAAGATGGTTGGTGCTAGAAAATGGTCATTTGTAGTGACTCAGCTTAAATTAGGGAACCCAATGGAGAAAGAGAAGACTTAGGTGGGAAATGACTTAAAGTATGAAAAATGAAACTGAAATCGTAAAATAAGTTTACCATGTATGTATGTGTATGCATACATAGTTGTGTGTGTGTAAAACATGTGCTAAAAGAATCAAGAATTGCAATGTGACTTGCCACCCCCAAATAGTAGAATCTGTTATTCTGGGCTGCAGTATATAGGAAGGACTGCGGGTGAAGTGAGTATTGGAGAAGAAATGAGACTGGAGGCACAGAGTTTATTTAGGAGATTGTTAGAAAGAATAAACAAGATGAGAGTTGACAGTCTGATCTAAGGCAGAAGGGAGATGTGGGAAAAGTGGAATGTGGTTGTTGCAGAAGAGGGGATGGATGTTAATTTGATGAGACATGTCACAGGCTGAATATTAAGGGTTAAGTTGGAGTTTGGAGTGGAAGATGTGGACTTGAGAGTTGCTGATGTGTAAGTGGCGATGGAAGAGGGCGACGCTAATTCAGGGTGTGCAGAATAAAGAGAGGATGGAGTATGAGGTCTCAGAGACAGAGAGATGCTACCTGAGAAGTAAGGAGATGGTTTGGAGAAAGATGTCATGAAATTGAAAAGTACAAGGTGCTAAGGAGGATCTTCAGTGTAAATGTCACTGATAGGTAATATGAATTCAAGTAATCTAACTATAAAAAGTGACTCCCGGGGGTTGAGTAAGGAAAGGAAAGGCTAGGCTTCCTTGTGGAGCAGAATTACCTGTCCTGCCTCTCCAAGGTCAAGTAGGCATTTACTTTCTGGGCTAGAGGGCCCTGTTAGGGACTGTGATATAGGGCGTGTGTACCAGAACTCCAGATGTTGAAAAACATGATATAATTGGTGAACACTCTTGTAGATAGAGAGGCAAATGGCAAGTGTCAAGGGATGAGGCAGGAAGAGCAAGGAATCTTTTCCATAAAGCGTAGTTCATTTACTTAAGAACTGCCTCCTCTGCTTTTGTCATATTTGTGTGGTTATTTTTTTCTGTATTTCATGCACTGAAAAAAAAAAGTAGATGGATTTAAATGGGAAAAATTATAACTTCTGTTGTGACTTTTTAAAATTTGCTCAGTAGCCAAATTTGTTTTTTAAATAGACTGTTTATAAGGGCCATTTAACTTAACTTAGGGAAATTTGTGTCTATAGATAGTAAAATTTCCATGCTTGGAAATAGCAGCCACAGTTCACGCAATTGTTGTCAGTAGCTATTGTGTGTAGTCAGGATGTCCTGGGGAAGGAGTGTGCCTGTGCCTAGCTGGTGTCCACATTCCCGGAGCAGACCTGAAGAAGGTGGCCTCTCAGCTGCATTGAAGATCTTTTTCATTTTTTTGTTTTGAGGTAAAGCAATCTTTTGAATATTATTTCCCTCTATGGCTGTCTTTACCCTTGGGATTATCGTTAGGATTTACTTTGTGTTGGATGATATTTAAAAGGTTACTTTGTTGAGAGACTTATTCTGGTTCAATAGGATTCCATGAGACTGGAAAACTTTAAAGATCATGTTTTCTTTGGTGTTAAGTTTGTTTTTAAATACACCCCGCATCCCTGACACACTAAAAATACCACCGATATCCAAGATGAAAAACATTCAGTGACCTAAAATATTGAGGTTAAATCAGAGCTTATTTAATTCTTTCATTTAGTGATAATTTAGTTTTCAACCCTGGAAAGGCAAGGGGGAGGTAGAAACTATTTTTGAATTCTGTTATGTGGCATTTCCTCAGTGTTTTGCATCAGCTGTCTACTTTCATATTTTCAAAAATCTATAAAGGCACATTTTTTATTTCTATTCTAAAGAGGAAAACATAAAGAAGTATTGTAGGATCAGAAAGTTTCTGAATGTGAAGATTATTTTGTCTTAACCCCTTGATTACATTTAGAAAACAACTGTGACCCTGTTTTGGAGGTCCTAACTGTCAAATGCATTTTGCGAATATATAGTACACCGTTAAAAAATTACGTATAAATGCAGAATAACTGTAGAATCAGAGAGGTATAACTTGTTTGTTCTACAAGAGGTTTGAATGCATGAAATTTAATCACTTCTAAGCATGATAAGTGAGAAATTGGAACCTGACTCCTCATTTTTTATTTTAAATGTGAAATTTACTTTTTAATAACTTCAAATGAAAAATCCTTACTTTTCCTCATTCACTCTAGTTAATGATTTGTATTTCCTGTGTCTCCTCCTGTTTCCAAGCAGGAAGCTCAGTCTGACAAAATATTTAGAATATGGTAAGAGAGATACAGCCTATTTTTGAAGTAGATAAAAGGTACCTTCAACATGCAGTAATTTATCATGTATTTACTTTTTTGTGTTTTCATTGGTATTTACAGTTATTTTGGTCTCATTTGTAATACAAGTTAAATCTCATTTATAATATAAATTAAAAGGATCACTTAGGTTTTTCATGATCTCTGTTTGGCCTGTAATTGACAAATGAAAAAGAAAAGTAAGATCTAGAAAAAATCCAAAATTATAGAAGCCTCATGTTTTCTTTCTGTTTTGAAAAATTAATTTTTAATAGGCAATTCATTCACACAGTTGATCATGGAAATGGTATAAAAGAGCATTCAGTGGTGAATACACTTTCCACCCAATCCTTTCCCTAGATAAGCAACAGCCATTACTGGGTATGTGTGTATCTTATTACACATATGTAAGCAAATACAATATGTTCTCTTTTTTATCCTCCTTTTTGCACAAATGATATCATCCTTCTTCCTCATTGTTCTGAGTTATCTGTACATAAAAGGTTTCCTTATTCTTTTGTTTTATTTGCTTTATTTTTCCAAAGCTGCATGATAATCCATTATATTGGTATACTATAATTTATTTTACCACTTCACTACTAATAGATGTTTGGATTGTTCCCAGTTTTTTTTCCAAACAATGCTTCAATGAATTCATATGTAAATTCTTAGGTGGGCAGTTACTCGACCAGAGAGCATGTGCGTTTACATTACGGGTGTTACCACATGCCCTCTGTAGAGGTTTGCCCTTCTGGCAGCAGTGCTGAAAATGCTGATTTTCTGCCCCTTTGCCAGGAGATCTTTGTTCTCTGATCTTTGTATATCCAGTTATAGTAAAAATTGGTATCTCAGTGTAGATCTGATTTGCATTTTTCTCATTCTGAGTGCAGTTTAGGATCTTTTTATATGTTTCAGAGCCATTTGTACATTCTTTTATGTGAATTGACCCTTCACCTGTCTACAAGTGAAATTAGTTCTAATCTTTAGTATAAGTTGCAGATTTTCTTTTGTTTACTTTTTATATCTATTTCTGGTCTGTTTTGTGTCCCACTGATGTGTTTAGCCATGTGCCAATACCACACTGCCTTTATTGTAGTTTAACAGTATGTTTTAGGATCTGGTAAGGGTAATTCCTCTTTCTATTACTCTTTTTCTTCAGGATTTATTTTTCCATCAAGATATTTGAATGGGCTTGTCTGGTTCCAAAAAATACCTTGGTATTTTGAGAGTGACTTGAGTTAAATTTATTAAGTTAAGGAGAATTTATATACTTAGCATTTCTGTCCGAGAATATAGTACATGCATTTCAGGTTGTCTTTCATGTTTTAGAAACAACTTAGAATTTTCATTTTGTAAATCTTATGGCTTTTTCCCCCTTAGCATTTTCTCTCCATGCAAATGGTGAAATTTTTCTTCCATTATATTTTTCTATTTCAATGGTTTTCAAGTTAGTGCACCATGATGAGCATTTTTAAAGTATGAAAGAGAATAGAAAGAAAAATCAGAATGCATTACTCATTAAATAAGACTTAAGGATGTTTCAAAACTTTATAGGTGTTACATGACCGATTACTATTAGGTGTGGATGGTATACTCCGTCATGATGTAAAATGTTTGTCTTACTGAAGGTTGTGGTGAAAAAGGTTTGAAATTTACTATTGTAATTGGTTGCATGTATGAAAGCTACTTATGTGATTTCTTAAAGACATATTTAGTGTGTCTTAGTGTGTACTGTTGAGACTTAATAGGGAACCCAAAGGAGAAAATTATTTGAACACGGAACAAAATTTTGATGAAATTTTGAGGAGGGGCTAACAGCAGGGCACAAGTGGAGACAGACACTAATGAACAGGTGGTTATGTAGGCCAGACCAGGGGTACAGTGTGGCCTTTTGATCTAAGTCAGTGCTTATGGGAATGAAAAGGAAGAAGAAACTGTTTCAGAGGCATTTTGAAAGCTAAGCTTTTAAACTAAGGAATGTATAGAAAAGAGTAGTTTTGAGGGGCAGAGTAAAAAGGAAGATAAAGTACAGTTTAGTGCATGTTAAGTTTGCAATGCTGGTGGGCGAAGACTGGGAAGAGGGGGAAGGAATATATCAAACAGACCATTGGAAAGGTGGGTCTGGAGCTCCGAGGTTAAAACTAGACAGGTACAGGTAGTTTAAGAATTCATTCCTTTGAAGGTATGAGAGTGAACAAGGTTCTGTGGGGATAATGTATAGGCTGAGTGGAACAATTGTCTGAATTACAGGTTGTCTGCAGATGTAGAATATGAGGACACTTGTGTTTACTAATTACCAAGCACTGTACTCTTAAGTGCCTTACATTTATTTTCTGTATTGTTCCTTTCCATAATATGCCATTGCACATATGAAGAAATTGAAGTTAGGTAATGTATCCAGAGTGACCCAGGAAGTGGTAGAGGTCAGATTTGAACTTAGGCCTGACACTCCGAAGCCTGCCTTCTTCTGATTGCTATACCACATTACTTCTAAGAGAGCAGAATACATCAAGATGGAAGGAAGTATAGTAATAATAGTTGACATTATTGAGAATGTACTTAATGTATGCCAGAAACCGCCAAGCTCTTATCATGGATTATCTCATTAATCCTCAGCAAAGTTTTGAGGTCAGTGCTATGGTTATATCAGCTCCTGTTTTGCAGATAATGAAGCTGAAACAGAGAAGTTTGTACACCTATTAAGTGGTAGAGTTGTTGAGCATTGCATAATGGTCAAGTGAGATGAAAATTTAGAAGAAAAAAGCCCTCCAAGCTTGACTACTAGGAGGTATTGTTGACAGTGTTATTTAGTGGTATTGAGTGAAAATATTAACTAACATTTATTGAGCATTTTCTGTGTCACAGGCTCTGTTCTAAGTTTATTCGATCTGCACAACAGTTCCTGAAACACAAATTATTATTCCCATTTTATAAATGAGGAAACAGAGGCACAGAGAAGTTAGGTTACTTAACCAAGTAAGAGACAGGGTTTAACCTAAGCAGAGTGGCTTCAGAATGCCTCACGTACCCAGGCAGCAAACTGCTACCCTTGGGCTAAATTTGGCCTGCTGCCTGTTTTTGTGAATAGTTACATTGGAACATACCCACTCTTGTCTGTTTGTATATCATTGTATTTCATTTGTTTAAGTTTGGCTCCTTTACGTAGAGTGGAATAGTTGCAACAGGCAGTATGGGTTGAAAAGTCTAAAATATTTAGTATCTAGCCCTTTACAGAAAAAGTTTTCTAAACCCTGATCATCAATTTAACTGGATGAAAAGCCAAATCCTGGGGAATTCAGTCATGACCTATTTATAGAGGGCTGGCAGTAAAGAAATGGTATGTTAGATTGGGTGGTAGCTTTAAGAAGAAATATGGTAAAATGACTTTTTTTTCCACATAGGAAAGATTTAAGTATGTTAACAAAAGGAAAAAAAAGTCAAGTGAAGCTGTAAGAGAGGAGCTATGATGATAAAGGTTTTTGGAGGGTACAGAACAGAGTGGGAAGTTTATTACTAGAAAGGATCCAAAGACTTTTCTATGGGAAATTGAAAGGAACAAAAGAGAAATAGGATATTAGAAATACAGGGATGTTTTGAAGTAGAGGCAGGGCAGTGATTGGAATTTTCCTTACATGACATAACCTCTTTTAGGTGGGGATGAAGATTAGGGAGGATAATAGTTGAAATAATTATCTTTTCGTTACTCAAAATTATTTTTAAAGACTTTTTTTAGCTTTTTATTTATTCATTTTTAGAGAGAGGGGCAGGGATGGAGAAAGGGAGAGAAACATCAGTGTGTGGTTGCTTCTTGCATGCCCCCAACTGGGGGCCTGGCCCGCAACCCAAATGTGTGCCCTGACTGGGAATCGAACTGGTGACTCTTTGGTTTGCAGGCCAGCACTCAATCCACTGAGCCACACCAGCCAGGGAAATTATTTTTTAGTTCCCCAGTCATACTTTAGTGCTGTGAAAAAGTATATTTATAGGAAAGAAAAAATAAGTTTTTTTTTCTTTGCAGTCTAGCAGGTTAAAGTTTGGAAATAAGAGTAGGCTTTACATTTTTGCTCACATTATAAATTACTATTTAAAGTCTACTTTCCAATGAGATTTTAGAAACAGCTTTACTGAAGTATAACTGAAATTCAGTAAACTTCACAAATTGAAAGGGTATAGTTTGATCAATTTCAACATGAATATTCTTGTGAGACTGTCACAGTCCTCATCACTTCAGCCCTCCACTCTGTGCCTCCCTTTCACCGCTTCCAATTAGTCGTGTTTCATTTTTATTCTGTGCAAAGTACTTTTCAATTGCCCTTTTTCTTTCTTGATTCACAGGTTATTTAGAAGTGTGTTCATTGGTTTTCTAATATGTGGGGATTTCTCAGAGTTTTTTCTCTCATTTCTAATTTAATTTCATCTAGTCACAGAGCATATTTTTAAAAAAATATATTTTATTGATTATATTATTACAGTTGTCCCATTACCCCCCTTCATTCCCCTCCACCTTGCACACCCCCTTCTATCCCATTCCCCCCCTTTAGTTCATGGCCATGTGTCATAAGCTCTTTAGCTTCTACATTTCCCACACCATTCTTGCCCTCCCCCTGTCTATTTTCTACCCACTGTCTATGCTACTTATTCTCTGTACCTTTCCCCCCTCTCTCCTCTTCCCACTCCCCTGTTGCTAACCCTCCATGTGCTCTCCATTTCTGTGGTTCTGTTCCTGTTCTAGCTGTTCGCTCAGTTTGCTTTTGTTTTAGGTGTGATTGTTAATAACTGTGAGTTTGCTGTCTTTTTACTATTCATATTTTTTATCTTCTTTTTCTTAGATAAGTCCCCTTAACATTTCATATAATAAGGGCTTGGTGATGATGAACTCCCTTAACTTGACCTTATCTGAGAAGCACTTTATCTGCCCTTCCATTCTAAATGACAGCTTTGCTGGATAGAGCAATCTTGGATGTAGGTCCTTGCCTTTCATGACTTGGAATACTTCTTTCCAGCCCCTTCTTGCCTGGAAGGTCTCTTTTGAGAAATCAGCTGACAGTCTGATGGGATCTCCTTTGTAAGTGACTTATCTCTATCTGCTTCTAGAATTCTCTTCTTCATTTGAATCTTCGCGAATGTAATTATGATGTGCCTTGGTGTGTTCCTCCTTGGGTCCAACTTCTTTGGGACTCTCTGAGCTTCCTGGACTTCCTGGAAGTCTATTTCCTTTGCCAGATTGGGGAAGTTCTCCTTCATTATTTGTTCAGATAAGTTTTCCACTTGTTGCTCTTCCTCTTCCCCTTCTGGTACCCCTATAATTTGGATGTTGGGATGTTTAAAGATGTCCCGGAGGTTCCTAAGCCTCTCCCCATTTTTTTGAATTCTTGTTTCTTCATTCTTTTCTGTTTGATTGTTTCTTTCTTCCTTCTGGTACACTCCATTGATTTGAATCCCAGTTTTCCTCCCATCTCTATTGGTTCCCTGTGTGTTTTCCTTCATTTCACTTATTGTAGCCTTCATTTTTTCATCTAATTTGTGACCAAAATCAACCAATTCTGTGAGCATCCTGATCACCAGTGCTTTAAACTGTGCATCTGATAGATTGGCTACCTGTTGGTCCCTTAAAAGTTTTACCTCTGGTGGTTTCATTTGTGGTTTCTTTTGAGTCATTTTGCACCTGTTATGTATGAGGGGCGGAGCCTTAGGTGTTCACCAGGGCAGGGCAGGCCAGTTGCTGGGTTGTGACACTGTATGTGAGGGCGGGGTCAGAGAGGGAACACTGGTGCTTGCTCTGCTCTCTCTTGGATTTCAGTCTCCTCTGTGAGGCTGGGAGTCTCTCCCGGCACCTCAACCCCCACAAGTGTTTTCAATTGGTGCTTTTAGGTTTTATTTCCTGGTGCCGGGGCCCTGGGTTGCAAAGTCTGTCTTGCTGCCTGTTTTCGCCTGGTTTATCTGCCGCAGTCAGCTGCCTTGTGTGCCTCGCTTGGTCTGCTCGTTGCCTCCCTGTACCCGGTAACCGCCACCTGCGCGTCCGGGACCACTGGCCACTGCCTTTTCCTGCTGTGATCCCTCTCCGCAGGCCGCTGACTCTGCCCCTCTTACCAGTCTGGGTGAATCATTGTCGGACTTCAGTACAGTTCAGTTTTCTATCTGCTCCTGGTTGTTTTTTTTGGTTCTAAATTTTTGTTGTCCTTAATTTTGGTTGTGAGAAGAGACACAGTGTGTCCATCTGCACCTCCATCTTGGCCAGAAGGCAACAGAGCATATTTTGCCTGATTTGAATCCTTTTAAACCCATTGAAATGTGTTTTGTGGCCAATAATATGGTAAATATTTCCTGTTCACCTGAAGAGAATGCATGTTGTTGTTATTGGGAGGGGTGTTCTATAATTATCTATCTGGTCGAGGTGGCTGATAGTCATACTAATTTTCCATTTACCTTTTCTGTCAGTTACTGAGAGAGTTATCAAAATCTTTGGCTATTATTGTGAATTTGTCTATTTCTCATTGTAGTTATATCAGTTTTTGCTTCACGCAGTTTGAAATTTTCACTAGGTGCCCTTTTTGATAAATTGACTTCTTCGTTATTATAAAATGACCTTTTTTATCCCTGTCAGTTTCCTTTGCTCAGCAATCAATTTGTGTGATATTAGGCAGTAAGCTGGGAAATTGTAGAGCTCGCCACGTTTGTTTCTTGTCTTTAGGGTTCTTGTCCTTCGTTGCCTGATAGCCAGTGTCTTGAAAACCATTGTCTCATATGATTTGTTACGGGTTTCTTTTAGCTGTTTCAGGCAGAAGTATAAGCCTGTTTTCCATCTTGGCAAGAGCAGAAGTCCACAAGTATTTTAAAATTAGGTATGGTAATTAAGTTTTTCTTTTTGTTTGTATCTGGAATACTTAGAAGAATTTGATGAAAGGTATGGACCTTAGCCCTTCATATCTACAAAGGCTTATTATGCATGTAAAATCTTCATTGTAGGCTTAGGATTTAATTCATCCCTGCTAAGGGATCCTTGCTTTCCAGCAAGCATTTTCAACCCTAGTTACACATTAGGATCACCTGGGAAACTTTTGAAGCAATGTATATGCTTCACCCAGACCTATGAAATCTGGGCCCTTGATGATGGGACCCAGACTTTGGTTTTAAAACTCCCTAGGTAATTCTGATGTGCAGCAAACTTAAGGACAAGTCTGTTTTAAGGCAAAGAATGTTTTTCTCTCCACTTGGTTTCTCTACCTTCCCTTTGGTGGCAAGGATCCTAGGGATCCTATAAGAAGTTAGTTGCTTCTTAAACTCAACCTGACTAGAATGGGTTGCTTTTCAAAAATTGCCAATTCTGTCATCAGATTTTGTCCTAATGAATCATCTGGATTTTTAACAGAGATGCGCACAGAAGTTATAATAAGAGACCTTTTTCAGTTATGTTTCACAGTTTGCTTTAACAAAATCCAAAATGTTAGAATATCCCTATGATAAACAAAAGACAGATATCAATTAACATGGACCTCTGAGCCCAGGGATCTGTAAGAAATAAAGCTATAAATAAATAGGAATTTAAATTTTCGAAAACATTGGGTATTTTTATGTGGCATGCTTTGTATATAGGCTTTATGCTATGTCAAATGTATGTATGACTTCAATTATTGGTAATTTATAGTGAAAACTGTACTTCATGTTGACGTAAGTAAGCCACAGGGTGTTGAGCTGTTTTCTTTTTAAAAAGTCATAAAACAAAAAGCAAGAGGAAATAGCACAGAGTACTCTTAATGAGAGAAGTCTGGTGTGATGTGGACCCTGGGACCCCAAGACTGACTGACTTCACACTGAATCACTTTGTAGATGTATCAGATTATATAACGTGTGGCATAGTCTGTCTGGAATGCCAGCTACTTTCATGTAAGCTCATTCTTTTGTATGATTTTTTTAAATAAAGAATTGAACATCATGGCCATTTTGTGTATTAAGCTGTTCATTTTCTGAATTTTCTAATGCTTGTATAAGTAACAGTAGATTTTTAAAGCATTAAATGACTTTGTATAAATGTAGATTAAAATATTTTGTCCATCATTGATTTTAACCAATCTTTCCCTATAGCTGTGAACTTCACAGACGTTAATGAAGAAAACAAAAACGACCTCTTCAGAGAAGTGTTTTCTTCCATTGAAACCTTGGCCTTTACTTTTGGGCATATGTAAGTAGAATAGTGTCATTTAAAGAATTTTGGGCCTAGGTATATCAGTGAGAGTTATGTCACATAGTTCAGTAAATATATGTTAAGTATAGTACTAACCAATATAAAATATTATCACATTGGAAAAACCATATGCTGTGTTGTTTTATTACTGCATACGAAAGTGTCTTTAGAACTACTTAAAAACATCATTCATTTGTGAATGACTATGTGGTTTATGTGAATAGAGTCCTAGGAATTTATTTCTAAAGATCTTAACTGAAAAAATTTATTCCGGATGACATGTTGATTGTAAATCTGTGACAGAGCGATATAATGACTTGTCTTTTATTTGTTTCTTTTTTTAACCTCCCTGTATAGCCTGACAAACTTCCTTATGGGAGATGTAGGCAATGATTCAGTATTTCGACTGTCTGTCTCTCAGGAAAGTAAGGTAGGCCAAGTTTGTGGGAAAGCAAAGACTTCAATATTTTTAACTTAACATTTCAATAATTTTCTAATCTTAATCTCAGCATTACTATTTCATAGTTTTGAGTTTAGTGAGAAAAACATACCAATTTATATTAAATATGATAATTTATGGTCAGTTTCTGGAGCAAAAATGTAATCGTACTTTTTAAGTAGAACTATCATTTAAGAGGACACATCTGGCCCTAACTAGTGTGGCTTAGTTGGTTGGAGCATCATCCAGTAACTAAAGGCCACTGGTTTGATTCCTGGTTAGGGCACAAACCCAAGTTATAGTTTTGATACCTGATCAGGACGCTTACAGGAAGGCAACCAATCAGTGTTTCTCTTACATCGATGTTTCCCATTGCCCCCCGCCTCTATCTATTTCTTTCTCTCCCAGCCTTCCTGTCTCTCTAAAGCAATGAAAAAAAGTCTTCGGGTAAGGATAAAAAAAATAAAAGAAAATATCTGATAATTTTAGTGTCTTAAGTAATGAATCCATGCTATAAGGGTCAACATTTTAGAAAGTAATTCTTAACCATTTTTCTCTCTTGACATTGTCACAGATATTAAAGATTGGTGGAAACTTAGACAAATAATGCAAGAAGTAAAGAGGTGTTAATCTTCTCACAAATCAAAACACTTATTAACAGACCTGTAGGTCTTCAGTCCCCCAAGAGCTCCCCTATAAGTATGTCAGAGGATTGAGGTTCTGATTCCCAATTGGAAGAAAAATTGCTGTGAAATAATAGAACATAAGAGAGAAATGTATATAAATTATTGCTTTAAAGATTTATAGTTGTAGTATTTTCATTTAAATAATTTTTAACCAAATGCAAGATATTTAAAAAGCTGCATTAGAAACATGTTGATCATTTGCTGTAAAGGATGATCAAATCCAAAAAATTTTTTCAACAAATATTTGGAAATGTGCCAAGTATATAAAAACCAGAGCATTATATATAAGTAATATAAAAGTTTCAGGTTTTTCTTAAAATGATAGAAAATATCGATGACTGCTGAAGGCATTCGTTATATGTACTACAGTATTGAGAAAAAAAATCGACTATATCTAAAGACATCCATTAATGAATCAAGGAGGATAGTGTATAAACCATATCAGAAAGATGAAGAATTTTAAGATATTTGAATATTAGTTACGATTTTTCTTCAGTGTTATATTTTCAAATGTGCTGCTAATTCAGAAGCTATAATAAAAATTGCATCTGTGTGACAGGGCTCTGAACTGTTTAACTTTTTGGTGTGAATTATATTTCCTGTTCCTGTACCTGTGTTGTACATAAATTTTATATTAATTCCTAACAGGAAAATACCTTTTGCTTTCTCTTTTCTTTTGCACTTTGTTTTTCTTTTTGTAGTTTTTGATTTACCCTAGAGATTGAAATAAAATTCATGATGATATAATACTAATAATACAATACAATTATTTTCTTTGATGAGTTTTGAAAAATATGGTTAAAATTAATAGTTGCCATTATTTAGTAGAGCTTATTATGTACCTTGTACTGTGTGAAGCCCATATTGTCTCAGTCCTGAAAATAGTGTTCTTATCCTCATTTTGCAGATGGGCAAACCAGAGTTAGGTGAGCTTAAATATGTAGGCCAGTGTCGTACAGCTAATAAGTGATACACCTGGACTTCAAACCCATGTCTCTTTGATCCCTTTTGCATCGAATCTATGCCTACTCTATATTGTCCAACGAAATGGGTCAGATTTATTTGTGATCTCACAATTTTGGTAGGTAATGTTTTTCTGCACTGTCCAGTAAGGTAGCCTCTTGCTACAGTATGTAGCTCTTTAAATTAAAATTAATTAAAATAATTAAAATTAAAAATTTATTTCTTGTTCACATTAGCCACTTTTCATATTCTCAGATAGCTACGTGTAACCGGTAGCTACCTTATTAGACAGTGCAGATATAGAACATTTCCATCATTTTGGAAAGTTCTGTGCTATGCTTTCCAATAGGCATTCAGAGAAAATGCTTGTCATATAATAAAATGGTAAAAGATGACTGGAAGAGATAGGTCTTTATCTTCTGCTTAGATAGTAGTCTATTTAGATTGCTTCGTTAACTTCCTGACTAATATTTTGGAGGTCTGCGGAATTTAAGTTCTGAGCAGATTCATTGGTGTTAACTAATGCTGTTAGTAAACAGTCAGGTGCTTCACTCTTGGACCTTGAGAACTGCTGTTGTAAAAAAGCTGTATAATTCTTATAAAATGTTCTGGCATTTAAACAGAGTTCTCAGACCCTTTGAGTTCTAAATACTTAAAAATTTTTAGCAGGAATTATGTCAGAATAACAAATTAGAGTGAAAAAATACTGAAGCAAAGATCTGTTACCTTCTGCTCTAACCTTAAATTTGTTTTCTTTCATATTGTAAGTCTTTTGAAAATGTTTCTATGGAATCAATGGACTCATCCTGTGAAAAAGGTAATGCTTAACATACTTTAAACCTTTGCCAAATTTTTTTCAGTTACCATCAATAAATGTTTGAATTTTGATAAATGTTTTAGATCCCTTCTTGCTTAGTAACCTAATATATATTTATTTTAACATAAACTGATATGTAAAGTTTTATGTATAAAACTGAAGGAAAAAACCTACTAGAGTAGATAGTGTGATGATAGAGATTGATCAAGAACTATATTGAGCTTGTAACTTGATGAATAATAGAAATACATATTAAGATCAAAAATACATTTCATCTTCTCTGACCACAATGCTATTAAACTAGAAATCAATAACAAGAAAAACACTGAAAAACATGCAAAGACATAGAAGCTAAATAACATGTTATTAAACAATGAATGGGTCAACAATGAGGTCGAGGAAGAAATCAAAAGATACTTTGAAACAAATGAAAATGAGGACACAACAGTCCAAAATCTCTGGGACACTGGGAAAGCAATACTAAGAGGGAAATTCAGAGCATTACAGGCCTATCTCAAAAAGTAAGAAAAAGCTCAAAGAAACAATCTTACTTCACAAACTTGAAGGACCTTGTAAAAGAACAATAAACAAAGCCCAAAGTGAGTAGAAGGAAGGAAATAGTAAAGATCAGAGCAGAAATAAATGAACTAGAGTGGCAAAAAAAGTGCGTGTTATACATGGCAAAATACAGTATCTCCCTAGACAAGGGAAACAAAAAAAATAAACAAATGGAACTACATCAAACTAAAAAGATTTTGCAAGGCAAAGAAAATCATCAACAAAATAAAAAGACAACCCACAGAATGGGAGAACATATTCACCAATACATCTGATAGGGGTTAATATCCAAAATTTATAAAGAACTTACAAAACTTAACACCAAAAACCAACCCAATTAAAAAATGGGCAAATGACCTCAATAGGCACTTCTCCAAAGAGCACATACAGATGGCCAATAGACATATAAAAAGATGTGCAACATCACTAATCATCAGAGAGTTGCAAATTAAAACCACAATGAGATACCATCTCACACCTGTCAGAATGGCCATCATCAATAAATCAACAAACAAGAAGTGCTGGTGAGGATGTGGGGAGAGGGATACCCTGGGTACCCTTTTGCCCTATTGGTGGGAATGCAGAGTGGTGCAGCTACTGTGGAAAACAATATGGAGATACCTCAAAAAGTTAAAAATGGATCTTCCTTTTGACGCAGCAATCTCACCTCTGGGCAAATATCCAAAAGAACCCAAAACACTAATGAGAGACCATAAGTACCCCTATATTCATTGCAGTGTTATTTACAGTCTGCAAGACATGGAAGCAGCTAAGTGGCCATCCATAGATGAGTAGATAAAACAACTATGGGACATTTACACAATGGAATTCTACTTGGCAGTAAAAATGAATAAAATTTTACCCTTTGCAACCGTATGGATGGACCTGGAGAACATTAATCTAAGTGAAATAAGCCAGTCAGAGAAAGACAGATACTATGATTTTACTCATATGTGGAATGTAATGAACACACTGAACTAATAAGCAAAACATAGACTCATAGATGGAGAGCAGATGACAGCTAGTGAGTGGCAGGGGTGGTTAGGAGGTGAAGGGCCCATGGGCATGGACAACAGTGCTGGGGGTGGGGTATAAAGGGACTAAATGGTAATGGAAAAAATAAAATAAAGGTTACATAAAATGTAAAAAAAGATCAAAAATACATTTTAATTTAAAACCATTTTAAGTGGGACCCTTTAATTATAAATTTGTTTCTTGTATTTTTTAAAGTATCTTTTGTTGAAGAACATCTTAGGTTTTGAATGTTCCTTTGTTTAAGAGTTTTATGGTCATATTTTATATACTTACCTTAATTTTATTTTCAGGAAATTTTTCTCCTATAGAACTAGACAGCATGCTGTTAAAGAACACTGACTCTGTAGAACTGGCTTTGTCATACGTTAAGTCATGGTCAAAATATACCAAGAACGTAGTGTCATGGGTTGAGAAGAAGCTTAACTTGGGTAAGTAGCCCTTCGGGTCATCTGATTAACTTTAAGATTATAAGAACTAAATTATTTGAAATTCATTTGATACAGACTATGAGTAACATGATTCCAAATTAGTAGCTTGTTTCATTGTAGTAAATAAAATCATTGTCCATTTTCTCTTCTTGAAATAAGAAAGACTCATCTAACAATAAATGTACTTCTTGAATATTACTGTAGGGCAACCACTACATCTGGGGACACAGAGACAAATTGTGTACTGTGTTTGACTTTAAGGAAGTTATACCTTAGTAGTAAAAGGAAGTGCAATCAGGTAATATGGTAAAAGAAGATAAATCCAACAATAGATATATGAACAGAAGGTAGTGGAAACATGTAAGGAACATCTTAATAGCTAATGTTTTCCCAGTGTTTATTGTTGATAAAATGCTTTTATATCTATTTTCTCTTTTAATCCTTACCAGAACTCTGGGAAATAGACAAGAATTATTATCCCCTTTTTATAGCTGAGACAAACAAGATAGGTGATCTGCTTAGTGTTAGATTACAGATTTGCCTAAGATCACGTAGCAATAACTGGAAGAATATAGAATTTATCCAAACCTAGTGCTCTTTTTACTACATTATTTGCTTGTAATAGAGAATACCCTTCAAATAAATAGGCCTAGGTCCCCACTCCCCAGGTGAAGTCTAAACAAGTGTGTTTTGAAAGTTTCCCAGTTGATTTTGACTAACATTTCCGATGCGGAATCACAGCATCCCATACTTGTTTTATCTACCCATCTTCTGGGGGACATGTGGGCTGCTTCCATATCTTGGTGACTATAAATAACACTGCAGTGAACATAGGGGTGCTTATGTTCTTTCGAATTAGTGTTTTGGGGTTCCTTTGGATATATTTCCACAAGTGGAATTGCTGGGTCAAAAGGCAGATCCATTTTAACTTTTTGAGGTATCTCCACACTGCTTTCCATAGTGGCTGCACCAGTCTGCATTCCCCCCAACAGGACATGAGGGTTCCCGTTTCTCCACATCTTCGTCAATAATTATTTGTTGATTTATTGATGATGGCCATTCTGACGGGTGTGAGATGGTATCTCATTGTGGTTTTAATTTGCAGCTCTCTGATGATTAGTGATGTTGCATATCTTTTCATATGTCTGTTGGCCATCTGTGTGTCCTCTTTGGAGAAATGTCTCTTCAGGTCATTTGCCCATTTTTTAATTGGGTCGTTTGGTTTTTTTTGGTGTTGAGTTTTGAAAGTTCTTTATACATTTTGGATATTAACCCCTTACCACATATATCAGGGTATATGTTCTCCCATTCTGTGGTTACACAATGGAATACTGCTTAGCCATAAAAAAAGTTTTACCCTTTGTGACAGCAGGGATGGACCTGGAGAACATTATGCTAAGTGAAATAAGCCAGAGAAAGACAAATACCATATGATCTCATTCATAATGTGGAATCTAATGAACAAACTGAACTAACAATCTAAATCAAGAGAGACTCATAGATAAAGAGCAGGATGATAGCTAAGGGGCTGGAGAGTAGGAGGTGGAGGGACTGAACAAAAAGGAAAAAGGACTCATGGACATGGACAACAGTGTGGTGGTTGTGGCAGGGGGAGGGAGATGAAGGGGACTAAATGGTAATGGAAAAAATACAATAAAAAATAAAAGATTCATAGTGTCATATCATCATGTGGAATAGTATTTGTGATCACTTATTAATTGGCGAACTACAAATAATTTTGGAATGTGGAGGGGATAAATAAGTTATTTTTATCTTCTGATGCTTTCTTTGACCTTTTCAGAATTGGAGTCCAGTAGAAATATTGTCAAGTTGGCAGAGGCAACTAGAACTAACTTTGGACTACAGGTAAGTGTTTGGTGAACTACTAGGGTTCTAGACCAAGTGGTTATTCAGATGAGCTCCTGATAGTGCCTTGCAAAATCAGAAAACTTCATAATTAACATAGAGAAGAACTTAAATGCTAAACTTCTTATTAACAGAATAAAATCCTTTTAAATTGACCTGGATACTCATTATGAAAATGACCTAGGAAATTCACAATTTTATATGAATGTTATTTTGTTAGATACTAATTTTCTAATTAATTATCATTCATTTTCTTCAATATTTTACCCATGGTCATATTTATAAATAGGTATTTTTCTTAAAAAAGGGTATAACTTCAAATTTCTCTTTTTGAAGAAGAGTAGTGGAAGGTGGGTCTGGAACTACTGCCATTTGTGTTGGAAAATTTACTTTTCAATTTTAAATTCTAGGAGTTTATGCCACTGCAGTCTGTATTTACCAGTGCCCTTACTAATGATATAGAGAGCAGTCACCTTCTACAACAAACAATTGCAGCTCTCCAAGCCAACAAATTTGTGCAGGTAAAAATTTATATGTACAATACACATTTTCTTTAAAAAATAGCGTACCTTTAGAAAACAGCTTTTCTTTCTTTCTTCTTTTAAAATGCTCTTGACAGCCTCTACTTGGGAGGAAAAATGAAATGGAAAAACAAAGGAAAGAAATAAAAGAACTTTGGAAACAGGAACAAAGTAAAATGGTTAGTATTATTATTTTTTAAAATATATTTTACTGATTATGCTATTAACAATTGTCCCATTTTTCCCCCTTTATTTCCCTCCGCCCTGCACCCCTCTTCTACCATCATCCCCTTGCTCTTAGTTCATGTCCATGGGTCATGCATGTAAGTTCTTTGGCTTCTACATTTCCCACACTATTCTTAACCTACCCTGTCAGTTTTGCACCTACTATTTATGCTTCTTACTCTCTGTACCTTTTCCCTTATTCTCCTCCCTCTCCCTCCCCACTGATAACCCTCCACGTGATCTCTATTTCTGTGAATCTGTTCCTCTTCTAGTTGTTTGCTTAGTTGCTTTTTTGTCTTTTTAGGTTCAGTTGTTGATAGTTGTTTGTTGTCATTTTGCTGTTCATATTTTTTATCTTCTTTTTCTTAGATGAGTCCCTTTAACATTTCATATAATAAGGGCTTGGTGATGATGAACTCCTTTAACTTGACCTTATCTGGGAAGCACTTTATCTACCTTTCATTGTAAATGAAAGCTTTGCTGGATTGAGTAGTCTTGGATGTAGGTCCTTGCTTTTCATGACTATGAATACTTCTTTCCAGCTCCTTCTTGTCTGCAAGGTTTCTTCTGAGAAATCAACTGGTAGTCTTATGGCAGGGGTGTCAAACTCATTTTCACCGAGGGACACATCAGCCTCTCAGTTGCCTTCAAAGGGCCAAATGTAATTTTATGACTGTGTAAATATAACTATTCCTTAACTAGGGGCAAGGAGCTTGGTGTTGCCACCAGATAAAACAAGGTGGATTGGCCCACAAACCTTGTGTTTGCCACCTATGTCTTATGGGAACTCCTTTGTAGGTAACTGCTTTCCTCTTGCTGCTTTTAAAATTCTCTTCTTATCTTTGATCTTGGGTAATATAACTATTATATGCCTTGGTGTTTGCTTCCTTGGGTCCAACTTCTTTGGGACTCTCTGAGCTTCCTGGACTTCCTGGAAGTCTATTTCCTTTGCCAGCTTGCGGAAGTTCTCCTTCATTATATTTTAAAATAAATTTTTAATTTATTGCTTTTCCTCTTCTCCTTCTGGTACCCCTATAATTTGGATGTTGGAATGTTTAAAGTTGTCCCAGAGGTTCCTAAGCCTGTTCTCATATTTTTTATTCTTCTTTCTTCATTCTCTTCTGGTTGAATGTTTATTTCTTACTTCTGGTCCACTCCATTGATTTGAGTTCCATTTTCCTTCCCTTCACCGTTGGTTCCCTGTACTTTTTCCTTTATTTCACTTTTTCCTCTATTTTACAACCATACTCAACCATTTCTGTGAGCATCCTGATTACCAGTGTTTTGAACTGTGCATCTGATAGGTTGGCTGTCTTTTCCTCCCTTAGTTGTATTTTTTCTAGATCTTTGATCTGTTCTTTCATTTGGGCCATTTTTTTTTTTTTTTTTTGTCTTGGCACACCTGTTACATAGTAAGGGGTGGAGCCTTAGGTGTTCGCCAAGGCGGGGCAACACTGGTTGCTGCATTGCGGTGCTGTATGTGGGGGAAGGGCCAAAGAGGGAACAGTGCTGCTTGCGCAGCTCTCGAGCCAGCTTTCAGTCACTTCCCCCACTATCCACAAGCAAATTGGGTCCTTCTGGTGCTGATTCCCATGTGGGTGGTCTTGTGCACATTCTAGGACCCTGTGGGTCTCTCCAGTGAACTCTCCTGTGAGGCTGGGAGTTTCTCCTGCCACTGCAGCCCTCACAGGTTTTTTCAGTCAGAGGCTTTGAAGCTTTATTTCCCCAGTGGGGCCCTGAGTTGCTCGGTCTGTCTCACTCCCCAGTCTTTTTTCCCAGTTTATCCACATGCAAATGTGGGACCTCCCACTCTGCCAGCCGCCATGTTGCCTTCCCTGGTCCTCCAGCTGCTGCCTTGCCATGAGTCCTCTCCACCTGGCTGCCCATCTCTGCCCCTCCTACCAGTCTGGATGAATATTTCTTCTTGAACTCATTGGTTGTCGGACTTCCATACAGTTCAATTTTCTGGAAGTTGAGGTTGTTTTTTGTTTTTAAGTTTGTTGTTGTCCCTCTTTTGGTTCTGTGAGGAGGTAAAGTGTATCTACCTACGCCTCCATCTTGGCTGGAAGTCTAAAATGGTTAGTACTACTATAATTTGTGAATATCTAAAATTATCTGTAGTACATAAGCAACTACTCTGGGAAGATGCATATGTTACTCCGTAGTTTTTCTAAAATGCTGTATTAACTACCTTGCTGACTATGCTAAAGAAAGCTGTAATTTAGTGTTTCTGTCTTTCTTTTTTCTGTGTAGCTTGAAACAGAGACTGCTCTTAAAAAGGCAAAATTGTTATGCACACAACGTCAAGATGAATATGAAAAAGCAAAATCTTCCATGTTTCGTACAGGAGAGGAACATCAGTGCTCAAGTGGTGGATTAGTAAAAATTGTCAACAAGCAGCTGGAAAAAAAGCGAAGGCTAGAAGAGGAGGCTCTTCAAAAAGTAGTGATTTTTTGTTGTTATTTTGGAAAGAACAAGCTAAAGCTTTGCTTCTCAAACTTCAGCATGCAGCAGGATCGCCTGGAAAGCCTGTTAAAAAAGACTGCTGGGCCGTACCCCCACAGCTGCTGATTCCGCAGGCCTAGGGCTAGCCCCAGACAACTTGGCATTTCTAACGGGTTCCCAGGGGATCCACACTTTGAGAAGCAGTATGCTAAGGGACTTTTGCTTATCTTTTGAATTTTGGGGTTTCTTTGTGAGAGAAGTATCTTAAATAAGGCAGTAGTTTAATATTTTTGACTTGATTCTTTTAGTAAGTTCACCTTTTAGGAAACTGAGTGTATATGTACTGATTTTAATACCTGATAACAATGCCAGGCTGTAGCTTTCGTATTTATGAAATATAATAAAGTGGACATTTATTTTATAGGCAAGCAACATACTAATTGTAAATTGTATGTAACTATTCATTATAGTTAAGTGCCCTTGAAACACTGACCAAAAGAAATGATTTACCTTTTGAAATATCCTATTTAAAACATAAAATATTTCAGAATTTTATACATAAAGGCTTTCTATTATATGAATTGAGCTTTACTGCAGTAATATTTTTTTTAAATATAGAGTGTAAAGATTGGTGGTTTTTTCTGTGTTATTTCTGAAGGTAGAAGAAGCAAATGAATTCTACAAAGTTTGTGTGATAAATGTTGAAGAAAGACGAAATGACCTAGAAATTATTAAAAGAGCAATTTTAACACAACTCCAGAAACTTGTTTTCCAGTGCGATCTTACCCTTAAAGCTGTAAGTAATATTTTCAGTACTTTGAAGGCAAGAAGAAAAAAAAGTATTTATCTGCAGGGAAGACAGATGCTTGGTGTTTCATGATTAAATTAAATCCCATAATTTTTACAGAATATAATTTCTGCAGTTAATGGAACATTTAGAGTTTGAAAATAGGCTTTAGTTTTCACTAGTGGTATATGGTTTCAGTTACATTTTTTATCCAGGTCTTCCACTCTCACCCAATGAATAGAGGATTTCATTAAAATCCATGTCTGAGATTTTGAAAGATTTTGAAATTACCTCTATACCGCTGTCTTTTTTTTTTTTTTTTTTTGGTTGTCAAAATGAATTTGACCCCTGAAACTTCTATCAGCACTATGAAATCTATTCTTCAAAATTAGAGTAAACTAAATAGTAAAATTGAGCCAAGTGATTTATTTTTTTAAGATTGTATGTATGTATGTATGTATGTGTGTATTTATTTTAAAGAGAGGGGAAGGGAGGAGAAAGAGAGAAACATCAGTGCTCAAGAGAAGCACTGATCAATTGCCTCTTGCCTGCCCCCAACCAAGGACCCAGCCCGTAACCCAAGCATGTGCCTTGACCAGGAACCAAACTGGCAACCTGTAGGTTTTTGGGATGATGGCCAACCTAGTGAGCCATACCAGTCAGGGTAAACCCAGTAATTTATTTGAAGACAAAACAATCCTGCCCTCAGGTGCTTTCATTTGCGTCTTTAAACTTGTTTTTGTAAAAAAAAAAAATTACCAAAAAAACCCACCCTTTCTTGGTTGTATATTTTACAAGTTTTAATGCATGTTTAAATTTGTGTAACCACCACCACCATGATAATTGGAATTCAGAACAATTCCATCATTCCAAAAAATCTCCTCATGCTGTGCCTTTCTAATCAAACTCTCCACCCACACCTAACCCCTGGCAAGTATTGATGTGTGTTCCATCTTTCTAGTTTGCTCTTTTCAAAAACACAGCTTTTTAAAAAAATATATTTTATTGATTATGCTATTACAGTTGTCCCATTTCCCCCCTTTATTCCCCTGTGCCACCCACATTCCCCCCATCTAGTTCATGTCCATGGGGCATACATGTAAGTTCTTTGGCTTCTACATTTTCTATACCGTTCTTAACCTCCTCCTGTCTATTTTCTATCCACCGTCTATGCTACTTATTCTCTATACCTTTTTTCCTTCTCCCCTCCTCCCACTCCCCTGTTGCTAACCCGCCATGTGATCTCCATTTCTGTTTCTGTTCCTGTTCTAGCTGTTTGCTTAGTTTGCTTTTGTTGTAGGTGTGGTTGTTAATCTCTGTGAGTTTGCTGTCTTTTCACTGTTCATATTTTTGATCTTCTTTTTCTTAAGTAAGTCCCTTTAACATTTCATATAATAAGGGCTTGGTGATGATGAACTCCTTGAACTTGACCTTATCTGAGAAGCACTTTATCTTCCCTTCCATTCTAAATGACAGCTTTTCTGGATAGAGGCATCTTGGATGTAGGTCCTTGCCTTTCATGACTTGGAATACTTCTTTCCAGCCCCTTCTTGCCTGTAAGGTCTCTTGAGAAATCAGCTGACAGTCTGATGGGAACTCCTTTGTAGGTAACTATCCCCTTATCCCTTGCTGCTTCCAGAATTCTCTCCTTCATTTTAATCTTGGCTAATGTAATTATGATGTGCCTTTGGGACTCTCCGAGCTTCCTGGACTTCCTGGACTTCCTGGAAGTCTATTTCCTTTGCCAGATTGGGGAAGTTCTCCTTTATTATTTGTTCAAATAACTTTTCCACTTGTTGCTCCTCTTCTTCCCCTTCTGGTACCCCTATAATTCGGATGTTGGAATGTTTAAAGATGTCCTGGAGGTTCCTAAGCCTTTCCTCACTTTTTAAATTCTTGTTTCTTCCTTATTTTCTGTTTGGTTGTTTTTTTCTTCCTTCTGGTCCACTCCATTGATTTGAGTCCCAGTTTTCCTCCCATCTCTATTGGTTCCCCATGCATTTTCCTTCATTTCACATATTGTAGCCTTTATTTTTTCATCTAATTTGTGAGCAAAATCCACCAATTCTGTGAGCATCCTGATCACCAGGGCTTTGAACTGCATCTGATAGGTTGGCTAATGTCTTCATCGCTTAGAGGAATTGGCTCTGGGACTTTGATTTGTTCTCCGGTTTGAGCCATTTTTGGGTTTTTTTTGTTTGTTTTTGTTTTTTGGGTGGTGTTTTTTGGTCTGGTCACTGCTGTTATGTAGTGAGGGGTGGAGCCTTAGGTGTTCCCCAGTGCGGGGCAGCCCAGTCAGGAGTTGTGATGCTGTATGTGGGGATGGGGTCCGAGAGGGAACAATGGCACTTGCTCCACACTTTCTCGGATTCCAGTCCCTTCTTCCACTTCCCCTTCACCTGGATTATCAGCGCGTGAATGTGGGACCACCTGGTCAGCCAGCTGCCTTGCACAGTTGCCACCCTGTGCCTGGGGTCCACTAGCCGCCACCTGTGCACCTGGGGCCTGCTAGCCGCCACCTGCAGGCCTTGGATCTGCCACCTACTGCTGCCTGTATGCCCGGTCAGCCAGCCTCCACTTTTTCCTGCTGGGACTCTGCCCCTCTTACCGGTCTGGATAAATGGTTGTTGGACTTCTGTACAGTTCAATTTTCTATCAGTTCTCATTGTTTTCTTGTTTCTAAGTATTTGTCGTCCTTAATTTTGGTTGTGAGAGAGGAGGCACAGTGTGTTCACCTATGCCTCCATCTTGGCTGGAAGTCCTTATCTACATTTTAATTTATCTATTGGGCCCTGGCCATTGTGACTCAATGAATTGAGCTCTGGCCTGTGAACGAAAGTGTCATCCCAGTCAGGATGACCCTCCCTGTCAGGACATATGCCTGGATTGCAGTCCAGGTCCCCAGTTAGGGGCATTCAAGAGGCAACCATACATTGATGTTTCTCTCCCTCTCTTTTCTCCTTCCTTTCCCCTCTCTCTAAAAGTAAATAAAATCTTTAAAAAAATAATTTATCTGTTGGGTTTTTTACTGTATTTATTTGTATAGGTTTTTTTAATGGTTGCAGTAGAGATACACATGGTGGGGCAAAAGTACGTTTACAGTTGTGAGTACATGAAACACAGGGTTTATTCTTGTATTATTAATGATTAATTATTGTATTCTTTCCCATACGAACAACTGTAAACCTACTTTTGCCCTACCCTGTATATATCCCTAATGGAATCAGAATGTGTTTTTGGAACAAGATTCCCCACATTGTTTGCATATTAACTTTTTTGAAGCAGTTGTTTAAAGAAGCTATAAATAACTAGGTCAAGGTAACCCAGCATATAAGTTGTAAAGCTCTCAGATGAGAACAACCTGGTTGAATGACTTCAGAGCCTGTGCTCTTCTGCTGTCTTGTTGAATGATTATTTAGTCTGGGTTTGAGCAACTCCAAAATTGGTAGGATGGTTATATTGATTTTTAAAAGATCTGTTTCCTTGTGGACCTTTCAAGTGATACTGTACTAATACAATCCCTCTTCCACAAGACAGTGCTTTAAATATTTAAAAATAATTATCTTTCTTCCTTGTTTTTCCATATTAAATATCACCAAACCTGTGACTTTTCATCATGTATCATGGTTTTAAATACTTTCACGAGCTACAATCTTGTTTGTCTACATTCCTCTTAAAAAGTGATGCTACTTGATATCCAACAATTATGATTTCTTTTAATTCGATGTTGTGTAAACAATATGTTACCTAATTTTGTATATAATGCCTATGTATTTATTACTACCTACTAGTTGTATAAAAGAAATCTAAGGCAGATACCTGCTCTCAAGGAGTTTAGCATATAGGGAGAGAGAACTAACACATCTGAAAAATTGGAAAGCAGTGTATATCAGTGTATGAATATAGTGTAGACTTTGAAGTTCCTCAAATTTTAACAAACCCCCAAACTCATGAAAACCACTATAATATGTAATGTGTAGAGGCAGTTTATATAGAGGTTCTGTATACATATTTTGAGTAAAATTTCTTATTAGCTAGAGTTATTTTGAACCAATTTGATCAGTCAGTTGTAGTTGTTCTGAATGGCATTCTTCACATTCAGACCTAAGCAGATACCATATCCAACCTCAGTTCTCGACTCCAGATATTATTTACTAGATGAGAACCATGATTTTCTCAGTTATGTGTTGTTCTCCTTCATCAAAGAATTTGGGATTTTTAGTGACTTATTTTTCAACACCACCTTCCAAATTGTTTTTAAAACATATTTTTTCACTTAGGACATATCATTGCATATATATTGCAGAGGAAACAAAATCATTTGAGATATAAAGATGATAGACAATAAGGTTCATTCACTATGTTAAGGAATATACTCAAATGAGATTCACATCCCACCAAAATAGTTATATCATGGGCATTAAGGATTATTCTTTTTTTTTTTTTTTTTAAGATTTTATTTATTTATTTTTAGAGGGGAGGGAAGGGAGGGAGAAAGAGAGGGAGAGAAACATCAATGTGTGGTTGCCTCTCACATGGCCCCCACTAGGGGCCTGGCCTGCAACCCGGGCATGTGCCCTGACTGGGAATCGAACCTGTGACCCTTTGGTTTGCAGCCCGCGCTCAATCCAATGAGCTACGCCAGCCAGGCAAGGATTATTCTTGAATAATCAGAATTGTCTTGAGTTATGAAGTATTGAAGTGTGTGGGATGTAGATCATAATTACATTTCTAAGTGAGAGGAAGGAGGAGTCAGTCACTCAAGACCTAATCAAATCAGTGGGCTTTCTGAATGGGAAAAATTAGAACAAGAGTGTTTGCTTTGTAGAACATTCTAGAAAACTTTGTCATTTTTTAAATAAGTATAGGATATAAAATTACATTGAACAAAAACTATTTTTTAGATTTTTGTTCATTTACATAGGAGAAACTTTTCCCATTTATTTGAATTTATGGAAAATTGTATGCCCAACGAGTCCTGCAGGACCTACCCCAAGGGGCGGAACTCTAGCATTTCTTTTAAATGTGGGAGAAGGCTGAATAATTTAGGGAAAAGAGATTTTAAGATTGGGCTACCTATATCCAAGTATATTATTGCTTAAGTCTTTTATTATTAAAAACACCCAGAGACATTAGCAGATGAATTGGTTATGCCAGTCTATTCATTTTGCTTTTCAAATTTTTAGTGATTTTAACTAGATTCATAAGATTTATTAAAAAGTATTAAAACTGTACAGTTACCTTTAGAATCAAGAGTATAAGTTCAGTCTACCATTAACTGAATTTCCTGATCATAGTTAGTTTCTGGACTTAAGCTTTACCATTTGCAGTTTGAATATCCTTTGTTTCTTGAAAAAGTTAGAGCACAAATAAACTATTCTGTTAGGTGTACTTTTCAGATACACCTAACAGAATAGGATGAGTCTTAGTTCTCCTTGAGGAATGCCTGTCTACCTTGGAAGAGACTTAGGGGCTAATCATAAGTTCAACATGTCATTTGGTATATCCAGAGCGATGAAGAGGAAACATGACAGTCTTTGAATAACATTAAGCCAGTGAAATCTGGTTTTCATACACATTACCCACACAGGAGACAGTGGCATTTAAAAGTATTTCAGATCACAACCACTATGGAAAACAGTATGGAATTTTCTCAGAAAACTAAAAATAGATTTGCCTTTTGACCCAGCAATTCCACTGCTAGGATTATATCCTAAGAACCCTGAAACAACAGTCCAAAAGAACCTATGCACCCCAATGTTCATAGCAGCACAATTTACAATAGCTAAGTGCTGGAAGCAACCTAGGTGCCCAACAGTAAATGAATGGATCAAAAAACTATGGTGGAATTACACAACAGAATTCTATGCAGCAGAAAGAAAGAAGGAGCTCCTACCCTTTGCAACAGCATAGATAGAACTGGAAAGCATTATGCTAAGTGAATTAAGCCAGGCGTGAAAGACAAATACCATATGATCTCACCTTTAACAGGAACCTAATCAACAAAACAAACAAACAAGCAAAATATAATCAAAGACACAAATTGAGAACAGGCTGCCAGTGACCAGAGGGGAGGGAATTTCAGGGGAAAAGGGGAAGGGTTTACAGGAACAAGTATAAAGGACACATGGACAATAACATGGTGGGGGTGGAAATGGGAGGGAGGTGGGGAGGGCTGGGGGGTGGACTGGGATGGGGGTAAAAGGCAGGAAACTGTACTTGAACAACAATTAAAATAAAAAATAATAAAAATATGTCAGATCATGTTATAGCTCTTAACACTCGGTAGAAGCCTCCACTGTCTTCCCTTTGTACTTAAATCCAGGCTCCTTAACATGATTTAGATGGCTGCATTCCCTCCTGGTTCCACCTCTTTCAATGTGCTTCAGTCACACTGACCTTTCCTCTGGTCCTTGAGTGTGAGAGGCTCTTTCCCACTCATTTTTGCCCTAGGGTTTTTTGTCTGGATTAGTCTTCTCCTTGGAACTTTCCATTCATACTTTCTTATCACTTCAAATGCTATTTTCTCAGAAAGGCCTGCTCTAACCTACCATGTTAAAAGTACCCTTCCATAAACACATATCTGATCATATTCTATAATTTGACAAATTTATGCAATAGTATTAGCAGTTTTCAGTACCAGAAATTATCTTATTTACTTAGTTTGCTCTCTGTCTTTGATGTTGTCCCTCAAACTCTGTGAGGACTGGAATTTCATTTGTTTGCCATAATATACCCAAAGCCTAGGTTTTTGTGAACATTAAATTAGTTAATTCATGTAAAATTCTCAGAATAGATCTGGCATGCTATAAGCTCTTGTCAGCTGCTATATTGTTGTTATAACTAGTAGTGGTGATAGTATATTTAGACATTTGTAGATATTCAATGTAATATATTTTGAATAGCATAAGTTCAAAATAGTAGCTAATTATAAAAGTTGAGTGCTCTAGGATACATTATACATATGAAGCATTTCTATTTTTATAGGATCGAAAATGAAAGTCACATAAGAGTGTAGACAATTACAGTCAGACCATGACAGTACAGAGCTGGGATCCCCCCAAATACATTTCTCTCCCAAAATTGTGAACCAGTAGGAACACAGGGTTATATTTTTTAACTTTCCATTTTGAAGTCATTTTGCTGGAAATATTTGCTCCTAGATATTGGATTAAAACTCTTGTCTTCTGACCTAGACCTTGCACAATGTCAGGCAAAGAGTACGCTCACGGTGATACTCAGTGTTGTGTACTTCACTGTATTGCCTTTCTTATGGTGCTGTCACTTGAAATAAATGTGTATTTACATTGCATTCTGTATATCATCGATTTTACCTTTTATCTCTATCTGTGATCACAGGTAACAGTTAACCTCTTCCAGATGCAACAACAACAGGCTGCTTCACTTGCAAACAATTTACAGTCTTTCTGTGATAGAGCCAAACTCTATGACCCAGGCCAAGAGTATAGTAAGTTTGTCAAGGCCACAAATTCAACCGAAGAAGAAAAAGTTGATGGGTGAGAATTAATGTATAGCTGAAATTTTTTTCAAGAGAAAATATTTATTGCTAAATTTCTATGTGGTGTAAAGTGGTGTCTTTTTTTAACATTGGCAGATTTGGCAGATTTAACTTAAATTTTTTCTGAATTTTAATTTAAGGTGTAACTCACTTGAGAGTAAAAAAGCTTTCCATTTGACTGATAGCTCAGTTCTTTGAGATTTGGAAAATCTCAAATCTTTGGAGAATATAAATCATAGTCATACCTATTTTGAATATTTGGTACACAAATTTAATCTAGATTTTCCACAGAGATTATACTACAAAAGACTAACCATAACATGAATTGACTTTACTTTTGCTACTCTTTGCTATATTGCAGCTGTAACAAGTACAAATGATTACATTTTACTCATACCTCCTTTAGGAAGTTGAGCCATATAATGTGGCTTGTTCTTAATATGTAGTTAAACTACTCTACATTCATTAAATTAACATTTTTCTGAAAATAGAATAAAATGGTCTGATTATTAGTCATTCTTCTCAGTGATTAACTTTATTTGGGTTTTTCTTAGGTGTATAACTAAACCATCAATAAATAGTTCCCACACTTCTGGGTACGGACCTGCTGACTCCTTGGAGGACGTGGCACGCCCTCCTCACGGCTCCGGTAAGGTAGAAGAGGACAGGTGTTCTCCCAGTGCGGATGTGACAGGTAGATTTCACGTTAAAGACCACTAATTTTATGAAAGACCAAATTGTTTAAATGTAGTTACTGAAAAAGTTGTGACCTAGGAATGTAAAAATTCGCCCTTGAACTATAACATTATGAAGCCTTATTCAGTTTTAAGCACTGTACTTGTCTTAAAATTGTTTGATTACAGTTAAAGAAACTTGATTTGTCTCATTTATATAATGTTAGTATTTTACCTTATGAACCATCTGAGCCAAGTTGAACTTTAAATATCTTTTTTTTAAAGGTGGTTCTTTTACACGGTCCTGGACATTTGGGATGTTCAGTGACTCCGAGAGCACTGGCGGAAGCAGCGAGTCTAGGTCTCTGGATTCGGAATCTATAAGCCCAGGTATAGAAATACTTAAGTCTAGCAGTGAAAATTCAATGAAAGGTCAAACTATAAAAATACATAAAGCTACCTTATTTTTACAATGAATTATGTCATAGAGAGCAGTATGTACATATATATGCACAGTTAAAAGAAAAATAATGAGCCATTCTGTATTCACCACTCAGCCTAAGAAACAGAACGTTATAGTAGACTAGGTCCCTGTTTATACCTCCTTGATAACATTGCCCTATTCCACCAGAAAAAGCCATCATCCTGAATTTTGTTCATAATTCCTCAGCTATTTTAAATGTTTTAGTACCTGATACTAGTTGAGCTTTGCCCTCTTCAGAATGATACATGGATGGAATCATGCTATATTGTGATTCTTTTATGTGTGTGTGTGTTGGGAGGGGGGGGATTGAGGTCCATATTGATGCAAGTAGCCATCTTTAATTTTATACTATATACTTTGGATGGTATTCTATTCTCTGAACATAACTATCATTCATCTTTTGGATTCTTTTGTAATTAATTGCAATAACAAACAGTATAGTTAACACTAATTCTTGTGCCTGTGATGACTTACTAATTTTTTACAAATGTACTTTAAGGTACTTTGATAGGCTCATGTTCCATAGAGAGGCGGAGAAGGTGTTTTTGAAGGCTGCCCTCATGGCTCCAAAGAGAATAACATGGCAGGTGATACAGAGAGCAGGAGAAGGGAGCGCTTGAGCCAGGGGAACTTTTTCTTCTCCACTCCTCCACCAAAGACTGTTCCAGTTGTGTTCTTCCTGGCAACGTACCTTCCTCCTAGGATCTTAACTGTGGGAGATAACGTTATAGGATTTAACCACAAAGTCCAAGGCATTATTTTTTAGTGTTCTACATATTATAGAAATCCATGTAAATAAATCTCTTGAATTTAAGTTAGAAATAATTTCCATGCAGCACTGGCATTTGTAGGCTTACTTTGTATCTTCCTTTAAAACTAGCTCCATGGGACACTCTGGAGAAGTGAGCCTAAATATTTATCTGAATATTTGTAATTAGCTTTATAGAAACAATGTGGTTCCAGAAATCCCCAGAAATAAAGAGCAGTTCTAGAGAAAACCCTAAATTATTTGGAATCCTCTAAGACGTCAGGTAAATTAGATAAAAACTTGGAAACTGGTCACGTGATAAATGGGTGAAGACCTGAGGATACTTAGCCTGGGGAAGAGGAAGCTTGGGGATACAACGGCCCTCTGTAAATATTGGAAATGTAAAGGCAGAGTGTGTCTGCTCACTCATTTAGGGATAAGTATGACCCGAGACTAGGATTTACAGAGAGGCAGGTTTCTGCTCAATAATGTAAGGAAGCCATTTTATAATTTAGAGTGGTTCTAAAAATTGAACGTATGACCTCATGATCTTTCAGTCATTGGGGGCGCATTCAGAGTGAAAACTCAGTGACTAACTTTTCAGCAAGTTGTTCAGGGGAGTCTTTTGGGAGAGAGGTGGTTGGTTTAAATCACTTATAAAGCCCTTTCTAGCTCTGAACCTTAGAGTTAAGTGAATTCTTAACTATAACCCTGTTTCTCACATCAGCAGTGAGCAAATAACCCTCACTGCCTAGTTGGGCTGCTTCTGCACATGCTCCATGACACGTGGCTGTGTCCTTTGCTGACATAGCGCATCCTTTGCTTTCAGCTCCCTGTCAGGGACCATTGTTTCTGGTTCCCAGTCCCTTGAATTACTGGTAATAACGTAAATGTGGTATTACTGTTGTATGGCTGAATTTAAATATTTTTGTGTATTTTACAAAGATTTAGGTTATGTGCATTTGTTTATAGCTTAATTCAACAAGCATTTAATGACAACTTTGCTATTATGCCAGCCACTCTGTCAGATGTTAGATATAAGACGTGAATGAAAAATACTCCCTATCTTGTAGAGCTTACAGTCTCTAACACTGACTATCAAAAATGGACAATTAAGGTCTCATTGGGATGTGTGAGCATCAATTTTACATTTATTGGGAAAAGTCAGTTTGTGTTCAATTTCTTTTTGTTCCCAGGAATAAATATCAGAATTCCTTGTATCCAAAGGAATAAATATCAGAATTCCTTGTATCCAAAGGAAGCAGGTTTTTTTTACATTGTAGCTAATAAAATTTATGACTATATTATTCAAAAGATGTTGTTACCTATTTAAAAAATTCTACAGTTCACAGTCAAGTAATTATATTCATAATTTTATTTTAGGAGACTTTCATCGAAAACTTCCACGAACTCCTTCCAGTGGAACCATGTCTTCTGCAGATGATCTGGATGAAAGAGAGCCACCTTCCCCTTCAGAAGGTGGTATGACACCCTCTGAATGTCCCTGAATCATGCTCTCACTAAGCCAGTTGAATCAGTAGCACTGCATGATACTAAGAAAACAGTACAATTCAAAGAATTACTTTGCCTATGTATTAAACAAAAAGCATTATAATGATAAATAATATCAAATATATCCCAATAAATTATGTACAAGTATGGGTTTATAATATGTTAATCAAATGCTACAAATACAAATACAAACAGCAAAACTGCTAGATCTAAAATGTATTAGCATGAAGCCCTGGCCAGTGTGGCTCAGGTTGGTTGGAGCATCTTCCTGTACACCAGAAGGTTACGGGTTCAGTTCCCAGTCAGGGCACATACCTAAGTTGCAGGTTCAATCCCTGGTTGGAGTACATATGGGAGGCAACCAATTGATGTTTCTCTTCTCTCTCTAAAATCAAGAAATATCTTTTTCTTTTCTTTAAAGATTTTATTTATTTATCTTTAGAGGGGAAGGGAAGGATAGAGGGAGAGAAATATCAATATATGGTTGCCTCTCTTGCAGCATCCCATGCTGGGAACTGTCCTGCAACCCACGCATGTGCCCTGACTGGGAATCGAACCGCGATCCTTTGGTTCGCAGGCCCAAGCTCAATCCACTGAGCTACACCAGCCAGGGCCAAGAAATATCTTTTAAAAAATAAAAATGTATTAGCATGGTGATAAAATAGACTAGATATTTTGATCTTTCATAAACCTAACATAATGACTTAACTATTAAAAGGGTTGCCATGCATGAGAAATTCTGAAAAATCCTCTTCAAAAGAAACAGAGCAAGGAGCTAGGCAAGAAGAGTAAAAAACTACTTCCTGAGGACGAGGAAAGCTGTGGGCATTGAAGGACGTGAAAGAGAAGTTACCATAATGACTTGAATTAGACTCATAGAAACTAGTTTCTTATACTTGAAATTTCCAGATAGCTGTTTTGGCATCATTTCCTAAAATAATATAGAACATTTGATCTCCAGCAGGATATTCCTATATTACTAGCTAGTATTATCTCTAATTTTATAATGATTTAAGAATAGCTTTATCCTTAATGTGGGTAATGATGATGACACAGTAACCTGATACAGCTAATTTTCTTTGAAGCTTTTATAAAAGGGACATTTTCTAAGAATGTAATGCCACTTATGTAACACCCTTCCCAGCTCAACAAAGGGTATATTAACAGTAGGGTTACCTTTCTGATTCTGAAAACATGACGTACTGTTTTAGAAGTATCTTAAATGGTTGAGTGGTGACTTTTACTCATCACAAAAATGTTTGATCAGTGTGTGCCTTGTAAGAGATTTGTAAATTAGATCTTTATTTTGATGTTACAGATGCAAAATAATAGGTTCTTATAATACAGAATGATTACAAATCTAAAGATTTTTAAAAATATATTGTGGAAAGAAGTTTGTCATCTTATGATTCTTATGTAATAATCTATTTCTATTACAAGGACCCAGTTCAGTTGGAACATACAAGAAAACGTTGATGTCAAAGGCAGCTCTCACTCACAAGTTTCGCAAATGGAGATCCCCCACAAAATGTAGGGATTGTGAAGGCATTGTAGTATTCCAAGGTGTTGAATGTGAAGAGGTAGGATTTCTCTAGAATTACATTAGCCCCTTAAACTTTTTGTTTTATACTGTTTTGTTGTTAATTTTACTGATTAGGATCTTTTGCAAATAAATTAAACCACAGTGTACCTTCTACAATTTTATATTTCATTTCGCTATTAAATGTATTTCAGACACTGCAGGTAATACCTTTTAAACGCATTTTTGTTTTGTTACGTACCACTCTGTATCTAGTTTGTCCAGTTGTGAATAGTTTTAATATAATTGAACCAGTTTTAAACTATTACTTTTTTTAGTGTCTGCTTGTCTGTCACCGCAAGTGTTTAGAAAATTTAGTCATCATTTGTGGTCATCAAAAACTTCCGGGGAAAACACACTTATTTGGAGCAGAATTCACACAAGTTGCAAAAAAAGAACCGGATGGCATCCCTTTTATACTCAAAATATGTGTCTCAGAGATTGAAAGTAGAGCCTTGTGTCTACAGGTAAGTCGTAACTCTTAAAATCAAAAATTTTAAACGTAAATCCTTGTGTGATTTATTCGCATGATAACGAGACTTTAAAGGAAAACAGCATTCTCAATTTTTAATAAGTCACGAATTTTATTTAGATCTGTTTGGAAAATATTATCTTACTTCACCCAAGTTTTTTCTAAAATGTTAATAAAAATTGAAATAGACACATCAAGTATATTTAGATGTCCACATTCAGCCGTTTGTACTAAAGCAGAATTTTGCAATATTTTCCCCCTTTCCTCTCAAGGGAATTTATCGTGTGTGTGGAAACAAAATAAAAACTGAAAAACTGTGTCAAGCTTTGGAAAATGGAATGCACTTGGTAGACACTTCAGACTTTAGTTTGCATGACATCTGTGACGTCTTGAAATTGTATCTTCGACAGGTAAAGGTTTTACCCTTGAAACCTACCATTAACTAGAAAAAAGCAAAAATGATTTGTATTTTGCTGATTATTTTTGCTACACACATATTTTCATTGACATAGACCGTAGTAATATCTTTCTTCTTAATGTATATCAAAATGTATATAAATATATGTAAAGTGTACAGACCACTAGTTATAAAGACAAACATATTTTCCATCACCTTAAGGAAATAGAACATTACTATATTTTTAAGGGGGTTTTGTGTGCCTCTCCTCATTGCAGCCTGTAACCCCACCCCAGTAGTTTTTTTCCAACTGTGTTAGTAGCTCCCTCTTTTAAAATTTTTAATGTACCTGTTGTGGGTTCCTAATAGTGTATCATTAAGTTTTAGAAAGCTAAGCAGAAAGGATAAAAATCTCGCTGTGTAAGGAAAGGCTGTTTTTCACATAGTTATGAGGGTTGATTCAGTAAGAACAGTGTCTTGGTCATAGTCCAGCTTTATCTTCATTGGTATTTGTAAAATAGCTGTTTGGGGAGGTCACTGGGCAAGGTCATGAATGCATCCTGGAAGTTCACCACACTTGGGGCATCAGGCAAGACTGTCCTATAAGCTGGGTACTGCAAGTTCAGCAGGAATATGGACCGGGAGTGAGCTGCTGGGTGTTTCCTCTTTCTGTGCTCACTGTGAACCTGCAGTTTACAGAATTAGGTCCAAAGAAAACACTTCAGTGGGGTGAAATAAGTGGCCTTCATGGCTTCAAGGAGCAGCTTGTGGAGGGGTTGTTGGAACAATCAGCGCATTGTCATGATGAGCCAAGTATTAAAAATGACCTGGGCCAAGCCCAGCTGTCTTCTGTCCCCTGGTGAAAATGAAGAGACAGTTGCAGACAGCGTAGTGACCACAGTCCTTAACATGTTGCTCTCCAGTGTTCTTCTCCAGCTGTTATCCCGGGACCTTTCCTCTCCACCCTCTTCTCATTTGTGAGGAAACGCCTTGTTTTGAATTGGTTTATTCTTCTGTTTTAGTCATGCCCATCTCCTGAGCAAGGTGGAGTCAGAGTAAACACTGGGTTGGCCAAAAAGTCCATTTAGTTTTTGCCATAAAATAAAAGACATTTTTCATTTTCACCAATAACTTTATTGGTCTGGATATTTTGAGTATGTCAGCTGTCTCCCAGGTGGTGTAACGTTGATTGTTCTCAATGTCTCGATTTGATCACTGTCAACTTGAGCCAGGTCTGACTGCGGAGCATCGTCCAGCAAGAACTCTGCAGCCCGGAACTTAGCAAACCACTATTGACACATTCGATCAGTCACAGTACCTTCTTCATATACTGCACTACTCTTTCGTTTTTACCTTTTTTTTCTTTCGTTTTTACCTTTCTTGAAATAATAAAGCCTAATATGCTGAAATGTTGTGTATTTTCTTCCATGTTCAGTATTAAAATGGCTACACAAAAATTCACCAACTTCAATAAATTGTTTTAAATACATGCTGATACAACAGCTGTCACAATTCAATCTAACAAAATTGTTTCAAATGAAGTTAAAGACAACTAAGTGCTACTAGAGCCATCTTACAGAAAAAAAAAAAACAAATGACTTTTTGGCCAATCCAGTACTTGAACGTTATTTATCTGCCTTTATTCTATTTTCTTGATGGGAATGGAAGAGTGTGGAAGATTATAGTATTCTAGGCTGGAAGTTACTTTTCTTCAGAATTTCGAAGGCATTTTTCTTGTTCTCTTTGAAGCCTCAGATCCTTCTCATTCTTGATTGTATGTGGCCTATTTTTTCTCTCTGAACACTTGTAGAGTCTTCTTTTCTCCCTATGCTAAAATTTTGCAGTGAAGAGCCTTGACGTGGGTATGTTTCCTCTGTTTCAGGCACTCTGTGAGCTCCATCGTTCCGGTTACTTGTCCTGTAGTTCTTGGAACTTTTCACTGCTCACTTTCTCCCCTCTGTTTTCTTTCTGAAACTTCTATTTGGATAATTGACAAGTTGAACTGGTTCTGTAGTTCCTTTTTTTCTACTGTTCATTATTTCTGTTTTTGCTTTCTTTTAACACTTTCTAAGATTTCCTAAGCTTTTCTTTTATCCCTACTGTAACTATTTCATTTCTAAGGTCACTTTTAAATTTCTAAGAACTCTGGTTCTCTCTCTCTCTATTTGGCATTCTTTCTTTTTTAATGAATACAGTATCTTACCCAGTGGAGGATATTCATAGTTTTTTTAAAAGGAGTGTTTTTGTTTTTCCTCTGCTTAGCCTCTACCCTATCTAGTGTAAACATAATGTGTGCCCCATGTATCGTGTGAAATTTTCTAGTAGCCACATGAAAAGAAAGAACAGGTGAAGTTAATTTTAATATTTCATTTAACATTGAAAATATCTGTGCATCTAATCAATATTTTAAAATTATTAATGAACTATTTACTTTTTGTTGTTATTGTTACAGAGTCTTTAAAATGTGGTGTGTGTTTTTCATTTGAAGCACATGTTGTCAGTTTGGACTGGCCGCAATTCCAGTGCCCAGTAGCCCTTTGCAGCTGGTGGCCTCCATTTAGACAGTATAGTCTCAGACCTTCGAGTTGTTTTTTTTTTTTTTCCTGCCTATTTTGATTTGTTTTCCTTGGTTGTCTGCTTAAAATGAAGGAGTTGGGAATTGAAATGTCTTAGGAACCTTTCGGATATAAGAAGGCTTTGAAGATTTGAGCTTTACTATGATATGATCTAGGTGGGCTGTTTGGGAAACACTTGATGTCTGTATCTCTAGGTCTGTTCTTAGGCTGATCAGTACCCCAGAGAAGGGTCTTTTACTGCCTAGAGGTGTGGTGCCAGGCTTTGAGAGCCAAGCAGGGTAAGGAGGCTCTAGGATCTCTGTATTCAGCATGCATACAGCTGCTAAATTCCTGTCTTTAGATAGTTGCTCACCTGTCTCTTGTGCTTCACATTGCTCATCCAGAGAACCCTCAGTTTTACACTGCACAGAGCAGAAATCTCCAGGCTTCTGGGCAAGAGGTTGCTCAGGAACATGGGATGGAAACAGGGATCTAGAGAGCAAATGCTTTTTGGATAGCCCACCGTCTTTCAGAATTAGAGGACCTCATGCTGTCCTCGAGTCTGCTTAGGATCCTGTTAACCATGTTGGGTTTCAGTTGGAATTGCAACTTTCTCAGGCCTGCTAAGTCAGCACTTGTTATCTGCTCTTCAGCTATAAATGTTGGACCTGCTATGTTAGCCCAGGAAATTAGTGGTATCTCTATAATGATATTTTACAGGATTCTCAGCTGAAAAATGGAAACAAATTACCTTTGAATGACTGTAAATTTCAGCCAATCATCCTTTCTTCTAGCCAGTCAGGGAAAGGAAATGAATGTGGTCCCATCCTGTCAGCTCTCATCCTGTCTCGGGAATACTATGTAACCAAGTCTTCGGTGTGGGAAGCCATACTCAAATTTACAGTATTAGAGAGTAGCTTTCATTTTACTCGTATACCATGTGGGGAATCCAAAACTCCAAGAGGTTAAGTTACCTTCTTTAGATCACACAGAGGTGGAGGTAGAAATTAATCTCAAAGTGTCCTCTCCCTGGGGCTAGCAGGGGAAACTGGATGAGCAGGTGCCTACCTCACCACAGATAGTATAGTACGTATAGTATAGATAGTATAGCCTGGCAGAGCTACACTGTATTCTCCATCACTGAGCAGTGGAAATATTGAAGTAAATTATGCCAGTAGGCAGAGCTAGGTGGCATACCCATTGATAGTTCAGGAAGAGGAACTTTTTTCTGTTAAACTATTTATGGTAATTAAAGTTATATTTAAAAATTAGATAAATAAAACATTGACAGTTTCTTTCTTGTAAGTCATATTTATCTTATGCTAATTAATCTTCAATCTGATTTAAGTAAAATACAAGGACACTATAGGGCCCTTGTTTCCCCCATACCAATAAAACTCATAGAATGTAAGATTTTTCTAATTAATTTGACTTATTTTGTGTATCATTCTGGATTTGTTTCAGTAAACAATTGAAGATTATGGTAACTTGGGGCAATAATGAATGTAAAATTTAGAGGTTTACTGATTATCGGTTAACTCATTTTTAATTTTAATTTTAATTTTTAAATATTTTATGTAGTTACTTTTAGAGAGAGGGGCAAGGGAGAGAGAAAGAAAGGGAGAGAAACATCAATGTGTGAGAGAAACATTGATCAGTTAGCTCTCACAGACCCCCAACAGGGGACCTGGCCCACAACCCAGGTATGTGCCCTGACTGGGAATCAAACCTGCAGCATTTCAGTTCAGAGGCTGGTGTTCAATCCACTGCAACATACTAGCCAGGGCACTCATTTTAAGTAAAGATACAATTTATGGTAATTATGTCAGATTCACTTTATAGATCACATCTGTAGCAAATATATGTACATTTTTAAATGTACATGTTGACCTTAAGTCTTGTTAATCTAAAGGTACATGCTAAACCGTTCAGTAGCTACTTATAGATTATTAATGGGGGAAGGAAAGAATAATATTTCTAATGTAACTCTATTTCTTTAGCTCCCAGAACCATTTATTTTATTCCGATTGTACAAGGAATTTATAGACCTTGCAAAAGAGATTCAACATGTAAATGAAGAACAAGAGACCAAAAAGGATGTCCTTGAAGACAAAAAATGGCCAAGTACATGTATAGAAATAAATCGAATTCTTCTAAAGACCAAGGACCTTCTAAGACAATTGCCAGCATCAAATTTTAACAGTCTTCATTACCTCATAATGCATCTTAAGCGGTAAGAACTTTGTATAAGAAAAGCATCCATTAGTAGATGGATAATTGATCAGTTTTTGTTTGTTTGGTTTTTTAACTGGAGTAAAAGACACAACATAAATTTCCCATCTTAGTCATTTTTTAAAAGATTTTATTTCTTTATTTTCAGAGAGAGGGGAAGGGAAGGAGGAAGGGAGAGAAACATCAGTGTGTGGTTGCCCTTCACACGTCCCCCACTGGGGACCTGGCCTGCAACCCAGGCCTGTGCCCTGACTGGGAACCAAACCAGCGACGTTTTGCTTTGCAGGCCAGTACTCAATCCACTGAGCTACACCAGCCAGGGCCTTAAGTCATTTTTAAATGTACAGCTTAGTAGTTAGTATTAAGTACATTCACATTGTTGTGCTATTATTTTTAAATGAGCATTTCATTTCTAATATGTGTTAGGGAAAGGGAGATAATGAATGTATTCATGCAGCCAACAGCTTTTCCTCGGGTGCCTCCTACGCTCCAGACTCTGCATGGGAAAGCAAGAATGAAAACATACAGTTTCTGTCATCTCTTCTGCTTGTCACTTTGGGGGGCAGACCTGCAGACACATGCAGAGCAGTGTCATTCATGTTCTAATGGAGCTATGCACAGCACTCAGAGGCAGACAGGGGAGGGAGGGTCACAGATCAGAGGAGGATGCCCTGAGCCAGACTTGAAGAACTGAATAGTGGTTTGGCAACAGAGAGTGTGCAGAAGAGCATCCCTGGCAGAGGGCACCAGACACAGAGACATAAGAAATCATCTTGCATTTGGGAAAAATAAGTAATGCTGTTAGGCTCAGCTATAACAAGCAGCAGCAGGAGTGAGCTAGGTAGAGGCCTGGTAAAGAAAATCGTCCGTACCTGGCAGATGGCTTGACTATCTTCCTTCTGTACCTACTTGAGAATTTTGAGCCAGGAATTTCACGTGCTTAGGTTTGCCTGTTAGATCTTCCTGGCAGCAGTGTGGAGAATGGTTTGGAGGAAAGGCCTTCACTGCAATTCAGATTTCCTTGAATAGTCATAGGACTGAAAGGTGATGGAGCTTGAGGTAAGGCCGGGGCAGTGGGAGTGACAGTAGAACAGAGAGGTCTTCAGGAAGTGCAGTCAGCTCAGCTTGAAGACTAGCTGTGGGCAGTGGGGGAGAATTTGACGACAATATTTGCGTTTCCAGCCTAAAGATCTACAGTTTTTTGGGGGGAGGTTTTGTTTGTTTGCTTGTTTGTTTTAATTTCCACTGGTAAAACTCTAGAAGTTCCTTCTACTTACTTAAATTATATCCTGATATTATAAAACTCAACTTAGTGTGTGGTCAACATTTAATCAAATAAATAATTTTTTTCTCAGGTTTGTATAGCCCATGTTTTCTGCACCCTTCCCCACCCATAGTTACCTACCATCAAGGAAATCTGACAGGCAGATCTCATACAGCTTAACGTGTTCTACTCTGCAGAGTCGTTGATCATTCAGAAGAAAACAAAATGAACTCCAAAAACTTGGGGGTGATATTTGGACCAAGTCTCATTAGGCCAAGGCCCACAACTGCCCCTATCACGATTTCTTCTCTTGCTGAATACTCAAACCAAGCCCGGCTGGTAGAGTTCCTCATTACTTACTCCCAGAAGATCTTTGATGGGTCCCTGCAGCCACAAGATACAGGTGGTGTTGCACCTCAGGCGGATCAGGGCTGCCATCTGAAGCCTCCGTTATCACCAGAAGAAAGAGACCCAGAACATTTCATGAAGTCACTCTTTTTCTCTTCAAAGGAAGTGAGTTTTGTCCTTCATGGAGTTGTGTTGGCACTTTGTAATGTTTATGTTAAGTTAAAAATCTTTGAACTGTTTATCGTGAAGTATGTTTTGCTTCTTCAAGTTTAAAACTTCTCTCCCGTCAACAGGATACCCATACTGCAGACAGTGAAAACAAAAGTCTTGAACCAGTTGCCTCATTTGAGGAATCGGAACGAAAGCAGATTGCATCAGAAAAATGTGATGCGTGTCTCGTTGGTGAGTGGTCATGTGAAACACTTGTTTGCTGACTTAAAACTATGCGAATGAACCATGATTAAAAGCCAAAAAATTTAGACTCCTAAAACTCCTAAATTTTTTTTAAATGCTTTACCTGTCACCTGCCTTTAACACATGAAGCACATGTATGTGTATATATCTCTTTATTTCCTTGTTCCTTGACTGCGGTCATTTTATTCACCGATTATTTTAGTTGCAGTGATTGGTAACTATCAGGCTGGTGGAAAGTCTTCCGTTTATTACTGTAATGCTATACGTTACTAGAGCTAAATTCCACTTTTTAAAATTTCAGCCATATGTGTTAAATTTGATGTACAGTCGAACAGCAGTGACATGGCCTGACCGGGTCTGAAGTAGGGGAGCTAACATTAAGTACCTGCCTGCTCTCCGCTAAGCACTGTGCTTATTGTTTTGATTTCATTTATCTGACTTAATCTTCATAACAGTGCTATGAAGTTGGCAGTGTCGCCCCATTCAGCCATAGACTAATAGTGTGAGAGAGGTGAAATCATGCCAAAGGCCACGCTCCTAATAAATAGCGCAGTCTGGAGTTAAACCTGTGTTTGTGCTTATTTCACTATCCCATGATCTAGGGCTCCCAATTAGAATAGTTATAATAGTGTCATTTATGAGTGCTTATTGTATACAAAATAATTCTGAGCACTTTTCATGATTAGATCATTAAGCCATACATCCATATAGATCCGGTTATGATTCTCTTTTGACAAATGGAGACCCTGAGGGACAGTGAGATTGCCTCGCCCAGTGCAGACGTGGTGGAGCTGAGCTAAACCCAGCAACCGGGCTTCAGAGTGTGCACTCTTGCCATTGGGCTGTGAGTGCTTGCCTCCGAACTTAGGAATATACGTTGGTTGATGTCTCCAGCCCGAACGCAATGAGTCGGACTCCCTAGAGTGGCTGTAAATGTGGGCATGAAAAACAACAGGGTGTTTCTTTGGAAGTTCAGGGAAGAGAGATCAGCGGTGTCAGCTGAGGAGGAAGGGCAGATGAGGTGACAGCTGACAGATTCTGATGGGCGCCTGTCAGCAGACCTCGGCCCAAAGGAGGAACATTAGGCAAAGGGCAGAAATCTTTCAGAAATGGAAATTTTTTAGGGGAGACATAGCGAAAAGGAACAGGGCTTGATGGAATTCAGAGTTCTGGTTTGAGAAGACACTGGCCATGGCTGCGGACTTGATAGGAAAGAAGAAAGTAAGTCTGGGACGAAACAGTACATGGAGTGAATGGCAACTTTCCCCTTACAGTAAAACTGTTAAACCTTAATTGGACAGGATGAATGGTATAGTCTGTTTATTAGTTAACCAGATTGAAAGCCAACTTATAAAGCATTTCATATAATGGGCTCTCACTGCGGGTTGAGTGTGACTGTAAAGCAATTTAGGGAGTTGGCAAAAGCATTGGGATTCAAGGGCACGCCTGTGTTTGGCTGGCCTGTAAATTGGTGTAACCTTTCTGAGGTGAATTTACGAATGTCTGTCTTTTGAAATCGTGACAACCCTTTGACCCAGCAATTATTTGTTCATTCATGCATAGCACATAACTTCAGCAAGTGTTTTGTTTTTGTTTTAACTAACCTGCAGTGAATTTTGTAGCTGTTTATTATATTTATTTCAGTAAATATAAAATTCTAACATTTTTATTCATGGTCCACCTTTAAATTCCTCTGCATAGCCCTGACCAGGTAGCTCGGTTGGAGCATTGTCCCGATATGCCAGGGTTATGGGTTCGATTCTTGGTCACAGCACATATAAGAATCAACCAATTAATGCATAAATAAGCATAATAACAAATTGGTGTTTTCTCTCTCTCTTTTCTTCTCACTCTAAAATCAGTGACTACAAATTTTTAAAACTCTTCTGCATAGATAACTGAGAATAACTTGGAAAAATATTAAGACCATTATTGTTTTGAGAGCATGTTTGTCTGTAACTCATCCAGACCCTTGTTACGCAGGTGCCAGAAAGTTTGATGTTCAAATAAATCTGTTCCTTTTTCAGACAACAAAGTGCGTTTGCTTGCAGACCAAGGACTTGAGTCAGTGTCACAAAAGACGGAAGATGTGTGTAAAACCTCCAAGCCATTTGCTCTGAAACCTGATAGAGAAACAAACAGTGCTGTCGAGGGGTGTACTCCAAGGACCAAGAGTAGACCTGTAAGTTTGCCCGTCGATAGACTGCTGCTTCTTGCAAACCTTCCTCATGAGAGAAATGGCAGAAATATGGGAAATGTAAACTCAGACAAATTGTGCAAGAATCCTACCTTTGAAGGAGTTAATACCCCTACTATTTGTTGCAAATTTGATGGCTTTGACCAGCAAACTCTACAAAACACTGGGGAGAAACAGTATGAACAAAATGGCCTAAATGCAAAGACTGCACTGATTGTGCCCAATGCACTGCAGGAAGGAGGAGTGACGACGAGCATCAGGATTGGTGGGGACCATCTGGTCAGTGCCACCCAGCCCAGTAAGCCATGCCCAGAGCCAGGCAGGTCAGCAAGACAGGTATCAGAGGGACGGTCCTCTGACTCTTACCCTGCTGTCCCTGTCAGAGCACCCAGAACACTACAGCCTCAGCACTGGACAACATTTTATAAACCGCGTGCTCCCGCTGGTAGTGTGAGAGGGGCTGAGGAGAAACCTGTGGCATCCTCCCCAACCGTGCCTTCTGGCACAGCTCACGCTGCTCAGGAGCATGTGCTGAAATCAGTTTCAGACTCAGAAAATGCACCGGCTGCTTGTCCCTTGCAGCCCACAAGTAAACCTAAGGAGAACTGTGAGGAGCGTGACTTGCCTGATGTGCCCCCAACGTGTCAGAGACCAAGGCTAAAGCGAATGCAACAGTTTGAAGACCTGGAAGATGAAGCCCCACAGTTTGTGTAGGGTTGTCAGAATTCAGCTTCTCTTTAGTTGTTTTATTTTGTGGTATTGTGTTTGTTTTGTGAAAGAATTTTGACAGGGCCCCTTTTGTATAGGATTGCCAAATCGTGGATTTGGCTTTTCATCATTGTATTGTGTTGTCCCTCGTTGGTCGTGCTGAACGGTAGGGTTCTGTGATAGGGCCGCATCTGTGTCTCACTGGATTATCTGTATTTCTGAAGTTGTGAATAAGTAGGGGAACTCATATTTTTTAAAGTTTAGTTGATTTTCTCCATGAAATGGTCCATTTAAATGCATCCCTAATATATGATGTTAGTTCTCAACTAATAGCTGCCATTGGGAAAAATCATCTTTATTTTTTTGAAATAAAACTGTGCTTATTTATAAAAGGAATGTTTCTGAATGCAAGTGCCTGAAAGATCTTTGTTTAGGATGATTTTTTAAAACACAATTTTATAGTGTCTTTGACCATTGTACTTTTTACGGTATGTATGCAACCTTTTCTTTTTCAGTTGGCAAGGTTTTTTTTTTATTTACATAATGGCCAAAAAGCTTGCAAATCTGTATTTAATTGCATCCCAATTAATTGCCAGATTTACAAGTGGTAGTTAGTTGAATTGTACAAAGAAAATGCACTTAAATCTGTTTCTGAATTACATAGTGCAGTTATGTCTTATTTGGCTTTACATGGTTTTAATACATTTAATAGTTTTTTATGTTTTGGCTTTGTTCTGCATAAACTTTTGTTGTTGAACAGTTCTGAATGTTTTATATAATGGTCCAAAAAATGTTTTAAAATTTAATGCATTTCCTCTTCATATTGTCGAGGTTTAAAAAAATATTTCTTTTGTATGAAATGTTTTTACTTATGAATAATTTTGTGTACTTTTTCTACCTGGACTTTAACCATTGACAATGTATGTTTCATATGAATCGTGCAAAAATTTATTTAAGTTGACTCTGAGTATAGTTCATTAAGCCTCATTGTTTAAAATTTGAGAGCAAGTGTAGATGATTGGCTATATTTCATGTATAAATTTCCCAGTTTTTAGAACTAGTGCAATTCTGATGTTTCCTGGGTTTCATCGTTTTGCCTAAAATAGGATATAAAAGGGAGAAAAAATGGCCTTTTTGTATGTGTGAATTCTATTTGTAGCAAATGCTTTTGTATGACGATATTATACTTGATAAAATATATGTTAATCTGTTAAATTATCTCACGTTCGGTGGCTTCTTTGAACTCGTTGCCTCTTAGGGGATGAAAGTTGGAGGTTTATTGACCGTTGGCTTAGTGATCGGCACTTGGGCTCGTATATCCCTTGACTTAGTACAACATGGAATGTATTTTATGGGGAGTTTCTATATAGTTTTATGTAACAAACCCTTTTGTGCCGGGGCCCTGTTTTTAGTCTTCATTGTACAAAATATAAAAGAATTGTATGGCTACAAAAACCTAAAAAGGAAATAAGAGCCAACAGTGATTGAGCCGTCTCTCTCTATGTGTCATGAACTCTACTAAGTTCCTACATAAATCATTTCAAGTTGACAGCAGCCTGTAATGGGTAGGACCATATTTTATTATTCCCGTCTTATAGACAAGGAAGCTGAGGCTTAGTTAAATGGTGTGCTTGGGTTCCACAGGTGTGACAGCTGGGGTCAGGACTCAGACAGGGCTCAGAGTCTGATGGTTAGTACCTTAATGGCTGTACAATTGCTGTAATAACATCAGGTAATGTCTAACAGTAGAAGATTTACCTTTGGTGGCGTTAAGTACATTCACATTGTTTTGTAACCGTGACTACTCTCCATCTCCAGAGCATCCCATACTGAAACTTAGAAAATGTACTTCTGAACTCCTTCCGTTTTCTTTTTACTGTATTGAGACAACCCAATGAAAGACTGTGTAATCAACTTGCCTCTTTGTTTCCCTTCACTGCAAACTTCACAGTGAGAGTTCCACTGTGGGGGGTTTTCTGCTGCTGGGGCTCTCTGGCAACTTGTCCAGCTTCAGCTGTTAGTCTGTAGACACTTTTTCGTTTCCTAGGCCATTACACAAGTATCTCCTGAAAACATGCTGCTGCTCTAGAGAACCCGCAGCGTGCACTGTGCCCTGATGCCCAGTACCTCGGGGGCAGTCCTTCGCCAGGAAGTGGTTCTACGGCACACGCAAAGGATGGGAGCCAGAGGAAAGGGCAGTCCCTTCAGAGCTGCCAGACCACTGGAGAGCTTTGCAGAAAGCATGTTGTTCAAGTTGCCAAGAAGTCATTTGTGAAGGGTGGATAATAACTTCCCCAGATGGTTGTGTATTATGTGCTGAGAATTAGAATTTATGAGTGTTTGTAATTACTTTGAGTGTACCTTAAGTGTATTTCTTTTGATACAGGGAAGATAGGATCCCTGTGAGAGACTTGTTGCCTAGGGATCTCAGAAGCAAATAGAATCATACCTCACTTTCTTGGGTGATTTAATTTAAAAATGGAACTGTGGTTGCACTACCCCATTGCAAGTAACATTGTGTTACTTAGAGTATTTGTACAAGCATAACAATTTCTTTAAATGACACGCATTGTGTATATTTCTGACAAGTTACTGTCAACATAATTCTCTAGATTTTTCTTCCCCAGAGTCAGGAAATTGTTTTGATGTGTTGGTATGATTATAAATGTCAATAATTCAGTAACTGCAGTTACAGTAATTGAAAGTTTAACAAAGTTGCTACATTCACGATAAATATGCAACAGCCAATTATATTTCTGTATATTACCAACTAACAAAATGAAAGCTTTCAGATCTCTCAAACAATAGCATAAAAGAATTTGAAATGCCTGAGAATAAATCTAACAACATATATACAAGATCTTCATGGAGAAGATTTTAGACTATATCAAGAGGGGTATTTAAGGATATCTTGAATAAATAGAATGTTTCATGATGTACAAGGATTGGAAGACTCAACATTGTAAAGATGTTCATTTAGCTTGCATTTATTTACAGATGTCAGTGTAGCCCTAGCCAGTGCAGCCTTCAAGCCAGGTGAAAGTAAGTTGCAGACATGATGCCCCATTACCCCTAGATACTTTTAGTCAGAGTTCCTTAAAACAAGAGGACTCCTGCACGACCGTGACATCTGACCCACACAGACCACACTCAGATTCGCTGCTTGTCCTGCTCGTGGTTCGCTCTGTGCCCGCATCCCGGTCCAGGGTCACACCGTGCATTCAGCTGTCCTCTCGTCTCCCTCATTCTGGAACAGTTTTTTCAGTCTTTTCTTTAATGACCTTGAAACTTGTGAAGAGTATAGGCTGGGTATTGTATAGAATGTCCCTCAGTTTGGGTTTATCTAGTGTTTCCTCATGATTAGATTCAGGATACACATATTTGTCAGAAAACACCACAGAAATGATGCTATGTTCTCACTTTATCATTCCATGAGATACGCCGTATCAGGTTGGCCCATTCCTGATCGTGTTAACTTTGGTCACTTGGTTAGGATGGTATCTACCGTGTTTCTCTGGTAAAAAGGTAACAGAAGTTTGTGAGGAGATTCTTTGAGACTATGTAAATGTCCTGCTCCTTATCAAATTGTCACGTTAGTATGAGTCTGTTAGCACTTCTTGGTTGAATCAATGATTACTATTCAGTTGTCAATGATTGCTTATGCTTTGATACTCTGCTGTAAGAGCAGTCCCTTGTCCGTTTGTTCATTTGTTTATTCATTTGTATTGAGTATGGACTCACAGATACCTACTTTATTCAGTAAGTTATATCACTGTCATTTATTTTGGTACTGAACTTTCATCAGGTCTTTGGGAATCCAGGCTCACTTCTATGTGCTTTTGACTTTTTGAGCTCTAATGATTTTTTGACACAGGAACATATTCCAAGCTTATCTTGTACTTTTCCCCATCCCAGCCATTTTTCCAAGGAGCCCTGGTTCCTTTAAAACAGGGATGTTGCCCTGGCTGGCGCAGCTCAGTGGATTGAGCACAGACTTGTGAACCGAAGGGTTGCCGGTTCAATTCCCAGTGAGAGCACATGCCTGGGTTGCAACCAGTTCTCCAGTGTGGGACATGTGAGAGGCAACCACACATTGATGTTTCTCTCCCTCTCTTTCTCCTTCCCTTCCCCTCTCTCTAAAAAATAAATAAATAAAACCTTAAAACAATAACGAAAAGGTTGTCAAACTCCTTTTAACCAGGGGCCACATCAGCCTCGTGGTTTCCTTCAAAGGGTCAAATGTAATTTTAGGACTGTATAAATGTAACTACTTCTTACCTAGGGGCAAGGAGCTCTACATGCAGCCCTTTGAAGGCAACCACAAGGCTGATGTGGCCCACGGTGAAAATGAATTTGACACCCCTGCTTTAAAAGAACAAGAGTAAATGGAAAACCAGAGCTAAGAAGTGCCCATTGCTACTGGAAAGCCATTGGTTTTAAGGCCTATTGGTGGACAGGTCAAAGAAATACATGTGTGTATAAATACAGACATACGTATATACGTATTTCTGCGTGTACATATACACTGAAAACCTGGAGTTTGCATTGATACCTTCAATTCTAGTTCAGTACTTCAGGGTTTAATCTAGTCTTTACATATTTGAACTCCTTTCTCTCATGCTGGGGATCCTGCCTCCCATAATTCTAAATATATTACTTGCCTACTCTTCCTTTATGTTGCAGCCTCCCGACAGTGCCACCTAGATCCAATGATGCCAAGTAAACCATCAACTCCTGCTGTGCCTGTCCTGACCACACTGACCCCGTATAAGCCCTCTGGAACCCCAATGAATTCAAGGCCAGCTGCGTCATTGCCCCCGGCGCTGTCAATCCTGACCACACCATTTGAATCCCAAGCCCTTGTCATCTGGCTGAACCCTCCACCCCAACAGGAAGAGGAGGGGAAGGATAAATTCATGATTTTTTCGATAATAAGTACCTACTAAGTATTTGTTTGAAAAAGTTTAAAAATAAATAATTATATATGTTTACAAGAAATGTTTGAACGTAGGTGTGTATTTATGAAATTATAGAAAGTTTAAATTATGATTTGCTATCCCTTTTTGACTCAGCTCTGATACTTGCAAATAACTTTAAAATAGTATTAGTACTTCCTGGAATAACTAAACCATATTACATATGCTGTTTTTAATGTCTTTACAATCAACCAGTTTAATTACTCTGCATATATAAAATTAGCATACTTTTCAAGAAATAGAGTAAAAGAGACTAACTGTCCATGTTTCTGAGTTACAAGTTCTATTTGGGTATGTTGTTCGCTTTTAAGTAAACACCATGAAAACCTGTCTCAGGTTTCTGGATATGGTCCCACCTGCTCGTTACAAGATATTTTACATCTTTTTTAGAGAGCTGAAAGAGTTGAAGAGGCAGTGCAGCAATGTAACCGTGAACATTTCGTTATCTAGGCAGGGGTGTCCAATACACAGACACTCATGAAAACAAAGAAATCTCACAATGTTTTAAGTAAATTTACAATTTTGTGTTGGGTTGCGTTCACAGCCACCCTGGGCTGCATGCGGCCCATGGGCCGGGGGTTGGACACCCCCAGTAGAGTGCTGCTGAATAGTGAACATGGCCCAGAAGTACAGAAATGACATAGACCCAAGTGCGGTAAGATCTTATGTACAATTGCAGGCACAGAGCCTGGCACATAACAGTTGCTGTCTGCTGAATTAATTGTATCACATTTCATCTTACATCAGAAATTTGCTTTTTGAGATCTACTTCCAGTGAAATCAGAGCTTTCCAGTACCCACCTATTCTCTTCAAAGTCGTGAGAGTTCATCTAGTCAGTTGCCAGTCAAACCAGAGTGTGTTGTGATTCAACACAGGAGAAAGTGAACCTGTGAGTTCTCCCTCTACAAGTGCAGATACACATTTAATACAGATGCAGGGAGCGTTTTAAGCAATTTTTGTTTTAAATAATAAATGCAGAAGTGTGTAAATACGTATTATCATCTAAAGAATAATTATAGAATGACCTCCAATTTGCCCTAGAACTCCCTTAATAGAATGTTAAGCTCCCAGAGTCCCCCTCCCTGGTCACATGTCTGCTCTACCAGCCGTAACCATTGTTGTGAATTTTATGTTAATCATTCCCTGGCTTTTAAAAAAAATTGCTACCTATGTATTATTTAATGTTGCCTGGGTTTTTTTTTTTTTAACATTTTACAAATGAGATCATTGATTTTATAGCTTGCTGCTTACAGTCAACATGTCTTTGAGATTAATCCATGTAGATGTTTGTAGCTGCAAACATTTTTCTTTTTCCTTTGAAAAAGCCCACTGTGAAGTATTCCTGTGGTAAATATACCACAATGCATTGCTCACCCCACTGTTGGTAGGCATTTAGGCTGCTTCCAGTTTTGTGGTCACTGTAAATAATGCTGCATTGAAAACTTCATTTTTACCTTTTCTTCCCTTCACTTTTGTTTTAAACAAAGTTGCTTTGTGCTTGTCATCTAATTTAATCTTCACCAAATCAGGTATTCTTAACTGTCTTTATCAGATGAACAGATAGACTTCAGAGAGGTAAAATAACTTACTCTAAGTTGTGTAGCTAATAAGAAAGGGTGATAGGACTTGAACCCAATGCCTTTATTATAAATTTTGGCTTTAAATTCTGTTTACAAATTCTTTCTAAATTATTGCTTCTGTATTTTTTTAAGACAGAAGCTGTCATAAATCTTATCTTTTTAGGCTATATTTTTTCTAGTTGCTAGGATTCCGATCTTCAGGGTTATATCACAACTTGAAGATCATTTTCAGTGTTTGTGTGCTAAAGCTTATTCATTTAGTTATAACTGTTGCATCTAGGGCTGCCAAAGTTTGCCTGGGTTTCAGCTGGTTTTGTAGGTTAAACTTTGTTGAGGACGAGAAAATGACGGAGCAGGTAGCAGAATAGACATGCGTGTCCCTCGGCAGTCTCTCAGAACGACGCTGTCGTGGACAGCTGTTGAAGATTTTAAGCATAGAGAGAATAGGGTTTGCATGAGAACTCTTCTGCTCCTAGTTAGGAAAATACTTAGCAATCCAGGTGAGAATGGGCCCTAAATTAAGCCACTGTCTGTGGGGATGATGACCTAAATTCCGATTTATTTTTAGAAACATAATTGACAGGGATTAGTGATTCGTGAATGTGGGGGAGGTTAAGAGTGGAGCAGGGCAGGGTAGAGAAAGGGCCGCTTAACTGGAAGCCGTGGCCTTGGCAGCTTTCTTCTAATATCCTAAGTGAAAGCCGAAAATTGAAGTTCAGTATCTTGTTTATTTGCTCCTTCAGGCAAAATGAAGTCCCATGACTGAGTTAAATGGAGGTAGTTTTCATGTTAGTATTCTCTAGGAAGAGATTTATGACTAGATCTATTTTCAAATGAAATGCATTATTTTGTGATTTGCTGAGTTCCCAAAACTAAAAAAAATGTTCAATACAAAAACTGAACAACAATCTTCAAGGATTATTATTAGCAAGGAAATTGCTCTAGATAATCTGTGAAGTCCTTTCAAGCTCTGATCCTGATTCTGTGACCTTGAATTTAAAGTGACTGAGATGTTTCTAGGTGTTGGAAGTCCTAAAATCATTGCACTAAGCAATTTCATTGTTTTCATTTTGTCACTGTTATTAATGTCAGCACATTACCTAGAAAACATCTTTGAAGTGCTGGGAGAAAAACTGTCAACCCGAAATTCTATAAAGAGTAAAAATATCCTTCAGAAATGAAGGTGTACTGTAGCTGTTTCTGACACACAAAAAGTATTCATCGCTATCAGGGCTGTAGATCATCTCTAGGCAGAAGGGAAATGATACCAGATGGAAATACAGAAATGCAGAAAAGAATGAAGGCCTCCAGAAAGGAGACTATACGTGAATACCAGCTGTTATAAAACGGTACTAGTAATGTGGACTATAAAATTTATGTAGAGTTAAAATACATGACAGCCATAATGGAAAAGGCAAAAAGAACAGTATTATAAAGTTCTAGCATTATCAAGGAAGTGGTAAATATTTAAGATATGTGTTGTAACATCAAAAGGAATGATAAGTTAAAAAGGGGAAATATTTGAGTAATATGAAAGCCAAGCAAAAAGAAAAAATGAAACTGTGTCAAGCAGAAAATAAATAGTTGGATAGTGTATATAAAATCACCTACGTCAGTAATTGCATAAAGTGAAAATGGACTAAATTCTCCAAGTAATAAGCTAATGTCAGACTAAGGAAGAAAACAAACTTACCTACATCCTGTATACAAGACACACATCAAATAAAGTCCCACAAACTATAGGGATGGATAAAGATAAGCGACACAACAACTAATGAAAAAAACCAATGTTGCTTTAGTAATATCAGAGAAAATAGATGTTAAGTCAAGAAGCATTACTAGAGATAAAGAGGGATATTCTATCATGATAAATCAATCTATGAGGAAGATTTCACAATTAGTAACATTGATTCACATGTACAAGGCAAAATAGACAACTAAAAGGAAAAATGGACAAACTCACAATCTTAAGCATTACGTTAGCTTGCCTCTGAACAGACAAAAAAATAATAAAAATACAGATCTGAATTACATGGTTAACAAATGTCCTAATCTACACACAGAGAACACTGTCAGTGATGACAATTTATATTTCATATAAGCTCATATTTACCAAAACTGACAGTAGCCAGGCCATAAAGAAAGCCTCAAAACATTTTAGAGTATTGAAATAATTTAAAATATGCTATCTGACCTCAGGGAAATTATGCTAGAAATCAGTAACAAAAGATAACTAGGAAATGCTCAAGTACATAGAAATTAAACAGAACATGCTTCTAAATAATCCGTGGATCAAAGAAGAAATAACAACAGGCATTAGAAAATATTTTAAATTGAATGATGAAGGTGTGCCATATCCAAAGTTGTGGGCTGCAGCTAAAGAAATGCTTAGAGAGAAATTTATAGTCTTAACTACATTTACTATAAAAGTCAAAAGGTTAATATCAATTAAACTTTATTTCAAGAGACAAGAATAGTAAATCAAACCCAAAAGTAGGAAGAAGGAATCAAGAGTAGATATCAGTGAAATAGAAAACAAATTAAAAAAATAAAGCTAAAAACTGGTTTTTTGAAAAGATTAAGGAAATTGATAAATCCCCAATAGCAAATCAATAAAAAGGGGGAAATAACATCTAGAATGATAGAATATTAGAGACTCTACAAACATGAAAAAGTGATATAATGTACAACCCTGAATGAGGACAAATTCCTCAGAAGTTAAACTGACAAAATAAATAGAAAATCTGGAGACTCTCCATCTTTTGTGGAAATTGAATCAGTTATGAAAAGCCTTCATACAAAGAAAAGTAAGATGTTACCAGTGAATTCTTTCAAATATTTAACGAAGAAATTACCCCAATTTCATGCATATTCTTCCAGTACACAGAAAAAGGGAATAGTTCCAAACAGTGTGAGTTCATCCTAAGCTTAATACCAAAACCAGACGAGGACATCACAATATAGGGGGAAAAAAACCTTATAACATGCAAAAAGCATAATGTCATCATTACTGAGTGAGGTTAGTTTTCCATGCATACAGTTTAACATTTTTTTAAAAATGAGCTTACCACATTTTGTAAAAGGAGGAGACTATCCCTAACCAGTGTGGCTGTTGATTGGGCGTTGTCCTACAAAGCAAACTGTCGCTGATTCAATTCCCCGTTAGGGCACATGCCTGGGTTGCAGTTTGGTCTCCCATTGGAGTGTGTAGGAGAGGCAACCAATTGATGTTTCTCTCAGACAAGATCTTTCTCTCCCTCTCTTTCTCCCTCCCTTCCCCCTCTCTAAAAATAAATAAATAAATAAATAAAATTTTAAAAGGAAGAAAATATAGTTATCTCAGTAAGATGCAAGTTGAAAAAAAATGGTTTGATAAAATTTTACATACTTTTTTTTATTTAAAACAAAAAACTCTTGGTAAACTATGGATAGAACTTCCCTTAACTGATAGAGGTGCAGTGTACAGCAGAGACGTTGTGGTAAAATATTGATGTTTTGCCCCTGAGATCAAGAACATCCCAAGGATACATACAATCACTGCTGCCATTTAACATTGTGCTAGAGATTGTAGCCATACAATAAGGCAAGAAAAAGAAATGAAAGGCATAAAGATATTTGAAAAGGAAGAAATAGGAGTCATACATTTGCAGATGATACAATCATGTACATTGAAAATACAAATTAATTTACCCACTATTAGTATTAGTTGGACAGGATGCATATTATAGTCCATTTATTAGTTGATCAGATGTGAAGGAAATGTAAGGCATTTCATATCATATGCTTTCATTGTGGGTTGAGTGTGACTGAAAAGCAGATTGAGTAGGCAAAAGCCTTAGCATTCAGGCCACACCTACATTTGGTTGGCGTGTAAATCGGTGTAACTTTTCTGAGGCTAATTTTACCAACGTAAATGGTGACATTTACAATGTGACAATGTAGTTGTGACATCCCTTTGACTCAGCAATTTCACTTCTATGAATTAGTCTTATGGAACTACTTGCTGCAATTTTCATAAGAGGAATTTCACAGAAGCAATTTTTTTAATTAACTGTGTTTTGTAGTTGTTTATTATATTAATTTTAATACATATAATTTTGTTCAAAGTGTGCATTTAATCTTTTAATATGATTTAGGGATCAATACTTCTATTGAATAGGTAAGAGTTTTTGTCTGCTAAGCAAAAGAAGTATTCCCTAATGCTTATGTATCTTTTAGTGTGAGAATAACTTGTTTAAAATTATATAATGTCTCTTGTCCTGAGAGTGAGTCTGTCAACTCAGGCTTCTTTTATCAAGTGCCACACAAGTTTGATTCTGATATAGTTTGATTTTCCTATGACATTATATACCTGCTTGAAGACCAAGACCTCAAAACATCATTCCTCTCTTAAAATATGTCTGAAAATCCCCAATCAACTTCCTCTAAAGCCTGACTAGACTGTAACTCTGCCTGTAGATAGGCTACTTCAAATGGCAGAAACAGGAAGTGTAAATGAAGACAAGTTGGGAAGTGTTCTACAGAATCTGGAATGGCACCATTTTGCCCACAATGAGACCCTGCACGGGAGGCGAAGCGCAGGCCAGCCTGACTTCTGAGCCTGCGGTGGTTCTGCTCGTGATGCGGTGCGTACCACAACGCAGGACATGCTGATCGGAATCAGGTGCTGCTCCAGGCTCTTGGCGTCTATCTACCTCTCACTAAACCAACTCAGTGAGCTGCCTACTGATTCATAAGGTTACACATCTATGAACTCAAACTTAGCTATTAATTAAACGCCCTTCAATTTTAGTTTGTAAAAAATTAATTAACATTCATTCATTCATTTAAAAAAAAACAAAAGCCTGGTTTCTGGCCTTGGACCAAGATGTTCTAAAAAAATAAATCAATCAGTAACTATGTAGGTCTTGCTCAGCTTCAAATTCCTGAACTGCTTTCAGTTCGTTGCAGCCCAAACATGCAGTGACGTTCAGTAAGCCTCCAGGTGACTTCTGAGCAATGTACATATCTCATGTTTTGTGTTTTGAAACTTGTAAACACAACATGCTGGTTTTAAAGTTCCACTGATTTTTTTTTTTTTTGTTCCTGTAAAGTAGTCTCTTTTAATTTATCTTCAATAAAGCAGAGTCAGCCAGCTGGTAGATAAATTCAATAAGGAGCAGTTTTACTTTCTGGAGTGGAACTGAGTGCTTACTTTTAGAAATAATTTTCTGATTGCAGTTAAAAAAAAAAACAGAAAATGGTCTCTCCAATATACAGTATGTAGTCATAAAAGAGAGGACAAGATTTTTTTAACACTTGTCCTCTGTTAAACATAAGCTTTCATGTTCAAAATGCCAACTGAGAGTTGCGTTTTTTAATATTTTTCTGTAGTAACCAAAGTGTTTTAGTTTCCACCAGTGACAATCACCTGGACCACACAAAGGCACGCTTAAGCCTGTTTCTGAATCGTGTGGTTTAGCTGCATTCATTACTCAGATTTTAAAGTATGTTGATAGTTTGTCTTTCATCACTTGGTCTTAGGCATATTTAAATTTTAAATTGCCAATCAAATTCAATGCTGACAACTTCAATATTTTATGTAATGATGAAAAGAGCTGGGAACTGAGTTACAGATTAAAAAATCAAAGTATACTCACTTATGTGTAGAATCTAAAACACAAAACAAATGAACAAACTAAACGAAACAGAAACAAATTCATAGATAAGGGAACAAACTGGTGGTTGTCAGAGGGGAGAGTAGGTGGGTGCCCGGGAGGAAAAGCGGGGGGATTAAGCGCTACAGGCGTTCGGTTATGAAGTCACAGGGACGTAAAGTACAGCAGAGGGAACAGAGGCAACAGCAGCATGACACCTGTGTGTGGTGGTGACAGGCGGTCACTAGGCCATCGTGATGACCGCTCTGTACGGTGTATCAGCGTTGGATCACTATGTTGTGTACCTGAAACTAACATAATATTGTAAGTTAATGATAACTAAAAATAAATTTAAAAAATCAAAGTGTACATACAACAAAGCAGAAAAATTAGAAGAGGGATGAACTATTAGTGTTTTAAAGACACACTCTAAAAACATGACTTCTTTGGCCCTGGCTGGTGTAGCTCAGTGGATTGAGCACGGGCCTGCGAACCAGAGGATCGTGGTTCGATTCCCAGTCAGGGCACATGCCTGGGTTGCCAGGCCAGTTCCCGGCAGGGGACATACAAGAGGCAACCGCACATTGATGTTTCTCTCCCTCTCTCCTTCCCTTCCTCTCTAAAGATAAATAAATAAAATCTAAAAAAGGAAAAAAAAAAGTACTTAAAAAAAATCTTTAAAAAAATAAAAATATGACTTCTTTGAATCTCACAATTCAATGACCAACTTAAGTGTATTTTTTTAATGTAAAAGGACACATTGTAAAACTGTCAACTGAAGTATGGGTGTAAAATAAACACAGTACAGTCTTAAGCTTTCTCACAATTATGTAAAACATTTAAAAATTGTATACATTTATATCAATTATACATAAGCATATATATCAATTATTTACAAGTATATATAATACACAGTGATATATTTCCACATGTGAACAGCGCAGATTGCTAAGTGACTAGCACAGAGATAAGGCTGAATTTGTGTCTGAGTGAGTAGTCGAGTAAGTCGCATCACTCAGACTGGGGCACGTAGTGCAGAGCAGGGCAGGCCCGCCCACCCCATCCGACCCACCGCCTGCTTTTGCACGTAAGCTGTGTTGGAGCACAGCTGTGCCCATCATTCCCACAGTGTCTGTGCTGCTCTCCTGCTGCGGTGTCAGAGCTGAGTAGTTGGGACAAAGACCCTACAGCCTGCAACGCCTGAAATAGTTACTGTCTGTCCCTTTACAGAAAAAAGTTTACTGACCCCTGGATCCGACGAATGAGTCAGACTGTGAGCTAAATATTTCTCTCGCTATTCCAATAAATGTTTGTTTCACGTACAGGAATTCCCTCTTCTGGGTTTTGACTAATGCATCTAAAATGGAACATACGACAGGCCAAAATAGCCTAAATGCCCACATTAGTATCCACCTTTAAATGTATCTGTAGTACATGTTTTGTATGGCTTTGTTATACCTGCTGAATATATATATATATAAACTCATTTTTTGCAACCTATCTTAAGGACTCGCTCCTCTGAAATCATGGTCTCTTAGACTTCATTTGTTTGTGAGCCATACTCTTGGTTGTCAACATTTGAATCATACTTCTTTGGCTGTGAGATGATGTAGATTTTTTTCATGAGATGTCTAAAAGGCACTAAGAAAGCCCTGGCTGGGTAGCTCAGTTGGTTAGAGTGCCGTCCCAACATGCCAAGGGTGCGGGTTCAATCCCCAGTCAAGGCACGTATAAGAATCAACCCCTGAATGCATGAATAAGCGGAACAACAAATTGGTATTTCTCTCCCAAAAATCAATAAAATAAATAAATAAATAGCACTGAGAACTGGAAGGAAATGAATAGCTCACTCTGTTTGCCCTGGAGCCTTGTTTTTAGTCCTCACTGTGTAAAATATGAAAGAATCATATCACTTTTGGAAACCCAGAAAGAAAATCATGGTAGCGAATATTTGAGCCTCCATTATGTGCCAGGCACTGGATACTCTATACACATTCTCTCATTTCATCCACACAAGCTTAAGAAATAGGTTCATGTATCATTCCTGTTTCACAAACCAGGAAACTAAGTCTTCACTAAGAGGCTTGCCCAAGCCCTGGCTCAGGAATATTGTCTTGTACACCAAAAGGTCACCAGTTCGATTCCCAGTCAGGGACATACCTAGGTCTTGGGTTTGATCTTTGTCCCCTCTTTCTTGAATGAGAATAAAATAAACCTTCAAGAAAAGAAGATGCTTGACCAAAATCACACAACCAGTAATTGACAGAGCCAGGACTCAGACATAGAATCGTCAGATTACAAAGTCCGTGCTCTTAATCTTACTATTAAATAATAGTGTCAGTGTTTTATGCACTTTAAAATAGCTGGCCATGTCCTTCAAAATGTTAAGACAACCAAACTGGAGAATATAACCGGTACCTGGTCAATTGACATCTCTGTTTCTCATCACTGGCAAACCCCAATGGGAGTGCCATTCTTTGCTGTCATTCCTTCCTTCTTGCCTAGTCTCCCTTTCCCATCCCCCCCACACCCCCAACCTGCATTGCTTACTCTGAGATGAGCTGGGAAATCCTGCCTTCAGGATCTCTGGAATCTCATCTTATTGCTAAATCTCAGCATGTAGACACATGTCAGCTTCTGAAGGCCATGAAACAAGAAAAGATGCTGTTATTTTTATTGCAGAAATCACAAATAGGCAGATCTGACAGATGCAAAGGGGCAATAGTGCACAGTTTATAAGCCCACTGCCTTCCGGAAGTCCCGGTGGCTGGTGTACGGAGCAGCATGTGACAGACGGCGTCTGAGGGGTTGGAGAGCTCCTCTGGGCGAGAGCTGGCTTCATGACTCAAAGAATCGGTACAAAGATGGGAGGGCATTTTAAATGTTCCTTATAGTGCACATGTGGGCAATGAATATTTATTTATAAATACAGAGATGGATAAAGCATGTTTCCTGTGATACATTTTCAATTTAGAGATCTCAAAGGCAAATAGAATTAAGATCCTCTCTTCCTTAGTTCAGATACTTGACAGATGGTCCTATGGCTCCCTCAGGCCCAGCCGGTATAGAGCCTCTTAGGTCTGTAAACTGGAGTTTCTTCCAGGTAGGCACGGATGGTTCTGTAACACAAAAACCAGTTAAAGTAATTTTATCTGGGGATGGCGTGGGGTGGCAACCCAAAATGTCAGCATCATACTTAATGGACGAAAAACACAAGAGACATTCTGATATGTAGAGAAACGTCACAAAAATGCTTATCACTATGGCTACCCTACTACTAGTTAACATTGTAGTAGGAATGTCAGTCAATACAATTAAGCAGGAGAAAGAATGTCGAGGTAAAAAACTTGGACAAGATAAAGTGATCAGTATTTGTAGATAAATATAATTGTAAACATAAAACCTTAGAGAGAACCCTAACAAACTACAAACAATAAGAGAATTTAATGAGACGATGGGGTACAAGATAAGGATCCTAAATTAATTAGCAGAGCCTAACAGCTACCATGACGCAGCCTCACCATCTCACCTGTTGATAATTATCTCTAGTAAAGGGCACAACTGACTCTTGTTTAGGTTTTTTATTTAAAGGCAATATGTTTATTTTCCCAACTCTGAAAAGTCTTCAAGTCCATGGCCTCAAATTGCCCAACAGAATCTTTCTGAACCAATATAGAGACTAAGGTAAGCTAATTAAGCATTTTTCCTAAGCAGCCTATTAAAAAAAAAAAAAAACGTGGAATTTTTGGCATGTTTGTCGTCAGGACCACCTCAGTTCGTTCCCTCCCCTGTAACGGTGGTGGTCCTACCTGAGACTTCTCAGTTTATGTGAATTGGGCCTTTTGAGCATTTTCAAAGAAAAGGCAGCTTTCCAGGCAAGGTCGTTACAGCTATTTCAATACTCATTGCACACACGTCTCCTGTAATAACACTTCAAATCAGATGATGCTGACCCAGTGAGAGCTAAGGATTAAAGAAATCTGCTTAGAATTTAATTGCGTCCACTAGAGCAACTGCCAAGAGAAATACATTCCACAGAATGCCCTTCAGAGAACCTCTCTTTAGCCAGACTGCAAAACATTGATTTCTTTTCACTTGATATATGACCGCCTGGAATTCATTGAAACATGCATGTACTGTATGCTCATACATGGTCACGACGTATTGGGTTAGTCTTTTATGTTTCCTGGATGGCATATAGTCCTATGTAGAACTTAGTTGTTCGTAGTTTTACCCTCAAATAAAAATTAGAGGTCATATAATTTTAATATAAACTGTATACACTCTAGATATTTTCTTTTGTATAATTTTTACACCACTTCAAAAACATCAGAGTTGTGAAAAACTTAAAGCATTGCCTTTTAAATTACAACCAATTTTTCTGACTCTAAGCCTTTACTTTGAAATCCCAAGAAAATAAATGCAGTCTGTTCTTCCTCCCATCCACCAGATGCCATAGAATCTGCCCAGAAATATCTCTGTACTTTGCCTAATCTCTGCCAACTTTGCATTTACCCTTGTCTGTGTATTTGTTTCTATGTCAGATCTGTTGTTATCTGTGTTTTGTCTAAAATGCATTTTCACTATGTGTCCCATGACGAATGTATTTACATCAGCATTATCTGTTGTAGACTGGAACTTCTCAGAAGGTAGGATTTTTAACACTATGGTTTTGAACCGTGACTCTGCATCAAGACCAGCTGGGGTGCATTTGTACATTCAGTTGTGTAAATGTTGCCCCTAAGGGTTTCAATTCAGTAGATGAGGGATGGGCCCATACTTCATTATTTTTAAAAACATTTTTAACTGATTTTTTCAAAAGAGAGAGACAGAAAGAGAGAAATATCAATCTGCTGTTTGAAAGAGAGAAATATCAATCTTATCTGTGCACGCATTGGTTGATTCCCACATGTACCCGGACTGGGGATGGAGCCCACGACCTTGACATAGCTCTAACCAACTGAGCTACCCGGCCAGGGCACTTCAATATTTTTAAAAAGCTTTACAGGTAATTCTGACACATGGCTGAGAGTTGAGAAGAGTTAAGATGTGCTTTTTATAAAATTATACCTAATTCGCCCTCGCTGGTGTAGCTCAGTGGATTGAGTACCAGCCTGTGAACTAAAAGGTCGCTGGTTTGATTCCTAGTCAGGGCACATGCCTGAGTTGTGGGCCAGGTCCCTGGTTGGGGTTGCTCAAGAGGCAACTGATTGATGTTTCTCTCCCTCTCTTTCTCCCTCCCTTCCCCTCTCCCTAAAAATAAATACATATATAAAAAATTACACCTAATTCTATCCACAGTATCTAGAGTAATTGCCTGGCACATAGACAGCCCTCAAAAACTGTTTACATATTGGTGAACTGGACCGAGATTGAACTGCAGTTGAGGGGTCACTGACAGTCATTGCAAGTCCAATGACTCTAAGTAAATAAAATAGTGCATCAGTTTGTAGTTGTTATATGAGCCCACCAAATTATTGGTTTAACCCAGACAGGCCCAACCTCTTTTGTAATTAAAGAAAAAATTGGTAAGGAGATTCTGGTTGCTAGCAATCTAAGATCGCACAAACAATATGCCTTTGTTGTCGTAAAACATTATTTTGATTTATGGAGTCCTTTGCCTTGAATTAAAAATGAATAAATAACCATGCATTCAAATAAGTTTCACATAAAAGATCCCAAACCCGAGTTACATGATTCATTAACTTAAAATTCCCAAAGATTTGTGGGTGATGTAGTAATGGAAGTCAGCGATTTTCTTAGCATAAACCAATTCCACTCCTGGTGGTTTCTACAACAGCAATTGGTGTGTAATAATCCGAAAGCTGTGAGAATTAATTGAACGTGAATGACAGAGCCCAAAGACAAACCCTGGCACCCTCGTGGCCTGTCTTTCTAATCTCTGGAATGCTTCTCAAATGCAAGGTGCATCACAATCACCTGGAAAGCTTATTAAACATATGGAGTCTGGGGCCTCATCCCCAGAGGTCCTGATTGAGCAGCTTGGCCACCAAGCCCAGGAATCTGCGTGGTTAACAGCCACTCCAGATTGATTCTGATGCAGCGGATGTGACACCTGCAAAAAGATGCTCCGGGTTATACTTTCTTTGTTTCATGACCAGTAGCCAGAGGAAACCTATGCAAGTGCTTAACCGCCTAGGCCATTGTGCAGATTTCCTGTGCTAGGTGTGTGATCCTGTTTTCATTAAACCTGTTCACCACAGAACTTTATATTACCCTTGGAGACATTTATTCCTGGGTGGAATTCAGTCTTGGAGCCAGTGTTTTCAAACCCAGTGAATTGAAGTGTTTTACCAACTCTGTTGGGAGTGTGTTACAAGCCCTACCCTTTAATCTGAGTGAAAATAGAACACAGACTCCGCTAAGACAACCTCAAATAGAATTCATAATCTAATCGAGAGAGAATATTACTAATTCATCTCGACACAACGACAGTTCTCTACAGTGGGGAGCAGTCAGTGTGCACCTAATGCTGTGATTGTGTCCAGTACACATGGCGATCTGGCTGCGAGGCCTCAGCGGGAGGAAAGGAGAGAGGGAAGGGAACACTAGTGACTCTTGCCAACTGCTCTGGGAGCGCCGGATTTTCCCAACTTTGGACTGAGGTGTCCCAAGAGAGACCTGCGGTCAGCGCCATCCCTTCTGTCCCCTCTTAACTTTTCTAGTCTTTTTCTTCCTCTCTCTGGTGCTGTCCATTTTCACTTTCCCTTACTTTTTCTCAGAGGTGGGAGTGAAGTCTGAGGCCAAGAACCGTTTGAAGGGGGTTGTTTGACCTTTTTGAAAGATGGCTGGGTGATACAGTTACCGGCAGGCTCTCTGTCAGAGGTCTCACCTTTAAGACTGAAAGGGCATAACAGTGTGTAAAAGCAACCCACCTTTTCCTCCTTTGGATGCTCACAGTGGTAATTAAAGTCTATTGTGATGATTTCTGAAATGGGGAGGAAATGGGAAGTTAATATCCTGAAACTGAATTGGAACTCCAGACAAGCTGCCAATGTGTGGCTGAGTCACCAAAAGCTCTCCAAGCTGTTTGCCATCTATCAGCACAGTAGGAGGTTAGAATGGAATCTGCGAAAAACAAATGACTCAGTTTTCCTTTTTAGAAAATGTTCAGTTTTAGCTGCCTGATTTCCCTGTTGAAATGAAAGGGACAAAACCAGCACTGACCATGGGCAGTAACAGCCGCTTCCTGCATTGGTGCCAGTCGCAAAGGGGAGGCTTCCCGAAGCTCACTGATGCTCTGGGTACTTTTTTCAGAAGCTACGGCATTAAGTGCCAGGAAGAGGAGATGTAAGTCAAAGGAAGATTCGACCATGTACTTATTTCCTGCTTTGTCAGACTCACGTGATGGGAAAAAATGAGAAGGCCTATGTTTCTGTCCCAGTTTTTCTATTTGCACACTATGTGACCTTGGCAGGTAATCCTTTCCGAGAATGTTTCCTCATCTGTGCAATGAGAACAGTGTCCGCATCAGAGGGCAGTTGCAAAGGATGGTGACTTGAGCTACAATACCCGAGTCAGCATTCATTCTAAGCCCCAAAAAACTGTGAGGCTAGTTCTCTGCTGGGAGGGTATTTGGAGAGATGGTGATGGTTCCTGTGTCACAAAGTGAGGCGAGGGGAGAGTGTGCTGTTGATGCTTTTAGACAAGAATGAGTAAAGTTTGAATGGACTCTCATTATCACAGGCATATTTTTATATGTGTGATGATGGACCTACATTTTAAAAGTTTAATCATGTTATCATTGATTTCAAAGTATTATGTAGCAAATGCTCAACAGTACACATTTCTTATCAAAGTAATAACAGCCATCACTTATTGCTCCTTTCCAGGGGTGTCCAACCCACAGCCCATGGGCTGCATGTGGCCAGGGATGGCTATGAATTCGTCCCAACACAAAATTGTAATTTACTTAAAACCTTTTTTTTTTTTTTTTTTTTTGCTCATCAGTTTTCATCAGTGTTTGGGTATTTAGTGTGTGGCCCAAGACAACTCTTCTTCTTCCAGTGGGGCCCAGAGACACCAAAAGGTTGGACATCCCATGCCTTAGACTGAGCGCAGGGGTACCCTCTTCGGACCATTTCAGCGAAGCGCAGCCCTGTAGGGCAGGGGTTCTCAACAGACACTAGCAACAACTCTCTGCAGCAGGTATTATTATTACTACTTCCAGGTGATGGAACTGACCAAAAGTAAAATTTTAAAAACTTTCCCAGCATCATACACCTAATAAGCAGTGGAACAGAGTTTCAAATTCCAGTGTGTCTGTCTTGAATGCATGCATGCTTGACCACCAAAATCTTGAAGCTGCACGATTTTCCATTGAATTGGAACAGAAGTCTTGTCCCTGTGACAAGGTGACCTTGACTTAAGTTACAGTCTTTGAAATTGCTACAGGATGATGGGAGTAGCTGAAACGCACTTACACACAGCTGGCCCCTGTCAACCATGAACTTGCTATGAAGAAGTGTGAGGTAACTGACGAAGTGTCAGAAAGTGTAAGTTCTTATTTCTGCCTTCATAGGGACTGGGTATGTGTTCTTGAGTAAGTAGTTCAAACTCTGAGCCCTAATTTCCTCTGTAAGTGGAGGCTGTGTTGTTTATCTTGCCCACCTTACAGGGAGTTGTGGGGATCCAGTGAGATAGTGTATGTGAAAGTATTCTTACATATTTAAGAGTCACTTTAACCACAAAGAGGTTGGGGAACATTTGGTAAGTAATATAGAAAAAATACCCATTAATCTTGAGCCTGTAACAGTCACTCCTTTTGTGACATATTTGCCCACCTACAGAAGTGCCTTTCACAGAACACTGTACCTACTGGTGGAACACAAGATTACTTTAAAAGGTCAATGAACAATATATTTTAGTAGTTCTGGGCTCTAAAGTGCTCTAGAAAATGTAACATAAAAACCCTGTGATTACCCAGAGTATTGTTGAAGATTCAGCTAAGTGTAAAAAGTGTGCCAATTTAAAATCCATTAAATATAATAAAGTATAGGTGTTAATAGGTCTGGCAAACACAGTGAAGTAAAAAGAAGTGACCTTAGGAAACACTGACAAAAGCTTGCTGTGTTTGAAAACAGACTTATCTCAGAGGAGCTTGTCAGGGCTACCGCTGACGCTGACGGATCTCCAGTGGTCTCTTCACGGCTTCCACAGCAGTAATCCCAACAGCAAAGAGGTCTGTTGCATCCTGCTGGAAGCTCAGCCTATGCCCCACCTCCCCTACTCTGGTTGAATGTTCTCAGCTTGAGTCAAAGGGTGGTTTTATTCCTTCTCTAAGAAAGATGCCTTTTAACCTGCATCATGCAGAGGGTGCAAATAGACACACCTTCTGCACAGGGTGTGAGTCTCTAGTTTGAAAAGCAAGACTTTACTTTTGGTATCTTCAAGTCCTGATGCAACATCTTTCTGAGGGAAAGCCAAAGTGCTCTAGATAAGGTCTGCAGCACCCCTGCTGGGATTCTGTCCTTGGCTCAAATTCATTTCTTGGTTTAGGCCCTGAGTGTTTCCCATTCTCAAGCTGTCATGCTGCTAAAGGTTGACAGCCAGTGATAACTATTTTACTACATGGTTTGCTTTGTCTTTGATAACAGGATTTTCGCTGACAATGGCTTCCCCAGGCAGTGGTGAGAAGCCAATATTGACCTGGTGTGACCTCTTTAAAAAGCATCACAGTGTTCTGTATAAGGGACTTGGGTGGACCACATCCAATCTTTCTCCAAAGCTAATCTAATCTAACAAACTTAAAGAGATGTTGGGAGAAAAATCATCATTTAAAAAAAAACCTATAGGTATTTTCTTGAGGAGTCCTTGGTTTAATGCAGGTGTTTTCTCTAGTTAGTTCAATAGCAACATCTTATTTTTATTTTTATTTTTTTTGTTCTTTTAATATATTTTATTGATTATGCTATTACGGTTGTCCCATTTCTCCCCCATCATTCCCCTCCACCCTGCACATCCCCTCCCACCCACATTCCCCCCCTTTACTTCATGTCCATGTGTCATAAGTTCTTTAGCTTCTACATTTCCCACACTATTCTTGCCCTCCCCCTGTCTATTTTCTACCCACTGTCTATGCTACTTATTCTCTGTACCTTTCCCCCTCTCTCCTCCTCCCATGTCCCTGTTGCTAACCCTCCATATGATCTCCATTTCTGTGGTTCTGTTCCTGTTCTAGCTGTTTGCTTAGTTTGCTTTTGTTTTAAGTGTGGTTGCTAATAGCTGTGAGTTTGCTGTCTTTTCACTGTCAGATTTTTATCTTCTTTTTCTTAGATAAGTCCCTTTAACATTTCATAGAATAAGGGCTTGGTGATGATGAACTCCTTGAACTTGACCTTATCTGAGAAGCACTTTATCTGCCCTTCCATTCTAAATGACAGCTTTGCTGGATAGAGCAATCTTGGATGTAGGTCCCTGCTTTTCAAGACTTCAAATATTTCTTTCCAGCCCCTTCTTGCCTGCAAGGTCTCTTTTGAGAAATCAGCTGACAGTCTGATGGGAACTCCTTTGTAGGTGACTGTCCCCTTATCTCTTGCTGCTTCTAGAATTCTCTCCTTCATTTTAAACTTGGCTAATGTAATTATGATGTGCCTTGGTGTATTCCTCCTTGGGTCCAACTTCTTTGGGACTCTCTGAGCTTCCTGGACGTCCTGGTAGTCTATTTCCTTTGCCAGATTGGGGAAGTTCTCCTTTATTATTTGTTCAAATAAGTTTTCCACTTGTTGCTCTTCTTCTTCCCTTTCTGGGACCCCTATAATTCGAATGTTGGGACGTTTAACAATGTCCCGGAGGTTCCTAAGCCTCTCCTCATTTTTTTGAATTCTTGTTTCTTCCTCATTTCCTGTTTGGTTGTTAGTTTCTTCCTTCTGGTCCACTCCATTGATTTGAGTCTCAGTTTTCCTCCCATCTCTATTGGTTCCCCATGCATCTTCCTTCATTTCACGTATTGTAGCCTGCATTTTTTCATCTAATTTGTGAGCAAAATCAACCAATTCTGTGAGCATTTTGATGACCAGTGCTTTGAACCGTGCATCTGATAGGTTGGCTATCTCTTCACGGCTTAGAGGAATTGGCTCTGGAGCTTTCATTTCTTCTCTGGTTTGAGCCATTTTTGGTGGGTTTTTTTGTTGTTGTTGTTTTGTTTTGGTTTGGTTTGGTTTTAGTCTGGTCGCTGCTATTATGTAGTAAGGGGTGGAGCCTTAGGTGTTCCTCAGGGCGGGGCAGCCCAGTCGCTGGGTTGTGACACTGTATGTGGGGGCGGGGTCTGAGAGGGAACAATGGCGCCTGCTCCGCTCTCTCCTGGATTCAGTCCCTTCCGCCACTTCCCCTCTGCCTGGACCGTCTGCGTGCGCGAATGTGGAATCACCTGGTCAGCCAGCCGCCTTGTGCGGCCTCACTGGGTCTGCACAGTTGCCCTCCTGTGCTCGGGGATCACCAGCCGCCGCCTGTGCACCTGGGAACTGCCAGCCACTGCTGCTTGCGTTCCTGGGTCTGCACCTCCACTTTTTCCCGCCGCGACTCCACCCCTCCTACCGGTCTGGATGAATGGTTGTTGGACTTCCGTACAGTTCAATTTTCTATAAGTTCTGGTTGTTTTCTTGTTTCCAAATATTTGTTGTCCTTAATTTTGGTTGTAAGAGGAGGCACAGTGTGTTTGCCTACGCCTCCATCTTGGCCAGAAGTCCGACAGTAGACTTTTGAAAAGGTCCAGTTCTCCCAGAGCAGGAATAACTGTAACTGAGAATAGAATTCCAGGAAACACTTCTGTTGGTGTTGATTATTGGTTTAAACTGTGTATCTGAATTGAATAACAAAAGTACCTATGACTTGCCAACTGATTAGATGAATATAATAGCGAGTGCCTGCATGTGTGTGTGCTGGGAGAGGGATTGTGTAGGAATAATTTGGCCCCTAAGATCTATATGCACTATATAATTACTCTCCCATTTTAGATTACTTACCAGACATGTACTTTGCTTAACAAAGGGTCAAAGAAGAGCAAAGGCAAGATGAGACTATAAATTTGCATTTGTTGCCAATTTATAATTCACATTGTCTCACTTAATCTTATTTTTCCAATGCCCTATTTAAGAGAGGTGCTGCTAAGGTGAGTGCCCTCAACTCTTGGCCTTGCTTCCTGAATAAGTTTGCACCTGCACCTCACTGGCCTCCTTCTCTACAGTGTCTGCAGTGTCTGCGGAATGCAAAGCGCCCCTTTCCCTGCCCGAGGCTAATTCTCCCTCCTCCCCCTCCTTGGGACCCTATGGATCATTCCTCACGAGCTTCAGTATCTTTCTTTCAACTGGCTCTTTCCTACATATTACTTTGTTCAGATCTTTCCTGTCTTCAGGGAAATGAAGATCTGCCTGACCGGATGTTCCCTCTGGCTACTGTCTTCGTCATTCTCTTTCTCAGCACAGCCAAGCTACTTAAAAGAGCAGCTCTTCATGCCTCTCTCCTCAACCCTCTGCTCTCTGGTATGTCCCTCCCATGGAAACCATTCTCTCAGAGGTCAGTCACCAAGCCCAATGGGCCGCTTTTGGTCTTCGTCCTACTTAAGATATTTGGTACTGAGGACTGGTTCCACTTTCTTGAAACATCCCCTTTCTGTAACTTCCAGGGCACCCCCCTTCCCAACTTTCCCCCGTCATCTATATCTAGCTCATCCTGATCAGGCTTTTTCAGTGTTCTTTTTCTTCACCTGCTTTTTAAAAAATGGTTATTATTGAAGTGTAACATATGTACAGAGAAGTGTACAGATCACATGCTCACAGGCTGATAATTTTCACAAGCTGAACACACCCAAGTTACTAGCACCCAGATCAAAAGACAGACTGATTCCAGCACTCTCAGAAACACCTTAGACCCCATTCCAGCCTCCATGTCCCCTCGAAGAGTAACCATCACCCTGACTTTGAACAGAAGAAGTGAGTGTTGCCTGTGCTTGAACTTCACGTAAACATGGACTACAAATGCTTTGTGTTGGGCTCCTTTTGCTCAGCACTGTGGATGGAGAATTGATCACATTTTTGTAGGTATAGTTTGTTCATGCTCATTGCCGTATGAGCTTTGACTGAGAGAGTACACCACCTTCACTTATCCATCTTTCTGTTATGAACATTTGGTGAGTTTCCAGGCTTTGCTACTTGAAGGTGTGGTTTGATAAAACACTTATGTCTGCTCTTTAAGCGGTGAGCTCCTGGGATTTTCACCCAAGACCTCTCTCCCTACACAGTTCCCCAGGGTGGCTGTAGAACATTTGGGAGACAGATGGGCAAAGATGACTTAGACATGAGAGCATGTCTCCACTCACTAAGCAAAAATGAAGGTCCTGGAGGCCCTGGCCAGGTAGCTCAGTTAGTTAGGGTGTCATCCTGATACACCAAGGTTGTGGATTCGATTCCTGGTCAGGGCACATACAAGAATCAACCAGTGAATGCATAAATAAGTGAAACAATAAAGTAAGGTTTCAATCTCTCTCTTTCTCTCCCCCCACTTTCTCCCAAATCAATAAACAGGTTTGTTTGTTTGTTTGTTTGTTTGTTTTAACCTCAATGTGTGGTTGCCTCTCACATGGCCCCCAACCCAGCCTGCAACCCAGGCATGTGCTCTGACTGGGAACCGAACCAGTGACCCTTTGGTTTTCAGCCCATGCTTAATCCACTAAGCTACAACAGCCAGGCCTCAATAAACAGTTTTAAAAAACTGATTTAAAAGAAAAAAGAATGAAACTCATGGAAATGTTTCAGATGAGCATTTTTTCAAATAGCACTATTTTCATAAGCTAAAATTTAGTATCCACATATTAACCCAACCATAACAGCAACCTGAAGTTCAAAAGGAATTCTTGCAGGAAAGATTAAATTAGTGCCAGCTAATGTGCAAGATTCTCATGAGAGGTTAAATCAATAAAATATAACATTTTCTGGTATATGGGGCCAATACTTTCATAAAACCACTGAATGCTTAAGTTCCATCTGTTTGGTCATCAGTTTCTACTGCGTCACAGTGCGCAACGGGGACTGGACCTCTTGTATGGCACTGAGTAAACGTCCCTGCTGAGGCAAAGAAGAAAACGGGCCTGGCGTTCCTGCTGCCGTGACCAGTCGAGTCGAAGCGATGTGCAGCAGCTCCAAGCCACGGACTCACTGATGACACTGTGTCAAGCAAGAGTCAAGACTGATTAAGAGATGAAACTGAGCGGTACCTGTTTTAGGGAAAAGCAAAGCTCTGGGATTACACTTGTATGTAGTTGGTAAGGAAATGTTTTATGTATTTCAATATTGCTTTACTTAATTGAGAAATTATTTTTATTTTGGTAATATCATGCTCAGAAAAAAATAAATTTTATCTAGTAACATGGTTAGTAACTCATAATAATAGATATTAATTTTATATTATCCTGAAGAGGTAAGAAAAAATGCACTACCCAAATTCTCATAATTTCTCATTTTCTCTCATCTAAAGATATTTTTAAATATGAAACTTTTAGAGATTATTTTTCTAGAGAAATTCCTTCTACTCTGTGCCAAAGGGTTTTGCAATACTCATCATTTCTCTCTGATGATAAATTATGTGGTATTGCTTCTACTTTTAAAAAACAAAGAAAAAATGTGTTTAGTTTCACTTTGAGGCTCTTTACAAAGAATTCTTGTAACATTTAGTGAATAATAAATTTCAAGCAAAAAGTTGGCTCAAAACCAGAGACACATATAAATATCACACTTGGTTCATTGGCCACCAAAGTATTTGAAGAATCAGTTGGTATAATTTTTAATGTTCTGACGAACTAGGCAAGTGCTTCACTCCCAGCCAATATACACAATGACTGCTGTGTTCTGAACCTGTTACACATTATCCTACTTGTTATGCCTTCATACTGCTTAGCATGTTTTTAAAATATCAACCGTTTCCGAATAGATACAGGAATCGACAATATTGAATATTTTGGAGGTTTTTTTTTTTTTTACTTTCTTAAAAGATAGGACAGTACAGCTCCTTGTTAAACTTTGCTGCGGCTCTTCTCAGTTTTCTGCTTGTGTTAGTATTACAAGTACGTACCTACCCAGGAGCTTTGTTCAGATACATTCCAATAGGCCGCAAATACTTTTTTTTTTTTTGCCTTATGTCAGTTGGTCCAGGTGATAGCCTGGCTTTGATCAATATAACTCACATTAGTCAGGAGTCTTTTGGTTGCAATTAATACAAGCCTAACTTGAGCTAAGTTAGGCAAAAGGGGATTTTATTGGAAGGATTGGGGTGTCTTACATCTAAATTGCCTGAAAGAAAATCAGGGCAGCAGCTGTGTCCCAAGGACAGCTGGAAGCAGGCACAGCTGCAGCTGGGACTCCAGCAGCCTGCCTCCGCCTCTCTCCCCGCATTCCCTTCATTCCCTCTTAACAGCGGATCAGATTTCTCCCTGCGGTGGGTGCACAGCCTCGGGACCTCAGCTAGCCTGCATGGCACTTCTGTGCAAATTAGAAAAGGCACCCACCCTCCGCCCCGCCACCCCTCCCCGTCACTCCTTACCGCCCCCCCCAACCCCACCCCAGAGGCAGTCTCATAGTTGCAAAGTTTGGTGAGCAGAACGCACCTTTGTGGAAAAGAAAAAGGCACTTCATTTTCTTGGATGCAGTCCTATACCAGGGCCCAAGGTTTGGTCAGCAAAAGCAAGTGAGACTTCAGCCCAAATCCTGCTCTTCTCCTGTTACCTCTGTATGGAGTACAAACTGAATCTAGTGACTCAGCATAGGCTCTAATTTCTTATAGCTTTTGACATTCCGTAACTGATAAACTCATCTTTCTTTCAGGTCCATGGTCAAAAACTCTGTGAAGAGGCTCTGACTGGCCCAGCTAAGATCGTGAATATAACCAATCAGCTACAGCCAGGGTGCAGGGACCCACAGCATTGACAAGTCCACAGTAGACCTGCCCTTGGCATTGGGGTCATGCTCAGAGAAGAACCAGCCTTTGTGAGCCAGACAGACAGCCTGTTAGCAGCTTCCGCCCAGCCTTGGATTTATTTTCAATGAGTAACTTTTGTAAACTAATGTTTGTTCATTTATTGTTCTATTACCTTATCAATATTATTGAATAAGTAGAGGAAATATTTATGTTACTCACAATGATTGAAGGGGTTTCATATTTTAATTACCCAGTGATTTAGTTTTGAATTTGTAGGAATAAATTTAAATTTAGAAATCAAGATATTTTTCCATTATCTTAGCTATGATGTGTCAAAACTATCTTTATGTTTATTACATAGATTCATAATGGTTTCTAGTCACCTATCCTCACTGTTTCCAAAGAAATATAATATGTTCAATGATGTGGGGGATATTCTATTTTCCTCAGTTTGTTGCAAGTGAACCGGTGGCTATCTATTAATTAGTATTAGTTTCCTTATCAAATTTATCTACACTCCAAAATTACAGTTATTCTAACTCATTTAACTTATACATTTGCCAGAGCCTTTATCCAGATAGAATTTTTTAACTATAGATATTTTTTCCACTACTGGATTTTTGTTGGCAGAATAACTAGTACAAGTAACAAAATGTTTCTTCTTTGATAACACTGCATTTCAACTCTCAGAAACAGGAATGACAAAACCTTAAAACATCACCGTTTGTCCTGACTTCCCTGTACTTGTGAAGACACACAGGCTGACATGGTTCATCGCTGAACTTCACAATTCCCAGTCCACGTGTGGAGGTGGAGCCGGAACCACTGCATTCTCTGCACGGACATCAATTTCAGACTCACCCCAGTGAGTTAGGGCAGCGATTTTCAACCTTCTTCATTGCATGGCACACATAAACTAATTACTGAAATTCTGCGGCACACCAAAAAATATATTTTTTGTCAATCTAACAAAAAAAAATAGGTATAATTTTGATTCATTCACACTGGATGGCTATTGTTGTGTTGGCTGTTTATTCATTTATTTTTTTTTTTTTAAGATTTTTTATTTATTTATCTTTAGAGGGGAAGGGTAGAAGAGAAGGAGAGGGAGAGAAATATCAATGTACGGTTGCCTCTCGTGTGTCCCCCGCCGGGAACTGGCCTGCAACCCAGGCATGTGCCCTGACTGGGAATCGAACTGCGACCCTCTGGTTCGCAGGCCCGCGCTCAATCCACTGAGCTACACCAGCCAGGGCTTTTTTTTTTTTTTTTTTTTTTTTTTTTTTAAAGATATTCATTTATTTTTATTTGACAGTCTAAGGGAAAAGAGCTCAATGACCCTAACTAAACAGTCAGGTATTGCATGTTTTAAAAATTCTCGCAGCACACTGGTTGAAAATCACTGCATTAGTGTTACTGGTACTAACCATAAGAACAAAATATACAGTTATCAGCACAATTCTTTCTTTTTTTTTTTTAAGATTTTACTTATTTTTAGAGAGAGGGGAAGGTAGGGAGAAAGAGAGGGAAAGAAACATCAATGTGTGGTTGCCTCTCTCACACCCCTCACTAGGGACCCGGCCTGCAACCCAGGCATGTGCCCTGACTGGGAATCAAACCAGCAACCCTTTGGATTGCAGGCCAGCATTCAATCCACTAAGCCAAACCAGCCAGGGCAAGCACAATTCTTGACTAATGAAATCTTCTCAGAAATACTTGAGGTAACTGTGACATAGGCTTTTATTTTGATGTAAGTTTTTAAGCAACTGTTGTTATGTAGGAGAAAAAATTCACACTTAAATTAAGCTATACTATTTAAAGAGTGTCTTCAACATCACAAATCATTAGGGAAATTCAAATCAAAATTACAATAAGATGCCACTCTATATCTATTAGGATGCCTATTATAAAACAAAACAAAAACCAGAAAATAATAAGTGTTGATGAAGATGTGGAGAAATTGGAAACCTTGTACACTGCAGATGGGAATGTGAAATGGTATCTCTGTTATAAAAAACAGTATGATAGTTCCTAAAAAATAAAATATAGAATTATCATTTGAGCCCTGGCTGGTATGGCTCAGCTGGTTGGAGTATCATACCACAGACCGAAAGGTTGTAGGTTCAATTCCCAGTCAGGGCACATGCTTGGGTTGCAGGTTCAATTTTATTCTATATCAGACACAATTGATATTCTCTCACAATGATGTTTTTCTCTCTCTCCCCTTTCCTCTCTCTATGGAATCAATAAATATATCCTCAGGGTGAGGACTAAAAAAGGAAGAATTACCATTTGATCCAACAATCCCACTTCTGGCTATATATCCCAAAACACTGAAAGCACAGACTGGAGCAGCTATCTGTGCGCCCGTTTTCAGAGCAGCAAGTATTGACGTAGCAAAAAGGTAAAACCAGCCCAGATGACTGTGGATAGTGAATGGGTCAACAAGATGTGGTGTAGACACACAATGAACTATTATTTTTCCTTGAAAAGGAAAAAATTCTGACACATGCTACAACGTGGATGAATCTTGAGGATTATAGGATTATGCTAAATGAAATCAGTTAGATGCAAAAGAACAAATAATCACATTTGAGTTATGTGGATATCTCGAGTAGTTTAATTCCTAGAGACAGAAAGCAGAGTGGCGATTGCCAGGGACAGAGGGAGGCGAAATGGGGAGCTAGTGTTCAGTGAGTGTGTGGCTTCATTGTTGGAAGATGGCACAGTTCTGGTGACAGATGGCGGTGACGGCTGGGCAACAGTGTGAATGAATATACTTAGCACTACTGCACTGCACATTCACATGGTTAATTTTCTGTTACGTATATTTTCCCACAGTAAAACAGAGGTCAATATCAGCAAATATTTGTTCAGACAAGAATATCAATTAGATGGATATAATGCGATTGGAGTATCATCAATTAACTTATAACGAAGTGCTCATAATTTAAGTTTTTCTTCTGTAACTCAATGAAAAGTAGATTGTTTTTAAAACTGGGCAGAACACAATTCATACAGCTGATATCTGCTGACTACAACTTTTTTCCCCTTTGGTAATTTGGAAGGAGACGTACTCCTGCACCAGCTGTCATTCCCCCACAGAGGCCCACACACTCTCCAAGTTCATCATCCTCAAGAATCCGCCTAATCACTCCCAGGGCTTAATCTATATGCTGATCATTCCCAAATCTGTGTCTCTATCCCAGAACTTCCACTGAATACCTTCACTCAGAGATCATCATAGGGACCTCAAAATCAATATATGAAGTGCGAACCCATCTTCTCTTCTCCTTCCTCCTCTTCTCCAGGACCCTCCTCTGTCGCTCTCCTCATTTATGAGCACCACCATGTCACAATTCAGCCAACTGAGCCCTAAACCCCAATCATTCTAGCTGACTTCTTCCTCTTCCTTATCATCCAGTTCCAGTAAGGTATTGTATCTCCTTCCTTCAGTCACTCCAATCCCTCCCCTATTACTACCTTTGCTCAGGCTCTCTGCTTCCCCCATCCATCCCACACTGCTGCCAGTGGGAACTTACTCCTGGCAGCCACTGGATTAAAATCTGCCATAGCCTCTTGCAAGATAACACCCAGACTGCTTAGCATGTAATGCGATCTGAATGATTGCGCATAGGGCTTACTTCTGTGCACCTGTGGACCACTCAAAGATCACTTTGCAAGTGCTCAGGAAATCTCAAATGAGTCAATAATAATCACCGGTTCTTGAATCTGGTCCCTATTTCCCCATTCTAGCCTCTTTTGAAAAAAATATATTTTATTGATTATGCTATTACAGTTGTCCCATTTCTCCCCCATCATTCCCCTCCACCCTGCACACCCCCTCCCACCCACATTCTTCCCCTTTAGTTCATGTCCATGGGTCATAAGTTCTTTAGCTTCTACATTTCCCACACTATTCTTGCCCTCCCCTTGTCTTTTCTACCCACCGTCTATGCTACTTATTCTCTGTACCTTTCCCCCTCTCTCCTCCTCCCATGCCCCTGTTGCTAACCCTCCATATGATCTCCCTTTCTGTGGTTCTGTTCCTGTTCTATTGTTTAGTTTGCTTTTGTTTTAGGTGTGGTTGTTAATAGCTGTGAGTTTGCTGTCTTTTCACTGTCATATTTTTGATCTTCTTTTTCTTAGATAAGTCCCTTTAACATTTCATAGAATAAGGGCTTGGTGATGATGAACTCCTTGAACTTGACCTTCTCTGAGAAGCACTTTATCTGCCCTTCCATTCTAAATGACAGCTTTGCTGGATAGAGCAATCTTGGATGTAGGTCCTTGCCTTTCAAGACTTCAAATACTTCTTTCCATCCCCTTCTTGCCTGTAAGGTCTCTTTTGAGAAATCAGCTGACAGTCTTATGGTAACTCCTTTGTAGGTAACTGTCCCATTATCCCTTGGTGTGTCCCTCCTTGGGTCCAACTTCTTTGGGACTCTCTGAGCTTCTTGGACTTCCTGGTAGTCTATTTTCTTTGCCAGATTGGGGAAGTTCTCCTTTATTATTTGTTCAAGTAAGTTTTCCACTTGTTGCTCTTCTTCTTCCTCTTCTGGTACCCCTATAATTCAGATGTTGGACATTTAAAGATGTCCCGGGGGTTCAGCCTGCATTTTTTCATCTAACTTGTGAGCAAAATCAACCAATTCTGTGAGCATCCTGATCACCAGGGCTTTGAACTGTGCATCTGATAAGTTGGCTATCTCTTTGTTGCTTAGAGGAATTGGCTCTGAACTTTGATTTGTTCTCTGGTTTGAGCCAGTTTTGGTGGGTTTTTTGGGGGCGGGGGGTCTGGTCACCGCTGTTATGTGGTGAGGGGTGGAGCCTTAGGTGTTCCCCAGGGCAGGGCAGCCCAGTCACTGAGTTGTGACGCAGTATGTGGGGGCGGGGTCTGAGAGCGAACAATGGTGCTTGCTCTGCTCTCTCTTGGATTCCAGTCCCTTTCACCGCTTCCCCTTTGCTTGGATTATCTGTGCACGAATGTGGGACCACCTGGTCAGCCAGCTGCCTTGTGTGGCATCACTAGGTCTGCACAGTTGCCACCCCATGCCTGGGGTCCACTAGCCACCGCCTGCCTGCCTGGAAACTGCCAGCCACTGCTTCCTGCGTGCCCGGGTCTGCAACTCCACTTTTTCCTGCTGTGACTCCGCCCCGCTTACAAGTCTAGATGAATGGTTGTTGGACTTCTGTACAGTTCAATTTTCTATCAGTTCTGGTTGTTTTCTTGTATCTAAATATTTGTTGTCCTTAATTTTGGTTGTGAGAGGAGGCACAGTGTGTCCACCTATGCCTCCATCTTGGCCGGACCCATTCTAGCCTCTTTTCTCAGCACTCCCTCCACACCCTCCACTCCAGCCATGCTTCTCTTCTTGTGGTTTCTCTGGGCAGGATAAAGTATTCCTGCCTCCCTTCTTCATGTGGGATTTAACTGACTGGAACCCGGCATCGTCATGTGAGACCCTGAGCCAAATGTTTAATCCTGCCAGGCTTCAAGCTCCTCATCTATAAAACAGGGTGACTATCTGCCTCACAAAATTGGAGCGAGGATATGAGATGGTACATGCAAAAGCAGTTCATAAACCATAAAACTACTGTAAAATGTTATTTTGTGATTCATCAAAGCCTATTTTTAAGGCCACACCTGCAAAAAGCCTTTTTGTTTGCCTGAGTGGAAGCCATCACCCTCCTCTTGGGATCCCCACCCCCGCAAACACAGCCTGTAGGCCCTCATGGCCTAATTTACCTAAGTTCACATCTCATGTCTGCAGCCAGAGCACAACCCCATGAAGCCCACACTCATTCCTTCTCTGTGGCTCTCCCTCTATCCCAGGTAGGTCAACGGTTTAGAGTCTTTCAAAGAGAAGCACCTTGATTTGAGGAGGTAGAGATGCAGAGTTCCCAGTGGCGAAGTACCAGGGCGTCTTGTATTTGGAGTGCCCCTCAGGATCATGGAGCAACTCCAGAGGGATGCATCCATCCAACAACACTCCACTGCAAACTGGGACGACAGCAGCTGGCTCACCACTGCCTCTCCTCAAGCATGGCCTGTGTCAGACACGGCTGGTCAGTCATGGGCTCTGTTCCTCTCAGCCTGGACACTGCCAGGGATTTTTCCAGTACAGTTCAGGTAGCTACGACTTGTGGATCAATTTTAGCACAAGTGAAAAAAACCATTTACTATCCTCTAAGCTCAGAGATGCCCCCCCAAATAGCTGTCCTATAGTTACTACAGAGCAAAATAAATGGTTTTTTAAAAAGGGAGAGACCTCAGATCTGGCAAGTGGGTTGATGGGGTTTAGACGGGCCATCAAACCCTGGGTGCCGGCTCAGGGCAGGCTGTTGTGGAGGCCAAAGCCCAGCCCATATTCATGCAAAGAGATTTTGTCCTGCATTTTAAGGTCAGAGATTCCTTCGGTGGAGGCAGAGCCCAAGGGTCTTGGTTTCCTATGAAATGTCCCCACCACAACTGGCTTAGTGCCCAACCACTTGTGTCTTTAGGTTCCTCTTTCTCTTCCTAAAATGTCAGCTTGCTTTCCTCAACAAAGGGCTTACATGGAATTAAAAGAGATTATGCTTTCACAGAGGAAACTAGCCTCTAATCACCCAGAGAAGGGCACAGCACCCTGAGCTGGAGGTGCTCTGGCGACATTTACGTCCATTGCTTCCCGTGAGCCTCAGCCATATACGAAGTACTCTGAGCAATCTGGTCTCCTGTGGTCACCGGCATGGGCTTTGTGAGGCAGATCCAGCTTTTGCTCTGGAAGAACTGGACCCTACGGAAAAGGCAAAAGGTAACAAGTGCAGCCTGGGGTCTCCAAGTGAGGTGTGGAGCAAATTCACAGGTGGAGAGAGTGGGGTGGGTGGGAGCGGGGAAAATGAGCAGTTGATGGGCTGGTTGCCACTTATCACCGAAGCAGTGGTTAACCATCTGGCTGCACTGTGAGCCTCTCAGACAAGTGTCTGGCACAGAGAGACATGCATCTCTGTCCTGAGATGGACCATTTTCCGCCCACAGCTCAGCATGGTCACATTCAAGTCTTCTTTTGCCCTCCCTGCCTATGAGTCCATTGCCCCTCCATCCCTCCCCTGTCCCCTAGTTTTTAAATGTGCCAGTCCAGTCCCTGCACCCTTGAGCATCCATGCCGTGCAGTGGGAAGAACCTAAGTCCTGAAGAGCAGGCTCAACAGAAAATCACACTCTGAGAGCGCCCCAGCTCAGTAACACTGTATTTCATCTGTTCTGCAGGGAACACTGGCTTTTCGCATCTTCACATTTCTACAACCAAGTGACAGTTTAACCAGACACATTTGCTTCTTTTGTAGTGTGCAAAAATAATAATAATAATAATAATAACAGTACATCTTATAATTGATGGTGTTTTAGATCCAGTGAAATGCAGCACCTTATCAGCCATCACAGACATTCACTGAGCCTCTTCAGTGAGCAGCCTCGGGACTGGGTTGGGCCAGGGGCTAAAAGCAAAAGATGCAGACTCCACCCTGGACTCACTTCCAGCTTAGCTGGAAGAACGCAAAGTATGTTTTGAGACCAAAAGCAATAAAAGTAGCTTAGGCCAAATATCCTCTGAGAAGTACAGGCAAGAGCCCCAGGAAAGCAGAGCACCGAATAGGCTTCTAGGTTGTTTCTGGAAAGGGATAAAGAGTGAATCTATAACTCTAAGGAGAGATGTACTTTGCCACAGGCTTGCAGAGCCATGCAAATGTCAAATGACTAAAAGATGACTGAAGGAGCGAAAAGAGGAAGGTGGGAGGGGCGGGGAGTGGGCAGGGCCGAGCTTAGAAAGACAGCAGCCAGACAAGGAAGGAAGGCAGGGAGGAACATCATCTCCTGTGGGGAAGAAGACACTGGATTTGCTCCTGGCCCTGATTCAAGGGGTGTTTACAGTGGGCAGGGCAGGGTTCTCCTGGGCGCTGGAAGAAAACGTGAGAGAAGAAGGGATCCAACTCTGGAGCATCTGGAGTGTCTTGGTCGGAGAGAATTTAATATAAAAATGTCTTTGCTAAATACGAAGCTGGTAGCTGAGAGGGTAAAAGAGAACTCAGATATCGTGGAGGCAGGGATGGCAGGTGACAGTTACAGCCAAGAGAACCAAGGGGAAGGAAAGCATGGAATTAAGACTTGGAAGCAGCCCTGTCCTGGTGGCTCAGCTGGTCGGAGCGTCTTCCTGTAGACTAAAAAGGTTGTGAGTTCAGTCCCCAGTCAGGGCAAGTACGGAGGGCAACCGACCAATGTTTCTCTCTCATCGGTGTTTCTCTCTCTCCGTCTCTCTGAAATCAATAAAAAATATCCTTTGGTGAAGACAGAAAAAAAAAAAAGAGAGAGACCTGAAAACACAGAAGAGAGGTTGGTGGAGTTGAGACTCAGACCTACAAGGAAGGGGTGCATGAGGCTGCTGCCGGGGTCTCAGTGCCTGGGCTCAGGTCCAGACCTGTGAGGAGGAAGCCCGGGCTGACTGGTGGGTTTGCACTGAGGGCCAACTGCTTGATAACAAACATGAAGGGAGAAAGAGACACAATGCAACCACATGCACAGATGGTCTTTTTCTGTGTGTGGCTTAGACTGGATATAGGAAGGCCAGAGGGGGAAGCCAAGTTAGAACCTGCTCATCTGTGGGAAACGCCACTGTCCTCAGGCTGCTTTCCTTTGTCAAAGCTGGTGTGATTGATTCTTCAAATTTGTGTTTCGGTTATTTGTTGTCCCCAGGTAACAGTAGTCAGAGACCCAAACCCTTGCTTCTAGAAGTTTCCCTTCTAGAATAAATACAGACAAAACCTAAAGAAGACCTATTCTTAAATTCATTCATGTGTTCCTTCAATCAACAAACACTCAATAATCGGCAGGCGCTGTGCCAGGTGCTGGGTACACAATGGCAGCCAAGAAAAGCAGCCCACAGCCCCTGCCTGCACGAGAGCCTGTGGAGTGCAACAGGGGAAGCCGAAGTACCACTGTTTTCGCTCCTCTCTCTCTTTTCTATAAGAAATTAAGTTTCTCACCTAATTTTATTCTTGATGTACTCTTTGTGGCCAACAAAAAAACATACCCGAGGACTATGGCTGCTGGCCTGAAATGCTTCCACGCCAGTGGCAAGCATGTTTCTGTTGCAGAGACGAACCCTATTTTCAAAGACAGGATTTGGCTAGGAGCTCCTTGCAGTCTCTGTTCCCTTTCCCTGATGTTGGTGGGTGTCCCCTCTTCAGGGACTCTGTCCTCTCCGCTCCTCTCAGAGGAGCATGCTGACAACCCCTCTTCAGTGAGATGGGGCCCGCCTGGTTGAGGACCTGGGCTGGGGGAATCTAGTCTGGGCTGACATTCCTTTGATGCCATCAGATGGCCTGGTAATTGAAATCCCTTGTCTGATGTGCCTCCAGCCCTCTTCCCCATTGCTAACACGTTCCAGGAATTTATAGGATGTCTGGGTAAAGACGGGGGCATCTTCCACAGCCCTCAGTATCTCTGAGAGGGGTGGTCGTGCCCTGAGCTTTTGGTTCTTCTGGAAGCTTCTGCCTCCACAAAATGGTGACTCTTAGAAAAAAAAAAAAGAAAAGAAAAAATACAACACACTCTGCCCATAACTCAGCTCCTAGGTTAATTTCTCAAACTTCCATGGTTTGGGGTGTTTCCTACTATGAGCAAGAGCAAAAACAGATACCAAATTTCCCCATTCCTCCTCTCCCAATCCCTAAGGGCATAAGACAGAAATCTTCAGATATTTCTCCTTCCCTTTTTTCTTCCTCTGTTAACATTTATCAAGTACAATATTACTAAGTGCCTGGCACTGTACTGTCACCTCATCTAACCCTCACCTCATTTCCATGAAATAGACACCACTGTTGTCCCCATGAGTATTGATGAGGTCACTGAGGCTTCAGAGAACATTACTGACGGGTGGACAGGACCTGGGACTCCAGACCAGGCAGACATGGTTGTTACCCCATGCTGTCCCCACATGTTAAGCTCTTTCAATAGGCTGGCCATGGAGACCTCAAAGATGGGGTAGCCATCTCATTTTTCACCCCAACCAAGGCAGTTACGAAAGTGAAAGGGGGCACTATTAACCTACTAACAATTGCACCAGAATGACAAATGTAAACCAGCACTGGACTGGCAAAGTGGGCTGTGTGGTCACCCTACACGTCCTATGTGGTCAGGTGAGTTAGACACTGCCCCTGCTCTCATGGAATTCAGAGCCAGGCGCAATTGCTAAGCAAAATAACGTGAGCCACAGTGGAGCAGAATGAAGCCTGGGGTGGGGGGTGAGGAGGAGCTCTGGGATCTCAGAGGGGAAACTGGGGTAGGCCCAGGTGAGAGAAGGCTTCTCAGAGAATTTATCCCTCGAACATACATTTTCAATGATAAGAGATCCCTGCGCCATCCAGGACAAATGCACATCTGCCCATATTTGCGACGGGCCAGGCACTGGCAGGGAGGTTTTATAAAACTCATTAGATTTGTCTCCAGCTCCTGAGAGCTCACAGACTAAGGGCCCCTTAGGGCATCTCCCAGTCCCAGCTTCCATGCCAGTGAAGGATGTTTGGGGGAGGCCTGAGGACTCGTGAGAGTAGGGAGCTTATCATTTCCAGGAACTGGGTACAGCTATGGCCCTTGGTCTCAGGCCCAGTATTAGGCAAGAAGAACCTGGCAGGTGTGGGAATGCTGGGCAGCCAGCTCCAAGTGCACCCAGGCCCTGGGTCAAATTCATCCAGGGGAAGAATCCTGTCTGGGCTCTGGGTGCAGCAGGGGAATCACATGGCTCATTTCAAGATTTGCTTACCCACTTTTAAATTGAAAACAGAGTAGGAGGGAAAAAATCCAACCGGCCAAGATTTAAAACTACAAGAACAACTCTGCCCTTCCCTGGGACCCCTCCTCCCCCATGTAGATTGAGTGGTGGGGTGGGGGGAGCAAAAAAGAGAACAAGGAAATACCAGTTTGGGGGAAAAAAATTTCCACCAGCCCCTTCTGAGTTCGGCTGCGCTTAATTAAAGCTACAGACATGTTTAAAGTGAAGGGGTGGGGGTAGCCAGAGCTGCTCTGAAAACATGCTTTTAATTATGCTGCGGAATTTCTCCCCAGGGTAGGCCCTGCACAGTTGAGCATCAAGGACAAGGACGCCACTCTGGGGCGGTGATGAGCACAATTCTGGGGGAGGGAGAAGCGGTTGTTGTGAGGACCTGCCAGGCAGGAAAGGAATTGCCAGTGGTCTTTTTGCAGGGAGTGAAGTGTGAAATGCAGCCCCTCCAAAACAAACGTTCCCAAGTTCAAACAGTAACAACGACTCCCCACAAATCTTTTTCAAAGATTCCCAACCACTGCCTGTGCCAGTGGCCCTCAGCCCCAGCTGCACATCAGAATTACCTGAGAGGTGTGAAAAGCCAGACTGATGTCCCACAGTCAGGGATGCTGGTGGAATTAATTTGGGCCAACTTCCTAAGCTCCCCACAGGATTCCAAGACACAGCCACATGAGAACTGCAGACCTAGGTGAAGGAATTGGGGCACGGAGGAGCAGGGATGCAGGCAGAGAACAGCAGCCCTAAGTCTGAGATACGGCGGAGAGGAGCACCTGCCAAGCCCCACTTGCCGTAGGGCCAGGCAAAGAATAATGAATGGAGAATTCTGATCTGGCCCCCCACTGGTGGGAGGACTTCGGATCACAATGCCTTGCAAAGATGGATACTTCAAAAACATAAGCAGGGGTGAGGGAGTGGAGGAGCAAGGGAGTGAGTGGATGAGAGAGCATGTGACTAACGCTGCAGAGAGGGCTGAGATGTAGGAGCTTGGGCCTGGGAACTTCATCCCTGGGAAAGGCAGGCCAGGCTGGCTGACCCCTGCCCTGGTTCAAGCCCCCCAGCATATGGAGCGGGGGACAGCTGGTGGTCAGTTTCTCAGGAAACGCCATGCTTCCAAACCGGCAAATGAGCTGTTCTGAACCCAGGAAGGGAGAAAGGGAAGCAACACCAGTGTGAGTGGAGGCCTAAGAGCTTGCAGATGACTTTAATTATATCTTCTGGCTCATCAGCCTTTGTGACTTGTCATCACCTAGAATGTCCCTGTGGTCCTTGTGAGAGGCGAGAGTCAATAACAAATGACTCGTGTTTATTGCATGTTACCTTGGGTCAGATTCTGCCTTAGGGGTTTTGTACAGTGAGTTCATTTCATCCTAACAGCTGCTCTGGGGGGTAGGTCCTGGCATCACCCCTCATGTTACGGATGAGATCCTGAGGCACCAAGAAGCTGAACAGGTGACCTAATGTCCTACAGCTAACAGGGAGCAAAGCCAGGTATAAACCTCAGTACTGACACAATCATAACCTTCGGTGTAAACCGTAGGACAAAATGGTCCCATTCCACAGATAAGAAAACTGAGACACAGATATTAAGCAAGTGCAAAAGTGATTCTTAACCCAGATCTGCCTGTTCCCAAACCAGCATCAACGTCTAACAAAGTGGACTCCTCCCAGACAGACTGGCTCCACGGAAAGAGGCTGCCTGACTCGACAGAAAGCCAAGGTTGCAGGCAGTTGTCTCAGGAAGAGTCAAATGTGCAGAACCTAGACCGGTTGCCTTGTTTCTCGGTAAAGACAGCAGGAACAACTTCGGTTTCATTGTCTGCACCCATTACTCGCAATGCTAACTTGCCAGACTTGTTTCCCAACCTTAGCAACAGGGAGGATCTGGGACAGAAGGTGCGAAGCCGGTGCAGTTTGTTAAATCTGAGCACCGTTAGTGACCCTGAGCTGCTGTGTCACCTCCAGCTTTCCTGGAGGAGCCTACTAGACCAGTCCTGACAAAGGCTCACTCATTCCATATTTATCAGACACCTACCATGAGCCCGGCCCCGTGCTGGGTGCTAGAATCACAGCAGTAACGAGGATAGATGTGGTCCCTGCCCTCAGGAGGCATATACCCAGTGAGAGGGGCACGTACCTGAAGGAGCAGGGAGTGACCCTGGCACAAGACAAGCAATATGATGGGAAGTGTGGGCTGCTGTGGGAACAGCTGGGCTGGTCTGGGGAGAGCAGAGTGTGAGCAGTGAGATGGGGTCACCAGGGTGGAGGCTCCGTCCCTCTTCCCCTGATTTGCATACCCAGAAGGAACTGCCACATTCCAATGGCTTTCAAGTGTGCTTGGGGTCAGTCCCTTTAACACTGGATGGGAATTGTTCAACCTTGGTGTTTTGCCTTCTTGTGGGAGAATGTGTAGGGGGAACCCTGAAAAATGAGTGCCTTAAGGAAAATCTATTATTCTTTCTTCTTCCCATAATATCTCGTGTTTCCTCTAACACATCCTCCCTAGACATATTTTGAGTAAACCATTTTGAAATAAGTTGCAACACCATAATCACCACCTGCCCTAAACAGTTTTTGCTTTATTTTCTTCAATGCATTTTCCTTTTCTCCTCATCGACTTCTGTTATGATTTATGCAGCGATAACTTTGTTGCCGGCAGACCTGAGGGAACAGAAGGAAAAGAACAAATGCTTAGGAGCACCTGGTATGGTGTCCACAGTTTTGCTGAGAGTCTAAGTACATTTTTTGGAAGGAACAACAAATGGTTAATGGTCATGCTAATAGCCTCTACCATATCTGCACATACTTAAGTCTCTATTCTTAGCCACCTGCTTAAGTTTTCTCAGTCTTATGCCTTTCCTTCCTAAGGTCTCTGGATCAGGGATTAGGTTGAAGAGCTATTACACCAGTTCACACCCTCTCTTCCTCCTGTCTCCCCCACAGTCCCATCCTCTTGTGCCATGCCTCAGAGTGTGGGCTGCAACAACCAGCAAGTTCTTCTTCCTCTGGAGTCAAGAGTCCTTAAACTCAAAATTGAACCTAAATTCAAATACCAACTTCCAACCATATGCTCATAGCAGCAACGTCTCCCAGCATCATAAAAACCCACAACAGCACGCCCTGCTTTGTCTCTTTGAGCAATGAGAAATCGTTGAAGGAGAAATATCGGTAAACCTAGATTTCTGTTGACTTTGCTGTGGATCACAGTATTTCATAGAATCGCTTGCACACTCATTCACTCATCGGTGACCATAGATGCGGAGTCTAATGTGTGTTACAAGGCAGGGCAGTGGGCAGGAGCAGGGCGTTGACCTGGAGACAGGAGGCTGGATTTTGGTTCTGATGCTGTCACCGCTGATGTGACACTGCACCGTAGCCTGACCTCCCCGGGCCTCTGTTTCCTTATCCGCAGGAGAGCTTATAATGAGATCTTCACTCCTTGCAGCATCAGCATTACAGGTGAAACCTGCTGGGGCCTCACTGAACCAGGACCTGCTCATGTGCACAGCAACATCCGAAAAGCTTGGGAGCACACATCTTGATGATCCTTGACCGAAGTCCTGAGTTATCTCTTTTATTTTATTTTTTTAAGAATTCAGCCAGGGCCCTGGCTGGTGTGGCTCAGTGGATTGAGCACTGGCCTGCAAACCAAAGGGTCGCTGGTTCAATTCCCAGTCAGGGCACATGCCTGGGTTGCAGGCCAGGTCCCCACTGGGGGTCAGTCACATTGGAGGCAACCACACAGTGATGTTTCTCTCCCTCTCTTTCTCCTTCCCTTGCCCTCTCTCTGAAAATAAATAAATAAATAACATCTTTAAAAAAAAAAAAAAAAGGAATTCAGCCAGGGCTGAATGCAGTTTTCTAAAATAAAGGCAACATGCCGTGGCTAGTGTAGCTCAGTGGATTGAGCAATGGCCTGCGAATCAAAGGGTCACTGGTTCCATTCCCAGTCAGGGCACATGCCTGGGTTGCAGGCCAGGTCCCCAGTGAGGGGGCATGTGAGAGGCAACCACACAGTGATGTTTCTCCCCCCTTTCTCCCTCCCTTCCCCTCTCTAAAAATAAATAAATAAAATCTTTAAAATAAAATAGAGGAGACATGGAACCCAGGTGGACACCATGTCCTGCTGGTCTAACATACTGCAGTAGAGGTAGTATGGGAGAAGGGATAAGGAAAGGAAGTCCTTTAGGAAGTATCCAAAGTCCCATTGCATAGACAGGTACTGAGAGGAAGTGTGTCTTTTCTGGGTATGCGACCTATAATCTCTTAGCATCACTGGTCTCTCTCTTTTTGTTCTGTTTATCCAGGTTCGCTTTGTGGTGGAACTCACGTGGCCTTTATCCTTATTTCTGGTCTTGATCTGGTTAAGGAATGTGAACCCACTCTACAGCAAACATGAATGTAAGCACAGGGGGCAGCCTCGGCAGACCCGGGGGCCCCACCCTTTTGTTTAGACAGGTCTAGGGGGTGGGGGTGCCAGGATCACATCTGCTTGTTATCGTTTCATGCCTACCATGCAGAAAACAGAGATTCGTCAGCGTTTCCCAAACTAATCATTTATTCTTACACATTCTATGCAAATACTTGTATGTGGTTCCTGAAGAATTTCGATTCTTTTTTGTCTTTGTTTTCGAGCCCTAAATTGTAACTAGTATTTAAAGGGAGAAGAGTATAGATGACTTCTCTAGAATATTTTGGAGACCAATTTAGGGATATGTTATACACAATGTTAGAGAAAAATAAGAAAAAGGTATGCTATAACAATTGGGCTTAATAAAATGTTATTTCTTGGGCCCCGGAAGTGTCCTGGGGCCTGGGGTGAGCCTGTGAGCACCTCTCTTATACCACAGCCCTCTGGTTTCTGGGCAGGGGGACATCTTTGCCCTCTAGGCAGCTGATGTGAGACCTCAGGAGTTATACAAAGGGCTCAGTCCCCTTTTCTTGCTCCTCACCCTCTTCTTCCTGAGTTCTGAGACCGAAATTTTGATCTATTTCCTCGTGCCCCTTCATCCCCTCTCAAGGAGCCTATAATCTGCGAGCTTCCTGCCTGCTCAGAGGCAGGTGCTCATAAGAAGGAACAGGAGAACCTCTTCTCCTCAAGCATCAGCAACTTGTGGAGGCCTTTTGAGCAAACATCCCTTTGCCCCTTCCACCGTAAAATGATGTGCTGGTTTCTGTCCCCCCGCTGTGCTTCTGTCTATGCCTCTGTTAGAACATTTGTCTGTCTTCTACTATGCTGATGGCTTGAGAGAAGAGACCCTGCCTCCGGGACCCAGTTCAGGGCCTGCTGTGCATAGATGCTCCTGCTTCTTAAATGTGGAGGAACGGAGCAAAGCCCCAGAGGGGCTTTCTGCAGAGACCCCAGCCCCAACCCTGAGGCCTTCATCCCACTGGGTCTGGAGGACTAACTTCTTGTCTTCATTTCCTGTCTTAAAGGCCATTTTCCCAACAAGGCGATGCCCTCAGCAGGAATTTTGCCATGGCTCCAGGGAATTTTCTGCAACGTGAACAATCCTTGTTTTAAAAGTCCCACCCCGGGAGAATCTCCTGGAATTGTGTCAAACTATAACAATTCCATGTAAGTGTTGTGATTTCCACCTTAAGGGGGAAGAAGCTGCACACCCCTTTATTCCGTCACACACCGAAGCACATGCGTGCACACACACACACACAGAGCGTGTCATGCTGAATGAAGGTTTTCATGGCTTGCTGAACCCCTAAGCTCAGAGGAGCAGGGCATGTTTCCTCTCTGGAGCATTCTACTAGCTGTCAGGGCACTTGGGGAGAAAGCTTTAAACTAAGACCACAGGACACGACTTTTCGGTCCTTCTGTTTCCAAGATGTGACCCGAAGTCTGATGGCAGCACCCTGCTGAGATGTGTCCACTGCCTCTGGGTCATCTGTCTGCCTGGGTGGGTCACCGAACGAGAAAAACTCAGTTCTCCTTCCTTCTGCCTTAAGTCACTGCTCCCCTGGCCACCCTGACGGGCTCGTGTTGCTCTGAAAGCCTCCATGGCCAGCGTCCATTTGGGCAGCACGCACCCTAACACTGGAACGATACAGAGAACATTAACGCGGCCCTGTGCAAGGATGACACGCAAATTCACGAAGCATTCCTTTAAAAAAAAGAAAAAGCTTTCTTGGAAATCTAAAGGTTAAGAAAAATGTCAGAGAATATTTTAAGGGTGAATTAAATAAGATTTACAAGATGCAATTTGCTCCCTGGGAGAAAAGGCCAAATTCCAAGTCGTCTCTTGTAGATGCCATCAGCTCCCTTGGGCGGCAGAATCTGAGGCTGTGGCTGGAGGGCGGCGGTTCCAAACCTGTGGGGCTGCAGACTGTTCCAAGAAACTGATGGGAACTGATAGCCCTTCTTCCAAGAAAAATGAGCACACAGACACAAAACATGACAATGATGTCAGGGGACTTGTGGACTTCAGGTTAATGACTTCTGGTCTGGAGTCGAATTTCAAGTCCAATCCCATAGGAAGAAAGTCTACCTTTGGGATTCCCTGTCAGAGGTGGGAGGATATGAGGTGAGCATGTCCTCTAGATAGAGGCGCAGAGGTGAGGACAGGGCTGGCCTTCACCCACTGGGCTGAACCTGAGCTGCAGCCCATGAAGCTTACACCTGAGACTCACCGACAAGGGCTTATTGTAGAGCCCTTGGGGTTCAACCAAACCCCAAGTCGGATGGAAACTGAGGTATGTTGTTACTTCAGTATTTCCTCTGGATATAATTCCTCCAGGACAAAATTATATTTTGACTGAAAAAAAAAAAAAAAAGAACATTTAGTAAGCCAGCCTAATGCTTAAAGGTGGCCTTCCCCACTGGGTACAAACTGTAGCTGCTTTTGCCCTGCAATAGAAGAGTTGAGTGATTGTGACAAAATTATGGCCCAGGATCCTATGATATGTGACTGTTCACTGACCCCTGGATTATAGAAAGGTAAAAGAAGGAACACCTGTCTTTCTAGGACAGCCAGGAGATGACATTTTAGCTGGGCTCCCCTGGCCGCAAAGACTGACAGGAGTCTGTAATTTACAATCTACACTTTCAGCCTGAGTCTCTTTGAGGTGCCTCAGAAGAAATGCCTGCCCATCTAGAGAGATCCCATGGGTTACACGGTGGGATCGGGGAACCCTGGAGACTTCTCAATGAGGCTAGATGGAGCTTTGGTGGGACTGGTACTGGCATTGTCTGTGGATTGAAGGGTGAGAGCGGGGGAAGTGGGACTTCGGACTCCAGTGCGTGCTCAGCATTTGAACCAGGAAATCTGGGTTTCACATTTCACACGTACATTATAGGTGAAATATTGGCTTATTCAAGGGTCATTGGCTTGCAAGGCACAGAAACCCCTTTAAACAAGTTGAAGTCCCAGAGGAAAATATATGATTTGGACACTAGACCTTCTCACAAGCCAAGGTGCTGCAGTCAGGTATCAGGAGGGGTGGGACAAGAACTGAAGGGCCGTCAGGTCTGCCGTCTGGGCCTGCAAGGTCTGGTCTCTTTGCCTCTCCCTGGGCGTCCCTGTCATTTGCCTCTTCATGGACCAGTGTCTCCTGCTTCCCAATGCCCAGGCTGCTGCTAGCTGTTCAGTTCACAGCACCTTGCGTTGGGCAATGGGAAGAGCATCCTTGAATATTATTTAAATTCCTGGGAACAAATTTGATTGGCCTGGCTTCATTATCCTCATCGAATCAGCCTTGGCAGAGGTGTGTCTGTGTACTCACAGGGAGGAACTTGTGGATTAAGTGTGGCTGTCAGACCCTCCCCCGATAAACAGCTGGAAGGGCAGGTCTCAGTGAAGTGGGTGATAGTTGGGAAGAACTTAACAGCTACTAACATCCTGCTTAAAGCCTCTCTGAACGGAAGACACCTAGGGAGCAGGGCTGAGAGGTGACCTGGCCCTGCCAAAGTTGGAGGACTGAATGAATTGCTCACGGCCCCATCTGCTATGCTATATGAATTCAATACAAAGAAATAAAAATATTATTCTCCTTTTGCCTTGACACTACTGTAAAGATACATAGTGTAGTAGCTAGGTCAAGCAGATGGTATCTTTAAAAATTGCACAAGGTGGTATTATTATTGAGAATGGCAGCTATGTCTTTACTGACGAGGCCTTGTTTTTCTCCCAGCTTGGCAAGGGTGTATCGCGATTTTCAGGAACTCATCATGAATGCACCAGAGAGCCAGCAGCTTGGCCATGTTTGGACAGAGCTTTGCACCTTATCCCAGCTCATGGACACCCTCCGAACTCACCCCGAGAAAATTGCAGGTAAGGTGGGATTCCATGTTCTCAGCCATAAATCACCTCTCACCTGTCTCATACATTGGAGAGACTCAAGATACAGGGAAGAGCGGGGAGATGTGGTAAGAAAAGACACTGGAGGAGGCAGGAAGGAATGGGAGCTAGAGGGGACACGAGTCTCACCTGGGGGAGGACTGCTCTTCCCACCAGCCTAGACAGTAGGAGGTTGAGAAGAAGGGCCAGCAAGCTCTTACCCAGGTAAGTCCAGAGACAGGAAGGAGCAGGCCAGGACAGCTTGTGCTCTGGGAAGCAGGAGGCTAGGCTGAGTGGTAGAAGCAGGGAAGAGGGGTTTTCAGAGTAAGGTAAAGGGGTGGGACAGCTTCCACGGAGTCCTAGAGAGCAGGCTAACCAGGAACGTGTGTCCCAATGCCAAGTAGCATTAAGGACGCGGGGAGGCCAGAGAGTATTTGTTTATCATGAGATAAATATGTATAATCATTCGATTTCTTCTAGTGATATTCAGCACCCCAAGTCCCGAGGCAGAGAAGGTGCAGAGTTGGGGGATACAGAGCCAGAGGTTTGAGGGGGGCGTAGAAAGTCCAGGAGGCAAGGGGGCCGAGGGTGGTGTTGAACTGCATGTCAGGTCTAGGATGCACAAGGATGGACAAGGAGACAGAAGTGCTGAGATGGGCCAGGGGATAATGGGGGGAGGGGCCAGGAACTAGAGGTCTCCGTGGGGTTCATGACCCAGTTTAAGGGCTGAGAAAATGAGCAGGATGGAAGGATTGACATTTGTGGTCAGAAACCGAAGTATGAGAATTCAAGATTTCAAAGGCAGGTAGGACAGGCAAGAACAAGCCCCCAGGTGTGGCCATAGTGGTTGAAGGTGGTAGTTGGGTTGACGAGGAGGTGAAGGAAATGAGAGGCCAGGCTGGGTGGGTAGGAGAGCCCCTTGACAGTGAGCAGAAACGTGGAGGAGCTCCCTCCCGGGCCCCTCCTCCCAGGAGAAAAACAGAAGCAAACAAACCCAACCCCGGCAAGCACTGTGAAGGTCTCCTTGAAGCACAGGTGGATGTTGTGTGGATGATGTGATTGCAGGAGGCTGCACTGCAGACGGCCCAAGGGGGCTGGATGTGGCAACAGCCTGGGCCCGGCGGGAACCATCCACAGGCAGGGAGCTAGGGCCGCAGGAACCCCGGGCTCGCTGCAGGCCAGGGGTGGAGAGCAGAGGCTGCTGGTGCGGGAACATGGTTCAGGGGGTGGGGCTGAGAGCCTGAGAAGGAAGCAGTGTGGATCTGGGAGGTGTCTGCTCCTAGAATGGGGATAAGGGTGGGAGGCGATACCCTCGGGATGACCTTAGAGAATGACAAGGATGAGGAAGGGGCCTACCAAGGGGACTGGAGGGGCTGGTGGCACGGCTCCTACTTGGTTCCAAACAAGAAAAATGGAGGGCTGGAACAGGTCAGTCCCAGAGCCTCACTGCACAGCCCAGCCAACACGCCACAGACGTTTGGCAAATGCCCACCGAGCCTGGTGCGGTGCTCGTCCTTGGAGGCAGAGATGGGTCACACCGAGTGTTCGCCTGCTCCCGGGGCAGAAGCAAAAGGACTGAGTGAACAGTGACTGCCTGCGTAGAATGGAGGGCAGGTGGAGCTTCAAGAGCTCAGGGGAGTCGGGAGCAGAAAGTTCTCCAAGGAGGGTCTGATCCTCCTCCCCTTGGCCACCTTCTCCCTTCACTCCCCATTGGCACAATAAAGGACAGGAGTCTGTCTGCTCAGACGGGACTTTCACATTACTTCATTACATTGTAGTTGTTTCAAAAATAGTAACCATATACTTTATGTAGTAAAACCAAACTACAAACACTGTGTCTTTTGCTGCTTTGGGTAGAAGAATTTACTTAGCTGCAGCTTGCAGGACTGAGCATTTAGTCCTCTGAGCACAATCAGCATCTCAATAGTAAGAAAAACAGGGTGGGGGACACCAACCAGAAAGCACTTTTTCCCCTGAGGTTAAACAGCAGAAGAAAAAATGTCTGTCCAAGCCCCAGAGTGACTGCCTGCCTTGTTCATCCAGCAGAAATTTCATTTGGGTGTTTGATCCTCACCTAGAGTACCTCTGGGAGGAAGTATGAAGGAAGTCACTTCAAACCTCAGCTTCTCCGTGGCCTTTACAGTGTGTGTATGAGATCCAAAACCCACTACCTCCTAACCCCAGAGCGTTTTGAACTGGCACACAGGTGGTTCCTTCTGCAGACCTGCAGGCTTAGGGGGAAATCCCGAAACGACAGCAGCTTCGGAGGTCTGCGCAGGCCGGGTCAGGGAAGGCCAGCCAAAGCTCCCAAAGAATTCTGGGGCTGGGAACAGAGACTCTTCGGAACTCCTGGCCTTAGTGGCCCTTCGTGGGGATAGGAGACCATCCATCCCCAAGTAAAGTTTGGGACATTGTCTCCAAAGGATTTCCAGGCTGGGGACTGAAGTACACCATCCACACCGCAGATTATTTCAAAATCTGTCCCAGAGTCACCTGGGGACACTGCTCCCTGTGAATGTTGAATCCTCAGCCTGAAGCTGCAGTGGAGCATTGAGTCTTTGAAAGCAAGGTGGCAGCTGTCGCTGGTGTGTGCTTTCGCCAGTCAGCTCCCCAGTCACCTGGGAAAGTGTGCTGATGGCTGGCCAGGTGGCATTTTCCTTTCCAGCAAACCTGTAGTGCAGCATTCTTAACAGGAGAAGATTAATGGTTCAAGGCAGACATGAAGCCCCCTCCCCTCTGACCCCCAAGGAAGCTCTGCGGTCTCTCAATCATCTTTAAACACCTTCTTCCCATGAGTCTCAAGCATTCTCCTGGCCTCCCTCCCACCCCAGCTCCCCTCAATGCCGCAGCCTCAGCTGCCCCTCCCTCAGCTTCTAATCTTCGTGGGGAAGAGAACAAGCAGAACCACATTTTAAACTAAATTTATTTTTCTTTCCTCAGGCCCCCAGTTCACATTTCTCCCTCGAGAGTCTAGTGAAACCTCTGTCTGGTATCAGCCACCTGGTACATGCTGGGCCCCACGTGTCCCCTGCTGGGCGGCCCCCACCCCTCCTCGGGGGTGTGGGCCCAGAATGCTCCTGCCCCTGCACTCCAGGGCCACAGCCACCCAGTCGCCCTGGTGGGATATGGTCTCCCTCATTCTGTCCCTCTCCCCAGCAAAGGTATTTTTATGTAAGGTCAAGTGAATGAGTTAAAGAATAACAAAGAGATAAACAGTCCAATGGGGTCATGATTTTCAGGGCAAGACAACAGGTATTTACTGGGCACTCAAGCCATTCCGTTTTACTGAGGCTCCGATTCCATGTCAGGCTCCAATGCTGGATGTCAGAGATGGGTGACTTCATGGGCTTACAGCAGGGTGCTCAGCATCGCTAGGTGTGATGAGGGGTGCTGATGGAAGTAGAATGCACAGCCCCCTACTTTCAGGAGGGGTGTATGTGTGTGTGTAACATAACACTGTACATAAAGAAGTGACTGGGAGAAAAACAACTGAGCTCTTGCCACAGGGCAAGGAAAAGAGGAAGCAGGACCTGAATTTGGAGGATGACAGAATTATCTTGTTGAAAAGGAGGAGAGGCAAGAATCAAATAGAATAGCCCCTCTTCAAACCCTTCTCCTCCCTCAGCTCCCTCCTGTGTCAGTCACCCTGAAGCCTTTGGGCTTTTCTCATGCAAAGGGTAGTGACACAGGGCTCCCCAGGGGCAGGACTCTGCAAGTACTTCACCCTGGAGAGAGAGGTGAGGGGGAAGTGGAACCTCAGGACAGGTTTCCCTCCGCTCACGGCACAGCCAGGCCCGCGGCTGACTCATCCCCTTTCAAAAGGAAATGAGCAGCCAGTGGATCTGGACAAGGCACTGTGCAGGGCGAGTCACGTCCTGAAACGGAAGGGATGGCTGTCACGTACTCAGGCCCTTGGCCTCTTGGCTCCCTGGTGAGAGAAGAATTTGGGGAGGGAGGAGATGGGCTCTGGAAGGAGCAGGGGCGTTTGATGATTAAATCTAGTCAAAGGAGAACTATGTGAGATAAGCAGGCAACCAGGCTCCCAGAGAATTTGGAATGCAGAGATAGGCCTTTTCGTGCAACCCAAAGGCTTTCCCAGAATGTTGAAATGATTTCACAAATATCTGGGCCTTTAACTTTCTTCTCTGACTAGCACCTCCTGAACTCTGACAGCAGCCAGCTTCAGACAGAATGCTGGCCCTGGAAGCAGGCAAAGGAGGTGGGCACCCTGAGTGGGACTCCCCTGAGAGGGGTAAGAATGATGTGACTGCAATCAGAATAAGCATTAACCGTGTGTGCGCTGTTTTCAGGCCTGGGAGCTAAGCACTTCGCATTCCTTGTCATTCGTCAGCTGCACAACAATCCTGAGAGGTAGATGTGGAAAGTACAGGCTCGGAAGAGGTTCAATCACTTGCCCCAAGGTTACCTAAACTGTTAGGAGTCCTTTATGCCTCCCCATAAAAAATTTTCTGCTTCTAGCAGATTCTGAGTGGAGCTAGAAAGAATGTGACTGGGATGATTAGGGCATGAAACTGCAAGCCTGGGCAATGGGCCATCCCTTCTTCTCCACTTGAAGTTTTTCTTGACCCAAACAGCCCCATCTCCCTTAGTCCACGTCAGTACCCTGAGCTCAGACCCTCAACGGAGACTGCAGAAAGGCCAAGAAGGATCCTCTACCGCATGACAACCATGCTGTGGACAGAGCGTGTGTCTCCTCCAGTCCCGGATCAGCAGTTCTCTCCCTTAGCACTACTGGCATTTTGGACCAGAGATGCCTTTGTTTTGTGGGGGCAGGGGGTCTGTCCCATGTATTGTGGGATGTTTGGCAGCATCCCTGTTCTCCACCCACTAGCACCTCTCCAGTTGTAGCAACCAAACATGTCTCCGGATGGTGCCAAATATTCCTGGGGGACAAAATCGCTGTGCTCCAGCTCCTTGCTCCTATGTCACTGAAAGCCATTGTCCTAGACCAACCCCACAAGGCATCTCATGACGACCCCACAGTCCAAGCTGACTTTTTCCACTTCCTCTGCCTTCTTACTAAATTTTGCCGAGCTGCCTCAGCAGTTAATTCTGTGACTGTGTTGGGCGACAGCTGACTGGCAGGAGGCCTGCCCTCCAAGTGCTCCTAGGGACCCCGAGAATACAGTTAGAAATGTTTCCGATGAATTCTAGGTGTTTTCTCTGTTTTGACCCACCTTCCTCCCCTTCAGCACCCTGGTCTTTCTCTCATTCACTTACAGGCAGAGGAATACGAATTCGGGATGTCCTCAAAGATGAAGAAACACTGACACTATTTCTCATGAAAAACATTGGCCTGTCTGACTCAGTTGTCCACCTTCTGGTCAACTCCCTGGTCCGCCCGGAGCAGGTAGGTTCATGTCCTTGGTCAGCGGTCCCTGCAAGGGAGGGGTGAGCACAAACCTGAGAAAGGCAAGGAACAACGTGGCTTTTTATCCCCATCTCGCTTTCACATTCAGAATCCATAATTCATGCCACGTATTCAGAAGAATTCCTGAGGGTTACTTGCACTGATAAGCATTGCCCTCACAGGATTCTGAGACAGCGCCAGTCCTGGCAACACAACATCTCAGCGTTTTACAGCTGGAAAGAACCTTCGAGGCCACGTGGCCCCACCTCCTCTTCTGGTTGAGGAAACTGAGGTTTGCTCATGTACTCACTAAATATTTAGGGGCATTTTGGGTACCAGGATACAGCGTGAGCAATATGGGCAAGCCCCTCACTCCGGGGGCTTACTTCAGGGCCACAGGCAACATGAAGTAAGCAAAGGAAGCCATGCACTTGCAGGTGGAGATGGGTGCTGTGAGGAGAATCTAGCAGGGTCAGGAGTCAGGGAAGGGTGGCGGTTATGGGATGGGGCAGTTTTAGATGGGGTGGCCAGGGAAGGCCTTCCTGAGGAGGGGGTGTTTGAGCAAACCTGACCACCGAGAAGGTGGCCATGCAAATAACTGAGAGGAGAGTCGCAGGCCGAGAAGCCAGCAGCGCGGAGTCCTGAGCTGCGCTGGGGCGGCTCCCAGGTTACAGACTGATAACGGCAGCACGCAGAGCAGCCTCCGATGTCCTGCGCTGTTTCCCGTCCACGCCAGGCAAACTCCTTCCTCTCTCCCCCTTGCATAATCTGACCTGATCGCGCCACCCCCCCCCCCCCAAACCTAGTTCGTCCATGTCCATTCTCTCTTGTATTTATTCGGAACATTTTTGCCATGAACACATGACTTCCACATCTGTTAGCTACGTGCTCTTCACATGAATCCTGAGATGGCTCAGACAGACGGGGAAAGAGAGGCGGCTGGCGACTGAGTGGTCTGCAGGAGGATATAGAGCTCAAAGTTGCCACAGAATCCAGGTTTTCTCATTCCAAGCCCAGTCTTCCTCACTCTGGTTCGGTGGTTTCCAGAGTCCCAGGCCAGCAGCACACACAAAGACTGGGACCTTGTTAGCAAAGCCAGTTCTCAGGCCCCGCCACAGACCAATCAGCAAGCCATGGTTTAACCAGCCCTCCAGGTGATTCTGGCAGGCTCAGCGGTGAGAGCCACTGCTTTAGTGTGAGGCCTCGTGGCTCCTGGCCCAGCATCCTGGGGCTGTGGGCGCCTGGTGAGTCAGTCCTGGCTGCCCTGCTCGAGTTCCCTCTGTCCAACCTGAGGGGGTGGTAGCAGCAGCATCGATTGGTCATTTTCCCCTCTGCTTGCCCATCAGCTCAAAAAACTCAAGTCCTGGAAATGCCTCTGATGACTTCCAGTTGGTAATTAAAGGGTGGTGGAGATATAGGCAGGAATTGAGGGGAAATGTCTTTCCAGTGCCTCACTGACGTGGCATTTGGACCTCCAAGGGCTGTGCTGCTGCCTTCAGGGCTGAGGCCTCTCATGTGGGGAGCAGAAGGGTCCCAGGTCACTAGGCTGTGACCTTGGTTAGTGTCCCTGGCTCTGATCCACAGATGCTTCCCTGACCAGCAAACCTCAGGGCTTTAGGGGGAGCCCAGAGCTCCTGTGCTGGCAGACACCACTGCTGGGGACCTTCCGCACCCTGTGGCGGCCCTGCTTCTCTGCCTGCTTGCCTCGTACTCCTGCCTTCTCACCTCTGCCTCAGTCTCAGTCTGTGTCCAGCTCGGTGGCTTCTTAACAGCACCATCCACTAGAACCTTCCTCCAGAAAGGCAATGTTGTTCCTCTGTGCTGTCCAATACAGTAGCCACTAGCCACATGTGGCAGCCAGGCACCTGAAATAGAGCTAGCGCAGCTGAGGAACTGAACTTTAAATGTTATTTAATTTAAAAGCTTTCCTTCCTTCTTTCCTTCCTTTTTAGAGAGAGGGGAAGGGAGGGAGCGAGGGAGAGAAACATTGATCAGTTGCCTCTTGCACACCCCCAGCCAGTGACCTGGCCTGCAACTCAGGCTTGTGACCTAACCAGGAACTGAACTGGTGACCTTTCAGTTTGCAGAACAATGACCAACCCACTGAGCCACACCAGTCAGGGCTAATTTTAATTATTTTAAATTTAAATAGCCACATGTGGTTTACAACTCTCCAACTGATCATTCTCATCAAACATGGAATTTTGTTTTTTACCATCAGGACTGGCTAACCCTCCTGGTTCTTTCTACCTGATGTCTGAGCACAGCTCAGAAGGGAATCACATCACCCCTCTCTCTTCATCTAGGGAGTTACTAGACGATGAGAGTGGTATGGGTCTGGTCTGCCCTCACCCCACCCCAGCCCTGTAAGAACCTAGACTTGCTTCAAGGCCCAGCTCCAATGCTGCCTCTTCAGTGAAACTGGTCATTAACCCTCCTCTCTTTGTTCAGCCCCCTCCCTCTTCCCTACTGGACAAAGAGCTAACAGATAATGGTTAAGCACAAGCTGTAGGTTCAAATCCCAGCAAGGCCATATGGTTAACTGTGTGACCTCCAGCTAGCTAATTAATGACTCTGTGCCTCTGTTTCCTCATTTGTAAAGTAGAGATAATAGAAGTGCCTACCATATGTGGTCTCTGGGGGAGTTAAAAGAATTAATATATGTAAAACTCTTAAAACAGTGCCTGGCACATAATAAACAATAAATACTAGCTGTTTTTACTCACTATTCTTAATGCTCCCTCTTCTGTACTCTGGCTTTACTACACTCAATCTAGCACTTGTTACTCTTTTAATGCCTGTATTTCCAGGTAGCCAGTGAGCTCCTGAGAAAGCAGAGAGTTCACCTGATTTCTTTTTCTTTCCTTTTTTAAAAAAACAATTATTAACTTTAGAGAGAGAGGAAGGGGGAGAGAGAGAAAAACATATATTGATTTGTTGTTCCACTTTTTATACATCATTGGTTGATTTTTTTATATGTGCCCTGACTGGGGATCAAACCCACAACTTTGGCGTATGGGGACTACACTCTAACCAACTGAGCTACACAGCCAGACTGCACCTTGTTGTCTCTGATTCAGCAGTAACTAGTCCAGTCCCTGAAGAATGGGAACTTAGTGAATGAGCCCTGCATGAACAAATGACTGAGTAACAGAATGAGCAGGGGACTTCTGTGGTGTCCCAGCTTTCCCACTGGCCTTCTTTCTGTGTAACCTTCTCCTCTTCTCCATCACTTTTCTCCCCTGGAATGTTAGAGGTTTGGACAAAGTAAACTCCTTCGTTCCCTCCACCTCAGAATGTCTTACACTCTGGGATTAGGGTTGAGGGAGGGATGTTCCCTGGGGCTAAGAAGTAAAGTACAGGCAAAACAGGAAGGCTCTGCTGGCATTTACGCACCCACTGACAGTCCCTTGGGGTTGATGGAGTCCACACCAACCCAGCGTCATCTGTGACCAGTGCCTCACTTCAGGATCAGGCTTCCATCTGCGCTCTGGACACTCTCCACACAGGGGTTAGCAGAGCCTGGGCCTGCTCTGCTCTCCAGCCCAGAGGACTGCGTAATTAATTGGAAGCCATGGGAAGACTACAGAGACCTGGGAAGCTCAGGAACCTGTTCACAGTACCCAAGGACTTGTCCTCTGCTAGGAGTCCAGGACTCCAGGAGGCCGGTTTCTATGAGGGATGGCCAAGTGTCCTGGCCAGGACTGAGGCAATTTGGGGGACTGTGCTTCGCCTCCACGGAAGCTGCAGGATGTGGCCTGTCTGGGGGTTAGGGTCAGCAAATAAAATAAAAGATGCGTAGTTTAATTTGAATTTCAGATAAATGACAAATAGTTTTTTAGCATAAGTACGGCCCATTTGGTCACTACTTGGGATGTACTGTTCTAAAAGTTTTTCATTGTTTATCTGAAATTCATAATTAATTGGGCATCCAGTATTTTTATTTGCAAAATCTGGTGAGAAAGCGGGGGTGACCATTTGCCATCCATCACTCCAAATGCATTCTGGTGGCCCCCGCACCTGAGCTCCAAGGAACAGACCCTGATGGTACCCAAGCCCTGCTGTATTGAGAACGGATCTCTCAAATTCTGAATGGCTCGCTGGTAAAATGAGGCTTGGGAGCATATTAGTTTCCTATAGCCACTCTAACAAATCACCATAAACTTAATGGTTTAAAACAATACAAAGTTACTATCTTACGGTTCTAGAGGTCAGAAGTCTGAAAGTCAAGGTGTTGGCAAGGCTGCACTCCTTTCAGGGTTGCGGGGCGGGGGGTTGTCTAGAGGGAAATCCAGTTTCCAGTTTCCAGTTTCCAGTCTCCAGTCCACATCCCTTGGCTGGTGGCCTCCTTTCATCTCCAAGGCCGGCAGAGACCCATCATGTCTTTCTCACATTGCATTCCTCTTGCGCCTTCTGCCTCCTTCTTCCACGTTTAAAAGACCCTTGTGATTACCCACTCAGATAATCCAAAAATAAAGTCAGCTGATGTGCAACCTTAGTTTCATCTGCAATCTTAATCCCCCTTGCTGTGCAAAATAATGTCACAGGTTCTGTGGGTGAGAACAGAGCCATCTCTGGTGGGGAGGTGATCTCCTACCACAGGCGGTCTTCCAGCATCGCTTCTCCTCCCTGCAGTTTGCTCACGGAGTCCCAGACCTGGCGCTGAAGGACGTTGCCTGCAGCGAGGCCCTCCTGCAGCGGTTCCTAATCTTCAGCCAGCGCCGAGGGGCGCAGACGGTCCGTGAGGCCACGTGCTCCCTCTCCCAGGGCACCCTACAGTGGATGGAAGACACATTCTACGCCAATGTGGACTTCTTCAAACTCTTCCGTGTGGTAAGAGAGGTATTTAGCTTCTTGCCCCTTGGAAGGTAATTCCTGGGCAGCGGGGCCTGGTCGCAGGCCGTTGGAGACCCATGAATTGACAGGCAGGAAGGGCGAGAGCCTGGGCTTCAAGACGACAGTCCTTGAGGAAGTTCCAGGCCCCAAAGGCCGAGGAATATCAACTGATAGCATTTCTAGAGTGACACCCAGGCTCCTGGGAGTGACCGTTAGGTATGTGGTTGTGGCAGCTCTGAGTCCACCCCAAAAGTGGAATAAGTCCTTTCCACCACCTTTAGCAGAGTGGAAAGGAGAAGGAGGCCTGGTTTGACTCCCCGTCCTACCACTTTCTCGCCAGGTGATCATGGGCAACATAGTTGACTTTCCCTGGCCCCATCACTCATCTATCAGGCAAACATAATGCTTTATAAAGTAATAGGAAAATATAAATGAAAAAAATATGCAAAACATTTAATTCACTTCAGAAAATGAGAGCTTCAAGCTCCCTGTTCTGGGTCTGCTCTTGACCCCAAAGATTGCTGTTTCTGAGTAGAAAAAAAAATAATAACAGAAAATTTCATAGTCTCAAAACTTTGGGAAGCCTTGATCTAGCTCAACCCTGTATTCCAGAACTGCATGTCAGACACCCTTCTTGGGACCTGGTAATATCCCCGCTCTTTTGCCAGAAGGGTCAGATGGGAGGGAATTGTGTCTGTAAAGGAGGTGGAGAGCAGCATTTCTTACTTCGGAGTGTATGAACGTCATCAGGGAAGCTGGTCAAAGATGCAAGTTCCAAAATCCCACCCGCAGAGACTGATTCAGGAGATCTGGGCCGGGCTTAGAATCTGCCTGTTACCTTAGGAGCTCACTGTAGGCCACACCTTAAGGAACACTCGAAATTAGAACCCTTCAGAGAACGGAACATATATAATGCTTCCAGCATTGAATTGTTTTGTTTTGTTTTGTTTTTTCTTGTGTCTACTTCTACTTTTTAATTTCTGGAACTGTGTTGGGAGGAGTGTCAGTCACTGAGAACTTGGTTGAGAAAGTTATCTTTTTTTGCCTTTTTAATGGTTGCTATCTCTAGAGTCCCAAGAAGTCACTCAGATTTTTCTTAAAAAGCAAGATGAAGGCTTCTAAAAATGAAACAAAATAAAACAAGACCACACAGTTTCCGGCAGAGTTCACACTTTATCCCTTTCAAAGTGTGACTTTCTGGTGGAACATCGCACTGTCCCCAGCCTGAGTCACCCCTCCGGAGTGACCAGGGGTGTTGGGACCTATGCAGGCTACCACCACTGGGAGCCCAGGGCTCCCCAAAGGGTTTCTCAGCTCCCCGCACTGCATGGAGAATAAAAAGCCACGTGGTTTAAACGTCTCTGTCCGAAGTTACTAAGGAAGCTAATTTCAGACTTGCTCCTTGGTTTGTTTTCAGAATCAGACCGCAGAGCAAGGCAGTAACAACCGCTTGCTCTGGGCAGTGAGCCCTGGCGCAGCTAGGAGACCACTACCTGGGTTTGCAGAGCTGTTCAGCTTCCCTGGGCACCAAGGGTCATGCAATCCTCTGGTCACTAGAAAAGGGGCAGGGTCTTGTGCCTCTCTTTGAAGGACTGTGGCTGCTGGTTTAGGTAAATGCACCTTTGGGTCATGGCCAGCAATTCTGGGGGACAGTTCTAGAAGTAGAAGGATAAAGGGGAACCTAGGCAAGCTCCATTAGGGACTAAACCCAAACTCAGGCCACTGGCTTCAGAACATTTCTTTATCAGACAAAAAAGACCAGAAAGTCTTCCTGCTCTCACGTGCTGCTAGAGTTCAGAAGCCAGAGAACTTTGGCCGATCACCCTCACTGATCTGAGATGGGACCTGCCTGCTTGTTCACCACATCCGCGCCTACCTGTCCACGCAGTCACACCTGGACTGGGAGCCTGTGAGGACAAGGCTCCCCAAGAGCCCCTCCCGCCCGCACTGAACTCTCTGTTAGCCCCCAGACATGCAAACAGGCCATGTCACGGCAGCACAGCTTAGAAAGGCCAACACAGACAACAGGCGGGCCCTAGAGCAGTGATTTCCAGCCGGACTGCTCATTGAGTCACCTGAGGAGCCTTTAAAAACTAGGAGTGCCCAGCGCCTACATACGCCCTGAGATTCTAATTCAGTTGGCTTTAGTATTTTTCAGAGCTTCCAAGGTCATTCCAAGGTCCAGCCAGGGCTGAGAATTACTGACCTAAAACATAGGAGTTTGATTCACAGTCTCAATTTCTATAGAGCAAGCATAATAATCACAGTACCTCAAATGCCTCTAAGGCTTCGAAGCACCTTCATTGGATCAACCATAAGACTAGCGTGCTCTGCAGCTCTCTTTACAAAGCCGTTGAATGGCCCAGAGACTGCCTAGAGGAGAAACCAGGAGGCAGACAGGGGCCTGGAGGACTCCTCCTGCCCGCTGTCTTCTTGCTCCACTCGTCTCTACTGGGGAGGACCGGACCAAGCCAGGACACACGGCCCCAAGCAAAGAGGACAGACACCCTGGCTGGTGCCCTTCAAATGTGCTTTTTCATTCGATAAATGGGCAGAGCGGCTAAACATTTTTTTAAAATTACTAATAAGAAAAATCTAAAAGAAATTACAGGCATTAAAATAGGATTTTTGCTTTTATTGCTCCCTAACAGTGTTTTCAGAAAGACCAGCCTGAGGGGGCACAGAAAAGATGAAGGCAGACCCTGCGACCCTTTGAGAGGGGCATTGGGGAGGCAGCGGCTGCCCTGAGGCCGAGGGTGGGGGGCGTCTCTGGGATGAGGCTGTTGTTGCAGCTGGTTGGCTCGCAGCCACGCTGAGTTCCAGTGCAGGGGGTTGGGGGCAGGATGCTGGGCCCGCTCTGCTCCTGGGTCGTTTCTCATAGGCACATACGCCAGTGTACAAATAAGGTTTTATTAAATGCCAAGTCAGTGCTCATTAACAAAGAAAGAGAGACAATCCCAGTAAACCACTGTGACGGCACCTGCCCTTGCTGTGAGGAGCTGGGTGTGTGTGGCCTGGGGAGTTGGGACATGGGGGAGGAGCGCAACCTCCAGCCCCTGAAACCCCTGGAGCAGGAGCAGAGAGAATTGGAGAGGGGCTTTGGGGGTTAGCACCAACTGGGGCCAGCTGTGTTTTTCCTTGGCCTCTTGGAGTCAGAAGTGAGTGTTGTCATCTTCAAATAATCCAAATGCAGGACCATGGCCTTACCTCACCCCACTCGTCCCCATGCATACAGATGCACGCTTGAACGCACTTTGGATGCCCAGAGACTCAGGTGGGCTGGGAAAGAAATAAGCAGCCAGGCGGAGGGGTTTTCTCCAGGAAGATTTATCCCCTCTTGGTTTCACCTCGGTTGAGAGCTTGAAAGAGCTTGTTTTCACCTGTGGTCTTTCGGGCTTACCACCCCCAGCTTGCATAGACCTGGGCCCGCAGTATCGTGACTGCCAACACTACCTGAAACGTTTCGCACCTCATAAAAAATGATGTGTCAGTTTCGGGTGAGCGGTTGGGATGTTTCCCATCTGATTTGGCCTGAGGTAAGCATGCCCCTCCTCCTCCTTCTCCTCCCTCTAGATCCTTCCTGTTTTCTCTCTACTCCGGTACACAGCTTTGAAATCTTGCTGAGAAGCAAATCTGTCCCTTCTGCTCTGATGTTTATTTGTGGGAGTTCAGCAGGGGAACCGAGGCGGATGCCAAGACCTGCCACACTGCTGGGAAATGGTTTCCCTCCCTCCCCCCTTTCAGTGGATGTTGATAGAGGAAATCTGGCCTCCCCAGCTTTTGGCCCATGGTTTTCCCCTCTGTAGTGGCTTCCAGTGTGGCGTGATTCAGCTTTCTTTCCTTCCCCTCAAATATTACTCCGTCCATTTTTTATTTTTCTGACTTCATTTTATCCATGTCTCTCAGACTACGAAGTAGCTGAACATTGCGTTCCGGGAAAGAAAGGACCCAGTCTTGGGGGTTCAGGCTCCACGCTCCTTTCAATGTCCTGCTTTGTTCTTGGCTCTGCTCCCTAAATTCCTGAATCGTGGGGAATAAATGTGGGTGGATCGCCCAGCGTGAGCCGGCCATGGTTTCTGCTCTCTGTCATTCGTTGGGGGTTGCTCAATGTTAATTATGCCTTTCAATTTTCAGGTGGTATTGCTACGTCAAAATTCTCTGGAGAGGCCCGCATCTCCAGGATTTTACAGTGAGGTCCCACTAATGACTTAACTTTGTGATTTCCTCTCCTTCTGGTTTCTGATTCTTTGGACCGTCAACTTTCTCACACTTCTGTGTGAGGGTTTGGGAGGGAGGAAGAGAAAGGAGTGGTGCCCAGTGCCAGCAGCGTGGGGGAGGTGGGTGGGCAGCATCGCTGGTAGGCGAAAACAAAGCAAAATCAGAAAATATGGCTTTGGTTCTTTGAAAATTATTAAGCCACAGCAAATATATTTTATTTATAGCATTAGTATTTTTTTCTGCCTACATCTACAAAACTGTGTCTCGTATAGCCCAAATCTCCCCTGGGTCAACAGGTTTCAATAAAGGAGAAACAAAAAGGCAGTCAGAGAGAGGAACATCAGTGTGCATTAAATGTCCATCAGGCCTCCAGGCTTGGTGGCCACTGGCCTGACTTGATTTCTTTTAGGCTCCAGGCCTACAGTGGGCCAGGGCTTCTTTTCATGACAGATCAGATGTTGTTTTTATGAATTTTTTTTAAAAAAGTACTAAAGTCACTTAGGACACGAGCAAGCCCCTGGGAAGGCTGCTCCGAGGGTCACAAGGCCTGGGTGCTGATCTCAGTCAGTGCACACAGATTGAGCCTTGATGTGGGAGGAGGCGTCGGGTTCTGTCCAGGGTCAACCGGTCTGAAGAAGGGTTTCGTCCTCATATTTCTTATCTCTACAGAACCGTAGTTCTTAACTTTTTTATAGATTAGGACTCTCTTTGAAAATCTGACAACAGCTCTGAACCTTCTCTCTAGAGAAATACAGGCACAGACATGCCGGGAGGGGGCTCATGGAACTTCTGAAGCCAGAGACCAGGTTAAGAGCTTCGGCACTAAAATTTCTTTCCTGCCTACTGTTAATATGCGTCCTTTTCTATAGGGTCTCAATAGAACCACAGATGATTCTTCCTTAACTCTCTTTAGGAGGGCATCAGCTTCTCCCCCATGCGTAGCACCAGTGGTGAGAGGACCAGCAAGCGGACAGCCCAGCGGAGCACGCAAGGACCCCCCAGTGGCCAGGAGCCTGGGGCCTGGCTCTGGGTTGGCCCCTAGCTTGCCGTCATTTAAATGGATCTCAGCCACCCCATTTGTAAGGCCTGTGTCACATATTGTATGGGGCGTTGGTGACATTCACATTAGAGAAGAGATGGAAAAGCTCTTTGAAACGAAAAGCATTTTGCTCTTACCAAAGCAAGATTGCAGCCACTTTGCTGAGGGCTCCCTGGTTCCCACTGCTATGCTCCCAGAAATGGCCTCCCCCAGCACTTAGGAGCAACACTCTCCTTCCTCGGACTCCTCAGACTAGCAAGAAATCTGCCTCCTGGAGTGACCTTTTGACTGCCCCTAGATTCCACACTCAGTTTTGCTTTCATCAACCACAAATACCGGGACTGCAGTCACAATGGAGAGAAAAAGGCCTAGTTTCTGTCGAGCCAAAGCGAGTCCCATAACTTGTCTGTTCACATACCCCAGAGCCCACCCTCTCATCAGACACCCCGTCCTTGCCAGTCCCGGGAGACAGCATGTCTCAGTGACCTCTCCCATCAGAGACAGTCGGGCATTTCCACCCCACCCCCTATCTCTGAGAGGTTTAGTCTCAATTCTCCACTCATGACGCATTTCCTGGTACTCAGGGTGTCCCCTCTGGTTGTCCCCTCACCACTGAAGCCAGCTTCCTCTCTTTTCATCTGATGCTTAACAACTGACAGGTTGCAACAAACATGCTCTAAATCCACAATCTCCTAGTTGCCTAGCAACAACTTCCCTCCTGGATAAATCTGGATTTCCTGTAGCAGCAGCCCAGGACTGAACAGGGGGCTACACTGTTGGTCCAGTGCTTCATCTGCTTTTCACCTCTGTCTGGGTGTTTTCAAGACAGCAGCTCTCCTTTCCAGAACCTTCCACTGGCTCCCACACACCATGTCATCTTTGTAAAGACACTTGTAACCTATGGCTATCTATTTATCCTTGCATTAGGTAGATCTTCAACTTAGAAATCAGCACTGTTTTTCCAATGGTCTTCTTTGAAACAGAGAAAGTAAAACAAAAAATTCAACTCATAAAATGTTCCCTTTGTGTGCTGGCAACGTGGTGTCTGTTTAATTAACCCACTGGATCCAAAGCATCAGCAGATACTGTACAAACAAAATTTTTAGTAGCTAATATGCTGTGTTCTGCCTTCAGAAAAAATATTACACAGTCCAAAAGGACAGGCATGTTTTTTGTCCCTTGAGAACCCAAAGAGACACCTGAAATAACCAGAATCTTCTTGCATCCATTTCTTAGGTACATGATCAAGGCCTAAGGACCCTTTGGGCCAGCCACCGCTGATGAGAGATGATAGAGACATAACCTTCCCAAAGCCCTATTTGTATATCTAGCTCCCTCAGGAGGTCATACTGGACCTTGAACTTGGGTTCGTGGCGCTGAGCCCCACTGTGATGTGCAAGTGTTACTTGTTATTTTGGAAATTAAGAGAACTTGTTTGGCCAAGGAAGCAGTGGGGATGTACCAGTGTGTGTGTGATACTTGTCATTTAGTCTATGACCTTTTTCTAGAAATGTTTTCACATTTCTACTCAAATAAACTTACATTCTCTTCCAGTTCTTCTGGCGGAACAATCCATGAGAATTTGAATAGATAATGGGGGAACCAAAGGAAGAGGAGAGTCCTGGGAAAGTTATTTTATAAATTATGTAAACATCATCGAGACAATTGGCGACCAGGTTACGTGGAGGGCTGCCGGGGAGAGGGGAGGGGCAGGGGAGCACAGGCACTGGTGTGAGACGTAAGCTGTGTCTAAAACGAAGGGATGAGTTCCAGCTCTCATTATCCACCATATCCACCGGAAAGCGGTGGCAAAGAAATTGCAGCTATAGTACCAGGCACTCAGCCGGAGCTCAGTAAATAATTGAATGATGAATATTATTAAATTATTAACAAGATCAGAAAGAGTGTTAACAGGACATAAAAATGCATCTCAAGCTATTGTTCCTCTGGTTCCCTCTCTGTCAAATTCCGGGTCTTTTTCTTTCTTACCTGACCACCTCTGTAGTCACTCTCTCCTGCTGACTCTCCCCATGTTCCTCACTCCATGGAGAATTTCGGGCCCTCCCCTTCCACGTACAAACACTGACCTCACCTTCACTATTGAAACATCAGCTCAAGTGTTACCTTCCCTGTCCCTAAGTGGAATTGACCTCATTCTCATCCGATAAGTCACCATTATACCTATAGAGACATACCTCATGGACCCTAAAACCTCAATAGACTATCTCTTTTTCACTAGATTATAGTTAATTTGCTCATTAATTAATACAATGCATATTTATTGAGCACCTACTATGCAGGATCCCCTGAGGATATAAAAACAAAATAAAGCCTATTCCTATGCTTAATGAGTTTACAGTATAGTGGACAGATACCTTTAAAGTAGTTGCAAGCCAATATAAAAGTCATAAATGAATGCACTGAGAATGCTAGGAGCATCTAGAAGGGTCACCTAACCTGGGGGAAGGAAAGCAGGAAGAGTGTGGTGGTGAGAAAAAGAAGACCTTCTGGAGAAGGTGAGGTGGCTTCAGATGAGTTGATGCAGGCTACTAGTGGCAGTGTGAGGATGGATGGAATGGGGCGGGTTGGCATTTAATCTACTGGGCCCTAAAGTGATAGGTGTGGTGTCTAAGCGCTTCAAGCTTTGCAGAGGCCTACAAAAATCTTTGCGACTCCAAAAAAAAAAATAATAATTATGGTTCTGAAAATTAAAAAAAAACTTTAGAATAGAAATTAATAAACATTAAATTTATGTTTAAAGAAGATAATGTTATTAAACTTTATTGTTAAACTTATTGTTTATAAAACTGGAGATTTAGAAACTAGTTTATAGTTCAGGTTTTCCCACTTTACAGTCCTAAGTATTTGTTATGATTGCTGAGAAATCACACCAGATTGTTTACTAACTGAATTACTCAAGGCCAATTAATTTCAAACACAAAATTAAGAGCCTTAAAATTACATATACAGATACAGATATCTATCTATACTGGTAGCTAAATATCCATACATATAAGGATGGATAGAGGACAGATACTTTTCAGTGAGCTGAATTCGATGCAGGATGGAGTTTTAAGATGAGTGCAAAGAGCCAATGGAGATAAAAGAGAGGGAACGGAGAGAAGGTGCCCTCTTAGGCAAAACACAGCCACAGATCACCTCCAGCCCGCAATAAAGTGAGGAAAACAGACAAGGAACTCACAGGGAAGGGAAAGTAATTAATAGTGATGGAGCGGGTCACTGAATGATTGATGCCCAATCTCTTTGGAGACGTGAATGTGACAGTTCCTTACCTTCTGTGCCTCCGGGCTCCTAGTTTCTGTTAGGTGCCTCCTCCTCATCTGGGACCTGGTGGTTATTTTCCTGTACAGCTTCTTTGGACTCCAGAGGGCTCATGTTGCCCCACACTCAGCCCCACCATCAGTTTCTAGATCTCCAGGCTGGGAATTTTGGCACTGGAATTGGAATAGGGAAAAATCAATGATGACATCCAGACTTCTAGCTTTGGTGACTGGGCAGAAGGTGGTGCCACCATCTGGGAAAGGGCATACAGAAACAGAGAGAAGGTGAGGTGATCCGTCTAGGACAAGTCGGATCTGGGCAAATGTCCAGCAGACAGCTGGATGTTTAAGTCTGGAGATGTGGGGAGAGTTCTGGACTGGAGATGCCAACTTGGAAGTCACCAACAAAAGTAGCAGATTAAATGAGGGAATGAGACTACCCAGGGAGGTGTGCAGAGTGAGGGGAGGATGGTGTGGAGACCTTTGAGAACCTCAGCAATGAAGGGCAAGGCGGAGGCAGAGGGGCTCATGAGAGAGACAGAGAAGGAAGGGAGCAAGCCAGGTGAGAGCAATGACACACATGACAAGGAAGGAAAAAGACAGGATCAAAAGTGTCAAGAAAAGCAGAGAGGTCTGAAAAGATAAGAACCCAAAGTGTCTAGGTGGAAACTGGGGGTTCTAGTTAAAGCTCCTTAACAGCGCGGTGAGGTGGAAGATAGGGAAGTGCTGGTGAAAGAGTGAAGTCCCTGAATGTAGGCTGCTGTTCCAACAAGTGTGGAAATACAGCGTGGGGGAGGGAAGCCAAACTGCTGCTACAGGGGGATGAGAGACCAGAGGAAGTTCTTTCTTTCATTTGTGAGAATCTTGAGCACATATACATGATAATAATGAAGGGAAGGCTGAAGATCCACCAGTGAGAATCTTGAAGACAAACTTCAGAGACGGAGGACTTTGCTTTGCTCATTGCTGTACCCCTAGCACCTGCCACACAGCAGAAAACACATATTTGTTAAAATGTATAACTATGTCATTTAGAAACTGCAATTGGCTATAAGTAACTCTATAGCAGAGTCCTGTGGTGGGTCATTCCGGAGGCTCCAGATATTTGACCAAATGTCATCCTGGGTGTTTCCATGTGGGCGCTTTTGATGGATATTAACATTTAAGTTGATAGACTGAGCAAAGCAGATTGCCCTCCCTAATGTGAGTGGGCCTCATCCAATCAGGTAAAGGACTGAACAGACCAAAAGGGCTGACCCTCCTGCAAGTAAGAAAGAATGCTTCCTGCCTGATGGCCTCTGAACAGGGATACTGAATTCTTTTCTGCCTTCGGACTCAAACTGAAACACTAGCTCTTCCTGGGTGTCCAACCCACGGACTCACCCGGCAGATCTCGGGGTTTGCCAACCTTCACAACTGCATAAGCCAGTTCTTTATAATAAATCTGTTCATATACAAACACACACAGAAATATGTATGTATAATATACAGTAAGTCCTCACTTTCCATCATTGATAGCTTCTGTGACTTTAAGGCAAACAACGTATAAAAGAACCAATAGACTGGTATGAAAAAGAGTTAAGTACGTATAGCATCTCATCAACATTATAAGAAAATGATATTTAATGAAATGGGTTGAATGAAAAGTTATTCAAGACCCTGCTATGTATAATATATATATATGTATATATTATATATGTGTGTATATATATACATATAATATATGTAAGTATATAAAATATATACATACTTTTGGATCTATTTCTCAGGAGAACCCTAACACCCTGCCCTAAATGAGCATACCATTTTATGGAGCATTATGCATGTAAACTATTATAGTCAGTCTGCCTGCTGCTATAATAAGAGCATTCATTCATCACATTTTATATACGTACACATGTATATATATGCATATACACATACATGTGTGTATGGCATGGTTCCTGTCTACATGGAACTTAACACCTAATAAGAGACAGATGACAAGTAAGTGACAGGATAATGACCAGTGGTGAAGAGTGCAAAGAAGCAAGGTGCCTCAGAAGAGCAGAACAGGGCAAGGGCAAGCCAAGGAGCACAGAGAAAAGGCTATCATCTCAGTCTTCCATGGGGGCAACTGTCTTCTGCATACATAGTTGTGTTAGGACTGAGACTTGAAGGTTAAGAAGTTTGTCAGGTGGGGAAGAGCAGGGGAATGGCGGGCAGGGCCAGGGGAATGAGAAGGAGACTGACGCGTTAGGGAACATGGAAGAAGCCCAGCCTGTTGAAGGAGAAGCAAGAGAGAAGGTTAAAGAAGGAGCCATGTACCAGCTCATGAGGCCATGTGTGTCTAGCACTGCTATTGACCTGTCCCAGAGGCAGTGTGGAGACATGGAGGATTTCTGAGCAAGAGAAGTGATGTGATTGGATTGGCCTGTTAGGTAACTCAGGCTGCATGGTGGGGGGCGGGGGGGGGCGTGCATTAGAAGGGAGGACACTTGAGGCAAGGGACCAGGAAGAAGGCTGTTCCCACACAATATTCTGGGAGAGAAGCAAAGAGGGCCTGAGCAAGGGCAGTCCTAGTGAAGAAGAAAAAAATAGAGAGTGTTTACTTAGCATTTAGCAATTTATTTATTTCTGTATGCAAAAAAACCTTTATTTTAAAACTGCATTTTAGAAAGAAGTATAAAAATAGAGACAGTATTATAATGAACTCTGATGTACCCATCACCCAGCTTCAACTGTTACCAGTGTTTGACTGATCTTGCTTTATCTGTTCCTCACTGTTTCCTCTGAGGTCTTCAAAGTAAATCAGACAAATCATTTCACCCTTACATACTCCCTTATGTGTCTCTAACTGATAAAAACACACTCTTTTAACAAAATCACAATGCCGTAGTCACACCAAACAAAATTAACAAAAATCCTTACTAGTATCTAATTCTCGGTTATGTTCACTTTTCCTCAGATTGTTTCAGCCAGCTTGTTCAGATCAAACTCCTGGGGCTTCACGGTGGAGGGAGCGGTTCTGGGAATGCTGCTGGGGATGAGACAGATGCTCCAGCTGAATGAGCTAGTGGATGACCCCTAGATTTTAACACAGCAAGTTTGAAGAAGAACCGACAGGACTTGGTGATACCTTGTCATTGGCAAACATTTTTTATCAGCTTGCTTTGTCTCTGCTACTTGTTCTTCTCAGCCCCACCCTCCTAGGGAAAAAGAGGAATTAAAGTGCTTTTCCCAGCATACACTGAAGCTATTTGAAAGAAGTCGTGGCAAGACCAATGCCTAGGCCCAGTGTTAAGGTTAAGGAGAAAAGGTACTTCTCAGTGGTATGGTTTCAGTGGTGGCTTTGCCCCTCCTATGTCTGGAAAATTCTTCTGTCTGCTCTGCGGCTGTCATGCGTAAGAAAGCCTTTCATTTCAGAGTTACAAAATAAGCCTGAAATGCCCCCTGAGTGTACTGACATTTATTCTTCAGTCTCAGGGTGAGAGAGAATGCCTGCAGCATTATGCAGGGAGAAAGGGGAGCAGGACGTCTCACTAGAAATGGGAGACAAGGCTGGTCAAAGTCTAACTCCACCTGCTTCTCTGCTTTGCCACAGCTGGATTCCTGCACACATCATTCAGGGGAACCGCTGGCAAATGAAAAGCTGACACTTGTGGCTTGTGGTCACAAGTGTTTGAATCAGAAGTACTTGTTGAGCTTGTTAAAAGACAGATCCCCTCCGGGTGCAGTCAGAATGCACACTTGAGCTTGAAAACCACTGTTTTAAAACTTAAAATTCCATCCCAAAAGACATAGGTTCAGTGATGCAAGCAGTTTTGAAACTATGAAGAATGAAGTCATTTGCTCGGACTTGACCTTGGTTTCTGGAAAACAAGGCGTTCACAACAGGCTCTGGGACTTAGAACCAGCAAGTGGACTTCCACGTTCCCCACCACTGTGGAAACGGCACAGACAGTTCTGTCTGGTCCCATGGATCTGGAGTCACCAGAACTCTGCTGTCGCTGTGGAGTGGCAAGGGAACTTCTTTCTCTTGCAAGCTGCCAGCAGCAGCCTGAAAGAAAGGTGATGTAACTGGCTGAATCATCTACATAAGAAAGTAGTGCTGAGCAGAGGAAGCTGCAAACCTGCCTTGATGGACACAGGGAGCAAAGACTTGAACAATGACGACAACGAGGAAGCCTAAGCGTGTATACAAAGCCCAAGGGGAAGAGATGGGCATCACCACAGGCAGCCTCCTCTACACTCCGTTTTCCTTCCTTTGGGAGTCTTATTTGGTGTCACCAAACTAGCAATCAGAATCATTTGGCGTATTTCATGTCACCATGAAACTATTTGTGATTGACTAGCTCAGCAGGGTGACTTGGAATAAGAGCAGTTGATTTTCTCAATTATATAAAAGAAGTTTGCTTCTGAAAGCGGTCTTGCATTAGAAAGAAGGGAGGAAATGCCCCGGCTGGCGTGGCTCAGTTGGTTGGGCAGAGTCCCACAAAGCAAAAAGTTGCCAGTTCGATTCCTGGTCAGGGCACATACCTTGGTTGATGGTTGGGTCCCCTGCTGGGGTGTGGAGTGAGTACAAGAGGCAACCAATCTGTGTCTCTCTCACATGGATGTTTTTCTCCCTCTCTTTTCCCCTCCCTTTCCTTCTTTCTAAAAATAAATAAATAAAATCTTTTAAAAAAACAGTCATTACTCTCTATGACATTCCTGCTTTTAAGAAAAGGAGGGAGGAAGTGTTCTTCAAACATACAGGAGATCAGATACTGCCTATGTGTGTATGTGTAACTATGTGTACAAATGTTTTATACATATTATGTGTGTATAAAAATGTTTTAAAAACTATTTTTCCTATCAATTACAGCTCCCTACACTCCTAGATAGCAGTTCTCAAGGTGTTGACCTGAGATCCTGGGGAAAAATATTATCTGATATGTCACCAAGAATTCAAGAGGTAAGTGGCCACATGAATTCATGACAGTTTAATTTTATCTTTCCACCAATTTACTACACTTATGATGTCAAACAATTTAATTGTACCTCAAACCTGTCCATGGAGAAATACATTTAATCTTTCCATCTAGCAATTTCAAAGCGCTTGTTTATATCCTAAATTATCTGTGCTCCTGAGTTGAAGGCAAAATGAAGGTAACCACCCTCCTGGTTTCACCTGGGGAGAAATGCGACCTTGTCTGGTGTGGCACAAATTATCAGTGGACTTACAATGGAATTGAAGTGTTTCCAAACACTTTGTTTCAAAGTGTTTCAAAGTGGTCCATTGTTCTATTATGCTCATAAAATGCCCATAAGTCTCTTCCACAGCAGTAGTAAAACACAGGTATAGGGTCCTTGCAGGACCAAGTGTCTTACATATATTGACTCATTTCATCACAATGAAAGTAGTTGATTTTTTTGTGTGTTGTTTTGTGAAAGATGCATGCATTTTAATGAGCATCTGGTTGCACAAGCCTTTGCCCATATAGAAATTGATCTTCCACTCAGCAGATGAGAAGTGCTGGGGGCATCATGATGCACAGATATGGTCACTGCCCTTGTGAAACATACAGTACAACGGGGAGAGAGATGTAAACAATTACTTCCAAGTATAATGAGTATTACAAGAGAGGCAAAAATGAAACAACTTTCCCCAAACATTGCCCCCCTCCAGCTGACTTGGGCTTAGACAAGCTGGAAAATTGCATGGTTGGGATCTGTTTTCATAAAGCTGAACTCAACCTGGGCAGAGTACGAGCAGAGAAAGTTAGAGAAGAGTGTTGTGCAGGGAAAGTTAGAGAAGGGCCAGCTGTACTGGAGGCCACCTGCTGCTCTGGGAGTCTCCACTTAACATTCTTTTATTTATAAGCATTTAAAAAATTCATATCAGTGTCATAGGTCTCAAGTTGATTGAGAATGTAAAAAAACAAAATTCCCAAAGCATATCAACACTCTCAATTCTGTGTGGGAGTTCCAGAAGGATTCTTGCCTGTCCAGATAGGTTGAAGCTGATGGCTCTGTTTATATTAACCGATACTAGACCATATGACCCTGGAACAGCCCCTTCATCTCTGAGTGCCTCGATTAAATGAGCAACGTAATAATCACCCCTTACAAGACTGTCCTAAGACTTACTGCTGTTGAAGCAATTTGAGATTCCGACTTCATTATTGAAGCCTAGACTGTGATTACAGGCATGACTCACTGTGCGGGTTCTACCTGGTGCTCAGTAGTTTCAGAGGGCAAGCGTTGGCATGTGGACAAAGAGAGGGGATGACAGGTAAACATCACTTACTTCGGCACAGGAACGGCTCTCAGTCTCACCTGACTGAGTCCTAGTGGTTTTTTAAATTCCCACGTGCCTTTGAAAATGAGTAATAATGTGTGTTAGGGGAATAAAGGCAGCATTGTTTTTATTTTGTATTTTTCCTTAAAGCAAAGTCAGATGGCATTATGGGAGCTGAGACCCTGGTCACTCTGGGAGCCCTCCACTTAATTCTAAGCATTCCAGACCTACCTTCAAAGGATGAGGCTGGACAGTGCAACCGGTACCCAAATGCAGAGGCGACCACCAGGCTCTAGTTAGTTGGGTGCGGAATTTTTTTAATGTTTTTTTTAAATGTTTTTCCAAGTATTTTTAAAAAGATTTTATTTTTATTTTTTAGAGAGGGGAAAGGAGAGAGAAAGCGAGGGAGAGAAACATCAATGTGTGGTTGCCTCTTGCACACCTGCTACTGGGGACCTGGCCCGCAACCCAGGCATGTGCCCTAGACTGGGAATCGAACCGGTGACCCTTTGATTCACAGGCCAGTGCTCAACCACTGAGCCATACCAGCCAGGGCTTTTTCCAAGTATTGAGACTTCATCTGTTCTATATTTGCTTGGATCTTAGAACACACACACACACACACACACACACACACACACACACACACAGAAATCACAAACTACATATATCAGGAAAAGGAAGAGTTCACATTTGGTAAAATTAAGCTAATAAGAACATAATTTTTCAATTATAAAGAACTAAATTCTAAATTATTATTTGCCCAAACAAATTTGCTCAGCTCTTGTGTTTCTAGGACAGCATGATTTCTCCATCATTTTATTTCCTAATTTTTTCCAATATCTCCATCTTGGTGGAATAACAGAACCCAAGAATTAGTTTATAGAGAAGTACTTTTTACATTTCCCTAAAGACATAGTCCCAAGGAATTCAAGTAAAGGAGACTGGAAGAGACAAGTGATATTAAAATGAAGTGGGGTTCACTCTTTGATGTTCTTTAAGACTTATCTTAGTTTCTTTTTTAATCAAACTCATTGGGGTGATATTGGTTCACAAAGCCATCCAGGTTTCCAGTGTGCAACTCAACAAAACATCATCCGCACACTGCATCGTGCATTCTTCGCCCCAAGCAAAGTCTCTTTCCGTCCCTCTTTCCTTTCCCTTTGTCCACCTCCTCCTACCCCTGGTGCCTTGGTTTCCTGTTAGGCCCTGAGTGGATGGCAGTAGAGTTCATGATTGCTGAGAATATCGATGTTTTTCTTTTAAATATGGAAGTCAAATACATATGTGGAAGTTTCCCCAATACTTTGGAACTTGATTTCACAGTAGATTATGACTCTGACTGCCTTAAAACAACCCAAAACCTTTGCCTTACCCTAGTTTATCCATCGACCAAGTGTTCAAGACTTGCTGTGGGTGACCAGGACCCTCATGCAGGCTGGTGGTCCAGAGACCTTCACTCAGCTGACAGATGTCCTGTCTGACCTCTTGTGTGGCTACCCAGAGGGAGGAGGCTCTCGGGTGTTTTCTTTCAACTGGTATGAAGACAATAATTATAAGGCCTTCCTGGGGATTGACTCCACGAGGAAAGATCCTATCTATTCTTATGACAAAAGAACAAGTAAGTTTTATGTGTCCTGTGTATAAATCAGGTTCTGGTGTCAGTTAAGCTGAAGGTTTGACACTTTCAGGTAAACCAATCCCAGGGTTGACTCTCCCTTGCTCTTGTTGAGGAGTCTGGGCAAAGAGCTTCTCCTCCAGAAAAGTATTTCTCCTCATAGGAAGCGGGTGGTGTGCATAGAGTTCTGGATGTGAGCCATGGAAAGAACTGAGACCCACTTGGAAAGGGAACAGAGAGGACATTTCCCACTGATCTGATTGAACTAGGGTTACATTCTAGAGGAAGAGAAGAAAGACAAATGAGGAGGCAGCCCAGAGCTGCAAGCCAACCTCAGGTCAGAAGGGCCCTGGCAAGTAAACACGGCTGTGGGGTGTTTTCACAAACACAATGCGCTGAAAATCTGTGTGTGTAGTACTGAACTGCGTTCCAATGGCAAGTCCCTGGCAAGTCCACTTTCCCACCTTTCAGTATTTTTTTTTTTTTTTTTTTGGCTCTTATAGGGTAAAGGAGAGTGGGGTGGGGAAGAAATGCAACTGAGTGACCCTCCCATTAAACATTAAAGAGGCAGCAAGGTATGCACCAAATGTCATTGGGCCCTAAAGTAGCCACACACAACCAAGAAGTTAAGCAGCTAATTGAAGCAGAATCATTGAGACTAAAGCTGAGATTCCAAGGGGAGGCCTTGTGTGGCCTCTCGGTCCCTTTCATCTGAGAATGGCCTCTGCTCCTTGCAATAATCACAAGCGGGCTCCCCAGCCTCCTTCTTCTAAAGGAGGAGAAACCACAGGGCAAGCCCCGTCCTTAGTTTCTCTGACAAGGCCCTTATTGAGATGACCTGTGGCATTTTGTTACTTTCTAATGACCAGCTGGTTACTGGTGGGGTACAGCCTGTTAATTTAGGTTATTTGTAAAATCCTCCAGCATAGAGTTGAATAAGGCATGTGATTTGAACACACTAATTACCATGTTTAGCTCTGAGAAGCGAGAGTTTCTATAAAATCTGTCCCTTCTGTCCTGTCAGCGAGCTTTTGTAATGCGCTGATCCAGAGCCTGGAGTCTGGCCCTCTAACCAGAATAGCCTGGAGGGCAGCGAAGCCGCTGCTGATGGGAAAAATCCTCTTCACTCCGGATTCTCCTGCCACACGCAGGATCCTGAAGAACGTAAGGTTCCAGCCGGCCTCATCCCTTCTATCCTGGACCACCCAGAAGGGCGAGAGAGAGGGAGAAAGAAGGGGAGAGAGGAGAGGGAGACTGTGCCCTCCTGGTAGTAGTGAGGCTCCTGTTTGTTTTTTGCTAAGTAGACTCTTGAGTTTCTGCCCCATCATCCAAATGCTTTGCGCTAGCACCCCCTGCCTAGACCCTCCCCTCTCTACCCAGCCTCCAATGAGGTTTTCTTTCCCAGCGCCTGCATTATATCCCTAACAGGAGGGTTCTCAGAATCCTGGCTGCCTGAAATAAATACAGGGAGGGTGGCAGGAAGAGCATTTGCTCACAGGAACTCCAAATCTAGCTTTAGTTAGATTCTGAGATAATAACATCATCAATATTACATGTACCTCTGAGATACTAAAACATTAGATTCTGTCAATCTGGGAGGCCAGGAAATAGCAGATTGTTCTGGAGAATGTCAATAGACTGAGAAAATTAGGACACAGCCTAGAAAAGAGTTTCCTAAACATTGAGGGTTTCTGACATGAGCAGGAAAGATGTAACGGAAGGTTCTCTCTCATTTTCCTCTCCGTCCTTTGTCTGTTTCTGTCTGGCCTTAGGCCAACTCGACTTTTGAAGAGCTGGCGCGCATCAGGAAGTTGGTCAAAACCTGGGAAGAAGTGGGGCCCCAGGTCTGGTACTTCTTTGAGGAGAGCACCCAGATGGCCGTGATCCGAGTAAGGATGGTGAGGGCAGCGGGGAGGGGCCAGGAAAGTGCCACTTTGTTTCCTTTTCCCAGTAAAGGGCTAATCATGACTGGTATTAGACCAAAATATAACAAGCAGCGCCCAAAGGCAATAGTTCCAGAAGCTGTCATCCAGTGGAGTCACTGACTTTGGATGGGAAATCTGTTTCTTTAGTTCTGGGGAAATGTGAAGACTGCTACAAGGCCACACTTCCTGAAGTTTCTTGCTTTTATGAATTCACTCGTGGGCCTCGGATTCAAAGAAGGGTCTCCTCAAGGAGCCACCACCTCTGTAATTGCAAAGGTGGTTCTAATTTCCAGCTTTGCAAAGCCAGGAGACAAGGGTTCAATACAGCGGGGATGATTAAGAGAATAAAAAGGTCCATAAGAAGAAGAAAGTTTCCTGTATACCACTTCCCCTGCCCCCTCCCCCGACCTCAACATACACATCCTCCCTCTGTTATAGAGATTGCATGTGGCGGGGGGGGGGGGGGGGGGGGGGGGATGAGATCTAGATGAGTACACCTATAATAGAAGAAAACCCATGAGTTTTTTAGCATGCCTTAGAGTCTCTATCTCTATTTATTAAAAATTAAAAATGACCCAAGAACAAGACCAAAGATCCTGTGGAATTTTCTAAATGCTGTGACTACTTTGCTTCTTCCCAAGGACACCCTGGCAAACCCAACAGTAAAAGGCTTTTTGAATAAGCAGTTTGGTGAAGAAGGCATTACTGCCGAAGCTGTGCTAAACTTCCTCTACAAAGGTGCTCCAGAGAGCCAGGCTGATGACATGGACAACTTCAGCTGGAGAGACATATTTAATGTCACGGATCGTGCCCTGCGCCTGGCTAATCAATACTTGGAGGTAAGAAACAGCAAGCCACCTAAGGGCTACACTGGGCCCCTTGAAGATAGCCCTGTGGATGGGACCAGAGACCTCTCAGCAAGTCACGTGGTTTATTATTAAAGGATACAACTCAGGGACAGCCACATGGAAGAGAGGCATAGGGCAAGATACGTGGGAAGGGGTGTGTTCACCAACCTGGAGGCTCCCAGAACCGCATCCTTTTGGATTGAGGTTCCAAGTCCATCCATCCAGAGGCTCCATTACATAGGTGTGATAGACTAAATCATTGGGCTTTGGTGATTGATTCAATCTCCAGCCTCTCTCCCCTCCCAGGAGTGGGGATGGTTGGCAGGGGATGGTAGTACTGAAATTTCCAACCCTCTAATCATCTGGTTTTCCTGGCAACCAGCCCCCCTTTCTTAGGTGCTTTCCTAAAGTCACCATTAACATAACAAAGACAACTTTCTCCTGCTCAACTCAGAGGAAGTTCTAAGGGCTTCAGGAGCTCTGTGCCTGGAGACAGGGATGAAAGCCAAATACATATTTCTCATTACAAATCACAGTGTCACACTCAGCTTTGTCTACTCTGTCTTGTGAATATCAATTCCACCTCTTGCTTTCCAGGTTCTCTGAGGCCCAGAGGCTTTGTCTTCTGCCCACCAGCCTGTTCGAACTGCTGGACTCCAGGGTCCAGTTTCTTTTGACTCAGGCATTTGTCCACAGTGACACCGGATCTACATTCCAAGCACACATCTGGCAGCATCATTTTCATGTTAAAATCTTAGTGACTCAGTCCCCAGAGAGCACAAGTCCTTCCAAACCTGCCCCGCCCACCTTCCCAGCCAGGGCTCACTCCCTGGCTTCGGCTCTGCTCTGGTCCTTTCTCCACCCTCCCCATACCCCAGCCTCTCCTGATTGCCCCCTTTGTGAATGCTGTTTGTCTGCCCCTTTATTAGGGTCTTTTTGCTTAAAAAAAAATAAAAAAAAGAGAGAGCGAGATAGGCTGATAAAACTTAGAAGCTCAGGGCATCTAGGAATTGATGCCACCACGAGGCCCTCCTGTCCTCCCATCTCGCCTTGCAGCTTGCCTCCACCCTCTCAGTCTCGGGCAGGTCCTCTTCTGTTAGTGACACGTCAGTGGCTTACAGCCCTCTGTGGTCATCTTTACACCACAAATTCTACAGGAAGTGGGAGTGGATTTCCCAGAGTGTAAGCATTACTGTTATGCAGTTCTCTGATTGGCCTGGCTGCTCTACCTGTCCTTTGGGACGGGGAGAGGGTGAGGACTGTGTGCTGTGATGGGGGTCTGGGTCAAATGCCCATCAGGAGAAAGGGAAGCAGAGTTAGCTTTACCTGCATCTCATGGACTGGGCAGGATTACTGTAAAGTGGGGAAGGGATTTTCCCTAAAAGAAGAAACGTAAGGCAGAAAAGCCTGAAATGGCATTTCCTTCCCCATCTGTTTAGCTCCCATTCGTTCATTCTTTGGGACTCAGCCCTCAAATGTCACTTCTGCTTCCACATAGGTTTAGCCATTCACTCCTCTGTGTTTCCCTGGCCTTCTCTTCACACGCTGTCCGTGTTAGATTTGAGTTACCTGTTAACATCTCCATTTCTGGCTGAATGACAAGACTGGAGTTACCCAGGGTCAGGGAGCACACCCTAAGTATTTCTGAATTCTCGACCTCAAATTCCCAGGGAACCTCTCCATCTAAGGGACTGTCACACCTGCCAAAGGGCCAGGTCAGGGCCAGGTCTGAGCCTCTTGTTAACTGGAAGCACTAGAAGGTAGAAGATGCTCTGGGCAACAGGAGAGGGAATTAAGGTGAGGGCCCCCAAGAGCAGGCCCCCTCCCCCAGACTCCTGGTCCCTGAGGGTAACTAAATAGTGAGGAAAAGCTGGACTTTATCTGCTTATCCTGGTACCACCGGAATTTCCCCAGACTGTGGGACCTTCCCTCTCAAACCATGGAAGGGACAGCAGAGGCTCCCTGAGTGGCCTTTCAGAATAAGCCAGTGTGACAGCAACAGCACCAAACTTCAGGTTACAAAGTGATTCCCAACTTGTCCAAAAGCAAGAATGACCTTGGGCGCCTTTTACAAAACAGATTCCTGGATACCTACTCAGATCAACGGACTCAGAATTCCAGGGACGAGGGCTGGGAATCTGTATACCTGCACACCTATTAGATTGGTGAGAACTTCAAATCCCCTTGGGTAATTACTCGGTTGACATCGCCCTCCTCTCCCAGTGCCTCTACCAGCTATGTCTCCGTGCCTGGCTATGCCCACCACCATCTACCGCTGTGGTTACAGTATTGGCAGAACTCTTGGAGGGGCACGGATAGAAGAGAGCTCCATTCCTTTATTCTCACAGAATGGAGTTCAGGGTTTTTCTCAATGTTTTGGTGAGGTACTCTCAGTAATAAATATATCACAAATAGGATTTATTTTTATTTGTCATCATTAAATGTCTGAATTTTAAACAGATTCTTGGACTGGGGGCTCATATCCATCAGCTCATTCAGCTTCAGATTCCAAGTAGCTTTTCCAGAACTGCTACCTTCACCGTGAAGCTCCATGAGATTTCCCAGTTCAAACTAGGCTTCTTCGGCAGTCTGGCTTTTCTAACAAAGACATCATGAAGCAAAGAAATAGATTGGCAAGCCTCCTCTCTGTCTTTTCCAGTGCTATCTGTAGCCAGGTCACTGACCACTTCTTTCAAGTCATTGGTCTGCACCTCTCAGGTCATGATTTCCATCGTCATCTTCCGGATTTGGAGGACCTGTTGACGCTAGCATAGGATGTCCTCCAAATCCGATTGTTGCATTTTTGGTAAAAGCAACACAGAATAGACAAAGCAAATAGCCATCAGTAGTCTTGACATCAACATGGGCTTCAGTCATGGTCTGCCATTTTTTTACCATAGAGCACATTTTGTCACAGGTAAGATCCATGCCATGGAAGTTAGGCCGGTTTTGCCCTGAACATCCTCAGTAATTAGCTTGAATTTTCTAAATGCAGCTTCATCATTCGGCAGATCAGCTAGGCTCACTTCAAAAACACAACCTTTGAGACCATCAGATGCGATTTTGTTTCCTTGCATCCTTGTGACCAGTGTTCTTCCAATACTTCTTACACTGAGCATAGATGGTGCTTTCATATCGCACCAATCTTACTTAGAAAATGGATCAACTACTTTCTTCTTGGATCCCTTTTAACACCTTTCATTAGGCACTTGTTCTTGCCAACCGCCATGGTGCTGCTTAGAAAGCTAAAAGGGGTAGTGATGAAGAATATTTCTTGCCTCGTCTGACTTGACATTTGCATGGTAACATAAAGGTCTTGTTTTCTTGAAGCATTATTTTTTTCTGGGTAGCTTGTGCTTCATGTAGAACCAGACACCCAACAGAAACTTTAAGAATTCAGCCTCTGGTTCCAGACTGCCTGGGTATAAATCCCTGCTAGTTGTGCCTCAGCTTCCCCATCTATGAAATGGGGATATTAGTAGTTCTTACCTAGTAGGCTTGCTATGAGAATTGAATTAATTCATGGCAAGCACCTGGAACAGTTCCTGGCATATAATAAGCACTTAGTAAATATTATCTTTTAAACAAAATACAAACAAAAAATACTGCTAAGGAGAAGGGAAGTGGCATTGGTGAAATCAGGTCCAGCCACTGAGCCACCCCTGCTCCTCCTCTGGGGATTACAAAACTGCTAATTACACCCAGCCTCAACCACCAAGCTTCCTGAGGGCTTTGTAATCCAATTAGCCTACGGAAGAGCTCCTAGGCAAAGGCCAGGTGGCCACAGGTCAGTGGCCTCCCCAGAGGTCCCTAAGAGGGGTTTTGATGGTGCAGAAGCTCAGTGGGTGATTGTGAAGAGGTTTCTGATCTTCCTGCCTGTGGGGAGAGGGAGGGGGAAAGCCAGGAGGGAAGGACCTGGAAGGAGAAAGCAGGAGGGGGAATGTGCAGTGAGGGAGAAACTGACCGTTGCGATTGGTCCTGGGTTTTCCTGCTGTTGTTCTTGTGTTCTGGGAAGTCCGGAGGAACCATAGAGACCCCCAGCTCCCATTCTGAGGGTCTCTCTGGGACAGGGTGGTAAGCGTGTTCCTTCACAGACTGTTTACAGCTTGGCTGAGGCTTTCCTTGTCAGGAATGTGACTGGTACTAAAGAGCTGTGAGAACTTCCTGGGCCAGCCTCTAAGCTTACTTCCAAAAAAAAAAAAAAAAAAGATCCCTTAAGAGAAATTAAGCAAAAAACAATTTTAAAAATGAAAATTTTGACAATCTAGGTCGGTGGGCACTCAGATATGACCCTGAACAGTAGAACTGAACTAAGAGCAGAGACCTTTAAGCCTTTTACTATTATGGGGAAGGGAGCGCGATCCAGCAGGTTTTTCTCTTCAGCTAATAGAAAGGCTCCCTTCCTTTCTGCTTAGGGCGAGGTCTCAGCTTCTGGACATTCTACTGAGTGGCCTGGAGTGTGTCCCATTCCCCAGGAGCCGCCTTGCTCCTGGGGAGCAAGCATGCGATGTTAGGCTTCAGCTTACAGATGACTCTCACCCATCCAGTGAGGGCAAGTGGGCCTGGACCTCTGCCTCTTATGAGCTGCGTCACTCTAAGAAAGTCACTTACTTACCTTCTAAGGCTTAACTGTCTTACCTATATGTCTAGAGAGTAACACAATGAACCTTATAGGGTTGTTGCTGACAAAGGAGAGAAATGTGCAGAGCACTCAGAACACCGATGCCGTTGGCTAGTTAGGCACGAGTGTGAATTCTCCGCCCTTGAGTTCATCGTCCGTTAGGTGGGGCGGGGTGGGGGTGATGGCGTCTTCTCAGGTAGCTGTGAGGATGAAACAGGAGAGGGCTGGGCGCATAGCAGAAACTTTTTATGCGTGGCAGCTCTTGCTGTGAGCCACATGAATGTCTACCTCTGAACCACAGACCACATAAGGAATGTACCTTTTTCTCAGATTCCAAACTCGGTGTAAACATTACCCAGGGACTGTGAAGCTATTCTTCATACTAACTTTAGTGAATTGGCTCAGAATCAGGAATGTCAGGCTGTTCCTGCAGCACAGCAGGCTGGCCCTGGGCACATCCTGGCACTTCTGCCGAGATGGCCCAGTGGCTCCGGAACTTTTCTTGTTCTCAGTTGGGGGTTTCTATGACCTCATTCATCCTATAACCATATTTTATCTTCCCCATGATGCCCTGCCCTCAGCGGATGGGAGGGGGTGACAACAAATTAATTAAAGGCCAACTTCCTGGTCAGCAGGTGCGCAGTGGACCAGGGAAAGGGGCAATAATTTTGGGAGCCTCGCATCTCAAGCACATGGAGAGATACATTTCTACAGGCCTTCTGGTCCCGCTGTTGGCCACATCTAAGGGGACTTACTTCATTTAGGTCAGCATCTTAGACTAATATGTTTCTGCTTTTATGGTCGTAATTTACGTGTCTTATTCACATATTTTTTCTTCTGGAGAAAAGCACAGTTAGAGAAATTAATAATTTATTCCTCTGATTACCCTTTAGTTAAAACAAACATATACAGTCCTCCCCTTTGATTTCTTTGTTTAGGGAAAGGTTAGGCCTGGCACAGATGAAACACTATTTATAGAGTTCACAGTGTATTTTAATTTCATAGTATATTTGAATTTCAGATCTTGAATGTCACATCAGGAAGCTGAATTCAGCCCAACTTTAATATGAAAATACCTCTAAGCAATGTGGAAAACTGTACGTCAACCAGTTCCAACTACCTGTCCCTAAACCTTGAAAAAAACATGCATTCATTAATTGCCTCTTCCTCTGCTGTCAACACGGCCACTACAGGTGCATAACTCTTTCTGTCTGCGTGGCGGCGACCTTGTTGATGGATTGGCAGCATGGGGCTTTGTTGGGCTGCCTTTCCTCTGTACCTCGCACGCTGTTGGCCACAAGCCACCACCACCCAACCGGATTGTGCTCAGGGGCAAATTTTTCAAGCTAACCTAAGAAAAATATGATTAGGAAGATAAAGCTACTGATTCTGTAACAGAATTTAGAGACGAGTGTATAGATGTTCGCAGAATATCTGTCCTATTGCTTTCTTCTGTTGATTCATTAACTCCAAAATGTGCATTGGGAGGCTGGGTGAGGTTGCAAGAGAGGGAGGAAGGGTACAGACGTGTGTACCAAGAGGGCAATACTATTTCAAGAGTCATGAACTGGATCACAAGCAACTAACTCATGGCCAGTGACCTTATTTCACGCTTCATCAGTCTCTCAGAAACAGAACTGGGCTGACGAAGGAGAACACAGGTTGGAGGTAGCCTGCACTCATGGGTGGAGGCGAGGGGCTTGTACTTGTGTCTGGGGAACTTTTATACGTCATCTTCTACACCACTCTTAACTACCTGCCCAGCAGGCATGATCACTGTCATTTTATAGAATTAAAAAACTGGCATTCCTGACATGCCACAGCAGATAAGCGGGAATCCGGAATTCCAATCCAGACCTGCCTGACTCTGATAAGGATGTTCTTTCTCCTATATTATGAGGGACACATGAATATGAGTAAGGGTTCGGTAAGAATTGTTTGGGTAAATTATATAATGAGTCAGATGAAGGCACCAATTATTTTATAATATTGAGGATAACAGACACTATTCTGAGTGGGTCTTTTCTGCTTGAAAATACCTAGGTTTATAGCAGAAAACCAAAAAGGTTTGAGCTCATTCCATCATTCATATATTTGCATCTATTGAACTCCCTACATCTGAATAAACAAAATCCACCCCTGAGCCCCAGAAGCTCACATTCTATGGGGAGAGAGAAGCATGTGATTAGATAATGTCACAGCAATGGAATCTCAAAGAATGGCCAGAACAATAATTCAGTCCGATGGCATAGAAGCAGGTTGCACAACTCCAAATTCAAAATGTCACAAGTCCTCCGAGGATTGCCAATTCTTCCTCCCAGTTATCTCTGAAATCCCTCCTCTCCCTCTCCACACATGGCTTCTGTTTAGAGGCCCGGGCCATCTGTGTTAGCTAGTCTGGGGCCTCCAGTCTCTCGATCCTTCCATTCAGTTCCCACATTGCCTCCAGTGAGAACCTTCTAAAACCCTAGCCTCGCCATGGTGTGCCTGCCTAAAGCTACTCAGGGCCCCCTTATTGCCATAATGGTGAAGCCCACGGTGCCCTGGCCCCCTCATGCCTCTTCCACGTTACATGGGATGGACAGCGTACTGAGTAGCTGACTCCTCACTGTCTCAGTACCCACACCCCTCTCCGGGACCCAGCTCCTGTGTTTCAGGGCTTTTGTGTCCTGAAACCATATTCCCGCCATCGTACCCCTCCCCACACCCATAAACCCAAATCCCTTAAGGTTCCAAACTGTCTTATTATTATTTTTTTAATCCTCACCTAAGGATATGTTTATTGATTTTAGAGCCAGAGAAAGGGTATGAGAGAGTAAGAGAGAGAGAAAGAGAACATCGATTGGTCGCCTCCCCTACATGCCCTGACCAGGGATTGAACCCACAACCTAGGTATGTGCCCTGACCAGGAGTTGAACCTGCAACCTTTTGGTGTACAGGACAATGCTCCAACCAACTGAACCACTTGGCCAGGGCTTATTTATCTTTCAATTTCCCAATTTACCTCAGCGAAGCTGCCATGGCATAAAGTAGACGTTCATTAATGCCAAATTAAACTGAAAATACATATAAAGCTGGGCCTTGAAAATTGAATTTGCTGGCTAAGCAAGGCAGAAAGACAATCTCGGGCAGAACGAAGACCATTAGCAAAGTATAGAGGAAGAACCCACAAGACAAGTTCAAGAGAAGCGGATAGTCTGGATAGGGGTGTGGCTGTACATTGGGGGTGGTTGGGCATGGGGAGCAGCAGCAGTGTCCGGAGATGGGACTAGACAGGTCAGCTGGCCTGGTCTGTGAGCAGCTTCATCCTGTAGGGGATAGGACGTCATCTCCGGCACTTATTTATGGGCTCTGCGAGTCAGGACCACAGCGGTGTCTCACTGCCTGAGAAACAAGGGTGACACCGGGGCTGCAGTTCAGCGGTGCTCACCCAGGTGGGTGAACCGGAATACACTCAGACTGGTCAGTGACCAGCTCTGTTGACCACTCAACATTTTAAACATGGTAATACCCACCTCCCAGAGTTATCAGGATGATTAAACATGAAAGCTTTGAGAGCTCAAGTCCCCTGCAGTTGTCAACCAGGTTATTGATCATTTTCCCTGGGACCCAACTAAATAGCAAGCATTACCTGGTGGCTTTCCCCCAGTGTGAGGCTTCCTGCTCCAACTCGGCCTTTGTATTTGCTCCACTATTGTATTTATTTGTTTTAGAAACAGGCATTTTTTAACATCGGTGCATTTCCTGTCCCTTTGTTTTCCAGTCATGGTGCATTTCCTCAGTCTTTGTGGTTGACCATTTCAGAGGTCTGTTCACCAGCCCAGTGTGTTGGATGAAATTTATTGCACTGCCTTGGCCTCTGTCTCACCATCCAACCAAGCACACAGCCCAAAGCTATGTTAGCCCTTGGCTTTTTCCAGGCGGTGCAAAATGAATCTTAAGGGTAACAGTCTAGATCTGCCAGGAAATCCATTCTGGGATGTTTGCCCACGCCCATTGGCATTTTTCAAAAGGAACCCCAGTTGTCTACATTAACACCAGCAGGACCACTTTGGGCCTCCACTGGCATCCATCAGCCGCTTTGTGCTCAGCCTGAGTTGGAAATTAAAGACGTTAAGAGGCAGGATGATAGAGCCAACATCTCTAAGTGGGGGTGCCTCCCTTATTCATGAAGGCAGTGCCTCCCTTATCCCTGAAGACTCACCCCCCCTGCAAGTCCTGGGTGTATTAGGGGGTGTACAAAATATGTTGGCACAGGGTGCCTGTCCCCTTTGACTATCAAGTTCAAACAGAAAGGTTTTGTTTCTTTTCTTCCACTGGACAATGTTTCCCACTTAATAAATCATTTAATTTATCTATTACTTAATGTGTTTGAGTTAGAGTCGGAGAGGTCACAGCCGAAGAGGGAGCCTGCTGCTACTGCAGCTTCTCCTCCCGAGGTGGTGTTTGATTTAGCTGTGTAAACAGATGACTGCACTCTGCAGAGGTCTTGAGCACAGCTGCCTGCCCTGGAGAGAGCTCCGGCCTCTTCCGCCAGGATGAACTCTGCTTCCTGGGGACTTGCAGCAAAACAGCCGAATCATAGGACTTGCGTGGACATCAAAGAGTGGCGGCCCTGCCACCTGGATTTTGCTACAGCAGTTGGGAACTGAAGGAGACACAGAAACCCTTTTAGGGCATTGTAGGGCTGAGATGCTGAACTCCTGGTTGCAAAATTTGCCCAGATTCTGCCTCTGAGACCATAAGACACTGCCTCTTTATTCACTGACAATGCCCTTTGAATTCTTCTCCTAGTAGTAGTGCTATCTTTATATTCGCTCCTTACACTGGCCGGTCCTTATTCTATCTCATTCTTCCCTACCACCCATAATTGCACAATTTCTGTTTGTGTAGAGCCAAATAGCTTTTAAGATTTTATTTATATATTTTTAGAGAGAGGGGAGTGGAGGGAGAAAGAGAGGGAGGGAAACATTAGTTGCGTCTCACAGCACCCCAGCTGGGGACATGACCACCCAGGCACGTGCCTGGACCAGGAATCAAGCTGGCAACCTTTTGGTCCACAGACCGGTGCTCAACGCACTGAGCCACACCAACCAGGGCCTGGACAGCTTTCATAGATAGTCTCTCCATGGCCTCAGCCTCAGTAGGATCTACTATATTTCTTTCTTTAAAAATTTGTTTATTGTTGTTCAGTTACAGTTGTGTCTATTGTTCCCCCATTACTGTCCCCTGCCCTACCCACCCCCACCTTCCATATTCAGTCCTTCCCCCGTCATTGTCTTTGTCCATAGGTCCTTTATACATGTTCCTTGATGACCCTTCCCTTTCTTTCCTCCTATATCCCCCTCCCCGCTCCCCTCTGGTTACTGTCAGTTTGTTCTCTATTTCCGTGTCTCTGATTCTATTCTGCTTGCTTGTTTGTTTTGTTAATTAGGTTCCACTTATAGGTGAGATCACATGGTATTTGTCTTTCAGCATCTGGCTTATTTCACTTAGCATAATGCCCTCCACTTCCATCCATGCTGTTGCAAAGGGTAGGGGCTCCTTCTTTCTTTCTGCTGTGTAGAATTCCATTGTGTAAATGTACCACAGTTTTTTGATCCACTCACTTACTGATGGACACTTAGCCTGTTTCCAGCACTTGGCTATTGTAAATAATGCTGTTATGAACATAGGGGTGTATAGGTTCTTTTGAATTGGTGTTTCAGGATTCTTAGGGTATAATCCCAGCAGTGGAATTGCTGGGTCAAAAGGCGAACCTATTATATTTCAACTTACAAGCTAATGAGACCAGAGCAAATATGTATGTAGAAATTAATGGCCTTGGCCAACAGTTTAGTCATTAATCTTTGCCTCCCCAAAACACTTGTGTACACACTCACATAAATAGACAGGCTCATTAGCCAAGATTTTAACTTCGGAGACCAGAGCAAATACCAACAGAGAATGAGGCAGGTGGCCTCGATGTAAGAATTCAAGGGTATAGCATGAGTTATACCTCAGAGGACGGTGCACGGACTTCTGACTAATGTCCAGAGCTGCTTTCACAATTGCTCAGCCTTGACCTCAGGAAGATTTGGTGCAAATGATATTCAAAATTAACTTCATCACACCTTCCTATGGGTAGAATTGTCTGAGTTTCACCTAATGGCTAGTGAGCAGCCAGTGAGCAGCAATGGGTTAGGACCCACCTCCACCCCTCCCTCGTTGCTCGGGTGGGGTGTGGGGCTTTGGCTTCTGTCCACAACGTTGTTCCGCCCAGATGAGGTGCTGTGGTCAGTTCAGGACTGGTTGTATTCCCAGACGTATTGTTTAAAGAAAATAACTGCCTTCCTCCCCGGATAGACAGCTGTCATGAGTGAAAAGCACTCTGGCAGGGGCTTAAAATCCACTAGACTCTGTTGACTTTTAAGATATTTTTCAAAAAGAGTAATAAAAATGGCATTTATTGAGACAATTTAACTGTGCGGCTGACTGGACTATCCAGAGGAGGTTCGTTGTGACCCATTGTGCCTCGCTGAGTGAACTGGGAGGGACCGTGGTAACTGACTTCCTAAGGTGGCCGTGTGGCTTCAGAGCATTAATACAAGCAAAGCCCTTGGGCCGGTTTGGGGCATGTAGTAAGGATAAGCATCAGCTTTTATTCTCACCAGGAGGCGCTGGCTGGCCCTTCACACACACTGCCACGCAGTCCTCAGAACACGGTTCTGAGGTAGGGCGAATCTTGGTCCTACACAGGGAAATGAGGCCACGCAGGTAGGAAACAACAGGGTGGGGACGGTTTTCGGGGCCATTTGTCTCTTAAACACTGCGTTACACCACTTTCCAAGATGAGGAGATAATCCAACTTTAAAAATGGGTCAGACGTGTTTCAGGGTAGAAATGAGTGTTTGCATACCTTTTAAGTTTTGTTTTTCCAGAGTATCAGGGTACCGATCGAGGGGGACAGAGCAGGAAACAGGACTACATCAGCTGCCTGATAAAACAGCCGGGTTGGAGCCCAAGTCACCGCAGGACCCAGCAATGTCACTGCAAACATCAGCTGCTTGAAAGTGCATTTGTCTTTATTGGGTTTTGTTGTCGTTGTTGTTTTTCTGTTTTGCTTCACTGAGAGTTGAGCTCTCGTTAACATCATAGCAAAAACTCGCTTTTCACTGATTTCTTATAGTTTACCATATAAATTTTGGGTGAACAGGATTATTTTCAAAACACAGTAGTGAAGCTATATTTCTTACAGCATTCAGGACTTCTAAACTGAGTTCAATTCAGTAAACACTTATGGAGTCCCTCTCATGAGAAGATGCTGTCCCAGAGACCACAGTGAGCAAGGCAGGGCCCCTGATCTCGAGGAACTTACTGCATCTGGAGCTGTGCTGACCTGTGCAGTAACCAGAGCCACAGGCAGCTTTTTAAAAAAAAATGGTTTTTTTTTAATTTATTGCCCTTGGCTGGTGTGGCTCAGTGGATTGACTGCTGGCCTGCCAACTGAAAAGTTGCCAGTCTGAGTCCTGGTCAGGGCGCATGCCTGGGTTGCGGGCCAGGTCCCCCGTCAGGGCATGGGTGAGAGGCAACTGATTGATGTTCCTCTCACACATCGATGTTTCTCTCCCTCCTTTTCTCCCTCCCTTTCCTCTCTCTAACAATAAACAAAGTCTTTTAAAAACTTTTTTTATTTATTGATTTTAGACAGAAGGAAGGAAGGGAAGGACAGAGAGAGAAAAACATTGATTTGTTGTCCCACTTATTTATGCATTCCTTGGTTGCTTCTTGTACATGTGCCCTGACCAGGGATCGAACCCACAACCACGGTGCATCGAGATGACACTCCAACCAACAGAGTCCCCAGCTGGGACTTTTTACATTTAAATTAATTAAAGTGAAAAATTCAGTGCCTCAGATGCACTAGTCACATTTCAAGTGCTCAATGGCCAGATGTGGTTACTGGCTCCCGTACGGGGTAGGGCATCAATATAGAGCATTTCTACATTCCAGAAAGTTCTACTGCTCAGTTCTGTCTAGGTCAAGAGATCTTCCAGCTCAGAAACTATGCTGCCCGGACTTTGTGGTTGGAGTGTGGCTTACCTTAGAGCAATGTGCGGGGAACAGCACCACCCTCAGCCTCGACACGAAGACGTGGATTCAGATTCTGCTTCTGACCTACATTGACCTTGAGCAAAACCCTTTACCCCTCACCTCTCCAATGCCAGTTCCCTCACAGGTACATCAAGGACATGAGACCACAAGATTTCTACAACTCCTTCTGTCCAAATATCCTGGGAGGCTATGAGTGAACTGGTAGAACATTGTGTGGTGTGTGTGTGCCACAGCTAAAAGAAACTACAAAGAAAACGTCCATCTCCCAAAATAATTTTGTTTTCATTTTAGAAATATTTTTTGCAGATTTATTCTAATTTCTATTCTAAAATTTTATATATGCAGTCCTAAACTTGCCAAACTGATTTTTTAAATGAGATTATTTTATAATTTATCTTTGTAGAATGTCAAGGTCTCCCTAAAAGAGGCTTAACTTTATTTTTTTAAATACACCCTGACAGTTCCGCTTCTATGGCTCCTCGCCCAAGCAGCAGACTGCCAATTCTCTGTATTATTGAGGGAGCTTGGCCTTGGGCTGCTATGCGCGTCTGCATATCAGATCTCCCCTTACCCCAGCAAAACCATCAAGTAGCAAGCCCCACATTATTTCTATCTAGAAAAAGTGAGCATTTACTGAGGACTTTCTATGTCATGAGGTACTTAAGTTCTTCATCTCACTTAAGGACTGGGCGACGCTAGGCTGAGCAACGCTTGTTTACAAAGAATAGCTCGCTAAAGAAAAATTTTCATTTCCCTTAACTCTATGATGTGTGCCTACACTTGCTGGTATTTCTTAAAGAAATACCAATTCTATTTCATTTTTTAAAAACCATTTTCTTATTGTGGTGTCCCTTAAGCCTTAGACCTCTCGATTTTCTCCTGTACCTGTATTCCTTGTTCCTGTATCAGCTGGAGAGCTAATAGCATCTTTGTTTTCTTCCTTTTTATCTAGAAGACTGAGAACATTACAGGAACCCGCTCCCGGGATGTGGAGGCTGGGTGGGACATTCAGTTCAGAAGGCCCAAGGAGCGTTGATTTTCAGTACCTTGTTGTTCAAATCCAGCTCCTCAGTCAAGAGTTCGGGTTCACCCTCTGATGCCCTGGGTGGGATTCAATGGTGAGGGGTTTTTGGTCAATGAGTTCGGTTTGCCTGCTTCTTCCCAGTGCAGCAGGAGCTTGGGTCTCTGGTCAGGTCCTTAGGATCAGTCCACTTGTCTCACTTCTTCATTTTTCCTGGTAATTGTTGTGGAAACCACTGCACTGGAGTTTGATGCCTACTCTACCACTTTGGAGAAGTTACTCAGCCTCTATGAGCCTAAGTTTCCTGGACTGTAAAGTGAGGATAAGTGAGAACTGCTCTCCTACTTTCCCAGCTGGTCACGAGCCTGTGGAGGGCCTGTGGACCCGGTAATACCTGTGGCTCCTGATGTGGAGGGAAGAAGTCTAGTCCTGGAGTTGGAGAGGGGGAGGGAATCCAGGGCTTGCCATGTTCCAGCTGTCTGACCTCTGGCAGGTCTCCTGTGTACAGTTTCTCTTAGTAAAATGAGGATTCCAGGTAACTCAGGCTCTGTGAGAATGAACTTGTTCCTTTAAGCCTGCCTTACGTCAACAGCCTCCTAACCACTCTTCCTGCTTCCTCCTTTCCCCCACCAGCGATCTTTTGGAAACGGGATCTGATCCCATATGTTTTGTCCCTGCTTAAAGCCCTGCAGTGGCTCCTTGGGGCTTTTAAGGTTTGTCTGGAACATTCCTGGTTTTAACTTAGAGAACCTCATGTCCCAGGAAACCCCTCTGTAAGTTGGTCCCACTCTAGAGTCTGGCAGAGCAACTGATCTGGTTCCTACCCACCCTCCTAGTGCTCATCTCTCGCCATATATCATCTCTCTTTGCCTACGTAATTCCATGCACGCTGGAATGACTGGAGAGTGTTTGACAAAATGCTGATGCCCAGGCCTTCCTCTTGAGAACCTGATTTCTTTGTTTAGAGTGGGGCCTGAGTGTGGGTATCTTTTTAAAACTCGTCAGTGGCTCTAAGTCTCAGCCAAGGATAAGGGTCACTGCTCTGTTCCTCTGGATCTCCAGACACCCCGTGTGTGGTTGCCTGTGCTAAGCAGGTTGCCTTTCCCGGCCTTCCTCCCGCAGGCCACTTCCTGCTCATCTTCTTCCTACTCAGGAGTCTCTTTCTCCAGGCAGCCTTCCCAGAGCTCTCCAGGGAGACTTAGCTACCTCCCTCTGCTGGGCTCCCAGACTCCCCTGGGCTTGCTTTCATCAGAACCTGATCATTCTGCGTTACAATTGTTAGTTTACTCCAACCATCTCCCTTATTAAGGCTTGGGTTTCCTTCAGGAAGAGATTTTATCTTTTCTTCTTGTATCCCTGGAGCCAAGCCGGCTCTGGCACACTGCGGGCTCTCAGTAAGTATTCTGAGAACCTATTGATCAAGACAAGGTCATCTGACCTCTTGTGAGTTACATTATAAGAAAGAAACATCAATACAATAACCCAAGTGCATTATAAGGAAGAAGGGGTAAAGGAAAAAACAGATCCAAGTAAATACTTTAACAAATTTATGAACGACCCCTAATAATCAAATTAAAAGAAATTCTTAGTTTTGCTTTTTTGGGGGTAATGATTTTTTTCTGTTCCAGGGAGAAAAAAAAGATATGTTAGGAAATTCCTCCATTACCAGCATTACCTGTCACAAAGTGGTATTGGAAATGATTCTCTGACGGACTCATTTTGGCCCTCTGTTATTTTTTTTCTTCCTCCTTTTCCTCAGCTGGCCATTCTTGCGTGTTTGCAGAGAGGCAGGAAGGTTCACTGTTTCTGTCTTTAAAACTCTTTCATCGGCAGGCTTTCTGATCTTCAAAGCAGCCTGTATTCAGTGTGACCCCACTCCCTCGACTCCCCATGCTGGGGAGTGAGAGCTGGGAGTATTGTTGTCATTTTGACAGCTTGCGTATTTGGACAGCCTTGGATGGCCGGAGAGTACAGACCTCACTAAATCTGCAGGATTTAAAGCAAGTCAGCATTTCCTAGCCCTCTTCCACCCCTCAATCTAGACACATTGAAAAATTGACACCAGACTCCAGAGTTAAGCAAACAGTAAGTTTATAGGTCCCCTTGCATTTGACCCACCCCCTGGGGGCACCAGCCCTTATTCTCTCTGCCCTTTATTTCAACTGAGTCTGTGCAGTTGGTGTTCCTCCAACTCTCTCAACCTTTGTGATTATCTGTAGTGCTTAATCCTGGACAAGTTTGAAAGCTACGATGATGAAAATCAGCTCACCAAACGAGCCCTGTCTCTGCTGGAGGAAAACAGGTTCTGGGCTGGCGTGGTGTTCCTGGACATGTATCCCTGGACCAGCTCCCCGCCACCCCATGTGAAGTACAAGATCCGGATGGATATAGACGTGGTGGAGAAAACCAATAAGATCAAAGACAGGTGATCTTTCAGGCAATCACAGAAAGCCCTGGGCATCCCGAGGGATATATGAGGCTAAGAGAGGGGCAGGAGTCACTTGGAAAGACAGAGAAACACTTTGGTATCAAAGAACTAAACTAACCAGTTGGTGGGACCAGGAGAACTCAGCTACCTTATCTTCATATCCCCAACTCGGCACCTCTCCTTGGCTGGCCTTTGTGCAACTTGGAGAGAGAAACCTCTAGGAACTGAATTATTTTCCTATAAAGATCCTGCAATTGGGATTTCTACAAAGTCACTGAGAAATTACATTTGGTACAGAGTAAGGGAATGAGACTGGACGCAATCTCCAAATCAATGAAGTTAAATGAGAGGAAATAAGAAATTTCAAAAAGCTCAAAGTAGAGCCCTTGAATGAAAGCAGTCACAAGTCATGTTGTGGCTAATAGTCATAACTGAGATCTAAATTATGAACCAGAAAATAGAATTGGATGGCTTGGGAAAGATTAGGGGAAATAGTCCAAGAGCAAGTTCCGAGTCACCTTGTGCTTGTGAAGTCTGCACGAGTGGTCCGTTCCCACTCCCATCTTTCATCCCTCCTTGCCTCCGGTTTTTCCTTAGGTACTGGGATTCTGGTCCCAGAGCCGATCCTGTGGAAGATTTCCGATACATCTGGGGAGGGTTTGCCTATCTGCAGGACATGATTGAACAGGGCATCACGAGGAGTCAGGCCCAGGCTGAGGTTCCGGTTGGAATCTACCTGCAGCAGATGCCTTACCCGTGCTTCGTGGATGACTCGTGAGTGGGAGCCTCCAGTCCCGCTCCTGGACAAGCTAATCAGGTCGTTAGGTGGGGTGGGGTGCTCCCCAGGCTTCAGTCTCTTTGGAGAGAAACTCTGGGGTCTGGGGCCAGCTCAGAGAGAATGGAGCTTTGACTGAGGAGTTTACCTCTCCAGGCAGGGCCAGATGGACAAGTGGAGTGGCAGGGAGAAAGGAGCTGGTGTTGTGGGTGGAAAAGGGAAGGTAAAAATTAAATCAAGAGAAGTGAGATTGAGGGAGGGGAGAAAGGCGTTTAAAATTTCCACTACATAGTATGTTTGGTATGTGGAAGGGCTCTGGTCAGAGTGTTTGCCCAATGACTGCCAGATCAACAAATGAGGACTCTGCGTTGCAAGCAGGTCCGGTTCCTAGGAGCTTTGGAATAATGCAGCTCTTTCTCTAATTAGCATTCCCATGATGTATGCTTAATGAAAGGTAGAGGAATGTGTTGGATGAGCTCAGGTCCTGTATATTCGTTGGCCAGTAACAAGCTAAGCAAATGGCCTAGTGTTTTCTGACCATGCACCTGGGGGATGGTAAGGACAGGGCCAGAGAGACAGAGAGAGCTGGGAGGGCTGATTTCCCATGGTAAATGGGGACAGAAATACTCCCAGGACAGAGGCAGAGACCTACAGCTGGCTTAGGGATTCAACTCCTACAAAAAATTGGGAAGGTCACCACAGTGTACAAGTGTGTCCACGGGGTTCAGGGAGGAGAGAGACATGCACAGCCTGAAGAAAAGAAGAGTCAAATTGCCAGCAAGGCAATAAAATAAAGCCAGTATGGGTACAGGAAACCCTCTTTCAACATCATAATCCAATCCATTCTTCTTCCTTGGCTCTACAGGAGACTAAAGAGATAACAGTGGCCATTCTGTAGTCAGCTTGGGTTTGGACAATAGTCAGAGATGGAAAGTGGAGCCAGGGGCAAAAGTCCAGTTCCACTTTTAGGATCAGAATAGGAGTGTCTGGCAGGGAAGTGGGGTAGAGTGAGGAGATAAGTAAGGACGCTGGGCATTCAGTGTGTGAGAGCCCTCTGTTGGCAGGCCCTAGAAGTGCAGGCTTTATGAGTTCATAGTTCTCTCCCTAGGGCCATCTTGAGCGAAGCCCTCCCATGCTGTAATTGGCCCCTTCCTGTGACACCCAGCAATATTCAATAGATAATTCTAAGGGATTTACTGACATAACAAGCACATGAAAAACGTGTGTGAAGTTCACAATAAAGTACTTCTAGATGATCAAATCTACCCTGCTTGCTGGAATGGGTATTCATAGATTTACTCCACAGGTTCATGGCTGAGGGAGTCAGTGGCTATGAAATCACTGATTTATTAATGGCCATCTGAAAGTGCCGCACTGCTTAGTTATTTTGTGCCTCTTCCTGCATGACTGGGGTTTGATCCTCCAGGGTAAATAGTGCCGCCCCGCTTGGGGAGCCCAAGTATGGATCTCATCACCACCAGTTCTCTTTGTGGTCCACATCCTTGGGCTTCAGTGTCGATCGACACATATCTGCCTACTCTGGTCACATGCCACATCATCTAGTCTGCAGTCCTTTCCTGCGAGATCTTACAAGGAAGAGTATACTGTGTGACACACATAGTACGAGTTTATTTACACATTTTACTTACAGAGCATTCATCTGGGCTAACCAAAAAACTACCACCTTGCTCTAAAGAAAATGTGATCCATCAGGAAAAGTGCGGTGTATTAAAAGATTCAAGCCCATTGGATGCCCAGTGGAGAGTTTCCCACCCTTCCCTTCACCAGGGCCTTGTTCTCAACACATGCATTCAATAAACATTTACTCCACCTCTACCAGATACAGGGAATTCTACTATTCTGCTTCTCTCCTCCCGTTTCAGTTTCATGGTCATCCTGAACCGCTGTTTCCCTATCTTCATGGTGCTGGCCTGGGTCTATTCTGTTTCCATGACTGTAAAGAGCATCGTCTTGGAGAAGGAGTTGAGACTGAAGGAAACCTTGAAAAATCAGGGTGTCTCCAACACAGTGATCTGGTGTACATGGTTCCTGGACAGCTTCTCTATCATGTCAATGAGCATCTTCCTTCTGACAATATTCATCACGGTAAGCCAGATGGAGAAGACCCAGAAAATCTTGAATAGTTTGTTCCTCCTACCTTTCCTGCTGTTAATGAACTTGTCTCTAGATTAGTCATCTGACCACTAAGGATAGCATGACATGTAACTGCCCAGGCATTTCAGCTAAGTCTTACCCAAGAAGCCACTGTATCATAGCATATTCCCTGCTCCTACTTCCTGCCCAGGGAGCCATGGTCTACATAGATTACTAGCCCCTTTTCACGGACTGTCTGGAGAAGCTGCTATTTGCAGGGTACAGCACAGGGTGATTCTACATGCAAAGTATTCTCTCTTTCAAAACACCGAAGAAATAAATTACAAGCAGTGCTTTCTTGGGATTCCTGTCCCAGCCACCAGCTGGAGTGGGAATGTGGAGAGCCTTTTCAGTGTATTAGATGAAGAGACCTGGACTGTTTATCGTCTTCACGGTCACACCACCCATGCTACCTGCAGAATCTTTAAGACCTGTTCCAAAGGATGGAATTTGGAGTCTATCCTTTCCCAGTGGTAGGAGTTTTTATAGCCCCAGACAGCATGCAGAGGTCCATCCTCTGCAAACTTGCAGCTCTCTCACAAGCTAGACTTGGAAATAAAATACTAATTTATTATCTCACAATTATTTTGTATTATTTCATACTGCTATCCTTCATTTTGAGTTCATCCAGAGTAGATGATTTTTTTGTACATGTTAAATGATAAGGACATAAATTTAGGTAGTTTTTGGTATTTATTTGGTAAGATTTGGTATAAGTTTCAGACCTCAGGCTTTGCAGGCTCCTGATATAGTGTCACCAAGCTTGTTCTGCCTCTTTACCATCATCATATTCAGTGACCCTTTGCGCCAGGCAGTGTGTGTGCTGACCCACAGACTCTGGCTGGGTGGTGCCATCCATGCTGGGCCATACCTGGTAACCACCTGACTCGGAAATGTTCAATTAAATATCCTGTATGACCAGCACATACCCATTTAAACTAAACCCTGCCCCTTCTCTTTGCAGTAAAATGTACTAGATCTGAGGGGTTTTGATTTCAGTGTTGCACTGAGATCCAGTGAGCTGTGGTCTTAGCCAAACCCTGTGCTAGAGAGCTATCAAAACCAGTGCTGATGTAGAGGTCATTCTTTTTTTTTTTTTTTAAGATTTTATTTATTTAATTTTAGACAGAGGGGAAGGGAGGGAGAAAGACAGGGAGAGAAACAGCAATGTGTGGTTGCCTCTTGCATACCAAATGGGGACCTGGCCTGCAACCCAGGCACATGCCCAGACTGGGAATTGAACCAGCAATCCTTTGATTCACAGGCCAGTACTCAATCCACTGAGCCACACTAGCCATGGCTTGATGTAGAGGTCATTCTGCTCAACACGACCCAACCCAGATGTGGCTTTAAATATGCAAAGGATCCCAGAGCTTCACAGAGATGAGGGAGAAGCTGAGCACCTTGTTTGCCTCTAGGGGTTCCCTTGTTCCTTCTCATCCTTCAGTCTGTTCCTTTCCCCACTACCAAGACATCTGTGTCCTCAGAACTAAAGGATTTGAAATGCACAGCATCTGATTTACACAAAATGCATAAACCTGCATGACATCATGCAATGGCCATTGACTTGTTGCTGGTAATTGACCTCGAGATCTGCCTTCCTAAGAATGAGCACAGGAACTTCAAAGCATTTATGATGTGAGGTAGAAAATGTTCACCAAGAGTTTCTTGTACAAAAAGATTTCACCTTGTGGGAACCAGAATATTGTTCCGGTAATGACAGAAACAGAGCTTTCCACACCAGAATAGGGTTTTCCTTTTAATGATGCTGCCATCTTTCTCTTGTTCTTCCTTCCCAACTCAGCTATGCAGGAAAGAAGCTGGAAGCTGGTACAATGGGAGGCTTCCCTTGTTATTCTAGCTATTGAGAACAAAAAAGAAAAGTGGTCCTTAAAGGAAGCCAAGGCCAATGAAATCGTTGGGTCAGCCAAGTGAATTTCATCTCTGCCTTAAATCAGTGAGAAATTCTATAGCCCTAGAAGTTGGTAGGACTTTGCTCTGAGCTGAGATAAGAAATGGATTTCATTCCTCGGAGGACAGCAACAACTGTCTTAAAATTCTTCCAGCCAAAAGCCACAGGTTGAGTGGTGGACTTGCTTTTATTGCACTGTGTGTGATTAGGGAAATTAGGAAAAGGAGTGAGCTTTCCGGCATGATGTGGGGTCCTCTCTGACACAAAATCAGGCACCCTGAGTCCTAATCTTCACTTTCATTTAGATTTCCTCAAGGTTAGATTATAGTTAAGCATGGCTCTCTTTGCCATTCATATTATTCCACTTTTAGAAATCTGGTCTATCAAAGCCCAGCTGGCATGAGAGCATAAGTAGAGGAGAAATGGTAGCAACAGCAGATAAATAGCACATTTGTTCTACTCAATTCTCAAGTGCTCATTACAGATCTTGGTGATTGGTCTCTCCTTTCCCCGGGGAGGAACCCAGTGCTGCAGGGTACCACTGCCAGCTCCTCATAACCAGTTCAAGAGATGGGCCTTCTTTGTATCTTTATGTTCTCAAGAACAGGGTGACCTATATATATTTAGAGTTAATGTGCAAAGGATAAAAATCCTCATAGGATGCTACAGCACAGGAGAACCAAGAAGGCCTAATCAATCTGAACATTTCAATTTATTCTGGAGTAATTTGTCAGCAGCTCATTTATTTAAAAAAGCTAGTTTAGACCTGTTTTCTATAAAGCCAAAGTGATTGAATCATTAGTTAATGTGAAAGATACTGAGTATTACTCATAGGTCCTATGAAATGTATTTGTATGACATTATGGATGGGGTATCAATCTACTTCCAAGTGCTATGGATTAATTACTGATATTTTCACCTATGTGAGTGGAAAATCTCAGAATACAAGTATAAATTACGTAGTCAGTAGGCCAGGCCCCAGGAAAAATTTAAAAGCTTGTCAGGTGGTCTCCTATCTCACTCTTCTTAATTTTTAAATTTTAGCATGACAGATTGCTGCCTTTATATGCTATAAAATGAGTTTCTTGGTTAATTCCATCTGCCTCTTCTGTTCTTCATCTGTTCAGTATACCCCAGAGCTACTGATGCTCCAAGACCCCCTACACAGATCTTCCTCCTGTTCACATCCCACCGAGGATTTGCTTAATTAACACACAGTGATTAGTTGGTACCAACAATGTGTTACCCTTCTAAGGAAGCGGCATTCATAGAATTTAAGGAACTCAATACATTGCATCTTTTTTTTTAAGATTTTATTTATTTACTTTCAAAGAGACAGGAAGGGAAGAAGAAAGAGAGAGAGAGAAACATCATTGTGTGGTTGCCTCTCATGTGCCCCCCACCGGGGACCCACCCACAACCCAGGCTGTGCCCTAGACTGGAAATCAAACCAGTGACCCTTTGGTTCACAGCCCACACTCAATCCACTGAGCTACGCCAGCCAGGGCTCAATTCATTGAGTCTTAAATGTGGAAATTTAGGTATCAGCAACAGGCCTGTAGGAGAGAGCCCCCTGGTGCAGAGGGCTTCTGAAGGGCCAGGATTCACTGCACCAAGACCACCCTTGACAGGCACAGTGCCCCTGGATATGGGTGGAGATTACTGACTCAGGAGGTCTCTGGTTTCAGCATGGAAGGATCCTCCATTACAGTGATCCGTTCATCCTCTTCCTGTTCCTGTCGGCTTTCTCCACGGCGACGATCATGCAGTGCTTCCTGCTCAGCACCTTCTTCTCCAGGGCCAGCCTGGCCGCCGCCTGTAGTGGGGTCATCTACTTCACCCTCTACCTGCCTCACATCCTCTGCTTCGCCTGGCAGGACCGGATGACGGCCGACCTGAAGATGGCTGTGGTGAGGGACCTTGGGCTCACCCCTGGCACATGCTATGATTCCTCCGAGGGGTCTGTAGCCATCCAAGAGGACTGGCCCACCCTTTGAAGGGATCCACTTTGCCTTCAGGCTCAAAGGGGTGCAGTAAGGTTTAAGGGCACCGGGTAAAAGTGGGAGTGACCTGACAGCTCCTGCTCACCAAACCTGCTTGATTAGTCTGCCCTGGGAAGTGAATGAAAACCAGTTCAACTCAGGTCCCTTTGTGTGTCCATAAGGGGAGACAGCCAACCCCATTTTACTTCATTTTCTACTCCTAGCGTTTGACAAGATTCAGAAGGAAGGGAGCTTGCCTCCCTCACTGTCCTGTCCAGAATGATGTTTCCATGACTTAAAGGTTTTTTGTTTTTTTTTTTGCCAAAAGAACTACAACTGGGGCACAGCTCTCCAAGTGTCTTTGTCACGCTCTACCACTGCTCGCAGGAAGGGGTGCAGAAATGAGCCAGTCCAGAGCCGGGCCCTCTGGCCAGGAGATACCTCCAGAAATTGGACTTGCGATCGCCTGAGAGACCTCTTAGTTCATGATTCCCAAACACCACTGTCCTTTTCTCTAATCATTTTCAAATAGGTCATTTCCACCTTCTCACCAGGCTAAAGAGCTTCTGGGCCCTGTAGGGTGCAGTTTTCCTTGTCGTCCAGAATCTCCCTGTTCTCAGCTTGCTGTGTGGTGGGGTCGAGAAAGAACTACCACCTGCTTCTCGTTGGGGAAAGATCTAAGGTCTAAGCAGTTCTCACAATGCAAACTTGGTTTCAGAGCTGCCAGGGCATCTGCCTTTCATTTCTCATGCTAAATAAGAAACTAATTGCTGCTATCTATAGCACCCAATTTTCTTATTTAAAAAATTTTTATTGTTATTTTGTTACAGTTGTCCCAATTTTTCCCTCTTTGCCCTCCTCCACCCAGCCCACCCCCACCCCACTCCCACAGTCAGTCCCCACACTGTTGTCCATGTCCGTGGGTCTAATATTCATACATGTTCTTTGACTAGTCCCTTCCCCTTCTTTCCACCATTATCCCCCTCCTTCCTTCCCTCTGGCTGTTGTCAGTCTGTTCCATGTTTCCATGCTTCTGGTTCTATTTTGTTCGTTAGTTTATTTTGTTCATTAGATTCCTCTTATGTGAGATCATGTAGTATTTGTCTTTCACTAACTGGCTTATTTCACTTAGAATAATATTCTCCAGTTCCATCCATGCTGTTGCGAAGGGTGGGAGTTTCTTTCTGCTGCATAGTATTCCATTGTGTAAATGTACCACAGTTTATTTATCCACTCATTTGCTGGTGGGCACTTAGGCTGTTTCTAGCACTCAGCTAATGTAAATAGTGCTGCCATGAACATTGGGGTGCATAACTTCTTTTGAATTGGTGCTTCAGGATTCTTAGGGTATATTCCCAGAGTGGAATTACTGGGTCAAAAGGCAGTTCCAAAAAGGCAGCTTCTGAGGAAATTCCATGCTGTTTTCCACAGTGTCTGCACCAGTCTGCATTCCCACCAACAGTGTACTAGGGTTCCCTTTTCTCCACATCCTTGCCAGCACTTTTTTGTTGATTTATTAATGATGGCCATTCTAACCAGTGTGAGGTAATATCTCATTGTGCTTTTAATTGCATCTCTCTGATGGCTAGTGATGTTGAAGATCTTTTCATATGTCTATGGGTTCTCTGTATGTTCTCCTTGGAGAAGTGTCTATTCAGATCCTTTACCCATTTTTTAATTAGATTGTCTTTCTGGTGTTGAGTTGTATGAGTTCTTTGTATATTTTGGAGATTAGATCCTTGTCCGATGTATCATGGGCAAATATGTTCTCCCATATAGTTGGTTCCCTTGTCGTTTTAATGATAGTTTCTTTAGCCATAGGACCCAATTTTCTAAAATGATCACAATGGGTTAGTAGCAAGAAATCCTTTGGACTCTACCCAGGGGTAGAGCTGGGCGACCTTGGCATACTGGTTAGACGGTCAGTGTTTTGAGACCACAGCTAGATTCTGGGATGTGTGGATCCACTAGGAAGCTATAGTGCTGGCAACTGTGTGGATTAGGGCTGGGCTGAACATACAGCTAAATAACCACTTCTTTGCAGAGAGACATTCTGAACCCCACCCTAAGTCCTCCAAACTATGTCTGAGCAGAGGAAGTGTGAATAGCCCATCCCTCTGCCTATGTTTATATGCCTTCTGTCAGGTCAAGGTCAGCCATGAGGACTTGGCTGGGGAACTTCCTCTTCAGAAAGCCTGCTCTGCACACTACCCAGTCAGTTGACTAGTACTCTCCACAGAAAATCTAAAAGAATGAGTGTCCCCAGTGTGAGGATGGGAAAAGGTAAGACAGTTGATGTTGTCTGAGACAGTTCTGGACTGTGACGGGTTCCAGGAGGTCATGAGACCTTCCCTGCGGGGCCCCCGTGCTGCCCTAGGAAACTGATGACTTTGTGGCCCCTTCCAGTGGGATCCTTACAAAGCCGCTCAAGTTAGCTTCTTTGTTCTACCAAGAACTGTGATCTTAAGAATGAGGTAGAAAGAAGGGGGAAAAGTAGGTGAGTGAATGTGAGGACCTTTGGTCTTTCATTGTGTTACGCTGTGCTGTGTTTGTCTTCCCCATTACACAACTGTGTTCCATTAAACAGGTGAGAGGTGGCCCAGTGGGTAGTAGGCAGGGGTCCTGAGACCTGAGAGGCATTCATATAATTCTTGTCCTGCAGGAAAACTGCCTTAACCTATCCCTAAGGAGGCTTTATACCTGGACACAATGAGGACCCTCTTTTGGCCCTCCTCCCTACCTGTGAGCATCTGGGTGCTGTTGGGTTGGGTGAAAAAAAAAAAAAACCTTCTCTTCTGTGCGCCCTCTTTGCCCCACTGCAGAGCCTACTGTCCCCTGTGGCATTCGGGTTTGGCACTGAGTACCTGGCCCGCTTTGAGGAGCAAGGCCTGGGGCTGCAGTGGAGCAATATCGGGAACAGTCCTGTGGAAGGGGATGAGTTCAGTTTCCTGATGTCCATGAAGATGATGCTCCTCGACGCTGCTCTGTATGGCTTGCTTGGTTGGTACCTTGACCAGGTGTTTCCAGGTAAGTGGTCCTGTTCATAGGGTAAAAGTAATTGGGTTCTTCAGATTCCCAGCCCTCCCTCTTTGCTCTAATTTAAATCTCATACTTTCTAAGCTTTTTAAATCTGGGCTCTCAGAACCAGCATTTGAAACTGAAATCCAGGAGTTAAAAATTCTTCAGTGAATGCAGTTGGCTGCTAATGTGCTAATAGATCCAGAATCCGCTCCCTTGTCCCCACCTCTGTACAAGCTTACTCATCCAGGCTTCCTCCTTCCACTATCACCTCCTACCAGTCTGTTCTCCTCGCTATATTCAGGGATCCTTTCAGAATCTAGGTCAGACAGTGTCAACCTTCTGTTCAAATACCTCCAGTGGCTTTTCCTCATGTTCAGAGTAAAATCCAATGTCCCGACTCTGGCCTACAAGATGCTTCATTACCAGCCTCAGCTATCTTCTTCCTCTCCTGTTACCTCATGTTTCTCTGCTGCAGCCACACCAGCATCCTTACTCATCATTCTTCAATACACCGAGTTCATTTTCTTCTCGAGACCTTTGCATGTGCTGCTCCCACTGCCTGGAACACACACACACACACACTCGTATCTGCAGGCTTGCTTCCTCACTCTGCTCAGATCTCTGTTCCCATATCATCCTATCGCTGGGATCTTTCCAGACTGAAACTGTCCAAATATCTATCCCTATGTAAATAATAATCCTTTAGTGCTAATGTCCCTTATCCTACTTTTTTTCCTCAGTAAAGATTTTTTATTTTTAATTTTTTAAAAGATTTTATTTTATTTATTTAAAGAGAGGGGAAGGGAGGGCAAAAGAGGAGAGAAACATCAATGTGTGGTTGCCTCTCATGCACCTTCCACTGGGGAGCTGGCCCACAACCCAGGCACATGCCCTGACTGAGAATTGAACCGGCGACCCTTTGGTTCACAACCCGTGCTCAATCCACTGAGCTACACCAGCCAGGGCTCCTTATCCTACTTTGTTTAAAAAATCACCGTCTGACATGATATTCCTGCATGTGTTTGTGTATTGACCTCTCCCAGTAGACTACAGACCCATGAGAACAGATTCATGGTCTGTATTTTTCAGTGCTTAACATAGTACCCTACTTCCAGTGCATAAATATCTGATTAATCTGCATCATGAAAAATCAGCTCCTGAATCAAAATTGCCTATTTGCATGCTTTTGTATTTGCTTTGTATAAATCAGATTTTACTTCAAATTAATTTTTCCTAGTAGCTAGAGAAGTTCTGCCGTGATTTGAGTGATCTGAGGTCTCCAAGTCAACCAGCAGCCACCTTGTGCTGTGGCTCCTTGGCTGGCGCTCAACGCTGTGGCCACGAGCTGCAGGGGAGAAAGAGGCTGGGCCTGGCCCTGGGAAGGGATGTCCTCACAGCTCTCAGATCATCTGAGGGCAGCACTTGCTGGCAGAAATATGTAGGCAGCAAGCCTGAAATAGGAAAAAGATCACTGGACTGAGCCAGGAGGCCTGGGTTTGGATCCTAACTGTGTGACTATGTTAGTTTTCTGTGGCTGTCATAGCAAAGTGCCACAAACTGGGTAGCTTAGAACAACAAACATTTATTATTTCACAGCTTTGGAGGCTAGAAGTCCAAAGTCAAGGTGTTGGCAAGGCCATGCTCCCTCTGAAATCTGGATGGGAAGGATGACGCCTTGCCTCCTTCTAGCTTCCAGGGGTTCCTCAGCAATCTTTGGCTTTCCTTGGGTTGTGGATGCATCACTCAAATCCCCCTTCTTCACACGTTGTTCTCTCTGTGTATGTCTGTCTTCGTATGGTCATCCTCTTATAAGGACACTTGTCATCCTGGATTAGGGGCCCACCCTACTCCAGTGTGACCTAACTTCAACTAATCACACCTGCAATGACTCTTTTCGAACAAGGCCACGATTCTGAGGACTTTGGTGTTCTTTTTTCTGATACCACTTCTGATACCAAATGTGTCATTTTACCAACACCAAAACAATTCTCCACTGTTACCTGGGTGTTCAACAATTCAACTCAATTCTGATAGTAACTACTCAGAATCAGTGCACACCCTCAGGTTCAGTCCTGCAAGACTGCTCCTGCTAGCATAGGTAGTTAGATATTAATAATAATGGAAGGGGGAAAAGAAAATCAAATGTTACTAAGCATAATACACTAGGGAGCTGAATCAGACCATAAGCCTACTTCCTTAGGAAGCTACAGCTTCACACACTCCTCAGGGAACCACTACATCCTCTGCCCTCAGGACCTAATCCCCAAAGTGGGCAGGAAGCGTTGTTACCTGTCGCTACCAGGGAAAGAATAACACAGCAGGAGAAATTCCTCTGCTGGGCACATGCCCAGTAAAAGCCAAGATGGTACAGGGGGTGGTGCTTCTACTATAAGGTATGTGCAGTAGGAACTAAGATGATGACAATAGAGAGGAAAAGCCCCAGAAGATCTAGGAAATAGATTTTTTAAGGGGAGGATCCAACACCAGCCCATGAAGGACTGGGCGATTGATTGGTTATTTTGAAAAAGCACCTGATTCTTCCTAAGCTCTAGACAATATAATCAGCCTGACAAAGCTCTCACTCTTTCTCATGCTTGGTAACACGTGCACTCACCCACTCATTCACATATTCTCTCTCCAGAGCAGAAACAGACAAATGGAAGCGATGATTAGGGTGAGGTACAGGAGCGATGGTGCAGAGAGCTTCCCTTCTCTGTCCAGATACATTACCCTCCAAGCACCTTGATGTGCCCGCCAACCTGGAAGCTCCCTGAATTTAATTGTTGAAGTTTTTATGTTCCATCTCTAGTCCCTCTCCCCTCCCTAGAGGTGGGAAGAGAGGCTGAAAATTCCCATCCTCTTTCTACATGTCTGATTTTTCTGGTGGGGCCCCATCATAAAGTGATTTAGTGGCGCCCACAGAGTCACCTCATTAGCATAAAGTCAGGTGTGGTTGACAACCGGGCTCATTACAAATAACAAAATGCACTCCTTTCATTTGGGAAAATCCAAGGGCTCTACAAGCTCTGCCAGAAAAAGGGAATGAAGACCAAGTATATTTTGTATTCTGCCACAGACCTCAACATATGATTTTTTTGGTGCAGTGTGCGGGAGCCTACACAACGCAACCCATCACAGTGACTTTGAACAATACACTTGACCTTGCTCAGCTGCAGTTTTTTTCTATCTCACTGGGCCATTAGAAGGCAATAAGTGAAAATTAGTTGGAATGAGAATGAAATTCATGCATAATTCAAGAGCTTTATTTTAGCCAAGCTAAAGCTTTAATTTGTTTAACAACTATTGCCTGAGCAGCACCTAGCTGTTAGTTCCACCACCAGGTTCTGGAGAAAGTGTTGGAAAAGACAGACCCAGGCCTGCCCTAAAGGACCTTACAGTCTGGCAATGACCATAAAACATTGGTATACCTATTAAATAAGCAAAGATAGTATTCTCACAAAATCAACATTTTACAGGGAGCAAAGCTTGCTAACAGAACTGGACTAGGAATTTGGGAATCTTTTCCTTGAAACCCAGATGGTCCCAGCAGGGTGGCAGGGTGAGTCAGTGGGTCAGGACCAGCTGAGCGGTGTTGGAATGCCCTCTGCTCTGCTCGGCTAGCTGTGGCCTGGGGCAGACGAGTCACACCCAGCGTGCCTCCCTTTCCTTACTCATAAGAATACCACCCATCTCCTACGGTTGTTCTGAGGATTAAATTATTTAACATATGGAAGATGCTTAGGTAATGCCTGACACAGAAAGAGCATCTAACAAATGTCAGTGATTATCATCATTACTATATGATAATTATTGAAAAGAGCAAGATGAAATTCTTCAATAAAATGTTTTCTTAGAAAACTAATGTCAACCAAGATCATCAGTCTTAGTGTTGCTGGTTCCACCCAAAAAAACACAACCTTTTGAAGTAAAACATGTTAGAACGAGCAGTCTTCGTGGCGTCCCACGGACAGCTGCGCTTGGCTTATGCGTTGTACGTATCTGTAGTGACTGCTTGAGGTTGAAGTAGATAAATACCTAGATCTTACAGAACTGCAGTAAGGCAGGGTAACTTGGGCTTTCTCTCTTTATTTTCCTGTCTGTTTTAGGGGACTATGGAACCCCACTTCCTTGGTACTTCCTTCTACAAGAGTCCTATTGGCTTGGTGGTGAAGGTGAGTTTTTTTTTTATTTAAAATGTTTTTAAAAAAACACTTTAATGTTTGAAACTAACTTTTTTGGCCATGCACGTGTTATGCGTAGGTTATAGAGGTGGCTCTCCCATCAGGTATGTGATTCCTAATTGATTATTCTGCAGCCTCCTGTGGGCTCAGCCATCACACAGCCTCTGGGAGCCCACCTTCTGTGAGTCGCTGGGCCGGGTGAGTGGCTGAGTGTTGATAAGCCCTGTGCCCTGGACAGCTTGTGCCCAGTGGATTCCATTGTCCTAGTAAAAGAAGGCCAAACCACTTCAGGGTACACATGACTTTTGCTGCTTTGCAATTTAAAGCAAAGAGATCCACAGAATCACGAAGGAACTTTTGCATTCATCTTCTGCTGCCTTCCCTGCCACTTTTTTATTTCTTATCACTTTTTCAGAATATAACTAATTCATTCTTTTAAGGTAAGGACCCAACCAGAGGCTGGGATGGAGCTGCGATCTTCAAGGCAAAGCCTCGCAGGCTCTCCCAGTGCTGATCTTTGCGGTGGTAGGGAAGAGGGCGAGAGGGGCATTTGCCCAGGATGCCTCCTCGATAAAATTTACCTATTGAATAGGACAGGAGGCTCCAGGGAGAGTTCTAGAGATGGGGGGAAGCACAGATTCTTTTGTGAGATATGAGATGGCAGTGAAATTTCTGACCTGAGAGCTGGGGACTCCCCTGGAACTGGGAGGTTCTGGAAACAAAGGAAGTATTTTCCAATCTGTTTGTTCCTCATCTACCTGCTTTTCACTTTGTGCTATTGGGCCTGACCCAGGATTTATCCTTTAACCACTAATGTAGGTGTTTGTTTTCTCTAGGGTATTAGCCTAGGGCCTTTAAAAGGCTTGGGTGGGTTTTTCTTTCTTTTATTTTTGTTAATGATTCAAGCAAACAGTACTTCCACAGCTCAGTACTTTTCCATTATGTTGGTTTGTCTTTCTTGTCTATCTATAAACTTACATTTCTGCACTCTTATAAATGGGAATTTTTAACACAGGAGTATGTTCCTGGAATGTTTCTAATATCAATGAATATCAGGATCTGTGGACATTTTTTTCCCTCTACAATCTCAGCAGATAATCTGCCTCTCAAAAAAAATATCTTAAGACAAATGTTCTCTTTCAAAAATGAATCACATATATTTACCAACAGAAGCCAAATACTTTTCACCTGTCTCACAGGCTCGACTGAAGTAGATTCCTAAATCTCTCTGACATCAGAAAAGAACTGAGCTTGTTCACCTAAATCCCCTCCTTTCGCAGATGAAACAGGGTCCGAGAGACACCCAGTGTCCTGCCCAAATTCCCATCGGTCACTTGGGACAAAATCTGGAACAGGAACCCACATTTCCTGATGAGGAACTCACTCCAAAGACTAAACTAGTTAGAAGACTATTTCCTCCTGCCCTTTTATTACACGTTAGTACAGTATTGTAGCTAATAAAGTGATTAAAGGAATTGTGGACAATAGACTTAAAAATCCCTCAGGAAGCAGACGTGGAAGTACTGGGGGCCCATTACTTGCCACTCCACCGCACACCCTGCAGACCCGCAGAGGGCCGTGGGCAGGGAGAGGCCCTGGTTGGCTGCTGCACGAAAACACGCCTGCTCTCACCGGCACGCTCGGGGCTGGAGCCTTTAGCTGCTTGGCCACAGCGGTTTCCTCCCGCCCCGCCGTCCTCTCTGGCTGGTTCGCTCTGCCTCTTCCCTTCCCCTTCCAAGATGTTCTGATGTCCTTTTAAACCAAATGCCAAGGCTAAAAACAAAATGCCTGTGTGTGGGGGGGGTGTGTGGGTGGATGGGGGTGGGTGTGTTGCGTGAGCGTATGTGTGAATGTGAGAATGTGTGTGTGTGTGACATGCATAGGTGGGGGGGGGGTGTGTTTACACCCTTCTTCACTCTTTATGGAAGCCTATACCTCAACCAGGTTCAACCCTGGAGTTAATCCCAAAACATTAAATGTCCGTAAAAGCAGATTTCTCTGTGAACCATTTCTCAGTCTGCAGATTAAGCTGGCCACCGGTCCCGTCACCTGGAGTGGACTCTCCTCGAGGTGCATAGTGACTTCGACTTGTTTGGGAGTGGAGTGAAAAGCGCTGTTAGTGAGATTAGAAAATTAACCTACTTCTCATTCAGTCTGGCTTTGTTAATATATATTTCTAATCATAGTGTCTGACATTGTGGGCTTCTCCTGGCATGTTAAGAGAATGAGGTGAAACTCTTGTTTTGTTTAAAAACAAACAAACAAACAAAAAAACCCTCCCTCTGGGCTTGGCAAAGGCCACATAATGTGGGCTGTGGGGGGCACCACTGGCTACTTTCAGAATCTCACAGACCCCGCAGGTCAGAGGTTGGCAGGGCCATGCTCAGGGCTGGTTCCCAGTTATGGCAGAAAACTCTGCCCCTCCCCCAGCCCTGCCCTTCTTCCCTCCTTCCCTGACTTACTGATTCGCAGCTCACCAGGAGAGTGACTGTGGCTTCTGGTTGGTGCAGGGTGTTCAACCAGAGAAGAAAGGGCCTGGGAAAAGACGGAACCCATAACAGAGGAAATGGAGGACCCGGAACACCCAGAAGGAATAAATGGTAAAAACCTCAGTAAAGAATGCAGAGAAAAGGCAAGGAAAAGGGCCCGAGCAGACCACCTGAGAGCTAGGGTGCAAGGGAACCCCAGAAACTGTCTCTGTTGACAAGGGTTAAACCCAATAGCTTCTCCAGGGTCCAGCTGCACGTTTGCGGAATGAATGGCCCAGCCAGACATTAACGCATGTTTCCTGGAGAAAGCAAATACCAAGTATGTGGTGCGTTTGTGCCCTTGTTAGGCGAATCCCAAGTGAGTTGCACAAATGTGCTGACTTCCGAGGATTTTGCAAGAACAATAACTTGGGTCACTGGGACTTAAGGCGGATATGAGCTATAAGGAAAGACAAAAATAAATACTTCTATGCATGGGGGGAAAGAGTGTAGTAGTGCTGCCTTCACTCACGGTTTATAAATCTAGAAGCCCATTCATTCAAGCCATCAAAAGCCTTTCCTGACCGTAGAGGTTACCTAATGATTCCTGAACTGATGAACTAGGATGTAAGTGTTTCCCCGGCCTTTGCCTCCCTCACCTTCCAGTCCTTGAACCAGTCCTATACTTCTCCCAGTGTTCTCCATTCCCTAAACACATGCCTTTCTCTGAGGATGCTAAAATGCTCTTGCTATTCTCACCCTGGGTTTAGAGAGGCAGCCCAGCCTCTGGACTTTGCCCCACATTACATGACAGGGTCTGGCCTCCATGCCTCTGGCCCACTCCAGGTCAGTGGTCAGTGACCCGCTGCTCTCAGAGAGGTGGCTTGCAGTCAGTAGCACCTCTGAGAAGACCCTCCTCCCAGAGTCGAATTCCAAGGCCGAAATCAAGGAGCTGGAGGCTGCCGGTTCCATCTCAGGGACAGGCGAGGCCAAGAGGTACAGAAAGAGGAAGTACTGGGATGTTTTTGGCAGGGGAGTAAATGCCCAGAACTACAATGTGGAAATGGCAAATTAAGTAGTGCCTTCTAGGGTGAACTAAAACAGGGAGAGACTGGAGGCCAGGGCAAGGTGGACAAACACCCCAGTGATGAGGGTCGGCAGTGGAGGGGCCCGTGGGGTAGAAAAGTGGAGGGGTTGAGTTCGAAGGACAGTAATGTGGAAAAGCAGACTGTCCTACCCAGTTAATTGGAGAAACTCTGGAGTTCTGAGGAACAAGAAGTCAGCTTAGTCAACATTGCCTCAAAGATTTGAGCCACGGTGACTAGGAGAATGGAGTCTCCTGGAATGGACATGGGAGAGTCTGAAGGACAATGTTGTTTTGGGAAGAAGATGAGGAGCCTGAGCTGCCACCAGAAATCCATGAGAAAATGCCTCACAGACTGTTGGAAATAAGGGCCTAGGATTGAAGATTGAGATTAGGGCTGACTCCCGATATAGGAGTAAGTGTACTCCACGTTCGAATCCCAGCTCTGCCACTTGTGAACTTGGTGACCTTGATTGAACTCTTGATGTCTCTCTGTGTTAGGCTTCCTCATCTATAGAAATGGGCAGAATAATATCTAAGGGCTGTTAAAAAGGTGAAATGAAATATCCTATATAAAGTACTTGAAACAGTGCCTGGCACATAGTAACTGTTTGGCAAATGTTAGGTACTATTATAACCATCATTATTCTGTAGTCATCCTTACCAAGGTCAGCCACAGGGGCAAGTGAAATTATAGGCAGAAGCCATGGCCCGGAGAAAGAATTTGGGGAACTTGTACACTAAGACATTTTTACCTCATGTTGACTTTTTCCTCCAAGACTCCTTCTTTGAACGTGAGCTGCCAGGCTTGGTCCCTGGGGTGTGTGTGAAGAACCTGGTAAAGATCTTTGAGCCCCACGGCAGGCCAGCCGTGGACCGTCTCAACATCACCTTCTATGAGAACCAGATCACCGCCTTCCTTGGTCGCAACGGTGCAGGGAAAACCACCACCTTGTGAGTCTTCGGGCACAGACGCGGGATTGGCATTGGTCCTGTTGTTTTCGGGCTCTCCTCCCCCTCTTAGCTTCAGTCTACTCTTTCCTGCAGAATTTTAGTGACAAACATGTGCTCCATATTTGTGTCCCAGGAATCTGTAAAGCACCCTGCAGTATTCAGTGCTCTCTGGCACATATCGTTCGTTTCATTTGATCCTCACAAGAAGTTGGAGAGGGAGGTGCAGTATTGCCCCCTTTGTGTGTCAAGGAAACAGACATCCAGAGCTGAAGTGACTTCCCAAGGCTACCAGGTCCTAATGGTTCAGTGTGGGCAAGAGCTAAGGCCTCTCACAATTGTCTCCTGTCTCTGACAGTGGAAGCCTACCCCCTACATCCATCACTAGTGTTACCACCTTCAACGGTGATGACAAAGTCACGGTCATCACTATCATATACCCTCAGTCAGTAGAGTTCTGCTTATTTTCAAAGAGTGTTTCTTTTTCTGCCTCTCAGGATTGGTGGCAGTTCTGGTGCAAGTAAAAAGGGAGCAGTTTCTAGAGGGGTAACGGCCTGGCAACGGCCCAAGTGCAGGGAAAATGAAGGCTCCGCACAGACTGCTCAGCTCAGGACCCTCCCCTCACTTTTCTCAGGGACCTGAGTGCCATCTGCCTAAGAGAAGAGGTACTGCTAAGTGTTCCCAAGTTGCCAGGGAGGCGGCCCTCTCCAGGGCCAGGGGACCCACGTGACACACAGTCTTCAAGTCCTTTGGCTTCTTTCAGAGCCCCAGGAAGGAACAGCAGTGTACACCCTGCGCTGGAATGTGCTCTGAGGGCGGTTCAGTGTGAATGGAATGTGGGGCTGGTGCCATTATATTTGGTTCTGTTTCCCTCTAGTGGTTCATCAACAGAGATTTCGGCTTCTAAGGACAATTTCAGATAGGCTGAGATTGTATCTGAACTCAGGGCCAGCGCTGGGTGGGGCAGCGTGAGATCCCTCCGGCTGCCCTCCTTGCAAACTAACGTGGTCAGAGAACTCCACCCAGGACCCCAGTGCCTCCCCCAGCCAAACCCATGACTTCATCGACTGCTGGAATGCCGCTTCCCCTGGGGGGTGGGACACAGTGTTTCATAAGAATAATGTTTTTGAGTTTGACTTCGTGTTGGCACTCTTCTAAGTGCTTTATAAGTATTAACTCATTCAATTCTCACAACAACTTCATGAGGTGGACATCATTATTTCTCATTTTCCCAAAATGACTAAAATTGCTATTGGGCTCTTTATGTTTTGGATCCAAAGACCATGTGGCTGATGGTAATTCCCTTGCCTGGCTTGAATCAGTTAATCAACAAACACACATTGAATGCCTGGGCTTCTCATGAAGACCCTTCCTCTGAGCTTCGTAATGGTGACATCGGGCAAAGCAGGACCCGTGCACCAAGCACCTGTTGCCGAGCCGCTAGGGCACCTGGAGTATGATGGCTGAGTTGGGGAGGAACTGTCAGTTGTGAGTGACCCTTCTGCAGCTGGGAATCCTGGAGGCCCATGGGTGCCTGCCTGGGAGCACTAGGAAGCAAGTAGGAGCAGAGGAGGAAGGAAGATGTGGTCAGAGCATGCGGGCCTGGACATACACATTGGAGCTTGCCCTGTGTGGCAAGCTGTTGGTCCCCACAGCTAAAAATGGTTTGGGGTCGACTGAGAGCCCAACATGGACAGAAGTCACTGTGAGAGTCCTCAGTGGCCTGGGGTGGGGCTGTTGTCCCAAGGCATTGCCAGAGGCCACCCTTTCTGCCACTGACTCTCTGTTTGGCAGGTCCATCCTGACGGGTCTGTTGCCGCCAACATCAGGGACTGTGCTCATCGGGGGAAAGGACATAGAAACCAGCCTGGATGCAGTCCGGCAGAGCCTTGGCATGTGTCCCCAGCACAACATCCTGTTCCACCAGTGAGTAGGACAGGCATTCAGCCCCTCCCCCTGTCTGATTCTTGTCCTGCCCCCAGCACACATGTTCTTAGAGCCCAGATCAGGGACACCAGTTCTGGAGGTCAGAGGCAATACCCCTATTTGGTTTCCCCAAGTTCAAGGTCCTTTGTCTTGCTCTCAGTGAGCGGTGTCCCTCAGGTGTCCCTGTGGTACTCAGAGCTGAGGTCCTTCCCTCATAAGAGTGACTCAGGCGGCTGGTTCGGAACCCCTTGCTCAGCCCTGAAGTTCTCGCTCTACCAAGGGAGACCAGCGTCCCCTTCTCCCTCTTAAACCAGGCACGAAAAACAGACTTTTCAGTTGCTTTTTCCCCAAACTTGTATTTCTTATCTAAAGAGTTATACATAGGCATTGAAGAAAGGAAAGAAGGAAATATAGATTAAAAGGAGACAATAATAGTCATCTATAATTTCACCACCCAGCAACAAATATTGATAATACCTCGGTATGTAATTGTTCAGAACTTTCTCCTGTGCATGTGTAGATACACATATATACTTCAAAATTATAAAGGAGGATAAAAGTCTGCATACAATTTTGTAAACTACCACTTTTTTAAAAATGTGATTTCTTTCTCTTATTCCAAGATATCATGAACATCTTTTCATGTTGTTACATATTCTTCTTTAAATACTTTCTAATGTTTACATACTATACCATTGTATAAAGGTCCTATTTAAGCTGTCGCCTCTTCTTACATATATTGAGCAGGGTCTGCTTTTTGGTTTGGTTTGGTTTTATAAATGACACTGGGACAAACATCCCGATCCCTACATCTTCATGCCCGCCCTTAGCTATTTCTGTGAGGTAAATTGTTTTAAGTGGAATTGCTGAGCCCGTTGCCTTTCTCGTTGCCCCGCCCCCAGCCTCACAGTGGCTGAGCACATCCTGTTCTACGCCCAACTGAAGGGGAGGTCCTGGGACGAGGCCCAGCTGGAGGCGGAGGCCATGCTGGAGGACATGGGCCTCCACCACAAGAGGAATGAAGAGGCGCAGGATCTGTCAGGTGCTTGGTGTGGGAAAAAGACAGGGCTGCAGGTCTCCGTTGTTTCCCAGCGCACAGGACGTGCGTGTGCGTGTGTGTGGTCTCAGGCTTATAACAGGAGCCATCTGAACAGCTGGAACCCTTCTACAAAGTTATTCTGAGCATCTAAGAGCAGCCCCTCTGGATCCTTTTCCACATGGGACAAAGCAGCTTGGATTGTATTTGTTCTGACGTTTATGTGTTTGACCTAAAATGTGCGGAGAGCCTTCCAAAGATCTAACCCTAAGAGGCAGGTATTGCCTTTTCTGCATTTAAAGAGGCCTGTACACCACTGGTTTGAATGCTGTGTAAACATCTAAGAGGCAGCATCAAACCACCATTGGAGTTAATGTCCCCCGCCCTTATGTCACCAGCCCTGGGCCTTTCTCACCTTGTCCTCCACAGCCCCTGAGACCACCCTGCCCCACCTTGTACCTCCAGGTGGCATGCAGAGGAAGCTGTCTGTTGCTATTGCCTTTGTGGGAGATGCCAAGGTGGTCGTTCTGGATGAGCCCACTTCTGGGGTGGACCCCTACTCAAGACGCTCAATCTGGGACCTGCTCCTGAAGTATCGCTCAGGTAATAGCCACTGCTCAGTGCCCTGTGCTCTCACTGAGGCTTCATCTGGGGTCCCTACTCTCTCACACCTTTCATTCTGCAACTGAGCAATAGTAACAGCCATAACTACACTCACATGGGGGCCTCATCAGTGACTTGGATAAACCTAAGTTCCAGTGGAAGCTTCCTGAGAGTTTCACAGATATAGGGAATCACTAATGAAGAAGCCCACATTCCAAAATATTCTAGAAAATTCTCTCAACCCTTCTGTCTCAAACAATGGGTGCAGTTCTAGGTGAAATTCCCCTTTGAGTAAGGGGACCCAAGTCCCCTGCAAACATCCCGAGAAGCTCCAGAGTTGTTGGATGATTGCCATTCAGGACCAGGTGGGAAGGTGGCATGCCACTGCTCAGTCCTTCAGAAGACTGCCACAGGTGCAAATGTGTCAAAATGGGGCATTCCTTCTCTATCACAGCACCTTGCAACCAGCAGGTGCAGACCCAGAAGCAAGAGCAAGCAGGGCTGAGTGCCCATAAAAGGGATGGTGTCGTTCAAAACTGTGGTCGATTTGCCACCCTGGAATCCTCATTACTTTTTTTATGAAATGACACTCCAGCTAGTGTAAAAGAGTGTGTGTGTCTGTGTGCACTCACAGAGATGTAAAGGCAGTGCTTAATGACCCAGCGCTATGTGCACAGAACTCAGCAGACGCTGACCGACAATAACAAATGTGCCCCATGTACAAGGATTTGTTTGAACCAGGCCCTGTGCCTGATGAGCAGTGCTTTACAACACTCAGGATGCTGTACAATGCTGGCTGCTGTCATGACTATTCTAGTACTCTGGACTCTGCTGCAGAATGCTTGTGTCTGGCCCCAGGGGGTGGGGAGGTTGCTGTGCATCCTCTCCCATGCACACCGGCCCAGGCTTGCCTGCTGAGGCCCCTCCCCCTGCCTTTGCAGGCAGGACCATCATCATGTCCACGCACCACATGGACGAAGCCGACCTCCTTGGGGACCGCATCGCCATCATTTCCGAGGGCAGGCTCTACTGCTCGGGCACCCCACTCTTCCTGAAGAGCTGCTTTGGCACCGGCTTCTATTTAACCGTGGTGCGCAAGATGAAAAACACCCAGAGCCAGAGATCGGGCTGTGAGGTATGTGTCTGCCCAGGGAAAGAGCCCGTCCTGGGTGAGCAGGAACACACAGTGTGGCACTGCCCTTCTGGACCTTTCTCCCCAAATCAGGTTCTGGACGTCAGAATTGTCCTCTTTGTTTCTGGGACCACTTGTAGATTTTGATGAACTGACATTCTGAATCCTCTTACAGCATACAGAGATGCTTTACGCTAAACAAAACAACTAGTTGTTTTTTCTTTATTTTTATTTTTTTAAGATTTTATTCACTTATTTTTAGAGAGAGGGGGAGGGAGGGAGAAGGAGAGGCAGAGAAACATCAATATGTGGTTGCCTCTTTGGTGCCCCCTACTGGGGACCTGGCCCACAACCCAGGCATGTGCCCTGACTAGGAATTGAACCAGCGACCCTTTGATTTGCAGGCCGGTGCTCAATCCACTGAGCCACACCAGCCAGGGCTTTTCTTTGTTTTTATTGTTGACATTATTACAGATGTTCCCATTCCTCCCTCTTCGGCCACCTCCACCCAGCCCCAGCCCCCCTTCCCTCTGGCCATTACCACACTGTGTTAGCTATGCATATATGACTGAGGTTCTTATGCTCCTGAATTCTAAACCACACATGTTATGTGGTGCAACATGCAAGTTATGTCTTATTTTTCAAGGCTGTACTCTTCTAAGAACAATAGTTGTTTAAGCTTCCTTTTTTCATTCCAACATTTATATTCCCTAATTAAACCCTAATTCCCCTTATAAATGAAAGCAAGAAAAGGCTTCCTTGGGGACTATAACCTAAAAATAATGAAACCAGAAAATACCACCCAGCAGAGACCACCCAGCATGTCAGGAGACCCAGGTTCAGGTATGGGCCACAGGTGGGCAAACTGTGCCATCCCAGGCAAATTACTTAATTCTTTGTCATCATTGGGTTTGGGTTTTTTTCACAGAGAAAATGAAACTAATAATCTCTGATTCTGCTTCCTAGGGATATGGTGAAAATAAATGAGATGAAGTATTATGAACAATGTTCAGGTTGTCATGCTTACTATACTGTAGCATCATTTATGCCTTTGGCCCCCATAGTTTAAACATCTGGCTGCTTCTGGGTCTTCCTGTCCTGGGTATATTCTCACAGCCCAGCATGCATCCAGGGGGCGGGAGGAGCAGAATGTCTTGCACAGTCAGCCCTGCAGCTATCACATAAGCAATGACAAGCCAAGGGATCCTTTGAGGTTCTACTTGCTCTCTGTGCCTGAGTCACAGGATAAAATCATATAACCACACCTTCACAATGCTCGGATGAAGTAATAGTTAAAACCATGCAGAAAAATGTGTTGACCACACTTGGTGTTGAGAAATAAGGCATGGTGGTGACAACAGTCAACACCAGGGAGATGCCATCATTAATGTGACCGATGTCCCTCTGTTGTAGGGGACCTGCAGCTGTGCATCTCAGGGTTTCTCCATCAGGCGTCCAACCCCTGTAGATGAGATAACTCCAGAACAAGTCTTGGACGGTAAGGACTGGGGCAGGCCACTTCTTGGTTCTTGTCTGGTGATCACGTCTTGGTATTGTTGGGTGTGTCGCCTGCTGTCATGCATTTTAATGGGAATGAAGAGAATACTTGGTGTACTTCTCAAGTCCATAGCATGCAATTGCTTCATTTTTTCTTTGAGCTTCTTTCTCTTGCTCCGTTCCCCAAAGGGTTTTAAAAGTCATGAGCCTAAGGGCCCTCCTCCCTGTAATGGGGATTCAGTCTTTGTTCACTTCATGCCCTTGCCCATAATCAAGCCTCCATTCCTCGGGGTGTCCTGCCCGGGCTCCAGGCCACGTGCCTGAGCGCCAGGAGAGCTGGGCTTCTAAAGGCGGCAGGTGAAGCCCTCTGGTGGAACCACGGTGACACACAGCTCTCCTAACGACCTTTTCCAGAGTCAGATTGCACTGTGTGGATGCCATGTCTGTGGAAAATTGCACATCCCTTTTACACTCCTAACTTTTTCCTCAATTTACCAATTTTTCCAGCAATTGTCCCTTGGATTAGGGTGCATTAAACCTCATAAGAGGTGCCCCCACCTGGAGGGTGATGCAGGAGAAAGGTTGTCACTGTAGAAGTGCCTACCCCACAGGATCTGATCTTAGGAACACACTGTTTGCCAACAACTCTTTCCATTTCTCCATTATGCCCACCTCCTGCCCTCCCCTGGGGTGTGTTTGCAGATGGAATCCCACACACCCCATATCCATAAATAGAAGCAAAATTAAACCTATGGACTGACCCAGGTTAATGAAGGGGGAAAGTGTCTGCTTATCAAAGAAAAAACAAAGTTTCCTACTTACCACATTTTTTCCCTAAATCTGAGGAAATTATAACTAACATCTGGTGAAACAAGAAAACTAGACAATATTTCTGCACTAAGCTTAACATTTACGGGAAACTGCCCAGAGTTGCCTCATACGTACCCGTCCACCCCTCTTTGCACTGACAGGACTCGTGGTGAACACGCACGTCCTACTGGGTGACATTTGTCTGTCTGTCTCTAGCCGGCTTTGCTGTGGGCTCCTCCTGCTTTCTGAGGTTCCCTCCCAGGAGGAATCTTGGTCAACAAATTGATAATTTTTAAAAATGCATACTAATTACCGTGGTGCACCAAAATTAAGTTGGAAAGAGAGCCTGCTGCCTGGATGATTTTAAAAAATATTCCTTGATTACTAAAGATCCATTTTCTTTTACTAGAATAGGGATGCTGTGAGTGAGGAGAAGCACAGTAGGTACTTATGCCAGATTCACCCCTCAGAAGGCTTTCCCCTCGTGCGCACCACACACTCACCCCCACACCTCCCTGCTGCCCCAAAGGACCACTTCTGGAAAGGCTGACACACACATCTGAGACACAATTCCTGGGAATCCAGCAGCTTCAGGTTGGATTTCCTTCCTAAGAAAACAATGAACATGACCTCCTGAGAGCTGTTAGGGCAGAGCAGCTTCCTCATGCAAGGAGCCCTCCAGCCTCCATGTGAAGTCATCCCTGAACTAAGGACAATTGTTTTCTTGCAGATTTGACAGAAAACAAGCTTTTCAGTCCTGCTAGGCAGAAGGATTTGGGTTGAAAGCCATAAAATCCCTCAATGTGGGTCATTTCTACAACAAAGAAAGAAAAGAGCCTACTGGGCATCCGAATCTGAGAGGACTGCTTATGGAAATGCATGAGAGCTGGGTTCTGGGTCCCCCAAATTCCCTTACCTTTGACCTGCCTCTCAAGATGATGGGCTAGGTGACTGCTTCTTCAGATACATGCTTTACACTTTATAAAGTTAGATTTTTAATTTTAAAGTAACACATGTTTGTGCACAAACCTCAATACTGACTGCACGAGGGTATCAAGTCAATGCTCAATACTGGACACACCCCCATGCCCCCCGCCTTCCATGCCCCGGTCTGTCTCCGCAGCTCCTCGGGCCCCTCCCGCATTTGCTGTGAGCTGGGTATTAAGCTTTGTTTGTTTGAGGAGGCAGGTGCACTTCCAAGGGGACAGCTACAGTCCTGCAAAAAGAAAGTTAGACCAGCAAGGGTGTGTGATTTAGAACATTTATTTGAACAAAGGCCGGGTAATGGCCCCTGGGGGCATTACACGACCTCTCAAGGTTGCAGAGCTAGTTAGCGGGGGCACTTTTTCCTCCTCCCCCTCCCTCTTAGTGTCCATCAGGAGGCCAACAAAGCTAAACATGGACATCAAAGAGTGTTACTTCTCCAAAATTTACTCCTGAGGAACAAAATGCCCCTTCCTCAAACGGGAACAAAGTGGGAACCTGGGCAAGCTCACAGCCTCCCAGGTTCTGGAAGACGGTTGCCCTCAGTAACTTTTTCTCGCCCTAGGAGACGTGAATGAACTGATGGATGTGGTTCGCCACCATGTTCCAGAGGCAAAGCTGGTGGAATGCATTGGTCAAGAACTGATCTTCCTTCTTCCGAATAAGAACTTCAAGCAGAGGGCATATGCCAGCCTTTTCAGAGAGCTGGAGGAGTCGTTGGCTGACCTGGGACTCAGTAGTTTTGGAATTTCTGACACTCCCCTGGAAGAGGTAAGGTAGAGATCACAGACACCAGAAGGCATGCACAGTCTCACATTAGAGGGAAATTCTGGGAATGCAGAAAGCCGTACATCCCCACCCAAGCATAGCCAGCAACTGTCTTCATTTTTCAGCACACTTCCTCCTGTCTTTGTCCATATGCACACATATTTCACATAACTGTGGTCACCATGTGCATACAACCTTGTGTTTGTAGAAGACTGTATTCTTAGATAAGGAGTCATAATGTATTTTTTCCCATTGTGAAGTAATACCCAATAAAATTGATTTTGGCTTAAGCCCTGGCTAGGTAGTTCAGGTGGTGAGAGTATCGTCCTGATATGTCAAGGTTGTAGGTTCAATTCTGAGTCAGGGCACATGCAAGAAGCAAGCAATGCCCCTGGCTGGTGTGGCTCAGTGAATGCCAGCTTGTGAACCAAAGTGTCGCTGGTTCGATTCCCAGTCAGGGCACATGCCTGGGTTGCAGGCCAGGTCTCCAGTAGGGAGCATGTGAGAAGCAACCACACACTGATGTTTTTCTCTCTTTCTCTCTTCCTTCCCCTCTCCTTAAAAATAAATAAAATCTTTTTTTTTAAAAAAAGAAGAGGCAACCAATGAATACGTAAATAAGTGGCAGAACAAATCAATGTTTCTCTCTCTCTCCCTTCCTCTCTCTCTCCACAATCAATAAATAAAGTTTTAAAACATTGATCTTGGCTTAGATTTTTCTGACAGTGGAATTCCTAAATCAAATTTTCTCTTTTTTTACTCTTGACAGGTATTTCTGAAGGTCACAGAGGACTCTGATTCAGGACCTCTGTTCACTGGTATGGTGCTGAAGTTTGCAGCTGTTTTCCTCACCGCACCCCTCCCCTAAACTCTGTCTTGAAAATCTAAGGAAAAAGTCATGAAACACCAAAGCAGGCAAACACTCCTCCATAGTATTTATCTGACATCTGAATAACAGGGTTTTGCATTCTTGGTTCCTTTGAAGGGCACAGAAAAGACAAGTGGAGTTAGGTCTGGGTGGGAATGCTGGATGAATCAGGCTGGTAGCCTCCCTGTACCTGAGCCTCTCATCCCCCTCCCGGGTCTCTTGTTCCTGCCAGGTCACCATCCTCATCTCCTCTTATCTCTATCAGGCCTCTGATCAGCTCCTGTCTGCACGAGTTGTAGCCTGCAGAGTCCTTAGCGATACTGGTGACAGTAAAGACGACCCAGATGCTGGCTAGGATCCTCTGACCCCTTTGAGACCAAGATAACATGATCCTTGATCCCTCGTTTAGCACCCTGTGGAGATTTGAAACTGTGGGTACCATAATTCCTGCAAATCCTGGGGTTCTCTCTTTTATATATGTGAGCCTCGGCATCAAGCCCTTTCCGTGATTTCTACCCAAACCCCTAAGCCTCACAAAGCATTCAAGTAGACGTTACTGTGGAGGTTGGGGGTGAGGGGCAGAGGGGTGGACATGCAAGAGGAGTTACCTGCCAAACCACACGGGCTTCTTTTGAAAGAACAAAGAACGATCGCATCCACCCACACTGATAAAACCTTCTCCCTGGCCCCTCACTCCCCGTGATTTTCCTCTCTCCTTCAAAGCTGTGTAGCAGTTCTCCTTTGCTGCCTTGGGCTCCTGCCGCTGGCTGCCTCCCTCCACACAGTGGAGCAAACCATTGTGTTTTCTCTGCACGAAAATGGCTTCCTCCCTGTGGGGTTTCTGGTGCTAGTTCTTAAGGTGATATGGTTTTCATCTTGCTTTGGAAATGATCCCAGAAGTTTACTTATCAGCTATGCCCAGAACTTCCAAGGGTCAAACTTTCCAGCCCAAATGTGCTCCAGGACCCAGGTAGGTCATGCGGTAGCCAGAAGAGGTGGACACCCTGGCAGACTGGGCAGTGAAGGGCAGGCCTCTGGAGGGGGTGGGGCAGCTCCCCAGGGCCCCAGGCTTTCTTTCCAGCTTTGCAGACACAGAAATGGAATTCTCTTAGCTCAGCCAAAGTCAAAGACTTACATGAGCCAAGACCAGAATGAAAATACGCTAATTTATAGCAGAAGCCATGCTGGATTCCAGGGTTGGGGCCTTTTATCTGCAGAGAATAAGTTAGTCCTTCTCAAAAAAATAAATCAGAAGACTGGTCAGCCTGGGCACAGAATGGAATGTTCCAAAGAGATAGTCAAGGAGAGAGGTTAAGAGTGAAGCCTCTAGAATGAGCTCAGACCTGAGCTCCACAATTCACTCACTGAGTGGTTTCAGTTTCCTCATCTGCAAGATAGGAATAATAATGGTATCAACCTTCTAATGTTGTTGAGAGAATTAAATGAGTTAATATCTGCCAAGTCTTAACACAGTATGCAGTTTCTTTTTTTTAAATATATTTTATTGATTATGCTATTACAGTTGTCCCATTTTCCCCCATCATTCCCCTCCACCCTGCACACCCTCTCCCACCCACATCTCCCCCTTTAGTTCATGTCCATGTGTCATAAGTTCTTTAGCTTCTACATTTCCCATACTATTCTTGCCCTCCCCCATCTATTTTCTACCCACTATCTATGTTACTCATTCTCTGTACCTTTTCCCCCTCTCTCCTTCTCCCACACCCCTGTTGCTAACCCTCCATGTGATCTCCATTTCTGTGGTTCTGTTCCTGTTCTAGCTGTTTGCTTAGTTTGCTTTTGTTTTAGGTGTGATTCTTAATAGCTGTGAGTTTGCTGTCTTTTCACTGTCATATTTTTTATCTTCTTTTTCTTAGATAAGTCCCTTTAACATTTCATATAATAAGGGCTTGGTGATGATGAACTCCTTGAACTTGACCTTATCTGAGAAGCACTTTATCTGTCCATCCATTCTAAATAACAGCTTTGCTGGATAGAGCAATTTTGGATGTAGGTCCCTGCTTTTCAAGATTTCAAATATTTCTTTCCAGCCCCTTCTTGCCTGCAAGGTCTCTTTTGAGAAATCAGCTGACAGTCTGATGGGAACTCCTTTGTAGGTGACTGTCCCCTTATCCCTTGCTGTTTCTAGAATTCTCTGCTTCATTTTAATCTTGGCTAATGTAATTACGATGTGCCTTGGTGCGTTTCTCCTTGGGTCCAACTTCTTTGGGACTCTCTGAGCTTCCTGGACATCCTGGTAGTCTATTTCCTTTGCCAGATTGGGGAATTTCTCCTTTATTATTTGTTCAAATAAGTTTTCCACTTGTTGCTTTTCTTCTTCCCCTTCTGAGACCCCTATAATTCGGATGTTGGGACGTTTAATGATGTCCCTGAGGTTCCTAAGCCTCTCCTCATTTTTTTGAATTCTTGTTTCTTCCTCGTTTTCTGTTTGGTTGTTAGTTTCTTCCTTCTGGTCCATTCCATTGATTTGAGTCCCAGTTTTCCTTCCATCTCTATCAGTTCCCCATGCATCTTCCTTCATTTCACGTATTGTAGCCCGCATTTTTTCATCTAGTTTGTGAGCAAAATCAACCAATTCTGTGAGCATTCTGATGACAGTGCTTTGAACTGTGCATCTGATAGGTTGGCTATCTCTTCACTGCTTAGAGGAATTGGCTCTGGGGTTTTCATTTTTTCTCCAGTTTGAGCCATTTTTGGTGTTTTTGTTTTGTTTTGTTTTGGTTTGGTTTGGTTTTAGTCTGGTCGAGGCTCTTACGTATGAGGGGTGGAGCCTTAGGTGTTCCTCAGGGCGGGGCAGCCCAGTCGCTGGGTTGTGACGCTGTATGTGGGGGCGGGGTCTGAGAGGGAACAATGGCGCCTGCTCCGCTCTCTCCTGGACTCCGGCCCTTTCCACTGCTTCCCCTTCACCTGGATTATCTGGGCACGCGTGCGTGCTGTTACGTAGAGAGGAGTGGAGCCTCTGGCACTCCCCAGTGGGGGGCAGCTCAGTCGCTGGGTTGTGACGCTGTATGTGGGGGCAGGGTCTGAGAGGGAACAATGGCGCCTGCTCCGCTCTCTCCTGGATTCAGTCCCTTCCGCCACTTCCCCTCTGCGCTCGCAAATGTGGGACCACCTGGTCAGCCAGCCGCCTTGTGCGGCCTCACTGGGTCTGCACAGTTGCCCCTCTGTGCCCGGGGTCCTCCAGCTGCTGCCTGTGGGCCCAGGGACTGCCAGCCGCCGCCTGTGCACCTGGGAACTGCCAGCCGCCGCTGCTGCTTGTGTTCCTGGGTCCGCACCTCCTCTTTCTCCTGCCGCGACTCCACCCCTCTTACCGGTCTGGATGAATGGTTGTTGGACTTCCGTACAGTTCAATTTTCTATAAGTTCTGGTTGTTTTCTTGTTTCTAAATATTTGTTGTCCTTAATTTTGGTTGTGAGAGGAGGCACAGTGTGTCCGCCTACACCTCCATCTTGGCCGGCTGCAGTTTCTGATTAACATTTAGCAGCACTCTAATCTCAACACTGACAAATCATCTCTGACCTCGACTCGTGCAGCGTAGCCCTCGGTGCTTTCGAGGGCACGTAGCATCCAGTGTTTGTTTAACTGCCTCTAGTCTCATGGACGGGTAAGGCAGGGATTAGTCTGTCTGGGGAAGCTGAGCTCACATCGATTGGATGACTTGCCTATAGTTGCACAAGATTCTGAGTCTCGTTTTCTGGTTGTAGCTTTCAAATCCGTGTTTTCATGGATTGGCATTGGCATTGGTAGTTTTCAATGCCAAACTCTCACTACTTCCCATTTTTCAGATGACTAAATAGCATTTGTTTTGGATTGGCTCCATTTTAGAGGACATTTTCAGATCTAGTTTGAAAAGTCTAAAGGAACCAGTAGCTTGTCCATTGGAGACTCCCCTTCCTTGCATGGTACCAAGGTCAGTGCCACTTCTGAAGGGGGTGGCACATAGCCAGTTACCACTAGAGGGCAGCAGAGCCAGGGACAACCTGCAATTCCACTTTTGAACTTGACTCTGGCTGGGAAAGTGGGCTTGGGGCTGGATGGGGCATCAGGAGTAGGCATGCAGAGATGCAGCAGATGTCCAAAGGGAGGGGTGGACCAAATCTGGGTCCAGATCAGGAGAAAAGAGACTGGAGAACTAGGACTCCAGCACCCCAAAGTCAACAAGCTTGAGAAAGTCCTTTCTGCCCTGAGTGGCCAGGCCTGCTGCGTTGCAGGTGTCTGCGAATGCTGAACGGGCAACATTTGCACTGGCCTCAGCCTGGGGCACGTGAGGAGGGTGAAGGGAGTAGCTGGGACCAGAGGTCCTCTAGGCTCTGCCTTTACGTCTAACAACATGTTCTGCAAATGAACGTTGAACAATGATGGTAAACTAAAGCTTCAATATGGCTGATAATTTGCAATAGTTCATAAAGTACATTCACATGCCTTAGCTCATCTGACCTTTACAACAACCCTGTAAACTGTTGTTTTCATTTTTATTCTACAGAAGAGAAAACTCGAATTCAGGCCGGCTGAGCCACTCAGCCAAATTTATCTAGCAAGAGTAGGGGTTCAAGCTGGGTCTCCTGACTCCTGGCTCATTGGTCTTTCCACCACTTCACGGCAGCCACTAAGAACTTAGGAAGAACCAAGTCAGCTCTGCTTTTTACATTTTTAAATATGCAGGTTACACATGAACACACTTTTTGTTTAAAAAAATTCAAATAATATAGAAGATGGCTAAAATCATCCTTCCCACTTAATCCCTTACCCCGTATGCAGCTCCACCTGCAGGGGTGACCTCTGTCAGCCATCGAAGGGCAATCCTCCAAAGCTCAGCAGTTACGAGTGCGTAGAAAATATCACACTTCTTTGTATATGATGAGCGTGCTCTCTGACATAAACGTAATCTCATTACACATACCGCTCTGCTACTTAGTTACATGTTTCCGACCTCTCAGTGCATTTAGAGCTATCTCGTTCCTTGTGACTAGTAGAGAGAATACTTAAGTGATTTCAGGTTATTCTGTCTATAAATCATTTACACTCAACAATAGAATTTTTAAAAATTTATTAACCTGTCTGGTTTGAGGTTTTGTTCTTGATTTAAATGAGAAACCTAATGCAATAAGAAAAAATAGCACATGAGAGCTGGACTTTGTGGGTGTTTTTCTAATTATTAATTCATTCTCAGGCAGCACTCAGCAGAGAAGAGAAACCGTCAGCCTGCGACACCCCTGCTTGGGTCCTGGCAAGGAGGGTCCTAGCAAGGAGGTCATACAGACTCCCCAGGGCTCTCACGGCGGCTCTCCACAGCGGGCCCCTCCTGCCGAGGGCCGGCCTTCACCAGCGGAGCAGGGCGGCCAGCTCAACACGGGAGCACGCCTCATCACCCAGCACGTGCAGGCGCTGCTGGTCAAGCGATTCCACCACGCTGTCCGCAGCCGCAAGGACTTCCTGGCCCAGGTATTGCTGTGCCAGGTTGAGCTTGGTGGCACCTGGCCGGTGCCTGCCTGCCCTCTACCGGCCTCTCCGGCCCAGCCAAGCACCCTTTTTGGGTTCTGTTGGCTCTGTCTCCTCCTTGCCAAACTGTATTTTAATTCTTGGCTAACACAAAGCTTCTCTGTAAGTATTCAACATCACTAAGCAGAGAAAATAGAATAATAGTGAGTATGTTAATATTGTTGTTATGTTTACAATAAAGGGGAAAGTCATGTTTTTCTTCACTTTTGCAGTGACCCTACAAATCAAGGTCATTGTCCTCTTTTTTCTTTGTGTGTTTTTTATTCAGAAAAAGAAACTGGTTCACCTCTGGCCCACTTCAGTGTGCAGTGTCGGCCTACTTTGACCATTCTTCAATGGTTGCCAGAACACGGTCTTCTCCCACATGCCTTGCCTTCACACGTGCTGCCCACAATGTTCCCCAGAAGCCTGACCTCCCACCAGGGCCCAATTATGCAGCTGCAGGATAAATGTTTAAAAAATGAACATATATGGCTGTGTGTGTGTGCATGTCTTTTGCACACCACAACCCACAGCCCACGTTGCCATGTTTATTTTCCTGCAGATTGTGCTCCCAGCCACTTTCGTGTTTTTGGCTTTGACGCTTTCCATCATCGTCCCTCCTTTTGGTGAATATCCTGCTTTGACCCTTCACCCCTGGATGTACGGGCAGCAGTACACCTTCTTCAGGTGCGTGGACTGGTCACCGGAGGTCAACATTGGCCTCCATGGGGTGTGGGGCTCCTGGGTCACATGATGGTTGGTGGGGCCCTGAACGTCCCCCTACCCCCGCCACTCACCCCGGGATGGTCGCTGACGTGGCAGCGTGCTTGGGCTACCACCAGAAAGGAAATCACCTGCCACTTGGGAAAGGGGATTCCGAGTGGACAACCAGGATGGCCGGGAGTAAAGAAAGAGGAAGTACAGGTTAGGAGAGTGGCTGGAGCTTTACCCTTGTGGGGTCCAGACGAAATATGCCATCCGATCACTGGGTGTGCTTTGGGGGGCTGCCCTCATCCCAGAAAACCCACAACCACCCCACTCAGCATCCTGTGCCCTGTGGACATGCCTGGCATGTTGCAGCCAGCCAATAAAACGTTCTTGAGTTGCATGTCGGCTGCTTCGTCCTTCCGTCCCAGTCATGTGCCCACTGAGTGAGCCCCCTCATGTTGTCTAGCATGGACCAGCCGGGCAGCGAGCGGCTTGCAGCACTTGCAGATGTCCTCCTGAACAAGCCAGGCTTCGGCAACCGCTGCCTCAAGGAAGAGCAGCTCCCGTAAGTCCCTGAGCACCCCCGCCCTGGCGCCAACAGCTGCCCTGGGAGAGGCAGGTGACGGGGCACCCAGATGGCAGGGTGGGATCAGCCCGTGTCAGTCCTGCTCTGTGCTCCGCCCACGCGCTGCCCGTGACCAGTGCTCACCCAGCTTCCCGTGCACACCCACATGCAAAGGCGCTCACTACGTCTCCGGAAGTCCCTGCATCATCAGATGGCTCTTTATTTCTATAATTCCCAATATCAGAAGTTCCATGCTCTGTTAATTTATGCTTCCCACAACCTGTTGGAAAGGAATCTGAATAAGGGAAGGAGGGAGATAGGGACTGTCGATTCTGTGCTCGGACCAAGAATGGCATTAACTGTGTATGTGGCCAACTTTCTATTATTGCTACAAGTACAGAGAAGGGTGTTTTAGAGGGCATTTGAAAGCCATCAAGAATCCTAGCAGTTCAATACAATTTTAACTGCTTCTCTCATTTAGTCTTTTTAAGAGATATTGATAAGGACCAAAATAGACTAATTTCAAATTCCTCTTTTATTTGTTGTGTCTCAGCAGCTAGAGCCACCGGAAGAGAAAAGAGAGATAAAACTGTCCACAAAGTAGATAGTTATTCCCTGGCCCCACATTGAGTTCATTTTAAAAAAACAAAACAAACGAACAAACAAAAAACCCTAAGCTTGATTTTTCTTGAGCAGAAACTAACGTCTAAGTGTCCAAAGAGAGCGTGTAGCTCTGAGGACAGGGAGGGAAGGCTAAGACGGAGAAGGCTAGGCGCCGTTTCTCATTTCTGCGGATTTTTATCAACTTTGGAGCTGACTGTGAGATATTTTCTTGTCTTCCATGAGGGAGTACCCCTGTGGCAACTCAACCCCCTGGAAGACTCCCTCTGTGTCGCCGAACGTCACCCACCTGTTCCAGAAGCAGAAGTGGACCCCAGACCACCCGTCACCCTCCTGCAGATGCAGCACCAGGGAGAAGCTCACCATGCTCCCCGAGTGCCCCGAGGGCGCCGGGGGGCTCCCACCCCCTCAGGTACTGTGGCCCTCCCAGGGAAACCAGGGCCCCGAGTCTGCCTGCGACAGCAGGGGCTGGGGAAGGTACATTGTGCCCCCTGAGTTTCTGACCAAATAACATTTTAGACTGACGGTTGGGGGCAGGAATACACGAGGGTCCCTGGGGCCTCCCTCTCCGGCCACTCGGAGGACGTCGATGACCTAGAGCTCCATCTCCCACCGAACACTCCTTGTGCAGCCTAGTAAGAATGTGCCTTTAATCACTGAAAAACTACACATGTTATGTATGTTCATTGTGGAAAAATTAGAAAATACTGATAAGTCAGGAGAAAAACAATCATTCTGTCACTTGCGAATAACCACCAGTAAATACTTTGGGTTTTATTCAGTCGAACTGGATGATGTTCAGAGTGCTGTCGGGACACCCGCCATCCACGCACACTTACTTGCGTTATGAACACACGCCCACGTCCATGTGCGTCTGCATCGTTGCTTCTAGTGCCTGCGCGCTGTCCCCGGTTTGGATTTACTTTACTTAACGAATCTCTCATTGTTGGACCTATCGGTTTTCAATTTTTATAACATAACCAATGTTGCAGTGTCCATTCAAATGCATACGTATTTGCACACTTACCAACAATCTTAAGAAGCGTGCCGTGTGCTGTGTAACTGACATGCACACACACACAGCCAACAGCCTATGCTCTGCAGGGACCTTGGCTCTGAGCAGCATGCTCTCTCAGATGGTGTGAACTCTAGAATGTATCATGGTGAACCTCTCCCGGGACTTTCAGAGAAGTCTCACTCTGTCCCTGGTCGACGATAACGGTCCTCCTGGCTGACTTGCGCAGGGTGGGGCATTCCATGGGCATCTCCGGTGAGCTGCGGATGAGTGCATGACCCCCCGAGGGGCAGCGTGGCTCAGTGGCAAAGGTGCAGGCACTGGCATCAGAGAGCCACAGGTTGGTTCCTTGGCTTCTCTGAGCCTTAATATCCTCTCCTATAAACTGGGGGTAACTGTGATTTATTCTATAGCAGTACATGAGAAGTCAAGGAAATAATGTGGGTAAGGAAACTGGGTGACTTAGAACTACATTCAGCTGAATGAGGACAACCCTGAGCGAACAGTGGATAAAATAAGACACACTGTTTCTCCCTCATGTGAAAGTTCATGCAGGTGCTCCATACTCCCTGTTTTATTTGCTCCTCCATGGTGAAGAGGCCTCAGCCTCACTGGCCCAGGTGGCAGAATCTGCTCTCCAGGCAGCAGAATGGAAGAGGGGACGGATAAAAAGTGAGGGCCAAGTATGTGAATACACTGTCTTCTAGGGAGAGTTCAAGAAGCTACCATGCAGCACTTTCTCTCACACATCATTGGTCAGAGTCAGAAGTCAGGGGAGCCTGGGAACTACAGTCTCTAATCCTGGTGGCCTCGCACCAAACACAACAGTCCATGAGGATGGCACATGGCGGCAGGGTGGAGCAGGTGGTGAGGCGCGACTGAATTTTGCCACAATATCAATCATAGTTGCTGTCTTGTAAATAATGTGCTGTTTATGGGCACCCTGTCTTTCTCTTTTTTTATATGCCTTTAGATTTCTCAAGTAATATATTTTTCCCCTTGAATCATAACTCAACCACCTCAGCATCACAGGGATCCCAAAAGAGGAACTCGGGGAGTTTGTCCCAGTTCTCTGTGCCTGGAGAGAAAGCTGTACTTCTGCTGGGTTTGCCGAGGGCCCCTCTGGCTCCCTCTGCCCTAATGTATGCCACACTGGGGACAGAAGGCGAAGAGTGGCTACTCAGAGATTCATTTCCCCGGTGAATCCTGACTTCAAGGCTGCTTGTCTAGCCTATGGAAATTTACGTTCAGTGGTTAGTCTTTGATCCTTGGGGGGAAAATTTAACAGGCCACTATGGCCAAAGTCCTGGAAACAGACAAACTGGTTCCTGTGATTTTTCTTTCACTCCTGCATTTCCTCATTATCATTCATGTCTCTCCTGGGAGCAAAATTGAACATCATCAATTTGTACAGAAGCTACCTCCTTTCTCTCTCTCCTCACCACCCCTCTGCCCGTCTCTCTCTCTCTCTCTCTCTCTCTCTCCCTCTCCCTCTCCCTCTCCCTCTCCCTCTCCCTCTCCCTCTCCCTCTCCCCCTCTCTTATGTTTATACTCAGTCACTCACACTCTCCAGTTCAGCCTAGAATTAAGCCAGAGGTACAGGTGCAGGCTTTGCGTAGAGGTAGTAAATTGCCCTCATCTGGAAAACCCGATGGGGGATGCGGTCTCCTGTAGGGACGCATCCTGTTCCTGCATTCTTTACGTGGTGGTGGGTCTTGAGGTGGGAGTGTTCCATCCCTGACTTCTAGACACATAGAGTTAAAATTATAGGAGTATTTTCATTTAAGAGAAGTTTTTGAAAACAGTTCATCATAAACTTCCCAGGCACCAGCAACTGTTCCAGTCTAGACTGCACCTGGGGAGTCTGGCAGTTCCCCTGGGTGCCAGCCTCAGCTTGAGAAGCAGGGTGATGGAGTGAAAAGAGTGAGGGCTGTGGAGTCAGACAGACATAGGTTCAAATCTTAGGTCAACCACCTGCAAGTTCTGCAACCTGGTGCAAGTTAGCAAACCTTTCCGAACCTCACCTCTTCTGTCTGCAGTTAAAGTAATAATTCCTCTCTCATAAGGGTAGAAGGGTTAAGGGATATATTATAATCTACGTAGAGCATTCCACACGGTGTGCAGCACCCAGCATTCTGCAGGTGCTAGTTCTTCTAGCATTAGAGAGAGGAACCGAAGAAAGTGAACTGAAGAAGGAAGTACAGTACAAGAGGAAAGGGAGAAGAGGAGATAGAAAGTGTATAAAAATGAGAAGGGCGGTGTGTGATGGTGGTTTTAAAGCCACCAAAAATTCCCTCGGCTACCTTTGGATGACACGCTTAACATCCAAGGTTCCTGACTGACCAGAAACTAAACATTATTTATTCCCAAATTTAAAGTAATACTGCCACCTGGTGGCGAAATCCATGCTCTTTTTGAATTCTGCAGAATCTTTTGATGAACTAGCTTCCGGTCTTGGATGTATTTGGAAGGTGATTTATAAATTGTAAGGTGCTATTTGAATTCTTTCACTCATGTCACAGATTTATTATTTCAACTATATGCCAGGTACTGTTCTGGGTGCTGGGGACACAGCAGCTAACAAGTCAAAGAAAATTGCAGCTCTCATAGAATTTGTATCACGTAGGGGTGTAACAGACAAAAACAAGTAAACAGATCAATTGGAAAGACAATTTTGGGTGCACATGAAGACGTGAAGACTACACAACACTATGTTATGATCCAGAATGACCGGCACTAGAACATACCTTTCCAAGGAATAAAACTTGGGCTGAGACTTGAATGGTGACAAGCCGGCCCTGTGAGGTGTCCAGGCCAAGCGTTCCAGGCACAGGGAACTGGCAGGTTCATGGCTACTTTAGGGATAAGAGGTGAGCATGTGACAAACAGGCAGAATAGGTGGGGAGGATGAGGAGGAAGAGGAGAGTGGCAGCAGGTGGGCTCAGAAGGCAAGGCAGGGCCAACTCACCTGGGCTGCGCCACCTTGGTAATGAATTTGGATCAGATCCCAGAGTTTATTGGAGTGTGGTAAGCCACGTGACTGGGGTATTTGATTTACATTTTTAAAGTTCAGTCTGGCTGCTGGGTGGAGAATAGATTGCAGAGGGCCGAAGGTGGAACTAGGGAGACCAGTTTGGAAGCTTCTGTAGTGGCCCAGGTGAAATGTAGGTAGGGGCTTGGGCTGTGGTGGTAGCGGTGGAAATGGAGAGATGCAGAAGTATCGGAGATTTATCTGGGAGCTAGAGCTATCCTAGCGTATCAATGAATTGCAGAAAAGAGAGGGATTCAGGATGACTCCCGCATCATTTACGTGGCAACTAGGGAGATGCCGGTGTTTCGCTCCTTCATTTCCCAGCAGCCGGGTTCGTAAATCACTTTTGGTGAAGAACAAGCAGCTTCACAAACTGTAAAGTCTCAAATGCCAGAGTAATGAACACTAATGTCTCATTGCCTCAGAGAGTGCAGAGCAGCACCGAAATTCTCCAGGACCTTACGGGCCGGAATGTCTCCGACTTCCTAGTGAAAACGTATCCTGCGCTGATACGAAGCAGGTAAGAGGGGCCCTTCATGCTCTTCATCCCAGGTCCCTGTGGAAACTATTGACAAAGGAGGGAAGATAACTTACACTCATGATTTATCAACAGTCAGCGGGATTTTTTCTTTTCCTAATTTGAGGGCCTCGTCCAACAGAAAAAGCAATTGAGACATATGCAAGTAAAATGCAACTTAAGTTTAATTTTGGTTTTGTTTTGTTTAGATTAAGCAGTCTTAAAGATTAACCTGTACACTATTAAGAGTAAAATTTAAAAGTATAGAATTTATCTAATAATGCAGCCTCATATTTTAACTAGTTAAGAAAGAGAGATAGCGTTTGGAGGAGGGATGGGTGAGAATAAAGGGGGAAAGATAGAGGGAAAAGAAACGAGATGGAAAAATAAGAAGTAAAAAGCAGAAAGGAAAAAAAATGAGACCAAGAGAGGCCAGAGGCAGCGGCAGTGTCTGAGTGAGCCCACAGGCTGGCTGCCAGGGAAACCGTACCTGCCACACCTGCCACAGTAACTGAAGTTGACCACCTGTGGTGCCGCCCTTTAACAAGCAGGGAACGCTTCGGTGAGCGGTGAGCGTCTGTTTCTCCCAGCTCTGCAGCCATTCTCACAGCCCCAGCTGGGGAGGGACTGGCTCCAGCATCTTGACAAGAGCATGCTACCGAGAGAGCATCATGGGGAACCCTGACCCAGGCCCTGTATGCTCTGGGGCTTTAAAATAAAACAACCGTCTAATTTTAGTAGTACTTTCAGTTGCTTCCCCTACCAGAGCCATGCACAAAAAAATAAATGGGCTCAATTAACTAGAACACACTGCAGGTGGTGAAAGCAGCTGCCGAGAAGGCAGGAAGCAAAACAGAGAACGCCAACCAAGCCCAAAAATAAAAGCAGAGTGCATGGAATTTATGTAATAATGGAATAAACAACAACCATCCCAGACTTTGTTCTCAGCAGCAAGGTTGCAATACAGAATCTTGGATTTTGTGCTTGGTGACAATGATAGTTCGTGGGCCTGACCTGTGAGGTCTACGGTTGGCATCTGGTCGTCTTCTATCTTGTCATTTTACCCTCAACTGGCTGGAAGTCAGTCTCTGATGTTGGGCTTGGAGTAAGTCAGAACTTGCCCCAGGTATGCAGGTGGTTATTAGGGCCTTATTTGTGCAGGTGGGAGAGGGGAGAGCTGCAGACTTCACTCCACACTGGTGCGACAGTTGCCACATTATCTGGTTCCAGATGGTCTGACAAATGACCTGACAACAGGGCCACCCAGAAAGCCCGGCATGTGGGATGTGACTTGAAGAGCCAGCAGTGGAAAACAGCAGGGCTTTCACTGCATGTGAATTCAGCTGGGCTCCTAGGCTGGGAGGTTTCCGTGTTGCTTGAATATCAGGAAATGCAAAAATGCCCCTGAAGACTGAGACACCCCAGTGAGTGTCTGGGGAGGAAAGTTAACTCCCCTGTCATGCTTGTGGTATATTCATTGTATGATTTTTTTTTTTTTCACTTTTAGCTTAAAGAACAAATTCTGGGTCAACGAACAGAGGTAAGAAACTATTTTTTTTTTTATGAGAAATTAAAATCTCAAACTGATTTAAAATACTCCCATATAAACAGAGCCACACCTCGAAGCCATGTAGATGGAATGTTCTGTATGTGCTCAGGAAGCCACAGGACATGTCCTGAAGGATGTGTGGCTGGAGACACCCTGGACCCAGAAGATGCCCGGTGCTATAGGTCTCCTCAAAGGACATAGATGGGAAGACACATTCCTGGAAGAGTTGGTCCAGAGCATTCTCACTCAAGGGAGGCTCTACAAGCTCCAAGGGAGTAATAGTTCACAATACTAATGAGAGGGCAGGGGACCTAAGCCCTGGCACTTCTTGGCCTCTCCTTTTAAGCCTTAGGGAGTCTGGTCCAGCTCCACACTCACCTCATACCTGAGGTATCCTCGAGACTCGAGTGATTCCAGAGGTTTGGAGAATCCTCCAGGGATATTCCAGGAGTGAGCTGGCCTCCCAGGCTCCCTCAGAAATGGGCCTCTAGAATGAATGCAGAGCTGACGTTGACTTGATTCCAGACCATAAAAGTGAATTCCAGCTCTTAGAATTCCTCCTCAGAGGGAAGTGTGGATCCTCAGCTGAAGCAGAGAGCTGGGGGCAGGGCAGTGCAATTTGAGTCACTGAGAAATAAAGTTCAGCAAGTTTATTTTGTTGATCCTACCATTGAGAGGTTTTAAGCCAGAGCGACACGCCCAGATCTGTGTTTGGGCAGGATGGCTGGAGGCTCCCAGAGCAGTGTGGAAGATGGGTCAGGGGCAGGAAAGCCCCAAGGCTAGGGTCTCAGTTAAGGAGCTGGAGCTTGAGTGGAGACAGGAGACTGCGAGGGGCTGCCCCAGGGAGGGCGGGGCTGAGAGGCACAGGGGGAGCACAGCAGGGCCGGAGCTCATTAGGTTAAGGGGAGTCCAGGGCTGTCAGAAGTACCAGCAAAGCACAGAAGTGGCACAGGGCGGGAATCATGGCTGGGATGGGGGCAGAGCCAGGGAGCACTTCAAAGAGGATGACTTACATGGAGGAGTCAGAGTTGGCCTGATGCTCAAGAAAGGGAAAGGCACCCCTGGGAAGCTGGCAGCCCTGCGGAGGCAACCCAGCCCCAGGGCAGCTCTGGAAGTGACTGGGCATGGCCAGGATAGGCCGGTGCAGGGAAGGCAGGAGGAGGGGCATCAGAGGTAAGCAGAGACCAAGCTCAGAAAGGACCAGAACTCACCTGAAGGCAATGAGGAAGCATTAAAAGTGGGTTAAAAAAGGAACAGCAAAATGGCAGAAAATACATATCTACCACCAGTTGAATCGAAAAAGCAAAATAAACAAGCAGAACAGAAACAGAACCATAGATACAGAGAATGTTTGGACGGTTGCCAGATGGGAGGGGTATCGGGGGGGATGGGTGAACAAGGTGAGGGAGTGAGAACTACATACTGATTGTCACAGAACGGTCCCGGGGACGTACAGTGCAGCACAGGGAACAGAGTAGCCAAAGAACACACATACAGGACCCACGGGCATGGACGATGGTGTGGGGGTTGCCTGAGGGAGTGGGGAGGGGCTGGCTGGAGGGAGACAGAGGGGGGAAATTTGGGGCAACTTTAACCAATAAAATACAATTTAAGAAAAAGAAAAAGACACAGTTGGTTTGTAAAGCGGAGCCCTGTTGCTCACCAGCACAGACAGTTCCCCCAAAGCACACATTTCCCTACAGAAACGGAGAGCCGCTGGCAGGCACCAGGCTCCGCAGACGTGGGCCGTGGCACTGATCCAAGGCCTTCTTGTCCCCTTGTCAGATACGGAGGGATTTCCATCGGAGGAAAGCTCCCAGTTCTCCCCATCACTGGGGAAGCGCTTGTGGAATTTTTGAGTGACCTTGGCCAGATAATGAATGTGAGCGGGGTATGTAAACAGCCTGGAGATTTGGGTAGGCCTTTCAGTGCCAGCTGAAACAGAAATTATCATGAGTGCTAAGAGCTAAAATAAAAACCCTCTTGCTTGTTCATTAATTATGCTTTCCTAGGGCCCTATCACCAGAGAGGCCTCTAAAGAAATGTCTGCTTTCCTTAAACATCTAGAAACTGAAGACAACCTTAAGGTATTGTCCCTGCGTGATTTGCCCTAGAGCTGAAAATTCACGTGAGCTGGTTATTTTTATGTTCCCAGATTAATTAAATTCCATCGCATCTCCTGTTGAAATCTAGCATGGAATGTCTTCCAGCTGCCAAACCCTTCCTCCTCCTCACATTCCTTTTCCTGCGGCTCATTTTTTCTTGAAACAGCTGTTGTTAGCACAGGGCCTCTAGTGCCATGCCCGGCACGGCCTCACAGGGCCCGTCTCCGCCCTCCAGGTGTGGTTTAACAACAAAGGCTGGCATGCCGTGGTCAGCTTCCTCAACGTGGCCCACAACGCCATCTTACGAGGCAGCCTGCACCGAGACCGGAACCCGGAGGAGTATGGCATCACCGTCATAAGCCAGCCCCTGAACCTGACCAAGGAGCAGCTCTCTGAGATTACCGTGTAAGCCACCACGAGCCCCGGCCTCACAACTTCCCCGGCCTCACAACTTCCCCTCAACCTCCCTCTCTTTTGAGACCCGGGAGGATTGTCACCAACATGAGCTGCAGGACTGGACAGCGAGGTTGTTTAACCAGGCAAACACGAGCACTTGCCACGCTCTGTGCACCACCGCTTGGCCGGTCTTTCTCCTCATATTTATTAAGGAAGTAAGTGTGTATTTGGTTCCACTCCCTTTTGGCTCTTGATAAGAAGCTGCTCCTGGAGCTTACACAAACATTCTCCATGCCAGTGTGTAAAATGACGGCTGGGAACTGGGAAGGTTCAGTACATCTTTCATCTCCCCAGAAGCGATGATCTCAGATTCCGGTGATTCCATCTGATGGTCAGGCTTTGGAGATGGCGACAGAACCTTGCTTTCCTCAAGCTTCGGCTCTTACTGCACAGCTTCTGGAATAAAAACATCCATCTTGTGCAGTTTGTAGCATGTTTTTAGCCTTAGTTAGGGCAAACTTCTTCTGATAAGCTGTAGGGTCCTTGTTTTCCTGTCCCAGTATACTGAGTGCCCTGAACATGGGCCCGCAGCATGCCGAGCGTCACTGGCTGACAGGTGGGCCCCGGACACCCCCCTTCGGACAGCCTCGGGGCCCTCTGCTGAGGAACGACGGTCTGCGCTGCGTTTATTCTCACTCAGACCTGCCAAGTCTCTTGCATCTGAAATATGAAATGGAGGTCTTCTGTGGTTATAAAATGGTATATGTTCATCAAATAAAGTTTATAGAATATAGAGTTTTAAGAACTTATTATCTATAATCCTACACAGTTTAGGGTATTTCCTCAAAACATTTTTGCGAGTTTCCCTTTCAGTCATTTGTTCTACTCCTCCTGCACGTGTGGGTCATGCTGTTGCCCATTTTTTAAGGACACTGATGAGCACACATGGCGCCTTTGTGGGAATTAAAGGTGCTTCTTTCTCTAGGTGCGCACTGTCCCTGGCAGGGGGTCATGGCTTGGATGTGAAGGCCGGGTTGGGTTTCAGCCCACACTTAGTCTCTGAGCCAGATGCCTTCTACTTGACCCAGGAAAGGGCGAAGAGAAACAAGTCCTGTGTACCTGGCCCATCCTCTTTGTCCTTAAACTTATCGTTATGAACATTTTCTCATGTTACAACGTGTTTCACATTCTAACAAGACGATTTACTTCTTTTAACAAAAGAAATAAATTTCACAGACCATATGACTATGTACCTAGAAAACTGAAGAGAATCCATAGGCAAATTATTAGAACTGATAAGAGCATTGTAATATACGACATTAATATAAAAATTCACTTCTATAGCCATCAATAAATAATTTGAATAGGTAATGAAGAGAAAGTTTATCTAGATTTTCATATTAAAATGGAACAATAGTCAACATTAACATGGAACAGAAAACCCAAGAATATCCACTCAACCTTGACCCACTTTAAGACGATTGAATGAAACGACAAACGGGGGGCGAGGGAAGGGGATTCTGGAGGCCGAGACTTAGCGTTGGTGAGCCTCCCCAGAGCCTGACTCTGTTCTCTCCTGCATCTGCTCCCTCTCTGCACCTCTCTCTCCCTGTGTCTCCTGTCTGGCTGCAGGCTGACCTCCTCTGTGGATGCTGTTGTTGCTATCTGCGTTATTTTCGCCATGTCCTTCGTCCCAGCCAGCTTTGTCCTTTACTTGATCCAAGAGAGAGTGAACAAAGCCAAGCACCTCCAGTTTGTCAGTGGAGTGAGCCCTACCACTTACTGGCTGACCAACTTCCTCTGGGACATCGTAAGTGTCAGGTCACCTCCATTGGCCTAGGGGGTGGGCCCTTGTGCCTACTATGATTGAGGGACGATCAGGGTGGGGCTCTTGTACTGCCAGGATTGTCGGAAGGTGCTGCGCCAAAGGCCTTGAGTGTCTGCTGTCTGTTGACATCTTGGAAACGCACAGAACTAGGAGCCTCATGCTAGAGAGGAATGGAAGGCTCAGCTCAACAGCTGCTGAGTGAGGGCTCTGCATACACTGCCCCAAGGGGCTTTCTGAGCCATCCAATAATTTCTGCGCTGCAGGAATGAGGCTGGCCTTCCTGAGAATAATCTGGAGCTGAAGGGATAATATCAAGCAGACCTTCACCCCGAATCCTCTTCTTAAATCCTGCTCCACCCCAAAGGAATAAGGACAGAACTTCCCCTGTGGCAGAGCCACCAGATAAATATAGGACACCCAGCTAAATTTGAATTTCAGATAAACAATGAATTTTTAGTGTTTCACCCCCAGATATTGCATGGAACAGTTATACTAAAAATATTTTTTGTTTATCTGAAATTCAAATTTAACTAGGCATTCTATATTTTTATTTGCTAAATTTGGCAACCCTACCCAGTGGCATTAATTTTCCCCAAAGTAGCCAGACCTTTGCTGTATCAGTTAAGCCACCACATTAGAGAAAATGAAAAAATAGATATTTAGCAAGTCGACAGCAGACTACCACCCTTTCACAATCAGCATTGGAGGAGGCAGGGTGGGTACTTCATGACAGGCCACAGGGTCGAGCTGGCTGCAAAGCCTAGATGTAACAACACAGCGGAGGTCACCATGAAGGCTGGCCTGCTCTGGGCGTCCTGGGTAATGAGAGCCTCTGTTTTCTTTATCCCACCGTTCGAAGACCAACCTGAGTCCCACTTCCTGTGATGATAAGATTCATTATGATGGAAACCAGCACAAACAACCTGCTCCACTATGACTTTTAATAATTATGGCAAATGCTAGGATTCCTAGAGACATAATTTATTTTATTTTACTTGACCTGTTAAGCAGCCATCACTTAACAATACAAAACTAGAAATTATCAGCCGCACCTAAATTCTTTCCTCTTTTCTGTCTGTTCGTGAAAAACACTCATGGCCATGTGGGAGGAGGTCAGACCCCACAGGCTGCACCCTGGACAAACGCACCACTTGGAGGAGCCCGCATTGACCTCATGCTCTGAACATGGAGAGAGCTAGGCTCACCTGCACTGAAAAGCCATTAACGTGCTAGTTTTTTCACTCTACTTTATTTAAAAGACAATGAATGGAATTTGCACTTGGGGCTGACCCCTGCATGTGCTGGCTACAAACTGAGACGTGTGAGCCCGAGGAGACAAATGTGGAGAGAAGGACGACGGAGCAGTGTCTTGGGGGGAGGTGATACTAGCAAAGCAGCCACTCCAAGGAAGGGTCCGAAAATGGCGGTGTGACGTTGGCAGCCTTCCTGATGCTCTACATCTAGCCTGGAACTCAAACTCTGGGGTCTGCATTGTCAGGCTTAGCACCCTTAGCCAGTGGCAAAAGGCAGCGCATGCCTCAGGGTCATTCCTGAACGAATGAACACTGTTTCTATCATTCACTCAGCATTTATGTCATATCTTACATTCCTTTTATTTGTACCATGTTTTTTCTGTGAATTTTTGAAACAATAGCAAACTCACAGAAATGTTCCAGGGACAGTTCAAAACTGTTTTTCAGAGTCATTTGAGAGTCACTTCCCAATAAGATGCCCCTTCGTACATGTGCACACACAGGTGCACACACACGCAGACACACACTCACGCGTGTGCACCAGCACCTCTGGTGTGACCAGCACTGGTGCTTCACCACCGTCTAGTCCCCAGACCCCACTCAGGTTTCGCCAGTTGCCTGAATAATGTCTTTTATAGGAAAGGGCCCACGAGTGTCTCGGTATCAGGCATTGAATTTAGTTGTCCTGTCCCTCGGGGCTCCCCTGGGCTGGAGCGTTTCATCAGTTTTTCTTTGACACACATGACTTCAACATTTTTGATGATCACAGGCCAGTTATTTGGCAGAATGTCCTTCAGTCTGGATCTGCCCGGCGTGTCCTCATGGTTAGGGTCAGGTCGTGGCAGCGGCGTCACCTAGGGATGCTCTGTTCTTCTAGCCACGTCCCGTCAGGTGGCTGCTGCTCTCGGTTTGTGTTTCTGGTGGTGGCCACTTTGGTCACCTGACTCAGGCGTTGTATGCTGAGCTTCTCCATGGTAAAGTTCCTTTTTTTGTTTTTGTAATTAGCAAGAATTTTGGGAAGAGGTACTTTAAAGCTGTGCAAAATCCTGTTTGTTATCAAACTTTTCATGGATTCATTTATTTATAACTATGTGGAGTCATCTTTCCTGTGTTAGTCCATGGATTATAATCAGGTTCCATCATTATTTATCCCGATGCTCAAGTTACCCCAGTCTGGCCAGGGAGAGCCCATTTGCGCTGACTTCTGCCTCCTCTTGATTTCCGTCCCCCTTGCCCTTGAGCACCTCCGTGCTCTCTGGCACAGCGAGACGTTCCAGGTTCATCCCACTCCCCCCCAGCCCTACCTGGAATCCACTGTGCCCCCAAGGAAACCTGGTTCCTTTCTGTGGAAAAGGGCCCTTAAAACCAAGAGCTGGGTGCTAGGTGTGCTCTATGCTACTGGAGTGTCGGTGGTCCAGGCCTTCCCAGGGGAGAGAACTAGGGCAGATATGAATATATAGAGAGATCAAGACACATTTACACCTATGTTTATCTGTCCACGCACTGAACATGACGGGCTCACTAAAACCTCTGGTTCCAATCCAACACCACAGGCTCATTTTGGCTTTCCAGGTTTCCATATTTGTAACACCCTTCTCCAAGGGTGAGATATCAGCTTCTATCACCCCGAATTCATTTAGCTACCTGAGCAATACACCCACATATAAGAAGTCCCCATCTCTGCCCCCATCCCCTCCACCGTGTGGACACCCCCCATCCCTGCTTCAGCTGACCACGTGTGCAGGTCCTCTTCATTCCGCTCTGGCTCTGGTACCCTCCACCAGATGAACACCCTCCTCACCCCACTGGGGCTCCAGCACCCCACTAGCCCACCCTCTGTGAGATATCCTCTCACCCTTCTTGGGTTCTCATCCCATTTGGGACCACTGTGGCCCCACCCCTGACCCCAGACTCCACCTGCTGCCCATCATTTCCTGTCCATCCTAATGTCTTTAGGACTGAATGGTATAGGAAGTAAATAGAAGGGGAAAAGTGACGAAAGGGTGTCATCTATTTGAGCTTCATGAGGCCAAGGACCAGATCTTAAGTTTTTCTGAGTTCTGGAGACTGACTGAGTAGAGTCTGTAGGACTTCATGACCAATTAATTACAAAGAGAGAATGGGAGAAGAGGTAGCATTGTAGAATTCATTCTTTTAAAAGATGCAGACTGAAGGTCCCCTGCACAGGGAGGTGGGGTGGAGTAGGAGGACTGAAAACAACTTAATATATGTTTACCAACCAAGAACTATTTAGACTAATAGAATCAGCACCCCAGACCATATGTGCTGGAGAAGCTGACCCAGTCCTTTTTGACAGACAGGAAACAGAGGTCTCCTCTTCTCTCTTTAAGATGAATTATGCTGTGAGCGCGGCCCTGGTGGTGGGCATCTTCATCGGGTTTCAGAAGAAAGCCTACACTTCTCCAAACAATCTTCCTGCCCTTGTCTCATTGCTCATGCTGTACGGGTGAGTTGTTTGGGCCTTTAGCTAAGGCCATCAAAAGGGAAGTCAGAGGGGACGGCATGATCTCTTGACAGAAAACTGGGTTTCTGGTGGCAAGATTAGCTTCCAGCCCCCAGCAGGCTCTCCAGCCTGGCCAGAAACCTGGCTGGCTTCTGTTTCTGAGTCCACGCATGGACATGCCCTCAGGCTTGGTGCACTCAGGGATGACGGAGATGCCCCGCGTGGCCTGAATCTTCTTCCAGTCAAACCGTGGCCCAACCAACACCTGGGAATCTGTCACTCCTGTCCCTCACCCAGCTGCGAGTCTGATTCGCTGCAGTCAGCCCATCCATCTCAGAGTCTCCGTCTATACTGGCCAAGAGTTATTTGCACACTGCAGAAGACTCCAGCTGCAAAGCTGTTCCTGAGTCAGGGCCGAAGATGTCACAGAGATTAAATTTGGTGGAACTGTAGGGCAACGCGTGCAACTTTATGTCCAGGCCTACACATCCTGCCTGTGTGCCGTGGACAAGTCTAGGGGTCAGTTTTCTTATCTGGCCCTTCCTGGGTGGGCCAGTACTCTTACCAGAGCAGTGGTCTCCACTTATCTCTAGTGAAAAGAGAATTCGGGGACCAGTGTGACTGTGGTGCATCAGCCCCAGGGGACTGTGAATGAGCCCGCTGAGACCTCAGCTTTGCTGATCCAGACTAGAGTGGGAAGCGTTGCAGGGTGGACCGTGCCCCTACACGCCGTACAAGGCTTTACAATTTACGTACATTCACAGTTGCTATCACATTTGCTCCTCACAAAAGCCCCATGAGATGGTCAGGGAAGGCAGTATTATCTCAATTCAAAGATGGGGAACAAAGACCAAGGGGTGGAGTATCTCTTTGGTCTTCCTGGGACTCTCAGCAGTTTAAACATTTCACCTCATGTGTGAGGGAAGTGCATTATCTCTAGGGGGACAGCAGCTGGGATAGAAATTGGCGCTCCGGGCCGCTGAGTTGTGCCGTTTCACACAGATGGGCAGTCATTCCCATGATGTACCCAGCATCCTTCCTGTTTGAGGTCCCCAGCACAGCCTATGTGGCCTTGTCTTGTGCTAATCTGTTCATCGGCCTCAACAGCAGTGCCATCACCTTCATCTTGGAATTATTTGAGAATAACCAGGTGAGCATGATGTTTTTGGCGTCCTTCTTTCCTGGAACACGAGAAAGTAGGTGCTGGCAAAGCACAGCCACGGGCAAGCACTGTCTCGACACGCTCGGTGCATAAATGAATCTTCCTCCCTCCTTCCCTCCCTTCCTTTCCTTTCTTTAAACTCCTTGTTCATGCTCATACTCTAGTGTCATGGTTTCCTGAGCTCATTCTCAAGTTATAAGTGACTTTTCATGATTTTAATATTTTGGTTTTCTTACTCCTTCAAGGTTTTCTTGAGGACTACAGGTGTTAGGTTTTCTACACATACCAGAGCACTCATGTAACTTCAAAATTTAAAAGGAGCAAAAAGACATACAATGAAGTCCCTTTCTACTCCTGTTTCACAATCACCTAGCTCCCTTCTCCAGAATCAACCTCTCATTTGCGTTTCTCATGTGTTCTGGAGGCATACAAGCAAATGCATATATATATATATTCTTCCTCCACTTTCTATTTATTTATTTTTAGTGAAAGGGAAAGGAAGGGAGAAAGAAAGGGAGAGAAACATCAATGTGAGAGAGAAATATTGATCAGTTGTCTCTTGTATGTGCTCCAACATGGAACCAAACCTGCAGCCCAAGATGGTGCCCTGACCAGGAATCGAACTGGAGACCTTTTGCTTTGCAGGATAACGCCCAAACAACAGAGCTACACCAGTCAGGACTCTCCCTCCACTTTATTACGTGAATTGTAACAGAGTAATATATACTGTTGTATATAGAAATTAATCCCGAAGATAGGGTTAGGAATTTCTGGCGCCGGATGGGCCCTTGTATGACCTGTAGAGTCCAGTTGTCCCACCCGCAGCCCCCAGGCTTCTCTCTGCCCAGAGACCGCTGGCCGGACTGGGTCATGAATGCAGCAGCAGTGGCTGCAGGGCTGCCCGCGCTCCACACTCCGCTCCCAGCTGTCGGGCCCGAGCCCTGGCCGTGGCTGTCCTGGGAACTTCCCAAGGACTGCTGGTCTCGCCTGTGCGCCTGTCTCCCCAGTGGCCTGTGTAGCCTTTCCTTCCCTCAGGAGGCCTCCACAGCTCCAAGGGTGGGCCCCAGCCAGCGCCTCTGCTGTCCTGCAGCCCTGGTCCCCACTCCTGCTTCTGGGTCCTGCTGGGAGGACCCAAGGCAAGTCTGCGCTAACCACCCAGTCTCATGGCTTCCTGACAGCGATGCTTTCCGAACCTTGTCAGGCCTTCTGCGGCCCTTCCGTGCCATGACTGATAACACATATCCCATGTCACAGTCAGACCCCGGGGCGAGGGGGAGGAGAGCACTGCCCCGACCACCTCGCAGCAGCCAGTGCATCCCGGCAGGTTGACAGGGCTGCTCTTCAGAGCTGTGTTTGTCACAGGCTCACAGCCCACTCAGTCTGAAGAGAGTGTGTTATTTCAGAATAATGAAATAATAAGTTTAAAAAACTCAAAACATTCTCCCTCCTGCCAGCTGCTCTCATTTAGCCAACGTGTATTGAGCGCACCCTCCTCCCCTGCATAAAAGCTGGTAGCTTCCACGTGAGTTATCAGATGGATGCTGTGGAAATACTCAGGACCCCAGAAGAGGCTCCCCAGGTCCCAGTAGCTGCTGTCCCTTCTCAGTCGAGAGGTATCAACTAAGTGAACACCACGTGATGGATGTGCCAGTAGAAGCAAGCATGACCCCCTTGAACTGCCCCCCAGAACTCCCCTTCCAGTCAAGAAATGACCTGCACACTGAGTCAGGAACTGGTATCACCTCAGGACACCACACTCCATGTGACAGAACATCAAAGGAGCAAGACAGGTGCACGCCGCAGATTAGAGTGGGCCCAAAGGAGCTGGGCTGCAGGGCTCTGGAGAATCTTTTTTTTTTTTTTTTTTTTTTTTTAAGATTTTACTTATTTTTTATTTTTAGACAGAGGGGAAGGAAGGGATAAAGGGAAGGAGAGAAATATCAATCTGTGGTTGCCTCTCATACGCTCCCTATTGGGGACTTGACCTGCAACCCAGGCATGTGCCCTGAGTGGGAACTGAACCAGTGACCCGTTGATTCGAAGGCCGAAACTCAGTCCACTGAGTCACACCAGCCAGGGCTGGCTCTGGAGAATCTTGGTGGAGGAAATTCAATTTAAGCCTGGTCCAGGACAAGCAGAACTTTGTTTCCCCATTTAATAAACAATGAAGTGGCTACTATGAACTAATCATTGTACAGGAATTTAGGAAGGACACCAAATGATTAGGACCCAGTCCCTGTCCTGCAGGGATGACTGACTAGGGGAGAAAGTAGGCAGGTAAAAAATAATTCACCTGGCAACATGGAAAGTGTTCTAAGAGAGGAGTAGGTATTTTACCATGGGAATCAGGAGAAGCTTATGCAAGAAGGGATCATGGGAGCCAGCTTTGTGAAGGAGGGTGCTGCCAATAGCAAACAGTTAACAGAAGCTGGAAGTGCAAATGCCTGGAGGCAAAGAGCAGAGTGCCTTTGGGGGAACAGTGGGGAGCCGGGGCGGCTGTGCCGTGGGGATGGGCCAGACTGTGAGCAGCAGTGGCCTCTTCAGCCTCCTCTTCATCGTGTCCGCTCTGCCTTCCTGTGGGAGGCTCTGCCTGACCCTTCAAGTCTAAGGCAGCTAGCACAGCCTGGGCACCCAAAAACAAGCCCACCAACTCAATACAGGCATCACAGAGAGTCTCTGCCTTCTTGTACACAGCCCAGAGCTGTCCTGTGGGAGACAAAGCAACAGCTGGGATGTGCTCCAGGGACCCTCTTCCCTTGGGTCAAAGCTGGGTGACAGTGATGGCTCACAGCTGTACCAAAGCAGAGAGCCTGGGTCACATTCCCAGACACTGCTGCATCTCCTGGAAACAAGTGACTTGGAGGGCTTGTGGGTAATTTCAGAATCCACAGTGAACTCCCAAGGGACTGCCTGTGAGTCTCCCCAAGAGGCACCTCCTATGAGTATTTCAGAACTTCCCTACTTTGTGACAAATGTCTCCTGTGGACAGTCTGGCTGCTAGGCCCCTCTGTCTACAGGCCTTCCCCTGGTTCTTTCCTGGGAGGGCATCCAGGCCCCACCCTGCTCAGGAGGGCGCAGTAGGCTGGGCCCCACTCCTGACTGCCCTGCTTCTCCGTGTTTCAGACGCTGCTCACATTCAATGCCATGCTGAGGAAGCTGCTCATCGTCTTCCCCCACTTCTGCCTGGGTCGGGGCCTCATCGACCTGGCGCTGAGCCAGGCTGTGACAGACGTCTATGCCCGGTTTGGTGGGTGGCCGTCGAGGCCGGTCGAGCATCGCCCTGGATGCTCTGAGGCTGGGAGGGCTGAAGCAGGAGTTCCTAGGCCAGACCTGCGGCCTGGGCTGGGGGCACCTGGTTGGTGTGTGTTGTCCTGCTGACTACAAGGGCTCAGGGCGCCTCTGTTTCCTTGGCTGAGGAGCCACAGGAAGGGTTGAGGGAAGGCTCTGCTCTTCCCTACTCTGACTTGAGGAGCCAAGATGAGACTTGCATTCAGCTTTTGCTTCATTCCTTGCATCAGGTCTGGTCTAGCTGAGCCAAGTGTTGAAACTAGGTCTTTGGGGCAGTTAGGCAGCAAAGTGGACTTAATTCCTATCACTTGCCGGTGGCCTCTGTTCCCAGGTGAGGAGAACTCTTCAAATCCATTCCAATGGGACCTTATTGGGAAGAACCTGGTTGCCATGGCAGCGGAAGGGGTAGTGTACTTCCTCCTGACACTCCTCATCCAGCACCACTTCTTCCTTACCCGATGGTACGTCCATGACGCTGCCCTAGGGTGTCAAGCCTGGGATGTGGCTTGACATCCACACAGTTGCCTTTTCCCTCATGAGCCCCGTACCACGATGGGTTTTAGTCTCAAAGGCTGGCTTGCTCTGAATAATGCAAGAAGAAGAAACACAGAATCAGCACAAAAGAATTTGCGAAGAACTACACTTTAAAGTGTTTAAAATGCAATGCTATTAGTTTCAATCACTAATATTTAATCCATCCTTTAATTAACAGATACTCATTTTAAATTGGATGATAGTATTGCATATAATAATGAGTGAGAAGTATTCAAAGTACAGCTGTGTGTGTTCACAGAAAGTAGATAAGGGAGGACCCATTGCTAATTAAAGATGTGAGAGCAGAGGTGGGGGGGAAGGGAGCAATATGGGGGTGATACGAGATGAGGGCAGCAATGCCTGCAGCCAGGAGCCATGTGTGGGGTCAGGGGTGATAGGGCCCCTCTCCAGGGTTGGAGGGGGGGAGCTGCCAACCCAGCTGTTCCTCCCCCAAGACCCTGCCTCATTCTAAGGTGGGTGCTCAGGTTTCCAGAAGAGGCAGCCCCTCTGTAATCCAAGCTGACACTGACATTTACGGGGCCCCTCATAGTTTGTTTGTAAAAGTTTTTAAAGATTTCATTTATGTATTTAGACAGTAGGGAAGGGAAGGAAGGGAGAAGCAGAGGGAGGAAAACATTGCTGTGTGGCTGCCTCTCGCACACCCCCTACTGGGGACCAGGCCCAAAACCTAGGCTGTGTCCTGACTGGGAATTGAAACAGCAGCCCTTTGGTTCATAGGCCAGTACTCAATCCACTGAGCCACACCAGCCAGGGCCTGAGCAGTGTTTTGTTTCTTATCCTTTCAACATCTCAGGCTGAGTTGGGTCACATGTAAATAAAGATTTGGAGAACTTATTTTTAGGTTTTGATCCAGAGGGAATTGAGTTATTAGAAATAAATCTGCCATCCTCCTCAGAGGGTTGTGAGAATTGAGTGGAGGGACTAGACTCTGGGCTTGAGCACTCGCCGTTTCTGCCCAATGCCTCTCCTCTTGGGAGTCCTTTGGAGAATTCAAGTCTCAGGGGTAGGAAGCCAGGCGGGAGCAGCAGTGAGGGCTTGGGAAGAAGCTGGGAGAAGAGGACGGTGCTGAGGACACTGTGCACCAGCCCAGCCTGTCCCCTTTCCCTCTTCCAGGGTGGCCAAGCCCACTAGGGAGCCCGTCATGGATGAAGATGATGATGTGGCTGAAGAAAGACAAAGAATTGTTAGTGGGGGAAATAAAAGTGATATCCTAAGTCTAAATGAACTAACCAAGGTAAGAAAGCAGATGCAGGCGTGTTCGCTTGGCAGTGCCAGTGGGACCCAGAGACAGTGCAATGTTGTCAGTTGCCTTGTGCAGAATAAGTGCTATGCCTGCGTGAGCAATTGTTTTTCTAATTTTACGTGGGCCTGTCATGTTTGTGTTTAACTTGTCTTCCAAAAACACAGAATTCCAACACACTTCCCTAGTATGCATCTTGGGTACGGACACAGGGCCTCAGCCAGAGCCGCTACGGCGGAGCCTCACTGACCTTTCTCTGGTCACTTTCTGCACAGGACCAGTGTCAAGATTTCTGGGGCTCACCGCGCCTCTCTGAACACCTTTGTTAATCTGTAACCTCTTCATGATGGGAGTTTTCGCTTACACCGTCCTTTGTTCTTTTGTGCCTTCCCTGCTCTGCCCCTCTCTCAGTCCTCAGTCCAGTGTCTCTGACCTTGCAGGTGTATTCAGGCACCTCCAGCCCAGCGGTGGACAGGCTGTGTGTGGGAGTCCGTCCTGGAGAGGTACGTATGCCGTGGGGCCCGCAGGAAAGGGCTGCAGAACATCAGCTCATGCGAGCACCTCTTCTCCCACTAAAGCCAAGCTACCAGATAGATACAAAACACAGGTTACCATAGGTCATTTCAACTTTTCTAGTAGCCACAGGAAAAAGGTAGAAACAGGTGAAATTAATCGTAATTACTTATTTTATCCAATATATCTGAAATATTATCACTTCAGCATGTAATTCATATAAAGCTTTGTTTACCAGGTATTTTACATTCTGTCATTCTAAGTCTTCACAACCCAGTGCGTTTTGCACTTACAGCACACACCGGTTCAGACTAGGCGTGACAGCTGTGCTCAGGGGAGGCCAGTCCCCCTTCCCACTACCTGGGCTCTAAATTGTTCTGACAAAAGACAGATTAACAACAGAGAAACAAAGAGAGGTTTGTTAGCACATGCATCACATACAAATGACTCGAACAGTTGGTTACAATGTGGGCTTACGCAGCATCCTAGCAAAGGAACATTAGACTGCTAGAAAGTGACAAGGCAGAAGAAAGGACTTTGAGTTAGCAGGGTAGCAAATATATGGGGAACTAATGGTAAATAGTAGCCAGTTAGAAATATTTGTTATGTAGGTTTCTCCGGTGCCATCTCCAGGCTGATAGGGCTCCAAAGTTGTCTTCAGTGATTAACCTCTGCCTTCCCTGGCAGAGAGGGCAGGGAAAACACCTTGTAAATTTGTGTCCTGCTTTCAGGCAAACAGGTGGGGGTTGGGCGCAGAGAGCTTTTCTTGTATCTGCATCTTCTCAGTTGCTTTCAGCTCAAAATCATCCTTATGCCAAAGTGGTGTATTTGGGGTAGCCTATCCTGCTGCCCGGCACCACACAGAGCCACTGGCCACCTAGGGGAAGCACACACACTTTGCTCTAGGGCCTGATACTCTAGACCCTCTTGCGCTCTAGGGACAGGCCAATTCTATGTGTTCCCCCTCAGTGCTTCGGCCTCCTGGGAGTGAACGGAGCTGGCAAAACAAGCACTTTCCGGATGCTCACTGGGGACACCACAGTAACCTCAGGGGATGCAACTATAGCAGGCAAGAGGTAAGTGTCCTGCTCGTCCCATCTCAGGGTGTCTCTCATAGGGCTGGGCCGTGCCCCCGTCCCAGCACAGGGAGGATACGCGTCAGGCCCTGTGTCTGAGGGTGACTGAGAGCATGAAGGTCTGTGCAGAGGAACGGACCTCCCAGTGCGCACGGTCCACAAAGTCTAAGATATAGACCTTCTGGAAAAGTGAATGGAATTGTGATTGTTAAGAGATTCCTCTGTTTGCATGGATTCTCAGAAAGTCTGGGATGTGCTAAGTCAGTGATTTTCACTCTTTTAGTATCATGGACTCCTCTAAGCATTTGATGAACATCCATACCTTCTTTCTATAAAAAACACACGATTGTCCCTCATTGCCTCCTTCCACATATTTTTGCAAAGAGTTTTGGGGAGTTTACTGAGCCCTGAAGCATTTTTATGGCCCTGCAGGACCCCTGGGCCCCGGATTGAGAACCCTTGTTATGAAGCATCCTGTCTCTGAGGTTCTAGATAGGGTTAGGTTCGAGGGCCCGCGGGGGCCTGCATTGCCTGTATCTGTGCTGCTGCTTGCTGCCAGGCCATGGAACCTTTATGAAAGAAAACCAGGCATGTGCCCTTGGATTCTGGAGGGTGCCTTCTGCTCTTTTTAATAAGGTGTGAGTAAACAGATTGGTCCTCTACAGACACAGGATGGAGAACAGGAGCTCACACTTGTTCGCCTCTTTCCAGCAGCTCCTTGAGTAGCAGAGTTCACACACATTAGATGTGCCCAGAGGAAATCTACACCCTGGTTTACACACAGAGTTAGGCGCTGCTCCTGTCTGCCCAGCATTTGCCTGCCTGGGGCCTCATCCGCTAAGAGCCATCCTCAACACGGTCCAATGCCCGCCAGGCAGGGGGAGTCCTGAGCATGCTTCACTGGATCAGACAGGATGAATCTGGTTTCCGTGCCTTCCCTGGTCATCCCTGTTGGGTCCAGAGCAAAGGGACTGGCAGGGGTGGAGCAAGACCATGGCTGGACCTATCTCATCTGCAGACCCAGCTCAACTTACAATCAAGAGAACGACTTCACAGTGGCTACAAAAGGAGTCTTAGGAGGCAGAGTGTGGAGGACAGGGGGATGTAATGGGATTTGTAATGGGATATCAAGTTACAGTCCAAGCGAGACATGGTCTGATGCTCGGAAAGTAAAACCAAGATGGAAGCTAGAAATAAACTATAGGTTTAAGACACAGGATTCTCTGGGGTTCTCTGGTTTGGAAGCTCCTGTGAATTCCACAAAGAATACCCCCTCCTTCCCTGGGTGGTTTTAATTGGCCCAGGCATAACTGAAGTCGTTTTCGTAATAGTGAGGGCCTATCATGGTGGATGGCCTCTCTGTCCCATCCCATTGCAGCCACCCTTTACTCATAGACCCTGAGATATACGGGAAAGGGGGAAGAGATGAGACCAGTCTAGACAGTTTATGTTTTCATCAAGGCAATGTCTTTCCTAGTGGGAGCGGATGTATTAGTCAAAGGGACTTGAGAGAACCCATTTCACTTCATCTCTTCTCCCTGCCAACCTCTTGCTCTGGGAGGGTTGGGGGTGATCCTTTTCCACTGACTATATCTCTGCCAACAAACACAGATGGAGAAGTTTACTGTCATTGGAGTAGTTTACTGTCATGGAGAAGTTTACATGTTTCTTCTCTAGCTACTTCCCAAATGTCTGAAAGGGATCAAAAAATCACTGTTCAATTTCTTAAACCTGATCTTCCCTTTGTTTTTAAACTAATGTGTGAGGTGATCCAATCCAAAACCAAAGCTAATTTGGGTAACAAGTATGCAGTTTTCCTAACCAGGGAAACCGTAGGGAATCTGACCGGACTAAAGCTCGGAATCCCTGGAGTCCAGTGGCATCTGGTCAGCGGGCCCTGCTGTGATGGCTCAGTACTGTGCACGTTTGCGAAGCAAAGCTGGGGAGAGAGGAGGCAGCTTCCTTGTCCTGTTGGCTGGAGCTCCTCCAGCCCCAGCTCTCCGGCCACCCGCTCTGGGAAGGAAACCTGCTAATTGCTCTTTCTTGTTGCAGTATTTTAACCAATATTTCTGAAGTCCACCAAAATATGGGCTACTGTCCTCAGTTTGATGCAATCGATGAGCTGCTCACAGGGCGAGAACATCTTTACCTGTATGCCCGGCTTCGAGGTGTACCAGCAGAGGACATTGAGAGGGTAAAAAAAGGTTTGATGTGTCAACTTAGGAATTAGGTAAACCATAGACTATTTCATAACAGTTATTTAGTGATGGGAAGGTTGTAGAATGCTATTCATTCATTAATTCATTCATTCATTCAATAAATGCTTACTGGGTGCCTACTATGTGCCAAGTACTGTTCTAAAAGTGGGGTATAGCATGAACAAAGCAGACAAAAAAATATCCCTGCCCTCATATCCCAAAACATAATATATGTCTTTGTCCCTTCACCCAGAATCCCACTTCTGGGAATTTACCCTGAATGTAGGCCTCCTACAGTACAAAATACATAAGCACAGAGTTAATCATTGCATTTTAGTTGCAAAATATTGGAAGTTAATGATCAGGAATAAGGTGTTGGTTGAATAACTTATAGTTCATGCATACAATAAAGCCTGAAATCGCTGTGAATTGACATGGGGTTATTTCCAAGAGATATTTTCAAGTAAAAAAAAAAAAAAGCAAAGTGGAAGAAAGAACATGATGACACTTGTTATGTAAGAAACTAGGAAAATAAGAAAAAATGCATGTCTGCTTATCTTCACGAATAGAAAAGATAAGCCAGAAAGCAATAAATTTCAGCACGAACAGGAGGGAAATGGGTAAAGGGAAGTGGGAGGGAGTGACGCTGCTCCGAGTGTAGCTTTTTGTGTAGTTTTGACTTTTGGAAACATGTTAATATTCTACATATTCAAAAAATAAAACTAAATAAGAATGGAAAGGGGGTAAGAATGAAAACAAAAAGGAAATCCTAACACTGAAAGCAAACTGAAACAAATAAATTCAATTTTATTTCAAATAAATATTATTTGCAGAAAGGGAGGAAAAGAGCTAATACAAATAACTGATGTCACAGGACTTGACTGTATCTCCTCAGTCTCAGGGGCAGAGGGAAAAAAACCACAAACAAATTCTGAGCTCTTTTTAGCCTATTTATTTTTTACGGTGGCATGGGCAAAGCAGTTCTGCAACAGTGCAGCTGTGTTTTAGGATTAAGTAAATGAATAAATGTGTTAGTGTCGTTGGGAGCTGGAATTTGCACTGGGGAAAAGGGACGTACAAGTATGAAAAAGCGGAAAGTGAGAAATTACCCCGTGGGGATGGGTTGGAATTAGAGATATCACTGCACACTCATGGAATGTTCATATGCACAAGCTGGGGCACACATGCATAGCACGTTCCTGCATGTCACACACATGCATGTGCAGGTATGTGCACACATGTGTGTGTTTGTATATGTATATGACCAAAAGGGTTAGGAAGAAAAAATGTCCCGGGAGCACTGAGCACAGTCAGTGCCCAAATTTTGATGTCTAATACCATTGTCCACTAAAAGAAACTATGAGTCTTCGAACAAATGACACATTCCAGGTCTGGGACAGCGTAGGTATTAAATAAGCTGGGAAAGCCTTAAGCCAGAAGTGAAGAAGTGTGTAGGGAAAAGCACTGAAGGCGTGTCACTAATACACAGGTGCCATGCTGAAGGGGCTCCCGGTGGCCACATGTGGGACAATGTGAGCATCAAAATAACTGAGTCCCGTGATAAATTATAAAACACCAGGGATAGGAATTCATAAGCCAATGTTATTAAATAGATAAATACACAAACAGGAGAGAAGGGAGCATTCTTGCTTACAGTCAAATACTGAGAGACAAGTAGTTATGTGGAAGAAGTTATAGAGCTGGAAGATCATTTGCAACAATTATAGTTAAAACTGGATTACAAAAGAATCATCAATGGTTACTAAATCTAGGGGTAATTTTTTATGAAAAGTAAGATATTTGTGTGGTTTAAAACATCTTCCACAGATTGCTTATTGGTTGTGAGGGGGAGGCATAATCATTTCACAGTGGAGAAAGTAGACAACGCCTTCACTGGGTGATCAAAATCAACCTCCCCTGAGAGGCAGGCGAATCTCTCCAGCCCACAGATGCAGGTCCTGAGAAGGATACAATTTTCCTGATGGGATATACTGACTGGGAACACATAAACCTGCACCTTATCGTGAGGAAAATATCAGATAAACTCTAAAGGAACATCCTATTTCAAAAAATACAGGGACTATATTTTTCAAAAGAATCGAAGTCATAAAAAAAAAAAAAAAGAAAGAAAAGCAAAGAAAGGTTATGGAAATGCTTCCGATCACGGGAGGCTAAGCAGACACAGTGACTGAACAGTGGGCGCTGGACTGCCTCCTGTGCTGGAGAGAAAACAATGCAGCGGAGGACATTACTGGGCCCATCAGCAAAACTGGGCTAGGGACGGTAGATCAGATAATGGTATAGTAGCAATGCTGAGTTTACTGACAGGTATAACTGTATTGTAGTTATGTAGGACAATAACCTTATTCTTAGGAAATAGACACAAGTGTTTAGGCATGAAGGGGCCATGATGCATCTTTGGGTCTGAAAAAATAGTGTGTGTGTAAGAGCAGGAGAGAGAAAGAGAGAGTAAAGGTTTTATGAGTGTTCTTTTTTACTATTCTTCTTTTTACACATTTCTGTAATTTGGAAACTATTGCAAGTGAAAAGTTAAAAAGTAGAGCTTACATTATAGTGGAAGGGACAGGCAATACATAGATATACAGTGTACCTGTGAGTGAAAAGTCTCAGGGCAAAGATAAAGCAGGGAAGAATTGTTGGGGCGGGGTCTGTACTTTTAGGCAGGTTGGCCCAGGGAAAACCTCACAGGGGGAGTGAATTCCCAGTGGAGACATGAGGGAGCTGAGAGAGGGGCCCTGTGAATCTCGGGGAGGAACATTCCAGGCAGAGGCACAACTGTGCAAGGCTGAAGCATGGTGGGTTTATCTCCAGCAACTTCCCTAGTTTTATTGCTGAGCACATGTGTGTGCCTTTGTGTGCACACACACGCACCTGGTACTCTCCGTCACAGTTCCCTGTTGAGCTTCCTCAAAGCGCTGTTGTAATCTGTCATCACTGTGTATTTCGATTGTCGCACCACCCCCACCTGTGAGCACAAGGTCAGTGGCTATGTTTACCATTATTCTCCAGTGCCTAGTTCAGAGCCTGGCTCACAGCAGGTGCCCAGTAAGTATACATTTGATGCACAAGACCTCAAGTGTGATCCTGTTGAGGGATGGAATCCACAAGATCCACCATCTTCACAAACAAACCCTGGGCCTCTTCCTCTTCTCCAAGCCATCGTCCGGGACCCTGGGGAAGAAGCTTTGTCCTGCTCTTTGTAAGGCTGAAGCCCATTTCTCAGGGGGCTGCACCCAATGGGTGCTGAGCTGACCAAGCTGTGATCTAAGGTACAGAGTGGAAAAGAGACATCTGGTCCTCGAAGCGTGTGCCAGAGAGCACCAGCCATCAGGTGGCGCTGCTTCCGCTGAGCTTGTCACCCTAGCTGTGTGAGATCAGGGAGCTCAAGGCTTTGAACTGGTGGAGATCTGGGGTGTTTGCTTGTCTTTCCCAACTGGGATTCCTTTCTCTTCCCTAGGTGGCCAACTGGAGTATTCAGAGCCTGGGCCTGTCTCTCTATGCGGACCGCCTGGCTGGCACCTACAGTGGGGGCAATAAGCGGAAACTCTCCACAGCCATCGCCCTGATCGGCTGCCCACCACTGGTGCTGCTGGTGAGGGGCACGGTGACCTGTGGGGACATGCGGGCTCGGGGACTGGAACCAAGAGATGCATCTCTGTGGTTGGGCCAGCAGATTTAGAAAATGCAGTCTGTTGTCATCTGGGCTGTTCCATATAATGCTCATTTTGAGGAAATCAGCCTAGCTCTTGGGGGATACTGGATTCACAATATACTCTCACACTGAGTTCCTGAGAAGTCTCTTGTGGGGCCACAGGCTCACAGCAGGAAAATTCATCCCCTCTGTGGAACGTCAGCATCTGCTCAGAAATTGCTACTGCCGAAGAAGGTCTCTGTGGGATTTGTAGTGGACAGGAGCATTTGCCTGGATCAAAGGCTCATATGGCTCTCACTCGGAGCTGAGACCCCTGTGCTCACAAAGTCCAGGGTTCATGAGTCCCTGGGTCACAGGACTTGGAGGGAACCAGAAAAGTCACCTAAACTATATCCTTGCCTCCTTGCAAACATATGAAATTTAGGAATTTTTTTTGGTTTGCATGTTTGTTTTTAAAGGTAATTCTGCCTTTGCCTTAATCAACTGATTAATCCATGTCTGAGATGAAATGGGTCTAGAGGCGTGCATGATTTGCCTTAACTCTCCTGATTTGCCACCTTCCATACTCTGTGCCTGGGTACCCCGAGTCTCACTCCACTGGGGAATGACTTTTGCATTGTTTGCATAATAGTGCAATAGTGCTCAGAGGAAGCCAACCATGGAGGCTACAGTAAGCCAGGCCCCTGCCCTCTCTGCCTCCCACAGGATGAGCCCACCACAGGCATGGACCCCCAGGCGCGCCGCATGCTGTGGAACACCATCATGAGCATCATCAGAGAAGGGAGGGCCGTGGTCCTCACATCCCACAGGCAAGAGACTCCCAGGGGCTGGGGCGGGGCAGGCAGGCAGGTGGGAGTCCCCACCCCTCACTTCCCTCCTCTCTCCTACCCTGCAGCATGGAGGAATGTGAGGCCCTGTGTACCCGGCTGGCCATCATGGTGAAGGGCACCTTTCAGTGTCTGGGCACCATTCAGCACCTCAAGTACAAGTAAGGAGGTGGGGGGGCAGAGGGTGCCTTGTTACCTTTCTGAGAGGGGCAGGGGTGGTCAACCAGGCCTTGTGCTCTCTACTGACACTTGAGAGGGTCCCACTGCACCCTCACCCCATGGGCAGAGGCAGGTGGTGGCCTGGCCTCATTCTGCAGCAGCAAATGGAGAAAGCCATTGTGCTGGAAGAAACACTCTGTATTGGGCTAAGTGCCTGAGGTTGAAGGCTCCTCGAGGAGCATTCTGATTGGGGCATTGCAGAGCCTGGCTGGGGTGAGGGAGGGTCACCACCACTGCCTCATTATCCTGCCACTTATCCCAACAAATCCAGGACCAACGACCTGCCTAATAAGAGTTCACAACCAACTTAGGAAAGATCGGGAAACCAAAGAGCCTGAGAATTAGTTTTCCTTTCTGGCATGTTGTATGCTTTTGAGTTTGAGAAATGACCATGTATTATAAAATGAACCAGAAATGCCAGTATATTGTAAATTGTAAACTGCTGTAAATACATGGTATTAATAATGGTTTCTCTGCCAAAGCTGAAAGTTAAAATAAGATTATGACAACACCATTCTCCCTTCCATTCTGGTATGCATTACAAGCCAGGAAGGGTGGATTTATAATTATCACTCATTTGTTTAACAAATGCTCTTTGAGAGCGTGGAGGAGAAGAGTTGCCACGCTAGAGGGTGAAGGACCAGCACATAGCCCACCTCGTCTGTGCCAAGAGGTGCCCAGGGGAGAGTGGTGTGCAGCATGCATCGTTCTGACACACATCAGGGCCGATTCACGGCTGAGAGAAAGGTCTGGTAGATTAACTGTGTTCAGATATTTGACCCATGATTTCTAGAGCAATTACAGCTCAGACACTGCACAGATATCTAGGGGGACTTCTGCATGTGAGGTGCCCAGACCTGTGTCAGCAACCTCCTGTGTCTGCACTGGAGACGTGGCTGTTCTCTCCTCCTTTCCCTCTCACTCTCCAGTGTCCCCATGGACAGCAGGTGAGAGGGATCTGGTCCCCAGTGCGAAGAGACAGTTTGCCAGAGCTGGAAGGCAGAGGCGTTGTGTTGTAGAGGGCAGTGACCACCCCTTGACCATGGAGGGACCACTGAAGTAAATGATAACTGACACTGTTACACTGGGGTGTACGTGCACAGGGAAGCCAGCTGGCCCTGCCCACACTCTGTGGTGGACCATTCTTTCTTCACCTGGTGAGGGGATACGGAGGGGAGCACCTGGCCCTGGCAGCTCCATTTGTTTTAGAAGCTTCCACAGGGAAGCGCTGCCTTTCCAAGCCTTTGCTCCCACCTAGCCAGCCACTTAAAGGGCCAGGCAGCCTTTCCACCACTGAGTGAGCACTGGCCCCACCCGCCTTCATGGGCAGGTCTGTGATCCCTGCAGGGAGCTAAGCCCACCTTTGACTTCAGCCAGTGTGTGAGAGGCAAAGCCGCACACAGGAAGCTGTGATAGGTCTGGTGACCCACTTCACCACACACAGACATTCAGACCTCTAAAAACTAGGATCAAACTGTTTCTCCAGGAACTACCATGGGTTTTCCTCCAGTTTTAAACATGCCCAAGAAATTTATAGTGTGGCTTTTAATCCTCAATATTTTTGATGAGTCCGTTCCTTGTTTTGGGATTGCCTTAGACCCAACTACTAACAGGCCTGTTCCATGGTGTCCCCTAGGTTTGGAGATGGCTACATCGTCACAATGAAGATCAAGTCCCCGAAGGATGACTTGCTTCCAGACTTGAACCCCGTGGAGCAATTCTTCCAGGGGAACTTCCCGGGCAGCGTGCAGAGGGAGCGGCACTACAACATGCTCCAGTTCCAGGTCCCCTCCTCCTCCCTGGCCAGGATCTTCCGGCTGCTCATTTCCCACAGGGACAGCCTGCTCATCGAGGAGTATTCGGTCACACAGACCACGCTGGACCAGGCAAGCCCCCAAGGGGCCAGGTGCAGAGCAGAGCTGTGCAGAGACTGGGCTGGACCGCCCGACCTGGGCTGGGACCCCCACCACAGGGAGGCAGGACATGCCTGGGTTTTAACCCTCTGGTCCATCTGTCCATTAGGGTAAACTTCTGCCTATCAGAAAGTGGTGTCTCACACTATTTTAATCGTCAGCACATTTCATTCACTTTACATCATCCCTCCCCACTACGTTATGACTTTATTTCATCCTTCCTGATTTGTGGTGGTGACTTCTTTTCTTTTTCAAATCAACTTTCTTGATGCTTAATTTACATACAATAAAATGCACTCATTTAAGGTATACAATTAGATGAGTTTTGATAAATAGATACTTGTATGCCATGTGTCAGGTTTTAAAATGTGGTCACTTTTTATTGTGGTAACATACACCTGACATAATGACCTATTTTAAGTGTCCAGTTCAGTGGCATTAAGTACATTCACTTCGTTGTGGGACCATCACCACCACCCATCTCCAGAAAATTGTTCATCTTCCCCAGTGAAAACCCTGTGTCCATTAAACAACCCTCCCCCACCCTCAGCCACTCTTAACCACTGTTCTGCTTGACATTAGCTACTCCACATAGCCCATGTAAGTGGAATTATACAATATTTGTCCCTTTTGTCTAACTTATTTCACTTGACATTGTCCTCCAGGTTCATCCATGTCATAGCACAAGTCAGAATACCTTCATTTTAAAGGCTGATTAATATTCCATTGTAATATATATCATGTTTTATTTATCCATTCATCTACTCGGACATTTGAGTTGTTTCTGGGAGGGAGGGGTTGTTGCTGTGTGCTTGTTTTGAATAGACATCCTTAAAGTCTGTTCCGTAAAGCAGCAGAAATAGGCAAGCCTCTGTTTATCCTCTGAGGAGCTGGTTCACCAGCACCTTCTTCTCCGCCTTAAGCAGTTGAAGGAAGGAGCAGGAGTTACAGCCACACTGCACATTGAATAAAGAACAGAGGAGAGATGAGATCAAACTCCTGTTTTGATTTTAGTTCCTTCTTCAGAGATTTAGAAGGTGCTACCACTTGAGCTTGGCCTTGCCTTGTACACCCCGTAGGAGCGCCGTTGGCTTAGCTCAGAATCCTAACAAGCCCTGTCCCGGACACTGGTGGCCAGGCTTCCTCAGGTGGGCCAGCCGACCCTCTGCAGGACACAAAGTCTCCAGCAGGGCTGTACATTAACTGTGGAAAAGAGAAAGCAAAGTGGGTGGGTGTGGAGGCTACCATTTTCTCTGGAAACATACCTATTGTTGCTCTTTTCTCGCCGTCAGGTGTTTGTGAACTTTGCTAAACAGCAGACTGAAATGCACGACATCCCGTTGCACCCCCGCGCTGCTGGAGCCAGCAGACAGGCCAAGGTACTGGCCGTTCTGTCACAGTCCTCTGCTCAGACCCCTGGGCCTGGGCCCTCTGACTTGCCTCCTGCGGAGCGTCCTGCCCAAACACAGCACTCCCGGTCACCACTTGTCCTTCCCCCCAGTTCTGTGCTAAAGGACTTTTCAATCCGTAGTGGTGTGGGTTCCTTTCATAAGCAGGAAACCATTTGGATGGTGTGGGAGAGCATTTTTAAAAAGGATTCCCCCCATGTTTTTGCTTACAGCAAAAGGAATTTAGATTTTGGGAATGAGAAGCAGGGAAATAGGAGAGAATAGAAAAATCAAGAATCTTGATTGTTGGGCTATTTGACATCTATGTCTGGTCATGAGCTTGAGTTTCAAAGGAAAGGAATTAACTGGCACCTCATGTCAATGGTGGACACATTTGGTTAGAGCGAGGGTTACTGTCTGTTTTAGGAAGAGGGCTCTTTGTTCTCTATAAAACTATCAAGGTGATGGAGGAAGAAGCAATAGAAGGTATGTACCTGGCCTCATAACTCACAAGTGAGTGCTTCCAGGTTCCTGCCCTGGCATGGTGGCCCAGCCCCTTGTAAGGAGCACCCTCTCCCGGGCTGGGAGGTAGGGCGGGGAGGGGAGAGAGAGCAGGCTAGAGTAAGTACTGCAGAAGGCACCAGAATCCGGGTGCCTTGGTTTAAGCCTGGGATTACAAAGGGACAAATTAGCCATTCTCTCTAGACTTACCATGAGGTGTAAAGTAAATCAAATAAAATCAAAGCACTTTTTCAGTCAGCAAAGATGTGCAAAATGTTATTTCCCATAAAATTCTCATTCCTTTCACCAGTTCTTAATTGCAAGAAAAAACAAATACTGCTAATGACTGAAACACCGCGTTCTAAGGTCATGCTTATGATGAATTTCCCCCCTCCCTTTTGACTAGGAAAGACCTAATGGCTGCTTGGTAAGGCTGACTTTGCCCTCCGTCTCCCCAGAGGGCCCAGACATGTCTGAGTAAAGGTACCAGTCCAGGGAAAGTTACTTCTGCTAAGATTTTCTGCCATTCTTTTTCATATATAGGTCTTAAACTTTGTTTACACCTATGGGAAATTATTCTTTGAAAGCCATTTGCAGTTATGAATGTTTTTATAACTCAAAATACATTATGAGGTAGTACAAGTGTTGCCTACAACTGCCAATGTTTTTCCTATACCCACCTTGCATATTCTCTCTTAAAGGGCTAATACCAAGCCATCTCTGGGCCAGGTGAAGGAGCTGATGGTCTAAGATCTATATAGTAGTTAATTGCAAACCTGCTTTCTTGGCTTTTAAGACAGAAAGAGCCTAGTAACTTTCCTGGACTACAAAGCAAACCTACAGACCCCACAACAGCCTTTGGAAAGCACCCAGAGGGTGCAGCTGGCTTCCCTCTAAGGTGTAAGCACGTACGCACAGAGAGGCTGTGAGTCTTTGTGACGTCTGCACCGTAGAGCCAGAGAGACCTGAGGGGGTCATCTGGCCCAAAGTTTTCTCAGACATGCAAACAAGCATAGTCATAACCTTGGGGATCCAACAGAATCACAGTGCCTTTGGCTGAGCTTCTTCCAGTGATTAATTGATGGCTATTTAACTTTTAAAATCTAAAAGCCATCGCACCATGTCTTCAGAAAACCAAGATGACAAAAGTCTACCTGTTCTGTCTGTGCAGGTCTGATCTCCTTCCACGCTGTTTGCTCACTGTAGCCGGAAGTGAACTCCAGGCAGTGGGAAGTGCCTGGAGCTTTTGCCACGCGGTCATCCAGTCCAAGCAGCCCACATAAGTAAGGCCCTGGTGCAGTCATACCCATGTGGGGCATTCAGAGAACGCCAAAGGGGGCTTTCCCCGGAGGAAGCCGAAGCTGACTGGTTCACCTGGGACACCTGACGGTGAAACTGGCCAATCAAATGAATGCAAAGCCCTTTTCATCCAGACCACAGAAGTAGAAGTCCCAGTTCATCCTGCCAGTAGCTTTGCACTCAATATCATTCTCATTTGAGTGGACCTGCTTTTCTCTGTGTGCATGTGTGTCTGTTTTATTTTTAAGGAGAAAATAACATGCAAACATATTTATCACACACTAGCCAGTGTGCACCATCTGGTACTGTTTCAGACATGATATGTGCCCGTGCAGCTTCCTGTCCTTGCATGAGCTTCCGTGAGAGTGACTGCTGCAGGGGTGCCAGTCACAGCACTATTCTGCCCCCCTGGGGTGGAAGTGAATGGGCTAGTCTTGATGTTGCGTGTCCAGTCTGCTTTATAGGGTCTGAAGAAAACGCCCAGTTGGCACCGCAGTGAACATTGTCCATTGTTAACTGGGTGTTATTTGAATGTAGATCTCACATCTGTTTGCTCAGCGTATTTGAGTGCCCACCTCATAGGAATAAAATAATTAAGACAGGAGAAGAGGCAAGGACAGGTGAGAGTGGATCTTGGATTGGGTATGAGATCCAACATGTCTTTGTCACTCTTTAAAGATGCAAGGCCTCATTCATGCAGAGCCGTGTCCTCCCGCAGTGCTGACGTGTGCACCTTCGCAGTGACAATACGGAGCAGTGGTCCGCAGGATACCTCACTGTTCACATATAAGCTCACCAAGAATCAGAAAATAATAGTTTTGAACCAAACCATTTCAAATGTCTCGTGGATGCAAAGAGCAGATGGACTCCCTGGCCAAGGCAGTCCCCTCTCCATGCACCGCAGACAGGCTTCCGAGTTCCAACACGTTCCAGAGCAGTGCCTCTCGAAGCGCATTATTACCACGGCTGTACTCCAGGATCTGGGAGCGGGGGCAGGGCAGGAGAGGGAAGAGGGAGAGAAAGATGCCAAGACCCTATACCGGTACCTGAGAAGGGGACATGGAAGAAAGCGAGTACAAGGTGCTGGCATTATCCCTGAGGAAGGAGAGTCCTGTCTTCTCCAGAGACAGACGGAAGGCCAGGGCTGCGCAGTTTTTAATCCCGCGTAGCTAGTGGCTGGCTGCTTTGTAAATACCTGGAGAGTTTGCAAAGCTAGTAGCCTCAGAGCTTAATTTGGTTTTTGACTTAAAAAAATATACCTACCAATGACCAAAACCATTTTAACTAGGGTCAGAAGAGGGTTTAGGAAAGCTCAGGAGTGTGCTGTCGACACTCAGCATAATGGTATTACATCCTGGCTGGTTTCGGAATTTAAATTTGTGACTATGACGTCACAGGGACAGGCAAAACAGGGAGCAGGGGCCACTGTCATTCTTGGTGTGGTGAGTTGTCAGGGCTTAGAGAGGCGTCGTGGCCTGGAAAGAGTCAGGTGCGGGTGATGTGTCACCCTGCCTTTGGGAGGAGCGCTGTTTCGCTGTCTGTTCCCACTGCACCTGAGCTCTCCAATAGCAAGTTCTGTTTTTTGGGTTTTTTTTTTTTTTGTCATTTTCCCCAGCTCCTGCCACACAGAAAGCACTCAATAAACACTTACCAAGTTCAGTACTATGAAAATCCAGCAAAAAATATACAGAAAAGAAGCAGGTCCAAAAAAATGATGCCTTCAAAAAGCTAAAGACGGCGGCACACTGCCAGCAGAGCCTCAGCAATGTCACAGTCTGAAGCACAAGCAGGGAAAACATCGAGGAAGAGGAGGCCCTTTGCTTGGGTCTGAGGAGTATTAGAGTTGGAAGCGTGGCCCAGATATCCTCAGAACATGCTAGTCTATTGAAAGACCTCCCAATCTGGTTTAATAAGGGAGATTCACAAAGAAGAGGAGGGAAAAAAATGGAGTCGATTCAGAAAATAAGACCACTCAGAGGATGTTCCAGAAATATGGCTTGCTGTTAGGTTTTCTAAGCTTCCAGTTCTTCTTTGGGGAGCTCAAGGTTTTGGAATAGCTAGAATCAAAAGAAAAAATATCTTGCCATAACTGATGTGGCTCAGATGGAGCATCATCCTGCAACCAAAATGTTGCAGGTTCAATTCCCAGCTGGGGCACAGACTTGGGTTGCAGGGTTGGATCCCCAGCGCAGGCGTGCATGAGAGGCAACCCAATGCTTCTCTCTCACATCCATGTTTCTCTCTTTCCTTTCCTCTCTCTGTAAAAAGCAATGAAAAAATGTCCTCAGGTGAGGATTTAAAAAAAGAGAGAGAATCTCTTTTACTATGACTAAAAAGCTCACAGAGACCTTCATTTGTGCCTGCTGCTGTGGCTTAGGAAAGATGGAGGAAGAGGAAAGTGGGGAAGACAACAGGTCAGCAAAGCTCTGGGCTTGGGAGGAAGGGTCTCTGTGACACCCTTGGTATTTGCTCCGGGGTCACTGATGAGGAGGAAGTCCTGCACCAGCGGGCCTTTGGGGATCTTGGAGAAAAGAAGGTTTTCCCCTAAAAGTATGGCAGCATCACCCTCGAGGGATTGCTGCTTCAGGCACCAGAAGGACTCAGCCCACTGCACCCAGATTATTCGGGCTTGGTTTCCTCAATGTGGTAATTCAGTGCCTCAGTAGGTCACCCGAGATGAACAGTTCGAATCTACTAAGCTCACGGGGCAGAATTGCTACCACATTTTGTTTCAGGTGGTTGTCAAGTTTGGAAAAGCTTAAGTACTAGAAGTTTCAGATTCACAAAACCACAGGCTTGTAGAGCTAGAAAATATCTCAATTTTAAAAAAACTATGCCCATATATATTTGCTTTGCATTGCTTTAATGGAAAAAGAAACCAAGTCTCAGAAAGATTAATTTACTTGGCTGTCCATTTAGCCTTCCCTGCAGGCCCGAGCTATCTGGTCCTCCTCCGATTTCTTCACTCCCAAGACCAAAGAGACATACCCACCAGACCCGGGACTTGGGAATTCCCTGCCGCAATTGTCTAAAGCCTGGTTTTTGGGCCCATGTGGGCCTCTTTCTTGGGTAAAAGTTGGTCCTTGATCATGCAGGCTCATGTCTACACATGACATGCGAGGCCCCTTGGAAAACAGCGAGAGGGATGGAAAGGGTGAGCCATGAGACAGCTGGTTCCGCACCCACTGGATGGCACAGTTTTCGTTCGACCCGTTACTAATAACATTAACTTTGATGACTTCATTATTGAGATACCTGTCAGACTGCTCCACTGTAAAATACTTTCTCGCTTCGTAACTTGTAAGTATTTTGTAGAGATTTATTTTTGAGACTATGTAAATGATGCCATTTCCCTTCAAACACAATATAATTATTTGTTTATTTAGATCTGCACGTATTCAAGGTTTCCTATTTTATGCCATGGATTTACTATATTATTTATTTTAACGCTCAGTTTGTGATTTAGACAATGGAAATCCATCAAGCTGACTCCTGTGTCCTTGTTACATTTCCCATAATTCTTTGAGCACCTCCTTGCTTTCTGGCAGAACAAGACGTTTCAGGTTTATGTTGTCATTTCCACAGCTGAAGTCAACCATTTCCCAAGGAACCCTGGTTTCTTTCAGGGAGTGTGTTACTGAGAAGCCAACATCTAGATTCTCTCAGTGGACAGGTAGAGCTTATATGTGTATGAATACGTGGATAGATAAATAGATAGATAGCCATTTACCTATGTTTACTTCTATATATATTTCTGTACTGACAATCATGAGTTCACACGGATACTTCCAATTCTAATCCAGCAACACAGGAGTCACTTTAATTTTCTCTCATTCCATATTTTTAACTCCCTTCTCTGACAGGCTGGCCTCTCACTATCTCTAATATATTTATATACATATTTACATATCCAATTGACCCCCTCGGATGTAACTCATCTTCCATTTCTGTCACCCTCCCCATCTCCGCATGGATCCCACCTCGCATGAGCAGGGGCTCTGACACCCACCCTTCCCTCTCAGTCCTGCTCGGGCTCTAACTCCCGCCACTCACTGGGCTGCTCCCGCCAGCGCGCAGACACCCTCCTCACCCTGACCGGGCCTGACTCAGTGCGTCTTCCTGCAGGCTTGCCCTCCTCACCTCAGTCTCTCAGTCTCTTCTACCTGACTCAGGTCACTGAGGCCCCCGTTGAGGCCCACGTGGACATCTACCCCGTTCTGCCCACTTAACGACCTTAAAAATAATTTGTTCAGAAAAGGAAGGGAACAGGAAATGAAAAGAAAGAGAAACTCAGGGGTACCTTTGGAAAACCAAACTTGAAAAATTTAGGAGGAAAATATAAGACACTGTCTTCATCATATTGGGATAAGAAAAGTTTCCTTTTAAATTTTTTTAAATCCTCACCCAAGGATATGTTTATTGATTTCAGAGAGAGGAAGGGGGGAGAGAGGGGGGGAGAGAGAGAGAGAGAGAAACATTGATCAGTTGCCTCCCTTACATGCGCCGACCGGAGATCAAACCCACAACCTAAGTATGTGTCTTGACTGGGGAGAGAACTTGCAAACTTTTGGTGTGTGGCCCAATGCCCCAACTAACTGAGCTACCCAGCCAGAGGAAGAAAAGTTTTTTTAAACAATAATGTTGGTTACACTTACTAAGCACCAACTAGGTGCCAGGCACTGTTTTGAGTACTTTACATGTTTAATTGCATAGTCCTTACAACTACCTAATAAGCAAGAAATGTGATTATTTCCACTTTACGGATGAGTGAACCGAGGTCCAGAGAAGTTAACTTAAACTAAATTGGACAGTAGGTGCTGGAGCTGGGATTTAAACCCATGAAGTCTACCCCATACATACAGGACAAACACACATGTGCACATAAACACAGGCATACCCCACAGAGGAAACAAAACGTACTCTAAAATATAAAGACTGACTACAAGCAGGAAGAAGTTATTTTTAATATACATAATGAACAGCCCTGACTGGTATTGCTCAGTGGTTTGAATGCTGCCCCATGAACCAAACTGTTGCTAGTTCAATTCCCTGTCAGGGCACATGCCTGGATTTCTGGCCAGGTCCTTGGTTGGGGGCGCGTGAGAGATGTAACCAATCGATGTTTCTCTTGCACATTGATGTTTCTCTCCCTCCCTTTCTCCTTCCCTTCCTCCTCTCCAAAAATAAATTAAAATCTTTATAAAAAATACACATAAAGAACAAAGAAGCAGTATTGGATATGAAGAACTTCTGTGATTCAATGAGGTAAGACAACCAAAAGAAAAAGGAACAAAGATATGAATAAGCACTTCACAGAAGAGGAAACTTAACTGGTCATCTCATTAGGTTTCCTCAGTCAAGGAAATGAAAGTCCAACAGGATACTCTTTTATACTACCAGGTCGGCAAAAATTAGAAAGTAAAATTGTCTTCATCCGTTTGGGCTGTTGTAGCAAAGTACCACAGACTGGGTGGCTTACACACAACAAATGTACTTTCACAGAACTGAAGGCTGGAGGTTGGAGACCAGGGTTTCGGCACAGTCAGGCTCCGGTGGAGCCCTCCTCCTGGTTTCAGACTGCTGACTTTTCTTTGAGTCCTCACATGGTGGAAAGAGCAAGCTAGCTCTCTGGCCTCTTCTTTCTTATGATGGCACTAATCCCACTCATGAGGGCTCCACCCTTATAACCTACTCACCTCCCAAAGGCTTCACCTCCTAACAACCTCACATCGGGGGGCACACAAACATTTAATCAATAAGAAATACCACATCGAGCAAGGTCACGGGGCAGTGGGAACGCTCACTGCTGGTGAGTGTGTGATAGAGGCCCCCATGTTCAGAGATTGTCTAGGAAGACTTATGGGATTCAGCACGTAGTTGTTCGCAAGGCTAAGATTTATTACAGCAATGTGGAAAGACTGCACAGACAGATCGTAAGGGAAAAGACATGGGCGGAGTCTGGACGGATCCACACACAGAGTCCATTCATTCCCTAGCAGGTCACTGGGGAAACAGCAACAGGTATGTGGTGTTTCTGCCTTGGGAAGCCCATTAAAGACTCAGCACCCCAAAATCTTATTGTATCATCACATAAGTGCACTCTAACTAGCATATTCTAAAACTCCAGACTCCCAGAAAGAAAGCAGATGTTAAGCAGAAACCAGTGTTTGCACAAGTCTAGGCATGGGACACTCCCCATCATCAGTTAAAGAACAGTGAGAACACTCCAGAAATCCCAATTCCCAGAACCCAGCCAAGGGCTAACCTTGCAAGCGGACCCTTCTGAAAATGGCTTCAGGAGCCCCATGTTAGCCCTTCTCTGCAGACGCTACACATGGATATGACCATTTTGAACAGCAATCTGGCAACACCTGATGGAGCTGAACTAAGTCTCCTCATAGGTCTAGTCTGCCTGAGAGAAACTTCATACATGTGAGCATGGGGGCATGTCCCGGTGTGCTCCTGGTAGCCTTGCTTCTAATAGCAAATAAAAAAACTGAATATTGAGCAACATCATGGAAAATGAAATGTGGCCTATTCATGCAATAAATGTTATATATGTATGGTTATATATATATATATATATCCATTTGGTGGAAATGAATGGATTAGAGACACAAGTTTCAACACATAATGGTTAACAAAAGTCTGTGAGGACAGCAGGACAGGAGCAGCAAGTCCCTCCCTGGTCACTCAATCTAAAATTTCAGCTGTCCCTAAGCCTATCCTACTGTTGTTCTCCCTTTCTGCCTTTTCTTATATTCTTAGTGTTTGTCACTATCTGACATAGTATATGTTTTTACTTACTTTTCTTGCTTATTATCCCTCTGTCCCTCAAGAATAAAAACTTCATAAGAGCGGGAATTTTTGTTTAATTTCTGTACGTTTTTTGTTATTTACCAATCCATTTTTAAAATGTTTTATTTATTTTTTTAGAGAGGAGAAGGGAGGGAGAAAGAAAGGGAGAGAAACATCAATGTGTGTCTGTCTCTTGTGCAACCCCCACTGGGGACTTGGCCCACAACCCAGGCATGTGCCCTGAATGGGAATCCAACCTGCGACCCTTTGGTTTGCAGGCCAGCACTCAATCCACTGAGCCACACAAACCAGGGCCATTTTTAAATTTTTGGCATTACAGAACTAAACTGAAATATATTAACATTCCAATCTTACATTTCTCACCAAATAGAAATAAAATTCATCAGCAAGAAAAAAAAACCCAAAACAAAACAAAAAAGCTTATAAAACTAAATATGGATCTCAGCATTACCACCTGAACAGAGAATGTGATTTTAAATTCTCAGCAAATGATAAAGTTGTATAGAAACCAAACCCTTACAAATTGGACTTCCGGCCAAGATGGAGGTGTAGGCGAACACACTGTGCCTCCTCTCACAACCAATATTAAGGACAACAAAAATTTAGAACCCAAAACACATCTAGAACAGATAGAAAATTGAATTGTACGGAAGTCCGACAACGATTCACCCAGATCAATAAACCAGGCAAAAATAGCTGTGAGACAGACTGCGCAACCCAGGACCCCAGCACCAGGAAATAAAGCCTAAAAGCACTGAGTGAAAATACTTGTGGGGGTTGAAGTGCCGAGAGACTCCAGCCTCACAGAAGGGACTAAAATCCAAGAAAGAGCAGAGCAAGCGCCATTGTTCCCTCTCGGACCCTGCCCCCACATACAGCATCACAACTCTGCCACTGGGGTGCCCCGCCCTGGTGAACACCTAAGGCTCTGCCCCTCATGCGTAACAAGCACGACCAGACCCCCCCCCCCAAAAAAAAAAGGCTCAAAGGAAAGAACAAATCAAACTACCAAAGCCAATACTTCTAAGCAACCAAGAGATAGCCAACCTATCAGATGCACAGTTCAAAGCCCTGGTGATCAGGATGCTCACAGAATTGATGGATTTTGGTCGCAAATTAGATGAGCAAATGAAGGCTACAATAAGCGAAATGAAGGAAAATGTACAGGGAACAAATAGTGATGGGAAGAAAACTGGGACTCAAATCAATGGAGTAGACCAGAAGGAAGAAAGAAACAACCAAACAGAAAAGAATGAAGAAACAAGAATTCAAAAAAATGGGGAGAGGCTCAGGAACACTCGGGACATCTTTAAACTTTCCAACATCTGAATTACAGGGGTCTCAGAAGAGGAAGAAGAAGAGCAACAAGTGGAAAACTTATTTGAACAAATAATAAAGGAGAAATTCCCCAATCTGGCAAAGGAAATAGACTTTCAGGAAGTCCAGGAAGCTCAGAGAGTCCCAAAGAGGTTGGACCCGAGGAGGAACACACCAAGGCACATCAGAATTACATTAGCCAAGATTCAAATGAAGGAGAGAATTCTAGAAGCAGCTAGAGATAAGGGGACAGTCACTTACAAAGGAGATCCCATCAGACTGCCAGCTGATTTCTCAAAAGAAACCTTCCAGGCAAGAAGGGGCTGGAAAGAAGTATTCCAAGTCATGAAAGGCAAGGACCTACATCCAAGATTGCTCTATCCAGCAAAGCTGTCATTTAGAATGGAAGGGCAGATAAAGTGCTTCTCAGATAAGGTCAAGTTGAAGGAGTTCATCATCACCAAGCCCTTATTATATAAAATGTTAAAGGGACTTATCTAAGAAAAAGAAGATAAAAAATACGAACAGTAAAAAGACAGCAAACTCACAGTTATTAACAACCACGTCTAAAACAAAAGCAAAGTAAGCAAACAACTAGAACAGTAACAGAACCACAGAAATGGAGATCATATGGAGGGTTAGCAACAGGGGAATGGGAGGAGGAGAGAGGGGGAAAAGGTACAGAGAATAAGTAGCATAAACAGTGGGTAGAAAATAGACAGGGGGGCAAGAATAGTATGGGAAATGTAGAAGCTAAAGAACTTATGACACATGGACATGAACTAAAGTGGGAGAATGTGTGTGGGAGTGGGTGTACAGGGTGGAGGGGAATGAAGGGGGGAAATGGGACAACTGTAATAACATAGTCAATAATATATATTTCTTAAAATACCCTTACAAATTATTTAAAACCTGGAATGACCAGCCAGAAATTACATGGTTGTATCACGGAGAACAGTGGAAGAGATTATGAGTGAACCTACACTGTTCCAGCTGCACTCTACACCCTTCTGAGAGGAAAGCCTGGCACTGATTAGATATTGCGCCAGACTAATACTGACAGCAGAACTAGTGAGAGTAACCTGCCTACCAGAAGCACCTTCTACTGGGTTGGCAATTTTGATGTGGGCCCTGAACATCTGGCAGATCTCATCAGTTGGTATTGGTGCCTTGGCTAGAGTTAGTGGAATAATGGTGTGTTGTCCTTGAATTGAGCAGGTATCTAAGGGTGGTCCCTCCGGGCCCTGGGTGGTACAGAGGTAGCCCACAGCATCACTGCACTAATCTTCACCACCCTCACAGATGGCTGGAGACCTGGCTGGCGTGTGCTGCTATGGAGTGGCATGACTGTCCCTTGGAAGCTGGAGAGAGCATCTCCAGCATGGTCAGGCAGATCTGATGACACACCAGGCAGACTTGGTGACAGACTGTGGCACACCAGCTCTGCGGAGTGGGTCAGCACAGCCCCTCCTCTAGGAAGGAAACCAGTACCTGGCCATGGTAGCTGCTTAGTATTTGTTAAGTTAATGAATGAGCAAAGTATGCTGCCATTTTTATAAAATTAAAAACATGTAAAAGTAATAAGGATTATTTATAGACACCTGTCTATGCAGTAAAAAGCACTATGGCTTGCCAGGGGGTTATAAATACTGGGGTGCAGGAAGTGATTGCGTCTGGGTGGGGAGGAAGGGGAAGGAGACCAGGGAGCAACACAAAGGAGGCTCAGCAGTGTGTGAGATGTTCAAATTCCTTAAAAATATCTGAGGGAAACCTGGCAACACATTCCAAGTGACAAAACTAGGTGCGGGTATAGAGATATTTATAAGATTACTCTCTGTATTTTCCATGTGTTTGAAACAGTTCACTTTAAAAAGATCCTGCCCACAGCTAACGTCTCGTCCCTGCGCGGTCGGAGGCTACCTCTTGCTCCTGCTCCGGTGGATATCACAGCAGTGCGCGGGCGGCTCTTCCGAAGGACGGCTTACTCCGTTTCCCTCATCCCCCACGAATCACAGGGCCCCTGAGGCCCCTCACATGACGTTTATGGTGCCTTATTGCTAAATGGATTTCCAGTAAATGCGGGTGGGATAAAAATGCTAATTTCGGAAATAGCAGGTTGAACTGGCTATGGACTTTTGGGAGCCCGGTGCAAAATGAAAATGTAGGTGTCTTGTTAAAAAATTATTTAGAATTTCAGGATGGCAATAGCAGAACATTAAATCAAGTGCAAGGCCCTCTGGGTGCGGAATCCTGTGAGACTGCACAGACAGGCCTCACACCCAGGAGGCCGGCCCTGAGGGCGCCTGTGGAATGCAGGTCTCGGGAAGTATGGGGGGAGGGAGAACACTTCAGAAGTTATATAAATGTCTAACCACTGTGCTGTGCACCTGAAACTATTAAAATATTGAATGTCAACTGTAATTCAAAAAATAAAAAGATAATATCATACTTTTAATTAAAAAAAAAAGAATCTGAATGATTTAAAAGGATAGGATGTGGGGAGGCTGCTGGCTTCTTCACCCATAACAGCGGAGTAATGGCTTGGTGGGGAGCTGCCCCGGTAGGGACTGCATCCCTCAAGGTTTGTAGTGTGGTGTGGTCTTGTCACCAAGTTCCCTCGAGCAGAATGAAGTGGCTGTATCATGTACGACGTCAGAGCAGGAGTGCCCCTCCACGCTTTCTTCCCCAGCCCAGCCCACTGGAACTCCAATTTGTGGTAACCCAGCTTCAGCCACGGAAACAGCCGCAGGGACTAGGGGTGGCAGAGCCTCAGGGTGGAAGGACCTAGGGCCCCTGAGTGTGTTGCGTGCGATACCTCCCACTCCCCACAGACCATTAGGTGGCCCAGATTACTGCGTCTCTGGTTATAGCATCTAGCTTGGTTGACTTAAGTGATGCGATATCATTTTTGATTCACCCAAGGGCCAAAAATAAGCCCTGCTAGATGGAAGCTGATGCTGTAACAGGCCCCTAGGCCCTGTGCACAGGCAGCAACGGGCCCTGAGCCAGCCCAGGGAAGGGGCTTGGCCTAGAGGGAAAGTAGATCGCACCACTCATTTTAGGTGGAAGCACACATACTCCCTCCAAATAAACTCAAACAGCTCCTTAGGATGTTAAAGCTCCTCAACAGAGCAAGTCAGGAAACCCCTGCACAGAAATCCAGATGTCCTCAGGAGCACCCAGAGCCCTTCCTGCAAGCCTGGTGAGGGCTGCCATGAACTCAGTGGCCGGCTCCTCGCTAATTGTCAGTAACTATTTCTCTAGGACTCAGGATAAACAAGGTCGCTGGACCTGAAAACCAGCCGGGCTGAGACAGAGGAACCAGGGAAAGAGGTTGTTTATCAGCTGGATTGAAACTCCAAAGAGTCATCTAGTTCCCGGCAAGGCTACAGACAGATCCCAAGGCATGTTAAGCCCCAAATCCAACCAGCTACTCACCAAATAACATCCAGGTGTTGAGGACTGGATGTTACATAACACAACACACAGCCCACACCAGGAACACACACACACACATACACACACACACACGTAACAATCTTTCTTTGGCAAAAGGCCTTGGCTTTTATTACCACATTCTACTTAAATTTGCTCAGGAGTTTGGATCGTTTCTCCTTTTTTAAAAAATAGCTACTATTAATGAATATCCATGCCTGGCATTTCTATTTCAGTGAGAAATAGGCCAGCCATCTGAAGATGCTCAGGCAGAGGGAAACCAGGGCGTCTGACCCTGGGCCTCGCAGGAAGGGACATGGAATTTGCCAAGGCACGCCGCTGTGCAGCCAAGAAGGTATCTTCTATAATTAACATTTTTAACAATAGTTAGCATGTCTCCAAGAAACAGCCTGGACTTTTCATTAGAACCAGTAAAAAAGAGAAGATTTAAGGAACTTGTCCAAGGCCAGAGGGAGACTCGATGTCAGAGCCAAGATCAGGGTCAAGTCTTGACAGCCCCAGTTCTCTCTTCAGCCCACATTCATGTCCTCCCTTTTAATTAAAAAGAACAGTGGACGCCCTGGCTGGTGTGGCTCAGTAGATTGAATGCCGGCCTGCAAATCAAAAGGTTGCTGGTTTGATCCCCAGAGCACATGCCTGAGTTCCTGGCCAGTCCCCCAGTTGGGGATGTTCGAAAGGCAACCAATCAGTGTATCTCTCATCTCTTTCTCCTTTCCTTCTCCCTCTCTCTAAATCTTTTAAAAAAATAAATAAAGGAAGGAAGCAAGGGAGTTAGGAAAAAACAGTGGAGAAACAGACTGGTATCAAGCAAAGGTCAAAACTGCATGTATGTACTTGTCAGATCCTCTTCTCAAAAGCACAGTATTTTTACAAAAAAGGAATGGCTACATCACAGGGCTTAAAATACTAGTGAGAAATGCACCTTGGGAATGGGACAGCAACACAGGGTAGAGAAGGGTGTTGGAAAGGAGCTGAAACTGTGTGCAGAGAGATGATGGGGAGGCTGCCCACCCCCTGGAGGCAGGCAGGCACCCAAGGCCGTACACACAGGGCCCAGGACAGAGGCTGGGGGACGCAGGGACAGTTGCCTTCATGAGACTCCCCAACAGCCTGGTTCCATGGAAAGTCTGATGAACAAACACTGTTTTATTCAATCTTTTCATGAAGTGAAAAGAATGGCAGATACTGGCCTAACTGGAAATAAAAAGACAAAAAAGAAAATAAGAAAGCTAAAGAAACATGAGCGGTGAGACATTTGGAATAAACAACCTGGTCCTGACACCCCATGGGAATCTGGACACAGACTCAGTTCATGCAAGGAGGACCGACAGAAGCTTCCGGTCAGGCCCAGGGTGAAAAGGGCATGCAGAGGTCCAGCAGGCGGTGCGTGTTTAGGAAGCTGCATCTTCTGTGAGAGACAACTGCAAAAGGAAAAGGTCACAGCTTTAGGAGTTTACTAAAGTTTCCCACACGGCAATTCACAGGCTTGCTATTTCATGATCTGACTTAATTTCTGGTGGGGAGGGGGGGCACAGGATGATGACAATTGATGAGAAGGGTGATTTATAATTGGCCAGAGCCGAAAGAGAGATGGTGGCCTTCTAAAGCCACAAAAGCCACAGTCGGCAGCACAGTCAGAGAGAGAGGCTGAAACCGGAGGGCTTGCTTCCTCTCTCAGCCCTTGGCCATGTCAGGACATGAAAAGAAATCAGCAGTCTGTCTTCCCAGAACTCAGCCATGCTGGCACCCTGATCTCAGACCTTCAGGCTCCAGAACCGTGAGAAAGAAGTTCTGATGTTTATTTTTAAAAAAGAGATAGAGAGGAGAGGCAGTTAAGACTTTTCTCAAGGGCCCAGCAGGCCCAGATGCCTACATTCTGTAGGTGTCATGTCCCCAGGAACATGCCGCCGGGGCCCCCAACTACCCTCCGGCTGACTGCCCACAGCGAGACCTTCATCGGGAAACCTCATCCTGGAGATGGCCACGCCATCCCAGGAGGTCCTGGGGAGCAGTGCTGGCTTCGCCTTTTCCAGTCTTCACAGCTCTTGGCCCAGTTTTTGTCCAGCTCCTGACTTCTCATGGTCACTCCTGGTTTGTACCTCAGCTGCTGCCTTCGGGACTTGGTGAGGCTACTTGATCCTCAGAGTGCCGACTTGGTGCGTCTGCCAGCGCTGAGCCAGCCCTCGGACTGCCTTCGCCTGGAGATCCTGGGACAGAACCTCTGTCCCAGTTTCAGCCCCAGGGTTCCCCGACTCCCATCTGTAGCCCACCCATTCAACACCCCCGCCCTCTGACTTCAGCCCCGTGAGCATGGTTTTGCACTTAGGACAGAGTCACACTGTGGCTGTACCCTCATGTGTAATTTGTTGCAAATTACAGTTTACCTAACAACCTCAAAGTGTGCACAGTTAATCTCATAGCCTGGGTCTATTTCTTCTTTCTTAATCTCTTTGTTGTCCCTGAGAAATCAGAATTTGGAAACAACTACCACAACCATTGTTTGGGTTTTATTGAGAAGATGTGCTCAACCCAAGTAGATCAAGGCTCCGGTGCCTCTAAATTAAGAACTTGATTCCTTCCCAGTCGTTTCTGAGCTGCTATGAAGGGCCAGAACGCATAGTGTGCCCTGGGACACCGAGAACAAGACACAGTTCCCATTCTCCCGGAGCTCATGGTCCAATGGGGAGAAAGACAACTACTCAAATGCTTATGATTCAGTGGGCATAGTACTGAAAGGTCAGTAGAGGGGGCATGCCTCATCCAAAAGAGACAATGACTGAGCTAATCGTTCAGAAAAATAAAAGAATAACAAGGGGAAGGGGAGAAAGGGGGAATGGCAGGGAGGGTGTCCTAGGTAATGGGAGCAACACAAGGGTGAGAGAACTTAATTCCGTTGAGGTGCATGAGTTTGGCTAGAAGTGGGGGCTGCAGGTGGGCAGGTTCCTCCAGGGGGATGAGAAGATGAAGATGGGCAGATCCACATCCTAGTCAGCTGTGTACTCCAGGCTCAGCCATTTGGAGTTTACTCTGTAATTGAGGGTTTATGAGAATCAGTGGAGAAGCTTGTTTGCACAGCAGGTTCCTGAACCCTCCATGCAGAAATGCAGATGCAACAGATCATGGAGTGGTCCCAGAAAACTGCATTTTAATAACTACCTCCTTGGCTGGGTGAGTTTAACACAGAGGATGGCTGAGTGACATTTTTCCAAATACAGCTGCAACAGACATGGAGCCACAGCCATGAGGGTATGATCAGATTCATTTCAGAAAAATCACTCTGGCAGAAAGTACCCCATACATGCTCACTCAGCAAGGCCTCCAATCCTTTGATAATCTCCCAGTAGCGTTCTGTTGCCCACGGGCTGCAAAGCTCAGAGTTGGCTCTGAAATAGTTTCCTGAGGACAGAGCCCACTGGGTAGGTCATGCCTGAGTTATCCTGGGCTGTTGCCCCAACGTTCTGTCATCCAAAACTCAGGGCAATAAGGTGTGCTGATGGTGAAAGCGTGAAGACCCTGGGGCCTCACGCCCATGGGTGGACTTCTGGATTCTGGGGTCACAGGCCCTGCTGGGGGCTGGAGCCTAGAGCAGACCCCTGTGCCATCTGGGCAGGGCTATGTGAGCTCCTGACAGGAAGAGCCTGTGCTCATTTGGTTAACAAAGGCCCCAGAGGGATTTGGGTATAGCCACATCAGCTCTTCACCCCTGAAATGCCAGCGATAGCACATCAGAGAGCTGGACCTATCCTGAATAATGTAGCCTACTTTCTTGCAGCCAACAGTGATAAATACATCGATACATATTTTTTGGTGGCCACAACCATGACATTACAACCAGAACCTTGTCCGCTCATTTCTTGGCAACGTCTAATTGTTTGAGCCGGATTTCGGCAGAAATTGCCTGCTTGTAACCTGGTGATTCTGAGCCTGAAACCCAGGTCGACTGACCCTGGCTGACAGCACAGAGGACTAGGTGACATTCACCCCACCTTGGTGCTCAGCACCCACGCCACCCCAGCATCCAGGCCCTACAAGCCTTCAGAACCCGGGACGTGTCCCATCTTCCCTTGCCTTCCTCAGCAAAAGTCACGTCTCCCAGAGTTGGAAACTGCTAGCGTTGGTAACATCCTGTTTCATATTCTGCCATCTCAGAGGACAAGAACCATGTCTTGGGCTTTTTTTTTCCTGGTTCTCTACACTAATCTCCTACTCAGATGAGCAAGTTTGAAATGAGCAAGAGGCCTCTGTGTGGGTGGGCCGGGCTGCTCTTCCGGCCCCCCAGCCAAAGTGCTGACAGCCCAGCTCCGCACCTGCCCAGTCACCAGCCTCCAAACTGAGACATTTGTTTCCCAAACACTCCCCAGATTATTTCTGGGGTTATGCTTAGCAGGACTGCCCCTTCGCCCGTGGAATCCTGACTGGTGTTTGCTGGGATTAAGCCCCATTGGCCATCTGGCTATCGGACACCATTGAGGATCTAGAGAAGAAAATGGAAAAATGTGGTGTTCAGGGACAATAAACAGCCCTTAGGAGATGATTCCATTTAATTCAAGGGACCCAACTCAAACATTTTGGCTTTTCTATATTAACTTGTCAGTCAGTGTCTAGGCCATAAACTTTTTTTCAAAATATATTTTATTGATTATGCTATAACAGTTGTCCCATTTCTCCCCCATCATTCCCCTCTACCCTGAACACCACCCCCACCCACATTCCCCCCTTTAGTTCATGTCCATGTGTCATAAGTTCTTTAGCTTCTACATTTCCCATACTATTCTTGTCCTCCCCCTGTCTATTTTCTACCTACTGTCTATGCTACTTATTCTCTGTACCTTTTCCCCCTCTCTCCTCCTCCCACTCCCCTGTTGCTAACCCTCCATGTCATCTACATTTCTGTGGTTCTGTTCCTGTTCTAGCTGTTTGCTTACTTTGCTTTTGTTGTAGGTGTGGTTGTAAATAGCTATGAGTTTGCTGTCTTTTCACTGTCATATTTTTTATCTTCTTTTTCTTAGATAAGTCCCTTTAACATTTCATATAATAAGAGCTCGGTGATGGTGAACTCCTTGAACTTGACCTTATCTGAGAAGCACTTTATCTGCCCTTCCATTCTAAATGACAGCTTTGCTGGATAGAGCAATCTTGGATGTAGGTCCTTGCCTTTCATGACTTGGAATACTTCTTTCCAGCCCCTTCTTGCCTGGAAGGTCTCTTTTGAGAAATCAGCTGACAGTCTGATGGGATCTCCTTTGTAAGTGACTGTCCCCTTATCTCTAGCTGCTTCTAGAATTCTCTCCTTCATTTGAATCTTGGCTAATGTAATTCTGATGTGCCTTGGTGTGTTCCTCCTCGGGTCCAACCTCTTTGGGACTCTCTGAGCTTCCTGGACTTCCTGGAAGTCTATTTCCTTTGCCAGATTGGGGAATTTCTCCTTTATTATTTGTTCAAATAAGTTTTCCACTTGTTGCTCTTCTTCTTCCCCTTCTGGTACCCCTATAATTTAGATGTTGGAACGTTTAAAGATGTCCTGGAGGTTCCTAAGCCTCTCCTCATTTTTTTTTGAATTCTTGTTTCTTCCTTCTTTTCTATTTGCTTGTTTGTTCCTTCCTTCTGGTCCACTCCATTGATTTGAGTCCCAGTTTTCCGCCCATCTCTGTTGGTTCCCTGTGTGTTTTCCTTCATTTCACTTATTATAGCCTTCATTTGTTCATCTAATTTGTGAGCAAAATCAACCAATTCTGCGAGCAACCTGATCACCAGGGCTTTTAACTGTGCATCTGATAGGCTGGCTATCTCTCCATCGCTTAGATGAATTGGCTCTGCACTTTTGATTTGTTCTCCCGATTGAGTCTTTTTTTTTGGGGGGGGGGGGTCTGGTCGCATCTGTTACGTAGTGAGGGGTGGAGCCTTATGTGTTCCCCAGGGCCGGGCAGCCCAGTCACTGGGTAGTGACACTATATGTGGGGGCGGGGTCCAAGAGGGAACAATGGCACTTGTTCCACTTTCTCTCGGATTCCAGTCCCTTCTGCCACTTCCCCTTCACCTGGATTATCTGCGCGCAAATGTGGGGCCACCTGGTCAACCAGCTGTCTTGCTCGGTCTCACTGGGTCTACACAGTTGCCACCCTGTGCCCGGGGTCTGCTAGCCGCTGCCTGTGCTCCTGGGATTTGCCAGCCGCTGCTTCCGGCGTGCCCGGGTCCGCACCTCCACTTTTTCCTGCCGCGACTGCGCCCCTCTTACAGGTCTGGATGAATGATTGTTGGACTTCCATACAATTCAATATTCTATCAGTTCCGGGTGTTTTCTTCTTCTTCTTCTTTTTTTTTTAGCATGTCCTGAATAGATGTTTTATTTTTATTTTTTTAATATATTTTATTGATTATGCTATAACAGTTGTCCCATTTCTCCCTCATCATTCCCCTCCACCCTGCACACCCCCTCCCACCCACATTCCCCCCCTTTAGTTCATGTCCATGTGTCATAAGTTCTTTAGCTTCTGCATTTCCCACACTATTCTTGCCCTCCCCCTGTCTATTTTCTAGCCACCATCTATGCTATTTATTCTCTGTACCTTTCCCCCTCTCTCCTCCTCCCACTCCCCTGTTGCTAACCCTCCATGTCATCTCCATTTCTGTGGTTCTGTTCCTGTTCTAGCTGTTTGCTTACTTTGCTTTTGTTGTAGGTGTGGTTGTTAATAGCTGTGAGTTTGCTGTCTTTTCACTGTCATATTTTTTATCTTCTTTTTCTTAGATAAGTCCCTTTAACATTTCATAGAATAAGGGCTTGGTGATGATGAACTCCTTTAACTTGACCTTATCTGTGAAGCACTTTATCTGCCCTTCCATTCTAAATGACAGCTTTGCTGGATAGAGCAATCTTGGATGTAGGTCCCTGCCTTTCAAGACTTCAAACACTTCTTTCCAGCCCCTTCTTGCCTGGAAGGTCTCTTTTGAGAAATCAGCTGACAGTCTGATGGGAACTCCTTTGTGGGTGACTGTCCCCTTATCCCTTGCTACTTCTAGAATTCTCTCCTTCATTTGAATCTTGGCTAATGTAATTATGATGTGCCCTGGTGTGTTCCTCCTTGGGTCCAACTTCTTTGGGACTCTCTGAGCTTCCTGGATTTCCTGGTAGTCTATTTCCTTTGCCATATTGGGGAAGTTCTCCTTTATTATTTGTTCAAATAAGTTTTCCACTTGTTGCTCTTCTTCCCCTTCTGGTACCCCTATAATTTGGATGTTGGGACATTTAACGATGTCCCGGAGGTTCCTAAACCTCTCCTCATTTTTTTAAAATTCTTATTTCTTCCTTGTTTTCTGTTTGGTTGTTAGTTTCTGCCTTCTGGTCCACTCCATTGATCTGAGTCCCAGTTTTTCTCCCATCTCTATTGGTTCCCCATGCATCGTCCTTCATTTCACGTATTGTAGCCTGCATTTTTTTCATCTAATTTGTGAGCAAAATCAACCAATTCTGTGAGCATCCTGATAACCAGGGCTTTGAACTGTGCATCTATTAGGTTGGCTATCTCTTTGTCACTTAAAGGAATTGGCTTTGCGGCTTTCATTTCTTCTGCGGTTTGAGCCATTTTTGGTGGGTTTTGTTTTGCTTTGTTTTGTTTTTTTGTCTGGTCGCGGCTGTTACGTGATGAGGGGTGGAGCCTTAGGTGTTCCCCAGTGTGGGGCAGCCCAGTCGCTGGGTTGTGACGCTGTATGTGGGGGCGGGGTCTGAGAGGGAACAATGGCGCCTGCTGCGCTCTCTCCTGGATTGCAGTCCCCTCCGCCGCTTCCCCTTCACCTGCATTATCTGCTCACGCGAATGTGGGACCACCTGGTCAGCCAACCGCCTTCCTCGGCCTCACTGGGTCTGCACAGTTGCCACCCCATGCCCAGGGTTTGCCAGCCGCCTGCACGCTTGGGAATCGCCAGCTGCTGTCTGAATTCCTGGGTCCACACCTCCACTTTTTCTTGCCTCAACTCCGCCCCTCTTACTGATCTGGATGAATGGTTGTTGGACTTCTGTACAGTTCAATTTTCCATTAGGTCTGGTTGTTTTCTTGTTTCTAAATATTTGTTGTCCTTAATTTTGGTTGTGAGAAGAGGCACAGTGTGTCTACCTACACCTCCATCTTGGCCGGAAGTCCATAAACCTTTTTTAAAATTTAATCTTTATTGTATCTTTTCCCATTACCAACACCCCACTCCCCCCAGCAATCACCACACCATAGTCCATGTCATTGAGTACTTTTTTATTTTTGCTCAATCCCTCCACCCCCTGACCACCCTCCCCCAGCTAGCTGTCATCTCCTCTCCATCTATTATCTGCCATCTGTCTCTGTTTTGCTTGTTAGTTCAGTTTCTTTACATTCCACATATGAGTGAAACATATGGTGTTTGCCTTTCTCTGACTGGCTTATTTCACTTAGTATAATGTCCTCCAGGTCCATCCCTACTGTTTGTTGCAAAGGGCAAAATTCTCTTGTTTTTACATAAGCCATAAACACTTAAATGTCATTTGTGTGTGTGTGTGTGTGTGTGTGATCTAACAACATGGGTATGTGTTTAGTCAATACCTAAAAAAAAAAATCTAAGAAACACCAGCCTGATCTTATTATTTGAAGAGCAAGTTTTAACATAGGTATCAAAAAATTTTATAATTAACGAGTTTCTCAAGAGGTGATCATTTGGAATTAACTTTTAATTCCATGGTCAGAGCTGGAAGAGACAGCCATCAGGATGCTGTTCTACCCTAAAGAACTAATGTTTTAAACTCACTGTAATTCATTAACGTGAGGAGCTGAGCGGTTGTCCTTAGTGAGACCCGGCCAGGCCCCCATATGGCTTGCTGCAGAGACCAAAAGGTCAGGACAATCAGGATGACTGTCTTTTTTCTGCCCTTGACACCTGGGGATACGAGCTTGGAACTGGCCCAACTGGCTGGGCACTGTTATCATCCATTCTGATCTGGGATGAAGGTGCCTTAAATCTCAAAAGAACGTTAAAGTCTAGGAATTTGTTTCAGTAAAAATAGACCTTTAAGTAGTCTTCAAAATGATATGTTTATATTATTTTATAACTATTTTGTCAAAAGTAAGGATACAATATGTCAGGCACTTTCACATACATGAAATTCATTTCATGTCATTTAATTCTAGGCATTATTATATCAACTTTAATTAAGAAGATTAACCTGGAGGTCAGAGAGATTCAAGATCATACAACTGGTAAGCAGCAGAGTTGAGATTCATGTAGATTTGTCTGCCCCAATTCCCATATGCTTTTCACCCCACCATACCTAAGATACCTGGGTGTGCAGCTTATGCAGAAGACATATCTATTTCTCGGTTTTATCAAGAATTTCCACTGAATATAAACAAAAATCACAGCAAAATCTCTACTTGTAGGTCATGTGTGGCCCACTGGCCGAGGATGTCTCCTAGCATAGTTCTGCCAGTGCCATTAAAGGTGGAACCAAAGGTCGGGGGGGCCCCACTACCACACCTCTATCTTCCCAAGGGCCCTCAGCTCGGAGACACTACTCAAAACATGTAACTGGTTTTCAGCACGGCTAGTTTTCAGACATGAAACGACAAAAGTGGGTTTCAGGAGATCAGTATTTACACACACACGCACGCACGCACGCACGAGCAGCTGGGCGATCTTTCATCTTAGCCGTGCAAAGCCTTCGTGCACCTGGCCAGTGCCTCCCAGGGATTGTATTTCAGATGGGTTGGACTTAATCCTTCCCATTCTCAAATCGTCTTTGCAGTTTGTAAACTCTGACTCTCCCAAGATGAAATGATCATGTGGCAAAGGCTGTGGCTCTGTACCCCACCCATGGCAAACAAGGAAGGGTAAAAAGACATAACAGGAATGGGAGGAACACTATCACTTGTCAAGTTCCTATTGTAAGCCAGAAGCTTTCAAAATAATTTTGTAAAGTAGTTATCTTAACCCACTTTTTACATGAGGCTGCCCAAGCTTTGGGAGATTGATTTCCCAAGTTTGTACAGCTGATGCTCAATTTTATCTCATTTTAATTTTATTGTATTTCATTCCAAGTTAATATAATTTATTCTTCCTCACATTGTGATGAAGGTATTATTATTCCTACTTTACAAATGAATAAACTGAGGTTGCTTCTGAAAGGGTTTTGCCCTCTAGAACACTCGGCTCAAACAGGTCATAACAGAACATTGGCTCCTGAGGACAAATGCAAACAGTGAGTGCTGGAAGTCCTCACAGCTCCAGGTAAACTAAATCTCCGTGTAGCCCTCACGTTTTAATGGCATAACCATTGCCTGCGTGGTGTGATGTAATGACCTAGAGCAGAAGAACCATCTTTTAAATCCAGTTCTTAACTGCAACTCAAAACTGGAAGCAACAAATGTGCTTTGTCCGCCTCAGCTTTTAAAGTTCTTGGTTAAGACGTCCTTGGCTGCAAATAACAGAAACCAATCCAAGTGAGCAGGGTTTTATTGGAAGGATGAAATCTAAGAACTAGGACAAGACAGCTTTTAGGGCCTCAGTAAGGGAATCTGAAGACCTTCCCTCTACAGCTTAAGCAGCTTATATGACTCAGTTCCAACCCCAGGACTCAGTTCAAATCTCAGAATGAAAATATGTGTCCAAGGGATCGGTTTTATTGGGAGCAGGGTTACCTGGTAGAAACATGGCTTCCAGGACTCACCCTAGGAGGGGCACAGTTCTTAGTGAAGAGAAAAGTCACTCCTAAATATTCATTCACAAAAATACATATAGTAACTTCATTCTAAGCATAAGATTATAGTATAGACAACACAGTGTGGTGGGGGAAACACCATATAACAAAACACCAAGAAACCTGATTCCTGTGAATTCTCTGCACTGGCTTTGGGCAGTTCTTCATCTGTAAAAAGAGGATTTGAAGCAGAGGACCAAATGCCTTCTAAAGCCACCCTCCGTTCTAAGGCCCACTACGTGGTTGGTGTAACCGTCACTTCAAGGAGATTTTAACACAGCTATGTGAGGAATGTGCATGTTTTGATGAGCCTCGGGATTTGTTTGAAGTTTTCCCTACAAAATAATGAGTGCAATGTCTCAAGAATGTCAACATCCAGCTCTGGGGAAGGGGGAGGACGTGTCAATGAGGTGATTCTAGGTCTCCGGAGCTGACCCCACGGACCCCATTTCTCATGTGACTTCTCCCAAACCCACCTCATGTACTGTTTGTCCTCAGCGCGCACCTAGCAGACCACATGACTGCCACGTCACGTTACTGTGCTGGACTTTTAGTCAGTGCTTTATTTCAATCCTGTCTCAAATGAACTCTGAACCTGATTCAGAGCTAGTGTTGGCATTACCCCTGTCAGGTGCTAACCAACCAAAATAGAACTCAACTCATTAGAAGAGGAACAGCAAATCAAGGCAATTTGTTTCAACCACATACCCTCCAGTCCCTTCTTTCAATGATGCTATTCTGCACCAACCACAGTACTTGAGTTCTTGTCTAAAACTAAATCAGTTCTGGCTTGAAACACATTCAAAAGTGTAACACAGTGGCCGCCTGCACCCACCTGCACTCCTAACCCCCTTACTCTGCTCTGCTTTTCATTCTCCCACAGCATCTATCCCTCCCAGCACATGTCAGTACATTCTTATTGTGGTCTCTCACCAGACTAAATTTCACAAAAGCTTGTTGTGGTATAATAAAAAATAGAGATTTGGTCTTTGTACCTGGTTCCTGGCATAAGGCTCCTAAAACCCCTGGAATTTCCTGAGTAATAGGATTATCTTCTGTTACTCACAAGGAACCTCTTTCTGACCATGGCTGGGTTTATACTAGCACGAGGCTGAGTGGTGGGCCCTGGATAGCTTCAGGACAGGAGTTGATCCCCAGAGAACCAACCATGTGAATAGCTGTGGAATTTCAGCCGTGTCCTCATCCTCCCAGGAAGAGAGAAGGGCTGAAAATTGTGTTCAGCAGTGTCGATGGTTTAATCAATCATTCCTCTGTAAGGAAACCTTATATAAAAAATCTAAACAGCGGGGTTCGGGAGCTTCCAGGTTGGTGAGCTCCTTTACTTGCTGGAGCATGGGGCCCTCAAACTTCGCTGGGACAGCAGCTCCCACTGTTGAGACTTTTCTGGACCTCGTCCTGTGTACCTCTTTACCTAGCTGTACACTTAGATGTTCTATAATAAACTGTGATCATAAGATCCCGAGTTCTGTGTGTCACTCTAGCAAATTATCAAACCTGTGGGAACCCCCAGTGTTGTACTCAGCTGGGCAGAATTGTGTGACCCTGTTCGCAGTTGGCATCGGACGTTTGAGAGAGGGCCAGGACTCTCCTGCCCACAAGGCTGGGCCCCAACCTGGTGGGGTGGGCAAGAAACCGTGCACTCTGAGCTGCTCTAACACCCTAAGATCCTCAAGACTCCTTGCCTTAGTTTCATCAGTTATGGTACCTCAGTGCCTGGCACTTGCTGAGGCCTCAAAAATATTTATTTCTTGATGTTAGAAAGCCATCCAGAAGGAAGTGGAGCTGCCCAAGAAGATGATGTTTAAAATAGGAGAAGCTTAATGGCAGTCTTGTGTGGGAGAGATGGCATCCATCCATTTATTCATTCATTCAGCAGATATTAACTGAGTGCCTACTACGTGCCGGGCACTTTTCTAGAAGTAGAAGTTTGTCATTTTCCAACAACCGACTCTCTAACTCTGCATCACTAACTGGTGTCCAACAATTCAGCTCAACTCTGACACTGTTAGGAGAGAGGATGATCTTGGTAAACTCGGTGCTCATGATCCATAGCAATTCTTCAGCTCATGCACCTCCCCCGCAACCCGCCCCAGCAAAACACAGCTCAGAACACAACCCTCTGAACCTCTGAAGCCTGGACTAAAATTACGCAGGAAAGACTGGTGCTTAAGATCCAAGGTTTGAGAGTAATTCTCAACAGAAGGGCACACCTGGTTTTATTGTACTTCACCTTGCTGTGCTTCCCAGATACTGCAGGGGGGTTTTCAATAGATAAATTGCAGGTTTGTGGCAAGCCTGCACCCATGTCTATCAGCACTGCTTTTCCAATAGCATTTGCTCACAGAGAGCATCTGCTCTCTGTGTCACATATTGGTAATTCACATGATATTTCAGATGTTTTCATGCTTATTATATTTGATATTGTGATCTGTGAGCAGTGATCTTTGAGGCTACTGTTCTAACGGGTTCAGGGCACCGCAGACCCACCAATATGAGACTGCACACTTCGTCGGTAAATGCTGTGTGTTCCAGCTGCCCCACCTGCTGCCCCCCGTCTTTCTCCCTCTGTCAGGCCTCCCTATTTCTCGAGACACAACAATGTTGAAATCAAGCCAGTTAATAACCTGACAATGGTTTCTATGTGTTCAAGCGAAAGAAAGAGTCACAGGTCTCTCTCACTTTAAATCAAAAGCGAGAAATGATTAAGCTTGGTGAGGAAAGCAGGCTGAAAGCTGAGAGAGGCTGAAAACTAGGCCTCTTGCACCAGTTAGCCAAGCTGTTTATGCAAAGGAAAAGTTCTCGATGAAAATACAAAGTGCTAACCCAGTGAACACACAGATGATAAGAAAGAAAACAGCCTTATTACTGATATGGAGAAAGTTGTGGTGGTCTAGATAGAAGATCCAACCAGCCACAACACTCTCTTAAACCAAAACCTAATCAAGAGCAAAGCCCTAACTTCAATTCTATGAAGGCTGACAGAGGCAAGGAAGCATCAGAAGAAAAGCAGAAGCCAGCAGAGGCTGGTTCATGAGATTTAAGAAAACAAGCCTCTTCATAACATAAAAGTGCAAGATGAAGCAGCGAGTGCTGAGCTAGAAGCTGTAGTAAGTTTTCCAGAAGATCCAGCTAAGGTAACTAATGAAGGTGGCTACACTGAGCAAGAGATTTTCAGTGCATACAAAATAGGCTCTATATTGGGAGAAGAAGCCATCTGGGACTCTTAGAGCTAGAGAGGAGAATTCAATGCCTGGCTTCAAAACTTCAAAAAACAGGCTGACTCTCTTCGTTAGGGGCTAATGAGGCCGTGACTTCAAGTTGAAGCCATTGCTCATTTACCACTCCGAAAACCCTAGGCCCTTAAGAATGGTGCTGTACCTCCTCTGCCTGTGCTGTCTACATGGGACCGCAAAGCCTGGGTGGCAGCACATCTGTTTGTAACACGGTTTACTGAATATTTTAAACCTACTGTTGAGACTTATGCTCAAAAGAAAAGATTTCTCTTTCAAAATATCACTACTCATTGACAATGCACCTGGTTACCCAAGAGCTCTGATTAATGCTGTTTTCATTCCTGCTAACACAACACCCTTCTGCACCCATGGGTCAAGGAGTAATTTCAATTTACAAGTTCTTGTTATTTAAGAAATACGTTTTGGCCCTGACTGGTGTGGCTCAGTTGGTTGGGCGTCATCCCACACGGCAAAAGGTCATGGGTTCAATTCCTGGTCAGGGCACATGTCTAGGTTGCAGGTTTAGTCCCCCAGTCCGGGCATATGAGAGAGGCAACCAACTGATATTTCTCTCTCATGTCAATGTTTCTCTCCCTCTCTTTCTCCCTCCCTTCCTCTCTCTCTAAAAGTAAATAAAAATATAATATATATATATATACGTATTTTAAAAAAGAACATTTGTGGTTCATGGGAAGAAGTCAAAACACCAACAGCAACATGAACAGAAGTTTGGAAGAAATGCATTCCAACCCTCAAGAATGACTTGGAGGGGCTCAGCAGTCCCGTGGGGGCAGTAACTGCAGATGCAGTGAAAACAGCAGAAGAACTAGAAGTAGAAAACATGACTGAATTGCTGCAATTTTATGATAAAACTTTAACGGATGAGGAGTTGTTTCTTATAGATTAGCAAAAAGAGATTTTTTTATTGTCCTATTACAGTTGTCCCAATTTTCTCCCATTACTCTCCCCTCCCCTCTGATCCCTGTTAGTCTGTTTCCTTGTTTCCATGTCTCTGGTTCTATTCTGCTTGCTTGTTTGTCTTGTCGATTAGGTTCCTGTTAAAGGTGAGATCATATGGTGTTTGTCTTTCACCGCCTGGCCTATTGCACTTAGCATAATGCTCTCCAGATCCACCCATGCCTTCCCAAAAGGCAGGAGTTCCTTTTTTTCTTTCTGCTGCATGGTATTCCATTGTGTAAATGGACCACAGTTTTTTGATCCACTCACTTACTGATGGGCACTTAGGCTGTTTCCAGCAGTTGGCTATTGTAAATAATGCTGCTATGAACACAGAGGTGTGTAGCTTTTTTGGAATTGGTGTTTCAGGGATTCTATTCTTGAGATGGAATCTACCTACTCCTGGTGAAGATGTACAGATTGTTGAAATGACAGCAAGGAAGTTAGAATATTACATAAACTTAATAAAGCAGCAGCAGGTTAGAAAGCATTGACTAATTTTGAAAAAAGTCCTACTGTGGGTAAAACACCGTCAAAGAGAATCGTGTGCTACAGAGAAACCATTTGTGAAAGAGTCAGTGGATGCAGTACACTTTATTGCTGTATTTAAGAAATTGCCACCGCCACGCCACCCCTCAGCAATCGGCACCCGGAACAGGGATCAGTCTGCAGCCATCAGCATCGAGGAAAGATTCTCCACCAGCAACAAGATTACAACTTGCTGAAGGCTCAGATGACAGTTAGCATTTTGTAGCAATAAAGTATATTTAAATTAAGGTATATACATCACTTTTAGACATAATGCTATTGCACACTGTATGGACTAGAGTATGTTGCAAACATAACTTTTATATGCACTGGGGAACCGAAACATTTATGTGACTTGCTTCATTGCAACATTTGCTTTATTGCGGCCCTGGAACGAAAGCACAATACCTCCAAGGTGTGCCTGTATACAGCTTTACATGGGGGAGGAGGGACCATCACAGCTTCACATCTGTGCACAGTATCCACCCAGACAGGCTGTCCATTCTAGCCAATCAAGGGGTGGGAGGTGTCGGCCACACCCTCCCAGAGGTGAGCACTGGGAGTTCCTTCCACCCCTTCAAGGACGCCCTGCTGTGGGCAGCTGAATGTTCCTGGGCAGAGACTATGGAGCCAGCATTCTTGGGGGCAGGGAGCTTCATGTCTCCGGGTCCTACAGCCCAGCTGGCAAGGATGCTCCAGGAGCCAGAAAGGGAAGCCTAGGGGAAGTGCACCAATAGCCAATTTCTCAAAGGCTGAGGATTACCGCAGATGTTTTCTTAGTTTAATAATCAAGGATCGCAGTTTAGTGTGGAAAGATCATTTCCTTTCAAATAACTTACAACTTTTATTTTTCTAAATGTAATTCTTTAGAAAGCTGATTGGCAATACTGTTCTAAAAATCTAAGTCATTTTTAACTTCACTTTGAAGTATTGCCTAACTATGGTACTTTAAATAAAATTTAAGAACTATTTTTCTTTTGTCCTTTTTTGGCAAGAATAATAAAAACCTAACTGAATCGAATTGCACTCTAAAACCAAACCAAACCAAAACCTAATGTTTTTCCAACTGCCTAATCAATACCTACTCATTACAGAAAATTTGGACACTGCAGAAGTTCCCACTGTAAAAATGAACCTCATGTATGTTCCCCCACCCACCAGCAGCCACTGCTGGTTTTTTGTGTCTTTCAAATCTTCCCCTTCAATATTTTTGTCTGTGCATTCCACAAATAACGTTTTATTGTACAAAATTTTAATCATATTGCACAACTTTTAGAGGTCTTCTATTTATTTTACCTTATTTTTAATTTATAAGTACCAATTTGGTGGATGGTTTGTGATTTATTTTGTAAAATAAAAACATAAAAATAATATTCCATTTTATACATATATAGATTGGATAGATATCACTTTCCTTTATCCATTATCCACCAAAGGACATTTAGGGTGTTTCCATATCTTGGCTGACTCTTTAAACCTGATCTTCAGACAATTGGACTTACAGCGTCTACTAATCCAATCTCATGTCCATCCCTCAAGCCAGACCACATAAATGTCTTGGTGCTGGAAGGTTCTATGGAGAATGCAGATAAAGGAGAACTTTATGAAGTATGACATTCCTCCCAAACAAATAGATATGTAAGGAACGGCAGGAGAAGAGGCAGGACGAGCTGGAGGAGAGGAGGGGAGACTGAGTGTGAGGTGAGATTTTCACCTTTCTCACCAAACCAGATGAGAAAAATGGTCGTGAAGCCACCAGCTCACATATATATTTAGAGCTGGCCACCGAAAGAATCTTCGGTTTCAAAGCAACAGAAAAAGTTGATATGAATAAAACATTTTTATCTATGCCAACATTTTTAAAACAATGTCATATTTGCTCAAATCCATCTGCTTCACATGATGTGTGTTTTAGTAGAAATCACATTTGCAGTGTGAAGTTGTTTACACTGCTGATACAAATGCAAAACAACCCGCCATCTGCAGATGTGCCGGTGGCAAGGATTTTTTAAAAACCCTTGTTATGAGAGAATCATTGCAGGGAAGAGAGGCCCCCAGAGCAGCGCTTCCTCTGAGTCAGTCTCCAAGCTCCTTTTCTTGCAGAGAATGGAGATGACTCAAGGCTAAGCAGTAGTTTGCTTCACCTCTGCTTGCCTTGGGGTTTTCCTGGAAAATGGTTCAAACAAAAAGGAAACATATCAGTAGCTTGAACAAAAGAAAAAAAAATCTAGAATGCTAAGCTTAATTCCAGTGGCATTTCCAAATCACTATCCAGAGTCACAAAACATAAACTATTGCTTTATGTGTTATGTTGAGACATCCCTGTGAGATCGGTTCCTGCCAGTTGTTGGGAGAAAAACTCTGTGGCGATTCAGCGTCTTGCCATCTTTCCAGGATAGTAAAGTTTTGCATGGTCAATGGTCTGAGACAACTCAAACTATCCCCTGTTGCCTCAGTCCAGCTGCAGCAGGATCCAGGGGGTCCCAAAGGTGGGTAAGGCGTCGGCGATGGGAGACAGACAACTACACAACTCGATGGCTGTGCAAAGCTGTTCCACTTTATTATTACTTTAACATTGCTTATATACAGATTTTTTGGCAAGCGTTAACTTTTTGTGGTTACAGATTTATGGTTAGGCTAAACAGAAAATCATAGTTTAACATACAATGACTTTATAAATTGAAAATAAGTATTTGACTTGCCAAACAGAGTCTCAGTGAATTCTTTTGCCTGTGGTTAATGATTGATCCGTGATCTATGTCTATATCCTGATTCTATTCTACTAAAATGTTATGAAAGACTAAGTGCCCTTTCTATTATTATGTGTTCCTGTAAGATTATTTTGTTCTACTTACTTACAATGGGTGAACTGATTTAAGTCTTTCTGATTAATTTTCTTCAGCCAACCATCCTTCATTGCCTTTAAACAAATACGGACAGTCACCAAGGGGGACTTTGGCATGTTAGTCATTTCATAAAAGGTAGACTTTGCCAAGGAACATGTTTTCTATCCTTATTGACTATTCTTATACCCTCAAAATAGGCTCCTGTAAAGGACAATGGGTGAAACAGTTTTTCTTTATTTTCCTTAATGACCAAGCGACTATGGGAGGGAGAATTCTTTGCTAACTTAACTAGTAAATTGTTAGTACAATCTGGACACGCAGTTACAGATGATTCAGGAGTGGCGGTGACTGTGTCTAGTTCTGTGGAAGCTGGAATCACATTCGAGGCTTGCCTATCGGTTTCATTCTCATGTGTCTTATTCATCTTTCCCAGGTTAATCATATATACAATGAAAATTATGACTCCTAGAAATATAATTCCCATACTACCAATTATCCCTATGCCGCGTCCTCTTCCCGGAGGACGCCTTCCTTGAAGCTTCTCTCCCCATATCCGGACCTTGTCAGACAATATGGCTGGAAGAGGATACAGCATCTCGCCCTTTTTTATTTTTTAATTTGATGATTTCTAATTGAGTTTGTAGATTTTTGAGTGAAGAAATTATTACTCGGAAGATGACTGGGAAAATAAGAATAAGAATAATTATAATGAGAACTGTGACTCCAATATGTATTAATCCTGACCACCAGACTGTTGGATTAATAGTATTTTGGATAGAGTGCCAGAGACTGCGGGCTAGTCCTTCTCCAAAAGGAGTGCCTAACTGTGCTTGACTAAGATCTCGTATTTTTTCTTGTAATTGTTGAATGTCTGGAGCTAGATCAGTATTATACCAAATTCCTTGTAGATGAGCTTTAATCTTATCCCACGGCTCTGAGCTATCATTATATGGATAAGGTGTTATGCAAATCCACTTATATTGAGAATGACAGCGGGTAGTCATTTGAGTCTTAATATTCTGAATCTGATTCCCAATATAGATAACAGTATCTTCTAGAGCATTTATTCTAGTTTCTAGTTTTTTATCTAATTTTTCTTGAATTGCTAAAGCGATGGATACATTATGAGATAATTCATTAACATAATTGGCTGTATGAATCTCATGTACTAAAGCAGTAGTAGAAACAGCAAGAGAGGTAATAATGCTTATTAAAGCTGTTATTCCTAATATTAGGGTAGCTACAAAGCGTTTTGGTCTCATTAATTCATTTAACTTTTGAATTATTTGTAATCCAGGATCATCATACCAGTCTTCATGGAGTGTCACTGGTAATAATATATGTGCGGGCTGATGTACAATTATAAACATAGTATAATTTTTTGGTAAGCCTGAATTTATACAATTAGTAATTAAGCATTTATTACATTTAATATGATACGATGTTTTTATATGAGTTATATTTAATATTTTTGAGTTTCCTACTATAATAGCATGAGGAGTATTTACACAGGCTCTAATAGCAATCGGTTCAGGAGTACTAGCTGCAGGCCTTTTAAATAATATTATATTAGTAGCAGCTAAGAGCCTAAATAAATCAGGATATAAAGCAGTTCTATTGTGATTATTAGATATACTTTGATATATAGGACTTACCCAACCTGGGGTGAACCGTCTCCGTAATGGCTCTCCATCGTTGGGTAAGGCATTAATAATATTGGTAGCATTATATTTTTGAGTATTGTTAAGAATATAAGATGTATAATTATAATTAGGGGAAGATACAGAAAAATCATATATTGATAATGTGGAATTAATAGGTGAATATATTGTAGCTTTATGAGTAAATCCACAGTCTAACCATTTAGGATATTCAATTTTTCTGTTAATGTTCTTCCAATAATAGTCCTTTTCATAATATTTCTCTTGACATGTGTCAAGTAAATTATTAAAATCTGTTAAGTTTTTATAAATTTCATTATAAGTATTAAATCCTATAGTTACTATACCTAAGGACCAAAGAAACTGAGATGTATTATTTCTCGGAGAATCTGTAATAAAAGTCCTATAGTTAATAGGTAGACATCCTGGAGGAGGATGTCCAGTAGTTACAAAACATAATGGAGCCTCATCTGAGCGCCCGAGTCAACTGACAGCTGGTGGAATGGAATTCTGAAGTCTGGTGTGTGCTATTTACAAGGCAGTTCTAGGTACGTTCCAGAGCAGAAGAGAGCTCTTCGGCAAGTTCAGTGGTTCGTGCCACCTGCCGGGCAGATCCGAGGTGCTGGGGATGGAATCACAGCATGGAGCCCTGGAGCTCCAGAGGAGAGCTCTGTCTCTGCTGCATGGAGCGTCCTGACTTGTAAGCAACGCCTGGGTTTCAGCAGCGAGGTCGTGTCTGACCATCAGAAGGAAGCTCCGGAGTGAGCACCGCCCACCACGGGGTCCGTGCTGGGCCAGTGTGGAGTCTTTGCAGGCTGCCTCACTCAGGATACAGGGGCCCCGTAGACGTCTTCTTTCTTTAACTCTATATCATGAACACTGTTAAAAGGAAACCATGATTTGTGTAACTACAAATTATTCCATGTATGGACTGTAATATAGACCTCATTTTATGAATATTACTGTTTTTTATTGTCGACTCTTGTAGATGTCCCCCTTTTTCCCCTCTTTGCCTCCTTCCACCCAGCCCTCACCCCTCCCCCACCTTCACACATTGTTGTCTGTGTCCAGGGAGTATGCATATATGCATATAAATTCTTTGGCTAATCTCTTCCAGTCTCCCCCATCCCCCTCTCCTCTGAGACCTGTCAGTCTGTTACATGCATCCATGCCTCTAGTTTTATTTTGTTCGTCAGTTTATTTTGTTCATTAGATTCCACATATGAGTGAGATCACATGGTACTTGTTCTCTGAGTGGCTTACTCCACTTAGCATAATATTCTCCAGGTCCAGCCATGCTGTCGCAAAGGGTAAGAGTGCCACATAGTATTCCATTGTGTAAATCCGCTGCATTTTTTTATCCACTTGAAACCAGAAAAGTCAGCATTTGTGCTTCCTGCCACTACCAAAACCAATAAGCAGAGACAGGGATGGAATCTTTGGGAGTGCTTCATTCAGATGGCTGGTGATCTGGGACAAGGTAGCAGGTTATGTACTCCAACAGACCATCTTACATTTCCTTTTAAGCTAGCCTTTTTATAAGGAGGGAAAAGCGTAGGTGAGGGATTTGAATTCGGGAAAGAGGTTAATCAGATGAAAGCTGCAGTCCGCACTGTCCCTAACATCCTTTGTCCCGCATGCCAGGTGATTTTCTTTATCTGTGTCCTGGGCTGCTGGGTGTGCCTCCCTGGAACACAAGGACTCAGGTGCCATCTTGACTGCTTGCAGTCCTCCCGAGCGCAAAGGTGGGATGGCTGTGGTCTCCTGGACTCAGAGTGGGCCATACCTCCAGTTCCTGAAACAATAGCTTTTGACATGAATTAACTACTGAGCTTATTAACTACTACCTAAAGCTAAAATTTTCCAACCCTTGAGTTCTCCCATCACATTCATCTACTGATGGGTACTTGGGCTGAATATTTTTTATTTTCAAACTACTCTTTACTTCTTTAAAAGGAAAACAAGTAGTGCCAGGAAGAGCTCCACGTAACACCCTGGGGAACTCTGTGCAGCATTTGCCAGAACCCCAGGCCCACCTTGGGGAGCCCGCTGCAGCACCTGGGAGAGCCCCACACACCGCCTGGGAAAGCCCTGAGCAGTGCCTGGAAGAGCTTCATGAACATCTTGGTGGGGGGTGGGGCTGCGCAGCACCGGGGAGACCCCGTGCAGCACCTGCGAGAGCTTCGGACCTGTCACTGCCAACAAACTCGTGTCCTAGGAATCTGGGAGTAGGTGCATGCCGGGCACCCACAGTTTTGGCACATGTCCTCTTGCTGACACTCTGCCTTCTGACCAAGGGTGCCTGCTGACAGCTGCACCCACTCAGAGTTTTGTCATCAGGTGATGTTTTTTTTTTTGTTTTTTTTTTTTTGAATTTTAAAAGAATATCTTTATTCGAAACTCTGGTAGGATAATTTGGCTTAAATATGTATTTTCCAAATTTCATTCTGTTTCGTGTTTTCAAATCTCCAGACAGAAGAACAGCATACACCTCTGCTTTCTACAGTATTTTCAGTGTTCTTACATAAACACATGCACATGTCCTCTGTAGTCTTCATTTATCCGACCTTGTTACAGATCTTTTTTTTCAACTTACACCATACACAAAAATAAATTCAAGGTGGATAAAAGATTTAAATATAAGCCATGACACCATTAAAATTCTAGAGGATAATATAGGCAGGAAAATCTCAGATATTTCACGCAGCAATATTTTCACTGATACGTCCCCTAGAGCAAGGGACATAAAGGAAAGAATAAACAAATGGGATCTCATCAAAATAAAAAGCTTCTGCACAGCTAAAGAAAACAGTATCAAAATAAAAAGAGAACCAACTGTATGGGAAAACATATTTGGAAATGATACCTCAGACAAGGGATTAATCTCCAAAATATATAAAGAACTTACAAGACTCTACTCTAAGAAGACAAGCAACCCAATTAAAAAATGGGCAAAGGATTTGAACAGACACTTCTTCAAGGAGGACATACAGAGTATCCAGAGACACATGAAAAGGTGATGTTTTAACTTGATGTCCTTGTAGATTTGATTCGGACGTAATTATAGATTCCCAGGCTCAACACTGTGGGTAATTTTCTGATTGGATGGCATGGACCTTTTCTGCGTACTCTGAGTCGCACATGTTTTAAGATCTTTCAGTGTGCTCTCACGCTTCAGTGATAGTCTGGCTGCTTCTATTTTAGGTTCAAAAGCAGCTCAGAACTTGAAGAATTGCTGTGTTTTAAATTCTACAAAATCTGAAGCCAGTTCCAATTTTGGGTATCCATCTATCGTAGGTAACCTTATTTCTTTTTTTCACTCTTCCTGCCTGGCTCTTGGGGCATACTTCGAGTCTAAAATCTCAAATCTCCTTGAGGTACAGACGCATTTTCTTTATAGTTTTTCTTTGTTTCTTCTCCTCCATCCTCTCCATGCCTCTTCTGGAAATCCTGACAGCTAATACTGTGTCTCCAGCTTTTGTTCTCCACATCATTTACATTTTCTCTCTTAATTATCACTTCATTCACCTCTCTCTCCTAAGAGCTGCAATAATTCCTTGATTTCATTGTCCAGATTACAGGATTTGGTTTTTGGCTATTTTTTCCTGTTAGTTGGCTCTTTTATCTGCATGTTGTTTTTGTGTGTGAATCATGTTTTTATATTAATATCACCTTTCTGTATTCTCCCCCACTCCACCCCCCAGTACCTTGGTCTTGTTTTATAAGTGATATTCTCTCAGGTCTCCCAGAAATTGTCATGTAACCCAAGTGAGCTCAGGACCATCGTGGCCCCTGTCCCACCCAGAGAACCAGAGTGGATGACCCAAGCAGTGGACAGCAGCCAAAATGTGCTCTTAGGAAAATTCCCAAGGGAACTCACAACTTATAAGAAAGACTCTTAGAATGTTTTTTTGACAGCTTTGTCTCTTTCCAAATAAATACATTTATATCAACTACATTTTCAGTGCATGTGATTCTGAAGGGACAATGAAGGGCTCTGCACAGCGTAATGTGGCAAAATTCTCTGAAATCCACTTGTAGCATCTGTGAAATACCATTCACCCACATCCTCAAAGATTCTGCAGCCTCTCTGAAAATACGTCCTTTCATTTCTCTGTGGCCCCTGCCCACCTGATCGGCCAGAAGGGGCTGCAGTTCCCTCCCAGCCACTCAGTCTGGGAGATACCAAAATGCCCAGAAGTCACAGGCCTTTCTGTCTCTGCAGAAGACATGACATTAAACTCTCTGGAAACGGGGTCTCTGGTTCAGTGCTTAAGGGAAACTTGCAGGAAGAATTCTGAGGGAGGATTTCTACTGAACAAAAGCAGCACCACATCACACCAGCGGAGTTCGCTTTTCTTGCATTACCTTGGATTTTGGACAGATGAGAGCCTCCTGCTGACCTGGGTTCTCATCTCCTACTGATGGGTCTTCTGATGAGTCCATGCACATTTATAAACAAGTCCTGGACTTGTTTACAAACGCACTCCTCCAAGGTGATAGCCTGGGCTGTGTTCCTGATCTTGGCTTTAGCCATCTTCAGCGTCGCTGTAGGCTGCCCCTGGCCCTGAGGGACTGCTCATTGCCCACACCTGGGGTCTAGGTGGGTGGGTGCCCTGTTCGATCCTCAGACCTGTGGGCCACATACCCTCTAAGAGCTGTTCCAACAGCTGCATCATGGCTGTGGCCTGGCTGGACTCTGCAGGGGTTCCCTCAATTCCCCTGTGGAGGGTGTGTTCTGCCCGCCCCAGCCCCAGCCCCAGCCCCAGCCCCAGCCCCACCACCTCGGCTACCAACAGTGGTCCCAGGCGATGCAGGGTGGTGGGGTTTCCCAAGCCACACTGGCTGTGGGAAGGAGGCCCATGGCCTGCCATGCTCCCCTTTTTCGTCTTGCAGATGGACTTCTGTGGCAGGAGCCAGAGACAGGTTGTCCCAGAACCTGCAACCAGCAGGGCTAAGCAGACATCGCCACCTGGGCTGTCCCAAGTGAACAGCTGGTTGAAGCCCCTCTACAATTACCAGGTGATATTTTGGTCCGTGTTTGTGATCTTGGCCTTTTTAAATTTGTATTCCCATGCTGCCTAGTATGTGGAAGTACATCACCTACAGAGTATCCTTTTACTGGGGCAGCACCTGCCAGTTGTCTAGAGTGGGGAGGGGCTTCCCCCACCAGAGCAGGCTCCAGATACATACCAGGGATGCTCTCCCTCCAAGCTCTGTCCTCTACACTGAGTCAACCCCCACATAGAGACAGTGGGGTCATCCCCCACTCCCAACTCCCCACCCTCTGCACAGGACTCCCGTTCTTCCGGTATCCGAAGAAGATCCCCCCCACCCACACATAATACTCTCCTCTATTCTCCATCAGGCTCACTATCTTAGTGTCCCAGATAAAGTGCGGATGCCTGCACAGGACCATCTGCCCCTACCCCGTGGTTGGTGCAGGGAGAGTGTGCCTGGCTTCAAGGGGGCGGTGAGGGGGCCCCAGAGTCGGGGGCAGAGAACCACAGAGACAGGAAGGAGGTGAGACTTGGGCCACCGCAGCTTTTACTACGCTGAGCAAAGTTCGATCTATGTGGTCTAACAAAGAAGACTGAGGATCCTTTAGTAAGGACTTTAAGAAAAAAATGCTAAAGCCTATACAAGGTACAGCTCAAATTTGCTCACCCCAAGTCCCTGTCAGGTGCTTGCTCTGGGACCCTGCCCCCCATGACAGACCTTCCAGTCACCCATGGTTCCATGACAGACCTTCCAGTCACCCCATGGCTCACTGATGGGGTTGCAGGCCTGGGGTCCTCCAGGAGTGGCTGTGCTCTGCATTGCCCAAGGAGACATCTGCCTTTGTACCTCAGTGGTGTGGCCAGGGCTGCTTGAGGATTTGTGTATCTTGTTTGATCCTCTTGCAACATCAGCTCCTTTACAAGCTAGACCTGTGAGTGCCAGCACCCCTCACCTCCCACCCCCCAGCAGCACAATGGACTGTGTATGAGTTCCCTGGGCTGCTGCAATAACAAGTAACACAGACCGGCGGGCTCAAACAAACCAGTTTATTCCGTCAGTTCTGGCGCCAGAAGTCTGAGATCAACGTGTGGGCAGGGCCTGCTCCCTCTAAAGGCTCCAGGGGAGGACCTGTTCCTCTCTCCCAGCCCTGGTGGCCTCAGGTGTCTCTTGGCTTGAGGAAGGCTTCCTTCTGGGTGTCTTCACAGTGTTGGCCCTCTGTTCTAATCTCTTCTCGAAAGGATGCCAGTCCAGTCGTATAGATAAGGATCTGTCCTAAGGACCTCATCCTAACTTGATCACCCACAAAGACCCAGTTTCAGAATAAGATTGCTCTGGCAGGACTGCAACATCTTTTGAGGGACACAGTTCAGCCCCTAACTGTGGGTTTGCCTATAGGCTGGATTATAACCATTATCTTCATTCTGTTTCCACGGCCCTATTTGGCTCCCAGTCTTTGTCCAGTGGTTACGCTGAGCCGGTACCTGCTTCATGGTGCAGCAAGCAGTTCGGGCTCGCCTGCACTTCCTGCCCACACCTGCCCTGGCCATTGCCCACCCTGGGAAGCTCAGCACCCTGGCTGTGCTGCCCCTCCCACTAGTCCTATGTGGTGGACACAGGACAGGTTCCCTGGCTGTCCAGGGCTCAGGCTGCCTTTGGAACACACTTGTCAGTCCACTTTCCCACCCTGGGCATGCCCCACCCCCACCGATGACACCTGGAGGGGAGAGAGCAGGTGACTGGGCAGCGGAGCCCTGCCGTGGGCCCCGCCCTCTGCCTCCTGCTGCTGCCAACAAGAGGAGAGGTTAACGTGTGAGGAGGGCTGTTCTGGGCTGGGAACTTCTGCACTGTTTGCCTGCATGGGTTGTTGCAAAGGGACCTTCCAGCCTGTTCCCAGAACAGCTCCTGCAGAGCTTCAGGGCTGGTCAGGGGGCTCCTGATTTATAATGAAAGTGTGGCCAGCAGCCCCCTTCCTGTTTCTCTTTATAATTCTCTTGAACCTAAAATAAAATTGCTTCTGAAAATGGCCACAGGGAACTTGAGGGTGTGGCAGCTACAACATGATGTTCCGCTTCAGGGGCTCAGCCCACCCGCAATCCATAGGGGACTCAAGAGTTGGAAAATTTTAGTTTAAGGTAAATGGTTATAAGCCTAGTAAGTAATGCATATGTTAAAACTTTTGTTTCAGAAACTACAGATAAGGCCCATCCTGGCTCCTGTGAGAGACAGCCGACCTTCTGAGGCACTGCTGAAGATCACCGCCTCCACTGGGGACAAATAGAGGCATCTGGGCCATTGTGTTCCAGGGAGAGACAGATGACCATCACCCCTGGGGACAGCTAACTGCCCAGGGTGAGAATACTGAAGTTTTTTAATCTAATTTTCCCTGATTTTCAAAATCCCTCGCAGTACTTGGTTCTCTGTTATAAAAGGCTGGTTTGGGGGGAAAATGTACAATGGTCCATGAGGGTACGAACCCGCCATCTTCTCAGATCCCTGGCCATCTGAATAAAGCGCCCATAAAGATTCAATCCCTGTCTCCGCTTGTTGGGTTCAGTACGTGACAGGCAGCATGAACACCGGCATCTTTTCTGGTTTCACAATGAAGGTCGCTGAGTGAGAATGGCCAGGTCATCTTGGGGAAAATGTGACCAACTTTCCCTCAGCGGCCATTCCTGGGTGGCCTGTGAGTGACGGGCTGACTCAGCCCTGGCTGTGCGCTGAGTGCTGGCGGTGTCCAGTGTGCAAGCCAGATTGGACACTGAAGCAAAGGGCCTGGACTGCACAGCCCAGTGCCAGCCTCACCTGCTGCCCAGGAAGAAGTCCCACCCAGCCATCTGGACCACCCTCCTGTCCATCAACACTGGCTACCCCCCTCACACAACCTTCAAAGTGCAGCTCGGTGCCCACCTGTGCACCCAGGCCTTCGCCTCAGGGAAGCGTGTGGGAGCCACACCTTTTGGTAAACAACTGTTCGCCTCTCATGGGGCCATGGCTCCAAATGGAAAGCCTCCCCCCAGCAGGCTCTGCTTTGTCCTTCCTGGAAAGAGAAATGAGGGGTAAGAAAGGTTGTCCTTGGTCCCTGCCACAAGCTGGGTACACCACTCCTGGTCCTGCTCATGGAGCTTCCTCACAAGGGCAAGCAATGCAAGGTGTCTGCTCCAGCCAGGGCTAGAGCCGGTGTCTCAGTGTAATAAAAGGTGCACTGGGCACAGCACTAGTCACAGGCCCACACTTACTTCCTGGGCTCTGAGGCAGGCAGGGTGGCCCCTCCAGGGATGCAAGTGGTATGCAGCAGACCTCAGGTGAGTGTGAGGCGGTGCTGGCTGCTGCTCCAAGGCCAGGTGGGCTCCGGAGTAACCATCCGGCAGCACTCCAGCATTCTAGATTAGGACCCTGCCCCTGACACCCTGGGGCAATGTATGCATAGTGGATGGATTTTAAGTGTCATCTTTCTTCTTTCTCCTTTTTAATGTCACACAGGATGAGCACATTCGATTATGTGATGCGGGGCTGCAAACAACAGACGTCAGATGCCTCATGGAGGAACACAACTAGGTCCTTCCGAATACACGTATTCCCACAGATACGGAGGTCCCCATGCTTCACCATTCCTCTTTATTCAGGGCTGGGACAAGGCCCAAGGTCTCCTTGGGGCTGGGACCACTTTGTCAAAGATTTTTGCCTCTGTGTGGGCACGGTCTGGTGAGTGTGTAAATGCACGTGCTATGTGTGTGATGCAGTGCCTGTGTGAGTCAGTGTGTGTGGTGTGCATCTTTGTGTTGCATCGTTTCCATACTCACTCTGCCTGGGGTCATGCCAGCGGGGCCAAGTCCGTTGGGTCCACTGCTTGAGCTGCTCCTCAGCAACATGGCCCACACTTGCCCCTCAAAGGGCACCATTAAGAAAATGAAAATAGAAGCCACAGATAGAAGTAAAATAGATACAAACCATATACTTGCATCCAGAATCATAAGGAACTTTCTAAACTCAATTAGAAAAATGACCAAGTTTTTAAAATGGGCAAAAGATTCGAACAAACCGTTTACCAAGGTGGACGTGTGGGTGGCTAATAAGCGTGTGAAAAGATGGCCGACCACCTGGCACCAGGAGGTGCAGATGAACAGCAGGAGACACCACTATGGACGGGGAGAGGCTAAAATCAAAAGGACCAACAGTACCAAGTGTTGGCAAAGCTATAGGGAAATTGGAAGCATCATGCATTGCTAGTGGGAAAGTAAAATACACCACTTGGAAAGCGTATGAACCAGCAATCCCACTCCCGGTTGTTTATAGAAGTAAAGTGGGAAAACATAGGTGCACAGGTCTCCAGTGGGAGGGTGTGTGCTGTTCCCAAACGAGGTCCTTTCCGTGGACCCGGGAGACTCTGAGGTACCAGTACTCAAAATTGGCTAAAAACTGACTGGAATTTAGTGTGAGATAAGCTCAGCGTCAACAGCTTTTTATTCCTTTTACATATTTCATTTATCTTCATAGTAAACAGATCACAACCCAAGTTCATCTGCGTGGAGGTAAGCTGTATTCTTACCAGAGTAGTTTCATCTGAGAATTAGCTCTGTTCTCTTCTTAAACTGTCTAGTTGTTAAAAAGTCTTTCTTATTTCAAGGTTATACAAATATCCTCCATATTCTTTGCTAAGTTCATAATTTTTATTTGCTTTCTTTATATTCTGATTTCCAAGTCATCTTGAATTTCTTTTCCCATCCACTGAGATAGGAGCTAAGGTTATTCTACCACAACATGACTATTGGTCACCCTTCCTCAAGTTGCCCTTCCTCATCAAAGTGAAAGGCCGCCTTTCCGGACCCCCCCAGGCCCCAGGGACACCTGGCCCAGATCTGCCCCCTGACGCCCATGTCAGTCTCACCGCTCCGTGCCCCCCAGCAGCACAGGGCTGCTCAGATGGCAGGGCCTTACTCAGCTACCTCTGACTATCTGGTGGGTGAATCCCCCCTTCTTTTTTTATTACTTTGACAATTCCTTCAGATCTTTATTTTTCCACATCCACTTTAACATTCTTTTGTGCAGTTCCCAGAAACTTGACATTGAATCTAGACTTACATTAATTACAAAGTGAGGGGACCCCAAGGTGGCCAAGAGCACAGCCTTCTGTGCTGTCGGCAGATAAGCGCACCCCCAGCTGGGCATCCAGGGGCCTCCGGAGTCGTTCTGTCTGTCACGTCTCTTAGCTTCCGGCTTCTACACCCCACTCTGGGAAATTTTAAAGAAATTCCATCCACCTACCACACAACCTTCGCAAGAACAAATTCCAGAGGGATGAAGGCATTTAACCTAAATATACAACTCCTACATCACAAGAAAGGAATCTTATTGTAAACTTGGGGCAGAAGAGTCTTTTATAAGCAGAACAGAAAACATGAGGGAATAAAGGAAACAGGCAGATTTGACTAAGTAAATTTCAAAGTATTTCAAGAACAAAAGACTAACAATAGTAAAGACTAACAATATTAAATTTGTATAAACTTATACAAATATTTTTCAAAATAGAGAAATAGAAAGGTTAATAGTGATCATATATAAAGAGCTTCTACAAAGTAATATCTACTGTTTGGAGAGAGAGGACAGGAGAAAAGAGACTGTGAGTATGGGCAAAGGCAAAAAAAGGGAAGAGAACAATGAGAGAGAGAGAGAAGAGCACCTCTCCTTCCACTTGACCCCCAGTCTGAATTTGAGGTCCCCACAAGCAGCATGAGCCAGGACCATTCAGTAGAGGTGTCTTGGGACTCAGGACCTAGGCAGAGCAGCCTTGGAACCCTCGATGACACGGGTGGTTGGCACTTGGTGAGCAGATGGCCCTTTCCCCACCTCTGCCTGAAACTCCACACCCAACTGCGCCAACCGAAGTCGGGAAACTCTGAAGACATCTGGAGATGGCTCCCAAGGCATGGACTTTGGTGTTTGGCTTCTGTAAAGTTCTCCAAGTTTCTGTGAGCAGTGGGTACAAGAGAAGCGAGCAGAGTTGTCCTGTGGATCCACAACCAACCGACAGGTTCACAGACACGTGGGAGGCACCCTTTTGGGGACTCACAGAAAGCGCTGAAGGACATTTTGAGGGTCCTGAATGCCTGTCTTTACTTGGACTACTGCAACAGAAAGTATCTGGGCATATAAATATGCATTTCTTTCAAAGTCTGGAAGAATAATGTTTTCTTGGGGAAGTGGAATTGTGAGAGGAGTCAAGAAATTCTACTTTCTGTTGTATATATTTCTGGGATTTTTATTTTTTAATAAAAAACATGCTACTTTCATATCACATGCAAGAAGATCGTCCCATTTAGAAAAAATACACACACAAGAAATGACATTTGGCCTTTCAGGACTGAGCCCGTCCCTGCAGTGCACTGGCGACAGTGTGAGCCCACGAAAGCATCACCCAGCGTGTGCTGTGACCTGAGGCAGGAAACCAAGCACAGAGCAGTGGGGTGAATGCCAGCTTCCCTGGCTTCAGTGCCTGGGACCAAACCACGTCCCAGGGCAAAAGCTGGTTTGCTGGTCAATGTGGAGCACAGGCCGAGTTGACATCCCTGGCCTGGATGTCCTGACTTACTCTGCCTCCAGAGTCCTCGGAAAAACACATGCCACTGTGGACAGTCACCACCGAGTTCAAAGGGTTTCTCTCACATGTGCTTAGGTCGCAAACAAGAGATGGACGTGAGGTCTCACACCGAGCCTGCTGCTCTTGTGAAAATGTCCAGCATCTTCGCCAAGATTCACAAGGCCCTGCCTTCCTCTCCAGCCTCATCCCTCCCCTTTTCCAGCTCCTGATCCAGGTACTGGATCAGGTATAATACCTGGTGTGGTCCCCAAACTGTCACCGCTGTCTAACCCGGAACCCCTCACCTGCTCCTTGGCTCATTCTTCCATTCCTACTGTTTCATTACCACCCCCACCCCCCTGCAGAGAGTCCTTCCTGGGTGAGATACCATCTGTTTGGCTCCAGGAATACGCTGTGTCATCCTCTGAAACATCACCACTGGTCACCAGATCACGTGTGTGGCCCCTGCCTGACAGGTAGCTCTTTGGCAGGGTGATATGTTACCACAGTAGCCTCCAGCTCTGCAGGGAAAAGAAAGACATTGCAAAACTCCAACAAACAACTGCACATACCAAAGTATCGCTCCCTGGAAGAGAAACTTCAAAACGAAAAGAGAGGTAAATGCCAACAGAGGTAACTGGGACTGCAGCCCTCCCACACAAAGTTCTCAGCATCAGCGCGTCCATTTACCAGGGATGAGGAGAAGTTAGGAGCCCTGGAAGGCAAGGAAAGCCCATCCGGGGGCTGGAGGTCTAGTTCTGAGTCTACCCAGACTGCCATGACTTTGGGAAAATCCCTTCACTTCTCAGGCCTGTCTGTCTGGATCCCATGAAGTAAAGATCTGGGCCAGGTGCTGGCTGAGATCCTAGGACAGGAGATGGGAGAGAAGCTGACTGATCTGAAAAGCATGTCAGTTGAGCTCTACCAAACCTTGACCTCAGCCCTGGGTACAGCCCAACCCAAATCCTCCTGCCTCACACAAACTCTGTTTGTAGCAAACATCCACAGTATGGGTCATAGTGCAAAAATCTCATCAAGGCCTTTGCAGTTGGTGCTCTTTACAAAGAAGTAAATCCAGACTGGACTGCTACCTTTCCTTTGAAAGGAAGGGCATGTTTTGCTCGGACCTTATTTCCACCAAGACCAGGCAATAACCAGCCCCATGGTGCTGGCCGTGGCCACAGCCCAAGCCTCCCTCCCTGAGGCAACTCTGAAGGCAAATTCAAGCCCCCTTTCCAAGGGGTTGGAGTTGGGCAACTATGCCACCAGGAAGAGGGGAGTGCATCTATTCCCACTGATTTCACTAAGCTGGGGGGAAAGGGGAGAGTTTGTGGATATTTTTCTTCTATTTTACTGAATGCACAGGCTTGGGCATCAATCAGACTTGGAATCAAGTGTCAATTCTTCCACTTTCTAATTATTTGACTTTATGCCAGTTTCCAGCCACTCCACCTCTCAGTTTTAAACTAGTAGAGTGGGGAGTTAATGCCTGCCGTGAAGGGCTGTTATGAGGAGTAAATGGAACAATGCCTGTCAGACACACAGCCCAGGGCCTGCCTGAGCGGAGCAGTAAGTGCTTAGCAAATGAAGTAACTGTCAACAGAGCAATGGGGTTTATGTCTGTAAAAGGATTTCTCTGTGAATCATGGTCAGAAGAAGCGGATGCTGATTGCATAGCCCAGAATTCAGGCCTTTTCATGACACCCGCTCCCCACCCCACAGCTCCAGCTACTTTGGGTTAAACAACTGAGACCCCGGAATTGTAAACCTGAAAAGCCCCTGTGCTGATGGGCCTGTCCCTACCCACAGCAGCAGCCTCGGAACCCAGGGACCCCCATGGCCAAGAGCTCTGGTTTCTCTCTGCCCTGGCAGCACAGCCCTGAGACCAGGCTGCCCAAATTCAAGCCACCGACTTCAAGCCTGGGAGCTTTCGCTTACTCATAGTGGGACCTTTAGCATAGTCACTCTTTAACCTCCTGAAAAATCACCTCGGCCTGCTCTGTGGGGGAGGGAGCACCAGGAAGCAGGATGAGCAGCCCAGGCCTCCCTCCAGGCGCCAGCTCTGGGCCAATGAACCTTTCTGGTCTATTGTAAAAATCAAAGAATCAAGATGAGTCAGGCCATAGAGTGAATAAAGACTAGCACTCCCAGTGCAAGTTAGGGTCCTCAGCCAAACTCTCCCTGGCTTGGTTAATAAATAAGCCAGTGATTAAGCTGCTCTAGCACATTCTATTCCGTAGCCCAGAAGATCCTCCCCATTACAACGGACAAAGACACTGGATCAGTAGCTTTAGTCCCTGTCCAATTCCGTGTCTTTGTCTGTTGTGTGTGGTGTGGGCCAAGATGATATATCTCCAACCCCAGAGTCACTTCTGGGGCACCCCCAGGACCCGAGAGGACCCAGAGACAAAGGGAGGTTCCTAGGACCCTGTTGTAGGGGATTGGCCTGGGAGGGTGTGGTGCGTGCTTGGCACGGTGTCAACCACTTTACATATATCTCCTCAGGTAATCCTCATAATAATTCCATTTGTAGGAACTGTTCCTAGTGTAAAGGCTTAGAGAGGTTAAGTGGCCTGCCAAAGAAATCAGCAGGAGCAGGTCATAAACCCCACACCTTGATGTGGAAGAATATCATATTATACTGCCTTTACCATTTTACTACAAATGTGGTATTTCCAAAAACTGGGGATAAGTGAGCAGTGGAGTTACTTGGAAGGGCTCAGTGGAAAAGGGGGAGGGATTTGCTGGATGCCAGGGGAGGGGAAGGGGTGAGGAACCCACATGCTGGGAGGCAGTCAGGCATGTTCAGGAGGCAGGGGCAGGACCGAGCACAGATTTTGTTCCAGTGCAATTATCTTACGTCCCTGCTGTGATGTATCGAACCTCTAAATTAAAGCCTACCTGAACGTGATGAATGAGCGCTGTAAAAACACCAGTTAATTCTAGCGGCTCTGGTAAAGGCCTCACCCCCTAGCACTCAGGGTGAAGGAGCTGCAGGGCAGGCAAGGATGTGTCCTCCCTGGCAGCTGTCCCCAGCCAGCCTCTGCTGACGCTCCATAGCCTGGGGCATTGAGGACTGCGTGGCTCAGGATAGCTTCTCCTACCCAAGCTCTTTACACTCAAAATCCTTTTAAAAAGAAAGCTGATCTTTTGTGTGTGCATGTGTGCTTTGGAAATTCTCAGATGGTTCTGTGCAAGTTTAATTTCTTCACTTTTTGGCACTTACCTTTTTTGTTTTTGTTTTCATTAGAGTTTTACAAATCAAATGCATAATATTTCTCTTAAAATTAAGGTCATTTGGGTCACTAGTTCAAGACTCACAACAAGACACATTCCAGGTTGTCCTGACACAGCCAGAGGGGCTGGTCATTGTCTGGCCGAGACCCCAGCTCTTGTGGGAGAGCGTGGAGCCCACACAGCAGCCTCCAGCTCCCAGACAGCAAGAGTCTCTCCCTCCTCCTCAGGCCCTCGGCTCTGGCTCTGACCTCAGACTGTGGCTCTCTGTGACCAGGCCTCAGGCAGGAAGTTCCCGGGGCTGAGAATGACGCACCATCCACTCTTCCAACAAGTAGGCCTTAATGCCTTCTAAGGGCCAAGCAAACTGCGGGTCCCTGGGTTACACCCGTGAGCAAGACTGTCCTGATAGTGGAAAGGCATCCCACTTAAGTGTATAAACTCTGGAGCTAGACTACCTGGATTTGAATCCCAGCCAGCGATGTGAGTGACCCTGGACAAGTCACTTAACCTCGTATATCTTAGTTTCCCCGTGTTTACAGTGGCAATGATAACAGTACCCACCTCGCAGCAAGGAGAGGATTGAGTGAATCCATATATGTTAAGTGTGTTGACAGTCAGTACCCAGTAAGTCCTACATATAAGTTCTGATGAAACAGACTAGCACAATAAAATACAAGTGCTGTCCATTGCAAGGGTAAAAACAAGACATTTTAGGAGGACGCAAGAAGGGAGCATAACCCAAACTTAGAGGGCTTCCCACAGGACGTCATGCTCTAAGCAGAGACTTAAAACTCAGTTAACGTAGTAATAAGATGTGAGGACAGGGAGAAGAATGTTCCGGGGGTGGGGGGTGCTGCACAGCACATGGAAAGGCATGGAGGCAAAAGTCCACACTTTCTTTGGCGAGTTGGCCTCGTTTTAAGAAAAACAAACAGTAAGTCACTAAATAAGAGTTATTACAGAATTTGTAATGTGCCTTCTATCCATCAACCCTTCACGTACAAACCCCAAGGATTCAGAGCCAGGAAGCAAACAGCCAATCCCAGCTAAAGTCATCTTTGATGGTGACACCAGCAAGGTCATAACGGCTCACAAGGACTCCTTTTACTTTCAGTGGGAAACCAGCATTTATGAGCCTCCCATTGTAGCTTAGTTGAATCGTTTCTTGGAAGATCTCTGATCTGTGGACTCCCTAAGACAAAACACAGTGCCATTCTGGCTGCCCCCCTCCGGCCCCCGCCAGCCCCCCGCACAGGACCTTGCCCGTGGTAGGTGCCCAACAAATGCCTGTTTCTTTTTCCTTTTATATTCTAACACACTGAATTTTAGTTTGCACCCTAATTTTATTTTAAACAAACGCTTTTTCAATGGTAAGCGTTAAAATGAATCCTACCAAAGCCCGCTGGTTTTCTTCCCACTCACCTTACAGAACATCTGGGCCTGCCTCTGATGTCTTCGAGTGGCAAGCCGACCGACTCCCAGGTGAACTCACCGCAGAGCTGTGTTTTATTACCAGCTAGCAAATCTCAGCAGGAACTGAGAGCAAACGTTGGAACAACGATAAAAATACAAGCAAGCCAGGATTGTACAAGTCAGGTCAGTTCAGGGAACCAGCTGAACCTGTGATTAGATTTCAATTTTAAGAAAACTAAAGGGAGAAATTGTCCCAGGAGTTTAAAAAACAAAATCTTTTCAGAAGATCAGCAAAGCCTAATTGTATTAACATATGAAGAACTATGGTTCCTGAGATAATAGGAGGAGAGGGATATTAAAATTCAGGGATTTTCAAACAGGTTTTGACTAAGGAACACTTTGCTCAATGTCAGTGTTTATATCAACATGTATAAACAAATAAAACACATTGAGACAGAGCTCCTCTGGTCGAAGGCCCAGTCCTGGCCCCGATTCCAACTGTTGCGCCTCTACCCCCGAGAACTTCTAAAACCACTCATTTTAGCCTAACCCACTGCCCCTGCCATTTTACAAAAGGAAACCCGAGGCTGAGAAAAAAATAAAAAAGACTTGACTTGCCCAAGGCCGCACAGCTAGTTGCTGGCAGACGTAAATGGGTTCCTAGGTCTTCTTACTCCAAACTCTGTGACCTTCTACTACACCACGTGGTGGACGGCAGAGGAAATAGGCTCACTGAGGTGGAGGGGGTGGCTGACGAGAAGTAGATGGCACACGAGGGGAGGAGGACTGCCCTGTCAGATGCACAGAGGCACAGGGTGGGACAAAGCCATGCAGTGGCCTCTAGCTGCCTGGAGGCTCCCAGTTGCCCACTTAAAGAAGATAGCAAGCACATGCCGTCTTTCTGCTAGGTCACCAGCCTGTGATGGTTTATTTGCACAGTCAAGTCAGCAGAAAACTGAGCATCTGCCGTTAGGTGTTGGGCAGCACGCTAGGTCCAGCAACACAAAAGTGAGTGAGCCATGGTCCATACAGACACCCACAGAGGGTTTCGAGGATAAGTTTGTCACCAGGCAAACAGGAGAGGAGGATCATCTCATTTGGAGACAACAGAAGCAGGTTTTAAACGGAGGCGAAAGGTGCTCTTTCTAAACTGCAAATGAGTAGTACCCTTTGCCTCTGTTTAACACCGGTTTCTGTGCAGCTTAGGAAGGTCCCTATGGGGGCACTGTGGGAGTCCACAGCAGGAGGAGGCTTCTGCGATGGTCAAGCAGAGGGGACCAAGGGTCGGGATGGGAAACAGGGGCGGTTTTCATTAGGAAATGAGTATGGGTAGTGGGAGCATGGGGTAAGGGAGGACAGGAGGGCTCTGCTGGTTGCCATGGTTCCCTCGGAATGGCTGCAGGGGGTGCCGCCATGTGAGATAAGGAACAGTTGAGGAGGGGAAAGAAGTAGCCAGCGTTAGCTGCCGAGAGTCCGAGGTGCTGGTGGGCCCTCCAAGAGGAGATGTCCAGCAGGGAGCTGGGTGTAGGGGTCTGATGGTGCACACAGCACAGGGCTGGGGGCGAGCCTCAGCTTTAGCTGCTGAAGGAAAGGGTACCACCTGTTTCCCCTGTGGGTACGAAGCTCATTTAGTCCTCTGCTCTGAGGGCCTTTAATTCACTGAAATTAAACCCTATCAACTTTTACCACCAGTTAGCTGGGGAATGCAGCCACACCCCAGAGAAACGGGCTTCCTTAGAATTAAGAAGAAAATTTGTTTTAAGCGATAATAAAAATACATGACATTGAAAAGATTAGAGCATCTGTCCAATTTAGCTTTATTCCACTCTTTTATGGAATAAAATCATCACCATTTTGAAACGAAGAAAAGTAAGATATGAAGAAGGTGCAGGTGCAGTTTCCTAAGCCAGGGACACTGTACTTACTCAGAATTGAGTTAGGTACAAGGGTGGCCACCCAATCAACACGCCTTCACCCAGTAACCTATGGCACTGAGCCGCATCACTCAAAACCATGAGAGATACTTAAAACGGAAGCCTAAGGAATAGCACACCAACTCCAAGAACTGATCGTTAAATTGGCCAGAGAAACAAGTATAAAAAGGGGAATTTAAGGACATTTGTGACAAATGTCAACAGAAATGAAATGTCAAAAAATTCAGAGGTAGGAACTAGAAAGTTTAAACAGAGTAACGAGGAAAGGTTTCACGGAGAAGATGTAACAGTGTAAAAGGACGAGCAAATAAAGGAGAGGGCAGGTGGGATGGAGGAGGGAATGGACTGGGGGTGTGGCCTGGGTGCCACCGAGTGTTTCAGACATGGAGGAGAGGAGATTGTGGTTGGATCAGAGGCTTCACACGTGGGAGTGACCTGAGAGAGGCCCGGAGAGGTCTGAGGGCTTAACCCCTGCTGGACCTTCTCATGGAGGTCATAGGCAATCCTGAAAGGAACTCTGAGCCAAAAAGGACATAGGGCATCGGAGGGGTGGGAGTGGGGGGACAGCCAGATGAGACAGCTAGCTAACCATATCCAAGGGAGAAAAGAATGAGGGCACGAGAGGCGTGGAGCAGAGCAGAGGTGCAGGTGTAGAAGCGCACCATGTGAGATAGGCCTGGACAGCTGGGCTGTGCGAGCGGCTGAGGTGGGAGGGCAAAGTCAGAAGACTGGAAAGGTGGTGTGGAGAGGAAAGGCACACAGTTCCGTTACCCTAAATATAAGGCTTGTGTAGGAAGTCAAAGGTGAGAGGCCAAAGGCGGATGGCAGTCGGGAGTGCTGGCCCACAGGGAATTTGAACTTCACCCAACAGGCAGTGGGAAGCCCTGAAAGTGGGTGATAAGGGACTTACTAGATCAGAAGCCCTGAGACAGCTCCAAGCTCACCTTAGGTCCCTCCATTACTTATCACTTGAGCCCCTGTCCTGGGCTCCCGATTCCCCAGCAGCCCTGGGGGCAGGTTTCTAGCCCCTTCTGCTTCTTTCCGTGGTAATTCTTCATTTAATGGTAAACATGCTACCCTGACTTTAGTCCATGTTCGTCTTGGGGTCACCATCAGGGACAGTTGAGACAGAGTCTGGGTTACCTCACTCCAGTGTGCACTGCAGCTCAGACTTGGTCCTGAAGTCCACGGGACCCAAACAACCTCCAGCAATTCAACGAAAGACCAAAGCTGGCTCAACACTAGCCAGACTTGAAATACAACTTGTACAGAATTAGCAAGTATTAGCAAGTTTTGAATACGTTTGAAGGTAATTTCTTTCATGGCGTCCAAACTATGGGCATCTCTGGGCCACACTGGAAGAAGAGTTCTCTTGGGCTACACGTTAAATACATCGTGACACGTAATCACAAAAAAATCTCCTAGTGTTTTAAGTAAATTTACAATTTTGTGTTGGGCTGCAGTCACAGCCGTCCTGGGCTGCATGTGGCCCGTGGGCCGTGGTTGGACCCCGCCTGCAGTATTTCCTCAGGGATTTTGGATGAGTCTCTGAAGAGGCAGCCAACATACCCTATATTACTTGAAATAACATATAGAACTAACTAAAATTAGAAACCAGTAAGTAGTTTCCTTGCCAGAAAGTTTTAATAATCCTAAAAGGCTTGCATTTTCAGAGTAAATCATGCAAAAAATGTAATATATGTGTATGTATCTGTTCCTGTGATAGCTAACATTTATTGAGCTATATGTGCCGTATACTATGCTAAATATTTTATTTGGTATCTCGTTTACATAATAACTGTTTGAGTTGAGTGCTAGGATAACCCTCACATTATAGATGAGAAAACAAAGGCTTGGAAAGAGTAAAAAACTTACCCAAAACATGCTGCTGGCGAGTGGTGGAGCCGGGACCCGCACTCAGGCTGTCGGATGCGATGGTCTTGCTCTCGCAGCCATTCCACTACAACGCTCCAGCAGCCCACTGTCATCTATCATTACTTATACAGCTGTGACTAAAATCCTCAAAAATGCACATCAGAATTACGAGTTTTTCCCTATTTTAATCTTCCTAAAACTTTAAAAATTTGCATATAAAAATAAAATTTGCCCTGGCTGGTGTGGCTCAGTGGATTGAATGCCGGCCTCAGAACCAAAGGGTTGCTGGTTCCATTCCCAGTCAGGGCACATGCCTGGGTTGCATGCAGGCCAGGTCCCCACTTAGGGGTGCCTGCTTTCTTAGAAAAAGGGCATTCTCTCTTCCCTTCCTTTGACTCAACTCCACAGTATAAAGGGACAGGGGAGATAAGGCTACAGTTGGAGAAAGGGGAAGGGAACCTGCTTGGAGCCTTCTCTTTCTCCCCTGAGGCTCCAGCTGTAGCAATAGTTTAGCAGTGGCTGAGTGAAGATGATTAATTTGGATGACTGTGACTTCAAAGAATAACCAATATGTAGACACTCATCCCAGCTCTAAAACAAAGCATCAGAATAGCACTCATTCATTCATTCAACAAATATTTATTAAGCATCTAGCACTTGATTTGTGCTCTCAGGAATACTGTCTATATAAACAAATAGATTATTCCTTTGGATACAACCTATAATCCTCAATCTGCTGATAATTGCCATAAAGTGACTCTAGCCCACCACATACACCTAAAAGCTGGATATGATAAATGAGAGGCAAACTGCTATGATTTCATCAGTTTTGCTGTGTTCTTACCAATATGAAAAAATAACATTAAAAGGCTAATTGAGAGGACTTCTGGCCAAGATGGAGGCATAGGTAGACACACCGAGCTTACTCGCATAACCAAAAGAAGGACAACAACAATTTAGAAACAAAAAAAGCAATCAGTACTGACAGAAAATTGAACTCTATGGAAGTCTGACAACCAAGGAGTTAAAGAAGAAACATTCATCCAGACCAGTAGGAGGGGCAGAGTCGGGTGGCCGGGTGGAGAGGACTCTAGACAAAGCAGTGGCTGGTGGACCCCAGGCGCCTGGGTGGTCCCATATTTGTGCAGATAAACCAGGCGAAACTGGGGAGCAAGACAGACTGCACAACCCAGGGTCCCAGCACTGGGAAATAAAGCCTCAAAACGCCGATTGAAAACACCTGTGGGGGGTTGAGTTTCCAGGAGAGACTCCCAGCCTCATGGGAGAGTTCGTTGGAGAGACCCACAGGGTCCTAGAATGTACACAAACCCACCCACCCGAGACTAAGCACCAGAAGGGCCCAGTTTGCTTGGGGGAAGTGGCGGAAGTGACTGAAATCCGGCAGAGAGCAGAGCAAGCGCCATTGTTCCCTTTTGGACCCCTCCCCCATACACTGCCTCACAACCCAGCAACTGGGTTGCCCCACCCAGGTGAACATCTAAGGCTCCTCCCCTCACTATGTAACAGACACGTCAAGACAAAAAAATGGCCCAAATGAAAGAACAGATCAAAGCTCCAGAACAAATACGACTAAGACGAAGAGATAGCCAACCTCTCAGATGCACAGTTCAAAGCACTGGTGATCAAGATGCTCACAGAATTGGTTGAATTTGGTCACAAATTAGATGAAAAAAATGCAGGCTGCACTAAGTGAAATAAAGGAAAATGTACAGGGAACCAATAGTGATGGGGAGGAAACTGGGACTCAAATCAATGGAATGGACCAGAAGGAAGAAAGAAACAACCAAACAGAAAAGAATGAAGAAACAAGAATTCAAAAGAATGAGGAGAGGCTTAGGAACCTCCAGGACATCTTTAAATGTTCCAACATCTGAATTATAGGGGTACCAGAAGGAGAAGAGGAAGAACAACACATGGAAAAGTTATTTGAACAAATAATAAAGGAGAACTTCCCCAATCTGGCAAAGGAAATAGACTTCCAGGATGTCTAGGAAGCTCAGAGAGTCCCAAAGAAGTTGGACCCAAGGAGGAACACACTAAGGCACATCAGAATTACATTAGCCAAGATTAAAATGAAGGACAGAATCCTAGAAGCAGCAAGGGATAAGGAGATAGTTACCTACAAAGGAGTTCCCATCAGACTGTCAGTTGATTTCTCAAAAGAGACCTTCCAGGCAAGAAGGGGCTAGAAAGAAGTATTCCAAGTCATGAAAGGCAAGAACCTACATCCAAGATTGCTCTATCCAGCAAAGCTGTCATTTAGAATGGAAGGGAAGATAAAGTGCTTCTCAGATAAGGTCAAGTTAAAGGAGTTCATCATCACTAAGCCCTTATTATATGAAGGTTAAAGGGACTTATCTAAGAGAAAGAAGATAAAAAATATGACAGTAAAAAGACAGCAAACTCACAGCTATTAACAACCATACCTACAACAAAAGCAAAGTAAGTAAACAGCTAGAACAGGAACAGAACCACAGAAATGGAGATCATATGGAGGGTTAGCAACAGGGGCATGGGAGGAGGAGAGAGGGGGAAAAGGTACAGAGAATAAATAGCATAGACGGTGAGTAGAAAATAGACAGGGGGAGGGCAAGAATAGTATGGGAAATGTAGAAGCTAAAGAACTTATGACACATGGACATGAACTAAAGGGGGAAATGTGGATGGGAGAGGGTGTGCAGGGTGGAGGGGAATGAAGGGGGAAAATAGGGCAACTGTAATAGCATAATCAATAAACTATATTTTTAAAAAAGGCTTGATTCATTTTGGCTCCTTGAATTTTTTTGTTTTGTGGTATTTTTCTATTTTGCTTGCTCTAAGTAAACCGTATCAGTTTTTCTAACTCCACCATGGTAACATGACTTCTCTCCTTCATGCTAATTAGACAAAATAAAGGCGCATGTTTTCTCTCCTGATGTATCTTCCCAGCCTTCATTCACCATGGGCCAGGTTCTTACTCATCTACATCTAGTATTGGGTTGGCCAAAAAGTTTGTTTAGTTTTTTCTGTATGATGGTTCTAGCAGTGCTTAGTTGTCTTTAACTTCATTTGAAACAATTTTGTTATACTGCGTTGTGACAGCTGTCATATCAACACGCACTTAAAAAAATACCAATATTGGTGAATTTTTGTGTAGCCATTTAAATATTGAAGATGGAGTTGGTCCAAAGGTTGTGGGTTATTGTTAAGCTGATTAAATATTGAAGATGGAAGAACATAAGCAATATTTTGGTATATTATACTTTGTTATTTTAAGAAAGCTAAAAATGCAACTGAAATGCAAAAAAAAAAAAAAAAAAGACTTCTGCACTGGAAGTATGGAGAAGTTGCTGTGACTGCCTGAACATGTAAAAAGTGGTTTGCAAATTTACTTGAAGCTCAGAGGGAGTGAGTCTAAGTAAGTCCGTGTGTGGGTTCTTTAAGGGGAACTGCTTGGGACTCTAGAAGTTTCTTCTACTGACTCAATCCCCACTGGTTTTTGCAACCAGAAGTTATGCAGACTTATCTTCCTGGCACTGGAACCCTGGGTGGGGCTGGGGCTGGGACTCTTCACCCCCGACTTATCCCTCCCAAATTTTTAACCACCACATGTGGATGTGGGACCAGCCTGTTTCATTTCTCTGCTACTCCTACCAGTCTGGATGGATGTGGTTTCTTTAGTTCTATAGTTGTTAGACTTTCATTCAACTCAATTTCTGATGGTTCTTAGTAATGGTTGTTCTATAATTTAGTTGTAATTTTGATGTGGTTGTGCGAGGAGGCGAGCCATACTTACCTATGTCACCACCTTGACTGGAAGATCCTCAGTGAACTCTTACTCACCTTCATTCAGACATGTATTTTACTCAAGATAAGACACAATTTCTAACCTCCATCTAGAAGGAGAAGCTTCTTTTCTACCCCTCCCCTACTTCTTACCAACTGAAATTCATTGTTCTTTTTCATAGCAGTTTGCCTTTTAATATATCCAGTTACTCTCAACAACAGTAAAAGTTTCTTGCAGAAAGCTCTATAAATGTTCAATCTGAGGTGCATACTACATATGATATTTAATAGGAATAAATAATCTAAAGAAATGGATGATAAGATATTCCCTGGTCTCACCAGTTTAAGTGTTCTCTTTAATCTGAACTCCTCTGGAAACTGCCTTCTACAGGGTCTGGCAGAAATAAGGCCTGCTTGAGTGTGGTTGGTACAGTAATAATATGGGTGTCATAATTTATCGATTTAATTTGAACATTTCACCTAAAATGTCATTTGGTGTGCTTGAGTGTGATATTGTCATGTTACAGAATTACATGCTTATGATTTTGTAATAAAAAGGGGTGTTATTTGTGCCCAACCCTCTATATTACTTACTATTTCATATAATATGTTTATGCCTTATCTCTGGAACTATAATTTAAGCTTCTCAGGGACAAGGCTTGATTCTTATTCTTTGACTTCACATACTGCCCAGCAAATCGCTTTAGGTTGACCTTTAATTGATGAACATGAAAAATGAGCAGTTTGGAGGGATGTCCTTGAGAAAGAAAATGAGGGGAGAAAAGCAAAGGAGACGGGGCGCCTCTGCATTAAACACCTGTTTAGGAGAACTACAATCAGCCAGTATTTCAAAGCCTTGGAAGACACTGACGCTGTTTTGTTGAAGAGGTGTGTAAGGAACTCACCAACGTGACCGCCCATTATCTGCTGCGGGGGTGGGGAGGCGGGCGGGGAGACGGAGAGAGCAGCTGGAGGCACTAGGACTACTAGGTGGAGATGGCTCTAGCCTGCCCGCTGTCCTATGACCGACAGGGGGAGCTCTGCCGAGCACCGCCCCTCCCTGCCCTGCCCCGCCCCGCCCCGCGCGCCCCGCGCGTCCTCCCGCCTCCCCGCGCCCCGCCCGCCTCAAGCCGCAGGCCGGTCCTCCGCGGGCTCCAGACCCGCAGCTTACTTGCCGCCCCGCCCCACCAGGCTTCGCCGCGGGACGGGTAACGGTTACGAAGCACTTTCACGCCGCGATTTCTGCTTAGTCATTGTCTTCCAGGAAACGGCTCTTATTTGGGAGTCAACTCTCCTGCGGCGGCCGCAGTAGCAGAAGCCGCATCCACCAGCGCGTCCTTCCCGGGCCACCGCTCCTCCGCCGCTACCCGGCCTCCCTCGGGCCCGAGCGCAGGCCGAGGTCCCGCCGCGTGGGGAGGGCAGCCTCGCGCCCAGCTTTTCGGCTTCGGGCACTCTATCTGCGGGGGTTCCTTCTTCCCCGCCTGCGGCCCCATCTCCACCTGGTCGGCCACTGCCATGGGCACCGACAGCCGCGCGGCGAGGGCGCTCCTGGCGCGGGCCCGCACCCTGCACCTGCAGACAGGGAACCTGCTGAACTGGGGCCGCCTGCGGAAGAAGTGCCCGTCCACGCACAGTGAGGAGGTGAGGGTGGACGAGCGTGGTCCGCGGAGACGCGTAGCTCCCGGGCCAGGCCGCGGGGTGGGCCGGGCGGCTCGGAAAGGCCAGGGCGGGCCGGCGGGCCGGCGGGCCGGCGGGCGGTCGGGCTCCGCGCGCACCTGGGCTCCGCCCGCGGGAGGAGGCTGGGGCCCCTGTCCGCGCGACGTTGTATCCAAAGCTGCTACTAGGGGCAACGGGTCTTTAAAAACTTGGCAGGTGCAACTTCACCCCGAGTGATGCCTCCATTCGTGTGTATGTCTGATCTCCAAACTCTCAAACGTATCGGATCCCTCTCCCTGGCTAGAGGGTCAGAGAAGGCCAGTTCATCGCTCGGTCCCGCCCCCCTTCCCACAGCGCGTCCAGGTGAAAAATAGTTTAGAGATTAGTTTTTGAAGAATTCAGGTTAAGTAACAGTAGTGGTATTAATCCACTTGGCTTTTAGGATGTTGACAATAGTTTCTCTGTTGTGAGGCAAATAACTAAACATTCAAATTCAGCTTTGAAACAAAGTATACTCGTATATTTTTCTAGCCAAAGATTAATCTTAGTTTACTTGCCAAAAAACTAATCACTAGTTAGAAAGTGGCAGAGGTTAATCTGGAATCATACACTTGTTACCTAGCTGGTCATTTCTGAGCGTACAGTCATTGACGCTGCACAATTAATTGCGGAGGCATATTGGTGGTATGGGACAATTTCAGTATTTAAAAAAGTAACAATAAATAAAACTTCAAATAGGAGCTCCATGATTTTAGGAAAGTTACACTGACTTTGAAGCGTTAAAGTTGGATAATGTCTTCATCAGCAGGCAGTTGTGAGTATTAAAATATTTGTGGAAACATTCTCCATGAAGTCATTTTTATCTCCCATTTTTTCTGGTTCAATCAGAAAGATATTATTTCAGTATTTTTTTATTTTTTAGTTATAGTTGACATACAATATTATATTAGTTTCAGGTGTACAACATAGTGATTAAACATATATGTAACTTATGAAGTGATCACCCTGATAATTCTAGTACCCATCTGACACCATACAGATAAAAACAAATCTTGATTAAAAGAAAAAAACGTCCTAAATTATACAGTATGCTATTATCAGCTGTGTTCCTAGGCAGTTTCTGCTTTTTATATAAGATGTTGGTGATTATACAGCAGCACTTGGCATCCCTCTGAGTATGTGCTAGGTCTGGTGCTGGGAGTGAGGATCTAGCCAGAGATGAGCACTCTCAGTGGTAACTTGAATAGGAATCAGAATCCTGTACCATATTCTGTGTCCAGGTTCCAGCTCAATTTGTATGTCTGGTTTTGTTCAAACCACTCCACTTGGACTGTTTCTCCCAAAGATAAATGCTTCTAAATTTAATTCTAGACCTTTCATTTCCTCCAGTACTTCTGGTTCAGTACACCATTTTGCATGTATATTGGTAATACTGGGTGCAAGTTTCTCTTATCTCACTATAACACACTCTAGAGTAGCGACTTTCAGTATTTTCACGGCAAACCCAAATGTAAGAAATGCATTTATTTTGCATAAAAGTATAATATAAATATGTATATTTACTAACCCTTCTTTTATACTATGTATTCTGACTTTTTCGTATCCTAATTTTAAAAACTTTATTTCTTAATACAGTTATGATAGTTACTTATTAATGCACTTAATGCAGTTTGAGGAATATAACATCCCACATTTTTAAAAACATTTTTCAAAAGACTAAATCTGGTTTGTGTGATTTTGGGAGGTGCAGCATAAAAGGGACAAAACTAAACAAATTAGAAAATATTTGAGGAACACTTGAGATATGGTAGCATATTGTAGGGAAAATATGCATGTTTTGTTTCCATGTAAAAAAGAACTTTGTAATAATCAGGGCTTCAAAGGGGGATATGCTACTGAAACAGTTTAACCTCATTGAATAAAGAAACTGAATAAATTACTCATTATTGAAAAAATTTGCACATTGAGTAGAGAGTTTAATTGACTTGTCTAAAAGTTTTCTCCTTTAATATTTCCTTGTTTGTTTTTATTCTGTGATCTCTGCCCAGATGTTTGGTTACACTGGAATTTTATGAAATCAGATTTTGTTTTTTAAATGTGCCATTATAGGACTGTTTTGCCCAGTCCTTTGTTATAAAGGTAGTTGACCAGTTGAATATATGCTATTTTTAAAACTCTTATACAACTGCAGATTTAATGATACACTATGTTACGACGATACTTATCTTCAGTGACTATGTGTGTGAAGAATGAAGAAAGCAAAGAACAAAAAAGTACAAAGTTAATGTTTAGTCAATACAGATACATGTAAAAGATTAAAAATCACTAGTGATATAGTCAGTGAATTTCTGCTGTTATTGTAACATGGACTGTTCTATGATTTATCCTGAAATGTTTCAGAATCCAATATTAATTAAAGAAATGGTTTCTAGAAGGGGGTGAATACTCAAAAACCAGGAAAGCCTTAAGTATGCAAATGAGCCATCTTTTCAAAGGAAAATTTCATTGAATTCTTCCATGATTTGAGCCAAAGCACTCCTGATAGAATCGTTAACTTCTAGTCCATCCTGCTGCCTCAACTTTGACTAATTTTTAAAAGAATATTGGCTTATAATTCTGTCTGGAATGATTATCAACTAGTTTTTATCTACTGGCTTAAGTTTGATTATAAATATATTTCTGTTACAATAGACATTGTAAATACAATTCATGTGGGTTATTGTATTGTTGTGGACTGTAAATCTTAACCTAAGTGACTAAGCTGTTCAATTGATAAACGAGTTATCCCTTGTAAGATATGTGCAATAAAGTGCTTATATCAGTTTTTATCATAAGTGGTCATAGATCAGATGGTTTAGTCTGTTATTGCTATTAGGAAAGTGCTTTTGCAATTCAGGGCCTTGCTTCTAATTACTCATTTGTTTTTTCATTGATCACAGAATGCGGAGCACTGTGCCCTTGTATAAACATAAGGCATTGATTTCAAACTGGTAGTGTTGACCATTTGTAATAAAAAATCAGTGACTTAGGGAGAGCACATTTTTTTCTAATTAATAGAAGCCATCAGAGTACACCTGGCATATAGTGAACATAAATATTGTTTTGTAAATATTTGTTATGTTACATGCATGAAGTTCTCACTATGTGAATGTTTGTGTTACTTTGTACCACTGTCAAATAAGTTTGAAATACACTGACGTAAGAAATAAAAGAATATAAATGCCTGAATAAATTTATAACAAAATGTAATGTTAGTGTAAAAATTTTATTTATCCAAATAAGAAAACATGGAAGATAGGCCGTAGGTGTACCCCAGGGTTAGGGAATAATGTATGAGCTGGTGTGCACATTGACTTCTGTAAGGCAGTAGAACGGTTTTCAGACTTCAGAGTACGTATTAATTGCTTGGAATGAATGCTTGTTAAATAAAAGTTCTGCCCATATGCAGTGATTAAGCAGGCCTATTATGGGGTTCAGGCATTTAAATTTTTAATAAATACCATAAATCTGATGTAGGAGTTCCTCTAGCCACATTTAGAGAATCATATGTTTGTCTTTGAGGAATATAACTTAGTGGTTAATATTAATTCTAATCAGGCTGCCTGGACTTGAACCCATGTTTCTGTATTATAAACTTTATTCTTGAATTTTTTTGTTTCTTTATAGATATTTTTATGTCCTAAAGTTTGCTTAAATTTTTATTGGTACAAAACACTAAAAATAACTAGATTACTGCTTTAGGTCATTAACATTTGAGAATTAAAAGTAGGATAAAAACAGATAACTTATCTTTGTTGAAGAAAACCTTGTAGAACTAAAATTTTGGCTTGTATGTTATTTCTTATTGACATATTTTTCCTACTTATCAAACTAATACATTCTTATCATAGAAATATAGAAAACTGTATAGAGTTGATTAACAGTTTCAAAACACATTCTCTTTGCAGCTTCGAGATTGTATCCAAAAGACCTTGAATGAGTGGAGTTCCCAAATTGGCCCTGATTTGGTCAGGGTGAGTAAAATATGGGTCAAGAAATCATGTAGTCCCAAGGGAAGGGAAGTATAAGCAGGATATTAATTTCCTCAGTTTTAATAGGGAAGTCAAACAGGCAATTAGCATAAAACTCCCTGTGGCCGATATGCTGAGAAGGCAGTCTGACTCAGTAGGCTTCAGCATAAAACAGAAAATCTAGACTTCAGCTAGACAAGAAACTAGGGCTCTCTGTGCTTAGTTCCTACCAGAGTTTCCTCACAAGGTATTTTGTTCAGTTTATATTCAGCCTGACAAAAGAATATTATTAAACAATTTTGGTTGGTAAATTGCTTTGATAGAATATCACCCCAATAATATAATAATTTCTAAAATGTCAGTTTCTACAGAAACACTTAAGGAACTGTGTTTCATTAAATGTCAATATACGGCTATTATCATAAATGGGAATATACAGAATACCTGTCTGTAAACCACTCTTTGGGATCCAACTCAGCCAAAGGCATATAACAAATTACATAGACTGTTTTAAAAGAACAGAAGTTGTGTGCTGGACATATTTGTTCCCCTGGGCATACTGCAAGTGTGATAACTCTAGCTGCTAGACATCTGTTGATTAATGTCTACTATCTGTCTCTGTTTCTCTGAAAAGACCATTTACTCTATTTCTGCATGACTAGTAAACACTGCACCAGGCATTGTAATATGCTCAAGAATTGTGAAAAAGGCTTCACCGTTTACTTGGTTTAATATTATAAATGTGAGTTAATGTGTTTCTGATTAACATTGCTAAATTTTATATTTCTCTTATAAATTATTCATTATGCATTGAAATGACTTTTACTTTTTTTTTTTTTTTAAGATTTTATTTATTTCTTAGAGGAGAAGAGAGGGAGAGAAACAACGTGTTGTTGCCTCTCATGCATCCTCTACTGCGGACCTGGCCCACAACACAGACATGTGCCCTGACTGGGAATCGAACTGGCGAGCCTTTGGTTCATAGGCTGTAACTCAGTCCGCTGAGCCACACCAGCCAGGGCATTTTTTTTATTGTACTCAGAAAAAGTGTTTTGATTTAAAATATTTGTGATTAATGTAGAAAGTTTTTAACATGCCATTACCCAGAATGGATAATGTTATTTTTCATTGTTTTTTCCTAAGTAAAATTATCCACTGTACTGGTGGTTCTAATTCCTTACAGGCCTCCTGCCCCCCATTTATTTGTTTTTTGTTTGTTTTCACATCATGCATCAATCTGAGTACCTGATCAAAATGACACACTTTGTCTCAGAAAATTGACACATACACACACATACAGTGTCTTGCCTGTATTTCAGGGCCTTAGAAACCCTATGAAGCCCATTCTTTACCGGACCTCTGGTAAAGAACCCTGTTATTTTGGGGTTCCCTGCTTCTAAAAGGCGTTAAGGACAGTAGAAAATATATGGCTAATCTGAAACATTTTAATATTTATTGTAAACATCATATGTTTATTATAGGAGTTTCCAGATGTCTTGGAATGTACTGTAGCTCATGCAGTAGAAAAGATAAATCCCGATGAAAGAGAAGAAATGAAAGTTTCTGGTAAAGTCTACTTTTTCCAGTTCATTATGTTTTAGACAGTAGAAGTAATAGTGAAGTTTTGTCAGGCATGGGAATAAGCCTGTCTTTGCTTCTGGTAATGAATGATTTAGTCACTAAGTGTGGTGGGGCATATGAAGATTCTTTGAACATAATTTTAATGTCAACTCTTGGGGTTATAGGAGGTCAACGTTGGCTACTTCAGTGGGGTCACAGTAAAACTTTACCTTGCTGTTGTTCACAACCAGTTTTTTGTTTTGTTTTGTTTTGTTTTATTTTTAAATTTTGAATATTTATTTATTTATTTAAAATATATTTTATTGATTATGCTATTACAGTTGTCCCGTTTCTCTCCCATCATTCCCCCCACCCTGCACACCCTCTCCCACCCACATTCCCCCCTTTAGTTCATGTCCTTGTGTCATAAGTTCTTTAGCTTCTACATTTCCCATACTATTCTTACCCTGCCCCTGTCTATTTTCTACCCACTATCTATGCTACTCATTCTCTGTACCTTCCCCCTCTCCTCCTCCCACGCCCCTGTTGCTAACCCTCCATATGATCTCCATTTCTGTGGTTCTGTTCCTGTTCTAGTTGTTTGCTTAGTTTGCTTTTGTTTTAGGTGTGGTTCTTAATACCTGCAGTTTGCTGTCTTTTCATTGTCATATTTTTATCTTCTTTTTCTTAGATAAGTCCCTTTAACATTTCATACAATAAGAGCCTGGTGATGATGAACTCCTTGAACTTGTTTCGTTTTTTAATCCTTACCCAAGGACGTTGTTTTCATTGCTTTTAGAAAAAGGAGGGGAGAGAGGTAAACATTGATTGGTTGCTTCGCATACACACCCAAACCCGGAACGGCCCTGGGAACATGAACGCCCAGGCCAGGAATGGAACCTGCAGCCTTTTGGTTACGGGACAATGCTCCAACCAGCTGAGCCTCACCAGCCAGGGCCACAACCGTTTTTATTAATTTATATTTTGGACTTCAGAGAAGTGGGAAGATTGAGGTAGAGGAAATGGACAGAATAAAGGGAAGTCTTAAGAAAATTGTTTACTCAAAGCAGGCATGAGCCTCCCTTCCTGGTGGGACACTGCCAGACAATGTCTGAGGGCCTAGCAATGTAGAAAGAAGTCCGAGCAACGAGTTGCATGAAGAGAAATAAAATACATATTATACCCATTCAACAAATGTATCAAGTGACTGCTTTCAAGAGATTATGCCAAACTTAAAGCATGAAAAAATTAAAAGGTGCACAGTTCTTGCACTCAGCTTATGGTCAGCATAGCACAGTGATTAAAGGCTTGAACCTGAGTATACTGAAATTCCTGGGTGTGCAGATACTGACTTGTACAATCTTGGGCTAACAAGTTATTTAATCTCTCTGGAACTCAATTTCTTTATCTACAAAATGGGGATGCATCTGTTTCACAGGCTTATTTGTAAGTGAGATGAAATTACAAAAGAAGCACCACAGTGCTTGGCTCGAAGTTAAATGCTAGTGAGCAGTTTTTTATTACCATTTGTGGTTGTTATTATTTGGAGGGAGGATGGACATGTAAAATGAGCTAGGACGTTGTCTTTTGACTGAATCATAAGTACCATTTGTGGAGTCTTACTTTGTACAAGACACTGTACTTGGCATTTTTAAAATTTTATTTCTTATGAGTCTCAAAACAATTCTACAAGGTAGGTGTATCCCCATTGCACAGGTGACATTAAATAACTGGAAAGTTGTGTTGTATCCAGTAAGTGGTTGAACCAGGAGTCCATCAGGGTATGCCCGACTCCAAACCCATTTCTTTCTATTGATTCCACATTGCAATTTGTGTTGAAAAGGAAGTAAAAGCAACATAGTCTCTGTGGTTGATTGCAGTTCATCATGGTTTAGCGTCATCTTGGAGCTCTTACAAGTAGTCCTCAGTTCCCAGAGAGCTTGATAAGATCAAAATTCTCCCCATACGAAGAGCTTTCTTCTCTCTAATTACCTAAAAATGCCTCTTCTTTCAGAGAGAGGAGGCCATTTCAAATGGCACAAGTTCATGGCCAGAGGGACTGTGGTGGGGAAGATTTTTATAGAGTATAATTATGGGAGCTAAGGTTGGACCAAAGTGCTAAAGATCAACTCACCTGATGGAAGAACTGTGCTGGCTTTAAAAAGAGAAGTAACATGGGGAAAGCAATATTTTAGGAACATTGTCTAGCAGTAGAAAGGAAAGAAGAAATAAAAGAAATGTACAAGGAAAATTGATTGTATACTGATTGAAAATTGAATGCCAGGCACTTTATATAGGGTATTTCATGAGCCTGTTTTCTATCCATTCCCCTTTTGAATTTTCTCTCTTCCTGCTCTGCTACTGCTCCATTTATCTATTAGAGTACATTTAGATTTTTGAATAGTGAATGTACAGAAAGTAAATATAGACATATAAAGTTGCGTTGAAATCAAGTCAAAACCAAAATCTTACATATTTAGAAAACTATTCAGATTTTCCTGGTTAAAGCTGAAGAAAGAAATGCCAATTAATGTGGTCCTGGGTAGGTATATATTTTACCTACTAAATTAACAAATATATATATATATATTTTTTCTTTTTTAAAAGATTTCATTTATTTATTTTTAGAGAAAGGGGAAGAGAGGGAGAGAAACATCAATGTGTGGTTACCTCTCGCATGCCCCCTACTGGGGACCTGGCCCACAACCCAGGCATGTGCCCTGACTGGGGATTGAACTGGTGGCACTCAATCTACTGAGCCACACCAACCACAGCAATATATATATATTTTAATAACATTTTTTATAACATTCTATATTGTTAGGAGAACAACTCTTAAGTTTCAGTGGTCTGTTAAAATTTAGGAGGTAAGTAAAATAGAACAATACTCAAAAAAGATCACAATTTTTGACTCATAATTTCATTTCTAACGATTTGTCCTTGGGAAATGCTTCAGCATAATGTTGAGCAAAAAGTTACCAAGGTGTTTATGTTAGCATTACATGTGACAACATAAACCTAGAACTAATCATAATGTACAGAAAGCAAGAAACCATTTAGTAAATTATACCCTATCAGAATTACGGAATTATGTTCAACTATTAATAATAAGGGTTAAGGGGATAACTGGTGATGGGAGGAGACCTGACTTGGGGTGGTGAACACATCATACAGTGTACAAATACTGTATTATAGAATTGTACGCCTGAAACCTATATAATTTTATTAATGTCATCCCAATAAATTTAATAAAAAAATTAAAAATGAGTATGTAAAATTAATTCATTAAAAGTACAGGGTACAGAATAATTTAAATAGTACTTGCTTTTGGTCATGAGACTGTTGGCTTTTTTTTTGAAGGGGTCTTTTCTCTACTCATTTGTAGGTTTTCCTTATTTCTAGAGTAAATACATTACCGTTATGATGAAAGTTAACTAAACACTGCATAGAGATATAAAAAATATTACGTAAAGATAAACCAAATAGAAGTAGAAGCAGTTTTAGACCCTGTTTTATATGACCAAGAACTAGAAGGAAATATCTAATTTTTTTTTAATGATTATATTTGGAAAGTGGGATTGTAGGGTTTTGTTTTGTTTTGTTTTCCAGTTTTCTTCACATTATGAGCAATTTTAATTTTGGCTATATATAGATTTTTTAATTTATTGGAGAAAGTAAATAATGTTCCATCAGTGTTTATAAAATGTACTTTTTGAGTAATAAGTCTCTATATTTATCTGACCTGCCTTTTAACAAATGGGTAATTAATATTTGCCTTTTGTTTTGATAAACAGACATTTGTTGGCAACTAGCATATAATTTAAAAATTACAGTGGAAATAAACTTTTATGTCTTAAAATGAAAACTGTAAAATTGTGTGACTAGGAAAGAAAAAATAATTCATTCAGGCTTACCTGTCATCTGAGTATTAGCAGTGTTAATACTGTATAGTAGAACATTAGCCAAATGTGGTAATCAGTTCTGTTTCCTTTGTTTCCCAGCAAAACTGTTCATTGTAGGAGCAAACTCTTCATCAGCAACTAGAAGTGCAGTTGACATGGGTAAGCAAAATACTGACTTTTTATCTTTATAGTGGACTTTAAATTAGTGTAGGTATGTTAGTTATATCTTATATTCAGGTCCACATTAAAAAGAAAATGAGCTTATTCCAATTTTACCTTTTAGAGTTTTGGCCTAATTTCCTAAGTCTTCTGTAGAGTCATATTAACTTATGTAGGGTCCTGTTTAGATATGTAAGAGGGATGTGAAAGATGGAACATAATTAAATGTTAACTGTATGTTTGGAGGTAGAAATTCTCCTTAATCATATTCTTTTAGTACTATAGATGAAATACCAAAACAACCACAGCAACAAGCAAGCAGAGCATTTTTATCTATTTCCAGTGCTTGGTTTAAGTTACTGTAGTATTAACGGCTATTCAGTATTTTTTTTTCTTTTAAAACATTCCTCCAGTATTTACATATTTTGAACACTTAAATAATTAGCTTTTTCATATAACTGTTGAATGAACAATAGTCACTAGAATACACTCAAATTATTTTTATAGGAACTAAGAAATTACCTATCTCCATAAATATAGATTAAGACCATACATTCAGTTTTTTCAGAGTCTCAAGCTTATTTTTTGCTATAACTACCAATTGTGGAATATTAGGTCAGAATTCTTGTGATCGTGTGTATGAGATACTAGTAGAAATAGAGAAGAAAATGTTATGAAGATAAGGAAGCCACCAAAAAGATCCTGGTGCCTCGGAAACAAGGAGGCCTGCTCCCCAGAAGGAGGAACCTAAAGTAGCTGTGGGTTCCCCAAGAAGGGGCAGGTCAAAGAAACCCACTTGCCTACATGGGCATACACTTTTTTAAAAGATGGAAATATTCTTAGTAACAGATAAACCATGAAACAGTAAAATAATCTGCTATATAGGAAATTAGCAAATGTATGGACAGAATTCAGTGGGATGCTTGAAGGGCATTAGAAATACTTGTTTTTATTATGTAACAAACATCTCTGTTCTTTGTGTTTTCCTTTGCATCAGCCTGTTCAGTCCTTGGAATCGCACAGCTGGATTCTGTGATTATTGCTTCACCTCCCACTGAAGATGGAGCTAATCTTTCCTTGGAGCATTTGCAGCCTTATTGGGAGGAATTAGAAAACCTAGTTCAGAGTAAAAAGATTGTTGCTATAGGTACCTCGGATCTAGACAAAGCACAGTTGGAACAGCTGTATCAGTGGGCCCAGGTAAAGGACCGCGGGATCACAGGCACTCCGGGGAGGCCCGTCTTTGCCGTACACTTTGGAGCGTCACGCACAATGTGGGCACTTGCTGTGGGGTGACTGTTCCGCATGAGGAAGTTGTGAGGCAGGCTTTATATACGGCGTTGGGTTTTTCTCTCAAATATATGTCTAATTGAACTGATTATTAATCTTATTTATAATGAGTAACAAAAACACTAGAAAATGTGTGTTGAAGCGTTCATAGCCAAACGAATTATGTCTGTTTCCTTCAGTTTTGCTTATGTGATAAAAATATTACATTTTTCTTTACATATTGTTGGGCTGTGGTTCTAATTTCCTAAGTAAGGGGATATCATCTGTAACAAATATTTTGCTGACTGTTACTTAAAGATATATAAGACTTAGTTCATACAACTCGATAATGGAGTGGGCATCATAGATTAATCCCCACCACTCTCTGGCCTAATAATGCACAAATTATTAGGGAGGTTGCCTACTAGTATTTTACCTTTACTCTCTGTGTCCTTCTTTATTCCTTGTACTTCATCTGCAGCCTGCCCATTTCAGAGCTTTCAGTTTCTTGTGGACAGGAAGGCCCCAGAGAGAGTGTTGTCTCTTCTCCCTTTGACTTGGTGGTAGCTGGAACGTGGCTAAGATCCTGCTGGAGAGACTCGGGTGATCCAGAGTGAACCTATAAATTAACAGAGGAGCTATTAGAATTTATCTTACTCTTCCTCTTTTTCAAAATGTGTCTGATTAATAACCATAGTCTATGCTTTAACATTAAATGTACATATCATTTGCATTTGATCCTCTACCTTTAAGGCATATTCCTTCTGTAGTTGGAACCAGCATACTTAGAATCAGGCTTGTTTTGGGGCAGATGTGTTAGATTGAAAGTTGGTTGAAGGTTTTAGCAGGATCCTTTTTTTTTTTTTTTTTTCACCCTCACCCAAAAACATGCTTATTGATTATACAGAAAGGGGATGGGAAGGAGAGAAACATCAATTGGTTGTCTCGTATGTCCCCAGCTGGGGACTGAAGCTGCAACCTAGGCATGTGGACTGGGAATCAAACCCATACCTTTTGGTTTACAGGACAATGCTCCAATGAACTGAGCCACACTGGCCAGGGCTAGCAGGATACTTTTTAATAGTGTGTGATACTATATTAGGTTTTTCCCTCCTAGAGCTATTTTTCCTTTCCCCGTTACTATTAACATGAGTTAGAAAAGCATACATTAATAAATATACTCATGTAAAAAGTATTTTATAAACTTTAAGCAATATAGAATGTGATACTTCATATTTTCTAAAATTGAGCCCTGTATTACTATCTACTTTTAGTAGTTCTTAATTTAGTGGAGACACCATGATTTTTTTTTCCACTTCTAGGTAAAACCAAATAGTAACCAAGTTAACCTTGCTTCCTGCTGTGTGATGCCACCCGATCTGACTGCGTTTGCTAAACAATTTGACATACAGTTGTTGACTCATAATGATCCAAAAGGTAAGACAGATTCTTATTTATAGAATTTGATCATGAGCTTTTATCTTACAAGAAGTAGTTGTTAAAATTGAATTTCTAGTTGTGTACAATGATAAATGTACAATGCTGTTACCTAGAACCATTCTTAATGGTTAGTGCAAAACATATATGCCTTTGTTTTAGTTTCACAGAGCTTTAAATTTGTCTTCATGCCAGTGAGGGAGAAGTGAGGGTGTTATTTCCTAAACATCAGCCTGTTGAGGTTTATAAATATTAAGCTACACAGAAAAGATCTTTTAAGATAGTCTAAATAGTGTCATATATAATCTTCTCAAGTACAGCAAAGATTGCACCAAAGAACCACTTACAGTAATCAAAGAGGATAAATATCTGGAAATAGAGGCAGGTAAAATTTAATCTGAAATTTGAGCATTTTAGGATTAGTAATTGAATAGGTATTTTATTAATCATTACATATATGTTTGGTGCTAATCAGAAACATTTTATTAATGAGAGTGGCTGTCTGCCTTCTATAGAATAATTTCTTGTCAACTTTTATAGGACTAAGAAAGCTAAGAAGAGAGTTTACACTCTATACTGTTTGTTACTCTTCTCCATTCTCATCGTTTCACTGTTTCGTAGGGGGCATTTTACTTAGTAAATACACAGGCTCTATGAAACAATATTTTTGGTATAGTTTTAAGTGAGAAATGTCTTGTGAAAGTTTTAAATCTCCATATTGGAGGGATTTTATTTTATAGATGATTCCTGGAGAAAAAAAAAAGTCAACTTTTATTTCCACCTAAAAAGACAGCATTATATTAGTGGTTAGATTTAGTTTCTTTAGAATGCTTATGGATAACCTCTTCAGACTTTATCCCAGGGGTCCCCAGGGACCGGCACCAGTGTGTTAGGAACCCAGCCACCAGCAAAGCTCTCCTGGGCCCCACTTCCTGCCTCCCTCTCATCCATCTGTGGCAACTCCCCCTCCTCCATGTCTTCCGTGAAACCAGTCCCTGGTGCCAAAAAGGTCAGGGACCACTGCTTTGAGTATTATGTTAGCTATCAGTCCCATTCTCATTTTTCACTGTTTTGTAGGAGGAGGAGGAAGACTTTTAATAGTTTTTTTCCTCAGATGCCAGACATGTTAAATGCCTCAGAGATTACCTGTAATCTTCATAACAACTGAAACTAGGCATTTTATTTATTTTTCAAATATATTTTATTGATTATGCTATTACAGTTGTCCCATTTCTCCCTCATCATTCCCCTCCACACCCCCTCCCACCCACATTCCACGCCTTTAGTTCATGTCCATGTTTCATAAGTTCTTTAGCTTCTACATTTCCCACACTATTCTTGCCCTCCCCCTGTCTATTTTTTCCCCATTATCTATGCTACTTATTCTCTGTACCTTTTCCCCCCTCTCTCCTCCTCCCACACCCCTGTTGCTAACCCTCCATGTGATCTCCATTTCTGTGGTTCTGTTCCTGTTCTAGTTGTTTGCTTCTGTTTTAGGTATGGTTGTTAAAAACTAGGCATTTCATTGATGAGGAAATGGAGCCTGGGAGTTTAAGAAACTAGCCAAGGCCGCTCAACCAATGTTGGGCAAAGTCTGAATAGGGGCCAAGGTCCTGGCTGAATTTGGAGCCTTTCCCCGCGAAGCTGTACTGTCTGATTAGTCCAGCATAGTGTAGAGATTCATTTTTTTTTTAAGTCATTTTAGGGAAAATTTAACGAAGAATTGCTATTGCTAATTTATTCTGTAATATAAACCCTTTAAATTTGAACCTTCTGGTAATATTCTATCAACTTCCCTGTTTACTGTGGGTTAGGAGCTCTTCCGACAGTGATCATTACCGATAGCGGTTGTTACCAGCAGCCGGCGGATGAGCCTAGACACCCACCTCACTCCACTTGAAAAAAAACTCCATACTTTTTCTAGTAGGAAAGAAAATAGGAAAAGGCTAAGGTGTCTAGTGTGTTATCTAAATGTTGGCATGTGGATTATATGCTAATACATCACATAACTGATAGCAAAATATACTGCGTATGTAGATGAGATGAGGAAGTTAACCCTTTTTTGTATGTTTTTGTTGTATTGATATAATTTAACACTTGGATGTTGTTTTAATGTTAATTCTAAATCCTTTGATTAGAATGTATAGGTTAATTTTGCATATGCCATTAATGAGTTTTCATACACTTTGACCTATACATGAAGCAATCCTTATAAGATTTGTTGTGTTTACTGGTTCTGAGGAGTTAATGAATAGCATAGTTCTTTGACTTTGTGTTGTTGATGCAAGAAACATCCAAACCCATAGAGAACTTTTGTAAGTTTATTTGAGAAAAACTTTTGACAATACCAGGGAGCAAGCTCTCAAACACACCTGAGAACGACAGTTTGCAGCTTCTCTTCCACATGTGAGATTAAGGAGGGAACCTAAGAGAGTAGTAACAGTAGGAGAAAGCCAGGTGGGGGTTGGGTTACAGGATAGGTGACAAGATGATGTGCCCTCTTGAGGGTGGTTAGGCTTCCAAAAGTCTGAAAAAGAGGCATTTCAAAGATGTGTTAACCTAGATGCACAAATATAGTGGACAGGGCTTGCATAAGGCAAACGTAAACTTTTTACTAAAGAAGTTAGATGCCTGGGATGTGACTACCCACCATGACCTGCCCAGTTAGGAATTTATGAGCTTTTACCTCACCCTGTGAGGTTACCTTTAGTTAGATTTATTTAGCCCCTTTTTGGTCCACAGTGTCCGATGATTTGTTTTTTAAGTCATCAAGTTATAAAACATTTAACTGTACTTGTCATCTAAAACACGATTTTGTTTATAAATACTCTAAAACCCTACCTCTGTTCTAAACCAGCCTTATTCCTCAGGAAGCAATTATTTTCCATTACTCTTTGTCCTTAGAAGTTGTGGTAATAGTTTAACTACAGTCAGGATAAAATTGTGAAGTAGGATCTTTCCCTTTATAATTTGCTTTACCCCTCCCCTCACTCCCATTAAATCTAATCTGTATTATGCCTTCTTCCCTCAAGATCCTCTTCAGGACTATCTGATAAACAAGTCCATGTTCATGTTACTTTTCCAAAGAGACATTTGCATTCTGTTTAAGAAAATGTTTACTAGCTGGGTAATCTTGGTTAAGTTATCCAACCTCTCTGCCTTGGTATCCCCCTGTAAAGGGGGATAATATCACCTGTCTCATAGGATCGACATGTGGATTCAGCGAGTTAATGCATGCAAAGTACTCAGAAAAGCGCCTGGCACAGAGTAATAGGTCACATTTACTGAGAGTTTACCATTGATGCTGTTCAAATATCACAGCAGTTCATTTGGTGCAAGCAGGTCCTTTAGTGCTCCCAAGTCATGGTGGTCACCTGATATCTACCTGTATGGTTGGTTCTGACCCCGGTGGAATCGTTTCATATTGATTGATTGATTTAACAGACACCTCCTATGTGCCAGCCATTAGTTCTAAGTTCTAGACGTATAGAACCATCAGACAAATCCCAACCCTCATGGAATTTATTTTCTAATGGGAGGAGACAAACAATAATATAAATGTTAAATGTGATAAATAATGGTGTATGCTATGGAGAAAAGTTGGCTGAGGGAGAAGAGTGCCCAGGCTAGGGACTGTTGTTCTGCATAAGGTGGTCAGGGAGGTCTCCCTGCTAAGTCGATGGTAATCAGAGACCTGCAAGAAGGGAGAGAGCCCTGTGAGTGTCTGGAAACAGAGTGTTTAGGAAAGAGGAAGCAGTGGATGCAAAGTCCCCCGGGTGTGAATGTGCTTGGGGATTCCAGGATACAGCTCTGTGCCTCTGGAGAAGAGGAAGTGAGGAGAGGGTGGTGCATCAGAGCAGTAGTGGAGGGCTTGGATATGAGTGTGGAATTAGAAAATAGTGATTTCACCACAGAGATGCAGATGAAAAGGTCACCATTAGCAAAGATTCTTTAAATAATTGCTGGTGCTCCTGAGGATGGGGTGCGATTTTAACATTACCAGCTGCTGGTGGAAGTGTAAAGGATGGCCTTTCTGGAAAGCAACTGGCAACATGTTATGTATCTAAGTCTTCAAAATGTACTTGTACGTTGGCCTTGTCATTCCATAGCCAGGAATGCACTTTAAGAATGTTAATCATAGCATTATTTTTATTGGCAAAATATTAGGAAAAAACCCTAAATTTTTGACCAACAGTAAAGAAATGTATAAATTATGGTATCTATATAATGTAATATTGGGGAAATTATTAAAAATGATGCTTCCATGAAATATTTAATTTCATGGGAAATATTCATAAGTGGAAAAGATAAATTAGGCTATACCTGCAGTATGATTTTAAGATACTGAGATAGATAGGTATAGGGAAAAAGTTGGGAAAAACACATGGCAGTAGAAATGGGCTGTCTCCAGCTGATAGGATAATGAGTAACTGTTTTTTTCTTCTTTCTATTGTACTTCCCTGTATCTTCCCTAGCATTAGAATCACCTGGAAATCTTCAAAAAATACAAATATCCAGGCTCCATTTACTAGAAGTTGTGAATTAAATAGGCTGAGGTACAGGTACAGATCCTTTGTGAGGAACTGTCTGGGTCTTTCTGACATTCCGGTTCAGTTTCACAGCACACATTGAAGATAAGCATATTTTAGATTCAGTTTTGAGGTGTTTTGTTGTATTTAAATGCTTACCTCCATAGTAAAGGGCTTTTGTTTTCTAATTTAACTCTGGGTTTTTATTTATTGTTGTTTGTTTGTTTTAAGAACTGCTTTCTGAAGCGAGTTTCCAAGAAGCTCTTCAGGAAAGCATCCCTGGCATTCAAGCACATGAGTGGGTGCCCCTGTGGCTGCTGCGCTACTCGGTCATTGTCAAAAGCAGAGGAATTATCAAATCCAAAGGCTACATCTTACAGGCTAAAAGGAGAGGTTCTTAACTGTGACTTAGGGTCATAACTTACTGACTTGTATTTTCCTTGAATGTAAGATACAGTTGAGATGTGTAAAAACCCAATTACTGCATTGTCATTGAGGCAGATATTCTTTAGCTATATATTTGACATGTTACCTGTCAAGTTTTGAATACTTCTCTTGCCTCCTATCAGTTCACTCACAGGAACCTCTGTATTGTTTTCATTAAACTATTGTTTTCTAGTTGAAATGATCTACAAAGAAAATATTTGCAATATATTTTTCCTTTATTTTTATGACTAACAGAAATCAAGAAAATGTGTTGTTAGATATATTTTGGCCTAGGCATCAGGGTAATGTATATACATATTTTTTATTTCCAAAATATTCATGGCTTCCTACTCGGTAGTATAACTAAGCAATTTGGTTACAATTGTTAAAACTGAAATACCGGAAGATATTTTTCCTTGTGTTAAGATGACTGTATCTCAGAATAACTGGAGTATCTGGGATCTACTAGTAGTATAAATAAAATTCATTTCTTCAGTATATGGATAAAAACAAATCTTTTGTTTACTTAGTAACTTAATAACCTTGCTTGCAGTTTACTTACAATGATTTAACCTTGTATTCTTGTGCCATACTTTCTCTTGCTATCATTTAGAAAGACAAACCAAAGTAAATCTAAAAAGGAGACTAGACTCAATCAAAATTATTGTTTGGGGGTTTTATACAAGCAACTATTATTGCCTTCAGATTCTTTTTAATTCTTGATTCATCCTTGATATTTTGCTATTCACTTAAGAATATCTAATAATTGTTGAGCACTTAACCATGTGCTGGGTGCTGTGGGCTCTGGAGAGAGGAGGGAGCACGAGGATTAAGGTTAGTTGTTAAATACGTGCTATCTGTTCCCCACTAATAACTGACTGCAAGGGACCACAAGCCAGAAGAGGAGCAAAAAAGTCTGTAATTTACAGCCAGTGTTGTCTATTTAGACTAGTTTGAGATATGGTCTTAGTTATTTAAAAGCAAAACAATATAATCAAAACTTTAGAGCTAGAAGAGACTATACATCATTTGGTATAATTCCTCATTAGTTTAAGAACCAGAAAATAGCAAATAAATAATCTGTGACCCATTGAAATATACTGTACATCTCCCTTAATTCTATAAATTTGAAAAGTTCTTTAAAAATCTCTTGTATCTCAATCAGTACTTTTTAAACCATATATTCTAATATATGGTTTGTAAAACTATATGTATCTATAAACTAACATATAAAATTAATTTGCCCAAGTTTTCTCAACTTAGGGAAGAGAACTATGGTTAAACATTCAAAGTAAATACACTAGATGCTTTTTCTATCATAAATCAGGTTTTGTGGTTTGATAATTTGATCATTAGAATTATGTTAAATCAAAGACTTACTTGCTAAAACTTGTTTAGACTTCAAGCTTCCTAAAGCCTTGGATAGCCTTTATATTAATTGCAAGTAATGTTATTAAATGTATATAGTTAACTTTTTTATTTGGAAATGTACAACTTTTTTTCATATCAAATAAGTCTTTAAACAACTGCTCATTTTAATTTAAGCCTCTATACAGTGAGTTGGTCAAGATATTTTAAGAAGGAATTTTAATATCACATTTATTGTTGTTTTTTAAACCCTGGGCTTAAAAAAATAGATTGTTTGAAGAGTTATTTTGAAAATGGAGGAAAAAATTTATGTTGCTAGTGTATCCAACCTTAAAAGAAGCTTTTCTGTGTTCTCCTTTTCCCCCCACTCCTGACGAAGATTATAGATTCATTTTGTGTAGGGGATCATGTATGAAATTTTTAAATGAGTTTTTGTTTATTTCATTTCTGTACTTTTAATTTCTATTATTGAATAACCATTTTTTTAAAAATTGATTTTTAAGGCTTTGTAATTGTCCAAGCTGATGTTGACATCTTTTTTTGTTGTGTGTGTGATCAGAAAATAGTGAATACTTTTCAGATGTTTAAGAACTTAATGTTTAAGAAGCCATAAAATAAAGTACAGTAATACTACCAAATAACTGCTTAAAGCTGAAAGCTAACTTATCAATAGTGTCTATAACAAATGTTTCTTAGGGAGACATATCCAGTGGACCAAGGTAGAAAGAATTTATATAATTGTTTTTTCAGTAAAACATGAAAAAAAACCTGCACCTGATTATTACATTTCCAAAATACACTGGAGCCTTACTTTAACAAAATGTACTGTAACTTGGAGTCTGTTCTGTGATAAGTATATCTTGAATTCTCAACCAACTGAAGGACCAAGGCATCTTATAAAATATGTTCATGTGCTACAAATTCTGAAGCCCTCTTGTGCCAGTAAGCTAGTAGAGTCGTCATTTAGGGATAAACCATGCTAGAGCTTGAGTCACAAATAATAGCTAATAATTTTTCCATTCTCAAAAAAGATAAAACAACTAGGTGTGAAATGGAAAATGAAGTCATTTTATTTTGAACAAATGGTTCAGACTTTGCCCTGCCAGAGCCAAGTAGTAACTGAAATAGAATCTCCATTTTCAGTGATGAAAGGTCCAAGGCTTGTTTGATTGATTATATATCTTCTCAGAAAAGATTTTCTAATATTTCCACCCAGCATTTTCAATATTAGGGAATGTAAGTGATTGATAATATTTATCATATGTTGGCTGACAGTTCATTTTTCTGCCAGTTGTACATTTGGAGAAATTTGAAGTTGTTTTAATGAAAATTTAAACTATTTGTGTTTTTATACTCAAATATATCAACTGATATATTATGATTCCAAACCCATGTTTTTAAAGTTAGCTTCCTAGTGTACCAGAACATGTACCTGTCATTTTCCCATAAAGTTGGTGATGAGTTATGTCAGTTTTATTTCTGAAAATAGGTAGCATAACTTTTCCCTACCAGATAATTCAACTGTTACGTGTCTGTAGTGATGCATTATAAAATACAGGCAAAATATAAAGTATTATTAACATTTATAAAATTTTAAATTTTACTTACGAATTTAATTAAAGTGTGAGTATATTTGAGTTGTTTCAACAGTTCAAAGCATCCTGAAACATTATGAACTGTTTGAACTCAAACTGAGAATAATTTGAAAATAACTTCTGAATAATTGTTAAATAAAAAAGCCATAAAGCTATTTGTGCATTCATTCAACAGATATATCAAACGCTTACTGTGTGACAGGCACTGTGCAGATAGACACGGAAATAAAAAGACAAACTCTCTGTGAGGAGCATGTAATATATTTTGGCGGGGGGAAGGGGGAGGATCTGTAAAAGAACCAGAGCAGTAAAAAGCTGCATCTGTTAATAATAGCTATGGTGAGAAGGGATTGGGATTTGTGGAAGGAAATGGGGCTTGGAAGTACTATTCCAGAAGACTAATGAAGAAATTAGCCTTAGGGCAGGATCAGAGGAAGAAGTGTGGGTGGGCATTCTGCCCAGAGGCCCTTGTTGCCTGGTTTGTAAATATGCTTTTATTGATGCTGAACAGTTTCTCTATAAAAACTTTAGAAATTCAGAGAAAACACTTTCTTCAAGAGCTTGTGCTCACCAAATAGAAAGGAATGACTTCTGTTGAGACAAGCGTAGGTAAGTTGGAAAAGTCACGTTTTATAAGAGACTAAAGCTTGCCCAAATCCCCTAAATGTATCAGGATTATAGCTTTAAGTAGTTTCACTGTCAGAAAAGTCACCTTAATATGTATCCCTCAGCAATGAATAAATGTATAAAATGTCATACAAGACTTCCGTGTGTTGATTCATTATTTTAAGAAGGTTCATATTTTACATTTTACTTATTTTGACTCAGCTGTTTTCCCTGTTTCTTTGCTCATGGTTGATTCTTGCATCCTGCTACATTTATGTTCACTTTTTTCTTGCTTATGTACGTCCTTAGTAATTACCAAAGGTCTTTGAGCAGTAAACTTTTAGGTCCTGTTTGTCTGAAAATGTCTTTATTTTGTTCTCAATTTTAAATGATCATTGTACACTACAGAATTCTAAGTTTCCAAATACTTTCCTTCAGCAACTTGAAGGTAATATTTCATTGACCTACAGTATATATACTCTTGCTAATGAAAATCTGGATCGCCTTCCCTAGAAATAATATCTTCCGGTCTCCTTGCTTTTTAAATTTTTAGTCGAATTTTCAGCTTATTTTGATGTGTACAGAATTAGAAGCAAGAAAATTAAAACTGGCTGCAGTTTTCTCATAGCAAAAAACTTAATCATAAAAGAAAACATTAGCCCTGGCTGGTTTGGCTCTGGATTGAATGCCGGCCTGCAAACCAAAGGGTTGTTCCCAGCCATGTGCCTGGGTTGCAGGCCAGGTCCCCAGTAGGAGGTGTGTGAGAGGCAGCCACACGTTGATGTTTCTCTCCCTCTCTTTCTTCCTCCCTTCCCCTCTGTCTTAAAATAAATAAAATCTTTAAAAAGAAAACATTGATGACTAAATTTAATCAAAATGTAAGTCTTCTGTTTTTTACAAGGTACTCTTAAGAAAATGAAAATGCAGGCCATGGCCCTGGCCGGCGTGGCTCAGTTGGTTGGGTGTCATCATACAAAATGAAAGGTCTCTGGTTTGACTCCTGGTTGGGGCACATGCCTGGGTTGCAGGTTTGGCACCTGTCAGGGCGCATGTAAGAGGCAACTAATTGATGTTTCTGACATCAATGTCTCTCTCCCTGTCTTTCCCTTTCCCTCTCTCTAAATATGCAAATATTTTTTAAAAGAAAAGAAAATGCAATCCATCAACTGAGAAAATATTTCCAATATATATTTCTGATGATAAATGAATTGGACATAACTTTTTTAAATTGCACGCCAAAGGACAACATCAGGAAAGTGAAAAGACCACCTACAGACTGGGAGAAAATATTTACAAATCACGTATCTGATAGGGATCTTGTATCTGGAATGCGTAAAGGTGTCTTTTAACTTATTAAGAAGCCAACCCAATAAAAAATAGTGAAAGGTTAGAACAGATTTTGTTTCAACGATAACATGAATAGCCAATAAGAACATGAATAGATGCTCAGCATCTTAATCATCAGGGAAATGCACTTTAAACTACGATAAAACGCCACTAAAGGCCAACAGTACCAGCTGTTGGTAAGGGTGTGGAGCAAGCAGAACTCTCATATTGCTGGTGGGAATGTGAAATGGTATGATCACTATGGAAAACAACATTTCTTACAAAATTAAATGGTTGCTTACCATACGCCCAGCATTTCTACTTCTATTCACCCAAGAGAAATAAAAACATATGAATAAATGTTTATAGCACTTTACTCAATAGCTGCAAATTGGAAACAACCCAAATGCTATCAACAGTTGAATGCATAAATAAGTTGTATTATAATCATATAATGGAATACTACTCCAACTAAAAAAATAAAGTGTGGTACACACGAGCTAGACATGAAAGAGTACAAGTTGTATTATTTCCTTTATATTAAATTTTAAAAGACAAAATTATTCAATAGTGACTTTGCTGTGATGCAGACTCTGGCCAGCAGTGTCAGCAGTGTTGTGGATTTGATGAACAAATTCACACAGACTGCAGAAGTCCTGTGGAGAAAAAGGGATGGCATGGCCACTCTGAGCTAGAAAGAGGGCCCCGACCCTTGTCTGGACAAGCTTTTATTGCTTTTCAGGGAGCCTTACATCAGGGAAGGTCCTCATTCATTATGCCAGGTTTGCTTTAGGTGATTACCTTTTACAGATAACAAAGAAAAGGATGTTGCAAATGAGAGGGGGAAAGTGGTTGAACTGGTTACACTCCATCCTTGGGAGGTTTAGCACAGACTTTAGGAAGTTACTTCAAAGATATGTATTAAACATTTGCTGCCTTAACTCAGGGTGAAAGAGTTTTAGCAAAAGCAAGCTTCAAAGCAGCCTAGGTACAATGCAGGCCTGGTTCCCCATGGGAAAGCTGATCTGTGGGCCTGGCTCCTGTGTGCCACCTCACGCCTCTTGGTTTTCCAAATCAGGGCTGAGCTACATTTGCCACTGCCACTTGGACCGGTTCCCTATATTGCTGTGTTTGGGTACCTCAAGTGCCTCGAGGGGTTGCAATCCAAGTTTCAGGTGAGATTAGTCTCACCCGTGTGCTTGTTTGAGGCCAGTTTTAGCTTGCTCGTGTGGTTGCTGGCTGGACCTAGTTCCTAGATAGGTATAGGCCAGAGGCCTCCAATACTTTGCCACATGGCCCACTCCATGAGGCAGCTCATTACACAGAGCTAGCTTCCCACAAGTGAACCAGTGAGATAGTACAAGATAGAAACCAGCCTTTTTTGTAACCTAATCATTTTTAAGTGATTTTCAAACATTTTTAATGCTAACCCACAATAAGATACAGATTGTATGAAACAGTCCAGACAGATACACATATTCATATATAATCTGAATGTATACAAAGTTTTACAAAACAATACTTTTATAATATTATACATGATGCTCTGTGACTTCTGTTCTATCTAGTTATTTTAAATGCTGGTTATGACCCATTAAATTAAGTTGAAGACCACTAATGGTCACAACCTATTTGAACATGCCTGCCCTCGGTGGTGCTTCTGCAACATTTCTAGTATTTAATATTACCTAGAGACAAAAAAAGAAGTACTCTCACCCCGGAGAACAGACAGCTCAATGCACCCTGAGTCTGTGTGGGCTTTGAAAAACTCACCTCTTCAAATACAGGGGGAGGAACCTAGAACATTAAATTAGGGATTTCCAAAGTGTTGAGCAAGGATTTAGCAGACATACAGCCTTTGCCCTGAAGCACAGACCTGGGGATTTACAGTTGGCCAACTCCCTCCCTGGGATATCTGGGCCCCTCCTCCAGCTACTGGTTGCTTCCTTTCCTCTTGGCCATTAGCCCCAAAGTGTGCAGCCCATAATAAACGCTAATAGAATCATCCAAGCTGGAGACTCCGTCCTGCCAACATCGCATTTCTGTGTCTTCTGGACACTCTTCCCACCAAACACTAAGAAAAGATTTTGTGGCCTTCCTGGGGATTCACAATGCATGTTTGCATCTGAAAGACTGAAAAGTCCTGCAGTAGAAAAACCTGTTAACTTTTTTTTTTATCTTCAGATTTTACAAAGGTATTTGTCCACAGACACTTCCCCTGTCTTTTTTCCCTACCCTGCCATAGAGCTCCTTAACACATAAGGCCACCCCTGGGAATTGTGGAGTAAATGAAATGGGTCCTTGTTTTAACCTCTTTCTATCACATCTCAGACTCCAGAAACCACCACCACACCCTTAGGTCTGATTCTCCCTATCGCCCTTCTCTCCTGTCTGAGCATCTTCCTGGACCCTAGTGCCCCCAGGCCCAGAAGGAAAAGGATTGAGGTAGGAAACAAAGGGATTGGGCCTAATGGGTTGCCCCGCCATGAGAATTGGCACAGTTCTTAGCACTTAGCCTGTGGACTGACTCTAATTCACGCATTACAGTCCCTGTTTCCTGGAAGATGGGGGGATGGGAGGTGGGGAAGAAGGGATGGAATTGGAAGCCCCTGAGGCCCTAGGAGCTTCCGATTCCTAGCCTTCTCGTTGGAGGGTCCATGTTCATTCTTGCTACTCTTTCCTGATTGGTAATCCATGTGACTTGAGCAGAAATCCCTGCCCCACCCGCACCCCAGGCATGACATTTCCCAGGGTTGTCCTCTTCCTAGGACCATCTCCAGAAGCAAACTGTACCTTCCACCCTGCACTGGAATTTTTACGCCTGCTTCCGTTCCGTTGTCCTCTTTCCCTCAACCACAAACACCTTCAATCCCAATTAAGTAAAATTGTTTTTACTTAAAAACAATTCACCTCCAACAATATCCATCTACTTCTTCAATCCCTTTCCATTCCCCTCATTCTAGCTGTCCACCCTTCATCCTAAAAGAAACACAAAACCTTCGATTGATTCAGATCACTCTCTTCCTTTCACTGCAAAACGTTATCACTCTTCTTTACAATTTAACATTTCTTCCCTTCTGCTTATTTACAATCCTTAGTCACCATCTCACCTTTAGATTATATAGCTCCTAACTAGCCTCCGCATTCCTGGGGTATTTAACACAAAAATATTTACCCCAATCAAGTCTTCAAATTTAAATTTTGTTTTTTATAATTAACTTCATAAATAATACAAGAGTAATGATTTTTTTAAAGTATAAATAATGCAAATATCTCCTTCGGCCACGGCCCTGGCAACATTAAAACGTTTAGAATTGCCTAACACAATTCATGTGACCCTCAGAAGGCCCTCTGTCCCTGCGAGTTTCACCGCCCCAACTAAGTACTCTCCCTGCTGAAAGATGGTCCATCTCATGCGCCGGAGTGAACCTGTACCCTTGCAGATCCCCAGGTCGGCAAGCTGGGGCTCAGGCAGGTGGGGCGGAAGTGGGTAAGAGATTCTCGCGAGTTCCCGAATCCGCGCGGAAAATGCGCACGAGGCCGTTCTCTGACGCACTTCCGTGGCGCCGGAACAGAGGCAGGCAGTGGTGGCCTCAAGTCGGTGAGATGGTGGTTACTAGGTCTGCGCGGTCGCAGGCCCGTAGCCAAGCTACGAGTGCTGAAAGCTCCGAGCAGAAGGTAGGAAATAGTACGGCTCCCTCGTTTCTGCTCGCTGCCCCGCAGAATCGCGCTTGGGGAGGTGGGGCGGCGCCAGGGTCCCGGGAGCTTTAGGGGGAGCGGCAGACCCACCAGGAGCGTCCGGACTGTCCTGCCGCGCGCTGCTGCGCACCAGACCCGGCGCTGAGCCTGCCGCTTCCTCTTCAGCCCTCATACAGTCTTTAACGCAGTTCCGGCATGGAACAGAGAAGTTAGGTAACTTGTTTTGGGTAGTTCAGCGCTGTAATGCAGATAAACAGCTCGAGTTTTTTAACTTTGCTGTTAACACTGTACTAAGGATTAATTTCGACCACCAAGCGTGAGCCTAATTTAGCGGGATTGGAGAGGAGGGCACCTTTTGTCGTGGGGAGGCTGGCGGTGACCCCACAGCACCTCCTAATGGCGTGGAGGAGGTATACAGTGATGCCGCCTGGTGGCTTTCAGTGACGCTAGTCGTCTGCTGCCTCTGATTCAGCGATGAAAGAAAACGAGCGTTAGTTCACTTACTGTTTAAAGGTAAGAGCAGCGATCGATTCTATCGGCGTGTGTTCCTAAATATATCTTTGCTGAGAGTTAATACTCTTTTTATTTCCTCTTCCCCATATGTGTCGAAACGTAGGCCCACCTAGAATATTTGACTTTGAGTATAAAATTTTTTTCTGTTCAATTATTATTACTAGTATTAGTATTTTGCTCGCTAAAGTTAGATTCAGGGACGTGGGTGAGGCAAGTGAAGTAGGGTCCTGCAAATGCAGGGGCAGATACAGTATATAAGTTATTTTATTTTATTTGTTTAAATAACGGGGGGATGTTCATTTTGTTTACTCCATTTTTTAGTGCCCTCTTAAAACTTGCTCCTGAGAGGAATGCGTCATTCACTTTGCCCATGTCCCAGTCCTACCTAAATTAACTGTGTGTTCTCTGGCTTGCAGAATTCTGCTAAAGGAATTCAGGAGCATCTAAAAGGCAGGATGGAATCTCCATCTGATGACTCAAATACTGCTGAATCACAGAGCAATAGGAAACCAAGTCAAATCCCTAAAACGCCTAAAACTGGAAAGAGAAAGAGCAGAACTGCAGGCTCATTACCAGAAATGAACAAACCATCTACTGATGGAGAGACCTCTGAAGCAGAGGCAAATTGTTCTGTGTTTGAGCTCCAGGATTCCATTTTAAGAGTAACAAGGAGAAGGCAAATCTTAGTTGCACGCGACCCATTGTCCAGTTCTAAGAAAAGGCTGAAGGTAACTTCAATAAGTGAGTCTCATACTGAAGAAGAAGTCTCTGAAGCAGAATCACACGTTTCAGGTATTTCTAGAATTGTGCCTTCTACAAGAACCAGAAGCAGTAAGGCTAAATCCCTAACAGATCCAAGCCAAGATTCACATGCAGAAGCTATTTCTGATGCTGAATCATCATGCTCAGATATTTCTACATTTTCCAGAATTGCAACTAGGAGAACAACGAGGATTATGCAGAGGAAATTACAGGCACAAATGGAGGAGAAAGATACTGAGATTATACCAGGAAATGAACAGCAAATGATAAATACACCTATGGATTCAGAGGATTCTAATACCAGACAAACTTCTTCTTTACGAGCAAGATTACTTCCTCAGATAAATAAGCCAAATGTCTCTAATAATGAAATCTATAGTGACTTTGATGATTCCTTCCACGAAAAATCAGGAAAAAAACCAACAGTGCAAGAACAACAAAATCTTAATAAAACAGAGGAAAAACAGGTCAGTGTTGCACCTCTCAAAGAAATAACAAAGAGTTGTAAGAGTTTAGATGAAGAAGACAAAGGAATGATAGATAAGGGAAAAGAAATTAATGAGAAAAATTCTGAGGTGAGTTTTTCTGAACTTCAGGACAATAGCCTTCCGTGGTTAGTTTCTCAAAGGCATTCAACCCCCCACAATAACAAGACCACATCAAGGCCCTCAAATCAGAACTGTGAGGCTATTATGAAATCATTAGCTCAGACATTTGCTGTTGTGGAAATAGACAGATGGACTGAAGAGAGAAAGAGCACCATAAAAACAAGTGAGTTGACATCTAGTAATGCCGATGGTAGTGATGAAGAAGCGTGCACAATTATAGCTGCCAGTGAAGATGTGAATAAAGAAAGGGATGTAGATTTTGAGTGTGATACTGAATTGTACAAGTCTGAGCTCGCATCTCAGGATACAGGTGACTCCGTTTTATTACTTCTCAGCAGTGATGAAAGCCAGAAGTCTGAAAACAGTGAGATTGAAGAGGACACTGTGTGTTTTGTTGAAAATAGTGCACAAAGGGGGTCATTAAATGGAGACTCGGGAAATAAGTCATGTGCCAATGCATTGTTTGTAATTGACACAACTCCTGGGTTAAGTACTGGTAAAAATTTTTACTTGGGTGAGGAAGATAAGGCAAATGAGGGTGCCATTGAGGAAGAAAAGGAAGGGGAGAAAGAGGATGAAGAAAGTGAAGACGAACTGTCAGATGAAGACAAAAGTAAAGAAGAGTTTAGTGATGAAGACGATTTACTAAATGACACAAAGTCTAAACTGTAAGTTTTACCTTTATTTTAAAAAGTAAGTTTTTGATACATATTTCAAATGACTAATTTACCATAAAAATATAAAATATTATAAAGCATGAGAATTGACAGAAGCATTGCCTCAGGCTCTGTATGGGAGAGCTCTTTTATCCAGCATTTCCCTCATTGCTGGTTGCCTTTATTAGTCATATTTTTCCCACCAATGATAGCTAAAAGTGCTTATTTTGGTGATAATATTAAAAGTCATCTGTTAGAATTTTCCTGCATGATTGTTAATAGCAATATAAAAGGGAAGGAAAATAACTTGTTTTTTTATTATACGTTGATTATAGAGAAATTGAAAAATAAAGCCTGAGAAAAATAACCTATAATCCCATCTGTCCACAGTTGAAAAGCACTAATATTTGGGGTTACTTTAGTTTCTTTTCCTCTGTTGTAAATTGTTTTTCCCAAGTACAGGCCCTGGCAGCAGTGTATCCGGGAAATACAGGCATCCTTGTAAGGAACTATATATTAATTGGATGCCCAGTGAAGTCAATCTCAGGCTAGGCTCAGGCATTCTTATTTTTTGAAAGCCGTGGAACTCCTCCCTAGGGTAATTCCCATGTACATTCAGAGTTGAGGATCACTGCCAAAGTACTGCAATAAAATGATACTACTTTCCAGTAGAGGTTGGTTATCAGAACTTTAAGCTTTTTAGTTTATGTGAATAATTAGAGAAGAAAGTGACTGTAAGGCCAAGTGTACTTGCTTGTAAAAAGGACCCTTCAGTAATTTAAAGTAGAAATTTTTATTCCATAAATACAGCAGGAGCCCAGGCCGCCTGCAGAAGAGTCTAATTTGTTAGGTCTGGTATATGACATTTATATTTTTAAAAAGCTCCAGTGGGAAATACGGATGTTCATCACTGTTTAAAACTTCCTTAATTTAGAGGCACTACCAAATACTTCTGATTACTGAGAAGAATATTCTAAGTTTGGATAACTTGGAAGTTCAGAGTAGAAGAACCTGTTTTTCTTGTTGGTTTTAGAGATGGAAAAGTGTACATTTAGAAACTCACTACCTATATACGAAGTTGAGCCAAATTGCTAGATGCATCTCCTCCTCTTTTCTGTAATTCTTTTTTAATAAAAGTCCTGTTATGAAATCTGTTGACATGTTATGTGGCCTTCATCCTCTTAAAGAAAATCTGGGGAATAAATTTGGATGTGCTCCCAAAAAGCTTATTTATTTAATTCATTATTCATCCCAGAATTTTTTTTTTTTTTAAGATTTTATTTCTTTTTAGAGAGAGGGGAAGGGAGAGAAACATCAGTGCATGGTTGCCTCTCACATGGCCACCACTGAGGATCTGGCCTGCAACCCAGCATGTGCCCTGACTGGGAATTGAATGAGCAACCCTTTAGTTCACAGCCTGCGCTCAGTCCACGGAGCCACACCAGCCAGGGCTCATCCCAGAATTTATTTCTTAATGACTTTACTAGATTTAAACTGTGTATTTGTTTTCCAAAAATTATAAAAATAAGGATTTTATTTGTCATTGACAGTAAAAGGGAAGAGAAGAAGAAAATGATTTTAAAATAGTCTGATTTGTTTTCATTTTGATTTAATTATTTGATTTTTAAGTGATCATTTCTCTTTCAGTCTGAAGTTAACAAGCAGCAGCATAGACACTGGTCTGAGTATCAAGCAATTGGGTGGTTTGTATATAAATTTTAATGCAGACAAACTACAGTCAACTAAGAAAACCCTAACACACATCAAGGAGAAAAAGAAAAATGAGGTAAGTTGCATGGTGTCCTAGAGGCTTTCATGGAGCTAGCCATTTACCTCTAGAAATGATTAGAACATGGTAAGAGACTAATTTTCCTATAGTGAAGTCACATCAGCCTCCTGTGCTCCTTTCCTCCTCTGCTTTCCAAAACAGTTCTTTCTTGTTTTTATAAAGTCCTAGCTGTAAAAGATGACACTTGAAAAAATAAAGTAATACAGGACCAATGTTCTTGTTGCACCCACCAGTTATCACAGGGATTGTATTTTTTCCCCTTTTTTTTTACCATACTTTTAGTTCTTAACTGTTCTGGATTATGAGACCATAACAGTTAAGAATCTGAATTCCGTGGTGAGAATCTGCAAGTTGTGAGTGCCTGCCTCCCCCACCAGGATAAAGTGCACAAGTGCACACAGACATAAAATTGCACATTTAATTTCAGAAGGAAATTAACAGGGTAGGTCACTCATCCGAACACCCAGCTTCAGCTGCCACTTTACACAAATTCTTCCCACATCTGTATTTTCTAGACTTGTACCCTCTTCGAGTCTTTCTTCGGGTGTTTAAATCCAGGTGCCTGTTTTCTGTTCATATGTGCTCAGGCACTTGACCTCACTAATTACCAGGTGCCTGTTTTCTGTTCATATGTGCTCAGGCACTTGACCTCACTAATTACCCTACTTCTGTTCCCTGCCTGAACCAGCTCCTCCTTTTGTGTTCTCTATCCTGGTTAATGATGCCAAAGTCTTTCTGTTTTGCAGTCACTAAGCCTAGGCTTCAATGCTTCTTACGTACTTTCTGCTCCTTTTCACCCCACTATCACATGCTCATGCAGGCCTGTATTTTTCATCTAGACTGTTGCAGTAGCCTCCTTACTCTTTGTTCTTCATGCTGTTCTCCACACTCTTGCTAAATTTTCAAAAAACATTATCCAACTGTGATATTCCTTTTTTTAAGATTTTATTTACTTATTTTAAGAGAAAGAGGAAGGGAGGGAGAAAGAGGGGGAGAGACATCAATGTGTGGTTGCCTCTCATGCACCCCCAGCTAGGGACCTGGCCTACAACCCAGGCATGTGCCCTGACTGGGAGTCAAACCGGCGATCTTTAGGTTCACAGGCCAGCACTCAGTACACTGAACCACACCAGCTAGGGCCCAACCATATTCTCTTGTTTAAGTCCTTCAGTGGTTCCTCAAAGCCTTCAAAATGTCTCTGTTCCTCCAGCTCTATCCAACTGCTGTGTTCTCACCCTGGAGACTGCTACAGACCTAAACATAGCCTGCTCTTTCCCAGGCCAATGCAGAGATCATAGATCACTGTCTTTGGAAAACATTCTTTGACGCTAGTCCTTCCCCCAACCTCCTTTGTGCTTCTGCAACACCCAGTATCAATCAGATTCATTATTAATTGTGGTATAATGATTATTTTACTGAATTTTATCTTTGTAGTCCTAACACAAGATTTTTCAACCTCAGCAATATTTATGTTTTGGGCTGCATAATTCTTTGTTGTGGGAGGGTGTCTGTACATTGTAGGATGTTTAGAAGCAGCCCTGGACTCTACGCACTGGATGGGAATAGCATCCACCCTCCCCACCACCACCACACACACACACACACACACACACACACCCCAAAAATGCCTTCAGATATTGCCATTTGCTCCCAATTGAGAACCACTGTGCTAAACCCTACTATGGTGCTTAACACACAACAAGCTCTCAGTAATCTGTTAAATGTCATGCTCTCTTTTCTGATAGGAAACTCAAGACCACTACTGTACTACCCAGAAACTTCTAAGTCTGAACCTGAATTGGGGATGTCTTAGTTGATAACATCAAATGTTATTGACCAAATTTATATTGCCGTATTGCTGTTGAATTATTTTGAGGACTAAGCAGTAGTTAGTCTTCTTTACTTCTTGCACTGGGGGAAATGACTAATTACCCTGAGGCTTCTTTGAGTCACAGAGATATTTAATCATTCTAAGCAAGTAACAAAAAATGCTGAAGTAAATTAGGAAAAAATGAACAGATTTGACTGAACACAAATTTCAAACTTAAGCAATTAAGCCTTGAATGTTGTGGCTTACTTGGATGTCGGCCTGTGAAACAAAAGGTCGCTGGTTCAATTCCGGTCAGGGGACATGCCTGGGTTGTGGTTTGGTTCCTGGTCAGGGCTTGTACAGGAGGCAACCAGTTGGTGTTTGTTATGTCCATGTTTCTCTTCTTCTTTTTCTCCCTCCCTTCCTTTCCCTCTAATAAATAGATAAAATCTTTAAAAAACTTAAGCGATTAAAAAAACACCTTAAAAAAAGCAAGTAAAAGACCACAGAGTAATATCAAGATACAAAATACATTTTTACAAATTAATAAGGACACAACCCTATTAAGAAATGAAGAAGTACCCAGAAAAGTATAAATATTTCCACAGACGAGGACTTTATATATAAAGATGATCATCAAGAGCAAATGCAAATAGCCAAGAGACACCACTGACAGCACACAAAAGATAACACCCTGAGTTGGTGGCAATATAGAGAAAAGGGCCATGATTAACTGTTGGTAGGAGTTCATACTATTTGCAAGGCAATTTACCATTACCTATAAAAATTTTAAATGACAATTTTTTTAATCTGTTTTACAGAAATAATCACAAGTGTGCAGAGGTGATATTTATAATATTTAATGGAAAAGTTTAATGGAGACAAAGTAAATGTCAGAAAAAAACTGGTGTATAACAGCTATTAATAAGAAAGCTGTCGATCTATGTATAAATTGACATTGAAAGATCATCCAAGATACATTGAGTTGCAAAAAACAGATTTGTCTACATAGGATTGTCTCATTGGTATAACATAAAAAGTATATGTTGTTGAGTCAAAATCTGTATCGCTGTACTTATCGGTAGTCTAGCCAGTCTCCTTAGGTTATAAGCTGTTTTACCAACATCAAAAAAACTTACTAAAATCTGGTCAGGTTTTTCTCAGGGATTTCAAAAGCCATGTGGCATTGTTCCCATTAACTTTATATTACAGTTGTTTGGTGCAGGTGGCTGTTTGCAGACCAATACATGCAAGTGGACACAATGTAAATCCGATGTGTGCAGATTCAGATCAGTAAAAGAAATTTGAGCTGATTGATTTTACAGATCTCCTAAAGTAATCCTTTAGTTTGCCTCCTAAAACATTTTTTTTAGATTTTTATTTACTTACTTTTAGAGAAAGGTGAAGGGAGAAAGAGGGAAAGAAACATTGGTATGCGAGAATCAGTGTGCGAGAAACGTCCATCAGTTGCATGTCACACTCACCCCACCTGGGGACCGTCCTGCAACCCAAGCATGTGCTCTGACTGGGAATGGAACCAGGCGACCTTTTACTTTGCGGGACAAGACTCTACCAACTAAGCCACACTGGCCAGGGCTCCTAAAAATTTTTATTGTAATAAAATTTACAAATTTAAGGACAGGGAAAACCTCACAGTAGTTTGTCTTTGTATAAAGAGGGTTAATATATTTGGAATAGTATTCAGTCTCAGAGATGTTTCCCTAATAAGACAAAAAAATGTTGAAAAAGTTACATGATATTCCGAAATGTTAAAACCAGTGTAATGTTTTTATAGGTTATGCAGAAAGCCATCGTTACTCCTGATTTTGAAAAAAACTACTGTGTCCCACCATATCGTGAATCAAAGTATCAACTTCAAAAGAAACGCAGAGTAAGTACAATGACTCTCATCATTTAGAATGTTTTAGATATATGTGAAGATGCTGTGTTCAGCTCATATACAACATGGTTATACAATTAAAAGTGTATATATTTTCAAAGAAAATTGTCAGAGATACACAAGGTTCCATAAAATAGGGTTCTGTAAACACATTTTGTATGGAATTTCACAAAGTGAAAGTGCACTGAGTGGTGCCCATAGATACAACTTTTTTTTTCCTTAAAAGTAGGGTTGGTTTTTTTTTCCTTTAAATAGTCACCATTTAAAGTCACCGCGTCCATACCTCTTGGCTTATCGGTACTGTTCTCTAAAGGCTAGAGGAACTCTTGTCTGTTCCATGCTGTTGTAGGGAACTTAATGTAGCCAGCTGAAAACCTGATCTGTTTAGTCTGCCAAATGAGAGGACAGAAACTCTTTTCTTTAGTAAAACATAGGGATTGCTTCCATCTGGCATTTCAACTAGTAAGCGTACAGAAGTTATTGGGAGTTTGGAGGAAATTTGAGGAAGGCACTCTAATAATGTCTTGTCACTAATATAAAGCACCTTAGCACACAGTAGACACTTCATAGCAGCATTGGTTGTGTGAAGGGAACAGAATATAAAATCAAGCAAATTACTTGCTAGGAGCTTTTAAAAGAATAGATTTTTTAAAAAAAGAAATAATGCAAATTTCTGGACTGTTGGAGTGAATGACTTTGAGATACCTGGGTAACTGCATAAAAATGTTAATGTTTACATATCAGCTTCAGAAGTGAAAATGTTTTTATACATTATCTCTTGTGTAAGCTATTTTAGACAGTAGAAATTAAAGCTGTGGGTTATTCTCCCAGCAAGTCAGCAATTCTTACTAAAATACAAAGTTGAATTTAAAGGAGCCCTCATTTATGAAACTGCTAATGCTTTACTTAATTTACCAGAGAAATCACTTTTTTGTTGTTTCATTCCTTATTGAAAGATGAATCTGAACACTAATACATTCTGTAACCTTATTTGTTATTAATCAATGAAATTTACCGTATGTACAATTTTGGGGGAAATAGGTATAGTTTATATACCGTTTATTGAAGTTAGAATTTCCTGTTTGTTTTGGAAATCCGAATTTTAGGAAGAGCGACAAAAAACAGCAGGTGATGGCTGGTTTGGTATGAAAGCTCCAGAATTGACAAACGAACTGAAAAATGATCTCAAAGCACTGAAGATGAGAGCTGGCATGGACCCAAAAAGGTTTTACAAGAAAAACGATAGGGATGGCTTCCCTAAGTACTTCCAGGTATGAAGCAGACGGAATAATGGTGGTGATGTTCTGTGGATTTTAGGTTGGGAAGGAAGCACTGTACTGTGATCTTTCTGTTTACTCTTGAAATAGATGCATATTTACAAAGCACCATCTGCTTAGGCAATACAATAATGGCCAGACCCCAATTCAGGCAGCCACCAACTCGTAATGACTTTCCATACAGAGAGACGGTGTTGCAGATGGTAACTAGGTTTGTAGGTCAGCTCTCTAATAAGAGTTATGGAACCTATGAGATGGCTGTTCCATCTGTCACTACTACTAGCCTAAGAGCAAGGATTCTTACAGACTGGACAACAAAAGCGGGACTCATTTGCACCAACTTTTTTTCAGAGTAGAGGAATATCCCCAGGCAAATTCTGAAAATAAGTTAAAAATTGGTTCTCAAGGTGTTTCCAGATGAAGTCCAGTGGAGTCATCCTCTGGGAGCCCTCAGGTTCATTTTGTTCTTCTTGACTGCCTTTCATGTCACTCATCTGGGTTATTATAATGGTTCTTTGCCTCCAGATCTGTTCTCCCTTCTAAGTCCATCCTCCACATGCAACCAGACATCTGTTCTTTAGAAAGGGGGTGGGGTGGGGGGGTGCAGTCGGTCCAGGATACACCTCTGTTAAATAGTATCACAGATGTCATTCAGTGACACTTTCAACAGTTCTTTGTGATGTGTAGGGTAGAGTCTTTACCCCTTGATGTGGCCCTTCACAGTCACAGTCTGCACCCAGAGTGGGTCACCAACCCCTGCTTTGTCACGGGCAGTTGTTGGCATTTGACTTTGCATGTGCTTGGCCTGCCATGTGTGCTTGGTGGAATTTCACTCATGCCAACCCAAGCTAGTGTGTCATCTTTTGTGAAACCTTTCTCTCTCTTAGACAGAATTGATCACTTAGTTTTTAGAGTATCTGAAATGTTTTGTTTAGCATAATACTATGTTATGTTTCTTGTTTAAAGATTTTATTTATTTTTAGACTGGGGAAGGGAAGGAGAGATAGAGAGAAACATCAATGTGTGGTTGCCTGTTGTATGCCCCCAACTGGGAGCCTGGCCGGCAGCCCAGGCATGTGCCTTGACTGGGAATCAAACCAGCGACCCTTTGGTTCACAGGCCAGTGTTCAGTCCACTGAGCCACACCAGCTGGGGCATTATGTTACGTTTTAATTGTTTGGTTACCTGTCTATGGATCTTCCTTTTAAGACTATGGGCTGCTCACTGCCAAGGATCATTATCTTTGTTCTCCTATACCTAGGACAGTGCCTGGCACATAGTAGGCACTCAGTGCAATTTACTTGGTTGAATGTGTGTACTAATGCAGAGTGGTGAATAAGAAGGTTCTAAGCTGGCAGCATTTATTATAATCTAGGAGATCAAATAGGTGTGTAGTAGAATTTTTGTGTCAATTTCATTAAATCGGGGAGCTAAAACAAGATTTTATCTGTCCCGCTTTTTCCCTCTAGTTATACTATTCTTCAAGAATTTACTGTACTGTCTGGCACCAAATTTTATAAAAGGAATTTTGGACTTATTATTATAAACTAAAGGAGAAATGTTCTTAGGACCTAATGCAGATTGAATAGGTGATTTATTTTTGCTTTTCAAAATGGCAAAATTAACTTTAATATGATATAATGTACCCTTAAGTTTTTGTGCCTTGCAATAAATACACTTTCTGAGAGCTACTCTGAAATAGGAAAGCACTGTGGCACACAGGTATTGAATGACTTATTTCAATCACCTGTTCATAGATTGGAACCATTGTTGACAATCCAGCTGACTTCTACCATTCACGAATTCCCAAGAAACAAAGAAAGAAAACTATTGTGGAAGAACTGCTGGCTGATTCTGAGTTCAGAAGGTAAAGGAGTTTATGTTTCACTTTATAATATGTATGCTTTCCTTTAGAATATGCATAAACTTTAAAAATTTCAGATTACTTTTAAATACTTTAGCACACTTTCTCAACAGCAGCACTCTTTACATTCTGCATGGGATACTTCCGTATTAGAGGAGACTTCCATGTGCATCATAGGCTGTTTGGCAGCATCTTTGACCCCTGCCCCCGCCATATGCCAGTAGCAACCCCCATTCATGACAATCAAAAATGTCTTCAGGATTTTCAGATGTTCCCTGCAGGGTATAAGCGTTCCCAGTTTAGAGTAACTGCTTTAGAGAGAAGGTGAAAAATACTTGACAGACTAGAGGATAATGAGCCTGCAGAGGAGACTGGGAAAGAATAGCCAAGGGGGCATTGAGAAAACCAGAAAAACACAATGTCATAGTAGTCAAGGAAAGAGAATATTATAAACAGGTATAAGCTAGTGAGGGTGGTTAACAAGAAATGCTGCTGGGAGATCAAATGAAATAAATAAAAACTTCTTGGGGAGTCGGTTACAGTAACTTTAGCAGGAGTTTTAGGGGAGTGATGGGAAAGAAAACAACTGGAGAAGGAGTTGAAAATGAAGCAATGGATACAACTCTTTGAAGAAGTTCTGTTGTGAAGAGGAAGGGAGAGGCAGGGCTAGTAGATAAGGGCTTAGAGGGTTTTTTTAGGATGGGAGTAACCTGAGTGTGTTTTAAATGTCCTTGAAGCAGCTACATATATATTATTGGAGATTTAAAAGTATACCTCTGCTAAAAGTTCCAGATTGGTTTAGTAGCAAAACTAAAAATATTTATCAAGGATTCTAAAAATAATGTAGATTGTAGGTATGGAAAACAAATTTAGCTCAAAATGTTATATAAGCTATTAAATGAGTCTGGGTAATGGTAAAAAAAAATTAGAAATAAGCACTCTGATTAGAAATCAGAGCAACATTGCTCTGATTTGTGAGATTGCCTTCATCAAGACAACAAAATGTAGGTCAGTTTTATCCACAACATACAGTTAACACTTAGGTACGAGTTGAAACACTAAAAAACATCTTAGAATGAGGAAGCTGAGGAAATGGACTAGAAATGTGGTAGCCTGGAACCCAAACTTGCAGGTTAGAGGTGGTTGTGTCAGTTCGTCGTTTCCCATGCCTCAGTCACTGAACACCACTTTCAGAGTCTGGTACAATTACCTGTATGCTGCCTACTCTATTCTGAAAGGAAGGAGACTTTATTGCTACTGTGAGTTTGTTAATATTTTCCTAAATACATTAAGATAAACTACATTACTTAAAAAGAATATTGTCCTAAATTTACATGCCAAAATATGTGAAACACTCTGCAAGCCCATCTCTTCACAGAAGGTTTTAATCAGTCCCCTCTGCAACTGGCTCAAGGTTATCTCTGACCACTTTGGGACAGGGAACTTCTCCGAATGTATTTAATGCATCAGATATTCATTAGTAGGAATGCCCTGGGACAGAAGAAAATGCTTTCCTGTGTTGTATGTGGTTTTGGTTTTGTTTTCATTTTTAATCTAACCTTAGATTTGTTAGAAAGTCTTTTAAACTGTGCTCTTGGGATTGAGTGAGCTGTAAAGCTAAAGGGTTTAAATCAGGGGTTCCCATCCCTGGGGCCGATGACCAGTATCATCGGTCTGTGGCCTGTTCGGAACTGGGCAGCACAGCAGGAGGTGAGCTTGAATGCAATGCACTTGAATCATCCTGAAATTGGTCCCTGGTGCCAAAAAAGTTGGGGACCGCTGATTTAAATAGCTTCTGCTTTAAAGAGAATTTTAGCTAATGCTCAGCTTTAGTAATGTGGTAACAGACTTAAGTAACACAGTGGATTTGTTAAACAGAGGAGTTACGTGTGTTAGAGAATTTTTAACATTTCATAATTAACTGTTGACCGACAGCCCTTTTGTTGAAGCTTCTAGCTACTACAGCGTTTTTTTTGCAATAAGTTGTACTTTTGTGTTTCTCAAGCCCAATGGAGAAATGTAGTCTATAGCAGCAATTCTCTGGTCTGAAGATGCTTTTAAACTCTGAAGAATTATTAAAGACCTAAAGAACTTTTGTGGGTTACATTGGTCAGTATTTATAATAATAGAAATTAGAATTAAGAAACTAAAAATACTCATTAATTCATTTTAAAATAATAACCCATTATACATTAACATTTTTATGAACAAAACAAAAATAAATTTAAATTTCTTTAACGTCTGGCTTAAACTTGGAGCCTCACGTGCTTCTGCATCAGTCTGCTGTGGCACCACACGTTGCGTAGCCTCCAGAAACTCTGCTGCACGCTGGTGAGGCAGCGAGCATGAGAGGGCAACGGTGTCATCGTGTTCTGGTGGGGTAGTGTTACCTAATGGGCCTGAAAGGGCCTCATTCCCGGGCTGCCCTTTGAAAACCATCGGTCCGTGATATATTTTTAAGGTTCTAAAAAATAGGTGTTTTCGGGTAAGTGTAAACTTTCTGTTTTGCTTAGTCCTGTTTTAACATTTTTAACTCACAAAAATGCTTAAAGCATTTGATATTAGCTGTTTGTTAGTACAGGAGTCTCTGGTGACTGACAATTTACAAAAGCTTCCCTCTGAGGAAAAGTTGTTTTTTCCTCATTGGACTGTCAGCCTCATGCGGGCAGGGGCTTCGGCTGTCTGGTTCGCTCCCCTGTCATCAGCTCCTAGGGTGGCTCCTTACACTTGGGAACTTAGTGTAGTAATGAGGAATAGATGGTAAAAATGAAAAAACAATTGAGATTTAAAAGCAGGTACTACCTCCCCAAAATGTTACATTAACTTCTAATAATATTCAACGTGTCATACTTTAGAACTTAAAGGTTTGGTTTTTATTTTTAGATTTAACCGAAGGAAGTACTCAGAGATCATGGCTGAAAAAGTAGCAAATGCAGCAGGAAAGAAGTTTCGAAAGAAGAAGAAATTTCGCAATTAAGATTAACCAAGCAAACCACAGTATTTTACATCTCCCCTTTATTTATTTACTAACAGTGTTTTTGAAAACTAACCCCATCATAAGAAATTACTGTAGACTGGCCCTGTTTATTTATAGGGATTTCTGTTTGGAAAAGTTGGTTTGAGAGAAAAATTTAATTTTCCAAATTAAATTTGGAAAACAAATTTAATTGACATTTTTGTAAAGTTTTCAGTGTTTAGTTATTTAAAGAAAATTGAATTAAACGGCATTCAGAAATTACAAAGTTTGCTAACATATTCAGAAAACTTTAATGTGATCAAAGATATACATAACAATACTGTAATTAACAATATTTAAATAAAGTTGTAGGAGGGGTGTGTGTGTTTGTGTGTGTGTGTAGTGGGAGGTGGTAGACAGGAAATGCCCTTTTGTCAGCTGTGAATTCCAGTCCAGGAAACACAGGTACAGAGATCTGCTTGTGGCCAGTATAGTAGTTACAGTTGAAACCAAAGGAATGGTACAAAACGACTTAAAAAACAATGAAGACTACCCAGAAAGTTTGGGTTAAAGCTGATGAAAAAAGAAGGGCCTTCAAAATACCCTAACACCTTGAACGATTTCTAAAAAAATCATTTCAAAATGTTTTTAAGAGCATATTTAAAAATGCCTACAACACAGCTAGTTTTTTAAGTGAGGAAATAGGAAAAGGAGAGTGAGGATGGAAGAAATTAGATGAAGCCAGGGTGAAAGTTAATAAAACAATTCTGTGAGACTTTAACAGTTGATAAAGGTGGGCCCCAAGTTTTCTAGCATCTAACACAAAAATTACTTCCATGTCAGTGTTCTGCCATAAGATAATACTATTTTAGAGAAATATTATTAAGACCTGACAAAATGCCCCGGGTCCTCCCCATAACAAGGATGTCAGATTAAGAGGCAACACTTGGCTGTCCAGAGGATAAATGGCAAGGTTTTTAAGAAAAGGAAGAGGGGTAGGGACAGAGGCTACATAAAAAAGTTCAAGAAAACCTTGAGTAAGGTTTTGGGGTGAATTTAGGGATCCCACTCTTCAAATGAGCAACTTGGAAGAAAACAAGCTTATGAAAAAAATAATTCAAACTTTCAAGCCATGACAACTGTTTTTCAAATAACAGTAACATTTTTATTGAAAGTTTTCAGTAAGGCTTAAAACAAAAAATGCTTTTTAGGTAACAAATTCCCCAAGCATCTGACTGACTAAAATGTAAGACTCATCCCGTTACACAATTTAGGTAACCTGAGGTAAACTATGAAGTGGGTGCTACTGTTATGCTCGTTTTGTAAGTGAAGAAACAGGCACAGACAGGTTAAGTGACCTGGCCAAGGTCAGAGAGCTAGTAAGTATGATGCTTTCTGTCACTTACTTTGGCCTCGCACTATAGCTGTCTGCACACCTTTTTCAGCACCAGCAGAAACTGCTGAACTTGTCCCTTTACTTACAGAACACATGATTTTAGCTGAGACTGTGGCCCTCTGTTGGGGAGCTGTGATTTCCACCCTTTCATCTGATGTGGCTGAAAGTGCCCTTCGGAGAAGGGTGAGTTTAGAGTGGGGCTCTGTCCCTTTATCTTCTCCCCACTAACTTGCGTGTTGACCTGATGGCAGAAGCAATCTTGGAACATGGTGTGGGAGCTGTATTTTTAAGGAAGAAACAATGAGGAGGAGCCTGGATGGTCATGATCAAGTAGCTGTCATTCCCCGGACTTGCACATGAGAGAAAAGGAAACTTCTCTCGCTGCCAAATCCACTGCTGTTTTGAGTTTCCTGTCACTCAAAGCCAGAGCCAGTCCTAATGGACTCACCAATCCATGGCTCTCTGTCCCTCACCAGGATGAACTCTAAGAAAATGCAGTTGATTTCAGTTTTTCCTTCCAATACAGTTCCCTGCACAAAGCCAGTACTCAAAAAATAGGTATCAAATTGAAAGTGAATGAAGATATATATACATACACCATGTATATACGTGTGTGTGTCTGTGTGTTTCTTTTTTGCTTTTATTGAAATACATTTTCTGGGCAGTACTCACTACCTAACTCAGCATAGCCTCTTTGGTACCGAAAGCTGGAAAATAAAAAACCAGGAACAAAAATAAGCCTGGATATTTCTGACTGTGCAGCGCATGAACCAAAAGCATTTGGTACACAAGAACTGTGGGGACATTGGGTGTAGGATGGGGGCTGGGAATGGCAAAAGCTTGACCCAGGAACCTCAGGGAGCTGGGCACAGGCTGCTACAAGAGAATCAAGGCCAGCATCTCCAAGGTGCCACTCAGTACCACGTGATGGGATCTAGAAAGCCCCAGATCAATAGGAAGTGGAAATGAAACCACTCCTGGCCACTGGTCTTGAGTCTGTACTGGCCACAAGTGTCAATAAGATGAAAAGTCTCCACCCTTTGTAGCAGCTCCCACTTTGTCAATACCTTCCTGGAAATCCGGGAGTATGCAGCAGAGCTGTGAAGAGAGCACAAAGAAAACAGGTCCTCAAACGAGCACCTTCAATTTTCCCTTCACCTTCATGCTTTTCTCTCTGCCCTCTTCCTACTTGCCTCAGAAAAGCAGGCATTTTTCCATCATTCCTAAACTAATCCTTTCACTTATTCCCGTAACATCTTTGCGCCGTAATTTTCTCATCTGTAAAATGAGGGTAATTTGTACTTAGGATTTGGGAGATAATTAAATGGCAAGTGTTAAAGTTGTTGGCATAAAGCAGGTGTTTAGAAAAATGTGAGCTGTTTCCCTCTTCCTCTTGACTCCCTTCTCTACAGGCAACCTGCTGCATCAGCAAAGGTAACGCTCTCCTGGTGCTCTTCCTACCTCTTTCGGCACTCTTGGTGTCTTTGAAGACCTCATTCTTTGCCTATCTTTCAAATGTTTCCGCTCTGGGCTTCTGTCCTCAACTGTCATCTCTTCTCACTCTACGCTCTCCCTGCATGATCTCATCTATGTCCAGAGTCTTAAGTGCCTTTGCAGGATAATGAATTTTAAATCTCAAGCCTAGATCAGTCTCCTGAGCTCCAGACCTCCTGTTCCTCCCCTCTTTCCACATACCTACCTTCCTTTAGTTCTTTCACTCAAATTTATTGAGAGCTTGCTCTGTGGTTGGCATGGCATATCCAACTGCCACTGCACATCTCCAGGATGTTCCACGGAGACCTCAAACTCAGCCCAGGCAAATCTGTACTTGTACTCAGTTTTCCCGCAAACCCAATTCTTCACTGTCTGCATGACTATTTTAGCATCCACCCATCTGCCCTAATTAGAAATGGGAGGCTTTTCTGGCTGTTCCCTCCCCCTCCTGCATATATCCCTTAGTTCATCAATTAAGTCCCACCAATCCAGCCTCTCTTGATACGTCTCCAATTTGTACACTTACATGTCTCCTCAAACCACCTCCCAGTTCTAGCCCTCACCATTCTCTTACCTAGGTGGCTCCAGCTGCTCTGAGCTGGTATTCGTGCCTCTGGTCTTGCTATTCCACACAGCAGGGATCCTCACAGCAGCCAGAGGGATGATACAAGATACGTGTACACACTCTGCTTCCCACCTAAAAGCTACAAAGTGGTTTTCCATTGCCTTTAGGGTAAAGTTCACATTCCTTACTTAACATGGTATATATGACCTTCAGGACACGACACCTGCTGGGATCATTCTGTAAATCTTGTTCACATGCTTTTCCACTCTTAGCACAAAGAGCTACTAAAAGGTGTATTTATGGCTGAGATCCAGCATATAGTAGAGTGTAAGAGGTCAATAAATGTTAAGTTAGAAATACTTAATGGATAAGCACAACCAGGGCTGCCGTGTGCAAGTGATCTAAGAATAGGCACAAAATGCTTTTCTCCCCTTCCTCGTTAGCATTAGTGTGTTTAACCTGTACCTTTTTCCCCCCAGGTATTTACCTTTACCTTTTTAAAATAACTTTTTATTACAAGGTTAAGGTAGGCTTATTATGAAAAAGACTCAAACGTTACTACTGCCCCTCTTGCCCCAGCACTGTTATCTGTATATCCTTCCGGATATTTTCTATGCACACAGTCATAGTAATACATGATATCACTGTTGTTTGTATTATTTAACACAAGTGAAATCATATTGAACATACTCATTTGCATATCAGATTTTTAATTAACCTTGGACACTTTCCATAGCAGGATACATAGATCATCTTCGCTTTTTATTTTTTAAAGATTTTATTTATTTATTTTTAGAGAGGGAAAAAGAGAGGAAGAAGGATATTGATCAGTTGCCTCTCAACACTGGGACCATTTGGGGACCTGGCCCACACCCCAGCATGTGTCCCAACCCAGAATGGAACCCAGAACCTTTCGGTTCGCAGACCGGTGCTCAATCCACCGAGCCATACCAGCCAGGGCATAGATCTTCCTCATTTTTCAAAGGTCTGCATTGTACTCAATTATATGACTCTACCACACTTTCTTCAAACAGATCATTATTAACAGACATCTAGGTTATTTCCAGTTTGGGACCATTCTAAACAATGCTGCATTATGGTAGATAACTAAATGTCAATTTTCTACATATGCAAAGTTGCAAAATATTAGGATATTAAAATAGATATATACCACAAGCAAGTGGGATTTGTTTCAGGAATATAAAGAAGAAAAATCTGTATATTGTACAATAATAAATCAAAGGAGAAAAGTTTCCATAGATTACTGACAAATAGGGATAGGTATTCTTTTAAGGGGATAAAAATATATACGTGTCTTCACCCAAAAGCTTAGTGGAGAAGCATTCCCAGAATGGTCAGGAACAGGAAAAGTGAGCCCACTATCACCATTTCTGTGAAAAATTACTTAACATTTTCTGGATATACTAGCTGATACTATTACAAGAGTAAGAGGAGGCATAAAAATTAAAAAGGAGAAGGTAAAAATATTTGGTCTCCTTTGAAAACATATTTCCAGTAAATACAACTTAGTCAAATGAAAAACTATTTTTCCTTTTTTAACATTGAGATGTAATTCACATACCATACAATCACCTCTTTAAAAAGTATACAGTTCAGCCCTTGCTGGTGTGGCTCAGTGGACTGGGTGCCAGCCTGTGAACCAAAGGGTCGCCTGTTTGATTCCCAGTCAGGGCACATGCCTGGGTTGCTGACCGGGTCCCCAGTGGGGGGCACTTGAAAGGCAACCACACATTGATGAGTCTTCCCCTCTCTTTATCCCCCCGCTTCTCATCTCTAAAAATAAAACCTTTAAAAAATAAAAAATTAAGTGTACAGTTTAGTAGGTTTTTATATATTACAAGTTGTACAATTATCAGCATTAATTCCAGAATATTTTCATCACCCCCCTAGAAAAACCCCACACCTGTTAGCAGTCACTTCACATCCCAGCACCTGATGACCACTAACTTATCTTCTGCGTTTTGGATATCTAATATACAGTTGACCCTTGACCAACTCATGTTTGAACTGCACAGGTCCACTTAGATGCATATTTTTTTTCAATAAATACCTGTACTGTTTCAGTCCATGGCTGGAAGTCTGTGGATATGGACTCTGACTGCATACACTGATCTATGCAATTTTTTAAAAGATTTTATGTATTCATTTCTAGAGAGAGGGGAAGGGAGGGAGACAGACAGGAAGAGAAACATCACTGTGCGAAAGGGACCTGGCCTGCAACCCAGTCATGTGCCCTGACTGGGAATCGAACCAGCACTGGGAATTGAACCAGTTTGCAGGCCAGCAATCGATCCACTGAGCCACACCAGGCAGAGTGATTCGTGCCATTTTATATGGGACAGTTGAGCATCTGCGGATTTTGGTATCTGCCAGGTGTCCTGGAACCAATCCCCCACAGATACTGAGGGACAATTTAAATTTTGGGGAAGTCAAAAATTATACATGGAGTTTCGACTGTAGGTGTGCATGGCCAGGGGAGGTTTGCACCCCTAACTCCTGCGTTGCTCAGGGTCAACTGTAAATGGAATCATACAATATGTAGTCTCTTGTGACTGGCTCCTTTCACAAGCTCACTGGAATAATGTTTTCCAAGTTTATGCATGTTGCAACATGAATCAGTACTTCATTGTTTTTTACTGGTGAATAATATAATAACATTCCATTATATGGATGGAGCTATTTCATTTATGCATTCACCGGTTAACAGACATTTGGGTTGTTTATACTTTTTGACTATTAAGAATACTACTGTGAACAATGATGTACACGGTTTGTGTGGACATGTTTTCCATTCTCTTGGGTATATGTAATACCTGTGAGTGGAACTGCTGGGTCACATAGTAACTTTACTTTTAACTTTTTGAGGAATTGCCAAACAGTTTTCCACAGCAACTCACCATTTTACATCCCCACTGGCAATGTATTGGGTTCTACTTTTTCTACATCCTTGCCAACAATTATTAATGTCCATCTTTTTTATTTCAGCCATCCTAATGTGTGTGAAGTGGTATCTCACTGTGGTTTTGAACTGAAAAACTATTTTAAGTAGTAAAATAATTCAATAAGATGGCTGGATATTAAATTATTTAAAATATCAAAAGCCTTAATATACGGAACCATAACCAATTAGAAAATATAAGGGAAGATCCCAACAAAAACAACAACAGAAAAACTATCCAGGAATAGTTTTAAAAACTAGATATATATAAAGAAAACTTTGACACTCTCCTAAGAGCACAGAAGTGCTGAACAAATGGAAAGACATAGGCATTCTTTAAAAAAGAAAAAAATTTCCCCTGCTACTCTTAAATAGGAAGACTCAACATCATAATTAGTTCAATTCTCCCTATATTAATCAACAAATAGCATGACTCACATAAATATCTCCCAAGATTAGAAATTAGAGCCAGACTAGCTTTAAGTAAAGCTCATATGAAAAGACAATACAGATTTATGACTTCACCCACAGACCCAGGCTTCCTGGGTTCCCCTCCTGGTACACTGTTCATTGTTCACTGTGCACCCTTAGACAAGTTACATAACTGAGTCTCACATGCCTCTTCCATAAAAGGGGATACCAACATCTACCTGGCAGGGCTGTCAGGAAGATTAAATGCATTAAAATGCATAAAGCACTTAAAATAGTACCTGGTATATAACAAATACTAAATAAGTGTTAATTATTAACATTATGTGGGAAAAATAATAGTGCAAGAATAGATGGTAAAAAATCGTTAAAAAAAGTTACGAGGGAGGACTGGCCCTACTGTGTTATTAAAGTAGCACAATTCTAGTCAATCAGAATTAAGACAAGCAGATCAGTGGGACAGAAGAGAAGATCCGGAAACCCAAATGCAAATGGGAATTTAGAAAATGATAAAGGGGGCATTTCAAATTCATGTAGGAAAGAAGGAGCAGTCATTATCAGTGATTCTTGGATGAAACTCCTACCTCCCTCCTTATAAAAAAAATACTTTCCAGATGAAGTAAAGATTTACATATAAAAGTAAAACGGTAAAAACACCAAAATGAAACATAAAATTATTTAATAATCTGAAGGCAGTATAACCCTACACCTAGAAGCCATAAAAGAAAAAATTGATAAATCCAAATATATGAATTTCTGTAAGACAAAATATAAAATACCATAAACAAAATCAAAAGACAAATAACCTGGAAAAATAATTATAATCAGAAAGGGCTGGTTTCCTTAACATGTAAAGAACTACAAATCAGTAAGAAAATGACCAATGATGCAATAGCAAAACTCAAGAAAAATCACAGCAAATAAATCACAAAAAAGAGCCCTAGCCAAATGGCTCAGCTGGTTTAGAGCATCACCCTGATAGTGAGGTTGTAGGTTTGATCCCCAGTAAGAGACACAAGAATCAACCAACGAATGTGTAAATAATTGGAACAACAAATTGGTGCTTCTGTCTCTAAAATCAATACAATAAAAATTTTTTTAAAAGACTGAAATGAGCCCTGGCTGGTGTGGCTCAGTAGATTTGAGTACCAACCTGCAAACCAAAGGGTCGCCAGTTGATTCCCCACTGCAGGGCCGGGTCCCTGGTTGAGGGCGAGCGAGAGTCATCACAATGATGTTTCTCTCTCTTTCTCCTCCCTTCCCCTCTCTAAAAATAAATACATAAAAGCTTTAATTTAAAAAAGACTGAAATGAATTTTTAAATATATCACAAAAAGAAATACAAGTTATTCTATGGATATAAAGATGTTCAGTTTCATTCATAATAAAAGACATGAATTGAAACTAAAACTAGAAATCTTTTTTCACCTGCTGGATAACATTTGGGCTGTGGGGAAATGGGCACTCTTACACATTGCCGGTGAGAAAAAGTGGTACAATCTCTATGAGAGCAATTTGGCAATACCTATGGAAGAATGCACAAACATTTGACCCAGGAACTCAACTTCTAAGTATTATACTTGCACTTGTGTACAATAATGTAAAAACAAGGATGTTCACTGAAGCATTTTTTGTAACGGGAAAATACTAGATAACTAAATGCTAAACAATTGGGAGCTGTGATACATATGTACAATGGAACAAGGCAGCTCTACCTATTTAATAAGTGAAAGAGCAAGTATAGTATACTACCAATTGTGTACCACCTATGTCCCTGACATCAATAAATACACAGTGAGACAATAGATATTAAAATGCTGATGTGCATAAAATCTGTAAATATTTCCAATAAACTATTTTCACTAAGGCTTATAAAGGGAATTGCAAGGCTGGGATATAGGAACGACAAGGATGTTTATATTTCCCTGTACCTTTTTTTGACAATTTTGGGGTTTGCATTTTTGCCTTAAATTGAGTTTGTTACAATGAATTTTTAAAATTCCACTCATTCATTAATGAATTCGCATTCAGTGAGGTGAAATCCTAATCTTGTGCAAAGCTTTGAGTTGTCAGACGAGGTACAGATAGTAATCTCTGCCTGGAGTAGCTGACAGGCAGAGTGGACCTCGGACTTCTGCACTGGAGTCCTAGGGAGGGGAGCGGGCATTCTTACCAAAAATACAGATTCCTTGGCCCCACCTTTAATTGACTGAATTACAATCCTGGAGTGACGCCCGGAAAGCTGCATTTGGAGAGTACCCCACAGGGGATTCCGTAAGTAATCATTGTGAAGCCTCCTGGATGGAAGGGGCAGTAGGCCCGCACAGAGCAGCACCGGGAGTAGACTCCTTTTCCCGTCCTCTCTCGCTCCTCCCTAGCTGCTACTGTAGCGCTTTGGGCAAGGGAGTATCAACCCTGGGGCGTGGGAGCGGCTTTTCCCAGAACGCTAGAGTCACCGGCCTCCCCCGCGCTCCCCCTTAAGGCCAAAGCGCGAGGCCTGGCTCCGCCACCGCCCAGGGCCGCTGTTCCCAGTTCCTGGAGCGCATTCTGAGTCGGCTATACGCAGGCCCTGAGACAGCAACACGGGGCAGCTGGGGTGCTGCGGGGTCCGCGCGATTAACTACAGGTAAAAGTGCTGCAGAAGCCAAATGCAGTGGTGTTGGATGGGGGTGGGGGTAGATATGGAAATAAGTAAATAGGGAGTTAAACGGTTTAGGAAAAGGAGATGAAAGAAATGATAGCGCTGGCGGAAAAAATCGGTAGGGGAAAAGGCTACGACTCCGCCGGGACTCGAACCCGGAACCTTTGAATGCCTTCAGCCTCTAGAAGTCCAATGCGCTATCCATTGCGCCACGGAGCCACCTGTTGGAGTTTCCGCGCATCTGCTACATTAAGCCAGAGGCGACGACTCCGCGCCCTAACAAACGCCCCCTTGGCCGTTCAAGTTGCAGAGACCAGGCCACGGCCAGCCAGAGCAGCGGCCACCAAACATGGGCCGCAGGCATCCGTCCTCCCCCAGCGGGCGCCTCTCAAAGAGGTCGGCGCGCCCCGCGAACGAACCGGCACCGCGAGCCCGCTGAGTCCCGGCTGGTTGATCTGAGGGCATCCGCAGCCCAGTCTCTGGGCCGCCCGAGCCGCCGTACCCAGCCAGGCAAGACAAATCACGTCCGCGCTTTTCCCCTCGGGCTGCCTTCCTGCCTCAGCGCCCCGCCTACCCCGTCTCTGTCCCCGGCCAACGCAGGCCGCACGCCGGCCGTTGCGCCGTTTAGCCGGGCCGGTTACGCCGGGCACTTACGTCGCACCTTTTAGCTGAAGATCCCCAGCGGCGGCCCCGCGCAGGTCCCCGGCTCTTCCCTGGCTGCCCGCGGCCAAGGCCCGCAGCTACGAGCGCGGGCCGAGGAGACGTCTGTGTGCGTGCTTGCGAGTATTTATTTGCGCAGGGCTCGGTAAAAGGGGATTTGGGTTGCATTTCGCTCCCCACAGACCCAGAGCCGAATTTCTGAGGCATCCGGGCTCTGGTGGACTGAGGGGAACGACGCGCCCCGTGTCGCAGCATCCTCTGAAAACTCACCCAAGCCCCGGGAGTGGCCCCCGCGGACGCCACGCAGCGGCCCGGAGCCCGCGCTTCCGGAGCACGCGGCTGCGTGGGCGGCACCCGTGAAGCTGACTACTCGCGTGGAGGCGCCGGGAGCATGCGTGTGCGGGCGGCCGCGGTGTTTCCCGGGGTTGGCGAGTGGCGGAGCTACGAATCAAGGGAGTTATTTCTGATGTGGGGGTGCGAGGGGGCTCCTCAGTGCCCCAGTAATCCCCATCAGTAAAACCCGAAGCCACTAGAAATAGCCCAAGTTAAAACAGCGTGGTTGCTATGCAACCACTGCTGCAAGACAAAATCCCTCTTCTCCAGCTCCAATCAGTTTGCAATGTTCGGAGCCCGACTGTGTAGATACTGCGGGGCTGCCGCTATGCGCATTCTGCAGCCTAGTCCACTACCCACTTCTACACCGAACCAGGATCAGCCACAGCCCGCTCTGTGGTCCACGCCATTTCTCCCAGTGTAGCATCATCAGCCAGTCTCCGTCAGTGTTGTAAAGAGAAAAGAGGGAACTTCCAGGAAGATCCTACTACCATAGGTATCTTTACATTCTTACTTTAACCCCACAACAATACTATCAGCAGGTACGATTGTCCCCTTTAGAAAGAAGGGAAACCTCCGCCAAAAGAGGTTAAATATACTGTGTACGGACTAGCTAGTGTCAAGAACTGTGAAGAATCTGAGATTTTACCCTCCTTGCAGGCTAATGTGTCAGCTTGCCACAATTTCATGGATGCTGAAAGAACGCAAGAAGGCTGGATCAGAGATGAAAGACTTGAAGCAAAAGCAGTAGCCCACCTATCAACGTTTGTGTAGGTTCTCTGAACCCTAGTTCTCACAGAAGCCAAGCAGATGGGCCTAGATATATGCTTGCACCCAAAATGGGTTGCATTACAGGAGAGAAATGCTACGCTTGGGGAACCCACTATTTTACCGCAAGCCGTAAGCAAGCCCCCTCTTTATTCCCTCATCTCTCAAGGTTGGTCACTGCAAGAATGTGCAAGGATGGGAAGGGCCCTTGGTGGGTTGCCTCTCCAGACAGTAAGTGGCAAGGACCTGATTTCTGCCAGGCCTGTTTCATTCCACCATAATACAAATACAGTTCCTTGACAACATGCATTTTATATGTAGCATTATTATTTTTTAAGATTAAGAAAATAAAACTCATGCGTTTAGATGCATGGAGGAAATCTCATATGCACAAAATTGGCCATTAGAACAGAATATGACTTTAATTATTTAAACAAATTTTTATTGAACTTTGCAATGTGTCAAGCACTGGTGCCATCTAAGAATCTTCAGTGATCTTTGGAACTGCACCAGGCAGAAGGGGGCAGGGGTGGGGGGGAGATTCCTGTAGGAATAAGTACAGAGGAATTTGGCCTGGAGGTTTTGGAGCCACTCTCCAATGATGAGTCATTGATGTGAGTAAGGAACGATTTAAGCACGTGAAAGTTTCAGGAAGGGGAATTGGGAAAGAAACCTTGTGTTAAGGAAAGGTATGTATGTCCTTAATTCCAATTAATGAATCAAAGAATTTTAGATAATGTGATTCCTATCACTAGTTGAGACCACACCCCTTATGTCATGGAAAACATTAGCAAAATACAGGGTCAGCAGACTGTGGGAAAAACAGGGTTATGTGACAAACCCTATGAGCAATCAGGCTTGTACTTTTCACGCCCTACAGTTAGAAGATTGGGGAAGCTCCAAGAGAACAAGGGCTGTGTGTGTGTTCTCTGACAATAAGTGGGTTATAGTGAGTCTGGCTTCTGAGGCAGCAATGTTAACCTGTAAAAGGAATGAAAATGTGTATTTAGTTGCCACCCAATGGGGAAAAATCCAGCAGGATTTGTCTTCCCTTTTGCCAAATCTGAGAGCTAAATATTCTCAGGCAATACATACGGTAAATACAGTAAACAGCAGCCATTATACAACTGGAATCAAGCATTCCTGCAAGTAAAAAAATGACCACTTCTTTCCTGCCAACAGAGGGAGCCAAAGCATGGACTCTAACCACCTGTGAACAGGCTGATCTCTGCCCAACTGCAATCTGAGTTCCCTGGACAGCAAAACCCTAAATTAAACACTACTTCATCTGGGTGTTTTAAAGTTCAAATCCATTGTACACCTCTGCAAGAGGTGTCTGCAATGACACTTTTCATGTTTGTACAGCAGAACTAAGTTATGATGTTTTTCTATTTGCAGTGCTTGGAAGCAGCTTCAGCCTTCCCTAGATCTAGAAATCTACAATATTGTTATATATTTTTACTAGCTTTGCTCCAAAGGGAGAAGGTAGTTGGAGCACCAGTCTAATACAATTCAGTGAGTATTTAAGGATGATACAGTTGAGTTTATTGTGGGAGACAGAGTGGAAGTTTAAGACACAATTCAAGGAGACTTTGAACTCCATGGGGGAAATGTGACCTATGAATATGAAGCAATAAGCAAATAATGCAAGATATGAAAAAGTGGCAACATGTGATTGGACAACATTACAGATAAAATATTTTTGAGTTTGCACTTGCAAATAATAAGCTCTTAATAATAATGCTGATTATAAAACAGCCCAAAATGAAATTTTAAAAGGATGAGATTTAAAAAACAAAACAAAAAGCTCTACTCAAGGGTGGCTGGATTGGGCACTGTCCTGCAAAGTGAAAGGTTCCTGGTTGGATTCCCAGTCAGGGCACATGCCTGGGTCGTGGGTTCGGTCCCTCGTCAAGGGTGCATGATCAGTGTTACTCACATGATGTTTCTCTTACTCTCTTTCTCCCTCCTTTCCCCTCTCTCTAAAAATAAATAAATAAATTATTTTTAAAATAAATATTTAAAAAAGACTCTAGTAGTAGAGGTCAGGAGCACAGGCTGTGGAGTCCAATTCCTGATGTTCACATCTTGGCTCTGCCTCTTATTTGCAAGACATAATTCTTAAATTCTCAGAGCCTTCTCTTCCTCATATGAAAAATCCTGAAGTAGTGAGGATTACAGAAATTAACCTTTATAAAATCCTATCTCAGTCCTGGCACATGGATGGTAAGTATGTAACAACTTTTTGGTGTTCTTAGCAAGCAACTCTCAATAAAGAAATTCCACATCTTGGAGGAATAAACCAAAATTCAGGTACAGCATGAGCTAAATTTGTTGCAACCCGAGAAACATTCTCCACCCCCCTACCCCGCTCCTATTTGACTATAGACATTGTTGCGGACCGTTCAGCCTGGTTTCAGGAGTTGTAACCCTCACCCCATGGTGGGCTGTGTAAGAGCCCAAGGAACCCACTTCATCTGGGTCTGTTCTGTCACAAGGATGTGACCTACGAAGGAGACAAAGCTTATCTCCCTGGCAGGAGCACTGCTTCTGCCTTACCCATCTCTGGCTCCATAGCTTGGTTGGCAGTCAATGACGGGTAAGACTCCTCATGGGAGGGGCAACCTAAGCCAGACGCGACCACTTGGGAGGCCTCATGGAAGGACTCGGGGGGGTTGCAGCAAAGAGGATGTGATGGACCCTCGCCCCCTGGCTATTCTGACATAGCCCGAGTCCTCATTTCCATCTGAGAGATGTCTCCTGCTTCCTAATTGCCTTAAAGCCTGAAACTGTGGGGGTGAGGGTGCAGCCCTGTCCTGGCCTGGTCGGCTCCGTGGGTGATCCGGGCATAAGAAAGAATTCCTAAAGTCCTGTGAAACCTGCTTTGCTAAGAGTGCTCTTCCTGAGGTGACAAGTGTCCCAGGAGGAAATGAGCATGTCTCCCAAAGTCTGGCAACCCCCCTTCCTGACAAACACTGACTCCGATTAAGCCCTCAGATTTCTTTGACATGTTAAACTTGTATTCCCGTGTATTTGAGCCCAATAAAAGCCTAGTGAGGATGAGGCTCTGGGTCATTCTCCTCTGAGAGTTTGACCCCTTTCCTCCCCAAGCAGAAGATGTCTTGGTAGTTTTTACTTTCATCCGTGACGGAGGGATGGGGCTCTGCGGGCGGAGCCCCCCACATCTGGCGCCCAGGACAGGGTCCCCCGCAGACATCATGTCTGCTACCAAACAGATCCCTCAGTTTCTCAGACTGAAAACATCTACCTTCAGCTTCATGACTTCCTCAGCGTTCTCTCCCAAGAACCTTAGGTGGATCCTTATTTTCATCCACCTCCAGTACGTAGTTTCCCAAAACAAAGGTGCAGTCTGCCCCTAAAGGACTACAAAGACTCATCTCTTGTCAGACAAAATCTACTCGCAGTACTTAAATGATGGGCATTTTCATCCTAAAAAAAATCTTAACAAGTTTTGGCCGATCCAATAACCACACTATACTAAATGGCAATGTAGGAATAGGGGGAAGAAAAGGAAAATTTCCAGGATGAAGAAATTTAGACAGTAAGATAGAAAAGAGGGGCAGATGGGTCCTTATGGTAGTGCAGTTGGAGATGAAGATAAGGTTGGACAGGAAGGACTGAGGCCAGATGTGGCAAAGGGAGAAAGGGCAGGTTTGATTCAAGATGAGGAAAGTGGAGTTAATGCGATAGGCCGCGGGGAGGTGGTAGTTTGTTTTGGTGTGTGTGGATGTGCTGTAGAATGATAACTTTAGAAGACAGTGCGCAGGCTGAATAAAATGGGGGCCAATAAAATGGTTAGGGAGACTGTTTCATCCCATCCCAGTGAGTTTGTACTTGGTGTTTTCCTATGACTTCTTCATCTCTTCAGCAAGGAGTGATTGAGATCTAGTTGATATACAAAGAAAAAAGCCATGTGCCTGGCTTACAGCCTAATAGAAATGTGATAGTTACCCAACTGTGATGAAAGGTAAAAAAAAAGTTTCCAAGTGAGATAGGTACAATAGTATGGGACTTCCAGGGAGAGAGAGAGATCACATGCTGAGAAGGGTCATTAGGGAGGAAAGATGCATTTGGAAAGGATGATTGAACCTAGGGCCAATTTACACACTAGCATAGTGGGCAGGGGTTTGGACACAGACTGGGTGGCGTGAAGAAGATAGACTGGAAAATGGTAGAGGCTGAGCAGACCAATGCACAGTGTCTGAAAGGGTCCATCTGAAGGAGGCCAACAGGGATGCTCTTTGTTTTACTATTCTTTGGTTCTTGCCCACTTCCCCCTTGAAGTGATCCATCATATGCACTTCATTATATCTTCAAGATGTCAGGTTGACAGTCTCAAGCAGTAGCAAATATGCTGGCTGAAATTTCCCTTCTCATTCTGGAGTATCTGTCCTTGAATACAAATGATTTACTTTTATATCCCTGATAGCATGATTGTGTAACTGTGAAGTCATTTGTATAGTGGTGGGGTCACTATGACTTTTTACTCAGCTTGCCAGCAGCAGACTTTAAAACCCCAGAAAAGAAAGGCCTAGTTAACATCAAGTCCTCCACCAGAAACAATGAAGAGGCATGAAGAGAGGGCCAGCCCTTCCCCTCTGTTTCATTGGGAAGTCCTACTTGGTCGCCAGGTGGTTGTCATTTTTAAGCCTGTGGCAAACAGTAATGAGAAATGGAAAGATCTAAAGGGTATTGTTCTAGCAGTTTCCATGCTAGACCCTTGAACATGACTCGTGCAGGTGTTGAACAAGTGCGTGGATGTGTGGGTGAATGGACTGATTCTTCAGCAGCAGTGTGACCAGGGTTGATACCCAGCTGGTAGCACCTGTCAGTCCCAGGGTCCACTCCCACTGATCAAGTCTCCTCTCTGCTGGGCTGGCACCCACACTGTACACTAGGCACTAGGGACAGCACCTAGTTTGGGAGAATGTGGCTCCACATCGCAAACTGGGTTATAAAGAAACATTTAGAACCCAACTGACACAGTGTAGTCTTAGGACTGGTGAGAGCCTGATTGGCTAGAACTCTGCAAGGAGCAGGACCTGATGGTCTCAGAACTGTAATAAGGTGGATCTTGGAGCAAATACCAGAATTTAAAGTAGGTCAAAGTGAGAAATGGTGAATATAGCTCTTCAGTAAGTCTGGAGGTGAAACCTGAGAGCACAAAGGGATACAAAGACCAGGAGCTGGAAATGGGTGGGCCGAGGCTCACTGAAATTGGAGGGAATAGAGAAGGAACAAGAGGGAGGAAGTTTTATCAGATTTAGCTGTAAGTGACAGAAAACTCAAAGCAACACAGGTTTACATGAACTACAACTTCATGCTGTTTTAAGTGACAAAGTCTGGAGGTGAGCCATCTGATAAAGCAGCTGATAGGGCAGCTTCAGGAGCATCAGCATCCCAGACTCCTTCTATCTCGTTGCTTCTCTATCTTCAACATGTGGCTTCCAACTCATGGTCAAAGTTGCCAGCTCAGACTTCAGCCAGTTGTGTGGAGGAAGGAGCAAGATGAGCATGTCCCTCCCTTTAAGGCAGGGTTTCTCAGTTTTGGTACTTGGGCATTTTGGACCAGATAATACACTGTTGTTGGGGGCCGTCCCGTGCACTGTAGGATGTTTAGCAGTATCCTTAGCCTCCACCCACTAGGTACCAGTGTAACTTCCTCCTTCCCAGGTATGACCATCAAAAATGTTGCCAGATGTTCCCTGGGTCGGGGAGTGGGGGAGCAAAATCCCCCCAGATAGAGAACCACTGCTTTGAGTTGACTTCCCAAAGCTGCACCTGGTTCCTCTGCTTACATGCCTTGATCAGAACTTAGTCATGGAGGCAACTCTTAGCCACGAGGAGCTGGGAAAATGAAATCTTTATTCTAGACAGCCATGTGCCAGCTAAAAAATAAGGAGTTCTATTACTAGAAAGAAAGTAAAAAGAGATATTGGGAAATAATGCAAGAGCAAGGACTCCGACTTTGGCTATTTTGTCTTAGATCCCAGCTCCTAGCTACAGGTTAAGGATGAACCAGGCTTATGTAGGAATATCTGTGATCCCAACTGCAGACAATGGCATCCTGGATCTATGAGGGGGAAACTAACTTCCCAGAGACAGCCCTCAGCTGAGAAAGATGAGGATTGCGTTCTCACTCACTCCCTTTCAATATGTCGCCTTAACTCAGGTTAGGAGTATGTTACAACACGCCGTATTTCCCATCACCCTTGGCTATGGACTGCCGCTCTACGTTTTAGTCCCCATGAAATGGCCACAGTGCAGTTTCTTCCCTTCCTTCTCTCTTCTGCCTTCTTCCTTTCTTCCCTTTGAGTGTACTAATAAGAGGACTGAATGTAGAATCAGGAGACCTGAGACCTGGCCTGGTCCTACCACAAACTTAGGGTAAGTCACTCAACGTCTTTGGCTTCAGTGTCTTCATCTGTAAAATTAGGGCTAGACAGATGATTCCTAGGTTCCTCCCTGGCTCTGAGAAGCTTTGAGTCTCCGAAGTCCATGTGACTGCGGGAGTAGCAGAGAGCCCCCTCTCTGGTCAGTGGTGTCAAGACAGCCCCTGGCAGGGTCGCTGTCTGCTAGACTCCCCTGCGGTGTAAGGTCCCAGCCTGGCAGATGTCACTTAGAGTCCCACCACCAGCTCCAGATAGGTCTGCTGTGGATCGATGGCACACTTGTCTTGCTAAATTTGACCAGCTCATGACAAACCTGTCCTGGTGCCAGCCGAATAGGTCTGATGCTTCCCGGGCTCCCCAGCAAACGTCGAAATGGCCCTTATGGTGGCACAGCTGGCCTTAAGAGGTGGTTCTGTTTCATTTTTCAGATTCCCATGTCCTGTTTAGATTCTGCTTCTTTAAACTAATGTGTTTTCATTTCTTTATTTGTTCAATAAACACTCCTTGAGCACCTGTTACTCTGCAGAGCCCCAGGAATACAAAAGCAAATAAGTCACAGACCCTCCCTTTCAGGAGCCAGTACTGAACACACCCCTCCCAGACTTCCCTGATCTTTTCCTGACTTGCCAGGCTACTTCCCTCCACCAGCTGCTTGGCTCTGCTTGGGTTCCTCCCACCTGGCATAACACACACACTCACTTGTACACATACACACACATGCACACACACACATGCACACACACACACCCCTATGTCTCTCCCTGGCTGTGGCTTCCTCCTCCTACAGGCTTCAGCTGAAATGTTCCATCTTTAGGGAATCCTTCTCTGTCTCACTTCAGACCCCAGGTAAAAGTACACCTCCCTCATATATACCTCCCATAGCACCTTGACTTTCCTCTTCAGAACATTCACCATCTTGTAACCGCTCCTGAAGTCCCCTTCTCCCTCAGGACTGTGAACTGCCTGGCAGCACTTCGGAGCCAGGACTCTCCCCATCACCGCTGGATCACTTCCTGGCTCACAGTAGGCCCTCAGCAAATGAAGCATGAGTGAATACACGGATGAATGGAGCTGTCAAAGGGAGACACATATAGACAAATAGAGTTGGCCAAGTACTGAACCAGGACTGTGAGCAAAGGCAGGAGGAGTAAAAAGAGCTCCTGGCCTCTGGGAAAGGGTGGGTGGGAAGGCCCTGCAGGAAATTTGCACCTGGTCTTAAAGGAGTAGGAATGAGAAAAATGCAGCGGAGAGGAAAGAGCACCTTGGGTAGAAGAAACGGCCTAAATGAAAACAAGAGGCAGGGGCCCCTGGCATTGCCAGGGCCTGGGGAGAAGTTCAGTGGGGCAGACCTGGAGCGTCCAGGGCTGGCAGGGGAAGCTGTGAGCTCCCAGCCCTTGGCCGGCCTTTTCACCGGAGCACCTGCCAACTCACCTGCTCTGCTCTGCCTCTCCCCACCCACTGTCCGCTCACTCCAAATGCCTTGCTTAAGAAGCTCTTGCTTTCAGAATCTCTGGGCCTGGTGTCCTGAGGCCGCAGGCCGTTCCCAAGAGCAGAAGTCTCCCTCCCTTGCTCCCTTCCTTCCTTCCTTTCATTCTTTACCAAATTTGACTCATTTTTCCTGAGCTCCTTCTCTGTCAAGAGTTGGAGAGAGAATTTTCTTCTCGCTCTGTTTGAAGTTTTGAAAGATGAATCCAGCCAGAAACCAGAAATGGAACCACTGGGCTGGAACTGTGTACGATTGGGGCAGCAGCAGAGGGCTGCCATGTGAGCAGATGGGCAAAAATGGACTCAGCTGGATCCTGAAGTAGGCACACATACGGAGGGGCCAGGTTAGCTGAGTTGCCCAGAAAGAAATAGGGCAAAGCAGAACAAGCCTCTCTCGTGTTGCATGCCCTCTAAATGTCACTCTCTCTTCTGCTCCCTGTGGCCTGGGGTTGTCTGAATACTCAGGCAGCTGGCTCCAAAGCTTTGGCCCTGGGGAAGGAGGGAGACTGGGCTTGGAGAGCAGAGGGCATCTTGAATCCCCACTGGAAGAGGCAGGTGGAGGATGCAGAAAGGCAGGGAGTGTGAGACCATGTTTGCTTTCCAGAAAAAACAAAAAACTGTCTTCTGCTGGGGTGACTTCTAGTTCTCTCTCTGAAGAGAACTTGACTTTTAAATGCCTTGGTTGCTTTTTCTCCACCAGGGAGGAGCTTAAACTGCAAAATGCATTACCTCACTGCAGGTAGGAGGGAGAATGTGCCAGGGGAGGCTCTTCAACACAGAGCAGTGGGGCGAAGGCCAGGCCGCCATCAGTGAGTGCACTGCAGGCCGACACGTGTGCTGGGGGAGCCACCCGCTAAGGTGGAGGTTCGGAGGTGACAGCCCCCTGGAGAGGAGACTGGAGCCGTGAAGTCAAGTTGGGGGCGTAGGTTTCTCACTCAAATATTTTATCTTGTATTATTGAGTGGATTTTTGTGGATGTTGGCTCCCTAACTTGACCTGGGTGCTTAGAAAACATTATCTACTTATATGTCACCCAGAGAATCCATTCCAGAGCTGACTAAACCCACTAAGGGGTCACAGTCAGTACGTAAGTTTTGATGAATTGCTGGAGAGCGGGGGAGGAATTATGGCGTGGAACAAAATCCGGGTCTGCAGCAGGCAGCCAGGCCTGACAAAACTGCCTCTCAGAACCTTCCTCAGGACAGCTGAGCCCTCCCACGGGGTGGGATTGCCCCTCAGGCCACCTGGGCGCACAGAACAAAGTGCCAGAAGGAGACTTGAAATCCAGATTAAGTGCATTTTTTTGATGAGACGGAAGAAATGAGGAGGAAAGGCCCTGGCAGGCATCTTTGGGTTTACAGAGGGCACCAAAAAAATGTCATTTGAGGAGTGGGGAGAGGAGACAAAGAGGTTAGTGTGACAGGAAGCCAGGGAGGAATAAAGCCAGGAAACAGAGTAGGAGGGAAAGAGGGCCACAAAGAAAGGAGGAGGTGGGAGAACAAAGGTGAGGGGGTGATGCAGCTCGCTCAGCACAAGGGTGGCCCGGATGGAAGGAAGGCCGCCAGGCCCCTGCTCAGCGTTTCTCCGGACGCTGAGCGTTGTCCTCAGGCGCCGGCAGAATGTAACGCCCCATGTCGGAGGGCTCCAGGGCAGCCTCTCAGATGGACTGTCCTGCACGGAAGAAAGGACAGGCCCCACTCTGGCTCCCTTAGTGGGAGTCAGCCTCTACCTGCCAGCTGGCCGTGGATGAGCCCCTACTTCTGGCCCCTCACTCACACGGACAGCTGCCAAGCATCCTTTGCAGAGGGGCAGCAGCACTGGGAATTCTGAAAAAAGGTGGGGAGAGAAGTTGCTTCTGTTCCTACTGTTTTAATCTTCGGGAGCCCTAAATGGAGTGGCAGGGACAGCCCACAAAACTAGTGCAGGGCATGTGCCAGGCCATGTAGACCAGGCCTGGGCTGACAGCCCAGAGTTCATTTGTTCACTCAACAAACATCTGTTGAATGTCTGCTAGAACAGAGCAAACAAGACAAGGTGCTGTCTCTTGGATTCTAGTTTACCTTCTAGTCATGGATGACAGACAAATGAACGGTAAGATACTTTGTAGGTGTGTTAAGCAAGCCCCTTGGTTTGTCTTGTTTGTTTTGTCATCTTTGCTGCTCAACCAGATTGAGGATGCTTGGGATCAGGTCTTCTCAACGCTGCCGGCAACAATGTAGAGCAGAAACACAATCTTTTGGGTGCCAATACTAATTTCATTTTACACAACATTTTATGCCTTTTTTTCTTTCAGTATTTCTAAAACAGTCAATAATCCTTTCAGGGTAAGAGGGAGAGGAGGCTTCTGAGGGTGGACTCCTCCAGAAGGAAAGACGGCAGCCTCCTCACTGGTATTCCTTCAATCAGCGTCTTCCCCTAACTCACCTTCCTACACTCCAGGAAGAGCATTTAAACATGCTAATCTCATCCTGTGATTCCCGGCTTTAAAAGTTTTGGTGATAAATCTGCTGGGGTACTTTTGACTCTCTCTCTCTCTCTTTTAAAAAAAGATGTTATTTGTTTGTTTGTTTGTTTGTTTGTTTATGAGAGAGGGGAAGGGAAGGAGAAAGAGAGGGAGAGAAATACCAATTGGTTGCCTCTCATACATCCCCTTGACCTTTCTGTTTGTAGGACAATGCCCAACCCATTGAGCCACACCAGCCAGGGCTGCTTTTGACTCTTAAGAAATAGAAAGCTGCCAGAGAGGATGTGGGAGACCAAGGGAAGCTTGAAGAACCTAAGGGCTGCGAGCACAGTTTTTAGAGTCAACCTGAATTCATGTTCCACCTCTGCCACTTCTGAGTCATGTGAAAGGCCAAGCCACTCAATCTTTCTTGAGACTTACTTCCTCATTTGTAAAATCATAAACAAACAAACAAGCAAACAAACAAAAAAAGCCATCTCGCTTGGTAGCTGTGAGGTCAATCTAATGAGATAATATGATAACATATGTAAAGCACTTAGCACAATGCTCAGTGCTAATTGGTAGCTTTAAAAAAAAAAAATCCATGGCCCTGGCTGGTATAGCTCAGTGGATTGAGTGCAGATCTGCAAACCAAAGGGTTGCCTGTTCAAATCTCAGTCAGGGCACAAGCCTTGGTTGCTGGCCAGGTCCCCAGTAGGGGGCATGCAGGAGGCAACCACACACTGATGTTTTTTCCCCTCTTTCTCCCTCCCTTCCTCTCTCTAAAAATAAATAAATAAAATCTTTTTAAAAAAATCCATGGAGCCCTGACCACATGGCTCGGTTGGAGCATCTTCCTGTAAACCTAAGGGTCATGAGTTCGATTCCCAGTCAGGGTGCAAGTCAAGGTTGCAGATCTGGTACCAACTGATACCCTCTCTCCCTCCCTTCCCTTCTCTTTAAAATCGGTAAGCATATCCTCGGGTGAGTGTTTTAAAAAAATCCATGGATTTAAAAATATTATATTCCCTATGCTGTACTTTACATCCTGTGACTGTTTTCATAATTGGCGATTTTTTCCCTAATCTCATTATCTTTTTTGCCCATCTTCCCAACCCCTATCACATCTGGCAACCATCGATTTGTTCTCTGTATCTGCGTTTATTCTCTGTTTTCTTTGTTATTTACTTTGTTTTTTAGATTCCATACATAAGTGAAATATGGTATTTGTCTTTCTCTGTCTGACTTATTTCACTTAGCATGATGCCCTCTAAGTCTAGCCATGTTGTTGCAAATGGCAAGATTTTATTCTCTTTATGGTTAAGTAATATTCCATTATACAGGGGTCTATCAGAAGTGGGGCCTGCTTGAGTGTGGTTGGTAGGGCAATAATATGGGTGTAATAATTTATAGTTTTAACTTGAACATTTCACCTAAAATGTCAGAAGATGTGCTTGAGTGTTATACTGCTCTTACAGAATTATATGCTTATGATTTGGTAATAAAAGATTCTGTAATAAAAACAGGGGTGTTATTTGTGCCAGACCCTATAAATGTACCACCACTTTTTTACTCACTCGTCTACTGATGGACACTTGGGCTGCTTCCATATCTCGGCTATTGTAAATGATGCTGCTGTGAACAGAGGGGCTCATATATCTTTTCAAGATAGTGTTTCTGTTTTCTTCAACTACATACCCAGAAGTGGAATTGCTAATGTGGTAGTTCTATTTTTAATTTTTTGAGGAATCTTCATACTGTTTTCCATCGTGGCTGCACCAATTTCCAGCCCCACCAACAGTGCAGAAGGGTGCCCTGATGTCTGAATCCTCACCACACTTGTTGTTTGTTGATTTTTTTGTTGTTGTTGATAGCATTCTGACAGGTGTGAAGTGACACCCCATTGTGGTTTTAATTTGCATTGTCCTGATGATTCGTGATGTTGAGCATCTTTTCATATGTCTATTGGCCATCTAAATGTCCTCTTTGGAAAAATATCTATTCAGGTCCTCTGACCATTTTTTAATTGGATTGTTTGTCCGTCTGTGTTTGTTTTGGTGTTAAGTTGTATGGGTCCATTATTTATTTTGGATATTAACCCCTTGTTGGGGTGGTCACTTCATAAGTTATATAAATGCCTAATCACTATGTTATACACTTGAAACTAATCTAATAATGTATGTCAACTATTATTAAAAACAGAAGACCAAAGAAATATGAAATAGTCACTCTAGGAATGCTTGACTCTTGGCCCCCCAAAACAGAAAGCAAGTCCAGACCAGGCTGGCCTGCCCTGGGGGTGACTTTTTTCAACCCCTGCCTTGATGCCCTTTCCTCCCATATGCAAGTGTGCACTCACATGCAAGGCTAAGTGAAGCCCCTGCAGAAACAGGACAGGAAGCTGAAGCAATACTGTAAAGTCGTAGCAGGGATTCCTGTTACCAGGACGGCGTTGGTTTAACAGGATGCAGAGGGACTAGGGAAGCAGATGGCTGAAGAGTAAATGTTGTGGAACAATCCAGGAAGGTATTGCCCTCCTAGGCTCAAGACAAACTAGTTCTATTATTATAGCTGCTTTTTTTTTTTTTTTCGTTTCTTAATGTACTGTTTGCTCTCTTGCCCCTGAAGGCAGTTTCAGGACTTCAGCAAAATACAAGTTAGCACCTGTTTTTATAATTATAGCTGATAGTGTAGGGGATTTTTGTTTTGTTCTGTCTTCATTTTTGTTGCATTCCAGAATATTTTGGCCTTTGCTATGATGGTTGTTTTGACATTGTCAGTCAAGGACTCAATGGGCAACAACTTAAATGCCTTCAACTTTACCATTAATTACTTGTTTAAACAGACTTTTAATCTCTAAAGTATTTTATTAATTATTCACCAATTAAAGCAAAGCTAGAAATTGCAGCATAATTTCAAAGTATTGCTTGGGAGAAATGGTCACAAGAAAACATAAACTCTATTCTCCTGTCAGTTCCCAAGCAGAAGTTATGCTACAATAATAACATAATCAAGGTCATGCTGGGCTTCCACTCCTGCTAATATCTTTATGTGCTTACTCTGTGCCAGGCGTGGCCCTGGGTTCTGGGTATAAAGTGGTGAAGAAGACGGCATAGTCCTTACCCTTGTGGAATTCTCTATTTTACTTTCCCAAATAGCATTCAGCCCTTTGTGTAGCAGGATGGCCCAATTATTCACCTACTGGTTCTTTGAGAAGTAATGATGAAGTTGTGAATGTTCCATCCACATTCTTCCCCAGCATGTTTTTGTGTGTGGAGTGCACACATAAATGAGGAAGCAGGGCAGGTGTGAACGGAGCCACTGTAAACCTAACACAGACTCAGACTATGGCTGCTGAATCTGTACTCTGTTCTAACCTGCTCCTAACCAGTTGGAGACAAGCATGGTTGCTCCCTAACAAACCACTGCAAAATTATGTTACAAAGTGACTCCTTACTCAAGTTTCTGGCCCAAACATGTTTCTTATACAGTTGTCGGTATATAGGGATTCTCTACACAAATGGTGCACGGCCCTTTCCATGTTTTATTTCATTTGTCACTCAGAAGCAGCCTGTGAGGCAGATGAGTCAGGCAGTGGTGTATCTCACGTGGGTGAGAAGTCACTTTCCTCCAGTCATGCAGATGAGGGGAGCTGGGTACCTGGCCATTTGCTGTGGGCCAGGGCCTTCTGGGCCCTGGCCTTACAAATAGGTGTTGAGCACCTGTCTGTGTGATGCTTCTTCCTCTGAGCAGACTCAGAACTCCACTCACTGAGTTCTCAAGAGCCCCAGACACAAAGACCTCACAGGTACTTCAGAGAATGGCTCAAGTCCACTACTCCAGATGCTGCTGCTCTGAAGAGGAAACCTGAGTGAGAAAAGAAAGGACTAAATAATTTCATGCTGAAAAATGTTTCTTGCCTCTCTCTCTTTCTTGACCTACTAATTTCTTATAATTCTCCTTCTCTGATCTTCTCCTTGGGTCCTGCAAAAATCTAACTGTGGCAATCTGAGAGAGCACTTCACAAATACAAAGCCATATTGAGGAGACTCTGGGCCAGGTGGGAGGTACTAAGTGTGGCCGAGTCACGTGGGGCATAAATAGCCTGCCTCAGAAGCCAGAGGAATCTTATCAGTAAAGCAATTGCAGCGCTGCTTGTCCCCTTTAACCATTACACTATAAGATCCGTGGGGAAAGTGTGTATGCTGCTCTCCCAATGCAGAGCCTGACGTTTTGTTGGCGTTCAATAAATATTTATTGAAAGTTGGAAAGAAGGCAGGCAGGCAGGTAGCATCTGAGAAAGACGCAAAGAAAATGGGGTGAGAGACTAGGTCAGGTGAGAACAGAATTTGCAGGAAGCCCCTAGGCTAGCACAGGTGAAAGCCCAACGCCAAAATGTGGTGGAAACGCAGGTTTGCCGAGTTTAGTGGCGGTCGGAGGGCAAGAGCGCATGCTCCGCAAAAGAGGGTGTGTTCTCAGGACCCCCAGCCTGGAAGCCGCAGTGTGACCCCAACCCCAAGGGGTGTGGCTGTGAGGGCTGGTGCACAGACCAGTGGTGACTCCCAGATGGACCCTTACGAGCTCCTTCACAATACGACTCAAGGGAACCTGTTGTTCATGCAAGCCTCAGGTAAGGAGGGTAGCTCTGCCATGGCGGCCACAGACGGGACCCATTGGAGGCTTTGCAGGGAGTGGACATGCGTCCTGAAGAGCAGCAGCTTTGGCACTCAGGGACGGTCAGGAGGCGTCGTAGCAGCCAGTGCAGGCATTAGGTTGAAACCTCACCCCATGACCATCTTTGTAGGACCCTTTAACGCCCAACCACTTCTGTGAGAGAAGCACGGCAGGGACTGCCATGCTCATTTTACAGATGAGGAAATGGAGTTTAAATAAGGCTGAATGACTTTCCTGAGGTTTCACAACCAATAAAGTGTTGTGAAAGGTCAGAGTCTGTGCTTCTGACCTTCTGGCCCTTTGTCAGCCACTGCGGCAGAGGCTTAGCAACTGCAGTGTTGCAGATAGCCAGTAGAGGGCAGCCTTCACAAAAGAGGCTTTACAGAAATCAGAGCTCAGATTGCTATTGTTGGAACACAGACATCAGGGACCCCCTGGTAAAATAAACTGAGAGAATGTAACGTCGTATCCCGAGATTTTCTTGCCCCAAAATGCTTACCTAAATTTAATACTACAACACAGGCTAAACTTAAATTCAGGGACACACTACCAAATAACTGGCTAGTGCCCTTCAAAAATGTCAAGGTCAAAAATGTCACAGTAAGGCTGAGGAAATATTTCAGATTAAAGGAGTCTAAAGAAACATGACAACTAAATGCAATATATGATTGCTTTCTGATTGGGTCCTTGGCTGGTGAGAAAATATATGTAAAGTATATTATTGGGACAACTGATTACATTGAATTTGGACTGTAGCTTATTTTTAAAAAAATATTTTATGAATTTATTTTTAGAGACAGAGGGGAAGGAAGGGAGAAAGAGAGGGAGGCAAACATCAGTGTGTGGTTGCCTCTTGCGTGTCCCTTCTGGGGACCCGGCCTGCAACCCAGGCACATGCCCTGACTGGGAATCCAACCAGCGACCCTTTGGTTCTCAGGCCAGTGCTCAATCCACTGAGACATACCAGCCAGGGGCTGGACTGTAGTTTAGATAATAATATTTCATCAATGTTAAGTTTGTACTAAAGTTAATAATTGTGTCTATACAAGACAGTGTCCTTGTTCTTAGAAGTACTTAGGAATAAAGAGACATGCTATCTCCAATTTGCTTTTAAATAGTTAAGAAAAATACAGAAAGAGAATGATAATGTAAAAGAAATGGAGCAAAACATAAGTGATGGGTGAATCCAGGTAAAAGGTACATGAGATTTCTTTATACCATACTTGCAGTTTTTCTGTAATTTTGGAATTATATCCAAATAAAAAGGTACCACCCTCCCCCCGCCCCCGCCCCATTAAAAAAAAAGGCTGTCCTGGTTCACTGGGGATTGGACCTGTAGCTACACCTGGGCAGACAGAGGTCCCTCTTGGGGGTGGGGGGCATGGAGAGGCAGGCCTCTTCTCAGTGAAAACGGCTTTGGCCACTGTGGAGCTCTGACCTTTGCCCTGGGCTGGGCACTGGGGCTGCATGCAAAGTTTACCTGATAACAGGATTGCCTGCCCTAGAGGATGGCCTTTGCTGCAAATGTTTTGAGAAGAGGGAATGTAATTCACACCTATACAGGGCAGAGTTGCAGTGGATCTAGCTGAATGCAGAATGGGTCTGGCAAAACTGCTACATCTCAGTAGGGGCTGGGCGCACAGGAAGCATTCTTGCATTAGAATTGCCTAGAGGGCTCCCTCTGCCACCTGCCCCTGGATTCTCATTCCCTGAGGCCTGGGATGGGACTGGGAATTTACGAGTCTAACAGACCACCCGGGTTGCGTGCAATCAGAGCACAGTTGGAGTTGCATCGGTGTAGCAGATGCTTGTGTCCAGCCCAACCTCACAGGTGTAAGGGACACTAGGAGCCTCAACCAAAGTGTTCTAAGAGGTCCAACAGTGACTGGGGTTACCTGGCTGGGTAATAGTGATAAGGGACAGACAGTGTTATGGACAAAATGCCACATAAACTGAGTTTCAGAAGAGATGGAGCAGAGGGGGGCCTTCTAGAGAATGGGGACTTCACATGGGCAAAGACCAGTTCAGTACAAGTTCCTCATTCGGATTCCCTGGGGAACAGTGGCCCAAAGGCAGGTCGGGGCAGGGGGAGGCTGAGAGTCAGGCTAAGGCATTTGAACTGTGTTAGGAGACAGTGCGGAACCTCTGATGGGGAATATAACTTGAGGAAGGGTTTTCAGAAGATTGACCAGGCAGAGATATGGTGGAGGGTGGCCTTCGGGAAGACCAGAGGCAGGGAAACATGATAGGTGGCCCTTCCTATAGGCTCCATAGAAGATGCATCTGAGGTAAGGCCATGGCTCTGAGTGTGGAAAACAGGGAGTTAGGCACTGTAGTTAAGTGGGGCAGGGGCTGTCGAGTCACACACAGAATCCATTTGTCCTCGAAGAATTCAGGTTTGCAAAGATATTTTTAAAATAACCAGTCCACTAAATATATTTAAAGGATGTGTAGAATTGAAAATTGAGTGTGAGCTTTAGTCCTCTTCCAGGCAGGAAGTGGGCAGATGGAGATAGTGATGTCCTGGTAAATGTTGGGTTGGCCAAAACGTTTGTTTAGCTTTTCCTGTATGATGGGTCTAGTAGTGCTTAGTTGTCTTTAACTTCATTCAAAACAGTTTTGTGAGATTGTATTGTGACAGCTGTCATATCAGCATGCATTAAAAAGAAACATCAAAACTGATGAATTTTTGTACAGCCATTCTAATATTGAAGATGGAAGAAAATGTGCAACGTTTTCAGCGTATTATGCTCTCTTATTTCAAGAAAGGTAAAAGCACAACTGAAATGCAAAAAAAGATTTGTGCAGTGTATGGAGAAGGTGCTATGACTGATTGAACGTGTCAAAAGTGTTTTGTGAAGTTTCTTGGTACTGTTGACATTTTGGCCAAGTAATTCCCTGCTGTGGGGCTGTCTGATGCATCAGAAGATGTTTAGCAGCAAGCACCTCTGGCCTCTACCCACTATGGAAGCCAATAGTGGGAGCTGACATACTCAAAATATCCGAATCGACAAAGCTATTGGTAAAACTGAAAAATGTGTTCTTTTATCTTGTGGAAAAAAACCTAACGGAGTTTTTGGCCAACCCAGTATTTAACAACAGGCTAGGAGGAGAGGAGAGTCCTGATTGTTAGCACTTGTCAATTTCCATGCTTTAAAGTCCTCCCACAGTGGCTGATTTCAAGCTACTAACAATTCAAAAAGTATACTATTGGCTCTTGGGAGGCAGTGTGAGCAAGGCTCTAGCCCACTCCTGGATAGAGACCAAAGGTCAAGGAGATGGCTGGAACCACTTAGGCAAGAAGTGGCTTCCTAGCATTGGTCTAAGGACCCAGAGAGAAGTCCATGGGTCTGATGGCTTTGAGCAGCAAGCACTTAAGCATCACGTAACTGCAGTTCTTCCTAAAGAACTGAAATTGGGAGATGTGGGGTTTGTTCCATGGCCCCCCATGCCCAGAGAATGATTTCCCAAAATAGAGGAGAAGCAAAAAAGAAAGAATCTTAAGTTGAGAGGAAGGAGAACCAGATATGAGCCTCTACTACTTAGTAGCTATGTGCTTAACCGTCCTGAGCCTCACTCCCTTGCCTTTAAAATGAGGACACTGCTAATCACGTCCCCAACCAGTGGGATGCATAGCCCAGAAGCATTCAACACTTGTCAGAACTTTACTCATCCTTCCCCCTTTTGCACCCCCCGCCCCCACTAAACCTTTCCGAATATCACCCCTCCCTTGGGTTTATGCTGGCCCAGGCCCATATCTGCCCTGCAGGACCAATCGTCTCATCTCTAAGGGCTGTCCCACACTCTGGGACTGGACCCTGGGAGCTACGTCTGCCAGTCAGCCACGGTGGGAGGGAAGCTTCACACTGCTTTGGTCCCACACGAGCTGCGCTTCCTGCCCTCAGATTCTACTAACTTTCTGATAATTTTTCCTTTCACTTAAAGTTGAGATTGCTACCTCTTACTCAAACCTGAGACTCCCTAATTATCTTCCTTTTAAAATTTTGGTATAGGCAAAAGACTTGGGCAAGTGACTCTCTGGGTCTTGGTTTCTCATCTATAAAATGAACAGATGAATGAAATGAATTCCGGCTCTAATGTACAGCTCTGCTCTCTGTGTCTTTATCCTAATATGCAGTATGTTACAATGAAGTGCCCAGTCTGTTTCACTAGTCACGAACGAGTTTGTTTTGGAGACCAGAGACCTTCATACCAGAGCTAAATAACTCCCTGCCAGGGGTGTCCGGCCTGTGGCCCGTGGGCCACGTGAGGCTCAGGATGGCTACGAATGACGGCCCAACACAAAATTGTAAACTTACTTTGTAAACAACACTCAGTGTGGCCCAGAGATGCCAAAAGGCTGGACACCCCTGCAGTCAGTCCTGTTTCTGCCCAGTACACAAGCGCACACGCAGCTGGCTTGGATCGCACGGCCGTAGAGGGTCCTGAAATTCTGGAGGACTGGGGAGGGCTGCAGACTGCTGGCGCTGGCATGGAGAAGGCTGATGCTGTAGGTAGGTGAGGTTTTTGTAAATATTTTTGAAGTTGCGCAGAAATGCTAGGGTTCCTGACCCTGACGTCAGATGGGGCTACCCTGGGTCAGTTGCCTGTCTGAGTCCTTGAGAAGCGGGTGGGAGTGGGGCAGGGTGGGCCCTTAACTCAGGCATGACCACCTCAAGTGTTTCGCCTTAGAGACAGGTGGCCTGTGCCCCAGGAGAAGCTTAACGGTTATTCTTTCAAAGTCATTTTTTTAAATTGTAGGAGTAAAAAATGAATTGCTATGGAAGATGTATATATTATAAACAAATGAAACGTTTTGTTATTCAAAGACCCAGAGACGACTTCTAACACCAATTTGATTTATAGCCTTGTAACTTTTTGCATATGATATGTTCCACACAGCCTATCTCAGAAGTTCCTTTGTTAAAGATTTTAGTTAGTAATGTGTGCAAATGGTTTAAGATCAAATAATACTAAACATAATGAAAAACTAGTCATCGGCCCCACCCTTGTTCCCCATCGTCCTGCTCCCCTGAGACAAATTTTAAGCCTTTCTGTTTAGACTTCATTTGGCAGTTACCTCCAGACTCCTGAGGAAGATGCTATTTATTATTTCTGCACCTGTAAGTGCATTGACTTCCTACTGTGATAGAGGAAGTCAGGACTGTTTCTGTGCTGCTCTCACCTCCTCCCCAACTTTCCTAAATATAGCAGTTAAATCACTGTTCTCAGAGCTTTCCCTGGTCTCCTCTTCAACCTCCAAGAATACACTTAAACCCCCACTTCCTGTCCCCCAACCAGAGATCTTATCTCTCAGCTGCTCTGTAAGATAAGGACAAGGCATTCCCACCTTCCCCTTCACCTCTTCCTCTTTCCACCTCACAACCTCCGTCAACCTGATCTGTACTTTTACATTTTGCTCTGAAATCCTCGTTGTTGTTTATGTTTGTCGAAGGTTGACTGTAAGAGTTAAAGGCCAGAAATTGAATTTCATTTTGTTTTGGCTATGTAAATTAGGTCACAGGGGAGCACTGCCATGAACTGAGGTTACCTTGATTTCTTTGTGGGACCAACGTCCCTACTTAACAGAGAACGTTTCTGGAACATATTTATTTTATGTTTTTTACCTTCCACCAATTTCCTTTATTTTTATCCTCATACCATGTTTTCCAAGCTGTCGATCTATTTTTCAAGCTACTTTTCTATCGACTCTTTTCACCTTCTTTCCAAAACACAGAGCAAACAAGGGACGCTCCCAGCACTGCCTGTGGCTGCCGTCCTGCCCCGTTTTCCCTGGGTCCGCAGCGTGGTTGCCACCGGCGTGTCCCGTCACTGCTTTCAGGACTGAAGACCCTGTAGCTTCCTCCTTTCTCCTTTCTTGGTTTACACTCTCGTTTTGCTGGAGTCTATCCTTGGTAATTGCCCCGGATAAAATATACAGGAGGTAAAATTTAGAGTCTTAATGCAAATACCTTAATTCTGTTTTCACTTGATTAATACATTGGCCGCGTATAAAATTCTAGGCAAACGTCAAGTCCCTTAAGGAAGAGCCTGTTTCTTTTTCTCTGGGAGCTGTTAGAATCTACTCCTTGTTCTTGGTGTTCTGAAAGTTTTCAGTGATTATGTCTAGGTGTAGATTTTTAAAAATTCATTGTGCTGGGTATTCATTCACGGGGCCCTGACAGGCAAAGGCACGGGCCCTGCTCCACCTTAGACAATTACTGTTTTTCTTTTATAGCTTCCTATTGTTTCAACTTTTTCTCTTTTTGGAATTCCTGTTCTTTAGATCTCAAACCTCTAGATCACCTTTTTATATCTTTTGTCTTTTCTATCATGTTTTGCATTTTTTTATCTTAAAGTTTGCACTTGGAAGATTTCTTCAGTCATCATTTAACCCTATTATTATTATATTATTTTAACATTTTTAGTTTTAAGGAGTTGTTTTCTTGTTCTCTGATGTTTCTCTTTCATAGCACCCCTTTCTTGTTTTACCACTGTGATATATTTTCCCAGGTGTTGCTGAGGTTTTTAGAAGCTTTTGTTAATTTTCTTTTTTAAAGATTTTATTTATTCACTTTTAGAGAGAGGGGAGGAAGGGAGAAAGAAAGGGGGAGAAACAGACATGTGAGAGAACATCAGATGGGTTGCCTCTTGCACGGGACCTGCCCAGGGACCTGGCCGCAAGCCAGGCATGTGCCCTGATCAGGAATCAAACCAGTGACCTTTCAGATTACAGGAGAACGTCCAACCTACTGAGCCATTCCAGTCAGGGCTATTTATTTTCGTAATTCTCTTCTGTTCTATGAATTATTTCTATTTCTTGTAGAATCACATTTGCCTTTTGGTTTATTTTCTTCTTACTTTTTCCTATTACCGACTTTCCTCCCATGTCTGTTTCCTTTGTTGTTTTTTTGTTTTTTTTTTTTTTTTTTGTGAGATTGAAGCAATAAGGAAGTTGGAAGAGCATAGGCAGAACTTGTTCACTCTCAGGCTTCTCGCCAGAGAAAGTTGGCAGGAAGCCAGTTTTTTGTTGTTGTTGTTGTTCTTGTCCTTGTCCTTGTTCTTGTTAAGGGTCCCTTAAGGCAGGAGTGCAAAAGGCTCAGCTCTGAACTTCCACACTCCATATTGGCTGCCTGAATTCTTCCCAGGTGTCCCGTACAATGTCTTCAAATACGAGCCATCTAATGTTCAACCTAGAGCAGTGATCGGCGTCTGCCTAATCTGGGCAGAGGTGTCAGCTGTGGCATAAGTAGAACCTCAGAGGTGTTCAGCTCCGCCTGATGCCTGCTCTCCGGGATCCCGTTCATGCCAGGCAGGGGCGTCTCTCCATCTGGCCGTCTGGCCGTCGGCGGACGTGAGCCCCCGGTGGCCGCTCCACCTGCTGCAAGTGTCAGCCCTCACCCACCCTTTTACGTTTCCAAGAAATTTGTGGAAATCTCTGTCTGCTGAAGGCCCCTTTCCTATTTTCTTCTTTATTGTGGGTTTGTGCCGTTTTAATCACTTCATTGTTATTTTAATAAAGGAGCCTCAAAACACATTTATGCTTAATCCTTAACCTAAACTGGAAGCTTGAAATAGCCACTTGGGGTGCCATGTGGCCCTCCATAGCACGGTTGTACCTGAGCACATGTATAAACAATGTGGTAGTGAGATCCGGGGAGCCAGGCCTTTACATGTATTCATGATTATTTATTAGACTGAATTGTGAGAAAAAATTGTTGCATCAAAATGGAAGCACTTTTTAAAAAAATGAAATTAAATCTTAGCTTAGAGTCTAGCAATTCCACTCCTAGGTGGTTAGGGAAGAGAAATGAAAGCATTTCCCACACAAGCATTTGTACACAGATGTTCACAACCACTTTGTTCTATGCACAAGGGCCCCCACAGGAAACACACCAAATGTCCATCAAGTGATGAATGGATAAACAAATTGTTATGTATTTATACACTAGAGTACTGTTCATAAATAAAAGAGAGAACAAACTACTGATGCCATAACAACATGAATGAATCACAGAAACATGCCAAGTGAAAGAAGCTCAACACAAAAGAGAACATAATGTATTATTCAAATTTGCATGAAATGTAGAATAGACACAAAATTCCATAGTGAAAGTAGATTAATGGTTAGCTTGGGCAGGGGTGAGGGGACAAGAAATATTTTGGGGATGATGTATATGTTCTATATCCTGATTAAAATGGTAATTATAAGGGCGTATATTTTTATCAAATCTCACCAAACCAAAGCATATGCTTAAAATAGCATTTTTGTATGCAAGTTTACCCCATAGTTTTTAAAGTAAAAATAGTGTGTATTTTAAAATAATCTTATACTTCTTATTAATATTTCTTATTACATTTCTTGATACATTGTCATTGCCGTCAACATAAAAAGGAAAGTTTTCAGAGAAATTTATTTTAAAAAGTGCAATGTCATCATAATTCCCCACTGCCTCCTCCTCCTACCCCAGGCCCAGGTCACAGCCACCGTGATCGGTTTGGTGCTTGTTCTTCCCCACCATCTAATAAGCACACCAGTACGTATCGGCACGCGCAGTGTTTGTAGAAATGTAACACTATGTGCATATTCTTGTACCTCACATGTAACATTTTATGGCTTTGTCTGATACAAAGGGCCCAAATACTTCCTCCTGTAGTGAGCGCCCAGCAAAGAGTTCTGAACATGATAAGTTTTTACATGTTAGAGTTCATGTCTTCATTTGCTAGTGAACATTGCTTCTTGCTTCAAGAGAAAATATTCGAGCAACATTTTCAGCAATCATATTTATTAAAATCACACACTCTCTAAATTTTTGGCCTAAGCCCTTGTACCCTAAATCCTTCCATCGCTGAGAGGGAGGCGGGTCTTGCTGGGGTGCTAGGCCGTGGCTGGCACTGAGCAGGTGACTTGGTGTGCAGTGAGGATGCTGGCTGCCCAGAGAGTGTGGTTCTGGGGGGCTTGCAGGGGGAATGGGAACGGTCTCTGCCAGCACGAAGAGACTCTAGTTGGCACGACCATCTCTGACTTTATTTCGCTTTAAGTTGTCACCCATCATCCGACTTGGATGCCTTCTTCCCTCCACCTCTTCAAGCTGATCGCCAAGCCCAGCATACCCATCCAGTTGCTGAGGAGGCGGGGCTTCTGCTGGCCAAGGAATGGAACCCTGGCTTCTTCCCCTAACAAAGCCACAGGCTGCTTATATGGTAAACATTTTTAAAAGTGAGCATTTTTTCTAAGAAATAAATCCCAAGAAAATGTCTGAAAGGGTTACATGGAAGATGGGTAGAGTATAGGTTTCTAAGCTGGCCCAAAAGAACCAGCTGGAAAGCGGCTGAAGATGTGGCTTCCCAGGCCCCGCACTAAGAAGGGTGGATGTGGGAGGTAGTGTGACAATCCCACTCTGGGGAACACGGATGATAACTAAAAATGCTCAGTCTTCAAAGCTGAGAAGGATTCGGACTGATGGCGCACTCCGTGTGGAAGTGTTACGAGGCGTGTTCAGCCTGACCCTGGGATTGAGTGAGGGCTTGGATAATCCATTCCTTTCCAATACTTGTCTCAGCCGGTTCTGTCTCAGCCTGGGAAAGCTGGAAGAAAAATACCTTTCCTTTCAACCTAGAAAACTGCTTCTGTGCTGTAGGAGGTCCTGAATTGACCTTGGGTCTCTTTCGTCACTCTTCTAGGACTGTCTGTGGCTGGCAGTTTGATTTTTGATGCTATTAGTTATCTACTGCTGTGTAAAAAGCCATCCAAAGCTTAGCGACTTAAAACAACAACATCGACCTATTTTGCTTGTGGACCTGCAGGTTGGGCAGGCCTAAGCAGGAACAGTGTCTCTGCTCTGCACGGTCTCAACGATGGCTCAACCCGCTGTCCACATGGCTCGCTCCCTTCGCCGGCGAGCTGGAGCTCCCTGTGCTGCCTAGGAGCCCACCTGGGTGTGTGGGCTGGCCATTCGGTTCTTCTCAGCATGGGCCTCTCCACAGGCTCCTGGGCTTCCTCATAGGATGGAGGCTGGGTTACAGAAATGAGCCTCTCCAGAGAGCAAGGCAGGAATGCATGACATTTTTATGACCTAGCTTCAGTCCACCATCCTGTTGGCTCAGGAAGTTGTAAAGTCCTTCTCAGGTTCAAGGAGAGGAAAAGTAGATCCACCACTTGAACGAGTGTCAAGGTTACCTAATAAAAATACCATGTGGGATGGGAGATATGATTGCAGCCATCTCTGAAAAATACAGTCTGTAGCAGACTCTGACCTATTTTATATTACGTTTATAGGTTTTTCTGATACATACCCACTAATTATTGTTTGTTCTGTTCTATCTCATTTCATCTTCTCCACAATCCGCAAGGTCGTTACCCACCTTTTACACAATCTAAACCATGTTTGGTTTCACTGAATATAATTTCGAAAATTGTGAATTTTACATAAGTATCCGAATTTCTGGCTTCTCTTTACAATCAGAAGACTGAATCCCTCTGGGCCAGGCTTTCCTCCTCTCTGCGCTGGGCTGGAGCTGAGTGGTGGTGGCCCCTTAGTAAAGGCCTGTCCTCGGTGCATTCGCCACGGTCCCTGCCCCTCCCACCACCGGTCACCCATTACATGGCGCATCTCACAGGACTGACTTGGAGGCTTTCATTTTAGTAAAAACAGACCCAGATTCTATCATAGACAAATAACAAATAATAGTAAGATCCTCTTTTTTTTTTTTCAGTTTTCAAAGCATTTCCTATAGAAATCTACACTTTGGGGTTTCTCCTCCTCCTCCTTATTCTTCAATCTGCTCCTTCTCTGGTGGAGGCTATTGGGGTCACTGTTTCTCGTTTGAAGGGCACCTTCAGCTTTCTGCTCATCTGAAGAACGGAAATGAGCGGCTTGCCCCAGCTCCCAAAATGGCACTGCTGCTCAGTCCAGCGTCACCCCTCCCAGCCTGGCTCTTCTGGGAATCCTACCACTGAGCAGAATTCCTCTGGAGGCCCCGCATTTGCCATTGTCACTGCCCGATAAGTGCTGGGTCCACAGAACATGGAATTCTCAGCGCGAGGAAGGGAGGCTCGCACAGGAAGCACAGCGCCAGAGTTGCTCAGCACCGCAATCTCCCTGGGAGCCGAGCCGCCCACAGAGACCTTCTCTCCGGGAGATAAGGGTCCAGCGTTGAGACCAGCGCTCTGAATATTCCTAATGGCTCCGAGGCACAATGTTCACTTTGTCCTTTCAAGGGCTTTGGTTTTGTTTCCAAAATGTCAACAGATAACTGTTAAGTGTTGATTAAACAGGCAGAAGAGCATTGCCTAGGGAGAACATCCGCTGCACAGTCTCGGTCTAGCCCTTCAGAAAAGCTCGGCCCACAGTGAAAGGGCAGCCGGCAGGTGGGGCCTGGCTGTGCCCACTCTGTATAATTGGGGCACTTTCTTCCCTTTGGGGCTTGAGTTTTTCTCCAGGTTTTTAACACTGTGAAGAACCACTCACCCTCAGCACAGCAGATGCTCAGGAGCAGGAGAGTCTGTGGCCTCACTTCTCTGTGAGAGCAGGGTCGGCCCTCAGGCTGGAAGGCTCAGGGTGGGCGGTTCCCCACATGCCCCTCATCAGTCACATCCCCCCAAGTAATCTTCACATCAGTAATCCCGATCCTAAATTCTGTGTTATTACTCCCTTGCTATTTGTTATAGTTTGTTTACCATCTATTTCAGATATCTATAGATGCTTAACAAACACCCCAAAACAGTGGTGTAAAACAATAGCCGTCTTTGTCTCTCTTACACACACATACACCCCTTCAGTTTGGGCAGGGTTCTGTAAAGAAAACTTATCTCTGCTTCACACAGCATCAGCTGGGCCAACTCAACTGAGGACTTTCAGGTCTTCTCAAAATGATTTACTTGCGGGCTGGCTGCTGGAGCTGGGCCAAGGCCTGGGGCCTTGGTCCTTCCCATGTGGCCCGGCCTTCCTCCCAGCGTGGTGACTGAGTTCTAAGGATGAGCATCCACAGAGAGGAAACCAGATGGACTCTGTCTTGCCTTTTGTGACCTAGCCTCAGAAGTCACATAGCGTCTATTAGTAGAAGCAGTCACAAAGTCCCACTTGGGCTCGAGGGGAAGGGGCATTGCCCGATGATGGGGGAGTGGCATGGTCTGGAAGAGCAAGTGGTACTAAAGATATTCTTGCAGCATTTTTGGGAAATACAGTCTACCACACCACCTATGTCGGTGCCTTTAGATAATATACTGTTTAATTTTGCATCTTTTAAACTTTACAGAAATATTTATACTAAATATAGTCTTCTACAACTTTGTTCCCCCAACATATGAGAGTCATTTATATTATTAGAAGTTTATTCATTTTTAGAACTATGTGATATTTTATTGCAGCCATTTATCCAACCAAATTGCCGTCAATTTGGTTGTCCGCTCTTCTGTTGGGCAGTTACGTTGTTTCCGGCGCCCATGTTCTGGGGGTCATGTTTATTATGCCTTTCCCCATGCTCACAGTGCTGCCGTGACCATTCTCAGAGCACTCGGTTGGTGACATGAGCCTTGAGCAGCGGTCCTCTGCCGGGGGCTGAGCAATGAAGACGAAGTCACCAGTGCACGCACTCCCGGGTACAGGCATTTCGCCGAAGCATTTTACACCAAGGGAGAGGCCCCACTGATCCAGCAAGTGTCCCAGACATTTTTGGTTTTCATGACTGGGGTAGGGACTGTGCTACTGACATCCAGGGGGAGAGGCCAGGGATGCTGTAAACATCCTGCAACACACAGGACAGCCCGTAACAACAAAGACGTATCTGGCCCAAGCTGCCAGTCGTGCTGCGGTCGGGAAACCTTAGCTTAGGGCATACAGGCAGGAGTAGAATTCCTAGGTGATAGGGTATGTGTGGTTTCAGGGCTACTTCAGGGCACTAAATAGTTTCCCAAGTGGCTGAGCCAGTGTGTGTTCCCAGAGTGGGATGCTCCAAATTCTTTGATAGTCTGCCTTCTTAGTTTTTATTAATTTGTTTTCTTCTTTCTGAAATATGTGTTTATGTGTTTTGCCTTTTTAAAAATAGAATTTTTAAAATGTGTAGGAGTTCTTTATGTGTTTAGGATATTAATTCTCTGTTGGTTGTGTATGTTACAAATATCTCTCCCCAGTTGGTAATTTGTCTTCTCACTTTATCATAGTTCTTTTAATCAACAGGAGTTCTTAAAATTTTTATGTGGTTGATTTTATTAATCTTATACTAGCCTAATTTGTAGTTTGTAATTTGGGGTTATTATTTAAGAAAACCTGTCCACCGGCCAAGATGGAGGTGTAGGCAGACACACTGTGCCTCCTCTCACAACCAAAATTAAGGACAACAAATATTTAGAAACAAGAAAACAACCAGAACTTATAGAAAACTGAACTGTACTGAAGTCCAACAACCATTCATCCAGACCGGTAAGAGGGGCGGAGTCGCGGCAGGAGAAAGTGGAGGTGCGGACCCAGGAACGCAAGCAGCAGCTGCTGGCAGTTCCCAGGTGCACAGGTGGTGGCTGGCGGTCCCCGGGCCTACAGGCAGCAGCTGGCGGACCCGGGGCACAGGGGGGCAGCTGTGCAGATCCGGTGAGGCCGCACAAGGCGGCTGGCTGACTGACCAGGTGGTCTCACATTCGAGCGCGCAGACGGTCCAGGCGGAGGGGAAGTGGCGGAGGGGACTGAATCCGGGAGAGAGCGGAGCAGGCGCCATTGCTCCCTCTCAGGCCCCACCCCCACATACAGCGTCACAACCCAGCGACTGGGCTGCCCCGCACTGGGGAGCACCAGAGGCTCCACTCTTCACTACGTAACAGCACGCTCACGTGCGCAGATAATCCAGGTGAAGGGGAAGCAGTGGAAAGGGCCGGAGTCCAGGAGAGAGCGGAGCAGGCGCCATTGCTCCTTCTCAGACCCCGCCCCCACCTATAGCGTCACAACCCAGCGACTGGGCTGCCCCACCCTGAGGAACACCTAAAGCTCCACCCCCTCACTACGTAATAGCCGCGACCAGACTAAAACCAAAACAACAACAACAAAAAAACCCCACCAAAAATGGCTCAAACCGGAAAACAAATAAAAGCCCCAGAGCCAATTCCTCTAAGCAGTGAAGAGATAGCCAACCTGTCAGATGCACAGTTTAAAGCACTGGTCATCAAAATGCTCACAGAATTAGTTGATTTTGCTCACAAACTAGATGAAAAAATGCAGGCTACAATCCGTGAAATGAAGGAAGACGCATGGGGAACTGATAGAGATGGAAGGAAAACTGGGACTCAAATCAATGGAGTGGACCAGAAGGAAGAAACTAACAACCAAACAGAAAACGAGGAAGAAACAAGAATTCAAAAAAATGAGGAGAGGCTTAGGAACCTCCGGGACATGGTTAAACGTCCCAACATCCGAATTATAGGGGTCCCAGAAGGGGAAGAAGAAGAGCAACAAGTAGAAAACTTATTTGAACAAATAATAAAGGAGAACTTCTCCAATCTGGCAAAGGAAATAGACTACCAGGACGTCCAGGAAGCTCAGAGAGTCCCAAAGAAGTTGGACCCAAGGAGAAACGCACCAAGGCACATCGTAATTACATTAGCCAAGATTAAAATGAAGCAGAGAATTCTAGAAGTAGCAAGGGATAAGGGGACAGTCAGCTACAAAGGAGTTCCCATCAGACTGTCAGCTGATTTCTCAAAAGAGACCTTCCAGGCAAGAAGGGGCTGGAAAGAAATATTTGAAATCTTGAAAAGCAGGGACCTACATCCAAGATTGCTCTATCCAGCAAAGCTGTCATTTAGAATGGAAGGGAAGATAAAGTGCTTCTCAGATAAGGTCAAGTTCAAGGAGTTCATCATCACCAAGCCCTTATTATATGAAATGTTAAAGGGACTTATCTAAGAAAAAGAAGATAAAACTATGACAGTGAAAAGACAACAAACTCATAGCTATCAAGAACCACACCTAAAACAAAAGCAAACTAAGCAAACAGCTAGAACAGGAACAGAACCACAGAAATGGAGATCATATGGAGGGTTAGCAACAGGGGTGTGGGAGGAGGAGAGAGGGGGAAAAGGTACAGAGAATGAGTAGCATAGATAATGGGAAAAAAATAGACAGGGGGAGGGCAAGAATAGTGTGGGAAATGTAGAAGCTAAAGAACTTATGACACATGGACATGAACTAAAGGGGGGGAATGTGGGTGGGAGGGGGTGTGCAGGGTAGAGGGGAATGATAGGGGAGAAATGGGACAACTGTAATAGCATAATCAATAAAATATATTAAAAAAAAAAAAAGAAGAAAGAAAACCTGTCCAGCCCTGGGGTTCTCACCGCCTCCCGAACCTGGCAGACTATTGGACTCTCATCCCTTCCAGGTGGTGAGACCTGGGGCTCTCTTGCTCACCCCACAGGTAGCTGTCCCTCCTCATCTTCTGCCATGATTGCCTGGTCCTCATGGGTCCTGGACTTCAGCCTTGATTTCCTGATGGACTGCACTTTTTCTGCCAAGACTGGGCTCTTTCCATGATCTCTCTACCCCTCTTTACCCAGGACCTGACCCTGCTATCTGGGTCCTGGCCTCAAAATGAGCTGACTTCTTGCCTGGGCCAGGTGGCTCAGTTGGTTGGAGTGTCGTCTCATGCACCAGAGTATTGCTGGTTTGATTCCTGGTTGGAGCACATACCTAGGTTGTGGGTTCGATCCCCAGTCAGGTGGGTATGGGAGGCAACTGATTGATGTTTCTCTTTCACATGGGTGTTTCTCTCTTTCTCCCTTCCTCTCTCTAAAATCAATAAATATATCTCCAGGTGAGGATTTTTAAAAAATGGACCAACTTCTCTGGAAAAGCAGTGCCCAGCAGTGTCAGCACTACTGAAAATGCCCCTTAGATATTAGGTTTGCCAGCACAGTGCCCCAGTTTTCCACAGTACTGGTATAGTTTCATCTAGACCCACTGAGACACTCTTCCCTAGGGCCTTGGGACAGCTGTAGGGGAGAGCAATAATGGAGTAGAGCTGAAAATGCCAAGTGGTGCCCAGGACATTGCTGCTCACAAGAGGGGAGCTCCAAAATGAGCCTATCTACTCTGACCATGACCTTCAAGCCAGGCCTGCCTGCCCAGTGACTTTCAAAGCTGACCACAGTTGAAGGACAGCCTTGGAGCTCTCTGCTTCATCCAGGGCAGCCGAGCCAGACTTAACTTTGTTTCCCTTCCCTTCCCTTTCAGCTATGCCCATGTCCCAGCCTTTGGTGCCTCTTCCTCCTGGGCCCCATCGTCCTTAAACTTCACATTGGTCTGGCTTTTTCTGGCTTTGATTTCCTATACCCCTTACCTTGTAAGGGGTTTGAGTGAAACTCACCTTTTGCTTCCAACAGTTCCTGTCTGCCCCAGGAAAGGCACCTTATCTTGGCTCCAGTTCCTGTGACTCAGACCAGCGGGTTTGGGTAAAGTTAAAGATAGATGTTTCCAGGTATCCAGCCTGAACAACTGCCAAGCCAAGCAGAAGATAAATCTTAATGTGGGGAATGAAGAGAAGGTGGAAACAAGAGTCAAGCAGCCAAGCAGTAGGAAGATAGAGGAGAATGGATAGGTAGAGTGTGGTAACTTGAGATCCGGAAATGGACATGATGGGGAGCGAGCAGGGGGGGCATGCTCGCACACCCGTTAAGAGCCCAGTCTTTGGTGAGGACTCTCCTAATCTTCCTGGTTGTGTGATCTCAGGCAGATTGTCCTCCCAGAGCCCTCTTTTCATCATCTGTCAAGTGGGGGTGGCATAATAAATTGCACGATTGTTATGAAGAGTAAATGGTAATAAATATGTGAAGTGTTTTCATAGTATTTGGCACAGAATAAGTGTTCCAAACCGCAGCTGTTATCACCATTAGTCCATGAACAGAATGCCAGCTGCTGGGGTTTTTTCTATGGATGTGTTGGCACAGACCAGGGGTCAGTAAACCGTGGCCTATGGGACACATCCAACTTACTGACTGTTGCTGTATGACCCATGAGATAAGAATGGTCTTTACACTTGTACATGGTTCACCAAAAGTAAAAAACATTTCGTGATGGATGAAAATGAAATAAAATTCAAATTTCAGAGTCCATAAATAAAGTTTTACTAGAATATAGCCATGCTATTTGTTTTGTACTATCTTACTTCCTACCTTTTTATAGAATGTTTGCTGACCCCTGGTGTAACCAAACAAACTGGGGCCCGTGTGTGGCACCTTGCTGCATGACCCAACAATTAGTGTGGGAGGAAACAGGTTTTTATTTACAAGATTCCACCCTCAGGGGGACTGGGAGCACTCTTGCTCAGAGCCCTGTTCTCCCACAAGACCCAGCACTTCCCTTGCTCCCCAGCAGGCTATCAGCCAAAATCATGCCCCAAAGCTCCCCATGTCCTTATCTGTTCTTAAGTTGGCTGTGCAAACAGTTCTCCATTCCCTCTGGAAGGCACACTTGTGGGTTTCAGAATCGCCATCCTCTCGCAGCAGCTCTCTCCTTCAGGATCTGGGGTACATTGTCCTCAGCCTGTGTGTAGTAGTCCAGGAAACATGGGCTGTGTTACACTGAATCATGGTGAAGTCCAGGGAGACACAGGTCCCAAGAGAGTGGTCTCTCTGTATGTCCTTCAGAGAAGCAAAAGTCAGTATTCCTGGTCAGAGGTCAGCATTCTCAGCACCTCCCACTAGTCTGCTTGGTTAGGCAGGTCGCTACAATTCCCAGCTCCATCAGCTTTGCTGGCATCTTCTTCAAGCAGGCTTCCCAGTGGGTCTCCTCTTTCTTACTCCAGCTCCTTCCTCACCACAGACCACGTGCCTCCTTCCTTACTACTCCAGGTTGCATGGCGGAAACCTGACTACAAAGTGCACAGCTGCTTGCTGTTTCCTCTCTCAGATCTCATGGCCAAGTCCCTCACTGCTCCTTCCAGCATGGCTGCCTCCTTCAGATAAGCAGGAGTAGCTCCTTTCTCCCTACAGACAGCATGCCAGAATCTCTCTTCCTCACTAGCCTGCCCTTTAAATGCTGACCCAGAGTTTCCTATGTGACCTCATATCTTATCCCTCCTACAATGAGCTACTTTTGCCGGTTCCTTGTATCTTTTACCTGCTTTCAGCTGCCATCTTTAGTCAGGGCAGGAGTACCTGGTGATGCAGGAGCCTCTGCCTCCCTGCCTCTCACACAGGTGCTGTATAAACTCTCCGGGTATGGCTACTTCGGGAGTCACCGAATGCTCTTAGAGGTATGTCCACCTTTTGCCCAGGGCAGCAGCACAACTATTAACTTGCTTTTTGTTGTGCCAAGTATCTCAAGTTCTGTATCATTCACTTCCCCCATCCCCCAACCTTGGGCTGTTGGGAATATTTTTGGAGACTTCTCCTCTGCACCCTGTTATACTAGCATAGACCAAGCAGACCAGAGGCAAATGATTTAGTCAGCTGAACCTTGCAGAACTGGACTATCTCCTCCACTCACAGCTCTACAGTCAATATATCTCTTTCTCAGAGATTGCTTGGTTACCTTTCTCTGCCCACCAGTCGTCCCCTGGTGCTCCAGAGTACCTTTTGGTCAAGCCAGCCTCATATGACTCAATGTACTCACGTCGATATTTCTGGACAGTGAGGCCAAGTCATTGTAAGATCATACAGGGGAGCCAGGACAGGGCTGTTTTAAGATTAAAATTAAATAAAATATGCAGACATGCTCTATAAATGCTATGGATATTATTATTCAGCAAATAATGGTTAAGTGATACTCAGTAAGGTTCCCATATGTTTTGTTCTTTCTGTTTAACAATGTGTGTGTGGTCATCTCCTTTAAACCAACATGTCTTATTAACCAGAATGCTCTCATTTCTGACCAGACCACGTAAGTTTTTAAACCAAATGAAATCATCCATAAAGTATGTCAAACCTACCCTCAAAATGTGGTTTGAGCTCCCAGCTCTGTTTCTAGGGGAAGTCCTGGCTCCTGCCATCTTTTTATGCTTCCTCTTTGCTCCCTGTTGATCTGTCTCCATTTCCCCCAGTCTCTGTGCTTAGACCGCTGATTGCTGTAGGTGGTGGAGTAGAGAGCACATAAAAGTCACTGCATTTGAAAAAGCCAGGGAATTGGGAGGCCAGGGTTTTAAGAGAATCATCAGCTGGATTTTGACATTTCCCAAGGTAATGGTAAGTGCTGCAGTAGCAAGAATACTAAGAACGAGTTCTTCAATAACTGTTATGGGAAACCAGTGTTTAGTAGGGAACATCAATAAGAAAAGCAGAGAGGAGAAGAGGTGGATGGCATGAGAATTAAAAGATGACTTTACAAAGCAGGGGACAAGCAAAGTGCCAGGAGAAGTGGGACAATGCTGGTCCCAGTATGCCCTCTGGGTCCCCACAGGACATGGGAAGATGAGCAGTCTTCCCTGGAGAAGGTGGTAAAGGACGGAAGGAGAGAGGAGCAGTGGGGAGAAAAGGCTGAAGTTTGGGTTGTTGTTTACCTCACGTGGGGCCCCAGAGGGCATCCTGGGGAAGGGCAGTGGGAAATTCCGGGAGTAGTGGGGGATGAGGTCAGTGGGGGGACAGTGTGAACAATGCAGGGTTGAGGGTAAGAAGACATGTCCTGAGGGGTTTGCATTTTTGGTGGAGACCAAGAGCAACAGGAACCTGAGTCACCCAAGGATTAGCTGGCCCCAAATTCCAGATGAAACACTGGGGTGAGGTTGTTCCTGTCCAGGGGCCAGGGGAGGGCGGGTGTAAGAGTGAGAAGCCTGATGCCCACTGCGAGGGCAGGAGGTGGATGTTGCAGCTGCTGTGAGCCATTCCCTTGTGTAAAAAATGCTTTAATAAAGTGCCTGCACCCAGGAGTACATGCGTTGGTGACTTTGTACTCATTTCCTGGACAAGTTAAATACTGTGCAGTTACTTAAAAGCGGAAGAAGAGGCTCAGGTTTCTGACAACGTTCTGTCAACGTGACTCACACTGCTCTGGAACGCTCTTCCTCAGGTATCTGAGAGGCTCACTTTTTTCCTTCACCCAGGTTTTTCTCAGACAGGCCTCCTCTGACCCCTGTCCCTAAAACAACCTTTCTCATTACTTGCTACCATCTCGCCCTGCTTTATTTTCCTTCATTCCACTTATGTTTACCTGAATGTAAGCACACTGAGGTCAGGGACTTCCTTGGGTTCTCTGCCCTATTCCCCAATACCTAGAGCAGGGCCTGACAGAGCAGACCGCTCAGGAAGTGTTTGTGACACACGTGGACACGTGGACACGTGGAAGTGTTTGAGGAACACGTGGGCACATGGATTGATGGATGCAGATGGTGAGCACAGGCAGACTTGGCCGCTGGCCATTCACATGGCCCTCAGGGATATCATCTCTCATTAGAAGCTGTTGCTCTGTGAACGATCCTGTTAGCCCTTGGGCAGTCAGTCTCTCTTCACTGTGCCTCCTAGAGCAAAAGTGAGTTGCCTAAAATTCAATGCCTACACCATCTCAAAATTTTATACAATTAAATCTGATTGCTACAAACTCAGCTGCCTGCTTCAACCACTCCCTGCCCCCATCTTGCCCTTCTTACTGCTTTTTCTGATATTGGCCAAAATCTCAGAACCTGAGACTAGAGTCGGAAAACAGGGACCCTCCCGTGACCCCATACCAAGACTTGAGGTTTTTAATAATGAAGATAGTCAGACATCCTCTTTCCCCGAAAGCCCAGAGACTGTGGGAGGATTGATAATTAAACATATGATTATATGATAGTATGATAAGGACAACAGCAGGGAAGGAGCTACCTACAGAAAGGCTTCCCTTGAGGCCCTGACCGATGTGGCTCAGTTGGTTGAATGTTGTCCCACAAAGTGCAAGGTCACCAGTTCGATTCCCAGTCAGGGCACATGTCTAGGTTGTGTGCTTACAAGAGGCAAGCTGTTTTTCTTGTTCTCTTTCTCCCTCTCTTCCCCTCTCTCTTAAAAAAATGTTTTTTAAGACAGGCTTCCCTTGGAATGATATCTGAATATTAAGCTGAAGGCTGGAAGGATGGGTAGGATTTAACTAAGCAAAGAAGGGTTGGATAAAATACTTATTAGGGAAGTTCCCTGAGACTAGAGAAGGAGCTGAGTGCAGGAAACCGAGCAGGGGATGGGAACAGTGAGTAAAGCTAGAGACTAACAGACTAGGATGTCTGCTCCAACACTGCTTAGCGGTGTGACCCGAGACAAGTTAATTAGCCCATTTGAGGATCAGTCACCTTATTGTGAAAGAGAGTGTAGTAGTATCTAGTGTAGCTTTAAGAAGTAATATAGGTAAAATGCTTAGCTAAGGGCCTGCCACCCAGTAAATATTGTCTGTTATACTCTTGTCCTAGCCAGTACTAACACAGTGCCCAGCACACAGTAGGTGCTCAACAGAAGTGTGAATGCACTTCAGGATCCTAAAGGTCGCAGTTCTCTCCCCAGCCACCCAGTTCTTTACCACCAAGAAACCCACGTCTCTTGCTAGAGGTTCAATCCTTTCCTGGGTCTCAACCCAGAGAGCCTGTCTGCTCCCTTCCAGGCAGGTCAGCCCCCTGGAACTTTTCCCACCACAGGCCATCTGACTTGCCGCTTTTGGGGAGCAGCAAAAGTCCTTCAAGAAGCTGTAAAACTGAAAGGCCAGGTCGTCTCTGAGCAGACTTCATCAGCTGGAGTCCAGATCTGGATGTGGGATAAGAAGGGTGAGAGATGCTATGGGATATTTCTTCTGGTGGTGAGAGCAGCCCCAGAACCCAAGTCAATCCAGGCTCTCTCCAGAGATCTGGTGCTTCCGCAGTTCTGTTTTGTGGTTTAATTCAGGCTCAGATGAGCCATACTTTATGTACAGTAATTTATGGGTCCCCTAGCAACAGCACCATTACTTTTTTCCTGAACTTTTCTAAGAAAAAATTAAATCTACAGAAAAGTTGAAGGTTCATAAATACAATGAATATGCATAACCCTTCACCTAGATTCATGAACTGCATTTTGCCACCTTTGCATGCGTTCTCTCATTTCTTCTCACTGAGTAATTTCTTGTGTTGACAGCAAGTTACACACCTGTTGACACCACCTGAAATCTTCACACCTGTCACCTGAGAGTGAAGACATGCTGTGACATGGCCACAACCCCATCATCACTCTTAGGAAAAGTCATAATTCAACGTCATCTAAGATTTAGTTCATATTTAAATTTTACACTTGTCCCTAAAACATCTTTTTCAACCCAAGATGCAATTAAGGTGCATACTTTACATTTGGTGTTTTGTCTTTGTCTATTTAACCCTGATGGAATCCCTTATCTTCCTTTGTTTTTCATGACATCCATTTGGTTTTGGTCTCAGAGAATGTTCTGTATTCAAAGTCTGTCTGACTGTTGTTCTCATAGTATTTTCCAGCCAACCATTATTTTTTTAAAATTATTTGTTTCATTAAAAAATAATACTAGGACCTGGCTGGTGTGGCTCAGTGGATTGAGCACTGGCCTGTGAACCAAAGGATTGCTGGTTCGATTCCCAGTCAGGGCATATGCCTGCGTTACAGGCCAGGTCCCTAGCAGGGGGCACACAAGAGGCAACTGCACACCGATGTTTCTCTCCCTTTCCTTCTCCCACCCTTCCCCTCTGTCTAAAAATAAATAAATAAAATCTTAAAAAAATACTAGTATGTGCATAGTAAAACAATTTTAGGACTCTAGAAAGATCTAGAATATAAAGTAAAATTCCCTATTTTCTTCTGCCCACCAGGCCTTTGTCCTGAAGTAGACATTGGTAGCAGTTAGTAGTGTATCTCTCTAGAAAAATAAGTGCCTTTACTTGCATATGTAGCTATATGTGGATCTGTTTTACACCATCTAGCTCCTTTTCAAGCTTATACCCATGTGATTCGATTACAACCATTATTTTCCACCTTGTTTTTTAACTTAATTTATCTTAAGTAATGTAATACACTCAGAGTCTTTTTATCTTTTAAACATCTGTACAGTCTCCCAGTATATGGACGTACCATAATTTGAGCCATCTTCTATTGATTGACATTTAGGTTATTGACAGGTTTTCTTTTTTTCTATTACAAATGATGTTGCAGTAAACATCCTTGGACATATACATGCCATATCTTTGTCATATGGTAAACTCATATAGGACAAGTGGCTGGGCTATAGGATGTTTGCATCTAAAACTTGGGCAGCTCATGGCTTTATCACTTTCATGGTCCCCAGGGGGAGTTGGGCTGCAGTGCCAGACACAGAATCTTTTCTGAGTAGCATCCAACCAACCACGACAGAACACCCAACTGTAATACCCATGAAAACTACAGCAACCCCATGAATGGGATATATATCCCAAAAGTAGGTTTACAGTTGTGCATACATGAAACACAGAGTTTACTCTTGTATTATTTATTATTTTTTCTTACATATATTTTTCCATACAAACAACTGTAAACCTTCTTTGCCTACACCTCTGTGCGCACGTGTGTGTGAAATGCTAAGTCCAAGAAGTTTCAAAGACCCAATTGTATTCACATGCGTTTTTTGGAAATGGGTGCGAGAATTGGATGAAGCATCTACTTTTTAAAATTTTTTATTTTATTGCATTTTCCTATTACCATTTAGTCCCCTTACACCCTCCTCTTCCCTCCCCGATGCAGTCACCACCTCGTCATCTGGGGCCAGGAGTCCTTTTTCATCTTTGCTCCATCATCCACCCCTACCCTCCCTGCTTAGCGGTCATCATGCTCTCCATCCATGAGTCTGTCTCCATTTTCCTTGTTAGTTCAGTTTGTTCATTAGATTCCACATATGAGTGAAAGTATATGGTAGTCATCTTTCTCTGACTGGCTTACTTCACTTAGCATAGTGTTCTCCAGGTCCATCCATGCTGTCGCAAAGGGTACAGTTTTCTGTGTAGTAGCCCCGTTATCACAGGGGATATAGTCCAAAACCCCAAGTAGATGCCCAAAACCATGGAAGTACTGACCACTATATATAATTTTTTATATACACACACATACCTACTATAAAGTTTAATTTATAAATTGGGCACAGTAAGAAATTATCAACAATGACTAATAATAAGTTGAAGCAATTTACAACTGTTCTGTGGCATATCTGAATGGCCAGCATCACCGCTGTTGTGCTTTGCAGCCACCGTTAAGTGACATAAGGGCGGCTTTCACACAGCACTGCAACGGCGTGTCAGTTGCTCTGATGACGGCAAAGACTACTTAGTGACAAATGGGTGGGTAGCCTATACATTGTGGATGCTCTGGACAAAGGGACGATTCCTGTCCTGGGTGGGACAGAGCAGGATGGTGCCAGAGTTCATCATGCTATTCAGAATGCCCTGCAATCTAAAACGTATGCAGTGTTTACCTCTGGAATTTTTCATTTGATATTTTTGGACTGCGGTTGACCATGGGTAAATTGAAGCTGCAGGAAAACAAAGCACAGATAAGTGCGGGGGCGGGGGGCACTGTATTGCTTTAAGAGTTAGAGGATGAACATTCTTGAAATAAGAATACTGAAACAATGAACTGGAAACATGGAAGGGTTGATGAGGAGAGCCTGGGGACATAGATAAATAATATGACTACTGAGAAAGAAACAGTTTCTTATGTCTACGTATAGTTCTGACCTCCAGTCAGAGCAGAGGGATCAGTAACTCCCATAACTAGACCTTGTCTAGTTGTTAGCAATACTGTATGAGAAGAAAACTAGCCAGTTAGTAGAGGGAGGGCTCAAGAAATAAATTTCTGTGATCTTATTTACTCATCTCCATGTAACATATAAGTTCTTCAGGGTATTGTCACACCTTTTCAAATCAGTAAATTAATTTTATACAAGGCAACATTCTATCTATATCCTAGCATAGAGTGCTCTAAGATAGGTTAAGGGGCCCTGGCCAGATAGCTCAGTTGGTTAGAGTGCCATCTCGATACGCTGAGGCTACAGCTGAGGCTGTGGGTTCAATCCCCAGTCAGGGCCACATACGATAATCAACTGGTAAGTGCATAAGTAGGTAGAACAACACATTGATGTTTCTCTGTCTCTTCCTTCCGCAATCTCTCCATAAATCAATAAATAAAAATTTTACAAAAGATATACCAGTAAGGGAGAAAAAGCAAGATGAATTAAAGCATATAGTTACTATAATTTATCTAAGAAAATATATTCATTGCTTATTTTTAAAAATAAAATAAGTAAATACAATCTTTAAGAATTATTTTAAAAAAGAAAATAAATAATTACAATTACAATAAAACACTACTACACGCCCACCAGAATGGCTAAAATTAAAAAGACCAAATAGAACACCAACTGTTGGCAAAGATGTGGCTCAGTAGTTATGCGCTTGGCTTGTAAATGCAGCCCTCTAATGTCTGCCTGTGTGGTCACGTGGCCATCTTCTCCCGGAGTCTATCAGTGTTCAAATGTTCCTGCTTTTATAAAGCTGAGTCAGGGTGGGCCTCATTTTAACCTGATTACTTCCATGGGTATGGAGGTTAGGACTGCAACATACCTTTTGGTGGGACACAATCCAACCTATAGTAATCATTAAGGGCAGTCAGTATCATAGAGACACTGGACATTATATATTATTGCCAAAGAAATAGAACCAAAGCAGACCAAGTCTAGATCTAACGACCAATTTACAGGAATCAGAAGGGAGAGAAGAGCATGCTAAAAACAACCTAAGCATATAATCGGCAAAGTCCAGAATGTGGGATAGTTTGCAGGACACATGACTTGGGTTCTTCAACAAATAACTTGCAAGGAAAAAACAGAGGGAGAGAAACCTATAAGTCAGTGGTCCCTAACCTTTTTGGCATCGGGCACAGGTTTTATGCAAGACAATTTTCCACCGATGAGGAGTGGGGGGATGATTCACGTGCGTTACAGTTTAACTCACCTTCTGCTGTGTGGCGTGATTCCTAACAGGGCCAGCACGGGTCCTCGGCCCGGAGGCTTGGGGACCCCTGCTATAAATCATGATGAATGAATAGACCTAGCAACCAAATCCGATGTATAGATCTTATATGGAAATTTAAATAGGTACTAGATATTTGATGATGTAAAGGAAGTATTGATAATTTTTTAAAAAACATATTTTGGTATGGTGGTAGTATTTAAAAAAGAGAGTTCTTAACTTTTGTTGGAATACGCACCCTCACATGAAATGAACTGATGTCTGGAAGGTGGAAGGAGAGGGAAGATGGGTTAGGTACGAAACACAGTCAGTCATGTTGATTAACGAAGCATGGTATTGACTACCTGGGGGTTCATTATACCAGTTTATATGCTGAAATTTTCTGGCATATAAAATTATAAAAATTAAAAGTGCAGTGTGTTAATTCAGTGCTCCTCAACCTGGGGCTGTGTCAGACCCCACCTTCTAAAGACATCTCCCGGCCGGACTCCCTGACCTCTGCTGGCGGGCATACTTTTGGAGGGTACCGAGCGTGTTCTTTTCAGAAGTGTCTACCGCAGCTTGATTGCTGACGGAGAAATTTTGTTGGTTGGAAGCTCCTGCCTAGTTGATAAAAATATTTTTCATTAGGACAGAAAGGAATTTTTTAAAACCCTTTTTATTATAAAAGTACCGTGTACATAAAATACACAGGGTAAAAAGAAATCCAAAACAGTGCCCAGAAAGTAAGATCGCTCCTCCCACACCAGTCCCCTGTCCCCAGAGTCTGTGTGTTCCCATTTTCTTGTGAATCACTCTATTTTTCTAGGCATATACAAACGCAAATTTAGACCTTACTGCAAATAGTATCTGCAGCTTGCTTCTTTTTTTTTTTTTTAACCCAGCAGTGTATCTTACAGACCTCCTTGTAGCAGCAAATACAAATCCTCTTTTTTTTATTTCACTATAGGAAAATACCATGATTTATTTCAGCCCCCAACAGCCAAGCATTTTCTCCCAGTTATATCATCTGTAAGGTAATGTTTCAACACACCTTGTCCACACATAGGAAAGGAATTTTGTTGAAAGTTCTATCTCCTAAGAAAACCCTCCTCCATTCCCCTCCCTCCCCGGGACAGGAAGCACCCTGGGGTGTGAGACGATCCTGCTGTGCACCGCCCCCCCACCCACCCCCCTCAACCTGGCAGCCAGCGAGCGCGAGGCTGGGCAGTCAGGCGCGTACCTGGCGCCCGCAGGGCGGCGGACCAAGCGGACAGCGGCCCAGCGGAGGGTGGCGTGTGCGCTCCGGGTCCCCTGTGTCAGACACCCCAGCGGGGGATAGGTAAAACATCTGGCACCAAGTCATTAGGTAAGTCTGCTGGCTTTGAGGGAGTCTGGGGCTGGGGGGGCGTTAAACTCAATTCTGTTCCCCTGGATGCAGCAGTTGTTTAGTTGGTGGTAGGTTTAATTTAAAGTTAAGGCGCTGAGATGCTCATGCGGCGGAAGCCTCTGGTGACCACCAGCGGCTCGGTGTCTCGCGCTGTCTCTGAAAGGCGGCGTGCTGAATGGGTTGGCAGAAAAAGCTTTTCTTTTAGTTCATTCCCTTTTTAAAAGGGCGGTTTGTCTTTAATCCTCTGGAAGCCCTCTGTGTCAGCGACGCTTTCCTTTCCTGCGCTGGGGGACCCCATGTGGGCATCTCTTGCCAGAAATGGGAATTTCCTGGCCAGGAAGAGAGGCAATTTGAGTAACCCCTACATGGACAAATACTTCTCACTTCGACAAAGCTTTTCAGGTGTCATTGAAGATGTGTGAGAAACCAGATAGAAAGCTATAGAGAATGCTCTTTAAAAAAGTATTCTCCAGTTGGTGGCTTTAGTGAAGCTCTTGCCACCTGATCACCTGAAGTGAGTCAGTTAGGGTCATGGCTTTACATAGAAGAGTTTTGTTGGACCACAGGGAAGAGACTGGGGAGGTGGTTGTAGTCTCAGGCATCCTTTCCAGCTTGGACAATGAGTATCAGGGCTCGGAGCAAAATGCACATGAATTGATTTGTTTCTCCTTGTAAAAAGATAAAATGCTTAGGGTGCTGTTATTTGAAGAGCAGAAAAAGGTTTATTTACATAGCCTCTCCCTGAAGAGTGTATTTGTGGAGTGGCTCCTTACTGCTCTTAACTCCCTTTGTAAAATTTGGCCAATCGATAGTTATGAGAAGACAAGGACATGCTTACTTTGAAAGGATCAATGAAGTTCTTGTTCATCTGACAAGTCTGGTGTTTCCATGTGGGACTTGCCCTAAGGACAGAGGGTACTATGAAAGCATCGCACTGGTGGGACTCGAGATGGGGATCCTCGGAATGGGGGAGTGGGTGGTGGGGAGAGGGCTGAATCTTGGGCAATGGTGGTGGTCCTCTGAGCGCACCACAGAAGATGCAGGATGAGTTGGTTGGAAGTAAAGGGCTGTTCTGCAAAACAAAACAAAAAACATTTGGTATCAAGGAAAAATGAAGGAAAGAGCTAATGCAGCGTTGTGTCGGGGTGGGTGAGCAGACTGACCTGGGGAGCGCTGTTCACCCCAGCCACGGGGCTCCAGATTCAGGTCACTGCTGATCATCGCCGGGACTGAGGGCTGGGGCTTTCGTGAGCAGCACCCAGGGGAAACCAGTCACTGGGTTTCGTGGGGCTATGGAAAAAAGTTCCATCCAGAGACCAAGTGCAGTAGGTCCCAGCTGAGAAGGACCCTGATTATCTGTCACCCAGGGAAGCTTTTTGTTTGCTGACTCCTCCCCTTTCTCTCCCCGGCCCACCTGCAGGGTGTCCTGTTTCTCCTCTCCTGTCCAGGCTCCCGGAACAGCTTTTACGTTCTGAACTAGTTCAGTGCCATAGAGAAGCTTTCATTAAGCATTCAGTATTAGCCTGTAATATTTTTCACCCTATGACATTTTCTCAAGCCTTCTGACATTGTTAAGTGCCTCAGTGATTGGGTTTGAACAACTGTGACCTTCAGCTGCCTGAAGCTATGTAATGTCATCCTTGTTGATTGTACATTCAGACTCGGGGATTTTTTCAGTCAACAGGAGGAAATACTAGATAGGGGTTTAGGGTCTTCCCTTCCTGCCTTTGGGCTCTGTACACTAAGACCTGTTCTCACAGGTAAGCTGCTTCTCCCCAATCTTAATTCTAGTTCCTCTAAACAGATCAATTTCCTAAATAGTCGGAACAGCAGGGTGCCTGGTTTAGGAGTCAGAAAACCTGGTTCAGTGTGGCTTCCACCACCGACTACCCCTGGGCTCTCTGGCAACTCCTTTAGTACAACGTTTCCCCTAAGTAAAAAGGAAGGGGTCAAATCAAGATGCAAAGATACGAAACGAAGGGCTGAGACTGACAAGATAACATTTGAAACAAGATTAAAGTTAAAGCAATTCAATTTAAAACGGGTAGGGAACTAACATTGCTATTCCTGCAGAAAAGGTTCACTGGGCCTTAATGTGAGTCCAGGAGGACCTGTGGCCCCAGCATAGCTCACAATTGCGGGCAGTGTGGATAGATGCTCAGTCTCCAGGTCAGAAAGGTTAGAGCCCTGCCTTGCTCTGTTTCCATCTGGCTAAGGCATCTCCTCCCTCCAGTCTCACATCTGCCTCCAATCCTTTGTCCAACTTGCAATCAGAGTGATTGTTTTTAAAGTCAAATTCGATTGTATCATTCTCCTCCTTACAAGCCTTCAGCAGCTCCCTACGGCTCTCAGAATAGTTTTGTACAGTGTCTGTCATGATCTGGTTCCTCTGCAGCCTGTCTCTTGTGCTCCACTGACCCCCAACCCTGACTCGAGTAGTTGCAAGCACAGGCAGTTCCTAGGACTGGTCCTTCTCCTTCCTCCTCTAGAGAGCGTCTCCAGCACTCATGCACGCAGGGGTGCGAGTGTGCTGCCCTCCACTGTCGTTTCATCTTCCGGTCTTCTGGAGCCCCTCCACTTGCCCCGGTCCATGCACTTCCCACGCCATGTTGTGGTTGCTTGAGAGTACTCCCCACTCCCATCCCACCACAGTGACCCAGCCCCCCAAGACAGAGATGTGTGTGTGTGCGTGCGTGTGTGTGTGTGTGGCAGGGGGCGGGGTCTGTGCATTCTCAGCATCCTCCTGCTAGGCACTCAGTAAATATATACATAGAATCAGTGGAAGGCTAGAGGAACAATGGACAAACCCAAGTGCATTCAGAGAACAGTGATAAGGATGGCAAAGGCTGTGGAAACAGAGGTGAAGGGTAAATAAGTGAGGGAGCCTGACGGTTTAGCCTGGAGAAGGGCATTGGGAGAGGCACAGCAGTAACTTACCTTATGTCAAGGGCTGCCACAGGGAGGTGGGGTATGATTTACTCCAACCTCTGCAGAGGGCAGAGGTACCCTTTCTGGTAGGAGGAAGAGGGACCTGGACAATCCCAGAAGCAGCCTTGGAAAACGCTGATGTGCCATTTGCGAACATTTGGTGGAGGAAGGCTACCTTGCGGAGAAGGGATGGCTTCCTGGGGACATAAGGGGCTCCCTGGCCCTGAAGGCCCCCAGTGCCATCTCAGGAATATGGTTAGGAGGGTTCTTGTGTTGGGTGGGGTGTTCACCCCCATAACGTTGAAAGCCCTGCAGAACATGGATTCTAAGGTCTACAGGTCCCTGACCGCTCTAAAAGTCTGTGATTCTCCCAAAGGGGCCATGATGCCACACAATTTGGAACGCTGAACAGACATTCTCATTTCTGACTTCTCTTCTTTAGTGGCTTTAGTGTGTTTTACCTCTTTCAGCCACCCATGATGCCTGTCCACTTAATTGTTCCATTGGGAAGGGAAACGAGAATATGGAGAAGTTACATAACCTTCCTAGTGTTTGCAGGTCATAATAAGGAGCAGAATATTAATAGGAAACAGAACTCTCAAGTCCAAGGTATTAAATCAGATGACTCTTCCGGTCTCTGATGACATTGTGAGCCAAGTTGTCCTATGAAGTGTCACGTTTCTTCATTCCACATTTATTTTTATTTTTTTAAACATATTTTATTGATTATGCTATTACAGTTGTCCCATTTCTCCCCCATCATCCCCCCAACCCTGCACACCCTCTCCCACCCACATTCCCCCCTTTAGTTCATGTCCATGTGTCATAAGTTCTTTAGCTTCTACATTTCCCATACTATTCTTGCCCTCCCCCTGTCTATTTTCTACCCACTATCTATGCTACTCATTCTCTGTACCTTTTCCCCCCTCTCCTCCTCCCACTCCCCTGTTGCTAACCCTCCATGTGATCTCCATTTCTGTGGTTCTGTTCCTGTTCTAGCTGTTTGCTTAGTTTGCTTTTGTTTTAGGTGGAGTTCTTAATAGCTGTGAGTTTGCTGTCTTTTCGCTGTCATATTTTTGATCTTCTTTTTCTTAGATAAGACCCTTTAACATTTCATATAATAAGGGCTTGGTGATGATGAACTCCTTTAACTTGACCTTATCTGGGAAGCACTTTATCTTCCCTTCCATTCTAAATGACAGCTTTGCTGGATAGAGCAATTTTGGATGTAGGTCCCTGCTTTTCAAGATTTCAAATATTTCTTTCCAGCCCCTTCTTGCCTGGAAGGTCTCTTTTGAGAAATCAGCTGACAGTCTGATGGGAACTCCTTTGTAGCTGACTGTCCCCTTATCCCTTGCTACTTCTAGAATTCTCTGCTTCATTTTAATCTTGGCTAATGTAATTACGATGTGCCTTGGTGCGTTTCTCCTTGGGTCCAACTTCTTTGGGACTCTCTGAGCTTCCTGGACGTCCTGGTAGTCTATTTCCTTTGCCAGATTGGAGAAGTTCTCCTTTATTATTTGTTCAAATAAGTTTTCTACTTGTTGCTCTTCTTCTTCCCCTTCTGGGACCCCTATAATTCGGATGTTGGGATGTTTAACCATGTCCCGGAGGTTCCTAAGCCTCTCCTCATTTTTTTGAATTCTTGTTTCTTCCTCGTCTTCTGTTTGGTTGTTAGTTTCTTCCTTCTGGTCCACTCCATTGATTTGAGTCCCAGTTTTCCTTCCATCTCTATCAGTTCCCCATGCGTCTTCCTTCATTTCACATATTGTAGCCTGCATTTTTTCATCTAATTTTTGAGCAAAATCAACCAATTCTGTGAGCATTTTGATGACCAGTGCTTTGAACTGTGCATCTGATAGGCTGGCTATCTCTTCACGGCTTAGAGGAATTGACTCTGGGGTTTTCATTTTTTCTCCGGTTTGAGCCATTTTTGGTGGTTTTTTGTTGTTGTTGTTTGTTTGTTTTGTTTTGGTTTTAGTCTGGTCATGGCTATTATGTAGTGAGGAGTGGAGACTCAGGCGCTCCCCAGTGTGGGGCAGCCCAGTCGCTGGGTTGTGACGCTGTACGTGGGGGCGGGGTCTGAGAGGGAACAATGGCGCCTGCTCCGCTCTCTCCTGGATTCAGTCCCTTCCGCCACTTCCCCTCTGCCTGGACCGTCTGTGTGCGCGAATGCGGGACCACCTTGTCAGCCAGCCGCCTTGTGCGTCCTCACTGGGTCTGCACAGTTACCACCCCGTGCCCGGGGACTGCCAGCTGCTGCCTGTGGGCCTGGGGACCGCCAGCCGCTGCTGCTTGCGTTCCTGGGTCCGCACCTCCACTTTTTCCTGCCGCGACTCCGCCCCTCTTACCGGTCTGGATGAATGGTTGTTGGACTTCCGTACAGTTCAATTTTCTATAAGTTCTGGTTGTTTTCTTGTGTCTAAATATTTGTTGTCCTTAATTTTGGTTGTGAGAGGAGGCACAGTGTGTCCGCCTACGCCTCCATCTTGGCCAGAAGTCCTTCATTCCACATTTAAAGCTCAAAAACACAACCGTGGCCCTGGCCAGTGTGGATCAGGTGGTTGGAGCATCATCCCTTTATACTGAAAGATCACAGGTTGGATTCCTGGTCAGGGCACATACTGAGGTTTGCAGGTTCAACCCCCAATCAAGGTGTGTGCTAGAGGTAACCGATCGATGTTTCTCTCTCTCCACCCCTTCCTCTCTCTCTAGAATCAATGAATATATGCTTGGGTGAGGATTAAAAAATTAAAAAGAAAAAAGAATGCAACCATGACAGAGTGGCAACAGACATGGGTTCTGGAACTAGATTGACTGCATGCCCTCAGAAAGTCACTTAATCTTTTTCTGACTAACTCAGTTGCCTCATTTGTAAAATGAATATAGTAATGGAATTAACCTTATAGGGTTATAAGGATAAAATGGGAACACAGTACATGGATGTAGCAAGTACTTTATATTACCTAGGATCATTGGTACTGGATGGGAGAGGACAGGACTTGGGAATACAGAGAATGGATTTCTCCTTCCAATGCTAAAGGTATAGTCGCCTTCAGCTGCTCACTGCACAGCCTCTGAAGTTCCTCAGAGAACCTGGGCTGGGTATAAGATGACAACCATGGGCAAAGAGGAACAAAATGGGGGTGTGTGCACCCAGGTGGGGCTCATGTGCTGCTGTCTATGGTCCTAAAACACCTCCCCAGAAAACCGAAGGTGGTGGGGCGGTACCCATAGTCTCATGTCCTCCTCCCCATAATCCTCTGCTTATGGATAGTCTCCCCACTGAAAGAAGTTGGGTAAATTGTTGATAAACTTTTGAATCATTAGTTTCTTCTTCTCTGATGGCAGGTAGTTTCCATCCTCTGATGCGTTTACAGGAATGTTGCCAGGTTATATGCCTCCTGTATCTGCAACACCCCTGCACCTGATGCCTCTCGGAGGGACACAGGCAGAAACAGCAACATAGTGGCAACAAACTTATCTTTGACTCTGATCTTCCTCTTTGTAGAGTCACTGGAACTCTAAGCCCACTGAAGACATAGCCCACCTTCTGCCGGACAATAGCCTAGGGACCTCACGCAGGTTTTAGCGATTCATGTTTTCCTGAGGCTGTGACGCTCTCCTCTGCCTCCAGGAGGCCTGTCTCTGCCATCACTGCATCTGCCATTGCCGATGCTGCGCCTCCGTCCCACTAGTCCCCACCTGGAACAGGGCTGGCTCTCCCTACCACCTCCTCACAGCTCTTCTGTTAGGTATCTCAAAGGGTTCTCTTTCTGCTTCAACGTAGAATTTTTGTCAAGGACTTGGGATCGATTCCCAGTGGAGTTTGGGTCACAAAATAGTTAAGGCACCCTCCCACTCCACACACCCCCCACCCACTATCTTGCTCAAAAGCCTTTCTCCTTTCTTTTTTATGAGTCTGGACAGTGCAGTCCATCACTGTCTCAGGATAAAATTCAGGCCCCACCAGGCCCCTCCCCAGGGAAGACATGGAGGGCATGCTGCCTCTCTCCTCTTTCTCTGTGTCAGAGTTTTGTCTGACATCTGGCGGCTCAAATTCTCAACGCCCTCCTCAAATACCTCTCTTGGTGGCCCTCGAGGTTGGCAGAGCTCCTGAGGGGACCCTGCCAACGGGGCTCCCTCTGGGGCCCTCCCAGTCCACGGACCTGAAAGTGATCCAGGCTTTCTACGCCAGGGGAGTTCTCCAAACCTGATGTAGTGTTATTACAGGAAAGAATTAGAAAGAGTTCCCTTTTCATTGATTAACAAAGCAGAAATAAAACCGTTAATGTTGATTCGGCTCATTCAAGCTCCAAGCAGGGTTAGAGTAAATAATTGTTCAAACTTAGAAAGAAAGAAAAACACCTCTTAGAGACTGAAATTTTAAAACACCCCTTACAGATCGGAGGTTGTTTCTTATTTTCCCGAGTGGCCACACCAGTTCCTTCACAGAGCCATGTAAGCCCTTTGCCTGTTGCTCTGTCCTTTGGGGGAGTCCAAGGAAAGACGGCAGCCTGCCTTGACAGATCACAATATGACTCTCGCCGCCTGAGTTCTTATCCACCCCGCCGCACACACTCACACATCCCCATGCACACGTTTAGCCCTGAACTGTAATCACTTGTGTCCGACTTGGCTCTCAGCAGCGAATCAGGAGCCCTGGGTATGCAATACCATAAACACATTTCCCCAAGAGAGGCTTATGCAGCAATCCAGACACTCTCCTCGCTCTGCCTTTTAATTAGTTCGGGGAGTCGCAGCCGCACAGTGTGGGTGTGCTTGCCAGCTGTGCTTTTTGGGAAGTTATATGGTCTGTGCTCATTCTGTCTCCTCCCTCAGTGTTAGGAAATTATAGAGCTGGCCATCTTTGCTTGTCTTAGAAAGACAAGCTTTCTTTGCTTGTGTGCACTGACCTTACCCACAGAGCCTGGGATGCTCCAGGGCCTTTCCGGGTCAGAGCTCAAAAGCCCTTGGGGACATTCAGATCTCAGATCTTTCTGGCCTGCTGTCCTGGAGTGGGGGCAAAAGTGATTGGCCTTTGGGCTAAAAGGGATTGCTTGTATCTATGATTGTTCAATCCCCTTGGGCAACCTACCGCAGAATCAGTGCCCACAGTGACCAGAGGAGGGTTGTTACCGATTGAGGGGCTGGTGGGGAAGCCTCATCTCTCTCCTGAAGGGCGGGGCGGTGTTCTGGAGACTGCCAGATACCTTATCCCCAAGAACAGAGAGGCCCTGCAGAGCCCTCCCCGCCTTCTTCTTGGGTTGTGCATCTCTACTTTCCCCAGGGGCTATGGGATGGCTGCAAGGCTGAAATAAAATCTCTCATCGCTGCTGACTTTTTAATTTAAACTTTTCTACTTTCCACCAGTCCCCTCTTATTTTGTTTATGGGTTGTCCCTCTGGGTAACCAGATCATACTTTCAGCTCTAGTCTGACTTTCCCACTTTGCCAAGGCTCAGTACATCCCCCTCTTTAAACGGGTGGGTGATGGTGTTTTTCCTGGCATTCTGCCACAGACAATTTTCCAGCTCAGCTCTGAGTGGCCAGCACCTCTCCAGTTTGCCCGTACTGCCTGTGTAGTTTTCTATAACACGCTTTTTAGCTGAAACCCACCAGGGTGCAATTTGCTTTCTTATCTCATCCCTTGGCATGGATTCCACTTGTTGGTTTCCTCCTATCTGCACACCTTCTTCTCCTCCCCTCCCCCTCCATCCCCCCCTCCCCTCTTCCCCCTCCTGCCTCCTCCTCCTCCATTAGGTGGACTTTTATTTTGCTTTATTTTATTTTATTTTTTGACATTTAAAAAATTTGCATTTTTATTCTATTAGAGCTGTTCCAATTTTTCCTGCTTTGCCCTCCTCCGCCCAGCCCACCCCTACTCCCACTGTCAATCCCCACACTGTTGTCCACGTCCATGGGCCTAATATTCATACATGGTCTTTGACTAGTGTCTTCCCCTTCTTTCTGCCATTATCCCCCTCCCCCCTCCCCTCTGGTCACTGTCAATATGTTCAATGTTTCTGTGTCTCTGGTTCTATTTTGCTCATTAGTTTATTTTGTTAGATTCCTGGTATAAGTGAGATCACATGATATATTTGTCTATCACCAACTGTCAGCTTATTTCACTTAGCATAACGTTCTCCACTTCCATCCATGTGGTCACGAAAGGTAGGAGTTCCTTCTTTCTTTCTGCTGTGTAGTATTCCAGTGTGTAAGTGTACCATAGTTTTTTGACCCACTCATTTACTGGTGGGCACTTAGGCTGTTTCCAGCACTTGGTTATTGTAAATTGTGCTGCTATGAACATAGGGGTGTATTAGTTCTTCTGAATTGGTGATTTGGGATTCTTAGGTTATACTCCTAGCAGTGGAATTGCCAAGTCAAAAGGCAGTTCCATTTTTAGTTTTCTGAGGAAATTCCATACTGTTTGTTGGAAGTGGCTGCACCAGTCTGCATTCCCACCAACAGTGCACTAGGATTCCCTTTTCTCCACGTCCTTGCCAGCACTTGTTGTTTGTTGATTTATTGATGACGGCCATTCTGACCAGTGCACACCTGCTTGTTTGGCAGCTATTTGCATCCCTCCTGCCTCACTTGGTCTTTTGGGTGAGGCCTCGGCCAGCCTCCCAACTTGGTACTTGGCTTCTCCAGAGGGTTGCTCTTTGCAAACAGTCGTTAGTTGCTGCCCTGGCTGTTGACTCTGACAGTACAGCCACACAGGAAGCCACTTGCTTGCTACCTAGTCCCACATGTCATGTTGATTTCACTGAGTGTACCTCAGCAAAGCCTGAAGGGCAGCAGCCCCGTGACATCCCTGTCCTCCTGGGGCCTAGGCGAAGGCAGAGCACAGAGGAAGGGGCTGGGAGCTCCTTGACAAAGGGGTTTTGCACGCCTAGAACTGCATACTTTTGTGACCTCTATCTGCCTAGAAGAAATGATGTATTAGATGTAATATTTATTTTTCAAGATAGCATAGGAAATCAAACTTTACATGGATTTTTGATTATTTTTTAAAAGGAATAATACATTCACATGGCTCAAACCCCCAAACCATCAGATCTTACAATGCAAAAATCCTTTCTCCCGTCCTTGTTCTGCTTCTGCCCAGTTTTCGCTCTGCCTGGGTAGGCCCTGCACTTAGTTTCTTGTGGCTCTTTCTTAGTTTTTCTTGGGCCTTGAGTCTTGTACCAGATTCAGAATCAGTCAGCTGCTTCAAAAACAGTGACTACACACTGGCTAGTTAAGCAGGAAGGAGGCCTCTTTCACTCTGTCATATACTTGCCTTTTAGGACTGAGGTACCTGAAGACCCCCCACCCTATGGCCATATAAATTCTGTCCTCAGGTCTTTTTCTTTCTCTGTCTACAACATAGCTTTTGTTCTACAATACACTTTTATTTCAGCCCTCTTTGACTAAGTGTCTTTGTTTCAATATCTCGAAGCTTAAAGTAGATTCCATGACTTGGGAGCTTAGTGATCTGGCCCCAGTTAATCATGTAAGCTCTAGAAAAATCTGCCCTGACTGGTGTGGCTCAGTGGGTTGAGCGCCAGCCTGTGAACCAAAGGGTTGCTGGTTCAATTCCCAGTGAGGGCACATGCCTGAGTTTCAGGCCAGGTCCCCAGCTGGGGGTGTGCAAGAGGCAACTGCATATTGATGTTTCTCTCCCTCTCTTCCTCCTTCCCTTCCCGTCTCTCTACAAATAAAGAAATGTTAAAGATCCTTTCAAAAAAATGGGCAGAGGATCTGAACAGACATTTCTCCAAAGAAGATATGCAGACAGCCAAGACATATGAAGAGGTGCTCAGCATCACTAATTATCAGGGAAATGCAAATCGAAACCACAATGAAATATCACCTCACACCTGTTAAAGTGGCTATAATCAAAAATCAATAAATAACAAGCGCTGGCGAAGATGTGGAGAAAAGGGAACATTTGTGCACTATTGGTGGGATTATAAGTTGGTGCAGCCACTATGGAAACAGTACGGGGCCCTGACTGGTGTGGCTCAGTTGGTTGGACATTGTCCCCAAAGCAAAAGCTCGCCAGTTCATTCCTGGTCAGGGTCATGCCTGAGCTGGGGGGTTCAATCCCTGGTTGGGTGCATTTGAGAGGCAACCAACTGATGTTTCTCTCTTGCATCAGTGTTTCTCTCCCTCTCTTTCTTCTTCCTTTCCCCCTCTCTAATAAAATAAATGAAATCTTTAAAAAAAGAAACAATGTTGAGATTCCTCAAAAAGATTAAAATAGAGCTGCCATATGGCCCAGCGATTCTATTTCTGGGTATGTAGGTGCAGAAAACAGAAACATAATCTTAAAAAGATATATGCAACCCAGCCCTGACTGGTGTGGCTCAATTGGTTGGGCATCGCCCTGCCAAGCAAAATGTCACTAGTTCAGTTTCCCATCAGGGCACATGCCTGGGTTGCGGGTTCATCCCTGGTGAGGGCATGGATGAGAGGCAACCAATTGTTTCTCACACAGATTTCTTTCCCTCTCTTTCTTCCTCCCTTCCCTCTCTCTCTCTCTCAAAAAAAAAGATATATGCACCCCTATTTGCAGCATTATTTACAACAACCAAGATATTGGAGCAACCTAGGTGCCCATTGATAGGCAGTGAATGGATAAAGAAGATGGGATACACACATGTGTGTGCACATACACACAATGGAATATTGCTCAGCAATGGAAAAAGAATGAAATCAGGACCATGTCAACAAGTGAAAAGAGGCAAGTCTACAATGAAGGGCCTTGAGTGCTAAGGAGTTTGGACTTTATCTTGAGAGTTATGAAGAACCATTGAGAAGCACTATGATTATAATGCATTTTTTGAGAGGGTAGTATTTGAAGACTGTTTGCCTTAGCTCAAATGCTGGCTCTGCCACTTACTAGCTGTGTGATCTGGGACAAGTTACTTAACCTCTCTTAGCCTTGGTTTCCTCATCTATGAAATGGGAGAAATTACCGTGCTTCATAGACTTATGATGAGATTTAAAGGAATTTTAAATGTAGAGTGCTTAGACTAGAGGCTGGCATGCGGTGAGCATTGAGTGTTAGCTATTGTAGAAATGATTGGACAGTTAAGTGACGATCACGTTTGTCTTTTAGAATGAACACTGCAGCACGGAGAATAGATTGAAGGCAGGAAGAGCAGGAAAGGAGCAGTAACGAAGCAATTAGTGGGAGCCTTCGTTAGGCTAGAGAGAGGGGAGTAGATCTGAGGGGTCTGGAGGTGTGGAGAAGAGGACTAGGAATGTAAAGGGAGGTAAGGAGAGAGGGAGGAGAGACTGCAGGTGGCAGGTGATCAGGAAAGGCTTCGAGGAAGAGATGGGCCTCGGGCTGGGCCTCAGAGGGGTATCTCCACAGAGAAGAGGAAGGAAGACCTCGGTAGAGGAAGCAGTGTGGGAAGACAAAAAGGGGGTTTTCAAGAGTGTTGGGGTTTTCAATAAGCAAATGTCACTTGATTATTTAAATGTGAATGAAAAGTGAATAAAAAGCAGTAGGCTTGAACAAACGAAAATGACCCCATGAGGCCCCAGGCTCCACATGCTGCTCTTCTAGCACCTACAGACCCCACTTGGCCACACGCTCAGGCCGTCCCAGCAGGCAGCCTTCCAGCCAAGAGCTGCTCCCACCCTCCTGGGTAGCAGATGAGTAGGGGATGCAATTTGCACCCCCACCCCACACTGAAGGGTTAAGATCTCTGTTGTAAACAGAGAGGGAAAGGGAGGGGGGGGGGAGAGAGAGAGAGATCTTTCCTGTCTATACTGTGCCTAGTTAATTGCATCTTCCTGTTGTCATAATGATCCTTTGTTGTGGCAAGGGCCACTTCAGACCAGTGGGGCAATATTTCCTCCTTGCCACACTTTAAATGCTGTTGCTGGCTGACTGTGTCACAGGCGGTGGGTTGCATCACTATACTCTGTGAGGTTAGTCCGGGGGATGATGATGACAAGCCGGTGTTTGTTCCAGTTTTGCACAGTAGTGTAGAGGAGACAGGTAGGGTAGTGGGGTGCAGCATTTATACTGATGAATGTTCTTGTCTGGGACATGCAGGTCCGGAACCTTCCATGTTCATCTGCCCCAACAACCACTTTCCCACTTGACCTGGAGAAGGGCTTTCGGTGGCCGAGAGCAGGACTTTTCTCCCATTTTGTTCTCCTCAGGCACCATCCACTGTCCTTCCTCCCAGAAGAGATGGGAAAATAAAGACATGGCAGCATTGCCAAGGGGTGAACAGTCAGCAGGGGACCGAACTGGACCCAGTTAAGTGACTTGGTGAGCCCGTCATTCGAAGGGAGAAGATGAACACACACAAGGTACAAAAGACAAGCAGGCATTGCTCCTAACTTTGGTCAGTACTTTAAAAAAGTACTGAGTCTGCTGTACTTTAAAAATGACGTACACATGATCCTGGATGGGTGGCTCAGTTGGTTGGAGTGCCTTCCTGCACACCAAAAGGTTGTGGGTTTGATTCCCAGTCAGGGCACATACCTAGGTTGTGGGTTCCAGCCCCGGTTGGGGTGCATACGGGAGGCAACCAATTGATGTTTCTCTCTCACATCAGTGTTTCTCTCTCTCTGTCGATCTCTCTCTCCCTCCCTCCCTCCTCTCCCCCTTCCTCTTTCTCTAAAATCAATAAACATAGCCTCATATGCGAACTAAAAAAAAATGACATACACCAGAAAGCTCAAAGCAGAATAGGGTTACAACAGCCTCAGGGTGTAGGTTCACACCATCCTAAAACTAGCTGCCTGGTAGGTGCTTCTCTCAGACAAATTATTTGGCTGTGTTGGACTCGCCATGTGGGCTTAGAGCGGGTCATTTGGACTCCATCCCCAAGGCAGCCACCAGTCCATTCCCTGCAGGCCAGGCCTGCTCAGAGGCTCTCAGCTCATGCTGTTCTTTTTCAGCCACTGGCGGCCCCCCTGGAAACTCCTTCTCTCCCGACCTGGGGCAGCAGGAACTGGACACCACAGCTTTAGCCTCCTCTTTCTCTGGTCCCTGCAGGCACATGCTGCCCAAATCTTCCTTTAGAGCTGAGGCACTCATTCTCCTGGCTGCCAGGAGTGTTGCCTGCTGTTGTGGGGCAGCTGGGTCCTTCCCTAGGAACTGCCCTCAGCCAAAGACTATTCTCCCATCCCGGGGATGACCGCATCAATGACTGGACAGTGCAGAGGTACCAAGCTCTCCTCCCTTTGCCTCCATTCAGGATCTCTCTGAAGGGTCAGCTCAGCTTCAGAGCGCCCTGTGGGACCGGCTGAGGCCTCTGTCACAAAGGTACACTGCTCAACCTGTGCCTGAGCCTCCTTCTCTCACTCCCTTATAGGTGTCATTCCCAAGAGCCCTCCCCAGTAAACCACTTGCTCGTAAGTCTCCATCTCATAGTCTGCCCCCAGGGAACATGACCCATAACAATTAAAGATAGTGGGCAGGAGGGCTGCCAGCATGAAGTGCAGGCATGGGCAGTCTGCAGGGTGTGCTTCATGCAGCAGGGAGGCTGGCTGGTGGGCGAAACAATGTGGAGGGACCCCATGTCCAGGAGGTTGGGAGGTTGGTGAAGGAAAGACCCGGTAGAAAAGGAGTTAACTCTGAAGGGCACCTGTCTTGCCTGCTGCAGCCTGTGGGGGGTTGTCTCCTCCATCTTGAAGGACAAAGAAAGGGAAGAAGTACAGAGGGGTCACGATGCTTTGTGGGGAGGTCAGCTATTTGTCCAACAGCTGACCCAGCACATGTTGCAGAAACAATTTTATTTCTTGATGCCTGGGCAGACTTCCATCCATTCAAAGTCAGCCTGGGGAACTGTGTGGTTAAACTTACCCCTAGCTTTCTCAGTGGAGTGAGATGCAGATGCAAAGTGGGGATGTGAGAAAAGAGAAACTGGAGGGAGCTGCTGTAAGGTCCATGCCTCTCCGGGGGAAGAGGGGGCTCGGGGGTGGGGGGACGTCTGGCCCCACTTCTATGGCCTGGCTTCATGTGCCTGGCCCACAAGGCATGCTCCTTTTGGAAGACCACTAGATGTCCTGTATGAACACAAATACCCTGAACATGTCAAGAAACAGGAGGGAGGGTCTTCTTTTTGATGCCTCAACGAGGAACCCAAACACCCTGTTTCCCCAGCACACACTCACCTGTCCATCAGACCCAGAACAGACCCACCCACCATGACTTGCTCACACGGGCAGAGCTGGAACCACAACTAGCCTCAGGAGACGCCTCTGGTCCCAAAGAGGCCAGTGCAGCTCAGCGTTGCTCCCTTTCCCGTTTCAGGCAGCTTGAGAACCCTGCAGTGTACAGTTTCTAAGGCCAGGCCCCCAGCCTCAGAGGCTAACTTGTGCACAGCTCCCGGCACAGCAGCCATGGGAATGCAAGAGAATGGTCGGCAAAGCTGTGGGACTCTCGGAATGCCATTGGTGCACCAAACCATCCCTGTCCTTTCCAGAGCTGCACCTGGGCCTTCCCCAGGGTGTACCTTATGGCACAGGGACAAGGGCACAGACACACTTCTGTCCAAAGGATGGATGCATTACCTCTTACGAACCAACTGAGGTCCTTTCAGTTTCTGTTCATGTTTTTGTTTGAAAAGAGCTTCTAAAAATACATAACAATTTCAGTTGAAGTCAGAACATAAGCACAAGATACCGACTGCTTCATCAGCTTTTTCACCTAGCCCAAGCGCTCCCAGGAAGTAGGAGAGGTTTACGGTGGCTTGCTCAGCACAGAGTGGGTGATGGGCCGTCCAGGCAGGCCACCTGGCTGGCTTCCAGCATGAAGTGGAGGCGGGCTGTGTATGAGTGGGAGGTGGTAGGGTTGCTTGTTAGACCAGTGGTTGGTGTTGGCAGAGACAGAGCAAAGGGCACGGAGTTAAGAGTGGGCATAGCAAGAACAGCCCTGGATGACTATGGGCCAGCAATTTTCTAGAAGAGGGACAATGAATGCTTCCAAGGGTACTAACACACAAAGCAGGGTGGGGGGAACTATTCTCACTACATGCAACTAAAAAGCAGCTCGGTTTGGTTCTTTAAGGTTCCACATTCTGTCGATCAGTTCCACGCAATTTGTCTGTGCAGCTGACAGTTCCCTACAATCCACTCAAACTGTTAGAGCTCAGAGCCGTGCAGCCCACGGGAGGGGGCGTGCGCTCCCCTCTGTCATGGCTCCTGGCTGTGGGGAGTCCCAGTCTGTTTGGTCTGAGCCCTGGGGTCAGTGTGACTGCAGATAACCCTGGTATGGACTATGAAACAAAAAATTAAAATAATACAAAAGTCTCTATCATCAGATGTCATCATGGATAATTTTAAATGATTAATTAAATATTTCCTCCTTTTTGAGCATGTACATGTGCACCGGTGTGCGCATGCGCGCGCACACACACTCTGAATCTCTTTATATATTTACAAATTTCTGATCCTTCACCCACACGCTGGTGATAAAATGTCTGGCTCAAATGTCACCTCTGAGATGTGTTGTGTGCGTCAAATGATACCATGTGACCCTCTGCAAAGACCAAATGCTGTGAACAATGGATGGCATCCCTACCGATAACCGTATTTCATCATTTGTTGTCTGATTGCTTTGCATCTTGCCCTTCATGTTCAGAGAACAAAGGAGGGCTGAACTTTAGAGTTAGGCTCTCAATGATCACTGTGTTGACAGGAACAGAGCTGCAGGACTACAGTAGGATGCGGGCATGTTTTTCCCAAAAGGCTGACTGAGCAGTTCTTCAAGTGTTTGCAAGAGCAGGGCAGAATTCCATCTAGCCTTCAAACCTCGAGCCAAGACTCAGCATTAACAAAGCCAAAAGTTTCATTTCTTTGACTGTGGGAGTGCTACAATCACCCTTTAAATAGCCATTCATTTTGAAGTTCCATAAGCACTTTGATTGCGAAACACTTTTATTGAGGGGTGAAAAGTTCTTGGCTTTAAATGGCACTGAATGAGCAGTGGCCCATGTCTCAGTTTGGACACCACGTTCTCCCCTGCCAAAGGCGACTCCCTGGATGGAGCATCTTAGTCACAGAGCCAATGCCTAATCTGGGTGTTGGGGGCAGCGGTGCGTGTGCGTTGGGAGGAAGGGGCAAAGTTATGGAAGCATTTTTTTACCCCCTCTTCTCTGCAAGATTTCCTGTGATTTAAGTCACAGTAAAGTGCCCTTAAGTCTACGTGCAAAAGAGCCCAAACGCCAGCCCAGTAGCCAGCCATGGCAGCTGGTAGATTTTCTGGTCTTGCAATAGCAGGAAGTAAGAGCTGTGGGCTCTCAGGAAGTCACAGGTTTGGGCTGCTTATTACAACTCTGAGTGGAAGTATTTCCCACTACCAAGTCTGGAATAGTCCTGGGGGCCGGGGCGTGTAAGTAGGTGTCTGTGTACCTAAAGCAGAGGAAAATCTGCAGGAGGGCTGCTTCACAAGACAAATCCAAGAAGACAGAGGACAGAGAGGTTAACATATCACCGCTACTGAGAAACAGGCTTCTGTGGGCCAGTGAGACATCCCACCCAACAATGTGAAAGTAGCACCATTTCCTTTATGTGTCTCCATTGAGGAGGTGGCTGCATGCTCGTCCCTCACCCTCCTGCAGCTGGGTGTCACGCCACCTGGGGTCATAGAGGAAATACAGTTCGGAAACTGAAGACGGGGATTTGAATCCCAGCTCTGTTGCTCACCTGCCTTGGACTTGGACCAAGACCTGTCTGAGGTTATTTCTTCACCTATAGCTGGGGGTGAGACGTACTTCAAAGGGTTTTGAGGTTGAACCTGCTAGAGTCAACAAATGTGAAAATGTTCTGTTAAGTTTAAAGCACTATAGAAATAAACAGCATCATTGTCAAAGAGACTAACTTAGCACAGCTCACCGTGTGATTCATGACGGGTCATCTGTGGGGTATCAACTCCAGAGGTGAAGCTCCTAGTGTTGGGCTGGCCAAAAAGTCTGTTTAGTTTTTTCCTGTAAAATAAAAGACATATTTTTAATTTTCGCCAATAACATTATTGCTTTGGATATTTTGAGTATGTCAGCTATCTCCCACATGGTATAACATTGATTGTTCTCCATTAATGTCTCAACTTCATTGCTCTCAACTTCAACTGGTCTACCCAACCCTGGAGCATCATCCAGCGAGAAATCTCCAGCATGGAACTTCGCAAACTGCTTTTGACACATTCAATCAGTCACAGCACCTACTCCATACACGGCACAAGTCTTTTTTTGTGTGTGTTTAAGTTGCATTTTTACCTTTCTTGAAATAAAGCATAATATGCCGAAAATGTTGCATATTTTCTTCCATCTTCAGTATTGAAATGGCTACACAAAAATCACCAATTTTGATAATTTTTTAAATGCATGCTAACATGACAGCTGTTACAATACAATCTAACAAAACTGTAATTGTTTGAATGAATTTAAAGACAACTAAGCACTACTAGAACCATCTTATGAAAAAAACCAAACGAACTTTTTGGCCAATCCAGTAATAAACATACTGCCACAGCTATACCTGGTGCCCTATTCTTTTCCTAGACAAACAACAAATGGACACCAGTCCCTTCTTCTTTGTCTACTTCTTGAAAGGTACTCTAATGCCAGCTGGTCCTTCCCGTACGAGAAAGGTAGGGGTGGCTTTTGTGTTAGTTACGTGGAGTGTGGTTCTAGGGAAAGTAAGCCCACCTCCTGGCCTCACTGGGCTCATAGCAGTTCTCAGCCTTTCCCTTCTGAGACACAAGACAGGTGACACTAAGGAGTGTGACATTTATCATGTGCCATTTACAGAGCTCACACTGTCCTTGCCCAACCTTTGTACTGTGTTCGAACAAGTGAGAACAGCAGTATTGTACATATGACTGTGAACCTGCTGTCATTTCAAATCTTAGGTACTTTCTGTTATTGATAACAAATTACTTGTGACACACCTTTGTACCAGTTGACAACGTATGGTGTACCTTAAGGTCAAGATTGAGAATGAATGTCTCTGTCTGCAAGTGAGAGCAGGAATTTGTCTTACACATCTTAGTATTCCCAGTGCCCGGCCCATGGTAGAAGGTGAATGCTGACTTGAACTGGTGGCTGTAGCCTGAGGAGGAGAAACCTCCCAGCTCCCCACAGATGAGCTCTGGGGCCATTCCACACCCAGGGGAGCTAGGTGCTCAGTCAGAGCCCTTCTAGAAACAGTATAGTCATATGACAGAGAATGAGCCATGGACTCTACAGGGGATTTCACTGCTGAGACAGACAAAGCAGCTCCCTTCACACTCTATGATAGTGACAGTTTTAAGTGGAAGAGTTAGTGCCTGCCTTCTTTCATGTCTGCCTTTGAAGAGGGTGGCCTTTTGCCAGCACGGTGCCTGAGGTCTGGGCTTGGTGAGTGTGCAGGTGGTACTGCTCGGAGGATAAAGTGAAAAGCCAAAGCACATCTCTAAGTGCACGGCAAAGCGGTGCATTCTGAGTGTTGTTCCTAAAGACGGTCATAGACCCATACATTCGTCTGGCTCCTTTGGGTGGATCTGCAGATTTGAGAAATGTGTGGGTTCTAGGGCCACAGCTGGCATGGATTTTCCCTTCTGGGCAAGGAAAGCATTGCCAGGGCAGCAGGCTGAGCCACACAGCCTGGGGTAGGAGCAGTCATGAGGCTGGCAGCTCCTAAGTGCTGGCTGAGAGCACCGTTTTCTGGAGAACCTAGATAATTCATCAGAAGTGTGCCAATGGCGCTGGTGGCCAAGGGCCAATGGGCCACACACCAAGCTTTTTTTTTTTTTTTTTTTTAGATTGTATTTATTTTTAGAGGGGAGGGGAGGAAGAAAGAGGAGAGAAACATCGATGTGAGAGAGCAACATCGACTGGGGACTGAACCCGCAACCCAGGCACGCGCCCTGACTGGGAATCCAACTGGTGGCCATTTGCTTGGCAGGACAATGCTCAAACCACCGAGCCACACAGGCCATGGCTACACAGCAAGTTTTTGAGATTAGGAATGTGAATTAGTTGCTCTGTGAATTATCTGTTCTTCTTGTTATGTTTTCCCTGCAGCTCACAAGAAACTGGACCTAAAGGGCTAGACTGTGAGGCAGAGCAGGGTTTCTGAGGTGAGGCTGCTGTGCTGTTTCAGCGGAGGAGTCAGCAGAAGGGCTGCCACAGCACGGGCCCTCCTTGGTCTTACCAGGCCCGAGTGAAGGCTGACCAGGTCAGAAAAGCGAAGAGGTTTAATTCCATTTCTTGAAAGAAGGGGATTGTAAGAGGCAAATGGGGAAAGAGAAGAACTAGAGTGGGCATGAGGGAGAGGCCCTTGGCCGGGAGGCCCAGCCTCACGCTGACGGTGGGCTGTCACCCATGACACGGGAGGACTCAGTGATAGCTTAGGGGTGGGCCTTGTAGTTGGGCCCCGGTGTCAGGCTTGGTCCTGTCACTTAGACCCTGTGGAACTTGAGTAAACCATTCGCCCCCGATCACCAGCTTCCTCGCTGTGAGATGGGAAAAGAGCGAAAATCATGACTTGCTCCCTGGGTTCTCGTCAGGGTGAAGTGAGGGAAGTGCGTGCTGTGTTTGCCATTGCACATGGCACAGAGCAACTACAGTGCTTGGCATTGTTTCCGAGATGGCTGCAATCATTGTTACCCAGTGCGACCGTTCCCTTTAGTATTGCGGCGTAACAAACAGCACAAATTCAGTCGCAAAAACCCCAGCCATTTTATTATGCTCATGGATTCTGTGGGTCAGAAGTTCAGAAAGGACACAGTAAGAATGGCTCGACTCTGTCCCATGATGTCTGGGACACGGTCTGGGAAGGTTCAAAATCTGGGGTGTCTCCGTTGGGTGGAGGCTGGAATCATCCAAAGGCTCATTCACTCACAGGTGTGGTGCCTGGCCTGCAAGGGACTTGAAGGTTAGCGCTGCTGAGCAGAGGGCCTGCGATGGCCTCCCCCTGTGGCTTCCCTACAGCACGGCAGTCTCAGGGAAGCTGGACTTCTGACATGGTGCTCAGCTTCTTCCACAGCGAGTGTCCTGAGAGAACCGGGAGGAAGCTGAATTGCCTTTTCCGATGTGGCCTCAGAAGTTGGCTGCATTCTGTTGATTATAAACAAGTCTCTGAGGTTGGCTGCCTAGATTTGAAGGAGGGCATTTTGGGGCGAAAGGAGTGTTAAAGAATGTGTAGACCTGATTTAAAGCCACCAAAGCGACTGTAGAAAAGTATAGTGCCTTACAATTACAATTTTATTTATTTATTTTTTAAGACAAAAACTAACATAAAATTTTTATTTTTCTCAATACAGCTTCTCTTTCTAATTTTTATTCTATTTTATTTAAGATTTTATTTATTTATTTTTAGAGAGGGGAAGGGAGGGAGAAAGAGAGGGAGAGAAACATCAATGTGTGGCTGCCTCTCACATGGCCCCCACTTGGGGGCCTGGCCCCGCAACCCAGGCATGTGCCCTGACTGGGAATTGAACTTGCAACCCTTTGGTTCGCAGCCCAAGCTCAATCCACTGAGCTACACTGGCCAGGTCTACAATTACATTTTTAAAAGCCCATTCTCATAATCCTCACAATACCTTTGAGAGCCAGGCAGGCAAGTAATATGACCCCATTTTGCAAATGTGGAAATAGGCGAAGCGAGGCCAATTTCTTCACTCCCTGAGCTGCAGTGTAAAGACTTTCTACAGGATGCCTTCTCTGGTCCCTTTCAGCTCTAACACTCAGCGGTTTTCTGTTCCTTGCAGAAGGGGCCAGTCCTGAAAAGCTGACTTGAGTGAAGGGAGTAGTGACCAGACCACTGCTGTTTCAGCAACGTCTGGGACTTCCTGGGGCGAACTAAATGGCTTCCGCCGATCCCCCACCTGGATTCTGAAGGAGCTAATTTTAAATTCCTTGGTTCAGTGCCAATTGTCAAAGGAGAGTTGAAAGGATAATTTTTGCTTAATTAGAATACAAATTCCTTCACTCGAGACCAATTCTGGTGCCTCATCTTAGGATACAGAAACCCTCGTTTATCATTTATCTTTACACTGAAATGTTTCAACTAAAGCAGGAAAAGCAAAAAATCACAATCACCTTTGCAAATGACTCAGGCCAAGTACATAACAAGAATGAAGATTTTCATGAATATACAATTACTAAATCTGTGCAGGTGCAATTCACTTTACTCAATACTTGAGGTCCTGATTTAGTGAGTGAAAATTAAACATTTTAGCATTAAATCTATTTTAATTGACTTCAGAGTGAGACAAGAATGAAGAATTTCCTAATAAAAGACTTCTATGAACATTTAATTCCTAATTTCAGTTTTATAAATTTGGGTGTTTAGAATTAGATTTTCTTAAAATATGGCCAACCTGTATCACATAGTTTCCTAGTCACTGTTAAAGGATCTTTTAAAAAATGTTTGGTCTTCTGTCTGTTGAAATGTCTACTTTGAAGATCCCTGTTTGTTTGTTTCCTTTTACTTTATTCATGATTCATATTTTTAAAAAATATTGGGGAAAGGATGATAAAACAGAGAATCATGAAGGAACACTGACCAAAACTTAAACCCAAGCATGCTCTTCTCCAACGACCTTACAAGCCACACTGAGAGATTAGTACAAAATTACCACTGTCATCTGCACCGTTTTTGGTTGAAGGGCACAGTAACAGCTTTGAGATGGACACAGTGCCCTGTAGCTAATGCAGATCATCTTGCAACCCTAACCTAAATGAGAATTTAAACTTTTAAGAAGGAAGTTAAGCTGGCGTGGCATGGTGGTATAAGCTATACAAGTACCCAGTCAAGTGTCTACTCAGCACCTTTTTGTGTCCAGCATTGTGCTGAGTGTCGGGGGGAACGAAAGTAGCACAAGACATCGTTCCTATCCCGGCACATCCCAATTTAGCTGGAGGGTGGGGACACAGGCCACAGTGAACAAGACAGCTTCCTACACAACATAATGTCAAGTAAGAATATAGTTTCAGGTTTATGACACTACAGACAATAAATAGGTCAGTATATCAAGTGCTATTAATTATGTAGCACAGACAATAAGGATAAAAGGAGAATTGGTAAAGGAAGAAATAACATCAATGCCCTGCATTTATGAAGTTTTTCAAACATTTCACACCCATTATTTTATTTATTCCTGACAGTAGTCTTGGAGGTAGCTTACAGCAGCATTATAACTCCCGTTTCATGAAGGAGTAAATCGAGGCCCAAGAAGGACCAGTGACTTTTGTCTCAGGCATCTGATGGACATAAACCCAGAAACTCTGAGTCTGTGTCAAATACTTTTGTTCCAAATGGGACAGCCTTTTAAAGGGAATGTTTTCCCAGGAGGGGATTTGACCTGGGTCTTAAAGGGAGGGCAGAGTCTGCCAAGAGTGGGCATTCAAGGAACCGGCGAAGCTAGGCCAGAGCCAAAGGACTGACACGAGGCATGCAGGAGGCAGCAGGTGGCCGGCCGGGCTGTAGGGGGTGTGTCCCCTGTGGGACTAATGTAGAAGAAGGTCGAATATGTAGCAGTGGGCTGATTATAAGAGGGCTTGATCTCCGGGCTGAAAATGCTACAAAGACATTGAGGCCCAGAAGTGATAAGTATTTTAACAATCCTCAGCTGGACTCAGTCATTCTGGGAATTCATAGATATAAAGAAATAACCTTAAATATGGAAAAACAAATTGCACAAAGATGGTCATCAAAGCTTTATTGGCACCAACGTGCCAATAGTGATTATGTTAGGTTATGTTAGGCTATGTTAAATTCTTTTTATTTTTATTCCTTTTTACCTGTTTCTGCATTGAGGGGCAGGGCTGTGCTTCTAGGTACATGAACATTTAGGAATAAGCATCCTATAGGGCCATTATAGCTAGTCCCCAAGGAGATATGTTCCGGATAATTTATTAGCAATGGTCACTCCCTTAGGGCTGATTTATCTTCTCCACAGCTTGTAGAACTGTTCCTCGGAAGAACGTAGTGAAGACACACGTACACAAATGCATACCGGTTTAGAGCACAGCACGCTGCAAGTTCATAGCCAGTGGGTATAGAACTGTGGAAATAACTCCATGTTTGTTTCCCGAAGGAAATAACTCCATGTTTGTTTTCCTTCTATTTACTATGCATCAAAAGACTATCACCAGGACATGAGGATTGTTACTGACTAAGAGATCACCAGAGGTAAACGAACAGACTGACAAAGGCCCGGCAGGCAGAGGAAAGTACAGGAGAATGCACGAGGCAGGCAGGCTTGCTTAGCGCTATCTGCGGGTGACACTAATGGGGGAAGACATAATCAATGGATGTGGTGGACCGAATAATGGCCCCCCCCAAAATGTCTGGAACCTCTCAGTGTTACTTATAAGAAAAAAGGGTCTTTGCAGATGTGATGAAGTTAAGGATCATGAGAGGGGGACATTATCCCAGGGATATCTGGCAGGGCCTTAAATGCAGTCACAAGTGTCCTTATGAGGAGGAGATCTGACACAGACCAAAGGAGAAGGCAATGTGACCATAGGGACAGTGATGGGAGTGATGCAGCCACAAGCCAAGGAATGCCAGCGTTCACTAGAACCTGGAAGAGGCGAGGAACGGATCCAGGGGGAGCACAGCCCTGCCAACACCTTGATTTTAGACCAGTGAAACTGTTTTAGACTTCTGGCCCCCAAAATACAAGAAAATAATACAGTTGTGTTTTGTTAAGACACAAGGTGTATGGCAATTTGTTATGGCAGCCACAGGAAACTAATGCAATCAAAAACTATAACGCTGGACTTTAAAAAAAAAAAAAAAAAAAAAACCAGAGGATCGCGGTTCGATTCCCAGTCAGGGCACATGCCTGGGTTGCAGGCCAGTTCCCGGCAGGGGACACACGAGAGGCAACCGTACATTGATGTTTCTCTCCCTCTCCCCTACCCTTCCCCTCTAAAGATAAATAAATAAATTCTTTAAAAAAAAAAAAAAAAAAAAACTATAACGCTGGAAAGATTCCTCTGGAGAAAAGGTCTGGTGTGGAAGGAAAGGCCGGTGTGGTCAGGAATGAAGTGATAAAGAAGAGCTGGGCGTTGAGAATGAGGGGCGGGTTAGCTGGGCCTGGAACTGACTGAGTGTGAAGAGTGAGCACAGCGGCTCCCAGGAGTCCCTCCCTGCGCTCACGTTTCTCCAAGTCTACACTCAGTGCCGTCACGTTGGTGCCTCTGAATCAGCCATGGTGTGGGCGTTTACGCCATGAAAACTGGAAAACTCTACAAAATAGGCCTTTTTCCCCAGAGAGTCAGTCCTTAAACATTTGTCACTGAGTAAAGGGAAGAAGGAATGGAAAGTGGTTAGGTTTAGAATCTAGGACTAGACAAATAACATTGGTTTTCCCATTTCTTGCATAAATATTTACATGCCATTAACAGAAGCGGGAATGTTGGAAAGGTGATCTAATTTTAGGGATAAGAATTCAATGTGAGATTTGGATTTTCTCCTGGCATTTACTGTATTTATATTTATATTACATTCTACTATATATCACCTAATGGGCCAGGCACAAGAGATGCAATAATGCTTTTAAGACACAGACCGAGTCCTGGTTGGTATGGCTTAGTGAATTGAGCGCTGGCCTGTGAATCAAAGGGTCGCTGGTTCACTTCCCAGTCAGTGCACATGCCTGAGTTGTGGGCCAGGTCCCCGGTGGGGGGCCAGGTGAGAGGCAACCACACATTGATGTTTCTCTCCCTCTCTTTCTCCCTCCCTTCCCCCCTCTCTAAAAATAAATAAATTATTTTGTTAAAAAAGACACACACCCAGTCTCCTAAAGTTTGCAGTCCAGTGGAAAAGACAGAATTACAGTAGAATTGGGTAAATGCTGATAAAGATATGAACATATCCCAAAGAAAATGTGTGAGGAAAGTAAGGGTGGGGTGGGGACTGCCCAGATGAGATGACCTTTACCCAGTTTGAAGGGAGAATAAACATTTGTCAGACTTAGAAAATCATGGGGGAAGAGAGAAGTATCATAAATAGCAGGACTTGCAGTGACCCAAAAGGGCGTGGAGGAAGTGAATGGTGATGTGTGGATGGGAGGCTGAGAGACCGTGATCAGAGGGGCTACGTCTCCCTACAGAAGAGCTGGAAGTTAAAGCCAAAAGATCATTGAGTGTGGCCAACGCAAGTCCAGCCACACTTGATTACTCACTGGCATCAGTAGTCAAGGTGTCTGACCTGAGGGATGGATTCTGGCACTCTGGCACAGGGCTGGAAGTTTCCAGGATGAAACAGTTCTTGGGAAAGGGTGGTTGACAGAATCGGAGATCAAGGAAATCAAGCAAAGTAGAGGAAAGTACACGGCAATTAGGGTGCAACCCTCTGTAAGAGGACAGGAAAGAAGGAGGTGGGAGGTGGCCCGTGGGAGAGGAGAGAGCTGGGAGCTGGAGTGGAATGCAGCAGACGGTGCGGAAGCCCAGGCAAGCAGGCTAGCCTCAGACAGAGTTCAGCTGGCTCTGCAGTCCATGATGATGGGCAGTGCTGCCTGTCTCCTGCTCGGTCCCAACACCTAGCTCAGTACCTGATATTGAGAAGGCATTCAATAAATATGTGCTGAAGAAATCAATGAATGAATTAGGAAGGGAAGAAGGAAAGGTGGTCCCTAAGACCACCTTTTATAAGACCCTGTTTATTTCAGGGTCACTGGACACAGGACTCAGAGAAGCAGGCGTTTCTATTCTCTCAAGGTGAGGGCATTTCAGTGAACCACCAGGCTTGGCTCTCAGTCATCCCTGGAAATACTTGGTAAGTCACCACTGCTGGTGGGTGAGTGAAATGCAGCAGGCAGAGATCTCCAAAATCACAGCAAGGAAAAGCAAAGAGGTGTAAATCAGTGTGCACGTAGGAAACACAAGCAGTCAGATGTGGCTGGAGCGTGGTGTACATGGGGCAGTGGTGGGAGATGGAACCCGAGTTCCACGTTGGAAGGTTCGCATTTTATTCTGAAAGCAATGAAGAGCTGCTGGGAGATTTTAAGTATGGGAACAAAAAGTCAAATTTACATTTGGGAAAAATAACTCTAGCAGCAGTGCAGATTATGTTGAAAGGGGTGAAGTGCAAGGTGGAGAAACTTGTTAGGGGGCTGTATCAACCGTACAGGTGAGGACTAACGAGATCTTACACTGATGTGGTGGCGCTGGCACACAGGACACAAAATCGAGGGACATTTAGGAGATCCAGTCAATGACACGGGACAAAGATGACGGCAAGGCCAGCAAAGGTGGCGATGCGGTGCTGTGACTGCAGAGAAGGATCTTTGAGGAAAGCAAAGGGTGGCCCCCACACTGACCACAGCAATGCTCAGTGCAGACGTTACGGCTCAGGCACAGGACACCGGACGCTACTTCTAGAACCTGGATGTAACAGCATCTTTCCTCGCCAGAATGGAGCTCCAGTGTGTGCCTTTTGGAGTCTGGCTTTCCCTCACAAAGGTGGGTTTCAGGTGCATCTATTCATTAGAGCCCGGGTCACACGCTGGCACCCTCACTGTGAGGGAAGCTGGGAAAGTGAGTATCCGGACTGTCTCTACTTCCCACCTAAACTCTTAAGGTGGAGAATTCTCTGACAGAATGAAGCAGTTCAGGGGGCTGGTCAAGACTTGAAGAATGACAAATGCTTACTAAAAACATAAACAATGCAGAGAACAAAGAAGACGAAGACCAGGACCATGGGGAAGTCAACCTTTAAAAGGGATAGAGGAAGCCAAGAAGGAAGAGCCAGAAGCTGAAAGGAGATTCAGAAGAGTGGGAGGGTGCAGGAGCTCTGGGAAGACAGGCCTTTGAGCAGAACTGAACAGCTCCTGCACGGGACAGTTAAGGGTCGGCCAGTGCCCTAAGGGAGAGCATTTTCAAGGGCAAGGTGGAGTGAAAGCCAGAATGTAAGGGGCTCAGGAGTGTGCGTTGTGTTAGTGAACACAGAGAGGGTAGACTACTTTTTCAAGAATTTTGGCTGGGAAAGGAAGAACAAAGAAAGGAAGTCGAAACTAAGGAGTGGCGCAGAGCAGGAGGGTGTGGATTTGGGCCTTTGAGCCAGGAGCGCCGTGGGTGTACGTGCCGGGCCAGCCCCTGTTCCCAGGGGTGCCCACGGGCTGTGGGGAGAACCAGTTTAGTAATGGCCTCTCCCTTTCTGCTGCTCTGAGAAAGTTGCTCTGTTCAGCAAAAGGCATTAGTGTTCTTTTTAAGATTCTAAACTACCCATGAAGCTCTCCTTCTTAAGGATTAAGGACATACAAAGTTTCGACTTTACATTTAGTGTTTGCAAATGTTTACTGCAAAAGACATCCTGAAGTGGGGAGGGTGGTGTGTGGGTTGGGAGGGGAGACTGGAATTAAGCATGACCTTGTAGCATCTCAGCCTGGAGCACCTGTTTCCAGCTCCCAAACAGGGTCCTGAGCAGGGTCCTGAACAGGGTCCCTTGGTTCGTGGGCTGGTGGCTGCCCCTGACTACTTCCTTTTGTGCTTGTCCCAGGAGACTCAGCAAGGTGAATGCTTTCAACAGCCTTCTTCTCCCTCACGTGCTTACAAATCCAAGAGCTGATCCGCAGCAACTGCTTCTCCCCAGGGAATGAGCTCAAGGAAAGCATCAGGCCTCTGCCGAATTGCTCATTAAAGTTGCAGCCTTCTGTCTCTCAAAGACTTCTAACTAAGCTCTAGACGCCACAAATATACTATGTCTGAATGAATAAAAGCTTCTACCTCCTGAAGAGTTCTAAGCACCTTCACTTACATCATCACGTACCCTCAGGAATATGCCCAGGAGTAAAATCTGTTAAGAGTCTTACTTTTTCAATTGGGAAACAAGTAAGACAAGAACACACATTTATGAAAACCTGAAAGAGACAATATGAGAACCCAGAACTCTTTTTTCTGGCTATCAACTAAGAGATGGAATGTTTAGGTTCAGAAAAAAGAAAAAAATTTGGTGGGTGGGTGGGAGAGAGATAAATGCATCTTTATCAGCCACTTTTTATTGCCATGAAACATTTTAGCCCCAAAAGCCAATGTTTGGCAATTTCTGAATAACCAGCAGAGCCTATGACAAAGCAGTTCTGGAAGCAGCTGAACAGTGGGGCCACCCTTCTCCCCCACAAATGCTGCTGACAAAGGCTCTGTGTATTCACTGCAGAGTGAAAGAATCTGTCCTCAAAGTGCCTTGGAGGCAGACAGAGGCTGAATCCAACTACCGACCCCTGTGAGCACTGCCAAGCCGTCCACATCCCTCCGCTTCCTCCACGTACTATCTCCTGACTGAACCAGCAGGTGACGCAGAGAGTCTGCCTCTCCCCCACAAGGTGTCCTCCACCTGGGAGACCTTCCATCATCTGAAAGGGTCTGTTTGTTTGTGGGAGAGAGAACTGCTATCACGCATAAGCCCTCTGACCCCGGGGGAGCCCCAGCTGTCCAACGAGGCTGTACTAGACGCACAGGGCAGACGTGTGTGTGCCTGATCTCTAGCTGTGGTTCCTTGGAGGTAATTAAGTTAAAAAGAAATGCTTTGGGCCTTGGCCCAGCTCAAAGTTAAGTTAGAGAAGGCCTGGGATGGGGAGGAGAAACTGCATGATTTGGGAGAATCACTTTCACAGTTTCTTCTTTCAGACACCATGTCCGCTTCCTAAGGGGATTTCCTTGTGGGGAAGACATGAAATCCTTTGGCTATGGCTACTTGTCCTCTTTAATGAGGACAATAAATCATGTCAGTAGGGAGGTCTGGGGCAGCAGATTCAGAGACACGGGACAGGGCTGTCAATAAGAACAGGAGGGCAGGCATCTGCCACAGGCTCAGCCCCTTTATGATCAACCACACGGTGGGGGTTTCATGGGAGGTGCTCAAGAGGGAGCCTGGACAGAAACCGCAGTGTGCGTCTTGATTTCTCGTGGGCGCTCTTTCAACCCTGGCTCCCTGTGTGCAGCGGGAGCAGCCTCTCCAGCGTGCCCTCCAGGCCTGTGGCCTGTGTGCTGTCATTCAAAAGGTCCAAAGAAGGACATTCTCTCCTCTACTCACTTGTGGCTCATGTCCAATGCCACTACTGGAGAGCACTGTGGGCCTGCCAGCGCCCCTCTCCCTGAGGTGGGCTAGTTTTATGGATGGTTAGCCCTGTTGGAATGTATCCTAAGGTGGGGAGGATGGGGACTCATTGGACAACTTCGCCGACATCATACTTATCTAGAGCTGTCTCCGCATTCAAGCTCCGTTTGGAGTAAGTGATTTTGCCACTAAGTTCTAGTGTCACTCAGACCCTCATCACACTCTGAGTCCCGGCTCTTGCATTGTGGAAAGTGGGATAACGATGCCTCGCTAACAGGGTTGTTGCAAGGGCCAAGCGAGATCACAGAAGTGAAAGCTCTGCTCACTGTGATATGCGGAGTCAGTGGCAGGGCTGCTGCCGCAGCCAGCCCACAGCCTCTCAGGATTCGGGTAACTGGGCCTGGCTAGGTTAGATCCCCAGATTTCCCCCGCGCCTTCTGTCACCTTCCCTCTGCACCCCCACACCCTTCCCCAGCACCGGTCCATGTGATGCTGCGCTATTGCCGCCATTAAGCCCTAACCCTCCATAAGAAACAACGTAGACAGAGAGATGACAGACACACAGACCAACCGACAATGTCTACACAAAGAGGCACCTTAAATAAATACCGGTTTGCCTTATGGGCAAATAATGAGGTCAGTGTACTTAAGAGTAACTTAGTAAGAATGGGCTTGTCTGTACTTCTTGGGTGATTGACTGACTGCTCTCAGCAAAGTCCTCACAGCATTTTCTAAACAAAGGTGAACCTAGGAAAATACCACCTGTTTAGAACCGAATTAGACAAGAGCCTTGAGGAAAAGCTGTTCCCCCATGGGCCATGTTTTATCAGGGGAAAGGGCTTAATGGATAAGTCAAAGTGAATTTCTTTTCTTTTTTTTTTAAATATATTTTATTACCCTGGCTGGTGTGGCTCAGTGGTTGGGTGCTCGCCTGTGAATCAAAAGGTTGCCGGTTCAATTCCCACTCAGGGCACATGCCTGGGTTGTGGGCCAGGTCCCCCCCAGTAGGGGATGCACAAGAGACAACTACCCATTGATGTTTCTCTCTTTCTCTTTCTCTCTCCCTTCCCCTCACTAATAAAATAAAAATTAAAAATAAATAAATAAATAAATTTTATTGATTATGCTATTACAGTTGTCCCATTTCTCCCCCATCATTCCCCCCACCCTGCACACCCTCTCCCACTCACATTCCCCCCCTTTAGTTCAGGTCCATGTGTCATAAGTTCTTTAGCTTTTACATTTCCCACACTATTCTTGCCCTCCCCCTCTCTATTTTCTACCCACCATTTACGCTACTCATTCTCTGTACCTTTCCCCCCCTCTCCTCCTCCCACGCCCCTGTTGCTAACCCTCCATATGATCTCCATTTCTGTGGTTCTGTTCCTGTTCTAGCTGTTTGCTTAGTTTGCTTTTGTTTTAGGTGTGGTTCTTAATAGCTGTGAGTTTGCTGTCTTTTCACTGTCATATTTTTGATCTTCTTTTTCTTAGATAAGTCCCTTTAACATTTCATATAATAAGGGCTTGGTGATGATGAACTCCTTGAACTTGAATTTATTTTCTGAAGCTCCCAATGCAGAGGCGGTGTGCTCCGGAACAGTGGAAAGTGTGCTATGTGAGGTTTATGGGACAGTGGGGGCTGCTTACAGGCCTGCCTGTCTCTGTGTGGTGTACTAGCCCACTGGTACAGAAGGGTCACCTCCAGATCTCACTTTTTCCTGGGCCCAATTTTCTCTCTAGTATGATTTGTGGTACACCAACTAAAACCCCAAGAAGGCACTATTAATTTACAGTCTCTTTTCCATTCCCTATTAGATAAAATGTTTTGAGAAAAATTGCATGGCATATTTTTTTAATGCATCTTGGTGTAACTTTAATTTCAAGTGTCTCTTGGGAATACAACTTCCAAAACAACTTACTCCCAGTTTGAGAGATCTTTGGAGAGTGGTGGCCTAGAGTTTGCTTGGCAGAGGCCACATCAGGGTAAAGGATTACCATGGATAAAGAAAACACAGCTCCAGACAGGGTACAGCCAACACCCAGCCTGCCTGGAGCAGGAGGTCTGTGACGGGGAAGGTGGTTTGTAGCCCCGGATGCAGGCTGAGGAATGTGAGTTTAGGTTTGTTGGCAGAAGGGAAGCAAAGGGGTTTTTGAGCAGGGGAGTAATGACCACATGACTTCACAGAGTGAGGGAATCTTTTAGTCTGGAATTCTCATCCCTCCTTCCCCTTCCCACAGTACAGCTGGGAAATGTTCTTGAACTAGTCTTGGCTCAAAACTGAACCCTTGGATGACAATCTATTTCACCACTGTGTTTCAAGGGTCACTGCTTCCACAGTACAAGGGCCAGAGGACTATCCCAAACCAAAAGAACATGCCTCCAGGAAGTGGTGAGGAGCTGTCATGCCACGTGACTGCATTCCACTCGGAAAAAAAGGCTCTTCACGTGATAAAGTGGAAATTGGCTTAAAAATCATTTAGCTTAATACAAACGAGAAAACTGAGGTCTAGAGAATGAATATGATTCACCTAGGCAAGGAAAACACTTTAGTCAGCATTCATGGGGCACCTATGCACTGTAGGTTTTATGCTGGGAACTGAGAATACATTGAAATAAGTCATGGTCCCAGTCCTCAAGGAGCTCACAGTCTGGCAAAGAACACTTAAGCATATTTTAATAAATGGCCACATTTGAAATTGAAATAGGTGACTGATAATAGTGCTGTTCAGCTCCACATTTCTGTGCATCAATGACTAAAAGCAGAAACCTTTAGTGGGTGATGAATGGAGTTGGATGTTGTGGGAAAATAAGAAGGGAGTGCTTGGCACTAGCTGGAAGATCACAGAGGCTTCTTGGAACTGGTTAGTGTAAGAGCCACGTGCGGTGGCCAGGCTCCATGGTGGCCCCCAGTGGTTCTTGCCTCCCGATATTCATGCCCTTGTGTAGTCTCCTCCCACCTGGAATCATGGCCGGCCCGTGTGACCAAGAGAGTCTCATGGAGGGCATGGCAGAGGCCTCTTGAATCACTCTGGGGAAAGGCACCCATGGCTTGAGGACACTTGAGCGATTTATGGAGACATCCACATGGGAAAGAACTGAGGCCTCCTACCCACCACCAACACCAGTTCGGGCCAGCCAAATGAGTGAGCCGGCCTAGGAGCCAGTCCCACCGCCCCGGGTGAGGCTTCAGGTGAGGCTTCAGGTGCGGCAGCGCTGTGGGCATCGGCTGCGGTCTCACGGGAAACTAAACCAGCACCAAATTCCTGACTCATGGAAATTGTGAGAGATAAGTGGCGGCTGCTGCTTTAAGCCAATGTTTTGGATTCATTCGTTACCTATAAATAATGAAACTAGCACCTATGTTTAAGAACACAGGTCTTCTGTTAACCAACCCCGTAATCTCTTAACTGTTTTCAAATTAGCACCCCAATTTTTTCTGATACCAAAAACTGATCAGATAATCTTATTACCCTTATGCAAGGAAGTTGATATTCTACTATTTAATAAATATAATTCAATATCGTATGTAGCATTTTTTAAAAAACTAGGGAGTGATTTGAAAAAAGCTTTATGGAGTTAAGCAGAATGTTCATTTTCTTTCATTTCTACTCGATACGCGATGTTGGCAGCGTTTCAGTAAGTGCCCTTTTCTTTAATTGTGTCCTTTATATGGTGGCATTTTGGCAAGAGAATTTCTTTTCTGTGTGGTAGCATTTCTGAAATAGTTGCAGACGGGTTTTGCTGTTTGTTTGTTTTCTAAATAGTAGGTTTAAAAAAGCCCCCTGTTTCACTTTGTAAAATAATGTACTTCAGCAGAATCCTAGGGTGTTTTGTCAGTGTTTTAAAACGTGAGAGATTTTTAGTGTCAGGGATTTTAATTCTCAGTCTAATTCCGTTTGGGGAAGACTTTCTTTCACCAAAAGCAGAGAGCAGGGATGGAGAGTGTTTACAGGGGAAACTGCTTCTACAGGTGGAAATGCCACTCAGCAGGCCCAGGTGCTCAAACCAATTAGCGAAGATGAAAGCTGACAGATGGAGAGAAGCTTACCAGGGTCCCCTGGAATTCTCCCAAATTTGAGGAGAATTATTAGAAACTATTAGCACCTTGTCAACTACAGCAATCAAGAGTACCTTTTGCTTTAAACCTAAACAACAATCTTCCGTCTTTTCCCTAAGACCATGAAAGACCAGGATTTGATAGTTACATGGAGCAACTCTGCTTGCTAAAATTTCACTCTAAGGAGCTCATTACATTATAACAGAAAGTATGAATGGAGGAGGTCTAATGACCCTCACCTTATTTAATTCCTCCTGACCTGCAAACTTCTGGTTGGCTATCTGTTCTCCCAAGGAGATGTCTTCACTCTGACACCCTGCACCACCCTCCTCCCTTTCTCCAGTGTCCTCGGTAAACTCAAAAGGGCATATTCGGGGTAAGGAATGCCAGACCCTGGCAGCTCCCCGTCCTCCTCTCTGCACAGAGGCATCGTGGTGTGGAGGTCGGTCCACAGAAGTCAGGGCTCCAGCATTTACCATGTGTTACTTGGACAAGTTCTTAAAAGTCTTTGAAGCTAGTGTTCAATCTGTCAATATGCATTCCCTTGCAGTATCATTGTGAGGATTAAAAATAATAACAGTTGATAGTTATCAGGCATTTACTATGTGACAGGCATTGTTCCAAGTGTTTCATGAGTATTAACACATTCAGCCCTCGCAACAACATCATGAAGTAGACACTTCCATTATCCGCATAACTGATGAGGAAACTGAGGCACAGAGAGGTTCATTGACTTCACAGAGGTGACAAGTATCAGAGTGAGGCCTCAAATACGGCAGTCCAACCTGAGCCCATGATTCTAAACCCACACTGGAATGTCTCTGCAGAGGTATCAGGCTTTAATAATAATATCAGTGTTATTATTTGCCATGTCCTTCCCAAGTTGCAAGCTGCTGTCATAGTCTTGGCCCTGCTGCTATCGTTGTCACCGGGATGTTGGGGGCATGTGGGGCCTGTCTCTCACTGCTAACTGACAGACTCAGAACTTCCTTCAATACCGGCATCCAGAATTACATCTGACTCTGGTGAGCATATTTTCTGAAGCCATCTGGCAGACTTGGGTGCTGGTCACTTGATGTCAGCCAAGCAAGGACTCAAGAGCAGAGACAAGCGGGCAGAAAGCCAAGCTCTGGCCGGGGTCATCTGCAGCTGTTATCAATGAGGCTGGTGGCAGAGGATGCGGAAGTCAGCGGGAGCGCTTTTATCGGAGGCTGAACTCCAGGCTGTCAGCTGAAAACACAGCCTGAGCTCTTGGGTAATTCCTAACTTCCTATTAGAAATAAACAAAAAGTCCGCTCCGCTGAATTTCCCATTCGGCTTCTCAGCTTGGCCGCTGGTCCCTCGCGCCTATCACCTAAGATAGCAGAGATATCAGGCCAGGCCGCTGAACTGGAACAGAAAGGATGGGAAAGGCCACCCTCTCCCTGACCTCTGCTCTGCTCTGCAGAGCAACTAACTGATCCTGTGGGAATCCAGAGTCATCAGGGTTTGGGGGGCTGGCAAGAGACATGGGACACAGTGGGGATGGGGGAGGACGGCTCAGGAAGACAAAAGGAAGAGAGAGCTAAGTGAGCAGAGGGGACAACCCCTTCCAGCTTGTAGTCCCCCACACCTCACTGAAGTCCCACCCTGGGCCCACTGACCATGTCTGTTGGGAGAGGGCCAGCGCCAACCCTGACTCACTGAGGGGGAGGAGGGGGGATTCTGGTTGAGGATTTAGAGGCTGTGCTCTGTGGGATGAAAATGGCCCAGCTTGTGGCTGAGGCTGGGAGGCTCCCTCCCAGCGGCCTGCCCCTTGGGACTGTTCTGTTTTTGCCTGTGGCTGTGGGAAAGAGCATCTTTGTGGACATGCTGACTTTCCTAGGGCTGACATGCCACACCTGTCAGTATTTCGTGTCACAATGAGCAGCCTTACAGGGGACAATGTACCTGCCTGATGCTACTTGACTATCCTCCCCAAATGAAAATGCCTTTCTATTTATGATTTTGTGCCATCATGTCACAAGTTTAGGGTTTTCAAGGCTAATGTTTCAGAAGTTCTTCTCTTCTTCCACACACTAAGAATGTGAGTATCCTGTGTTTTGTCTGGGAACCCTCGTCCTTACCTTGGACCCCGATCTAACGCAGGACACCTTTTCCACAGCTGTCAGTGCTCCTAGACCAGATGCCTTCCCACCAGGCTTTCTTGGGCTGGGCTGCTGGTCCACCCTCCCTGCCCAGCCCTCTGGTAACAGAATTTGCAGATGTTCTGTTGGAGAAGCTGTTACCCACCTTGGAAAACGCTGGTGCCAGGCAGAGACTTACCACTGACCTGCAGCCAGCTCTGCTCGACCTCAGTCAGCACATTCTTTCCCTGCTCAGCCTATCCTTGGCTCTGAGATCGGCAGCAAGGGCTAAGCTAGGAAGGGCTAGGCAAGTCCATGGCCAGCCTGCAGGGTGGGCTTGGGGTAGGATCCTCTGTGACAATGGCTTGGGGATGCTTGTTAGACAAGTTCTTCTCCTCAACTTAATGTCACTTTCAATCTTCCTTTTTGGAGATGAGTAGGAAAGTATCAAGTGTCAGGAATGTGCATATTTCTTTACAGCGTGTCATTTAGTCTTCACAACAATGCTACGAGGTGGGTAAAACTGTCCCAGTTTTGCAGGTGAGAAAATTGAGCTGCCACTGTCTTAATGCTGGCAGGTGCCAGAGCTTGAATTTGAACTCAAGTCTTTTAAGTCCAATCCTGTGCTCTACTACTGCCCAGCTTCATCATCGGCCACCCAAGCAGGAACTTTTCAATTAATTCGTTGTTCATACCTCACTCTCTCTCCAGGCTTATTCTCAAACCAGGTCTCTATCATTCTACCTCTGAAACCCCTCTCAGTGTTGCTGTTCCTCTGGTCCAGGCTCTCATCGTTCTTGGAGGGGACAGGAGGCTCTTGGTCAATCCTCTGCTTCAAGGCTCTCCCCTCCAACTCAAGCATTAGTCCAAACCTCAATTTCAGGAAAGCAAATCTGACCACTTACTCCCCAACTTTACGATGGCCACACATCTACACGGCCTACAGCTGTGGTTCTCAAACTTGAGTGTGCAGAAAAACCACCTGGAGAGCTTTCCAAATTCAGATGACCACAGCTTCTGTTTCAGCTGGTCGGGAGCCAGGCCCGGGATCTGTATCTTCACCAGCTCATGATGGCTGTCACGCAGAGGATCCCTAGACCCCCACTCCGAAAGGTCTGAGGATAAGATCCAAAGTCCTGACGTGGCACTTAAGAATTTTCCAATTCCTGGTCCGATTTCTATTTTCAGTCTCACCACCCAATTCTGCAGCCTTGGCCAAGAGGCCTGCATCCAGGCAGGTGGACTCTTCTTCTCCACACCCCTCAGCCCGGTACCTGCCTGGGCCATGGTGAGGAGGTGGAGGGCTGGGACTCTGGACCCTGACTGCCTTATGTTTCTCAGTCATAAATAAGGCAGAACAACAGTCTCACCACAAGCATGTGTTGAGGAGAATTACTAACTGTCGAGTGCTTGGAACTAGCACTTAGAAAGCAGTCAATGAAAGTTTGCCATTATTATTTTTTATTTGTAGAACTTGGCTCATTTTGCCTCTTCTTTCTGGGGCTTTGTTCTCTCCTAGAAAAAGTTCCTTCTATCCTTCAAGATCCAGTTAAGATGTCATAGACTCTGCGGAATCTTTCTGGGCTCCCTCAGGTTCCACTAATTACTGTTTTCTCATTTATTGCTCCACAGTTGTTGCTTTGCATTTTTTTAGTGGCACTATCATGTCGCACTGAGTATTTACATATATTCTGTCTAATATGCAGAGCGCCTGTGGGCACCTGCCTTTCTGGAGGACTCAGTGTAATGCCTGGCATATTTCATAATGAAACTCTTCATCACCACTCCTCGTTCCATAAAATTGGGTGTTCCACCTATTATTTTAAATCAAAGTTTGGGAGCTTTTTCTTAATTTAATTCAATTATTGTGCCATGCAATGAGCTCTTCTTTCTTCCCACCTCTTCCTACCACACGTTCTGTTTTCTCTCTCCCAGACCCTCCAGGTCTCATGCTGTGGCCGGTGCGCACTGGCCAGCCTGGCTGGACTGTTTTGCATTCCAAATGCCTCATTTAGAAACTCGTGCTTACCACCTACTCATAGACGCGGGCCCTTCATTCTAGTGGCAGGAATGTTCTTCTTCTGTTCTGCCTACGGAATCCGTAGGAAGGCTGCCAAATGCTGTACTTCAAATAGATGTGTCTGACTCTCATGAAGAAGGCTGGCTCCTGCCAGCAGATGCTAGGAGCGCACTTGCTGGTTCAGGCGGTAGGAAGTAGCCGCCTGGACGCAGGTCCACTTTGTTCAAGAAATGGATGGATGAACCTGTCATGGGCCTATGACACATTTGAGACTTGAAAATCTACACAAAATTTTCAAAATAAGAATGGGAAAACTGTAAAATCACAATCAATAGATGTTTAATTAAATGTCTACAAAATGTAACATGACTCCAGTTAGTCAACCGCATTGATTCTACCCCCAATGTGGTTAAATGTTGTATTTCACATGGGGTGAGAGAATGTTTTAGTGATTTTCAATGTGGAATGTGGTCTCCAAAAGCAAAAGTGCCCAATGCTTATGAAAATCCCGACTTGGCCCCATGTTACCTGACAGAGCCCAGGGCTTTGAGTGGTGGGCCCCTGAGTGGAAATGAAGGCTCCCTGTCTGGACATTCGGACTGGGGAGAATCACGTGGGATGACAACAAAATTGTCCTGCAATTCAGGCTTCTGGCACGGAGTTCGGCACATGAAAGAATGTTTCTGTAGAAGGTTGCTTCTCAGCTTTCAGTGCTGGGCACTGCGGCCTGAGCCGAGCATGGCTGCGTCCAGACACTATTGACCAAGTCAGAGCACGCACTCGAGGCTCAGACCAGAAGGACATGGAATTTACAATTTTGTATTCCATCAAGAAATATTTACCGAGCCCTGCTATGTGCCTAGCACCAAGCTGGTGCTGAGGAAGCTGCAGTGGACAGGCACAGCCCCTGCCCTTGGGGAACTTACAGTCCTGTAATGAAAACAAACCTTGAGTGGCTGGCTTGTCGCCGGGGGAAGAAGGGCCATGGGGAAGTGCAGGGTCCTGCGGGTGTTTGGTAGAGAGGTTCATCCACTCTGGAGGTCAGAGGGGACTTCCCAGGCATTCGATATAACTAAGGGCTGAGTAGGAGTCAGCCAGTGGAAAGCGTTTCACCCAGAAACCCTTGTGCTCCTTAAACCTGGAACTGGGATGCTGGGGATTGACTGGGCAGATTGGTTTTTTTTTAAAGATTTTATTTATTATTTATTTATATTTAGAGAGAGGGAAGGGAGGGAGAAAGAAAGGGAGAGAAGCATCAACTGGTTGCCTCCTTCATATCCCCAAGTGGGGACCTGGCCCACAACCCAGGCATGTGTCCTGACTGGGAATCGAACCAGCAACCTCTCAGTTCACAGGCCGACACTCAATTCACTGAGCCATACCAGCCCAGGCAGATTGGGGGATTCTTGAATGCCATGTTAGGACTTTGGATTTTATCCTACAGACCTTTCTCAGAGAGGAGTCTATGGATCCATCATCTGCATGGGAACCACCTTGAGCTTGCTATAGTACAGGATGGTCTCCTGTGTGTATTCTGAAGGCCCTCCAGGTTGGGTGCCCTTCAGGTTGGGCCGGTAGCACTCTGAATCCCTGCCTTGGTTTTCTGATTTGCCTCGAGTTCTGCTGGAGCAACAACTAGCCCTGCCTATTTTGCTGGGATCCTGCCATGCCTGGATGTCCCAGCCTCTGCCCATGATGGCCAGTCCCTGTGTGGCCCATGTAAAGGTGTAAGGCAGCCACCACCTGTTTACAAGCATCATCACTGCCCAGGAACACCCACTCCCACCCCTACCATCTGACCTCTCAGAGGTCAGCCCAGCCAAATCACCACTGCCTTGGGCCTCTGTGGCTGCCCTGTTGCAGTCCTACCATCTCCCTCTGCCTAAGGTTCGGCCACACCACGCGGCAGATCCTACAGGAATGCTGTGTGTCCTAGAGCAGTGTTTCCCAAACCAGGGCTACCAGTGAACCCTAAAAATACATCCATGCAGCCCAGTTTGAGGAATACTACATAAAAGGTAAATGCAGGCACTTCCAGAGGACATGGTGGTGAACACACAAACACAAGTGTGGGCCCTGAAACCATGCCAGCGCTCAGCTGTCAGCTGGTTGACCACAGGTTGCAAAATGTGTGTGTTTTTAGAGTCAAAATTCATAAAACGTGAATGATTCTTACAGCGCATGCTCATGGTTAACCCTACGATACTTTCTGGGACCCGCTGAGGGGGTTGCAGGCCCCACTTTGAAACCAACAGCCTTAGAGTATAGAGAACATCTCACCTTTCCGGGCCTCGAGCTTCCCTATCCCAGAAATGGTTTGCATCGCCTCCTGAGTTGTAAATATCAATTAGGCAAGGCCTGTAAAGCACTTCAAGGTCCCCCTGAAGATCCCAAGTGATGACGAATGTGATTATTGTCATTTGTCTCATCCTGACTGCCGGGTGACGGAGACAACCAGACTGTTCCCCTCAGTAGCCTTGAACCTTCTCCTCCAATAAACACCCAACTCCACTTCTCCCCATATAAATAACACAGGGCCTGATTGTCAAGAGAAAAGCCATTGGTTTCTGCTCTTCAAGACTGGGTTTTAGGTTCTGCTTTTCAAATTAACTTGTCTACTGCCTATGTGGCCTAATGCTTGAGAGAGAAAGAGTTGTTTGAGTAGTAACTACACTGGCACCCGAGGGCGAAGGGCTCTAAGCTAATGAGCGGACCTGAAAAGGAGTAAATGCACATGTGGTCCGCACGACCACGCGGGCACCACGCCACTGCGCTAGAGGCCCGGGCGGAAGGAAGGGTGCGGGCCCTCCATCTGAGGGGGTCAAAGCTCACTGCAAGGAGGCCAGGGGTTATTAATCCTCACCCCACACCGCACCGGAGGCTGCTGCCCCAGTGCAGTTCTGGGGGAGGGTCCCCCTCCAAACTCTGCTCCACCCCCAGGCCTCGAGTTCCTGGTTCCTGTCTCGGCAGGGTGCGCTGTAACACCTGTGACAGCCAGGGGGAGGAGGCGGCACTGCTGAGGGGGAGGGGTCGGAAAAGAAATTCAGTTTTTAGGGTGCTTATTTCTTAGAGACATTCTTTTCAAAAAAAATTGAGAGGAAGGTACGGAGATTTTCCACATACCCCCTCCTTCCACACAGGTACTGCCTCCCCCATTATCAACATTACTTCTGAGCATGGCACATTTTTTTTTAACGGTGGTGAACCCACATGGATGCGTCATAATCACCCAAAGTCCACAGTTCGCCTTAGGGTTCACTCTTGGTGCAGTGTTCTCTGTGGGCTCGGACCAATGTGTAATGCCATGTAGCCACCATCGCACTATCATACAGAGTAGGTTTTTCCTTTCCTAAAAATCCTCTGTGCTCTGCCCGTTCGTCAGAGACTTAAAAAGCAGCCTGGCACCTGGAGTGTAGCGAGGACTCACATCCCCAGATCCTGTTGCCATAAAAGACGTGGTAAAATGCTGCATCGGTCTCAGTTTTGAATTTTGTGTTGCTGCTTTGCAGGGATCTCAGATCCCAACCCCACTAATAGAGGGTTCGGATGCAGGACAAACATTTCTCCTTCTTTAGCTACTCTTTGTGTGGAGCTGATATTCACCTAGAAATGACTGCCACTGTGGCCCCAGGGCATGGTCAGTAGGAGGGGATTCTGGAGTTGCTACCCAGGGAGAAGTCAGGCAGAAGGGGGAGGGAGACCTATTAGGCCCTCACAGGCATTTTCTGGGGTTTGAGGTTTTGGAGCAGGTGATGTGGTTGAAGGACAGTGGGGGCTCCCTCGGGGTTCAGGGCATGGTAGTGGGGAGCCACTGGTCAAGATCCCAGAGGGTGGAGGGCTGCAGAAGCAGCCCACTCATTGCAAGGGCCCTGCTTAGGAAATGCTGCTCTAACTCCGTGCCGAAGTCATTTTTTAAAGCTCTGGTCTTTCCAGTCAGATTTTCCTATTCCATCCTTTTACTCTCTGCCCACCCCCACCTCCTGGTGCTGTGTTTTCTGTCTCCCTGCCTTTGTTGGCCTCACAAAGCATCCTCTGGCTTTGAGCTGGTTGTCTAGGAACAGGTTTTACCCCCAGGACCCTGTCCCCTGCCACCAGACCTGCTAATTTTGGCTCCACACTGTGAAGCTGGTTCTGTGATCCTCTTTCTTTTCCCTAAATATGCTAATCAGTTTTCTTTCTCACTTTCCCTGGAGAGTAGACTCTCTCCTGGACCTGCTAACAGTAGGAAGCCCTCACCTGCCCAGGAGGCTTGTTTCTCAGTCTGGTTTCACAGCGTTGCCGGCCAGGCCCGCTTCTCAGCCTGGCGCCAGGGAGCCTGGGGTGTCAGAGTCCCCACTGAGGGCTTTGCCCAGACCAGGTGGGGGCAGGTGAGGAGAGGGACTCTCAAAGTGCCCAGCCTGGTCCCTCCACCCCCTGCTCCCCTGGGGCCCCAGGCGTTACTGGCTCCTGAATAGAGCTGTTTGTTAAAAGATGCTGCCCACACTTGACCTGAGCTAGAGGAGGAGAGGAGTGTGGGCTTTCTAACCTCCTTTTGGAATCTTTCGGCCGTGCACTGTGTCAAAGGCAGAGAAAGGTACTTAGATTCAGGTAGCACCTGACACACTTTATTTTAATATTTACTATTTATTTATATAAGACACAGGCTTCCCACTGATGTTTTCATCCCATTTAGGACATGTTTTTGTAGCTGAGCCCCTGACCTTGCAGTTCTTTCCTTTCCAACTTACTAACCCTCCCCCACGACCCCCGCCACCCAGCATCTCCACCATGAAACAGGCCCATCAGAGTGCTGAGTAGGCCCGGCGGCTTTCCCCTGGCATGAAATTGGTGTCATGCTTCTCCCAGATTTCTAAAAAAAATAGAACAGATTTATCTTTATGGAAAAGTCACAGAGATAGTACAGAATTCCCCAATATGCCTCACCTGGTTCCCCCTATTGTTAACATTTATTTAAATCACCATGGGTCATTTGCTGTGCTAAGAAACCAGCCTTAGTACATTACCATTGCTAAATGAACGCCACTTTTTATTCAGATTTCACTACCCACCCCCCCACCCCCCATCCTTTTCCATTTCAGGATCCCATCCAGAATAGCATGCTGCATTTACTTGTCCTGTAGTCTCCTTCACCCTGTGACAGTCCCTGACTTTCCGTGTTTAGATGACCTTGGCAGTTTAGAGGAGTACTAGTTAGTTATGTTGTAGAATGTCCCATGATTTGCATTTGTCTGACACTTTCCCCATAGTTAGACTAAGGTTATGAGTTTGGGGAAGAAGACCACAGAGGTGAGGCATCCTTCTCATCACAGTATATCAAGGGTGCAAGTTATCAACATGATTTATTACCGACATTAACCTGGACAGTTGACCAAGTGATGGCATTTCTCTGCTATAAATACCCCCCCACTCTGCCCTCTCCTCCATACTTGACTCTTGGAAAGCAAGCCCACACTCAGGGAAGGTGGAGAAAGAGCATCACTTCCTGGAGGAGGGAGTGTCACATCTATTATTTGGAATCTTGTATAGGGAAGACCTCAGAGGTGTTTTTAAAGCAAGCCAGAAGTTCACTCCAGCACTTACTAGAAGGTCAGTCATGCTAGATGGATACATTTTGTAGGGCTGGTGCCATATACCCCAGAGAGAGCCTCTCATGGGGCCATACGTGCCCTGGGAGCGGCCAGTTCCTGGGTGTTAGGTGAGCACTTTGGACATGTAGAGTGTAGGCGATATATCAAGGTCCCGCAGAAGTGAGTCCTGTTGGAGTGTGGCTGGGAGGGTAATAATATCGGTGTGATAATTTATTGTTTTAATTTGGACATTTCACCTAAAATGTCATATGATATGCTTGAGTGTGCTATTGTTAGGTTACAGAATTACATGCTTATGATTCTGTAATAAAAAAGGGGCATTATTTGTGCCAACTCTGTACATGTATGTGTGTATACACACACATATATATCTCACCACCATGTGAAACCACAAGTCAATCCAAAATTCTCAGCAAGTGTTCATGACTGCACACAGTCTGCTGGGGGCTGAAGGCAGAGCACAGTGACGCAGTCTCAGTCTGGACCCCAGGCGCTGCAGGGTGAGACTGCGTGTAAATCAACAAATACCTCTGCACTCCCAGGGGCAGCCCAGGGCAAGGAACTGGCAAGACAGCAATTGCCAACAAGAGAGGAAAGAAGAGGAAAGTTCAAGGTGCTGTTGGGGGGGATTAATTTTGGGCTGTCAGTGAAGGCCTCTCTGCGAAGGTGGGGTTTCCGCTGAGACTGAAGGATAAGCGGGAGTGAGTGGGGTGTATGGAGATCAAGGGTGGGGCTCCCAGGAGAGAAACTTACCAGGCACAGAACAGTACATGTCAAAAACAAACTAGAACAAAAACAAACTAGAGTCAAGAGAGACATCTGGAAGAACTGAAAGAAGACTGGCGTGTCTGGAACTGAGAGAGGTATATATAGAAAGAAAGCTCTGTTTCCGGGAAAAGTCACATGGTAACTTAGTCAGATGGAATAGTTCTGCTTCCTTAAAATGAAGTTGTTCTGCAGACTTGAACACATGAAACTCAGTGATGTTTGAAAAATGGACTTATACTTTAAATAATCTGTTAAATTTACATATAAACATACATAAAGTTCAAGCGTTTTAGAATTAAATCCTAAAACTGAAACCATGTCTGAGAGAGGAGGATAGAAATGGCCGGAAGGGATGCTAGTGCAGGCCGACGAGTCCCCAGTTCCCCATTTCAGGACCGAAGCCCTCGTCTCCTCAGATGCTGGAGGTGCTGGCTGCGACGGCTCACAGACCAAGGACTGCCAATTATAATAGCAAGATACCAATGATTATAAGACATAAGCCAGACACTGTTCAAAAGTAAAAGAACCATCTGGAGAAAATTATAACTTTATTGAAAGGTACTAAAGAAGACCTAAAAAAACAGGAAATAACCAGTTCCAAGGACAGGAAAACTCAGTATCATACTTGTAAAGATACCAATCTTTCCTAAATTGATTGATAGAGTCATGCAACTCCTACCATAATTCCAACATAATTTTGGCAGGTATTTCACAAAATAATTCTAAGATCTAGATGAAATATAATGTTCAGAATAGCCAGACCTCTGAAGGAGAAGAATAAGGAAGAGGGAATTGCCCTACCAAATATCAAGACTTATTATAAAGCTATAATACTTCCAACAAAATGTTCTGATGCAAAGATAAAAAGAATTGGCTAGTGGGACAGAAAAGGGAACCTAGACCTGCCAACATATGGAGCTCTGGAATCAGGTGACGCTGCGTGTGTGCCCCAGCGGGAAGGAGGGGCTTGGTCAGTGAGTGATGAAGAGATACTCAAGGACTAATAAGGGAAAAAGTGGATCCCTAGTTGCTTCATACCCCAAAGTCAATTCCTAATGGGTTAAAAAATTAAATGTGAAAGCCAAAACTTTAAAACTTTTAGGAAAAAATACTAGAGGGTATATTTCTACCTCTATACTCCTTAAATAAGATATGGATAGCACTAATCCTCAAAGAAAAGATTAATAAATTAAACTATATTAAAATTAATACACCACTGAGGCCCTGGCCGGGTAGTCCAGTGGTTAGAGTGCCAGCCCGATGCGCCAAGGTTGCAGGCTCCATTCCCAGTCAGGGCTCACACAAGAATCAACCAATGAATGCGTAAAAGGGTGGAGCAATGAAGCAACGTCTCTCTCCCTGCCCCCCATGCACCTCTCTCTCTCCCTCTCTCAATCAGTACGTTGAAAAACATTTTTAAAAATTAATACACTGTTAAGAAAAAGAGAAGTCCCAAACTGGGAGCTACACACGTAGTCAGTGCAGGAAAGGTGACCAGACTGCACAAAGGGTCCCTAGAAATCAAAAAGAAGAACACATAATCCAAGGGAGGAGGTGAGGAAGAGGTTTAAGGAGGTCTTTCTCACACACACACACACACACACACACACACACACACACACAAAACAGATGTCTAGGAAACGTATGGAAAGATTCTCTGCTTCATCAGCAAAGGAAGGCTGGGCTTCTTTAAGGCCATCCCAGACCTTACCTATGCTTATTTTTTGGAGACTTTATTTTATAATATTTCACAAACCATAATGCATTCATATCTATATTGAACTCATTCATTCAATACATGTTTGTTAGTACCTACCAGGTGCCAGGAAATGTTCCGTGTGCTAAGAATGTGTCTGTGACCGGAAGAGACAAAGCCTCTGCCCTTGAGTTTGCATTTGGTGGAACACAGGCAGTTGGCCCAAGGGGGTGACTGTGCAGCTGTGCGACAAGAGGCAGTGAGTGCCATGGGATAAAGAGGAAGAGCCGTGCAGGCTGAGACGTGGGTTGCAGGACAGCGGGCTCTGTCTGAGGGATGGCATTTAAACAAACTGCACCTCATCATGGCTCCCTCACCCGTGGGTTCCTTCGAGCCCTTCAGTAGGTTGTGCCCTGCGGTATCAGCTAACGACAGTTTAGAGGGCATGCTGCTCTCGGGGATATTTGTGAGAGAAACTTTTAAAGGCCCCTCCCCTGCCCCACGTTCAGAAACAGGTGGCAGGTCAGGGGTAGGAGCGGCACTGCCGTGGGTGCAGGAGGCAGAGGGGACATTTCCATCATCCTCCTGCCATCCTCTCCTGTGGCGCATCACAGAGAGGAGGCCCACCTCTGAACAGGCCCACTGGAAAGGACGTCGAGAGGAGAAAGTCCTCTGACATTCAGGCTGGGTGACAGCGGGGACCAGGTACTTGGCCTGGGTAACCAGTCCCCCTTGTCGATGCAGCCTCACTGTGCTGGCGGGAAGCTAGCGTGTTCTGAAATCTGATAGCTTGATGCACCCCTTGCACAAGAAAGCATTTAAGGCAGCTTTCTGAACTCTGCAGGCTCTGCTTGTGTGCACCAGTTGGATACAGATCTGCCTCCTGGGAGACTGTAGACAACCCAACAAACCAGAGGTCCTGTGTGCAGATTGGTCAGAGGACAGTGCCGCTCAGGTGGGAGCAGCCGCAAGGCACTGTTGGCCGGGAGTGCATGCAACCCTCGGGAAGTCCGCTTACCATGGGACCGGTATGAGGGCCACCCTTTCTATATAAATGCCCCCAGCCCCCAGCAACCCACCTCACTTGGGCCTCTGCTCCCCTCCCGGCCTCCCTGTTTTCACTTTGGCTCAATGGGATCAGTTCCCGGCTCTTGTTAATCACTTTATGGCCACCTGAACCTGCTAGTCCAAAGCCCCTTCTGCCCTGGACAGAGGTCACTCCATTTCTTTCAGGTCTCCAGGGACAAAGGCGCAGTCATGAACTCCCCAGAGGGAGGTGGCTGAGTGGCTTCTTTTTCACACTGGAATGCAACTTCCCTTTCCAATTAAGAGACCACACAGAATGGAAAATTCGAGCAGAGCAGCCTTTCTAGTGCGAAAACCCATCAGCCTTTACCAGAAAGAGCAGCTGGGGTTGGGGGCAGGGGCTTGCGGGCAGGGGCTTGCATTCCAGGCCCACCTGTTTAAAACTCCGGGCGCCTTCACCGGTCATCACCCAGCCTCTTTTTCCTTCGCCTGCCCCCTAGACCGGACTCAAGGTCCCTGTTTCTGAGTCAAGGTTCCTCTCTCTGGACATGCCCAGTCCCCAGGGTCACCCTGCCAAGGCTTGTTGTTCTTGTGGTTTGTGTGGCAGAGAAAGATGTTTCAGTCTTTGGAGACAAAAATAAAAATCAAACAAACTAAAACCAAGCAGGAAGTCAGTATCCATCCTTGAACATATGTCCCCCACCTCCCTGCCACACCTCCTGTGAGAGCTGCCAGAAAGACTGGGTCTCAGGACCCTGGGGAGGGAGGGGTAAGTGGAGAGCTCCTGGTGCGGGAAAGGGACAAGCCCTCAACTACAGTCAGCGGAGGCCCCGTTTGCATCCCTGGAGGGGAGGACAGGAGAGGGCCCTTCCCACGCATTACTCCCTTGCTATGCAGGGTGCCCACTTGGCAGTGGCCTTTCCCTGAAGGAATGGAGAAGGCCTGTCACCACCCAAAGTGTCTGTTTGCCTCCATGTCAGCCAGAGGCCACTGGGGTGTGTTTTTGTATTTCCTTCCAGTCTCCCTGAGAGGTCAGCTATCCTGGCTCATATCGAGCATCTGCTAGGAGCATCATATTTCCAGAAGCCCCTTGTTCCCAGGTCCAAGGCAGTGTTTCAGGGGCAATGTGTGGCTTTTTCAGCCACACCTTGAAGCTGCCCCTGGAGCTGAGGTCTGCTGGCTCCTGTCTCTCTCCCCGACGGTTCGGCATCGGGGATCTTGCCTGGAAGCTGGGAGATCTTCTCAAGCCTCGAATCACAGTCCCCGCTGCCTCTTTGTTCTTCAGGCTGTGACCTTTATTGACATCATCTCAACACTCCCTCCCCCATCCACTTGAATCCCCCATTCTTTTTCCACTTTCTGGGTTGGAGTGAGGGGTTTTACTCTCAGGGACCTAATCCTGTCGCTCTTAAGTGTGACTAATTCCCTCCCCTCCCTCTCAGCTCCCAGCAAAGAGGAAGGGGCCTGTTTGCCAGACTCAGGGGTCTGCGCCCCTTGTCGTGATCAAAGCGCAAACACATTCCTCTGGGTGATTTCCTGCCCTGAAAACCCAGCCCTGGAACAGAAGCCGCCTCTGTTCCCTCACAGCCACCAGCCCCAGGGACCAGGGCTTCTGCGAGAAGAATTTATGATATACCAAGTAATGTCACCCCTCCAACCTGCCAGTATTTAGTGTGAAAGCAAGTTGCATTGTTCAGACAATATGACTCCTCTTCCCAGAGAAGCAATAGCATCCCTGAGAGCTTCACAGTTCCCGTGCAGCCACCCGCCACAGAGGGTGCGCGAAGGTGACAGCACAGGATGGAGGCCCCATTATCCTCACAGCACCCCGCAGACCCCAGTGGGTCAGCTTCAGCTGCCTGATTTCTGAAGTTAAAAAGCACATAATTATGGTATTGTTTGACTGCCAAGAATTCTGGGTTAATCTCAGTTTTATTTTGACTGCTACCTAAAATAGCCTGTCCCCAAGGATAGCAGCAAAGGCCAGGAGGCCAAAAACAGAAAGGCAGGCCTGAGATGCAAGCAGGCCCTCATTCCAAGCCCTAAACCAGGGTGCAGAGTTTTGGGGATGCTCACAAGTACCTGGAATCAGTCCCTGGGAGCAGGCATCACCCCCAACCCCCTCCCTAATAGAGGCTTTTCCTTCAATGCTGGCCTAGGACCACCCCTTCCCCGACGGGGCCTGGCCTGAGCCTGTGGAAACAGCAGTGATGGCCAGTCCCCAGCACACTCCTTGTCCCCAGACATGCTTGGGATCGTCTCTGAGATAGTTTGGAGTTGTGTTCCTGTGACCCAGGGACAAGACAAAGCAAGTAATAATCATGATGACGACCTTAATGATCATAGCAGCTGACCTTACTGGATGCTTGTGACATGCCAGACAGTGTTCCCAAGTGCCCGTGCATGTAGCGACTTCTCAGTCCTCACCACCTGTCCTCGTGGTAGGTGCTTTTGCTGTCGCCTAACCTGCCAGAACCACGAAGCTAGTAGGTGGTGGAGAAAACTTGAACCCAAGGAATCCAAACTGCAGGAGTTGCGCCCTCCCTGCTTTACCACGTGGCCCTGGGGAAGTCAGGGATCACTGCACATAAAGGCTGAAAAGAACAGCTCCCATTGGAGTCCGTGGGAGGGACGCATTCTGTGCCTAAGTGGAGTTAAACTGGGCCTGGTGAGGGGCGTTTCTCCTGCTTGGAGCACATGCCTTAGTGTTCTCCCATCACTCAGATCGACAAACATTCACTGAGGGTTCCTCTTCGTTTCTGAAGTACCTGGGCCACTGGGCCTTGGATCTCTATGAAAAGTTTGATACCATTAAAGGGAGAATCACAATACGAGGTCAAGTCTGCTCTTTTTTTTAATATGTTTTATTGATTATGTTATTACAGTTGTCCCATTTCCCCCCTTCATTCCCCTCCACCCTGCACACCCCTTCCCACCCACATTCCCCTCTTCAGTTCATGTCCATGGGTCATACTTATAAGTTCTTTAGCTTCTCCATTTCCCACACTATTCTTGCCCTCCCCCTGTCGATTTTCTACCCACTATCTATGCTAATTACTCTCTGTACCTTTTCCCCCTCTCTCCTCCTCCCACTCCCCTGTTGCTAACCCTCCATGTGATCTCCATTTTTGTGGTTCTCTTCCTGTTCTAGATGTTTTCTTAGTTTGCTTTTGTTTTAGGTGTGGTTGTTAATCTCTGTGAGTTTGCTGTCTTTTCACTGTTCATATTTTTTATCTTCTTTTTCTTAGATAAGTCCCTTTAACATTTCATATAATAAGGGCTTGGTGATGATGAACTCCTTGAACTTGACCTTATCTGAGAAGCACTTTATCTGCCCTTCCATTCTAAATGACAGCTTTGCTGGATAGAGCAATCTCGGATGTAGGTCCTTGCCTTTCATGACTTGGAATACTTCTTTCCAGCCCCTTCTTGCCTGCAAAGTCTCTTTTGAGAAATCAGTTGACAGTCTGATGGGAACTCCTTTGTAAGTGATTGTCCCCTTATCTCTAGCTGCTTCTGGAATTCTCTCCTTCATTTGAATCTTGGCTAATGTAATTATGATGTGCCTTAGTGTGTTCCTCCTTGGGTCCAACTTCTTTGGGACTCTCTGAGCTTCCTGGACTTCCTGGAAGTCTGTTTCCTTTGCCAGAGTGGGGAAGTTCTGCTTTATTATTTGTTCAAATAAGTTTTCCACCTGTTGCTCTTCCTCTTCCCCTTCTGGTACCCCTATAATTTGGATGTTGGGACATTTAAAGATGTCCTGGAGGTTCCTAAGCCTCTCCTCATTTTTTTTTTTTTTGAATTCTTGTTTCTTCATTCTTTTCTGTTTGGTTGTTTCTTTCTTCCTTCTGGTCCACACCGTTGATTTGAGTCCTAGTTTTCTCCCCATCACTATTGGTTCCCTGTGTGTTTTCCTTCATTTCACTTATTGTAGCCTTCATTTGTTCATCTAATTTTCGACCAAAATCCACCAATTCTGTGAGCATCCTGATCACCAGTGCTTTGAACTGTGCGTCTGATAGGTTGGCTATCTCTTGGTTACTTAAAAGTATTGGCTCTGATGGTTTGATTTGTGCTTTCGTTTAAGCCATTTTTTTTCCTGTCTAGTCGCACCTGTTCCGTATGAGGGGCAAAGCCTTGAATGTTCACCAGGGTGGGGCAACCCAGTTGCAGAGTTGTGATGCTGTATGTGGGGGAGGGGTCTGATAGGGAACGATGGCTTGCTCCACTCTCTCTCGGATTTCAGTCCCCTCTGTGAGGCTGGCACTTCAACCCCCAGAAGTGTTTTCAGTCAGTGCTTTTAGGCTTTAGTTCCCGGCGCTGGGGCCCTGGGTTGCGCAGTCTGTCTCGCTGCCCGTTTTCACCTGGATTATCTGAGTGCGGATGTGTGACCTCTGTCAGCCGCCTTGTGTGCCTCACTTGGTCTGCTCGTTGCCTCCCCATGCCCGGTAACTGCCACCTGTGCGCCTGGGGTGTACCAACCGCCGCCTGCGCATCCAGGACCACTAGCCACTGCTTGTTCCTGCTGTGATCCCTCTCCACCAGCCACCGACTCCGCCCCTCTTACCGGTCTGGGTGAATCGTTGTTGGACTTCCGTACAATTCAATTTTCTATCTGTTCTGGTTGGTTTTTTTTTGGGGGGGGGGTCTAAATTTTTGTTGTCCTTAATTTTGGTTGTGAGAGGAGGCACAGTGTGTCCACCTACGTCTCCATCTTGGCTGGAAGTCCCTCCAGTCTGCTCTTAGGAGGAATGCATCCTGTGTGTAGTTGAGAGGGCTTCCCAGGGGAGGAGACATTCAAATTAAATCTTAAAGAATGCTGGGATTCTTCGGAGTAGACAAAGTGGAGGTGGACTTTCCAGGCAGAGGGAACAACAGGGCAAACCCCTGCTGTATCTCAAGATGTTCTGGAGGGCCCTGAGCCACTGGCCCTGGGCTGCAGTCTGCAGGCTATGGCAGGAACTGAGTAACCATCCCCCTCCCCTCACTGTGGCCTCCCCACCGTGCTGACTTCAGAGGAGCCTTCCCAACCCTTCCTTCCTGCCCCACCTAACTGCTGATGAAAAATTTTCCAGTCTGAGGCATCCCTGAACTTCTAAGACATCCGGAGCTGCCAATCAAGCCTCTGCCAGTGGCTACCAGGGGTCAGTGTCACCTTAGCCAGCAGCACCCACGGAGCTGGCTCAGGTTCCTTGCAGCTGCCCAACATCCTGATGCTCGCTCCCACCCAGCTCCCCTTCCAGCCGCCCCTAGCAGGCCAGCGGCCCGGCGGGTGGCACCTCGAGAGCACGGGAAAGGCACAGAGACAGGGGTTCCAGCATGCTTCTTCATTCCTTTCTTTCCTCCTAAGGGGGAAACCAATCTGAGGAAAGGCTAAGGACAGGCTCCCAGGACCAGTGGGTGTGGTACTGGGTGGGGTGTGTTCTTTCTGCTGTTCATTCATTGTTGTCGTTTGTCTGTTTTAGCAAAAGTGATTCTGAGTTCCTTTAATTGGAAAAAAACAAAAAACAAAGGCAGGGAGGTGTTTCATGTTCTTTGCGTATGTAGTGGCAGGAGTGAGGAGCAGCCCCTTCAGCGCTTGCCTTGACTTTGGCTCTCCATCAGGCACTGTGGCCTAGGCAAGGGACTGGCTGAGTGAAAGCAGGTACGGCTGGAGGGGCTCAGTACAAGTAACAAAGACATTCCTCTTCCTCCTGTCCCTCAGAAATGTCAAGGTTTTTAAGTGCTTTGTGCCAGGAACTGGGGATGAAGACCAAAGGTATATTTCTTGTTGCATCACAATATTATGAGAGATCTTTCCCAGGAGGACAATGGCTCATGGATTAAGAAAGGGTGTGGCTTTTATACATAAACGATCACAGTACCTGGCACTTAGTAGGCTCGCAAAAATGGTAATAGTTGTTATTGTTATACTATAATCAGAAAATGCAAAGTCTTTTGAAGGGTGTAGTGCATAGCAGAGGGTGTGTGTTGGCAGGTGAGGGAGAAAAAGTTGTGTGGGAGGCAGCCTCCCAATAGTCCCAGCTCCTGGTACCATCGCCCATGCATGGACCCTCCTACGCTGTTCCGCAGCTGGTCTGCCTGACCAGCACAATTCGGCTGTGCTGAGAACAGTCCTGTGAAGCAGCTCACATGGTGAAGAACTGAGGCCTCCAGCCAACAGCCAGAAGGATCTAAAGACACTTGCCAACAGCCATATGAGTAAGCTTGGAAGCAGACACCCCCTCCCCACCCAGCCCCAAGTCAAAACTTCACAGGACTGAAGCCCCACCCAGCATCTTGACTGACAGCACCTTACCAGAGACCCTAAGCCAGAATCACCCAGCTAAGCCCCTCCCAATTCGGACCTTGAGAAGCCATTTGAAATAATAAATGGTCCTTGTTTTAAGCTGTTGTATTATCACCCTAGGGCGATGTGTTACACAGCAATCGATAACTGATACAGGTGCTGTGGTAGATGCTCTTTGTACTTCTGGTCTACTCTAGAGCTTACCTACAGCTTAAAACAGTCCCTTAAATATCATTTCAATTAGCTTTTGATGCATAATAAACCACCTCAAAATTTAAGTGGTTTAAAGCAACAACAATGTATTCAGTTTATGATTATGAGCTTAGCAATTTAGGCTGGGCTTGCCTTAAGTTGTCCTTCTGGGCTGGGCTGGGCTGGGCTGGGCTGGGCTTACTCACGTGTCTCTGGTCATCTGGCAAGTTGCTGGGGGCTAGCTGATCTGGGGGTGCTCGGCTGGATAACTCCTCTCTGCTCCATGTGGTCTCTCATCCTTTAGAAGCCCAGCCTGGTCTTATTCACACAGTGGCAGCACAGTTTCAAGAAAATAAGAGAAGATGCTATAAGGTTTCTTGAGGCCTAGCCAAGACCTACTACAACCTTGCCACCCCTGTATTCTGTTCCCCAAAAAGGCCAGTCCAGATTCAAGGGGTAGAGAAATACATTCCACCTCTTGATTGAAAAAGTGGCCTAGTATTATGGCCATTTTGTGGTCTGTCCAGCTCATCTTCAGGTTTCTAGCTCAAGCACCTGCGTCTCCCTGTCCGAGTGCATTCTTTGGGCATGAGAATGTGTTTCACCCTGGCATGTGGCAGACCAGAAGGGCGGAGGAGTTAGTGTTCTTAGGTCACCACCCCCGCCCCCCCCCCCCCCGCAACCAATGAGGAAGGGAGCTGATGGACAAATCCCCCAGCTTCCTTGCCCTTTACCAGATAATTCCAAAGTGTGTTCTACACAGCCTCTCAGAAGGGCCCTGAGAGAGTGAACGAAATTTCCCACAGTAGTCACTGGCTCCTAACGCATCCTTTATTAGCATTCCTCCTTTCCCGGTCCTTCCTGTCCTTAACCCCCCACCTCGCCATTCTCTGGGAACCACCTCCCTTAAGCCATTGCGCACTGCTCACACCCAAATCCTTATCTAAAGATTATCTGTTCTGGGGAAACCTAAGCTCAGATAGGTAGGCAGGAGTGAGATCACCCTTATCTCAGAGGTCCTGCTAATGAATCTGAATTTATTCTGTAGGTGATTGAGCTTCCAAGGGTTTTAAGCAGGAGAAATTTGTGTTTTAGAAACAAAATGAGTGGCAGTGTAGGAACTAAGACCCAATTCCACTTCTGGGTCAATGCTATTAAGTCAACTCTACAATTTTTCAGGCTGTGCATGTCAGAATATACAGATCTGTTTTTTTTAAGTCATTTATTTTTCAATAGGGAATAAATACACTTGGTGCAAAATGAGAAAAACACAAAAGGTCAGATCTATTTTTATAACCATTTTTTCCACTAACAGGCCATTTAAATAGCCATTGTTTGTAGATTGTTTAAAACCATAGTAGAACTAGCCCTTGACTCCTTAAGGCCCCTCCTGGCCTGCTTCTTGCCCTTCCCATTCCTGCAGCTTGTCCTGGGGCTCTGACAGCCCCCCACTGCCTGCAGGCCTCTGTGCTGGAGGTGAAACAGTTGTCCTTTGGAGAAAGACGCTGACATTCTTGATCCAAAGGAAACTTGGCAGTGTTGGAGGATGTCAACATCTTTGGCGGATGCCATCTTTGCCCCCGTCACCACATGTAATTGCAAGTTGGCTGAGCGCTACCCAAATGCATTAAGGTTTATGGCTTGTTCTGACAAAAATCTAAAAAGTGCGTAGTCAAGGCCAAGCCCGCAGATTATATCTGTTAGTTGGGAGGAAGAGGACATAATGATTCATAACACCCGAGGTCTTTCAGTTTCTCCCTAAGAGCTGCCATCTGTTGATAATGTGAGAGAAAAAATGCTGTCAGGTTAATCACGCTGGATCAGCCAAACCATCTGCATTTATTGAAGTCAAGTCCATAAACAGTTTTTGACTGTGTGCCGTGGGCCAGCTCTGAGCTCAGCTCTATAGGTGTTCAAGTAATTGTGAGCCACCAGCATAGACACTCAAGAGGCAGACTGGTCTGGTGACAGGTCTGGAGGCTTCAGAATCAAGCAGATCTATTGAGAACCCAGCCCCACTGGCCAACTGCAAGATCTTGAGCAACTTAGTTATCTCTCCAGAGCCTCTGTTGCTTCACCTTTATAAGGGTCCTGCCCATGGTACAGGGGGAGGGGAATATCCATCCCCAAAGTAGTGCTTTGTTTCCTTCATTTTTCCCTTGAGGTACTTTAATGACAAGGAAAGAAGACACACGTATGAAAAGTAAAGAAAGCATCTCTGAGAGATTATCAACAGTTCAAACAAAAGAAAGATTTTTTTAAAAGGAAGAGAAAAGAAAAAAGAAAAGAGATATACATGGGGTGATTAATTGCCAAAGGCAGTTTAGGGCTGCCATGGCAAAGTACCTCGGATTGAGTGGCTATGACAACAGAGATTTGTTTTCCTCACAGTTCTAGAGGCTAAAAGTCCAAGATCAAGGTGTCAGCATGTTGCTTTCTTCCAACGTCTCACCTTGGTTTGTACATGGCTGTGTCCTCCCTGTCTCTTCACATGGTCTTCCTTCTGTGTCTGTCTCTGTCCTAATCGCTTCTTCTTGTAAGGACACCAGTCATATTAGATTGGGGCCCACCCATATGACTTCATTTTACCTTAACTACATCTTTAAAAGCTCTGTCTCCCAATATAGTCACATTGTGAAGTATTGAGGGTTAGGACCTCAACTTTTGAGTTTGGGGGAATCCCAACTGAGCCCATAGCACCAAACATAATGTTTGCTCTAGAAGTTAAGCAGGGAGGATTAGCAGGGAGGGAAGAATAAGAAAGCATTTTTGGACTTCCAGCCAAGATGGAGGTGTAGGTATATGTACTTTGTGACCTTGCACAACCAAAATAAGGACAACAACAAATTTAAAAACAAAAAATAACCAAAACTTCCAGAAAATAGAACTATATGGAAGTCTGACAACCAAAGAGTTAAACAAGAAACATTTGTTCAGACTGTACCACAACAGTGACTTGGGTTGTCCTGCCTGGTGAATACCTAAAGCTCCACCCCTTACAATGTAACAGGTACACCAAGACAAAGAAATATGGCCCAAATGAAAGAACAGATCAAAACTCCAAAAATAGAACTAAGTGATGAAGCGATAGCCAACCTATCAGATGCAGAGTTCAAAACACTGGTAATCAGGATGCTCACAGAAATGGTTGAGTATGGTCGCACAATAGAGGAAAGAGTGAAGGCTATGCTAAGTGAAATAAAGAAAAATGTTCGGGGAACCAACAGTGAAAAGAAGGAAACCAGGACTCAACTCAACAATTTGGAGCAGAAGGAAGAAAGAAACACTCAACCAGAACAGAATGAAGGAACAAAAATTCAAAAAAATAAGGAGAGGCTTAGGAACCTCTGAGACAACTTTAATGTTCCAATGTCTGAATCATAGGGGTGCCAGAAGGAGAAGAGGAAGAGCAAGAAATTGAAAACTTATTTGAAAAAATAATGGAGAACTTCCCCAATCTGGCAAATGAAATAGACTTCCAGGAAGTCCAGGAAGCTCAGAGAGTCCCAAAGAAGTTGGACCCAAGGAAGCATACACCAAGGCATATCATAATTCCATTACCCAAGATTAAAGAGAAGGAAAGACTCTTAAAAGCAGCAAGAGAAAAGGAGACAGCTACCTACAGAGGAGTTCTCATAAGACTGTCAGCTGATTTCTCAAAAGAAACCCTGCAGGCAAGAAGGAGCTGGAAAGAAATATTCAAAGTCATGAAAGGCAAGGCCATATCCAAGGTTATTCTATCCAACAAGCTTTAATTTAGAATGGAAGGACAGATAAAGTGCTTCTCAGATAAGGTCAAGTTAAAGGAGTTCATCACCACCAAGCCCTTATTATGTGAAATGTTAAAGGGACTTATCTAAGAAAAAGAAGAAGATCAAAAATATGAACAGTAGACTTCCGGCCAAGATGGAGGCATAGGCGGACACACTGTGCCTCCTCTCACAACCAAAATTAAGGACAACAAATATTTAGAAACAAGAAAACAACCAGAACTTATAGAAAAATTGAACTGTATGGAAGTCCAACAACCATTCATCCAGACCGGTAAGAGGGGCGGAGTTGTGGCAGGAAAAAGTGGAGGTGCGGACCCAGGAATGCAAGCAGCAGGGGCTGGCAGTTCCCAGGTGCACAGGTGGTGGCTGGCGGATCCCCAGGCCCACAGGCGGCAGCTGGCGGACCCCGGGCACAGAGGGGCAACTGTGCAGACCCAGTGAGGCCGCACAAGGTGGCTGGCTGACCACGTGATCCCACATTTGCGAGCGCAGAGGGGAAGTGGCGGAAGGGACTGAATCCAGGAGAGAGCAGAGCAGGCGCCATTGTTCCCTCTCAGACCCCGCCCCCACATACAGTGTCACAAGCCAGTGACTGGGCTGCCCCACACCGGGGAGCGCCTGAGGCTCCACTCCTTACTACGTAACAGCACCCACGCGTGCGCAGATAATCCAGGTGAAGGGGAAGCAGCGGAAGGGACCGGAGTCCAGGAGAGAGTGGAACAGGCGCCATTGTTCCCTCTCAGACCCCACCCCCACATACAGCGTCACAACCCAGCGACTGGGCTGCCCCGCCCTGAGGAACACCTAAAGCTCCACCCCTCACTACGTAATAGCCGCGACCAGACTAAAACCAAAGCAAAATAAACAAACAACAACAACAACAAAAAAAACACCAAAAATGGCTCAAACCGGAGAAAAAAATGAAAACCCCAGAGTCAATTCCTCTAAGCCATGAAGAGATAGCCAACCTATCAGATGCACAGTTCAAAGCACTGGTCATCAAAATGCTCACAGAATTGGTTGATTTTGCTCACAAATTAGATGAAAAAATGCAGGCTACAATACGTGAAATGAAGGAAGACGCATGGGGAACTGATAGAGATGGAAGGAAAACTGGGACTCAAATCAATGGAGTGGACCAGAAGGAAGAAACTAACAACCAAACAGAAAACGAGGAAGAAACAAGAATTCAAAAAAATGAGGAGAGGCTTAGGAACCTCCGGGACATCGTTAAACGTCCCAACATCCGAATTATAGGGGTCCCAGAAGGGGAAGAGGAAGAGCAACAAGTAGAAAACTTATTTGAACAAATAATAAAGGAGAACTTCCCCAATCTGGCAAAGGAAATAGACTACCAGGATGTCCAGGAAGCTCAGAGAGTCCCAAAGAAGTTGGACCCAAGGAGGAACACACCAAGGCACATCGTAATTACATTAGCCAAAATTAAAACGAAGCAGAGAATTCTAGAAGCAGCAAGGGATAAGGGGACAGTCACCTACAAAGGAGTTCCCATCAGACTGTCAGCTGATTTCTCAAAAGAGACTTTATAGGCAAGAAGGGGCTGGAAAGAAATATTTGAAATCTTGAAAAGCAGGGACCTACATCCAAAATTGCTCTATCCAGCAAAGCTGTCATTTAGAATGGATGGACAGATAAAGCGCTTCTCAGATAAGGTCAAGTTCAAGGAGTTCATCATCACCAAGCTCTTATTATATGAAATGTTAAAGGGACTTATCTAAGAAAAAGAAGATTAAAAATATGACAGTGAGAAGACAGCAAACTCACAGCTATTAAGAACCACACCTAAAACAAAAGCAAACTAAGCAAACAGCTAGAACAGGAACAGAACCACAGAAATGGAGATCATGTGGAGGGTTAGCAGCAGGGAGGGGAGAGGGGAGAATGGGGGAAAAGGTCCAGGGAATAAGAGGTATTAATGGTAGGTACAAAATAGATAGGGGAGGTTAAGAATATAATAGGAAATGGAGAAACCAAAGGACTTATGTGTGCGACCCATGGACATGAACGAAGGTGGCCGGGATGCTGGAGGGATGGGGGTGCAGGCAGAGGGGAATAAAGGGGAAAAAACAGGACAACTGTAATAGTATAATCAATAAAATATACTTTAAAAAAAGAGAGCATTTTTGTTTGCAGTTATATTCCGTCTTAACCCAATGCAGAATCACAGTGCCTGGCCCATGGTGGGCATGCAATAAATATTTGTTGAATGAGTGTTCAAATAAATGATTATACAGTTTTTGCCACTGGATCTATAAAAGGCACTCAGAGAAGAGTATGTAGAGATGACAAATAGGCAGAATGGGGAGCTTTCGTATTCCAAAAAGGCTTTTTTCAAAAATATATTCTGCCCTGGCTGGTGTGCCTCAGTGGACTGAGTGCCAGTCTGCAAACCAAAGGCTCACCAGATCAATTACCAGTCAGGGCGCATGCCTGGTTTGCAGGCCAGGTCCCCAGTAGGAGGCACTTGAGAGGCAGCCACACATTGATGTTTCTCTCCTTCTCTATCTTCCTCCCTTTCCCGCTCTAAAAATAAAGAAATTAAATCTTAAAAAAAAATAAAAATTCTAACATGTAAAGGTACACGTCAAAATGGATGTGACAAAAGTTTATAAAACTGTGAAAGTCATTGATAAATTATGATAATCTTTAAAGATTTATTTATTTATTTTTAGAGAGCGGGTAAGGGAGGGAAGAAGAGAGGGAGAGAAACATCAATGTGTGTTTGTCTCTCACACACTCCCCTACTGGGAACCTGGCCCACAACCCAGACATGTGCCCTGACTGGGAATTGAACTGGTGACCCTTTGCTTCATAGTCTGGCACTCAATCCACCCAGGGTACTATGATAATCTTTAAGTCTTTACCAAATATTGTGTGAGACATAGACAGAGGACAGCAATTGAACTTGAGGTTTTAGGACATATGCACAAAAAGAAGGAAAAAAAAACACCTAGGAAGGAAAGAAAAATCCGAAACGAGTTTGGATTTGTGATCAATACATTTACAGATTTCTTATCCCGTGGACACTAGAGGCAGAAGGAGGCAGAGAGGGATTCGGTGAATTCATGGGTGGCTGATCTCAGCACAAGTTGATTTGGATTCCTTTGGAATTTGACTGCCATGCTGGAGACAGACTGCCGGCTGAGTGGATCACGGATCTCACCATGTATCATACTTCTGTGGTTTTATGTTGCTTCAGGGAAGCACCCGCTCCGTGCCAGGCAGTGTTCTAGCGGGCACCGACGTCTACACGCCATCCCAGCTCTCAGGGACCTGCACTAGAGACAGAAGCCCATATGTGCCGAGACAGATTGAAGCTTATTGAGGTCAGTTCCACAATAAAAATATTATTAAAGTGCTTTATAGCCTCAAAATTCTCGTGACAATAACTAAATGGTCAGCCTGTGCATTGAAGGGACCTGACAATAATCAATCAATAAATGGATAACAGATACCTGGTAAAGGATACTAAAAGCAGGGACTCAGTGCTATCCGTCCTTTTGGGCTACTAGTATGAAGACTCCCTGTTTACTTTTTAAATGAAAAAGAAGTTCAATCTATGAAAGTTATTTGTCTCTCATTTTTTTGTCCTCTCCCTTACCCCATCTGCATTTTAGAACTTCCTATGAATTCAGAAAATGTTTGAGTGGATGGGTGGATAGTTGGATGAATGAAAGAATAAATTTTTTGCTTCTAGTACTGGGCAGATTTTTCCAATGGCAATTTGTTAATCTTTGAAGGCTCACAATAATCAAATTTATCAAGTAACTATTTCAGAGATGTCTTTGTGTGGAATTCCTGGGAGGTACCTTGAATCGATACAAGAAAAAGGCATTTCAGTTTTTAGAACCATTGTTTGTGAGTTTTTAAATTTGCATTTCTAGAAATGGGAAGTGCTATAGAATTGTAAACTATCGGCCAAAGGCCGTGTTGACTAAATACTGATTTCAGCACCTTACACTGAAAAGGAAATCTTACTTCAGTGCCTTCTCACTCTCCCGACACGGGAATGAGTACATTTCAATCTGCTTATTGCTCCGAAGCTCGTCCCTCTGGAGAGCCTCAACGTAATACCCTGGGCCTGGCATTCCTGATGATCTCACCGGGAATTTGGTGATTGGAAAGCAGAAGTCCAGACTCTTGGCCAGGAATCTGGGCGTCAGTAAAGAATATTTCCTTATGAGGAACTTTGTCTTAGGTCAGCATTCATGAGAAAATAGTCCTGCGGCTTCTTCAAGTTGCCTCTTTCCATCTCTCTCTCCCCAGCCTGACTCCCCACCCTCCTTCCAGTGACAACTGCACAAAGATGGAACCCTAGAGTTGCATTGTCCTACAGCCACATGGGGCCGTTTACATTTAAATTAATTTAAAAAGATACAATTTTACCTTAGGGCAACACAGTCCAAGAGAAATTGCAATTTCTCAGTCATATTAACCACATATCAAAAGTGCTCAAAGCTAGCATAATGGACAGCTCAGAAACATTTCCCTCATTCCAGAAAGTTCTATTGAACTGCATTGCCCTAAGTGAAAAGGAAAAGTAAAGAGCTGAGGAAGATGGTGGTAATTTTAGAGAAAGCATCAGTAACATCTAGACCAGCCACGTAGAGAGGAAAAGAAACATTCTAGAAGTTGCCACAGGATGGACAGCCAGTCAACCAGGAAAAGGGGATGTAAATTGGGGGCAAGGAGACAAGCTTTGGGACCGGAATCTGGGTTTCATCCTCGTTCTACTACCCACCACGTGTGCAACCGTGAACAAGTTACGTGAACTTTCTGAGCCTCAGTCTTTTCATCAGGGGAATGGTGGTAGTAATAGTTCTTATGGCATTAGAGCTGATGAAAGAATTAATGAGATAATTAATATAAAGTGCTCAGCATATGAACAAAGGGAAGCCATAGTGCGACGGTTCGGGGTGTGTGAGGAGGGAGAGGAGAGGGAGTTGTAAAGAAGTAAAGGGGAGCACTTAGAGATAAGGCAGCTGATCTGGAAAGAAGAAATATCTGGAGGATTAAAACATGGGCCTGAGCAGGGAAGGGAGGATTTTATGGTGGCTGGGGAGCACAGTCTGTGGAGAGAGTAGCAGAAGGTAGCTGGATCTTCAGAAAACTGAGGGGAGTAAGAGAAAGATCCTCTGTCCTCCGGACTAGGGAAGCTCAGCCAGGCAGTGGCGGCAATCGCCCATGACGGCCAGTCTCTTCCTGCTAATTGGAGCTTAGCTGTGTTCACATTTATGCCAATGACTGTGTTCAAGAGACCCAGGGAGGTGTGTGGAACAGGTGTGGCTTTCCTGGCAAAGGCAGGTGAGCCAGGGCTGAGGCATGTCAAGGTAATGCCAGGCATTAGGGTAAAGGGAAAGGGGTGATGCTCAGCACCATCACACTTGAAGCCTACAGCAGTTCTGAGGCAGGCACTCCCATTTTGTGGAAAAAGAAACTGGGGCTCAGCTGGGTGAAGGAGCTTGCCCAAGGTCACACAGCTGGTAAGTGACAGACTCAAGTTCCTGGTCCTGGTCTGCAGGATGGCAAAGCCTATGCAAATCTGCTGTGGAAGGCTTAAACTCAGAAAAAGGCAAAGAATAGACATCTGCAAAGAGAGTTTGAAAAAAGTCGGCATTACGTTTATTCACCACTGCTGAAGTCCAACGCCATGTTAATGGGATGGGGTCACACACATGAATAAGACAGGTCTACTGTCCTTAGGTGCTTGCATAGCAGTGAGGGAGATGAGCCAGGGGCCAAATAAGGATAATGAAAGGTAAAATGTTCAAATGCTTTCATTCAAGAAACGTTTTTATTAAGTACGCACTATGTGCTAGGCACTGTGCTAGGCTCTGGGGATGATACGGTGTGCTGTGGTAAACTATTTACAAAAATGGCTGCATTTTTCTCCTCCCATTATCCACATCTCTTCCCAGTGTGACTTTGCAGCTTCTCCCATTAACAGATTGTATCTACTTCTCCACCTTTTGCATCTTGGTGGGTTGCGTCTTGGCCAATAGAAAGGGATGGAAGTGATGTATCTTTTTCAAATGTTTCACGATGCCTGGTACCTTAAAATGCTGCAGCTGCCATGCAGACACACCCTGCCTAGCCTGCTGAATATGTGTCGTGAGAGACACATGGTCCATTTACTGTCATTGTCCAGTCAATGGCCAGCCACCTGCCAGAGAGATGAATGAGGTCCTATTAGACCAATCGGCCCCAGCTAGCCCAGTAGCTGATGCCAGACCCCTGAGAGGCTGTGCCAGATTGGCAGAATTCCAGCTGACTCATAGACACATGAGAAATAATAAGTGAATACCTTTTGAAGCCACTAAGTTTTTGGTTGGTTTGTTTCCCAGCAAAAGCTAATTGACACATGAGGGAAACAGATACGTGTTCTCAAGAAGCTTATAGTCCAATGGAGGAGGCAAACTTCAATCACAGAATCCTACAAATATGTGTTATGGGCAAGGAAGTGGAAACTCAGCCACCTCCTGGATTCATGACATATGTAGTCTCCTCCCTCACTGTACAAGTTGGTCTGCTTGACCAATAGCCTGTGGCAGAGGGGACAGTGCGTCACCTGTGAGATTAGGTTACAAAAGACTGCAGCCTCTCCATTGGGCTTCTCTCTCTGACCATCCAGTCTGGGAGAAACTAGCTTCCATGTCCTAAGGACTCAGGCAGCTCATGGAGAGGCTGTGTGGCTAGGAACCCAGGTTTCGACCAACAGCCCAAGGGGCAGTGAGGTCTACCAGCCACCCAGCGTGTGAGCTGGGAAGGGGATTCGCAGGCTCCAGAGGACAGAAGTCTGGGCAGACAGCTTGAGTGCAGCCCCCTGACCCTGACCCAGAGCCTCTAGGCTAAGCTGCTCCCAAATTCCTAATGCAAAGAAACTGTGAGATAACACATTTTTGTTGTTTTAAGCTGGTAGCTTTTGGGGTAACTTGGCACACAGCAACAGGTAACTAACAAAAGGGGTTAACTAGGTAAAGCAGGGGGAGGAGGTGGGATGTTCCAAAGAGACGGAGGAGCCTGACCAAAGGGCCCAAGGTTGGAGGGAATACGGCGCATTTGAGGAACTGAGGGCGAATACTGTGGCAGAAGCTCAGAGAGCAGGTGTGGTGCCCTTTGCGGCTGAAAGGTCATGGGGGACCAGAGCCATTGGATGTGGCCTTGTGGGTCTTACTAGGACGTTTGCTTTAAGAACAACAAGAACCACATTATTAGAGGACTGGCACTGAGAACTCAAAGGAAGCCCAGATTCTTAGACTAGTCGGAAGAGGACAGCAGCACAGTTCTAAGGTATATTGTCAATCTTTGGCTTTACTCAGAAGTTGTAACTGTTAGAGTTGGGAAAACCCTTTAGAAACCAAGTTAGCTGTCCTCACCTCCCTGGGACAGCCATCCAGATTCCCTGTGGGGGTCAGGGATGTGCTGGGGATGATAGGTGGGCAGCAGAGGAGGGGGAGAGTGAAAAGGAAGGGTGTGGAAAAGAGAAAAGTAGAAAAGCGGCAGGACAGAGAAGGAGACGGCGGAGGAGAAGGGAGACGGCTGAAGAGAGAGAAGTGCAGTGGCGGGGTGGGGGGGGGAGGATGGAGAAGGAAAGGAGTGGGTGCCACAGAGAAGCCCCGGGAGTTTGCAAACGGTCACTTAAAAAGAGTTGGAGATGTAAAGAGGGAATAGGAAGCTTTTAGAGACGCCGGTGTTCAGAAAGCCTGAAAAATCCAGCCGTGGAAAAGTATGTGTTAAGGATTCAAGAAATGGCATGATCACTCTGATGGGCAATAAACACACTGAGAGCAGGAGGCGGTCAGCGGGCGAGGAGAGCAGCTAACGCAGAGCTAGGAAGCAGTCACGGCCCAGGATTTGAACTGACTGCTGGATGCTGGGCTGTGCACCAAGGCACCACTCGGGGCTGCCTATGACTCGTGGAAGGCCTGTCTTCCGGTAATTCTTCTCCAGTGTAACGGCCGTCCTTTAGGCAACAGTGGTGAGACTCACAGCTTCAGTTCTGGAGAAGCAGGGGTGGGGTGGGGTGGGTGGGGTTGGAGGCAGAGCTCAGTGGGCAACTCCGTCTTTGCACCAAGTTTTCCCATGAGCCGCCTAGATGAAGTTTTCCCCGAAGTGATGGCTTTGGGGTTTTACTTCTCTCTACTCAAAAGTGCCTTCTGAGGGACAAAGGATGAGGTGGCAGACACCTGCCTGGTCAGGGAGGGGGTATAGCTGTTCTAGCCACAGGTGTGTCGGGCACAGCAGAGCTCTGCCTGCCCAGCTTCTCGGGCCCCTCCAGCAGGGGCAAAGGCAGAAGCAAGGGCCACAGGGGCAGGGAAGAACCTCTCACCCTCCTACCCACAGTCCCACCAAGAATGGATTTATACTGTTTCAAAAATAACAGGGTGCCTGGAGTCTTCATTCCTTTGTGGATTTGGTCAAGCGGGCCTAACATTTCGTCTCCCGTGAAAGGAGTCGAAGATACGCATGTTCCCCCAAACAGATTTGCAGAGGGAAAGCAAAGAAAGCATAGCATTGAACAGAGCTATTCATTTTGTGACTTGATTATAGAAAGATAATGGGTTTTTTTTTTCCATTTTAAAAGTATATGTATTTGACATGGTGATGTGAAAGAAGTACATGCTGTTCAAGGACATAGTTTTCACGGAAATAATGTCAGAGGACAAAAATTTCAACTGCGTTGACCAGGGAACAAAATTTTTCCACCAACCTAGAATTCATAAATGATAAGTGGGATTTTAAAAAAATACGACAGCTTTTCCATCTAAGTGGCCTTCTTTTTTCTTTTCATATCGTTAGTCCGGGCTATTCCCCTTCCTCCTTTCTGCTGCTCTAAGGGAGAAGCGATGGGAGGGCTGCCGGCTGCTCACCACTGCGGACCCTCGCCTAAGGCCAGTAGTTGGAGACATCCTTACGCAGGGTCTCCTCCGCTGAGTTCTGGGAGCCACTGCAAACACCTGCGTAAACCACAGCCCCACCCCGCTGAAGAGCAGGGGACCCATTTTAAGACAACGCTTGCGTCCGGATGTTGGTGCTTGCTCCAAACCACTTCCCAGTTAAGCAGATTCATGGGCCCCTCCTTCCCTTGAGTGTGCTTTGAACAGACCGCAGTCTGGGAGATCAGAAAGAAGGGAAAAGAAGTGCGGCTGTAAATCAGTGTAGCTTCTCTAGCTCTTGGGGTCAGAAAGCCTGCTGAAAGAAGGAGGGAGCCACCCCCACCTCGGGAAGGCTTGGTGTCACCACACGTACCCAAGCAGTGAGGGGCGCTCTGTTCACAAGGCCTGTGGACACCTCTTCCTTCTTTTCTCCTCCATGGCTTTGAATCAGATGCTCTTGCTAGGAAAAAAGCTCTAACTTCATCTGGCCCTACCTTGCTAAACACAGTGAAGATTTTTTTCAAGTGGTTATGGCACTACTTCTAGTGATTCTTTTCACTGCCTTCAAACGTGCAACCAGTTCTCCTGATACTTAATGTGTGGCCCCTGTTGTTACAAGTCTGAAGCTTAGGAGCTGATCCCCCACAAGCGTCAACAAAAAGCATCTGGGTGTTCTAATCACTGCCTGTTCTTGCTGAAAAGCAGCACAGCGTGCCAGCCTCCTCCTGCCTGTTTACTGGGCACAGCCCTGGGAGGCTCTGAGGCAGCCCCGGGACCCCATGGCTCTTTGGAAGGACGAAGCAATTCTAGTCAGTTAGGGTGTTTAGGGAGTTATTGCAGTGACCGTTTCCATGTAAACATCAATGTGGTTTGTGAATACGGTAAGTTCTATTAGGGGCTCTATGGTGGCGACCTTTGAAAAGATTCAAAGGGGAACTGAAACCAGTTTCTACCCGTCAGAAGTTTCATTCAGACGGCACAGTTTCAGAATTTGCAGCTAGCATTTTGTTTTTCTTTGTAAGTTCCTTACATCTTCTGAGGGGAACAGGATGCGGAGGAGAGAATTTGTGAGCTAACGATACGAAATGGACAAGATCACAACAACTTGCAATGGTTGCCTGAAACCATGAGTGTTGATGGCAAACCAGGCAGAGCCGGACAGGGCACCTTGGAAGTGAAGTTAAGATGGTTTTCGGATTCATCCTGCCACCTCTGACACAGAGTGTTCAATTTAATATTAGTTCCACCCGCCAGAGCCCAGACACATGTGTCTGGGTTTTAAAAGACTCTGGAGCAGGGTGAGAAGTGGCTTGATGACAGAGCTGAGAAGTCTGCGTGTTACTGAAGATCACGGTGCAGGGGTAATTCTTGACTTATTCTTTTCTTCACTCAAGTTCTACACAAATGAGCAGTAAAAAACAAAAAAAACAAAACCAGGCTTATCTCCTTCCTTTATTTTAGCAGCCCCTGAAGTTCTATTTCCTTTTTGAAAGCTCTGATTCAATGGCTAAAAGAATGATCTCCTCACCCCACCCCTCCTATCTATGCATACAATTTTCTCAACTCCCCCTTCACTCACCACCTGGCCAAGCACACTCAGTTCATTGCTTTTACACACTGCCATTTGCTCCTTCATTTATTTTGCATACCTGAGTCACCTGTTGCTTAGGTAAAATTTAAATCTGGCCTGAGTTGGTACGATTAGCTTTCAATTATTCCCAGAAGGAAAATAGTGTTTCATATTTTTGGTGACAACATTTGGCTAATCATTAAAGCAGGTGGTGGTGGTCACCTCTTAGCCTCAGCTCTAAATGATCTGTGTGCTTGGGGACTGTCAGAACCATTAACGTCATCATCATTTAAAAACATGGTCATTTAATCCGGATTATGCACATCTACTACATTTGAATAATTACTCAATAATTTTATTGTTTTCTCTTTTTAAATTTTATTTATTTATTTTTAGAGAAAGGGGAAGGGAGAGAGAAAGAGAGGGAGCAAAACATCAATGCATGGTTGCCTCTCATGTGCCCTGCACTGGGGACCTGGCCCACAACCCAGGCATGTGTCCTGACTGGGAAATTGAACCAGCGACCCTTTGGTTCACAGGTTGGCACTCAATCCACTGAGCCACACCAGCCAGGGCTATTTTATTGTTTTCTTATTGTTTCTTATTACTAAGTAATACAGAACAGAAATTTTGGAAGATGGAAAACCCTTTTAACATACGTATTTTAGCATATTTTTCAATGTATATGGATCTATTTTCTTTCAACAATAATGGCATACTGTAGTTTGTTTTAGAGTCTGATAATGATCATGGATATATTTCCATATTACTATTTTTCTGTAATTAAGATTTTAATGGCTATGTAGTATTCTATTATACAGATTTGATAGAACTAATTCCCCAATTTTGAACATTTATTTATCAAACACTTACATAAGCACTTAACATACACCAGGTATAGATCTAAGTTCTATATCGATATTAACTCATGTAGCCTTCATAATAACCCTGTGAAGTAAGTAGTGTTATTATCCCCAGTGTGCAGATGAGAAAAGAGAGGTTCAATCACTTGTTCAAGGTCACACCTCTTTGAAAGTGGTGGAGCCAGATTCCAACTCAGACAATTTGGCTCCAAGACAGTGCTCCTAATCACAACACTTTGCCTGCTTGCCTCTACCTCTACTGAAAAGTAAAGACCTTCCTGCACCTGAGAGAAAGACTTAATCTATGTAAGACTGCTCTGGCTGAAAAGGGAACAAGGGAACTACTGTCCTGTGAGTCAGTGTTATTGAGAATTAAATTGTCAGCTGTTGAGACAACCAGCAAAAAAGCTTCTGGGTGGGCTGGGCAGTGTTAGCTCCACAGCCCCAGGAAAGCAATCCCAGGAGAGGCCACAGACCCGGGTCCAATCAGCCTCTGGGGTTACTCACCCCGTGGCAGAACCACGGGAAACTGCCCCAGCCTTGCGTGAGCTAGCATAACTTCCTCATACCAAACTGAGAAGGCCTTTCCTTTATACTCTGTAGGAGCTGCTGCATTTGACCCAAGCCAGCCTCAGAGGTGGGGAACAGGCAAGGTAGGAACATCCGGCCTGCTGCTGTTGTGCCCCACAGCTTGGTGATGCTGAGCCAGTGGAAAGTGCAGCCAGGCTGTGGGGGCACGTCGATCTGGCCTACGAAGTGACTTCTGGGATACCAGAGCTTAGGAGAATCCCCTGACTAACCCACAGAGGCTCCAGGGCTATTGCTTCCTGGGTGACTTCTGGATCCTTACTCATCGTAGCCTTGACACTGGGTTTCCTGTCCTCTCCCTCCCAGCAATAATAATATGAAGTCATAGCTAACAATGACAATTGTTCTGTTTTACTTATTCAATTCTAACTTATTTAATTCTCACAACAGCCCAATAATTAACAATAATTACCTGCATTCTAGTGAGAAAGGAAGGGAACTCCGGAGAGGTTAACCTGACATAGGGGACAGGGTGTACCATGTGGGGAACACTGCACAGCAATGACCTTGACTTGAACCTGTACCTCAAACAGACCAGCGCACTCTGGGCCTCAGAAGGTAGCTGCAGCTGGAAGGCAGGCACTAGTTGAGCCATCTTACTCCCCTTCTCCCATCACTTCGGGGAAGAGAAGGTCTGAAGTAACAAGAATTTGATGAGGGGGAGTGTTAAAGAATTTGATGATGGAGGCGATTACAGGTTGTATTTTATATAAGCACCTTAGGCAACTGTTTGCAAGAGCTCAGAGAAGATTTATATGAAATAACATTCATGCATTCCTTTCTGGGAGGTCTGTCATTTTGCCTTTATTCTGTCTTTTAGAAAAGAACCTGGAACACACAGACACTCCATCCAAAGTCAATGTGGCAGGATAAACTGGCCTGGGGAGCCATGACTATCACCTACATCCCCGCCCCTCTGAATGCTCAAGGTCAGGATGGTTAGGTGCTGTGTGGTCCATGAAGTTCTCATCCCCACAGTCTCCCCGTGCCCTGGCTTCCCACCCACACCCAGACTTCACCCCTTCTCCTGGCTGGAAACAGCCCTGGTGGAATCCAAGCCAACCTCCCACTTCAGGAAAACCATTGGTTTAATTTGATAACAGTCTGAAGAATATAGAAAAGGTGCTTTAAGTGGAATTAGGTAAGATTTGGCGAAAACTGGCTTTTCTATCAGTCAATTAGTATTAAGTTGGTTTTTTATTTAAGAAAAGAAAAGGTGCATTGATTTATCTACCAAAGTCCTTGAAGAAAAGTATGTCATGAAAAAATAAAAGCACGATGCCCAAGAGGCTTTAAAAACCAAAAACCAAGAGTTGCTGCTGTCCCAGTCCTGCCTTTGCCGGGGTTAACGCGGCAGCTTCCTGGGCAATCCAATCGTCCTCCCCACTGTGAGATCAGCCACTCGAAAGTGCAGGAGATTGGATCACTCTCCTGCCTGAAAACTTGCAACGACTTCCTGTCACACCCGGACAGGGTCCCCTCCCCCACAGGGCTTTGCTGCTCACCCCCCAACCCTCCGTCTCTAGGGAGGGCCGGCAGGGCAGGGGCAGCACAGAGCTTGCGTGTCCCAAGCACACATCGCCCCTCTGAAACCAGCTCTGTCTCTCCAGCAGCTGTGTGACTTTGGCGAGGCGTGTCTGATTCTGTGTGTCTCAGTGTTCTTGTCCGCAAAAGGAGGGTCACAGTGCCCACTTCAGAGATGCCCGACCGCGGTGAGTGCGGAACAGCCACCAGCCACTTTCGCTGCTGCTGTTGACCCGTGTCACCGTTCGCCGTTTCCACACCCTCTGGCTCCTTGTACTCCAGTCACTCGATCTCCTTTCTGTTCCCCAAACTTGCCAAATTCACGCCTACATCTGGGCCTTTGCCCTAGAGTGCCTGGAACTCTGCCCACACCACCCACCCCCACCCAGGTCTGTGAGCTCTTGGTTCCCTTCTCATTTGGGGATTTCAACTCAGGGTGCCTGCTCAGAAGGGCCTTCCTGACCACCCAGGCTAAATCAGTCCCAAGTCACTCTCTGACTCACTGGAATGTTCTTTATTTATCCCACTAGGCGCTAGCCACAGGTGGCTCTTCAGCACTTGAAATAGAACTAAATATTTAATTTTATATGATTTTACAATTTTGACTTAAATTTAAATCACCGGAGGGGCTGATGGCTGCCATGTTGAGCAGTGTAGCTCTAGCCCCTCATCTGACTTTTTCATCTTTGAAGCACTTCTTCCTCCCTGAACTTATCTTGCTGGTCCATTACCTGCTGGTTACGGTCTGTCTCCCCAGCTGGAGCGTGAACTCAGTGGCAGTGGGGGAAGGGTCTTAACCACCTTGCTCAGCGCTGTGCCTCACCGTACCCAGGAACGTGTCTGGGTCTTTGTGGGGCCTCATGATTTGTTGAATGAATGAATGAATGGATGAATGAGCATACAAAAATACTTTGTAAACCATAATGTATTATTAAAATGTGATATACATTATCATTATATGTATATATAATTGGAAAGCCTGCTCAGATGTTGCACTTTTTAAAAATCCCTAACACACACACACAGAGCTGATCTTTAAAAACAAATAATTTTAAAAAAACAGTTTTCTGTTTCATGAGTATATTCTTCATTTCTCCAAATAAGAGGCCTCACTACACAGATTGTTTCTGTAATCTACCTCCCCTCTGGCAACTAAAGGAGGGCTTGACCTACCCTGAATTCCATTTCCTGTAACTTCCCAGCAGCCATTCTTGTGCTATGGGAGGGCGCACCCAGGAGCACCTTGGTCAGGCGCCGGCCCCTGGCCAGCCCTGGACCGCACAAAGCAATATCCTTTTGCTGAGCTCCAGGCCTGTTGGTCTGCTTCCCAGAGACCACAGCTCCAGGCTTGACCAGGATCAGGTCTGAAGCCTCTGAAGTGCGTAGGCAGCCGCCACTCTGACTGCAGTGAAAACATGAGTATTCCTAAGGGAACAACAGTATTCTTGAAATTAAAAACAAGGTGGGAGCAAGCCCTCTCCTTCCTGTGGGAGTAGCTGAAGCAGAAGTTGAAACATGATGCCCCGGGGCTCCTGGGAGGGCTGGGACCTGGTCGGTCCAGTGCTACCACCCGGTGTGAGGTTTCCAAAGAGGGCTGGGGCTGTTATCTGACCTCCGGTCTTAATGAAGTGTTTTGGCTTGAGAGTGCCTCTGAGAGGGCTCTGTGACTGGAGCAGCCGACTCAGATCAGCGACAGGCAACGTTGTTGTCTTGTTGTCCCCACCGTGCCTAAGCCCAGGGACTCCAGACACAGGAACTTACCTCAGGGCCTGGTGGCCATGACAACCTCTTCTGTTGCTCTAGCCAGGTGCTGGGTCTGGGGACCAGGTCAGCTTGCGGTGCAGAGCTGGTCAGAGAACTCATCTGACCCTGAGCCTGAGCTGATAAGTTGGGGGCACAGGGAGGAGATAAATGGTCTGCAGTTGTTTATAAGACTTCTTTCTGGTCCATGCGATTGGACCTTGTCAATATTCTCCCTGCCTACATGCACGTTTGCCCGCCCCTGCACATACATCTACACCTAGACACACATTTTCTTCCCATAACCTCAAACAGGATTCTTGGACTGTGTAAAGGAATCATTAGCAGGGTTGTAGCTTCAGGAAGGGACCTGTTGCAGTGGCTTCAGGAAGGGATCCGCATATCTGGTGTGGATATGTGGGGTGGGGGTGGGGGATGTATCTTGGCCCCAAGACTTTCCATTATGAGAATTTCTTTCCTAAAGTGCATGTAAGGAAAGGTTGGGTTTCTTTTGTGGATAAAACGTATGTTACTCCTCACCCCACTCCAAACCATGGGTTCAGGCATGGCCTGGGTTCCTCAGCAACATTTGCCAAGCCCCTTCTCTGGGTCAGTGGAAGACACATCTGTCGGACAGATATCAGATGTTGGCTTGGATGACTGGTGGCTCAGGGTCACCGGAAGTGGCTCTTTGGTCTCAGATACCCACTACCTGACTGGTAAGTCACCAGGAGAATGTTGGGCCCCGCGGTCATCCTCCGTGTCCTGGAGAGCCTGTGGACACCAATAGTAGAAGCAAATTCATCTTCTGAAAGAAGCTTGGGAGGTGGGAGCAGAGAGTGGGTTTGAGATGGGGCCAGAGACGGCCCCCATGTGAAACAGGCCTCCTGCCGTCCCACCCCGTGCTGCTCTGTCTGTGCCACGCCTTTTTTGTCCCAATGGCTTCGTAGTGTTTTGCTTTTTATACACATTTATTAATTTTGATTTATCTGGTTCAAAATAACATGCCTTTGTGGAGAAATGCCCCATGCCAGGAGCCTGTGAGGCTTTTCTCCTTGCCCAGCCAACCCAACACATGTGGGGAAATGGTTGTCTGTGGGGCTGGCCCCCTGCCTTCCATTCCAGCCTGGGGAGCCTGTGGCCATGGCGTATCCCATCACTCAGGGCTCTTCCTCCTCCCCAGAAGTTGCATTTTGGGTCAGGTGACAGGCCTCATGCCCTCTAAGAGAAGCTCAGTAAAGGGGTCCAGTGACAGCAAGGAACACATGCTCTGGGCTCGTTCCAAGGAAAGCGAAAGAGCTCACGATGATGATGGCGTTTGTGGTTTGCGAGCAGCGCCAGGCCCAGTGCTCCACGCTTCCTTGACATTGTCGTTTCTAGGTTTCAGGGGCCAGTCCAAGAGGTGAGTACTCCCTTTATCTCCGTATCACAGTAGGGTAACTGAGGACCAGAAAGAGGTGAAGACCTTTGCCCTAGGTCACACAGCTCTGAGCGGCAGAGCCGGTCCTCAAGGCCAGGTTTGGCTGGCTGAAGGCTGCACTTTTGCCTACCACCCCTTTACCTCCCACTGAGGGCTCCACAGCCCTGCCCCACTCAGGGGCCAGGGGCACAGCAGACATGTAGCCTTCCCTGCCTCCAAATCTGCTTTCCTTCCCGAAAGATCTGAGAGTCAAAAATCCCCTCCACTGATGTAATGTTCCTTCCTGTGGACTCTGCTGAGAGATCACTCCTGTGTCCATTTGTTCTCCACAGGAGACTCCTGTAGGGGAAAGATTATCAAAATATTTGCCGGCCTTGCAGGGAGTACTTACAGTCATTCCCAGCACTGCTGGACGTGAGAGGTGCCACGTTCCTCCTGGCTTCTGTTTGGATCTGCCTGCTGAGGAGGGGAGAGATAAAGAATTTAATGGAAGCTATATTTAGCCTTTCCATGAGGGGTGCTCAAGCACAGAAGAGGGTCGGACAGATAAATAGGTATTTAAGAATTTTCTAGTTCAGAGCATTAAGTGGAATATGAAGTCCAAGTTAAATGAAGTGCCATCAGCACCTGAAGTCTTGGGTGTGCTGAGCAAGAGCTCCAGAAAACCTGACATTGGGCCTGGCTCTGCCCTTGGCTGGTGGGCAATTCCCCGACCCGCCCGGGCTTGTTTCCTCACCTGTACAATGGAGTGGGGGCAGCTAGGAGAGACCATCTTAGAGAGGCAGGGCAGCGTCTAGGAGCCAGGCTGTGTGAGTTTGATCCCAAGTCCCCTTCATCAGAGCTAAGACACTGGGCAAGTTCAGTCACCTTCCTGGGGCTCAGTTTCCTCATTTCTACTTTTGTGCACATGTATGAGGATTAAACGGGTCTCTACATAATGTCCCTGGAACAGTGTTTGGCTGTTACATAACAAGCACTCAGGAAACACTGCTGTTATTGTTTGCAGCCCCTTCCTGCTCTCACATTTTATTAGCTAAACTGTGGGTCTTGGCACATATTCCCTGAGCGATGATGCTTTGGTTGAGCAGTGGGTTGAGAAGCTGGCTGAAGGGAAAGAAGGTTCTTCCTTGCTGGCTCAGATGTAATCAGGTCATGAATTCTTCTACCCACCTTTCTTCCCCTTCACAAGGTGCAGCTTTAATGCAATGATTTCACCTGTATAAAAATCCTTGGGGGAGGCAGAGAATTTTTCCCCTGAGAGTGTTGAAGTGTGAACAGGAAGTGAGAACATCGTATGAAGATTAGCTTCGGTTGCTAAGGCAAAACTCCTTAGGCTACTTCTCTTCCTTTTTGTTATTTTGATTTCTCTTTTCCTGATGGAGATGCTTTGTGGGTGACACATCGCAGGTTAAGAAACCCATGTGTCAGAGCCAGACAGACCGGAAATTCAATCAGATTCCCACAGCTTACTAGCTGGCCAGTGTTATTTCTTCTCTCTGAGGTGCAGTTTCTTCATCTGTAAAATGGAAATAACGATGTTTATCATTAAGTATGAAAGGTGATTAGAGAATTAAATATGATCATGTACATACAACACAAAATAGGGACTCAGAAAAGCTAGTTTGCCCTCCCCTGCCCTCCCCCCATCTGCTCCAGAGGGTCCGCCTCTTGCCTTCTATCTCCTATCTCCAGCCAAAAGGGCAGGAGGTAATACTCAGGTTTCCTTAGGTTGTATGCCATAGATTTTGGAGCAAGGCTACAATCTTCCTAGAAGTTCTTTTGGCAGATTAGAACCTGTGAGCTGTCACCAGGACTGGAATCTGTTAAGGTGGAGCTATAAATAGTAAAGGAACAAAGGGAAATTTCAACAGCCCCTTCTCACATGGCACTCAGCCACCGACTGGTGGCCTAGCTCTGCAGCCGAGGTCGCTGCTGACAGCTGAGTGCAGTGGTAGTCACAGGGTGGGCCTGGGGAGACCACCTGTCTTTACCAGGTGTCCTCCACCCTACTCAGGAATGAGTCATTAGGGATTAGGTGAATGGGGCCACAGTCGTACTAACCTTTTAGCTTTCTTTTCCTCTGGTGATGGAGGCCTTGGATGGCTAGAGGTGAGCTAGGAGCGATTGGAATGGTGGTGAAGGGTGGCAGGGAGAAGTAGGGTACAATCATGGCCCTGGGCGACATCTCTATAGGCTGAAATTATGATTCCCCTCCTAGTGGGGGGCCTGGGGCTACCAAAGCCGTTTTCATCTTCTGCCGGATCCTGGGTTCCTCTCGCATCCTTCTGAGCTTTCTCATTGCTGCTGCCAACGTCTTCTCCATCAGCGTCACAGCAATCCCAAATAGCGCCCTTTTGCAAATTACAAACAGGCGCCTCCTTCTCCCAGCAGATGCAGGTCTGCACCAGGACACGCAGCTTAGCAAATGTGCGCACAGGCTGGATTTCAGCCCCCTTTGCTCCTTCAGCCGAGCACCCTTGTTCGGTGAACAGCCTGCACCAACTGTACATCAATGGTCTGGACTGGCCGGGCTATTTTTGCAGCTGTCTCCTCTGAACTTGCTGCTCCTGCCTCCACTGTGGTCCTTCCCATAGCGGGGCCAGCTCTCAGTAGGTTGCAAAAGACAGCCTGGCACTGTCAACTTTTCTAGCCCTGCCTTTGGAGGAGCTTGTGACCCGTTTCTGCCAGGGCTGGGTGAGAGGACATTTAAAGGGCTCACGGCGTCCAATTTAACAGTGCTTTCTCTGACGTTATGCAGCACTCCAGGCCAGGTTCTCCCGCCTCCTCCAACAGTGTTGACCGCTGCTTACCCAAGGAGCTCCCGCAGAGGCTGAGGGGGGCTCCCTTCTATTTTGTTCAAGAGAGTTCGCCCTGGAGTCCTGGGGCTTCTGGAATTGGTCTCAGCCTATTCACTCTTCCCCCCAGAAGGGCTGGCAGGTAAGCTTGTAAACAGCTCTCCTGAAGGCCTCCTCTGACCTCTCAGGATTCCTGAGAAGGGCAGGAATGTGGACTAGTGTCCTCCTCCCGTGAGGACCTGCACAAGAACAGTATTCCCTCACGATGAGTGACCTGGCCCTTAGGTCAGGGCGGGCTGACAACGTGGCAGTTTGTGAGTTCACCTCTCCCACTCCTCAAACCCACAGTCTCTGCCAGGATGTCTGGCCCACCTGTTAGATATGAATGATTCAAAGCCAAGTTTCTGGTAGCTTTGCCAATTGCCAAGAGAGGCCACTCCCTTCAAAGAGCAGAGATAGAGGTGTGCTGGTCCCTGGGTGGTCCCCGTGCTTCACCTGAGCGGCAGAGGGAGGGGAGAGCTGGCTTCAGACACGGTCCCTGGTGCACGGGAGAGCCAAGTCTGGGTCGCTGTGGTGGAGAGAGGCTGTAAACCTGTAAAACAACCCTCCAGCTTTCTCTCTTTCATGGTTAAGAGCTGAATTTGCCACTGTAATTTGTAGGGTGTTACAGGTGTCATGCACATCAGTGAAAGGCCATCACAAGAGCACTTTTGGGGGGCCCTAACCCTGTCGCACAGAGCCAGGAAAGAGGTGACAGTGGGCTGAGGGAGGAGGAGGGGTGGGAGTTGTTTAGAGAAAGGAGGAAGGAAGCTGTGAGCAGTGACCTGGAGGGATGAAACAACGTAATGAGTTTAGGGGAGCCATCGTCAGGAGTTTGGGCTGCAGCTTGTCGGGGGCAAGAAGCCCTTGAGGTGCTTTAAGCAACGGCGAGTTGGCATGAGGCTTGTGTTTTAGGGAGATCACTCAGGCGGCTGAGTGGAAGACTACTTGGAGAGGGCAGGGTGGGAGGCAGGGAGGCCAGGTGGGAGGCTGTGGAGAGTCCAGGTGAGAGAGAATGGGGGCCTCTACTGCAGAGCTGGGGGGAGGGGCACATGAGTTTGAAGAATATTTAGACATAAGGTCCCCAGGACTTGGTGAACGGCTGACTGTCTGTGCAAGGGTGTGGGGGGCGGTGATGGAGAGACTGAACCCAGGATGATTCCCAGGCCACCAGCTGGACGGGTGTGCCGTTTGATGTAGGATACAGGAGAAAGAGGAGCTGCCTTTGGAGTGAGTTAGGTGTGGGATGCCAAAGTTAACATTTAGCAGAGCATTGTATGTGAAAACTAAAGTTCGAGAAGCATGTTGCATTAAAATTATGGATAGTGTGATGATTGCCAGGGGGAGAGGTTGTGGGGGGAGGTGGAGGAGGGTATGGGGGGGTCCATGGTGACAGATGGAGACTTGACTTGGGGTGGTGAACACACAGTACAGTGAACAGATGATGCGTAGTAGAATTGCGCACCTGAAACCTATATAATTTTGTTAGCCAGTGTCAGCCCAATAACTTCGATAAAAAGGAAAAAATAAAATAAAATAAAATTATGGAAGGGGGTGTGATGACTAGGGAGAATGGGCTCAGTTCAGGACCTGCATACATCTACTTTCGAGATGGTTGGTGAAAGAAGACCTTAGGGAAGACAGACTGGAAATTTCCAGAGAGGTAGGAGGGTCAGGGAAAATGGGATCTCAGAGGTCAAGGGAGCAGGAAGACTCCTGAAGAAGGAAGTGGTCATCAGTGTGAAATGTAGCAGAAAGGTGAATGACACAGAGAACTGCACAGCCTTTGGAGAAGAGAGAAAAGAAAAGAAAAGAAAAGGAAGGAAGATAGAGAAAGAAAAGGAAAGAAATCAAGAAATCAAAGTGGAGTATAAAGTCAAGCAAGATGTTTTGGATGAGGGAAACTTGAGCAGCTTACTAGGCTGAGCTAGAACCATCAGCTGGGAGAGAGGGGTTGTAGACACAAGAGAAAGAGGGTGACTGGTGGAGGGAGGGAGGGAGGGAATGGAACGGATGGAGTCAAGTACATACCAGATGGTTTTATGGTGAACAGAGTGAGACCTGATCCTCTGCAGTTGGAGGGACAGGTGGAGAGGGTGACTGTGATGTCAAGTCTATTGTAGGAAAAGAGTAGGACGCTGAAATCGTATGGTCTCATGGCCTCAACTTCTAGTTGAACTCAAGTTCAATCAAGGTTGAAGATGATGGATTTGTGGTGGGGTGAGCCTGCAGGATTGTGGGGGGTGGATGAATTAATCTAAGGTCTGCCAAGTAAGTATAGCAGAAGGGTATGAGTTCAGACTAGCAACGAAGTAGCTCACGTGCTCAGTGATGGTTCCGAATGTTCAGGGAAGAAAGAGAGAAGCTCAGGAGGACCTATAGGCCAGGAAGATGTGGAAGGTAAAAGGACAGTGTTCAGGGGCCAGGAGCCAGGGAGCGAGAGTGTGGGTAGAGAAGGGGGATGCAGGCAGAAAAGAGCTCCTGCTGCGGACTGCGGCAGGGGAAGCTGAGCAGGCAGTGATGTGGAGCACAGGGCCACGCTGCTGGAGCTCGGAGCTCAGAGAACTTTGAGGCTGGGGCATTGAAGGTGTTGTCGCAGGATAGGAGTGGGTGGCTTTGAGGACTGTAGCAAGCTCTGGAGTGAATTAGGAGTACCACACTACAGAGGACTACGGTCCACAGTGCCCTAAACATGTTTGAGCATAAGGACACATGGGATCTTCTTAAACACTGGGTCTCATGGTCTCTCCCTGGATATTTGCAATTCAGGCATATAGGAGAGGAGCCTGGAATCCGCGTGGTCAAGTTCTCCAGGTGATTCTCATAAAGGGGTAAGCCTCCAAGGGTGGAGGAGGGCTTTAGAGAAGGAAGACGCCCTGAGGAAGGAGCAGGGAGAGCTGGGCCAGGAAAGAGGAGAGCTGTGGGGATGGAGAGAGGGGAAGGGAGGCAGAAAGAGGGGGAGAGAGGCATTGACATGTGAGAGAAATCTTGATTGGCCACCCCTCGTAGTCGCCCTGATCAGGGACCGGGCCTACAACCCAGGCCTGCGTCCTGACTGGGAATCAAACCTGTGACCTTTCATTTTTCAGGACAATGCTCAACCGAGCCACGCTGATCAGGCTGAGGCCTCACATTTCAGATGGTAAGCAAAGATCCCTCCGAGAGCTCTACTGTGAACGCCTCGTAGCAGACTCAACTTCTGGTGTCCTGGGGCAGACTGAATAGCGTGCCCCGGAACAAGTAAGTGTTGAATCATTTGTGGGTCTGGGTTTGAATCCTCTCTCCTCTGAGGACTGCCTCACCTGCAAACAGTAGGGCGGTTGAAACTTGGATCAGCTCCTCTGCCACTGTTTCCTTTGACTGGCTTTCCTCTTCCTGCTCACCATTCTATGGCCCCATTGTCTGGCTCTCGTCCTCGTGGGTCCCAAGAGCAAATGGTCAGTACTTGTCTCAGTTTCAAACTCAGAGGTGCTTTATCACGTTACCTTATCCGTGTTTCTGAACAGAGCCAGTAGAAAGCTAACAGGAAGGAGTTTACACCAGCCCCCAAACTTTATAGGCTTAGACAATCCTCCCAGGGCGGTAGTGTTTGTGGTGGGGTCCTCCTTTTGCCCCGTGGCGATTCGTGCAGAGCACCTCTGGATCCTGGAGCTGGCACCAGACGGACACTGAACTGGAGTTGGTAGCCACCGTATGGTGCGATTTAGAGGTGCCAAAGACACCCGGCTACCCCATTCCCTACTCAGCTTAGTATGTCTCTCACCTAAAATTCCACAAGGAGGCAAGTGAAGTCAAAGCAGCCAGGTATAGAGGGAGAGACCCTGGGCTTTAGAATCCTTCAGGTCTGTATTCCAGTCCTCTGGTGCTTTCTAGACACGTGACTGCGGACAACTTAACTTCTGGAACCTCAGTTTTCTCATCTATAAAGTAGGCAAATAATACCACAAGGTACTGTCGTGAGGATTAATAGGCAAAGCATACACAGTGCCAAGAATAGGTGCTCTAGCAACAGACAGGGCCGGCCACCATTGGTCACCACTGAGAGCCACAGCCAATGGGAGATGGACAGTAAGGGAGTGGGAGGGCGAGGGCAGGGAATGAGGGTCCCTGGAGTGACTGGAGTTTGGTTTCTGACTGCAGTGGTTAACAAAATCACCACAGTCCATGTTTACAGAAGCAATTTACCTGTCATTTATCTTACCTTTGTTACCAAAAGTGGTAACAATAAACTATTATTTCTGTATGAAGTGCCACAGGGACCACCAGCACCCTGTGCTTTGGGGGACACTCTCTAGGTGTTTGTTAACAGTGTGCTCTGAATTAAGAAACAGAAACCCACTTTGGGTTGTTTGTAGGAAGAGCTCCTACCCCAAAATAGAGAGAAAGCCCAGCTTTACAAATTATCCACAATTTAGCAACCACAAGGTGTCTCACTGAAACACACAATACAACACACGGATGATGTGTTATAGAACTGTATGCCTGGAACCTATATAATTTTATTAACCAATGTCAACCCAATAAATTCAACTAAAAAAAAAGAAAAACTAAAGAAAAAAGAAACAGAAACTGCAAGTCTAATCAACTGGAGCAAAGTCTCTAAGAAAGACCTGTGTGACTCACTTCAGAAATTGAGAATTATTCACTAATTTCCTTCAGAAATTGAGAATTATTCACTAATTTCCTTCCATGCGGCGCATTTGTCACTGCCCGGTCACGCTGGGAGGAAGAGCTCCTCTGACACCCTCAAGTTCATGAGTCCTGACACAGAGAGGTCACATGGGTGCTCACAGGGGTTGGAACTTCCTGGAAATGCTGACGAGCCTGCCTCCCACTCCCGTGGATGGCCCTTCAGATGGAAGGAGGTTAGGGCAGCACGTGGCGTTAGTCCCCTTACTCCTAGAGCAGGAAGAAGGAACTTCTGCCCCAGACTGGTGGGGATGAGGACTGGCACTTTTCCTTGCTGGAGGGTTACTGAGCCAGGGCGGGGCCTCTGGACCGAGTCACCTGGGAGGCTAGTTACAAGGCGGGTTCTGAGTCAGTCGCTCCGGGGTGGAGCTGAGGTTTGGCATTTCTGACAAGCCCCCCAGGGACAGCAAGGCTGCCACTCCCAGACCACTCCTGGGTAGGACAGGGAGCTCGGAATTCACGGCTCACACCTATGAACCTGCCAGTGTGGTTTCCTGTGGTGGGGGAAAATCAACTGTGCATGGGGGCCCAGACTGTGGTTTCCCACCCACCTCTACCCTGTGTCTGAAACTCCCCTCAAAAGCCCAGTTCACAAATATCTATTGAATGCCAGGTACTGCGCTGACCCACAAAGCTTGCGTCTTTTAAGTTACTTTGCCATTTGATGCCATGCTCAAGCAATTTGACCCAAACTTTCCTGCTCACTCTGAGAAACAGGGCTCATGCTGAGGGTGCTATAGATAGTAGAGACAGGGAGTCCAGCTGAGGGGCGCCCACATCTTAGCTATGTGAACTTGGCTGGTTACTCTGTCTCTGTTTGTTCATCTGTAAAATGGGCTTAATAACATCTATCTCTTTGGGTTGTTGAAAGGGTTAATTGAAATGATGTGTATAAAGCTCTTAGTCCAGTGCGGGCAGACTTAGCTATTGTTCCAATTTAGCCTGTGTTTCCTCCCACAGAATCTTTGGTGCTCTGCCCTCCACTGCAGATACCTGTACCAGTTCTAAGGGTGCTTCACTATGTTCTTAGTACCTGGTAACCTAGGTGCTGTCAACAGGGCCATTCGAAGGAGTTTCCAAAAGTCCAAATGCGTGTGTGTGCTCGTGTGCAGGAGGGAGGGAAGGGCCGAAATGACAACCTCCCTCAGCCCTACTACTTGCTGTTCCAGCTGCTCTTGGGAAGGGGGGTTGAGGTGTGTGGCAAGCACTTCATAACTGATGATGCAGTATCACAAGTTGGAAATAATTTATTTTTAAAGTAAACTGGCAGATGCAAGAGTCTCTATCATACTACCAGTTCCATGCATCTGCGTTCCAAAGGGATACTTAAAATTTTATTCCCTTTTCATCATGGCATTTTTCAAGCCTACCCCAAAGTAGAGAGAAAGCCCAGCTTCACAAATTATCCACAATTTAGCAATCACAGGGTGTCTGACTGAAAGAAAGCATTGCTCCTGCTCATGCCCTGGGCTCCCCGCTCCCCCGCCCTGCGTGCACGTGAGTTGCACAACTCTCATGTCTTGTTGGAACAGAGGCTGACTCCCTGGGTCTTGCTGATGCGTTTCTGGTTGTCATTTTCTATTCTCTTGGTCTAAGTCAGGAGGGCCACATCAGCCTCGTGGTTGCCCTCAAAGGGCCAAATGTCATTTTAGGACTGTATAAATGTAACTACTTCTGAACTAGGGGCAAGGAGCTCGGCGCTGCTGCCAGGTAGAAACAAGGTGCCAGCCGGATAAAAAAGGTGGAGGGCCGGATTCAGCCCGCGGGCCTTGTGTTTGCCACCTGCAGTCTAAGCCAATTTCCCCTTATTTCCAAGTGCTCCTTCTCCACTTACCCTTGAAGCACTAGATGCTGCCAAGCAGCCAATCAAGAAAACAGCCAGTTAACGTGATGTACGTTAAGGGGCTGGTGATTTAATCTCAATAGAGAAAACGGTCTATATTCATCAAGTGGTCACTTAGTGTCTGGCACCAAACACAGTTTGTGCGGTTCTCACAACAGTCTCATGAAGTATGTGACTGCCATCCCCCATTTTACAGCCGGGAAGACTGACCTGCACGTAAGATGCTTGCTAAGAAGCATGCAGCTAATCAGCCAAACCTGAAAATGCAGGTGCGTCTGATGCTAAAAGCGGTGCTATTTGTTCACTCAGGCAATCTTTTTGAGATGCTACAACCTAGCGACTAAGAAGAGCACAAGGCCTGAGCAGATGGCCTGGGTTCAAAGCTCAGCACCTTTACATATTATCGGGTGACCTGGGCAGGGACCACGTCCTCATCTACAAAAGAGGACAAGAATAGTGCTGTCTCAGAGGGTTATTGTTGGGGTTGAGTGAGTTAATGTACATAAAACTCATAGTGAGTGCTATGTAAAATTGTGAAGCACCTGGTGGCTCACTGGGAAAAATTCATACAGTTTAGAATAACGTGAAGGAAAGAGCAAAGTCCCCTCTTGCTCACCTGTCACTTTCACCTCTCAAACAGCTTGGTGGAGGAAGTTCTTTCAGATGGTTTGTACATGTTGACACATAATCCCACACAAATATATGTTTGTTATTTTTGTTAATGGGGCAACTTGCCTTTTTCACTTAACATATTTCCATGTCAGTACCTTATTCTTACTAGCTACGTAACGTGTGCTATAGTATAAATGTGCTCTAATCACTAATCGTCATCCCTCTGCAGGTAAATACATTTTTAAGCTGAGAAAAATGCTCCCACGAGTATCTTAGTGTGTACAGGTGAGTGTTTCCTTAGGACAGATTTCTAGTAGAGTTGCTGGGCCAAGGGTATGTTCAGAGCTGGTTTTCTATTTGGTCATCCTTAAGGGTTAACATTGTTCTTTCCAAGAAAAAAAAAAAAAGAGGCCTATAGAGAGAGAGCAATGTCTCACACAAAGGAATGAGCAGCTAAGGATGAAGGTTTACATGATAAGATTGCTAGGGGAGATTTTAAGATGGTACGTGACTGCTACCCACATCTCACAAACCATTCTCTTAGACGAGCAATTTTCAATTTTTTTCATTTCCTGGCACACATAAACTAATTACTAAAATTCTGTGGCCCACTAAAAATATATATTCTTTGTTGATCTGACAAAAAAAATAGGTAAATTTAGATTCGTTCACACCAGCTAGCTATTGTTGTGTTGGCTGTTGTCATTTTTTTATTTGACAATCTACGGGAAAAGAGGTCAGTGCCCCTGATTAAATAGCCAGGTACTGCATGTTTTAAAAATTCTTGAGGGCACAGTGGTCGGAACACGCTGTCTTAGACTGCTGTCTGTGTGTCTGGAAAGCCAGCTTTGATCTCAAAGGTGGAAGGAGTGCACCCAGACCAGTTAGGCGTTTGCGTCAGCCTGGCTCCTCCTGCTCGAGGCAGCTGGCAGGCTTCGTGTTCCCTTCGTCTCCTCCAGCTGTCCCGGTTCCTTCTTCTGCTCTAGAACAGTGCTGGCGTGGTTCGCCTCCACCTGCCAGTGGGGCAGGCAGCCTGCAGCTCTGAACTGAACCCTTTCCTGTCACAACTCAAGGTGGCAGCCAGTGGCGATCATGCTAGTTTTACAAACGCTTGTTTCCTCTCTCGTTATTGCCACAGCAAAGCATTTTTCCCTAAAACTCCTCCCTCTCCTTTATTTTCACCAGCATCAATAGTCTGTCCCCCCGGTGCTTTCAGTCTGTCCCTTCCGTGCATTGGCACCGCACGGGCGACCGCTGCCGCAGCCAGTCCCTCCCTGCTTGGTGTGTGTGCCGCGTCCTCCACAGGGTGTACATTCCTGAGGACGTTCTCACCTTCACAGCTCCTTGGGCTGGCGATGCTTTCCGCATGGTAGGGCCTCCATGCATTTGGTTTTTTAAGTGACATTTTTAATAATAAAATAATACATGCTTACTAAAAAAAAAAAGACTGCATAAGAAAATGAAAATAATAAGGAATTTCATAACTATTCAGAGACATTTTGGAACATTTCCATCTAATTGTTGAATAATGCATATCTGGTCATCAGAGTAAGGAAGTAACTGGGGAACAAGGGTCCAGAGTTTGGTGATAAAAGCAAGTCCTGAAACAGGTTGTTCAGATGTAGACCATCAGGTTGAGGCGCACCTTGTGTAGAAAGTGAGCCTGTGTAGAGCACCATCTCTTTTTACTCATTCATTCATTCATTCACTACATATTTACTGAGGATCGATGCAGCTGTTGCCCTCCTACAATGACTTCTCTAGCTGACACGACAGTGAGTTTGCAGCCAGCACACAGGTCTTTAGGAAGCTGGGTTGACTTCCCTACTTGGTAGTCTGGGGAGTCCCATGACCAAGTCCATGGCTAGCTCTGGAGGGTAAGGCTCCAGAAAATACTACCACATTTGCTGCTGTGGTCCATATCAGAGCTGCCAGCTCTTTGTATCAGTTTTATTGCCTATTAACTTCAGGGAATTCTCAGTCTCTCTGTCTACCATTGTTCAAGTTCAGATTTTCTATTTGGTCTTCATTGATTATAGTTTAAACATCTGTTGTTCCTTACTTCTTGCCATTTAGGTTTGGGCAAACCTGGAATTTGAAAAGTTATTCTTCCTTAACATGCATTTTCCCCAATGCCTTCCCCAGCTACCTGTTAACTAGTGGCATCACAGGGTGGGACTTAACAAATTACTTTGTGGCAGGACGGGATCGACATGAGGTTGAGTGCTCCCTAACAAAGCCTCTTGCACAGCCCAAAAGTCATCAACTTCCTGTCACTGGTTATGGTGTCCTTTCATGTGTCCCTGCGGCTGAAGCAGCCCAGGGTTTTGCTGTTTAAACATTAATGTGAACGCTGGCTGTAGACTCGAAGAGATCTGAATCCTAAAATTGTTTGTAGCACAGCCCACATCTATGGCATTATATTATTTAGCTGATAGGGAGCTCTTAGACATAATAGAGATTAAAGGACAAAGGATCTAAATGCCTGGAACTCACTCACTCATTCATTCACTCAGTAAATATGCACAGACTGCCCAAAGTGTGCCCTGCCTCAAACCGGGAGCAACAACAACAAAACAGACATGGACTTTATAGTCTATAGAGCAGTGGATATTAAACTGAAAAAACAGATGTAAATGGATAACTATGAACTGTGACAAGTTTCCGGAAGGGAGAGAGGCTGTAAAGTACGTATAACTGAAGTGCGTGATCCACTCAGAGTTTCAGGGAAGGTTTCCCAGAGAACAGGACTTCTAAGCTGGGACTGATTATTTCATTTCATGGTGCCTCAGTCTTCTCATCAGTAAAATGGGGATATACCACCTCCTTAGACCCACAGAGACCTTGTGGGAAGAGTGATCATATGTATGAAAGGCTTTGAAAAATGTTCAGTGTACCTAAAGGAGAGCCTGCTGCCCTCCCAGCAGAGGCAGCTGTTCCCTGGCTTCTGTCTCGGTTGGAGCCCAAGCCCAGCGTTGCTGAGACACTGAGACTGCAGACCTTTGATCGTTTTCCTTCACTCTGCCAGGCAGCTGGGGTGGGAGGGCCTGGGGTCAGCCTCGGTTCTGCCCCTTACACCCACTGTGAATTCGGGTAAGTTCCTTAACTGTGAAAACTCACTTTTCTCAGTTGTGAAGTGGGGGCAATAATAGTACCAGCTCATGGCTCAAAACTTCCAAAGCACTTAGCGTAAGCACGTGGCTGGCTGTTACTCCTAAACAAATTGTACCTACTGTAATTGTCCTTGTTATTGTTGCTAATTATTAACTCTTGCCAATTAGTCCTTGGTAATAACCTGGCTATTTCGGTCCTTTCATTCCTGCTGTCACCAGCGAGTCAGAGCCCTTGTCACATGACAAAGGCCACAGTCTAATCAGTGTCCTGCTTCGGCTCTCTCTAGTTCATTCTGCATGGCTTTCAGAACAAGCTTCCTAAAATAACCGTGCTTTGCATATATCACTTCTTTTGTTTAACATTGTTGTAGGAAAGAAGTATTTGCAGCTCACACCACAAAGAGCTGAGCTTCCTGATACAGGAGGTCCTAGAAAAATGATATAAAAAGGCCTATGGTGGATAGACAAATGGAAGTACAAACTTCTGAAAGGAAAAGCAAATGGCTACTAAACAGGAAAAGATGAGCAGCCTCACTTAGCGTAAGAGAAATGCAAACTAAAATTGTACTAAAATTTATTTTACTCCTCGGGTTGACAAAAAATCAAAAGTTTCATAATACATTCTGACCAGGATGTGAGGAAATCAGTATTTTCTTATATGGCTGGGGAGTGTGAATTGGTATTGAATACACTCCCTATGGAAGGTAGTTTGGCATTACATGCCAAAATTTCAAAAGTATATACCCTTCAAATCAGCACTTTTACCTCTGGAAATTTATCTTACAGATATACTTGCGCACGCCAGTGACGTATGTACAAGGTTATTCATTGCAGTATTTTTCGTAGTAAGATAGGACTGAAAACAACCTAAATATCCATCAATAGAACACTGATTGAATAAATTATGGTACATGTCTTCAAAGGAATGCCAAAATTTAATGAGAAAATCTTCAAGATATGCTGTTAAGTGTGGGGCGGTGGGGAGGCAAAGTGTCGAACCGTAGGTATAATGTGTTACTTTTGCGTAGGTGGGAGTAACACACACTCACTTAGAAGAACGCTGGTAGGCGCACGCAGGGCTCACAGCAGTTGTTAAACAACGGTGGGGAGGGGATTGGGCAGGCGTGAGACAAGGTTAAGAGTGGGGCATTTTACTGTTACCCAAATACATTTATATTTCAGTTTGCAAACCATGTGAATATTCCCTAATCAAAAGATTATATTAAAATACTCCTATTGTCCTGGCTGGTGTGGCTCAGTTAGTTAGAGAGTTACTCTGGAAAACCCGAAGGTCACAGGTTCCATTCCCAGTCAGGGCACATGCAGGGGTTGTGGGTTCAGTCCCTGGTCAGGGAGCATAACGGAGGCAACTGATCTCTCTCCTTTCCTCTCTTTCTGGAATCAAGAAATATATTTTTTAAAAATAAAGAAAACACTCCTATTAATGTATTGGACACCTACTATGTGCTGGGCACTGGGGATACAAATGTGAAAGTAGTTGTGGTATGGTGAAAAGACCATTGAACTTGAAGTTAAAATACCTGATTCTTAACTTGGAGTTAAAAATACATAACTCAAATTCTAACTCTGCTTCTTACTAAGCCATGGGTCTTGGCACATAGTAGGCATGCAACAAATATCTCTTGAATGAATTTATGGTTAAAGTTACTTAACCTCTCTGAGTCTGTTTCCTCCCATACAAATGGGCATAAAGATGCTTCTTTAAAAAAATTTTTTATTGTTGTTCAATTACAGCTGTCTCCATTTTTCCACCATTACTCTCCCCTGCCTTACCCACCCCTCACCTTCCACATCCAATCTCCCCCATTGTCTTTTCCATGGGTCCTATATACATGTTTCTTGACTTGACTCTTCCCATTCTGTCCCCTGTTATACCCCTCCCTCCCCCCGGTCACTGTCAGTTTGTTCTTTATTTCCATGTCTCTGGTTCTATTTTGCTAGTTTGTTTGTTTTGTTGATTAGGATCTTAACCTTTCTGAGTCTGTTTCCTCCCATAAAATGGGCATAAAGATACTTCTTATCACAGGGGTATTGTAAAGACAAATGATAGAATGTGTCATCAATTCCAGTAATAGTTAATGGTAACTACTATTGTATATGCTAGGCACTTTCACATCCATTATTTTCTTGCCTGCTCACATTTATTCATCCATTCTCTCATGAGGAAATGGAGAAACTGAGAGGAACTGTGACTTGCTCAGGTTTCTCTGGGTGGGAATTGTCTCCTGGTCCTTCTTTATTGCTACCTCCCCGTGATGTACCATGCAGGAGGAGGATCAGGGAATTTTGAAAATCAAAAGCAACCAGAGTAAGTTTTAGCACCCCAGAACAGCAGAAAGTTAGTAAATGCACTTTTGACAACTCGGTTTCGAAATGTACCAGCTGGTCTCTTTGACATTCACTGCACTAAGCACTTTGGGAAAATCCAACAAAAATAAAAGTTTGTGCTTTTAATGAGGTATGGAAGACAAAAACCAAGCTACAAAAATACTCATAAGGAAAATATAGAAACTCATTCTGAAAGATACTGCACTTAGAATCTTGCAAACTTGCCAACAGTTCTTTCTTAAGGGGATGAGGTGATACATACCCAAAATGGCACAATTATAAAAACATTTTTATTGGAGTATAACACATACATGCAGATCGGTGCACAAACCAAATCTTAAAAAAATTAAGTGAGGGACAGTTAATTTTTATAAAATAGACACTTCTATGTAACCAGTACCTGGATCAAGAAATAGAACATAGGCATACCTTGTTTGATTGCACTTCACTGTATTGTACTTGACAGATGTGGCATTTTTTACAAATTGAAGGTAAGGCCCTCCACCAGCAAAAAGATTACCACTCACTGTATTGTGATACTCACTGTATTGCAGTGGTCTGGAGCCAGACCCACAGTATCTCCGAGGTATACCTATAGTACCATCACCTAGAACCCCATCTGGGTTCCCTTTCCATCACGACCCACCCCTCAAGATAACCGCTGTCTTCACCTTTGATATCATCTAGCTATGTGCCCATTTGTGTCCAGCCTCTCTTACTCCACCATCATATTCATGAGAGTTGTGCATCTTGTTGAGTGTAGGTGCAGTTCATTCATTCTCATTACTGTATAGTATTCCACACAGTTCATTCTCTTCCATAGATGGACACTTGGCTTGTTTCTTTTGAGCTGTTATAAAGAGAGATCCTATAAACATTTTGGACATGCCTTTTGGAGAATATGTGCATGCATCTCTATTGGGTATATACCTAGGGATGGAATTGCTGCTACAAAGTCACAGGCTAATGCTAAACAGGTTTCCAAAATGTTGTAAAGGGTGGACCCAAAAAAACCCCGGGAATGATCTTCTGGAGGGCTGGCCCCTTGTAGTACACCCATGCTAGGTAAGTGTTCTAGGAGCCTATCTGCATCAGTGTATCACCTGGCATTGTTGTGAGAGGCTACGTTCAGCTTCAGTGAATTTTTTGAAGACTCAAGGTGTTTGCCCATTGCACGATGGGTGATTTACAAGTGCACCTGCCCACACCGTTCTGAGGGCTATGCAGTTTTTGACCAAAAATGGCATGACCCTTATGCCCACCCTCTCTATTCACCCGATCTCATCATCCCCAAGGGACTTTTTTTCTTTCCCCAGATTTAAAAAAAGTCCTCAAAGGGAAACATTTTGCTGATATGGAAGAGGTAAAACTAAAAAAGGCAGAAGCACTAAAAGGCATCAAAATTGAGGAGTTCAAAACTGTTCTGAGCAGTGGAAAAAACTTTGAAGGTGACTGAAGCTTAAACATGTAAAAATAAATACACAATTTTTATAAATAAATTCTGGGGTTTTTTTTTGGTCCCCCCTCATACAAGTTGTCTAATTTTAGCCAGTCTCATGGGTGTGAAGTGAGATCACATTGTAACTTCAGTTTGTATTTCTGGGATAATTAATAATTGAGAGCTTTTTCATATGACTATTGGCTTTTATGAGAAATGCCTGTTGAGATATTCTGCCTATTTTCAATTGCATTTTCTGCCTTGTTCTTGCTGATTTGTAAATGTTCTTTATATATTCTGCATACATGTCCTTTTTTGCATATATATGTTGCAATGATCTTTTCTCACTGTGGCTTGCCTTTTCGCTGATGGGGTCTTTTGATGAGCAGGCATTCTTAATCTTAATGTTCAATATTCAGTTTTTTTCCTTTATAGGTAGTACTATATATATTTAAAAAGTCTTTGCCTACCTCAAGGTCATGAAGATATATTTTGATATTTACTTTGGATAGTTTTATTGTTTTATCTTTAACGTGTAGATTTGAAATCCACCTGGAATTGATTTTTTTGGTATGGTGTGAGGTAGGGAGTCAAGGTTCTTTTTTTTCCCCCCCTCCAAATGGGTATCCAACTGATCTAGCATCGTTTACGGAAAAGACAGACCATCCTTTCCCAGCGCATCAGCATCTTTGACCCAAATCCAGGACCACGTACTGTAGGTCTGTTTCTGAACTCTCTATTCTGTCGGCCAGTTCATATACCCTTGTTCTTGTTGCCAATTACTATTTCTATAGCTTTATAATAGGTGTTGATGTCTGATATGTAAGTCCTGCAGTTGGCTCTAGTTTTTCACCCCACCAAGACATCTAGTACCGAAGGGGCCACTTTTACCTCCCACTTTGGTTATTTATGGTTACCTGGATTTTTATCCCATCAAAGGCCTTTAAACTAAAAGCCAGCCAGGTGTCTGCAGTCGAACAAAGCAGATCTGCTGTGTAATTAAATAACGTGGGGAAGGGGAGGAGTGAATTAGGTGGGTTGTCTCTCAAGAGGGGTACAGTGAGGAAGTGGTCTATCTACGTTTGAGGACGGTCTTCTCGGGCAGATACAGCAGAGCCGCACTCTAAAATCCGGCGGAGGCGGACAAGCAGAGGTCAGCGCGCTTTACGTCTCAGGAGGTTCGGCCAGGAGCGAGCCACGCGGATTTGCTTGCTGGGGGTGGGGCTGCCCAACCTCAAATCGCCAGTTGAGGGCCCGCGTGCGCGCGCCGCCCGCTCAGAGCCGCGCCGGCAGCTGCCAGGGCCGGAGCTGGAGCCGCAGTGCGAGCCGTGCGCCGGCTTCTCGGAGGGCGCGCCCCGCAGACCATGAGCCGCCAGTGCTCCGGGGACAACCCGGGCGCAGTGCGGAGCCTGTGAACCCCTGCTGAGACGCGGGCCCCAGCACCGTGGGGAGGTGAGTCTCCACTGGCATCCCGCAGGGGTGCTGCTCCTCCCAGGGAGTCTGTTTCTCCCCCCTCAAGAAGGACGGGCTGCGAAGTTGGTTGGAGAAAGTTTGGGCTACAGGGAAAATAGAGCCGGCGCTCCCACTTCGTCCCCTGCCTCCCAGCTGAGTTGGCGTTTGGGGTCTGGAGTGGCTGAAGTGCGATGGGACTTGCGGGGCAGGGTGGGCTGGGCGCGGGGGGGGGGGGGGGGGGGCTCTGAACCGCTGGGGTTCCCCAAACGTGGCCGCGGAGGGAGGCGCCCGCCGATTTGTGGCGAGCATCTCTGCCCTTTGCTCTTGGCATCTTCCCAGGGGCTGGCCTCTCGTGAACCCCTGCCCTTCCAGGCTGCTCGGGCAGCCGTCCCTCCAGTCCTTCTCTGCGCTGAGGCCGGCGGGAGTCAGGGGATGCCGGGGCCAGGGGGCTCCGCTGGGAGTCCCGGGCTTCAGCTAGGCGAGTTTCTCCACTAATCTCTTGGAAAGTTTGCAAAGAAAGCGGAGGAGCCTGCAGTGTAACTGTTGACAACATTTCCCTCCCTCTCTCCCTTTGTTGGGAAAGAATGAATAGTCGGTTGTGTCGCTGTGTCTGCATCCGAGAGGAGAGGGGAGGGGAGGTGAAGGCAGGGAGGGGAGGGACAGGACGGAAGGAGACTTCTATCTCGGACCATCTTTCTCTACCGGCTGAGACTGCCGCCTCTTTACAAGTTTCATCAGGTGTAGGCACTCGTCCGGAGAGGAGAGATCGAGTGAGCTCGGGAGCTGCTTGGAGAGGCCTCGTGTTCCGTGGGGATGGTGGCGGCTCGTGGCTGGGATTTTGAGGGGTGGAACATTCTGTTTTTGGTGTTAATTCGCTTGAAACAAGGTGCAAAAGGGAAAGACCCGTTGCCTAACTTCGTTAGTGCTTTTACGTAAAAGAGTCATCACCTGAGATAGAAAATGAGCCAGGCATTCAGAACATTCGTTCAAACCTTGACTCTTATCTTCCAAGGCTACGCAGATCTCTCCAAAGAGAATACATTGGCGGAGGGAAGGTCAGTTTGAGAGCAGATAATCTCCCTGCGTGTTGCCAAGGTCTGGGGCCCGGATCCGGGAAGGGGGGAGGCCTCGGTGCCGGGGGCGGGTCTCAGCAGAGCAGGGTCTGGAGTGGGGAGAGGCTGCCCAGTAGATAATGGGGAAGCCACAGGCCTCGCGGTTGTACACGGGTGTGCAAGGGGGCATATGGAATATAATATAAACAGCTGGCCATGCCAAGGGCTCCCTCACCTCCCCCTCAACTTTCTCTGAACTGCTGCTAAGGCTGGCATTTCCAGGATAACTAACCCAGATTTCAGTCTCCCCCTATTCATATAGAAAGGACTGCTTGCCCAATGGATGCTAATCTTAAGAACCTTATCATGGAAATCCTATGCTCTGGGGGCTTGAAATAAAATCCATTGAAGAATTATTCATACTTCAGTCATTTGGCCAGACTTTATTGAGTTTACTTGAAAAATAAAGGGATACTCATAATTTTTAAACCCAAACGAAACTTCATTTTAAGTAGATAAACCGATTTTATATGTGCGGTTGTTCCATCTCTTCTCCCTCTCTGACTCTGCAGAGAAGATATAAAAGTGCATATCCAAATTGCAAGTTCTCTGCCAAGGTCATAATAGAGCAGCCAAGGCAGTTACATTTCCAGAGTTTGAAGTACAGAAAGCTCTTAAAGCACACTTCAGATGATCATCTGTGAGTATGAGTTGAAATATCTCATATCAGAAGTAAAATAGGAAAATCCAAGTAAGTGGTCTGCTTATCTCTGCCTTGAGTCCGTGTGGTCAGCAGCATCTTTGACACATCTTGGTAAACTATTCACAAGCATTCCGAAGCACAGCCACAGAGTCTGGAAGGTGGCACATAGGTTGGGAGCTTGTCAGGCTCGCTCTTGTCCCTGCTGAGATTTCAGCTCTTTCAACGTTCACATGGATCTCATTTTCATATCAAGATATAGAGTCTTTGACCTTTGTACAGTCATGCACCACTTAGCGATAGGGACGCATTCTGGGAAAAGCGTTGTTGCATGATCTCATCATCATGGGAACATCCTATAATGCACTCACACAAACCCACATGGTGAGACTGCCACCACGTTGGCTGTACGGTGTACCCTATTGCTCTTAGGCAATAAACCTGTTCTTGTGCTGAATTCTGTAGGCAATTGTAACACAATGGTAAGTATTTATGTATCTAAACACATCTAAACACAGGAAAGGTACAGTAAAAGTACAGTATAAAAGACAAAAAAATGCTACACCTGTGGAGGGCACTTACCTTGAATGGAGCTTGTGGGACTAGACGTTGCTTTGGGTGAGTGGCGAGTGGCTGTGAAGGCCTAGGACATCACACTGATAGAGACTTTATAAACACTGTGCACTTAGGCTACACTAAATTTATAAAGCAACATGAGATTAAATCAAACACAAGCTATATGAGTCTGCTGCTGGTGTTAACATGGCAAACAGTTTTACAGCAAATTGGGTTTTGTTTTTTTAAGTAGAAAGAACACACACTAAAATGATATCATGTAACGCATGTGCTGTGCTGTTACGTAACAGCATACACAGTGGGTTTGTTTGCACCAGCACCACACAGGCACATGAGTGACGTATTACGTTATGATGGCTACGGCATCGCTGCGCAGTAGGGGTTTTTAGATCCATTACAATCTTGTGGGAGCACTGTCGTGCGTGTGGTCCCTCGCTGACTGAAAGATTGTTACACGGTGCATGATGTAAATGTTTCAAGACCTGGCATTGGACTAGGTCAGGATGCTATGTCTGTTTACCAGCGCAGTGGAGAGAGGTGACGTGTGGCAGCTGGAGTCTCGCCTGGGCTCTTCCTTAAAGACTGCACACGTGCCCACTTGGTGTGCCTGTGTATGTATGTGTCCACATCCTACTTGGTTGGTGTGTTCACATCTATTGCTTTAGGTTAAAACATTCCCCTCCTCCTCCTTCCTGGCCCTTCTTTCCCAGCATCAGTGACTTCATTTGTGAACTCTCATTGTGATAGGGATACAATGACAACCAAGACAGACGTGGTCCCTGCCCTGCTCAGAGGAGACCTGTTATTTATTGAGAGCTTGCTGCATGTCAGGGGCATTCCATACACAATCACATTTACTTTCCCCAACGAGCCCATGACATAGATACTGTTCATCTATTTTTACAAATGAGAAACTGTCAGAGTGGTTGAGTGACTTGTCCCAGGCCGTACTGCTGGCCAGTCAATGGCAGAGTGGGGATTTGAACCTCTAAGGGTCTGACTCCAAAGCAGGCCTAAGTTCTGAGTCAGACCATGTTTGATTTTTAAAAACCAAATAGTGCATAAGAAGTGCGTGATGACTACAAACATCATGACAGAAACATCTCTGAGTGGAGAAAACAGATGGCAGACTTGGGTTTAGTCTCAGTGCTCCTCCAACCACGTGTTCTTGCCTCAAGGCCTTCAGTTTGCAGAATCCCCTGCCTGGAACTCCATTCCGATCTTCTCATTGGTTCTCTTCTGTCTCTCCCCCTCCCCCCCCCCCCACCTTTTTCCCAGGTCTTATGTTATTATTTCCTCTTCAGAGAGGCCTGCCAAGACCACCCTAACCTAAAATAGCTATCTATCTCCAGCCCTTATATTCCATCATTCCATCTTGTTTCATGTTCCTTAGTGCCCTTGTGACTGGGGTAGGGCCTAGTTTGTTTTCGTGCCTGCGTTGGTTGGACTCCCCCATCACAGTGTAGGCCCCGTAAGAGCCGGACCTTGCCTGGTTTATTGTATCCTCGGCCCTGGTGCGCAGTAAACCTTCAGAGAACATATATTGAATGAATGAACATTTATTTCCTTAACTAGGAGAAGAAAAGGGCTTGATTCTCTGAGATCCCATCTACATATAACATGCTGAGATTCTGCCTAGTGGTCAGAAGTGGTAAGTGGCTTCTCTGTCCAAATGAAAAGTCCTTACCTTGAGCCTAGATTCAATCTACACCCATGCCCTCCCATCCCTTGGATTTCCCCCTGAGTTCTGGAGTCTGGAAGAATTAAAAGGGCTGTAAATATAAAGCTCGAGTAGGAAAAAGAACAACCCAAAGGTTGCAAATGAACTCCTTCCCCCTGTAGTTTCCCCTCTGTCCCCTGCCCTACTTTTAGTTTGTTTTATTTTTGAAGTTATGTGTCTGGGCTGAGCCCACCTCCCCCACCGCTGGACTGATCAAGCTTGACACAGGGCCCAGGGCTGAGGCGGTCTTTCCAAGTGACTAGACACAGGACAGGCTGCATTTTAATGGGGAAGAGTTCCAATTTAGAAGCAGAGAGTTGTACAGAGAGCCTAGCCCACGTATGTTTAATTTGTCTATATCTGAGAAGTCTCTGGATACTTCCACTTGGATGATCTTCTCCCTCCACTTGTTAAACTCTGCTTCACATCCTTCACGTTAGCATCCCTTCCTCAGGGAAGCCTTCCCAGGGCCTCTAGACCCTGGGCTCCACTTCCTGGGCCCCCGTAGCACTGAGAGTCCCTAACAACGGTCATTACTTACTGTCTGTTCCCTCCACAGAGTAGTAACCTCAGGAGGATAGTTGTTTGATGCTGTCCCCACAGTGCTTTCCACACAGGAGGCCCTCTTTGAATGGGTGTTGAATAGAAGAAGGAGTGAATGCTTCTGTTGACTGAATGATACTTCCTTATTGTCATTCTGTTCTGTTCCCAAGTATGCACATCTGAGTGTAAGTTGCTCTATACCAAAGAGACGCACTTATCCAGGGTTGCCAGCCCTGCCTCTACTTTGGACAATACCACAGAACATTTAAAAGACTGCTGCCAGGGTCCTTCCCACTGACATTGAGACAGAGAGAGACAGAGAGAGACAGAGAGACAGACATCGGTTTGTTGTTTTACTTATTCACCCACTTATTGGTTGATTCCTGTATATGTCCTGACCTAGGATGGAACCCATGACCTTGGCCTACCTGGAGGACGCCCTAACCAACTGAGCGACCCGGCCAGGGCTGGGTGTTGGAATTTTAAAAGCTTTCTGGAGGCTTCTTAATGTGCAGCTAGGTTAAGAACCACCACTTTAAATTTTCAGGACTTGTTTCGTACTTTGGTCCTTATAGACTTGAAGCAGCCGTGGTGAGAGAGAGTAAGGATATAATTCATGGGTATTGTGTGGTTCCTGACAGTTTAAGAGGCACTTTCACAGCTGTTATCACACCTGATAATAACGAGCTAAGGGATCTACTCTTGGGTTTAAATATTCCCTTTATGTTGATGACTCTTAAAAATCTTCATCCTGTCCTGGCTCCTCATTGCACATGCCAGTGCCTAACCTCCCAGACCAAACTTGGCCTACTGGTACCTCACACGGAGCAACTCCAGTGGTGCACTTGTTACCCACCTTCCTGCAGGGGTCCCCTCCATATACTACTTGGTGTGTTACAGCATTGCACCATCGTCCCAGAGGCCTCAAGCTCCTAGCTCCTCACTCTGTCCCTCCTTTCCCTTCCCCTGGCCACTGCCCCAGGTCAAGTTCTTCATTGTTTCTTGCCGGCTTGTCACAGTCAGCCAGACTGACCTCTCTGTCTCCCTCCTCTCCCCTCTGAAATTTGAGTTTCTCAGCTGGGCACAGACTGGAATCTGTCTCTCCCTTTCAGACCTTCCCCAGCACTTACAGCCAAGTTCAGACGCCTTAACATAGCCTTCACGACTCCGTAATCTGGTCCTAAACTTACTCCAGAAGATGGTTCTCGACCTCTGCACTCCAGCCACTCCACAGGACTGGCAGTTTCCTGAGCCTGTGGGGCGCTTCCTGCCTTTATGCGTCTGCTCTTACAGCATCCTCGAGGGAGGCTTTTCCTTCAGTTTTACGCCATTCAAAACGTTCGTCTCCAGTGAGGCCTTCTCCAAGGTCCTCCTTGAATCCTTCATCAAAATTAATTGCTTTTGTATATGATTTCACTCATACGTGGCCTATAAAACAAAGCAACAAATGACCAAACAACACAAACAAAAACTCATAGACATAGTGTGGCAGTTCCCAGGGGTAGGAGGGGACAGCAAAGGGTAAAGGGGTCAAACGTATAGTGACGACAGAAGATTGACTTTGGATGGTGAACACACAGCGTAATATACACCTGATGTGTCATAGGAATGTACACTTGAAACCTATATGATTTTATTAAACAGTGTCACCCTAATAAGTTTAATAAAAAAGTTAATTGTTCTTCCCTCCAGCATGTTAAGGGGCCCTGTTGATGGCTCTGTATTATTCTCAGAAATGCGTAGTCAGGGATTGGGGTTTAGGACTCTTTGTTCCTCTGAGTATCTTAAAAGGAGTAGGCACTTAAATGTTGGTTGAATTGAAAGTAAAAAGGGCAGGTGGTAATCTCTCTCTCTAGCCAAGAATAAACCGAGCTGTGGGGCACTCTAGAACACTTTGGCTTCATCTTGAAGTCTAGGTAGATCGTGGATAGGCGGAGGGGAAGCAGGCTGCTGGGAGCTCTGGAGCCAGGGTAACTTTTGCCTGTCATCTAGCTTGGGAACAGAGTCAATCACTACGTGGTCCTTGGCACAGTAAGAGCTTCCGTGGGGTGCTCTGGGCCTCCTCGCAGGGTTCTTTGAAATGATCCAGACCTGTCTGTGGGGAAAGAAGGTGCTGATTAGTGCAGACAGGTGAGAGTTCACAGCTGTGTGTGTGTGTTCATGGAGGGGGAGGGAATCCTGGTCAGCACACGTCACTGGTGGTCAGGAAGGGAGAGCTAGGGAGTTTGGTTTCTTTTTTTAATAATGATGATTAATGTTGAGCAAGTGCTGACAGGGTGCCAGGCACCGGTCAGAGCCGGGAGGGGCCCACACGGGAAGGGCCGGCCCCGTTCTGTTGTCGGGAGCACGCTGCGCACCAGGCCCTCAGTGTGTTCCCAGCTAGACGTGGAGCAGACCGGCCCCAGAGTTTCCAGGTTTGGCAAAGAACTGAGGGCAGGGTTAGGATCGTATCTGTTGAGTGAGGGGTCCCCTTCACCAGCCCCCAGCACTTGTGTGTTTTTCTCTGGTGTGTGTGGAAGCAGTGGATCGTGAGTGTTTTTCTTGTAGGTAGTTTTTTCCTTGCACGCTCTGCTGTCTTCATCCTGGTTCTTCCTCTTGCACTATGAGCTTCTGGAGGGCTGTGTTCTCCTTGGCTACCTTCAAGCCATGTCCCAAATCCCCAGCTCCTTTGTGAGCTGACTCTGCAGTTGCTCTGTTAGGTGATGATTTTCACACTACAAGCCGTCGTCTTTGCAGTGGAGGGAGTGGTCTGTGCGGAATGGGGCTGCAGGGCTGGAGCGCAGCCTGCAGAGCGAAGGGCTGTTCTGCTCACCAGCCTTGGAGAAGGCCGGTGTGTCGGGCTCGGCGAGGCTGCTGTGTTGTCCAGACCAGTCTGATACCGTGACAAGTGGGATGCATTCTGGACCCTTCTTTCTCCAGGGACTAGTCCCGACTTTTCCCCTCAAATCTTAGCCTTAAAAGGGTCATATATTGGGCTGAGGTCAAAACCATAGTTTGCTTTGGGAGTGTTGGGGGTGCTGACTCTCTCAGGTGGGCGTTGTTACTAGTGGTCAGAGCTGGATACAGTTGTCGGGGCTGCTTTTGCATATAACCTGAGGTATCATTTTCCTTTTCTTTCTCTGCCCCGCTTTTTGCTTTTCTTTGTCTCCTCCCCTCCCACTCTTCCCTGACTGTGCAGACCTGTGCACAGTGTGCAGCTCTGCGGGTGGCAGGCAGGCTCCTGCCCCTCTGGGGAGCAGTGTGCCTTGGAGGCTCCACCTGGGGGGCTTCCCTGTGCAGCTGGGCCTGCTGATGTATAGAGGAGTGGCCCACCTCCTGACCCCTGACCTTGGCCTGTCTTCATTAATTAGAGCATGTTGATTTATTTATAAGCACCAGGGCACTGACGGAAATCTTGCCCTGTTGCTCTGAGTAGCGCACAGCGGAGGGGCCGGCCTGGCACTGACGGAGTTCTAGCAGCTGAGGCCTTCCAGTGATCTCTGCTTGTTCTTACCATGTACAGGGTGGTGGAAAGACGTGAGCTAATGGTCTAACACACTTATAGCATTTCCTCCAATGCGCTTGTTACTGAAACCTTGAGTCCTTCCTCAGTAATCTTTTTGTTAGTCATCCTTTTCCATCAGCTTCAGACACCTGAAATAATAAAACAGCTCATGCGCCTCTGAAGTGTGTTTGCCCTTTTCCATGGGCAGATCTGCTGCCAGCCCAGGGGAATTCCTCTGTAATATCAAAAAAAAAAAAAAAAAAAAAGGAGCCGTGTAAACTTCCTGTTTGTATTAAATTTCACTAGTGATGCCATTCAACATTTGTCTTTTAACACCATGAACATTTTCTTTTGTAATGTGGCATATTTCCATTTCCTCTGTAAGTGGGAAGTCAGTTCCTGTGATTTCCTTAGATTTATGCCTTTACTCTCTTCATGCCCCTTTAGAGTTGCCAATCATGGCTGCGGGGAAATTTGCAAGCCTTCCCAGAAACACCTCAGTGAATCACCCGTCGCCCCTGGCCTCGTCCATGGACCTTTTGAGCAGCAAGTCACCTCTCGTCAAACATCGCGCAGATGCCTATCAAGACGTGTCTATACACGGCACCCTTCCTCGGAAGAAGAAAGGCCCTCCACCCATACGGTCCTGTGATAGCTTCAGTCACATGGGTACCCTTCCCCATTCCAAACCCCCACGGCAGAACTCACCTCTGACCCAGGACGTCATCCAGGAGCACCCGCTGCAAGACTGGAAAGGTGAAACCTTCACCTTCAGGTAACTTCTATAATTGCATGAGAGAAGATGACTTGTCTTAAACAGCTTTATAAAAAAGTCATTTTATTAGGGGAAATGTCAAACATAAACTCAGTAGAGCAGACAGTTTAACGAACTTTCATGGACCCATCTCTACCAGTTTCCAACTCATGGCCGGTTCTGCTTTGTCTGTTTTCCCACCCACTTTCCTTCCTCTGGTATTATTTTGAAGCAAATCTCAGAACTCATTTTATCCGTAAATATTTTGGTATGTGTCTTTCAAAGATAAGGACTTATTTTTAAAAATATATAACCATGCCCTGTCTGGTGTGGCTCAGTGGATTGATTGTCAGCCTGCAAACCAAAGAGTCACCAGTTTGATTCCCAGTCAGGGCACATGCCTGAGCTGTGGGCCAGGTCCCAGTAGGGGGCGAATGAGAGGCAACCAAGCATTGGTGCTTCTCTCTTTCTCTTTCTCCCTCCCTTCCTCTCTCTCTCTCAAAATAAGTAAATAAAATCTTAAAGAAAAACAACACAATAAGCAAAAATTATTTTAAAAAAATAAAAATACATGACCATAATACAAAAAAACTATAACACCTAAAAAAATGAACGATTTTTAAAAATATTATCTAATATTTGAGAGTATTTTCAAAGCCAACTTTCTACATCATGAAGTCCCTCAAAGATAAGCATAAGTATTGTTTTTTTATTATATCAGATTCTGAACTACATCTATCCAATTCTAAAGAGATGCCAGGATGTCTATAAATTAGAACCCGTATCTCCTTGTATTTAGTTGTAATGTTATAAAATAAAATTTTGTGTGGACTGAGCATCAGGTCAGCTCCAGAATACAGCAGAATTTATTTCCCCGTCTATCTGCCAGGGATCTGGGTAAATAAGCTTTATGGTTTGTAAAGAAAGGCTTCTTCTCTGGTTTGTCATGGGCCTGGCTGTGACTGTTGCCACTTGTTGGAGCTGGTTTAGGAACTCCGCACTCCTTTTACTGTTGGGGAAGAACAGCAGCCTGTGATGCGGTCGGGCAAAGATTGGGGTGGGTTCTTCGGTTGTGTGTCCTGGTGTCTTTTTTTTGTCTAGTCCTACGGCAGAGAAGGCCACTTTGATCCTGGCTCATGTAATTTGTTCAGGATCTATATATTGAGCATCTACATTAATTAGAGTATGCCGATTTTATAAGTACCAGTACATCTCCTGGAAAATTCTGCCCAGCTCCTCTGGGCATCTAACTGAAGGGCTGTTGCAACATTGAAGACATTCTGGCAGTCAAAACGTTTCAGTAATCTGCTCGTGCCCTTTTATAGGGCGGAGAAATATGTGAACTAACAGGATAGCTATGGAACGTCTGAAACACAGTCCTCCCAACACTGATATTCCAGTGAAGGGCCCAGAGAGTGAGCATGATGAAATGAACAAGACAATTGCGGATCACGGTGAGCGTGACAGAGGAAATAGAGTGATATGCTGGAGATGTACTGGGGCTGTGTCTTTTTTATAGGGACAGGTCTGTGAGGAGGTGATATTTAAGCTAAGACCTGCACAATGAGAGAAGGTAGCCATGGAAGAACCGGTGGAAGGCTGTCCCAGGCACAGGGAGAGCCAGTCCGGAGATCTGGGGGTAGGAGCAACTTTGGGAAACCCTAAATGAAGCTCGTGTAGCTTGTGACTGGAGTGTAGCAGGTGGAGAGAGAATCATATACATGTTGGGAGAGAGCTAGGCAGGCAAGAGTTTAGAATTAGTTTTGGTATTGTGGAAGTACGAGAAGAAATTAGGTAAAGGCCCAGGTATTCTCTGTCAAGAGCATTAGAGAGCTTCAAAGTTTCTGCCATCAGACCAGAAGGTCCCCCAGGAGAACCAGGTCCATTAGATAGCCCTGGACATGCGCTGAAAAAACCTAGTGGGGGACCTCCCAGCTCAGAGAGCCTGCTGATGAAACAGGTAAATGTGGAGGTGCACAGCGGTGCCTAGTGTTGTTTATGCTGCATCATTGGTACTTAACAGGCGAGATGCAAGGAGGGGAGCCCTCGCTGTTCTCTCTGATGAAGCTATGAGGCAGAAAAATACTTCTGGTCACCCCAAAATAAGCACGAATGCCAGGCTACATGATGTTACCGGACTTCCTGTGATCACTTTTTATTTTTTAACTTAAACTTTGTATCGAACTACATATCTACTACAAACCACACACGGACAATTTGCAAACTCATTTCTGGGAGTTCTAAGGTCCTGGCTGGGTGCCAGCTCTGACTGGGGGGTGGGGGTAGTGATGGAGTCGCCCACCCCGTCTTGAGGAAGTTCTCGATACCCAAGGTCCAAGCTGTCAACCTGCCAGGAGTTCAAAGCTTTTGGATTTGAAAACTGACTCGGACAGAGAGGTCGGACCTCTGTAAAAAGATCTTATCAGGGTGTAGGCACAAGTACTGAGTTTGAAGTCCTGGCGGCGGAAGACTTAACAAGGGCTGCTGCTTTAGGTTTGTCTCTGACTCAGAGCTACGGCTACGTTCATCCAAAGTCACATCTTTTTCCCTTCATTTAAAATACCTTATTGTTAAGGGCAAATACAGGAAGTAACAAATGTGCATCCTTTAAAATCATGCTGCAAAGACATGTGGTTGTGTGTCAAAGCATCGCAAAGTCCAGTTCTGTTCATCAGTCGTATTATTTTTAATTACCTAACACACTGGGAACACTTCAGAAGATTTAAAACAATTTTGAGGAGTTTAAAGTTCCTTATTTTTTAAATCCTTTTAAGTAGTCCTAATAAGATTATGAGCTGCCCCAATTCCTCTTAGGAACAACCCTTGATATAAACAAAGTGTGCGTGTGTGAAAAACTAGAGACAAGCAGAATGAATGAGCACCCACAGTTCCAGGGAGGAGAGTTTGCCTACGGGGCCACTGGGGATCCACAGTGAAGGAGAAACCGCGGTTCTGGTCCTGACTCATCGCTTACAGCCTAAAAGGGGCTGAGACACTCCAACTCTCACACGCCACTGGAAGCTGAGAGCCATGTCTTTCAAAGTGAGAGTTCTGCATCTTTGTCTTCAGGGACATAAGACTAGTTAGGTCAACCTTTAATAAGATTGTTGCTGTTTTAGGGGCTTGTTCCAGGTAAACTTTTTCTAGCCTTGTTTCTTCTTTTTATTTAATACTCACCTGAGAATATGTTTGTTGATTTTAGAGAGAGGGGAAGGGAGAAGGAAAGAGGGAGAGAAACATCGATCAGTTGCCTCCTGTACGTGCCCTAGCCAGGGACCAAACCTGCAAGCTAGGCCTGTGCTCTGACCAGGAGTCGAACTCATGACCTCTCTGTTTATGGGACTCAGCTCCAACCAACTGAGCCACACCAGCCAGGGATTATTGCTTCTTTTCATAGTGAAGTTAGGTGTTAATTTTACGACTTGCTTGGATGTCAGGTGTGTGAGCCTTCTTTGTCGTCACATGTGGTGTTGGCATGACGATGGCTGGGCCATCCCCGAAGGGCCCGGACCCAGTCTCCCCCTGCATCCCGCCTGTGTGCGTGCCGGGGGAAGCCCTGCAGACGGTGCCTCCTTGTCTGGGGAAATTCTCTGTTAAGTTGCAAGTTTCTGTTTTCCCGACAGGCTTGTTTACCTTATTAACCATTGAAAAGTCACTGTTACTATAATTGAATATGAATTGCATGTCCACTCCTTGAGGCCCCAGGCACTGCAGGGGACATCTCCCCTTTGACCTAAAACTTTGCATTATTAAACTGTCATGTGAACAAGACATATCTGCATGAATTATTATCTCTTACATTTCACACTTTTAGAATATCTTAAAGGCTGTATTCATAAATTATCTCATTTGAACATCATAACCCTGTATGACATACACAGCAGATTTTACCACAAGCATCACCGTCACCGTCACTGTCATCTTCATCGTTCACAGTTGAGAAAATGGTTCAGGGACATTGAGGCACCGAAGATCAGCCCCTCCTGGGTGACTGAGCCAGGATCAGAACCCAGAAAGTGCCGTGGGGCCTTCCTCAGACACTGCGTTCCACAGCCTCTCAAGAATGTTGGCACCAGCCGTGGGCATCCTCTGAGCTACCTTCTTGCATGCAAAGCCTCAGTCCACAAAATCTGAATCCAGTGCCTCCGACATTCCCCTTGGGGAGAAAGGAGCCTTAGTCGCCAAGAGCCAGGCAGAAGGCAGGCCTGGAAAGGGGGAGTTGGTCTCCTCATTCGGAGACTGTATCTCTTGGCTTTGTTGTTGTCTTGGCTGCCCTTGGATGTACTTGTGGTTTTGAAAGGTGGCCAACTCGAGAAGCCAGGGTGCACTTAAACCTGCTGCTTGAGGTCACAGAAGGAGCCTTTGTTCCGCAGGCAGAGCAAGGCTTCCCTGACAGGTCTGCAGACAGGATTTCCTCTTGACATTAGCGTTGTTCGGCTGTGTCCCTTTGATTCATTTATCTTCAGGCACGCATTTTTATGTGAATCTGGGACCTTCCTTGGGGACTGGCTCCTATTGTTGGGTGTCTGTGTTGCTGGTAGAGCTGGTAGAGCTGAAGGATCAGCACTTGGAGACGGTCGGGGTCCTTTCCTGGCCCGTGGGCACGTGGAGGCGCGCATTCCTGGGAACAGCTGCCGAGTGCCTAATTCCTTCTGCCCCTTGTGCTGTGGGAGCATGTGGCGGGACAATGCGATGTTTCATTAGTTTGCATGAGTGGAGCTGACTGACTAGTCACAAGTGTTTTAACTGGCAGGGGCCAGGAAGTCTGCAGAATTATCCCACGTTAAAATCTGGTTCACTTTCCCAGCCAGTGGGTAACCTCCCATGTCTCAGCGTCAACTCCTCAAAGCTGAAGTAAAAGTGTGCGGCATGGGATCCATGCGGACTCTGCTCTAAACACGGACCCGAAGACCTCACTCTGGGCCGTGTCACTGAAACCACGCGAAAGACAGTTTCACTTGTTCCTCTTCAGAACCACCAAGGTCCATAAACACCGTTTTCTCCTGAACCAAGCAGGTGACCCCAGGCATGCAAACCAATCAGTCCTTCAGCTCCAAGTTAATCGCATGGATCTGAATGTGAAGATCCGTGTGCAGAGCATCTGCATTTTATTCATGCGCAGGCATGGCTGCTGTCTGCAGCTTGGAAGCTTTTTGTGCACAGAGGAAAAGTTGGGTTTGGAGTTGATAAAAACATTTAATAGCCTAACAGATACTATTTAACAGAAGGTCATTGATTGAGTCAGCAAAAAGGCAATGGCTTAACAGTCAAGAATGTCTCTACAAAGCAATAATCCACATGTTGAATTTTTCATTTTAAAATTTCAAATAGAGGTTCACTAACATTTTGAGACGCCCTCGGTGCGCGCATGCAGCTGTCATGGGTGGGTTAGTGAATTCCAGAGAACGCTGCATGTCCCGGCCCCTGGTGTGCAGGCGCCGAGAGCAGCTGGGTCAGAGGTGAGCTCAGCCCTGCTGGGCATCTTGCTCGCCCCAGGGCCGAGGGAGCCCAGGACGTGGGAAGCTTCAAGTGTTGGTGGTAAGACCTGTGTGTCCACCAGCTGCCTGACAGGAAGGAGTCCTACATCCTCTCCTGACAGGGGTGATGCAGACCTACAGGCTGGGATCTGTGCATTCTCAGCTGTTCTGGGAAAAACTAAAGGATTTTTGAAAAACCGATCGCAAACCACAACCCAGAAAAGGATCAGAGAATTACACACTGTTATCTTTGTTGAGCGGAGCTGCTCAACATTTTCTCTGGCACCCTCACCCCCACACACCCACCTTAGACAGACCTGCTTTAAATCACGTTTTTTCAGGCCTCCTACAAGCTGTGTGGGAAGAAAGGTCTGGTTTTTCAGTCTTCTGAGAGTCAGAAACTATGAGAGTTTTTTTTGCACCCCTCAGTCTATGTTAAAATGTATCGCAAGCGGAAGGTGCTGTGTAGTTGCAAATTATTTGCGCTTACTGCGAGCAGATTTGGGTTCCCTCCCAGCCTGGCCAGAAGGATGCAGGCTGGAGGACTGAAGCCACAGTGCAAATGAAATGATAATATTTTTGAATTAGTAGGCTAAATAAAATATTTAAGTTAATTTCACCTATTTCTTTTCAATGAACTGCTAGAAAATCTAAAATTACATTGTATTGCCATTGGACCCTGGTCAATGAGCCCTGGTCAAGACCTCCGTATGGAGTTTAGGTTTTCTCCCTGGGGCCAAGGGAGACGCTTAAAGGGCTGTAAGTAAGGGAAGGGCCTGATCTGACTGAGTTTTCAGGTATGGAGAAGTGATTGATGGGGGAAGAGGGGCTGGAGGGAGGGCAGAGGTGGTCTCAAAAATGTAGGGAGCAGGTGGTAGTTGCTCCAGATGGTGATGGAGGAGGCGTAAGGGGGTGGATTCAAGATCTGTTTTGCAGGTGGAGCCTGCCCACCTCCTGAGGGCTGGATGTGGCGGGTCAAGGAAGGCAGACAGTCAAGCGTGGCTCAGGCAGCTGGGTGTACAGGGCTGTTTACTGGGCTGGGGACGATTGGGAAAAGGAGCAGGGCTTCCTTTGGTTGGTTGGTTGGTTGGTTGGTTGGTTGGTTGCTTTTTCTTGGGGGAGGGGTGATAGCTGATGGCAGAGAATCAAGACTTCTGTTTCGAATGAACTGAGCTTGCGCTGAGTACAGGTCTGAGTGGAGGTGTCAACCAGCAGCTGGTAGCTGGAGCCTGAAGCTCTGGAGAGGGGTCTGAGTTAAAAGTTGCAAAGTTAGGAGTCTGCATGGAAATGAAATGGACGCTGCCACCGAGAGAGATCTATGTAAAGCCTAAAGGGAAGGGACCAAAGGGCCCAGCCTTGAGGGATCCTGGGCTCCCTTCCCAGGGAGACAGCAAAGCAGGCTAAGACTATGTTTGGTGGGGAGCAGAGACAAGGCAGGAGCTGCAAAAGGTTGGTGTTCGAAGGGAAGGTTTTTTTGTTTTTTTTTTTTAAGACGAGAGAAAAATTCAATAGGAAAAGATCTAATCTTTTAAGCAGGTAATAAAGCAAAGTGTATTTTTTCATACACATGATTCTTTTTATACAGTGTTTTGATTGAATTAAAGCAGACACACCCCCAGGGCTGCCCGCCCCGTGCGCCTGTCGGCAGCATGGTGATTACGCTCCTGTGGTCCCTTCCCTCATGGGTCCCACACATTCCTAACGACATATGGGCAGACGAGGTATACGGACAGCTGCGGTTGGCATTCAGGCTTTTGCCTGTGGGGTGACGGCTGCTTTTCCAAGGTTTTGGTGAGCAGCCGCCTCGGGAATGGGTGGCTGCCCTGGAAGGCAGATCTGGGGTGTATGTTTCTCTATCGGTTTGGCTGGGTGAAATCTTCTCTTTTAGAGGCCTTGAGGACATTGCTTCAAAACTGTAGCACTTTTATTCTGCCTTTGAATTAGTTGAGAAGAAAGCTTTACAAACACACTTCTTCCAAAGGGGATGGAGAATGGTTGGGGGTGGAGTGGATGGGACCAGAGGGAGGGCAAACAGATACCAGCCAAACAAAGCACCTGCTTTTATCAAAAGTGCTGTGTTTGGACTTAGACAGCCTGAAGCCTGATGATTCACGATGCCAGACCCTCTGAGCCTGCCAAGAGACACAGTGGCCTTGATACGGTTTTTCTCGTTCTTATTCTATTCAGTTGGATGAGCTGCTGCCAAATGAAGATTTCAGCAGTGGCTTTAAGCTTAACGCTGCCACTAACACTCTGCTGAGCACAGGTCCACCCGTGACCACGTCAAGTTTTCATCAGCCAGTACCACTTCGTATCAGTAGTCTTGGGTTCCCGTGCAGACTCACCATGGAGGCTATTTAAATGGCACTGTTTTAACATGATTAGGGAATCTGCCTGAGGAGGCGGTTTAATTGCCATTCTTTTAATATATGTCATGAACACATTAATCAGGCACTGCTGTGTTTTCAAATGAGCTAGAAACTGACTCATAGGAGCAGGAATCCGCTGCTGAAGTGAAAGCGGCAGGAGTTTTAGAAGTAACCAGAATCTCCGACGACTAGGGAGGGAAATGTGCCCTGTGGACAGTCTCCTCTGAGCTGCAGGAAGGAAGATTCCCCGAGTCGAGGGCTGTGATGAAGAAGATCTCGTGGCCTAAGGCTCTGAAGGGGAAACGGAGTTCAAGACAACAGAAAACAACATGGTCACCACAGTCTGAAGGAGGAGGAGGTATGTGATCATCCAGGTGTATGCGTCTCAATGTGCGTCTGAGGGACCGTGTCCAGCCTGGACTGACTCGGGTGCAGGATCCTCCGCGGTGTTGTGATGAGTCAGGGCCACACAGACGAGCTCCTTCACGAGTACGCTGAACCTTGCTGCGGGCCAGGCTTTGTGTGAGGTGCTAGAGGTTCGAAGGTGGGCCCGGGGCTTGGTCTGTCTGAGGGATTCACTACTCCGGGGTAAAAGGGATGCCTGTTTTGAACCCCCCAACCTCAGCAGCGTCTGCTCTCTCCCTCTTTGCTACTGACCTACCTTCCCACACACAGTGTAGCCTTTGTATCATTCCACTCAAGTTCAATAAGAATTCTGCTGTTCTTGACCTCCGACCTTAACATCTTTCAGGTGTCGCGTGACTTTTTCTCCTTGACCAGGTGACTGCAGGCTGTACTCTCTAGATAACCCTTCTCTCGGGGCCTGCCTTCTCTGTGCCGCCACTTCCTCTCCACCGTCCTGGCCTCAGACGCAGATCCAGGAAAGGTCCGGCCATGCAACCAAGGGCCTCACCGGAGGGTGAGTGGGTCCGCGTGAGGCGTGGCCCTGGTGATAGAAGAAACAGTGCAGAGTGAGCAGCGGATCGTGAAACAATGCTAAGGGCAATGAAAAGGGCTTCCAGAAGTTCTGTTTGGAGCAATAAGACCAAAGAGAGTGGGGATGTGAGAGAAACCGAAGTGCTAAGCTTCTGTTCGCCCTGCTTTTTGTCAGGCCAGTGACTTCTGAGGTTGGAAAGGGTGGAGTTGAAGGAAGAGAATGAGGGCATGGCAGGAGGCTCTACTGCCTCCACATGAGGTGAAGGCCCAAGAAGACTGAGAGCTTGAGGCCGAGACCATCACACCAGTGCTGTCACGTTGGAGAAATGTTGGCGTAACCTAGAGCTTCAGGGAAGATGTTTCAATTTTCAGAAAAGGAACTTGGAAGATGCTATTAATCTCTACAATGATATGATTGACATCAAACTCAGGGGAAAAAAGGTTTCTTAAAACAATGATTTTTTTTTTCGAATAGTTGTTAAAGGAAGTAGCATCCTTAGAAAATAACAGCAAATTATACCAGTTTAACTTTCCTTCCTGGGGTTACTTTAGTGGTAGGTTAGAGGGAGGTGGAGAAGGTGTGTCTGCAAATGTGTCACTGGCGATCTCCCTGGGGTGAGAAGAATTCCTGCTAGAGGGTGGCGTGAAGCACGCTGTGTCCTCAGCCCTGTCCTAGCCAATTAAAACAGCCACTCAGACAGTAGGATTGACAGACAGATCGCATTGGTGGATGGCGTGGATCTTGGAAGAATAATTAATAGGTCAAAATGACAAGAGATCCAAAAATGATCTTGGCATTTCGAAACAACAGACCAAATCTAACTGGAAAGACTGTAGAGAGAGACAAAGAGTTTCTCTAGAACCCAAAAACAAAGGAAAAGTATGGGGTTTGTCTTAATAGCCACATGTGAAAAATATTCCAGAATTTGGATCGCTGCAGCCTCAGAATGAGTCAGCAATGTGCTATGATCATCAAAAAAGCTAATGTGATGTTAGGAGCGTTAATTGCAGTTTAATAATGAGACCAAGGGAAGTGGTCACTGTTGGCTGCCCAGATCACATCTGGGAACTGTTTTTAGCTCTAGACACCAGAAATTGAAGCTGAATCCCCCTGCAGTAGGGCAGTTAGCTTCTGTCTGGACCACTCCTCTGCTCTGAGACAGATCCATTGGTTTACTCATTGAGAACTATCCCAAAGGTTCTTTGTATTAGTGAAAGGAACTTCGTGTGCCCTGTGTTAACACTGGTGGAAGAATATAAAATGAACACCAGCCTTAATCCTGTCAACTGCTAGTGAAGCCTGCTTTAAGAGAAAAGCTCCATAAATACATGGTGAGGTCAAAGAGAGTGAATCTCTTCTCATGCATTTACTAAAGTGATGAAACAAAGTATATTTTCTTAAATATATATCTAGAAGGGTCTTAGCCCTCTCTTTTTAAAGCTACATCCCTTTTTAAATAGATGGGGGTATATTAAAGGCTATACACATAATATATCCCTATCTAGAGCAAGAAATACCTCTTATTGGGACTTTAATGTGATTCCCAGGATCTGTAATGAACCTGTCCATCAACCGCACACTAGCTGATACTTTTCCAGGAGACATCGTCTCTCCACTCGCCAGGCCAGCCCTGTCTAAGCATCTATCACTTTTCACCTTCCCACAAACAGCTGCAAATGGCCCTGTGGTTAACTCTCTTGGTCCCCCTGGTTGTCTCCCTGACTGACCTCCTCCCTGGCATTTCCAGCATGTCCACAGAGGTCCAGTTCCAGCAGAAGCAACCAGCCTCTCAGTCCGTGGTGCCGGGAGCCACGCTGTCCTGGCAACTGTGACGTTCCATTGCTGAGGGAGTTCTGTCTGTGGCCGTCACGGCTCAGTCACAGGCCTGTGGCTAAGTTCTTTCCTTAATGAGGAATCCCAGTGGTCAAAGAACAACATTGCTCTCTCGTTCCCTCTCTTCCTACAACGTTGTTCTTCCCTTGGTGAGCCCATGGGGTGTAGTGGAAGGGCAGGGTTGGGGTCTAGGTCTTCTGCACAGTGCAGAGGACACACACATGCACACGTATTCATTCATTCATTCATTCATTCATTCAAACCAGCATATACTGAGCAACTATAACCTGGGGACACAAAAATGAATAAAATAAAACATGGTCCCTGTTCTCAGGGAGCTCACTGTCCAGTGAGGGAGATAGATAGGAGTATACCTATCATACTGAATCATAACTACTTGTAATCATAAAGTTTTATAATGCATCGAAAGAAGTGCTGAGGAGATGTCATTAATTCTGTGAGTTGTGGAGGCAGGGCAGGGGAAGGAGTGGTCAGGAGAGGTGGGAATGACTGAGGAGAGGACAGGGATTCCCGGCTTCTTGGCTCAGGGAGCTCCAGATAGTCTGGGTGTGTTGGAGTGAAGGGAAGGAGACTGGGCTGGTAAGATGCGCAAGATCTTAGAACCAAGGACATCACCTAATAAAATATAAAACGAGAAGGCTAGGCTGTCCCATGTATTAATCTAGTACGGAATATTGTCCAGTGGACACAGACTCTTAGTTGATTTGAAGCCTATTGCTGTCTCTTCCTTCCCCGGTGCCTCCGTCCTCACTTCTCCTCAGCTGAGATTTTGAGATGTTGGAGCTTCATGCTGGAGAAGGAAGGGTGAAGGCCATGTTTACCTGTAAAAGGGAGGCAGCCACAAGGTTGCAGATGGAGGGCAAACTTTCTCCTGGTTGTTGGGTGCTCCTTTCCTGACTGTGCCACGCCCTGGTGTGTGGGTTGGTTAAGAATGGGGAACCAGCAGATGCCGAGGCTGCAGCGCTTGCTCCCTACCGACCCCAGGACTTCAGGTGAACAGGCAGCCTACTGCTCAGGGCACCGTGTCTTTTCACCTTACACTCCAGGTAAGTGTTCGAGGAGTGCCTCCCCCTGTGACAATAACACCCACAAAGCAAGGACTCCATCCCCGGCACATACGCCTTCTAGTCCTTGTGATCAGTAAGTTTTAAGAATTTTTTTCCCTTTTTTTTTTTTTAGATTTTTATTTATTTATCTTTAGAGGGGAAGGGAAGGAGAGAGAGAGAGAAACATCAATGTGCGGTTGCCTCTTGTATGTCCCCTGATGGGAACTGGCCTGGCAACCCAGGCATGTGCCCTGACTGGGAATCGAACCGCGATCCTTCGGTTCGCAGGCCCGTGCTCAGTCCACTAAGCTACACCAGCCAGGGCGTGATCAGTAAGTTTTAAATTGAAGATGTTTGCACGTTGCTTCATATGTAGGGACCCCGCGCTGCTTCCTTCTCAGGTCTGTGTAGATTCTTTGAGGGCTCTGTGTCGACAGGCATCATCTGTGAATCGTGACGGTTTTGTTCTCCTTTTTCCAGTTCTTGCACCTTTCATTTATTGTGCTCATTTAAGTTACTGGCTATAGGACCTCCAGGAGCAGTAAGAGTGGACACCCTGGTCTTGTTTCCAATTGATTGATTAATTGGTTGGCTTTGGTAACGATTCTGATACTTGACCATTAAGAATGATGTTTGCTGAGGTTTTTGGGTTTTGACAAAGATGCTCTTTGTCAGGTTATGGAGTTGTTTTTTAAAATCTATTTTTGAAGTGTTAGCTTTTTCCCTGCAAAGATCATGAAAAGGTGATTCTTTAAAAAATGACTTTTCTTCCTATCAATTAGATGCCCAAAATGATTGTTCCCTTTTAATCTGTTAATATGGTAAATTATATCGATAGATGTTCTCACGTTAAGCTGATCCTATGTTCTTGAGCCAGCCCAAATTTGGTTATGATGTATTTTTAAATATTCTTGGATTTGGTTTGTCAGTATTTTGTTTAGGATTTTTCATATCCATGTGTAAGATTAGCTTACACTTTTCCTTTCTCTTATTGACCTTGTCTGACTTTTATATCAACATTATAATATCCTCTTTTTCAAGTCTCTTAAAGAGTTTATATAATTTTCAAGTAACAAATAATTCCAAAGTTTGGCTAAACTTGCTAAATAGTAAACCATCTAGGCCTGTGGGAAGATATTAAACTGCTGATTCCATTTAATAGTTATAGGACTATTCAGAATTGCTGTTTCTTTTTTAGTCTTAGTTTTAATTTCTTTTTCTAGAAATTTGTTAATTTTTCCTAAGCTCTCAATTTTATTGGCATAAGGATGTCCATAGTATTCTCTTTCTGAGCTTACTCGTGTCTATGATATGCCCCCTTTCATTTCTGAGGCTCTGGGGAAGAGCCTGCCTCCACGCTCACTCAGCTTGTTGGCATACTTCAGTTCCTCACGGTTGTAGGACTGAGGTCTCTGTGTTCTGTCTGTCTGCCGGGGGCTGCTCGAAGTTCCATGGGCTTTGTCACAGGTCCTCTCATAACATCACACCGGCAACAGGATTCCTTCTGTCGGATCCCACTCTTCAAGTCAGGTCCACTCAAATGACTGACATATTTTAATGTCAGCTGATTTGGGACTTGAATTACCTCTGCGAAATCCCCTCACAGCAGTTTTTAGGTTAGTGTTTGATTGACTCACCAGGGGATGGGAACCTTGGTGGTGGGGGTGGGAGCTTCAGAATTCTGCCATCACGGTGAGGTTGGGGAGCTGGCTGGGCTCACACCAACCCAGGCCTCGAAGGCCACGCTGAGGACGTCAGGGTTTTCTTCTGAGTGGATGGGAGCAGTTAGAGCATCTTGAGCAGGGTGTACTCTGACTAAGGATCACTCTGGCTGCTGTGTGAAGGCTGTGGAGCTGGACTGGAGCTGGGAGGGTGTTCCAGGGTTCAGGTGAGAGCTGACATTGACCTGGGCTAAGGTGGGCGTAACTCCTGAACACTCGCGAATCTCCGGAATGTGCCGTATTGTCGCACGCCCCCGTGTGTTTGCATGTGCTTCTCTTGCTGCCTGGGCGTTTCTCATCCCCACCTGCCCCACAGCTTCTCCGCTGCCACAGGCCCTTACTCAGCCCTCAGAACTTAGCCCAGGTGCTGCAGAAAAGCCTCTCCGTGGTGTTCCCCTCTCCCTGACATCCTCTCCAACTTGAGTTGTTTGGATGTTTTGCTCTGCCCCACTTGCCTGCGAACTGTCTGAGAGCAGGACCTTCGTCATGGACTCATGTGTTTCCATCGTCTGGCCTCGTGCATGGCGTGTTGCAGATGCTCGATGATGTCTGTGGGGTGCATGTAAGAACCATGGAAGGTCCTGGGCGTGAACTGGACACATCAGCACTCTGGGAGCTTGCCTTGCGGAGGGAGAGACCATGTATGAATAATACACAGTGTGGTGACCTGGCGTGCAAGCACCAGGCCACGCGTGCCAACCCTGAGAATTCCTAGTGTGCATGGATTTGAGGGGGGCGTTGACTCTGCGCAATCTGAAATAGTTGTATCTAGCTCCTCACATTCCTCCATTCCATGAAATAATCATCTTACTGCTGGTAATTCCTTTTTACGTTACATCTACGAGGACATTTGTTTGGCAACCTGTTAGCCATGGCTTTATTCTGTAACATTTAAAGAAGCAAACATTCATTCTTTAAGACAGATATAGGATATTTCCTTCCCCATCTGTATTCTAACCACTTAGAAAATGTCTCTGTGAGTGAAATTTTTGCTTGTGTATTCAAGATGGAGAAGCTCTTAGCTCAAAACAGCAAACACTTAAAGATCAAGGGTCCTTTTAAGAGGGAGGAAATGATTAACCTGGTTACAGATGAGAAACAAACTGAAATAATAAATATATCATTTCCGTGACTCCCAACGAGACATCCCTCAGTAAAAACTTAAGAAAGTGGGATGGTGGAAAGAATGATTAACTGGAGTAAACACAGTGATGTTATTTAAAACTTAATAAACTGAAGGACGAAACGACGGGAGAGTCGGGTTTCACCCGCTGCTCTCCTTCAGGCTGCAGCCCGCGCGCGCGCGGCGTGGGCGCCAGCCAGGCTCCCGCCGTGAAGAGAGATGCACACAACAACATCACAGGTTCGCATGGGCGCGGACTCACTTTAAAAAGTTCCTTTAAACCCTTTTTATTTATATTGCCAAGTTCTTGTGTTTGTTTTCTAGTGATCTCTGTTGGAGAATATAAATCTGTGGCTCAAGGAGTGTTGGCTGCACAGTCTCGTATGAATAATTGGATATTCTATTTCAAACTGGAGGCTGGGGCCACAGGGCCGACTGCTGTGTTTTCTAGCTCTTGTCTTCCCGGTGAGCGGGATCGGGTGGCTGGCTGAGAAAGGGGACACAACACTTCTGCATTTAAATATCATTTTAATTTGGTTCAGGGCAATGACTTTTAAAGCTTTTGGATTTGTAACACACTCAGTTTCATTTGTGCTCCTTATATTCCCTCCCTCGCATCTCTAAAAAGGATGAGGAGGAGGATATGAGGACCCACTGGGGCACCCTTGGATCCTGAACTAGAGCTTTAGAACATGTGGGTTCCCCGCTGCTCTCCGAACGCAATGAACAGGGCTCCCTTTGCAGAGTTCGCTTGGGGGCAGGGGTAAAAGGGAAGTTTAGTTTATCCCTAACCGGTGCCTTTGGTTTCCTTCTCTTCTGCCAAGACGGTGTGTGTGATGGGAGATCAAACAGGGACATGAGAGTTCACCCAAGGATGCAGGGGCGTCGGGAGAACACCCCGCTCGTGGGTGCCAGGGTCTCTGGGCAGGAGAGTAGGGTGCTGGGAAGAGTGCAGGCCTGCTCTGAGGCCACCCCATCTGTGAGCAGTGCCTTGCCTGGTCCGTGTGGTTATCCCACCCCCTCCCAAGAGAGTTTGAGGGGTTTCCCCTGAGAGAACGTAGAGTTTGCAGGTGCATCTCTAGAGAAAGGGAGAGAGGAATGTCTTAGCTTTCCAGTGTGAAAGGAAAGGGAGTTTATAGCTTAATCTGGGGAGAAGAGCAGATCCTGGATGAAATTCTAAAAGGAATTTACTAAGAGAATGACATTTGAGCACCTAAAAAAAGAGAGTTAGAATTGCAAATTATGACTATATGGTCTTGTTATTTGGCAGATATTTTCCCCCCAAAATGAGTGAAATGAAACTAAAAAAAAAAATTTGACAGTGTTAGCTGCCAATGGAAAAATTCAAGCTTTCAAGTGAAAATTAGCACTTTGGACAACTTGCATCCTCCACCATGGGCTTAACACTTTCGATAATAACGTGTGATTCTGTTTTGTATTATAATGAATTGGGTCAAAATTGAGCCAGATAATCGCTCACTGGGCCAGATAATCAGCATAAGATTGCACAGCCCTTAAGCCTAAAACGTTAATTCAGGAGAAAACCAAGGGCTCAGGAACTTGAAGGGAGCAACACGGCCAAAGTGCTGCTGACGAAGTTTTCGGTCCTGAGGATGCGGACACCACGTCCAGAGTGTGGCAGGAGAGCCGGATGCAGCAGATGGACTCAGCCGCTTTGGGGGAAAAAATGCCTGATATTTAAAAAACAAAACAAAAAACAAGGCCTGATAAAGAGACACAAAGTGTGTGCCTGGTGTTAAGGCTCTGAAAGACCGACTTCCCCTCTTTGTTGGGAAGGCCCCCAGGGACTGGGAGCCGAAGCTCTTCTCAGCTCCTTTGATTCTACAAAGGACTCCCTCCAGAACCTAACCTGCGTGCGCAGAGAGGGGCCTGTCGGACGCCAGCCTGCCTCTGCGTGCGTGCCCCGGGTGCAGCCCTGCCCGGGCAGTCACACCAGCCCAAGAACGGCTTTGAGAGTTGGATCTGCTTCCACCACAGGCTGGTGGTGACTCTGAGCTGTGGCTTTGCTGCTCCAGTTCGAGGGAGCAGTGCCGCAGTCTCCTGGCCGCTCCACGCCCGCGCTGGGGGGGGGGGGCGAGGGGGAGCATCCAGAGCTGCCGTGGGTGTCCCCTGCCTTCAGGTGGACGAGTTCTTTGTGTAGATATGCTGACTCCTCCTTCAGAAGACTAGTCTCACAGGCTTCGGAGCCATTGTGTCCTTTCAAAATGATACGGCTGTGCAGGAAGGAGCTGATTTTTTCCGAAGTCTACGTCTCTGAAGACAGCTGTCTCTTCGTGTCCTCTGTCAGGGGGCCGCCTTGCTATCACTGTGCAAGCACTGAGAACATCAGCTCTCGAGTCTCGCCACTTTCCTTCACCTTAGTGAGATCCTCTTCCACTTTCTATAATAAGGCAGCATCCCCAGCACCACCACTACTGTTTACTTGTGATTGGTCAGTCCTAGCGTTTTCATGTGCTGGACACAGGCAGGCGTGAGATGGGAAGAGAACCAGTAACTAGGCACCAAAGGAAATCAGGGTCGGTTGCTCAGCTTGACACCAGGAGCAGGTGAGCAGTCGAGTCAGCCATAACTAAGGGAAAGATGTGGTTTAGAAGCAGAGCTGGGCACAAGGCTCCTTTCTCTCACTCTGCTGGGTGCTGGGCGACCTCGGGGCACTGCTTCACCCACCTGAGCCTTTGTTTACCTCCGTCAAACTGGATGGAATGCAGCTGCCTCGTCCACTGCTGCGCATTTGGGCACCCAGCCCTGCCTCACCCCCACCTCGGTCCTCCTCAAAGCGCTTTGCTCAGGCTTTAAGGCTCATTTTTATGCTGGAGCAGATCTAGAATTACCACATATAAATAGTCCAGCATTTGGAGTCTGAGTGTGACAGTGAAGTATGTAGAGTGCCTAGGCTGACGTCATGGGCACCCTACCCCCTCCCCACCCAACACACGCCATGAAAGGGATCTCTGTCCGTCCTAACTTCCTGCGTATTGTCTGGGAGGTGGGCCCAGCTCAGTTTGAATTTGGGTGAAATAATGTTGGATACATTTTACTTGGCGCGGGCATGCATTGCTCCCAGTTCTCATATTTGTACTTTCTCTTTTCAGGGATCACCATCTTCCGGACCCCACCCTGGAATATGTGAAGGTAGGGAACCAGCATTCCACATGTGATCAGGAGCCTGGGGAATGGTTTCCCATTTTTCACACAGTGTTGCCAGGCAACGCTGAGGTCTGGCTTGCATAGCAGGCTGGTCAAACTGAAACAACCAGGAGGTGATTTGATTGTTTTCAGCCTCTAGTAAACTTTGAGAGAGCCTTAACCTCATCCCAATGTAGGTGGACAGCCTTTCCCCCTATCTGAAACTCCTAGGGCCGGACGTGCTTTAAAATTCAGAATTTTTAAGGAAATGTAACATGGTACATATATATGTATATAAAACATTCCCAAAGGGATTTAGGTTCAGCACCCCATAATCAAACTCACTATTTCGGCAGTGAAATGTAAGAATGATCACCCGAAATGGGACACAGAGACAAGGGATTTTATGTAGTTAGGTCATGTTTTGCCACCAAACGAGGTCAGGTTTCTTTGGCAGCCAAATGAGTTATTTTAAAAATTTCAATTTTCAGAGGTTTTTGGACTCTTGAACGATAGAGGAGGAATTGTGGACCTCTGTTTATTTCGATGTGGGACTGAAGGCACCCTGAGGGTTTCTAAGTTCTTCTCTTCCCAACAGCCACCGCCTTGCTGAGCGGCCGCTCCCGGACGGGAGCTGTGGCGACACCTCACCTTGCAGTGGGGCTGGCGCTCGGCGCTTCCGCCCGGTCAGCGCTTTGGAACTGCTCTCCTTCTGAGCAAAAAGAAAAGACGCTGCTCACATCTTCCCTCTGTGCCCCACGCCGCATTTCGGGCGTGTGTGTTTGCTTTATTTTTGAAAACTGTAAAGAGAATTCTGATTTGTCACACCTAGTTTCTTCATTTACAGCATCACATGTTATTAGTTTTTTCTTATAAAATTAAAGTTATCTTTAAAATTATAAGAAGAAGAAGAGGGACAGTTTTGTAAAAGAAATTAGCAGCTGTCAGGAATTGCTTGGTTGTAAGTCACAGAAACCCATCTCATCCACATTAAGCGAAATAGAAACATTGGAGGGAGGTTATAGAAGCCTAGCACAGGGTGTGCAAAGAATGATGGTAATTTTTCAGAACTGTAGCATGAGTTAGGGCTTTAGGTGCTTGCCTCTGAGGAGCCACTGGTGGCATCGTTATTCCAAGGGCAACCTCCCATTTTTGGAGTGTCTAGGCCTGTTGCCGTTTGGGTGCCTGTGCCCACCCCTGGGTGTTGGCGTGTCTTTCCGTTAGACCAGAGGCTGGAAGGTACAGGAGGGAACTCTAGTAGGACCACTTGGTCACTTGAGGCAGCCACCATAAAGTTCGCTGGGATGGAGCGGGGGATTATTTTTCTTCTCTCTCATACCCAGGCTGTGCCTGGGCTACAGTTTCTGCACAGCCAATGCGTAACCCTAAACTGGCAGGACCACCACGCCAGAACCTGGGCAGAGCTTTGTAAGTGCTGCATCTTCATCCCTCCTGGAAGCCTCACCTGTGCTGTTGGGCAGGTTGCGCGCCGCAAGGCATTAGGGGACACGGTTCGCACGGACTGCGGTTTGGCTGGACCACAGCAGGGGAAGTGTGCCCTAGGATCACGCAGTGTGCGATTCACAGTGGCCCTGTAAAATCCCCCCGCCATGCCTCTGAAATTGGCTGTCTCCCACGGCAGGCGCCCTCGCTGTGCTCAGCAAGCACAGCCCCCTGACTTCAATAACTCAGCTTTTTCTTTTACAAAAGTCTGAAACTTTTAAAATAATCCAGTGATGAATTCTAAAGCTAAACATGGACTTCCGGAGCAACCCGCTTCAGTGTTATCTAAGCTCTTGCCTCGTGAATGTCGGTCTTTGTGACTCGAGGCGTGTTGACCACGGAGCTCCTGGGCGTGCCCATGGCCTCCGTCTCACGGGGCTCTCCCTCCACCCAGCAGGGGGATGTGATGGAATGGCTCTTGGTGGCTCCCAGGCACCCTCCTTTTCAAGGGCTTGCTGAGGTGTTCTGAAGGTTGCCCTCGCTCCTCGGTCTGAATCAGGCTGGATAAATCCCTCCTGGATCCGTCACAGGTTTCTTACCTTGTGAGTTTGCCCTTGGTTTTGAGGGATGGCTTGGGGATTTGTTGGGGGAATGTGAGGCCTTTGACCCCACCGTCCGAGTGGCTCTCTGAGTCCATCTTCCTGGGCCAGCACAGGCCCATCGGACCATTTCCCAGACTCAGTTGCCCTCTCCAACCTGGCTGACGGGAGTCCGTGCCGCGGCGGCAGCCTTGCAAGTCCATGCTCGCTGGATCCTGGTGCCTGCAGGGGGCTGAAGGTGATCAAGCAAGGAGAGAGAGTCATGGATAAAGTGGGATTCAGTTTGGCCTTCCTGTCTTCGATCTGTTTCCTCCCTACAATCTCCTTGTGCATACAATGCCTCTTGGGCATAGAAAGAACTAGAGATTGTATGTAAAATATGTTATAGCATGTAGGACCCCTCTGGCAGAGTCAGATTCATCAGCCTAATGAACAAAAGTCAAGAGACCAAATTTTTAGGGACTCATCGTGACCTCAGAACAGTGGGTGGTCGCTGAGTCTTGTCCCTCCGGTGGAAGCACCCAGGCGTGGCCAACCTCCTGCTGTTCTCATCCTGTTGGGAGACCTGGCCCCTGGTTTCTCTCCACGTGTCTTCAGATTGCCTCTCTTCTTTCCACTGGAGACTTGCTACCCATCATCACCTGGCTTTGCCAGTGCCCAGACAAAGAGAGAAATCTCTTTGAGAGCAATTGGGGACCACCTCGCCCCCTTGGGTCTAGGGGAGAGGAGGCTTTGACATTGAAGCATGACCAGTCTGGTGAGGGGCTGCAGGTCGTGGCAGGAGAGCGCAAGGCTGAGAATGAATCCAAAATTCCGTCCTGTCCAGCCTGTACTCTGTGTCCTCCTGGCACTCTGTGCACTTCGTGTTACAGCACATAATGCAGCGTGAAAGGACCCGTCCTCGGTTGCTAGGCTACCGGTAGCTCCTCTGTGCGTGGAATGGAGAGGACTGTGCAGGCTGGGCAGCCCTGGGGCTGTTTGCTGGTTCTTTCACCTCGGCGGGGGGGGGGGGGGGGGGGGGGGAGACCACCACAGGCTCCTCCCCTGCTGGGGCCTCAAGAGCACTTAGACCCTCCCCGAATTCCGTGATTGAATGTGATAAGAACATTAGGGCAGGTCCAAATAGCCTGGGATGTAGGGATCTCGTTCTCCACTGTTTCTCTTTAATTCTGACCATTGGACAGAGGAGTTTTGTTTTTCTTTTTCCCCTTTTTCTACTTTTTTCTTGTTTTCCTAGCCCTCTCCTCTCCCCACATTTTTTTCCTCACAGCAACTGAAAACAGGATCATCTTGAAAGTCTGATTGTAACTGTTTTGTATAATCATGAGGCCCCTCTCTGTAACCTAATGTAATAGATTCTCTTTTGCTGTGTCTGGAAGAAACCACTCCCTCCTTCCCTGCTGCAGAGCAGAAATGCCACAGCGGCTCTACCTTCCTGCTCCGTAGTTGTTCCTGACTTATGTTAGTGGTGTGCAGCCCTGGAATTTTCCTCTGCGTACCTAGCATACCTTACCCTAGATAAAACCAACCTCTTTTTTTTTTAATGGAGGAAATAGCTCCAGGCAAAATTGTGTAGCAGAGTTTACCTCCTGGGCTGCTTTCCCTGCTCAGTGCCCCCGAATTTGGTTTTTGCCACATTTTTACCCCCATGAAACTTCGATTAAATTATTGTTCTAAAATGTGAATAAATGGCAATAGTCTCCAGTAGGAGACTCCGGGGTTAACCCCACCCCCTCCCCCCAAGAATCCCCAGTAGGGGAGCGGCGTGACCTCAGACTGCACACACCTTGTCTCCGTAGGTTCCATCTTTTCCACAAGCAGAAGCCAGGGGTGGACCAATGTCCCTACTAGTCTGTCATTTTTAGGCTCCTCTCTGCCTGTGATAGGCCGGAGGGGAAGGTTTTTGGCAAATGGGAAGGGGGTTTTTATTACTCTGTCACTCCCCGTCATTAAATTGCCATATTGAGGGGAACGAGAATGGCATTTCATGTTGAGTCTCAGACGTTAAGACCAAGGATGCGACAGGCAGTCGCCCGCCTATCACGTTACCTCAGAAGACTGGCGGTCGGCCCCACCCTCCTACAGGTTGCCGTTGCGGTCACCGTGCTGTTGCCGTGTGACCCTTCCCCAGCCACTGGAAGCTGTTTCCTCTTTTCCTTCTGTCATCTTCCTGAGCTACTTCTTTAAGCTTCAGGAATTTCCCTCCCACTCCACCCCACACTCAATTTTATAAATTTATGTCATTTCCTATCTCTTTCCCCTTTACACCTATCTTCCTTTTAGCCAGAACATTCTAATTCCCTTCTAGCTTCTTCATACACAAGACTTAGTCATTTTAACAAAGAGTCTCTTTTCTGGGTGTGGTTTAAAAGTATATGTTTTGGGGGAGGAGGTTATTAACTAGGGCAGAGCTGGGTGATTTTTCTTTTAGAAAAAATGTTTATTATAGATTCTTCACTGTGCAGTAAGTTGTCCTTAAGAAAGATAAATGGGAAAATGTAGCTGAAGCAGAAGGGGAAACTGGGATGACCGTTCTTTCACATTAGCTGAAATGTAGGCCAGCCAGTGTCCATCTGGGGCTGTGGATCAAGCCGCTCTCCGGGGGACTGCAGTCAGGAGGTGTGAGAGAGAACGAGGCTTTTGTTCCTGGCTGGCTTCCTGGGGAACGAATACCCCTCCTATTGTAGTCCGCCCTGGTGGATTCTTGCAGGGACCACTTGTGTGCCTTTATAAAATGATTTGAAGTTTCTGAGCTCCTTTTCGGGTCCGGAGAAGGGACAGGACTAGAATCATTATCCCTAGTGAGGACCAGCACCCTTTGGTATCCCCTTCCTGCAGAGGGGGCATGAGCAGCTCAGGAGCCTAGAGCCGCTCAGAAATGAGTGCTTCATGGGGTTAACACTTCGCAAATATTCTTTCCAAGAGGCTCTTATAGACATGACAGACTGCCTAAGGATCAGATCTCAGCAAGGCCTTTCCTGCCGTTGGCTGGAGCTGCATTAGGTCACCAGCAGATTAAAAGAGGAGTAATTATGCGAATTCCAGCACCAAGAATAAGTGCTCTGGTTGTGGGAGACCTGGGGGGGGGGGCAGCATGACTTCAGCTCCCCCTTTGTGCTCAAGATGGCTGCAGCCATGGTCATGGTTAAATAGCTGTCTTTGAGGAAAGTCTTTTCTTCCAACAGGCCGGTCTGCTCTGAATTAGCCAGCTAACAAAGCCACAAAAGGGACTTACAAAAACAATGGCACGCTGTACATTCCGTGAGATTTTAACAAGTTATATGAACCAAATAATGGCCCGATTGGCTGGCTCTGCAGGTTTTCGCCTGCGTGTGCACACCCACAGAGCCAGCACCGTCCCCCGTGGGACCAGATCCAACTCTGCCAGCGGCGAATGTGCAGCAGCCCGCTCGCTCTGGGGCTCGCCTGCAGAGGACCGAGCTTCAGCTTCTCTCCCTCCACCCCGCAAACATTCCCTGCAAAAATTCTTGGGCAGTTTAGTGTCACTGCGGTTATTGAAAGCTGCTGAGGCAGGGCGGGAAGACAAGAACAGGGATAGGGGATGTGCATTGAGTGAGTCCCTCATTCAGTGGGACCCTGTCTTACGGGTCTGTGACAGGGTGGCCACTTCCAAAAAATAAAACCTTATCATGAAAACATGCGCCCATTTAAACATCTGTACATGAGTGTTTATAGTCACATCGTTTCCAATTGACAAAAACTGGAAACAACTCCAGTGCCCTTCAGCTGGCGAGTGGGCGAAGTGTAGCACACCCACGCATGCCATTCAGCCGCAAAAAAGGATGGACTATTGGATGTATATAACACAGCGACAGAAAACAGATAAGTGGGTAAAAACATGTAAGGGGAGAAGGCGGCTGCAAAAGGGCGGGGCAACTTTGGGGGGTAATAGAAAAATACCTTGGCTATAGGGGTTTCAAAAGCTCACAGGACTGTGCTTAAAAGGGTAACTCCTACTTTTTGCAAATTATACCTCAGTGAGACTGACTTTTTAAAAGCAAGCTAAAGGCTTATATTTTAGCTCTTAGGTGTTGCCAAATTTCTGATTTTCAGATGGGCCACGTCAGACTGCTGATCAGACAGAGAAAGTGCTGAGCTTGTGGGTCTTTCACTGTGTTGGTTCTTTCAGTGGAGTTCGGAGCATGCACCATGTGTTAGTCATTTCTCAGCGAAGTCAGGTGGGTAGCAGGAAGGTATATTGAGAGCTTAACCTAAGGGAGCGGCAGCGGGAAGGGAAAGCCAGGGCTGGTGCTGGAGGCCTTTTAGAGATAGAATTAAGAGCCAGTTTATTAGGTGAGTTGACGGTTGCTGTTGGGACCTAAATGCAGGAGGTGAGGGAGAGGAAGCCAGGGTCAATTCCAAGGTTCACACGAGTGCCTGGCTTCTTGCCGGAAGCCAGTAAACTATTCCGGGGGAGGAAAGATTTCCAGCTGGAGGCCTTATTACCACAATGTCACTGAGTTAGTTCATGAGCATTTGGGTTTATCATTAGACTGGGGTGGGGGACGGGCGGGATTCAGCAAACTACAGCCCAAGACCAAAGCTGGCCTGCCACCTGCTACTGTCTGGCCCTCAAGCTAAAAATTGATCTTATATTATTAAATGTTTTTTTACAAAATCAAAAGAGGGTTGTGAAAATTGTAAAATTCAAATTTCAATGGGAGTATAAAGTTTGATGGAAACACAGCCACATCCATTCAATTGCATGTGGCCCCTATAATGGTAGAGTTGAGTAGTTCCAACAGAATGGATGGCAAAACCTGAAATATTCACTCTCTGGCCCCTTGCAGGAAGGGTTTGCTGACCCCTGCTCTAGACTGGACGCACATACACTGTCCCTGTCTTGCCTCTCAGTAATGTGTCGTGGGCTTTCCATGGGAATTCCACGTTTTCGTGCCCCCACTTCCGTGATGCAGCCTTGCCTCATCGACAGCACTCTCACCCTGCTGGGTGATGCAGCAGTGAGTCCTCATGCAAACTCTGTGACCTCGCACAGTGAGAGACAATGCCGTGCCTCGCGGCTCTATTTGGACACATCTCAGCATCTCACGCGGTGGACCTGTCTGCTCGGAGCAGCCTCTCTCCCCTGGGCCCATCACAGTCAGCATCTTCAGCTCCGCGGGTTGAACAGGTGCCTGAATCCTGACTGTTCTTGCCTAGGGCTTGCCTGGCTAACTCCTCAGGTCAGATACTGCTCTGCCTGTGCAGCCTGAAAGAGTTTTCTCTGTGTCCCAAGTCAGATGTGGATTCTCCCAGGGCCTCTGGAAATGGACAGTTGGAATCAAGGTCAAACCCTGAGCTGCCCTCTGGAGGTGCTCGAAGGAGCCTGCTTCTAGCCTGTGAATGGAACGAGGCCAGATTCACATTCGTATTCTGTGCTGCAGCCTTCGTCCTTGGCTGAAGGAAGAGGACTCTTTTGAAGTCCCAAACAGTATGCAAGGTGGTGAAAAGACCAGAAAACTAACATGCAAGCAAGAACTGAAGCTATGGCTTCTGAGTAGACTCAGCTTTATAACTGGACTTCAGAGTCTGTCCACCTCTGACCTCATGTCCCACCATCCCCCTTAGTCTCTGTACTCCTCAATGTCGGCTTTTCCTGCCACCTCGGTCTTGGCCTTGGGAGGTTCTTTTGAGGTAGAACAGCTGAGTGGTTTGAAGTGGGGTGCTGAGATGCTGTTGTGGATTGAATTATGTCTCCCAAAAAAAGATATGTGGAGTCCTAACCTCCCAGTACTTTTGAATGTGGCCTTATATGGAAGTTAGGTCTTTGCAGATATGATCAAATTAAGATGAGGTCATACTGGATTAGGGTGGGCCCTAACCCAGTGACTGGTGTCCTTATAAGAGGAGAGGAATTGAGACATAGACACAATACACAGGGACAGCACTGTGTGACCACAGAGGCGGAGACTGGGGTTGATGCATGCACAGGCCAGCGAACACCGAGGGTGGCCCCCCACAAGCTGGGGGAGCCGAGAAGGGCTCTCAGAGCTCTCAGACAGAGCCCTGCTGACACCATGGTTTTACACTCCTAATTTTAGAACTATGAGAGAATAAATTTCTATTTTAAAGCCACCAGGTTTGTGGTAATTTATTACGGCATCCCTAGGAAACTAGTAAGATGCAAAGTCCTGTCTTAACCATTTCTTGGTCATGTGACTTTGAACAAGTGTCTGGAATTCCTGGGTCTCCGTTTCCTCGACGGTAAGCAGGAGAATGGAGGAATCAGACGACTGAACACACACACCGTCGTTCGCGCGGCGCCTGCCACGTCGCTGGTGCTCAGTAAATACTAGTCACCCTGCTTCTCTGTGTGGCTGGCCCGTCTCCACTCAGACTTCACAGCCACAGAAAGATCCTTCTGACCCCCTGCTCAAAGCAGCCTGCCTGGTCTCATTTCCCTGTGGGTTATCCATGCAGCCCTTGTTCCATTTTCTATTTGTTTACTTACTAAAACCCTAACTTCTCATTAGAATGTGAGTGCTGAGTACAGGGACCTTCTCTTGTCCTCTCAATAAATACAGAGTGGAGCAAAAGTAGGTTTACGGTGTCTGTATGGAAAATAATACAATAATTCATAAATGATAATACAGGAGTAAACTGTGTTTCCTGTACTTTCAGCTGTAAGTCCACTTTTGCCCCATCCCGTATTTAGTAACTGACGGGCTGACTGGTGACCACACACCGCCAGATGCAAAGGGCATTTGAGCTGAGAGAAGAGGAGATGAGTTTCTTCCAAAGACCTTAAGGTTTCCCAAAGCAAGTAACACTTATATTTCTAAAAGTTTTCCAGAAATTCTTCAGTGATTTTATTTCATGACAGCAAAAATGCCCCCCACCTAACTTTAGTCTGCCTTCTCTTACCAATCTGGTATGGGACAAAAACCGTGAGGCCACCGGTGGCACCTTAAATATTCACACGTTCAGGCAGAGACGCACACTTTAAGAAGTGTAGTTACAGCAACCTGTATGGCTCAGACCCTTCAATTCCTCAGGAGATCATCTTCTAAATTGAGTGTATTGGGCTGACAGTGGTTGATAAAACCACACAGGTTCCGAGCGCACGACTGGATAACGCAGCAGCCGTGCGCCGCCCCGGGCACTCGCCATCCACAGTCGAGTCTCTTTCCACGCCATCTGTCCCGCCCTTCGACCTCCGCCCTCTTCCACCTTCCCCACCCCCTTTCCCTCTGGTAATCACCACCCTGTTCTCTGCATTTCTGTTTCATTTTTCATTTTTTGTTTAATCCCTTCACCTTTTTCACCTAACCCCCTAACTCCTGTCCCCTCTGACAGCTGTCAGTCTGCTCTGTGTATCTATAATTCTGTTTCTATCTTGTTTGCTAGTTTATTTTTCTCTGACTGGCCTGTTTCACTTAGCATAATATTCTCCAGGTCCGTCCATGCTGTTGCAAAGGGTGAAATTCCTTTTTCTTTTTTTCTTTTTGCAGCTGAGCAGTATTCCATTGTGTAAATGTACCATAGCTTTTTTATTCAGACATCTACTGATGGGCATTTGGGCTGCTTCCAAATCATGGCTATTGTAAATAACACTGCAACGAACATAGGGGTGCAGATCTTGTAATGGGTGGGGTCCCAGTAATTCTTCAGTCTCCAGGCTTTTTAGCAACGGAAGTATTTGCTGTTAAGCTCTGCCCTCTAGTGGTCATCAAATGTCACAACACTGCAGCATTTAACTACAATTCAGTTTCTAAATATTCTGGGAGCTTTTCACATTAAATGTATAATAATAGTGTTATATTTACAACTTCAGGACTAAGAGCTGTATTTAAAGTGTACGAAAATGCAAGTGGTTTTTATTGACTTCATATAAGACATTAACATTTTCAGGGCATTAGAATTATTGTCTAACATTCTTAGACAAAAGGATTTAAGAGGCTGTGATACGATGTGTAGATTTTGTAGGGAGTTGGTGTTGATTTGAAGTTTTACTTGTGGTAAACAAGAAGTTTCCTTTGAAATATTTTATTTGAATTGTGGTTTGACAACCAAAAAAAAAATGATAGCATAACAGGAAGGAGGCTGATACTGGGTGAGGCTGAAGACATCATCAACATGCTGGAGATTCACGGGGGGGGGGGGACCCCGTGCCTGTGGGACGCGGCGCCCAGGCTGGCCAAGCAGGACAGAGCTGCAGGACAAGCCCTGCGGTAGGAGTGGGTGCTCTCCTGGTTCCCGAGTGGAGAGACCGTGAGGAAGTGAGGAAGCTTCGGGTGCTCTTGGGAGACCAGAGAGGGTCAGACTGTTAGGAGATCAAGAAGGCTGAGTTGGGGAACAATTATATTGATTGATTGATAAAAAGTAACATATAACTACATATTGCTTTGCAACTTGCTTTTTTTCATTGGACTTCATGTTAAATATGGGTCTACCTTTCTCTTGAATGGCTATCCAGTATTACATTGTATAAGATACAATTATATTTAATCAATTCCCTACTGACATATGCAATGTTTCCTTATCAAAACAGTTTTGCGGTTATTTAACAAATGTAGTCATGTTTTTTTATATGTCATAGTAATTTAACAAGTATTTTTTGAGTGTCTGCCATCTGCTGGTCGCTGTTCTAGGAGCTGAGGATACAGCAGTGGGCAAAACAATGTCCCTTCCTCTGTGGACCTTATATTTTGAGGTGGAAGAGTGCGAAGATAAGGAAGACAATCAAGTAAACCACATTAGGCAGTGATGAGTGCTAAGCAGGAGAGATCCATCAGGGACAGGAACTCCAAAACGTTGGGGTAAGGGAGCATTAAATTTTTAATAGGGTGGCCAGGCAAGCGCTCATGGAAAAGGTGACTTCTGAGTGGAGGGGCAAGTCGAGTGCGTTGTCTAAAGAAAAAAGGACAGAGCAAGGCCACGAAACTAGAGTTCACCTCTTCCACTCAGGAACAACTCTGAGGCCAGAGTGGCTGGAACAGGCGGACTCGAGGGAGAGCGGTGGGAGCTGGTCTAAGAGAGTGGGGGAGGGGGACGAGGCAGACTGCACGGGGCTTCTGTGTAAGGACATTGACCTACAGAGGGAGATGGGGAGCCGTCTCAGGATCGCTTTGGCTTTCAGCTGCTAGCAGCCAGCTGGGTGCAGGGAGAGCCGTTGGGAGGCCATTGTGACTGTCCAGATGAGAGCTGATGGTATTTGGGACCTGTGATAACAGAATGGGCGGTGAAGAAAGGGGATTCAGGGTATAGAATACAATGGCAGAGCCATCAGGATTTCCACGGTGTGGCCTTCGACACAGGTGGCTGGTGTGCACTTACTTGTGTGGGAACTTCTGTAGGATAAAAGCTATGGTAAAATGACTGAGTGTGGGGTAGTAGGTCAAAGTTAACTTCCTGTCAACTAAGGAGTTTTTGTTTCATTCTTCACATTTCTTTCAGTTTCCATATTTTCTCTAATAAGCATCAGTGTTTTTATGATAGTTATAAAAATAAAAACACCCCCTTATTTAAATACCTTAGTCTGCTCTATAGATGATGCTAAGAACTATGGCTCAGTCAAAATTGTGTAAAAGCTTAGATGCATTAGAGCAGATGTTCTCAATCTCTTTGCTCTCGAGATCCCTTTTCACTCTTAAAAATGATTAAGGGCCTCAAAAGAGCTTTTGTTATGTGAGTTTTAGTTGTCGATTTATATTAGCACTTAAAATATGGGGATTTTAATATTTAGTTCCTCCTAATAATAAACCCATCATGTAACTATGAATAACAAATTTTATGAAAAATAATAATTTTCCAAGACAAAATTTAGCGAGGAGGATGGCATTGTTTTACATTAGTGCGCATCTCTACAGCGCCTCGTCTGAAGGGATGCAGCTTGATTCTCACATCTGCCTTCAGTCTGTTTGAAGTCTGAAGAAAATCAGGCTTTGCACAGATACGTAGTTTAAGAAGGGAAGAATATTTTTGTACTAAGGTATAATTGGCATAACATTATATTAGTTTCGGGTGTGAAGTGTGATGATTCAATATTTGTACGTGTTGCAAATGATCACCACAATAAATCCAGTTAACATCCGTCACCACACATAGTTACAAAAAGTTTTTTTTCTTGTGATGAGCGCTTTCAAGCCCCACTCTCCTGGCTCCTTTCAAATACACAGCGCAGTAATACTACCTGTAGTCACTGTGCTAGACATCACGCTCCCGTGACTTACTCATTTCCAACCGGAAATTTGTGCCTGTTGACCTCCTTCACCCATTTCACCCACCCCCTAACCCCCCGGGAGGAATACTTTCTTAGACTCTTCAGACGATTAAAGATGTAACTTCTTTGAGGTCATGCTAAAAAGTTGTAGTTTTATAAAGGTTGATTGCAGCGTGGAATCTGAAGCCATATCAATTAACTTTTTTTTTCTTACTCTGTTGCCTTGAAGATCCACTGGTCCATCTGGCAATTTCAATGGATCTTTTACCCATGTGTGATTTTGTACCATTGTGCACTAGTCATTTGAAAAATACTGGTCTACTGAGTTATTCAGATCTTTCTAATGTTAGCATGTTTCACTCTACAATATCAAAGACTTACATTTGCTACTATCCCTACACAGCAGAAAAATCATGAAAGCATCAGGAAGCTGTCAGACCCATGGGGGTGAGCATAAGTTTCCCCAAATTTAATTTCCAGTTGAAAGCTCAAGTTTATCGTTGGCAACAAATACTGTCAGTTGTTTTCCTTGAAGTGACAGGCTCATTTTGTTCAGTTTTTGGCAAATGCATGCCACATACATACCCATGTCTGAGCAACCATAGTTTGTCAGACATTCTTTGAGGTGAAAATGGTGTTCATGAAAAAGCAGCTAGTTGAGTTCACAATTTAATGGCACATTTCCTTTCCCTGGAGACAACTGTGTGCTTGGGGATGCGAGAGAAGTGCTGAGTGTGCTTCCTGCCTCTCACACAGAGCAGTAAACAGACATAGTAAAGCGAGTAATTCTGACTGCCTCGCCAACGACTTCTTAGGTGCAGCTGGTAGTTGTTAAAAGAAATACTTTTAATTTTTTTAATATTTAAAAATAAATTTTTGCCCTGGCTGGTGTGGCTCAGTGGATTGAGAGGTGGCCTGTGAATGGAAAGGTTGCTGGTTCAATGCCCACTCAGGGCACATGCCTGAGTTGCGGGCCAGGTTCCCAGTTGGGGGTGTGTGAGAGGCAACCAATCAATGTTTCTCTCACATGTTAATGTTTCTCTCCCTCTCCTTCTCCCTCCCTTCCCCTCTCTCTAGAAAAAAATAATAATAAACAAAATTAAAATTAATGAAAAAAATATGGTGGTCAAGAAATGCAATGACTACTTACCCAATTTGGTACCTAGCTTGGTACTAAGATCCCAGCAGTTTTACCCATCATTGCTTTTTCCCGTCAGTGTAAATGTCAGCCCAGTGAGACAGGCAAAGAATGTCTCTATAGTGTTATGAATTCAGCTTTGACCCCGGGGACTCTCTGGAAGGCCCCGGGGCCACCGGCCTCACTTAGAACACCGTGTCCTGGAGGGTCTCTGGCTCTGTGACAGCTGTTAGGAAGCTGCAGAGACACTTAGAACACAAATCATTGCTTCCTATTTACCTAAGTCTATATATTATTCTCTAGCTAAGTATATTTTTTAAACTAGCTTGCTCAACCATTGCATTTACATCTAAAGATACTGATTACTAATAGAAAAGAGACACTCAGTTTGATTTAAAAATAAGAAAAACTTGAAACTCTAGCCTGGAAATAAGAGTTCTCTGTGGTCTTTGCACTTGAGTGGCTTGTGAAGCCCCAGTAAACACTGTTTTGTACGATCAGGTCATTTTTACGGCTCACTATGTGCCGTAACGAGCTGGGCCTGAAGCAGTTGCTATTCTGCTCTAATTGCTTTATATTAAAACCATGAAAACCCCAAGCTTGGTGAGGCCACGGCCCGGTTTATGGCACAGAGGCTCAGCTTGGATGGGAAAGTGCAGTCGAGGGGTGCATCTACTTGGGGCGGGCGAAGAATGAACGCTCTCCTGATCCTTAAGCTTAAGTATTAATTGCCGCTGCGTTTGCCCATTTGTGCTCCCAGCGTGGATTAGTTGGCTGAGCTCCATGCGTCCTTTATGTCAATGAGGATAAGGATGTGTCAGACTTTGGGAATGAAAACATGCTGTTTGGCCCTTTGAGGCAATTTCCTTTAGAGTCCCAGCTCTCTCCAGATGGCATCTAATTGTTTCTTGAATGACCTCAGTGTCCAGGCTGCAGGAACCTGGTCTGAGAGGCCATTTCACATGTTTATTAGCCTGTGGACGAGAACTTACTGCATAAAGCCTTCATTCACTCTCTCAAAAGAGCTTTTTGTGCAGAAGAAATGATGAAGCGGGTGGACTGTTTCCTGTGACCATCAGTCTCCAATTGGATTCTTCCTTTTCCCAGGCCCAGGTGGGTTTTTTCGAAGGGTCTGAGTGGCCTGGCCCAGGCTCCTTCCCTCTGTCTTCTCCTGGTCTTTATGGCGAGAGCCTCAGCAGAACAGGCCCACATCCTCGTCTTTCCCGGCTTTCAGAGCATTCAAGGGCAGCTCGTGCAGAGCGCAGGCGGTGGGAGTTAAGAACCACTGTGTCCGGGAGCTTCCTCCCACTTGGGAGCCCAGGTTGTGCACAGTTGAGAGAGTGGGGTGCTTCTGAGGACTGAAGAGGGAGCCACCCCGAATTCAGGGGCTGGGATGGCAAGGTTGGTTCACCCAGGGAGGACCAGGACCCTCGTGCCCAGTCATGTCTCATGCCTCTGTGGTTCTTCACTATTTGAGTGGGGAGGCCGCTCTCTTTTTGCAAATATGATGAGTAAGAAGCCTTTGCCTAGAAACATGAAAGCGCACTTTCTGTGCAAACTACTTCCAAGTGTTTGTTGAGAATCCCTGTGCTGTCTCCAAACAGTCGCTGGTCCCTCTCCTGTTCGGGAATTCTTCTGGGCATTGGAAGGTGGTGATGAATGAGACATGGGCCCTGAGGGCAACAGACAAGGACAGAGCTCACTTTCACGAGCACTTCTGTAGCAGGTGCTGGAAGGCAGAGATGGAGCCAGGTTTCTCGTTGGTGTAAACGGAGCAGTAGCAGTGGGTGAAGGAGGCCCCACTGGGCCACACAGAATGAGAATTCAGGCTCCAGGCCTGCTTCCAGGCCGTGTCTGCCTAAAGACCGGAAGGAGCAAATTTGGGAAGATCCAAATGTGCTTTGGGGGTGATGCAAATTCTCCTCGCCCTAGAAAGAAGTCCTGAGAGTTGCCCGCCCAGGTTATCAATTTACCTGGTAAAGTCCACCTGGTCTTAGGAAGGGACCGTCTCCGCCAGTCCCTCAGAATCAGGTTTTCTGTCTTTCCCCGAGGCAGCATAGCCTCTGGAAACATCCTCCAGGAACTCAGGATGCTGCTGCTGCCTGCATGACGGCCAGGGTTGAGTCAGCCATGTGTTAGTGGCCTCCCCTCGCCTGGGAGGGGGCTGGGTGGGGCTGGGTGGGGCTGGGTGTGGGAGCAGAACTCACACCTCCATCCAGTGGCACAGGACATTCCAAATCCATGAACGCCTCTCCCTCTTTCTGGACACTTATTCGTGTCTGCTTTATCCTTGAAAACTCCAGACAATGCTGTTCTTTAATAGAATGCCCTTGGAGTAGGCTGTGAAACGCCATTAGTTTCCACCCATCGCTGAAACTCGAATGTACAACCCTGTCATTAATGGGCATGTATTGTCCATGTTTTCATGTAACATCATTTAATGTTGCCTGCTTTTTAGTGTTTCTCAGATATAGGGATCACGTCTTTTGCACATGAACGCCAGTAGAGTCGGAAATAATGTATTATGTCTTTTTTAAATATATTTTTAAATTTATTTTATTTTTATTTATTTTTAAATATATTTTTTGATTATGCTATTACAGTTATTCCATTTCTCCCCCATCATTCCCCTCCACCCTGCACACCCCCTCCCACCTACATTCCCCCCCTTAGTTCATGTCCATGGGTCATAAGTTCTTTAGCTTCTGCATTTCCCACACTATTCTTGCCCTCCCCCTGTCTATTTTCTACCCACTGTCCATGCTACTTATTCTCTGTATCTTTTCCCCTCTCTCCTCCTCCCACTCCCCTGTTGCTAACCCTCCATGTGATCTCCATTTCTGTGTTTCTGCTCCTGTTCTAGTTGTTTGCTTAGTTTGCTTTTGTTTTTGTTTTAGGTGTGGTTGTTAATAATTGTGAGTTCGCTGTCTTTTTACTGTCATATTTTTATCTTCTTTTTCTTAGATAAGTCCCTTTAACATTTCATACAATAAGGGCTTAGTGATGATGAACTCCTTGAACTTATCTGAGAAGCCTCCATCTTGGCCGGAAGTCCGCAATCGTATTATGTCTTTTTTAAAAAGATTTTATTTATTTACTTTTAGAGAGGGGAAGAGAGAGAGAGCATGAAGGAGAGATATAGCGATGTGAGAGAGCAACAGCGATCAGTTGCTTCTCATATGCGCCCCAGTCGGGGGTCAGCCCACAACCCAGGCTTGTGCCCTGGCTGGGAATTGAACTGGGGACCTTTCGCTTTGTGGGATGATGCTCAACCAACTGAGCCACGCCAGTCAAGGCCAGTGCATTGTATCTTGATCTCAAGTTTTACCTACTCTCACACTCATAAAATGAACCTGTAAACTCTCAAACTGATGATGTGAGCTAGGAAGTTTGTGACTAGGAAGGGCAAGGTGGTGTGGCCTGGGTCAATGACTGTTCTGGAGAAGAAAGACATCTCTGTACTCTCAGTCCTTGCATCTCCTTCCCTCAGCACCCTGACTGCATTATCTCAGATCAGCTTTTGCACGTCGTGGGAGCGAATGGCTGTAGGCTACTTAACTTACAATTTTAAAGCTTTGGTCCCTGGGGGATAAAAAAAGGAACCTGTCACTCTGCTCTACTTTGAAAAATTATAGGGAAGGAGTCTGATTGGTCTAACTTAGGTCACATGACTACTCGACCATTCAGTGTTGAGTGTTCTGATTGGTTCACATATCCATCACAGGTATGAATACTCATGCCATGAGTTAAAGCTTTTATATGTAATAATGTTTCTCTGCTATTTAAATCATTTTCCCCTGAATTTTCAGAATCAGAAGTGTATTAGGCTGTATTTTCTAGTTGTCTCTGCCTACTCAGGGTACATATGTAAAATGTTGGCATATGAATACCAGGTTTTGCAGAGATATTTTTCTTTTGATCTTTATAAGCCCTATACTCATCTTTTTCTAGTTTATCTCCCTCCTGGTTTATTCATGGGCTGCACACCTATTGCCTCCCAGTTTAATTGTCAGATCCACATGGTTACAGAGAAGTTGCAGGTGTGAGGGGACGGGGCAGAGAGGCTATGGATTTTCCTTATAGTTTGGCATTGGAAAAATTCCCACGCCTGTTGTCACAAGTAGGCCAACTGCGAGGCCCGTATGGCTGCCTAGGGTGCGTCCGGGTGAGTCCCTGCTGCTCTCCCTGGTAACTCTTTCCTCCACCCTGCCCTCCCGCTCTTCTGGGTGACAGGGCCTGGCATTGTACTGTCCTTTGAACCACTGACAAAAAGAACCTATTGTCCGCACCTTGGGCACCAGGAGTGTTGACCATCTGGGTGTCACTTCTGTGGGTGGCATAGTGCTTGGCAGCTGACGACTCTAGGAAGTGAAGAATCTGGCTGATAATCAACACGGTTCTTCCCAGGCAGCACACCCTCTGCTTTTTCCTGTGGAGAAATGGGCCCCGTTGATGAGTCCATTTAAGACAATAGAGGTCCCTTAGTTTTCCAGCCATTGCTGGTGCCATAGGTTTTGCTGCATCCTGGCTCTCCTCATACTCTGGTCTCAGCATCCATCTGTCTCTGCCCTTTCCCATCAGCACTGAATGGAGTAGGATCTCTGGCTGGGGATAGTTTGGGTAAGTCCCGCTGCCTATGTTGCCGAGAATATCTGTACTCAGTTGGAGGGAGGGGGTTGCTGCAGCAGCCACAATGCTGTCTTTGGATTTGCACAAGATAAGATGCACCAGGCAACCAGGTGGAATCCGTGCTTCCATTATCACATCCGATAGATCCAGCCATTCTGAGTCATAGTTGTTTTAATGATTAACTCTAAGAACTGTGTAATCTCACATGTGTAATGGAGATAATAATACGTGTCTCCTAGTGTGAGTACTAAATGAGGCACTGTGGTGAGAGCTCTGTATCAACATTGGCTCCTGGGGACCTTTCTTATGGGGTGAGTGATGGCTCCTTCGAGCAGCTTCCCGCCCCACTCCCCACCCCCAACCCAGCGGAAAGGTAGAGAGGTTTCCGAGACTGCCGCAGTCTCTGGGAAACATCCCTGAAGTCTGTGGTTGGGAGGGGTTACTCAGAGTCACACTTTGTAGCTATTCTGCATGTAGTGTTAAGCATTGTATGCAAACGAGGCCCTTCTGCCAGCTGGGTGAAGGGCTTCTCCTCTCACAGGTGTTTAAAGCCGCTCCCACAGCTGAGGGAGAGGAACACTGCCTGCCTGCCTCGGTGCCTGTGCAGCCGTCTCCTCCCCTGACCAGCCACAGCCCTGCCAGCGCCGGACTGCGTCCAAAGCAGCCAGCAGGCTCCGTCTGTCTTTGCTCACACCCATGACGACCTGGGTGCTCTCCTCGCTTCTTTCTCTACCAAAAAATAAAGATCAACCCCACCCTGCCCCGCCCCAGGCTAAACCCTCCAGGTCTGGATGGGCTCTCACAGCCTTTGGTCAGGGCGCAGAGGTAACCACTGTCACTCAGATGGTAACACTCGTGATCAATTTACAACCATGAGAGAAGGATCCTTTCCTACTGAAATATTGCATTCAAGTGGCTGGAATTTGCTTGAAAATAGAGAAGAAGGAATTAATAAGATCACTTTGTTTTACTTAGGCAAGCTGTCAAGGCTGAAACAGGTGGAGTTAGTCCTGACTCCCCCTCGCCCCTGGCGCAGACCACCCTGCACCCCAGGGTTCCTGCCTTTCTGGCCACTCTTCCACGCCCGCTTCATCCACTCCGACATTTGGTCGCCTTTCTAGGTGGGTGGTAGGCGTGCAGTGGCGTTGGAAGAATGCACTGTAACTTCGGCAATTCCTGACACTGGGGACCAGAGAGGAGGTGGTGCAGGCAGGAGGTGAATCTGGGAGGACACAGAAGGTCTAGCGAGTGTCGCTGGGCGGGGCCAGCGCGGGTCCAAGGGGCTATGCCAGGTGCAGTTCTGATTCTAGAAGTGGTTGGCATCAGTGACCAGGAACACAGGCCAGTGACGGCGTCAGGCACAGGCAGTTGGTCCCCTGGGGACTCTAGACTCAAGTGGAAGATCTGGTCCTGGGACAAGAACCTGGAGGGCTGGGCAAGGGAAGGGGCAGGGGGAGGGGAATCCAGGCAGGACGTTGGCTGAAGCCCAGTCCTGCAGCCAACTTGGTGTGGGGACCGTGGAAAGCAGGGGTGCAACCCAGGTCCTGGGCCAGGGGCACAGGATCCCCCAGTCGGACTGGCTGGCACAGGGTGGGTGTGGAGAGCTCAGCAGTTGGGACAGACCCGGCGGCACCCCGCGAGGCCCGCGGGCAGGCGCCGCGCACCCGCAGGCCGTCTGTGCGGATGAACGGCTCCGCACACAGCAAACACTCGAGTAGAGAGTCCTCAGAGACATCTGAGCTTATGTGCAATTTTAATATATGATCTTAAAATTTTAAGGCTAAAATATATTTGAAGGCCTAAAAAAAAAAAAAAAAATTCTTAAACTCCTCCCCATTGTTCCTTGGCTTTCAAGGTCCAAGAGTCAGAGTAGTGCCGCTGTCCCCTGCCCAGGGCTCGGGGCGTGGCTCCTGTAGCGGGACCTGGGATTTAGGTGCAGTTGGGCACGTGCCCTGCAGGAGGAGGCAGCGAGGAGACGGGGCATGTCCTTCTCCTTTGAAAGGCAAGGGAGGCTCCCGTGTGCTGAGTGCCCTTTGTGTGTTGGGCGCCAGTTCCTTTATGCTGTCTCACCTGCTCCTCACAAATACCTCACAAGTCAGAGGAGCAAATCGAGGCTCAGAGAGGTTAAGGAATTTCCCAAGGTCACTGGGCTTGCTGGTTGTACAATGAAGACTTGAAGCCATCCAGGCACTCCCTCTACCCTGCCGCCTTTCAGCATGGCTTTTGAGACACAAAGATGTGTCTTGCAGCTCAGCTCTGGAAGATGTCATTTTGCAGAAGTGCTTGTGAGGAGGGAGAGCTCGTGGCCGTGGAGACAGGAGACGGTGCAGCTGGTGTTCGCTGCCGAGCCTTCCCCGTCCTCGCCCGGCAGGTGCCCCTCAGCCCATTTGTGTATCGCTCTGCATGGGAGGGGCCTCTGAGGGGCTTTGGGTCACAGTTATTAGTTGCTTATGTAGCTCACACTTACCAAAAGTGGGAGGAGGGGGATCTAGAAATGTGTACAGCAAAGAAAACGTAGGAGCTACGATGACAAGAGAAACAAATGACTGCTCAGGGTGTGGCGCCTGCACAGTGCGGGGGTGCGGGAGAGAAGGAAGGGGGGGGGCAGTGCATCGGCTTGGGTGGGTCGGACTCCCAGGGGTGTACAGGTGGGCTGCAGGGCACACAGGAATCCCTGAAATTATATGTAAAGCATTACAGTATGTGCCTTTTGTTCTGGGAGGAGGATCCATGATTTTCACAGACTCTCAGGCTGAGACCGCCAGCAAGTCTGAGTACTGTTTGAGAGGCTGGAATTGTGCCCCATGCACATTCTTTTCATTTCAGCTTAATGCTAGAAACAGGAAATGGGGCTTGTACAATGTAGGATTTCTGGAGTGATACCAGGAAATGGTGATGGTCGGAGGCGGGGGATGTATGAGATGAAATTGTGTGTGATAATGCAAGAAAGCAAAGCCAGGGCTGGGTGCTCACCTAATTTTGCTTCACATTGTCAGTTACACAATTTCGATAGCTAATTAGAGGAACAAATTTGTGGGAGGACAGAAGACCCGATAGAGAGAAACCTGTTTGTGAGTACTTCGTTCGTCTCCTTGTTTCTGTGCCGGGCAGATCTACATCAGTTCCGAATGGAGCCTGTCTCACAGCCATACTCCTTTATCCCCTCGAGGGCTATGGGGGACTGTCAGATGGAGGTGTGTGCACCCTCGTAAACACGCTCTCCGTGTGTGCCAGCGTCTTATCCACAGCAGTCCACTAAGTGGCCCAGAGAGCTGGGCCTGCCTTTCCTGCCCTCCTGTCTCCGAGTCCAGCTTGCATTCCTTTTTGGAGCAAGGAATAAAACACATTTGCATATAGAAAAATGTGTTGAGCTGTCTTGGACAGCTTTGTAGCTGCCGAGCCTGATGTGAGGAGGTGACTTCATCCCTGAAGGCCTCTCCTCATTCTCACGGTTTCCAGCTCTGCTCCCCCAGCCCAGTTGCTTGTTACAGGAAGGTGTGTGCTCTCACACCGAGCTCCTCCCCCGCCACCTGGTCTCCTGGTTTACTGTGCGCAGAGTCTCACGGACAGGCCAGGTGACTTGGGGCGCTTTGGGAAGCAGGGCTGCTGATAGATGCGCCCCTTTTCTGGCCCTCAGCTTCCCAGGTTCTTGCCAAGCCCGCAGAGGGCGTCCTCAGAGATTTAGGAGTTGTTCCTAATATTCCTTCCCTGCTTCCTAGGACGCCAGGAGAAACAGCATTGGTAGCATTGGCCTCCCTCCCTGTCTCATTAAAGCTGTCTTTGTTCCCCCAGAGCCCAGTCGCTGAGGTTTAGTAAAGACAAAAGGCCAGGAAAGATCCGTCTTTCTGGAGAGGCAGAGCGTCTCAGTGGTTACCACGAGGCTAAGCTGCTTTGGCCTTGACGACGGGTGCTCACTGACACGTGAGTGAGTTCCTGCAGGCAGGGACAAGCCAGCACTTGCAGCCCTGGACCAGTGCTCTCTGGTCACAGCCTGCCACCCACAGTGGGCAGTGCCACTGTCCCCGGAGCTGCTTGACAGTAACCCAGAGCACCTCACTGCATGTAAGGTCTATCACCTTGATTCGGAGCCAGCTTTGGGAAGGGGAGTGGGGGATATGGGCATTTGTTTTCTCCGTTGCCCTGGACCAGGGGAAAGCAGATGCCTCGTAGGCACATTCTCCTCCGCACAGGCCTCTCCCCGCATGCCATCTCCAAGATAGGTCTACCTCACTGGGAGCCTGACCTAGCAGGGACTGTGGCACTTTGGGAAAGAGACTTTGAACTTGCTTTCAGCCTCTCTTAGTCCAAGGGAGGCTGCCGACAGGGAGCATGTATCTGAGAAATATGGTTGGCAGGCAGCTCCTGTTTCCATGGTTACTGCGTAGGGCATGTTAATATAGGGCTACCCAAGGAGAAATGGCACTGAAGGCCATGCTTGTGCAAGGGGCTTCCTCTGGCCAGCTTCAACCCTCTCCCCAGAGCAGGTGGTAACATTTGACCTGAGAGAGTAGGGATTTCCTTCAGAGGTCCACTGGCTGCCCAGCCCAGCTGTTTTCATAGGTGTTTCCATTGGTGCAGAGCAGTGAGCCTCCCAGGTGGTGGGGGCGGGGGCGCTCGAGAGCACAGAGCTTTCCCATGGCTCAGTGCTGCTGTCTCAGCCCCTCTGCCCTTCGGGTCCTGGAGTTGCGTCGGTGACACTGAGCCCTGTCCCCAGAAGGGCATGGTGTCTGGAAAACCCTGAATTCAGATTTGACTGGTCCCAAAGCGCATGTACTAAGTCATCAGAGAGTGACCGGCTGCCCCAGTGCAACAAACAAGTCACCGCCTTTGCACGGGCTGTGTGAGTAATAGGTTCAATTATAAGACATTAAAAATCTCATACTTGTGTTTCCATGTGACCAGATACCAGGTTCTGCAGTCCCAGGCTCGAGTCCCTGGTCCTTTGTTCTCTGCTGAGTGACACGCCATTCTGGTCCTCTGCTTCTTTGTACAGGAATAGAATAACCATTGTGGGGAGAAAGTGGAATTGATCAGTGCGGATGGGAGGGAGACATTTAAAAGCATAACCAGTGAGTGAAGGGCACTTCCCGAATTCATGTAGTTATCAGCTTTGATTGCAATAACGACAGGTTATTTTAGTCTCTCTCCTGGCCATTTTGGGAGAAAATTGATTAAAACCCTTGAATGTTGCATCAGAAATTATTTTTAGTATGGAAAAAAATTAAAAGTGATTAAGAAACAGTTACTTAATAAGATTAGCCTGTTCTTTAATCCTGATGGAACCAATTTTGGGGACATTTCTTGGAGTAAGCAGGGCAAGCCTCGGTCGGCCCGGGTTGTGATGCTGCCCTGACCTTTGCTTGTTTTGCTTTTACTCTGGCCCTGGGACACTTGACTTCATCATTCTAGGTAACTTACATGCCTGAGTTGTTTGCATGTTTTCTTGCAAGAATGCACTTCATTCATGTTTTCTGGGGGTAGGGTATTGGAATTTAAAGGCTTTTGCTGACTAATGTCATGGAATTTCTGTAAAGGATTGAAGGAGCTGCTTTTCTCCCTTTTCTGAGACTGGTTTTTTAGCCACCTGGGGACTTTCTTAGCCTGGGGGAAAGGGAAATAGCTAGTGGAAAATGGGCCCTTATCTGGTGGCTGTTGGCCTGATTGGTGAGTCATCCGCACAAAGCTGCTGGGGTCACCGGCCCTGGCTGCTCGTGTGGACGTGCCCTTCAAACCCATCAAATAGGAACGAGGGCAGAGAAATGCCTCCTCATGGATACAGTCCAGGACCTCGGAGGGCAGTATCAGCCCATCTACTGACCATCTTAATGAACCTCCAGCTAAAAAAAACAACCAACCAACCAACCAACCAACCATGAGTTCTACCGCCCTTGGTACTTGCTTCCAGGTTCTCAGGGGCCTTCCCAGGACCTGGGAGTTCCCAGGACTGCACACCCACCCTCCAGAACCACAGAGGAGAAGGAGTGAGGGAGAGAGCAGAAAGGAAGTCAGCCCCCGCTTCTCCCTGCGGGGCAGAACCTTTGTAGGCCTGTCCCTGTGTTGGCTGTGGGGAGACTCCACCCCTATCTCTGTCCATAGCTCTCACGAAAGCACAGAAGCTGCTCACCAGGCCTTGAGCAAACAATTCCCTATTTTTACAGGCTGACTTGACCTGGTCCAAAGGCCAAGGCCTCCTGAGTATTTGACACTAATCCCATGGGATATTTTTCATACCTTCCTCATGCCTCATCTCATCTCTTGTTCCTTTCTGGACAGATTAGGTTCTGCTTCTTCCTTGTTGCAAGTTTCTGCCTGTGTGGAGTTTTAGCAAGCTTCAGGACACATTCCATTTTTCAGTGGCCGGAGCCACAGAAAGTTAATTTTTGGAAAAGTAGGAAAGGAAGAGCTACTAGCAGAAACCTGAGTTTGATTTAAAAAAAAAAAAAATCCTCCCAAAACTCAGAACCATTGAGCATCCACTCTTCCTGGAATGAAAGAAGAAAAGCAATTACTTTGCCCTAAAGGTGTTAGGAGGCTCTTGGTAGGGGTGACGGCGTCTTAGCAAGGAAGAGATGAGCTTGGCCAGGTTGGACGTGAGGTTCAAGTGCTGGATCTGTGTTAAGCAGAGCAGACAATTGAAGTGAAGTGTTTAAAGTGAAGGAGGGGAGCGAGACAAACAGTTGTGTCAGAAGAGTCTACACAGCCCGTCCTCCATCCTCCCAATAGACTGCATGCCAGGTGGGGTGGGCATAGGGCGCCCAGGCTGTTTGCTGACAGACTTGCTAATTAAACACCAAAAGGCAATATTGCTTTGCCAGTAGTGAGGGCTGTGCCAGCATTATCAGCGGCAAGCTGGCTGCCAGGGGCATTCTAATGAAAAATAAACAGCTCTGGGGTGGACTGGGAAAGTGGGGACAGATTTCCTGCCTGGGTTCCTTAGGACTTCTAGGATAGCTCCTAGGGGGAAGTCACACCCTGGTCACCTTTAGGTCCTTTTCTCAAAGGAGCCTCTGTCTCATCACAAGGTGGTGTGATGTGCTTCATTAACCCCTAGGTGCTGGGGTGACAGGCAGACAGACAAAGCCTCTAGGAGTAGATTCCTGGTGCCTTCAGCCCTGGGGAGGAAAGGCTGCCTGAGGGACTAATGATTTCTGCCGGGTCTCTGCATGGAGGGGACAGCTGAAGCCCAAAGCCTCTTCTAAGAGAGGTTAGAATTTCATCAGAAAGCAAGCCTGGTCACATGAGAATTTCTGGCAGTGCGTACATGGCAGGCTGGACACCAGCCTGCCAGAATTGAGCGAGTGGATCGTATTGGCTTCAGCGGAGGGGAAAAGTCCCAGCCTGGCCTGGGAGAAGGAGCTGGCTCACTCCCCCGGCCACCGCCGCTGAGGGACTGGGGCTGATACCCCGAGCCCCCTTTCTTTTAACCCTAAAGAGAGTGTGTGGTCCAGGGACAGAGACGGAAAGATGCCTAAAGAATGCAATGCCTTCCACGCACTCTCGGCAGCTCTGTGCTGCTTCTACCACCGCAGGTCTTTCCTTGGAGTCAAGGTAGGTGTGGTTTGGGGCGAAGGTGCATCTGAAATTCTTTTGGGGTCTTGAAAGCATTAGTTTTCTGAAAGGCACTAGAGAAAGTTTGCAGCCTGCTTGCTGACTGTGAAAACAGAGGCACTTTCTCTGACTGATGGATCTTCATAATCCCCTACCAGGGTGCCTCCCCTGGACACAGAATCTGTGTTCTAGGACAACGATCTGTATTTCAGGACACTTTCAGTCTACTTGCGCTGAAATTTTATACCACAGTAGCTCAATAAGATTAAGCTATTTCTCTTTCTCTTTGTCTCTCTCTTCCCTCGTTCATGATGAATGTGAGGTGGCTGAGCCCCTCTCTCCACTTAACCTGCTGGTCCATTATGTCGGTAACATATAATGTAGAAAAACCGCCAAATAGCTCCCTTGAAATTGCAGCCAGGTCTCCCAACATTTCCGTATTCAGAACTGCCTTTTACTGCTCCCATTTTTAACCTTTGTTATAAGAGCAGCGCTGTAGGTTTTGCATAACATGCCAACACACTGTTTCACCGAAAATGTTCGAAGAACCTCATTTGACTAATTCAAGATGAGGCCTGTGTTCTGTGTTGCCTGCTTGTGACAACACTAAGAATTAAGATTTGTGTGGGCTCTCGCTGATTTGTGGTTTTTCTGCCTTGGAAAATGCTGCCTGCCCCGGTAGAACTCACTCAGTCATGGGAAACAGGAGGCTGAGAGCTCTTAGCGAATTCTTCCCACCCCGACGTGGCGTGCCTGCTCCGGAGGGACCGATCTGTGCAGGGCCGTTGAAAAAGCTCCAACAGGGTTATGCTCTTCTGGTTCTTTCTTCTCAGTAAGGCTTTGAGAACAACTCTCAGGAAAACTTGTTAAAGGGAGAAAGACCCCTTTGTACAAAAATATACACTGAACTAGAAGAGGATACACTTCTAATTTTACCGCCCTGTTGCGGTGTTCAAAGTAGCTTTCTGCCTGTGCAGCAAAGTTCGTTTTTGTCTCTTTGTCAAGGAGGAGGGTGAGGAATTAATCATTGGTTAAAAGTGTTCTCTCCCTGATTTAAGAGCCCCTTTCTATCCTGGAGCCCAGTGGGGTGATGTGAGGACCATGTGGTTTCTGGACTAAAAATGGATCGTTCTGGCGTGGGGCAGATGAAGTCATGCCATTAGCGGTGTTTGAACGCTGTCAGAGATAGGCCGGGAGGTCCCAAAGGGAAGCGTGCACTTCAGAGACTGGCAGGAGGTCTTTACTCTAATAGAAGTTCTTTCATAAGCCAACTCCTGCTAATTCAGAAAAGCGTGACTCAGCATCTGGTATGTGAGGAAAACAGCCCATAAATATCTGGGCCTGAGTGACAAGATACTGTTTGGCTTCCCCTGCTGCTCTGCCGTTCTGTCCTCCGAGGCCCGAGTAGAAAGACACGGGAAGGTATGGGGTTAGTCTGGACCTGCCGCCTTCGGCCCAGCCCTTCCCCACCCCCTGCCACAGCCACTCCGGGTGGTCAGCTGTTGGTAGAAACACCCTCCTCCCCATCTGGGCTTGTGCCCCCCCCCCCGCCCCGCCCCAGTTTGTTGCATCTTCACGGAGCAGGGAGGGGCGTGACCTGCTCCCGCACCAGAAACGGAAGCCTTCAGACCCAGCTTACGGATTCCCATTGACCCTCCAGATGCGTTTCCCCATCTTGCTTTGATTAGTCACCTGGGAAAGAAAGTCTGCCTGTGCTTAACCCCCCCTCCTGCCTGTGCTGCCCTGAGGACGACCTGCATCACTGTATTGGCTCCCACTTTAATTAGGGGTTTCAGGTCTTGCTGCTCATAATTAGTTTCCATTGCAATTAGAGTTTTAAAATTAAATTGGGATTGATTGCCTGATAGCAAAGCCGAAATAAAGCTCCAATTCTCGACCATGTATGTATGCCGCTTCCCTGGCATGAATTCCTCATGCCGAGAATAACACTATGGTAGCCATGGTAACTTTCCATTTGGCCTAATCCATATCATCTCTGGAGAAAGTCGAATGTTATTAATAGTGTTTGTTGTGTGGAAAGAAAATTAAAAATATAAAAGCTCCTTCGCTTCATAAGAGACCAATCATACTGGTGCGTGCAGGGAATAAAACCTTATTTGCAGAGACTTTGCAGAATTTAGAATGTATTTAGGGGCCTCACGTGGACGTGTATATGGAGGTCCTAGAAAGGAGTTAAATGGGAAGCTGAGAACGGAGGGGAAGAAGGAGCAGACGCAGGCAGCCGTTGCCGGCCCCTGAGGCGTTGGGTCAGAGATGACAGGTCCCAGTCACACTGAGGGGCAGGACTGCAGCCTCCCAGAAGGGCTTCGCAGTGGCGGTCACCTCACAGAAAGACCCCTGGATCCTGAATGAGAAAAGGAAGGGATGTTTTGCTTATGCCCAATGGGAAAAAGTTTGACATGAAGAAATTCCTGATCTAGAACATTAGTGGCGCACGTGCAGGTTCCAAGGCTCCTGAATGTCAAACGTGAAAGCCACGTGTAAGCTGTCTGTTGAATGGGGTGGGAGATGGGTCCTGCCTCGGAAGGGCTTAACCACAGAAGCATTCGGACATAGTGTCATTTCGTCACATTTGCAAAAATCTTTCCAGTGTCTGAGTTTCTTCACACGTCGTCTCACTGGAGTCTCAAAACCAGTTCTCTGGGGCAGGCGGAGCAGTAGTTCACCCCTTTCCACGGGAGAGAAACTGAGGCTCAGGGGAACTATTGAGGTGGCCAAAAAGTTTGATCTTTTTCCATATGATGCTTCTAGTACTGCTTAGTTGTCTTTAACTTCATTTAAAACCATTTTGTGAGATTGAATTGTGACAGCTGTCGTATCAGCATGCATTTTTTAAAAAACTTATCAGAATTGATGAATTTTTGTACAACCATTTTACTATTGAAGATGGAAGAAAATATGCAACATTTTCAGCATATTATGCTTTACTATTCTAAGAGAAGTAAAAATGCAACTAAAACACATCAAAAAAAGATTTGTGCAGTGTGTGGAGAAGGTGCTGTGACTGATCGAACGTGTCAAAGTGGTTTGTGAAGTTTCTTGGTCCTATTGACATTTTGGCCAAATACTTCTTCGCTGTGGGGCTGTCTTACGCATCGGAAGATGTTTAGCAGCACCCCTGGCCTCTACCCACTAGAAGCCAATAGCGGGAGATAGCTGACATACTCAAAATATCCAAATCAATAAAGTTATTGGTGAAAATGAAAAACGTGTCTTTTATTTTACAGAAAGAAACTAAACAGAATTTTTGACAAACCCAGTACCTGGCCAGAATCACTTAGTGGAAAACCAGGAGCAGCAGTCAGGTTTTCTGGCCTCAAGCCCAGTGTCCTGTCCGGGACACCATATTAAGACCATAGAAACCTGAAACAAGACAAGATGTTAATACTTTAGTTTGCAGTTGAGTTGGGAAAGAGCAGTGTGAATCTTGGTTTTCAGGCAAGACTCCAGGGAAGCTGCAGGGTTCTGGGTTCAGTAGGCTGGCACCGTCCAGCTTCCTCGTGAACTAGAGAAGGGATCTGGGGAGAAGCTCATAGGTGACATTTCCAGAGCTGGAGTGGGAACAAACTCCGCCTCTCCGGTCTCTCATGTCTGTGATCTTCCTTGTGCGTGGACCGAGTGGGAGCGGGGGGAAGGAGTGAAATCTGCCGCCTTAGTCAATGGCTCCTCCTGCGGAAGGGCAGTGTGGCTGTGTCAGGGAACTTCAGGGGAACCTCAGACACCAATTACCTTGCAGGTGTGGGAGAGCCCTTTTCTGAAGGAGCATAAGCAGAGGTTAGACTATGGAGTCGGTGCACCAGTGGGCCAGCAAGTCTCCACTAACCATTGGCAGTGGTCTTAGCAATGAGAAGTCATGGTCAGAAGGCTGTGGGTTTGAAGCATCTACCTTCTTCCCATACAGTAGATTTGACTGCACTTTGCAGCCACAAAGTGCTGTGTAGTGGGAAGAGTTTAAATGGTGCTGTTGCTATTGCTGCATTTGTTTAACTAGAAATCAATTCCCTTGCCTCTGAAAAAAAATATCTGGAGCCTCACTGAATACACAGGTGACCCATCTGCACGTCCCTAGAGGGCTGGGTCCCTGGAGCTTGTTTTTGTTAGAAACTGCCTGTCAGAGGGAACATGGTGGAGCAAAGGGCCACTTGCCTTCTCTACGCCTGGTCCTTTGGTCTGTCTGCTGCTGTGACAGTTTGGGTACTGGTGACACATCTCAGAGTTGAAAGTAGCCTCAGTTACCTTTGTCAGTGGGGCTGATCCCCATCAGCATCAGCTGTGCAAGGTGGAAGCAGCCACTGGGGAGATGTCTTTCCCGGGGACTCGGTCCCTCCTCTTGGTGGCTGCTAGTTGCTCATTTATCTCTCCTGCCCTCCAAACAAAAGCCCAGCAGTTGTTGTTGTGTTTTTGTTTTTTTTGTTTTTTTTTAAGAGACCTACATGCATTCCATTAGCATCTGGGAGCTTTGGGCATCTGGTTTCAGCATCAGGGGAAGGACAGGGCTGTATCCCACCACCCCCTCCCCACAGACCCCGGAGCTTGGATCCTGGCCGAGGCCTTGTTTTTGTTGGAGAGGTGGGTGGGAAGCAGAAAGGAGCCTGGATCCTGGGATCCTGGGAAAATTCTGTCAGCGGGTTCAGCACCCCCAGGGCTGCGGAGAGGTGGGCCTGTGCCAAACACTGGGAAGGGTGCTGGAGAGTTGGGGCGCTCAGGCCACAGAGGTTAGCAGTACTGGGAGGACCTCTGTCGTCGCTGTGTTCAAAGATGTCAAGGACAGCTTTTAGCTGATGTGCAGTTTGGATGTCCTCAGGACAGCACAGGACACTCGGGCTGGCCTGGATGGGGAGGGGAGGAGAGTTGAGAAGAGAAGGACCTCATGGAGCTGGATGCTATGGCAGCATCTCTGTCCTCATCTGGCTTTCCAGTGCGTCCACAGTCCCAGGAGCTACTGTGGAATCTGGCTCTGACCATGAGAATGTCACAGCTTATTTTTCTGGCTTATGAAAGCGCTATGATCAATCTTTCAGTTTGCGTGGAGACTGACTCCCCCCGTGTCTGCTCTAACACTCGTCCCCTTCTACAAAAGCAGTTACGCACAAAGAACCAACGAGCTAGAATCCTAGATTCTTAGTAAGACGGGATTGGAGGGACCACTGAGCCAGCCTCCCACTCGGAATTCACCTGCCCAGTCCCCACCGCCACCCCCTCACCCAGCCTTGGTATCAAAGGCCTACTGACTGCTGGGAAGACAGTGAAAATTCCTGCCTCAGAGGAGCAATTCCATGTTTAGTGGAGGAGGTGAACATGCAGGCAGCCCTCTCTAAGGTACATGGTAAGTACAAAGGCAGGAAGAACGCACAGCATATTGCGAGAGCTCCGGCAGTTATTTCACCCAGTCCTGGGCCAGGGAATGTCCTGGAGGAGGCAACACTGAGCAGCCGCTAGAAGAACAGCAGGTAGAAGAGGCCCGAGGGAGAGAGACAGGACATCGGCTGAAGCTGAGGAGTGGAAGGAGATGAGGCCAAAGGGGTGGGGGAACAGATCTCCCAGGGCTGTGTGCTGGGCAGGGAGCAGTTTGGATGGGATGTGACGTAAGGACTTGGGGGCTGGTCCCTTGGTGCGTGGGATGAGTTTGAGGAGCGTAAACAGCATCTCCCTAATTCATGCCCAAGTCCTCGAAGCTTCCCATCACCTCTGCTTGTCCTCGCTCAGCTCACTCCTGTTTCCCTCCCGCTTCCTCCTCCTTAAGCCCTGTCTTCCTTAACACTCTTACTTCACAGCACCAGTTAAGACCATCAGGCGGGATATTTTTCCATCCCCACCCGATGCTTCTGCTTCCCTGTCATGCTTCTGTGTTGGGAGGCGGAGGCGCAGTCATCTCCTAGGAGCTCCCATGCCTCTTCTTCAGCCTATTCATCATCCACGTCTAATCCCTTACTAAGTCTGCATGATTTTACCCCTAAACATTCTCCCATCTGCCTCTTCCTCCCTGTCGCTACCACCAATGCTATACTAATTCAGGCCCCACCTTCTCTTGCTTGGAATTCTTTAGGAGCTTTGTAACTGATTGTCCTATCTTAAACCTTCATAGGGGGTCATTTCATTACTTTCTGTTGGACATTTCTAGAGATGGAAAGGGTGCTGTGCCCTTACGGCAAGACATTCCCACATTTGAACAACTCTAATTGCTAGAGGGTCCCTCCTTGTATTGAGTCAAAATCTACGCACCTGCAACCTTATTCTTCAATTAAATGAACATAACAGCCCTTCAGATGCATATTTTTCTCCTCTCTATTGTGGGCATGTTTATTTTGAGCATGTCAAATTAGTAGCTATGAGTGGGCACCTTAAAATAAGATGAGAGGGATTCTGGACTCATTTATCTAGGGAGTTGAACCAAGAATATTTGGCCTGTCTTCTTGGGACAAGAACACTCCAAGGCTTCAACTATTTCAACACCATCCTCGTGTTCCCCTGAAGTCTTTTCTGTATAGACTAACCATATCTAGTTCTTTTTATGCTTTGGGAGACTTGGATTCTGATGTCAGTTAATCCGTTGCTTAATAGGTCTGAGCAAAATCATGGAAATTCAGAGCCTTGGTCATGTTTTCTCCTGTGAGCTGTAAGTATTCCTGCTAGCTGTTTACCTTCAGGGGCAGCGCCTAGACCCGTGAGACACAAGTTGTGTTGTGCTGGGTATCTGTGTCTCTAAGTCCAGTTGCTGTTGCCGTGTTTCTGCCCAGGACATCTACCACAGCGTTTGTGGTTTTACAAAAGTCTGTTAAACGAGGTGTGTGGGTACTAAGGCGCTGAACTCAGCTCTGAGAGGAAGCGACGTGTGAGTTGTATACTGGAAGCTGTGGAGTTGATACTGGGCCAAAACCCGTCTTGTGATGAGTCATTCTTTTACTGAGAACCTACTGTGTACTGAGCCCTGACATATGATGCACTTTGTCCCGAAGCGGACTTCTGAGACAGTTGTTAGTCACGGCACTATTTTGGCGAGAAAGAATTTGGAAAGTCATTTAGTCCACATCCCATGCTGGAAGGCTTTCGGAATCTTTGGGTTTTCCTCTGTGTGTTTTGCATATCTCCTTTTTTCCCCTCCCAATTACATCTCCTACCGTCTTCCAACCACATGCATTTTGTTTATTCAGTGGTGCCTCATTCATTTGAGGTGAATTAGGAAAAGGATGAATTAAGTTGATTTTGATTTTCCGATATTCTTATTGAAGAGCAAATAGGGCATCTATTCTGGCGAATAGCCACATATCAAATCACTCGCACTTTGAATCAGGATGTTGAATTAAGGTAAAATTACCAGCGGTAAATGCTTCTGGTTTGGATCTCCTTGCATACTGCACTTGGGTCAGCTGGTCTTTGGACCCCCATCTTGAGGTCTGCCTTAGCCAGGGCAGCCCCTGCGTTTTCACTCCCCGTAGACATCAGCAAAGCACTACTATTACTGAATGAAATCTCACCGCCAGACCCAGTGATTAATATTTCTCTTGCATTGTCTCATTTAGCCTGTGTGCCGGCCCTGTGAGAGAGAGAGAGGTATTATCGGAAGTCACTTGAGGACATGGTTAAAGGGAGCAAAGGGTTTAGAAGGGGGTCTTCATAGGTTGAACTTGCACTTAGCTTTTCCTTGAAGCCCCTTTTTCACCGGTGGCCCGATAGACCTTTCTGTGCAACCAGCGACCCTCCTGCATCTTAAGTTGGCATGTTCCCTGTCTCGCTGGGAAGAGTCAGGGCACCGGGCTGCCTCTTGGGGGTGATTTGGATGTCTGCTCCTCTGTAGGCTGCTCCAGGAAGTCATCCTCTAAATCTGATTGAGCGGGGAGGGACCCATCGCAGCTCGCAGCACGGCAAGGTGTTAACAAACGGCCTATTGAAAATGTCACTGTATTTTAGTTTATCTATTACCAGTGAAAGCTGAGACCCCCTTGGACCTGAGCACTGAGTGACCCAGGGGCAAATAAAGGCTTGCCAAGAGAGGGTGTCTTACGATGGGCAAACCCACCGGGGCCAGGTTGTAGAGGGTGGGGGAGTCTTAGGGTGTAATGAGTGCACCGAGCAGGTTCTCCCACACTTAGGAAGTGTTATGAAGGAAAGAAGCCATTTTGGTGTTGGGTGTACTGCATTCTGTCAAAGTTAGAATTTTTCCAGCAGTTTTCAGACCAAAGTCATTCCCCTTCAGTGAAAAATAATTTTCAGTCCCTTGGTGTTCCATCAAAGTAAAACTGAGCTTCAAAAGCGATAGCTTTGCGATCCTACAGGATGAGGAGGTGTGGCGGAGACCCTGCCCAGAGAATGAGTGGGGATAAAAGGCAACAGGAATGTAACATCAAAGGAAGCCCTGGACCCGTCAGAGTGAGTCCGACGTAATTAGGTTAGCGCGGGGATTCAGTCTCTGCTGCCCGCTCGGAGCCTGCGCTGCTCTCAGACTCCAGTCTACACAAATTACAGTTAAATCAGTCTTTTTCATTTACACGCACAGAAAGCTGAATTTTAATGGGAATTTCTTGGAACCTTGTTAAGGAAGTGTTCCACAGATAACCCTCTTCATATTTTCTGTTTTTGGTTTCTGAGCCTCTTTAGATAAGTCTTTGATAAGGGCTGATAATGAATAAATGAAATTCCTTGGATTTGGGCTCCCGAGGGGTTTTGATGACATTTTCCTGTCTGCGCCAGGGTCTGATGGCCCCCGTGTCATTGTCTGTCTGTGAAAAGAAAAATCACATGTAGTAAGAAAATGAAGTGTCTTAATTTAACAGCAAATTACACATCAGTTTTTAATGGCACTGGAGTGAGAATCTGGCGTAAAGTGTGATGAATTACACAGCTTTAATCATAACGTGGAAAATGGCATCGAAACCCATCTGCAGGTCTTTGCTGAAGACGAGGTTCTTTCTAGGATCTGGAAAAAGAGAAATCTATATCATCAAGGCACTAACATTAACATCAAATCAATCAGTGTTTCAGAAAGCTAAAGCTTACTGAGATTTTATGAGATCTCTCTGCTACCAGTTCCTTTCCCTGCGGGGGCCAGAACCCCTCGCTGCCCTAGATAGGGCAGGGAAGACACTCTGAACCTCAGTGGAACTGCGGGTGACCCGTGCTCTACACTCTCGTCAGACATCTTGTCTCTTCACAGCGGCTGTCACCCTGTCAGGCCGTGGAGACTTTCGCACCCACGTCTGCACCTCCCCTTAGACCTAGCCGGGGAGGCCAGGTGGCTCTGCGGGCTCTCGGCAAGTCCTTGGATTTCATCAGAGGCACCCTGCTCCCGGGACTGACAAGCTCTTGATTAAAGTCGGCCTCCTGGTTAGTTCTGCAGAACTTTGGCCAACAGGGTGAAGTATTCATGAGGTAGGAAGCCACCTACAAAACCTGCTCCACTGAGCTCAAATGTAAGGATTCAAAGGAGCAGGCTCGAGGCAAGGGACCCAAGGGAGACCCACGGCCCCCATTTCTCAAGAGCCCAACAGCTGAAAGGCAAAGAGGCCCCGCAGATACCCTCAGGTCCTTCCCCTGCCAGCACAGAGCGTCTTTGTGTGAATTCGAATAAGGCACCCTCTCCTCAAGATGCACTATTGCCATCTGCCGGGCAACTGTTATAATCAATAAACAAATTTTCGAAGGCTGTGCATGAAGGGCGCCTCCTTAAGTGTGGCGGTGCTGTGCTGAACACGTCCTGGACCCAGTGGCCAGGCCACTGTGTGGCCACCGCTAGGCAGGGCCAGGCGGAAATGCCCGATTGCAGGTGCCACCATTTGCTTTTCTGCCTATCAAACAGGAGAGAGAAAATTGGGGTTAACGTTTTTGTTTTCTCTTAGGACTTTTGTTTACAAAGTTAATTGTTTATTTAGTGAAGGCTTTGGCTTTCATCACAGTTATTAGCATGAGAAACTGTATTTGCGTAGCCTAACACCCCAGTGGAAAAGTTGGATTAATAAATTCAGGCCTTTCTTCATGTATCTTTGGATTATAATGTCTTTTTAGACAAGCCATAAAGCCAGAGAGTGCCAGTGAAAGGTGACCCAGACCCTAACACAGGGCTCCATCGCAGGCCTTCGGAGGCTGCGGCGCCGCCCCCTTTCCTTTCGCGCCGCCCCAGGTGACAGCACGCGAGGGGGTGCGCTGCAGGTTGCTGGACTGAAACTTGTAGAGCACTGAATTTTTAGGTTTTGGCCTGTGGGCAGCGCTAGAATGGCAGAAGTCGTTGAGATTCATTCCCTCTGCGGGTTCAAGATCAATTTGTGCATGTTTTCCGTGGTAAAACATACCGATTGGATCTCTCAAAGCCCTCGATATACTTTGGAATTTGCTTATAAGCTGGTCCACTGCTTGAGATTCAGCACAAGGCAAGGCTTCAAAGGGGCTTGGTTTCCAAAATCTCCGAAGAGTCTCATTTTAAGGTGGGTTTAGTTGCAAGACAACCCTAGATGGGGCAACCAGCAAGGCTTCAGAATGGTTATGGAAAGTGTACTTGTCTCAGAGGGGAAGTTCAGTCTCTTCATATGTTTACAGCATTTATTAGGATCTGCGAAGACCAGGCTTCGTTCGTGTCTTTGCAAGTCTGGCCAGAGTTCTGTGGGTTGAGACGAGGGTCTGTCTGTCCGGATTCTTGCCTCGCCCAAGCTCGGGCCACCTGGTGGCAGTTCACAGCACAACCCTGAGGGGCTTCCCACCAGCTCCTGGCAGACAGGAGCTTATCCCTGAAATTAGAGCAGCGACACGTGAGGACACAGAGCGCCAGGCAGACTTATAACCTTGTTTGCGATCACAGGTTCTGGATGAGATTTCTGGAAAAACGTGATCTGCGCAGTTGTTTGGTACAACTTGATGAGAGGCCTGGGCTGCCGCTGACCTCCCCCCTCAGCTGATAAGCCGTCCCGGCAGAAGAAAGCAGCTTTGTTTGAGAGCCAGTTGTGTTGTGCCCCCGCTCCTACCGAGGATAGAACAGCCCAGAAGCTTGCTCCCTCCCCGCTCCCTTGTCATTCCTTCTTCTCGACCTCCCCTCCCCACCTCTTTTCATGAACACGCTCCCTTCTTCTTTTATTTCAGGAAAGTTAATTACCACCCTCAATCGTAGGCTAAATGACCGGAAAGTGGTTTTTAAAATTCAACAAAAAAATCTTATCTGGGAGCTGGGGGAAAAAGGTAAAGGGATTAGAAAGCCCAAACTGGAGTTGCAGAGTAAGTACAGGGGTGCGGAGTGCCGCACAGGGGCCGCAGCCAGTGATCTCGTGACAACTGCGTGCGGGGTCCGGTGGGAGCTAGATTTATCGGGGTGGGCGCACTTCGACAATTACGTAAATGTCTCACCACTAGGCTGTGTGCCTGAAATTAATATAAAGTAATACTGAATGTCAGCTGTAATTGAAAAAGAATTGTTTAAGGAATTAAAGAAAAAATGAAGTGTCCAAGGCCCCGAAGAACACCCACTCCCCAGTCCTGGGCCCGTCCGCCTGTGCGAGACAGGAAGCTTCCGTGCGCGCTCACACCTGAGTGCTGGGGGGAGTCGGCTGGTGCTAACTGCAGCCACGTGCACTTGTTGATACTGAGACTGTGTGTGCAAAGTACGAGCCGCCCAGAGAAGGTGCCTTCTACCCCACACAGACAGAACCGTTTTGAGCGGCACACTCGAGACCCCCAGAACCATTCAGTTTGAGCTGAAATGAACAGAATAAACAAACCCATGCCTAAATAGAAATTGGTTGTTCCAACTTCTAGTCTTTTTTTTTATTCCATTAAGACTAAATTCTCAAAAGCCAGATATCACTAAAACCTTCTGATGGGTTTTATAATCTTTTAAAAAAAATTTTAGTGAAGCAGTTTTTGAGGCCAGGAGCTATCTTTGAAAGGGGGTTCAAGTCCCACATTGTTCCAAACGAGTGCCCACTGTGTGCCAGGCACCGTGCCAGTGCAGTATGTGCATTCGGTCAGGAGTCCTGCGAAGTGGGAGCGGCTACCCCTAGGCGCATAAGGAAACGGGAGAAGTCTAGAAAGTTAGCCAAGGTCACATGTTCAAAGTCACCACCCACCAGCTCTCTCCTTTGCTCCCCACCCAGTGCAGTGACGAGGCAGCTGCCACATGGAGGAGGCAAGCTCGGTTCCAGTCAGCAAGTGTTCACGGGGCACCTGCTGGGCTCCAGGCACTGAGCTGGACTCTGGGAGCCAAAGACTTGGCCTCTGTACTCAAAGAGCTCGTGCCCAGCAGACTGCATTGCCCCACTGGGTAGAGTCTTTTTATGGACTCCCTGTGCTAGATAAGATCTAGCTAATTTATAGTGAGCTTCAAAGCCCCGGGCTGCCTGCTTCTCCCCTCTGTTCTCTCCCCATCCCCCAGCCCAGGCTCCAGCCAGGCCGCACAGTTGGTACTTCTGCAGGTGTGTCACTCTGTCTGCTGGGCCATGGAGTGGAGGCCTGAAGGAGAGACACAAGGGACAGCGTGTTCAGGAAGAACCCTGACGTCAGGGTTCCGCGTCAGTGCACATTAGGAAGGGAGTTCAGGGCCAGATGGAAAAGGGTATTACCTGCCTTACAATGGCTTTGGGTTTTATTTGCAGGTGACTCTGAGCCCTTTAGAACATAACCAAGGTTTCCCCACACATCAGCAACCTGTGGACCCAAAGAAAGGCCTAAGAACTTTAATGACTCAGAGCAGCTGACTCATGGACACCATTGCTTAACAGCAGTACTCTTGCTCATCTCTCCCACCAATGAAGTGTCTGCAAGTAATTTCTGAGGTTCCACAGACCTCTCGTGATCTGGGCCTCCTAGCAAATGCAGGCCCGAATCCCTGTATGAGATGCAACATTATGGCAAGGGCAGCGGTTCATCTCACTGGGCTGCAAGACATGAGTTCATGCTCAGGGAGCTGGGAGAACAGGGCAGGCTGGGGGTTTGCACCCCCCATGGATCAGGCCTGAGCCCTGGGAGGGTGGAAACTAGGCGTAAGAAGCCCATTCATTTCTTTGTGGGGTGCTGGAAGAGACTGTGGATCTCCTGCCAGCCCTTGCTGGGGTACCCCATGAGTCTCTGAGCCTGGAGTGATAGGCCAGGTCAGTGGCATTGCTGGTGGGTGGGTTGTGGTACCAGAGATGGGGTGGGGACATTGTTGGGAGGCTACTGCAGAAGCTTAGGGGGAACAGAAGAGTGGGGATTAAACGGGCATTGGTAAGAGGTAGGGGCAGGAGTTTCTTGATCAGCAGAAGCCAGTTCGGAGGGTTGTTGTTTGGGTGATGAGGGCAGAAGTGGTGCCAGTGGCAGGGAAAGGGGGAGGAGCAGGCTTTGCAGAGCAGATGAGTTCCAGCCCCCACACTGACATCCGAGCTCTGCAGTGGATTCTGGTCAATATTCCTACCTCAACACCAGCCCAAAGGACTGAAGATGGAGATTTCATCAGCAGCACATGTCAAAACACTCTGGACTGGCCTCGTGTCCGCAGCCCCACTCCATCCAGCCCGTCCTGCTCACCGCAGTGAGACGGATCATCCAAAAGCGTCTTTTTCGTACCTGTTGCCTTTCTGGGCAGAGCTTTTCTTTTTTTCTTTAAAACAATTTTGGTTTTCGGTTGCACTCGACATACAATATTAGGTTAGTTTTACGTGTACCATGTAGCGATCAGACATTTATATAATTTATGAAGTGACCCCCCGATAACTGGGTGGACATTTCCACTCCTCTGTCCAGAGTGTGCACGTCCAGCTCTCAGCCTGCAGCGTCAGGCTCCCCTCTGTGCAGCCCCTCCTTCCTGGATGAGGACTTCTTTGGTCACAGGAGACGAGTCCGGTGCAAACCAGCCTAGTTACAAGGGGAGTTTACTGGTCGAGGTGATCAGCTGGGCCTTAGTGGCGTGCGTGCCCCCAGACACACCATCTCTGGCTCCTTCTCTTTGCACACCGATTTCACTCAGCACACTCAGATCCACCTGGCAGGAAATGTGAGGGAAAGCCACCCACAGTTCAAGTCTCATGACATTGTCAACAGAGTGGGTAGAGTCTCTTCTTTACTCAATTCCACTGAGAAAGATCCCAGAAAGAACTCTGGCTGAGCCAGCTTGGGTAAGGGCCCTCACCCAGGTCAACCAGCAACGGCCAGGAAGGTGGGGTCTGAAGCACAGGCTGGGAGAAAATACGGAGCTGTCTTTGGGAGGAGAGGGGTGGTGTGTGTGTGTGTGTGTGTGTGCGCGCGCGCTCGCGCATATACGCACACATCACACACCCACTGTCATATTTCAGCATGCTTCAACCCTCCTCAGAACCTCCATCCAGTCAGGCCCAACTACTGTGACCTCAGATGCCCCAGATATCCTTCCTGTTCTCAAGTTTTATCCTCCAGGGCCAACCCTGACTCCCCACCCTCTCCTTCCTCCTCCCCACTCCACCTGGGGCCACAGGGAATTTTCCTCTGGCACAGGAGAAACCAAACGACAAAGAAGTAACTAGCACAGGCTACAGAGCTGAAGGGGCAGGGACCAGACCCAGGCACTGTGTTTCCAGAGCTCAGGAATTGTTCAGCCGTTTCTCTGTGTGTGGTCTTCCCAGACCAGCTCTCTGTGAGGCAGGGACCAGGGCCGTCATCTCCTGCTGGCAGCCCAGGGCTGGCAGATTGCTTCGTCAGGATTGGCGCCTCTACAGCCTGTCTCCTTCTGCCCGCCCACAACTCCTGGGCCTGGGGACAGGGTCTTTGCTGGCGATTTGCACGATTTAAAATTCTGTGGGAACTGGGAAGCTTTTCTTACTGGAGGGACAGTAAAATCAATATTAATTATAATGCAGACACCATGTTTTTCTAATCCTCTCAGCTGTCTCCTACATGCAAATAAGTGTCTGCAGCCTCCTCTGGGCTTTCCCACAGAGGGCTCCACGCACACCCTCCCTGTCCAGGCCGTAGGAACAGTAACCTCCTAGGAGTTCAGGTCCCATTGTTCCACCTGATTTGAAATGCAGGCTGTCATGTCAAGCAGCCCTCGCAAGATGAGACCCCAGCGCCATTCCTCCCAGGCTGGAACAGCTTTTTCTTCCTTGGAGAACTGTTGAAATGTGGGTTTCTGTATTCATCGATGTTCCCGGCACGTTTGTGGAGTTGGCTGTGAGCCGCCGAATGTGTTTCCCAACCAGCTCCTGGGCCCTGGCTATTCCGGCCTGTCTAGACCAGACTTGCTGGGGGCCTTGTGGGGCTCCGGAGGCATTCATTCCAGATTCAGAAAGATAAGCTTGAGTGTTTGAGCCAGCCAACCTCAGCAAGCTAGGACCGGTCCTGGCCTGGTAACTGGACCAGAGGTACTGCGGCAGGCCGGCAGGCAGGCGGGTAGCGAGGTTTCCCGAGAGGCCTGAAGAAACCTCTGCAGGGCAGCCAGTGGGCACTGACACGGGCGCCCGGCCGCCATCCCGAACCGCTTCCCTCCCAGCAGAACGGCTGCGCGTCAGACCTGCAGCACCTGCAGCCTGAAGTGTTCGCTGCTGTTGCGGGATGAGTAGCAGTCTGGTACAAGTCTGTAAAAACAGTTAACAGTTAGTGCTGACTATGTGCCAGGGTAGGTTCTAGGTGCGCTACCAAGGTATGGATCCATTTCACCCTTGTTAACCTCTCAGCACGTGTTGTTATGCCCACGTTGCAGACTGGGAGCCTGAGGCCTTACAGAGAGGTGAACTCATTTGTCCACATCACCCCCCCCCCAAACGCACTTAGTGTCCTGTGGGGAGAGGGGATAGGCCAGCCCTCCGCTCAAACACTCTGCTTTATGTCTGCTGTGATCAGGGTTGTGAACATGCTAGCAGCAATAGGAAAGATGTAGCTAGACTCAGATTGCCATGGAAAGCAACAATTATAGCAACTTATGAATTTCCTAACTAACTTTCAACTCGGTGTGACAAGCGTGGGCCTCCTCCACCCCCTGCATTTGCCTTAGCTGCCAATTTACCTTCCTCGTCAGCCCAGAGCTGACGGGAGCCATGTGAGTGGGGCATCACGGTACAGTAGTTACCCTCCCTTCCTCCTTCTCTTTGCTGCTCAAGGCATGCTTATTGCGTAATTTATATACCTAGAACCTTTTCGGACACCCTACCCCAAAAGAAGCACTCCCAAGTGTCTGGTGGATCAAATTCCGGGCCAGCTGAGGGGCAGCAGATGTGGGCCGTGCCTGCATCTTTCTCTCACCGTGGCCGTGGGTGGATCTGGTCCCTGAATGAACCTGGCGAGACCTGTGGGCAGAATGTTCTTGAGCCGAAGCCCAGCAACTTCCCTTCGTCCGGAGGTCGTGCCTCAGCTGCTGTGTGGGGTGGCGCCCTGCGGGAGCCGCAAACCCACCCCTGCCTCCGGCCTGCCCTTTCTGCCACCTTCTCCCTCGGGACGAGAAGCCCTGAAACAAGGAATCAGACTTGCCTTCAGGAGCGACGTGCAAATTTAGGGGCAAATAAGGAATTCGAGATTGAAGACAAGTTGTTTTACTACACGCGGTCATTAATAGCTTCTATGGCACGTGTGTGAAAGATTGATTCTTCATGCATTCTCTTGCTTGTCTCTCTTGGTCTGGTAATTGAAGAACAAAATCCGAAGGGCATGTCTATTTGGTGTAAACTTTCTGAGGGAGCACAGCTGTTTTAAACTTGCTCTGGGTGTCACCATGCTCTCTGTCCCAGATGCCCACTGTCCCATGCTGACGTGCTGTGCCTAAAGAGGAATCGAGAATGATTTGGATCCAGCCAGTCTCTGAGGCACATTGAATCCCAAAGATATCTGCAGAAACCAGGGTGAAAGAGTGGGAAAATCCGAGCTAGGATATGTTTGTGTCCTCTTTATTTTCCCAAGATTGGAAGCTGTTGGAGTGCTGGGACCGACCCCTTATTCTGTCGCCTCTCCTGCTTAATTCTGACCTGTGTGTGAAATAACAATGCACCGTGAATATTACACGGATGGAAACTTCTCTCTTCTGTCCTTTCCTCAGCATGTGGTCTGAGGGAGGGTGGGAGGGTTCTTCAGCATGAGCAGTGTCAGAGTTCAGAGGGCACAGATGCGCAGAACCATTGCCAAGGGCAGAGGTGCCCTCGTGTTACTTTAAATTGCTAGAATTTACTTGGCAGTCCAAAGACCTCAAAGCCGTCTAGGCCGTGACTGACATGGCTATATCTCAGGGAAAAATTCAGACTCCTCCCAGAGGGGCAGCAGGTGAGTGGAGGAGCAGGGCGCTGTTAGCAAAAGTTCGGTTGTTTGGGGAAGCCAACAGAATTCTGCCAAGTGTCGCAGATGCCTGGGGCCCATCCCGGGAAGCAGGGAGCTCATTCCTGGTCCCCAGGGAGCACAAATGTCAATCGCAATGCTCTCGAAGATACAATTGGGTGTGTTTTATTCACTTTTCTTCTACCCTGTGTGGGCACAGTAGAAGAAGCTAACCATGGAGCTGGCAGCCTGTCAAAGTAGTTATCTATAGCAGCAAGGTCATGGTGGCAAGGTCAAGGTCTCATAAAACACAGGCACTTGGGAAAAGTAACAAAAGTTGCATTAATGTATGTGATTACAACAGTAAGTGAACGTTCTAGCTCACATCCATCCCCAAAATAACCCGTTTAATGATGAGAGAGAGACCATGTGTGGGTGACTTCTGAGTTGCTGCCGCAGCTTGTTTGACAGTGCCCCCGTCACTTTCAAGGCAGAAGCTCCCATCAGCTCCAATGCAGTGGAGCCAGCGCTCACGGGCTCACCGGCTCTCTCCAGGCAGTGCTCTGTGCTACTGCGCTTGCTCTGATCTCCCTCCCCCCTCCCTCCCCCTCCCTCCCTCCCTTCCCCCTCCCTCGCTCCTTCCCACACCTTCCTCTACCAGCTTCCTCTCCATCTCCCTGGGTCTTCCCCTCCTCCTCCTTTCAAATACAAGTTTAGCAATTGTGTAACCTCCTAAGTTTTCACAATTTATGCAGGAGCTTAAGGGTATATTTTTTTAGTCTGGGCTTCCCTCCTGAATTATTTGGGAGGGTCAATCTTAGTAATTTTCATTTCTCTCCCCTCTGGGTACCTCCCTATAGTGCCCCATCTACAGAGTCCACAGGGGGAGAACAATAATTGTGGGTTTTCCTCTAAGGAGTTGGGACAGAAGTACTGATTTTATATTTTGCGTAGTGAGTGTAAAACACTATTATCTCAGAACCTGGACTGAAAGATTGCTGTACACAAAATGCTAAAATTACCTCGCTGCTTGTGAGAGACGCTGAGAAAGCAAGAGTAGGTGGAGTGGTGGGAAGTGGTCAGGGTGTGGGGCGTCAGGGAGGAAGGAGATTCAGGAGAAACGCAGGATGCACACGGGGGAGGGGTCTGCCCATCTCCACATTTTTCAGGGCTCTGCCTGAGAAGAGGCAGGCCCAGGACGCAGCATGGGGGGTTCAGGCTGGGCATGCAGGCTGTCAGGGTGGCTAAAGAGGGGCCAGGGTCACAGTGGCCTTGGCATTTAGCTCAGCTGCCAGTGACAGGAACACCCAAAATAACGGGCTTAAACAAGGCAGGCGATCGCATGGAAGACCTGGAGGCAGGCGGCCCAGGGCTGGGATGTCGACCCCACGGCCGGGAGGGCCCGAGCTGCTCCACGCCTCCTGTCCGTCCAGGGTGTGGCTTGCTCCCCTCGGTTCAGGACGATGCTGTGATTTCCCTTTCCTTGGCCGAAACTCAGCCACGTAGCTAACGACGTCATCCTTCAGCTGTGTGTCCCTACGCCCGGCTAAAGTAGGGCTTCAAATAATTGGACAGAAAAGAGAAGAATCTTCATAACCCAGGAATGTCATCGAGGTTCCTCATTTGGGGTACTCGTTCATTCAGTGGGTACGGAGCGCCCAGTTACCCAGGTGTTGCTCCAGGGCAGCCGGGAGGACGGCACGTGGGTTTCTGCTCTGCTGAAACTTAAAATCTAGTGGGAGCAAGGTAGGCAATAGACTAGCAGTAAAAGGGGCCTGGCTGACGATGTGCATTCTACACGCAAGTCTTTACAGTGAGCTGTCTCCAGAAGCACCCGTACGTAATCAATGACCAGAGCGGACAGGGTCCAGCAGCGCTGCTCCCTCCTGCGGGCGGCTGAGGTGGACAACACCAGCCTCTGATATGCCCTTCCCGAGTTCCTACCCTGTGAAAAGCAGCATGGCGGGGAGGAGGAGGCGGAAGAAGGAAATGATTACTGAGCCAGAGCCCCACCGTGGAAGTGGTCCCGAGTCATTCATTCTGTGGCTGGTGCCTTCATGGGCCGACGTGCCCAACGAGGCTCAAGGATGAGAATCCAGCTGTGAAACCCCATCTCTTTTCTTTTCCTTGGTGGAGAAGGATTTGGGGCACGTTCCCTGAGAAGTTACAGAGCAGTGTAATGAAGCCGGCTTTGTGCTCCTAAGGGCTTTTGTGGCCGACCAGGGGAGCTTGGGAAAACACAAGGACATGGCCTCTTCCTGTTCCCATGACCTTCAGCCAGCCGTCCCTGAGCCTGGCTTTGCTGGGAGTCGAGCAGGTGCCCAAGTGCAGTTCATGGGTTGTGAGTGGGTGCGGTTTCTGAATTGAACCGGAGCCAGCGTTGCCCACCCAGACCTCCCACCCTGGCCGCCGTGCAGTGGCCCAGGTCAGGGAGTCTCAGACTATCTGAGGGGAAGGGCCAGTTGGTCTGTTTAGATTTAGAGTTTCAACTTCCAACCTGTCTTAAAAATAAAATGTTAGAAAAATGAAGTTAAAAAAAACAGACAAAATATAGACTTAGACTTCTATTATTAGATTCAAGAAACATAAAATTACTCTGTCCAAGGTCACAGCTAAGTTTCTAAATGCCAACTCAATTCCTGAACTGGAGTTTGCCAGCAGCAGAGAATTCAGAGCCATCACTACCAGCCGAGGGGCCACACGGTGGGCAGCGCTGTGTGGCAGGGCCATGGGCCAGTTGGGGACTGCTGTCCTTCCCAGCTTCAGCTCCCGGGACGGTCCTGAGGGAGAACGAGGAAGCTTCACCGTGTGCCTTCGCGCCTCTCCCCCGGCGCCCCGGCCCGGCGCCCCGTGTTTCCGACTGCTGCCTGAGCAGACTGATGAAAGGAAGAGCTTGGCCCGCTCCCCTAGCACAGTCCCCATGTGCAGGTGAAAATTTTGCTGCACGCTTACAGCCAGAGAATCGAAAGGTCACAGCCAATTGTAATCATTACCCAGGCTCCCCCCCCGACCTGAACAGGGTTTTGGGCACATACCCGTTTGATAGCAAAGCAGCCAACCAGGAGGTGGCCCTGGTCTCCAGCTGGCCTGTCCAGCTGTCCTGGCAGGGTGGGTGGTCACTGTTGGCCCTGTGTTGCAGTTCTCCAAGGAGAGACACGTCATGGACAGAACCCCCGAGAGGCTGAAGAAGGAGCTGGAGGAGGAGCTGCTGCTGAGCAGCGAGGACCTGCGCAGCCACGCCTGGTACCACGGCCGCATCCCCCGACAGGTACCTGCCTCCTCCCTGCCAGCACACACCCACGTGCTCTCAGACAACGTACGGTAAGCATGGCCCTGCGGGGTCATGCACCAAGGCCGTGTAGGAGTGAGCCCCAGTTTAGCCAAAAACAAATACCATGAAATGGCCTGCTTCTAAGGATACCTTGGAAAAAGCTAAGGTCAGACAAGCAAAGTACATTTCCACATGCCTGGTAAATGGATGAGGAAGAAGCAGGTGTTCTGTGGTCTGCAAACACGGAACAGGCAGGAGGCAGCGGCCACAGGGTGGTGCCTCGAAAGAACGAGGCCGGGCTGCGGTTCCGATGGTTCCGTTACTGCCTGCCGCCTCATGCCCTTTGCAGCCTGCTTCCCGTCTAAGGCAGTGGCTTCGTTTCGGATGAGGAGAGGGGTACCACTGAGGCGGGCGGCTCGGAGCCACAGGGCCCCGGTGCCCCAGGGGGGTGGACACTTCTTCACTCCCCGACCCCCTGTTTAGACACGGGAAGAAGAGGATTCATATCAGCGACCACAGACCCATGGCCTAGAATGTACTTTGTGGAGTGCTGCTTGAGTGATTGCTGTGAATAGGTTTTTTTGTTTGTTTAATAATATAGAAATTGGAAGATAAAATAAGTACAGAATTAAAGTGCAGCATTTTTCTTGGGCTCCTATTATAACCTGATCTGGCCAGTCTTCCCCCAAGGCCGCCAGACAGGAAAGGGGCAGGTGGGGGGGGCGGCGAGGGGACGTGAGTAGGTCAGGGCGTGTTTTTTAATGCAGCAGATTTCTCAGCACTATCAAAGAAATGGTCCTCAGTCGTTTCTCTCTTTTCAGTTTAAATTCGATCGTACAAAATACAGGCAGCAAAAACGGAAGAGAATTACACTCTTACCCATAATTCTCCATCCTGGAGGAAACCACTGTGAACAGTTTGATATAAATCCTCCCAGACTTCTCTAAACCAAGTGTGAAGATCATGCCACACACATGTTGGTAGCCCGCTTTCCCTGCTTAATGGTATATGCTGGGAAGTGTCTCCAGCTGTGACGTGTGCTTCTCCGGCGCCGTGCACACGCACCGCTGTTCACGGGCGCGCGGGCCAGCCCCTCCACGGTACCGCTGTGTTCACAACTGTGATTATTTCCTCCGGCTCAAGTCCAAGAAATGGAATTTCTATGTGAAAAAAAACATTTTTAAGGCAAAGATGCAATTTTAAAGTAACCATGGTAGCATTCTATTCTAAGCTAACTGATCAAATGTTGGAATGGCCTGGAAAAATTGCCAAAGTTTATAAAATCTGTGACCGTCACTGCCATCCTTCTCCTTGTGGCTGTAAAGTTTGTTTCCCACTTGCCATGTGTGTAACTGTTCAGCGAGAAGTCAGTCCAGCCTGTGTGACTGAACACTGCAGCAGTAATGACAGTCGGAGCTGACACTTTACCTCTTTAAAGTCTGTGGGCTGCTTTGCAGCGAACACTGTCCCTGCTTCGCAGGTCGTGGGACTGAGCCCCAGAGTGAGTCTGTAGCTCGTGCAGAGACACACAGCAGGGCCAGAGTCAAACCCAGGCAGTCTGGCTCCCGGAATGGCCACGCCGCACCACGGTACACATTCTGCTTTTTCTAGAAACATGAGCATCCTCACAGTTAACCATTTTTGAGTTACTAGTGTGTGCCACTGAGCTAGCGCTTTGCATATGCGATGTACGCAAAGGTGTAGTGCTCCCACCTACCCGGTGGGGTCAGGGTCCGGGCCCTGCAGCAAGGAGTCAGTGTGCTCAGGATCCTTGGTGCCTCCACCAGAGGCGAATTTTCTCACCTCCTTCAGGTAGGCGTAGATGTCACCTCATGACACCCTCCTGACCACTCATCCCCGACCCCTCCCCCAAGCACTTCTGACCTCCCAGTTACCTTTCCCTTCACTCCACCGCATCACACGCCTCCCCCCGCGGCTCGTTCACCTCTACTGCAGCAGGGGCTCCACGGCACCGGGGCTCCGCTCGGCTCCAGCACTGGGCACATAGTAGGTGGTCAGTAAGTAGTACTTAAATGAATGAATGGGTCTTCTAAGAATTAGACATTTGAACAAGCCAAGAGCCAATTGAGGAAGCAAAGACAAAATGGCGTTGTCTTCTGTTGGCCAGAGAGTGGAGGAGGAATGCAGCTTTGGAAGGGAGCGTCAGCTTGCCTTTCCCACTCCTCACTCGCCATTTTGTCCCCAAGGTGGCAGAAAACCTCGTGCAGCGAGACGGTGACTTCCTGGTTCGAGACTCTCTGTCCAGCCCCGGAAACTTTGTCCTGACCTGTCAGTGGAAGAACCTTGCTCAGCACTTCAAGATCCACCGGACAGTCCTTCGGCTCAGCGAGGTCTACAGCCGCGTGCAGTACCAGTTTGAGATGGAGAGCTTCGACTCCATCCCCGGCCTGGTGCGCTGCTACGTGGGCAATCGCCGGCCCATCTCCCAGCAGAGCGGAGCCGTCATCTTCCAGCCCATCAACAGGACGGTGCCCCTGCGGTGTCTGGAGGAGCGCTATGGCACCTCCCCCGGCCAGGCCTGGGAGGGCAGCCTCGTGGAGGGAAGGCTAGACGTGGCCAAGAGGCTGAGCCTCACCACAGGCAGCGTCCAGGCCCGAGAGCCGAGCTTGCCCAGAGGAAACCTCCTCAGGTGGGTCAGGGCCTCTTCGGGTGGCGTTGGGACGTGAGGGGCACTCTGAACGCATCCAGGCTCGGTCAGGCAGACGAGGAACTCACCCTGGAACGGGAACAATGGAAGATGTTAATATGACGCCAGGTGTGACTGGACTGGCTGCCACAAGGCAGTGTGTGATCCATTCCCAGTGGACTTGGTGCCAAAAATAAATGATGCCATTTCCAAGGAAGGGGGGTTGGCCAGGAGAGGTTTTTATAGAGGAGGTAGGAGTCCAGCTGGTCTGAAGGCTCGGGCAAATTTGGATAGTCACTGCAAAGGGGGTGTTCCGGGGGGCTCAGCCTGAGCATGAGGCTGAGCTAGAAAGGGGCAAGAGTTCTTGGAGCGAGTAAATAGTGGGTTGGGAGCAAAGGGTCCCTGGAAGGGGCAGGTGGGCTTAGAGGGCCCTTGGCCAGATCATGGGGCCGTAGTCCCAGGCTAAGGGGTTGGAGGGAGTCTCAAAAACTTGACACATGAAGGAAATGCCCTAAGAGTGGAACTAGACAGCGATGTGCAAGAGGGGCAGGGAAGGAGAAGAGCTGGAAGGCCAGGTGGGCGAGCGGTGGAGGGCTAGGCTGCGTGGGTGGAGTAGAGGGAGAGGCAGGCGGTGCAGGCACCAGGCTTCCCAGGATCTTTCTGCGTGTGGGGAAGCTGGAGGGGGGTGGGGGGAGGACAGTCGGTTACCACAGGAGGGGCCGGAGCAGGTGGACTTTGGAGGGAAAACCAGTCGCTCCATCTGAGATAGGACTGTGTGCCCACTGAGCGCCAGTGTTCAGCAACAGTGTGGGGGGAGTGTCAGGACGGGGCGGGGCACAATGGCTTAGATTAAGGCCTGGTCCACACAGAAAGGGTGGCCAACTCAGTGGGAAGGGGTGAGGTTCCTAAGACAGCAGACGTCAAGAGCCCAGGGCTGCGGTCTGAACCTTGGGGGATGGGAGAGAAGAGTGCAGAGCACCAGGCCCTGAGTGGAGGCACCTGCCGTCGACTCTCGGTGCCCTGTGTGTATAAGGACCTGTTGCCCTCCATGCAGCTGAGATTCCTAGTATGTGGTGTGCACAGAATCCAAACTGTGCCAGGAGAGGAGGAAGAGGCAGGCCTGGTAGGCAAAGATCACCCCCATTCTCACTTACACAGCTCCCTTCTCCGGCTAAGCTTACACACTTAAGTCAACGTATTTTTTCCCACTTATGGATTTTCTTCCTGGACCAGAAGGAAATGTCATAAACAGCCATTTCTAGAATACAAAACTTCAGAAGTGAAATACAGGATTCCGAGTAACACATATTATAGCAGTGCTACTAGGAAGCTGCGGGGAGTCCCCAGCTGGCTGCGGCCGCGCCCACCTGGACTCGAATGCTGGTCCCTGGTCTCACCTGGTCGATCTGCACAAGCTGCCGGCCTGCGCGGGGCCTCCCTTCCTTCATCTGGAAAGATGGGGCTTGTGAGGGCTGAACGAGTCATGCTGGGCAAAGCGCTTAGACAGTGTTGGCACGTAGTAGGTGCCTGGTAAGTGTTAATAATCATAATGTAGTAATTCTTATTTCTGGAAGGCAGTAGAATGTGAGACTGAGTGGAACTGCAGGAAGGGAGGAAGAACTTTTATCTAAGGTATTTAGAAATTCTCCTTTACGTAGTAATGAAACTGGGCTTGAGATCCCTTAAAATATTAAAGGGGCAGGTACCCTTTTCTTCTGTTTCCTTTGGGAGTTGAGGTTGGCTGCCCAACTGATGAACAGGGAATGCGAACAGAGCCGGGGCGTATTGGTCAACAACACACTGACCCTCTGCCCCTCCTCTGGGTGTGGTGCTGGGAGGAAGGCCTGCTGGTCTGCCTTCAGAGACCCGGATTTAAAATACAATTATTTTTTAAAGGTTAGAAACAAAAGAAAAATTGAGAAAGTCCCTAAGGCATGAGACAGGCCGGGCAGAGACCTTCTTCCGATTGCCCTTTGAAGACAGAGCTCCCTCAGCTCCCGTCACCTGTCACCTGTCACCTCCGGGCACAGGCGGCAGGCCCAGAAATGTCTGAGCGTGGGGGTGGGGCAGGCCCAACGTCAGCAGTGGCCCCACGCCCTGCCCACCTCCCCACTTCCTTGGCTCCGGCACCCTCCCTGTCTTTGGACCTGCTGGTTGGCTGGCGGGCGGCCGGCCTGGGCAAAGGTGTGTGCGGTCGGCAGGTTGCATTCCAGGCCGGTGCTCTGGCCCGTGGAGTCCCGCTGCTCCCGGCGATCACTGCTTAAGTATCACTGTTCCGAAGCCATTGCCTTTTGGAATTTGCCCTCTGCCCTCACTTATCTCTGAGGGGTTGCTGGAGTTTCTCTGTGGCTGAGAATTCAGGGTGGGGTTTTTCCCCCCCCCTTTGGATTGTTTGGTTTTTTTCTTTGGTGCTTGCAAAGGTAGGAAAAAACTTGGTGATTTCTATAACATAAGCTTGTGGGAGGGCCGATTAAAGTTCATTACAACTTGGCGGGTACAGTGCTTTCTCTTTTAGCAAAAGAGAGATTCTCTTCCTCTGTACTAATTAGAGAAATTCCCAATCTGAGTGGGCAAAGGACAAAGGAATGCTAGCTAATTGTATTGCAAGTTATGTTCCACCTTTTCCCTGGGTGGCGCAGATGCCACTCAGTGACCACTGGTGCCCACACTCCTCCCTGCACCCAGCTCAGCAGGAGTGAGTCTGGCTGCAGGGTCCCCGGTGCAGTGACAGTCGCCCCAGGCGATCCGGTGGATTATTTGGGGGACCTGAGGTTTGCGCTGACATGGAAACTAACTGTGACACTGTTACGTCACCGTGGAGTTGCACATATTTAAACAAGTCATTCCTCCCGGGTCTGCAAATACCTTCAGGCTCTGTTAAAAGGACACGTTCCGTCCGGTTTACCAGATTTTTCCGAGGTATTTGAAACCCTTATCCTGCTTTGATCAGCTGGTTGGAAAGGCCCAGAAGAGGCTTCCCAGGACCTGGCTGGATTGGCCGTGGGGATGAGGGGAGGGGCTCGGAGGCACATTCGTGGATTATCCACCCTCATGAGAAGTGTGCTCCGCCAGCAGGCATTCCTGGACGGTCAGAGTACGCAGTGGCACTTTCATTTTGAGCAGTCTTTCCGATGTTGTCTAAAGGTTTTGCGGTTTAATGATAGGCTTCTGCCCCACTTGCCTTTTGCTTCAGAAATAAAGAGAAGAGTGGCAGCCAGCCAGCCTGCCTGGATCACATGCAGGACCGACGAGCCTTATCCCTCAAAGCCCACCAGTCGGAGAGCTACCTGCCGATCGGTAGGTCATTGGGAATTGGGGGAGGAGGGTGACAGTGGTACCCCAATTTCCTTCGGGCTGTTTTCTCTGCTCACCTGATTTGAGAAAGACGTAAGGCTCCGTGCCTGCAGGAGGCTTGTAGGACTATATCCAGATGTGAATCACTGAGCTGGATGCTTTATGTACACCAGCCTTAAAGCCTCATAACAGTTTTCTAGGTGAGCATGATTATTCTCTTTTCGAGGCTGAGGAAACTGAGGCACAGAGATTAAGTAGCTTGTCCGGAGGCATCTATCAGGTAAGTGGCTAAGCCTGCATTTGAGCTCAGGTTTTCTGGTTCCAAGCCCATTCGCTAGCTAACTGGTGGTCTTCGTGACGTGTGAGCCCAGCCCTGCAGTCTGCTCCCAGGACAGAGGGTGGGCGCTGATCCCCAGGCTCCTGGCAGAGCAGCTGTGCAGAGACCCCTCTTCCTCTCCATTCTCTTCTCACAGCCAGGAGGGTGAGGGGTGTGGGAAGTGGTGAACCAAGCAAGTAATTATGGGATTAGTCAGTAGCCATGAGATGTGTTTCACTGTTTTTATAACTGACCTTCCTTGGGATCACAAAGTGGCTTTCCTAATGCCCCTCACACTGCCTCTCTGTGGGCCATCGTGGCGTCTCCCCACCCTTCCCAGCGTGTGGCTCTAACTGTCCCTTAAAGCGGGCTGGGGCCCACCCTGGCTTTGAGAGTGACTCAGAGCCATGTATGCTATCTGGCTAAAGACGTGTTTCATGATTACTCACTGCTCCCTGGACTCCGTGTGTGTTCCTGCTCTGACTCTCCTAGCCTCCTATGACCGTAAAATGACATTGCAGCCTAGCTGTCAGCAGTCACTGGGACTCAAATTCCCCCCACACTGTGGGGTTGGGCCAGCTGGGTTCCCAGAATGCCCTAGGGCCTAAACTTCTTTAGATCGGGCGTGGTGCGGTCACGCTGCATCATCTTTGGGAGGTGGACGTCCATGCCCAATGGTGTGAATTGAGGGCTGGGGCGCTCTCACCCTAGTTCGTTAGTTTTGTTTGTTTTGCACCCAGTGGAGCTTTTCTGACCGACTCTTATCCTTAACAGGCTGTAAGATGCCCCCTCAGTCCTCAGGCATGGATGCAGGCCCCTGCCCAAACTCACCCGTTTTCAGGACGGGCAGCGAGCCCACCCTGAGCCCAGCGGTGGTTCGGAGGGTGTCCTCGGACGCTAGGGCAGGGGAGGCGCTGAGGGGCTCAGACAGCCAGCTGTGCCCCAAGCCACCCCCCAAGCCCTACAAGGCACCCTTCCTGAAGGCTCCGCCATCTCCAGCCACCTGGCTCAACTCAGAGGCCAACTACTGTGAACTGAACCCAGCCTGTGCCCCAGGCTGTGACAGGGGAGCAAGGCTGCCCCTCGGCACCCAGGACAGCTACGTGGAGCTGCTGACAGCCAAGCAGAATGGGACAGCAGGCCCCCGGAACTCAGGCACCAACTACTTAATTCTTGATGACGATGACAGGGCAAGGCCTCAGGAGCCGCAGGCAGCAGCTCAGACGGACAGGGAGCAGGACAGCGGCGGCGAGTTTGTGAGGCCCCTCCTGGAGACCACCTCCTCGTTCAGGCCCAATGACTTTGAGTCGAAGCTCCTCCCCCCTGAGAACAAGCCCCTGGAGACAGCGATGCTGAAGCGTGCGAAAGAACTGTTCACCAGCAACGACCCCAAGGTCATCGCCCAGCACATACTGAGCATGGACTGCAAGGTGGGTACCTGGGGGCGCGGAATTTTGGAACTTCGTTCTGGGTTTCCAAAGTTTGGAGGGGTGGGGATCTGTCTGCCCTTGGCTTTGAGGTACCCTTTAAGTGCTTCGTTCACAGGAAAAGGCTGAAAATAACCCTAGTGTGGGGATTTATTTAAGGGGTGGGAACCACAGGCCAGGATAACCTTCGCCCAGGTAGGAAGCTTGTAAACTTCCCCTTGGACAGAGGGGTGGCAGGCTGCTGCTGGGGCCACGCCTCCTTCCCGCCAGCCCCTGCTGGCGGCTGGAGTGGCTGCAGAGTCCATCTCCCAGCTGGTGCGGATGTTCAAATCCTCCCCTGGCCTCAAATCTGCCTGAGCTGGTGGAGCCAAGTCCAGAGGAAAATAGATTGTAGATGAAAATGTAGTTTCTGGAGAAACAGAGCCTTGGTTGTTTTTATTTCATTATACACACATATATATTATATATTTATTGTTACTGAAATGGTCTTTAGGATAAATAAGCATTTGAAAGTTACCTTGATTTTTTTTTAATAAGTAATACTCAATTGAGAAAAATTGCAAAATTCAGATTAAGAGAAAAAAATTAAAATCACACAAAAGCCAGTTTTCTGGTGATTGCCATGGCTAACAGTCACTCTGCGGGCAGCGGCGAGTGAAGAAGAGCGTGCAGGTCTGGCTGCTCACCGTGGACGTAACACCCACATCGACATGCTACTCCAAACCCCGGTACTTCATCTAACACGATAGGACTGTCTTTCCATGTGACTACATAAATGTATGTTCACATTATCGTCATTTTTTTTTTTTTTTGGAAGAGTTTGTTTTAGCTATGGCTGTCTTTTGTTCATAGGTGGCCCCAAGGCAGCCTCATTCTTCAGAGATGTTTCTAGAAAGCAGGCCTCTCGGGCTGAGGAGTGCTCAGCCTGCTCCTCAGTATGAGGAGGCCAATTCCTGCATTTGAGCAACAGATCCGAGGTCTTTGTGGGATTTAAGGCCCTTTTTCATGTGTAGCTCAGTGAAGTCAATTAGCTGCAATGGTCAGGGCTTATTTTAGGAACTGGCTTTACCAAAGCTAATCGCCTAAGTCTTCAAGCAGCCCCTTCCCCAGGGCATTCCCAGGTGACTGAAGAAGCACCTGGCGGGCAGGAGGCCCCCAAACAGCCTTAAAGGAGCGGTAGGCAGTTGCTTGCTGTTTTAGGGTACCTACCCCCTTCCTGAAAACAGGACTGAGGGATCACTAAGTTGACCTCATGGCCAGGCCTAGGAGGTGGGGTGTGTGGGGGGGAGGGGGGAGGGGCCCCAAGGAGACAGCAGGGACAGGGGCTGCTCAGGAAGCACAGGGCTGTTCGCATGGTTGGCTGAGCGTCCTTGGGCAGTGCTTGCCAGTGGTCAGATAACTTGTCCCATGAAATTCTTACTCACTTTAAAGCAAGCTAAACCTGTTTGGGCAGTGACTGGTTTTAGGATTCCTGTTCTAGGAAGTAACACTGGGCCTGGATCTGAGAGCAGAGCCGCGCCAACAGGCAGGAGCCCGGTGCGCACGTCTGGGTGCTCCTTAAAGGAGGCTCCTTGGGGAGCCATGGGTCTGGGCTGGCCGAACAGTCTGACTCCCGGGAGGAAATGGATCCTTCTTCCTTGTGGCCTCAGGCAGGGCTTGGCAAGTGATGGGGGAGGTGAGATGCCCGAGGACTCTGCAGGAGGGTCTAGAACCTTCTCACTACCCTGGCAGCCAAGAGGCTAGATTCGACTCTCTTCCCAACAGAAGGAAGGTGCAGCCTGCCTTCATTCTTGCTCTGTTTCCCTCTGCATTTCGCCCCCTGGCGAGGCCGCTCTGCCCCTCTGCCTTCAGCACGCCTGGAAGACAGAGCCCCAGAGCAGGAGCCTGCCTGCCTGTCCCCAAGGGCAGGGCCCTTTAGTTTTCCTTCCTCCCACCTGAGTCCACACCATTTCCTCCCCCTCTTCCTGGAACCACTGACTGCAGGGCTCTGCCAGCAAAGCAGGCGCAACCCGTGACCCTGAGAGGGAGATCAGACAAGGGCTGGGTTACCACGCCACATGCAGCAGGCAGCTAGACAGGGCCACCCCAAAGGACACACTGGGGTGCACCTGAAGCCAAGAGCTGGTTCCCACACATTTCACAGAGCTGGCACCCAGAAGGGCCAGCAGAATTGCGGGCGGAGCTGAGCACCGCCAGGATGCCTGCAATGTTCTGTCCCTCTCTCATCCAGCAAACGGCACCAACTGCCCTGGCTTCACTCACCTGAGCCTTTCTCCCACCCCCTAGTCTTTGCAGTGGCTGGAGGTGAGGTTCTGTAGTTAAGAGCTTGGCCTCTGGGGATGAACTGCCCGAATCTAATCCTGCCGTTCCTTGCCTGTCCCAGTCTTTCTCTCCCCGCCCATAAAAGGAAGAGAATAATACCACCCACCCTCCATAGAATGCCTAGCCCATGATGAGGCTAAGTAAGTGTTGATAGTACTTTGTATCCAGCCTTGACTGAGTGAGTGTCTGCTGCGGGCCAGGCCAGGTCATGGTGCGGGGCTGCAGGGAGGGACAGTGATAGAGGAATTCGGACCACTACCCAGGTGGGAAATGCTCTGTAGGGGAAGACTCTGGAACTGTGGGGCCTCTGAGGCAGGATCCTGAACACAAGGCAGCTAGGGGACCAGGGTGGGGATGTCTGGGATGGGTTTTGAAGGCTGAACAGGAGTTGACCGGATGAAGAATGCAAAAAGCATCTTCCAGGTGGCAGACAACACCCATGCAGAAATTCAGGTGTCAAAAGCCATGGTGGGGAGGGTTTGGCTTTTGGAAGATTCGCTCTGTGTGGGCAGTGAAAGTAGGGCAGGGAAGGTGCTGGTGGGTCTTCCGTGTTTCTGAGTCTCTACTTCTGGGCTCATTCCCAGTTGCCGTCTTCAAAGCACGTTGCCGTTCAGTGAGGGAGATAGGCCTGTAAGGACACAGCGCCAGTCAGTCTTCTGCTGAGGGCAGCAGAGGCAGTGAGCTGAGCCAGGCTATGTCCCTGAAGTTTAGAAGGTCCCTTGGCAGCTAGGAGGAGGGCAGGCAATTCTCCGCCACCATCAGGGCCCCCTGGGTAGTGACCCCCTGGCTGGAAGTGAGGGCCTGTAGTTAAGAGCAGGCTGGAAGCCACAGGCTGGAAGCCGCAGGCTGAGGGGCACGCAGAGTCAGGGGAGCCCGCAGAACCAGGGTTGCTAAGATCTGAAGAGCAGAGGGAGGCTGGAATGCCTCCTTGTGGGCACAGACGTCACCCAGCCGGGTCCAGTTCATAGCAAATGCTCTAGAAATGTGTGCCCCCTCTGCGTCTGTGAGCTGCACAGCCCTGGACACCTGATCCAGGCGCTGCCGTGTGAGCACAGGACTGCTGGTCCCAGAGCTCAGCTACAGGGCATGCAGGTATTGGTATTTTCTGGTAGAACCTAGGAAGGTGACCTGAGAATTGAATGCTTACACTGGAGGAAAATAGACTGGAGGCTTCTCTGTCAGAGCATGGGTTGCTGTGGATGCTAGTGCCTCCAGAACAAAACTGAATCCATGACGAGCCTTTGGATCTTGCTACAGAAGAGTGTACGTGGTCGGAGGACGCCCCACAGACGTGCTGGGTTTGAAGCCTCTGATAGGGCAGCTGTCTAAACACGTGAGCAGAGTCTGTGACCACAGGTGGTGGAGTGCACATCTGGGCTGCCTTTTCATGGTCAAGGTGTAAATCTCTTTCCAGAGATTGGGCCAGAATTCCTCCCCCTTTGACATGATCGATGATTCACATGCTATATTTTCGAATAGTTCATTGGGGTTTTAAGCTCGTTCGATCCTTTTCCAAGTCCTTGAGAAAGGTGGACTTAGCAGTTGCTAGAGCAGGGGAAACTGAGGCTCAGAGAGCATGGTGTGAGTTCTGCATCCAATTTTGGGATCCACTCCTGAACAGCTAATGCCCATAGGCCTGTTTCCCCAGGGCTGACAGCAGATCCTTGCTCAACCACAGAAGGGTCAGGGTTAATAACATCAGCCAAACTTCCAGATGTTTTTGGAATCTATTAGGAAAACATCTGGACTGGTCACGTGACCAGCATAATTGTGCTTGGGGGCAGCTCCACGGATCGAGGAGAGGAATTGCCCCCAGCCTGCTGTGTGCCCAGGCTCAGGGCCGGTGTCCGTGGGCCGCATGTCAGTGCGTCGGGGTCCTGAGGCATCCTGAGTCCCGTTTCAGAGACGCGTTGACTCCGCTGCAACATTTTAAGGTAACATTTAATAACTCTGCATGGCCAGCAAATACCTGGTTCCGATGAACTGTGATTACAGGCTGGAACTAGAACGGGAGAGCTGGCTGGGACAGACGAAGATTTTCCTTAAGGAAAACCCTCTAGGGAAGAAAGGAGTGTGTTTGAAACCTCAGATTTCAAATCTCTATACACGTTTCTAATGGTTTCCAGACATATGGCGCGTTTACTGAGCCCCGGAGAGGCGTAATTATGGGTAATAGCAGCCAGCCCTGCCGTTAAGTGAGAACAGGAGCGGCGAAGCACGCAGCAGAGGGGCGCTTGGACGCAACTCCGCTTTTCCATGGCAGGGGCGGGCGTGCGGCCCTGCTGTCCGCAGCAGAACGTCGCGGCAGGACCCAGCCTTGGTCAGAAGCTCCGGGAACTGCACCGTCTCTGGCTGGGCAGAAACACCAAATTTGCAGATTCTGCAGACCAATTTAGGTGCTTTCCTCCCAAATTGTGTATTCCAGTAAGTGTATTAAAACCCTCCAGATGCCACGTATAAAAACTGTCTTTTCAGATGCTGCTGCTGCTGCTCAGAAAGGTCTGCAGGAAGTGCGTCCACGCTGCCCCCGCTCAGTGTATTTCCTTTCACATGCCCACTCCTGATCCAGTGTGTTTCAACTCGTGTTCTTAACAGGTCGCTAGGATTCTGGAAGTCTCTGAAGAGATGAGGAAGAACATGGGTGTGAGCTCAGGGCTGGAACTCATTACCTTGCCTTATGGCCACCAGCTGCGTCTGGACATAATGGAAAGGTGAGCAGTGCTGTCCTCTGTTTCTGGCCCCTTGAATTCCTCCCTGGCTCTCAGAGCAGCAGGTTTCAGAGGAGAGAGGGGCCCGGCTCCACCACATCCACCACACTGGGGCCACTGCCCTCGAGGATGTGTGGCCTGGGCCAACTTTCCCCAGAAGCCTTCGCCAGAGAATTCCTGGAGATGTACAAATCGACAGCATGGAGGAAGTCAGGGAACAAAGAACACGTTCCTGTCCCTGCTCCAGGCTGCTTTAGGGACTGAGTGGGAGTTCGTGAGAAAGGTTGGGAGGAGCAGGGTCTGAATGTTTTCTTTGAGGGGCGGACAAATGGGGGTCAGAGGTCAGTGGATGATGGCACGGGGACCCTCTTCCTCCAGCCTCTGAAGTCTCCCTGCCTCTTGTCATGAAAAGCTGGGGCCCTGGCTCCTGCTGAAACCCACGCACGGGAACGCTGCACATTAAGAAATTAGGCAGAAATAGCAAGGCATATTTTTAAGAAAAGAAATGCTAGATTTGATTGTTATTACCATAGAAGTTGGCCTTTCTGACACAAAAAAAGACAGTTGATTCCAGCAAGGCTGCCTTGTGGCTGGTTTCTTCAGTCAACTCCCTCTCACTGTGACACACGGGCAGGGTTTAATGGGCGGCCAGGGTCCTGGCCTTTCGGGAGAAGAGGGCAGCGATGCTTCAGAGTCTGGGCCCTGAGCACCGCCCCCCCCGCCCTCCCCGCCCGGCCCTCCGTGGCTCTCCCCGGTGTGCTAGGTCTCAGCCCCATCCGGGCAACTTTCTGTGGTGGCTGAGCTGTTACAGCAGCCACTGGCCACACATGGCTACTGAGGAATGAAATGTTTCATTTTACCGTTTACTAGTTTAAGTGTAAATGCCAGGTGTGGCCAGTGGACAGGGCGCTCCGAGGATGTCAGCCCCTAGAAAGTAAACATTGCTTTTCAAGTAGCCTGGGGATCAACACGGCTGCTTTCAGGCGTGCCTGGCGACAAAGCGGCTATGATGCCGCTGTTGCCTTGGCTTTGCAGCCGCAGACGCACCCCACAGGAGACACAGAAGGCCCGGTGGAAGACCTCCAGTAGGCAGGAGCCCGGGGAATGGTCCGCGCTGACTTGGTTCAGGCAACCTTGTTGTTGAGTGCCTTTGGGCAATTGTGGGTCTGCCTTCTGAATTTTTCTATTTTTCCTGATCAGACTTTTCCAGATTCTAGCCTCTCTCTCCAAGTGTCCTCTTCCCTCCCCACACCCAGGGGCCTGGCTTCTCAGGTCCTCTAACTTCTTCTCTGTTTTCCGGGCTCAGTGGTCACTGTTTCAACAGAGATGAGCTGTGCCGCCAACTTCCTTGTTTCTCACGTGGTACGTTCCACTCTGAAAAACCCCAAGTTCCAGGCCTTGTTTTATCAGTCTCACTAGGTATGTAGGCCACGGGACCCAGACTGAGGGTGGCAGGGTTAGGGCTTCTCTCTAGGCTATTTCCAGACGTCCACTCTTGTCTACATCCATTTCCTCTTTCTTCCGATGGCCCGCTTGCCTGGGGTCCCACTCATCGGCTTGTTTCCTGTCCAGGCTGACCTGTGGGTCTTCCTGCTGGAGTCTGGGGAGTGTTTTTCTTCATTACTGTGTGTTTAAGTAAAGGTCAAGGGTACAGTGGTCTTGAAAGGCTAAATAACATCATCTTCTTGTCAAATACAAAACCACCCTTTATTTCTTAATTTACCACCTCACCCATTCCAAGCCTACTGAGTGTAACAATTGATGCCGCCTGCTGCCAACCACTGGAGCTTGTGTAACAGACGTGCAAGGTGGAGTTTCTTTCCCGTGGTGGTGTACGCAGGAGGCTGCAGGCAGACGTCGGTTGAATGAATAGACAGAGTTATCCAATTAACCACTGGGATACAGCCAGGTCTCAAGGAGGTAGAAAATATGTCTTTTATTAAGGGCTATTAAAACATAGAAGGAAAAAACACTGAATAAAAAATAGACTGAATGCAACATGGGAAGTTAGTTTACTATTAGTTAAAAATTACACCTAAAATGTTCTGCTGAATTTTGACACTTTGCAAACGGGTAACAAAACCCTCCAACAAACCACAGATGATAAAAATAGACTTTAAGGCTATGTTTGGATCCATGAATTAAGACAGACAAGAAATCAGGAAGGAGATGAAGGAAGGAGACAAATGGGCGAAATGGCACAGGATCCAGAGGGGATGACACCCGCTTAGCGGCCACCGTCATAACAAGCACTGCTTGCTGGGTGCCTGCCAGCGCCAGGCACGTTAGTTATTTTCACACCCACACCCCGTCTCTCTCTCTCACAGCTGCCCCTGTTCCCATTTCACAGACGAAGAAGCTGAGGAGTGGGGCAGCCAGAGAGCAGCCCAAGGTCACACAGCGAGTGAGCGGCACACAGGCGTACAGGGCGGGCAAAGGTGGGTTTACAGCTGCTAGGATGGAAAACAATAGAGTGATTAATAAATAATAATACAAGAACAAACTGTGTTTTGCATAGTCACAACTGTAAACCTTCCTTTGCGCACCCCGTACATGTGCAAGCACACTCAGAGGCATTAGAGTGCGGACGGAAAGGGGGCCGCACACTAACCCTGACAAGCTCAGGGGAGGCCTGCGTGGCGGCCTCACAAACTCAGAGAACGAGAGTAACCACACACAGGGTAGTCTGAACATACAGATTCCTCAGTAAAAGCAAGTCATGGTGTGTAGTCATGTCCTCGGCCTGTAGCTTCCCTGGCAAAGGTCAGTCTTTAACTTTGATAGTCTGTTGTTTCTGTGCTTCTAAGATAACATACCTTTGAAATGCCAGAGTCATTTGCTTTCTGACCCCTCAAAGGCACAGCCGCTGCACTGGAGCAGGAGACCACGGCGCTCTCTTGTTGCCCACACACCAGCTCTGCGCTGTAAATGTTAACTGTCCTGTCCCCGCCACGCAGAAGAAGTATGCGTCTCTCCATTTTGCTTTTTATCTGATGTTGGAGATGGCCACGCTTTGCTTTCTCTGGCCTCCCTGACCTGCCACCAGAGGATTCTTACATCTTCTCCTTTGATTCTAATGTGTGAAATAAGCTGCAAAACTGCCATTCTCCGGAGCATTTTCTCACTCCGTTGAGATTTTGCTTGCTGGCAATTGCTGTTAGTTTGGCTCAAGTAAACTTTTCTAAGACTTTTTCTTAGGTTGGACATCTGTCAACAGGAGAAACTGGTAATGCTAGGTACTAGGTGAAGCGAGAGCGAGAGACCACACCCATGGGCACAGAGACACATATGGCCATGGAGTGGCATCCTTAGCTTTGAACTTTCAGGACAAAGTGGCCCCGGAGATTCAAAGACATGTATTTTAGTAACCACGCTACAGATTGGGGCTTCACCTCCAGCACTGGTCTCGCAGCCTGGACAAAGTGTGATCGGGGCCAGTGTGGCCCAGCACAGTCCACTCCGCAGCCCTAATTTTCAGAGGGAAGGAAGCTGTGGCAGGCTGTGCTACCTGCCCCCCATGAAGGAGGCTGCCCGCAACCCCATTCGTACTGGTCCCACTGTCATGTTGGCAGAAGGTCACCCGCTTCCTGTCCTGGGTCTGTGAGGTCGGCCTGTTGTAGTTCAGGACGAGAAAAGGGAGGACTGTAGGCAGACACAAACAAGATTTCTGTTTTATTCGAGTCCGACCTCACAGGGACATCCTGCCAGTCTGCTGTTCCGTCTTTGTCCATGTCCCCACTCCCTTTCTGGCCCTTAACCAGAGCTGCAGACACTCCATCCCTAGCTCCCTGTTCCTTTCTTGGTTCTGACACCCTTGTGTCTTTCTGGATCAAGCATATTCTTTCGTCTTTCTGTCCCTCCCATTCCCCAGTGCGAGGAGGGGGCGGGCTCAGTGGAGGAGGGCCAGAGCTTCCCCAAGGAAGGGTTCCCCAGTGTGTTGGAGGGACCTGGTGGCTCCTTGGACCTCTCATGGCGGAAGGTACAAGGAGCGAGAGGTCCAAGGAGCCACATGACTTTGCCTGAGGAGGGCCCTCTTCATGCCCCCAGGTCCAGGCCTGAGCAATGCTTTATCCTGGGGCATCTGTCCTTTTTGCCTCCGCAAAGTGCAGCTTCCGAGACCCTGTCCGGTCCTGCTGCTGTCCTGGTGGGCGTTGCCTGTGTTGAAATCGGCAGCCAAACTGTCTGAGCTAACACATCTCAGGGCAAGAGCAGCAAATGGCGCAAAGCCAGCCCTTCTCCCAGCTGGTTTGGTTTCATTCCCTGCTAGTCCCGTTGACCCTGGGCCTGACCACTGGTCTCCTCCCTCTCAGACACAGCACCATGGCCATCGGCATTGCCGTGGACATCCTAGGCTGCACAGGCACTTTGGAGGACCGAGCAGCCACCCTCAATCGGATCATCCAGGTGGCAGTGGAACTGAAAGACTCCATGGGGGACCTCTATTCGTTCTCGGCCGTCATGAAAGCGCTGGAAATGCCGCAGGTAAATGTCCGCCGGCCTGGTGCGGCCCTGCGGGCCCGTGCACTCCGCACGTTCTGCAAAGCGGTCTGCAAGCCCGTGCGTAGCCAATCACAGATGATCTTTGTCACTCTCAAAAGGTAAATTGGATCTTAATGAAAGCTGCTTTGACTAATCAACCAAGAGTCGTGTCCTAAGTACTTTGGCTGTTCTTAAAAACGGTAATTGCCAACAGCCCACACTTTCTCTTTGAGGTGCAATAAGACTCATCATCGAGAACAGTGTCCCTGAAGAACCAGCTGGGGTGATATGTCTGGGGCAAGCAGGTGTGTTGTGTAAGAAGGCTGCTTCCATCCGGGTCACCAAGTGCGCAGGCAGCCATTTGGGAGCTTATATCTGAGAATCCCTGCAGTGGTTTATCTCAAAGAATGCTCCTCAAGTTACCTAAAAGACCCTCTCTCATTAAAAATTTCAAATTTCTGAACCACCTGCCATATAACCCTTTAGTGAGAGTTTCTGAAATCGGACACTCTGAATTGATCTGCTTTGACAGGCTGTTTTTAGGATGAATGTCAGCACTGAAAACCTGTATTTGAAATCAAGTGGACCTCAGAGGGGAACACGGTCCTGTGGTCCCGCGTGCTCAGATCCGGCTTCCCCACTTCCGTCCGCCAGGCCCTAGGTGTGGAGAGGACTTGCATTGCAGCCCAACCTGCAGAGAGTGACCCAAACGGCTCGTCATCTCGCTTGGCTGTTTCATAGCCACAGATTATCTTGGAAATCCTGCCGGGTACTCACTGGAAATCCAACTTTGCCACTGGGGAGGACAGCTACTATCACATGTCCTGCAGGGCATGTTAGGGACATAATTTCCTTGGATGAAAGCAAGGTCACCTTAAAAACAAGAAGCCAAACAGCTTAGCTCCTTCACCAGGAAAATTGGGGGAGGGGGCTATCAATTCCAATTATAATGTAGTATTCCAAGGGTTTACGAAATTTTTTAGGTGCACTGGAATTTAGTAGGGGCGATATTGGAAATAAGCAAACTCAGCCATATTTTCTTGATATACTGACTTCTATAATATCAGAAGTTCTAATTTTTCATTCAAGTGTTTTTAATTTGCATCAGATTTATTTGCTTTTATCCAAACCTGCATATAATTTTGAGAGCTGAGCCCACAAGCTAAGCTGTGTGTACAGTCTTCCAGCCCAAAGCTCTCTCACAGCGTGGTAAAGGGGGTGTTCTGTGGCTTTGGCTGGTTGTCGTCCATGACTTCAAGCTCAGCGGTCAGGGACTTATCCCAGAGCGTGGTAACACGGCTTTGTAGGCAGCTCCCTCCCCTCCAGCAACCTCAGGCTCTTCCCTCCCGGAGCACCTCAGCAATGAGGGGACCTAGTCCTCCACAGTGTTCAGGGCCCTGGGGTGAGCCAGAGCACTGCTTGGGAAGGGAAGTGGTAGACCCAGGGAAAACCCCAGAGGACTCATGTCATTTCTGTGTGTCACCACCCAAACCTGCACCCAGCAGGATATGGGCTTAGCTGAGAGACAAGGGCTTCTTTCAGAAGGGGCGTGCCTGAGGGCTGAGGAGGAGAATGTGGGAATGTGAGGAGAGAGGGCGGCATGTGGGTGGCCAGAGGCAGACCAGCCCACGTCCTTCCCTTCCCAGAAAATCTGCTGGTGCTGATCCTTCTCCCCTTTCACAGGGAACACACGGGAGCTCTCAGAGGCCTTCGAAATGAATCTCAGCTCTGCCCGTTACCAGCAGTGAGACCTTGAGCAAGTTACCTAATCTCTTCTGTTTTCTGATCCATAAAATGAGGCCAAAATACCTGCTTCATAGGGTATTGCGAGGATTAAATGAAATTCCTCAAATACCTGAGTTGGCTCTCATTCCCTAATTAGTGCCCTCCCTCCCTCGTTTCATGTAGAAAACTTCAGACACTGAGGTTTGCTGGCGGCAGGGTGTGCGCGGGCGGCCAGTTATCTTAGGGCCGTCAGAGTTGGTGGCACGTGCTGGTGTGGACCACATTGTCCCAAAAGAAGTGTAAGGGGGAATGAGTGGTGGCATCCCGTGGCCTGGACGCTCCGGTGTGTCTCAGACATCACTACCTACGGGGACAGTAACCTGCTGCACCTCACGTCCCCACAGCCTCTCGTCGGTATAACCTCTGAGGAAGCCGGCTGGCAGCTCCCCTCCAGATTTAAATAAATGTACTCTGACCCCGCAGCTCCACTTCTGGAAATTTATCCTCCAGACATTTTCACACATATACACATTTGCGACATCTTTACAAGGTACTTTTGTGGTAGAAAATCAGGTTGCAAACCTTCATCTATGGGAGACTGGCTAAAGTATGGTTTATCCAGAAAATGGAATATTATGCAGAAGTGTAACAAAATAAGCTGTTCAGTGCTGTTTTATATATATGCATGTGAAATGACTTCCAGGCAAGGAACAAAGAGTATGTGGCGTGTGACATGCATTTATTCATTTTCTAGCAGTGCGTGCGCACAGACGCGCACACAGGAAACTGGTGGGCGGAGCCGCCCAGGATGGACTGTCAGAGCAAAACTGACTAAAGTCACCTGCTCAGACGTGTTTACCATGTGCACCTGTCATCTATGCCACAACTTAAACCAAGAAATTATTTTTAAAACGACCCTTTCTAAAATGGTAACTTTCCTTCTTCCAGATCACGAGGTTGGAAAAGACGTGGACCGCGCTGCGGCGCCAGCACACCCAAAGCGCCATCCTCTACGAGAAGCAGCTGAAGCCGTTCAGCAGGGTCTTGCACGAAGGCAGAGGTGAGCGCAGGGCCTGGTGGCTGCCCCCCGGGCGGCTGTAAGACCAATAGGTCATATCTGTCCTTCTGGTTTGACCGAAGCGTTTAGCAGGGCATGTTATGCGTCCCCGAGTGAGTTATCTGCAGGATTGTTGATGTGTCAGTCAGGGTTCCTGTCAGATGACAGCACCGCACGTAGGAGGTCTGCAGTTGCTGAAAAAACACTCGGGCCACCAGTCAATGGTGGTTCTGTCTTTATCTTTTTAAAAATTAAGGTACAGTTGACATAACCTTGTATTAGTTTCAGGGCACGATATAATGGTTCGATATTGGTGCATATTGCAAAATGATCACGACAGCGAGTCCAGTTAACGTCCGTCACCACAGTTACAGAAATATTTTTGTGATGAGAGCTTTCAAGATCTGCTTACTTTCAAACGTGCCATACAGTAATATTGATTCTAGTTCCCATGCTCATTTTATACCTGCAAATTTGTGCCTTTTGACCCCCTTCACCCATGTCATCCACCCTCCGCCTCAGGCAACCACCGCACTGTTCGCTGCTTCCATGGGCTCGGGGTTTTTTGTTTTGTTTTTCTGGATTGCACATATAAGTGAGAGCACGTGTGACTGTCTGATTCATATCCCTTAGAGTGACGCCCTCACAACCCACGTTGTCGCAGATGGTGGGTATCGTTCTTTCTCATGGTTAAATAACGATCCGTTGTAATACACACGCCGTCTTTACCCACGCCTCTACCGATGGGCACCCAGGTTGTATCTGTCTTGGCCGTTGTAAAGAATGCTGCCGTGAACACCGGAGGTGTGTATATCTTGTTGATGAGCTAGTGCTTCTTGTTTTCTTTGGACAAGTACCCAGAAGTGGAATTGCTGGGTCATATGGTAGTTCTATCTTTAATTTTTTGAGAAACCCCCATACTATTTTCCATAGTGGCTGCATCAATTTGCCTTCCTAGCAACAGTGCAAAAGGTTCTTTTTTCTCCACTTCCTCAGCAACGCTTCTTACCGTTTTTATAATAGCCATTCCAACAAGTGAGGTGATACCTCTTGTGGTTTTAACTGGCCTTTCCCCGATGATGGATGACTTTGAGCCTCTTTTCATGTACCTGTCAATCATCTGTATGCCTTTTTTTGAAAAACATCTGTTTGGGTCCTCTGTGGGGTTTTTTCTTTTTTTGTGTTTTGTTTTTTTGCCACTGAGTTCCGTGAGTTGTTTCTGTATGTATTGTGGATATTAATCCCTCATCAGATACAGGATTTGCAAACATACCCTCTCATTCTGTAGGGTGACTTTTCATCTCGACAGTGGTTTCCTTTGCTGTGCAGCATTTTTTTAGTGTGACATAGTCCCTTTGTTTGCTTTGCTTTTGGCGTCACATCCAAAAAATCATCGCTAAGACCAATGTCAAGGAGCTTATAATGGCCTATGTTTCCTTCTAGGAGGTTTATGGTCTTAGGTCTTGCATTTAAGTCTTTAATCCATTTTGAATTACATATGCAAATATATATAGTCCTATGGTACAGCATGTATAAACCCCACTGGCCACCGGGCAATCTGGAGGTGTCCTCTGGGTGGCAGTTACAAAATCAGGGCTCTAGACAAGTGTGTAAGCTCTTTTCTGGAAGAACTGGTGAACTGTACTGAGAAAGAGTGTGCAGATGTGTTGCCCACCAGCCTGTTCCCCGAGAACTCCTGTGAAGGCCCCTAGCTGGGTGCCGTACCTGCAACCTGTCCCTCAGGCTAAAGCTCCAGGACAAGACACAGGCCTGTGTTTCAGTCCGCTGTCTTCCCAGGGCCCTGGGCAATGGGGAGAGGGGAGCCTGCCAAGAACCGTCTCTCCAATTATTACAGTCCAGTGGGACCCACGAACACAAGTTCCCCTGGCCACCAGAGCCAGGTGATCAAGGCGTTCCCTGGGTGGCAGCCACAAAAACTGGGGCACCAGATACATGGGAAAACGCCCCTCTGGGAGATACTGGTGGTCTGGACCACAGCAGGGAGAGCACAAAGATAGCGCCCATTCTCTGACGTCTCCACAAAGGATTCCAGCCAACCCTTAGATGTGTGTTTCATTAGAAGCCTGCTCCTCGGCTGCAGTTACGATGATAAGCTCATAGGCCACTGTTGCCTCTCGCTGTGCCCTAGTAGCTGTTTAAGAACTCTCTCCATTGGTTACAGTCCTGGGGGACCCACGGGCACAAGGCACACTGGCCCCCAGAGCCAGGCAATGTAGATGTCCCCTGGCAGCAGCTGCAAAAATCAAGCGCCAGACAAGGGTAGGAGCTCCTTTCCGGGATGTATCATTGAGCTGGAGCAAAGGCGAGGGAGAGCTCATAGATGGCTCCCAGAGAAAAAAAGAGAAGAAAAGGAGGGAACCTAGTATTTAAAAGAAGGGGGAGGGGACGGGAGGGGAAAGATGGCACCCACTGGCTAGAACGAGGCAGAGGGAGAGCGTGAAGGTGCGGCCTGTCAGCTGGCAGGCCCTGGGGTGTGCGCCGAGTCAGAGGACTGCCCCAGGCTCACTCACATCAAGTCTGAGCCCCTCAGTCAGCTACCTTTTTGCAGATTTGAGCCCCATTGGTTTTGGGGGCTTCTATCTCAGACACAAGTTGGGGTGCCCAGTGTGGGGTTCAAACCCTCTGCTCCTCTGGTAGAAGCTCCAGGGTTTGAGTTTGCTCCAGACTGTGGGTCACTGCACCAGGATTGGGGTTTATGGTGAAATTGTGCCTCAGCCTTTCCTACCCACTTCTACAAGGGCTTCTCTCAAAGTTGTTCCGTATTTAGCTGAAGATTCAATCTGTCCATGGCGGGAGATGGGTCTAAGATTCTCCTACATCGTCATCTGGAACTGGAATTCTCTGTGCTTGACTTAGGAAAAAAATGACATGGAAAATTTTACCCCTTGTTTTTCAGAGTCCACATGTGTCCTCCCAAACAGTGTATCAGTCCCTCTGCTGATGCCTCTCGTGACCTTAATGGAACGGCAGGCTGTCACTTTTGAAGGAACTGACATGTGGGAAAAAAATGATGAAAGCTGCGAGATTATGATGAACCATTTGACAACAGCCCGACTCATGGCGGAGGCTGCCGGCAGTTACCGGCTGAATGCCGAGAGGATCCTGGAAGGTAAGGGCTGCTGTCTGTGAGCCGTGGTCCCCTCTGCACAGTAACTGGGACCAAGGAGTGGAGAGCGCGGGTGTTCTCAATTAGAATAACGCCGAGGAGGAAAGATTGGGGCATGGGAATTCCATTTCCTATACGATTGACTACTTCCTCTTAATGCTTAAATAACTTAAGGATCCTGTTTCCCTCTTCATTGTACATATTCTGTTGGGTCATTGGTATAGAATAAACAGAGGGAAAAGGTCAAAAAGATCTGGTCAGCTTGCCTACCATTAGAACCCCTAATAATCACTATTAGTAGGTGTGATGGGCCAACACGCGGTGCTGGGGTTGTTTGACTTCACTGCACTGGGAACACTGGGAAGAGAGCTCCCCTGCTCTTAGCATCAAAGGGGCCAACGCAAGCAAAGGCCCTGAAAGAGCTTGGGGGAAAAATACAGAACACAAGTACCTGGCTTTGGATTAGGGTCAGGTGTGCCTCAATGAATGGCCAGCCAGGCTGAGGAAGGGAGTGGGTACAGGTGGAGGGCCTTCCACATAGGGCTGGGCCGAGGAAGGGCCAGTGGAAAACAGGGCTGGGGCGGAGGGGGGGGGGACGTCACCCCGTGGTCAGACTGGTGTTTTGAAGCTGGCATCTGGGTGGAGGAAGTCTGGAAGGCTGAAGGCTGAGGCAAAAAAGCCCATTTAGGAAGCAAATGGAAAAACAAAGACTTTTCTATGGCACTTATCAGGGATGATTACTTTCTCCTCTTCACTATAATTTTCAAAATTCTTCAAGGACCCACAGTTTGATCCACAAGGTTAAGAACTATATGGGGTGGGAGAGGCCTATTATTTCATCCTAAAACCAAGCTGCTGCTTCAGAACCAGAATTCAGGACTTAACAGTTTGCACTGTGTCTGCATTTTATATATAAGCATCATCTGGCAGTTTTATTCTTTTCCCCTCAGAGTTCTCCAAGGTTAGCAGTGTAGAACTCAAACAGTAAAAGTGCATAATTCACCAGAGATCACAGTGCCTGCTTATGCAGGGCCAATGCATGTATCACTTCAGATGCTGCCTAAGCCAAAAATGTGCTTTAAGCTTTAAGCTGTTCTACAGCAATTACTTTACGGATATCTCCTGGTATTTCTCAGCTGATCCTGCTACAGGTTGCCCTAGCAAGTTCCCACTGCTGGGAATGACTGTGAACCCAGTGAGGGTGGAGATTTGCTCACCATCACACACCCTCAGCACCCAGCCCAGGGTGGAGCTCGAAACCTATCAACTGAATGAATGGAAGTTGTCCTCTGGTTTCTGGTTGGTTATCACAGATATTCTGCCATCACAGGGAAGAATGGACTAAAAGCCTCTCAACTACGAAGACCCTGTGATCTAGACAGTGGGGGTTGGTCCATGACAGAGCAGTCTCCTCCAGCAATGATCAAGGATGAGAACCACTTGCTTGTGTGACTCTGGCTAGAGGTTTCCCCCTCTCTAATACAGCTGACTGAGCATCTTTGGCCTTAGGTAGACCAGATAATTCTCTTTTAATAAAAGAGAAGAGAGTTGAGAAACAAGCCCTCATGTATGGTTGTCAGTTGATTTTTGACAGAAGTGTCAAGGTAATTCATTGGATAAAATATAGTGTTTCAGCAAATGGTGCTGGAACTCTTGAATATTCTACGCAAAAAACCCTTCCTCTTTACCTCATAGCATACCCAATAATCCAAAACAGATCATAGAACCAAAATATGAGTAAAGTAAAAGTAAGTATAAAGCTCCTATAAGAAAACAGGAGAAATTTGTTGTGCCCTTGGGTTGGGCAAAGTTTTTTTTTTAGGATACCAAAAACATGAACCATAATAGAAAACACTGATAAATCAAAATTTACAACTTTACTCTTCAGCCCTAGCTGGTGTAGCTCAGTGGATTGAGCACGGGCTGCGAACCAAGGGGTCGCTGGTTCGATTCCCAGTCAGGGCACATGCCTGGGTTGCAGGCCAGGTCCCCAGTGGGGGCATGTGAGAGGCAACCATACATTGATGTTTCTCTCCCTCTCTTTCTCCCCCCCTTCCTTATCTCTAAAAATAAATAAAATCTATAAAAAAAAACATTAAAAAATTTTACTCTTCAAAAGACACTGTTAAGAAAGTTAAAAGGCAACCAACAGATTAGAAGAAAGTATTTGACAACCATACAGGATGGGGCAAAAGTAGGTTTACGCTTGCCCGCAAGGAACATAATCAATAATTAATACAAGAATAAACTTGTATACTCACAACTGTAAAGCTGCTTTGCCCCATGCCATATATCTATAAAGGAGTTATATCAAGACTATATAAAGAACTCTCAGAACTCAATGAGAAGACAAAGGAGATTTGAATAGACAAAGATTTGAAAGGACACTACACCAGAGAAGATACAGGAATGGCAAATTACTACATGGAAAGAGATTCAAATGATTGGTTATAAGGGAAATGTAAATTTAAGCCATAATGAGATACCATCACACACCACCTAGAATGACAAGACTAAAAGTTGGCTTAAAAGTTGGCAGCATGCGGAGAAAACAGAATCTTCATATTACTGATGAGAATGTAAGATGGGAGAGCCACTGTGGAAAAGAGTTTGACAGTTTCTTAAAAGTAAACATATGTTTACCATATGCCCTAGTAGTTCCACTCCTTGAGAAATGTGAGCGCATGTCCACGCAGAGACTCGGCATTATTCACGGCACTCAGAAACCGGACACAACCCAGGCGTCCACCAGTTGGTGGGTGGACAAATGAAATGTCCTATGTCCAGGTAACTGAGTACTACTCAGCAATAAAAAGGAATTTCTAACAACAAGCAACGATATTTAATAATCTCAAAAACACCATACTAAGTGAAAGAAGCCAGTAATATAAAAAAGTCCACATTATATAAATCCATCTAAATCAAATTTCTATAAAAGGTAAAACAATAGCAACGAAAAGCAGATTAGTGGTTGGAGGGCGTCTGGGGTAGGAACGGGGTTGACTACAAAGGGTTACTAGAGAATTTTCTAGTGTTAAACTGGTGGAGACTGACGGTTGTGCACTATAAATTTACTGTTGTAAGTCCACCTGGCAGCTGAAATGTAAATGATACACCAATAAAGCTGTAAAAAACAAAACCACCCAAAAGGTACTTTGAACACTCCTCGCAGCATCACAACCCAGAGGGGCTTGTGTGCACGCACTTCATTGTCCTGTTCGGTGAGCCTGTTACCCTTTCCTGAAGGTGCCCAGGGCCTCGAGAGCGGGCCTCTGCCCTCCCGGACACACAGCAGGCCTGGGTTTTCCCTTGGGGGATGTTTTAAAGCTCTGAGAGAGAAAGTTCATTTTGATCCTACTCTAAACAAGCAAGTTTTCAGCCTATTTTCAACACTTCTAGGCGGAACTGAAAAAACATTGTTTTGTTTTGTTTATACTAGGTTTTCAACCGGATGAAGAAATGAGCGAAATCTTCAAGACTGAATTTCAGATGCGGCTGCTATGGGGCAGCAAAGGCGCACAAGTTAACCCGACAGAGAGATACGAGAAATTCAACCAGATTTTAACTGTCCTCTCACGTAAACTGGAACCTCCTCCTGTAAAGCAAGCAGAGCTTTGATAGCTCTCCGCAGAACCTTAGGGTATTATTTCAAGCTTCTCCAGTTTCTGCTTTGGAAAAGCTTATCATTTGAAAAAGTAATAATGTGCAGATCTGACAATAGGCAAGCTTTTAGTATCCACAGGATATTAAACATGTAAATTGCACACAGCACACTTATTTATGAATTGTTTAAAATTACTACTGATTTTTAAATAAGTAATTTATTATTAAGGTAACTATTGCTAATGTTGATCTGCAAATTCAAGAGCAGACCTAGCTGTGTTGACTGGTGGCTTTCTATTACCGAGAGATTTGACCATTTTAGTTTTAATTCCATGTCAGAAAAGTGTACATAGAAAAGAATTTAAAAGCATGAAACAAACATTTCAGAAGGTATCAGTTGTATGATATTCTTTAACTAAATATGAAAAAATGTAAATAGCCATATGAAAATATATCTTTTTGTGAAACAATTGTACCCAGTCTCTTTAATATTAAACAAGCATCATGAATACAATAATTCCGCCTCCTACCTTTCTAGCACTCTCTTCCCTAGACACTACATCCTGATAGTAAACGAGGATTAATGACACTGGTGTGGAAAATGCATGGCTTCTGGCTTAGGAGGTGGCGTGAGCAGTGACAAGAAGTACAGCGGGCTCCCGGAGACCTCGGTTTGAACTCCAGCTGTGGGACTTGCTGCGCAGCACCTGGCAAAGAGCGAGCGCCCAGGTGCTGGTACACGTAATGCCATCACATCACGCATTTCAAAATAACCAGCTGTCATTTTCTTCCCCTCTAGCTGATTCATGTACGTTTTCTAGGTTTTGGACTTTCCAAAGGGGATACTTTCTAGTTTATCAGTATCCCTCTTAATTTTTTTCTATTATAGAAAATTTGGAATACAAGATTTTAAAATAAATTTATATCACTCTGCCACCAGCTAACACCAATTTGCTTTTCTTCCTATCTTCTAAATAATTCTGGGACCATACACAATAGTTTCATATCCAACTTTTCTCAAACAAATTGCAGTCAATCTTAAAAAAACAACAAAACAAAACAAAACAAAACAAACCTCTGGTCAAGGTCAGGGGTGCAGGGGGTGCCAGAGACACGGAGGGAGAAACTGGGTTGTGTGGCTCCGGAGGGGCAGCCACCGGTGTCTCTGTGTTGAGCCACTCCCCACCGCTCCCCGCATGGCTAAACCTGATTCTGCATTAGCCTGGCGAACTCCATCAGCTCAACCCTGACGACTCCCTGGGACCCTGCCTCACCCAACTCATCTTCTGCGCAAGGGGCTTTTAACGGCTGAGCCGTATGGGCAGCCAGCAGGCAGTGGCAGATGTCAGGGTGCCTTGGGCTTTTTGCTGACCTGCCCCAGGCCTGGCTCTGGTGGCACCAGCCTCGGTTTGCAGTGTGGCCCTTCCCACGTGCATCCAGGCCAGCACAGGCAGCCACCAGCTGTGGATCACCTTGTAGCTACGGACGGGTAGCCCCGAGCTGGTCACAAGCAGCATCTTACATTGACCTTTGCCAGTCCCTCCCAGGAAGCCCCAGAACCAACGTAGCTGGGGGCCAGCTTCAACCACACAGACCACCACCCGCTTAATTAGCTCCACACTTGGCACACTCAGAGATCCCGGCAGGAAACAGACCCCACAGGTGAATCCCACTCCTTGGGGGTCAGCTCCAGCACAGCAGCTCATACTCTGTGGTCGGGGGCCAATCTTCATAGCCAGTCGGCCTGAGGGCCAGTCCCACTCACTGATGTGCCAACAGTTGTCAAGGCACAACTACAACAGGAGAACACACACCGCCCATACAAGGGACACTCCCGGAGCACCTGGATCAGGGGATAAGGAAGACTGTGCCACCGGGCCTCACAGGACACATCCTATATAAGGCCACCCTGCCAAGACTGGGAGACAGCAGACCTACCTAACACACGCAGAGATGCAAGGAAAAAAGGGAGACAAAGAAACATGTCCCAAGTGAAATAACAGAAGTCTCCAGAAAAAGAGCTAAATGAAATGAAAGCAAGAAGTCTACTAGATACAGAGTTCAAAACACTGGCTATAAGGATACCCAAGGAACTTAATCAGAATTTTGCACTAAGATAGTAAACATAAAAAGGACATAAAAACCATAAAGAAATAACCAGTCAAAAATACATACAATAACTGAAATGAATACACTAGAAGGAATCAACAGCAGGTTAGATGAAGTAGAGGATCGAATCAGCTATTTCGAAGACAAGGTAACAGAGAACATCCATTCAGAACAAAAACGGGAATGGATAGGGTGGGGGGAAGTGCTGGTGGGAAAATGGAGACAACTGTACCCAAACAACAATAAAAAGGTGATTTTAAAAAAAGAACAGCAAAAAGTATTAAAAATAACGATAGTTTAAGAGACCTCTGGGACAATATCCAGCATAAATTTGAAGAAATATTAACAGAAAACTTCCCTAACATGGCAAAGGAAGTAGACACATAAGTCCAGGAAGTACAGAGAGTCCCAAACAAGATGAACCCAAAGAGGCCCACTCCAAGACACATCTTAATTAAAATGGCAAAGGTTAAAGATAAAGAGAGAATCTTAAAAGCGGCAAAAGACGGTTGCCTACGAGGGAATGCCCATAAGACTCAGCTGATCTTTTAACATTAACTTTGCAGGCCAGGCGAGATTGGTATAAAATATTCAAAGTAATCAAAAAAAAAAAAAAAAAGGAACCTACAATCAAGAGTACCCAGTAATTTAATTTAAAATTGAATGAGAGCTAAAGAGCTTCCCAGATAAGAAAAAGATAAAGGAGGTCATCACCGCCAAACCACTATTACAAGAAATGTTAAAGAGACTTAAGAAAAAGGAGGATAAAAAAAGAAATCTAAATATGAATAATAAAATGGCAGTAACTATGTACCTATCAATAATCACTTCAAATATAAATAGATTAAGTGTTCCAACCAAACGACAGAGCGCCTGAGTGGGTAAGAAAACAAGATTCACACACCATCTAAGAGACACCATTTCAGATCGAAAGACATTCAGAGACTAAAGCAAAAGGATGGAAAAAGGTATTTCATGCAAATGGAAACAAAAAAGCTGGAGTAGCACTACTTCTATCAGACAAATAGACTTTAAAACAAAGGCTATAGTAAGAGACAAAGAGGGACATGATATGACGACAAAGGGAGCAAAGCAACCCGACGATACAACCCTTGTAAACATTTGTACAACCAACACAGAAGCGCATGAATGCATAAAGAAAGTACTGATGGCCATAGAGGGAGAGACTGAGAGGAACACAGTGGGGGACGTCAGTTCCCCGCTGACATCAGTAGACAGATCTTCCAGGTAGAAAATCAAGAAGGAAACAGCAGTCTTAAACGACCCACTAGATCAGATGGATTTAATCAATATCTTTGAGCACTGCACCCCAAAGCAGCAGAATATACATTCTTTTCAGGTGCACATGGAACATTTTTCAGGACAGACCACATGTTAGGCCAGGAAAAAAAGTCTCAATAAATTTAACAAGATTAAAATCATACCAAGCCTCTTCTCCAACCACAATGGTATGAAACAAAACCAATTGAGAAAACACACAAACACACGGAGGCTGCACAACACGCTACTGAACAACGGACAGGTCAACAATGACTCAAGGAGAAATCAAAAGATACCTTCGACAAATGAAAACGCAGTGACCAAAATCTGTGGGGCACAGCAAAAGGAGTTCTAAGATGGAAATTTATGGCATCACAGGCCTATCTCAATAAACAAGCAAAACCTCAAATTAACAATCTAACATTATACCTAAAGGAACTAGAAAATAACAAATTCCAAAGTGAGTCAAATGAAGGAAATAAAAAAGATCAGAATAAAAATAAACAAAATGGAGTCTAAAACACAATACAAAGATTATGAAACAAGAGCTGGTTTTTTGAAAGCAAAAAAAATTTGATAAACTTTTAATAGATTCATCAAGAAAAATGAGAGAGCTTTCCCCAGCTGCCAGTAACGTGCTTGGTCCTGAGGAAGCTAAGCTCACGTTGGATGACACCTGCACTTCATCAGGCAACAGCACAGTGCCTGGCGGTGCTCACCCCGCACTTGCCCACACTGCGGCCTCCATCTCCATCTCAGAGCTCACCTGCATCTACCCGGCCCTCACCCTGCACGATGAAGAGATAACAGTCACAGAGGATATGATCACTGCCCGCATTAAAAGCAGTCGGTGCAAATGCTGAACCTTTCTGACCAGGCTCGTTTGCAAAGGTTCTGGCCAATGTCAACATCAGGAGCCTCATCTGCAGTGTAGGGGCTGATGGGCCTGCCACAGGGGAAGGCGCTGCACCAGGAGGAGCTCCTGCCCCCTCCACCACTGCTGCCCCAGCTGAGAAGAAAGTGGAAGCAAAGAAAGTATCTGAGGAATCTGTTGAAGACAGTGCTTTGGTCTTCCTGACTAAACCTCTTTCCTAACATGTTCAATAAAAAGCTGAACTCCACTAAAGACAGACAGAGAGAACCCAAATAAATAAAATCAGAAATGAAAGAGGAGAGAGGTAATACCACCACAGAAATAGAAAGGAATGTAAGAAAATACTACAAACAGCTATATGTCAACAAACTGGACAAGCCGAAAGAAATGGATAAATTTCTAGACACATACAGTCTTCCAAGACTGAATCAAGAAGAAACAGAAAATCTGAACAGACCAATTACTACCAACAAAAGTCAAATCAGTAATCAGAAACTCCCAACAAACAAAAGCCCTGGAATGGATGGCTTCCAGGTGAATTTTAGCGATCACTCAAAGAAGAATTAACACCTATCTTCAAACTATTCTAAAAAATTCAAGAGGAGGAAAGGCCTCCAAATTCATTCTACAAGGCCGGCATTACTCTGATTCCGAAACCAGACAAAGACATTACAAAGAAAAAATACATAGGCCAATAACCTAATGGACATAGATGGAAAAATCTTCAATAAAATATTAGGAAATGGAATTCAGCAATACATTAAAAGATCCTGCACTATTGTAAGGTGCAACTTATTCCTGGGATACAAGGTCGGTACAGTTATCTGCAAATCAGTTAACGTGATACACCACATAAACAAAGAATAAAAATTATACAATTATATCACAGGAGAAAAAACACGACAAAATCTAGCACCCATTTATGATAAAAACTCTCAGTAAAGAGGGAATAGAGGGAACATACCTAAATATAATAAAAGCCATATGTGACAAACCCACAGCTAACATCAAGCTCAACTCATATTAAAAGTGTTTCCCTTAAGATCAGGAACAGGACAGGGATGTCTGCTTTCACCTCTTATTCAAGATAGTACTGGAAGTCCTAGCCACGGCAATCAGACAAGAAGAAGAAATAAAAGACATTAAAATTGGAAAGGAAGAAGTAAAACTGTCATTATTTGCAGATGAGATTATATTATACATAAAGAATACTAATGATTCCACCAAAAAACTACTAGAACTGATAAATGAATTCAGTAAAGTAGCAGCATACAAAATTCATTATTTCAAAATCAGTTGCATTTTTATACACTAATAATGAATTACCAGAAATAGAAATTAAGAAAACAATCCCATTTACAATTTGCGTTAAAAAAATAGGTAGGAATAAATTTAATCAAGGAGGTAAAAGACAGGTACTCAGAAAGTTACAAGACATGGAAGAAGTTACAAATAAATGAAAATACATACCATGCTCATGGATAGGAAAAATTAACATTTTAAAATATCCGAGATCTGTGCAGATCCCAGCAGATCCAGACACCTTCATCACCCCGCCATGGAAACCTCAGCGCACAAGCAGCAGCAGCAGCAGCAGTCCTTAGCATCCAAGGTCAGGAACCTGCCCTGGTAGGAGCAGGCCCAGCTGCTGTGAGTGCTGCCACAGGGAAGGGGGTCGGCTGGGTGGACAGGCCCCAGCCGGTCCTCACCCTGCCTGCCCCCAGACCTGCAGCCGAGCCAAGCCACAGAAGGTTGAAAAATACCAGCCACAGACATTGAGTGGCCTTGTTTCTCATCAGGACATTTTAAGTACCGTTCAAAAATTTACCAGTGAAGATGGACTGCCCCACCTGCTTCTCTATGGTCCAGGGACAGGAAAGACATCTACCATTTTAGCCTGTGGGGAAGAGCTGGACAAAGAATTCAGCTCCATGGCCTTAGAGCTGAATGCTTCAGACGACCCAGGAATAGATACTATTTGGGGACTAATCCTGAGCTTTGCTAGCATAAGGACAATATTTAAGAAAGGCTTTAAACTAGTGATACTGGATGAAGCTGATGCCTTGACTCAAGACACCCAGAATGCCTTGAGAAGAGTGATTGAGAAATTTACTGAAAATACCAGATTTTGCCTCATCTGTAACCATCTATCAAAGAGCATCCACAACTCCTGAATTCATGGTTCTACACCTGGAATATGTAAAGAGAAAGTCGATATAAGTGAAGACGGAATGAAAGCACTTCTGACTCTTTCCCAAGGAGATATGTGAGGGGCTCTGAACACTTTGCAGAGCACCACTACGGCCTTTGGGAAAGTGAGAGGAGACCACACCTGCGTGGGACACCTGCTCAAGTCAGACATCACCAACATTTTGGACTTGATGTCGAACCCAGCCTTCACCACAGCCTACAGAAATATCATGGAGTTGGAAACGCTGAAGGCGCTGGCATTACATGATACCCTGACAGAGACCTGTTTGTGCACAGACTTTCCATCATCAGTCTGAATACATTTATTGACCAAAACGGCAGAAACTGAGAACAGACTTTCTGGTGGCACCAATGAGAAGATTCAGCTGAGTTCCCTCATCGCAGCCTTTCAAGTCACCAGAGACCTGATTGTCACAGAAGCCCAGATGCTGACTGAGGACTACTTGCTGCAATTTTGAGGTCCAGTAGTAACTAGAGAACAGGGGATGTGGTTACAGGATGGACTGCCATTTGGGGTCAGGTGATGAAGCCGCAATCACCCCAAGTCTTGGAAAATTCTTGTTGCATGCATGGGTGAGCAGACGTATAAAAAGTACCTTGTTTGTGGCTGCCTGGAGCAGAGATGTACAAAACAATTTTAACGTAGAGCTATCTTACTGCACAGCCCACCTGTGTTTATAGGGGAAAAAAGCAAACACCTTTATTTCAGCCTTCAGGCTTTTACCCTTCAGTTGCTTGGATAACAGGAAGTTAGCTACCTCACTTCAGTTCTGACGCTAACTTTCAAATCTATGTCCCCCATGTCTTCCAACTCAAGATAAACAGAACATTACCAAAATCAAGTATAATCTGTGACTGTCCATGCATCTACTTTTAGGGTAGATGTTAACAGATTTCTGGCCAAAACTATTATACTCGTAAAATGGACTCAATTCTCTTATTTTAAAAACTGGGCTTTATTTCTCCTCTTGAAGTAGAGGAGTTACCAGCAGGTTCCTAATTGTGGGTAGACACTAAACTTTCAATTTATGCCACTAGGGGCCAGAGGTTGTAAACACCCATGTGTATTTCAATGCAGGGAGGGCACGTGAGAGTAAGCCTGACTTGAAACCTGTGCTGCCAGAGGGATTAGGCCATGTGTACAAATGTAGCATTTTACAGCAGCCATGCTGCATTTATATCATTCTTCATAATGGAAGTAAAGCAGCTTTGCTAAAAAATAAAACTTAAATAAATTAAAAAATAAAATATCCCTCCTACCCAAAGCACTCTGTAGATTCATTGTAATCACCATAAAAATACTAATACTATTTTTACAGAACTAGAATAAATAATTTTAAAATTTACATGGAACCACAAAGGACCCTGAATAGCTATAGCAATCTTGAGAAAAAAGAACAAAATTGGAGGAATCACACTACCTTATATCAAACTATAGTACAAGGCCATAGTCATCAAAACAGCATGGTATTGGCATAAAAACAGACGCACAGAACAATGGAACAGAAAGCCTAGAAATAAACTCAGACCTATAAGGTCAATTTGTCTATGACAAAGGTGGCAAGAATATATAATAGGGTAAAGACAGTCTATTCAATCTAAAAAGTGTTAGGAAAACTGAACAGATACATGCAAAACAAAAAAAATAGACCATATTCTTCCACCATACACAAGAATAAACTCAAAATGGATTAAAGACTTAAATGTAATACCTCATACCATAAAACTTCTAGAAGAAAACACAGGCAGTAAAATCTGACACAGCTCTTAGTAATAATTTTTCTCATTTCCTCAGACAAGGGAAACAAAAGAAAAAATAAACAAATGAGACTACATCAAAATTAAAAGTTTTTGACAGCAAAGGAAACCATCATCAAAATGAAAACAACCTACTGAATGGGAAAAGATATTTCCCAATGATACATATCAAATTTGATAAAGCAACACCAAAAACCAGACATCCAATTAAAAAATGGACAGAAGACCTGAACACACACAACGGACACATGAAAAGATGCTCTGTGTCACTAATCATCAGAGAAATGCAAATTAAAACCACAAGATATTATCACCTCACACCTGTTAGAACAGCTCATCAATAAATCAACAAAACAAGTGTTGGTGAGGATGTGGAGAAAATGGAAACTTCATGCACTGTGGGGCAGACTGCAAATTAGTTCAGCCACTATGGAAAACACTGTGGAGATTCCCCCAAACATTAAAAATAGAATGAGCTTATATCCAGCAATTCCACTTCTGGGAATATATCTGAAGAAATCCAAACCACTCATTTGAAGAGATATATGCACCCCTATGTTCACCGCAACATTATTTACAATAGCCAAGGTATGAAAGCAACCCACGTGCCCATCAGTAGATGAATAAAGACATGTTTATATATATATATATATATATATACACACACACACACACACACACAATGGAATATTACTCAGCTATAAAAAGAATGAAATTTTTACCATTTGTGACAACATAAATGGACCTAGAGAGTATTATGCTAAGTGAAGTCAGAGAATGTCGAATACCTTACGATTTCATTTACATGTGGAATCTAAAGAAAAAAATAAATGTACAAACAAAACAGAAACAGACTCATAGGTGCAGGGAATAAACTGAGGGTTGCCAGATAGGAGGGGGTGGAGGATGGGTAAGAAAGGTGATGAAGTAAAATGTTACAAAATAGTCATGGGATAGAAAGTACAGCATAAGGAATATAGTTAACAATATTGCGATAACTGTACATGGTGCCAGGTGGGTACTAAAGCGATCAGGGGACCACTCTGTACGTTGCATAATTATATATCCACTACACAGCAAATCTAAAACAAATAGTTTGAGACTTCCAACCAAGATGGAGGCGTAGGTGGACATACTGTGCCTCCTCTCACAAACAAAATTAAGGACAACAAATATTTAGAAACAAGAAAACAACCAGAACTGATAAAAAAAAAATTGAACTGTACGGAAGTCCAACAACCATTCATCCTGAGCGGTAAGAGGGGTGGAGTCGCAGCAGGAAAAAGTGGAGGTGCTGACCAGGACACGCAAGCAGCAGTGGCTGGCAGTTCCCAGGTGCACAGGCGGTGGCTGGCGGACCCCGGGCACAGGGGGGCAACTGTGCAGACCCAGTGAGACCGCACAAGGTGGCTGGCTGACCAGGTGGTCCCACATTCACGCTCGCAGACGGTCCAGGCAGAGGGGAAGTGGCGGAAGGAAATGAATCCAAAAGAGAGCGGAGCAGGCGCCATTGTTCCCTCTCGGACCCCGCCCCCACGTACAGCGTCACTACCCAGCGACTGGGCTGCCCCACCCCTCATACGTAACAGCTGAGACCAGACCCCCCCCTCCCCCGCTCAAAAAAGGCTCAAACCGGAGAATAAATGAAAGCCTCAGAGCTAATTCCTCTAAGCAACAAAGAGAGAGCCAACCGCCTTGGCTGGTGTGGCTCAGTGGCTTGAGTACCAGACTATGAAGCAGAGGGTTGCTGGTTCGATTCCCAGTCAGGGCACATGCCTCAGTTGCAGGCCAGGTTCCCTGGTGCAGGGAGCAGAAGAGGCAACCACACATTGATGTTTCTGTCCCTTCCCCTCTGTCTAAAAATAAATAAAAATCTTGAAAAAGAGAGATAGCCAACCTATCAGATGCACAGTTCAAAGCCCTGGTGATCAGGATGCTCACAGAATTGGTTGATTTTGCCCACAAATTAGATGAAAAAATGAAGGCTACAATAAGTGAAATGAAGGAAAACTCACAGGGAACCAATAGAGATGGAAGGAAAACTGGGACTCAAATCAATGGAGTGGACCAGAAGGAAGAAACAACCAAGAAGAAAGGAAGGAAGACCAAGGATTCAAAAAAATGAGGAGAGGCTTAGGAACCTCCAGGACATCATTAAACGTTCCAACATCTGAATGATAGGGGTACCAGAAGGGGAAAAGGAAGAACAACAAGTGGAAAACTTATTTGAACAAATAATAAAGGAAAACTTCCCCAATCTGGCAGAGGAAATAACTTCCAGGACGTCCAGGAAGCTCAGAGAGTCCCAAAGAAGTTGGACCCAAGGAGGAACATGCCAAGGCACATCATAACTACATTAGCCAAGATTCAAATGAAGGAGAGAATTCTAAAAGCAAGGGATAAGGGGACAGTCACCTACAAAGGAGTTCCCATCAGACTGTCAGCTGATTTCTCAAAAGAGACCTTACAGGCAAGAAGGGGCTGGAAAGAAGTGTTTGAAGTCTTGAAAGGCAAGGACCTACATCCAAGATTGCTCTACCCAGCAAAGCTTTCATTTAGAATGGAAGGGAAGATAAAGTGTTTCTCAGATAAGGTCGAGTTCAAGGAGTTCATCATCACCAAGCCCTTATTATATGAAATGTTAAAGGGACTTATCTAAGAAAAAGATAAAAAATAGGACAGTGAAAAGACAGCAAACTCACAGCTATTAACCACACCTAGAACAAAAGCAAACTAAGCAAACACCTAGAATAGGAATAGAACCACAGAATGGAGATCATATGGAGGGTTAGCAACAGGGGAGTGGGAGGAGGAGAGAGGGGGAAAAGGTACAGAGAATAAGTAGCATAGACAGTGGGTAGAAAATAGACAGGGGGAGGGCAAGAATAGCGTGGGAAATGTAGAAGCTAAAGAACTTATGACACATGGACATGAACTAAAGGGGGAGAATGTGGGTGGGAGGGGGTGTGCAGGGTGGAGGGGAATGATGGAGGAGAAATGGGATAACTGTAATAGCATAATAAAATATATTTTTAAAAAGATAAAAAATAAAACAGTTTAAAAGCAAGAAACAAAGGGACAACTAGAGGGACAAAATTAAGAAATATTATATGACTGTCAGGGAAAAAAAACAAACTAAGTCATTTAATTATTGCATTCTGACTCCAGGCTCCTCCTTATTGAGAAAACAAAGTACTATTTTTTTTTTTTTAAAGGGTACACATTAGAAGAAGTGTTTAAGGCTAACTCTTTTTATTTTTAAAGACTTCTTTATTTTTTTAAGGTTTATTTGATTTGATTTATTTTTAGAGAAAGGGGGAAGCAGAAAGAGACAGAAACATCAATGTGTGGTTGCCTCTCACATGGCTCCCACAACCCAGGCATGTGCCCTGGCTGGGAATCAAACTGGCGACCCTTTGGTTCGCAGCCTGCACTCAATCCACTGAGCTACACCAGCCAGGGCAAGGCTAACTCTTAAAAACTAAAATTGCTGCCCTGCCTGGGCAGCTAGCTCAGTTGGTTAGAGCATCATCCCAATACACCAAGGTTACAGGTTAGATCCCTGGTCAGGGCAAATACAAGAAGCAACCAATGAATGCACAAATAAGTGGAATGTCAAAATTGATGTTTTTCCCTCCCCTTCCTGTCTCTAAAACAATTGCTAAAGATGGAATGTTTTACTAAAACAAAAAATTAAAAAAAAAACAACCCTGAATGAAATTAGGAAGTGGCCAAGCTTTAAAAAAGCAAGTTCTCCTCTTTCCTGATGGCTAAGCTGTACTTCTGTCCAAAAGCCAAGATGACCGCCTAAGATCCTTTCAGAAGTAAGATTCTGTGATTCTATTGGAAAATGTCTCCTATTGTAGATCAGCATTTCTCTAACTGCGTCTATTAGATGATAATCAATATTCTGTGAGGATTCCATTTTCAAACAAGTTTGAGAACTCTAAGTTAGTTTGTCCTTATTGTTGGTTTGCTTGTAATCTACCAAAGCTCTGCAAAAGGGGGATAGGGTTATGACTGTGAGGTTTCCCAAATTCATTTGGTGCAGAATCTTTCTGTGGGAAGCGGTTTGGAGCCCCATCTCTGAGCAACACCTAGTGCCATATTTAGGGGCACTTGTGCTCCACAGAGCACACCCTGGGAAACATCACTGCAGGCTATGTCTCATACACGCGGGCTGTCGTCTAGTCTGCTCTATACAAGGGATGACTGACACATTAAAAAATATTGGGAGAGAATATGTTTTTTACTTTGAACCAAGAATTTCTTGAACTAGACAAAAAAAGCATTACATTGGAAAGACTGATCAATCTACATTAAAATGAACTATTCATTAAATGATTATCAGATACATTGAATGAACTGAGAGATATTAGTAACACATAAAAGTGACAAAAGATTAGTATGGTAGGCCACCTCCAAGATGGACCCCACCACCTGGCGTTCACACCCTGGTGCTGTCCCACACTGTACAGGTCGGTCTGCATCATAAATCACATAGAACAAATAAGTAATGTATGAACAAGTAATGCCGTTACTGAGTAAGTACTGGTATGCTGTCTTAGGTCAGATTAGTAAAAGGCTACAGCTTCTGTCTTGAGTTTTTTTCTCTCTTGAAGCGCTCACGGGGGGAAGCAAGACGCCATGCTGTAAGCATCCCTATGAAGAGGTACTCATGGCAAGAAACAGGTCTGCCAGCAATAATGTAAATGATCTTGGAAGGGACTCTAAAGCCTCAAAGCCTTGAGATGACTGTGATTCTGGCCAACATCTTGACTGCATCTCCTGAAACTCTAAGCCAGAATCACCAGCTATGTTACACAGCAAGAGATAATACAATTAGCACCCTTAATATGTAGAGAACCATGCATGAATACGGAAAGATAACCAACCAAACGAAAAAAATGGACAAATGTTACAAACAGGCTTTTCACAGAAAACACAAAAGGTATACATGAATAGATGTTCAACTTCATCAATAATCAGAGAAAAGCAAATTAAGACCATGTGGAAATGCTGTTTTAAATCTCCCAAACTGACAGAAATTGAAGTTTCACTCCTAAGTGTTGGCCAGGAAACACAGGAGCGTAGGTAGCCTTTACACACAACCTGTGGGTGTGCAAAAATGCTACAATTACTCTGGCTGGAAAATGCGGCATTATCTTTTAAAGCTGGATTGAAACATACCCCACAACCCAGCAACCCCACCCCTAGGCAGGTCTCAGAGAAACTCTCGTGTCCACAGACACTCACACGGATGCGCAGGGTCTTCCTGTTGAAACAGCTGACCCTTGAGCGACACAGAGGTGAGGAGCACATACCTCCCGTGCAGTCCAAATTCACATATAATTTTTGGCTCCTCCTAAGTTTAATTACTAATAACCTGCTACTGACTGGAAGCCTTTACTGGTAACATAAACCACAGAAAGAATGTTATGAAAATCATGAGAAAATACATTTACAGTACTGTACTACATTTATCAATAACTAAGTTTACATCATGCTTACGAGATGTGCATCAACAGTCTTATATGGTAAAAACACTGTAGATGGTATAATTATTACTAACACTAGAAATCAAAAATGAAAAGATAATGTGAAAAAGAAATTCATATTTATTTGCAGGTATAGCAACTCATGCACTGATAATGAAGCAGCAGCAATACGGTTGCTTTATGGTAGTCTAGTGTAATTCACGGGAGGGCTTCATGGTAGCCTAGCCTATACACTAATGAATGAATCACTATAAAGCTTTTATGGTATACAGTATTGGTCATGTTCATAATACAGTATTGGAAATTGTTACTTAAAAAAAAAAAAACACCCGTGATGGTAGGCTAACGTGCACTACCTCCAATTAGAAGACAGGCACACCGTAACCTAATTCTTTGAAAGCAAACTTATAAAGCAGGGAGAAAACTAATACATTATTAATTCTATATTAAATATTACTCACCTTATGCATATGTTAAGCTACCACTTCCATAAATGTATTGCACATGACGTTCTACACAATGAATACTTAAGCGATCTGACACCAAAACATCTCATCAGTTCTTGCCATGGAGTTATTGGATTATTACGTGAAGACACACACACAAACAAAACACCTAAGTTTACTGACTCTACAGCATGGTGATTATTCACCATTCATTCAGTGGAAGTGGATCAGCATAAAGGTTTTCATCGTCATCGTCATCGTCTCCACACTGAGTGGGCTGAGGAGGAAGAGGCGGGTCTTGCTGCCTCAGGGGTGCAGAGGAGGAAGACATGCAGGAGGCGGGAGGAGGCAGGAGAGGCAGGCACACTCGGTGTAACTTTATGGGAATATACTGTAATTTGTCTTTTTTTGCTTTTTCATTTCTCTGATAACATTTCTACATAGTACAAATCCTTTTTCTGTTTGCTTTAGCTTGTCTATATCATAGAAGGGTCCATGTCGTCAGAGAAGTCCAAAGTAGTCTTGAATAATTAGAACCCTTCTTCCAAACTGCCTAATGTCAAGTTGTTTCCTGGCACCGCTTCTTCTGCCTCCTCCCTCCACATCTGGTGTTGGATGGGAAGCACTCATCTTCTGTTCATTCCTCCGGTGTGGCATCATCAGCTCTTGAATTTCTCCCAGATCTTCATCTTGAAACCCTTCACACACACACACACACACACACGCACGCGCGCGCGCACACACACACACACACACACACTCACCTTTTTTAGTTACTGTTTTGCCATATCCACTATCTTTCATGATTTCCTTAGTTGGCTCTGTCATAATTCCTGTGAAGTCGTGCACATCTGGACAGTTTTCTCCATCAAGGATTTGTTTCAGGCTGATGGCTTTCCTAGCTTTTTCTGGAATTATGATGGCATCTTCAGTGGTGTAATCCTTCCCACTTTCACGATGTTCTACCGGTTCTCTTCTGTAGTGCTGACACTCTTTTCTGGAGTACCATGGGTAATGAACCTTAAAGGTCCTCATGACTCCCTATCTTGAGGCTGAATAAAGACATTGCTTGGGTCAAGCAGAGCACTCGGACATCTTTGGCGTTGAATTCATAAAATTCTGGTTAGTCAGGAGCACTGTCCAATATCAAAAGAACTTTAAAAGGCAGTCCCTTATTGGGAAGGCACTTCCTGACTTCAGGGACAAAGTACTGATGGAACCAATCCAGAAAAAGGGTTCTCGTTGTTCAGGTCTTATTGTTTACAACCAAAAGACTGGACTGGCAGCTGGTGTTTATCTTTTCCCTTCAAGGCTCAGAGGTCCCCAGCTTAGAGATAAGAGCAGTTCTGATTATGAAACAGACTGCATTTGCACAAAACGGTAGTGTTAGCCTATCCCTTCCTACCTTAGACCTTGGAGCTTGCTTCTCCTACTTACTAATAATAAAATCCCTTTGTGTCTCCACCCCCCCCCCCCCCGCCCCCGCCCGCCAGAATAGGGCACTTTCATCTGCATTAAAAACCTGTTCAGGCAGATAGTCTTTCTCCTTAATTACTTTCTTAATGGCGTCTGGGAACTTTGCTCCCTGTTCATCAGCAGAAGCTGCTTCTTCTGTTACCTTGATGTTTTTGAAAGTCAAGCCTCTTTCTAAAATAATCAAACCATCGTTTGCTGGCATTAACTTCTTCAGCCTTAGTTCCATCACCCTCCTTTCGCATCAAGTTGCCATATAATAACTTCGTTTTTTCTCAAATAATACTAAAGTCCAAGCAGCTTGGTCTGCCCAGGTGAGGGGAAAAGTATACTCGTGGAGGTGGACTGGACAACTTCGATACTCCCATCTGGAGACCAGCCAAGGGAAGAGGGTAGAGAACACAGCAGGAGTTGTGCCGTCACTTGCTGAAGAGCACACTCTGCTGAGTATTAGAACAGTCTTGGTAGGATCCTTCTCCTCACATCTCTTCAACATACAAGACAGACCACCCTCGACCACAGAGTAAGTTGCCAAATAAAACAAAACTTTAAAAGCAGCTAAAGGGCCATTACTACACAAGGGGCTACGTCCCCAAACACCTATGTCTACCCACACCCTCTTCCAGCAACCCTTAGTACAGGATAAGGCATTTATTTGGAGGAACAGGGGTTCCCCTCAGCTTGGTTACCCAGGTCCCTCTTCAATTCAAGGGCTTACAAAACCAGAAAAGATCACCGAACCTGAAATACTAGCTAATCTATAGTTAAGCCCTTCAGCTTTTGTCCTCAGTGCTCAAACAAGAAACGCATCGCAGGCTGTCACATGTGGTTTGAGATAAACCATATGTATAAGAACTTATACAATTAACCAGTTTTACTACTTTCTGTAATTACCATTTACCAACCAGCATGGAAATATTTCAATATTTAACATTACCTATGGTTGTATCACTGCGCACGGCTGAATATCAGCCCTGCTCATACAGAGTATGGCACAATCGTTACAGAGCTCAAAAACATAGTAAGTTAATCAGGTTTAGGAAAAAAATACCCATGTGGAAAAACTGAGAAAAACAAAACAATAAAGATAAAATCCAGGATTAATGGTTATCCTTGAAGGAGGAGATGGTAATTTTCTTAAGTTGGGTGATAGATTTACTTTATTATGGTGCATAACATATATATACACTTATTTTCCACAAAAAGTTCTCAGGGTTGACATTGTGGGTTTACCAAATCAGCTTATTGCAACTTCCTATTCTCTACAATGAAATCACCATCTTACTCACAAAAATGAGCAAGAAATCATGTCAAATGCTAAAATTGTGCTGAAATCAAGACAATTATGCCTGTAGTTTCTTGATTGTATCTAAAGAAAGAACTGAGACCAATCTTAGGTTACTTATTCTTAGGACCTACGTCCATTACATTTTTCCATTACATTTTCTCCTAAATGCTGACAAACTTATCTAGTACTCTTAAGAGCTACTGAATTTACCTGAATTTACTCTTCAACCCCCAATCTTCTGGCATCTCTTATACTCGTTACAGTTTCTTAGGTTACTAACAGTGATTATACTTAGAAATATATTTGATTTCAGGTATATGACCTTACTGAAATAGGCTTGGTGTTTATCATTTTTCACCTAAACTAATACCTTCTTCACAAAGAAAATCTATCCTTTTCAACAAATCCAAAGATATCTTTGCTTTCATTAATATTATTGTGAGGATGTTATCTTTCCTCAACAAACAGGATTTGACTTCCCTGATCTTAGTTCAGATAGTAAAAGCCCTTTAGTTTGTTGACACTGTTTTCCTGCTGTTTTGTGTGTGTCCCCCCTTCTAGCTTGGCAGGGATCTCCAAATTTCCATTTCAACAGTCACAATCCCTCATTGTTCAGGATCAAGTAGCTGCTCATAGTTTTATACAAGCCCTTTTAAAAAGATGAATCTTCTGAAATTAAGACTTGCTAAAATGACAGATAGGATATGATTTACGACAAACAGAAGACAAGGGTGCTCCTTCTAACTGATTAGCAATTCAGGCGGAAGCGCAGGAAGGGCCGCCTAGTGTGGGACTAGATCCAGCTCCGTGGTACCCGGAGAGTTCTTACAGACGCAGGGGATCAGGTAGTGCAAAAGGGAAGTCTGTGCAATGCAGCTACTGTAGAGCAAAGGTTTGAAAATCCTAAAATCCAAATTATTACACTCAACTTATAGTCACAGTAAAGAAATACTAATTTTTTTCCTTCAGGAAAGCTTGAATGCAACTAAAAACTAGAATAAAATTTCCAGAACTGCTTTTCACAAAAGATTGCTCAAAACAGATGCTTATGTAACCTGCCATCTACTTTATATTATCTGGAATTTAGCACGTTCAGGAACAAAATCTTTAGTTTACAAAGCAATAAGAGATAACACACTATATAACTTAACTGACCATGAAAAGATTGTTTTATTCCATGAAAATATTCTCACCAGAGAACACTATCTTAAACAAAGCATTTACCATCAAGAAATCAACATGTGCACAAAGAGTAGAAATTACTGAAAAAACCTGAAGTTTTTTTTGACAATTCACATGTTTAAAATTTAAGAATGATATAAGAATGATTTAAACTGTGCAAGTACAAATGTCCTTCCTATTGTAACAACCCATATACAGGCGCACTATTCCACATGAAGGAACTTGCCTCCTACGGAAGCAAATCCTGCTTTTAGAAAAACAAACAGTAGCTTGAAAAGAACAGTTAGTCCTTACAAGAAAACCTTAAACTTTGCCCTCTGTGGCTGCTAGCCAAAAAAACACAAGCACTTCAGGCTTTGTACAGAAGACAAACACAGCCAGATCGCATTTCCTCCTCATTGCTACCCTTTAAAATACAAATAGCACTAGGATTTAAAACTACTTTATGTAGTCTGTCAGTATTGAATAATGTCACATTATATAAATAACCCTGTAACAAGATTCAAAATCTAAACTTTATAGTTTACTAGCCTCAAAAGTAATACACTACATGTCAGCTGTGTACAAGGGCGTACTTGATCTTATGAAGGCATTAACTTTCACACAATTGTCATTTAGCTTTAGTATAACTGGTAGTACGATTCAAATAACACCGGGCAAAAGTTATTAAAGCAGTCACACAGCTTCTAAAATATTGCTTAAAATCCAACAATACACAGACCATTTCACATTCTTTCTTCCCTCAAAATAGTAAAGAACCACATTAATGAAGTTTCCATTGTTAGAAATAACCCCCCGCCCCCACTCATTTCTCTATTAAACACCACTAAGAAATCAGTTAAGATACAAGTCATTAACAGAAGCACAAATTCGAGGCAGGACAACAGGAGCAATAGGGCACTAACGACAATTATATTTACAAGTATAAACATACAGAAATTTCCATTTTACAAGTAAAAGTGCACATAAATCATTACAAAATTTCACTAACTTTTATCTGGTTCAAACAAAATCATCACTTGGAAACAGACAATCACCGTAATAATCAAATGAGAACATGGTAACCCCAAATTAAAAGCCCATGGGGGGTCTATAAAACATCTCATAAAAACACTGAGTGAAGTCAAACGGACTCGAACGTGTCTTTAGTCTGATGCGTAAATGTGAAGATGCACCATCAAACGTGGTAGAGCTCTAAAAGCCACGTACCGAGGCTACATCGGCAGCTGCAGCAGCCCTGCAGAGTTAAAAGAGGTCACACTGAGCTGACACACAAGCCCTTTGTGGGATACTGTAGTGGTAGTGTTGGCAATCAACAGATTTAGGCACTCTAGTTTAAGGCAGCATTTGAATGGAAGCAGCTGACTTCTGACAACAGTCCTTTGTCTTGAGGTGGTGAGTTATCTTCTGTGTTTATTATGCCAGGATTTCAGTGCTGACTATAGATTCTTCCCAGACTGAGGTGCTGAAGATGTATCATGCTTCAAAGAGTTCTTTCAACTGGGCTGTAGGCTAGAGCAGAGATGTTTTCTTTTTCTTATCATAAATACTTCAGGTTCACAAACTACTTCTTCGTAATGCCAAAACTGGAATGTTTTGCAGTGGAGAAGTTATAGCAGCATACACAAATACTAGGATGGAAACATTAGTGCTGGAGATGTTTGACAAAGTGATTTGCACTACAAATGTGAGACAAACTAAAGCTTTGACAAGAACAAGGGCTTATAACAACATGCCTGAAAAATCTAGCCCAATCACTCTACACATGCGACAGGATGTTAAGCAAACACAGAAGTGGCGCAGGCAGACACTGACAAATGACGAGGGCTCTAAGAGACAACGGACCTAAAAGCCAATTAAAACAGAGCTGGGACAGAGATGGTCCTGGTGCGACAGCCAAATGAAGACAAATTTAATGACAGCTCTGCATTCTTTCTGATATGGACATCAGTAAAAAAAAATGGGAACATGTTAGCCATTGCTGCTCCCCGCCCTGCTTCATGTGAATAATTGTGAATGAGGAATTTAAGGACTCACAATGATTTTTTAAAACAATGTATGGAAATGCTAATGAAGTTAGTAAAAAAATAACGACGTCTGCATGCACTCATGCAACTTGCTTCTCTCACTCTCTCTTTGAGCCTGACAACCTAACACCCTCCCCCCGAAAGCAGCTGCATGTAACCTCCTTCAACATCTTGCCCATTTCCTCAGAAACCCTCTTCAGGAACCTGCAGTCCAGGAGGAAAAAGAAAAGAACAATTACTGAAGACCTTTGGTAAGACCAAAAGGGGTGTTCAGTTTAAAGTGTCGGTCCCAAATATCCCTAAGCTCATTTTATAGTCAGCTACTGAAAACACCAGAAAAATTTAGAACATGAGCAAAATTAAAGACCAGTCTCATAGCTGCTTCCTCGCTTAATTGGAAAAAGGAATCTATCCTAATAATTGATTCAGTTAAAATGAGGAAATGCTCTGAATGGTGGTACCGATGTCCTCCTCCAACCCAGTGAGTCGAAAAAGCTGTTTTTCTTTTCAAGGTAAGATGTGCCGGTACATCTCCGTTCGAGATTTCCTCTCTACCTCAGCTCATCTGAAGTCTATTTTCCTACTGTAACTGCTAAATGCTACATAATCACTAAAGTGATGTTTCTTCCCCAAAGACATTTTCCAAATAAAAATACAAGCATTAGATTAATTTGGAAGGGAGCTTGTACATTACTGACAATTACTAGTAAGCCTGCAAGTATTTTCAGGTCTCGAAAGAAAGCTGTTTTATTCACCTAAGAACCGGACCAGGTTATTTTGTAGGTCTCTTGATTCACCTGCTACTATGATAGATTTTGTGCTAAGTAGTTATTCTCTTCTTTTAGAAAATCAAAGTTATGAATAAGGAGGAAAATGAAAATGATTATATTCTTATTTTATCCAATTGGCCAACTATTACGACTTGTCTTCTTGGAGACTATAGCTAAACCCGAACTCCTGTACCAAACCGCTCTATTGGGAGTCAGCTTTCCACTGCACTTCAGAGCAGTTTCACTTATTTAAATTCACTACAGTCACTGTGTTTTCTGAAGCCAAGTGTGTGTATGTGTGTGTGTTGAGGGGAGCTTTTATTTATGGATTCCTGCCCAAGGTCAAATTCTATGATTTATAAGGCAGAAAAACACAAATCCTTCACACAGACTCAAGCAGGACATAAAGCAAAAGGCACCGATTAAGCTTCACACCAACATCACTCAAATGGTAAAGCGTCAACGAGAACAGTTTCTGGTGGTAATATTCACATCTTTAAGATCGAGCCTACATTCAGCTCACATAGTGAACAATAAATCTTTGATGCCTTTAAGTTTTCTTATGTTTTCCCACCCGTTGAATGTGTTTTCGTTTTGTTATCATTCCTAGTCACACATATCACAAAGCTGCCTGGTTAGTTTAGATGTAAGTTACTGCACCTTTACTGTTTTTCTCTAGAGTTACATCTATGTATGATGTAGGAACGTAGCCTTCTTCGCCATTCTGTCTCCGAGCTCTTGTCCATCCATCACCTTTGTCCTCCTCAATAATGTAGAGAACTTCGCCTTCTTTCATTGCCAGAGTACCTTCATTATGTCCTAGATGAGAGTTTTCACAGTATAAGCATAATTTAAGCACAGTAATAATTTCAAGTAAGTTACAAATACAATTCACACAACATGATGAAACTTACTAGATTTCAATGTACCTAGGACTACTGACTCCCATTAGCAACATCTCTTTGACACTTTGTAGTCTATCCAACACCTCCTTACATACTATCTCATTTGAACTGCACAATAACCCTGTGGGGCTGGCATTAGTATCGCCCCCATGTAACAGATGAAGTACGAGCCACAGTGATATTGTATGATTTGCAAGGGTACTCTAACTCCTATTTTGCTACTTCAGCAAACTTGAGTAGTGGTGTTATATAGAAAATTCATGAGATGTGGGTCAGGAAAACAGTAACAAGACAGGGAGAGGGTGGGAGCAGAGCGAAAAAACACAGGCTCAACTTTGGTGATCCTTCCCTATTCTCTAGATTACATTGTGGCACGATCTTATTTCATATTATTTTCTCAAAGTGAGGAGTAACTGAACACTTTACTGAATTTTAAAACCAATACAATGGACAGTGCCTTAAATAGTGTACCATTTTACAATAACTTATTTGTAAAGGTGTTACTGTGCTCCTCTGTGACTTGAAGATTTTTCAGTCTTTTACCCAGAAGAGAGGGAAGGGTGTCTAAAACCTGCAGGAGAGGACCACTGTGACTTCCTCCCTTACACAGTTTGTCACCCCACTATCACAGAGGAAAATGTGGCAGGCTCGCAAGTCACCATATTCTCTCCTTCTCTCACCTGAAAATGTGGCCTACAGAGTCAGGACATAGTGGTGGAAATTCAGGTGTGCCATCTGCCTTGTACCCGTCTCCCACCGTTAGCAAGTGATAAGGAAAAGCGTGAAGTGACACCTACCAGCCTTCTACTTCCTGGGTCAGGCTACATGCGCAAACTGCTTCAACTTTAACGAGTACATGCAGCATTAGTAAGACCTCTGAGGGAAATTCTGTATTAGGATGCTGATAACATAGATAATTTTCTTTCAAATGCATGTATGGAAGGTAAATCTCTGTATTTGTAATACAGTAGAATAAAAATATCCATACTAATGAACCAGGCAGATAACTGTCTGACACTGTATTATTTAGCTGAGAACACTAAACTACGTAACTCTTATATGCAGACTTTAAGGAATCGATTTTATCATATATATTAGAAAAATCATACCATCAAACGGGTAAATAGCTTTGCAGTGTCCAATAGCAGGCAAGGGATCATCGTCTTCAAATTCATCATCAAACTCATTGTGGTGAGCGTGCTGTTCGGGTGGCCCACGAACTTCTTGGTTTGCATCATCAGTGTAACTTCCCTCAGGACTATAAAACAAAATTAACTCTGATCAAGTATCACAAACACGGGAATTTTTTGTATTATCTACAAGTTGATCTCAGGATCAATTCAGAGAATTAAGTATTAATTACATAGCTCATATTAAACCTTTATTTTCTTAACTCTGGCTATGTATGTGTGTTTATTGTTTGTTGAATTTCCTAAATTTAAAATTTAAAGACTACAATGTTCTTGAAACATAGCATTGTGTTAATAAATATGTCTCACTATCACCAGGTCCAGAGAAATTGTCAAAATGCACCGGATGCTTGTTGTTCATCATCCTGGATTCATTACTCCCTATTTTGTTAAGAGGGCCCTAAAATTCCTTACAGGACCTACCCAGATCCATGTTCAGTTAACAGGTTTCAGGTGGAATCTTTCTGTCCTGGCTCCAGAGGGCCTATCTTAGCACAGCACTCATACGGTCAGAGGGAAGAGTTCACAAGTAGGCCTGCAACCCAATCAGATATAAGAGATGCACAGAGACCTTTTCTTGGAACTGTTGAAAGAGAAGTTCCCTTCCTTTTCCACATGACTTGAACCTGGAGAAATATGAGCCTAAAGCTTTGAAAGATTACCATATGAAGCCTTAAAATGAAGCCACTACAGTGGTGGAAGGGAGAGCCATGAGGTGGAGAGAAACTGAGTCCTGAGATACATCATCTGAACTCCTAGATTAAGCTCTCTCTAAAGCCAGCTAATAATATCTCTTTTTAGTTTAAGCCAGTGTGGGTAGAACATTTAATTCTGTCACTAAAAACCCAAAGATTCCTAGTAAAGTTAATTTCCAATTAATTATGTTATCTCTTAAATTAGTAACTTAGAAAATCCCAAAAAGTAGGTAATCCAAAGGCACTATTTTCTTTAAAAGGTTTTAAATCAAAGAAAGAGAAATGTTAATAATTTTTGCTGACAAATCAAATGATTAAGTATGATTTTAATAATGGGGAAATCTACATGATTAGATTAGCAGCATTTTCTGTATGCCTAGAAGATACGTTCTTAAATAACACAAGCAAAACAGAATGAATTATTAAAATCTAGGTGTTAACAAGACCAAGTGTATTTTAGAATATCTCTTGATATACTGAAGATATATACTCTTTCAACAAATGATAATGGAGAAAAGGACGTAATATTTGTTAAGAACATACCACTACCAGGTATTTTACTACTAGGTATTTTATGTACATTACTTCATTATTACTAATAATCCTAAATGAGGGGTATTTTAATCTTTTTTTAATATCTGAGGAAACAGACTCAGAGAACATTAAAAATGAACTTGCTCAAATTATTGTGTCATTTTAAGGAGTAAACCAAGATTTCTCAAAATCTTCTCTAAGGTGAAGTCTAATTTGTTGCACTTTATCATAAAAAAGAAAAAGATATATATATATATATTACAAAGGGGAAAATGCCACAAATGGTGTGGAAACTTAGCAAAATGCCTTTTGGAAGCTCTGGTCCAAACTAACAATACACATTTTTTTTCTTCACAAAACTTTGAGCAAGATGAGTTAAATTTTTCTTTGGCATTAGCTACCGAATTCCATCTACTTTATGGGAGCCTTCCCAGGCCCCAGGAGCCTGGGCCTCCAGACTGTAGCTCCAAGACTTGTCTACACTCCTGCCTCTGTTTCTAAGTGCATGCCGAGCTAGCATTCTGAGCAGCAATCTGAAATTTCATACTTCACCTACAGCTATTGTAAAGAAGCAGAAAATTATTTAGATTCAAAAGACTGATGTTATTGTAAGTCAAACTTGTTAAATGAGAGAGGAAGAAAAAAATTATATGAAGTTCAGAAAAAAAGTGAGAAAAGTTGGGGGGAAAAGAAGATACAAATAAAATACGAAAAATGACCTTTCTCGTCCCTGTGTTACAAGATGATTTATGTCACTGCTATGTCTTCTGTCTCCTCTCCCACCTGTTTTGCCTTCAACTTCAGAGAGCCATGCCTTAGGGAAAAAATAGGTAAAACTGAGCTTAATAAATATTTTTAAAAGCTCATAAAATATTCTACATTTAAAATGTGCTTTGAGTTTTTATGATTATGTAATTCTTAGAGAAGGGAAATCTTTATTCCAACTTGGTCAACGATCTACTTTATGGCTAATAAAAAACAGTTTAAATGTTTAGTTTTATATAATGTTTTAAATTAAAAAACCTTCAACGAAGGACTAAACATTAGATACCATATGATACCTTACTTTCAGATCATGAACCTTAAAATTAAATAAATATTTGAAGATAATTCTAGCAAAAACCAATCTATGGTAATGAAGTTTACACAAATGAATTTATCTCAGACAACTGCTAAATAACAAATCTACCTCATTCTTGTGGATTTCCATTCTCAGGCGGTCAATATTATTCATGGTCTCTGCTAATTTAGGCTGCAAACTCCCTGGGTCCCCCATTTGTGGATTTTTCTCATACACATCTTTCATTTTGTTGAGTGCCTCTCTGAAAACAAAAAGGAAACCACAACATTAAATATTCACTCTGTATGCTACCAGATAAAAGAATTCCATGGACTTTTGGGGACTCACATGCAGCCTAATCTGAAAAAATTCACATCTCTTTTAGTTAAATATTACCTGATTAAAGATAATCTGACAAAGTATACAGAGTTTGCAATTTATGTAGATAGTCCTTTAAATCATTTGAAATATCAAAAACAAAACAGATTTAATTTCTCATTTCTTGCTTCCTAAATGAGAACATATATATAAAATATGTTTACTCAAAGCCTGGGAAATACTCCTCAGTATTCCTAAATTCATCATATCCCGAATCCAACCCATCATGATCCCATGCAGACACACCATGCCACCTTTTCTTAGTTCACAGCATCACTGTCCGCCCACCCACCTATGCCACGAACGGAAATGCAACTTTAACCTGCCCTTCTACCTCTAAATTCAGTTTTGACTCAGTCAGCTCTCCTGGACTCTAACATCTGACATTGTTGACTTACACTTCTTAATCCTCTTTTCCTTCTTGATCTCCTGGAGAATAATTTTCTTTTTGTTCCTCCTCACCCCTTCTGTCTCATAATCCTCTCTGGCTCCTTCTCTTCCTCTGTGCATCCTTTAAATGCATGTTACACAGAATGGCACAGGTTTCTTCTCATCGCATCCTGCACTCCTTCTTCAGAACGATCTTGTTTTGTTTTTCCAGTTTTATTCAGATTTAATTGACTTACTGCTTTAATATCACCTATATTCAGATGATACTCAAATATGTATCTTTAGTCCTTCTCTCCTAAACTTCTGGATTTAAGTCCAAATACAGCTAGTCCCTCAACATCTCTCACCTAGAATATTATAAAGTCCTCTAATTGGTCTTCCTGCTGCCCATGTTTTTCCTATACGATCTACTCTTCATATAGTTTTCAATGATCTTTCTTTGAAATATAAAGGTGATAGTATCATCCACTCTCTCAACACCTTTTGGTGACTCTCCAATACCTACAGAATTCTACAAAAAATCACTTAAGACTTTATATAATTCATCCTATACCTTTTTATTTTAGCCTCATATTCTGCTATTACACTCCACACAACTTCTAATCAAGTCTCCCTGGCCTAGAGCAAATTCCAGGCTGTGCAGAAACATCCACATTTCCGTGTTTTTATTCGTTTTCCCCTCTTCCTTCAATGCTCCTACTCCCTGCTCGTTGTCTAATTTCTCGTCTGACAAAACCCTATTCTCCCATCAAGGTCTAATTCCAATGTTCTGGAAGCAAACCACTAGTGTTTGGATGCCAACTCTGACATTTACCAGGTACCTAATCTTAGACACACTATGAATTTGATACTCAATTTCTCCATCTATATAACAGGAACAACTTCAAAGGGCTATTTTGAGGAATTCAATGACATACTCCATGTAAAATGCAGGACTCACTTCCTAACACATAATAATCCCCCAATAAACATTAGTTTCCTACACACCGCCCTTCCTCTTCCCCCAAAATCTCCCCAGTTAAGCTTTTATTAATTATGCCAGTAAGAATTCGTTATTTTTCCTCTAGTTTTCCCCAGAACTTTAAATCTCTATTAGCAGCTATAGTTAATACTATACTGTGTATTTGAAAGTTGCTAAAAGAGTAGATACTCATGAGAAAAAAAATTTTTTTGTTAGTATGGACAGTGACAGATAAACTTATTGTGGTGATCATTTCTAGCATATACAAAGACAGTCATGCTGTATATAGGAAACTAACAACAATGTATATGTCAAATATAACTCAATTAAAAATTTATACTAATATGACTGATCCTCATTATATGCAGATTCCATATTTGGAATTACGCACTTGCTAAAATTTATTTGTAACCTCAAAAGAAAGACTCATGGCATTTTCACAGTCGTTAGACGTGACGGAGTGGGGAAAAATCTGAGTTATTTGATGTGTGCACATTCTCAGCTGAGTTCAAACAAGATGCTCTAACTTCGTTTCTGCTCTGATACTCTGAACAAGTGTCCGCTTTGTGCTCATTGTTGGTGATTTTTCTGTGTCAGATAGCCCATAAGAGTAGTACTGAAATGATATCTAGTGTTCTTAAGAGCAAGAAGGCTGTGAGGTGCCTTATGGACAAAATGCATGTTATATAAACTTTGTTCAGGCATGAGCTACCATGCTGTTAGCCCTGAGTTCAAAGTTAGTGAATCAACAATATATATTAAATAACATGTCTTCAAACAGAAACACATATAAAACAAGCTTATGTATAGATCAGTTGATAAAAATATTGTAACCAGAGGTTAATAACTGGAGCCCTGAATTTTCCAAATTGGTATTCACTAATTCAGTATTCAGTGACTTTATAGAGCCTAGCTGCCACAAATAAAGAGAATAATCCATTGTAATGCCATATTTAATTTATGATTAAGCATCCAATCACATGTGCTGTGTAATTCTTCACAATCTCTTCACTCATTCTAGAATTTAGGCTCCAATTTTATCTTCAGTATAAAGCACAGTCACCGAATCATTGTAATAACCCTTTATTCGTCAAAACTCTCTATGTTCATTAAAGCAAAATTGAACTCCAGGTATATTTTTATAAAACTGAAAAAAATTAAAGCTTTGAGTGAATGAATCTGAAGCCATAAGTAATCGAGCACTGTTTGCCAACATATTTTGCTCCAAATGAAGTAAGTATACTTTCAGGTTTCTATTGAACTCAGTTTAAATACCAAAGCAAAATAAATTTATGCGAGTATAAGAGTGGTTAGCATTGGTAAAAGTACTCTTGATAGTGAGTCATCAAGTGGTTTTGTAAATTTTGGGAAGGCATAAATATACACTGTTAGCTCCAACAAGTAATATGCAATCTAAGAAACTCTAACGTTTCATTTTTACTTATGACATGGCGACAATAAAAATTTCCAAAGTTTAGGCATGTATTTTTCCCTCAAAAGATATTTCGATTAGGATGCATGACTCTTAAACTTTTTATACATGGTATTTAAACACCTCATCCAAAGTAGACCTGGAAAAGAATAATAATGGTAAAGAGAACTTAATGGAAAAATACTTTTGGTCTGATTCTTTTTGTAGTTCTCTGTTAAGTTCATCGATGCGCTGCTGTAGTTTTTTACGTCTCTGTTCTGGTGGCAGATGACTGAAATCTTCTAGTGCTGGGCCCTGAAAAGAAAATCTACATCAGTATAAAAGACATTTTCATGAAATTTTATCTTTTATATTTATTTGCTATAAAGTAAGAATGTCAATTTTAAGTCAGCCCCAAACAACCCCTTTTAAGAAAAAGAAATCTACATAGATATGTGTGTGTTAATTAAAACAACTACAGGGTCCGGCAGAAGAAACGCCTGCCTGGGTGTGGTTGGTAGGGTAATACTATGGGTGTATTAGTTTATAGTTTTATGTGCACATTTCACCTAAAATGTCATGTGGTGTGCTTGAGTGTGATATTGTTATGTTACAGAATCACATGCTTATGATTTTGTAATAAAAGATTTTTTAATAAAAAAGGGACACTATTTGTGCTGGACCCTGAATATTCACAAAGGGCTCAAACTCCAGTCAGTTTATGAAATCACAAAATAGAATGATAAAAATAACACCTGATACAGATCATCGGTGATGACCAGTATCACATTATCTCCAGGTCTTGGTAGGGTTACAGTAAGTACATACGGATCCTCTTACAGCAACAACAACAAAATGGAAACATGTAACGTTTCTCACCTATACAAATTATAGTTTTATATATGGCTTATCACCACATTTCCAGTCAGAATATTACAAATGTTCAGACTGAAACTATGAAGTTTAGATAACTGAATTAAGTAAGCAAATTACCTCATAAAGACAATCTAATTAATGAAATGTTAATATTGCATATAGTCTTTGAATTAATACATTATTAAACCACTCTATTCTTTAGAACCAAAACATACTTGATCATTAAAAAACAAAAGATTCACTAAGTGAAATATAAACAGAAATTATATTCCAATAAGGAGTCCAGTTTCAATTAGTTTTTCCTATGACCAAATAATGTGCCTCTGTTGTCCCTGAAAGAACGACATCATCCAAAGAGAGACACAATCCTTCTTTTAGAAGTATGTTTGAAAATTTTTTAATGCTTCAATATTAAAAAAACTGTATCATTTAAGAAAAAGTGCTAGTATTTAGATGTAAATTTCTGATTCAAATGTCTTTCGCCTCTTAAATGTTAATCATGTCACTGTTACTTTAGTTATTTTATTAGCAACGGAACCAATATTAGCAACTACTAATTCCATTTCATATAAACCCACATTTGCATCGTTTTTATACATTCCCAAGACTGATAACACCTATCTCATTCTTCTTTTTTCTTTTAAAAATGATTTTAAGAATACACAAGTTCAGTCTTTAAAGTGTTGCTGAAGTGAGCTCCCAAATAAATGCATACTTGCTCTGTGGGCCACTTATGCCTATAACATGGGTTAAATGGCTTTATTTCACTACATAGAAGAATGCTTCCCTTACTTTTAAAAAAATGAGAAAATTCACTTTTAGGAAAGGCCATGATCAAATATACATTTATAATAACATAATCTCTAGAATTTTCCCAAATGGTCTGCACATGATGGACATTTAACAAGCTTGCCTAAAAAGTAGGACATCTTGTCTAAGTGGTTTTCGTTCTTTAGTCTACCAATCGCCATACCTGAGAATCTGTCAATCAGCCAAATTTGACCTAAATGAATAAATGCAAAACTTCCTATCCTTGAAATGTAGTGGTCAATTACCAATATAACTTGTCAGTTTTAATTTAGTTTATGGCACAGGTTTTAAAAACTATTACATATGTGCCAAAGATAAGACTTTCTAATTTATATATTTTTAATATTTCTTAAAATTTTGAAAAACTATAACAAAATGAAGAAATATATTCCAATGTGGTTTATTTGGTAGTACAATAATAAAATAAAAGCTATCTGTAAGTAAATCTACCAAATTTCCACTTATCCCTAATTAAAACTTGTTCTCAAATTTACTAACAGTAGATACCTAGGCACTTGCATGTCTAATATCCCATTTTGACATTATAACCTGTTCTTTTATAGGATGTGAAAAGGAACTCCACTCCATTTCCTATGGGTATAAAGAAGTCCTCTGTTGTACTCAACAAACCCTCTACAAGGAAATTCAGAAAAGGCTACATTGTGAGAGTCTGGAAAACAGTGGTTCATTTCCTTAAAATGAGAAACTATGTAAGAACCCAATAATTTGGGGGTTAGGCCTTTACAACGTACTCCCAATAATTCTTTGGAAATAAATCTGTAAAGGAACACTCTCTCTCTCCCTCTTTCTCTCCCTCTCTCTCTCTCTCTCTCTCACACACACACACACACACACACAATATTTCGATTATTGGTGCTTTTATTAATGTACAATGATGAAGAAGAAGTAAGCACTGACTCTATAGTAAAATTAGTAGGAAAATTTTCCTTCTTATTTTTTGGAAAATCTAATGGTTCTTACAATAAACTAGAAATCAAATTTATATGACCTTGTAAAAGTGTGTTAAGAAAAATCATTTAATTTTCATCCTATTAAAACAAACTTTTGTTCCACCACATAGCTATCAAAATAATGTTTAACTATAATCTTATTCTCTGTAACATGACAAGGACTATACCCAATAACATTTAAAAACTTAATGGGTTGATTACAGGTTAGCCACATTATTTTTGAATTTTCATGACATCAAGAAGTACTGGCATTTGCTGGACTATGAATTAAATCATAAAAAGAAAAAACACGCACAAGATGGAAATGTGAAGATGTACCTTACCACTTGTTTTGGCCTTAAACAAAACAATGTTTTGAGATTACTTAATGTTGGCACAGTATATAGATCAGCACATAAGGCTTACCATCTTCATCGACCACTGAATAGTTCGATGGAAAACAGAAAGAAATGGTAAATTATTCACGTGAAACCATAATAGAGAAGATGCAATACCCTATATATATATTTTTTACAATATTAAAATAATCATGTACATTTCACAATCCAAACAATTATGCCAGAAAAACAATTATAAGCACATTTTTTGGAATGTAAATTAATTGCAAAAAAAAAAATTACACTGATGATAATGGGCAGATATTTTGTATATGCAACTAAAACTCAAAAGTAAATAGTAATTATTCTATCAATAATCATGTATTTTCTTCTTTAAAGGAGAGGTTTTACTATGTGGATTTCACTTATATAGTTCTTCTCAAAATACTAATATTTGAAAAGTTGAATATGAAAGATCTAACAGCCATTTTAAAATAAATCTTAAAAGTATTATTATAAAGTGGAATGCTCTTTCTGATGCATTAAACAAAATACCATTATCTGAATTTTTATAGTTCAAAATACTGTGTTGAACTTAAATACATCATGGGTAGGTTTTAGGTCAGGGTAACATTCCTACTTTAATTTTAAGGTGCTTTTAAAAAATGTACAAACACATTAAAAACATATTAGAATCAAAATAATAAATGAGTCACACAGATTCAAGTTTCCTGTATGTATTTCCTGACAGACGCAAATATATGGGCTGAACTTTGTTTTGAAGATAAGACTTCCATTTTTCAGTTTTTATTCCAAAACCCATATGCTCAAAAAGGAACATTAAAATTATAACTTCAATTTTTAGAAAACCGGTTAAAATGTATTCTTTCTGAAAATATGAAATGACATAGCCAGAGAACTCTCATATGGTTATATATACTGCGTGTATATATAACACACATTCTGTGGGTTAGCAGGGTTCCGCAACTGGTACTGCATCTACCCAGCATCCCAACTGAACATGTGAACGCGTGCACGCATGCAAGCACACACACACGCCCACAAGTACACACACAAACACACAGCCCTGTGACCCAGAATACACAGGAGAGCTTCACAAAGTTAACCTTCACATTTATTGCATTTGGTTAGCAGCCTCTAAAATTTTTACCTTTCCTTGCTTTTTAAATCATAATGTTTTAAAGAAGTTTGGGGAATGTCAGATAGAATTTCACATAAAAATATGAATTTTAATAGCTGACAAAAAATATCTACCCCTTATCTCTGATGAATTGGCCATATATATTAATGGTTATAATGATAAAAAAAATGACATATGCTATCCATTATCTTCCAAAATTAAGCTTAACATTCTTTAGACTGTCAGTAGTTTCAGAGAGCAAAACCACAACTTACTTGTGACAAAATTCCTGATGAGATTTAGTAGTTTAAACTTTAAAAAAATATTCATGCTCTTCTTTAAATGTTATTAAAACAAAATTTTTATACAGGACAGGAAGCAAAATACCTAAGATATTTATCATTTATAATTTTTACCAGTTGCTATATTAAATTTTAGAAAAAAGCAAGATAATTATGACTGAAATATCAGATGTTTCTGTGTTTAGCTAATAAAATTTTAGGGATACAGAAATCTCAAGTTCTTGCAAAAATATTAGAAATACATAATATAATTCATGTTCAATACAGAAACACCTTACTCTCGTGTAATTATCATACACTTGTAACTAGAAAATTTCACATACCCACTATACCTTAATAAATACACAAGGGAGTTAAAAAGGAAATCAGGCAATTAATATTATTAAATGTATTTCATTTAGAGATACAGAAATTCTGAAAATTACTCTGGATAGATAAATGACTACAAAAGGTCTCTAGAAGTCTGTAAGATACTGAATAACTTAGAAAACACGGCTCAAATGAAGTAGTTATTCGTTTCTCTATTAAGCAGTTAAGTTTGGGTGTGTATCAAATATCTATTAACAGTTAAATCTTGATGGCCCAGAAAGAAATTACAGGCCCTCATCCCTCAGAAAAGGTTTACTGGTACTGTGGTCAAATTTAAAAACACTAGTCCAATATAACATTTCTCATATCCTTAAAGATATTGGGAAGTGTATATACTAGGTTTTCCTTAAGAAAAAGAAATTATAAATTTTTAGAAAAGCCAAAAAGTAGGTATTTAGGAAAACTGATGTAACAAACATAGCTCAAAACAAGAGTTTCTGATTTGAATGGTACAATTCATTAGTTTTAAGAAAACTGAAGACCAATCATTTCACAATATTATTTCACAATATAGATCAAACCACCATGCCACACACCTTAAACTTACACAGTGATGTATGTCAATTATTTCTCAATAAAACTGGAAAGAAATGATGACTATAAAACTATTCTGTTTTTACAACACCTGGGGATCAAGTCTATTTTAGGAAATTTACTTTGTTGGCTATTTTTATGGAAAAATAAAAAGTACCTAGAAGTGCTATAGTATAAAGAATAGTGAGTTCTCTCCCGTACCATATACAGGAAAGTTCTTAAGAGAGTAGATATTAAGAGCTGTCATCGTAAGGACAAATTACTTTTTCCTTTTCTTTTTACTGTATTTTTATATGAGATGATGTTAATTAAACCTACTGTGGTTATCATTTCACAATACATGTAAGTCAAACCATCGCAATGCAACTTGTACAGTGATGTATGTCAATTATTTCTCAATAAAACTAGGAAAAAAGCCGCAAGTCTTACTTTGTAAGCTTAATGGACTTACATGTAAGTCCATGTAAAAACATGTAATGTGGCTTCCTGTTAACGCTTATCTTCTTCTTGGATTTTTCTATTTTGAGAAAATTCTTCAGTGGAAGAAAAACATCTGTATGTGTTACCTTTAAAATATATCAAAATTATCAAGTACCAATCAAAAAGAAAGAAATTTCTCAACACCAAAGCTGAAATGAACTTTCTTTCCTGCTCTGCCCCTCAATCCCCTGGTTGGTTTGTCTGTCATATTTTCAAACTTGCTACCATTTCTTTGTCATGATAAGTAATTTAAAAAGTGGGAGGATTTGGGCATTTTGAAACTAAGCCTTCAAAAAAAATCATATACTAATACTTAAAATTAAAGCAATATGTGGACATAAATAAATAATGAACAAGCAGACACTTTTAAGTTCTATAACAATAAAAATTAACCGATAAATTTTTTCCAGTAAGAAGGAATATGTTACATATTTAAGTTTGTCTGTCTAGGGCTCACAGTTCTAACTGCCTAAACTCTTTTCCACAGAATTACACTTACCGCGTATTTCATGACTATCCTAATGTAGAGTACTGTAATTGGGCCTGGTAGACTGTGTAGCATAAATAGTTACACAAAAATATGGCTATTCAAGCTAATATTTAACATAGCCTCAGTCATCATAGAGAAGAAAGGAATTAATTCTACCCTCAAACTCAGCCAATAGAAATCCCATGTGATTTCTACTGCCTATCACCTATTGCTTGTAAGTATAATGCACACTCATTCACAGGGACTTTACAAAATGTCATTACCTATAATATCATCCACATACAGAATTCATAAGGTAAATAGAAAGAAGTTTGTTTCACTGTAGGAAAAAGGGAAGTCCAAAAAGGGACATAATACACTAAGACATTTCTTCTTCTTCTTTTTTAAAGATTTTATTTATTTTGAGAGACAGAAAGGGAGGGAGAAAGGCAGGGAGAGAAACATCAATGTGCAAGAGAAACATCTACTAGCTGCCTCCCCCACGCCCACAACTGGGGACCTGGCCCACAACCCAGGCATGTGTCCTGACTGGGACTCAAAACCAGCAACCTTTCAGTCGGCAGGCCAGTGTGCAATCCACTGAGCCACACCAGCCAGGGCACACTAAGACATCTCTGCTTCATTACTGACATCAGTTAAGTGTGTCATACTGTTTTAATGGGAATGTAGATAATAATGTAATCCTGCCCTGAATTAATATACCTTGTTCTACATGTGGCCAAAGGGAAACTGAACTAAAGCAATTTCAAGATATGGCTACAAAAAGTAAGAAAAACAGGCAGGCTAAACAGAGAAGAAAATAAAGAAATAAGAGAAAACAAAGGTGGAAAAGAAAAGGGGAATAGGGAAGGCAAAGAGAGCACTAGCAAGAGGGAACCCAACTACAATATATCACTGTTAATCAGTGGTTAGACCTCATGTGACACAGACTGAGTTCTCATGTGTGGGTTATCACATCTTTGGTTTTCATATGTGAAACCAATCTCATAAATGAATCTAAAGTATGAGTATGACTATTATAAACATGCCCTTAAAAATAAAAAATAAGGAAAATTAGCCTAAAAAAAGGAATAACACTAATTTATTTATCAGTAGTATAATAGTTATTGATAAGAAAGTTTTAGTATTTGCTTTGTATTCTTCTAAATTTTTTTTATTTGCAGAGTATCTTTAGTTATAAATAAATGCCAAAGGCTGGCCAATTTTAGAAAAGAAATAAATTCTGGTTTAAAAAAAAACTTACTTTTTTTAGTTTAAGAAAACAAATTCCATGCGAACATTACTCAATAATATCTACTATTTTCATAGGCTTTACAATTTAAAAACTATCTTCTAACATATTATCTTAATTGGACCTATAATCTTCATATTTAACATGCCTATCTTTAATTTTCTATTTAACTACTGAAAGTTGTATTTTATGCTTCTAGAAGTAGGGCAATTAAAATTGAACTTGACTTTTTTTGTCAACAAAATAATGCTTTATAAATTGGCAGAAGTCATCATCAGTCACAAATTATTACATGAATAATTCCAGTGACAAATTACTGAAAGTCTTAAAAATGTAAATACATTACAAGACAATGGTGGACATATGATTTCACATAAACAAAAATATAGCTAGTATGATCGTACCCAGCACCCTCTTTATAATACCATTCTTTTATGGTTGAGCATTTCAAATGCTATAAAGAGGAGTTATTTTTAATTTGAGGGCAGCTATACTTAATTCTGTGGTGTTTTTAAACTATGTATTTATAGGAGAGCGAGCCTTATAATGAGGGTGGAGAGTATTAAAAGCCACACTACACACACAATAGGCCATCATGCATTTTAACCCATTATTAAACTTACCCCTCTTTTGAGGCTTCTGAAAGAAGGAATTCTGGGCTTCCCTGTTTTTATTTCATTCATGCAATAATGCACGGGCTCAATGGAGAATGTGAGAAACTGGGACCCATTAGGAGTACTGGATGTGAATAAACTAGTAGGGGTTAGGGGTGGGGACTGTGGCTAATATGGAAATAAAGAAAGGAATCAATAAGCCAAATGTGCAGTTTTTTTTCTAAATGAAAATTCTACTTTTGGCAACATACTTTTCACAAAATATATCTCAAAGTTTTCTATAAAAATATTATGAGAAAGCAAACATAGTTTTGCCAAAACTAGCATTTAAAAAAGTCAAATTTACTTTTAAAAATGTATCATCCATTTTATTTTATCATTTTTTACAAACTGACAGGCTAGAAATATAGAGTATGCAAATTATAATGTCAAAGAGAGCAATATGATCTAGAATCTAAAAACTACCTTCTGATTTCTAGAATATTAGCACTATATATGCTTAACCTGTACCTGTCAGAGATAACGGCGGCAGCTACAGGTAAAGTTATCTGTAATAAGCAATATCCATTAAAATAAAATGTTAAAATGTTAGAACTGTAACTGATTATTATCACAAACAAGCAAAAACTTTCATTACATTTGTGGCTTTCCTCTCAGACTGTTTCTATTTCACCATTATTGCACCTCATTGTTTAATTTCAGTATTCCTGGTTTATCTAAACTCTTAGCTACTCTGATCTGACTTACATTCTCACCTTTCAACTTCTCAATTGGATGGTATTATGAAAAGCATGAATAAAGCTTGAGTTAACATTAAGTATGCTTTTAAATATATAGGTATGTTATAATTTGAGTTAAAGTTTATCTACGTTCATGTCAAGATCAGAAAAATATATTAGAAAAATCATGTATGCTTTAATAAATACAGACATGAGATTAATTAAAGCACATATCTATTCTCCTGATATTATACTATTATAATCACTAAATTGTTAAGAAAGAGTAAGCACTCTATTCTATTTGCTCATCTGCTGAGCTAGATTTATCTAAAATAAACAGCACATCAAAAGATAGGTTCTAACAAGAAGTTAAGACCAGTATTTTCTCAGTAAACTAGAGATTTTTTAAATTTCAACTAACCACAAATTTTGAACCCTTCCCATTAAACATTCACATGGATGATAAAAATGACTTTATTAGTGTGATCTAGCAAGCCTAATATGACATTTATTATTGCTGTGGTCAATCATTCATTCCAACTGAGAATTGTAATTTTAGTGTTCATATATGTAGATCATGTTTCTGTAGAAATTCTGACTAAAACTGTATACTAAAGAAATTTCAAAAGCATATAATTTAAGAGATACTTAACAACTTGATATTTTATAGTTATTAATTTGTGCTCAAATGTTAAATCCAGAAATAAGTTTTACTTTTAGGTATAAAATTCTATGTTTCTAATAAATGAAATGTAATTAAATCATTCAAAGTATTTACTTTCTATTAATAGTAAGACATTATCCATTCGATACCTACATTGATTTAAATGACACTGAAACAAAATTATTAGCATAGAGGAACTTTATGACTTTTACCTTGGGCTTCTTTCCAAAGAGCCACAACTTGCCCTTGGCCTTTCCTACTGTGGTTTTGGCATCCACCTTCCCACTTTCCTGTTTGGATGCACTGATAGTCCCATCAGAAATGGTTCTATAAATATGCTGACTGTAATCTTCAAATGGAAAGTCTCCTGGAGGTTCAAATCCAGACTTGAAGGAGTCTACCACCATTTGAGAGTCCTATACACGAGAAACATGTTTTAAAAACCATTCCATTTGCTCATAACAACAGATTAGCTTTCAAAACTTTAAATCATTAAAGAAAACAATAAAAAATTTAAATAATTCTACAGTAATTATTTAAAGACTAAAGAATATAATCCCTTCCTGTGAATTTGTAATAAACCTTATTTTAACCCTAACAGAAAAAACACTAATTTATAAATTACCTCTTTATTAATTTGTAATATTCATGAATGTTTTCACTCCATAGCTTTAACCAACTGAAATTCATCTGAAGACTAGTTAGCTGATAAGAAAGATCTAATTATAATAAGTTTCAAAGGAAAAAGGCCTTTTGCTTTGGGATGTTGACAAAGAAGTTGACCTTTGGAACAAATAAAAGAGTATCTAATTGTATGAGAGTACAAGATAAGTAGAAAGGCTTTCATTCATCCAATGAAGATAAATAAAATACTATATTAAATGCATACTCAGGAATGTTAACAGAGCAATGGAGAAAGATCTCACAAACAGTATAGAGTGCAAAAAACAACTCTGAAAATATGAAATTCAGTACCACTTACCTAAAAAATGTTTTTAAAGATTTTTTTATTTTTAGACAGAGGAGAAGGTAAGGAGAAAAAGAGAGGGAAACATCAATGTGCGGTTGCCTCTCACGCACCCCCTACTGGGGACCTGGCCCTGCAACCCAGGCATGAGCCCTGACTGGGAATCGAACCTTCAACCCTTTGGTTCCCAGGCTGGCACTCAATCCACTGAGCCACAGCAGCCAGGGCCATTTACCTAAAGTATTATATACATATGCATTATACAGTGTTTTTTCGACATACATATTCTATATAATATTCTAATGACGTCTTAAGCTCACTTTTTTCCAAAACAGAATACTTTATCTCTATAAAGTCCTCTCCACTCCTAACCACCTCTCCTTTTTTATTCCCTATTTCTGATAATAGTATATTTTGTCTGTCATGTAGTCAAAAGTCATCCTTAAATGATACTTTTGTCACCAATGCCACACTCACCAATCATTTGCTAAAAGGTAAGAAGAGTGAAAGCAGAGAAGGGACCTAGCTATATTTGTAACTTGAGTCCAGCCATACCAAAATACAAATGTACCTTTGAATTCCCAATTAAAGAAACCAAAAATACTCTTTCCTTTTAAAAATTTAAGTCAGAATTCTTTTGCTACAGGAAGGATTCTCATTAATATTAATATAACACCAACATGCTGTGAAGCCAAAAAGTATGTGGTACATACATATCTTCAGTCTCTGCCCACAATCCTTTTTGGTCACTCAATCAACCTTTACTGGGAAATGACTGGGTAACAAGACTCTGCTGGACCTTAATCAACATATAACACAATTAGATGTATTTCCTCAAGAGGAGCAGGACTATGCCATTCCTTCTACTTATAATGCCCTCCCCTTCCTTCATCCTTCTCATGGGCCATCATGCCATACACTTACCCATGCTTCAAAACCAAGTTCAACTCTTGTGTTAAAAGCAACTCTTGATCAATATGAGCATTTCCTACTCTAAGCTCTAACTACATTAATAGTTTAATACAGTTTGTAACATGGTCACAGCTTAGTTACACTCTTGTAGTATAATTGAAAAATTAGTGGGAGCAGGAGAGGGGACAGGAGAAGGAACAATTAGAACTCTTTATTGAAACAGACACAGACAACAGTATGGTGGTTACCAGAGGGAAAGGGGGTCGGGGGCGGTAGGAGAGGGTAGAAGGAGGATAAATAGTGATGGAAGGAGACTTGACTTGGGGTGGTGAGCACACAATATAATATACAAATGATGTGTTATAGAGCTATACACCTAAAACCTGTGATTTTATTAACCAGTCACCCCAATAAATTCAATAAAAATTTAAAAAAAGAAACAATTAGAATTTTAGTATATATAATAGCCCTCAGAGCCCAAAGGAATCCAATCTATTGCTAGCCTTTCTTCTACAAAATATAATTTAGAATCCAAGTACTTATCAGTATCTTCACCCCTTTTCCAATTTATTTCACTAACTTAACTGCACACCTAAACCAAGTACATTTATTCAAATATAATTATATTGCACTTACTCTTCTTTCATCAACTGATTTTGCTGCAAGAATCATTCCTTCCAAACATTTTGAAATGATAGGAATAACTTTGCGTTCTGAGTCTGCAAATCCTCTGTAACACTCACTGAGTTTAACAGTCCTTCGTTCATCCATTTCTTGTAGTTGCTAATAATCAGAAATTGGGGTGGGGGGAAAAAGGGAAACAGATCTTTTCATTCTGAAGCAACCTCCCTCAAAAAAACCCCACAAAACCCTAAAGTTCTACCCTAACAGATGTAAGTTGTTAATGCCTTTTAACAAGTGCTACAGACCTGTAATACTTAAAACTTGAGCCTGTTAAATAGGAGGGAAAAAAAATAACACTGGTTTCAAATCTTTTACAGATCTTCACCAAATCTTCACCCTACAGGCTACCTACTCCTTGACTCACACTATCTCCACCTTTCTTTCATTTTTCAGCCACAGCAGTTGTTGCTGTTAATACTTCCAGGAAAGTTTCATTTGAAGACAGAATTTTGATGCTTCTTTTTCCCTATTAGCATAAAACATACACAAGTCTGAGATTTCTAAGCCATTAAGTTAGTTCAGAATACTTTGGAAAGGGCACAAGAGGTAAAACAGAAAGGCTCAGGTCGAAGTGGTACATGTACAGAGTCCCCACAATTCAAAAAGTCATTGGCACATGCCACTGAGAATTACGCTGGTACACATGAAGCCAAACAACTCAGACATTTTATAAGACTTCCTACTTGCCAACACTAACTTTTCTTTCTGCTACGAAGCAGCTACACTGATCAGATTCTCAAACTCCAACAGCCTTCATGCAGTGTTTCCTCTTTAATTACTTCCCACAGCCTGGGAATTTGTTTTGAGACCTGCAATTTCACAGAACTGTTCCTACCATCAAAAAAATGACAAGACTGCTCCACAGCAAGGTCTAAACAAAAGGCTCAAGTTCCGAAATGCAAAAAGTAGTTGATTTCCAAGTTACGGTCTCCCAAGAATATGAAGCGTTGACTAGTAAGCCTAGAAAAGTACCACAGGACGAGGAGTGGCAGGACAGACACCCTGCATTCAAAGACCAGAATTTGATACCCACTCTAGCCCACCACCTCTCACTATGCTTTCTTTGTACTCCTAGCTTGACTCACAAAGGAAAAAAAAATATTTTGGCTGACACTCTTTCCACATAAGCAGTGCTCTCCTAGACTACTACACTTCTTTCAACAGTTTTGCTAAATCCCTTTTCTCTAATTTCTCTTCTTTCTAGAATAGGCAGTAACATAATTTAACCCTCATGGAAACTCTGTTGTCTTTACCTGAGGCTGTTTGGAAACTGCCATCATCAAGTAATGATGGACGGGATTTAAGCAAGCTCATTCCTAAATTACTTTTATGATCTGGCAGCTAGGAAGACAGGCAGGCAAAAATCAGGCTAGTAAACACATTTTACAAGATTTATTACTGCCACCTGAACTAATGCCAATGATTCTGGTAATAGTGTCAAAAAGCTACATCCCAATTCTAGGTGAGCAGATTACAGTACACGATTCCAGTGAATTACCCTTATGTCCTAATACTTACTGCTACAGCATTAAATTTTATCTAGAAAAATGTCACTGTTTTAGTGGACTCTTTATTATACTAATAATAAATCTACAGGAAAATATGTGATTTCAAAGTTAGGAAAAATTTAGTTTTCAATACTATCATCATAAAAAAATTTCTTATCACCGATCTTGACTAATGAATCTAGAAACACTGATTGATGTCTGAAATTTAAGTTTTACAGTTAAAAAGTAACTCTTCCAACTCTAATAAAACAAGATTAATATCATATATTTAAATTTTACCTTGTATATCTGAGGAATCACTACGTAGAAATGTTTGTGTTGTTCTCCATTAAAGTTTTGTAATTGTGCAGCATATTCATTTTTATTTTCATCAGCCATATGTGTACGCAGATTCAACTGCTGTTTAGCCTAAAGGTAAATTGATCCAAACCATTACCAACAAGAACAACAAAATCACTGCCATCTGGACTAATGCCAATGATGCTGGTATACTGTCAAAAAGCTACATTCTAATTCTAGGTGAGCAGATTCCACTATACAATTCCAATAAACTAAGAGCTAACGTATTTTCCTAAAAGTTAAACTAAAACTAGATTTTCCCTACTATTGCTATCATCTGAAGTTGAAGGAGACGCCTGCAGACATTGTAGGCAGAACGGAAAGTCTCCCTACTGCAATGTTCCCTCCCTTTCTTTCACTGTAATGGTACCCCGCCGACCTCTGCAATAAGCCATTCAAATAAAATTTCTCCTTACCAATTAGACACTGTTAAAAAAAACTAAATAAATGAAAACATTATGGCTTGAAACAGTAAGCTTTTAATCAGAAGCGAAATACAGCATCGGGATTATTTAAAACAGTTAAAAAGTTAGTAAAACATTTCTTTAAATGTGATACACTTATAACCAACTCAGAACCATAGTAAAAATAAGATCTACTAGAAGATCTTTAAGAAAATTAAACTGGAATTTATACGATTTTAGGGTTTTTTAAGTGTAAAGAAAATGGAAGGCAAAATATAAATTATAGTCAACCCTTGAACAACAGTTTTTGAACTGCATAGGTCCACTTATACATGATTTTTTAAAAATAAATATTGTAAATACATTTTCTCTTCCTAATGATTTTAATAACATTTTCTTTTCTCTAGCTTACTTTATTGTAAGAATACAATATATAATACATATAACATAGAAAATATGTATTAATCAACTATTATGTTATTGATAAGGCTTCCAGTAGACTATCAGTAGTTAAATTCGGGGGGGAGCTGAAAATTAAATGTGAGCTTTTGACAGTGCAGGGGTCAGCATTCCTAACCCTGAGTTGTTCAAGGGTCAACTGTATTCTTCTCTTCCTTCTACTTTTTCTTGTTCTGATCCTGCAGGGAATAAGGACAAAATATACTAATGGTGGGTCTTTTTGTACGTACACAAATGCAAACTAAGGTTTATCTATATTTGAATATCCCAACGTTTCAGCAGTATCACTTTGTCAAATGGTCTAAGAGAGCATGCAACAGTGGGGAAGGCAAAGCAGCAGCAGTTACGGGGGTGAACCTACCAATTATTATGTTACAGAACATCTGGCCCAGAATCAATTAGTAAGTGACAAGAGAGGGTTCCAATTTTCCAAAATTAATGAGTGAATAAACAAGCAAACAGCTAATATCACATCTGACAGTTTTACCATGTTTTCCTTCAGTAAAGTTGGGGAAGCACAGTACCCAATCCCCATCGGCATACCCCATCAACACACCTTAGATTTTCTAGCCTAGTTTGAAATAGGATACAAGCCCATTCCCAATGGGAGCTGGATTTCCCTATGCATTCTGAAAGCAGTTAAGACACTAGAATAAAATAAATTAACACATATTAATTACTTTCTTAGACCAATATGTATAATTTAAAGTATGTAAATATTTGTATATTTTAAATTTAGATATAATGTATCTCTTGGGGAAACCCTAATACCAATATCAATACTGCAACTATTTTCCACATGCAAGTAATAATATACGGATAACAAAGTCAGTTTGGATTATTTCTTCTTACCTTTTCAACATCTGCCTTGGTTGCATTAGTATCATTATCCAATCTTTCATAACTCTGTTGTGCCTTTTCTGCCTCTCTACATTCTCTTTCAAATTTCCTTTTACTCTGTTAAGATAATCAAAATATCACACTGAGAAATAAAATTAGATTTATCTCATTAAAAAAACTTTAAAATGTTGTCACTGTGTATTGTGTAAAATTGCACACTAAAAGTAACATTTTTCTAAGTTACAAAAGAAATTTTACTATTGTAATCAATCTAGGAGCTTAACTATCAAACATTATAGATTGTGAAGGAAAAAAAATCACAGGCATGACTAGTTAATATTATATATCTTGTCTCTTCTCAATGAGAAAAAAGTCATGTATTTAAAAAATTTTAATTATAGGCTCATCTCCAGCAGACTTTTTGGTTTGGTGTTTTTTGCTTGTTTTATACGTTTATTTGGTTAGCTGGTTGGTTTTGGAGCTTGCTTGTTTTTGTTTTTATTTGTTTGGTGGTATCTCAGTGTAGCTTAGACATGGACATATCCCTCCCAAGTGGTTTTATGTTCTTTCTTACAGGTATCCCAGGAAATACTATCAGCCCAGAATCAGGCTCTGTTAAAATTCTGTATTCAATTCAAATTCCTATGACTTTGTAAAAGCTATTCACAACTGAGCCATGTGATAAATTCCATATTTCCTTTCCTGCACACTATTCAATCCTATTATTTAATGGCTGGTTTGTTTTTGTTTTTTTTTAATTTGCTCGGTTTCAATTCACATTTCTCTTATTCAATCTTAGTTTCCCCAGTTCTTTAAATCTTTCCTCCACTAATTCAAACACAATGAGAATTCTACCAATTTTATTTTCCTAATGAAATCTTTCCTAAAGGCCTTTGACCTGCTGATATCTGGACTGGTTACCAAACTAGGTCCACTGTATAGCTGTCATCTTGAGATTTCCCTTCACCACTATCCTGGGGATTCCTTTCACTTCTCCCTTGATTAGAACTTCCTACATTTCCAAGTTCCAAGCCTCCCTCCCTGCTTCTGGTTCATTTCCTTATTGTACGGAAACATATTCAGCAGTAGCTTCCTAAAAGAAGGTTTGCGGAAGATAATTTTGTAAGTCTCCATGGCTGAAAAATGCCTTTAATATCACTTTTAATTGATAAAATTTGGCTGGGAATGAAATTCTTGAATAGAAAATTGTCTTCCTTCAGAAATGCAAAAAAGTACTGCTCCACTCTTTCCTAGCTTCCTGATGCTTTGCATAAAACATGTTTATTATCTGTTTTATTTTTCCTCTCTGGAGACTAATAAGACCCCTCTCATAACTGTTCTGAAATTTCATGAAGATACTGTTTGGTTGTGAATCCACTGTGCTGGGCACCTTGAAAATTCTTTTCATCCAGAAACTCATGTGTTTCTGTTCTGGTGAAATTTTCTTGAATTACTTTTGTCTTTCCATTTTCTATGTTTTCTTTTCTTTCTTGGGGTGCTTATTATTCTGAAAATGAACAGTCCTCCTATTTTCTTATATTTTCAATCTCTGTCATTTTGCTCTACTTCCTGAAAGATTTCTTCAATTTTGTTGTTTCAAGTGAGTTTTTCATTTCTGCCATAAAAGTTCTTTTATGTTCTTTGTACATGCCTTTTAAATAGTATTTTGTTCCTTAGTGCATGGATGTGATATCTTTTCTAATTTTTTTGAGAATATTAATAATAATTTTGGGCATTTTGTTTATTTTTGGGTTTTGATTCCTATCTACTTTCACAGTCACTGTTTCACAGTTGTTTTATCTGCAGATTACCTTTGGTGTTTACATTAGATGTTTTTTTTAAATATCTAGGGATCCTTGCTATCTGCTATTATTTAAAAAGCCAAATGAAAGCTCTACAGGTGGGGTCCCACTCTCAGCCCAACCAAAATCACAAATTTACTTAAAAACTTTTTTGCTTATCAGATTTCGCTAGTGTTTGTGTAAAGACAACTTTTCTTCATTCAGTGTGGTCCTGAGATGCCAAAAGGTTGGACGCCCCTGCCTAGGGTGACATGGCTAGGCAGTTTTCTTGAAGAAACCCTGGTATCCATATGTACTGTGCTTTCCTCTCAAGCTGGTTAGATTCCCCAGACAAGATTCTTCCAGTTTCTTGTCTTGAAAATATATGCCTTGCTACCTATATTCTGAGAATTTCTCGGAAGAAAGCAGAGAACGTGAATATTTTCTATTTACCTAACCCTTTTATTAGAACCAGTTTTGAAGTCAATTTCTTGTCTTGAGGGCTATGAAACTATACAGACAGCGCAAATTTGAATTCCAAATCTAACTACAAGGAAGAAGGTTTAAATTTCTTACATGATATCTGTCTTCCTTTGACCTTCAGAAAGAGACAAGTTTCTCTAATTTTTCCCTTAGCCAGCAGGCAGAGTTCCACCTTTCATTAAAGGTTTAGTCCTTCGAAGTTTCAAATGTTATGCAAGAGTTTCGATTCCAACTCTCCCCAACAGACAGAGCTAAAATATAATCTGTTTCTGTGTGAGAATTAATATACAAATCCTTAGAGCAAGGTCCTATAACCTACCACACCCCAAAACCTCTGTAGCACTCATACACCTATTGCTCTGGCTACATTTTAGTTTACCCTTCGTTTCTAGCAGTTAGAGGTTTAACATAAGCTCTGCTGAGAGCTTAAAAAACAATAACAATATTTTAGCTATTACATCTGGGTATTTGTAGCCAGTGGCTTTTGAGTTAGCTCAGTTCACTATATACCTAGAATCAAACATAACTATAATTTCATCAAATAAATATGCTCGGAAATGTTTTATAAAATTCTTTAAATGTACTTACTATTTTGATTAGTATGAGCCATCAAATGAGGCAAAATTTATTCAAAGTACATAAATCTGAATATGAATAATATACAGAATGTTACTTTCCTAAGATTAGAATTAAATTTCCACATTTAATTCTCTGAAACTCAGGTCAAAGCTGTTTTCAAATTGAGTAGCTATAGGCTATTAATTTTGGTGCAGTTTGAAGCTACTTATATACAAAAGTATTTTTATATTAGTTCTCATTATTGGTGGAAAAAAACCCTACCTAATAATTTCCTTGCAACAGCAAAAGAATCACTGGTACAATATTTAACATACTCCTTCCCTGAGACATACTATATCTTTACACAATATAGGAATATACTCCAGAAAAGATCCTCCATTCCTTTTTTCTTTTTGTTTAAAGATTTTATTTATTTATTTTTAGGGAGAGGCGAAGGGCGGGAAAAGACATCAATCAGTTGCCTCTTACATGCTGCTAAACGGGGACCTGGCCTGTTACCAAGACATGTGCCCTGACTGGGAATTGAACCAGCAACCTTTTGGTTTGCAGGCTGGTGCCCAATCCACTGAGCCACACCAGCCAGGACAAGATCCTATTCTTCATCTTTTATTTGGCAGACTAACTAACAGCTACTTCTCCCCCATCCTTTCTTAGAAGAGCCTACCTTCCTGTATAGAGGCTAAAAATAGCCAATACTTGCTTTACCAGCCTCCACAGCTGGAGTATAGTCAAGTTATCTAAACCTGGCAGAGACACCCATAAGAAGTCTGCTGGCGGTTTTCAGGAAGTTTTCCTTCCTTGATAAAAAGGAACAGTTGGAAAAGATATGCTCCATTTTTCACGCTTCTGCATGCAGCTGAACAAGGATGTGGTGCTTGGCTGCTTAGGTCAACTACTGACCGTAAGGGACAATCCTCAGGAAAAAACCCAACATGGTCAAGATGGCAAAGTGAACAGAAAGAAAAAAGGAGAAGCCTTTGTGACATCACCGAGTTACTCACCACCTCTGAAACTGCTCCATTTTTGAGCCCTTTTCTTATAACTTATATGACCTATTGACTTGGAGCTGCCCAAACTGATAGACCTGGCATCTCTGATGCTCCTATCATCCCAATCAGATCATTCCTTCAAGATCTTCACATGCTAGTCTCTCATGAGTATGAATCTTAAATGCCTGTGCTGCCTGTTTTGTTTTTCCTTGGGCTAATAACTGTATGTTGTTTTGTTCGTTTTTTTTTTTTTTCAATTTTCAATACTCTGTCACTAATTCAACCTGTCTTTCCCAGTTCTTTAAATCTCCTCCATTACTTTAACATGTTAAAAATTTTACAGTTTCATTTTCTTGATCAAGCAGGAAGATGTGTTACTAGGAAATGGGATCCTGCACATATTTCTACATAATGCACAGAAATTAATACTTGTCTGCCTCCCTCACTAGATGCAGGCTCCATGAAAACAAGAACCATGTCACATATACTTTTGTACTCCAGGACCCAGTACACATCAAGGATGCCTCAATAAACATGAACTGAGTTAAACTTACCTTATTACATGATATTGTTAATGCCTTAAAGAAATCTCTCCTACATTTTTTGATGCTTCTTTCTTATGGCTTAATAAATATCAATGGTTCTAAAGGCAAGTCAGCACATACTAACAGGAATGATTTGAGCCAACACCAGTTTTTAAAAGGACCAATGACTCATAAGTGTAGGAATCTATTTTGTTTGTGAAAATGAAAACACAAACATTCACACATACTCACTGGGTGGCAGATACTAAGGATGCAAGTTAAGGCAATTTAAAATTTAATAAATGTACACACTCCCTAAAAGTCTTGCTGAAACCAATTAAAGAGAAGAGCAAAACAAAAATAAAGACAGACTTTTAATATACCTAAGAATTCTCAATCAGCACTGTTGATTAGAATCTTACATCAATGACAGTTATATAGTACAGATTTTTAGAAATTTAGAAATTTTATAGTAGAATTTTTTTTAAAAGAAAAAAGGCTTAAAACAATATATATATATATATCCATGAGTTATTTTTAACCTCAAACTTAAAAGTCCTTTTTCGAACAACCACAAACTAAATTGATTAATTTAACATGAAAAAATTCCCTCCAGCTTAATTTTCAAGGAATACAGTGTCCACCATAAAAATATGCAAGTAAAGAGTAAACTACTTGCTAATCTGAAGGTTCAAAAAGAATATTAATCTTATACTACAGAATAGCACTTAGTAGAGCATTTTACGTAAAAAAGACAATGTTCTACGTAGAATCTTGTTCATCAAATAACTGCATGCCAGAACATTTTTTTTAAAAAACCACATTAGCAAGTATCCTTGCAAAATTTTTAAAGAAAATATCATTATACTATTATAATTTTGCCCAACCTATGGAGTATTTTATTTCCTACAAAGAAATGGTCTATGACCAGGAGCCTAGTACTAGGAACATTCACATTATTATGGAATCACTGAACTGGAAGAAACATTTCATATAATCTAGTCCACTCTTCATTTTTCATATATAAAAAATAAAGTCAACAAAATTCAGGTGCTAAGTAAAAGACAGAACTAGAAACCTAAGTCCTCTCAGTATCAGTCAAATGGTCTTCTAAGACATATCACTGTTCCCTATTACTTCTACCCTCTACCAATATTTTACAGTACAATAACTAATGCAAAGTCAAAGAGAATCTTCCTAAATTGTTTATGATTATCTGAATATTAGAGTTGGTACAAGTATAGAATCAAAATGATTTCATTCTCTAGTTACACGCGTCCAATTATGAATAATACACTAAGAAATATCAAACTCAAATAGATATAAAGCGTAAGAAAATGTAGGGCTAAACAAGTCTACAGAATTTAATGTTAACAGTGAACACTGTAACTCACATTATCCATCTGTTTCCAGCACATGTCAAGATATTGTTGAGCTTTTCGTCCCTCTTGAAGATGCTGAAGATCATAACAACCAAAAACACAAAGGAAACAAAACAAAGATTACATTTAAACAAAGCCTAAAGTCTCGAAAAGTTTTTTCACTTTATTTCTTTCAAGATACTAATTATATAACTTTATGAAATTTAATAAGAGATTTTAGTAAAGCAAAACTCTCTAAAATATATTTTATAGAATATTATTTGAATACTTTAAATATAACCTTTAAGACACATATAATCTTTTAGAAAATATATGCCTGTCTTAAATAGGGGTTAACAAACATTTTCTAAAAAGGATCACATAAATATTTTAGGCCTTGCAAGCCATGCAACCTCTGCTGCAAATATTCAACTATTCAACTGCGTGATGTAATGCGCAAAAGCAGCTGAAGGCAAAACATGAATGAACGAATGTAGCTCTGTTCCCAAATAACTGTAATTTGAATTTCACATAATTTTCACATTATAAAATATCTTCTTTTGATTTCCATTTCAATTATCTAAAAATGTATTATAAACCAGTCTTAGCACATGAGAACTACAAAACAAAAACAGGCAGGACACTAGATTTAGCCTGTATAGTTTACCAAAAGGATCTCTAATTAACAAGAGTATCTAGAGGTAATTTTAGCTAGAAGAAATATAGTGAAATAGAAAACCCATTTACATTGAATATACATTATTTTTAAAAGCAATATAATTACATTGTGTGAAAATGTTTCATACATCATTATAACTAAATAAAAATGATAATTACCATTTTTCTTTCGGTTTTCAGATCATGAGCATATCTCATTAATTCACCATAAACTCTGTGCGCCATTTCTTCTGCTACCACTTCTCGCTGTCCTGCATAGTCGTTTAACTCATTAAGGATGTTAAAAAAGGCTACACACGAGGTAAACCTGACAAAAACATATTTAAAAACAGTACAATTTATTTTTATTTTCATTACAAATGTGTTTTGTGAAGCATGAATTGAGCCAGACACTTGAAAATTTTTAACATACTCAGCCTAAATCTTGGCTACTAGCTCTAAATTAACATTGTAAGGAAACAATCCTCCATTAAGTTCAAGTTGTAGATGTTTGAGTATCTTCTTGTAGTCTTAATTTATAAATACAGGGATATTTGGGGTCAAAAAATAATAAGAATACTACCTGCAGGCTCTTAAGGCATACTGAAATCTCTTAAGTTGCCAACTGGCTGGCCTAAGCTTGGGAATGAACTTGGTTGGATTCCTAGACTTGGCAGCTGAACCTGTTGCAGAAATGATGTGCTTGTTCTCCAGGACAAAACCTGACAATTATACCCCGCAAATGCATCTTGATGGCTGACCTACAGAACAACTTTGCTATCAGCTCTGGACACAGCTGCCTGTATGCCTGCCCACATCCTGAATGGAAGTGAAGTACCATTATGGTTAGCATCAGAGAGGGGGAAGAAGGGGCAAAAATAAGGGCAAATGCGTGCGCAGAGAGAAACAAAGAGAAGCCTGTATTAAAACGTATAGATCTACTTTGAATATACTGCCTGAGCACACTTAAACTGAAGGCAAACAGCTCAGACAGGACTGCATTAACACCAAACGTGAGTATCCTAACAACTGACATTATACACAAAGTAATTTGGTTTAAGTCTAGTCTCTTTTTGTTTCTGCATTTTACAGCCACATATTCCTGTTTAAGACTGTTACAAGCCCATAGGCAATTCCTAACCTTTTATTTCAAGGTTCCAAAATTATGCTCCTTCTCATTATCCGTTTAAACCAGCCAGCCAAATTATTTTACTATCTGGAAGAGTAAAAACAGGAAGCTAACAAGCTGACAACTACAAAATAAAATATGAAAAAAATATTCTTTTCTTCTGGATACTAAATTACTCAAGTGGGGTCCTAGTCCACACCTTACTTGGAAATCCACACATCAACTATTCTAGAAAACTATCAAGTTTTATCAAGTTTCAGTATTAAAGCATTCATTCGTGTAAGAATAAAAACATTAGTTCCCTCTTTCATAAACACCGATTTTTTTCATTAAGACAAACTTTTAAAAAATCTTTATGAAAAGCTAACAGCATAATTATTTACTAAACAGAAATTTAAAAAAAATTTTATACGCAGTAATAATCAGGTATATAATTTACCTTGGCTCTTCATCCTTGGAGGAACGTTTGGGACAGTACTTCTTAACCAAATTTCTACAGAAAAAAGATTTTTAAAAATTTGTAAGAAATACTGTTGTTGAAATTTAATATTTGAAAACTTTGGAATTAAATTCATTAAATCAAGAATTTAATGGTATAAAACAATTAAGAGCAATATGATCATCTACTACCATTAAAATAACAGATTCATTACTTACATTTTTAAAAAATACTGACACCAAAGAAAACAGTCTAAAGTCATCAAAAATTCAAATCAAGGTCTGAATAGCTAAATTATACCTATAAATCTCTGCTTTGCATTTTTAATATAGAATGCTTACTAATTGAAATAAATCTCAGACTGGCTTGTCTGAAATACAAGGTGGGACAAAATTAGGTTTACAGTTTACAGTAGAAAGAACTGTTATTTTTTTGTTTTTATTATATAAGTATAATCATAACAATATGGTTGATCATGCTATCAAATTTAAAAGGAGGTAATCATTTTTTTTTTCCTGCTTAGCAGAGGAACACACTTGCACTGCAGGCAGAGGGAAAGGGAAAGGAAAAGGGGAGGGGAGGGAAGGGAAGGGGAAAGGAAAAGGAAAGAAATTATCCCTGCTTTCCTAACAAAGTTTCCCAGAATTGTACTTACACAGCATATTCAAGTGAACACAACCCTCAAATTCACAAAAAGTTGCCAATCATCCTATACTTCGTCAAGTTTCTCCCACCATAAGGTATTCGAGTCCTATGGATTCTATTTCCTAATTAACTCTTTTTAAAACTTTTCATGTTTTAAATTATAAACTATAATTTTTATAAATAAAAAGGGAAAAAGTACACAAGAAGAAGCCCCATCTTCACACCTTTTTATTGCTTTGGATACAGATGTGTGAGGACAGGATACTAAAGCTAATGCAACATCTTCCAATCATGAATGGGAAGACCAAGAAATTCACAAGAATGCATACAGTCACTAAGCTCTAGAATCCTGTTTCCAAATTTCTTGTTGTATGAGGACTCCTACTTGAAGGTCAGTGCTCCTATAGAACAGCTAAACAAAAATATACAATAGAAAAGTGTAGCAAAAACTGGGACTCTGAAGAAACTTCTACAATCAAGATACACATGTAAATAAGAGTCAACACGTGTGAGGACAATTTAAAAAAAAAAGCTACTGAGCCCTGGCTGGTGTAGCTCAGTGGATTGAGCGCGGACCTGCAAACCAAAGGATTGCGGTTCAATTCCCAGTCAGGGCACATGCCTGGGTTGCAGGCCAGTTCCCAGCATGGGACGCACAAGAGGCAACCGTACATTGATATTTCTCTCCCTCTCCCTCTCCCCTACCCTTCCCCTCTAAAGATAAATAAATAAAAATTAAAAAAATAATAAAAAAATAAAATACCTTTCTTTAAAAAAAAAAAAAAAAAAAAAGCTACTGGTGACCCTGAGAATGAATGTGCCTGTTCAGAAGCACTCCTGGTGGCTTTCTGAGCTCAAATTTAGAAACAGATCCTAGCACCCATTGCTAAACAAGGGCTTCTCATGAAAGCTCAACTTTAGGAAGAAGACTGCACTGAGTTCCTGCTGGCTGAGCCAACCCTTATAAAGGAGTTTCTAGAATCCAATTTCAACCAATAGCATTGAGACTTTCCCCATTCAGCCAGAGCTGTGCATCTTCAGTGACCTATCAGAGAAGTTCCATTCCAACCAATCAGAACAGTGCACTTTCTGGACCAAACTGTGAACATTTGGAGTCCTCATTTGCATGAAAACGAATCAATCAGAGACCAGGACCAATAAAAGTCAATCCCAACATTTGTGTTGTAATTCTTGGGAAGACACATTCTCTTTCTGCTGAAGTTAAATTGATAGGCATAATCCTAGTCACCATGTGGGAAAAGGCTACTTCAAAATTTAATCAACAGAAAGGAAAGCAAAACCAAGAAAAAACTTTCTTCCTCTTAAATTTTTAAAAAAGATTTCATATATTTATTTTTAGAGAGAGGAGAAAGGAGGGAGAAGAGGGAGAGAAACATCAATGTGTGGCTGCCTCTCATGCGCCCCCTACTGGAGACCTGGCCCACAAGCCAGGCACATGCCCTGACTGGGAATCAAACCTGCGACCCTTCGGTTTGTAGGCCCGCACTCAATCCACTGAGCCATATCTGCTAGGGCTCTCAACACTTTAATACCCAGATCCCTGGACTTGATAGTCACACAAGCCAATAAATTTCTTTGCTTAAATCAATCGGAGTTGAGATTCTGACACTTGAAAAAATAATGACTACCATAGAGATTAACCAAAAGTCGTAACATAGCCTAAATATGACATAAACAACACTAATTTGAACTCTAGCTTCTAGGAGGAAGAACACATATATTGCAAAAGAAAAAGAAAGCAATTTTACCTTTACCTTTTGAATATGCAGTTAGTCCTCAACAATTTTTTAAAAATCACTCTTGCCTCTCTTTATGTAAAAGTCACCTAACTATGAATAACTCTTTACAAACCCAAAGTCTCCAGAGCCCTCAGAAACCATACAGAAGCCACTAAAGATTCCATCCAAGTGAATCCTGTCACTAGAAAACTACAGCACATTCTAAATGTTCTTCTGGTATTCCACCGAATCAAAATTTCTACCCTAGAAAAACATGTTCTGGAAAAAAGGTACAACAAATTATTAATTAGTAATTATTTTGAGGGAGAGAATCTGGGGAGGGACTTGAATTTAAACAACCTGGCTGGGTAGCTCACTTGATTGGAGTGTTGCTCTGTACACCAGAGGGTTGAGGTTCCATCCCTAGTTAGGGATTTTAAGAGGGGCAACTGGTTGATGTTTCTCTCTCACATCAATGTTTATCTTGCACTCTCTCCCCAACCCTTCCTCTCTCTCTCTCTAAAATCAAATATATCCTCAGTGAAGACTGAAAAAGAATGCTTTAAACTGTTACAATGATCATACAAGATCTGCCCAGAAAAAGTGCAGCCATTGTTAATATAACAAGAACAGTTTGCACAACATCGATGTAACCTGGCCGCCAAGGAGAGTGGACTGGAATACGCATGCATGAACAATGACAACTTCACTGTAACTCAGTCAGCAGGGGAGGTAGACTCCATTGAGTGAGCATGTGTATTGTGTGGCTGTCGCATTCAAAATGACTGAGTGAGCAACGGATCTGCATCAAATTTTGCATTAAGCTTGAACATTGCTCTACAAAAACCATTCGGATGATTCAGAAGGCTGAAGCTATGCGCACCTGGAGTTTGGCAGCTTCATCACAACAATGTGCCTGCTCATGCATCATGTCTCAGTGCAGTTTTTTGGTGAAACATCAAATCACCCGGGTGACTCAGCCCCGCTACTGCCGAGATGTGGAGCCCTGAAACTCTGGCTTTTCCCAAAACTAAAATCACCTTTGAAATGGAGGAGATTTCAGCCATTGATGAGATTCAGGAAAATAAAACAAGATACCTGATAGCAACTGGGAGAACTATGTGAGGTCCCAAAGTGCCTACCTTAAAGGGGACTGAGACGCCACTGTCCCATTTACAATGTTTCTTGTATCTTCTTTATAGATGCCTCTATTTTTCATATCACATGGCTGGATACCCTGTCTGGACAGACCTCATATACTCTTTTAGTACTGGGGTGCAGGAGGTTGATAAAAATGATAAAAACATACAAAAAAGAATTCATCTCCTCAAAGTAGTCAATCTCAGTTGGGCCTTCTAAGAAAACAGTCTAAGTCATCAAAAATTCGTATCAAGGTTTGAATGGTTAATTCACCCACAAATCCCTGCTTTGTATTTTTAACACGATATTCTTAACAGGTCAAATAAATCTCAGATTGGCTTGTCTCAAATACAGGGTTCAGCAAAAGTAGGTTTACAGTTGTGAGTATATGAAACAGTTTATTCTTGTATTATTATTTATTAATTATTGTATTATTATACAAACCGTAAACCTATTTTTGCCCCATCCTGTATGTAAGTGTAAATTATTTAGGTTCTTTTGGAACTAAAAATATGTTATACAATTCACCTCTCTCAAAAAAACCTGTCCTTAGTATTATTTCCCCCAGGCTATTCTTTTTTCAAAATCTTTTCTTCTCTTCTAAGTCCAAAGACTCTCCAAGCAACCAATTATATTAGCAGTTTATATGTAAAGTGTGCTTTTTAATAAGGTGTTATAAATCAGGAATTAATTGAAACAAAGTTTTATACACATACAATGTATATATTGTAGAAATTATGATGTTATAGATATACTGGCACTTTATTTTTATTTAATTATTTTTTTAAAATCCTCATCCAAGAACATTTTTTCATTGTTTTTAGAGAGAGGGAGGGGGATAGAAAGGAAGAGAGAGTGTAACACTGATGTGAGAGAGAAACATCAATTTGTTGCCTCCTATATGTGCCCCAACCAGGGAATGAACTGCAACCTAGGTATGTGCCATGGCAGGGAATCAAACCCACAACCTTCCAGTTATGGGATGACGCTCAAACCAACTGAGCAACCCTGGCCAGGGAACGTTGGTGCTTTATTTTGGTGTGTGTGTTTCATCCATGTTTTCTAAATATCTTAGGATCATGCACTCTGGATACAAAAAATTAACATTGCATCTTAAGTGGTCTGAGAGGCTTCTAAATGTAATGGGCTTCTCCTGCATATACAACTATCCTAATTTGTATGTGTCATTATTAAATATACCATACTACTTAGTTTACATTTAAATTGTTTATTTTAATCTTTTTTATTCATTCTAGTTTTGTCATATTTATATTTTTTATTTTTTACTGTTGTTCAATTACAGTTGTCCTCATTTCCCCCCATTACTCTCCCCTGCCCTGCCCACCCCCACCTCCCACATTCAGTCTTCCCCTCACCCCACTGTCTTTGTCCATGCGTTATATTTCTTTGGTTTTAGTGAAATTATTCAATACAAAATATTTCAAAAAATTTCTTAAAACTTTAATTCACTTTTATTAAAACTGCATTTTTACAGTCAAATAATGGCGTATAAGATCTCAAAATATTTTAAAGGCTGAAAATCACCTCTATATATTTTTAACCTGTCATCAATTGAGGAGTTCTGAGTTCTAATTACAGTTTAACAGGTGATCAATATCGTATTTATTTGTAAAATGGAATACAAATCATACTATTTCTTCTGGCAAAAGGGTAATATCAGATACCTAAGACTAGATATTTATCCCTTTCCTTAACTGCCCTCCCTATATTTAACAGTTAACAGGAACTGCCAGATTGATACAAATGGCCTTATTTGTGGGGCTCAGTTAAGTGACCCAGAGGTAGAAAACAATCTAGCTGGGCCGAGGAGTTTTCTTCCTGGAATTTCTAAGTCTTTGGACCCAATACAGCTCTGAGGCCAGTATGAGAGCTGAATCTGAGACATAAATCTGGCACTGTTGGTGACTGTGTTTTTCTGCCATATGAAGAAAGCAGCCTGCACTGAAAAAACAAAGCCAATCCACCAGAAGAGGCCAAAAGAAAAAGACAACAGCAAAGGGCTCTGTGTTTCAGACACTGACTTTTCTCCCAGTGACCCAGATGCATCAGTGCCTCAGGCTTTCCAGCAGCATAACTATTCAACTTCTTAAGCTCAATTAAAAAATCAAACACATAAATTTCTCTTGCTAATAAATTTCCCATTATATTTAAACTACCTCAAAATGGATTTTCAATCACTTACAGCCATGAACCTTTTCTCATATAGTAGAAAATTAAATGTAAAAGATATCCATATACAGGCACCACTCCCCACTCACAGACTCCACGCCTCACGCCACTCTGACATGGCAAAAATGTTCAGCCCTACCAAGCGTTGCATCAACTCTCTGACTGCTGTTTTCCAGAACTATGCTGAAAAGGATGGTAACAGCTGCAAACTCTCCAAGACCGAGTTCCTAACCTTCACAATGACAGACCTGACCACCTTCACAAAGAACCAGAAGAACCTGTGTCCTGGATAGCATGCTGAAGAAATTGGACTTCAACTGTGATAGGCAGCTAGAATTGCAAGAATTTCTTAATCTTACTAGTAGCATGGCGATACTCGCCATGACTCCTTTACTGGTTACCAGAAGTATATCTGAAGAGCTCTTGGAGGTGACCTCCAGAACCAACCCGTTTCCTTCCAGCCTCCTGAACATCATCTTCTCAGACCATGCATAAGCTGAGCCCAGCACACCCACCACCCCATGCAGAACCCTCATGCTGGTCATAATAAAACATTATTGTTTTATAAACGCATACACGCAAGCTATCTACATAGAAAAGAATGAAGTTGCGCCCTTCATCTTATACCACGTACAAAGATTAACTCAAAACATAAAAGTTAATACTATAAAAACCCTTAAAACAGGGGAAAAGCCCCATGACACATAGGATTTGTTGACAATCTTGAATGATACCAAGAGCACAAGCAACAAAAGGAAAACTAAATAAATTAGACACCAGAATTTAAAACCTTTGAGTATCAAAGTCCACAATTAACAGAACGACAAGGCAAGCAATTAAATGGGAGAATGGATTTGCAAATCACACATATGATAAGGGGTAAAAATCTGAAATATATATAGAACAACTAAAACTCAGTAACAAGAAAACAAATAACCTAATTAAAAAACAGACAGTGAGTAGCATTTCTCCAAAGACATACAATAGGCAAACAATCTATCCAAAGAAAGTTCAGCCATTGTCAATATAACAAGAACAGTTGGCACAACACTGATGTAACCTGGCAGCCAAGGAGAGTGGACATGCATAGACAATGATGACTTCACTGTTGTAGTTGGGGGTGGTAGATGCAACTGAGTGAGGATGTGTGCTGTGTATCTGTCACTTTCACAATGACTGACTCAATGCAACAATGAATCTGCATCAAATTTTACATTAAGCCTGAACATTCCTCTGCAGAAACTATTTAGATGATTCAGAAGGCCAGAGCTATGGGCAACTGGTGACTGGCAGTTTCATCATGACAACACACCTGCTCATGCATCGGATCGTGAGCAGAGATTTTTGGTGAAACATCAAATCACCCAAGTGACTCAGCCCCCTACAGCCCAGATTTGGCACCCTGTGACTTCTGGCTTTTCCCAAAACTAGAATCACCTTTGAAAGGGAAGAGATTTCAGACCATTGAGGAGATTCAGGAAAACATGACAGAGCAGCTGATGGTGACTGGAGAACTGTGTGAGGTCCCAATGTGCCTACTTTGAAGGGGACTGAGGCGATGTCATTGTCCTCTGTACAATGTATACTGTATCTTTTATCTTCTTCAATAAATCTCTATTTTTCATATTAAATGGCTAGATACTTCCTGAATAGACCTCATATGAAAAAAAATTGTTCAGTATCACTAATCCTTAGAGAAATGCAAATCAGAACCACAATGAGATCTCTTACACCCACCAGGATGGCTACTACTAAAATAAAACAGAAAATGAGTGTTAGCAGGGATGTGGAAAAATAGAAACCCTTGTATATTACCAACAGGAATGTAAAACAGCTCAGCCACTGCAGAAAACAGTATATCTACCAGTAGTTCTTCAAAAAATTAATATATAATTTACCACATGATCCAGCAAGTCCTCTTCTAGGTATAGACCCAAAAGGGTTGAAAGCAAATACTCAAACAGATATTTGTACACTCATATTCACTGCATCATTATCCAAAACTGCCAAAAGGCAGAAAAAAACCAAATGTCCATCAATAGACAAATAAACGAAAAGTGGTATATAAATTCAATGGAATGAAATGGAAGGAGATTCTAACCCATGTCCCAACATGGATAAACTCTTAAATCATTCTGCTTGGTGAAATAAGCCAGTCCACCAAAAAAAAAAAAAAAAAGGTGTAAGATTTCACTTATGAGGTATAAGCTAGAGTAGTCAAATTCTTAGAAACACAAAGTAGAATTTGTGGGGGCTGGAGGAAGGGGAAAATGGCAGGTTGTTATTTAACAGGTACAGAGTTTCAGTATTTTCCAAGATGAATTAAGTTCTGGAGATTGGCTGCATAACAGTATAAATGTATGCTTAAAAATGATTTTAGGTAAAGTCAGTGTTAGGTCTATTTTACCACAATTTTAAAAAATTAAATGTTAAAAAAAGGGATTACCACAGATGACAGAACAAATTCAGAATATTATATTTATTTTCTAAAAGGACATAGTTCGGACTTCCAGCCAAGATGGAGGCGTAGGCGGACACACTGTGCCTCCTCTCACAACCAAAATTAAGGACAACAAATATTTAGAAACAAGAAAACAACCAGAACTGATAGAAAATTGAACTGTACGGAAGTCCAACAACCATTCATCCAGACCAGTAAGAGGGGCGGAGTCGCGGCAGGAGAAAGTGGAGGTGCAGACCCAGGAACGCAAGCAGCGAAGGCTTGCAGTTCCCAGGTGCACAGGCAGCAGCTGGCGGACCCCGGGCACAGTGGGACAACTGTGCAGACCCAGTGAGGCCACACAAGGCGGCTGGCTGACCAGGTGGTCCCACATTCGCGCACGCAGATGGTCCAGGCAGAGGGGAAGTGGCGGAAGGGACTGAATCCAAGAGAGAGCGGAGCAGGCGCCATTGTTCCCTCTCAGACCCCGCCCCCACATACAGCGTCACAACCAGGCGACTGGGCTGCCCTGCCCTGGGGAACACCTAAGGCTCCACCCCTCACTACGTAATAACCGCGACCAGACTAAAACCAAACCAAAACAAAACAAAACAAAAAACCCACCAAAAATGGCTCAAACCGAAAAACAAATAAAAGCCCCAGAGCCAATTCCTCTAAGCAGTGAAGAGATAGCCAATCTACCAGATGCACAATTCAAAGCACTGGTCATCAAGATGCTCACAGAATTGGTTGATTTTGCTCACAAACTAGATGAAAAAATGCAGGCTACAATACGTGAAATGAAGGAAGATGCATGGGGAACTGATAGAGATGGAAGGAAAACTGGGACTCAAATCAATGGAGTGGACCAGAAGGAAGAAACTAACAACCAAACAGAAAACGAGGAAGAAACAAGAATTCAAAAAAATGAGGAGAGGCTTAGGAACCTCCGGGACATCGTTAAACATCCCAACATCCGAATTATAAGGGTCCCAGAAGGGGAAGAAGAAAAGCAACAAGTGGAAAACTTATTTGAACAAATAATAAAGGAGAACTTCCCCAATCTGGCAAAGGAAATAGACTACCAGGATGTCCAGGAAGCTCAGAGAGTCCCAAAGAAGTTGGACCCTAGGAGGAACACACCAAGGCACATGGTAATTACATTAGCCAAGATTAAAATGAAGCAGAGAATTCTAGAAACAGCAAGGGATAAGGGGACAGTCACTTACAAGGGAGTTCCCATCAGACTGTCAGCTGATTTCTCAAAAGAGACCTTACAGGCAAGAAGGGGCTGGAAAGAAATATTTGAAATCTTGAAAAGCAGGGACCTACATCCAAAATTGTTCTATCCAGCAAAGCTGTCATTTAGAATGGATGGACAGATAAAGTGCTTCTCAGATAAGGTCAAATTGAAGGAGTTCATCATCACCAAGCCCTTATTCTATGAAATGTTAAAGGGACTTATCTAAGAAAAAGAAGATAAAAATATGACAGTGAAAAGACAGCAAACTCACAGCTATTAAGAACCACACCTAAAACAAAAGCAAACTAAGCAAACAGCTAGAACAGGAACAGAACCACAGAAATGGAGATCATATGGAGGGTTAGCAACAGGGGTGTGGGAGAAGGAGAGGGGGGAAAAGGTACAGAGAATGAGTAGCATAGATAGTGGGTAGAAAATAGACGGGGGAGGGCAAGAATAGTATGGGAAATGTAGAAGCTAAAGAACTCATGACACATGGACATGAACTAAAGGGGGGAATGTGGGTGTGGGTGGGAGAGGGTGTGTAGGGTGGAGGGGAATGATGGGGGAGAAATGGGACAACTGTAATATCATAATCAATAAAATATATTTAAAAAAATAAAAAAAATAAAAGGACATAGTTCATCCTCAATTATTATACTTCCACCAGTGGCAGATGCTGAAATAGATAGATGATAAGAAGAAATAAGACCTAGAGGAAGAAAACCAACAAACTTCTGTGAACACGAAGGTAAACAAAGTTACTATCTATTCTTATTTCTTAAATGCCAGTTCCTAGTTTTGCCTTACCTTTAGCATGCCAAAGGTACAATATACCTAAAAGGTACATGGGACAATGAATGTGTATCAGCTTCCTAGTCTATAAACAAAGAATATATGAAATATGCATGACAATTTGGTTTCGAGGCAACTGCAGATCTTTCAGAAAAATATTTTCAGGTATGCTCAAGATAGGAAACAAATTTTGTTCTGTAAGTTAACTTCTGTTTTCTTTCTAAATACTAGAGTCTTAAAAGAGAATTATGTAACACCTTCATAGTCCTAGATTCAAATAAGCATCTGTATCTGTCTGATTTGCCCATATTTTACATATAAGATGATGAAATAAACATTTTCTCACTTTACTAACTGCTACACAATTCAAATGCCTACAAAAATAACTGATTTGGAAATAAAACCATTCAAAGCTTTATGAAAGGGCTAAGAAATTAAGTAAGTAATCTATACAGCCAACACCATTTAACAACCAAATCACTTTTTTTAGCTGTTTAAACAATATGGTCTTTAAGTCCTTTTCACTGGGAAACTCATTATCAAAATACTAAACACAACAGGTAAGAAATCATTTTCTGTAACAAGAGGGAGAAGGGGAAGGGGCAAGCAAAGGAACATGAACAGAGGACTCATGGGCACAGACAATGCAGGTGAATTGACTGTGGGAGTTATGGGAACGGGGTGGGGAGAACAATGGGAAAAAAGGTGGGAGAACTGTAACTGAACAACAACAAATAGAAAAGAAAAAAATCATTTTCTTTCTTAAGACTTTATATTTTACTTGTTAGGTTCTGCTCATCATTTAACCTAAGAAAATATTTTAATACAAAAATCAGTAATAGGCTTTGCAATTCTTGTTAAGGTGATAGGCTTGAATGCCTTTACTAGTAAAGTGGTAGAGTTCCCTGACTGAATCATTCCACAAAGTTTACTGTTGAACATTTACCACAAGGCAAGCAGTGTACTCTACAGGTCCAAGAAATACAATGGTGACAAAGATCATCAAACTCTTGGGAAGATTAAATGAAACAGCAGCACATATAAAATGAAAAGGACACCCAAAAGCCCCGTTGTTGCAAATGTAGGTTAGCAGTTTGGTGACATGGGCATACTTGAATTATTGGAAGGATCAGTTTATAAAGTATATAACTGTCTAGCCACTATGCTATACACCTGAAACTAATATAAAATAATAATAAATGTCAACTGTAATTGAAAAATAAATTTTTTTAAAAATTAAGTAAAAAATAAAAATTAATTTTTTGCAAAAAATAGTGACATTTTATTGGGTTTTATAAAAATGAAATGTATTAATATATGTAAAAGAACTCACATAGTACTGACATATTAAATGCTATATAAATGTTAAGTAAATACAAAAAAAAAAAACCCTGCTTGCTTTGTGCCAAGCACTGCTCTAGAAGCTAGGAATAAGCAGTACCCAGAACAAAGAAAAACCTCTTACCTTTCTGTGGGGTTTACATTTTAGTAGCAGAATTATATTCCAGAATTAAGAGATAAAAATTATTTAGCTAACAAAGCATACGATTTGGTCACCTTGTACAACAGATACATACCCAGGTGGGCTCAGTAACAATGTAATAGGGACTGGTAGGAACAAAAGTTTCCATGGAATCCAACTCTGAAGAAATTTAATCTAAACCCCAAAATATTGGGAATAGTTCCTCCTGCCTGTACCCAGATGCCACTATTAAAGCTTACTACATTTAGCAGTTGATCAAAAACTCAGTGGAGGCCATAGCAGTTGAGAGTTAAACAATGGCCAACCAAAGAATAAAAGTAATCTCCATTTTCAGAAAGTCAATACAAAGATGAGCTCCCTGGGTTCTTCTGAGACTAAACAGAGTGACACAGAAACAGAAAATTCTGATAAAGAAGCATGAGAAAGAAAAGGCTAGAATACAGAGACTCGTATTATTTGGATTATTCTATATCTAAGCCTACCCTAAATATCCGGGACAGCTTTTAGTAAAACAGCAACTTCATCACAATGATGTACCATTAACCCTTGAACAACAGAAGTTTGAACTGCAGGGGTCAATTGAAAAAAATCTTCATATAAGTAAACTGGTGCAATAAAGGATCAACTGTGTATGACACAATTGCTAGTACACATAGAAAGCAGTACTTGATAAAAAACACCATATGGGCAGTGATCCTAATTTCTTTTTTTAATTATTTTATTGTTGTTCAATTACAGTTGTCTGCACTAATTTCTAAACTAAACCAAAACACAGACTGTTCAATTATTTACACACTCAATTTATATTCACTTAGCTCTAGAGGTACGAGCTATGTAGCCAGGCCTGGCAAGGGTACAGAATTGAATTTAAGATCCAAAGTATTTGGAGAGATTTCGGCTGTGGTTAAGAGTAGCCTATAGGCTTCCTATTGCCCAGTCTATTTCTCTTCCAGTACACCACAGTGCAACGTTTGAACAAAACAGACATGATCTCAGGGGAAAGTAGGGTAATATAATTTCACATAACAGTCTCTATGATAGAACTTAATACTATAATTATTTTTACTAGGAAAAAAATTGACATCATGTATATAGAGCTTTTTTTTTACTTTAGGAATTTTTGTTAATCTCTGCCATACAAAGACAAAATTATAAGTTATTAAAAGAATGACTTGCCCTGGCCAGTATGGCTCAGTTGGTTGGAGCACTGTCCTGTAAACTGGAGGGTTGTGGGTTCAATCCCCCATTGGAGTGCATACTAGAGGCAACCAATGAATGTTTCTCTCCCTCCCTTCCCCTCTCTCTGAAATCAGTAAGAATGTCCTTGGGTGAGGATTAAAAAAAAAAAGAATAAATGCTGTGTTTTGCTTACTCACAAATGTAAACCTACTTTGCCATACCTTGTATATTTAAAATGTAAGTGTTTAACATTGTGAATACAGTTATTATTTAGGAGGGGAAAAAGCTGCCTATTATGAAAGAAATTGTCCTCTGCAGTAGCATAAACAAGAGGGAGTTAACCAAAAGAATTTTCCTATCAGAGAAGAGGAAGTAAACAAGGATAACCTCTTCCCTTTGAACAAAACAGATATTATAAAGAGCATCTGATAATCTAATCATTTACTAAGTGTTCATCTGAAGTAGCAGATCTCAATATAGAGTGAGGGGAGAGAATAGGTGGTTTGAAGTTATATTCAACATGCCTCTTCCCAATTAGTCCTTATTGGAATTCCTCAACATCTTCTAGTAACCCTGCCCTTGTTAAGAATAACTGCAAGTGAGAGCCATTATTAGGATGCTGGGACAGAAAAAAGATGCAAATCACTGTTCTAGAGCATCTGTGCATAATGAACTCTACTTTCTCACTGCAAAATTATATTCTTCATATCATATAATTATGGGTTCTTGCTACTTCTGCTTCAGTGAAGCAGTGTTCAAATCTCTTTTTGCAAGTAAGTGAAAATTATAAAGATTATTATCAGTCACAAAAAAGAAAGGCAAACACGCCTGCCATTTGATTACAGTGCTCTTGCTTTGGTAAAACCTTGGCCATTCTGAAACTCTTAAGGCCCGAGTTATTCTGAACAGTTAAATATTCCAGACTGCTGAAGTTCACCTTAAAAATTACCAATTTCTATTTTATAATTTATTACAAGATTCTCTTTTGAAGTATACCACATTCTTTGCTTAAAAACATTTTAAACTATAAATAGAATATCTAATTGTTGAAAAGACTTCAATAATTCAAAAGCGTAAGCAAAAAAGTTCCTTCCCTTGCCACCCCCCACTCCCATTCCCCAAGGATAATTGCTATAAAACAATTTGGATGTATCTTTCTGGACCTCTTCAGAATACACACATATTTTATACATAGTTGTATACACAAACTAGGGTAAGCAAGACTTGCTATACATTTAGTTCTACAACTTGCTTTTCACACTAATGGAGTAAATGGTCTTTTAAATTTAAATACACTGGTACACCTGATTTACCTAAACTGCACATTCCATAGTATTTTTCATCATTCCCTTAGTGACAAGCTACTTTTAGGCTAGAAACTTTTTAAAGTGTTTTTTGTAGTATTTCAGTCTTTTCCTTTATTGTTTGCCATCTCACACTGACATCATTGTATTGCCTATAGCATTTCTGCTCCTCATTTCTCTTGGAAAACTTGTAATTCAAAGAATTTAATGTGCTAGAATTGAGACCAAATTTAAAAATAAATGAGGAAAAATTTTTGTTGTACACATACAAATAAAATTTTGATTGCTATTTTAACTTCTAAGGTCCTTGGTGCTTCTGGATTTCTTAAGGGGTAAAGTTCACAGACTGTAACTTGTGGACAACTGAAATATCACTATTATTATTAATATACTAAGTTCTCATTTATATTCTCAAATGGAAAATAACAGCTTAAAAAAAGATGACAAATGGATGACGAAATTAGCATGATGCCACTCTTTCAGTAAATGTCATAATAGTACGTGCATCATTATAAAAATATTATAAACAATCTATTCATCATACTTATCTAATTCCATCCCTGTGCTCAGTCAGCTGATTGTACAAACCACTACTATCGTAGTGAGCACATGTGGTTTATCATTCAACCAGCCCAGGCCTTCCTTCTGCAATCCACTACCTTAAATTTCATATGGATAACTATTCCTTCTCAATCATTAGCTCTAAGGCATTCTAATTATTCTCACAATGGTGAACTGTTCGGGATAAGCATGTAACCTAAACACGGTCATCACAACAAAGAGACCTTTTTTTGGGATTTCTGAAGAAAAGCTGATACAAGCTTGCAATCAGCTTTCCTGTTGTCCCCCTCCTCTCCCTTCTTTCACTTTTTTCCTTCCCCCTTCCCTGTCCTCTCTCCTCCCCCAAACGCACAATAGATAAACCTATCATTCTTCCCCAGGATGTGAGAATATAAAAATATGAAATCTAGAGCTAAGAGATCAGAAAGGATGCTACTCAATGGAAGGATCCTGAGGAAAAAGGCAACAAGGAGAAGCAGAATCCAGAAATGGAGCTTGGACACATTTGCCCCCAGAATCAAAATACGCCTCGAGTTTTTAGTCATCTGGGCCTGTTTAGGGTGGACTCTGTGTCATTTGCAATATAAAGAATCATAACCCCTACCCCTAGAACCTCAGATTGATTGGTGTCCAGGCTTCAAACATTAAGTACCATTTTTATTGAATAACTTCCAGCAAAACTACTTGTCAAGTGTGGTCTAAGGATGATTTTCTGCTTGAACAAAATCTTTTTTATTTAATATATTTTATTGATATAGTTGTCCCATTTCTCCCCCATCATTCCCCTCCTCCCTGCACACCCCCTCCCACCCACATTCCCCCACTTTACTTCATGTCCATGTGTCATAAGTTTTTTAGCTTCTACATTTCCCACACTATTCTTGCCCTCCCCCTATTTTCTACCTACCGTTTATGCTACTTATTCTCTGTACCTTTTCCTCCTCTCTCCTCCTCCCACTTCCCTGTTGCTAACCCTCCATGTGATCTCCATTTCTGTGGTTCTCTTCCTGTTCTAGTTGTTCCCTTAGTTTGCTTTTATTGTAGGTGTAGTTGTTAATATCTGTGAGTTTGCTGTCTTTTTACTGTCATATTTTGTATCTTCTTGTTCTTAGATAAGACCCTTTAACATTTCATAGAATAAGGGCTTGGTGATGAACTCCTTGAACTTGACCTTATCTGAGAAGCACTTTATCTTCCCTTCCATTCTAAATGACAGCTTTGCTGGATAGAGCAATCTTGGATGTAGGTCCCTGCCTTTCAAGACTTCAAATACTTCTTTCCAGTCCCTTCTTGCCTATAAGGTCTCTTTTGAGAAATCAGCTGACAGTCTGCTGGGAACTCCTTTGTAGGTGACTGTCCCCTTATTCCCTTGCTGCTTCTAGAATTCTCTCCTTCATTTGAATGTAATTCTAATGTGCCTTGGTGTGTTCCTCCTTGGGTCCAACTTCTTTGGGACTCTTTGAGCTTCCTGGACTTCCTGGAAGTCTATTCCTTTGCCAGATTGGGGAAGTTCTCCTTTATTATTTGTTCAGATAACTTTTCCACTTGTTCTTCCTTTTCCCCTTCTGGTACCCCTATAATTCAGATGTTGGATCGTTTAAAGATGTTCTGGAGGTTCCTAAGCCTCTCCTCATTTTTTTTGAATCCTTGTTTCTTCATTCTTTTCTGTTTGGTTGTTAGTTTCTTCCTTCTGGTCCACTCCATTGATTTGAGTCCCAGTTTTCCTCCCATCTCTATTGGTTCCCCATGCGTTTTCCTTCAGTTCACGTATTGTAACCTGCATTTTTTCATCTAATTTGTGAGCAAAATCAACCAATTCTGTGAGCATCCTGATCACCAGTGCTTTGAACTGTGCATCTGATAGGTTGGCTATCTCTTCATCACTTAGATGAATTAGCTCTGGGGCTTTGATCTGTTCTCCCATTTGAGCCATTTTTGTCTTTTGGGTTTTTTTGGGGGGGGCTGGTCACAGCTGTTATGTAGTGAGGGGTGGAGCCTTAGGCGTTCCCCAATGCGGGGCGGCCCAGTTGCTAAGTTGTGACTCTGTATGTGGGGGCGGGGTCTGAGAGGGAACAATGGCACCCCGCTCTCTCTTGGATTCCAGTCCCTTCTGCCACTTCCCCTTCGCCTGGATTATCTGTGGTGAATGTGGGACCACCTGGTCATCCAGCCACCTTACTCGGCCTCACTGGGTCTGCACTGTTGCCACCCCGTTCCCAAGGTCCACTAGCCACCGCCTGTGTGCCTGGGGTCTGCCAGCTGCTTCTGCCTGTGCACCCGGATCCGCCAACCTCCACTTTTTCCTGCCGCGACTCCGCCCCTCTTACCGGTCTGAATGAATGGTTGTTCGACTTCCATACGGTTCAATTTTCTATAAGTTCTGGTTGTTTCTTGTTTCTAAATCTTTGTTGTCCTTAATTTTGGTTGTGGGAAGAGGCACAATGCGTCCACCTATGCCTCCATCTTGGCCAGAAGTCGTGAACAAAATCTTAAGACTAATTTCATTTGTTTTTAAGACTAATATTTTCCTTTTCAAACTTTTCTAGCACATATTGCAAAATCACTTTCATCAATAACATTTAGAAAGATTACTAAAGCAAAAAACTACGAAGGAATAAAATGTAAAGTACAGAATTTATACCCAGGTATTTCTTTTTCCTGGCATTTTGCTATCTGATTTTAGGATATTTAGTATCTTTCTGGAATGAAAGCTACTCGTTATTTAATGAAACAGAATTTAACCTCTGGTATATCACATTTACGTAACATCCAACTATTTAAACATGTAATTTCACTTTTGAGAATTGGGGAAAAAATTAACTTACCTCAATTGTTTCGCATAGTTCTGTTCAATTTCTATCCTCTCTTTAACAAATTTGGCATATCTTTCCAAGAAGTCAATTCCCCACTGTGTATGCTTGTCTAAGCTGTCGAACTGGTCCTAGAAAAGGAAGGTAAAAGTACATTGAAAAGTCTAAGTATATCCACAAATGCTTTAACCAATTTCTGATATTTTTCCAGAGAGGCAATGAGGTATGAAAGAAAAAATCTAGGCTCTTCTGCTGGTCTCCACCCATAGCATCCTTTGAGACCTAGACAAAAACACATTCATCGTTCATCAGCATAAATTAGGCTACTTTACACCTGTAGTTCTCCCTGGGTGCAACACCCTTCCCTAGTCACCTTTTTTCAGTTAACTCTTAACCCACTTTTGAGATTCAGTTCAGATCATTGGTCCTCCAGAAAATAGCCTTAAACTCACAGACTGGAAGAATTGGTCTTCGTCCGGGTCCCCAGTGCTACCTTAAAAAGTATGATCTTATTCACTTGCCATACTATACTGAGGGCAGGAGCCATACATTATTCAACTCTGAGTTGCCCAGGCATAAGCACCATGTAGGCCTGGTACCACAGCAAGCACTTGATAAACATTTGTTTGGCTTAACAGAATCAAATATAACTGGGTTCATATTCTGGGCTCTGCATTTACCCAATGTCTAAACTTGAGCAAGTTACCAAGGCTGTTTGAACTTTTTCATCTTAAAACGGGAATCCCATCACCCACCTGTATAAGACTATGGTGACATCATTAAGTGTTCTGAAATGCAGTACACAAAATATGAACATACTGCCCAACAAGGCTCTTTCAATTCTCAAAAATATATACTCCCCTCTACCTGTTGTCTGAGAAACCATCATTTCCTGTCCCTTAAATTTAAATTAATCACTTTCTAAATTAGATTAAGAATACATTGCTCCAAATTCACATAATCCCCTAGAGGTCTACTTCAAGCTCTTTGAGGATTCCCAAAGAAAAAATTAAATCATCTGAAGAATTTTATATAAAATACCTGTATTGGGCTGTTTTAAAAACTTAAATGTCATTCCTATTATTTTGACACTCAAATTCATCCATGGCCCTGGGCTGGATGGCTCAGTTAATTGGAGCATCATCCTGTACACCAAAGGGTTGCAAGTTTGATCCCAGATCAGGGCACATAACAGCATTTTGGGTTTGATCCCCAGTCAGGCGTGTATGGGAGGCAACCAATCGATGTTTCCCTCTCACATCGATGTCCATCTGTCTGTCTTTCTCTCTCTCACACACACACAGAAAAATCAATGGAAATGTAACCTAGAATGAGGCTTTAAAAAAAAAAAACAAAACACCCATGATATAAATACACTGAACAGACCCTTTGACTGTATCTATGTATTAACTCTCCAAAAAGTATTTTTAGAGTTGGTCACCATAACAAATATATAAAAGCTCAACTAAGTTGGATCCAAGGAAGCACACACAAAGGCAAAACATAATTACATTACCCAACATCAAAGGTAAGGAGAGAATCTTAAAAGCAGCAAGAGAAAAGGAGACAGTTACCTACAAAGGAGTTCCGTAAGACTATCAGCCGACTTCTCAAAAGAAACCTTGCAGGCAAGAAGGGGCTGGAAAGAAGTATTCCAAGTCAGGAAAGGCAAGGACCTACATCCAAGATTACTCTATCCAGCAAAGCTATCATCTGGAATGGAAGGGCAGATAAAGTGCTTCCCAGATAAGGTCAAGTTAAAGGAGTTCATCTTCATCAAGCCCTTATTATATGAAATGTTAAGGGACATATCTAAGAAAAAGAAGATCAAGACTATGAACAGTAAAATGACAACAAAATCACAACTATCAATAACTGAACCTAAAAAAAAAAAACAAGCTAAGCAAACAACTAGAATCACAGAAATGGAGATCACATGGATGGTTATCAGGGGGAAAAGGGAGGGGGAGAATGGGAGGAAAAGGTACAGGGAATAAGAAGCATAAACTGTAGGTACAAAACAGACAGTGAGAGATTAAGAACCGTATAGGAAATAGAGATGCCAAAGAACTTATATGTGCGACCCATGAATATGAACTAAGTGGGGGTGGGTGGGGAATGTTGGAGGGAGGGAGGGTGTAGGGGAATAAAGGAGAGAAAAAAATAGGACAACTGTAATAGCATAATCAATAAAATATACTTAAAAAACAGAAATAAGTTACATTAAGTCATCTAAATAGGAAACCTATCCTCACTTCCCTGTTCTCTCTCTGCCTTTCACACTGCTCTTGTTTCTATGGATTTATTCTAGATTACTACTTGAGTCCAATTTCTTCCATTTCCTTGCCTTAATCATCCCCACCTTCCTTTTTCAACACATTCATTCTTAACACAGCTTCTGTGAAATACAAAATCTGTCTGGAAAAAGTCCAGCCACTGTTAACATAATGAGAACAGTATGCACCACATAGATGTAACCTGGCAGCCAAGGAGAGTGGACTGGAATGAGCATGTGTGAACAATGAAGACTTCACTGTACTAATTAGGGCAGAATGTAGACACCATTCAGCAAGCACGTGTGTTGTGTGTCTGTCATTTTCACAATGACTGACTCAATGCAACAATGAATCTGCATCAAATTTTACATTAAGCCTGAACATTCCTCTGCAGAAACTATTTAGATGATTCAGAAGGCCAGAGCTATGGGCAACTGGTGACTGGCAGTTTCATCATGACAACACACCTGCTCATGCATCGGATCGTGAGCAGAGATTTTTGGTGAAACATCAAATCACCCAAGTGACTCAGCCCCCTACAGCCCAGATTTGGCACCCTGTGACTTCTGGCTTTTCCCAAAACTAGAATCACCTTTGAAAGGGAAGAGATTTCAGACCATTGAGGAGATTCAGGAAAATATGACAGAGCAGCTGGTGGTGATTTAGAAAACAGTGAGGTCCACCTACTTTGAAGGGGACTGAGGCATTACTGTCCTATGTACAATGTTTCTTGTATCCTGTATCTTCTTCAATAAATAGCTCTATTTTTCATATAACATGGCCAGATACCTTCTGGATAGACCTGGTATATCCCCCATTGTATCATCACATATTTAAATTTAAGAAAGCTCTTATTGTTTCCTTAAAAATCTTTTTAAATTTGCAAAACGTTTAAAATTATTTTACCTTATTCATTTGGGAACACAAGAAAAACATTTTAAATTAAAGCTGGCATAAAAATAATTATTTTATGTATCATAAAATGTAACTTTTTAAGAAGTCACTATTTAATATTCAATCCTTGTTTTTCTAATTACTTTGACAACAGCCTTGCATCCAAATGAAGTCCCAATAAAGTATTTTTGGTAAAGTACCAAGGGTCACAACTGCTTAAAAAAAGGCTTTCTTCACTAAAAAGCAGAATAGTGACTTTGCAGTCCTAGTTTGGTCTTAATCTATGGCTCTGCTTTTCTGCCGAAGTTTCTCCAGCACTTCTGAATACCAAAATACTGCCAAAAACATTTTTAAGATCTAACACAAATTACTTTTCTCATTCTTTGATTCATGTGGGACTGTACAAACTTGTTTGTGTTTTAATTTAAAGGAGCTAAGAAATCAATTTATAACTCAGGGTAATAACATCTATCTCCAAAGTACATTGAAGAAAATTTTAAGTTTTAAAAAATCAACTTAATTATTTGCATGTTTCCTCATGGTTTTATTTTTAAGACAGATGCAAACTTGTATATTTAAGAAACTCACTTGAATATTAATTTTTAATTAAAAATTTAATTAAGTTCCAAATTAAGCCCTTAGTGACTTCAAATTCTTTCCAGATGATCCTTCCAATACTGCATACTCTTTTGCTTCCCTTCCCATAATTTTCTCCTCTACTCTACACCTCAGCAATTCACTCCTATGGTCATTTCCACAGTCATTAGCAACAACTACAAGACTCCTTCCTCCCAATAAATTTCAAGAATCTCATCCTCAGATGGCTAGCCCCATCTGTCAACTCACTCCAATACTCCAAGGCCAAAATTTTTTTGACCCCACACAGAGTTCAATCCATTGATCCTGACACATTATTACCATCTATCACCCCGTCTTCATTTCCATCTTTACACAGCTTGGACTCCATGAAGCATCACTGCAATCGCTTCCTACAAATAGCTTCGCTGTCTTTGCCTTCTCTTGCTTTGCTAAATTTCAACCCTCGTTTTACATTCACCAACCACTTCCCATGCTGCTGACAGTGAAAAGAAAAAAAGGAGGGAGGGATGAAGGAAGGAAAAACAGAAAGACAGATGAACCACAATGACTGTTCAAATTTTGAAATCTGTGCCTTTTAATCTAAATAGGTTTTGCTACTTAGCCTGAAGCCCTTCACTCTCCCAATATCCTAGCCAACTATCTCGTAACTTCTTTCATTTTAAACTTACACCACCTTCTATCCATCTCACTCTCAACTAATAGTCTAGTTTTCCTACTTCGCTAAAGGAGAAGCAATCAAGAGGTTAATTTCTCATTCTCCAACTCTCATTTTACCATAAACATCTATGTACCTTTATTGTGCCTTCCTATTACTTTTGATAACCTGTCCACATTCCTAGAGCACTTGCTTACCTGAAGAACTAGTGCAATTTCAGGTTTAGCTGTTTAAAAAATGTTTAAGACCCTGAGTCTGCATATGCTTGATGTATTCCAGGAAGTCCAAGAAGCTCACTAGCAAGCTACTAGCCAGCAGAAGGAAAGAGCACCAGAAGTTGAAATGGAGGTGTATGGCATCAAAAAGATGATCACACATGCCTCTTCTTTCACCATAAGGACCAAGGACCTTGGCTTTAACCCTGAGTGAGATGAAAACACAATGGAGGATTTTGAGCCTGACATAATCTGACTAAAATCTTGAAACAGATCTCTCTGGCTTCTATGATGATAAAGGAGGCGGTGGTGGGTGGGGGGACCCCAACTCAAAGCAAGGGAGGCTTTTTGGGAAGGCTACTACTTACTGCAATTTTCCAGAGCAGGTATCAGGCTGGTTTGGTCCAGGGTGGAGGAAGCAGAGTGGTGAAGTGGTAAGGTTTTGGACATATTCTGAAGGAAGTATCGACATTTTCTGATGTTTTGAGTATGGGTTGTGAAAGAATGACATAAATTTTGTGTACTATTGACTAGAACAAAGTTGCTTTGAACTAACATGGGGCAATTAAGTGAACAAGTTGAGGGGAAGACAATTGTTTGGGTGTTAGTTAAGTTTCAGATATGCTTAGACATCCAGGTAGATGCTGAGTAGGTAGTTAAATAAGTAAGTCTGGAATTATTGGAAGTAGTCCCCCTGAAGACACATCGTTAAGACAAAATCCTGGATGCAATCTCAGTTACCACTCTGTAGAGGTCAAGAAATTGAGAGGGAACCAGCAAAGGATTCTGACAAGGAATGACCAATGAGGGATAAGTAAAACCAGAAAAGTGGTATCTTGGAAACCAAATGAATACATAGTCTTTCAAGCAGAAAAACAGTGATCCACTTAGTCAAGTGCCACTGAAAGTAAGATGAAGACTAAAATCTGACCATTGGATTTAGCAATATGCAAGTCATTAACAATATCTCATACCTTCTTTCATAACAAGAAGAGTTTTGTTGAAGTAATAAGGGCAAAAGCCTGACTGAAGTAGGTTAAAATTAGGAGACATTAGACATAGTGAATAGACACCACTTTCAAGGAGTTCTGCTTTAAAGGAGAGAAAAGAAATGAATGATAGCTAAAAAGAGAAGTGGAATCAAGTGTGGGCGGGCTTTATATAGAAAAAACAATGATTATATGCTAATAAAAATGATACAAAAGAAAGGGAAATGATGATAATGAAGAAAGAGGGAGAACTGAAGCAATAAGCACTGAAGAGATGAGATGCATACATGAAGGGGTTGACCTTTACTAAGAGCATGGGCAGTTCAGTTATGGTGACAGAAGAGACAGCTTGGTAGATAGGGTGGTGGTAGCTGTGGAAATTCTCTTGTGAACACTTGTATTCCTTTTAGTAAAATATGGGGCAAGGCCATTAGTTGAGAATAAAGATATAGGAGGTGTTAGAGATTTAGGGGTTGGGGGAAGAGATCCCCTTCCCTCTTTTCCATTTGTAACTTAAATCAATAAGTGCCAAATCCATGACAACACAAAAATAAGACAATTCTTCAACTTCTCCAAGTATAGCTTATAAATGAATACACAAAAGGTTTAGTTAATAGAGCCATGTCTTTTAAACGCAATGATTTGGCTGGTCATAAAAGAGTCCATATAAAGAATAAAAAATAACTTACAAGAAGGTGAGGCTATGAGAATGTGCCTCTCAAATTTCTAACCACAGGAAGCACAGCTGACGAGGGCTCTGGCTGCTCCCACACAATGACTGAGAAGAGCAAGGATACAAAGAAAGATCTGGTTCAGGGAGTCCAAGGACCTTACTGATACATGAAGTTGGCTCAAGGACTCCCCAAAAGTCTTGCCAAACTTTCCTTGAAATTTCACTGCAAACTGGACTGCTTCTATTCAATCTTCCTTTCTTCCTCCCTCTCTACCTCCTCAAGGTCAGCCTTGGCTTGTGGTCTCACAGCTTTTTCTGCCTCTGGCTCCCTCTTCATTTCCTTTCACAAGTACTTCCTCTAAGGCAGCTGTCCCCAATCTTTTTGGTAGCAGGAACTGGTTTGTGGAAGACAATTTTTCCACAGATTGGGAGAGGGTAGGTTTCATGATGATTCAAGTGCATTACATCCAAGCTTACCTCCTGCTGCACAGCCAGTTCCTAACTGGCTCAAGTCTGTAACTGTCCTTGGCCCTGGGTTGGGGACACCTGCTCTGAAGCATTTAATGCATGTTAAATCCCATTTGGGTGGCTAATTCTTGGAGAACCCAAATTAACACAGCTAAGACTTCATAAATGCAACAAATCTTTGGGAACAAAACCCCATCTCTGAAAATCAAAAGGATATTTTTATATCATGTTTTTAATGAAGCTAACAAACATAAAGTCACTGAACAAAAGCAAAGCTGCAAGAGAGAGGTTATACAAATTTGAATATAACATAATTGTTTTCTGTCCTTTGCCTTGCTCTCCCCCCAAAAGCAACAAGCTAAAGTCCTTCAGGGATTATGACAGGAAATGAATGAACACAAGATCATTTGGGACATTCCATCTTCAGTACAATTCTTCACCATCTGTACTTTTGTGCTTTTTCTGACAGTACAACAAACTAAATAACATTTTCACAAAGCTTACACTGTATTTCATGTGATTAAAATTTCTGGATCTCACTTGTCACATTACAGCAGGGTTTCACTGAATATGCTAAAAAAGGAATGTAAAGTCAAAATTAGAGTTTTACTGTAAAGTTGTATTTTAATTCATTAAAAATAACCTAAAACTCTAAAATCAAAAAATTACACTTGCGCTCTCGCTGGTATGGCTCAATGAATTGAGCATCAACCTGCAAACCAAAGGGTCACAGGTTCAATTCCCAGTCAGGACAGGTATGTGGGCTGCATGCAGGCCAGGTTCCCAGTAGGGGGTGTGTGAGAGGCAACCACACATTGATGTTTCTCTCCATCTCTCTCCCTCCCTTCCCCCTCTCTAAAAATAAAAATAAATAAAAACTCTTTTAAAAAAAGTTAAACTTGCTATTCAAAGTTAAGCGCTCCTTCATAACATAGAAATTAAGTGGACATATAAATCCAAATGTTAAGCTACAATAAAACAGACATTTTTTCTTTTTTTAAAGTATATTCTATTGATTGTGCCATTACAGTTGTCCCATTTTTTTTCTCCCCTTTATTTCTTTCTGCCATACACCCCTCCTCCCACCGGCATTTCCCCCACCTTAGCTCATGTCCATGGGTCATACATATAAGTTCTTTGGCTTCTCCATTTCCTATACTATTCTTAGCCTCGCCCTATTTTGTACCTACCAATTACTCTTCTTATTCTCTGTACCTTTTCCCCCATTCTTTCTCCACCCCCCAACCCAACGATAACCCTCCATGTGATCTCTATTTCTGTGATTCTGTTCCAGTTCTAGTTGTTTGCTTAGTTAAAATGAAGATATTTCTAAACATGGTAGTAAAGTTACTGAGGCTGATTAGATATGTCAACATATGACCAAGATTTTTTTCCCTTAAAAAAAATTTTAAACTATAGAGGTTTTACTAATTCCTTACAATATCAGTTTTAATTATAATGAAATATACATAAAATTTACCATCTTAGCCATTTTCAAGAGTACAGTTCAGTGGCATTAAGTATATTCACTGTTGTGCAACCATAATGACTATCCATTTCCATAATCCTTTTCATCTTGTAAAACTGAATCTCTGTACCCACTGGAAAACAACTCCCCATGCTCTCCTCCCTTCAGCCCCTGGCAAACACCATTCTACTTTCTGTCTATAATTTTGACTAAAGTAATGTGTGTTTAGCCATGGCGATACAATCTGAGAAATGTGTCATTAGGTGACTTCATTGTCATGCAAATGTCGAACAGTGTGCTTAGACAAACCCAGATGAGACAGCCTAGGTAATATGGTATAGCCTGTTGCTCCCAGGCTCCAAACCTCCACAGCAGTTACTGTACTGAATACTTCAGGCAATTAGAACACAATGGTAAGTATTATATATCTAAACATATCTTAAAACAGAAAGTGTGCAGTAAAAGTACAGTATAAAAGATAAAAAATGCTACACCTACGTAGGGCACTTACCATGAATGGAGCTTGCAAAACTGGAATTTGCTCTGGGTAAGTCAATGAGTGGTGAGTGAATGTGAAGGCCTAGGACATTACTTTATAAACACTGTTCCTCGAACCCTACCCCTGCTTCCTCCCAACAGGATCAGAAATAGAACACTAAAGCTGTCAACAACGCTCCGCGAACAGGGATGTGCACTAGATTAATTGGAAACATCGAGGAGACAATGGCTAGGTAAGGCAGAGATCACTATAGTGACCGTCAGAATCAGTGAAAATAAGAAATCAAGATGGAGAGAGAAAGGAACACGGGATTGTCATGGCAATATGGTTTTGGCTACTACTCGTTGGAGCAGTGATCAGATTAAGGAACTTATGTGATGTTCACAAAAAGGGGAGGAGTGTTTAACATGAAAAGGGTACAGAATTAAGGATTCAATTATTTTGACTTTGGAAATTTGTTTTTGGTTCCCTAATCTTATCTAGCAGAAAGGACTCTCTCTGGCATTGAATTGATGGAGGGGAATCTTACCTATGTTTTATGTCATTATAAGGACAGGAACAGCCTGGCCCCACGCTACCACTGACTGCTTTTACTGCAGTGGGAGTGACACTTAATACTTGTTAAGGTAGTGCCTATGGACGGACCTATGTCCTAGTACAGGAGCTCAGGTCTTCAAAAAAGAGTTGACAGCAATGTAGTGTGAAGATCAACAAGCTAGATCTGGGAGGGCTACTCTGAATATGCAGTGCTGGTGGGACACGCTGCTTGGGATGTAACAGGTCAGTGGCTGATTGGGATGTAATTTGTGCACTCAAAATGGGAGGTGCTCTGGGTGAAAAGGAATCTATTCCCAAGCCCTACAGATATTGCTATGGTCAGAGAAAAGAAGAAATTCTTCCTGAACCTTATACCCTGCTATTTCTTATAGAAAACTCAGCTCCATTATAATCTTACAAGAAAATCATTTAAAATGTGGTCCATTGTTGACTGAAGCATGATTATGTGGCACATGACTACTCTGGGTGCCTCATATGTTAAGTGGAATCATACAGTATTTTTTTGTGGCTGGATTATTTCACTTAGCATAATGTCCTCAAGGTTCTTCCATATTATAGCATGTGTCAGAATTTCCTTCCTTTTTAAGGCCAAGTAATATTCTATTGTATGTGCATACCATTTTGATTAGCCATTCAGCTGTCAATGAACACTTAGGTTGCTTTTATCTCCTGGATATAGTGAATAATGCTATGGACAAAGATGTAGAAATATCTCTTTAAAACCTTGCTTTGAATTATTTTGGGTATATACCCAGAAGTGGAATAGCTGGATCATATGGTAATACAATGGTTAATTTTTAAAATTGATTTTAGAGAGGGGGACGGGCAGTAGGGGGTGTGGAGGGATAACATCCATTTGTTGTTCCTGACTGCAAATCAAACCCACAACCCTGGCATATTGGGACAATGCTCTAATCAACTGAGCTACCAGCCAGGGCTATGGTTAATTTTTGAGGAACCTCCTTCATACTGCTTTTATTCAGTAGCTGTTACCATTTTACATTCCCACCAACTATGCACCAAGGTTCCAATTTCTCCACATTCTTGCCAACACTTGTTACTTTGTTTTTCTTATAGCCACCCTAATGGGTATGAACTGTCTCACTGTTGTTTTGATTTTTGTAAACACTGAAGGAAAAGGTTCCTCTTCATTCTTTTACATGTGAATATTCAGTTTTTCCAGCACTAGTAGTTGATAAGATTCCATTAAATGGTCTTGGTACCTTTGTTCAAAATGATGTGATCATAAATGGGAGGGTTTATTCTGGTCTTTCTGTTGTGTACCACACTGTAACTTTGTAATAAATATGACATCAGAAAGAGTGAGCTCTCCAATTATGTTCTTCTTTTTTCAAGATTATTATAGCTATTCAGTGTCCCTTGAATTTTAGAACAATTTTCTTCTAGCCTGCAAAAAATTTCATGGGGATTTTAAATTATATTGAATCTGTAGATCAACTTCAGGTAGTAGTAACATCTTAATATTGTCTTTCAACACATGAACATGGATGTCTTTCCATTTATTTGTGTCTCCTTTCACCAGTGTTTTATAGATTTTTTTTGATGGAATGTTTCACCTATCCATCAAAATCGGTTATTTATCACAAGTATTTTGTTATTTTTGATGCTATTATAAACAGGACTGTTTTCTTAATTGCCTTTCGGATTATTCATTGTTGGTGTATTAAAGGGCAAACTGATTTTTGCATGTTGACTTTGTACCCTACAGTTTTACTGAATTTGTTTATTAGTTCTAAAAGTATTTTGTAGACTCTTTGGTGTTTCTTACCTATAAGATTACATCATCTGAAAACAGAGATAATTTTACTCCTTCCATTTGAGGAAAGACTTAAGAAATAGAATCATGACAGTTAAGCTGCTAAATTATAAAATTAAGTAAGATGAGCCATGAGAAAATGATTGCATTCTTGCTTTAACTAGCCTAAGAACTTAAACTTTTTAACTTTTCAATTGTGCCTAGAGATACATAGATATATATAAATACTACAAATAATCCTGATAACCCTCTAAAGAACTTAGAAAAGAATGTTCAGTAGCCAGATCATGTGACATCCATTATCCAGACCACCTGATAGCTGGTTACCATTTTGAACTAATCCAGGGGCTAAGAATACAAGGCTGACTTCTCGTCAAAAATGCATATTTTACTATAAGAAAAGAAAACAACTCAGCTGTTGTTCTTCAGAACACTATGGGTATGGCCTCACTGACTTTCCTATTTGCAAATCCGAAGACCCCTAAATAAATCTTTATCATTTATTTCTACCCAAAGCCTTATGACTTTTGTGGTCAGTAGATACTTTCAGATTTGGATATCTTTTATTTCTTTTCCTGCATAAATGCTCTGGGTAGAACCCTCAACATTATGCTGAATATAAGTGGCAAAAGCAGGCACCCTTATGTTGCTCTCAGAGGAAAAGCTTTTCAATCTTTCACTTTGAGTATGTTAGCTATGGATCAACAGATAAATTTTAACTTGGGTCCTGAAAGATACGTAAAATACAGAACCTAAATGGGAAAGAGAAAGGCATTTCAGGAAAAAAGAACTACTTAATCAAAAGCAGAAAGAGAGATAAGAAAATAATTTTCTAACACTTCTATTAAAAGCAGCCAAGATTAAAAGGGACATTATCGCCTAAGTCCAACTATTCACTATCTAAAACATAACGAAGGTGGCTACTAAAAATAATTATAATATCCAAACTCTCTATCCTTGTCAACCAAATAATATGATACATAAGATACAGAAATCCTGTGTGTTGCCAATCTACAAAGCCCACTGAACAAGATGTACATACTACCTAGTAATAAAACCCCATGGGATGCAAGAGCATGAACTCTTCTGCTGTTAGTAAATGCCCTTATAAGTTCAATAGAGAGACTATCTTTTTTTAAAGTGGTCACCTTCTTAGAAAGAAAATCATCTGGTTAATTTCTGAAATAATTTCACTATGTAATTCTTCGATAAGTCACACTTGAAAGATTTTTTTAAGCTATAAATTTCTAAAGAACAAATCATACATGAAGCTTGATATGAAATATTTTCAGAAAGGTGACAAATTTTTAAAATTCTTATTCCATTTCCTTCTAAAATAACTGAATTCACTAAAGTTCTCTTTTCTCTGAATATTCAAATCTAAAGCATAGTTTAGAGTACATTTTTTATTTTTATTTATTACAAAATATTCAAGCCTACAAGAGTGTATGCAATAAATATGTACGTTTCTATTACAAAACTATTTTATGTATATTTTTATCTAATGCTAAAATACTAATTTTAAAATCAATATTATTTACTTTGGCATTTATTTCATATTGAAAAGTCAGTTTCAATAACAGTATTTTAAAGTGTTCAGGTTTCAGTAACTGCTTTTAAAAACTAAGCAAAATTAAAGCATTTAAAATATCGACTACATTAGAAACATACAATTAAATATATTTTTTTCTTCCGGTCAAGATGGAGGTATAGGTAGATACACCATGCCTCCTCGTACAACCAAAATAAGGACAACAAAAATTTAGAAACAAAAAACAACTAGTACCGACAGAAAACTGAAGTGTACGGAAGTCCGCCAACCAAGGAGTTAAAGTAGACACATTTATCCTTACAGTAGGAGGGGGAGACTTGGGTGGCAGGGTGGAGAGGGGTCGCAGCAAAAAAAGCAGTGGCTGGCGGACCTGGGCACGCAAGGCAGCAGCAGGTGCACGCAGCAAGCAGACCCAGAGAGGCGGTGGATTGTAGAGGGTGAGGCGCACAAAGCAGCTGGCAGACTGGGCAGTCCCACATTCGCACGCAGATAAACCACACAAAACTGGGGAGTGAGACAGACCGCACAACCTAGGGCTCTAGCGTGGGGAAAGAAAGCCTCAAAATACCGACTGAAAACACCTTTGGGGGTTGAGATTTGGAACAAATTAGATGAAAAAATAAAGGCTACACTAAATGAGATAAAAGAAAATGTACAGGGAACCAATAGTGATGGGAAGGAATCTGAGACTCAGATTAATGGAGTGGACCAGAAAGAAGAAAGAAACATCCAATCAGAAAAGAATGAAGAAACAAGAATTAAAAAAAATGAGGAGAGGCTTAGGAACCTCCAGGACATCTTTAAACATTCCAACATCCGAATTATAGGTGTACGAGAAGGAGAAGAGGAAGGGCAACAAGTAGAAAAGTTATTTGAATGAATAATGGAGGAGAACTTCCCCAATCTGGCAAAGGAAATAGACTTCCAGAAGTCCAGGAAGCTCAGAGAGGCCCAAAGAAGTTGGACCCAAGGAGGTACACACCAAGGCATGTCGTAATTACATTAGCCAAGATTAAAGTGAAGGAGAGAATCTTAAAAGCAGCCAGAGAAAAGGAGACAGTCACCTACAAAGGAGTTCCCATCAGACTGTCAGCTGATTTCTCAAAAGAGACCTTCCAGGCAAGAAGGGGCTGGAAAGAAGTATTCCAAGTCATGAAAGGCAAGGACCTACATCCAAGATTGTTCTATCCAGCAAAGCTTTCATTTACAATGGAAGGGCAGATAAAGTGCTTCTCAGATACGGTCAAGGTAAAGGAGTTCACCTTCACCAAGCCCTTATTGTATGAAATGTTAAAGGGATGTATCTAAGAAAAAGAAAATAAAGAACATGTACAGTAAAATGACAGCAAACTCACAATTATTAACAACCACACCGAAAAAAAAAAACAAACTAAGCAAACAGCTAGAACAGGAACAGAAACACAGAAATGGAGATCACATGGAGAGTTAGCAACAGGAGAGTGGGAGGAGGAGAGGGGGGAAAGGTACAGAGAAAAAGTAGCATAGACGGTAGGTAGAAAATAGGGGGAGGGCAAGAATAGTGTGGGAACTGTAGAAGCTAAAGAACTTATGACACATGGACATGAAGTAAAGCGGGGCAATGTGGGTGGGAGGGGGTGTGCAGGGTGGAGAGGAGTCAAGGGGGAAATATGGGACAATTGTAATAGCATAATCAATGAAATGTATTTAAAAAATGTTTAAAAGTCAACCAGGAAAAAAATTAAATATATTTTAAAATAGCAAATACAAATATAAATTTATAAAGTATGAATAAGAAACATAACATAATCTAGCATATGTAATAAACATTCTAAAATAAATTACATCGATGCCATTTAGTTACATAACCTGAAAATAAAATAAAATTTCATTTGACCTTTTTTACAGGTAATCTTGCACTGAAAGACCTAGTAACACCACTTTTATTGTATATATTCTTATACAAAGTTTTCCAGTATATGCTGATACCCTCTCTGTATGAAGAGAGCAGTTAGGAGAAGCTACAACCTAACACCACATATTTTCCTCTGATGCTTTACCCTTCAAGTAATGTCATCTCTTGCAAATTTCTGAAAAAATTTTTTTGAATAATTTATCCGGACTTCCGGCCAACATGGAGGCGTAGGTGGACACACTGTGCCTCCTCTAACAACCAAAATTAAGGACAACAAATATTTAGAAACAAGAAAACAACCAGAACTTATAGAAAATTGAACTGTATGGAAGTCCAACAACCATTCATCCAGACCGGTAAGAGGGGCAGAGTCACAGCAGGAGAAAGTGGAGGTGCGGACCTGGAACGCAAGCAGCAGCAGCGTGCAGTTCCCAGGTACACAGGCGGCAGCTCGCGGTCCCCGGGCCTACAGGCAGCAGCTGGCGGACCCCGGGCACAGGGGGGCAACTGTGCAGACCCAGTGAGGTGGAGGGGAATGATGGGGGAAAAATGGAACAACTGTAATAGCATAATCAATAAAATATATTTAAAAAAAGAATTAAAAAAATTTTTTGAATACTCGTTTATTTTCTTAACAGGGACTAAAATCTCTTTTACTGATAGTTTTTAGTTCAAAATAGAATTTTTGGTTTGGTCTTTATCTCCTTTAGTTTCAGCATGGAGAGACACGGGTTCCAACACAGTGACCTACATCATTTTCAGTACTTTCATGTTCATATTTTACTTATTCAGAAGGTCTGCAAATTAAATTACACTTATTCTTGCTACAGAGCATGCTTTAACATTTTCTTCTTCTTCTTCTTTAAAATTATGGCATTATTAAAGAGTGTCCTTTGTCTCTGACTGGGCAGTTCAGTTGGCTAGAGCATCATCCCCATAAGCCAAGGTTGCAGGTTTGTTCCCTGGCCAGGGCACATGCAAGAATCAACCAATGAATGCATAAAACAGTGGAACAACAAATTGATGTTTCTCTCTTTCTCTCTCAAATCAGTTTTTTTTTTTTTTTAAAGAGCAACCCTGTTGAATTCGAAATTCTAATGGAGCTAGGCACCTAGAGAGATGCAAATGATTCAGATTTTTAAAATTCTAAAATAACTGCATTATACCAACAAGAATGGTGGCATATCAGTACATTAAAATAGCATATGGTAAATTAGATCAAACATCAAATCTGCAATATCTATGCATGAAGAGTATGTAAACATTTTCTGTGTTTACTTAGAGTATATATTCAGCTTTTAGTGGACAATAAACTCTTTTAAATATAGAATCTATTTATAATTCTTCGCATCCTTACCTACCTCAGGATCATTTACTAGCTCTTAAATCTGAGCCTCAGGTTCCACAGCTGTAAAACTGAATCTAATGTGAGAGTATGAAAAGAAATTTAAATAAAGCATTCAATGCAATACTTGTCCTGGTGGCTGTTCTTCATTCATTTAATTAAACCAGTGAATGCATGTTGAGCTTGGCACCTGGCATACAATGTGAAGAAAAATACTAGGAAGACGGTACTTTATTTTTTTCCCCAGAGTTTCTACGTATATTTTTTAAATGCATTTTATTGACTATGCTATTACAGTTGTCGTATTTTTTTTCTCTTCTTTATGCCCCTATGCCCTGCACCTCCCTCCCACCAGCATTCCCCCACCTTAATTTATGTTCATGGGTTGTACATACAACTTCTTTGGCTTCCCCGTTTCCTCCTATACTATCTTAATCTCCCACTGTCTATTTTGTATCGACAATTTAGGCTTCGTATTTCATGCACCTTCCCCCTCCACCATTATTCCCCCACCCCCGCTAGTAACCTTCCATGTGATCTCCATTTCTGTGATTCTGTTCCTGTTCTAGCTGTTTGCTTTGTTTTTTTTCTAGGTTCAGTTGTTGATAGTTGTGATTTTGTTGTCATTTTACTGTTCATAGTTTTGATCATCTTTTTCTTAGATAAGTCCCTTTAACATTTCATATAATAAGGGCTTGGCGAAGATGAACTCCTTTAACTTCACCTTATCTGAGAAGCACTTTAACTGCCCTTCCATTCCAAATGATAGCTTTGCTGAGTAATCTTGGATGTAGGTCCTTGCCTTTCCTGACTTTGAATACCTCTTTCCAGCTCCTTCTTGCTTGCAAGATTCCTTCAGCTGATAGTCTTTTGGGAACTCCTTTGTAGGTAACTGTCTCCTTTTCTCTGGCTGCTTTTAAGATTCTCTCCTTCATTTTAATCTTGGCTAATGTAATCATGATGTGCCTTGGTGTGTTCCTCCTTGGGTCCAACTTCTTTGGGACTCTATGAGCTTCCTGGACTTCCTAGCAGTCTATTTTCTTTGCCAGATTGGGGAAGTTCTCCTTTATTATTTTTTCAAATAAGTTTTCAGTTTCTTGCTCTTCCTCTTCTCCTTCTGTCACCCCTATGATTAGGACTTTGAGATGTTTAAAGTTGTCCCAGAAGTTCCTAAGCCTGTCTTCATTTTTTAAAATTCTTGTATCTTCATTCTGTTCTGGTTGAATGTTTCTTTCTTCCTTCTGCTCCAAATCGTTGATTTGAGTCCCAGTTTCCTTCCCATCACTGTTGGTTCCCAGTAAATTTTCCTTTTTTTCACTTTTCTAGCCTTCACTTTTTCCTCAATTTTGGGACCATACTCAACCATTTCTGCAAGCATCCTGATTACCAGTGTTTTGAACTCTGCATCTGATAGGTTGGCTATCTCTTCGTTGCTTAGTTGTATTTTTTTCTGGAGTTTTGATCTGTTCTTTCATTTGGGCCATATTTTTTGTCCTAGAGCGCTTGTTATGTAGTAAGGGGTAGAGCTTTAGAAATTCACCAGGGCAGGGCAACCCACCATCACTGCATTGTGGCACTGTATGTACGGGAGGGGTCTAAGAGGGAACAATGTTGCCTGCCTGGCTCGCTTTCAGTCACTTCCCCTGCTACCCACAAGCAAATTGGGCCCTTCTGGTGCTGATTCCCAGGTGGGTGGGTTTGTGTACATTCTAGAACCCTACGGGTCTCCCAAAAAACTCTCCTGTGAGACTGGGAGTTTCTCCTGCTGCCACAACGCCCACAGGTTTTTAACAGTCAGAGGTTTTTTAAGGTTTTTTGTTGTTGTTTTTTTAATATATTTTATTGAGTATGCTATTACAGTTGTCCCATTTCTCCCCCATCATTCCCCTCCACCCTGCACACCCCCTCCCACCCTCATTTCCCCCTTTAGTTCATGTCCATGTGTCATAAGTTCTTTAGCTTCTACATTTCCCATACTATTCTTGCCCTGCCCCTGTCTATTTTCTACCCACCATTTATGCTACTTATTCTCTGTACCTTTTCCCCTCTCTCCTCCTCCCACTCCCCTGTTGCCAACCCTCCATATGATCTCCATTTCTGTGGCTCTGTTCCTATTCTAGTTGCTTGCTTTTGTTTTAGGTGTGGTTGTTACTATCTGTGTGTTTGCTGACTTTTCACCGTCATATTTTTTTATCTTCTTTTTCTTAGATAAGTCCCTTTAACATTTCATATAATAAGGGCTTGGTGATGATGAACTCCTTGAACTCGACCTTACTTGACAAGCACTTTATCTGCCCTTCCATTCTAAATGACAGCTTTGCTGGATAGAGCAATCTTGGATGTAGGTCCCTGCCTTTCAAGACTTCAAATACTTCTTTCCAGTCCCTTCTTGCCTGCAAGGTCTCTTTTGAGAAATCAGCTGACAGTCTGATGGGAACTCCTTTGTAGGTGACTGTCCCCTTATCCCTTGCTGCTTCTAGAATTCTCTGCTTCATTTGAATCTTGGCTAATGTAATTACAATGTGCCTTGGGGTGTTCCTCCTTGGGTCCAACTTCTTTCGGACTCTCTGAGCTTCCTGGACTTCCTGGAAGTCTATTTCCTTTGCCAGATTAGGGAAGTTCTCCTTTATTATTTCTTCAGATAACTTTTCCATTTGTTGCTCTTCCTCTTCCCCTTCTGGTACCCCTATAATTCAGATGTTGGGACATTTAAAGATGTCCTGGAGGTTCCTAAGCCTCTCCTCATTTTTTTGAATTCTTGTTTCTTCCTTGTTTTCTGTTTGGTTGTTTGTTTCTTTCTTCTGGTCCACTCCACTGATTTGCGTCCCACTTTTCCTCCCATCTCTATCGGTTCCCCATGCGTCTTCCTTCATTTCACGTATTGTAGCCTGCATTTTTTCATCTAGTTTGTGAGCAAAATAAACCAATTCTGTGAGCATCCTGATGACCAGTGCTTTGAACTGTGCATCTGATAGGCTGGCTATCTCTTCATCACTTAGAGGAATTGTCTCTGGGGCTCTGATTTGTACTCCGTTTTGAGCCATTTTTTGTGGGTTTTTTTGTTTTGCTTTGTTTTGGTCTGGTCGCGTCTGTTACGTAGTGAGGGGTGGAGCCTTAGGTGTTCCCCAGTGCAGGGCAGCCCGATAGCTGGGTTGTGACGCTGTATGTGGGGGCGGGGTTGAGAGGGAACAATGGCGCCTGCTCCTCTCTCTCTTGAGTTCCCATCTCTTCCGCCACTTCCCCTTCGCCTGGATTATCTGCGAGCGCGAATGTGGGACCACCTGGTCAGCCAGCAGCCTTGCTTGGCCTCACTGGATCTGCACAGTTGCCACCCTGTGCCCAGGGTCCGACAGCTGCCGCCTGTGGGCCCGCCAGCCGCCTGCACACTTGGGAACCGCCAGTCACTGCCACCTGCATCCCGGGTTCGCACCTCCACTTTTTCCTGCTGCGACTCCGCCCCTCTTACTGGTCTGGATGAATGGTTGTTGGACTTCCATACAGTTCAATTTTCCATTAGCTGTGGTTGTTTCCTTGTTTCCAAATATTTTTTGTCCTTCATTTTGGTTGTGAGAGGAGGCACAGTGTGTCCACCTATGCCTCCATCTTGGCCGGAGGTCCACAGTCAGAGGTTTTGAGGCTTTACTTCCCCCAACTGGAACCCTGGGGCATGCAGTCCGTCTCACTCCCCAGTTGTTCCTCCTGATATATCCACACACAAATACGGGACTGCCCAGTTCACCAGCTGTAGAAGACAGTTCTTTAATCAAGTAATCACAATTTCTCTTTAATTTCATTGGTTAGTACTCCCAGAATCACATTAAATACAGTAATGATAGTTAACACTATTTAATAGTCAGGTTCATGTATCTGAACCTGGAACAACATAGGTTTTATATCTTCAAGCAACATCAATATACGAATGTTATATTGCCAAAAAAATGAAAGAATAATTGTTCTCTGTAGGAGTCCTTTAAAATAGTATGTGTTCTTACCACAGTTAAGGTGATTTTACTGATCCAAAGAAAATTAACATACTATCATAACATATCTGTTGTGTGAAACAAGGTCTATACCAGTATATTAACTAACATCTTCCTTATTCCATTCTATAATTTCTAATACCATGACAGCACACAGATCACTGTTCCATTTTTCCACCTATCCCTCTCATGTCACAATTCTTCATAATTTGGGGATCCTACTGAATTTGATTTCTGTCTCACATTACCCTCTCTATTGTTTAACACTGCTCTGCTTCCCAAGTCTCAAACTTGAGCACAGGATCATTCAGTGGTTGCTTAAGGATAAAGACAGGACTACATTTGGGATTAACTACTTTGAATCTAGTTTTCTTCATATTATATACTCTTTTGCCCTGGCTCAGATTCCATCATCATCTGCTTTCGTTGTAGTCCTTGGACTATTCTGGACCACTTCATGCCACTGTTCCCTTGTCCTCACACTAATAACACAGTATCACTCTCCTGGAGCTGACATTTTATCCTGTCCTAAGACCAGACAACATAATCATAGGAAAAAGGAGAGTCAAGAACACAACCAGTCTTTACATATATGTATTCACACATTTTAACATGAAAATTACCTAGAACAGAGCTAAACATTGCTTTGCTCAGTTTATCTTTGACTTCCTAACTTTCTAACCCACCTGAGCTTATTTTCCTTTCTACTGTAGTATCTTTCCCTTTCCCCTGTTTTAGACTCTAATCTACTCTATGATCACAATTTTAAGTATGAAGTCTAATCATAGGCCTTTAGGGCTAGAAGGGACTTCAAAGATCAGCATCTCTATTTACAGATGAGGAAACTGAAGCCTAGAGAGTATCTAGATGACTTAATTAGTTTTTCCTGTGTTGCTCATTCAAATCAGTACACTTAGTTAAGTAAATGCTCTCAGACTGTATTTATTATTTAGAAACCAAAAGGGCTTCCTGGCTCTAATCTAATCTGAAAAGATACTTAGTTGTTGGTATATTCATGGGAATAACTCCAAAGAGTGACCTCATATTACTTAGCATATAATTATGATATAAACACTGGAACTATTTAGCTATATCTGTATCTATATACACGCTATTATATTTTGGAAGAAGCAGAACAGATGCAGAAAGAACTTTTGTGGTTCATTTTCAGAAGTATCATGGGAAAATCTTAATATTTAGAATTAAGAAATTATAATTAATGTTGGCATTTAAAGTAAAATTTTATATGACAGACATAGAAATACTGTATGTTAATCTAATCAGAAGAGTCTCTAAGATTCAAAGCAGTAATATTCAGAAAATACGTACATGACTTAGTTGTTCTTTATTCTTTCTTGCATATAATTACAATATTGGTGAAAGGCAGTGAAATGGTCAAGTAAATGAATTCTCTTGCACATTTGCTTAAACTAGGCACTATTAATAATACACTGCAGCCCTGGCTGGTGTAGCTCAGTGGATTGAGCGCGGGCCTGCGAACCAAAGGATCGCGGTTCGATTCCCAGTCAGGGCACATGCCTGGGTTGCCAGGCCAGTTCCCGGCAGGGGACATACAAGAGGCAACCGCACATTGATGTTTCTCTCCCTCTCTCCTTCCCTTCCCCTCTAAAGATAGAAAAATAAATAAATAAATAAAATATTTAAAAAAAATAATAATACACTGCAAATTTACATGGCCACTTTGTCCTTTACATACTGGGTCTATGTGATCCTTATAAAAACCTCATAAACTAGCTTGTGAACAGGTGGGATGGCTGCTACTAGCTTTCATTGCCATTTACCATTACTGTGCATAGTATTCTGAATGAATACACAATTTCAGACTTTTTATTTTTTTAATATATTTTATTGATTATGCTATTACAGTTGTCCCATTTCTCCCCCATCATTCCTCTCCACCCTGCACACCCCCTCCCACCCACATTCCCCCCTTTAGTTCATGTCCATGTGTCATAAGTTCTTTAGCTTCTACATTTCCCATACTATTCTTGCTCTCCCCGTCTATTTTCTACCTACTATCTATGCTACTCATTCTCTGTACCTTTTCCCCCTCTCTCCTCCTCCCACTCTCCTGTTGCTAACCCTCCATATGATCTCCATTTCTGTGGTTCTGTTCCTGTTCTAGCTGTTTGCTTAGTTTGCTTTTGTTTTAGGTGTGGTTCTTAACAGCTGTGAGTTTGCTGTCTTTTCACTGTCATATTTTTATCTTCCTTTTCTTAGATAAGTCCCTTTAACATTTCATAGAATAAGGGCTTGGTGATGATGAACTCCTTGAACTTGACCTTCTCTGAGAAGCACTTTATCTGTCCATCCATTCTAAATGACAGCTTTGCTGGATAGAACAATTTTGGATGTAGGTCCCTGCTTTTCAAGATTTCAAATATTTCTTTCCAGCCTCTTCTTGCCTGGAAGGTCTCTTTTGTGAAATCAGCTGACAGTTTGATGGGAACGCCTTTGGAGGTGACTGTCCCCTTATCCCTTGCTGCTTCTAGAATTCTCTGCTTCATTTTAATCTTGGCTAATGTAATTATGATGTGCCTTGATGTGTTCCTCCTTGGGTCCAACTTCTTTGGGACTCTCTGAGCTTCCTGGACATCCTAGAAGTCTATTTCCTTTGCCAGATTGGGGAAGTTCTCCTTTATTATTTGTTCAAATAAGTTTTCCACTTGGTGCTCTTCTTCTTCCCCTTCTGGGACCCCTATCATTCGGATGTTGGGACGTTTAACGATGTCCCGGAGGTTCCTAAGCCTCTCCTCATTTTTTTGAATTCTTGTTTCTTCCTCGTTTTCTGTTTGGTTGTTAGTTTCTTCCTTCTGGTCCACTCCATTGATTTGAGTCCCAGTTTTCCTTCCATCTCTATCGGTTCCCCATGCGTCTTCCTTCGTTTCACATATTGTAACCTGCATTTTTTCATCTAATTTGTGAGCAAAATCAACCAATTCTGTAAGCATTTTGATGACCAGTGCTTTGAACTGTGCATCTGATAGGTTGGCTATCTCTTCACAGCTTAGAGGAATTGGCTCTGGGGCTTTGATTGGTTCTCCGGTTTGAGCCATTTTTGGTGGTTTTTTTGTTTTGTTTTGTTTTGGTTTGGTTTTAGTCTGGTCGCGGCTATTATGTAGTGAGAGGGTGGAGCCTTAGGTGTTCCTCAGGGCGGGGCAGCCCCGTCGCTGGGTTGTGACGCTATAGGTGGGGGTGGGGTCTGAGAGGAAAGAATGGCGCCTGTTCTACTCTCTCTTGGACTCCGGTCCCTTCCGCCGCTTCCCCTTCACCTGGATTATCTGCACACATGCACGTGCTGTTACGTAGTGAGTGGTGGAGCCTCAGGCGCTCCCCAGTGTGGGGCAGCCCAGTCGCTGGGTAGTGACACTGTATGTGGGGGCGGGATCTGAGAGGGAACAATGGCGCCTGCTCCGCTCTCTCCTGGATTCAGTCCCTTCCGCCACTTCCCCTCTGCCTGGACTGTCTGTGTGAGCGAATGTGGGACCACCTGGTCAGCCAGCCGCCTTGTGCGGCCTCGCTGGGTCTGCACAGTTGCCCCCCTGTGCCCAGGGTCCGCCAGCCGCCGCCTGTGCACCTGGCAACTGCCAGCCGCTGCTGCTTGCGTCTGCACCTCCACTTTTTCCTGCCGCGACTCCGCCCCTCTTACCGGTCTGGATGAATGGTTGTTGAACTTCCATACAGTTCAATTTTGTATCAGTTCTGATTGTTTTCTTGTTTTTAAATATTTGTTGTCCTTAATTTTGGTTGTAAGAGGAGACACAGTATGTCCGCCTACGCCTCCATCTTGGCCGGAAGACAATTTCAGACTTTTTAAAAAGAACTTCTGTCCTAGCTGGTGTGGGCCAGGTTCCCAGTAGGGGGTGCATGAGAGGCAACCATACACTGATGCTTCTTCCCTCTCTTTCCCTCTCTCTAAAGATAAATAAATAAAATATTTTTTAAAGATATACTCGGAGAAAAGTACCTACATGGAGGAAGTTTAACAGCTAAGAAGAAATGGAAATAAGGCAAACAAAAATGTTCAGGTTAGTAATATGTTTTTCTGGTAGATTTATACTAAATAAAATAGACTGAAATTTTACAAATAGAGCAACATTTTGTCTTTTTTTTTTTTTTTTGCTTTTTTTGATGTATTTCCCTGTGTATTTCCAAAAGAGACTGAGGAGAATTACTAACAATTACACCAAATTAAACCATTTATTCATAGCTGGCAAAAAAAAAAAAAAATACAATAAAGTGTTAAAAAAAAGTATTATTAGATATCACTATTATTTTTGTTGTATTCCCAGCTCAGAAGTGTTTTGAACCTCAATTTCTTTTTATTTTTACCACGTCTTCATTTAAGCACAGTAGTAAAATGAATTTATAAGCTTATAAGTGTGACTCAATAAACTGGTTAAAAATTTTGACACTGTTCTTTCATTCCACAATTAACGAGCCATTAGTTTCCTTCATTTTTCCTCTTAAACACACTTAAATATTTTAAGCATCAATATTATTTTCCTTTCTGATGATTTTAATACCAAATGACTACTGATAGGCTGGTAATGGTAATAAACCTTAGGTTTGGGGTATACGTTCACTAAAGCATTCAGGGAGTAGTATCCAACAAAAGAATGTCTGAGATTTTAAGCCCCCCAAAAAGAAGAAGAAGAAGAAGGAACACACATGGACCTGGGGACTATCTAATTGCTTATATAGAAATTAAGAAGTATATTCTACAATATGAAGAGGTGCTTATAATAAGGGGGGGAGTGTTTCAGTTGCTTATTGGTTATGCACTTCCACTGCAGCATTTCCCTGGAGGGTTTCTGTGGTAACAAAAGTTTAATAACATCATACATTTAAGGAAGTGATCAGGATTATGAATTTTTCTTCACAATTCTATGTTAACCATTGTGTCCACCTGTGCTAACTAGAAATATAGTCTGAAAACTTTATTATGTGGAAACTTGTTGAAGAGATTTAATAAGCCGCTCCCTTAAATTAGGAGGTTTCAAAATTAAAAGACCCCCCTAGAGACCCAACTTGTAGGACCCCAAGGTTATCAGTAAGACAATATAAAGTGTGGAGGAACTTTATATACATTATCATTTAGTCTTCAACCACCACCCTATGAAGTCAGTAGTATTATCTTTATCATATACAGCAAGAAATGGGTCCTCAGAGGTTAAGCGATTACAGAGGTACAGAATTAGGAGTCTTTCCATTTGACACTGCAGGAAAAAGACAAAGGTTTCCAAGGTATTCGACTTAGGTTGGTAAATGTATGAGGCAAGTGGTCACTACATGTTTATTCATTTCCCCTTGTGACCTGTCCTGAGTTCAGTAAAATCATTAACTGGGAAGAAAAGCAGTACTTTGGAGGAAAATTAAGAGACATGGAGGAGTTACAAATTTTGATGAATGATTCAGGATGTATCTGAATCATCAAGTGTCTTTCCTGTCAATGTGACTGTCTGAATCAAAGGAAACCTGAGTCAAAATTAAACTTTCCATAAGAAATAGGATTTCTGGGATTTTTGGAAATGGCTGTATTAAATCTCAGAACTCCCTAAGAATTTCTGAATGGCTAAATTCTGTGTAATTTTTGTGTCCACCTGGCTTGGAAAGTACATTCTGTTTCACAAAATTGCTGAAATAAAAACTGAAAGTTGCACTAAATCTCAGCATGGATATGGGCCGTAACATAATGCTGTAGTTCTTGATGTTAAACCTATGGAAACTATTGAGTCTCTCGCTTTTCTATGAATATAGTTGATTGCATTTTTGCTGCTTTTTAAAATTACTAAAAATTTCTTTATTTGACTTACAATCTAACTGTCATCATCATTATAGTAACAAATTAATAACCTATACACACTAATTTTTTTTAACGTGGGGCTCTCCACTTGAATGGCTTTGCAATAGAGACACTTACCAAGTGTCCAAGTTATAAAGTATAGGACATAGTATGAGGCTATCTGTCATGGAAAACAAGAAGAGTAAAGAGCTGAGTAAAACTGGCCTCTAAGAAAACTGCCCAGGTTTGTCACTTGACCTGGCAGTTAAGCAGTCTGTGGCAAGGAGTTCCAGGACTTATTTGCATTTCATGGACCAGTTCAATTTCATATTAAATTCTGGGTATTGACCAAAAATTGTCAACCTTTTGTTTGTTTTAATCTCTTTACTTTAAAAAAGAAAATACATAAATTAATGCCTCCATTCACCATCATTTTATAAAACAAGCAATTTAATACAACCCCACCCCCACCACCAAAAGAAGATAAAATCTAGGACAATCTAAGACAGTCCTTTCAATTAGTATGATCAGTAGCTTATTTTTAAAAAATCACCACAGCCCTGGCCAGTATGGCTCAGTTGGCTGCTGTGTCAGCCCATAACTAAAAGCTTGTGGGTTCAATCCCCAGTCCAGGCAGAAACGATCCCAGTACTCAAGGCAACAGATCAATGTTTCTCTCCCTCCCTTCCATTCTCTCTAAAAGCAATGAAAAAATGTCCTCAGCAAGGATAAAAAAAATTTTTGAAGTCACCATGTATTATTTATTTTTCTCATTTTATGCAGTATTTGTGGAACCTGCATTTGAGACTCAACAGTCCAAATGAAAGATTCCCAAACAGTGATTGTTAAGATTAAAAAAACACCTAAGAAGCTTTAAAAATAATAATCCTCTGATCCAAGGTAGCTGCAGAACAGGTAGAACCTACGTTTACCTTCTCCCAGGACCAACCTGGAATCACAACTAAATTTCAGATCACCCTGAATAACCAAATGAAGACTAGCTGAAGGAATGTCTTGCAACCAAGGATTTACAAAAGAAGCCACTTTGGAGACAAGAAAAGGGCTGGCCCTGCTCCCATGGGCAGCAGCCAAGGTTCTGAAGGAATAATTCAGCTGCAGGAGGCTCACCACTGAAGCATAGCATCTAAACCCCAACCCAAGCCTCCCAGCCCACAGCAGCAGAGCCAGAAAGAGGTGCCCACATAACATCTGGCTGTGAAAAGCACTAGAGTTGCTGTTCCCAAGGAATCCTCTAGAGACATAGGCACACTCTTAAAGGGCCAATGCACAAAAATTCATTCTCAGTCACTCACTCACCCACCCTAGTGTCCAGTAGAAGGAGGGTGGAGTGGTCTAGAGTTGCTTGAGATGAGTCTTCAGTATATGGCTCTGGGAAGCAAGCTGAAGGAATAGCCACCAGAATACTTGAGCTAAGTCACCGTTCCATACTACATACGCCATCTTTCTTGGGTGCAACACAACTCTCTGTGTAGCATCAGCTTGTGGGACAGCAATAGCCCCAACTTCTGGACTCCCTCTTGCCCCACCCTTTGGAGTTTACACCCTATTGAGGAGTACAGCCAGAGGCTCTTTCGGTTACTGAGCCTAACAGGCAACTAGCAGGTGGAGGCAGGTGGAGCTAGACCTGAGGGTGCCATGAAACTTTTGCTGACCTGCCCCCAGGCCTGGTGCTGCTAAAAGCTGGCCTTGGTATGTAGCCTGGTCCTTCCCACAAGCACCCAGGCCCAGCAGAGGCAGCAACAGATTGTGGGTCACTTGTAGCTCCAAACAAGTTGCTGAGAGCCAGTCATAGGCAGCATCTTACATCGGCCTGCAGAAGAGGTCCAGAACCAACACATCTAGTGTGAATTTCAGACACCATCAGAGCATTATCTGTAAGTTTCACAAGCAGCGCAGAGATATCTCAGCAGGTTCAAAACCCTTCTGAGGCAAATTCCATTTCATGTAGTCAGCAAATACATAGCAGCTTGCACGCCACAATCAAGGTTGAGCCTCACAGTTGGTCAGCCTGAGGGCTGATCCCATGCATAAAAGGATCAATAGAAATCAAGACTCAATTACAACAGGAGGGCCCAAATAACCCATGGAGGAACATTCCTGGAACACCCCACTCAAGTGATCAAAAAGACTGTACCATGGGCCCCACAAGACACCTCCTACATAAGGCCACCTCACAAAAACTGGGAGTCACAGAGAGACAGCCAAAATGGGGAGACAAGAAAATAGGCCCCAAATGAAAAAAGGAGAAATCTCCAGAAACAGAGTTAAATGAAATGGAGGCAAGCAATTTACCAGCTACAGAGTTCAAAGCAATGGTTACAAGGATGCTCAACAGCATAATAAAGGATATAAAAATCTATTAAAATAAAGGACCAGGCAGAAATGAAGAATACAATATCTGAAATGAAGATTACACTAAACAGAGTAACAGTAGGCTAGATGAAATAGAAGATGAAATAAGCGATTGTTAGACAAGAGAGAATAAAATGCTCAATCAGAACAGCAAAAAGAAAAAAAGAATTTCTATAATAGAATTTCTATCACAGTATTTTTATCATAGACATGCCAGAAGGAAAAGAGAGCAAAAATCGAGAACCTATTTGAAGAAACAATGATAGAAAACTTTCCTAACCTGGTGAAGGAAAAAGGCACACTAGTCCAGGAAGAACAGAGTCCCAAGAAAGATGGACCCAAAGAGGCTACACCAAGAAACATCATAATTAAAATAGCAAATGTTAAAGACAGAGACAATGTTAAGAGCTGCAAGAGAAAGAGTTAGTTACCTATTATACAATGGAGCTCCCACAGGACTGTCAGCTGATTGCTCAACAGAACATTTCAGGACAGAAGGGACTGGTATGAAATATTCAAAGTGATGAAAAGCAGGGACCTACAACCAAGACTACTTTACCCAGCAAGGCTATCATTTAAAATTGGAGAAATAAAAAGGTTTCCAGAGAAGCAAAATCTAATGGAGTTTGATACCACCAAACCAGTATTACAAGAAACATTACAGGTCCTGCTTTAAAAAGGAGGAAGAGAAGGAGGAGAAAACAACAGAGAAACATAGTTAAAAGAGTAAAATGGCAATACACACCTATCAATAACGGCTTTAAATGTAAATAGCTTAAATGCTCCTATCAAAAGATACAGGGTAGCTGAATGGATTAAAAAAAAAAAAAAAAAAAGAATCCTAAGTATGCTGACTGCGAGAAACCCACCTCAGAACAAAAGATACACACAGACTAAAAGTAAAAGGATGGAAAAAGCTATTTCCTGCAAATGGAAAGGGGAAAAAATGCTGGGGTGCCAATACTTACAGCAGGGAGGGGAGACACAAAACCCCCAGAATTTAGTTATAAAAAAACTGTGTACTTAATCTTGCATGTTTAAACTTCAGTTAACTTCGAAGTATTCTCCATCTGATGCAATACACCTACCAAGATTGTTTTCCCCACTGTTCAAAACAGTTTTGAACCATGCTTTGTGAACTGTATTTTGATGACCTTTAGTGCTACTGCTATGTTTTGTTTCACCTCTTCCTCATTGCCAAAATGTTTCCCTTTGAGGACTTTTTTCAACCAGGGAAACAATAAAAAAAGGTACTCAGAGTAAGGTTGGCTGAATGGGGCGGGTGGAGCACAGGGGTGATACGGTTTTTGGTCAAAAAACTACTGAACACTCAGCATGGTGTGGACACGTGTACTCATAAAATCACCCATTATGAAATGGCCAAATGCACTGAAAGATTCTTACAACACCACCAGCTGGTACACTAATACAGGTGGGTTCCTAGAACACTCACCTAGGCCTGCCCTCCAGATGATAATTCTGGTTTTGGCTCCCTCTCCCAGTATATCTGACAAAACAGACTTTAAAACAAAAGCTACAGTAACAGACAAAGAAGGACACTACACATAATGATAAAGGGAGCAATCCAATAAGAGGATATAATCCTTGTAAACATTTATGGAACCAACACAGAAGCACCTAAATACGTAAAGCAAATCTTGATGGACATAAAGGGAGAGATCAACAGAAATACAGTCATAGTCAGGGATTTTAAAACCCCACTGACATCAATGTACATCTTCCAGACAGAAAATTACAAAGAAATGGTGGCCTTAAATGACACACTAGATCAGATGAATTTAATTGTTATCCTCTGAGCATTTCAAACCCACAGCAAGAATATACCCTTTTCAAGTGTACATGGAACATTTTCTAGGTCAGACCATATGTTAAGACATACAAGTCTCAATAAATTTAAGAAGACTGAAATCATACCAAGCATCTTCTCCAAAGGTAATAGCTTGAAACTAGAAACCAATCACAAGAAAAAAAACTAAAAAACACTCAAAGACATGGAAGCTAAATAACATTACTAAGCAATGAATGGGTTAACAATTATATCAAGGAAGAAATCAAAAGATACCTTGAAACAAATGAAAATGAGATCCCTGGCTCATGTGGCTCAGTAGATTGAGTGGAAGCCTGCAAACCAAAGGGTTGCCAGTTCAATTCCTAGCCAGGGCACATGCCTGGGTTGCAGGCCAGGTCCCCAGTGAGGAATGTGCGAGAGGCAACCACACACTGATGATTCCCTCCCTCTCTTTCCCCTTCCCTTCCCCTCTCTCTAAAAATAAATACATAAAATTAAAAGAAAATGAGAACAAAATAACCCAAATCTATGGGACACAACAAAAGAACCCTAAGAGGAAAATCCATAGCATTACAGGCCTATCTCAAGAAACAAAAAAAGCTGAACTAAACAATCTGACTTTATACTTAAAGGAACTACAGAAAACAATAAAGCCCAGAGTGAGTAGAAGGAAAGAAATAATAAAAATCTGAAAAGAAATAAATGAAATAAGTAAAAAAATACAAAAGATTAATGAAACCAAGAGCTGGGTCTTTGAAAAGATAAACAAAATTGACAAAACTTGAGCAAACCCATCAAAAAAAAAAAAAAAAAGAGAAAGGACCCAAATAAATGAGATCATAAATGGAAGAGAAGTAACAACTGACACCAAAAAAAAAAAAAAAAAAAAATACAAAAGATTGTAAAACATTACAAACTATATGCCCACAAATTGAACATTTTGTAAGAAATGGATAAATTTCTAGAAACATACAATTTTCCAAAACTGAATTAGGAAGAATCAGAGAATCTGAAAAGATGGATTACAACTAGTGAGACTGAAGCAATAATCAACTACCAACAAACCAAAGTCCCAGACCAGATTGTTTCACAGGTGCATTTTATCAAACATTCAAAGAAGAACTAACACCTATTCTTCTCAAACTGTTCCAAAAATGCAAGAGGAGGGAAGACTCCCAAGCTCATTTTAGGAGGCCAGCATTATCCTAATTCCAAAACCACATAATACACTACAAAGAAAGAAATTTATAGGTCAATATCCCTGATGAACACAGATGCTAAAATCATGAACAAAATATTAGCAAACCAGATCCAGCAATACATTTAAAAAATAATACACCATGGTTAAGTAAGATTTATTCTGGGGATGCAAGGTTGGTACAATATCTGCAAATCAATAAATGTGATATACTACATAAATAAAGTGAAGTATAAAAACACATGATCATAGCAAAAGATGCAGAAAAGGCATCTGATAAAATCCAGTACCCATTTATGATAAAAACCCTTAGCAAAGCAGGAATTGAAGGAACATACTTCAATGTAATAAAGGCCATATATGACAAACCCACAGCCAACATCATACTCAATGGGCAAAACTACCAGCATTTCCCTTAAGATCAGGAACAGACAGGGAAGTCCACTTTCACCACTTTTATTCAGCATGATACTGGAAGCAACCAAACAAGAAAAAGAAACAAAAGGCATTCAAATTGGAAAGGAAGAAGAAAAACTGTCATTTTTTGCAGATGACATGCTACTGTATAAAGAGAACTCTAAAGATTCCACCAAAAAACTAATACAGCTGATCAATGAATTCAGTAATGTAGCAGGATACAAAATAAATATCCAGAATTCAGTTGTATTTCCACACCAATAGTGAACTATCAGAAAGGGATGAGAAAACAATCCCATTCACAACTGCTTTGAAAAATATAAAATAGCCAGGAATAAATTTAACCAAGGATATAAAAGACATATGCTCAGAAAATCATAAAACACTGAAGAAGGAAAATGAATAAGATACAATAAGTGGAAGCACATACTGTGTTGGTAGATAGGAAGAACTAACATCATCAAAATATCCATACTACCCAAAGCAATCTATATGTTCACTATGATTCCTATCAGGATAACAATGACATATTTCACAGAACTAGAACAAACATTTCAAAAACTTCTATGGAACTACAAAAGACCCTGAATAGCCACAGCAATCTTGAGGAAGAAGAACAAAGTTGGAGGAATCGCACTACCTGATATCAAACTATACTTCAAGTAATCATGGTACTGGCATAAGAACAGACATATAGATCAATAGAATAGAACAGAGAGGTCAGAAATAAACCCACACCTTTACGGTCAATTAATATTTGACAAAAGAGGCAAGAATATACAATAGGGTAAAGATAGTCTGTTCAATAAATGGTGTTGGGAATATTGGACAGATACATGAAAAAAAAAGAAACTAGACCATACACAAGAATAAACTCAAAATGGATTAAAGACTTAAATGTGAGAGTCGAAACCAAAAAAATCCTAGATGAAAACATATGTAGTAAAATCAAGAACATTTCATGTAGCAATATTTTTTGTCTTATATTTCTCCTCAGGCAAGAGAAACAAAAGAAAAAAGTAAACAAATGGCACTACATCAAACTTAAAAAGTTTTTGCACAGGAAACCATCAACAAAAAGAAAAGACAACCCACTGAATGGGAGAACATATTGCCAATACATCTGATAAGAGGTCAGTATCTAAAATTTATAAAGAACTTATAGCCCTGGCTGGTGTGGCTCAGTGGACTGAGCGCCAGCCTGTGAACCAAAGGGCTGCCAATTCCATTTCCAGTCAGGGCACATGTCTGGGTTGCAGGCCAGGTCCCCAGTAGGGGGCACACAAGAGGCAACCACACATTGATGTTTCTCTCCCTGTCTTTCTCCCTCCCTTCCCTCTATCTAAATATGAATAAAAAATCTTTTTAAAAATTTTTAAAAGAACTTATAAAACTCAACACCAAAAAAACAAACAATCCAATTAAAAAATGGGCAAGGGACCTGAAGAGACACTTTTCCAAAGAGGACATATAGATAGCCAAGACATAAAAATATGCTCAATGTAATTAATCATCAGAGAAACGCAAATCAAAACTACAATGAAATATCGTCTCACACCTGTGGTGCAACCACTGTGGGAAGCTGTATAAGTTATCTCAAAAAATTAAAAATCAAACTGCCTTATGACCCAGTAATTCCACTTCTGGGAATTTATCTGAAGAAACCTGAAACACTAATTAGGAAGCATATGTGTGCATTTTTACATTCACAGCAGCATTATTTACAATATGCCCAGATATGGAAGCAGCCCAAGTGTCCATCAGTACATGAGTGGATAAAAAAGCTGTGGTGCATTTACACAATGGAGTACCCCTCAGCCATAAAAAAGAAGGAAATCTTACCTTCTGTGACAGTATGGATGGACCTGGAGAGCGTTGTGCCACGTGAAATAAGCCAGTTAGAGAAAGACAAGTACCATATGATTTCACTCATATATAGAATCTAATGAACAAAATGAACTAACAAGCAAAACAGAGACAGACTCATAGAGAGCAGGATGACAGCTGTCATGGAAGGGAGGCTGATCAGAGAGAAGGTGGAGGGATTGAGCAAAAAAAAATCTCATAGACCAGGGACAACAGTGAGGTGATTCCTGGAGGGAAATGGGGATGGAGAAGATAGGAGAGATAAATGATGATGGAAACTTGGCTTGGGGTGGTGAACACACAATACAGTGTACAGATGATATGCTGTAGGACCGTGCACCTGAAACCTGTATAGTTTTGTTAACCAGTGTCACCCCAACAAATTCAACAAAATAAATAAAATAAAAATAATTAAAAACAATGAATCCTGGGCTTAATTCCACGCACATCAAATCAATCTCTGGAGTGAGATGTCCATGAATTTTGATGTACAGTTAAGTTTGGGGACAATGATCCATAGTATACACAAACGTTAAGTATGATTTAGGCAGTTCCTACTAACACTAACGTTAAATCCAGTCCATCTGGCGGGGCTGCGGGGGGAGTGCCAGGTAGAAGTCCTTTTGGGAAATCAAGTGGAGCGGTGGTTGGGGTTCAGGTATCTGTTTATTTGGCAGACGTACTAAGGCAGTAGCATGTCAAGATCTGGAGTGCTCGCAGAAACTAGGAAAACAGTAGGGTCACAGTTCTCTAGGGGGATTGAAATACTAAACACAGGTAAAATAACCAGTTCAAAAACACTAAGGCAAAAACCTAGACTTTTACCTGGGACCACCATGGCATTTACAGTATTACTTAGAGTAACTATCAAAGCATAAATAGGGAAAATTTAATTTATTTTAAAGCCCTGTGGTTTTAAACATCTAGAAGGATAAGCTAAGAAAGTGCTTGACACAGGAATTATGCATAGTAAATGCTCAATAAGTGTTGAATAAAGTCAATTTTTTACTTCAAAATGTTTTTTAAAAGTGCATTTTTCTTCTACTCTTCAAAAACTCAACAGAATTTTTAAAATTCTGGGAAATAAATGTACACAGTTAACAGAGGCTAGGGTAATAGGTTTAATGTCACACTCATGACTTCAGCACAGAAGCCTTTTCCTTGTTGAAAAAATTTCAAGACAAAATAATATACATCTCTTTCTTTGCCATTAAGATCTGCAGAATAGTATTGTGTATGATTTTTTTAAGTCCCTAACATTTGACTCTAGAATACAGATGATGTTAAGTTTTCAATAGCAGATTTACTTTCCAAATGTTTTTCTTCAGCTGATTTATATCTTAATGTACTTTTTTTTTTTTTTCAGTTTACACATGTTCATTTTGAGAGACCTCACTGGCAGATGAAGGTTAATCAAAGACTGAATATTTATCACCAGCAATAACTATAGGAGATAGAATACCAGAACACTCTAGAGCTCAGATCCTGGAGCCGGACTATCTGTGTTTGAATCCCAATCCCATCCTTACAGGCTCCTCTGAGACTTTGCCCAAACTACTTAGTCTGTGTGTCTCACTTTCCTCATCCATAAAGTAGGGGATAATAATAATACGTACATGATAAAAGTTTTTATTGAAAGTACGTGAATATGTTTATGTAAAGCATATGTGTAAGTATCCAATATGTCAGTTACTTTTCACTAATTTGGAACAATAAGTACTGACTATAGTTTTACTGAAACTTTCAACTTTTTTTTAACTGATTTTTTTTTTTAAATTTTCATGAAGATAGCACATACACAATGATATAACAAGCAAGCTGTATCAAACATTCAATACATCAAAAATCCTGCTCTTATTTTAAATAAACTTTAAAAGATTTTTTTAAGGTAGCGTGTGCCCCACCTCTTAATTTAATCTAAACATGCTACCAGATGAGATTAACACTGGGAAAAGCAAACTGCCATGGCCCTGAACATCTCTGTACATGTTCTTAGTAATATGCTAAAAATGCAGGGCCTCAACTGCTCTTTACCCGAGGACCTTTTGACTTTTAACTTTTCAAAGGAGCTTTGTGTTGTCCACCATGATATACATTTCTGAGGAATGCTTGTCCTTCCTTGAAATTACATATATAGATTATAGATTAGATCATTCAGTGATTTTAATTTTGTGGTTATATAGTAATACCAGATTTTTAAAAAAAGTGATGTCCCTGTAAAAACAGAATAGTTTCTCTTTACAGACTAGCATGTAAACTCACATAGTCAAGCCCAGACTTGTGTGGCTCAGATAGTTGAGTGTTGTCCTGCAAAGCTTAAAGGTCGCTGGTTCGATTCTCAGTCAGGGCATATGCTCAGTCAGGGTGTGTACAAGAGGCAACCAATCGATGTTTCTTTCCCTGTTTTTCCCTCCCTGCCCATTCTCTAAAAATAAAAAAATAAAATCTTTTTTAAAATAAATAAATTCAAATATTCAAAGTTTTAAAATTATGAGCAAATCAAGTTGTATTTTCCCAGTTTTGTTCTTGCTAATATCAAAGTTTAATATAAAAGCTATAAAAATTAAGTATAGAAAATATAATACTAACTCTATCCCCTGATAATAAATACCAGTTAATATTGGATGCTAAACAATCTTGTAGCTTTCTACTGATCATAGAAAAGATGCATTCCTGGCAGTTAAGTATTATTGCTCAGTCATATACATACATCTATGCACTTTCTTAGAAGAAACACAGATTTTTTTATTATAAAAACTAAATAGATCAGCTCATTGTTTTAAGAAGGAATTCACTAGCAGATTTCCTTGAGAATAAGCTATCTTTATCCACTTTAACTTTGTAAAAATCTATCAAGGGCCTGCTATATACTAGAGTTATACTCATTAAGGTCACTTAAAATGATTTCAAGTTTACAAAAATTAAGCTTATATCCAACTTTTCATGAAGATTTAAAGTAAGATGTCTGTTTATATACAGGTAGATACATACAAGACTTCAAAATAGATACACAACCTTTACTAGTTAAGAAACAAGTGGTCTATTATATGGTTCTCAACCAGGGTTAATTTTGACCCTTCCCACCCAAGGGACATTTGGCAATATCTAGAGACATTTTTGGATGTTACAACAGGGACAGCAGGGAGACTGCTACTAGTATCTAGTGGGAAAAGCAAGCTGCCATGGCCCTGAACATCTATACATGTTCTTACTGGATATGCCAAAAATGCAGGGCCTTGACTGCTCTTTACCTGAGAACCTTTTGACTTTTAACTTCAAAGGAGTTTTGGGTTGTCATCCATGAAATAAATTTTTGAGAAGGAATGACTGTCCTTAAAATTACAGATATGGATTACAGATTAGATGCTGCTAATCCTCTTAAAATGCACAGGTCAGCTCCCTATCTGTCTCAACAAAGAATTTCCTGCCCAGATATCAATACAGCTACACTTCTGACAGTTCCACTAGTAATGCAGAGACTGGAAGCCCAGAAATTATTTGAAAACTACTTAAGTGAACAAGAATGCTCTGAAGAACTGACCTGCGTGGAAAGAGAAGGTGGGAGAAGCAGGGTGTGGCCTTTATGAGCCCTTATATGTTTAAAAGACACATATATAATCAAGATGAAGCCAAGAGTGTTTTAAGATAAACTTTAAAGAATGGAAAATGGGGGTGATGAGATTTTGGATAACATGCTAAAGAGGAAATGACAGCTGCCCAAACTCAAAATTAGAAATAAGCACTGAATGCAGAGAAACACTAAGGGAGACTCTTGACCTCCATGATGAACATTTTTGGTACAAGGAAATAGAATCTGAGAATTAATTTAACAGTGTTAAAACTGTAATATATCCCTGAAACATTTACTGAGTTATATTACATAATCTGAGGTTTCTGCCTCAGATTAAGTTTATGGGGTCAGGGAGTGTCAAAAACAAGACAAAAGACCCAAAATGGAGTCACTTACGCTAAGCCCCACATCACTAAACTAAGACTTTCAGCTCTCCCAGAAATGGAATCTTAAACCAGTCAATCTGAAATTTCCTGATTAGCACTAGTTAGGTAACTAGTTAGGCCTTAAAGATCCTAGCCATCCCCTGAAAGAAAGTAACCTTGCAATAAAAATCAGCTTTTTGTCTAACAATTTATTTGTTCCTGCTCCCTTTTGCCTATGAAAGTCTCATTTTGTACAGCTCACTGGAGCTCCTTTCCATCTGCTGAATTGGATGCTGCCTGATTCAAGAATCACTGAATAAAAGCAGTAAGATCTTTAAAATTTACTCAGTTTATTAACAGGAAAAAAAAAACTCTTTAGTTTCCCAGGCATTCTTTAATGCACTGAATAAAAGTAATCTTAATACAGTTAGCACTCTGTAGGTAGGAAGTCTGATTACTTAGTTGCCACCAGGAAGCTAGTTACTTCTTATCATAAGTCTTAGAAATAAAAATAAGCTGCCCTGGCTAGTGTGGCTCCGTGGATTGGGGGCTGGCCTGAGAACCAGAGGGTTGCCAGTTTGCTTCCTGGTCTGGGCACATGCCCGAGTTCCGGAGCGGATCCCCCAGCGGAGGGGTGCATGAAAGGCAACCACAAGTTGATGTTTCTCTCCCTCTCTTTCTTCCTCCCTTCCCCCTCTCTGAAAATAATAAATAAATCTTTAAATAAAAATAAGCCAATAAGAAATAAGTCCCCGTTTCTGATATAACATCAAATGTGAGAGGTCAGTGTTGAGTGCCTCACAATAACCACTTCCTTGCCAGCATCCTCAACTCCTTTGCCCTGCTCTCTTTGCTGTACTTCTGATAAAATCCCAGCCCCAGTTAAATCCAGTTTTCTACTTCTTCTATTTGCCCATAATCCAGTTAGCTGAAGGTGGTTGGAGAAAAACAGCCATCCATGCTAAACAGTGTTACTTTTAAATTGTTGACCACAAACCTCAATGCTGAAGGCTTTCAGCATTGCCCTTCAATCCCGTTAACATTTTCCTGGCCTGTTCACTCTCCTACTCTTCGCAATGACTATTTTGCCACTTCCATCTTTCCTTTCCTCTCCTCTCATTCTCAGTTGTTAATTTAGATTTTATTTTCACAGGTAAAACTGAAGCAATCTAAAATTACATACATCTTCACATCATTACACTATCAACCTGTATGTACTCTGCCTTTTGTACCATTACTCTCTGCTCCCAAGATCAACTCTTCATATGTGCACTGATCCCATGCTGTCTCTTGAGTACACTGCTTCTGAAATTATACGCTCTCCTGCATTACAGTTTTCCCTTTCCTTTAGATCATCTTTTTCATTCATAAAATACATCCTGTAACATCACTGATATTAAAAATAAAAAAGACAAATCCAAAAAAGTCTCTTACTCCATGTCCCCATCCAGCCCCTTTTCTGACTCCTTTTTTAGCAAATTTCTCCAAAGAATTGTTTCTGTATACTCGGTGTTTCTACTTTTCATACTTCCCATTTACTTTTTTTCTCACCCCCAAATGGTCTAGTGTGTATTTTCTACAAAGATATTCTCCTACATAATAAAAACACAACCATCAAAATCAGTAAGTTAACATGATACAATAATATCATCCAATTCTCAGACCCCATTCAAGTTTTCTCAGTGGTCCAGCAATGTCCTTTACAACAACAGGAACAGGCCTAGAATGATATATTACATTATGTTTCTTTAGTCTCCCTCAATCTGTAACAGTTTCTCAGTCTTTCCTTATCTTTTACGACTTTGACAGTTTGTAGATAAGCCAGTTATTTTGTAAATGACCACCAATTTGAGTTTCTCTAATCTTTCCCCATGATGCGGATACATGATTTCCAGCATCTCTGGCAGGAAATACAGTGTCCTTCTCATTGCATCCAATCAGGTGGCACATGACTGTCAATTAGTCCCATTACTGCTGATGCTAATAGATCACTTGATTAAGGTGATAACTGGCAGGTCTCTCCAGTGTAAAGGTATTATTTCCCCTTTGTGATTAACTATGAAGCTCTGAAACAGGGGTGTCCAACCTGCGGCCCACCGGCCACATGCAGCTGAGGATGGCTATGAATGTGGCATAACACAAAATCATAAATTTACTTAAAATATTATGATTTTTTTTGGGAATACATGTTGCAATATATTTAATGTGTGGCCCAGACACACCAAAAGGTTGGACACCCCTACATCTTTTCTCATCAAACACTCAATTTATTCATTTACTTATATCAGTATGGACTCAAGGATTTCTATTTTATTCCATGGATTATCACTCACAATCATCATTATTTATTTTTATGCTGAAATTGTCCCACATTTGGCCAGGGGGAGCCCCTCTAAGCTGGTATCTGTTTCTCACATGTCTTCATCCTTCTTTGAGTAGTTCCACACTTTCTGGCACAAAACATTTTGGGCTCATCTGATCTTTCCTCGCCCAAGCCCTGGAATCAGCTATTGTCTTCATGAAACTCTGGTTCCTTTTACTGGAGAAAAATATTCAGAAGCCAAAATCTGGATACTAGTTACACTCATTGCTACTGGTATTATCACTACTCCAAGCCCTTCTCAATGAGCAGATATAAAGAGTGCATGCATATACACATACTTGATAGGAAGGAAGGGAGTGAGGGAGGGAGGAAAGACATACATTTTCCTCTTTATTTCACTATAAATATACTGAAAACCATCAGTTCACACCTATATCCCCAATTCTAATCTAACATCTGCATTCCTTTCTCCAAAGTGAGAAATCTGACTCCCTTTATCTTTAATATATTTATTTACTCATTTAAATGATTCCCAATATGCAACCAAATTCCCATTGCTGCTGCTAGTCCCCTCCTAAGTACCTCCCTGGTTGTACTTAGTCATAACACCATGTTTTAGAATGCTGCCACTGCCCGCTTCTCTGCCACTCTGCACTGGGCTGATGCCACTATGCTCACCTATTTACATGGATTCTTTCTCTCACTCCACCTCGGCTCCACTACCCTCAGCCTGGCTGCTCTCCTGCATGGATGCCTTCATCATTCCACTAGGGCTTTAATATACTGCAATGGGTTATAGCTGACACTCTCCCTACCCACCCACATACTCATCCTCCTCACTCATGCTTTGACCTCTGACCTCCCCCCCCACACTGAGCATACTATCTCCTTAAGTGGAGACTCCTCACCCCACTTAGGCTCTAACTTAACATTACAGGTCACCCTCCCATGTACAAGCCCTCCTCAAAACTCTGCTCTAATTCTGCTCTAACACTCTGCTCTAAACCATCACAGCTTCCAATCCCAGTAAGGAAACCAATCCTGTCTGGCCTCACCTGAATTGTCCAGAAGTTAAGAGTGAGAAGGAAAACATACTGACATTCACCTCGTATTTCCTTTTCTATCCCCCAACTATCACCTCCCCACTCAGCCCTAACTGAAAAGACTCATAAGTCATAGTTTCCTAATTCTAGAACCAAAGTGAATTTGTGTGTTCTAGACATTTTGAAAAATAAACTTTCTCACAATTAAATAACTAGGTAGTCTGTATCTATTAGTGCTACTTAGAATTATAAAAAGCATTAAAAGTGGTTAAAGAAACAAGAGGTAGAATATTAAAAGCATGTTAATGTCTTATTACATCTTTTAGCTTTCTACAATAAAAATGTTTTAACCACAAAATGCACTAATGTAGGATATGGTTACAGTAAGATGTCTGAAATAGAAATGTGGATTTTTCAAAGTAGACCAAAGTATTTCTTCTCTGACCATCTGCTTTCATTGCTCAGGAAGGCTAATGATTCTCAATTTTAAAGTACATGATATCTTCCTTTAAATTCACCTATATTTATATTTAGAGCATTTTTCCTTTGCTCTACTCCTGTATCTGAGAAACAGTAATAGCTCTGTACTATGATTTATTTTTGTGTTAAAGAGTATTTCAAGATCTAATAAGAACTAGAAAAGCTTTATAGCATCAAATGCCCAGGGAAGGTTGTAGAATGAACATACACAACCTATTATCTTGTAGATTAACATCTTGTTCTATCATGTATTTTAAGATAAACATTTTGGATGGTAGTAAAATAAATCTAAAAGGGTTTATATTTTCCTCACAGCTATTTTTTTAATGATTTGAAAATGGATTTGAGAGAGGAAGGGGCAGAGAGAGAGATTTGTTGGTCCACTTATATATGGTCCACTCATTTGTTGCTTCTTGTACGTGCCCCCACTGGAGAGCAAAGCTACAATCTTGGCATATCGGGAGATGCTCTAACCAACTGAGCTACCCAGACAGGGAGCTGCCTCAGTTTTTATTCCAACAGATAATTCAGCAGTGGTTGCTTATAAATACTATATAGTGAGACAGAATATGGTCATATTTATACATGTTTCATTCATTTACTTTTCATTTATTCACCCAGGATACACTCTTGCTGCATAGTAGTAAACCATCTACTTCTTTGCATCTTTCCTAACTACTCCAAGTTACAACTATCTTTTTTGGAACAGTGCAGCAGTAGCTTCTTAACTATTTCTTTCTCACATCAATGTTTCTGTCTCTCTCTGCCCTCCTCTCTCTCTAAAATCAACAAACAGGAAAAATTCCAGTCATGATGGCAACATAGGTAAATACAGCTCGCCTCTTCAAACAACAACATCAAAATAACAAATTATAGAACAGCCATCATTCAGAACTATCAGAAATCAAGTTGAATGGAAGTCTAACTACTACTGAATCAAAGAAACTGCTTCCATCCAGACTCCTAGGAGAACAGGAGACAAAGAATGGACTGGTCCCACATCCACGTGTGGTGGATATAAATTCGGGAGGGATATCTTGGGAGGGAGTAGTCCCAGCCCCACACCAAGCCCCCCAGCCCAGGGTTCCAGTACCAGGAAGATAAGTTCCCCCAACACCTGGCTGCAAAAACCAGCAGGGATTGAGTTAGTAGAAGAAACTTCTGGAATCTCAAGCAGTTCATTTTAAAGAACCCACACACGACTTACTCAGACTCACTCCCTCTGAGCTTCTGCACTGGGTATGGCAACGTGAAAGGCATCAATGGCATACAGGGAGGAAATGAAGTGTCTGGATCAAGACAAGAATAGGGGACAGCTTTCTCCCAGACAGGAAGGTGGGCAGAGGCCACTGTCCCTTTTCTGAACCCTCCCCCTACAGAGCCACAGTGCTGGCAGAACAGGTGCCATACCTGAGACTCCATCAACCTGGCTAACATTGTTTGCTCTACCCTGGAGATAGATCCCCTGAGACTCCATCCCACCTATCTACCAGCCCACCCAAGCTGTTAGCAGCGGCTTTTTCATGTGAATGCTAGTCTAGGCTCACATGCTTCACAACTTCCTAAAACCTCTCAAACAAGCAACAATCAGCCTCAGTAAGCCCCCAGCATCCCTACTTCTTGCGAAGTTGCCCTGGGTCCAATACTGGCAGCATTCAACCTAGACACATAGCTTGGCTTTTAGTGGAAATCTTGAAGCCTAACACAAGTAACAAACATCTCAGATTGCTTTAGAGTCCAGGAAGGGTAGTCCCAGGCAAAACGCAGGTGGGGGCTGACCTTGACCTGCACCACCTGGGAAACCCCAAGGCCAGCACACCCAGTGGACAGCTATACACCATGCTGGAGCACCACCACCCTGTCCCTATACAGGTGATATTCAACAGAGGGCAGAGTTTGGTGGTCAGTGGTCACAGCCAGTCTTTGTAGCTGACTGGCCTGGGTAAAGCCCTCACACTGACCTCCCAACAGCAATCAAGGCTCAACTACAAGAAGATGTACTCAGCCCACACAAAGGGCACATCTCAAGTACCCAGCTTAGGTGACCGGGGTGGCTGTGCCACTGGATCCTACAGGACCCTACAGCACTAATCAGGCCATGATACCAAGACAGGGAATCATAGCAGCTCTAATACACAGAAACAAACACAGGGAGGCTGATGAAATAAGCAAACAAAGAAACATGGCCCAAATAAAAGAACGCATCAAAACTCCAGAAAAAGAACTAAAGAATATGTAGACAAGCAATCTAGCAGATGTAGAGTTCAAAACACTGGTTATAAGGCTGCTCAAGGAACTTAGTGAAGAACTCAACAGCATAAAAAAGATCCAGTCAGAAATGAAGAATTCACTAATTGAAATAAAGAATAACTTACAGGGAAACAACACTAAAGTGGATGAAGCCAAGAATCAAATCAATATTTGGAACATAAGGAATCAAAAAAACAACCCATCAGAACAACAAGGAAAAAAATAATACAAAAAAATGAGGATAGTGTAAGCAGTCTCTGGGACTGCTTCAAGCATTCCAATATCTGCCTCATAGGGGTGCCGGAAGGAGAAGAGAAAGACCAAGAAATTGGAAATCTATTTGAAAAAATTATGAAAGAAAACTTCCCTGATTTGGTGAAGAAATAGATATGCAAGTCCTGAAAGCATAGAAAGTCCCAAAAAAGATGAATGCAAAGAGGCCCACTCCAAAACACATAATTAAAATGCCAAAGGTTAAAGATAAAGAGAGAATTTTAAAAGCAGCAAGCAAAAAACAGTTAGTTACCTACAGAGAGTTCCCATGATACTGTCAGTTGATTTCTCAAAAGAAACTCTGCAGGATTGAAAGGACTGGCAAAAAATATTCAGAGTCATGAAATGCAGGGACCTACAGCCAAAATTACTCTATCCAGCAAAGCTATCCTTTAGAATCAAAGAGCAGATAAAGAGCTTCAAGAAAAATTAAAGGAGTTCATCATCACCAAGCCATTAGTATACTAACTGTTAAAGGGACTTATTTAGGAAAAAGATAAAAACTAGTAATGATACAATGGGAACAAATACGTATAGATCAATAACTGAATCTAAAAAACAAACTAAGCAAACAAGAAGAACAGAGACAGACATGAATACAGAGAGCATTTTGATGGTTGCCAGATGGGAGGAGGGTATAGGGGAATGGGTGAAGGGATTAAGAAGCACAAATAAATAGTTACAGAATACCCATGGGGATGTTAAGTACAGTATAGGAAATGGAGTAGCTAAAGAATTTATACACATGACTTCCAGCCAAGATGGAGGCATAGGTGGACACACTGTGCCTCCTCCCACAACCAAAATTAAGAACAACAAAGATGTAGAAACAGGAAAACAGGCAGAACTGATAGAAAATTGAACTGTACAGAAGTCCGACAACTATTCATCTAGACCAGTAAGAAGGGCGGAGTCGCAGCAGGAAAAAGTGAAGGTTAGCGGATACAGGCACGCAGGCAGCAGCTGGCAGATCCCAGCTGCACAGGCAGCGGCTAGCGGACCCCAGGCACCGGGTGGCAACGGGCAGACCCAGTGAGGCCACACAAGGCAGCTGACTGACCAGGCAGTTCCACATTCACGCACAGATAATCCACGCAAAAACAGGGAGTGAGACAGACCTTGCAACCCAGGGCCCCAGCACCAGGAAAAAAAAACCTAAAAACTCCAATTAAAAACACTTGTGGGGGTTGGGGTGCCAGGAGAGACTCCCAGCATCACAGGAGAGTTCACTGGAGAGACCCACAGGGTCCTATAACATACACAAGCTCACCCACATGGAAATCAGCACCAGAAGGGCCCAGTTTGCTTGGGGGAAGTGGCAGAAGGGACTGGAATCCAAGAGAGAGTTGAGCAAGAGCCATTGTTCCCTCTTGGACCCCACCCCCACATACAGTGTCCCAATCCAGCAACTGGGTCGCCCTGCCCTGGTGAACACCTAAAGTTCCACCCCTCACTACCTAACAGCCACGACCAGACCAAAAACAAAAACAAAAACAAAAACAAAAACAAACACAGCTAAAACTGAAGAAGAGCTCAAAGCCCCAGAGCCAATTCATCTAAGCGACCAAGAGATAGCCAACCTATCAGATGCACAGTTCAAAACACTGGTGATCAGGATGCTCACAGAATGGGTTTTGGTCGCAAATTAGATGAACAAATGAAGGCTACAATAAGTTAAATGAAGGAAAACGCACAAGGAACCAATAGAGATGGGAGGAAAACTGGGACTCAAATCAATGGAGTGGACCAGAAAGAAGAAACAAACAGAAAAGAATGAAGAAACAAGAATTCAAAAAAATGAGGAGAGGCTTAGGAACCTCCAGGACATCTTTAAACGTCCCAACATCCGAATTATAGGGGTACCAGAAGGGGAAGAGGAAGAACAACAAGTGGAAAAGTTATCTGAACAAATAATAAAGGAGAACTTCCCCAATCTGGCAAAGGAAATAGACTTCCAGGAAGTCCAGGAAGCTCAGAGAGTCCCAAAGAAGTTGGACCCAAGGAGGAACACACCAAGGCACATCAGAATTATATTAGCCAAGATTAAAATGAAGGAGAGAATTCTAGAAGCAGCAAGGGAATAAGGGGACAGTCACCTACAAAGGAGTTCCCATCAGACTGTCAACTGATTTCACAAAAGAGACCTTCCAGGCAAGAAGGGGCTGGAAAGAAGTATTCCAAGTCATGAAAGGCAAGGACCTACATCCAAGATTGCTCTATCCAGCAAAGCTGTCATTTAGAATGGAAGGACAGATAAAGCGCTTCTCAGATAAGGTCAAGTTCAAGGAGTTCATCATCACCAAGCCCTTATTCTATGAAATGTTCAAGGGACTTATCTAAGAAAAAGATAAAAAATGTGAACAGTAAAAAGACAGCAAACCCACAGGTATTAACAAACCACACCTAAAACAAAAGCAAACTAAGCGAACAGCTAGAACAGGAACAGAACCACAGAAATGAAGATCACATGGAGGATTAGCAACAGAGGAGTGGGAGGAGGAGGGGGGGAAGGTACAGAGAATAAGTAGCATAGACGGTGGGTAGAAAATAGACAGAGGGAGGGCAAGAATAGTGTGGGAAATGTTGAAGCTAAAGAACTTATGACACGTGGACATGAACTAAAGGGGGGGAATGTGGGTGGGAGGGGGTGTGCAGGATGGAGGGGAATGATGGGGGAGAAATGGGACAACTGTAATACCATAATCAATATAATATATTTAAAAAAAGAATTTATACACACGACCCATGGACATGAACAATGTTGTAGGTATTACATGAGGGAGTAGGCAGTGGAGGGGGGGCAAAGGGACAAAAATTAGGACAACTGTAATAGCATAATCAATAAAACATAATTTTTTAAATAAAAAATAAAATCAAACATATCCTCAGATGAGGATTTATAAGAAGAAATCTTAATATATGCACATTTTTAAATATATTTTACTGATTATGCTATTACAGTTGTCCCATTTCTCCCCATCATTCCCCCCACCCTGCACACCCCCTCCCACCCACATTCCCCCCTTTAGTTCATGTCCATGTGTCATAAGTTCTTTAGCTTTTACATTTCCCATACTATTCTTGCCCTCCCCCTATTTTCTACCCACTGTCTACGCTACTTATTCTCTGTACCTTTTCCCCCTCTCTCCTCCTCCCACGCCCCTGTTGCTAACCCTCCATATGATCTCCATTTCTGTGGTTCTGTTCCTGTTCTAGCTGTTTGCTTAGTTTGCTTTTGTTTTAGGTGTGGTTCTTAATAGCTGTGAGTTTGCTGTCTTTTCACTGTCATATTTTTATCTTCTTTTTCTTAGATAAGTCCCTTTAACATTTCATAGAATAAGGGCTTGGTGATGATGAACTCCTTGAACTTGACCTTATCTGAGAAGCACTTTATCTGTCCTTCCATTCTAAATGACAGCTTTGCTGGATAGAGCAATCTTGGATGTAGGTCCTTGCCTTTCAAGACTTCGAATACTTCTTTCCAGCCCCTTCTTGCCTGCAAGGTCTCTTTTGAGAAATCAGCTGACAGTCTGATGGGAACTCCTTTGTAGGTGGACTGTCCCTTATCCCTTGCTGCTTCTAGAATTCTCTGCTTCATTTGAATCTTGGCTAATGTAATTACGATGTGCCTTGGTGTGTTCCTCCTTGGGTCCAACTTCTTTGGGACTCTCTGAGCTTCCTGGACGTCCTGGTAGTCTATTTCCTTTGCCAGATTGGGGAAGTTCTCTTTTATTATTTGTTCAAATAAGTTTTCCACTTGTTGCTCTTCTTCTTCCCCTTCTGGGACCCCTATAATTCGGATATTGGGACGCTTAACGATGTCCCAGAGGTTCCTAAGCCTCTCCTCATTTTTTTGAATTGTTTCTTCCTCATTTCCTGTTTGGTTGTTAGTTTCTTCCTTCTGGTCCACTCCATTTGATTCGAGTCCCAGTTTTCCTTCCATCTCTATCGGTTCCCCATGCGTCTTCCTTCATTTCACGTATTGTAGCCTGCATTTTTTCATCTAATTTGTGAGCAAAATCAACCAATTCTGTAAGCATTTTGATAACCAGTGCTTTGAACTGTGCAGCTGATAGGTTGACTATCTCTTCACAGCTTAGAGGAATTGACTCTGAGGTTTCCATTTTTTCTCTGGTTTGAGCCATTTTTGGTGGGGTTTTTTTGTTGTTGTTTGTTTGTTTTTAGTCTGGTCGCGGCTATTACGTAGTGAGGGGGTGGAGCCTTAGGTGTTCCTCAGGGCGGGGCAGCCCAGTCGCTGGGTTGTGACGCTATAGGTGGGGGCAGGGTCCGAGAGGGAAGAATGGCACCTGCTCCGCTCTCTCCTGGACTCCGGTCCCTTCCACTGCTTCCCCTTCGCCTGGATTATCTGTGCACGTGCTCGTGCTGTTACGTAGGGAGGAGTGGAGCCTCAGGCACTCCCCAGTGTGGGGCAGCCCAGTCGCTGGGTTGTGACGCTATATGTGGCGTGTGGGCGGGGTCTGAGAGGGAACAATGGCGCCTGCTCCGCTCTCTCCTGGATTCAGTCCCTTCCGCCGCTTCCCCTCTGCCTGGACCATCTGCGCGCGTGAATGTGGGACCACCTGGTCAGCCAGCCGCCTTGTGCGGCCTCGCTGGGTCTGCACAGTTGCCCCCCTGTGCCCGGGGTCCGCCAGCTGCCGCCTGTGGGCCCGGGGACCGCCAGCCGCCGCCTGTGCACCTGGCAACTGCCAGCCGCTGCTGCTTGCGTTCCCGTGTCCGCACCTCCACTTTTTCCTACCGCGACTCCGCCCCTCTTACCGGTCTGGATGAATGGTTGTTGGACTTCCGTACAGTTCAATTTTCTATCAGTTCTGATTGTTTTCTTGTTTCTAAATATTTGTTGTCCTTAATTTTGGTTGTGAGAGGAGGCACAGTGTGTCCGCCTACGCCTCCATCTTGGCCGGAAGTCCTAATATATGCACATTTTTTAACTTTTAAAAAGTATTTTATTTATTTTTAGAGAGAGAGGTTAGAAGGAGAAAAAGAGGGGGAGAAACATCAATGTGTGGTTGCCTCTAGCATGCCCCCACTGGGGATGTGGCCCACAATCCAAGCACGTGCCCTGACTGGGAATTGAACCGGCCAACATTCAATCCACTGAACCACACCAGCCAGGACAATATATGCAAAAATTTTTAAAAATCATTGATAAAGTCAGAGGATCCCAAGTAAGAAAATAAGAAAATATACTATGAATGTATTAAACAACCTCACTTAAGAGGATGGAGGAATGTTGCTGACCTAACTTTGAAAATGAGGAGTCCTGAGTTAAAAATGGAAATGGAACTGCATTTAAGTACTATACTCTAGTTGATAGTGTTGTTCCCCATAGAAAGGGGGAACAGCTACAAGTTAACAACTCTGATATTGCTATAAATATACAGGGGTCCAGCACAAATAATGCCCCTTTTTATTAAAAAATCTTTTATTACAAAATCGTAAGCATGTAATTCTGTAACATAACAATATCACACTCAAGCACACCATATGACACATTCAAGTTAAAGCTATAAATCATTATACCCATGTTATTACCCGACCAACCACACATTGATAAGCAAGTCTTACTTCTGCCAGACCCTGTACAGTGAAAAGGAACAATTAAGCAAATGGATATCAGCTGAAGGGAGTTAAAAGTGTGAATTTACAGAAAAGCAAGGAAAAGAGGCTAAAAGGATACATGTAGTAATTAAATAAAGTTGGTGACACTGGTAAGAACTAATTTAATTAGATACAGATGGTTACACATAGAAATATTTGTAGATATGTGTATATATGCAGGTTAGTATACACAAATATATTTCTTTGTTTTATCAGCTGAGGGGAACTAAAAGAAATTTAATACCAGTAGCACAAGCACATCTAGCACCCATATCTTGGTTTCTAATACCATGCTTCAATAAAAGAAATCAGGACTCTAAAAAAATCAATGATTCTAGGACTAAGACAGGAAATATGCAAGATAAGACTAGACCATCTTGTATTCCCTGAAAGAAGAAAGTACTTTAAAATATCATTATTGATGGAGACATGTTATGGGACACAGCTGAAAAAACTCCCAAAGGCCAAAGCTGGAACAATTTGAGCAACAAACTAAGTTTAGTAGTAATGGATTATAACCCAAAGTATAAAATAAATATCCAAGTCCATACTGATATGAAGAAATTACTAAATAAATTAATAAATGGGGGAGGGAGACAAATATCTCACTCTTCTGAATTCCAAATAAATTATGTAGATAATCCACTCTAAAAGAGAGGGCAATTCTAAGTGTGGGCTATACATAGTGACTTCCTCCCAGAGAATACAGTATAAATAAGGGGAAAAAATAATTTTAGAGTGGAATAACCCGACAAACACTACTTCAGTCAATGACCAAGATCAGTATCAACAGTGATAAATCCTGTTAATATGCACCCTTAAAATGATGTGATAGAAATGACACATATTTCCCCCCAAAAGTCATAACCCTAGTCTGATTATGAGAAAAACATCAAATTCCAATACAGGGGCATCAATACCTAACCAGTACTCCTCTAAACTCTCAAGGTCATCGAACACAAAAAAGCTGGAGAAAACGGCACAGGCTAGAAGTGTCTACGGAGACATGACCACTAAATGTAATGTGGGAACAGAAAAAGACATTAGATAAAAACTAAGAAAATATAAATAAACTGTGGACTTTAGTTAATAATAATGTATCACTATCAGTTCATTAATTATAACAAATGTACCATTCTAATGTATCAATTTAAAGAGGGGAAACAGGAGTGGAAACAGGAGGGAGGTGGGGAGGGCTGGGGGGGTGGGCTGGGATGGGAGTAAAAGACAGAAAACTGTACCTGAGCAACAATTAAAATAAAATTTAAACATAAGTAACTTGCTAGCGAATAATAAAAATAAATAAAGAGGGGAAACAAACAAAAAGAAAAAAGAGACAGTGCCAGGCTGATGGCTCTTACTCTCTGGAGGCAATTTTATAGCTTGATATTATTTTAGTTGACAGAAACCTGGGTAATTATAGGATATCTTTATTGTTTCCAACATTCAGGAAAACTTTCTACTCATGAAAAAATTCTGGACTTCTAATTTCAGGACCCTTTCCTTGGTCCCTGCAGTGCCTTCACGTAGTCTGGGGGTCTGGTCAACTTCACACCCTGTCCATCAATTCTGTACACTTGCTCAAAACACCCATCTGTGCTGGCAAGTGATATCGGCATGGCATGGTGTGGCAAGCAAGAAGCAGCCTACAGATTACAGGTAAGACACATAAGCCTTCACTATGAGGCCCTCTTAAAACAATGATGGGCTGTATTAGACCCCTAAAAACTTCATCTCTAAAATATGTGCTTTGTCACTTATATTATGGCCTTTTCTTAACTCACACACACATATATGCATGTACATGCATGTATATGTATATGTAGAAGACATATACATATCTTCCACAAAGCCATTATTAACTTATTAGGGACAGAGACCATAAATGTTATGTTCTGGGGTATCTTATACCTATCCCCCTTCTTCCTTTCTAATAGAACCCTAATTTTGTTCAAGTGACAATGTGCAGAACTTTGGACAGTGAGACCTAAGGGCAAGGTTGTTGTGGAGTCCCTGGAAAGCTTTAGCCTTCCCAATAAACAGGCAGATAGCTTGATATTGTTCCTTTTTTTATTCTTTCCTTAAATACAGACATAATGGTTGGAGCTGCACCATCCTGCAATCCTGAGGGAAATTTCCAAAACAGCTGTACAGATGCTGACCCTGATAGTGCTGAGTTCATGAACCCTTGTCAGTGACTGTCTACCTCCCAAGTTCTTGCTATATAAAACAAATAAACTATATAAGTACCTGTGTTTAAAAAAAAAAAAATCTAATGTGCCTCCCAACCCTATAAACAGCCAGGATAAATGTGACTTCAAAAGAAAGACTACAGCACCCCTTAGAAAGAACAGTACACCTCCTGGGCTTCACAATAGGACTGGAAAAGAGGTAGAGGATCTGAACAATCCCAAGGTAAGGTATCATGCAAAATTTCTTTTCTTTCTTTTTTTTTTTTTAAATAAAGAAGGTGTAGAACTTTTATTTTTTTTTTTTTAAGATTTTTATTTATTTATCTTTAGAGGGGAAGGGTAGGAGAGAGGGAGAGAAATATCACTGTATGGTTGCCTCTTGTGTGTCCCATGCTGGGAACTGGCCTGCAACCCAGGCATGTGCCCTGACTGGGAATCGAACCGCGATCCTCTGGTTCGCAGGCCCGTGCTCAATCCACTGAGCTACACCAGCCAGGGCTCATGCAAAATTTCTTAAAGGGATCAAAAACTTCACACAGCCTAAACCCTAAACTTACAGATTTGGTGTATCAGAGCTCAGTAGGCCTTAATCTTGATAGATGTCTTTTCAGGGTTCTGAGATCACTAAATATTTAAGGAAAGTTTCTAACATGAAAGACAGGAACCAAAAATCACAAAGAGAAAAAAGGCACCCTGGAGGTTATAGATATTATGCATGAATAAGAAACCTAAACACAACAAAACAAAAACCCATCTTTGATATACACAAAGAACTAAAAGAAGATATTGCTCCAAAACGCAAGTAGCTATTAGAAATTAAAGTCAGCCCTGGCTGGTGTGGCTCAGTGGACTGAGCGCTGGCCTGCAAACAGGTCACTGGTTCATTCCCAGTCAGGGCTCATGCCTGGGTTGCAGGCCTGTTCAACCAGTTTTAATGTATCTCTTGCACATCAACATTTCTCTCCTCTTTCTCCCTCCCTTCCCATCTCTCTAAAAATAAATAAATATTTTTTTCATCAGTGTGTGGTTGCCCCTTGTGGGCCCCCAACTGGGCACCTGGCCCACAACCCAGGCATGTGCCCTGACTAGGAATCAAACCAGCAACACTTTGGTTTGCAGGCCGGTACTCAATCCACTGAGCCACACCAGCCAGGGCAATAAAATTTTTTTTTAAAAAAGGAAATTCAAGTTGTAAGTGAAACAAAAATGAGAATACAGAAAGGAAAAACAACATATAGGCACTTTTCCCCTGAGGATATTTGCTAATCCTGAAAATCAGAATCTTTGTTTTAATAATGTATCAAGAGTTAAGGGGACAGTATCAAAATCCAACAGCCACACAATGGAATTTCAAGTCTTGAACTTGGTTTAAAGATGGTCCCAGACTAGAAGTGACCCCAGGCACATGGCAGAAGAAAATACAAATCCTATACATACAATGGAATACTACAAACTAACCATAGGAAGCTGATTCTCACAGACATCATGTTAAATGAAATAAGGCAGGGAAAAAAGAGAATATATAGTACCATATCATTTACATGATGTAAAAAAAAAACCTACAAAGCTAATCAATGGCAATCCAAATCAGAACAGTGGTTACATTGAGGGAGAGTGTATTTACTAAGAACGGCATAAAAGAGTCTGTATCTTGATCTTTGTGGGACTTACATGAGTATATTCACTTAAAAAAATGTTGCACATGAGTATAAAATTTGTACACTTAAATGTATGAATGTTGTATTTCAATAAAACTTTTTAAAAATAAAGGTAAAAAGGAAATTTTCAGATTAAAAAGTCAACAAATATTAATTATATATACCTTTGGCAAATATTAAAGGATGCCAACTTAATTTAGGTCACAGTCTAAGTCCACAAGGTTGGTTCCAAAGTAATGGTTTCTGTGTTTCCTTTAAAGCTACTTACCACTTTACTGGAAATCACACTGAGCTGCAAGCAGTTTCAGGGGCATCTTTAGGAGTCAGCCACATGGCAAAAGATATCAAGACCAAAATCAGGAACTTCTACACTGCCCCTCCCTTTTGACAGCCTCTTCCCCAGTCAGAACCAGACCAGGAACTGTTGGCAGAACCACCTGGACTTCCAGCTCTGTGAAAAGGCAATGGCCACTAAAGTGGATGATGTCTCTGTGTGCAAATGGTACCAAGTATACCAGCTTGTACACAAGTCCCTCTGCCCCATATCCTATAATCTGGGTGTTGGCCTCATGTGCCAAAATAGGAAAATTTGACCCTACACATTATGCTTTTTCAAACTATAACAAATATATAGTATTTCACATATTTCATGAAATACTGTTAAATTCTGATGATTAGTTCTCTATCAAGAACTGAAGGAAAAATTGCTCCTAAGCACCAATTATTAATGACTAATTTGGATTCTATAGGGACATTTTGCAAAAACCTTTACTTTTATTATTCTAGACTTCCTTGTCTTGGGCTCCATACAAATTCTAAATGCTGAATCTCACATTACAAAAAGGAGTCAAATAACATCTAAATGTTGAATCCCACATTACAAAAACCAATCAGATACAATCTTACAAAGAGGTGGTTTCAAAGAACTAGGCTATGAAAATTCTGTAAAAGTAATCCCAGAAGTAACACAACTTATTGTATAAAAAAAGGGAAATGCTTAAAAGTACAGATGACAATATTAAAATTAATTGTAACACCAACAGATTATTTTAAGCATAATTTTCCATTTTAAAGCATCTATCATTCTATCATCAATTAAGAAGTGATATCTCAAAATATCATAACCTATTTTTATTATATGAGAAACTTAGTCCATAAACCAGCTAATGAAACTATAGTAATTAAAGCAAACCTTGAGGATGAAAGCTTAACTGCATTCTCACAATGAACACCTCTCATCCTCAGAAAAACACTGGAACTAAATTGATATAAAAGTAAAAATAGTAAGTCATAGATAAGAGGCAAAGAGAAAAATCAGTATGAAACAAATTGCAGGAATAATGTGTTAAAAAACACAACTGATTTCAGAACCAATAACATTATTAAAAGAACGGCCAATGTTAGAGTTAGAAAACCGCCTGAAGCAGGCTTAATTCTGGAATAAGAAAGTGGAAAAGTACTGAAACTGTGCAACAGGATGACATGCAGTTTCAGCAGGAGTAAAGTGGTCAGCCTAATCAGTAGAAAAGCACTCGCTGACATTATGCGATGAAGGGGCGTTAGCTAGCAGTTACCAGAAGGATAGGTCAGATAAGAATAGACAAAGCAAGTGAACCAAGAAAAATGAAATTTGCCCAATAACAGCCCCCAGGACCAATCATTTTATAACAGATACTGAATGCGCCAATCGCTAACTGCTAACTCTGCTTTTGGAGAATGCTTGCTTGCTCTCGGCAACCCATAAAAGCCCCTTAGCCTGTAAGCCAGGTGCGACTTCCATTTGGCAGCTCTGCGTAGCTGCGAGACTACGGTCTCATTTGGGAAGTACGCCCCTGCGCAGGTTAAACTTGGCCAATAAATTTACCATCAAACTGCTCTCAGTGTTCGGAGATTCTTTTCACTCGCTACTTGAATACAACATTTGGAGGCCCCAGCGAGATCAAGGGAAGTCTCCAGAGACTGAGAATACGAGACCCGGGTAAGTTTGCCGCGGAATTTGGTTTGGGAGTCTAGACTCATTGGAGCCGCGAGGTAGTAGGCGAGACGTTGCCGGTAGTCTACCCGCGGGGTTCTCAAGGAGAGGACGCTCTCGAGGACCAGGACCGGAGCTTTTGCTCCCGCGACTAGGTCGCATTTGGTATTTGGTTTCGTTTTTTGCGCCGCGACTGAACGCGCTAGCGACTTCTGAATGAGTGGAGAGACTGTTGTGTGCCGCGGCCTGTTTGTACATGAATAGACTGAGTGGAGAGGAGCCAGTTGTGTGTTTTTGTGTATTTTTGTGTGTTTTTGTGTTCATAATCCTCCTAATTGCAGGCGCTGTCAGAGTCACGTGGAAAGCGTCCGCGATGGGACAAGGAGGCTCTACCTCAACTACTGCCCTAAACTGCTTGCTAAACAATTTTTCTGACTTTCAGAATCGTGCCAAGGGCTATGGGGGTCCGCCGCCCAACCCAGAGATCCTGCGAACTTTCAGCGAGTCTTCTGACGTAGGGTGGCCAACGGAGGGGACTTTTGATTTGCCCCTCCTTTTCGCGGTCCGGCGGGTGGTGTATGGGACCCCCCATCCAGATCAAATGGTATATATAGATGTATGGGTGGACATAGCCACTGATTGCCCTGGTTACATACGCCGGTGCCAATCAAATGGGCAGAGAAGAAGGAGGGCCCTCTGCATAGCAACGGCGCAAAGTCAGAATCCCCAACTGCAGACAGGGAAGGGGCGCCGGCCTCAATGAGACCAGATAGATGGGGGAGGGAGGAAATTATATCCTGTTCTGCCCGAAGAAGCTGAGGACCCGCTGTTGTCCCCCTCCGCTCCTCCCCCATATTATCAGCCCTTGCCCGACTCCACTAACGGGGAGAAGGGAGGTGCTGGATGTACTACCTGAGCAACCCCCGGACTGGGACCCTAACACGAGCGGGGGAAGGGACGCGCTACTCCAATACCGCCGGGCTCTGTTGAGGGGGTTGAAGGCTGCGGCCAAGAAGCCAACAAATTTTAGTAAGGTCAGTGAAGTAGTACAGGGGAGAGAAGAATCCCCCGCTACCTTTTTAGAGAGGCTAATAGAGGCCTATCGAGTGTATACTCCATTAGACCCCCAGGCCCCTGAGAATAGGCGGCTCTTGAATGTTGCTTTTGTGACTCAGGCAGCTCCTGATATTAGAAAGAAATTACAAAAGATTGAGGGGTTTGAAGGAGAAAATATTAGCAAGCTTTTAGAAATAGCACAAAAGGTATATATAAACAGAGATGACCCAGAAATAGGGAGAGCTAAAGAAGTAGCAAAAATCCTAATTGCAGCCCAGACAGACCCTAAAAAGGAACAAAAGAAAGGAAAGCCAAAAGGCCAGTGGCCAAGAGTGGACAAAGATCAATGCGCCTTCTGCAAAGAAAAAGGGCACTGGAAAAAAGATTGCCCCAAGTTGCGGGCAAAAGAGGCTGGTCCTGCAGTACTGCTTCAAACCTTAGACTGACGGGGCCAGGGCTCCATCTCTGTTGGCTCCCAGGAGCCCATGGTCACTTTAAGCGTCGAAGGGAAGCCAGTAGATTTCTTGGTCGACACGGGAGCCACATTTTCTATTTTAAAGCAACCTTGGGGGCAAATCCAGAAGACAACCACAAAATTATAGGGGCAACGGGTAGGGCTGAAACATACCCCTGGACGATGGCCAGAATCACCAACTTGGGGCGAGGGACTATTACTCACTCCTTCTTAGTTATTCCAGACTGTCCATATCCGTTGCTCGGGAGGGATCTGTTGCAGAAACTCCATGCTACACTAAGCTTCAAACCATCGGAGACGCCTGAAGGGACCAGTGTGGAGGTGATGGTCCCTCTCTCCGAAGAGTACCTGTTGGCGACACTCCAGGACGGTGAGGAGAAGGAGAACGGAGTCCTGGAGAAGCTGCGAACGCAAGTACTAGGGGTATGGGCGGAAGCAAACCCACCTGGATTAGCTGCTCACCAACCGCCAGTGCTGGTCCAGCTAACAAGTACGGCCCAGCCAGTCCGGATCAGACAGTATCCCGTCCCAGCACGGGCCAGACAGGGGATTGCGGGGCACTTGCAATGCCTATTTGAGGCGGGCATTCTGAGAAAGTGCCAGACTGCGTGGAACACCCCCCTACTCCCTGTCCAAAAACCTGGGACCCAAGATTACCGTCCGGTGCAAGACTTGCGCGAAAGTGAACGCCCAGAATCAGAAACTACCCCGCTTCGTGAGGCATCGAGGAAATGCCCCAGGAGAACTATGGGAAGTTGATTTCACTGAAATGCCTAAGGGGAAATCAGGATATAAGTACTTACTAGTTCTAGTGGATACTTACTCTGGGTGGGTAGAAGCCTTTCCCACCAGGGGAGAGACTGCTTCCACAGTCTGCAAGATCTTGATAAGAGAGATTATACCTAGATATGGAATACCAATAGCCATAGGATCTGACAATGGACCAGCATTTGTTTCCAAAATCTCACAGGAGTTAGCAAGCAGGCTAGGTATCGATTGGAAGCTCCATTGTATCTATAGACCACAGAGTTCAGGACAAGTAGAAAGGATAAATAGGACGTTAAAAGAAACTTTAATAAAATTAAAAGAGGAGACCGGCGAAAATTGGGTAGAGCTGCTCCCTTTCGCCCTCTTCCGGGTAAGGTGCACCCCATACATTAAGGGATGGGCACCTTTTGAAATATTGTATAGGTAACCTGTACCCTTAATCCCTAAGTTGTCCATAGAGGAAATAGAGGTGTCTAACTATAACTTCCTCAAGTCCTTACAGGGGCTGCAGAGAATCAGAAGTGAAGTACGCACCTTCCAACAGGCCCAGCGCCAAGGACGCACTGCAGAGAAAGGAGGGATACCTGAACTGCCGGAGCCTGGACAATAGATATAGGTCCTCAACCATAGAAGAAAGCATTTAGAGCCCCGGTGGACTGGACCCTTTCAGGTACTGATAAGCACCCCTCCCTACAGAGCGGGACCAAATGAACGACTTACAACAGTGTGCGCTTGAAAGTACCCTCACACTAGCAGAATTCCATGGGCAGGGCACTTGTTACTTGCTGGCGAACTACACCCTTGCAAGCTCAAACTACCGTGATTACTGCCTCAACCAAGAGCACTTGCCAGGAGTCCCTGGAAACTTGACTATTACGAAGGCTCCAGATGGACTATGGTTTGTCTGTACTCAAGGCATTTTTAAGTGTTTAGTACCAATTGCCCCCAAGCTTTGTGTTAGTGCTTATATCATTCCCAAGGTATACCTGTATGGGGGAAACCCAGACTTTCTGCTGCAAACCCCTCCCCGAGTCAAGCGAGTCCCATTACTCATACCCATCGCCGCCACTATTGGTGTCATAGGGTCAGTCGCTGTAGTAGCAGGGGCATTAATCCATGGGGAAAACAGTCTCAGAGAATTATCACAAACCTTCTCCAAAGACATCTCCCTGCTCCAGGAGCAAGTAGAATATTTAGAACGTCAGGTAGACTCCCTGGCAGAGGTAGCACTCCAGAATCGGAGGGGACTAGATCTAGTATTCCTACAGCAAGGAGGAGTATGCGCGGCACTAGGAGAGGATTGTTGTTTTTATGCCAATCACTCAGGAATAATCAGAGAAAGTATAAGGGTACTCACGAGGCGACTCAAAGAAAGGGAACAAGAAAATGAATCCTCCTCATGGTATACTTCCCTATATAAGACCTCACCCTCGTTGACTACGCTTATATCGGCTCTAGCCGGACCTCTAATTCTCCTCTTGTTAGCTCTGACTATAGGACCAATAATTTTAAACAGGCTTTTAACCTTCATCAAAGATAGAGTTGAAACGGTAAAACTCATGGTCTTATCGCAACCCTATACGATCCTCCCACAAGAGGAACGTGAGTCAAAGGTTTGACTGATAGTAAAGAGAAGGAGGGAATGTTAGAGTTAGAAAACCGCCTGAAGCAGGCTTAATTCTGGAATAAGAAAGTGGAAAAGTACTGAAACTGTGCAACAGGATGACATGCAGTTTCAGCAGGAGTAAAGTGGTCAGCCTAATCAGTAGAAAAGCACTCGCTGACATTATGCGATGAAGGGGCGTTAGCTAGCAGTTACCAGAAGGATAGGTCAGATAAGAATAGACAAAGCAAGTGAACCAAGAAAAATGAAATTTGCCCAATAACAGCCCCCAGGACCAATCATTTTATAACAGATACTGAATGCGCCAATCGCTAACTGCTAACTCTGCTTTTGGAGAATGCTTGCTTGCTCTCGGCAACCCATAAAAGCCCCTTAGCCTGTAAGCCAGGTGCGACTTCCATTTGGCAGCTCTGCGTAGCTGCGAGACTACGGTCTCATTTGGGAAGTACGCCCCTGCGCAGGTTAAACTTGGCCAATAAATTTACCATCAAACTGCTCTCAGTGTTCGGAGATTCTTTTCACTCGCTACTTGAATACAACAGCCAACATGCTTCAGACATTCTTGCAGAACTAATTGAATCAGTACAACTCTCATGTCCTAAGACCAAGTGGGTTCCTCCTACCGAAGGATTCAGAAGAAAGAGATAATCCTTTCTACTTAACAAATGAAGATTTCCTCCTGTGGAATTTTTAAATAGTCTAAAAATGGAGTTAATTATATTGAGTTAATTGTCTGCTTAGTGTATAACTATGTTCACACACACACACACACACACACACACAATTCATGAATTTGAATCAAGCATTCAGCCAGATGGACATTTTAGCCTGGTCCCATTCTACCACTCATCACTAATTTCAGGCATCCTACACTCAAATTCAAGCCAAACCTAACCACTACACCCAGGTGAGTATAGCAAACATTTACTACAGATCCTGGTAGTGTCAGGCTCCACGCCAGCCAGTGCACTGAGCTGAGGGTACAGCAATGAATCAGCCAATGAATAACTAATGAGTAAGACATGATCTCTGCCCTCCAGGAACTTCTCAGGAATCCCCATATGCAAAACCCTCCTTATGCCAAATATCTTTTTGGTATGTCTGATGTATTCTACATAGTCTGAACTAATATGTATTGATAGAACAGCTTTTGATTCCTATAAAACAAAACCTTCATATAATCTTTTTGTACTAGTTTTTAAATGCTACAGGTATGATTATGTTCCTCAAAACAGATTTTTTCACTTTTGCTATTCAGCTGAAAATGTTTAAGGACTGTAGATTATTAAATAACCACTTATAGGTACACATACAAGGTGTTCCATAATTATAAACCGTTGCTATTGTCTTGGCCTATGTTCTGCCTGTAAACATGGGTTGATATATAGGAAACACTAGAGAGAACAGGGTTTTAAGTCTCCAGCCAAACCCACATTTTATAGACTGGGGGAAGGACAAAGCATAAATGTTTTAAGATAAAGGCAAGGAAGGGGAATGGAAATAAAAGGTTTAAGGAAATAGCAATGCGGAGGAGATCCTGCTCAGACATAACTCTCCAGCTCCCACCTCGTTTTAATCAGGTCAGAAAGGTGGCATAAAAAGGTGTCTTGACTCTCACCCTCCTTAAGGAATAACAACATTTGTAAAACATCTGTAATATTGAACACGACAATTTCTACCAACAAAATGGAATGTAAAATATAAGTATTTACCATGACCATTTTCCAAAGATTTGAATATATAAGAAATAACTATAATGTAAGGTGGTAGTCCCTTTAAGAAAGATAATATCCAGAGTATATAGTCTGGAGGGAAGGAGTTGATAGGAACTGGTCAACTCAGGATATTCTGAACAGTGATATCAACGTAGGAAGAATTTGGAGTTAAAAAAGTAATATCACATCAAAGTAACTAAGTTTCCTCACAAAGGGCTGATATGATAAGTCTTCACATGTCTAAGCATACACTGCACAGTGCTTCTCTATAATAGATACAATAATTTTATTTTCTCTAAACTAAACTACATTCCCACAGCAGTTTCATGGCCTTTGGAAAAACAATACAGTTCACACTGATAAAAAGTTTTCTTTGTCAACCTCCTTTAGATAAGTGCTTCCTAAAAACATTTTAAGTAATATTAAAGTAGTCAGTATTACAGATAGAGACTAACCATTTATACACTACAATGGGACCAATTCCTTTGTCCTAGACAAATCTATTAACATGGCCTAAGATTTCATCAGCTACTTTGGCAGTCAAATCCCCAACTTATCAGTGAGGTAAATTCACAAGAAGTACTTTTAGGTTAGTTCTTCCACAATGTGTAAAAAAACACTAAGTACTAAAACTTAGCTTTATCATTTTGGTTTCTTTCAGCTTGTTTAGATCTTCTTAAACTCTACCTAGACTACCTCATCTATCATCACCCATAAAGGCCTTTAGTACCACAAAGACTTCTTCCAGGGTGTACTTATTAATCAACAGCCAGTACTCTGGATAATGCAAGGAACTGCCGTATTTTTCGGACCAGAAGACACATCTCGGTTTTAGAGGAAAATACAAAAAAAAAATTTGAAGCAAAAAAATGTGGCAAAATATTTAATAACATAAATAACATAATATTTCAGCAATGTAAATGTAAAGCTACATTTAGACTATAAGTGCACCCCCCCTCCCCTCCCAAATTTGGGGGGAAAGTGCGTCTTATAGTCCGAAAATGTGGTGTTACTTCAACTGGACAAAACATGCATGACCACCTACAGGCATTGTTGCAGTCAGTAAAACAAAGAAAAAATTAACTCAATCCCTACACTCAAGAACTCAAAAATCTAGTGCACTTACTATGTAATTGTTAAAATAGAAGTGCTATATAAAGTGCTATGAGGACAGAGATAAGGAATAATTAAATTGTTCAGACTGGGCCTGTAACTCATATAATCTGCTGACTCTACTATCCAATCTACATTTTCAATTTCTTCCCAAAAAGACATGAGCTTTGTCAAATACACTTAGCTAATAATATAATAAAAATAACAATGGTATTTAAATTATGTACTCTTAAAACTAAGGGCCAAAAATCATAAAGACCAGGAAACTAAGGCATTAAGAAAGGGACATAAGCCCCTATAAATCAAGTCAGATATTGGAAACTACCCTATACATACACTTACAATCATATATGGATTTTTTCCTGTTGAACTTTAACTGGCTCCTCAAAAAACTAAAATACCATCTCTTAATAAATAAAACTTTCTGATTAAACAAAGAACTTCTCCAATCACTAATTTCCTCATTTGTAAAAAGAGCTAATAATTACAAAAATCTGTGCTTTGCGAAATCATTACTAATATTTGGATTCTTTCTGATTCAACCATTCTTCCTGTGGTAATAAGAAATGAACACAATAAACAATGCCTAAGATTCTACCTAATAATTACACTGCATCCTGAAGAAAGACACTGTCCACTCTTCGTTTGATATTACCAAGAACATAGAACCCAGAACTGCATCTCTACCTTACTTAAATATTCATTTGGAACACTAGAAATTCCCTAAAACACTGCTCAAATTTATAACTTTAATTCATATCTCCACACAACTACACAGGAAAAGTCTGACATGACCCACTTGGCCTATCACTATTAGCTCTGTCCCACAGAATCAGTATTAGAGTGGTTCTCTATTACTTTATTCTCAATTTTAACGTAACACATAAGAAATCATGGACAGCAATACAACTTCAATGAATATTACAGAAATAAACTTAAGTTTGAGTGTATAACTATCAATACATATCATTTTTTGTAACAACACGGTCTCAACAATTAAAACTTCGGAACAGTAATGTGATTCTAAACATGCAATAACATGAGAACTGGTTTCTAAATTCAAACTTTCAAGAGACTTTTCCCAACCTCCAATTCCTCAATGGCAAGAGCACATAGTATAGTACAGGGGTCTGTTACAATCCATTGGAAGCACAATATCCTTTTTCAAAACTGAAAACAGTAAAAACAGGAAGTCTAGCCAAATTTTTCTAAGGTCTCTTCTGGTCCCAATAGTCCTCTACACACCAACTCCTACTTATCTAAGGTTTAAGCATCCAGTTGATATTAGTTGATTCTACATTATTTAGTTCCTAATAAATGTTTCCCTCAAATCCTTAAACCACTAAAATATTTAAAACATGAAAATTAAATTCTAAGAGAAAATTTTTCAATTTTTTTTATAATTCCCTAAAAAAGATACTAGAACAGAAATTCCCATCTCTTCTACACTTTACCTTTTCAAATTGCTATTCTATTAAAATGCTGAAAGTAGCCCTGACCTGTGTGGCCCAGTTGGCTGGGTGATGCTGGGTGAAGGAAAGATTGCGGGTTCAAGCCTGGTCCCCAGTCCCTTGGGGAAACCGACTGATGTTTCTCACTCCATTTTTCTTTCCCTCTTTCTCCCTCCCCTCCATTCTAATAATGAATAAATATTTTTTAAATGCTAAAAGTAAATAAACAAATTACAGGGGACAGTAATTGCTTCTGAATGTATTATATTCTTAAATTAAAATAAAAAAATATTAGGGTTTGGGGATAGCCAGATTGAGCAAAAAAAAAAAAAAAAAAAAAAAGAACTCATGGACGTCGACAACAGTGTGGTGACTGGGCAGGTGGCGGAGGTTGGAGGAGGTATAAGAGGAATGAATGGTAATGGGAAAAATACAATAAAAAATAAACTTTTAAAAATTAAAAATTGTATTTTAGTCTTCACTAAAATATTACATTGTTTCTCCTAAAAACTGTTTTTCTATAATGTGATACAAAGTGATTTTCTGAACCTAAATTAAGAGTTAAATCTAAATAATATTCTTCCACTGTTTTCCTTTGTGTACTTTTTAAAATCTGAAATATGAGTCACTTAATCATGTAAAAATTAAAATACTTTCTAACTGTAAAAGTGGAAAATAAAACTATACCCATCTCCTTTAATTGATGGCACACTATAATTATAGCAGGTACCAAACCACACACTATAATCAATTATAGAATATACTAAACCAAAGGGAAAAGACCAATAACACTTAAGAATCCGACCGAAGGGTTAAATTTTACATAATTCATCTATTCTATATTCCTCCCCAATATAAGAACAATTATGCTATCTAAGAACGTAAATGAAGAAGCTCATCTAAGAACCAAAATGAAGAGGTTCCTGAGGTATCTTCTCTTGGGTGGTATGTTTACAGACTAAGCAAACACTTGTCCACAACGTAACAGGATATTCCTGGGCTGGCTAAGTAGGTGTTCAACTCGATGAATTCTAAAGTCTCTTTCAGTTCTAAGATTCCCAATCTGTAAAATGTGAAAAATAACAAAACGTTTTGCCCTTCAATTAACCAATCTGCTCTCATTTAGATCCTACGAGCACGTACAGAGACTAAAAAGTTCTTTCTACCCTTTCTCTGCCGTGATTTCCCGAGATCCTCGTTAACAAAAGGCACGGAAAATATGCACAGGTGGGATAACAGGGGAGTGGCTGAGGCCAAGCGGCTCCCGGGACAGCGCCCCCACGCCCCCTGTCCCTCGCGGCACCAGAGTAATCACTGCCCTCACACCTCCACCCTCCCGTGGCGGCGTCGCGAGCGAATTCTGCGACCGATTACAGTCCACCCGCACCCTGCCCAGATACTGGGCATTGTCTGGAGCTTTCAGCGCCCAAAAAAGGCAAGGAAGAAAGAGGAAGGAAAGAGGGAAAACGAGTGAGAATAAAGAACAACGGTAGGAGAAGTAAAGCAAACGTGAAGCCGTACACTTCATTTGGCAAAACTGGCTTCCCTGTCGATCACTCAATTTAATTCAGATCCCAAAAGCCACTGCCCACCCCAGCCCCCAGCCCCAGGTAACAGCCAGAGGTGGCCCAGCGGGAGTCCCCGAAGCTGCGGGGTACGAAGCACAGAGACAGGAGAGGGAAATGGGCGTGTAGGCTGGGCCCGACTGGCCGGAGGCCGGGCTCCGAACAAAGCCGCCGGACTCCCCTACCTGGGGCGAGAGCGGCGGACAGCGCCGGGCAGCGCTTCGAGGCTCCCCGCGCAGCCTCGGCCGGGCGACGCCCTCGCCCCGGGGACCCCCGCCTGAGCGGGGAACCGCGGGCCCTTCCCCGACCGTGAACAGCGCCCCTTCGGGACAATGGGCCCCCTCCCCCGCCTCCAGGCGGGGAGATACAAAGGCACAGAAGCGCGGCCCGGCGCGCAGCCAGACGCCGGGAAAGTAAAGGCGGAGGAGCGAGAGGGCTCGGGAGAGGACGGCGGAGGACGCGGGAGGACGCGGGAGCCCGCGGGCCGCTCCTCCCGCCATCCGAGGCGCTGCCCTCAGCCCCACCGCGACGGCAGAGGAGGGAGTGCACACCAGCAGCCCCTCCGCCCCCGGCCTCTCGAAAGGGTCTGCACACAAAGAGGTGTAGGACCCCAACCTCCGCCAGCGCCAGGGGCGGGGACGGCTCGATGCGCCGTGACCGACGACGGTCGGCGGCACCCACCCAGCCCGCGCCCCTCGGGGGCTAGGGTCCGCGCGGGGATCCCCTAGCCCGGACTCACCCACAGCTCCGTGCCCCAGCTCATGGCGGAACTTGAAGCCACTCGGCCGTCTGGCTGTCCCGCTCTCCGTCGGTCGGTTCTGCCGTGAGTCTGTACGACCGCCACTGGCTGGCCCACGGGCTCGCGGTTCTGAAGCTCTGCCTCCGAAGGTGCCGCCACCGCCAGGCTCCCCAGTGAGTGAGAAAGAGTCGACCGGAGAAGCCGACGCCAACGCCGCGTCCCCGCCTCCAGGAGCTGGCAGGGAGGGGGCAGGGGACTAGGGGAGGCGGGACGGGGAGAGGGGAGGGGGCGGAGCGCGGTGCACCCTGGGATCGGGGCGGACCCGCTCTCTCCCCGCCAAAGCCGGCGGGGTCTTACAGCTAGAGGGTCTACTATCTGTCTGGCTCCGCGCAGGATCCCTGCCCTCCCGTACCTCGGGGCTCGGACAGTCTCAGCGCCGCTGCCACTCGGATCTGTCTCCAAGATGGAAAGGCAGAGAAGGAAAAGACGCCCACTGCCCTTTTTTTATCCTGAGTCCTCTTAGATGAGCAACCCCAATCATCCGCCCTTCTTGTCTCTTCTTCACGGGAGAAACCCTGACAAGGAAACCTCTTACAAATCTTTGGGTTTAGACTGTGGAGAGTTGTATTTATAAGAAAAACGTCTTGCTGGTTAAAGTGATCTTGGGAATCACTAAAATGTGTAGAGGTTGAATATCCAATGTGAGTGCAACGTGCCCCGATTCTTTTCTTTTTTCTTTTTCTTTTTGCAAGTTCTGTCAACATTCATTTTGGGATGTTGCCATGACGAGGTGGAAGAAGACAGGGACAATCGTGTGCCACGCTCTTACCTGGAGAAATGAGAATAGAGCTTACCTGTGTTCTGGAATGGGCACCTTGTGTATGGGGATTGCATGGGAGCCAGACTCCTCCCCAGGTGTGCAAAGATCCTATTCAGACTTCAGATAACTCTCATTCAGAATGTCGGTACCTTGAACGAAGGTCCACAATTTCCTTTGTCTTCTGTGGAGTTACTTCCCAGCCTTTCTGAGCAATCATTAACTGCAGACAGAAAGTGCTATTGTATATCAAGTAAGCATAAAACTCCCTAACATGCTGTAGCATTAATTGCTCATCTTCTAAACACACACTTTCAATCTAATCACTAGTAGAGTACTTCTCAGCCTGTCGTGCCAGCTGAGTGTCTTAAGAAGTTCTCCCTTAAAAGGAACCTTCATAAGCAGTTGGTGGGAATGTAAACTGGTACAGTATGGAGGGTCCTCCAACAATTAAGACTAGAGATACCCTATGGCCCAGCAATTCCTCTTCTGGGTATCTATCCCTCCTTCCAAAATGGAAATATTCATTCATAAAGATATGTACCTCTATGTTTATGGCAGCACTATTTATGGTAGCCAAGTGCCCTTCAATAGAAGGTTGGATAGAGAAGATGTAGTACATATATACAATGGAATACTACCCTGCCATTAAAAAGAATGAAACTGCTATTTGTGACAACATGGATCTTGAGAATATCGTACTAGGACAAGAACCATGTGATGACACTCATGTGGAATATAAAACCTAAAGCAGCAAACCAACAGACAAAAGAAACAAATTCATAAACACAACAGTACAAAGGTTACCAGAGGAAAGGAGGGGCGGGGGAGCATGAAGAGAGTAAAGAGAGTCAAATACATTGTGACAAGGGAGACTAGACTTTGGGTGGTAAGCATACAGTGCAATATACAGATATTATAGAATTGATACTTAAAACATGTTATAACCAATGTTACCCCAATAAAATTTTAAAAATAAATTAAAAAAGTAAAAAGTACTCCCCACCAGTGCATCTGCATTTGAAACTCCACCCTTATAGGTGCTCAGGTGCCCCAGTCTCTTCACTTCAATCATTGTCTCTTCATAGCTGTGCTCCCTCTTCTGGTTAAGGCAAACAGCCTGAGCCCTGCTGACAGTCCAGCTACCACTCTTGCTAAATTCTTCGCTGCCCTTCGAGAGACCAGCTTGAGCATACAAATACCCTCTTCCAAATGGGTTATGGACAAATTTTAAATGCATAAGTATGCCAATATTTTTCTTTGCTGCTTCTATTTCAGATTGAATTTATTTAAAGTTATTTATATCACTTAACACTGCTATCAATCTCTCCTCTTCCATCCTCTCACTCCCTAGACATCATGAATGTACGATATCTGTCTGGAGAAAGTCCAGCCATGGTTAATATGAGAACAGTTTGTGCGACATCAATGTAACCTGGCAGCCAAGGAGAGTGGACTGGAATGTACATGCATGAACAATGACGACTTCACTGTAACTCAGTCAGTAGGGGAGGTAGACTCCATTGAGTCAGCCTATGTGCTGTGTGGCTGTCGCATTCACAATGACTGAGCAAGTAGAGCAACAAATCTGCATCAAATTTTGTGTTAAGCTTGAACTATTTGGATGATTCAGAAGGCCACAACTATAGACAAGTGGTGATTGGCAGCTTCATCATGACAATGTGCCTGCTCATGCATCGTATCAGTCTCATGCACATTTTTTGCCAAACATCAAGTCATTCAGGTGACTGAGCCCTGCTACCGCCCACATTTGGCACCCTGCAACTTCTGGCTTTTCCCAAACTAAAATTACTTTAGAAAGGGAAGAGATTCCAGACCATCAATGAGATTTGGGAAAATACAACGGGGCAGCTGATGGCAATTGGGAAAACTGTGAGGGGTCCCAAGGTGCCTACTTTGAAGGGGACTGAGGCATCATTGTCCTATGTACAGTGTTTCTTGTATCTTGTATCTTCTTCAATAAATGTCTATTTTTCATGTTGCATGGCTGGATACCTTCTGGGCAGGCCTCTATTCCAGATGATACCCCCAATCACATTTTGCATCATTAAGTGATACAAAATTCTGTCAAACCAATTATCTCATACTTTTTGCTACTTGACCTATTTTGACAATGACTCACCACATAGTTTCTATTTCATATTATCTATTTTATAAGGTAATCAACACTAAGAATCAAGGGAATATTCTAACTTTCTCCCCACATTTTGACAATGGAGCCACTCTATTGAGTAAACTTGAAAGAGCTCAAATCACACAGGTTCATTTGTAATTTTTAAAATTATTACACTATCTTTTTATTAGTGATGGAAAATAAACTTTTACTTAAACTTTCCCTTTAGGCTTATGTTTGAACTCAGCTCTATGATAAGCCATCAAAGTGCTACATTTTCTTGATACTTTATCATGTATTATTCCAAATGTAAAGTTCCTCTTATAATTCCTTTATGTTATAACCATTTAGCTAATGCTCCTTCCAGTCTCATTTTTTCCCTACATGAATTCCCTTATTAAGTCAGACTGTGAAACATAGTTGTTCACTGCTGCATTCTGGAATATAAAATAATTTACTAGTCCAAATACATCTACCTCCAACCATAAATCAATCCCTTAATATTAAATTTTTGCAAAAGCTTATTCCATATGTAAAATTAGTAGTGTCTGAAGCACTTTTTTGAAAAGTGATTCTGGAGAAAAAAATAAAGCTTTAGATAAGCTTATCTGGAGTATAGAAAACTTTTTTAATATATGCATATCAATGTCTCATCCATAAATGGTTACCAATCATATGGAATTTCCACTATTGAAAGGAAATAATCTCTAGGATAAACAATAGCAACTCAATGTCATTCAAATATCTTAGGACTATTTTTTTTAAGATTCTATTTATTTCTTAGAGAGAAAGGAAGGGAGGGAGAGAGGGAGAGGAACATCCATCAGCTGCCTCTTACACTCCCCCAACTGGGGACCTGGCCGGCAACCCAGGCATGTGCCCTGCCCTGGAATTGCACATGGGGACCCTTTGGTTTGTGGGGTGGTACCCAATCCACTGGGCCACACCAGCCAGGGCCGAATATCTTAGGACTATTAAAATAAAAACTATAACAGCATTGTCCACAAATAGAATTATCTACATAGGTAGGCCAGAAGAATCAAGCTAAAAGTATTTTAGGAAGAATATCAAAGAAATGCACTTTGCGCCTTAATTTTAATGTTTCAAATGGTGCACCGCACCGGAAACAGGGTCCTACTAGACTAGGAATCCATGCCAGCCAAGTGAAGAATGGTGCTGGCTAGTTAACAGTCATTGCTACTTTCTGCACTGCCAGTTTTCCTAACCAAGAATTGGAAGAAATTCAAGACTTCAAGAGCTTACTTAAAGGTGGCTCACTGAAGAAAAAGAAATACAGAAAACCATCTACTATTTTGTTTGGGGGGAATCTGCTCTTGGTTATTGAATCCAGTTAAAGCATTTTATATATTTGCTCGAATGAAACTTGGCAAGAAGTAAAAGAAAATTCTATGTAAATCAAATGGAATAGATCTGTTTAAAGAGGTAACTCATTCCCTGGCTGGTGTGGCTCCGTGGACTGAACGCCCAGGGGTCACCAGTTCCGTCCCCTGCCAGGGCACATGCATAGTTTGCAGGCCAGGTCAGGTCCCCAGTAGGGGGCGCGCGTGAGAGACAACCACACATTGACGTTTCTGTCCTTCTTTCCCTCTTTTCCCCTAAAATAAATGAATAGGGTCTTTAAAATAAAGAGGTAACTCATTTCCACTTTTCTATGATAATAGGTTCTTTCCCACTGGTTATTATAGAACTGAGCAGCTTTAGAAGCATTTAGATATTTATTTAGGTTTCATTCTCTTTAGAGCCAGGAGACTTGGTAAAATAAAAGTTACATGGGGCGGTGGGCTGGGATGGTAGTAAAAGACAGAAAACTGTACAAGAACAACAATTAAAATAAATTTAAAAAATAAATAAAAGTTACAGATTTCTTCAGGTTTATTATATCTCCCCAAACCCATTCAAAATTTCTACTAATTAACATTTTTAAGTACTTTTTCTTTGTTTTGTGTGTTTTTTGGGGGGTGGCTGTGTTGACAAATTCCAAGATATGCACACCAATTAACTGAAAGAACACCTAGTTCTTTATTTTATTTCTATAAGATCTAATCAGGTGTATCATGCACACTTATAGAACTGGAACCAGCTTTTACACAAGAAACAACTGTTAAGTTTTCAGTTTTGCAAACAGTTTAAAAAAATGTTAGCTTTATATTAGTCAGATGAGAGTATTCACCCCATGGAAAATGGCAAATGCTACAAATCAGGGTTTTTTCCCTTGAAAAACTAATTGTTAAACATCAGCACACTACTGTGTAAATCCTCTGCAGATTAACAGTGAAAGAAATGAAAATACATCTTTAGCTGCTAAAAGAGAACAATTCTAGAATAAAATAACAAATTTTAACTTCATTGAATTCATTTAGACATATTTGGGATTTTCAGGATCTAACAAGATCACAATTTTTTCATTTCCAATGTAAGAGAATCGCACCATTTATGGTAATCTTTTCTTCTACTGTCTTCATATTAGGATTCTAATATTTGTAAGTCTTCATCACATGATATTTATTATGTTATTGATTTACTTTAAAAGCTACAAATCAAAATTTTTCATCTTCCATGCCAGGATTTTACACTACCTATAAGTCAATGCTTTATATTTTTTGTTAATAATAATGATGATTTAAATAATCTCAATAATGAAAACTTACCTCTAGGTTGGTTCTTTTCATCCTTGTCTAAATCCAGTAAAGATTTTAATGCTCATTTTAAACACCAAAATAGTTCATACATTAGATATTTTAAGTTCTTTGAAAGTAAGTCAATCTACTTTATGTAAATTCAAGATACTTTTAATTTTAGTTACCACTTTATGGTAACAAAACAGTTTAATCCCATTAGATAAAATAGCAAGTTAAAGCCACTTGTTTCGAAATAAAGCAACAGATACTCAATTTCTGGTTAAACTCTGATTATTTGGCATTAGCCTGAAGAGCCTGGTCCTATTACTGTAACCTAGGTCATCTATACTAAAGGGCGTTCGAAAGACAATTAATTGTAATAGCTTCCAATGCATTAAAATTTTCTGTATGGTTGCCATATTTAGCAAACAAAGAATTCTCAGTTAAATTTGAATTTCGAATATGCAAATATTACATGGGACATACTTATACTGAAAAATTACTTGCTACTTGAAATTCAATTCAACTGGGCATCCTATATTTTATCTGGCAACACTAAGTTCTCAGGGTGACCTTAAACCAAACACCCTAGGTCAAGGACCCTAAACCAGACGAATTGAGAACATGGGTTTGAAGAAGCTGCTAAATATCTGAAAGTGGATGTAAAAGACTTTTAATACATATGACTGTAGCTTTTTTCTGGGAAACAAAAGCATAGCTTTTGTCAGTGAATCTTAACGAAGAGTTTACTTTAAAATCTTTTGGAGAGCTTATAAAAAATGTGTGCCTGACAAAGCTGAGAACAGTAGGTAGAGAATGCTCTTACTTTTGTTTACTAGAGGGAGGAACTTTTTACTATGCATTTGCGGGTCCAGAATACATCCAGAACAACATAAGAATCTGGAGGTAGTGGTTACCTCTGGAGAGGGGAGCTGGGAGACTGCGATCAGAAGTCTTGCTTTTCCCTATGACTCTTTTGTGACACTTAATTTTATGACATTGTCCATGTTTTATCTATTTAAAAATACAAAAATAGCAGTGCCCAGGCCTCACTCTAAGTCTCTAAAGTCAGAATTTCTAAATTTTTAGTAGTTGGGCCATAATGTTTGTGTGTCTGTGTTGTTTTTTTAACTCCATAGTGTATTTTCATTATACATCAAAATCACTCACACACCGTTCTATGGCATTTACCAAAACACACACACCACACTTATATACCATCCCCTGTATTTCTCAGGGAAGGCCCAGAAAAATGAATTAGTTATGTCAGCTTCTCCGGAGGAGTTCTGTGTAGAACTGACAAGGGGTGAGTCAAACCAGCTCACTCAGGGGTGGTGAGTGAGGAAACTGCTCAATGTTTAAGTTGAAGGCTTGGGAGAGTGGTCTCCTAGTTAATGTTTCTGGCCACTATATTATGCTGTGCGGTAATTGAGTACACAGTTGTTTATCTCTCTATTAAATAACCTGCCTTTTCTGCACTTCTAGTGGGTGGGGCAAGGATTAGGAATGACCTACCACTCCCGGAAACTGTCCCCTGTGTTCTGGCTTCATAGGAATTTGCCCAGCCCGGTCCACGGGGACAGCCCCACCTGTTCACAATTTACCTCATCCTACCCACTGCCCAGTAAATATGATTCGATGACCGAGGAACGGCTACAGTTCTTCGTAATTAAACCTACAAAGAGAAAACTCGCACCCAGCTGAATGTGTTAGACCACTACCAGGGCAATTCTCCTGAAGTCGCCCTAACGAAAGTGCCTCTTCTTTATTCATTCATGCTTCTCTTCATTTCAGCAAAACTGGCAGGAAAGAATTTCTTCATGGGCAAACATATAACTGAGGAAAAGAACTGTTTTATCCCCTTTTCTTAGAAATGTTCTATTTCTGGCCCATTGTGTCCAGAGAAAAGGAATGCCACAGATTTCCTGACGGCACCACAGTATGTGTGATGCATCTGATTTCATTCACAAACACCTCTGGGCATGAACCTGTGTCCGAGAAAACAGGGTCTGATATTCTTCTATTGACAGTGTGGTCCTGGGGTTCTTAGAGATCCCTCTTCAGCCTCCAAATTGGATCATTTCTGAGGTCGTTATGGTATTTGACTTATTCCTTGAAAGATACGACTCCAAAATATCCTTTGATAATCCTAAATATTTTCTTGGTTAAAAGGATCCAGAATGGTCACCCTAAAATTTTTAAGTTGGTATTTTTAAGGAAAAGAAGTGTTACAGAACTGCGAATTTATGTTTTCTATAGAATGTTAACATTCAAAGGGGGAAGAGGGCGGAAGCAAGGGAGGGAGGTGGGATTGGCTGGGGTAGGGGGAAAAGGCAGACAACTGTAACTGAACAACAATAAGGTAATTTTAAAAAAGAATTTAAATAATGTCAACATTCAAGAACCTTCACAACATGGCCTCTAATCTCCTCCCTCCTTCACTCCCTGCCGTTGTTGCCGTCGTTTCAACCGCAGCCATACCAGCCGCACTTAGTTGCACTTAGTTCCATCGCTGCCCGGCAGCTCCCGTGCCTCTGTGGGTGCGCTCCTCCCCATCCAGGTAACTGCTAGAGTTCTCAAAGACTCTCCTCACACATAATGACTTTGAGAAATTTTCCAGAATTTCTCTCTTCTCTTCTCTCCTGACTTTGAAGTTGGGGCTCCTTTGTTCTTATCGTTCTTGGTACCCACCTCTAAATTGATAGCAATCCCAATGTCTCTTAACTTGCCTGTCTCCTTTGAGGATAGCACTATTTCTGGCACAGAATAGGTACTCAATTAGTGCCTAGTAAATATCAAATATTCTCAAATAATAAATCAAAATTCACATTCTATATGGCTTTAAAGTGATGTACGTGAATCATATTTCTGGGATTGATTTTCAGATTCATTTACCTCAAACACCTACTTCTCCATTCTGAACTTATTTGCTCTTGAATTACTAATGAACTAGAATTGAAATATGGTTTAAAAGAAATCTTAAAATGAAAATTATTTACATAATAATGTTCTTAATTGCACTCTTTTTGTACAGAAAACAATTGTCAATAGCTAATTTTTATAGATTTTTAAAATGAATAAATCCCCTGACACATAAATTATTTTTTGAATTTGCACATAAAAATGGCAGCAGTTAGTTACCATTTTAAAAACTGTTCAGAATTCAAGGTCAAAAGAAACTCTTTAAAATTAAAAAAAGGAATTCTGAAAGACCAAAGTAAACACGACTTTTATATTCCTGGCAAAAGTTCGTCAGAGGTAAGTTAAGTGGTTAAAGAGTGAATAATCCACAAAAAAATGCAAGCTTAAGTCTGAGTTTTTTTTAAGTGTGAAGAAAGTCAATTCAAATATGACTCTAAAACTCCTACTATAAACATGTTATCTTTTTCTACTGTTGCTTTTCTAAAGAATTATACTTGCAAATATTTAATCAATCAAAATAATACATTCAAATGTATCTAAGTACAAGAGACAATTTGGCAAGGCTTACACAGAAAGATAGCAAGATAAGGCCATCTGTGAAAATATATAATCATGAACTAAAAAAAAAGTAAACAAGATAATCTACATTCAAGTAAAAAAGTTACAAGGTATGGAAATAATTTTTGGCATAAAACATCTTTTTTAAAACCACACAATTAGACTTTTAAAATCATCAATCTTTTTCTTAATGGCTGGGGACAGGATTCATATTTTTTTCATCTTTTACCAAGCCTACTGTGAAGAGATAGGAGTAGGAACACTGGATTTTATGCTACTGTGCTTGTTTTCTAAAGTTTGAATGTGTTCCTGTTTCCCCAGCTTGATGGTAACACGTTCAAAGGTTCGGATCAGGCCAGTCACAAAGCAGATTAATACAAGCTTTGAGGTTGATTAATTGACTTTAAAGTGTCAGCAGGATCATCTCTAAGCCTATATAATCTGCTTAACTTCAAGCAAATTGTTTATCCTTTACTTCAAATTCCCCCAAGAAAGGAGAGTATTTAAACTCCCCAGAAAATGCAATACATTTTGGATGAAAGCATCCCCTATTATAGTCAAATGTGTTTGGGTTTTGTCAAAACCCTGCAAATGTCAACGTATTAAAGAATTTTAATGGGATTTTTATTGGCATTTTTTTCCAGAAAAGCTCTACCAAATGACGAACTTTGCTAAATATGGGTATGTTCTATTTTATGCAAGCCTGATACAGCTTTTAAAAATCTGAACATAAAATCGCATGTTGGTACTGCAGAGTAGGAAGCCCATAGCTTCTTTGACAAACAGTGCTGTAGCGACTGGATGCCCATACGGAAAAAAAGAAGCTTGATCCCTACCTCATATGATACACAAAATTCAATTCCAGGTAGATTTTAGAGGTAAGTGTGAAAATTAATATAGTGAAGTTTATAGAACAAACCATATGAGATTATCTTCATGACTTGCTGTAGACAGAAATTTTTAAAACAGAACACAAAAAGCATTAGCCATAAAGGGAAAAATTGATAAATTAGAAGACATCAAAGTTCATCAAAAGGTGCTTTTAAGAGAAAGAAAAGGCAAACCCAGAATGGGAGAATATATTAGTAATTAGTATACCCAACAACGTATGCGTATCTAGAATACGTAAAGAACTCTTACAAAACAGTAAGATAGGCTGCGTGATAGAAAATTGGCAAATACAACAACCAGCACTTCAACCAAGAAAATATTCAAATAGTCTACAAATATATTTAAAAAGTGTTTAAACTCATTACATATCAGAGAAATGCACATTAGAACCCTCAGTGAGATATTGCTACAGGTCTATCAGAATGGCTAAAATTAAAAAGATTGGCAATACTAAGTGTTGGTGAAAATAAAGAACGATAGAAATTCTCACATGCTGCTGGTGAAAATGTCAATTGCTACAATGTTAAAGAACTATTTGACAATATCACATATTACATGACCCCAAAATTCTACTTCTAGGTACATACTCAAAAGCAATACATTCATATGTGCATGTGCAAGAATGTTCATAGCAACAATTATTTGTAATAGCTAAATACTGGAAACCACTCAAATTTCCTTCAGTAGTAGAAAGGATAGAGGTACGTTCATATCACAAAATATATTATGATGAAGAAAACAATAAAATATATCTACACGCAATAGTAACAAAAATATTGAATTTAAGAAGCCATACACAAAAATGTATAGTGTGCATAATTTCATTTGTAAAATTTCTCAAAACAGGAAAATCTAAATTATAATATTAGAAGTGAGGATAATGTTTATCTCTGGGGAGAAAGAATGGGGTAATGATTGGGAGGGAGAACCCTGGGCCCTTCTGAGATAATGGTGATGTTTTTTCATTTCACCTGGGTGATGCTTACATGTGTTTTCACCTTTTTAAAAAGATTTTATTCATTCATTTTTAGAGAGACTGGAAGGGAGGGAGAAAGAGCGGGAGTGAAGCATTGATATACGAGAGATGCATCATCAATCTGCTGCCTCTCACACACCCCCATCTGGGGACCAGGCCAACAACCTAGGCACGTGCCCTGGCTGGGAATAGAACAGGAGACCTTTTGGTTCATGGGCTGGAACTCAATCCACTGAGCCACACCAGCCAGGGCTCACTTTTTGATGATACCTCAAACTGGTGGTACTTAGATTTGTGCATTTTGCATATGAAGTCTGTCCAGAAAAAGTTCCAGTCATTGTAAATATAATAAGAACAGTTTAAGCTACATTGACGTAACCTGGCAGACAAGGAGAGTGGACTGGAATGTGCATGCGTGAACAATGAGAACTTTACTGTACTAGTCAGTGGTGGCAGCAGACACCACTGAGTGAGCATGCGTACTGTGTGGCCATCGCATTGAAATGGCTGAGCAACTAGGGCAATGAATCTGCAACAAATTTTGCATCAAGCTTGAACATTCCTCTGTGGAAACTATTTGGATGATTCAGAAGGCCACAACTATGGGCAACTGGTGATTGGCAGCTTGATCATGACCACACACCCACTCATGTATAACGTCTCATGCAGAGTTTTGGTGAGACATCAAATCACTCAGGTGACTCAGCCCCCTTACAACCCAGATTTGGTGCCCTGGGACCTCTAGCTTTTCTCAAAACTAAAATAACCTTTGAAAGGGAAGAGATTTCAGACCATCAATGAGATTCAGGAAAATTTGACAGGGCAGCTGATGGCGATTGGAAAAATGTGAGATCCCAAGGTGCCTACTTTGAAGGGGATTGAGGTGTCATTGTCCTATGCACAATGTTTCTAGTATCTTGTATCTTCTTCAATAAATGTCTCTATTTTTCATAGTACATGGCTGGATACCTTCTGGACAGACCTCGTATATGTTATACTTAAAAAGGAACCAACCTTATTTACCTTGTAAAATTCTATTGTTTCCAAAAGAAATGTTGGATCATTTATGTCTTTCAATATGCACAAAACTTTTCAGAAACATGTCTACTGGAAAACATAAGTTGTATCTATACAAACCAGTATTAACACAAGGTAAGGGAGTTTAATCATTGCCTTAGTTTTGACTGCCATCTAATGGCAAGAATGCTGCACTAAACAGAAACAGAACATGTCCCTGCAGTGAGCAAAAGAATACTGACTTTGCAGAACTGCTTTTCTGTAGAACTTGTTATCTGCAAATATTAGGTAAATATTTTGACATGACAAACATTCTGACATTCATTTAGGTTAAGTCTGAAATAAAATAGAAGTGTCCATTTCTTTGTGTAAGAAGTTCATAACCCTATTATAATTTTTATTCTTTCCCTTAACCACATGTTACAATCCTTACAGATTACATCTGCTTAGTGCAGCAAATATCAGTTAACGACGCAATATATACCCGTTACCATGAACATCCAAAATGAGAAATGGACTCAGCACTTGTAATTCAATGCCTTGAATACAGTATAAGTGGTGCTCAGTACAAAGCATTGAATTAAAGCAGTCTACTTTGTAGCTTTTCCATGGGATTTTAAGAGGAGGTCCTATGCGGCATGTTGCTAAGGTCTAACCAAGACTGACGTGCACTGTAACAAAATCTACAACTGACAGAGAAAGCTGTAGAATTCAAAGGTGAGAATTCTAGATGAGAATAAGCACTTTTACACCTCAGGTATTAACTGGATGTATTTTTTAATTTTTAAAATATATATTTATGGGTTTGAGAGAGAGAGAGAGAGAGGGAGAGAGACATTGATTGGCTGCTTCCCATACATGCTCCAACCAAAGCTCAAACCAAAATCTTGGTATGTGCCCTGACCGAGAATGGAACCCGCAACCTTTTGCCATATGGCTCCAAGCAACTGAGCCGCGCTGTCATGGGCTTAAATGGAAATTTTTTTAAAGCAAACAAGACTTTTCCCAAGCAGAACCCTCTGAAAGAATCTTTAAGACTTGGTTGGTGTGGTTCAGTGGGTTGAGCACCAGCCTGAACACTGAAAGGTCACCGGTTCAATTCCTGGTCAGGGCACATTCCTGGTTGCTGATTGGGGGCATGCGAGAGGCGGCCAACTGATGCTTCTCTTGCACACAAATGTTTCTCTCTTTCTCTCCCCCCCCCAAAAAAAAATAAATAAAATCTTTTATTTTAATAAATAAAATATTTTTAAAAAGAATCTTTAAGATAAATAAGTAGCATCCTTTCCGGTGGATTTTAACAATTTCTATGGAAAACCAAAAAAATTAAAAGAAAATTGGAAAAGAGGAGGTTTTGGTTATATTTCTTCTAGAATCCTATTCCTTATCAAATCCAGTTTTATTACCAAGTAATCAAGATGAATACAGTTTCAACCTCCAGCAAAATGCCCCAACTCTTATATTATAATGAACCCAGACAGTACTCAAAATTTTTTGTTTGTATAACAGCTTTATTGTGGTGTAATTGACATATAATAAACTGTACATATTTAAATGAATATATGCATTAAATCATCACAACCACCAAGATAATGAATATATTCATCACCCCCAAAAGTGCCCTTGTGACCCTTGTACCTCAAACCTTCCCAGCCATCCTGCTCCATCCCAGACAGTCACCGATTGCTTCCGTTCATTATAAATTTGTGTTCTAGAATTTTGTGTAAATGAAACCATGATATATGTACTCTATTGTCTGCATCCTTTTACTCAGTGTACTTCCACCAGGACCTATGAGCAATAAACTTTTCTATTTCAGTTCCTCCTGTGCTCTTTTGTTGAACTGTAGCTCACCATTGGGAACCCTGTGCTCTAGTGAACAAAGGTTAACGAATGAGGGCATAACAGGAATCCGTACAAGTGAAATCAGATGCAAGGGAGTTAGAGTCAGAGAAGAGGATGTAACAACAGAAGCAGAGCTGTCTTTAATGATAGCCATGAGCTAATGAATGCATAAGCCAGTTTTTAAGCCTCACAACTGAGAAAAAGGAAACAGACTGTCCCCTAAATTGTCCTGAAAACACCTCAATTTTGGTCCAGTGAGATCCATTTCAGACATATACAGAAAAGGGAAACAAGCAATTGAACATTATATATCATCCATTAGCATCTACCTAGAACAGGTTCAATATCCTCATATTTTGTGTGTGCATATTTTTTTCTGAACCATTTACTTTACTCCTAAATAGTTCACCAAACATGTTCTAAGAATAAGAATGTTCTTATATATGACCCCATTATCATACCAAAGAAGATTATTAATGATTTCATGATATCATCTAATATCTGATTCATATTCACATTTTCCTCAAGAAATACCTTCAATGTTTGCTCTTTCAAACAATGGGTCCCTCAAAAGAACTACCAAAAGAACCTATTGAGAAAGCAAAGCAGAGTTTACTGCTTACTATGATAAGGAAGATCACTACTTCCAAGACCAATTTTCAATAGTATCTCAGAGCCCTGGCTCATGTGGCTCAGTGGATTGAACGCTGACCTGCAAACCAAAGGGTCGCTGGTTTGATTCCCAGTCAGGGCACATGCCTGGGTTGTGGGCCAGGTCCCCAGTAGGGAGTATGCAAGAGGCAACCACACATTGATGTTTCTCTTTCTCCCTCCCTTCCCCCTCTCTAAAAATAAATAAATAAATAAATGAAATCTTTAAAAAAAAAAAAAAAACCCACAGCATCTCAGAGAAGGTAGGGGAAAGACAGAATATGTATTTATAAGGTTTGGAGAAATTGTGGCTTAAGGTGGATCTTTTGATGTGGCGGTGGAGGCTTAACTCAGATCGGGCAAGTTAGGAGTGGTAGATAAAATGAGAGAGTTTACAAACAAATCTTGAAGAGCAAACAGTTGTTTGATGCTATTTTAGGTTTACAGAGAAATGCCAAGATAGTAGAGAATTCTTGTATACCCATCATCCAGTTTCACTTTCCCTAATGACACATCATTGTGGTACATTTGTCAAAACTAAGAAACCAATGTTGGTACACTACTCTTAACAAAACTACACGCTTTATTCCAATTCCACTAGTTTTCCTTTTAACGTCTTCCTTCTATTCCAAGGTCCACTCAGGACACCACGCTGTATTTAGTTGTCATTTCCCCTTAGTCTTCTCTGTGACGATTTTTCAGACACTCCTTGTTTCTGACAACCATGGTAATTATGAAGTAAGATATTTTTGTGGAATGTCTCTCGATTTGGATGTGTCTTAGGTTTTTCTCATGATTAAACTGGAGTTACGGGATTTTGGGGAGAACGAATGTGGCAGGAGTGAAGTACTCTTGTCAACTCATATCAGGGTGACATGGTGTCTGCTGGTGATGTTACCCTTAGTCACTTGGTTAAGGTGGTAGCCACCAGGTTTCTCCATTGTGCAGTTACTTTTTTTCATTCCATACTCTGTCCTTTTGAGGTGAGTCCCTAAGCCCAGCCCACATCCAAAGGAGGGGAGCTGGTGACTAAGGTCTACTTCCTGAAGGGGGCAGTATTCACATAAATTATTTGGAATTCTTCTGCCCCATTTATTTATTTCAATCATTTTTCTATATCAATATAGACTCAAACATGTGTTTTATTCCTGGGGTTGTAATCTAATACCACATTATTTTGAGGACTATATTGTTCCCAGCTTTGGCCGTTGGGAGTTCCTTCAGTTTGACTCCTGTGTCACTTTGACATGCCCCATCATTTTATTTTTTCCAGCACGTCCATCCTTTTTGGTACTATATGCTGCTCCAGGCTCATCTCGTGTTGCTCTGCCCCAGTCCTAGAATCAGGCATTTCTCCAAGGAGCCCTGACTCCTTTTAGTAGAGAATGGTATTTAGAAACTAAGATCTGGGTGTTAGGAGTACTAATTGCTATTAGTCCTTGTTCATTTTAAAGTCAATGTTGTAAAACTTTTCATTGTAAATTAAAATAATTGTAACATACATATGTTTATGATATTTTCAATAATGACATTTAAAAATATGCCTGTTATTTTGTTCTTTTAATTGTACAAAAAATGAATGTATATATCTTAGCAATTTGATATCCATCATTATGTCACAAACCGATCAGCTGTTTATCCAACCTACTTCCCCTTCTTTATGGGCACAAAGCATTCCTTGTGGTTAGATGTGGCCACGTAGACTGAATTCTGCACAACAGAATGTGGGTGGAAGTGATTTATGTCACCTCCCACCTGGCCCATAAAAACTACCAATGCATGATCTACATGCAGCTCTTTCTCTTCCCCATTCTTCCAGCTGGATGTTGGGTGATTGACTACACAGAGCAAAGATCTTCTTCCTCCAACAACTGCCCTCCCATTACTACCTCTCTCCCCACCAACTTAGATTTTTACATGGATCAGAAATGTATACTTAAGCCATTGAGATTTGATGATTGGTCTACTTCAAGAGCTAAGAGTCCCTTAACTAATATAACCACCATCCATTTTAAAAAGATAACATAAATTTTAGATCATTTTTTTCTCTTTGAACTAATTTCTATTCCACCTCTCCTACAGTATATTAGCTTAAATATTTTGATTGAAAGACATTCATGGTTATTCTCTCATACTTTGTTGAAACAAAAATAAGCTTTCGTTATAAAAAGCATATTTCCCCTAACCATAGGCTCTAAATATTTTTAAAAATTTTTGTATGCATTTTCTTTTGCATTCATTTATCATTCAAATCATCATTATCAGTATAAAATTTATTAAGCTAATGAAAATGTTACATTTTTTAAAAAAATTTATTGACTGATTTTAGAGAGAGAGGAAGAGAGCAAGAAACATCGATTTGTTGTTCCACTTATTTTTGCATCCACTGGTTTATTTTTGTATGTGCCACACTAGGATTGAACCCGCAACCTTGGCATATTAGAACAATGCTCTAACCAACTGAGCTACCTGGACAGATTACATGTTTCAATAATTATTAAATATTCAAGTCCAATTACATTAGAAATGCATTGCTTAATAAGTTGGATAGGCCTATTTTCATTTTTTTATATGGATGAATATAACTTAATGCTAGAATGAGAGAGGATTCAGCATCAACTCTGTTTTTGGTTTTGTTTTAACAGATGTAAGTACTGAGAAATCTGTTTGCATAAGTAAGTGGTTGGCAATGAAAAGAGTCTTGTGATAGCAATGTCACTCAATTCTTTGAACTTCCAAGTTATGTAAAAAAAATTACATAATGATCTATCATCAAAAATAATTTTTACTGATTTCACGAAGACAACTCAATTAGGCTCTCCTTGAAAGAAAAATGATTAAAACCACCCACTTGCAAAAGGATTTGCTACCTAGTCATTTACTTTCTCTATATCAACAACTATTCAAATTACTCTTTTCTATCATATGGAAAATTTTAACACCTGAAGAAACGCATCTAGGAGAATTTGGAGTGTAAGAGAGGTTTATTTTTATAGAACGGGATGAGAACAGCCCTGGCTGGTGTGGCTCAGTGGACTGTGGAGCTGCCTGTTCACCACCTGGTCAAGGCACAGGCCTGGGCTGTGGGCTGGGTCCTTGGCCGTGGGTGTGTGAGAGGCAACCAACTGATGTGACGTTTCCGTCACACGCCATTGTTTCTCTCCCTTTCTTTCTACCTCCTTTCCCATCTCTAAAAATAAATAAATAAAACCTTTTTTAAGAACAAGAATGGGAAAAGAACAATGGTGAAAGGAGATGCGAGAAAGGAGGATCTACACTTCCACCACAGGTTCACACTCAGGCGGATCAATTTTTGAAGAGTGTATATGTCAATTGAGGACCTAGAAACTGACTCCTTAAAAATGATCCTTCCTGTGCCCCCCAAAATTCTTCAGGTATCTCACAAGGTAGGCACTCATGTCTCTGGGAACACTGAGAGGCAGGCTACATGTCTGAGTAATTGAAGGGCTCTGCTCCATATTGTAAAGACAAGTAGCATGAGTGGTGAGTTTTTATTGCTTTGAGCCGCTGAGAGTTTAGGAGAATTTTGGGTTGTTACCACATCAAAATCTATATCATCCTCACTTACGGAAGTAGAAATTGTTATCTAAAGTAAGGTGCTGCCATACAAGAACCTAAAATATAGCAAGGAAATTGTTTTCAGAGGATGGAAAAATAGCAATCCATGTTACGCAGTGGCGAGACATTTCATAAAACCATTACCTACCGTTAACTTGGAAGACAGGTCATGTAATATACACGTAGCTTACGGGAAAGACTGGAAAGCAGAATATCGTATTTTCATTGCTATTGGCTGCATTTGGCAAAATATTATTAAAAAATAAATGAGGTGAAAAAGAACTGACCAATTTGCAAGCAAGAATGAAGGGAATAAAGAGCCCACCAATTTGGGTGCCCTGACTGGTGTGGCTCAGTTGGTTGGGCACCATCCTGCAAAGTGAAAGGTCACCAGTTTGATTCCCTGTAGGGCACATGCCTGGGTTGCAGCTTTGGTCCCCAGTCAGGGCCCACATGAGAGGTGGCCATGGATGTTTCTCTCCCTCTCTTTTCCCCTCCCTTCCCACCCTCTAAAAATAAATAAACAAAATATGGTATGTCTCAGTTGGTTGGAGCATCATCCTGTGGGCCAGAAGGTTGTGGGTTTGATTCCTGGGTCAGGACACACACCTGGGTTGCGGGTTTGGTCCCCAGTTGGAGCACAAGCAAGAGGCAATCGATTGATGTTTCTCTCTCACACCAATGTTTCTCTCCCTCTTTCTCTACCCACCTTTTCCCTCTCTCTAAATAAGTAAATAAATAAATAACAAAGAATTAAAGATAAAATTAAGACATACTTCAAATGACAAAGGATAACCAAAACTCAGCCTGGAGGGAATGCATTAATTTAAGAGAATGGCTGTTTTACCAACTTTTAAAAAACTCCAAATGGAGTTTTGGAATAGGTCCACATCAAAGGTCCAATCAACTAAGGCTGTTTGAACACAATAGCTCAGGGAAAAGAGACTAAAGGAAAGTGATTTTCCCATCAAAGACTGATAAACATATGGAATTACTACGGGGAGGGAGGGAGGGGGGAGGGAGAGAATGAATAGGGGCTAGAAAACAAAGAATTATACCAAATAAACATTATGGCTAGAAGGGAGGTGTAGAGGGGACTATTGGCTTATGGAGCTGACAAAAATGACTAGTTTGGGTTTTTTTCTCCTCTTGATTAAGTTTCTGAGAAAGCTACATTTCCAAAATACCTACTAGGCGGGACTACAAGAGATCATAACTGTTCACCCTTAGACCTCCAACCATCTACGAGCAAAAAAGCAGACTACAAAAACTGCTCAGCCCCTAAGGAGGGCATATTCCCCACAACACTCATTCAAGATGTGGCAAAGGAGGAGAATGGAAAAGGAAAAATGAACCACAAAAAGAATCAGGAGCAGTGGAGAACAACAAACAAGGAGTCACTACCAGACAGCAGAGTCAGGGCCTAATGAAGAAACATTCCCCATTCTCCAGGATGGTAGAGGGTCCTCAAAATTGCTGCCCAACAGGATTTCAGAACTGCGCAGCTGATTGTTTGTCTTTGCTGTGTGCCTCTTTCCAACTGGGAATCTTTATGGGGGTTATCTTGTCCATGGGGACCAGTAACTTATCTTTTCAGGCACAGTCTTTAGATCAAAAGAAGCCATATCTGTAGTAACTGTAGAGATTACTACACATCACTTAGAGATTCTGGGTTTTACGTTGGATGTCCGACTAGAGCTTTTGGCTTTTCTACCTTGAGGAAGGGGTGAGTGTATTTTGCATGCAAGCAGGAGAATAATTGGTGACAAAGAAGGCGAAAGGAAATACTGCTATTCCCAACCTTTCTGATTCCCTTTCTTCTAGGCATATGAAAGGACTGACCTTCCTTGCTGCCTTGAAGCTCTAAGTGGCCATGCAATTTGTTTGGGCTGGTAAAACTGAGTAGAAGTGATGACTGTCACTCCCAGAAGGAAGGCTTTAAGAGCTGTGCCACAATTTTCTCTTCTCCCTTTCCTTGCTGTGGTTCCCAGTGATGTTTGATAGTGAAGCTTTGTCAACCTGTATCTTTTAGAGAGAATGACATACAGCAGGGCCCGATAACGCAAGATGAATATATAGCATGAGTGAGAAATACACTCTTGTTTTAAGCCAATAAATTTTTGAGGATGTTAATGAAGCATAATCTAACCCGTCCTGACTACCACAGAAATAAAACAGGTAAATAGAAAACAGCTTGTCTTCAACTGAAAAAAGAAAAGCAAATATTTATTTTTATATTAGATTTTATTTATTTATTTTTAGAGAGAGCGAAACGGAGGCAGAGAGGGAGAGAAACATCAATCAATTGGGACCTGGCCTGCAACCCAGGCACATTCCCTGAATGGAATCAAACCAGCAACCCTTTGATTTGCAGGCCAGTACTCAATCCACTAAGCCACACCTACCAGGGCAGAAAAGCAAATATTTAAACATGACAATCTTTAAAATAAATTTTCATTTCGAGATTTATCTAAGTGCTTGGAAACACAATACCTGTAGAAAATTAGAAAACCTTCTGTTCATTTTTTTTTTTTTTTGGTTCATTTTAGACGTTAGAGTTTGCAACCAACATTTCAGGAAACTTCATAACCTTAATACTTAAGGTTGGGCTTAAAAGCTGGGCTGGAGTTGCACTCTACTGCAAAGTACATTAAAAATAACTATGATCTCCAGTCTACAAAGAGCCAAAATGGCGTGGAATTGTTGAAAACAGATTAATTCAATGATTTCTTAAAGTGGTAGGTGGGGTGAAATGAACATTGAGATTCCCACTGAAAACAGAGACCACATCCTTTATACATTCTCAGCCCAGAACCTAACAGTGCCTGACATGTTGTAGGCACATTGTAAATATTTATTTATTTATTTATTTATTTTAGACAGGGGATGGCAGAGAGAAAGCGAGGGAAAGAAACATCAATGTGTGGTTGCCTCTCACGTGTCCCCTACTAGGGACCTGGCCCACAACCCAGGCACGTGCCCTGACTGTGAATCAAACCAGCAACCCTTTGGTTCGCAGTCCATGCTCAATCCACTGAGCTATACCAGCTAGTACACATTGTAAATATTTGAAGTACTGAGTTCAGCTAAAGCCAGTTGCTCACTTGAAAATCTATCCACCAAGGCCAGCTTAAAGGAGCTGGACTGTACTTACTCAGGGCTGAAGCAAGGATAGTGTAGAGGTACTGGGGGAGGTGATGCTGATGTCATGGTAAAAGGCAAGCTAGGTTGTTAACCCCCGCATCTTTGTTCCAAAAAGAACAAATTTTAAAAATCCTAGTCTCCTTTGCTCATATTGCTCACTACTCCTCTGTCCTTCTTGACTTAGTTTCATGAAACAATAGATTCTTCTTTTTGCCTACAATAGCCCTGTCAGGGTTCACCACATGCAAACAGAAGTGGTTTACTAAGGTCCTTCCTCAAGAAGATAACGGATATGAGGAAATAATTATAAAACAATGCCAAGTGGTATTGAGGAGCATATAAAAAGGCCAAGCCCACAAATCTAATGAAGTAGATACCCCTGATCTAGACAAGCAAAGTTTGAGGTTCAGGGACTTGTTGACCCTGGAAGAAGTGTTTCAATAGCCAGTCTATCATCAGATCCATGCATATGAGTGTCAGAAGTCCAGGAAAGCAAGAGTCCAAATCCAGGAGTATCAGTAAAGGCAAGAAGGACTGAAGGATTCACCTGTTGAGCTGGTATTGTTTCCTTCTGTGTGTAGGCAGGCAAGACCTTTTGCAGGTTTGTGTTTGCTGCTAAGAAAAGGAAGTGGCCCACAGATGCTGGGAGGCTCAATTACACAGGGTGGAGGGCTCCTGACACACGAGGCTGGTGAAGCCATCGCAGTCCTGGGCTGCTGGACCATCTGTAAAATGTGTTTGGTCTGGTTCCCTGATTGGCTCTATCCCAAGAGAGCAAAGTGTGGTTACCTTCCAGATCCCAGCCAGCTTGCCTACTGGGAAACCATTTTAGGCCAAACCTATGACTAGAAAGAAGAGCTTAAGGTGAAGTATTTTAAAACTAAAAATATTATTTTTGATGGGTATTCTCTAAAATAAAATGATTTATATCTAATTACTCTAGGCAGCCCAACTGATGTATTTTAATTACTTAAATGTACATTGAAAATATTTTTATTACAAAATATTTCCACATACATGGTAGAGAAGTTAGTGTAATTAATTCCCACATATCCTCCACCAATTTAAAGATTTATCATTTTACCATTTGTTTCATCTGTCCCTTTTATTATTTTCATTGCTAAAGTATTTTAAGGCAAATCTCAGACATCATTTCATGCTCGCATACTTCAGTATATATTTTTAAAAGATGCCTACCCAAGGGTATGTTCATTAACTTTTAGAGAGAGAGTGAGAGGGAAAGAAACATTAACGTAAGGGAGAAACATCAATCTGTTGCCTCCCGTATGCACACTGAGCAACCTAGTTATGTGCCTTGACTGGCAATCAAACACACAGCCTTTTGATATATGGGACGATGCTCCAACTGAGATGCCCAGCCAGGGCTCGGTATTTTCAAAGAAAGGTCATGTCTTTACATGACCACAGTACCATAATCACATTGTAGAAAATGGCGTGATTTCTCTCTTATCACCTTCGTCGTTGCCATTTCAGTGTACGTTCTTTGCCTGAGGGCTTTCTACGGCCACTGGAGCCCATTCTGCCTGCACACCCTCCCTCCCTGACAGGAGCAGCGCTCAGCCAATGCCTGATGGGAGTCGGTGTGTGAGTACCCCAGCTCCGTTGGCCTGGAAGGTGATTAGCTCTGAGGTGAATTCTATAGTATTTCCCAAAGTACATCAGTGAAATTAAGCTCCACTTGCCCACAGTTGTTAATTTGCATAAAAATGGTGCTTTTATTGGTTTTCATTTCTTCCTCATCTCACTTCCTTTTCCTCTTCCAGTGTTTTCTGGAATCCCTTCTCAAATATGCTAACTTGCATTTGAATCTCTGTCTCGGTATCCAGGAGAACCCAAACTGAGAAACCACCTAACAAAACTTACAGTTAAGGACTTCCGGTCAAGATGGAGGCGTAGGTGGACACACTGTGCCTCTTCTCACAACCAAAATTAAGGACAACAAATATTTAGAAACAAGAAAACAACCAGAGCTAATGGAAAATTGAACTGTAAGGAAGTCCAACAACCATTCAGCCAGACCGGTAAGAGGGGCGGAGTCGCAGCAGGAAAAAGTGGAGGTGCGGACCCGGGAACACAGGCGGCAGTGGCTGGCGGTTCCCAAGTGTGCAGGCGGCTGGCAGGCCCACAGGCGGCGGCTGTTGCACGGGGTGGCAACTGTGCAGACCCAGTGAGGCCGCACAAGGTGGCTGGCTGACCAGGTGGTCCCACATTCGCGCTCACAGATAATCCAGGCGAAGGGGAAGCGGCGGAAGGGACCAGAATCCAGAGAGAGAGCGGAGCAGGTGCCATTGTTCTCTCTCAGACCCCACCCCAATGTACAGCGTCACAACCCAGCGATAGGGCTGCCCCGCACTGGGGAACACGTAAGGCTCCATCCCTCACTACATAACAGCTGCGACCAGACCAAAACCAAAACAAAACAAAACAAAAACACCATAAATGGCTCAAAACGAAAAACAAATCAGAGCCCCAGAGACAATTCCTCTAAGCGACAAGAGATAGCCAACCTATCAGATGCACAGTTCAAAGCACTGGTCATCAGGATGCTCACTGAATTGGTTGATTTTGCTCACAAATTAGATGAAAAAATGCAGGCTACAATACGTGAAATGAAGGAAGACGCATGGGGAACCAATAGAGATGGGAGGAAAACTGGGACTCAAATCAATGGAGTGGACCAGAAGGAAGAAACTAACAACCAAACAGAAAATGAGGAAGAAACAAGAATTCAAAAAAATGAGGAGAGGCTTAGGAACCTCCGGGACATCGTTAAACGTCCCAACATCCGAATTATAGGGGTACCAGAAGGGGAAGAGGAAGAGCAACAAGTGGAAAACTTATTTGAACAAATAATAAAGGAGAACTTCCCCAATCTGGCAAAGGAAATAGACTTCCAGGAAGTCCAGGCAGCTCAGAGAGTCTCAAAAAAGTTGGACCCAAGGAGGAACACACCAAGGCACATTGTAATTACATTAGCCAAGATTACAATGAAGGAGAGAATTCTAGAAGCAGCAAGGGATAAGGGGACAGTCACCTACAAAGGAGTTCCCATCAGACTGTCAGCTGATTTCTCAAAAGAGACCTTGCAGGCAAGAAGGGGCTGGAAAGAAGTATTTGAAGTCTTGAAAGGCAGGGACCTACATCCAAAATTACTCTATCCAGCAAAGCTGTCATTTAGAATGGAAGGGCAGATAAAGTGCTTCACAGATAAGGTCAAGTTCAAGGAGTTCATCATCACCAAGCCCTTATTATATGAAATGTTCAAGGGACTTATCTAAGAAAAAGAAGTTAAAAAAAATATGACAGTGAAAAGTCAGCAAACTCACAGATAGTAACAACCACACCTAAAACAAAAGCAAACAACTAGAACAGGAACAGAGCCACAGAAATGGAGATCATATGGAGGGTTAGCAACAGGGGAGTGGGAGGAGGAGAGAGGGGGAAAGGTACAGAGAATAAGTAGCATAGATGGTGGGTAGAAAATAGATGGGGGAGGGCAAGATTAGTGTGGGAAATGTAGAAGCTAAAGAACTTATGACACATGGACATGAAGTAAAGGGGGGGAATGTGGGTGGGAGGGGGTGTGCAGGGTGGAGGGTAATGATGGGGGAGAAATGGGACAACTGTAATAGCATAATCAATAAAATATATTAAAAAAATTAAAAACAAAACAAAACTTACAGTTAAGTCCTTGGTGTCATCTATTATCCAGATCTGATATTCAGATTTTCCTGATTGTATCAAAGGTTTCTTTTAATAGTTGGTTTGTTGAAATCAGATTTTTGAACAAATTGCTTTTGGTTCTTTCTTAAACCTCTTTTAATCTAGAGCACTCTTGTCTCCCCCACCTCTTTTTTCATGCCATTGACTTGATTGCAGAGACCAGATTAGTTGTCCTGTAGAATCTCCCTCATTCTGGATTTGTCTGTTTGCTTCCATGTGTTCCTTTACTTCCACTATTTTCTGTAACTGAAGTTAGCTTTACAAACTTTCAGATTGCGGGTTCAATCCCCAGTCAGAGCATATGCAAGAATCAATCAATGAATGCATAAATAAGTGGAACAACAAATCAGCGTTTCTCTCTCCAATTTATTTTTGTAAAGAATTCTTCATAGGTAGTGTTGTCAGCTTCATATCAATCACTTTAGGAGACACATATTGCCTGGTTTTCTTTAAATGATATTAAGATTGACAAGCAGGTTTAGCTTGTTAATATCAGAGTGTGTTCAACAGAAAGTTATGGTACTAAAAACCATGTTCTATGTGTACATTACTGAGACTTTTTTGTGACTTCAGAGGGTGGCTACTAAGTTCATTTTGAACATTTTGTAGGGTAAAATAATTTTAAATAGGCTTTAAATGTAAAAGTCTTAAAACATGAAATTTCATGTCTTGGAACAGACCCCAAACTATGTTTTAAGAGAAACTCTGTTCCCACTTGCAGCTTGGATCATAATTCAATGCATTGTTAGAATGGGAACTAGACTCCCCCCACCCACCTTGAGGCCTCATGAATCCATTTATTCAACAAATACTGAATACTGCAATGTGCCTGGCAATGAAACAAGTACTGAGGATAGAGGGGTAAGCTAATCATAGTCCTTGCCCTCGAAGAGTTTACAGTCTTGTAGGGATCTTATTAGTGATACAATGGTAAACATATAGTAGTGGTACATAATTTAGAGGGAGCTGGTCATCAGGGAAGGTTTTTTTTTTTTTTTTTTACTTTATTTTTATTGCTGACACTAGTACAAATGCCCCCAGTCCCCTCATCTACCTTTGCCCACCTCCACCCAGCCCGTGACCCCTAAGGAAGACTTCTTAGAGGAAATGATATCTAAATTGAAACCTGAAAGGTAATTTCTTAGAGAATAAGTGCCAGGAAAAACAAAGCTTTCCTTTTTTTTGAAATTACCATGTTTCTTCTTAAGGACAATATTAATCACATAACTAACTCTCTTTTGCTTTGTACCCTTATAATTTCAATTTTGCAACTTACCTCTAATTATGCAGGACCTGATAGTTTCTATATCTTCATTCTAAATTTCTTTCTGATCTTGATATTTTTAGTCTTTCTTTAAAAAAAAGATTTTATTTATTCACTTTTAGAGAGAGGGCAGAAGGGACGGAGAAAGAGAGAAAGAAACATCGAGGTAAGAGAAAAACATCAATTAGTTGCCTTTTGCATGCACCCCGACTGGGGACCGAATCCAATCCCACAACCCAGGCATGTACCCTAAAGGGTAATCAGATGGGTGACCTTTTGCTTTGCAGGATGACACCCAACCAACTGAGCCACGCTGGTCGGAGCAATCTTTTTCTGATTTTTAAATGTTTATTTATATACAGAGGTGGGCAAAAGTAGGTTAAATTACCAGGCATCATTACCTAAAAGATAAATCACAAGGATATGAATAACAAGAAGAAGACAAATAATACAATAAGAATAAACTGTTTCAAATACTCACGACTGTAAACCTACATTTGTCCACCCCTGTATTTTTTGTTTCAAATTATATGTTAATTTTGAAGCCACCTCAAATCCCAATCTCTTTTGGTTATATTTAAAAACAGGAACAAAAATTTCCCATGTTGAACTAAACCATTGATAAATCTAACCTTGGATACATTTATCAAAAATGTTCTTAAAGAGGGCATATTTTTCATCTCTGCTATCAACCTTTACTCCTGGAGGGAGAGAGTGCTGTCAGAGAAAGTGGACTCGGAAATTTGCTTAAAACCCCAATCTGCCACTTTCTACCTAGAAAGCCCGGACAAGTCACTTAACCTGAGCTAAACCAGTTTCCTTATCTCCTAAATGGAGATGACATTGAGTCTATAGGGAATTATGAAGATTACATAAATAATGTATATAAAAGGTCCAAATCAATATCCAGCACATAGCGCTTACAATCAACATTATATATTAGGTACATGGCACTCATTCTTGCTTGCTATTGTAGGTCGTCATTTATCAATTTGCTAAAACCTTCGTTAAGCCTATTTGTTGTCAACAAGATCTGAATTTAATTACATAAGTTCATTTTTCATTGTATGAAGTAGTACTTCCAAAAAGAACCCTTATTATATGTTCCCTTCAAAAAGTATTCCTCTAATTACATATTCTGGGCTTTAGTAAATTTGACATATACTGTTAAATACTGATATATAATGTTTATAACTGAGTCTGGGTTCACACCTCTTCTGGCTAAAGGCACTAGTGCCCTTAACTGTTCATTGTAAAGCTGTTTCTCTTGCTCTGTTGTTGTAATTGATTTCTCTAGCGTTTTAATTCTATAGCTTTTCCCCAGGGTCCTTCCATCCACGGAGACCAGACCATCCAAATTATTGTAGGTGTTGATACTCTATGGCTTTACTTAATCGTAAAGGCAATGTACATGGAAAAAAAAAGATGCAAAAGTGTAGAAAGGAAGGTATCTTACTTTGCACCACCAATTCCTAGAAATGTTAACAACTTTAGGTCTTATTGACCTTTTCATCTTGTGCATATATGGATTTTAGGGTTTTTTAATATAAAAAGAAGGTCAAGTTATACATTCTGTTCTGCATCTTGCTTTTTCTCTCTCAAGAATAAATGACAACATCTACAATGATTTTTCACTTGTAAAAGCTGCCATAGTACAAGACATGGAAACAGCCTAATTGTTCATCGATGGATGAATGGATAAAGAAAATGTGGTATACAGATACAATATTATCCAACCATAAAAAAAAAAAGACTTATCTTTTGCAAAAACATGGATAAATCTTGAGGGCATTATGCTAAGTGAGAAAAGTCAGATAGAGAAAGACAAATACTGTATGTTCTCACTACATGTGGAATCTAAAAAAATCTGAACTCAAAGAAATAGAGTAGAATGGTGGTTGCTAAGGGCTAGAGGTAGGGAAAATGGGAAGATATTGGCAAAAGGTATCAACTTCCAGCTACAAGAAAGTTCTGGTGTTCTAATATAGAGTATGGTGAATATAATTAATAATACTGTATTATATATATTTAACCCTCGAACAACACGGGTTTGAACTGTGTGTCCACTTATACATGAATTTATTTCACTAAATATACAGCTGGACCTCCTTAGTTTGCACCCACAAATTCAACAAAATTTCCACCGAAGACAGTATTTTTGAGCCTTGGTTGGGAATCTGCAGATGCAAAGGGCCGACTGCACGCACTGTTCCACATCATCTTATTAAGGGACTTCAGCATGTGAGGAGCTGAGTATCTGTGGGAGATCTGGAACTAATCCCTCACAGATACCAAGGGACTGAAGTTTTGGGGGAGTCAAAAGTCACACACAGATTTTTGACTATACAAAAGGTTGGTGCCCCCAAATCTCATGTTTAACAGTCAACTCTACCTGAAAGTTGTTAAGATCTTAAAAGTTATCATCACACACACACATAGGATAATTATGTGTGGTATTATCTGTGGCTATAATTGACCGGAAGTTTGTATTATTTCCTGAGGTTGCTGTAATAAATTACCACAAACTGGGTGGCTTAAAACAACAGAATTAGGCCTGACCGGTGTAGTTCAGTGAGTTGGGTGTCTTCCTGTAAATCAAAGTATCACCAGATCAATTCCCGGTCAGGGCACATGCCAGGGTTAAGGGCCATGCCCCCAGTTAGGGGGCGCACGAATGTTTTTGTCCTTCTCTTTCTCCCTCCCTTCCCCACTCTAAAAATAAATAAATAAATAAATAAATAAAATCTTTTACAAAAGGAATTAGCCCAGGCTGGATGGCTCAGTTGGTTGGAGTGTTGTCCCATGCACCACTAAAGGCTGAGGGTCGGCTTCTGGGTCAGGGCAGATACCTAGGTTATGGGTTCAGTTCCGTCTGTGGCACATATAGGAGGCAACCCACCAATGTTCCTCACATTCATGTTTCTCTCTCTTTCTCCCTCCTTTCCTCTCTCTAAAATCAGTGGGTGAGGGTTAGAAAGAAACATGAATTAATTTTCTCTCAGTTCTGGAGGTCAGAAGCCCCAAATCAAAGTGTTGGCAGGGCATTCTCCTTCCAAAGGCTCTAGGGTGAATGCTTCCTTACCTTTTCCAGCTTCTGGTGGCTCCTGGTGCTCCTCGGATCATCACTGCATAATTCCGATCATTGCCTCCATCTTACATTGCTTTCTCCTCCGTGTCCATTTTCTCCTCTTTGTGCATCTCTCCTCTGTGTGTCTCTTACGAGGGCAGTTGTCGTTGGATTTAGGGCCCACCCAAATAAGCCATAATGGTCTTAAGATCTTTAATTACATCTGCAAAGACCCTTTCCCCAAATATGGTCATATTCACAGGGTCCGGGGGTTTAGAAAATAGACATGTCTTTTTGGGGCCACCATTCAACCATACACTGGCTTAAACAATGAAGCCATTTTAATTATCTTATGATACATAAAAAGAAGTCCGTATGTAATAGGCAATACAGGATTGGTGTGGCTCAATAATCTCAGCAAAGACCCAGACTTTCCATCTTTCTCCCTCGACAATTCTCAGCATCCTATTTTTTGCCCCAGCTCCAGGTTTCACATCCTTTATAGGATAGTAAACAAGGCAGAAAGGGAGAAGAGGAAAAGACTTTCTCCTTTTAGGGAAGAAGATCTCTCCCTGAAGCCTCTGCAGCTTCCCTCTGTGCCCTATCATGCCCAGTGCACATGTACTACTGGCAAAGGGGAATGGGGATGCCAGGACTGCCTCAGATCTACCAAGATACATGTTCTGAGGTGCATCGCTGCATTGAAACCTGAGTTTTGATAACAAAAAAGAAGAGGGAATGGCAGTTGGGCAGGTAACTAACAACATTTTTTTAAAAAGATTTTATTGCCCTGGCTGGTGTGGCTCAGTGGATTGAGCGCTGACCTGCGAACCAAAGGGTCGCTGGTTGGATTCTCAGTCAGGGCACAGGCCTGGGATGCGGGCCAGGTCCCCAGTACAAAACATGTGAGAGGAAACCACACATTGATGTTTCTCTCCCTCTCTTTCCCCCTCCCTTCTCCTCTGTCTAAAAATAAACAAATAAAATCTCTTTTAAAGATTTTAGACAGGGGGGAAGGGAGGGGGAAAGAGAGGGAGAAAAACATCTATCAGTTGCCTCTCATACATGCCCCAACTGGGGACTGAACCTTGCAACCCAGGCATGTGCCTTGACCTTTTGCTTTGTGGGACTACGCCCAAGCAGCTGAGCCACACTAGTCAGGCCACAACTAACAATATATAATTCAAAATGTGTTTCCTTAAGATTACTAATTAAAACAAATAAACAAACAACAAAAAACCCCATACCTCACCAGCCCTTTTACCCACTAGTCTATATCAATTCCTTCGATCATTATCTGTAACAATGACTAAATGTTGATCGAAGCAGGACCCTCAAGATATATAGTTCCTTGTCCTCAAAAAATGCTTGGTTGAGTTGAATAAGAGATAAATAAATACACCAATAATTCCAGGACGGCATGACAAATGCTATGTTAGAGATACTGTGCATGGTGCAGTGGGTGAACAGAGAGATTACAGCATCTTGAAAGGCAAACTTTGAGTTTTTGAGAAGCAGTGAAACAAAGAAAAGCTGACCTAGAAAAGAGCACGTAGAAAGACAATGAGGACTGGAGAACAGCGCCACACCTTTGTGGAATTACAAACATTTTAATGTAGTTAGAGTGGAGAACGTATGAGTAGCAGGAGAGCAGGTCAAGCTAGTGAGGTGAGTGGCAGCTGGATAATAAAGGGTTATGTATGCTGAAATAAGAAAATGACACTCAATCCCCTAATCTAAGGAAAGCAATTGAAGGGTTTCTTTCAATCAAAGGGGTGATCAAATTAAATTGTTTAAGAAGGATTACTCGGACAGTAGTTGGACGTTTCTGATTGAGTGACGGGGTGGATGGTGGTGAAACACCCGGCCCAGGTGGATCCTCCTCCCCGCCCCCCGCTTATTTACATGCAATCTGTCATGCTTTGAGTACTTATATGCCTCTGTTTGGGGGTTTTATTTATTTTTCTGAAAAGTTGTCCTTGGATTAAAAGGGAATATATCAAAATGTCACCAGTGACTCTGTGGTGAGATTCTATATGACTTAAAAACTACTTTTCAGTATTTTTCAAAGTGAGCATTTTACACACATTTAAAGACCAAAACTCCTCAATTCTAACTGCTTGAGATGTTTTTCATTCCAGATCCAGTATTTTCCCCCTAGACATGGCGGCATCTTGAGTAATTTTAAATGAACTCCAACTATCTGTGAATTAAATTTTAAAATTTCACCAATTTTTTTTTTATCATACTCTCAATTTCTTATCAACACACCACAATCTTGCCATAGTTGCTTATCAGTCTTTATCCATGGACCATGAGGATCTCATAGAAAAAAAATCTTGCTTACTCATCTTGGTAGACCCAGTACCTAGTGGTTATATATTCAATAAATACTTACTGCACTGGGGTACACAATATGCACCTTGAGTTTCCAGTTCACAGCACAGTGCCAATGCCTAATCAACTTCAGTGGAGCTATATCTCAACCTTTGGCCAATATGCTACCAAAATCATTGTTACTTGGTAGCCCCCCCTTCCAAAAAAAAATTTCCATTTCCACAAACTACAGTATTCTTTTTGTCACACAACATACTATACATTTACACACAAACATACATTTACATTTACACATACATAATTTTTCCTGTCTAATAACTGGCTTACCACTGTACCTCTGAAAGACTGCCAAGTCAGGTAGGTTTTCTAATTTACCAGTAGGACAACTAAGGCTGAAAATTTCAATAACATCATCTAGTACTCCAAAAGCAGAACCAATTCTAAATACTGGTTTTAAAAAACACTTATTTATTGTATTAAATATTTTAAAGCATGAGACGGAGACTCTTCTAACCTAAAATTGCAGTCTAGGCAGAACTTTGGCGGCAGCTATAATTACTATATTCCTTTTGTAAGCTATGTCTATAATGCCATGTTCTAGATACTGTGATGTGTTCAGCATCATCCCCACCCTTTTATTGTACTGCAAGAGCTGGGAAACCTAGAAATTTCCTCACTCCTTTCCCAGCAAGTTTCCTGTTTAGGGTTCGGTCAACTGTGGGCATGTACAAGGCATTAGAAAGCTAAAGGAAGACAGAAACTATCTTCTAGCTCAGGCAGCAGTGGCACCAGCAATATTTGCACCCTCTTGTAACAGTAGGCTCCCATGGCACCTAGATAGCTAAACATGGGCTCCTTGTAGTGAGTGCATCAAGGGCTTAGGGACAGAGGAGCACAATTCCTTTCAGTCATGGGCATATGGATTCTTGCATGAGCCGAGTTCTGCAAATGATGGCTCCAGGAGAAGACGCAGCTTCCTATAGTCCTCACCTCTGGGTAATCACCTCCTTTTGCTCCTCCAGCCTTTCCAACAATTTAATCTAATTTCCTATATTAAATCTCTCCTTACTTATAATACCTCACGTAACTTCTATTTTTCTAATTACATTTTATCTGGCATTCCTAGAACCAAATAATGTGGGTGCTATGTTGGGAAAACTATTTTTCCAGAGAAGTTTAAAATTTTCAGGACTAAAATACCAATTTTCCTAAACATTTTTCATCGAAACTGAATTCATATGTGGTGTTTTCTTCCTAAACAGAGTACCTGAAAGGCAATTTCCCCGTTTTCTGTTAGTGTCACCACTGAATATTCACTGGGTGTCAACCGTATTTTAGACTCCACAGTGAAGCTCCAGAACAGATGGGAGGGGACACCAGGCTAAACTAGTACTGACCACAAGCGGACACTTATAAATTGAATTACAAAAGCCTTTATATACAGGGTGGGGCAAAAGTAGGTTTACAGTTGTGAGTTCATGAAACAGTTTATTCTTGTATTTTATTTACTAATTATTGTATTATTTTCCTTATGAACCACTGTAAACCTACTTTTGCCATGTCCTATATAAGTTACTAGAGATATGGAGATGGTATGATTACTTTCCCCTAGACACTCGCACAGAGAAATTTGTAAACAAATAAATTATAATAAGGAATGATAGCTACAAAAATAGAAATGCATACCACAGGCTCAGACTACATGAAGGGAGGGGTACCGACTATGCAGTGGAAGCATATGGAAACGCTGTATATGCTGGCTAAAATATAAACTGGATGTTGCAGTATGAATAAAAATTTGTCAGGAAAAGGAAAAAAAAAACATGCTAGAGCAGAGAAGCAGCATGTGCTAAGACAAGCATAGTAGCCAGTCTCCAAAGACAGGGGGAGGTTTTCTGATCATTTCAACCCTTTCAGTATTGAAACACTATTTTCCTAAAAGTTTTTCTTAAATGATTTATACATGGATCTTTATTCTTAAACAAAGCACATGAAATGTAACTTTTTCTTCCTTTCCATCATCATTACCATCAAATATTTACTGAGTACCTGCTGTGTATTGTACTATAGCTCTAGGAACAGAAAGTACGGAACATCAAATGAAGGGCTGACCACAAGCAAATATTAATTTCAACTGGAAAAATCTTTACTATGTTAGTTGCTAGGGATGCTGAGATAATGATGACAATAGCTTCTGCCCTCTAAGAGCTCCCATTGTTACAGGAGTACAGTGTAAACAAATAAATTACCATATGGCATGATGGAGTCCAAAGCAGAAATACATACCACCGGCACAGACAGTCTGAAAAGGGTGGCATGTGGAGGAACCAGGGAAAACTTTACATAGGAGCTAAAATTTAAGCTGCATTGTGCTGTAATGTTAGAAGTTTGCCAGGTAAAGAAAGGAAAAGGTCATTCCAGAGTGGGGAAGAAGCACACGCAAAGGTAGTAAAGTGTGAAAGAGATGGCATTACTCAGCCATTATTTCAGTGCAATTGACACAGGGTAAACAAGTTTAATTGTGTTGTGAAAGACACTTTATATAATCCTTAGGAGCTTGGACTTTATACTAGGATCAATGAGGAGCAGAGGAATCTCATATTCACATTCGTATTTTAGAAAAAAAACACTGGTAGCAATGTGAAGGATGCAGAACAAGGAGGAACTGGCAGCAAGGCCAGTTAAGAGTCTAGAGGAAGATCCAGGTGAGAATATCAATAGGCTGTGAAGTGAGGATTTGTAGCTGCCCAACCTCCAAGCCACATGACTGGAATACTAATGTTAAAGGTGGAGTCCGCACTTTCTCCAAGGATTATCCTCATCCGTTAATAGCTGCTGATTTATCAGTATCACTAAGAACACGATCTTTAATTTCAAAATTCTAAATAATGGGCCACAGCTACCAGATTTTGATTCTTATTTGCACAATAGTTTGTTACTGGGATATGAAGATATAGGGGTCTCACAAATAAAATTTTTAATTTGCTCTCGGTTTTTGAGAGCTTACTAAAAAAAAAAAAAAAAAAAAAAAAAATCCCAAAATTCTGCCATGTTTGGATGAGATGAAATTCTAGAAACCTAATGCGAGGCCACGTGTGTGTGTGTGTGTGTGTGTGTCTTCTCAACTTTATTACAGGGAGGGATGGGGGAAGGAAATAGACTGGAAGGGTTTTGTTTTCTTGATGCAAAATAATTTACCTTGTGCTTGCTATCAGTTGAGACTATAGGATCACTTGTTTCTCTGCTGGCCTACAACTCCAGCTTGTGCATTCCAAACCCCCCCTGGACTGAGTGGGTTGAGATATTGCTCCAGGTCACTTTTTTTCAGTAAGCTTTCAAGCATTTGGACCAAAAGAAAAGTCATATAAGAAGCCTATATGACAATAAATAAACTTTATGAAATAGTTTCTGTAACTATAGTTCATATTCTGTGAAACACTGAGTGACTAGTGACTCATCTAGACAACAGTGGGCAGAAATAGCAAGCTAAAAATATTACCAGACATTACCTCTGCTTCCTTAGAGTGAGCTCTACAATTATCTTGCAATAGCACACAATTTTGCTATCCTCAGGCAGGCTTATAATTTTTAAAATGACCTTCAAATAAAGGTATAAAGATTCATCCCAGTGTTTTCAGCGTAGTTTTGGAGGAAAAGCAGAATAATGTATTGCAAAAAACACAGTCCTTAGCATTACTTAGATTGAGGTTCAAATTCTGATGCCTCCAATTGGTAGAGGTTATTGTATTACTTAATTTCTCTTATTTCCTTCTTTATAAAATGTTTGTAATAAAGACAGATCAAATTTTATATGAGCTACCATTATATGTATATTTCAATAGCATCTTTTAACCTAATGCTATCAGACTTATAAAACATATCCTATTTTGTATAATACAGCAAGAAAATGCTTCTGAAATAACTACCATTGTTGTCTTTTCTACACTATACTACTACACCTTACTGGAAAGATCCTAGAAGTTTATTAATGACATAAATATGAAGTTAATGGTATCTTTCATGGGCACAATAAACAGACTTATTTACAAGATACTTGCATAATGAAAACAATTTTGAGTCTGTCATATTTTTCCCTAGTAGTTGAGGATGTTTAGCTACCTTAACAGCAAGCATGGTTTCTTCCTCCATCACTAGATATATCCTTTTTGACACCATCTCTCTCCTTCCACCTCTAATCCCCCCAAAAAACTTCTCAATTTTACTAAATTTTTTTTTCAGTGAAATCTCCTTCTTCCAGCTCCACTACAAATTCCATGTCGGTGATAAATGATATTCATATAAAGTATGCAAAAGCAAACATATTAGATAATATGAAATTGAAAGGAAATAGCCATGGACCATATTTTTTCTAACTCGCTACATTACACATAAGACATAAAATTTCATAAATAAAATAAAATATTGCATCCTATATGATGAATATTATATTAAATGGGATTATTTGTGTTACCTGCCTACCACCCTGGACTAAAAATACCTACCTCACAGAAGTGAGGAGGAAATGAAATAACATGTAATGATCTAGTACAAAACGTCGGTCACCTTTGTTCATGTCACATTTACCATATACTATATACAATGTCTTTATATGCACATATACTGCTTTCCTTGTTTCAGTTCTCAATGTATAAATCAGTACACTTGATATGGAAACATAGTCATAGAGAAAAACCCACCCATGTATGTCCAGGTAAAGGATTCAGAGTTGTTTACCTGTAGCACCATCATCCGTGTTGGATTTGGCTTTGCCCTCGCCTATAAGAAACAACAGTGACTTCTGGTCAGGATGGTGGCATAGGTAAACACAGCTTATCTCCTCGCACAACCACATCAAAATTACAACTAAACTATACAACAACCATCACTCAGAACCGTCAGAAATAGAGTTGAATGGAAGCCTGACAACTATGGAATTAAAGAAACCACATCCATCCAGACTGGTAGGAGGGGCAGAGACATGGAACAGGCTGGTCCCCCATCCACATGTGGTGGAAAACAATTCAGGAGGCATATCTTGAGAGTGAGGAGTCCCAGTCCCACACCAGACCCCCCAACCCAGGGTTCCACTGAGAGGAAGGTAAGTCCCCATAACTTCTGGCTAGAAAAACCACTGGGGACTGAGTCACTGGAAGAAACTTCTGGAGACCCAAGCAGTTCCTCTTAAAGAACCCACACACGGACTCACCAATACAGACTCCCTCCCTCTGAGCTCCAGCACTGAGGTAGCAGCTTGAAAGGCACCAGTGGCACCCAGGGAGGAACTGTGTCTGGCATCAAAATAGGAGCTGGGAGACAACTTTCTCCTACACAGAAAGGTGGACAGAGGCCATTGTCCCTTTTCTGAACCCTCCCACTACAGAGACACAGAGCCAGCAGGCAGGTTCCATATCTGAGATTCTGTGAACCTGTCTCACACTGTTTGCCCCTGCCTGAGATCCCCTGAGACTCCATCCCACCCAACTTACAGGCTCACCAAAGCAGTTAACAGTCTTTTCCATATGAATGGCTGGCCTTGGTTCATGCTTCACAACTTCCTAAATTCTCTCAAACAAGCAACAGCCAACCTCAGTGAGTCTCCAGCATCCCTACTTCTTGCTAAGTGGCCCCAAACCCAGCAGTAGCAGCAGCCAACCCAGATTCATGGCTTGGCTTCACCTGGGAATCTCTAAGCCCAGCACAAGTAGCACCCAACTCAGATTGCTTTATAGCTCATGCAGGGTGGCCCCAGGCAAAACATACATGGGGCTGAACTTGGCCTGCACCACCTGGGAAGCCCCAGGGCCAGCACACCCAGTGGACAGCTACAGACTATGTCTGAGCACCACCACCCTGCCCAAGCACAGCTGATCCTCCACGAAGGGTGGAAATTGGTGGTCAGTGGTCATAGCCAGTCCTTGCAGCTGACTGGCCTAGGTAAATCCCTGATTGCTATTGACCTGCCAACAGCAGTCAAGGCTCAACCACAAGAGGAGGTATACTCAGACCACACAAAGGGCACAACTCAAGTACCCAGCCTGGGTGACATGGGAAGCTGTGCCACTGCACCCTGCACAACACCTATTACATTAGGCTATGCTACCAAGACAGGGAATCACACCAGCTCTACCTAATAAACAGAAACAAACGCAGGGAGGATACCAAAATGAGCAAACAAAGAACCATGGCCCAAATGAAAGAATAGATCAAAATTCCAGAAAAAGAACTAAAGAATACGGAGACAAGCAATCTAGCATATGCAGAGCTCAAAACAGTTGTTATAAGGATGCTCAAGGAACTTAGTGAGGACCTCAACAGTATTAAAAGAGATCCAGTCAGAAAGGAAGGATGCACTAATTGAAATAAAAAACAATTTACAGGGAAACAACAGTAAAGTGTACTTGAACAACAATTTAAATAAATAAATAAACAATGGATCTACAAACAATTAAACAAACAGTAAAGTGGATGAAGCCAAGAATCAAATCAATGATTTGGAACATAAGAAAGGAAAACACCAATCAGAACAAGATGAAAAAAGAATCCAAAAGAATGAGGGTAGCATAAGCAGCCTCTGGCACAACTTCAAGCACACCAACATTTGCCTCATAGGGGTGCCAGAAGGAGAAGAGAAAGAGCAAGAAATTGGAAATCTGTTTGAAAAAATAATGGAAAAACAAACAAACAAACAAACAAACACCTCCCCTAATTTGGTGAAGGAAATAAACATGCAAGTCCAGGAGGCACAGAAAGTCCCAAACAAGATGGATGCAAAAAGGCCCACTCTAAGACACATCATAATTAAATGCCAAAGGTTAAAGATAAAGAGAGAATCTTTAAAACAGCAAGAAAAAGGTGGGTAGTTACCAACAGAAGTGTTCCCTAAGACTGTCAGCTGATTTCTCAAAAAAAATTTTTGCAAACTAGAAGGGAGTGGAAAGAAATATTGAAAGTCATGTAAAGCAGGGACCTACAGCCAAGACTGCTCTACTCAGCAAAGATATCATTTAGAATGGAAGGGCAGATAAAGAGCTTCACAAACTAAAGGAGTTCATCATCACCAAATTATTATTATATGAAATGTTAAAGGGACTTATTTAAGAAAAACAAGATCAAAAACTGAGTAATAAAATGGCAGTAAATGCATATCTATCAACAATTGAATCTAAAAAACAAAGTATACAAGAAGAACAGAAACAGAATCATGGATACGGAGAGCATTTTGATGGTTACTAGATGGGAGGGCAGTGTAGGGGAAAATGGGTGAAGGGTGAAGGGATTAAGAAGTACAAATAGGTAGTTACAGAATAGCCATTGGGAAGGAAAGTACAGTATAAGAAATGGGGTAGCCAGAGGACTTATACGCATGACCCATGGACATGAACAATGGTGCGGGGATTGCCTGAGGGAGTAGGGGGTATTCAGTTGAGAGGGCAAAGAAGGAAAAATTGGGACAACTGTAATAGCATAATCAATAAAGTACAATTTAAAAAACATCCGTGCACTCAAACAGACATGCTTGTTAGGGATCAAACACATATTTGTACATCCATGTTTATGGCAGCATTACTCGCAAAAGCCAAAAGGTGGAAGCAACTCATTCACTGACAGATAAACAGGTAAATAAAATGTGATACATATATACTATAGAATATTATTCAGCCTTAAAAAGGAATGAAGTTCTGATAGATGCTACAACATGGATGAACTCTGAAAGCACTTCTTTCAAGAAGCCAGATGCAAAAGGACACATACTGCATGATTCCATTTATATGAGGTATCTAGAATAGTGTAATTCATAGAGACAGACAGTAGAATAGTGGTTACCAGGAGCTGGGGTTAAAGAGAGAAGAATGGGGAGTTGTTTAATGGGTACAATGTTTCCGCTTGGGATAATGAAACAGTTCTGGAGAAACTGGTGATGGCCGCACAAAATCAATGTAACTAATGCCATTGAACAGAACACTTGAAAATGGTAAAGTGATAAATTTTATATTAAACCACAGTAAAAACAATTTTTAAAAAATAGCATGCTTGTTAAAAGATGTACATAGTAATGACACAGTATACCTGATTCATCTTTAACTGGGTGTGGCTCGGATCTCTGGTGAAAGAAAAGTAGTGAGACATTTAAGAACAGGACTGGGGTGTTATGGGGTGAAGGGATCGGCAGGTGTAAAGTTGAGAGCCACTTTTAAGATTTGACTTTGTGGAAAATACAGTTTAATCCTGGGCCTATTCTCTCCAAACCACTCTGTTTCTTTTTGCATTTTTCCACTGATACCACATGTTCATTCCAAAAGAGGTTCGATTCAGTCTTTCCCCCAAATACCCTATCCTAAAAGAAAAACTTAGAAGTTCTAAGGCAGGGGTTCTCAATAAGGGGTGATTTTTCCCCTCAGGGGACATTCAGCAATGCCTGGAGACATTTCTGGGGTTGTCACAAGGTGGGCGGGATGTGCTACTGGCGTCTAGTTGGTATAAACCAGGGTGCTGCTAAAGTTCGCTTAAGGCACAAGATAGCCTCTTAGAACAACAAGTTAACTGGCCCAAAGTGCCAATAATGCTCAGGTTGAGAAATCCTGTTCTAAGGTTTTACGAAGTTACCTAATTTCTAGTACAAACTGATCACAATTATTGCCTTTGCCTCACTATTTTTTCTTTTCTATTTACATCTTTTATAGGAAAAGGCAAATCTAAGCACATGTGCTAAAGATAGGTCTATTATTCTGAGGAAATAGGGTGAGGCTCAGTGTTGACACTTTGATGACAAATGGGGCTGGGTGAGAGAAGGCTATTTATGCTGCCATCCTCTTCACCCTGGCCGATCCTACCCATGATACTCTATGCCATGGGGCAAGGTGACACACTGAGGGGGCCACGCTGTTGGGGACAGATAAGAAAACAAACAGACCAAAAAAATCCATGTGAAGCCAGTGGAAGGCAATGCCATGCTATCTGAATTGGATAATTCTTCAAGGAGGCCATATTGGATACGCAGATTTATCTCTGTATCTAAGTAAGGTTTTAACAAAAACATTTTAATTCAATTAAAACTTTACAGCATGAATTTTCCACAACTAAGCGTACTACTTATAAACTCAACATACTATTTACGATTATCTAAAACTTGCATTTCTTCTGAGGAGCAATAACCTAGTAAGTACATAATACTACTGTATCACTAACAAGAACAAATACTTTTGATTTTATTTTCCTCTTGTATATTAAATAAGAACAAACCTGCTGTAGCAAGTATAATGCATTTGGTATAATTTAACATTATTAAGGCCACTAGACCATCAGAAATTCATTATTATGGTACACATTAAAATGGTGCCTTCTTACAAACATTTTGGAAAACTGACAAGTAAATACTAAAACTGAATACATGTACATCCCATAACCCAGTAATTCCGCTCCCAGGTATATATCAACAGAAATGCATATATACATTCACCAAAAGACTTATATAAGGATGTTATTCACAGCATTATTCATAATAGCTCAGAACCAGAAATTTTTCAAGTGCCCATCAATGGTAGAATGAATATACTTTGGACATAAAAAATGGGTAAATTAATAGAATACTATTCAGCAATTAGAGTGAATGAACTGCAAATATATGCAACAATATAAATGAATCTCACTCTGGAAGTTGAATAAAGCCCTCTAAATATAACCACAACCTAATTCCTGGAACCTGTGGATGTTATCTTATACGGAAAAGAAGACTTTGCAGATGGGATTTAAATTAAGGATCCTGAAATGGGGAGATTATACTGGATTAGAGAGGTGGGTCCTAAATGTAAAGTCAGAGGAAGATTTGACTATAGAAGAAGAGAAGATGATGTGATGATGAAAGCAGAGCTTTGAACATGAAGACGGGGCCACGAGCCAAGAAGACACGTAGTCTCACTGGAAGCTGAAAAAAGGCAAGGAAACAGATTTTCCACTCACAACCTCCATATTCAGGGACCAACCGTGCTTATATGTTGACTTTGGCCTAATGAAACTGACTTGGACTTTTGATCTCCAGGACTGCAAGAAAATAAATCAGTGTTGTTTTAAGTTATTAAGTTTGTGGTAATCTGTTATAGTGGCATCAGAAAACCAGTACACTCACAAACACAACAGGCAAAAAAAATAGTATATTATGTATGATTGCATGTACATAAATTAAAAGACAGACGAATCTAATCCATGGTTTTATTAGTCTGAATATAGTCACTTCTTGGGCAAAAGAAGAAGGCAATGTTAAGACAGGGCAAGAGGAAGGCTCCTGGGATGCTCATAATGCTCTGTGTGTTGGTCTGAGGGCTGGCAATGTGAGTATGCCAGATTTGTGAAAACCCTTATATGTGTATTCTTCTATGTGTATGGTAAATGCAGTTTTAAAATTGGTGCCTTTTCAACACTTAACAATCTGACAGTCTGCTAAAAAAGACCGATACATGTTCAGAAAGGTGGGAAACACACTCACTGAACAATAACTTTATTTCTCAAGAATGCTAAAGATCTGTTTCACTCTCTAAATGATTCAAAAATATCAGCAGACAGATTAGTGACGTTTAAATGCTAAAAAAAACAAGCTAACAGTAAAACATTGCTTAATTAGCTTTGTTATACCTGGACCCTAGGACTGTAAATTGCCAAAACACAAGTAAAACCCCATTTTCTAAAATAATAGTAAACAAAGGAGAAAGTCAGGTACTACATAGCAAATGATCAAAATGTCTTTTGGACTAAGATTCCTGAAACTAGCAAAAATGTTAGCAACAGAAACCTGCCATTAATCTATGTAGATCATTAAATATAAAAACAATTTATAAAACACGTCAGAATTTTATTGCTTGAAGAATACAGCATATGAAATCACAAGAATGTCCAAATGCAAAGTCACTAGGCTTCAAACATATAATACATTATCAGATGCAGTAAAATATTAATTAACCTGAACTCTGCATCAGAAAAAAAAAGGTATGGAAAAATATCTAGGTTGTTTACTTAAGAAACAGATTTACTTAAAATAGCAAGTATAAGGATGTTACAGTACAAATTAGAAAAGCCAACACTTATTAATTTACTGTTTCTCAGACTAGACTACCTTTGGTACTTAAACTTTAAAAAAAAAAAATCCCTTCTATCTTGTCCAAAACACTTCATAGATAGAATATTAACTTCAACTTAAAAACATTCAGCAAAATTAACCTTTTTCTGGCATGGGGAAATGGTATTTAATAAATGTATAACAATATTTCACTTTTTCTAAAACTGCAAAATATGATTGTTAAGAAATCTAATACTTGTAAACTTTACTTACTTAGCTCTCCAATTAAAATTGGAATCCTGGCAGCCACAAACTATCCTTGGGCTTGGTGAATATAGAAATTTAAATGATTTGGCAACTGACAAAGAAATTCAGATTACATCATACTATCTTAAGTGGCTTTTCCATTCTGTTTCCAAAATACAAACGAGATGCCATTTCTTCAACACATTGGATTCCTATAAAAATCACTACCATATTTTATTAGAACCAAATTAAAGCTTCCTCCCTTTTAATGAGCAGGTTGAAACTACTTTTTATGTTTCATATAGGACTGATTAGTTATTACATGCTTTTTAAAACAAAACAAATCATTTTTTTAAAGCTGTCGCTCTATGATGGAGACAATGATGCCATTTTGGACACTGTAGGACATCTAATCAAGAAAATGTAAGAGTAATGCTAAAAACAAACAATAAGTAAACTATAAATTACCAAAAAATCCCTCTTTTATAGCAAGCATGCTCATTAACTTCCATTTCTTTCCCTCAGTAAAGGTTTGAATATTCATTAACCTCAGTTAAACTGATGGAACCTAGGGAATTGTTTCACAAGTTCCAATAAACATGAATAGACTAAGCAAGTAATACTATTGACAATTATTGGAGTGAAATAGTAAGAATCATGACAGTCCTCAAAACTGGACAGTCTTTGAAATGTGATAGCTTAGCTCAAGATGAATTAAGCCATAATAAAACAGTAGTTTTTATCTCTACATAAAACAAAAACAAAATTGAAAATATAACCCACCAAATTTATACAACTAGTATCGAACATACCCCTTCCTAGTTTCTGAATGTCTTGTTTTGAAATTCTTTCAAACAAGTATATTTATCTGAGTATGTATGCATTGCTGTATATATATATATATATCTATATACAGATATATATATATATACACCCACGCATATGTGTGTGTATATATATGGCCTGTAGATATACTCATTTTAAAAGACAAAAAAATCAGCTATTACAGAACTGAAGTCTTTGTTTTTTTTTCACCAATCTGATCTAATGTCTACTGCATTGCACAACACTCCCAACCCAATAATTTAAAATTCCCAATTTTTAGTTTAGTTAAAAGGGCAGAGGAAATGAAAAATGCAGATTTAGAATTTCTGTATAAATTTCACTATATTTTTATAAACTTGAAGTTTCCTTTAACACTGTTTACTGATCAATAAAGGACTCACTGCTATCTAAAATCTCATAAACACCATTAAAAATTCAAAATTGATATTATACTGAGCCTCAATTTTCAACAGCTCAAAGAGACAGTTTTTACATGAATAGCACACAATAGATGAAGGTTAACAGCAGACATCCCTAGAATACCAGTGGCGAGTCCACCAAGATGCATACAAAATTACAGATAAGCATTTCTTTCACTGTTTTCTTGTGCAGAGAGAAACATTTTATAGAGGAAACAGAACCTCAGCTGGTGAATTTCAGATATCATCATCATCTTCTTCATCCTGAGAAGATCCTGCCTGGTTAGATGCACTGGCTGAGGCAGCAGCAAGCTGTGCTTGTTGGGCAGCTAGCTGCATTTGAAGCCATTCTTGCTGGGCCAGTTCTGCTTGTTGCTGTCTGGCCTAAACACCAAAAACATAAAAACAAATAATTTTTTAAAAGCCCACAACATACACACTTTGGTTAAATGCAGATTAAGTCAATTGCAGACTGAGTCATCAAATCTGGATATTTCCCAACTACTATACAGGGTAGCCCAAAAGGTTTACAGCTGTAAGTACACAAAACTGAGTTTATTATTGTATTACTTATTAATTATGATATTAGTTTCCATATGAACTGTAAACCTACTTTGCCCTATCCTGTATAATGCTGTACATCTGCAGAACAGGAACTCTACGAGATTGACTCTCTTATAGGTAGTCCCCTTTATGTCACATAATTTATGACCTTTGGTTTAACTGAAGAAGCTGAAAAAGTTGACAGAAAAATCACAATATTCTCTCTTTGGTTCCTTTACCTGTGTTTCTCTCTTCCTTTTGTTTCACTTGATTCTTCTGTCCTCTCAACTTATGATTTTGATGTAAACATTTTTCAATCCACAATTGTTTTGGTAGTTTTGAAGCTCTCTAGCACAGTACCCCTAACTCTTAGGGAAAAATACAATACATAAATGCAATAGCTATCTTGACATTTCTTTTGGTTTTCTATCATAGCTAGTGATATATACATCTCTGTAAATATACATCTCTCTTTTTCTGTCCCTCTCCTTCCTTTCTAAATACATGTATGTGCACAACTCTCACACACATTCCCATATACACATTAGTGAAAAGATACTTACCAAGTACTGAATTTAAATGGGATAGTTAAAATCTATTCACTTGATAGATCTATACTCTATAACAGGGGTGTCAAACTCATTTTCACCGGGGGCCACATAAGCCTTGCAGTTGCCTTCAAAGGGCCAAAATAATTTTAGGACCGTATAAATTTAACTACTCCTTAACTGTTAAGGAGTTGAAATTACATTCAGCCCTTTGAAAGCAACCATGAGGCTGATGTGTCCCCCAGTGAAAATGAGTTTGACACCCCTGCTCTATAAAAGCCACAGGAGTTTAGAAACCAAGATGCATACATATGCAGTACATGCACTGTGGCAACAGATAATATTCCTTCTCAATTTACACGCACTGTTACAACAGCTAAGACTCTTCCCAATTTATTTTCATCCATTAGCAGAAAAACCCCATGAAGGGAAAAAATAAATCTTCTTGAAAAGATCATATAATTTCCCATTAAATGGTATCAAAACAATGCTGTTTTTCCCTCTGACTTTTATCACAATTGTTCCTTAAGCTGGGATCATACCCTCCTTTATGCATGACCGATTCCTAGTCATCAATTAAAACACAAATCAGTTAGGCTTTCTTGCTCTGTTTCACATACGCCATAATTCTCTATGCATTTCCATAGTTTGTTCTCTAATTATTTAAGTACATATCTTTTTTCTCCACTAGACTTGAGAACAGAAATTGTTTTCATATTCATTATTGGAATCCCAATACATAGGCCCCCAGTATTTTCTGAGTGAATGGTTTGTGAAAAAACCATGATGCACAGCGTAAGCTCTACACGTCTAACTTTTCTTAATAATCTGTCATGAATTTATTATCCAAATATTCTTAGAGAATTCTAATCAGATCATTATTATACCATATTTTTCAGACTATAAGATGCACTCCCCCGCCATTTGGGAGGAATAATGGTTGTTAATGCTGCTATTGAGTTCTGTTTATATATACATTGGTGAAATATTATGTTATTTATGCTATTAAATATTTTACCACATTTTTTGCTTCAAAATTTTTTTCCCTATTTTCCTCCTTTAAAACCTAGGTGCATCTTGCCCTGGCTGGTGTGGCTCAGTGGATTGAGCGCCAGCCTGCAAACCAAGGGGTCACCCATTTGATTCCTAGTCAGGGCACATGCCTGGGTTGCAGGCCAGGTCAGGCCCCCAGTGGGGGGCCTGGGAGAGACAACCGCACATTGATGTTTCTCTCCCTCTCTTTCTCCTTCCCTTCCCTCTTTCTAAAAATAAATAAATAAAATATTTTTTAAAAAAGAAAAATAAATGAATCCTAGGTGCATCTTACGGTCTGAAAAATACAGTACTTTTAAAAATCATGTACTGGTAATTGTTACCATTTAAGTCTAAATTTCTCAGCCTGTAGTTCAAGGTACTCCAAATTACTGCCTACTCTAGTCTATTGCTCTAATCTTTTTTTGTACCATGTACCTTGTACTAAAAAAAAAAAAAAAATCTAGAACATAAAATGTTTCCCAAACATACACCATCCCTCACATTTTTGCTACTTTACTCATGCTGATATTCATTCTATTTGAAGTTTCCTGATTTTCACTTACTAAAATTCCACTCTTTCTTCAGATCAAACCAAAATATTATTTTTCCATTAAGTTTTTTCCTGACTCCTCCCAGTAACATTCAGGTAGTTTAATCAGGAGGTAGAAGTAACACTAAATTGGAAAACAGAAAAAATATAATATTTGTTAACCAAGTATAAAGTTGTTAATTAGGTAAGTGAAAAGGCAAGAAAAAAACACTAACGTATCACGCAGGTGGCAACTACAGACAGCAGCCACCAAACCTCAAACAGAGGGAACAAGGGAAAAATCTGGAATTTTTAAAACTGAGGACCTTAGAGGAGCAACCTATGGAACTAAAATTCAGACCTCTGAAAAAGAGGCACAGACTGACTGGTACTAGAATCTCTGAGCTTGGAGGAGAGCCCCAAAGTTTGAGAGTCACATCGTTGAAGAAGGACACAAATGTTCAGGCTGCTTCTGTATGTATTAGAGAAACTGCAAACTAGATTTCCTACTGCAGGAAAAAACTGATGCAGCCAGGATTGCTAGCTTGCTCAAAGGAACTCAAAATTAACAGGAAGTAAAAGGAAGAAGTCCAAAGTTCTGCCTTTCTCCTCCAGCCTGGCAATCTCCCTCCAGAGCCCTGCTACTGGCATTAGAGTCTAACAGTAGTCAGCTAGAAAGGAGGAAATGCGGTTTGGGGAGTACTGGGCCCTGCCACAAGGTGGAGCATAGAAAGGTGGGTTTCAGGCTGAGACAATGGCTTAGTAACTGGCACACACCCATAACCATCAAAATTGAATATGTTGTCTCTGTACTTGGGTTCTTTTTATATCTTCCTCATGAAAGTAGTCAGCCTCATACTACAGTTGTTAGTGTATCTGTTTTATACCTCCCCCAGAAAAACTTTTGGTTAGAAAATCAGAAACCAAACATTGTCTCTAATAACTACTTTTCCCATTTTTATGAAGAAATATGGAAAACAGTTATTCTAACACACAGGCATATTTACTTTTATGACAGGAATGCCCAGAGTTCAAAATAGACTAAGAGGGCTTCACAAAAAACATTTTAAGAGTTCATAAGAAAATTGTAGGGCAAAATAAATATACGAATTTATCAACTTAAGAATACCTATTCTGTGGCCTAATTGATTATAAATACATGTAATTTCGTAGCACAGAAAAACTCAAATAATATCAAGTTTCTCCATAGGTTTTATTGCAAAGGTGCATAATCTCACAGTTTATTCAATGATCTGCGAAAGCATGTGCTGGTTATATTTAAAATTTAACTGACTTTTAGGTACCATGGCCCCATATCATCTTCCACACTTTTCTCTCCAAACATGAAAGCATTCCTATGCCCTCAAAATCATTGTTGCTTGATAAATTTTATTTGTATTCATTTCCACAAATTAAAGTTTTCAATAGTATTAATTCCAATTTCCTTTTCCTCTCTTGCCTCTTACCCAGTCCATGCCAAGTATTTTCTTTCTGAAACTGGAGTGTGAGAGGTAAGTAGGCATATACTTCCTAATTCATTTCTTCTGTTGGAAGTTTTTATTCTTTTAAGATTCTCACTTTCACATACTAAAATGCCTCATTTATAATTTATAGTTAACTTCTATCTTGACTTTTAATGTTTCCCCCTTTCCAAATAATTGCTGCTAGCAGTGAAAGGCTGCCTCAAATAAGGCTACTATTATGTATTTAAAATAAAGTCTAAAAGAAGACATGAAATAAAAGTGATGAAAAGATGCTATATTTACTTGTTAGTTTCTTTCAGATTTAGGACTTAAGAACTTTGTGCTCTAGGGAAGAAGTACTAGGCAGCTGCTAAAATTTTACCTCTGCTAATTTTCTTCACTAGACCAAAGAATTTTCACACATAGATCAGGGCAAGAAAAAAGGGTCACAAGGGGGTGAAATAAAAAGCAGATGACAAGGAGAGAGAGTGAAGATAAATTTGTCAGGCAGTCAATTGTTTCTTTCATTCATCTTTTTGCCCTGGAAAGGATAAAGCATGATCCACTTAAAAATCCCAAAATAAATTTAAGTAGATAAAATGGTGTCTAGAGCATTAGCAGGGTATTGTAGAAAGAGCACAGGTTTTGAAGTCAGAAAATATGAATTTGAATCAAGGCTCTAACACTTTCTAACTGTATGAACTTCCCCATTTTATTTCTTTAACTCAATCCTTCCAAGTAAACTAAGCTCGGCAATGGTAGGAACTATGTCTCTTTTGTATGATGCTATAAGCCTCGCACTTAGTACTATGTCTGGTAAATGGTGAGGACTTCAGGTTCAATCCCTAGTTGGGGCGCATACAGAAGGCAACCAATTGATGTCTGTCTGTCTGTCTCTTTCCTCCTCCCATCCCCCTCTTCCTGCCACCTTCCTCTCTCTCTGAAAAAACAAAATAAATAAACATATCCTTGGGTGAGGATTAAAAAAAAAAACCCTCTGCAAATATGTTATCTAACAGAGCATCTTTTTCCTTTTATCAAATATTTAATTTAGTACCCTCTAAGTGATTTGCAATAGTAAAGAATCAATAAATGATACTCATTAAGGGTTTAAAAAAAATCATTGCTCCTTCTTTGTTACTTTATATTCATATGGGTTATAACACTGTTTGCATGTGTTCACAACTGCTCCAAAGACTTACAGACTTTACCATGTACATTCATAGGTTATCTCATAGCTTGCTGTGAGGATTAAATAAAATAATAGTTGAATTACTTGGTAACATAATTAACACATGATTAGAACTCAATAAATGTTAGCAAGCTTTTATTTTCTTATTATGGTGCTAATCTGGAATAGATTACCTAAAATGACGCTTCCCAGTTCTAATAGTAATTTATAGTAATATGTAGAAAATCTTATTTCTAGTCAACCCAAAACTGTCTTTCAATTTCAAATGAGAGGCCAGATCTTAGTAGGAGAAAAAAAAGCCTCACTTTCTTCCCTGCTTTGTTTTGTTTTTTAAATAGGGGGAATATCAGTACTTTGGTACTAATCCTTGACAGAACTATATAAAGTAAGAAAAAATTTTCTTCCTTTCTCTGCTCCACTGGCCCTTCAAAAATATTTTAAGATTAGAGTGTTTTAAAGGTGAATTAAAGACCTAATTTAAGTACATGGTAGATATAAAGTATATGGTAATCAGATTTTCCTTATATGCCACTCATCATAAATTCTGACAGAGTATTTTCTCACCAACCCATCATTTTCTTTTTTAAAGTATATTTTATTGATTATGTTGTTACAGTTGCCCCATCTTTTCCCCTTTTATTCCCCTCTGCCTTGCACCTCACCTCCCACCAGCATTCCCCCGCCTTAGTTCATGTGTCGTACATATGAGTTCTTAGGCTTCTCTATTTCCTATACTATTACCAACCCATCATTTTAAATCTTAACAATATTTAGGTTTACTTTTCATTCTTGTAAATAATCATTCTGTCTTGAAAAAAATCAAATTAAAATCTCAGTAGTTATTTAGAGTCATTCTCCTTAGAAAACAGGTTGCTACGAATATTTACTTTTACTGGCCTAATAGAGTCAAACTGGCCATCTCTAAACATCAGATTCTGTGATCAAATAATCAACCACAGAAAAAAAATCTTCTGGGGTATGCTGATTTAGGAAATTATTTAAGAAACCGGTCTTATTTCTATTAGCAAACAGGGTAAGATTCAGATGAAAATAATTTAAAATGCATCACTTACTTTTGCAAATAATTCCTGTTGCTGCCTCAATAACTCTTCTTCAGGAATGCCAAGATTTTCCAAACGAGAACTGGCCTTTCTTCTTTTTAACGCTACAGTCTTGCATTCTTGTAAAACTTCTTTTACTTCACTAATATAAGAGCCAAACCCCAAACTTTCTAGGGCTAGGGAAATGAAAATATGAAAACATGAAAGTATGATAGAACATAACTTATCCTTTACATATGGCATTTTAAGTTTTTGTGGATTTTTTTTTTTTAGGAGATTGCTGTTTTCTAATAATTTTACCTATTTTTTAGTTGAATAGCAATTATCAGGTTGGCTACGACAAAATATTTTATTAACATTCTTATTATGAGATTGGAAATTAGTTAAAACTTAAGAAACATTTCAAGTCACAAGGCTCCTTCTTTTTTCCCTTTCTTTCTGACTAATTTTTAAAAAACCAAAGCACTTCCTGTGAGGAAAAAAAAGTCCAATGTAAGAACATGTAATTTTAGTAAGAAAACACTTTCCCTATGCCACTCACAGTAAATCAAACATCATTAAGTCAATCACTTTCTCAAAGAATAGAAAGAAAGCAAATATTTGGAATATATTTGTTAATAACACACTGTGTCTTTTGGCTTAGAAAAAGTAGACTCTGGTAACACATGTTCTAAATTTCAGGATAGGATGAAAGAATAGATAAGCTCTTTTGTCCAATATACCAACAGAAACTATTTTTAGCAAAGACACTCAAACTGCCAAGTTAAGAAATATTGGTGGAAATAACTTATGAAATTCAGCACTTATATTCAGCCAACAAGTTTCTCTTGAAAAATAAAACTTAACAGGAAACACTATTAAAATATTTCAAGTGTTGTGGCAGAAAAACTGGGATAAAGGACAATTATAAGGCTAGAAGACATGTTAATAAAAAAATTTTTTTTCACATTTTGAAAAAACATTTTACAAGAAAATCCACTCTTTAAATGCTTTCTATAATTGAGAAAAACAAGGCATAAAATTTCCTTTTGGCTCATGGTATTTAAAATTATTTTGTATAGTCCTATATGTTGACTAAGACCCTAAAGGCATTATTTTTGTTTTCTGACCCAATGACGAAATAGAGATAGTGAAAAACACAGTAAGTGAACTTAATTTAGTTCATCAATTCTTGTCATCTTTTAACAATTATGATGAACCAGACTGCCCTCAGTAAAGATGCCCTAAATTCTAATTTCAGAGATTTTCTTCAGGGAGAATACCAAATATACCTTTACAAACCCACATTCCCATTGTAATCTGTGGTTTTTAAGACATTATAGCCCTGGCTGGTGTGGCTCAGTGGATTGAGGATCAGCCTGTCAACAGAAAGGTTGCTGGTTTGATTCCTAGTCAGGGTGCACTCAGGCTAGGGTTGCAGGCCAGGTCCTGCAGTTGGGGGTGGGCAAGAGGCAACCTATCAATGTGTCTCTGGCACATCGATGTTTCTCTCCCTCTCTTTCTGCCTCCTTTCCTCTCTCTCTAAAAATAAATAAATAAAATTTTTTAAAAAAGACATTATTAATGATTTCAACTTTACTTCAAGTGTTAAACTAGTTTAATCTTCTTTAGAAATAATCTGATGCCACAAAGCAGAGTACTATTATTTGAATTTTAATTAAGTTAACCTACTGACCCCACCCTGCCACCCAGAAAACTTCAGTAACCCATTATTCTGATTTCTGTATATCAAATTAACTACTGTATAATTCTTGGCCTGAAGGAGCTTGGGGTATAGTGGGAAATTAAGTGAAGGTCAGGAAGCCTGCATTTTTTACTTGAATTAACAGACTGATTATTTTTTAAGTGTTAATGCTAGATGTAAATTTTTTTTTTCCTTTTAAAGGCACAAGCATTATACTGTATTTTCAAAAATATTGACTGGAGACAATACCAAAAGAAACCAAGCAAATGGTTCAGGATTTCCTGCCACATTCTACAGAAAAATCTTACTTCCTTAGCCCTGTACCAAAGTCCCCCAGGATCTAGCCCACCGACCTTTCCAGCTTTATGTCTGCCATTATTAAATCCCTGCATACTTCTACTAAATCTGCCTGCTCAGTGTTTTCCAGCAGGCACCAGTTTCCCACATTCATGCTGACAGTAATGCATTCAAGGCCCAGATCAAACTCCATCTTCAAATTAAGCTTGCTTGATCCTCCTAGACAGAAGTAGTTTCCCCTTTTTTAAACTAGATAGACGTAGAATTTCAAACTTGGTTATCACTGCATTTATATTGTAGGACCTTGGTTATGTTGCTTAACATCTCTAAGCTTCAGTTTTCTATCTCTAAAATGAGAACAGCATTTATTCCATAGTATCTTCCTACAACCAGAAACAGTATAGTGGTTAAGCATGCAGGCCCGAAGGCTGCCAGGGACTGACCCCCAGCTCTACTTCATATTAGCTGTGTGACCCTACAAAAGTTCCTTCACCTATGCCTCTAAAATAAGAATAAACAGTACCTGTATCTCAACAGATCAGGTTACTGTGAAGAATAAATTAATATAAATAATGAGCTTAGAGAGTGGCCCACAGAAGGAACAAAATAAAATATTCATTATTATATTTTTATTAGTTCTAGGGTTATAGGAACCAACAAGTAATTAATTTAAGGCATTTAATACAGTGTCCAGTACATAAGAGTAGCTTAACTGACTTAGACTATGTATTATTTATATTTATTTTTCTCTTACATTTGAAAGAGTATCCTAATAAGGATACAGGAGCTAAGTAAATACATAGTCATGCATTCATTATACACCTAAATTCATGTTGAACAAGTATATGTATAATATAAAATATTAAATTTACAAAATTAACAAATGAACACAATGGACAGACACCTCTTTGAAATGTTATGAATTACTAGACTAAATATTTTTAAAAATTTATTCCAAACTACCTTTAACCAGAGAGGATGTTTTTTAATAAAAATTAAAACTCACCTTTTAAATTAAAAAACTGAATTGACTTTAATCCAAACTTTAAATACACTTTGGCTAACATATTAATAACTGGATATAGTAACTTCTAAACAGGGAGCTATATTACATCATTTCCCACCAAATAAAATAATCATTCCCATTTTACACAAAGGAGAATCTTAAAGGATAAGGGAAATGGCTCTTAAGAAGGGTCACTGTTTATTTTTATGCAGATTATTCAATGCACAACAGTACCATACCTAAGGAAGGCCATTCATACTGTAAACATCATAGATTTGTATGTTTACAATATGTTATAATTTGTATGTTAAAATATGTGCTTTTTCTGGCAGACAGTAGTAAAGGTTTTTAAGGAAGGAGTGCCTTTTCCCTAATATGTACAAAGGGACTTTATGAATTGATAATGGCTCTGGCTCTAAGGACCTCAGAGTAAAAGCCAAAAAAGAATAATAATTTTTAAAAAATTTGTGGATAAAACACACACATAACTTGTTCATCAGAGATCTGGCTGCTACCCTCTGCCATGTATCTTAAAACTATACCCACAAAAATGCATGGTATATTATGGGAAAAAATTACTTAGTGCCCCTTTCAATTTGAAAGAGATACTTTCAATTTTAAAATACCCACTTAAGGGGAAAAAAAAAGAACTTCCTCCAGCAATAATAATTGAAATACAGGCTTATCTTATTGCGCAAAAATGATGTAATCCTGAAAGGTTTTGTTATAACAAGAATTTGTTTGATTTATGAACTTTATATTTCAAAACATAATGCATTTTTCATTAAAAAATATAAAATAACATTCTATAATTTCTCGATTTTAGTTTGTTTGTTATGTTGGGAAGGGAGGGGTATGATATAGTTCACTCACTCAGAACACGTTAAAAGGGTCCTGGCTGGTGTGGCTCAGTGGATTGAGCACTGGACCATGAACCGAAAGGTCACTGGTTGATTCCTAGTCAGGGCACATGCCTGGGTTGAAGGCCAGGTCTCCCAATGCTAGTATGCGAGAGGCAACAGATGGATTTATCTGTCACACATTGATGTTTCTCCCCCTCTCTTTCTGTGTCCCTTCCCCTTGCTCCAGAAGTAAATAAATAAAATCTTTAAAAAACCAACAAACGTTAAAAGGATGTAGGCCAAAGTGACTTTTTGGCTCATTAGCCTGGCAAGGTTTCTGAAGACCCTTAAGAACCATGTCTTCTATGGTATCACTACTCCTGAAAATTTGGGACAAGAGACTGATAGCAGAGCTGGAATCAAGTATCACTCATCTTTACACCCTTAGCTGTACCTAGCACAGTGTCAAGTACATAGTAATATCCAAAAGTAATTATTGAGTAACAGAAGAAAAACAAAAGATATATCAATTTTAAGAAAAATAGTAAAATCCTAACTTGAAAAAGTACTGATTATGTGACAAATTATACAGTGCAATTACATGTGTCTCTCAGGAAAAAAATATCAGTATGGATGATTATTTAGGCAATACAGTATCATTCTCATTCTCATTATTATTACAACTCCACAATCACTCAGATCCTCTGATTTCAAAACTACTTCACATCCACTTTCCAAAACAGACTGTGGTTTAGGCTACAGCAAAGCTACTCAAAGTGTAATCCATAGACTTGTGCCAGAATTGCTTGTAGTGTTCTGTGATAAGTATGGAAAATCAAAGTAAGCATTTAAGAAACTTCACAGCAAAACTGTAACTGTATGAGTGATGGATGTGTTAACTAGCCTTATTGTAGTAATTGTTTCACAATATATGCATATATCAAATAATTACATTATACAACCTAAACTTACACAATGTTATATGTCATTTATATCTCAATAAAGGGGAAAAAACCTTTATATAGCAATTTGACAGAGTAATTTTATGTCTATTGAATGTAAACAGAAAATATAAACATTTATTTATACCTTTTTTATTTCTCTAGTGATTCATTTTTATTGTATTTTACAAAAATACCAGTATGAGAGAGACTAGAATTTTTAAAAAGGGACTCAACATAGCTAGCTTGGAGCAACTCAATTGCTGAAGAAGCAAATAAATCCTCAAAGACTTTTTCAAATTTTCACTACTTTCAGTTACTATTCTCATAAATGTGGAAAAAAAATGTAGCAAGAAGTTTAACATGCAGAAAGAAAATAATACCACTTAAAATACTCTTACTTACACTTTAAGGTTAAATATAACAGACTTTCAGCTTTGTATTTTAATCAGAAACACTGTATGAATTTTTATTTATGCCCTGGTTATTGTGTCTCAGTAGACTGACTGCTGGCCTGTGAACTGAAGGGTTGCCGGTTCAACTGTGGGTTCAATTCCCAGTTGGGGCAAATGCCTGGGTTGTGGGTTGGGTTCCCAGTTGGGGGCAACTGATATGTCTTGCACACTGATGTTTCTCTCCCTCCCTTCCACTTTCTCTAAAGGTAAACAAATAAAATCTTTTGAAAAAATTATTAATTATTGTAACATATTTCCTGTAAGGTTCTCAACCCTGACTGATTCTCAGTACATTGCAAGTTATTCCTGAAACCATTGAGTATTATTTATACATAAATGGGGAAACATTTAACGGATATGCCTAAGGTGAAAGACTTTCCAGTTGCAGAACTTGCAGCTCTCCACTCTCAACGTCAATTCTTTCCATAATGTAAAAGACCATGTTAAATTCATTAAAGATGTGTTCATTGAAACCAGCAATGGAATAAACAGAACACTTCAGAATTCCTGCAATTTGTATATCTGTTATCATCACTACAAAGTCTATTTTCTTAAACTCAAAATGAGCAAGACATTTAGAAAATTTTTTAAAATTTAACTTTATAGTTACAGTATTTCACAGATTTACTGGCAATAAAATTACTTCAACTTTAACTTGAATTTTACATAACCGATTCAAATGCTTAATTTGCTCTGACGAGATAAAGCAAAGTAGCAAGTGAACAAGTGAAATGTCTGGAAGCAAAGTCTAGCTCATTAAATTCATTACTCAAATCTCCAAACTTCACCCCTGATTGGTGTGGCTCAGTTGGTTGGGCATCATCCCGCAAGGCAGAAAGGTCTGAGGTTTGATTCCCAGTCAGTGCACATGCCTGGACTGCGGGCGTCTGAGAGGCAACAGATCTATGTTTCTCTCACATCCATGTGTGTGTTTCTCTCTTTCTCCCTCCCTTCCCCCCTCTCTAAAAATAAATAAATAATTTTAAAAAATCCTCATACTATTTTAAAATGAACATTATTATTCCACTTGGATATATCCTATATTCCCAAAGATTCAATGCTGACAGAAAGTATAAAAATGTTATACCTACAATGATTTACCTAGCTTTCCAGAGTTAGTCTGTAAAACCACGCTTTAAACATCTAAAATGTACACACATTAAACATTTCTTTTTTTTTAAGATTTTTTTTTTTTTTTTAAGAGAGAATGGAAGGGAGGGAGAAACTGAGGGAGAGACAAATCAATGGGCGAAAGATAAATGGATGGGTTGACTTTCGCATGCCCCTAACTAGGGACTTGGCCTGCAACCCAGGCATGTACCCTGACTAGGAATTGAACTGGTGACCTTTTCCAACCTTTCAGTTCACAGGTCAACGCTCAATCCACTAAGCCACACTAGCCAGGGCTTCAACATTTCTTTAAAAAAAATATTAAGCGCTCAAGACCAAAAAAAAAAAAAAAAAAATCTTTAAAATGCTTAATATGAAACTAATATTAGATTATAAATATATCAAATCTATTCCCCTAACTGGGGAGGATTTGGGGCAAAAATGGTACCTTATCCACTAAACAATGTCAATGTTACAGGGGAGGAAAAGATAAATTTATAAGACTATAATGGTCAATACATGGTTTTTTTAAATTAATAAATCGTACTCAGTACACAAAGGAAACGTTTTCACTGGAACTTCCTGACTTATCCTGTAAACTGAATTTATCATACTCCAAGTTGAGGCATTTAACACACTGCTTGCTACAGCTGCACTTTTATTCCATCATGTCAATCAGACATCTAAATATATCCTAGAAAAGAATAAACTCTACCCAAGATGACAGATTGTAATGTGTTATTAGGTTTGGAACGATCCTCACTTCTGTGGCATAAACAAATGTTTAAGCAGATCCTTTAGAAATTTTTTGCAATTTTCATTAGAAAGGCAATGTTGACAGAAGAACCTTTTTCTTTTTTATGAGTTGTAAAAGGAAATTATAGTTATCTGTGTTGGATAATCTTGTGAAGGACTGATGACAACAACCACACATACAGTGTAAAAATGAAAACACAGGAGGAAAAATAGACAAATTGGCCCTCATTTTACTTGCCAGGGTATTCAGCATACCAAAAAAGTAGGAAAAAAATAGTAGCTTAAAAATCAAAAATGCTTTTTCGTAGGGATTTATTTTCTCCTTACATACTACAATGAAAATGGCAGAGTGTATTTTAAATCTACCTTCCACACATCATTAAGAACCAAAATGAATCATTTAATCCTTTTGTCAATATTGACAGTAAAATATTGGATATGGGGAATATGAGCAGATGTGTTCTCTACTTCAGAACAACTGGAAAGTCACCCTTTAAAAAGTTAAATTATAAAAATAAACCAGCAGACATCCACTTGTCTACCAAAATGGTAAAGATTAACCATGACATTTTCTTCAAAAGCAATCAAGAAATTGATAAAATTTTAATTGGATTATTACGGAGACAAGTTATCACCTCAAGCAGAACAAAACTTTTTTTTAAAATAAGAGTACATATAAGCACTTCCCAAAACATTACGACTAGGATATGTCTCCCCATCCCTAAAACAAATCATCAGAATGTGGTCTTCAAGTCCCTATTATGGGACTAAATCCTTTTTAATTTAAGAGAGGAGAAATTGTTGAAACTTTCAGAAGTGCTGTTCAATAAAAGCTTAAGTGTGTACATCTAAATGGTAATGGCAGCAGGAAAGAACACGGAAATGTTCCATGAAAGAAATATCTTACAATCTATTAATACAAACTTTAAAAATGTATCTCCATAGAACAAAGGAAGCTACATAGAAGGAAAAGAAAAAGAAAGTAAGAAAGAGAAAGAAAGAAAAGAGAAAAAGAATATTCACCCTTTTTTTACAGAACTGGAGTGCTTTTGGTAACTAGGACCATTAAACCATTTTTATTAAAAATTTTTTTTTAATTTATTGATTTGAGAGAGAGAAAGGAAGGGGAAAGAGATGGAGGGAGGGATGGAGGAGCAGGAGAGAGACAGAGAGAGACAGAGACAGAGACAGAGAGTAAAAGACAGATAATCAGTTATTTTTTTCTCACTTATTGACACATTCATTGGTTGATTCTTGTATTGTGTGCGTACCCTTACCCGGGATGAACCCGCAACCTTGGTGTATCCAAGAGGGTGCTCTAACAACTGAACTACCCGGCCAGGGCCATTAAACCATTTTTGAAGCAAGAAATATACTCTTTTTTTCAACACCAATAAACTTCATTATGTTGAACACATTCATGTTAAGATTTTTTACTCGTATGCTCACAAAATTCAACTTTTTCTCTAAAGTAGTGAAAAGATCGGTGAGGAAGGGGTGCTTCCCCACTCCTGCTAGAAGTTCCTGTCTGAATTTTAATCTTCTGGGTTCTTTTCTCAGTTGTCATGGTCTACGTTTCACTTTAGGCAAGCGATTTCTCAGTTGTCATGTCTAGGTTCCACTTTAGCCAGGCAAAATTCTTGTTTCTTCGGCTTACCTGGCTGTAGGAAAATTAAGACTACTACTAACACTTTGGGGGTGTTAGCTGACCTAAATGTTTACAATCCTTACTTGTACTCGCTGGATGAAAAGTACCACGAGAATACTACACAGGGATTTTCTTAAGGCATCCGCTGCCTCCATGCCCGCGTGGTTATTTCATTTCCCAATACAGATCACGGGAGAGGAATCAAGGCTTTGACATGCAGCGGTGAAGAGACCCTCATTTAAACAAAATCCCACAAGTAACACTTACCTTGTATGACGTGCTCTGGCGAGATGGTCTTTTTTTCCGATTTGTTGCAAATCTCATTGGCTTCAGAAGATATAAGATGAATGAATTCAGTGCAGCAGTTCACCACCAGCTCCCGGGCATCGTTGGCCACCCGGACATTAGGAAGAGTCTCTTTGATCATCTTATTGATAGCAGCTCTGGGTATAGTCAGATCATCATCGTTGCCAGATGAGGAAGCCATAGTATCTTCCTACTTCTTGCGCTCCGTCTTTTAAAAACTCCCCAGTTCTGGTCCACTACTCCACAAAGATTTTTCAAAAGGCCGCCCTCAGCGTGATCCCAGAGGCGCTATGAGTAGAGGGTGCAGAAAATGAAGGGGTAGGGGGTTGGCACTAGAGAGCGGGTAACACCCGTTTGTGAGATTAGGGCAAGGTTGGGAGAATAATCGTGGGGCCGAGGATTCTAGGGACAGCACTGCCCAAGTCCGGAAAGGAAAGCAGGGTGGTCAGGAATCTGAGCACCGGGGAACCACCTTGGAGTATCCTCAAAGAGGAGGGCGCTGTCGCCTAACCGGTCCCCAACGGCGCCGGAGCACAGGGAAGGTCCAGGGACACGGGCCTCGCTGCGGTACCGGTCGGACACACAGAGGACTTAGCTCTACAGAGCCCGAGCCCCCGCTGCCGCCGCCGCCGCCAGCAGCCGTTGCCGCCGCTTCGGCCAAACCATCCTTCAGACACCCACGCCGCCGCCTCACAACATGGCCGCAGCCGCTGCTAGAACCCGGGCGGGTGCCTGGGAACGAATGGGGACAGAGTCAGGCACAAGGGAAACGGCACTGCAGGCAGCCGTGGCCGTTTAGCCCGAACGCAGATCGTGGAAGCCGAAACCGCGGCAACGGTGGTCCCTCAAGAGGCCAGAGAAGAAGGTTTGGGGGAAGCCTCTCCCGACACCCTTAGCGCTACCGGAAGCCTCACCCCCGGAGGCCTCCCTCCCTTACCGACCGAGTTCCGGGCGTGACTGCCACCCTTCCCCCACCCTCGCCGGCGGGAACAGCTGGACCTCGCGGCCCTCCGCTTCCTCCTGCAGCGGTCCCGGCACGTGCCCTGCGATCCTGCGCCTGTACGGAGACCGTAGCCAGGCGAGCGCGCGCCTCCCGGTACCGGAAAACCTCGAGCACGCGCTTGCTCTGGGGCTGCTGCGCCAGACTGTGGTTTGGGTGGGCGGATCGCCTCAACAGCTGAGACCTCGAGACCCTCTCTCTCCCAGCGACGTTTTGGGACAAAGGAGCGCTGGATTTCGTTAAAAGATGTTTTTAGCTGTTCCTCAAAGAGCCGTAATTGGGATTGAAGAAAAAGAGGCCTGGGCTCTGGGGAAAGCAGAAACCCGTGTGCCTGGTTGTTTCTGCACATTCCGGAGGAAAAGCTTTTGATGGTACCTCGTAGACGTTATTGGGATGTGAGATCTCAGTGGTCCTCCACAGTTTCGTTTTATGGGAAACAAAACATGCAGAGAAGTGACTTGGCGCTCCAAGTTACTACTAATGGCTAAACTAAAAACTAGAAACAAGATACTGTGCAGTGGAAATAATGCGTTGCGTACAATGAGCCACATTAAGAGGTTTCAACTTAGCCATTATTCATGGTGTATTCACTTTGGCTTCTGGAGAGGGGAAAAAAGTGTGAGAGTAAGCAGCTCTGAGCTTTGCGTCTGTCCAGAGTGACTAGTAATATCAACGTGTGTCAAGTTCTTCACAAAAATTATGCTTCTCATATTGTCCTTTGAAAGAAGAGTCTATGAATACTGGGGTGTTGCAATTTCTAAAAAGTAAGCCAGGTACCATTTAAATCAGTTTGGCACTTTAGTTAATCAGATACATTATTCCTGATACATTGGACAGCAACTGGCTTGTTTGAAGTGTTTTCTTTAAACGATTTTATTTAAGAAAGACCTAGATGGGCACCTCAAGGAGACCTTGGTTAATTACACTTTTTTTTTTTCCATTTAGCATTTTCTCCAGTACACTTGTGGTTAATTTCTAAAGTGCAGATGCTTGTTCTTCAATACTGCTAAGTTTAACCAAACCAGTTTTTTTAAATAAAATAATACCTTAAAATATTCTTCAAAATAGGAATGCCCAGGTTTTCAGCTGAATTTACAATAATTTATAACATTTGTAATTTGAAGCTTAACATGAAAAAAAGCAAATAATACTAGCGTTTATGTTCATTTGTCATTGCTAACACACCAATTGCTAGTTGGTAGTAATACAAATTAAAAATAACTCTATTTTGTACTGCTTTTATGATTAGCACTGCTACATTCTTTTACCTAAGTACTTAAGTATTATTTAATACTCAGCAACCTTATTTGAGAGATACTGTTTTAATCTCCATTTTACCGATAAGAAAAGTGAAGCTGGGAGAAGCTAAATAACTTTCCTAAAGTCAGTGTAGCAGTCAGTAGTCTAGAGTCTGTTGTAAGAAGGAACAACCCCCAAATCTCAAAAAGGTTTATTTCCTGCTCATTTTATGGGTTCATCTTGAGTCTGCAAGAGGATTTTTCACACAGTAATCACTAAAGAATCCACTGGAACTGCTGGGAAGAAGTAATGAAGGTGCCTTGAAATTTAGGCTTTTGACAGCTGGAAAGAAAGAAAATGTTTGTGTTCAAAGTAATAAAGTTGTAGAGACAGAAATTGTCCTGGAAACAGTGAGATCACCTTAATTGAAGTAAAATAAAGCATTTGTGTTTACAGTAGTGAGAGAGAAGTCAGAAAGCCAAATACATGAGGCAGCAGAAGTCATGAAGTAACAGAGGCCTAGAAATAGGGGGCAAGAGAGAGGTCAGTTGTAACAAGAGCAATAGAAGAAAGGTAAGAAGCTTTCTTTACGCCTCAAAAAATCATGTCAGAGCTCAACAAAATTGGATCACTAGAGTGTTTGTGTATTCTGGGTTTTTTTGTTTTGTTTTAAAGATGTTATTTCTTTTTAGAGAGAGGGGAAAGGAGGGAGAGAAACATCGAAGCACTAGAGAAACATAGATCCATTACCTCTCTCGTGCCCCCAAGTGGGGACCTGGCCTACAGCCCAGGCATGTGCCCTGACTGGGAATTGAACCAGCAACACTTAGACCCGCAGGCTGGTGCTCAATCCAGAGCCACACCAGTCAGAGCTATATTTTGCTTTTGAAATGGACAATAGACCTCCATGAAACATTTTCCTATGCTTATTTACTTCCTGTGTATCTTCATAATTCTCTTCTAAAATCCCCCCCCCCCCCTTTTCTTTTTGTTTTACACAACTTGAAAGAGCCCAACTCATTCAAAGGCTTTGGCTTCACATTTGGGTTTGATGCCCAACCTGCCACTTAACTAACTTGGGCAGGGTATTTAAGCCGTGGCTTGATTTTTTTTCTATAAAATAAGGATGAGAATACCTACTTTACAGGGTATTTTAAAGTTTGAATTACATAAAATATACAAAGTACTTAGCCTGGAATTTACATGCTAAATAAATAGTGATAGTTGTAAAAACAAATTATTGCACTGATGAATATTGCTCCTAGGAATGGAATAAAGGCATTGAAAAGAAAGGTGATTTCAAAAACTTTCACAGAAAGAATTGAAGGAAACTGATAGTTTGGATCCAAGATAGTCAAGGAAACAGACTAGTCAGGTACAATTATAAGATTTTTATTCTCAGAAACTGGGATTAGGGATTAGGGTGGTGCCATAAACAGCAAAACTGAAAGGGAGCAGTTTAGAGGCAAGGTGCTTGCTCTTGCATGTTTGGGTTTGAGGCAACAGTAGGCATTTGAGGAAATGACAGAGGCAGTAGAGAAGATAGCATCTGATTCCTACGTTCATTCATCACCTGAGTGTTTACTGTCCTAACTATGGTATGGGAGAAATAAAGATAACTATAACATTATTCTAGTTTTCAAGGATCCTACAACCTGTTGGGAGAATCACAATATAAACCAGAAGGAAGTAAAATACTGTGATACACATATAATCTAAGTGTGAAGAGGAAGGATTGATTAACACGGCACTGTGAGATACAGAGGGCTTTAGGGAGGACTCAACATTTTAACTGAGCCTTAAAGATTGAGTAGAATTCTGACAGAAAAGGAAAGGATATGCAGCTGAAGAAGAAACACAAAAGCGTGTTATACAATATGGAAAAATCAAGTAGCCTAGAGTGGCTCTGTCTATAGGGTTTGTAAAGAGGCACAGTGGGATGAGCTGCAGGAAAAGTAAATTGGGCTCAAACAGTAAATCAGTGCCTATTATGAATTAACACACCTTGTCAACAGTTTTCATATTCACTTTATCATTTAATAACCATGCAAAACGGGTGTTTTGACAACTAGGAAACCCTTTTCAGAGAGGTTTACTAATTTGTTCCAAGTCTCACAAATAATAGTATTGAAGCTAGAATTTGAAAGTAGATTGTTGTTTAACTTTGAAGTTTAGGCTGTTTTCAATGGTAACTATCTCTAAATTTAAAAAAAATGTTATTATTTTAATACCTTAAAAATATAAAGCACTTTCACGTGTATTTGGTCTTTATTACTAATCATTAATCTCTTTTTGTAGATGGGAAAATCAAAATGCAGCAAGGCTATCCATGGTCACAGAGTGAGTAAATGGTAGATTGGGAATACAACCCAAGCTTTCTGAATCCAAGGTGTCAGATCTCTCCAGCATCATTTTGAGGAGTCTGGAGTTTCTTCTGTAGGAAGAGCCAGTGAACATTTTGGAGAAGGAAGATGACATACATGTTTAAAAAGATTAGTCTGGGATAGCATGTGGGATGGACCAGAATGGAAAAGACAAGGACACAAGTTATTAGGCTATTGCAAAAGCAAGTTGATAATGAGGAAGACCTGAACAAAGAGAGCTCAGCGATTATGAGATAGAGGGAACAAATCAGAGGCATTTGGAAAAAGAATTCACTCATATAAGATTTAGCTCCTAACTGCATGTGCAGTGAGGTAGGAGAAATAAGGACTGCAGCAGGTAATGCGTGTCTGGTTTGTCATCCCTCCCTGCCTCCCCAGGGCCAACAGAGTTCCAGGCACATTTAAGGCACTTAATGAATATTCATTAACTCTGAAAGTGGATGAGGACCTTTCAGGATGAAAGAGTAAAAAAGAAGTCCAAAGACAAAAAGCAAGAAGAAGAAAATACGTCAAGGAGTACTTGATAGGAACCAGGAAAGCAAAAGTGGAGAGGGAACTGTGAGGGGAGAGTTTCAAGACTCTCCAGAGGGAACTGAGATACCAGAGAGGCACTGTTGGAAGAGGATCAGACACAGTGTTCCTGATGTAAAAGATCAATAGCAGAGAGCAGATGTCAACATGCAAACAGTTAAGAGAGCAATAGGGGAAGAACTGGAGCCAAGGAACATAGAATATACTTTCAAAAAGTTTGATGGTGAAAGGAAAGTGAGCAATGGGATGACCGTTTGAAGAAGAAATGGGGTCAAGGAAGAATTGCACAGTCTAGAAGACACATGTAGTTCAAGTGAAAAAAAAGCCAGAGTGGGGTAGATTGAAAAAAAAAGCAGCAAAATAAGGGTTTAAGGAAATGAAGGTGGATGAGATTGAAAAAAACGCAGATGGAGTCATCAGGATTAGATGCACAGATCTGGGCATGCTTCACAGAGAGGAGAGGTTGAAGACAGGATTATAGGTGGGTGACTACAGACAGTGATTGTGAAAGGGGATGAGCAGAAGAGGAAGGGAATCTTTGACCACTGGCAAGGACAAAGGAGTGATCAGAGAAAAAGCAAGAGTTACACAAATTCACTTGTCATATAAACTGATACACTAACTGACAGACTTTGAGAAAAGTAGCCAAAAGTGTCACATGTAGCCAAGTAGGGGACAGATAGCTCATGAACAAAAACCTTGGAATTCCTTCTTCTATTAAAGCTGATAAATTTCCATGGGTCAATTTTGCAAGTAACTCAAAAATTTTAAGGTAAATGATAAATCCCCTTGTCTATAGGTAATAAATTTAACATCTGATGCAAATCAATTTTTCTTTCCAATGATGTCGATTTTTATTTAACCATGCTAATTCAGTTTAAAACCATTTGAAGCAGATGGAACTAGGAAGCCTACTTCTGTAAATCCTACTTACTCATTTACATATTGCTTTCATTCAACAAATGTTTATTGGGTGTCTAACATATACTTTGCTAGGTACTGGGGATATGGCAATAAACAAGAAAGACACCATCCTGGACTTCATACCTAAAGAAATAATACTAAAGAAGGGGGAGGGAGAAGCTGTATTTTGTCACATTGTTGACAATAAGAAAAAATAAAAATCTAACTAATAAATGATTATGGTATAACTGAAGAATTATTTAGTGTAACTGAAGAACTATTATGTAGCCATTAAAATTATTATGTATGAATATGGTACTTTTCCTCTCATTTTAAAGCAAAATACAACATTGTTATTAGAACTATGTAAAACTACATATACACCTTGGTAAAGTCTTATAGAAACGTAATTAGCATAGGTGTATTGGGAAAGAGAAGTTATTGGTTATTTTCCTTATGATGGAATATTATTTTATTTTAAAGTGTATTTTATTGATTATGCTATTACAGTTCTCCCATTTTTTTTCTCCCTTTTATCCCTCTCCACCTGGTACCCCTCCTCCAGCATTCTTTCCCCAATTTAGTTCATGTCCATGGGTTGTACATATTAGTTCTTTGGTTTCTCCATTTCCTATACTATTCTTAACCTCCCCCTGTCTATTTTGTACCTACCAATTATGCTTCTTATTCCCTGTACCTTTTCTCCCATACCCCTTCCACCTCCCTGCTAACCCGCCATGTGATCTCCATTTCTATGATTCTGTTCCTGTTCTAATTGCTTTGTTTTCTTTTTAGGTTCAGTTGTTGATAGTTGTGAGTTTGTTGTCATTTTACTGTTCATAGTTTTGAACTTCTTTTTCTTAGATAAGTCCCTTTAACATTCGATATAATAAGGGCTTGGTGATGATGCTTTAACTAGGCTTTATCTGGGAAGCACTTTATCTGCCCTTCCATTCTAAATGATAGCTTTGCTGGAAAGAATAATTTTGGATGTAGGCCCTTGCCTTTCATGACTTTGACTACTTCTTTCCAGCCCCTTCTTGCCTGTAAGGTTTCTTTTGAGAAATTAGCTGACAGTCTTATGGGAACTCCTTTGTTAGATAACTGTCTCCTTTTCTCTTGCTGCTTTTCAGATTCTCTCCTTTTCTTTAATCTTGAGTAATTTAATTATGATGTATATTGGTGTATTCCTCCTTGGATCCAACTTGTTTGGGAAACTCTGAGCCTCCTGGACTTGAACGTCTATTTCCTTCACCAAATTGGGGAAATTCTCCATTATTTTTTCCAATAAGTTTTCAACTTCTTGCTCTTCCTCTTCTTCTGGCAATCCTATGATTCACATGTTGGAACATTGAATGTTGTCCTGGAGGTTCCTAAGCCTCTCATTTTTTGAATTCTTGTTTCTTCATTCTGTTCCAATTGAATGTTTATTTCTTCCTTCTGTTCCAAATTGTTGATGTGAGTCCTGGTTTCCTTCCCCTCACTGTTGGTTCCATGTATATTTTTCTTTATTTAACTTTGTATAGCCTTCACTTTTTCCTTTATTTTGCATCCATACTCAATTTCTGTGAGCATCCTGATTACCAGTGTTTTGAACTCTCCGTCTGATAGGTTGGCTATCTCCTCATCGCTTAGTTCTTTTTCTGGAGTTTTGATCTTTCTTTCATTTGGGCTGTAATTCTTTGTCTTAGCATACCTGTTACATTGTAACAAGTGGAGACTTAGGTATCTATCAAGGCAGGGCAACCCACATTGCTGCATTGTGGTGCCCTATGTGGGAGAGGGGTCAGAGAGGGAACAATGGTACTTGCTCGGCTCTTGCCCCCCTTTCAGTCACTTGCCCTGCTTCCCACAAGTGAATTGCACCCCTTCAGGTGCTGTCCTGATGCTGATTCCAGAGTAGGTGGGCTTGTGCACATACCAGGACCCCTTGGGCCCCTCCAACAGACTCTCCTGAGAGACTGGGAGTTTCTTCTGCTACCACACTCCTCACAGGTTTTTACAGCCAGAGATTCTGAGGCTATTTTTTTTTTCAGCACTGGAACCCTGGGTTGTGTGATCTGCCTCACTCTTCCATAGTTCCTCTCAGTTCTTATCCACTGCAAATGTGGGACCACCTGGTTCGCCAGCTGCCTCCTCACAGCACGTCCTCTCCACCTGGCTGCCCATCTCCTACCCTCCTACCAGTCTGAATGAATGTTTCTTCTTTAACTCCTTGGTTGTCAGACTTCCATACAGTTCAATGTTCTGGTTGTTTTTGTTTTTAAATTGGCTGTTATCCTTCTTTTGGTTGTGTGAAGAGGCAAAGTGTACCTACCTATGCCTCCATATTAGCCAGAAGCCTCTCCCTAGTTATTTTACTTCTAATTCTTAGAGATTTTTGTAAATTTTTAAATAATCTAGGTTTTGAAATGTCTTATGCTAATCTTTAAAAAATATTTATTTTCAGAGAGAGGGGAAAGGAGGGAGAGAGAAGGAGAGAAACAACAATGTGCAAGAGATGTATCAATCAGTTGCCTCTCGTGTGCCCCCAACTGGGGACCTGGCCCACAACCTAGGCTTGTGCCCTGACTGGGAATTGAATCGGTGACCTTTCAGTTCGCAATCCAGCACTCAATCCACTGAGCGACACCAGCCAGGACATTATACTAATCTTAAAACATTAGCAAGTAGTGAGAAATTTTATTAGTACTGATTTATAAATATATCTATTCTTAACATTCGCAGTCACACTTGTTAAAGCAGTTGTTGGATTTTAAATCTTTTATTTAGCACACGGATGTCAAACTCATTTTCACCAGGGGCCACATCAGCTTCGAGGTTGCCTTCAAACGGCCGAATGTAATTTTAGGACTGTATAAATGTAACTACTCCTTAACTAGGGGCAAGGAGCTTGGCGCTGCCACCAGATAGAGAAACAAGGTGCCGGCCAAATAAAACAAGGTGGAAGGCTGGATTGAACCCGCAGGCCTTGTGTTTGCCACATGTGATTTAACTAGTAAAATTCTCAAGTTCCTGATTCCAGGTGAAATCTAACTCACGGTTATTGTACCAGATATTTATTGCCACAAAAATTCTGCCTAACAAGACACCCCAGAGGTCAGTGGATTAAAACAATAACCATTTATTATTTCCTACAAGTAGAGGTGTTGTCAGTTGGGCAGTTCTTTTGAAATTAGCTGGACTCGTTCGTTTTCTGAGTCAGGTGTGGGTGGGGTAAGTGGCTCTCCTATTTTTGGTTGGACCAGCTGTTTGTCATCAGGTCTAGAAGGCTTTGGTTCTTTCCCATGGTCTCTCAGATTCTTCCAGCAGGTCAGCCTGGGCATGTTCTCATGATGAAGCAGAAAATGTTTACTCATTTACCCATTTACTTAATGAGTCTCCTATGTGCCAGACACTAACAAGGAACTAGAGTTATAAAGTTAAATGGGAAGTTTCCTCCTCTATTGAGGAGCTTGCCATCTAATGAGACAAACAAGAAAGCCAGGAACTACAATGCTATACGGTTTTCAGTGCATTCTTGTGGCATGACAGACCCTATGGGTACAGTGGAGGACCTTCCAAATCGAAACAGGTAAGTAGGAAATGACATCTTAAGTGTTACAGAAGAGGTAACACCTTTACCCCCAGTGGATTTCCAAGGGGAGGTAATCCTTGAGTAAATTTTCAGAGAGAAAGTGATGGGAATTTTGTGCAGGGAACAGCAAAAGCTCAGTGAGACAGAACATGGCATTCTTGGTGAACTACAATATTTTGGTGGAGGGAAAGGGACATATGATGGAGTTGCATGAGAGAAAAATATTCAGGGAACTGTAGTAGTTAAGGTTCTTGTGATTGCAAATAGCAACTCCAGCTAGTTAAGCTAACTTTTCCAGAAGGATATTGGGGTATCTTACAGAATTCTGGGAATTGTAAAACCAGGAAATTCAGTAGCAGGAATCCATAAACCGTCCTCTTGGTGGCCTGTAAACAACTCCCATCTCTTTGCATCTCGATCCAAAATTTCTGTTTCCTAGGAGAGCAAGTCTGGCCATTTGGGTCAGATTTCTACTCTGATGTCACTCATGACTATACTGCAAGTTACGTGTGTGGATGTTTGCGACTATTCTGTCCCTGTGCTGGGGAGGGAGGTGTCACTGTGAGCTGTTGTGTCTGGGCTAAAAGATAACTGTCGTATTTTATTATTTAGTTGCCTTTTCCCATGTGTACAATGACAAAAATGTTGCCAGCCTATTTGATCCAGCCTTTAGTACAAAAGCCCCTGCACTTGCCCTCTTTCCAAGCTCAAATGTACATCCAGCTGGTGGAACATTGTTCCATTGTTCTCTTAGTCCTCACCTCTGAGTGTAAAATGCCCATTCTTCTTCCAGGTCTGAAACAGTCTCATCTAGATGTGGTTCCTCATGGTCTTGAAATCCAAGGACTAAATGGTAAGTGTAATTACTACCAGTATACTCTGTAAATAGTTGTTGGAGCCACAGATGGCAATGGTTGCTACAAAAAGAAAGGAAGGAAAAGACAACATTGTAATTTTTATTTATTTATTTTTAAAATATATTTTATTGATTATGCTATTACAGTTGTCCCATTTCTCCCCCATCATTCCCCTCCACCCTGCACATCCTCTACCACCCACATTCCCCCCCTTTAGTTCATGTCCATGTGTCATAAGTTCTTTAGCTTCTACATTTCCCACACTATTCTTGCCCTCCCCCTGTCTATTTTCTACCCACCGTCTATGCTATTTATTCTCTGTACCTTTCCCCCCTCTCTCCTCCCCCCACTTCCCTGTTGCTAACCCTCCATGTGATCTCCATTTCTGTGGTTCTGTTCCTGTTCTAGCTGTTTGCTTAGTTTGCTTTTGTTTTAGGTGTGGTTCTTAATAGCTGTGAGTTTGCTGTCTTTTCACTGTCATATTTTTATCTTCTTTTTCTTAGATAAGTCCCTTTAACGTTTCATAGAATAAGGGCTTGGTGATCATGAACTCCTTGAACTTGACCTTATCTGAGAAGCACTTTATCTTCCCTTCCATTCTAAATGACAGCTTTGCTGGATAGAGTAATTTTGGATGTAGGTCCCTGCCTTTCAAGACTTCAAATACTTCTTTCCAGCTCCTTCTTGCCTGTAAGGTCTCTTTTGAGAAATCAGCTGACAGTCTGATGGGAACTCCTTTGTAGGTGACTGTCCCCTTATCCCTCGCTGCTTCTACAATTCTCTCCTTCATTTGAATCTTGGCTAATGTAATTATGATGTGCCTTGGTGTGTTCCTCCTTGGGTCCAACTTCTTGGGGACTCTCTGAGCTTCCTGGACTTCCTGGAAGTCTATTTCCTTTGCCAGATTGGGGAAGTTCTCCTTTATTATTTGTTCAAATAAGTTTTCCACGTGTTGTTCTTCTTCCCCTTCTGGTACCCCTATAATTCGGATGTTGGTACGTTTAACGATGTCCCGGAGGTTCCTAAGCCTCTCCTCATTTTTTTGAATTCTTGTTTCTTCCTTGTTTTCTGTTTGGTTGTTAAATTCTTCCTTCTAGTCCACTCCATTGATTTGAGTCCCAGTTTTCCTCCCATCTCTATTGGTTCCCCATGCATCTTCCTTCATTTCATGTATTGTAGCCTGCATTTTTTCATCTAATTTGTGAACAAAATCAACCAATTCTATGAGCATCCTGATCACCAGGGCTTTGAACTGTGAATCTGATAGATTGGCTATCTCTTCCTCGCTTAGAGGAATTGTCTTCGGGGCTTTCATTTGTTCTCCAGTTTGAGCCATTTTTGGTGGTTTTTTTGTTTTGTTTTGTTTTGTTTTGGTTTGGTTTTGGTCTGGTCGAGGCTGTTACATAGTGAGGGGTGGAGCCTTAGGTGTTCCCCTGTGCGGGGCAGCCCAGTCCCTGAGTTGTGACGCTGTATGTGGGGGTGGGGTCTGAGAGGGAACAATGGCTCCTGCTCTGTTCTCTTCTGGATTCCAGTCCTTTCCGCCACTTCCCCTTCACCTGGATTGTCTGCGAGCAGGAATGTGGGACCACCTGGTCAGCCACCTGCCTTGTGCAGCCTCACTGGGTCTGCACAGGTGCCACCTTGTGCCTGGCGTCCGCCAGCTGCCGCCTGTGGGCCCAGAGTCTGCCAGCTGCCGCCTGTGCACCTGGGAACTGCCAGCCGCTGCTGCCTGTGTTCCTGGGTCCGCACCTCCACTTTTTCCTGCCATGACTCCGCCCCTCTTACTGGTCTGGATGAATGGTTGTTGGACTTCCGTACAGTTCAATTTTCTGTCAGTTCTGGTTGTTTTCTCATTCCTAAATATTTGTTGTCCTTAATTTTGGTTGTGAGAGGAGGCACAGTGTGTCCACCTATGCCTCCATCTTGGCTGGAAGTCCTATAATTTTTATTTTAAGAGGGAAAGAATATGGTAATTTTTCAGTCTTCAGCTATTCTCACAATATATGCACAGACTACTCATTCTTGCTACTGTAAATGAGCCTATAACTGATAAATATGACTACCTATTCCAACTTTCTTTGCTTGCAGCTAATATCACAGCTGACCAAGGACTTTGCCTACTAGGGTGATTTCAGCCTTTGTTTCTTGAGATCTAAGACCTTGGGGACATCAGTGTGAATTGCATCAAACTAAACAAAGGCAATGTGGCAGATTGGAGTAGGACTCTGAGGTTGAATGACATGACTGGGAACCAATCAATATTTGTTCAATAAATGGTCTCTATTTTACAGATGATGAAACTGAAGCACAAAGAATTTAGATTAAATCTTAAGTGACAGATTTAAAACCGTGCTGTCTGGCTCCAGGACAGTGCTTGTACAGAGTTATGTTATACTACATCTGCACTCTCAGTGTGGAGACTGAGTGTGGATGCTGGGCCTTCCATGCCCAGGACTTAGTCATGTTTTGGCTCTTCAACTTTAACTAGCCTTGTGACCAAGAACAAGTTACTTAATTTATTTGTTTCAGCATTTTTATCTATACAATGGAGGAACCATTTGAGCTAATTTGATAGATTTGTAAGATGTTGGCTATTATTAACTCAATAAAAACTTAGTGAGTACACTGTGGTAGGCACTGCATGTACAGTGGTATACAAGATAGACATAATTCCTGCACTCATGGATCTTTCAATAAAAAGGACCTGCACTGAGCCATAAAATGGAAATAGCAATGTGTGGTCTATCCATCTATCTCTCTCACCTTAGGTTATGAATACCAAGACTGATATATGGTAATGAAACAATGATTGTGAACATAAGAGGACAGATCAGGAAAGAAAACAAACCTGGAACAATCAAAAGTAAAGGGAGCAAGACAAGGAACAGGAGTGAAATCAGGAAAATTTCCAAGAAAAAGATTATCACCTAGTTTTCTAGGCATGTAAGTCTGAATTTTACAAGAAAAGTAGAGGGAATTGATCAAGAGATTCTTGTCATAGAACAGAAAGTTAGTAGGCGAAATGAGAAATGATCTGTGAGAGGCCTGTGGAGGTGAAGTGGTAGATATTCTCGATATACTGTAGAGAAGGGTGATTCTCGATATACATGATTAAAGGGAAGAAACATGGAAAGAAAATTATCCACATGTGCTGATTTGGAGAACAGCCACTCTATGTAGCATGAACCAAGAGATAAAATCAAATTTGTCTCTCAGTGGGGGAACATAAGCCTTTTTTCAGGCTATATTCCCCTGCTACCTGTCTTGTTTTCTTCACTATAAATGAGCACAGGGAAAAGAACAGGCTTTAGAGATTCTGCCCAAGCAATTCACAGACCATTTTCTTAGTAATCACTAGGTAGCTCTTTTTAATTTTTTTTCAGTAAAGTTCACAGGATTTAACCTTGGTTTTTGATAGCAAGTATTTTTAATATTTATCAAGGTACCAAAATATCTCTAAAGTTATCTTAGAATGTATGTAGAGAAAGAAAAGTGAATATATATGTATATATATATGAACATATAGATATTTCAATCCTTAGGGTGATGTAAATTCTGCAGATTTTCCTTATGAACATTATTTTGTAATTTGACCTAAATAATTGTCAGGGTTAAGACCAGCATTTGCCATAATAAGATAGTATATGGATTAATTGACCAATTTCAGTATTTTCAGCAGCACCTAATGGTAAGTGGCTTAATTCTGGCTAAATTACAGGCAAAGTGATTCACAAAAATTGTTCCCAAGTAAATCCCAGTTTACAGTGTTCATCATCAAACTTGTCATCTTTACTAAAACTAAAGGTAAGGTTATTGTTTAGATCAGAAATACCTATTTTTGTGATTTTTTTTTTGTTTGTTTAGGCTAAAGGGACATCTATAAGTACAAAGATAAATCCATCTTTCACACAGATACCTTTCTGTGTTTGCAGCTTCAATGTAAAGGATAACAAAGTTTATTTCAGTTTCTATGGTGCAATTATGTTGATTGTATTGGAAAAACATGAACCAATACATTTAAGATCTATAGCTAATTACAAAAAGTTAGTCATGTATATAACATTTTTGAGGATTTCAAATTCAAAAATAATATTTAGCTTCTGAATAATAAATATATACATTTATGCATATATCATAATAATACAGCAACAATATCTTATTGACTTACTGAGAGAAATATGATCATAAAATATGTCATCGCAGCCCAGAAACACAGCAACAAAAATTTAGGTCAAAATATCTAACAACATCAATCTATTAGCAATGATATTGTTATAAAATATTTATGACATTCTTTGATTTAAAAAAACCTGAGATTCATTCAGTATCCTTTTGGCATTTGAACTGACATCTCTTCATCTTCTATACAATTGCTGATTCAGAGAGTAAATGGTTAGATCTGTCAGGCAGCTTTATACTTTCACATTAAAATTCAATGTTCTTTAGACCCAAGTAGATAGATAAAAAATAGCACTTCTGATCGGGAAGGAAAAGTATAAATTATAAAGTAAGTGAAGGAGCCACTGGGCAATTGTTTGAAGAAAAAAAAAATATACCATGTACCACAATAAACTCCTGGTGGGTAAAGAGTTTAATGTAAAACTGAATCCATAAAATTATTATAAGAAAATATAGAGAAATACTTATACAATCTTGGGAGTAGGAATTATATTGCATGAAATGGAAAGTAAAAGGATGATTTTTAAAAAACATAAAAAACTAAAAAGTGATTTAAAAATCACCAAAAAATTAGATGGCAAATACCAAATTGAAAGGAAACAAAAATCTCCAAAAAGTTGAAGGGCAGTTGCAAAACTGGAATGGAAAAAGGGACAAAGGAGTAAGAAGTCTTACAAATCAGTTAGAAAAAGATAAATAGCTAAATAGAAAAATGGGCAAAGGACTTTTTCAGGTAAATCAAAAAAGGAATAAAAAAGACCAACAAGATAATTTTTTTCATTTTCACCAGTAATAAAAAATGCAAATTAAAACTATTAAAACACTACCTTTGCCTATCTAATTGGTAAGGATTATTTTAAAAGATAATAACCTGTATTAGAATACTACATCTGTTCCCCATTGCTCTTTGACAAAATATCTGAAAAGTACATACCTTTTAACCAGCCATTCCACTTCAAAATAATGCTAAGGAAATAATGATATGTGCCATACATAAGATGTTTACTGCAATTTCCTTCCTTGCTCACCCTCCTCTCTATCTTCCTTACATTTGATATTGATGAAAAAGGGAAAAGATTAAAATGTCCCCCCACAAGGAGACTGGTTAAATTAAGTATGGTAAATTCATTCAACAAAACATCCACAATATTTAACCAATAAAAATAACCAACCATAGTAAATGTATTTGAAAAGGTGTTCATAATATATTGTTAGTAAGGAAAATCAGAATACAGAGCAAAACGTACTGGGGGAGAGTCTTTTCTTTCTCTCTCTCTCACTCTTGCTCCCTCCCCACCTCCCACCACCACTACACACCTACACCCATATATATATATATATATATATATATATATATATATATATATGCGCTTACTGGAAAGGTATTGGAAAGACATAATTAACTGTGGGGAAGGGACATTACCAGATTGTTAAATGTTCTTCTCCTGTTATTATTTTCTAACGTCACTACAATGAACAGGAATAAATTTTTTGATATGTAAAACTATTTAAAAATTAAACATACAATGTTACTTAGTGGCTGCCTTTTCAAAATATATATGAATCATCAGTCAGTTGGTTACATATGCTTTAATTCCAACATCTTAATAATTGTGACATAAAATTGAGGGAAATTTTTTAAAAAGATTTTATTTATTTATTTTTAGACAGAGGGGAAAGGAGGGAGAAAGAGGGAAAGAAACATTAAAGTGTAGTTGACTCTTGCACGCCCCCTACTGGGGACCTGGCCTGCAACCCAGGCATGTGCCCTGACTGGGAATCGAACCAAAGTGGATTGGTGTGACTCAATCCACTGAGCCACATGAGCCAGGGTGAAAATTGTTTTTGAATCCTAAAATGCTATAGAAGTGGCAGATCACTTTTCATTTCGTAAGTTATTTATAACCACTATTTTTGTTGTTACTATAGCAATGTTTTATACACATAATGGCTGAGGTTAGGAATTTGTGTCCTGAAAAACATATCAGAATAACAGATCTGAAGTAAATAATGATTTTCTCCTTTAACAAAGATGTGGGAAGAAATAGAAGGTAAGAGGCTCTGTGCTGTCATGGGGATGACTAAATTTTCAATGGTACAAACCAACCACATTCCAGCTTCAAGGTCAGTGACTCACTAGCCCATAGGGAAGTCAAAATAACTGAAGTGCATACATACTATCTGTGCAAAGTGATTTTCATTACCCAGAGAACTGCTGTAAACTATTATTCAGGGAAATTAAAGAAAAACAATCTAAATTAGTATTTTTAAATTATAATTGGGCAGTATTTTAAGATTCATAAGAAGAAAAATTCTTATCTAGGTCACTCCAGAACTGTTATGTACAGTTTAAGAATAGACACAGATACTAATTAAAATCATTAAAGTAAAAATTGCAAAAACACTTCTATTAGTACTTCATTTACTTTTTAAGTATTTCTTAAAATAATCTCCAAGGTAGTCTTGTAATTTGTTAATTTTAAGCATCTATGTTAAACTCTGGGGCCAAGCAAAGGATCCTACAGTCTAGTGGAGAAGCCAAAATAGCCATTCATCAATTCATTCATTCATTCAGTAAAATGTATTTAGAACTTACATGTCCCTAGCAATGTGCAGGACATTAAGCATTAAAGAATACTTAAAACATGCCTCCTACCCTCAAAAGCTCACATTTAGAAGGAGAGTTAGATTTGTAAATAAATCTGTTATCAAGCCAATTTCAGCAATTGCCAGACCCACTGCTCCCTAGAAGAACTCTGGCTGTAGCCTCTGAAGAATGAATAGCCCTGGGTGATCATGTTCAGCACAGACTAATCAACTCACTTCCTTTTGTCACCTGCTCTCCCTGCCTTAGTTAGGAAAAAAGTGCTGGGCCAAAAAGTTCCTCCCAGAGAGGGCCAGCATAGTAATCAGATTTTTTTTAGTTCCAACATGAGATACAGAGAGTGATTTAGTAGTTGATCGTAGGAGCTGAAGTTGAAGCTGAAAGGATTCATAGAGAGAGACCACTATAAGCCTTCAGTAGATCAAAGTTATGAAAAAAGAGAAGCTTTGCAGTAAATAATACAGAGGAGATGCAAAGGGAGTTAATGGTAGCAGCAGAAGAGGGAGGAAAAACAGACAGAATTGTGGTTACCTCCATGGTGAAGGATTAATGAACTATAGCTGAAGAAGGACCAGTTCTATGACCCAGGTTTTAGGGCTGTCTTGTTCCCTGGAAGCTTATTTAATGTAAGACAACCCTTAGCATATGGCATTAAGGAAGAAAAATAGGATTCAAAATTTCATAGAGACTTCTGGTTTGGCTATGACAGAATAATGCATTTACCTTCCCACAATAAACAACAAAACTGGATGAAATAAATGAAGCAACTGTTTTCAGACATTAGACAGTACTGTAATCCTTGAGACAAGGGGAACAAAGGAGGTGTTAATTACAGAGCAATAGCAAAGAAAATGTTACACATCTATTTAGGAATAGTTTGCATCTTAATATTCACTTTATTTCTAGAATCATCCATATATAATACGGAAGCTCTCACATGTAATCCAACACTAACGTACTATGATAGTGTATCAGTGTAATATACAAGGTCTGTCTGGAAAAAGTCCAGCCATTGTTAATATAACGAGAACAGTTTGAGTGTCATCAATGTAACCTGGAAGCCAAAGAGAGTGGACTGGAATGAGTGTGCATGAACAATGATGACTTCACTGTACTAGTCAGTGGGCAGTAAACGCCACTGAGTAAGCATGTGGCCATTACTTTCAAAAGGACTTAGTGAGTAGAGCAACGAATCTGCATTAAATTTTGCATTAAGCTTGAACATTCCTCTGCAGAAACTATTTGGATGATTCAGAAGGCTGCAGCTATGGGCAACTGGTGCCTGGCAGCTTCATCATGACAACGCGCCTGCTTGTGCATCAAGTCTTGAGCATAGGTTTTGGCACATATATGAGTATATATGTATATACACGCACAACAGAATATTATTCAGCCATTAAAAAAACAATGAAATCCTACCATTTGCAACAACTTTGAAGATATTACGCTAAGTGAAATAAGCCAAAGACAAATACCATATGATTGTACTTATATATGGAATCAAAACAAACCAAACCAAAACCAACAAAAAAATGCCACCAAATCACAGGAAAAGATACCAGATTTGTGATTGTCAGAGGCAGGGGTTAGTGGAAGAGGGAATTAGAGGAAGATGGTCAAAAGGTACAAACTTCTAGTTATAAGATAAATAAGTACTAAGGATGTAATATATAGCATGATGACTATAGCTAACACTGTTGCATGATATACAGGAAAGTTGTTAAGAGAATAGATCCTAAGAATTCTCATCATAAAAACAAATTGTTTTTTTAAAAATTGTACCTATATGAGATGATGAATGTTAACTAAACCTACTGTGGCAATCACTTCACAATGCACATAAATAAATCATCATGCTACACACTTTAAACTTATATAGTGATGTATGCCAATTATTTTTCTTTTTTAAAACAATTTTTAAGAGTTTATTTATTTTTAGAGAGAGAGAAAGGGAAGGAGAAAGAGAAGGAGAGAAACATCAATCAGTTGCCTCTCAAGCACCCCCTACTGGGGACCTGGCCCACAACCCAGGCATGTGTCCTCGCTGGGAATCAAAACAGTGACCTTTTAGTTTTCAAGGTGGCACTCAATCCACTGAGCCACACCAGCCAGGTCATCAATTATTTTTCAATGAAACCGGGGGAAAAAGATACAGGCTGAGATTCTGTAGCATAGAATCACCTCTAACAGGTTGGAGGTGAGTGCTCCAATCTACTGAGGGTGTGGGTGTATGCTCCATGAAGTTGTTCAGGGTCACAAAGTCCTTCAGTGTTTTTGCTCTACTGTCTCCTAGGGTATTGTTCTCACTTACATGTCCTAATTGGGTTTGAATTCCAGCCAATGGGGAAGGAGAAAGAGAGGCACTCAAGGGCAAGCAGTTTCCTTTTAAATAAATAATGTTGTAGTTGCAGATCTCATGGTGTAATGGTAAGAACTTAGTTTCATGGTTGCACTTGATGGCAAGGGAAGCTGGTAACAGACAGCCTGGGAAGCCATGTACTCAGTTAAAACTCAATTATTACAGAAGAAAGGGATTTGGGACAAATGACATGTAGGCATACACAAGGCATAGGTATAATTTGGTTTAGTTTTTGGGGGAAGAATTTTATCAATATGCATTAAGAACCAGGGCAACATACCTGGGCTTTGGCTTAAGAGAAATTTATCCTAAAAAAATAAATGTGTGCATGAAGATTTAGTTGTAGGAATAGTCATTGTAGAGTAATGTTAATAGTAGAAAAACTGAGAACCATTTAACTATCTCATTGTTTACTATGGAGGAATGCTTTATGTGTCCCTGAGTACAGAGGGATAATATCACCATAGTGGCTGGGCCAAGAACCATAATATTTATAGGTCACCATTCCATTCTTTATCTGTGGCCATCAGACTTTGAGTGCCTACTCTGTGCCTCACCCTGCTCTAGAATTTTTACATGCTTGATTTTATTTAATCAACCCTGCAAAGCAGGTGTTAATTTATTAATAAATGGAGGTTCAAAGAGCTTAAGGAATTTGTTTAAGGTCAAACAGCAAATAAATGATGTGGTTAGATTGTAATTCAGTTCTGTCCAGTTCTCCCCACTCTGCTTCATGCATTTTTCTCATCTGATTTGCCCAGCAGGATTGCTGAGTGGAGCACATCGCTAAGGAAAGTGCAATGTGTACATCATAGGGTGACTCTGGAGGAACAACTGTCTCACAGGACAGGTTTGTGGAGACAGAATGCCTAACCCTAAGCATTCATCAGGATGTTTATATTTACAAGTAGTAGGTATAATCTTGAACTATTTTAAGTAGAAAAGGGGAAATTGTAAGAAAGTAGGGGTGTTTCACTGAGCCAAGGGCAAGGATGTAAGTAACCAGGCATCAGAAGAACTAGAATTGGAACAAGGTCAACAGAATTCAGAGAAATCACTACAAGGGGAGTGGGAACCTCCCAAAAACAAGAATTATCTTCTGGAGGGTGAGCCTCTTGTAGCACAGGCTTCCCCCATTAATGACTGTTCTAGGAACCCATCTGTATCAGTGTACCAGCTGGCATTATCATGAGAGGCTGAGTTTGGCTTCAGTGAATTTTTTGTAGACTCAACAAAATTTGCCCATTTCATGATGGGTGATTTATGAGTGCACCTGCCCACACTGTGCTGAGTGTCCAGCAGTTTTTGACAAACAGCATGACCCCCATGCTCCACCCTCCTTATTCACCCAATACCCGCCTGAGCATCTTCTTTTTGTTTCTCCAGATGAAAAATGTCCTCAAAGGAAAATGTTTTGTCAATGTGGAAGAGGTGAAACAAAAAATAGCAAAAGCACAAAAGGGCATCAAAATAGACAAGTTCAAAAACTGTTTTGAGCAGTGGAAAAAGGTCTCAATAGGTGTATTGCATCAAATAGAGAGTACTTTGGGGGCTGGAAGGTGGTGGCATGGGAGAATATATTGCGTACCACCTCCCAGAACCAGACTGGAAATAAAATTAAAGAGGAGAACAATCACCTGAGTTAAACCAAAGGCTACTGGAAAAAGACTTTTCGCCAAAGATGGCAAAAACAAAACAAAACAAAACAAAACCCCACTGATGGACTGGTGGGAAGTACAGGGACATCTTAAAGGGGCCAACTCCCACACACAGGCAGCGGGCAGAGGTGGCAGGGTGATGGACAGGGGTGGTGAGACAGTGGTCCAAGGCAGCAGTATGGCTGTGGGAGCTACCCCTTGAGAAGAGTGAAGCCAGGACAACAGACCATGCTCCCAAGCACAGAAAGCCAGTGCCAAGATCAGCCCACAATGTACTATCCACCAGCAAAAGGCTGCCAGGGCTCTCTGTGCTGAGGAGAGATGAAAACTGCTGGAGAAAAACCCACCATCTTTTATTTTCCTTAAAGAGGCAACGCACAGGTTTGTGTTTGTTGTTAGTTACCTTGGGCCCCAGCAAAGGGAGGGTGGTACTGACTGGAGTTGTGCAAGGAGAGGCATGACTGGGAGCCAACCTCTGGGGGAGAGAGATGGGGGAGCAACTGTGGGATTTGGGGGGCCAAGATATACCTGGACTCCACAGCAGCCATCATTCTTGAAAAGAGCTAGCCCCTCCTAGGGGAAAATCAATTACCTTACCTTGTGGTATACTGCTCCCACCACCCTCTGAAATCATACTCACTACACCCTCTGAAATCCTGTTCATTCCACCCTGCACTGAAACTTTTTCAGTTTCACTCTGTCTTGGTATTTTGTGGATTTTTTTTCTTTTCTCCCATCCTGCACCTTAACCCTTGCTGAGGAGACACCAACATAAACAGAGTCAGGGATTGTCACAGATTGGCTGTAGAGCACGGCCAATCCATACACTTTTCTGGGAAATAGACTGGTGCTTCTCCCTCAAGGGAGAACCACAGACACACCCTACCAGCATCTGGCAGACCCAAAATCTGGGCTCTGGAGGCCTACTAGGGGCCCCGCTCTGCTGAGTACAAGAAAATAATCCTGGACAGACTCAGACTAGTGGCCTGGGGAAGAGGAAACACACCCACCATCTTCCCTGAAGTCTGAAAGTCATCTGCCACTGGAGATCTAGGAATCACAGCCCCCATTTCTGCCAGAAGCCCTCTCAGACATAGTTGGGTCAGCAACTAGTCTAAGCTTGACAGCAAGCCAGCAGGCAGAGACAGGCAGAGGTGGATCCTGTGGTGACTTGCTATGTTTGCTGACACAACCATAGACCCAGTGCTGATAAAAGCCAGCTTTGCAGAGCCACTTGGCCCACTCTGGGAGCAGCTATGCCCAGAGGAATGAGCCAGAGGAAAGTATGGATCACTTGTAGCATTGAAAAGGCTGTCGAGGGCCAGATGTGAACAGCACCTGACATTGGCTTACACCAGATTCAGACATCAGAGTGGTAGCCAAAGGGAAAAACTAGCAGGCAAACACTAAATTCTGCTGAGACAAATCCACTTGGTTCTTTTTTCATTATAGTTTATTTTTCACAGACTTTTTATTATCTATTTTTTCTTTTTCTTTTATTTTTGGTGCTCTAATTTTTCTTTCATATCTCATATTTTACTCTTATCATTGATTATGCTGTTATTCCCTCTCCCCTTTTATTATTTTTGTTACTTTTTCTGTGTTCCTTTTCCCCATTTACCTCTTTCAGTTCATGACTAGTATTAGTTCTCTTCCCCTTTATCATCTCATAATCACTTTTCTTCCCTTTGGTCCTCTCATATTCCTTTTCCTTTTGCCCTTTCTCTATTATTCCATTTCTCTTTCTGCTTTTATTATTCTTTACTTTCTTGTCATTGATATTGCTGTTGTGGTTGGGGGATTGTTGCTTGTTTTTGTGTTGTTTTGCTTTGTTCTGCCAGCACCTGTACAACAGTATACAAGACATGGTGGGGACTGAGCCTCTTGGTCAGCCAAAGCAAGGGAGTTCCCACCAACAAACAGCCAATAATAATCAAGACCCAAATATATCAGAGGTGTTCATATAACTCAAACAAAGGACATTTCTAGAACATACAGATCAGGAGATTGAGGAGTCTGCACCACAGGGTCCCACTGGACTCCTAATACATAAGGCCACTCCATAAGACAGAGAGTCAAAGCAGATGTATCTAATGCATAGAAACAAGCACAAAAAGACAACTAAAATGGGGAAACAAAGAACCCTCATATGAAAGAAAAGGTGAAATCTCCAGAAAAAAAAAAAGCTAAGTGAAATCCAGGCAATTTATCAGACATAGAGTTCAAAGTAATGGTTATAAGGATGCTCAAGAAACTCAATGAGAACTACAAGGAACTTAGTGGGAACTACATCAGCATAAAAAAAGACAAAGAAACCTTGAATAAGAACCGATTGAAAATGAAGAATGTATTACTTGAAATGAAGAATACACTAGAATGAATCAAAAGCAGGCTAGATAAAGCAGAGGATCAAATCAGCGAGTTGGAAGACAAGGTAGAAAAAAAAAAAACCCAGTCAAAGCAACAAAATGAAAAAAGACTCAAGAAGAATGAGGATAGTTTAATGAGGCCCACACCAAGACACATTACAATTAAATTGGGAAAATTTAAAGACAAAGAAAGAATCTTAAAGGCAGCAAGAGAGAAACAGCTTGTTACCTACAAAAGAGGTCCAATAAGGCTATCAGCTGATTTCTCAACAGACACTACAAGCCAGAATGGAATGGCATGAAATATTCCAAGTAATGAAAAGCAAGGACCTGCAAATAAGGATATTCTATCAAGCAAGGCTCTCATTCAAAATAGAAGGCAAAATAAAGAGTTTCCCAAATTAAAAAGCTAAAGGAATACATTTCCACCAAACCCGCATTGCAAAAGATGCTAAAGGGACTGTGTTAAGAAATAGAGAAAGAAAGAGGAACACAGGTACAAAGAGAAAAAATGACAATGAATAAGTACCTATCAATAATAACCTTAAATGTAAATGGATTAATTGCTCCAATAACCTTCAATGTAAATAGATTAATTATGCTGTGTAAAAGGCATAAGGCAGCTGAATGGATAAGAAAATGCAACCCACAAATACGCTGTCTACAAGAAACCCACCTCAACAAAAGATTTACACAGGCTAAAAGTGAAGGGATGGAAAAAAGTATTCCATGCAAATGAATATAAAAAAAAAAACTGGGGTAGCAATACTTACATCAGACAAAATAGACTTCAAAACAAAAGCCATAACAAGAGATAGAGAAGGTCACTGCCTAATATTTAAGGTGGCAATCCAACAAGATGATATAACCATTGTAAACATATATGCACCCAATATAGGAGCACCTAAATATATAAAGAAAATCTTGGAGAACTTTAAAAAAGAGACCAACAGCAATACAGTCATTGCAGGGGGTTTTAATACCCAGATGTCAACAATGGGTGGATCTTCCAGACAAAAATTCAACAAGGACACAGTGGCATTAACACATTACATCAAATGGACTTAATTGATATTTACAGAATATTTCACCTGAAAGAAGCAAAATATACATTTTTTCTCAAATGCACATAGATCATTTTCAAAATGGACCACATGGCAGGACACAAAATAAGCTTTAACAAATTCAAGAAAATCATATCAAGCATCTTCTTGGATCACAATAGCTTGAAACTGGAAATCAACCTCAAGAAAAAAACTCAAAAACATTCAAATACATGGACGCTGAATAGCATGTTATTAAACAATGAATGGGTTAACAATGAGATCAAGGAAGAAATCAAAAAGTACCTGAAAACAAATGAAAATGAACACATAGCATTCCAAAAACTATAAGACACAGCAAAGGCAGTCCTGAGAGGGAAGTTCATAGCAACACAGACCTACCTAAAAAATACAGAAAATTTTCAGATACATGACCTAATGCTGTATCTACAATAACCAGAGGAACAACAACAAACAAAGTCCAGAGGGAGTAGAAGGAAGGAAATAATCAAGATCAGAGTAGCATTAAATGATAAAGAGACTAATAAAAAACAATTAAAAGGATCAATGAATCCAGCAGCTGGTTCTTTGAAAAGATCGATAAAATGACAAACCCTTAACCAGACTTATCAAGAAAAATGAGAGGACCCAAAGAAATAAAATCAGAAATGAAAGAGGAGAAGTAACAAGAAGTACAAAGGACTGTAAGAAATTACTACAAACAACTATATGCCAAGAAATTGGACAACCTGGGGGAAATGGATAAATTTCTAGAAACACATACTCTTCCAAAAATGAAACTAGAAGAAGCAGAAAATCTGAATAGACTGATAACAAGTAGCAAAATTGAAACAGTAAAAACAAAACAAAAGTACCGGCATGCAAAAGTCCTGGACCAGAGGGCTTCACAGGTAAATTTTACTAAACATTCAAAGAAGAACTAACAACTATCTTTCTCAAACTATTCAAAAAAATTCAAGAACAGGGAAGACTCCCAAACTCATTTTACAAGGCTAGTATTACCCTAATCCCCAAACCAGATAAAGGCACAAGAAAGAAATACAGGCCAATCTCTCTAATGAACATAGATGCTAAAATCCTCAACAAAATACTAGCAAACCAGATCCAACAATACATATAAAAGATCTACACCATGATCAAGAGGGAGTTATTCCAGGGATGCAAGGATGGTACAATATTTGCAAATCAATAAGTGTGATGCATCACATAAACAAAATGAAAAACAAAAATTACATGATCATATCAACATATGCAGAAAAAGCATTTGATAAAATCCAGCACTCATTTATGATGAAAACATTCAGCAAAGTGGGAGTAGAGGGAGCACTCATCAACATAATAAAGGCCATATTGAAAAACCTATTACTAACATCATACCCAATGGGCAACAACTAAAAGCATTTCTTTTAAGATCAGGAACAAGACAAAGGTGTCCACTTTCACCACTCTTATTCAACATAGTACTGAGAGGCCTAGCCACAGCGATCAGACAAGAAGAAGAAATAAAAGGCATCCAAATTGGAAAGGAGGAAGTAAAACTGCCATTATTTACAGGCAACAAGATAGTGTATATGGAAAACCCTACAGGCTCCACCAAAAATTACTCGACCTAATAAGTGAATTAGGCAAAATACTGGGATACAAAGTCAATATTCAGAAATTGATGGCACTTTTGTACAGCAACGATGGCTTAGTTTCTCATAAAGAGAAACTAAGAAAAAAATCCCATTTTTCTAACAACAAAAAAAATTACCTAGAATAAATTTAAAGAAGGAGGTAAAAGACCTGTAGTTGGAAAACTATAGATCATTGTAGAAAGAAACTGAGGAAGATACAAATAAATGGAAACACATACTCTGTTCATGGAGTAGAAGAATTAACCTCATTAAAATGTCCATACTACCCAAAGCAATCTATAGATTCAATGAAATTCCTATTAAAATATCAATGTCATATTTCACAGATCTAGTACAAATATTTCAAAATTTATATGGAACCAAAAAGACTCTGAGTAGCCTCGGCAATCTTGAGAAAGAAGAACAAAGTTGGAGGAATCACAATACCTGACACCAAACTATAATACAAGGCCACTGGAATCAAAACAGTCTGGTACTGGCATAAGAACTCACACATAGATCAATGAAACAGAGCAGAGAGCCTAGAAATAAACTCTTGTCTTTATGGTCAATTAATATTTGACAAAGGGGGGATGAGTATATGACTGATATCAATAAATGGTGTTGGGAGAAGTGGACTGGTACATGCAAAAAAATGAAACCAAATCACCAACTTACACCAGAATAAACTCAAAATAGATAAAAGACTTGCCTGTATTTTTCGGACTATAAGATGCATCCCCCAAATTTGAGGGGGCAATGGGGGTGCATCTTATAGTCTAAATGTAGCTTTACATTTACATTGGTGAAATATTATGTTATTTATGTTATTAAATATTTTAGCACATTTTTTGCTTCAAAAATTTTTTTCCTATTTTCCTCCTCTAAAACCTAGGTGTGTCATATGGTCCGAAAAATACGGTAAATATAAGTCATGCCGCCATAAAATTCTAGAGGAAAACATAGGCAGTAAAATTTCAGATATCTCGCACAGCAATATTTTTGTCAATATATCTTCTAGGGCAAGGAAAAAATAAGCAAATGGGACTACATCAAATTAAAAAACTTCTGCACAGCTAAAGAAACCAGCATCAAAACAAAAAGGGAACCAGTTGTATGGGAGAACATATTTGCCAATTATACATCAGACAAGGGTTTAATCTGTAAAATATATAAAGAACTATTAAGACTCAACACCAGAAAGGCAAACAATCCAATTAAAAAAATAGGCAAAAGACCTGAATGGACACTTCTCCAAGGAGGACATACAGATGGTCCACGTGAAAAGATGCTGAACATCACTATCCATGAGAGAGATGCAAATTAAAGCCACAATGAGATATTACCTCACACCTGCCAAAATGGCTATCATTAATAAATCTCAAAACAAGTGCTGGTGAGGATGTGGAGAAAAGGGCACCCTAGTACACTGTTGGGGGAAATGCAGACTGGTGCAGACACTGTGGAAAACAGTATGGAGTTTCTTCAAAAATTAATAACAGAACTGCCTTTTGACTCAGTTATTCCACTGCTGGAAATATACTCTAAGAATCTCAAAACACCAATTCAAAAGAATTTATGTACCATTATATTCATAGCAGTGCTATTCGCAATAGCCAAGATTTGGAAACAGACTAAGTGCCCATCAGTGGATAAGTGAATAAAAAAAAACTGTAGTACATACACACAATGGAATACTATGCAGCAGAAAAAAGAAAGAATTCCTGCCATTTGTGACAGCATGGATGGAACTGGAGACTATTATGCTAAGTGAAATAAGTCTGTCAGTGAAAGACAAATATCATATATCTCAATTGTAAGAGGAATATAATGAACAAAATAAACTAATGAGCAAAATAGAACGAGAGGCATGGAATCATGGAACAGACTGACAGCCATAAGAGGAGGGGGGAGGTTGACACTGTTTGAAAGTAAGTGAAGGGATCAGTCCAAGAACATACATGAAGGACCCATGGAAATGGACAATGGTGTGAGGGTTGAGTATGGAAGTGGGAGTGGGCTGGGTAGAGGGGCGCAAAGAGGGAAAAATGGGACAGCAGTAATAGCATAAACAAAAAAAACATTAAAAAAATAAAAGTGATTGTGGAAACAAAACCTTCATGATTCTTAGCTCTAATTAAAAAAAAAGAGTATTTTGGAGGTGTCTGAAGTTTAAACATGTACAAATAAATACACAATTTTTGATAAATAAATTCCATTTTGGGGGGCCCCCTTATATTTCTCACTTCATTGTTTTCCTCAGCGTCTGGCTTTCTCAGTTATTCAAGCCATATGGCAGATGGCAGACAGCAGTCACAGTTCCCAAATTTAGTTTTACAGATCCAGCCACATGGAAAGACTTATTCTTTCCCTCTCATCCTCATTCCAAATTCCCTGGAAGGGAATTGGCACAGTTTGAGTCAATGGCATTTCTCCAGTCCAATCACTGTGGCCAAGGGCTAGGCGATGTACACAATTCTACCACAGGTGAAGAACTGGTTAAAGGGCTCATTGTAAGCCGCCAAGATGTTCCAGAACGTTCCCTGGCTGGTATGGTTCAGTTAGTTGGAGCATCATCCTGTATGCCAAAATGTTGTGGATTCCATCTCCAGTTAGGGCACATACCTAGGTTTTGGGTTCAATTTCCATTCAGGTGTTTATGGGAGGCAACAAATTGATGTTTCTCTCTCACATCAATTTTTCTCTCTCCCTCCCCCTTCCTCTCTAAAATTAATAAACATATTTTTAAAAGGGTGTTCCAGAATGTGTCCACTACACATGGATAGTGCTATACAGACAGATCTTATGGCTGCTGGCAGGAAGGACTCTCCTCCCTTGGAGAAGGCATATGAGCTGAGGGCAGCCAGGCATGTGATTGTCTGCAGTTATGCACATACCTTGTTGAAATATCTCTTGACCTTGTTGGAGGTCAGACTAAAAGAGAGTTGAAAGGGATATTGTTTTTTTGTTTTGTTTTGTGTTTTTGGTGTTTTTGTCTGTGACTAAATTACCTAGAAAAATAAGCAGTTATCTTTGTCTACAAGTGACAGTGACAAGTTTGGTCAAAAGGATTGATATTACCACTTAAATATGTTGCCCAACTCATTTGATGATAACTAGTTTAATGATTTTTTAAATTTATTTGTTTTTAGACAGAGGGGAAGGGAAGGAGGAGAGGGAGAGAAACATCAATGTGTGGTTGCTTTTCAAGCGCCCCCTACTGCAACCCAGGCATGTGCCCTGACTGGGAATCCAACCTGTGACCCTTCGGTTTGCAGGCCGGTGCTCAATCCACTGGGCACTCAATCCACTGAGCCACACCAGCCAGGGCTGGTGGTAACAAGTTTAAATGCTTGTAAATGGGCTGATTAAAATAATCTAGTCACTAAAAAATACAGAAGTATATTCTGGTATTTTTAGTACCACTTATAGAGAAGTAGTTAGGGTTTGTTTGTTTGTTTGTTGTTTTCCCCAGAAACATCCGGTATTCTTACAATGTGCATTAGTCAAAAATAGCACTGGAAGAAAGAGAAAGAAGAGACTCAGGCAGGGGAAAGACTGGGATAGCATTTCTGGCATATTGAAGAAAAAGTCCTTTTTTTTGTTTTGTTTTTGTTTGTTTTTTTTAGAAAAATTCCTTTTTAAAAAAATCCCAAAAGTCATGGATTTGGAGAATATACACAATTCATTTTGAAAACTACACCACCAATAAATGGGTTGTGTGGCCTAAATGGGTATGGACACAAGAGGTAAAACCCTGTAACACAGGAAGTCATTGTAACCTAGAAAGAGATTTAGTATAAGTTACATGACAGCCATTTTCTATCAAATGAAGACAAAGAATTTTCAAGCTAGGCTCCAATTTGAAAGTCATTCTTTTTATATACAGAGTTTAAAAGACATTCACCTCTTCTTGCTGCGGGAAGAACACTTTGGAAAAAAATAGTGGCCACATCCCAAGAACTGGCAGAAGGCATTTTGCAGAGAGACCTGAATCCTACTTAGCAATACCACTGATAAGAATTTGATACATAAACATTTTGGTTTCATTTTAAATGTCTCTTCTTCCTTTTAGAAAGGAAAGAAGGGAAGCTTTCTTCCTTTAGAAAGAAAGGAAGCCTTTTCTAATCTCCTTATACTAGGTTAAAAGCTCCTGCTCTGAATTTCCACAGGATTGCAGAGAGCAGGGGACATACTTATACAAGTACATTAAAATTTATCTGAAATCCAAATTTAACTGAGTATTCTGCATTTAATCTGACAACTGTACCTATAGTTCACCTTTTCTTTTGTAAGCACTTACTGCAATCCATTGGGACTGCTCATTAAAGAGAGTAAGCTCTGGAAGAGCAGGACTATTTTTATCTGGTTTGCTTTGCATCACTAGGGCCAAGCATGGTGCCGGTCATGTAACAGGCATTTCATTAAGATACGTCGAATGAAAGAAAAAGTTATTGCAAATGAACACAAACTACAGAGGAAGCATTTTGTAGATGTTTATAAAGATTCAGATTCAACAAGGTACACTCGTAAGGTGAAACATCTTGAGATAAAAACAGAATTGATTACACAAAAGAGGATTAATTGAATCTGGATTTGATTAATGCAAGAAAAGAAGATATCATATTAGACTAGACTAGAAATAAGTCCCTAGCTATACTGGCTATTCATTGAGGAGAAACATAAATCCCTCCACTGAATATTAATTATGGTTTGTTAATATATTCCGGAATTTTGCTGAAATTATCTAGTGAACTGTTTATAGTTGTCACTCCATCAGGGGGACTCAGCCTTTTTTCAGCTATTTCCAGTCGTTATTATAAAAGGCCCTCCTGGTATTGTGATACATGAGCAGAGGAGGATGAGTCAGACACACCTAAATGACTCTTGTGGGAGGGATTCTGCACCCTAGAGTAAGAAGACCCAAGGGAGCAGCTGACATTAAGCCTCTTTATTTCAGTGTGGTGTGTTGCACATTTCACTTGCGAGAGGAGGGTGCCAGATTATTTCTCAGCTTTCTGGGTATACAATGAAGCCAAATGAATCGCTTCTGATTTCTAAAAGATTTTTAAGGTATATTTACATATCACATAATTCCAAGTACTCAAACATTGTTTATGCTGTTTATTCTCCCTAAGCAGAACTTTCCTTTCATCCATGGTAAAATTAACTCTCTGGCTACTGCACGCCTGCATCTCCCAGCTGACCCACTTTTAAATACACATCCCTTGGATGCCCACACTCGTACTGCATTTCCTTAATCCATTCACGGTCCCACTACTTCATGCCCTCTCCTCTCCTCAGACCTTCAGGACCTCCTCCCACCCTTGTTTGCAGTGGATGACCTTACTTTCTATTTCATTGTAAAAGTAGAAGCCATGAGAAAATTGGCACAAAATGGAAAACCCACAAAGTTTTTTGGGGGCCTGAATTTTGGACCTCTTCATTCATTTCCCCTCCATGCCAACTCTTACCAGACTCCTGGCCATTTTGGCTCTGATCTGTTGGGCCAAAGTTATTTTGATATAGGAATAGAGATGAAAAGTAATAGATAACTAATAATTAAAATAATGATGTATTTGTAGATTATTGCAAACAGCTGATGTGCTCCCCATGCTTACATAGAAAATTTTCTAAGTGTTTGCAGGCAACAAGATGGATAGTGCTTTCATTAAGAAGTATGGCAGAGCCCTGGCCAGGTGGGTGCCTCAGTTGGTTGGAGCATTGCCCCATACACAAAGACGGTTGTGTGTTCAGTCCCCAGTCTGGGCATGTACAGTAGGCAACCAATCAATGTTTCTCTCTCACATTGATGTTTCTCTTTCTCTCCCTCCCTCTCTCTCTGAAATCAGTAAACATATCCTCTGGTGAGGATTTTTTTTTTTGGCAGAAAAATTATTAAGTACTTTTATTAAAAGTATGGCAGAATTATTACTCTCATCCACCTCAATCCTGAAGAGCCTCAGAGTTCTGGCTAAAGAGGTTCCAGGAAGTCAACCCAAATGCCATCCTAGGACCATCAGATGGCCTCCGTTCACTATAAGACACTCGATGTACATGTATATAGTGGCTTCCACTTTTAGTTGTTGTTCTTTTCCACAATAAGAAATATATTTGACATGGAGACACAGTACACACACATATACACAGTGACTGATGACTGAAACAAAAGTTTCACTAGATAGTACTTATCTTTACAATGTAAAATGCACTCACATTTTCTGATTTATTTTTTTCAAATGCTGCCTGTGATATAATAAATATATTTCATTACTACTAATGAGTCAAAGCCTATGGTCTGAAAAATACTTCATTAGGGCTAATTAGGTGTTAAGAGATAAAATCTTTAGGATTCCATGAACAAATAGGTGAACATTAATCAAGAATCCACTCAACTGTAATGTGCCCCTGCCCCCGCCCCTGACAAAAGGATGGCCACATGATTAACTGCTCATCTAAGAATAAATGACTCATATGACTATTTGTCTTTGTGGTAGGAAGCAAAGCTGATGTCAGAACAAATAAGGCAAAACCAATTAGGAAGAGGGAACAGCTCCTCCCCGCCCCGTTTTTTTCTTTTTTCTTTTATGGCCACCAGCACAAACACCACTATTTAAATAACCTCTGCATTAGAGAAATCTGAAAATGAAGCCATGGATTAGAGTAAGGGACAAGATTAACTGACTCCTAAGTCACTTTCAACCCTAAAACTTTATTTGTTCAGTATTTACTAATTGCCTAGTATATATGCCAGCCACTATACCAGGATATAGAGACCCAACAGTGAACACGACAAACAATGCTGATACTGTTGAGAAGCTACCATCCAAGATGAGGAGACAGATAATAAACAAACAAATAGAATACAACTAAGTTTTGAAGGAAATGAAGTTCAGTGATAGAGAATAATAGGGGTGACCACTATTCTTCTTATCTGTTATTATTAGTTATACTACTATTACTATTACTGTAAAAGTAATAGTGATGTAAAAATTATCATTATTACTATAGAGTCGTCAGGAAAGGTCCATCTGAGGATGTGACATTTAATCTGAAACCTGAAGAATGAGAAGGATCCAGCTATGGACTGAACCAGTACAGCCTTTCCAGGCAGTGGAAACAGCAAGTACAAAGGCCCTAATTCAGGATATAGCTTTTTAGGTCCTAGCAACTGACAGAGGACTGGTATCACTTGGGCAGAGTCAGTGAGGGAAGAGTGCACGAGATGAGTTTGGAAAGGTGGGCCAATCAGGCATCTTGGAAGCCAGAGTATGCAGTTCGGATTCTGTTTTTTGTCAAATGGGCAGCCATCTAAAGAATTTAAACAAGGAAGTGATATGACATCATTTTAAAAGAACAAGGAATATTGTGTGGACAGTGTTAGAGGTAGGGAAGAGTAGAAGTATGGAAATTGTTTCAGGTGTCCAGGCAAGAGATGATGGGGGCTTGGATTATGGTGGTGGCAAACCTAAAATCCTGTTTTGTGTGCAATTAATTGGCAATAAGAAAAAAGTTTTAAATATTGACTTGAAAGTGTTGCCTATTATGCATACATTTTTCCATCTTTGTTAAATAATTTATACCTAAGGGCCTCAAACTGTGTGTGTGTGTGTGTGTGTGTGTGTGTGTGTGTGTGTCTAGGAACTGGTAGGAGGACTGTAAGAAATTGAGACTTAGTGGAAAGAAGAGGCTGAGGCCACACCACTGTGTAGAGTAGATAGAGGCATGTAACTTGCTGCTCCTTGGGAATTCCATCAAGCTTGGGAAAGTGTTAAAGACATTGTATAATCCTATCTTGGTCAAACTGGGGGAAAGAAAGATGAATAAGCTACAGGTTTGCTTTGGAAAGTGTAAGATATCAGAGCAAGAGGATATTATTTGTATGACGGTCTCAAAGCCTCAAAGCCTCTTGGAAAAAGTAACAAGAATTTGGGACTGGCCAATCCCCTAGAATACCATGATTATACTTCCTCAACCACATAAGAAGAGAGAGATTTTTTCTAACAATTTGGTGGGGGGCGGGGGGCGAGGCGGGGGGAGGATGGGGCTGCCAGGGAGGGCAGGGAATTCATCCAAAGGTAGAAAACTAAGAGGTACAGCCATCTGCCTATGAGGAATTACTATAACACCAATGAAAGCTTCTCTGGCCTCCTCTCTGAAGAAACTTGTTTTAAAGTCTGTAACAAAACGACTAGTGCAACTGACAATAAAAAGGCTTAAACTGCATTAGCCTGAAGACTACTTTACAGCTACAATGCTGTATTAATCACTAGAAGGAAGGGGTAGGAACCCCACCAATTTTGAGCAGAGCCCCCATGGGACCAGGAGGGACTGCCAAAGTCTTGCCTGGAGCCCTGGCAGGAGGCTGATCCTGCAGTGGCAAGAAGAAAATTCCCAGGGCCCGTGAGACCACTTGGGGGCCATTCAAACGAGAGAAACTTACAAAGTTGGGCGTCCTTACAAAAAAAAAAAAAACAAAAACAGAATGGGAACTTAGAGCTAAATACCACGGATTTCATCATCTACATACTCAAAAGTCCCAAAGCATGGTCTGAGAAAATGAGGGTTACATTTGGTGGGATTGAGTGAGAATGGTTGCATCCTAAAGCAAGCTGTGGAATCTTCTTTGGAGATTTACAAGAATTAATTAAATCAATATTTAGCCTAGAAATAGTTTACATCTAGAGCTGCTTGAAGGGGAGAAAATAGATCAGGAAATTCCCAGCCCCCAACTGCTGCTCAACAAGAGAGAACAATCATGGGCATATATTCAGAGTGATATTGTGTTCTTTCCTTTCTCACACGTGGTTGACCAAATGTGGGCAACTCTGAAAATAAGCTCTCTAATCAAGATTTCAGATAAGGTGCAGGTTAAAAGAGGTTTCAGCGATGTTTAATTTTTGTTTTTAAGATTTTATTTATTTACTATTAGAGTGGAAGGGAGGGAGAAATTAAGGAAAACACCAGTGTGTGAGAGGTCCATCAGTGGGTTGCCTCTTGCACACCTCCAACCAGGGAACTGGCCCCACCACCCAAGCATGTGCCCTGACTGGGAATCAAACCAGTGACCTTTTGGTTTGCAGGCCAGCACTCAATCCACTGAGCCACACTAGCCGGGTCACTAATGTTTAATTTCTTAGAGCTCTTGGTCTTAAAATCCTTTTGTTAGGCTGGGTGCAAGGGCCTTAACGGTGTGTACCTGATCAGTTGCTGTTGCATGCTGATGTCCATTCTGGCTCTTTAGCCACACTTGTAAACATAAAGATTTTCCCAAAAACTCAAGTCAAAAGACCTCATGAAGTTACTGACATGCTATAGCACATGGAAACACATTTGGCTTTCTAAAATGTCTCAGGAATGAATCACACATGTTGCTTTCCATTTCTGGAATGGACAAGAACTAGTTCAGCATGTCCAGTGGTCTTGTCGGGCTTCCAAAGTCTGTGTTGCTGTGTACGTTCGTGCATTTCTCCAAGGAAAAATAATTTGCAGTACTTTCATCTGTCAGCATTTCCTTGTTTAATTACTCTTTTCATCACCTTTATAAATTCACATCTAGTTCACAGCAACACTCTGGAGGAGTAGTATATGTGAGCCAATAAAAATAAACTAATGAAAAAGTGTTAGAAAGTCATTTTAAGAAAACATTAAAAAGCTGAATCAGAAAATAAATTTTGCAGCCAAGATATACCTTGAATACAACTTATTGTTCAAATGTAGAAAACAAAAAACACAAGAAAATTATGCCTATTTAATTCTTGCAAAAGACATAGACTTTGCCAATGGAAAAGAGAGATAGAAGTATGGATATCAAAACATGAATTAAATTCTTGCAAAACACCAAGACTCTATGATGGGAAACACAGAAGTATGGACATGGGACATGAAAAGGACTCACTTAAGGCTATAATGAAAGGATACGGTGACAGAAATCATTGACATTTGTCCTTTCCTAAACTGGTCCTGTGTTGTCAGGACCAGATATAGCAGACCCTCTAAAAAGAGGGAAGAAAACAAAAACAAAAATAAAAACAAAACAATAACAAAACAATGGATTAAGGCAAACCAGTTCTAGGCCAGAAGTGTAACAAATGTGACATTGATGTTTTTAAAGCCAATGAAATCTAAACAGGTAAAAAATCAAATTCTTTGTCCCATAAAATTACTTTTTAAGAAGTGTTCATTATAATTGAAACAACAAAACTTTCAACTATTGATTTCTTTTTTAAAAAACCATTTGAAGGGAGTCTGGAATGATTCATTACCTTTCTGAAATCTCTACCTGCTTCTATCAGTCAAACACTTTATGTCCCATATGAAAGAGAAGAGGGGTTTTATTCCTCTCCCTAGCTCCTCTCAACCTACTTGTAAAATAAGGAAAGAGCCAATTCAAATGAACATTTATTATGTATGTATTTTGAAGCCTGCAATGTGCTTAGTACTAGAAAAATCAGCTGTGAAGAAGACAGACAGTAACAGTGCCCTGAAGGAGTTTACGTTCTAGCGTTACATATAAAAAGGAAATGAGCACGAACTTGAACTTCGGGTACTGATAAGTGTTATGAAGAAGCTGTAACAGGATATTGCGATGCAGGTGACTGGGGGAGATACGGTTCAACTTTAGTTGCAGTGGTTGGGGAGGCCTCTCTGCAAAAGAGACATTTGGGTCATATTTTACCACCAAATGGTAAGGAGGAGAACCACATGAAGATCCAGAGGAGCCTTCCAAGCAGAATAAGCAATACATGGGATGACCTGAGACAAGCTCAGTGTGTTCACAGGTCTGAAAGATCAAAGTGGTTGGAGGTCTGGGGCCCAAGGGAAGGATGGAGGAAGATGAGAGCAGACAGGCAGATAGAGCAAGATCAGGCGGGCTTCACAGACGCTGACAAGATGTGTAGGTTGTTTTGATTGCAATGGAAAGTCTTTAGATGGTTTTAAGCAGAGAATTTATATCACTTGATTTACACTTTTTAGAGATTACTCTGGATGGTATGTGAATGGAGGAAAGGCAATGAGGGGTCAAGAGTGCAGTCAGAAGGCCAGGGAAAGGTGAGGGTTGATGGTGGCATTGACTTAGATAAGGAGAGTGGAGATGAAGAGAAGTGGTTGGGTTCAGGACATATTTTAGAAGGTGGAGCCAAAGTGGATCTGATTTTAAAGTACATATGTACTGAAGGACTAAATGTGCTGTGTGAAGGAAGGAGAAGAGCCAAGGAGGGCTCCTATGTAGTATCCTGAGAAACTTAATGTACATTTGTATCATTTACTAGCATCAGGAAGGCTGGGGGAAGCAGACTTAGGGTAGTATAGAAATCAATAGCTTTGTTTTGGCCATGTTAAAATTGTGATGTTTACTAGACATCCTAGTGGATATGTTGAGTAGAGACTTGTATATACATGTCTGGAACTCAGGTGAGAGTTTGGGGTCTAGAGATATAAACTTGAAAGTCATCAGTATATCAAGGTCTTTAAAGCAACAGGACTAGATAAGATCATGTAGGGGGACAGTATATATAGAGAGAGCTGAGGACGGGGTTCTGGAAACTCTAACATTTAGAGGTCCATGAAGGTGGCGTCTCTTCACGTCCCAGGCAAGTCTTTTATATGTCCTCTGATTTTATCCAACCCACCCACTTTGTAGCAGATTAAAAATGGCTATAAATCTTTAACACTCCCCTCACTAAGGGGTAGAGTCCATATTCCTTTCCCTTCTATCTGGGCTGAACCACTAAGGCCAGTGACTTAGTGGTTTAACCAATGGAATTCATCAGAAGTAACATTATGGGACCTAAGAGACTAGGTCATAAGAAATCTTGCTTTGTCCAGAACAGTCAGAATATTCTCTTTGGAAACCTGAGCCATTATGTAAGAAGGCCATACATCCAGAGACTTCCCTAGGACAGGCCACCTGTAGGTGTTCTGGTTGACATTCTCAGCAGTGCCCTACCAGCTAGTCACTCCTTCCAAGGTATCAGACATATGAATGAAGCAATCTTGGACCTTCCAAACTAACTGATTCACCAGCAGATCTGGCAAATAACCTCCTATGATATCACATGGGACAGAGTAATTGCTGTCCTGCTAAGCCCTGCCCAAATCTCTGACCCCCAAATCATGAAATATAACAAACTAATTTTTAAGTTTGGGATAATTTGTTATGCAGCAATAGCAAATTGTAACACCTTCCCTCTTTCCCTGGGACCTTATTTTATAATCAGTTCCTATCTCTTCTGGATCATCCTACCTTCTCACAACACATTATTTTTGTTAGCAACTTTGCCTTCCTTACCAGCTCTTTCTCTTCCACCTGTAAGTATGCTCAGTCTTTCACATCTTGATAAAAAAAAACCTTCTTTAACCTTCAGCTCCTATTCATTCTCCTACTGCAATATCTGGTTTTTCCCTTTATCACACTCCTGAAATTGTTCTCACTGAGTTCACCAATGTAAACTCCTAATTGACAAAGCCATCATATATTTTACTGTCCATAAGTTGTACTATATACAGTTTAAAAGCTCTCATCATGATCTTTTCAGGGGTAAAAAGAGCTGATTTGGCTAGCTTGAGAAATACAGTGGGGGGATCAGAGCTAGTTTGCACAGCAGGAACTTCTGGTCTTCAAAAGCACAAGATTCTTCAGCTGGAATATGAGAAGCACCTCAAAACCAGGAGAGATCCTGAAGGCAAGGTGGATCCAGAGTGAATGAACCAAGTAGAACACAGTTGGGTTGGTGAGAGGAAAATACCAACTAGGAGAAATGATTTGATCTAGAATGCTGATCCAGCATTTGAACAACCAGCAGGATTAAACCCCTGAGAGTACATCAATAGGTTGTTAAAAAAAAGAAAAGAAAAGAAAAAGAGGTGTAGACTTGGAACAGTGTGGAAAGTAGGCAGAAGAGAACCCTTAAGTACATTATGAAACTTTACTGTGAATCAACAGGGTAAGTCTCATTAAAGATCTTTATTCCCCCCTACTTTGCCCAAGAGATTTTGGGGTTGGATTAGAATTTTCCCTTTTCAAATAAATAGAGGTTTCCGATCAAGATGAAGGTGTAGGTAGACACACTGCCTCCTCACACAACCAAAAGGACAACAACTTAAAAACAAAAAACAACCAGAACTGACAGAAAAATCGAACTGTATGGAAGTCCGACAATCAAGGAGTTAAAGAAACATTCATCCAGACTGGTAGGGGCGGAGCTGGGCAGTCAGGCAGAGAGGACTCATGGGAAGGCGATGGCTGGAGGACTGGGGTGGGCAAGGCAGCAGCTGGCGGACCCAGCAAGGTGGCAGCTGGTGGAGTGGGTGGTCCCACATTCCCATGCAGTTAAAGTGGGAGGAACAACTGGGGGGGGGACACAGACAGTAAAACCCAGGGCTCCAGTGTGCAGAAATAAAGACTCCAAGCCTCTGACTGAAAACACCGGTGGGGGTTGAGGGAGCAGCAAAAGAAACTCTCAGCCTCACAGGAGAGTTCACTGGAGAGACCCACAGGGTCCTAGAATATACACAAACCCACCCAAATGGAAATCAGCACCAGACAGGCCCAATTTGCTTGTGGGTAGTGGGGGAGGTGACTGAAATCCAGCAGAGAGCAGAGCAAGCATCATTATTCCCTCTCGGACCCCTCCCCCCACATACAGCGTCACAAAGCAGAGACATGGGTTGCCCCACCCTGGTGAACACCTAAGGCTCTGCTCTTTATATGTAGCAGACTCGACAAGACAAAAAATGGCCCAAATGGAAGAACAGATCAAAGTCCCAGAGCAAATACTTCTAAGCGACGAAGAGAAAGCCAACCTATCAGATGCACAGTTAGAAGCATTGATGATCAGAATGCTCACAGAATTGGTTGATTTTGGTTGAAAATTAGATGAAAAAATGAAGGCTACGCTAAGTGAAAAGAAGGAAAATGCACAGGGAACCAACAGTGACGGGAAGGAAACTGGGACTCAAATCAATGGTGTGGACCAGAAAAAAGAAACATTCAACCAGAAAAGAATGAAGAAACAAGAATTCAAAAAAATGAGGAGAGGCTTAGGAACCTCCAGGATATCTTTAAACATTAAACATCTGAATTATAGGGGTACCAGAAGAGGAAGAGGAAGAGCAACAGTGGAAAACTTATTTGAACAAATAATAAAGAAGAACTTCCCCAATCTGGCAAAGGAAATAGACTTCCAGGAAGTCCAGGAAGCTCAGAGAGTCCCAAAGAAGTTGGACCCAAGGAGGAACACACCAAGACACATCAGAATTACATTACTCAAGATTAAAATGAACGAGAGAATTCTAGAAGCAGCTAGAGATAAGGGGATAGTCACCTACAAAGGAGTTCCATCAGACTGTCAGCTGATTTCACAAAAGAGACCTTCCAGGCAAGAAGGGGCTGGAAAGAAGCATTCCAAGTCATGAAAGGCAAGGACCTACATCCAAGACTGCTCTATGCAGCGAAGCTGTCATTTAGAATGGAAGGGCAGATTAACTGCTTCTCAGATAAGGTCAAGTTCAAGGAGTTCACCTTCACCAAGCCCTTATTATATGAAATGTTCAAGGGACTTATCTAAGAAAAAGAAGATAAAAAAATATGAACAGTAAAATGACAGCAAACTCACAGTTATTAACAACCACACCTAAAACAAAAACAAAAGCAAATAAGCAAACAACTAGAACAGGAACAGAACCACAGAAATGGAGATCATATGGAGGGTTAGCAATAGGGGAGTGGGAGGAGGGGAGAGGGTGAAAGGTACAGAGAATAAGTAGCATAGACGGTGGGTAGAAAATAGACAGGGGGAGGGCAAGAATAGTGTGGGAAATGTAGAAGCTAAAGAATTTATGAAACATGGACATGAACTAAAGGGGGGAATGTGGGTGGGAGGGGATGTGCAGGGTGGAGGGGAATGAAGGGGAGGAATAGGACAAGTGTAATAACATAATCAATAAAATATATTTAAAAAATAAAAAAAAATTCTTTCTCACTGTTCTGGCAGCTGGGAAGTCCCAAATCAAGGCACTGGAAGAGTTGGTGTCCTTTCATGGTAACCTCACATGACAGAGGGCTAAGTGGTATTTCTTATAAGGGTGCCAATCCCATTCATGACCTCGTCACCTCCCACAGCTCCTCTGAATACCACCCCGTTGGGGGGGGTCAGGATTTCAACACTGAATTGGGGGCATAAACATCTGTCTATTGCAGGGTAATGGGCAGGATAATAGTTCAGCAGATCTGTTTCCAACAAACTTAAGCTACAAAAAGAGAAGTACCCCAAAGACTAAACAAAATGAAAGAAATTAACCCAAGTTTCACTGACAAAATGTTACATTATAACTTAAAAGAGAAGTAACAAAGCAATAAGAGCCTAGAGAAAACATCTGCAACAAGGGACTCTAATAAACCCCCAGGTGACAGATAGTTAAGATTAGATGCATCATGTCTAGTTTGAAAGAGATAAATGTCATATTGAAGGCCCTCAAAGGCTATGATAACAGGCTATAGCATTCTGGTAAATGCTGAATGAACTAAAAATAGTATTGAAAACTACCCAGTATTTAACAAGACTCACAGCGTTTATGATGCCAGTAGGAGTAAAACATAGTGGAGGTAAAACAAAACATTAAATACCCTTCCCCCCACCTATAGAGCACGAGACCGGAGGCCCTACTGAATGGGTCCCGTTTTAGGAGTGGGTTTTTGGCTTCTGAAAGCCACAGTCCTGTGGCTTTGAGCAAGGGTCTGGAAGGGAGCTGGCCCTACCACATACTAGCCATGTGACTTTCACAAACTTCTCCAAACATCTGCTTCCTCATGTGAATAACAGCAGTCACTGCACTGTGACTACATTGTGGTTCTCACAACTAAACAATATAATGCATTAAAACATTTAGGAAAGTTCCTGGCATATAGTAAACATTCAAAAACTAGCTGTTATTTGTGAATCAGTCACAAAACAGACAGTGAAGTTTGGTGCCCAAGTGCAAATGTGGTAGGAAGAAAGGGGAGAGCCAAGGTAGGAAGCCAAGAGGCTTCCGGGGCTTCCGGCCCAGGAATTAAGGAGTCCGTGCCGAAGGGGTGGCAGCTTCCATGAGCATCACAGTTTGAGGGAGAATTTCCCAGAAAAATAGAGGTTGCTGCTCTGGAAAGACAAAACAAGCCTTTCAGGACACTTGGTCCTGTCCAAAACGTCTACCAAGACATTTGGTCAGCAACTAGAAGTCCTTGGAATTTGATCCTGCCCTAAATGTCCATGCCAAACAGTCCTTGAAGTTTGGTCCCGCCCCAAATCTCCACACCTAAGAAAACATTTCTGGTTCAAACAGCCCATAATGTTTATTGCTACATTGGGTTTACAGGGTGAATCAGAAAAAATACAATCATGTGTTCTTCGTCCAATAATTGTGTTGTGGCTATATGGCCAATAATAACCCTTCTTGCCTTGGTATCCTAGCTGGTAATGGCACATGGGGTTAGGAAGGTGAGTTGGGGTTCGAATCTTGCAGGAAAATAGGATTTATATGAACTATGGACTAAGTGTCACCATGGATATCTTGGACAGGATGAAGTGTCTGCGGATCCGAAACAACAAATGTCCATAACAATTGAGTCCATGTTCCTCCTGGTCTAGAGCTGGTGTTCTTAATCAATATATTATCCCATCTTAAGATTTCACTTGGGATATTACAATCAATAAAGTTGAATACACATAAAATATGTGTGAAGAAAACTAAAAAGTAGACTTGTGAAATAATTCCACAATTAAATACAATATGCGCTTATGTTTCAGAGTTTTCACAGTCTAACAAAATTTGCCCTCTATTAGGGCCTTTCTAAAAACAATAAAAACAAGCTCATGCCCTGTTCTTTCACCTGCTGTTATTTTCCCTTCAAAAGAAAAATGTATCTTATTCACCTTAGAATCCACAGGCAGACAATGGGGACTCAATAAATGTTTATTTAGTAAACCCAAAATGTCTCCCAGGAAACCATATTTCTGAATTTAATACCTCAAAATGCAGTTATCACAGATAGATATAAATGGATAAACAAATTATAATATAGTCATACAATGGAATACTACTTAGCAATAAACAGGGATGACCATGCATTAAACAGGATGAGAATGAATCTCAACAGCATTTTCAAAAAATCTGAAGAATATATAATTCCATTCTGGAAAAAACAAAACTATAGGGACAGAAAACAAATCAGTAGTAGACAGGGGATGGGGAAGGTGACAAAGAGGCAAGAGGAAAATTTGGGCTGATGGAAATGCTCTGTATCTTCATGCGGTGGTGGCTATGTCTGTACACCTTGTCAAAATTCATAAAACTGTGTACATAAAAGGGTAAAGTTTACTGTATATAAATTAGGCCTCAATAAACCTGACAAAAAATAAAAGAAGACCTGAATATCATGACATATGAAACTCTGGTAGTTTACTTAAAATATACCTATTAATTTTAAGGTGACTATTAGAGTATTTCACAGAAGTCATGAAAGCAATTTTCCTGTAATTAACAAAGTCTAAAACATCATTTATCTATAGCTTCTCAAAGATACAGATAACTGTAACTACTCATTTGCCGTTGTTTTGTGAAGCGCTTGTTGTACAAGCCTGAAAAGGGAGTGAGAAATGAGATATGGGCCATAATTTGGAAGAATCGCATGAAGGTATAAAGTGGAAAGGGGGTAAAACATGAGGTTTCCTGTATGAAAGGTATTTAGTTTAACTATTTTTAAATATACATGATCTGAATGATAAAAATGTAATCTTGCATTTTCAAGGTATATAAAAACAATCCAGGAATTAGATGGCTGCTTACCTTTATGGCCCATTTCCTTGTTTGATCATCTTGTCACAGTTCATATCACTGACAGTTGTTGTATGCTAACTTTCATGTCTTCTCACTCACTCATTCATTCATTCATTCATTCATTCATTCAAGTTTTCATTCATTTAATATCAGTAAGTGTTTAATGAAAATCTCTAAATGCCAGATACTGGGGATGCAGGGGTGAGTAGAACAGATGAGAGCCCTTACATTCTAGTGACAAATGAAACCAAAAATGTGGACAAATAAATACTTTAGGATGATCGTAAGCCTTACAAAAATAAAACAGGGTAATGGGGTATAGAATGCCTTTGGGGGTGGGCAGGATACTTTTTGGATAGAGTGGTGAGGGGATCTGAGGACATTTTCACTGACAACTCTGGAAAGTGAATAATGAATGAGATGTCAGATAGAGAAGAGATCTGTGACAAGAGTATTCCAGGCAGCGCAGGGAACAGTAAGAGCAAAGGCCTGGGACAGAAATGCATTTGTCATTAAATGAGGGCTCCCCACTGTGGTCAGAATGCAGTGAACAAGGTGAGGGTGTTAGCGGATGGGCCCAGAGAGCAATGCAGGTCTCAGAGGGCTTGCAAAGGCGCTTCTGTTTTATTCTAATGGAAATGGGAAATCATCAGAGGGGTGTGATTTTCCTTTAAAAAGTATCCCTGGCTTGTCCAGTGGTGCACATGGAGATAAACTGAGGGAACAGTCAGATGGCCATTGCAGTCATCCAGGCAAGAGATGAGGGCGGCGTGGACCAAGGTGGTAGCAACCTGGTGTGGAGAGGAGGTTTGACTGAGGCTTCACTTTGCAGACAGGGCTAGCAAGACTTGCTGATGGTTTGGGTGGGACGGTGAGAGAAAGCACTGGGTGCACAGAGGTGCCTTACCCAAGATCAAGAAAACTGGGATAGGAAAAAAAATCTGAAGGGAACCAGTAATACTGCTTTGGTCTTGTTATTTTTGAGATGCACAAAGAGATACAAGTGGAGATGTAAGAAGGAAGTTAAATATTCAAGTATGGAGATCTGGGAAGAGATTAGAGCTGAACACAGAATTTTATAATTTATCAGCATGTAGATTGTATTTAAAGCAATGAAACTGGATATAATTACTTATGGAGCAAACTTAAATGCAGAAGCAAAGATGTCCTGGAGACCTGGGACACTTTAATATTTAGAAGTGGAGTAAGGGAAGAGTGATCCAGAAGAAACTCCAGTGACATAGGAGGAAAACCAAGAGCACATGGTAACAGAAGGCAACAATACAATGTGTTTTAAATAAGAGGAAATGTTCATCTCTGCCAAATACTGCCAAAAGGTCAAATCAGAGAGGACTGAAAACTGCCATTGTATTTGGCAAGGTTACATCACTGGTGACAGATTTGATGAAGGTCATTTCAGCAAATGTGCTGAACACATGATTAGAGTGAACTGAACAGAGAATAAGAAGTAAGGAAGTAGAGAAAGCAAGTATAGGCAATGTTGATAAGTCTCACCTTGAAAGGATGCCGAGATACAGGGTAGAAGCTGACAAGGATGGACAATAGGGAGAGCTTACTTGAGGGCAATAACTAAAGCATGATGCAGAAAAGGGAGCAGATAATGGAAGGAGTGAAATCCTCAAGTAGGCAGGCTTGACATCCAGAGCCCTAGAGAGAAGAGTGCATGATTCTTCATCCTGAAAGGAGGGATGGCACGTGTTCAGTTAGGCAGGTTAGTAGACTGGGTGAGAAAATGACGTAATTACTGCCTGCTGGTTTCTGGTCCTTCGGTGAAGTGTGAGATCACCACTTGAACCTGAGGGGAGATGAAGTGTTGTAGGTTTAAGGAGAAAGGAGATGTGAAATAACTTGGAGAGTTAGAGGCAACGTCTTACTCATATTTGCAACCTACCTAGCATAGAGCCGGGCACATTATAGGCACTGAAAAGATGTTTGAGAAGTGACTAAAGGTAAAAATCAGAAAATGAAGGAAGAACTGTGATATGCAAAAACTTACATCTTCAAGCCCTGGCCAGTGTGGCTAAGTTGGTTGGAGCATAGTCCCCTACACCAAAAGGTTGCAGGTTCAATCTCTGGTCAGGGCACATGCCTAGGTTGCCCAACCGATGTTTCTTGCATTGATGTTTCTCTCTCTCTCTGTTTCTTTCTCTAAAACCAATAAACATTTAAAAAAAACTTACATCTTCATAACAAGAGTAATATATTTGCAGAGTACTTTGGTGTACAAATGGTATGGTCTACTTGAATTTATTCAATAAATTCTAGAATACTAGAGAAAGGAGGCAACCTTACAAAAGGTTATTTAGGACAAGATTACTACTTTATACTTTATGAGGTCACCTTTCCCAGTACACTAATCTTTTTTTTTTTTTTAATATTTTATTTATTTTTATTATTTATTTATTTATTTATTTATCTTTAGAGGGGAAGGGAAGGAGAGAGGGAGAGAAACATCAATGTGCGGTTGCCTCTTGTATGTCCCCTGCCGGGAACTGGCCTGGCAACCCAAGCATGTGCCCTGACTGGGAATCGAACCGCGATCCTTTGGTTCGCAGGCCCGCGCTCAATCCACTGAGCTACACCAGACAGGGCTCCAGTACACTAATCTTTTTAAGGGTGAGGAGATTTTTGTCCTTTCATCTTTATATTCTCAGGATGTACATAAAACAGTGCTGGCACAGAGTAAGTGCATGATAATGCTTTTTTTAAAAAAAAAAATGACTATAAACATGAAGAGTTTTTAATTCCAAAAGGATTTAAATACTTCAGGGATGAAAAGCTATAGTAGATTATAAAGCTAAAAGGGTGTTTAGGGACATTTTGAGGGAGACACAAAACTTTCTTTGAAACATTTTTTCAAGAATGAACAATGATTTAAATGGATTTTTGGTCTCCTTAACGTGGCAACTCTTTTGCTTGAGTATACAGACTCTTTGATCTTTTTCTATAACAGTGATCAATTTTGTCTTGTTCAGGTAGCACTATGCATTGTGAACTACATTCCCAAATGCTTCAGAACCACCTGTCTTGCTTACTTTCCTCCTCTAGGAAGACTAGGAGAGATCTCTTTTCTGTCCAGTTGGTGAAGAACCACATGCCCCTGTGCCTGCTGTGAAAGACCAGCCCCAAAGGAGGGTTAGGCTAAGCAAGCAGATCTGGCTCCACTTGACTCCTATGTTAGGCTTTTCTTACTCCCAGGCTTTTGTATAGCATGGCCTCCCCATTTCTCGTAATATTGCTTTCAGGAGTAAAATATTTCAAAATAGTAATTTAAAGAGGAAAAATATGCTTAGGAATATATGAGGGAAGGAAAGGGAAGGAAGGTAGAAAACCAGAGAGAGAAGAGGGGGAAAAGAGAAATCTGATTACTTTAAAGTCAGTTAATATAATTACAGTCATTCTGTTGAACAATAAAAAAGATGATAAATTTCACAGGTGCACAAAACAATACAAAACAAAATCACGGCAGAGGGGCAGAAAAGCTGAGAAAGAACGTAACTCCGAACTGGTCTTTTTGCCCTATAATGATAACACAAGCAATTTTTATGCTGGGGAGAAATATGTATGGCCATAGATAGCCCTCGTTTCATGTTTACATATCACTTCAAATCACAAAGCAGAGACAATATAAACAACTTTATTAAGGCTTTTACCAAGAACACATAGCTGCTCTGATTAGAAATAGTTCAAAAGAGAGAAAGGGGTGATGGGTCTGGGGCAAGAACCATTACTTAGTTATTGTGTAAGTGGCCGGTGCCCTCTGGTGGCTATTTAGATTCCAAGTACGTGGATCCTAAAATGCATTTCTGAGGAGGAAAGAACTTCAGGGGGAAAAAATAAGTAAATTTTTAGGAAAAACAAAACAAAAACCCTACCTTGTTTGATGCCCTGAAATTTTTTCAGTGTGCTCTGACAGAAAAGCTAAATTTTAAAATTGGGGAATATAAAATACTTGCCTGTAATATAATTATTAAAAATAAGTCATCTTTGACAAAAAAAAAAAAAAAAAAGGGGGGGGCAGTTAAAAAGATGACAGCAATGAGTCCTTTGAGGGCAACTTTCTCCTGCCCACTTGCCAATATATTCCTCCAACTCTAGAGAATGTGCACAACCTGAATGAGCCTGGAAGTAAATTTTTCTCCAAACCCTCCAGAGAAGATCACAGCCCCACCAACACTTGAATTTTGGCATCCTAAGACCCTCAGAACAGAGAATCTTGCCACTCCATGTCAGGCTCTGACCTAAAGAAATGTAAGATAATAAATAGGTGCTGTTTTTGGCCCCTGTAACAAATTTGTGATAGCGTGTAGCAATAGAAAACTAATACAAAAATCAAATACACATGAAATTTTTTCCCACGTAGGATCTTAAAATAGGGTTCCAATGAAACCGAGGGTCCTTATAACTTTGATTAAATTTAGCTTTAAATCCTAGTTCTAGAAATCATACCTCTCTCCCCTTTCTCCTCTCTATCTATATACCTATATATATATCTATATATCTGTATATGCATGTATACAGATATGCATGTAGATGCATGTAGATATACAGATATATAGATAGATATAATAGGCCTCTCTTAGAGCTAGCCTTTTTCCTGGACAATCAGAGAGCCAGCACCTCCATGGCAGCAGCAGACAATAGTCAGGACCTGACCAATGGCCACCAGGTCTGGACTACTGTCTCATCTGTCGCTGGACAGACTTTAGAGAAGGATATAAGGTTTGAAAATACAGTTTTGAAGGAATCAAGGATAGTGGTTGAGTCCTAAAAACTTCTGTCTGTTCAGACTGGTAAACCCTGGACAGACAGAAAAGGTTAAAACTAAGAAGGACTAAGGAAGTGGTAGAGGTCTGTGGAAAGTAATTTTGAGAAAAGGTATTGTGATGGAAAATCTTATGTCTAACCCAGTCCCCCAATCCAGCTTCCTGGGTGCATCTTACAAAACTGGGCCATGTTTAGCTATTAACCAATGAAAAAAACAGAATGTCCTTTCTTTACAGCGTGGCATGGCCACAGTATAATTTAGGATCAGGAAAACACTGGCCAGAAAAGGTGTCCTTAAATTACACTAATATCCTGCAATTTGAATTACTGGGTTAGCCAAAAAGTTTGTGTGTTTTTTTCCTGTAAAATAAAAGCTACTTTTTTCACTTTCACCAATAATTTTAGTGATTTGGATATTTGAGTATATCAGCTATCTCCCACATGGTATAATGTTGGTTGTTCTCAGTTAACGTCTCCATTTGATTACTATCAACTTCAACTGGTCTACCTGACCATGGAGTATTGTCCAGCAAGAAATCTCCAGCATGAAACTTCACAAACCACTTTTGACACATTCTGTCAGTCACAGCACCTCCTCCATACACTGCACAAATCTTTGTGTGTCAGTTGCATTTTTACCTTTCCTGAAATAATAAAGCATAGCATGCCAAAAATGTCACTTATTTTCTTCCATCTTGAATATTAAAATGACTACACAAAAATTACCAGTTTTAATAAGTTTTTTTTAATGCATGCTGATATGACAGCTGGCACAATACAATCTAACAAAATTGTTTTGAATGAAGTTAAGGACAACTAAGCACTACTAGAGCCATAGTACGGAAAAAACCAAACGAACTTTTTGGCCAACCTAATATTTCGTAAAACAGGAAAAAAGGGATAGAATCCCTTCTGTAGAAGCATTTATGCTTTTATATCAGAATAAGCCTGCTCAAATGGAATGTAAAATTATAGTACAGCAAATAGCCTGTTAGGCCAGTACTGCTAGAGTCACCAGAGTGAAGATGATTCATTCTTACTCTGGCGTAATGTCGCTGCTGCCGCCTCTGCTCCACCACCATGGTGGGGATGAAACTGCAGCTCTTCCCCACAACCTCCAGCCAGAAGAGGGTCTCTACTGGCCCTGGGAATGGCCTCCCCCCTCATACCCAAAAAGGTATTAGATTTGGTCAGGAGTTTGCTCCAATCTGGACAGGGCAGTTCCCATTAACACAATGCCAATACAAGGACTTGATGGCAATGGACAACCAGCAGGGATGATCTGGGTGTGCATTCCCTTTATGGCCTCTGACCTTTTTAATTGGAAGAATATTACGCCTGCCTATAGGGAGGATACAAGACAGACAGAAAGCCTTCACCCCCCATAACCCTAACTGGATAGACATCCAACATTTGTTTAATACCTTCCTCATGGCTGAGGAAGGAGGGGTTGTCTTAGATAAGGCCAGAGAAGAGGTCGATTGCCTTCACAATAAGACACTCCACCCCAGAATCTAGGACAGGCAGAGGCCTCAATTGCCATCCCCACTGCCAATCCACAATGGAATGTCTATAATGGAGATCTGGCCAAAATTGAACATTACCAAGAATGTGTCCCAGTGTGATTAAGAAAGGGAGTGCACAGGTCATGACATCAGCGCATGCCGACATGCTAGAGGGAAGGAATGCAGCAAGCGGAAAACTTGGAAAGAAAGGAGCTGTGATCCCTTCCACTGAGAACGTACTTTCTTCTGAGGAACCGTAGTTGTGTGGATGCAGGTAGACTTTTCACACTGGGACGAGTTACTCCAGCATTTTTATCTGCACGTTCTGAGTCAGTCAGGCGCATCAGTCCTTCTAGCAGAATCTGCCTTAGGTACTTAACCTTTCATGGCTCAGGCCCGCCAAGACAAAAAAAAAAAAAAAAAAAAAAAAAAGATTGGCCCAAATGAAAGAACAGATCAAAGCTCCAGAACAAATACAACTAAGTGAGGAAGAGATAGCCCGCTGCTGGGGGCCCTGTCCTGGTCGCCAGATGTGGGGGGGCTCCGCCCGCAGAGCCCCATCCCTCCGTCACGGATGAAAGTAAAAACTACCAAGACATCTTGTGCTTGGGGAGGAAAGGGGTCAAACTCTCAGAGGAGAATGACCCAGAGCCCCATCCTCACTAGGCTTTTATTGGGCTCCAATACACGGAATACAAGTTTAGCATGTCAAAGAAATCTGAGGGCTTAATCCCAGCCAGTGTTTGTCAGGAAGGGGGGTTGCCAGACTTTGGGAGACATGCTCATTTCCTCCTGGGACACTTGTCACCTCAGGAAGAGCACTCTTAGCAAAGCAGGTTTCACAGGACTTTAGGAATTCTTTCTTATGCCAATCACCCAAGGAGCCGTCCTGGCCAGGACAGGGCTGCACTGCTCACCCTCACAGTTTCAGGCTTTAAGGCAATTAGGAAGCAGGAGACATCTCCCAGATGGAAATGAGGACTCGGGCTATGTCAGAATAGCCGGGGGGCGAGGGTCCATCACATCCTCTTTGCTGCAACCCTCCGAGTCCTTCCATGAGGCCTTCCAAGTGGTCGCGTCTGGCTTAGGTTGCCCCTCCCATGAGAAGTCTTACCCGTCATTGACTGCCAACCAAGCTATGGGGCCAGAGATGGGTAAGGCAGAAGCAGTGCTCCTGCCAGGGAGATAAGCTTTGTCTCCTTAATAGGTCACATCCTTGTGACAGAACAGACCCAGATGAAGTGGGTCCCTTGGGCTCTTACACAGCCCACCATGGGGTGAGGGTTACAACTCCTGAAACCAGGCTGAACGGTCCGCAACAGCCCGCCTATCAGATGCACAGTTCAAAACACTGGTAATCAGGATGCTCACAGAATTGGTTGAATTTGGTCACAAATTAAATGAAAAAATGAAGGCTATGCTAAGTGAAATAAAAGAAAATGTACAGGGATCCAACAGTGATGGAAAAGAAACTGGGACTCAGATCAACGGTGTGGACCAGAAGAAAGAAAGAAACATCCAACCAGAAAAGAATGAAGAAACAAGAATTCAAAAAAACGAGGAGAGGTTTAGGAACCTCCAGGACATCTTTAAATGTCCCAACATCTGAATTATAGGGGTACCAGAAGGGGAAGAAGAAGAGCAACAAGTGGAAAACTTATTTGAACAAATAATAAAGGAGAACTTCCCCAATCTGGCAAAGGAAATAGACTTCCAGGAAGTCCAGGAACCTCAGAGAGTCCCAAAGAAATTAGACCCAAGGAAGAACACACCAAGACACATTATAATTACATTAGCCAAGATTAAAATGAAGGAGAGACTCTTAAAAGCAGCAAGAGAAAAGGAGACAGTTACCTACAAAGGAGTTCCCATCAGACTGTCAGCTGATTTCTCAAAAGAGACCTTACGGGCAAGAAGGGGCTAGAAAGAAGTATTCCAAGTCATGAAAGGCAAAGAGCTACATCCAAGATTGCGCTATCCAGCAAAGCTGTCATTTAGAATGGAAGGGCAGATAAAGTGCTTCTCAGATAAGGTCAAGTTAGAGGAGTTCATCATCACCAAGCCCTTATTATATGAAATGTTAAAGGGATTCATCTAAGAAAAAGAAGATAAAAAATATGAACAGTAAAATGATAGCAAACTCACAGTTATTAACAACCACACCTAAAACAAAAACAAACTGAGCAAACAACTAGAACAGGAACAGAAATGCAGATCACATGAAGGGTTAGCAACAGGGGAGTGAGAGGGGGAGAGAGGGGAAAAGGTACAGAGACTAAGTAGCATAGACAGTGGGTAGAAAATAGACAGGGGGTGGGTGTTAAGAATAGTATAGGAAATGTAGAAGCCAAAGAACTTATATGTATGACCCATGGACATGAACTAAAGGGAGGAGGATGTGGGTGGGAGGGGGTGTGCAGGGCGGAGGGGAATAAAGGAGGGAAAATGGGACAACTGTAATAGCATAATCAATAAAATATATTATTAAAAAAAAGAAAGGAGTGCACAAATAGAGGAGTTTCAATAAAGTCTGGCAGCTAAAGTCACCACAAATGAGAATCCTTCAGAATTCTTAAAATGGATCTTTGAGACCTCTCGCCAATATACTGAGAATCTGAAGGTTGTGAACATGACCTTCATGCACAAAATGCTTCTGACATTCAGAAAAAGCTTCAGGAGGTTGAGGGTGACTTTGGAATGCCCATGTCACAGCTAGTAGAATTTGCTTTTAAGATCTTCAATAGCAGAAACCAGACCTCAGAGGAACGGAAACAAAGGAAAATGAGGCAACAGGCCAGCCTGCAGGCTGCCGTGCTGACCTCTGGAGGGCCTAAGAAGACAATGAACAGGCTAAGGCCCCAGAGAACAAGGGATCAGTCCCTAAAGACACAGAAGGTAGGCTCCTCAGACAGCCCAGGTGACTCCTTCCTCATCACCCACATGAAACCCCAGGTCACTCTAACAGCAGGAAAGAAATTAATTGACTTTTTCATCAACACTGGGGCAACATGTTCTGTACTAAAGACTGGACTGACTAAGCTCTCTGAAAAAATGCTTGTGACTAGAGTGTGGCGAGTTACTCCAGCCATTAGACTGCCAAGTGGGGAAAACCAACGTTAAGCATAGCTTCTTATATATGCCTAAAACATCCCGTGTCACTTTTAGGACAGGACTTATTAACTAAGCTGAATGTCAAAATGACCTTTGGCAGGGAGAGCAGATGGTATAGCATTTAAGGTACATTATATGACAAAGATAACAGCTGTGACTTGCTGAAGGAAAGAAAGCTGCTGCCCAGGGTGAATTATGTAAGTAAGAATGTGCAGTGACTCGTGACATGGAGGGGGCGGGGAGGGATACCCACCCCTATGCCATGAGTCATTGGGCACTCTTGCCCTGACTCAAGATGGCAGCTGAAAGAGGGTCGAAGACACTGGGGAACTGACGAAAATGGCAGACACTAACACACCATAGGAAGGGCTGGATATGAGGTCACATAGGAAGTTCTGAGCTGAGTGTTTAAATTAGGGCAGGCTGAAGGTCAGAAGGGAAAGGACAGCCATGAGGCCTGCCTGCCTGGAGAAGATGGGTGGGGGGGGGCAGAGCTGATGGAAGTGTGGGGACCTGCCTAGCCACCCAGACTCATGAGAGATGCTTGGAGCTGAATTGTGGCTGGGAATGCTGAGCTGCAGACTTCTGCCTCTCTGAAGGACATATGGAGAAGTCACTCTCGGTACAAGACTTTAGAGCTTGGTGTAAGCTCTCTCTCCCTCTGGGATTTTGACATTTGGACCATCTGGGCTTCTGGCCCTGCTCCCCCCATGGACGGGAACCCTCATGGGACCAGGAGATGCAGGGCCCACCAGGACATTTAGGCTCGCTCTCTCTCAGGGTTTTGTCATTTGGATGTTCTGAGCTTCTGGCCCTCTTCCCCACAGAGGATGGGAGCCCACTCCTGGAAGGAGGGTCCCATATTCAGATCATGTAAAATGGCACATGGTTCCCTGAACCAATACATGGAGGCAGAGAGCAGCACACCCCAGATCCTGAAGGAGAGAGCTGCTGTGAGAGGATGGCGGCTCTGAAACCCACAAGTGCACAATCCGAAGAGGATGGAGATCTGTTTGCATGCCCAATTTAAGGACAGATAAAGAAATGGGGACCTTCTGGGCATGATTTTGGCTTGTAGCCTTTTGGGGTCCAAGGGAACTTCTGGGTCTCATGGGAGAGGAGGGCTCTGAGCAGCAGTGCTCTCAGCCTCACTCTCAAAGTTGGAGCCCTGTTAATAACCTGGTTTCTTCAACACAAATCACTGGGTCATGCAGAAAGAAGGCGCCAAGTAGCCAAGCCCTGGTTTGCTTAGTTACAGAATGACAAATCTCTCAATCACTCTCTCTCAATCTCTCAATCTCTCTCTCTCCCTCTCCCTCTCCCTCTCCCTCTCTCTCCCTCTCTCTCTCTCTCTCACACACACACACACACACACACAACTGCTGGACTGTTCTTCCTCAGGGGTTAAAAAACTCCCCTACCCTGTTTTGAGAGAGTTTAGCCCAAGATTTAAGGAAACTTCAGCTGGGTATTAGGGCACTGATCCAACACATTGATGACATTTCACCACCAGACTCAGCAAAGAGGTTTTTAACAAAAATACTATTGCAACTTAAAACTTCCTGGTTGAACAGGGACATAAAGTCTCCCAAAGAAAGCCAAAATATCCAAACCCTCTGTGAAATATCTGGGATTTGAATCATCTCAAGGACAAAGAAACTTGGTTCCAGAAGGAAGAGAAGCCTCAGCTAAGGTAGAAATGCCCACCGTCTGCTGACAGCTAAGGGGATTCCTAGGAATGGCTGGCTTTTGTGGAATCTAAATTCCATATTTTGGTTTCATTGAAAAACCATCATATGAGCAACTGAAAGGAAGTTCAAGAACCTTTGATTTGGACTGGGGAATGGCAAAAGACCTTCCAGACTATTAAGGAAAAGTTATTGATGGACCCAGCCCTAGGCCTCCTGGAGTTAAGAAAGCCATTTGACTTGTTTGTACATGAAGGACAAGGAATGGGACTGGGGATTTTGACCCAAAATCTAGGAAATATTAAAAGGCCAGTGTCCTGCTTCTCAAAATAGCCAGACATAGTAGCTCAGGGTTGGCCAGTGTGTCTGAAGACCACAGCTATTCCCTCTACAGGAGGCTGAGTTCATCCTGGGACCGCCCACCATAGTACATACCCCATATTGTGTGTTGCCTTACCAGAACAAAAGGGAAGATACTGGCGGACCTCTGATCAACTGGGAAAATACCAGGTGAGCCTTTCAGACAATCCTAATATCACTCTCAGGACTCTATCTCTATTCTAAACCCAGCCACACTGCTTCCACACTGCGCCAGAGGGACCCAAACATGACTGTATTCAAATAATTGAACAAGGGACTTCTAGCCAACCAGACTTGCGTTAAAGAATGCTGATCTTGTGCTAAAGAATGACCTAACTGACTTGTGCTAAAGAATGCTGATCTAGAGATGTTCACTAATGGAAGCAGCTTCATGGACACAGGAAACCAGGAAGCAGGATATGTGTAGTGTCTCTCCAGGAAACCTTAGAAGCTGAGGCCTAGTGACAGGTACTTCAGTCCAGAAGGCTGAACTATGGCCCTGACCCAATAGGTAAAAGGGAAAGGTAAGAAAGTCAACATCTTACATGGGTTCCAAATATACATTCATGGTAGTACAAGTCCATGGAGCTATTTGGAAAGAAAGGACATTTAACATCAGGAGAAAAGAAATGCTCAGGAGATATTAGGTTTCCTGAAAGCAGTTATGGAACCTACAGAGGTTGCCATCTTTCACTGCCCAGGTCATCAGAAGACCAATGGCTCAATCTCCCAGGGAAATAATAAAGCAGATCTGTAGGGGGGCTCCGCCCACAGAGCTCTCCATCAGCCAAGGATGAAAGTAAGTCTACCAAGACATGATCTGCTTGGGGAAGAGAGGTGGCTGATCCTTCAAAGGAGAAGGGCCAAAAGCCTCTTCCTCAATGGCTTTTATTGGGTTCATTTTACACAGGAATACAGGTAAAGCTCATTAATCATTGTCAGGTGGTAAGGATCAAACAATAGATAACATACGAAGAACTCTGAGGGCTTATTCTGAGCCAGGGTCTGCCAGCTAAAAGGCTACAGAACTTTGGGAAACAAACTCATTTCCTGCTCAGACCCTTATCATTTAATTGAGAGCATTCCTAACAAAGCAGGTTTCACAGGATTCTATATATTCTTTCCTAGGCCTGATCACCCAGGGAGCCCACCCTAACCAGCACAAAGCTGCACCGCTCTCTGTCATTTTTTCAGGCTTAAGTCAGGCAGAGTCAGCAAGGCAGCCAAGAGATTAGGAAACTTCTCACAGACAGAATGAGGACTCAGTCTATGTCAGGATAGCCAAGGGGCGAGGGTCCATCACCTCCTTTTGCTGTAGCCCCCCAAGTCCTTCCTTGAGGGCCTCCCACGTGATCATGCCTGTCTTAGGTGACCCCTCCCTTGAGGGAAATCTTACCTGTCACTGGCTAATCAACCGAGCATTGGGGGCCAGGCGGGGTGAAGTAAAGTGGGCAGAGGTGGTGCTCCTGCTAGGGAGATAAGCTTTGTCTCCTTAGTGGCTCACAGTTCGAAGGTTGCTCACTCAGCCTTAGCCATGGTGGCAGGGGGTGGGGGGTTGTTACAGCTCCTGAAACCAGGCAGGGTGGTTCCCAACACAGATCAAGTTGCCAAGCTGGTGGCCCAAACTAAAATCCCAGTGTGCTTTGTAGCAGCTCTTATTCCTGACATTGACTTAAAGGTAGCCCAGCCTGAATATTCCTCAGAAGACTTAGAGCAAAAGAATGTGGGTATTCTACTCACCAGATAGATTGATTAGTAATAAATGGATCATTCTGATCTCAAAACTTCTGATGGAGGAAATAGTTAACTTTGATCCACCAGAGCACCCTTTATGGATGGGATGTGACACTCCAATGGATGCAGAAATGTATTACTAGGCCAGATACACAAAGAACTGTTCAAAAGATAATTAAGAAATGAGTTATCTGTGACATAAATAATCCTGAAAGAGGACCTCACCCAGAGACAAAAGGGTCCAGAGCCAAGGACTAGGTCCTGGAGAAGGTTGGTAAGTTGATCTCACTGTGATGATTGAAACAGAAAGTTACTGATACCTGCCAGTCTTTGTGGATATTTTCACAGGATGATTCAAAGCATTTTCCTGCAGATCAGAGAAGACAAGCAGTAGTAAAAGCCTTATTAAAAGAAATGATTCCCAGGCTTGGACTGCCATCTTCTATTCAGAGTGACAAAGGGAACGAGCACCTTGATTGCCATGGAAACCCAGGAAGTTTCCCAACTTTTAGGAATACAAAGGAAACCACACTTCCTGGAGGCCACAATCTACTGGGAAGAAATGGAGGAGATGAACCACACTTTAAAGAAAACCATTGCTAAACTTTGCCAAGGGACTAACCTGAAATGGGATAAGGTATTGCCTATTATCTTATCCTACAAGGATTTCATTGAGTACTATGAAATATTATAGGGGAAGCCCTTCCTATGTGTTAGAAACACTGAAAACCTAAAAATTAAATAATTAGGCATGATAATGTATGTATAATCCTTGGAAGTGAATTTAACTGCTATTCATATATTTGTTTCTAATAAGATGAAGAACCCTGCAGATGTCCTGTTACACCATTTCAATCCCAGAGACTGGCTACTTTTAAAATCCTGCAAAATTAAACATTCTGATGACCAACTTAACCCTAAATGGGTGGGACCTTATCAGATTTTATTAACCACTCCATCTGTTAGACTCGGAGTCAAACCCTGGATTCACCACTCTCCAGTCAAGCCTGCTCCACACTTTCCATTTCCCACCTGAGCAGGGAAACCATTGAAACTGCTGCTCAAGTGCCCCAGTATTCATTCGTGTCAGCTCACCTCAGACTGTAGGATATTCCAGAAAAAAGACATCTGAAAACTCAAACTAGATATTGCCAAAACGAAGAACACCCTTTGATTGAGATCCAAGATAATTGTCTGTTTCCTAATCTCTAATTTTCTCATTTCAATTTCTGCCTGTTACAGGTTACGCTGTCCTGTCCGGGGCTGCCACTGACATGGAAATACACAACCAGTCAGACTGCTGAGTCTGTAGACTACTGCTTACATTTAGTACAGAAGGAATGCCTTAGATTATACATTCATTCCACATCTGGAACTGGGAATGATGGGTGGAACAAGTCACCAAAGTTAAGTTGGGGTTCCTCTTTCCCACCCCACATCCAGGAAAACCAGTTCAGTGACATTAAGCACATTCACATTGTTGTGTAACAATCATCACTATTCATCTCCAGAACTTTTTCATTATCCCAAACTAAAACTCTATACCTACTAAACAATACATTTCCATCCCCCTCTTCTCCCAGCCCATGGTAACCACCATTTTACTTTGTCTCCACAAATTTGCATAGACCAGGTAGTCATATTAGTAGAATCAGAATATTTGTCCTTTTGCATCTGGCTTATTTCATTTAGCATAGTAATTTCTAGGTTCATCCAAGATGAGCATAAATCTTGAGAATAAATCTTGATGAGAATTTTCTTACTTATTGAGGCTGAATAATATTCCATTCTAGGTATATACAATATTTTACTTCTAGATTCATCTATCAATGGATACTCTGCTTCCATCTTGTGGCAATTATGAATAATGCTGTTATGATCATTGTGTTCAAGTATCTGTTTAAGTTCTTGCTTTCAATTCTTTTGGATATATGCGCAGAAGTGTAACAGCCGGATAATATGGTAGTTCAAGTTTTAATATTTTGAAAAACTGTCATACTATTTTCCATAGCAACTAAAACATTTTACATTCCTATCAGTAATGTACAAGGGTTCCAATTTCTTTCATCCTCACCACTTGTTATTTTCTGCTTGCTGTTTGTTTGAAGTAAGAGCCATTCTAATGGATGTGAATTGGTATCTCATTGTGAAATTGATCTGCAATCCTCTAATGATTAATAATCATCTTTTCATGTGCTTATTGGCCATCAGTATATCTTCTTTGCAGAAATATCTATTCAAGTTTTTTGCCCACTTTTAATTAGATTTTGTTGTTGTTGAGCTTTAATATTTCTTTATATATTCTAGATATTAATCCTTTATCAAATGTATAATTTGCAATTTTTTTTCCTGATCTGGAATAGATTTTGGATTTTGTTAAATGACTTTTCCTTTTTAAAAAAATTTATTGTTTTTCAATTATAGTTGTCCCAACTTTTTCCCCATTGTTCTCCCCTACCCTACCCCCTCTTCCACACTCAATCCCACTCCTACTGTCCATGCCCATAAGTCCTCTATTCATGTTCTTTGCTTGCCTCTTCCCCTTCTTTCCCTGGTTATTTCCCTCCCCCTCCCCTCTGGTCACTGTCAGTTTGTTTTTTATTTCCAAGTCTCTGGTTCTGTTTTGTTTATTTGTTTGCTTGTTTTATTAGGTTCCACTTATAAGTGAGATCATATGGTATTTGTCTTTCAATACCGGGCTTATTTCACTTAGCATGATGCTCTCCAGTTTCATCCATGCTGTTGCGAAGGGTAGGAGTTCCTTCCTTCTACTGCATAGTATTCCATTGTGTAACTATACCACAGTTTTTTGATCCACTCATTTACAGATGGGCATTTAGGCTGTTTCCAGCACTTGATTCTTTTGATTGGTGATTCAGGATTCTTAGGGTATAAGCCCAGCAGTGGGCTCACTGGATCAAAAGGCAGTTCCATCTTTAGTTTTCTGAGGAGATTCCATACTGTTTTCCACAGTGGCTGCACCAGTCTGCATTCCCAGCAACAGTGCACTAGGGTTCCCTTTTCTGCACAACATTGCCAGCACTTGTTGCTTGTTGATTTATTAATGATGGCCATTCTGACTGGTGTGAAGTAGTATCTCATTGTGTTTTTCATTTGTATCTCTCTAATGGCTAGTATGTTGAGCATTTTCTCATGTGTCTATGGGCCCTCTGTATGTCTTCCTTGGAAAAGTGTCTGTTCAGGTCCTTTGCCCATTTCTTAATTGGATTGCTTATCTTCCTGGTGTGGAGTTGTGTGAGTTCTTTATATAGTTTGGAGATCAAATCCTTGTTCAAGGTATCACTGGCAAATGTTTTCCCATGTGATTGGTTCCCTTTACATTTTGTTCATGTTTCTTTTAGCCATGAAGAAGCTTTTTAGTTTGATGTACTCCCATTTGATTATTCTTTGCTTTATGTCCTTTGCCCTAGGGGATGTATTGGTAAAAATAATGCTCCATGGGATATCTGAAATTTTCCTGCCTATGTTTTCCTCTAGGACTTTTATGGTGGCATGACTTATATTTAAGTCTTTTATCTATCTTGAGTTTATTTTGGTGTATGGTGTAAGTTGGTGGTCTAGTTTCATTTTTTTTTTTTTTTTGCATGTACTTGTTCAGTTCTCCCAACACTGTTTATTGAAGAGGCTATTTTTATTCCATTTTATGTCCCTGCCCCCTTTGTCAAATAGTAACTGAGTGTATTGACTTGGGTTTATTTCTGGGCTTTCTATTCTGTTCCATTGATCTGTGTCTGCTCTTATGCCAGTACCTGACTGTTTTGATTACAGTGGCCTTGTAACATAGTTTGATGTCAGGTATTGTGATCCCTTCTACTTTGTTCTTCTTTCTCAAAATTGCTGAGGCTATTTGGGGTCATTTATGGTTCCATATAAATTTTTGAAATATTTGTTCTACATCTGTGAAATACGTCATTGGTATTTTGGTAGGGATTGCATTGAATCTATAGATTGCTTTGGGTAGTATGGACATTTTAATGATGTTAATTCTTCCAATCCATGAACATAGTATATGCTTCCATTTATTTGTGTCTTCCTTAATTTCTTTCTTCAGTGTTGTGTAGTTTTCTGAGTACAGGTCTTTTACCTCTGTGGTTAAGTTTATTCCTAAGTATTTTACTTTTTTTGTTGCTATAGTAAATGAAAATTTTTTCTAATTACTGTTTCTGATATTTCCTTGTTGGCGTACAAAAATGCCTTTGATATCTGAATGTTGACTTTTTTCCCCACTGTTTTGCTAAATTCATTTACTAGGTTGAGCAGTTTTTTGGTGGAGTCTATAGGGTTTTCTATGTGTACTATCTATCATGTCATCTCCAAACAGTGACAGCTTTACTTCCTCCTTTCCAATTTGAATGCCTTTTATTTCTTTTACTTGTCTGATCAGTGTGGCTAGAACTTCCAATACTATGTTGAATAGAAGTGGTAAAAGCAGACACCTGTGTCTTGTGTCTGATCTCAGAGGGAAAGATTTTAGTTTTTGCCTGTTGAATATGATGTTGGCTGTAGGTTTCTCATATATGGCCTTTGTTATGTTGAAGTATGCTCCCTCTATTCCCATTTTACTGAGTGTTTTTATCATAAATGGGTGCTGTACTTTATCAAATGCTTTTTCAGTATCTATTGATATGATCATGTGGTTTTCATCTTTCATATTGTTTACATGATATATTACATTTATTGATTTGTGTGAATTGTAGCATCCTTGCATCCCTGGGATGAATTCCACTTGATCATGGTTTATGTTCTCTTTAATGTATTGCTGGATCCGGTTTGCCAATATTTTGTTGAGGATTTTAGCATCTATGTTCATCAGCAATACTGGCCTGTAGTTTTCTTTTTGTTGTGTCTTTATCTGGCTTTGGAATTAGGATAATGCTGACCTCATAAAAAAGAGGTTGGGAGTCTTCCCTCTTCTTGGATTATTTTGGAACAGTTTGAATTGGGGTTAGCTCTTCTCTAAATGTTTGGTAAAATTCTCCTGTGATTCCATCCAGCCCAGGGCTTTTGTGTGCCAGAGTTTTTTGGTTGCTGCTTCAATTTCACTAGCTGTTATCTGTCTATTTAGGCTTTCTGCTTCTTCTTGACTGAATTTCGGAGGATTATATATTTCTAGAAATTTGTTCATTTCATCCAGGTTTTCAAATTTCTTGGCATATACTTGTTTGTAGTAATTTCTTATGGTCCTTTGTATTTCTGTAGTATGGGTAGTAATTTCACCTCTTTCATTTCTGATTTTATTTATTTGGGTCATCTCTCTTCTTTTCTTGATGAGTCTGGTTAAAAGCTTGTTGATTTTGTTTGTCTTTTCAAAGAACCAGCTCCTGGATTTATTGATCCTTTGGAATGTTCTTTTAGTCTCTATGTCATTTAATTCTGCTCTGACCTTGATTATTTTCTTCCTTCTACTCCCTCTGGGCTTTGTTTGTTGTTGTTCCTCTAGTTATTGTAGGTGCAGGGTTAGGTCATGTATTTGAAATTTTTCTGTATTTTTTAGGTAGGTCTGTATTGCTATGAACTTCTCTCTCAGGACTGCCTCTGCTGTGTCCCACAGGTTTTGGGTTGTTGTGTGTTCATTTTCATTTGTCTCTATAAACTTTTTGATTTCTTCCTTGATCTCACTGTTTACCCATTCATTGTTTAATAACATGTTATTCAGTCTCCATGTATTTGAATGTTTTTGAGTTTTTTTTCCTTGAGGCTGGTTTCTAGTTTCAAGCCATTGTGGTCTGAGAAAATGCTTGATATGATGTCAATTTTGTTGAATTTGTTGAGGCATGTTTTGTGTCCTATCATGTGGTTTACCTTTGAAAATGTTCCATGTGCATTTGAAAAGAATGTGTGTTTTGCTTCTTTGGGGTGAAAGGTTCTGTATACATCAGTTAACCCCATTTGACCTAGCGTGTTGTTCAATGCCACAAAATTCTTGTTGATTTTATTTGGAAGATCTGTCCATTGTTGACAGTGGGGTGTTAAAATCCCCAACTATAAGTGTGTTGCTGCCTATATTTTTCTTGAAGTCCATCAAGATTTTCCTTACATATTTAGGTGCTCCTATGTTGGGTGCATACATGTTTACAATGTTTATAGCTTCCTGGTGGATTCTTCCTTTTAGACTTATGACCTTCTTTATCTCTTTTTATGGCCTTTGTTTTGAAATCTATTTTATATGATATAAGAATTGCTCCCTCGGCTTTTTTTCCTGTCCATTTGCTTGGGATATTTCTCCTCAACCTTTCACTTTCAGTCTGTGTAGATCTTTTGTTCTGAGGTGGGCCCTTGTAGGCAGTATATATGTGGATCATGTTTTCTTATCCATTCAGCTACCTTATGTCTTTTGACTGGAGCATTTAATCCATTTACATTTAAGGTTACTATTGATAGGTACTTATTGCCAGTTTTCCCCTTTGTACTTGTGTTCCTCTCTCTCTTAATCTATACCTTCATCTTCTTAAAGCAGTCCCTTTAGCATGTCTTGCAATGCTGGTTTGATGGAGGTATATTATTTTAACCTTCTTTTGTTTGGAAAGCTCCTTATTTCACCTTCCATTTTAAATGACAGCCTTGCTGCATAGTCTTGGTTGCAGGCCTTTGGTTTTCATTACTTGGAATATTTTTTCCCATTCTCTTCTGGTCTGTAGTGTTTTTGCTGAGAAATCAGCTGCTAGCCTTATTGGAGCTCCCTTGTATGTTACTATCTGTTTCTCCCTTGCTGCTTTTAAGAGTCTCTCTTTGTCTTTAAAATTTGGCATTTTAATTATGATGTGTCTTACAGTGGGCCTCTTTGGGTTCATCTTGATTGGGACTCTCTGTGCTTCTTGACCTAGCATGACTTTTACACTCTCCAAGTTTGGGAGGTTTTCTGTCATTATTTTTTTCAAACAGGTTTTCTATTCCTTGCTCCTTTTCTTCTGGTGTCAAATGATTCTTCTATCTGTATTGATGATCATATTTTTGTTTTATCTTGTTAATATGATAAATTCTGATTGATTTTTAAAAAGTTTTCTTGAGACATAATTCATATCCCATAAAATTCAGCCATTTAAAGTATACAATTCAATGGTTTATAGCATCCACAGAATTATATAATCATTACCATAATCAAATTTAAAGCTTTTAATCACTCCAAAAAGAAACCCTGTATCTAACAGTGGTTACATCCCATTTCCCTCCGTATCAGTCAGCTAGGGCTATCATAACAAAATACCACAGGCTGGGTGGCTTAAAGGACAGAAATTTATTTGCTCATAATTCTGGAAGCTGGAAGCTCAAGATCAAGGTGCTGGCAGGGTTGGTTTCTGGTAAGAATTCTTTCCTTGGCTTGTAGATGGCTGTTTTTGTGCTGTGTCCCCATGTCCCCACTGTGGTCTTTTTTTTTTTTTTTCTCTATTTGTATGGACTCCTGACAACTCTTCCTCTTTTCATAGGGACACCAATCCTATTTAATTAAGGCCTCACCCTTGCATCTAAATTAACCTTAATTATCTCCTTAAAGGCCCTAGCTCCAAATACAGTTTTATCAGGGGTTAGGACGTTAGGACATCAACCTATGAATTCTGAGAGAACACAATTCAGTCTATAACATTCTGGGCACTCCACCCACAAGTTCATGTCTTTCTTGCATGCAAAACACACTCACCCCATCTCAATAGCCTTAAAAGTCTTAACCCATTCCAGCATCAACTCCACCTCCAAAGTCTCATCTCAATCACACCAAAATCAGCTAAGTGTGAGTTTCAAGATATAATATATCCTGAGGCACAGTACCTCTCCAGTTGTGAACCTTGGAAACCAGACAAGTTATGTGCTTCCAAAATACAGTGGTGCGATAAGCATTCCCATTCAAAGAGCAGAAATGGTAAAGAAAAAAGAGGTCACAGTTTCCAAGAAAGTCCAAAACCTAGCAAGGCAAATTCATTTAGATCTAAAGCTCAAAAATAATACTCTTTGCCTCAGTTATTACCCCAAGCTCAGCTCAGAGGGAGCGAGCAAAAACACCCAGTATCTAGTTTCTCTCTGGAGGGGTTAAACTACATACTGTTCCAGTTGCCTGGCTTTTCTAATCAGACTGCATCTGAGAACTGAATGAGATCCTCCCAGGAGCCTGTAAGAACTTTTGGACATGTCCCCTGGCTTTTTCCCCAAGCTTGCTCCAAGAGTAAAACCAAATCTCCAGCTTCTCCATGTTGGTTCTCTGATTGATGGGATTATCCCCAGAGTCTGCTGAGATGGGTTACAGCTGAATCATGTGGCTATTGCTGGATTCATAGTGGGGTCTGTTGTTGATAGCCCTGTTATCAGGGTCTTGGGAGGTGTAAATCCTATATCATCCTTGGGTAGATGAAACTGCCTCCAGGACCTTGTTCAGTAGGGCTACTTCAGGGACAAGGGTCCACTTCAGGGTCTGCAGTTAAGTCGGGAAATAGCGATCCTGTTACCAAGTGCAGATGGACCCAGCTCATGCCAGGTGGCTAAAAGGACTCCATCCAGGTCACTGGTGGGTTCCTCCTTGGGCAGGCAGAACTGGCTCTAGACCATGGCTGAAAGGGGTTTGAACTAAGTCCCAGGATCCTTCAGCATCCACAACTGGGACCAAGTTCTGCAGTCCTGGCTCTAGAGAGACAGATGGCAGTCTTCCAGCAGGTCCCTGAGCTGGCAAGAATGCTAGTGGGCTGCAGCTAGGAGGGTCAGGAGCTGTTACAGGGCCATTTCAGGAACTCCAAGGGCACACACAGGAATGTCTTCCTATGCTAGCAGGACTGGGCTAGTAGGACTGCTCACACACTGTGGCTGGGAGGGTCTGAAGCCAAGTTACAGAGCTGTTTCAGGATCTGTAGTTTAACCGAGTTTGGGCTTCCCTCCAGGGGCTCCTGGACTGTGGTGAAGAGGGGCTGGAGCCAAGATACAAACCACTTCAGGGTCCACAGCAGGGACCCAGGTCTCTGGGCCTGTTACTCAAGAGAGAGGCAGGTGTAACTCCTCTTATGAACCTTGTCAAGTGGTGCTGGGTGAAGAACTAAGGCCAAATGGGGCTATAGATGAGTCCACAGGGCAATAAACTGTTTCTGGCTCTCTAAGCTGGGACCATAGTGACAAGTCAGCCAGCTGGGTGCAGGCCTCCCTTTTCAAAATAGCCCTCTTTGGCCTTGGATTCCACTAGAGTTTCACAATCTCCTACCTAGATGCCAAAGCACCCACAAAGTCATTTTTTTTTCTTTTGATGACTGCCAAATTATTGTTGCTGGGAGGGGATAGGAGTGGGGTACCCTCAGAACCCTATGGATTTGTGCTACAGCTCTCCTATTGGGGCCTGTGAGAGGTTCCTCCTACTGTTTTTATGTACCATGGACCCTCTAATACCGAGGGCTCTGACAAGCACATGATCTGAGCAGTAGGGTAATTTGTACTGAAGCCTGGCCTGCAGCAGAGCCAGTTTCACTCGAAACTGACAGCCTCTTAAATTCCCCAATAAGTGGTCTGGAGTAGCATATGCTGTTTCCAAAATCCAAATAGGTCAGTCATGCCTCCTTCTTAGAGGTATGGAGTGCGAGGTATAATAATTCATCCTTCATTTAGAAGGATCATTCCATCATTCCGAGACCACTGAACCTTTGAAAATGTCAATGATGTGGCAGGTGGCTGAATCTTTATAGGGACTTATCCTTCATTCTCCAGCAAGCATCAAGAGTATTTGTCATTTCCTGCTTGCCAAGTCTGATTAGTATGCAGTCAATACACTACATATACAATATCATAGAACAGTATAAAGGTTAAAATGACAAAGGTTCCTGCAAGTTATTTTGACAAAATGCAAGAGAGTTAACAAAGATGTAAGATAAGACACTTTGTATGTACTGATGAGCCTTCCATTTAAATGCAAGCTGGTCTGTAAAAAAATAAAATAATGTAAAAAGGGAGCCTGGTCTTGACTTATTTATTTAAGAAATGAACATTCAACCAGAACAGAATGAAGAAATAAAAATTCAAAAAAAAGTGAGGAGAGACTTAGGAATCTCTGGGACAACTTTAAATGTTCCAACATTTGAATCATAGGGGTGCCAGAAGGAGAAGAGGAAGAGCAAGAACTTGAAAAGTTATTTGAACCAATAATGAAGGAGAATTCCCCCAATCTGGCAAAGGAAATAGACTTCCAGGAAGTCCAGGAAGCTCAGAGAGTCCCAAAGAAGTTGGACTCAAAGGAAGCACACAACAAAGCACAGCACAATTCCATTAGCCAAGATTAAAGAGGAGAGAATCTTAAAAGTAGCAAGAGAAAAGGAGACAGGTACCTACAAAGGAGTTCCCATAAGACCAGTTTCTCAAAAGAAACCTTGTAGGCAAGGGCCTGGAAACAAGTATTCCAAGTCATGAAAGGCAAGGAGCTACATTCAAGATTACTGTATCCAGCAAAGCTTTCGTTTAGAATGGAAGGGCAGAGAAAGTGCTTCTCAGATAAGGTCAAATTAAAGGAGTTCATCATCATCAAGCCCTTATTATATGAAATATTAAAGGGGCTTATCTAAGAAAAAGAAGATCAAAAATATGAGCAGTAAAATGACAACAAGCTCACAGCTATTAATGACCAAACCTTAAAAAAAAAACCCAGAAACAAATTAAGCAAACAACTAAAACAGTAACAGAATCACAGAAGTGGAGATCACATGGAGGGTTATCAGAGGGGAGGTGGAGTGGGGAGAATGGGGGATAAGGGCAGGGCATACGAAGTATAAATGGTACAGTCCTCCCTCCCTATATTACGGTTTACTTGTTGCGGCTTCACTGTATCACGGGTCCCGCATTACAGTGAAGCCGCAACAAGTGAACCATGATATAGCGAGGGATGACTATATACTTCACTGGTGAGTACCCATATAGAATTTTATATGTTGTTAAAATTACATAGGTTTAAGAGTGTAGAAAGTGTTTAAGAGCATATGAAGTGTTTATAAGAATGTGGGAAAGGTTTATAGGAGCGTGGGAAGGGTTTATAAAGCCTATATATATATATATATATATATATATATATAAATAAAATAAAATAAACATAATGCCACTACTTTGCAGATTTTCGCCTATTGCAGGGGTCTCTGAAATGTAACTCCCGCAATAGGTGAGGGATCAGTGTAGTTACAAAACAGACAGGGGGTAATTAAGAACAGTATAGGAAACGGAGAAGCCAAAGAACTTATGTGTGTTATCCATGGACATGAACTAAGGGGGTGGTGCTGGTGGTGGTGGGGGGGCAGTAGAGGGGCATAAAGGGGAGAGAAAAAATGGGACAACTATAATAGCATAATCAATAAAATATATTTTAAAAAAGAAAAGAAAGAATTGCTCACAAGTAATCAGGGTGACCTATAGCATCTCCTACAGTTAAATCATTTATCTATTCTTTAATCCTCACTGAAGTGCATGCTATCACACTTCTTCTCTCAGGTTTCATTTAGTAGTATAATTTCTTAAGCTACTTTATTTTTGTATACCTATTCATGAACAAGGTATTCAATAAGCATCATTTATTTCATAAATGAATCATATTCCATCAAGCCTCAGTGAAACTTCTTAAGAAACTTCCTTAGAAGTTTAGCCATAAGTAGCACAACTAGGACCCTAGAACCCAATGCTGTTAGAATGCCTTCTACCCAACTTCTGTCACTTTCCTCCAGCCCCACATGCCTGCTTTGCACAGGTATTTATTGAATCACATGGTTCTTTCAGTAGGCTCATCACCATTCTGTTTGCTTAAGAAACTTATTAATCTGCCAAGCCTTCATAGAGGCAATGGTGTCCTTCATGAGACAGAATAAAATGAAATTTTGATATTTCCATTACTGTATTTATATTTTTCACTTTGATTAAACATCTCCCTTAATAGCTGTGGTTTGTCTCATTTCAGACTGGGCTTAGTTTCTTTTAGACTTGGTCTTATGGGCCCATGTTGGTTTTTATTACTTGGTTAAATAACCACAGCTGCTGGTAATAGGGTTTGAAAATATTATCCCAACTCTTTCTGATGACAGCTTCACCTGGTTTACACTGTATTATTTTTACGATTTGTTAGTACTACCTCCCCCTTTAAATTATACTTTGTTTTTGTTCTGTTTTTTGGTGTTTTGTTTGTTTGTTTGTTTGGTTGTTTTTTTTGCTAATCCTGTAAGTACAAATGCATTTGGAGTCTCCAAGGTCTTAAAAATCTATTCTCCCCATGGGAAATGAACAGATTTAAGAACAATACCCTCTCCTCTGCCAATAAAAAGTCGTTTTATTTATTCTGAGTAAGGTTACAATGTGTTCACTCTGCCTATTAGTGTACACTTAAAAAAAAAACTGTATGTGCACATCAAGCTGTAGGGCTCTATCTTTAGACAGCAGGCAGCCCCTCAAAAGAGTCATGCCATGGCATTACCTCATAAAGCTACTGTGGCCAATGATTTGATGCTCAGCTTTGTAGGTAACGAAGTCATGAATCATCCAGAAAAACTGATTCACGGCAACCATTTACAGAAAACTGGTATTTACTCAAATGCTAAGTTGTAAACAAATTGTACTAGATGGTCATACTAGCCCATTATCACATTCTCATTTTACTAATAAAAAGTTGTGTGGGAAACACATGCATAATTACAAGATTACACAGTAACCATGGAATCAGAATAAAATAGAATACTCTAAACAAAATAATATGGTCTCATCTGTCATACATGCATCTCTTATAAATTAATGTTTAAATGACCAGTAGGATATTTCTCTCAGGCTAAAGTGACAACTGACAACCAGGGTGGATTTATAGGACATAAACTATTCCTGAGCTATTCTGGGATATGCATGAGGTAGATAACTACCCCTAAATGGGACTTGTTGTTGCAGGCACATGAGAAGGGAGGGGAAATGAACTAGAAGTGGATAGTTTAATGAACTCTTGCAAGAATCTGGGTCATGTAAATAAGTGCATGACAAGACAGGTAGTTAGACTGAGGATATGAGACTGAGAGAAAAGACTTTTCTTTTTTAGGTTAGGAAAGACTTGGATATATTTAATGTTGTGTGTGTTTTGTTTTTTAATTGAAGTGTAATTGGCATATAATATCCTATTACTTTCAGGTGTACATCATGATTCAATATTTATGTACATTATGAAATGATCAGCCTAAGTCTAGCTACCATCGGTCACCATACAAAGTTATTAACTATATTCCCTATACTATACATTATATGCCCATGACTTACTTATTTTATATCTGAAGTTTTCACTGCTTAATCCCCTTTACCTATTCCACCTGCCTCTCAGGTAGTTAACCTGCCTCTGTTAACTACCAGTTGTTTCCCCTATCTACAAATCTGCTTGTTTTATTCTGTTCATTTGTTTTGTTTTTTAGATTGCACATATAAGTGAAGCCATACACAGTATTTGTCTTTCTCTGACTTCACTTACCATATAATACCCTCTAGGCCCATCATACTGTTGCAAATGGCAAGATTTCATTTTTTTTATTTCTGAGTAATATTCCACCATGTATATACATATATGTACACACACATCTTTATCCATTCATCTATTGATGGACACTTAGGTTGCTGCTGTAGCTTGGCTATTGTAAATACTGCTGTAAATAAACAAGGGTGCATGTATCTCTTCAAATTAAGAAATTTCATTTTCTTTGGATAAATACTCAGAAATGGAATTACTGAATTGCATGGTAGTTCTATTTTTAATTTTTTGAGAGACCTCCATACTGTTTTCAATAGTGGCTACACCAGAAATATATTGAATATGGATGGGGAAAAAGCTGGAACACTGGAAAATATTGATGATATAGATGAGAAAAAATAACTAATGAAGGGAAGTTCCTGAGGAGACAGAAAGGGATGCAAAATACAGGTACAAAGGAAACCTAGGCTTCACTGAGATGACGAGAAAATAAACCGAGTACAGATTAGGTTTGTGAATTTAAGGGCAGGGCATTATAGGAACCCTCTTCTGATGGCTGCCATCCTCTCTTTGAAGCAGGTGAAGTCACCTGCTAAGTGCATCTGTGTGTGGGTGTCATCACAGACTTAGGAGAAGTAGCCAAGATTTGACCCAGGTGGAGATAAAGTTGAATTTCAAGAAGGACTTTTAGGTAATGGTGTAGAATCACAAATGGTTATGTTACGGTTAGGTTACATTACTTTACAAAGAGATCCTCAAAATTCAGTGGCTCTTATTAAAAAGACAAAAGTTTATTTCTCTCTCACTTAATAGTCCAAGGAGAATGCTCCAGGTCACTTAGGCACCCAGGTTCCTTCTACTCTGTTTTTCTGCCATCCCCTTAGGTGTTTCCCCATCTGCATGGCTGAAGTTGGGCTGCAGGCAATTCCAGCTCTAGGGAAAGGGAAAGACGTTGGATGTATGTAATATTTTAATGTCCAGGCCTGAAGTTGTTTATACCTCATTTCCGTTTGTATTTTTCTGGTAAGAACTTAATCACTGGAGAGGCCAGGAAAAACAGTGTCTGGCCATGGGCCCAGCTAAAACTCAATAATTATATAAAAAGGAGAAAACTGATTTTGGTGAAAAATTAGTAGTCTTCACCACAGCATAACTGTATCTTTTCTGTAATGATATATAACAACTTAAACATAGGGAGAAAAATGGACATATAATAGTTCAGTACAGTTTTTCCCTGAAACTAAAGGAGTAAAAATTTTGGAATAATGGCAAAAAAAAAAAAAAAAAAGTGATTTGAAATGATAGGCCTTCACAATATCTAGGCTGAATAAGAAAAAAAAAGTATTTACTGATCACCTACTGTGTACCAGGTAGTATTCTAAGTGCTCTAAGTGTACTGATGTGTTTAATACTCATAGTAACTATTTTAGGTAGGTAACATTATTCTATTTTTATAATTGAGGAAACAAAGGCAGAGAGATTAAGTAACTTGCCCAAAATGGCACAGTGAATTTGTGGCAAAACCAGGCTCTGAAATGATCCAGAAGTAATCTGGTTCCAGGGCCCACATTCTTGACTCTCATTACACTGCCTCCATAGAAGCACTTACTGTCTACTGAGTCTTTACTCCATTCAGGTAGTATACTGCTATTTCATATGCATCACCTAACTTTATCCTCACCATAAATTTCTGAGATAGCTACTGGTCTATTTTACATTTAAGGAGACCGAAGTTCAGTTATTCAATAATAAGGGCACATTCTTATAAAAGTGGAGAAACCAAGATCAAACCCAGATCTGTGTGAGCTCAAAGCCCATTTCTTATTTTTAAATACATAAATTTTTACTGTTGACATAGATTTCTGAATAGTGAAACTCAGCTATGTAAGTATGTAATTCAATAAGTTTTGACAAATGTAAATACCTGTGTAGTAAACAACTTAAGATAGAACATTTCTATTATCACAAAAAGTTTGCTCCTGTTCTTTTCCATTCAATTCTCCACCCACAAGAGACAACCACTGTTCTGATTTGTATTATCATATTTTGGTTCTATGTCTGTTCTTAAAATTCATATAAATGGAATCACATAGTATTTGCTTTTGTGTATAGCTTTTTTCATTCAGTGTATTTTGGGGATTTATCCATGTTATTGTATATAACAGTTTATTCTTTTTATGGTATATAAATATATGAATGTATCAAGTTGCTTATTCATTCTTCTACTGATGGACGTTTGACTTTTTTTAGTTTGGGGCTATAAATGAAAAAAGTAATATGAACATTAATGTAAAGTCTTTTGGTAGACATATATTTTAATTTCTTTTGGCTAAATACACAGGAGTGGTACTGCTGGATCATACAGTAAATGTATGTACAATATTAAAAGGAACTGCCAAAAACTTTTCCAAAGTGACTCCCGATGCTCTGCATAATTTGGTGGTGTTGGCCATTTTAATATTGGCTATTCCAAAGAGTATCCCATGCTGCTTTTTAATTTTCCTGGTGACTAAAAATGTTCAACACTTTTAAATGAGCACATAACCAATCACATATACTATTCTGTTAAGTCTCTGTTTAAGTCTTCTACCTATTTTTAAATTAAGATGTTTGTCTTTTTACTTTTTATTTCCAGTGAGTTAAGTTTTCTGTCCTATGTATTTATAGCTCTTGCTCTGCACTGTGTCTTTCATTTTCTTAACAATGAATTTTGAGAAGTGTTTTCAATTTTGTTCAAGTCTAGATTATTAACTTTTTCTTTTATATTATTGCTTTCTGAGCCATAAGAAATCTCTACCTACTTCAAGGTCATAAAGTGATTCTCCTATATTTCTTCTAGAATCTTTATAGTTTCAGCTTTCTGTTTTTTAATTTTGTTTGTTAGCTTATTTTGTTCATTAGAGTCCACATATAAGTGAAATCATATGGTATTTGTCTTTCTCTGACTGGCTTATTTCACTTAGCATAATACTATCCAGGTCCTTCCATACTGTCACAAAAGGTAAGATTTCATTCTTTTTTATGGCTGAATAGTATTCATTGTGTGTATGTACCACAGCTTTTTTATCCACTCATCTACTGGTGGGCACTTGGGCTGCTTCCAAATCTTGGCTCTTGTAAATAGCACTGCAGTGAACATAGGGGCGCACACATTCTTTTGAATCAGTGTTCTGGGTTTCTTCAGATATATTCCTGGAAGTGGAATCACTGGTCAACATATTAACGGCTTTAATGATTAACTATTACTATAGAAAAGATTAACTATTATTTTTTACAGATCATTTATATTCACTTACAAATTAAATATGGTTTAAAGACAGCAAGTCTAAACTTCTGAGAAACCTGTAAATTCAAATGTTTAAATTTCATCTTAATTTTGCTGCATTATTTTTATTCTACCTTAAACTAACCATGTGAAATGGAGTCACTAACTCAAAGTCCCTGTCTTGATGCTTACAACAAATCAATTTGTTTGCAGCATGCACTTGTTACACAATTTCATCAGTAAAACAGGAATGATAGTAGCTACTTCACATGATTGTTATGTGGATTAAATGAGTTAACAAATATAAAGTATCTAGAATAGTGCCTGATAAATGGTAAACACTTAACAGAAGCCTGCCATTATTAGTACAATTATGAACCTGTGACAGAATGACTTCTAAATTCAAGGTTTATTTTAAAAATAAAGTATTACTAGAAAAATAAACATACTATGGTAGTTTGAATAGAAATACAAATGACTCAATGTACTTATGCATTTTAACATAATTTTTATATAAAAAACAAAGATAAGGAAAGTAGCAAATTTAAACCAAAAATAATGAAAAACATGAATTAATTTTCAGAAAAAGTATAAATAAGCTTTAGAAGAAAGAACTTTGTCTTTAAAATTATGGAAATAGGGGGTGGGTAAGGGAGGGGAGAGTAATGGAGGAAAAATGGGGACAAGTGTAATAGAACAACAATAAAAATACTGAAATATAAAATTTATTCAAAAGCAGTAAAATAACAGCATCTACGAAGTATGAGCTACATATAAGAAGAAAACACAGCACAGTACCATAAATCCCATTTCTTGTCACATCAACATCTTCTTTTAATTATAAATTTTCTCCCTGGAATAATACAAAATAGTAAGTTAATACTTAAAATATTTTTACATTGATTTAGCATTAAAAGTCTACTATAACAAATCAGGAGCTTAATTTAAGGCAAGGGTGGGGAATTCTAAGTTAACTGAAATATATGATTCAGAAAAAGTCAATAATGGGCCACATGAATGTAAAAAGCAAATAATTCTGGTTGGGGGTGAGGAAGTAGTGCAATGTTAAATTGATTTAAAAAACAAAAAGGGGGACATAATAAACATAAGATATTTAACTACTGGCGTCACCTAGTCAAATGAGGACACAAGAAAGATAGAAGACTACATGAAAAAAGTCAATGGAAAAGAAAGAAGAAAAAAAGAGTAGGAAAGGAAAAAAATGAGAAAAAAATGTTTGCACAAAGAAGAAGCACTACATAAAGAAGTAGAAAAATACAGGGAAAAAGCTCAGAAGACTAAAAATGCAAGTCAAAAACGCTCATCATACCTTGGATCTTGGGCCAAAAACCTGAAAACATTATCATATCTCTAAGTATTTACTACCTGCACTCCTGCTTCATCTTGGGTTTTTTCCCCATCTTTTTGTCCCCCTATAGCTGATTTTCCCAATTCTTATTTTTCATTTTAATGCATGGTATACAGACCATATTTTGTAAATTAATTTTCCTTTTTAGAAATAAGATGAATGTAAATACTACTTCTCAAAAACAGTCTAACAAACTATGAATTTGCTAATCAATCAGTATTCACAACATTTCCACTGCTCTAATCCAGCGAGTTTTAACCAGTGTGTTGTGGCGGGCACAGGGGTGTGCTGTGAGAAGTTTTAAAATATGCAATACCTGACTATTTAGTGAGGGGCACTGACCACTTTTCCCTTGAACTGTCAAATAAAAAAATGACAACAGCCCTGGCTGGTGTAGCTCAGTGGATTGAGCGCGGGCCTGCGAACCAGAGGATCGCGGTTCGATTCCCAGTCAGGGCACATGCCTGGGTTGCGGGCCAGTTCCCAGCAGGGGACACACGAGAGACAACCCTACATTGATATTTCTCTCCCTCTCCCTTTCTCCTACTCTTCCCCTCTAAAGATAAATAAATAAAAAAATTAAAAAAAAAAATAAAATCTTAAAAAAAAAAAAAAAAAAAATGACAACAGCCAACAATAGCCGTTCATTGTGAATGAATGAAAATTATATCTATTTTTTTGTCAGACTGACAAAAAAATATACATATATTTTTTGGTGTGCTGCAGAATTTTAGTAATTAGCTTATGTATGCCATGAGATGAGAAAGGTTGAAAATCACTGCTCTGATCTAAAACTTGAAGCCTGTGAATGTCTTTAAACAGTTTAAAATTGTATGTGTGTAATATTTGGTGAATTCTGAAGCTTTTTCAGAGTCTGAAAGCAGAATACAGCTGTGTTAGAAGTTTATTGTGAATGAAGTTACCAACATAATTAACCATTAGGAAATTTAATATTTGGGCTGCAATAGAAAAAAATAACACTTATTAAGCACTTTTCACACACCCATTTCTATGTTCTGTACCAGTGGATTTTTAAGACTGCACTCACTGAAGCAGGACTCGATTAGGTCCAATTGATGCCCTAAGCACAGCTCAACAATGGCCCCTGGCCTTTGCATTTCTTACAATAATGAGTTTAAGGGTCCTTTACACAAATAAGCTGATGAGTTAAATGCTACCTAGATTCACCCAGCTGGTTTTACTTTCTACATAAGTGAAACTCATGCGATGAGTCAGAAACAAATGTAATACCTGAAGATACCTCAAACCAAACTATTAACCTTTACATTCACAATACCAAAGAAAAAGAATTAACAGAGCAAATTAAATTGTAACATGGCAGGTAAATGCAATTACAAAATATTCTACTCTAGTTAGGTGTGGCAGTAAAAGAGTTAAAGGCATGATAGCCAGGGCAAAAAACTCTATGCTGCTCCACTTCCCTTGGGGCCCTAAGCTTGTGCTTATTTTCCTGAAAGGTTAATGCAGTACTGCACACAGCACAGGAAGTCTATGAATGAGGCCCAACACAAAACTGTAAATTTACTTAAAACATTATGTGATTTTTTTTGTGATTACGTGTCATAGTATATTTAATGTGTAGCTCAAGGCAACTCTTCTTCCAGTGTGGCCCAGAGATGCCAAAAGGTTGGACACCCCCACTGTAGATAATGGTTTAACAACCCAGTTTAAGATATCTCATGTAAAATTTTACAGAGCAATATACATTTACTAATGCAATGTACATGCAAATGACCATGAACAGTAAAACCATAGTAAGTCAAAATTTCAATAGTAGCAATCTTTACTCTGAATTTTCTCACCTTCCATTAAAATAAAACCCAACAGTGGCCCTGGCCAAGTGGCTCAGTTGGTTGGAGCATCACCCTGTACACCAAAAGGTTTCAGGTTCTGTCCTGGTCAGGGCACATATGGGAGGCAACGGATGGATGTTTCTTTCTAGCATCAATATTTTTCTCTCTTCCCCTTCCTCGCTCTCTAAAAAAATCAATGGTCATATCCTCCATGAGAATTTAAAGAAGAAACAAACAAAATGAGTGAAACTAGAAAAGAAAAAAAAAGGAGGCCATCCAGAAAAAGCAATGAGATGTTTTTGTTACCTTTCCCTTAAGATTAAGGTATAACATACAAGTAATGCCCACCAGGGAATTAAATAAAACCCACAGATAAGCATTTGTCATGCATAAGTCCCGGCATGGGTCTCAAAGGAGCAATAAATTGAGTTCTGAGCAACCCAAAGAGCAAGTCCCTTTTATCCAAGGCAAAATTAGGTCAACACAGGTAATGTGTTTGAGGCTCATGAATTATGAGAGTCCCATGTGAGCTTTAAGTTACGAGAACTGACCACGGTTAATGCAAATTTAAAACTCAGTAGAGTATTACTAGCAATAAAACCATATATGTATAGAATTTAACTTTGGCTGGATTTTCTTAAGAACTGCCTACAGTATTTGCATATTTTAATTTGGCATTGAGCTTCTGTGATAACAAAACAGGAAAAATAGCTTGAAATATTCAAATCATCTCTCTATTCCAATGGCCTATATGATGAGAAATCATTCTATCAGTTGCACAGTAACTTTTTAAGTCATACTCTCTTAATTGACTAAGCAGTTGCAAAACCAAGCTATTTAATTAGACAGTACTGAAAAAAATATAAATGCAATTATATAAATAGGATATCAACAGTGGTTAAGGACAGAGACTCAGTTTTCTCATCTATATAATGGGCATAATAACAGTACCCACTACAACAGAACTATTTGGTACTACTAGGCTAATGGTACATATCGCAGGGTTTTTGATACAGATTAAATGAGTTAATTTCTTTAGAGCATTTACAATAGTGCCCAGCATATAGTAAATGCCATGTATTATAATGATCACAATCTGTCACTGTGCTTATCAAATTTATCCTATATACAATAAATTAAGTTCTATTTTTTCAAAAATAGACTCTTGCACACCAATGACTCTAAGGGCCATTGATATACAGCAGAAGTCTTAAAGGGAGTAGCAGTACTCTTCCCTAGGGAACATTCTGGAAATTTGTAAGAGTACTTTTTGGTTGTCACTATGATGGGTAAAAAGAGATATCCTGTTGCTGGCAAATAACAGACAGGGACAAAAAGATGTCAGATGTATATTCTTCAGGGCCATTCCATACAACAAAACTACCTGCCAGGCAATCTTACTAGACTTCCCTAGCCCATTTATATTTTCCCACTCTTCAAGATAACTATTTCATCTATCTTCCCTGTTCTTAAACCTCCAAAACCTCACCCTGCTATAGATAACATTTCTTATTTCATTAAGAAAATAAAAGCAATCAATAAAGAAATTCTTCCCCCCCTACCAAATCTTCCTCTTCCTGAGTTTCTGGACCTATGCAGTCCACCTTCTTTCCCACTGCAGTGGAATGGCCTTTTATTCAAGGCCAACTGTGCTTCTCTATTAGATCATTTCTCCTTCAACCTACCTTAAGGATTTTATTCCTTCCACTCTCTGTCTTGAATTATCAGTTTCCATTTCTACTAATACGTAAAATGCTGGTTTATCTTTTACCCTAAAAAGACAAAACAAAAAATTCTCCCTTGACAACGTATCCCCCATCTCTCTGCTTTACTCTATATCAAAAGAGTTGTTTATTCTTGGTATTTCCATTTCTTCTCCCATTCTCTGCTGATCGAACTCTACTTAGGCTTTTATTCCCACTATTACTCTGAAGTCATTCCTATAAAGACATCAACAGCTGTCATAGTACCAAATATGACATCCATTATGAGTCTTCACTTTATTTAGCAACATTTGATACTGCTAATCTCACCTTCCTACTTAAAGCACATTCTTCATTTCGCTTATGGGATATTACATTCTCCTAATTTTTCTCCTTTACTCCTTTACTTTTACCACTTTACTTCTCAGTTAGCTTTATCGGGTCCTCAGCTTCTTGAATACTAAACACAATTTAGCTTTATAAATTAGGCTTGGTTTTTGGACTTCTTTTTCTACTCCACTAATTCCCTTGATTTAATACAGCACTGTGGCTTTATATGCTGATGCTATCTAAACTTAAAACTTCAAAATAAAACCAGGTGACATCAGAAAAATGGTGATGTGAGAGATTCCCTTGGTCTCTCCCCTTGAAGTTACAAGTTCAACAGCTATGATTCATCAAAGGATTCCCTACTTAACACACAAACATGGCTGAGAGATCTGCACATTAAAACACCTGAAGTGGGTGCCACAGATGCAGCCAGGAGCTCACTGTGGATCTCAGGAGAGGTTGCCACCTGTAACTCCTGCAACCCCAAGGAGCAGAGAGATACAGTGAGCATTCCTGCCTGAATGGTTGGTACAAGCAGCAGCTGAACCCAGTGACCAGAGTGGAGAGCAAGCGCAGAGATACAGCCACAGTTGTCTGGTGGCCACCACTGCGAGGCAGAAAAACAAAGCCATGGAGCTTGGTCACATCCCCTCACCTCCAGAGTGAGCAGCAGGCACCAGAAGAAGCTGTAGCAGTGAGTTTCAAGCTGCAGAGCACATTATCTGCAGCCCTGAGAATTGGAGAGGCTGAAGCATTTTTCTCTCAGTGGCATACACACACTGCGGCCAATCTCAATGACAGGGGTGGAGATCCAGAGGTGAGTCGCTGAGGTCTGGCAGTTGTTATTACTGGGAAGAGAACAAAGCCGCAAATGCAGCAACCAGCCTCTCCCAGTTCACCTCCCCCCAACTCATCAGGGCTGAGTGCAGTGAAGGCTGGAGGGTTGGGGTGCAGGGTGGAGGGAGGATGGGGGGGAAATTGGGAAAACTGTAATAGCATAATCAATAAAAAATATTTAAAAATATAAAGGAGAGAATCTTAAAAGCAGCAAGAGAAAAGGAGACAGATACCTACAAAGGAGTTCCCATCAGACTGTCAGCTGATTTCTCAAAAGAGACCTTGCAAGCAAGAATGGGCTGGGAAGAAGTATTCCAAGTCATGAATGGAAAGGACCTACATCCAAGATTGCTCTATCCAGCAAAGCTTTCATTTAGAATGGAAGAGCAGATAAAGTGCTTCTCAGATAAGGTCAAGTTCAAGGAGTTCATCATCACCAAACCCTTATTATATGAAATGTTAAGGGACTTATCTAAGAAAAAGATCAGAAATATGAATAGTAAAATGATAACAAGCTCACAGCTATTAACAACTGAACCTAAAAACAAAAACAAACTAAGCAAACAACTAGGACAGGAACAGAATTACAGAAATGAAGAATATATGGAGGGTTATCAGAGGGAAGGTGGAGTGGGGAGAATGGGGGATAAGGCACAGGGAATAAGAAGCATAAATGGTAGTTACACAATAGACAGGGAGAAGTTAAGAATAGTATTGAAAATGTAGAAGCCAAAGAACTTATATGTATGACTCATGGACATGAACTAAGGTGGGAGAATGCTAGTGGGAGGGGTGATGCAGGGTGGAGGGGCATAAAGTGGAGAAAAAATGGGACAACTGTAATAGCATAATCAGTAAAATATATTTAAAAAAAATTTAAATGACCACCTGCGTTCAATTCCTGGCTTTGCCCCTTACTAACTGTAATATTGGGTAAGTTATTTCACTTTTCTGCACCTGTATTACCTCAATAGAAAAGTGTGAATAATAATAATACCCTCAAAAAAAAAAGAAACAAGAAAAATCCCAAATAACCTAACAATACCTCTTAAAGAACTAAAAAATACAAGTGCAGCCCAAGTCAGCAGAAGAAATGAGATAATAATATTAGAGCAGAATTAATTAAATGAAATAGAGAACAAAAACACAATACAAAAAAATTAACGCAACAACAGCTGGTTCTTTGAAAAGATTAATAAAATTGACAAATCTCTTGCTAGACTCACTAAAGAAGAGACAAAAGACTCAAAATCTGAAATGAAAGAGAAGTTATGATGGACACCACAGAAATACAAAGGATCATATATGAATGCTATGAAAGACTATATGTCATCTAATTCAATAACTTAGAAGAAATGGACAAGTTCTTAGAAATATATAACCTTCCTAGAATGAATCAAAAAGAACTGGAACATTGAAATAGACCAACCAACAGTAAGAAAATTGAAACAATCATGAAAAACCTCAGCAAAAGTGAAAGTCCAGGACCAGATGGCTTCACTAGTAAATTCTATAAAACAGTCAAGGTTTAATACCTATGCTTCTCAAACTCTTCCAATAAATTCAAGAGGCAATACTTCCTAACGTATTTTATGAGGCAAACATTACCCTGAACCCAAAATTGGCAAGGAAAATACACAGAAAAGTATACACTGATATCTCTCATGAATACAGATAAAAAACCTAAACAAAATACTAGCAAATCAAATACAACAAAATACATTAAAAAGATAATACATCACAATCATGTGGGGTTCATTCCAGGGGCACAGGATGGTTCAATACATGTAAATCAATCAGCAAGATACACCATATTAACAAAATACAAGATAAAATCATATGATCATATCATTAAGTGCAGAAAAAGCATTTGACAAGATACAACATCCATTTATGATTCAAACACTACATAAAATGGGTATAGAAGAAAAGTACCTCAACAAAATAAAGGCTACATATGACAAACCCTCAACTAATATCATAATCAATGGTAAAAAACTGAAAACTTTTCCTCTAAGATCAGGAACAAAACAAAAATGCTCATTCTCACCACTGTTATTCAGCATAGTCCTGGAAGTCCTAGCCAGAGCAATAAGGCAAGAGAAAGAAATAAAATGCATCCAAATTTGTAATGAATAAATAAAATTATCACTTTTTCAGGTGGCATGATTCTTTATACAGAAAACCTTACTAACCAAAAAACTATTAGAAACAATAAACAAATGCAGTAAAGTTGCAGGATACAAAATAAATGTACAAAAATCCACTGGGTTCCCATATATGAACAATACAATTTCAGAGAAAGAACTGAAAATTTTTTTGCAATTGCAACAAAAATAAAATGAAACACCTAGGGATAAACTTAACAAAGGAGGTAGGACCTATATACTGAAATTACAAAGCATTATTAAAGAAAGTGAAGAAGACACAAAGAAATGGAAAGGTATTTTGTGTTCACGGATTGGAAGAAACAACATAGTTAAAATGGTCATACTACCCAAAGCAATGTACAGATTTAATGCAATCCACATCAAAATCCTAATGGCATTCTTAAAAGAATTAGAACAAAAAGTCCTCAGATATGTATGGAACCACAAAAGACCCTGAACAGCCAAAGCAATCCTGAAAAATAGAAGAAAGCCGAAGGAATCACTCTCCTTGACTTCAAATTATAACAACAGTAATCAAAACAGCATGATACTGGCAGAAAACAGACACAGAACAATGGAAGAGAATTGAAAGCCCACATATGCATAGGCAAATAATTTTTGACAAAGGAACCAAAAACATACAGTGCAGAAAAGAAAGCTTCTTCAATAAATGGTGCTAGGAAAATTGGAAAGCCACATGCAAAAGAATAAAACTAGACTGTGATTTGTCACCATATAAAAAAATTAACTCTAAATGGATCAAAAAGCTAAATATAAGACCTGAAACAATAAATTACATAGAAGAAAAACAGGTACTAAACTTATGGAAGTTGATCTTATAGAGGATTTTATGAATTTGACCTCAAAGGCAATGGAAGTAAAAGCAAAAATAACTGAATGGGACTGTATCAAACCAAGAAGCTTCTACACAGCAAAAGAAACCATCAGCAAAATAAAAAGGTAACTGACCAAATGGGAGAAGACATTTGCAAACGACACTTCAGATTAAGGGTTATCCAAAATATATAAAGAACTCATACAACTAAACAACAACAAAAAATCCATTTAAAAAATGGGTAGAGGATCTGAAGAGACACTTCTACCAGAAAGACTCACAAATGGCCAACAGATAAATGAAAAGATGTTCAGCTACACTAGCTATTAGGGAAATGCAAATCAAAACTACAATGAAGTACCACCTCACATCTGTTTGAAAGGGTGTTATCAATAAGACAAGTAACAAGTGTTGGAGAGGTTGTGGAGATAAAGGAACCCTCATTCACTGCTGGTGGGAATGTAAAGTGGTACAACCACTATGGAAAACAGTATAGAGGTTTCTCAAAAAATTAAGAATAAAGTTACCATAAGACCCAACAACCCCTCTTCTGAGTATCTTCCTGAAAAACTGGAAAACATTTATTCATATAGATATATGTACCCCTATGTTCAGTGCAGCATTACTCATGGTGGCCAAGACATGGTAACAACCCAAGTGTCTTTCAACAGGTGATTGGATAAAGAAGATGTGGTACATACATACGATGGAATACTACTCAGCCATAAAAAGATGACCTACTGCCATTTGTGACAACATGAATATCATGCTAAACAAAATAAGTCACACAGAAAAAGTCAAGAACCATATGATTTCATTCACATGTGAGATATAAAACTGAAAGCAACAAAGGAACACGCAATCCAAACAAACAGACAAAAACTCAGACACAGACAACAGTATGGTGATTACCAGAAGGAAAGCAGAGAGGGGGACCTAGTAAGGAGTAAAGGGGGTCTACTACATAGTGACAAAAGGAGATTTGACTTTGAGTGGTGAACATGCAATGCAATACACAGATGATGTATTATAGAATTGTACACTTGAAATCTATCTAATTTTATTAGTGTCACTCCAATAAATTTAATAAAAACTAAAACAAAAAATTGTAACTTCAGCCCTGACTGGTGTAGCTCAGTGGATTGAGCATCAGCCTGAAGATCAAAGGGTAGCTGGTTCGATTCTCAGTCAGGGCACATGCCTAGGTTGCAGGCCAGGTCCCCAATTGGAGGTATGTGAGAGGAAACCACACATTAATATTTCCCTCTCTTTCTCCTTCCCTTCCCATCTCTCTAAAAATAAATTTTAAAAATCTTTTAAAAAATTGTAACTTCAGTCTCATACTAATCTCTTTCATTCATCATCTCCACTTAGACATCTAATAGAAATCTCAAATTTAATATATCTAATAAAATCAAATTTTTGATTCTCCATTTGCCTTCAAATCTGCTCATCTCCTAGTATTCCCTATCTCAGTAAATGCTCAGTTACTCTGGCCAAAATCTTGGTAGTCTTTCTTCCATTTCACTCCAAACCTATATCAAATCCTGTTGGCTTTACCTTCAAAACATATCCAGAAATTGAACCATTCTCAACAGTTCTACATCTATCTTCCTGCCTATCCAAAATCATCTCTTGCCTGGATTATTACAAGCAGCCTCCTATATGGTTTCTGCTTTTGTCCCTTTATCATCCATTCATCATAAAGCAGTCAGACTGATCCTTTAAAAAATAAATCTTCATGACACATCCCTAAGCAGAACCCTTCAATGGCTTCCCATTACACTTCAAATAAAATCCAAATTTCTTTCAGGAACTGTAAGACCCCTAGGACACCCCCCAACATTATCTCTTACCTTATCACTAACTATTTTCCCTCTTGTTTACACCAAACCAGCCACACACATCCTTGCTGTTTTATGAACATGCCAGGTATGCTACCACCTCAGCATTTTTGTATGTTGTTCCTTTTCCTCCAATGATCTTCCCCTAGATACTGAGATAGTGACTTCCTTACTACCTTCAGGACTCTGATCAAATGTCACCTTTTTGTGAGGTCTTTCCTGACCACTCAATCTAAAATAGTACCCCTGTCACATTGTATCTTCTTACTAACTTTTCTTCATAACACTTACTTTCACCTGGTTTTGGAACATATGCCTATTTACTTGTTCATTGATAGTCTCTCCACTAAAATGTAAGTTCTATTTGGACAGGTTCTTGGTCGTTTTATTTACTTTTATAATCCCAGTGCCTGATTATACAAATAGATACTCAATAATTTATAAATTAATTGAATGGCTAAATAAATGACATACAGAAAACACAACTTTAATTTTAAAGGCTAGATAAAAACATTTTATCAGGTTTTATAGAAGATTGTCTTATTATACCACAATTTCATAACATGGAAATTTTGTTTTACCCTCAATATTATTACATTTGTATAGTTTTCTACTGATAAATAGCAGATTAAGCTCTTTGTAATGTAAGGAATGAATATGAAGAAATAAAAAGAAACTCCAAAAGTTTTTGTCTTGGATCCATTCTAAAAACTTTTTAAATTGATTAGGCCACTAAATCTATTTTAATGTGTTTGAAAATGAGGCAAATAAGCACTTACAAAAAGCTAAATTACCTGGAAGAGATTCTTTATTTCCACATGCAAACTATAGATTAAATGCTTATACACACTGCTGAGGGTAGTAGGAGTAAAGTTGCCCATACAGGCTGATATGCTCAGAGAATAAAGGGAGTAGGTAAATCATGTGAATGAGATATTCTGAGCCACTGTGGAAGTTTATGAACTAAACAAAAGTTATTTTAATTTTTACTAGAATCATTCGCAGGAAGTCTAGAAACAAGCTAATTTTCAAGCTCCAAAGACATTTTTTAATATTCTAGAATTAAAAATACTTCCCTAACATGAGGAAGAATCAGTTATTTAATCAAACATAGATATTATATTTAATCAAAGATATAGGCTATTTTAACAAAAGTTATTTTTCAAAGCTAAATTTTCAACTCTACTTGTCTATTGTAAAAGCATTCCAAACTTAAGAGTGAATTTTTTTAGTACTTTCAATATTTGTGTACATCATCTAATGGCATGCTTCATTTAAATATATGAATTTCTGCCCTGGCTGGTGTAGCTCAGTGGATTGAGCGTGGGCTGTGAACCAAAGGATCGCGGTTCAATTCCCAGTCAGGGCACATGCCTGGGTTGCAGGCCAGGTCCCCAGTGGGGGCTATGTGAGAGGCAACCACACATTGATGTTTCTCTCCCTCTCTTTCTCCTCCCCTTCCCCTCTCTCTAAAAATAAAGAAATAAAATATTTTAAAAAAAATAAAAAATAAATATATGAATTTCTACAATAAAATAATATTCAATAGAGACAAATTATTATAACTCCCAATGTATGAAATACATACCTGAGTTAAACCAGCACCTGTTTGCATAGAAGACTTTTTTAATAGTCTCACTTCTTTGTTTATGTATCTTAGCATTCCACTAAGAGTACTGAAGTCATTATTCTCAGAGCTGTCATCTTCTAGATCATATGTGAGAGGCTTAAATGAGTCTGACTGGGTATAAGTCAGAACCTTCTGGCTTTCTTCTAATGCTGAAGGTTGTTCTAATTGCATTTTTTTTAGGTCCTGTAGTAATTCTTCAGAAAGATCTTCATCACCACGAGTTTTAAAACTAAGGTCACTGGCACTAATAGAGCGACGTAGTTTTCTACACTTGAAAATAGCTGTGTGAGCATATTTAGCAAATTTTGGATCTTGAATGCCAGGAATAATCGCTACTGGAGATGAAAATGGGGCTGGTAGAAATTTGATGTCTTCTGCCTTTTCATGTCTAGAAATTTTGGCTTGTAATCTGGTTAATTCTGATTCCTGTAGAAAAATTGGTACATAGTAGGTGCTCAATACACTTTGTCAAGTGAATTACTTAGAAAATCCCAGACTCTTATCAGTCATCTAAGTCACCCTTCCTCCCAGCACAGTAATTCCTTTTATAACCACTCATCCAGGTTTTCCCAGCTCTGTTTCAACCCTTCATTTGTGGACAATTGCATAATTTCACTTGAAGTATGTTTAAACTATCTAAGTAATTCCATAAAAACTAGATTTCCCTTAAATAATTTTTTCTTCTTGGTGTTAATGGCAATATCATTTTCTAGTCAAGATTTAAATCTTGCACCTAAAAATTTCTCTACAAAAGTGTAAAGATACACTATCTTTTGTTCATCTAGTGTATATACACATATAAAAAAAACCTTCTTCAGAATTTCTGTTAGGAAATAAATGTATATTAGCTACTACTCTGCTTTATATGTCCTCATTACAAGAAAGCTTTAGCATGCTAGACATTTTTCAAAGAAAAATCTTTAATAAAGTGATTAATAATATTTAATAAATCAATCCTTATTAAATGAACTTTTCATTTCTATTATTTTTATGTCCTTCATTTGGGTCTTCTGGCCCAAATAGGGGACCCTAAGAATGAGATTGTATACATTAAAAAATCATACTGGCTAAGAAAGTTAAGAGAAAACATTTTAATTTTAAAAATTCAATAATATGTGTAGTAGTCTCCAGTTCAAATACATTCTCCTTTTCTTATCAGTATCCATAAGATGTAAATTTCTAAATCAGCTCCTTTTACTCTGATACTTTCTATTTTCCTAAAAATACTGTTCATAACTGTCATAATCACAGTGTATATTACAAAATGAAAGCTTAATGTATATTTCAGTTCTTTGATGTCTTTATATCACTTTACCTAGACTGACTTTATAAGTGGCTAGACAGCAATCTTTTTGTAGTAAGTCTTGTATTCACATTCATATAATTATAATTAATAAAGTAGCTATAGAGTTGATATATATATAAGGGTTTTGTGAGTTTTTTCTTTTATCTTCACCAGAGGACATGCCATTAATTTTAGAGAGGGGGAAGGGAAGGCAAGAAAGAGGGAGAGGAACATCAATGTGAGGGAGAAAGAATGACTAGCTTCCTCTTGCACACACTCCAACTGGGACCAGACCTGCAACTCAGGAATTGAACTTCCTAACTGGGAATCGAACTGGTGATGACCACCAACCAACTGAGCCACACTGGCCAGTGAATGTGGGGTTTTGTTGTTGTTGTTGTTGTTGTTTTTTAAACTCTGTGTTATCTAGCCATAATTGAGAAATGTAGTACCTTAGAAAGTAGGATTCCATTTAATTTTCAGTTTAACATCTAACTTTTATAATAAAATGTACTATACTAAATACATAGACTCAAAGAAGGTCACTGTTGTAATCATTATTGCAGTGTGCCATAATATAATGATGTCTTTAGGGTTCTCAGAAAATGGTCTTAGCTTTGCTCTGGCTCCAGTGGCACTCCAATACTAGGCATTTGTTAGGGTACTAAAGGAAGTGAGATGGAAAGATCAAATGCTTCCAATACTGTTATTCTCCTCTCTCTCACTTTTGTTTCTGTTCTCTGTATTTAATGTTGCTATTAATAGAAATGCTTTCTAATATTTATAGCTACTTCTAATTGTTATAGTTATGCCAGCTTCTGCTCTTCTATTAGTTTTTCTTATTTCTTTCTCTCTTATTCTCTTACACTCCTTTTCAGTTTAGATTTAGAGCCAGTTCACATTTACTTTGAGAGCTAGCGTCAGAAAACAAAGAAATTCTATTTTCTAACTGGAATATTAGCTAATCATGGTACATGTTCTACAATCTCTATATGTATAGTTCTTTTTATAATTGCTGCTATTTTGGTAATTTTCAAAGTAGTTGAACTTAAAAACTTCTGAATAATAGATAAGGGCAATACAATTGTATTTATTTCATTGATAATATCTAACAAATGGGCAGAGATAACTACTGTCACAAGAAATACACAACACATAATCTTCCAAATTTTAGTCAATTTTTCACAGTGAAGTTTTATAATTCTGTATAAATGTTATAAATCCCCAGAATACTAGGTACGTTAATGTTTCAATAAAAGCAGAGTGTTCAACCAAAACATACTTTTTGATTTTGTCTATTCAGCTTTCCTCTGGTACTGTGCATATCAAGATATGTTATATAAGAAACTTAAATGCTCAGCTTAGTAACTAGAAATATTCTAAAGTATTATTTGACTGAGATTTTTGGCTTTTCAGTAACTTCCATTTTGATATAAAATCATTTATTTTTATAACTAACAGTGGGGTTGTTCTTTTTTTAAGGTCTTAACTGACCATGTTAAACATACATATTGGCAATTTTGAACTAATATTAAATTTTTTATCTCTACACAGCAATACTAATATTAATTTCAAATTCCAGAATAAACTGCCATTATCAGCAGGGGTAAATAAGTAGCAATGGGCTATTTGAAAAAAATTTTAATACAATCTTGCATTTCCTAATTTATGATTTTTAAAGGAACTTTAGTGATTTTGAAAAATGCTCCTACTTTTTAAAGATATCAATTATAAAACCCTCTAAAGTAAACATTATGATTAAGTCTGTATTTGTAAAAGTTCAGGTCCAAGATGGCAACACAGGAGGCTCCTCCCATGACACACCAAATCTACAACTACACAAGGAACTATAAACTCCATGCCCATCATAAAGCCATACAATGGGACTGACCATCTGACTCCCAGGTTCTCCCAGAAGAATGAAGGGTTTGGACCTCACATCTAGTGCTCCAACTTTTAAGACTCCCACCAAAGGGATGGCTCCCAAAACACCTGGCTCTGAAAGCCAAAGGGCTTGCACCCATGAGACCCATAAGACTATAGCAAACAAAGAAACAGGCTTTGCAAACAAGTTAACAGGCTTGCAAGAATGGACCATGGTTATACCCATAGAACTCAGCAAAGCAGCAGGCAAAAAAAGCCCATCTCCCAGTCATTCCCCGAAGGAGCCTATTTTCATACTTTAAAAGCTGTTGCCTAAGGGTCAGACTGTGATCCTTTCCAGAGATGGGGGAAGCTGAAAGACACATCCTCTGCCTTCTCCCTTGAATCTGCTTCAAATTGCCAGTATCTCCTTGGAAGGAGTTTGTACACACGTCTGGCCCCCCAGGTTTTGAAGCTGCTGCCCCTGGGACAGACCCTTGGATTGTATGGTTCTGACAGCCAACTCATGCACTCATGAGTCCAACAGAATGTAGCAAATAAAGCAGCAGTTCTTAATGGGCACAGGAGCAATCCCTTGCAGCTTATATACACAAGCCCAGTGCTGACAAAACAGGCAAAAAGCCGGTATCCAAGTTTCTCCCTGGAAGAGCCCTGACTATATACTTTTCCAACTGCTGCCTGAGAGCCCAGCTTCCAATCAGCCTAGATGGAGGATCTTCCTCTTACAGATACTGACAGATCTTAGCACATCCTCAGCTACTGAGAGCCACTAACAGCAAAGAATGCTATTTGGACAATCACAAAGGTTTAAAAGACAACAAAAAGCTCAGGCCAGGCTGAATGATAAAATATATCTTCTGGACTTCCGGCCAAGATGGAGGCATAGGTGGACACACTGCGCCTACTCTCACAACCAAAATTAAGGACAACAAATATTTAGAAACAAGAAAACAACCAGAACTCATAGAAAACTGAACTGTATGGAAGTCCAACAACCATTCATCCAGACCGGTAAGAGGGGCGGAGTCTCAGTAGGAAAAAGTGGAGGTTCGGACCCAGGAACGCAGGCAGCAGCGGCTGGCGGTCCCCGGGCCCACAGGCAGCAGCTGGCGGACCCCGGCCCAGGGGGGCAACTGTGCAGACCCAGTGAGGCTGCACAAGGTGGCTGGCTGACTGACCAGGTGGTCTCACATTCGCACACACGGGCGGTCCAGGCAGAGGGGAAGTGGTGGAAGGGACTCAATCCAGGAGAGAGCGGAGCAGGCGCCATTGCTCCCTCTCAGGCCCCACCCCCACATACAGCGTCACAACCCAGCGACTGGGCTGCCCGGCACTGACGAGCGCCAGAGGCTCCACTCTTCACTACGTAACAGCACGTGCGCGTGCGCAGGTAATCCAGGTGAAGGGGAAGCAGTGGAAAGGACCGGAGTCCAGGAGAGAGCGGAGCAGGCGCCATTGCTCCTTCTCAGACCCCGCCCCCACCTATAGCGTCACAACCCAGCGACTGGGCTGCCCCGCCCTGAGGAACACCTAAGGCTCCACCCCCTCACTACGTAATAGCTGCAACCAGACTAAAACCAAAACAACAACAACAACAAAAAAACCACCAAAAATGGCTCAAACCGGAAAACAAATAAAAGCCCTAGAGTCAATTCCTCTAAGCAGTGAAGAGATAGCCAACTTGTCAGATGCACAGTTCAAAGCACTGGTCATCAAAATGCTCACAGAATTGGTTGATTTTGCTCACAAACTAGATGAAAAAATGCAGGCTACAATCCGTGAAATGAAGGAAGATGCATGGGGAACTGATAGAGATGGAAGGAAAACTGGGACTCAAATCAATGGAGTGGACCAGAAGGAAGAAACTAACAACCAAACAGGAGACGAAGAAGAAACAAGAATTCAAAAAAATGAGAAGAGGCTTAGGAACCTCCGGGACATCGTTAAACGTCCCAACATCCGAATTATAGGGGTCCCAGAAGGGGAAGAAGAACAGCAACGAGTGGAAAACTTATTTGAACAAATAATAAAGGAGAACTTCCCCTATCTGGCAAAGGAAATAGACTACCAGGACGTCCAGGAAGCTCAGAGAGTCCCAAAGAAGTTGGACCCAAGGAGGAACACACCAAGGCACATTATAATTACATTAGCCAAGATTAAAATGAAGCAGAGAATTCTAGAAGCAGCAAGAGATAAGGGGACAGTCACCTACAAGGGAGTTCCCATCAGACTGTCAGCTGATTTCTCAAAAGAGACCTTAGAGGCAAGAAGGGGCTGGAAAGAAATATTTGAAATCTTGAAAAGCAGGGACCTACATCCAAAATTGCTCTATCCAGCAAAGCTGTCATTTAGAATGGATGGACAGATAAAGTGCTTCTCAGATAAGGTCAAGTTCAAGGAGTTCATCATCACCAAGCCCTTATTATATGAAATGTTAAAGGGACTTATCTAAGAAAAAGAAGATAAAACTATGACAGTGAAAAGACAGCAAACTCATAGCTATCAAGAACCACACCTACAATAAAAGCAAACTAAGCAAACAGCTAGAACAGGAACAGAACCACAGAAATGGAGATCATATGGAGGGTTATCAACAGGGGAGTGGGAGGAGGAGAGAGGGGGAAAAGGTACAGAGAATGAGTAGCATAGATAATGGGAAAAAAATAGACGGGGAGGGAAAGAATAGTATGGGAAATGTAGAAGCTAGAAAACTTATGACCCATGGACATGAACTAAAGGGGGGAATGTGGGTGGGAGAGGGTGTGTAGGGTGGAGGGGAATGATGGGGGAGAAATGGGACAACTGTAATAGCATAATCAATAAAATATATTTAAAAAAAATGCTGAAAAAAAAATATCTTCTGCATGTATTTTCCCACTCTATTAAGACTAGGGAAAGTAGCTGTTTTAACTAATGCACAGGACCAACAGAGAGAGTCAAGAAAAATGAAGAAATAGAAGAATGTGCTGCAAACAAAAGAATAAGCTAAAACTCCAGAAACATATCTAAATGAAATAACCGAATGGAAAATACCGAGTTCCGGCCAAGATGTAGGCATAGGTGGACACACTGTGCCTCCTCGCACAACCAAAATTAAGGACAACAAATATTTAGAAACAAGAAAACAACCAGTACTGACAGAAAATTGAACTGTATGGAAGTCTGACAACCATTCATCCAGACCGGTAAGAGGGGCGGAGTCGCAGCAGGAAAAAGTGGATGTTGGTGGACCCAAGTGTGCCAGCAGTGGCTGGCAGATCCCAGGTGCACAGGCAGCAGCTAACGGACCTAGGCACCGGCTGGCAACGGGCAGACCCAATGAGGCCGCACAAGGCAGCTGGCTGACCAGGCGGTCCCACATTCATGCACAGATAATCCAGACGAAAACAGGGAGCGAGACAGACCTCACAACCCAGGGCCCCAGTGCCAGGAAATAAAACCTGAAAACACCAATTAAAAACACTTGTGGAGGTTGAGGTGCCAAGAGAGACTCCCAGACTCACAGGAGAGTTCATTGGAGAGACCCATAGGGTCCTACAATGTACACAAGCCCACCCACATGGAAATCAGCACCAGAAGGGCCCAATTTGCTTGGGGAAAGTGGCGGAAGGAACTGGAATCCGAGAGAGAGCAGAGCAGGCGCCATTGTTCCCTCTCTGACTCCACCCCCACATACAGCGTCACAATCCAGCAACTGGGCTATCCCACCCTAGGGAATACCTAAGGCTCCACCCCTCACTATATAATAGCTGCGACCAGACCCCCCCCTAAAAAAAAAAAAATGGCTCAAACAGGAGAAGAGATCAAAGCCCCAGAGCCAATTTATCTAAGCAACCAAGACATAGCCAACCTATCAGATGCACTGTTCAAAGGACTGGTGATCAGGATGCTCACAGAATTGGTTGGTTTTGCTCACAAATTAGATGAAAAAATGAAGGCTACAATAAGTGAAATGAAGGAAGGTGCATGGGGAACCAATAGAGATGGGAGGAAAACTGAGACTCAAATCAATGGAGTGGACCCCAAGGAAGAAAGAAACAACCAACAGAAAACAAGGAAGAAACAAGAATTCAAAAAAATGAGGAGAGGCTTGGGAACCTCTGGGACATCGTTAAACGTCCCAACATCCGAATTATAGGGGTCCCAGATGGGGAAGAAGAAGAACAACAAGTGGAAAACTTATTTGAACAAATAATAAAGGAGAACTTCCCCAATCTGGCAAAGGAAATAGACTACCAGGACGTCCAGGAAGCTCAGAGAGTCCCAAAGAAGTTGGACCCCAGGAGGAACACACCAAGGCACATCAGAATTACATTATCCAAGATTAAAATGAAGGAGACAATTCTAGAAGCAGCAAGGGATAAGGGTATAGTCACCTACAAAGGAGTTCCCATCAGACTGTCAGCTGATTTCTCAAAAGAGACCTTACAGGCAAGAAGGGGCTGGAAAGAAGTATTTGAAGTCTTGAAAAGCAAGGACCTACATCCAAAATTGCTCTATCCAGCAAAGCTGTCATTTAGAATGGAAGGGAAGAGAAAGTGCTTCTCAGATAAGGTCAAGTTCAAGGAGTTCATCATCACCAAGCCCTTATTATATGAAATGTTAAAGGGACTTATCTAAGAAAAAGAAGATAAAAAATATGGCAGTGAAAAGACAGCAAACTCACAGCTATTAACAACCACACCTAAAACAAAAGCAAACTAAGCAAACAGCTAGAACAGGAACAGAAACACAGAAATAGAGATCATATGGAGGGTTAGCAACAGGGGAGTGGGAGGAGGACAGAGGGGGAAAGGTACAGAGAATAAGTAGCATAGACAGTAGGTAGAAAATAGACAGGGAGAGGTCAAGAATAGTGTGGGAAATGTAGGAGCTAAAGAACTTATGACACATGGACCTGAACTAAAGGGGGGGAATGTGGGTGGGAGGGGGTGTGCAGGGTGGAGGGGAATGATGGGGGAGAAATGGGATAACTGTAATAGCATAATCAATAAAATATATTTAAAAAAGAAAAAAAGAGCTAGAAAACACTTAACAAAATGGAAGTAGTAGGTCCATACCCATCAATAATTACTTTAAATATAGACTAAATTCTCCAATCAAACAAGAGAGGAAGAATGGATTTAAAAAATAAGACTCAACTATATACTGCCTAGAGGAACTTCAGTCTTAAGGACACACAAAGACTTAAAGTGAAGAGATATAAAAATACCTTCCATATAAATGGAAACCAAAAGAAACAGGTGTATTTTTACTTTTATCAGGAAAAAAACAAGACAATGAATGCCATTATAAAATGATAAGCAGGTAAATCTATGAGAGGATTTAACATTTGTAAATATTTAGGTACCTAAAAAACATAGGAACACCTAAATATATACAGCAAATATTAACAAGCCTGAAAGGACAAACAGACAGCAATATAATAATGGCAGGGTACTTCAATATCCCACTTTCATTGAAGGATAAATCATGGAAGACAGGAAATCAGTAAGGAAACACTGGGCTTGAACTACACATTTGATCAAATGGCCTTAACAGACATTTACAGAACATTTCATCCAACACAGGAATACACACATTCTTCTCAAGCACACAATGGAACATTCTCCAGGATAGATCATATGTTAGGTCAAAAAAAGACTTAATATATTTTTAAAAAACTAAACTCATATCAAACATCTTCCAACCACAATGGTATAAAGTTAGAAATCAATTTTAAGAAGAAAACTGGAAAACTACAGTCATGTGAAGGTTAAGCAACAAACCACAGAACAACTAATCGGTGAAAGAAGAATTCAAAAGCTATCATTTAGATTGGAAGGGCAGATAAAGTGCTTTCCAGATAAGGTAAAGGTAAAGGAGTTCATCATCACCAAGTCATCATTACAGGAAATGTTAAAGGGACTCTCTTCCCCCATTCCTCTCTCTCTCTGAAAGAAAACTAAAAAAATTTAAAAAACAGACTGCTGTTCATTAAAAAAATTTTTTTAAATGAACATGTAAACTACAGAATGGGAGAAAATATTTGTAAATCATACATCTGATAAGAGATTAATTACCAAAATATAAAAAAACTTACACAACTCAACAGCAAAAAACAATCTCATCTAAAAACAGGTAGAGGAACTAAGTAGATATGCATTTTTCCAAAGACATACAAATAGCCAACAGGTACATAAAATGGTTCTCTGGGAAATGCGGATCAAAACTATTCTGGGATAGGCAACCCTGGGCCGGGGGGTGCGGGGGGTGGGGGTGGGAGTGTGAACAACTGGGTGGCCTGAGTGCCAGATGCAGAGATAGGTGGGATGTGGGAGGAGTGAGCAGGGGCAGATGACTGAAGAGAGGTGCTTAGAACACGATGCCATTTTAACTTAAGACTGCTTTAGAGAGAGCAAATGTAATTTATAAGTGTAATGTTGGAAAAGTACTAATGAAGTTTAGAAAACCTACAATAATAACTACAATTTGGTCCACAGGAAGAATTATTTGCACTGGAGCAACTAGTGAAGAAGTAACTAAATCCGGTGCCACATGCTTAGCATGTAGTTTGCAAAAGCTAGGATTTCAGGAAATATTTAGAGATTTTTAAGTTCTGAGGCGATATCTCATTATGGTATAATTTACATTTTTCTGATTAGTGATGTTGAGCATCTTTTCATATGTCTATCGGCCATCTGTATATCCTCTTTCGATAAGTGTCTATTCAGGTCTTTGCCCATTTTTTAATTGGGTTGTTTTTTTGGTGTTGGGTTTTGTAAGTTCTTCATAAATTTTGGATATTAACCCTATCAGATTTATCAATGAGTATGTTCTCCCATTCTGTAGGTTGTCTTTTTATTTTATTGATGCTTTTCTTTGCTGTGCAAACCTTTTCAGTTTGATAGAGCCCCATTTGTTTATTTTTTCTTTTGTTTCCCTTGTCTGAGGAGAGATATCCAATAAAATAGTACTACAAGCAATGTCCAAGATTTCGCTGCCTATGTTTCCTTCTACGATTTTTATGGTTTCAGATCTAACATTTAAGTCTTCAGTTCATTTTGAATTTATTCCTGTGTGTGGTATAACAGGGTGGTCTAGTTTCATTTCTGCATGTATCTGTCCAATATTCCCAACATTATTCAATAAACTATCTTTATCCCATTGTATGCGCTTATTTCCCCTGCTGATTATTAATTGACTATAAAGGTGTGGGTTTATTTCTGGGCTCTCTATTCTGTTCCATTGATCTATTTGTCTGTTTTTATGCTAGTGCCATGCTGCTTTGATTAATTACTATGTTCTTATAGTATAGTTTGATATTAAGTAGCATGATTCCTCCAACTTTGTTATTCTTTCTCAGGATTGCTGTTGCTATGTGGGGCCTTCTGTGGTTCCATATAAGTTTTTGAAGTAATGTTTCTAGTTCTGTGAAATACATCATTGGAACCTTGATAGGAACTGCATTGAATCTATAGATTGCTTTGGGTAGTATGCACATTTTAATTATGTTCATTCTTCCTATCCATGAACATGACATGTGCTTCCACTTATTTGTATCTTCTTCAATTTCTCTTTTCAGTGTCTTGTAATTTTCTGACTACAGGTCTTTTACATCCTTGGTTAGGTTTATTAGTAGGTATATTATTCTTTTGAAGCAATTGTGAATGGGATTGTTTTCTTAATTTCTCAGTTTGTTATTGGCATATAAAAATACAACTGATTTTTGGATATTAATTTTGTATCCTGCTACTTCGCTGAACTCATTGATCAGTTCTAGTAATTCATTGGTGGAATCTTTGGGGTTCTCTGCATACAGTATCATATCATCTGCAAATAAAGGCTGTTTTACTTCTTTCCAGTTTGGATCTCTTGTGTCTTCTTGTCCGATTGCTGTGGCTAGGACTTCCAGTACTATGTAGAATAAGAGGTGAAAGCAGACATACCTGTCTTGTTCCCAACTAATGGGAATGCCTGTAGTTTTTGCCCTTTGAGTATAATGATGGCAGTTGAGTTTGTCACATATGGCCTTTATTATGTTTAGGTATGTTTCCTCTATACCCACTTTGCTGGGAGTTGTTATCATAAATGGGTGCTGGATTTTACCGAATGCTTTTTCTGAACCTGTTGACATGATCTCGTGGTTTTTACCCTTCATTTTGTTTATGCGGTCTACCACATTTATTGATTTGCAAATGTTGTACCAACCCTGAATTCCTGGAATAAATCCCACTTGATCATGGTGTATGATCTTTTTGATGCATTGCTGTATTCGGTTTCCTAATCTTTTGTTGAAGATCTTAGCATCTATATTCATCAAGGATAATGGTCTATTATTTTCCTTTTTTGTAGTGTCTTTATCTGGTTTTAGAATTAGGATGATGCTGGCCTCATATAATGAGTGTGGGAGCCTTCTCTCTTTTTGAATTTTTGGAAATAGTTTGAGAAGCAGAAGTGCTAGTTTTTCTTGGAATGTTTGGTAAAATTCATCTGTGAAGCCATCAGGTCCAGGGCTTTATTTTGTTGGGAGTTTTTTGATTACTGCTTCAATTTCACTAGTTATAATCTGCCTATTCAGATTCTCTGATTGTTCTTGATTGAGCTTTGGAAGATTGTATATTTCTAGGATTTTATCCACTGGTCCAGGCTGTCCAGTTTGTTGGCATATAGTTGTTCATACTACTTCCTTACAACCCTTTGTTTTTCTTTGGTGTCGTTATTTCTCCTCTTCCATTTGTGACTGTATTCATTTGTGTCCTCTCTCTTTTTTTCTTGATGAGTCTGCTTAAAGGTTTGTTAATCTTGTTAGCTTTTCAAAGAATCAGCTCTTGGATTCATTTATCTTTTATGTCATTTTTTTAGACTATCTCATTTATTTTTGCTCTGATCTTCCTTTAGTCTACTCACTTTGGGTTTTGTTTGTTGTTCTTTTTCAAGTCCTTGAAGGGTAAATTTAGATTGTTTATCTGATCTTTTTGTTCATGTTTGTCTGTTTGGTTTTTGGGGTTTTTTTTTTTTTTTTTTGCTATAGGCCTGTAATGCTATGAACTTCCCTCTTACTATTGCTTTACCTGTGTCACACAGATTTTGGGTTGTTCTGTCCTCATTTTCATTTGTTTCAAGGTATCTTTTGATTTTTTCCTTGATCTCTTTGTTGACCCATTCATCATGCAATAACAAGTTCCATGTCTTTGCATGTTTTTCAGTGTATTTGTGATTTATTTTTAGTTTCATAGCACTGTAGTCAGAGAAGATGCTTCACATAATTTCAATCTTCTTAAATTTATTGAGACTTGTTTTGTGTCCTAACGTGTTCTATCCTAGAAAATGTTCCATGTGCACTTGAAACATATGTATATTCTGCTGCTTTGGGATGAAATGCTCTGAAGATACAATTAAATCCATTTAATCTAATTTAAGGCTGCTGTCTCCTTGTTGATTTTCTGTTTGGAAGATCTATTCATTGAAGTCAATGGGGTGTTAAAATCCCCAACTACGACTGTATTTCTGTCAATCTCTCCATTTGTGTCCATCAAGATTTGCTTCACATATTCAAGTGCTCCTATGTTGGATGCATAAATGTTTAACAGGGTAATATCCTCTTATTGGGTTGTTCCCTTTATCATTATGTAGTGTCCTTCTGTCTCTTACTATAGTCTTGGTTTTAAAGTTTATTTTGTCATATACAAGTACCACTACCACAGCTTTTCTTCTTTTCCACTTGCATGAAATATCTTTTTCCATCCCCTTACTTTTAGTTTGTATCTTTCAATCTGAGATGGGTCTCCTGGAGGCAGCATATATATATGGGTCTGATTTTCTGCTATTGTGTATGTTTTGGATGGAGCATTTAAGCCATTTAATAAGGTGATTATTGATAGGCACATATTTAGTGCCATTTTGTTGTTAGGCTTTTCCCCCTCCCCCTCTTCCTTCTTCGTAAAGCAAGCTCTTTAACATTTGTTACAGTACTGGTTTGGTGTTAACAAATTCCTTTAGCTTTTTCTTGTCTGGGAAGCCCCTTATTTCTCCTTCAATTTTTTTTTTTTTTTTAAGATTTTACTTATTTTTAGAGAGAGGGAAAAAGGAGAAAGAGAGAGAGAGAAACATCAATGTGTGGTTGCCTCACGTGCTCCCCACTGGGGACCTGGCCCGCAACCCAGGAATGTGCCCTGACTGGGAATCAAACCGGTGACCCTTTGCTTCATAGTCCAACGCTCAATCCACTGAGCCACACCAGCCAGGGACCTCCTTCAATTGTAAATGATAGACTTGCTGGGTAAAGTAGCCTTGGTTGTTGGCCCTTACTTTTCATTACCTTGAATATTTCATGTCACTCCCTTCTGGCCTGAAATGTTTCTTTTGAGAAATCAGAGAGCTTAATTTGTATTCCCGTGTATGTAATTACCTGCTTTTCTCTTGCAGCTTTTAGGATTCTCTCCTTTTCTTTATGGCTTGTCATTTTTCTGTATTTTGCCATGTACAATGCATAATTTTTTCACCCAAATTTTTGAGGGAAAAATAAGCATTATACATGGGCATAATAATCCCTTATACAATGCACACAAAACATGGGTGCGCATTATACGCAGCAAAATACAGTAATTATGATGCATCTCAGTGTAGTCCTCTTTGGGTCCAACTTGTTTGGGACTCTCTGAGCTTCCTAGACTTGTGTTTCTCTTCCCTTTACCAGATTAGGGAAGTTTTTGGTCATTATTCCTTCAAATAGGTTTTCAATCCCTTTCTCACTCTTAGTCTTCTGGTATTCCCATGATGCAGATGTTGTTATACTTCACATTGTACAAAATGTTTCTTAAGCTGTCATTTTTTAAAATTCTTTTTTCTTTTTGCTGCTCTGCCTGCGTGTTTTTTCATGCCTTGTCTTCCAAATCACTGATTCAGTCCTCTGCTTCATTTAACCTACTATTTATTCCTTCCAGTGTATTATTTATTCTACTATTGCAGTCTTTATTTCTGAGTGGTCTTTTTTTACAGTTCCTATGTCTTTTTTTCATGCTGTTGAGTATCCTTATAATCATTACTCTAAACTCTCTATCTGATAAAATGCTTACCTCAATTTCATCTAGTTCTGGAGAATTCTCTTATTCTTTCATTTGGGGTCTGTTTCTTTGCCTTCGCATTTTGGCTTCTTTGTGTCTTCCACCATAGTTGGTAAACTAATCAGTGATGTAGTCTCAGGCTGTAATCAGCAACCTGGCATAAGCTCCATAGGGTAGGGCAGAGTAATTCCTGCAGGTGGGGGTATTGCTTCCCCTCAGGCTGATGCCACTTAGAAGGGAGATGGCTTCTGCAGTATGCAGAATGACTCAGTACAGGGATCCTGGTGGCTGTTCCTTCAGCTCTCTCCCCAGAGCCACTAACCCCAGACTCTCCTCAAGTGTCCCTAGTCCACTCTGCACTCCCTCTGCCTGGGCCCAGGGTAAGTGACTGCAAACAAAATTTTGTATGTTGGCCCTTTAAGAGGCTCTCTGCATCTCCAGCAGTCTCTCCTTAGCAAACAGAACTCTGCAGCTTTTCACAGCTGGATGTTATCCGGGTTCCTTTCCGGCTCTGGTGCTACAGGCTAGGGAAGCCCAGATTGGGGTTTAGACCCCACAGTTCTCATGGGGAACCCCATGGCCACTGAAATATCCCTTCGGAACTCCAGGTACCAACTATGGAAGCCGAGCCAACCCTCTCCCACCACCTCTACACTCTTTACCAATCTCTTTGTGGCTAAGTGGTTTCTTCCATCTCTCTGTGGTTGTAAGTCTTCACTCTAGCTCAGGGGTGTCAAACTCATTTTCAGCAGGGGCCACATTACCCTCATGGTTGCCTTCAAAGGGCCAAATGTAATTTTAGAACTGTGTAAATGTAACTGCTCTTTAACTAGGGGCAAGGAGCTCGGCGCTGCCACTGGGTAGAAATAAGGTGTCAGGCCGGATAAAGCAAGGTGGAGGGCTGAATTCAGCCTGCGTGCCTTCAGTTTGCCACCTGTGCTCTAGCTAGTGTTCAGTTGGTTACTCAGGATTTCTCTACAATTTAGTTGTAATTCCAGATTGGTCCTGGGAGGAGATTTGTGTAGCTTCCACTTACTCCTCCATCATCTTGGATCCCCCAAGTAATCCTCTTTTTTAGATCCCTGGGCAGCATCACCACCCTCAAGATAACATGTAATCTTGTTAACTATCCTGTAATGCAATCATGGAGTTTTCCCTGCCTTGCTTTCTCTCACATTCAGGTAATCTTCCTTAATTTCCCTCCTTAATTCCAAATATATAAAAGAAACTGCAAAGTGTCATTCAGAGAAGCATTTATATTAGTCTGTTGAGATTTTGCTTTCAGGCATGTCCTCTGGTTCAAATGAATCTTATAAAAATTTTCAACAGGTTTGGATATTCTTACATTGACATATGCTTTATATACTTTTATAAGTTTACTTACTTTAATAAGTAACGCTTCATTTGTAGCTTCAATTACTTCATTCCTATCTTTGACTTGTTGATGCAAACTGCTTACAGTATCCTGAGCTTCTTCTAATTCTAATTTTGCCTTCTCTAACTGTTCATTTAGTTGCTGAACAGATGTCTTTTGAGAGTCAGCAGAAATCTTCCACTTTGCATGATTCTCTTGATGTGAGAGCATCTATATAGTTCCAAAATTGAAAAGGAAAAGAAAAAAGAAAATAGAATGGCATTGGTTTGAACAACATTCTACTACTTTTAATCTGTACTTAAATAAAAGTAAATTGTTTTAGCCCTGGCTGGTGTAGCTCAGTGGATTGAGCACGGGCCTGCGAAGCAAAGGATCGCGGTTTGATTCCCAGTCAGGGCACATGCCTGGGTTGCAGGCCAGTTCCCAGCATGGGACACACAAGAGGCAACCGTACATTGATATTTCTCTCCCTCTCCCCCTCTCCTACCCTTCCCCTCTAAAGATAAATAAATAAAAATCTTAAAAAAAAAAAAAAAGTAAATTGTTTTAAAATACAAACATCTGATTTCTCAACAAATACATACTAGAGGGGAAAAAGGGGGAGAAGAAACTTACAGTGTTAAATTTACTTAAGATAATTAACCAGCCCTGCCTGGTGTGGCTCAGTGGATTGAATGATGGCCTGTGGACCAAAAAATTGCTGGTCTGATTCCTGGTTAGGGCACATGCCTGGGTTGTGGGCCAGGTCCTCAGTTGTGGGTGTGCAAGAGGCAACTGATTCATGTTTCTCTCACACATTGATGTTTCTCTCCTTTTTCTCCCTCCTTTCCCCTATCTCTAAAAATAAATAAATAGCAAATCTTAGAAGAACAGTTAACCAAATTCAACGGACCATTTCTGCATCCTGATTAGAACAAATCAAATATAAAGACATTTTTGTGACCATTGGGGAAATTTAAACTATGACTGGATAGCTGAGGATATTAAAGAATTACTGCCAATTTTTAGGTGTGATAAGAATATTCTGGTTATATTAAAAAAATCCTTATCTTTTATCATTAGATTCCACATATAAGTGAGGTCTTATTATCACAGATGTTATTTGTCTTCCTCTGACTGGCTTATTTCACTTAGCATAATAATCTACAGGTCCATCTATGCTGCCACAAAAGTTAAGATTTCCTTCTTTTTTAATGGGCCAGTAGTATTCCACTGTGTAAATATACCACATCATTTCTATCCACTCATTTCCTGATGGCACTTGTAGGGGTACATGTATTCTTTTAAACTAATGTTTCATGTTTCTTTGGATATACTGCAAGAAGTGGGATCGCTGGGTCAAATGGCAGTTCAATTTTTATTTTTTAAGGAAAATCCATACTGTTTTCCACAGTGGCTATACCAGCTTACATTCTGACCAACAGTGCACAAGGGTTTCCTTTTCTTCATACCCTTGCCAGAACTTGTTTTATTGGTTTATTGATGATAGCCATTCTGACAGGTGTGAGATATCTCATTGTAATAACTCTTATCTTTTAGAGACAGTTACTGAAATGTTTATTGATGAAACAATGATATCAGGGATTTGCTTCGGAATAATATGATATGTGGAGGCGGGAAGGGAAGTGAGTGAGGTTAAAGATATAGGGACCACCACACTTCCCAGATTGCCTATGACAGTCTGGGTTTTATGCCTTAGTATCCTCATTACTTAGTCACAGCATCCCCTTTCATTCTCAAACGTATTCCCTTTTAAAGCAATGGTCAATATACTTATCCAAAAGAAGCCAGAATTTAGTTATAAAAAAAAAATGTGTATTATTCTTATGTGTTTAACTTCAGTCACCTTCCAAGTACTCCCAATTTGATGCACTACACCAATCGAGACATTTTTTTCCACTGCTCAAAACAGTTTTTGAACTTGTCAATCTTGATGCCTTTTAGTGCTGCTTGTTTTTTGTTTCACCTGTTTCACATTGGCAAAACATTTCCCTCTGAGGATTTTTTTCATCCAGGGAAACAAAAAATAGTTGCTTGGGGCAAGACTGGGTGAATAGGGAGGGTAGGCCATGGGGTTCATGTTGTTTTTGGTCAAAAACTGCTGACCACTCAGTGTGGTGTGGGCAAGTGCTCTTGTAAATCACCCATCATGAAATGGGCAAATGAATTCAAAGAGTCTTCAAAAAAATTAATGGGCCCTGGCTGGTATAGCTCAGTGGATTGAGCGTGGGCCTGCGAACCGAAGGATCGCGGTTCGATTCCCAGTCAGGGCACATGCCTGGGTTGCCAGGCCAGTTCCCGGCAGGGGACATACAAGAGGCAACCGCACATTGATGTTTCTCTCCCTCTCTCCTTCCCTTCCCCTCTGAAGATAAATAAATAAAATCTAAAAAAAGAAAAAAAATTATAAAAAAAAAAAATTAATGGAAGCCAAGCACAGCTTCTCACCACAGCACCTGCTGGTAAATTGATACAATGAGTTCCTAGAACATTCACATGTTACTACAAGGAGCCCACCCTCCAGAAGTTAATTCCATGTTTTTTGGGGTTTCTGCTTGTAGATGAAATCAAATTGGACAAGAGTTGTTAATTATTTAAGTTGAATAATGAAGATGGGAGGATTTACGCTATACTCTCTACTTTTGACTATGTTTAGAATTTTCCACAATAAAAAGTTTTAAAAAACCTTTTTCATAAAAAATCAGTTTTGCACTTATTAAGTGACTTTTCTGACAATTCTGAAACCTATATTTTGAAAAATACTTTTTAAATTTATTGATCCTTTTTTCTATTACTTTAATGACATATTCTCTCATTTTTATATTCAAACAATATACACACTTCAAGTACCAAGGAGAAAAACATTACATTTTTTTTTTTTTTTTAGCATTCAGGCATTTATGAAACAAAAATTCAAAATTTGTGCTGCCTGTCACTACTAGAACCAATAAGTAGAGACAAGGATTGAGTCTTTATGGGTGCTTTATTCAGATGATGGCAATCTGAGAAGACAGCAAGTTATGTACACTGAAATTCGTCTTAAGCCGACGTTTTTTATAGCTATAAAAAGTGGTCAGACCTGGCAAAGTTGAATATTCTATACCATCTGTCAAAGAGGCCTGTCCAAAGACAAAAAAATCCAGGAGTTTCTTGAATAAAGATCAAGCATTATTATTCCTATAATAGAGAAGACATATTTAGGTGTCCTTCCTTAAGAACTTCAGAATATACCCTGTATGAATTTATAGGCTCTTTGTGTTATCACTGACTTTAAAGGAACACCTTGTTGCAGAGGCAAGAACTGGTTCTAGGAGTTTTACTGTCAAGCCATAGAAAAATGCTTCATAGTAGCCCTTGAGCCATTTAATATATTCTTTACTGAGAATTCTGGTCTTTCCAAGAGATCCAATGCACTGTATATAAAAACTAGGTTTCTCTAGGGAGCGTGTCTTTCTTTAAGGATCATAGAAAAAGTGTTTAAAGTCTCGAAGAGTGTCTAAATGGGAGGTGATCCAATCTAACTGCAAACACAAGGTATTGGGTCCAAAGAGATCACTGTACAGCTGGAAGACTTTGTTCATCAAATGCTGCACCCCAGGTCTCACTTTTCATACCGTGATACAAAGTGCTGGGTTCTTTGAGGGAAGAGCTGTTTTATCTTATTATTTATTTATTTATTTATAGAGGGGAAGGGAGAGCTCACGAGAAACAGCAATGTGTGGTTGCCTCCTGCATGTCCACCACTGGAGACTTGCCTGCAACACAGGCGTGTGCCCTGACTAGGAATCGAACTGGCAACCCTTTGGTTGGCAGGCCCGCACTCAACCTACTGAGCCACACCAGCCAGGGCAACATCTGTTCAGAGTGTCACACTGTTTGCATAATGAGAGATCTCTTCCATTTACATCATGTTCCTATTTAGTACTTTCATTCTTCTGTTGAATGGGTCTAACAGCTGTTCCATCATAAGGCTTACAAGAACGGGCATTTTGAGCTTGGCCAGAAAAGTATTGTACTGAGTACCTTCACACTTGATGGGCCTTGACACCACCAATAGTGGCTCCTGCACACATGCCTATATTACATATTTTTATGTCATACATATAAAAATTAGTACCAAATATTATATAGCAATACTAGAACTAATTTTTATATTTCATTTTATGTATTATCTGCTTATAAATAATTTCAGGTTGCTTATAAAACTAAAAATAAAAAATGAATAATTAAAAATAAAAGTAGATAATTAAAAATAGAATATTTTAAAAATAGAATAGAATATTCTATTTTTCTATAGAAAAATAGAATATTAAAAATTAAAAATTTTTAATTATTCTATTAAAAATAGAATAATTAAAAATAGAATAGAAACTATATAATAAAAGTGTAATGAATAGTCACCAGCAGACACTTGAGACGGATTATTATTAATGATCAAGCAGCTAATATCAATTAAATAATTATGCTGAATCCAATAGCACCTCACTTATCTCTAAAGACCAAAGGTTGTAATCTCTTAGATTTAGCTTGCAAATGTGTTTTGTCTGGCAGACACCATGTTTTCAAATAGATCTGAACCTAAATGCATATAAGCAAGGCATAGTGACCTCATGCCCAACCAATCCTTCAAAAGATGTTACCAAACTCCCTTGAAAGGTGTTTTATATAAATGTATTTACAAGGCTTGCCACATAGAAAAATGCTTTAGTAGAACTTCCTAAGTAGTTTGCTTAGATCTTATACATACATTTTAAACATGTTTTAAAAGGTATTATTTATTTATTTTTAGACAGAGGGGACAGGAGGGAGAAAGAGAGAGAGAGAAACATCAATGTGCGGTTGTCTCTTGCACGCCCCCAACTGGGGACCTGGCCCACAACCCAGGCATGTGTCCTGACTGGGAACTGAACCAGCCACCTTTTGGTTTGCAGGCTGGCACTCAATCCACTGAGCCACACCAGCCAGAACTGATCTTACACATAAATTTTATATAACATCTTCAGATGTAGTTGTTAACAATATAAGAGATACTATTCTACTTGATAATACTGCCCATTTCTATAAAGGCTCACACATACTAATAGATAAAAAGCAGAGTATCAGGTTCTGGTATTGCCTCTCTCTCTCTAAGTTAGTATCAGAACAAATGCTGCAAATTACAAAGCATTATAGATTCATGTCACACATCACACAAAAATGCTTCATTGGATTTTAAATACTCCAGTTAATTCTGGCAAGTATTATTTTATTGTCAATAAAGATGATGATGAACCACACTTTGGTGTAAGAACTTTACTTATATTAATTTATTTAATCCTCTTTGAGATAGGTATCATTATTATATTCATTTTAGACAGAGATGTTAATTGCTTAAAGTCACATAAGAGCTAACTGATGAGCCAAGATTTGTAATCAGGCTGCCTGGGCTCAAGAATTCAAGCCCTTATTAACCCCACAGTATATATAGTTCACTGGATGTGACGTAAAAGTTAGATGTATAGGCTATGAGAAATAAAAGCCACATTGTTATTCTATTATGAACACTTAAGAGCTAGATTTATACTCAACCCATTTCAGCAGGGAGTAATGGCAGGAATTAAAATTTTCTTTACCTCTAGATGATAAGCTTCTTTGAGAGATTCTACTTCTGCTGACAATTTCTTGATTTCTGCTTGCATTCTTGCTTCTAAATGAGCTTCACGTACTTGAGAAGCCCCCAATTCTTCAACTAAATGGTTTCCATGAGCATCCTTAAAAATGACATATTAAGACTATATAATTTATTTATTTGGTTACTACAGCCAAGTCAATCTACTGTATTTTTAAGGTACATTAATCTTTATTGTATTATAAAGATTCATATACTAAGTTAACTTTTTAAAGGTACACTTTAAAATCTAGACATCTAAGAAACTAATAAGAGTATATTGATTTATTGTTTGTTACTGTAAGTTCATTAATCAATGCTTTCTGTAAAACAAACTAATAACCACAGTATGCTGAACTTTGGCAGATAATAGTCTTTTAGGTATGCCCACACAATTTGTTTACCAGAAAATGCTATTTGCTTATAAAGAGTTAATTGTGTATTTATCCAAACCTATTTATGCTAATTGTTCTTGTAACTGTAATAATGTCATTTTATTATACACTATAAACAATGATGAAATATGCAAGCAAAAGGTAAGTTTATATGCAAACTAAGTTATATGCTTTAAAACCACTCAGTAAATAAATCATAAACTTTTGCTACTCATAAAGAAGCAGTCAAGATAGTTGTAAAATACGATATGAAACCTCAAAAATATAAGAGATATACTGATTTTCAAATGTTTTATAATTCTCCCACTATATTTTTTTTGACATCTACTTTCTTTTAATTTTTCAATTGGAATTGACATTCAATCTTATTTTACTTAGTTTCAGATATATAGCATAGTGGTTAGATGCGGGGGCCCCTGTCCTGGGCACCAGATGTGGGAGGGCTCTGCCCACAGAGCCCCATCTCTCCATCACAGATGAAAATAAAACTACCAAACCATGATCTGCTTGGGGAGGAGAGGTGGTCAAACTCTCAGAGGAGAATGACCCAGAGCCCCTTCCTCGCTAGGCTTTTATTGGGTTCAAATACACAGGAATACAGGCTTAACATTTCAAAGAAATCTGAGGGCTTAATCTGAGTCAGTGTCTGTCAGGAAATCGGTTGCAAAACTTTGGGAGACATACTCATTTCCTCCTGGGACCCTTATCATTTAAATGAGAGCACTCTTAGCAAAGCAGGTTTCACAGGACTTTATGAATTCTTTCTTATGCCCGATCACCCAGGGAGCCATCCTGGCCGGCACAGGGCTGCACCGCTCACTGTCATAGTTTCAGGCTTTAAACCGATTAGGCACAGGAAGCAGAAGACATCTCCCAGACGGAAATGGGGACTCGAGCTATGTCAGAATAGCTGGGGGGCAAGGGTCCATCACTCCCTCTTTGCTGCAGCCCCTTGAGTCCTTCCATGAGGGCCTCCCAAGTGGTCGTGTCTGGCTTAGGTTGCCCCTCCCGTGAGGAGTCTTACCCGTCATTGACTACCGACCAAGCATTGGGGCCAGAGATGGATGAGGCAGAAGCGGCGCTCCTGCCAGGGAGATAAGCTTTGTCTCCTTAGTAGCTCATGTCCTCTTGACAGAACAGACCCAGGTGAAGCGGGTCCCTAGCCTCTTACACAGCCCACCATGGGGTGAGGGTTACAACTCCTGAAACCAAGCTGAATGGTCCGCAACAGTTAGATGTTTACATAATATATGATGTGATCCCTCCAATAATTCTAATACCCACCTAGCACTATACATAATTATTACAATATTATTTGACTATATTACCTATGCTGTACTTTGTATTCCTGTGACTATTTTGTAACTACCAATTTGTACTTCTTAATCCCTTTACCTTTTCACCCAGCCCTCCAACATCCTTCCCATCTGGCAACTATTAGATTGTTCTCTGTACCTATGTGTCTGTTTTTGTTTTGTTTGTTCATTTATTTTGTTCTTTAGATTCCATATATAAGTGAAATCATAGAGTATTTGTCTTTCTCTATCTCTTCTTCAACTTTAAAGAAACCAAAATTGAAAACTATAGATGATGGAATATGAGTATGGTTTGTTCAAGAAAGATCAAGCAGAATCTAATCTAGATAACCCTACCCATACACAAGGAACCAAGATTTGGTCCCACATTAAAAAATTAACATACAAATTTATATTTAGAATTTTGGGATTAAAATATAACATTTTAAATAGTCATTTTCAATAATATCCCACTTTCATTTTTTTGATTAATTGAGCTTATCAGATAAAATCAATTCTACTATATTTAGGTACCATTGATAAGGACAGGTACGAGATAGAAGTAGATAGCGTTCCTTCTCCTGGTAGACTCCCAAATGCCTTATTAATTTAATAAAAATTCCCTAAATATTCTTGATTAGACTAACTACCCAGAATGTGAATTATAAAACATTGTTAGGTTAATCAAAATTAAACACAAAAATACTTTACCTCCATTCCTAGAGTGAATTAGTAACCATAATAGAAAGCATACAGCAAAGAAAACACAAGAACTCTTCTAGAACACCAATAAATATATTTTCTCAAATATATTTTGAGAAAAGTGTACCAATTTCAATATTTTAAAGCCAAGTTATTTACCTTCTACCAAATATTGTGCAAACAAAAATATATAAATTTATTTATTTATTTGTTTTCATTGTTGTTCAAGTAAGTTGTTTCCATTTTCCCTCCACCACTTTCTCCTGCCCCACCCACCCTTTAAATTTACATTAGTGCTCTTGCTTTTTAAAAACACTATACCTCCCCAAGTTTTCTGGACTACACGTTTCATAACAGTCGTAAATTTAAATCACTAGTTTTCACTTACATGAGTGCCTACAAATGTAAAAACTCTCACTCAAAAAAAGATTAGTTTTATTTTTTCCTTCAAAGTGATAGCTTAAACTCACCTAAAAAGTCTAGAAGTGCTTCACCACTCAATTTATTAAAAACTAATTATACTGGCCAAAACTCGGTTCTGAGGAACTTCCTAGCTACATTACAAAGCTATGCTAAATATAACACATTTTATTTTCTCTTTATATAACTTTTATATTATTCTCTTTATATTATTTTCTCTTTATATAAAATTTACCACTTTGACCATTTTTTAAGTGTACACTTTAGTAGCATTAAGTACATTCACATTGTTGTGCAACACTGGCTTTTACAAGAACTATATTCTACAATTCAAAAAATGGTAAAATTTTTAATATTTTCAATAAGGTAAAATTATTTAAAATAGGGATTACCTTCTCTTTAAAGAGTTGCTTTATTTCCTCCAGTTCACTTGAAAGCCTTTCTATTTCTCTCTGTGCTTGGATTTCTTGACGATGAGCCTCCACCAATTCCATGTTAGAGCTCTGCATCTGCTCCCGGGTTAGCCTCAATTCTTGCTCCAAATCTATGGCCCCCTTATACTGAGTTGCAATGTATTGTTCCTGCTCTTTGATAACCTGAAACACACAAGATATCTGTAAGTTTAGAAATGAAATTATACAAATGACCAATATCTTGTTTTGATTGTTTTAATAAGTGACTTTACCCCTCCGAACTAAATCTCTATAAAATTTAATAGGCAATAAATATTGTCCACTGTGAAACTGATATTCAAAAAATGTTTTTTTATTTTTTTAATGACAAGAAAATAAATGCACTGTAATAAATCTGGGATTCACTGGTATATTTTGCATAACTTTAATATGCAAGCTGTATAATCCTTTATTATTATGAATATCACATGACAAAACACACAATAATATAAAGAGAAAAAAGAAGTTAATATTCGATTATCCGTGTCAAATACAGAAAATATATTAGCATGAATTATCAAACTTCACCGTTAATTCACACAGCTGGGTTAAGATTATGACCTTATTCCCTGTGAGGTAAAATGTGTCACTGAGACTGCTATTCTTTCCGAAATACTTTTATTTTACTCAGTTAAGTCCCTAGTATTGTTTCAATCAGTGAAAAGTAAATTAGTTTTAAATTAGCTTGATATGGTGAGAGGTAATGACATTTAGGGCTGATAAGAAGGAAAGAAACCTGTACAAATCACTAGGACCCTAACATCTGGAATGGGTGCCCAGGGTCCAACTCTGTTGTACGTCAATATAAATCCCTTGTTAGAGAACACTAAATAACTGAGCCAGTAATAATGTCTTTCCCCAATGGAGCCCAAACTTGTTCTCAGAGACCCTGCTTAATTTAGTATGTAATTCAACTAGTATTTATTCATGCTTACTATGGGATATGTACCATTCTAGGTGTTAATACAAGAGTGAACATAGGAGACAAAGTGGCCCCCCGTTATGGATTTTATAGTCTACCAGAAGAGACAGATAATTAGTCAAATACAATAAAGTGCAATATACAGGGTCCAGCACAGATAATGCTCCTTTTTTATTACATAAAAATCTTTTATTACAAAACCATAAGCATATCATTCTTTAACATAACAAACAATATCACACTAAAGCACACCATACGACATTTTAGGTGAAATGTTCAAACTGCCATCCATCTTGTGTGAGACATTCATGTACCCTGCCTAACACTCTCAGTGGCATTACTTCTGCTGGACCCTGTATAAAGTTTTAAAGTTGAGTATAGTATTTAAAAACAAGAGAAAGTTACATCCACAAGAGTTCTTAGAAGCAATTTTAGTTTTATTTTTTTTTAAAGATCCATTTATTTATTTCTAAAAAGGGGGAAAGTGATGGAGAAGGAGAGGGAAAGAAACATCAATGTGAGAGAGAAACATCGATCGGCTGCTTCTTGCATGCACCCAACCTGGGACCTGGCCCACAACCAAGGAATGTGCCCTGACCAGCAATCAAACTGGAGACTTTTCAGTTCATGGGACAACACCCAACCCCTAAGTTACACCAGTCAGGGCAGGAATTTCAGTTTTTTAAAAGTAAGTGGGTAAAATGGGTTCACAACTTGATACACATGCAAACTGATAATAATTCATCTGACAACTCACTAGAATGTCATAATAAAATATTTAATAAGATCAAAGAAACTAAAAAGTATCAGGCTCAAATAATTAACCTAAAAATATTTATGACAGTTTCCATATACTAAAACTAAGCAATTTAAAATATAAGATTTATATCTCTCTTTAGATCACGTACTACACATTTCTTAGGAGGAAAATAATTTGCTCACACTTTCCATTTCTTTCATCTTTTGTTGTGTTCTTTCAGTTTCCTTTTTCAGTTGACTGATCTCCTGGTCATTTTGTAGTGTTATAAACTCTTTTTCTCGGAGCTGTTCTTTGGTATTTTGCAATTTTTCATTCAAACTTTCTATCTGAATTTTAAACAAAATGATATTAATGTAACTAAATATGAAAATGTTCTTAAGATAACTATAACTTAGATATAAATGTCAGAATTCTTTTGCCTAATAAGATGCTTATATATATACCTAACTATGCTAAAAAAGATGAAGGTCTCAATCATATTTGTATAACAAAAGAAAATTAGGGTATATTAAAACAGCTAATGTTACATGGCCTTAAAAAAAGTTTATAGGTACTATGTGCATGAGGTAAAAAAATATGGTTAGTGAAAAAGTCCACTTCACACTGTGTTCTTCCCTTCACCACAACCAGTTGACAGAATTACCTGCAAATTATTTCAGACATATTTTATACATATTCAGACATGCACACATTATAAATTTGTGGATGCAATGGCCCAAGAAAAACTACATTCAAAAGACACTAAGAGGGTAGTCATCAAGGGCTAGGGAGTGGGGGAAATATTGAGATGTCAGTCATAGGGTACAAAATTGCAGTTATGCAAAATGAATAAGTTCCGGAGATCTAATATAAAGCATTTTGACTATAGTTAATAATATTGTATAGTGTACTTGAGATTTCCTAAGAGAATACATCTTAAGTGTTGTCACCAAAATAAAGACAAAAAAACAAAGAAACCTAAGTGAGGTGAAGATATGTTAATTAGCTTGATTGTGTAATCATTTCACAATGTATATGTATATCAAGCATCATGTTCCATATCTTAAATATATGCAATTTTTTGAAAGATCTTATTTATTTTTAGTTAGAGGGGAACGGAGGAAGAAAGAGAGGGAGAGAAACATCAATGTGTGGTTGCCTCTCACAGGTGCCCAACCAGGTACCTGGCCCACAACCTAGGCATGTGCCCTGACTGCGAATTGAACTGGCAACCCTTTGGTTTGCAGACCAGAGCTCAATCCACTGAGCCACACCAGCAGGGCAATATGTGCAATTTTTATTTGTCAGTAATACCTCAATAAAACAGGGGGAAAATACTAAGAGAAGAAAAAGAAACAAAGTAGCATGTACAAGATAATTACAATTTTTCTTACACAGAGTCTACTAAAAAGCCATGTTATATGAATAATGGATGCTTAAAGTGAAGAATTTTTTAAAACAAATTAAAATATGTAATTTTTATTATTTACCTGTTTGTTGCATTCTTTAACTTCCAATTCTGATTTTTCCAGGGTACCCTCTAATTTAATTATTTTCTGTTCCATTTCTCCTCTGTGCTCACGAATAGTCATATCCAAATGTGTAACCTAAATACAAAAGTAACATTAAACTGTCATTTGATTTTATTCTAGTGTGGAAAATTGTGTGCTTTGAATGTGTTTTAGAATTATTTATAGTGGGTATAACTGAAACAAACTCATCTCAAATAAACTATTAAAAATAAGAAAAATAATTATTGTTTACCAATACTGGATCTTGAGTCTCATACATATTATAGAAACTTAAGCAAAAATTATGTTTATAAATGAAAAAAATGACTCAGACTTCATTTTATGCCAGATAAAAGTGGCTAAATACAATACGATATAAAAATTGTGAAATGCAGCAAAAGCAAATGCTTGGAGGAAAATTTATAGCACTAAATGCACATATCGGAAAAGAAAAAAGATCTAAAATCAATCATTTAAACATCTACCTTGGGAAACTAGAAAAAGAAGAGCAAATTAAATACAAAGTAAACAGAAGGAAAGAAATATTATTAATTAAAGCAGGAATCAGTGAAATTAAAATTAGGAAATCAATGGAGAAAAATCAACAAAATCAAAAGCTGTTTCTTTGAAAAGATCAATAAAATTTATAAGTACCTAGCCAAGCTAACTAAAAAAAAGAGAGACATAAATTGCTAATATCAACATCCTGCCAAGATGGAGGTGTAGGCAGACACACTGTGCCTCCTCTCACAACCAAAATTAAGGACAACAAATATTTAGAAACAAGAAAACAACCAGAGCTAATAGAAAATTGAACTGTATGGAAGTCCAACAACCATTCATCCAGACCGGTAAGAGGGGCGAAGTCGCGGCAGGAGAAAGTGGAGGTGCGGACCCGGGAACTCAGGCAGCAGCGACTGGCAGTTCCCAGGTACACAGGAGGCGGCCAGCGGTCCCCGGGCCCACAAGCTGCAGCTGGCGGACCCCGGACACGGGGTGGCAACTGTGCAGACCCAGTGAGGCCGCACAAGGCAGCTGGCTGACCAGGTGGTCCCACATTCGTGCGTGCAGACGGTCCAGGCAAAGGGGAAGCGGCAGAAGGGACTGAATCCAGGAGAGAGCAGAGCAGAGCAGGAGCCATTGTTCCCTCTCAGACCCCACCCCCACATACAGTGTCACAACCCAGCGACTGGCCGGCCCCGCACTGGGGAGCGCCTGAGGCTCCACCCCTCACTACGTAATAGCCTCGACCAGACTAAAACCAAATCAAAACAAAAAAACCCACCAAAAATGGCTCAAACCGGAGAACAAATGAAAGCCCCAGAGCCAATTCCTCTAAGCCGTGAAGAGATAGCCAACCTATCAGATGCACAGTTCAAAGCACTGGTCATCAAGATGCTCACAGAATTGGTTGATTTTGCTCACAAATTAGATGAAAAATGCAGGCTACAATAAGTGAAATGAAGGAAGATGCATGGGGAACCAATAGAGATGGGAGGAAAACTGGGACTCAGATCAATGGAGTGGACCAGAAGGAAGAATTTAACAACCAAACAGAAAACGAGGAAGAAACAAGAATTCAAAAAAATGAGGAGAGGCTTGGGAACCTCTGGGACATCGTTAAACGTCCCAACATCCGAATTATAGGGGTCCCAGATGGGGAAGAAGAAGAACAACAAGTGGAAAACTTATTTGAACAAATAATAAAGGAGAACTTCCCCAATCTGGCAAAGGAAATAGACTACCAGGACGTCCAGGAAGCTCAGAGAGTCCCAAAGAAGTTGGACCCAAGGAGGAACACACCAAGGCACATCATAAGTATATTACCCAAGATTAAAATGAAGAAGAGAATTTTGGAAGCAGCAAGGGATAAGGGGACAGTCACCTACAAAGGAGTTCCCATCAGACTGTCAGCTGATTTCTCAAAAGAGACCTTACAGGCAAGAAGGGGCTGGAAAGAAGTATTTGAAGTCTTGAAAGGCAGGGACCTACATCCAAAATTGCTCTATCCAGCAAAGCTGCCATTTAGAATGGAAGGGCAGAGAAAGTGCTTCTCAGATAAGGTCAAGTTCAAGGAGTTCATCATCACCAAGCCCTAATTATATGAAATGTTAAAAGGACTTACCTAAGTAAAAGAAGATAAAAAATAGGACAGTAAAAAGACAGCAAACTCACAGTAATTAACAACCACACCTAAAACAAAAGCAAACTAAGCAAACAGCTAGAACAGGAACAGAAACACAGAAATAGAGATCATATGGAGGGTTAGCAACAGGGGAGTGGGAGGACAGAGGGGGAAAGGTACAGAGAATAAGTAGCATAGACAGTAGGTAGAAAATAGACAGGGAGAGGTCAAGAATAGTATGGGAAATGTAGGAGCTAAAGAACTTATGACACATGGACCTGAACTAAAGGGGGGGAATGTGGGTGGGAGGGGGTGTGCAGGGTGGAGGGGAATGATGGGGGAGAAATGGGATAACTGTAATAGCATAATCAATAAAATATATTTAAAAAAATTAAAAAAAAATAAAATAAGGGAAAAAATTGCTAATATCAGAAACGAAAAAGGTGACATTATTATAAATCTCATGGACATTGAAAAAATAACAAAGGGATACTATTAACAACTCTGTCCATGAATTTAATAAAACTAGATGAAAAAAAATTAACCTTGAAGATGGCAACACAGGCAGACATGGCTCACCTTTTCACACAACCGCATCAAAATTACAACTAAAATAGAGAACAACCATCACTCAAGAATGTCCGAAATCAAGCTGAGAAATCTAACAATTATGGAATTGAAGAAACCACACCCATCTGGACTGGTAGGAGGGGTGCAGACATGAAACAGGCTGGGTCCACACCCATGTGGAGAAAAACTGAGGAGGGATATCTCAGGAGTGATGAGTCCCAGACCCACATCAGGGCCCCCAGCCCAGGAATCTAGGGCCAAGGAGATAAGTCCCACAACTTCTGGCTGCAAAACCCAGCAGGGATTTAGTAGGCGAAGGAGGCTGCCCTAAGTAGTTCCTCTTAAGGAATCCACACATGGACTCACCTACTCAACTCACTTCCTCTAAGCTCCAGCACAGGGTGGCAGCTTGAAGGGCACCAGTGGTATACAGGGAGAGACTGAAGTGTCTGGCACTGGAATGAGCAGAGGCCATTGTCCCTTTGCTGAGCCCTCCCTGCACAGAGCCAGTAGGCTGGTACCATAGCTGAGACTCCATCAACCTGGCTAACACTGTGTGACCCACCTCGGAGATCCACAGAGGCTCTACCCCACTGAATTTATGGGCACAGCCACACTACTTTTCCACAAGAATAGCTGGTCTTGGCTCCTAAATTCTATCAAACAAGAAATAGCTGGCTTTAGTGAGCCCTAGCAGCAGTCAGATTAGAGTCACAGCCTGTCTTCACCTGGGAATCTCCAGGCACAGCACAAGCAGCAGCCATCTCTGATTGCTTCTCAGGCAGGGTGTCCTGGGATAAACATAGGTGGGGTCTGACCTTTGTCTGCACCACCCGGGAAACCCCAAGGCCGATGCACCCAGTGGACAACTACAGACCACATTGGAGCACCACAGCCCTGCCCCTGCACAACTGATCCTTCACAGAGGGTGGAGGCTGGTCATCAGTAGTCACAGAGAGTCCTTGCAGCTGACTGGCCTAGGTAAATCTCTCCCATTGGCCTTCCAACAACCACCAAGGCTCCAGTACAAGAGGAGGGTGTACTCACCCCACAGAAGGGATGCACCTCAAGTACCCAGCTTGGGTGACATTAGAGGCTGTGCCACTGGACCCTACAGGACACCTACTACGTTAGGCCACACTACCAACACATGGAGTCAAAGCAGCTCTACCTAATACATACAAATACAGGCAGGCTGCCAAAATGAGGAGACAAAGAAACATGGCCCAAATGAAAGAACAGATCAAAACTCCAGAAAAAAGAGCTAAACAAAATGGAGATAAGCAATTTAGCAGATGCACAGTTCAAAACACTGGTTATAAGGATATTCAAGGAATGTCATGAGGACCTCAACAGCATAAAAGAGATCCAGTTAGAAATGAAGAATACGCTAACTGAAATAAAGAACAATTTATAGGGAAACAACAGTAAAATGGGTGAAGCCAGGAATCAAATTAATGATTTGGAACACAAGGAAGCAGAAAACAACCACACAGAACACGAAGAAAAAAGAATCCAAAACAATAAGGATAGTACAAACAGCCTGGGACAAGTTTAAGAAGTCCAGAGTTTGCCTCATAGGAGTGCCATCAGGAGAAGAGAAAGAGCAAGAAATTGGAAATCTATCTGAAAAAACAGTGAAAGAAATCTTCTCTAAGCACAAAGAGTCCCAATTATGAAGAATGCAAAAATGTAAAAAGGCCCACTCCAAGACATCATTATTAAAAGGCCAAAGGTTAAGGATAAAGAGAGATTCTTAAAAGCAAGAGAAAAGAAGTTAGTTACCAGAAGGTTGCCAGATGGGAGGGGAAAGGGCGATTATGGGTGAAGAGGTAAGAGGATTAAGAAGTACAAACAGGTAGTTACAGAATAGCCATGGGGGTGTAAAGTACAGTATATGAAATAGAGTAGTCAAAGAACTTATCCGTTGACCCATAGGCGTGAACAACAGTCAGGGGATTGCCTGAGGGAGTTGGGGGTGCTGGGTGGAAGGGACAAATGGGGAAAAATCAGGACAACTATAATAGCATAATCAATAAAATATAATTGTTTAAAAAACTAAATGACCCTGAATGGTGTGGCTCAGTGGATTGAGTGCCAGCCTATGAATCAAAGGGTCGCTGGTTTGATTCCCAGTCAGGACAGGTCCCCAGTGGGGGCGTGTGAGAGGCAATCACACATTGATGTTTCTCTCTCCCTCTTTCGCTCCTTCTGCCCTTCTCTCTAAAAAGTAAATAAATAAAATCTTTAAAAAAAAACCTAGATGAAAAAGAACCACTACTTGAAAGACACATACTGCCAAAACTCACACAAGAAGCAGACAGTCTATTAAGGATACGGAATCAATAATTAGTAACTTTTCAAAACAAAGCACCAGGCCCAGATGGGTTCACTGGTATGTATGAATTCTATCATACATTTAAGGAAGAAATTATAACAACCCCCTACAATCTTGTTCAGAGACAGAAGCATAAGAAATACTTCCTAAATCATTCTGTGAGGCCAGCATCATCCTAATGCCAAATAAGACAAAGACATTATTAGGAGAGAAAATTATAGACCAACATCTTTCATGAACATAATTGTAAAATTCTCAACATAATATTACCAAATCACAGCCAACAAAGTATAAGAAAAATTGTATACCCCAACAAGTGGGATTTATTCTATGTATCAAAAGCTGGTTCAAAATTTGAAAATCATTTAATGTAATCTATGACTTCAACAGGCTAAATAATATTTGACAAAATCCAATACCCAATCATGATAAGAATTTTTGGTAAACTAGAAATAGAAGATAACTTCCTCAACTTGATAAAAAAAAATCTACAAAAAAAAACCTCAACAGCTAATATCATACTTAATGGTGAGAAGAGCTTTAAGCTTTCCCACTAAGATCAAATACAAGGCAAAATTATTCCCTATGACCAGTCTTTTCAACCTTATACTAGAAATCTTAGCTAGAGCAATAAGACAAGTAAAGGAAATAAAAGGTATACATATTGGGAAGGAAGACATAAAACTCTGTGTTTGCAGAGAACATGATCATCTAGGTAGAAAAATCCAAAAGATTTAACAAAAAGTTTCTGGAACTAATAAGCAATTATAGCAGGATTTAGGGTACGAAGTTACTACACAAGTGCCAATTGTTGTCCTATAAACTAGCATGAACAAGAGGAATTTGAAATTACACTAGCAACCCCACAAAAGAACTGCTTAGGTGTAAATCTAACAAAATATACAAGATCTATATAAGGAAAACTACAAAAATCCAACACAAGAAATCAAAGAATTAAATAAATGGAGAAAGAGTCCATGTTCATGTGTAGAAAGACTTGATAACGTCAAGACGTCAGTTCTTCCCAATTTGATCTACAAATTCAAGGAAATCTCAATCAGAACCCCAGCAAGTTATTTTGTGTCTACCAACAAACTGATTCTAAAGTTTATATGGAGAGTCAAAAATACTAAGAATAGCCAACACAATACTGAAAGAGAATAACAAAGTTGGAGGGCTGATGTTACCTGACTTCAAGACTTACTACTATAAAGCTAACTAATTAGGAAAATGTGGTACTGGTGAATGGAACAGAATGGAGAACCCAGAAACAAACCTACATAAATATAATCAATTGATCTTTGAGAAAGGAGCAAAAGCAATACAATGGAAAAAGATATTCTTTTCAACAAATGGGGCTGGATTAAGTGGACATCCACATGCAAAAAAAAAAAGAATCTGGACACAGACATTATACCTGTCACAAAAATTAATACAAAATGGATCACATACCAAAATGTAAAATGCAAAACTATAAAACTCCTAAAGATAACACAGAAGAAAGCCAAAATGACCTTGGGTACAGCTATAACTTTTTAGATGAGACACCAAAGCACAATCCATGAAAGAAATAACTGATGAGCTGGACTTCATCGAAATGAAAAAATTTTACTCTGTGTAAGTTAATTTCCAAAGAACAAGAAGAAAAAACACACACTAAGAGAAAATATTTGCAAAAGACAAATCTGATATAAGACTGGTATCCAAAATATACAAAGAACTCTTAAACTCAACAATTAAAAAAAACAAACAACCCAATTAAAAAATAAAAGATACCTTACCAAAGAAGATAAACAGTTGGCAAATAAGCACAGAAAATGGTGCTCCATACCATGTCATTAGGGAAATAGAAATTAACACAAGGTGATATTAGTACACTAATACTGAATGCTAGCCAGCATGTGGAGAAACATGAGCTCTCCTTCATTGCTGGTAGGAATGCAAAATGGTACAGCCACTTTGGAAGGCAGTTTGGAAGCATCTTATAAAATTAAACATATACTTACCACATGATCCAGCAATCACTCTCCTTTGTATTTACCCAAAGGAGCTGAAAGCTTATGCTCACAAAAAAAGCTACCCATGAATGTTTATAGCAGCTTCATTTATAACTGCCGAAACTTGGAAGAAACCAAGACAGCCTTCAATAGGAGAAAACAAATATATTAGCTGCAGTATATCCAGAATATGGAACATTATTTAGTACTAAAAAGACATGAACCGTCAAGATAAGAAATGACATGGAGAGGGAGGAAGGTGGGGAGGGCTGGGGCGGTGGGCTGGGATGGGAGTAAAAGACAGAAAACTGTACAAGAACAACAATTAAAATAAATTAAAAAAAAAAGAAATGACATGGAGGAACCTTAAACACATATTACTCACTTGAAGAAAGTCAATCTGAAAAGGCTACATGCTATGATTCAAAGTATGTGTATGATATTCTGGAATGGGAAAAACTATCGAGACAATAAAAAGATCAGTGGTTGTTAGGATTGAGGGAAGAGAAAGAGGAATGAATAGGTGGATCACAGAGGTTTGTAGTGTAGTGAAAATGCTATAATGGTGGACAACTATCATATGTTCCTCCTACAGAAGGTGCAACACCAAAAGTAATGTAGATTTTGGACTTTGGGAGATTATGATGCATCAATGTAGGTTCACAACTGTAACAAATGTACCACCTGTGGTGGAGAATGTTGATATTGGGGATGGTTGCACATTTATGGGGGTAGGTCATACATAGGAAATGTCTGTACCTTCTGCTCAATCTTTCTGTGAACCAAAAACTGCTGTAAATAATAAAGTCTTCAAAAAAGATGATTGTAAATAATATCTTCTGAATGTTTTTGCTCCTCCAACAAACACTAGTTGAGGAAGAAATTCCTTTAATCCTATTTTTCTGATATACAGTAATAAAAGAAATCAAAAGTTTCAGATACTAAGGTAACCTTCATTTTCTAAAATTCACTTGCTGTAAAACATAGCAAGATAAAGATTATATATTTCTAATTTTTAAAACATATTTATGTGGAAAAAGCCCAAATGTTATAAAAAGTCCATCTACCAAAATGTGTGACCTGTGAAACACTGTGTGATTGTATTTTAACAGAAAATTTCATTAAAACATAATTAATAAGACTTCTGGCCAAGAAGGAGGCGTAGGTAGGTATACTTTGCCTCCTCACACAACAAAAAGGACAACAAATTTAAAAACAAAAAATAACCAGAACTTCTAGAAAATAAAACTGTATTGAAGTCCAACAACCAAGGAGTTAAAGAAGAAACATTCATCCACACTGGGAGGAGGGACAGAGAGGACATGCAGCAAGACCTGGGCTGGAGGATGAGGTGGGCGAGGGGGTGGGTGACTGAGCAGATAAACTAGGAGGAACCACTGGGGAGTGAGACAGACCACGCAACCCAGGGTTCCAGTGCAGGGAAATAAAGCCTCAAAACCTGACTGAAAAAACCCATGGGGTTGCAGCAGCAGGGGAAACTCCCAGCCTCATAGGAGAGTTCATTGGAGAGACCCATACGGTCCTAGAACATACACAAGCCCACCCACCTGGGAATCAGCACCAGAAGGCCATAATTTGCTTGTGGGTAGCGGGGGAAGTGCCTAAAAGCCAGTGGAGAGAGCTGAGCAAGGACATTGTTCCCTCTAGGACCCCTTCCCCACATATAGCACCACAATACAGCAGGGTAGGTTGCTCTGCCCTGGAGAATACCTAAGGCTCTAACCCTTACTATGTAATGGTCATGCCCAGACAAAAAAGTATGGCCCAAATGAAAGAACAGATCAGTACTTCAGAGAAAATTAAGTCAGCCACTTGGAGTGAGGGAGAGAACAGAAGATGAAATATGGACTTCCGGCCAAGATGGAGGTGTAGGCGGACACACTGTGCCTCCTCTTACAACCAAAATTAAGGACAACAAATATTTAGAAACAAGAAAACAACCAGAGCTAATAGAAAATTGAACTGTACGGAAGTCCAACAACCATTCATCCAAACCGGTAAGAGGGGCAGAGTCGCGGCAGGAAAAAGTGGAGGCGCGGACCCAGGAACGCAAGCAGCAGCAGCTGGCAGTTCCCAGGTGCACAGGGGGGCAACTGTGCAGACCCATTGAGGCCGCACAAGGCGGCTGGCTGACCAGGTGGTCCCACATTCGCGCGAGCAGACAGACGGTCCAGACAGAGGGGAAGTGGCGGAAGGGACTGAATCCAGGAGAGAGCGGAGCAGACGCCATTGTTCCCTCTCAGACCCCGCCCCCACATACAGTGTCACAACCCAGCAACTGGGCTGCCCCTGCCCTGAAGAACACCTAAGGCTCCACCCCTCATATGTAATAGCTGCGACCAGACTAAAACCAAAACAAAACAAACAAACAAACAAACAAAACACACCAAAAATGGCTCAAACCGGAGAACAAATGAAAACCCCAGAGCCAATTCCTCTAAGCCGTGAAGAGATAGCCAACCTATCAGATGCACAGTTCAAAGCACTGGTCATCAAAATGCTCACAGAATTGGTTGATTTTGCTCACAAACTAGATGAAAAAATGCAGGCTACAATACGTGAAATGAAGGAAGATGCATGGGGAACCGATAGAGATGGAAGGAAAACTGGGACTCGGATCAATGGAGTGGACCAGAAGGAAGAAACTAACAACCAAACAGAAAATGAGGAAGAAACAAGAATTCAAAAAAATGAGGAGAGGCTTAGGAACCTCCGGGACATCGTTAAACGTCCCAACGTCCGAATTATAGGGGTCCCAGAAGGGGAAGAAGAAGAGCAACAAGTGGAAAACTTATTTGAACAAATAATAAAGGAGAACTTCCCCAATCTGGCAAAGGAAATAGACTACCAGGAAGTCCAGGAAGCTCAGACAGTCCCAAAGAAGTTGGACCCAAGGAGGAACACACCGAGGCACATCAGAATTACATTAGCCAAGATTCAAATGAAGGAGACAATTCTAGAAGCAGCAAGGGTTAAGGGTATAGTCACCTACAAAGGAGTTCCCATCAGACTGGCAGCCAATTTCTCAAAAGAGACCTTCCAGGCAAGAAGGGGCTGGAAAGAAATATTTGAAATCTTGAAAAGCAGGGACCTACATCCAAAATTGCTCTATCCAGCAAAGCTGCCATTTAGAATGGAAGGGCAGAGAAAGTGCTTCTCAGATAAGGTCAAGTTCAAGGAGTTCATTATCATCAAGCCCTTATTATATGAAATATTAAAGGGACTTATCTAAGAAAAAGAAGGTAAAAAATATGACAGAAAAAAGACAGCAAACTCACAGCTATTAAGAACCACACCTAAAACAAAAGCAAACTAAGCAAACAGCTAGAACAGGAACAGAACCACAGAAATGGAGATCATATGGAGGGTTAGCAACGGGCGTGGGAGGAGGAGAGAGGGGGAAAAGGTACAGAGAATAAGTAGCATAGATGGTGGGTAGAAAATAGACAGGGGAGGGCAAGAATAGTGTGGGAAATGTAGAAACTAAAGAACCTATGACACATGGACATGAACTAAAGGGGGGAATGTGGGTGGGAGAGGGTGTGCAGGGTGGAAGGGAATGATGGGGGAGAAATGGGACAACTGTAATAGCGTAATCAATAAAATATATTTTTTTAAAAAAAGAAGAAAAAAAAAAAAAGAAAGAACAGATCAAAACTCCAAAATTAGAACTAAGTGATGAAAAGACAGCCAACCTATCAGATTCACAGTTCAAAACAATGGTAGTCAGGATGCTCACAGAAATGGTTCAGTATGGTTGTAAAATAGAGGAAAAAGTGAAGGCTATGAAAAGTGAAATAAAGGAAAATGTACAGGGAACCAACAGTGATGGGAAGGAAACCAGAACTCAAATCAATGATCTGGAGCAGAAGGAAGAAAGAAACATTCAACCAGAAAAGAATGAAGAAACAAGAATTCCAAAAATGGAGAGGCTGAGGAACCCCCAGGACAACTTTACACATTCCAACATCCAAATCATAGGGGTGCCAGAGGAGAAGAGGAAGAGCAAGAAATTCAAAACTTATTTGAAAAAATAATGAAGAACTTCCCTAATCTGACAAAGGAAATAGATTTCTAGGAAGTCCAGAAAGCTCAGAGAGTCCCAAACAAGTTGGATCCAAGGAAACACACAACAAGGCACGTCAATTCCATTACCCAAGATTAAAGAGGAGAGACTCTTAAAAGCAGTAAGAGAAAAGGAGACAGTTACCTACAAAGAAGTTCCCATGAGACTGTCAGCTGATTTCTCAAACGAGACCTTGCAGGCAAGATGGGACTGGAAAGAAGTATTCCAAGTCAGGAAAGGCAAGGACCTACATCCAAGATTACTCTATCCATCAAAGCTATCATTTACAATGGAAGGGCAGATAAAGTGCTTCCCAGATCAACTTAAAGCAGTCATCATCACCAAGCCCTTACTACAGGAAATGTTAAAGGGACTTATCTAAGAAAAAGGTGCTTCCCAGATCAACTTAAAGCAGTCATCATCACCAAGCCCTTACTACAGGAAATGTTAAAGGGACTTATCTAAGAAAAAGATGATAATCAAAACTAGGAACAGCAAAATGACAACAATCTCACAGCTATCAACAACTGAACCTAAAAAACAAAAATAAAAACTAAGCAAACAACTAGAACAGGAACAGAATCACAGAAGCAGAAATTACATGGAGAGTTATCAGTGGGGAAGGAGCGGGGAAAAATGGAGAAAAAGTACAGGGAATAAGAAGCATACTTGTTCAGTACAAAATAGACAGGGGGAGGTAAGAACAGTATGGGAAATAGAGAAGCCAAAGAACTTATGTGTACCAACCAAGGACATAAACTAACGGAGAGGGTAATGCTGGTGGGAGGTGTGATCCAGGGTGCATGGGAATAAAGGTGAGAAAAAAATGGGGCAACTCTAATAGCATAATAAATAAAATATATTAAATATATATATATAATTAATAAAACCAACTTGAGCTGCTCTTTGCTTTAGCTCCCAGTTTCTCTCCTTAAGTGCCTGATCCATTTCAAGGAGTTCTTGCTTTTTATCTTCAATCTCCATCTTGCATTCTCTGAAATTTATCAAAGAAAAGATCAAAGCATATATCAGAAATATTATAGTTTTTAAAAATTAAGTCAACTGGTTAACTCTCATATAAGTTAAATGTGATTGGATATATGCAATTATTTCAAATTGAAAGGGCTCAAATTAAAGTAATAATGTATAAGAAAAATGGTTAATATCAATATAATTAGTTTAATAGAGTATCCTGAAAAGGCAAAAGGTAACTTAAACTCTACTACTGTAGACAACTTAAGCTAAATGTTAAAGCACTCCCAGGAAATAAGATTGAATTATAAGAATTTAAAATACATATTCATAGTTTTTCATCTATAGATCAAGGGGATGTTTGAAAGTCTTTTCTATATAATAGCTATGAGTTTATTACAACTGAAGGAGGCATTTATCTTGAGGTTGGTATCCCTGATACCCACAGCTCAGTAAATGACTCCTGTATTTCTGAAAATGAAATTTTACTCAAAATGATAGCTTATATATAATGATATAATGAAGTCTCCTATAGAAATATTTTTATAGCTAGAAAAATATATTTCATATAAATTTATTTTACATAAATTTTATATATTCCCATCCTCCTAAAACTCTTACAATACAATTTCACATTATAAAAATGCTTAGTACTAACACAATTTTAAGACTTCTACTACTCTGAAGCCTGCTATCAGAGAATTTTAATTTGAACTCTTAAGTTCTGATATGACAAAGCCTGAAAATGGTGTTGATCTCGAAAATCTTCAAACAATTTCCCAGCCTTAAATATGAAACAATACTGAATAAAGGTACTGCTTAAAAAAAAGATTCTGAACTTCTTTAATGAACTGTTTATTATTCTCCTAAGTTAAAGGTTACAAAATATAAGATTAAATTAATATTCTAAATGATATGAAATTAATTCTAAAGATAACTGTAACTGCTATCTATGCAAATAATTGAGTTTCTAAAATTAAGCTATTAGCTAAAACGTCAGATATCATTTTTACATTTTTCATCCAATCATTCACTTAACTATTTACCAAGTATTTATTGGATGTTTCCCCTATGTCAGGGTTCTATGTATTATAGACTTCATAGTCAACAAGATAGATGTCCTTCATCACGTTGATCTTGATAAGTAATAAATAATAAACAACTCAACAAGAAAGATGCAAATCACAATGCAAAGTGCTATGTTAGGGCATTAGATCGTAACAAAATAGTGACTGGGTGGCTACTTTGGAGTAGGTGGTCAGGGTAGGGCCCTTTGAGGTAATGTGAAGGGCAAGAAGCTAGACATAAAGCCATTCTTTTCAGGCCACAGACACAGCTATGGCAAAGCAGGAGGGTGGGGGAAAAACTTGGGAAGTTTTAAGTAAAATAAAAAGGCCATGTCCTGGTTGGTGTGGCTCAGTTCATTGGAGTTCTGTCCTGTAAACCAAAAGGTCACAGCTTCAATATCCAGTCAAGGCACGTACCTAGGTTGCGGGTTCAGTCCCTGGTCAGGACACGTGTGGAAAGCAACCCATCAATGTTTCTCTCATATTGATGTTTCTCCCTCTCTCCCCCTCCCCTCTCTGGAATCAATAAATATATCCTTAGGTGAAGATTAAAAATAATACTAATAATAATATAATTAAGTAAGTAAATAACTAAATAAATAGGCAGGCCAAGAAGAACAGTATGAAATGAGGCCAGAGAAGTAGACAAGAACCTTGTCGTATAGGATTTTGTATTCCAGAAATAAGGAGCTTGAATTTTTTAAAAATCATGCATACAAGATTTACCCTTTTAAGTACTTTAAAGTAAACAATTCAGTTACATTAAGTACATTCACAATGTTGTGACCATCAGCACTATCTCTTGCTAATACTTCTTTATTACTTCAAATGAAAATTCCCTATCTGTTTGTAGTTGTTTTCTATTTTCTCTCTCCCTAGTGTCTGGCAAGGACTAATCTGCCTTCTATCCTTACAGATTTGTGAATTCTTGATATTTTACATAAATGGAATTATGCAATATGCATCTGGTTTCTTTCATTCAGCATAATGTTTTCAAGGTTCATCTATGTTGTAGCATACATCAGTACTTTGTTTTCATGGCTGAATAATATTCCTTACACGATATACCACATTGTGTTTATCCACTCAACTATTAATGAACATAGAACTGCTATGAACATCTGTGTAAAATTTTTGTTTGAACACCTGTTTTCAGTTATTTTTAGGTACATATCTAAGGGTAATATTACTTATATAATAATTCCATGTTTAACTTATTAAGGAACTGCCAAACTGTTTTGTGCAGCAGCTATACCATTTTAGTTTCCCACCAGCAATGTATAAGGGTTCCAATTTTTCCACCCACTTTCTAATACTTGTTATTTTCTGTTCTGGTTTTTGTTTGTTTGTTTTTATTATGGTCATTCATACATTATGGTGTAAGTGGTATCTCATTGTGGCTTTAATTTATATTTCCCAACTAGCTTGTGTGCTATTCTGAACCTTTTGGAAAGCCATTAGAAGGTTTAAGTAGGGGAGTAATATGATCTGATTGATGTTTTAAATCATAAACTTAAATCCATTCTGAGGAGAATGGATTGTGAGGAGGGTCAAGAATTTAAACTGGGAAACCAGTTGGGAAGTCACAGAAACAGACCAGGTAAGAGACAATGATGACTTCTGCTAAGGTGATAATAGAAAAGAAGCCACGAAATCAATGGATTTCAGAATATATTTTGGAAATAGAATTGACATGACTAATAGATTAAATTTTATAAAAAACGAGGGCAAGTGATTAAATAATCAGATTTCTGGTTAAAGCTATTATATAATACTGAGAGAGGGAAGAGCAGGGAAATGAGTTCTGTTTTGGCCAAGCTTAAGAAGCCTCTTAAAAATATCAAAGTGGAGATGGCAAGACCTTAGATATTTGAGTCCGGAGTTTAGGAGATAGGTTATTACTGGAGATAGGGGTTTGAAAGTCTGACACATACTATTTCAAGTTACATGAAATTTACTAAAAATGATTTTGTGGGTAGAAAAGAGAAAGGGGCCCTACAATAAATCATGAGACACATTTAAGTTTTTGGGTCATCCTACTGCTCTTTATCCTGTTCTTTCATTCAACATTTCACATCCTGGATTGGAATTCTATTTTCCTTTTCAGAATCCATTTCCCACCCTTTGGATATGGTCTGGTCTCCATCCCCACTCACCATAGATGTGTTGAATTTAGCTGCTAACCTAAGAACTTTTGATTTCAGAGTTGGACAGACTTGTGTTTAATTCTCTTCTCTGAACACTCTATCTTCTTTGGGTATTCTACTTAATTTTCTAAAGCCTCAGTTTTCTCAAGGGTAAAAAGGTGATATATGTACCCAAAAGGTTTGTTGTAAAGAAATGAACAAGATCATATATGAAGTCCCTGGAGTAGTACTGGCACAAATAATGGCTTAATACAAAGAACAATACTGTTATTATTAATAGTATTTTGCTGTTAAACACTGCTGCATGCTGGCCCAATCATTTTTCACCACTATGGAATATACGAGTGGGCCAGTGTACAATGGTCCAAAGGCTAAAGGTAAAATATTAGCTAACAGCAATTACTGCATTTATTAGGTGGAACATGGGATAGGCTGATCAGCAAGAGCCATAGTGAACCAACTGAATTTAGACATCTAGAATTTAACAACAAACTTTATTGTATGACCCAAGGATTCAGAATAATAAAGTGAAATAGTTGTAATTGTGGTATCATTTCTTTGTATTTTACTCACCTAAGTTCAGCTGTGAGATCCTTTATAGTGGTGTATTTTTCCTCTAATGATAACTGAGCCTTCTGTAGCACATCTCTCAGTTCCTGGAGTTGTCTTAAAGTACTTTTTAATTCTCCATGAGCATTTTGTAGTTCAGCCTCTAGTACTTCCCGTTTCTGCAAGGTTTCTGTTAGTTCAGTTTCAGTGTGGTGCTGTAACTTTTCTAACTCCTTAACTGTTAAGACAAGAGAATAATTTTGGAACTATATACAAACCATTTATCAATAAGAAATTTGTAAATAATTATAATTAAGAATATCCAATTTTATTCATTTATCAGAGGCAAGATACTGACTATTCATTGTCCCTTTCAACTCCACTGTCCCAAAATCTTACTTTAGTCCACTTCCTTAAATATAAATACAAATGCATCAAGGCTCAGCAAACCTGTTGCTTACCAGCATTTGTTTTCTTCTCCAGTTCTGTCCTTGTCTGTTCTAGAATCATGTCTAACTGAGAGATATGCATTACTTTATTTTCTCCATCTCGTTTTAGGTGCATTATTTCTTTTTCCATTTTAGACAGCTCTTCTTTGTACTGATCCATCTCAAGTTTTACTTGTCTAATTAAAAAGAAAAAATAAAACCAATGATAATTCAGAAACTTAAAAACCAACTGATTTGTCTGTGACTAAACAAAGACTTCCAGTTATATAAGGACAAATATCAGCAAAATGTCTAGTCAGAATCTTAAGTCATTTATTATACTGTTAAATGTTTGACTTAAAGATTGTAATTCTGTACCAATTAATACCACTAAATACAACTATACTACCTAGCAATGTTTAGCAAGGTTAGTATTCTTTTTTTCTTTTTTTCAGTCCTCACGGGGGACATGCCTGTTGATTTGAGAGAGAAGGGAAGTGAGAAAGAGAGATGGGGGAAAAAACATCAATCAGTTTCCTATCCCATGTGCACAGCCTGACCGTGGACCAAATCATAACCCAGGCATGTGCACTGACCAGGAATGGAACCTGCAATCCTTTGGTTTATGAAACAGTGCTCCAACCAACTGAACCATACCAGTCAGGGCTAGCATTCTTTTCAATCTAACTATAATCAACTTTTATAGAGCTTTACAGGGATTGAGAACATCCATGGAGAGATGTCTCATTCATCTCTAAATTCTACTATCTGTAACACAGAAAATAAAGAAGAAAACAATCAAAATATTTGTCACTGAGAACATACTACTCTAGGAGAACAAAATCAGCCATTTTACTCAGACATTTCCTTTTTTTAAGTATATATTATTGATTATGCTGTTGCAGTTGTACCATGTTTTTCTCCGCTCTGCACCCCCTTCCCCCAGCATCCACCCCACTTAGAGTTCATGTCCATGAGTCATACATACAAGTTCTTTGGCTTCTACATTTCCTATACTATACTTAACCTCCCACTGTTTATTTTGTACCTACCAATTATGCTTCTTTTTTCCTGTACCTTTTCCCCCATTGTCCCCTTTCTTCCTCCCTGATGATAACCCTCCATATGATCTCCACTTCTGTGACTCTGTTCCTGTTCAGGTTGTTTGCTTAATTTGTTTTTGTTGTTTCTTAGGTTCAGGTGTTGATACTTGTGAGTTTGTTCTCATTTTATGTTCATAGTTTTGATCTTCTTCTTTTTCATAGATAAGTCCCTTTTAACATTTCATATAATAAGGGCTTGGTAAGCACTCTATCTGCCTTACATTCTAAATAATAGCTTTACTGGACAGAATAATCTTGGATGCAGGTCCTTGTCTTTCATGACTTGGAATACTTCTTTCCAGCCCCTTCTTGCCTCTAAGGTTTCTTTTGAGAAATCAGATGAAAGTCTTATGGTAACTCCTTTGTGGGTAACTGTCTCATTTTCTCTTGCTGCTTTCAAGATTATCTCCTTATCTTTAACCTTGGGTTAACTTAATTATGATGTGTCTTGATGTGTTCCTCCTTGGGTCCAAATTCTTTGGGACTCTCTGAGCTTCCTGGACTTCCTGGAAGTCTATTTCCATTGCCAGATTAGGGTAGTTCTCCTTCTTTATTTTTTCAAATAAGTTTTCAATTTCTTGCTCTTCCTCTTTTCCTTCCAGAATCCCTATGATTCAGATGTTGGAAGTTGTCCCAGATGTTTAAAGTTGTCCCAGAGGTCCCTAAGCCTCTCACCCCTTTTTTGAATTATTGTTTCTTCATTCTGTTGTGGTTGAATGTTTATTTCTTCCTTCTGGTCCAAATCATTGATATGAGTCTTGGTTTCCTTCCCATCACTCTTGGTTCCCTGTATATTTTTGTTTCACTTTGTGGCCATACTCAGTCATTTCTGTGAGCATCCTGATTACCAGTGTTTTGAACTCTGCACCTGATATGTTGCCTATTTTGTCGTCACTTAGTTCTTTTTCTGGAGTTTTGATCTGTTCCTTCATTTGGGCCACATTTCTTTCTCTCAGGCACCTGTTACATTGTAAGGGGAGGAGCCTTAGGTATTTGCCATGGCAGGGCAATCCACTTCACTGTGTTGTGGTGTTGTATGTGGGGAAGGAAACAGAGAGGGAACAATGCTGCTTGGCTCTCATCCCATTTTCAGTCACTTCCCTCGTTTTCTACAAGCGCATTATGCACTTTCAGGTGCTGATTCCCGGGTAAGTGGGCTTTTGTACCTTCTAGGATCCCGTGGGCTCCTCCAATAGACTCTCCTGTGAGACTGACAGTTTCTGCCACCACCACATCTCCCACATGTTTTTACAGTCAAAGGTTTTGAGGCTTTATTTCCCTGTGCTGGAACCTGGTTTGTACTGTCGGTCTTGCTCCCCAGTTGTTCCACCTGGTTTATGCACATGCAGATGTAGGACTACTGCTCTACCAGCCACCACCTTGCCTCATGTCCTCTCCACCCCAGCTGCCCATCTCCACCCCTTCTACCAGTCTAGATGAATGTTTCTTCCTTAACTCTTTGGTTGTTGGACTTTCATACAGTTCAATTTTCTGAGAATTCTGGTTGTTTTTGTTTTTAAATTGGTTGTTGTTGTTGTTTTGGTTGTGCAAGGAAGTAAAGTGTTTCCACCTACGCCTCCATCTTGGCTGGAAGTACTTCCTCAGACATTTCTTAATAATGTTACATTTTTAGCTTTAAAAGGGACTAGAAATTCTTAGACTAGTACAACTTCCTTGCTTTACAGATGATGAAACTGGAAGATTAAGTACATTGTCTGAGACAGCAATTTTCAACCTTTTTTTCCTAATTACTGAGTAATTAGATAAAATTCGTAATTTATTAATTACTAAAATTCTGTGGAACCCCTAAAAATATTTTTTGTCTGCTCTGACAAAAAAATATAGGTATAATTTTGATTTATTCACACTGAATGGGTATTACTGTGTTGGCTGCTATCATTTTTTTATCTGACAATCTAAGGGAAAAGAGGTCAGTGCCCCTAACTAAATAGTCAGATATTACATATATTAAAAATCTCGCCACAGAACACTAGTTGAAAATCGATGGTCTAGGATAATACAAATAATTATTAATAGTGAAAATTTATTAACTTTCAGGCCGCCTTGGGCTCATTCTACTATGGAAGTTCCACTACTTATTGCTAATCAACATGGTGAGAGGAAGTTTTAAGCCCATTTGTTGGTAATTCCAAAGTGATATTCACTAATTAAATAACTGTTAATGTTATCCACAATACTGGGTACAGATGATGTTCCTTTGCATCAGCATTTTTGTTATTGTTGTAGTTCTTTTGGTCTGTCATTTTATAAACTGAGATTGCAAGTGGAAGCATTTATTTTCTAATAAATGCAACTTAGACAAAATTGTATTTTTCAAGATTTTTTTCAATGTTCATAAGTGAACTTCAGGAAAACTAAAACCCCCTTGAAACAACTTGCAAAATTATGTATGCATATGTTATGTCTATGTACAGGAAATGATCCATACCCTCAAATATGCCCATGGTCCAACAAGGTCAAGAACTGTTAGATTAGACAAGTGCTAATGACCCTTTTACATGTCTAAAATCCTAGATAAATGATTTTTAACTTGACTAATTTTTTCCTTATGTTAGAGTGGATAAAAACCAAAAAATGTTATATATAATTGTATGTATATAATTTAAATGTGGATATAATTTTTTTTTAAAGATTTTATTTATTTATTTTTAGAGAGGGGAAGGGAGGGAGAAAGAGAGGGAGAGAAACATCAATGTGTGGTTGCCTCTCACGTGGCCCCCACTAAGGGCCTGGCCTGCAACCCAGGCATGTGCCCTGACTGGGAATCGAACCTGCGACCCTTTGGTTCGCAGCCCACGCTCAATCCACTGAGCTACGCCAGCCAGGGCATAAATGTGGATATAATTTTTAAAAAATAATTCGAAGAGGTTGGCTTACAGTACCAAGAGGTCACAGATCATTATCTAAAAAGCTGGAGAAAATTATTTTTAAAAAATACTCAAAAAGCACAGCTATTAAGTAAAAAAAAAAATAAACAAAGCTCTATACTCCTAAAGGTTTCATCTGGTTACTATGGTATAATAACTGATGTATGCAATTTTAACCCTGATGCACCCAGAGAAGGTAAAAATAACATGAAAATATACTTTTTGGAAATTTTCTATCAAAAAACTTTTTGTTTTGTTTTAAAGTTTCCCTACTTGTTAAAGATAACTTCCACTCTTATTTATTTATGAGCAACCATGCATTATTTCCTGATGCTACATAAATGAAGCATTACTATAATATAACAAATATTTAAGGGTTTAAGATTTTAACTATTATATAGATAATCCAATACTAAAAATTTCTTCATAACTTTCAAAATTTTACAAGACTTGAAACCCACATTTTTTTCCAGAAATCATCTTACAGTTGCAGAGTTATTGTGGACAATCAAGCCTGAGATTGGAAACAGAACCAAAGGAAGGATTTTGCAAAAATACTACTAAACTTTTAGAACATAGCTGAACAAATGGCTTTTTCAAATGTAAAAAAAAGATTTTCAAATGGCTATAGAGGCAGTTTGAGAAATCTAACAAGTGCCATATGCACCTCAGCACTAAAAGCAGGGTTAGGATCATTCATATGCAGTGACATTTACATATAATACCAGGAGAACATTTTAGTAGTGGTGTAACAAGAAAAAAAAGTTGGTTTTAGAGCACATTGAAATTGTGCATCTCATACCTTAACTTCTTTGAGTTTCAGCTTCCTTATTCTAAAAACTGAGATAATAAAAACTGATAGGGCTGTTTTTTTCAATCTTTTAAAATAATAGGTTTTATTGCATCTGAAGTCATAAATATTCATTACATAATGAGAAGAGGTTGCATTTTTTTAAATTGTATTTTATTGTTTATACTATTACAGTTGTCCCTGCTTTTGCCTCCTTTGCCCCTGCTCCACCCAGCCCTGCCCCCTCCCCTCAGGCATTCCCCACACAGTTGTCTGTGTCCATGGGTCATGAATATATGTTCTTTGGCTAAACCCTTCACCTTCCAGGTTTGGGGGCAAGGTGGGGGAGCAGGGGGAGGGAGGGTGGATCATAGGGCTGTTTTGAAGATTGAGTTAATGTGTTTACTTTGCACACTGCCTGGCACACAGAATGTGTTCAATAAATTAGTTTCCTTTCTTTTTTTTTTAATATATTTCATTGATTATGCTATTACAGTTGTCCCATTTTCCCCCTTCACTCCCCTCTGCCTTGCACATCCCCTCCCACCTATAATCCCCCCCTTCAGTTCATGTCCATGGGTCATACATATAAGTTCTTTGGCTTCTACATTTCTTATTCTATTCTTACCCTCCCCCTATTTTCTAACAACCATCTATGCTACTTATTCTCTGTACCTAGTTTCCTTTGTATATGAAGATATTTTAATGCTAAAACAGATAGGAGGAGACACATAAGAGATATATTTTAACTCTAATACCTTTTGGCAGAGGACAACAGTTTTATAAATTGTAGTTCCAGAAGTGATAGTGAGAACAGAGAAAATACAGAAACAGAGAAAACAGTGCTTCAGGAAGAGATTTCTTGGAACTAGGATGTGTCCTGTAAAGTTTAACTAACTTCCTGTTAGTATTTAGGATTTATTTTTACTACTAAATGTGACTATAGCTATAATCATAAAGAGTTTTTGTCGCCCTGGCTGGTGTAGCTTAGTGGATTGAGCGCGGGCCTGCGAACCAGAGGATCGTGGTTCGATTCCCAGTCAGGGCACATGCCTGGGTTGCAGGCCAGTTCCTGGCAGGGGACACACGAGAGGCAACCATACATTGATGTTTCTCTCCCTCTCTCTCTCTCCCACCCTTCCCCTCTAAAGATAAATAAAAATCTTTAAAAAAAAAAAAAAGAGTTTTTGTCTTGAAGTCAAATTGTAGAGGTGAGAAAAGAAAGAAACCATTACTTTAATTTTCTCAGTAAAACAGAAGGCAATACTGGAGAGGTGTTGTTAAAATTTTTAAAGAAAAGGCAAAGGTGTATAAGAGTACTGCCAGGTAGCATTAAGGGAACACTTAAAATTTGAGGTTATTATTTTAAAGTAAGATTGGTCAGCATGGTTAGATTTTTCTCCAGCCTCTGTAAATATGCAAACATGGTGTAGTCTGAGTTGAGTTTTAGGCTATGTGCCACAAAGTAAGAGAGAATTGTGGTTATATGCGAAGTAAAGGAACTGTGGATATATACAAATCAGTGATTTTAATGACTAAAGAATTTAAGCTAGGTAAAGAGAGAAGAGAGGACATTAAGAGAATGCGACAGTGGTGGAATGACAGATTAGAGGTCCTGGTAAGATCAAAGAATTATTGAAATTGGGGTATTAAAAGGGAATGAGAATAATAGAGGGTAGATGCATAGTACTCAGATTAGGCTGAAATATAAATGACAAGATCAAGGGCAAATTATGTGAGTGAATGGCTGAGGTATGATAAAGATCAAGATCATTAACGGAGGATTAAAAAAAAACACTAGGGTGTCAAAGGATCAACTAGATAGATATGCAGTATATTGAAATCTCCAAGAATAATTACAGCAGTGCTTTAAGACAGAGCAACACTAAGTCAGGTGGCCTGTAGGTGTCAGCAACAATGAGGGATAATATGATCTAATGACATGAGGTTCATGGAGTATAGTACACTATTCCACATCTTAACTCTGTGGTACAAGAACTGTGAAGAAAAGTTTTTACTTTAGAGGGCTGCAGGGAAAGAAGTAATATCCTCAGGGGAGAGTCAGATTTCTATTACAGCAAGAGAAAAGAAGTAGATAGTATAGGGGATGTCTCTCAGGATAGACTTTGAATTCCAGTGGACATAGTGGAATTCTTTCAGAAGGTGGAATGAGGTGGGAGAAGGAAAGAGAATATATGGAGAGGTTAGTATCGGAGATGAGGGGTGATCTTAAAATTTATAGTTTCTAGTGGTGTTTTGCATAAGCAAAGATAAAGTTACGATGTAACTAATCTTTTTTTTTTTTTTTAAAGATTTTTATTTATTTATCTTTAGAGGGGAAGGGTAGGAGAAAGGGAGAGGGAGAGAAGTATCAATGTAGGGTTGTCTCTCGTGTGGGTCCCCTGCTGGGAACTAGCCTGCAACCCAGGCATGTGCCCTGACTGGGAATCGAACCACGATCCTCTGGTTCGCAGGCCCGCGCTCAATCCACTGAGCTACACCAGCCAGGGTGTCGATGTAACTAATCTTTGAGGAATTAAGGTACACCCTGGTGGTGAGGCTGTAATAATTGATAGACATCTGTCAATAGGAGAAAGATGGTCTAAAGAACTATGGTCTTAGTTTTAAACACAGGACAACCTTTTGACCCTGTTGAGAAAGTTGAGGACAAATGGGGAAGCAAGTTGCACTTAAGGCACAAAGACTTTATCTTTACTCCTGTCAGTAGGGGAGTGGAAGCATGGCAACATGCAGTTTTAGTTCAAGTGGGTAAGTTAGCTCTTGCCTCCTATCAGCAGAATGATAGTCTAATTATAAGCATATTATTAATTATGTCAACTTCTGCTGACAAAGTAGAAGAGGTCTGGGAAGGCTAGGTATAGTTTTTAGCTCATGGGGCCCTCTCTTGACTAGCTGATGCCTAGACCCAGCCCAGCCAAATTAAATCAGAATCTTTAGAGGTGAGACCTAGGCATCAGTATTTTTTACAGCTCCTCAGATGATTTTAATGTTCAGTCAAGGTGGAAAACCACTGCTTTATTCTGTTAAGTTACTCCCTCCCATAAACAATTTGACTGCATTCCTGTATGAGTACATCTTTGCTTGCAACTTTTAATGTTTTCCACAATTTAATTCAGTACAACAGGTGCTGAGTGCCTATGAGGTATAAGGAATGGTGCTAATTGTTGTGGGAGGACCCTTAAAATAAACTAGCTATTATCTTGGTCTTAAGGAACTTAACAGTAGGAGGGAAGTGTGGGAGGTAGAAACAAAATGCTATGGAACACAGACTGTAGAGAAATTAATCCCTCAAGCAAAAGCTTCACTGAACATCATCTGATATTGAAACTCAGATACTATTAACATTGAAAGAGGAAGACAAACAAAAACTATCATATTCATTTACCTGGCAGTGCCAGTAAGCTCAATAACTTTCTGTTTTTTCAAATCTGCTTCATGCGTGGCTGCATCACATTTCTCCTCCATTTTTCTCAACTTTTCAGCTGAATTTTCCCTTTGTTTTTGGAGCTCTTGTTCCAATTTTGATACCTTGTAAAGCAGTTTTCAGTAAGTATTTAAAATTCAGTCATAGTTCAACATTCTTCAGAATAAAAATATTTACTGGCATATAAATTTGTTGCCTAGCTTATCATTTTAACATGTATTACAAAAATCAAATAGACGAGGAATTACAGCAGGTCTTTGATTAATGTCATTTCATCTAACGTTGTTTCATTATAACATTGATGAGTTACATAGGAACATAACTCTTGTTTATAACAGTTAGCCTGTGATAAAATTGGTTTTCTTATTTGTCATTTCACTTAAAGTCACAGAACTTATCAACAATGTTAAATGAGAACTTATTATAATGTTTTGAAATATAAAAAAGCAGACTTCCGGCCAAGATGGAGGCGTAGGCGGACACACTGTGCCTCCTCTCACAACCAAAATTAAGGACAACAAAGATTTAGAAACAAGAAAACAACCAGAACTGATAGAAAATTGAACTGTACGGAAGTCCAACAACCATTCATTCAGACCGGTAAGAAGGGCGGAGTCGCGGTAGGAAAAAGTGGAGGTGCGGACCCAGGAACGCAAGTAGCAGCGGCTCGCAGTTCCCAGGTGCACAGGCGGTGGCTGGCGGTCCTCGGGCACCCAGGCGGCAGCTGGTGGACCCCAGGCACAGGGGGGCAACTGCGCAGACCCAGTGAGGATGCACAAGGCGGCTGGCTGACCAGGTGGTCCCACATTCAAGCACGCAGAGGGTCCAGGCAGAGGGGAAGTGGTGAAAGGGACTGAATCCAGGAGAGAGCGGAGCAGGCGCCATTGTTCCCTCTCAGACCCCGCCCCCACATACAGCGTCACAACCAAACGACTAGGCTGCCCCACACTGGGGAGCACCTGAGGCTCCACCCCTCACTACATAACAGCACGTGCGCGCGTGTGCAGATAATCCAGGCGAAGGGGAAGCAGCGGAAGGGACCGGAGTCCAGAAGAGAGCGGAACAGGCGCCATTCTTCCCTCTCGGACCCCGCCCCCACCAACAGCGTCACAACCCAGCGACTGGGCTGCCCCACCCTGAGGAACAACTCAGGCTCCACCCCTAATACGTAATAGCTTCGACCAGACTAAAACCAAAACAAAGCAAAACAAAAAACCCCACCAAAAATGGCTCAAACCGGAGAAAAAAGAAAAACCCCAGAGTCAATTCTTCTAAGCAACGAAGAGATAGCCAACCTATCAGATGCACAGTTCAAAGCACTGGTCATCAAAATGCTCACAGAATTGGTTGATTTTGCTCATAAATTAGATGAGAAAATGCAGGCTACAATACGTGAAATGAAGGAAGATGCATGGGGAACCGATAGAGATGGAAGGAAAACTGAGACTCAAATCAATGGAGTGGACCAGAAGGAAGAAATTAACAACCAAACAGAAAACGAGGAAGAAACAAGAATTCAAAAAAAGGAGGAGAGGCTTAGGAACTTCCGGGACATCGTTAAATGTCCCAACATCCGAATTATAGGGGTCCCAGAAGGGGAAGAAGAGCAACAAGTAGAAAACTTATTTGAACAAATAATAAAGGAGAACTTCCCCTATCTGGCAAAGGAAATAGACTACCAGGACGTCCAGGAAGCTCAGAGAGTCCCAAAGAAGTTGGACCCAAGGAGGAACACATCAAAGTACATTGTAATTACATTAGCCAAGATTAAAATGAAGCAGAGAATTCTAGAAGCAGCAAGGGATAAGGGGACAGTCATCTACAAAGGAGTTCCCATCAGACTGTCAGCTGATTTCTCAAAAGAGACCTTCCAGGCAAGAAGGGGCTGGAAAGAAATATTTGAAATCTTGAAAAGCAGGGACCTACATCCAAAATTGCTCTTTCCAGCAAAGCTGTCATTTAGAATGGAAGGACAGATAAAGCGCTTCTCAGATAAGGTCAAGTTCAAGGAGTTCATCATCACCAAGCTCTTATTATATGAAATGTTAAAGGGACTTATCTAAGAAAAAGAAGATCAAAAATATGACAATGAAAAGACAGCAAACTCATAGCTATTAAGAACCACACCTAAAACAAAAGCAAACTAAGCAAACAGCTAGAACAGGAACAGAACCACAGAAATGGAGATCATATGGAGGGTTAGCAACAGGGGCGTGGGAGGAGGGGGTGAAGGTACAGAGAATGAGTAGCATAGATAGTGGGTAGAAAATAGACAGGGGCAGGGTAAGAATAGTATGGGAAATGTAGAAGCTAAAGAACTTATGACACAAGGACATGAACTAAAGGGGGGGAATGTGGGTGGGAGGGGGTGTGCAGGGTGGAGGGGAATGATAGGGGAGAAATGGGACAACTGTAATAGCATAATCAATAAAATATATTTAAAAAAAGAAAAAAAAAGAAATATAAAAAAGCAAAACAGTTTTTAATAATAAAGATATGTCATTCATATACATATTTATAGAAATGGTCATAACATTAAAATAAGACTTACAGGAATTGAACAAAATAACGGTAAATATTATCCTTTTTATTATCCCCATTTGAAATGTTTTTTCTTCTCTTGTCAAACCATGTTCCTCTCCTTCACAAACTGGCTCATCCGGTGAAAAATTCATAAATTCCTATCTACCCGTCAAACATTATAACTTGCTTTTGCTCCCAACATAACTTTCATCTGCTCCTATTCATTCTTCCTTCTGCTTTGCCACAGTAAAGGAGATATTCTTCCCCCTATACAAGTCAAATTACTGCATAGGTATTCTGGATTCAATTCCTATCCACTTCCTCAGGAACCTCATACTATTGACTATCTCTATTTTCTGTTGTACCTTCAATCTATCTTTCTTCTGGTTTCTTTATATCAGCATGTACACATGCTCAAAACCTTCCTATTGTAAAAAATTTTCCTTCATACCTTCATACCTCTACCTCCCTCCAACTACTACCCTTTCTTTCCTCCTCTCTGTAGCTCAACCTCTCAGAGTTTTCTATGCCTGTTGCATTTCTCACTGATTCTTCAACCTGTAGCAATCTACAGAAACTGTGCAATGTCATCAATCACCTCCATGTTGCTAATTCCAATGGATGTTTCTCAACACTCAATTTACTTGACATGTGACATTGACTGCAACAGCCCATGCCACCAACTATCATTCCTTACTTCACGAAATACTTACTTTGGCTTCCATGCACCACACCCCTCAGAGATCTGTCCGAATCAATCTTCTCACCCCTCATTATATATCCTCTCCCTAGTTAATCTCAGCCACTCCATGTTTTCAAAGAACATTTACATGACTGGGATCTCAAAGTTAATATCTGGCTAATGACTTTAATATCCTCCCTGCTCTTCTAAAACCTGTCACTGAAGAACTAAATACAGGTTATGAATCATTAATACCAAATCCCCCACTCAAGTTCCAAGAATAAAATTAAAATAGCACCTGAGTAAAAAGGGCAGGATCCCATGAAAAATCTACCTACTCTGCTTAATTAAATAGCAAACTTATAAGCAGAAAGAATCTAAAGATGAAAAATAATCTGAAAGAATATGACGTAGAACGTATGCAATAATGGAACAGAAATGAAAGCTAGAAAATATTTGCTAAAAAGTTTACTCCAAATACTGAAGAAATTTTTAGATATAAACTCTTTTAGACCCTAAAGAAATTAAAGAGAACACACACACAAAAAAAACCCTCTTAAAATAAAAGTCATGAAGAATAAAATTACCAAGTGAAAAATACAAATGAACTGGCAGACTTAGGAGGAAAAAAAAAACCATAAGATCATTAGAGAAATGAAAACAACTCTAGAGGGAACAAGAACTATAATCAATCCTGCTAAACCCAGAATCAATGACAAGAAATCTAGGAACTGGGACTCTCATACAGATGAGATGAAGAAATGCTTCAGGATAAGGCTGTATGTACATCAGGGATATCAAGCAATAGGTCTAGACTTTAACAAAAGGGACAGAGAGTTATAGGAGTGAGGTCTCTAAAAAAGAAAATACATAATACCTGCCTGATAAGTTTGAATTTACTGACAGGAGATACTATAGCTCCATTGGAGAGGTTGAGGATGAATTCAGAATACATAGGTAGTGAGATTACACAGAACCATCATTTTCTAATGTGTATGTTTCTGTAAAGTTTGAAAAGAAAGAACGAAAGATGTGAAATATGTCTGAAGAATTCAGATGAATTTGGTAATAAATGAAAGAGCAAAGATTAGATACTAGTATAAATTTTCCTAGGACTGTTTCTTTGGAATAATAACTTACTAGAAATAAGTAGTTCTCTAAGGATTTTTTTTTAGGGCATTGCTTTGGAATTTCTTTAGGGATTATCACACATGTCCTGATCCAAAAAGAAAAAATTGGAAGGTATGATGATCCATATTGGTATTATATTCAGGTCCAAGAAGAAAAGAGAGACAGAAAAAGAAGTCTAAATTATAACCAAGTTATATGGAACGACAAAATGGGCTTATGGGATTACATGGTCACATTACACAGGAATAGAACTTTATCCATTTAACAATGTTAATATAGAATATTTCTTATAATATGAACTCTCTGAGGTCAAACAGCAATTTATATAATAAGAAATGTATTATCAATTGTAAAAATTTCTATTTCATACAAGTAAATAATTCTGACCAATAATATATACCTGTTTTTCAAGTTTAGTTTGAATGTCTTCTAGCTCTCCATTTCTTATTGTCTCTTGTTGTAACATTTGCTGCTGTTGCTGAAGAGTATGCTGTAGAATAACATTTTGCTCAGAAGTCTCTTGAACACTGTGATTTCTCATCTTTAGCTCTTTCTGCAAACAATAAATCTAACAAATATATACATTTCTCATTATAGTGACATATTTCAAATAAAAAGCAACACATGTCCAAGCTGTCTGCCTTATTAATTATCCCACTTGTCATGTGGGACAATTGTATTTATGGCTATAGGTTATCATGTGGAAGGGCAGGGCCATTTTTCTGAGGAGATATGTTAGAAGGGAGTGCTTATAGAGTTGGCTCTTGGCTGGTGTCTAGGAATGTGGATTTTGACATTCCCTAAGAAATGAGATTGTTTTGCCTGGCTAGGGCATTGAATCATGGTTTCCCTCTGTGAGTCTGGAATTTTAATACTTATGGCTGTTCCTATGTAACCAACTCCCCCTAAAATATCTTGATCTTTTGAGTCATAAGCAGGCTTCCCTGGGCAGGAATACTGCAGATGTTACCATATTTCACTGCTACAGAATGAAGCATGTTCTATGTGACCCCTCCCAGAAGAAGGAAGAGAATAGAGAAAGCCATTAATTTCTCTATAATCCCATTGATGTATCTTTTTCCCTTCTTGATAACAAATTACAGCCATGAAAGCACTGCATATTATGTGCTATTTATTACATTATTGTTGCTATTATTGCCATTATTTGTAAAATGATATACTAGCACTGCACCTTTGAATATTCATGATCCAAAAAACACCTAAAGGAATGACAATCAAAATAAGAAATCAGACTCATTCATTTCAAATATTTAAAACTTCAATACTGGATTCCCCCAAAACTGCTTTAAAAGATACCTTTGAGGATATCTGAAAGCATCTATTAAGAGGGAAAAAAATGCCCTTTGTCCTAGAAACCCAAATTCTAAAAATCTACCCCAAAGAGATTATTGTTAAAATTGTATAAATAATGCAGTATAATTTAATGTACACTTTATAATATTGTTCACCTGTTCCCCAAAGGATGTTAAATAAATTATGATATACCATCTGATTTAAAGTGATGCCACCAATTTAAAAGACAGTAGCAATGATAAAATTTCACAAAATGAAATTAAGTGAAAAAAGCAATTACATTTTGCTAATGTAATTATGAAAACACATAGGCAAATAGAAATGTGAAAATTTAAGTATTAGAGTGGACTGTAGGTAAATCTTCTTTAAAAGATTTGTTATTGCTCTTCCCCCATAAGTGGCCTGAGAGAGATGACCTCTGAAACTCGTTCACTATTCACTTGACCGAAATGCCCTCCACAAAATCATGCAAATCAAGATGATCAAATCTTCATGTTCACTTTAAGAACACTCATGAAACTGCCCAACCATCAAGGGCACGCATATCCGAAAAATCACCAAGCAAGAGAAGGATGTCACTTTGCAGAGGCAATGTGTGCCATTCTGTTGTTACAATGGTGAAGTTGGTAGGTGTGCTCAGGCCAAACAGTGGGGATAGACACAGGATCGGTAGCCCAGAAAGAGGGCTGAATTTTTGCTGCATATGCTCAAACATGCAAAGAGTAATGCTGAGCTTAAAGGTTTAGATGTAGATTCTCTGGTCATTAAGCACATACAGGTGAACAAAATTCCCAAGATGAAGGACTTATAGGCCTGGCTGGCATAGCTACGTGGTTTGAGTGCAGGCCTGCAAAGCAAAGGGTTGCAGGTTCGATTCCCAGTCAGGGCACATGCCTGGGTTGCAGGCCAGGTCCCCATTGTGGGGCACGCAGGAGGCAACCACACATTGATGTTTCTCTCCGACTCTTTCTCTTTCCCCTTTCTCTAAAAATAAATAAATAAAAATCTTAAAAAAAAAAAGAAGAAGAACTTATAGAACTCAGAGGAGGGTTAACCCATACATGAGCTCTCCCTGCCACATTGGCATGATCCTTACTGAAAAAAGAGCACATTGTTCCTAAATCAGAAGAGGAGGTTGCAGAAAACAAAAAGATACCCCATTATAAACTAAAGAAAAAACAATACTTAGGGCCTGGCAGTAAATTCAGCAAAAAATAAATGCTAATAAAAGTAAAAAAAAAAAAAAAAGGACTTCCAGCCAAGATGGAGATATAGGTAGACACACGGTGCCTCCTTGCACAACCAAAATTAAGGACAACAAAAATTTAGAAACAAAAAAAAACAACAGATCTGATAGAAAACTGAACTGTAAGGAAGTCTGACAACCATTCATTCAGACAGGTAAGAGGGGTGGAGTCAGTGGCCAGCAAAGAGGGGTTGGCAGGAAAGAACAGTGGTTAGTGGTTCCGGCACGCAGGAGGCGGCTAGCAGACCCAGTGAGGCACACAAGGTAGCTGGCTGACCGCAGACACACATTCACATGCAGATAAACCAAGCAAGAACCGGGAGCAAGACAGACCTTGTAGCCCAGGGCCCCAGCACCAGGAAATGAAACCTAAAAGCAACAATTGAAAACACTTGTGGGGGTTGAGGTGCCAGGAGAGACTCCCAGCCTCACAGGAGAGTTTGTTGGAGAGACCCACAGGGTCCTACAATGTATACAAGCCCACTTACCCGGGAACCAGCACCAGAAGGGCCCAATTTGTTTGTGGAAAGCAGCGGAAAAGACTGAAATCCGAGAGAGCAGAGCAAGCATCACTGTTCTCTCTTGGACACTGTTCCCGCCCCCACATACAGCGTCACAACCCAGCAACTGGGGTGCCCCGCCCTGGGGGACACCTAAGGCTCTGCCCCTCACTCTTGCACCTCACAGGCGCAACCAGACTCCCCCTAAAAAATGGCTCAAACAAAAGAACAGCTCAAAGCCCCAGGGCCAATACATCTAAGCGACCAAGAGACAGCCAACCTATCAGATGCACAGTTCAAAGCACTGGTTATCAGGATGCTCATAGAATTGGTTGATTTTGGTCCCAAATTAGATGAACAAATGAAAGCTACAATAAGTGAAATGAAGGAAAACGCACAGGGAACCAATAGTGATAGGAGGGAAACTGGGACTCAAATGAATGGAGTGGACCAGAAGGAAGAAACTAACAACCAAACAGAAAACAAGGAAGAAACAAGAATTCAAAAAAGTGAGGAGAGGCTTAGGAACCTCCAAGACATCTTTAAATGTTCCAACAACCAAATTATAGGGGTACCAGAAGGGGAAGAGGAAGAGCAACAAGTGGAAAACTTATTTGAACAAACAATAAAGGAGAACTTCCCCAATCTGGCAAAGGAAATAGACTTCCAGGAAGTCCAGGAAGCTCAGAGTCCCAAACAAGTTGGACCCAAAGAGGAACACACTAAGGCACATCATTACATTAGCCAAGATTAAAATGAAGGAGAGAATTCTAGAAGCAGCAAGGGATAAGGGGTCAGTCACCTACAAAGGAGATCCCATCAGACTGTCAGCTGATTTCTCAAAAGAGACCTTCCAAGCAAGAAGGGGCTGGAAAGAAGTATTCCAAGGCATGAAAGGCAAGGACCTACATCCAAGATTGCTCTATCCAGCAAAGCTGTCATTTAGAATGGAAGGGAAGATAAAGTGCTTCTCAGATAAGGTCAAGTTCAAGGAGTTCATCATCACCAAGCCCTTATTATATGAAATGTTAAAGGGACTTATCTAAGAAAAAGAAGATAAAAAACATGTACAATAAAATGACAGCAAACTCACAGTTATTAACAACCACACCTAAAACAAAAACAAACTAAGCAAACAGCTAGAACAGGAACAGAAACACAGAAATGGAGATCACATGGAGGGTTAGCAACAGGGGAGTGGGAGGAGAAGGGGGGGAAGGTACAGAGAATAAGCAGCATAGACAGTGGGTAGAAAATAGATGGGGAAGGGCAAGAATAGTGCAGAAAATGTAGAAGCTAAAGAATTTATGACACATGGACATGAACTAAAGGGGGGTATGTGGGTGGGAGGGGGTGTGCAGGGTGGAAGGGAATGAAGGGGGGAATGGGACAACTGTAATAGCATAATCAATAAAATATATTTGAAAAAAGTAAAAAAAAAGAATTCTTACTGTTGCTTCTGTAATAAGCATTTTAAAATGAAGGAAAATAAAGCTATTCCTTTAAAGCAAAGAATCTTTCCAATAATTATCATTCCAGAAAAAAAAAGAAATTTCAAATTTGTGAGAAGTAGTGGAAGAGAATACTGACTTGGTTCTTTTTTTCTAATTGTCTAACAGCTGAACACTCATAATTGAAATATAACCTCTTGTATTTCAAACTTCTTCATTATATGATGATGCTATAAACTTGAAGAACTTTAGATATTACATGTAACTAATCAATTTCTAATCCTATTATTATAGTCCTTTCTTAGGCTAATTTTATTACTTAACTTTGTCTGTAGGAAATTAATTTACTACAAATATTTATCAGTATCACCTACTTTCTTTGTTTTCCCTCTGCTATCTCCTGAGAAAACTGCAAATCACACTGACAGTTTATTTTACATAGAACTGACTTGCCTTTGAGATAAGTTTCAATACTATTTTTTCTTTACTGGTACATTGTTTTATACTTACCTTCTTATTCAGAAAAATAAATAAATAAAATATGAAAACAGACAAGGCAGCAGAAAAAAAATAAGGCCTTACCAAAACACTATGAAAGCCATAATAACAATAAAAAATTTATTTTGGTAATCAAGCCACTGGCAAAATAACTTAAATCAAAAATTTTGAAGTATCTAATATTTTGGTTGTATCACAAATATAATTCAAAAAATTAACCTGTATCTATCAAATTTACATTAGCATTGCATTGCACTAACATTTAACTTCCATTTAACTTTATTCTAAAAGTCAATACTATATGACAAATAGTTTTTAGACTATATTTTCTAAGTTATTACATTCAGAGAATAAGGTTTTCCTAAAGGAGTCATTACAATTACTTTACAATTACGTTTATCTAGTATTAATATATAATCCAGAGAAAAGATACTGTCATAATTATTACTTAAATAAAATACAATAAGCCCTGGCTGGTGTTACTCAGTAGATTGAGTACTGGCCTGTAAACTGAAAGGTCGCCAATTTGATCCCCAGTCAGGGCACATGCGTGGGTTGCAGGCCAAGTCCCCAGTAGGGGGCATGTGAGAGGCAACTGATTGATGTATTTTTCACACATGGCTGTTTCTCTCCCTCTATTTCTCCCTCTCTTTCCCTCTCTCTAAAAATAAATTTTAAAAAATCTTTAGAAAAACATAATACAAATAAATTTTATTTTATATATATTAATATAAATATAAACTAGAAAATATAAATATAACCCCAAAAAGTTACAATATGATGCCAACTTCTGAAAATTTAAGTCCATCAATTTGAATAAAGATATTTATTATTAAAATAACTGATTTTAATAAATAAATGCTTTATGCAGCAAATGTTTAGGCTTATTTACATCAATTTTGTGTTTATTTTCTTCTATCATGTTGACAATGTAATTTTGCATGAACACATACTTTTGTCACTTTTAAGGCATTTTAATATGGAACTAAAATATTTTCAAAATAATTCAAGATCCCCAAAGTCACTATTATTTTAATCATAAATTTATTTACTTTCAACACATGGAAAAGAACATTTGCTGAGTAATGCCCTCCGAGGAATATTTATTGGCTTTTTGTTATGGGTAAACAACAGGTGGTTTGTATAACTGGCTAACTTTCTACCAATATGTTCTGGAGCCAATTACTCAGCTAGTATGTGATTTGGAAATATACACTTATTTAAAAGATTAAAACATCTTTATAACATCCTCTATTATTAACAGAATAGATGTACTAAGAATTAAATCAAATTTACTAAAACCTAGCTATATATGATGAAAACCTCACAACTTTGCTGTAATATTAATTATATTAACCATCCTTAGTTTTCTCTGTAAGATATTATAATTTGCTCTTAAGACAAATAAGTTAAAAGTAAGTAAATATATGAGTCAGTACCTAAAAGAAAGTAAATAGTAATTGGATTTGTCTCCATGTTTCATATCAATATACACAAAAAAAATGAAAGATGGCTTTTTAAGTAAGCGAATGCACATGTACTTAAGCCAATAATTCAGTAGAAATAAAAGAACTTGCAAATCTTTCTTACTTATTCTCTAGTAAGGTTGTACATACCTGACTACCACCTCTGATTTCTAATTCAGTTAGCAAATTTTTAAAGATTTTATTTATCTATTTATTTTAGAAAGAAGGGAAGAAAGGGAGAAAAAGAAGTAGAGAAACATCAACATGAGAGAGAAAACATTGACCAGTTGCCTGCCTTATGCACCCTGACCAGGGACCAAACCCGCAACCCAGGCATGTGCCCTGACCAGGAATAAAACAGGGGAACTCTCACTTTGTGGGATCACAACCAACCAACTGCACCACACTAGTCAGGGCTAAAATTTTTTTTTTTAATTATTGATGACTTTAGAGAGAAGGGAAGTGAGCGAAACAGAGGGAAGGATGGAGGGGTGGAGGGAGGGAGGGAAGGAGGAAGAGAGAGAGAGACTGATTTGTTGTTCCACTTATTTATTAGTTGCTTCTTATATGTGCCCTCACTGAAGACCGAACCCCAAACTTTGGCATATTGGGACAATACTCTAACCACCTAAGCTACCCGGCCAGGGCTTCTAATTCAGTTTGAACCTCAGTTTATATTTTTAGCTATTTTGAAAAAAAGCTGCAAGTTAATTTTGGGTAAATGTCAATAATCTACCTAGTCTCTTGATGCTGTTTCTAAGAATGATCTTATTACAAACACTGTCTATCTCCAGATTCCATCTCTCCTAGGTCTTTTTTTTTTTAAAGGTTTTTTTATAAAGATTTTCTTCATTTATTTTTAGAGAGAAAAGGAGGGAGGGAGGAAGAGAGGGAGAGAAACATCAGTGTGTGGTTGCCTTCATGTGTCCCCCATCGGGGACCTGGCCTGCAACCTAGGCATGTGCCCTGACTGGGAATCGAACCAGTGACCCTTTGCTTCACAGGCCCGTGCTCAATCCACTGAACCACACCAGCCAGGGCCTCTCCTATGTCCTTTTATACTATAGTATAACTGAGGGCTCTAAAGTAAATGCCTAAATAATATCTTAAAGGAGATTGTGGCAAAAAAAAAAAAAAAAAAAGAAGACATTCATATTTTAAAAAGTCAAAGTATCCAGTTTAGGTGATTTAATTTCGATACATTGGAGCGGAGAAATACATATGCCCATCTGTCAAAGATGCCATAAAAACCTTTATGAAGGGAAGTGGAAGAAAGAAGACAGGATTATATAAAATATAATGGTTCCTTCTTCTTCTTCTTCTTTTTTATTTTTTACATCTGAAGTTATATAATTACGTGGTGCATCTAAGTCTGGAGTGCTGGTCTTAGGGCTACCCCGATTTTCCCCTGCTCTGCTCTGTGTATAGCAGGAAATTGTCCTCTGGATAATACAGATTTGGCCACCGGGAGGGGCCAGTAGTAGAGTTCTCCTCTACAGCCCAGTTTCTACTAGACAGACTCTCTGTGACTCTAGCTCTACCAAGTAGACCTGCTACCCAACTATCATCACATCAACTCTCCTTGATGTTCATCTGTCCCTAAGGATATTAAGGGGATCCCTGCTATGATACCCTGAGTCACCTTAGCATGCTACGGTTGGCTTTTCTCTTCTTCCATCACCTGTGTACCTACTTCTCTGTAAAACAAATCCTCCATTTTAAAGATACAGAAGAGCTTCCTTCTACTTTTCTGGTTGGACTTTTCTGCTACATTCAAGTCAACTTAACAAAGACTTATTGGAGGCTATTTCTAAACATAATTTTAAGGTTTAAATACATAATACAGGGGTTGGCAAAAGTTTATAGTTGTTTGTATGAAAAATAACACAATAATAAATAATAATACACTATGTGTTTCACATAGTCACAACTGTAAACCTACTTTTGCCCATCCTGTATTATAAATTCTAATAAAGAAATATAGGAATTCTTCAAAGATTATCCTGAGCAAACATTTATCGAGTATCTGTTATGTTGAAAGCAAAGTGATAGACAATGAAGATACAAATAGACAACTGAATAATAGACACAGATAACTCAAGAAAAATCTTCTAACATCTGAGAAACTCATCTCAATAAAGTTAACTTCTAATTCTCAATCCTTCAGAATAGAAAAAACAAAAGCAAAACAGAAAATATTTTAAGAATTTTATACTTCTAAGTCTCAAACAATGTTATAAGTATTAATCATCTGCCCTGGCTGGTGTAGCTCAGTGGATTGAGCGCGGGCCTGCGAACCAGAGGGTCTCGGTTCGATTCCCAGTCAGGGCACATGCCTGGGTTGCAGGCCAGTTCCCAGCGGGGGACACACGAGAGGCAACCGTACACTGATATTTCTCTCCCTCTCCCTCTCTCCTACCCTTCCCCTCTAAAAGATAAATAAATAAAAAAAAATTAAAAAAAAATAAAGATAACACACTTTAAAAAAAAAGTATTAATCATCTATTTTAGACTTACTTTGTGATATTCATAATTTAATTTTCTAATTCCCTAAAAATATGTAAAAGTACCAGAATTTTAAGGTATCATATTTTGTGCCACACTGAAATAATATTTATTTTTTTAAGATTTTATTTATTTATTTTTACAGAGGGAAAGGGAGGGAGAAAGAGAGAGAGGGAGAGAAACATCAATGTATGGTTACCTTTTGAGCGCCCCCTACTGGGGACCTGACCTGCAACCCAAGCATGTGCCCTGACTGGGAATCAAATGGGCGACCTTTTGGTTCACAGGCCTGTCAGTGCTCAATTCACTGAGCCACACCAGTCAGAGCAATAATGTTTATTTTTCAAAGAATATAAAATCAAATCTCCACTTTACTGAAGACTTTTATATGAGCTACATAAAGATGTACTTGTAAAGCACCTTGAAAATAAAGTGTCTCAAAAAAATCACTTGAAAAATATTCCATATATAAAGAAAACATTCATTTACCTCTTCAGATTTCTTCTTTAGCTGTTTTTCAAACTTTTCCTTATTTCCTTCCAATTGATTCAAATGCAAGGCAAGTTCTTCCTTACAAATTTCCAATGCTGAATCTAACTGTCTGACCTAAGCAGGAAAAATGCAAAAAAGAAAAATCAACTTAACAGTAAGTGTTTATTATATGCTCAAAAAAATTTTACAGATTTGCATCCTAATGTTAACTTGCTGCTTCCAACAGTGACTATATAGTCAAACATAGGACATAAAATGCTATTACAGATTTACTTAAAAGAGATTTAAGTAATTTATCTTAAGAGATCAACTTAATTTTTCATTGGAAACTAGAAAACCAGAGACTGCAGTCTTGAAAAACAAATAGGACTTGAACAAGTGAAAAAGGGCATTCCAGAATGAGGAAGTATGTTCAAAGTCAGGTTACCATAAAAGGGAATGGTGAGAAGTTGGCAGGAGCTCTGCGTATCAAAGAGCATGAATTTGTTGAAGATGGGTATTTGAGCGATAAGTTTGGCAAGACAGATGGGCCAACTACCAAGAATCTGTAAGGTAAATATTTTTTAACCTAAAAAAGATAAGCCAAATCCTTAAGTTCCTTTGATCAAGAAAAATGGAAAAGTGAGTACAAACTGGTACATCATGCTAACAATGCTATGGTGTGAATATTCTCAATATGCTGAAGTCAGTAAGAAAATGAAAATGTGTTTTTTTAGTGACGGGAAGGAAACCAGGACTCAAATCAATGATTTAGAACAAAAGGAAGAAATAAACATTCAACCAGAACAGAATGAAGAAACAAGAATGCAAAAAACAGAGAGGCTTAGGAAATTCTGAGACTTTAAATTTTCCAACATACAAATCATAGGGGTACCAGAGGAGAAGAGGAAGAGCACAAAATTGAAAATTTATTTGAAAAAATAATGAAGGAAAACTTCCCCAATATGGCAAAGGAAATAGACATATAAGTCCAGGAAGGAAGCTCAGAGTCCCAAAGAAGTTGGACCCAAGGAGGAACACACCAAAGCACATCATAATTACATTACCCAAGGTTAAAGATAAGGAGACAATCTTAAAAGCAGCAAGAGATAAGGCGACAGTTACCTACAAAGGAGTTCTCATAAAACTGTCAGCTGATTTCGCAAAAGAAACCTTGCAGGCAAGAAGGGGCTGGAAAGAAGTATTCCAAGTCATGAAAGGTAAGGACCTATATCCAAGGTTATTCTCTCCAGCAAAGCTTTCATTTAGAATGGAGGGCAGATAAAGTGCTTCTCAGATAAGGTCAAGTTAAAGGAGTTCATCATTATCAATCCTTTATTATAGGAAATGTTAAAGGAACTTATCTACGAAAAAGAAGATCAAAAATATGAACAGTAAAAACTTACAGTTATTAACAACCGAACCTAAAACAAAACAAACTAAGCAAACAACTGGAATAGGAACAGAATCACAGAAATGGAGATCACATGGAGGGTTATCAGCAGGGGAGTGGGTGGGGAGAGAAGGGGAAAAGGGACAGAGAATAAGTAGCATAAATACTAGGTAGAAGATAGACGGGGAAGGTTAAGAATAGTATGGGAAATGTAGAAGCCAAAGAACTTATATGTATGACCCATGGACATGAACTAAAGGTGGGGAATGTGGGTGGGAGAAGGTGTACAGGGTGGAGGGGGATGAAGTGGGGGAAATGGGACAACTGTAATAGCATAATCAATAAAATATATTAAAAAACATTTTTAAATAATTGCAAAAATTTCAGGATGGACTGTGTATTGAATGATGTTACTGAATTATTGTTTTCTTTCTCTGTTAAGTATAGGTGGTGTGGTCATATAAGAGAAAGTTTCTGTTCATAGGAGATATACCTTTAAGTATTAAAAGTGTAAAGTGTTATAACATCTGCAACCTTTTCTCAGGTGGTCTGGAAAAAAGAAAGTGTGTGAGCAGGGGTAGGATTAGGTGGGTGCAAACACAAGTGGGCATGTGCATGTGTGTGCAGAGAGAAATGAAGTGAGTATAGCTAGCGTTTAACAAACAGTGAATCTAGGTGAGGGGTACAAAGGTATTCTGTATACTATTCTTTCAATAATTTTGTGGGATGGAATTTAATGAAAATTAATAAACCATTAAAATAAATATTAATAAAAACAAACTACTACTCTGAATCTCATATAAATGAATGTCAATACTGTACACAAACCACTTAGAAATATAAGTATTTGTACTGTTTTTATGAACCAAAAACCTCCTTAGGGGCACAGTCTGGGGGCATCCAGATGGCAGTTCTAGGCTACCCTTTCTTCAACAAAAGCACCTAAGCTCTTCTTTTTTGTTTGTTTTTCCACTTAAAATTTTCTTTGGGGGGAGAAAAAGAATCTGAAGTGGTAAATAAAGCCAAAATAAAGCAAAATAAATAAATAAAATCTCTAATCTAGTAAGTACTTTCTCAACTTTCTATTTAATAGAAGTCAAGGGAAAACAACATAATGGCTTTAGTTTACTGGTTTCTTGTTACCTGGTTGGATTTTACATCAATCTTCTAGCTTTCATTAAGCTAAAAGCTACATCATACTTTTATAAGTGATATAACTTTAAACTAACCCCTATAACTCTCCTACAGATAGAAAATTCATAATTTTTTTATGCAAAGAACAAATTGAAACATGCAGAAGGGCATGGCCAAAAGTCAGGAAAGGTGGTAGTGACATAATCAAGAAAAGAGAATTAGATTTCAAACTTCTACTTTGTTGCTACAAATATCCTATATGTTAATCATTTAGTAAGCTTGAGTCATAAGATTTTTTGTTTCTTATTTCGACTTTCTCTCCAATAACAGCAAAATTATTAAAGGTACCAAGGGAATAAAACCCAACATCATAATTTATTCTTTCACTGACTTCCTTCCTGTTTCATATCTGGTTATTAACATGAAGAAATAACTTACCAAGTGGTTGGCTAGCTGTTAGGTAGTTTAAAGAAAAATAGGAGTTAAGTGGCAATACAAATTTTATTCAATAAAATTATTTCATGCCTACAACCTTTGTACAGTAATATTTTTAATGTTAATGATCTTAGAGATTAATTTTACATGAAATAAATTGATATGGCAAGAAATGTTAAAAGTTTTGTAAAATACTGTAGGAGAGTTATGGATAAACCTGTAACTGCATTTAAAGGTACACAAGGTCACAAAATGGATTAAGAAACAGAGTACTAGGAAAAAAGTACTGAACAACAAAAATTTTTAAAAATCCATTATATTCAAGCTATATATGACAGAATAAAGATAGCAGTATGCTTGGATCTATTTTTAACACTAAAAATGCAAATGAGAAAATATTGCATACATAGTAATTAATTAAAATATTGTGTACATAGTAATTAATATTAAACTTTGAGTAACTTAGTATATGCTAGACATTTTATGTACCTCATTAATTTAATTCTCACACTATTGTTATCTTTATTTTACAGATAAAAAAATTAAAGTTCAGAGGACATAAATAACCCAAGTGAGGTTATAATCAGTTAGTAAACACACTGAAGCAAGAACTGAAACCCAAGTTAATTCAGCTCCAAATCCCATGCTTTTAAGTATAAAGATATATTAGCCACAAAACCATATTTTATTTGGAAATTCTGAATTTATCCCCTAATTAATCTTAGAACAGATTAAAAGAAACAAAAGTAGACTGCATGTGGTTTCATCTTCCTTCACTTTCTCTGTTAATTCTTTACTAGTAATGTTAGTAAGAAGCTAATGTTTAAAAAAAAAGAAACAGACGTTAGATAATATACAAAGGCAAAAAAAGAGGTCAGATATTGTACAAACTAAATTATTAACTATCAAATAATTAAGATCACATTGAAGAAAATATACTTACAGAAACTAAGTCCAACTGATCTAGGTAAAATATTTACCTCTTAATTGATTTTTACATAAACAATTTTTATAATTTATAGGGGAAAGCAAAAAAGCTACAGGAATGACTCCATTACGAAAAAAATTTTTTAAAAATAAAAAAATTTTTTTTGAAAGTATTAGCCTTTTAACCTTGATTGTTTCTTCAGATACTTGGTTCTGTAATGCTTTCAAAGCTTCATCTTTCTTCATATTTTCCTTTTCCATTTCCTGAAAACATACATATTAGTAAGCAAAAGTATAAGTATACATATAAATATCTTAGCATTACCGATGGGCTGTTAAACAATTGATAGAATTAAAGGTATGTTGCAGAAACTTAAACTAAAAGTATTACTCAGCTTTAAAAAATATATATACACTTGAGGATATATTTTTACTGGTTTCAGAGAGAGAGGAAGGCAGGGGAGAGAGCAGAAGAGAACAATACTGATGTGAGAAACATACATTGGTTGCCTCCCACACCCGCCCTGACTGAGGATCAAACCTGAAACCTAGGTTATGTGCCCTGATCAGGAATTGAACCCATGACCTTTTGGTATGCCAGACAATGCTCCAACCAGCCAAGCCACCCAACCTTAAACAGCATTTTTACAAAAATGGTTTACCCCTTTGCTTTCTGTCAAGAGTCTGTCTAGTGATTCAAGATGATGTTGTTTGCACATTATGTCTTGCTGCAAAATGGACATAGTCTTTTCTTGCTCTTTAAATTGTTGATCTTTTTTCTCTAGCTGAGATTCAAGCTAAACATAAAAATGAGATTTATTAATTTTTATCTCAAATTTTTTAAATTTAAATATACAAAAGATATAATACTCTTATGTTGAATTACTACTTAAATTACATACATTTTTGCATTTTGCCAAATTTTCTTTAATTTTCCTCCATTTAGAGAAGAAATAAAATCACATACCCATGTCTTATTCCTTTACTCCTTCACCAATACTATGCTGAAATTGATCTGTATTATTCTGTGGTGTTTCATTCTTATACATGCTTTTTGGGCTTTTAAATACTACATTTGTATATCCATGAACAATATGTAATGTAATTTTGTAGAGTATTTTTGCTTCAACGTTCATAAGGTATATTAATTAGTCTGTGTTTCTTTTCTGATACTGTCTATGTCTATGCCTTAATTTGATATCATGGTCAGTTATTTTAAATATGCCTTTTATTATTTCCATGGTTCAGCTTCTTCTGGGTTGATTTCGTTCTTCCTTTACTAGTTTCTAAAGGTGGAAGTTTAGATTATTGACTTTCTTCACTTCCTTTTAATATATGCATTTAATGCTGTAAGCTTCACAGAACTGCTCTAGCTGCATCCCACACATTTTTATATCATGTTCTCATTTTCATTCAGTTTAAAGTGCTTTAATTTCCCTTGAGACTTACTCTTTAATAGATGGATTATTTAGAAGTGTGTTATTTAGCTTCAAATATTTGGAGATTTTTTAGGTATCTTAATGGTTTCTAGTTTAATTCCACTGTGGCCAGAGAACATTCTGTGTATGGTTTTAATTTTTACATTTGATAAAGTTTATTTTGACCTGGGGTATAGTATACCTTGGTGAATGTTTCAGGTGCACTGGAGAAGAACGTATATGATGTCTGCGTGGAAAAAGTCCAATCATTGTTAATATAACAAGAATGGTTTGTGCGACATCAGTGTAACCTGCTGCCAAGGAGAGTGAACTGGAATACACATGCATGAACAGTGATGACTTCACTGTACTAGTCAGTGGTAGCAGCAGACACCACTGAGTGAGCATGTGTACTGTGTGGCCATCACATTGAAATGACTGAGTGAGCAGAGCAATGAATCTGCATCAAATTTTGCATTAGGCTTGAACATTCCTCTGCAGAAACTATTCAGATGATTCAGGAGGCCACAGCTATGGGCAACTGGTGATTGGCAGCTTAATCCCAACAAAGCACCCATTCATGCATCACATCTCATGCAGAGTTTTTTGGGGAAACATCAAATCACCCAGGTGACTCATCCCCCTACAGGCCAGATATGGTGCCCTACAACTTCTGGCTTTTCCCAAAACTAAAATCACCTTTGAAAGGGAAGACATTTCAGACCATCAATGAGATTCAGGAAAATCTGACGGGGCAGCTGATGGTGACTGGGAAAACTCTGTGAGGCCCCAAAGTGCCTACTTTGAAGGGGACTAAGGTGGCGTCTTTGTCCTATGCACAATGTTTCTGGTATCTTGTATCTTCTTGAATAAATGTCTCTGCTTTTCATATTACATGGCTGGATACCTTCTGGACAGACCTCATATTCTGTTGTTGGGTGGAATATTCCATAAATGTTTATTAGGCTAAGTTGACTGACACTGTGTTCAGGTGAGTTCTACATTCTTGGTTTTTTGTCTACTTATTCTATTGACTACATAAAAGAGTAGTGTTGATGTCTGCAACTATAATTACGGATTAATTTCTCCTTTCAGACCTCTTCACATTTACTTCACGTATTTTCAAATTCTATTGTTAGATACCGACACATTTAAGACTGTTATAAATTCTTGGTAAATTCAGCCTTTTATCATTATGTAATGTTCCTCTTTATTCATTATCATTTTCTTTCTTCTGACATCTACTTTGATTTTTATATAGCCTCTGCAGCTTCCTTTTCTTTGCCTGCTCCATGTTTTTCAAACCATTTATAGTTAACCTATCTATCTTTATGTTTAACGGATTTTTTGAAGAGCACATATATCTGAATCTTAATTTTTAATCCAATCTCACAATCACAGGTCTTTATCTGGTATATTTAGCATGTTACTCTAAAGTAGCATTTGATATGTCTTGATTTAAATATATAATTTTATTATTAGTTTTCTCTTTGTCTCCTGTTTTTCATTCCTGTTTTTCCTTTCTAGCCTTCTTTTAAATATATGAGTATCTTCAGAATTCTATTTCATCTACTGGCTCTTTACTATATCTGTATCATTTTTAGTGGTTTTTCTGGGGATTATAATATACATATTTAATTTTTCAGTTTACTGAAAATTAAGATTTTGTCACTTGAAATGAAGCACAGAAACTTTATATAATCAGAGATCCCTTTACCCTCTCTCTTTTATACTGTAGTTTCCAATGTATTACACCAACACATATTAAAAACCTCACTAGATGTTATAATTTTTTCTCTCAACTTATCATACAACCTTAAGAGAAGAAAAATAGTTCACTATACCTAACCAAAAAGTTACTGTTTTTGTTGCTCTTCACTCCTGAGATTCCAAGTTTCCTTCTGATATTACTTCTTTTTGCCTAAAGAATCTTATTTTAGAACAAGTCACCTGGTAATGAATTCTCTAAACTGTCCTCCATCTAAGAATGTTTTCATATTTCCTAAAGAATATTTTTACTGGACATAGAATTGTAGGTTGATGGATTTTCTCTTTTAGCACTAGAAAAAAAAAAGTTGTCTGTCTTCTAACCTTCAGTTTTTGATGAGAAATCTATAGTACTTTTAATCTTTGTTCCTCTAAATGCAATGTGTTATTTATCTCTGGATGCTTTTAAGATATTTTTGTTTTGGTTTTCAGCAAGAACTTTGGTATATTGGAAAGCTGTTTTCTTTGACTTAACCTCACTGAGCTTGTTGAATTTGTACATTTATTTCCTTCAATAAAATTGTGAAGTTTACTGTCATTATTCCTTCAAATATTTTTTTGCACCAACCTTATTCTCTTCTCTGGGACTCTGTGAACATGAATGTTAGACTTTATGATACTGTCCCACATGTCTCTGAGGCTCTGTTCATTTTCTTCCAGATCTTTTTTCTTTCTGTTGCTCAGACTGAATAGTGTCTATTGCTCTATATTTCAAGCTCATATATTTTTCCCTCATTAGCTCCATTCTGCCATTAAGCATATATACATGATCAACTTTTTATTAAGTCTTGAGTTCTTGTTCTCACACCTTTTTCTTTACTTTTGTTTTGGCTATTTACTTTTCACTCAGGGTTAAGAGTGCTTCTATTCTCAACCAATCTTGAAACAACTTACATCTCTAGTGGAAAAGAGTCTACAGAATCACTCTTAGTTTGATAATTTCAAAAAATGATGATTAAAACTGAAACTGAAGTACTATATAAGAAAGCATTATAAAATGATCCAGAATAATGGGATTCTAATTATAACACTTGCCCGTAACTTTTCTGTCTTTATTTCCTCATATATTAAAAAAAAGAAGGTTGGGCTAGTGATGTTTAAGGTAATTCTTAGCATCTATATTCTAACTATACATCGTATCTACTGGTAAGAATATTAATATCTTACTCTTTCAATCTGCTTCTCCATTTCTTTATGCTGTTCAAGATGAATTTTCTTTGCCTTTTCAAAAGCTAAACAAATTTTCTCATGCTCTGTATTGATATTGGTTTCTAGACTTCTTATCTTTTCATTCTTTTCCTAGAAATACAAAAACAATTAAGAATATAACCAAGAGCTAGTTTTACATAAAAGTATATTAGTAAAGCATTAGTGATAATCTATACTTTAAAAAAATCCATAGTACTTAATAATATGTCAAACTTCAAAAATATTTAAATATTTATGAAAAAGACAAAATGATTATTTTAAAAATTAAATCAAAATGAGAAAATTACACTACTTTAAAATAGTGAGAATGTCAAAGAACTATTTCCTTCAACTCTACTAGAATAAAAATGAGAATATATATAAAAAAAGAAAATGTAGGTAATAGTTGCATATAAGCCTATTAACCTAAAAAACACAGATCAACAAAAAAGAAGTAAGAAAAGTTTAGTAGAATTTATACTTTTCTATATGGTACATTTTATAGTAATGGTACTAAAACAAACAGGCTGTCACAAATTAAGTGTCTTAAAGTCATTGTAAATTTGTAGTGAAAAAAAAGGGGGGGCGTAATTTTTACCATAAGCTCTTGTTCAAGTTCCGCATTTTTTGCAGCAATAGAGGAATAAGCAACTATTTTTTCCTCCAGTTGTTTCTCTAGAGTTAAAAGTTGAGAACATTTCTTTGTCATCTGAAAACAAATCAAAATAAATGAAAAATTATTTTAAAAAATTACTTTTAAAAAGTGACAATTTAGAAGAAAAACAAACAACAGTGGAGGACTGACCAGAGATATGACCTAGCTTGTTCCATCCATGTAATATGTAAGTAATTTAATTCTGACTCCTATGTCCAAAAAGGATTGTACCCTAACCCAATTCTTAAAAGTAACAATTAAAAACTAAAATTAGTATAACAAAATGTTAACAATAGTTATTTCTGGTAGTAGAATTATCAGTGATTTATTTCTTCATTCTCCCTTTCTGTATTTTCAACAAGATGTGCTCATTTTGTAATTTAAAAATTTTTTATTTATTTTTCCCCCTTTATTTTTAAGAGGGAGAGAAACTGATCAGTTGACCCTCATAGGTGCCCTGACCAGGGACCAAACCTGCAATCCAGGCATGTGCCCTGACCAGGAATTGAATGGGAGACCTTTCAGTTTGCGGGGTGATGCACAAACAACTGAGCCATACTGGTCAGAGCTAATTTCACAATTTTTAAAAAGTTATTAATTTCAGTACTTGACAATTTTCTATGCAAGCTAACGCTGTAATTATAGACTGACTAGTATATTTTGCCATGTATATTGTGTACTTCTTTGTCCAAATTTTTGAGGGAAAAATGAAGGTATACGTTATACAGGGGTATAAAGATTACATACCATGGGGTATAATGATGGATATAATAATCCCGTGTATAATGCACACAAAAACGTGGGTGTGCATTATACAAGGGGAGCGCATTATACACAGTAAAATATGGTAAAGCTCCTATTCCACTACTTAAATAAGCTCCTATGCCACAAGTCTTTTCCTTAGCTATAAACTTTAAGGTAATGCAGGGGGTTAGAGCCTTGTCCTGATAAGCCAATGTTGGGGTTCAATCCAGGTCAGGGCACATACAAGAATCAACCAATGAAGACATAAGTAGAACAGCAAAATCAATGTTTCTCTCTCTCCCTCCCTCCCTTTCTCTCTCTCTGAAGTCAATTAAGAAATACATATATCTATAAAAACAAGATGTGAATTCAGACATTTAAAATTGATAGCTGCAGCCTCTGGTTTGAAGGCTGAGTATAACACACACATGTGATCTGGGTCCACAATTATCTAATGAGGCACACATGCTCTGTCTTCCGTGGCAATGAAGATCAGATATTCACAAAACACACATTCCCTTTTCAGAATGTAATCCATAGCATATCTGCACTAGATTCACATGCAGTGTTTAAAAACGCAGATTCCTAAGCATTACTTGGTATCTGCTGAATCAAAATCACTAGGGTAGAATCCAGAAATGTGAATGTTTAACAGGCTTCTTGGGTGGTCCTGCTGTTTGCTAAAATTTGAAATACACTATTACCACTGCTTTTCTTCCAACTGCATAATACAAATAATTTTACTTGTACATGTATATTATCTGTACTAAATTTGAAGAAATAATAAAGTATAGCACAGTTTAAGTTCCACTAAATTTAGATCTTCTAGCACCCTAGAGTGTATTTTCCTACTTATAAGATAGGTTAAAATGCAAAGGTTTCCAGATATAAATTTAAAAGAATTTATAACTACCCTAACCAGTGTGACTCAGTTGGTTGGGCTTTGTTCTAAGGATCAAACGTCAGGGCTTTGATTACAGGTGAAGGCACATGCCTGGATTGCGGGTTTGGTCCCCAGTTGGGTGTCTACTAGAGGCAACGGATTGATGTTTCTCTCCCTCTCTCCCTCCCTTCTACCCTCTCTAAAAAAAAAAATCCTAAAAGAAATTTTTTTAATGTCTAAACCCAGGCTTAAACATACAATTTTTAATAAAACCCTACAATATCATTTGTGTCGGGTGAAAATTTAGTACATATAAACAGTTAATTGAAGCTTACTTCACTTTCAAGTTTGCTAGAGTTTGCAGCTTTCTCTAGCAGTTCCTCTTGAATCAGTTGAAATTGACTAGTTCTGTGAGCCATGTTAACTTTCAAATCAGAATTCTCAGCTTCTATTTGCATCAACTTAGTACGTAGTTCTTCTATTCCAGAAGCAAGTTTTTGCCTTTCCTTTTCATATTGCTTGTTAACAGTAGGCTGATTTTGCTCTTTTATACTTTCCGCTAGTAAAAATAAAGGAAAATTGTTCTGTATGAACTTCAAGAAAAAATCCTATTACAATGTTAAAAGATTTCATCATAAAGTTTAGTTTCTGATCTAAAGAACAGTAAAGGGAACAGAAAATGAGGCATGTATTAAGGTAAGTATAATGAAGGAACATGGAAAGTAAGGTCCTTTCTAAATTAAATACATAAAGTGGGAATAAGATCTTCTGAACCACTCACTTTTCTAGACTATTCCTTCAAACTAGAAAAACTATTCCTTTGTAACAGAAAGAGTCCTTCTCCAACATTAAAAATACCTTATTTTGGATAGATTCATTGTTAAAAAAAAATCAGTGTACTCTGGCTGGTGTGGCTTAGTAGACTGAGCACCAGCCTGCAAACGAAAGGTTGCCACTTTGATTCACAGTCAGGACGCATGCCTGTGTTGCAGGCCAGGTCCCCAGTTGTGGGTGTACAATAGACAACCAATAGATGTTTCTCTCACTCATCAAGATTTCTCTCCCTCTGTTTCTCCCTCCATCCTCACTCTCTGAAAATAAATAAAATCTTTTAAAAAAAATTGTTAAAACAAAAAACAAAAACCTTCTCCAGTCTCCTTAGACTGAAGTTAATCATAAAATGTATTTGGAGTCCTGGCTGGTATGGCTCAGTTGGTTGGAGCACCGACCCATAGCCAAATCATTGCAGGTTCAATTCCCCGTCAGGACAAGTACCTAGGTTATGGGTTCAATTCTTGATCCCCAATCCCCAGTCCGGGTGAGTACAATCCCTGGTTCGGGCATGTACAGGAAGCAAATAATTGATGCTTCCCTCTCCCCTTGATGTTTCTCTGTCTCCCTTCCTCTCCCTCTCAAAGCAATGAAAAAAATAATGTCCTCCAGTGAGGATAAAAACAAACCCTTCTTTTGATAACTTGAGATCATTAAGAATATTTTAATAGGAGCTTCCAGCCAAGATGAAGGCGTAGGTAGACAAACTGTGCCTTCTCACACAACCAAAAGAAGGACAACAACAATTTAAAAATGAAAAACAACCAGAACTGAAAGAAAAATCGAACTATGTGGAAGTCTGACAACCAAGGAGTTAAAGAAGACACATTCACCCAGACTGGTAGGTGGGGCAGAGTGGAGCAGCCAGAGAGGACTCAAGGCAAGGTGGCATCTGGCGGACCCAGCAAGGGGGCGGATTGTGGAATGGGGTATGGCGCACAAGGTGGCTGGCTGACTGGGTGGCCCCACATTCGAGCACAGATAAACCAGGTAAAACTGGAAAGCGAGACAGACCGCTAAACCCAGGATCCTAGTGCGGGAAAATAAAGCCTCAAATAATGAACTGAAAACACCTGTGGAGGTTGAGGTGCTGGGAGAAACTCCCAGCCTCACAGGAGAGTTTGTTGGAGAGACCCACAGGGTCCTAGAATGTACACAAGCCCGCCCACATGGGAATCAGCACCAGAAGGGCCCACTTTGCTTGTGGGTAGCAGGGGAAGTGACTCGAATCCGGCAGAAAGCAGAGCAAGCCCCATTGTTCTCACTTGGACCCCTCCCCAACACACAATGTCACAGAGGAGTGACATGGGTTACCCTGCCCTCGTGAACACCTAAGGCTCCACCCCTCACTACATAACAGGCGCATCCAGACAAACAAAAAAATGGCCCAAACAAAAGGACAGATCAAAGCTCCAGAAAACATACAACTAAGTGATGAGGAGATAGCCAACCTAACAGATGCACAGTTCAAAACACTGGTAATCAGATGTTCACAAAATGGGTTGAATCTGGTCGCAAATTAGATGAAAAAATGAAGGGTACCCTAAGTGAAATGAAGGAAAATGCACAGGCAACCAATAGTGATGGGATGGAAACTGGGACTCAAATCAACAGTGTGGACCAGAAGGAAGAAAGAAACACCCAATCAGAAAAGAATGAAGAAAGAAGAAATCAAAAAATGAGGAGAGGCTTAGGAACCTCCAGGACATCTTTAAATGTTCCAACATCTGAATCATTGGGATACCAGAAGAAGAGGAAGAGCAAGAAATCGAAAACTTATTTGAACAAATAATAAAAAAGAACTTCCCCAATCTGGCAAAGGAAATAGGCTTCCAGGAAGATCAGAGAGTCCCAAAGAAGTTAGACCCAAGGAGGAACACACCAAGGCACATCATAATTACATTACCCAAGATTAAAATGAAGAAGAGAATTCTAGAAGCAGCAAGGGATAAGGGGACAGTCACCTACAAAGGAGTTCCCATCAGACTGTCAGCTGATTTCTCAAAAGAACCTTCCAGGCAATAAGGGGCTGGAAAGAAGTATTCCAAGTCATGAAAGGCAAGGACCTACATCCAAGAGTGCTCTATCCAGCAAAGCTTTCATTTAGAATGGAAGGGCAGATAAAGTGGTTCTCAGATAAGGTCAAGTTAAAGAAGTTCATCATCACCAAGCCCTTATTATATGAAATGTTAAAGGGACTTATCTAAGAAAAAGAAGATCAAAAACATGTACAGTAAAATGACAGCAAACTCACAATTATTAACAACCATACCTAAAACCAAAACCAAAACCAAAACCAAAACCAAAACCAAAACCAAAACAAACTAAGCAAACAGCTAGAACAGGAACAGAAACACAGAAATGGAGATCACATGGAGGGTTATCAACAGGGAAGTGAGAGGGGGAAGAGGGGGAAAAAGGTACAGAGCGTAAGTAGCATAGAATGTAGGTAGAAAATATACAGGGAGAGGGTAAGAACAGTATGGTAAATCTAGAAGCCAAAGAACTTACATATTTGACTCATGGACATGAACCAAAAGAGGAGAATGTGGGTGGGAGGGGGTGTGCAGGGTGGAGGAGGGTGCAGGAGAGTGAAAGGGAGAAAATGGGACAACTGTAATAGCATAATCAATAAAATATATTTTTTTAAAAAGGCCCTGGACAAAAAGAATATTTTAATATATTAGAACTTCCAGCCAAGATGGAGGCATAGGTAGCTATACTTCACTTCCTCTCACAACCAAAAGAAGGATAACAACCCATTTAAAAATAAAAAACAACCAGAACTTCCAGAAAATTGAACTGTATGGAAGTCTAACAACAAAGGAGTTAAAGAAACATTCACCCAGACTGGCAGACGGGGCAGAGACAGGCAGCTAGGGTGGAGAAGAGGAGAGGCAAGGCACTGGCTGGTGGACTAGGAGGTCCTACATTTGTATGTGGATAAACAGGGAGGAATATCTGGGGAGCGCGACAGACCAGACAAGTCAGGGTTCCAACACCAGGAAAGAAAGCTTCAAAGCCTCTGACTATAAAAACCTGTGGCAGTTCCACCTGCAGTGGAAACTGCCAATCTCACAGGAGAATCCTTTGGAGGGGCCGACAGGGCCCCAGAATGCACACAAATCCACCCACCCAGGAAGCAGCACCATAAGGGCACAATTCACTTGTGGAAAGAGAGGGAAGTTACTGAAAACAGGCAAGAATGAGGCAAGCGCCATTGTTCTCTCTCTGACCCCTCCCCACATACAGCACCACAATGCAGACAAGTGGGTTGCCCCACTCTAGTGAATACCTTAGGCTCCATCCCTTACAATGTAACAGATGGGCCAAGACAATGAAATATGGTCCAAATGAAAGAACAGATCAAAACTCCAGAAAAAGAACTAAGCAATGAGGAGAGAGCCAACCTATCAGATGCAGAGTTGAAAACACTGGTAATCAGGATGCTCACAGAAATGGTTGAATATTGTTGCAAAATTCAGGAAAAGTGAAGAAGATACAAAGTGAAATAAAGAAAAATATACATGGAACAAACAGTGAAGGAAAGATATCTGGGACTCAAGAGAAAGAAATAAACATTCAACTGGAATAGAAAGAAAAAACAAGAATTCAAAAACATGAGGAGAAGCTTAGGCACTTCTGGGACAACATTATACTTTCCAATATCTGAATTATAGGGATGCCAGAAGAAGAGGAGGAAGAGTAAGAAATTAAAACTTGTTGGAAAAAATAATGAAAGAAAACTTCCCCAATCTGGTAAAGGAAACAAACATACAAGTCCAGGAAGCTCAGAGAGTCCCAAACAAGTTGGACCCAAAGTGGACCATACCAAGACACATCATAATTACACTGCCAAACATTAATGACAAGGAGAGAATCTTAAAAACAGCAAGAGAAAAGGAGACAGTTACTTACAAAGGAGTTCCCATAAGACTATCAGCTGATTTCTCAAAAGAAACTTTGCAGGCAAGAAGGGGCTGGAAAGAAGTATTCCAAGTCATGAAAGGCAAGGACCTACATCCAAGAGTGCTCTATCCAGCAAAGCTTTCATTTACAATGGAAGGGCAGATAAAGTGCTTCTCAGATAAGGTCAAGTTAAAGGAGTTCATCATCACCAAGCCCTTATTATATGAAATGTTAAAGGGATTTATCTAAGAAAAAGAAAATTAAAAATATGAACATTAACATGATAACAAACTCCAACTATCAACAACGGAACCTAAAACAAAAACAGAAACAATCACAATATGTAAAAATTTGTGGGATGCAGCTAACATGCTACCTAAAGGGAACTGTATATCCTTCAATACTTACATTACAAAATAAGTTTAAGATCAATAATCTAAGCTTTCACTTTAAGATAAATTGAAAAGAAGGAAAAGAAAATTAAATGCAAAGTAAACTGGGAAGAAGTATAAAGCATTAATTGTGGTGATAGTAAGAAGGGTATAGACATGAAAAACAAACATTTGACAGGATGTATCAAATGTCTACTTATTGGGTACATTTTACTGCAAGAAAATTTTACTTCAATAAAGTACATTTTTAAGGAATGATGAAAAGTTCATTTTGAAATAATTTTTGCTGACGCATCAACCCATAACTTGTAATTAACATGTTTGATAACAGAAACCAAACAGTTGGTAATCCATTTATTTTTTAAAAAACTATCTTAAAACACTCTGATCATAATTTATTTTAAAAATTCAAGAAAATATACTCACCTACTTGACTACCTCCTAGTTTTACAGGTTCTGTTTCTAAACTATTTAATTTGCCACTTTCTTTGTTGTCATTACGAGAAATAAGACTCTGAGATAACTGATTCGCAGTCAGATTTGCCTGAAGCTTTTGAATTTCTGCCTCCTTTATCGCAAGCTTAATCCTAGCACAGAGAAAAGAAGTCAAAAAATATAAAGTGGTAAAAATTTTAAAACTCAAATATTGGGCAGGATACGCAAACTCTTTTATGTCACTGATTGGACTGTTCACTGGTTCAGGTACTTTAAAAACTTGGTAATACCTAGTGAAATTTAAAATGTACACACCCTATGACCCAGATTTTGATTTTTAGGAATATACACTAGAGAAACTCACCCATTTTGTAGTTAACATGTATAAGTATGTATTTTACAGCACCGTTTGTAATAGGTGGAAAAGAGAAATATGGTAAAAATCAATAAAGGAATAGATAAATGTGACACAGTTATAGGATATATTCTTATATATCTATAAAAACTAAACTAACCACACTAATCCATACATTAATCAATCACTCTACTTACTTCAACATGGATAAATTTTAAAATGATGCTGAGTGAAAAAACAAACTTACAAACAATATAAACATGTAGTATATTTTTGTGTGTGCAAACATATACAAAATGGATTGAAGAATATGTACCCAGTTCATGATGGTGGATGCTAAGGAAAAGAATGGGACTAGCGGTAACAATCAACATGTACCATCTACTCTATAATATTTTACTTTTTATTTAAAGAAACAGATTTGAAACAAATATCACAAAACATTAAGAAGTGATTCTGAGTTGTGAAAACGCAGATATTTGTTAAAATACTCTCTGGAATTTTTGTATATTTTTCAATATTTAATTAAAGATCTTACTTTAATTACCAAATTTTTAAAACATTATATTTGCTACAACTTCAAAACCTGAAAACTATACCTTAATTCCGAAATCATCATTTTATTTGCCTCGCAACAGCCAATGTAATTGTCTTCCTTGTTTGGCAAACTACTCATCCGGTGCTTAGAAAGAGATGATTTAAAACCAAACATTTCTCTTTTTAACTGTAAGTTTAAAAACAAACATATAAATTTATAATATCTAGGATACAATTTTTATTTAGAACTCCAAGTCTGAAAAATTGTGTGAATTTAATACAAACAACCTAATGTCCATCAATAAGAGAATGTATAAATATATTATGAATAGTACGACAATGGGAAAACTACAATAGTTAAATAAACCTGCATTACCTAAGTCATTATGGAGAAAACACATAACATAAAACTGAGTAAAAAACAACAATGGCACATGTATCATTTTTAAAAATGCACTAAACTATGTATCCTTTTTCTAGATGTATATGTATTGGCAATATTTCAAATATGCACAAGAAGTATACACATAATTTCAGAAGAATCATTACCTCTGAAGAGAGAGGGAGAAAACGATCTGATAGGAATATAAAGAAGCTTCATTTACCTGTAAAATTTTATTCTAAAAAATTCTGAAGTGCCCTGGCTGGCATAGCTCAGTGGATTGAGCGCGGCTGTGAACCAAAGGGTCACAGGTTCAATTCCCAGTCAGGGCACATGCCTGGGTTGCAGGCCAAGCCCCTAATGGGGGCCACGTGAGAGGCAATCACACATTGATGTTTCTCTCCCTCTCTTTCTCCCGCCCTTCCCCTCTCTAAAAATAAATAAATAAAATCTTAAAAAAAAAAAATTCTGAAGTACTTCCGTCCAACATGGAGGCATAGGTGGACACACTGTGCCTCCTCTCACAACGAAAATTAAGGACAAGAAAGATTTAGAAACAAAAAAACAACCAGAACTGATAGAAAACTGAACTGTACGGAAGTCCAACAACCATTCATTCATCCAGACTCATAAAGGGGGGCAGAGTCCCGGCAGGAAAAAGTGGAGGTTGGCGACCCAGGCATGCAGGTAGCAGCAACTGGCAGATCCCAGGCTTGAAGGCGGCAGCTAGTGGACCCCAGGTGTACAGGCGGTGGCTAGTGGACCCTGGGCATGGGGTGGCAACTGTGCAGACCCAGTGAGGCCACGCAAGGTGGCTGGCTGACCAGGTGGTCCCACTTTCACGCGTGGATAATTCAGACGAAAGGGAAGCGGCAGAAGAGACTGGAATCCGAGAGAGAGTGGAGCAAGTGCCATTGTTCCCTCTTGGACCCCACCCCCAAATACAGCATCACTACCCAACGACTGGGCTGCCCCACCCTGGGGAACACCTAAGGCTCCACTCCTCACTAGGTAACAGCCGTGACCAGGCAAAAACAAACAAACAAACAAACAAACAAACAAACAAACAAAAAACTGCAAAAATGGCTCAAATGGGAGAACAAATCAAAGCCCCAGAGCCAATTCATCCAAGCGACCAAGAGATAATCAACCTATCGGATGCACAATTCAAAACCCTGGTGATGAGGATGCTCACAGAACTGACTCACAAATTAGATGAAAAAATGAAGGCTACAATACGTGAAATGAGGAAAACACACAGGGAACCAACAGAGATGGGAGGAAAACTGGGACTCAGATCAATGGAGTGGACCAGAAGGAAGAAACAAACAACCAAACAGAAAACAAGGAAGAAACAGGAATTCAAAAAAATGAGGAGAGGCTTACGAACCTCTGGGATATCTTTAAATGTCCCAACATCCGAATTATAGGGGTACCAGAAGGGGAAGAAGAAGAGCAACAAGTGGAAACCTTAGTTGAACAAATAATAAAGGAGAATTGCCCCAATCTGGCAAAGGAAATAGACTACCAGGAAGTCCAGGAAGCTCAGAGAGTCCCAAAGAAGTTGGACCCAAGGAGGAACACACTAAGGCACATCATAATTACATTACCCAAGATTAAAATGAAGAAGAGAATTCTAGAAGCAGCAAGGGATAAGGGGACAGTCACCTACAAAGGAGTTCCCATCAGACTGTCAGCTGATTTCTCAAAAGAACCTTCCAGGCAAGAAGGGGCTGGAAAGAAGTATTCCAAGTCATGAAAGGCAAGGACCTACATCCAAGGTTGCTATACCCAGCAAAGCTGTCATTTAGAATGGAAGGGAAGATAAAGTGCTTCTCAGATAAGGTCAAGTTCAAGGAGTTCATCATCACCAAGCCCTTATTATATGAAATGTTAAAGGGACTTATCTAAGAAAAAGAAGATAAAACTATGACAGTGAAAAGACAACAAACTCATAGCTATCAAGAACCACACCTAAAACAAAAGCAAACTAAGCAAACAGCTAGAACAGGAATAGAAACAGAGAAATGGAGATCACACGGAGGGTTAGCAACAAGGGAATGGGAGAAGAAGAGCGGGGAAAAGGTATAGAGAACAAGCAGCATAGACAGTAGGTAGAAAATAGACAGGGGGAGGGCAAGAATAGTGCAGGAAATGTAGAAGCTAAAGAACTTATGACACATGGACATGAACTAAAGGGGGGAATGTGGGTGGGAGAGAGTGTGCAGGGTGGAGGGAAATGATGGGGGAGAAATGGGACAATTGTAATAGCATAATCAATAAAATATATTTAAAAAAGGAAAAAAATTCTGAAGTAGATATCACAAAATGTTATCCAGACTTAGCAAATTCTATGCTACATTGGTCTCTGTGCTTGAATAACAGAGAATTTTTAAATTAGTTTCAAAAAGGGGCAAGGAAGCACTAATGACCACTACCTTCAAACTATAACTAAAACACACTTTCTCGAAATGAAAAAAACTCACATTTCCAAACCATGTTATTCTTAGCACTGCATGAAACACAGGATCAAGCATATATGACCACACCACCTTCAGAATCACATATCAAGTAATTCTTGATACTGAGTAAAATGAAAACATCAATTTAAAATGAATGCTATCTGCACATGATTACTATCATATTTCAAAAGCAAATCTGTGCATTAAAAATATAAGCAAATAATCAATAATCAGCATGCTAGGAAAGTAGACATAGCAGAAGGCTGGAACCAAGAATCACCAATTTAATTCTGCTACAAGTTATTCACTTCCTTGGGTCTATATTTCTTCACCAATAAAATGATGGTATTGAATCAAATGATTTCTAAGGTCCCTCTCAGATTCATAATCCCATGACAGTTTAAAATTGGTAATCCATACATATGTAAAACCAACCACAACACATTTATCTGTAGCTTTCTCCTGATCTCACCTTTACTTTATGCTTATCAGAAACAAATTTCTCATGCAGGTATACTTACCTCCTTCCTAATCTCAGTTATAAATATGATCATATACGTATATAACTCAAAGAGAAAAAGTGGCTGGCATGTAAAAACATTTTAATGTTCTTTACTGTAAGTAAGTACGTGAAAAGTTGCTAAACATTATTAGTAATTAGGGAAATGCAAATTGAAAGCACAATGTCATACCACTTCATAAACATCAAGATGGACAGAATCAAAACGGCAAACAATAACAAATGTTGGCAATGATGTAGAGAAATAGGACCCCTCATATGTTGTAGGTAAGGATGTAAAATCTGGCAGCCACAATGAAAAACATTTTGCATTAAAATTACTGTATGACCCAGCAATTCTATTCTAGCTCAAGAGAAATGAAAATAGGACTTCCGGCCAAGATGGAGGCGTAGGCGGACACACTGTGCCTCCTCTCACAACCAAAATTAAGGACAACAAATATTTAGAAACAAGAAAACAACCAGAACTTATAGAAAACTGAACTGTACGGAAGTCCAACAACCATTCATCCAGACCGGTAACGGGGTGGAGTCGCAGCAGGAGAAAGTGAAGGTGTGGACCTGGGAACGCAAGCACCAGCGGCTGGCAGTTCCCAGGTGCACAGGGGCGGCTGGCGGTCCCCGGGCCTACAGGCAGCAGCTGGCGGACCCTGGGCACTGGGGGGCAACTGTGCAGACCCAGTGAGGCCGCACAAGGCGGCTGGCTGACTGACCAGGTGGTCTCACATTCGAGCCCGCAGACGGTCCAGGCGGAGGGGAAGTGGCGGAGGGGACTGAATCCAGGAGGGAGCGGAGCAGGCGTCATTGCTCCCTCTCAGGCCCCACCCCCACATACAGCATCACAACCCGGCGACTGGGCTGCCCCGCACTGGGGAGCGCCAGAGGCTCCACTCTTCACTACGTAACAGCACTTGCGCAGATAATCCAGGTAAAGGGGAAGCAGCAGAAGGGGCCGGAGTCCGGGAGAGAGCGGAGCAGGCGCCATTGCTCCTTCTCAGACCCCGCCCCCACCTAGAGCGTCACAACCCAGAGACTGGGCTGCCCCGCCCTGAGGAACACCTAAGGCTCCACCCCCTCACTACGTAATAGCCGCGACCAGACTAAAACCAAAACAACAACAACAAAAAAAAACCACCAAAAATGGCTCAAACCGGAAAACAAACAAAAGCCCCAGAGCCAATTCCTCTAAGCAGTGAAGAGATAGCCAACCTGTCAGATGCACAGTTCAAAGCACTGGTCATCAAAATGCTCACAGAATTGGTTGATTTTGCTCACAAACTAGATGAAAAAATGCAGGCTACAATCCGTGAAATGAAGGAAGATGCATGGGGAACTGATAGAGATGGAAGGAAAACTGGGACTGAAATCAATGGAGTGGACCAGAAGGAAGAAACTAACAACCAAACAGAAGACGAGGAAGAAACAAGAATTCAAAAAAATGAGGAGAGGCTTAGGAACCTCCGGGACATCTTTAAACGTCCCAACATCCGAATTATAGGTGTCCCAGAAGAGGAAGAAGAACAGCAACGAGTGGAAAACTTATTTGAACAAATAATAAAGGAGAACTTCCCCAATCTGGCAAAGGAAATAGACTACCAGGACGTCCAGGAAGCTCAGACAGTCCCAAAGAAGTTGGACCCAAGGAGGAACACACCAAGGCACATCATAATTACATCAGCCAAGATTAAAATGAAGCAGAGAATTCTAGAAGCAGCAAGGGATAAGGGGACAGTCACCTACAAGGGAGTTCCCATCAGACTGTCAGCTGATTTCTCAAAAGAGACCTTACAGGCAAGAAGGGGCTGGAAAGAAATCTCTGAAATCTTGAAAAGCAGGGACCTACATCCAAAATTGCTCTATCCAGCAAAGCTGTCATTTAGAATGGAAGGGAAGAGAAAGTGCTTCTCAGATAAGGTCAAGTTCAAGGAGTTCATCATCACCAAGCCCTTATTATATGAAATGTTAAAGGGACTTATCTAAGAAAAAGAAGATAAAACTATGACAGTGAAAAGACAACAAACTCATAGCTATCAAGAACCACACCTAAAACAAAAGCAAACTAAGCAAGCAGCTAGAACAGGAACAGAACCACAGAAATGGAGATCATATGGAGGGTTAGCAACAGGGGCGTGGGAGGAGGAGAGAGGGGGAAAAGGTACAGAGAATGAGTAGCATAGATAATGGGGGAAAAATAGACAGGGGGAGGGCAAGAATAGTGTGGGAAATGTAGAAGCTAGAAAACTTATGACCCATGGACATGAACTAAAGGGGGGAATGTGGGTGGGAGAGGGTGGGTAGGGTGGAGGGGAATGATGGGGGAGAAATGGGACAACTGTAATAGCATAATCAATAATATATATTTAAAAAAAGGAAAAAAAAAGAAATGAAAATATATCCACACAAAGACTTATATGCAAATGTTCGCTGCAGTGTTATTCATAATAGTCCAAAAGTAGAAACAATTAAAATGTCCATCTATTAGTAAATAAATAAAATGTGGTATATCCACACAATGGAAAAGCCAACAATAAAAGAAATGAAGACTTCTGGACAAGATGGAGGCATAGATAGACACCCTGTGCCCTGTGAACAACCAAAAGAAGGACAACAACAATTTCAAAACAAGAAACAACTAGAACTGACAGAAAACCAAACTGTATGGAAGCCCGACAACCAAGGAGTTAAAGAAGACACATCCATCTAGACCAGCAGGAGGGGCAGAGACAGGCAGCTGGACAGCGAGGACTCGTGGGAAGGCGGGGGCTGGCTGAACCAACGAGGCAGCAGATTGTGGAGCGGGGAGTGCAAGGTTTAAGCCAGCAGGCAAGGCAGCAGCAGGCAGACCAGCAAGGCGGCAGATCGCGGACTGGGTGGTCCCACATTCGTGGGAAAATAAACCAGGAGAAACAAGTGGGGAGCAGGATGTACTGCTCAACCCAGGGCCCCAGCTCAGGGAAATAAAGTCTCAAACCACTAATTGAAAACACCTGTGGAGGTTGAGGCAGCAGCGAAACTCCCAGCCTCACAGGAGAGTTTGTTGGAGAGACCCACAGGGTCCTAGAATGTACACAAACCCACCCACACAGGAATCAGCACCGGAAGGGCCCACTTTGCTTGTGGGTAGCAGGGGAAGTGACTCAAATCCGGCAGAAAGCAGAGCAAGCCCCATTGTTCTCACTTGGACCCCTCCCCAACACACAATGTCACAGAGGAGTGACATGGGTTACCCTGCCCTCGTGAACACCTAAGGCTCCATCCCTTACTACATAACAGGTGCATCCAGACAAACAAAAAAGGGCCCAAACAAAAAGGACAAATCAAAGCTCCAGAAAAAATACAACTAAGTGATGAAGAGACAGCCCACCTATCAGATGTACAGTTCAAAACACTGGTCATCAGGATGCTCACAGAATTGGTTGAATTTGGTCGCAAATTAGATGAACAAATGAAGGCTATGCTAACTGAAATAAAGGAAAATATACAGGAAACCAATAGTGATAGGAAGGAAACTGGGACTCAAATCAACAGTGTGGATCAGAAGGAAGAAAGAAATATCCAACCAGAAAAGAATGAAGAAACAAGAATTCAAAAAAATAAGGAGAGGCTTAAAAACCTCCAGGACATCTTTAAACGTCCCAACATCCGAATTATAGGGGTACCAGAAGGAGAAGAGGAAGAGCAACAGTGGAAAAGTTATTTGAATAAATAATAAAGAACTTCCCCAATCTGGCAAAGGAAATACACTTCCAGGGAGTCCAGGAAGCTCAGAGAGTCCCAAAGAAGTTGGACCCAAGGAGGAACACACTAAGGCACATCATAATTACATTACCCAAGATTCAAATGAAGAAGAGAATCCTAGAAGCAGCAAGAGAAAAGGAGACAGTCACTACAAAGGAGTTCCCATCAGACTGTCAGCTGATTTCTCAAAAGAGACCTTCCAGGCAAGAAGGGGCTGGAAAGTATTCCAAGTCATGAAAGGCAAGGACCTACATCCAAAATTGCTCTATCCAGCAAAGCTGTCATTTAGAATGGAAGGGAAGATAACGTGCTTCTCAGATGAGGTCAAGTTCAAGGAGTTCATCATCACCAAGCCCTTATTATAGGAAATGTTGAAGGGACTTATCTAAGAAAAAGATCAAAAATATGTACAGTAAAATGACAGCAAACTCACAATCATTAACAATCACATGTAAAACAAAAACAAAAGCAAACTAAGCAAACAGCTAGAACAGGAACAGAAACACAGAAAAGGAGATCACATGGAGGGCTATCAACAAGGGAGGGCGAGGAGGAGAGAGGGGGAAGGTACAGAGAATAAGCATAGAAAGTAGGTAGAAAATAGAAAGAGGGAGGTTAAGAATAGTATGGGAAATGTAGAAGCCAAAGAACTTGTATGTATGACCCATGGACATGAACTAAAGGCGAGGAATGTACAGGTGGGAGGGGAGTGAAGCGGGGAAAATGGGACAACTGTAATAGCATAATCAATAAAATATATTTTAAAAAATAACAAAAAAAAAGAAAAGAAATGAAATACTGATATAGGTCACAAAGAACAATCCTCAAAAGCATTACGAATGTGAAAGACGATGCAAAAGAGCATATTCTGTAGAATTTAAATTACATGAAATGTCAAAAGACAAATCTCTAGATGCAGAAAGCAGATTAATGGTTCCCTCACAGCGAAGGTGGGTACAGAAACTAATTATAAATGGACACAGGGGATCTTCTGGGGATGAAATAAATGTTTGATAACTAGATTGTGGTCACTGTTCTAAAACTTGTAAATTTACTAAAAATCATTGAACAGTACACTTAAAATGGGTACATTTTGTGGTACATAGATGTTACTTCAATAAGGCTGTTTAAAAAAAAATTGTATGCAATTCTTATATATAACATCTGAGAGCCTGAGAAAGGCTGAAACACCAGAAAGTTAAGTACACACAAAAAAGGGGGGGATTAGATAGAATTAGAAAAGAAATTGATGATTGTAAGTAGGGAGATATAAGAAAAAAATTTAACCTATTAAAACAACCACAAAACGCTGGTCTGTTATAAAGCACGTCAGTAACATTTTCCTTTTCTCACATACTTACTGGTAACTGGGACATAATTTTATCCAAACGTCTCAGTTCCACCCTTGAACTTTCTATTTCTTGCTGACATATATCCAGTCGCTCATTCTGTGTTGCAACACGAACCTTTAATTCTCGGTTTTCATTCATTAGAGAAAATTTTTCTCGAAGTATTTTGTCTTTGTCCTCTAAATCACTCTCTAGCTTCAAAATAATTTGTCTAGATTCAGTTAGTTGTGCCATGACTTCTGAATTTTTCACCGCCATGATTCTTAATTTTTCTTTTCCATTGTTATTTTCTTCTTTTAACTGACTATGAAGAAAAAAGTACAAAAGTGAAAATATGTATTCATTTGTAATAACCATATTTAGTTAATCTCACTTATAAAATATTTTAAAGTTTAATTCTGAAATAATAATACCTGCTCATATTTGCCATGTGCCTGCTTTCTGCGTGCCAAGCACGCACAACTTTAGGTAGCTAGCAACTCCCTCTTGATAGATGAAAAAATTGAGGCACAAAAAGCTTATGAAACGTGCCCAGTGTCTCACAATAAGTACTAGGGCAGGATAACCCCACTATCTTAGAAGCATTTCTGTTCCTTTTTTAAAACAGGAGATCTAACTCCAAATCCTGACACAACATTTTGCAACATCAAGAAGGTTTTAGATCATGTAAGGAAAAATTATGAAGTACCAGACACAACTCTAAATGGTAAAGTCTGATCAGCCATTAGCAGATTACTAGGCATTAATATTTTCAAATATATACCTATAATAACACATCAAACATTAGAACAATCCAATCTTTAGAACTATTATTTGTATTTCATCAGTTCCCTTTCTTACATTTTTAAGGTCTGAATGTGAGAAGACTGAACTAGGTGATTCTTTATAATTTGAAGAATACTTATTTTATTAACTAGCTAATGTGGTCATACTATAAGAACATTATGTTGGTGTTCATTTTCTCCAAACAAATGCAAAGCAAAAATGTTGATTACATTACTCTACATTTACAAGGATATTAACATCAACATACACTTCACTCATTTAAAATCCTAATTTTATTATACCCAGAAAACAAACTGTTATGAAGCCTATCTTTCTATATAATTTAAGGCCACAATTAAAATATACAAAACACTCCATTAGGAAATGTTTGCATTTTTTTCTTCGTTTCCACCCAAAAACCTTTTTCTACAATAGGATACTGTACCTTAATTTCTCTTTCAGAATTTCAAGGTCACTTTTATATAGACCACATTTTTCCTGTAGCTTTTTATTTTCTTTTTCACAGTTAATTAGATTTTTCTCTAATATTTCTTCTTCAGCTTGAACCTAAAACAATAATTTAAGTGGGCATACTAATATTGTTGTAGGTTTTAGGTTTTTCAAACTAAAAAGAAGTGATTTTAGAAATTAGCAGAAGAGTGAAATAGGTATTCCACCCATTTAAGTCCCCAACCTTAAAGTAAAGGGAGCAAAGTGAACTCCCTGGACGAAGAGTGGGATTCTACTACCTATTCAGAAATGCTTAAGAGCCTATGACACAGCAGCAATAGCAAATGGGTTCTGACCTCACATGGACATGGCAAGCAACTCATGCAGGGACTCTGTATGAAGTTACTAAAAACTAACTTTAGTGCAAATGTTCCAGAGAAGTAATTTTTGAAAACTGAGCCACAAAATGCTCCCAGTGAAATCATAGTCCAAAATTTAAAACAAAAGCCAAGCACCCAGGATGGAACGGTGGGAGTAGAAGACTGGGCAGATCTGCCTCACTTCCTTTGTTACATCTACCTAACTAAAGGGCTCTGCTGAACAGCAAGAAATTGATAATCCTAAGGAGAGGTATGAAAAAACTCATCTCTTATATTTCCCTCTCTTTCCTCTATAAAGTCCTCCCTTTCCTCAAGGATACCCCCCTAAGTTATTCTACCTCCCCTTACAGATTATATTAAAAAATCCCTTCTATGATATTTCATTCCCACAGGGAACTTCTCCAAGGCTTTCAAAACAGTAATATTAATTCCAGTTAAAGATTCTGGTATTAAACATGATCTTGATTTCTTAAATTTTAATAATATTTCTTTCTTTTACCATTCTACCTTTCTTTAATCAGAATCATTAACTTCTCTGTTTCAATTATTATCTCAAGATGGAAGTCTCTCATATCGGTACCTGTTGACCAGACCACTCTTCTGAGTTCATGAATATACAACATGTGGCCTTCCTCCAAACAGGTTTTATTCTCATGTGGTATTACTTGAAGATAGTAAATGAATGCAATAGAGCCACTGTACTACTATGAAGAATTTGTTCAGGAACCTTCACTTTCAGAGGCAGAAGTGAGCCATCTCAGAGTGGTAGGTCCAGGGAGATCAATTGAAGGCTACATAATCTACTCTGCCTTCATTTTAACTAAGGTGATGGGAACAAATTTCCTGCTTATATTTCTATAGCTCCAACTTCTGCTCACTCTCCCCATCTTTCTCTATATTTTGTTCCTTTTCTTGCTTCCACTCTTTTCTCTTTGGATAAAAATGTTTCTGCTTATTAAAAAAGATTATGAACATCATCCTTAATTAATATTTATAAATTCTTTATTCCAATGATTTTATTATGAATGAGATCATAAAAATTATTCCCTGTTTTAATCATAAATATATTCTATTTATGTCTATATTTTTAGAATATGGACGGTAATACAAAATGCTGAATTTGTACAACTGCCCTTTACCTTTTCCAGCTTTTCAGCCACTTTTTCTTTATAATGTTGGAAAGCTTTACTCAGCTCTTCAGCATTATACAGTGCTTCATTTCTCTGTCGTTCAGCTCTAAAATTAAAAAATGAATAATTCATAAAAACAAAGAATGATCTGCATTTGAATAGTTAAGTTCCAAAGTAACTTATATTTAATTTGAGGGACTAATTACAAAAAAGCATATTTCTCTGTACTTAAAAAAAGAATATCAGACTTAAACTGCAAAATAAAGAATAAAGATTAGACTACAATAATTTCCTCACTATGTCAGTATAAAAGATAAAACATAACAAAATATATATAAACTTTAAAACACATATACAGTCTTATGTGTTGGCAATATTTTTTCCTCAATCCTGAAAAGACAGATAAGGAGGGTAGCCTTGTATATTAAAAATACTCGGTAAATCCTGTGACCTTTACAAGGTCAGGTAAATATTCAAAAAGGTATTCTAAAAGACAGTAACTTCTACTAATACAATATATAAAAATGTGAACAACAAAATCCAACCACTACACCAAGCACTGTTTTAAGCCCAACCATGCTGCCTCACCTTTTAGCTGACCCTGACCTTTCATCATATAATAATACTTCTCACACTGAATGCAGACTAGTGGTCTGGAACTTGGTCAATTTCATATCCGCATCTAAAACTTTTCTATATTTAAACCCATTTTCATCAAATCCTTTCCAGTATACAGGAAGTTTAGTGACTCTTCTCTCATTCAAGGTGAATTCCTTTATCTATAGTCTGGATCTTAGCTCTTTCCTTTTAGGAACTTACTCTATTTGTATCTTCTGTATATTTTCTCTACTGGCTTACAAAGTCAAGTGAAAGTAACCCTTACTTCCTGACTATGTGGTTCTTAAGTTTGGATAGCAGCTGTGCATATTGGAGATGTCTATTTGGTTCCACAGTTTCAGATAAAAAATAGAAAGAGTTTAAATGATAAGGGATTTATCCGAAAATCTAAGAAAACATATCCTATTCCTTAATTTGCAAAGCTAGAATTCAGAGAGCAAAGGATACCTGTATTTCTCACTTAAACAAACAAAACTCCCATTGATACTGTGCTTTCCTCTGTAATCCTTTCCCAGCCAAACTTATCCACTTTATATTTAATCTATTCCTCTTCGGCACCAACTTTTTAAAAAAGTCATAACATATTTCGACTTCCGGCCAGGATGGAGGCATAGGCGGACACACTGTGCCTCCTCTCACAACCAAAATTAGGGACAACAAATATTTAGAGACAAGAAAACAACCAGAACTGATAGAAATTTGAACTGTACGGAAGTCCAACAACCGTTCATCCAGACCGGTAAGAGGGGCGAAGTCGCGGCGGGAGAAAGTGGAGGTGTGGACCCGGGAGCGCAGGCAGCAGCGGCTGGCAGTTCCCAGGTGCACAGGCGGCGGCTGGCGGTCCCCAGGCCCACAGGCAGCAGCTGGCGGACCCCGGGCACAGGGGGGCAGCTGTGCAGACCCAGTGAGGCTGCACAGGGTGGCTGACTGACCAGGTGGTCCCACATTCACGCTCGCAGACGGTCCAGGCAGAGGGGAAGTGGCAGAAGGGACTGAATCCAGGAGAGAGCGGAGCAGGCGCCATTGTTCCCTCTCAGACCCCGCCCCCACATACAGCGTCACAGCCCAGAGACTAGGCTGCCCCACACTGGGGAGCAGCTGGGGCTCCACTCCTCACTACGTAACAGCACGCGCCCACGCGCAGATGGTCCAGGTGGAGGGGTGGCGGAGGAGGGGACTGGGGTCCGGGAGAGAGCGGAGCGGGTGCCATTCTTCCCTCTCAGACCCCGCCCCCACCTATAGCATCACAACCCAGCGACTGGGCTGCCCCGCCCTGAGGAACACCTAAGGCTCCACCCCTCACTACGTAATAGCCGCGACCAGACTAAAACCAAAACAAAACAAAACAAAACAAAAAGTGACCAAAAATGGCTCAAACCGGAGAGCAAATGAAAGCTCCAGAGCCAATTCCTCTAAGCTGTGAAGAAATAGCCAACCTATCAGACGCACAGTTCAAAGCACTGGTCATCAAGATGCTCACAGAATTGGTTGATTTTGCTCACAAATTAGATGAAAAAATGCAGGCTACAATATGTGAAATGAAGGAAGATGCATGGGGAACCAATAGAGATGGGAGGAAAACTGGGACTCAGATCAATGGAGTGGGCCAGAAGGAAGAAACTAACAACCAAGCAGAAAACGAGGAAGAAACAAGAATTCAAAAAAATGAGGAGAGGCTTAGGAACCTCCGGGACATTGTTAAACGTCCCAACATCCGAATTATAGGGGTCCCAGAAGGGGAAGAAGAAGAGCAACGAGTGGAAAACTTATTTGAACAAATAATAAAGGAGAACTCCCCCAATCTGGCAAAGGAAATAGACTACCGAGACATCCAGGAAGCTCAGAGAGTCCCAAAGAAGTTGGACCCAAGGAGGAACACACCAAGGCACATCGTAACTACATTAGCCAAGATTAAAATGAAGGAGAGAATTCTAGCAGCAGCAGGGGATTAGGGGACAGTCACCTACAAAGGAGTTCCCATCAGACTGTCAGCTGATTTCTCAAAAGAGACCTTACAGGCAAGAAGGGGCTGGAAAGAAATATTTGAAATCCTGAAAAGCAGGGACCTACATCCAAAATTGCTCTATCCAGCAAAGCTGTCATCTAGAATGGAAGGGCAGATACAGCGCTTCTCAGATAAGGTCAAGTTCAAGTAGTTCATCATCATTGAGCCCTTATTATATGAAATGTTAAAGGGACTTATCTAAGAAAAAGAAGATAAAAAATATGACAGCGAAAATACAGCAAACTCAGCTATTAAGAACCACACCTAAAACAAAAGCAAACTAAGCAAACAGCTAAAACAAGAACAGAAACACAGAAATGGAGATCATTTGGAGTGTTAGCAACAGGGGCGTGGGAGGAGGAGAGAGGGGGAAAAGGTACAGAGAATAAGTAGCATAGACGGTGGGTAGAAAATAGACAGGGGGAGGGCAAGAATCGTGTGGGAAATGTGGAAGCTAAAGAACTTAATGGCACATGGACATGAACTAAAGGGGGGGAATGTGGGTGGGAGAGGGTGTGCAGGGTGGAGGGCAATGATGGGGGAGAAAAGGGACAACTGTAATAGCATAATCAATAAAATATATTTTAAAAAATAAAAATTAAGAAAAAGAAATTAAAAAAAAAGTCATAACATATTTCAACCACACAGAACAGAATGGATATAAAGTTGGGTACTTTTAACCCAATTTTAATGAATCTTAACCCTACTACTTTTGCTTCATGTAGACTTTTTTATTTTAAGCAAATAAAACATTAGACACATTACAGAGTTAAGGTTCCTGTGAATCTTTTCTAAATCCCATTCCCCTGACTTCTTCCACAAAGGTAACCCTAGTAGTACTACTTTTTTACAAAATTACCAAACATGTTGCATATTCATATGTTAACCCAAACCCACAAATAGTACCTCATAATTAATCTATTCTAAGAGGCAGATGGCTTTCATATTCTTAACATCTCTAAATTTGACATGTATTTTATAATTCATGGTATCTCAGTTTTGTGGTAGTATTTTTTTCTTAGTGATTACTAAAATAATACTGTACCTTAAAAATCTGTGTAATCATTCATTTAATAAAATATCAGTCTTTTTTTTTTTTTAGAGGGACTGGTTCTTTATTTTAAAAAGACATTTGTCAATTTTCAGTATCAAAATAATTGTACTATTGGTTTTTCTTTCTCTCAATCGGCCCCCAAAGAGACCATACCAAAGAAGAGGACATTTTAAGCCAGGAAGCTGCAGGAAGCCAAGAACCTAACAGACCTCACACAAACCTCACCAATAAGGGGGTACTAGCTAAGGAAAGAAACTTAAAGGTCAGCACGCTGCCAGCCCAGAGCTTTCACAGACAGATGGGGTGGCCAGTGCACCCCAACGCCAAAGAAGCAAAGTTTCAAAATAATATAAAACTTAAAAAGTTTTGTACATAAACTATTCAAGATTTCTCCAGCACTAACTGATGCGAAGCACAACGAGATGACACTTTTAGACACAGCAACTTCAGACCCAGAAAAGGGTGATGAGATGATTTCTTATGGCTAAATCATGGGCAAAAACATAGTTTTCTTTCTTATTTAAGGAGGCAAATAACTGGTCACTTCAACATGATCCATTTTGTGAACCATTGAGAAGGGGGTAGAGGTAGGACAAGGATTTGGTCTCAGAGAGGTATCACCATTTTAATTTGGTCACTTCTGATTAAAAAAAAAAAATGCCCAAAATACCTTAAAGCTGAAACCTGAACATTTGGGGGGGGGGGGCGGGGGCAGCTAACTCCTACTGGAATCACTTTTTGAGTTTGGCAGGTACTCTGCACAAAGCAATGACCTACCCCTCCCCCACCACCATAGTGGAGTCTTTCTCTGGGCTCTGTTTGGCTCTCAATAAGGCAGGCCCTTCCTTCTTTCCCTCCTCTATGGAGAGGGCAATATGGATGAAGTTGAAAAAATTATCTTTTAAAAGTGAGAAAGTGATTAAACCGCTGCTTGAGAACTTTGGAATTATTTAAAATGTTTTACAAATGGTTGCTACAACAACAAAAACGGTAATTACAAAATGTGCACATCACAACATGCTTTTAAAGACACTTTGGATTGTGCTCACATTCCCTTAAATGTTGTTCCCAAAGGTGCTCAGCCTCTAGCCCAACCAGAATCTCTGGGAGAGGCAGAGACAGTTTGGCGAAAAAGACATTGGGTGGGGGGTGGAGATGGGGAGTGGAGGGTGGGGGGAAGGGAAAGGAGAAAGCAGCCTTCCAGTTAAAGATCAGCCCTCAGTTTAAAGGTCAGCTTCTGGCAGGTTGGCCTCAGGCGGAGTCAGGGTCAGAGGGAGGAACGTGGGCAGGGCAGGGCAGGGCAGGACTAGGGTGCTCTACATTTCATTTAGGTCAAGCAGAGTCTGGTCCAGCATCCTGTGTGTACAGAGGTGTTCCTCTTTCGTGCACTTCAGTTTATCTTCCAAGTCACCAATTGTCTTTTCCAACTTGGCTACCGATCTCTCAGCAAACTCAGCACGGTTCTCTGCCTCCTTGAGTTTATCAGTAAGAATCTTTATCTCTTCCTCATATTTTCTTCTTTTTTAGAGTACTTTTCTTCAGCAGTACTCAGACACTTCAGGGTCTGGTCCATCAGCCTGATCTGCTCATCCATCTCTCAGCAACGGGACTCTGCCAGCTCAGCTCATTCCTCTGTGTGTTCCAAATCTCCCTCAATAATCGCCAACTTACGAGCCACCTCTTCATACTTCCTATCTGCCTCTTCTGCAGGGTGCTTAGCTTCTTTGAGTTGGAGTTCCTGGTTCCATCTTTTCTTCATCTTTTAATGCTCGGTTTTCAATAACCTTCATACCTCTGTCGTTTTCATCAGCAGCTTTCTCAGCTTCCTCCAGCTTTTGCAGGGCAGTGGCCAGGAGCTCCTGAGCTTGGTCCAGCTCCTCTTCAACCAGCTGGATCCTACAGTTCAAAGAGGCCACCTCAGCCTCAGCCTCCTCCCCTCTCACTTCAAGTTGATTGAGAGAGTGGATTTAGTTGCTGCAAGGGCTCCCAGTAAGAGGAAAGGGCCCCAGACCAGAGAATGGGAGGCTGTGCTGTGGCCTCAACCTCCTTCAGGGAGGGTGCCACCCTTCCTCTCAGCCAACTGCTGCCTCATTTCCTGAGCAGGAGGAGGGAGCCAAAGTATTAGTCTTTTTTCATGTTTTTATACTTCTGTAAGTGGCATTACACTGTATCCTATGGCAGATTGCTTTTTGTTCAATTTCATTCAAGACCTACCTATGTGACTATAATTTTTAAAAAATTTATTATATAATATTAGATGGTATTAAAATACTGTAATTCATCCATTTATCAGTTAAGAGACATTGAGGTTTTTTCCAGTAATACAAACAACACTACAGTAAACATCACAGTGCATACCTTCCTGGCAACATATCCGAGAGTTTAAGATAAATAAGTAGGAGCTGAATTGCTAGATATTTTCCAAAAGGTATTTCAAAATTGAAGGAATTATGTAGGTACACCTTCAACTTTATTAAATCTTTTTAAAAATTAGTAGAGCAGCTACAACTCCCAACCAGAAACGTATGAGAGTTTCTGTTATACCAAACCCTCACCTACGCTTAGAGAACTAGAATAAAATAATAATTCACTTAAGACTCCCAACAATCCATAATAAAGATAAATGCCAAAAATAATGCCCTAAGAAATTAAGTAACTTGCCCAAAATTTCACAAGTTACAGTGAGTGTAACCTATTTTCAAAATCTCTTTCCTTCATATTTTGCACTTCTACCTCTGGCATGGAATTCAATCCAATGGGCCCTACAGGCCTGAATTTGAATTCTATCTCTACTACTTTCTGTGTAATCTAGACTTCTAATTCAGTTTCCTCATCTGTAAAATGAGGATATTATTTGATAATTACTAATTATCAAATTAAAAACTTTTGCCAATCTAATAGTGTAAAATAATTACAGTTTTACAACCTTAATGAAGTTTTGATTTGCAGTTTTGATGACGGTAAGGCTGAGCAATTTTCTAAGTTTTATTGGCTATCTGGGTTTCCTGCCCTTTACGTGCCTCGTGCCTTTGATCTTTTATTATTGGATATTCCCCCTTTTCTCTTATTGATTTGTTAAGAGTTACTTCTCAATCCTGAATACTAATTTTTGTGAATTAGGTTATCTGCAAATATTTCCCCAAGTATCTGTCTTGCCCTTTACACTTCTTAAATAATGTGTTTTGCAGAACAGAAATTTTTAATTTAAGGGAGTTAAAACTTGGCAATCTTTTCCTATAATATTTATGCTGTCAGAGTTTCATTTAAATACATTCTTCCCTATCATGAAACATAATGGAAACTATCCCCCTACATTTTCTCTGAAAGTTTTACTTTTCACAAGTGGGTCTTTAATCCATCTGGAATCCTTTTAAATGTGTAGGTATAGTATGAGGCAGGAATCTAATTTAATTTTTAAAATCAATTCTCCCAGCATTATTTTTTGAACTTTTTGTTCTAAAATGTTCACATCGGTATACCCTGAATGTAGATTCACCAATCTTTAACAGTTTGCCACAACTGCTTTGTCTCTCACTGGGCATTATTTAAATTTTTTTTTTGCACTGAACTATATTCTAGAATAATTACTAATCACCCCTAAAAAAACTTTAGCATGTATCTCCTAACCACAACACAACTATCAAATTCAAGAAATCTAAAATTGATATAATACTTCCTTGGCCATGTGGCTCAGTTGCTGGAGCATCATCCCATACACCTAAAGGTTGCAAGTTCAATTCCTGATCAATGCACATACCTACATTGTGGGGTCAATCCCCAATCGGGACACATATGAGAGGCAACCAATCAATGTTTCTCATATCCACCATGTTCCTCTCCCTCTCTATCTCCCCTTCCTGTCTCTCTAAAATCAAACATATCCTTGGGTGAGGATTTAAAAAATAATAATAATAAAATTGGTATACTATTATCTAATTACACTTCATATAAGTTTCATCAATTATCCCAATGTTTTTTATAAAATTGTTTTATTCTGATCCAGAATCACAAGCTGCTTTTAGTTATCAAGTTTCTTTAGTCTCTTTAATCTGGAACACATATACATTAATTAAATCAAGATTATTATCATTCAATTCTTCAACTTCTGAATTTTTTTTGTTTATTCTAATAATTCCTAGAAAATGTAATGCTCTGTATAAGATTTGTTCTTTTCTACTTAAATTTTGTCATTTTCTTTATATATACTGTGACTAGATTATTAGATACATGTAAGTTTAGAATTTTAGTCTCCTCCTTAAGTGTTACTTAAACATATATGTATTATATGAGTTACTTTTAACGCTAGTAATGCTTATTGTACTTAAATTTATTCTGTGTGATATTAATATAGCTATATCTACTTTGAGACTATTTGCTTGAAATATATCTTTCCATCCCTCTGCTTTCAACTTTTATGTAATCCTTATGATTTAGGTATGTCTCTTATAAACAGCATAAAGCTAAACAACCTCTGCCTTTATAGTGGCTTTTTAACCCATTACAATGAATCTTCTGTACCCCCAAAAAATACTTTTGCAAAGGTTTCAATCTTTCAATTTCAGAATGTCAATATTCATTGTAACTCTTCAAAAACTCCAAGAGTCTACATGTCACACCTCTACCAAAAAATCTTAATTGACTATTTATGCTTTCCAGGTTAAAATACAAGTCTTTCGGCATAACACAAAAAGCTACTTACAGTGTAGACCAAGCCTGTCTTTCTTGCCTTATATTCTATTATACCTATCCATTCATAAGTACTTAAACTCCTCAGCATTCTTCAACAATGATGCTCTTTTATATTTCTATGCCTTTGTACATGTCCATCCCTGCTTACCTTGTGAAAGCAAAGTCAATACTTTCCCCTAAAAACCATCTTATTTAAGTTTTACAGAGACTGCCTTTGTACATTTTCATGAATTATTATCTTACTATGTTAAATAACTACATACAAAAAGCTTAAATGAATAAATCTGAATTTCAGAATATTTAACCAAATATTCAATAGTTTATACTTACACAAAGTACATTTGTTAGTGTTCATTATTTAAGAAGTACCTGACTTTAATTCTTATAACAAGACAATAACATCCTTTTTTTTTACTGGTATTCTTTAAGTATATTTTATTGATTATGTTATTACAGTTGTTCCAATTTTTCTCCTTTTGTCCCTCTCCACCCGGTATCCCCCTTCCCTCCAGCAATCTCCCCAGCTTGGTTCATGTCCATGGGTCATGAATATAAGTTCATAAGCTTCACAAATTCCTATACTATTCTTAACATCCCCCTATTTTGTACCTACCAATTATGCTTTTTAATCCCTGCACCTTTTCCTCCATTCTCCTTCTTCCCCCTCTTTAACATCTCATATAATAATAACCTGGTGGTGATGAACTCCTTTAACTTCACCTTGTCTAGGAAGCACATTATCTGTCCTTCCACTCTAAGCGATAGATTTGCTGGATAGAGTAATCTTGGATGTAGGTCCTTGCTTGTCAGCGCTTTGAATATTTCTTGCCTGCAAAGTTTCTTTTGAGAAATCAGCTGACAGTCTTATGGGAACTCCTTTATAGGTAACTCTCTGCTTTTCTCTTGCTGCTTTTAAGACTGTCTATCTTTATTTTATTTTTTTAAGATTTTTATTTATTTATTTTTAGAGAGAGGGGGAAGGGAGGAAGAGAGGGAGAGAAGCATCAATGTGTGGTTGCCTCTCACACACCCCCTACTGGGGCCCTGGCCCACAAGCCGGGCATGTGCCCTGACTGGGAATCGAACTGGCAACCCTTTCGTTTGCAGGCCAGCACCTAATCCACTCAGCCATAGCAGCCAAGGCTGTCTCTCTATCTTTAACATTTGGCATTTTAATTATGATGTGTCTTGGAGTCGTCCTCCTTGGGTCCAACTTGTTTGGGACTCTGTGCTTCCTGGACCTGTATGTCTATTTCCTTCACCAAATTAGGGAAGTTTTCTTTCATTTCTTTTTTTTTTTTTTTTCAAATAAGTTTTCAATTTCTTTCTCTTCCTTTCTTCTTCTGCATCCCTATGATTTTGATGTTGGCATGTTTGGAGATGTCCCAGAGTCTTCTTATACTATCCTCCTTTTTAAAATTCTTGTTTCTCCTTTCTATTCTGGCTGAATGTTTATTTCTTCCTTATGTTCCAAATCTTCGATTTGAATCCTGGCTTCCTTCCCTTCACTGTTGCCTCCCTGTAGATTTTTCTTTATTTTACTTAGTGTAACCTTCATTTCTTTATGCTGTTGCTGTACTCAATGAGTACTTTGTGCACCCTGATCACCAGTGTTTTGAACTCTGCACCTGATAGGCTGGCTATCTCCCTTTCATTTAGTACTTTTCCTGGGGTTTTGTTCTGTTCTTTCATTTGGGCCATATTTCTTTGTCTCCTCAATGTGGCAGCCTCCCTGTGTTTGTTTCTATGTATGAGGTGGAAATGCTTTGACTCCCTGTTTAGTAGTATGGCCTATTGTCAAAAAGGAACCTGTAAATTGTATGTGGAAGAGCCAGGCTACAGCAACCCACTTTACCACTTTGTGATTCTACGTAGGAGGAGGGCTTGGGGAGGGGATTGTGCAGCTGCCTGGCTTCTGGAGATGAGCCTGGCACTTATCCTGTTTCCAGTCACGTCTCCCTCATATCATAATACACTTTTTAAAATACTTTTATTGTAAAATATAATACAGATTATGGTTTTACTCCATGTAAAGGCTGTTATAATCATATTATCATATTGTAAGGTCTCACTAATATAAACTAAAACCTTTTAAATATTATTTTAAAAGTTAATTGAAATTCACAATTAGTGGTTCCTGGGTCTAGCTACCTAAAACTCTTAAGATATGGTTTAAATAAAATATATATGTTTACATTACTTATGAATTCCCCAAGGAAGCCCAAAGACATTTTCTCATGAATTTTATGTAAGTCATGCAACATAATTTCAGAAATAAGTATCATTACACTGATATATTAGACTACTAGGAATTAATGCCAGTCAAGAATGCCAATAACATAAAATCCACACATGAACATTGTAATGGAAAATAAAAATAAAAATGGATGAAAAGAAAATCAAGTTATTCTACTGCCAAATTTCTGCAAATTTTTCACTTTAAAACTTAGCTAGACTTCCGGCCAAGATGCAGGCATAGTTGCACACGCTGTGCCTCCTCTCACAACCAAAATTAAAGACAACAAAAATTTAGAACCAAAAAAACAACCAGAACAGACAGAAAATTGAATTGTATGGAAGTCCGACAACGATTCACCCAGACCGGTAAGAGTGGGGGAGTCAGTGGCCAGCACAGAGGGATCGCAGCAGGAAAAAGCAGTAGTTAGTGGTCCTGGACGCACAGGTGGTGGTTGGAACACCCCAGGTACACAAGTGGCAGTTACCGGGCACAAGGAGGCAACGAACAGACCAAGTGAGGTACACAAGGCAGCTGACCGCGGTCACACATTTGCGCGCAGATAAACCAGGTGAAAACGGGCAGAGAAACAGAATGTGCAACCCAGGGCCCCAGTGCCAGGAAATAAAGTGTAAAAGCACCAATTGAAAACACTTGTGGGAGTTGAAGTGCTGAAAGAGACTGCCAGTCTCACAGGAGAGTTTGTCAGAGAGACCCACAGGGTCCTAGAATGTACACAAGCCCACCCACACGGAAATCAGCACCAGAAGGGCCCCATTTGCTTGGGGAAAGCTGCAGAAAGGACTGGAATCTGAGAGAGAGCGGAGCAAGTGCCATTGTTCCCTCTCGGACCCTGCCCCCACAGACAGCGTCACAACCCAGCAACTGGGCTGCCCCATCCTGGGGAACACCTAAGGCTCTGCCCCTTACTACCTAACAGCCGCAACCAGACCAAAAAAAAAAAACCAAAACCAAAAATGGCTCAAACGGGAGAACAGATCAAAGCCCCAAGAGCCAATTCATCTAAGCGACCAAGAGATAACCAACCTATCAGATGCACAGTTCAAAGCACTGGTTATCAGGATGCTCACAGATATGGTTGATTTTGGTCCCAAATTAGATGAACAAATGAAGGCTACAATAAAAGAAATGAAGGAAAGCACACAGGGAACCAATAGAGATGGGAGGAAAACTGGAACTCAAATCAATGGAGTGGACCAGAAGGAAGAAAGAAACGAACAGAAAAGAATGGAGAAACAAGAATTCAAAAAAGTGAGGAGAGGCTTAGGAACCTCCAGGACATCTTTAAACATTCCAACAACCAAATTATAGGGGTACCAGAAGGGGAAGAGGAAGAGCAACAAGTGGAAACCTTAGTTGAACAAATAATAAAGGAGAACTTCCCCAATCTGGCAAAGGAAATAGACTTCCAGGAAGTCCAGGAAGCTCAGAGAGTCCCAAAGAAGTTGGACCCAAGGAGGAACACACCAAGGCACATCATAATTACATTACCCAAGATTCAAATGAAGAAGAGAATTCTAGAAGCAGCAAGGGATAAGGGGACAGTCACCTACAAAGGAGTTCCCATCAGACTGTCAGCTGATTTCTCAAAAGAGACCTTCCAGGCAAGAAGGGGCTGGAAAGAAGTATTTGAAGTCTTGAAAGGCAAGGACCTACATCCAAGATTGCTCTATCCAGCGAAGCTGTCATTTAGAATGGAAGGGCAGATAAAGGTCAAGTTAAAGGAGTTCATCATTACCAAGCCCTTATTATATGAAATGTTAAAGGACTTATCTAAAAAAGAAGACAAAAAATATCACAGTAAAAAGACAGCAAACTCACGGATATTAACAACCACACCTAAAACAAAAGCAAACTAAGTAAATAGCTAGAACAGGAACAGAACCACAGAAATGGAGATCATATGGAGGGTTAGCAAAAGGGGAGTGAGAGGAGGAGAGGGGGGGAAAGGTACAGAGAGCAAGTAGCATAGATGGTAGGTAGAAAATAGATAGGGGGAGGGCAAGAATAGTGTGGGAAATGTAGAAGCTGAAGAACTTATAACACATGGACATGAACTAAATGGGGGTAATGTGGGTGGGAAGGAGGTGTGCAGGGTGGAAGAGAATGATGGGGGAGAAATGGGAAAACTGTAATAGCATAATCAATAAAATATATTAAAAAAGAAAACTTAGCTAGAATTTAAACAGGTAATATTTTTTTTATCCCTTAGCAAAAAAAAAAAAAAAAAAAAAAAAAAATACTTCCTTTAAAAACATATACCTCTTTCCTTGTTTACTTTGTTCAAGTAAGTCCACCTTCAACTTTATACATTCCTCTTGGGACTTCTGCAAGCTCTGTTCCTTTTCAATCACCATTTTCTGACTCTGCTCCAATTTATCTTCTGCCTCTCTATAAAATAAAGGATATTTTCTAAAGGCTATTAAAGAAATTGTACCAGTATGCAAAAATAATTCAATATTAGAAATTCTGTTAGTTTAAACCATGAGTTAAAAGAAATTATTATTTACTTAGAGAAAAAAGGCATACTTATCATTTACCAACTCAGTTTTAATAAGGAATAAAAGAGTACTTCCATCAAATTATAAATATATAGCTTATATTTCATGGTCAGAGACTAAGAGCATTATGATATAGTTTAGGATCTAGGTTAGAATGACTGTTATCACCACTATATCCAATGATTTTTTTTCCTGACAGTTGCAAAAAAGCAAAAATGAAAATGTAATAAACAAAATATATGAAAAAGAGAAAACATTCTTTTTTCCTGATATCATTAGCTACCTGTAAAATCCAAGAAAATCAAATGAAAAATTATTAGACAATAAAAGAGTATGACAAATAGTCTAATTACAAAACAATTATATTACAGAAAAGCAGCAGCCTTCCCATATACTGTCAATGAACAAAAGAAGAACAAATTCACAACCAAAAATATACAATACCTAGTAATAAACATAAAATATGTATCACAAAGAAAATTGCAAAATTCTGATGGTCATGAAAGACAACTTTAGTGTACATCTGAATAATCTACAGGACTTGTTAAAACACAAGATTTCTCCCTGACCAATAAGGCTCAGCTGGTCCCACAAAGCAAAGGTTGCTGGTTCAGTTCCCAGGCAAGGCACATACCTATGTTGCAGATTCAGTCCCCAACCTGCCTCCCCATTTCAGGGCCAGTGTGAAAGGTAGCCAATCAATGTTTCTCACATCAATGTTTCTCTCCCTCTCTCCCTCCCTTTCCCACTCTCTAAAAATAAATAAATAAATTCTTAAAAACAAAACAACATAAGATTTTTGGGTCCTACTTATCACAATTTATGATTCAGTAAATATTCAACAGGACCTGAGATCTGCATTTCTAACAAGTTCCTAAATGATGCTAATATTGCTGGTCCCAGAACTAAACTTGGAGAGTCATTAAAATGGAGTAATGTACTATTTAGTATGTATGTATTTCTCATTTCAAAGCAAAACAAGACAAATTATATATTGTCTTATTCCTTGCATTTTATTTCTTGAACTCTCATTGAAGTACTGGGTATATAATACTATGTAGGACAAGAAATGAACTAGTTCATATTTAATAAAAACATGTAAATAAGCACCTCAACTCAGATTTACTCTTTTTTTAGTCCCCACATACTGCATGCATCCTGTAGCCAAGAGGTGTTATAATGGACTGAACACAGATTGAAAACACTAGCCCTGGCTGGTGTGGCTCAGTGGATGAGCTCTGGCCTGCGATCCAAAAGGTCGCCAAATTGATTCCCAGTCAGGGCACATGCCTGGGCTGTAGGGCAGGTCCCCACTTGGCGGTGCTCGAGAGGCAACCACACATTGATGTTTCTCTCCCTCTCTTTCTCTATAAATGAATAAAATATTTTTCAAAAAAGAAATTATTCCAGTAGCCCACTACAGATTTATTGGGGCACAGAACAAGATGTAATAAGATATATCAAAAGTCAGAAGAAATAAAAATTTTAAAGCTATAAAAATTACATTTACCTCAAAACTTTATCTTGGGCTGAAACTTCTGCTTCCAAATTTATAATCTGTTCTTCTAAGATTGGAACACTGGCTGCCTGTTGTTGTGCAGATTCAAGCATAGATACCTAAAACAAAGAAGACAACCTATATAGTGGAACTGGGTGATCTTTCTGCCTCTTCTTTTTTCTATTTTTAAAGTTTTCTTTTTTTTAAAGAAGTTTTCAACAAATATTATTTTTTTTTAAATATTGGGGGTGGGAGAGGGTGTGCAGAGTGGAGGGGAGTGAAGGGGGGAATGGGGCAACTATAATAGCATAATCAATAAACTATATTTAAAAACATATATATAAATGTCTTATTTCCTTTATATAATAAAAGCCCACAAATCGGTAATCTTAAGATTTTAAGAAGTTTTGACTTACCTAAATACACAGATGATACAAATTTCCCTGAATCGTTTTCAGATACTAAATTCATACTGATACTATATTATCATAACAACAACTATACATAGTACATTAAAGCAATACAAGGAATATTTTTTCAATTATTAAGTCTTTATATGATTATAATGATTTTCTGTTGGCATAGTCACCACTTCAAGAAACATACTTTTGCTCTTGACTGTGTTAATTCAAAGTGGACAGATTCTATTTTCGTCATTAAAGAATGATTTTGTGACACCAAACAGGCATTCTGTTGCCTAAGTTTATTAAGTTTCTCTCGAAGACTTTTGATCTCCTGATCCATGGGGGTAGACGATGAAAAAGATATCTGAAAAATGCAAAAGGTCAATTTTGATTAGTTCATTAAGCATTTATATATAATTAATGGAAAATGATGAATAATCATCTATAAAATAAATAGCTCAAAAATAGTCGGTGAGGATATGTGGAAAAATCAGCATTCTCTCCACCACTGCTGGTGGACATGTACATAAATAAGCACAGCTTGGAACTCTGGAAAAGTTCTTAGTATTACCCAGTAAGCTGAACACACTGAGACTCAATGGTTTTACTTCTGGGTATAAATCTGACAGAAATTTTTTTATTTTTGCACCTGAAGAAATAAAAATATTCATACCTACACTGTTCATAAGAGACAATTAATAGAAATAACTCAAATGTCCACCAACAATAAAATGAATATTAGATAAAATATTCTTTGAACAGCATACATATTTCTTTTACATGCTTTTGAAAATATATTTTACAATTATTTTTTTAATTTTCATGAGGGTCGAGGTTTTCAACCTGATTAAATTATTTTTGAATAACATATTATGCAGTTCAAAAGTTAAAACTATATAAAATAAAAAGTACACAAAAGTCTCATACCCATATTTAATACTTACATACCCAGTTTTATGTTTCTCATTTATACATTTTTTTTTTTTTTAAGATTTATTTATTTATCTTTAGAGGGGAAGGGTAGGAGAGAGGGAGAGGGAGAGAAATATCAATGTACGGTTGCCTCTCATGCGTCCCCTGCTGGGAACTGGCCTGCAACCCAGGCATGTGCCCTGACTGGGAATCGAACCGCGATCCTCTGGTTCGCAGGCCCGTGCTCAATCCACTGAGCTACACCAGCCAGGGCATCTCATTTATACATTTTTAACACCACTCATACAGCAAAAAAGTAAACACCTCATGTAGGAGTTATTAGAGTCTTAGTTAAACCTACCCTTCTAGTGTTTCCACATGCATATGCAAGTAATACAAATTAACCACACTCTCACTGCCTAATGTAAAAACTAGCATACTTTATAGCAGAGGTGTCATACTCATTTTCACCACATTAGCCACATTAGCCTCACAGTTGTCTTCAAAGGGTTAGCATCGTCTAGCATCGAGGTGGGAACAGAGGGGTAGCTTTCTCCCAGATAGAAAGGCAGGCAGAGGCCACTGTCCCTTTCTGAACTCCCCCTAGGTACCTGACCCCTGCACACAGCCATAGAGCCAGCAGGCGGGTGCTATATCTGAGACTCCATCACTTGGCTAACACTGTTTGCCCCACCCTGGATATCCCAACCTAATTAATTGGATAAATTAGGTGGATATCCCCACCTAATTTACCAGCACCCTCAAAGTGTTAACAGTGACTTTTCCATATGAATGGCTGGTCTTGGCTCACCCTTCACAACTTCCTAAATCCTATCAAACAAGCAACAGCAGGCCTCAGTGAGCCTCCTAGACTCCCCACCCCACACCTCTTGCTAAGTGGCCCCAGGCCCAGCACTAGCCACAGCCAGCCTAGATTCACAGCTTAACTTCTCCTGTGAATCTCCAAGACCAGCACAAGTAACACCCATCTCAGATTTCTTTATAGGTCATGCAGGGTAGTACCAGGCAAAACACAGGACAGTGCTGACCTTAGCCTGCACCAACTGGGAAACCCTAGAGCCTGTGCATCCTGTGGACAGCTACAGACCACTCCAGAGCACCACCACTCTGCCCCTACACAGCTGATCCTCCACAGAGGGTGGAGGTTGGTGGTCAGTGGTCACAGCCAATCCTTGAAGCTGACTACCCTGGGTAAATCCCTCCCATTGACCTTCCAACAGCAACCAAGGCTCAACTACAAGAGGAGGGTGTATTCAGCCCACAGGGATGGTGCACTTCAAGTAAACAGCTCGGGTGATAGGGCAGTCTGTGCCACTGGACCCTACAAGGCACCTACTACATTAAGCCACACTACCAAGACAGGGAGTCATAGCAGCTCAACCTAATACATAGAAACAAACACAGGGAGGCTGCCAAAATGAGGAGACAAAGAAACATGGCCCAAATGAAAGAATAGATCAAAAATCCAGAAAAAGAACTAAACAAAATGGAGATAAGCAATCTGTCAGATAGAGTTCAAAACACTGGTTATAAGGATGCTCAAGGAACTTAGTGAGTACCTCAACAGCATAAAAAAGATTCAGTCAGAAATGAAGGATTCACTAATTGAAATAAAGAACAATGTACAAGGAAACAGCAGTAGAGTGGATGAAGCCAAGAATCGAATCAATGATTTGGAACATAAGGAAGCAAAAAAACAACCATGCAGAAGAGAATCCAAAAAAATGAATTTAGTATAAGCAGCCACTAGGACGACTTCAAGCATTCCAATATTCATATTATAAGGGTGCTAGGAGAAGAGAAAGAAATTGGAAATCTATTTGAAAAATGGAGATAAGCAATCTGTCAGATAGAGTTCAAAACACTGGTTATAAGTAATGAAAGAAAACTTCGCTAATTTGGAGATGAAAATAAACATGCAAGTTCAGGAAGCACAGAGAGGCCCAAACAAGATGCATACAAAGAGGCCCACTCCAAGACAAATCATGATTAAAATGCCAAAGATTTAACATAAAGAGAGAATGTTAAAAGCAACAAGAGAAGTTAGTTACCTAGAGAGGAGTTCCCATAGACTGTCAGCTAATTTCTCAAAAGAAACTGCACAGGCTAGAAAGGATGGCAAGAAATATTCAGTCATGAAAAGCAGGGACCTATAGCCAAGATTGTTCTACCCAGCAAAGCTATCATTTAGAATTAAAGGGCAGATAAAGAAAGCCTGAGAAGAAAAATCTGAAGGAGTTCATCATCATTGAACCATTATTTTATGAAATGGAAAAGGGACTTATTTAAGAAAAAGATCAAAATCATGAACAATAAAATGGTTACACATATCTATCAACAATTGAATCTAAAAAACAAGCTAAGCAAACAAGAACAGAGACAGAATCAAGGATATGGAGAGCATTTTAATGGTTGCCAGACTGGAAGGGGTGGGGGAGAATAGGTGAAGAGGTGAGGGGATTAAGAAGTACAAATAAGACTGTTCTCAAATTCAGTGTCTTTGGTTATATCATGCTTGTTTGTTTGTTTTGTTGATTAGGTTCCTGTTAAAGGTGAGATTGTGTGGTATTTGTCTTTCAGTGACCAGAGGGGAGAGGGAAGGGAATTTCAGGGGAAAAGGGGAACGGTTTAGAGCAACAAGTAGAAAGGACACATGGACAAAAACTATGGGGGGTGGAAATGGGAGGGCGGTGGGGAGGGCTGGGGCGGTGGGCTGGGATGGGAGTAAAAGACAGAAAACTACAAGATCAACAATTTTAAAAAATACTGATAAAAAATAATAAAAAATTTAAAAAAGAAGTACAAATAAGTAGTTACAGAATAGCATTGGTAATATACATTACTGTATAGGAAATGGAACAGCCAAAGAACTTATACATATGATCCATGGATGTGAACAACAGTGTGGGAATTGCCTGAGGGAATGGGGGACAGCTGGGTGGAAGGAGGCCAAGGGATAAAAATTGGGAGAACTCTAATAATAGCATAATCAATAAAATATAATCTAATATATATTTGGGAAAAAATAAGTTACCCATTTGCTAATATATACAATGTAGCTAGGCCTACAATATTTGTGTCTGTTCTGAACATGTAGTTTTTTGTCATTATCCCCTCAACAATACAAATGTTTACCCAGCATTTACATTGTATTAGGTATTGCAAATAATCTAGCTTCAAAGTATAAGGACATGCATAGGTTATATACAAATACTATACCATTTTACATAAGGTACATGAACATCTGCAGATTTTGGTATCTGCAAGGTATCCTGAAACCAATCCCTCAAGGATTCCAAGGCATGACTGTGTATCACTCTGTAGCATTTTTCAATTAAATGATACATCCTGGCCATCTCTCCAAAATGAACTCAGGGATTCTTTTTTTTTCCATCAGCTGCAGTGTCTGTTGCATGTTTACCCTACCAATTCCCTATTACTGAACACTTGAGATCTGTTAAGAGAAACAATGTCTCATTTTGTACTTACACATGAGAACCTATAGGATGATTTTCTAGAAATGGGATTTATCAGTCAAGGGTAAACACATTGGTGATTTTGACAAACATTAAAAAAAGCCTCCCCATACTCATTGTATGATTTTGCATTTCTACCAGCAATGGACCTACAGCCAAGAGTACCTATTTGTCCCTGATTCTATCAACAAAACAGTATCAAACATCTAGATGTTTACTAATCTATTCAGTAAGATATGGTACCTAAGTATAGTTTCATTGTGATTTTCTCTTATGAGTGAGACTGAACATCTTTTTGTTTGGAGATCATTTTAATTTCCTTTCCCATACATGTCTTTTCCTTATTTTTCCTTATAGAGGGGTTGTTGATCTTTTCTTCTTTTTAGGAGCTCTTTACATATTAAAGAGATTGGCCCTTTGTCTTTAATAGGCATTACCAATATTTTTTCCCCTCCAATTTGTCATTGGTTTTTTTATTTTGCTTAGGGTAAAACAAAATGATTTCAACTAAAGCATAAATATGATGAAAAATAATCAGCTATTTGAATTAAAGTTCGAATTTCCCAGAATGAAATAATCTTTGTAGATATGGAATTTGAATTCATTTTCCAAAATGTGGGCTCAGTCATACAGCTTTATTATGCAGCTTCCTTAAAGAAAGCCTCTCAATTGTTCGTTTTCTCAAGTGGTAATAGCAAATTTTTATCAAAAAACATCATGATGTGCATGTGTAACTGTGCATATATATTTGTGGTGGTAAAGAACAGGAAGAAGAATGGAAAGGGAGATAAAAGAGTTGAGTAAGAAAGAGGAATAAACACTGGGAGGTAGATAATACGACTAAGTAAGAAAGAGGAAGACAGAGATTAAGTTCAAGACCAGAGAAGATATCTAAGATCATCCACAAAATTTAGGGATAATGAAAGAAGAATAAATGTCATGCTGTCACATAGTACCCTGATTCAGGTTAAACAGTAAAGTATTTTTTAACCACTTAATAAATAATTGATTGCCCATTATATACATGGTATAGTGCTAAAATCAAGGGGTTATAATTTATTTAAGATAACATTTAATTTCAAGCAGCGATAAATACAGAAGTTTAAAAATATAATGATACACAAAATTAACTACTTTCTTCTTAAGATGAAACAAGAACCATTATATTTAAATTTAAATTCAACAAGTCTTGAGCACTGTAGTAAAAGACTGTAAAACATGGGTAAGGCATGTTTTAAAGAAAAAACTCAAAGAAAAAAGTATTTTAAGTAGGTCAAAACTAAATCACTTTTAAGTAGAGAGGTCTAAAAATAATAACCTTATCTCTTGGTTGTTTCTGAAAATCAGTACTGCTACTGGGCATTTTATAAACTTTTTTATAAGGTGAATAATTCAAAAGTCCAAGATGGCCAGGCTGAGAAAGATCTTCCAAAATCAGCCTTTCAGACCTTGAGGGATTAGAGGCATAATCAGAATTTTCACTTGGACTGACACTGGAGAAAAAAGAAAAAATTCATTTTAGTTCTTAAACAGTTTATGAATTCAATCCAAATTTCTATACATTAAATAAGAACAACTGAAATGCTGCTGCAAGTCAGATTCACACTTACGAACTTCAGGCAATGCTTCAACTAAATTTTTAAATAAACCATAATTAATTTTAAACTAGCAATCTATGTATTTCTAGAGCTTTTATGCTAGAATTACTTAAGTTTCAAAAAGCAGTCATAGAAATAAAGCCCAAAATATACATTTTATAGTTTTTATATCTATAAGGTGTTTTCTTAATAAGTAAATGATTCTCTAATATTTCTATTTTTTCCTAAACTGAGTTGTATTCAAAATTATAAGACATTATTTCCTATTCTAGAGACATATTAGAAACACAATAATAATAAAATCCAGCCCTGGCTGGCACGGCTCAGAGGAATGAGCACCAGCCTGTGAAACAAGGGGTCGCTGGTTTGATTCCCAGTCAGGGCACATGCCTCGGTTGCAGGCCAGGTCCCCAGTTGGGGGCGCTTGAGAGGCAACCACACATTGAGGTTTCTCTCCCTCAGTCACCTTTCCCCTCTCTAAAAATAAATAAATAAAATCTTAAAAAATAATAATATCCATACATTTTACATTCATAAATTAAAGTCATACTCCGAATTCTATGTGATTTTCCTTACATACCTGGATAACTCTTCCCCTAAATTCTGCAAACTCCATTCTGTTATCTTCAGTTCATGTCTTAAAGAAGCAACATTTGCAAGCAAATTTTCTTCTTCATTGTCGTTCTTATAGTAGTTTGATGAATTAGGTTCCATTTCTTAAAAAAAGAAATAAATTTCTACTACCTTGTGGGAAAGAACCTGTGGTGTCAGTCAAGATACTCTCATACTAATAGAGTTTAATTCATTATTTTTCTATTTCAAATGTTGTGAAAAGTTTAATGGTGATTTAAAACAAAACAAAACAAAACAAAAGTTAACAATTCCACTCCAACTGGTGTGGCTCAGTGGATTGAGCTCCAGCCTGTGAACCAAAGGGTCACTGGTTTGATTCCCAGTCAGGGCACATGCCTGGGTTGAAGGCCAGGTCCCCAGTAGGGGGCGCACCAGAGGAAACCACACATTTTTTTTTCTCCCTCTCTCCCTCCCTTCTTCCCCTGTCTAAAAATAAATAAATAAAATCTTTTTTAAAAAGTTAACCATTTCTCTGCAGTGTAAGGCCACAGAGTTCTATAGAATTTCAATGAATCAATTTTTCATTATAGCTAGGGTCTAATTATTATAGTTCCCCTTTTCTAAGCACATTTAATCTTCCAAATAATTAATTGCACGAACTAAGTATTTTTATTCCATGTTAAAGATGAAGAAAATAGCTCTGGCTGGTGTGGCGTGGTGGGTTGAGTGTCAGCTTGGGAACTGAAAGGTTGCTGGTTCGATTCCCGGTCAGGGCACATGCCTGAGTTTCAGGCCAGGTCTCCAGGTGGGGGCATGAGAGGCAACTATTTGATGTTTCTCCTCCTCTCTTTCTCCCTCCCTTCCCATCTCTCTAAAAATAAAATAAATAAAACCTTTAAAAAAAGTGTATCTCTAGGGTTGTGAAATTTTCTACTAAATATCTTTTCATATAAAAATCATGCTAAAGGGCCGCAACTTTTTAAAATACATATTCATAATTAAATGAAGGCTTTATAATCTCTACCATTCCTATCTCTTTCTGTATATCTTAAAAGTACATTCCTTTCAGATCCCATTTATCTTTTTCATTGTAGCATATTCTCTTTTACCATCCTTCTAGAATTTTGACCACCTCTCAAACTCCAAATGGCTAGAAGGCCTATGAATTATATTCAGGACTGCATGGCACTTAGATAAGTTCAGTATTTTCAGTGAATAAATGATTACTAAAGTGCCCTTCCTTCCCCCCATTCAGCTAAAAAGTATGACAAGTTATTCTCAGATGTGAGGAGAAAGACTGAAGGGAAAAAAAAAAAAAAACTCTCACCTTATTGGAAGAAACTATGGCAAGAAATTGAGGTACTAAGCAGTCTTAGAGAAAAATGTTTCTATCCTCTTTCCCCTTTTGTTTCCACAAATTTGCTTCTGCTTAAGTGAGAAGACTCTCCCAGACAAAAGTCAATCGATCAGGTCCCCATTCTGCTTTATCTTTTCAACATCTCTAGCTTCCTGCAGGATGGTGAAGGAAAAAAAGGTAAAGAAAATTTGGGTAAATTCTAAAATGTCATTCGATATTATGGTTCAACTAAATCAGAATATCCAACATCTTCCATGTATTTTAACGTAAAAATTCTCTAACCCTTCTGAAGTATCAATGAATTCACTTGATATTCAATTTTTTCTCCTAGTGGGCCATTTATTGTCAAATGAAGACTCCTCTTCCCTTCAGTAGTCATAAAAGTCTATCTTCATTGCCTGTACATATGTGGAAAAACACATGCTATCTACTGGCCCTGACGTCATCTTTTGGCTCTAATAACGCGTCTGTAGCTGTTCACAAGCACAACCATCGCAACGAAGAACAAGTGCTCTTTATACCCTCTGTATATAGTAGGATGGGCTATAGTCGAAAAAAGATTCTTGTATGAAAACCACTCATCTGGACAAAATTGATCCTACGTTCATCAGAATATGGCAAATAAGACATCTTCCTCTTCGTTTTTTTCCTCAACGAAAATACAAGCCGGCAGAGCAGCGTGCGCAGCACAGGAGGTCTAGACTAAGCGCTCCGAGGGTGCCTGGAGAGAACCGAACACAACTTCCCCAGGTAGGCCTGTTTCTGCTCACAAAGCAGTCGCCCACCTCCCAACTGTTAGTTGGCAGAGACACCCACCCGTCGACAGCGCCCGCCGCGCTCTCCTTTGCGTTCGGAAGCTTCGGACCTTCTCGCGGACCCTGGGAGTGGGAACAGCAGACACAGCACACCGAAAACCAGCGAACTCCGAAGAGTTCAAACCGCCGCGGGAACCGTTGAGGTCGCACCTCCCTGGCCGCAGCACCGCCCCCTCCACCCCTCCGCGTAGTGGGGGCGTGGCGACGCAGGAAGCGCGGGGCCTGTCGGGAATCGTGGTCTGAGAGCGCGTCTCAGCCGGCTCCCTCAGAACTACATTTCCCACAATTACCCCCACTGCGCCCATTGGTGTGGGGGAAGCCATGGGAACTTGCGGCCGTCGGGGTGTGAGCTGGGAGGTGCTCACGCGGGGCCCGAGGAGACGAGACCTAGGAGGGTGCGGAGAGGGACTGCTGGCCCCGCCCTCAGTTCTTACCCTTTGGAGGCTGGCGTAGCATACTCTCTGGGAGTGTTTGCCGCCGCGGCCGCCACCTGGAATTTCCTCCGGGTTTACCAGCCAACCACGAGGAGTCCTTGGAGGAAAATAGCGTACGTGCGGACCACCCACACCTCCCAACGCTTTTTCCCGAGATCGCCCGGCAGGGATGGGCGGCAAGACCGGGCTGCCCTTCCCGGTGCTCCTGCTGGCCGCTCTGCCCACAGTGCTGCTGCCGGGAGTGGTAGGCTTCACGCATTCCTTAGACAGCGACTTCACGTTTACCCTTCCGGCCGGCCGGAAGGAGTGTTTCTACCAGCCCATGCCCCTGAAGGCGTCCCTGGAGATCGAGTACCAAGTAAGTGTGGAGGGTAGCCAGCCTCTTTCTTTTAGCCCCGCTGCACCTCATCGTTGCCTCTCACCCGTTTGGAAACTTCCTTTGCACAGCCCGGGCGGTGAAGAGGTGAGGGCCGCGCCGGCAGCAGGCCAGCTCCGCGCAGGCGCGCGAGGCTGGGCTCGGTCGGGCCGGGAACTGGCAAGTTAGGTGAGACCGGCAATTGACTACTTGCCCTCTCCCCTTTCCTCCCGTTGGAGAAAGGCCAGCACTGCTAATGTCTGTGGGTTTTTTCTGCGTTTCATACTTTGGCCATCGCTTTGCTAGACAGTATATGCTCCGATACTGGGAATTTCACATTACAGGACTGACACACGTTCTCCTTTACCATTGGACGAGATGATACTTGTTTAATTCACGCCACCACCCTCACCCAACCTCCATGTTATAAATCTTAACTGTCATTGCGTAAGTTAAGGGTTTTTGAATCGTGACCATGTGATTATCACTAAATTTGATTTTGGAATACAGCGAAAGGGGTTATTGATGTAAGTGATGAATGGTACGTTTCCTTATCTGTTACATCTTTTCAATCAAATAAGATCCAGTTGTATATTAAAACATTGTAACGTTTCACCCAGTACTGTAAGCCCCCTTTCTTTCATATTATTGGTTTCTTTTAGTATCTGCATAATATTATATAGGAAATTGCCTTAGTTTAATGTAGTCCTCCTGGTAGAGGGTAACTTCTTAGAAGAAATCTTGTTAGTTCCACACAGCTAAATTCAACGTCTCTAGGTAGCACTGCGAAAAGAAATGTTATTGGTGTGGTTCATCTTTTAATTTTTTATCCAAGTTACTTAATTTATAATCAGATGTCAATTTTTTTTAAGTTGTAGGGAGTCTTTTTCAGTAACAGGTACTGTCACATAAAGAGTTATGTAGAATTTTTATCCAGAGGGACTGGATTTAGATTACTTATAGATTTATAATGTAAGCATAGAGTGTATCTAAAGTTATATAGTTAGCAAAACCAAATCCAGAACTCAACATTTTTAAACTTCCAGTCTACTTCAAAAGTTCGCTTACTGAACAGTACCATGTGCCAGTAACGGAGGCGAGGTAGGGGCGTGGGGTTAAAAACAAAGAGAGTCCTTGATTTCAAGGGGTACTTGAAGTGCTAAGGAGTACTGGCTCATTAACAAGTAATTTCACTAAAGTATGGTTAAGTGCTAATAGAGGAGAGCCACTTCTCTAGGGTTTCAGAAAAGGATTCCTGGATAAAATAAACTTGAATCTAGAAAGATGCTGAAGTTAAGAATGCAAGGAAGGGAGGACATTTCAGGAAAAGGAACAAAATGAATAGATGGGTCTAAAAATGCATAGTGGGAGTGTCTTGGCAGCAGGCAGTATGTAGTGGACACTACAAGTGCTGAATTTTTATTAGACTAAGTCTAGAAAGTTGAGTGGGAGTAAAAAAGATCAGGAGGCTTGATCATGGATCCTTATTATCTTAGCCTTGTGCATCATGTTAAGTAGCTGTGCCCTTATTCTGTGCAAGAGCCATTGAAAGTTTAAGCAGTATGGTAACAGTCAAAAGTATTTTTCAGATAGATCACTGGGTAGTGTGGAAGGTGGGCTTAAGGAGGTCAAACTTAGAGGCAAGGAAATTAGTGAAATGGTCAACATAAGAAAACAATTTGTATTACTGAAAAATTCCTTAGTATTTACCCAGGTATTAGAGAGGAAATCTATTTTAACTACTGATCTCTTATGATTAAGAGCTCCTGCTCAAGAGATAAAATGACTGGGTTGACATCCTCTCAATTACTACCTCTGTGATTTTGAACAAGTTACTTAAACTCTGATTTGTAAAACAGATAATAAGGGTCTTTGGTGTTTCAGTGATAAAATAGAGATAATAGTAATTACCTCCGAGATTTGAAAAAAATTAGTTAATAAGTGTGTCCGTAAACTGTCTCTGACACATAGTAAATATTAAATGAATGCTAGGTTTTTTTACATTTACACTGCTAGTGTTATATTGCTGGCTTGGTTTAGCTTTATACTTTGTATATTTAGTCACTCTTAAAGGGGCTGTGTCCCCAAAGCATTCATTCTCCCTAAACAATTTGTTTTAATTGAGAAGAAAAGTAAAAGCATTTATTTATTTATTTATTTATTTATTTATTTTATTTATTTATTTTTTAAGCATGAGACTTTATTTAGCTCATGTGATTTTTATGACAGCCTTGCGAGGCGAGTCTCATGATGCTTATTTTATTTTATTTTATTTTTTTAAGATTTTTATTTATTTATCTTTAGAAGGGAAGGGTAGGAGAGGGGGAGAGGGAGAGAAATATCAATGTACGGTTGCCTCTTGTATGTCCCATGCTGGGAACTGGCCTGCAACCCAGGCATGTGCCCTGACTGGGAATCGAACCGCGATCCTTTGGTTCACAGGCCCGCGCTCAATCCACTGAGCCACACCAGCCAGGGCGAAAAGTAAAAGCATTTAATGTCTATAATCCTAGACAATGTTGGAGGAGTGTGTAGGGTAGAGATCATCTTCAGCCCTTTGTCTGCATTTTCCTACTGTGTGATTAACTTTGCATTAACTATAAGCTACTGGTTTTTGTCTTAATTTTTAAAATTTCAGAGAACCCAGATTCCAAACATTGCCATTGGACAAACTGAAAATTTTAACCATTTCTTTCTTTTTGGGGTTAGGAGGACACTTTCAGGATAATTGGTTAGCTCTACATTATATTCTCAAAAATTTTAAATGTCTATGTATATATATATTTTATGAATAAAATGGATCATTTAAAAATTTAAATCTTTATTGAGTGCTTAATTTGTATAAGCACTCTGCTAGGTGCTACGAATAGTTCATACTCTTACACAGTCTTGTATGGGGACAGATGTTAATTAAATTATTACACAAACATGTGAAATTATAACTCTAACACATGCTATGAAGGTAAATGTATACAGCTATCAGAATATTTAAAGGGAGGACTTGATTTCATCTGGGAATTGGAAGAAAACATTCCAGAGGAAGTAGAATTCAGATCTGTAGAAGAATCAGGCTTACTAGGCGTAAGGGAGTCAGTAGAACAAGGCGATGGGTAAAAAGAACAGCATGTGACCAGGCGCTGAGGAATAAGACAGAAGACTACTTTTGAGGGATTGAAACACTGTTACCATAGTTTACAGACAGGGGGAAGTGGCACTGGCCCACCATGTTCCATTGAAATCATCTGGAAGTTCAGTTTTGGATTATGGTACTTTTTTAAATTTATATTTTATATATTTTTTATAAGTTAATGTCTATAGTCAATGTCTATTAAGGAGCATTTTTAACAATTTCATTAAGCCTGATAGCCACTACCAAAAATATCTTTTAAACTTAATTTTATTGAAATCTGCTAAGTTTTGTTATAGTTCATTTTCTGACTTAATGGATACCTTTTTTTGGAGGATAGCCTTGAGTAATTCTCTTAGAATGTTTTGAGTCCTCAGATTATATGAAAATGGCTTTACTTTATGCTTTCACTTCAGTAAACTGTATAATTTTTTACTTGGGAACATTGAAGACATGGCTCCATTATGGGTTTTTCTCCATCTTCTATGTAAGAATTCTGTCACCAATCCCAATTCTTGTTTGTTTGGGGTTTTTGTTTATTTTGGAGTGGTAGGTTTTGTTTTTGTTTTTGGCAGTTCTCTATTACTAGTCTTAGAAGTTTCTAGTTTGTTCTTTTTAAATCCTTTTGGAAAGACAGTAGGATTTTTAGATCTTTTATTTATTCTGCTTCAGTCTAATGAATTTGATTTGTTGAAACAGGAATTTTTTTTCTCTTATTTGATAATTTCCTCCCTTCATTTCTCTTATTTTTCTCCTTTTTAACTGCTTATTAGATAATTTCAAATCTTCTTTAGCTCTCTCCTTCATGAAGGGTCTTACTATTTCCCTCAGACTTTTTCATTTATACTTTTTCATCTTGTTCTGAGAATTCCTTGGCTCCTTCTAGTTCTCTGATTTTTAGTCTCCATCCATGTTCATTCTGCTAACATTACATTTGTTTATAATGTACATTTAGTTGAGAGTTTTGAGATCGATAGATACCTGTAGCTAGATACAGCCTTTGCTCAGTGGAGTTATCTTCCAGAAATTCCTTCCTCTTCAAGTCTGTTAACAGGCTTTTGAGATTTCCAGTATTGTTATGGGTTATTTGTATTATATTTTCTTCATTTCATTGGGATTTAAAGAGGAGAAAGAATTGTGTATATTTAACTAGCCATTTGAAACAGGTTCTTTTGATCAGTAAGTAGAGAACAGGAGTAGGTAATCTTTTGTATCATCCCATTTAAGCCACCAAGGAAAATAAAATGGAGTGCTACCTAAGGAAAAGAGTAGCCATTGGAGAGAGATTGCGGAGTTCATATTTTGGCCGTGCCACTTACTTGCTGTATCACCTCAGGAAAATAACTTCTTTGTACCTCAGTTTTTTAATTTTTTTATTAAAATGAGAATAATAGGACCTACCTTTTAGAGTTGTGAGGAATAAATTAATCCATATAAAGCACTTAAAAGACAACGTATGGCCCTGGCTGGGTGTCTCAGTTGGTTGGAGCATGATCCTGTAGACCAGAACAGTTCAGTTGCTGGTTCTATTCTCAGGGCAGCACATACCTGGGTTGTAGATTCAATCCCCAGTTGGAGCATGTATGGGAGGCCACTGATGGATGTCTCTCTCTCTCTCTCAAATCAATAAACATATCCTCAGGTGAGGATTTTAAATAAATAAGTAAATAAATAACCAACCAACCAACCATGTGTGGCATAAGCTGTAATTGTGAGTGGCTATCTTCTCAGCAGCAGCAGCAGGAGGAAGTCAATATGGGGATTGTAAAGGAACAGGTAGAGTTCATTGGCCAGTAAGTAAACAGCCTGCCTTGAATATACCGTTCATATTGGGAACAATAGATGAATCTGTTGAAGAAGTCAGTTGGAATCAGATCATGGAGGTCTTGAATTCTAGGCTAAGAAATAGCTAATTCTTACTCATATTTTATTGAAGAGAAGACAAACTCAGAAAAGTTACATAGCATACCCTAAAGTGCCTAAGTAAAAGGTCCTAGATTTGAACTCCCTTCTGTCTCTTTTTACTCTATAGGATTCTCAGTGAAGGCACTGCTTTTAGGAAGATTATTTCAGTAATACCTATAAGGTCTAAATTTCCATGATAGCCAGCAGGAATTGGTAAGAAAGGGACCAGTTCCAAAAATTAGTGGAATTGAACTAGATGATCTTTCTGCTGCTTTCTAGCCCTAATGAGTCCATTGGCTTTCTTTCCCCTCTAAGTTTATAAAGACATTTTTTTCATCATCTACTTTATGTAATTTATTTTCAGAATTTGTAATATATGTTCTTCTCTTCTGAACTATTCTACAGGTTTTAGATGGAGCAGGATTAGATATTGATTTCCATCTTGCTTCTCCAGAAGGAAGAACCTTAGTTTTTGAGCAAAGAAAATCAGATGGAGTTCACACGTAAGTAATCTCTTAGTTGATTCTCTGGGCTAAATAATACCAGTGGGCTCTCTGCAGGGCAGGGAAATTTACCACATTTGGTACTAAATATCAATTTAGCACATTTTGATACTATATAGCACATTTGATTCTAAATACCAATTCTATATGAACATTTTAAACAGTCCTTGATAGTAATCTGCCTTAAAAACTACAGTATTTTCCATTGACCTCTTTCTTTTTGTTTAGACATTTTGTGTTGTTCCTGACTAAACTTTTTCCTTGCTTTGGTTAAGTAGATGAGCATTCCCTAGGTATTACATTCAATCTATTTTGGCAATTTTATCCTGCCTTTCTGACTAGTACAGGCTTTCTGTTCTAACTTGAAGTTACCGTTCCAGGTGTGTATCCTAAAGTTTCTTGAGCTGCTTGCTATCATCTTTGACCATTCTTTTCTTCCTTAAAACAGCAGTAAAATACATTTGTGTGTGTGTGTATGTAAAAATTATTTTTTTACTCAGATCTCACTTTTTTTAGACCATTAGAAGACCCAAAAGTAAAAAATCTGATCATAGAAAACCATATAAAAAGAAGATACTTGTTATAACACTTTGTTTAAATTTGACAACACACCATATATTCTCTTCTTATACCTTATTTCCCCTTTTTTTAAATCTGTCACTGATGTTTCAATGTTCCTTTCTAGTATTTTACTTTAGCACTTTTGTTACTCAGTATTGTTGTTAAAACAAAAACTCTTTGAGTTTACAGGAAGAAGAATGAATACAGAGTATCTAATATTTGCCATAAACTGGGCTTTGCATTTTTTTAATGTATCTTCCTGAAGTTTCTGCCTATTAGTATGGCTTTCCTTGCTTTTTTCATGGTATCTATCTTCAAATATTTGAAGATAGATACCACGTTTCCTTCAAGTTATCTTTGTACCAAGTAAATCATTCTTCATTCCCTCCATCATTTTTTTGTATGACAAGACTATGAATTCTTTTACCTTCATTGGAAGATGCTCTAAGCTCCTCTTAAAGTGTAGTATCAGAGAAACCAAAACAGCTCCTCAGATACAGTTTGCCCATCAAGAAAAGCAGAATTATCTCCTATCTTATTCAGTTATGGCATCCTCAGAACTGTGTTCTTCTCTCAGTTGTGAGGTTATAATAATAAATATTATAACAACTATTTATCTAATGCTAGACATTGTACCAAGAGAGAGAATTTTGTGACTTATTTTGAGTGGAATTTTTTTCTAAGGCTTTGCATTTTATATATTTCTAAATTAATTATTCCAACCCACTGTGAGAAAGATTCTTTGATTCCCTAATTCCCATTTTACAGACAAGGAAGCTCAGAGAAGTTAAATAAGTCTGCAGGGATATACATTTATTAAGAGGAGGCAGGATAGACCAAAATTCTTACTTTCTACCATATGATGCTTAGAACATCCCTGGCACATAGCACTGTGTAAGTACTAGCTATTATTATAATTATTGGTCTTTGGTAATGAAAGTACCTGGCATGTAATTGATAGTAAAAACTGAATACATGTATGAATGGATGAGGGGAAAAATATCTCCATCATAATGTAAGGTATTAATTTCAGAGTGCTTTGCAAAAAGGCATTTTAGCTATATAGAGCTCAGAAAAAATAATTGCATAAACGATTTATTTATAAAATAGGGAAATTGTCATTTATTTACTTTTTAAAAATATTTTATTTACTTTTAGGAAAGAGGTAAGAGAGGGAAAGAGATAGAGAAAGAAACAGTGATTTTTGAGAAATGCATTTATGTGCATCGATCAGTTGCTTCTCCCATGACCCCAACCCAAGACCTGGCCTGCAATCCAGGCATGTGCCCTGACTAGGAATTGCACCAGCCACCTTTCAGTTCACAGGCCAGTATTCAATCCACTGAGCCACACCAGCCAGGGTGAGAAACAGTAATTTAAAAAGTCAGTTTAGATTGGTGTACTTGTGATTAACAACCATATTTTGCTGTGTATAATGCACACTCACGTTTTTGGCCAAAACTTTCAGGAAAAAAATATTTCATTTTAATTTTTAATTCAATTATTTATTTATCTACTTATATTTAGGAACAAATCTGATTATCACATTCTGGAGTATTATTTTGCAAATGGATATTGTTACTGCTTTCTAGAGTTACACTTTTTTTTTTTTTTAAGATTTTTTTTTTAAGTACTTTTTCTTTTCCTTTTAGATTTTATTTATTTATCTTTAGAGGGGAAGGGAAGGAGAGAGGGAGAGAAACATCAATGTGCGGTTGCCTCTTGTATGTCCCCTGCCGGAAACTGGCCTGGCAACCCAGGCATGTGCCCTGACTGGGAATCGAACCGCGATCCTTCGGTTCGCAGGCCCGCGCTCAATCCACTGAGCTACACCAGCCAGGGCTAGAGTTACACTTTTAACACAAGAATAAATAAAGGAATTTAAAACATTTATATAGATATGGAACTAGTACTACCCATGAATAATGCTCATCCTTATTTTTCTCTCAAAAATTTGGGCAAAAAAGTGTGCATTATACACAACAAAATACAGTATACTTTCTCTTTGATAGATATATGAACAAGAACTAAAAATGTAGTTCATCTTTAAATTTCTGAATATAGAAAATGTGTAGAATTTGTTAGTTTTTGTTGTTCTCCAATTTTCTGCTTTCCTTTAGTGATAAATATTGACTTTTAGGGGGCAAAAGTATTTTACTGCTTTAGTGCATAGAATTACCTCTCATTAAAACATTAGGAGATAAAAAAAGTTTATAAGAGTTCACACTGACTGAGTTTTTTTGATGCACCTGGACACTGTTCTAAGCATGTACATGAACTTGTATGTTTCATTCTTTACCACAGTCCTTTGAAGTACATGATATTATCATCATTTTACCAATGAGGAAAGTGAGGTCTAGAGCTGTTTGGTAAACTGATGGAAGGTTCCACAGGTAGTGATCATTGAAGCCTGGGTTTAAAACCCAGGCAGTCCAACTCAATCTTAATCGCTGTACCAAATTTACACATCTACTTTGTCAAAATCTACTTTGTCAAAATTAGTTTATAACAAAAATTGTATCTTTAGCTATATTAACTTTCTAAAGGCAACTAAAATCTCATTTATGACATTGAAATCTTTTTTCCTAAGTTAAATTTTTAAAACAAATACTGTCTTTCTAGAAGTCAGGGTTAGTAAAAAATTTCTCCAAATACAGCCTTAAAGAGTTTAAATAATACCTATTTGTCTAGCACTGCCTGTAATGAGGAGTTACATGTAAATGTATTTTTCTAGGCAACTGAATTACTGTTACCCTAACTATATTCCAGAGATGCACTTAATTGGTAGGAAAGAAAGCACTTAAATACATCACTGCGTTTGAAAACAAAACTCACTTTACAGATTAATCTCAATTGAAGGGGAGGTTTCTAGTCATATTTCTATATGAATTGAACTCATGATAAATTACTTTTTATAACATATAAATCTTGAAATTCAATGTGAGGTATCATGTATCTAGGTTTTTAATTCTTTTTTTTTTTAATTTTTAATCAGTATTTTTTAATTGTTGATATTGTACAGTTTTCTGTCTTTTACCCCGCCCCAGCCCACCACCCCAGCCCTCCCCACCTTCCTCCCATTTCCATCCCCCATAGTTTTTGTCCATGAGTCCTTTATACTTGTTGCTCTAACCTGTTCCCCTTTTCCCCTGAAATTCCCTCCCCTCCCCCTCTGGACACTGTCAGACTGTTCTCAAATTCAGTGTCTTTGTTTATATTATGCTTGTTTGTTTGTTTTGTTGATTAGGTTCCTGTTAAAGGTGAGATCATATGGTATTTGTCTTTCACTGCCTGGCTTATTTCGCTTAGCATGATACTCTCCAATTCCTTCCATGCTGAAAGAAGGAGCTCCTACCCTTTGTGACAGCATGGTAGGTTTTTAATTCTGTTATTTTCCAAAAATTAGGTCAAGATCATTTACTATAATGCCAGCACATGTAGATTTCAAGTACCTGAGTATACAAAGGTGGGCAGTGGTAGATTTACAGTTGTAAATACATGAAACAGTTTATTGTTGTATTATTAATTTTATATTTTGTATTATAACTGTAACACTATTTTTGCCCACACCTGTATATTTCTAGGTTGCCTCTTTCCCAAGAAATTATAAATTATCTTTGAATACTAAGGAAGTCTATCAGTAAGCTGCCCAATTATTATAAACCATTACTGCTTCTATGTGTAGTAGTTTTGTTGTTGTTGTTTTTTATCCAAAATATAAGTACAAATAACTGAAGATGTACTTTTTTAAATACAGGGTAGAGACTGAAGTTGGTGACTACATGTTCTGCTTTGATAATACATTCAGCACCATTTCCGAGAAGGTGATTTTCTTTGAATTAATCCTGGATAATATGGGAGAACAGGAGCAAGAACAGGACTGGAAGAAATATATTACTGGCACAGACATGTTGGATATGAAACTGGAAGATATCCTGGTCAGTATGGTCTTTTAATAGAATAAAAATTATTAACATCCAGAGGCCTTACTATGTGACAGGCACCGAGCTAATTATTTCGGTTGCACTGTCTCCTGTGATCCTTCCTTAACTCTGTCAGGATTACCTCCATCTTTCCATTGAGGAAATTGTTATCTTTGGAAGATTAGGTGATGTTAACTACAAAACTCCCTTAGAATGTTCAGTAGTAGAAGAATGTAATGATCTGTAGTACACTTGCACATAGAATAATCCTGAGTAATTTGTAAAAACTTAAGATGTACAGGCATTTTTCCCGCATAGTTTTTACAACATGAGATTTCATATTATTTGATTAATTTGGGAACACTGTTTTCATTACTCAAACCAAAGCTAGCAGTTAATCAGAAACTGGCATTACACTCAGGAGTAAAAACTTCGGATATGGCTTCTTTGCTTGAATTGCTTTACGTTTCATTTATTATAAACATGCATATGAAACGTACATGTATAAGAACCTATTTGCATTTAATAATAGTACTGCCAACAATAGAGGGAATGGTTATAACCCTTCAGCCCCACAGCTAGATGTAATCAAAGAACAGAATTTATTCAGTGAGCCCTGACCAGTGTGGCTCAATTGGGCATTGTCCCCCACAGCAAAAGGTTGCCGGTTCCATTCCCAGTCAGATACCTGGGTTTCAGGTTCTGTTCCTGGGGCTTGGGGCCGTATGAGAGGCAACGGATCGATGTTTCTCTCTGACATCAGTGTTTCTCTCTATCTCCCTCCCTTCCCCTGTCTCTAAAAATAATTAAGTAAAATGTTTTTTTAAAAAAGGAATTTATTCAGTGATATATGTAAATAGCATATATAACTTTATCAGAAATTCCTGCAAGAAAAATGACATTGTTATTGCAAGTCTGAAATGGTATAACCTCTATATTCTTGTCACCTGAACTTTCTTTTTATAATGTGATATTTTGATCATTACAAGTTTCTTAGGAAAGGAACAAATTACAGCAGAAGAGACAAATCAGTAAGCTTAAGTTGGAATATTAAATAGTCCTATTATATGCATAATTCCTTGATGACTGAGCTCCCCGAGCCTTGGTTTCCAATCTGCAAAATGGTGGCAACACCTCATGAGTGTGAGGATGAAATGTGATATACCATGTGTGTAAGTGCTTTAAGCAGTGTCTGGCACACAACAAATGTCAGTTTTCTTACCTTTTCCACTGATGTTATTGTGAACACAAACTGAAAGTATTAAGTTTGGCATGAATTTTTACCGTGACAGTTTTTGATCTCACTGATTTCATATATGCATTAAACTTAGCTGCAGTTTAGAGCTAGAAGATGACTTATTAATTATTAGTCTAGTTCCTTTCCCCTTCCATTCCATTTTTTAGATAAGGAACTGGCTTAAAATTAAAATGGAACCCTGGCTGGCGTAGCTCAGTGGATTGAGCGTGGGCTGTGAACCAAAGGGTCGCAGGTTCGATTCCCAGTCAGGGCACATGCCTGGGTTGTGGGCCAGGTCCCCAGTGGGGGCCACGCAGGAGGCAACTACACACTGATGTTTCTCTCTCTTTCTCCCTCCCTTCCCCTCTCTAAAAATAAATAAATAAAATCTTAAAAAAAAAATAAAATAAAATGGAAATGATATATCTGTACTTTCACTATAATCCAGTCTTCTTCCCTCCCATTTTTGTTTGTTTTTGAAAGTGGGAAGGGAGAGAGAAAGAGGAGAGAAAGATCTGTGTGTGAGAGAGAAACATTGATTGGTTGTCTCTTGCATGCCCACAGCCAGGGATCTGGCCCCACAACCCAGGCATGTGCCCTGACCAGGAACCAAACTGGCAACCTTTTGGTTTGTAGGCCAGTGCTCAGCCCACTGTGCCACACCAGCCAGGGCTCTTCACACCCATTTAAAAAAATCTCAATCATATATCTATATTACTCCATTTAAAATTTATTTTATTTTGCCAAAAGGAACAAGATACAAATAATTTTAAATCTTACTAGTGCTTCACTGCATTCTCAAGAGATTGACTTTATTCACAAAGTTAAACAAAATGACTAGAAAGTTCAGGTTTAAATATGGCTTAAAATACTTACAAATCCCTTTTTAAGGAAAAAAAGTATCTTTCAGGAGCTTTCTCACATTTACTCCCCCCAAATTTTGTATCACAATAACAAACTGGAACAAATAATTTTATGTATGACTATCACCATTATGCTATTAAAAAGAATTACACATTCTCTTTGAGGAGCTGAACCCCTTATTTTTCTGGAAAATATTTGTATTCCTTTACAAATACGACCATATGATAAATATTACATTTTGTGGTTTTGTAAAATTAACACAGCAGTCTGAAATTTTGAGTATATTTTTTGCTTAAATGAGGATTTTTAAGCAAAGTGATGCTCCAGAAAAATCTGTTTCTTGGATTTCCTTATTTTTGCTATAAATACTTTGACATCATTTCAAATTTCAACATAAATTTACCTTATATTCATATAGTCTATAGTTAGTTTTCAAATGATTTCTCACCAAGTCCCTCCTATAAAATAGCTTTTTCGGAAGATATTTAACTTAGAGTGCATCCTGGAAAGTTTGTTTAATGAGTGGGATGTTGGAGTGTGTGTGTGTGTGTGTGTTAATTAATTAATTAATTAATTAATTAATTATTGGGGAGGGAGAGAAACGTCAATGTGTGGTTGCCCTCACATGCCCCCAACTGGGGACCTTGCCCGAAACCCAGGCACATGCTCTGACTGGGAATCAAACCAGCAATCCTTTGGTTCACAGACTGGCATTCAGTCCACTGAACCACACCAGCCAGGGCTAGAATATGTTTTTCTTAAAAATACATTATACTTTTATATGTATAGAATGCACATGTAAAATTGAAGTATTTTTTTTTATTTTATTTATTTTTAGAGAGAGGGGAAAGCAAGGAGAAAGAGAGGGAGAGAAACGTCAGTGTGTGGTTGCCTCTCGTGTGCCCCCAAATGGGGACCTGACTTGCAACTCAGGCATGTGCCCTGACTGGGAATAGAACCAGTGACCCTCTGGTTTGCAAGCTTGCGCTCAGACCACTGAGCTATACAAGACAGAGCAAATTGAAGTATTTTCTAACTTCACTGCTTTGTGAGATAAAAACATTGGGTGTTTTGCTAAATACTAATTTGGACCAGACTAACATTAAAGGGAAAAATATTAACATGCAATGCATTATATAGAAGTAAATACCTAAAAACTTACCAGTTTGGTTTTTTAAAACTTGCTTATGGTTGTGGGGGCTAAGAAAGAAATAATGTATATAAAATTCCTGGCATTATGCCATTTGAATATCTTTTCATATTATTTATTTTCAATTCATAGTAGTTTTGCTCCTTTGTTAAATAATTTTGTAAACAATAACCTAAAATAGCAGAACTGTTACATAAACTTACAGAAGAAGATCTTTAGGTGGTCTAAGTAGCATCTGCCCCTTAATTAACATTGTATCTAGCCCTGGCTGATGTAGCTTAGTGGATTGAGCATAGGCCTGCAAACCAAAGGGGTTGCCAGTTCGAATCCCAGTCACGGCACATGCCTAGGTTGCAGGCCAGGTTAGGTCCCCAGTTGGTGGGGGTACGTGAGGGGCAACCACACATTGATGATTCTCTCTCTCTTTCTCCTTCCCTTCCCCTCTCCCTCTAAAAAATAAATAAATAAAAATCTTTTTTAAAAAAACACTGTATTTAGATATAAAACTATTATGAATATCAGGGTGCTGTGAAACACATTTTAAAAATTAAATTAAAATTACTGATTATTCTTTTATAGTAAAACTATTTCCTTTATCTCCAGGAATCCATCAACAGTATCAAGTCCAGACTAAGCAAAAGTGGTCATATCCAAACTCTGCTTAGAGCATTTGAAGCTCGTGATCGAAATATACAAGAAAGCAACTTTGACAGAGTCAATTTCTGGTCTATGGTTAATTTAGCGGTTATGGTGGTGGTGTCAGCCATTCAAGTTTATATGCTGAAGAGTCTATTTGAAGATAAGAGGAAAAGCAGAACTTAAAATTCCAAATCAGAGTACCTAATATTGAAAAAGAGAGACAAAAATGCAATAAACTGTTACAGTCAAGACCATTAATAGTATTTTCCAAAATATTTTCAGTTACTACCATAAGTGTGAAACAATTATAATTTTAATGTGAAAGAAAGTCTTCACTTTTTTTCTGTGCAAGTAATCTTACTGCTCCAGTAGTACTTAAGTGTATAACAAAATTTTACAGAATATAGATATAATTGAATTAAGCCATATTAATAGTTGCATTTTCCTAAGTTTAAAAAATTTTTTACAGATGTGTCATGGGTGATTTAAATAAATGAACTTCGGGCTTAAATGCAACACCAAACAATGTTTTATAAAAATTCTCTTACCCAGAAGTTTCTTTGTAAATGTGGCAATTACAAATTAACTGTAGAAGTTTTCAATATGTTAGGTTATAAATCATCTGAGAATTACTTAATCATGGATTGAATATATCATTAGAAAGCAAAGACTTGATTTTTCTGGTTTTCTGTTTTTTACTATGCATCTCTAATGTAAGGAGAAGCATAGCTGTGAAAAACAGATTGGTGAGACTTTTATAATCAACTATATTTCAATTTAAAATACTAACAGAAAGTTTTAGTTTTATATACTTGTCTTACATTCCCAAAAGCTGATATTGTAATAATTCTTAAAAATGCTAAGTCATACTTAACTAAAATTAGGACAAACTATCTCTTTGAAGTAAAATAGCTATAGGTTGCTCAGTTTCCTTAAGGATACAGTCATTCTGTCTAGGGCACGGGTGTCAAACTCATTGTCACCAGGGGCCACATTGGCCTCATGGTTACCTTCAAAGGGCCAGATATAATTTCAACAGTTAAGGAGTAGTTACATTTATACACTCCTAAAATTACATTGAGCGCTTTGAAGGCAACCGAGAGGCTGCTGTGGTCCCCGGTGAAAATGAGTTTGACACACCTGGTCTAAGGTATGGAAATTTAAAATTCAATATGGGGGAAATAATTTTGTTTTTATTTTTTGTCAAGAGTGTTAATGTAAATTTTAACATGATTATTGAGTTGGATACATTATTACCAGCAGTTATGAAGGAAATATTGCTAAAAGAATCTGGGCCTAACATAAATAAATATCTCCTTTTCTGAGTTCTCAAAATCAGTAAAAAAGAACTAATAAAATCAGAAAGGGATTTAGGTACGTATCTCTAATCTTATTGGTTCACATAATGATCCAATCCTAATACAAATCATAATTTCCAGTTAACTAGAAGAAATATTTCCTGGCTATGAGTTTTATTTTTTTACAACTGTATTTTTTTATTCTGTTTTCAATTATCTAAGTACCATATTCAGGTATATTTTATGAAATATAAGGCCTACTGTAGTTTAGCACTGAGTATACATATTTATTACAATTTTTATTATAACTTTCATAAAATGACTTCTCTGATCATTTTACTGACATTCAAGTGAGATTGGAAACCCACAGAATCCTAAGTTTGAATATTACATGTCTTAGTAACTATGTAAATAAAGTCTGTGCCATCCTAGCTTACTGCAGTCTGTGGAGTATTACTCAGATACTAGTAATTCAGCTACATCATGAATGGAATAGAATTTTTAGGATATAGCTACTTGTAACATTGTTTATGACAAATATGATTAAAAACAATCAACTTTTAAAGTCAAGTATAGAACCCCTCTGTAGGTTAGTACTGCTGGAACTCTTAAGCAATAATTAATAGCCAGAGAGAATGATTTCATTTGTGATTTACAATCAGAGTGGTGCAAAAAGAGATTTATTTTCCTCTTTATGCTTTTGGGAGAATAGAAACTTAGATTTCCCTACTCTGTAGCTTTTGAAAAATGAGATAAATGCCATATATGATCAATTACTTTCATTGGTAAGTGCACTAAGTGTCCAGGGATCGTCCCTGTAACACTTGGAAAACAAAGACCAGTAAGGTCATTGCCTCTGAGGACCCCTCCCATACACCCTGCTGTTAACCTTATAATGGGAAGCAAACTTACAGTACTATAACTAATAAGACAGTACAGATATAAACTACTGCATCTTTTTATAAAACTGTGATTAAGAATTCTACCTCTTATGAATGACTAGTTTACTATACTGTACTCTGATTCCTTACCTAACAATTTGTTACATCATCTGCACATATTTTGACACTGATGTTAAATTAAACCTGTGGTTCAGAAACTTTTTACCATGTAACAATAGCCTTATTTGGAAAAGAGAATTTAGGGATACTGAGGACAATTTTATTTTTATAGACACAAAGGGGAGAGATTTAAGAAGCATGTTACCTGTATTAACCAAAAACAAAATTTATAAGCAAGGACTATGTCAGTATTCAATTTCAAAATTAAGATTTGTTAAAACTGAGTAAGCTATTTATAAATCAACAGCTTTTTATCATTGGTTTTTAATTAAACTTTTAAAATACTACAATATTTAACTAAGGCCTAGCATTTCACTCTGGTTTACATTTAGATCATTTATAAATAGTATGCTGCTGTTTCTTGTGAATATTGACAGAGAGAGTAAATAAGTGGTTGAACTAGCATTGAAATCACAAATTCTAATGTAATTTCATATTATGTTTATCTTTTTTTAAGCATTGTTATTATGTCTTAAAATTGACAAAGGCTGAGTACCTATAATTGTATACCTCCCCAAATGAAATTTTAACCAAAATTGATTCAGCATGTAATGGTTTTTCATCTGAAGTGTAATGCAGAGTTGTTCAAATTGCTTTTTTAGTTGTGAACAGCCATATTAAATGAGAACTGAATACTGCACTAAGTATATATAATAAAAATTAAAAATAAAAAAATCTAACTTATCTACCAGTCATTGTAAGTGCTGTCTAGTCCTTCAAGTCTTCATTGATCTCCTCTTAGCCAAGTGTGTTCTCCCTTCCATTTAAAAAGCGACAGTTCAGAAGTCCCAGTGGCCTAACAGATAAGGCATCGGCCTCCTAAAAAGCCATAGTTCACTATTGCCTTCTACCTTGCATTAGCATTCTCTTTTCATGTATAGTTATTCATCTGTTGTCCAAACATGCATTGTAACTAAAGGTGCTCAAAATACTTGTAGAGGCAAAGATCATAAGTTCTGAAAGTTAGGAATGCTAAATAAGCACCCAAGGAGCTTGCTCCACTCCTCTACCCCACCCCAGAAATTGTTTAGGTCTGGAATATGACTCCAGAATCTTAAATTAACAACACAATTTGGGGTTCAGGTGTCCGTTATCCTTGGAGTGTTAACTGGGTGATCTTGGGAATTCAAGACGCACTTGAGTCTGTTTCTTCATTTATAGAAATATTTTAAGAAAGGTCTTAAAACTCAGTTAAAATAGCGAATCACACAGTCCATTTCTTTCACACCATCTAGACAAGTCACTCCTACAAGCTAAGGCACCTTTCTGCTTCATTCTCATCACTTTCAGGTATCTGCGCTCTGGAAGGCTTGTGTCATTAGAAACTAGAGTCACTCTACATTTATTGTATGTATGTCTGGGGGAAGGGCACAGGATAAAGAATCCATACCTAAGATACTATGTGAAAGTGAGAACTTCGAAATGATGGACTCCATCCTTGAATCTGAACTAGAAAGGCAAGAAAATGCAGGGCAGGATAAAAATTTGGAGGGTTTTTTGGCCAAGGCTGGTGTGGCTCAGTGGATTGAGTGTTGGCTTGTGAATCAAGTGATCACCCGTTTGATTCCTAGTTGGGGCACACACCTGGGATGCAGGCCAGGTCCCCAGTAGAGTGTGTGAGAGACTACTGCACATTGATGGTTCCCTCTCCCTTCCCCGCCTCTAAAAATAAAAAAAATTTTTTTTAAATTGGGGGTTTTTAATTACCTTGAGTCAACAGCAAGATGAACAATGACAATCAGTTAACTAACATTAAAATGAGCTCCTATAGAGAGAGAGAGAGAGAGAGAGACTACTTCCCCATCCTGGAAGTTTTCAAGTGGCAATAATGATCAGATGTTATTAAAAGGGATTATTTCTACGTCTGATATCAAGTGGGAGGATGGACTAATTATCCTATTCTTTCTACCCTTATTTCGTATCTAAAAAAACTAGTATTGGGTTAGTCAAAAAGTCTGTATGGTTTTTTCATAAAAGACACATTTTTCATTTTCACCAATAACTTCACTGATTTAGATATTTTGATCATGTTGGCTATCGCCCACATGGTATAATGTTGATTCTTCTCAATGTCTTGATTTGATCGCTATCAACTTCAAATGGTCTACCCAACCTTGGAGCATGGTCCAGCAAGGAATCTCCAGCACAAAACTTCACAAATCACTTTTGACACATTTTGATCAGTTGCAGCACCTTCTCCATACATTGCACAAATCTTTTTTTGTGTTTTCAGTTGAATTTTTACTTTTCTTGAAATAAAGCATAAAATGCTGAAAATGTTGCGTATTTTCTTCCATCTTCAATATTAAAATGGCCACACAAAAATTCACCAATTTTGATAAGTTTTTCAGTGCAGGCTGACATGACAGCTGTCACAGTACAATCTAACAAGATTGTTTCAAACAAAGTTGAAGACAACTAAATGCTACTAAAGCCATCTTAAGGGTGGGGGGAGAACAAACTTTTTGGCCAACCCAATAATACCATATGTAGGAAAAAGCTTAAAGAGATGCCACAGCTTCAAGATACATTTTAGAATTGTATTTTGCTAGATTCTTGCTTCACACTAAAAAACAAATTGGAAATGAAAAACAATACCATTTATAATCACTTCTAAGAAAATGACATGCTGGTGTAAATCTAACAAAACGTACAGTATCTGTATGCTGAAAATTATCAAAGAATGGTCAAAGACCTAAATAAATGGAGAAAAATGCCATGTTCATGGATTGGAAGTCTCAACATAGTAAAAAGTTCAATTCTTCCTAAATTAATCTATAAATTTAACATATTCCTATCAAAATCCAGGAAGGTTTGTTTTTGTAGACATTCTAAAACATATGGAAAGACAGAAGACAAAGAACGGGAGGTAAATGCAGACAACTACCTGAACAACAATAAGATAATTTTTTTAAAAAGGCTAAGAACAGCTAAGACAACTTTGGAAAAGAATAAAGACTGCCTAAGTTGAGGTTTACTGTTCAGCTACAATAATCAACACGGTGATTCTGGTGGCGGAAAAGACACATAGGTGATGGAACAAATTCCAGAAACACCAAAACAAGTCCAACTGATTTTTGACAAAGGTGCAAAAGCAATTCAATTAGGGAAAAGACAGCCTTTTAAAGAAATAGTGCTGAAGCAATTGGGACAAACATAGGCAAAAACATGAACTTAAATGTAAAAAAAAAAAAAAACACCTATAAAGCATTTCAAAAAAAGAAGTAAGGAAATCTTAAGGACTCATGGGTAGACAGTTTTTACACTTGATACTAAATGCTTGACCCATGGAAGGAAAAAACGATGAACTGGACCTCACCAAAAGTAAAAACTTCTGCTGTATTAAAGACCTTGTTAAGGGGATGAAAAATAAAGCTACAGATGGGGAAAAATATATGAAAACCACATATCAGATAAAAGACAAATACATAGAAGAATTCTCAAAGTTCAATAGTAAAAAATAAAATCAATTAGAAAATGGGCAAACTGAACAGACATTTCACTTAAGATATGTAGATGGCAAATAAGCATGTAAAAGATTGTTCAATATCATTAGCCATTAGGGAAATTTGAGTTAAAACCACAGTGAGATTATCACAACCCACCTACCTGAGGGGCTGAAATAAAAACGCAACACCTGATGCTAGGATGCAAGAAAAATTGGGTCACTCATACATTGCTAGTAGAGCATAAAATGGGAATCAGTCTGGAAAATATCTGGCAGTTTCTTATAAAGTTAAACATGAACTTACCATGCAACCCAGCATTTTTACTGTTGGACACTTATCCCTGAGAAATGAAAAGATGTTCAGATAAAGTTCTGTACATGTTATGTAAGCAGCTTCACTTGTAACAGTCCAAAACTGTAGATAACACAGATGTCCTTGAAAGAGTGAATGGTTAAACTTTGGTACATCCACACCATGAAATAATATGCAGCAATAAAAAAGGAACAAATTATTGATACATGCAACAATTTGGATGGACCTCAAGAGAAGTAGGTTAGTGGTGGGGGGAAGCAATCTTAAAAGATTATACACTGTATGATTCCTTTTATGTAACATTCTTGAAATAACAAAATTACAGAAATGGAAAGCAGGTTAGTGGTCCTGAAGTGTTAGGAACAGAGGGAAGAAAGAATGTGAATGGAGGGAAGAAAGGAAATGTGGCTATAAAGGCAGTTTTGTGGTAGAATAATTCTGTCTTAATTGCGGTTATGTAAGTATACAGGTGATAAAATTACATACACAAATGAATGCTTGTAAAATTGGTGAAATCTGAATAAACTCTGAATTATACTGATGACAATTTTCTGGACTTGATATTGTACTATATGCAAAATGTTGCCCTGGCTGGTGTAGCTCAGTGGATTGAGCACGGGCTGCAAACCAAAGGGTCGCCACTTCCATTCCCAGTCAGGGCACATGCTTGGGTTGCAGACCAGGTCCCCAGTAGGGGGTGCATGAGAGGCAACCACACATTGATATTTCTCTCCCTTTCTCCTTCCCCTCTTTCCAAAAATAAAAGGAAGGAAGGAAGGAAGGAAGGAAGGAAGGAAGGAAGGAAGGAAGGAAGGAAGGAAGGAAGGAAGGAAGGAAGGAAGGAAGGAAGGAAGGAAGGAAAGGAGGGAGGGAGGAAAATTTAAGCATTGCTATGTCCAGGCCGTTGAGAACAGAAAAGCAAAGAATCTACCCTTAAAGAATTGACAGTATAACTAGGGAGAGACTAATATTTAGGAATTATCAACTACTAATTTTTCCCACTCAGCTTTCTCATTCATTGCTCCAAGAAGTTTGATGAAATCCCTCAAATTTAGGTTGTGCCCCTATCATGTGCTCCATCTATACTTTGCTTTCAGGGCACTGATCATATCATATCGTATTTAATGTATATAAATCCTTTACTAACTCTAAACAAAGTATCTGAAGGTAGAGAACACAGACATGTTCAATCCATCGCACCCAGTGGTTAGGCCACAGTATTTGCTGGGCAGAGGTCAGGCACACTGCGTATTATTATTAAGTAAAAAGTAAGACTTACACAGCATTTGCTTTTGGATTGTAGATCTGAGAGGATTTTCAGAATATTTTATATTTTTATGTTGCCTGAATTTTTTCACTGAGAAATATTTGTATATCATACTTAGGAAACAGTAAAGCTTTTTAATTTGCGGGGGGCGGGGGGGACAACAGTTGCTATAAAACTTCCTCCTGTTTTTCTCAACTACTTCCTCCATTCTTCCCTATCATTGCCCCTTTCTTACACACCGCACCTTCATTCTCTTGGAACTGCTTAACCAAGTCTTTTTGTTGCCAGCTAAGATACAATTTAAGCTTAAGAAAAAAAACAATACTTTAAGAACAAATTAGCATTACTTCCTTCTAAGTCAAGTTTAACTGAGTAACGGAGTATTTTTCATCCCAGATGTGAATAATTTCTATTGCAAGAAAATCCAGAATTAGAAACTATTGCAGTTGCCTTAGGAAGGGGATAAATTAATTGGTGAGTGTAATAGTAATTTTCCAAGGTTTCCCTATTATTGGATTACAGCAAATATTTCGTATTTTTCTAACCTTAAGTTATATTTTTCAATACAAAAGATGAAGTAGTGTAACAGTGTAATTTTTAAAAGGTCAATTTCATCCCTGGCCAGGTAGCTTGGTTGGTTACAGCATCATCCCAGTGCACCAAGGTTGCAGGTTCGATCCCGTCAGGGCACATACAAGAATCAACCAGTGAATGCATACATAAGTGGAACAACAAATTGATGTTTCTCTCTCTCTCATTCTAAAATCGATGAATTAAAATTTTTTTAAAAAAGGTCAATTTCACTAACTTGAAACATTTTAAAGCTGCTTTCCAGTGTTAGCCAAGAAAACCATTTGACATTTTTACTCACCACTCTGTATATCTTATATTTTATGTATTACTGTGCATTTTCCTTCCAGGACAAAATCTTTTCCTCACTCATTTAAAAACTTACATTATTTGTACATTAGTTTGCTTCAATTTTTTTTCACAAAAGATTTTTTGGTTTGATTCTTATTACAACCTGCTTTTTATACAACACCACTTTTAAATACAGCATGGGCTTTTGAATCCCTAACAGATTATCCACCTAGAAAACCCCGCAGAGTATACTCTTGGAAACACTTCCAAGTGCTTTTGCCTCAGGATAAGCTTTTACATAAAACAACACAATGGTTTCTCACTACAAATATAGGTAACTAATGCTTAAAAAAACAAGTAATTTTCCAGTTCAGCTAATAATCTTAAATCTTCTCTAAGTTATTATTCCAATATTATGGTAGCAGGCAAGAAAGAAAAATTCAGTTTTACAGAAAATTTTCTACATACCTGCCACAGTACAACCATAAAGAAACTGAGTCTTTGCTCAAAGAATGATTAACGGGTAAGTTTTTAATTACAGAATGCAGAAACTTCTGGGAAGTACCTGACAGAAGCAACAGCTACTAATGTGTGTTGCTTCACAGTCAAATCCTATTCCACATCTTACTTCTTTCACTACTTTCCAGCATGTGTTATTCCTTCCTCTGTTCCTTCCTGTCCTCTGAACTCCTCCTCTTCTGTTTCCTCTGTGTAATGACATCACTAGCCTCCCAGGAGCTCAAAAAATTTAAAGACCTCTTACCTACTCAGTCCTTTCCCAAAATCTCTCGTATGTATTCTTAACATTCCTACTGCTTCTACCACCTCAGCTCTGCCTAGATTTAGATGAGCCCTTCCTGGCTTTGCACCTCACATCACTTCCCTCTAAATCATCTTATACACACACTGGTGCCAAATTAACTTAAAAAAAAAAAAAAAAACACCTTAGCGTAGAAGTCCTATCAGAAACCAAACCATTCCAGCCTCAGGTATGCTACACACTACCCAAACTCAACTGTTCTTTTCTGCGTGCGGACTTAATAATTTTGCTTACTCTTCCTGCACTTGATTGTTTCAACATGTTCCCTTCTCTACAGGTCCGTAACCTTCATTCTCGTTTACCTTCACAAAGTCTTCCATAATCCCGTATTTTGCCGTGTATGACATGCTCCCATGTATGCTGTGCACCCACATTTCTGGCCCAAACTTTCAGGAGAAAGAATCTCTCGTTTTAATTTTTTAATTCAATTACTGATATTTAGATACTTGTTTTTTGTATTATAAAGGAATTTTAGCAATTATTTTTGAACATATTATGGTACAAGAAATTTTATGTAACAAATAATTACAAAACACAAGAACAGATACAAGGTATTTCAGGAACTACCCATCTGTAATGTGCACTCTTATGTTTCCCTCAAAAACCTGGGCAAAATGTGCACATTATACATGGCAAAATACAGCAATTCATTTTCCCCAAATGTATTCTATAGCTGGGCCCCATGCAGAAGTAATCTCTCCTTTCCTTTACATCCTCTTGCCACCGTGGCCCTTCTAAACAGCTAACCATATATTGTAACCTTCCCAGCTGAGAACACAAAGGGAGGTAATCACGCCTATTTCACGTTTTCTTCCTAGGAGTGTCTTGGAAAACAATAGGCCTTCACATACTAAGTGAGATGTTACTTCTCAGCTGCAGGCCTATTCTTACCCTGCTCCCTCATTTTGCTCATTTTGAGCCAAGATTTTCTCTCCCCTCAAGGGACAACCTAGCAAATAATTCATTCCAAATTAATTTATCACTTCTCCAGGGATATGCCACATATTTGAATACCTTTAGTCATATACTGTCTTCAAATATTGTTTAATTCTCATGTCCTAACTCCCCAAGATGATACAATTCCCTAAACTATATCCCTTTAATTGTCCTTCCTCCCAAAAGTCCATTTCTTTCACTTATAGTTTCTTAGTCTACCCCATCTTTGCCAGCCAAAATTCTGTCAGCCTTCAAATCCAAATCCAAGTAAGATTCCCTTTAGTTTCCTAACGCATCCTAGGTTTATTCTCTGTTCCTGTGGAAACTTGTCCCAATATTCCATAGCACTTACCACATTTCAGCTCAAATTTAGTTATATTTATTCCTATCCTCCATAATTTAGAATGTCAGAGCAAGGCTCCTAACATTTCATTTCTCTTTTCACAGCAACTCACAGGTATTTGAAGCAGATTGCTGCGTTATTTTACACTTTTATTGTATTTTTCCCCATTACCATTTAGGCCCTGATATCCCTCTCCCCCCAGCAATCGCCACACTGTTGTCCATGAGTCCCTTTCCCTTTTTGCTCAACCCCTCCCCCTCTAAACTCCCCTCCTCCCCCATCATCCTGCTCTCCATCTATAACACAAAATGGCTTTTAAAAATGTTTTCAGAAACTGAAGCATACCAAAAACCCTGTAATAATACTAAAGTGGATTAAATTGTGCCCCCCTCCTCCAAAGATATTCCCAAGTCTTAACTCCAAGAACCTGTAAATGTGACCTTATGGGAAACAGGATCTTTGCAGATGTGATTAAATTAAGACAGTTAAGACCTTGAGACAAGATCATCCTGGACTTAGGGTGGTATCCTTAAGGCAGGAAGGAGAGAGGGATTCGTAACAGATGCTGTGTAAATTGGAGGCGGAAGATGCAGTAATGCTAGTCTGCAGCTAAGGAACACCAAGGATTGCTGGCTGCTACCAGAAGCTAAAACAGAAGCTTGGAATGGCTTCTCTCTCAGAGCCTCCAGAAGTAACCAACCATGCCATCGCTCTGATCTCATACTTCCAGCCTCTAGAACTATGAGATGAATTGCTGTTGTTTCATGGTATAAAGTATGTGGTCATTTCTTATGGTAGTCCTAGGCAATAATACATATACTTCAATAGTATACCTTTTTAAACATTGAGAAAAATAAACTCTTTACCTACAAAAATAAGGTTAATAAACAGATTTTTAAAATTAAAACCATATTTTACCTAAACTTATATAAAATGGATTTGTCTATAAATAAGCAGCGGCTTTATGTTACACTGAATTCAGTAAAACCTCTAAATATGGAATGTATTAAGTCTTAAAAGATGTAAAACCAAAGTTATACTCATATATACTATAATTTTAAAAATTCATACTACTTCTAAAGAAAATAATCCTGGTGAATAGATGAAATTCTATTTTATTGGTATTTTCACTACAATATAAGTCTTTCTTTTTAAAATCCAGACCTGAGGATACATGTATTGATTTTTAGAGAGGAAGGGGAAGAGAGACAATGGCAGGGAGGGAAGGGGAGAGACAGGAAGCGAGGGGGCAAGAGAGAAACATCGATTGGTTGCCTCCTGTACACACCCCAACTGGGGATCAAACCAGCAACCCTTTGGTGTACAGGATGACACTCCAACCACCTGAGCCACCCAGCCAGGGATACAATATAAATCTTATATGTTGTTCTTAATGGAGGTCATATGATCGATGTACTTTGATACTAGGTATGAGTCGGTATTTTGCTTATTCTGTATGAAAGATTTAATCCAGTGCTCCCCTTTCATCCTCACGCCATGTTTCTAAGTTATCCAACTTTTGCTTTTTTAAGTCACAGTATGCTTGGGGAATACAAAATAATTTAAAGGAGCCTAAATGAATAATAAAGTGCTCCAATTCCAGCCCTGGCTGAGTAGCTCAGATGGTTAGAGTGTCATCCCAATGTGCCAAGGTGGAGGGTTCGATCTCCAGTCATAGCTCATACAAGAATCAACCAATGAGAACCTAAAAAACAAAAAGCAAAAAACAAAAGAAAACAAAAAAGCAAAGTAAGCAAACTACTAGAAAAAGAACAGAATCACAGAAGTGGAGGTCACATGGAGGATTATCAGTGGGGTAGTGGGAGGGAGAGGGAAAAGAACAGAGAATAAGTAGCATAAACGGTAGGTAGAAAATAGGGGGAGCTTAAGAATAGTCTAGGAAATGTGGAAGCCAAAAAACTTATATGTACGACCCATGGACATGAGCTGAAGAGGGGGAATGTGGGTGGGAGGGGGTGTGCAGGGTGGAGGGGAATAAAGGCAGGGAAATGGGACAACTGTAATAGTGTAATCAATAAAATGCACTTAAAAAACACACAAAAAAATCACCCTATATTGCATGCAGGAAACTATTTGAAATAACTCGATTGATTTTATTAGTTTAAGACATGCTTTACAAAGAAAAGAAAGAATTCCCATAACAGAAAGGGGGCTTGCCCTGACTGGCGTGGCTCTGTTGTTTGGAGTGTTGTGGCACAGAAGGAAAGGTTGCCAGTCCTGTTCCTGGTCAGGGCACATGCCTGGGTTTTGGGTTTGGTTCCCAAGTGTGGCGCATATGAGAGGCAACTGATTGATGGTTCCCTCGCACATCTATGTTTCTCTCCTTCTGTTCCCCTCTCTCTAAAAGTAAATAATAAATAAAAACCTTTTTTTTGTTTTTAAAGAAGGAAGAATGTCCATGCAAACAAGCAGGCGAACACTACAGGTGTATACACTCCCTACAAGCATTCTCCATAAATAAACATTTGAAACAAACCCCCAAAAAAAGAAAAGAAAAAGAATCAACCAATGAATGCACAAGAGTGGAACAACAAATGGACTTTCTCTGTCTTTCTGAAATCAATTGTTTTAAGAGGTTTTTAATATTTATTTATTTATTTATTTGTCTTTAGAGGGGAAGGGTAGGAGAGAGGGAGAAGGAGGGAAATATCAATGTATGGTTGCCTCTTATGTGTCCCATGCTGGGAACTGGCCTGCAACCCAGGCATGTGCCCTGACTGGGAATCGAACCTCGATCCTTTGGTTCACAGGCCCGCGCTCAATCCACTGAGCTACACCAGCCAGGGCTTGAAATCAATTTTTTAAAAAAGCCCTTCAATTCCAAATATAATAGAAATGATTGGGTATTTTGCTGAGTTTGCTTATCTATAACACTGATATCTTCTTCAATTGGCAAATAAAATTTGATTGTAACATGGCTGCCAACATACATATTTTGTCTAAAAAGAGCACAAAAATAAATTATATTTTCAAGTACAAGTGTTTATATTAAGTACTACTTTGTAATAAAAGTACAAATTTAGTTTTCAAATATTTTCAAAGTTTTGAAAATTATTTCAAAGTAATTTCAAAAAATACAAGCTTGGCCCTACTGACACGTTTTAAATTATACCTTCCGTATACATGCAGTAACCAGTACAGGTAACTTAATTTTACTCATTTCCCTGACTTGCTTAACCAAGAGCAAACATTAGTACATGAATTTGGTAAAACTATTTTCTTAGGAATTAGGATCATCTGAAATTTGACATTTTAAACTTACTTGCAGTTCACTCAGTTTCAGCACTTAGAAAGTACTGAAGTTAAATTACTATTATTAGTTCTAAAGTTCACTTTAAGCTATATGGTCCTGGGAATTAGCACTGAATTATTGCTCTGATGGACATATCATCCCCCTCTCTATTCCTTTACACTACTTGTCTATTAATAATTTTTTATATTTCCATTACATTTGACATACATATTATACTGTTTCAGGGGCACACACCAGTGACCAGACACATGACCCATCAAGTACTCACCCTGATAAATCCCACCCCCATCTGACACCACACACAGTAACCACAATACCATTGACTGTATTCCCTGTACTGTGCTCCACATCCCCAGGACCATTCCGTTAACAAACAGTATGTACTTTTGTTATTTTTTAATCCCTTCACCTTTTCCCCCCTCCCCACTGGCAACCATCAAAGTGTTCCCTGTATCTGTGAGTCTCTTTCTGTTCTGCTTCTTAGTTTGTTTTTTAGATTCAATTGTTGATAGACCTTCAGGCTATTTTTTGACTATTAAATATATGCATGTAATAAAAGCATGTCAGTATGCTATTACCTAAAGTTATATTATTCTTATATTACAAGTCCATGATAGACAACATGCACCTGAGACTGAGGTGAGCCAATAGGCCTCTCCTATCAAAACTCCAGCAAGCTTCATTTCCTAAAACTTCCGTCTCTTCAGGGAAAAGTTCAACTTCAGGGATATTTAAGCAAGCTTTACACATTCTCAAAGGAGACAGAAATTCTCACAAAATCTGGTTTTTGCCTCAAATTCTTCATAGGAAAATTTTCTCACATTCCACTAATTCTATATGGGAAAAATTTCCTTACAGTGGAATATGAAGTCAATTAATTTAAACACTGATTATAATCCTTTACTAAGTATACAAAGGTCTGTCCAGAAAAAGTCCAGCTATTGTTAATATAATGAAAATAGTGTGTGCGACATCGATGCAACCTGGCAGCCAAAGAGAGTGGACTGAAACACACATGCTTGAACAATGAATTCACGGTACTGGTCAGTGGGGACGGTAGACGCTATTGAGGGAGCATGTGTACTGTGTGTCAGTTACATTCAATATGACTGAGGAGAGCAATGAACCTGCATCAAACCTTGTATTAGGCTTAAATATTCCTCCACAAAAACTATTAGAATGATTCAGAAGGCCAAAGCTATGGACAACTGGTGATTGGCAGGTTTATCACTGAAAATGCACCTGCTCATGCATCATGTCTCATGCAATTTTGGGGGGAAACATCAAGTCACCCAGGTGACTCAGGCCCCCAACAACCCAGATTTGGTGCCCAGCGACTTCTGGGTTTTCCAAAAACTAAAATCACCTTTGAAAAGGAAGAGATTTCAGGCTGTTTATGAGACTCAGGAAAACACAGTGGGGCAGCTGATGGCGATTGGGAAAACTACGTGAACCTTCACTATGTGAAGTCCCAAGCTGCCTACTTTGAGGGAGACTGAGGCATTATTGTCCTGTGAACAATGTTTATTGTATCTTCAATAAATGTCTTTTGTTTTTATTTATATTTTTAGATGACGAGAAAGATTGATGTGTGAGAGATACATCAATTGGTTGCTTCTCACAAGCCCCCAACTGGGGACCTACCACACAACCCAGGCATGTGCCCTGACTGGTACTCAAACTGGGGACCTTTCGGTTGGCAGGCCAGCACTAAATCCACTGAGCCACACCAGCCAGGGCAATGTCTCTATGTTGCAAATTACATGGCTGGATACCTTCTGAACAGACCTTATATATTAATACTGCTATTAACACCTCACTTCAATTTACAACTTCATTTTGTATATCATCCACTGTAATTTTTAAAAATTGTAATGTATCTAAGATTACATATGCAAGTTACCAATTTACATAAATAGCAATGTACCGAATATTTAACGATTAAAAAATATTTCTCCAGAAGCAAAGCATTTGAAAAACATTTTATTGATTATGCTATTACTCTTGTCCCGTTTTTTAGTCCTCTACATCACCCTCTGCCCAGAAGCCCTTTTCCCTCCAGCACTAGCCCCCTCCCCGAACTTAGTTCATGTCCATGGGTCATACATACAAAGTTCTTTGGCTTCTCCATTTCCTATATTATTCTTATCTCCCCCTATTTTGTACCTACCAATTATGCTTCTTATTCCCTGTACCTTTTCCTCCATTATCCCTCCTCCTCCTCACTGGTAACCCTCCATGTGATCTCCATTTCTGTGATTCTGTTCCACTTCTACCTGTTTGCTCAGTTTTTATTTTTAGGTTCACTTGTTGATAGTTCTGAGTTTGTTGATGTTTACTGTTCATAGTTGTGATTTTCTTCTTTTTCTTACATAAACATTTCATATACTAAGGGCTTGGTGATGATGAACTCCTTTACCTTATCTGGGAAGCACTTTATCTGCCATTCCATTCTAAATGATAGCTTTGCTGGATAGAGCAATCTTGGATGTAGGTCCTTGCCTTTCATGACTTGGAATACTTCTTTCCAGCCCCTTCTTGCCTGCAAGGTTTCTTTTGAGAAATCAGCTGCTAGCCTTATGGGAACATCCTTGTCTTTTCTCTTGCTGCTTTTAAGATTCTCTAATTTTTAAGCTTGGGTAACTTTATTATGTCTTGGTGTAATCCTCTTTGGGTCCAACTTATTTGGGACTCTTGGACTTCCTAGACTTCTAAGTCTATTTCCTTTGCCAGACTGGGGAAATTCTCATTCATTTTTTCAAGTAAGTTTTCGATTTCTTGCTCTTCCTCTTCTCCTTCTGGCACCCCTATAATTCACACATTGGAAAGTATAAAGTTGTCTCAGAGGTTCCTAAGCCTCTCCTCATTTTTTGAATTCTTGTTTCTTCCTTCTGGTCCAAATTGTTGATTTGAGCACCAGTTTCCTTCCTGTCACTGCTGGTTCCCTGTACATTTTCCTTTACTTCACTTTGGGTAGCCTACCTATACTTCTTCCTCTAATTTTTGACCACAGTGAACCGTTTCTGTGAGCGTCCTGATTACCAGTGTTTTGAACTCTGCATCTGATAGGTTGGCTATCTCTTCATAGCTTAGTTCTATTTTTGGAATTTTGAGCTGTTCTTTCATTTGGGCCATATTTCTTTGTCTCAGGCACCTGTTACAAGTAAGGGGTAAAGCCTTAGATATTTGCCAGGGCAGGGCAACACTTTGCTGCATTGTGGTGCTCTAAGTGGTGGAGGATTCAGAGGGAACAATGCTGCTTGCTTGGCTCTCACCCCGCTTTCAGTCACTTCTGCTTCCCACAAGCAAATTGTGCCCTTCCAGTTTCTGCCCTGGTACCGATTCCCAGGTGGGTGGGTTCTAAGACCCGATGGGCCTCTCCAGTGGATTCTCCTGATACCAGCAGTTTATCCTGCCACCATAACCCCCACAGATTTTTAGTTAAGAGGTTTTGAGGCTCCCCCCACCCTCCCATGCTGGAATGCTGGATTGAGTGGTCTGTCTCACTTCCCAGTTGTTCCTCCTGGTTTATCTTCACATGAATATGGGACTGCCTAGTCCACCAGCCGCTGCCTTGCTACACATCCTCCCCACCCCAGCTGCTCAGTTCCGCAACCTCCTCCCAGTCTGGATGAGTGTTTCTTTTTTAACTCCTTTGTTGTCAAGTCTTCCATACAGTTCAATTTTCTGGAAGTTCTTGTTGTTTTTTGTTTTTAAATTGGTCATTATCCATCTTTTGGTTGTGTGAGGAAGCAAAGCATAACTACCTAAGCCTCTATCTTCAAGAAACTTAATTTCTTTTATGCAAATTTTTTGTGAGCTTATATTTAACTTCTGATTGATATAATAAACTACTTTTAACCACCTGCTAGACATCCATTCAGATATTGTCAACATTTTTTCTTCTCAGCATTTGACTTAATTGATGATGGGCTGAATACCCTTGGTTGAATACAAAACAAAATATGAACTAGTTTTATTGAATTCTCCAAGCCCAGGTCACAAACAAAAAGCAGTGAGGATTGAACATAAGCATCTACAAGGGAGTCAACAAAGGACAATAGGCACATACAGACCCACCCTTGACTATATGACCTGAAGACTGAACCATCCCAGAACATAGCTCTCCATCCGCTAGTTTCATAGCACTGACATTGCACACACTGTGTGTATGTTCCATGAATTCAATGTCAGTGCTGCTCTTGTGATACTCAAGAAAACTCAATGACACCACCAAACCAGTATTGTAAGCAATGTTAAAAAAACTTCTTTAAGAATAAAAGACCAAGGACTTCCCGCCGAGATGGAGGCGTAGGTGGACACACTGTGCCTCCTCTCACAACCAAAATTAAGGACAACAAATATTTAGAAACAAGAAAACAACCAAAACTGATAGAAAATTGAACCTTACAGAAGTCCAACAACCATTCATCCAGACCGGTAAGAGGTGGAGTTGCAGCAGGAAAAAGTGGAGGTGCGGACCTGGGCACGCAGGCAGCAGCAGCTTGCAGTTCCCAGGTGTGCAGGCGGTGGCTAGCAGACCCCAGGTGCACAAGCAGCGGCTAGCGGACCCCGGACAAGGCATGGCAACTGTGCAGACCCAGTGAGGCCACGCAAGGCAGCTGACTGACCAGGTGGTCCCACATTCACACACAGATAATCCAGGCGAGGGGGAAGCGGTGGGACTGGAATCCAAGACAGAACGGAGCAAGCACTATTGCTCTCTCTCAGACCCCGCCCCACATACTGCGTCACAACTCAGTGACTGGGTTGTCCAGCCTTGGGGAACACCTAAGGCTCCACCCCTCACTACCTAACAGCCACAACCAGACCAAAAACAAACAAATAAACAAACAAACAAAAATCCACCAAAAATGGCTCAAACCAGAGAACAAATCAAAGCTCCAAAACCAATTCCTCTAAGCAACAAAGAGATAGACAACCTATCGGATGCACAGTTCAAAGCACTGGTGATCAGGATGATCACAGAACTGGTTGATTTTGCTCACAAATTAGATGAAAAAATGCAGGCAACAATACGTGAAATGAAGGAAGACACATGGGGAACCAATAGAGATGGAAGGAAAACTGGAACTCAAATCAACAGAGTGGACCAGAAGGAAGAAACAAACAACCAAACAGAAAACAAGAAGAAACAAGAATTCAAAAAAATGAGGAGAGGCTTAGGAACCTCTGGGACATCTTTAAACATCCCAACATCCAAATTATAGAGGTACCAGAAAGGGAAGAACAAGAGCAACAATTGGAAAAGTTACCTGAACAAATAATAAAAGGAGAACTTCCCCAATATGGCAAAGGAAATAGACTTCCAGGAAGTCCAGGATGCTCAGAGAGTCCCAAAGAAGTTGGACCCAAGGAGGAACACACCAAGGCACATCATAATTACATTAGCCAAGATTCAAATGAAGAGAATTTTAGAAGCAGCAAGGGATTAGGGGACAGTCACCTACAAAGGAGTTCCCATCAGACTGTCAGCTGATTTCTCAAGAGACCTTCCAGGCAAGAAGGGGCTGGAAAGAAGTATCTGAAGTTTTGAAAGTCAAGGACCTACATCCAAAATTGCTCTATCCAGGAAAGCTGTCATTTAGAATGGAAGGGAAGATAAAGTGCTTCTCAGATAAGGTCAAGTTCAAGGAGTTCATTATCACCAAGCCCTTATTATAGGAAATGTTAAAGGGACTTATCTAAGAAAAAGAAGATAAAAATATGACAGAAAAAAGACAGCAAACTCACAGGTATTAACCACCACACCTAAAACAAAAGCAAACTTAGCAAACAGCTAGAACAGGAACAGAAACACAGAAATGGAGGTCACATGGAGGGTTAGCAACAGGGGAATGGGAGGAGAAAAGGGGGTAAAAGGTACAGAGAATAAGTAGCATAGACAGTAGGTAGAAAATAGACAGGGTAAGGTCAAGAATAGTATGGGAAGTGTAGAAGCTAAAGAACTTATGACACATGGACATGAACTACAGGGGGGAATGTGGGTGGGAGGGGGTGGAGGGGAATGAAGGGGGATAATGGGACAACTGTGATAGCGTAATCAATAAAATAAAATTAAAAAAAATAATAAAAGAAAACAAGACCCTTGCATATGAAGTCTACAAGAAATTCATTTCAGATCAAAAGACATACACAGGCTAAAAGTAAATGAATGGAAAAAGATATTTCATGAAAATGGAAATGAAGAAGAAAGTTGGGTAGCAATATTTATACCAGATGAAATGGACTTAAAAAACAAAGGCTACATCAAGACACAAAGAAGGACCCAGCAATTCCACTTTTAGATTTCATCTGAAGAAACCCAAAACCCTAATTCAGAAATACATATGCATCCATATGTTTACTGCAGCAATACTTACCATAGGCAAGATATGGAAGCAACCTAAGTGGCTATCAATAGATGAATGGATGAAGAAGTGGTACATATATACAATGGAGTATTAGTCATAAGAATGAAAATTTGTCATCTGCAACAACATATGGACCTACAGGATATTATGCTAAATAAGTCAGACAGAGAAAAGAAAAATACTGTATTATTTTACTTATATGTAGAATCTAAAAATAAAGCAGAAAGAAACTCAGAACATTTTGATGGTTACCAGATGGGAGGAGGGTAGAGGGGATGTGAAAAGGGGGAAGGGATTAAGAAGTACAAATTAGTAGTTACACAATAGTCATAGGGATGTAAAGTATTAACACAAGGAATATAATAAATAATATAATGCCCTGACTGGTATGGCTCAGTGGGTTGGGTGTCATCCCACAGCATGAAAGCACATCAGTTCGATTTCCAGTCAGGGCAGATGCCTGGGTTGTGCATCAGGTACCCAGTTGGGAGTGTGTGAGAGCCAACCAGTCAATGTTTCTCTCACACCCATGTTTCTCTCCCTTTCTCTCTCCCTCCCCCTAGCTCTAAAAATAAATAAAATCTTTAAAAAAATGATAACAATATTGTAATAATTATACATGGTGTCAGATGGGTACTAGATTTATCAGGGTAATGATGTCATAAATCATTTTGTGACTTCCGGCCAAGATGGAGGCGTAGGCGGACACACTGTGCCTCCTCTCACAACCAAAATTAAGGACAACAAATATTTAGAAACAAGAAAACAACCAGAACTTATAGAAAACTGAACTATACGGAAGTCCACCAACCATTCATCCAGACTGGTAGGAGGGGCGGAGTCGTGGCGGGAGAAGGTGGAGGTGCAGACCCGGGAGCGCAAGCAGCAGTGGCTGGCAGTTCCCCGGTGCACAGGCGGCAGCTGGCGGTCCCCGGGCCCACAGGCAGCAGCTGGTGGACCCCGGGCACAGGGGGACAACTGTGCAGACCCAGTGAGGCCGCACAGGGCGGCTGGCTGACCGGGTGGTCCCACAGACGGTCCAGGCGGAGGGGAAGTGGCGGAAGGGACTGAATCCAGGAGAGAGCGGAGCAGGCGCCATTGTTCCCTCTCAGACCCCGCCCCCACATACAGCGTCACAACCCAGCGACTGGGCTGCCCCGCCCTGAGGAACACCTGAGGCTCCACCCCTCACTACATAATAGCCTCGACCAGACTAAAACCAAAACAAAACAAAACAAAAACAAAAACAAAAAAAACACCAAAAATGGCTCAAACCGGAGAACCAATCAAAGCCTCAGAGCCAATTCCTCTAAGCAGTGAAGAGACAGCCAACCTATCAGATGCACAGTTCAAAGCACTGGTCATCAAAATGCTCACAGAATTGGTTGATTTTGCTCACAAACTAGATGAAAAAATGCAGGCTACAATACGTGAAATGAAGGAAGATGCATGGGGAACTGATAGAGATGGAAGGAAAACTGGGACTCAAATCAATGGAGTGGACCAGAAGGAAGAAACTAACAACCAAACAGAAAACGAGGAAGAAACAAGAATTCAAAAAAATGAGGAGAGGCTTAGGAATCTCCGGGACATTGTTAAACGTCCCAACATCCGAATTATAGGGGTCCCAGAAGGGGAAGAAGAAGAGCAACAAGTGGAAAACTTATTTCAACAAATAATAAAGGAGAACTTCCCCAATGTGGCAAAGGAAATAGACTACCAGGATGTCCAGGAAGCTCAGAGAGTCCCAAAGAAGTTGGACCCAAGGAGGAACACACCAAGGCACATCGTAATTACATTAGCCAAGATTAAAATGAAGTAGAGAATTCTAGAAGCAGCAAGGGATTAGGGGACAGTCACCTACAAAGGAGTTCCCATCAGACTGTCAGCTGACTTCTCAAAAGAGACCTTTCGGGCAAGAAGGGGCTGGAAAGAAGTATTCCAAGTCATGAAAGTCAAGGACCTACAACCAAGATTGCTCTACCGAGCAAAGCTGTCATTTAGAATGGAAGGGAAGATAAAGTGCTTCTCGGATAAGGTCAAGTTCAAGGAGTTCATCATCACCAAGCCCTTATTCTATGAAATGTTAAAGGGACTTATCTAAGAAAAAGAAGATAAAAATATGACAGTGAAAAGACAGCAAACTCACAGCTATTAAGAACCATACCTAAAACAAAAGCAAACTAAGCAAACAACTAGAACAGGAACAGAACCACAGAAATGGAGATCATATGGAGGGTTAGCAACAGGGTCATGGGAGGAGGAGAGAGGGGGAAAAGGTACAGAGAATAAATAGCATAGACGGTGGGTAGAAAATAGACAGGGGAGGGCAAGAATAGTATGGGAAATGTAGAAGCTAAAGAACTTATGACACATGGACATGAACTAAAGGGGGGATGTGGGTGGGAGAGGGTGTGTAGGGTGGAGGGGAATGATGGGGGAGAAATGGGACAACTGTAATAGCATAATCAATAAAATATATTTAAAAAAAAACAAACAAAAAAAAATAAATCATTTTGTAAGATTTCCTTGCCCCCATGAATCAATGTGTGCCAATTTATGGACTACATTACCCTTATTGTTAAACAAGTTAGAGTTCCAGGAAAAAAAAAAAAACAGATTGAATACCACGGGAATAGAAATTACACTAATGATAATGACAACATATATTTTTATTTTATTTAAGATGTATAGTTTATCATCTATGGAGGTTTTGTTCATTTGCATGCTTGCTTAAATCCAATGGAAAGTTTTCATGAACGAGACATCACATTCCTTGAAGATGCTGCAAAAATGAGGAGCTCTTACTAACCATCCAGCTTCAATACTCGTCATCTCCAAAGGGAGCAAGCAAAGAGGGAGCCTGTTCATTTGCACTCCTATTTTAATTTCAAATATAAAGGCAACATAGTATTTTGATCTATCTCTCCAAGACATTTTGATATTATAACTTAAAGGTTACAAATAATGTACTTGTTCCCATCTATTTGTTATTTCAAGAGCCAGTTTGCTTTCACAGCAAACCCATCTACAAATGATTATCAGACATCTGGTGTCTTAACTGTTATTAATTAGAAAAGAATCCATGATCAGATAAAATTCTCACTTTACACTTAACTGTCAAGTTTTTATTTTCCTGAGGAAAGGACACGACCCACCAACTGCCATGGAGGAAACCAAGGAAGACTTTTGGGAATGTGTATTCATGGAGATACTCAAATATAATTGAAGAGGAAAACATCCTCACACACAGGCCTTTTTTTTTTTTTTACTACTATTTCCCAAAGTTGCATGGACATCTTCCTTTGCCATCACATCATCAAACAACTCTAGAACCACATTATAAAACAGTGTGCTACAACAATGCAAGTCAGATTATGTTCCAGTAAAAATTTAATAGTATCTAATAGAAACTCAATCAAGTAGCCCCCAAAACAGAATTAGTTCTACCCCCCAAAATTGCTAATAGAAATCTTTTGTATTCACAATAGAAACCAAACACACCTACTTGGAAATATCTTGCAAAACAAGAGGAGAGGTATCCTCAACTTACATATCCGTCAACACTCACTTCTGTTGAACATTTAGTAGTAAAATATAACTAGCAAGATCTGACTTCATCATCTCCAAATTAGAATTTATAGATTAACTGATAGCTCATGTTCTGATCTTGTTTGATAACCTAAGGACCTAAGAACCCACATTTACCACTTTTATCAGGGTATTTAGAAACATGTATTTGTTTGAAACAAAAATGGAATTAAAAGACTAAGGTGTATTATTTTTGTACCTTTTCTTTCTGTAGCCTAGGTACAAAGCTTTTTAGGAAAAAAACAGAAAATTCTTTTATATGATCCCTGACACCTTCTATGTAAGTAAAAAAAAAAAAAAGTTGAAAAGTCTGAATTTTGTTCAAGGTCAGGGATTGGGTAGAGAGAGGGAGGTATACTGTCTTTCAAGTATAAAGTGTACAACCTGGCTAAACAGGTAAATTTTAAAGGATCATTTAAGACTTTTGTGCAACAATTATTAATATTATTAGGGGGACAAGAAATGAAAGCAAAGTTTTATGAAGATTAATTCAAGTGAACATTTTTTTAATGGAATTAGAAAATCCTTAGCTCACTGGCAAAATAAAAGTAGTCATCTGCTGTACCAGTGTGTATTTTCAAGCAAATACAGAACCAAAACTCATTAGCTCTTTAAAAAATACACACATTTAATGGTCTGTTTTAATTCTAAGTAAAGCAATTCCAAAAATACAAACTGAACATCAGAGCCATGTGAACCACCATGATAAAATAAAAACAGACATTCACAATAATTACGTCTAAAGACAGTTCAGCTTAATAAATCATCTTCCAAGTATGCCAAAGAGTTACTAAAAATACTGCTGGTGTTCAGTTAGAATTAAAGGACTTTGGGGAGAATGAAATAATATGATACAAGTGGAGTAAGTAAGGTTACACGGGATTTACATTTTCCATTACCCCTAGATATAAACAAACATTCAAAATCAACACAAACTCTGTGTGTTATTCAAAATATTGCAGCTGCAGGAAAGGCAACTTTAAATTAATAGCTAGGGGGAAATCAAGTTTTGGTGGAGGTAAACAGAAGTGACAGTTTTTAATTCGCACTTTTGTAAAGCTCATTTATACCTGGCCAACCAGGAACCAAACGCAGGGCAACGAAGTTCTCTGCTTCTTTTGGCTATAATATGACAAGAAAAGATCATCTTTTGAAGATGTTTAAAGAAATAAAGCAACTTTCTTTATAAACAGTCAAATAATCAATCAATGGAATAAATAAGTACTAACCCACATTTTTACCACTCTGTAATCACTACACTTTATATATTTTTCATTTTGGCAGCAAATTCCCCAATTTTTAGGCTAAAATCCACCAATCACTTTTAAGAATACAATGAATAGCCACCAAAATGAGATAATTCTTCTGTTTACTCTTTGGCTAAAAAAGAAAACAAACAAAAACAAAAGAAAAATAAATCAGAAGACAAGTCTAACACTGGTGATAAAAGAAATCATTTTTTTTACATGTAAAATAAAGTTATCAATTTAAATCTTGGTACATTTTATAAAAACAAGAGGTAATGTTGTAATAAAACAGCTGTAGCCTTGGCAGGCGACACACTGTTTGTTAACCCTGTGCAATAAAATACTTTGTTCATACTACACTTATTCAACATGACTAACAGTTACTACAGACATTTCAGGAATCTTCACGGGACTCCTATAGACTTACTGTTAAAACTGAGAGACATTTACAATCATAATGTGCCATGAAAACTTGAAAACGTCACTTCTAGTAGGAGATAATGTTCATATTATTTGAATTTGTTTTAGGTACTGAACAGCTTAGTTACAAGGACTGAAAGAGAAAAGCATTCTAAAAGCCCATGAACAATGTTGTTCACACCCTTTTTCAGAACACACTAAACTCGTCTGACACATTTCTCTTCATACATAGCAAGCAACAGCACCCAATAAAAGCCTGAGAAGAAATGCTGCTGTGTAAATACTGCAACTATTCCTGAAAAAAGAATTATGGGATATATACTCCAAAGCTGCCCATTCCCATAATTTGTATTGCATAGGTCACATAATCACACACATATATATACACATGTGTATATATATATGCACATGCAAATATATTAAGACGACAATGAAGTCTAGTCACAGAGCAATTTACAGGCTCAATATATTTTTTACATTTTGCTTGAAAGAAAATTTCAATATTTTACAGTCTTTTAATAGGCATTATATACACTGCACTTTATGAAATCTAAAAGGTATTGAAATAATTTTTTCCCAACATTTTGGTAACAAAACAGACAATTTTTCAAATACTTGTGCTATCTAACTACATGATCTGTTTGCTGATACTCACTAATCACAAAATCTGACTCAGTGGAATATTAGAAAAATTACCTAACACCATGCATGGATTTGAATCATTTTTAATATCCTATCCTAGAAACATTCTACAAATCTTAAGATTAAAAAAATTAAGTCTCTGTTCTGATTTTTAAAAGATATCTTTTTATGACAATATCCATAACATTGACAGGTACACACACGTTAAGGCTAGTATCATCTTCTTTTGGGAATTTTTTGACTTTTTTTTTTTTTAAAGAAAGATAGTAAAAGCCAGGCTTCTTTAGGGCTTTGAACTGTACCTACAGAGAATGAGAGTGCAGTGAACATAATGTTCAGTCCTACAGTCAGGACGCAGTTGCTCCTTCCCATTCCACAAGATACTGCACCTTTCCATCAAGTGTCACCCGACGCGCCAACACTCGGTATTTTTCGCCGCATGCTATTCTACCTGCAGCACCAAAATAACTGGTAATGGAGTTTTTTAGATGTGTGAGTTGTAACTCCTGATCTGCTAAGTTATTCAAAATCTCTGTGTTGAGTTCATCAAATTGGTAATCCTCTTTGCCTTCATCATCTTTTACAATTTCTGAGTTCTGAGTCTGGAGTGCTCTTCTTGGAAGACGACCCCTTCTCCTCCGTAAATGTGGGATCGCAGCAGGCCAAGATCTTCCTGTTCGAGTTCTTTTTCTGGAGTCAGATAAACTATGGAAGAAAAAAAGGCCGATGTCACTAAGCTTATAAAGCACCCAATGCACACAAAACCTGCTCTCTGCTTTCTTTCTATCACTCTGTTACAATTATACACCCTGGTGACAAAAAAATGGCCAAATCAAAACAATAAATGGTATATAAATGGATCACTGTTTGCCTTCGTTAAGATTCCATCATCTTCTGTGGCTGACCCATGAAGAGCTTTTCTCCCTTAACTATGTTCTATTAAGCTTAAAAGAATCAAAGGAGATTTTTGAATTATGAGGCTGAGTCAAATTCTCACCAAAGAACCTAATCATAAGTCAGGTTTTGTCAACGGTTTTATCATTTAAAAAACACATACAATCACACAGAAAAAAACTCAGTTCCTTTATTCAATGCAGCAACTATTTAATAAGCACCTACTATGTACAAGGCCCTGTTCCATATGCTTAAAGAGATTATAAAACTAGAATAAAGAGTGTCTGATTATCAATTCTAGGCCTGGTGAAGTAATGAAACGAACTGGAATAAGCACAAACTAGAAGTCAGGGTATGCTGGGTGTAGCTCTATATAATACTGGCCAAATTCAAATCTCTTATCTTCTATGTTCTCTTAAGTAAAAAAATTAAGTGAAGGGGTTGAACTAAATAATCTTTGAGGTCCTTTTTTGGCTCAAAATGTTAGTGATTTTATGGTCTTATTAACAAAGGAAGAATAGAACCTAACAGCTAAGTTCAAAGACTTTACAATCATACGACACGGGTTAACATCCCACCTCTGTTATACTGAATACTTGCTAAACATGTTATTTTGGGGGCTTGTTACTTAAAATCCTGTAAGTCTCAGTTTCTTTATCTGTAAAATGGAGAAAAAAAAGAGAGAGAAAAAAAAAAACCAGGACCTACAAATCAAAAGACTGTTTCCAGAATTATAAGAGAACCCTGGCCAGTGTGGCTCAGTTGGAGTATCATCCTGTAAACTGAAAGGTCCTGGGTTCGATTTCTGGTCAGGGTACATTACCTATCTAGGTTGTAGGTTCAGTCCCTGGGTGCAGCCAGTACTCGAGGCAACAAATCAATTCTCTCACTTTCTTTCTCCCTTACTTCCCTCTGCCTATAATCAATGAGTATGTCCTCAGGTGAGGGTAAAAAAGATTGACTAAGACAGCATGTAAAAAGCTTAGCATAATACTTGTTAAGAAGACAAAAAATAGCGCACCTTATTATTATTCACGATTCATTTAAAAATGTTCCATTTTAAGCTTTTAAATACTTAGAATTTTATATAATTGATAAGAGCAGTTCTTAAATTGTGAACAAAAATTAAACAAAATGTAGTATAAAACTTGGAAGCTCATACTTCTGACCCCAAGTAAACGACACTTTTCATAACTGATGATCACACTTGAGGGAACAGTCATCCTTTTGAAGAGTAAAGTTAAATAAAATATTAAAGAAATCTGCTATTGAAAAAAATCCTTTTACTAACTAAAGAACTTATATTCCCAGTGGGAACTTACAAAAAATATATAATAATAATAATAATCAAGCCTTTCTAAAGCAAGGCACTCTTGTACATTAAAAGCATAAGGTCTCTCAGAAAAAAAAAAACCAGCCTATAAACACTAGTATGCCTCTCTTCTCTGTGCACATAGCAAATTTGCTAACATATTCGAAAATCTGAACATTTGGGCTCTGAATAGCATTATTATTCAAATGAATATTAACAACCTAAGGAATCAATATATGGATTGCTTCTCAAAGGTTGAAAAACATACTTGTATCACTTTCAATTGGGAAAAAATGTATTAAACATCACTTCGCAAGGAAGAGTCTATAGGAAAATTAACAAAGAATAAGAACACCAAATATCTACCCATAATGCCTGGCAATGCTAGACGAGGTAGTTTCTTTTGCACTGGAAGCACCCGTGAAATCCACATCTGAGGTATTGGATGAATGTGCAGTTCCCTCAGTTCTCCTGAGGAAAAAAAATTTAAATGATAAAACGACTATATTACATAACAATAGAAATACTAATTTCACCCAAAAGAAAATTCCTAGTATACGAGAAAATAACTTTCTATTTACCCTATAGAACAAGGTAAATCCAAGGTAGGGTTCTCTGAAATGGATTCCTTATCCTGGAAAAAACAAAAACAAAATATATATACACCCCCACACACTTAAAAGAGCATGGTTCTAAAGTAAGCTGAAAAGTTACCAGTCTCTCAGTTATTTCAAGCATGCTCTTCTTCTGAGAACATATACCAACATATACCAACATATTCTCTTACCAAAGATGGCTCAGTTGTTTTCTGAATCATTTTTCTTGTATATGGACCAGGTGGACGACCTACAGATTTTTTCTTTCCTTTTTTTTCTATGCCATTGCTTACTTCCCTGAAATATAAAATTATTACATATTTAATCTCTGCATAAAGAGGGGAAAATGGGTTATATACAGTCATATCTCTACTTATATATAACTAAGTTATACTTATTTTATTTTTATATTGACAGTAATACAAAAACAATAAATTAGTTGAATCCATATTTGCTCAAATACATAAATAATAAATCCCAATTTAAATAAATACTTCTTGACTTAGAGATATTTACACATAAAAGATTTAATAAAAAATTTCTTTAGTACACTTATAAAAATATATACCACTTAAAATTTTTTTAAAAAAAGAAAAAAACAGACTATTTAGAATGGAAGAGTTCAGAATTCCTAAAAGTTCCAAGAATTCACTACTAAAAGTATTTAAGAATTCAGTAGTTAGCCTCACACAGCCAGGAAGTATCTATGTTAAAATATAATGGCTGTAAATAAAGGTTGTCTTTAGATGTATATATCCAAATTTTAGATATAGAAAACTTGGAAGTATAGTTCTTGAATGATGTTCATCAGAAAGAGAATGAAGCCCAGAGTGACAGAGGTAAAGGAGGAAGAAATTCTTCATACTGAGCAGTGAGTGAGTCATTCAAAGGGCAAAATACAAAAGATCTAGAAAACTACTTAGGAAAATATAAAGACAAATATCAAACAATACCAAAGAAATAAAGCAATAGTCAAGAACATCCCTAATTAATATGAAAGAAGAAAAAAAGGGTAACTATCAATATACAAAATATCTTTTATTCAACATTATCATATAAAGGAGATACTAGGAATACCAAGATATTCCCTGTGCAAGGGGGCTCACGATATAGTTAGACGTGACAAATGTGTATATAATAAGCAAGTTAATAAAATGGGTAAAGTGCTATAAGAAAGTTATCCAGGAAAATTAAATTAAAACAAACAGAAAGAAGGAACAATAATATACAATAGGCTGGAAGGGGTAAATGGAGAAAAGTAGGAAAGACTAATTTAAGTGCCCTCCAGACACTAAATTAAGGTTGGGGAATAAAGGTGCCAGTATATATGAGTAGGGGAGCTAGAGGAACAAACCATAACTAAAACTATAATCAAAAGTCTCAAGCATAATAAGATGGAGAGAGCATACATCTTTTCTGAAGGATAATCACATAACATTTATAAAAGATCGACCCCTAGACTGAGGAAAGTACTCTGATTAAAAGGACCAGTTCATACATGGGGCTCAGAAAGAACTAAGAATGCCTTTAAAGAAAGCCCGACCATTACCTGGTAGCATCAAATCACCTGATAGCTACCACAGATGGAATGTCCTATTAAATTCATGATAGGAATGAGAAAGTTTGTGCAAACCTCTTCCTAATTATCATATGGGCAATTGCTAGCTAGTGATTAATAATAAAATTGGTAAATAGTAAGAATGCATATTCTTTCCTTCAGGGCAAAAAAATCTTGATGTAGTACCTACTTTATTACAAATTCAAATGGATATGAAGCAGTGTCAACACTCTGTAATTACAATTTCTTACTCTCCAAGATGACTGCCTCATACCTTTTATTTGCTCCTTACACTTCCCTCTCAGTTATCTCTACCTCATTATTTCATTGAGAAAATAGAAGCTATCAGCAACAACTTTAGTCATCTTCTGAACGGCAAATCTACAAGAGAACCAGCATCTGTACCCATCTTCTCCTTTTTCACCCATTTCAACAGAAAGGTATAAGTCCTCCTATCAAAGGCTACTCCCACATTCAGGCTGTAAAATCCCTTCCCTTTTGGCTTCTCAAAAACTTTACATCTTCAGTTACCTCCCCTATCTCCTACACTAGTATCTTCTTTTCAATTGTATCATTCCTACTAGCACCAAAAAAAAAAAAAAAAAAAAAAAAAAAAAAAGGTTCCAATTAACTTCCACCTATTAAAAAACTATCACTCAATACTCCCTTATTCCTTTTCAGTTTCATTTGTCTAGATCCCTTCACAGTAAAACTACTTCTGAGATTTGAAGAAACAGACCCTTTCCACTTTCTCACTCAGAATTCTTAAAAGGTTATTTCCTTTTCCTTTATTATTATCATCATCAATTTTGAATCTCCCTATGCCCCTTATTTGTAGAAAAAGCCCAGTTTTGACATGTACATTGGGCAATGCCAGATTCAATCACACTTCTACCCACTTCAATCTGACTTCTATCTCTACCTCTCAAAAAAACTGTCAAGGTCACTCGCTAGTAACAGAATGTTATCCAATAAACATTTTTCTCTCATCTTAATCCACCTTTTAGTAGCATTCAATACTGTTAACACACCCATGTTTCTTGAAACACTACCTTCTTTGGTTTTCGTGACACTAAACATTCTTGGTTTCCTCCTGTGTCACCGATCATTCTTTCTTTTAGTCTCTTTTCTTTCACCTCTTCCAAATCTCCAAATAAAATCAGTGCATTGTTTTCAGCCTCAGTCTCTTCTCTCTTCTTGCTTCCTAGGTAATTTTCATTCATTCTCATGACTTCCAAATTTGTATCATGTGTCCTGACCTCTCCTGAGCTCCTGACTTACATACCTAATTGCCGATACCTCACATCATCATCACTTAGAAATCCCCCTTAAGAATTCTGAACTCAATGAGTATGAAACAGCGAATGCTTCATTCACCTTGCCAAATTCGTTCTTTTAGATCTTGGTAACAGACACCACCACCCACCAGTTGCTCAAATCAGAAATCTAGGCATTGTTTAACTTCATTCTTCCCATTCTTTCATACATTTAATTCATTTACAAAGCCAATAAATTCTGCTTCCAATAGAGATCCTCAATCTATTTTCTTTCCACTTCACTGTTACCACCTACCGCTGCAGAAGCAGTCTATCTCCTACCTAGACAACTTCAAGAGTCTTAATTTAATTTTCTCTTGCTTCTATTCTTACCTCTATACCTATCTTTTCCAAAGAGGTATTTTTAAAGGATAATCCAATCCTCACATCTTTAAATAGTTCCCCATTATTTGTAGGAAACAACCTAAAGTCCTTATGACACCTGAGTTGTGACTGTGTATACAATCACAACCCACCCAACCTTTCCAACACTTGATGCTGCTCTCCAACCCTAATCTTACCTCAAAATCCTTCTAGGGGATCCCAGAACATGCCTCGCAGCTTTCGTACTTGTTATTTCTGCTACCTGGAGTATTCTTCCCTTCATCCTTCAAATTATTAGGTCATTCTCACTTTTAAAGTTTCGATGTAAATAGGCCTCCCTCAATCCTCCTCCTTAAATTAACTAGACCCAATTCTCTCTATCCATCCCAGTACAGTCTAAATATCTGTGTGCTATTTCTAAAATGGCACTAGCATGACCTGTAATTATTTTACTTATCACTTTTCTTCCCCACTATAATGTAAACCCCATCAGGGCAGAAAGGAAGTCTATCCTGTTTGTTATTATATCCCTAGCACTTAGATAGTAAGAGGCTTGATAAATGGAATGAATGAATAAATGAGAAATAAACAAACAAATAAACAGGCCAGTACTCAAGCTGTCTGCTAACCACATCAATAGGTCCTGGAAAACCTAAGATCTAAAATAAATAAACATCTAGCATTAACTCTTTGTACCTTGTCTAAGCAAATAATTATAAACAGTGAAACAAATCAGGGTAACTACCACTTGTACTTTCAAATATACTAATGAGACTAAATAACACACATTTTTAATTACAAATAAGCTAAAGAAAAAAACTAAGCCACAGATCAACTTTTACCTTGAATCAGATATAGGTTTGGATGCCTTTCTGCCTTTAATTTTAAATTCATGGGATGTTCCTTCAGGTTCTTTCTCTGCTTTGAAAGCCACATTTGGTGGCACAGGAGGAACACGAATTCGCAACCCAAACAAATGCTTCTTCTTCTTTATTTCTTTCCCAGACATAAACCTAAATTTTTAAAAAAATTAACTAAAAATATAAAAAACTGAACATATATACATGACAGACCGTAACTCAACTTTCAGATATAAAGTCTTTATACACGAGAGTCCACCCAATACTCACTCTTTCCCCCTTGCTTTCCTTGATTCTTATCTGCCCCAGGGCGAGTCCACAGTAGGATATGATGGAAGAACAGGGAGGGAGGGACAGGATCAGAAGGAAGAGGGAAGAGCATATGTCCACCTTCTTTTTAAAACATGGCATCTAACTTCTTAAAGGAGAGTATAGAGTGGTGTCTCTTTAGTCCCAGTATGTTTTTCCATATTTTAGTGCCTTCAGTTAAAAATATCTCCAAAAAAAAAAAAAAAAAAGTGTAGGAAAAGAACTGTATTTGAGAATGTATCTGTGAGAAACTGTGGCCAGAAAACAATAGGCAACAGCATTGTTAAAGACAGTAGAAGACCAGTTCTAGAAGCCCAGAAAATCAAAGGAATATCTAGTGTGACAGATCTGAAATTGGAAATAACCCGGAGCAGAGAAATGTTATTTCAATGTGGGCTCGGATCTCTGGAAAACATGCCCTTCAGCCTTCCCCAAAGCATTTAGGGTCCTTATTCCAAAACACTCCAATCTGTCTGAGCTCTGCCTGCCTAGCCACAGAACCATTATTAAATGCTTGTATTGCTCTTCTTTTATGTAGGGGTGAAAAAGGGAAGCTCCCATTTCTTGTATAATAGGAACAAATGTATTTCTGGCACCTTAAACTGTATTACAGAATTCATTGTCCCATTCAGTATTTTTACCAACACAGTAACTACACAGATACTTTATGGCTTTTTGAGCTGGTCTAAAGATCTAGCTGCTAGTAATTGTAACATTTTTTTTAAATGAGGAAAAGCATGCAGTCAAGTACAAAAACAGCAACTTGTTACAGAAATTTTACAATGTAACTCAGTGGTTGGAGCCAGCACATACATTTAAAAATGTATTTCTATTGTATTTTGAAAATATTTTTAAGAAATATAGATATGCTGGTTTTTTTTAACAAAGGAAAGATCCAGATAAGAAAATATTAAACAATATAACTTCATTATCAAAAACTCAGACCACTAATACTACTTTTCTATAACTGATGGCAATAATTAATTTTAAAACCACAAAAGACCTCATTTATTTTTATTTTAATTGTTGTTCAAGTACAGTTTTCTGCCTTAAAAGACCTCATTTAAAAACCCATATTCTCTTAAAATATATTTCCCTACCTTTTGCATATTTCCACCAGCTAACAAGATTTTATTTTACTTTCAGTAGAGTGCAGTACAAAAACAAGTCATTAACTGACTACACTTTTTCAAATGACCAGGCCAAATTCCCTTGAGACACTGATATGCCACCTCCCACACCCCATTCCTAGAGGATTGTTCTTCCCTTCTCCAATCCTTGAGAATCAATGCTGTACTCTAACTGAAAGAGAATAGGACATTAGAAATGTTAAAATTGTATGTATTAGTTCTATACACAAATCCCACAATTCTTAAACAATGCCATTATTCCTTATACGTAATAAATGTCTCCCTCATAGGGATACATACAGTAAATCAACTTACATTGTCTTGTAATCATTTAATGCCTCCAGAACATGCTCGTATCTTTCAGATTTTGGTGTGTCTGCCAGCTGTTAAGTATCAAGAAACAATTTAACGTAGTATAATTTCATCAATTAGTAATATACAGGTGCTAGGTAGAGGCAATGTAACACAGAAGAGAAGTGTACTGACTGATAGAAGATCTAAATTCGCTTAACCTCTCAAGGCTTGTTTTCTCATCTATAAAAAAATGGGGAGTATAAATCCCGCACAAGTCACTTTACTAGTAATTGTATGGATTAAATGATAGTCTGAAAGAACTATCAATATAAACTGTGTAACACTACAAAAATGAGGTTATCATTAAATTTATTTTCATTTTATAACCTAGGGAAATAATACATTTAAATTATATCAACCATAAAAGCTTCTAATAGATAGTAGATATGAATAGTGAGGAATACAGAAATAATAAACATATATTTCACTTCCCAATACTTCTAGTATTAGTACGAACTGGTAATTGCTATAATTTTTAAAGCTGTAAAATGTGGGGCCTTGACCCATGTGGCTCAGTTGGTTGGGCATTATCCTACAAAGAGAAAGGTAGACGGTTCAATTCCTGGTCAGGGAACATGCTTGAATTGCAGGCTAGGTCCCCATTTGGGACAGGTAGGAGAGGCAACCAATTGATATTTCTCTCCCTTTCTTTCTCCCTCCTATCCTCTCTCTTTAAAAAATAAATAAATAAAAATCTTTAAAAAATTTTTTTAACTGAAATTTGGGGATTTCATTTTATAACAATTACAGACTCCACCTAATCCTAAAACCCAAATTGGATCAGCAATTTTTTTAATCATCGAAACCATTTTAAAATCTAACTAAATTTGAATTAAATTCTATAAAATATTCTACTTTGTTTCAAAAGGGTTTCCTGCAGTCATTTCTGTCTCTTCAGTTTAAACACTGTGGCACTAGAGGGGGAAAACAATCTAAATTACAAAAGGGCCACCCCCCATTAAAGCCACAAAAAAATTAAAATAAAACTTCCAAAATATCACAGCTGACTTTCAAAATTCTGCCGATTATGTTATTTACCAGTTAAAAGTCCCAAACCTCAGAACTGCTTCTAGTAAAAAGAACAAACAAATCTGCCAAAGAGAATGCTGGCGTTAAAAGAGACTTGCAAAGTCACTCCAACTCTTTATTATTTAACATATACAGAGATTACATAAACTGCTCAAATTCACAGGGCTGGTCAGTGAGAGAACTAGACCCTAAACCCAACTGACAACAGATTTATTCACTGAGAACAATCCTGTGCCAATATGCTGGATGCTAAAAAAAGGGGAGGAAGGGCAGTTTTGTGCTCATTCCTCCATATCATTCTATAATTTCTACTATTTAATTTATGAAGTGTCTAATGATAAAGATTTTCTATTAAAGCAAAAATAACAGAATCAAACTTTAAAGCTTGAAAGAGACTTTAAATGTCATTGAACCTTGGCTTAACTATTACCATTGATGAAAGCTGACGAGGCACCTACTGAGAGCCCATTCCATAGGTGTACGAAACTTTCCTTCCTGGAATTCTTCTATTCCCTCTTTTACAAGATAGTTCTTCAAATATTTGACAGCAGCTATCATGTCTAAGTATAAGATTAGGTTGAAGTTTTTAGCAGCAACACCACATGAGTATTTCATATTAAGCATTGGCTAACTAATTCCATCTTTCCTCATCCTTCCTCCATCCCCACCCCAACTCTAAAATTTGATCATTTGATCAAAGGTTCCATCAAATCAAGTATTCCCTATCACACATACTTCTTCTGTACTTTTTGTGTATTTAAATCTAAGAGCAGAACTTTATGACTTGTTAATCTGATTTTGTTTGCAGCTCAGTGTTCAAAATGATCTTTTCTCTGGATTCTGTCATACCGAGAGAAGAGACAAAGACAGAACCTGGGGCTCTCCATTAGACTCTCCCTCAAGAATATTTCCAAGTCATTAACTGCTTTTGTTATTATAATTCAATTAGTTACAAGCCTACTTAATTTTTACTTTATTCACATTTCAGTATCTTGTATGAAATTGAGTTGTACTATGGCTACATCATGCCCATACCAGTTTTGCTAACCATGACAAAAAAGAATCCAGGGGTACTGGATGGTGTGGCTCAGGTCCCCAGTTGGGGGCACTGGAGAGGCAACCACACACTGATGTTTCTCACCCTCTCTTTCTCCCTCCCTTCCCCTCTCTAAAAATAAATAAATAAAATAAAAATCTAGGATATTTAACATGATTTATTCTAATATATCGGGTGTTATTTTCTTATTGCTTCTTAACTCTTCACAAACTGTGTATTTGAAAAATCTGCTCTACGATTTAGCTGACAACCAAAAACAAAACTTTCTAATTTCTCAGATCCACTCCTTTCTACTTTTTAAGAATCACAATGAACTATTATCTTTTCTTTAGTAATTATTCTCTATGGTTCTCAGAAATTTTATCTGTTAAGTTCCTTTAACTCTACTATTCTATTTTGCATAGGACTGTACTTCAATTCATATAAATGAAGGGATACCATTCTGTATTTTGAAAACTAAGAGTGAAACTATTCTAGTGTAAATCAAATAATCTATACGAGAAGATACCAATCTCACACTGTGCTTTTACTTTCAGGGCTTTATATATTTCTGTACAGAGATAAATGCTATCACGTACAGTTACAACTCTTCCACTTCAACAAAACATATCCTTCAATTACTCGTGCTGAATTCCATGCCACACTGGCTTAAACATGACAAACATCTTAAGTAATTTGGTTACAGACATATACACTGTATGCTACCATATAATATTCAAAGCCCCATGTATTTTTGTAAACTAGATTTCTTATTATACTACCTCTATTATGCTACCTTTTCCTCTGGACAAAACATCATTTTTGCCATAGATATTTCATTTGAGTTTTATCTATGCTTTTTTCCCTACATCCTTCAAAAGTGAGATACTCAACACACTGTTAAGACCACCACAGTTAAGAGAAAAGTAATTGTCCTCCCAGAACTAGGATTTCAAATCAGATTAGGAATCAAAGACAATCAAAGACAAATGGTAACAGGCAGATTCTATAAAGTATTAGTATCTCATTTTAACTCCCCCCAAAATTTTGTTACAAGAGCAATACCTCATTCCAAATAAAAACCTTAAACAAGCTTTACTTGGGGTCTCAAATGTTATATTACAAATTTTTACTAACACAAATATTTCAAAACATAGTTTTCTAAAATAGCTATACTCAATCTATATCATCAAGTCACTAACTCTCAAAGACGTAAAAAAACCCCCAACAAATTACATAAGGAAACATATCAAATTATATGCTCTAGAATATGTTCTGAGTTTCAGCTTCTCTTCACAGAAATCATAAAGTAATCAACTGAAGAAAATATATATGCTACATAAATGTTAAATTTGCCTTTCAGTATGAAAGAATATACTCTCCAAAAGTTTCATGTTTTTGAAACTTCTTTTTGTCATTAAAAGGTCACAATGCTTCCTTTATTCAATAAAAAAAAAAAAAAAAAGCACAGAACACTAAACAGATACCACTGTTTCAATACACAATTGCTCCAATTAGAAATGTAAATAATTACTTATATGGCTTCTCAACATAGAAATACCATGACTTTAGCCCACTGTCATATGTAAATATGTTATAATGCAGCTCAGAAATGATAAATAGAAGTGCCTCCCTGTGATGAAGGGCCCACTATAAGTACCTAAACAAGATGCCATAAAAAACTCCTCAAATCATCACAAGATTTTTTTTCTTTTTCCTCAATGGACTAAGGGAGGAAAGCCCATATTTGAGAGATTAAAATCACAACTACTTTCCTGCTTCATGTCATTTCTGAGGAAAAACTTCTAGAGTAAGTGCCTATGTCATATAGTCTACAGTATGTATTATTAGAGTTGGTGTTCAAAACGACCCTTGAGTACTCTAAGGTACTCAATTAATCAATGATATACACGTAGCATACTGTATTTCCCATATTTTGAAAGTAATTGCTATTTTATAAAATGTTGAACACAAATATAAACAAAATTTTTTTCTGAATTAGTGACAAAATTCAATTTGCAATTCAATTTCAGTTAATCAGAGACTTATTTACTATTTTAATAATCTGGAATAATCCATTATTTGTATTCTTTGTTTCTATTACCACAAAAAAAATTTTAAGTGAACTAAATTAAAACCACTGAATAAACATTACCAAGTCGCATAAATTTTATGGTCTCTTTATTATATAAAGATGTAGAAAGTTAACAAAGAATTAAAACCTGAAGTTCCAATCTGTAAACAACCTGGCTGAGGACACATGACTAATCTAAGAAGTCTGAACATTTTCTTTCCTTTTTCTTTTTTAAATGTAGATGATGAGCAATAAGAAACGATTCGAATGATTGTTCTGACAATTTGATGGCTCAAAATAAAATGCAAAAGCACTTCACAACAGTAAAAATACTTTTGTTGTAAAGTTTTATTTGTTTTTCCTAATTTTTAAATAAGAAGAAAAACACTCTTCTACATTGTCAAAGAATAAAAAACTGAAACTTCCTGTTTCTAAGACATTATCTCACAAACTACAGAAAATGAAAATTTGTATTTATTGCTGAAATAAATTTCTTCTAATACGTATCAAAAGTTTGGCTGGAACTGAGATACCTGAAATTCATAAACTGAACTCATTTCTTTAAAAATAGTCTAATTGTGATTTTTATCGTTTTCTATTCTCAACCTCTTAACTAAAATATAAATATTTTATAAATTTACTTTCTCCTTCTACATTTTCCCCCTAATTAACAAGCAACATATAAGAGGATGAAAGGGCTAGTCTTGATAACCTTACTGGGGTTATTTCTCCCTGAACTAAAAATAAAATTCTACTTTAGATGTATGGCTCATACATGTGTCTTAGTTGCTTTTAATTAAAACAAAACAAAACAAACCACATCAAGTAGCTGATAGTTAGGTCTAAAACCACTTACCTCTCCAGGGTGCAATCTATCCCAGTTTTCATTAATGTACGTCATAAGTTCAAGTTCAGAATCAAAGTATTTCTTCTTGTGAATAACACTTAGGTTGTAAAGGCATAAGTGTGCTATATCTACCCTGGAATCCAAAAGTAATCAAAATATACAAAAACAATGTTTGTGGTAATTGTTTAAAAAAAAACACAATTTTTTATAACACCACTAATTTGAAAAATCCAATGTGGAGTATTCAGGTGAACAGAGGGTCAATATTCTAAGTCATATTTACGATGTAATAAATCATTATATTGAAAATTACTGGAAAGCATTAACTAAACATTTAGTTATCCTGAAGTAACTATAAACTAAAGGTATTTGAATAATTTCTTATATGCATTCAAAAAGAATCTATCTCCAAAAATACTGGATAATGCTGTGTAATGCTTATACAATAAAAAATTATATGTGTTTTCACTACTACATATAAACTACAGCAGAGATCATACTTTACTAGACTTTACCACATTCACAAGTGTTATCATTTCCTAAAATATATAAAACATTTAATAAAAATTTCTAAGTATTTACTACAGTAGTCCCCCCTTAGTATAAGTTTTGCTTTCAATGTTTTTTTTTTTTTTTAAGTTACCTGTGGTCAATAGCAGTTCAGAAATATTAAATGGAAAATCCCAGAAATAAACAATTCCTCAATTTCAAACTGTGCACCATTCTGAGTTGCATAATGAAATCTTATGCCACCCCACTCTGTCCCACCTGTGAGTCATCCTTTTGTGTATCCAGGTTGTACACACTACCCACTCATTAGTCACTTAGCAGTCATCTTGGTTATCAGATCAACTGTGACAGTATCTCAGTGCTTGTATTCAAGTAAACTTTATTTTACTGTACAATGGGCCCAAAGATCAAAAGTAGTGATGCTGGCAATTCACCAAAGCTGTAAAGTGTAGTTATGTATAGGAAAAACCATAGCGTAAGATAGTTTGATTCTATCCACAGTTTCAGGCATGGACTTGGAGTCTTGGAAGTATCCCCCATAGATAAGGGGGAACTACTGTGTAGTATTTTATCATTAAATCCTCAAAATTCATCATGCTTCCCATGCCCAAAGATTACTACACTGAAGCAGAAACTGGAGTATTTATAACAACTTTCTCTCTTTTACTATATGCTATTCTGAAGGCCCAAAAGAACTAGAAATGTGAATAAGAATCTTGAAGATCTAAAAAATATTTTTAAAAGTTACATTTCATATCATTAGTAAATAAATGTCCTGATTACTTTAGCAATAAAACTAGATAATCATTAGTGAAGATGGTATCAGGTTTGATGATAAATAAAAGAAATAAAGCCAGGCATAAAGAAAATGAAATTTTATTTAAGCCAAGTAAATGTATATATAAAGTTTCATCACGTAGGTTTAAGAATACGGCGCTTTTGTTCCTTAACAGAAATGTCCTCACTTACCACTGCAATGGTAGACGTTTGAGGTATTCAGGTCCAGAACTGCAGACAGAACAAATAAATGTATAAAACCTAAAGAAGAAGGAAAAGTTATATATTGAGTAATCAATGGTATACATAAATTATTTATCAATTAAAGCTAATATTCAGCAAATGCATATCCTACAGGTGACATAAGGAATGATAGAGCAAAATATAATTTGAATTATGACATTGTCTGTGATTTAAAGAATTTCTTTTCCAGTAATGACAAATAATGAAATAGTTCATATCTGGGGGAGAACAGACATTCCTTTTTTAACCATTAAGAAACCTTCAGAGTTCATACATTGATTCATATACAAGCATATTTTTTTTTTAAGAATTTATTTATTTATTTATTTATTTTTAGAGGGGAAGGGTAGGAGAGAGGGAGAAGGAGAGAAATATCAATGTATGGTTGCCTCTTATGTGTCCCATGCTGGGAACTGGCCTGCAACCCAGGCATGTGCCCTGACTGGGAATCGAACTGCGATCCTTTGGTTCACAGGCCCGCACTCAATCCACTGAGCTACACCAGCCAGGGCAATATACAAGCATATTTTACTAAAGGCTTGTGTGTATCAGGAATTGTGGTGGCTACTCATCTACAGTTATGTTTAATGCTTAAAACAATCTGTTAAATCCAGAGAAGACAAGTTGACCTTCCTAAATTCAGAAAGATGGTACATGGCATAAGCCAAAATTGAAAACCAAGTTTTCTGACGCTAAGTTTAGTGCTCTATTTTAATTTTTCTTCCTAGAGTTCTCTCTGCTATTCTACATTCTCCTAATCCAGAAATCACATTAAATCTGCTTTTAGAAATTCTTTAAATCTGAGGTATAAACTGTGTGTATCAAGGTTCTTTGGTCTTTTCCAATTTTCTGTCATAGGATCCCTTTGAGGTTCTTTAAAGGAAGATACCAATGAGAATAGTTTAAAACACTGTGGGGCAATATGAGCAAATGCAATCACCAATTAAATACCTAAATGCTTTCTGGAATAACATCCAAAAGTACAAAAATTATGTTATTTAAAAATGATATATAACTTAAATATATCATTCAATAGTTTCCCTCTAAGGTGTCTGCTTTACAAATCACTGTTAAAACTAGAAATATAACCACAATTAAAAAGCTCAAAAAAAAAAAAAAAAAAAAAAACCCACCCCCAAAAAGTCAAAACAGTAAAGTTCAAATGCCCTTCTCACCTGTCTCCAAATAACATTGGCTTTTGAAGGCATTGCACACAAGCCTCATGAAACCACTGCTTACATTTGCAGCACTGTAGCATCTTTAAATACCAGCTATAAGAAAAAAGATTAAAATTACTACCTTTTAAAATGAGGTAAAGGGTTTAAAAAAAAAGAGACACTCTGCAGAATCCAGTTCTGCCTATAGTATCACATTTCTACTACATGTAGTGTCAGATTTTTTCTTTCCCAAAAAGGTTATTAAAATTGACTATTTCATCACTCTCTTTTACTCATGAGAATTTTTAAGTTCTAGAGAGGACACATCTGTTTTTAGTCAACAAGTGCATAGTTCCTACACTAGCAAAAGATCTAGTCCAGGCCCTGGCCAGATGGCTCAGTTGGTTGGAACATCATTCTGTACAACAAAAAGGTCTAAGTTTGATTCCCTGTTGGGAGTGTACAGGAGGCAAACAATCCATGTTTCTTTCACATTGATGTTTGTTTGTCTGTCTGTCTATCATCTCCCACACCCTCCCTTCCTCTCATCTAAAATCAATAAACATATCCTCCAGTGAGGATTAAAGCAACAACAACAACAACAAGCCTGGAATTTTATATCAACTCCACACTCTAGAAGAGATTAAGTTCGAAAGGGTACTGATATGCACAGCTGTTTGCTCCATATACCAAATGTGCATAAGCAGCTTTATATCTTCATTGTGCTTACATTATGTCTTTCCACTAAAATGGAAAGAAGTACAGTTATGCATGGCATAACAACATTTCAGTCAACAACAGACCACATATACGTCAGTGACATACCATACAGTCCAGGTGTACAGCATCTAGGCTTGTATATGTACACTCTATAATATTCACACAATGATGAAATCACCTAATCATGTATTAGTCAGAAAGTATTTCCACTGTTAAGTGGCACACAACTATATAGTAATTTAATAATTTAATTAACATAACTGTAAATCTCATCTAAGACTCTACCGGGTATAAAGCCTTTGTGAAAGATTTTGTTGTTTCAGAGAGCTGAAGATGCTAAAACCGAATCTTCAACTGAGGATATCCTCTCTTTCCAGTTAGTACATGGTTTTGATACATTGGTATCCTTATTTGCCACCCTAATAATGTGTTTTCCCCCAGTAACTCTTTTGCTCAACAAGTGAGCCTTCCATAAATTTTAAGTCACACAAAGGCAAGAAAGAAGACTGATACTAACTAAAGCAGTTATTCATCAAAGACTAATGAATATTATGTTCCAGATACTCCACTAGCTGCTGAAGAGTTCTTAGCAATGTAATTTCATGTAGTTAAGGTACTTAAAGAGCAATGAATGATCTGCTTCATAAAATAATGTCTATAACAGTTTCCACCTATTTTGAATAATGCTTTAAACTAAATGTTAGGTATAAATGAGTAAAGGGAAAAATCAATCTGTAGGCCTGTTCCTTTATCTATTTTATAAGTGATTTTTAAAAAAAACTAGAGCTTCTTAAATGTGTAGGTAACCAAAAACTGAGAAGTATTATAAAAATGTTAAATTAAAAAATTCCCTAAGATCAGAGATGACATAGAATAAAGAACTAAAATTTCATTCATTTATATATTTGTTTATTCATGTTTTCATCATTGAGTACCTATATATCCCAGCATTCTCCTAGATACCATCATCTTAAGAAAAGCAGAGCGTCAAAAGAAAGATACAAGAAACCAATAATTACAATTTAAAGTTAAATATAAAGTTATTCACTAATATTTTTTAAATGTAATACAAATATATGATATATAACTTGGATTAACACCAGCTTGTATACAAAAAAAGCTAAAGGTATTAGTTGACCACCTATAAACCCAAAATGATCCAAAAGAATATAATGGGATGACCAAAGAGGGGTAGTAATACAATCCCTCTTTGCAACTACATAAGCATAACATCCAGAACTCTTATATTCCATGTACTGGAAACAGTGAAATTTCTAATCATAACACTGTATTTCAAGAGTAACTTTTAATAACTGGTAAACAAAAGGACTTCCGACAAAGACGGAGGCATAGGAAGATACACTGCGCTTCCTCGAACAACCAAAAGAACAACAATAACAAATTAAAAACCAGAACTGCCAGAAAATTGACCTGTATGGAAGTCCAACAACCAAGGAGTTAAAGAAGAAACATTCATCCAGACCAGTAGGAGGGGCTGAGATGGTCAGGTGGGTGGAGAGGACGCACAGTAAGGCAGTGGCTGGCAGATGGGGCAGTCCCACATTTATGTGCAGACAAACCGAGAGGAACAACTGGGGAGTGTGATAAACCATGCAACCCAGGGTTCCAGTGTGGGAAAATAAAATCTCAAAATCTCTGGCTGTAAAAACCAGTGAGGGTTGAGGAGGCAGTGGGAGAAACTCCCAGCTTCACAAGAGAGTCCGTTGGAGAGACCCACAGTGTCCTAAAATGTACACAAATCCACCCACCTGGGACTCAGCACCAGAAGGGCCCAATTTGATTGTGGGAAGCTGGGGAAGTGACTGAAACCGGCAGAGAGCATAGACAGTAGCATTGTTTCCTTTGGGATCCCTTCCCTACATACAGTGCCACATGCAGTGTCATGGATTGCCCCACCCTGGCGAATACCTAAGGATCTACCCCTTACCACATAACAGATGTGCCCAGACAAAATATGGCCCAAATGAAAGAACAGATTAAAGCTCCAAAAATAGAACTAAGTGTTGAACAGAGAGCCAACATATCAGATGCAGAGTTCAAAACACTGGTAATCAGGATGCTCACAGAAATGGTTCGGTGTGGACAAAAATTAGAGAAAGAAGTGTAGGCTACTCAAAGTGAAATAAAGGAAAATGTACATGAAACCAACATATCCAAATCATAGGGGTGCCAGAAGGAGAAGAGAAAGAGCAAGAAATTGAAAATTTATTTGAAAAAATAATGGAGGACTTTTCCAATCTGGCCAAGGTAACAGACTTCTAGAAAGTCCAGAGAGTCCCAAAAAAGTTGGACCCAAGGAAGCAAACACCAAGGCACATCATAATTCCATTGCCCAAGATTAAAGAGAAGGAGAGACTCTTAAAAGCAGCAAGAGAAAAGGAGACAGTTACCTACAAAGGAGTTCCCATAAGACTGTCAGCTGATTTTTCAAAAGAAACCTTGCAGGCAAAAGGGGGCTGGAAAGAAGTATTCCAAGTCATGAAAGGCAAGGACCTACATCCAAGATTACTCTATCCATCAAAGCTATCATTTAGAATGAATGGGCAGATAAAGTGCTTCCCAGATAAGGTCAAGTTAAAGGAATTCATTGTCATCCAGCCCTTATTATATGAAATGTTAAAGGGACTTATCTAAGAAAAAGAAGATCAAAAATATGAACAGTAAAATGACAACAAACTTACAGCTACTTACAATCAAACCTAAAAAACAAACAAACAAACAAAACACCACCCAAAAACTAAGCAAACAGCTAGAACAGGAAGACAATCACAGAAATGGAGATCACATGGAGGGTTATCAGTGGGGGAATGGGAGGGGGAGAGAGGGGAAAAGGTACAGAGAATAAGTAGCGTAGACAGTAGGTACAAAATAGACAGGGGGAGGTAAAGAATAGTATGGGAAATGTGGAAGCCAAAGAACTTATATGTACAACCCATGGACATAAACTAAAGATGAGGAATGTGGGTGGGAGGGGGTGTGCAGGGTGGAGGAGAATAAAGGGGAGAAATGGGACAACTATAAGAGCACAATAGATAAAATATATATAAAAAAAAGAAATGGTGAACAAGAAATACATAGTTTGGGAATCATGTCATAAAGAATTTTTGATGGCAATGGAGACTGTTGCCTGGAAAAGAGAACACTATTAGTATTTGAATCACAGGAGTTGGAAATATGATTGCTGGATTGAAAATTTTTTTGAAAAATTTTATTTAATTTTAGACAGAGGGAGAAGGAAAGGGAGAGACATTGATCGGCTGCCTCTCATATGAACCCAACCGGGGACCTGGCCTGGAACTCAGGCATGTGCCCTGACCAGGAATTAAACCAGAAACCTTTTAGTTCGCAGACCAGCACTCAATCCACTGAGCCACGCCATCAGAGTTGGACTGAAATATTTTAAGAGTTACCTCCTCGGGGAGGTAAGACTTATTTGTTTAGTTCCAAAGAGCAGAACTAAGACCACTAATCAGAAGTTAAAGGTAAGTTTCTAAACATTCTTTGTTAGAACTGATTCATTTATTTAACAAATATTTAATGAAAAAGGTAAATAAAACTATAGCCTCTAATTCCCCTCCCCCAATTTTCTTTATTGATACTTTCATGAATTTACAGTTCACTATCACTCCAACACCACAATCAATAACAAAAATAAAATCAGCAATATAAGCAAATAAAAATTACTTAAAGGGCATTAAATAATTATATTTACTTACTCTCCTGGGCCTCCACAATAGCAGTAACATTGCTGGACATTGGTTTTATGACCTGCATCCCATTCAAGGTCTGCCACACTATAGGGTAATGTCTGCTTCATGACTTGCAATGCTTTGGCATTTGGTCCTTTCTTAAGCGCACCACCCCTCTATATTAGAGGGAAAAGGTTATTTTAAAGAGTGAAGGATAAAATTTATATACAATTCTGTAACTTAAAAATGCTTCTGACACTTCTAAAGAAATTTCCTTCTAAATTTCTTACCACATCACAAACTGTTTGACTAATAATAATCTTTATCTTTTCTTTCAAATTATTGCCCCAATTCAAAGACCACTCTCAGAAAACAACTGCAAGAACAGTTGCAAGTCACTTAAGCATCATTAGTCAAACAATAAGCACCTCTTTCTACCCAGCATTGATTGATCATTTCATTCAAATAAACTTTCAATGTACACAATCATTATGTTGATAGTGCCTTACAAATTTCACTTAGGGCTTTAGCCCAAAACACTTAAAAGATACCTTTGTTGTTGTTGCAAAAACACACTGTCGACAGAGCCATTTTTCATCTGAATCAATCACACTGGAATCAATATGAGGTGTGTGACACAACTGATGATATCCTTAATATCAAAAAAAGCATAAAGCAAATTCTATTTTATTAATAAATACTGCAACACAATTTCAAGAAGGCATTTTAGTATTCTCTTTTCCTACATTAATATAATTACAACTGATGAATAAATTTATCGAAACAGCTTCAAATTACCAATGTAAAGTATTTTTAATCATTAATCTTCAACATGGGCATTACATATGTAACAAAACTTTTCCACAAGATTAAAAGAAATCAATGTTTACCTTGGCCACACTTATCACATATAACCATTTCATTGGGCGCCTCTGAATACTCTTCCTGACATATTGTACAGACCATTTCCCCACTTCCAGTGGCTCCTGAAATATTTAAAATAATATTATTATTTATTTAAAATAATAAAGAAGTGTTCCATATCACAAAATTACTTTTTGACTCAGTGAGTAGCCCTTACTGGTGATGTTTGTTCACTAGATCATAATTTCTTTTCAAGGCAAAGTACTATATATAAAATGCTATCTCTCAGCTTCCTATCTGTGTTCTTTCTACCTTTAATATGCCTACCTGTCTTCATTCATAATTGAACCTGATTTTTGGCACAGGGCATAAATTAACCTGTTCTCAGACAGGATATCTTATTATTTATTTCTAATATTTCCACTCTCCTGGGGGGACGGAGGGGGAGAGAAGAGGATGTTTTGTCAACACAAGAACTATTCTCCAAAACACACATCTGTATTTACTCCATGTATGGTGTGTTCACTCACTATGCTGCCTAAGGATTAACAAAAAAAGGCAAAGAAGATATATCAATACCTCCTTTCCTCTGGATTTGGAACATTTCTTTTTATTTACTAATTTATGAAAGAAACGGAATATCAATTATTTAATCTCTAGCTTCTGAAATCTGGGAATATGGTGCCCAATATTATACCCCAACAAAATCTCACTGCAACAAAATTTGGGGATTCTAGTTATTAATTATACTTTTTACCTGCATAGGTAAATTATTTCTTTCTTGAACATTTTTATTCTAAAAACAATTATATTCTATAAAATTTATTATTTTAATCCTCTAACATATTTCCAATATTCTCTTCTCAATTTCAACATACATAGTTAAATTAACATGTATGTTTTGTTCCCATAGCAACAATAAAAAAAAATTTCAATTCTGTGCTATAAGCCAAGCATTCTTAGGTTTTTGACATATGCTATTTTGCTTAATTTTAGCTCAGAAAAATAAAGTAACTAAACCAAGGATGCTCAGTCCAAAGTATCAAGGCTAGAATTCAAACCCAGATATGCTAGACTCAATACTGTGTCCACTGTGAGATGCTTCCTTTCATTAATACTATATAATATTTCTTCTATCAAAAGCATTTTTCACTCCACAGTTTTCAAAATTATAACTTCAAATACTTACATTATTATTCCAACCAGCAGAAAGAACCAAATTTACTTTATTATGCTTTTATTCTCTTACGCATACAAGTTAAACCAAATTTCTTGTTCAGTTTTTGCAGTTTTCCTTGTTTGTTTTGGTTTCCTGTCTTCTCTAGCCCCCTGCTTTCCCAAGGTTTGTTTACTTCCTTGCACAGCTGGCTAAACATGTCCTCCCACAGTTTCTGAGTTTACGGCTACCATCAGGAGAGCAACCAGACTGACTAGGACCTCTCTGTCCAAATCTGCAATTCCCTAGAAAAGAACCAATAGTCCCAGATTGGGGTAGGTGCCTGTTCTAACTTCTTTTGCAACCATGTGGACTGGTGTAGGAGAAGGCAGCTCCTCAGAAAAGCAGGTGCTAATTCAATAAACAGTATGTGATCACCTCAGGAAACAATCATGAGAAAGGAGGGAATTGCCTTTACTTGTGAAATACAAGTATACCTTTTTTTACTGCTAAGTTAACGAGAACTTTCTGTGCAGTTTACTAGCCTTCTATAGGATCCCTCATTCTAAATCCAACTGACTATAAAGTTCAAGCCATTTCATCTCCAATATACCAACTTTCTTGTTGTTGCTAAAATAAAACTACAGTAAATATTTTTCATCTAGTTATTTTTACTTTTGAATTTGTTTTGAATAAACTGCTGTATAAAAAGTATAAAACATTTTTATGCATTTAATGCAACTATTGAAAGTAACATCCAAAATAGAAATTTACACTGTCAACAGCAGTGTATCATTTTCACAGAAACCATAACAGCATTAGGTGTTAAAATAAAAAATCCCTTTAAATTCATTTAATGATTTTAACATGTTATCTACCCTTTGTAATGCATATTTCTTTGACTACTAAAATGACTATATATTTTTCCTTATTTATGTAAACTTTTCAAAGGAATCTTATTAGACGAGTGAAATTAACTTATTGTTATTTTGATATGATCTATTATTATTAGCAGATTTCTTACAGGAAGAAAACCACTAAAACTTCTCTCTGCACCGAAATCTGTCATAATGCAGTTTTCAGGTTCACCTGCTCATTCTATAACAACTCAAAGTTACACGTGTGCTACTTTCTGGGTGTCACAAAGAGTTAATGGCCAAGGAGCAATCCTTGGTAATTGTAAGGATAGCAAAAGCAGCCAGTGAGGAAATAACCACCAGATATCATACTAAACTGATATACTGGGTGGGGCACATGTTGGACAGGACCCTTACCTCCATGACAATTTTCTATCCCTATGTACCACTGATCTTCGGAAGGAAGGAAAGAAGGGAGGGAGGGAGGGAGGAAAAGGAGGAGATAAAAGCCAGAGAAACCTGTATTTAACTCACAGGAACCTTGAAAAAGTAGAAGAGTTGAAAGACTCATAGCTAATAGAGGGGGAACAAAAGCAGTTTAATGTGTTTCAGTCCCACCATAGACAGACTCGGGTTTACAAACTGAAAAGGGAAATTCTGTATGTGGGGTAGTAAGATCTGCCTGATATCACTACTGCTGAAGACATCCTATCCTCCTACAGCTTTTCTCACTGACCCATCAATTGCAGCAGATTCCAAAATATAATACAACATGCAGTAACCTATCATAAAGTTGCATTTGGGATTCTAATACAAAGCCCAATAGCTAAATACTTGAGAAAAGTACCCAACCTTTAGAGAAAGAGAATTTACATCTCCTTTCTACAACAGGAAATATAAAACACACGTCTTAGTGCAGGCCTATTAACTTGGTAAAAGGAAAACCCAAAACTGTTGCTTTAGCGTGCAGCTAAAATACTCAGATTTTTAGTATTCATACTTTATAAAAATAAAGCACTTTCCATGAAAGATATTCCTAGAAAACACATTTGTCAGATTCAAAGGGAATATAGCAATTACAGTTTGTAAAAATAGAAAGCACTGTAAGAAACATACCTATTGTCATAGGCATGGCACAAGGCACACCTATATTCATTTTTACTTGTACCCAATATAGCCTCATTTTCCCATATAAACATTTAAACCATTCTTATAAATGAGTATTTCTAGTACTCTAAGCCTGTTTAATATATCCTAACTCCCCCATACATCTGACAAATACTACATTCTTAGTACCTATCAGTTCTCTACATTACTTTGTATTAATATAAGAGAGTAACAGTTAAGATGAAGCCCAAAGTATTTCTTCTCTAAGTTCTTAGAAGGGTCCTAAAAAGTTTATAGGTGTGCATCAATGACACATCTGTCTTCTAGTCTACCTCTATGCCAGAGGAGTGAATTTTTTCTTCTGTGCTCTTTAATACACACCAGCAATTTTCAATCAATGTGATGTAAGAATTTTTAAAATATGCAATACCTGACTATAGTCAGGGACACTGACTTCTTTTCCCTTAGACTGTCAAATAAAAAATGACAACAGCCAACACAATAGCCACCTGGTGTAAATGAATCAATGAATCAAAGTTATACTTTTTGGAGGGTCATATCAGCAGCAAAATATATTATTTTGTGGTATGCAGCAAAATTTTAGTAATTAATTTATGTGTGCCATAAGATAAATAAGGTTGAAAATCACTGATATAGATTATGACTCCCTGAAAACTATGAAGGCAATATTGATCTTTTTAGCATCTCCCCAAAACTGATTCTGAGATATCTTAATACACTGCTGAACAAATAATAATAAAAAAGGACAAGTCAAAAAGTATCAAATGTTACTCTAAATCACGTTCAAGAGAAACCATAGCACCTACCTGTTTGAATGTCCTTCCAGAGAACCCAGGATTTAGAACTGTCTTCAAATATGATGAAGCAGCTCTGTTTCAATATGTTTATCTGAAATACAGAGGAATACTTGTGATTTCTTTTAAAATTAAAAACATGAAGTTAAATTTAAATGCAAAAGTATTAAAAGTTTACTATAAAACTGTAAAAAATATTTTATATTAAGGTAACTTGCCTTTTTGATAGTTCCAAGATAAAACAAGCCATCTGACCATCTAGCTAGGACATCCTGACCCTCTTCAAATTTACATGCTGGCTTTTTGACTTTATGTCCATCCTGTAAAGACAGCTTGGTCAAGGATGTTGGGGTCTTTTGGTTTCGGCGTAAAGGAGACCGCTTGTGGACCAGTGAATTACCTGCCCCTGTAGAGTCTCTGGTTAGAAAATAAAAGATAAGCATATGTAAGATTAATTTACTTGCAGAGCTTATTTTATACCAATGATATATTAAAAATTTTGATTTATAAAAAAACTTAAATTGAGGGAAAATATAACCAACACCTCAAATCACAAACACTTTCCAGAAACAAGTTTAAAACAAAATGACAGCTCTCAACATTCACTCAGAGCCTATCTGAGGTGAGGCCAGGATTCAACAACCACTCCAAGATAATAATGGCAGCTATCATCAAAACAAAGTTCTAAGTTTAAGTGAACAGGCCATGGTCATCAGCAAAGGATGCTCTGAATCTCAAAACTAGGTTTAAGCAAACTAAAAAGTTACATGGCACAATTTCACAAGCACCTGATAAAGATCAAAAATAATTATGCCACATGTAGTTAAACACACTAACCAGTGATTTGGGGGGAGCTGGGTATATTCAATTCATTGAAAGGGTAGTCATGACCTCTCTACAGGGAATCACTACTGAATTGATTTTTTTTTCAGTTTCAGTGAACTTTATTGTAATAACCAAAAAGAGCAGAGATGAGTAAATGACACCTCTCCTGGCTAAGCTCATGGTAGTTTGTGGAAGACTGACACTTAATAATTAAAATATGATGAGAAGAATACAGTAATAGGTTTGAAAGCAATTCTATGAGATCACATTAAAAAAACTCTGCCTAGGAAAATGACATGTTGATGATGATGAAGCCTTGACCAAGCTGGAATATTTGACCTTGACCTTCAAAAAAGTAGAGACTGAGAGTTATTTTTCTTTCACTACAGAAGCAGCACATTTTAGAAAATGTATAAAGATATGCCAAAAGAACAAACCAAAAGCTACTTGCTGCCATTTTGCATAATACGGAGAAAAGTACTGTTAATACTCTTAAGGTATTTCTCTCTGCCCCTTTCTGTGTATAGAACAGACACAAATTATATATGCATATATTTTTAACCAATACAAAGACTATATACAGTTTGTTATACACAGGTCTTTTTTTGAACATCTGAGACTATTTCCACAGTATCAAATCCTAGAATAATTTACTACAAATTGAAATTTCTTTTTCTTTTTAAAAAGTTTTTATTGTCGTTCAAATACAATTTTCTGCCTTTTCTCCCCACCCCAGCAACCCCCACCTCCCTCCCCTGATTCTAACCCTCTTGGATTTTTCCATGTGTCCTTTATAGTTTGTTCCTGAAAACCCTTCACCCTTTCCCCCACAATCCCCCCCCCACTCCCCTCTGGTTACTCTGTTTGTTCTTAATTTCAATGTCTGTGGTTGTATTTTGCTTGTTTTGTTGATTCGGTTCCACTTAAAGGTGAGATCATATGGTATTTGTCTTTCACCACCTGGCTTATTTCACTTAGCATAATGCTCTCCAGTTCCATCCATGCTGTTGCAAAGGGTAGGAGCTCCTTCTTTTTTTCTGCTGCATAGAATTCCATTGTGTAAATGTACCATCGTTTTTTGGAAGGCAGCTATGCTCACCACTATACCACCAACGCCAACAATGTACCATAGTTTTTTGATCCATTCATTTACTGTTAGGCATTCAGGTTGCTTCCAGCACTTGGTTATTGTAAATTGTGCTGCTATGAACATTAGGGTGATTTCTGAATTGATTCTTATATATAAACAGGAATGTATCACAGTCTCTCAAATAGGCACACAGGGAGTTTAAAATAAAAATTGGGAACCATCAATTTCATAAAATCACAATCAGATGAGAAATATATAAAAGAGCCAAAAGTTACAAATTCTGAAATAATATAACATGTATTAGTTATTCCATAAACAACACAGCATACCATCAATTTTTGAAATGATAACAAAGCAGAGTTTGTTTTGTTTCACTTTCCCAGTTTAGATTGTTTTTTTTTTACTGATTAAACATACATCAATATGTAAAACTAAATAGGTAATAACTCAAAAATAGCTTAACAGGTAAATAAAAATAAAGTTAAGTGTGGAAGAAAAAATGTTTTAATACTTAGGAATTGGGAATACCTAATTTCAATACTTAAGAATACACAAATTCTGAGAAATTCTATCGTAAAGTAAACACGGTAAACCTTGAGAATGTTATGTGAAGCAAAATAAACCGCACAAAAAGGGCACATATTCCACTTATAGGATGTAACGAGTAGTAAAATTCATACACAGAGAGTATAATGGTAGTTGCCAGAGGCTGAAAGAAGGGTTGCATGTGGATGCAACACTTTTAAGGGTATACAGTGTTTCAGTTTGAAATACAATACATTTTAAAGATACCTGTTTTCTCCCCAAATTTGTTGAAAAACACTAATCTACACATCCAAGAAGTTCAACAAACTCCAAGTAGCATAAACACAAAGATCTCTATACCCAGGCATGTAATAGTAAAAATGCTGAAAAGCAAAGAGAAAATCCTGAAAGCAGTGAGAAAATTACGCATCACCTACATGGAAACCCAGGAAAATAACCTCTCTTCAGAAACAATGAAGGCCAGAAGGCAGTGAGATAACATATTCAAAGTGCTGAGAGGAAAAATCCTGTCAATCAAAAATCTTATAACCAGCAAACTGTCTTGCAAAAATGAAGGTTAATAAAAGATACTCCCAGATAAACAAAAACAAAGAATCTGCTACTAGCACAGCACCTTACAAGAAATGCTACAGGAAATTCTTACAGTTGAAAACAAGTAAACCAAGATGAAAAAATACACACATACAAGAAAACAAAGAACACTGGTAAAAGTAATTATAACATACAGTATAAATATGCCTATTTCCTCTAATATAAGTATATGAAACAATACACATACAATTTTATTGTTAGGCCTATAACATAGAAATATACCATATTTGACACAATGAAGGTGGTAGAATCTAAATGGTATCAAAGAAATGACACCAACCCTGACCGGTGTGGCTCAGTTAGTTGAGCGTCATCTGGTAAAGCAAAAAAGTCCCCAGTTCAATTCCTAGTCAGGGCACGTGCCTGGATTCTGAGTTTGGTCCCTGGCTGGAGTGCATATGAAAGGCAACTGACTGATGTTTTTCTCCGTCTTTTCCTCTCTCCCTTCCCCATTCTTAAATGGTAAACAAAAGAGTAAATATAAGTGAAGTAAGTATGTCATTTCAAGGAAATATTGGCCATATACCCAAGTTACTCATTGTTTCAAGTAAAAATGATGTTCCTTAAAAACCTGCTAGTTCAGCTGGCAACTTAAACCATGGCCTAAATACCTTATGTACATTTTTTATTTTATCACAAATATTAAAAACCTAAACTCTATGTTAGGTGTTAGTCAAAGTAGCTTTTACTGTTTCATCAAGAACGTCCTTAAAGGAAATAGGATTTTCTGTGTACATGCATGTGCACATTTTCTGGGAGTGCTCAACAATGAAGAGTACTAGTTACAGTTTGATGCCACTGACTTGTTTCATGCTAAGGCACACAGGAGTTTGACAACATGTTGTTTTTATACCATCTGTACAAATGCCAAAACACTGGTAAAGGCAAGTGACATCTTAGTATTATCATGAAAATAGTTTTGACCTTGTAGATCCCCTGAAAGACTCTGAGAACCAACACTGTAAATAAAAAAATTAAAAATAAAATAAAATAAATATATATATCCATATATTATTGACATAGCTGTGAGGAAAAGGCACTTTGGTGCTATGATTAGAGGGGTTAAAAGATTTAAAAGTCTAACAAGATAAGTGCTAGAGATAAGTAAAATGTCTGATGCATCACTACAATGAATTTTATCATCAGGAATCCTCAATGCCAGGCTGAGAACCTTCTTTCTCCAGACACTGAAAACAATTTAATGCCTTTGAATCATGGTATTAAAATTATAACTCTAAAAAGCTAAAAATCCAGTGGTTGAGGAATTTTTGCTTCCTTTAAGTTAAAGAAATGAACCAAAACCTGAACATAATTATGGGTGAGAAATGACCTCAACAGAATGTCAGGGTGACTACTAAGACCTAGAGTCTACCAATTCTAGAGTGGAAACATTATGCAAAAATTAAAATGCAAACATTCCCAGTTAGTTTCATATGCTCTGCTATTGCTTCTATAAATTCTCTCCCTTTTTCATGATGGCAGGAGTGTCTCCACTTTTACTTCCCACTGTATTACTCTCACTGCACAGTATATCCTTAAACATTTCCTTACTTTTTCATCTCCTAGTGTTTCTGCCCTGTTATCTCTCTAATGTTTCAGTGATACCCAATCTTACAGTTACCCTTGATTCCTTATGCCCCCTCCACTACCCACCTTCTTATTTTCCCCTCCATACACAGTGGAACCTCTGGAGAAAAGTTACTAAATTCTTATTATGTGCTTAACTATACATTAAGCATTCTGCATATTTATTTATTCACAAGTCATTTTGAGTCCCTATTACAAGCCATTTACTATGGCAGGGGAACAAAGATAACTTAATACTCAAAACAATGGTATGGAGACATTATTACAAATGCTGACTTCACAGATCTCCTTTTACATATAAAGAAGAAACTGACAGTAACTAGAGAGGAAGGTGGGAAGGGGTAATGAGATAATACGGGAAAGGCCAACAAGGAACACGTATAAAGGACACATGGACAAAGACAAAGGGTGTGGGTTTGAGGGTTGGAGTTAGGGATGAGTAGGGCAGGGGGACTTGGGGGAGGGTGAAAATGGAGACAACTGTACTTGAACAACAACAATAAAAAAAGAAACTGTAACTGTAAGAAGGCAGATTAACAAACTGACTGAGGTTATACAATTATAGGCCAGAGCCAGCCTTCAATAAATCTTTCCACTGGCATCTTTCCACTGACATTCCACTATGCTTAATTATTTTCAAGAATTTATAGGGAAAAGAGAACTAAAATTCTCTTGATTCCTTGTGTTCCTATTTCTTTCCTCTCATGCACAAACTTCTGCAGTCAAGTTACACACACATAACTCTCTCTGCTCCTAAAGTGTTCCCCATTTAGCCTTCAGCACACTGCAACACATACTACCATCCCCGAAGCAAACAACACACCAAAAACAGTGCGTGTGTTTCTCTTACTCTTATTTACAGATGTATCTCAATGTTCTGCATAGGGTGCACTACATAAAAAGCAGAAATGTTGGATGGAATTTATAAAGTTCAGGTTTAATTCAAGAAAAATTTGTATTTAAAGAGTTAAATTTCTTCTCAAAATAACTGCATGCACAAATAATCTGTTTTGTTTTGAGTAAGCAACAGATTCTAATTCACATTCAAAGGCAAATATACACCAATTCTTTTTTTTTTTAAGAATTTTTTTTTCCTTTTAGATTTTATTTATTTATCTTCTAGAGGGGAAGGGAAGATGAGAGGGAGAGAAACATCAATGTGCGGTTGCCTCTTGTATGTCCCCTGACAGGAACTGGCCTGGCAACCCAGGCATGTGCCCTGACTGGGAATCGAACCCCGATCCTTCGGTTCGCAGGCCCGCGCTCAATCCACTGAGCTACACCAGCCAGGGCTATATACCAATTCTTTATTCACATAAACATGAGGAACAAAAATCAAATATAAAACTGCATTAATAAGGCTATTTGTGAAAGTATTATTCTCTTTTAAAACTTCTCTGCCCAAGGAAATTTACAGAAAAGAAAATGAGAAAGAAAATGGTAAATAAATGATGTATATAACACAACTAGGATAAATACTGTACACATCTCCCTAAGGTTCCCCCCCATTAATGTCACTGATAACTTCCTTCCTCTCTAGAATGTGACCTTTATTAGAAGTCAAGCTAATTTTTCTAAGGTTCAAATTTATTCTTTCGTTTCTGATTGCAAAGGTAAACATGCAAAGAGATGGTAAAATAAATAATATAGAAATACATAGTCAAACTGAATATTTCCTATTCTACCCCCTCCCACAAAATAAAACTGTTAAACTTCTGATTTTTCTTATGTACATACTATATATATATATACATATAATTCACATATATATTTTAACAGAAGGTAGATTATATACTGTTCTGTAACTTTTCTCACACAACAATGTATCTTTGACAAGGTAATGTCCATCTGTATAAATACAAAAGTATAAAAGATAATCTTATCAACTGCTAAGCTACTTTCAAACTATTATCTAACTAAAGAACATTTAAGATAATCCCAATATTTCACTATTACAAGCAATAATATAAAGTTCATTCTTTTACATCCTATTTTTAAGTGTTCCAACTACTATATAATATATAAATTCATAAAGAATAATTAGTAAATCAAAGAATATGTACTTTTTATTGAAAAAAATTACAAATATATACAAAAGTAGACAAAACAAGTATAATGAACCATCAGGTATTCACCATCCAATTTCAATTATCATCTCATGGTCAATATTGTTTCATTTCAAGACTCCGTTTCCCCTGAACCCATATTATATATATATATTTTAATGTAATAAATATTGTCAAATGACTCTCCAAAAAAGTACCAATTAACATTCTCATTCACACTATGAGAGTAAACTTGATGGCCCACACATTCACCGACAATGAGTTATTATCCTTTTGCTACTTCTCTCCCCTCCCCCCTCACGCGCGCGCACACACACACACAGTTTCTATGTGTATTTCAATTATTGTAGAAGCATTTTTTCATAGATTTGTTAACAATTTGTACATATTCTGGAAACTGCAGTTGATATTCTTTGCCTGTTTTATAATCTAAAATGTTAACCTGTTTCATAATTTTCAAGAGTGTTTTATATATTATAAACAATAACACTTTACTATACTAGTTAGAAATATTTTTCCCAGTATATACACTGTAAAATCACCATAATAGACTTCTTGATAAGGGAATCAGTATTTCTCTCTTTTTTAAAAGATTTCATTTATATATTTTTAGAGGGAGGGGAAGGGAAGGAGAAAGAGAGGGAGAAATATCAACATGTGGTTGCCTCTCACACGCCCCCTACTGGGGACCTGGCTCACAACCCAGGCTGTGCCCAGACTACGTATTAAACCGGCAACCCTTTGGTTCACAGCCCACACTCAATCCATTGAGCTACACCAGCCAGGGCAGGAATCAGTATTTCTCTGTGCCCAGTTGATTCTGGTCAGTAGCTACAAAGCTACTCATATTGTATTCAGGATAGGCTTCCCCTCCTGATTAAGAAGTCAGACCAAAGCAAATTTAAACAGAAAATCAAAACAAAGGAGTTGGCCCACAAGCCCTTTCCTTAAGCTCTATACTCCCTACATCTGCTGTGGGGTTATGTAAAATGCTCCCTCCTTTTCCCAATATTCATTAAACCTCCAGTACATACCTTTTCATGTTATAGGATGTTAAAAGCATCTAGAATACTCTTGGTTTCTCTCAATGGAGTTGATTCAAGTTAAATACTATGTATTTGGCAGATAATTTTAGCACATAAGTTTAATAAAATTCCAATTAATTTCAGCGGGATTTTTTGAGCTCGAACATTTTATAAAATTAAATGAAAAGTCCATGGAATACCTAAGTCAACTTTCAAAAGAAAGAACAAAGAAAATACTTGCCCTATCAGACACTGTGACACATTCCAGAGAAAAACTGTTCCAGAAAAAAGGAAACAGACAATAATAGCAATGCAATAGCCCTGGCGGGTGTGGATCAGTGGATTGAGTACTGGACTATGAAGCAAAAAGCTGCCGATTTGCTTCTACGTCAGGGCACATGCCTGGGTTGAAGACCAGGTCCCCAGTAGGGGACGTACCAGAGGCAACCACATATTGATGTGTCTCTCCCTCTCTTTCTCTAAAAATAAATAAATAAAATATTTTTAAAAATGGACAGGAAATTGGAAAAAGTGAAATAGAAACTTAAAAAAGGGAAAAAAGCAATGCAATAGAATTGTATCTCTAAAACAGATTCATTTATGGGATGTTGATAAACGATGAAAGTGATAACACAGATCAGTACAGAAAAGATGCATTATTTAGAAATTGCATTTGGGAAACTGGCCAACTTAAAAAAGAAATTGTATCACTAACTTACAATACACACACATGCGTGCGTGCGCACACACACACATGAACTCCAGAAAATGTAGAATATTGTTGTGATCTTCGAAGTGGAGCATACATTCTGAAACATAAAAAGAGCTTGCAAATGTGTTGATGAAAACACAAGTGGAACAAAATTTAGAGCACAATTACCATCTATGCATACTGAAAACATGCATATTACCCCATATATTTTGCAAGGACACATACATAGGCAGGATGTGTATTAAATATATTTAAGTGGGTATGTGAAGATGATTGGTAGGTTAAAGTGGGAACTTGAAAACTGGGGAATCTGAACATATCCTATCACAGACTTGGAATGATGGACACTTTTTCCAATGTTTCTAGGATCTGATTCAACACGTCCACTCCTCATAATACACAATACAGGAGTAGCAGAATAGTAAGTCATTATCTCAAGAATAGTCACTACTACCATCACTACTTGCTTTTCCTATTTGACAACACACAGAGACAGACCATTTCTATCTACAATGCCATTATTATTAGTGAAGTATTTTCTTCATCACTGCAACTGATACCCATCTTGAAAGACAATGCCTGGACAAAGAAGCTCTTCCTTCTTGGTTGACTACTCCCACAATAGATACAAACCTGACTCAAGAACTTGGGAATTGGATGTATAATTCAAATAATGTGGCTTTTCCCTGCTTCCATACCCAATTCCCATTTTATTCCCCCAACTAACAAACAAAGTATCTGAACATTACACGTAAGACCATGGATAGTTTATTTCACCTGTCTTAGATAATCTCTGAGGACTACTATCAGGCTAATATTTCAAAACATGAGTTAAGGATTTGACATAGTATAATTTCTCAGTAAGTACTGGAAGAAATTTCAAGAAATTCAAAACACTTTCAGGTTAACTGTTTTTCCTTTAAGACAGTCAAAGTCCCTACCTTCAAAGCCCAAGATTTTGGTAGGTAAAAACTCAGCTAGACCTTCCTTCTTAAGGTTCCTTTCTTGATTCAGATCCATCCACCAAGTTCAGGTTCAATGTTCTCTTGGTTTGCTATAGTTCTCCCATCATTATACTTCTCACGTTGTGTCCCATTTGCCTACTTACTTGTCTTTACTCCCCATCTTCTAATAATTTGTATTCAGAGAGGAGAAATGACTGACTGTCCCATTTTATCATTACTTTCCCAGTACCTAACACAGAGCCCGGAATGTGAGGAACACAACAATCAATGACTTACCAGCAGAAGCTAAATGGCATAACCTTATTAAACATCTTTTCTTATTCACTTTTTATTTTTCCCAGAGCTCTTTAAATATGTCCCTCTACTGCTTCCTTGTTTCAAATTGTCAAGGAGCATTTCAAACCTTTCTTTTTTTCCCAAGTAACTCTTGCTTCCAGAGCTTTCCATGTTCCTGTACCAATTTGGATTATTGCACTATAGCCTAGCATTTGTCACCTTCAAAGTTCTCCTTACTACTCTGTATTCTGCATCACATACTATTTTGCTGAAGCAATGGCTTGCTAATAAAAGGCAGTGTGTATGTGAATATTCTGAGAATTTATGTATCTAAAATTATCTCAGTCCTACCCTCGCATCTGATGGATACTTTTCTGTATATGGTATTTTATGTTGAAAATAATTTTCCTACGCAAATTTCCTGATATTCCTATACTATTACATTCAGCAGTTGGCACTGATATGAAAAATGAAGATTAAATTATTTATGTTTCATCAAAGGGTGTATGTTTCACAAAATATTTATAAAAATTGACTAAATACTGAATCACAAAGCAAGTACCAATGAATTTCAAGGTATAAAATAATATTGCATATGTTCTTAACTGCAATGGTATAAGACTAAAAATCAAGAAAAAGATAACTTAAAAGTCTGAAAATCAAGACAGAGTCCTAAATAACCCATGGGCTAAAGAAATCATAATGGAAATTAACAAGTATACTGAAGTGAAAAATAACGAATATATCAGATATTAAAACTCATAAAAGCAGTTAAAGCAGTATTTAGATAAGTCTAACCATACTTATTAGGAAAGAAAAAATTAAGACTTGTTTTGAAATCTAAAATATGATCTATCCTAGAGAAGACTGTGTATTTTGTTGCTTTTGGATGGAATGTTCTATATATATCTATTAAGTCCATTTATTCTAACATGTCGCTTAAGGCCAATGTTTCCTTATTGATTATACGTATGGATAACCTATCCACTGATGAAAGTCAGGTATTAAAGTCCCCTAGCATTACTGTAATTTCTACCTATTTTTCCCTTTAGGTCTGTTAATATTTACATATTTAAGTGCTTCTTTTTGGGTGCATAGATAATTACAAATATTATATCCTCTTGTTGTATTTATCCCTCTTCATTATGCAACAATCTTCATGTCTATTATTACAGTGTTTTGTGAACAAAATGGTATGAAACTAGAAATCAACTACAAGAAGAAAACTGGAAAATTCACAAATACGTGGAGATTAAACATGCTACTGAAAAACCAGCAGACAAAACAAGAAATTAAAAAATATCTTGAGTAAAATTAAAATGGAAATACAACATACCAAAACTATGGGATACAGCAAAACCAGTTCTAAGAGGGAAATTCATAGCAATAAATGCCTACATAAAGAAACATAAAAAATCTCAGGCCTCGGCCAAGATGGAGGCGTAGGTAGACACACTGTGCCTCCTCACACAACCAAAAGGACAACAACAATTTAAAAACAAAAAACAATCGGAACTAACAGAAAACTGAACTGTATGGAAGTCCGACAACCAAGGAGTTAAAGAAGACATGTTCATCCAGACCAGCAGAAGGGGAGGAAACAGGCAGCTGGGCAGAGAGGACTAGCGGGAAGATGGCGGCTGGCGGATGGGGCAGTCCCAAATTTGCGTGCAGATAAACCGGGAGGAACAACTGGGGAGCAGACGGACTGCACAACCCAGGGCCCCAGCACAGGGAAATAAAGCCTCAAACCACTGATTGAAAACATCTGAGGGGGTTGAGGCGGCAGCGAGAGAAACTCCCAACCTCACAGGAGAGTTCATTGGAGAGACACACAGGGTGCTAGAATGTACACAAACCCAACCACACAGGAATTAGCACCAGAAGGGCCCAGTTTGCTTGGGGGAAGTGACTGAAATCTGGCAGAGAGCAGAGCAAGTGCCATTGTTCCCTCTTGGACCCCTGCCCCACATACAGTGTCGCAACCCAGCAACTGGGTTGCCCCACCCTGGTGAACACCTAAGGCTCCGCCCTTCACTAAATAACAAGTATATCAAGACAAAAAAAAAAAAAAAAAGGCCCAAATGAGAGAACAGATTAAAGCTCCAGAAAAAAATACAACAAAGCAACAAAGCGTTAGCCAACCTATCAGATGCACAGTTCAAAACACAAGTAATCAGGATGCTCAGAATTGGTTGAATTTGGTCGCAAGTTAGATGAAAAGCTGAAATCTACACTAAGTGAAATAAAGGAAAATGTACAGGGAACCAATATTGATGGGAAGGATACTGGTACTCAAATCAACAATGCGGACCAGGAAGAAGAAAGAAACATTCAATCAGAAAAGAATGAAGAAACAAGAATTCAAAAAAAAAAATGAGAAGCTTAGGAACATCCAGGACATCTTTAAACGTCCCAACATCCAAATTATAGGGGTACCAGAAGGGGAAGAGGAAGAGCAACAACCGGAAAAGTTATTTGAACAAATAGTAAAGGAGAACTTCCCCAATCTGGCAAAAGAGATAGACTGCCAGGAAGTCCAGGAAGCTCAGAGAGTCCCAAACAAGTTGGACCCAAGGAAGCAAACACCAAAGCACATCATAATTCCACTGCCCAAGATGAAAGAGGGCAGAATATTAAAAGCAGCAAGAGAAAAGGTGACAGTTACCTACCAAGGAGTTTCCATCAGACTGTCAGCTGATTTCTCCAAAGAGACCTTCCAGGCAAGAAGGGGCTGGAAAGAAGTATTCCAAGTCATGACAGGCAAGGACCTGAATCCAAGATTGTTCTATCTAGCAAAGCTTTCATTTAGAATGGAAGGGAAGAAAAAGTACTTCTTAGATAAGGTCAAGTTAAAGGAGTTCATCATCACTAAGCCCTTATTATATGAAATGTTAAAGGGACTTATCTAAGAAAAAGAAGATAAAAAATATGAACAGTAAAAGGACAGCAAACTCACAATTATTAACAACCACACCTAAAACAAAAACAAAAGCAGACAGCTAGAAGAGGAACAGAACCACAGAAATGGAGATCACATGGAGGGTTAGCAACAGGGGAGTGGGAGGGGAAGAGAGGGGGGAAAGGGACAGAGAATAAGTAGCATAGAGGGTAGGTAGAAAATAGAAAGGGGGAGGATAAAAATAGTATAGGAAATGTAGAAGCCAAAGAACTTATATGTATGATATGACCCTGTGGACATGAACTAAAGAGGGGGAATGTGGGTGGGAGAGGGTGTGCAGGACGGAGGGGAGTGAAGGGGGGAAATGGGACAACTGTAATAGCATAGTCAATAAAATATATTAAAAAAGAAAAAGAAACATAAAAAAATCCCAATCTAACTTTAAACCTCAAAAAAGTAGAAAGAGAAAAACAAAGAAGCCCAAAGTTATTAGAAGGTAAGAAATAAAAAGGATCACAGTGGAAATAAATGAAAGACTTAAAAAGACAATAGAAAAGACCAAAGAAACTATGTGCTGGTTATTTGAAAAAAGAATACAAAAATAGACAAACCTTAGCTAGACTCATCAAGAAAAAAAGGAGGTACAAATAAATAAAATCAAAAGTAAAAGAGGGGAGGTTACAACTAATATTACAGAAATACAAAAAGAATCATAAGAGACTACTATGAACAATTACACACCTACTTAGGAAACATAAATTGCCGGAAACATATAACCTACCAAGACTGAATCATAAAGAAACAAAAAAATCTGAACCAACACTATCAGTAGGAGATTCAATCTGTAATTAAAAAACTACTAAGGATCAAAAGTCCAGAACAAAACCAATACATTGGAGAATTCTCCAAAACAGTCAAAGAAGAATTAATACCAATCCTCAAACTCTTCCAGAAAACAGAAGGGGAGAAAAAAACCTCCAAAGTCATTTCATGACACCAACATTACTCTGACACCAAAACCAAACAAGGACACCACAAGAAAATTAGAAGCAACTACTCCTGACAAACATACATGTAAAAATTCCCAACAAATTATGAGCAAACTAAATTCAACAATACATTAAAAGGATCATACACCATGATCAAGTGGGATTTATTCCAGGGATACCAGGATGGTTCAACATCCACAAATCAATCAATATATTATACCACATTAAGAAAATGAAGAAAAAAATCATAATCATCTCAGTCTATGCAGAAAAGAAAAAGTGACAAACTTCAATATCCATTTGTAACAAAAAACTTAATAAAGTGGTATATAGAGGGAAAATATCTCAAAATAATAAAGGTCATATATGACAAGCCCACAACTAACATCATACTCAATGGTAGAAAGCTGAAAGCTTTTTCTCTAAGATCAGAAGCACTACAAGGAAGCCCACTCTCACCACTTTTATTTAACACAGTTATGAAGTCCTAGTCAGAGCAACTACAGAAGAAGAAAAAAGATCCCAATTTAAAAAGGAAGTAAAACTGTCACTATCTGCACATAACATGGTATTTTATTTATATTTACATGAGTATATAAAACCCTAAAGACTCCAAACAAAAAAAGTGTTAGAACTAATAAAAATTGCAAGATACAAAATCAATATTTAAAACTCTGCCCTGGCTGGTGTTATTCAGTGGACTGAGTGCCGGCCTGCAAACCAAAGGGTCACCAGTTTGATTCACAGTCAGGGCACAGGCCTGGGTTGCAGGCCAGGTCCCCAGTAGGGGGTACATGAGAAGCAACCACAAATTGTTATTTCTCTCCCTTTCTCCCCTCCTTCCCTTCTCTCTGAAAATAAAGAAAATCTGTAAAAATAAAATCTGTTGTGTTGCTATACATTAGTAACTATCAGAAAGATACATTAAGCAAACAATCCCATTTACAATTGCATCAATCAATCGATCAATCAATCAACTTAACCAAGGAGGTAAAAGACCTGTCTAGTGAAAACTGTAAATGATAAAAGAAACTGAAGACACAAACAAAAAGATATCCCATCTCATAGGCTGAGAAATTAACAGTTAAAATATCCATATTACCCAAAGCAATTTACAAATTCAATGTAATTCCTATAAAAATTCCAGGAATATTTTTCACAGAACTAGAACAATTCTAAAATTTTTATGTAACCACAAAAGACCCTGAATAGCCAAAGAAATCTTGGGAAAGAAGAAAAAAGTTGGAGGCATCACATTTCCTGGTTTCAAACTATACTACAAAGCTATAGTAATCAAAACAGTGTGGTACTGGCATATAAACAGACATGGATCAATGGAAAATAAAGCCCAGAAATAAATCCACACAATTATGGTTAATTAATTTATGACAAAGAAGACAGGAATATATAATAGAGCCTCTTTAGTAAATGGTGCTGGGAAAACTGGATAGTCACATGCAAAAGAATGAACCTAAATCACTATTTTACATCACACATAAAAATCAACTCAAAATGGATTAAAGATTTGAACATAAGACCTGAAATAATAAAACTCGTATAAAAAAATATAGGCAGCATGCTCCTTTATTTTTTTTTTTTTTTGGATTTGACATCAAGCAAAGGCAACAAAAGCAAAAATAAACTAGTGACACTATATCAAACTAAAAATCTTTTACAGAGAGAAGGAAACCATCCATGAAATGAAAAGACAACCTCCTGAATGGGAGAAAATATTGCAAATCATATATCTAGTAAGGGGTTAATATCCAAAATATATATAAAGAACTTTTACAACTCAACAACAAAAAATCCCTTAACAATCCAATTAAGAAATAGAGGACCTTAATAGACATTTTTCTAAAGAAGACTTATAGATGCCCAACAGGTAAGTGAAAAGGTGCCCAACCTCACTAACTGGGGAAAGGTAAATCAAAACCACAATGAAGTATCACCTCATACCTGTTAGAATGGCTGTCATAACTAAACCAACAAACAACAGCTGGTAAGGATGTAGAGAAAAGGGAACCCTTGTGCACTGTTGGTCGACATGTAAACTGGGGCAGCCACTATGAAAAACAGTATGGAAGGGAAGTTCCTCAAAAAATTTAAAATAGAAACACAGCCCTGGCTGGAGTGGATCAGTTGGAGCATCGTCCCATAGACCAAAAGGCTGTGGGGTCGAATCCCAGTAAGGGCACATACCGAGGTTGCAGGTTTGATCCCCACTCAGGGCATGTACAAGAAGGCAAACAATAGATGTTTTCTCTCTGTCTCTCCCCACTCCCACCTTTCTGTCTCCCTTCTTCTCTCTAAAAGCAATTAAAAAAATGTCCTTGGGTTAGGATGAAAAAAATAATAATAAAAATAAAACTATGTATGGTCCAGCAAATCTATTTCTGGATACTTATCCAAAACAAAAATACTAACTCTGAAAGATATATGCACCTCCACGTTCACTGCATTAGTTACAGTAGCCAAGGCATGGAAACAACGTCAGTGTCCATTGATGGATAAAAGGATAAAGGAAATACAGTATTTACGAGGTCTGTCTGGAAAAAGTGCAGCCATTATTAACATAATGAGAATGGTTTGCAATACTGATGTAACCTGGCAGCCAAGGAGAGCAGACTGGAATGAGTATGTGTGAACAAGACAACTTCACTGTACCAATTAGTGGGGAGAGCAAATGCCATTGAGTAAGTATGTGTACTGTGTGGCAGTCACATTCAAAATGACTGAATGAGTAGAGCGAATCTGCATCAAATTTTGTGTAAAGTTTGAATATTCCTTCATGGAAACTATTTGGATGATTCAGAAGGTCACAGTATGGGCAACTGGTGATTGGTACCTTTATCACCGACAACACACCTGCTATACATCACATCTTGTGCAGAGTTTTTTGGCAAAACATCAAATCATCCAGTTACTCAGCCCCCTCTGCAACCCAATTTGGTGCCCTGATACTTCTGGCTTTTCCAAAAACTAAAATCACCTTTGAAAGAGAAGAGATTACAAACAGTCAGTGAGACACAGAAAAATACAACGGGGCAGCTGATGGTGGCTGGGAGAACTGTGTGAGGTCCTGAGTTACCTAATCTCAAGGGGAGTGATGTATCTTTGTACTATGTACAATGTTTCTTGCATCTTATACCTTCTTCTTCAATATCCATCTCTATTTTTCATAGCACATGGCTGGATACTTTCTGGACAGACCTTGTACAGTGGAGTATTATTCAGCCATTAAAAAGAATGAAATCTTGCCACTTGCAACAACATTCAATGGACCTTAAATGAAACAAGTAAAAGACAAATACCATACGATCTCACTAATATGTGAAATCTAAAACAACAACAAAAAACTGAGCTCATAGATACATAAAACAGATTTGTGGTTACCATAGTGATGGGCAAAATGGGTGAAGGGGGTCAAAAGATATGAACTTCAAGTTATAAAATAAATAAGTCATGTGGATATAATGTATGACATGGTGACTATAGTTAATGATGTGCTATTGTATATATTTGAAAGTTGATAAAAATATAAATCTTAAAAGTTCTCATCACAAAACAAGTTGTAACTATATATGGTTACAGTTATTAAGTACACTTTGGTGATCTTTTTGCAATACATACAAATACTGAATCATTATGTTACACCTAAAAACTAATATGTCAACTATACCTCAATTTAAAAAAATACAGTAGTACATGAGCAGTCACACAGGAATTTAAATGCAGAAACTCTTAGTTCCATTTTTATTTCATTTGTTCAAATAAGCTTTCAACTAGCAAAAATGGGAGCACAGATGTTGGAAGGGTAAAAAAGAAAAGAAGAAATACTGGAAGTTAATAAATTAAGTATCTATCTCACGTTGAAGAGGGAAATAAAGGAAAATAACCCCTCCTAAAATGTAAGAATTAAAAAAAAAACAAATCAATGAAAGAAAAATATATATTACAATCAGTGACATCAAAAACTGGTCCTGTGAAAACACTGCACTGACAAACATTTGGAGAGAATTAATTAGGAACTGAGAAGTGGCTGAAAAGATGCACAGCTCAGAAAGGAAAGAAAATAAGATTTGTAAATTCTGGAAGTCAGAAAATGTTAATTGTGTTTGAAGCCCTGAATAAAAAATGATAACAGAAGTGTGATAAAGAGAATTTTACTGTATCAAGACAGCAGAGTAAAGATTTCTGTGCTCCTCCTCACTGTAAAATAAGGAGAAAAGAAAAAATTAAACCTACATTATCTTCAGTCATTATACAACACATGTAAAACTCCAAACCATGATATATGAAAATGGAGAGCAGACAAAAAAATAATAAACAAGGGTAAAATAAGGAAGACAAACTTCCCAACAGAATAAACAATTAGAAGTAAGTTCATCTGTCTCACAGAACCACAAGAGAGATCAGGTGGGGCACAAAGAATAATTATGTCGAAATCAGTATAAAAAGACAGCTGGACTGCAAAGTCACATTTCCATCAAAAGATGGAATAAAAGGGGAATAAAACAGGTGCCTACTGAAAATAGGGTTATCCGGAATATATTTATAAAAAAAAAAATTAACCTTATAAATATATTCAAGACAATAAATGAAAAAGAAATGAATTTACAAAATCATTTTGCATCACCTAATGAATAAACAGATCTATGCATCGAGCATTAGTAGCTCCTAACAGCACAAGAGAAACAGCTAGACATTATATACTTCTTGATAGAACACACACCTATGAAATCCTGCCAAAAAAAAGGGGGGGGGGCAAACCTGAATCTGATAAGCCTGTGCATCTATCTACCCACCAATTTCTAGAAATGTAGAGAAATAATGTTCGACTGCACAATGAAGATATAATCAGCAAAACCTAGGCTGGGAAATCTACAAGTCAAATGCCCTGGTTTCTTCCTCAAATAAACTGCACACATGGGGAAAAAATGCAAGATGCAAGCTGGAACCTGTAACAAAAAAGGCTTAAAACTCATATTTAGAAATTGACAAAGTTAAAAAAAAAAAAGAAATTGACAAAGTTAAACTATAATCTTTAAGATAGACAGTTGTATAATAAAATTGTAAAGAAAAAATGCCCCAACTGGTGTGGTTCAGTTGTTTGGGCAACATTGCACAAAGCTAGAGGTTGCCAGCTTGATGCTTGGTTAGGGAATGTGCGAGAGGCAACTGATCGATGTTTCTCTCTTCCTTTCTCCCTCCCTTCCTCTCTCTAAAATTAAGAAAGTAAAATTTCTAAAAAGGAAAGTAATCACCATAAAAGTAAGACTAATTATTTTTGGGGAACCAGGTTAAAATCTGGGCTTCTGCATTGGCTGGCAATGTTCTATTTCTTGACCCTGGGCTGGTTACAAAGGCTTTAACCTTATAATAATTTATTAACCTATAAATTTATTTTATACAGCGGTATCTGCTTTGTCTTACCTTTAGAAAAGTTTCCTTAAAAAACTATAATGTCCTCAGAAATCTGAGAAAATATTTCATCCATGAAGATAATACACAAAAGAGAATAGCAAGTATCAAGAAATGATAGCCAAAATAAAAAAATTTCAATGGAACATAAATTGAAAATAAATAAAAAACAGAGAAAACCAGGAGTTCAATCTAAGAAATCTAACTAAAAGTACATGTAATAAAGACTAAACAGGGAAAAGTTACGGGGGAAGTTGCCAAAGAAAAGTAGAAGAAAACTTTCCAGAACTTAAGAGCAGGAGTTGCCAGATTGAAATGACCAAGTGTCCAGCAAAATGAATGAAAAAGTTCTCTGCCAAGGAAATTAGGATGAAGCTACTAAGGTTAGGAAGAAAGAAAAAGGCAACTCACAAAGGACTGAGAACAGTAAAGAAATTATTACAGTGAACCCAGAAGTTAGAAGACAGGAACTATTCATTCAAAATTCTAAGTGAAAGAGAAGATGAGTGAAAATCAACTTTAAAAAGAAAGTATCAATGAAATTATCAATCAATACTAAGGTTGAAGCAGGTACATTTTCAGGCATATAAAGTCTATAAAGATTTCTTTCTCAAGCATACTTTCTTTAGGCCTGATAGGAGATATCAAAAAACAAAAAAGGCAGACATGAGATGAAAGGTAGTTAACACAGCAGGAAAACAAAGGAAATAGTGAAGGCAATCACAACATTTGTGCAGGAAGTCTAGAGAGCAAGTCCAGATTAGAGAAGGACTCCAGAAGAGCTCCAGGTAGCATCTCTTAAAAAAAATTTAAAAAATAAAAATAAAAATTGTAACTGATAAATCATATGACAGACTCAAAGAATGGGAAAATACACTGAGACATTTTACAGAACAGGGGAAAGATATGTGAAGACTTTTTTAAGTATATTTTATTGATTACGCTATTACAGTTGTCCCTTTTCTTTCTTGCCTTTATTCCCCCCTTTGCCCTATACGCCCTGCCAACCAGCATTCCCCCACCTTATGTATCATGTCCATGGGTTGTACATACAGTTCTTTGGCTTCTCTATTTCCTATACTATCCTTAACCTCCCCCTGTCTACTTTGTACCTACCAATTATGCTTCTTATTCCCTGCACCTATTAACCTATTCTCCCCGCTCCCACTCTCCACTGATAATCCTCCATGTGATCTCCATTTGTGTGATCCTGTTCCTGTTCTAGTTGTTTGCTTAGTTTGTTTTTGGGGGATTTTTTTTGGTTCGGTTGTTGTGAGTTTGTGGTATTTTTACTGTTAACAGTTGTGATCTTCCTTTTCTTAGATAAGTCCCTTTGACATTTCACATAGTAAGGATTTGGTGATGATGAACTCCTCTAACTTGACCTTATCTGGGAAGGAAGCACTTTATCTGCCCTTCCATTCTAAATGAAAGCTTTGCTGGATACAGTAATCTTGAATGTAGCTCCTTGCCTTTCATGACTTGGAATACTTCTTCCCAGCCTCTTCTTGCCTGCAAGATTTCTTTTGAGAAATCAGCTGACAGTCTTATGGGAACTCCTTTGTAGTTACCTGTCTCATTTTCTCTTGCTGCTTTTAAGACTCTCTCCTTATCTCTGATCTTGGGTAATGGAATTATGATGTGCCTTGGTGTTTGCTTCCTTGGGTCCAACTTCTTTGGGACTCTCTGAGCTTCCTGGACTTTCTGGAAGTCTATTTCCTTTGCCAGATTGGGGGAGTTCTCCTTCATTATTTTTTCAAATATGTTTTCAATTTCTCACTCTTCCTTTTCTCCTGCACCCCTATGATCGGATGTTGGAATGTTTAAAGTTGTCCCAGAGGTTCCTAAGCCTCTCCTCATTTTTTTGAACTCTTGTTTCTTCATTCTGTTCTGGTTGAAGTCCTGATTTCCTTCCCATCACTGTTGGTTCCCTGAATATTTTCTTTTATTTCGCTTCGCATAGCCTTAACTTTTTCATTTTGTGACCATACTCAATGATTTCTGTGAGCATCCTGATTACCAGTACTTTAAACTCTGCATCTGATAGGTTGGCTATCTCTTCATTGCTTAGTTCTATTTTCGGAGTTTTGAGCTGTTCTTTCATTTGGGCCATATTTCTTTGTGTTGGCACCCTGTTACATTGTAAGGATTGGAGCCTTGGTATTCTCCAGGCTGGGACAACCTATGTTGCTCCACTGTGGCACTATATGTGGGGAGGAGTCAGAGAGGGAACAATGCCAATGCCGCTTGCTCGGCTCTCATGCTGCTTTCAGTCACTTCCCCTGCTACCCACAATCAAATTGGGCCCTTCTGGTGCTGATTCCTGGGTGTGGGGGGGGGGGTTGTGTATGTTCTAGGATCTTGTGGGTCTCTCCAACGAACTCTCCTGTGAGGCTTGGAGTTTATCCTACCACCTCAACCCCTAGAGGTTTTTACAGCTAGAGGTTTTGAGGTTTTTATTTCCCTGCACTGGAATCCTGGGTTGGGAGGTCTGTCTCCCTCCCCAGTTGCTCCTCTTGGTTTATCCACATGCAAATGTGGGTCTGCCAGCTGCCTCCTTGCTGAGTATCTTCCCTGCCCTGGATGCCCATCTCCCCACTCCTACTGGCCTGGATGAATGTTTCTTCTTTAACTCCTTGGTTGTCCGATTTCCATACAGTTCGATTTTCTGGTAGTTCTGGTTTTTAAATTTGTTGTCCTTCTTTTGGTTGTGTGAGGAGGCAAAGTATATCTACCAACACCTCCATCTTGTCTGGAAGGTTTTATTTCAAGATATATGAAGATTTCAGTGTTCAAAAAATACTAAGCAAATTATATTTTTTAATGAGGCTATTTTTAAGCCCAACTGTATAAGAAACGTAATACTAAAAATAACAACTAAAAATATCTAACAAATATTTGACATTGTTCTAAGTACTTTGCATGTATTAAATCATTTAACCTTCAACATTACTTTGCTATACCATAGCCTATGTGGCTCACATGTAATTTTGTATATGATCATACCAAGAAAATAGGACTCAAAATATTTTGTGTAAGCATATTTAAAGAATGGGGTAAGAGGCTATGTGAGAAATTCCTCATCTATCGTTATAGGAAGAAAATGTTTAAAAATGATAAATGAAGCTACAGCAATGTTTTATTTAAAAATACAAAAAATATACCTAAGAGTGAACAGTTGTCTCTAAGAAGGATGGAGGGAACAGTAAGACATTGTATCTTTTTATTTTTGGACCTTCAATATTAATTTTTAGTTTCAAGTGTATAGCATAGTGGTTAGATAATCAAATACATTACAAACTGTTCCCCTGGTATTTCCAGTACCCACCTGGCACCATGCATAGCTATTATAATATTACTGACTACATTTCCTATGCTGTATTTTAAATCCCCATTACTATCGTTCTCAATCACTTTACCTTTTTCTCCCAGTCCTCCAACCCCTCTCTCCTTGAGCAACCATCAGTCTGTTCTCTGTATCTATGAGTCTAGTTGTGGTTTCTTCATTTACAGTGTTCACTAGATTCCACATATAAGTGAGATCACATGGAATTTGTCTTTTTCTGACCGGCTTGTTTCATTTAGCATAATAACGTCCAAGTCCATCCATGTTGTTGCAGAAGGTAAAAGGTAAGATTTCCTTTATTATATTTTTACAGTCAAGTAGTATGCCATTGTGTTAATGTACCACAGCTTTTTTTTATCTATTCACCTACTGATGGGCACCTGGGCTGTTTCCAGATCTTGGCTATTGTTCATAACTCAATGGTTATGAACACAGTCGTGCACATATTCTTTCAAACTGTTATCTCAGGATTCTTAGGATATATACCAAGAAGCAGAATTTCTGGGTTATACAGCAGTTCCATTTTAATTTTTTTCAGAAACCCCCATACTGTCTTCTACAGTGGCTGCACCAATCTGCATTCCCACCAACAGTGCACCAGGGTTCCCTAAGACACTGTATCTTTTGGTTAAAAGTTTGTGTTGTTCTTTTTTTTAATCCTTACCTAAGGACATGTTTATTGATCTTAGAGAGAGGAAGGTACGGACAGAAAGATCAATCAGTTGCCTCTCCTATGCATCCCAACTGGGGACCAATCCTCCATCTAGGCAAATGCCATTACAAGGACAATCAAACCCTGCAAACTTTCAATTTGTAGGATGACACTCCAACCAACTGAGCCATACTGGCCAAGGCTGGTTAATCATTTTATAATTTTACAACTACTTCATTTTTTTACAAATATTATACATTAACTTTTAAAAGAAAGAAAATGATAAAAAGTGAAAGCAAACCGCTGATAAAATCAACATCCATAGCAGTGTTCCCCAAAGGGCATACTCTTGAATAACAGTTCTATAGAATATAATACTAGTTGGTATGTGTAAACTAGGGGGTTGCGGGGGAAACATTTCATAGGATTACCTTGGCGCATGTATTTTAATATTTATTTATTTATTCATGCACTCATTCATTCATTCATTCGGAAGAGAAGGGAGGGAGAGAGGGACAGAAACATCAACAGAAACATCACTCGGTTGCCTCTTCTATGCATCCTGACCAAGGATGGAACCAAAAAGTCACGTATATGCCCTGACCAGGAAACCAACCAGCAACCTTTTGCTTTTCTGGGAGACACCCAACCAACTGAGCCACGCAAGTCAAGGCTTAACTTGGAGCCTTTAATACAAAGTGGGGCAAACACAGGTTTATAACTGTGAGTACACAAAACACACAGTTTATCCTTATATTATTATTTATTAATTACTGTATTATTTTGCATACAAACAACAGTAAACCTACTTTTGCCCTACCCTGTATGTTAACACACACTTTGCAGTTTTGCCTTAACATTAGACCACAAGAATTACCCATTCCCTCCTCCTGAATCAGTTGGAGAAACTACTGTTTAAGGCAGTGGTTCTCAAACATAAGTCCATAGACCATTACAAACAAATGCAAGGACAATGTGTTGAGCTTTTGATTAAGTTAAAATTAAGAAACTTAAGAAACCATTCAGTATTTTGAGAGCATATCCGTGCACTCTTAGAGATAAAATCTCTTCTTTTATAAAATGATGGTGTTAAATGGCAGTTTTTAATAACCCTCTGACTTTCCAACATAAAAAGATGGCAAACCTATGTCAACACACTACCTTTATCCCACCAAAAAAGTTAATGGTTCCTGAAAGTCAAATTTGGAAATCTGGAAAATTCTTATTCAAACTATGAGCAAAAGAATGTTCTTAGGAGGTTTCCAGTTAAGATGGTGGCACAGGTAAACACAGCTCACCTCCTCACAAAGCCACATCAAAATTACAACTAAAATACAGAACAACCATCACTCAGAACCATCAGAAAACAAGTTAAATGGAAGTCACAAGTCTGATAACTACAGAATTAAAGAAACTACTTCTATCTGGACTGGTAGGAGGGATGGAGAAGTGGACCAGGCTGGTCCCACATTGACGTGTGGTGGATAAAAATTTGGGAGGGATATCTCGGGAGTGAGGAGTCCCAGTCCCACACCAGGCCCCCCAACCCAGGGTTCCACCGCCAGGAAGGTAAGTCCCCAAAATTCTGGCTGCAAAAACCAGTGGGGATTGAGTCTTCTGGAGTCCCATGTAGTTCCCTTAAAGAACCCACACACAGACTTATTCAGACTCACTACCTCTGGGCTCCAGGATCAGTGTAGCAGCTTCAGAGGCACTGGTGGCATACAGGGAGGAAATGAAGTATGTGCCATCCAAGCAGAAGCTGGGGAACAGCCTTCTGGGCAGAGGCCATTGTCCCTGTTTTGAGCACTCCTCCCACAGAACCACTGAGCCACAGAGCTGTCAGATGGGTGCCATATCTGAGATTCAATCACCTGGCTAACACCATCTGTCCCACCTTGGAGATCCCCTGAGACTCTTTCCACCCAAATTACCAGCACACCCAACCCGTTAACAGTGACTTCCCCATACTAATGGCTGGTCTTAGCTCATGTTTTACAACTTCCTAAATCCTATCAAACAAACAACAGTTGGCCTCAGTAAGCCTCCAGCCCCTTCTCCACTCTGTAACCCTTGCTAAGTAGCCCCATGCCACACACTAGTAGCAGCCAGCCTAGATTCATAGCTTGGCTTTTCCTGGGAATCTCCAAGCCCAGCACAAGTAGCAGCCAACTCTGACTCCTTTATAGCTCATGCAGTGTGGCTGGAGCAGAACACAGGTAGGGGCAACAGATCAAAACTCCAGAAAAAGAACAAAATAGAAATAAGCAATCTATCGGATGCAGAGTTCAAAACACTGGTTATAAGGATGCCCAAGGCACTTAGTAAACAACAAGAAAAAAAATCCAAAAAAACCCCTAGAACGTTGTAAGCAGCCTCTGGGTCAACTTCAAGAGGTCTAACGTTCGCATCATTGGGGTGCCAGAAGGAGAAGAGAAACAGCAAGAAGTTGGACATCTATTTGAAAAAGTGATGGAAGGAAACTTCCCTAGTTTGGTGAAGGAAATTTTCATGCAAGTCCAGGAAGCACAGAGAGGCCCAAACAAGATGGATGCAAAGAGGCCACTCCAAGATACATCATAATTAAAATGCCAAAGGTTGAAGATAAAGAGAGAATCTTAAAAGCAACAAGAGAAAAGCAGTTATTTACCTACAGGGGAGTTTCCCTAAGACTGTCAGCTGATTTCTCAAAAGAAACTTTGCAGGCTAGAAGGAACTGGCAAGAAATATTCAAAGTCATGAAAAGCAGGGACCCACAGCCAAGACTGCTCTACCCAGCAAAGCTATCATTTAGAATCAAAGGGCCGATAAAGAGCTTCCCAAACAAGAAAAAAACTAAAGGAGTTCATTATCACTAAACCATTATTTTATGAAATGTTAAAGGGACTTATTTAAGAAAAAGATCAAAACTAGGAACATTAATATGTCAATAAATATATATCTATCAAGAACTGAGTCTAAAAAACACACTAAGCAAACAAACAAAAAGACAGAATTCTGGATACAGAATCCATTTTCATGGTTGCCATAGCGGAGGGGGATATGGGGGAATGGGTGAAGAGGTAAAGTGACTAAGAAATATAAATAAGTAGTTAGCGAACAGTCAAGGGGATGTTAAGTACAGTATAAGAAATGGAGTAGCCAAAGAACTTAAACACATGACCTATAGACAGGAACAGTCGTGGGGGGATTGCCTGAGGGAGTGGGAAGTGCTGGGTGGAAGGTGGCAAAGGGGGGAAAATGGAACTGTAATAGCATTATCAATAAGATAAAATTTATTTTTAAAAGGTTTTATTTATTTATTTTTAGAGAAAGGTGGGGAGAAAGAGTGGGAGAGAAACATCAATGTGTGGTTGCCTCTTGCATGCCCCCTTCTGGGGACCTGGCCTGCAACCTAGGCATGTGCCCTGACTGGGAATCAAACCAGAGACCCTTTGGTTCCCAGGCCAGCACTCAATCCACTGAGCCACACCAGCCAGGGCAAAATAAAAAAATTTTTAAAACAATCTTTTTGGGAAAAAAGTCACCACAGAAATAGAAAGACAACCCAGAAAGATTATCATAATAATAATAATAATAATAATAATAATAATAATAATAATAATAAAATAAATAAACAAGAAAAAGTCACAGGACTCGCAGGATAGCATTTTCACAGATTGGATACATGGTGCTGGTAGAGAATCAACACTCACTGGGTCCCTGGACATCATGGCTGGTTCTCAGATGGGCAGTTTCACAAATTAGACTAATCACAATCCTCTCAAACTCCATTCAGCTGCTTCATTTGGGAACACTGGGAAAGTGTCATTCTCCATAGGGAGATGCTGGAGCCCAAAAATAGGATGCTGGAGCCCAAAAATAGGATGCTAGAGCCCAAAATTACAGCTCACACAGGTGCAGCTTAATGAATAAATGTAAAATGAAATAAACCATATTCTGGTGATGGTCTTTGAGGCCTTAAAATTATTCTAGCTTGGAGATAATACTTCTGAATTATTAGTTATACAAGTCAATAAACATGTACTTTGCTTTTAAAAAAAGGATAAAATAGTTTATCAAATTACCTAAAAGGTTAGGTAAAATGAGTAATAAAAACTGTTTATTAAAGTTAACAATCCCAAAGTCACCTATCACCACTGGGTTCAAATGTAGGGCCACATGGGGTTTAGACGAGAAGACTAATAGGCTATGTTTAGTCTACTCTTTCTAAAAGTTTAACTCCTCAAGAAAGATAAAGGAGGTTTTGGGGTGGGAATAATTTGAGCATTAATACAAGCTACTGGTTACAAGAAGTTCTTGAAACTAGAAGAAAAATAGCTTTAACCATAAATATTCATATTCTAACAAGTTTACTTTTACTTTCATACGCTGACGATTGAATCTGAAAATTCTGAATCTTCTGTGTAAAACACATATTTAAAGCAGAATCAAACAATTTTCTAGAAACCCATCTAAACAAGTGAAATTTGCATTTCAAATTACGGTTTAAAGAAAATATTCTGTTCATCACTTGATACCTAAAACTTTTTGTAGTGCCTGGCACAAACCAGGTACTTAATAATTATCTCTTGAATAAATAATTATAGCCTATACTTATTAATACACATTAGGCAATAAGGCCTCCATTAATCAAATACCACTATCCTATGAATGTACACATTCCAATACACACAGCTCCAAATTTGTTTGTGTATTTAAGTGTAGAATTAAAAGCCAAAAACTCTTCTAAAATTGTACTTAATTCCATCTTTCTTCAACATTGAAACTAAAGGAAGAACCAAATTTGCCACCATGACCTCAGGTTTAGTCTGAGCCCTCTGGAATTAAAAATAGCTTAGCTACCTAACAGGTCAAGCAATGACAGTGGTGTATACAGTTTTGGTGAGTATAGCTTTGGCTGTGATTGTGATATTACAGAAAATATGTTTAAATATCCTAAAATTAAGGATAAAATATCAGTTTGATAGAACATTTCTGTATGTTTAGGCTTTTGCAACAAGTACACAGTATTTGTGTAATCACTAAAAGATTTGTATAAATCATTAAAAATCTTAAGTTTTAAAAAACTTTACTATTTGTGCACATTAAAAACAGAATGTCTCCACAATGACATTTTAATATCAGCTAACAATTACTTTGGAGGCCCCTGATGACATATTAGCTGTGAAATTATTAGTTATATAAGCAAAAGACAGGTAACTACAGATTTAAAACACTGAAAACCAACAATGCTAATAATATACATAAAAACCTTAGTTAACTTCAAGTCTGTAACTGGTAAAGTTGATTACAATTTCATAAATGAAATTCACTAACAATTCAGGGAAAAATGAACTGAATGAAAAGTTCAAATTTTTCATTATTACCCTGGAGAATTTGGCCCTAAGACCAGGGAAGAAGAAATCATAGAACTGAGGTATCCTTGCTGCAATCCATTAACTCTGCCCTAGAGTTAAGAAGTTTCAATTCTTAGAAGAAAATTCTTAACTGAATGATGGTAGCAGAGCAGACAGATTAAAATAGCTTGAGCCCTGGCCAGGTGGTTGGAACATTGTCCAGTACACCAGAAAGGTTATGGGTTTGATCCCAGTCAGGACACTCAGAGGAGACAACTGATTGATGTTTCTCTCTCTCTAAAATCAATAAATGTATACTTGGGCAAGGATTAAAAAAAAAAAAATTAAAGGGCTGAAAAAACCCTTCGCTTTACTATATTGTGTTTAACTTTCTCAAGAGCATTCACACTTCATTTTTCCTAAAGACAATACCGTAAGAGAGAACAGGGATACTACTATTCCCTTTAACAAGTAAAAGATCTGTAACTCAGAAGTAAAATCACTTCTTTAAAACTCTAAAGAAAGTCAAGTAATGCTGGGTTACAGCTCAAAACTCTCAACTCCTAGCATGGTAAACTCTAACAGGTCACATTACCTGAGACAAACTAAGTTATTCTAAATATTTGTCATTTTGGATCCCAATTATGTACTGAAGTCACAAAATACAGTGGAAAGGCCAAGAATGTTTTCAGACTTAAGTGGTGAAATCAAGTCATTCATTGTCATTTTTCAAGCCACTTGTCCACAGAACCTTTAGCCAAGACTTTTATAGGCCTAATTTAAGTCTATTAAGTCTATTAAGTGATAAAATGCATCTGATGCTACGAAGTGATGACATGTGTTTCTAGAGATGGTTCAATCTGGTTGCTCAGTTTCCTGAGATAGAAATATCTACCTACCCCTGATTTTGACACAATAAAAAACTCAAGGACAACTGTCTCCAGTTTATTTTTTCAAAGTTCTGCATTTAAGAGTCTCAAAAAGATTAAAAAAAAAAAAACAACCAAAAACCTTTATAGTTCAAACACCAACAAAACTGGGACATTATGATACTTATTAGGCTGAAACTGCTACAAGTACCGCATGTTAGTTTTCTCCTCTATTTGGAATATTGCATCTTTACATCTTAAAACCTAGCCATACAAGCCTCCTTTCAATTCTTCAAAAACAAAGATCTTTCCCACTCCAGACATTCATAGATATTGTACCTCCTACTACAACTGCTCTCCCCACTCCTCTGTTCTTTGCACAGCTAATTCTTCTAAGTAATTCTATCAAAATGGTTGTACTCTAAAATATTCTCTATAAGAGAAGTCTTGTTCTTTATTATAACCTATAATTGTATTCTTTTATCCCAATTATTTCTTTTGGCAATTGCCAAATATAATCAAAGTATAATAATCAGTGTATTTTTCACCTAGATTCTCCAATATTTTGCATTTTTCTCTTTCCCTCTCCCCCTAACTTATTTTTTTCTGATCCATTTGAAAGTTACAGAATCATGACATTTCACCAGTAAATAGCAGATGTACCCCCTCCTTAAAATAATGCATCTTCTCCTATGACACAAGACCAATATCATACCCATGAAATTTAACATTAATATTATCACCTGATGTGTTGGGAACTGCCCTGCCTGGTTTCAGAAGCTGTAAACCCCTATGGCTAAGGCTAAGTAAAAGACCTTGGGACCATAAGCCACTAGGGAGACAAAGCTTATCTTCCCAACAGGGGCACCACCTCTGCCTGCTTTATCTCATCCTGCTTGGCCCCAGGGAGATGACTGGTTACCCAATGACAGGTAAGATTCCTCAGGGGAGGGACAAACTAAGACAAGCATGATCATGAAGAGGCCCCCATGGAAGGACTTGGGGGCCCATAGAAAAAGGGAGTGACCAAAACCCCAAAACTTTGACATAGCCTGAGTCCTCATTCTGTCTGCAAGAAGTCTCCTGATCTCTTGGCTGCCTTACTTCCCCTGCCTGACTTAAGCCTGAAACAATGCTGGAGGGCGGTACAGCCCTGGGCAGGAACAGGCAGTTGGTTCCCTGGGGAGATCAGGCCTAAGAAAGAATGCTTAAAATCCTGTGAAACCTGCTTTGCTAAGAATGCCCTCAGTTTTCTGATAAGGGTCTAAGCAGGAAATGAGTTTGTTTCCCAAAGTTTTATGGCCCTTTAGCTAACTGACCCTGACTCAGAATAAGCCCTCTTAGTTCTCTGAATGTTATCATTGGTTGGTCCTTACTGCCTGACAATTGATGAGCTTTACTTGTATAGGATCCTGTTCAAATTGAATCCAGTAAAAGCCCATTGAGGAACAGGCTCCTGGCCCTTCTCCTCTGAGAGACTGGCCACCTCTCCTCCCCAAGCAGATCATGTGTTGGTAGACTTATTCTTATCCGTGACAGCCAGAGCTGTCGGGGGGAGAGGTGTCTGTGGGAAGAGCCCCTCCACACTGATGTACAATCCCAATTCTGTTCTTTAAACCTTTTTTCAAAATCTAGAATCTAGTCAAGATTCACACTTTGCATTTGTCATGTCTTTTTTGTCTCCTTTAATTTCAACTATATCCTTGTTTTTGGTTTTTATAAAACACTAGGCATTTTTTGAAATCAGCTGTCTAGACAGTATGCTACACATACAGAATTTGTCTTATTGTCTCATGATTGAAGTCAGATTAAACAGTTTTAGTGAAAAGTTTTAGTAAAAACCCACATAGAAGGTATGTTTACTTGTGTGTGTGTGTATCCCACCCCACAAAATACTGCATACTTCACACGGGCAGTGAAAAATATCTATGCTGTTCAACAATGCATCTGTAGCATCTAAAACTATATTCCACATAGAAGATCCTCATTAAATTTGAATAGGTAAATTAATTCTTTGTAGCATATAGTACCAAAGTATAGCACTTTCTTCAAGGTGGGCAACCGACAGATATTTGTTGATATTAACTCACAATTAAGAGATAATGTCATTAGGATCCAAAGCTATATTCTGATGAATGTTTTGAAATTCAGCATATTTTTAAGTATACTGAATAAGTATATTTTTTCAGAGTAAGTATACTGAAGTAAGTGTATTTTTAGCGCTAGGTAGTGTTCTTAACCAGAACTGCATAACCTCTTCTATCTATAGGGAATTCGTGAACTACTATCAAAAAGTTGCAGACGGTCAATAGAAAGGTTCAGGCACCCATAAAAGAACATAAAAAAAAACTCTCCTAGGAATAGGAAAGTGGTGTGTATGTGCCAGACACTCCTCACAGAGCTAAAAGTTTGATGATTAAAACCTAGTCCCCTGGCCTCAGGAAAATTACAATAACATCAGAAAACTGATTACATTTTTCAAAAAGCTTAGGTGCTATAACTAAATATATATATGCAAAGTAACTAATGCCCAAAGAAAACTTTTAAAAATATTATAATCATTTCTGCTATGTGCACACCTTCAAAAGAGGAAACTGATGGCAAGTCTGTTAGAGCATTCAACTCCACTCTCAAGGTTTGGTTATATTTCAGAGAAAACAGAAGCTACAAATATGAAATTCCTTAACTTCCTCCCCACCCATTTTCCCCTAAACCTATCCACAAAAACATGTATGTACTTTGCTTCTCTAAGGAGGCCATGGTTCTTCTCTCCAGTATTAAAGAGATTTTACATTAAGAATTTCACTTTATCAATTTTTCTCCTTTCCTATATTTTAACTCTCCAACTCTCTTTGGTGCTAATCTATCATAACCAAAATTAAAAACTAACAAAGCAACAACATTAAGTCCTTACAAATTATTTCTCCATTTTTCTCATTCTTTTTACCAATAAACTTACGAAAACGCACTCCATTTAATCTGTGGCAAGTTAACTGTTCCTAATTACTGTTAACGATCACATGAAGGACCTCCAAATGACCAAATACCAGACAGTGCTCTAATTCAGGTTCTTGTTGCACCCAACATTTGTATAATAATTGATTATCTATTTCCTGAAATTCACTTACCTTGGGTTCTGAATTACTTGTCACCTGTAGTAAATGACTCCTCTCCCATCTCTTCCATACTGAGTTTTCCTTCTCTGCCAACCCTTTAGATGATGGAGTTGCCTAGGATTCCCTCCTCTTGTTCTACATGTCTGCCTGTCCTAAATAGTCACGTTCTCCTAATGTTTCATCTAATTTTAACCTGTTGACAATTTTTAAATCTCTTCTTTCCAGCTCCATTCTTTCTCAAGCTTCAGACACTTATTTCCAATTGCCCACTAGATATCCAACTTGGTTTCCCCTGGCACCTTAACAAAACTAACATTTTCTTCAAATTTCTCCCCTTTCTCCATTATCCCATCTTATTTAATGCCATTATCATTTGACCATCTCTCAATCCAGAAATGTTTTTCTTTATTCTCCCCTCTTCCCTAACCCTCCAAATACTCACCAAATCCTATTGACTCTTCCTCAGTGATTATGTCTCAAAGATCTCCTATAATCAGTCTTATATGCCTTCATTATTACCATAGACTCCTAATTGATCTTCCTGCCACCAACCCTCTCGCTTATTTAATGCACTTTCAATTCAGTAAGGAAAACCTATTTCTAATCATTCGCTCCTTTGCTTAAAGAGCTCTAATGGGTCCTCGGGATGCCTTGAGAAGTCATTAAGTAAAGGACATACAATTTTCACTTTTTAACTTATATGAAATGTAGATCTCTGTTACAACTGACAGTATCTTATAATCACTAACTAGCCAGGCAGCAGTAGCAAAGTACTCCTCAATGGTAATGCATATGCATACACTAACAGCACCAGCATCAAAACATAGAAAATGGGTATCAGCAGCCACCAGGGAGAAAATATTAAAGAAAATACTAAGGCATCTTTTACCTCTCCAGAAACCACATAGTGGTGGGAGATGATGAGGTACATAGTAAATCAGACATGTTCGGTTAGTTTCCCAAAGTGAGAATCAAGAATAGACCTGCTACACTTAACTATAAACCTGGTATAGCCCTGGCTGGCGTAGCTCAGTGGATTGAGCGTGGGCTGCGAATCAAAGGGTCGCAGGTTCGATTCCCAGTCAGGGCACATGCCTGGGTTGCAGGCCAGGCCCCTAGTGGGGGCCACGTGAGAGGCAACCGCACACTGATGTTTCTCTCCCTCTCTTTCTCCCTCTCTTCCCCTCTCTAAAAATAAATAAATAAAATCTTAAAAAAAAATAAAATGTTTCTATCTTAAAAAAAAAAAAAAACCTGGTATAGAGGCCAGCACTAATTTTTATGTAACATTTTATACATTTTGAATTAATATTTCAGTTTAAGAAATACTGTCACCAATAACACTCAAGATGGCAGAAAAACGAATACTGTGAGGGAATATGCTATAAAACTCAAAAGGTGATTCAGAATACACAAAACACAAACTATTATATTGGATCTAATCACTTCAGTGAAGTTGCAGAATACAAGATCAATATGCAAAAATCAACTGCATTTCCATACATTAGCAATAAACAATCTAAAATTGAAATTAAGAGAAAATTCTATTTGTAATTGTACCAAAAAGTACAATAAATTTAACAAAAAGATATAATGCTTGTACAATAAAAACTACATAGCAACAGAGAAAGGACATAAGACCGATAGGATTGGCAAGATATCATGTTCATAGATGTTAACATTAAGATGACACTATTTCCCAAACCAATCTACAGATTTAACGCATCATCTAGCAATATCCCCCATCTCACTTTTTGGTAGAAACTGACAGAATGATCCTAACACATAATACCCAAATATTGAAAAAAAAGAACAAAACCAAAGGACTCACACTTTCCAATTTTGAAATTTGATACAAAGCAACAGTAATCAAGATATTATGATACAGACATAAGGACACACAAAAACTGAAATAAAGTTGAGAAGCCAGAAACAAACCCTTACACTTATGGTCAATTCATCTGTGTAGTTTGTCAAAACAATTCAGTCAGAAAGAAGAGACTTTTAAAGAAATGGTTCTGGGCCCTGGCTGGTGTAGCTCAGTGGATTGGGCGCGGGCCTGTGAACCAGAGGATCGCGGTTCGATTCCCAGTCAGGGCACATGCCTGGGTTGCGGGCCAGTTCCCAGCAGGGGACACACGAGAGGCAGCCGTACATTGATATTTCTCTCTCTCTCCCTCTCTCCTACCCTTCCCCTCTAAAGGTAAATAAATAATCTAAAAAAATAAAAATAAATAAAATATTAAAAAAAAAAAAAAGAAATGGTTCTGGGAAAATGGTATTCGCATGTAAAAGAATGGAGCTAGATGCCCAGTTCACATCATATGCAAAAGTTAACTCAAAATGGATCACAGACTAAGTAAGAGCTAAAACTATGTAATTCTTTTTTTAAAAAAAAATCATAGGAGTGCCCTGACCAGTGTGGCTCAGTTGGTTAGAACACTGTCCCATAAACCGAAAGGTTGCAGGTTGGATCCCTGGTCAGGGCACCATACCTAGGTTGTGGGGTCCATCCCCAGTCTCGGCATTTTATGGGAGCCAACTGGTCAATGTTTCTTCTGTCCCTCCCTCCCTCTCTCTAAAAGCAATGAAAAAATGTCCTTGGGTGAGGATTTAAAAAATTAAAAATAAAAATCACAGGAGTAAATCTTTGCGACACTGTGTAAGGGCATGGTACTCTTAGATATATCAAAAGTACAAGCAGCCCTGACCAGTGTGGCTCAGTTGGCTGGGCATCATCTTGCAAGGCAAAAGGTCACTGGTTTGATTCCTGGTCTGGAGACACAAGCCTGGGTTGTGGGTTTGGTCCCCAGTCAGGGCACATGCAAGAGGTAACCGATTGATGCTTCTCTCTAGCATCGATGTTCTCTCTCTCTCCTTTTCTTTTTCCCTTTTCTCTAAAAATAAGTAAAATCTTTTTAAAAAATAAAATAAATCTTAAAAGTTAAAACCTTTTGTGCTTCGAAGGACACCACTAAATGGAAAAACAAACAAACAAACAAACACAGAATGGGAGAAAAATAATAGCAAATCACACATCTGATAAGGGACTCATATCCAAAACACATAGAGACTAGTTACAACTCAATAACAGATAAATAATCCAGCCCTGGCCAGGCAGCTCTGTTGGTTCAGGCATCTTCCCAATACACCAAGTTTGCAGGTTCGATCCCAGCTCAGGGTACATATAAGAATCAAGCAGTGAATGCATCAATAAGTGGAACAACAAATCAATGTTCTCTCTCTACCCCTGCTCCCTTTCCCCCTCTCTCAAATCAATAAATTTAAAAATGTAAAATAAATAATCCAATTTTTATTTATCCTCACCCAGGTACATGCTTATTGATTTTTAAATCTTTTATTTTTAGAGAGGAGGGAAGAAGAAAGGGATAAAGAGGGAGAGAAACATCCACGTGAGAGAAAACCACTGATTGGTTGTGCACCCTGAACAGGACCAAAACTGCAACCCAGGCAATGTGCCTTGACCAAGAATGGAACCAGTGACCTTTCACCTTGTGGGACATGGCCCAAACAACTAAGCCACACCAGTCAGGGCATGCTTATTGGTTTTTAGAGAGGAACAGGGAGGGAGGGAGAAAAACATCCATGTGAGAGAGAAACAGATCTGTAGTCTCTCCTATGTGCCTGGACCAAGGACCAAACCTGCAACCTAGGCATGTGCCCTGACCAGGAATCAAACCCACAATCTGTTGGTTTACGGAACAATGCTCCAATCAACTGAGCCCCACCAGCCAGGGCAGTGATCCAATTTTTATTTTATTTTTTTAAAGATTTATTTATTTTTAGGAAGAGGGGAAGACAGGGAGAAAGAAAGGGAGAAACATCAATGTGTCGTTGCCTCTTGCATGCTCCCTACTGGCGGCCTGACCTGCAACCTAGGGCATGTGCTCTGACTGGGAATCGAATCAGAGACCCTTTGGTTCTCAGGCCAACACTCAATCCACTGAGCCACATCAACCAGAGCAGCAATAATTCAATTTTTAAAACAGGCAAAGGATATGAATAGGCAGTTCTCCAAAAAAGGTATACAAAAGGCCAATGGCTACATGGAAAAGATGCTCAACATCTTTAGAAATCAGGATAATGGTAATCAAAACTACAATGAGGTACTACTGCACAACCACCAGGATAGTTAGAATAAAACAGGCAGACACAATAACTACTGGCAAGGACACAGAGAAATTAGAATCCTCATAGCTGCTGGTACAGGATCTTTGGAAACTGGCAGTTCTTCAAAATGTTAAACATGGAGGCATCATATGACACAGCAATTCCACTCAGGTATGTACCAAGACAAATGGAAACACATGTCCACACAAACCCTGTACACAAATGTTCAAAGCATCATTATAATAGCCAAGAAGTAGAAACAACCCAAATGTCGATAAACTAACAAAGTATACTATGAAATATATTTTGGCCATAAATAGGAATGAAGTAAAAATACATGCTACAACTTGAATGTACCTTTTGAAAACATTTTGATAAGTGAAAAAAGCCAGACACAAAAGGTCAAGAATCGTATGATTCCGTTTATATGAAATGTTCAGGATAGGTAAAATACACATACAGAAAACAGATTAGCGGTTGCCAGAGGTAGGGGGAGAGAAAAATAAAGAGTGACTGCTAGTAGATACAGACTTTCACCTGGAGGTGATGAAAATGTTCAAGTTAGATAATGATGACAGTTGTACAATTCTGTGATTAAAAAAATACTGAATTGTATCTTAAAAGGTAACACATGTGAATTATGTACATATAAATATGATATGTGCATTATATCCCATTAAATCTATTATTTTTAAAAGTGTACAGTTAAGATTTGTGCATTTCAATATACGTATATCTTACCTAAAAACAACTTTAAAAAATAGTAGAAACAATGGAATGAAGTGGGGGAATAGGTAGAGGTATAGATGAAACAAGCATCGATACAAAAAAAGTCCATTATAATAAATATATGTGTTCACTTTGTATATGTTTGAAATTTTCCTTAATAAAGTTTTTAACTGATGTGTCAAAATAACAAAATATTTTTTTAAATAAACTTTCCTTATATCCATTTTTGTTTTTCAACAAAAGAAACAGAATCTTTTATCTCTTGAAAAGACCAGAGATTGCTACCTTCATTATTTTTTGTCAGTGTTATATGAAAACAGAGATATGACAGAAGACATGATGTGTAGCAAAAATGAAAAATACTTTATCTTAAAAATGTACTAAGAGAATTTCAATCTCCTTAGTTGTAAGGTAATTCCTTACCCTTGGGTTTCCATGGTTAATTGATGTGACAATTCCTAATAAATGGGTGCAATAACCCCTAACATTGTACTGTCCAACAGAGCAGCCACTAGCTACTTATGGCCATTGAAATTTTAGTTTTAATTAATTAAATTAAATTACAAATTCAGTTTTCAGTCTCACCAGTTACATTTCTGGTGTTCAATATTCACAAGTAGCTATTAGCTACCATACTGGACTGAGCCAATAAACATCACTGCCATCAGCGTAGAAAGTTCTATTGGGCAGTACTCTCCTAACATATAAACACACCCACAGGGAAACTTCCACATTCCAATTTGGGGTTGTTACACTGTATCAATAAACAATTCCTGAAAAACAGGGGAAACAAAGCATAAAAATATCAAACAAGGAATATCATTTGTGCAAGTTTAGACTAAATAAAACAGTAAATTTTACTTTCAGAACCACCAAGCTACAGATGTTGGCCATGGAAACTCCTCACAGGCCAATTTCCCCATGTGTTAAAATAAAATAGATCATCATGCCCTGGGTGGGCAGCTCAGTTTGTTAGAGCATTGCCCCGATACACCAAGGTTGTGGATTCCACCCCAGGTCAAGGCACTGGGAAATCAACATCCCCAGTCAGGGCACATACAAGAATCAACAAATGTATGCATCAATGAGTGAAGGAGCAAATCAGTGTTTCCCTTTTTCTTTCTTCCTCTCTTCCTCCTTCCCTTATTCTCCCTCTCTAGCAAATTAATTAATTAATAAAATAGATGATCACTACTGCCAGTTTCCGAAAGTCAAATATAAAGATTATGATGAAATATAAATGAAGCAAATTATCCTTTCAGTCAAGAATCTAATAAAAAGGTATATTTATAACCCATGACATCAAAGCACCCATACATAGCAAAATACACAGAATAAAATCCCTTGCAAAATTCAGCTCTGTGGCAACAGGCATTGTTAAACATATTTTGTTTCATCTAGAAAAAAAGTTTAACCAGATAATTTCTGTACTTCTAGTTCTAAAATTGTATGCTTTCATCTTAACAGGTATAGATTTCTGTTAATGCCCATTAACATCACACACATTGTCAGGAAACAGGTGCACTCTTAATTCAAATATTTTAGAATATTTTTAGTATCTTAAAAATAACTGTAGGTGTTATGAATTAAATTTTTTTTTAATTTAGGAACCTAAAGAAACAAAAAAAATTTCACCTTGTGATCCCTCTCAAGCTATCACAGCAAATGCTTGGAGTGTGAACAACCTTCCAAATATCAAGGATAGAATGCTCTATGTTAAGAAATTTAAAATCAACTCTTTCCTTGCCAAAAAGACTGGGCACCTAAAACTTTAAGTCAAAATGGTGCCATTTAAAGCAATTCCAACCTTTAAAAAAAGTCACTCAAGAATTTCAGTATTTACTTTACCCACATTAAATACTTTTCAATTCACTGTCTTTGCAATCCACTGCCAAAAAAGGAATTCTCAAGAGAGAATGAAAACAAGGAAATTGAAACCAGCCTGTAGGCAAAGTATACAGGAAGGTCACATGGAATCAATCTGAAGGAGAAAGTTACTACTACCAGAGCATCTGGAGTCAAATTAAATCAGGCACTATTTACATATTTCTAGTTCTGTACTGACCTCACATGTTTCTTATGTTATGCACAGGCCGACCTAGGTTTTCTTATTTGTATTAGTAAATGGGTTCTTTCTTTCACTAAAGTTAAATGTTTTAAAGAATAGAATAACATTCCACATCCTTTTTCTCGTCGTTTATGAACCCTCAACTGTTCGACGTATCGCCCGGACAAATCCATCTGTTCCTTCTAGTTGCTTCCAAAGAAAAATTCTAGCAACCAAGGGCACCAGATTGTAAAACACAGAGTTCAGAGTTCTGGCACTACCAAAATATGTTAAGAAATCTTGGCAAATTAGTTTAAATCCCCTAAACCGCAGTTAACTGTTATTAAAAAATGAACACAATAATAAAAATCTACATCCGAGCAGGCATATAAATTAGATTTAATTAAATGGAACCGTGGCCTCAGATTTTTGGTGTCCTCCAGATGTAAGGTAGCTCTTCCCTTTAAGCTTTGAGGATTTGCCCCCGGGCTCCACTTAGTGTTCCCTTTATCCTTGTGCTCCATCCAGCCCTTTTACTCTACCCTCATACTCCAATTCTATGCAATTTCACCACACTCCTATTCAAATCTCCTACTTCCCTTTGCGCCCCCTAAGGTCCCAGACAGCCCCCTTCACCTTGCACCCCACATCTCCCTGAGTCCCTATTTCCTAACGGCTCCTCCCCTCAGTTCCCCACCCCTTCATCACCAGGTTCATCCTGCCCCTCCAACCGTCTCCCGCCCCCAGGTTCCTTCCTGCCCCTCCAAACACTGTTTCCCCGTCTCAACGTTTCATCTAGTTCCTCCAACCGACTTCCCTAATGCCCAGCTACCTACCTTAGTCTCTAGTTTCCCCGACACCTAACTGACTACTCCTTTTGATCCATTCTTTTCATTATAAGCATAAATGCATGGCACCCCCATACACATACCGCAGCCACCACCCCCACCTTGATCCTCCATCTTTCCCTTTTATACTTGTTTCCTTTCTTCGCGCCCCCCCACCAATCTCCTCCGGAAAAGCATGGTCCCCAGGACAAGGTCTCTCACCTCATTCGGTCACTTCAGTGGTGCCAACCGCTTCATACAGGAAAAAACAACCAATCACGTCCCCGTGGGCGCTTCCCCTGCGAGTCCGAGCACTTACTGGACACCCGCCCCACCGGGCACCCCGCACATACACACGCACAAACCGAGGTCCTGAGGACGAGGGTTGGGGGCTAACAGTGAGTGTTCTTACACCAGCCTTAAACACAGCCCACTTCGCTACAGCCCTTCGCCATTTTGGTTTCCCGCGGACTGCCGGTGCATTCTGGGAGCGTAGAGCCTCTCCAGTGCCGAATGGCAGCTCTCCAGGGCCGAGAGTAGGCGGGGACTTCGCAGTGAGCGCGGAAGAACACCTCGGCCTGCGTCTACGACCGAAACTGAACAAAGAAGGACTCTTTAATGTTGCGGTGGGACTACGTCCTTCCGCCGGTGCTAACACAATAGTGAGCGCTGCGCTCCTGAGCGTCGGTTGTGGTTCTGTGGTTTCTCCTCTGAAGTGTTGGGTGTCCACTGTGCATAGTCTTCTCCTGGAGAATGGACGTTGCTTGCTCCGCCTTGCCGTGCCGCTTTCCTTTCCATGGAGAAAACCTTAGATACAGTACCTTTCTTCTGACTTCACCTTGAGGCCTGCTGTTCGAATTTCCTTCATTGGGCAAAATACCCTGGAGGTTACAATTAAATTTTGTTCAGCGATTATTGCCCAGCCCTAAATTCCTTCTAATCAGGAGCTGCTTGTATAGAAGATTTTCGCACGGTTTTCCCCTGACTATGAAAGGTTTTTCTGTGTATCTGCTTTGCAGTCCTTCCTAATTGTGGTGAAATCTGAGAATAGTCCTCTGCAAAGTGGTTTATTTTAGGAACACAAACTTTTTGATACTAGGGCAGACCTTCCAACCCACCGCTGCGGTCGGAAGTCCCTAGCGACAAACTTAGAGTGCAAGCTTGTCTCTCTGACTTAAATACAACCCAGTTCCTATTAGCAGCCACGTGTGGTACCTTTGTTTATAAATGTGTCAAAATATTTTCAAAATATTTTGTTTTTGTCTCATGTTACATTACAGCGATAATTAATACCATGCTTTTTTTCTCTCTAAAAAAAAATACCTTTTGTGGACTAAACTCACTTTGCTCATATTTCAACAGAGATTCCCTCGGCCTCTGATCTCTGAATTTGGCAAGTAAACATTCATATTATCCACACTAGTAAATATTTTAAATATTTCAGTTACACCCTTCCACTTTTTTGCTTCTCCAGACTAATAGTCCTAATCAGGTTTTAAGTTCGTCTTCTTGCTACAGCCTTAACCTATTTGCTACCTTTCATGTTTCACTTTCTTTGAATTTTGTTGTAACATTTTTTTTCATAAATTCGGCTTCAATTCCTTTCTGACTTTGAGTAGGAGAGTTTTGACTTTTTAAAAAAATGTAGATGCAGTGAAAAAATAGATAAAGATATTACACAAACAGCTTGGTTTGCTGTGCAACTAAGCCTAATCATAGAACACCAGTTTTGGAGAAGATTTGGTCTAAGTTCTCCATGTTTCTCTCAACTTAAACATCTTCAGTGGTTCAGCACCTCAGAGACAGTCATTTTAGTTTCAGAAACACTAATTATTAGAAAATTCTCCCTTATATAGATGCACAATCTGCCTTCCGATAATTTCTGTTTACTGTTACAATTTTGGCCTCTTTAGCTACACAGAAGTGTTCTAATCCCTTAAACATTCGAGAAATCAATAATCTCTATTTTTTAAAAACCTTGTTTTTCTGTGACTGCATATGACTGCAAAAATGCAATCTTCTAATTTAAGAAAACTAGGTGCTCAGGGAATCAAGGACACTGAGTGAGTCATAGTAATTAATACACAAAGAATCCCTGTTACCGTTAGAAATCTCAAAGGAGCATGCAAAGGGTTAGGAATTTAAGAAGGAACAAATGTGAAGTCTTTCAGAAGTACAAAGCAAAATAACTCCAGTCAGAGTACACTGTTCCCTTTATTGCCATCATTATTTATTTCTGTGAGACTCATTAGGGTTCACAAAAATTCTTCTTTTCCTCTCCTCCCTTGTACTCTCTTGCACCCTTTGAAGTTAGGCATGGCCATGCAACTTGGTTTTACCAATAAAATGAGAGAGGAAGTGATACCACTTCCTAGGAAAATCTTTAAGAGGCAGAGGCACAGTCCCTACCCCATTGCCGTGGTGATCATAGAAGCATGTGTTGTGATAGAATATCTGTCACATTGGGTCCCTAAGTGAAAATAAGCGGAGACTAGATTTGTGCAACCATCACCACAATCCAGTTTTAGAACATTTCCACCACCCCCAAAATAGTCACTCTGCCCATTTTCAGTCAGTCCTGTCTCCAAGTAACCTACTGTTTCTATAGATTTGCCTTTTCTGGCCATTTCATATAAATGGACTCACACAGCATATAGTCTTTTGTTCTGGCTTCTTTCACCCAATAGTATTTTTGAGGTTCATCTGTGTTGTGCCATGTGTCAGTTCTTTCCTTTATATTGCTGAATAATACTCTATGGTGTGATTGTACAATATTTTGCTTATCCATTCACCAGTTGATGCATATTTGGATTGTTTCCAATTTGGGAGACTATTTTAAATAATGCTGCTATGAACATTTACATACAAGCCTTTGTGTAGATATTTGTTTTTATTTTGCTTGTGTAGATTTCTAGAAGTGGAATTGCAGTATTGTATGGTAAGTTTATGATTAACTTTTTAAGATACTACTGAACTGTTTTTCCAAAATGTGAGCAATGTTTGAGGATTCTGATTTGTCAACATCCACACCAATTCTTATTGTTGTCTATCTCTTTTATTTTACTCATTCTAGTGAGAGGGAAATGGTTTTTCATTGTGATTTCAATATATAATTCCCTAATGGCTAATGATGTTGAGCACTTTTTCATGAGCTTATTAACTCTTCTTAGATCTTCTTTGGTAAAATATATATTAAAATCTTTTACCCATTTATTTTAACTGGGCTGTTTGTCTTATTACCAAGTTATAAGAGATCTTTATATATATCCTGGAAACAAGTCCTTTATCAGACACATGATTTGCAAATATTTTCTCCCAGTCAATGGCTTTTCACTTTCTTAATGGTGTCTGTTAAAGCACAAAAGATTTTTAATTTTGATGAAATACAATTTATTTTTTAATGTCATATGCTTTTGATCTTATACCTAAGAAGTCTTGGCTTCCCTCAGGATCAGAGATTTTCTATTATGTTTTATTCTAGAAGTTTTATAGGCTTAGCTCTCACATTTAAGTCTATGATCCATTTTGAATTCATGGGTCTATATTCATCTTTTTGCATGTGGATATTCAATTGGAGAAATAAACTTTTGTTGTGTTAAGCCACTGCAGTTTGGAGTTCTCTGCCACCCAGCATGTTATTCTCCTCTGACTGATACAATCTAGATATGCTGATATGTAACAGAACTCAGAAATAGTATTGAATTCTCTTCTGTAATCAGACACAAAATTGAAAAATAGGAAAATTTGATCAGAACATTCAAAACATTAGGTAATTCTCAAATTTTACCATCCAAAACTCACAGAGAATAATACAAAATATTGTATTTATAAACCTACAAACTTTCAATTATTATCTATTACTCTCTTGTACAAAAGGGCTAGAGGACATTTAATGTTCATTGTTCAGAGATGGAAATGCAAATAATGAGATAAGTCAGAGAAATCAAAGAAAGACATTCTGTGTCCTTATAGAATTTGCTTTCATTGGTCTGAAAAGAGAAATAGATCTGAAACAGTTAAAGAAATTAATGTTTCCATAATAATCAAGTCAAAAGGATTTGTTAAAATTCCTTTCCTTTTTATTCAAAGCTTAAGAATCCATACATAATATGAACACTGCTTTTAAACCCAGTTATTTGTTGTAAAAAGTATAGACAGTAAATTTGTACTCTTTGTATAATACACCTTAAAATATAGTATACCAATTATTAATTTATTACCTATCACTTCCAAATCTACCCTTCATTACTTGCTTTGTGAAAATGGATATGGCCCTTTAATTTTTTTCCTTTCCCAGCTGGCAGAATGTTAAGCTTTGTCAGTACAGAGACCATGTATTATAAAGTGGTTTCCCTCCCTGTTTCCAAAGTGCTTTCTCAGCAGCCTCCTTCAGTGTTCACAACTTACCCAGAGCTGGGATCCTGCAGCACATGCACCTTCCTCAGGCTTGTCAAATCATCTTGCTAGACCAACCCCAGAAGAATTTGCACATGCTGCTATCATGTGATATTTGTGCTGTCTTAGCAGTCAGAAATTTAAGGTGAGTTGTTGGGAACCACCCTGCCTGGTTTCAGAAGCTATAACCCCCCATGGCTAAGGCTGAGTAAAGGACCTTGGGACCATAAGCCACTAAGGAAACAAAGCTTATCTCCCTGGCAGGTGTGCTGCCTCTGCCCCCTTTACTTCCCCCTGCTTGGCCCCAGGCAGATGACTGGTTATCCAATGATGGGTAAGATTCCTCAAGGGAGGGATAACCTAAGACAAGCATGGTCATGAAGGGGTCCTCAGGGAAGGACTTAGGGAGCTATAGAAAAAGGGCGATGGACCCAAACCCCAAAACTTTGACATAGCCTGAGTCCTCATTCTGTCTGCAAGAAGTCTCCTGATCTCTTGGCTGCCTTACTTCCCCTGCCTGACTTAAGCCTGAAACAATGCTGGAGGGCGGTACAGCCCTGGGCAGGAACAGGCAGTTGGTTCCCTGGGGAGATCAGGCCTAAGAAAGAATGCTTAAAATCCTGTGAAACCTGCTTTGCTAAGAATGCCTTCAGTTTTCTGATAAGGGTCTAAGCAGGAAATGAGTTTGTTTCCCAAAGTTTTATGGCCCTTTAGCTAACTGACCCTGACTCAGAATAAGCCCTCTTAGTTCTCTGAATGTTATCATTGGTTGGTCCTTACTGCCTGACAATTGATGAGCTTTACCTGTATAGGATCCTGTTCAAATTGAACCCAGTAAAAGCCCATTGAGGAACAGGGTCCTGGCCCTTCTCCTCTGAGAGATTGGCCACCTCTCCTCCCTGAGCAGATCATGTCTTGGTAGGCTTATTCTCATCTGTGGTGGCCAGGGGGACTCTGGGGGCGGAGCCGCCCCCACACAGTGAGTGAATGAAAAGTATGTGTGCATTCAAAACTGACCACTCAACTAAAAATCAGAAAATCTAGGTTCCAATTTTCATCTCCATATACTGTGCTTATGACACAAGCTTTTGAAGATTAAATCACCAAAATTCAGTGGATGTGGGAAGGGAAGAGAGTGGGAGAAAGAGAGAATGAAAATGAATTATCCAACAGTAAGAAAGATAAACCTTCTCATTTGCTTCACACAGCTAATTTGTCCACTGAGCATTCAAAGATGTAGACAAAGTAAGAGAGGCAGAATAACAGAAGTAGGAACCCTGGAAGACAGAAGACCTCAGTTGCTGGCTGACCCCTGTCTCCATTAACTGAGTGATCTTGGACAGGTTTCCTCAGCTTTCACAGCCTGAGTTTTGTGGGCTCCATGGGAAGGATAAGAATATCAACATTAAAGTTTCATCATACAGACTAAATGAAATAATGTATAAAAGTGCTTTATTTTTCTCTCACAGCAATTATTACATGTTTTACTCTCTCAATTCAACTGTAAGCTCCTTGAAGGTAGGAGGGGATTACCCTTCTTTATATCCCTACTTCTGGAAACACACCTGGACCATAGAAGAGCCCTTACATAATTAAATTTTAAAATGGAGGTTTATTAACAATGTTAAATATGTTTTCTATATGTAAAGAGCTGTGCTGTATTCAGGACAGGATGCAAGCATTAATACACCATATCCACAAAGTGGGCCAGGGGGCTCCTCAGAGTCTGGAGGTAGTGACATTATCAAGTAACTAAGATACAATACAAATGTACAGAGGTGTGAAAGGGTGTGATGTATCCTAGAATGAGAGAAATATTTAGTAGAACCTACAGTGGAGGATAAAAACAGGCACAGAAAAATTGTGTGTAACTGTAAGAGGCCTCATATGACAAGTGGTACTGTCAAGACACTTTCTGATTACAGAGGTCACAATTGCAACCTAAACAAGTCATGGAAGGGCAGAAACCCTTACCCTGGTGTTGTCTGGAAACAAGGACTAGAGAGATATCAGGATTTTCCATATTTCCCTCTCTCTCTCTCTGTCTCCCCACCCCATCTTTCTCTTGTTTCTGCTGTCTCTGGATGGTGTTTTAATTCCCTCCTTTTGCATATGGCCTTTTCTATTTAGTGGGAAACATGACTTTCAACAAAGTTACATTTTGTTCTAGGAACCAATAGCAAAGAAAAGGGAATTTTTCTCATCTACCTCCTTCCCTCATCCCCACTCCCCACACTTAGAGTTGTAGCATGAATAAATAAATCCCAGGGAGATATTCTAATGGGCTATGCTTGGGTTACATACCCAACTTGGACCAGATGTTACAAGCAAGAAGATGAGGTATTATGTTCAACAATAATTGGATCAATGCTCAACCCTGTGGCCAAAGAAATGGAGTATTTTATTAGCTGCCACCATAAGAAGCACATAATTGGAGTTGGAAAGAATGTGTTTTCCCAGAGAAAGGGGTTGCTATTCTGGACTGCTGAAATACTTTGAATCTTCTAACATGCAGTGAGGTTTGGACTTCCATCATCATCATCATCATCATCATCATCACCACATTCATTGAATGCTTGCCCTCTACCAAGCTGTGTGAAAGTACTTTATAAATGTTATTTTCTTTAACCTTATGAAGAAATTATTCCTATGTTACAGATAGAGTGACTGATGTAAAGAGGAGATAAGCAAATTGTCCAGAGTCACACAATAATAAGTGCACATTTTAATTCAATTTTGTTTGACTCTGGAGACTACCCTTTAACCACTGTCTTATATAGAAATAGAAGAACCATCAGAGGCTTTAAAATAAATCCATCCTTTAGAAATATCTCTCTTGTAGTGGTGTGGAAATTTAATTCAAGAGGGAGGGGACTACAAATAAAGAGGCCACTGCACTGTGCAGGTGAATAATGGGCAAAAGCCTGAACCAAGAGGAAAGAGACTCCAGAGAAGGTTGGAAGGAGATATCAACAAACTTAGCAGTCACTGGAAGAAATAGGTGAATGAGTGAATTGATTTAAGGATAACCTTTGAGGTTCGTGGTTTTAGTGAGATGAGAAATAATGCCTGTGTTTCTTCTTTCCTCTTTCCTTTCTTTCTTCCCTTCTTCATTTTAGCAAAGATTGGAGGTGGCTTTCATTGAATTAACCAGGATAGAAAAAAGATGTGGAACAATTTGAGTGAAAAACTAATCAAATAAGTTCTGAACAAGTTGAGTTTAAGGTGCCCATGGAATATTAAAATGAGTATGTCTAGTAAGCAGCTGAAAATGCATCTGGAGCTCAAGGAAGGAGAGGGCTGGTATTGAGTGAAAAGCTACAGATCCAACCAAGCCTGGGTCTCCAGTCCAGTTCAGTTCACTAGTGCTCTTTCCTGACTCTCCCATGTCGGGCGCAAGAGTTTGGCATAAATAGTAATTATAAATGAAGCAGAATATATTTAATTACATGATCTTAAGTATCAAAACTTAATTTCACAAAACTTGCACATTAAACTGGAGTAATTTAGGGATTGGAAAAAGGTAGGAATAAATAAACAGGGTCAATTTATGCATCTTGTTTCACCATTGTCATCAGTTAATAATTAGTATAGTTAATGATTATTTCTATATGGTAAGATTTTTTTCTTCTTTCTGTTCCCCTCTTTTTCCTAATTCTTCTATCCTTGTAATAGATAAAAGGTTATTTAAAACTCATGCAGTGCAGTGATATAGGTTTCTGGTCCAGTGACCCATGAGCAAATTTAGATGATGTCAGGTAGAGGCATTTGTAAGCTTACAGGGTCTCAAAACAAGGGCTCTTAGGGGGAGCTCTCCAGGGTACTGGACTGCCTTTCCTGAAATTCTCAATCAATGAACTAGATTCTTGTGTCTCTCTTTTGACCTATTTGCCGTTGGTTTACCCTGCATCATGCCCTTCTTCTGATCAGCTGACAGTCTCAACTATGTCTTAACTGGCAACTTAGTTCTTTGCATTAGTCCCCAACAGGCTTTAACTGTTAACTTTGTGCTTTCAAAATCTATAGAGCCAGTAATTTTCTTCCCACCCAAACAAATCCATTCCATTTCTATTACCATTAGCCTTTATTAACTTATTTAACAAATAATATTGAGTATAGAAAAAAATGTAAAATTTCCAGAAGATGACGCAGAAGAAAATCTATATGACTTGGATTTGACAATTAGTTTTTAGATGCAACACCAAAGCCATGCTCTGTGACTTAAAAAATTAATAAATTGAACTTTATGAAAATGAATTTTGCTCTGTGAAAGACAGCAATAAGAGAATGAAAAGAAAGCCAGGGGACAAATGTTTGCAAAGCACACATCCAGTAAAGGACATATCCAAAACACAAAGAAATCTTAAAGCTCAACAATAGGAAAACAACCAGCCTGATTAAAAATGGGCAAAAGGCCCTGGCTGGTGTAGCTCAGTGGACTGAGCATCAGCCTGTGAACCAAAGGCTCACTGGTTCAATTCCCAGTCAGGGCACATGTCTGGGTTGCAGGCCAGGTCCCCAGTTGGGGGCACATGAGGGATAACCACACATTGATGTTTCTCTCCTGTCTTTCTCTTTCCCTTCCCCTCTCTCTAAAAACAAACAAACAAATAAATAAATATCTTTTTTAAAAAATGGCAAAAGACCAGAACAGACAGCTCACCAAAGAAGATACGCAGATAATAAATAAAGCATATCAAAGGATGTTCAACATGCTCATCCTGTCATTAAGGAATTGAAAATTAAAACAATGAGACAATATTACACATCTATTACAATGGCTACAATCCATAGTACTGACAATACCAAAAGCTGGTGAAGATATAGTGCGACAAGAACTCTCATCATTGCTGGAGAATGATGCCCTTTGGAAGACAGTTCAGTAGTTTCTTATGAAGCTAGATATAGTTTTAACATATAATCCAGCAATTATACTCTTAGGTGTTTACCCAAATAAATATGTCCACACAAAAAATCTCACACAAATGTTTATATATGTTTGCAGCCAAACTAGAGGGAATCAACATGTCCTTCAATAGGTGAATGGACAATTCCAGCAGGGTAGTTCAGTTGGTTGGAGCATTGTTCTGATACACCTAGGTTACAGGTTCAATCCCCAATCAGGGCTCATACAAGAAGCAACCAATGAATGCATAAATAAGTGGAACAACAAATCAATGTTTCTCTCTCTACCTCTCTCTCTCCCCCCTTCCTCTCTGTCTATAAAAATCAATAAATAAAAATTGAAAAATAGGCAAATGGACAAACCGTGGTACATCCAGACAATGACATATTATTCCATGATAAAAAGACATGAGGTATGAGACAATGAAAAGACATGGAGGAAACTTAAATATATTCTGCTTTTTTTTAAAGCTGGTGAAGAGTGTTATGATTTTGGGGAAGCCATTTGTCAAACTTTTAAAAATGAGTTTTCAGCCCTGGCCAGGTGGCTCAGTTGGTTGGAGCAACATCTGTATACCAAAAGGTTGCAGGTTTAATCCTCAGTCAGGCACATACCTAGGTTGTGGGTTTGATCCCAAGTTGGGAGGCACACAGGAGGCAACCGATGGATGTTTCTCTCTCCCTTCCTCTCTCTCCGCAATCAATGAACACATTTTCAGGCGAGGATTAAAAAAAGTTAAAACTGTAAAGATTTTCCATATCTTATGCTCATATTTCTAGGCTGCATCTATAATCCAAAGAAGTTTTGCTTTTAAATTGTTTAGTTTGTTTTTGAATCTTCGGTCCTTGAAAAAACATTAAACAAGTTATACTGTACCATGATTGAAAAGAAACAACAAAATAGAAATGGAAAGGGAGGCCATAAATATTAGTCAACAACCATGGTTCATAAATTTTGGGAATTCTAAGTTTATGTAACTTTCTTAAATTGAACTCTTTAGCCTCAGTTAATTTCATTTAAGATATTGGGTCAAGCGAGTGGTGCTAATTTCTACCCAAATCTCTCATTCTTACTTTCCTGATCTTTCACTTTGACTATGTAATAAACTCAATGTAAGTGATAAGTATATTAGATTTCACCAAAGAAATGTCAAAATTATTGGGCTGAATTTTGTTTTAGAGGACCAATTGTGTTATTTGCTTCTTTAAATTTTTTTAAAAATTTATTTCAAGTAGGACACTATTAGAAATAGTAAAAGTATAACTATTTATGCTTAGTTTTCTTGTACATTATTTGAAATAACTATGACTAAATACTGCATCCTTACTAAAGAAATGGTTTAACATTTTAATGAATGTAAGTTGGTATCAGTTTGAGTAAAGTCTTAATTTCCTATGGATCTTAACAAAGTACTTCCAAAAAAACACCAAGCATTGCAAAGCAAGCATTGAACACTTGTTAAATAACAATGTAAATAACTCAGTGTGGAGAGATGTTTTTCTTTAGAATGACAAAAAAATAAAAGTGAATTTTTTTTTCAAAAAGTGGAAAAATAAGTGACATCTTTTTCTTCAGATTTTACAGGAAAATACTTTTTCTGTGCAGATATCAGCTCAGGCTTTGGGGCTCAGCCCTTAAATGGAGGTGGTGGTTTCTTTGGTTTTGAAAGGTCTTTACCCAGTTCATTCATTTGAACAGCAAAATTGTCTGGAAATACTTCTTCTTTGTGATTAATTTTACTTTTCCACCAGCCAGCTTCTCTAGCCTCCTTTTTATCAAATGTGTTAGCTCTCCCTCTTAAAATATTAAGTTCTTCCTCATTAACACTGTCATAGGCAAATAATGTTCTACAGTATTCCTCAGCTTTAATTTTACTTTGTGTCTGCTTTTATTATCTCCATGTTCTGAGTTCTGGAACCTAGCAAGTATTTGATTAAGGTCTTTTCTGTTTTGTTTTGTTTTTTCCTCTTCTGTGTCATTGGATATTCTTCTCCTAAGCTTCACAGAGACTTCTTTAAAAATATCTCCAGATCCATTTCCTTGAATTTTCTTTGGCTGTGTAACTGATCCTGGTACAGTTTCATTCCCATTCCCCAGAGAGGGGAAGATAAGATAGGCCCAGTCCAAACAACTTCCGAATCCTCCTGGTCTTCATGAGTTAAACCATCATCTGTTACCACGAATTCTTTCGCAAAATATGAGAGAAACAGTCCCAACTTGTTGTTCAGGGTTCCACTCCACCTGTTCATAAATATCAATAACATCTCCCACTTTCAGCTCCAGTTCATCATCATTCTGTGGAATGTACTAAAAGAGAACTTTACACTGACACTTCTTAGTCTTCCTAACACTTATAGTTTGTGGATATGGCTTAATTCCTCCAGCTATGCATCTATAGGTGCTTATTAATTGTAAGACTTGCTACATTCCCATGCCTTTTCTGTTTGATGGGAAAACTGTCATCCATGGATCCTGTCTCTCTCAAAATTATCAGGAAACATTCTTCTTCTCCCACTTTGTTCTCCTTCTAGCCATCCTTCTTCCTTTTTTCACATTCCTGATGATTTCCCCGACTCAGATAGTTAATTCATCATCACCAGCATCATAGTCAAACTCCACAATATAGTGAACCATATATAGTCACAAATAGTCTCCCCTGTGGCGTGAAACCTGAGCCTGGTATTTCCTTCTGTTGGAATCAACCACAGTGTACAGTGTCAAAACAATAAACTGGAACAAATAGCTCTTAGGATAAGAACTATGCATGTGCAGATGGTGACTAGAGTGACTGATTAAACGCTAGATGTATAAATACCATAAGTACATATTCAGAGTTGTGAATGGAATAAGGATTCCCACAGAATTAACCTACTTTCAACAAGCCACGCAGGTAAAGAAAGTGAAACACGATCTGTTCTATACATTGTCCACAATCTCAATTGCTGTAACATGAGAAATGGTTTCTTAAAGGGTAGAAACCCTCAATTGCTTTTAGATCACAAAAGTCCATCAGTTTACAGCTGGAGGAGTCTATCCATTTGGAATATTTGGTACTATAACAGACTATAGTCTTACTGTTTAAGTTAATAGATTTTGTATCCTTAGAACTAAAGTTCTTTTAAGCCAGGATATGACTTTTTGTTTGACCTTAATTTTCCTTTTGTTTCTAAAGACTCTTGTAAAGGGTTCTTTTGTTAACATATATTTTCATTGTGATATAACAGATACTTCCTCTGTATTTTTGCAAAAGCAAAAAAAAAAATGTACAACTCAATACTTGTCTTTAACAGATGAATTGTTTCCAATTAAAAAGTATTGGTGTTATTTCTAGAGAACTATAAAAAGTGTAAAGAATAAAATAAAATTACTCATAATCCATGTATAGGTAAATACCAATAATATTTTGGTGTCCATATTCCCATAAAAACCACTTCTTTTTTTTAAGGTTTCAAATAGATCCCTAAACCACTTCTTCTAAAAAGGAGATAGAAATGTGACATCCATGGTTCATATTTAAACTGGAAATAGAAAATACTAGAAGTGTGCCCTTTGATATTGGTGGCAGAAGCAAGATGACGAAAGGGATGTCATCGCTCAGCAAGTGCTGCAACAAGACGCAAACACTGTGCTCCCGCTGTGGCTCGAAGACCTGCCACCTGCAGAAGTCCACCTGGGACAAGTGTTGCTACCCTGCCAAGCAGAAGAGGAAGTATAATTGGAGTGTGAAGACTAAACAACGAAAGACTACGGGGACTGGTCACGTGATGCACCTAAAAATTGTGTACCGCAGATTCAGGCATGGATTCCATGTGCAGCGTCCAGTTCATCTTAAGGATTTCACTGATTAGCCCCACAGTAAATGTTCTGGTGTCCAAAAATAAATACATACATACATACATACATACATACATACTAGAAGTGTGACTAGATGTATATGAGAACTTTTTATCTTCTTGTACCCACTTTGGAGACTAATGTTAAATAGCTCCATGAAACCACAATTGAAGACATCTTCAAGAAAAGTTACTTGATTTCAAAAAAATTTTAATATGACTATAAAATATTACCATAAAGAACAATAAAAGATGAATGAACTCATCAAAATGTTTCTCTAAAGTGAGGAAGAGCTTTGTGAAGCACAATAAAAGAAAAAATAGAATGGTACAACCCAAAGAGTGAACTCTAGTGTAACTATGGACCTCAGTAAATAATAATGTATCAGTGTTGGCTTATCAATTTCAACACATGTGCCACACCAGTGCATGACACTAATAAAGGAAACTGAGGCAGGGAGGGAGTAAATGAGAACTCGTTGTACTCAATTTTTCTGTAAAGCTTAAACTGCTCTAAAAAATAAAATCCATTATTCTAAAAAAAATAATATGAATTTTCAAATCTCAATACTTTTCTTGATGGATTTTCCATCTACAAGATTGCTGATTCTTCTTCCCTTGCTGAGCCCTTAAATAAAAACCAGGATACCGCTTCCTCAGTTTCTTTTCCCTTTCATTTTCTAGTCGACTCTTCCTAAGCTAGCTCATCCACTTCCATGCCTTCAACTGTTACTTATTATCATTATTTCCTCCACTTCTCCCACTAAAAATACCCACTGTCCCTGTGGACCTGTCTGGGCTCCATGTCTATTGTTTTCTACTCCACTTCCACTTCCCGTTTTGGGCACATCAGAGGTGTGATGTTTTTACTTAGTGCTCTGCCTGTTTTTCCTGCTTTTGCCTCTGCCTAGGCCCTCCTTCTCATCTTTCTGTATATTATTCTTCCTTTAAGGCCTACAGCAAATGTCACTAGTTTTATGAAGTTATTCCTGACTCAGCCTTCACATTAATTTAGCATTTGCTTATAATCACAACGGGGGCTTTAAAAAGGGGGGAAAAACACCACATAGTCTGGTTTATATTCTCATTAGTTGTAAATTTTGCTTATTTCCTTCACTAATCTGTGACTTCTTGGGAGGTAGGAAATAAGTATTACTCAACTTTGCATTGCTGTGTTACTGAGACTGTACTAGGAGCATAGAAGATAGTAAATACTTTAAAATATAATTATGAGGCTTTGAGCAAACTCTCACTATACTGCTTTTCACGAGATACTTATCGAACTCAGTGGAAACATTGATGGCATTGTCTGTCTGCAAGAAATATTTCTGAAATACTAATTTCTACAGTTTAATGCTAATAGTCTATTACTGTTGAAAGTAATGTATTTCCTGCTAGGCTATCAAGAAGTATCCAGTTTAAAATATAATACACATTTATAAAATAGAGTATCTCACTTGGCATGAGAGTCATAGTCTTATGTGAGAAATCAAATATTCACAAAGAACATGAAAGAGGGATCTCATACGAGTTTATTTTGTTTTCCAAGAATAGGATCCTCATCACACCCTGAATTTCTGCTCAGTAACAAACACACAAATAGAACTGAATATGCTGTAGCAATGATTAGCCACGTATATTTATTAATTTATATTAGAAGAATATAAATATTTTAACTATCAGAATTAGTTAGTATATTTGGAAGTGGAGTTGGAAAATGTTACAACATAGACTACAAAACCCATTACTTAAAATGCAAACAAGTATAAATAGAGGAGTGCTGGGGCAAGACTTCGAGATCAGCACTGGATACAGAGATGGGAAAATACAGAACATGATCAGGAGCTAACACAAATGCTTCCCTCTCTTCCTTCATCCTTCCTGGAATAAAAGTTAATTTAGTGTTTATTATGTGTCAAGCACTGAGCTAGATACAGGACATATAGAAATTAAAAAACCTTTATGAATCTTACACTCATACTTTAAGTGAAGAAAAAAGTAAATAAACAAAGTAATAAAAATTAAATGCTATAATAGAATAAAAGTTCTGTGAGGCAGAAAAGTCCTTAAGATTGCACAGGAAAAGAGCTGGAAGAAAGTGAAATTCGTGTGTTTGGGGGCGGGGAGAGGTTCTACTTCCAATGACAAAAATGTGAGGTGATAGATGACATCCAAGTTCTGCACCTCTGAGAGAGTAGTGTGGATTGAAAAGTGACTAGGCCTGTCTTACTGGAACAAGGAGTTTATGTGCCAATAGAGGTATATAAGTTTAAAACTATAGGCAGGCAAAGGAAAGTTTATACCTTAAAAGCAAGGGCCTGAGAAACTTAAAACTTCTCATCAGTCTGTTACTGTTGTGAAGATGGGCATATGCCAGGAGGTTCTTTCATCCTCTGATCTACCATTAGAGGTTTGGAAGCTGAGGTCCTCATGGGGAACATCAAGGAATAACAAAAGGTGTGAGAATCTCCAGAATCTTCCAATGTAGACTCAAACCAGATAAATGCCTCAAGTTTCTTGCTTCCTCTCCTAACCCTATTCTGGTTGGCTTCCAAATATGGAAGTAGTCTGAAAAATAAAGGAGGTTCAGTATCCATTTGTACAGATAGTGAATTAAAGACAATTTTCTTTCCATTTCTTGATGGCAGAACCATGTGTTCATTTAGTATAACAAGTTTAAATGTTATTCTCCAGTAGAAGAATTACCACAGATGATAAAAGAAATTGGTAAAACATCAGGTCATAAAATTAGCACACAAAAATCACTAGCTTTTTTACATATAGACAAAACCACTTAGAAGCTATAATAGAAGATCCCTTTATAAAGGGGTAATTTAAAAAAGAAAATACCTAAGAGTGAACAAGAGATGTCCAAAACTTATATAAACCATAAAATACTATTGAAAGATACAGAAATAAACTTGAACAAATAGAAAGATATATCATGGTTTCAGGAACAAAAGCTCAATATCATAAAAATGTCAATTCTCTCTAAGTTATTGAATAAATTTAATTCAACCCCAATAAAAATATCTGAGTTTTTTTAAAAATTGGAACCAGACATTGATTATAATGTTTATTTGGAATAACAAGAATAACTTGAAAAATCTAAAAAAGAGAAGCAATGAGAGATGGGACTAGCCATATCAGATAAATGAACATTTCACAAAGCCTCCATCATTAAAACCAAGTGGTACTGGCACATGAATAAGCAGATGGACAAAGAGAATACAATAGAAAGTCAAGAAATAAACACTGATGCATAACAAAATACAGTAATTGATAAAGACAGCACTATGAATTAGTGGTTAAAATATGGCTTTTTAAATAAACAATGGTGGAATAAGTAGGTAATCATATAGAAAAAGATACAGTTGAACTCATTTCTTATAACTTATACTGGAATAAATCCTAATGGGATTAGAGTCTTTAATGTAAAAAGAAGAAATTAGTGAATTTCTCTACAACTTAGGAATAAAGAAAATTTTCCTTTCCAGAAGCAAAAAGGAAAACTATTTTGATTTCACAAAAAAGTTTACATTACATAATAAAAAACAGAATGAGCAAAATGAAAAGAAAAATTCCAAACTGGGAAAAATTCTGCATCATCCATTATAGAGAAAGGATTAATATCCCTAGTATATAAAAAAGTTTCTAAAGTATAAAAGACAAAAAAAAAATCTCATGGAAAAACTGAACTGAGATATAGACAGAAGTTCACACACACATACAAAGAGCAAAAATCTCACCATGTGAAAAGAGATTGCACACAATCTCCGTCCTAAGCACAATGCAAGTCAAAACTACAGTGAGCCCAGGCCGAATGCCTCAGTTGTTTGGAGCATTGTCCCATACACCAAATAGTTGCAGGTTTGATCCCTTGTCAGAGCATGTGCAGCAGGCAACCAATTGATGCTTCTCTCTCGTACCAATGTCTCTCTCTCTCTCTCTCTCTCCCCCCCCCCCACTCTCCTCTCCTTTCCTCAAATCAATTAACATGTCTTTAGGTGAAGATTTAAAAAAATTATAAATGAGATATGATTTCTCAGTATAAGAGTGGTTAGAATTAAAAAGTTTGACAACACTCGGTGTTGGGAAGTGTACACTTCCATATATTGCTTGTAGGAGTGCAAAATGCGCAAGCGTTAATATCAGGGAAACTGGCAATATCTGGCAAAATTACATGTGTATTCCACTTAGAAATCCCACTTCTAGGAATTTGTCCCAAACATACAAAAACAAGAAAAAATTTTGCATGGAGCTATTCATAACTACATTCTTCATATTACCAAAAGACTGGAAAAAACCAATAGTGCATCAATAGGGGAATAGTTGAATAAGTTGTAATACATATACAAACTACAGAACTACAAAGCTGTAGAGAGACATGAGAAACATATTTATGTATTAGAATGGCATGCCCACCAGGATATTCTGTTAAGCAAAAAAAGCAAACTAGAGAAAAGTGTTTTGGTAGACTACCATTTATCTAAGCAGGAATAGAAAGAATGAATGCACATACATTTGCCTATATATTTTTAAAAAATGGAATGATAAATCACACAATTTTTAAATGGTTACCTGTTGGAGAAAGGAGAAGGGCAGAGGAAATAGGGATAAAAAATGTGTTTATTCCTTGCTTTTTTTAGTTTAGACTCTGGAACTATGTAAATATTTAATATAATTATACAGCAAAATGAAATTTTTTAAATCTCTAAAAATTGAAAGCAAAATGAAACAGATTTACTTGCATATTTGGTAGGTGGCATAATCACACAGACAGGAACTATTCCAAGTGATTTTAAAATGCAGGAATTTGAATGTACATTTCTACTGGTCTATATTTTAAGGAAAAAAGAATTGAAACAAAAGACATTAAAAAAAAATCTATTCCTGTGTTCATATTGTTGATGGAGGTGCTGGTGTTATCCTGAAATTATTGTGAGTGTATTGTGGGTTAAAGCCAATAAGCAATGACATTAGCATTATTGAGAACTAGGATTTTTGCCATGGGAGAAAGGAGACATAAATGTAAATTCACAATGCTGAATTTGAATTGGCAATATCAGTATGCACTCATAATGTATTTTTTCTTTAAGTATGTATTTCCTGTCTTTAGCCTCTGAAGTGATCGGTAAACAATGACAAACCAAAAGTAATGAGCAACCGCAGTGCCCAGTTTGCAATACTTCCCACTAAAAGAAGTCCTAGGAGAAATGGCTCATTCCATCCTAAGCAGAAAATATAAAAGAAAAGCTCAAAATATTTTGTAATGCCAGAAATCAAGAAGGCATCAAAGATCATCGGGTCATGTCAAAAGAATTCAGAAGCCAACTGGCCAAATTGGAATAGTTTGTTTTAATGAGTTATTAATAAATAAATTAATTACAATGAGTTGAAAAACAAACTTTCTTTAAACCCATGAATTCATAATGATTAGAAAAAACTAGTTATTCACATTTAGAGAATGCTGAGGTGCCAACACTTTCTTCTGAAAACCAATATGTAAGAATCCAGCATTTATTCTGCCTTCCTTATATGAACTCTGCCGAATAGTTGCTGAAAGAAAATGTCTGATGATGAAAATGAAGAAAGGCTGATAGAATGTCATATTTTACAGTCATTATGAATTAATGATAGTAGACCTTGACCATCAGTGACTGCTAACATTACAAAAAGAGAGATAACTAAACATTGCGTGCCTTTTGATGTGAGTGCTTAACACTGTATATTGTTGGGAACTGCCCTGCCTAGTTTAAGAAGCTGTAACCCCCTATGGCTAAGGCTGAGTAAAGGACCTTGGGACCATAAGCCACTAAGGAAACAAAGCTTATCTTCCCAGCTGGGGCACCACCTCTACCCCCTTTCTACTTTACCCTGCTTGGCCCCAGGCAGATGACTGGTTAGCCAATGATGGGTAAGATTCCTCAGGGGAGGGATGATCTTAGACAGGCATGGCGATAAAGGGGCCCTCAGGGAAGGACTTGGGGGGCTATAGAAAAAGGGGGTGATGGACCCTCACCCCAAGGCTTTGACATAGCCTGAGTCCTCATTCTGTCTGCAAGAAGTCTGATCTCTTGGCTGCCTTACTTCCCCTGCCTGACTTAAGCCTGAAACAATGCTGGAGGATGGTGCAGTCCTGGGCAGGAACAGGCAGTTGGTTCCCTGGGGAGATCAGGCCTAAGAAAGAATGCTTAAAATCCTGTGAAACCTGCTTTGCTAAGAATGCCCTCAGTTTTCTGATAAGGGTCTAAGCAGGAAATGAGTTTGTTTCCCAAAGTTTTATGGCCCTTTAGCTAACTGACCCTGACTCAGAATAAGCCCTCTTAGTTCTCTGAATGTTATCATTGGTTGGTCCTTACTGCCTGACAATGATTGATGAGCTTTACCTGTATTCCTATTCAAATTGAATTCAGTAAAAGCCCATTGAGGAACAGGCTCCTGGCCCTTCTCCTCTGAGAGACTAGTCACCTCTCCTCCCCAATCAGGTCATGTCTTGGTAGACTTATTCTCATGGGTCCTCCAACAAATACATGTCCAGTTGAGAGAGAGGGAGGAAACCTATAGATTAAAAAAGACTTAAGGGACAATAGCAACCAATTGCAATACATGAAAACTTTTTGGACCATGATGCAAATACTGTAAAAAACAAACCTTGTGAGATAATCAAGGATATTTGAATACTGAATATTTGATGGTATTAAGAAATTGTTCATTTTTTACATGTAATGATAATTTTGTGATTATGTTTTTGTAAAAGTCCCTATCTTTTGGAGGTACACAATGAAATATTTATAGAGTAAACCATATGAAGTCTGGAATTTGCTCCTATGAAATGATAAGATTGAAACTAAGACAAGGACTGCTTTGAAAATGTTTAGATAAACAAGGTCCCTCTCCCCAGGAAAATATGCCCTACTTTTAAGAAAACTTGGTGAGAGTTCCAGCCAAGATGGAGGTGTAGGTAGAAACCCTTCACTTCCTTGCAGAACCAAAAGGAGGATAACAGCCAATCTAAAATCAATAAACAAGCAGAAGTGTCAGGAAATCAAACTGCATGGAATTCCGACAACCATGTAATCAAAGAAACGGTCAAACAGAACAACCAGACCAGTAAGGTGGCAGATGGAGACAACCTGTGGCAAGGCAGTGACCCTTAGTGCAGGCTGGCTGCAGCAAGGCAGCAGGCTGCATGGGTGGGGCTGACTTAAGGGGAAACTGAATCTAGAGGTGGCATAGACTATGGCAGTTGCCATGGAGGAAGCAACTCCCAGTCTCACACGAGAGTTCATTGAAAAGTGGGCTAGAGAGAAGCAGGTGAGCTGCATTGTTCCCTCTCTGGCCCCTCCCCCATAAGCAGTGCAGCAAGGAGGGTTGCCCTACCCAGGTGAATACTAAAGGCCCTGCCCCCTTACAACTTATCAGGGGCCCTGAGCAAAGAAATAGGGCCAAAATGAAAGAACAAAACAAAGCTTCAGAAAGAGAGCTAAATGATAAGGAGATAGCCAACCTATCTGATAGAGAATTTAAAGCCCTGGTAATCAAAATGCTCACAGAACTGATTAAGCTTGGTTGAAAAATGAAAGATACCCAAAATGAAATAAAGCAAAATATTCAGGGACTACCAACAGTGACAGGAAGAAAACTAGGACTCAAATCAATGACTTGGAGCAAAAGGAAGAAATAAACATACACCAGAACAAAGTGAAGAAATGAAAATTCAAGAAAAATGAAGAGAGACTTTTGAATCTCTTTGACAGCTTGAAACATTCCAATATCTGAATTATAGGGGTGCCAGAAGGAGAAGAGGAAAAGCAAGAAATTGAAAACTTATTTGAACAAATAATGAAGGAGAACTTTCCCAATCTGGCAAAGGAAATAAATTTCCAGGAAGTCCAGGAAGCCCAGAGAGTCCCAAAGAAGTTGGACCCAAAGAGGAACACACCAAGGCACATCATCATTAAGTTACCCAAGATTAAAGATAAGGAGAGAATCTTAAAAACAGCAAGAGGAAAGGGAACAGTTACCTACAAAGGAGTGCCCATAAGGCTCTTAGCTGATTTCTCAGAAGAAAACTTACAGGCAAGAAGAAGCTGGAAAGAAGTATTTGAAGTCATGAAAGGCAAGGACCTACATCCAAGAATACTCTATCCAGCAAAGCTTTCATTTAGAATGGAAGGGCAGATAAAGTGCTTCCCAGATAAGGCCAAGTTAAAGGAGTTCATCATCACCAAGCCATTATTATATGGAACATTAAAGAGACTTATCTAAGAAAAAGAAGATCAAAAATATGAACAGTAAAATGACAACAAACTCACAACTATCAACAAATGAACCCAAAAAAAGAAAAGAAAGAAAAACAATGAAAACAAAAACTAAGCAGACAACAGGAACAGAATCAGAGAAATGGACATCATGGAGGGTTTTCAGTGGGGAGGGAAAGGGAGGAATAGGTGGCACAAGGTACAGGGAAGAAGAAGCATAATTAGTAGGAATTAAATAGATGGGAGAGGTTGAAAATGGTATAGGAAACAGAGAACTCAAAGAAGTTGTATAACCCATGGACATGAACTAAGGTGGAGGGGGGAAACTGGAGGGTTGAGAGGCGCAGGGTGGATGGAGGATAAAGGATGAAAAATTGGGAAAACTATAATAACATAATCAATAAAATATACTTTTAAAAAAAGGGAAATGATAAGATCCATAGGGCACAATAGATTAAAACACATTGTCCATGAATTGATCATTATTGAATCAGAGTGATGGAAATTCTTTATTCTATTCTCTCTATTTTTATATATGTTTGAAATTTTTCATAATAAAAGGTCAAAATATTACCACCAAGTACCAGAACTCTTCTTTGTTTGGGAAAATCTTTGCAACTTCAGAGATGTGAGACCCTGTGGGCTTGAAGAGGAGATAGGCAATTCATCAGAATAGTGAGCATGTGTATTATTAGTCCTGGAGATATTTGAGTGCATTTACTGATTGAGAGAGAGGTGCCAATAGAGATAGACAACTTGTGAATACAGGGAATTGAGGATAGTTGATGGAACAAGGCCTTGTTTTAATAATAGGCTGAGCTCAACTATTTCTCCAACTAATCTTTAAAAACTAACTTCTCCCTAGCAAACATCTCTTTCAATGTTCTGCTCTTCAAAGATCTCATGCAATATTGAAATATCGACTCTCTTAATAAATGTCTTCCAAATCAATACTTCCAACTCTGTCCCTTCTCTGCCTTTTGATCATTTTTATTTACATTTCCTGTCACTTCCTCTGACATAACATGCCCACAAGCTAACTTCTCTGACACCCTCCTGACTTCCCTACTTATGTCAATGGGACTATACATCCCAGTCACCAGTTTGCTAATCCACCAGGTCCTCTTTACTTCTTCATTTCCTTTAACACCCCTACTCCCAGGCAACAAATTCGGTAGATTTTTTGTCTAGGCCTCCTGCCTGTTATTTCTTTTTCATTCCCATTATCCACAACTTTATAACACAATTTGCAGATTATCCATTCATTCCAACAACTATTTTTTGAGCACTTGCTAGGTACCAAGCACTATTCTAGATTCTGGGGATACATCAATGAACTAACACATTTTTGCATTCTCATGGATCTCTCTAGAAATTCCATTACCAAGGAAGGTAGGTCCTTAGTTATAATAACCCAACAATAGGAAGAGTCCTAAAAGATCAATCTTTGGTGACTTTCCCATCTTGATAGTTTAATTAAAATAGAAGCTTTGACTCTTTTCTAGATAACAGAACAAAGTCCCCTGGCTCTACCCTCCACCCTGGTGGTTTCTTGCATGACACAGCAGAGAAAGTAGTTGTTCAAAATCCTCCCTCTGAAAACCCTATGCAATATTTAGACAACTGAATCTCACACTCAGGCAACAGAAAATGAAATTCAAATGGCCCTTTAAACATATAAAATGATGTTATCATTGCCCGGGCCAGGTGACTTGGTTGGAGCATTGTCCCTTACACCAAAAAAGGTTGCAGATTTCTTCTCTGCTCAGGGCACATACTAGGTTGCTGGTTTTGGGTTCAATACCTGGTCGGGGAACCTAGTGGAAACAACCAATATCTCTGTCTCTTTCTCTCTCTCCCCACCCACCTCCTCTTCCTCTCTCTAAACCTTTTAGATTGCTAAAAAGCAAAAGTGTGACTATCTATTGTTTATAAGATCATGGAAGTAAATAAACTGTTCTTGGGAATAAAAGAAACCCACACTCCTTCAACAGAATTTGAAAGGCATTTCAATTGCATTTATTCTTTGACCCAGCAATCTCACTTCTAGCAAGTCATCCTAAAAATACATTTGCATTTATACAAAATGACAAACTTACAAAGTTATTTGCTGAAGAATTGTTTGTACTAGTTAAGACTGGAAATAGCCCCACCATCTATCCATAGAGCAGGATTTCTCCTCTCAGCACTAATAGATATTTTGGACCAAATAAATTCTTTGTTGTGGGGGGCATCCTGTGCAATGTGGGATATTTAGCAGCATCTCTAGCCTCTACCCACAGACACCAGTAGAATTCTTCCCCCAAAACCAAAATGACTACAGGCATTGACAAATGTCCCCTGGTGCTGGGGTGAAATGGGACAAAATCTTTCCCACTTCCCTGTTATAGAGAACTGGTTAAATAAAGAATGGTACATCTATAGGTGGAATACAATGTAGCTGTAAGAATAATGAGCAGCTTTCAATGTACTGATAAGGAGAATTGATTGGATAATGAAAATATGAAAACAAGAGAAGAAAGGAAGTTGCTGTTTTGACTACTACAAGGGTGCCAAGGAGAGGTGGAGGTGAGCATGTGTCTCCATTATCCATAGCACTTTCTAAAAGGATACAGGGGTGGGCAAAAGTAGGTTTACAGTTATGAGTACACAAAACACAGGGTTTATTCTTGTTATCATTGTTTATTTTTGTATTATATATTTTTCCACATAAACAACTGTAAACATACTTTTGCCCACCTCCCATAGTTTAGATAACTTAAATTTTTACCTGCATAAGAGGTAAGGCTATAAATTTTGCCAAGATTCTATTCAAGAAATATAGTGAGCTATTGAAAGAGCAACAGGGTCATTTCATAAGTTATAAAAATATTTCTCATATAAATTCATTTTTATAGAACGTGTTAAAAATATACAGGGTTGAAAGGTTAAGTGCACTTGCTTTTAACTGAGGATCTTGTGCCACTGCAAAGAATTTCAGAGATCTGTTCTAGAATCTATTAATAACTGGTTTTGGAAGTTCTATAGTTCTATTCTTCTTCTTCTTTTTTTTTTTTATTCTTCTAACGGATTTTAATTTCCTTTTGAAGATATTTACTCTTTAAAGTCCTAAGCTAGAACATAAGCAAGCTGCTGCCTTTATTTTGCCAAGGATGTAAAACCATCCTCCAGTTGTGACTGAATTTGAAATAGCTACCTCATAGGAGAAAAAAAGATATCCTGCTTACAAAATATATATCACTGACATTGTTCCACAAAATCCATCTCTGATTAATCTTGCGGCAGACCCAGACATCTGTTTATTTCTCCACTCATTCGGCATCATGCTTGAGTGCCTACTGTGCACCAGGCATTATTATGTTAGCTAGTGAGAATAGATCAACAGCCATAAATGATACATTTCCTGCTTTCCAGAATTAGGGAATTAGACCCTAAAAAATCCATAAGTACATAATGTTAAGGGAGTACAGAGGAAGCACAGAAGAATTGGTTTATAAATTCACCTTGTCTTCTTTATATTGTTCATATTAATCCTCATGACTGTAACAACTGTCTTACTCTTTTACTGCCTATTTAAAAAATCTGTCCTCCCTATAGAATTCAGTTTAGGTTCTATAAAGTTCTGCCTGCTTAGAGAAATTTTTCTACACTATCCCCAAGACATAATAAATGTAACACATATTTATTGATCATATACTATGTTCTAGGCCCTTATAGATGCAATAGTTTTATTATCCTCACATTAGCCCTTTGAGGAAGTGTTAGTTATACCCACTTTACAAAGGAGAAAATGAAGCTTACAAAAATTAAATAGGCTTCCAGTTAAGATGGCTGCATTGGTAAATGCAGTACTCACATCCTCTTGCAAGCACATCAAAATTATAACTAAATTACAGAACCACCATCATTCAGATCCACCCAAACAATAGCTAAACAGAAGTCCTACAACTAAGGGCATAAAGTCCAAGCCACATTGAGACTGATAGGAGGGGCAGAGACATGGAAGAGGCTGGTCTCACACCCATGTGTGACAGATAAAAATCAGGAAGGATATTTCAACTTGGAAGTTACCCCCTGAGGAGCAAGGGATCCCAGCCCCACACCAGGGCCTGCAACCCAGGGTTTCAGCACTGAGAAGAGAAGTCGCCATAACTTTTGGCTGTAAAAATCAGCAGGGATTGTGGCTGAATAAGGCAGATACCATAGGAGTCCCAGGCAGTTCCTATTAAAGGGCCCAAGCACAGTCCTGGCTGGGTGATTCAGTTGGTTGGAGCATTGTCCCACATACCAAACAGTTGTGGATTTGATTCCTGGCCAGGGCACAAACCTGGGTTGCAGGTTCAGTGCCTGGTTGGGGGCACAAACAGGAGGCAACCAACTGATGTTTTCCTCTCACATCAACATTTCTCTCTCTTTTTCTTGCTCTCTTACTCTCAAAAAAAAAAAATCCTTCATAACTTGGTGAAGGAAATAGACACACAAGATGAACCCAAACAAGCCCACATCACGACGCATGATAAATAAAGTGCAAAAGATTAAGGACAAAGAAAGAATCTTTTTTTTAAAATATATTTTGATTATCTTATTACAGTTGTCCCATTTCTCCCCCATCATTCCCCTCCACCAGGAGGCAACCCAGTTGCTGGGTTGTGATGCCGTATGTGGGGGCAGGGTCCACAAGTGAACAATGGTGTTTGCTCTACTCTCTCTTGGATTCCAGTCCCTTCCACCACTTCCCCTAAGCAAATTGGGCCCTTCTGGTGCTGATTTCCATGTGGATGGGCTTGTGTACATTCTAGGACCCTGTGGGTCTCTCCAACAAACTCTCCTGTGAGGCTGGGAGTCTCTTCTGGCACCTCAACTGTTTTCAATTGGAGTTTTTAGGTTTTACTTCCTGGCACTAGGTCCCTAAGTTGCGAGGTCTGTCTCGCTCCCTGTTTTTCTGGATTATCTGCATGCGAATGTGGGACCACCTGATCAGCTATCCGCCTTGTGCGGCCTCACTGGGTCTGCCTGTTGCTACCCCGTGCCTGGGGTCTGCTAGCTACCGCCTGCACACCCAGGTCCACCAATCTCCACTTTTTCCTGCTGCTACTCCGCCCCTCTTACCAGTCTGGATGAATGGTTGCCGGACTTCCATACAGTTAAATTTTCTATCAGTTTGGTTGTTCTCTTGTTTCTAAATCTTTGTTGTCCTTAATTTTTGTTGTGCAAGGAGGTGCAGTGTGTCCACGTATGCCTCCATCTTGACCGGAAGTCAAGAGAGAATTTTGATAGCAGCAAGAGAAAAGCAGTTACAAGGGAACTCCCGTAAGCATGTCAGCAGATTTCTCAACAGAAACATTGCAGGCCAGATGGATTGGCATGAAATATTCAAAGTGATGAAAAGCAAGGACCTACAGCCAAGATTACTCTACTCAGCAAAGCTATCATTTAGAATAGAAGGACATGTAAAGAGTTTCACAGACAAGAAAAAGATAAAGGAATTCATTACCACAAAACCAACATTATATAAAATGTTAAATGGTCTTCTTTAAGAAGCAACCCTGGCCAGATAGGTCAGTTGTTTAGAGAGTGATCCTGATATGCCAAGGTTGGGGGTTCCATCCTCACTCAGGGCACATACAAGAATCAACCAATGAAGGCATAAATAAGTGGAACAGCAAATTGATGCATCTCTCCCTCTTTCTCTCTCCCCTCAACCCCCGCCTGTCTCTTTCTCTCCTCTTCCTCTTTCTCTAAAATAATTTTTTAAAAGAGAACCAAAAACAATTTAAAATATGAACAGTAAAATGACAATACATATTTATCCACAATTGTATCTAAAAAACAAAACAAATGAACAAGCAGAACAGAAACAGATTCATAGAGAACATTTGATGGTTGCCAGGTGGGAGAAGGGTTGGGAGGATTGGTTAAAAAGGTGAAGGGATTAAGAAGTACGAATTGGTTGTAACAGAATAGTCATGGGAATGTAAAGTACAGCAAAAGGGATGTAGTCAATAATATTCTAATAATTATGTATGGTGTTACATGAGTATGACTTTTATCAGGATGATCACTTAGTAAGTTATATAATGTCTAATCACTGGGTTGTATACCTGAAACTAATATAATATAGTATGTTGACTGCAATTGAAAAATAAAAAATGACTTTAAAAAAATAGAACTTGTTCAAGTTCTTTCTCCTGCTAAGTGGTATAGAGATTTGAAAAAAGGCCTAGTTTCAAAGCCTGTACTTGTAAACACTGTGTCAAATGGTGTAACGCTGTATTCATCTGAACCCTTACAGCATTTGTTAACTGTGCCACTCATTCACTCCCCAAAGATTAAGTGTCTATTTTGTACCAGTCAAAATAAATGACTCTTGCTCGTGTTGTTTACTACTTAGGCTATTGTTTGTTTGCTGGATTGTGGGTACATGTATAATCATCTGACTTTCTCTGGTTGGTTGTAAATTTCTTTTAAAAAAATTTTTTTTCTTTTTAAAAAAATTTTTAATCAGTATTTTTTAATTGTTGATATTGTACAGTTTTCTGTCTTTTACCCCGCCCCCATCCCACCACACCAGCCCTCCCCACCTTCCTCCCACTTCCACCCCTCATAGTTTTTGTCCGTGTGTCCTTTATACTTGTTGCTCTGGTTGTAAATTTCTTACGGGTGAGAACTTTCAGATAGGCTTTACAATATAGCTTTCATCCTGCATTTGACTTACACTCAGCTAACCACTAAATCTTTTTGATTCTACCTTACAATGCCTCTCAGATCTCTTTCTTGCTTTCCTTTCCTATTGCTACTGCCCTAACACAACTTGCATCATTTCTTCCTGTGTTACCTAAGTAAATCTCTGAACCTTCATTTTCTTTTTCTCCCGTCAATGATTCTTCCTCTTATGCAGCCCAGACTTGTCTGTATAAAGTATGCATCTTACATCATTCCTCTTATCAAACACCACTTATTCCACAGGGTAAAGGCAACATTCCTGAGCCCTTAGCCTGAGGTCTAGCAGAACATTCCTCTCCTGTACCTCCCTAATATACACCCCACTTTCTAGCATGCTAGTCCAGCCACATTTCCCAAACAGAACAAGTTCTTCCATAGCCCTGGGTCTTCTGCCATGCTGGAATGAACCTTCTTTCCTTGTGCACATGGTGAGCTCCTCCTCATCCTTCAAATGCTGGTTCAGATGTTCTAAATCTTAGTCCCATTAGTACCGGAATTAAAAGCTCCATCTGTGCTTCACTTTATTCACATTTCCATGTTTCACTCATTCACATTGATTTATTCAGATATTGAAAAACTCTTTTTTTCCTTTTAGTCTGTACTCCTTGGAAAAAAAAGGACTATGTCTCCTTCCTATTTGTTCTATTCTAGAGCAGGCTCAGAATATAAATAAGTAATGAATCAACAATTAGATAAACATTTCTTTTATTCTTCTCTTTTTAAAACAGCATTTTTTTTGCCCATGCTTTCCGATTACAGTTAGGCTACATATACCCATAAAAGTATTTTTTAAAACCCCAATGTGGATTTTTTGTTACATGTTTCTTTCTCATAAGATTTTTTTTCCTTTCCCATTTCTATAACCACAGAGAACCCAGGGTGTCCTGGAGACCATCTTTCCTCAAATTCCACTCATTGTATTCAATTCTGAAGCATTAAACAAGCTTTGGGCTTGTTCTTGCTCCTAAGTCATAGAGCTACTTTTTGATTCAGACTGATATCCTAGTCTTCTTTTCATTTGGACTATTCACCAGTCAACACTGATTTACTTTAATGGCAAACACTAGTCAAAGTAGAAAGACAAAATCAAATCAAGTCACTATAATGGCTTTTACCAAAAATTAAATCTTCCTTTCCCCTATCTTCAGTAGGTAGAGGTACCAGGCAGCTTTACAGGCTGGATTTCCAAGGTTCTTATCAGCATGTCTGCTGTTTCCTGCATATTTTAGGGAAAAGGCGCTCTGTGGATGAGCACTCGGAGTCAGTATTCCTGTGAAGTTCACCACTGCTGATCACAGAAGTTGGAGCATACTCTTCCATGGATAACTCCCTGTCCAGGTCTAACTGTACCCTGTGTGTTCAGATGTTTTAGTGCTGAGTATGTTTAAATATTGTAATTTTATTGAAATTGATGATGCAAATATGACATGCATTCAATACTTACTTACCATACCACAGACCACTTAAACGCAGAAACTATCAAGTATAATACCTTGAGCAGAAAAGATATCTAACAAATACTTCTGGAATTAAGTGAATTGAAACCAGGGTTAGGTACACAGCTTACAAACCATGTGGGGAAAGAGAAAATAAAAAATACAGATTCCCTTGTTCAAAAAGCAAGAAAGAACAGCCATAAAAAGTACTAAAATGTAATGTTTATGTCAACATTATTCATAGTAGCCAAAAAGTAGAAACAATTCAAATGTCCATCAACTGATAAATGGATAAACAAAAGTGGTAGTCCATCTAATGGAATATCGTTTGGCCATAAAAAGGAAGGAGGTACTGATACATGCTACAACATAAATGAACCTTGAAAGCAATATGCTAAGTAAAAGAAGCCAGTCACAAAAAAAAAAAAAAGCCCACGTTTATATTATTCCATTCCTATGGAACACCTACAGCAGAAGTCTATAGAGAAGAAAAGCAGATGAGTGGTTGCCTAGGGCAGGGCAGAGGGATCTGCAGTGGTGAAATGAGGGTTGGCTTTTTGAGGTGATGAAAACATTCTAGAATTGACTGTGGTAATGGTTGCACCTATCTAACACCACCGAATATACACTTCTAGTGGAAGAATTGTATGGTATGTGAACTGTATCTTAAAAAAGCTTTTTTAAAAAATATTTTTTTTATTTATTTATTTTTAGAGCGAGGGGAAAGGAGGGAGAGAGGGAGAGAATCATCTGATGTGTGAGAGATACATTGATCGGTTGCCTCTCGCAAGCCCCCAATGATGGGGGGCCTGGCCCAAAACCCAAGCATATGCCCTGACTGGGAATCAAATCTTTTATTCACAGGTTGGCACTCAATCCATTGAGCCACACCAGCCATGGCTTAATAAAGCTATTTTTAGGTCTTCCAGCCAAGATGGAGGTGTAGGTAGATATATTTGCACAACCAAAAGGACAACAACTAATTTAAAAACAAAAAATAATCATAACTGTCAGAGCATCAAACTGTATGGAAGTCTGACAACCAAGGAGTTAAAGAAACATTCATTCAGACTGATAAGAGGGGTGGAGATGGGCAGCCAGGGTAGAGAGGACTAGTGGCAAGGTGGCAGCTGGTAGACCAGGTGGTCCCACATTTGATTGCAGATAACCAGAAAGAACAACTAGGGAGCGAGACAGTGCAACCCAGGGTTCTATCATGGGGAAATAAAATCTCAAAACCTCTGGTGGTAAAAACCTGTGGGGGTTGAGGTGGTGGGAGAAACTCCCAGCTTCACAGGAGAGTTCATTGGAGAGACCCACAGGGTCCTAGAATGTGCACAAACCCACTTACCTGGGAATCAGCATCATAAAGGACCAATTTGCTTGTGGGTAGCGGGAGAAGTGACTGAAAGCCAACAGAGAGCCAAATGAGCAGCATTATTGCCTCTCAAACTCCCCACCCCTTACATACGCTGCCACAACTCAGCAACGTGGGTTGCCCCGCCCTAGCTCCACCCCTTACAATGCAAAAGCTGTGCTGGGACAAAAAAATATGACCCAAATGAAAGAACAGATCAAAGCTCCAAAAACAGAACTAAACCACAAAGAGATAGCCAACCTATCAGATGCAGAGTTTTGAACTAAGAGTTTTAAGGAAGCTCACAGAAATGGTTGAGTATGGCCACAAAATGGAGGAACAAGTGAAGGTTATGCAAAGTAAAATGAAGAGAAATGTACACAGAATGAACAATGAAAGGAAGGAAACTGGGACTCAAATCAATGGTTTGGACCAGTAAAAAGAAATAACCATTCAACCAGAACAGAATGAAGAAACAAGAATTCAAAAAAAGAGAAGAGGCTTAGGAACCTCTGGGACAACTTTAAACATTTCAACATCCAAATCATAAGGGTGCCAGAAGGAGAGGAAGAGCAAGAAATTGAAAACTTATTTGAACAAATAATGAAGGAGATCTTCCCCAATCTGGCAAAGGAAACAGACTTCCAGGAAGTCCAGGAAGCTCAGAGAGTCCCAAAGAAGTTGAACTCAAGGAAGCACACTCCAAGGCACATCATAATTCCATTATCCAAGATTAAAGAGAAGGAGAGAATCTTAAAAGCAGCAACAGAAAAGGAGGCAGTTATCTACAAAGGAGTTCCCAGACTGTCAGCTGATTTCTAATAAGAAACCTTGCAGGCAAGATGGGGCTGAAAAGAAATATTCAAAGTCAGGAAAGGCAAGGACCTACATCCAAGATTACTCTCTCCAGCAGAGCTATCATTTAGAATGGAAGGGCAAATAAAGTGCTTCCCAGATAAGGTGAAGTTGAAGGAGTTCATCATCACCAAGCCCTTATTGTATGAAATGTTAAAGGCACTTACCTAAGAAAAAGAAGATTAATAATATGAACACTAAAATGACAACAAACTCACAACTCTGAACAACTGAAACTAAAAAAACAAAAACAAAAACAAACTAAGCAAACAGCTAGAACGGGAACAGAATCACAGAAAGGGAGATCATATGGAGGGTTGTCAGTGGGGAGGGGGACAGGAGAAGATAGGGGCAAAGGTACAGGGAATAAGAAGTATAAACTGTAGGTACAAAATAGGCACTGGGAGGTTAAGAATAGTATAGGAAGTAAAGAAGCCAAAGCACTTACCATGCGTGATCCATGGACATGAACTAAGGGGGCAGGGATTCTAGTGGGAAGGGGTTGCAGGACATAGGGAAATAAATGGGGGGGAATGGGATAACTGTAATAGCATAATCAATAAAATATATTTTTAAAAATTAAAAAAATAAGTTAAACAACTGAAACCCAATTTAGTTATCAGAATAATATGTTTGGAACAGCTTGGGCATATTTTTCAACTGTACACTAATTTTTCAACTGTACACTTTATGAAATACAGATCAAGTATTTCAGATAAAATTTTAGCCTCCAAATTGAAATATACTTTAAGTATAAAATACACACTAGCTTTCAAAGATTTAGTATAAAATATATTTTATGAATATTTTTATATTTATTACATATTAAAGTGATAATATTAGATATATTGGGTTAAATAAAATATATTATTAAAAATGTTTTAAAGCTATTTTTTAAAAAAGTAGTAAAATATAAAGTTTTTTCCTTTCTTCTGAAGTCTCCTGGACTTGCAATGGTGTTTTTAATTGAATATTTAATGTTCTAAGTAAAGAAAAAGTTAATTTAAATTGTTAGCATGAATTTTAATGTTCATCTTTGTATTATGCAATGCCAGTTTTAAGTGCCAATGTAAGAGCACTTAGCTCATGCAGAGTTACCAAAACTATACAATTCATATATAAGGGTGGGCAAAAGTAGGTTTACAGTGGTAATACAAATAAATAACACAATAATTAATAGACAACAATAAAAGAATAAACTCTGTGTCACGTACTCACAACCGCAAACCTACTTTTGCCCACCCTTGTATTGCAGCTCATACATGCACGTGAATTTCATTCTCGGAAGGACAGTGGAAAAGCTGCACAAAACTAACTCAGATGTTTTTATTTCACTTCTTAAGATATGCACATTCTACCAGCACTAACTCTAGCTTACTGATGAGTAAGGTAGAACTGAAAGGAAAGGAACTATGGATTGCTATCTTTTCCTTCCCTTCTATGTCATTATATTCAGAGTAAGAGGTTGGCTAATAGAGGGAAGTGACATAAGTGAGAAAGGCTGTGATCCGGTTCCTTAGTCACTTGTGTTGTTAGGAAGCCATTGCTTGCTTTCTGCTTTCAAAGCAAGTTCTGCTTTGAATGGAAAGCATGGCCTCTCAGGGCTATTAGGGACCCACTTTGTTTTGGACACAACATGCCTACCTTGTACTTGCTTTGAGTATTACTGAACTCTCAGGCATAGGGGCTCTACACTGGAATTTTGTGTTTCTGGGGGCAAATGTAGATAACTAATGAAAAATTTGCAGCCGAAAAAAGTGGAGGATGTTTATATCTCCTCTGCTCATGTGCAGGTTTTATCGTCCCATCAGACTTCACTTACAAAATACTCATATACTTTTAAGATAAAACGTTTAAGAATTTCAAACTGGAGACAGCAGAGTATAAACCATCCGTGGGACAGTTTTGAGGGTGGACCCTATGTGCAAGCTCTAGTCTTTTTTCCAACTGAGTGACTATGAGCAAACGATGTTTTATTCTTTAGGCTCTCATACTTTAATTGGATGTTTTCATCTTTCCCTTATACTGACCTGGCCTACAAGAGCGAATTATATTTGTGTAATTCTCGTAGAAAAATCTACAAGAGCGAATTACATTTTGCTCAACAAGTCCAGATTCAGTTTAAAGAAAAGTTCAGTGAAAATACATTCCATAATCACCTGAATATCGAGGCATGAGTCTAAATGGGGAACAGATTGTCGTGTTCAAAAGGTTTTCACCCCCAAGAGGGACTGTGGTTGACTGAGGGAGGGGGGAGGGGCTGAGCAGTTGGAGCCTGTGAGGAGCATGGCTGGGTGCGTGGGTGCGGCTGTGGTGCCTCTGGGCTGGATTTGCATCAGATAAAAAGAGAGGTCTGAGATAAAGCTCACCAGCATCTCAACCCTCTCCCAGAATAAATGAGTCAAAAGGTTGTAAATTACAATTGCAGATTCTTAACAATAAATTTTAAATAGCTTTTTATCTACAGCTAATTTAATGGCCTTAATAAATTAAGGTCATCTATACAGATTGCCTAGGAAAAATATTCAAATAATACGTTAGTTATATTACTTACTATTTACCAGGAAAAAAAATACTTTCTTTAGGGTTCATGTAGCTAAAGCATAGAACACTTCTGTAATTTTATAACTGTCACAGTAATAGGTGATCAAAAATACTTACTGAACGTAGAATGAAATGAAAGAATCTAGTTTTGAAGAAAAGCAGTTTAAGCTGGGGTGATGGGCTGCTAGATGTTATTGAACACAGTAAATTCTACTATCCATTATTCTGTTTGTAAGAAAAAGGTGTTAACTGACATTTCTCTTTTTAACCCTGTACTACCTAACAATTATAGGGTTTCATATATAACCCTGGGCCTCATGTAGTAATTAAACATTTTGAATGGTATCATTACATTTAATTTTTATTTTGGTAACATCATATTTCAGTGCTTTGAAGATTTAATCCCCAGAGCATTGTATTTATAGTGCACACATGGTATTTGATTATCAGTACATCCTATTCCCTGACTGAATATACTCAAATAAGCAAAGATTTCATTTGGTTTCTAGGTTAAGATTTTGAAACTTCTCTATATATCATTAAAAACATATTTCTACTCTTTAAAATTTTTTTTTCATTGTCAAATAAATGTAGTGAATTTTTTTATTTTTCCAGATCCCTGCCCCTCTAAGGTTATGAAATGCACTTCGTTGCCTTCTGGTGTCACAAGCCCGTCTATCAAAACAGTGTGTACCTTTGGGAACTGCATGATGCAAGTGTGAATTTTATCCCTGTGCAGATGGGTAATACTGCAGTTTGGTGAAAGGTGGTGGGGGCCTGGGAAATACAATCTCAGACCCATTTTCATGGCATTGTTCAAGCATAGAACAATCTGAGAGCCCACCTGGGACCGTCTAACATTAAAGGACACTCAGTGCATGAAAAGATGCACTAAACTTACCTTTTAAAATGACGATGCATCTAGCTTTATTTCTTAAAGAAAACCATTTAAACCTTTAACTATATAACTAATGCCAAAATGAGATTTAAAAAAACTTTGGACTCAATTATATTTCCTGGACGTAAAATTGTAGAAATCAAAGCTTTTCCTACACCTACTCTCCCTTCTCTTTATTTGACTTAATGTGAATTTCCAAGGTATTAGACTATGTATCCAGGGAACAACTTTATCATGGATGACAATAAACCAAGCTTTACCTAAAAGATCCTTTATCTAAAAGAAGTAAGTTTATGTTGCTAATCTAAGAACCTACAAGTGATCATTGCCAGCATTGATCATCTGTTACTGGAGAAGCTGCAGTGGAAACAATGACGCCAAAGAAAAAAAAAATTTTTATCACCCCAACTGGTAGATTGGGGGAATGCCATGGTTGCAATGTTTCCAAATTAGATCAGGGCAATTGACCAAAAAAATTCCACATTGTTTTCTTATGAATAAGATGTTAAAAGAGCCCTGGCTGGTGTAGCTCAGTGAATTGAGCGTCAGCCTGCGAGCCAAGGGGTCGCCGGTTAGATTCCTGGTAGGGGCACATGCCTGGGTTGTGGGCCAGGTTGGGTGCCCAGTGGGGGGCAACCACACACTAGTGTTTCTCTCCCTCTCTTTTTCTCTCCCTTCCCCTCTGTCTGAAATGGATGAATAAAATCTTAAAAAAAAAACATGTTACGGAGTAGGCAGACAGATGGCATTAAAGTATCTTCACAGCTGATGGGACATTGTACCCAAAGGCTATTAAACTAGTCTGGAGAGAATTTTCTGGTAAAGTGTTCTGAATAAGATCTTGGACTTGCCCGATTTAAGATTTATATCAGTGATTTAGATCATGATTTTGAAGATTTGTTGTTGTTTTTTTTTAAGCAAAACTTTTTTTCAAGTGAAAGCTTCTCAGAAGACAAATACATGCAATAAGGTGGGGAGTAAACAAAGATACTTCCACACACCTGTAGGTCTTCCGGAGTTCAGTTAGCGCGCTGCTGAGCAGGTTAATAATGCTAGCTAACTTTTACTGGGACTCACTGTGTGCCAGGCACTGTGCTAAGAACTCTAGAGTCTATCATCTCATATAATCATCACCACAGCTTTCTATGAGAAAGAATCCCTAATTCTTTCCATTTACAGATAAGGAAACTAAAAGCCAGAGTTAGTAAGTTGACTGCTAAGTTAATGAATGATTAAACAGTGATTAATAATGATGCTGGGCCTTGGCGGGTTTCTTGACTCCAAAGCCCAGGCTTTAACTGCCATGTTATTGGCCTTCTATGAGAGTGTGCATGTTACAGGTGTCAAATGTTGGACACTGCAGAGAGGTGAGAGGGATAGAAGTGTCACTGGCCTCACTCAAAGCAGCCTAAACCCCAAACACACCATCCAACCAATCACACTGAGGCGATCTGTATCTGCTTCCCCACCTCTTACCTCCATCCCTTTATCCTTCTGCCTCTTTTCCTTTCCCAGCTACTCATTCGTGGCTTCTCTTTGTCAGCACCAACCCTTGATCAAATTTGGCACCTTGTGGTTAAACACAGGCTTTACCCTATGATGTTCCCACTGCTTCTCTGATTGAATCTGACAGTTACTTCTGCTTTCTAGGAGCCCACACATCTGTTTTCAGTTTTGTGATGCCCCAGGTGTGGCCACCAGAATGACAGATGTGGGGAAACTGTTGGTGCTGTGAAAACTGAATGAACATCAAATATATTATGTTTCTTCTATTTAGGACAAAAACACAAGATTTTTATCTCGTGAGGTAAAATTAAGTGCTCTAGTTCCCATACTTTTTCCTTCCTATTAATTCGCTAGTTTGAGCTCAAGTGTTTCAACATTGCTTTGAAAAGAAAACAGTTGCTTATTCCACGCTGGCATGGAGTCACTAACGGAATACTTGTAAGAAACGTGAGAACTGTTTTTTTTCCCACACATACACATTCATAATAAACACCTCAAATGCAGTAGGCAATTAATATTCATGTAGAATTCAATGTATGAAAAGAATCTTTCTACAACGATCAATAAAAACACATATAAAGAAAAACAGGTGGTAGCCCTGGCCAGGTAGCTAAGCTCCATATCAGGAGACCATCCTCCTGATATGCCAAGGTGGCAGGTTCAATCCCAGGTAAGGGCGCGTACAAGAATCAGACAATGAATATATAAATAAAAGGAATAACTAACTGATGTTTCTCTCTCTCTTCCTTTTCCTCTCTCTTTCTAAAATCAATACATTTTAAGAAATGACTTGTTAAAAGTATTTTATTCTATACCCTTTATAAATGGCTTTATGATTTAATATACTTTTAAAAAACACAATAGGATGAGATTATGCTATTAGTATATTAAAAGTATGTTTCTCTTTCTTAGTTGCAAGATCCCTTAGTGGAATAAAGATCACAGCATCAGAGAGAGAGAAATAGAGTTAGAGAGAGAGAGTTAGAGAGAGAGAGAAAGGGAGGGAGGGAGGGAGGAAGGGAGGGAAGGAAGGAAGGAAGAAAGAAAAGAAAGAAAAGAAAAGAAAAGGAAAGAAAAGGAAAGGAAAGGAAAGAAAAGAAAAAAGAAAAGAAAAGAAAATGTGTCCTGGCCAGGTTGCTCAGTTGGGTGGACATCATCCAGTAACACCAAAAGATTGAGGGTTTGATTCCCATCAAGGCAGAAACCTAGGTTGTAGATTTGATCCCCCATCAGGGCATGTTTCGGAGGCAACTGATCAATGTTTCTCACATAAAATTCTCTCTCCCCCTGCCCACCCCTTTCTCTCTTTCTCTCTCTCTCTCCCTTCCTCTCTCTCTAAAAAATCAATAAATATATCCTCAGGTGAGCATTAAAAAAGAAAAGAAATATATGTGTTTTCAAAGAGAATTAAGGTATTTTTACTCTGTTACTTCCAAAGTTCTCTGCACAATACAGTCCAAATGAACTACGAGTTCCAGGCATCTGAGTTGCTGCAGGAGCCTGGTTCTGGCTCTCATCACACCAGGCCTTAGGAAAAGGAGCCCTGCAGCAGACCAAGAGATGAAGCAACCAGGCCACACCTACCTCCACGTCATCCAACCTGGTTGTCACTCAGAACTTTCTGTCAAGGGATAATGTTCTTTTTTTTTTTTTTTTACATATATACGATGGAATATTTATTTTTATTTTTTTTATGTTCAAGGTGAATTTTATTTTATTATTTTTTAATCAGTATTTTTTAAATTGTTGATATTGTACAGTTTTCTGTCTTTTACCCCGCCCTAGCCCACCACCCCAGCCCTCCCCACCTTCCTCCCATTTCCACCCCCATAGTTTTTGTCCATGTGTCCTTTATACTTGTTGCTCTAAACCATTCCCCTTTCCCCCTGAAATTCCCTCCCCTCCCCCTCTGGACACTGTCAGACCGTTCTCAAATTCAGTGTCTTTGTTTATATTATGCTTGTTTGTTTGTTTTGTTGATTAGCTTCCTGTTAAAGGTGAGATCATATGGTATTTGTCTTTCACTGCCTGGCTTATTTCGCTTAGCATGATGCTCTCCAATTCCATCCATGCTGTTGCAAAGGGTAGGAGCTCCTTCTTTCTTTCTGCTGCATAGAATTCCATTGTGTAAATGTACCACAGTTTTTTGATCCATTCATTAACTGATGGGCACCTAGGTTGCTTCCAGCACTTGGCTATTGTAAGTTGTGCTGCTATGAACATAGGGGTGCATAGGTTCTTTTGGATTGGTGTTTCAGGGTTCTTAGGATATAATCCAAGCAGTGGAATTGCTGGGTCAAAAGGTATGTCCATTTTTAGTTTTCTTAGAAAATTCCATACTGTTTTCCATAGTGGTTGTACCAATCTGCAATCCCACCAACAGTGCACTAGGGTCCCCTTTTCTCCACAACCTCTCCAACACTTGCTGTTCATTGCTTTGTTTATGAAAGCCATTCTGACTGGTGTCAGGTGGTATCTCATTGTAGTTTTAGTTTGCATCTCTCTGATAGCTAGAGATATCGAGCATCTTTTCATGTGTCTCTGGATCCTCTGTATGTCCTCCTTGGAGAAGTGTCTGTTCAAATCCTTTGCCCATTTTTTAATTGGGTTGCTTATCTTCTTAGAGTAGAGTCTTGTAAGTTCTTTATATATTTTGGAGATTAATCCCTTGTCTGAGGTATCATTGTCAAATATGTTTTCCCATACAGTTGGTTCTCTTTTTATTTTAATACTATTTTCTTTAGCTGTGCAGAAGCTTTTTATTTTGATGAGATCCCATTTGTTTATTCTTTCCTTTATGTCCCTTGCTCTAGGGGACATATCAGTAAAAATATTGCTGTGTGAAATATCTGAGATTTTCCTGCCTATGTTATCCTCTAGGATTTTAATGGTGTCACGGCTTATATTTAAATCTTTTATCCACCTTGAATTTATTTTTGTGTATGGTGTAAGTTGGTGCTCGAGTTTCATTTTTTTTTTTTTGCATGTAGCTGTCCAGTTCTCCCAGCACCACTTGTTGAAGAGGCTATTTTTACTCCATTTTATGTTGCTGCCCCCTTTGTCGAATATTAATTGACTGTAGAGACTTGGGTTTATTTCTGGGCTCTCTGTTCTGTTCTACTGGTCCATGTGTCTGTTCTTGTGCCAGTACCAGGCTGTTTTGATTACAGTGGCTTTGTAATACAGTTTGGTATCAGGTATTGTGATCCCTCCTACTTTGCTCTTCTTTCTCAAAATTGCTGCAGCTATTCAGGGTCGTTTATGATTCCATATAAATTTTTGAAGTATTTGTTCTATGTCTGTGAAATATGCCATTGGAACTTTAATAGGTATTGCATTGAATCTGTAAATTGCTTTGGGTAGTATGGACATGGGAAAATGTTCTTTAAAGTGGCTTCAGCTTCTGTGTTCACCACAACATCAAATACTCTGTACATCCAAAAGCCCAGGCAAGTGCCTGCCTCTGTGGGGAAACTTTAGAGCAGGGAAGCACTGGCTTTTCCTTGCTGAAGCCCCAACTTTGATACTTTCTGTCTAGGTTTCAGCCCCCAAATCAGTAATATTTCCAGAGCTTGGAACTAATTAAGAGGAAGATGTAGGAGTCAGACAGTTGGAGATCAAAATATCACCTTAGTTACCGACAAAGCCTAGTTCAGAGGATGTAGGTTCACAGTAGAAATGGGCAGACTGAACCACACACTCACAGGTGGAGAAACAGGAAGGAAGATACTCATCTTCTTCCAAAGTCACAACCAGGTGATTCGCTTCACCTGCCACGTGGTGGTACGGAAGGCGTAATGGCCGGAGGCAAAAATATACAGACTCTTGGCAGTGGCCAATACCCTAACCGTCTGGTCAGAGGCATGAAAGAAAAGGATTGGAAGACTGGAGACAAATAGCACAGATGCGTGGAAGGACATAGTGAGCAGGCACTGAGGGTGAGGATTTTTGCATCCTGTGATTATGGCTGCCAGCAGCATCCACCACGGAAGTGCTGAACAAGGCAGACAGAAAAAGTTCTCAGCTAGTTGATGTAAGCCAGCCTTTGTCAACCCCAGAACAGGCATGATGGACTCATGAACAGACAGGCCATCATGGCAGACATAAAGGCTATGTATTGACCTACATCATGGACTTCTGCTTCTTATGGCCAGTCGAGCTATTGCTGCCTCAGAATGTCCAAACTGTCAGCAACATAGACCAACACTGCGGTCCTCTTATGGACCTATTCCTTAAAGACATCAGTTTAAAGGTCCCTCCCATCCTGAAAGGGATGGATACCAGGTACAGGATTGCCTTTCCTGCTCATAGAGCCACAGTCAGCACTGCCTTTGGGGGGCTTGATCTGCAGATATGAAGTCCCACTCAACATTGCCTCTGACCAGGGCATTCACTCCATAGGGAAGAAGGTGTGGGAATGGGAGCATTGCTCCATTTCTAGTTTGAATGGTGTGCTCAGAAAACAACTTGGGTTTTCCATTTTCATTTGGCATTACCTGAGTAGTCACTGTGGAATTGTTACATTTTTTCTATTATATATGCTGTTATTACCTGAACTGTATCACTTGCAAAATTAATATGTTAAAATAACACCTCTGAATGTGACTGCACTTGGAGAGTGTGCCTTTAAAAAGGTAATTAAGGTAAATGAGGTCATCAGGGTGACCCTAATCCAGTGACTGGTGCCCTTATAAGAAGAGATCAGAGTACAGACATGCACAGAGAGAAGGCCACGTGAAGACACAGGGCAGATGGCATCTACAGGCCCAGGAGAGAGACTTCAGGGAAAAATCAACCCTGCCAAAAGCTTGACCTGGGACTTCCAGCTTCCAGAACTGTAAGAAGATAAATTTCTGTCATTTGAGCCACCCAGTCTGCAGTGTTTGTTACGATGGCCCTAACAAACTAACCCACATGCTAAGTTAATAATAACTAACATTCACACAGGCATGTCTTGGAGGCTCTGTGGGTTGGTTCCAGACCGCCACAACAAAGCAAGATCGCCATAAAGTCAGTCATAATCTTTTAGCTGGTGGAGGGTCTTGTGGGGGGGCTCTGCCCTCAGAGCCCTATCCTTCCATCACGTATGAAAATAAAACTACCAAGACATGATCTGCTTGGGGAGGAGAGGTGGCCAAACTCTCAAAGGAGAATGACCCAGAGCCCCTTCCTCACTAGGCTTTTATTGGGTTCAAATACACAGGAATACGGGTATGTCAGGCGGCAAGGATCAAACAATGGATAACATTTCAAAGAAATCTGAGGGCTTAATCTGAGTCAATGTCTGTCAGGAAAGGGGGTTGCAAAACTTTGGGAGACACTCCCATTTCCTTCTCGGACCCTTATCATTTAAATGAGAGCACTCTTAGCAAAGCAGGTTTCACAGGACTTTACGAATTCTTTCTTATGCCTGATCACCCAGGGCACTGCTCTGGCAGGCACAGGGCTGTGCCGCTCGCTTTATAGTTTCAGGCTTTAAGCTGATTAGGCCCAGGAAGCAAATGACATCTCCCAGATGGAGATGGGGACTCAGGCTATGTTAGAATAGCTGGGGGGGGAGGGGGAGGGAGTGGCTGGACGAGGGTCCATCACCCCCTCTTTGCTGCAGCCCCCTGAGTCCTTCCATGAGGGCCTCCCAAGCAGTTGTGTCTGGCTTAGGTTGCCCCTCCCATGAGGAGTCTTACCCATCATTGACTAACCGACTAAGCAATGGGACCAAAGATGGATGAGGCAGAAGCAGCACTCCTGCCAGGGAGATAAACTTTGTCTCCTTAGTAGCTCATGTCCTCTTGACAGAACAGACGCAGATGAAATGGGTCCCTAGACTCTTAGTCAGCCCACCATGGGGTGAGGGTTACAACTCCTGAGACCAGGCTGAACGGTCCACAACAGGGTCTTGCCTTTAATCTGTAAAAAATAAAACATCTGTGAAGTGCAATGAAACAAGCTATGCCCGTAGTGTTTAATTTTACCATTTACAAAGCTCTCTAGGTCACATACTTTAATTGAATGTATAACCCTGTGAGGTGGTTGGTAGTGTGTTAAAATCTTTAGTTAGGAAATTGAGGACATGGGAATCCCTAAGATCCCATAGTAAGTGACAAAATTAGGTCTTAAATCCAAGTACTTGGACTCCAACTCCTCTCTATCAAGTGGGACCTTCTCTGTTTAAAAATTACCAGTGGCTGAATTTCTTTACTTAGGATGGCATACAAGGTCCCTCTCATTCTGAAGTATCCTAGCTTTCCTTCCCATACACTCTCATTCACCCTCTTCAGCCCATGCTTTATCAATACGGAATCCCTCCCCACTCTTCTTGGGTCAAATGCAGCATGCTCCCTCGTGCCGTTTGTGAACTGTTTCTGCAGCTGAGATGCTTTACTCCTTTCGAATTACTGTACACACTTCAAACCCAGCTTAAATAGCACCTTCTCTGTGACTACCATGACTTTCTCTCCTCTGTGCCCCATATTTTGAATAGGTTTCACTTCTACAATTGCACTTACCTCATGAGATTGTAAGCAGATTAGCAGAGTGAAACAGCTGGGGTTTGGGAGCCAGGCAGACACAGGGTCAGATCCTGACGGCCATGCTCCATTTGATCAAATAGCTTTTATTGAGTATGAATTATATGAAATACACTGAGCCATGTTCCAAGACTAAAAAGATGACAAAGCTGTGCTCACTCTGAGAGAAATTCAATCCTAATGCAATCTAGTTGAGGATTCAGACAAATAGTAAATTAAAATTTAGAGAGACAAGTGCACTGCTAGAGATGTGCAGGGAGCATTAGGCAAGGCACTGACCCTTCTCTAGGTCAAAGAAGACACTTTTAAAAAGATTTTATTTATTTATTTTTAGAGAGAGGGGAAGGGAAGGAGAAAGAGAGGGAGACAAACATCGATGTGTAAGAGAAACATCGATCAGTTGCCCCTTGCATGCACCGCTACTGGAGACTGGCCCTCAACCCAGGCATGTGGACTAACCAGGAATCGAACCAGCGACCTTTCGCTTTGCAGGATGACACCCAACCAACTGAGCCACACTGGCCAGGGCAAGAAGGCTTTTTGGACAAACAGGAATTAGATGAAGGCAGATAGAAAAGTTTAGGCAGAGGAATTAAATGTACAAAGGAGAGTGAGAGAATGACCCAGGAACTCTCGCAGCCTTGGTCTCCTCCTCTGCAAATGGGGAGGTGCACACCTACCTGCAGGGCCGGTGGTCAGGTTACATCACATTATGTGTAAATCATCTAGGAAAGTGCCTGACACTGAGTAAGTGGTCAAAACCTTCAGGCTATGATTATTATTATGGGATTATTTCTGTTTCTGTCTCTCCTACTTGACCATGGGGATCCTCCTGGGCCAGGAACAGTCTCACTCACCTTTGTATCATTAACTCCAACACCGTGCCTGGCACATGGTGAGTGCTCAATACATATTTGTTGAATAAGCTTATGCGTGCATAAAGAACTCAGCATGCGTTTCAAGATCTCGTCTATTCTAAGACAAAAGTCCGAAGATTAAGAAAGGAGCCAACCCTGGCTGGTATGGCTCAGTGGATTGAGTGCCAGCCTGTGAACCAAAGGGTCTCCGGTTCAATTCCCAGTCAGGGCACATGCCTGGGTTGCAGGCCAGGTCCCCAGTTGAATGCCTATGAGAGGCAACTACACATTGATGTTTCTCTCTCTTTCTCTCTCCCATCCTCTCTCTCTAAAAATAAGTAGATAAAATTAAGAAAGAAGAAGAACCAAAAAAGTGATAGCAGTCCTAAGATATTCTTCAAAGTTTTCAAAACTTCCCCTTTTAAAATTAATAGAACACAGGGGTGTCCTTTTGGGATTTATCAGAAATTACCAAAGCTGCTCCCTTAAAGGAAGTTAAGAGACCAACAGATCTAGGATGGATTGGTTTGGATATGAACAAGAGGACAATGAATGCAGGTCAGACCAAGTATAAAGCTAAATCCCCTGATCTTTTTCCCTTCAACAATTGTCAACACTTCATTACAGAGGATTTAAAGATGCACTTAACTGGGAAGTTGCTCAGTTATAGAAGGCTGGAAAACCAATGTTTCAGGAACTCCCTCTTTTTCCCCTCGGCAAATTTTAAGGAAGGATCCTGGGAACGTGGTGAAAAGATTGTTTTAATAAAGTTTATAAATACCATGTGTATAAATAGAAGCTTCTAGGTCTTTATTATAACTGTTCCTTTTAGTACCAAAAAAGGATTATAAGATAAATAGCCATTAGACTTCAAGGTCAGATTCTTTAGAAACAATCCCAGGCTATTAACAATGAGAGTAATTAAATTGTAACTGCGGCACATTTTAAATAGCCTAACAAATCTGTGTCCAGTCATACATTCCTAGAGGAGATGCTGTACTTCTAGAGTAAAGATACTCTAGTTGTATGCGTAACCTGAATTTATGCTCCAAATTACCAAATCCAGATTCTACTTGCCACTATACAATCTATTTTCTTGTTTATAGGCACATTCTGCCAAGCAGGTGGTCTATAGCTTGCAATTGACAACACTTACCAGCTGTTAAATTTACACATTGCTGTAATTTAAATGCTTAATTGCTCTCAGTGGACTCAGTATACAGCTCATAAACCCTTTCCTAATGGTTCCTGAACCTCTTTACCTATATTAGATCATAGTGTCCCTTGGTAGAAAATGAAATATCAGAATAATCTTATACTTTTATAATGTTTATAATTATTTATTAGGAAAAAAACACCTGAGTGTCTTTTCAGAGTTAGTTTTGGAGAGAAGTAAACAGATGTTCATTGCCAGGTGTCCTGCTAGTCCTTTAACATCCTTTTTGAAACCGGAACACAAGGATGTGACCTCCCTTTAAATTTATGGAGAGCCCAGGATGACCAGGGAGGATCAGGGAAATGTAAATACTTTGTGCACAGTGACTATATCATTACATACACTTCCTGTGTCAATGGCATCAAAAGCAAAGAACACAGGTGCAGTGAGCGCTGTAGTCTGGTGGGGGAGTCTGTGGAGGCTTCCCCCTTGTAGGTAGGTACTAGGCAGGGAGAAGTCTGTTTACCTTCCCCCTCATCTAGTATACCAAATGTTGGTTTTGAAAGAACTAGTCTTGCTCTGCTTCATTGTTTTATGGATGAGGGCACCGAGCCCCAGAAAGGTCAAGTGGTTTGCCCAGCTGGTGAGTGACAGAGGGGCAGGCCCTTGTCTCCTTGGGCAGCACCTTGACCAACTGACCATTCAGCCTCTCTTATCCCCCAGTTTGTTGCCACCAACTGCAGCAAGAAAAGGGCAGAATATAAGTAGGCCTTTTTAAATCCTTACACAAGATATGGAGGAGGATTTTTCTCGACCAATGATATCCAGGCGCTTTCTGCTTTAAGCCAAACCACATAAGAAAATACAGATTTAAACTAGGCTACCTTATATATAGAGTGCTTCTTGACTTAATTTCAAAGGGTCCACTACTGGATTCCTTTAAATGTATAGCTACCCTACTGAATTTTATTTTATTTTTAAAAAGATTTTATTTATTTATTTTTAAAGAGAGAGGAAAGGAGGGAGAAATTGAGGGAGAGAAACATCGATTGGCGGCTTCTCACACACCCCCAAGTGAGGACCTGGCCCACAACCCAGGCGTGTGCCCTGACTGGGAATGGAACTGGCGACTTTCGGTTTGCAGGCCAGTGCACAATCCACTAAGCCACACCAGCCTGGGCCCCCCTACTGAATTTTAAAGTTGACTTATGCTAGACTCAAGAATATATCTATTATGTAAATTAAGGTATTTATGCATTCAACTAATTAGCAAGTGTTTATGAATTACCTAACATTGTGCCAGGTGCTCTATGATTTTTAATAATAATAAGTACAATATAAACCTTGTTCCCTGCTGACAAGGAGGTAGCATCTTAGTTGTGGGCATGGGGCAAATAGAGTATGCAATGAAGTGTTAAACGTACAGTATGAAAAATTTGTAGGATATGGATAATAAAGAAAAAAATCAAGTGAAAACTTTGTAAGACTTAAACACTTCCTTACTAATCTCTTTGTATGTGTGTGCAGTTTGGAATTATTTTTATTCAAAATGATTAAAATAAAAATAGTTTAGCATTTAAAATGACAAACTGGCATCTAGAAAACTTGAGTGTATGCAATATAAATGAGGTTCTTTGTACCTATGGCTATACTGTAATAAATGGGTAATCACTAACCCAAATCCCTGTTCCCTTAAACAGCTATTCTGATTTGCTCTCACAGGTAGTCTTTCTCTTTTTTCAACTTTTTTTCTTCTTTAAGATACTTCCTTTTGAAGGTGAATATACTAATCTTATTTGTATGACTTTCTGTTTATTCTTGGGCTAGCAGATGGAAACAGGTGAAAAGCAATACAAATGAGAAACTTTTGTCCTTTACTCCTTTAAAAATACTAGTCATTTGGCAGGTTTGCAAAGGTTTTAATGCCCTCTAGTGGCCAGTTATAGTAGTATTGTCCATGGGCATTTACTATCCTGGCAATAACTGACAAAAAACAATGAAAAGGCCTGTAATTCAAAACTACTGTTCAATGTTTTCTTTAAATAATAGAGGCCACATAGTGCAATGGCTAACACACAATCTCTGGAGCTAGACTGCCTCAATCCAAACACTAGCTTTGCCACTTACTGGTTGTTTGAGGGTGGACAAGGGCTAATAATCCTTCCATGTCTCAGTTCCCCGTCTGTAAAACAGGAATAAAATAGTGTGCTCTTCATGACATTATTATGAGGATTAACAGATCTGTTATTACAGAGCATTTAGAATAGTGTCATTCACATAGTAAGCATAATAATAAATGTTTGTTAAATTATAACACAACAGTGCTGGCGAGGTTGTGGAGAAAGGGGAACGCTTTTGCACTGTTGATGGGAAGGCAGATTGGGGCAGCCACTGTGGAAAGCAGTATGGAGACACCTCAAAAAATTAAAATGGATCTGCCTTTTGACCCAATGATCCCACTTCTGGGAATATATCCAAAGAAACTCTCCCAAAAACACGTGAATTCAAAAGAACATAAGCACCACTATGTTCACAGCAGCATTATTTACAATCACCAAGATATGGAAGCAGCCCAAGTGTCCATAAGTAGATGAGTGGATAAAACAACTATGGGACATTTACACAATGGAATACTACTCAGTCATTAAAAGAGAAGAAAGTTTTACTTTTTGCAATGGTGTGGATGGACCTGGAGAACATTATGCTAAGTGAAATAATCCAGTCAGAGAGAGACAAATGCCATATGATTTCACTCATGTGTGGAATCTAATGAACAAACTGAACTAACATGGAAAATGAGGACAGACTCACAGATGGAGAGCAAGATGACAGCTAGTGGTGGGAGGGAGGTTAGGGGGTGGAGGGATTGAGCAAAATGGAAAAAGGACTAATGGACACGAACAACAGTGTGGTGATTTCGGGGTGAGGAAGGTATAAGGGAACTAAGTGGTAATAGAAAAAAAAATAAAAAAAGAAAAGAAAAAATGTTTAGAATTCCAAAAAGTAAAATAAGATAAATAATAAAATAAATTATAACAAGTCACTATAAGATATTCTTATCTTTACTTTTTTTATATTTCTGCAAAAATGGGAAAATTATTTCCTTCTCTGGGTGTAAGTTTATTTAATAATAAATAATTACGTGTCAGGATATTTTAAAAATAGACTATTTATTTATTTATTTATTTATTTATTTATTTAAGACGTCTCTTTTAGCCTTTACTGGGGTGGCTCAGTTGGCTGGGTGTCATCCTGCAAAGTGAGAGGTTCTGTTCCTGGTCAGGGCACGCACCTGGGTTGTGGGTTCCATCACCACTCCAGCTGTGTGCCAGAGGCAACCAATCAATATTTCTCTCTCACATCTATGTTTCTCTCCTTTTTCTTCTTCCCTTCCCCTCTCTTTAGAAAAAGGGGGAAAAATGCTTTTTTTAGATCACTTTTAAGTTCACAGAAAGTTGACAGGAAGGCACCCGGATTTCCCTCATACCTCCTGCCCCTGCACATGCGTAGCCTCCCCCCGCCCCCACCAATGTTCCCCACCACATAGAACATTTTTCTTTTCTTTTTCTTTTTTTATTTTATTTTTTATTTTTTAAATCAGTATTTTTTAATTGTTGATATTGTACAGTTTTCTGTCTTTTACCCCGCCCCAGCCCACCACCCCAGCCCTCCCCACCTTCCTCCCATTTCCACCCCCCATAGTTTTTGTCCATGAGTCCTTTATACTTGTTGCTCTAAACCATTCCCCCTTTCCCCTGAAATTCCCTCCCCTCCCCCTCTGGACACTGTCAGACCGTTCTCAAATTCAGTGTCTTTGTTTATATTATGCTTGTTTGTTTGTTTTGTTGATTAGCTTCCTGTTAAAGGTGAGATCATATGGTATTTGTCTTTCACTGCCTGGCTTATTTCGCTTAGCATGATACTCTCCAATTCCTTCCATGCTGTCGCAAAGGGTAGGAGCTCCTTCTTTCTTTCTGCTGCATAGAATTCCATTGTGTAAATGTACCACAGTTTTTTGATCCATTCATTAACTGATGGGCACCTAGGTTGCTTCCAGCACTTGGCTATTGTAAGTTGTGCTGCTATGAACATAGGGGTGCATAGATTCTTTTGGATTGGTGTTTCAGGATTCTTAGGATATAATCCAAGCAGTGGAATTGCTGGGTCAAAAGATATGTCCATTTTCAGTTTTCTTAGAAAATTCCATACTGTTTTCCATAGTGGTTGTACCAATCTGCAATCCCACCAACAGTGCACTAGGGTCCCCTTTTCTCCACAACCTCTCCAACACTTGCTGTTCGTTGCTTTGTTTATGAAGGCCATTCTGACTGGTGTCAGGTGGTATCTCATTGTAGTTTTAGTTTGCATCTCTCTGATAGCTAGAGATATCGAGCATCTTTTCATGTGTCTCTGGATCCTCTGTATGTCCTCCTTGGAGAAGTGTCTGTTCAAATCCTTTGCCCATTTTTTAATTGGGTTGCTTATCTTCTTAGAGTAGAGTCTTGTAAGTTCTTTATATATTTTGGAGATTAATCCCTTGTCTGAGGTATCATTGTCAAATATGTTTTCCCATACAGTTGGTTCTCTTTTTATTTTAATACTATTTTCTTTAGCTGTGCAGAAGCTTTTTATTTTGATGAGATCCCATTTGTTTATTCTTTCCTTTATGTTCCTTGCTCTGGGGGACGTATCAGTGAAAATATTGCTGCGTACATAGAACATTTTTCAACTGATGAGCTTCTTGACACAGCATTATTACCCCAAACCCATAGTTTATACATGGTTCACTCTTGCTGTTGTACACTCTATCGGTTTGGACAAATGTGCGATGACATGTGTCCATTATTACAGTATCACACAGAGTATTTTCACTGCCCTAAAAGTCCCCTGAGCTCCTCCACCTGTTCATCTCCTCCCTCCCACAAACCCCTGGCAACCACCGATCTTTTGATTGCCTCCATAGTTTTGCCCTTTCCAGAATGTCATAGAGTTGGAATCATACAGTATATAGCCTTTAAGACTGTCTTCTTTCATTTCCTAATAAGCGTTTAAGGTTCTCCCATATCTTTTATGGCTAGGCAGCTCATTTCTTTTTAGCACCAAATAATATTTCACATAATGTTATGAGATATTTTATATTTCATACAATATTGTGAAATATTCTATAATATTTCATAAGCCACAGTTTATTCATTCCCCTGTTGAATGACATCATGGTTGCTTCTAAGTTTTGTTGATTATAAATGAAGCTGCTATAAACACCCGTGTGCATGTGTTTGTGTGGACGTAGTTTTAACTCCTTTGGGTTAACCAAGGGCTGTGGTAGTTGGATCCTGCAAGAGTATGTTTCGTTTTGTAAGAAACCTTCAGCTGTCTTCCAAAGTGGCTGTATCATTTTATATCCTCACCAGCAACAAATGAGAGTTCCTGTTGTTCTACATCCTTGTCAGCATTTGGGGTTGTCAACGTTCTGGGTTTTGGCCATTCTAACAGGTGTGTGTTATTTCACAGTTGTTTTACTTTGCATTTCCCTGATAAAATATGATGTGGAGCATCTTTTCTTTTTTTTTAAGTACTTTATTTTTAAAAAAAAATATTTATTTATTTATTTTTAGAGAGATGGGGAGGAAGAGAGAAAGACAGGGAGAGAAACATCAATGTTTGAGAGATACATGGTTGCCTCTTGCACACCCCCAACTGGTGACATGGCCTGCGACCCAGGCATGTGCCCTGACTGGGAATTGAACCAGCAGCTTTTCGGTCCACAGGCTGATACTCAGTCCACTGAGCCACACGAGCCAGGACACATCTTTTCATGTGCATATCTTCCTCAGTCAGGTGTGACTTTATTTTTTAGAACAGTTTTAGATTTACAGAAAAATTGAGATGGTACATAGAATTCCCAGATAGCCCATGCCCACTTTCTCCTATTATTACCATCTTACATTAGTATGGTACATTTGTTACAGCCTATGAACAAATATTGATAGGTTACTATAAACCAAAGTTCATTGTTTATTTTGATTTCCCTAGTTTCTACCTAATGTCCTTCTGCTGTTCTAGAATCTCATCCAGGATGCCACATTGTACTTAGTGTTCATGTCTCCTAGGCTCCTCTTGACTGACAGTTTCTCAGACTGGCCTTGTTTTGGATGAGACTTTGACAGTTTTGAGGAATACAGATCAAGTATTTTGCAGAATGTCCCTCAACTGGAATCTAATGTTTTCCACCTGATGAGATTGGGGTTACAGGTTTCGGAGAGGAAGATTCCAAGATTCCAGAGGTAAAGTGCCATTTTGATCCTATATTATCATCATTTATGACGGTTGATATTGACCTCAATGACCTGGCTGATGTAGCTTTTGTCAGGTTTCTTCAATGTAAGGTTATTCTATTTTCCCCCTTTCCATAATATTTGGAGGGAAGTCACTAGGCACAGCCCACACTTGGAGAGTAGGGATTTATGCTTCCTCTCCTTGAGTCAGAGTATCTATATAAATTATTTGCAATTCTTCTGCATGGACAATTTGTCTCTTCATCTATATTTACTAATTTATTCAATCATTGATTTAAATAGGTATTGACTCATAGATATTTATTTTTATGCTTTGGATCATTATCAAATATTACTTTTATTTTTATTATTTTTGTCCAAATTGTTCCACCTTTTCATTTTTCATATACCCATCAATATAATTGTTTAATCACATTTTTACAAGATGATCCAGGCTCATCTTACATATTTTCCGTCCCAGTCCTAGAATCAGCCATTTCTCCAAAAAGTCCTAGTTCCTTTTATTGAAGAATGATATTAAGAACCAAGATCTGGGTACTAGGTGTGTTCATGCTAGGGGTGACATTTCTTTTACAACCTCTGAGAGACAGAAATATCCAGAAATAGATGGGTGTATACACCCAGAAATATGTAGGTGTACACTACTCGGTATACACATACATCACCTGTAAATATTTCTCCATGTGAAAGCTAAACAAGAGTTCTTACTGATGTCTCCAACTCAAATTCATGGCATCATGGGTCAGTCTAGCCTCCTCCCCTTCCTTATCTGTATGCAAATCCTCACTGTAACAATGAGATACTCAGCTTCTACCATCCTCCATCCATGTACTCAGTTGTTCAGTTCCAGGACACGTGGAGAGCAGTATCATAATTGATAAGCCAAACCTCCAAGAGACAACTTTATAAACTGGAGTTCTCCATGCAATTTCTTTTGTCTTTAGTCAGTCTTACAGATTCCACTCACTTCCAGTTTTGCTTAAGATCAACACCTTTCCCCCTCTACATCCTTCAGGGAGTTTGTTTCATACATTTTTCATACAGTTAGATATTTCTGTCATGGTCTGCTTTTCCTTCCTGGAATTCTCTGACCTCTGAAATGATTTTATTTTAATTTTCATATATTAAGGTTCACTGTGTTGTACAGTTCTATAGGTTTTGATAAATGCATAATGTCATGTGTCATTTAAGTATTATACAGAACACTTTCACCTCTTTAAATGGCAACTGTACTTCACCTTCCTACACCTCCACCCCTCCACCCTGGCAACCACTGTTTTTATTATCTCTATAGTTTTGCCTTTTCCGGAATGTCATATAATTGAAGTCATACAGCATGTAACCATTTCAGACTGGCTTACTTCACTTAGAAATACGCATTTAAGATTCTTCCATGTCTTTTCATGGTTTGGTAGCTCATCTCTTTTTATCTATGAATAACATCCATTTGATGGATGTACAATATGTCCAGGCAGGCAATGCTTTAATAATTGAACATGCAGAGGCAGAGAAGAAGTCACCCTTACCCGAGAAAAGTTTACTGTCGTTGAAGTTGGTAGCATGTAAATAAATTACAGCATGATAACAACTATATTACATGTATAATCAAAGTGCCGTGGGCAACCATTGAAGAAAATGAATATCTATGTGGGAATGTCACGAGGTATAGGTACGGAGGAAAGCTGGCATTTGTCTTGGACCTCGGAAAAAAAGTAGGCTTTTGAGGGTAAGAAAGAAGAAGGAAGATGATAGACAAAAATGAACCTGCCAACAAGAAATGCAAGAAGGTGAGGGATGCTGTCTCCATTCTGGATAACGAGTATATTTTTGTAACCTGTATACCTAACCTCGGCATTGGATTTGCAGGTCAGGAGGAAGAGGTTTTGTGGTACCCTTTCACATGGATAATAGCAATGACAATGGCTCCCACTTATTCAGCACCTACTACATGGATAATAGCAATGACAATGGCTCCCACTTATTCAGCACCTACTACCATGTGCCAGGCAGTGCTATGCACTTATACCTACTGCACCCTCACAGAAATGGACTTGTATGTGTGAGACACATACATGCAGAGATATGAAAGGATCCATCACTCTTCCTGTTGGAAGCTGATACTGCTGGTGGTGACAGCTATTTAAGTGTGTGGGGTGACCGAAGGGACATTGTCTTACATGTGTAAAGAAAGACTGCACTTTAAGGTCTAGCTGCAGCTGCCACATTCAGCCCTTCCTCACCCCAGCTCATCTTCTCCAGGCCCCAAGGCTTTTTTTTTAAAAAGCCATCTCGTTACCAGTCGCTGCACCCATGGGCATGGCCACCTCCTCTGTCTTATCCAGGGATCAGGCTTCAAGAGCACCTCGTTTTCTTCCTCACCTCTAAGACTCTGTATTCACCAAACAAGTCCAGAAACTTGGATCAGAATTGGAGGACACCAAGCTTTGTTTTTATGGAAGTCGCAAAATGAGGTCAAGTTTCTCTTGACTCTTTTTCCTAAATAAAATCAAAGCAAATCTGTTGATCTGTATTTAGGCTGCCTGTTTCCTGCTCAAAGAGTGTGGAACTAACCTCTTCTCCCTCGTGTTGGCTATAATATTTGGCAAGGCCTTGAGATTGGGCCAACACTACATGGAGGCCAACAGAACGGCACTGTTCTGGGATAGAGTTCTCTGCGGCAAAGAGCTATAGAAATGCGGGTGCTGGAAGAGTAAGAGCTGTCTCAGTTTTCTCTTTGATCACCATGACTTTTGGCACTGGCAGATGGCATGCCAATTTGTACCAAAAAACAAACGACCAGTTACAGATAGTCTTTGACGAAGACTTGGCAACCCTATTGACACCGCAGACCTTTCTCATGTCTCAGCCAATGCAATCCGCCAGGGAATGTGCACTGAGGAACGTATCACATAGCTAAAAATAAAGCAGTGGTTAATTTGACACCCACTACTAGATGACAAAAAAGGAACCTACCAGTGACTCATAATTATTATTTCCAACATTTCAAATTCTGGTAATTGAGTTTCCTGTGTTCATTTCCTAAGATGTAAATGTTTCCAAAAACTAAACTCAATTTTTTTGTAGAATAAAAGTTCAAGATCTAAAGAATTATGGGTAGTCACAGTTGCGCAAATATAACATATGTCCTTATCTACATTTGGTTAGGTAGCATCTAGATTATGTCCTTGTAATTTTATCAGTATTGTAATCATACCTTTCCCTTCAGTTAAAAGGTTATTCTAGTCAAGTTAAACTAGAGGTAGTTGTGTGTACAGCCAGTTCTGCCACTGGACGGAAGCATCCTGAGAGCAGGTGTGCGTTTCCAGTGTCCTTGTACGCCCCATGCAGCAAAGGCTTCCAGTCATCCTCCAGGAGCCATGGTGCCACACCCCCCAGGTTTAGGTGGGTTATGCGGCAACTCAGAATAAAACCCGAATTTCCTCAGACTGCCTTACAGATAGGTGCATCCCAGGAACTAATTTCAGACAAACGATATGCAAGCCTAAGTGTTATACAGTGGCCTTCAGGGACCTTCCTTAATTTAGCTTTCCTCTCTGTTCCTTTCTTCTTCCTGCTCACTGGTTGGTGGATCTGATGACCGGAGGTGAGCAGCTTATGAAGTGGTCTTAGAAGAGAGGCCAGGCCTGGCAGAGCCACTTCATGGAGCAAAACCACCACTCTAGTTCTGGCCTGCCTCACCCTGGACTTTTATGTGGGATGAACTTCTATCTTGTTCAAGACACTGTCACTTGCAACTGAACATAACTCTAATCAATAAATACTAAAATCTCTTTGGAGCAGAATATAGAATAATACAAGTTTATTGAATAAATGTTGCAAATATTGGGGTATTCTTTATTTTTGTTGGCCCGGAAGTTCATGGGCAGAAACAGGAAAACAATGAGGTTATCCCAAGGTCAGCAGAAAATGAGATCAAGAAGCTCAGGCAAACTGGAGACTAGTAATTGCCAGACAAATAAGGAAGAAAGAGTCAAAGCTAAGGCTCAGGGAAAGAAGATGTGACTTAGGCTGGGGTACCTGAAGGTAAAGGATTTTAGGAACATCTCTCTCTGGCCTGGAGGGTAATGAGCACGTGGGTCAGGGTCTATGTCAGAGGTTCTCAACTGGGGGCAAATTTGCTCCTCGGGCTATAATAGGGTGCAGCCAAGGGGGGTGGCAAATTGGGATTTGTAATGGGGTCTGGAACTTGGTGTCCAGGAAATATTAGAAAAAATATATATATAGGATGTCCTCACCTCCACCAGTCTGAGCTTTGGGAAGGGACACATGGAGCAGGACCATTGAGACCTGTTTTGTACAGCAACAGTTTTGCAGCTAACCTCTAGAATAGTTGTTTAACATGTCTATAACCTTTAACTGGTTTCATAGATATGTTAAACAGCTGTGGCCATGCTTTGAGCCAGGGGGATGGGAGTGACTTTGATCCATGATGTAACTGGGAGGCAACTCCCCCTGGTTACAGTACCTGTGTAAGAGCTTGGAGGTGATTGGCTTCATACCACAGGGCCACACCTGCCTGGACTTACCATGGCAGCCCAGTAAAGCTGGGGGAAAAAAAAAATATACGGGAATGCTGGCAGCTGTGGCCAATTGTGGGAGGAGTTGGAAATGGTGCTACAGAGGAAGATTGGCGCTGGGATTTAAACCCAGGTGCGGCAGCCACGCAGCGTCCTTTTGGGATCACGTAGTTTGGGCAGAGAAGAACCATGGACTTCTATTTCCTTTTTTTTTTTTCGGAGATACAGTGCCTCGGACTGGGCAGAGGAGGAAGGAAGGACTATGTGTTTGTGTGTATTTTAAAGGACTTTGAGATCTCAGTGAAGACATTAAGTTATTATTCTTAAGTTTGTATAACTCTTTAAATAAATAATCCCTTTCCTTTTCGCCAGTCTCTGGCATTGAGAGATGTCTTTCCCTGGCGACGGGCAAGGTGAACCTAGTACGGGGTGGGGGACCCCTGGAGCAAAGGGGTGGGTCCATTCAGTAACAGTATATCATTCCCTGCCTCCCTGCCTCACCCAACCTCTGGGTCTGTTTTGTAACAGGGGGACATTGGCAATGTCTGGAGACGTTTTTGGCTGTTACAACTGGTTGGGGGAGGGTGATTCTGTGTGCATTTAGTGTGTAGATGCTATGGATGCTGCTAAAAATCCTACCATGCACAGAAAAGCCCCTATAACAAAGAATTACATGGCCCAAAATGTGAACAGTGTTAGAAGAAACCCTGGTCGAGCTGACTATAGCTCCTCGGGTTGGACCCCAAACTCCAGTTACTCTTGGAATTCAGGCCAGAGGTAACATGGATCATTTCGCCAACCTGGATAACAGCTCAGGAACAGACCATCCAGATTTTTCTTTTTCTTTTTTTTTTTTTTTTTAAGAGGGGAAGGGTAGGAGAGAAGGAGAGGGAGAGAAATATCAATGTACGGTTGCCTCTCGTGTGTCCCCTGCCGGGAACTGGCCCGCAACCCAGGCATGTGCCCTGACTGGGAATCGAACCGCGATCCTCTGGTTCGCAGGCCCGCGCTCAATCCACTGAGCTACACCAGCCAGGGCCAGATTTTTCATGGTCAGCATCATTAAGCAGACCTTGACTAAGCTGAGTACCTACAAATTGCTCCCAGAATAGTAAATAGCTTATACCTCAAAGTTCTTCCCACAACACAAAGATACTTGTGCCCTCCCTAAGGCTGAGACTGTGATGCATTCACAAGCCATTAAGGAGAGTGTGGTATATAAAACAGATATATATTGAGGTCCTAATATCTCAGATAGAGAAGGCCCCTCCCATTCCAAAAATGGGGAGAGGAATGAAATTCACAAGCAGCTTCTCCTTTTGATGTAAATCATCTTCGAACTAAATGTGCGGAATCATCCCCACGTTCCCAGGGCCAGGGCTTGTGCAGCAGGTCCACACCAGGGCGGCTGACAGGACAGATCTATTCTTGATTCTACAGTGGACTTGCCGTTCGAACTGAAGTAACCTTCTGACTTTTCCAGGTGCCAGCTTTCCTTACTGTGTGAAGGTCAAAATTATCATCAGCGGGAGAGGAGGTCTGAGGGAGAGAGAGGAAGAGCAAGTTAATGGAGCTGCTGGAGCTACTAGGCACTGTGTGCATCAATCGGCTCACTTGAACCTCAGATTATATTCACTCTGGGATGATGCTAATGTGGAAATAAACTATTTATAGTTCTGTATCTATGTATCATATATACATGTGTTTCTCACAGTAATCAGATCATAGTAATTACTGTTTTTCTCAAAAAACAGTTTTGCCCAACTGCATTTAATATTAATTGAACACTTATTATACACAAAGCCCCATGCTTGGCATTTATTATGAGGTTCCTGCCTACAAAAGGCTTTCCTTCGAGTGGGGAAGCATTCATTCACACAGATAAAGTACAATACAAGGTGGTATGTGACTATTTCTATGAACTAAAGTTTCCGATCGGGGTAATAAACTAATTTCAAGGATGAGTCACCAACTGACAGGTATCTCAGATTCCTAGGGAGATGAAGGGTGTGTGTGAGAGACACTGAGACTCTAGAGAAAAGGGCAGAAAGAGAAGATGAAAGACTCTGAAGACAAACTTCACCTGCCTCATAATTTTGTCTAACGGCAGCTCCACCTATAATGTTCAAACTGGGGTTTGTAATAGGTCTTTACTGTTGTACTTCCAGTATTCTGCCCTAATGAGACACATTCCTGCACGTACCAGGCATTACACTAGCACTTACTAACAGATAAACAGAAGTGTCACCAAAGTTTTCAGGAAATTATGGAAGAAAATCTTAACACTGACAAAAATATATCCACTGACTTCTTTCCTGTGATTGAATAAGATGGCTTCTCTTTCCTCTTCACTCTTGACGGTAAGTGCTTTGAGAACCCTGGGGCCAGCGCCAGCGTCAGAGCCTGTGTGGGAGTCAGACCACGGGACTCTCGGGCTCTGGTGTGCTACAGGGTGCGGTGAGGGCACTGGCACAGAGAAGAGAGGAGTGTAAGGAAGCCACCCCTGCTCAAAAATGTCCCCCCATTAAATCCTACCGGGAAAGTCAACAATTCAGTCTCTTAAAAGAAATTTAGATATAATCATGTATCATAATATTCGCTGTGCAAAAATGTACAATTCAGTGGCTTTTTAGTATATTTACAAGGTTGCATAACCATTGAGAGTTTCATCACCCCAAAAAGAAGCCCTGAATCATTAGCAGTCCCTGTACCTTTCCCCTCCCCTCTGCCTCTAATCTATTTTAACCAACTATGGGTTTGCTTATTTCTGGACATTTGATTTAAATGGAATCATACAATATGTGGTCTTCTGTGACTGGCATCTTTCAGTTAGCATTATGTTTTAAGGTTCATCCACGTTGTAGCATTTATTAGTACTTCATTTCTTTTTCATGGCCAAATAATATCCTGATATGTGGATTATACCAAATTTTAAAATCCATTCATCAGGTGACAGGTATTTGAGTTGCTTCCACTTTATGGACCTGGAGAGCTTGTTTGGAGGTTTTAGCAGGGGAGCACAGCTACTCCTATATCCTTAACTGATCCTCTCCTCTAGCTGGGAAGGCCATCCTCTTCAGCTGGTTGCGGCAGCTTCAAGAGGGATGCACATGGGTCGGTGAGGGAGGAAGGGGACACCCACCTAGCTAGCCAGATCAGCTGAATCAACCCTGGCGATCAATGGGGTGACAGGTCACAGCCAGATTGCCCTCGAATCCTGAGTAATTCCACAATATGGTTATTATGAATAATGCTGCGATGAACATTTGTGTTCAAGTTTTGGCATGGAGATAGTTTTTCAACTCTCTTGGTTATACATCCAGGAATAGAATTGCTTGGTTATAAAAAATAGTGCTGCACTTAAGGTCAAGCCTCAAGGGAAGCTTTCTTTTTTTAAACAGACTTTATATTTTTCTAGAGCAGTCTTAGATTCAAAGCAAAATTAATGATTTTTCACACAGTCATTTCTCTTTACACCTCTTGTCCTCACACATGCACAGCCTCCCTCTTTGTCAACATGGGGAAGCTTTCAAACTGTCCATGTCTCAATGTGAATTGCTTCCAGTAACAAATCAGATTACTTTCTCCTGGCACCTTGGAGAGGAATTTTATTTAGGAAGCAGGGGTTGCGGAAAGCGTAATTTTAGAATTTAGGGCAATGGAGGGGAAGACATTTACATTAGAACTCTTCTTACACTCCCCATCCTAAGCTCTCACAGCTTTGCTGATTTTCCCGCTAAACTCCAAGCCAAAAAATCCTGAGCAGGGATGCTAGTTCACTTGACTAGGCTATGAAAAAGTCTGACCAGGCCATAAAATATTCTGGTTGACCCAGTTTTGGTCATATATATAGAACAATACTCATCAAATTCAAAACAGTGGTTACCTCTGGGAACTAGCAGGGATAACATTCAAAAGGGAGTTTAGCTTTGGTTTATGTTTTAATTTAAAATACTTTGAATATGGCCCTGACTGGTGTGGCTCAGTAGGTTGGGCGTTGTCTCACAAATGGAAAAGTTGTCAGTTCGATTCCCTGTCAGGGCACATGCCTGGGTTGTGGACCAGGTCCCCAGTAGGGGGCGTGCAAGAGGCAACTGATTGGTGTTTCTCTCTCCCTCTCTTTCTTCCTCCTTTCCCCTTTCTCTGATAAATAAATAAATAAATAAATAAATAAATCTAAAATAAAATACTTTGAATATGTATATCCTTTTTAAGTATGTATACATGTTACAGACAGAAACAGAAATATTTTTCAAAAGAGTATAAACATAAGAAAAGGCTGGAAGCAATGATTTTGAATGGTAGAAATGTGACTGATTATTTTCCTTTTTATTCTTTTATTAATTTTCAACCCACCCTCACTAAATAAAACATCGTATAAAAATAGAATTCATCATAAAAATGGAAGAATTAAACTATTGCTAATAAGGCTTTTACTGAAATAAGCTGATGGAATTGTTTACTGCAATGCCAAACTCACATTCTTACACTTTCAGTTCCTAGGCTTAGGATTCATCTTTATTTTTCTTTTTTAACCATTTTCTTTTTTACATAGTATGGATGTTCTGAAAATCTGTAGAAAGTTGTGAGTGTGTCCTTGGGCCATGTCTCTACTTTCAGAGTCATTTTAGATTCAGAACTGATTACATATTATCTCTAACCAGCACAGTGATTCAGTTCTTTGAAAGAATAGAATTTTAATGTCTCCTTCTATTAACAGCTCCCATTTTTAATATCCACAAAGTCTGTGGTAAAACTTATTTGATCACAAGTCTATGCTGGTTCCAGCAGATGCTTGGCACCCCTTTTCAGAACTTGGAATTCCAGCAACCACATGGCTGATACTATCTGAGTTACAGAATTATCCAGGGCAAGAATTATGTCTGCCTTGTTTACTATTACACAATTCCCCTAATTCCTAGCACAATAGTTAGGAAGCACAGAAAGTGCTCAGTAAATGTTGAATAAATAAATGGATTTGAAGCATTTAAAAGTTCTTACTTACCATATGTATTGCTTAATTTAAGATTTGGTTCACTTTATCTCCAGTTGAGAGCCTCTGATAACATGCACAATAAAGCAGCATGAAAGGGGACACTGGACTGATCAGCCGTGGGTCTCAAGCCCCCTGGGGTGGTGGGGAGGAAGCATTTGACTGTAGTGACACAGGAATCGGGGCGAGGTCACAAGGAAACGAAACCAGTAGCATCTGCATGGTAGCCCATGAACGCATCTTCAACTATTCGATCGCATTAGAAATTTCAGAAAGAAAACCCAACAACTTAAAATCATAAAGGAGAAAATGCTAAGTATTATGGTGAGGGGGCAGAGGAGGTTGGAGAAGCAGAAGGAAGGCCAGTGAGAGTGAGGTGAGAGCGCGCGGAGATGACGACCCTGCGGGGGATCAGGCCGCAGAGCAAGCAGGTGCAGCAGGCGCGGGTGCAGAGCTGGGTTTCCTTCTCCGTGTGGTAGAAGTGCCATGACCCGTTCATGTTTTCACAAGATCACTCTGGCAGCCACGTGGAGGAGAACATGAAGAGCTGGCAAGAATGAAAGTCTGGAAACCATTTAAGAGGTTATTTCAGTCATCTAGGCAAACGGTGCTCGTGGCCGGGACCATGGTGATAGCAGGCAAGGGAGTGAGATGCGCTAGATTAACCAGACGTTAAGTCACTATTTATCAGTTAATGTAATTGGGATTCGTGGCACGAAAGAGGCGAAAAGGCAACTCCGTGTGGTCTGGGAGGCGAGAGAGCTTTCTAGTAAGGTTTTTTGAGCAAATGACATCAAGCTGGGCTGGAAGGGTGAGTGAAGAGCGAGAGGGACACAGGTGGGAAGGCTTTGGGGCTGGGCAGAGCACAGCTCACTGCAGGAACTGAGAGAAGGCCCCTGTGGCTGGAGTGGGGAGTGAGGAGCAGTTATGTGAGATGAAGCTGGTGGGGTCAGCAGGAGGCAGATCTTAGAGGGTCTTCTCAGCCTTATACAACTTATAAGAACTGTTGAGTTTTAGCCTAACGGCACTAGGAAGCTGTAAAGGAATTTTAAGCCTTAGAGGAACATTACTTGTTCCCTCATTTAACATATATTTATCAAGCATCATCTATGTGACTGTTACCTACATAAGATTCATAGTTTAGAAAAAGTATTTTGATTTCAATATGCAAAGTAAGTAAGAGGCGGTAAGAGTGAGTGCAGAGAAATAGTGGGTGAGCTTCTGAAGTAGACAGTGGGGGATGGTGGTGGTTTGAACCCTGGAGGTGGCAATGGGCATAGAGAAAGGTAGGTGGATGATGGGGAGATTGGCAGGTTCGGGGGAGCAGGGGTGTGGGAGAGGCTCAGAGATTGGGCGCTGCACAATAGGCATTGGCAGATGGGGGTCAGCAAAGGGTTGGAACATTTTATTAGATTCCAAGGCACACCTACATAGTCCCCTGCTTCTTATCCCGTTAGTATCTTAGAGTGTACTTAGAGGACTGTGATAAAGCTTACAGAAAGATTAGCAGAAAACAGATGGCTTACTTAGGATACTTCTAAGTGAGCTTCTTTACAAAGGGTTACTTATAAAGATGTGGGCAGGGTGTGAGGGAACCACAACGGGTAACCTTAGGCCCCAACTAGAGGTAATAAGGGGAGAGAGCCTTCACCAGACCCAGAAGGAGGAAGTCATATAATCTTTGGTCAAGGGATTTGGACAGGGCAGAAGTTAAGGAGTAGAAATTGTCTCTGACTCACTTTCCTCCCTCTCATCTGTCCGCTGCCTGGGATCTCCCTTGGTCAACCCCGACCAGAAGCCAGAGGGCCTGGAAAAGCTGTGGTGTGTTCAGGTCAGGCTCCAGAGCAGTGCAAGGTGAAGGACGGAGAGGGTGGACCTGGAGGGGCAAACAAAAGTCCTTGCTGGAACTTAGCCAATCACATTAACAATTCAAATTCTCACCCTTTAGCCTGCACTGAAAAAAAGATTTTAAACATTTTAAATGGGAAACAAAAATGGAAGAAGTGAAATGTTTTCAACTGCTGGAAGAAGTCCCTCCACCCAGCCTTATTTATTACTCAGGATATTTAGTTGTAAATTCTGGTGAAAATAACCTTTGGGCTCTGTAGCTTTTGCAAATCTTTTAGCAAGATCTTCTAAAATACAGCTTGAGAAGTAAAGAGTTTTATAGTGAAGTTCAAAGGAATTCATTTTGCATCCTGCCCAAGTGTGTGGGTTGTTTTCTGCAACCTAGGCAACCCTTGGAGTTTAAAGGTATCGGGACCAGGGAATCCTGGCTGGATAACAAAATTATTCTGCAGCATCATGAATCTGAGCTGCCCAGGGTTTCTGCCTTTGTTTTCCCTATTACCCAAGTTACCGCAGATTTGTTTTTCTAAGCACATTGTCCTTTTAAAATCTATGACAAATCACGGAAAAGTCATCATTCTTGCTTAGACTGCAGCTGGTCAGCGCATTTTCCGTCTATGATCTAGTGAGGAAGGTAAGCCGCGGATCCCATTTCTTTGCCCTCTAGAATGTTATGCTCCGGGAACAGGCTTCTAATATTTGTCTTAATGGCTCCGGTTTCCCCTGCAAGTTAACAGTGATTATTTGTGGGCTGATGGTTCCCTTGGCATTACACCAAAAAAACAGAAGCAAGAAAGCACATTGTCACCCAGAGAGGTTTAACATCTAAGCCAGACATTAAGCTGTGAATCCAAATTTGCTTCTCTTTTACACACCCCTCTCCCTTGAGTAGAAATGTCTTCTGGCAGGTTCTTTGGTCTCCTAGCTCCAGAGAGCTATTTGAGCCCAGCAATTCCCAAAAATGTCACAGGATTTTCAAGTCAGTATAAATGTTGACCTGTTTTTTTTTTGGTTTTTTTTTTTTTGAGTAGAACATTTGTTTCCAAGTTAAAAGAAATGAAGTATATATTTTTCTCTACTTAGAAATTTGGTTAGCCAATATTGCCTTGAGGCAGAACTGCAGCCTGAGATCAGTAATGTAGAGTGGTCAACAGCAGGTTGAGAGATGCTTACAAAGAAAGTGGAAAACGATCTCTCTCTCCCTTGCTCTTCCTCCTCCAGCCCAGTCTCTGCTGCCCCTTCCCCACCTGGAACAGTCCTTTCCTTGAGAAAGACAGGAATGAGAGGCGGGGGAGGGGAAGGCTGAATAAAGAACTTGGGGAAGCTTGGTTTCTGAACATCTTAAATATCAATGTTCAATAACAGCAAAAAATTTTGATCGAAAGCCTTAGAAGCTAAAGGCAACTTAATTTTGCCTTTAGTTTTACAAATTAAAGCTGGGAGCAGACAATTTTATTTAACAGAAATAATTAATTTAAATAACCCAGCTCTAAAGTATAATCATTTAAGGGTGAGAGATGTTAGAGAAAGAAAAGAGAATAAAGAGGCGAAGGAAGAAATAAAGGAACGACTTCAACGATTGTCAAATTCCTGAGAAGCTCAGATTTAATGTGTGCATTTAGTGTTAAAATATTAATATCATTTTTGCATTGAAAATTTTAAATTTATAATTCTTAAATATAGCTTACATTTTCCTTTAACAGTTAATTTTTAGTATTTTTGAATCAAATAATTTACAAGTTAAAAATATTTAAATGAAAATGTGTTTAAGGTGCACGACACCACGGCTTCCTACACACAGCGAACAACCGCCACAATCAGTGGCTGACGCGTCGTGACCCCCGCAGTGGCCATGTTTTCGTGCAGTGACTGCCCCTGGTCTGCGCCCAGCAAATGTCCGGGGCTCAGCACAGAACCTCTAAGTACGGTCACCATGCCTGCGTGTTAGATCTCCAGGCTTGTTCATGCTACGTAACTGTTAATTTTGTATCCCTTGACCAAAACCTATTCCGATTCACCCTCTCCCCAGCCCCTGGTTACCGCTCTTATACTCTCTGCTTCCATGAGTTCAGATGTTTTCGTTTTTTGATGTCACATATGAGTGAGATACTGCAGTACTTGTCTTTCTCTGTTCTGGCTTATTTCACTTCGCAATGTCCTCCAGGTTTATCCTGATAGGCCCTCATTCTCGGCCCACACCTTCCTCTCCAGCTGCGCCAGACCCATTTCCACACTCCCGGGGCCTGTCTAGTTTGTAATCTGACCTCTGAAGCCTACATCACCCTAACTTCTGTTGGCCTGGTTTATAATTAATAATTCCTTGCTTTGCATTGGCCTCTAATATTTGAGGACACCTGAATAAAACATTTAATGCTGACTCACTGTCCAGTTTAATAAGTGATCCTTGTCTTTTTCTGAGCAGTGGATCTAGTTACTAGCCCATGCTTTAGGCAGATGTGAGTTTGGATCTGATGCTGCCAATTTACCAGCTGTGTGATTTTGGTTAAGTTACCTAACTACTCTGAGCTTAAATTTTACTATTTGTCAAATATAGGCAATGGAGTCATTGTGAGGATTATTTGAGACTTCGTATACAAAACAAATAGCATAGCATCTGGCAGATGGATACTTTTCTTCTCCTTTCTTTCCAACCAATCCAGTAGGGGAAACAAGTGAGGAGAGAAGCTATGATTTTTACGGGTGTTTAAAGTTCTGTTTTATATCTTACGAAGAGGAGTGTATGAGCACTCTGATAACTAAAGTTTCTGGTCTTAATCCTGAGATTAAGAATCACGAGATAAGGCCCTGACTGGTGTGGCTCAGCTGATTTAGCGTTGGCCAGCAAAATGAAAGGTCACCAGCTCGATTCCCAGTCAGGGAACATGCCTGAGTTGCAGGTTAGGTGTGCATGAGAAGCAAGAGGCACTCAGTCAGGGTAGATACCAGAGGCAACCAATGGATGTTTCTCTTCCTCTCTTTCTCCCTCCCTTGTCCTTTCTCTAATCATCATCATCATCATCACCACCACCACCACCACAAGAAAAGCACTGGTGTCTTCGGTGTCAATGGCATTATATCTTGGAATATGTTAATCAAATCTCAAAAGTGATTTTTTTTGCTGTAGGCTTTTTCTTTTATTGATCGGCAAACTATCCTGGCTTAATTTTTAGAAAGGGTCTTGAATAGCAAAAGGAAAACTCTGAATGTTAATCAGTTCCCATTCTTGAAAATAGTAAACAGAATTAAAAGAGTCTGATAAAATTAATCTATTAAAAACTCTCTGTCATAAAAGCAAAATAATTCTAAAATAGTGAAAAAAAGTTTGGTACAATGTGCCTCTAATAATTATCTTGTTTTAAAAATATTTATTTATTTATTTTTAGATAGAGGGTAAGGGAGGGAGAAAGAGAGAGAGAGAAACATCAATGTGTGGTTGCCTCCTGCATACCCCCAACAGGGGACCTGGCCCACAACCCAGGCTTGTGCCCTGAGTGGGAATCGAACTAGTGACACTTTGGTTCACAGGCAGGTGTTCAATCCACTGAGCCACACAAGCCAGGACTCCTTTTTTTTTTTTTAAGCAATAAAGGTGATGGCAGAAAAAATGATAATTAATTAGAATAAACACGGTTAAGACAGCTGTTTCATAGAATATAAACCAGGAAGTAAAGAGAACCCCAGGCAAAATAATAAGAACGATCAGGGCACTGACATTAAAGAAAATAAGTGGCCATTATAAATGAGTCCTGACTCAGGAAAAACACTCAGTGATTGAAGCTGTAGAAATAATCCCATGATATATGGACAGATCTGCTGCATGATGAGTACCTGGGGAGGGCAGGGAGGCACATGCTGTAAAAGAGGCACCTGGACAGCCTGACATCTCTCCGGGCTCTCCTGTGCAAAGATGTTACTCCAGGCATACCTAGGCCACGCTTGCTAATATCCTGGTCTCATCCGGATCCTTCCACAGTGTCTGGGATTTGGAATAATGAAGCCAACCTGCACCGCCTCCCTTCCACACAATCCCAGGGCACACCCTGCATCTGCCTCAACCCCACAAGTGGCTGACCAAGTTAAAAACACAAGCTCCTGATGAAGCAGGGTCAAGAAATTATGCAAAACCTGAGCCTGTTTGCCTCAGAGAGGATCATGAGTTTTGGTTTGCCTCGGGCTTCTATTCCACCTGAACTGATTTTAATCCATGGTGTAATTGTTTAGGCATCCAGCCTAGCCTCCCAGAATACCTCAGGGCTAAGGACGGTGTCAGAACTGTACTGTTCCAAGTGGCAGCAGAGGACACGGGCCTGAAAAATTTGAGCCTATGCCCTTAGGAATGGCCTAAAACCGAACTCAGAGTTTGGGCATTACTCACCAAAGTATTCGCTTCGTCATGGTACTGGAGACCACAGGCAGGAAAAAGTATGTTTTCACTTCAGTAAAATTGAAACTTACTTTCCTGCCTGTGGTTTGTTTTCCCAGTTATCTTTCTTTATTAGGCAATATTAATGGTGAGGCAGAAAGTGTGGGTGTGGAGATTCTAGCAGAGAGAGCCCAGCAGTAGGCAGCTGAGAAGAAAGATGCCATAACTGTTAAGTCCCTTACTCCTTACCTCTTTCTTCCAAATACATCTTCTCCATTCCCCCAGAAAAATTAAGATCCTATTTGCAGAAGCATCTAGGTTTCATAGGTTGAATCATACTTGCCATCAAGTTTTAAAAAAATGATTTTAGGTGGTTGTGGGAGGAGCGATGGGGGAAAACGGAGACAACTGTACTTAAACGACAATAAAAAAAATTTAAAAATTAAAAAAAAATGGCCTTAGGTGCTCCCCCATTGAGAGCACCCCGCAATGTTGCAGTGACACTCTGAAAATTAACCCCCCAGGTGAAAAGCACCCGACTGCCTTCTGCATCCATCCTTGCTGGGCCTCAAGGCTTTTCCGTCCTTACTCTGGCATTGCGGGAGACAGCCACCCTGAGGCCTAGCTAGAAGCCAAGTTCCTGCTTTCCTACCTCACTCCTGCTATCTTGTTTCTTAGGAGCTGGGCTCCTCTGGGCAATGTTCTCATTACTCCGCCATCAATTTTGAATAGATTGCCCTGAATGACACTACTCTGCTTAGAATTTCCGGGGATGGGACACATGTTAAACCAGTAAACCTAGTAAATCAGCCTTACCTTTTTTTTTTTAACTGTAAAATAAGGTTCTTGATTAGAAGCAATGTTGTATGGTATACCATAATGGTGAATGAGGCATTAAGTAAGTATGTATGATATTTCTGGAAGATGATGGTGGGCAAAAAAGACAGTTTATCCAGAATATATTTCTATTCCAGTGAGGGCAAATTATCAAATTACTATTCCTTAGTAATAGTGATAGAATGGGGCCAATATAACCAACCTACCACGAGGTGGCAGTGTTTTCCCACTGAGTATTGTAAAGAATTGTGAACTCAAGATGGGTGGAATTGAGGGTTTAAGGCCAGTTATTATTCAGCAGTAGTAGTAGCCAGATCAGCTTTGTTGAAAGGAACCACACATTAAGTCCATGCCTAATCTTCATCCCTGACATCATTAGTCTTTCCATGAGACTATTGTGCAGGTACTGAAGGTTTGGAGAAAGAATCTGAGTCACAAAATAGGTAATCGTGTTCACCTGATTATTCAAAGTATCTTCTACTGCAAAGGCTATTTGATGGGCATTCACAAGGGACACACATTTTCTCACTTTCTGGGATCATTCCAAGATATGCATTCACATACATCCTCCCTAAAGCTCCAGCTGCCAATCCCCTGGTACTCTGTTCTTCCTTTAGAGTTTCTGAACATGTGATGAAACCCTTAACTTCTACACTTGAATTGATACAGTCTACATTTAAGTTTACCTCACTTTCTTGGCAAATGGGCTGTAAGATGGACTGGTCAAAGTTATGCCCACTGGGAGAATTTCTATTCTTCACTGTCCTAAATTGGACTGCCGTAGCCCTTCAGTTTTGACTGGCGATAACGTATCATGGACAGCCATCTGCAATCCAGGCTTGATTTTTTTTTTCTTTTGTCAGTTGACCATTGGAAACTGTGTGGAGTGTGAAAGGTGTAGGCATGCTATGAGAGACACCTGCTCATGAAACTTACTTGGGTCTTTAGGATTTACTTAAATCTGATCTTATATATGCCATTTCCCCTTGATGATAGAATGCTTGACTCACCAAATTTATGATTTGGGGGCTCAGACAACCACCACTTAAGATAAGAAACTCACATAATATTGGGCATCCTATGGGCAGGTTGGGGTAGCTGGACGCCTTGGTAAGACACATGCATTCTAGGGTTGGTAGAGAAACCTCATGGAGGTTTAGAGAACAGCTACTTTAATGTGGTTTTTAGGAGTCCAGTGTTTAGAGGCTTGCTAAAATAACCTCTTCAAAGTGAAATACAAATTGCTGTATCTTTTACCTTCACCATAAAAAAAGAAGTGTAGAGCCTGAAAGTCTCTTTGGGTTCTGGAGGCAGGCTATTCTACACTTAGGATGGTTATTCCTGCCATGTACTGGGTTACATGCAAACCTGTCAGCTCTAAGAGAGCTTAGAGCAGGAAAAGGCACTCCAGCAAATTCCAAATGAAATGCAATCAATCCTGCCACTTGGGTCATATGATCCAGCAGGCCTCATGGTGTTGGAGCTGTCAGTGATGGAAAAAAAAAAAAAAAAAGAGGCAGTAAGGGACTGTGGAGAACCCCAGTGGGAGAATCATAAGGCTGGCTTTTGAGATTTTGGAGAAAGATCATACCATCCACAGTGGAAAATTACATATCATTTGAAAAACAGTTCTGGGCAAGTTACAAAGGGCAAGTTACTCTGGTTAGAGGCAGAGTTCTTGACTATGAAACCTAAAGTGACCACCATATCCAGAACTTGCCATTATAAGCTATGTTCGTCAATTCCACCAAGTCAAAAAGTTGGATAGGCCCAGGAGTAATCTTCCATAAGATGGAAATACATATCTAGGATCAACTTCAAGCGGGGCCAGGGGGAAAGAGTAGGTTGTATGAGCAAATAGTTCAGGCCCTCATTTCACCCATCATAGATAGTTACATTAGTCTCCCTCTTGTGGCTTTTACTGTGCCTCATGAAGTGTTCCTATGACCTGCTGAAGTGGAAGGAAAAGCCCAAGATTGGTCTATAGGTGGGTCAATTCATTAAGTATATACAGGCTACAAATGGATGACTGCATTAAAGCCATATTTAGAGGTGGTCCTAGAAGACTGTGGAGAGGGAAATTCTTCTCAAAGGACAGAGTGAAGGACAGAGGACCTGGTCGTCTGCTTTGGTGGAAGGAGAAATGGCCTGAGTGAAGAGTACATCTAGATTCCTGGGTCATGGGCAACAGCTTGGCTGTCTTGTTGGCTGCCTGGAATGAAAAGGACAGGAGGACCAGAGATAAAGAAGCCTGGGAGGAGGAATGTGTACAGCAGTGTGGTAATAAGTATCAGGTTGGCGCAAAAGTCCATTACATTTTTTCTATTAGATGGCTCTGGTAATGCATAGTTGTCTTTAACTTCATTCAAAACAATTTTGTTAGATTGTATTGTGACAGTTATCATACCAGACTGCAAGTAAAAAACCTTATTAAAATTGGTGAATTTTTGTGCAGCCATTTTAATATTGAAGTGGAAGAAGATATGGAACATTTTTGGTGTGTTATGCTTTATCATTTCAAGAAAGGTGAAAACACAACTGAAACACAATAAAAGTTTGGTTCAATGTGTAGAGAAGGTGCTGTGACTGATCAAAGGTGTCAAAAGTGGTTTGTGAAGTTTCTTGGTACTATTGACATTTTTGCCAAATAATTCTTTGTTGTGTAGTGGTCTTATGCATTGGAAGATACTTAGCAGCACCGCTGGCTTCTGCGCACTAGAAGCCAATTGCAGGAGACAGCTGCCATACTGAAAATATCCAAGTCAATGAAGTTATTGGTGAAAATAAAAAATGTGTCCTTTATTTTACAGAAAAAAAAACCCATAAGGACTTTTTGGCCAAAACACAGTGTGAAGATTTTTGTATCAGGTGTTAACCCCCACCAGAAAGCATCCACCAGGTACTAAACAACCAAGTAAACAAAATAGCTCAGCCAATTGACTTTGACCAGACTTCCGCAGAGTAGTCCTGGAGCTGATATAATGGAGATGATCATGTGGCAGAGATGGAAGTCACCTGTGGGCCCAACAGCATGGACTCACATTTAAAAAGACCAATCTAGTTACTGACGCCTGTGAACGTCTAACTTGTTAGCAAGAGACCAATGCTAAGCCTTCAACATAACATTATTTCTCTAGGAGATCATGAACATTGGGACTCTTCTCTTCTGAAAAGGCTACTGATTCCTTCTCAAAAGGATAATACCTATTTCAGGTTTGAATTTGTCTTTCCTGCCCACAGAGCCTCAGCCAGAGCCACAGTCCAGTGCATGTGAACTGCTTGATCCACAGGCATTGAATCCCACCCACACGGCATAATATCTGATCAGGGGATCTGCGTTAGAGCAGAGGTGCAGGGATGGGCCTGTGAGTGTGGGTTTCACTGGTCATATCACGTACCACACCGTCCAGATGCAGCCAGGTTCAAAGAATGTCCAAAAGACCTTCTAAAAATGAAATTGAAGTACCAACTAAATCTGTCTGCTTGTTTGTCTATTTATTTGTTTGTTTGTTTGTTTATTTAATATACCAAAACTGCTAACAGTGATTATATCTATAGGGTGATTTTTTTCTTCTTTTTGCCTATCTGTATTTTCTATGATTTCTGAATCTGTGCTAAATTAAAGGGGGAAAAAAACTAAAGAAAACTCCTCTTTTTCATTACTTCAGAAAATAGTCCTCTGACTTCTAAGCTCTATTATTTTTGCCTTTTCTTTCTCAAACTCTCTACAATCTACGTGGCTTCTTGTCACCATTAAAAAGAAAAATCTGGCATTTCCCTAGAACTACAGAGAGCCACTTCCCTGTAACCACCTCTGAAAAAATCTGCATCGCTGAAGCTCTTGTCCCCCATTGACCCTGGACCCTCTGAGCCTGTCGTGTTTTTCCATCAGCATTCTGAGAGCTTCTTACAGAATCTAGCAGAGAAATTTACCTTGGTACCTTCTGAGGTTTAGAAACTTGCTATGATTTATCTCAAGGCCCAGAAACTCCTATTTCACAGTGAATCTTTATTGGTTTTCTATTGTTGCAAAATAACCCCAAAATTTGCAGTTAAAACAACATTTATTATCTCACATCATTTTGAAAGGTCAGAATTGAAAAACAGCTCAGCAGGGTGGGTTTGGCTTAGTGTCTCCTATGACGTTGCTGACAAGGTGCCTCGTGTCTCTGAAGCCTTGAATGGAGCTGAGGATCCGCTTTCAGGGTGCTTACCCCATGGCTGTTGGCTCAATTCCTTGTAGACTAGACCTTTCCCCACAACATGGCAGCTGGTTTTCCTCAGAATGAGTGATTCAAGAGAGAGTAACCTATGGTATTTATCTTTCACTGCCTGGCTTACTAATCAACAAAACAAACAAACAAGCATAATATAACCAAAGACATGGAAATTGGGAACATGCTGAAAGTCACCAGAGGGGAGAGGGGAGAGAATTTCAGGGGAAAAGGGGAAGGATTTACAGGAACAAGTATAAAGGACACATGGACAAAAACTATGGGGGGGGGTGGAAATGGGAGGGAGGTGGGGAGGGTTGGGGTGGCGGGTTCGGGTGAGAATAAAAGACAGAAAACTGTACAAGATCAACAATGAAAATAAAAATTAAAAAAAAATAAAAAAAAATAAAAAAAGAGAGAGTAACCTAGACAGAAGCTGCAGTTGCAATGTCTTTTATGGCCTTGCCTTGGAATTGACACATCAACTATATCATATTCAACTCGTTAGAAGCAATTAACTAAGTCTAGCCCAAATTTAGGGAAGGTAAGACTAAAGAGAGAATATCAAACAATTTGTGAGCATATTTTAAAACTATCACAGAGTCCAACTTTAGAAAGACTTCCAAATATAGCAAGATCATCCACCCCATTAGTTTCCTCTGAATCCTGAAGCTGTCCGTCTCCAGGGAATAGCGCCAAATTGCAGAGTTCAGCCCAAACTGGGTCCTCAGAGCCCTGCATATCATCAATTATTATCCCATTGAGCTATGGAAGTCAACACTTACTCCTCCTGAGCACATGTGGATAAACCCTAGGGTGTCATTAGAGTCTTAAAATATTTTAAAGCACAATTTCTTTTAGATTGCCAAGTATGCTGTTATTTTACTCAAACCCCAAAATATGTTGAGCTCTCAGGTCACAAAAATACCAAGAAAGACCATAGACTATAAAAAGGAGTGGCTTTTTACTCAGAAAGAATGATTAATTTTATTTTAATTTTGTCCAAAGAAATAAATGAAAAGGCAAAAACCAAAAAGAAAGAAAGAAAGAAAGAAAGAAAGAGAAAAACAATTCACAGAAGTTTGATGTAATAGTATCAAATGGTAGATTTGTAATCTATAGGCCTAAAAAGTATGAGAGAAACAAATGTGGGCTCAATGATCAATAAAAGTTTGATGAACTAAATTTAACTTCTGTTCGCAGGCATGATGGGATACAGGAACTAGATTTACTCTTATACCAGGAACAGCAACACAAAACAGACAAAATGCCTTTGAAGCTTAAGAAACTACCTTAAGAAACTAGAAAAAAGAGCAAATTAAGTCCAGAGTAAACAGAAAGGAAAGAGTAAAGATAAAAATAAATCAAATGGGAAATAATAAAAAAAGTAATGAAACCAAAAGCTGATTCTTCAAGATCAATAAAATTGATAAATTAATACATTTCTAGGAAAAAAGAAGAATATGCAAATTACCAATATCAAGAATGAGAGTGGTGACATCACTAAAGATTCCACAGCTATTAAGAAGATAGTAAGAGCCCTGACCCATGTGGCTCAGTTGGTTGGGCATCGTTCCACAAAGCAAAGGTTGTTGGTTCCATTCCCATTCAGGGCACGTGCCTGGGTTGCAGATTCTTGGTCAAGGCACATGCCTGGGTGCATGTTCAGTCCAGTTGGGGCATGTATGAGAAGCAACTGATCAATGTTTCTCTATCATATCGATATCTCTCTCCCTCTTTTCCCCCTCCCTTTCCTTTACTCTCTAAAAAAATATATATATGTATACAATCCTTACCTGAGGACATTTTTCATTGCTTTTAGAAAGAACCAGAGGGAGAGAGAAAGAGAGAGGGAGAAACACTGATGCGAGAGAGAAACATTGATTGGTTGCCTTCTTGTACACACCCTGACTGGGAATGGAACCCGTGACCTTTCAGTCTATTGGACAATGCTCCAACCAACTGAACTATACCAGCTATAGCAATAAATAAATATACTTTTAAAATATTTTATTTGTTTATTTTTAGAGATAGGGAAGGGAGGGAGAGAAACCATAGACCTATGTGCCTTGTGAATATAGTGCAAACATTCTAAAAATATTTTTAGTAAGTCAAATCCAGCAATATATAAAAGGAAAAATACATCATAGCTAAATAGGGCTTATCACGGTAATGCAAGGTTGGTTTAACCTAAAAAAATCAATCATTGAAATGCACCATATTAATAAACTGAAAACGAAAAGTCATATAATTATCTCAGTAGATGGAGAAAAAGCATTCAACAAAATCCAACATCCTTTGCTGATTTAAAACTTTAAGCAAAATCAGATTAGAAGGAAACTTCCTCAACTTGATGAGGAAATACATCAAAAACCTGTGTTAACATCATACTTAATGGTGAAAGATAGGACACTTTCAACTTAAGATTAGAAAGAAGCCAATTAGCCCTGGCTGGTGTAGCTCAGTGGACTGAGTGCAGGCTTGTAAACCATAAGGGTTGCAGTTCGATTCCCAGTCAGGGCACATGCCTGGGTTTGCAGGCCAGGTCCCCATTGGGGACTATGTGAGAGGCAACCACACATTGATGTTTCTCTCCCTCTCTTTCTCCTTCCCTTCCCCTCTCTCTAAAAAATAAAGAAATTAAAAAGAAAGAAACAAGCCAATGATATTCATTCTCACCACTTCTATTCACCATCGTACTGGAGGTTTTAGCCAGAGCAAAACATTAAGAAAAAGAAATAAAAGACAATTGTATCAGAAAGAAAGAGTAAGTTTGTTTTTAGTCACAGATGAAATAATTATCTGTGCACAAAATCTGACAGAACTTCCAAAATCAACTAGAACTAGTAAATGAGTTTAGTAAGGTCTCAGGACACAAAAATTTATTGCATTCCTATATGTATGGAAGAAACAATTAGAAATTGAGAATTTTAAATGATAATAGTGTTGAAATATAAAATACTTAGGGATAAATCTGACATAAGATGTGAAAGGCCCATACTCTGAAAACTATAAAACGCTGTTGAAAGAAATGAAAGAGTAACTGAATAAGTAGAAAGCTATGGGTCGCAAGACTAAATATTGTTAAGACGACAACTTTCCCCAATTTGTTCTAAAGATTCAGTGTAATTACAATAAAAATCCTGTAGGTTTTTTCATAGGAATTCATGTAGAAATGCAAAAATCCTTTAATAGCCAAAATAATTTTGAAAAACGAAAAAAGATAACCAAGTTGGAAAGCAAACACTTCCTGATTTCGAGACTTATTATAAAGGTATAGGATTCAAGACTGTATGCTACTGGGTAAATGTGGACAATAGAGCAAGTCAATAGCATAGAAATTTTGAGAAAAAGACCCCGTACTATAGACAACTGATTTTCAACAAATGTATAAAATATATCCAGTGGAACAAAGGTAGTCTTTTTAAAAAATGCTGTTGGAACAATTGTAAATCCAGATGCAAAACAATGAACTTCAATCCACACTTCATACCACTTGTAAAAATTAACTTAAAATGGATCACAACCTAAATGTAAAATCTAAAACTATGAGACTTCTGAAAAAAAGAAAGGGTATAATCTTTGTGATAATTTTATAGACCAAAAGCACAATTCATAACAGAAGATTAATAAAGTGGACTTCATCGAAAATAAAAACCTTGTGCTTTTGAAAAGGTATTGTTAAGAGATTGAAAAGGCAAGCCACTGACTAGGAGTAAACATTGTTTAAGTATGTATCTTATAAATGACTTGGACTCAGCATACATAAAAAACTTTTACAACTCAGTAAGAAGACAAACAATCCAATTAAAAAAAAACATGGGCAAAAGACTTGAGTAGCTTTATCAAAGAAGATATATAGATAGCAAATAAGCACATGAAAAGATGCTCATTATCAGTCATTACGGAAATGTAAATTAAAACCACAATGAGATACCACTGTGCAGCCACTATAATAAAAAAAGGATAGACAGTGTTGGTAAAGACATGAAGAAATTGAAACTTTGTACACTGCCAGTGGGAATGTGAAACACTCCCAACCATTCCGGAAGTCTTTTAAAAAGTTAAATATAAAATGCACATCCATCACATGATCCAGCCATCCCCTAGTTATTTATTCAAGAGGAAAGTAGGCATGTGTTTATACAAATACTTGGGTAAGAATGTTCATAGCAGATTTATTTGTAACAGCCCCAAACTGGAAGTAACCCAATGTCTATTAGTGGGTGGATGGATAAAGAAATTGCAATATAGCCATAAAATGGTACACTACTCAGAATAAAAAACAATGCACTATTTAAAAAATTTTTACTTATATATTTTTAGCGAGAGGGGAAGGGAAGGAGAAAGAGAGGGAGAGAAATATCGATGAGAGAGAGAAACATCAATTGGTTGCCTCTTGTATGTGCCCCGACTGGAGACCAAACACGCAACTCAGCATGTGCCCTGACCAGGAATTGAACCAGCAATCTTTTGCTCTATGGGACAATGTCCAACTGAGTCACACCGGTCAGGGCCAAAAAACAATGAACTACTGATACACAGAACAGTATGAACAAATCTCAAAATAATTATGTTGAGTGAAAGAATACAGACCCCCCAAAAAAAGTACATACTGTGTTATTCCATTTACCTAAAACTCTAGAAAATACAAACTAATCAATAGTGATAGAAAATAGATCATTGGTTACCTGCGGGGAGTGCTGGCAGGGTACAGGGGTACACAAAAAATTACTCGGATGATAAATACATTGCCTATGTTGATTATGGGCAAAAAACCCCACCTGTGATTGTTTCACGGGTGGATACACACACCAAAACTTACCAAACTGTACACTTCAAATATATGCAGATTACTGCATGTCAATCATACCTCAATGAAGGTGCTTAAAAATTCTAAAACTGATAGCTTAGCAAGGACTTGAAGGAAGTAAGAACGTTAGCTTTGTGGATAACTAATGCAAGATTATTAAAAATTAACCAGATCTTGACAGTGGATTTTTTTTTTACCCAGCAACTTTCTCTTCTGGTATAATAATAGTGCCTTCTGTGACCTAGATTCCTTCTAATTTGTTGGTACAACTTTCATTTTGTGATACTGGCTATTCTAGGCCCAGCAAAACATTCCCACTTCAGGTAGTAGGAAGGAGGAAAGGGACATGCACCTCTTATTTGGGACTCTTCCTAGAAGTCACACACACTCTTCTGTTTAAATCCCATTGTCTAGAACTTAGTCCCATAACCACACTCAGGCAGGGAGAACTTGGAAATCCTGTCTTCATTCTGTGCTTCCATGTGTCCAGATAAAAGTCACAGGAAAGGGGAAAATAAGAATATTAGAAGCATCTAATTAGTCTTTGCCATGTACACTTCTTTTGGGGGACACCTTCTGTTCTCCACAAAGCATGTATTTCTATTGAAGACTGCCAATCATCTTAACACCTGATTATTCACAGAAATGGGCACATGACCAAAATGGGCCAATAAGCGTGACAAAGAAGAGAGATGGGAATTTGGGAGCACCTGGCAGTCATGGGACCATCCTCAGGAAAACCGATGTGCAGAGGGCAGTGAAAACTGAGAGAGGAGTTCTGAGGGTGTTAAACCCCTGCTCCAGTTACCCCTGAGGCCTGCTTGGCTACATTACTCACACTTCATTTTCGGTATCTGAGACAATATACTTTCTACAGCTCAACCGTCAACCAGAGAAAACACTAAGGGACCACTTTTAGCCTTGATCAGGCTTCCTAAGGGGCCAGTTTCTCTAAAGAATTAACATAAGAAATATAAATGGCTACTAAACATGTAAAAAAGAGGCACAATCTCACTTCTAATTAGGGAAATAATTGTTAAAACAAAGGAGGATACACTTTTGTTTGCCTAGCAGATTGACAAAGTTTGAAAAACTGGATAACATCCAATCTTAGTGAGGAAATACATTTTAATATACTATTAGGAAAATGTAAATCGGTACCATATTTGCAGAAAAAAATCTTTCCAATACCGACCACAATGTAAAATGCATGTGCATTACTTTGACCAGAAATTTTACTTTTAGGAAACTGCACTCCAGAAAACTATGCATAAAGATATGCATTACATTAAATTATGCATAATGATATTTATTAAAGCATTATTTGAAGAAAAAAATTTTGGAATCAAAGTGAAATATTCATTAATAAAAAGTTTCAATAAATTATGATACATTCACATGATGGCACATTTTTAAAAATATATTTTATTGATTATGCTATTACAGTTGTCCCATTTTCCCCCTTCATCCCCTCCACCCTGCACACACTTCCCCCCATATTCTCCCCTTTAGTTCATGTCCATGTGTCATAAGTTCTTTAGCTTCTACATTTCCCATACTATTCTTGCCCTCCCCCTGTCTATTTTCTACCCACTGTCTATGCTACTTATTCTCTGTACCTTTTCCCCCCTCTCTCCTCCTCCCACTCCCCTGTTGCTAATCCTCCATGTGATCTCCATTTCTGTGGTTCTGTTCCTGTTCTAACTGTTTGCTTTTGTTTTTGTTTTAGATGTGGTTGTTAATATCTGTGTTTGCTGTCTTTTTACTGTCATATTTTTTATCTTCTTTTTCTTAGATAAGTCCCTTTAACATTTCATATAATAAGGGCTTGGTGATGATGAACTGCTTTAACTTGACCTTATCTGAGAAGCATTTTATCTTCCCTTCCACTCTAAATGAAAGCTTTGCTGGATAGAGCAATCTTGGATGTAGGTCCTTCCTTGCCTTTCATGACTTGGAATACTTCTTTCCAGCCCCTTCTTGTCTGTAAGGTCTCTTTTGAGAAATCAGCTGACAGTCTGATGGGAGCTCCTTTGTAGGTGACTGTCCCCTTATCCCTTGCTGCTTCTAGGATTCTCTCCTTCATTTTAATCTTGGCTAATGTAATTATGATGTGCCTTGGTCTGTTCCTCCTTGGGTTCAACTTCTTTAGGACTCTCTGAGCTTCCTGGACTTCTTGGAAGTCTATTTCCTTTGCCAGATTGGGGAAGTTCTCCTTATTATTTTAAGGAGAACTTATTTTATTATTTGTTCGAATAAATTTTCTATTTGTTGCTCTTCCTCTTCCCCTTCTGGTACCCTTATAATTTGGATGTTGGGATGTTTAAAGATGTCCTGGAGGTTCCTAAGCCTCTCCTCATTTTTTTGAATTCTTGTCACATGATGGCACATTTTATAACAATTTTATAACATTATTTATAACTGTGGCCCTAGTGTGTGTGAATATATATATACAACTATTACAAAGAACATGATGAATTTAGGTGGTAGCATGTAGGTTATATACTATTAAATGAAAAAAGCAAGTTACATACAGAACAGTATATAAAATACAACCTCATTTATTTAAAAGATATATAGAGAGCCTGTCAAAATTTGGAATTCCTTACTTCTCTGACTAGGACCCTACTTTCACATTTTAAATAAATCACAATGAGACAAAAAAACCAAAAGATAACAAGATAGAGACTTGTAAAAGAGGTTTGTTTCATTTTATTATGGACGAGGTGTGCATGCTCTTTTGTAGTCCTACCAGGCATTGTCCTGACACCGACCACACTGCCCCTGCCTGTCTGCCAGAAGGTGATCTTGCTGGATGATCTGAAAGGGACTGGCTTCCCGAGTGAGCTCTGCTCACTAAGCAATGAGCGTCAACAACAGGAAGGACGTCCTTTCCCTCTATCGAACCTTTGTCAAACCGAGTGAGCAGAAGTTCCAAAGCAGGGAAAATGTTCTGATGTCTTTTACTCACTTTTTCAGAGTATAAATTATGACCCCATGATAATGGCCAGTCTTGGTCTTTTACTTGAGACCCGGAGGGATAGGTTTCTCCCCCATCTTTTGTAGAAACACAAAAAGCAAGCATGGTTTTTTTATACAAAGATGCTTAAAGCAGGTTATTTATGGCTGCTCCTTAAATTCTCCTTTATTGCAGATACAAATTCCATCTTCAGAATAACCACACAGATCTTAGTGCACCTTGCTTAAGAATAATAGATTGTAACTATACAGTCTGTTCATTTGATTTGCTCTCCATGAGAAAAAGAGAATCATTATGTTAGGGGCATTAGGCTCCCTGCCCCTACTCTATCCCCCACGACTCCATTCCTCCAGGTGATTTCCTTAAGGCTGTGCATAGACAAAGGTCTGAACAGAGACACAAAAACCCGTCTTCGGTGGTTACCCAGAGGCAGCAAGAATAGAGAAGATGGGGGTCGGAAGGCTTTCTGTGTGGTTTAAATATTTTACAAGTGTTTATTATCTTTGCAATTAAAACGTTTTCTTGCTGATAATTCATGCTGTATGTCCACTGTATGTGTGTATTGAAATGGATGGCGCCCCTGTCTGTTCCCTGCCCCCAGCCAAAAAAAATCTGAAAAACATCTTGACCCTGTGTTTTCCAGTCTATCTCCAGGAGGAAGTTGGGTGGCTCTCTATTTAAAGTATTTAGTTATGATACTGGTTAGGTAATTTCCTTTCATAAAGGGTATCTATTTTAGCTTGACTATCCTTAATTACACCATAGAATCTCTACACTTCAGATTATTCTCAAAAGGGATAACGTTGAATTATCTGGTATTGAATGATTAGCAAAAGTTAGTTGTAAAAACATGTTCAGGGAGAACTGCCTGATGGGAATGGGCTCATTCTTTTGTCATTCTCAATTCTCTCAGGTTTGGAGATAGATCCTATCCTTGAAGAAGTTTTTTGGGCCACGTTGTCTCCACTCCCCTCTCCCTCTTGATGCGGCCCTTTTCTGACTTACATTTTGGCACTTGGCCTTGGGTCTACAGTGAAATGTGTTTAAGAAACAGCCACATTGCAACACTGACATATGCTATAGGACTGCTGTTGAGAACATTATCTAGGTATCACAAATAATATAGCAAAAGCTATGTTTCTTCCTGAGGATCTGGTCCTCTTTTTCCTAAAGGACAATGTGAATCTTGTAGCAGCTTTGTTTTCCTTGAGCACTAGACTCAGAGCCAAATTTCTGTGGTTGTCAGTGCTTATATAGAGGTTCATGGATGACTGCATAGTACTGAGATATTACATTAACTTTTTTTTTTAAGATTATTTATTTATCTTTAGAGGGGAAGGGTAGGAGAGAGGGAGAGAGAGAGAAATATCAATGTATGGTTGCCTCTCGTGTGTCCCCTGCTGGGAACTGGCCTGCAACCCAGGCATGTGCCCTGACTGGGAATCGAACCGCGATCCTCTGGTTCGCAGGCCCGCGCTCAATCCACTGAGCTACACCAGCCAGGGCTGAGATATTACATTAAAATTTTATGCCTAGGTATTATATTTTTCTGCCTTTTTCCTTTCCCTTTGCCCCCTTTCCTCATTTATACTAGTACATTTTTATTGTTATATGTTGTGTGTTTGTATAAATGACCTCGATACTTTTTAAAATAAAAGGTACTAAGAGATCCACTTTATCTTTGGAGCATGTGCTTTGCTAAACCTCACATAATTCAAACCAGGATTCCAAAGAGTTCTACAAGGTTTCTGATTATACCACATTAGCACCAGTGTCCTCAGTGACGAACCCTTTTGTCACATCTGTACAGTGACTGTGAGAGTCACAGACCTCCATAAAGTCAACATCGTCTAGCTCCAGCTATTGCGTGTTTGGTTAGTAAAAAAAGTCGTAAGACTTGGAATTCTCTATTATGCTTAGTGACATAGAGCGAGACAAAACCGTATAATTTCACTTATACGTGGAATCTAATGAACAAAATAAACAAACAAACAAAATAGAAAGACACTCAGAGGTACAAGGAACAGACTGACAGCTGTTAGAGGGGGAGGGGTTTGAGTGGCTAGGTAAAAAGGTAAAGGGATTAAGGGGGAAAAAATCCACTTAGATACAGACAACAGCAAGGTGATCACCAGAGGGAAAGGTGGGTGGGGGAGGTAGAAGAAGGTAAAGGGGAGATAAATAGTAACAGAAGGAGACTTGGCATTGGATAGTGACCACAAAATACGATATACAGATGATGTGTTATAGAATTGTATACTTGAAATCTATATAATTTTATTAACCAATGTCACCCCAATAAATTAAATAAAAAATTAAAAAAGACTTGTAGTCTAGACCCAGTTAATTTATTAATTTATTTAAATATTTATTACTAGTTTACTATGTACCAAGCATGCAAGTAGGTTCTGTGGATAGTGGTAAACAAAAAACAGACATGGCCTGTGCCTTCATAGAATTTGTGATATAGAAATAAAGAAAGACAGTAATCAAATAATCCCACGAATGTAATTATAGGTCACAAATAGATTCTGGGAGTGTATGATGTGGAATTGGAACTTGTCTTGGAAGTCAGGAAAGACGTCTTTGAATTGGGAACTGAAGGATACATAGGAATTGGGGAAAGAATGGTACGAGGAAGCATTTGGAGAAGTAGTGACAGAATGTGCAAAGGCCGTGTGGCAGGGTGGAGCACAGTGCAATGGAGGAACTAAAAGAAGAGCCCTGGCTCAATGCAGACATTTGAGGGACAGTGGTGCCCACTGAGGTGACAGCAAGAGATAGGTAGAATGCCACTAAGCCACTGCACCATTTTAAATATTGACTAACCACGTGAGCTATGATAAATGATCCAAACTTTCTAAGCCTCTCTTTTTGGGTGTAAAACTCTGATCCTTAAGTATATGGTTATGCCAAACTACCTGCAGAACTCCCATTCAAGTTACAAGAGGATTTAAGCTAAACTTTTTTTAGGGACCAGCACACTGAAAATTTCTATTTACTCAAGAGATAGCTATCTATAGAAAAAGGCTCTTAGGGGATTTTGGGTTTTCTTTTGAAAATCAAATTATGCAACATGAGAAAAAGTCCCAGATATAGATAATCTTATGATGGGTAACGTGGAGGAACTGATGTCTGCACCTTCGGGTACCCAGGCTTCTATTTAACAGTTTTGTTAACATCTGCAGAAAACTTACAATATGCAAATTACTTTCAGATATATTTAATCCACACAACAAGCCTATGACTTATGTATCATTTTTTTATTTTTCAGAGATAAGAAAACTGGGGACCAGAGAAATTAGGTAACTTATTCAAGGCCAGACAGCTAGAAAATTACAGAGCAGGGATTCAAACTCAGGTAGTCTGATCCAAATCCATAAAAATAACACTCACCACAAGGGTCTGAACAAGGCTGAATGTGGCCCAGAATTTCCTGTCAGACCTTGTAGTGACCGTGAAGATGAAGGGGGCATGGAAAAACGGGATCCACCAGTTCTCATTCTGTGAATCCAATGGAAAAAAAAAATTTATCTTCTAAGGAAATGCCCTCAACTTCTGCTATCAACCCAGTCACGTAAGTAGTGAGCAGAATAGTCATCCATCTCTCAGAGTAACTACATGAAATGGTTCTCCAGCTTAAAAGAAGAAAGTGAAACAGACCTATCATTCTGCCTATAGAGATAAAGTTCTGTGTTTCCACAGATGGTCTTCACAGGGCATGGTTTCCGAGAGGCCTGTCCTTTATAAAGAGAAGGGAAACGTCCCCAGACTTTCATATCTATAGAATTTTATTGGCATTCTGTAAAGAGGGAGAATATAAACATGGCACCAGCTATCAATACTTCTGTTTTCATAATTAAACCACCTTTGGAACAAAATCAGACCCACACTGGGATAGAATAAGATGTCCTAGAGACAGCAAGCTCTAACTTGCATGAGATTATTAAGAAGCAGGTTTTCCAATCCTGTGGAGTCAGTGGGCAGGGTCTATTTTCGGTTTTCAACTTGTCCTGAGATGCTGTAAGTCTCTTGCCAAGCTGAATCAGTGGTGGCATCTGTGGGAGACAATTAAGAACTTCATATTACCTAGGAAGAGAGCAACAGAGTGCTGTGAACTCTTATCTGGATAAAAGTGTCCAAAAGCAAAGAAATTAGCAAGGAATCTAGTCAACTCTTTTGTTAACAAAAGGAAAAGGGAGGGCCTGCTCTGGCTGACCCAACTCCATAATCCCTGGGCAACTAAAGTTTCCTTTTTTCTACTTCTCCTGACAGTCCCAAGTTGGATGCCATTTGGTCTGAACATCAATATTTCTTGGGAGACTTCTTTGCCTGGGTGCTTGACTTCTGCCGTCTAGACCTCTTGGAGAGGGTGTGCTCCTACCTCCTGGCCACTCTTCTGCTCACTGGGCTCTTAACCATCTGACTGGCTTTTTGCATTCCTGGTCTTCTAACAAATTTCTTTGAGATTTCTGTTCAACTTGGTTGCTGTCTGCTTGCCTAGTTTCTGGAATACTCTAAATTTTGCCTGCCTTTGGCTTCTGAATCATTGATCTTTCCTGTCCTTTGGTTCTTGTGTACTTCTAGACTACTGTTTTTCCACACTCAGTGGCCTACTGCCTAGCAGATATCCACTGCCAGCTTCCCTTACCTGTTTGATTTTTTTTTAAAAATTGTTTTTGCAAAGCACCACCATTGTTCACAGTCCCAGAACTGACATTTTTAGAGCTTAAGGTAGAGCAATCAAAAGGAAATACCCTTTTGAAAAGAAGAAATGCAGATTGAAGTGAAGGGTTGTTTAGCCTTCTTTAGATATGAATCGCAGGAAGGCAAAAACAGAGGACGGTTTAAAAGATCTGAATTCAAATAGAAAGTTGTTTATTGTTGGTAACACAGTAATAAAATAATAATCATCTATGAAGAATTTAAAATAATCACTCTGATAGACCACCAATTCTTAACTTTCTATTTTTCATATAAAGAAAAATTTGCTCTGGGAGTGGTGTGGGGTAAATGCAGATAACTGTACTTGAACAATAATAAAATAATTAAAATAAAAAATTAAAAAAAGAAAAATTTGTTCCTTTGAAATAAGTGTTTTTAACTTATTATAAAATTCTGGACATGTGAATTTAGATTTTTTAAATGGGTAAAGTATTTTAACATTTACAAACACTTAAAATAGAGAATTTATTTTTAGTGTCCCAAGTCTGAAGCCAGCATTAAATTGATCTAATTGAGTTGTGAGATTTTCATAGGGACATACTGGCTTTTTTTTTGAAAGGTTGTAGGAATTTAAGAAAGTTCTTTTATTTTTAAAAAGATTTTATTTTACTTTTAGACAGAGGGGAAGGAAGGGAGAAAGAGAGGAACCCTTTCTCACACATTGAGAGGCATCAATGTGTGGTTACCTCTCACTTACCCCACACTGGGGACCTGGCCTGCAACCCAGGCATGTGCCCTGACCGGGAATGGAACCAGCAATGTTTTGGTTGGCAGTCTAGAGCTCAACCCACTAAGAAACACCAGCCAGGTCAAGAGAGTTAATTCTTAAGGTACACAGATTGCTAGTTGTTCCATATCAACAATATATTTTTTCTTATAAATAAATAGGTAACTTACTCTTGTCCCTTAAGAATTTGTGAATTATGTAATTCTGGAATTGTACAGTTGTAATTTTCCTTGAAATCAGAAGAACAAAATCAGTAATTTCTCTATTTTCCAGAATGGTACATAAATGTTCTAATATGCCTTCCTATTGTCAACCTGAATTCAAATTGCACCGTAACTTCAAGGCTCTGCAAATGCAATGGGCACAAGTCATGGAATAGATCACTAGGTTTCATTATACAGTACTTTAACCCTTTTTTAAATAATAATCATCCTTTCTTTAGTTTCTTCCTACCCACTCTTTGGCTTCTTCATTTCCTCTTCATTAGCACCTTCAACAGGACAAACCTAAAGGAGATGAGGGGAACTAGGACACTCAGATTCTTTTTTCAACATAAGGCTGGGTTGGGGAGAAGCACCAAATCCACCACCTAAAACAACTGGGTTTCAAAAATCCATGCCCTTCTTCAGGAACAGAAGCATGTAATGGAGTATGTTTTTTAGGTTTGAAAAAGACGATAATTTTTTTCCTGATTTTCTGATTTCTTTTCTTATTCTCCTGAGGTTTAACATTCTAAGAAAAGAGGCATATTCTCTGGAGCTTTTTTCCTCCATTAGGACAGTAGAACACTGGTGTAAAGCTTTATTCTTGGCTATAATGTATAACCTTTGTTTTATTTTAAAGCAAATGGAGTAGAGCAGCAGAAATATGTAGGGAGTCAGACTGTGATAAAAATTCTGACTGTGAAAGATTTTTAAACAATTCCAACCCCAGTCTGTGACCTGCGGCCAAGTCATCTTTGACACTAGTTTCCCCTTGATAATATTCTCAGCTTTAACTCTCTCCATGCATCCCTACTCTTATAATTAGACCTTGGCCTTTGTCTTTATTCTGACATTTATTTTCCAGTTTCCTGTCTACACAGTAGATCACCGGAGGGTTTAGAGCCCTGCCCTTCACACACATGGTGGTTATAGACCCTGACAATCTTTGGACAGACCTTCTGGGTACCACTTCCAACCTGTCTGCCTGAGTCCCAGAGTACTCTCTTCCTGTGAGCTACTTGGTTTGGTGCCAGCTTGGCTCCATGTCCAACTGCTTCCTTGGGCCATGCATTGATGACTACTTTTGTGAACTATGGCCTGATACCTTGAAATAGTTTGAATGCCTGTTGGCACATCAGTATTCCCAGGCTCTGATCCTATCCCAGTGGCTCTGTTCCACACCGGTTCTCTTCCCCTCTCTGGTGTTAGTAGGCCATACCCAACCAAGTGCCAGATGTACTATTTTGCATTGTATGATCCTATAGCAGCAACAAAGTGTTATACTATGTTGATTATATTCTATTTAGTGAGAAAGGAAAATGGGTGACATAGCCCCAAAAAGATCTCTATTAATGTAATAATGGTCAAGTTTTACAAGGTTGGTACTTAAAGGGACTAGTATTGTTTACTAAGAAAACAAATTGGGTGGAAAGGCTCATTCCCCAAAACTCAAAAATGAGCTTTTACTTAAAGCTTTTGGGGAAGATGTGTTGAAGATGCTGGCTCTCCATGAATTGTTCAGTAACAAATTTCACAAGAATGACTATAAACCAAACTCTACTTATCCAGTTACACCTTTGAACTAAAAAAAACAAAAAACAAAAAAATCACCGTACATAGCCTTACAGGATGACATTTTATGCATCCATGTGCAGACAGTGATTACTCTGTGCTAGGCGTTATGCGAGAACTTTATAACACACACCTCATTTAAACCACACACATATTTATTAACCTGTTATTAAAGAGGAAACTGACACATAGAGATTTTAAGTAACTTGTCTGAGGTCACACAGCTAGAAAGTGGCAGAACCAGATAAACAGATTTTGTCTCAGGATAGCTACTAATTACTACATGGAAACAAAAAACACAGAAAAAGAGAAAAAGCCTCAGGGAAGATAAGGAATGTGCTCCACAAGAAGACTGACAAAATTAAGAGGGTAGTAAAACCATATTGTAGGATGCTGTTTGAATATTATGACAATGAGTTTATCTATTCAAAATCCTGAGACTATTGCCAGAGGCTGAAAATATTCTTAGACAATCTCAGGACAAGTTCCATAACTTGCTGTTTATAACCTGTTCATAACCCACTATAATAAGGTAATCCCTTCAATAATTCCCATGTGGAAGGTTTTGTATGATTTTTTTTTACATACTTGCTATAGTCATTGTGAATTCTCAATATAAGTCTTTTAGTACAATATTTTCATTAAAAAGAATTTCAATTTCCAGAATTATACTGTTATGCCTCAAGTCAGACAAAAATCCTAGCACCACATTATTATATGCTATTCTTAAGGAACTAGTAAAAGAAAACAATAGTTCTTCAGTACCAATAAGAATAAGGAATGGAATAATGATTATCAGTCATGATTCTGTTTCAGATTTTGAATATTGCTTTCAAGTTAAAAACCATTGTTAAAATCTATTCTTTTTTAAAATTTACTATAGAGAGAGAGTGGGGGAAACACTGATTTGTTGCTCCACCCATCCACGCATTTGCTGGTTCACTCTTATGTGTGCCCTGACTGGGGATCGAACTCCCATCTCAGCCTTGCTGATGGGGACAACGCTCTAACCAACTGAGCTCTGTGACCAGGGCAAAATCTATTTTATTTTTTACACTTTTTGTCCTCCTGGAAGCCTTATTTACTCATTCTTTTATTCTTACAACATATGTTTGTGTATTACCTTCTATATGCTAGGTGCTGTGCTAGGTATTAGGGATATACAATGACTTAGAATTTGCCTTCAAATTCTAATCATTCCCTTTTCTTCTAAGCATTTCGTATTAAAACCGGATACAGAAAATACTTGCCCTACTTCATATTAAATTCCTTGTGTTCTATACTCTTAATATCATTTTATAACATTTTGGACATGACAGATTCATAATGCTCGGTGGTTGTGTTAGTGGAAAATTAGAGGACCATTGCAGTTTTTTTATTCAATGTACAATTTGCCTTTTAATAGAAGATTAAAGAGAGCCCTGTTTCTCATTTTAGTCTATGTTCTTGTGATTTTTCTCACAACAGACTCCATTTTTCCTGGGGTACAATTTCAGTCACCACCTTGCCTTACCAATACCCTACACCATCTAGTAGATGTCGGCTAAATAGTGTAAAATTCTTTTTGTCTATTCTGTTCTCAGACAAATTTAATGTAAAATATGGGGTCTTTTTAACTGAATATTCACTCAGGGCCTAAGATCCTCTTTTTTATTCTCTTCACTAGTCCGTTTCTTGCTTCCCATTTTGAAACTTCAAAGAAGTTCCTGATTAAGTCTACTTTCCCAAATCACTCACTGTGAGGTTAACTCAGAGGTCACAAAATCAAAATGCCTGCAAGGATCAGCCTGGAAAGATATATACGTTCTGGGGGCCGGAGCAGGAAAATTAGGGAATAAGGGGGACTACGACAAACTGCAGAGCACAGGCTCCCCATAAGGAGGATGTGGCACTCAGTGCCAGCTCATTGTTGTTGAGTGAATGAAGGGCTTGGTTAGTGGATCATCTGATTTTCAAGAGTCGGAAATTTTGGTCTCTTTGTAGAATGTCCCAACTTGTAAATGGTGGACCAAACAAAACAGATCTGCCCAGGGCTGCCAGTTGCAATCTCTGTTTTCATTGGTATTAAATTCAAAGAACTATTACAAAAGCACCATAGGTTTCTGAAATATCCTTGAAGAATGTGAGCTCTGTGGTCCAACTTCACTATCAAGGGAAAGGGAAAGGAAGGGTTCTTACCAGGAGTGTAATTTGATATTGGTTTAATTTGTACGTTTTCATTAGTCTAACCAGTAGATGGTCATTCTGTAGTTTTTTTTTTTTAAGATGTAATAAAGTGACTCATTTTTATGTAAGAAAAGGGGGATGAAATATATATTCAATTAAAAAATACATATTCAATTTTGCTTTTATTTATGTATATAAGGAACACCAGTACTGGAAAAGTGCATTCAAAATTAACAAAAGTAGTTAACAATGCACAGTAGGGACAAGGTAGAAAGGCAGCCCTGACTGGTGTGACTCAGCGGGTTGGGCATCGTCCTGCAAACTCAAAGGTCACTGGTTGTATTCCCAGTCAGGAAACACGGTCAGGTCGTGGGCTAAGTCCCTGGTTGAGGGAATGCAAGAGGCAACTGATTGATGTTTCTCTTGCACATCGATGTTTCTCTCCTTTCTCCCTCCCTTCCCCTTCTCTAAAAATAAATAAATAAAACCTTAAAAAATAAAAAAGGGCATAAGTGTGGGAATAAAACTTCTCAATGTATATTTTTTATTTAGTTTTTACTTTTGAAACAGGTGAGAGTATTACATATTCAAAAGTTAAAATAAAATTTAAAAATGAAAGTAAAAAGCATTGAAATGTCAATTCATGCTTGTCCTGTGGGGTTGAGAGGAGCACGGACTTTTCCCCTCCTCAGCATGGCACGGGCTCATCCGTTCACATCTGTGTACTCCAAAAAGGGAAAAACATCTGGCAAAAGCGTCACTTTGTCGATACTGTAAACTTTGTACACCAACTCATACAAAAACAATAGACAGCCCTATGCTGCCAACGAATTGGCAGGTCATCAAACCAGTGCTGGACCTTGGGGTACTGGCAGAGCTGTGGCTCAAATTCCCAGAGTTCAAGGTGGTGAAACTCATGCTTTTGTTGTGGGAGCCAGATGTTTGCACCAGCTGAAACCTGGTGCTGTTGGAACCTCAGAGTAAATACAACACAGAAGAGATATGCAATCTGCTCTAGCCAGGGCCTTAAGAGCACTGGTCATTATATTGAGGAAATTCCTGAATTTCTTCTGGTGTTGAAGATAAAGCTGAAGGCCAAAAGAAGACCAGTGAAGCTGTTTTGCTTCTTAAGAAACTTATGGCCTGGAATGATATCAACAAGGTCTATGCCTCTTAGCAAATGAAAGCTGGCAAGGGCGAAATGAAAAACCATTGTATCCAGTGCAGGGGACCTTGCATCATCTATAATGAGGACAATGGTATCATCAAAGCCATCAGAAACATCTCTGGAATTACCTGCTTAATATAAACAAACTGAACATTTTGAAACCTGCTCCTGGTGGGCATGTAGGCCATTTCTGCATTTGGACTGAAAATGCTTTCCACCAAGTTAAATGATCTGTATGGCACCTGGCATAAAGCTGCCTACCTTGAGAGTAACTACAACTTTAGCTTGCACAAGATACTCAGTACAGACCTGAGCAGAATCTTGAAAAGCCCAGAGATACAAAGAGCCCTCTGAGCACCATGCAAGAAGATCATCATAGAGTCCTGAAGAATCCACTGAACACCTGAGAGTCATGTTGAAGCTGACTCCATACGCAAAGACCAGGCTCTGGAACACCATTCTTCATCAGGCCAAGAAATACAAGCTCCAGGTGGATAAAGCAGCAGCAGTGCTAGAAGCCAAATCAGATGAGAAGGGAGTTCCGGGCAAGAAGGCTGTGGTAGGGAAGTAAGAAAGAGGGCTGTTGGCATTATGAAGCAGAAGGCTTTGGTGGTTAAAAAAAAAAAAAAAAAAAAAACCTACCACAGAAGAAGCCTGCAGTATAAACTGAAATTTGTTTGCTTTGTAAAGGTCAAATCACTTTGGTCTGCTAATTTTGAATAAAAACCTGATCAAAGAGGCAGTGAGGAAAAAATGAGTCAATTTATTTTTTACTGCAGAGTATGGTAGGTTGAAAGCAGATTAAAATGCATAAAATGTGTAACAGGATGAAATTCTATAACAGAAGTGGAATTACAAAAGTTCAAGAAAATTAGTAGTTACAAAATAGTTATGGGGATATAATATACAGCATAAGGAATACAGTCAATAATATCATAATATCCACTAAATACTACGTAGTGTCAGATGGGTGCTGAATTTATTGGGGTGATTACTCCATAGGTTATATAAATGTCTGATCATGGGGTTGCACACCTGAAACTAATATATTGTACATCAACTGTAACTAAAAGATAAAAAAAAATTTTTTTAAGTTCAGGAAGAAAAAGGAACAATGGTAGCTAAGAAACAATTTTTAAGAAAATTTTAAAAGATTTTATTTATCTAACTTTAGAGAGAGGGGAAGAGATGGAGAGAAACATCAGTGTTAGGGAGAAACATCGACTGGTTGCTTCTCTTATGTGCCCTAACCAGCCGGGGACCAAACCTACACCCCAGGCATGTGCCCTGACCAGGGATCAAACCGGTGACCTTTTGCTTTGCGCATGACACCCAACCAACTGAGCCACACTGACCAGAGTGGAAACAATTTTTTGTTTACTCCTTATATGGTATCAAATCACCACGGCACTTATATTCCACTCTTATTCCATACTTAAGATTTGTGTGACCATTTTATTTTTAAATGCCCATATTTACAACGGAACACTGGAAATCACTTCCTTTACAATTATTTAATTTCATGAGAAATTGGATGTTGATATAAAAATGGGGAAGGGATACGTGTACTTTTCAAAATTCTTTTGGTATTGTGTAAACAAAAATGCTTGAAGACTGCTGATCTTAATTTTCATACATTTGAAACCAATGGAGTTACTTGTTTGTCTCTGGAAGGTCAAAGTTACATTTCACGTGGTGACTAAGAAGCCACAAATTACTACCTCTGAACACAATCGAATTAGGTTAATTTTGGATCAGCTCGCTGTTACTTAGAAAAACAAAAACTTTTAAGCCTCATCAGAGTGACTGCCAGATAAATTTGGGTGTTTGTAAGGTAGGTCCAATGTACAACATAAAGAATGCACAGGGCTACTGTAACAGGGGTGTGAAGAATGGCCAGACCAAGAGGTAGGAAGTTTCTTACCTAACTTTGTCACAGCCAACCTATTTGGATATTTCTTGGGACTCATACAGGTGGATTTAAAACCAAAAGTGCAAGCCCAGTGGTACGAGGACTCATCAAACCCACCTATAATGAGGTTGCCTGTCTGGATCCTGGGCTGCTGCTCCAGGCCCAGGTTTTTCTCTCAGGGACATGTGATAACAAGGGAAGCAGCACAAATTTGAAATGAAAATAATCTAATTCTCCTCTTTCTGTGTGTGTGTGTGTGTGTGTGTGTGTGTGTGTGTGTGTGTGTGTCTTTATTTATTTATTTATTTGCCCAGATCCTGACTTTTTTTTATTTTTTAATATATTTTATTGATTATGTTATTACAGTTCCATTTCTCTCCCATCTTTTCCCTCCACCCTGCACACCCCCTCCCACCCACATTCCCCCCCCTTTAGTCCATGTCCATGTGTCATAAGTTCTTTAGCTTCTACATTTCCCACACTATTCTTGCCCTCCCCCTGTCTATTTTTTACCCACCATCTATGCTACTTATTCTCTGTACCTTTACCCCCTCTCTCCTCCCACTCCCCTGTTGCTAACCCTCCATATGATCTCCACTTTTGTAGTTCTGTTCCTGTTCTAGCTGTTTGCTTAGTTTGCTTTTGTTTCAGGTGTAGTTGTTAATAACTGTGAGTTTGATGTCTTTTTACTGTTCATATTTTTTATCTTCTTTTCTTAGATAAGTCCCTTTAACATTTCATATAATAAGGGCTTGGTGATGATGAACTCCATGAACTTGACCTTATCGGAGAAGCACTATATCTTCCATTCCATTCTAAATGACAGCTTCACTGGATAGAGCAATCTTGGATGTAGGTCCTTTACTTTCATGACCTGGAATTCTTCTTTCCAGATCCTTCTTGCCTGAGAGGTCTCTTTTGAGAAATCAGCTGACAGTCTGATGGGAACTCCTTTATAGGTGACTGTCCCCTTATCCCTTGCTGTTTCTAGGATTCTCTCCTTCATTTTAATCTTGGCTAATGTAATTATGATGTGCCTTGGTGTGTTTCTCCTTGGGTCCAACTTCTTTAGGACTCTCTGAGCTTCCTGGACTTCCTGGAAGTCTGTTTTCTTTGCTAGATTGGGGAAGTTCTCCTTTATTATTTGTTCAAATAACTTTTCCAGTAGTTGCTCTTCCTCTTCCCCTTCTGGTATCCCTATAATTTGGATGTTGGAACATTTAAAGATGCCCTGGAGGTTCCTAAGCCTCTCCTCATTTTTTTTTTGAATTCTTGCTTCTTCATTCTTTTCTGTTCATTTCTTCCTTCTGGTCCACTCCATTGATTTGAGTCCCAGTTTTCCTCCCACCACTACTGGTTCCCTGTGTGTTTTCCTTCATTTCATTTATTGTGGCCTTCATTTTTTCATCTAATTTGTGACTAAAATCAACCAATTCTATGAGCATCCTATCACCAGTGTTTTGAACTGTGCCTCTGATAGGTTGGCTAGCTCTTGGTTGCTTAGATGAATTGGCTCAGGGGCTTTGACCTGTTCTCCTGTTTGAGCTTTTTTTTTTTTTTTTGGTCTGGTTGCGGCTGTTACGTAGTGAGGGGCAGAGCCTTAGGTGTTTCCCAGGGCGGGGCAGCCCAGTTGCTGAGTTATGACGCTGTATGTGCGGGCAGGGTCCAAGAGGGAACAAAGGCCCTTGCTTCTGTCTCTCTCGGATTCCAGTCCCTTCTGTGGCTTCCCCCCAGCAAATTGGGCCCTTCTGGTGCTGATTTCCATGTGGGTGGGCTTGTGCACGTTCTAGGACCCTGTGGGTCTCTCCAAGGAACTCTCTTGTGAGGCTGGGAGTCTCTCCTGGCACATCAACCGCCACAGGTGTTTTCAATTGGTGTTTTTAGGTTTTATTTCCTGGCACTGGGGCCCTGGGTTGGGAGGTCTGTCTCGCTCCCTGTTTTTGCCTGGATTATCCGCACGCGAATTTGGAACTGCCTGATCAGCCAGCTGCCGCCTTGTGTGGCCTCACTGGATTTGCCCGTTGCTACCCGGTGCCCGGGGTCCGCTAGCCGCCACCTGTGCACCTGGGATCTGCCAGCTGCTGCCTGCGTGCCCGGGTCCACTAACCTCCACTTTTTTCCTGCTGCGACTCCGCCCCTCTTACCAGTCTGGATGAATGGTTGCCAGACTTCTGTATAGTTCAATTTTTCTATAGTTCCGGTTGTTTTCTTGTTTCTAAATCTTTGTTGTCCTTAATTTTGGTTGTGGGAGGAGGCACAGTGTGTCCACCTACGCCTCCATCTTGGCCGGCAGTCTGCATCTCTAATTCTCTTTCAAATAAGAAAATTTTAACTACATTTAATCTTTGTTGACTCTAAATGGGAACTGAACAATAATTTTTTCTCATTTGGTTGAAGCTTTGTCCCTGTTTATATTATCCCTGTTGATAGCCCTTACCATTAGAAATCCCAGACACCCTTTATCTCTACTCACTCAAGGCTCTTCATATCACTTATTTTGAAACCTTTCTCACCACTACCCAATTTCTGAGACTCTTCCACTCTGTTCTCTGGAATTCACAGGCCATCATCAGCAAAACCTTCTGTATCCTCAATCTCTCCTTCTGAATGTTTCCTTTGCTTTCTTGTTCTAAAGCAAACCTGGCTCATCCTCTGACTTGGAAGTAGAAAAGGGATCTTCCTTGCTCTTCCTTGCTTCTTTCAGGCTATTCTCCCTCTTTCCTCTCTAATTCCTTCCCCTAACCAACATTTGTTTTTTTAATTTATGTACGCTGATGTTGTCACTCAATTCCTTGTGGTAGTCACCTACTCACTCATAGATCATTCTCAAGCACTTCAGCTTTGGGCTACTGGAACCCTCTCCAGGACCTCTCCTGTCCTAAGTCTTGCTGCGAAGTAGGTAATCCTTATGACACTCTCACCTTGACTCTTCAATACCATATTCCACATACCTTAGCTATTCGACTGTCATTGTCACATTTCACCCTGACTTCTGACTTCATCACATCTCCATAATCTTAATTTCATGCATCCCACTGTAATTTACCATATTGTTGTGGTAACTCTTGCAGAAGTGAGATGGACTCCACCTAAAATTTGGTTTCGATGTCGAAATCGTTGATGCCACACATGTACCCAGACAGCATGAAAAGTTTTATCACTCACAAAGAAGTTTTCTGGAAAGAGCAGGGCAGGCTTCAGGCTGGTACAAATATGGCTTGAGGAGACAGAGAAAGAAGACACCTTAGGGTTTTATGGTGGTTGGTGTAGGGGTGGGACCAGGGTGAAGGTTCCCTCACATGGTCTGGGTCTTGCATGGTTTGAACTTCCCACTGGCACAGAAGGAATGAGCACCCAGTCTTTCTTATCAGTTTTCCCAGGTGTGGGCATAGGGAAAAGAGGAGTGGTGGGGCATAAAAGCTGCCAGCAAATATAAAAAATGGATCCAGACTCTTTATTATACGCCTCCTATCTTTCCAGATCATTTCCTCTTGTTCTGATTCCTATTGTCTCTCAACTCCACAAAGACTTGTAATTCATCAATCCTACCATTTTTTTCTGTCCTTAATCTCTCCATATCCACTTGTTCCTCATCGTAAACTCCATGGTGAATCATGACCACTCCCTTATACCCTCAGCTTCCTTGTTGCTCTCTCCTTGTTCTTATTTCCTTGGTAAAACCTGATTAAATAGAATTCTAAGCCTACACGGAGCCTCTACTCTAGCAGCTGAGTATTGCTGGAGGGGGAAAAAAAGCACAATCACACTGACTTATCCCACTTAAATGCATGACCATGAACTCAAATGGGCACTTTATGACACTCAGCAAACATGATGTTTTTCTAGTCCATTCATCCTTCCATTTTCCTAGATGACTATTTCACACCGTTGCTTCTATTCTCAAGCCTTCATTACTCTTCCGCACCTCCTCTCCACTGATGACCTTACTTCCTGTCTGAGAAAATGAAAACAATCAAAAGAGAACTTCCACAGATTCCCATAACCACTCCTACCCACCTACCTGCCTGCTTATTTCCATAGATGGACAGTTTGTGCTCCTGTCTGCACATTATCTTTTCACTTACGTGCTGGATTCCAAATTCTCTTTCCTTCTCAAGGACACCTCTCCAAAAATTCTCTCTTCTTGTGCCTACATAAATGTTTCCTTCTTTTCCAGACCATTTGCATCAGAAACAAATATTTCTCCCAATTTTTTTGTCAACCTACTTTTGACTTCACTTCCACCAACAGTTGTTCTCTCATTTCAGGGCTCCCCTTTGCAGAGGAATTTCTCAAAAGAATGGCCTATAATGTTAGCCATGTCCAATTCCTCTCCTCCCATTTTTTCTTAAACTCAACCGAGCCCCTCCAGCCATCCCCCACCTTGCTCTACTGATGTTACCAATGGCATCCATGGTAACAAATCCATTGGTCAATTCTCAGTTTCCACTCAAATATGAGCACTCACACCTCCTTGGTACACTACCTTCACTTGGCTTCTAGGCACTTACACTTGGTTCTCCTACTCCATTGGCTGCTCCTTCTCAGGCTCCTTTGCTGGCTCATTTTTCCACCTTGATGTCGCAAGAGTTCATCCTTGGTTCTCTTCTGTTGACACACTCCCTTGGTGTCTAGTCTCCTGGTTTTAAATATCATGTAAATGCTGACATCATTCTTTATCCCTAGCTTGGACCACTCTCTTTAACCCCAGAGTCATATATACCACTGCCTATTCTAGACCTCTGCTTGGATTTCTAATAAATATCTCAAACCTAAACGTCCAAAATGGAATCCCTGATCTTTCCTTTCAAACCTACTCTACCTGTATCTTCCTCATCTCTATTGGTTTATTTTTTCATACCCCCTATCAGCTTTATTATCCCATTTGATTTTTATATTTATATATGTTATTTATTGCCTCACCTCCAAAATGTAATATCTACAAGGGCTGGGGTTTTTGTCTGTTTCGTTCACATATGTAACCCAATGAACTAAAACAATGTCTGGGTGCTCCGTTAATACTTATTTATTGAATAAATAAAAGAATGAATTAAACCAATAGGATCTATTTTTAGCTTACTCAGAAATTACTGAAATCTCTTACTCCAAACTAGAAATCAATGAAAAATGGGTTTATCTGCCAGCAATAAAATTCTGCCCAGGTTTAAAACCTGTGTCTGTGCATAAGTTGGGGGAGGGACAGGCAAGAAGGTATCTCTTCAGAAATGGAAAGCACCAGGATAAGGCTTAGATAAAAGCCACAGTGAGAGTGTTAAGGTTTGCTTCTGGGGAAACCATTTCTCAGAGCCACAGGCCCAAATGAGTTCTAAATGGCCACTTAAACTTTGTCGGCGTCATGTGAAAGGTGGACTGTGGGTGCAAGGAAGCAAAAACGCATCTTCCTCCAACTCATTCATATCAACAGCTGTTCTTTCACTAGGGTGTCTCTGTTTTCCCTTATTCGCACTTCACTGTCAAAAGACACCACACCCTGTATTATGTAGCCTTAACTGAGTAACTACGCCACGTCCCAGGTCTCCTCTCTTCAGGACTGTATTTAATTCAGTAATATTTTTCTTTTGAATCAGGGTTTCTGGGTGGGGCCGGGAAAACTCTGAAGCTGTTTGAAAATAATACAAACTAAAAAGCTCGGAATTTTTAAAAAGTACGTTTTAAAAACAGTTTAAGGCCCTTAGAGGCAAAGTGGATTTGGGGGTCACGGTGAGTTTGGCACAGAGGAGCCTGTCCGCGTCGGGTGGGCAGCGAGCGAAGAGCCGAGTCCTCAGGGGATGCTCCCGTCTGCGTTTCGGTCTGCGACAGACGCTCCCTCCGTGAGCGGCACCCGCCACCGTGCGCGAGGCAGAACAAGCCCATCCCCAAGGCAGGAACCCAGAGCTTTCTTGAATTTCCATGCAACCGGCCCAGACACGTCCATGCTGAAGGAGCAGAATCCAAAGGGAGCGCCAGTACCGCCGGGCTGGCGAGACGCAGGGCAGACGTAGCCAAGGGAGCCGGGAGCCAGAGCCTCTGACCCGCGCGCGGCACAGGCCCTCGCCGCGTCCGGCCCTCCCCGCGCGGAGCGTGCTATACACCAGAGCGTCGGCGGTGCCCCCTCCCTCCTCCGCACGCCTCCCCTTTAAGCGCGAGGCACAGTTGGATTTGTGTCGGCTGAGGCGACCAGCGACTCCCTTTTATGGCGGCGTCGGCAGCAGCGGCTCTGACAGCCACGACGGCCGCGCGAGCGGAACGGGAGGCCGGGCCTCGGGCAGCTGGCCACCGTCACCGCAGCAGAGCCGCTAGGAGTGCCGCGCGCGCCGGGGCGGGGGCGAAGGAGTGGGCGGGCCCGGCAGCGCCGGGGGCGGGGAGGCGGGGGAAGGCGGGGAGCCGGGTAGCCAGCGCTCCGGTCTGCCACTGACTGCGGCGCGGCGGGGCGATGTGTGATTACCATGGCGAGGAGTCTCTGTCCGGGGGCCTGGCTAAGGAAACCCTATTACCTCCAGGTAGGCCGGCGGCGAGCCCGCCGCGCGCCCTCCCTCGCCGCGCGGTACTTGCCTGCCTCCCTCCTCTTCCCTCGGTCGGCGCCCGCCCGAACCCCGCTGCCCCCTGCTGTCGGCACCTGGCGGCGCGCCCTCCCAGCCGCCGGAGCGCCGCAGCCCCTAAGGCAGCACTGCCCGCGCCCCCCAAGCCGTTGCCCTTGCACCTCCCGCGCCCGGACCAGCAAGGCTCTGGGACCCAGGTCACCCGGCCCGGGCTCGTTCTCGCACCCCTCGCTTCCCTGGAGCCCCGAGACGTGATTCGGGTGCGACCCCATAGCCCTAGCAGTCAGGGCTCGGCAGTCTGGGCTCGGGACGTGCCTCGGTCTTCTCCTCGGTCTCGGTGCTCTCCTCCCCCTTCCCTGGTGGGCCCCGCAGCTCGGCTGTTTTCGATTTTGTGTCCTGGGTCTTCAGTCGGTGGTAGGTAAGGTGGTGTGTCATTCTTCCATATTTTAGAAAATTATGGCAATTTGTCACATCAGTGTTTCCCGGAACCCCCGAGAAGCAGCCTGTGCCTCGTGCTGAGCTCCTTGGTTCGGTCTTTCCATCATCCGTGATTTAAATGGGAGGTAGGGCGCCGAAGCCCGAGCGAGTCGGATGGGTGTTTGCTTTTTAAAAGGGAAGGGGACGGTGTCTGGTGGCGATCTCAAATACCCCAGCAATGCAAACGTTATTCTCAGTCATATCATGTGTACTGTTCGCGTGTTAATTTTTCATGATTTCCGTTCCACCCTCTGTTCCGCTGCCAGTCAGTCTTCGAACCCTACTATTGCCTTCATGTACTTACTTGGTCACTAGGGGGACCTAGTAGACATCGTCAGTAGCTGAGCGCAAATCCATCACCCCTTTGGGAAAACAACTACAAATCAATGCCTGGCATGGGTCAGCGGTATTGTCTGCATTCAGAGGACAGTATTCTTTTACCTCTTACAAGAAAAGACTTAAAGGAATTGATAGATAATTTGGGGACAGGAATTCCTGCTTAGCTGGTGTTTTTATAAATTGTTTAAAAACTTTAGAAGAAATTACCACGAAGCAAGTAAATCTTTCATTTTTGTTTGGAAATTGCACGTGTAAATCATTACCCTGCCATGAGTGATGTACTGCAGATTGGGAGCATGTTTGACAAGCCATGAAATGATGGGTCTTTGTAGCAGCTCCACCAGTAGTAACTGTCCTGAGGAACCGTGCAGCAACCCAGTCTAGAATTCAGTCCAGGCTAGGTGGTACCTTTATGTGAGCCACATAATGCCTTTCCAGACTATCCCCAAAATAAGTTTATTGAGCTATTTAAAGGTTTTCTTTTTACTAAAACTATTTAGCTATTTATTTTGAAATTTTTAGATTTTGTGGCAGTCTTAGTTTTATAGACTTTAATTTGCTTGCCTCTAAATGTTCTCTGCAGATATGGCTGTGACACTTTTTGGCACTATAGCATAAGAGCTTTCAGATTGATTACGATTAGTTTTTACAAATATTTATGTCTCCATTAATGGCAAACATTTGGTATTTTGCCTTTCTAATTGTGCACATCATTATCTGTTACCAAATTAAGGTGAACACAGATGTTAAGCATCTCAAAAGGATTTTGGGCAGAGTGATATTTTAGTAGGCTATTTCTACATAACATAATGATTAAACAGAAACTTGATTGATTATGGTATTATATTTGAGACAAATTTAAAACTTGAGAACCAGGGGACTAGTGTTTTAAACATCGTCTTAGTATTTGTATTTATTCTTTGTATAAACTTTCTTACTGTCAGTTTAACCAGTTAAAAAAAAAAAAGGCCTTCAGATTACTCAAGAGTCATATCTTCTTCTATTACCTGTTGCCTAATTGCCTCACCTTCTGTTTTTCATGCTTCCTCTATCAGTAGGTACTTCAACCTCGAAATTGTTTTGCACAAATCAAAATAAAACCTTTTCAACTGAGTCTATTATATAGCTACTCAGTTTCACAACAACTGAAAGTTGGATTAATATATACAGTATTATTTTCCTTTCTTATTTTTATTTTATCTTTCTTGAGAATAAAATCATGTTCCTTTAGAAAAAGCATGAGTCATGATCAAGAGCTGACTTTTGTTCATTTGTGCATCTATTTCATTATAGCTTTGAAAAAGTTTTATAACTTCTTGGCTTCATAGTTTCCATATCATAAAGCTGAAATTGTAGTTCTTAGCTGGATGCATCACATGAATGTAGTGAGGATAAGCCAGATGAAGTTAAATCTGTTTTGTTATACCTTTATTTTAAACAGAAAAGCACATGAACTTAAATTGTAAATACATATAAGCAAATATGTTGAATTCCTTCAACCAAAGGTTCCAGGCTTTCCACTTCCTCCTTTCCTTGTATATATTGAGCACTTACTGACCTGAGTGCAAGATATTACTTATTTTATTGACTCAGTCACTTACTTAATAAGTATTTGTCACATGCCAGAAACTTTGTGAGGTGGTAGGTGTTCTATAGGAGCTAAGCAAACACCTTATAGTTGCAGGGAGACAAACATTAATCAAATAATCTTAGAAATATGTATTGGCAACACTAAGTCCTATGAAAGGAAGGGATAAAGAATATCTGAGAGGAAGAGAACAGTTTATCTCTTTCCTCTAACAGTATTTTAGTATGGAACATTTTATATGTACATAAAGTGGAAAAGAATAATGAACTCTCGTGCACCTACCTATCAGCTGCCTTCCACAATTATCAGTATTTTGTTTGATTTCCCCTCCCCCATATCATTCTTCCAACTACCTAAAGTATTTTCAAGTAACTATGAGATATCACATCATTATCCAAATATCTCAGTATACACTTCTAACAGATAAGGATATTTTTAGACATAATCATGCTTTACCATTATCATGCCTAAGAGATTAATAATAATTCCTTATTTTTTCACACCCCCCTAGAACACGTTACCCTAAGAGGACTGAGTAAATTCGATTTGCCGTGGAGTGGATTTACTGTGATTTGAGCGGTTCTCTTGGCAAAAAACAAAACAAAAACCAGCTTGCTCCTACTCCCCTAACCAGCTTGTTCCTACTGAAATTCTTCATTTAACAGAAACTAATTCTCATTTCATGTCTTGGGATATAGATGTCTTAGAGAATAAATGTCTCCTTTAAGTAACATTTTTAGAAAATGTATTGTTTTAATTCAAAGTGAGGCTGTAGTCAGTCAACAGGTATAAAAGATCTTGTTTTGTTTGGGGGTAGGAAAATGGGTGAAGAGTACAAAAGGAAGTGTATTTCAAAGATAGGCAGAAGAGATGGAGGGTGCAGCAAGAAGAGGAGGAGGTTATAGAGACAAGTGTTGTATACTTGCAGTTTTGCAGTTTGTCTTTAGCTGGGTGGGATCAAAAAACATTTGTGTCCTGAGGTGTTCAGGCTTTAGGGCTTGAAATTAATTGCCTCTCCCTCCTTCCTACAAATTACAGGGAAAGAAATTTTTGAACTGACTTAAATATGAAGGAGCTTCATTCCCAGTGACTTCATTAATCCAGATATTACTGGGGTAATTGATAATGCTTCTAGAGAGCTTTAGTATTACGTAATTAATGATATGTTTTCAGCTATAGTATGGATTAAATAGGCATTTATGGACTAATATGGGGCCTAATCATTATTTATGGCTTTGTTCATATAGCAAAAGAGGTTCTACTTATGAAGAAAACAACTGATATGGTATATCCATAGAGTAGAATATTATTCGGCAATAAAGAGTGAAGAGCTGATAGATGCTGTAACATAGATGAACCTCGTAAACATTAAGTATATGAAAGAAGCCGGTCACAAGAGACCACATAATTATGTGGTTCCAATTATATGAAGTGTCTAGAGCAGGCAAATCTATGAAGACAAAAAATAGATAGTTGTTGCTTGGGACTGGGAGGATTGGGGGGAAGTGTCTTTTTGAGGTAATGGAAATGTTCCAAAATTGATACTGGTTACAGTTGCACAACTCTGTCAGTATACTCAGAACCATTGAGGTGTATCCTTTAAATGAATACATTGTATGGTATATGAGTTATATCTCAATAAAGCTGTGAAAAATAAGGAACTGAGTTTATACCATTGTGATGTGTTCCTTCTCTCTACCTCTTGTTGCATTCTACCAATGCCAGCTTTTTGGTGCAGGGAGCATTTCTTCCAGAGGAATGGCACAGACACACTGTTTGCCTGTGTGGCCTCTCTGTGCGCCAGGAGGACCTGTGACCTGCACAGCCAGCTTCTTATGGCGGGGCATCCTTCCCAGAGCACACTAACTTACACTTGCCTCCTTTCCAGCAATTTTTAAGAAAACTTACCTGGGAAATAGTATTTCCTGGTTTGACTAAGTGTACGTGGAACAGAGTAGAATTCTGCCTCTGAGATCAGAAATTGGATGTGTTACCAGTTCAGACCATTTTTAGACGGTGTTTTTCTTCCACTCCCCATATGGTGATAGTGCTTTTGACTTACTCAGTATGGTGACTGGGACACCTGCATTTGTCTGTTTTTAGCAGTGTGTTTTCTATAAATTGGTATCTACTTTGTTTAGCGTTTACTCATAGTTTGAGTGGGGCTGATAACATAGCAGCCCTATAATTTGTTGGTTTTGGTTTTGAATACCTTTTTCCTTCTCACTGTTATTTAAGTCCCGAAGAACGAAACTTGAAACAATTAAGGGTAATTCTCTACACTTAGGTTATACACATTTTCCATTCCAGTCTTTTTGTCTGCATGCCCTGTTGCACATAAAAAGCTAGCAAAATTCTAATGAATTTTGAAGTATCAGATACTTGGGTACTTCTGAAGGTTTAAGCCCTTTGGGATTGCAAAAGTTTTAAATTTCTTGAGGCGTCATCCTCTTAAAAATAACTACTCTAGCAGTTTCATTATGTGCCCAATAAGGCTGTCGTGAATGAATGGATAGATGGCAAGTTCTAATTAGGGTGTTAGCACTTGTTTAACGTTTCTGATACTTGGCTCTTTGGCTTGTATGTACTATTTTTCAAACATGACTACTGTAAATGGTTTGGTTCTTTATGACTTAATGTGGATATATTGTGGGATTTAGTGTCAGGGTTACTGATACAGGTTAACTGGTAATAGTGACAAAGTTGACAAATACCATGGTAAAAGTAATATGGCTTCTTGCTCATTTTCAGCCTCCAGGATTATTTTAATTCTAAGGATAGTTAGAACAGGTGGTTGTTCCCTATTCCCCCAAGGCTTTAGAGAGAGAAGGACCACAGGTGGTGCCGTTCTCATCGGCTTTATCAGACCTTCTCTTCAGAGCTAAGCTTTTGCCTTTGCCTGAAACTAAATCTTCAGATTAATTCTAAATCTAAATCTTCTGAGATTGGTGCATATGCAGAGAGCATATGCATCCCATAATGTCTTAAATTCAAGCACAGGATTATAATGCAACCATTTGATATTACCATTAGTTGCTTTTACACCTTGTTGGAAACTCAGTGAATTCTCAGGCAGATTTCATCTTCACCACACTTTTGGGTTGGAGCACATGGTAAAAGTGCTTCTTCATTGTCATCTCCCCAGTGCCCCAGTTTTTCAGCTTGATGGCTATCGTGTTGTTTTGCATTCTCTATAGAAACTTTCTTTTCTTTTTCTTTCCTTTTTTTCTCTTTCTTTCTTTCTTTTAGCAGTTAGGTGCATTTTAATGTTTTCATTTCTTGAAGGTGACTCAAAAAACCATACTGTACCACTCTGGTAAATACTAACTTTTTATATTGTCCGATTGAAATGTCTCACCTTTTTAACATAGCTATTTCTAGACATTCAAATAACTTGTGAATACTTTCCCCATTCAAACCTTCTAATCTACAAAATATAGGAGTTTAGAAAAACCAGGATATTGTAATATGAACATGTTTTAAAAACCCAAAATATTAGTGGATGAGTTTTTCTTCTGAAGTAAGTCATTCTTTTAAATTTTTGGTTGAGTATTTAATGAAATTAAATAATTATCTTTTTAGATGTGATCATGGTATTGTGGTTATGTTTTTTTCTATTTTGCTGCAAAACACATAAAGTTCACCATCTTTACCATTTTTAAGTGTATAGTAAAGTAGTGTTAACTATATACACATTATTGGCAACAAATCTCTAGAACTTCTTTGTCTTATATAACTGAAACTCTGCCTATTGAACAACTGACTCCCCATTTGCCACCCCCACCTCCAACCTCTGGTAACTGTTATACATTCTACTTTATGTTTCTGTGAGTCTGACTTCTTTAGATGCTGCATATAAGTAGAATTAGGCCGTATGTGTTCTTGGTGACTGGCTTATTTCACTTAACATAATGCCCTCCAGGTTCATCCATGTTGTCCCAAATGGCAGAATTTTCTTTCTTTCTTTCTTCCTTTTTTTTAAAGGCCCAAACTATTATGAATAATACAATGAACATGGGAGTGCCAATATCTCTTTGAGATCCTGCTTTCAGTACATGAATATCTTGAAGTGGGATTACTGGATCATAGCGTAATTCTATTTTTAATATTTTGAGGAACCTCCGTACTGTTTTCCGTAGTGGCTGTACCATTTTACATTTCAACCTACAATGCACAAGGGTTCCAATTTCTGTACATTCCCACCAACATTTCTTTTCTGTTTTGTTTTTGACAGCCACCTTTTTTTAAAAAAGTATTTTATTTTATTTTTTAGAGAGGGGAAGAGAGGGAGAAAGAGAGGGAAACATCAGTGTGTGGTTGCCTCTTGCATGCCCCCTACTGGGGACCTGGCCTACAACTTAGGTATGTGCTCTGACTGGGAATCGAACCAGCTACTCTTTGGTTCTCAGACTGGTGCTCAATCCACTGAGCAACACCAGCCAGGGTGATAGCCACCTTTTTAACAGGTGTAAGGTGATATCTCATTGTGGTTTTGATTTGCATTTCCCCAATGATTAGTGTTTGGAGTCCTTTGCATGCGTCAATCATCTTTTCAAGCACTTGTCAGTCGTTGTTTGGAGAATGTTCCTTTTTTATCTTACAGTTCTGTAGGTTAGAAGTCTAGGCATAGTGTGGCCCAGCTAGTTCTCTGCTCTAGGTTTCACCAGGTTGCAAATCAAGGTGTTGCTAGGGTTGAGTTTCTTTCTGGAGCTCTGGGAATGAATTGACTTTCCAGGCTCTTTCAGGATATAGTCACAATTCAGTTCTATTCAGCTGTAAAACTGAGGTCTCCATTACTTGGTGGCTGTTGGCCGGTGATGGTTCTCAGCTTCTAGAGGCTGCCTAAATTCCATGGTTCATGGCTCCCTTTCTCTATCTTCAAATCCAGCAATAGTGGTTGGAGTCTTTTGCATGCTTTGATTGTCTCTGACTTTCCCTTCTGTCTCATCTCTCTGACTCTTCTGCCTTCCTGTTCTGTTTCAAGGGCTTATATGATTACATTGGGTCCACCGGATAATCCAGGATAGTATTTCTATATTAAAAGTCAGCTGATTTAGTGACCTTAGTTTTAACTGCAAAGCTCCTTCACAGCAATACCTAGATTAGTGTTTGATTAAATAACCAGGGGTTGGAAATCAAGAGGGAGACATCTTTAGAATTCTGCCTATCACAGAAAGAATGTAAATGAATTCTGACATTTAAAAAAAAATCCATCATTTTCTAAAATATTTTGTTTTATCCCCATTACTATTAAGCTTAAAGATGTTGCCATAGAAGAAATTTTATGAGAGTTATTGTATTTATCATCCCTGCAGTTTCTGTGAGAGGAGTTTTGGGTATTTATTAAAAGGAAAGAAAATGCAAATATCTGCTGAACAAGCACATGTGTAAATACTTGATTTTTAATATACTTGACTCTTGAATGACATGGGTTTGAACTTAACAGGTCCACTTATTCATAGATTTTTTCAATAAATACAGAAGTGTATTTTCCCTCTTTTACAGTATTCTAAGTGACATTTTGTTTTCTCTAGCTTACTTCATTGTAAGAATACAGTGTATAATACATATAACATGTAAAATATGTGTTAATGACAGTTTATGTTATTGTTAAGGCTTATAGTCAACAGTAGACTTTAGTAATTAAGTTTTGGGGTTAGTCAATAGTTATACTTGGATTTTCTCTGGTGGGGGAGGGGTCAGCATCCTTAAACCCTGTGTTGTTGAATGGTCCAATGTAGATGCAGTTCTTACATCTTTACTACCCTTACACAAACTAGTGTAAGTTTGAATTCTAAGAAAAGCTTCCCTAAAGTGTAACCTATTTATTTCTGTTTATTACTGTAATTAATTAAAGTTGTTTTTCTTTACCCCTTAAAGAAGACAATACTTGGTTTTGTTTTAATAAGTCAGCTTACAACATTTTCAATCACACCTGATCCAGGAGAACTGAATTTGTCCCGAGTGAAGGCAGAACCTGTTTATTATCCTGGTCTTGTGCTTTATCCTGAGCATATATACACTCAGGATGTGCAGAATGATGCAGCATAGTACACATATTTTAAAATATACTCAAAACTATTCTGTAATCACACTAAGATATTCAACACTAAATACACACTTGTCTCTTTTGCATTCTTACTCTTTAGTGTTAACACCACCACAATCATATCCTTATTATTGTCATCATAATTGAGGTCCTTGCCACTTCAATTTTCCCTGTCCTGTCGACCCCCTTGGCTTCCCTCCTTTTTCTGTCAGTCAGGATCCCATGATCGGTCATTTCAACTACTGTTCTGTGCTCATTTACCACTTCTTTCCTTCTCTGACCTTTCTTTCTTGCCCTGATACTCCCACAATTTCCTTTTGGTCTCATCTTCTTTTGCACCCTGATTTCTCCAGGACTCCAGCTGCTGCCACCTTCTTCTTCTTTCTTCTTCCTCATTTTATACATTCTCTTTGGGTAATTGCATCTCTTCACATGTCTTCCATTGTAAACCAGTACTGATGGGACTCAATTCTGTGTCACCAGCCCATGCCTTCACCCAGAACTTGGGATTTGCGTTTCCAGCTGCTTATTTTATTTATACCTACTAGTGCTTCATATTCAACATGCTCAAATCTAAACCCACCCCCAACTTCTTTTCCTGTTTCAGTTAGTGATGGTCTCTAGTTACTCAAGAGAGAAATATATCCAAATACTTTAGACTCTCCCTCTTTCCTTACCCTCATATTTAACCCCTTAGTAGGTCCTTTAGTGCATCCCCTAATAATATTTCATTGCATCACCTCTTTTTTTTTAAAGTATTTATTTTTTAGAGAGTGGGAAGGGAGGGAGAAAGGGAGAGAAACATTGATATACGATTGGTTCCCTCTTGCATATCCCCAGTGGGGACCTGGCTCGCAACCTAGGTATGTGCCCTGACCAGGAATCAAACCTGCGACCTTTTGGTTTGTGGAATGATGCCCAGCCCACTGAGTAGCACCAGTCAGGGCCTCTTACTTCTTTCTTTCTTTCTTTTTTTTTTTTTTCCAAACAGTTTTATCAACTATAGTTACCATGTTATATATTAGATCTTCAGATTTTATTTATCTTATAACTGAAAGATTCTCCCTTTTTACCAACCTCTTCCTGTTTGCCCCACCCCCTAGTCCCTGGCAACCATTTTTCTACAATCTGTTTCTATGAGTTTGCCCTAAAAAGAATTTTGTTGTAAATTTTATATATAAATCATAGCATTCAGTATTTATCTTTTTTTGTCTGGCTTATTTCGTTTAGTTTAATGCCCTCAATATCCATCCATTTTGTCACAAATGGCAGACTTTCCTTTTTTCTCATGGCTGAATAATAATCTATTGTGTGTGTGTGTGTGTGTGTGTGTGTGTATCACACTTTTATCTATTCATCTGTTACTGGGCACTTGGGTCATTTCTGTATCTGGGCTATTGTGATAAATGCTGCAATGAACCTGGGAGTGCAGATATCCCTTTCATATCTTATTTTCATATCCTTTGGATATTTACCCAGAAGTAGGAATACTGGATCATGTGGTAGTTCTAGTTTTAATTTTTTGTAGAACCTCTACATTGCTTCCCATAGTGGCTGCACCAATTTACATTCTCACCTACATTGCACAAGGGTTCCCTTTTTTCCACATACTTGCCAACACTTGTTATCTCTGGTCTTTTTGATGATAGCCTTTCCGACAAGTGTTAAGGTGATATCTCCCCGTGATTTTGACTTCCATTTGCCTGATGATTAGTGATGGTGAGCCATTTGTTTCTGCTGGTACCACGATTCTCTCCTTTTGTCTCTTAAGCCCACTGCAATAGTCTCCACAATGTCCTTCCTACCTCATTTACCCCTTTCTTTAGATACATTCTTCACATTGCTTTCATAGTAATCTTCCCCAAAGCACAAATTTGATTGGGTTTCCCTCCCTGTTGGTGAAACCCTTCAGTGGCTGCCCATTGCCTTCAGGGCACTGCAGAGTTCTGAGCATGACCCTTCATTTCTCGCCTTTTCCTGTCTTGCCATTTTGTTCCTGCCACTACCACCTTATGCATCATTTGCTCTAGTAATCCTCAAAAACTTCCAGTTTCATTAGCCAGGTGGTGAGGCCCAAATACCATATGATCTCACCTTTAACTGGAACGTAATCAACAAAAGAAAAAATCAAACAAAATATAACCAGAGGTGTGGAAATTAAGAACAATCTGACAGTAACCAGAGGGGAGGTGGGAGGGCATAATGGGGGGAAGGGTTTTCAGGAATGACTATAAAGGGCACATGGACAAAACCAAGAGAGGGGGTGGAAGCAAGGGGGGGAAGCAGGTTTGGCTGGGGTTGGGGGGAGTGGTGGAGGGGAAATACAGACAACTGCAATTGAACAACAATAAAATAATTTTAAAAAAACCTTCCAGTTTCATAAATAAAATATGCTGTCTCTCACATGTCAGTGTGTCTCCCCTACCTATTTTCCTTTTTGCCCTAGGATGTCCTTACTGAATATCCCTGCATTCCTCTTCACCTGATTTATTCTCAGTTTTCTACTTGTCCCTTAAGTTTCAACTCAAAGGAAAGGTGACCTTTCAGCAATCCCTCCTTAACATCCAACACAATACTAGTGTACCTCTTCTGTACATCGCATCTGCCACATATTTCTCTTAATAGCATTGTGATATTGAATTGTCATCAGTGGTTTTCATGCCTCGATCTGTGATCTCCTTGAGAGCTGACATGGCAGTTTCCTCTTTTTATCCCTTGGGCCTGTCTCAAAGTAGATGCTCAATATGTTTGTTGAATGAATAAGTCAGCATACATGTAGAGACATAGAGCTTTTTGGAGCTGATAGATTAATTTATTATGTGAAAGAAAATATACATAGTAAAATCTCCCTTTCCACTTCTTCCTAGTCCCAGCTTTACTCCCAAAAGTTAGCCTCTTTGAACCACTTATCTTTTTTGATTTCCTAGTGGCTACAACTCTGACTTCTAGAACAGTGTGTCTAAAGGGAGCTGTGCACATTCTGGAAAGTGCATGAGATGCTGATTTTGGGTACTGGCAGCAGTTGTTTGAAATTTTATTCTCATATACTTTTTATATCTTTTTTATTGTTATTCAATTAGTTTTCCCACTTTTTCCATTACTCTCCCCTGCCCTGCCTCCCACATTCAGTCCTCACCCTGTTGTCCATACCCATGGGTCCTTTATACATGTTCCTTGACTTGCCCCTTTCTGTTCTTCCCCAACCCCTCCATTATCCCCTCCTCCTCCCCCTCTGGTTAGTGTCAGTTTCTTCTTTATTTTCATGTCTCTGGTTATATTTTGCTTGCATGTTTGTTTTGTTGCTTAGGTTCTGCCTTTAGGTGAGGTCATATGGTATCTGTCTTTCACCGCCTGACTTATTTCACTTAGCATAATGCTCTCCACTTCCATCCATGCTGTTGCAAAGGGTGGGAACTCCTCCTTTCTGCTGCATAGTATTTCATTGTGTAACTGTACTACAGATTTTTGATACACTTGTTTACTGATGGGCACTTAGGCTGTTTCTAGCACTTGGCCATTGTAAATAGTGCTGCTATGAATATTGGGGTACACAGGTTCTTTTGAATTGGCGTTTCAGGATACTTAGAGTATAATCCCAGCAGTGGAATTGATCAAAAGACAGTTCCATTTTCGTGTTTTTTTTTTTTTTTTGAGGAAATTCCATGCTGTTTTCCACAGTTGCTGCACCAGTCTGCATTTCCACTAACTGTACTAGGTTCTCTCCACAACTTCACCAGTATTTGTTTGTTGATTTGTTAATGATGGCCATTCTGACAGGTGTGAAGTAGTGTCTCTTGTGGTTTTAATTTGCATCTCTCTGATGGCTAGTGATGTTGAGCATTCTTTCATATGTCTGTGGCCCTCTGTATGTCCTCCTTGGAGAAATGTCTGTTCAGGTCCTTGGCCCATGTTTTAATTGGATTGTTTGTCTTCCTAGTGTGGAGTAATGTGATTTCTTTATGTATTTTGGAAATCAAACCCTTGTCCAAGGTATCATTGGCAAATATGTTTTCCCATACGGTTAGCTCCCTTTTAATTTTATTGATGTTTTCTTTAGCCATGCAGAAGCTTTTTAATTTGATGTAGTCCCATTTGTTCACTCTTTCCCTTACATACCTTGCCCTAGAAGATGTACTGGTAAAACTATTGCATGGGATATCTGAAATTTTCCTGCCTATTTTCTCCTCTAGGACTTTTATGGTGTCACAACTTATATTTAAGTCTTTTATCATCTTGAATTTATTTTGGTAGATGGTATAAGTTGGTGGTCTAGTTTCATTTTTTTGCATGTACCTGTCTGGATCTCCCAACAGCATTTGTTGAAGAGGCTATTTTTACTTCATTTTATGCTCCTGCACCCTTTGTTGAATATTAATTGGCCATAGAGACATGGGTTTATTTCTGGGCTCTCTATTCTGTTCCTTTGTTCTATGTGTATATTCTTATGCCAGTACCAGCTGTTTTGATTACAGTGGCCTTATTATATACTTTGATGTCAGGTATTGTGATCCTTCTTACTTTGTTCTTTCTCAGAATTGCTGCAGCTGTTTGGGGTCATTTATGGTTCCATATAAATTTTTGAAATATTTGTTCTGTGTCTGTGAAATATGTGACTGGTGTTTTAATAGGAATTGCATTGAATCTATAGATTGCTTTGGGTCGTATGGACACTCTAATAATGTTAATTCTTCTAGTCCATGAACATGGTATATGCTTCCATTTATTTGTATCTTCCTTAACTTCTTTCTTCAATGTTCTGTAGTTTTCTGAGTACAGGTCTTTTACCTCCTTGGTTAAGTTTATTTCTAGATATTTTATTTTTCTTGTTGCTATAGTAAATGGAATTTTTTCCCTCATTTCTGTTTCAGATGTTTCACTGATAATGTATAAAAGTGCCTTCAATATCTGAATATTGACTTTGTATCCTGCTGTTTTGCGAAATTCACTTAGTAGGTCAAGTAGTTTTTTGGTGGAGTCTATAGGATTTCTGTGTACACTATTGTGTCATCTGCAAACAATAACAGTTGTACTTTCTCTTTTTCAAATTGGATGGCTTTTACTACTTTTTCTCGTCTGATCACTGTGTCTAGAACGTCCAATACTATGCTGAGCAGAAATGATGAAAGTGGACACCCTTGTCTTGTTCCTGATCTTAGTGGGAGGGTTTTTAGTTTTTGTCCATTGAGTATGATGTTGCCTGTAGGTCTGTCATATATGGCCTTTATTACGTTGATGTATACTCCCACACTATTGAGTGTTTGTATCATAAATGGGTGCTGTACTTTATCAAATGCTTTTTTAGCATCTGTTGATATGGTCATGGTTTCTGTCTTTCATTTTGTTTACATGATGTATTACATTTTTTGATTTGTGTAAATTGAACCATCCTTGTGTCCCTGGGATGAATCCCACTTGATCATGTTGTATGATCTTTTTAATGTATTGCTGGATCTGGTGTGCTAATATCTTGTTCAGGATTTTATCATCTCTGTTCATCAGTGATATTGGCCTATAGTTTTCTTTGTTGTGTCTGTATCTGGTTCTGGGATTAGGATAGTGCTGGTCTGATAAAAAGAGTTTGGGAGTCTTCCCTTTCTTGGATTTTTTTGGAATAGTTTAAGAAGGATTGGGGTTAGCTCTTCCCTAAATGTTTGGTAAAATTCTTCTGTGAAGCTGTCTCATTCAGGGTTTTTGTGTGCTGGGAGTTTTTTGATTACTGCTTCAATTTCACTAGCTGTTATTGGCCTATTCAGGCTTTCTGCTTCTTGACTCACCTTTGGAGGATTATATGGTTCTAGAAATTTGTCCATTTTGTCCAGGTTTTCAAATTTCTTGGCATATACTTTTTTGTAGTAATTTCTTACAACCTTTGTATTTCTGTGGTATTGAATGTAATTTTTCCCCTCTTGTTTCTGATTTTATTTATTTTGGTTGTCTCCCTTTTTTTCTTTATGAGTCTGGTTAAAGGCTTGTTGATTTTGCTTATCTTTTCAAAAAACAAGCTCCTGGATTTATTGATCCTTTGAATTGTTCTTTCAGTCTCTATGTCATTTAATCCGCTCCGATCTTGATTATTTCCTTCCTTCTACTCACTCTGGGCTTTGTTGTTGTTCCTCTACTTCTTGTAATGTAGGGTTAGGTTGTTTATTTGAAATATTTCTATCTTTTTTAAGTAGGCCTGTATCGCTATGAACTCCCTCTCAGGACTGCCTTTACTGTGTCCCATAAGTTTTGGACTGTTGTGTGTTCATTTTCATTTGTTTCCAGAAACTTTTTGATTTCTTCCTTGATCTCCTTATTAACCCATTCGTTGTTTAATAGCATGCTATTCAGTCTCCATGAGTGTTTTTGAGTTTTTTCCTTGAGGTTGGTTTCTAGTTTCAGGCCCTTGCGGTCTGACAAAATGCTTGATATGATTTCAATTTTCTTGTATTTGTTGAGGCTTGTTTTGTGTCCCATCTTTGAAGATGTTTCATGTGCATTTGAAAAGAATATATTTTGCTTCATTGGGATGAAAGATTCTATATATATCAGTTAAGTCCATTTGATCTAGGACATTGTTCAATACTGCAATATTTTTGTTGATAATTTGTTTGAAAGATCTATTCATTTTTGACAGTGGGATGTTAAAATCCCCTAGTATAAGTGTGTTACTATCTATATATTTCTTGAAGTCCTCAAAGATTTTCCTTATATATTTGGGTGCTCCTATGTTGGGTGCATATATGTTTCTAATGTTTATATCTTCTTGATAAATTCTTCCCTTGAGTATTATGAAGTGTCCTTCTGGGTCTCTTTTTATGGCTTTTGTTTTGAAGTCTATTTTGTCTGATATAAGTATTGCTACACCCACTTTTTTTCATGCCCATTTGCTTGGAGTATTTTTTTGCAACTCTTTACTTTCAGTCTGTATAGGTCTTTTTTTCTGAGGTGGGTTTCTTGTAGGCCACATATGCGCGGGTCATGTTTTCCTATCCATTCAGCTACACTATGGCTTTGATTGGAGTATTTAATCCATTAACATTGAAGGTTATTATTGTTAGGTACTTACTAATTTTCCCTCTTTGTACCTGTGTTCCCCTCTCTCTCTCTCGCTCTTTTTCTTCCTCTTCTTAAAGCAGTCCCTTTAGCGTATCTTGCAGTGCTGGTTTGGTGGAGTTGTATTCTTCCAGTCTACTTTTGTCTGGGAAACTCCGTATTTCACCTTCCATTTTAATTGAGAGCCTTGCTGAGTAGAATAGTCTTGGTTGCAGGCCTTACTCTTCATTACTTGAAATATTTCTTGACATTCCCTTCTACCTTGTAGTGTTTCTGTTGAGAAATCAGCTGGTAGCTTTATTGGAGCTCCCTTGCATGTTACTTCCTGTTTCTCTCTTGCTTCCTTTAAGATTCTTTGTCTTTAAAATTTAGCATTTTAATTATGATTTGTTTTGGAGTGGGCCTCTTTGGGTTGATCTTTATTTTTGGGCCCTCTGTGCTTCCTGAACTTGCATGACTATTCCCCTTACCAAGTCAGGGAAGTTTTCTGTCATTTTTTTCAAACAGTTTTTCTATCCTTTGCTCCTTTTCTTCTCCTTCTGGTAACCCTATGATGTGAATGTTGTTATATTTCATATTGTCCTGAAGTTTCCTTAAGCTTCTGTTTGTGTCTTTTTTCATTTTGTTGCTCTCTCTGGGTATTTCTTTCTACCTTGTCTTCCAGCTCACTGATTTGGTTCTCTGCTTCAGCTAGCCTACTTTTAACTCCTTCTAGTGTATTTTTCATTTCAGATATTGTATTTTTCATTTCTTCTTCATTCTTGTTTATAATTTCTATTTCCTTTTTCATGCTGCTGTAGTTCGCACTTAGTTCTTTGTGGTTGTCACTGAGTTCCTTGAGCAACCTTATACCTGTTTCTTAGAATTGTATGTCTTATAGATTGCTTACCTCAATTTGATTTAGTTCTTTTTCTGGGGACCCTCAATTCCTTTTGGTTGCGGGTCCTGTCTTCATTTTAGGTGACTCTTTTTGTTTGTTTCTCCATCTCAGGCTACTCTGATTTACTTGCCTTTGTAGCATGGACTTCTGTGGTAGGAATTCTGTGGGACTCAGTGGTAGAGTTTCTTTGGTCTCCTGAACTGGATGTTCTAGGGTTGCCCTTTTATTTGGTTTGTGTGGGCTCTCTTATAATGTGTCTTTGCTTGTTGCCTTATTCATTGGTGTGTTCTCCCCTCCAGCTGGCTGACTAGCAGTCACAATTCCCACCCCTTCTTGTATGCTGTGAATTAGATGATCTTAAGTCTCTTCAATGTTCAGTATTCTGTGATCCTGGAAGTATTGCAGCCCTGTTGTTGATCTTCCTGCGGCGGCCACCCAAGTAAGTGGTATGGTGGTGGGTGGAGAGCGGTTATGGCAGCCGCACCTCACTGAGTGGCGTGCGACTACTGGCCCAGTAAGAGAGGTAAGGAGGCTCTCTAGGCACCTGGTGAGAGCCAGGCGTGGGGGAGGGAGGATGGTAGAGGAGGAAAGAACCCAGGATAAAATCAGCTCTGGGACCAGGATTTGAAGTTGAGTGCTGGGAGTGGGTGGGCTGGAGACAGCAGCCATAACGCTGTGACAATGATGGCCTATATCTTAAAATGTTTAGTTTTTCAGAATAGCTGGTGATTTTCTATTTTGTTTTTTGTTTTTTTGTTTATTATTACATTAAGCATTCCCCCCTTAAAATCTATTGAAAATTATTCTTATATGCTTTTAACTTCTGTTTTTGTGTAAGTTAGAATATGTGTATAACAGATTAGTATAGTTATAATTCTATTTATATAGTAAATATAGTAAATATATAGTAAATATAAATATTTATATAGAATAAATGGTTCTATTTATATAGAATATAAGTAAGTAAATTTATAGATGTTAAGAATTTGTGCTCTAAAACATTTTCCTGAGAGGGTTGCACAATCAAAAAGATTGGGGCTGCTGCTCTGAATTGTAGACTTTACCTCTAGTTCTTGATTTACCAACTTTTGATAATAGCTATTGACTTTCCACTTTTAAAAATGAGTATTTAACTCTCTTACGCTACAATCATATTCTCTTCCAGTGTTTGATAGTTGTATTATTAATTTCATTTATTCTTGTGCTTAACTGAGTTAACTTCAGATAATGACAACTCTATTCCTCATTTCATCCACTTTGGACAATCTTCGTTGAGTCCCCCCTTTTTAAGAAGGGGAATGTGCTCATTTTTCTGTCTTTCCCACTTTGTGTCAACTTTTACATTTTGTCCTGTTACCACAACAAAGGATCCATATAAGTTGAATCTAAAAGATGGGAACTATAAGTAGTACTGTTATTATTATTGTTAATTCTCATAAAGGAAAATCTCCTTTATGAACCTGAGACCTGCTGATTGCAGCATGAAGGTATTTTCCCTATGTCAGGAAAGCAGGTAGAATTAATAGACTAGTGCACATGCCTCCTGTTATTAAGCAAAATACTACAAGGATTTATTCCTTTCCAGAAGCTAAGCCATATTTCTTCCAGTAGGGATGAAAACATGTGATGCTTGCACATCCCCTATAAAAAAGTTCCTTTTTGCTTATAATTCATGCTTGCTTGCCTTTTAATATTCCAACTGAAAAATAATCATTTAAAGCCTAGCCTACGGGATCTGTAATGAAGTAACAGAGTTATGATTTGAGATCACAACAGGCCACGATTTCTTCCGTGAGCAGTCAATACACTTTTTCTGGAATGGTTACCTGGTTAGGCTCAGCTGTAGGGAGCAGGAATTTCTTCTGTCATCACCCCCCATATTCCAAGTGAACTGAGCTAGTTCTGGGTTGCTGGACAATTTGAATAATGAAAATGGCTCTCAAGGAGAGCATTGAGAGTAGGAATTGGCTATCATTTGGTGCCATGTTTATAGAAAATAAAAGGAGAGTGAAACACTTTTGGTCCAGCCTTCTCTTAGGGTCCTGAAATTTATGTCTTGAGAACAAATATACCAAAGTTAGTTCTAGTCTAAGATGAAGAGCATCTCTATTTTTAGTACCCCCTGAAATATAATTCTATAAACACTTAGTGCAGAGCCAGTTTATGTGCTAGGATTACATTTTCTCCTCTCCAAGGCCAGGATCATGACTCCTGGGCTGTCAAGATTCTAAGATCAATAACAACTAGATTCTCTTTTCTTATTCATTCCTTATAATCAGGGTGCATGTAAGCTTGCTTCATATTTGCAATGCAACGTTTTTGTGCCATTTGTCCTTTTTTTTTATTTTCAGGGAGTTTCTAATTGCCTTTGTTCTTTTATTTATTTTGTGGGGGAGCATAATATGCCTTTGTTATGGCCTCACTTTTTCTACACTCTCAGTTATATTTTCTATTCTTTGGAGTCCCCCTTTGTGAGCAAATGCTTTTCTAGGCTACTGGACAGCTGCTTTCCAAGGGTTTTCCTCCTCTTTTCTCTTGGATTGGAATCACTGTTCCCAGGATCCTGTGTCTTTCACTGTCCTGATTTATGCCATCATTTTACTGGAGCATATCCTGAAATAAGTTCTTTAGAAAAAATGTACAGTAAATAAACTTTCTGAGTTATGTCTGAAATGGTCTTTATTCTACTTGTTTATAGTTAGGTTGAGTATAGAATTCTGGGTTGAAAATAATTTTCCCTAGAAAATGTGAAGGCATGCTTCCCTTGTTTTCTAACATCTGTTGCTGGTAAGAAGCCAGTTTGACTACCAGTCATTTGTTGGTGACTTGTTTTTCCTATTCAGAGTGTCCTTTTTAAAAATATATATTTTGGGCCGGCCAAGATGGAGGCGTAGGCGGACACACTGTGCCTCCTCTCACAACCAAAATTAAGGACAACAAATATTTAGAAACAAGAAAACAACCAGAACTTATAGAAAATTGAACTGTATGGAAGTCCAACAACCATTCATCCAGACCGGTAAGAGGGGCGGAGTCGCGGCAGGAGAAAGTGGAGGTTGGCAGACCCAGGAACGCAGGCAGCAGCGGCTGGCAGTTCCCAGGTGCACAGGCGGCGGCTGGTGGTCCCCGGGCACAGGGGGGCAACTGTGCAGACCCAGTGAGGCCGCACAAGGCGGCTGGCTGACCAGGTGGTCCCACATTCGCGCTCGCAGACGGTCCAGGCAGAGGGGAAGTGGCGGAAGGGACTGAATCCAGGAGAGAGCAGAGCAGGCACCATTGTTCCCTCTCAGACCCCGCCCCCACATACAGCGTCACAACCCAGCGACTGGGCTGCCCCGCACTGGGGAGTGCCAGAGGCTCCACTACGTAACAGCATGCGCACGTGCGCAGATAATCCAGGTGAAGGGGAAGCAGCGGAAAGGACCGGAGTCCAGGAGAGAGCAGAACAGATACCATTGTTCCCTCTCGGACCCCACCCCCACCTATAGCGTCATAACCCAGCGACTGGGCTGCCCTGCCCTGCCCTGAGGAACACCTAAGGCTCCAGCCCTAAACGTAATAGCCGAGACCAGACTAAAACCAAACCAAAACAAAACAAAAAAAAAACCCCACCAAAAATGGCTCAAACCAGAAAACAAATAAAAGCTCCAGAGCCAATTCCTCTAAGCCGTGAAGAGATAGCCAACCTATCAGATACACAGTTCAAAGCACTGGTCATCAAAATGCTCACAGAATTGGTTGATTTTGCTCACAAATTAGATGAAAAAATGCAGGCTACAATATGTGAAATGAAGGAAGATGCATGGGGAACTGATAGAGATGGAAGGAAAACTGGGACTCAAATCAATGGAGTGGACCAGAAGGAAGAAACACACAACCAAACAGAAAAACGAGGAAGAAACAAGAATTCAAAAAAATGAGGAGAGGCTTAGGAACCTCCGGGACATCGTTAAACGTCCCAACATCCGAATTGTAGGGGTCCCAGAAGGGGAAGAAGAAGAGCAACAAATGGAAAACTTATTGGAACAAATAATAAAGGAGAACTTCCCCAATCTGGCTAAGGAAGTAGACTACCAGGACATCCAGGAAGCTCAGAGAGTCCCAAAGAAGTTGGACCCAAGGAGGAACACACCAAGGCACTTTGTAATTACATTAGTCAAGATTAAAATGAAGCAGAGAATTCTAGAAGCAGCAAGGGATTAGGGGACAGTCACCTACAAAGGAATTCCCATCAGACTGTCAGCTGATTTCTCAAAAGAGACCTTCCAGGCAAGAAGGGGCTGGAAAGAAATATTTGAAATCTTGAAAAGCAGGGACCTACATCCAAAATTGCTCTATCCAGCAAAGCTGTCATTTAGAATGGAAGGACAGATAAAGCGCTTCTCAGATAAGGTCAAGTTCAAGGAGTTCATCATCACCAAGCCCTTATTATGTGGAATGTTAAAGGGACTTATCTAAGAAAAAGAAGATAAAAATATGACAGTGAAAAGACAGCAAACTCACAGCTATTAAGAACCACACCTAAAACAAAAGCAAACAGCTAGAACAGGAACAGAACCACAGAAATGGAGATCATATGGAGGGTTAGCAACAAGGGCATGGGAGGAGGAGAGAGGGGGAAAAGGTACAGAGAATGAGTAGCATAGATAGTGGGTAGAAAATAGACAGGGGGAGGGCAAGAATAGTATGGGAAATGTAGAAGCTAAAGAACTTATGACACATGGACATGAACTAAAGGGGGGAATGTGGGTGGGAGAGGGTGTGTAGGGTGGAGGGGAATGATGGGGGAGAAATGGGACAACTGTAATAGCATAATCAATAAAATATATTAAAAATTTAAAAAAATAAATAAAAATATATTTTGGAATTCTATGAGGATATGTATAGATGAGGTTCTTTTATCAGTTAGTTGTTTTGAGTACTCACTGAACCCTTTCAGTCGTAAGACTTGCTTCCCTTCTTTGCCCCTGTTGAATTCTATTATTTATTTAACAGTTTCTTCCCTCTTTTTTATATTTCCTCTTTTTCAGGCTTTTACTAGTCAGACGGTGTACCTCCTGAATTAGCTAATTTTCTCTTACAGTTTCTCTGTCATTTCTACCTTTTCATCCATGTACTCTCATTCTGAGTTGCTCAGCTTTGTTTTCCAGATCAGCTGTTGATTTTCTTTGATTTTCTAATCACTCTTTAAATTATAAGAATTTTCAATTTGTTCTTTTTTGTGTGTGTGGATTCCTGTTTCCATTTTCTGCGAATGCATTGCTCTATTGAATCTTTTGATTATAGTAGTTTTTAGAATGTTTTCTTAAGTCTCTTAATTACATTTGCTTCTCCGAGAGTTCCATTTTCTATATGTTTCCTTTAGCTCTTCTTTTTCATGCTGCTGATTTCTCTATGTACCTGGTAATCCTTGGTTGTCTATTCATATTTTAGAAAGAAATACAGAGGAACTGGTGGGGATTTCCTTTGCTATTTTAAAAGTTGGTCTCTTTTCCCCTTAAATCCATCATCACTGAGTGGATAGCTCACTGAGCCCTTTGTGTACAGCAGTATGCCTAGGCTGGCTGGCTTGCTCTAGGGTGAGCCTCTGCAGAGGCTGTGGGGTCCCTATGCCAGAAGAGTGCTTTATGTTGGGAAGAAAGTATTCCCACTAGAAGCCTTGACTTTCCCCAGGTCGTTTGTTCCTTCAGCTATCTGGTTGTTTCGGCTGAGGATTAATGCCAGGCTGCCTGTGATCTCTGTGGGGGTTGGGGAAGCAGATGGCAGTGCCAGCCAGCACAGTACCAGGTACAGACCTTCAATTATCCCCACTGTCTTTAGCCTGCTTCTCACTCTTGCCCTCCCTTTTACCTGCTGGGCCAGAGCCCAGAGCCATCAGGTGTTCCAGGGCAGATTGGCTCTCTAGATTCCTTCCAGCATTCCAAAAAGCAGTTTGGTTTCCAGCTCCTTTCAGGTTGCTTTGTGGAATATTCTGGTCTATGGCTTTCTCTGCCTGTCTCATCCATCAATACAATTTCATCCGATTTTTTAAAAAATATTTTATTTATTTTTAGAGAGAGGAAGAGGGAGGAAGAAAGAGGAGAGAAATATCAATGTGTGGCTGCCTCTCATGCGCCCCCTACCAGGGACCTGGCCTGCAACCCAGGCATGTGCTCTAACTGGGAATTGAACCAGCGACCCTTTGCTTTGCAGGCCAGCACTCAATCCACTGAGCCACATTAGCCCGGGCTCATCCAATTTTTTAGTTCTAGAATTCGTTGAAACTTTCATTCACTAGTGAATGCCCTACTGTCCCTTTCCTTTTGCTGTTAGAGATTTATCACTTATTTTGCCTCTCTTAGTTGAGTATAGTTTTACAAGCTGTTGGTAAACATATATATTCTCAATCTCCCATTTTGAACTGAAAGTCCTGTTGTGAATTTAAACTATCTGTCTTCTGGATATTTACATACCTAACCTGTTTCATGGCTTCAGTGTCTGTTTAAATGTTGCATAATTAATAAATTATTTCAATAAATCGAGGCAAGAGAATTAGAGTAAATAATTTCAGAGGCATAAAGATAATAATGGCACAATTTTATACGGAAAATCTTGTATAATAGCAACAGCTTCAATTTAGTAAAAAATAGAAAAAACTATTCATTTAAAAATTAGAGTCTTAAGTTAACATCAATTTTGTGCCTCATTTCTATAGGTTAATTGTCTGCTGTGTATCAGTTAAATACTGAGCTTGTAGCAGTTATGTGATAGATGCTGTCGTAGCACTTGCATGTTGTTCGGGGGGAGGGGTACTGATAGATAATAAATGAATTAAAAAAAACTACAAAAATATCAGGTAGCTATGTGCACAATGCAAATAATTAAAATACGTGATGTGATAATGAGTGTCAGGACATCTACGTTGGCCATTTGGTTGCAGAACCCTGCTGTGGAGGGGATAGTTACCCGAGATCTAATAAGCAGAAGCCAGCCAGGCAAAAACTGGGGACTTGGCATTACCATCAGAGAGCATATCCTTTCCACTTTATTCAGTGCTACCCACACTTTGGTTTTGATCATACTTCTGTTCTATAAATGGTTTTTATATTAATGTAATGAATTGCTTAAACATTTCATCAGCTTTTAAATGGCACTTTGGTGAAATAGAAAGACTCATGAGATAATTTATTCCCCTAAGAGAGAGAAGGGATAAACAAGCCTTTTTAGTCTGTGATAGCAGAATGGTTTGGTGAATTTAAAGGCCTTAATTATTATGCTTTAAGCAATAACTTAATTTGCTTCAGTTAATCTTAGCTTTCAGGTGGAGTTCTTCTTTTTATTGTGTTGCTATTTTGGTGCTTGTCATTTTGCTATTGCACTTTTCCTCATTAAAAAGTATTTCTTGTTCATTTTTACATACACAGGGTCTGGCACAAATAATGTCCCTTTTTATTACAAAATCTTTTTTTACAAAATCATAAGTATGTAGTTCTATAACAACAATATCACACTCAAGCACACCATATGACATTTTAGGTCAAGTGTTCAAATTAAAACTATAAATTATTATACCCATATTATTACCCTACCAGCCACACTAAGCAAACCTTACTTCTGCCAGACTCAGTGCAGTCCCTGTGCTGATGTTGATACTGTGGGCTGCAGATGCACATTCACTTTTATCTTCAAGTTGGGTACAGTTTCCAACAAGTCCGGAGCATGAATAGTTTAAGGGAACCGATTTGTAGGTCTTTAAATACCCTATGTACTTTTTTTAATGTTCTGTCTGAGAATGTGCAGCAGGATCTGCTTTTTCACCTTCTCTTTCACAGTTGTCCTTCCACTATTGTAAAAGAAAGCCATATTGCACGCCCACCTTGGATCTTACAGAGGTCCCTGGATTTAAAAACCACCAGGTGCTAAACAAAGGGCAATTGAAAATATTGGTGTCTGTGTTAAGATAGTGAATGACTAAGTAAAACTATCTCAGGGAATAACTGGCTAATATTTTTTTTCAATTCAAGTAGTTTCTAATTTTTTGCTCTCAAAAAACTGAAAGAGCACCTAATTGAGTTGTTTGCTTATTCACTAATAGATTATTAAGTATTTTTTAATGGTAGATTACTGTTATTTTTATCACATAGCTCCAAAGATTTCAAAGAATTAAGAAATAATTGCTCTAACAAGACTTCTATTCTCATCTTCTCATTTAGTTAAGGAAGGCTTCTTACCACTTAAAGTTATAAAAACAAAAAGTAAGGATAGAATTGATGCTGAGCTCTATTTCATTCTGGCAATAAATAATAGTTACTGTATGAAAACACAAACTAATTGAAATAGAAAAATATTTATATATATTTTAAATATTTATATATTTTTTATTATTAAATACTCATATATTTAATAAAGGTTTTTCTTATATGTAAGAATTTTTAAGCCCTGGCTGGAATGGCTCAGTGGATTGAGCACTGGCCTGTGAACCAAAGGGTTGCCTGTTCGATTCCCAGTCAGAACACATGCCTGGGTTGCAGGCCAGGTCCCCAGTAGGGGGCGCTCAAGAGGCAACTATACATTGAGGTTTCTCTCCCTCTCTCTCTCCCCCTCTCTTTCTCCATCTGCTCCCCTGTCTCAAAATAAATAAATAAAATTTATAAAGAATTAAAGAAAGAATTTTTAAAATAAAAATTTGCAGTATATTTATATTTTAATTGATTGGGTGGTAATAATTATTGTAAAGAAAACTCACAACAGAAGAAATTGTTTTAACACATGGAGTCCTTTATTACAGAAAATAAAGGGAAATTTATTTTCAATTTATGAACAAGTTTTTGTTGAGGAAAGTGTAGAGTAGCCAATAAAAAGACTGTCAAACATAAAATGTATTACATTAAAAATAATTTGTATGGGAGGAATCACATTTCTTGATGTTAAAGCCATACTGTATAGCTTAATTAATCAAGATAATGTGGTACTGGCGAAGGATAGACACATAGATCAATGGAATAGAATAGGGAATCCAGATATAGAACCACAAAAATATGACTAATTAATTTTTAAAATATTTTATTTCTTTATTTTTAGAGAGAGGGGAAGGGAAGGAGAAAGAGAGGGAGAAAAACATCAATGTGTGGTTGCGTCTCACATGGCCCCCACTGGGGACCCGGCCTGCAACCCAGGCATATGCCCTGACTGAGAATCGAACTGCGACCTTTTGGTTCACAGCTCGCACTGAGCTACACCAGCCAGGGCAGTAATTAATTTTTTAAAAATATATTTTATTGATTATGCTATTACAGTTGTCCCATTTCTCCCCCATCATTCCCCTCCACCCTGCACACTCCCTCCCACCCACATTCCCCCCTTTAGTTCATGTCCATGTGTCATAAGTTCTTTAGCTTCTACATTTCCCACACTATTCTTGCCCTCCCCCTGTCTATTTTCTACCCACTATCTATGCTACTCATTCTCTGTACCTTTTCCCCCTCTCTCCTCCTCCCATGCCCTTGTTGCTAACCCTCCATATGATCTCCATTTCTGTGGTTCTGTTCCTGTTCTAGCTGTTTGCTTTTGTTTTAGGTGTGGTTCTTAATAGCTGTGAGTTTGCTGTCTTTTCACTGTCATATTTTTATCTTCTTTTTCTTAGATAAGTCCCTTTAACATTCCACATAATAAGGGCTTGGTGATGATGAACTCCTTGAACTTGACCTTATCTGAGAAGCGCTTTATCTGTCCTTCCGTTCTAAATAAGAGCTTTGCCGGATAGAGCAATTTTGGATGTAGGTCTCTGCTTTTCAAGATTTCAAGTACTTCTTTCCAGCCCCTTCTTGCCTGGAAGGTCTCTTTTGAGAAATCAGCTGACAGTCTGATGGGAATTCCTTTGTAGGTGACTGTCCCCTAATCCCTTGCTGCTTCTAGAATTCTCTGCTTCATTTTAATCTTGACTAATGTAATTACAATGTGCCTTGGTGTGTTCCTCCTTGGGTCCAACTTCTTTGGGACTCTCTGAGCTTCCTGGACGTCCTGGTAGTCTATTTCCTTAGCCAGATTGGGGAAGTTCTCCTTTATTATTTGTTCCAATAAGTTTTCCATTTGTTGCTCTTCTTCTTCCCCTTCTGGGACCCCTACAATTCGGATGTTGGGATGTTTAACGATGTCCCAGAGGTTCCTAAGCCTCTCCTCATTTTTTTGAATTCTTGTTTCTTCCTCGTTTTCTGTTTGGTTGTGTGTTTCTTCCTTCTGGTCCACTCCATTGATTCGAGTCCCGGTTTTCCTTCCATCTCTATCAGTTCCCCATGCATCTTCCTTCATTTCACATATTGTAGCCTGCATTTTTTCATCTAATTTGTGAGCAAAATCAACCAATTCTGTGAGCATTTTGATGACCAGTGCTTTGAACTGTGTATCTGATAGGTTGGCTATCTCTTCACGGCTTAGAGGAATTGGCTCTGGAGCTTTTATTTGCTCTCCAGTTTGAGCCATTTTTGGTGGGTTTTTTTTTTTTGTTTGTTTGTTTTGGTTTGGTTTTAGTCTGGTCGCAGCTATTATGTAGTGAGGGGTGGAGCCTTAGGTGTTCCTCAGGGCCGGGCAGCCCGGTTGTGACGCTGTATGTGGGGGCGGGGTCTGAGAGGGAGCAATGGCGCCTGCTCCACTCTCTCCTGGATTCAGTCCTTTCCGCCACTTCCCCTCTGCCTAGACCGTCTGCGCGCGTGAATGTGGGATCACCTGGTCAGCCAGCGCCTTGTGTGGCCTCCCTGGGTCTGCACAGTTGCCCCCCTGTGCCCGGGGTCCACCAGCTGCCGCCTGTGGGCCCGGGGCACGCCAGCCGCCGCCTGTGCACCTGGGAACTGCCAGCTGCTGCTGCTTGTGTTCCTGGGGCCGCACCTCCACTTTCTCCTGCCGCGACTCCGCCCCTCTTACCGGTCTGGATGAATGGTTGTTGGACTTCCGTACAGTTCGATTTTCTATCAGTTCTGGTTGTTTTCTTGTTTCTAAATATTTGTTGTCCTTAATTTTGGTTGTAAGAGGAGGCACAGTGTGTCCACCTATGCCTCCATCTTGGCCGGAAGTCTCAGTAATTAATTTTTGACAAAGACTCAGAAAGCAATTCAGATGGAGGTGGGATACCCTTTTTATTTAGTGGTGCTGAACAATTGTATATCTGTTGGCAAAAAAAGAAACTTGGCCTAAATCTTATACACTAAACTCAAGGTGGATCATAGACATAGAAACAAAACTATAAAACTTGTAGGAAAGAAAGAAAATCTTCAGTGCAAAAATATTTTGAAGTTGACACCAAAATCATGATTCCCAGAAGGAAAAATTGATAAATTTGATTTTATCAAAATTAAAATCTGCTCTATGAAAAACCTTTTAGAGGATGAAAAGACAAGTTACAGACCGGGAGAAAATATTTGCAAGTCACATGTCTGACAGAGGACTAGCATCTAGAATATATAAAGAACTCTCAAAACTCAATTGTAAAAAACCAAACAACCCAACTAGAAAATGGGAAAAAGATATGCACGGACATTTCACCAAAGAGGATATAATATGGCCGATAAGCACATGAAAAGATGTTCAGTCTCATTAGCCACTAGGGAAATGCAAATTAAAACCACAATGACATACCATCAGATTGGCTTAAATAAAAAAAAAAAAAAAAAAACAGTGACAACACCAAATGCTGGTGAGGACACAGAAAAACTGGATCATTCATTCATACGTTGCTGGTAGGAATGTAAAATGATAGAGCTGCTCTGGAAAACAGTTTGACAGTTTCTTAAAAAAAAAAAAAATCCCTTCACTTTCAGTAAGTAAGTAGGGGCATATGTTACCCCTATGAAAAAGATTCTTCTAATATTTTTTGTAGAACTTTGAATATGAAAGCAGTTTATATTTTTATTTGAGGAAAGGGCCCAGAAAGAATAACATGATGGAGATATAAATGGATGCTATCTATATTTACTAAAGAGAGCAACGTGTGAGTTTTCTCCCCTGTAACTATAAATCATTTGAAGAGGTAAATAGTAAATATTTGTTTAGATGGGATGCTCTCCATCCATGCTGCTGGGTATGGCTTAGATTCAAATACTGGGCTGCCTCCATAGGGAAGCTGTGAGGATTATAGCACTACCAGGAGACTTCTTTACCTGCTGGTGTTGGGAGAGATGGAAGTGGGGAGTATCCCTAGTTAATGTTTTGATTATGACTTTGTATGAAAAACTTGTAACATACTCATTAAGTATATAGTTATATAATATAAGCACGTATGTTTTTTGTGTATTAATAAAGAATAGCATTTAAGTTTTAATGACATTTTTGTTGAATGGTTCAGAAGTAAACTTTGAAATTCTCTATAAATGAAGGAGGATGGAATTATCCTCAGGTCAAGGTGTGATCTTTAACTCTCAAGTGGACTTTTGACACAAACTGACAGTTACTTTTTTTTTTAAGATCCAATTGCTTTATTAAGCAATTTTGTCAAAAATGAAGATCAGTGAGATTTTAAAAAAGATTTTATTTACTTATTTTTAGAAAGAGGGGAAGGGAGGGAGAAAGAGAGGGAGATAAACATCAATGTGTTTATTGCTGCACCCAGAAGTCATACTCTCAAGCTGGGGACCCAGCCTGCAGCCCTGACTAGGAATGGAACTGGTGACCTTTCCGTTCACAGGATGACATCCAATCCATAGAGCTACACCAGCCAGGGCCAGTGAGAACATTTTTGATTGTGCATAGCTGTCTGCATTTCTTTAAGTCTTGTTGTAGGGGTGTCCAACCTGCATCCTGTAGGCCACATGTACCCCACAATGGCTGTGAATGTGGACAAACACAAAATCGTAAATTTACTGAAAATGTCGTGAGATTTTTTTTTTTTAGAAAATCATACAGGACACTTTATTCTGAGGCAATGAAAAAATTATAAATTTTAAAACTAATATATCCCCTCTTCTTTTTTAAAAATATATTTGATTGATTATGCTATTACAGTTGTCCCATTTTTTTCTTCCTTTTATTTCCCTCCACCCTGCTCACCCCCTGCAACCATCATTTCCCCCACTTTAGTTCATGTCCATGGGTCATACATATAAGTTGTTTGGCTTCTCCATTCTCATACTATTCTTTACCTCCCCTGGTCTATTTCGTATCTGCCATTTATGCTTCTTATTCCCCCTACCTTTTCCTCCTTTCTCCTCCTTTTCCCTCCCTGTTGCTAACCCTCCATATGATCTCCATTTCTGTGAATCTGTTCCTGTTCTAGCTGTTTGCTTAGTTTGCTTTTGTTTGTTTGTTTCGGTTGTTGAGAGTTATGAGTTTGTTGTCATTTTATTGTTCATATTTTTTATCTTTTTCTTATATAAGTTCCTTTAACATTTCATATAATAAGGGCTTGGTGATGATGAACTCCTTTAACTTGACCTTATCTGAGAAGCACTTTATCTGCCCTTCCATTCTAAATGATAGCTCTGCTGGATAGAGCAATCTTGGATGTAGGTCCTTGCCTTTCATGATTTTGAATACTTCTTTCCAGCTGCTTCTTGCCTGTAAAGTCTCTTTTGAGAAATCAGCTGACAGTATTATGGGAACTCTTTTGTAGCTAACTATCTCCTTTTCTCTTGCTGCTTTTAAGTGCACCTACCTACGCCTCCATCTTGGCTGGAAGTCTGTAAGTTTTTTTTTTTTTTGATTATGTGTCACAATGTGTTTAATGTTTGGCCCAAGACAACTCTTCTTCTTCCAGTGTGGCCCAGAGACACCAAAAGTTTGGACATTCCTGCTAGAGAGTGTTATTTCTGAAAGTTATACTAACAAATATTGCTTATTTCATATGTATACTAATAAAGCTTTAATAAAGTTTGGTTGGTAGAAAAAATATAATCAATGAGACTGTTGATCATTGCTCAGTTTCTTACCTTTAGTCAGGTATTTCTCTAGTCAGGAAAGTATCACTTAGCAGATACTTTCCCAAGTTATAGATGTGGTACCTTAGGAAAGAGGCACTTTTTACTCATTCTAATTTCAAAATCCTAAACTTAAAAAGTAACTGTTGGGAGCACCCTTCTAGTTACTAGCAGACAGCTATGCACAGTCAAGGACCTTTTCACTGCCCTGGCTAGGTAGTTCACTTAGAGCATTGTCCTAATATGCCAAGGCTGTGGGTTTGCTCCCAGTCAGGGAACATGCAGGAATGCACCAATGAATTTATAAATAAGTGGAACAACAAACTGATGTTTCTCTCTCTTTTCCTCTCTCCCCCTTCCTCTACCTCTAAAGTCAATCAATAAATAAAAAACTTAAAAAGAAAAAAGAATTTTCTCACTGATTTTCATTTTTGACAAAATTGCTCGATCTGTTTCTTCCATTATGGCCTAAGACATTCACTCTGAATTATTTTCTCATTTGAGACCCATCTCTTGAGACCTTTAATTAATTTCCGATTTAGCCAGTTATTAAAGCTGTCAAACATTTTTATTGTAGGCCTATGCCTGGCGTGGGCTTTCTGTCTTTACTTGTTAGTATCCAGTGTTCACCCTTTAACAGTCTAGTCCCTCTATGAGTCTTTACAAAAATGGTTGGGGGAAAAGTGTTCTGTTCATATATAGCCTTCTAATGTGATTAGGCAAAAGCCCAAGAAAGTCGTCATCACCTCATGCTGTAAAGCCCTGGCGTGATGGTGCAGCAGTGTGAAATGGTGGTTAAGACGATGAGCTTAGAGTCGGACATGCCAGGATCAGATCCTGGCTCTACCTACATCTTCTTACTTGTAAAGTCATGAAAACAGTAAAAATATTTAGTTCATGGAATTATGAGGATTAGATGAAATAATGTATATAGTGTACTTTGCTCATAATAACAACAGTGGTAAGGGGAGAGGGATACAAATCATTTTTTTCCTAATGCCCTTTTAATTTTTTTAAATCAGAAAAGAGCAAGTTTCTACTGTTAGACTGTTAGTAGATCTCTAATTCTGTGAAACTGTGAATTTGGTAAAGATCAATCTGCCATTAGTTTAAAATCAGTTTTATTAGCCTTTAAAGTACACTTTGCTGTTTATTTAAGGCAGGCTGATATTTTTATGTGAAAGGACTGAATGTTAATATTAGATAGTAGGAAAAAGTACTGCTTCTGAACTTTTTATTGAAGTATAAAATGCATAGAGAAAAGTATGTGTATGATGAAAAATAGAACGTATTAATACTTGAGAAGGAAAATAACTGCCAAGAAGGACTCCTGTGGTTAGCAGGGCCCAAATTCACAACCAGAGTCTAACAGCCATTGCTTACAGGGGCCTCTTGTGCACACTGCATATCAGGGAAAAGGCGCAGACTGAGCTGCCAAGCCTCCTGCACTGCATGTCTGCCGGATCCTTATGAAGCAGCTCTGGTAATATATCTATACCAAAGGAACTGAGACGTCTCCATCCCGTAAGAGCTGTGAAGCTATACCTTCATTCGCATCTTTACCCACCAGTCAGAGCAGCTCCATCAAGACTAATCAGAACATGAGGTTCTGACCAATATGGATAGAAGAATTAGGACAAATCAAACTACAAACTTGGAGTTCTCATTTATACTAAAGTGGCCCAGTTGGTGGCCAGGGCACAAACTTCCCCTACATAAGCCAGCCTCCCCTTTGATGGAGTGCATTTTTGGTTTCCTGTAGAGGCTGCATTACCCTGGTTTTCAAACTGTTTTTTCTTGAGTAAAGTTTCTCCTTTTACTGCACCCCAGATTGGGGACACTAGTTGGTATTGATCGGATTAGTGGCAGCAACCTTTTGCTGACAGCTTTTCCAGCATTCTGGAAGCCCCCTTCATGTTCTCTTCCTATCAGTATAATGGTTACCTGCAATGGTATACTACCTATACTGACTTCTAATGGAATACACTAGTTTTGTCTGTTTTTTTTTTTTTTTTTTTTTTTTAATGAATGGATTCATATCTTTTGGGTCTGGCTTCTTTTGCTTAGATTATGTTTATGAGAATCATCCATATTGACACGTGTAGTTATATGTATTTATTCTCATTTCTGTATAGTATTCTTTTTTTATTAATGTTCAAATACAGTTGTTTCCATTTTCCCACCACCATTTTCCCCTGCCCCACCCACCCCCACCATCAATCCTACCCCCCTTTGGCTTTGTCCATGGGTCCTTTATACATGTTCACTAATGACTTTCCCTTCTTTCCCCCATTATTTCCCTCTCTCCTCTCCTCTGGTTACTGTCAGTTTGTTCTTAATTTCAATGTCTCTGGTTATATTTTGCTTGCTTGTTTGTTTTGTTAATTCAGTTCCACTTATAGGCGAGATCATACAGTATTTGTCTTTCACTGCCTGGCTTACTTCACGTAGCATAATGCTCTCCAGTTCCACCTATGCTGTTGCGAAGGGTAGGAGCTCCTTTCTTTCTGCTGCATAGAATTCCATTGTGTAAATGTGCCACAGGTTTTTTTATCCATTCATTTACTGATGGGCACCTGGGCTGCTTCCAGCACTTGGCTGTTGTAAATTGTGCTGCTATGAACGTTGGAGTGCATAGGTTCTTTTGAATTAGAGTTTCAGGATTCTTAGTGTATAATCCCAGCAGTGGAATCACAGGGTCATTTTTAGTTTTTTGAGGAAATTCCATACTGTTTTCCACAGCAGCTACACCAGTCTGCAGTCTCACTAACAATGTACTAGGGTTCCCTTTTCTCCACAGCCTTGCCAGCACTTGTTGTTTGTTGATCTATGATAGCCATTTTGGTCCGTGTGAAGTGGTACCTCATTGTGCTTTTAATTTGCATCTCTCTGATGGCTAGTGCTACTAAGCATCCTTTATATGTCTCTGGGCCCTTGGTCTGTCCTCCTTGGAGAAGTGTCTGTTTGGGTCCTTTGTCCATTTTTTAATTGGGTTGTTTGTCTTCCTGATGTGGAGTCATGTGAGTTTTTTATATATTTTGGAGATCAAACCCTTTTCTGAGATATCATTGGGAAATATATTTTCCCATATTGTTGGTTCCCTTTTCATGTTCCTAATGTTTTCTTTAGCTGTGCAGAAGCTTTTTATTTTGATGAAGTCCCATTTTTTAATTCTTTCCTTTATGTCCCTTGCTCTAGGGGACATATTGGTGAAAATATTGCTGTGTGGAATATCTGAGATTTTCCTACCTGTGTTCTTCTCTAGGACTCTTATGGTATCACAACTTATATTTAAGTCTTTATTCATCTTGAGTTTATTTTTGTGTATGGTGTAAGTTGGTGGTCAGGTTTCATTTTTTTGCATATAGTTATCCAGATGTCCCAACACCATTTGTTGAAGAGGCTATTTTTACTCCCTTTTATGCTCCTGTTTACTTTGTCAAATATTAATTGACCATAGAGACATGGCTTATTTCTGGGCTCTCTATTCTGTTCCATTGATCTATGTGTCTGTTCTTATGCCAGTACCAGACTGTTTTGATTACTGTGGCCTTGCAATATGGTTTGATGCCGGGCATGGTGATCCTTCCTACTTTGTTCTTCTTTCACAAAATTGCTGTGGCTATTTGGGGTCATTTATGGTTCCATATAAATTTTTGAAATATTTGTTCTATATCTGTAAAATATGTCATTGGTGTTTTAATAGGGATTGCATTGAATCTATAAATTGCTTTGGGTAGTATGGACATTTTGATGATGTTAATTCTTCAAATCAGTCTCTATAGTATTCTATTGTGTGAGCATACCCCAACTTGTTCATCTGTTCTGTTAATGGGTGTTTGGGTTACTTCCAGCTTTCATCTATTATGTATATTCAAGCTATGGACATTCTAGTACCTGTTTTTTTGTGAACATATATAGGCATTTGTGTTGGACTGGAATTTCTGGGTCATAGATATGTCTAATATTCAGTTTTATAAACAATTACAGTCAGTTTTCCAAAAAATTGTACCAGTTTATACCGCTCACAATCTATGAGAATTCTAGTTGCTCCATATTCTCACTGACACTTGGCATTGTATATCTTTTTCATTTTAGATGTCCTGATAGTTATAGAATGATATCACATTGTAGTTTTAATTTGCATTTCCCTGATGACTAATGAAACTAGACATCTTTTCAGGCTTATTGGCCATTTGCATAGCCTCTTTTGGGAAGTCACAAAGTTCCAGTCTTTTGTTAACATTTCTATTGGGTGTTCTGTTTTCTTACTGATTATCCTCCATATGATCAATTTAATCTCTGTATGTCATTTTTCAGATACAATATTGTTATATCTTCTTCTACTTTGACAGATTATCATCTTTATTAATCTTTCTTGATGAACAGAAACTCTTAATGTAATTAGATTTATCAATTTTTTCTATATTGTCAGAGTTTTTATGTCCAGTATAAGAGGATACAAATATTTAAGATACTCAGAGGTCAATGATGAAGATATTTTATGTTTTTCCCTGAAAGCTTTATTGCCTTATCTTTCACATTTAGAATTGTAGCCCACTAGAAACTGATTTTTGTATATGCTATAATTAGAGGTTAAGATTCTTTTTTTCCCAATTGGATAGTCAAAATTGGATGTTGAGATTTTTTTGAGAAGCAACATGAATACTTTGGTAATAGTTGGGTCATTCACTGCTAGAATGAGTTCTAATCCTAACCCAAAGGAGACTGAAAGAGCATTTTAAGATCATTTTCTCTTTCCTGGTTCATTTGGTTTCCAGCACAATAAAGCAGGTTGGAATTTCTTTTGAGATCCACATAGGCTGAAAATCGTGTCTGCTAGAATTAGGGAGAGGTGTGACATGCAGTAACTGCACAGTAATACTTGTAAATTATTCATGATGGGTTAGTTACCAGTAAATGTTCTATGAGGAAGTTGGAGTGATTGGAGAAGGATGTAGAACTAACGATATCTAGTTTTGAACTTTATATGAAAGGTTTTAAAAAATAAGCTTAATAATATTGCCTTATATTTATAGAAAAGTTTACATTAGCACTTTTATTTACATTATTTCATTTTGATCCTTATGGTAACTAGCATTGCATGGTTTTCAATACAGATACTTTTCCAGTTTAACAGAGGAAAAAAACTCAGATCAGTTAATTAGCTTTATAAATAATTTGACAAAACAGATAACCTAGTAGTCATATTTCTCTGATCCAGTCATCTTTACAAGATTGCTGTAGGCAAATTGAACCAGAGATACAGGCAGCCCCAAAATATGATTTATTTTTTCAAAGGGATATAAAGCTTCAGTGTTTAATCAAAACTAAATATTTTACGTCTGACGAATGAGCTGGAGCTTGGAGGGGTTTTGGCTCATAGTGTTTGATAATACCACATTTTCCTATTGTCTTTTTATTGTACAACCATCAATTGGATTAGCTCTTTATGATGCCTTAATCTCTTTCTCTGGCACTCTACAAATGAACTTTGTGTTTGATGTCTGTTAGCAAATGGATATAGAACCTAAATACAGTTACGTAATAAAGTGGACATAAGAACTGTTAGGAATTTAATTCCAGAAATGTAACTCAGAGGTCATCAGGTTTGTATTATCCTACTTAGTTGTAAGCTCCTAGTGGTTGGTGGGTGAGGGGACTGTATGTATAGTTTTCCCTAGAGGAGTCTTCAGTGAATTGCATATGATGAACATCTGTAGTATGCATGAATTAATAATTATCTCCAGTAGAAAAGTGAAGGTTAAAGTTGTTTCTACTAATGGTAGATTTTTTTATTAAAAAGCTCTAAATGACCTGTTCATTAAAAGGCTCAAAGTTAACTCATCTGGGATTATATATAACAGTATTAAATAAGGTAATAGATCAAGGTTCTTGATACCTGCCAGACATGTATGGTACTTACTATGGTAGTTCTTTCAGAACTAGACTGAAACAGCTCTGAGCTGCTTCTATGTTCTCCTTCACCGGTTCCCCCTGCAGAAAAACTAGACTTGGGTTTTTAAAAAACTACTACTATTTAGTTAAATGAGTGCAGAAAGACATGATCTAAATCACCATCATTTCAACTCTGTATGACAATTTTCTGACAATAGTGTTCTGACTCCAGTACCAAATCTACTGCTTTTTTAAAAAAATAGTAAAGATGATATTATCTGTGTTTTAGCTTGTTTAGTTAATCCAGTATGGAATGGTGTATTTATATTTTCGCTCTATTATTTGAATAAGTTATAAGATGGTAAGATAATTTCCTCCAATTATCTAGAATTGTACTATAAACAGTGGAATTAGATTTAGCAATCCTGATCCAATCTGTTTTTTTCCCAGGTTTTATTTATTTATTTTAGAGAGAGGGTAAGGGAGGGAAAAAGAAATGGAGAGAAATATCAATCGGTTGCCCATGGTATGCTCCCTACCTGGGACCTGGCCTGGCCTGCAACCCAGGCATGTGCCCTGATCAGGAATCGAACTGGCAAACCTTTTGGTTTGCTGGGCAATGCCCAGCCCACTGAGCCACATCAATCAGGGCCAACCTGCTTGTTTTATAGGTAAGGAGGAAACAGGCTCAAGTCACAGCTAGTCAGTAACAGAGCTAATATTGAATTCCTGGTCTTACAATCCTGACTCCGGTGCCCTGCCACTTGTAAATATATTAGGCCATAAGTTTTTAAAGAATCTTACCAAGTTTAAAGATTGGAGTTTCCTAATTTTGTTTTAATAGTTTTTAATCCAGTTCTAATCTCATTTTACTTTGATGACTCTGGAACTTAAAATAAACCGTCCTGCCCTGGCTAGGTAGGTCAGTTGGTTAAGACATCACCCTGATGTCCCAAGGTTGTGGGTTTGATCCCTGGTCAAGGCATATGTAAGAATCAGCCAATGAATGCATTGATAAATGTAATGACAAATCAATGTCTCTCTTTCTCTCTCTTTTTTCCCTTTGTTTCTCTTTCTAAAATCAATAAAAAAAAATACAAAGTCCCTTTAAAAACTGTTATGTACAAATTTACAAAATAAAAGTATGTTGCCATTTCTAGCAAATGGACTGAGAAAAAGCCTATCTATGACTTTCAAGTTTTTGATAAGGCTTATTATATAAAAAAAGTTTAAGATACAAGCAATGTAGTGTTTTTGATATTATTTAGGCAGGAAGTACTGCTCAATAGGGAAGTTGAAAGATTATTGAATTGGGAGCCTTGAGACCTGTGTTTTGTACTGTCACCAACTAGTGGTGTGATTTCACATGAAGGCCTACCCTTTTGGGACTTTGGTTTGCTTGCCTGTAGAATAAGGAAATAGGGTCAGAATTGCACTGTCTCTTCAGTAATTACTATCATTATACAATGGGAGAAGTTAGGCAGAGCAAGTTTGTTGTCAGAAGCCTTTGGTCATGAAAATGATCTGTACCTAATATTCTTTATCTTGACACTACTGAGTAACCACAGACCAGCCAGACAGTGATCAATCTCCATCTGCAGAACAGCCACTATTGTCCATGTATAGAAGTCTGGAGAAGGGCCAGATTTTATTTTTGCCAGAAACACTCTTGGCAAATATGTATCCCTAGAGATGTCTGTTTAATTTTGTGGTACAGTGCATGGTTTACTGAAAAAGAAAAAGAATGCTGGGTTATTTCATACTAAATGCTCTCAGAGAGAGCTCATGTTCATTTGTTTCCATATTCTCCATGTTTCAAGATGTTTTGAGGGTGGAGGTGAGCCAAAATGAAATGAAAAGAGGAAGGTGAGGAACCTTCCCTAGTATATGCTGACTCTGGAAATGAATTTGAACTGTGTGAGTTATATGTGTGTTTACATGTATCGAAACTTCTGATATATAGTATTAAATATCTTGCCATAGATGTTGTTTTAGATTTTTGTGCTGTATATTTGTTTAGAAATCTTAAAACTTCTTAATTCAATTCTCAATCCTACATCCAAAGCCCTCCACGTGTGGTCCTTTCTTCTCCACCCAGCCAAAGTAATTCAACGAGTATTGTTTTCAGCATCTATGTGCAAGACACTGTGCAAAGTTAAAAAAAAATCCAAAAAATAAATAAGATCCAGCTTCTTGCAGATGTATAATATCAGTGTTAATTTTAACTTGTCCAGAATTATTTTCCCATTTAGAAACTTTTCTACCTCATTCCATTCAACTAAAACTGTTCTTGCTCAGGTTATCAGTGATCTCATTGCCACATTCATCAGGCAGTTTTCAACCTTAATTGTACTTTCTTATGGCATTGAGTACTGTTGACCATGCCTGCTTTCCATTTTGTTGATCTTCATTTTAGATCATTGTCTATTTTATTAGTTTCTGTCTTTATTATTCCTTTCCTTCTACTTCCTTGGTTTTTACCCCATTTTGTGTATCTGTTTTGCTGTTCTTTTATAACTTCTTGGATGTTGTTAGCTCTTTGATTTCTAAAAAATAGACTTCATTTTTAGAGCAGTTTTAGATTCACAAGAAAGTTGATCAGAAAGTACAGAGAGTTCCCGTATACCCTGTACACATACAGTCTCACCTGCTGTCAACATCCTGTACCACCATGGTCTATTTGTTACAGCTGATGAACCTACACTGACACGTCACATCACCCAAAGTCCAGTTTACATTAGGGTTTGTTCTTGGTATTGTACATTCTATAGGTTTTGACAACTGTATAGTGATATATATCCACCATTATAGTATCGTATAAAGTAGTTTTACTGCCCTAAAAATCCTGTGCTCCACCTATTCATTCCCCCACCCCCAGCCCTTGGCACCCACTGTTTTTACTCTCTCCATTGTCTTGCGTTTTTCCAGAGTGTCATATAGTTGAAATGGAACGTAGCCTTTTCAGATTAGCTTCTTTCACTTAATATTTATTTAAGTTTTCTCCATGGCTTTTCATCGCTCAGTAGCAAATTTCTTTTTAAGACTGAATAGTATTCCATTGTCTGGATATATCGCCATTTATCTGTTCACCTACTGAAGGATATTTCGTTTGCTTTCAGGTTTTGGCAACTGTGAATAAAGTTACTATAAACATCCATGTGCAGGTTTTTGTGTGGACATAAATTTTCAGTTCATTTGGGTAAATACTAAGGAACATGATTGTGGGATTGTATAATAAGGGTATGTTTCATTTGTAAGAAACTACCAAACTTTTCCAAAGTATCTATACAATTTTGCATTCCTACCAGCATTATGAGAGTTCTTGTTGCTCCATTTCTTCACCAGTATTTGGTATTGCCAGGGTTCAGAATTTTAGCCATTCTAATAAGTGCATAGTGGTATCTCATTCTGATTTGCTGTTCTCTAATGCCATATGATGTGGAGCATCTTATCATATGCTTGTTTGCCATTTATATATCTTTTTTGGTGAGGTGTCTTCAGATCTTTTAACTCAGTAATTTATAAACTCTTTTCTGACCTATGCCTGTAAGGCTATAGATTTCCCTGTTAATGCTTTACTTGCTTATCTGTTTGTATGATTTAACCCCTTTGAATTTTGTTAAGACTCTCTTTATATCTCAGCCTTAAAAAAAAAAAAAAGAAAGTTTCATGTGTTCTTGAAAATAACGTGTGTTTAGCAGTGTTGAGTGAAATGTTCTATACTAGGTAAAGTTTCTTAAACATGTTACTGTGATATTCAGATCTTTTCCAGTTTTACTGATGTTTTGGTCTACTTATTCTATCAATTATTGAGAGTGGTGTTAAAACCTCCCGCAATTATTGTGGATCTGTCTCTTTCTCCTGTAGTCCTGTCATTTTTGCTTTATGTATCTTGAGGTTATATAATTAGGAGCACATTAATCCAAAAATGCTGTTTATTCATGATAGTTTCACATTTTATCGTTAGGAGGTATCCCTTTAAGTCTGTTTTGGCTGGTACTAATATAGCTCTTTTATCAGGTGTAGTACCAGCTGTAGCTATGCCAGGTTTCTTTCAGTCTGTGTTTGCTTAGTATAATTTTTTTCCATTTTTTTACTTTCGACCTTTTTGTATTCTTCAATACATGCAATTCTTAATGAATAGCACATTTTTATATTTTGTTTTTATCTAGTTTAAAAATATTTGTTTTTTAACAGGCTGTTAATCTTTGTTTTTTAACAAGGTCATTTTGTTCATTTATATTTCATGTTGTTATTAATTTGTTTGGGTTTAAATTTATGATCTTGTTTTGTCTCTGTTAGCTTATATGATTCTACTCTCCTGGTTCTCTTCTGGCCTGTCTAAGTATTTCTTAGTTTGTGTGTGTGTGTGTGAGTGCCACTTTCTGTTCACCAGTTGTATGCTCATGGTTCCCAGGAGTCATTATTTATCTTTTATTTTTCTTACTCTATTTACTTACCCTAGGTGACTTTATTCATATTCATAGTTTCAACTACTACTTATTTGTTGAGCTTCAAGCTATATAGTTAACTGCTTCCTGGACTTTACCACTTGCAAAGCCTATCACTATTCTAGATTCATCATAACCAAAACCATATTTGCTTTCCTTTACTGTAAAACTGATCTACTTCCTGTGTTTTCTGGATTGGTATATCACTACCATTCTTTTTCACAATATATCCTGTTCTGTGTGGATTTCACAATATATCCCTACATATCCATTCTCCAGATCTTGGAGCCATCTCCTTTCTGTTCCCAAAGCCACTGCCTTATCTTTTGGTCTTCATAATTTGCCTAGTTCATTACAAAAGTCTTCTAAATCGTCTTGTTACATTCATTCTTATATCACTACATATTACTCTCCATTGCTTTCAGAATGATCTTGAAGTGTTTTAAGCAGAAAAATGACATTAGATATGCGTTTTGGAAATATAACACTGAAAACTTCTAAATATGGCAGAATTACTAAAGAAGTCTAATGGCTGTGTACTTTCTTCTCTAATAGATTTTCTAGAGCAATGAGTTTCAAATTTTTCTATCCATAATATGTAGTAAGAAATATGTTTTTCAGACCATTATCCAACACACACACACACACACACACACACACACACACACAAAACAAAAGTTTCAGTAGCACTACTTACCTTTTCTACTTTATTTTTACTGCCTTGTGATATTCTCTAGTCTAGGTGATTTCATTTTTTAAAATGTTCATTTTGGTATACTAAGTTGTTTTCATCACCTCTAGTTTGAAAAACTCTGCTCAAGAATGTCTCTTTTAGCTGCTCCTAGACAAAGGAGCAGAGGCATTCCAATAGAGAAAGGGTAACCATTTTTCAACAAATGGTTGTAGAACAACTGGAATACATGTGAAAAAAGTAAATTTATTTATTTTAATTTTTAAATTTTATTTTTTTATTTTTAGAGAGAAGGGGGCAGGAGAGAGAAACATCGATTTGTTGTACCACTTACGTATGTATTCACTGGTACGTGCCCTGACCAGGGATCGAACGCACAATCTTGGTGCATCTGGATGATGCTCCAACTGAGCTACCTGACCGGGGTCCAAAAAAGTAAATTTAGACACTGACTTTCTATCTGCCACAAAAACGAGCTCAAAATGGATCATAGACCTAAGTGTAAAATACAAAGTGATAAAAATTCTAGAAAATAACATAGGAGAAAGTCTAGGTGACTTGGGCTTGGCAGTGAGTTTTTATTTTTTGAAGAAAATTACTTTATTGTAATTGATTCACTAACAGTAACATCACAAAAACTGGTTTAAGGAGGCCACACAAACATTTGCCCAGCCCCAAACTCAATACCATCTCAGTGAACTTCTATACAGTAAGAACACCCTCTTCCATTGCATTTCTGAGACAAAGTAATGACAGGGGAGAGGTTTTTATCTAGTAAAAAAATCACTAGACCTGTAAAGAAAAAAGACTATACTCAAGAAAAAATAAATCAATTAAGAAAAAACCATCTCCAGGAAGATCCATATGTTCAGACTTTAAAAAAGTCATTATAAATATGCTTAAGGACTAGAAAGGAAAATATGCATGTATTGATCAAACTAATGAGAAATCTCAGCAGAGAAAGAGAAACTATTTTTTTAAGGATTTTATTTATTTTTGACATGAAAACTAGACAGAACCTGAGAGACTTCTTCAACAGTAGCAGGCAGTCTAACGTACATGTAATTGGAGTCTCTAAAGGAAAGGAAAGAGGTAATAAGCCAAAAATATTGAGAAATAAGAGTATATTTGGCAAAACCATGAACTTACAGGTCCAGGAAACACAACAAACCTCAAGAAGAATAAATTACAAAGATAACGACATCAGGAACATTTTAGTCAAACTACTAAAATCTTACTGCACCCAGAGAAAAAGGACACTTTACACACAAGGAACCAACAAAATTGCAGCTGATTTTTGGCAGACCTGTATATAAGAAATGCTAAAAGAAGTTTTTCAGGCTCACAGAAAATGATACTAGAGGGTAACTTATATTTTCAGAACTGAATGAAAGTCAATAGAAATGGTAAAAATGTGCACAACTATAAAAGACTATATATTATTTATTTTATTCTCTTAATTTCCTTAAAATAAATAGTAGTGGTTAAAGCAAACATTATAGCACTATATTTTGGAGTTTACACCAATACCATGAGTGATTGGGATAAATAGAACTGTGCTTTTATAAGATGATAATGTTTAATGGTTAGTGGTACAATATTAACACTATGTAGTGTTAAGTTAAAAGTACATATTTAATCTCTAAAGCAACCAGTAAAAGAAAATGCAGAGTTACAACTAAAAAGTCATTGGGACCACAATGAGATACCAGTTTATACCCCACTAGGATGGCTATAATAGAAAAGGTGGGCAGTAACATGTATTGGTCAGGATGTAGAGAAATAAGAACTCACATACATTGCTGGTGGGAATCTAAAATGGTGTAGCTATTTTGGAAAAAAATTTGGTAGTTCTTCAACAAGTGTAACATACAGCTACACATGACCCAGCAGTTCTGCTCTTAAGTACAGTATATATCTACAGGAAATGAAAATATACAGCCATACAAAAAGATATGCACAAGAGTGTTTATGACAGCATTACTTATAATATCAAAAACTAGAAACAACTCATGTCCATCAGCTGATTAATGGAAAAATAAAATGTGGTGTATGCATACAGTGAAATATTGTTCAGCAAAAAAGAAAAACAAAGTACCAACACATGCTACAATAGGGATAAACTTTGAATTAAAACATTACACCAAGTGAAATAAGCCAGTGAGAAAAGTCCATATATTGTATGATTCCACTTGTACAAAGTGTCCAAAATAGGCAAATCTATATAGAGAAGAAGTTGATTATTTGCCTAGGGTTGGGTGGATGAATGGAACTGGGGAAGGATACCTAATGGGTATGAGGTTTCTTTTAAGGGGATGAAAATGTTCTAAAATTAGCTTTTGATGGTTGTACAACTCCATGAATATATATATGTATATTTGAAAAACATTGAATTGTTTTTTTCAAACAATTCACTTTAACTGGGTAAAATGTGTGGTATGCGAATTGTATTTTTTTTTAATTTTTATTTTAATTGTTGATCTTGTACAGTTTTCTGTCTTTTATTCTCACCCGAACCCACCACCCTAGCCCTCCCCCCCTCCCTCCCATTTCCACCCCCCCATAGTTTTTGTCCATGTGTCCTTTATACTTGTTCCTTCCCCTTTTCCCTTGAAATTCCCTCCCCTCTAAAGCTGTTTTTAAAAAGTCAGTGGGGAAATAAAAATGAAATACTAAAAACTCTTTTTTCAGTTATTAACCCCAAAGGAGGGACAAGGAAACAAACAGATGACACAAATAGAAAACAGAAAGCAAAATGGCAAATCAAAATCCAGGCAAATCTAATGTAAATGTTAGACTGACCACTGCAACTATAAGGCATACATTGTCAAACAGGATGAAAAGCATGGCCAGATTTTAAGTTGTCTACAGGCATGTACTTTTAAAACAAAGACATTAAGGTTGAAAGTAAAAGAATGGAAAACGATGAAAAGATATACCATGTTAAGACTGATATTTTAATAATGAACAAAATATACTTAAAAACCAGGAGTGTTACCAGAAATTAATTGGGACATTTTATAATGATGAAAACTCAGTATATGAAAAGACATAATTACAAATGTGTATGTGCCTAAAATATAGCTTCAAAATACTTGACATATAAGACAAAATTCAAGGAAAAAAGGACTCATCCACAATCATAGTTGGAGATTTTCACATCCATTTCAGAGTAATTAACAGAAAAAGTAGGTCAGAAATCTACAGATATAGATCTGAACCACCTTGACATAATTAATATTTATAGAACCCAACAGTTATAGAATATAGAATTTTTTCAGGTGCTCTGGAACTTTTACGAAGATATACAGGGCCATGAAACATATCTTAACAAATTTCAAAAGAGTGAAATCAAACAGACATGATCTCCGATCACAATTAATTTAAATTAGAATCAGTAACAAAAAGATATTTGGAAAATTCCCAGAGATTTAGCAATTAAACCATATATTTCTGAATAACCCATGGATCAAAAGAAAATCACAAGGGAAATTGGAAAGTATTTTCAAGTGAATGATAATGAAAAATAAATAAACATGTCAGCATTTGCGAGATACAGTGAAAATTTTGCTTAGAGGGAAGTTTATAACTTTGTTTATATTAGAAAGGAAGAAGAGTTAAAATTTATTGTGTAAGTTTCCTAAAGCTAGAAAAATACAAACAAGGTAAATCCAAGAAGGAAGTAAGTAGCATACATCAGTTAAATAGAAAATAGCAGAGACAATGAACAAAACCAGAATGGGTTGTTTCAGAAGTTCAATAAAATTGTAAAACCTCTAGAAAAACACATGTTATAAATATTGGAAACAGAAGAGGGAGCATCATTATAGATCCATAAACTTTTAAAGGAATAAGGGGATTCTAAGAACAACTTACACCAATAAAATTGACACCTTAGTGAAATAGAAAAATTCTTGGAAAAATACAACTTGCCAAAACTCACACAGAATGAAATTAAAAATTTGCATAGTTTTGTGTGTGTCAAAGAAACTGAATTTATAATTTAAAAAATTCCCATAAAGAAAGCCGAGGGCCCACAGATTATCATTGGTAATTACAAAAGAACTATAACAGTTTTATAAATGCTTTCAGAATATAAAGGAAGAAACACTTCCCAACTAATTTTATGAGGCTAGGATAATTCTGATACCAAAACACAGTCAAAACATTACAAAAAATTAAAATTAAAAACATTTATTGTGAACATAGGCATAAAGCTCTTTGTTTCCCTCTTTTATTGATTCTGGAAAGGGAGGGAGGAAAAAGAGGAGCGAAACATCAATGCTGGAGGGAAGCATCCATCGATTGCCTCTTGCACACGCCCCGACTGGGGACCACACCTGCAACCCAGTCATGTGCTCTGACCAGGAATCAAATCTGCAACTTTTTGGTTTGTGAGACAATGTCCAGCCATCTGAGCCATGCTGGCTATAGCAGGCATAAAGCTCTTTAGAAAAATATTAGCAAATTGAACCAGCAATATACTATAAAAGGATTAATACAGCATGATTAAGTGGGTTTTATCCCAGAAATGTAAGATTGGTTTTGTATTTGAAAATAAATAAATATAATCTGTCATATTAACAGAATAAGGAAAACATGATTATCTCAATAGATGCAGAAAAATAATTTGAGAAAATTCAGCATCCATAATTGATGTATGGATCCTGAAATTGGAAAGGTACTTCCTCAATGTAATGAAAGGCATTTACAAAATACCTGTAGCTAACATCATTTTAATAGTAAACCATTGCTTTTAAGACCAGCAACAAGGCAAAGATGCTCAGTCTCACCACTTCTACTCAACATTTGCCTGAACGTCCTTGCCAATGTAGTAAGGTAAGGAACAGTCAAAGGAATAAAGGTTGTAAAGGAAGAAGTAAAAATTGTTCCTATATGCAGATTATTTGTGTAGAAAATTCTAAGGAATCAACAAAAATTTATTATAGTCAGTAATTGAATTTAGTTTGTCAAAGTCTTAAATACAAGACCAATAAAAATATTAATTGTATGTTTACATGAGATTTAAAAACCAATTATATTTCAGTAGCATCAACAAAAAACTACTTAAGAATAAATTTACTTGCACAGACAGCTCTCTGCACTGAGAAGTACAGATTACCACTGAGAAAAACTAGATGTAAATACATAGAGGTATATAATGTTTATGGATTAGAATCTTCTATTTTGTTAACACACAACTTCTTCCAGATTAATCTATTGTTGCAATGCAGTGCCAATCATAATCCCAGCCAATTGTCTTGTAAAAAAAAACAGATCAGCTCCTCCTTTTCCTGGGAACTAATCATCTCAGCATCAGGCTGCCATATCTTTGAACTGTGTATGTGAGCATCTGTGCTCTATCTGTTTATTTTGTGCATCTGTTGGCAAGATGTCTCCTAAGGTAATGAATTGTTTCTTCGCTTTATGCCATTTTGTCTTACAAAGGGTTTCATAGGAATGCTCTACTTTTGGATAGCTGGGGAAACCTGTATATTATGAAAGACCTGAAAGACTTCCTGAAGGACTACCATTAAGCAGACGGCCATCACAAGTTCTTAGCAGAATTCTCATCTTAGCAAACCACACTGATGGGACTGATCAAACTGATGAATCTGCAAGAATGGGAATGTGTTATGTGTGGCATCTGGGGATTAAATTTAAAAGCAAATAATTTTCTCATGAGGTGTTATTCCCCTAGGATAAAACTGGGTAACTGGGCACAAACAACTAATTTGGAAAATCCTGTTTCTCAGGCACAAGATTTAGAAGTTCAGTTAGATAAGATTACAATTCAATGTTTTTTTAAAAAAAGGAAAGAATAACTTCTCAAAAAAAAAAAAAGACTGAAAGGAAATACTAATTAAATAACTTAAATGTTTTCTATGGGTCTATATGATTTTTTTATCCTCACCTGAAGGAAGACATGCTTATTGATTTTAGAGATAAGGGAAAGGAGAGAGAGAGGGAGAGAAACATCAGTGTGAAAGAAAAACATCACTTGGTTGCCTCTTGTACATGTTTCAATCAGGGAATGAGCTCACAACCAAGGCAATGTGCCCTGACCAGGAATTGACCCCATGACCTTTTGGTTTATGGCATGGTGCTCCAACTAACAGCCACACTGCCCAGGGCTACAGTATATGATTTTTTAATTCTCACTTTCTTATATTCTTCATCTTTTGAAATGAGCGTGTATTGTTTTCAATAGAAAAACTGAAGAAAAAGGGATGGAAATGCTATTACTAAGCAAAAAAGGCATATGAAAGAGTGGAACAAGAGCAAGCCGAAAAAGAGTGAAATGAGAGAATACAAATATTACTGAAGTATATTATTAGCTGAAACAATGTAAAAGAGAACATTTAAAGCATTAACCCTTTTATTTTCAAAATTCTTAAATTTTAAAAGCAGACCATAAGACAAATGTGAGGTCTTAATACCCTTATGTAGTGTCCTCCAACTGGAGGTAAACAATAAGACCACATTCTGATGACCTTCAAATGTGCTGGACTACCAGGTGACTGGAGAGGTAAGGGGCTGAGGAAAGAACTGGTCTCCTGTCTTGTACCTCCTGTAGATGATTTGCTTGCACTTTTTAGTAACTACCCTGGTTCCATACTTCAAAGTCGAGACTAGATTGAACTTTTAGTCACATCCGCAACTAATGGGCCCCACATTTATCAATTAGTAGCCCACCTGATCACCCTTCCTCAGATATCTGAAGAGAAAAACCAGAAATCTTTTACCTTCCCAGTTCTGGACAGTTCCACATGCTTATTCTCTGCCTTCCAGCACTGGGCAGGGGAACACAAGGTGATTAAGTTTGAGCATTTTCGTGGGGAGCTTCCTGTCTGTTAACAGCTGGGGACTGTTAACAACTCACCTCTTGCTTGAGGATTCCTTGGAAAAGTCTCTATATATGCTGCTCTGAACTCAGGAAATCTTTCCAGACAGCTCCCCTGACTGGACCACCAGAATCTTGTAGGCCCTTTACTTGGATCCAGTTCTTAGCTACTGCGTAGCCCTGAGGAATTGATCTTTTCCAGACTGCTTTTACTCCTGAAACATCCTGCCCAAGACTTTGCCCCACAGCCACTCTCTCATCTAAGTCTGGTTCCTGAGTTCCCACTTTCCCACTTTCCTCAGGGGCACTTAGAATATGGCAAATTGTCTTTTTGTTTCTTTTTAAAATCTCTCCTCTCTAACTATTCAATAATAAACCTGTATATACCACCTTATTTTACTTCAATTTTTTAATAATTCTGATTACTTTTTATTTTTAATTATGCTATTATAGTTGTCTCATTTTTCATCCCTTTATTCCCCTCTGCTCTGCACCCCACTCCCACCCACATTCCCCTCCTTAATTCATGTCCGTGTGTCGTACATATAAGTTCTTTGGCTTCTACATTTTTAATACTATTCTTAACCTCCCACTGTCTATTTTGTACCTACCACTTATGCTTATTCCCTGTACCTTTCCCCCTTCCACCCTCCCCCTTCCTGCTGATAACCTTCCATGTGATCTCCATTTCTGTGGTTCTGTTTCTGTACTATTTGTTTGCTTAGTTTTTTTTTTGTTTTTGTTTTAGGTTTAGTTCTTGAGAATTGTTGAGCTTGTTGTTATTTTAGTGTTCATATTATTGATCTTCTTCTTTTTCTTAGATAAGTCCCTTTAACATTTCATATAATAAGGGCTTTGAGATGATTAACTCCTTTAATTTTACCTTATCTGGGAAGGACTTATTCTGCCCTTCCATTCTAAACCAGAGCTTTGCTGGATAATCATGGATGTAGGTCCTTGCCTTTCATGACTTTGAATACTTCTTTCCAGCCCCTTCGTGCCTGCAAGGTTTCTTTTGAGAAATCAGCTAATAGTTTTATGGGAACTCTTTTGTAGGTAACTGTCTCCTTTCCTCTTGCTGCTTTTAAGATTCTCTCCTTCTCTTTAATCTTGGGTAATGGAATTATGATGTGCCTTGGTGTTTGCTTCCTTGGGTCCAACTTCTTTGGGACTCTCTGAGCTTCCTTGGACTTTCTGGAAGTCTATTTCCTTGGCCAGATTGGGGAAGTTCTCCTTTATTGATTTTTCATACAAGGTTTCGATTTCTTGCTCTTCCCCTTCTCCTTCTGCACCCCTATGATTTGGTTGTTGGAACGTTTAAAGTTGTGCTGGAGTTTCCTAAGCTGCTCTTTTTTTGAATTCTTGTTTCTTCATTCTGTTCCGGGAATGTTTATTTCTTCCTTCTCCAAATCATTGATTTGAGTCCCAGTTTCCTTCCCTTTATTGTTGGTTCTCTGTATATTTTTCTTTATTTCACTTTTCATAGCCTTTACTTCTCCCTCTATTTTGTGACCATATTCAACCATTTCTGTGAGTGTGATTATCCATCCTGATTACCATTGTTTTGAACTGTGTATCTGATAGGTTGGCTATCTCTTCATTGCTTAGTTGCATTTTTTCTGGAGCTTGGATCTGTTCTTTCACTTGGGCCATTTTTTTTTTTTTTTTTGGTCTCAGCACCTGTTATGTAGTAAGGGGCAGAGCCTTAGGTATTCACCAGGGCAGGACAATCCAGGTCACTGCATTGTGGTACTATACGTGGGGGAGGGGTCCAGGAGGGAACAATGGCACTTGCTCTGCTCTCTGCGGGTTTTCAGTCACTTCTCCTGCTGCCCACAAGCAAATTGGGCCCTTCTGGTGCCGACTCCTGGGCAGGTGGGTTTGTGTACGTTCTAGGACCCTGTGGGTCTCTCCAATGAACTCTCCTGTGAGGCTGGGAGTTTCTCCCACCACCACAACCCCATAGGTTTTTTTCAGTCAGAGGTTTTGAGGCTTTATTCCCCTGTCCTGGAACTCTGGGTTGCGTGCCCTCTGTCTTGCTCCCCAGTTGTTCCTCCCAGTAATCTGCACGCAAATGTGGGACCGTCAGCTCTGCCAGCCACTGCTTTGCTGGGTCCACCAGCTGCCTCCATCTTGCCTGCCCAGGTCTTCCAGCCTCCACCTTGCCACTAGTCCTCTCCACCCCAGCTACCCGACTCCACCCCTCCTACCGGTCTGGAAGAATGTTTCTTCTTTAATTCCTTGGTTGTCGGACTTCCTTACGGTTCATTTTTCTGGTAGTTTTGGTTGCTTTTTTTTTTTTTTTAAATTTGTTATTGTCTTTCTTTGGTTGTGTGAGGAGGCCCAGTGTATCTATGTACACCTCCATCTTGGCTGGAAGTCTGCATTCTACTTTCATTTCTTCATTTTCTGGGAATCTTTCATAACTTTTTCATCTTCACCCACCATTGCTTTCCAAACATAACTGTAAACTCCTGTGGGCTGGAACAGTGTCCTCATATATTTTTAATGCAACATAGGACAAAGCAACTTTGTATTTTTAAAAAATAATAAAATATCCCTAATAGCAGCAAGTAAATATTTCTCTGGCTCTGCAGGAGCCCCCCAGTTGTGGAAACTCTGGCTTCCTCCAAGCTCTTTCCCAGCTAGTTCAGAGAGTACCAACGGATATCTCAAATCTGCCCTGGAATACAGTTCTCTGGACTACTTTATGGGTAGCCATTTCCCCAAGCCTGTGTTTTATCAATGTTTTCCTCTCTTCTACACACATCTCATCCTTTCTTTATTCTTATTACTCTGCTACTATGGTAAGGTCTTCTGCTACTCCCATGCTCTGATGCTTAATGTCCTCAGAGACCCAATTCTTCTATTTGTTTTTTCATCTTGTCCAGTTCAAGAAACAGTATTGCCTGCCTCTCCAACATTGATCCATTGTCTGCACTGTAGCTTAGGTACTAGGATTTGCTTTCCCTTAGAAACTTTCCTAAGAGAATATTTGTGCCATAGAGCAAGTAATCCCCCTCGTGAACCAACCAACCAACCAGATTAAGACATGTCTTACATCTAAGATTGAGTCCAGGAACCATCTCCTCCAGGAAGTCTTTCCTAAATTCCTACCCATACCCCAACCCATCACCAGCTAGGTAATGTATATCTTTTCTTTATCCTGTGGTATTCTGAACATGTTCTGAATATAATTTTTATCATGCTGTATGATATTTATCTTTTCCTGAACTGATTCTCCATCAAAACCATGAGCCTTTCCAGGGGGAGAATTATGTCTCATCTTTGAATTCTGAGCGTCTAGCTTAGTTCTGGCACTAAGGTTCCATAGCATCTCTAGCTGGGCCCCTAATGTGCTTGTGTGCACCATAATTCATTTGGTTCAAATAATACATGGTTTTGATCAGTAACTGTCCTGTCTTTCAGAATTTTATGCCAAGGTGGTTTACTTATTTTTCATTTAAGATTTGTATCAAGTCAATTTACCAAACATTAGATGAACATTGTGTGTCCAAAATCCTTTCCTACCCCCTGGAGCTATGGGGCTGAATAAGACATGGTTCCTGCACAGAGAAGTCACAGAAACTTTCTTGGGTCTCCCTTTCCCCAGTTCTCAGTTCTTTGTCATCTGGATAATTTTTACTGAGGCTGGAATTGTGTCTGATGGAATCAAAACATGTAAAGAGTTTAATTACAAATAGTACACTCAGTCCAGCAATAGAACTTTGTTCCAGATATAGAGATAGCACAGAAGAAAGCATCATAGCATTCTTAGTGTGGACATGGGTGATCCTGGAGGAGGTGACTTATGAGTGACATAACGAAAGACGAAAAGATACTCTAGATGCTCAGGTGGGTGAAAGGTTCTCCCAAGAGAAGAAATAGCATGTGCAAAGACCTAGAGATGTGAAATAGCACCATGTGTTCCAGAAACAGTAATACTTCAGTATCTGTGTAGCACGAAGCTCAGTAGGGTGGGGTAGGAGATGAAGCTAGGGTAATAGGTAATATTTTTAGTGCTGTGATGTTTCATCTCTGGACAACTTCTTAATTAAGAGACTGGTGGGCTTTAACATAGCTGGTGGTCTAAATAATCCAAGTATGAGGTCATGCATTGCAATTTTCCATCCTCCTCCATCATAGAATTAAGGAAGGTTCTGTGGTCATCTAGCTCCATTTTAGTGTTCATTGTATGGGTGGATAAGAATGAATGGAGGATGCTCTCTGGAGTTTATAGTTTTATCAAGGATGGGTATATTCACCCAAACAGTTTCTACAGACTAGAGTGCAAATTAAAATTGGATAAGTATAATCTTGACATTAGGTTATAAGAATTACTAGAGAAGTGTAGGGTTATAAAGAGATAACCTGATTTTTGGATGAAAAAATACAATTTTCATCAGAGCTGAGCTTTGAAATGCAAAATGGAGGAATATACTTGTAAATTAGAAAATTTTAATGATTTATAGTCTATAGTAAAGAACCTATACCTAGCTATACCAAGAAATAATCATCTTTGAGCTTTATAATATAAGCAGGAGCCAATTTTATTTTTCCTTTATAATAAGTCTGTTTTCTTATACTCTACTAAGGACATGAACCAGTGTTAAAGTATTTAGTTAACACTTATTTTTCACTATATTTATTTGTTATATACTTTTAGGTATTCAGTTTGTGTTAGAGTTTGTTCGTTGCTTATATAGAATGGGTCCTTGTGTTTCTGCCAAGCCAGTCTCAGTTCAAACTACACTGGAATTATTTTAGCCTCTTCTTTCATCTCTTTACTCTCAAAAATAAACCACAGCCTCTTTCCTTGCAGAATGTTTTAAGCCAATATCTTCTCCTTATCCCATTAGTCTTCAAACACCACAGGCCTCTACTTGGATATTGTTTCCTCTCATGGAGCTAGAGTAGACTTTTGTCACACCACAGGGTTTCTCTGTGTACCAAACTAGAGTCTTTGATCATTAAATCACATTTCACATTTAGGTATACTCAAATTTAGGAGGCGATGTGGTTTAATCCTCCAAAAGAAAAATGTGATCAACAAAACAAGCAAGCAAGCAAAATATAACCAGGGATATTGAAATTAAGAACAAACTGATAGTAACCAGAGGGGAGGGGGGAGGGAAATAATGCGGAAAAGAAGGGGTAGGGTCTTCAAGGAACATGTATAAAGGACCCATGGACAAAGCCAAAGGGCGTAGGATTGAGGGTGGGTGGGGGAAAGTGGTGGCAGGAAAATGGAGCCAACTGTATTCCAACATTAATAAAAAAGATTAAAAAATAATAATAAAAACTAACCATCCAAAAAAAGAATGTGGGAATCTTTGACTTTCTATTTGTATAATTCATAAATATTTAAATTTGACAGCGAGTATTTGCTATTTTCATAATTAAAAAGTAAAAATGGTTTAATTTTGAAAAATTAAATTCAATAATAGAGCCTTCAGTACCATTGTAGATGTGGTAAATTAAGCTATTTACATCTGTATACACCCACACACCCCACAGTGCAAGATCGTGTTGAAAATCTCATACTAGTTAGAAAGCAGGAGCCATAAAAATATTATTCTATATGAATAACCCAGAAACTACACTTCCGAAAAAACAACCCATGGAAGTAATTCAAAACAAGGAAAAGACAAGACTCTATATACAGCTTGTCTACACAAAGAAACATTGGAGAAAGAGGAGTTTCTTATGGGAAAAGTTAGGAAAATAATAATTCATCAACTAGATAGAATATTACTGAAACACTGAAAATGATTGTAATAAAAACTGTGTTAACAACATAGCATGTTTACACTATAAGAAAAATAATACAAAATTATATGTACACTGAATACAGCTGTGTATAATATGAATTACATGCGGACAACTAGAAGGAAAAGTGGATAATAAAAATAGCTGTTGTCCTGGTATAGTGAAATTATCAGTGAATTTTTATTGAATGTCTTTTTAGTAAATAAAATTGGAAAAATTTAAGGAGTTTCACATTGTCAGATAATTCAGATTATTGTTGTTCTGGGACTCCTGCAGCAAAAAAAAAAAAAAAAAGGAAGGACTTTGGGATCTGAGGCCTGTTCCTTGTCTTTCATTGATCAGAAGAATTGCCCCCCTAGAAAGAAGGAAACCTATACTTTCTATTTAAAAAAATTTTTAAATTGTTGTTCAATTACTGTTGTCACCATTTTTTGCCCATTACTCTCCCCTGCCCTGCTCATGCCCCTCCCACATTCAGTCCTCTCCCCCTACTCCACCATCATCCTTGTCCATGGATCCTTTATACATGTCCCTTGACTTGACTCTTCTCCCTCCCCTCTGGTCAATGTCGGTTTGTTCTTTTTTTCCATGTCTCTGGTTCTATTTTGCTCACTTGTTTGTTTTGTTGATTAGGTTCTACTTATAGGGGAGATCATATGGTGTTTGTCTTTCACTGCCTGAATTATTTCACTTAGCATAATACTTTTTAGTTCTATTCACTGTGGTGAAGGGTAGGAGTTCCTTCTTTCTTTCTGCTGGGTAGTATTCCATTGTGTGAATGTAACACAATTTTCTAATCCACTCATATAGGGATGGACACTTAGGCTGTTTTCAGCACTTGGCTATTGTAAATAATGCTCCTATCAACATTGGGGTGCGTAGGGAAACCTATACTTTCTTAGGAAGTTCTAAAAAGGAACATTCTCAGGCAGGGCATGTGATATTAGAATGGCTTCCACAGGGGAGATTGTAGACTCTGTTCTGAAAAATCTTTAAGCAAAATTAAAAAATGGTTGTAGTTGATTTATTTATTCATATTACTAAAGATGGATCAAGTCTGATAACTTTTTAAGAATTACTTTATTGAGATAAAATTCACATACTATAAAACTCACCCTTATAAGCACATGATCAGTAGTTTTTTTAAATTATATTTTATTTTATTGATTATGCTATTACAGTTGTCCCATTTCTCCCCCATCATTCCCTTCCACCCTGCACACCCCCTCCCACCCACATTCCCCACCTTTACTTCATGTCCATGTGTCATAAGTTCTTTGGCTTCTACATTTCCCACACTATTCCTGCCCTCCCCCTGTCTATTTTCTACCCACCGTCTATGCTACTTATTCTCTGTACCTTTCCCCCCTCTCTCCTCCTCCCACTCCCCTGTTGCTAACCCTCCATGTGATCTCCATTTCTGTGGTTCTGTTCCTGTTCTAGCTGTTTGCTTAGTTTGCTTTTGTTTTAGGTGTGGTTGTTAATATCTGTGAGTTTGCTGTCTTTTTACTGTCATATTTTTTATCTTCTTTTTCTTAGATAAGTCCTTTAACATTTCATATAATAAGGGCTTGGTGATGATGAACTCTTTTAACTTGACCTTATCTGAGAAGCACTTTATTTTCCCTTCCATTCTAAATGACAGCTTCACTGGATAGAGCAATCTTGGATGTAGGTCCTTGCCTTTCAAAACTTGGAATACTTCTTTCCAGCCCCTTCTTGCCTGTAAGGTCTCTTGAGAGAAATCAGCTGCCAGTCTGATGGGAACTCCTTTGTAGGTGACTGTCCCCTTATCCCTTGCTGCTTCTAGAATTCTCTCCTTCATTTGAATCTTGGCTAATGCAATTACGATGTGCCTTGGTGTATTCCTCCTTGGGTCCAACTTCTTTGGGACTCTCTGAGCTTCCTGGACTTCCTGGTAGTCTATTTCCCTTGCCAGATTGGGGAAGTTCTCCTTTATTATTTGTTCAAATAAGTTTTCTACTTGTTGCTGTTCCTCTTCCCCTTCTGGTGCTCCTATAATTCAGATGTTGGAACATTTAAAGATGTCCTGGAGGTTCCTAAGCCTCTCCTCATTTTTTTTTGAATTCTTGTTTCTTCCTTCCTTTCTGATTGGTTGTTTCTTTCTTCCCTCTGGTTCGCTCCATTGATTTGAGTCCCATTTTTCCTTTCATCACTATTGGTTCCTGGCACGTTTTCCTTCATTTCACTTATTGTAGCCTTCATTTGTTCATCTAGTTTGCGACCAAAATCAACCAATTCTGTGAGCATCCTGATTACCAGTGCTTTGAATTGTGCCTCTGATAGGTTGGCTATCTCCTAGTCAGTTAGATAAATTGGCTCTGGGACTTTGATCTAGTCTCTCGTTTGAGCCATTTTTGTTTTTTGTTTTTTGGGGGGTTTTTTTGGTCTGGTTGCGGCTGTTATGTAGTGAGGGCAGAGCCTTAGGTGTTTCCCAGGGCGGGGGCAGCCCAGTTGCTGGGTTGTGATGCTGTATGTAGGGGCGGGGTCTCGGTGTTTTTAGGTTTTATTTCCCCGTGCTGGGGCCCTGGGTTGTGAGTTCTGTCTTGTTCCCTGTTTTTGCCTGGATTATCTGCAAGTGAATGTGGGACTGCCTGGTCAGCCAGCCACCTTGTGCCTGGGGCCTGCCAGCCACAGCCTGCAGGCCTGGGTCCTCCAGAAGCTGCCTGTGCACCTGGTCCACCAACCTCCGCTTCCTCCTGCCAAGACTGCCCCTCTTACCAGTCTGGATGAATGGATGAGTGGTTGTTGGACCTCTGTACAGTTCAATTTTTCTCTCAGTTCTGATTGTTTTCTTGTTTCTAAATCCTTGTTGTCCTTAATTTTGGTTGTGCAAATAGGCACAGTGTGACCCACCTACGTCTCCATCTTGGCCGGGAGTCAGTAGTTTTTAATATATTTAAAACTAACATATGGTGATAGATTTGTATCACTGTAACTATTATCTCTTTTTAGAACATTAAAAAAAAGTGCCCATTAGCAGCCACTCCCCCATTCCTCTCTCCTACCAGCCCATTGCAACCACTAATCTACTTTCTGTCTCTATGAATCTACCTATCGTAGACATTTCATATAAGTAGAATCATACATGGAATCTACAATTTGTGGACACTGGTATTTGTTTGCTTTCATTTATCATAAATATTTTGAGATTCATCCATGTTCTAGCATGCATCAGTAATTCATTTCTTTGTACAGTTGAATAATATTCCATTGTATAGTATGCCACTCTTTGTTTATCCATTCATCAGTTGATGGACTTTTGGGTTGTCCTCCCCCAAATTTGGGGGCTATTTTAAGTAACACTGCTATATAAACATGTGTAAGCAGTATTTAGGCTGACATATGTTTTCAGGTTTTGGGGGGCTGTATATGTAAGAGTGGAATTTCTGGGTTATATGATAAGTCTATGTTTAACATTTTGAGGACCCACCAGACTGTTTCTAAAGTTTCTGTACCATTTTACACTCCCACCAGCAATGTGTGAGAGTTCCTTGATGATCTCTTGACATCCCTTCCAGTTCTTAATACAGTGCTTGACACCTAGTAAACATTGAATAGATGCCATTGTTCTTACTCATATTGTCCTCACTGTTATTAGAGAAAACTGGAAATTGCCCTGGGATACATTGTATGTAAAATGAAGTTACCATTATGTTTCTTTTACTAGGCCATATTTTAACTTTTTTTTTTGAATTTTTATAAGAGTTTATTTGAGCCAAAATGAGAACATTTATATAATTATATATATTTTTCTTAATTATATTTTAGAGAGAGAGATCATAAATGTGTGTGTGAATTTCTTCCTTTCAATAAATTACTTAGACATGGTTCTGAGGTCTGTAACTATTAAGTGAACACATGTACTCATATATTCAGGGCATGTCATTTCATCTTCCTGGGTCCCCTAACCTGCTGCCTTGAATAGAGATGGCAGAGTTAGATGCAGCACCACCTGTTATGTCACAGCAGGCTTTCAGAGCAAGGGAGCATGAGAAAGAAAAATAGAGATTTGGGCCTTGAACACCAGGATCATCAAGGTTTGAAGTGCAGTGGGGTGTATGGGGGTGGGGTGTGCTCACATTCTTAATGAGTGATCTTTATTTCACGTCCTCACCAGCTTTGCCCTATTCCTCTTCCCTCACTCCCTTACTGCCTCCCTCACACTTCCAATTCCTGTTTTAAGGGGAAGTTAGTATAAAAGAGCTTCATATATGATTAACAATTAAACTCATAGACACAGACAACAGTATAGTGGCAGGGTAGGGGGGTGGGAGTAGTAAAGTGTAAAAGGGGTCAAAAATATGGTGATGGAAGAAGATTTGACTTTAGCTGGTGGGCACACAATGCAATATACAGATGATGTATCTTAGGATTGTACACTTGAAACCTATATCATTTTATTAACCAATGTCACCTTAATACATTTAATTTTTTAGAATGTTGACCATACAAAGACCTAGTTCTAGCCATTGTTCAACACTTTTTTTTTAGAACTTTATTTATTTGTTTGTTTATTTATTTATTTATTATTTTTTTGGTAGATATGTCTTTTTTAATTAATTAATTAATTTTTTTAATCAGTATTTTTAAATTGTTGATATTGTACAGTTTTCTGTCTTTTACCCCACCCCAGCCCACCACCCCAGCCCTCCCCACCTTCCTCCCATTTCCACCCCCCATAGTTTTTGTCCATGAGTCCTTTATACTTGTTGCTCAACACTTTTCATAGTTTTTCTCTTATTGTCACATTTTAAAAATATTTTCTTGCTGTGGCTCATTTGGTTGGAACATCATCCTGTGCACTGAAGGGTTACAGGTTTGATTCTGGTCAGGGCACATACTGGGATTGTGGGTTCGATTCCCAGTTGTGCATGTGCTGGGGGTTGCAGGGCAAACAATTGATATTTCTTTCTCACATTGATGTTTGTCTCTCTTTCTCTCTCTTACCCCCTTCCTCCCTCTCTCTGAGGTATAACCTTAGGTGAGGATTAAAGAAATATATTTTTCCCTTCATGCCTATTAATCCAGTTATTTGACAGATATTTACTGATCACATAGTATATACCAGGCCCCATTTTAGGTACCTGCTTCTATTCTCCATTGCTTTTTGTGTCCACTTTTTATTTTATCCTTTCATCCCAGATTGGAAGTTAGAGACAAGTAAGAGAAAGAAATTGTAGGATGGAGTATTTATGTGTATTGTAGTCTCTTCATGTTCTAATAATCATTTCACTGATTTTCTTTGATTTCAAAAATCATACGTTTTGCTAGAATGCCTCAGTTTTATATAATAAGACATTCCATTTGTGTATGCATTGGAATAAAAAACTACTAATTATCTTATTTTCCCCCCAAGAATTGCAATATTGATTTATTTTCTAAGTCTGGCAAAATGGGAAGGAGGTCCTGGTAGGAGGAGAAAGATAGTTGTATACCAGAGGAGATTGCCAGAGTGGCACAAAATGAAAGACAGACAGAATGGGAGCTATGAGTCAGAGATGTGGCTGAGGATTCTGGTCATATAATAGTTTATATACAGTATTGTTACATTATGTTGCTCTTATGTGTCAGCTCAGTAGTTTCATTTTGGCTCATGGAACCAGAAGAAATTTTAGAGATTATTTAATTCACTTACAAAATGCATATCATGGGAATTCCAGTCAAGATGATTGTGTAGGCAGACACAGCTTGCCTCCTTACGTAACCACATCAAAATTACAACTAAACTATAGAACAACCATCTGCAGAACTGTCAGAAATCAAGTTGAATGGAAATCTGACAACTACAGAATTAAAGAAACCACATTTATCCAGATTGGTAGGAGGGGTGGAAACATGGAATGGGATGGTCCTATGTCCACAAGAGGTGGATACAAATTTGGGAGGGATATCTCAGGAGCAAGGAGTCCCAGCCCCACACCAGGCCCTCAGCCCAGGGTTCCAGTGCCAGGAAGATAAGTCCCCATAACTTCCAGCTGCTAAAATCAGCAGGGATTGAGTCAGTGGAAGAAATTTCTGGAGTCCAAATCAGTTCCTCTTAAATAACCTGCACACGGAATTGCTCAGATTCCCTGGCCTGGGTAAATCTTACCCATTCACCTGCCAATAGCAGTCAAGGCTCAACTACAAGAGGAGGATATACTCAACCCACACGAAGGGTATACCTTGAGTATACATCTTGGCGAGCTGTGACACTGAACTCTACAGGATACCTACTACTTTAGGCCACACTACCAAGATAGCAAGTCATAGCAGCTCTACCTAACATATAGAAATAAACACAGAGAGGCTGCCCAAGTGAGCAAAGAAAGGCCCAAATGAAAGAACAGGTCAAAACTCCAGAAAAAGAACTAAACAAATGGAAAATAAGCAATCTCTCAGGTGCAGAGTACAAAACACTGGTTGTAAAGGTGCTCAAGGAACTTCATGAGGACCTCAACAGCATTAAAAAGATCCAGTCAGAAACAAGGGATTCCCTAATTGAAATAAAGAACAATTTACAGAGAAACAACAATAGAGTGGATGAAGCTGAGAATCAGATCAATGAATGATTTGGGACAGAAGGAAGTAAAAAACATCCAATCAGAACAAGAAGAAAAAAGAATACCAAAAAATGAGGACAGTGTAAGCAGCCTCTGAGACAACTTTAAACATTACAACGTTTGCATCATAGGTGTGCCAGAAGAAGAGGAAGAACAAGAAGTTAGAAATCTATTTGAAAAAATAATGAAAGAAAACTTCCCTAATTTGGTGAAGGAAATAGACATACAAGAACAGGAAGCACAGAGAGTCCCAAACAAGAAGGATGCAAACAGGCCCACTCCAAGATACAACATAATTAAAATGCCAAAGATCAAACATAAAGAGAGAATCTTAAAAACAGCAAGAGAAAAGGAGAGTTCTCATAAGACTGTCAGCTGAATTCTCAAAAGAAACTTTGCAGGCTCAAGGGGATTGGCAAGAAATATTCAGAGTCATGAAAAACAGGGACCCACAGCCAAGATTGCTTTACCCAGCAGAGATATCATTTAGAATGGAAGGGCAGATAAAGTGCTTCCCCGACAAGAAAAAGCTAAAGGAGTTCATCATCACCAAACCACTATTATATGAAATACTAAAGGGACTTATTTAAGAAAAAGACCAAATTATGAACAATAAAATGGCAATAAATTCATACCTATCAACAAATGAATGTAAAAAACAAACTAAGCAAACAAGAACAGACACAATCATGGATACAGAAAAGGTTTTGGTGGTTGTTAGGTGGGAGGGCAGTGTCGGGGAATGAGTGAAGAGGTAAGGGGATTAAGAAATACAAACAGGTAGTAACAGAATAGCCATGGGGCTGTAAAGTACAGTATAGAAAATGGAGCAGCAAAAGAATTTATACACATGACCCATGGACATGAACAATGGTGTAAGGATTGCCTGAGGGAGTGGGGGTGCTGGGCGGAGGGCAGCAAAGGTGGAGAAATTGGGGCAACTGTAATAGCATTATTAATAAAATTAAAATTTTTAAATTGCTTTTCTCTGAAAAAAAGTATATCATGGAACATGCAAAGTACCCTGTTTTCACCTTAATTGATATAAAGGGACTGATAATAGGGAGAATAAATTGGGCATTTTTCTTTTGTTTATTAAAACAGAGCCATCTTGTAGTAGTATCAAAACAGAAATGTTTTCCAACCAAGCAGACAAATTAATAGACCAGTATACTCCTACCTCTACCCCCACACACTTTTTTGTTCCACATCATGGTATAAAGGAACAATAATTTGTAAAGCACTAGGGCAGACAGGGCTACTATCAACTGGAGGTGACCTGAGGTTGAGGCGATCAATATTCCCATCCACCTGCAACCCTATTTCACATACAAATTGAGTAGCTCTGTAATAAATTGTGTAAACCACAGTATTATGTTGAGTCAGTATTGAATTTTACTCTGTACTAAACAAAAGTCAGAATTAAAAGACTAAGGCTGTTTTGTCTGCATGGAAAACCTATCATTTCATGTAGCCACCTTCATTAATTATCTTAGCTGGATCTTCAGGATAACTTGCAGCTTCTACATCAGCACCTGCTGCTTTACCTTGGACTTTTATGTTTGGAGATGACTTCTTTCCTTAAACTTCACAAACCAACCTGTGCTTAGCTTCAGACATTTCTTCTGCAACTTCCACACCTCTCTCAGCCTTCATAGAATTTAAGAGAGTTAGATCCTTGCTCTGGATTAGGCTTTGGCTTAAAAGAATGTGTGGCTGGTTTGATCTTCTATCCAGACTACTAATACTTGCTCTATATCAGCAATAAGGCTGTTTTGCTTTCTTATCATTTGTATGGTCACTGGAGTAGCATTTTTTATTTCTTTCAACAACTTTTCCTTTGTATTCTTAACTTCGCTAATTGTTTGGCACAAGAAGTCTAGCTTTTGGCCTATAGTTGGCTTTCAACATGTCTTCTTCACTAAGTTTAATCATTTCTAGCTTTGATTTAAAGTGAGAGCCATGTGACTTCCTCTCATTGAACATTTAGAGGCCATTTTAGGGTTATTAATTGGCCTAATGCAACTTACTGTGTTTCAGGGAATAAGGAGGCCCGAGGGCAGTGGGTGTAGCTGGTGGAGCAAGCAGAATACATGCAACATTTACTGATTAAGTTTACCTCTTATATGGGCATGGTTCACAGCACCCTAAAATGATTACAGTAGTAAATATAATAAAATGACAAAATTTGAATTATTACAAGAATTACCAAAATGTGATGCTGAGACATAAAGTGAGCAAATGCTATTGGAAAAATGATGCCAACAGACTTCTCCATTGCAGGATTGCCACAAACCTTCAATGTGAAAAAAATGAAATATCTGCAAGGTGCAATAAAACAAGGTTTGGAGACTTCCAGTCAAGATGGAGGTGTGGGTAGGTACGCATTGCCTCCTTGTTGCAACCACAGAGAGAATTACAACTATTTCTCAAAACAAGTAACAGCCACCGGAATTGTCAACAAATCAAGCTGTATGGAAGTCTGACAACCAAGGATGTAAAGAAGCCACATTTATCCAGATGGTTAGGAGGGGTAGAGTGGCAGAGGTGGGTGGAGAGGTGCAGAGATGCGGTTGCAGCACAGCAGTGGAATGGGCGTTCCCACACTCAAGTTTGGTGGATAAAATTCTAGAGGGATATCTTGGGAATGAGCAGTCCTAGCCCCAGGCCAGATCACCCAGCCCAGGGTTCCAGCTCTGGTAAGATAACTCCTTATAACCTCTGGCTGTAAATACCAGCAGGGATTGGGCCAGCAGAAGAAACTGCCGGATTTTCGGGAGAGTCCATTTAAAGATCCTGCATGGACTCAGAATATATGCAAACCCACTCTGAGATTCAGCACCAGAGCAAAGGCTGAAAGGGCACTAGTCATGTATGGAAAGTGGGTGAAGTGACTGAAAACCAGGTGAGTGTCGGGCAGAATTCTAGAAGCCAGGCAAAGGCATAGTGCCATCTTTGAAACCTACCCCCACAGATAGCCACAAAGATGTGGTGGGTTGCTTCACCCTAGTGATTACCTAAGGTTCTGCACCACACAACATACAGGTGCCATTTCTAAGACAGGGAATCAAAGCAGCCCTAACTAATACACAGAAAAAAACCCAGGAAGGCTGCCAAATTGCGGAGACAAAGAAATATGGCCCAAATGAAAGGACAGAAAAAAACCCCAGAAAAAGAACTAAATGAAATGGAGATAAGCAACCTATCAGATGCAGAATTTAAAACACCAGTGATCAGGATGATCAAAGAACTCTGAGTATGGCAAAAATATAGGGGAAGAAATGAAGGTTACACTGTGTGAAATAAATAGAAATCTACAGGGAGGCAACAGTGGAGAGGATGAAGTTGAGAATCAAATCAACTATTTGGCACACAAGGAAGGAAAAAGCATTCAATCAGAACAGCAGGAAGAAAAAAGTTTAAAAAATGATACTGGCATAGGAAACTCGGGGACAACTTTAAATGTACCAATATCCAAGTCATAGGGGTACCAGAAAGAGAAGAGGAAATGCAAGAAATTGAAAACTTACTTGAAAAAGTAATGAAAGAAAATGCCCCTAAGAACAGAGAGTCTTAAACAAGTTGACCCAAAGAGGACCACACCAAGACACATCATAATTAAAATGCCAAAGGTTAAAGGTAAAGAGAAAATCTTAAAAGCAGAAAGAGAAAAGCAGAGAGTTACCTACAGAGGAGTTCCCATAAGACTGTCCGCAGATTTCTCAAAAGAATCTTTGCAGGCTAGCAGGGACTAGGAAGTATTCAAAGTGATGAAGAGCATGGACCAATAACCGAGATTACTCTATACAGCAAAGCTATCATTTAAAGTGGAAGAGGAGATAAAGTGCTTCTCAGACAAGGTAAGGCTAAAGGAGTTCATCATCACCAAGCCATTATGATATGAAGTTGTAAAGGGAATTATATAGGAAAAAATGTATATAAAAATGGTGAACATTAAAATGGTAATAAATTCACAACTATCAATAATTGAATCTAAATAACAAACTAAGCAAACAACAGAATAGGAACAGAATTATAGGTATGGAGATGATTTGGAGGCTTTTCAGTTGGGAGGGGGAAGGGGGAGAATAAGGGAAAAGGTTCAGTGATTAAGAAGCTCAAATTGGTAGATAATAAACAGCGGGTTGGGGAGTGGTGGTATTAAGAACAGTATAGAAAATGGAGAAGCTAAAGAACTTATGTGCATGACCCATGGACGTGAACTAAGGTGGTGAATTGCTGGAGGGGATGGGGATACCAGTGGAGGGAGGCCAGGGGGCAAAAATTGTGATAACTGTAATAGCATAATCAATAAAATATATTTAAAAAGTAAATTATTGGTTAATATTTTAAGGAGATATACCATATTTTTTGTTAATAATAGTTTTTGTTATCTATTTTTAAATTTAATTATTCATTGATTTGAGAGAGAGAAAGAAACATCAATTTGTTATCCCACTTATTTATACATCCATTGGCTGAGTCTTGTATGTGCCCTGACTGGGGATCAAACTTGCAACCTTGGTGTATGGGGATGATGCTCTAACCAATGAGCCATCTGGCCAGGGCAGTTTTTGTTATTTATTAATAAATCATTTCTTATTTAATGAACTAATAGAATAGTAGGTACCTTGAATGATGTATTCCAGTCCTGGTCCTATTACCAAGAACTAGTTGTTCAAAATAATCTTATTTTATATAACTAGACAGTGTTTTCATGCAAGGTTATTATTTATATATAGCCCCTTCTCCCTCAGTTTAATATGAATAATATGGGGGACTTTAAAATTGCATATTCCCAGGCTCCATCCCCTCACAATTCTGATTCAGTAGGTCTGGAGGTAGGTCCAGGGAACCTGCTGTTAAAAAAAATTTTATCAGCTGATTCTGATTCAAAAGATCAATGGATTGCACTTCAAGAAATATTAAATTGTAATTTTTATGGTAAATAATTAAGAGCCCTTTAAATTCCTTTGTGGCATACAGGATTTGTGGTTAGGTGAGAATTTTAAGAGCAAAGCACTGATAAAATTTTTCAAACACCCACATGTTGAATAAAGAATGTTTGACCAAACAAAGTATGTACTTGCTTCGAATCAACAAGAACTTTGAACAAAAAGGAGCTTGCCTTTGGCTCTTATTCAGGTTGAAGGAGTCCTTCCCCATTTCTTAACTATTTGTCCTGCCTGACCACTCATGATTTATTTGGTGCAAAGAAGGCAAAGATTCCTGTTTCAGTTATGTAGACTCTGTGAGGGGAATGCTTTGCTAGGATGAGGAAGACTGAAGTGCTTTATAAGCTCTGAATTCAATGTACTTGTTAATTACTTACTTTTTGTAAATGAGGTTTCAACTAAAGTATGACCTGGTCTTATTTTTTTCCCCTAATCCTAGAAGTCAAGTCAGTTAAAATGATTGTTGTTATTGAAAAAAATATGCAAAGAAATTATCCAACTTCCAGCCAAGATGGAGTGTAGGTAGATACACTTTACCTCTTCACACAACAAAAAGAAGGACAACAACAAATTTAAAAACAAAAAAATAACCAAAATTTTTAGAAAATCAAACTGTATGGAAGTTCAACCACCAAGGAATTAAAGAAGAAACATTCATTCAGACTGGTAGGAGGGGCAGAGACTGGTAGGAGGGGCAGAGACAGGCAGCTGGGGAGGACAGGACAGTTCCACATTTGCGTGGGGATAAACTGGGAGAACAACTGGGGAGTGAAATGGACTGCGAAACACAGGGTTCCAGCTTGGGGAAATAAAGCCTCAAAACCTCTGGTGGTAAAAACCAGTGAGGATCGTGGTGGCAGGCAAAAAATCCCAGCCTCACAGGACAGTTTGGTGGAGAGACCCACAGGGTCCTAGAACTTACACAAACCCACCCATCCAGGAATCAGCACCAAAAGGGCCCAGTTTGCTTGTGGGTAGTGGGGGAAGTGAAGGAAAATCAGCTGAGAGCCCAACAGATGGCATTGTTCCCTTTTGGACCCCTCCCCCACATTCAGCATGACAATGCAGTGACCTGGGTTGCCCTGCCCTGGAGAATACCTAAGGCTCTGCCCCTTACAATGTAACAGTTGTGCTGAGACACACACACACACACACACACACACACACACACACACACACACAAATATGGCCCTAATGAAAGAACAGGTCAAAGCTCCAAAAATAGAACTAAATGATGAAGAGATAGCCAAGCTATCAGATGCAGAGTTCAAAACATTGGTAATCAGGATGCTCACAGAAATGGTTGAGTGTGATTGCAAAATGGAGGAAAAAGTGAAGGCTGTGCAAAGTGAAATGAAGAGAAATGTATAGGGAACCAACAGTGAAAGGAAGGAAACTGGGACTCAAATCAACAATTTGGAGCAGAAGGAAGAAATAAACATTCAACCAGAACAGAATTAAGAAACAATTCAAAAAAAAGGAGGAGAGCCTTAGGAACCTCTGGGACAACTTTAAACATTCCAACATCTGATTCATAGGGGTGCCAGAAGGAGAAGAACAGCAAGAAATCAAAAACTTATTTGAAAAAATGATGGAGAACTTCTCCAATCTAGCCAAGGAAATAGACTTTCTGGAAGTCCAGGAAGCTCTGAGTCACAAAGAAGTTGGACTCAAGGAAGCACACACAAAGGCACATCATGATTACATTACCCAAGATTAAAGAAAAGGAGAGACGCTTAAAAGCAGCAAGAGGAAAGGACACAGTTACCTACAAAGGAGTTCCCATCAGATTGTCAGATGATTTCTCAAAAGAAACTTTGCAGGCAAAAAGGGGCTGGAAAGAAGTATTCCAAGTCATGAAAGGCAAGGACCTACCTCCAAGATTACTCTATCCAGCAAAGCTTTCATTTAGAATGGAAGGGCAGATGAAGTGTTTTCCAGATAAGGTCAAGTTGAAGGAGTTTATCATCACCAAGCCCTTATTATATGAAATGTTGAAGGGACTTAACCTAAGAAAAAGATGATCAAAACTATGAACAGTAAAATGACAACAAACTCACAGCTATCACCAACTGAACCTTAAAAACCAAAAGCAAACTAAGCAAACAAGAACAGAATCACAGAAATGAAGGTCACATGGAGGGTTATCAGCAGAGGGATGGAGAAATGGGGGTAAAGGTACACAGAATAAGAAGTATAAATGTCTGGTACAAAATAGACAGGGGGAGATTAAGAATAGTATGGGAAATGGAGAAGCCAAAGAACTTACATGCGCGACCTATGGACGTGAACTAGGGTGAGGAGGAATGCTGTTGGGAGGCAGGGTTAGGGCAGATAGGAATAAAGGGAAGAAAAAATGGGACAACTATAATAGTATAATCAATAAAAATATTTTTATTGATTATACTATAATGGGCGCACATCCTTTCTTTTTTTCCTCTAGGTACAGCGGAGACACTGTCTCTTCATCTCTACTTTGGACCCCCTTCCCTCTAACCTCAGGAACCTTGTGCTGTTAATCTGTCAACACCCTACTCTCTTCAACCTACCTCTACAGATTTCCTGTCCACATTGGAATATGTGCTAGATTCTTAGTTAAAAAACAAACAAATGAACAAAAAAACCCTCTGCCTCAAGCCCAGCTAATGCCCAATGTCTTTCCTCCTCTTCATAGTCAAACTTATCTTGAGATATTTACTTGGTTGTCTTTAATTGTACACCTCCTACTCTTTAACCTGCTCCAGTCTGGCTTGTTTCCCATGAAGTTGTTCTTGTCAAGGTCAACAGGACTTCTGTGTCACTGAATCCAGGGGATGTTTTTCAGTTCCCCACTTTGTCACCTCTCAGCAGCATCTGATGATCATTGACCCCTTTTTGCTTCTTGAAATCCTCTTTCCATGAATTCCTCATTACTACATTTTTATGATTTTTTTTTTTTTGTTTTCTCCTCCATGCCCTCCTATACCAGTTCTTTTTTTCAACCAACTGTTAAATAGTGAAGATTCCCAGGGCTGAGTCCTAAAGCTTTTTCTCCCTCTGAATTTTTTTCTGTAGTGATAGCATCTACTCCCATGGTTTCTATTACAGTACTTTTGCTGTGACTCCTCTGAGCCTTCCTTGTGACTCCCAAACCTTTACTGGAGGGACCATAGTTGAGGATAAGAGGTAATTTAGGTTCCATACAGGTAACTCAGCTCTTTATCTTCACAGGTAGGCTGCTTTGGGGTAATAAGAGTCTGGATAGAGACCCATAATATAGTGAAAAGAGCAAGAGTACTAAAGCTGACACTTACTTTGGGGAAAAGAACATTACCAGTTCCCACATACTGTTTCACTGATCTTTGCACTTTTTTGTCATTGTGCATCTATGGGGAAATTTTTTTGAGAGTGCATGCCTGATATGTGTCACTATTAACATTGCACACATTATTATACTTCCATGAATATTAACTTCTAGGTATATTTTTTTCGTCCATGATTTTGTTTAATTTCTACATCCACATTTTATAGATGAAGATACTAAAGCTCAAGAAAGTTTAGTAACTTGTCCAAGATCACAGAAGTTACTAACGGGTATATGTGACAAATCCCAGACCATTTGAGGCCTCAGTTACAAAGTTGCAGATTTCAGCTGTAATCAGCAAGGGTTCTTCTATCTCTGAACAACCTGTGCTCCTGTGCAGTTGCTAATTACTCACCTAAAATATAATCTCTGATTTAAATATTTAGTAAATAATGTGTTATGATCCATTTATTAATAACTAGAAATTTTAGGAATTAGCCCTGGCTGGTGTAGCTCAGTGGATTGAGCGCGGGCCTGCGAACCAGAGGATCGCGGTTCGATTCCCAGTCAGGGCACATGCCTGGGTTGCAGGCCAGTTCCCGGCAGGGGACACACGAGAGGCAACCGTACATTGATATTTCTCTCCCTCTCCTTCTCTCCTACCCTTCCCCTCTAAAAAGATAAATAAATAATAAATTAAAAAAAAAAAAAACAAAAAAAACCCCTAGAAATTTTAGGAATTAGTAGGTGGTGGAAAAGAAAATAAATTCTTAAAGTAGTGTTAGATTAGTTTAGTGTTTGGTATATAGGCATGTGCCACTTAATGATGGGGTATGTTCTGAAAAAGGCATTGTTAGGCTATTTGGTCATTGTGCAAACATCCTAAAGTACACTTACACAGACCTACATGGTGTAGCCTACGGTGCACCTAGGCTGTATGGTATAGCCTCCTGCTCCTACAGTGCAATCCTATACAGCATGTTACTGTACAAAACAATACAAAATTAAATCAAACACGAGAAAAGGATGTAATCAAGAGATTTGGTAAACATGAGATGTATGAGGCTGCTACTGGCATAACATAGCACACAGTTTTACAGAAAACTCTTTTTTTTCAATAAGTAGAAAGAGCACTCGAAAATGATAAAAAGTATAATTATAGTAAATAAATAAGCCAGTAATATAGTCACACTTGACATCATTATCAAATAGTATGTACTGCATATAATTGTGTGTGCTATGTTTTTTACGGCTGGCAACATCATAGGTTTGTTTGCACTAGCATCACCAACGTTATATGAGTGATGCTTTGTGCTGCAAAGTTAGGGCAACTACGACATCACTAGGTGATAGGAATTTTTCAGCTTCATTGTAATTTTATGGAACTGCCATTGTGTATATGGTCCATTACTGACCTAGATGTTGTTATTTGGGCATGACTGTAAAATACAGTGACACTTCATTCTGCTTACAGGTATGTGTGGCACAGAGTAGTTCCCTCTTGTCAGCAGGGGATAATTTCCAAGACCTCCTAAAGATGCCTGAAATTTGGATAGTACCCAGTCCTATGTATTCTACTTTTCCCCATGCATTCACAACTATAATAAAGTTTAATTTATAGATTAGGCCCAGTGAGAGATTAACAACCACTAATAATAAAATAGAACAATTAGAACAATACACTAATAAAAGTTATGTGAGTGTTGTCTCTCCCTCCAGTAATTTTTATATTTTTCAGTCTAAACCTATTCATGAGTCTGTGTAACCATCCTTCACTTGTAGTAAATGTCTTGGTGTCATTCATTTCAGGGGGTCCATTGCTGAAGTCTTTGTATGAGCTCAGTGCTTTCTGGAGAAACAGGTTGCTGTCAGTTGGACCACATTTTCTGTTCATATCTTCCACTCACAAATTTAATGCTTTTTTCCATGTTAACTAAGCACTTACCATGCACTGTGGCCTTAGCTTTTGCACTTTGAGTTGTGACAGCAAAACTAGCGCAAATTTCATTTTCCTTCACAATTTTGTGGATAGATTTGTAAGAACGCTTGATTGTAACAATCTAAGTGTATGATTTTTTCCTTTCCTTAAGTCAAGAACTTTCACTTTTTCACTTAAAGGAAGCACTTTACAGCTTCTGTTTTGCATAATCTAAATTGCCAGGATCACTACTCTTGAACTTTGGGGTCATTTTTAAGTAAAGTAAGGGTTACTTGAAAACAGGCATTGCAATGCCTTGCCAGTTGATCTAATCACCAAGACGGCCACCAAGTCACTAACGTGTTGGCCGCATAGACAGCATGGAGGTGCTGGCAAGATTCGCGCCCTGTGTGGACAGAGTGGGTGGTGCAACGTTTTACAGTATCACACTACTCAGAATGCCTTGCGATGAAAAACTTATGAGTTGTTTATTCTAGAAATTTTCCATTTAATGTTTCCATACCGTGGTTGGCCATAGAGAAGTGAAACAGCAGAAAGCAAAAACACAGATAAGGGGTAGGGGTACTATTACATTTAAAAGATCAGTAGCAACAGTCACTTCAAACATAAGTTACAAGGTAGCCATGATATCAAATACCATAGGTAATTCTGTTAGAATATTTTCATGAGGGTTTGTAGGTAATTACTTTTCAGCATTTTCCCGTACAACAAACTGAAGCCTATTATTTCTCTGAGTACTTGAGTTGTAGTAAATGTCTGCTAGTGTAGTAGGTGCCTCTCTCCCCATGATGCCAACAAAAACATTTTCATTTAGAGACTGTCTCAGCTCAGTGCACTTTCTTTCCATCAGCTCCTTTTTTTGCTATATAAAAATTGCTATGATCAAAATAGCTGTCATTAGCCTCTGAAGCATTTTCCATAGGCTTTGTTTTGTTTTTAGCTTTCTTTAGAACTTGAAAGAGAAATAGGAAGACAATGTAGATTAACACCTATCTGAGAAATTCCAAAATTAGAGATGGCCATTTAGTTTGCATGATTTGTAGTAGTTTCAAATTAGGATCATACCATTCCAAACAGACTTTTAGGCTATTCTAAAATAATAATTTATTTTAAAACTGCTGCAACTACCAACATTTAACCATTAAACTGAAAAGAGGATAGATAGACATTGGTGATTTTTTTTCCAATGAGGAGTGCTTCTGTAACCTCTCTATTCTCTACAAGACTGATGTAGGCAGTATAAAGCCATTATTTCTTATTCCTTAAACCCACGTAACCTGAAATTTAGATTCCTCAATACTTCTAATTATTCTAGGTCAGGCCTAAAGTAATCAAACACAGCAGCTCTTAAGATATCTGAATTTGAGAGAGGTCATCCCTATGTTGGGAGTACTTTAAAATTTGACTAGCTCTCCTGCATCCCATAATCACTTTGAAATAAATTCTAGATACATTCATGAAATTCTGCATTTTAGAAATCCCGAGGTTATTGTTCACCTACTCTATTCAGTTCTCCACTGGTCTAGGTATACTAGAGCTTTTGCCAAATCTAGTGCTAAAAATTCAAAGAGTATGCAGAAAAGCCAAGGCCACTGTCAAAGAAATGAAACTAAAACTGTAATTGATTATAGAATTTGATGCTGGGGAGAGTAAAAAAAAAAGTGCATTTGAAAAACCAGTGAATGTTAATTGTTGCAATCTTTTTGGAAAGCAGTGTATCATTATGTATTGCATATCTTTTAAAACTGTGTACCCTTTGACCTAGAAATTTCACTGGCTAAAATCTGTCTTGAAGAAAGAATCAAATACTCAGGCAAATATTTATGTATTTAATGCAGTAGGCAGTTGAGTAGAGCAAGTACAGACTTTGAAGCCAGGTTGCTTCAATTGAAATCCCGGTTCTTCTGCTTACTGCTAGTGTAGATTTGCTTCATTTCTGTATGTTTTTCAGTTTCTCCATCTGTAAACTAATGAATAGTTTCCTACTCATAGACTTCTTGTATGGAGATAATAGTTATCCCCTCTAGTACCTATTAGCCATCACAGCAATGCTGTATAACAAGTTGCCCCCAAACTCAGTGACATACCATGAACATTTATTTCTTAGTCATACATCCATAGGTCAGTTGGGATTCCACTTTTCTAGGGTAGGCTTGGCTCCAGGCCATGGGTTTGGTTCAGGTGGGCTAAAGTGTCATTTATTCTCCTGGGATCAGTGTACTCCCAGGGATCTGTTCTTCTCCAATTAGTGTCTAAAGTGCAAGAACTCCAATTGCAATATATATATATATATATATATATATATATATATATATATATGTAATTGATTACCTATTACAGTTGTCCCATTCCCTAATCCCTTTATTCCCCTCTGCCCTGCACCTCCCCTATCACCCGCATTCCCCCCACCCTTAGTTCATGTCCATGGGTCATACATATAATTTCTTTGGCTTCTCCATTTCCTGTACTATTCTTTTTTTAAAAATATATTTTATTGGCCCTGGCTGGTGTAGCTTAGTGGATTGAGCGCGGGCCTGCGAACCAGAGGATCGCGGTTCGATTCCCAGTCAGGGCACATGCCTGGGTTGCAGGCCAGTTCCCAGCAGGGGACACACGAGAGGCAACCATACATTGATGTTTCTCTCCCTCTCCCTCTCTCCTACCCTTCCCCTCTAAAGATAAATAAATAAATTCTTAAAAAAAAATCTTAAAAAAAAAATATATTTTATTGATTATGCTATTACAGTTGTCCCATTCCCCCCCTTTATTCCCCTCTACCCTGCACACCCCTCCCACCCACATTTCCCCCTTTAGTTCATGTCCATGTGTCATAAGTTCTTTAGCTTCTACTTTTCCCATGCTATTCTTGCCCTCCCCCTGTCTATTTTCTACCCACCGTCTATGCTACTTATTCTCTGTACCTTTACCCCCCTCTCTTCCTTCCACTCCCCTGTTGCTAACCCTCCATGTGATCTCCATTTCTGTGGTTCTGTTCCTCTTCTAGCTGTTTGCTTAGTTTGCTTTTGTTTTAGGTGTGGTTGTTAATAATTGTGAGTTTGCTGTCATTTTACTGTACATGTTTTTTATTTTCTTTTTCTTAGATACATCCCTTTAACATTTCATATAATAAGGGCTTGTCGATGTTGAACTCTTTTAACTTGACCTTATCTGAGAAGCACTTTATCTGCCCTTCCATTCTAAATGAAAGCTTTTCTGGACAGAGCAATCTTGGAGGTAGGTCCTTGCCTTTCATGACTTGGAATACTTCTTTCCAGCCCCTTCTTGCCTGGAAGGTCTCTTTTGAGAAATCAGCTGATAGTCTGATGGGAACTCCTTCGTAGGTAACTATCTCCTTATCTCTCACTACTTCGGATTCTCTCCTTCATTTTAATCTTGGGTAATGTAATTCTGATGTGCCTTGGTGTGTTCCTCCTTGGGTCCAACTTCTTTGGGACTCTCTGAGCTTCCTGGACTTCCAAAGTCTATTTCCTTTGCCAGATTGGGAAAGTTCTACTTTATTATTTGTTCAGATAACTTTTCCACTTGTTGCTCTTCCTCTTCTCCTTCTGGTACCCCTATAATTTGGATGTTGGAACATTTAAAGATGTCCTGGAGGTTCCTAAGCCTCCTCATTTTTTTGAACTCTTGTTTCTTCATTCTTTTCTTATTGGATGTTTCTTTCTTCCTTCTGGTCCACTCCCTTGATTTGAGTCCCAGTTTCCTTTCCATCACTATTGGTTGCCTGTGCATTTTACTTCATTTCACTTAGGGTAGCCTTCATTTTTTCATCTAATTTGCAACCAAATTCAACCAATTCTGAGCATCCTGATTACCAGTGTTTTGAACTGTGCATCTGATAGGTTGGCTATCTCTTTGTTGCTTAGTTGTATTTTTTCTGGAGCTTTGATCTGTTCTTTCATTTGGGCCATTTTTTTTTATCTTGATGCACCTGTTCTGTAGTGAGGGGTGGAGCCTTATGTGTTCACCAGGGCAAGGCAACCCAGTCCCTGGGTTGTGACACTGTATGTGGAAGAGGGGTCCAAGAGGGAACAAGAGTGCTTGAACCACTCTGCCAGATTTCAGTCACTTCCCCCACTCCTCATAAGCAAACTGGGTTCTTCTGGTGCTGATTCCCGGGTGGATGGGTTTATGTACATTTTAGGACCCTGTGTGTCTCTCCAACGAACTCTCCTGTGGGCTGGGAGTTTGTCCCAGCACCTCAACCCCCAAGGGTGTGTTCAATCAGTGTTTTGAGGCTTTATTTCCCCGTACTGGGACCCTGGGTTGTGCTGTCTCACTCCCCAGTTTCACCTGGTTTACCTGCATGTGAATGCGGGACCTCCCAGCTTCCTTTTGCATCAGGCCCCTCCATAATCCGCTGCCTCGTTGGGTCTGCCTCCTGCTGCTTTGCATGTCCAGGGTCTGCCAACCACCCTTTTGTGAGCCCTCTCTGTCCCAGCCCCCTCCTACCAGTATGGATGAATGTGTCTACTTTAACTCCTTGGTTGTTGGACTTCCATACAGTTCAATTTTCTGTCAGTTCGGTTGTTTTTTGTTTCTAAATTGTTGTCCTTACTTTGGTTGTGCGAGGAGGCACAATGTGTCTACCTACGCCTCCATCTTGGCTGGAAGTCTCTTCATCTTTTTAACAGGTAAATTTTCATATTTTTAGGAAGAATTCTAGTTATCTCTGATCTAAAGTCTAAGGGTTTTATTTGCATGAGCATATTCTTTGTTTTGATTTTACTGAAACTCTAGAATTAAAATCACAGCATGGAGCAGATAATTTTTACTTTTTCTCAGAATCCTGATTCATATTTCTTATGCTTATAGATTGACAGCATCAAAAATGCAAGAACACCTGGGGAATTAGTTGTGTGGGGTGATCCTTAAGTCTGTGGCTAGTTTCAACAGTAACTACTATTTCAATGTGGTGTCAAAGTATATAAAAATACTCAATACACATATTATGTATATATGTATAATAAATGAAAAAATCAACTTTCAAAACAACATATATGGTATATTCACAATTTTGCTTTTTAAAAAAAGTCACCAACAGTAGAAACAGCAAGGAAATAAACTAAAATATCAGTTTTGAGATTTAGCTGTCTTGAAAATGTCAAGGATGATATGATTGTGGATGATTTCTATTTTTCATCTCTTTGACACAGATTTTCTATAATGACTGTGTACTACTTTTTTAATAAGAAAAAATGACATTTGTATATAGGTGCTCAGAATATCTATTTAAAAATATATCTCTAGGATCTACGGGTCTCCTAATTGCTTTAAAATTTTTTACTGTAAAGTATCTCATTCATATAGACTTATTTCAAGTATATAAGCATAACTTAAATTATAATTAGAAAGCCAGTGACCATGTAAGTGAAACTTGGGTTAAGAAATAAAGCTTTTCTAGTACCTTCATGGACCCCCAAGGACCCCTCTCCAATAAAGGGTTAATTTTAACATGCTCCAAACTTCTGTGATAATCATTTATGTGCTATTTGAGGTAGTTTAAGCCGTGATCATGTCTGTCTAAAATGTTTGATGTTCTTTGCTCTGTTGAACTTAACAGAACAGAGGCATACAACATACTTTCTACTGACTAGCATCTTTCAGCATTATGTTGAGATTTATCCACGCTGACACATATAGCCACAGTTTGTCCATTTTCTTTGTTGTAGGATATTCCACTGTTCGATTTTTTTAATTAAGCAATTTACTTCATGTTATACACAATCAATATATAAATTTTAAAATGGATACATTTCTCTTCAAGTTGTAGAAGAAAACATATAATGTAGAGAGCCACAATCTATGCCTGACTCTGTGAGAGACACTGTGTCTCAGATTTCATCTACTGTTTCTGGAACTCATGGACTCAGGAAGTTTGGAAAAGACAATAAGAACATATAATTCAACCATATGCCGATATGACATGAGGCTTAGAATGATTAAACAGCTTTGGCCCTGAGTTGGTTGTTCCAGGAGGAAGTTTAAAGATATAACATGGGAAATGTCATAGAATTCCCTGGGGGTATGTATGCAACTTTAGTTCTTAGCCAATAAAAAAATGACTTTTCCCACCGAAAGTTGAAGTCTGTAATCCTCTCTTTGCTGCTATTTTAGACAACACAGCCCAGGCACATGTTTAAGAGAGCTGCTAGGCCTAGAAAACATCAAAGCCATCCCAGGGTTAAAAGAAAAGGTACACAGAAGGCTTTTAATGAACAAACAGACAGCTAGCATTTTGCAGAGCATCTGGGAGGCAGGTGTAGCCTCCATTAGCACTCTACATAAAAGGAACATTAGCATTCTCAACAGCAAATGAAAATAACTCAGTCACCAGATTCTTTAACATCCCAGTGTAAAAAGACGGAGTTAAGAAAACTAAGTGTTCTGATTTTCTACTGCTATATAACAAACTATCCCAAAACTTAATGGCTTACAACAATAATTTATGTCTTTTGTGGTTCTGAGGGTTGACTACACTCAGCTGGTCAGTTACTTTAGGTTTTGCATGCATTTGTGCCTAGGGCTGGAGTTATGTAATGAAGGGCTGACTGGGTTGGACCTGAAGATGGCTTCTTCACTCACATGTTCAGCCCCATGGCTGGAATGCCTGGAACAGCTTCATGTGGCTAGCCATACTTCTTCAGAGTATGTGCTCAGGGTAGTCAGGCTTCTTACACGACTGTTGACTTCCCACTGACCAAGCTGGAAGCTGCATCATTTCTGCCACACTCTTTTGTTTGCACAGGGCCACCTCAGATCCAATGTAGGGGCACTACATCAGGGCATGAATACCAGGAGGCATGGTTCACTGAGGGGTCATCTTTGGAGACTAGCTAACACTCTAGGATAGGATCAGCAAAGCAGGATCTGGGGATGAGGAGAAAAGCAATGTGAAGGACCCAGCCAGAACAGAGACAATTTTCTTGGTCATTCTGATTAAATGTTTCTTCCTTCTTCCTTAGCGGGGAAGAAATGGAACTTGCAATTAAAATCCATTAATAGTGTGTTGTTGTATATATGTTTAAAGTTGACTGCATATAGTTCTAATTCCATTATCATAGGTTCAGTAACACTTAACTGATCTTTAGCTTAAACACACAGTCCTAAGTAAAAGAACTACTTGAGATGTGGTTATAGATACGTTTCTGAATAAGAGTCACATCATTTTATTATTTCAGTTAAGATTTTGCCACCAAGAATGGGCAAGTCAGTTGTCCATTTTCTCCTTTTAGTTGGCCAGCGGCACCACACTGGGTCTAAAACTTACTAAAACGTACAATAGCCACATGCAAAATCTTACATGGGAATCCTACTTGGCACTTAAATTCACTAACAATTCACTTACTAAAATAAAGTTTAGCTACATTTTTACCTAAACTTGGAGATTAAAAAGCATGGTCCTTTTAAACTCCAGATTCTAAAGCATATTTTAGGGCAATATATATTTGGAATAGCTACTTTTAAGGTTATACAACCTAATTAATATAATGTAATTTTAACACAGTTTAGAATCTTGGAGTATCCAGAGGCTAACTGATTATAACTTAGAATAAACTTGATCATTGTAAAAGGATTATAAAACAGAAATTAAGTTTAGTTACTATTCTGTGAGGCTAATGAAGGAGGCTGCTAGGTTCTGAGGCTTCCTTTCCCCGTATTCATTTGTAAGACTCTGAGGAAAAGTAGCATTTAAATAATGAAACTTAACCTTGTTCTGATACAAGAGAGAAGCAGATGTGTATGTTCAAATACTGCGGTGGCTAGAGAAGAGGTGGGAGACGTGGTTTACCTCTTTGCAACAACATTCTGCCTTTATGTCATTGAAAAGACTGTGGTTGCTCAGGAAATGTGATCCAAAAGAAGCTACCATTTCTATGACCTGAGAGTCAGAGCAGGGATTCTAGTCCCATTGGTAGGGCCCTTACTGTAGATTTCCAGTAGCCCTAGAAGGAACAACTTTAATTTAAAAATGCAGCAGTTTGGGGCTCTGGCTGGGTAGCTCAGTTGATTAGAGCATCATCCCCCATATGCTAAGGTTGGGGGTTCAATCCTGGGTCAGGGCGCATACAAGAATCAACCAATGAATGCACTAATAAGTGGAACAACAAATTGATGTTTGTCTCTCAAAAATCAAGATAAAAAGGTTTTTTTTTTAAAGAATACAAAAGGAGAAAAGACAAAGACGGCAGCACAGGTAAACACTACCACATTAAAATTACAATTAAAATAGAGAACAACCATCACTAAGAACCATCAGAAATGAAGTTGGGTGGAATTAAAGAAACCACATCCATCCAGACTGGTAGGAGGGGCAGAGACGAGGAACAAGCTGGTCCTACTTCCACATGTGGTGGCTAAAAATTTGGGAGAGCTATCTCAAGAAAAAGGAGTCCTAGCCCCACACCAGGCCCCCCAGCCCAGCGTTCCAGTGCCAGGAAGATTAAGTCCTCATAAATTCTGGCTGCAAAAATGAGCCAGGATTGAGTCAATGGAAGAAACTTTTGAAGTCCCGAGTAGTTCCTCTTAAAGAACCCACACACAGACTTAATCAGATTCACTCCTTCTGAGCTCCAGCGCCAGAGTAGCACTGAAAGGCACCAGTGGCACACGGAGAAAGTGCAGTGTCTGGCATCAAGGCAAGAGCTGGGGGACAGCTTTCTCCCAGACAGAGAGGCAGGCCATTCTCCCTTTCTGATCCTTCCCTCAACAAAGCCACAGAACCGGCAGACTGGTGCCATATCTGAGACTCCATCAACCTAGCTAACACTGTTTGCCCTGCTCTGGAGATTCCCAGAGACTCTGCCCCTCCCAATTTACAGGCCCACTCAAGCTGCTTTTCCATATGAAAGGCTGGTCTTGGCTCATGCTTCACAACTTCCCAAATCTTATCAAACAAGCAGCAGCTGACCTCAGTGAGCCCCAGGTCCTGCACCAGCAGCAGCCAGCCTAGATTCACAGCTTGGCTTGTCTGGGAATCTCCAAGCCCAGCACAAGTATCAGCCATCTCAGATTGCTTTATAGCTCAAGCAGGATGGCCCTGAGCAAAACACAGGTGGGGGCTGACCTTGGCCTGCACCACCCAGGATACCCCAGAGCCTGCATACCCAGTGGACAGCTACAGACCACATCAGAGCACCACCACCTGCCCCTGTACAGCTGACCCTCCATGACCTCATGGCTGACCCCCTTTCAGACCACTCTCATTTAAATGCTCCCAGGAACTTACTGCATGATCTCATATCGGGCCCTTCCTGTGGTGTGTGTCTGCCCTTTTTGCCAGTTCCCCAGTATCTTTTACCTCCTTTTGGCTGCCATCTTTACTCAGGGCAAAAGTTCCCAGCAACTTCCAGGGTGGGCATTTTCCCCCTGCCTCTTGAGGAGGTGCTATATCCCGGCCATGTCACAAGTCCCTGAATTCAGTTTCTCACAGTTAGGTACACAATTCCACAATTCGCTGTAAGCAGCAGCCCTCTTCCCTTCAGGAAGGCATGGCTGTTAACTTGCCATTGTTATGCAATGTATTTTAAACTTTCAGGGGACCCTCTCTCTGTACCCCCTTATGGTTTCATCATTTATATCTTTTCCACCTCCAGTGATTTGTCTTTATGTATAATAAGATATTACTACTAATGTACTGTAGTTATAAAGAACTGCTTCTAATTGTTATTTCCAGACAGGTTATGTTTTTATAATTAGCAGTATTATGCTTTAAAGGCTAATTTAAAATAAGTAAGAGTATCATGTACATATGATTCTTTCAACCCCATAGTTTTTTGTTTTCATTTTATCATGTAACCGTAATACAGGATTTCTCAACCTGAGCACTGTTGATATTTGCACCAGGTAATTCTTTGTGTTGATGTTGTTTTTGTTGTTGTTGTTGTTGTTGAGGGGGGTGACTTTTCTGTGCATTCTAGGATGTTGAGCAGCATCTCTGTCCTGTACCTGCAGGATTCCAGTAGCACTCCTGAGCTGTGAAACAAACATTATCTCCAGACATTGCCAAGAGCTCCCTATGAGACAAAGTAGACTTTACTTGAGAATCACGGTCATAGTATATTTACCAAAGCTCTTATCATGCTGTTCAGGATCATAATTTGGAATACAGCAGTGTATCAGCAGTAGCTAGGCACAAAATCAGTGGAATAGAAATGTTGCTAGGCAGTATTTTGGATAGTTCAATAGGTCAACATAAATAAAAACTGGAAACATTTTAGTGAGTGCCAGACAGGGCAATAAAATTAGTTAATAGCTACACATGTCATTTATGGCTGTTTTTCGTCAATTACTATGTTAAACATGAAGCAGCAGGATCTGTAAACGTTAGAGCACTCATGAAGGCCCTTGTACTGTTTTATGTTACAGCAAAGTCACAGTGATTTTCCATGGCATACAGGACTGAAAATGTGTTTCACTCCTTTTGTCATTATGTCTACAACAGGTGATCTCCGGTGCCCTGCTGGGAGTGTCATCAATCTAACTTCCTCTCCAAAATTTTTGGCATTCTGCATCATGACAAGCACTCAGCGTGCAAGCCAATTCACAGGATGTTTTTCAGTTTAAACATATGCCAGAGAAAAATTTTAAATGTAGCTATTTGAGTTATATAGAAAAGCAAAATGATTTTGATTTATTAAATTCGATATGCTTGAGGGAGATATTAAGTCCCTCAAGCAAAAGCCTTAACTTCCAATATCTATTAAACTTACTATGCGTTACAAAGCATTTTATGGTTGTTTTATTGACCATTTGTACACAAACCTAAATAAAAATTACTGATGGAGAATCTAAAGCACAGTTGACATCACTAGACTTTTTTGAGGCGGATGTCCAGAGGAAGGTAAAGTAGGACCAAATTTTAAATGCCGGGTGAGAACCCTACTCACCAGTAGAGACTGTGCTGTTTTCTTTACTCAGTGACATATTCCTGCTGCAGAGCAAAGCAAGAAGAGGAAAAAAGAATATAGTGTCAAGTCATCCCCAGTTCTTTTACTTAAATGAGTTGAGGTTAATCTTGTTTTAAAACCTTGTCTCAAAAACAAAACAAAACAAAACATATAATAAGAGTCCTACAGGAGAAACATAGGCAGGAAAATCTCAGATATTCCACACAGCAATATTTTCACCAATATGTCCCCTAGAGTAAGGGACATAAAGGAAAGAATAAACAAATGGGATCTCATCAAAATAAAAAGCTTCTGCACAGCTAAAGAAAACAGCATTAAAATGGAAAGAGAACTAGCCGTTTAGGAAAACGTATTTGCCAATGACACCTCAGACAAGGGTTTGATCTCCAAAATATATAGAGAACTCACATGACTCCACTCTAGGAAGACAAACAGCCCAATTAAAAAAATGGGCAAAGGACTTGAACAGACACTTTTCCAAGAATGATACACAAAGGGTCCAGAGACATATGAAAAGATGCTTAGCATCACTAGCCATCAGAGAGATGCAAAGTAAAACCACAGTGAGATACCACTTCACACTGATGAGAACAGCCATCATAAACAAATCAACAAGTGCTGGAGAGGATGTGGAGAAAAGGGAACTCTAGTGCACTGTTGGTGGGAATGCAGACTGCTGCAGCCACTATGGAAAACAGTATAGAATTTCCTCCGAAAACTAAAAATGGAACTGCCTTTTGACCCAGCAATTCCTTTGCTGGGATTATACCCTAAGAACACCAAAACACCAATTCAAAAGAACTTATGCACTCCAGTGTTCATAGCAGCACAATTTACAATAGCCAAGTGTTGGAAACAACCTAAGTGCGCATCAGTAAATGAATGGGTCAGAAAACTGTGCTACATTTACACAATGGAATACCACACAGCAGAAAGAAAGAAGGAGCTCCTACCCTTTGTGACAGCATGGATGGAACTGGAGAGCATTATGCTAAGTAAAATAAGCCAGTTGGTGAGGGACAAACCATACCATATGATCTCACCTATAAGTGGGACTTAATCAATAAAACAAGCAAGCAAAATATAACTAGAGACACTGAAATTAAGAACATATTGACAGAAACCAGAAGGGAGATGGGAGGGGATAAAGGGGGGGAGGGGGAGGGTTTTCAGGAACATGTACAAAGGACACTTGGACAAAGCCAAAGAGGGGTAGGATCAAGGGTGGGGAGTGGAGATGGCTGGGGTTGGGGGGGAATGATGGGGTAAAATGGAGAAAACTGTGCTTGAGTAACAATCAAAATCAATCGATAGATAGATAGATAGATAGATAGATAGATAGATAGGACTTCTGGCCAAGATGGAGGTGTAGGTAGACACACTGTGCCTCCTTGCACAACCAAAAGAAGGACAACAAAAATTTAGAAACAAAAAAACAACCAGTACTGACAGAAAATTGACCTGTATGGAAGTCCAACAACCAAGGAGTTAAAGTAGACACATTCATCCAGACCGGTAGGAGGGGCAGAGTCAGGCGGCTGGGCTGAGAGGGGTCGCAGCAAAAAAAGTGGTGGCTGGTGGACCCTGGGTGTGCAAAACAGCAGGTGGTGACCCCGGGCGCACGAGGTGGCAGTAAGTGGACCCAGCAAAGCAGCAGGTTGCGAGAGGCACAGCACACAAGGTGGCTGGCTGACCTGGTGGTCCCATATTCTCACCCAGATAATCCAGGTGAAACTGGGGAGCGAGACACACCTCGAAACCTAGGGTCCCAGCTCAGGGAAATAAAGCCTCAAAACACCAATTGAAAACACCTGTGGGGGTTGAGGTGCCGGGAGAGACTCCCAGCCTCAGAAGAGAGTTCCTTGGAGAGACCCACAGGGGCCTAGAATGTACACAAACCCACCCATCCGGGAATCAGCACCAGAGGACCCAGTTTGCTTGGGGGAAGCAGGGGAAGTGCCTGAAATCTGAGAGAGTGGAGCAAGTGCCATTGTTTCTTCTCAGACCCCTGCCCCGCATAAGCCTCACAACCCAGGGACTGGGTTGCCCCGCCCTGGTGAACACCTAAGTCTCCGCCCCTTACTACGTATCAGGCACATCAAGACAAAAAATATGCCCAAATGAAAGAACAGATCAAAGCTCCAGAAAAAAAATACAACTAAGCAACAAAGAGATAGCCAACCTATCAGATGCACAGTTGAAAACACTGGTAATCAGGATGCTCATAGAATTGGCTGAATTTGGTTGCAAGTTAGATGAAAAAATGAAGGCTATGCTAAGTGAAATAAAGGGAAATGTAGAGGTAACCAGTAGTAATGGAAAGGAAACTGGGACTCAAATCAATGGAGTGGACCAGAAGGAAGAAAGAAACAACCAATCAGAAAGGAATGAAGAAACAAGAGTTCAAAAAAATGAGGAGCTTAGGAACCTCCAGGACACATTTAAATGTTCCAACATCCAAATTATAGAGGTTCCAGAAGGGGAAGAGAAAGAGCAACAAGTGGAAAAGTTATCTGAACAAATAATAAAGGAGAACTTCCCCAACCTGGCAAAGGAAATAGACTATCAGGAAGTCCAGGAAGCTCAGAGAGTCGAAAAGAAGTTGGACCCAAGGAGGAACACACCAAGGCACATCATAGTTACATTACCCAAGATTAAAATGAAGGAGAGAATCCTAGAAGCAGCAAGACAAAATGAGAGAGTTACCTACAAAGGAGTTCCCATCAGACTGTCAGTTGATATCTCAAAAGAGACTTTACAGGCAAGAAGGGGCTGGGAAGAAGTATTCGAAGTCAAGAAAGGCAAGGACCTACCTCCAAGATTGCTCTATCAAGCAAAGCTTTCATTTAGAATGGAAGGGCAGATAAAGTGCTTCTCAGATAAGGTCAAATTAAAAGAGTTCATCATCACCAAGCCCTTATTATATGAAATGTTAAAGGACTTATCTAAGAAAAAGAAGATAAAAAACATGTACAGTAAAATGACAGCAAACTCACAGTTATTAACAACCACACCTAAAATAAAACAAAAACAAACAACTAGAAGAGGAACAGAACCACAGAAATGGAGATCATACGGAGGGTTAGCAACAGGGGAGTGGGAGGAGGAGAGAGGGGGTAAAGGTACAGAGAATAAGTAGCATAGATGGTGGGTAGAAAATAGACAGGATGAGGGCAAGAATAGTATGGGAAATGTAGAAGGTAAAGAATTTAAAAGTATGACATATGGACATGAACTAAAAGGGGGGAATGTGGGTGGGAGGGGTGTGCAGGGTGGAAGGAAGTGAAGGGGGGAATGGGACAACTGTAATAGCATAATCAATAAAATATATTAAAAATAAGAACCAATCTATAAAAATAAATATATTTATTTATATAAATATATATATTTATTTTCTCATATATACACACACATATAAAAGAAAAATACTATAAAACCAGGAAAAAATCATGTAAAATACTAATATAAGATTGGACTGTGAAAAGTAAAATTATGTCATGCTATGATTGTTCACATTACACTTTTTAACTATTTTAGTGGTACTTGTGCGGTAGATTTATTATGTGTTTGTCCCTATCTGGAGATGTGTTGAAAGTGCCTAAGGCAGTACTTGGCACATAGCAGAAAATCAGTAAATAGTTTCTGAATGAATGTGTGGGAAGGGGCTGTCTTGTTGTGACAGTTTGTCTTGTTGTACAATATAAAGATTTTTAAAGCAGGAGAGAAAAAATATACAAAAGAAGGGATGTGCCCATCACCCAGCTTGAACAGTTATCAACTCACAGACAACCTTGTTTCAACCACAGTCCCCATATTTTTCCCTTCCTGTATTATTTGGAAGCAAATTCCAGATATAGCAATTCTTTGATAAATATTTCAATATCTATCTTTAAAAGATTAGGGCTCTTTTCTTTAAACATCACCACAGACCCGCCCTGGCTGGTGTGGCCACTGGATTGAGTGCTGGCCTGCAAAGCAAAGGGTCGCTGGTTCGATTCCCAGTTAGAGCACATGGCTGGGTTGCAGGCCAGGTCCTTAGTAGGGGGCGTGAGAGGCAACCACACATCCATGTTTCTCTCCCTCTTTTTCTCCCTCCTTCCTCCTCTCTCCAAAAACAAATAAATAAAATCTTTAAAACAAAGAAACAACAACAACAAAAAAAAACATTGCCACAGATCCTTAGCACACCTATTGAATAAAATATTAAGATAATTCCTTAATATCATCAGGTATCATATCAGTCTTCAAGTTTTCAATTATCTCATAAATATCACCCCCATATGTTTTTATTTGAATCAGGACTCAAAAAAAGATCTGCATACTTAAAGAAATGTGCATATTGTGATTATTCGATCTATTTCTTAAATATTTTTAATCATTAGCTTTTCCCCATCCCCTCTTTTTTCCCCCTTATAATTTATTTCTGGAAGAAACTGGGTTGTGTGTTGCTGTGGTTCCCACAGCCTGGAGTCTGCTGATTGTATCCTAATAGTGTCACTTACTCAAGTGTCACTTAGGGTCCTCTGTCTCCTGTATTTCCTGTAAACTGGTCGTTGGGGCTAAAGGCTTGATCAGATTCAGATTCAGTTTTCTTCTTGGCAGGTGCAAAAAAGAATAATGGCCGCATTATTGGCTTTTAGCTTAGTGCCTTGCATATTGATTTAGCTAACATTTATTGAGTATTTTTCTATGTGCCTAGAAATGTACTTACATTCTATAGGTATTATGTCATTTAATCATATTTAGGCCTCATAATACTATTACATATCCATTTCTATCTGCTGACCAGACTTCTTATGAGGGCTATCTTTTTTTCCTTTTTATTGAATTTATTGGGGTGACACTGGTTAACAAAATTATACAGGTTTTAGGTGCGCAGTTCCACAACACATCATCTGTATGCTGTGTTGTGTGTTCACCTCCCCAAGTCAAGTCTCCTTTCATCACGGTTTATTCCCCCTATAACTCTTCTACCCTCCTCCCTCAACCTTCCCCCGACCCCAGCAGTCACTACTCTGTTTTCTGTGTCCGTGCGTTTCTCTCTCTTGCCCTCTTTTATTTTTTGCTCAGTCTCTCCACCCCTCCTACCCAACAGCTGTCAGCCTGCTCTCTATCTCTGAGTCTGTCACTGTTTTGCTTGTTAGTTCATTTTGTTCATTAGATTCCCCATATGAGTGAAATCATATGGTACTTGTTTTTCTCTGACTGGCTTATTTCAGGGCCAAGTAATTTCAAATGTCTTTCAAACAAACCCCTTGGTATATACCCCCATTGTTGCTTATGTGATTGAATTTGGAATCATCTGAATTTTCTTTTCACTGGATTTATTTCGACTACACAAAAGTATCTTGCATTAAAGGCATTTTTATATAAATTAATAAGTTTATCATTGTAATAAAAATAAAATAATAAAGCTTAAAGACCTATTATTTAACTGTGAATTTGTTGCCCTTATGCTTTTGGTAGTGGGATTCACCATCTGTTAACTTTACAAAGACTGATATCTAAACCATAAGTAAGGCCAACAGAATTCAGTACCTCCTGAGTCGTCTTTCCTTTGCACTCATTGTCTTCTGCAGGTGCACTTTTATGTCTTTTTCATCTCTTTCCGCCCTCATTGTGTGTTCACAGTACTCAAAGGATCCTACTGTTGCCCCGCCTGAGAAACTGGCTTGTGATTTTAAAAGCAAAACTAGCTTTTCATTGTTTGTTTACATATTTTTAATTTTTTTCTGCCCAGTTTTCCCCATAGTTCTAAATTCTACTGTTTATAAAACCAGACCATTGGATCTCCAGACTCAAAAAAGAAATGTTAAGTTATCTTGACTAACACTTTTGAAGATTAAAAGTGTTTGATAGGTGGTTTGTTAATTCCAAAAAGGAATATACTTGTCAAAAAGGACACCTGTGGTTAATGGGGCCCAAATTTATAAGTGGAGTCTAGCAGCCATTGCCTATAGAGTCCTCTTATGCACACTGCGTATCAGGGAAAAGCCTCAGACTGAGCTGCCAGCCTCTTTGCACTGAGTTTCTGCTACCTGAGCTGTACCTCATAAAGGACTTCCTGGAATCATATTTTGACCAATGGGCTGAGACTTGACCCATCTAATTGGAGCTACATAGCTATATCCTCATTTGCATCTTTACTGACTAATCACAGCTGCTCCATTAGAACCAATCAGGACTTGGGATTCCAAGCAGTCAAAACTGTGCTATTTGAACCAATGAAACCGCTAATTTGGATTTCTCCTTTGCATAAAAGTGTAATCCAGGACTGGGGCAAGCACATTCTCTTTTGTATAATTTTTTTTTTTAAAGATTTTATTTATTTATTTTATTTTTAGAGAGGGGGAGGGAGGGAGAAAGAGAGGGAGAGAAACATCAGTGTGTGGTTGCCTCTCACGTGGCCCCCACTAGGGGCCTGGCCTGCAACCCAGGCATGTGCCCTGACTGGGAATCGAACCTGCGACACTTTGGTTCGCAGCCCGCGCTCAATCCACTGAGCTACGCCAGCCAGGGCTCTTTTGTATAATTTTTTGTAAAAATCTATACAATTTTATTTTAAGAAGAGGAGCAACTGAACACTGCTGTAGTTCATTTAAATTTTCTTTCTCAAAAATACATTTCTAAATATTCAAACTATACAATCTTGACATTTTAATGCTGGTTTTGTTTTTGTATTTTTCTCACTTGTATATGCCAGCTGTCCCTTTTCAGAGAGGGGAGTAGGTACTTTTGATTTCCACCGGTTGCTGTGTTTCCCTGGTTTGCAAACTATTCACCTGAATAAAGTTTCTCCTTTTACTGTATCCCAGATGGGGACACCTGTTGGCCTTAGATTGGTGGTGGCAATCTTTTGTTGGCAACGATGGAGAAAAGGTACCAACCGTCCGTCCGAAGTTGCAGTTGGATAATAGAGCACTGGGAGCAAAACAATGCAAAGAGGGTCCTATTTCGCAGCTTTACAAGCTGACTTGCAAGGAGTAAAGTATTCTTTATATAGCTTGACCTCTCTTCACCAATAATTTCTCCTTTAATAGTTGTTTAACATTCTCAGCTTTGCAGAATATCTATCAGGTGAAGCATTTGGTTGGTTGAATAGAAGGAACGTAAGGCATTAGCGAATACAACAGGGAAGTAGGAGTTTGATTCTTATTCTGGTTGTACCTCACTGTGAGGCATTTGGCAACTAGCCAAATTCTTTATTCTTTCTTTTTAAAAACACAGTTATTTTTAGCATAATTGTCCATAAAGAACTTCAGAATTCTTATTGAAACAGTCTTCTGTAAGTTTGTAGTAAATAGAAATTGTGTCTCTCTTTACCTGATCTTGCAGGGTGTCCAGGGTGGCATGGTGCACGTGCTTGTGCTTAATAAGTAGCTTTCAATGCTGGTGGTATTTGAAAGGTTATACATTTTAAAGGGTATTTTGTTTCCCTTTTCCTTGGCAGGACCAAGGAGCTTCCTTTTCTAAGACCAGTACTGTTTGAACTCAGTGAAAGTACACTTTGTTCTAGGAGAATTGCCATATGAAAGCCTAGAATATATATTGAGTTCTTCAAGAAGGGGGGAAAAATCGTGTTCTAGGACAGTGGATGTTGATTTGGTGCTGAATGAATGATTATGTGCTTTTGTACTCACAGGCTCGCTTCTCACATGTGCGGATGAAATATCTCTTCTTTTCCTGGTTGGCAGTTTTTGTTGGAAGCTGGATTATTTATGTGCAGTACTCCACCTATACAGAGCTATGCAGAGGAAAGGACTGTAAGAAAATAATAGTAAGTATTTTATATTTTCTGATATATGGAAAAACCTAGATTAATAAGTCATATTGATAACATTATAATTACTACTTATGTATGTAATAATTTTAAAAAGTAAAAGTTAACTTGACTTAGTTAACTTAGAGTTGTGCTTCTCAGCATTTTGATATGAACAAGTTAGTAGCACTATTCCCCACTTTGAAAAAAATCTATTATTCAGAAGTCTAAATATATAATACAGACTATTGTGAGAACATTTTCATTACAAAGAGGGATTTTTATTTTTCAATTATACTTTAAATTTAGTTTAATCAGACAGGATTTTTAATGTCTAGAGTATGAAAGTGTTATGTACAGGAAACCTTCCAGAACACTATTCAATCTTTTGAATAGATGGAGTCATTCTCAAATACCAGAAATTTATCTGAAAAGCATAAACATTTTTTATCATTTAATTTCTATCCTGTTTGGCTGTATTTTAGAAAGATCACTCTATCAGTATAAGATTTCTAGTAGTAATTGTTGGTTTCATAGATCTAATAGAGCATCTGGTACAAATAACACCCCTTTTTTATTACAAAGTCTTTTATTACAAATTATAAGCATGTAATTCTGTAACATAACAATGTCATACTCAAGCACGCCATATGACATTTTAGGTGAAATGTTCAAATTAAAACTATAAATGATCACACCGATATTATTACCCTACCAACCACATTCAAGGAGGCCTTACTTCTGCCGGACCCTATATTTTAAATGTTTGACGATAAGTAAATTTAACACCTTGTTTTCTGCTGATATATTCTGATGTGAATAATATTTAAACATTTCTTCTGAGAATTATATTTTTGCTAACAATGATTTTTGGGATTCCAATTATTATAACTTATTAAAGATTCTATAATTATTGAATGGTTACTCTTAACCCAAGCCAGTGGTGCTAGGTGTGTGCATATAGCAAGGGACCAGATATCCTGACCCTAACAAACTTATATGAGGGAAGAAAATGAATAATTACAGTAAGGTAAAGTAAATATTACAGTAACAAGTGTCATAGGAACAAAATATAGGAAGATCTGAGCTTTCCGAAATTCTAAGAAAATAAAAATCAATTTAACTCTAGGTACTCTGTCAGTCAGGATTAAAAAAAAAATATCCTACAGGAGTATTACAGCCTGGTAACTAGGCAAGGGCTGAATTGCTAAATAATATAAGAAGTATAAGAAGCAGGGGGATTAATTAGCAAAGGAGAGTCCAGATCAAGGTCCGAAGATATCAATCTTATGTCCATTCCAATTGGTCATTCTAGATCCTTGAGGAATTTTAAGATAGGGGCAACCTCTGGGGCCAGGCAATGTACTGGGTACTTTACATGGCCACTAATAGTTAACATAATACTATGAAAGCCCCTCCTCCCAAGCCCATTTTACAGATACAGAAATGTGACTCAAAGAGAGAAGAATTTGCCTGGGATGGTGGAGCCAGAATTTGATCCTAATTCTGTCTCTCTATAAAGCTCATACTCTCTCTCCTACCCTATGTCAGAAAAGACTGACAAAGAAAGCTGAAGTTTAATAAAGCTAACAAAAACCCTACAAAACTCACCTTCAATGAATAAGAAAGAAGAAATTTTGCTATCAACTATAATAACATATAAATAACCAAAATTATTGGAAATGTTTATTTCCTTTCTTCTAGAACACCTTTCTCAAACTACGTGCCTGGGAGCACATTAAAAGGTATCTCACAGCCTGGCTGGTGTGGCTCAGTGGATTAAGTGTTGGCTTGCAAACCAAAGTGTTGCTCGTTCGATTCCCAGTCAGGGCACATCCCTGGGTTGTGGACCAGGTCCCCAATTGGTGGTGCACAAGAGGCAACCACACGTTGATGTTTCTCTCCCTGTCTTTCCCCCTCCTTCTCTTTCTCTAAAAAAAGAGTAAATAAATAAAATATTTAAAAGAAAAGGTATTTCACAGATAAAAGATTTCCATGGCCAGATATATTTGAAAACAGCAGATTAAACAAAGGTAAATAGCTGACTTTACTGAGGACTTCTCAGGGTCTTTAATGCAGTTTTGTGCATTGTGCATCTCCAGAGAAAGCAAGTGTACTTGATTAGGAATAGAATCCATCCTCACCACAACCCTCCCGGGAAGAAATATTAACATCATCTGGTGATGTCAGAACTACTGTTCTAACAAATTAAGCCAAATGAAACAGATATGTTTTTATCTTACATTAATAAAATAACCTTCAAAATGCAAGTGTATGTTGGTACATATTCTGTTATGAGTGAATTATAGCACTTCATTATTTTCCTTTAATTGATAAGAATTTGAAGCAGAAAGTAATTCTAGCTAATTTAATGCTTATATTAATAAAACTTGAAAATAATGAAAAAGTTTTCTGAGCCTGAAACATATCTTTTCTCTAAGACTGGCTCAAAATATGTAGTCTCTCTGTATTTGGGAATTACGTTTTTAATAGTTCCCCAAACTAGTAATACTAAGACAGTATATACTAATATTACATAGGAATTGTTTGATTGGAACTATAAAGCAAACAGAAAAAAATATTTTTTAAGTATAAAATAAAATACTTTTTTTAGTCTTCACCTGAGGATATGTTTATTGATTTTAGAGAGAGAGGGAGAGAGAAACATCAGTGTGAGGGAGAAACATTGAATGGTTGCGTCCCATATGCACCCTGACTGGGGAAAGGACCCAGTACCTAGGTATGTGCCCTGACTGGGAATGGAACCTGCTGCTTTCTGCTGCACGGGACAATGCTCCAACCAACTGAGCCGTCCGGCTATGGCAATGAAAGCATTTTTTTTAAAAAAAACCACATATAAGTGGACTTCTGTGCAGTTTAAATTTGTGTTGTCAAGGCTCAACCATAGCTAGTCTCCACCTTCTGGCTATTGTAAATAATGCTGCTGTGGACCCTGGTGTGCAAGTATCTGTTTGAGTCCCTGCTTTCAGTTCTTTTGGGTCTGTACCTAGAAGTGGAGCTGCTGAATCAGATGGTAATTCTGTATTTCACTTTTTGAGGAACTGCCATATTGTGTTCCTAATTCTATTAAACACATTTCAGTTCTCTATTGAAAGTATCCATTGTTTTATTTATTTTCTCCACCCTTGTTCTTGTTTACTTAAACATGAACATAGTTATTTTAAAATCCTTTTTGGATGACTCCAGCACCTGGATCTGTTTCTGTTGTCCGTGTTTATCTCCTTTCTGGTCCTGTCACTTTGTGACAGGCATGCCTTGCAATGTTTTACATAATGCCTCCAGATAGTTTCCCTTCCCTGGAGCAGGGAGTTAGAATGGTAGTCGATCATCTTAACCCAATCATGGACAGTTTGGACTGGAGGCTGGGTTGCACCTCTAGTAAAGCTCAAGCTATTTTTGGCTCATCTTCATTCCAAGAACATAGCCCTCTAGGGATTTTAACTGAGAGCCTGGGAATTTATTGGGGTTTCTCCCTCTGGCAGGTTCATAACTCTAGTCTGTATCTTGTGAGACTGCCAAAACGTCTGCTCCGCTTTTCAAAGGCTTTCCGATGAGATTTTTAGCCTCCCATTCTGTAAAGCCTCAGCATTTGGCACATATCCCAACAGGATAACTGGCTATGTGTTTGAGGCTCCCTTAGTTTCCTATAAAGGCTTGCTGGTTTCTTATCCTCACAGCAGCTCTCTGCTAGCTTATAGTTCTGGTTCTCAGACTTCAGCTCATGCCCAGCATCAGCAAAATCCCCAAGGAAAAAAGAGGCTGTGAGTCAGCTTACCTCTCTGAGGTTCTTTTAGCTTCACCTATACCCCTGGGCTTCAGCCCTTCAGGGTCTCAGCCCAAAGCATAGTGTACTAAGATCCCACCCTGGGCAGACACTGAACTAGATTTTTATTTGCCATAAGACTGTGTATTTCAGGTCATACATCTGAAGGCAATTGCAGCCACAAATTCTAGGTTCATCTTTCTCGAATCTTACCCTCTCCCAGGTCTTGATTAAATAATATCTTGTTAGCTCTTTGAAGCTTTAATATGTACTTTAAAATATTTTTTCTGCTTCTTAGTTCTAATCAAATAATTCTTATGCAATATTAGTACTGTCTTAGTAGTACTGCTCTTACTACCAGTTTTGGTAAGTTTTAAGAACATAATTCCCAAATGTGGAAAAACTACAATTCTTTTTAGAGCCAGCCTTAGGGAAAAGATGTACTTTAGGTTTAGAAAATGTTTTCATCATTTTCAAGTTGTAGGCAAGTAAGTGTTAAATTATACTAGAATTATGTTCTTCCATTTCTTATCAATTAAATTGACATTAAAGTCTCCAGAGTATTACTGTGACTGCCCCATTCGGAACTTTGCCTCCAAGCTAAGATGGTTGTTTAGGAGTTAGGGATGACAGCTGATCAATAGAGTGTGAGACATAGTTTACCTGTGTTTAAGAATCGTCGTCTGCCTTGTCGTGTACAGCTTTCTTCCTCTCTGTCTCTTTTTCCCTCTCCTCCCACACGTGTGTGAGGGGCCATATCTATTGCAGTGGTTAAGAGCATGAGCATTGGAATAAAAGAGCTTCAGGTTTGAGTTCTACCTTTGCTGTTCCTTAGTTGTATAAACTTGGGCATGTTTAGCTTCTGTAAAATGAGGATTAACAGTGCTATATGTCTCATCAAATGGTTGTAAGGATAAAATGAATTCATGTATTAAAAGGTTAAAAATACTGTATTGTATATTTGAAAGTTTCCAGAAGGCTAGATTTAAAAGTGATCACAAAGCCCTGGCTGGCGTAGCTCAGTGGATTGAGCGCGGGCTGCGAACCAAAGTGTCGCAGGTTCGATTCCCAGTCAGGGCACATGCCTGGGTTGTGGGCCAAGTTCCCAGTGGGGGCCATGCAAGAAGCAACCACACATTGATGTTTCTCTTTCTCCCTCCCTTCCCCTCTCTAAAAATAAATAAATAAAATCTTTAAAAAAAGAGGTGAAGCCAGTTCACTATCAAGAGTATATATTAATATTAAAAAAAAAGTGATCACAAGAAGAACAAATTTGTAATTCTGTATGGTGATGGATGTTAACTAGAGTTCTTGTGCTGATTACTTCACAAAATAGGTGGCCTCCAACTTATGATGGTTCAACTTACGATTTTTCAACATTATGATTGTGAAAATAATGCATGTCATAAAGTGTTGCAGACCGTTCAGCCTGGTTTCAGGAGTTGTAACCCTCACCCCATGGTGGGCTGTGTAAGAGCCCAAGGGACCCACTTCATCTGGGTCTGTTCTGTCACAAGGACGTGACCTACTAAGGAGACAAAGCTTATTTCCCTGGCAGGAGCACTGCTTCTGCCTCATCCATCTCTGGCCCCATTGCTTGGTTGGCAGTCAATGACGGGTAAGACTCCTCATGGGAGGGGCAACCTAAGCCAGACGCAACCACTTGGGAGGCCTCATGGAAGGACTCGGGGGGGTTGCAGCAAAGAGGATATGATGGACCCTCGCCCCCCGGCTATTCTGACATAGCCCGAGTCCTCATTTCCATCTGGGAGATGTCTCCTGCTTCCTAATCGCCTTAAAGCCTGAAACTGTCGGGGTGAGCGGTGCAGCCCTGTGCTGGCCAGGACAGTTTCCTGGGTGATTGGGCATAAGAATGAATTCCTAAAGTCCTGTGAAACCTGCTTTGCTAAGAGTGCTCTTCCTTAGGTGATAAGTGTCCCAGGAGGAAATGAGCATGTCTCCCAAAGTCTGGCAACCCCCCTTCCTGACAAACACTGGCTTGGATTAAGCCCTCAGATTTCTTTGACATGTTAAACCTGTATTCCGGTGTATTTGAGCCCAATAAAAGCCTAGTGAGGAAGGGGCTCTGGGTCATTCTCCTCTGAGAGTTTGACCCTTTTCCTCCCCAAGCAGAAGATGTCTTGGTAGTTTTTATTTTCATCCGTGACGGAGGGATGGGGCTCTGCGGGAGGAGCCCCCCCACATCTGGCGCCCAGGACAGGGTCCCCCGCAATAAAGTACATGATATTCAACACTTTGTTGGCTTTTTGTTAGATAATTTCCCCCAACTCTAGGCTAATGTAAGTGTTCTGAGCACCTTTAAGGTAGGCAAGGCTACGCTATGATTAGGTGTATTAAATACATTTTTGATTGAATGATACTTTCAATTTACAATGGGCTTATTGGGAGGTAATGCCATTGTAAGTCAAGGAACATATGTATATACAAATACCAAATTTATTTGTATATACAAATATCAAATTATTATGTTATACACCTGAAATATACAATGTTATATGCCAATTATATCTCAATTTTTTTAAAAAAGAGAGACTTATTACAAGGAATTGGCTTACTCAATTGGGAGAGCTGGCTAGTCAAGTCCAAAGTCTATAGGATAGGGTAGGCTGTCAAGAAGGACAGTCTGGAACTTCGGGTCATGGGCTGAAGCTGCTAGCCACAGATGGAATGTCTTCATCAGAGGAGCCTCAGCAGTTCTCTTAAGGCCCCTCAACTAATTGAATCAGGCCCACACAGTCTATCTATGATAATCTTTTAAAGTCAGTTGATTAAGGACCTTAATCACCTCTACAAACCTTTACAGCAACACCTAGATTATCATTTGCTTTATTAACTGGGGACTTCAGGGTAGCCAAGCTGCAACATCTAAATACCATCACATCAGGTTAAAATTATTCAGTTAGTACTATAAATAGTTGAACTACAAAAAATCATAGGAAAAAGGCTTCATTGAATAGAGAGATCACTGTGGGTAGAATAGTAGAGAAAGGCTCCATAGAGGAGATAGAACTTCTGTGGGGCCTTATAAGATAGAAGGGATTTGGAAAGGCACTGAGGAGCATCTTTTCTTTTTAATTACAAACCCAGCTTCCTTGTACTTCTATCCCAAAGAGCAAGATGCTGATTAACGTTAGATCTGAGAATTCCCAGAACCATGTATTAGTAGCCACTGAACTACAGCCTTGGTCATTGGACCGTTTGGCTACCTGTAAATTAATATATTTTTCTCTTTTGTCCTTTTATTGTGAATTTAAAAAAAAACTTAAAATGTTGAACAAATCAGGTATTTCATATAAATTATGAACTCTGTGTATTAGCCTTTTAGTAATCAAGTCTATTATAATTTCAACATTGGAAATCACTATAGAGTATTACTGTAATTTCCCTGTTTTCTCTAATCACTGGATAATTGTTGTTAAAAGATACTAATTTAAAATTTTTTAAATTAGAAAAGATATTATAAGTTTAATAGGATTCTCAATTTATTTAAGTTTCTAGGAGGCTAGAAGACAAAACTGGAAGTAATTTTGCACATTGTACATTGATTTGCAATTTGAATTCAAGTTTCTTATTTTCAGTTTTTAATAAAAGTATGAAACTTCCCACTGTCATATCCGTTACTTAGAACTAGTTTCCAGTGAAGTGCACAATAGGTTTTAAAGCTTCCCAGAAGGGAAATGGAGTGCAGGCGGTGCACCCTGGGAGGCCAGGGTCGGCCTGAGGCAGCTGTGCGCAGGCGCCTCTCTGACACTGACTAACCCTAATTAGATGTGTTGGAGGATTTTTGTTTCAGTTGTGCTTCTCTCTCTCCCTCTCTCCCGCCCTTTTTTTCTCTCTCGCCAACCTAAATATAATGTTATACAATATAACTAACTCATTGTATGGTACATTTTCTCTGATCATAGAAATCACTGATTTACTCATTATTTAAGCAAGTCCTATTTGGAGCCTAATCGTAAAGAAATTTTGCACAATTTGACTCTGTAGTTTACTGGGTTCTTTAAACAAGAAACAAAAAGGTGAGGGAGGGAGTAAACTTCTTCTGTACATTTTCAGGGCAACATTGTTTAATATTGGTATTTCTGGCATGTTCCTCTATGATCAGAGTGAGGTTCTACCCGGGTACTAGTGAGAAATCACGGTGCCGTTCTGGTGAACCTTTGCGACTATTATAAGAGCATGTGTTTTAAGGTTGAAGCATTATAAGATGAAAGAGCCTCTAAATTTTATTACAGTCTCTTTTAAGATTTAATTTCTAGAGATGATGGTCTGTTGCTTAAAACAACTAGCTTAACATATACTAAATTTAATGTATTTATTACAACCATGTTTTCAGTTAGATAGCAATACATAGCCAATAATTTCATTTAACTTTGTATCTGCTTAGGATTAATTATTATTTGACTCCAGAGGTTCATTTTGTTTCATTATCTTATATTTTTAAAATATATAGAACCAATCTACTTGGTACACACCGTTTTTAAAGTACAAGCTTAATTTTTTCCTTTGAAGAAAAGCATAGTCCTCCTTTGTGCCAACTTGAGTTAGGTTACCAATCTTTTCTTTGTGACTTTACAGAAAAATACTTACTGAACAACAAGCTTATTTCAGATCTTAACAAACATAAGCTTCATTCGAAGGGTAACCCTACTGATTAGATTACAGAGGCAGTCCGGGTGGCCTCTGTGCATTGTGCCGCGCTCACACTGTGTGATGGTCACTGCGATCCCCAGACCGGTGGCGTCACTGTGAGCCTTTGCCATCATTCCTGGGAAGCAATAAGGAGACTCAGGGTGAAAGCCAGCTCCGAAGGAACGGGCCAGTGATAAAACACCATGTCATTTTAGTTCTGTGCCTACTAGCACTGCGCTAGAATCCAAAGATGTAGAGATGGCACGTCCTGGCCCTGAAGATGTTTATAGAGTAGTAGAGGATGTGGAAAAATAAACAAGAAGCACATGATTGAGACTGGAAGTAGTGTTGCTAGATTTAGTAAAAACAAGCAAACAAACAAAACAAAACAAAAACCAGCATCTTGGCCATTGTAAATAATGCCGCACTGAACATGGAAGTGTGTATATCTGTTCAAGTTAGTGTTTTACTTTCCTTTGGATAAATACCCACAAATGGAATTGTAGGTATTGTAGGAATTGTGGATAAATACCCACAAATGGATTGTATGGTAGTTCTGTTTTTAATTTCTTGAGGAATGTCCATACTGTTTTCTATAGTGAATCTTAATCATTCTTAAGTATACAGTTCAGTAGTGCTAAGTATGTATCCACATTGTGTGTGGCCAGTCTCCACACCTTTCTCATCTTGCAAAACTGAAACTCTGTTCCCTTTAAACAACTTCCCATTCCTCCTACACCCAGCACCTAACGTCCACCCTTCTCCTTTCTGTTTCTATGAGATGGACTACCTTAGAAACTTTGGAAGTGGAACCATACAGTAATTTTTGTGTGTGACTGGCTTATTTCACTTAGCATAATACCCTGAAGTTTCATCCATATCGTAGCATTTTTCAGAATTTCCTTCCTTTTTAAAGCTGAACAATATTGCATTGTATGTTTTGTTTATGCCACATTTTATTTATTCATTCATCCATCGATGGACCTTGTGTTGCTTCTACCTTTTGGCTGGGAAGTTATTTTAAGTTAACTTAATTCGGTTTGGTCATGCATGCTCCGTAGGCCTATTTTGAAAGATAATGGCAGTCCTGTGAAATGTTTGATAGAGGTGAGTATTGATACTCCCACACAACCACATTGCTAGGTTATAATGAAAATAATTTCTGCTACACGTATAGGCATTTATTCAGCACATATTTATTTACAGCTAGTCACAAAACATTTCGTGTCATTAATCTGTAAACTCCTAAGTTCTAACTCTGTCATTTTAGCAGTTCTGTCAACTTGCATGAAAGATTTACTCAAGGCAGAAGCAACAATGCTCCAGAGGCAAGCTTATTATTACCCTTATAATTAGCATCAGGGAACTAGAAATTCTGAGCCAGTGGCTCTCAGAAGGTTGTCTCTTTGACCAGCAGTGTTGGTGTCATCTGGCAACTTGCTGCACATGCGGGTTTTCAGCTCCCCATAAAACCTAATGAGGCAGAAACGCTGAGAGTGATGTTCAGCTGTCTGTGTTTGAACAAGACCTCCAGAGGACCTGAAGCTCCCTGAAGTCGGAGAACCTCTGTTGTAAAGTGATTAGCAGTGGGTACCTCCCTAAAGATAAAGGTTATAGCTTCAGCTGGTTCTTACACCCCCTTTGTGAAACGTAGGGAGTGTCTCATATTTTAACCAATTTACATATCTTCAATACCTTCCATTGCACCAATAAGCATTTCTGACATTTGCCATGCTATTTAATAGGCCACATATTTCACCAATAAAAACTTACTTTGCTAATAACAGATCTAAGAAATGATTCATCTTGATCAAGATATGGAGCATGGGTTTCCTTATTACCTCATTAAAACTCTAATAGAGCACCACCTCTACAAGCCTGATTAGGATATTAGAAGCACTTGGACTGTAAATTCACCTGCACACATGCCACCAGCACCACCAGCACCACACTGTGTATGCTGAGGAATTTTAAAGCAAATTAGAGCCATTATAACAGAAGGGAAGGGAAGAGTGGAGAAGGGGTGTGTGTGTGTGGTGTGAGATGAAAAGAGAGAGTGCAATGAGCACTGTTAATGGCCAAGAAAAAAGTCAGGAGAGAGGAGAAAAAAATGAGAAGTTGAAGATACAGTGAGAGTGCAGAGAATGGTGAATGTTTTAAAAGGGTGATGTAGGGAAAGGATGCTGACTAGAGACTTGGAGAATTTTCAGGCATTAAGAACCCAATTCTGCTGTTTTTTTCCTAAGTAAGGAGAAATTGATAAGATGATCTCAAATACATTTTTAGAAAATTAATCTTAGAAAATTATTTAAAACCTAGTATCGTGCATCTGTTCATTGTCATTACCCCTGTGGTACAATTGTCACTGTTTATGAAATTACTTTTTCATTTTAGGTGGGTTTGTAAAATTTAGCCAAAGAGCGCCATCTTCTGGTACTTTGGTGCTATGTGCAAGCAAAGGAGGGTGTATAGTAAAATCATTGTAGTAGTAAGAATAACAAGGGAAGGAAAAACCTTTGACGTTTTCTGCTGAGTTTTCTGTTGTAAAGTTGAACATTCTTTATAATCTCTGTGTATTTTTAGTTAGATCAGATTACTGACAGTAATTATAGTTGTGTATGGCCCTGACTGAAAAACAAAACAAGTGTGTGGCTAACCATCCTTTTTGTACAAGCATGAGGGAGATTTGCTTTTGGTTTGTGATGGAAGCCACAAGTTGAAGAGCCTGTTTTTTCGTGACTGCCTCTTTGATGCAGGGTTGGCTTGAGGCCTTTACTCAAAACAAGAATGTGATTCTTTTAGCTGAATGTCAGATTTATCTTCACTGCTTAACAGCTTACTGATAAGGTATAATTTTACAGAAAAGTATTCATTTTATCCTCAATGAGGTTTTACAATAAAAATTACTGTTCTGTAGCAGAGTTGCACAGTGGGAGCATACTGGGCCCATAAAATAAAAATTGCTTTGTTCTTTTTTTTAAAGATTTTATTTATTTATTTTTAGGGGGGAGAAAAACATCAATATGTGGTTGCGTCTTCCGTGCCCCCTACTGGTGACCTGGTCCACAATCTGGGCTTGTGCCCTGACTGGGAATCCAACCAGCAACCCTTTGGTTCCCAGGCCAGCACTCAATCCACTGAGCCACACCAGCCAGGGCCTGTTATTTAATGAACATTTACTAAATTCTGTGTAATTTGCTAGAGGGGAAGGGGAAGTTCAAAGATGAATATGATAATGTTTCTGCCGTCAAATCATCTTATTTTTTACCAGGGAAGATAACACACCATAAATGATATTAGATTTGGGACAATAAGGAAAGAAGGGAGGAAGAATATAGGCTCAGGAAGGAAATACACAGCCTTACAGTTATTCGTTGGAAGATGGGTATTGTGGGAAGGGTCATGTTTAAGTCTTGACCTGGGCAAGATTTATGGATAAAGGGTTCCTCAAGATTCAGGAACCAAACATTGGGACAGTTGAAGGGGTTAGCTATATTAGTCCTATCCCAGAAATTGTTCATAATAAAGTGCCTCATTTCCGGATAAACACCCAGAATGCACTTCATGCATTCGTCCATTCAGCAAGAGTGCTTTTTATATGCATTTGACTATATGTCAGACATTTGTGTGAAGTCGTAAGGAAACAAAGATGAAAGTCCTGACCCTACTTGGAGTTGCTTGTGCAGAGGGAAGGAGTGTGACCAGACCCCCTTCATAGGAGCTCTGGGGACAGGTATCTGATCCAGGCAGTGTTAAACCTGCTCTACACTTTCCTCTCCAAGACACGTAATTCTGGTTCTTTGACCTCCATGGTTAAAAGCACGAGCTCTGGAGGCAGACATCTGGGTTAGTCAGATTTCAGCACCACCACTAAACTGGTTTTGCTTCTTAACCCTTTCTTACCTCTCCTGCCTCAGTTTGTTTTTCATTAAAATGGAGATCATGGTAATACCGCTTTCATAGGTTGGCAGCAAAGATTAAAGAGATATATAGGAAAAGCTCTTAGAACAATGTTAACATGTAGAAAACAACGTAACAAGTATCAGGTACCTACCATCTCTTAACCTTTCACAATATTTGCTTCATTTTAAAAAGAAAAAAATCGTTACGGTACAGGTAAACTGTCTTCTCGGCTAGTCTCCTTCCTCCTCCCCCGGAGTAACCACCATCTTGCGATCATGTTTTCATAATTTCACTCTGTGTATGGGGGTATAAATAATATACAGCATTGCTGTGTACGTTCCTAAACTTTCAGAAATGATATTAAACTGCATATATTCTGCAACTTTTCCATATGAAATTAAGTTTTCAACATTTTTCCGTTTGATATGTCTAGGCCAAATTCTTTTATTTTAATTACTGAATAGTATTTTATTGTACAACTATACCACAATTTATTCAGCCATTCACTTGATGGACATTTATGTTGTTACCTTTTTATTATTGTTGTTTTACTTTATTTTTATTATTGACACTGTCGCAGATGTCCCCATTTTTGTTACCTATTTTTCACTCTTCCAAAAATCCTGTATCACACCCTGACGTCCTCCTAGACTGTACCGTGACCTACTATTTTTGGTAATTGATTCAATTTGTCTTTAATCCTCATCTGAAGATATGCTCGTTGATTTGAGAGACACAGAGAGAGAGAGAGACATTGATGTGAGAAAGAAACATCCACTGGTTGCCTCCCTAACACACCCCAACCAGGGATTGAACACACAACCCAGGTTTGTGCCCTGACTGGGAATTGAAGCAGCAGTCTTCTGGTGTGTGAGACGATGCTCCTACCACCTGAGCCACCCAGCCAGGGCTACTGATTTGGTTTTTAAAAAAAGTGTTTGTAAATCTTATTCAGATTTTCTATTTCTTCTTGCATCATTTTTATTATTTATATTTTTCTACATAAAATGTTTGTTTCAAATGCATTGCCATAGACTTGTCAACATTATTCACCGTCACAACCCTTTCTTTTCTAGTCATCTTTATTTGCACCTTCTCTTTTTCTCATGATCAGTCTTACTGAAGGTTTATCTCTCTTATTAAAGTTTTCAAAGAACTAGCGTTTGGTATCATTGATCACTAGTTATTAAGCCTCTTTAGTTGAGTGCTAACTACTTATACTGTCTCTTGTTTTTTCATCATTGTGTTTAAAGTTGAAAATTTCCCTCTAAGAGCTGCATTAGCTGCATCCCACAAGTTTTGATGTGTACATCTTTGTTGTTGTTCAGTTCTAGATATTTTGCATTTCCATTGTGATTTCTCCGTTAGTCCATAAATTAGTTAAGAATGTGCTTTTAATTTTTTTATTATTGTGTTTTTTCCATTACCATTTAGTCCCCTTATACTCCCCTCTCCCCAGCAGTCACCACACTGTCGTCCATGTCCATGAGTCCTCTTTCCTTTGTGTTCAATCCCTCCACCCCTACCCTCCCCCGCCCCTTATGACAGATAAGAAATGTGCTTTTTAGTTTCCAAATATATCTGTATTTATTTTTACATGATTTTTCTTGTTGATTTCTCATCTCTTTGTGGTCAGTGAATGTGGTTTATGCAATCTTAATTTCTTAGAAACCCTACCAGCTCCTGCATAAGGCCTCAGAACTCCTACCACCTTTGCCTCAGTAAAGAAACATGCCAATGAAATCGATGGCCCTCTGCTACCAAGCAAAGATGCCGAACAGATGATTTTCCTAAAAATCCCCAGAAATTGACCTGGGAAAAAAAGTATCGAGCATCTCTCTCTGGTCTCCCTGAAACTTGAGTCTAAGAACTATCGCTCTGCTCCTCCGCTCCTCCTATCCTGTGAAGATGGAACCTAATATTCGTGGTTACAACCAGGTCTGGAGGAGAAGGCAGGCGTGGTCAGGGGCTCTCATAGGAACTCCTCTGCTAATGGTAACTGAAGGGCAGCAGTTCCTAGGTGCCAGCACTTAACTCTTCACATGGACAGGGCTCTCCATCTCTAGCAAGGCTATTTTATTCTCATAGCAAACTGTGGGAAGTATTAGACACAAACTTTATGTATTACACTTAGTGGAAATGGGAGAAATAATATTTTCCAATCACGATACAGCATAACTTGAAATTAACAAAAATCTGTCTGAAAATTTTAAAATATTATTTTAATTATTCAAAGAGAAAGTACAAATCAGAAAACTAAGTACCTAGGAAATAACAATAATAGCATTTTTTTAAATACGTCAGAGCCCTGGCTGGGTAACTCAGTTGGTTAGAGCTTCATTCTGATACACCAAGGTTGTAGGTTCAATCTCCAGTCAGAGCATATATAAGAATCAATCAGTGAATGCATAAATGAGTGGAACAACAAATCAATGTTTCTTTCTTTCCTCTCTCTCTAAAATAAATTAAAATAAATCAAAATACATCAGAAACTAAAGCTAAATGTAAAATTGAAGAGCTATTTAGAGAAGAATATAAAGTCTTAATTACATTAACAAATGACAAAGAACAAAACAGATGGATGAATTAAAAATTGAAAATGTAAGAAAAAATCTAAGGAAAGCAAAATTAAGGAATTAACCAATATAAATAAAAATAAAAGGCTATATTCCTGTAGCTGAGAGAATTCCTCTGATCATCATCTTCCAATCTCCGTTTTTAGCTGATATATCTGTACCATCTTTTATTTTCAACTTTTTTGACACTGTTTTCTCAGGATATTTTTATTTAGGTGAACTTATCCCATTGACATTTATAGATATGACTCAGTTCTGTATCACATTTTATGACCTACTTTATGTTTTTAAAGATTAGTTTCTATCTTTTTCTGTAGGTTGTCTATTTCTTTAAGTTGTTTTATGCATGTTCCTTCTGATAATTTAGGAAGGTTTGTATTCTGTTTTTAACTCTTCCAGTGGTTAGCTTTATACTATAACTTTTTATATTGATGAGAGAGAGAGAGAGGAAGAGAGAAAGAGACAGACAGACAGACAGACACACCGATTTGTTGTCCCACTTATTTATGCACTCATTGGTTGATTCTTGTATGTGCCCTGACCAGGGATGGAACCTGCAACCTTGGAGTATCAGGACAATCAATGCTCCAGCCAACTGAACTACCAGGCCAGGGCTGTATTATACTTATAAAAATGTACTTTATTTCTTTAGACCATATCTGTTTACTCCCTATTACAAGCCATGATGAAATTATTATATGTCATCCCATCTTCTTTATTCCACCTAATTTTAATCAATGTATTATTATTATTAGTTATTCTGGTGATCATTTCTATACTTTTGAATGTATTTCTATCTCTATAATTTGGTTTACTAAATGTAAATGTTATTTTTTTACCTTGGATGGTAAAGATAAGGAAATCAACATCCTTTTGCCACATGTCATCTTCTTACCTGTCCCTTCTTGATTCTTCTTAATTTTATTACTTTTATAGTACAGTTTATAATAGTAATATTCTAAACAATCTACAGTATTGCTTAAGAGAATGAGCTCTGGAACCAGTCTGGCTAGGATGGAATCTTGGTGTTGTCAGTTTGTAACTGTGTGACCTTGAGCAAATTACTTAACAGATACTTGTTATTTTATTTTTACAGTGGATATAACAATAGATTCTATGGCTATAACAGGGTTGTTTTCATGGTAATGAAAGTATAGCACTGGAACAGTGCCTGACACATAGTAAGCATCCATTAACTATCAGACACTCTATTAATATTTGTCAAGAAATAGGTTCCCGGGTGATTTTCATCCCAGTCCTCCCTTTCAACTGGCTTCCATGTTTAGTTTCTCCATTCAGATCTTGGTTGCCTGAAATTCATTCTCTAATAGTTCAAGAGACATCATTGGGTGTTACATTGTCTGATCCTTACATTTTCAAAAACTTTTGATGCCTTTTACTTGAAAGAAGGTTTGGCTATGTAAAATAATCATTGCTGTTACTTGTTGTATTCAAGTAGCGAGTGAAAAGAATCTCCGAACACTGAGAGCAGTTTGGTGATAAATTTATTGGCCAAGTTTAACCTGCGCAGGGGCGTACTTCCCAAATGAGACCGTAGTCTCGCAGCTACGCAGAGCTGCCAAATGGAAGTCGCGCCCGGCTTACAGACTACAGGGGTCTTTATAGAGCGCAGCAAGCAAGCAGGGGATACAGAAGCAGATGCAGCAGTTAGCTATTGGCTCGATCAAACAAAGCAGAAGTTCCTGATTGGTGGGGGCTTTTACATTCCCTCCTTCTCTTTCTCATTAGTCAAACCTTTGACTCATGTTCCTCTTGGGGAAGAATTGTATAGGGCTGAGACAAAACCATGAGTTTTACCGTCTCTACTCTATTTTTGATAAAAGTTAAAAGCTTGTTTAGAATTATTGGTCCTATGGCTAGAGCTAAGAGGAGGAGAATTAGAGGTCCAGCTAAGGCGGATATCAGCGTAGTTAGCCAAGGGGAAGTCTTATATAGGGAAGAATACCAGGAGGACGACTCTGTCTCCTGCTCTCTGTCTTTAAGGCGTTTGGTGAGCTCTTTTATACTTTCCCTAATTATTCCTGAGTGGTTGGCATAGAAGCAACAATCTTCCCCTAAAGCTGCGCATACTCCTCCTTGTTGTAGGAAAACTAGGTCTATCCCCCTTCGATTCTGGAGCGCCACTTCTGCTAGAGAATCTACTTGACGTTCTAAATATTCTACTTGCTCTTGCAGCAAGGAGAGGTCCTTAGAGAAGGTTTGTGATAAAGCTTTGAGACTATTTTCTCCATGGATTAATGCTCCCGCCCCTACCGCAGCTGACCCTATGATACCGATAGTGGCGAGGATAGGAATTAGCAATGGGTCTCTCTTAACTCGGTTAGGGACTTGCATCAGAAAATCTGGGTTTCCTCCATATAGATATACCTGGGGAATGATATAAGCACTAATACAAAGCTCGGGGTTAATTGGTACTAGACATTTAAAGATACCTTGAGTACAAATAAACCATAATCCTTCTGGAGCTATTGTAACAGTCAAGTTTCTAGGATCTCTTGGCACATATTTATGGTTAAGACAATAATCACTATAATTTGAGGTGGCAAGGGTGTAGTTCGCCAGCAAATAACAAGTTCCTTGTCCATGGAATTCTGCTAATGTAAGGGTACTTCCAAATGCACACTGTTGCAGGCCTCCTGCTTGGCTATCTGTGGGAAGGGGTTTTGTTTCTGGCATGTCCTCTCCAGTGGTATTGGCCCCTAAACCTACATAAAATGGGGGTCTAGGGCTGAGGCATAGCCAGCAGGACTCAGTTATGTTAGGCTGGGTGCTATTGAAGTATGGAAACACTTGTTCTAACAAACTTAATATTGATTCTCCTCGGTGGTGTGGTTTCCCTATCAAGGGCTCGGGATCTCCAAGGGGAGGCCTTAATTGGCTCTCGACCTCCAATTGTGGAGGTCCTATGGTCTCACTTTGGTTGGTGCTTATTCCTGTAGGTGCTATAGGCGTTGGGGAAGTCCTATCCTGACTTGCTGGTCTAGTGGTAGGTTTAGGTGGGCGTGGTGGTAGCTTTCCCGTTCCCCCTCTTAATAATGGCCTTCCCTGAGTGGGCAACCTTCTTACTGTGAAGAAGGTCCCCGGGTCTGTGCCACTGATATAGAGTCTGAGACCCCACGTGCGACCCTTCAGCCACCCTGGGTCTCCCGGGTTCAAGACCGTCACGGAGGCAGGGTTACACCTGTCCGCTGCACAGTCTGCATCCCATCCGTTACTTGGTTCCTCGCGTCTATCCCGGGTGAGGAGAATGTGTTTGTCAGTTCCCCCTCCGGGGCTCCAACCACCATTAATTAAGGTCTCACAGCCCCAACTTTTACAATAAAAATCATTGTGTGATCCACATGTATATCGCCGTCCTGGAGGGGGCTCTGGACACCCATAATGGGGTGCACTCCTAAGAGCATAATTTTTGGGTGCACTGCCACATTGGTCACCCCATGAGGGTCGGTAAGCATAGCCCCCTAGAGTTAGAGAATTCAAAGCCGGGATCGCCGCCGCAGAGGCGCAGTACGGATCATCAAAAAATTTAGAAAAGTCTGTCTTTAGCATGACGGAGCTCGCTCCGCCCCAAGTATAGTTAGTGGCAATTACTGTCCCATCAGCAGTTCTTATAAGCACCCACTCTTGCTGTTCTAGGTTCTGGCTTTGGGCTCTACCGAGGATTAGGAGCCCTAAGTATGCGAAAAAGTAAGCTTCAAGGGTTTGTCTGGATCTTGGCGGACCCGCCATGCTCGTGGTTCCTCCTCTGGTGGTTGGGCCGCCTTAATGTGGGACAGGTGGATCCAGTAGGGCTTCTCCGCTACCCGTATAGCGGAGGGTGTGCTTAACAATACCTGGTATGGTCCCGTCCAACGTGGTTCCAAGTTTCCCTTCCGATGGTTAAGGATCCATACCCACTGTCCAGGCTCCAGCTGTTCAGGCTTTTCTTCTTTTCTTTGTTCAAGTCCCTGATGTCGGGTCTGCTGGAAAGCGCGCACTTCACTCCGGATTTCTTGCAGCGCCTGTAAGGACTTGAGGAAGTTACAGTTAGATGTCTCTATTTCCTCGGTGGACAACTTGGGAATTAAGGGTACCGGTTGTCCATATAATATTTCAAAAGGTGCCCAACCTTTAATGTATGGGGTGCACCTTACCCGGAAGAGGGCGAAAGGGAGCAGCTCTACCCAATTTTCGCCGGTCTCCTCTTTTAATTTTATTAAAGTTTCTTTCAGTGTTCTATTCATTCTCTCTACTTGTCCTGAACTCTGCGGTCTATAAATACAGTGTAGCTTCCAATTAATACCTAATTTATTTGCCAATTCCTGTGAGATTTTGGAAATGAATGCTGGTCCATTGTCAGAACCTATAGCTATGGGTATCCCATATCTAGGTATAACTTCTCTTATTAAGGTCTTACAAACTGTGGAAGCGGTCTCTCCCCTTGTGGGAAAGGCCTCTACCCACCCAGAGTAAGTATCCACTAGGACTAGCAGGTACCTGTATCCTGATTTCCCTTTAGGCATTTCAGTAAAATCAATTTCCCATAGTTCTCCCGGGGCATTGCCTCGATGCCTCACGAAGCGAGGTAATTTCTGATTCTGGGCGTTCACTTTCGCGCAAGTCTTGCATCGCGAGGTGATGGAGTGAATTATTTCCCTTAGGTGTGGTCCCAGGTAATATTTCCTGATTAACAGTTCTAGTTTGTTCTGTCCCAAATGGGTGCTAGTATGAATGTCCTGGACAATTTTTGTTAGTACCCCTTCTGGCAAGTATAGCTTGGCGTTTGGAAGTACTATCCATCTATTTTCATTCTTTGTTCCCCCTAGCCTTGCTCCCTCTTGCTCTTCTTCTTTAGAATACGTGGGGTTTGGGGGCAACTCCGGCTGGGGTACTAGGGGGAGCAGGTTACTCTCTGTCCTCATAGCGGCTTCCTTGGCGGCAGCATCGGCCAGACTATTCCCTCTTATGACAGGAGTATCTCCCTTCTGGTGGCCCTTACAATGGATAATGGCAACTTTCTTGGGTAACCATATAGCCTTTAGGAGAGAGAGAATCTCTTCACGGTTTTTAATGTCTTTTCCTCCTGCAGTTAGGAGACCTCTCTCTCTGTAGATGGCTCCATGAATATGGGCGGTAGCAAAAGCATAGCGGCTGTCAGTGTAGATATTGGCAATCTTTCCTTCAGCTATCTCTAGGGCCCTGGTCAGCCCTATCAGTTCCGCCCTCTGTGCAGAGGTTCCTGCAGGCAATGCCCTTTGCCACAGGACCCTATCTTCTGAGGTCACTGCTGCCCCTGCGTACCGCTGTCCGTCCTTGATAAAACTGCTCCCATCAGTAAAGAGGGTCAGGTCTACTTTCTCATATGCCTGATCTTTTAAGTCCGGGCGGGAGCCAGTCACTGTGTCAAGGATCTGCTTGCAACTGTGGATCACAGTGGAGTCTGGTACTGGCAGCAGAGTGGCTGGATTCAGGGCAGTGCTCTTAAGGAACTGCACCGCTGGAGGGTTCAGCAGCTGTGCCTGGTACTGCGTCAGCCGCGCATTAGACAGCCATCGGTCTGGGGGGGACCGTAGGACCTGTTCGATATAGTGCTCTCCTATGACCTGTATGTCCTGCCCCAGGGTCAACTTGCCTGCTTCTTTAACTAGTAGTGACGTGGCTGCGATAGCCCTTAAACAGGCCGGCCATCCCGATGCCACAGGATCGAGTTTCTTTGACAAGTAGGCCACAGGCCTCTTCCACGGGCCGAGGGTCTGGCTCAGAACACCTAGGGCCGTACCCTCCTTTTCAGCAACATATAGCTGGAAGGGTTTGGTCAAATCAGGTAGGGCTAGGGCTGGGGCTGAGACTAAGGCTTCCTTCAAAGCCAGGAATGCTTGCTTCCCTTCCTCAGTCCACGTAAAGGAGTCCTCCTTGCCTCTGGTGAGATCATGCAAGGGTTTTGCTATGCTTGCAAAACCTAATATCCACAGTCTGCAGTAGCCTACGGCCCCTAGGAACTCCCGTACCTGTCTCTTGGTAGTTGGCTCTGGAATCTGTAGGACTGCCTGGATCCGCTGGTTTGACAAAGCCCTCAGCCCTCCTTTCAGGTCGTACCCCAGGTAACTTACAGTTTGCGTCGCAATCTGAGCTTTCTTGGCTGACACTCGGTAGCCCATCCTCTCAAGGTCCCGGAGCAGGTCTAGTGTGGCAGATTCACATTCCTCCTGTGTCCGGGCTGCTACCAGGATGTCATCTACGTATTGGAGGAGAACTATTGATGGATGGGTTCTCCTGAACTCCTGGAGATCCTTACTCAAGGCCTCATTGAATATAGTTGGTGAATTCTTGAAACCCTGGGGCAGTCTGGTCCATGTAAACTGCCCTACTAGTCCATTTTCGGGGTCACTCCACTCAAAGGCAAACATTTCCTGACTTTGGGGAGCCAGGGGTATACAAAAGAAGGCATCTTTTAAATCCAAAACAGAATAATAGGTATGAGTTGGTGGCAGCGAACTCAAGAGGGTATACGGGTTTGGTACCGTGGGGTGTATGGTTTCAACTCGGGCGTTTACTTCCCGCAAGTCCTGCACTGGCCGGTAATCCTGGGTCCCAGGTTTTTGGACAGGGAGAAGGGGGGTGTTCCATGCAGACTGGCATTTTCTCAGAATGCCCGCCTCTAATAGGCGTTTCAAGTGCCCCGCAATCCCCTGTCTGGCCCGTGCTGGGACAGGGTACTGCCTGATCCGGACCGGCCGGGCCGTGCTGGCCAGCTGGACCAGCACCGGCGGTTGGTGAACGGCCAACCCTGGCGGGTTTGCCTCTGCCCACACCCCTGGTACTTGCGTTTGCAGTTCTTCTAGGACTGTATCCTCCTTTTTCTCACCGTCTGGGAGTATCGCCAGCAAGTATTCTTCCGACAGGGGGACCGTCACCTCCAAACTGGTCCCTTCAGGTGCTTCTGCTGATTTGAAGCTTATGGTAGCATGGAGCTTCTGTAACAAATCTCTCCCGAGTAATGGGTATGGACAGTCTGGAATGACTAGAAAGGAGTGAGTAATAGTCCCTTTTCCTAAGTTGGTAACTCTGGCCGCTGTCCAGGGATACGCTTCGGCCTTACCCGTTGCTCCTATAATTTTGGTGGTTGCTTTTTGGAGTTGTCCCTGAGGTTGCTTTAGAACAGAAAATGTGGCTCCCGTGTCGACCAGGAAGTCTACTGGTTTCCCTTCGACATTCAAGGTGACCATGGGCTCCTGGGAGCCAACAGGTATGGAGCCCTGGCCCCGTCAATCTAAGGTTTGAAGCAGCACCGCAGGACGAGCCTCCTTTGCCTGTAATTTGGGGCAGTCCTTCTTCCAGTGTCCCTTTTCTTTGCAGAATGCACATTGGTCCTTGTCTACCCTGGGCCACTGGCCTCTTGGCTTCCCTTTCTTCCCTTCTTTCTTCGGGCCTGCCTGGGCTGCAATTAGGATTTTTGCTACCTCTTTTGCCCTTCCTACTTCTGGGTCATCTCTGTTCACATATACTTTCTGAGCAATTTCTACAAGCTTGCTGATATTTTCTCCTTCAAATCCTTCAATCTTTTGTAACTTCTTTCTAACATCAGGAGCTGCCTGGGTCACAAAGGCTATGTTCAAAAGCCGCCTGTTCTCAGGAGCCTGAGGGTCTAATGGGGTGTACACTCGGTAGGCTTCTATCAGTCTTTCTAGAAAACTAGCAGGGGACTCTTCTCTCCCCTGTACTACCTCACTGACCTTACTAAAATTTGTTGGCTTCTTAGCTGCTATCTTCAACCCTCTTAACAGAGCCCGGCGGTATTGGAGGAGCGCATCCCTTCCCCCACTCGTATTGGGGTCCCAATTAGGGGGTTGTTCTGGTAGTATATCTTGTACCTCCCTCCTCCCCACTGCGGTTTCTCCCTCCTCTCCCATAACCGCTTTGACGGCTTCTCTCATTATTCTATCTCTTTCCTCTGAGGTGAACAATGTTTGCAATATCTGCTGACAATCATCCCACGTGGGCTGGTGGGTTCTAAATATAGTCTCTAATAGGGAGATTAATCCCTGCGGCTTTTCAGAAAACGGAGGATTTTGCAATTTCCAATTATATAGATCACTAGTTGAGAAGGGGACATAGATTAGCCGCGGCGGTGCATGTAATGGGGCGTCTGGAGCCGGTGGCACCTCCCTGAGTGGCAAAATGGCGGCGCCACCTGAGTGTGGTGCCGAACTTAAAATGGCGGCGCCATCCTGTTTTGGCGCCAAACCTTCCCCATATTGAGTACCGCCGCGGGTATGAGGAGGACTCTGGATCCTCTCCGCCCTCCCACTAGAGGAATCAGGCAAGGGTTGATGATACGGGGGAGGAACGGAGGGAGCCAACAGCGGGTCCTCGGGTACTTCGGGCAAAACAGGGTATAACCTCCTCCCTCCCTCGTTCTCCTGGCTCTGCTGAGGTCGGCGCCCTTTGTCTGCCTGTAAGCGGGGAGTCTGCCTTGGCGCCGTCGCCACGCAGAGGGCCCTTCCCTTCCTCTGACCATTCGACTGGCATCGGCGTATGTACCCGGGGCGATCAGTGGCTATGTCTACCCACACATCTATATAGACCATCTGATCTGGATGGGGGTCTCATAAACAATCCGCCGAACCGCGAAAAGGAGGGACAAGTCGAAAGTTCCCTCCGTGGGCCATCCTACGTCAAAGGTCGGCCACTCAAGCTCACTGAAAGTTCGCAGGACCTCCCGGTCGGGCGGCGGTCCCCCATAGCCCCGAGCGCGATTCTGAAAGTCAGAAAAATTGTTTAATAAACATTCTAGGGCAGTGCTCGAGGTGGAGCCTCCTTGTCCCATCGCGGATGCCTTTTGCCCGATTTCCACGGCACCTAGGATTAGGAATATGAGGGACACTAAAATTCCACACAAAAACACACAACTAGCTCCTCTCCACTCAGTCCATTCACGCACAAACAGGCCGCGGCGCACTTCAGCCTCTCCACACATTCAAACTTCGCTAGCGCGTTTGGTCGCGGCGCAAAACGAAACTAAATACCAAATGCGACCTAGTCGCAATCACTGTGCACAACGAAACCAAATTTCAAATGCGGGAGCAGAAGCTCCGGTTCTCGAGAGCGTCCTCTCCTTGAGAACCCCGCGGGCGGGCTACCGGCAACGTCTCGCCTACCGCCTCGCGGCTCCAATGAGTCTAGACTCCCAAACCAAATTCCGCGGTAAACTTACCCGGGTTCCACTTTCTCAGTCTCCGAAGACTTCCCTTGATCTCGCTGGGGCCTCCAAATGTTGTATTCAAGTAGCGAGTGAAAAGAATCTCCGAACACTGAGAGCAGTTTGGTGATAAATTTATTGGCCAAGTTTAACCTGCGCAGGGGCGTACTTCCCAAATGAGACCGTAGTCTCGCAGCTACGCAGAGCTGCCAAATGGAAGTCGCGCCCGGCTTACAGACTACAGGGGTCTTTATAGAGCGCAGCAAGCAAGCAGGGGATACAGAAGCAGATGCAGCAGTTAGCTATTGGCTCGATCAAACAAAGCAGAAGTTCCTGATTGGTGGGGGCTTTTACATTACTGAGCACTTATTTTCTGTTGAGGTCTTATTTTAAACTGTTTCATTAAGTCCTTTGAATTCATAGCCATGTTTGCTCTGCTGCAGGGCAGCATTTTTCTGGAAAGTATTTATCAGACACTTGCTCTTCCTATTCCTTTCTTCCATTTTCTTGTAAATCTGCTGTACAGATCTCATGCTTATTTTCTTTTGATTATTACTCATTACTGAGAACTTTTAGAAGCAATTGGGACTGTGAATTGAACTCGTAGTGAAGCTTCTGTGTCGAGTTTGCGTGTGTGTTGTGTTGTGTGTGTGTGCGCAAAAGAATACAGGTGAGACAGAAAGACAGACACATAGATAGATTCAGCCTGTGTATCTCCCTAGCAGCTACAGAGATGCTCATGATAAAGTGTTTCGCAACCCCTATTTCATTAACAGACTACTACCTCCAACATGGATAACATTTTAAGGATTTTTATCACTGCCTTGCCCTGCGACTTCATGATGCCAAATAGAGTCCTTGGAAGTTCCCACAGCTGTGCCCCTTAAACCTTCATTGCATATCAGGCTGATGGTTCTTCTCTTCAGATGTACCACCTATGCAGTGTTTTGCCAACTTTGAGAATTGAGGTCACAGCAGGTATTTAATCTCAGCGTGCTTCTGGACCCTGGTGTAATTTTCACTGAACTTGGCAGGCCATCCTCATGTATTGTGTCTTAGGGTTCCATTAGTACCTCATTTTATCAAAGATAGAGTTGGCATTTCCTTTTTTACACTTTGTTTCTTTTTTCCTTTTTATTGAATGAGTTGGGGTGACACTGTTAACAAAATTCTACAGGTTCGGATGCACAACCGCACAGCACGTCATCTGTGCACTGTGTCATGAGTTTACTGCCCCCAGATTATTTCTTGTTTTGGGATATTCTCAAGGATGACAGAGGTAATTTTATTTTGTTATTTTAAAGCCTTTTGGTAACTTAAACTTTATTTTAGAACCAGAACCATTAAAAAAATAGAGTGTTCCTATTCTTGGAGAGTGGATACCATACCACCTCCGACCATGTTAAGTGGGAAAAAGTCTCGGAATTCTGCGCACACCCTGTTTGCAACAAGATCTCTCACCGTCACGTAGCTAGTGAGGCACAGACCTGGATTCAAATCCAAGTCCGCCCGTATCCAAAGCCAGAGTCCTTTTTATTGTGGAACCTTCTCTTAGAGAATATAGATGTCTCTTTATGGTGTCTTTATTGTGTTTCTTCTTGTGAACATTTTTCTACTAACTACTTTATGTCCTGCTTTTAGTGTGACAAGTACAAGACTGGCGTTATTGATGGGCCTGCATGTAACAGCCTTTGTGTTACAGAAACTCTTTACTTTGGAAAATGCTTGTCTACCAAGCCCAACAATCAGGTATGGACATTATGAATAAACATTCCAGATTGATGGTACACTCTAATTTAACTTAAGCTAAAGCATTATTAAAAGAATTCTTGAACCAGAGCTTTAGGACATTTTATATATTTCAATTTTGTGCACTTTGATTCACTCATCCCACAGATGTTTATTAAACCCTGTTCCATACTCCAGGCGCTGTTTCAGTTACTAGAATCACAATGGTGATTAAGGTAGATAGGATTACTTCCCTTATGGATCTTACATTATCCCAGAGGGGTGGGGAATATAAACAGTTTATAGATAAATATATGAGCAAGATAATTACAGAATGTGATGTGTTGTATAAAGATGTACACAAGGCAAATTGATGGACAATGCACAGATGGTGGGGATGTGCTTTGGCGGAGGTGATCGGGGAGACCTTATTAAGATAACATTAATGAAAAATTAAACTCCAGGCATGGGCAAAGGACAAGATGAGCTAAGTCACAAAAGAAGAACTATAAATCACTGATAAACATAATGAAAAAAATGTTCTGTCCTGGCTGGTGTGGCTCAATGGATGAGCACCAGCCTGTGACCCAAGAGGCTGCCCGTTAGATTCCCAGTCAAGGTACACGCCTGAGTTGCGGGCCAGGTCCCAATTGGGTCATAGGTTGGTGTGTGCGAGAGGCAACCAAATCTTTCTTGCATCGATGTTTCTCTCCCTCTCTTTCTTCCTCCCTTCCCGTCTCTTTAAAAGTAAATAAAGAAAATGAAAAAAATCTTTAAAAACTTAAAAAAAAGTTCTCCCTCACTTATCATCAAACATGAATTAGAACAGTAGAATACTATTGGGCTGGAAGAAACTGTAACACACATCAACACCGATTATCCTTGGGCAGTGGAATACTACGTGATTTTTAAGGGCATCTTTTTTCTTTATATTATTTCTAAATTTCCAATGTAAATTTCTATAATTACTCTTATAACTATAGAAATTTAAAATATATTTTAAGTTGCAATGCTAACAGTGTTTAAGAGGATTTCTGAAACAAAATCTAACATGTGAATAACTACTGCATGACAGGAACTGTTTAAGGCATTGTGAGGGACCATGGAGAACAAGACAGATAAAGCCTCTGGCCTCCTGTGCCTTACGTTTCATGTGAAAGAAGAAATAATAAATGAGTCATTAACCTAATAAATAAGGTCATTTTCAGACAGTGCTAAAGGCTGTAAAGAAAAGGAAACAGGGTAATGGGTTAGAGAGTGACCTGAGATGGAAGAAGGATCCAGTCTAGGTAGGTGGTTAGGGAAGGCCTGTCCACGGTGACACCTGAGCTGGGACTCGGAGCGTGTGAAAGAGCTGACTGGGTGGAGATCTGCACGTTCGTTCCAAGCAGAGCCAAGAGCAAATGAAGCAGGTCATGAAACAGAAATAAGGTTGATAGGTTTAAGGAACAGAAAGAAGACCACTGTAGCTGGGATATAGGGACTCAGGAATACTTAGTGGTAGAAGATTAGATTGAAGAATAAGGCCAGGCTAGCTCATATGAAACCTAACAGGCAATGGAAAGGACTTTGGACTTTATTCAAATTGAATTAAAGGGTTTGAAGCAGGGCAGTGATATAATCTGCTTTGTTTGGATTAATATTATTACTAACTAATATAATACTATTTGTTTTTTATATATAAGCAAGAAGGCACTGCCTGGGCTCAAATGCTGGCTTTGCCACTACTGTGTTACCTTCAGCATGCTAGCGTTACCTTCACCTCTCTCTGCTTCAGTTTTCCATCAGAAATTTGAGAATGATAATAGTATCTACTTTATAGCATTGTTATAAGGAGTAAAATAATCAAATATATTAGTAGACCAGAGCACATAGTAAGCACCATATAATGTTAGTTTGATAAATAGCTCAATAGTTAATAGCAGCCAATTCTGGGCTATGGGATTAGGAAAATGGATATAGCAGGACTTTGCCTTTCATCCTTTTGTGTAATTTTACTTTTTAAAAATTCTATTTATAGCTATAAATGCTTACATTAAGAAACAAGAAAGGTCTCAAATAAACAACTTTGTTTTATAACTTAAGGAATAGAAAAGAACAACTAAACTCAAAGCTAACAAAAGAAATAATACAGATTATAGTAGAGATAAAAGAAATAAAGGCTAGAAAAACAACAGAGAAAGTCAATGAAGCCAAAAGTTTGGTTTTTTGAAAATATCACCAGATACAGTTTTGGTCAAGATAGAAGCATAGGTGGATGTGCTTCACCTCCTTGCACAACCAAACAAGGAAACAACCAATCCACAAACATAAAAAACAACCAGAACTTTCAGGAAATAGAACTGTATGGAAGTCTGACAACCAAGGAGTTAAAGAAGAAACATTCATCCATACTGGTAGGAGGGCCAGAGACGGGCAGTCAGAGTGGAGAGAATACACAGCAAGATAGTAGCTGGTGGACCAGGTGGTCCCACATTCAAGTGTGGATAAAACGGAAGGAACAACTGGGGAATGAGATACATTGTGCAACCCAGGGTACCAGCGCTAGGAAAACAAAACCTCAGAACCTTTGGCTGTAATAACCTGCAGGGCTTGTAATGGTGGTTGAAACTACCAGTCTCTTGAAAGTGGAATGAGAGATGAGCAAGTGGCATTGTTCCCTCTCTGACCCTTCTCTCACGTACAGCACCGCAATGCAGTGATGTGGTTTGCTCCACCCTGGCAAATACCTAAGGCATTTGCAACATAACAGATGCACCAAGACAAAGAAGTATGGCCCAAATTAAAGAACAGATCAAAGCTCCAAAATTAGAACTAAGTGATGAAGAGATAGCCAGCCTATCAGATGCAGAGTTCAAAACACTGGTAATCAGGATGCTCACAGAATGACTGAGTATGGCCTCAAAATAAAAGAAGAAGTGAAGGCTATACAAAGTGAAATAAAAATATACAGGGAACCAACATTGAAGGGAAGGAAACCAGGACTCAAATCAACAATTTGGAACAAAAGGAAGAAATAAACATTCAGCCAGAACAGAATGAAGAAACAAGAATTCAAAAAAAAGGAGGAGAGGCTTAGAAACCTGTGGGACAACTTTAAACGTTCCAACATCCAAATCATAAGGGTGCCAGAAGGAGATGAGGAAGAGCAAGAAATTGAAAACTTATTTGAAAAAATAATGAAAGGAAACTTCCCCTATCCAGCAGAGGAAGTAGATATATAAGTCCAGAAAGCTCAGAGAGTCCCAAACAAGTTGGCTCCAAAGAGGAACATACCAAGATGCACCATAATTAAATTACTCCAGATTAAAGAGGAGAGAATCTTAAAAGCAGCAAGAGACAAGGAGATAGTTACCTACAAACGAGTTCCCATAAGACTGTCAATTGACTTCTCAAAAGAAACCTTGCAAGAAGGCAAGAAGGGGGCTGGAAAGAAATATTCAAAGTCATGAAAGGCAAGGACCTACATCTAAGATTACTCTGTCCAGCAAAGCTTTCATTTAGAATGGAAGGGTAGATAATAAATTGCTTCCCAGATAAGGTCAAGTTGAAGGAGTTCATCATCACCAAGCTCTTATTATATGAAATGTTAAAGGGGCTTATCTAAGAAAAAGAAGAAGCTCAAAACTATGAACAGTAAAATGACAACAAACTCACAACTGTCAACAACTGAACCTAAAAAAACAAAAACTAAGCAAACAGCTAGAACAGGAACAGAATCCCAGAAATAGAGATCACATGGAGGGATATTGGTGGGGAGGGGAAAGGGAGAGAATGGGGGAAAGGTACAGGGAATAAGTAGCATAAATGGTCAGTACAAAATAGACAGGGGGAGCTTAAGAATAGTATAGGAAATGGAGAAGTTAAAGAACTTACATGTATGAGCGATGGACATGAATGAAGGGGGTGGAGAATGCTGAAAGGAATGGGGGTACTGGCTGGAGGTGGAGAAAGGGGATAAAAAAAGGAATGAGGCTATTGTAATAGCATAATCAAAAAAATATACTTAAAAGTAAAATATCAGCGAACTTTTAGCTAGATGGTCTAAGAAAAAAAGAGAGAAAACTCAAATTGCTCAAATCAGAAATGAAGGAGGGATGTTACTACTGATTCTATAGTGCTATGAACAATTGTACACCAACAAATTGGATCACCTAGATGAAATGGGCAAATTTCTAGAAATACAAAACTTAGATATAGAAGATATAGAAAATCTGAATTGGACCATATACCTACTAGGAGACTGAATCAGTAAGCAGAGTCTTCTAACAAGAAAAGCCCTGGACTTGCTGGCTTCAGTGGTGAATTCTATCAGGCATATAAAGAACTAACACCAATCCACCTCAAACTTTTCCAAAAAAGTTGAAGATGCCCTGATTAGTGTGGCTCAGTTGGTTGGGCATCACCCTGCAAAGCAAAAGGTCTGGTCTGGTTTCGCTCAGGGCATATGCAGGTTTGGTCTCCAGTCAGGGCGCATAGGAGAGGCAACTAATTGATGTTTCTTCTCACATCAGTGTTTTTCTCCCTCTTGTTCTCCCTTCCATCCCTTCTCTCTAAGAATAAATTAGTAAATAACATTTCAAAAATTGAAGAGGAAGGAATACTTTCTAACTCATCATGTAAGGTCAGCATTACTGATACCAAAGCCATATAAAGACAGTACAAGAAAACATACCAGTATCCCTGCCAAACAGCAATGCAGAAATCCTCAACAAAATAAAAGAAACCAGATTCAGCTGTGTATTAAAAAGGATCATATACCCTGATCAAATGGGGTTTATTCTTGGAATTTGAGGATGGTTCAACGTAGGAAAATCAATGTAATATACCACTTTAACAGAATGAAGGAAAAAGAGAAGGATCATCTTTTTTTTTTTTTTTTAAGCTTTTATTTATTTACTTCTTAGAGGGGAAGGGAGGGGAAAAGAGAGGGAGAGAAAGGTCAATGTGTGACATCAGTGGCTGCCTCTTGCATACCCTAGCTGGGGAACCTGGCGTGCAACCCAGGCATGTGCCCTAACTGGAAATCGACCATGCAGACTTTTGGTTCACAGGCCGACACTCAGTCCTCTGAGCCACACCAACCAGGGCAAAAAGGATCATCTTAATTGATACAGAACACATATTTAACAAAATTCAGTACCCTTTCATGATAAGAACAATCAACAAATTAGGAATAAAAGGCAACTACCTACCTTAACATAGTAAAACCCATATATGAAAAAAAACACCTGTATCTAACATCATACTCAATGGTGAAAGACTGAAAGCTTTTCCTCCAGGATCACGAACAAGATTAGGGTACCCACTTTTGCTGCTTCTATTCAACAAAATACTAGAAGTTCTAGCTACTACCTGGCTCAACTAGATAAGAAAAATAACAGGTTGGCTAAAAAGTTTTTTTTTTTCCTGTAAGATGGCTCTAGTTACACTTAGTTGTCTTTAACTTCATTTGAAACCATTTTGTTAGATTGTATTTTGACAGCTGTCAAATCAACATGCATTAAAAAATAATCTAAATTGGTGAATTTTTGTAGCCATTTTAATATTGAAGATGGAAGGAAATATGCAACATTTTCAGCATATTATGCTTTATTATATAGAGATAAAAATGCAACTGAAATGCATAAAAAGATTTGTGCAGTGTATGGGGAAGGGGCTATGACTGATTGAACCTGTCAAAGGTGGTTTGCAAGGTTTTGTGCTAGAGATTTCTCACTGGATGATGCTCCATGGTCAGGTATACCAGTTGAGGTTGACAGCAATCAAATAGAGAATTAATTGAGAACAGTCAGCGTTATACCATGCAGGAGATGGCTGATATACTCAAAATATCCAAATCAGTAAAGTTATTAGTGAAAATGAAAAGAATATATCTTTTATTTTATGGAAAAAACTATGCAGACTTTTTGGCCAACCCAATACAAGGCACCCAAATTGGAAAGGAAGAAGTAAAATGATTTCTGTTGACAGATGATATGATCTGATGTAGAAAAACCTAAAGATTCCACACAAAAAAAATTGTTAGGGCTAATAAGTGAATTCTGCAAAGTAGCATGAAACAAAGTCAACACACAAAACTCAGTTGTATTTCTGTATACTAACAATGAACAATCCAAAAAGGCAATTAAGAAAACCATTCTATTTACATAGCATCCAAAAGAATACTTAGTAATTAACTTAACCAGTGAAGTGAAAATCTTGTACATTGAAAACTTCTAAAAGAAATTAATTACAAACAAATGGAACACTTCCCATGTTCATGAGATGGAATACTGAATATTAAGTTGTTAATATTACCCAAAGTGATTTCCAGAGTAATGCAATCCCTATCAAAATCCCAATGATAATTTTTGCAGAAATAGAAAAACTTGTCCTGAAATTCATATGGCATCTCAAGGGACCCTGAATAGCCAAAAGAATATTGAGAAGAAGTACAAAGCTGGAGGACTCACACTTGTGATTTCAAATCTTACTATAAAGCTACAGTAATTAAAACAGAGTGTTACTGGAATCAAGACTGACATATAAACCAATGGAATAGAATAGAGAAAAAGCCCTCACGTATATGACCAAATGATTTTTGACAAAGGTGCTGAGACCATTCAATAGGGAAAGGACTGTCGTCAACAGAAAATAACGTGTGAGAGGATGTGGAGAAATTGGAACCCTCGTGCACAGTTGGTGGGAGTGTAAAATGGTGTAGCCATTGCAGGAAACAGTATGGCAGTTCCTGGGAAAAAATAAACAGAATGAACTTATGATGCAGCAATTCCATTTCTGGGTATATACCTAAATGAATCAAAAGCAGGGTCCTGAAGGGATATTTGGCACCATGTTTATCCCAACATTATTCATAATAGCTAAAACATGGAAGCATCCCAAGTGCCCATTGGCAGATGAATGGAAATGCAAAATATTATATTTACAGTGGAATATTGTTCAACTTTAAAATGGAAGGAAATTCTGACACATGCTATGGCATGGATGAACCTTGAGTACGTAATGCTAAGTGAAATAAAGCAGTCACAAAAAGACAAGTTCTGTGTGATTCTGTTTATATGAGTAGTCAAAATCATAAAGACAGAGAGTAGAATGGCGATGCCAGGGGCTGGAAGGAAAGGGCTAACAAGTTATTGTTTAATGGGTATAGAGTTTCTGTTTTACAAGATGAAAAAACTTCTGGAAAGGATGGTGGTGATAGTAGCAAAACTTCATTGATGTCATACCATTGAACTGTACACTAAAAATGGTTAAAATGGCAAATTGTATGGTTTTGTAGTTTTACCACAATAACAAAGATGGCAAAATAAAATTGATGGTTATGGTAAAATATATTATATATATTTAGGCATATATTACTTCTATAGTTTAAAAAAATTAAGGAAAAAAGCTTTAGACCAAGGTTTTCAGCTTGCTATTTTAAAAGAAAGTCACAATCTCAGCGCTCTGTTGCTTGTTTATGTGTGTTTTTAGAGGAGGAGGAGGACACTAACAATACAGTGGTAGAGTTTTCTGCTCCACCTAAAATGTAACTTGCCATTCTTTTTCACATAGATGTATTTAGGGATTTGGGATAATCTACCAGGGGTTGTGAAATGTCAAATGGAACAAGCACTTCACCTTGATTTTGGAACTGAATTGGAACCAAGAAAAGAAATAGTGTTATTTGATAAACCAACTAGGGGAACTACTGTACAGAAATTCAAAGAAATGGTCTACAGTCTCTTTAAAGTAAGTATATCCATTCACATGTTGCCAGTGTAAGGTGGTACACTGTTCGGGATGAATTGACAGGACCTTCTTTTAAACCACGAAAATGTTGCTATTTTTTGACTTCTGTCAGGGACTCTGCCTTGAGAGAAATAATTCAACAAAGAAAAGAAAAAAATGTGTGGAAGATGTTTATTTTAACATAATAGCTAAAAATGTCCAGGTATGAGAGGGGAGTTCATTAAATAGGCTGCTTTATAGTTTGATATTGTAACTGATATAATTTTTTAAAAAGGTGAAATAAAATTAGTACACCCTGATTTGCAAGTTATTTTTTAAAATTTAAAGAAAAACTCATGCAGAAATTAACTAGAAATATTAAAAGATGAAAATAATTACAGTTTTAGAAAGAATCCTTTTTTCTCATTGTTACTGCTCTTATATTTTCACTTATAATCTTTCTTTTCTCTGGACAGTTTACATCTTCAGACTCTTTTATCCCAGAGAACTTTCACAGGGAAATGCTTTTTAACCTTTAGTATTGGAACAATGTAACTTAAACAAAATAATTATGTTAATATGATAACTACAAAATAGAAAATAACTTTCAGTTGACTCTTCTTATAACTGAATATGAGCGTATCACACTGCAATTTTGCAAGTAAATGTATGAATAAGACAAAATAATCACATAGTGTCTTGGTTAACTGTATGCAGAGCGTGAGGGCTATGTGAGTTAGGGTGGCCATTTCTTAACAAGCAGACTTAGCCAAGTTTTACTGTGATTACATAAAACATAGTTCTGCCCTGGCCAGGTGCTCAGTTGGTTGTAACATTGTCTCATACACCTAAAAGTTGCAGGTTCAATCCCTGGTCAGGGCACATATCTAGATTGCATGTTTGATCCCAGGTTGGGGTATGGCTGTGCAAGAGGCATCCAATAGATACTTCTCTCCCTCTCCCCTGCCACACACATACTCCTTCCCTGCTCCTCACTCCTCCCATTGCCCCCCACATCAAGTCAACAAACATCCTCAGGTGAGGAGGAAAAAAAAACATAGTTCTAACTTAGCAAGCTTCATAAATATTTCAAGATATTTTAAATTCCTTTAGGGGATTCAGTAGCAAGGTGATTGTTTAGCATGGCAATCACCATAAAGGAAATTAGTATATTTTTCATTCCTTCTGTTTAATTAGCTAAAATCTTATCTTTACAGGCAAAATTGGGTGACCAGGGAAATCTCTCTGAACTGGTTAATCTCATCTTGACAGTGGCTGATGGAGACAAAGATGGCCAGGTTTCCTTGGGAGAAGCCAAGTCAGCATGGGCACTTCTTCAATTAAATGAGTTTCTGCTCATGGTGATACTTCAAGATAAAGAACATACCCCCAAATTAATGGGATTCTGTGGTGATCTCTATGTAATGGAAAGTGTTGAATATACCTCTCTTTATGGAATAAGCCTTCCATGGGTCATTGAGCTTTTCATTCCATCTGGGTTCAGAAGAAGCATGGATCAGTTATTCACACCATCATGGCCCAGAAAGGCTAAAATAGCCATCGGACTACTAGAATTTGTGGAAGATGTTTTCCACGGCCCCTATGGAAACTTCCTCATGTGTGATACTAGTGCCAAAAATCTAGGATATAATGATAAGTATGATTTGAAAATGGTGGACATGAGAAAAATTGTGCCAGAGACAAACCTGAAAGAACTTATAAAGGATCGTCACTGTGAGTCTGACCTGGACTGTGTCTATGGCACGGACTGTCGAACTAGCTGTGATCCGACTACAATGAAGTGCACTTCAGAAGTGATACAGCCAAACCTGGCAAAGGCCTGTCAGTTACTCAAAGACTACCTACTGCGAGGTGCTCCAAGTGAGATTCGTGAAGAATTAGAAAAGCAACTTTATTCTTGTATTGCTCTCAAAGTCACAGCAAATCAAATGGAAATGGAACATTCCTTGATACTTAATAACCTAAAAACTTTACTGTGGAAGAAAATTTCCTACACAAATGACTCTTAGTTCATTTTCACATTATGACCATTGTGAGAAATTTAACACTTAGAAAATTTTAAGCATTTAAAAAAAATGGCTTCTGATTCAAATCCTTGCCAGTCACACAAAATTCCTTTCCCCTGGTCCTAAGAAGCCATCATCTTAAAATATGTTAATTGCTGAAGTGATGACAGGTATAGGATCAATAGGCCCAAAAAGATTTTTCCTGCTCTTTCAGAAGCCCTGGTACATTTCCCAGTACATTCACTGTGTATTTTGACTGACTGAAAATAATGCTGTGAAGCCTCATTCCATAAAACATCAACAGTGAGAGTATTTTGTAGATTTATGTTAGCCAAAATACCACTGCTGGAAACATTGTTTGCATTGAAGCTGCTGTTTAAAATTTATACGTAAATTTACTAATGTCTTAGCATGGTAAAGTTTGCACATTAACAGAAGTCTGCAAAAACAGATAAATTAAAATTACTCATTTATAAACATGTTAATAGTATGCCTTGTTGTATGACTGAAAACATATCTCAACTCAGACACACTGTGTGGCTTCAGAATGTTGAGAACCTTCCTGAGCCTCTAAAAATCAAAAATCAAGTGTTCTTAGCAACATGTAATTCCCACTTTTAGAAAATGGACGAGCTTTCCATCTTAGATTCAATGGTTCATCCTGTTATTACCCAGCCTACTGAGTCCTTCAAAAATGATCATCTTAAGGCCAGACTCATTGAATTTTTGAGTTACGGAGAAGTGACACATTAAGAGGACTCTAAGTCAGAACTTTTTTGATTTCCTATTTACCACCTGTATCTCCTACTGGACAAAGGGCTATTTTTAGAGGCATGTAGATTTATCCAGCTAATATTTTCTCATGTAAACTAGATGTACAAAGACTTGCTCCTCTCCTGATTTTTTTGTTTATTGAGATCTGGAATATATCCTTCCACATCTCCATAAAACGAAATACCTTTTAGAGAAAAGACCCAGTTATTTTCTGCTCCAAAATTTCACCAGATCGAAGTATCTTAGTTATGTGACCTTCATCGGACAGCTTTCTCTCAAAAATTAAAGCCATGGATTAGCACCAGTTTTGTTTAAAGGTAACTATTCTTCCCACTAATCGTCTGGTTACAAGAAATGAATGAAAAATATTTCTTAGTGGAAGATTGGTATGTTGTCTACCAGACTTTCGAGGGAGAGCTATACATTATGCAATGTGAGGGATAACTCATTTCAGGGAGAACAGAGGCCCGAGAAGCAGGTGTGAACTTTTGAGTCAATATGCAAGACATCTTTTTCTGGAAAAAGCTATACTTGTTTCTTGAAGTACTGTTAATTTCAGGGTATTTCCTACAGTTTTACTAACAAGAGCTTAACACAGAATAGGTGCTTGTTCAATAAGTTTATTGTCTTTATCTGAAAAATCTGCATAGGGAATTGTGGTTTATTAGCTCTCAGCAGCTCGTTCCTGAGCTCTCAGGAAGCTTGCTTTCTTCTGAGCTACTCGATCTTTCTTCTGGGCAAGAGACATTTTGGGACGATTCCACCTATAAAACAAAAGAGACAGAAGTGTTATGTTTAAAAACCACAACTAATAGGGATAGAAAATATTTAACTCAGATTGAAAAGACAGAAACTTTGTAGTTAAGATTTCTAATATATGTACTTATTTATGATTTTAAGCTCACTTTCCCAAACCCCAACTTCTGTGATACTGTCCTTTAACCAACAGTGCCAAAAATCAAATAAACATGTTAGTACAATGTTTAGAATTATTCAGTATTAGCAGTAACTGGTAGTTATGCTGTCCTAGGATAGAATGGACCACCTCAGTAGCTTCTGAGGCCAATACATTTCTATCGCCACAATTACTTTAGCAAACCTGGTTCCCTTCACTTCTGCAACATCATGCAGAGTTAGTGATCGAGTTTGCACGTGACTCGTCTGAGTTAAATGAAACAAGGCAGGGAACCCCTGCCAACTCTCCCTTGAAAAAATAGTAAGATGCATACCTCTTCTTTTTAACTTCTTTCTTAGGCTTCTTCTCATAGACTGGATTCTCTCGTATAGCAGCATGAGCCTTCTTATACATGTCCTCCATCTGAAACAAAGCAAACAGTACTTGGTTTCATTTCATATGCCCTAAACAATATAACAGACTATAATCTATTACTTCCTCAATTTTGTCTTTCTAACCTAGATTCTCAAAAGGCACTCAACTAGGTCAGTGCTGGTATCTGCTTAAATTTCTAAATTTCCTAAGAAATTCCCAATTTTTACCATAGGAAATGTGAGTTGACATTATTCATATTATTTTCTTGAAGAGAAATTTGCATGCATTTCTGAGGACCTTGGCTGTATTTTTTTAAGTCCTTCAAGCTTAGAGCAAATTGACTTCTGTAGAAATACATTTTATGCTCATTGAAAGTGCTGCCTGACCTAAATGTTTTCATTTACAGGACATGCCAAAACAAAGTTTTTAAGATGTTAAGATTGAGTGTTGGGATGGTAAATACACAGATGATGTATTGGAGAATTACATACCTCAAACCTATATAATTTTATTAACCAATGTCACTCCAATTAAAAATAAAAAGATTGAGTGTATGGGGCTGCCCTGGCTGGGTAGCTCAATTTTTTAGAGCATCAGGCCGATAGGCAAAGGTTGCAGGTTCAATCCCTGGTTGGGGCACAAAAAAGAATCAATCAATGAATGCATAAGTAAGTGGAACAACAAGTCAATGTTTCTCTCTCAAATAAATAAATTTTTTAAAAAGAGTGTACGAGTCCTGGCTGGTGTGGCTCAGTGGACTAAGTGCCCGCCTGTGAACCAAAAACTCACCAGTTCAAGGCTCAGGGCACATGCCTAGGTTGCAGGCCAGGTCCCTGATTGGGGGCAGTTGGGAAGCCAACTGCTGTTTCTTACACACTGATGTTTCTCTCCACCTTCCCTTTCTCTCTCCCTTCCCCCCTCTGAAAATAAAATCTTAAAAAAAGCCAATTAGCAATTGCCAAGTTTTTTTGTCCTCTCACATTCCCCAGATTTACATTTTCCATTAATATCTGATAGTTCTTTCAAAGCCATTTTTAGTATCATATACCAGGAACCTCTTATATCAACTACTACTAGGAGTGACTAGTTTCTGGCAGTAATATCAGGCTTCTGGAACCAGAAAGGTCAAAATTTCTGTAGAATACCCTGAAAGGCCATGCAATTAGTTATCTTAAAGAAAATTTTGTTCTAAAACATATCCAAAAACAAACAAACAAAAAAAACCCAAAAACAAAAACAAACCAACAACAACAAAAAAACCACAATGGTGTAGCTCTGTATTGTTCAACTACTGCCCTCAACTCTTGAACAACACAGGTTTGAAATATGCAGGTCCACTTATACAGAGATTTTTTTCAATCAACATACAGTTGGCTCTCAATATCCCTGAGTTTCCCCATCTGTCCCACAGGTGACAGCTGCAATAAAGTTTTGGGGGAGTCAAAGGTTTTATATGGACTTATATGTGTGCACGCACAAGGGGACTGGTACCTCTAATCCCTATACTGTTCAAGAGTCAACTGTAAATGACTTGATCCTGTGCAAAATCATCATGAAGAACAGTTATAAAATGCCTGAGTGTTCATTATCAAAACTAGTAAGAATTACAGCTCCTGAAGAATGAGCCAGGTAATCCACATCTTTAAAATTATTCAATGTGGAGATTACTACATGCATTTGTGTAAAGCTTGGGGAAAGAAAACAAAAATTTTCACTACATGTGACCTGAACTACCTAAATTCCTTTTGAAAGTTAATTTCTCCACCTCTTTTAGCACTCTATTACAGGTCTCCACTGTATTTAACAAACCCATTTGATCACTTCACATGTAGACATTAAAAAAATTAAACAACCCAGTTCATTCCTTCCAAGAGATCAGACAAGCAAGAAATACAATCAGTTATGTAGATAATGCCATGAATTTAGGTAAAGACCACTTTCTGTTGGAGACATACCAGGTGTCTGCATAGGACTTCGGTATACACGCATAAGGAAAGATGCTTCCGTAGATAAAATTAAGGAGCTAGCTAAAAGTACATTAGCCTAAGAGTGGTTCTGGCCAAAGCATAGAATCTATACAGGAAAGCATTAGGAAACAGACATCTGAAAACAGACTGAGAGTTTAGAACGTCTTGAGCATATATGCCATGACCAGAGCAAGAAGTTTAGGAAGAAAAATTTTGTTAGGTCAAGTAGAATCAGTCAAAAAAGACCTTTTTAGCAGGGCGAATGAGGACAGAGTCAGCAGTAATCTAAGGGAATATACTCCTGTGTAGTAGATGCTTCTACATAGGTAATATAAAACTACCTTTTTCCTAGTTCAAAACTCAACCTATGTGTTATCCTGCCCTAGACTATGTATTGTACAAAACATACAAATAAGAAATCTTTTCACAATAACTATTTTAAAAATAATTTCACAACCAAAGCTATGCCAAAAATAGAAACCATGCACTAACAGAAAACAATTACTCTTGAAGCAGCAAGGGATAAGGGGACAGTCACCTACAAAGGAGTTCCCATCAGACTGTCAGCTGATTTCTCAAAAGAGACCTTACAGGCAAGAAGGGGCTGGAAAGAAATATTTGAAATCTTGAAAAGCAGGGACCTACATCCAAAATTGCTCTATCCGGCAAAGCTGTCATTTAGAATGGAAGGACAGATAAAGCGCTTCTCAGATAAGGTCAAGTTCAAGGAGTTCATCATCACCAAGCCCTTATTGTATGAAATGTTAAAGGGACTTATCTAAGAAAAAGAAGATAAAAATATGACAATGAAAAGACAGCAAACTCACAGCTATTAAGAACCACACCTAAAACAAAAGCAAACTAAGCAAACAGCTAGAACAGGAACAGAACCACAGAAATGGAGATCATATGGAGGATTAGCAACAGGGGCGTGGGAGGAGGGGAGAGGGGGAAAAGGTACAGAGAATGAGTAGCCTAGATAGTGGGTAGAAAATAGACAGGGGCAGGGTAAGAATAGTATGGGAAATGTAGAAGCTAAAGAACTTATGACACAAGGACATGAACTAAAGGGGGGAATGTGGGTGGGAGAGGGTATGCAGGGTGGGGGGAACGATGGGGGAGAAACGGGACAACTGTAATAGCATAATCAATAAAATATATTAAAAAAAAGAAAACAATTACTTAACAACCCATCCATTTATATTTGTAATAGCTTTACAGTAATCAGTGTGATTTTCCTACACTTTTCACTACAATTTCAAAACTGGTGCTATCATCAATTACTCCAAAGTGTTCACAGAGATACCTCTGGAGACTCAACTTTAGGGGTGACTGATTTTCCAACATTAAACTCACTTTTCTAAATACTGTTTCCCTTTACTTCTTCAGCATCATGCAGAACTAATGTTAGAATCTGTACATCTCCTTTTCCATGTGTATGCGTGAGACATTCAGAAAGTCCAGAACATAGCACTTGTTGGCTATGAAGAAAGAACCTTTCCTCCCCGTGGTGTCAAAATGAATGAAGTTTAATAACTAGCACCACAAAGCAGACAGGGTAGATTATAACCATGACCATAGGAACGAAATCTTGAAATACAGAACAGCCAAATGCATAAAAGCCACCAAAGGCTTTAGATTTGGATGCTTAAAACCTGCTATTCAGCATCTAAAAGATTCCTGAAAGCATGCTGACGAGTCTAGCTCATTATAGTACCTCATCCTTTAACCTACCCTGGGTTTATGCCATTTCATTCTAAGCCAGGGGCAGCTTATGAGAGTCTGTCTATACCTATGCACATACCCACATTCAACTTTTAACCGTTAACCTAAAATAAGACTATATAATGTGCCCACCAAAAAACAAACAGTAAACCCAGTTTCATATAAAATTTTTACCATGTCTGGAGTTACATTGTTCTTTATGTACTGAGAGAATTGTTTCTTGTAAGCATCTTCATCTTCTTCCATCAGGTAGCGCATATAATCTGCCACATTCTGACCCATGATATGCTTCCGATGCACTTCCGCATTGAATTCCTTGCTTTCTGAATCATAACCAGGGAATCGTTTGGTACTAAAATAAAGTTTTTCACATTTTAGTATATACTAATTGAAATCTTTTCACTAACAAGAATTCATTTCAGTAGCTGCCATCAGTCCCGTCTTGAAACAGTTAATTGCATCATATGCAACCAAAGGACCAACTACTGACTGCTCAGTTGGTGGGATATCATCATTCAGCAGCTAATCTCTGAATTCCAGAGTAGAAAATCATGCCTCAAGTACCTTTAAAAACCATTAAATGAACCAAGGTTTTCACTACTATAATGGTAGTTCTCCTTATTATCATAGAAAAAGAGTTTCAAAACTGTTCCCCCCAAATCCTACAATTTCCCAGTGGTGTCTCAGGGCACATAAGAGTGATTTATTCAAAGTCACATAGATGCCTCTCCAAAAGAGCTGCAGATCCTCAAAAACAAATGAAAACCCCTCCCCCCATGTTACAAGAGCATGTTCCAGTTAGGTTACATTTTACAGGCTTATAAATATATAATACAAATACATATATACATAGAATTTTTTTTGGTTAAATCACCAACCACTAAAATATTTGTAAGAAGCTGATAAATCACTTTAAGATCTACACAATAGTAACAAAAAGCATTATTTCAAACTAAAGGAACAACCAAATTAAAACCTACTTAGCTTCTAAGAACGGCCTACAATTTTATTTCCAGTTGAAAGTTTAGAAATTTGTTTTAAGCCTTTTTCCTCAAACTTTTTCTAGAGTCCACTTTTTTCCATTACTCAGTAAAGCCATTTTCTTTCTGAATGAAAAAAAGAAAATGCATTGAAAGGGAAGAGGAAGTGGTGGTGAAATCAAGTTGCTCATTTCTAACCAAAACCAAGCTACACCTAAAAGGTAGTGGTTTCAACTCTGGCTCTTCCACTTACTGGCTCTGAAACCTTGGACAACTCATTTACCTCTCAATCCCAGTCTCTTCACTTGACAATTACATTACAAATTCCTTTCTGCCCTGCCAGGTTCCTTTTACGCAGTGTCTAGCGTTCGGTAGGCACACAATGATAGCTATTATTACTTTTAACTAATTCAGTAATACTCTCCACAATCCAAGTAGGTAGAAAACAGTGAAGTACTGCAGTCCAGGCAATGAGGACTTGAATACTGTATTACCTGTGAGGAATAGACAAGCCTCCATCCACAGCTCCCTTCAGGGCCCCAAACACTTTATTTCCAGTAGTAGTTCTGGCAAGCCCTGCATCCAAATAGCAGGTGAAGGCACCCGGTTGACCATCGATGCTTTCCACATTGTATTCATCTCCAGTCACCTCCACTTGGCCTTCATATATTTTGTCCATGCCAAACCTATTGAGAAGCTATTAACAAAGAAGCCAGTATAATACCTGTCCAAATATATTCAAACAACTCTAATAACATCAAGTCACAACTTTAATGACCTCTAACAAAAAACAATTCCTTCCAATTTACTTATCCTTTAACCCCCACCTACTTTTAAGTATCGATTTTTAAATGCTACAAAAAGATACTTCATTCAATTTCACCAGCTATATCGACTGTATTCAACAGCTCCTTAATCTGCTACATGTTCATATTTGATTTATGCAGAAATCAGGAGGTACATAAATTTGATTCTTACGTAAGACTGAGTAATCTTATTTAAGAATTTTATTACTTGGTCTTATTTGGCACTAATTCGACAACCAAATATTGAATGTTATCACGTAGTTTTGAGTAGGATCCTGGGATGAGAACATCTTTTGTGGCTCTATCTCTAACTACACTATGTTAATATGGGCAACTCCTCTTAGTACATATCACCTAGCTATGGTTTCACAAGCAGAGCCTTTGCACCAAGTTGCTCTCATAGAATGATAATGTTCTCTACTCCCACTCAAACACGTTTATAACCAGTGAAGATGTAGGTCCCCAACAATGATGTATGCTTAATAATTACACTGCAAAACAGGGTAACTGAGAAAAAAATAAGGCAAAGTCACACTTTCATCTTTTACGTATATTACAGAAAATGCTGCCACCCAGAGGCAAAGATGATTAAAACAACCCCCTGCCCCCAAGTTTACGACATTGCTTCTTAAATTCTAACATGCATATAAATCCCTTGGACATCTCATTAAAACATTCTGAAATCTGGAGCAGTCTACATTTTTAATGTATGCTTATGGTCATAAGATCATTTCTAAGTAGATCTGTCCAATAAGGTATCCACTAAGGAGCCACAAGTGACTATTCAAAGTTAAGAATTCAGTTCATCGGTAGCACTAGACACACTTCAAGTGCTCAACAACCACTTGTGACTGATGGCTACCATTATCAGCACAGATTACAGATATCACCGCAGAAAATTCTATTGGTTTAGATATACCTAACAGCAAAAAACAGGAATTGCAGAAAACTGCTTACCCAATTATTAGCAAATGCACTGCTATCTCAAACCCTGTATTTTTAAAATCATCTTTCCTAATGATGCCCTTGTAAGCCACCTGTTACTATCAGGAACTCTGTTGACCTGATAGCTGTTATCTTATCCATGTGTGAACACCTATCTTTCAGACAACTCCACACAATGAGCTAATTCTGAAATACATCAACTAAAGTAATCCTGTACATACCCTGCGGGCCAACAGCAGGCCAGTACAGTATGCTGCAGCGTAATTTGTCAGGCCGACCTTCACACCATACTTCGGGAGTTCATGAGCATAAGCTGCACAAACTATCATATCTCCTTCTATACGAGCATAAGCAATCTATAGGAGAAAAACCAGGTTAGTTATGTGCTTTTAGTATCGAAAGTGACTTTGCTTTCAAAGAACGTGACACAGATCTGCATCACTTAAAATCTGTTACACCCACTCAACTCCAAGAAATTTATGGTTTGATCCTCTATAGCAGGTACATTTGAGTCTGTAAATATGTCACAGTACGTCAGGCTAAGTCACCAAAGGGACACTGAATATAAAAATGCCTTTGAAATAAGTTACACTGTAGTTCCTTACTTCTAAATACCGAAAAGACTTAGCAGGGAATTAGAGGCAATTTAAAAAGGCAAAAGAATTCCCTATTATTTCAAACATCTTTTGAACTAAGCATTGTTTTAAGTTCAATAATGCTTCAGACACCTAGTGTTTAGTTGTCTGTACTCAGGTCCAGAGGAAGACATTGCCTTCTCAACCACAAATTAGCTTGCCCAGAAAACTGGCACGCCTGCCTCCTGCATGCACAGACCCAGAATATCTCAAGTAAAAAAATTTTCCCTTGTAAAATTCCAGAAAATTATCTTCTAGGAGCATGCTGCCACTTTCTGGAAATCTTTGATGTATAGACAACTTCATATAGGACAGTTAAAACCTATTTCAAACCATGCAGGAATAAGAACAATCTTGAGGCTTATTTAATCTTTGCAACCACCACCCCTTCGAAGAGGGTTGGATATGGGGCATCTCAGGCCAGACACCAAACACCAGGATGCAGTCCTGGGCAAATCCTATCACTGTACTGGAGCTGGAAGGGGCAGGAACCTTCTACTCAGAATCAAATTTATCCTCCCACCCCCACCTGCCCCCACAAAATGGTGGCAACACCATATATTTCTTTAATCTTTTTCCTCAATTAAAAAATAAATGGGGTTAAACTGGGTCAGGATTGTTAAAAACGGCTGATCTTCAGAGTATTCTTTTAAAGAACCAATTTCCCAAGCTCCAATTTAAGTCCCACAAAAAGGAAAAAAGTAATTCAATGTTTTTAGCATGCCAGGCCCCACACTTGGTGGACCTTCTAATCCACACACCAGTTTTATTTGCCAAGTACAACTTCTCTAGCCCCCGCTCCCCCGAGTTAGGGGGCAGGAGGTTTTACCATCATGGCTTGTGTCTATAATGCAACTTACCTGACAAATGATATCTCTGTTAGTTACACGGACTATCATCCTGTATTTGGGTGTGTTGTACTTATTTTTATCCTGAATTACCAAGCGCTTTCGGGCATAGTAATCAGTTTTACCCTCTGGAAAAAAAAAAAAAAGAAAAGAAAGTCTACTCCACTGCAAAGCAGATTCCTTTAATACTGTGAACATGAAAACCCAACCATACCTCGTCGTCTTCTAAATTTCACTTGGTATCTCTTGAAGTAGGCCTTATTTTTGACGACTTTTACAAACCCCTTTAAGAAAAAAAGAACATCATTAAATGTTTTAGTCTATGATACTTTTGACATGAGATGTAACAAACTAACACCTGAATTTCAAAAGTGAATCTAGACAACTGTCACTTTTGAAGAGTCCAGCTTTTCTCAAACTATCTAAGGTCAAGAATCGCTTTTTCTACTTTCCGTCTGTCAAGACTGATAGGTGACTTCCTCAGACCGACGATACAGGCTTTCTGAAGCACCCGCCGCTCTCCCGGAAAAGCCACGAAACAGTGAGGCGTGGAGCTGGGTGCGACGAGCCGCAGCCCGGCTCCACTAAGCATCCACCACCTAGTCTGAGACCAACTACTGCAATCTCCTAGCGCGCCCGCCTGATGGGGCCCCCTCGGAAGAGCTGGCACGACTCCCTCAGCTTGTTTACTGAACTAGCTCCCACTCTCAATCCGTGCCTCAGGTTTTTCTCTTCCCTAATTCCTTTCCCCTCAAGTTTGCGCGCCGGGCGGCAGCCATTAAGGCCACGCTGGGAGCGGCAGCCCGACCAAGGCAGAGCCTGCAATCTAATGCCATCCGACCCCTGGGCCGCGCGAGACAAACCGTAGATTGGCATTAGGGCAACGAGAGGGAACCCCCGTCCACCTGTAGTCCCGAGATCGGGATACCCACTCACCATCCTGCAGATGAAAGACCCAGTCCACAACTTGAAACAGACCCACAAACCCAGCAGACCTCCAGTAAGCGGAAAAGGCCGCAGCCCCTGCGCAGGCGCAGTATGTAGCGCCCGCGATCACGCTAGCGACGTGTAGAAGAGAGATCCTCTTGCTGTCAGACGTGCGTCGTCCCGCCCCCTGCTGGTAGGAGGACCCACGCGGGCCTTCGTCTTGTTGCAGCAAATCCTTAATGCTCCTGGCTGACGATGATCCCACTGCGACGGACAGTAAACAGTAATAAGGAGGATTATCTATAGGAGGCTTTCACTTTTGTGGGCTAGGAAGTTGTTTCATAATATGTATTATTTTTGTAAGCAGAAAAAAAGTTTAAAAACTAAATAGAAGGAATTTGCCCTGGAGCTCTTTGTCCCCCAGGGACTGTGCCTCCTGAACTACTCTCATCCGGATCTGGAACAGAGTCCTCCCAGGAAGCCTTGCCTTAGCGCTCCAAGCCTGGGTTAGGAGCCCTTCTTCGGCCTTCCTACAGTAGGTGCCTTCCTACCTGCTTCGGCACGCCCTGAGTTGTAAACCTTTGAATCTCCAGTACCTAGCGCGGTGCTGACATTGAGTAAAATGGTAAGAGAACTGTTCTCTCCTTCCTGCCTATTTACCTCCATCACCTTTTCTGATTCCTGACCACCTCATTCCTTTCCCCTCCCTCCACCCTTCATATCTAGCCAGCTTAACTTTGCTTTCTGTTTAAGTCTTTTTAAATTAATTCTTTTAAAACTAATAGCCCTGGCCACTGTAGCTCAGTGGTTGAGCTTGGGCTGCAAACTAAAGGGTCACCAGTTTGATTCCCAGTGAGGGCACATGCCTGGGTTGTGGGCCAGGTCCCCAGTGGGGGCCATGTGAGAAGCAACCACACATTGATGTTTCTCTCCCTCTCTTTCTCCCTCCCTTCCCCTCGCTCTTAAATAAGTAAATAAAATCTTTAAAAAAAAACTAATTATAATAAGTCATATTCTCCACATGGAGACTGAAGAGAACCAACCAACCAACCAACCAGCTTACCAAACAAACAAAGCACCTCAAGAGAAAGTATTCCATTACCTAACATTATTTTAAAGGTGGTTATTTGGACTACTGCATGGGAATTATTTGGGTACTAGTTAAAATGCAGGCCTATGAATATATGTCACCTTTTTTAAATCAACCTCACTGGTTTGGGGAGTGGGAACCTGCCTTTTAAATTTGGCTTAAGTCTTGCTCAAATCAACAGGTCTCAGGAAAGTAGAAAACTAATCCTATTTTGCCCAATAATGGATTACCTACATAGTAGGAAAAGAAGACAAATTATTTACCAGCACAGCAATTTAAAATAATGGCATCCTCACAGTGAATATTAACTCTATACTTCATCCTCCAGTGGTTTAAGCCCACTCTTGTGAGATGGGTATGCACGGTTTTAATCCAGCAGGAAGGAATCCGTGTGTCAACTGCTCACTGTCAGAGCTGGGAGGAGGATCTGCCAAACCAGATGACAAGGTTAAGTGGTTCCAAAAACTGCTACTAGAACAAACCAGAATTATATTCTAGCTTACTCTGGTTTCAATTTGCAACTCATAAAGCCAGAAAAATGTAGATTGAGTCTGCTCTGGCCAATGGCAACAGAGCCATCAAGGAGAAATGTTAAAATGCTCCTCAAAGGCAAGTATGGTTCTATCTTTGTGGAGGGGCTTTTAGAAGTGCAAAGAAAAAGACATGTAATTTGTCTTTATTTTGGTGGTTCATCATATTATTAGCCTATGACAGGTGCCACGTGTCTTGTTCAGGCCCTGCTTAAACTGCAGGTGCAGGCATCGGGAAGGAAAGGTTGTATTGAAATGGGCCTACCCCTGACTTTTGCATGTTTTAGAGCAAGAGTACATGGGAAGGCCCACGTACCTTTCATCTGAATATTTAGAAGTTATGAAGCAAGCTAACCCATTGTTGAATTAAATGTTTTATTTTTCTTAACCTGCTTCTTCCTACCTTATAAGTATTTATAACAAAAACATTTAAAATATGTATATATCTATTCCCTGTGGTTGCAGCTGGGGGTTTGCGGCTAGCATGGCTGGCTCAGCCTGTGCAGTTGGTGATACCAGGAGCCAGGGGAACCTTGTCCAACACCCTCACTTGACCAACCAATCTTGTTCAAGGTAAAGGTTAAAAATCACCAGTAATGGGGCAAGTGAACTTTGTGTTCCTCCTGATACGATATACTGAGAAGAACACAGAAACATTTTGTGCCAAATTTATATAAGTTAATCTAATTACATGATTTAACTAATCTGATACATGATGAATCTGCATACAAACTCAAATTGAGGAACGTTGTACAAAGTAACTGTTCAGTACTCTTCAAAAAATGACAAAATCATGATAGATGAGGAAAGACAAAAGAAATATTCCAGATCAAAAGAGACCAAAGTGACATGACAACGGCATACATTGTGTGAACCCAGATGCATCCTAGACAAGAGTGGAAAATGAGAAAAAGGAAGGCTTTTTATTTCTTTTGTACAAAGGACATTCTCAGGACAGTCAGTGAAATCTGAATGGAATCTGTGGGTTAGATGGTAGTAATCAATCAATGTAAATTTTATTTTGATAGATACACTATGGTTGTATCTGAGAGTGCTCTTTAGGAAATGCACTCTGAGCTCTTTTAGAATAATGGGCATTATTTCTGTGATTTACTCTCAACAAATGACTACAAAAATTACATATATGTGTATGTATATAGATACGTATGTGTATGTAAAAAGAAAAAATGAGGCAGTTGTGTTAAAATGTTAACAATAGGGAATCTGCGAGAAGGGTATATGGAAATTCTTTGTACTGTTCTTACAAATAATTTGTAATTTTGAAATTATTTCAAAGTAAAAAAATAAAACATTGATTCCTGGTGGAATGGGAAATATTTCTTTTATTATTTGAAATGAAAGTAAACTCAGTTTTATCAAACATGTCAAGCATATTATAAATAGAATATAAATCAGCAACTTTTAGTTCCAGTAGTGATGATTTAACAGCAAAATATGAAAAGATTTCTATGAAGTTCCCATATATTATGACTGTGAGGAACCTGGTAGGGCTCTCGTCAGCAGGTTCTGTATTGAAACCATTGACTTTCAAGATTATTCTCTAAAAGCATCTTGTTATTTCAAAATGTTTTTTCTTTACAGTTGCTTTTTGCTCTACATTAGTTTATGATTATTCATGAAGGGTAGCAAATAGGGTGGACTACTTTATGGTTGAATCCCCTTTGTTGATATTAATCCTTTAGAAACATTTAAAACATTTTAAACCTGTACTCTTTATCTCGGAAAAAAATTAGCCTTCAGTGAAAGAATAATCTTTGTTTCTTTTTTAAAAAAAAGTGTAAAGCTATGGTTTTTATGGGCCCAAGAGTCAAAAGAATATCAAGGACAACCCCACGTAATTATGATTGAGTATATCTCAGCGTTCTGTTCATAGGCTACTGATGTCTGAATGACTAACAAGATAAAAACATACACAATCCATAAATTTTAATATATTTCTTTCATAAAAGTTTTTTCCATATCTTCATTTCAGTGAAACCTCTATGTTATCATCAAGATACCACGTCATTTATGTTCTACAGATAGTAATGCCAAATTGGACAAACTTTTTGGTCATTATAATTCCTAAATAACTTTTATTAATTTCCTATAGGAGAAATTTTGCAGTGCTGAGGCAAGAGGAACTGGAATTTTAAATAAAATTCACAAAGCAATACTTAAATTTGGAAATGAAATATAATTTTTCATATCAAATTCAAAAAATGTAACAAAAATAATAAATTACTGTTTCACAGACACTATTACTAGATATTTGATATTGTCATATAAATCACTGTCAGTTGCATTGAGATTTTCATTCTCTCTTACAATAATATCTATATCCATGCAGGTTTTGTTATTCTTCCAATAGTTAAATGCTGGGGTATGGTAAAGTAAGTAAAAAGAGCAGTATGTTGCTCAATTTGTTCAAATGTCTTTTCTATCAGACTATGCAATGGTCTGTCAAGGTCAGGAAACAATCTCCATGGAAATTAATTTTAAGTTTATTTATTTACTTATTTAAATTAAATTTATCGAGGTAACATTGGTTATTAATGGGTATTGGTTATGTGAGTTTCCAGCATACAGTTGCAGTGTCTGGTCTTCTTCCATCACCGTATATTTGACCCACCTATATACCCTCTACATCTGCTTCCCCCTACCTCCCCCATCTGGTAGCCAGCATACTGTTGTCTGTGTCTATGAGTTACTTTGTTCTCCATTTGTTACTTTCTATTTATTTCCCACTTATGAGTGAATCATATGGTTCTTGTCTTTTTCCATCTAATGTATTTCACTTAGCATGGTACTCTCAAGATCCATCCATGTTGTCACAAAAGGAAATGTTTCATCTTTTCCTCTTTTTTAAAGATTTTATTTATTTACTTTTAGAGAGAGGGGAAGGAAGGGAGAAAGAGAGGGAGTGAAACATCAATGTGAGAAACATCGATAGGTTGCCTCTTGCATGTGCCCTAAGTGGAGACTGAACCAGCAACCCTTCCCTTTGCAGTACGACACCCAACTAACTGAGTCACACTGGTCAAGGCAAGTGTTTCATTTTTCCTGATGGCTGAGTAGCATTCCATTTATCTATGTACCACTTCTTTTAAAAAAAAGTTTATTTATTGATTTTAGAGAGAGAGAAGAAGAGGGAGAGAAATTTTTGCATTTATTGGTTGATTGTTGTATGTGCCCTGACTGGGGATTGAATCTGCAAACTTGGCATATCGGGGCAATGCTCTAACCAACTGAGTTACCTGGCCAGGGCTGTACACCATCTTCTTCATCCAATCACCTATGGGAGGACACTTTAGTTATTTCCATGTCCTGGCCACCATGAATAGTGCTACACTGAACATAGGGGCACATACATTCTTATGAAAAAACATTTTCCTTTTTTTTCAGGTAGATACCCAGAAAAGGGAATCCTGGGTCACCCTGTAGCTTTATTCTTAATTTTTTGAGGAACGTCCATATTATTTTCCATAGTGGCCATACCAGTTTACATTCCCACCAGCAGTGTACAAGGGTTCCCCTTTGACCACATCCTCTCCAACACTTATTTCTTGTCTCATTGATAACAGCTGTTCTAACAGGTGTGCGGTGGTATCTTGCTGTGGTTTTGACTTGCACTTCTTTATTGCTAATGAATTTGAGCATCTTTTCCTATATGTGTTGGCCATCTGTATGTCTTCTTTTTTAAAAAAAATTGTATTGACTTTAGTGAGAGAAAGCAAGGGGGGAGGGGGAAGAGGAGGGAGAGAGAGAAAGAGAGATACCAATTTGTTATTACACTTATTATGCACTCATTGGTTGCTTCTTGTATGTGCCCTGGCAGGGGATGGAGCCCACAACCTTAGTGTATTGGGACAGCACTCTAACCAACTGAGCTACCGGCCAGGACATCTGTGTCTTCTTGAGAAAAATGTCTGTTTAGGTCCTGTGCCCATTTTTAATTAAATTGTTTTTGTTGTTGTTGTTGAATTATGAGTTTTTTGTATGTTTTGGATATTAGAGATATTGGAGGATATCAGAGATAACCTTTGCAAATACCTTCTTCTATTGGGTGGTTGCCTTTTTTTGTTGTTGATGGTTTCTTTTGCTGTGCAGAAGCTTTTTAGTTTGATATAGTCCCATTGATTTATTTGTGCTTTTATTTCTCTTGTCTTTGGGGGTCACAAAAGTTCACAAAAAACCTCTCTGAGATCAAGGTCCATAAGTTTAGTGCTTATGTTTTCTTGTATGTATTTAAAGTTTAGGGTCTTATGTTCAAGTTTTTAAAACACTTTGAGTTAATTTTTGTGTATGGTATCAGAGAGTAGTCTAGTTTCATTCTTTTGCATGTGAGAGTATATTTCTGAGTTCTCAATTATGTTCCATTGGTCAGTGTGTCTACTTTTCTTCCAATACGATACTGTTTTGATTATTGTAGCTTAGTACTATAATTTGAAGTCAGTCAGTGTGATACTTTTGGCTTGGTTCTTTTTTCTCAGGATTACTCTCGCTGTTTGGGGTCTTTTATGATTTCACAAAATTTTGAGGATTTTTTGTACTATTCTTTGAAAAATGACATTGGGATTTTGATGGGGATTGCATTAAATCTCTATATTACTTTAGGTAATATGGCCATTTTAAATGTTGATTCTTCCATCCTTGATTATAGACTATCTTTCCATTTCTTTTTTTCTTCTTCAGTTTTTCTCAAGTATGTATTGTAGTCTTCAGTGTGTAGGTCCTTCACTTTCTTTGTTAAGTTTATTCCTAGGTATTTTATTTTTTTATTTTGATTGCAAATGGGGTTGTTTTCTCCATTTCTTTTTCTGATATTTCATTGTTAGTATGCAGGAATGCAATGGATTTTGCGTGTTGATTTTGTATCCTTCAGCTATACCATATTGGTTTATTGTTTTTAATAGTATTGTGGTGTAGTCCTTAGGGATTTTTTCCCCAGTGTATTATGCTTTATTATTTCTTCTTAAGTATATTGTATCAATTATGCTATTACACTTGTCCCAATTTTTCCCCCATTCCACCTTCCATGCAGCAACTCCACTCCCTCAGGCAATTCCCCCCTCCTTAGTTCATGTCCGTGCATGCGTATAAGATCTTTGGCTACTCAATTCCCTATACTGTTCTTAACATCCCTCTGCCTATTCTGTACCTACCAATTGTACTTCTTAATCCCTGCACCTTTTCCTCCCATTCTCTCCCTTCCCCCTCCCAGCTAATAACCCTTCAAATGGTCTCCATATCTATGATTCTGTTTCTGTTCTGCTTATTTCCTAGTTTGGTTTTTAGATTCAATTGTTGACAGTTGAGAAATTATTGCCATTTTAATGTTCATAGTTTTGATCTTATTTTTCTTAAATAAGTAACTTTAACATTTCATGTAATAATGCTTGGTGATGATAAACTCCTTTAGCTTTACCTTGTCTGGGAAGCACTGTATCTGCCCTTCCATTCTAAATGAGCTTTGCTGGATAGAGTAATCTAGGTTGTAGGTCCTTGCTTTTCATCACTTTGAATACTTCTTGCCAGTCCTTTCTTGCCTGCAAAGTTTTCTTTTGAAAAATTAGCTGACAGTCTTATGGGAACTCCTTTGCAGGTGACTCTCTGCTTCTCTCTTGCTCCTTTTAAGATTCTTTCTCTTTAACCTGTGGCATTTTAATGATAATATGTCTCGGAGTGGTCCTCTTTGCATCCATCTTGTTTGAGACTCACTGTGCTTCCTGGGCATGTATGTCTCTTTCCTTCACCAAATTAGGGAACTTTTCTTTCAATATTTTTTCAAATGTTTTCAATTTCTTGCTCTCTGTCTTCTCCTTCTGGCACCCCTATGATTCGAATGTTGGTATGTTTGAAGTTGTTGCAGAGGCTCCTTGCCCTATACTTGTTTTTTTGGATGCTTTTTTCTTCTTGCTGCTCTGAATGTAGCAAGAAGATAGAATGTTTTTTTCTTCTTTATGTTCAAAATCATTGTCTCTGCTTCATCCATTCCACTGTTGATTCCCTGTAAATTTTTCTTTATTTTACTTAGTGTAACTTTCATTTCTGCCTGAATCTTTTTTATGCTGGTGAAGTACCCATTGTGTTCCTTGAGCATCCTCATAACCAGTGTTTTGAACTCTGCATCTGATAGGTTGCTTATCTCCATTTTGTTAGAGTCCTGCAGTTTCTTCCACCACCTCAACCCTCACTGATATTTTTTTTTTTAAAGATTTATTTATTTATTTATTTATCTTTAGAGGGGAAGAGTAGGAAAGAGGGAGAAGGAGAGAAATATCTATGTACGGTTGCCTCTCGTGTGTCCCCTGCCGGGAACTGGCCTGCAACCCAGGCATGTGCCCTGACTGGGAATCGAACCGCGATTCTCTGGTTCGCAGGCCCCCGCTCAATCCACTGAGCTACACCAGCCAGGGCCCTCACTGATATTTTTAAAAAATATTTTATTTCTTTATTTTTAGAGAGAGGGGAGGGAGGGAGAAAGATATAGAAACACTGATGTGTAAGAGAAATATCAACTAGTTGCCTCTTGCACGCCCCAGTTGGAGACCTGGCCTGCTACCCAGGCATGTATCCTGACTGGGAATTGAACCAACAGCCTTTTGATTTGTAGGCTGTGCCCAATCCACTGAGCCACTCCAGCTAGGGCCCCACTGGTTTTTACAGACAGAGTTAATGTGGGCTTATCTTCCTGGCACTAGAAACCTGGGATGGGTAGGTCTGGTGTGGGACTGGGATCCCTCACTCCCGAGGTATCCCCCCCAATTTTTACCCACGACATCTGGGTGTGGGACCAGCCTGTTTCACATCTCTGCATCTCCATGTCTCTGTGTCTCCACCCCTCCTACCCATCTGAATGGGTGTGACTACTCTTATTTTCTTGGTTTTGGACTTCCACATTGCTCAGTTTTCTGACAGTTCTGGGCAATAGTTGTAATATTTGCTGTGGTTGTGTGAGGAGGCAAGCTGTGTTTACCTACACCTCCATCTTCTATGCTTTATTATTTTAAGAAAGAAAAAAATGCAACAATGGACTTGTTCAAGTATGAGGCTCAGGTAGGGCTGCCTGGTGTAGTCTTTAGAGTTTTTTAAAATATATATAGAATCATGTCAATTGTGTCATCTACAAATAGTGAGTCTTACTTCATTCCCAATTTAGATGCCTTTTATTTCTTTCTCTTGCCTAATCACTCTGGCTAGGACTTCCAGGACTATGTTGAACAGCAGACTGGGCATCCTTCTCTTGTCCCTGATCTTGGAAAAAATGCTTTCAGTTTTTCACCGTTAAGTATGATGTTAACTGAGGGTTTATCATATGTAGCTTTTAGTACGTTGAGGTACTTTTCTTCTATACACATTTACTGAGTGTTTTAATCGTAAATTGATGTTTTATCTTGTCAAATGTTTTTTCTGCATCTGCTGATATGTTCGTATAATTTTATCTTTTACTTTGTTAATGTGGTATGTCACATTGGTTAATTTGTATATGTTGTACCATTCTTGCATCCCTCAGTTGAACCCCACTTGATCGTGATATATTATCCTTTTAAAGTATTGTTGTATTTGATTTGCTAGCTAGTAATTTGTTTTGGATTTTTTGCATCTTTGTTAATCAGAGATATTGGCCTGTAATTTAATTTTTTTGTGTTGTCCTTGCAGGTTTTTGTATTAGGGTAATGTTGCCCTCATAAGTGATTTAGGAAGTATTCCCTTTTCTTAAATTTTTTAGGAAGAGTTTGAGAGAGATAGGTATTAACTCTTTGAATGTTTGGCAGAATTTACCAGTGAAGCCATCTGGTCTTGGGCTTTTGTTTTTTTGGGGAGGAGGTTTTTGATGGGTTTCAAATTTCTTATTGTCGATTGGTCTATTTAGGTCTTCCAATCTTCATGGTTCAGTCTAAGAAGGACACACATACACACACACTCAAAAAATTTGTCCATTTCTTCTAGGGTATTGAATTTGGTTGCAGATAGCCTTTCATAGTATTCTTGTATAATCATTTGTATTTGTATTGTCCATTGTAATTTCTCTTCTTTCATTTCTGATTTTATTTATTCCTTTCTCTTTTTTCCTTGGTGATTCTAGCCAAAGGCTTGTCAATTTTATTTATTTTTTTAAAGAGCCAGCACTTTGTTTTCTTAATTTTTCTATTGTGTTTTTGTTTTATATTTAATTTAATTCTGCTCTGGTTTTTATTACTTCTTTCCTTGTACTGACTTAGTTTTTTTTTTTTTGTTCTTTTCCAGACCGTTTGAGATTTTTCTTCTTTCTTGATGTAAGCCTGTAATGCTATAAATTTGCTTCTTAATACTGCTTTTGCTGCCTCCTAAATTTTTCATGTATCATATTGTCATTTTCATTTGTGTCTATGGATCTTTCAAGCTCTTTTATTTCTTCTTTGATGCAATATTTGTTTAGTAGCACATTTACACATATTTGTGATTTTTCCAGCTTCTTGTTATAATTTCTAGTTTCATACAGTTGTAGTTAGAGAATATGTTTGGTATGATTTCAGTCTTAAATTTATTTAGACTTGTTTTATGCATCAACATATGGTATATCCTTGGGAATTTATCACTTGCACTTGAGAAGAATGTATATTTTGTTTTTTTGGCAATGGAAAGCTCTGTAAATATGCCCATTTGATCAAATGTGTTATTTAAGGCCAATATTTCCTTATTGATGTTTCTGTTTGGATGATATATTCATTGCTGTCAATGGGATGTATACATTCTCTACTGGGATGGTATTTTTGTCAGTTTCTCCTTTTAGGTCTCTTAGTAATTCTTTCCCATATTTTGGTGCTCCCTGGTTGGGAGCATATATATTGATATGTTATGTCTTGTCCATCTTTGTCTTTTGTTATATTTATCAATTTGATATCTGTTTTGTCTGATATAAGTATGGCTGCACCTGCTTTTTTCTGGATGCCATTTCCTTGGAGTATCATCTTCTACCCCTTTACTTTGAGTCTGTGTTTGTGTTTATAGCTGGGTTGAGTTGCCTGAAGGCAACATATTGTTGGGTCTTATGTTTCTTTTAAGTATGTTTTATTGATTATGCTATTACAGTTGTCCCATTTTTTCTTCCCTTTATTCTATTTAGCCCTGCACCCCACTCCCACCAGCATTACCTCCCTTAGTTCATGTCCATGGGTCATATATGTAAGTTCCTTGGCTTCACTATTTCCTATACTATTCTTAATCTCCCACTGTCTATTTTGTACCTACCATTTATGCTTCTTATTCTCTGTACCTTTTCTCCCATTCTCCCCCTACCCCCTCTCCACTGATAACCTTCCATGTGATCTCCATTTCTGGGATCCTGTTCCTGTTCTACTTGTTGGCTAAGTTTGTTTGTTTGTTTGTTTTTTAGGTTCAGTTGTTGATATTTGTGAGTTTGTTGTCATTTTACTGTTCATAGTTTTTGATCATCTTCTTTTTCTTAGGTAAATCCCTTTAACATTCCATATAATAAGGGATTGATATTGATGAACTCCTTTAACTTTATCTCATTGGGGAAGCAGTTTATTTACCCTTCCATTCTAAATGATAACTTTGCTGGAGAGAGTAATCTTGCATGTAGATCCTTGTTTTTCATGACTTTCAATACTTCTTTCCAGCCCCTTCTTGCCTGCAAGGTTGCTTTTGAGAAATCAGCTGACAGTCTTATGGGTAACTGTCTCCTTTTCTTTTGCTGCTTTTAAGATTCTCCCCTTATCTTTGATCTTGAGTAATGTAATTTTGATGTGCCTTGTTGGTCTGTACTTCCTTGGGTCCAACTTCTTTGGGACTCTGAGCTTCCTGGACTTCCTGGAAGTCTACTTCCTTTGTCAGATTGGGAAAGTTCTCCTTCATTATGTTTTCAAATAAGTTTTCAATTTCTTGACCTTCCTCTTCTCCTTTTGGCAGCCCTATGATTCAGATATTGGGATGTTTAAAGTTGTCCTGGAGTTTCCTAAGCTTCTCCTCCTTTTTTTGAGTTATTGTTTCTTATTCTGTTCTGGTTGTATGTTTATTTCTTCCTTCTGCTCCAAATCTCTGAGTCCCAGTTTCTTTCCCTTTACTGTTGGTTCCCTGTATATTTTTCTTTATTTCACTTTGCATAGCCTTTACTTTTTCCTCTGTTTTGTGACCATACTCAACCATTTCTGTGAGCATTCTGATTACTGGTGTTTTGGACTCTGAGTCTGATAGGTTGGTTATCTATCTCTTCATCATTTAGTTCTGTTTTTGGAGTTTTTATCTGTTCTTTTATTTGGCCAACATATCTTTGTATAGGCACACCTGTTACATTGTAAGGGGTGGAGCCTTAGGTATTCACCAGGGTGGGGCAACTTGTGGAACTGCATTTGGTACTGTATGTGAGGGAGTGGTCAGAGAGGGGACAATGCCTTGCTCGGCTCTCCTGCTGCTTTCAGTCACTTCCCCCACTACCCACAAGCAAATTGGGCCGTTCTGGTACTGATTCCTGGGTGGGTGGTTTTGTGTACATTTTAGGACCCTGTGGGTCTCTCTAATGGACTCTGTTGTAAGGCTGGAGGTTTCTCTTGCTGCTACAACCTCCACAGGTTTTTACAGCCAGAGGTTTTGAGGCTTTGTTTCCCTGCTCTGGAACCCTGGGTTGCATAGTCTGTATCGCTCCCCAGTTGTTCTTCCCTGCTTATCCACATGCAAATGTGGGACTGCCAGCCACCACCTTGCTGTGTGTCCTCTTTTGCCAGGCTGCACATCTCCACCCCTCCTACCAGTCTGGATGAATGTTTCTTCTTTAACTCCTTGGTTGTCGGACTTCCATAGAGTTTGATTTTCTGGAAGTTTTGGTTGTTCTTTGTTTTTAAATTTGTTGTTGTCCTTCTTTTGCTTGTGCAAGGAGGCAACGTGTATCTACCTACACCTCCATCTTGGCTGGAAGTCCTGGTCTTGTTTTTTAACCCATCCTGCTAGTCTGTGCCTTTTAATTGGTGAGTTCAGTCTATTTACATTTAGGGGGATTATTGATATATTAGGACTTACTACAGCCATCTTTTCTTTTCCAATTGGTCTGTATCTCCATTGTTTATTTTTCCCTTGTATTTCTATCTGCTATTTTAGTTTAGTGGTATTCTATGATTTTTTCTCTGTTTCTCTTTTTTTATTTTATGTGTCTTAGTTATAGATTTGTGTGTGTGTGTGGTTACTGTTAGGTTTATACAAAAATGTTTCAGATGTACAATAGTCCCCTTTCTTCTGAGTGTGTCTTTTCTTCATTGACCTGTGCAAGTTCAGTTCTTTTCCACTTCCCCTTTTATGTTTTTGTTGTCCTAGATTACCCCTTTTTATGCTATGTGTTCATTTCCAAATTGCAGATGCTATAGTCTTTTTCTTTTACGTTATATTTATGTTTAATACTCTCTTCTGAAAAAAAGTTGCAGTTTCCTGCTTCTGTCCATCTGTTTGTCATCTCAACAGTTTGGTATCTTCTTGTCTTTTCAGTTCAGGTATAATAGCTCTTTTCAGTATTTCTTGTAATGCAGGTCTGGTGCTGGTAAACTACCTCAGCTCTTCTATGTCTAGAAAAGTTTTTATTTCTCCTTTGTTTCTAAGGGATAACTTTGCTGGATATATTATTTTCTGCTGGTGATTTTTCTCTTCCAATATTTCAAATATTTGATTCTCTTCTCTCCCAGCTTGTATGGTTTCTGCTTAAAAATCTAATGACAAGCCAGTGGGGTTTTATTTTGTAGATTATAGTCTTTCCCTCACCTATGGGATGCCTTTGGAGTTCTTTCTTTGTCATTCATTTTTGACAGTTTTAATATGTGCCTTGGATAAGGTGTTTTTGCCTTGACATAATTAGGTGAGTTTGCTTCTTGTATTTGAGAGTCCAGTTGTTTCCTTAGGTTTAGGGAGTTCTCCTCAATTATTTGTTCGAATAGGCTCTCTGTTCCCTTCTCCTCTCTTTTCCTTCTGGTATACCCATTATTCTTAACCTGTTTCTTCTGATGGAGCCAGATAGTTCTCATACAGTTCTCGTTCTCTCTCTCTCTACCTCTCTACCTACCTATCTATCTCTATCTCTTTCTCTCCCCTCTCAGTTCTCTTTCTTCTTCTATCTAGTCATTTCTAGATTTCTACCTTGAAGATCACTAATTCTTTCTTCCATCTGGTCTGCTTTATTTCCTAAGTTCTCTAGTTCATTCTTCATCTCAGTGTGAGTTCTTCTGCTCCAGAATTTCTATTTGGTTGTTTTTTACAGTTTCATTCTGTTTTGTAAAGTACCTCTTTTGTTCATTGATTTTGTTCCTGAGGTCATTGCCTTTCTGAGTTTTCTTGCATCTTTTCTTTTTTTCAAAACTGCAGTCTGTAATTCTCTGTCATGTAAGTCACAGTCTTCTGTGTCCTTGAGTTTATTTTCTGGAGACTTGTTATTTTGCCTCTGAGCTACTTTGTTACAGTGGTATTTATAGTACCTGGTAGATTATCTCTGCCTAGGCATTTGAGAAATTGAAATCTTTCTGTTTGCTTTTAACCAGTCATTAACAGGTTGATAACTAGAGGTCTTTCTTCTGGTTTCCAGTAGATGGTGGTATAGTACAAATTCTTTTCTCTTAGTTGCACTACTGGGAGTTCTGGGATCTCTGTGGGGCAGGGTCCTTGTGGTGGAAAATGCCCCATATTCCCTGAGGGAGCGAGCATCCCTTCTGTGATGGGGTCTTCTCCTCTCAGGGCATCACCCCTGTGGTGGGATGTGGCAGGTGTTGGGGCTCTGGGCCTGTAAATTCACTGCTACCCTGCAACCAGTGGCTGCCAGCTGCACTGTACTATCTGAGCTGTCCCTGTTTCCTCTACTGGGGTTCTGGTTGTGATAGGCTGTGAGGGGAGGGAGGAACAGGCGCTTTTGTACATTTGCTGCTTTGTTTTTTCCACTGGGTTTAGCTGCATTGGTTAGGGGCCATTCAGGCTGGAATGTTGCTTCTGCCCCTCTGGCCTTCTTGTCTAGACTATGGAGTGAAGACTGTAATCTGACACCTCCACTGCTATTACATCAGTTGGAGCCAGGTGGGTGGGCCATGGCAGCGTGTTGGGGGTGGGTTTGCACCTGAGCAGCTTTGTTTTGTCCCCTTGTTAGGGCAGCTGCTCCACTGCAGCCCCTACCCTACCTGCCACTGGGCTCAGCTTCAGTATGCACTGGCCTCTCTCAGGCACAGATGCTGGCCCTCTGCCCCTCTTCAGGCTGCTGAGTGGGGGTTGCAACCTGACGCCCCGCTACTAGCACTGGGGCCACAGTGAGCACAGGCTTGCATCTGCCGCTCCATCCCTGTCCTTCCCTGCTTCCTGCCTCCCTTGCTCGCTCTGATACCCCCACCTCAGCTGTCTCAGTGCACAGATCTCTTAGACATCTTTGTTGAGCAGGGAATTCTTGTTGAATTATAGTTGTCCAACTTGTTGTAACTTTAAGGGGAGAGGCAAAGAGATTTTCTCACTTCACCATGATGCTGATGCCTTAGTTTTAGGGCTATTTATATGTGAATTTTCTTTTTCACAATCATGCTAACTTTTTTAGTTTCCTTGTTCTAATATTCTTATATTTAATTAAAACGTCACATTTGTTGACTATTTCTCATGTGGCTTCGTTCAATTTAGAAAAAATTTTTGTTCAAAATTTCAATCCTCTAATAATTTAGACCTGTTTGGGTTTTGAACACTTATACTAACCTTCTTAAAATTGAGCAATACCACATATCAAATAACTCAATAGCACAAATTCAGAGTTCATTTTTCTGCCAGATTTTGTTGTGCTCTTTATATGAATACCTCCTGTTGTTTCACTTTATTCTTTTGCAGCCTCTCATATCTTGTCTAAATCAAATCTGTTTTAACATGATGGATACCTCTGGAACAAGGAACTGGAACGTAAAGATAGGCAAGAAAATGGAAGTTTGGCCCTTCTGAGAGATGAAACTTCATTATTCAAGAATCTTTTACATTCACATATTATCAGAAAGAAAGAATTTGACAAGTTAATTTGTTTTTTTCTTCTTATCTAACAAATTACCATTTCTCAATCCTCCTGCACTCCAAAGCAGTGTCCATTTCAAATACCACCAGCAGCACAAAACCACAAACTTCATGACATTTAGACACAATTGCCTTTTGTTTCAACAACACAGCACAAGAAATGTGGAGTAGCATTTCCCTGGGGCCTGAAAGGTGTTGATTACCAGGGCGGATGCTTAGGGTTTCTGGTCAGATCCGAATGCCAAGTCCTAAGTGACAGAGGTAGCCATAGCCATGCATCTTTAATAAATTTACTTTTCGGTGTGTTTGTGATATGCAGGGTTTTATAAAGTGTGGTGTCAGGGCAAGGACACCTCTGGCCTGGGTCAAAGGGAGTTCCTTCCTGGAAACTTCAGACCCACCAAAGATCGCAGGATTCGAGCCCCTTTCCTGTGGAACTGCTCTGTTGCACTCATCTCACAGGCTTGACCAAGGAGGTAGTGAATGGGGGCAGGAGTATGGGCTTCAGGACTTCTCTCTATTAGAAACAGCGAATATCTACTGAGAATTTACTGTGTGTCAGAATCTATGCTAAGCATTTATTACATTATCTCATTTAATCTCAAAACTACCCTAGTCGATAATGTTACTATCCCTGATTTACAAGTGAAGAAATGGCTGCCACAGCTGATCACAGTGGAACGCAGGTAGCTGTCGTCAGTGCGATTTTCAGGTCTGGGCCTACCTTCACCGTGCTAATGCAGAGACCTCATGTTCTGTAAACATTTCATGTGTGTGTATTTGTCTTTGGATATTCCATTATTTATTTTTGTTTGCTTGAGATGTAAATATTCTTTGGCTGTCTAAGCTACAGTTAACTTTGTTTAAAAATAAAGGTGGAACTGCAGCTAGAAAACAGATCGTTATCTCCTAAGTCATCAGGCTGGACCTGAAGCATTACAAACTTCCAAAAAATGAAGGCTTACAAAATCTGATCCATGGAAGTAAGGGGCATAGTCTTGTTCACCAGATGAAGTCCATATTATTAGAAATAGGAAGGAAGCCTTTGAAACCTAAAGAAGGCAGTATCAGGCCAAATCTGGGAAGTTCGGCATCCCTTCATCAGATGGTTAGTTAATATAGGAAAGTGAAAATATTTAAATGATGCAGTAATATTTACATGGTTTTCTGGAGACTAGGTTTACAGTGAGTCATTAAGAAAAAGTTAGAAAAGTCTAGCAAATTGCTAAAGTCAGTTCTGCTTTAAAGGCAATCATCATCCATCCTGCTTGCCTAAAAAATCTCTTATTGCCACAACATTGCGGGGGTTCTGAAATACATAAAGGGAAAGAAGTAGCTGGCTGAGAGTGTGTTAGGTGGTAAGAAAACTACCTGGGAATTAAAATTATGTTTCTCTGTCTTCCCTGGAATCGTCAAAAGTGACTGTGGTTGTATTTTGTTTTTGTTTGCTTAAAATATAGACTCCATAAATCCTTTTGCGATTTTACTTGTTAAATGACACTCATAATGTATGTCTTCTGCTTCAATACTTTTGGCATATAGGGAGGACCCAAGATACACACCTGAAAGTCCATCAAGTTTTTTGGAAGAAATAACATAAATTATTGTGGCTGATTTTCCCCTTGATACATGACAGTAAAGCCAGCTTCTGGATTCTCCGTCTCCTGGGTCAACTTCTTCAAAGGAATATTGCAAATAAAAAAGTTGTAATTTAAGACAACTTTGAAGTGCTGGTCACAAGGCTGAATCATTCCTGAATTTCTGTGTGGGGTCAGCATCTTGGAGAGTCTGTGCTTAAAAGCACAATGTCTTGAATGGCACTTGATACTGACATCATACCCATTATATGAGTGTTTGAATATACAGGGCGACTCTGGATCTCTAACAGAGGAAGCAGGACACATATTTACATAAAATGTACTTGCTATGAAGCAAATAACTCCGAAAACCTTAAAGTTATACTTGATGCTTCTCTGTTCATGAAGTTCCAGGTCCATATCCTAGTGGCTATCTTTTAAATATATATATATTGTATATATGTACATATATATGTATTTGCATATATACACACAAAATACCTGTGTATATATATACACTATATGTATATATATTTGTGTTTATATATACATAAAATATCTGCATATGTATATATACACACACTGTATATATATACACAGTATAAATATTTAAAGGTGATATGTATCATATATACACAAAATATCTGACCACTTTTCATGCTTCGGTCCAAGCTACTATCATCTATTACTTGGATCATTGCATTAAACTCTTAACAGTTCTGTCTTCTTTGACTCTTGTGCCCTTACAATCTATTTTCCACACAACCAGACTGATCTTTTAAAAATATACGTCAGATCGTGTCCTTCTGTCCTAAAAACCCTCCAATGGCCAAAGTCCTCACTGTGTTCTGCGATGCCCTACATGCTCTGACCACCCCCAGCAGTGTTTCTCCGACTTATCCCTTCTCATTCTGTCCTGACCTTATTCTACTCTAAAGGACGGGCCTCTCAGCCACTCCTGTCTCGGAGCCTTTGCACTCGCTCTTCCCTTTGTCTTCACATTTGGTGTGCTGCCTTACTTCTTTCACGTCTGTATTCAATGTATCTTCTTTTCAGAAAGGTCTTTTCCTAACCTCTCCGTCAAAAATGGAACACTGCACATCCTGCTTTTTATCCACAGCATTTACTACTACCCAGCAATTATACATTTTTTTGTTAATTTGTTTATAGTCTGTCGGCCCTCCCTACTTCAAGCACCCCGTGAAGGCAGGGAGGGGACATCATCTGTTGCAATCATTGTGGTATCCCCAGCACACAGAATAGATCTTGGTATGAAATAAATTGAATGAGTAAATGAAATGAGTGCAATATTATGGTAGACACACTGATTTATTCTAATCATTTCATTTATCAATTGGTGTATCACGATCTACCTCAAAACATGGAGACTTAAAATAATAGCACTCATTTGTTTTACTCAAGAATCTGCAGTCTGTGTAGGGCTCAATTTGAATGGCTTATCTCTGCTCCGCGTGGATTGGCTAAAGCAGCTGAACGGGGCCAGAAGGACCCACATTTAAGATGGCTCATTCACATGGCTGGTGAATTGAAGCTGGCTGTTGTGTGGGAGCTCGTGGCCTCCCTCTGTGATGTCTTGTGCTTCTTCTCCACAGAATGGCGGCAAGGTTCTACGACTGAGTGTTTCAGGTGAGCAAGGGAGATGTGCATTATGGCACCGTGGGATTTCCACAGCATTCTACTGGTTGCAGTAGTCACAAAGGCTCACCCACAGGGAGGAGAGACATGGATTTCACCTCTTAATGGGAGGGTGGCATGGTTCTCGAAGCACGTGAATGGGAGATGTTGTTGAAGCCATCTTTTAAAAATACAATCTGCTATACTGATTTAAACCAATCTTTGAGAAACTGTAAAATAATTATAACAACAAATACGGTAGTATGTACGACACTGTGCTACATAATAATTACACTTTTCCTGGACTCATGTTAAAAAGGCATGCCTAGAGGCTCTCAGAAAAAAACAATCCATTTCTCTCCGGACTTTATGTCTGGCACGGCCTCCTGCACCTCTTCTCCAGCTTCTATAACTGCTCTTCAAAAGGGACTTCAACCAGCACTGATTCTTGCTTTCTTCTCCCCTACTATAAAATAATTATATTTTTAAAATGCCACTATGAAAGCCAATAAATGCATTCTGACCACATACCCCAAATGTTCTGATTCTTAATTTACTTCTTTTTCAACTTTTCCTCCTTTTATGGAGTTAGATAGACATGGGTTAAAATCCTGGCCTTTGCTAACACCACCTGAGCAAAATTTGAGAACTACTTGTTTATAATCCATCAATTTCTCTTTAAAAAATTATTTTAATTTAATTTTATTTTTTACTTACTGATTTGACACACACACACACAGATTTGTTTTTCCGCTTATTTATCCATTCATTGGTTGATTCTTGTGTGTGCCCTGACCAAGAATCAAACCCCCACAACCAGACTGATCTTTTAAAAATACATCAGATCATGTCCTTCTGTTCTCAAAACTCTCAAATGGCCAAAGTCCTTATCGCATTCTGTGAAGCCCTACACGCTCTGACCACGCCCCACCAACTGAGCTATCCGGCCAGGGCCTGTCGGTTTTCTATTGGCTTATCAGCAGTCTCTTTGCCTATTGACTTGGAAGTGTTCTTTATGTAGTAATAACATTAACTATTTCCCCTGTGGTTATTGTTCACCTTTTAATGTATGTGTGGTATTTTTGACATACATGAGTTCATGGTTTATCACGCATGTTTGGCATTGCTGGCAGTGCCTGTGTGCACCAGGAGGAGGAGTGCAGTCAGAAAGCTACCAAGAGATAAACCTGTGTTTCAAGAGGCCTAATGCAAATGGAGAACTGAACAAACAACCTCCTCCTCTCCATCCAGATGTACCAGAAGAAGGATGCAGCTACTGGCTACTGTCCCCAGAATTGGACAATAGGGGAGGAGGATACAGGTGAAAGGCAGGGGGAGTCTATAAAGAGTCCTTTGTTTCCAATAACGGAGGGACAGGAGCAGGTCAGTTTGAGTGTGTGTCTGTGTACTGTGTGTGTGTGCTTCTGGGGATGGGGAAATGCCTCAGGAACAGAAAGTGCTTAATGACAGTCAATAGGTGTCAGTGAGGGACTTCACAATTCAGCATTTCTATCCTAAAATTAGGAAGTAAGCACAAGCGTTCATGGATGTTATATAGCTGAATCTGTGTGTGCTTCTGAGTTTGACCCTAAAATATGGGACAACCTATAGTGTGGCACAACTGTCCTTTGTAGTTCAGTTTTCCATAATGCACAGACGGACACTTTCCCTTCGGAATGGGATTGATTGTATCTCCTTGTCCCACAGTCTCCTAATTCTTGCCCCCTCTCTTTAATCTGTTAATATCTGCTGCCATTAATAACTGCTACTGAGGTTCAGTAGTAGTAAATTCATGTATTCTGAAGACCTTACAAGATTGGATCAATCCTGTGATAGCTTCAAGTTCGAAACCAATGAATAGGAAATACTCCAGGTCATTCGAGGCCTCAGGGCCAGGGCATACATAGCATCAGAGAGGGAGACTGGAATTTAGTATCCTCACAATCTTCATTAGCACTGCAGTCATTGATACAGACAATTAGTATTTACTCAGTTTCTGTAAAGCGATCTGTAAATGCAGCTTCAAGACCTGTTCCCTCACCCTATTTTCCCTCACGGAAATCCATCTGTCCTGTGCTGCTGCTATTGGGAATGCTACAGCCATCACCTGTTGGTTATCTGCTGTGACCCACACATTGGCTTCCCAGTTTGGCTTGATGCTTGCAGTCCTGTCTTCATTTTTTGAGTAGGTGCAACTGAGAGCCTTTGAACCTTGCCCAAGTCCAAGTCTCACCTGTGTAGTTGGAATGTTTACGGTGAAATAACAGGGTCTGGTCAGCATTAGTATGAGCACAAATAGGTGTCGTTCTAACTTTTCTACTAAACTGAAATGTTTGCCTTTAGTTCACTGTGTGTGCTTTCTTTGCTGGTTTAATCATGAAACAATCATTAAAACATGGTGTCATCCCAATCACAGGTACAGGCCCAGGTTACAAAAAAACTTAAGATGACTTTTTATTTTAAAACCACTCAAATTAGAGTAATTTTTCATCCAACAAAAGTATAAAATTAACATGACTTTCTAGATAAGAGGCTTTTAAAATTTTGCTGTCACCATTACTTGACAGACAGGTTTATTTAAAAAATCATACAATAACTCCTTTTCCCCTGAACCAAGTAAGACTTTTCTCAGCCATAATGTAGATACCTTCCCCCGCTACCAGAATTACTCTCAGGGGGAGCACCATATTTGCTGGAGAAAATACATGGATAAAGTGTTGGTGTGAAGGGTTCAAGCATCAACTCACTAAATTGCTTGGCAAAAAGCCAAGTGAAGAATTTGCTTTGCTTCTGGAAAGGAGTGGGGTGGATGAGAGGAAGGGGAGACGAAAGAGAGGAGGGCGCAGTGGCTGAAGTGGCCCTCTTCGTGCCCGCCCAAACCTTCAGTGATGTCTGCTACAACTCGCAAACGGTAGTAGAACTGAATTCTTGTGAAGACTCACAAGGCACTGAGTTCTGGGAAGGCATCAATGGAAGAGGAACAAGAGCAGAGAGTCCAAATCTCAGAAACTGGGGAGTGAGTTCTCTGTGGGAAAAGGGGGTTCCCCAGCTGACATCTGAAATAATCCTCAAAGAGAGTTCTTTTGGGAGGGTAAAGCACTGCCTAACACAAATCTTCAAGCCTTGAAAGGAAGGTAACTACTGCCTAACTTTATAATTTGAAAATTTAAAACCCATATCATATGAATTGACTTTGTATATTCCCTTAAAGAATCTACTGGTTGGGTTTTTTTAAAACTCCCTCTCCCAACCACAGATTTTGCAGAAGCGTGTCTCGTTTTTTAAAGTAGGTAACTGTTAGAAATTGGAATTTAAGACTGGTATTTTGATGTACTGAAGAGTCAGCTTTGCTGAATCTCCCCAGAGCCAATTTTGTTGCTTTCACACATCATTTCTTTATACCCTATTTCTCTCGGACGGAGGTTTAGCTGTACTTGTTAAGGCCTGGGTTTTACAGTGACTAGGTTCTAGATGTCCGTATGATTCGACCACTCACTGACTATTCTTTATCTGTGAAATGGCAGGAATAATTACACCTACCCCCCAGAGTTACTGTGGGGATTAAAGAAATGCCCAGTGTTCATTCTTACTCTCAGTATTGGCAGAAATACATACAAGCCTAATTCTTACTTACATTGTTCCATAATCTTCTCGGTTTTCAGGTTTATCTCTAGAAATTGATACAGGCAAAGTGTTAGGGCCCAAGCACAAAGGGAGTTTCTCCTGAATAGGGCTGGACACAAACAAGGCAGGCCAGTGACAACAAGGGCTGATTCAGAAACACACAGCTAGAAGGCTCCGTGGCCACCACATGTCTCCTCACCAGTTGGCTAATATTCCATGATTACAGTTCTAGTCATTTATGTAAAGGTTCCACTCAAATGTGAGTATTGATACCACTGGGAAAGATAATGTCGGAGTGAATAATTTCAAACGTTCTTTTCCTAAGAGGAAGAGTTTTGAATGAGATTATGAAGGAGGGAATATGGGAGCAATGGACTTCTGATAATCATAAAAAGAGAGAAACAATTAGAAAACTGAGAAGAGATGGGTCCCAAAGACAAACTGGAAAGATTCAGTGACTGAAATGTTATGAGTTAAGAGAGTCCATCTGCAAAATACTGATATTGTGGCAGATTACGAATCTGAGCAATGTTAGATATCTGTCTAACATGGAGAGTATACGGTTTACCCTCCCAATTTTCTAACCCAGGGTGAGTGGATAGGCTTGCCTACCCACCTCTCACTCTACAAGTCTGTGGAAATTCATGTGGTCTTGGAAACTGGGAGCTAGAACTGGTGATCACAGTGAATGTGCCGGCCACTCTCAGAGCTCTGACTCTCAGCTTTGAGGTTGTTCCTGTGATCACTAGAGACTTGGGGACTAAGCAAGCACAGGAGATATGTTAGAGACCAAAGGGATTTCCTGGAACATGGACTTGTCAGGAGTTAGGTTTAGGTTTGAGTCCTGACTCAATGGCTTACTCATTGTGTGAATTTAAGCAAATTGTTTAATTGCCCAAAACCTCAGTTTTTTCATCTGTAAACTAGGACTAATAATACTTATGGGGTTGTTGTATTAAGTAATATATTTCATATGAATTATACTTAGTATTATACTTGGCGCATAGTGAAATGCTCAATGAAGTATAGCTATTTTTGTAATCATTTTCATGTGGGGGTATGATGATTTGTCTTATGTGTCAGCTTGGCTAGGCTATGGTATCCAATTATGTAATCAAACACTCATGTAGATGTTGCTGTGAAGGCATTTTGTAGATGTGCTTAATGTATACAATCAGTTGACCTTAAGAAGAAAAGATTATCCTCTATAATGTGAGTGGGCCTTATCTAATCAGTTGATGGCCTTAGGGGCAAAAACAGAGGTTTCCTGGAGAAGAAATTCTGCCTCAAGTATGCAGCATAAAATCCTGCTTCAGGTTTTAGTTTGCCAGTCTATCTTACACATTTAAAATTTAAGACTGCAACATCATCTCCTGGCTGAGTTTCCAGCCTGTCAGATTTCAGCCTAACTAGTCTTCAAAATCACAGGAGTTAAGTCTGTAAAAGAAAAGATGTGTGTGTGTGTGTGCGCGCGCGCGTGCGCGAGCGCACGTGCCTGTGTTTGTACCCTGTTGGTTCTGTTTCTCTGGTGAACCCTGGCTGATACATAGGGTATACTTTGGACAGAGATCAACTCAAGATTTTTAGAAAATTTAATAGATAGAGTGGAAGGAGGGAGCTAGGGTAAGAGAGGTTCTAAAAAACTAGGATCCACTTAACAGTTCACTAGACCCAACTGGAATTTCCACAGGAAGTGGGAGTCCCTCAGCTAATGTGTAACTGGAAGTGTCTACGCAAAGCTGAGCTTGGCCCCACAGAGAACTTTCACTTCCTATTGCTGTGGTCTTCTCCCACTGTGAACCGAGTGCTATGCCACACCCCTTCCTCTGTGGCCATCTGGAATTCTCTGAGAAGGGCTGTCAGAGGTGCCTCTTTCCTCCTGGCTCAGGGACTTTATAAGCAGACTGAAGACTGAATGCTGATGTCCCAGAATCATCAGTGCAGGAAGACTGGCCCTCCCAGCCTCCTATTCCTCAGTGGCTCTGGCCAAAAGGTAAATGGCACCAAATGCATGGGATCAGAAATGTCCTTCAACTCCTGAAGATTTTAAGGATGGACTCTTCCTGGTTTACGTCACATACGGGCTGTTATGTGTTTCCAAAATTACCGTAGATATAACATAGATACCATAGTATACCATAGATACAACATAGTAAATTGGGATCAGAATTGCAGGTTGCTGCTTTAGAGTCCCAGAAGCACCCAGCTATTATTTAAAACTCAGATAGACTAATTGCTGTATCTGGGCAATGAAGTAGTTACTTAGGCAGAATTTGTTTAGACATTACTCATATTAATTATTCAGAAATTAAACATTCAACTTGTCAAATGACTCAAAAGCTACTCATTCACATTCTACTGAAAATTGCTTACATATCAAGGCATTAGTGTGTTTTGAAGACATTCTGAACAGAGGGAAGACTAACAAACATAGTACCAGTGTGGATTCTCTCAGTGAGAAATATCTTAATATTATAAACATTAAATGCCAACTGATTAAATATAGCCAATTAAACATATGATTTTACTCACTTAAATGTCTTGTACCATGGGTAGCCTTTTTTAAAAAATTTATTTTTAATGATATTTTATTGCTTATGGTATTACAGTTCTCCAAATTTTTCCCCTGTGCCCATGTCACCCAGCACTCCTCACTCTCTCAGGCAATCCCCTCATCATTGTTCATGTCCATAGGTCATGTGTGTAAGCTCTTTAGCTACTCCATTTCCTATAATGTACTTTACATCCCCATGGCTATTCTGTAACTACCTATTTGTACTTAATCCCCTCACCTCTTCATCCATTCTTTGACATCTTCCTCCCATTTGGCAACCATCAAAACCCTCTCTGTGTCCATGATTCTGTCTCTGTTCTTGTTTGCTTGTTTGCTTAGTTTGTTTTTTAGATTCAATTGTTAATAAATATGAATTTATTGCCATTTTATTGTTCACAGTTTTGATCTTCTTTTTCTTAGATAAGTCCCTTTAACATTTCATATAATAAGGGCTTGGTGATGATGAACTCCTTCAACTTGACCTTATCTGGGAAGCATTTTATCTGCCCTTCCATTCTAAAAGATAGTTTTGTTGGATAGAGTAATCTTAGATGTAGGTCCTTGCCTTTCATGACTTTGAGTACTTCTTTCCAGGCCCTTCTTGCCTGCAAGGTTTCTTTGAGAAATCAGCTGACAGTCTTATGGGAACTTCCCTGTAGGTAACTAACTTCTTTTCTCTTGCTGCTGTTAAGATTCTCTCGTTATCTTTAACCTTTGGCATTTAATTATGATGTGTCTTATAGTGGGCCTTTTTGCATCCATCTTGTTTGGGAGTATCTGTGCTTCCTGGACTTTCACATCTATTTCCTTCACCAAATTAGGGATGTTTTCTTTCATTATTTTTCAATAGATATCCAGTTTCTTGCTCTTTCTCTTCTCCTTCTGGCACCCCTATGATGTGAATGTTGGAACACTTGAAGTTGTTCCAAAGGCTGCTTACACTATCCTCATTTTTTTTTTTAATTCTTTTTTCTTTTTTTGTTGCTCTGACTGGTTGTTTTTTTTCTTCCTTCTGTTCCGTATCATTGATTTTATTCTTGGCTTCATCCACTCTACTGTTGATTCCCTGTAAATTGTTATTTATTTCAATTAGTGTACCCTTCATTTCTGACTGGATCTTTTTTATGCTGTTGAGGTCCTCACTAAGTTTTTTCAGCATCTTTATAACCAGTGTTTTAAGTTCTGCATCTGATAAGTTGTTTATATTCATTTTGTTTAGTTCTTTTTCTGGATTTTTGATCTGTTTTTTTATTTGGGCCATGTTTCTTTGTCTGCTCACTTGGGCAGCCTCCCTGTGTTTGTTTTTATGTATTAGGTTGAACTGTTATGACTCCTCTATCTTGGAGCATGGCCTAATGTAGTAGGTGTCCTATGGGGTACAGTGGCACAGCCTCCTCTGTCACTGAAGCTGGGTCCTCTAGGTGTGTCCTTTGTGTGGGCTGTGTACACCCTCCTCTTGCAGTTGAGACTTGATTACTGTTGGCAGGTCAATGGGAGGTATTTAACCATGGGTAACTTTGTAACCTATCATCAGCATTTTCTCCCTCCATCTAATCTCCATTATACTTATGCTAAGCTTCACCTTCCTGAAGTTCCAGTTTTATTAGATCATGATTAATAATGAGCTTCTCCTAATTTACATTCAAGTATATAAAACAGTAGCATCTATCATCATCACCAAGCCCTTATTACATGAAATGTTAAAGGGACTTATCTAAGAAAAAGAAGATGATCAAAAATATGAACGGTAAAATGACAACAAACTCACAACCGAACAACCAAACAACTATCAACAACTATCACAACTATCAACAACCGAACTCACAACTATCAAACTCACAACCAAACTCACAACTATCAACAACCAAACCTAAAACAGAAAGAAAAATGAACTAAGCAAATGACTAGAACAGGAACAGAATCACAGAAATGGAGATCACATGGAGGGTTATCAGTGGGGACAGGGATGGGGGAGAATGGGGGAAAAGATACAGGGAATAAGAAGCATAAATGGTAGGTACAAAATAAACAGGAGGAGGTTAAGAATAGTGTAGGAAATGGAGAAGCCAAAGGTCTTATATGTATGACCCATGGACATGAACTAAGGTGGGGGAAATGCTGGTGGGAGGGGGGTGCGCAGAGCAGAGGGGAGTAAAGGGAAGAAAAACGTGGGACAACTATAATAGTGTAATCAATAAAATATATTAAAAATAAAACAGTAGCATCTATTTATATATTCTGATTAAAACTCAATGAAACTCTTACATATAAAAATTGTTTCAAAGATGAAGCAAGAAGATCTTTATGTCAGTGCATATTTATTGGAAATTATGTCATTGGACAAATTACTTCTGCAAATGTTTGATCTGAGTAAGGAACTAAATACATCTTATCCAGGGTTCATATGTTTCGCAGATCTGTTCAAGAGTAGGGAGAAAGGGTGTGTACAAGATTAAGCAGGGGAAAATGTGATCTTTAGGGTACCCAACAATTTACCAAGCCAAAAAGCCAAAAAAGATGGTGATAGGAAGGAGTATGGCAATGAGTGAAACTGTTGATAAAATCTTGGAGGACTGACTTAGCAATTGAACAGAAGGGTCAGGATGAATTGGGTATATAGTGAAACTGATGGCTATGAAACTGAAAAGACTAGAATGAGGAGGCAAATACTGAGCAGATAGTGGTAAAATTTTGTATTGGTAGAGTTATGTTTCATCTTTTTTCTATAAAAGAAATAATGCGAGGAAGAATACAGCTGAAAATCAGAGGAAAAGAGGTGTTCATCTGACCAAAATCTGAGTCTTCATCTCATTTGTATCTGCTCCTACCCTGTGTCTATATTCAGGTGGTTCAGTTTGTTTGGAGTAAAATGCACAGCCATGCCGAGTGCTCTCATTTTAAATTCATGACCATGAACGTCAAGTGGGTCATTGATGATGCCTGGCAGCAATACTCTTATTTCTCTAGTGAATGATTTTTTCACTCTCCTAGACAACTATTTTGTACCTTCTCTTGGCTCCTTAAACTGGCAATATTTTCTCTACCCTCACTCTCAGATGATGACATTTCTTCTTGTTTCACTGAGAAATTATAAGCACATTCTGAAAAGAATGTCCATAAATTCCCAGCATATCTACATAGATACATGCTTTTGTGTGCATGTGTCCTGTCCTCTCTTCTGTCACAATCGAATAATTGTCCATGTTTCCATCTGAAGCTAACTCTTTAACTCTGGCACCAGATCTCTTCCAGCCTCTCTGTGCTGTTGCTCCAGTAATTCTTCCCCTTCTCTACTGCATCCTTATTTTCCCCTCTCTGATAGATCTTTCCCATCAGCATCCCAACATAATGTTGTTTAAATCATTTTAAAAACAAAAACCACTTTCTTCAACTAGTCCTCCATTTTCCACTTTTCCTTAATAGCAAAATCCTTTTAAAGATTTGTCTGTTTCTCTGATTCCACTTTCTTTCCTCTTATTTTTTCTTAGACCCACTCCAAGTCAAGCTTTAACCTACACTGTTCTGTGGAAATAGCTCACGGTTACCAATGATTTTCATGTTTTTAAATCCAGGGTCATTGCTATTGACCCATCACTAGCAACTGTCTCAGTATTCTTGGAATACCTTTTTTCTCTTAGCTTCTCAGACTTGACTTTTTCCTGTTTTCCCTTCCACTTCATTGGCTGCTCTTTCCCAGTCTCTTTTGTTAGTTCCTCTTCTCCCCAGCCTTTGATTGTGCCCGAGCTAAGGCTCAGTCTTTGAGCCTCTTCTCTTTTTCATCTATACTCACTCCCTTCATTCAATTTCATGGTTTTAAATCCATTAGTAAGTCTGATCCCATTTTTATAAATAAACAAAACAACTATAGTATGTAGTCATGTACTCAGAAATGAGACAAGAAAGAAATAGACCAAAAACATGAATGGTGATTGTCATTTGGTAATGAGATTACAGGTGATTTTAATCTCTGTTCTTTTTTGTAATCACATTGTATATGATTAATGTGCAATATTTATGTAATCGGATAAAGAAAGAAGGATGAATGGCTGGAGGGATGCAGAGAAACTTACCCAATAAACTTTATAATATTGTTTTCCCTCCCTAAGCATCAGAACACTGAAAATAATGAGAGGCATGCATATTTGAAGCAGTTCTTTAGGGGTGGGGGAGAAGAAGCCTTGGTTACAAAAACTATGCCAACTTGTTTGTATCATCCAGGATGGGACCTATTTATATTTCCCAGGCTCTGCGTCACTGAGACTCAGGGACAGTCTTCTGGGGAAGTGCAGTGAAAAAGTGCGAAGGCTCAGGGATCTCAGTCCTGGAATCCTTGGCTCTTGGATTTTCTCTTTCAAAATAGGGTGAAAATTCATTGAATATTTTTATTTCTTAAAATTGGAATTTTAATAGCATTTTAGAGTTTTTCTTTTAAATTTTTTAGTAGTATGTGTTCAAAAAAGAATATTTATGTGTGGTGAAACTCAACAATTAAAATAGAGAGACATTAAACCCAGACATTTACCTGGTCATGAACATTTAAACCCAGACATTTACCTGGTCATGAAACATTACCGCCAATACGTTTGCACGTACCTGGGTCACTCTTCTATGCTATTTCCCTGCCTCTCTCCCTAGAGGCAAAAAATAGTAACCTGAATGTCATTAGTATTCTCATATTTATTTTAATAGTTTTCTTGGGTATGCATATTTTCTTTTTTTTCTGTAATAAAAGCTTATAGCAGCTTTCATTCTTTTTAAAATTTGAATTGAATTTATTGGGGTGACATTCCTCCCAACAGTGCATGAGGGTGCCCTTTTCTCCACATCCTGGTCAACACTTGTTTGTTGATTTATTGACATAAAAATCCTAGAAGAAAACATAGGCAGTAAAACCTTAGACATTTCTTGTAGCAATATTTTTGTCTGATAAATCTCCTTGAGTAGGGAAAACAAAACAAAACAAAACAAACAAATGGGACAACATCAAACTAAAAATGTTTTGCACAGCAAAGGAAACCATCAATACAACAAAAAGACAACCCACTGAATGAGAGAACATATTTGCCAATGATACATCTGATAAGGGGTTAATATCCAAAATTTATGAAGAATTTATAAAACTCAATACCAAAAAAAACCAAACAATCCAATTTAAAAATGGACAAAGGACCTGAATAAACACTTCTTCAGAGAGGACATACAGATGGGCCATCTACGTATGGAAAGATGCTCAATGTCACTAATCATCAGAGAAATGCAAATTAAAACTACAATGAGATATAACCTCACACTTATCAGAATGGCTATCATCAGAAAATAACAAACAACAAGTGTTGGCCAGGATGTGGACAAAAGTGCACCTTTCTGCACTTTTAGTGGGAATGCAGACTGGTGCAGCCACTATATATAATAGCATGGAGTTTCCTCAAAAAACTAAAAATGGAACTGCCTTATGAGCCAGCAATTCCATTTCTGGGAATCTATCTGAAGACACTCGGAACACTAATTTGAAAGAATGTATGCAGCCCTATGTTCACTGCGGTGTTATTTACAAGAGCCAAGAGTTGGAAGCAGCCCATGTGCCCATAACTAGATGAGTGAATAAAAAAGCTGTGGTACATTTATACACCAGAATTCTACTCAGTGGTTAAAACGGAGGAAATCTTACCAGTTGCAACAGCATAGATGGACCTGGAAAGTATTATGCTAAGTGAAATAAGCCAGTCAGAAAGACAAATACCATATGATTTCACTTACATGTGGAATCTAATGAACAAAACAAACAAACAAACAAAACAGAACATACTCATAGATACAGAGAACAGACTGAGAGCTTTCAGGGGAGAGAGTTGTTGAGGGGTTGCATGAAAAAGATGAAGGATAAGCAAGAAAAAGCAACTCACAGACACAGACAACAGTATGGTGGTTACCAGAGGGAAAGGGGGCTAGGGGAGGTAGAAGAGGGTAAAGCAGGGATAAATGGTCAAGGAAAGAGACTTGACTTTGGGTAGTGAACACAGTATAATATACCGGTGATGTACTCATTATAAAATTTTACCCTTCAAACCTATATAATTTTATTAACCAATACATTTGACAAAAATTTTAAATTAAAGAATTTCCAAGAAAAGAAAAAAAGCTAGCCCCCAGGCAGTGTGACTCGGTTGGTTGGAGTGTCAATTCCCAGTCAGGGCACATACCTATGTTGCAGGGTTGGTCCCGATCGGGGCCCGTACAGGAGGCAACCTATCGATGTGTCTCTCTCACAATGATGTTTCTCTTCCTCACTCCTTCCCCCCCTCTCAAAAATGATAAATTAATAAGTTAATTTTTAAAAAGCTCTCATTAGAGAGATAATCTTTCAAGACTAATATATCAGGTCTCTTTCAAGGGCATGAAAGAATAATGGAGAATGGAATAGTGCTATTTAGCTGTCTCTCACACGGTATATCACTTGTTCTGTCTTTCATAGTAAACTCTCAGTTAATAGCCCTGAGTAACACAAATGCAACAACATCCATTTCCAGAACACAACAGCCTGCAGTGTTCTATAACTTCAGCTAAAGAATTTTTAAAAAAAGTTAAGTTCTGCCTAATTAATAATTTTGTCTAGCATCAAATTCCAAAATCTGAAACCTAATATATAGAAACTTCGTGCCAATGATTCAGAGTCAGTACCCCAAACACATTAACAGTTAATATAGAGTTGTCATTCTGAGACTTATCAGGTGACCTAAGGAAGGCAAAAAGAAAGAAAGGGAGGGAGGAAGGTGGACAGGTGGAGGAAAAACAAAATCCATTAGCCCTCATAAGACCAAGCAACTTTGGCTACTGCATCATCCTCTGATTCCCAGCTTCTCCTAAAGCTACTGCCTAACAAAAGTATGGAGAGGAAATGAAAGGGTGTTAAATGGGCGGATCCCAGTTGGTTGTAAACACTCCCTGTGAGTCAGCTATAAATTCAATTCAAATCCCCAGTCTCCCTGTCTTCTCTGCTTGTCATGGTTACCACCAAAATGACTGCTGCCTGTAGAAACTATAATGGGAAACAGGTAAATGTCTAAAACAACGTTTACTTTTCTATTAACACATAAAAATGTAAATACTGCAACAAAATATTTTGTTATTGAGTTAGGGTTTGTATACTTTGTTTTATCTTCAAAACACAGGAAACAGCTTGTTAATATTTCTTCAGTTTCATTTTAAGAATAAATCTCATGGTATTGTGGCCATTTGAGTGATAAACAAGAATTTATGAAGTGTTAGGTTTAATTCCACACCCGTAAGGAAGGTATATTAGCAACTGACTTTTGTAATTCTGTACCATTTCTCTCTTTGCTGTAATTGGCTGCTGACTGTCTTTGGTGAATGTACATTCTCAGAGGAGACCTGATGTATCTGTACATGCTTCAAATTTCTCATGTGGAGAAAAAGATTAGCTGAGGAAGATGGCTGGTTATCATGGTATTAGCTCACAAATTCAGTTTGGTGGCCGTGTTGATGGTCGTGTGGCCTTTTCAGCGACGACTTCAGCAGTGGCTGTTTCCCAGTCATGTTATAAAAGCTAAGTTCATTTTACTGTAAAGCAACACCTTCCTCGAATAATTTCCTCATCTTTTTTTTTTTTATGAAATTGGGACAGAGTGCTAATTAACATTAGCTAAAGTTTGTACTTGACTTTGCTGTTATTAAACCATTTTCACATGAAATAACACATTTCACCAACACATCTATTATTAGCAACTCTTACCCTTATTTGCCTAACTCAGAAACTGAAGCTTACAGGGGTTAAAGGCCAGACAATTAGCAAGTGGTAGAGTCAGGATTTTTTAGGGTAAAGGGATATTTCAGTCTTTTAAAAATTTTTTATTTTTTAAAAATATTTTATTTATTTATTTTTAGAGACAGGGGAAGGGAGGCAGAAGGAGAGGGAGAGAAACATCGATGTGTGGTTGCCTCTCAAGCACTCCCCACTAGGGACTTGGCCCACAACCCAGGCATGTGCCCTGACTGGAAATTGAACCAGTGACCTTTTGTTTTGCAGGTCAGTGCTCAATCTACTGAACCACATCAGCCAGGGCAGTCTTTTTTTTTTTTTTTTAATCTGTCTTTTTATTTTTGCATGTTGGTGTTTTTGGCTTTGGATAATAATAACTATAATAGCTGCCGTTTCTTGAATGCTTATTATGTGCCTTGCACATATTATTTCATTTGTCACTCCAGTGCTTAAGAGATATTATTATTTCCAGTTTATGGATGAGAAGATTGGAGCTTGAATAGGTTAAACACACTTTTGGCAAGCACACTGGAAATTTTAGGTCACGGTGTAATCACTTGCATTAGTATAGAGGTAACTAGCTCCCAGATAATTGGGTAGTTTAAGTGGAATTACCACTTTAGTTGTATTATATTTTACCTTGTTTTGAAACAGGTATTTCAGAAAGTCTAGAAAAGAATGGACTTCTCCTACTTTTAGTGGGTAGAGTGGAAATTGGCAATTCATTGATGTCCCATTTTGGTGGTGCAATTTCAAAAGCTGTTGTGAGACTGATAGTGTGAATGTTTGAATATCACAAATAGAAATCATGTCCAAACTCTAGAGCCAGAGAGCTGGTTCTTCACCACAACTGTGGCAGATTTAGTTTCCACTTGTGCACATGTGCCAAGGGATGGCAATAGAATTGTGTGCCTCTCTAACAATGTTCTTTCCTAAGATAATGCACCTTGCAAACATGGGAATGTGATGGAGGTGAACTGGTGAGGGTGCAGCCATTCTCAGAATCTCAGTAAATGGAGAAACCACAGCTTTTGAGCTTGAGTGCCTTTTGAATTCCTGTCGTGGAAAGCAGTGAGCCAAGTGTAATAGGTTATCACTATTTCATTGTGAGCCTTCATTTTCCCAAAGCAAAAAATATTTAAACATTAGCTGGGAGTTTCAAAGGAGTGTTGTTTTTCCTTTTTCTAGAATATTGCTGCCAAGAGAACTTTCTGATGGATGGAAATGTTCTATATTGGTGAGCACTTGACTTGAAATGTGTAAGTGCAATGGAGAAACTGAAATTTTAATTTAATTTCATTTTAAACATAAATAGTCACATGTGGCTAGTAGCTGCTGTCTTAGACAGCACAATCCTAGAATGCGACTGAGGTGTCCTGGTTCCCCAAGGAAGCCCCAAATGCCAGCTGCCCAGAGTGGGGGTCGGGTGTTATTCATCAGTGGGTCTGACTTCACTGGTGAGTTCCACTTCTGTACCCTGGGCAGTTTGTCAGGGGAATGCCTCCCCTGCTTTTCCTTTCTGTGAGCAATGAGGCTCATATGGCTGACTTATAAAACACCCTTGGCAGTTGAAAAGCATGGTGTTCTGAGATTTAACCCTTGCCGGATTTAGAGGCTAGAGCTCAGACTGTCCCTTTTGTGACAGTGACACAAGTCAATGCTGAGGGTGTGCAGCAAGTGAACACAGATGACTTTGAATTGCTAACTGAATTTACCTTAAACTCCTGAGGAGGTGGCACCGCTCACCGCGTCCATGCTCCCTCTCTCTTCTATTCTAGTTTGAAGTTCCGGCTGTGGAGTGTGAACAGCCGAGCGCCAGAGAGCTGCAGCAGAGGTGGTGGTGTGGAATTCACACAGTGAAATTTCACTTACGCAAGTGCTCAAGCACTCGTGAGAGGTTGGAATTAGCTTTATCTCTGGTTAGATGTAGCTATTTCAGTAATAAGTTAAAGTGTAAGCTGTTTCATCAAATAAATTGATGAGCTCAAGGCAGGCGAAGGAAAGGAATAAAAGAGAGGTAGTGCTGGAAGCTCAGAGCCAATAGTGCAAGCTTGTCTTGTCAGGCCAATGAACTTATCTGAGATAATAGATCTCAGGAACTTAGCACGGCTGCTCTGGTTATTTAGATTACTTAGACTACACACACATAGTACCAATAAAATCAACACCAAGCTTGTTCTTTATCATTTATTCAAAATATACTGAACAGATCTATGCAAAGTGCTGGGTTCTACTGAGAAGCCTAAGACAAATATGGTTTCTGTCACTGCAAAGTTCTTGTATCCTGTGAGTAAATCATATGCATAAACCACTTTCTGGCATTAGACCGATGGGTTCAAAGCCCTGCCACACCATTCTCCAGTTATATAAATAGGGGCAAGTTACTTGGTATTTACTAAGTTTTAGTTTTCTTGTATGCAAGAAGCTTATAATAATACCTGCCTCATGAGGACAGGATGGCTAAAAGAAATAATGTATGTACAGCCCTTAGCCAATACTCATACACAGAGAGTCCTCAACTGTGTTATTGTTTTTTTAAAAAAACAATACATTTCATTTACTTTTATACAGGTTTTAGGTAAAATTTACACTAAATGAAATGTGAACTGTACATTTTTGCAAAGTGAGTACATCTGTTTAATTCTAGATAGAGACCATTTTCTCACTCAGAAAGTTCTCCATGTTCCTTCCCAGTCAATTCCCTGACACAGGCAACTAGTTATGATTTTTTTCACCACAGATTAGTTTTGCCTTTTCTAGAGTTTTAAACAAGTAGAATCACGCAGTATGTACTTTGTGTCATACATTTATTTTTAAATAGGTAATATAGTCACATGGTTTGAAACCGAAGAGGTACAAAAGGGCAGGCAGTCAAGTCTCCTTCCCAGCCCCGACTGTTAGTCACCCAGTCTTCCTCCCTCGAAGCGAGCAATGTCACTAGTTTCATGTGTGCCCATCCCATAGCTGTCACATTCAGAGGTTTATACAAGGTGCTCTGAGAGCTGAGTTTTTAAGGTTACTCAAAGAATCTTGTGACAGCCCAGCTAAAACAATATAAAGTCAGTTTTAAAAAAGGTGGAGTTCTTTTTAGACTCTGATTCCAAATGTCAAGTTGTGACATTTTACCCTTCTAAGACCTAGGTAACCCTTGAGCCACATCTTGTTTAAATGCTAGCATTCTATGAGCCTCATTCATTTATTAAACAAATATGTATTGAACAACCATGGAAATACGACCACAAACCAAAGAAAACCAAACTCTTAATCTTTCGGAGGTAGGAGTCCAGTGGGGGAAACACAAATTCACCAAAATAATCATACAATTATAGTTTTAGTACAGTGTGATACAAAGGGAACTAGGTGGGGGGTACTGAAGGTGGTTTTCACAGTTAAAGATTAGAGTTAAGAAGAATGAGCTTTGCAGGCACAGAGCAAAGCACGTGCAAAAGCTCTGTGGAAGGAGGCAGCTTTGCAGGATTAGAAGAGACCAGTGTGGCTGGAACAGAGACAGCGGGATGGAATGTGCTCTGAGCAGTAAGAAATGGAGAGGTGGGCAAGGCGCCTGACTATGCAAGGGCTTGGTTAGCTAAGGGGTTTTGTCTCCTAGAATGGGAAGCTATTGAAGTGTTTTATGCTGGGTTATGGTAGGGTCACATAGCCTTACATATCCTATGTGAAGAAGTTAAGGAGGGACAAAGCACATGTGGATAAACCAATTAGATGACTACTTTAGTATTCCCCCCTCACCCCACAAAGGTAGCTTAGGCAAGGATGGAGATGGAGAAAACAGGAGAGGACAGATTCAAGGATAATTTGGAAGGTATAAAAATCAATAGGATTTGCTGGTAGATGAAATATAGGAGGGAAAAGTAGATTATCAAGATGTCTCATGGATTGAGCGAGGGCCTGCGAACCAGAGGATCGCGGTTCGATTCCCAGTCAGGGCACATGCCTGGGTTGCAGGCCAGTTCCCAGCAGGGGACGCATGAGAGGCAACCGTACATTAATATTTCTCTTCCTCTCCCTCTCTCCTACCCTTCCCCGCTAAAGATAAATAAATAAATAAATAAGTCTTAAAAAAAAAAAAAGAATTATAAAGATGTCTCAGCTTTCTTCTTCAAGATGGATTCAGTTGCAATAAAATTGTTAATTAAAATTAATTTCAAAAAATGGTGTGGCTTCAAGTTATGTAAAATTTTGCCTCACAAAATTTCAAGCTTTCAAAGTTTTCAGCTGGGTGGAGGGCATGGCTCTACTTCCTATTTTTTCGATATTTTCTAATCTTGTTTAAAAAATGAATGTTTTTCTTTTTCTGAAATGTTTATTACAGTGGAACCCCTTTGGAGATTATAAATCTAAATTAGAAAATAACCAGGGCTATCTAATTTCTAGGCAAATAATTCTGGAGTTTTTTTTGTACTTATAATTACTATCGTTTTGTCACTTTTAAATGTATAATGAAAGCAATTTATATTGCCGTTATTATTTTTCTTGCCTGTTTTTCTTGGGATTAGGCTGGAATTAGGCTGGAATCTACTAATCGCTTCTTTCCCAGACTAAGCACTTCCCTTCTAAGAATTTCTTCGTTGATATTGGATGGCTGCCCGGCTGCACCTCAATATTTGTGCCCAGGTTCTGCCCCCTGCGGGACTCCGCATAAACCCAAAGTCTTGAGAGGACTGATGGTAGAGTGATTTGCAATCACATGTGCCATTTACAAATGGATTATTGGTTTTGAGAGAAACCTAGCTCATCTCTCGAGGACCTCAGGCAGCCTTTGGAAGCCTGCGGGTCTGCATGCGGTGGCTGCGGCCCGGGAGACAAGCGCGCGGGCGGTGCGACAGTGCAAGGCCAGCAGCCTTAAGCGCGAGGTCGCTTCGAGCCCCCCGGGGGTGTGTGTGTTTCTCGCGCAGCTCTCACATGCTAGGGGCGATCTGAGAGACCAAGTCAGCAATTTGTAGGGCCGAGGGCTTGCGCTTTGAAAGAGGCGGAGCAGGGAGAGGAATTTCTCCGCCCCCATTCCCCACAGTCCAATCGCTTCGGCTTCTCCTTTTCTCGGCCAGCCCGGCCCCTAACCTGCTCTGACCCATTATGCGGTAGAGGCGGCCCGGCCTCTTTAAGGCCCTGCCGCGCCTGCGCTTTGGGCTTTCCTGAGGCGGCCGGGCCGGACCCCGGAGGAACCCAGGGTCGGGCAGGCTAGGGGTCGCGTAGAGCTTGTGACAGCAGCCGGTGGGTGAGGGTCCGACACCAGCGTGGCGCTCACGAGAGGGCGAGGAGGGCAGCCGGCGGAGCCGAGCGCGGGGCCGAGGCGCTGAGACGCGGCAGCGCGGCTGCGGGCTGGATGGGAAGTTAATGTTTACCGCGGAGTCCACCCAACGTTTCCAAGGTGAGAGGCACCCCGCCAGGCCCGGCTGGCCGCGAGCCTGGGTTCCGCGGGGCACACGGCGAGGCCGAGTCGCGGCGAGTGGGGGCCGCCACCAAACTTGCGGCGCGAGTGGGGCGGGCGCGTCCGGCACCGCCGGGGCCTAAGTTCCCCGTGGCCCCTGCGGCCCGGGACTCTCCTCCTTTGGGCTCTGGGGAAGAAACTCGCCAGCGGGTCTTCCAGCAGAGTCCTAGGGAAATGGGATGGGGCAGCTTCGGAGGCGCTTCTTCGTGATCCTGCGGGGGATGCTGACCCTTCACCCCCGCGCTCGAGGCCAGAAGTCTTTTCCCTCCGGGTGATCTGACGGGGCGAGACCGCCGGCGCCCCTTGCAAAGTTAGCGTCATTTTTTTGGCCTCCGGGATTCTGCGCAAGGCCGTGTCTCCAGGCAGGTGATGGGCAAGCCAGGTGTGCTAGATGACTCCCAAGGTATGCACTTGGGGAGCGGTTGTAGCCGTCACTGAATCACCTTAGGACTAGCGGGGCAAGCCTTAAATTAACCACAGAATTTCCGGTAGGTTGGATTGTGGTGTTGGTGTTCGCTTATAGTTGCTGTGATTTCTTTATGTATTTCTGTCTGGCGTTTGGTTGTCTTAGATCAACTCAGTTGACATACTTTCCCCGAAGAGTTAACCAAAACTTTTGGAATAATTCCTTCGCTTTGCTTTCATCCATTGTTTTAGAGGTGATTTTGAAAAGCAGCATTTTCTTGCACAGATATCTTTTCTTTGGGTTACATTGTAGAATAATAAACTCCTTTCTTTGCTGAAAGAAGAAAATTCAGTGCTTCATGAAGATCAAGGAAAATTATCTGTTGGTAGCTTTTAATTTTTGTTCTGGGATATATTAGTAGCTATTTTTTAAAAATTTTATTAGTAAACTTCGTGCAATAGAAGCTCCTTTTCTATTCTAAAATACGAGCCTTTGGTCTCTGAAAACTTTGTGTGAAAAAAAAAATCTTAGAAAACTTATTGAACTGTGATATGCAGAGAAGTGCACAATCCTAAGTGTGCAGGTAAAGAATTTTTCCTGGGTGTCCCATCACAGATCAAGAAACAGAACATTACTTGGGTACAGAACAAGTAATGGTTGGGATTTATACCCAGTGGTGGAATTGTTGGTTTGTGAGGAGGTGTGTGAATGATAAAACTTTAGTATTACCTACTGTTGAATATTTCCCCAAAGTTGTATCAATTAGGTAATGCTATTTCAGTTACCACACATCTTCCCGATGCTCATCACTTTTTAAAACTTTTGCTGTTCTGGTAGAGGTACAGTAATATATCAGTGTGGTTTTATTTTGCGTTTTTCTTGATGATTGTGGTTGAGCGTGTCTCTATGTGTCTGTGTATCTCCCATGAATCCTTTCTAGGATATATGTAAAGTTTTTCTTTTCCACCCTGTCTTGCCTCCTCACTCTTTTTAATGGCCTTTTTTGATTAATGGGAATTTTCAATTTTAATGTAATGTACTTAATCTTTTCCTTTGTGATTACTACTCTTTGTGTACTGTTTAAGAAATGTATGCCTAGCCTAAGAATATGAAGATATTTGTCTGGGTTACCTTGTAGGAGTTTCATTTTGTTTTACTTTTCACATTTAAGGTATATAATTTACAGTAAATTACAGATGGGTTGTAGGGGTCAGGATTGACTTTTTGCCATATGGGTGTCTGTTTGACCCAGCATTGTTTATGGAAAATACCATCCTTTTCCTTCTGCAAGGTGTGGTGCTTTTTCGTTTCCTGCTCGTTCATTTCTACAAATTTTGGAAATCAGAATTGAATCAATTTGGAAAGAATTGACATCTTAACAATATTGATTTTCCAATTTATGAAAATGATATGTTCTTCCATTTATTTAGGTCTTTAAAATTTTTTCTCAATAATGTTTTATAGTTTTCTGTGTAAAAGTTTTGCATGTCTTTTGATGTTTATACTTAGGTATTTGATATTTTTTATATAATTATAAATAATTTTATAACAGTTGTGGCCAGTATACAGAAATAAAATGGATTTTTGTTGGGAGGTGGTGGTAGGGAGTGCTCTGAGATTATTTAAAAACAGTTGCCAGACATCATTTCATTAATAAATTTTAAGTCTTTAATCTTCATGTGGGACCTAGTCCAAATACACCTTATATGTTCTTGTTTTCTGAGGTGGAGTTTTTTTTTTTTTTTTTTTTTGGCATGGTATCTTCAATGTCTAGGATCAGTTAAAGATATACAGAGTGTTTTTATATTGACAATCACAGTGTTAGGCTCTGAGGATACAATGCTGGTTAATATGCTGCCACTACCCTTCAGGAACTAGAGTTTAGGGGTGTTGTAATGTTCAAGAAAAGACCTTTGTCCTTCACTTGGAAAAATGCTATGATAAAAATTGGTTTAGCTGCGTGCAAAGGGGCATTTAAATCAAACTCGTGGGAGGTAATAAACCTGGCTTTCGGTGTTCTGAGGGTTGGTAAAAGAAGTGGCCTATGGGTGGGGGCTACTATTCACTATACATACAGGAATCTCCGCTTATCCACAGGGGATACTTTCCAAGACCTCCCTGTGGGTGCCCGAAACCATGGATAGATAGTATTGAATCCTATACAGTATTTGCTGTGTTTTTTTCCTACACACATACCTTTTCACTGAAAGGAAGCAGTTTATGGCTTCTCTCTCTTATACACAAATTGCCAGCATTACTGCTCTTGCACTTTGGGGCCATTACTTAACAAAGTAGGGGTTACTTGAACACAAGCACTGCAATACCTTCATAATTTGGTAACTAAGGTGCCTACTAAGTGACTAACTGTTAGGCAGTGTGTACAGCGTGAATATGCTGGACAAAGGGATGATTCACGGAGTGGACAGAGTGGGATGGTGCAAGATTTCATCACGCTGCTTAGAATGGCGTGCGATTTAAAACTTATGAATTGTTTATTTCTGGAATTTTCCATATAATTTCAGACCATGGCTGATTGCAGGTAACTGAAACTGTGGAAGATGGCTAAGGAGGGACTACTGTAATTCTGCTTAATTCCTTGGCTTTCAGCCTTGAGCATCACTTTACTCTTCTCTCCTTGAGTCTGAAGTCTCTGTGTTTCCAGAAATTACTTTATGAGAGGATGTGAATAATAGAGAAGGGAATCTGGAGGGTCTGTGTACAGACTTTATACAAACTTTAAACCACTATCCTGCTCTTCAGCCCCGTACCTCTCCCCCACTGACTGTGTACCTGGAGACTTCCAGGTGCTGAACTTTACTGAGATTCTGTTAGCAAGGCAAATTGTTTATTGACCATATTTCCTTCTGCAGACCTACAAGTTTAACTTCCTCTCCTCTACTTAGTTATGTAGTCCTCCATCTCTTTTCTTGTTTCATGGATGCCATATTTCTCTTACCTGCCTGAGAAAGTATAGACTCTATAGAGTCTAAACAGTCGTTCTGAACTTTGGCTGCCCATTAGAATCTGATGGGGAGCATTAACACACACACACACACACACACACACACACACACTCATATGCATGTGCACACACATGCACACACACATGCTGCTCAACCAAATACATTAGAATCTCTGGGGGTAAGACCCAGATAGCAATAATTTTTAAAAAAATTAGCTGTAGCCCTGGCTGGTGTAGCTCAGTGGATTGAGCGCGGGCCTGCGAATCGAAGGATCGCGGTTCGATTCCCAGTCAGGGCACATGCCTGGGTTGCCAGGCCAGTTCCCAGCAGGGGACATACAAGAGGCAACCACACATTGATGTTTCTCTCCCTCTTTCCTTCCCTTCCTCTCTAAAGATAAATAAATAAATAAATAAATAAAAATCTAAAAGGATAAAAATAATTAAAAAAAAATTAGCTGTAATTGCATACAGTAAAATACACAGATTTTTAAGTGTATAGTGTGATGATAAAAAGCATTGTAAAAACTCTAGAAAATTCTTTTATATTCCTTTCTTCTATGTTTCCCACTCCCTGACCAGATTTCTAATTTTTCCTGCCATAGATTAGCATGTGTATTTTTATTATTTTTTATTTTTTTCTTATTAAACTTTGTTTTAATGGGTCTCAAAATTCTGTGACAGATTTTTGGTCACGTTGTTTCCATTAAAAAGTACTGATTTAAAAAAACTGCCACACACACACACACACACACACACACACACACACACAGCCAAATGGCCCACAAAACATTCTTTTCCTTTTGAAGCTTTTATGATGCATTCCAATCATTAACCAGTCCTTTACTATTAAACTTAAGTGGCTAATTGAAACAAACAGTTCTGAGACTGTTCTTCCACCACTGATTAAGACTGGGGTGGCAGGTGTTGAGGATAGTATTCACTTAGCCTTCTGAGCTTTCTAGGCAGACTTGGTGACTTTGCCAGCTCCATTTGCCATCTTGTCCACTGCTTTGATGATACCAACAGCAACTGTCTGTCTCATGTCACAGACAGCAAAGTGGCCCAGAGGATAGTTGGAGAAGCTCTCAACACGCGTAGGCTTGCCAAGAGCCATATCAATGATGGCAGCATCACCAGATTTCAAAAACTTTGGACTATCTTCCAGCCTTTTTCCTAGAACGATGATCAATCTCTTTTAGCTCAGCGAATTTGCAAGCAATATGAGCTGTGTGACAATCCAGAACAGGTGCATATCCAGCACTGATTTGGCCTGGATGGTTGAGGATAATCACCTGAGCTGTGAAGCCAGTTGCTTCCATTGGTGGGTCATTTTTGCTGTCACCAGCCACATTGCCATGATGAACATCTTTGACAGACATGTTCTTGACCTTGAAGCCCACATTGTCCCCAGGAAGAGCTTCACTCAAAGCTTCATGATGCATTTCAACAGATTTTACTTCATTTGTACATTGACTGGAGCAAAAGTGACCACCATGCCAAGTTTGAGAAAACCAGTCTCCACTCAGCCCACAGAGACAGTACAAATATCACCAATTTTTAAAAAATATTTCTTTTTCTTTATTTATCTTTAGAGGAGAAGGGTAGGAAAGAGAGAGAGGGAGAGAAATATCAATGTATGGTTGCCTCTCGTGTGTCCACTATGGGGAACTGGCCTGCAACCCAGGTATGTGCCCTGACTGGGAATTGAACCGTGATCCTTTGGTTCTCAGGCCCACACTCAATCCACTGAGCTACACCAGCCAGGGCAAATATCACCAATTTTGTAGACACCCTGGAGGGGCGGATGCAGGGGCCTGCCATTTGGATGAATCAGTGGCAGGATGCGATCCAGAGCTTCGAGCAGTGTGGTTCCACTGGCACTGCCATCTTTCCGGGTGACTTTCCATCCCTTGAACAACAACATGTTAGCACTTGGCTCCAGCATGTTGTAGCCCTTCCAACCAGAAGTATGCTACTGTATCAGGGTTGTAGCCCATTTTCTTAATGTAGGTGCTGACTTCTTTAATAATTTCCTCATCTCTCTTCTGGCTGTAGGGTGGCTCAGTGGAATCCATTTTGTTAACACCAACAATCAGCTGTTTCACACCCAGTGTGTAAACCAGAAGGGCATACTCACTGGTCTGCCCATTCTTCAAGATACCTTCTTCAAACTCACCAGCACCAGCAGCACCAACTAGGACAGCACAGTCAGCCTGAGATGTGCCTGCCATCATGTTTTTGATAAAGTCTATGTGTCCTGGGGTATCATGATGGTCATGTAATACTTGCTGCTTTTGAATTTCCACAGGGTTATATCGATGATGATACCACGCCTGTGTTCAGCTTTCAGTTTATCCAAGACCTAGACATACTTGAAGGAGCCCTTCCCCATCTTAGCAGCCTCCTCAAATTATTTGGTGGTTCTTTTGTCGATCCTACCACATTTGTAGACCAGACTGCGTAGTGGTAGACTTGCCAGAATCTATGTGTTCAATGACCACATTGTTGATGTCTTTTTTTTCTTCCATTTTGGCTTTGATTTAGTGGTGGTTTGTGCAACAACTATGATTTGGTGGCAAACCTATTTCGAAAAAGTATCCGTATTTTTTCAAGCTGCCTGGGTGATTCCAGTGTGGCCCAGATGAAACCATTGGTTGGGTGGACTATATGTTTGAGGCTATCTCCAGTGTCTCTGTCTTTCCTTTTGTCTTGGTCTGATTTCCCAGAGCATTTCTTCTAATTTTGTGCTTGAAGGGCAGAATTCTGGTTGCCATCCATTTGGGAAGTCAGGAAGAGAGGGCTGGGTAATGAGTTGTGGAGTGTTTAGTATGTAGGACCACGTGACTTTTGCTTCTCTTTGTTAGGAAAACTGTGCGTGTTCCACCATGTGTGGTTCACCCTCTTGAGAGAATAAATCTCCAATCAGCTGACACACAGAGGGTGGGCCAAGTGGGAACTTGGAGGAAGAATGCGGTGTAGGTTTTTTAAATGTTTAAAAAGCTTTCACTTGGTCCTTTCTTACTTTAGCCTCACTTCTCTCTCTTTGTTCTGGTAGTTCCTGAACCTTTTGAGGATTTTGTAGTATAAACTATGTTTGTTCTTTTTTTTTTTTTTATTTTAAAGATTTTATGTATTCATTTAGAGAGAGTGGAAGGGAGGGAGAAACATCAATGTGTGGTTGCCTCTCACATGGCTCCCCCACTGGGGACCTGGCCTGCAACCCAGGCATGTGCCCTGACTGGGATATGTTTGTTCTTAGTTGTCAGCACTGCTGACTTATTTAACTGTCTTTCATTAGTCAGTTACCAATCATCCAGCTTCCAAAATTGTGTTGCTGTTGTCTCTATTTCCATTCTCTCCGAACTTATGGTTTGTGTTCTAAAAACAGAACAAAAGAACAACAAAAAAATTTTCTCTATCCTTGTTTTAGTAGAGTTTTGGGAGGGAGCAAAATTAGATGTGTATATCTATCTGCTATCTTAACCTGGAAGTCCATCATCTGCTTTCCATTATTCAAAAATGTATTGCCATCTGTCCTCTGCCGTTGTCTCCTCCTTGTGGGGTTATAGCTTTTACATTTGTTTACTGTTATCTAAGTAGAATGTTGAGAGGGAGAGCACCTAAATATTAGATCAAATTGTCGTTTCTCTAGATGTCCCCAAATTCTTTTGAGAAGTACTCATTGTCCCAGAATCTTCAAATCTCAGAATTAGAAATGATTTTGAAGATAAGCCAGCCTGTTGAGCTGTTGGATGCTTTCTGTGGTGGGACACTCATAGTGAAGAGATGAGTGACTAGAGAAGCTGATAGGTCTTGGATCTCTGAAAATCCGTATATGCATGAAACATTTAATATTGAGTGAATAAGTAATCTCACATATTTGTAACAAAGTTATTTTAAAAATCACGTGGTTTTGTCAATAAATAATCTTAAATCCAACTATGGTCATGGGAGAAAATAATACTACTCAGAATTTTTTTATTTTGAAAATGGATTCTTTGCCAGCAGAAATTGAAAACTGTTGCTAAAGATAAAGTTGTAGAGATCTAAGTTTATAGTTAACATAATTGATAAATTAATTAGAATGAACCATTAAGGCTTCTATGTTAAGCTCCTCTAATAGCTTTGTTTTTCTTTTCACTCTTTTTCTTTAAAATACTTACTAAGGCTTTAGCTTTGAAAGAGTTTTTACCATAAAGTTCATGATGAAATGAAAATATTTTCAATATGATTTGCTTTCTTTTAGGCTAACTTTATAAAATTTAATGCATTTACCTTTAAATTTTGTCCTCCTCTTCTGTTAAAATCCTTCTTTATATGAAGTTTGGGATGCTAGGTATTGGATAGGCTTTTCTTTCTGTTTTCTGTAACATCTTTATTTGATAAAATAGAAAGCTGTCAGCACTATGTTGCTCTTCAAATTAATTTTTGACAGAGTTTATAAAATACAAACTTATCACTGCACACTATTCCCACTAGCCTTTTTTTGCTCCTCCACAAATTATTTTATTTTTATGTTTGCATATAAAATTCAAGATATCAATCAAAGATAATATTGGCAGTTATTACTATATGTGTTGATGGTGTGATAGTCCTTCCTCATTAGAAACATGTGGGTTAATTAATTTGAATTTTGTGGATTGAATCTGTTGACTGTGGCCCCATGTATTTGTTCAGAAAGGGTCATCCCATTTCTCATTATTACAAGTTGCCTGGTGTGTTTATTTGTTGCCATTTCCAGCTATTTATTACTGTTTATTTACTTCAAAAGAGCTCTCACTACCAGCGCTGTCTGCAGTTCATCCTTGAAGTGGCCAAAGACAATGAGGGTTTAGCACTTGTTAATTGTTCTTTGTACTGATCCAGCCCTCACAGTTGTACTCTGTGAAGTGTTTAATAAAGCTGGTTAAACTGGCTATTATCTGAGTCTTCATTGTTGGTTTTGCTATTCAGTGTCTTTTGACTTCATAATTTTGGTAACTCCTGTGTTCTAGGAAGGGACCTTGATGGGCAATAGAACAGAACTGGCTTTATTTTGGATCATTGCTCTGTTTTTTGTTTTTTTTTTTTTTCCTTTTATGGGAAAGGTTAAGCACTGATACAGAAGATGGGGATATTGTTCTACATTTGAGTTGGTGCTCAAATGATTAGGTTTTTTCTTCTTTGGCTTGGTACAGCTCTTTTGCTATGCCACAGATGAATTTGTTAGAGCACTGTTAACAGATACTGGATGAAAGTGTAGCTTCAATGAACAATGTATAATATGATATGAACAATTGTATCATATTGTTTTGGCCAACAATTGTTGACTAAAAGTTTGTTTTTTCCCACGATGGCTCTAGTAGTGCTTAGTTGTCTCTAATTTCATTTGAAACAACTTTGTTAGATTGTATTGTGACAGCTGTCATATAAGTGTGCATTTATAAAAATTAAAGTTGGTGAATTTTTGTGTAGCCATTTTAATATTGAAAATAGAAGAACATTTTCAGCATGTTGTGCTTTATTATTTGAAGAAAGGTAAAAATGCAACTGAAATTAAAAAAAAAATTTTGTGCAGTGTTTGGAGAAGGTACTGTGACTGATAGAATGTGTCAAAAGTGGAGAATGTGTCAAAAGTGGTTTGCTAAGTTTGTGCTGGAGGGTTCTTGCTGGACTACGTTCTGTGGTTGGGTAGAGCAGTTGAAGTTGATAGTGATCAAATTAAGGCATTAATTGAGAACACTCAACCGTATACCACATGGGAGATAATTGACATAATTGAAATATCCAAGTCAATATAGTTATTGGTGAAAATGAAAAATGTGTCTTATTTTACAGAAAAAAATTAAACAGACTTTTTGGCCTACCCAGTATAATATATTTTAATGAGCGATGTGAGGGAAAGATGGAAGAGAAATTTAGTGTCTTCAGACATACTAGAAACCAGGAGAGTTTTGAAGACTGAGCTAGAATTTGATGATGAGAAGATAGACTGCAAAGTAACCTGAGAATGAATTTTAGGGAATAAGCCCATGAAAAGTGTAATGCTTTTGAATATTTATTTGAAATACATGTAAAAAATGAGCATAAAGTTAAAGACTCAACTTGGTCGCCATTTTGAAAATATGGAGAACCTTTTCTACTGCCAGATGAACAAGGTTAAAAGGTTGTCAAGCATGATGGCACATTTACATTTAACATATAAGGTCAGAAAAATGAGTCAATAAAATGATCTAGAAATTTAATGAAGTTATAAACATTGTCTATAAGTCATTAGGAACCACCAAAAACATATTTAGCATCTTCTATATGTCATGCATAAGGACAAGTATTGGGAAGATAATGGTGATGTACACACACAAAATCCTTGCTCTTATAAAATTTACAAACGGGGAAGACACAACTGATAAAGTCTTATTTCTGAGCAAGATGATAATTTTTGTAAGAAAGGGTTATTTAGTGATTCACTTTGTCTTAAAACTTGAGGCTCTTTTTAACTACTAAGGAAAAATGCTGAGTGTAGTAAAAGTTTTAAATCTTAAAGTTTTTTGAGGTAAAATGTACATACAGAAAAATGCACAGAACTTAAATACACAGTTGATTGAGTTCTGATGCGTGTATATGGCTATGTGAATCTCTCCCTCATGTTTCCTTTAGTCAGTCCCTGTTGTCCTGATATCTTTTACCACAGATTAGTTTTTCTTGTTCTTGAACTTCATAAATAGGATAATACAGTGTGTATTCTGTACTGTCTGGCTTCTTTTGTTCAACATGTATTTTTGAAATTCATTCATGTTGTTGCTCATATCAGTAGTTCTTTTTAAATGGGTGTGTAGTAGGGCATTGTGTGACTATAACACAATTTGTTTACACATTCTCCTGTTTGGCTACTATGGGTAAAGCTGTTGTGAACACTTGGCTACTCGTCTTTTTGTGGACATGCGTTTTTGTTTCTCTTGATTAAACAATGAGGGCAGAATTATTGGGTCATAGGGCAGATATATGTTTAACTTCAGAAAACATTGCAAAACAGTTTTCCCAAGTGGTTATATCATTTTACATTCCAACCAGAAATCTATGATAGGTCTACTTGAATGGCAAATCAGAACTGAATTTCAGAAAGATTATTCTGGTACAGTTGGATACAAGACTTGAAATGGGGAAAATACAACGAAGTAATATAGTTGAAAATTAGTGTATTCCTTATCTAAGGAATTGATAGGGAGGGAGAGAATCTTACAGATTTTAGACCTATGATGTGTGGGGTGAGCGTAAGGGAGGGGTCAGTTGACCCCCAGGTATCTGCCATGGGCTGCTGGATATCGGTGTGTCAATCATTAATGGAGGGAACACAGTGGAGGAGTAGATCTTGGAGGGGAAATGGGTAATAATTGTTTTCTTTGTAAATAGTAATAGGGGCAGAAGGAAGTGGATAACTCTGGAAGTGCATGTAGTGAGGAGCAGCCCAGGGTGGAATTGGAACTTTGGGGGCCATTGACATTTAAGAAATGAACTGATGAAGAATAGTCTGCAAAGGAACAGAACGAGTAGTAGCTTCTACAGAAGGAAAACCAGGGAAGTGATTTGACAGAAGCTGAAAAGACAGAGCTTTGAAGAAGGAGGGAGGGGCTTGAATGTTGTTAACATGACTAAAAAATATGTACAGCCTTTTTTTAGCTTAATTGATTGATTGATTGATTTTATTGTTGGTCAAGTACAGTTGTCTCCGTTTTCACCCTGCCATGCCCCCCACCCCACCCATCCCCACCTCCCACCCTCAAACCTACTTGAGCTTAATTTTTTAAAATATCTGTTAAAATTGCCCTGGCTGGTGTGGCTCAGTGGATTGAGTGCTGGTCTGTGAACCAAAGGGTTGCCAGTTCGATTCCCAGTCAGGGCACATGCCTGGGTTGTGGGCCAGGTCCCCAGTGGGTGACCCTCTCAGTGTGGGAGGCAACCACACATTGATGTTTCTCTCCCTCCTTTCCCTTCTCTCTGAAAATAAATACGTAAAATCATTTAAAAAAATAAATAAATAAAATATCTGTTAAAATTTATAATATGTTATTTAACTCAATAGTTGCACTTTGTGGAAAAAACTTATAGAAAAGCGCATAAATGTGGAAAGATGTGTTTAGAGGTGTTATGGCACCTAGTACACAATAGTAAAAATTTGAAAACAACCCAAGTATCCATCAGTAAAGGATTGTCTAAATAAAATACGGTGCATCCATATGATAGAATGCTATGCAGTTAATGGGATATGGTACACACATTCACAGTATTAGCTTCCTATTGCTGCTGTAATAAATTAGCATAAACTTAGTGGCTTAAAACAAATGTTTTCACTGGGCTAAAGTCAAGGTATTGGCAAGGATGGTTCCTAGGAAAGAATCTGTTTCCTTGCCTTTTCAAGCTGTTAGAGTTGCATCCCTCCTATTCCTTGTGTTGTATTCTTAGTCCCTTCCTTCATCTTCAAGGGCAACTGCATAGCATCTTCAGAAGGAACCCAGATAATTCAGTATAACCTCCTCATCATAGGATCCTTAACTTAATCACACCTGCCAAATTCCTTAACAGATATTTCCCCCCGTAATGCTTTCATCATTCTTCCTTTACCAGAGTCAGTGTACTTAAAGTAATTAAAATGACTAGCATTAAAATTACATTTTTAGGCCTTTGTTGTGATTTGGACACTGTGTATCCTTTTGGAAAATTATGTTGAAGATGCTTATTGTCACTGTAGGGTTTTACAAAACAGTGGTAATTCACTTTTATTTCATATTGTGTATGGAGTGAAAGTCCTTAACACTTCTTCACACAGTGCTTGATATATTGTGTACACTAAATAAAAAAATGCATGTAATATGTGATGTATTTTCAGAGCTACTTGTTTTGAATTTGTGCTCTTTTAGGACTAGATTGAAACATAAGGAAACAGGTATTTTAGTACTATTGTTGCTGCCAGGAAAAAATTATGTATATGGATATGCCTTTTAAAAAAACACTTGTGTTTTCATAACAATGGAACATTGAGGTCAGGGAACAGGCTTATTGGCTCCTTACCAATTAACTTTGCTTAGTTATAGCAATTTTAGGTGAAGCTCAAATGATCAAATTGTAGTTATCCAATGCTCTTATTAGTGTATTTTAGATAGCATTCTCTCTCCCCAATTTTAATACAAAAGTATTTGTGGGGAAATTTACATCAAATTTGGTAATACAATACAATATTGCACATAATAATAATTATCTCTTCTGTGAAGGAAAACAACCTTAGGTTTTGTTAGGAATCTAGTACAATTCTGTTTTGCAAATAATTTAATTATAATAATAACTGGTGGCAGAAAAAAATAGCCTGGTGTAGTAGAAAGAGGCAGCACTTCATCATTTAACCTCTGAGTTTGGTCTGTTCCTTCATTAGAAAAATGTATATTTTCATATTTATTGTAAAAAGTTGGTCATGACGAATGGAAAAAATATAAAGTACCTAGAATAGTGCCTGGCATATGTTTTGATGCCCAATATAAACAGCAGCTATTAGAGGACTTTCGGCCAAGATGGAGGTGTAGGTAGACACACTGTGCTTCCTCACACAACCAAAAGAAGGACAACAATTTAGAAACAAAAAAACAACCAGTACTGACAGAAAATTGAACTGTGCGGAAGTCCGACAACCAAGGAGTTAAAGCAGACACATTCATCCAGACTGGTAGGAGGGGTGGAGTCAGGTGGCTGGGCAGAGAGGGCTCATGGCAAAGCAGTGGCTGGCGGACCCAGGCACACAAGGCAGCAGTGGGTGCACCCACCAAGGTGGTGGCTTGTGGAGCTGGGCGCAGTGCACAAAGTGGCTGGCAGACTGGGCGGTCCCACATCTGAGCACAGATAAACCAGGTGAAACTGGGTAACGAGAGAGAGCACGCAACCCCGGGCTCCAGCCCGGGGAAATAAAGCCTTAAAACACCGACTGAAAACACCTGTGGGGATTGAGGTGCCAGGAGAAATTCCCAGCCTCACAGGAGAGTTCGTTGGAGAGACGCACAGGGTCCTAGAAAGTACACAGACCCACCCCCTGGGAATCAGCACCAGAAGGGCCCAGTTTGCTTGGGGGAAGTGGCGGAAGTGACTGAAATCCGGCAGAGAGTAGAGCAAGTGCCAGTGTTCCCTCTGGGAACCCCTCTCCCACACACAGCATCACAAGGCAGTGAGGTGGGTTGCCCCGCTCTGGTGAACACCTAAGGCTCCGCCCCTCACTACATAACAGGCATGTCAAGACAAAAAACATGGCCCAAATGAAAGAACAGATCAAAGCTCCAGAAGAAAATACAACTAAGTGACAATGAGATAGCCAAACTATCAGATGCACAGTTCAAAGCACTATCAGGATGCTCACAGAATTGGTTGAATTTGGTCGCAAATCAGATGAAAAAATGAAGGCTATGCTAAATGAAATAAAGGAAAATGTATAGGCAACCAATAGTGAGGGGGAGGAAACTGGAACTCAAACCAATGGAGTGGACCAGAAGGAAGAAAGAAACATCCAATCAGAAAAGAATGTAGAAACAAGAATTCAAAAAAATGAGGAGAGGCTTAGAAACCTGCAGGACATCTTTAAATGTTCCAAAATCTGAATTATAGGGGTACCAGAAGGAGAAGAGGAAGAACAAGTGGAAAAGTTATTTGGACAAATAATAAAGGAGAACTTCCCCATTCCGGCAAAGGAAATAGACTTTCTGGAAGTCCAGGAAGCTCAGAGTCCCAAAGAAGTTGGACCCAAGGAGGAACACACCAAGGCACATCAGAATTACATTAGCCAAGATGAAAGAGAAGGAGAGAATCCTAGAAGCAGCAAGAGATAAGGAGACAGTTACCTACAAAGGAGTTCCCATCACACTGTCAGCTGATTCTCGAAAGAGACCTTATAGGCAAGAAGGGGCTGGAAAGAAGAATTCCAAGTCATGAAAGGCAAGGACCTACATCCAAGATTGCTCTATCCAGCAAAGCTTCCATTTAGAATGGAAGGGCAGAGAAAGTGCTTCTCAGATAAGGTCAAGTTAAAGGAGTTCATCATCACCAAGCCCTTATTGTATGAAATGGTAAGGGGAGTCATCTAAGAAAAAGAAGGTAAAAATCATGAACAGTAAAATGATAGCAAACTCACAATTATTAATAACCATACCTAAAACAAAAACAAAAACAAACTAAGCAAACAGCTAGAACAGGAACAGAACCACAGAAATGGAGATCATATGGAGGGTTAGCCACAGGGGCATGGGAGGAGGAGAGAGGGGGGAAAAGGTACAGAGAATAAGCAGCATATATGTTAGGTAGAAAATAGACAGGGGGAGGGCAAGAATAGTATGGGAAATGTAGAAGCTAAAGAACTCATGACACATGGACATGAACTAAAGGGGGAGAATGTGGGTGGGGGGGTGCAGGTTGGAGGGGAGCGAAGGGGGAAAATGGGACAACCGTAATAGCATAATCAATAAAATATATTAAAAATAGTTATTATGATTTTGCGATTATATTATTAAAAGAGACTAAAAAATACAGAAAAGGGCAAATGGAATTGAAGATAATACATAAGGAAGGTTTATCTGACAGCAGTATTGGCTTTATTTTTATTCTTAAGTTTTTAAAAATTTTATTGATTATGTTATTCAGTTATACTGATTTTCCCCCCTTTGCCCTCCTCCACCCAGTACCATCCACTCCCTCAGGCAGTTCCCCCCTCCCCATTGTTTAAGTCCATGGGCCATGCTTATAAATTTTTGGGTTACTCCATTTCCTAACCTATGCTTTATATCCCTGTGGCTATTCTGTAACTACCTATTTGTACTCCTTAATCTCCTCACCTCTTCACCCATTCTCCCCCACACCCTCCTCTCATCTGGCAACCATCAAAAATGCTCTCCATATTTATGATTCTGTCTTTATTATTTTGATTGCTTAGTTTGTTTTTTAGATTCAGTTATGGATACAGAGGTAGTTATTGCCATTTTATTGTTCATAGTTTTGATCATCTTTTTCTTAAATAAGTCCCTTTAACATTTCATATAATAATGGTTTGATGATGATGAACTCCTTTAGTTTTTTCTTGTCTGGGAAGGTCTTTACTTGCCTTTCAATTCTAAGTGTTAGCTTTCCTTGGATGTAGGTCCCTGCTTTTCATGACTCAATTTTTCTTGCCAATCCCTTCTAGCCTCCAAAGTTTCTTTTGAGAAATCAGCTGACAGTCTTATGGAAACTCCCCTGTAGGTAACTAACTTCTTTTCTCTTGCTGCTTTTAAGATTCTCTCTTTATCTTTAACCTTTGGCATTTTAATGATGGTGTGTCTTGGAGTGGGCCTCTTTACATCTAGCTTTTTTGGGCCCTCTGTGCTTCCTGGACTTGCATGTCTATTTCCTTCACCAAGTTAGGGAAGTTTTCTTTCATAATTTTTTCAAATAGATTTTTAATTTTTTGCTCTTTCCCTTCTCCTTCTGCCACTCCTGTGATGGTAATGTTGGACCTCTTGAAGTTGTCCCACAGGCTGCTTATACTACCCTACTTTTTAAAATTCTTTCTTCTTGTTGTTCTTATTGGTTGTTTTTTGCTTCCTTATGTTCCAAATCATTGATTTGATTCTTGGCTTCCTCTACTCTATTGTAAATTTTTCTTTATTTCCATTAATGTATCCTTCATTTCTGACTGAATCTTTTTTATGCTGTTGAATTCTTCACTAAGTTCCTTAAGTGTCCTTATAACCAGTGTTTTGAACTCTGCCTCTGATAGATTGCTTATCTCCATTTTGTTTAGCTGTTTTTCTAGAGTTTTGATCTGTTCTTTCATTTTGGCTATGTTTCTATGTCTCCTCATTTCGGCAGTCTCTCTGTGTTTGTTTCTGTGTATTAAGTAGAGCTGCTTTGACTCATTATCTTGGTGGCGTGGCCTAATATTGTCTTGGTAGGTGTCCTGTGGGGTCCAGTGGCACAGCCTCTCCTGTCACCGAGGCCGAGTACTCAAGGTGTGCCCTTTGTGTAGGCTGAGTACATCCTCCTCTTGTAGATGAGCCTTAGTTGCTGTTGACAGATCAGTGGGAGGGTTTTACCCAGGCCAGTCAGTTGTAAGGATTGGCTGTGCCCACTTACCTCCGACGTCCACCCTCTGTGGAGGATCAGCTGTGCAGGGACAGTGTGGTGGTTCTCCAACATGGTCTATAGCTGTTGACTGGATGTGCTGGCCCTGGGGTTTCCTGGGTGGTGCAGGCCAAGGTCAGCCCCCACCTGTGTTTTGCTCAGGGTCACCCTGCCTGCGCTATAAAGCAATCTGAGATGGCTGCTACTTGTGCTGGGCTGGAGATTCCCAGGTGAAGCCAAGCTGTGAATCTAAGATGGCTGCTGCCAGTGCTCACTGAGGACAGCTGTTGCTTTTTTGAGATGATTTTGTAAATTGTTCAGCATGAGCCAAGACCAGCCATTCATATGGAAAAATTGCTTGGATGGGCCCATAAGTTGGGTGGGGCAGTCTCTCTGGGGATCTCCAAGGTGGGTAAAACAGTGTTGTCCACGTTGATGGATATGGCACTAGCTTGCTGGCATTGTGGGTGGAGGGTTTAGAAAAGGGACAATGGCCTCTGCACACCTTGATGCCATACACTTCAGTTTCTCCGTGTGTGCCACTGGTGCCTTTCAAGCTGCTACCCCAGTGCTGGAGCTCAGAGGGAGTGAGTCTGAGTGGATGAGTTCATGTTTTGGGTTTTTTAAGAGGAACTGCTTGGGGCTCCAGAAGTTTCCTCCACAGACTCAATCCCTGTTGGCTTTTGCAGCCAGAAGTTATGGGAACTTCGGAATCCTGGGCTTGGGGACCTGGTGTGGTACTCCTCTCTCACAAGATATCCCCGCGAATTTTTACCTACCACACATGGTGTGGGATCAGCCCATTCTGCGTCTGCACCCCTCTTGCTAGTCTGGATGGATATGGTTTCTTTAATTTCATAGTGTTCAGACTTCCATTCAACTCAATTTTTCATGGCTCTGTGTGATGGTTCTTTATTTTAGTTGTAATTTTGATGTGGTTGTGCAAAGAGGTGAGCCATATCTGTCTACACTGCCATCGTGACTGGAAATCTTTTATTCAGTTTTGAGTGACTAAAATGGCTAAGAGGATCACTAGACCTACCTATAAGACAGTTTTCTCATATGAGTAGTGATATTGTTTTCCTTATATATTTGTTGTTTGATGCACTGTATGTGCTTAAAATCACTGATTATTTTATGCTTTGGATGGTTTAGATTGGCCTGGAAATAGGAGAGCTCATACATTTATATACTTTTTAAAATAGATTGTGTTTACTGAAGTGTATTAGCATTAAATTAGACGTTATTTAAAAAACAACTTGTATTTATTTTCAGAGAGAGGGAAAAGGAAGGAGAAAGAGAGGGAGGGCAACATTGCTTGGAATACCCCCAACTAGGGATCTGGCCCACAACCTAGGCATGTACCCTGACTGGAATCGAACTGGCGACCTTCTGGTTTGCAGGCCTGTGCTCAATCCACTGAGTTGTACCAGCCAGGGCAGAGGTCATTTGTTTCTTTAGCATGATCAAAACAATTCAGATCTCTAGTTCGTGGTAATTTTTGTTATTTGATCAAGGTGCTTTAAAGGGTCATTATTTCTTCTTAAGAAATAAGTAAAACATAGTAATGAATATACTGAATGTGATAATATGAAAAATCATTCAATACTAGGTATTAGATAAAATGTCCAGTTAAAATATTTTCTTAAATTTTTGAATAAAATTGAACTTGTATAGATCTTAAAGAGGTTCAAAGGCTAAATGAATGCTAATACTTCAAGGTAATTGCGTGCTATAATCTAGTATAGTTTTGGATATCTCAAATGTTTATAATGCTAAAACTGGTTAATATCTTATTCACATGAAGTGTTTCAGTCAGACAGTATATGAAAATCAGCAATATTCAGATGTTTTGAATGGGTTGGCAAAATATATATGTGTGTATTAACTTTATATGTAGCTTACAGTATTTCTGAGCTGTGGCTGTCCAGTAGAATTAAGGAAATTTAGTTAGCTAGGAAGCAGTGCATGTGGTACCTGTTAAGTTATTTAACCGTGAATGGTATTCCAGTTATCTCCATTTCCCCACCACCACTTTTCATATGTTTATTGAGTGTCTGCATGCTGTTTGGAGAACTGTCTATTCAGGTCGTTTGCCCATTTTTAGTTGGATTATTTGGGTTTTTTGTGTTTTGAGTTTTGTAAGTTCTTTATAGATTTTGGATATTAACCCCTTATCAGATATAGGTCCCATTTCAGTGGGTTGTGTTTTCATTTTTTGATGGTTTCCTTTGCTGTGCAAAAACTTTTTAGTTCAATATAGTCCCATTAGTATATTTTTTCTTTTGTTTCACTTGCTCCAGGAGATACATCAGAAAAATTCTTTCTATGAGAAATGTCTGAGATTTTACTGCCTATGTTTTCTTCCAGGAGTTTTATGGTTCTGAGTGTAACATTTAAGTCTTTAATCTATTCTGAGTTTATTCTTGTGTATGGTGTAGAAGGTGGTCTGATTTTATTTTTTGCACTTATCTGTCCAATTTTTCCCTACACCATTTATTGAATAGACTGTCTTTATGCCATTGTATGTTTTCTCTCCCTTTTCAAATATTAATTGACCATAGAGACATGGGTTTATTTCTGGGCTCTCTTTTCTTGAGACTTTTTTACAGTAGTATTATACATGGATAAAAAAATAAGTAAAGTCTGTAATAGTCTATTTTCAGAGGGGGTAGGAATTTTTATGTGATATGTTGACAGTTTTATTTTGAAATAGAATTTTGATCTCAATAATTTAGTTAATTGAATTTCTCAAATATGGAATTAGATTGGTTTTGGGCAGGCCCTGTTGGTCTGTCAAATAAAATACTCAGGGTGATGGCATATTCTGATGTGTTTGCTGTGTTTTTACTTTTATGTTCTATGGTTAATTTTAACTCCCCTTGCTATCAGCGATTTATACTTGTTAGGACATTTTGTTTTAGGACTGAATGTTTAATATCCTGGCTCCATCATTTATTAACTAATGGATCTTGGGCAAATTGTTTAACCTCCATAAACTTCAGCAAAATCTCAGGGTTATTGCGAAGATTAAATAAGATAATGTACCTCAATAGTAAAACATGCAGTAGATAATGGTTGTAGCAGTGGCAATAGTATATCATTGTATACAAGTTTTGCTGTTTTGAAATTTAGCTTTAGAGGTGTGAAGGATCAGACAGAGATGGGAATAAGCTATATGCCTACAGAAAATAAATTCACTCAGAGAAATCTGTCATACAGACACCTAGAAGAAGGAGCCTTGTCAGCACTATTGCCCTTATTTCCTGTTTTTTCCCCTTTCACTGTAATTCCTGTTCTAATTTTTTTATTCCTGTTGAAGCCAGTGCTCTTTAGCTTCCCTTCTTCCATCTCTGACAGCTGTCTACTTCAGTGAAAGACAGTATGTAATTCTTCTTTGTGGAAATTTACAGACTCTGTGTTAAAACCTACACTCCATATTTATTGATAACACTCAAAGCATGCAGGATATTGCTATTTATGAAATAATGTTGTTTATATTTGTGTTTACAGAGTTGGAACAATAATTTCTTATAACTTGCTTAAAATATTGAAGATAGATATTAATTTGCACCCCCCTTAAATCCTACTGGAACAAGGTTGAATGGAACAAAGTTGAGTATATGTGTGTGCATGTGTGTGTATATATACACACACACATGCGCACGTATATATGTGTATGTATGTGTATACACACATATATATGAATAAACATGTGGAAAGCAAAAAATGTATTATTTTGCTTTCCACATGTTTATTCACTTATGTAGTACATTTTTTATGGGCTCAGAATGTCCAGCACCTTGAAGAATGAAAAGAAAGATGGTATGTAGAGATTCAAGTTAATGATTTTTTTAATATTTACATTGAAGTAGACGACTTTGAAATTTGAGCAAACATTTTAGAATGTACTCTATGACACATTCCTGTTTATTTTGGAAACAAATAAGAAAAGACCTCTCTGGATTCACTGGCATTACCAACACTTAGAATTCACTAAAAACATGTGGTACTCTAAGTTGGGGAGCAGTGAGGGTTTGTACTCTTATGTGAGCAGTCAGGGTTGTAGTTTAAACAATGATCCACAAAATACAATCTCCTGTCATTTACCTGTCTGCCAGTTTCCCCTTAAATTTATGGGTTCCTATAAACTTACTGTGAAATTTGAGATGTTTGTAATAGTTTATTTCAGACTGTATAAATAATTTATACAGTATGATATAGGTGGAAGAGCTTAGAATTAAAAATCTAAATCTGTAGAATTATCCATCTATTTATTCTTTCAGCCAACTTTTGTTGTTGACTTTCTAGTATATACCGGGTTACAGGCTAAGCATTATGGAGGGCAAAGTAGTACCATAATACTAATGGAGTAGTATTACTACTACTCCATAGTAGTAGTAATAAAACAAGGTACTATCAGGCTAAAACTCTGCTCCCTTCATAGGAGCACTCCTCACCTGCAATCCTGACCTCAATAATGATCTCTTAGTACCTTGCATCAGCATTGTGCTGCTTTTTCCGTTTTATTTGCTTATTGTTTATTTTTCAGGTTAGAACATATATATCCTGTCATGACAAAGGAATCTATAAAAATGATTCCCCTTCACTTATGCAAAAATACATATTTGTTCAAGAAGATTTAGAAAGATTAGAACATATATAATATTAAAACTGTATAGTTAATATCTTAATATTCTATTTAGTTCTGTTGTGGTAATCGCTGTTGGCCTCTTCTGTTGGCATTTTCCTTTATGGTCCTTTGACTGGCTTTGTAGCCAGAACAAATTATTAAAAGTCTGCTTGGCACTTGTATGCCAGGGTTCACAGCCGCATTATTTACATTAGCCAAAAGTTTGGAAACAACCCAAATGTCTAACAGATATAAGGATAAACTACAGGTGAGTGAAGATATGTACATGTATAATCTTCCAATATTAAATATTTCAAGTTTTTCATGAGCTCCAAGTTTCTAACACCTCGAAAAATGAGAGAAATATATTTCATGAAATATTTTTCAGGCATAAAAAGGATTGAAGTTCTGATAAAATGCTACATCATGGATGAACCTCGAAAACATGCTGAATGAAATGTCAGATACAAAAGGACAGATATTGTATGTATGATTCTACTTATATATATATCTAGAATAGATAAATTTATGGAGTCAGAAAGTAGATTAGAGATTACCTGAGGCTGGGAAGAGGGAAGAATGGGTACAGAGTTTCTGCTTCAGATGATAAAAAATTTTGGAAATAGCTGTGATGGCAGTACAACATTGTGAATGTGCAGGTAATTCCAATGATTGTGCACTTAAAAATTGTTACAATGGCAAAATTTACATTTCGTATACGTATGTTTTACCACAATTAGGAAACAAAGTCTGTTTGGAACCCTTAAGGGCTTGTGGCTAGTTCAGTTTACTTCTCTTTTTATTAAAAAAAAAATTTTTTTCAATCCTTACTGGAGGATATTTTTTCATTGCTTTTAGAGAGAGAGGAAGGGAGGGAGGGAGCGAGACAGAGAGACATCGATGTAAAAGAGGAACATTGATTGGTTGCCTTCTTGTTTGTGCTCTGACCAGGGATCAAACCTGCAACCTGGGTATATGCCCTGACTGGAAATCAAACTTGCCGCCTTTTGGTCTGTGAGACAATGTTCCAACCAGCAGAACCACATGGGCCAGGGCCAGTTTTACTTCTAAGTGAGGCTGAGGTCTCTCTTGTTCCTGCTTTATCCATGGTTCCCTCATTTAGGCTCCATCATTTTTGAAAAAAGACTAGCATTGATAGGGTGGTGAGCTTATGGATAATTAACTTTTTTTCTTTTATTTTTTTTTTTGCCATAAATGTGGATCACTTATAATGAAAAAATCTATAAATAAGAATTCTTTTAAAAACAAAATCAAATCACAATATATTTTTCTTCTTGAACCTACTGTCTGGTATTCTTTTTCTTGTCCTTTTCCCCTTCTTAATGATCTTTCACTGTTTTGGATGTATTTATCTCATTCCTTAATTATGCACATTTTATATTACCAAATTGAAGATAATTTGACACAGAAGACTCTCTCCATTCCCAAATCCATTGCTGTAACATAACTTTCATTTTAATTTTGATGTATTTTCTTTTTTAATATATTTTATTGATTATGCTATTACAGTTGTCCCATTTTCCCCCTTCACTCCCGTCCAACCTACACACCCCCTCCCACCCACGTTCTCCCCCTTTAGTTCATGTCCATGTGTCATACTGTAAGTTCTTTAGCTTCTATATTTCCCATACTATTCTTGCCCTCCTCCTGTCTGTTTTCTACCTAACATATATGCTACTTATTCTCTGCACCTTTTCCCCCCTCTCTCCTCCTCCCATGCCCCTGTGGCTAACCCTCCATATGATCTCCATTTCTGTGGTTCTGTTCCTGTTCTAGCTGTTTGCTTAGTTTGTTTTTGTTTTTGTTTTAGGTATGGTTATTAATAATTGTGAGTTTGCTATCATTTTACTGTTCATGATTTTTACCTTCTTTTTCTTAGATGACTCCCCTTACCATTTCATACAATAAGGGCTTGGTGATGATGAACTCCTTTAACTTGACCTTATCTGAGAAGCACTTTCTCTGCCCTTCCATTCTAAATGGAAGCTTTGCTGGATAGAGCAATCTTGGATGTAGGTCCTTGCCTTTCATGACTTGGAATTCTTCTTTCCAGCCCCTTCTTGCCTATAAGGTCTCTTTCGAGAATCAGCTGACAGTGTGATGGGAACTCCTTTGTAGGTAACTGTCTCCTTATCTCTTGCTGCTTCTAGGATTCTCTCCTTCTCTTTCATCTTGGCTAATGTAATTCTGATGTGCCTTGGTGTGTTCCTCCTTGGGTCCAACTTCTTTGGGACTCTGAGCTTCCTGGACTTCCAGAAAGTCTATTTCCTTTGCCGGAATGGGGAAGTTCTCCTTTATTATTTGTCCAAATAACTTTTCCACTTGTTCTTCCTCTTCTCCTTCTGGTACCCCTATAATTCAGATTTTGGAACATTTAAAGATGTCCTGCAGGTTTCTAAGCCTCTCCTCATTTTTTTGAATTCTTGTTTCTACATTCTTTTCTGATTGGATGTTTCTTTCTTCCTTCTGGTCCACTCCATTGGTTTGAGTTCCAGTTTCCTCCCCCTCACTATTGGTTGCCTATACATTTTCCTTTATTTCATTTAGCATAGCCTTCATTTTTTCATCTGATTTGCGACCAAATTCAACCAATTCTGTGAGCATCCTGATCACCAGTGCTTTGAACTGTGCATCTGATAGTTTGGCTATCTCATTGTCACTTAGTTGTATTTTCTTCTGGAGCTTTGATCTGTTCTTTCATTTGGGCCATGTTTTTTGTCTTGACATGCCTGTTATGTAGTGAGGGGCGGAGCCTTAGGTGTTCACCAGAGCGGGGCAACCCACCTCACTGCCTTATGATGCTGTGTGTGGGGGAGGGGTCCCAGAGGGAACGCTGGTGCTTGCTCTACTCTCTGCCGGATTTCAGTCACTTCCGCCACTTCCCCCAAGCAAACTGGGCCCTTCTGGTGCTGATTCCCAGGGGGTGGGTCTGTGTACTTTCTAGGACCCTGTGCGTCTCTCCAACGAACTCTCCTGTGAGGCTGGGAGTTTATCCCAGAACCTCAACCCCTGCAGGTGTTTTCAGTTGGTGTTTTGATGCTTTACTTCCCTGAGCTGGGACCCTGGGTTGCATGGTCTGTCCCGCTCCCCAGTTTTGCCTGGTTTATCTTCATGCAAATGTGGGACCATCTGGTCTGCCAGCCACCTTGTGCACCACACCCCTCCATAATCTACTTCCTCGCTGGGTCCACCAGCAACTGCTTTGTTGTGACCCCTCTCTGCCTGGCCACCCAACTCTGCCCCTCCCATCAGTCTGGATGAATACATCTACTTTAACTCCTTGGTTGTCGGACCTCCATACAGTTCAATTTTCTGTTGGTATTGGTTGTATTTTGTTTTTAAATTTTTGTTGTCCTTATTTTGGTTGTTCGAGGAGGCACAGTGTGTCTACCTATGCCTTCATCTTGGCCGGAAGTCTGACATATTTTCTTCTGTTCTTTGCTTATACCTTTGTTCTAATGAGAATGTGTATGTGTTTAATTTGAGTTCTTGCTTTTTTCAATTTTTTTGTGAAAATTAACATTCTGTATATGGTCTGCCATATTGTCTTTCTAACCATCTTTTTAAAACTATGTTACAACTTCTAATTTCTGGTCTGACATGGAAGTTGCCATCCTGTTCTAATGACAAGTAAAAAGCTGAACCAACTGGAAATAGAAAGAATTCTTAGCTTTATCAGAGAAGTGTGGTCTCAGGACAATCCATCCATTGGCCCCCAACTTGAAGAGAGATGGAGACTCATAACTTATTAGAGAGAAACCTGCAAGCTGAAACCTTTGTGGGTACCAGTAGTAGGTAAGGGAAACCTGAACTATAACTGAAGAATTGTTGGAATTTAGTGTGGTTAAGTCTGAGAGATAAAACTCCAGGGGAACTCAGTCATTGAAGGGCCCCCACACTTTTTTACCTCCAGGAACTCCACCATGTTTTCATAGTGAATACTGGAGAAGAATTCTCTCATACTTCTTTCTGGGGAAGGGGAAAAGGAACTGTTTTGAAATATTCCAGAATATTCTGTTTTTAACAAGGTCTGCATTTAGGAGAAATTATTTAATCTAGCAAAGGTCACACCTGATCAGAGAGATACAAACAAACTCTTTTCTTCAATGTTGTTAGATATATCAGGTACATGGGTTCAAGGTCATACAGATGGCCTTGAAAAGACATACAGATGGCTAATAGACATATGGAAATATGCTCAGTATTGCTAATTATCAGAAATATGCAAATTAAAACCACAATGAGATACCACCTCATACCAGTAAGAATGGCCATCATAAACAAAGCAACAAAGAACAAGTGTTGGAGAGGTTGTGGAGAAAAGGGAACCCTGGTGCTCTGTTGGTGGGAGTGCAGACGGGTACAACCACTATGGAAAACAGTATGGAATTTTCTTAGAAAACTGAGAATGGATCTGCTTTTTGACCCAGTGGAATTGCTGGGTCAAATTTTTAGGATTGTATCCTAAGAACCCTGAAACACCAATCCAAAAGAACTTATGCACCCCGTGTTCATAGCAGCACAATTTACAATAGCCAAGTGCTGGAAGCAACCTAGGTGCCCATCAGTAAAAGAATGGATCAAAATACTATGGTACATTTACATGATGGAATTCTATGCAGCAGAAAGGAAGAAGGAGCTCCAACCCTTGCGACAGCGTGGATGGAACTGGAGAGCATCATGCTAAGCGAAATAAGCCAGGCAGTGAAAGACAAATACCATATGATCTCACCTTTAACAGGAACCTAATCAACAAAACAAATAAGCAAGCAAAATATAACTAAAGACACTGAAATTGAGAACAGGCTGACAGTGACCAGAGGGGAGAGAGGAGGGAATTTCAGGGGAAAAGGGGAAGGGTTTGCAGGAACAAGTATAAAGGACACATGGACAATAACAAGGAGGGGGTAGAAATGGGGGGGAGGTGGGGAGGGCTGGGGGTATGGGTTGGGATGGGGGTAAAAGGCAGAAAACTGTACTTGAACAATAATTAAAATAAAAATTTGCTATGTCTCATGTACAGTAATACAAAACTAAAAAAAAAAAAAAATCCAAATTATGTTTCTGGCAGACTGAGTTAAGGTTATAAGGTTAAGGGCCATCTGGTCAAAGTTTTTTACTACAGATTTTTAAAATTTTGTATGTTCTAAGGATCCTTTAAAAGCTGTTTTAAAAATCATTTTGTGTTTTAGAAGATTCAATTAAAAAATGCATTATGTTGACTCTGAAAGGTCTGAGATTCTCTCCTTTAAGAGTGCTGGTAAGGTGGACTTACCAAAAATAAAGATTCTCTAGAAAGGCCATTACAGTTACAGATTACCCAGAAGTTTATCCATTTCCAGAAAGGCACAAGATCTTTTCCCATTAGCCTGTCTTTAGGTGAAGCCTGTCTTTCCTTTGGAGTCCCCGAAATGTCTTAACTGTGAGAAGCTCTGTTTTCCAACAGCTGTCCCAAAACAGTGGGAATCAGGTTTTCTTCCTTTTTGAACAGGATGGAAAACTTATCAAGAAGCTTCAGCAAACAGAAAGATAGAAACAGAAAACAAGTATTGTCTTGGAGTTTTTGGAGTATATTTGCCTTATATCTTAAGCCTAGCCTAATAGCTATTTAAATTTTTCCTTGTAGTTGTTTATTTGCTTCAGTTGATTTACAATAGAAATTAGAGTTTAACATTTGAATCATCAGAGGGTCTGAATTTAAAGGGGTGGGTTTTCCTGGGGGTCTGGGGAGAAAGAAATATGGTGCTGGAGGCAGGGCCTGAGCACAAGAAGGAGACAGGATGGCAGAGGGGGAGAAGATGCCTCAGAAGCCATTCTTAATTTTTCAAAATTATTTATTCTTCTTGGTTAATTTAGAGTCCTGAATATGTTTGGAAACCTCAAGGTACCAATTCAACTAGGCATTCCATTCAGTTTTATTTTAGAGCCATGGTTTTCTAATTGACTGCTCAGGTAAACCACTTTGGGAATCTTAAAGGATCCTCAAGTTGGCCTGTTTAGCTGTAATTCATCCTGGGTAATCATAATCCAGTGAGAAAGAAATTTGCAAGACAAGGGCCCATGACTTTTTTTTTAAAACAAAAATCTGGCAGGAGTTCTAGAAGGTAGCTGCTCAGCAGCCATTACCTTAAAACATGAACTTCCCATTTTACAAAAAGATGAGTCTGACAGAGGGAGGAACAAAAGAATAATTACTCACCAGAGGGGCCTGTCGAATCGTAGACAAAAGCTCGCAGCAGAAAACAACCAGATAAACCTTAACCTTAATGAAGGCAGTAGGTTTGGGTCCAAGAGCACTTACCAAGGTGTCCTAGGACTACCAAGGAGACAGTAGCACTATGGATTCTTGCAGGTAGCTTACTTGACCCTGCGGTGGCACTGGAGGAAGAGGCAAGTCCATTTGGATTCCATTTCTGACACTGTGTAATGTTGAACAAGGAGGAACTGAGGCTACAAAGTAAACAGAAACTTATTTGGGATCTTAAAGGATTAGAATCCAGGAGACCCAAATTCAGGGAAAAACCTGAAACATGCTCCAGGAAAGCTGGAACTTAAAGGCAAAAGCCGAAAGTTACAATAAAAGAAACTTTCCCTATTGGCTCTCTAACATGGTGCAATGACTAGTCCCAAAGGATTGGTGAGGTCTAGGTGGTGAGATACTGAGGTAAGCGTTGGCATGGAAACAGTTGGAGACAAGTTTCAGCATATGCTACAGCAAGCGTGGGAGTCCAAAAGCCCAAACCCCAATCCAGGTGTAGATATGTGTGAGCCTGACTTCTGTAATGGCCTCCTGACTCTATTTTTAGGGACCCTTGACACTGTTGATTCCATTTACAGATGATTTTGTGCAGAGAAGAGATACAGCAAGCATCAGAACCAAACTCAGATATAGTAGGGATGTTGGAATTATCAGCCAAAGAAAGGATTTAAAACAACTGTGATTAAGATGCCAAGGCCTCTTGTGGATAAAGTAGACAGCATGCAAAAACAGATGAGCAATGTTAGCATAGAGATAGAATTTCTAAAAAACAACCAAAAAAGTTATGTGAGAGATCAAAAACATTGTTAACAGAAATGAAGAATGGTTTTGGTGGACTTATTAGTAGACTGGACCTGACTGAGGAAAGAATCTATGAGTTTGAGGATATGTCAATGGAAACTTCTAAAACTGAAGAACAGAGAGAAAAAAGATGGAAAAAAGAAAAAAAAAGATATCCTAAACTGTAGAACAAGCACAAAAGGTTTAATTTACACATAATGGGAATTCTGTAAAGAGAAGGAATGAACAGAAGAAATATTTGAAACAATAAATGACTGAGAACTGCCCAAATTAATGTCAGATACCAAATCACAGAGCCAGTGAACACCAATCAGGATAAGTGCCAGAAATGACACTTAGGCGTATTATTTTCAAACTACAGAACATCAAAGATAAAATTTAAAAATCCTGAGAACCAGAGGAAAAACACACTTTAGCTATAGAGAAACAACTGTAAGAATTACATCCAGTTTCTCAAAACCATGTGAGCAAGAATGAGTGGACTAAAATATTTAAAGTATTGAGAGAAGAAAGAAATAAGTTAGAATTCTGTGCCTTGCAATATTATCCTTCAAAAGTGAAGGAGAAATAGACTTTCTCACACAAAAATTGGGGGAATTTGTTGCCTTGCAAGAAATGTTTAAAAAGTTGTTTTATGAGAAGGAAAATAATATAGGTCAGAACCTCGGATCTATATAATGTAAGGAAGATCCATGAAAAAGGAACAAATGAATGTAAAATAGCTTTTATTTTTCTTATTTTAAATTGATCTAACAGATAATAGTTTGCTTAAAAATAGTATCAACAGGGGACTTCTGGCCAAGATGGAGGTGTAGGTAGACACACTGTGCCTCCTTGCACAACCAAAATAAGGACAAAAACAATTTAGAAACAGAAACAACCAATATCAACAGAAAATTGAACTGTATGAAGTCCAACAACCAAGGAGTTAAAGTAGACATATTCCTCTAGACCGGTAGGAGGGGTGGAGTCAGGCGGCTGGGTTGAGAGGGGTCACAGCAAAGCCGTTGCTGATGGATCCTGGGCATGCAAGGTGGCTGGTGGACCAGATGGTCCCACATTTGCATGCAGATAAACCAGGCAAAACTGGGGAGCGGGACAGACCTTGCAACCCAGGGTCCCAGCTCAGGGTAATAAAGCCTCAAAACACTGATTGAAAACACCTGTGGGGGTTGAGGTTCTAGAAGAGACTCCTAGCCTCACAGGAGAGTTCGTTGGAGAGACCCACAGGGTCCTAGAAAGTACACAAACCCACCCACATGGGAGTGAGCACCAGAAGGGCCCAGTTTGCTTGAGGGAAGCGGCAGAAGTGACTGAAATCTGGGAGAGAGCGGAGCAAGTACCATTGTTCCCTCTTGGACTCCTCCCCTACATAGAGCATCACAAGGCAGTGAGGTGGGTTGCCTGGCTCTGGTGAACACCTAAGGCTCCCTTACTACATAACAAAGTTCCAGAAGTAATACAACTAAGTGACAAAGAGATAGCCAAACTATCAGATGCACAGTTCAAAGCCCTGGTGATCAGGATGCTCACAGAATTGGTTGAATTTGGTTGCAAATTAGATGAAAAAATGAAGGCTACTCTAAGTGAAATAAAAGAAAATGTACAGGGAACCAATAGTGATGGGAAGGAAACTGGAACTCAAATCAATGGAGTGGACCAGAAGGAAGAAAGAAACATCCAACCAGAAAAGAATGAAGAAAGAAGAATTCAAAAAAATGAGGAGAGGCTTAGGAACCTCCAGGACATCTTTAAACATTCCAACATTCAAATTATAGGGGTACCAGAAGGAGAAGAGTTAGAGCAACAAATGGAAAAGTTATTTGATCAAATAATAAAGGAGAACTTCCCCAATCTGGCAAAGGATGAATTTCCCCAATCTAGACTTCCAGGAAGTCCAGGAAACTCAGAGAGTCCCAAAGAAGTTGGACCCAAGGAGGAACACACCAAGGCACATCAGAATTACATTAGCCAAGATTAAAATGAAGGAGAGAATTCTAGAAGCAGAAAGGGATAAGGGCACAGTCACCTACAAGGGAGTTCCCATCAGACTGTCAGCTGATTTCTCAAAAGAGACCTTATAGGCAAGAAGGGGCTGGAAAGAAGAATTCCAAGTCATGAAAGGCAAGGACCTACATCCAAGATTGCTCTATCCAGCAAAGCTTCCATTTAGAATGGAAGGGCAGAGAAAGTGCTTCTCAGATAAGATCAAGTTAAAGGAGTTCATCACCACCAAGCCCTTATTATATGAAATGTCAAAGGGACTCTTAAGAAAAAGAAGGTAAAAAGCATGAACAGTAAAATGACAGCAAACTCACAATTATTAACAACCATTCCTAAAACAAAAACAAAACAAACTAAGCAAACAGCTAGAACAGGAACAGAACCACAGAAATGGAGATCACATGGAGAATTAGCAATAGGGGAGTGGGAGGAGGAGAGAGGGGGGAAAGGTACAGAGAATAAGTAGCATAGATAGTTGGTAGAAAATAGGGGGAGGGTAAGAATAGTATGGGAGATGTAGAAGCTAAAGAACTTACAAGTATGACACATGGACATTAACTAAAGGGTGGGAATGTGGGTGGGAGAGGGTGTGCAGGTTGGAGGGGAGTGAAGGCGGAAAATGGGACAACTGTAATAGCATAATCAATAAACTATATTAAAAATAGTATCAACAGTGTATTTGATTATGTATGCTTATGTGTATGTGTATACTGATGTGTACGTGAAATGAATGAATAACAGTAATTGTACACGGATGGTTGAGGGGTAGGATTTATGATTACTTTATTATACAGCACTCACAGTGCCCATGAAGTGGTATAGTGCTATTTGAAAGTAGACTTTGATTAGCTGTAATTGTGTATTGCAAACTCTAGGGCAACCAGTAAGAAAAGTGAAAAAGAGAAATACAGTGGTCTCCCCTTATCCAAGGGGGATATGTTCCAAGACCCCCAGGGGATGCCTGAAACTCTGGATAGTACTGAATGCTATCTATTCTGTGATATATATACCTGTGATAAAGTTTAACTTATAAATTAGGCATAGTAAGAGATTAACAATAGCAACTAATAATGAAATAGAACAATTAAAATGATATATTATAATAAAAGTATGTGAATGTGATCTCTTTCTCAAAATATCGTACTGTACTGTATTCACGTTTCTTATCATGATGTAAGATGATACATTGCCTGTTTGATGCAATGAAATGTGGTGAATGATGTAGGCATTCTAACATACTGTTCGGTTACTGTCAGGGTTACTTTAACCATAAGCATTGTAATACTGCAACAGTCGACCCTATAACCCAGACAACTACTAAGTGACTAATGGGCAGACAGAATACACCAAGGGATGATTCACATCACAAGTGGGATGAAGTGGGATGGTGCAAAATTTCATCGTACTACTAAGAATGGCACACAATTTATTAGGAATTGTTAACTTGGGGGATATCCCACTTCATATTTTCAGACTGCACATGACCAAGAGTAACTGAAACCATGAAAAGTGACATGGTGGATAAGGGAGGGTACTGTACAATTGATATACTAGGAAAGGTGAGAAAATGGAATAATGTAAAATGTTCAATTTAAAACCAAAAGAGGCAAAATAAGGATGGAAGACAAAAATAGGAACAAAGAACATGGGCAACAAATAGAAAATAGTAATGAGTTTGGTAGAGATACTCATTGACCTATATCAGTAAGCACTTTGAACATCAGCGGTCTAAATGCACAAATTAAAAGACAGATTGTTAGGGTGGATCAGAAAACAAGGTCCAACTTTATTTATTTTATAAGAATATATATAGACTAAAAATAAATTGATGGAGAAAGACATAAAAATCATACCATTGCTAACAGTAATTAAAGAAAAGCAGGAGTAGCTGTATTGATATCAGAGAAGATTTCAGACCAAAGAAAGTTATGAGGGATAAATAGGGGAATTACATAATGATAAAGGGTCAGTTTTCCAAGAAGACATAGTAGTCCTTAATGTGTATGCACCTAAATCAGAACATCAAACTAAATGAGGCAAAAACTGGTAGAACTGCCCTGGCCAGTGTGGCTCAGTTGGTTGGAGTATAATCCTGAAACTGAACAGTTCCAGGTTCAATTGCTGATTAGGGCACCTACCTGGGTTGCGGGTTCGACCCCAGTCTGGGTGTGTATGGAAGGCAACCAATCAGTGTTTCCCTCTCGCATTAATATTTTGCCCTCAGTCTTTAAAAGCAATGAAAACAATGTCCTCAGGTGAGGAAAAAATAAAACTGATAGAACTGCAAGGAGAAATAGATTAATCCACTATTATAAGTGGAGATAAATACCCTCTATCAAAAATGGACAGACTCAGCAGACAGGACATAGTTGAACTCAACAACATCATCAATCAACTGGATATAATGAACATTTATAGATTACTTGATCCAACAACAGTAGAATACACATTCTTCTCAAGCTCACATGGAACATTCACCAAGATAGTTACATTTTGGACCATAAAACCAATTCCTTGAAAGAAACAGTCTGCCAACACTCATAAATAGAAAACCTCAACAGGTCTGTATCTACTAAAGAAATTGAATTAAAAATTAATAACCTTGCAGAACAGAAAGCACTAGGCCCAGATGAATTAATTCACTAGTGAATTCTACCAAATGCTTAGGAAGAAAATATAACAGTTCTGTACAGTCTCTTTCAGAAGATAGAAGCAGAGGAAATACTTCTAATGCATTCTGTGAGGCCAGCATTACCCTAATACCAAAACCAGACAAAGACATTATAAGGAAAAAAATGTACAGACCTAAATCTCCCTTGAACATAGATACAAAGTTCTCAACAAAATATTAGCAAATTGAATCCAACAAAGTATAAAAGGAATGACATTTCATGGCCAAGTGGGGTTTATGTCAGTTATGAAAGGCTGGTTTAAGTTTTTGAAAAATCAATCAATGTAATCCATTACATTAACCAGGTTAAAGAAGAAAAATCACATGATCAATAGATGCAGAAAAGGATTTGATAAAAATCCAACACCCATTCATGGTAAAAACTCAGCAAACTAAAAGAGAGGGGAACTTTTTCAAGCTTATAAAGAATATTCAAGGGGGGACCAAAACACTTCAAAATTTATTTATAAAAAATTGTGTATTATTACATGGTTAAACTTCAGTCACCTTCAAAGTACTCTTCATTTGATGCAATATACCTATTGAGATCTTTTTCCACTGCCCAAAACAGCCTTTGAACTTGTTGATTTCGATGCCTTTTAGTGCTTCTGCTTTTTTTTGTTTGTTTGTTTCACCTTCTCCACATTGGCAAAAGATTTCCCTTTGAGGACTTTTTTCATCTCTAGGGAACAAAGAAAAGTGGCTTGGGGTGAGATCAAGTGAATGGGGGCGTAGGACACAGGGGTCAGCCATTTTTGGTCAAAAACTGCTGAGCAGTTGGTGCAGTTCGGGCAGGTGTGCTCATAAATCACCCATCATGAAATGGGCAAACACTTTGAAAGAGTTCAAGAAAAGAATGTACTGAAGTTGAATGCAGCCTCTCACAACACCACCAGCTAGTACACTGATACAGATGGGTTCCTAGAACACTCACCTAGCAAGGGAAACCTGTACTACAAGGGGCACCCCCTCCAGAAGATAATCCCATTTTGAGGGAGCCCATCCTCCTATACAAATATGTACAGTTAACATCATACTCAACAGTGAGAAACGAAGCTTTTTCACTAAGATCATAAATAAGGCAAGGATATTTACTATCACCACTGTGTTTTAATATCATACTGGAAGTCCTAGTTAATGCAGTAAGATAAGTAAAAGAAATAGAAGGTATACAGATTGGAAAGGGGAAAAATAAAACTCTTTGTTCACATGACATGATTGGCTATGTAGAAAATATGAAAGATTAAAAAGCCTTTCTGGAACTTACAAGCAATTATAGTAGGGTTATAGGAAAAGGTTATGATACCCAACATCAGTTGATTTCAGCAATGGACAAGTGGAATTCGAAATTAAAAACACAATACCACTTATAGTAACCCTTCAAAAAATGAAATATTTAGATATAAATCTAACAAAAATATGTGCAAGGTCTACATAAGAAAAACTAAAACTCTGAATAGACACATCTCCACAGAAGACATACAAATGCCCCATAGACATATGAAAAGATGCTCAGTGTCACTAATCCTCAGAGAAATGCAAATTAAAACCACAATGAGACCACAAATTAAAACCACACCCATCAGAATAGCTATCATCAATAAATCAACAAACAAGTGCTGGTGAGGATGTGGAGAAAGGGTAGCCCTTTTGCACAGCTGGTAGGAATGCAGATTGGAGCAGCCACCGTGGAAAACAGTATTTAATTTTGTTTTGTGAGATAATATGATAGTGTTCCAGTTACCATAGCTGTGTAACAAACCACCATATTATGTCTTAGTGACTTAAAACAATTATTTAAGCATGTCCATAGATTCTGTGATTCAGAAATTGGACAGAACATAATGAGGAGGGCTTGATTCCACTTCTTAATACCATTGAGTCTGAGAAGCTGGGAAGACTCTCATGCTTGGCATTGGGTCTTCATCTAGGGGCTGGAATCATTTGATGGTGTATTCACATTTATATCTGGTGGTTGATGCCGGGACCTCAGCTGGACTGTTTAGCCAGAATATCCACACTTGGTCTTTCCATGTGGTTTCTGTGTGGGCTTGTTTAGGCTTTTTAACAGCTTGGAGGTTGGGTTCTAAGAATGAGCCTTGGTAATCACTTTTGACAAACACTATTAAGACAGTCAGAGAGTTCTGCTCAGGTTCAAAAGGTGGGGACATAGGTTCCACCACTCAGTGGGAAGATGTGAGATAGGAATGTGGCCATGTTATGGGTTGAATTGTGTCCTTTCAAAAGGTATGTTGAAGCTTTAACCCCCAGGATCACTTAATGTGACCTTATTTGGAAATAGGGTTGTTGTAAATATAATCTGAGGAGAAGCCACAAACACCTGACCTGCAAATGCCATGTGACAAAGGAGGCAGAGAGAGGTGCTTCAAGTGCTGCAGCTACAAGCTAGGAAATGTTAAGCAATGCTGGCAAACCACTGAAAGTCCTGTGAAACTAATACAGGCCATCTTTGGAAAAGACAGTCTGCTGCAGATATGTTGTAAAAATCATTCTATACCTCCCTCTCCCCTGCCCTGTTTGCATCTGGTAATGATATCTACTTATGTTGCTCATCTGTACTTTTTTATAACCAGCAAAAACTTACCAGGAGGGGTTGTTTTAATAGCCGTTAGCCTAGTTTATATGTTAACATTTTTTGGTGAATGAATACAAAATATCAAAAATTACTAGTGTATAAAGCTGCAAAAGAAAATTGGAATAGGAGTTATAGTCATTGAAATGTGCTATTTAACAATCACAATCAAAAGTTATTAAGGGAGTATTAATTGAGTGCCTACTACTCACATAGCTTTGTTCTTAAATCATCAAGAAGATTCATGAAAAGTAAAGAGTAGTATCTTTGACCTATTATATTTTTTGGGGGTGACAATATGAATATATATGAAACAATCTTGTTATTTCTTAAGGAACTAAGAGGCAGTATATCTAAATGGTTAGTGATATAACAATACAAGGGTAATTTGACACACATACCATAGGTTGTTCAGGTTAAAGTAGGTGGATACCAAGATTCACGGATGCTCAAGTCCCTTATATAAAATGTGTGGAACAATGCATATAGTCTGCTGTTTGCACCAGAGGATTGAAAATACTGTTTTTGATCCTTGTTGAATTCTCTGATGCAAAACCCTGGAGATATAGAGGACTGACTGTATATATTTATTGAAAAAATCCACATTTAAATGGATGCTTGCAGTTCAAACGTGTTGTTCGAGGGTCAGTTGTATAAGGAATGAAGAAGTAAGTTTTAAAAAAAATTTAATTGTAAAATATAAGATTTACCATTTTCAAATTTTATTTTTGTGTTATTTTTTAAAGATTTTCAGTATTTTTAGAGAGGGGAAGGAAGGGAGAAAGAGAGAGATAGAGACATCAATGTGTGCTTGCCTCTCACACATCCCCAACCAAGGATCTGGTTTGCAACCCAGGCATGTGCCCTGTCTGGGAATCAAACCAGTGACCCTCTGGTTCACAAGCTGGCACTCAATCCACTGAGCCACACCAGCCAGGGCCATATTTATTTAGTTTTAGAGAGAGGAGAAGGGAAGGAGAAAGAGAGGGAGAGAAACATCATTGTGAGAGAAACATCAATCAGGTTGCCTCTCTCACACTCCGAAGTGGGGACCTGGCCTGCAACCCAGGTTTGTGCTCTGACTGGGAATCGAACCAGTGACTTTCCGATTCACAGGCCAACACTCAGTCCACTGAGCCACACCAGACAGGGCAGATTTACAATTTTCAAGTGTACGGTTCAGTGGCATTAAGTACGTGCACATTATTGCACAACTATTATCATCATCCATCTGCAAAGTACCCGTTAAACTCTCTATTTCCCACTCCCCTGGCAACCACCATTCTACTTTAGGTCTCCATGAATTTGGCTACTCTGGGTACGTCATATAAAAGGAATCACACAATATTTGTCATTCTTTGTTCAGTTTATTTCACTCAATCTGATGTCTTCAGGGTTCATTCATGTCATAGCATATGTCAGAAGTTCCATAATTCTGCTGTGCACTTCAGTGTGCAAATATTTCTTCGAAGCCCTGCTTTTAGTGATTTTGGGTATATACTCAGAAGTGGAATCACTGGGTCCTTTGGTAATTATGTTTAATTTTTTTGAGGAAGCATCATACTGTTTTACATAGCAGCTGCACCATTTTACATTCCTGCAAGCAATGCCAACACTTGTTATTTTCTGTTTCTGTTTTGTTTTTTTAATAATAGCCATCCTAATGTGTGTGAAGTGGTATTTCATTGTGACTTTGATTTGCATTTCCCTAATTAGTGATGTTGAGCATCTTTTTTGTATACTTATATTATTTATTGGCCATTTGTATATCTTTGGAGAAATGTCTGTTCAAGTCCTTTGCCCATTTTTTAAATTGGTTGTTCGAGTTATTTTTATTGTTGATTTTAGTTCTTTATGTATTTTGGATATACTCCCTTGACAGATACATGATTGGCAAGTACTTTCTTCCATTCTGTGGGTTGCCCCTTCACTCTGTTGTTAGTGTCCTTTGATGAGCAAAAGCTTTAATTCTGATGAAATTTCTCTTTTGTCTGTGCTTTTGGTGTAATATATATTTGAGGAATCATTGCCAAGTCATTGTCATAAAGCCTTTCCTGTGTTTTTTTCTAAGAGTTTTATAATTTTGGTTCTTTTAGGTCTTTGATCCATTTTGAATCGAGAGGTAAGTCTTTGAAAGGATCTTAACCTTGGATTTCTTATCTCTAAAATGAAAACATTATCTGTCCTACAGAATTTTGAGCATTAAGTGAGTTAATATTAAGTGATATGAAAAGCCTAAGAAAAAATACGCTAAATTGTTGAATCAGCCTTGATATAAAACAAGCTAATCCAACAATGATAAAAAAATATATAACCACAACAGCTTACTTATCTGAAGTGTGCCAGGTTTTTCTTTTTATCTGTCTGTCTGTCTATCTATCTATCTATCCATCTATCTTCACCCAAGGACATGCCTATTGATTTTAGGGAGAGGGGAAGGGAGGGAGGGAAGGAGAGAGAGAAAAAGAGAGAGAGAGAGAGAGAAACATTGGCGTGAGAGAGAAACATCAATTGGTTGCCCCATGCATACTCCCAACTGGGAACCTGGCCTGCAACCCAGGCATGTGCCCTAACTGGGAATTGAACTGGTGACTTTCTGGTTTATGGGACAATGAGCCAACCAACAGACAGTGTTTTTACTCTTTTTAATAAAATCAAATGAAATTAATATCTGTTTGAAGGCATTTTTGGAAAGAAAGGTTTGATGTACAGTAAAACCCTGACCAACATTCTGGAAACTTCAGCCTTCAGGAATCAGTTTGAATCGAGACGTCTCAAAAATAAAGGTCATAGTGGTGAATGGGAATACTGTGCAGTTCCTAATTCTTTGTCTCTCAGGTGCTCCTCGGTCTACTATAATCTGGCTTCTGCTTTTCTCCCATGGGGAAATGGACTCACTAAGTTCATTAGTGACCACATTCATTGCCAGGTTTTGGTCTTGCCCACTCATGATAGTAGTTAAGGAGAAAGAATCTCAAACCAGACTGTTTATGTTTGAGTCTTACTAGCTCTCTGACCTTGTATAAAGCTATATAACTTCTCTATGTCATCATTTCTTCACTTTTGAAATGGGGAAAACACTGACAGCTCCTTTAGACTATTTTAGATTTTGGATTGAAAATAGGAATCTTTAAAAGCAGGCCTTTGGGAGTTAAGAGTATCCTTGTAAGTTCTGATAACATAGAAAGTAATAAAAGAACCATGATTTTTTTTTTCTCATGGGAGATATTCAGATATTGCAGTAATATCTAAGGCTTTTACTAAACTTTATATTTATTTCATTATTAAGATTTTACTTGTTTAGAGAAGTTTTATGTTCACAGCAAAATTGAGTGGAAAGTACAGAGATTTCCCTGCCTGCCCCCCTTCCCATTTATCAGCATTCTCTGCTGGTGTGGTACATGTGTTAGGATTGATGAACCTTCATTGACTCATCATAATCACCCACGGTCCATAGTTTAGGTTACAGTTTACTCTTGGCGTTGTACATTCTGTGGGTTTGGACAAATATGTAGTGACAAGTATTCATTATTACAGTATCACAGAGAGTACTTTCACTGCTGTAAAAATCCTTTGTGCTCTGCCTGTTTGCTCCTCCCCTCTCCCCAGCTCTTGGTACCCACTGATCCTTTTTCGCTGTTTCCATAGTTTTGCTTTTTCCAGAATGTCATATAGTTGGAACCATACATTATGTAGCTTTTTCAGGTTGACTAAGTCCTTTTAAAATAGAGATAGAATTCACATACCATAGAACTCACTCTTTTAAAGTGTATGGTTTGGTGGCATTTGGTATATTCACAAAGTTGTATAACTATGACTACAGTCCAGTCCCAGAACATTTCCATCACTCCAAAAAGAAACCCACAACCCTTAGCAGTCATTCCCCTGTGCTCTGTCCCCCGGTCCCTCGAACCACTAATCTAATTTCTGTCTCTGGATTTGCCTATTCTGGACATGGAATTATACACTATGTGCTTTTTGTGTCTGATTACTAAGCCCTTTTAATAATGTTTTAACCTTTTCAAAGTATGTTAATGTTTAAAAATAATTTCATAACACCTCTGTGAGGTGGATAGGAACTTTGTGACATAATCGCATTGTGAGATTTATTATGTCTTCATGACCGCAGTTTACCATAGGAAGAAGGAAAAGAGGCTTAGAGACAGCAGAGTGGGCATTTGGAAAAGTAAAGGAAAAATGGGACATGATGATATGTAAAAAATAATTCAGTCCTGTGGGATTTCTAGTACCATGGGTATTAAACTTTATTCAAGTGCAACTGCAATTAAATGCTCCAGTTATATTTAAGAGTTTAAAATTTAAAGATGGGTTGTTGAGCCTTCTTCAATAGTTAAAGAATAAATCTTGTTTTAGCAAGGTTGAAAGGGTGCCAGGACTGCGCGCCTGGTCATTCTAACTCTAAATGGAAGCTGGTTGCTACATTATGCAGAAGGGGTATGATACGTTTATTTGTTTTAATAAATAATAAATTTAAGTGTATTAATAATAAAGAATTTGCCTTTGCTGCAATTATTTTGAGCAGAGGACTTTTATATAATGCAAATTGAAAGCACTATTCTTGAAAGTTATATGTATTTTTGAAATTAATGATAGTAAAAAGTAACATTTTTCTATAAATTTTACATAAGTCTTCTTAAATTATAGTGTACACTTGAAATACAAATTAGTGCCATCTTCACAATTGAATTTGTAGTTATAACTCTGTAGAAAAAATCAGTAGGGTAACAAATCACAGTAGGCTATCTTATTGTCTACCATGGCTCTGACCTTTTCCTGGCATAATGGTAGTTCTGGCTGAATTATTCCATGGTTCCTATCTGGTCTATTGCCTTGGTGAGGACTTCTTTTACCAGGAAGTCTAAATGATCTGCCCCAAGGTTCTTTTCCTTGGGTCTCATACTTATCTTGTCTTTATTGGGGATTCTTCCCTCTGTAGTAAGCATCCTCTCATGTCCTGTATAATATTATTTCTAAGGGAAGTAAGTTCTAAAAGGGGAAAGTTATTGAAAATAAAAAGAAATAAAGTTATCCCTAGGTTAATTAAACTCTTGCTCCTATTCAGCACTTGTAATTAAATCTTTGCCTTTGCAGTTCCAGCTTCACGTTGAATTGAATAACTATGACCTTAGAATCTCTTTTCTGTATTATCCTTTCCCTACATTGAATGGTCCTGCTGAGTTGACATGGTGGAAGTGGATAGAAAGAGAGAGTTCTGTGTGTACTGAGGTGAGGAAGCCTAGGGCAACCCGAGAGGACACTAGTATCTGCCAAGATAGTATGTATAGGATTTTTATCTATGTGTATACGTATTAGTGGGGTTTTACAAAATATTTTATTAATTTTTTAGGTAGAGGGGAAGGGAAGGAGAAAGAGGGAGCGAAACATTGATGTGGAGAGAAACATTGATCTGTTGCCTCTCAGATGCCCCAAACTGGGGACCTGGTCTGCAACCCAGGCATGTGCCCCAACCTGCGACCTTTCAGTACTCGTTGGTTTCTGCACTTGTCCCAAGTTCCAGAACAAAGTAACAATGAGTACCGAGGTACTACTGTGTTTTTAATACTTGTAACAAACAAAATTTTCATAAGACAATGTATCTTTCTATTAACATCTTCTGTTCTATTTTTTAAAAATGCTAGTATTACTTATGAAATAGGTTTTATCACTCCCTGATGGATTTTAACCTGTATTTAGGAAAACACTTTTAGTTTGTTCATGCTGTGGAACTGAAACATTCCAAAAACTGGAGGTTATTTTAGGATAATTATTCCTAAAACAGGTTTCACTTTTATCACCTCCAAGAGAATAACTTGATGGTGATTATCAGGTAAAAGCTAACAGGATTATCAAGTTCTTGAATACCAAGAACTAAATACAAATCAATTAAAATACATGTAACTTTTATTTTTATCCTTAGGTGGCGACAGACAAGGTTGCAGAAAAGCTGAGTTCTACTCTCTCATGGGTGAAGAACACAGTATCATACACTGTCAGTCAGATGGCAAGTCAGGTGGCAAGTCCATCTGCTTCATTACACACTACATCCTCGTCTACTACACTGTCAACGCCAGCCCTTTCACCCTCTTCCCCGTCACAGCTGAGCCCAGATGACTTAGAACTCCTGGCTAAACTGGAGGAACAAAACAGGTGAGTGAAGTTGTTTGGCTTTTCTCTCTTCAGTTATCATACAGCCACAGCCATTCACATATGTCTATATGTCATAATCAAAATTTTAAACATTTACACATATTTAGAATTTTATTTTCTGGTTTTTGGCTCATTGTTTATCACAGTTACTTAACATTATACATGTCTTTTTTTGAATAGTCTTAAAACTGAAGTCGGACTAAAATTTTCTTCTGGGTCAGATAGCTTTAGATATTTACTTTCTTAATATAGAATATTCCCTAAATTCTTCTGAATTTCAGAAAAAAAATTAAAGGCAAATGAAACCACGTTTTTTGTTTTAAACTCTCTTAAGTAATCCCCTTTGGTTAAATGGTAAAATAATTTAATCTGGGTGAATGTCAGATTTGTGTTTTAGAATGGGCAATCTCTTCATAAATTTACTCATAGAAGGCAAGAGTATCCTTCTCTGTTGATGGTTATGAAATAGTTGTTTACTCTGTTGGGAATGTGTGCTCTGGACTCTGCATCCTTTTACTTATTATCAAAAGCTGTTTAGGGCATCACTGAAAGAATTATTGGAAGAGCATCCTTTTGTGTTCAGTCAATGTATATACTGCCATTCACTTTAAGGCTAATAAGAAAGATAATTTCTAACAGCTTTTTTGATATGTAATTGACATAAAAAATACATATAGTTTTAATTATATATACTCCATGAAATTATCACCAGAATCAAGAAAATTAACATATTTCCACCTCCAAAATAAAGAAAATTAATATATCTATTATCCCCCTTCCCATCCTCAGGAAGCCATTGACCTGTTTTCAATCACTAGATTAGTTTGTATTTTCTAGAATTTTATAGAAGTGGAATCCTGTAGTATGTACTGTTCTTTAGTGGATTTTTTTCATTCAACAAAATTATTTTGAGATTCATCCATGTTGTAGCTTTTTTAAAAAATATATTTTATTGGTTATGCTATTACAGTTGTCCCATTTCTCCCCCATCATTCCCCTCTACCCTGCACACCCTCTCCCACCCACATTCCCCCCCTTTAGTTCATGTCCATGTGTCACAAGTTCTTTAGCTTCTGCATTTCCCCCACTATTCTTGCCCTCCCCCTATTTTCTACCCACCGTCTATGCTACTTATTTTCTGTACCTTTTCCCCCTCTTTCCTCCTCCCACTCCCCTGTTGCTAACCCTCCATATGATCTCCATTTCTGTGATTCTCTTCCTGTTCTAGTTGTTGGCTTAGTTTGCTTTTGTTTTAGATGTGGTTGTTAATAGCTGTGAGTTGGCTGTCTTTTCACCGTCATATTTTTATCTTCTTTTTCTTAGATAAGTCCCTTTAACATTTCATAGAATAAGGGCTTGGTGATGATGAACTCCTTGAACTTGACCTTATCTGAGAAGCACTTTCTCTGCCCTTCCATTCTAAATGACAGCTTTGCTGGATAGAGCAATTTTGGATGTAGGTCCCTGCCTTTCAAGACTTCAAATACTTCTCTTCAGCCCCTTCTTGCCTGTAAGGTCTCTTCTGAGAAATCAGCTGACAGTCTGATGGGAACTCCTTTGTAGGTGACTGTCCCCTTATCCCTTGCTGCTTCTAGAATTCTCTCCATTTTAATCTTGGCTAATGGAATTCTGATGTGCCTTGGTGTGTTCCTCCTTGGGTCCAACTTCTTTGGGACTCTCTGAGCTTCCTGGACTTCCTGGAAGTCTATTTCCTTTGCCAGATTGGGGAAGTTCTCCTTTATTATTTGTTCAAATAAGTTTTCCACTTGTTGCTCTTGTTCTTCCCCTTCTGGTACCCCTATAATTTGGATGTTGGGACATTTAAAGATGTCCCGGAGGTTCCTAAGCCTCTCCTCATTTTTTTGAATTCTTGTTTCTTCCTTGTTCTCTGTTTGGTTGTTTCTTTCTTCCTTCTGATCCACTCCATTGATTTAAGTCCCAGTTTTTCTCCAATCTCTATTAGTTCCCCATGCATCTTCCTTCATTTCACGTATTGTAGCCTGTGTTTTTTCATCTAATTTGTGAGCAAAATCAACCAGTTTTGTGAGCATCCTGATCACCAGGGCTTTGAACTGTGCATCTTACAGGTTGGCTATCTCTTGGTCGCTTAGAGGAATTGGCTCTGGGGCTTTCATTTGTTCTCTGGTTTGAGCCATTTTTGGTGTTTTTTGTTTGTTTGTTTGTTTGGTTTTGGTTTTGGTCTGGTCACGGCTGTTACGTAGAGAGGGGTGGAGCCTTAGGTGTTCCCCTGTGCGGGGCAGCCCAGTCACTGACTTGTGACGCTGTTTGAGGGGGCGGGGTCCGAGAGGGAACAATGACACCTGCTCCGCTCTCTCCTGGATTTCAGTCCCTTCCAACGCTTCCCCTTCACCTGGATTGTCTGTGCGCAGGAATGTGGGACCACCTGGTCAGCCAGCCGCCTTGTGCGGCCTCACTGGGTCTGCACAGTTGCCACCCCGTGCCCGGGGTCTGCCAGCTGCCACCTGTGGGCCCAGAGTCCGCTAGCTGCTGCTGCCTGCGTTCCCGGGTCCGCACCTCCACTTTTTCCTGCCGCAACTCTGCTCCTCTTACCGGTCTGGATGAATGGCTGTTGGACTTCCGTACAGTTCAATTTTCTACAAGTTCTGGTTGTTTTCTTGTTTCTAAATATTTGTTGTCCTTAATTTTGGTTGTGAGAGGAGACACCGTGTGTCCACCTAGATCTCCATCTTGGCCAGCAGTCCTGTAGCTTTTTATTGTTTAGTAGTATTCCATTGTGTGGGTGTATCACAGTTTATCTACTCATCTGTTGTTATGAAGTGCTGTAAACATTTGTGTGCAGATTGCTGTGGGTAGTATGGATGCTTTAATGATGTTAATTCTTCCAACCCGTGAACACGGTATTTGCTTCCCCTTATTTGTATCTCCTTCAATTTCTTTCATCAGTGTCTTACAGTTTCCCATACAGGTCTTTTACATCCTTGGTTAAATTTTATATATATATGTTTTAATCCTCACCTGAGGATATGGTTATTGATTTGAGAGCAAAAGATTGATGTGAGAGAGAAACATCCATTGCTTTTGCTGGATCTGGTTTGCTAATATTTTGTTGAAGATTTTAGCATCTATGTTCATTAGGGATGTTGTCTTATAATTTTCTTCCCCTGTAGTGTCTGTCTGGTTTTGGAATTAGGATAATGCTGGCCATGTTAAAAGAGCTTTGGAATCTTCCCTTCTCTTGAACCTTTTTGGAATAGTTTCAGAAGTATAGGTATTAGTTCTTTGAATGTTTGGTAAAATTCTCCTGTGAAGCCATCTGGTCCAGGGCTTTTGTTTGTTGGGAGTTTTTTGATTACTGCTTCAATTTCACTAGTTATAATCAGTCTATTCAGATTCTCTGATTCTTCCTAAACAAGTTTTGGAATATTGCACATTTATAGGAATTTATCCATTTCCTCTATATTGTCCAGTTGTTGGCAAATGGTTGTTCATAATATTTTCTTAAAATTCTTTGTATTTCTTTAGTGTCAGTTGTTACTTCTTCTCTTTGACTTCTGATTTTATTTATTTGGTTCCTTTCTTTTTCTTGATGAGTCTGGTTAAAGGATGTCAGTTGTTTATCTTTTTCAAAGAACCAGCTCTTGATTTGATTGATCTTCGGTATTGTTTTTTTAGTCTCTATTTTGTTTTTTTCTGTTCTGATCTTTATTATTTCCTTTCTTCTACTCACTTTGGACTTTGTTTTTTTCTAGTTTTCTAAAGTATAAAGTTACATTGTTAATTTGAGATATTTCTTGTTTCTTGGGGTAGGCCTGTAATGCTATGAATTTCTCTCTTAGTCCTGTTTTTGCTGTGGCCCTTAGGTTCTGAGTTACTGTGTTCCCATTTTCATTTATTTCAAGCTATCTTTTGATTTCCTCCTTGATCACATTGTTAATCCGTTCATTGTTTAGTAACATATTATTTAGCCTCCATGTCTTTGTATGTTTTTCAGTTTTTTTTTCCTGTGATTAATTTCTAGATTCAGTCAGAGAAGATGCTTGATATGATCAAGCTTCTTAAATTTATTGAGACTTATTTTGTGTTTTAACATGTGGTCTATCCTATAAAATGCTCCAAATGCACTTGAAAAGAATGCGTATTTTGCTGCTTTGGGCTGAAATACTCTGAAGATATCAAGTAAATCCATTTGGTCTAGTGTGTCATTTCAGGCTACTGTTTTCTTGTGGATTTTCTTTGTGGAATATATATCTGGTTATATCAGTGGGGTGTTAAAATCCCCTACTATGACTGTATTACTGTCAGTGTCTCCCTTTTTGTTCATCAAGATTTGCTTAACTTATTTAGGTGCTCCTGTGCTGGGTGCATATTTACAAAAGTTATATCTTCATGTTAGATTGCTCCCATTATCATTATGTCTTTTTTGTCTCTTATTCTAGCCTTTATTTTATTTTTATTTAAAAAAGTTTTTAGTTGAATTTATTGAGGTGACATTGGTTCACAAAACCATACATGTTTCAAGTGTACAACTCAGTAAAATATCATATGCACACTGCAAAGTTTTGTTTTAAAGTCTACTTGGTCAGAGATAAGTATTGCTACCTCAGCTTTTTTTTTTTCATTTCCATTTGTGTGAAATGTCTTTTTCCATGTCGTTACTTTTAGTTTGTGTGTATCTTTCATTCTGAGATGGGTTTCTTGTAGACAGCACATACAAAGTAAATGGGTCTTGCTTTTTAATCCATTCGGCTACACTTTGTCTTTTGATTGGAGCATTTATGCCATTTACATTTAAAATGATTATCGGTAGGTGTGAAGTTATTGCCATTTCCTTCTTTTAACTAGGCTCCTCTCTTCCTCCTCCCCTCCACTCCTCTCCCTTCCTTTCCTCCTTCTCCTCTTTCTTCTAGAAGACCCTTTAACATAGTTTGGTGGTAACAAACTCCTGTATCTGGAAATCTATTTCTCCTTCAAATTTTTAAATTATTTTTTATTTTATTTTTTTCATTGTATATTTTCCATTATAGTTTATACCCCCCAACAATCACCATGCTATTGTCCATGTCCATTGAGTACCTTTTCCTTAGAATTGCTGGGTAAAGTAGTCTTGGTTGTAGGCCCTTGCTTTTCATCACTTTGAATATTTCATGCCAGTCACTTCTTGCCTGAAATGTTTGTGTTGAGAAATCAGCTGACAGTCTTATGAGACTTCCCTTATAGGTAACTGTCTTTATCTTGCTACTTTTAAGATTCTATCTTTGCCTTTACCTTTTGCCCTTTTGTTATTATGTGTCTTGGTGTTACGGTTAATTTGTTTGGGACTCTGCACTTTCTGGGCTTGTGTGTCTTTTTCCCTCACCAGGTTAGGGAAGTTTTTAGCCATTATTTCTTCAAATAGGTTCTTGATCCCTTGCTCTCTCTTTCCTCCTTCAGGTACCCCCGTGATGTGGATGTTACTATGTTTTACGTTGTCCCAAAGTTCCCTTAAACTACCCTCATTTATTTAAAGTTCTTTTTTCTTTTTGTAGCTCTGATTAGGTGTTTTATGTTACCTTGTCTTCCAATCATTGATGAAGCAGAGGCTTCATCCAACCTTCTATTATTCCTTCTAGTGTATTCTTCTGTTTAGATATTTTAGTCTTAATTTCTGATTGGTTCTATTTTATGATTTCTGTGTCTTTTTCCATGCTTTTGTAGTTCTTACTAAGTCCTTGAGCATCCTTATAACTCTTTGGAACTCTGTCAAATCAAAGCAACGTATAGATTCGATGCAATTCCTGTCAGAGTACCAAAGGTGTATTTCATAGAACTAGAACAGATATTTCAAAAAAGTATATGAAACCACAAAAGAACCAGAATAGCCACAGCCATCTTGAGAAAGAACAAAGTTGGAGGAATCACACTACCTGATATCAAACTATACTACAAAGCCATAGTATTAAAACAGCATGGTACTGGTGTAAAAACATACGTAGGTCAATGGGACAGAATTGAGAGCCAAAAATAAACCCATGCCTTTATGGTCAATTAATATTTGACAAAGAAGGCAAGAACATATAATGGTGTAAAGACAGTCTATTCAATAAATGGTTTCAGGAAACTTGAACACATTTGCAAAAAAATGAAATTAGACCACCTTCTTACACCATACACAAGAATAAGTTCAAAATGGATTAAAGACTTAAATATAAGACTCAAAATGATAAAAATATTGGAAGAAAACACAGGCAGTAAAATCTCAGACATTGTTTATAGCGGTGTTTTTTCTGATACATCTTCTTAGGCATGGTAAACAAAGAAAAAAATAAACAAATGGACTACAGGAAACTAAAAAGTTTTTGCACAGCAAAGGAAACCATCAACAAAAATGAAGAGACAGCCCCCTGAATGGGAGAACATATTGAACATATCTGCCAATGATACATATGATAAGTAAGGGCTTAATATCCAAAATTTATGTAAAACTCAATACCAAAAAAAAAAAAAACCCAGACAATCCAATTTAAAAATGGGCAAAGGAACTGAATAGAAACTTCTCCAAAGAGGACTTATAGATGGCCCATACACATATGAAAAGATGCTTAATATCACTAATAACCAGAGAAATGCAAATTAAAACCACAATGAGATATCACCTCACAGCTGTCAGAATGGCTATCATTAGAAAATCAACAAACAACAAGTGCTGGCAAAGATGTGGAGAAAAGGGAACCCTAGTGCCCTATTGGTGGAAATTCAGACTGGTATGGCCACTGTGGAAAACAGTATGGAATTTCCTCAAAAAACTAGAAATAGATCTCTTTTGACCCAGTGACTCCACGGCTGGAAATATACCCTAAGAATCCCAAGTCACCAATTCGTAACAACTTATGCACCCCTATGTTCATAGCAGCACTATTTATAATAGCGAAGTACTGGAAACAGCCTAAGTGCCCATCAGTAAATGAGTGGATCAGAAAACTGTGGTACATTTTTATAATGGAATTCTATGCAGCAGAAAGAAAAAAAAAAAGGAACTCCTACCTTTTGCAACAGGATGGGTAGAACTGGAGAGCATTATGCAGGCAGTGAAAGACAAATACCATATGATCTCACCTATAAAAGGAGTCTAATGAACAAAATAAACTAATGAGCAAAATAGAGCCAGAGGCGTGGAAACAAGGAATAGGCTGACTGACCCCAAGGGAGCGGGAGGAGGACGATGGTGGAAAGAAGGGGGAAGGACTAGTCAGAGAGCATGTATGACCTTCAGACATGATGGATAACAGAGTGGGGACTGACTTTGGGGAGGGGTGGATGGAGGAGGGCAAAGGGGAAAAATTGGGACAACTATAATAGAATAACAATAAAAAATTTTTTTTTAAAAGAAAGTCTCTATCTTCCCCCCATCCTCCTCCTCTTTGCCCACCTCCTCTTCCCCTCTCCCCCCACCTTCAATTATTGAAACTCAGAAGCTATGGGAAGGATTCTTGTGTAGAGAATGGGTGAATGTAGTGACTTTTTTTGTTGTTGTTTTTTTTTTTGCCTTAGGAGAACAATACTAGTGGAAAAAACATCTCTCTGACTCAAGTAAAAAATGAAATGACAGGGAGCATTTGAGATCTTGCTTGCTGGCATATGTCATCAGTTTGACTCAAATTTTGAGATACAACTACTACTTGTAGCAGTGGAGTTTTTTTTTAGTTTTTTTCATTCTCCTCCCCAAATATAAATAAGTCTCTTGTTGTTTTACTTAACTCTCTTTAATTCAGAATGTAAAAAAGTCAGTATTTTAGAAAATTAAAATTTGAGAAAAATGAAAATATCAAATTCTATAAAAATACCGTTCTCTTCCTATAATTTTACTGCAGTTATCACTTTTGAAAAATAAGTGTATGTGGCAATCCAGAAAGATGTGGTTATATGGTTCAATACAATGTCAAAGTTCTGTTTGATGAAGGTTAATAATTCATAGCCATGCAGTTGAAATGGGAGTTAATATTTTGCATGTTTCTTTTTCAAAATACAAAAACAACGTGTTTTCAGCTTTGGCAGAGATGAATTTAAGAAGGTATGATTCAAGTGGAATAACAGTGGGTTTTAATTAAGGACATGAATGTTGCTGATTTAAATTTTGAGTAAGCCATTAATTGTGTGGTTTAAAAGTTTGGTGTTGCAACCATGTTTGTTTCCTTTTACCTTCTACTATTTTAATCAGATTTTGCCTTTTAGCAGATTTGGGGGCTAAGATATGAGGATAAGGAAATGGAAAGGCTCTTTTATATGAAAGTAAATATTCTATTTTTTTTATACGATGAACAGGAATGTTTGAAACTTTGATTTATATATCTTTGTACTTTTTATTTTTTGTTAAGGTTAACAGGAATGTTTGAATCTATAATTTATATATTTTTGTACTATTCGTTATGGTAGGCCACTAGCCATATGTGGCAAATGAGCACCTGAAATTTGACTGATCTTAACTGTGATGTGCTCTAAGAGTAAAATAATACACCAGATTTTGAAGAGTTGATTTAAAATAAAGACTGTCTCATTAATTAAAAAATTTTCATTACATGTTAAAATATTTTGACTATATTTGATAAAATATTAAAATTAATTGTACCTGCTTCTTTTTAAATATAGCTACTAGAACGTTTACAATTATGTAAGAGGTTTGCATTATGGTTCTGTTAGACAATACTGATCTAGGTAATCTTTAATCTTAACAAGTTTATAATTTTACCACCACAGTATTGGTACCTCAGTTTTCCTGAGGATACACTCTATTACATAGCTATGAACATAAGGAAGTAAAAAACAGATATTTTCAAGTCTCTGTGTTAAAAACTCATGTAATTTTAATCATAGGAGATGCCTTTAGATCTTCACTCGAACGCTTTATTTTTCTTTACTTTGAGGATTGTTTAAAATTTTTATGAATTGTCTGATTTCCTGAGGAATTGGATGACAAAACTAACTGAAAGAATTTATTTTACTACTCTTTCTGTTGCAACTAGCTTAGCTTCAGATCATCTTTTTTTAAATTAATAAGTACAAGAAGTTAAGTATGTCTGGAATTGTCTGTCTGGAATGTCTGTATAAAGTTGTCTCCAAACCATCAGTTTCTGATCAGAATATTTGGAAGAGGGGCTGTAAAGCACATTTTTTCACCTTCTCCAAGATCTCATCTTAAAGAAACAAAACCAAAAGAAAAAATGTAGTGCTTTAAGAAATGAGAGATCCCTGTCACTTATGTACCTCTCTTCTCAGTTGTCGCTGAATTTTTTCCAGTGCTAGTTCCTTGTGCTTTTTCTTAATTCTCCTTACTTTGTTTCTATTGCTCTGAGACACGACTTTATGCTTGGTGATGTTGATGTAAAAGACTGTGACTCCTTTCTGAGTCAAGCATATATTTTGGTGCCACTGATTTGCCTTTCTTTGAGCTAGCAAGTTGCTGTCTTTTCCCCAGCATATTCATATCCTGTGTCTTTGGTGTAATATTACAAGAGATGTTTGAACCCCATGTTTGAAAAGTTGTTCCCTCTACAGTAAGTGCTAGTATTTAGCTTTCCAAGTGTTTTTCTCATATAGTAGTTTTCTTCCTTAGCTTTCTTAGATTCTTTCTTAGCTCTTTATAAATTATCTTAGCAGTTTACACATTACCAAATGGGATGTTAATCTGTTACTGTTTATCCTTCTCTCTTAGTTCTGGTATCCATAGGAAAGCATTATGTTGAGTACAAGGAAGGATTTAGAAAGTTTACTATCAAGTCTTCATAAATAATTGCCAAATTTTTATTTGTAGGTTTTGCCTCTATTCTGAGCTTCAGACTCATCTTTTCATCTCCCATGCTTCTTATCTACATGTTTGTAAACACTTCAAGCCCCAAATACCTAAAAAGAGAACTCATTCTTGTTCCTCTTCCGCTTTGTGTTTTTCAGTCATAGTATTGTAGAGAGGCCTTTTCTTAGATGTTTATCAAATACGTGTTACCACAAGCTACTGTTTGTTTTCCTTGTATGCCCATCATGAAGTGCGCACTCTGTCATTTTCCTTATGTAGAGCATCCTCTTGGTGAGGAGAAGGTTCAATTCCCAGTAGCAAAGATATGGTAAAGGTAGTCTGTCTAAGACCCAAACTACTGTGTCTGGTGGTATATCCCCTTGTTATCAATTTAGTCTTTAATCTTATCCATCAGGGAACCAGAAATGCCTTCTCTCTGACAAGTCTTCTAAGCTTCTGGAAGCAGCCAGTCCTAGACTTTATCCTTGACACTGTTTGATGTCCACCCAATAATTGACTTCAGCACTCCCATCTCAGATAATGTGGGGCTGTACCCATTTTGAATGTTACCCTTATAGTTGGAACTACTCTAACAGAAACTTGGAGTTGCTTAGTTAGGAGCCTGAGGATTATATATTCCAGTTAGTAGACCAGCCTCTGATATTTTAGTCTGGCAGTATTCTGAGAGGATGAATAAATTTGGGTTTGCAAATTATTTGTAATAGTGGCAGATAAGAAATAGCCAGGAGGCCACATAAACTTATGGGTATGCCTTTGATCATATCATACAATATTCCTGCTGGGTCAGTATTTTTTCCTTTAATCGGATACATTTTTTGTATTGTAACGAAATTGCAATGGGGTAGGAGGTAAGTTTATTGTAATAAATCCATGCAAGTTAGTGAATGTATGTACTCTGGGAAGAGGAAAATAAGTAAGTCTTGAATAGATTTCTCAATAGCCTGTAGACCTGTGACTAATGCTGCATTACCGTTTTCCCAGTTGCCAGGCTCAAATTTTTGGAAACTGATATTTTCAGGCAGTGTGCACCTTCCCCTACCATATCAGAATATTTTAATTATCCTGAAACTAGGTGACAGTCTCTTTAGGAGTCTTCCTGAGTTGTTTCATTATAGCTTTTAGCAATAAGGAATAAAAATACATGATTCTAACTACATATTCTATAAACTACATAGAGTTTATAGAATGTGTATTCTTTTTAAAAAGATTTTATTTATTTATTTTAGAGAGAGGAGAAGGAAGGGAGAAAGTGAGCTAGAGAAACATCAATGTGTGGTTGCCTCTCATGCGCCCTCTACTGGGGAATCTGCCCTGCAACCCAGGCATGTGTTCTGACTGGGAATCGAACTGGTGACCCATTGGTTTATAGCAGGCGCTTAATCCAATAAGCAAAACAAGCCAGGGCTGAGCATCTTTTTTTTTGCGCTTGTTTTCATTCTTTTTTGGTATAAATATTTTATGGGGGAACATTTTCCTTTGGGTTTTTTTTTTTTTTTAGAATCTATAAATTTAATTTTTTAAATTTTTTTATTATTTTTAATCAGTATTTTTTAAATTGTTTATATTGTACAGTTTTCTGTCTTTTACCCCCCTCCCCCAAGGGCTGAGCATCTTTTATGTGCTTATTGCCACTTGTATATCTTCTTTGGAGAAATGTCTGTTCTGATTCTTTACCCATTTTTTTCCAATATATTTTATTGATTGTGCTATTATAGTTGTCCCATTTCTCTCCCATCATTCCCCTCCACCCTGCACACCCCTTCCCACCCACATTCCCCCCTTTAGTTCATGTCCATGTGTCATAAGTTCGTTATTTTCTACATTTCCCACACTATTCTTCCCCTCCCCCTGTCTATTTTCTACCCACCGTCTATGCTACTTATTCTCTGGACCTTTCTCCCTCTCTCCTCCTCCCACTCCCCTGTTGCTAACCCTCCATGTGATCTCCATTTCTGTGTTTCTGTTCCTATTCTAAGTGTTTGCTTAGTTTGTTTTTGTTTTACGTGTGGTTTGTTAATATCTGTAACTTTGCTTTCTTTTTTTCTGTCATATTTTTTGATCTTCTTTTTCTTAGATAAGTCCCTTTAACATTTCATATAATAAAGGCTTGGTGATGATGAACTCCTTTAACTTGACCTTATCTGAGAAGCACTTTCTCTGCCCTTCCATTCTAAATGACAGCTTCGCTGGATAGAGAAATCTTGGGTGTAGATCCTTGCCTTTCATGACTTGGAATACTTCTTTCCAGCCCCTTCTTGCCTATAAGGTCTCTTTTGAGAAATCAGCTGACAGTCTGATGGGAACTCCTTTGTAGGTGACTGTCCCCTTATCCCTTGCTGCTTCTAGAATTCTCTCCATTTTAATCTTGGCTAATGGAATTCTGATGTGCCTTGGTGTGTTCCTCCTTGGGTCCAACTTCTTTGGGACTCTCTGAGCTTCCTGGACTTCCTGGAAATCTTTCCTTTGCCAGATTGGGGAAGTTCTCCTTTATTATTTGTTCAGATAAGTTTTCCCCTTGTTGCTCTTCCTCTTCCCCTTCCGGTAACCCTATAATTTGGATGTTGGGACATTTAAAGATGTCCTGGAGGCTCCTAAGCCTCTCCTCATTTTTTTTTTTTTTTTAATTCTTGTTTCTTCCTTGTTTTCTGTTTGGTTATTAGTTTCTTCCTTCTGGTCCACACCATTGATTTGAGTTACAGTTTTCGTCCCATCACTATTGGTTCCCTGTGCATTTTCCTTCATTTCACTTATAGTAGCCTTTATTTGTTCATGTAATTTGCGAGCAAAATCAACCAATTCTGTGAGCATCCTGATCACCAGTGCTTTGAACTATGCATCTGATAGGTTGGCTATCTCCTCGTCACTTAGATGAATTGGCTCTGGGGTTTTGATCTGTTGTTCCGTTTGAGCCATTTTTGTTTATTTATTTTTTGGTCTGGTCGTGGCTGTTATGTAGTGAGGGGCGGAGCCTTCGGTGTTCCCCAGGGCAGGGCAGCCCAGTCGCTGGGTTGTGATGCTGTATGTGGGGACGGGGTCCGAGAGGAAACAATAGCGCTTGCTCCGCTATCTCTCAGATTCTAGTCCCTTCCCCTGCTTCCCCCAAGGAAATTGGGCCCTTCTGGTGCTGATTTCCATGTGGGTGGGCTTGTATACGTTCTGGGACCCTGTGGGTCTCTCTAACAAACTCTCCTGTGAGGCTGTGCATCTCTCCTGGCACCCCAACCCCCAACCTCCACAAATGTTTTCAATCGGTGTTTTTAGGTTTTATTTCCTGTTGCTGGGGCCCTGGGTTGCGAGGTCTGTCTTGCTCCCCGTTTTCACCTGGATTATCTGCGTGCGCATGTGGGACCGCCTGGTTAGCTAGCTGCCTTGCGCAGCCTCACTGGGTCTGCCCATTGCCACCTGGTGCCTGGGGTCCGCTAGCCACCTCCCGTGGCCCTGGGATCTGCCAGCCACTACCTGTGCACCCAGGTCCACCAACCTCCACTTTTTCTGCTGTGACTCCGCCCCTCTTACTGGTCTGGATGAATGGTTGTTGAACTTTTCCGTACAGTTCAATTTTCTATCAGTTCTAGATGTTTTCTTGTTTCTAAATCTTTGTTGTCCTTAATTTTGGTTGTGCGAGGAGGCACAGTATGTCCACCTATGCCTCCATCTTCTCTTTACCCATTTTTAAATTGGGTTGTCTTTTTATTGTTGAGTTGTAAGAGTTCTTTGTACATTCTAGATATAAGTCTTATGTGTTGTAAGATTTAAGGGTTTGGTCCCTGGTCGACATGCCTACGAGAGGCAACTGCTCAATGTTTCTCTCCTTTTCTTTCACCCTTCTTTACCCTCTCTGTAAAAATAAATAAGTAAAATATTTGAAAAAAAAAAGAGTTCTTCATATATTCTGGGTACTAGTCTTGGGGAGGGGTGTGTGTGTGTAAATAAAATAAAATATATTATTTTCAGTCTATGGCTTAACCTTTTTGTTTTCTTAATGGTATCTTTTGAAGGACAGAGCATTTTAAATTTGCAGTCCAATTTATCATAATTTTTTTCCTTTAATCCTCACCAAGGATATGTTTATTGATTTTAGAGAGAGAGAGGAAGGGGGAGAAAGAGAAACATTGATTTGAGAAAGAATATAGATCAGTTGCCTTCTGTACATGCCCTGACAAGGGATTGGACCCACCACCCAGCTACATACCCTGACTGGGAATCAAACCCAGAACCTTTTGGTGTATGTGAGGACGCTCCAACCAGCTGAGCTACCTAGTCAGGGCTGAAGTCCCATTTATTTTTTTAAACAATTTTTTCTTTTTTAGTTAGTGTTTGCTTTTCTCCCATTAACAAATTTTGTCTACTCAAAGTATGAAGACTTTCTTACTTTTTTCAAGGACTTTTATAGTTTTCATTTTTATATACAGTCCTGTTATCCATTTTTTAATCATCTTTGTATGTCATGTATGTTAAAGCAGGGGAGTATCTTTAAATAATGTGGTGTCTTGGAATATTTCATTTGTAAATATTTCTCACAATTTTATATATGTTTGTATGTTATTTCAATTACCTTTGAAGGTGAATTGCTTAACCTTTTTCTCTAACCCACCAGTGAATTTCACTTGGCATTTCTTGTTTATCCTGAAAGTTATACTTTGGTACTCTGAGACCTTTCTGACTCCCTAAAATCCTTCTCTTTAGGTACCTTTATGTTTATATGCCCATTCTATCTCAAAGTTAGGTTTAGCTTAGGAAATATCATTATATTCTTTTAAACTGAATGTCTCTATTGATGGTATTGATACAGTTTAATTATTTGACAAGCATTCATTAAATAATTAAGTGAAATGAAGACCTTAGGTTCAGGTTATTCTAGTAAAGTTTATTTCTGTATTCCATTTGGAATTCTTAGGGTTTAGAATCATATATAAAATTACTTATACTTAAATTATTGTTACCATGAAAATGTATTAAAGTATTTTAGGTATAAGGATAATAGTTTTTTATATTATTGTTATTGACTATGACATATCTTGAATTTGGAGGGTTTTTTTTTAAATGGAGGGTTTTCATTTTATTTCAATTTGGTCACTATTTTATTTACTTTATACTGAGGTAAGTGCTTTTAGGGATATAAAGATGAGTAAGGTATAAATCTGTCTTATCTGCTAAATAGTTTTTGACCCAAATGCTTTTTTCTTCTGTTTTAGTTTTTAATATATCATAAATTAGTATAGCATTTCTTGTACCTTAAGCACATCACTTTCTGAAAGACTTACTGGAAGTGAGTAGCAGCCATGATCAATACACAAATAGATGTTTTAGGACCCTTATTTTGAACGACATACAATTTACATCTTTTTTAAAAATATAGTTTATTGATTATGCTATTACAGTTGTCCCATTTTCCACCTTTCACTCCCCTCCACCCCCTCCCACCCACATTCCCCCCCTTTAGTTCATGTCCAGGTGTCATGCTTATAAGTTCTTTAGCTTCTACATTTCCCACACTATTCTTACCCTCCCCCTGTCTATTTTCTACCTACCATCTATGCTACTCATTCTCTGTACCTTTTCCCCCTCTTTTCTCCTCCCACGCCCCTGCTGCTAACCCTCCGTGTGATCTCCATTTCTGTGATTCTGTTCTTGTTCTAAATGTTTGCTTAGTTTGTTTTTGTTTTTGTTTTAGGTGTGGTTGTTAATAATTGTGTTTGATATCATTTTATTGTACATGATTTTTATCTTCATTTTGTGAGATGAGTTCCTTTAACATTTCATATAATAAAGGCTTGGTGATGATGAACTCCTTTAACTGACCTTATCTGAGAAACTTTATCTGCCCTTCCATTCTAAATGAAAGCTTTGCTGGATAGAGCAATCTTGGATGTAGGTCCTTGCCTTTCATTACTTGGAATACTTCTTTCCAGCCCCTTCTTGCCTGTCGGTTCTCTTTTGAGATATCAGCTGACAGTCTGATGGGCACTCCTTTGTAGGTGACTGTCCCCTTATCCCTTGCTGCTTCTAGGATTCTCTCCTTCATTTTAATCTTGGCTAATGTAATTCTGATGTGCCTTGGTGTGTTCCTCCTTGGGTCCAACTTCTTTGGGACTCCAAGCTTCCTGAACTTCCTGGAAGTTTATTTCCTTTGCCAGACTGGGGAAGTTCTCCTTTATTATTTGCTCAAATAACTTTTCCACTTGTTGTTCTTCCTCTTCTCCTTCTGTGTCCCTATAATTTGGATGTTGAATGTTTAAAGATGTCCTAGAGGTTCTTAAGCCTCTCCTCATTTTTTTGAATTCTTGTTTCTTCATTCTTTTCTGGTTGGATGTTTCTTTCTTCCTTCTGGTCCACACCATTGAGTTCCAGTTTCCTTCTCATCACTATTGGTTCCCTGTGGATTTTCTTGTATTTCACTTAGCATAGTCTTCATTTTTTCATCTAATTTGTGACCAAAATCAACCAATTCTGTGAGCATCCTGATCACCAGTGCTTTGAACTGTGCACCTGATAGGTTGGCTATCTCTTTGTCGCTTAGTTGTATTTTTTTTGAAAGAACAGCTTTAATCTGTTCTTTCATTTGGGCCATTTTTTTGTTTGTTTGTTTGTTTCAATGTGCCTGTTACATAGTGAGGGGTGGAGCCCTAGGTGTTCACCAAGGTGGGGCAACTCAGTCCCTGGGTTGTGATGCTGTATGTGGGGAAGGAGTCCAAGAGGGAACAATGGCACTTGCTGTGCTCTCTGCCTGCTTTCAGTCACTTCCCCCACTTCCCCCAAGCAAACTGGGCCCTTCTGGTGCCTATTCCTGGGTGGGTGGGTTTGTGTATGTTCTAGGATCCTGTGGGTCTCTCCAACAAACTCTCCTATGAGGCTGGGAGTCTCTCCCGCTGCCTCAACCCCACAGGTGTTTCCAGTTGGTGTTTTGAGGCTTTATTCTAGCACTGGGGCCCTGTGTTGGGTGGTTTGTCTCACTTCCCAGTTTTACCTGGTTTGTCTGTGTGCGAATGTGAGACTGCCAGGTCTGCCAGTCACCTTGTGTGCCACACCCCTCCACAATCCATTCCTCGCTGTGTCCGCCCCTTGTTGCCTTGCCTGCAGGTACTGCTTTTCCCTGAGCACTCTCTGCTCAGCTGCTTGACTCCACCCCTCCTACCGGTCTGGATGAATGTTTCGTCTTTAACTCCTTGGTTGTCAGACTTCCATACAGTTCACTTTTCTGTCAGTACTGATTGCTTTTTTGTTTCTAAATTATTGTCCTTATTTTGGTTGTGTGAGGAGGCACAGTGTGTCTACGTACACCTCCATCTTGGCCAGACAATTTACATCTTTATAATGATAGAGCCACATTTTCCAATCTTTTTTTAATAGTCTGTGTATATGTGAAAGAAATAATGGATTTGAATTTGTGATGAGTCGTGGAATGGATCTCTAAAATTATCTTACTCCATCTTTCTACAGATGAGGAAGAGATCTAAAACAGGGTTGCAAAATAAAAGGACAGCAGGAGAGGTCTTAGTTTAACAGTGCCAGCCCATCGATAAATTATAGCTGTTAGATGGAAGTGAGTTTTTGGGAGACTGCGTGGATTAAAGCTCCTACTCACTACACCCTGTTGTTTCTGTGCATGAATATGGGCCCAGTTTCGCCCTTTTTTTCCTCAAGAGAATCCAGAATTATAAGTAAATACAAATGTATATGTGTATAAAGAAATAAATGAAAACTTCCAATTTTAGTATTAGTATTGATTAGTTTTTTATACAAACACTGCACGGGCCAAACAAAACACTTTTTGTTTTAGGCAGATTAATTAGGCATGGGTGAAACAAAATATAAAAAGAGAAGATATTTGGTTAATTTGTGTGACTTTTCCTTACTTTTTTTAGCCCTGGACACATTGTAAACATAATAGGATCAGTTTTTCAGTAGAATTTGTTATACCTCTTCCAAGTGCAGTTTCTTTTCTCCTGAAGACTTCCCAGCCACTTTGCTCATCATATTCTTCCAATTTGAATTTTCAGTGTAGATAAAGGAAAATTATGATGGGACTAATGGGACTAAAATATTTAATATAATTTACTATTTCAGATTTTGAAATTACTATGCTTAGATAAAAAATACAGCAGTAATTTTATAGATTCCAGCCAAATATTATTGAAATTATGCGTATTTTAAAAGTGACTAAATTGCTGTAGTGAAGCCCTAAGTATTGTCATTACTTCATTTAGTATCACTGTGAGATTAGATCTTCAACAATTTTTAATTATGTTTTAGATTGTTAGAGACAGACAGTAAGTCCTTAAAGTCTGTAAATGGGTCAAGAAGAAACAGTGGATCATCTCTTGTATCAAGTTCATCAGCCTCCAGCAACCTCAGCCACCTTGAAGAAGATTCTTGGATACTTTGGGGAAGAATTGTTAATGAATGGGAAGATGTACGCAAAAAGAAGGAAAAGCAAGTTAAGGTATTCATATTCTTTGTTGAAGTTTTTCTTTTATCTGAAAGGGTATCAGGCATAAATTGATAGAGGATTAAAAATCAGTTTCAAGTACTTTCCAGCTACTGTAATAAAGAACTGTCCTTTTTATGTTTTCATTTATTTGTGTTCATAGTAGTTTTGATCTGTAGACATCAGTTGTTATAGAGGTCTCCTAACTGTAGAAATATATAGGTAAAAGTTATTTTAGAATTTAAATTCTATCATCTTACTGATTCAGAAATGAAGTTATGACATCCTGCCTCCTTGAATTATCAGTATTTCACTTTTTTCTTTTGCCTGATAACAGCCCCTTGTAAAATGATGACAGCTACCATTCACAGCTCTGCAGATTATCAGATCCTTAGTGCCTTTAGAGGTCATACTTTGAATGAGATTTCAAGAATTTATCCGTAACACTGTAGCCAGAACTGGATACATCAAGGGCCAAATCTTAGCCTTCGTTAAAAGATTTTCTAGTTTATATAAGTAGCATTGTGAATCATAATTTTGATAAAGTCTTCCATTCTACTCCAGCCCCTAATTAGACTTCTTTGGCTCTCAAGGTAGAACTTAATTCATTTTTTAAATTTTGCTTTTATTTTTAGGAACTTGTTCGTAAAGGGATACCCCACCATTTTAGAGCAATAGTTTGGCAACTTTTATGCAGTGCACAAAGCATGCCAATTAAGGATCAGTATTCGGAACTCCTGAAGATGACTTCGCCTTGTGAAAAATTGATCCGAAGGGACATTGCTAGAACTTACCCTGAACATAATTTTTTTAAGGAAAAAGATAGCCTTGGACAGGAGGTTTTATTTAATGTAATGAAGGTAAGTTTTATTTATTTACTTTTTAAATGAATTCTCAGAAGGTTGAAATTACACAGTTTCCACAATGAAGCATGAACTCTCACCTCAATAATCAGTTGCTTTGGCAGTAAATTTGCCTTTAGCATAGTTTTTGCTTTAATTCTGATGCTATATTACTATTTAGTTTAGAAAGCTTATTAAAAAATGTATTACATTGCTTAGTATTAGTTGGCTAAAATCAAATAACCTAGTAATTACTATATATTGAAAGATCATTATGAAAATGAATACTTTACTTTCTGTGAGTTTCACAATCTGGGAGCAGATTTTTCTACTTTCTATGGTGAGTGTTGTTAAGAGCTCTTAGCCCTTGAAAGTGTGTACCACTGTAATTTTTCCTTCAATATTGCTTTGCCCCTTCCATAGTTTCTTACCCTTCTAGCTAACTCTGTGAAATAATTGATTTCTCATTAAATAATTTCAATTTTGCGAGTGCTTTCTTTATATTAACCTACTCTGGTTTTATTTTTATCAGATATACAGTTTAATGACTTTTAAGCTCTCTTTCCTGAGTACAGATTTATTTATTTATTTCCCTTAAGAGCTGTTAGTTTCTAATTGGGAAATTGTCAAAACAAAATTTTATGTAATAAATCTTTTGCTTTTTAAATATTTATAGGATAACATCTACAATAAGCAATAACTTTTCTAAAAAGTACATGGTCTTTAATTTACTTGTTTCACTATCTGTATGTTTTTAGAGAAGGAAAGTATAATGTATCATGTTAAAGCATTTTGAAAAACATTTTTTACTTTTTAGGCATATTCTTTAGTGGATCGTGAAGTTGGTTACTGTCAAGGAAGTGCTTTTATAGTTGGGTTGTTGCTTATGCAGGTAAGTTAGTACAAGTGTTAAATGTTCAATTAAGTTCTCTATTAAAGTTGGATTGGAAAATTAAAGAGCATCTTGTTTTTATTAAGTATAAGTTGCTAGTGAGTATTTTTCTCTAGGCACAATTTAATTAGGAATATTTAGTTTGCACTCTAAAAGATGACTAAAAGTGTTGCAAATACCATACAATTATATCCTGCCATTAAATGAAACTTCAACTTTTTGATGTTTACATTTGGACCGCAAGATTTACTCAAGCCTGTATCTACTTTTAAATCTTAACTTACATGTCAATATTTAAGGAGGAATAATCTTTTTTCAGCCAAGGAAGACATGATTAAAGAGTTGGTATGAAGTCTTTGGAAATTATGCCAGAATTTTGTATGTCATGTAGCTGAGGGCTTGCTATAGGCTCTAAAATGTGGTACTCAGTTACTCCAGGGTTATAATATATATTTCCATTGGCACTGACTTATTTTGGAGTGGGTTTGGGCGGGATGTTTGCAGAAGTCAGTCAGCTTTGAAAGAAAATGTCATAGAGTGTTATCTCTTCAGAGTTGTTAAAAAAATTTTTTTTAAAAAGTCCATCATACTCTATACTCAGTCTCAGATTAAAATATGGTCAAGAAAGAAACCTTATAAATAATTTGATTTGAATTATGTAGGCTGGTTTTTTCCAGCTTAGTTCTACGCTGAGTTCTATGAACTTGGGCTAGATTATTTAACCTCTCTCTGGCCTTACCTGGGTAATATTGTCTACTTTCAGATTGTGAGAGCTGTATGAGATAATATGTGTGAAAGCCCAGCATGGTGTTTGGCACATAGTCGATAGGCAATAAAAGTTGAGTGACTTCCCAAGATCACATACCATGGTAGATAAAAGCAGAGGAGGGATCAGAAACTTTGTTTCCTGATGCTTTGCTTCAAGTAGCCAGCAGTTCTACCTGAGTATCAAAACCCTGTATTTAGGAGTGTACATATTTGTCTTCCGAGTATCAAAAATCCGATGACAGAGACCCTGGTTTATAATACAAATGACTGGTTTTTACTTTGTTTTGTTAATAGAAGAACTGCTGCCAGAAGTTGTTATTGCTAAAGGCTATAAAAATGGGTACAGGTGCAGGGAGAATGGTAGATGTGGTGGTATGAGAATGGGGTAATTGTCTTTTAAGTGCTTCTATTAAAAAATTGAAATAGCAAACAAGGTCATTAGCTTAGAGGTGAATGGAAGTTTGAGGACAGAGAAGGAAGTTTGAAATGGTCTTGAAAGAGAGTGATTGAATTGGGGAAATAAAATATGCCAGACATCATTAAAGATCCACTTAGATTAGGATTCCTTAATTCAAAATGAGGCCAGTCAGCATGGTTAAGTGTTTTTATTTTACTCAGCCATGTGCTGCTGCCTAAATGTAGTATAGAGTTGAATTTATCCAAAAGTGGAATTTTGTAGTTGAAATGATAACCGAGAGGAAAAACACAAAGCAATTGTGTATTTAAGTGAGTGAATACATATAACAGCAAAGTGAGCACAGGGGAGAGTTGGGAACAGTGTTAAGATAGTGTTGTATAAATGAAGGAGAGGACTGCAAGGTCAGATCATTGTAAATACTTTATATTGATCTTCATTGTATCCCTGTGAAATAAGTGCTATTATTTTACCCATTTGATAGATGGTGAAACTGAGCAGCAGAGAGGTTAAATAATTTGCTGAAGGTCATATAGTGGGATTTGAACCTTAAGTGGTGTGGCCATCGTGCCTGAGTGAGTAACTAACTGCGAAGATCATTGGAGCAAAGGAAGTCAAAGATGTGCTAAGTCAGGGAATTTTAATCTGCATGAAAATAAGTGGGTTTGTGGGGATAACCCAGAGGTTTGTGGATGCTGCAAAAGAGAACAGTAATAAGTAATGTCTACTGGTATGTGTTTTAGAGAGGATGGGGAATTAGTGCTGTGGAATTGGCAATGAGGTTGAAGAAGGGATATACACTTCTCTGTTCCCTGGCTTCTTCCAGTGCTGTGAGAGAGAAAACACCTCAGAGGAGAGCCAGGTTTCGTGTGGAACTGTTCTTAGGGGAAAGCCAGGTTTCAGTTAGAGGAAGAAGATGAAAGAACATTTGATCAAGGGATTGAGGATATAGTCAGGATATTTTTGTTGGTGGCAGATTCTGAGTTCCAGAAAGTACTGTGGAAAAGACTTTGGGAAGGTTGGAAGAAGGTTTAGAGTAGGGGAAGAGTAGAATCACAGAGGATGAGATTCTGGGATGTTGGATTCCTCTCAGTGACTGACTTAAATCAGTGGGGCTGCAGGGCTCAATAGGATTAATAAGGATGGTTTCCAAGGCAGAATTGTGGCTGTGTGTATTGGGAGAAAGGAAGGAAGGAAATACAGGTTTTGCCAAGAGGTACTCTTGGCTCCTGTCATGGTCGTGTCAAGGCCAGGAAAATGTGTTATTAGAAGCAGTCTTCAGTTCTTCTCTAGAAGAACGCCTAGAGATCCTTTGAGGTTTTCTATTTTGAAACACACTGGTGTAATGTGAGTGAATGAGTATTAGAATTTTTTTTTTTTTTTTTTTGAGAAAGATGATTTAATAATTTATTTTATTTTTTGTTTTTTTTCTTTTTTTTAATTTAATATATTTTATTGATTATGCTATTACAGTTGTCCCTTTTCTCCCCCATCATTCCCCTCCACCCTGCACACCCCCTCCCACCCACAGTCCCCCGCTTTAGTTCATGTCCATGTGTCATAAGTTCTTTAGCTTCTACATTTCCCACACTATTCTTGCCCTCCCCCTATCTATTTTCTACCCACCATCTACGCTACTTATTCTCTGTACCTTTTCCCCCTCTCTCCTCTTCCCAGTCCCGTGTTGCTAACCCTCCATGTGATCTCCATTTCTGTGGTTCTCTTCCTGTTCTAGTTGTTGGCTTAGTTTGCTTTTGTTTTAGATGTGGTTTTTAATAGCTGTGAGTTTGCTGTCTTTTCACTGTCATATTTTTTATCTTCTTTTTCTTAGGTAAGTCCCTTTAACACTTCATAGAATAAGGGCTTGGTGATGATGAACTCCTTGAACTTGACCTTATCTGAGAAGCACTTTATCTGTCCTTCCATTCTAAATGACAGCTTTGCTGGATAGAGCAATTTTGGATGTAGGTCCCTGCCTTTCAAGACTTCAAATACTTCTCTTCAGCCCCTTCTTGCCTGTAAGGTCTCTTCTGAGAAATCAGCTGACAGTCTGATGGGAACTCCTTTGTAGGTGACTGTCCCCTTATCCCTTGCTACTTCTAGAATTCTCTCCTTCATTTTAATCTTGGCTAATGTAATTCTGATGTGCCTTGGTGTGTTCCTCCTTGGGTCCAACTTCTTTGGGACTCTCTGAGCTTCCTGGACTTCCTGGAAGTCTATTTCCTTTGCCAGATTGGGGAAGTTCTCCTTTATTATTTGTTCAAATAAGTTTTCCACTTGTTGCTCCTCTTCTTCCCCTCTGGTACCCCTATAATTCGGATGTTGGGACGTTTAAAGATGTCCTGGAGGTTCCTAGGCCTCTCCTCATTTTTTTGAATTCTTGTTTCTTCCTTGTTTTCTGTTTGGTTATTAGTTTCTTTCTTCTGGTCCACTCCATTGATTTGAGTCCCAGTTTTCCTTCCATCTCTATTGGTTCCCCATGAGTCTTTCTTCATTTCACGTATTGTAGCCTGCATTTTTTCATCTAATTTGTGAGCAAAATCAACCAATTGTGTGAGCATCCTGATCACCAGGGCTTTGAACTGTGCATTTGATAGTTTGGCTATCTCTTGGTCGCTTAGAGGAATTGGCTCTGGGGCTCTGATTTGTTCTCCGGTTGGAGCCATTTTTGGTGTTTTTTGTTGTTGTTGTTTTGTTTTGGTTTTGGTCTGGTCACGGCTGTTACGTATGAGGGGCGGAGCCTTAGGTATTTCCCAGGGCGGGGCAGCCCAGTCGCTGAGTTGTGAGGCTGTACGGGGAGGCGGGGTCCGAGAGGGAACAATGGCGCCTGCCTCACTCTCTCTTGGATTCCAGTTCCTTCCGCCGCTTCCCCTTCACCTGGATTATCTATGTGCGCAGGAATGTGGGACCACCTGGTCAGCCAGCCGCCTTGTGCGGCCTCACTGGGTCTGCACAGTTGCCACCCCGTGCCCCGGCTCTGACAGCTGCCTGCACACTTGGGAACTGCCAGCCACTGCTGCCTGTGTTCCCGGGTCCGCACCTCCACTTTTTCCTGCCGCTACTCTGCCCCTCTTATCGGTCTGGATGAATGGTTGTTGGACTTCCGTACAGTTCAATTTTCCATTAGCTCTGGTTGTTTTCTTGTTTCTAAATATTTGTTGTCCTTAATTTTGGTTGTGAGAGGAGGCACAGTGTGTCCACCTATGCCTCCATCTTGGCTGGAAGTCTGATTTAATAATTCAGATAAATGCTATTTGCTTAAGCATTATGAATACCTGTGTAGCTCTTTACAGAGCTTTTACATCCATTATCTTATTTAATATAATTTTTCAATTAGTTACATGTTAAATGTGAAGTTGTTACCAATTACAGATTCTTTGAAAACTTTACAAGTTCTTGTAACACTTACACCATATGGCTTCTGCTCAGAACGTTCAAAAGGCTTCCTTCCCATCTCACTTGTGGGAAAAGTCGAACTCCTTACAGTGGCCTCCAGAGCACTGTGTAGTTTAGCTCCCTGTTATTGCTCCTGCGTAACGTAACTACCACTTGTAATATTGCTCCTAGTTTAGTAGTCCTCTGTTTGCTGTTCCTTGAGCATGCCAATCTTGATTCCATTTCAAGGCCTTTGTATTATTCTCCCAGAACGATTTCCTCAGTTGTTTCCTTACTTTCTTCAGTATTTTGCTCAAATGTTATCAAGGGACTTTCCCTGACCTACCTACAGAAATAGCATTTCCTCAACATTCTCTGTTTCCCTACTTTGTTTTATTTTCATAGCATTCATCACCACCTGACATATATTAATTGATTTCTTTTCATGTATTGTGTGCCTCCTCCCACTAGAAAGTACAGACTCCTTGAAGGTAGAGATTTGTGTTTATTTTGTTCACAGTATGTACCTAGAGAGAGAGAAGTATCTGGCTCTAAGTGAATATTTGTTGGTTGAATTAATGAATTAGGTAAGACAGACAACTAGTCTCAGAGATCGTTAGATTTGTTTAACTTTTTATTCGCTGTGATACAATGGGAGATTAAAACCTGATTTCTAGTTTGCTGCTCTTAACATTGTATCACATGGCCACTCAAAACAGTGTTTATAGTTGGATGGGTACTTAGTTTAAATATACTTTAGTTATTTGTATAACACAGAACATTAACCTACGTTGCTTTTTTCCTCCTAATGTAGATGCCAGAAGAAGAAGCTTTCTGTGTATTTGTTAAATTAATGCAAGATTATAGACTTCGTGAACTTTTTAAACCAAGTATGGCAGAATTGGGCCTTTGTATGTACCAGTTTGAATGCATGATACAGGTAAAAGTATAGTGCTTTTTAAAAGAAGGCATATTGCCTTTGTTTGTGGCATCCTGGTTTGAGTGACAGCTAAGCAAATTTAATGTTAAAAGCATTACAGCAATTGAAAAAAATTAGTGTTTTGATCACATGATCATTTGTTGGTTGATGAACACACAATTTAGACCTATTTTCCATTTAGGCACTATCTGCAGGTATCTGCATTATCACAGTCTGGAACTTGACTGCAATTTTTGTATTCAAACCTTAAGCACATAGGCTAAATGTATCATAACCCCATTGCCTAAATGCATGAGTTTTCTTCTTATGCCCTGTTATACCCTAATGTTGTTAAGTAGACTATGCTCTTACAGGAGCCCATGACATTATGATGTCAGTTCATTTCCTTTGAGATTGCCTCTTCTGTCTCTTTCCCCTGCCTTCCCCTTTTTATCTTATGTTTTGGTTTTACTAGCTGGTAATTTTTTTTTATCCTTACCAGAGGACATGCTTATTATTGATTTTAGAGAGAGGGGAAGGGAGGGAGAGAAACATTGATGTGAGAGAGAAATATCAATTGGATGGCTTTTTAAGCACCCTGACTGAGAGCCGAACTCACAGCTTAGGCATGTGCCCTTACTGGGAATCAAACCTGCTACCTTTTGGTTTACAGGAGGACACTCTAACCAACTGAATCACACCAACCAGGGCACTACTGCTAATCTTTTTTTTTTTTTTTTTTTTTTTGAGATTTTATTTATTTACTTTTAGAGAAAAGGGAAGGGAAAGACAGAAACATCAGTGTATGGTTGCCTCTCTCATGCCCCCCAACTGGGGAATCTTGCCCGCAACCCAGGCATGTATACTGACTGGGAATTGAACTGGTGACCTTTTGGTGTACAGGCTGGCACTCAATCCACTGAGCCACACCAGTCAGGGCCAGTAATCTTTTTTAAAAAAATAATGTTTCCATTCTTTTATGCTGCAAGTTTAAGACTCAGTCTAGTGACTGCATGAGGGTGAAGAGAAGAGGAATCAAAATTAAGTGAAAAATACTTTTGAAATATTTTACCTTTCTGGATTTAATTTTTGTATTTTACATATAAAAATAAGTTTACTATATTGTCCTTTAAAATAGTAGCATGACCTCAGACAAGGGTTTGATCTCCAAAATATATAAAGAACTCATAACTCCACTCCAGGAAGACAAAAAACCTAATTTAAAAAATGGGCAAAAGACTTGAACAGACACTTCTCCAAAGAGGACATACCAAGGGCCCAGAGACATATGAAAAGATGCTCAGCATCACTACCCATCAGGGACATGCAAAGTAAAACCACAATGAATACCACCTCACACTGGTCAGAATGGCCATCGTAAACAAATCAATGAACAAGTGTTGGAGAGGATGTAGAGGAAAGGGAATCCTAGTGCACTGTTGGTGGGAATGCAGACTGGTGCAGCCACTGTGGAAAACACTATGGAATTACCTCAGAAAACTAAAAATGGAACTGCCTTTTGACCCAGCAATTCCACCGCTGGGATTATACCCTAAGAGCCCTGAAACACCAATCCAAAAGAGCCTATGCACCCCAGTGTTCATAGCAGCACAATTTATAATAGCCAAGTGTTGGAAGCAACCTTAGGTGCCCATCAGTAAATGAATGGATCAAAAAACTATGGTACATTTATACAATGGAATTCTGTGCAGCAGAGAAAAAGAAGGAGCTCCTACCCTTTGCGACAGCATGGATGGAACGGGAGAGCATTATGCTAAGCCAAATAAGCCAGGCGGGGAGGGACAAATACCATATGATCTCACCTTTAACTGAAACCTAATCAACAAAAGAAAAAAGCAAACAAAATATAACCAGAGACATGGAAAATAAGAACAATCTGACAGTAACCAGGGGGAGGTGGGAGGGCATAATGGGGGGAAGGGTTTTCAGGAACTACTATATAGGACACATGGACAACACCAAGGGGAGGGTGGAAGCAAGGGAGGGAGGTGGGATTGGCTCGGGTGGGGAGAAAAAGCAGACAACTGTAACTGAACAACAATAAAGTAGTTAAAAAAAATAAAATAATAGCATAAATACCCTCATTTACTTACATGTAAATTAGATAAGCAGAATTTAAGAATACAGGTTAATGATTGAGCTGGCATGAGAGCCATTTTTATGAGACTCCTTTTCTTTGGCAGCCTTACCCACAGGAATTTTTTAAATTCCCTATCTTTTCTATGTGTGGTGGGAGGAAGGGATATGCAGAATGTTCTTACATTGTAAAGACAAAGTAGGTCTTGAGATGATCCTTAAATTCTTTTTTTTTTTTTTTAATTAGTAAGCTTATTTTTATCAGCCCTTAAATGCTCTTGGTTTCAGTTAATGTGTGATTTATATTTTGAATTGCTAGAGTGGCTGAAGCATCCGTATTTTGGGTGAAAGGCAGGACGATAAGGTGACCAATGGTAGATAGCCCCTGAAAGTATTTCAGAATAACATTTCTTTCCTTTTTAAAAAAAGTTTGAAATATTATAGTTTATAGAAAATAACAGATACACATCTACCCACCAAAAAGGTTAGACAAATATAAAAATTTTACTTACTTGCTTTAATTTTTCTTTTTGTTAATAAATGTTATAGAAACAGCCAAAGCCCTAATTCCATATTCTTTTCCCTTTCTTCCCTTCCCAGGTAGTAACCACCACTGTCCCATATTATTTTCTGTATCTTAACTTTTCCATATGATACCCGATCTTTTCTTGTTGGGTATAGGCTAATCTAGTGTACATACAATGATCTAGTTTAAAATAATCAATTTTACTGTGTTTTGACTAATTCTTTTCTTCTCTTTAGGAACATCTTCCAGAGCTCTTTATACATTTTCAGTCTCAGAGTTTTCACACCTCAATGTATGCATCATCCTGGTTTCTGACTATCTTTCTTACAACTTTTCCACTACCAATTGCAACGAGGATATTTGATATCTTTATGTCTGAGGTAAGCTAATGGACAGACTGAGCAAGGAATCATTGAGTTAATTATAGTCGGGCTGTGAGAACAGTTAAAGGAGATCCATGTGTCCCATGCTAAACTGTTTACATGGATGACCTCATTTAAACCTGTAACAACCCTGTCAGGTACTGTTGATGTCCCCATTTGATAGATGATGAAAGCAAAACTTAGAGAAATATTAAGTACCTAGCTTGTCTGTGGACAAACACATAAGTCAGTATAGTAATCAGGATTCAGATCTAGGCAGTCAAAGTCTGGAGCCTGCACTCTGAAACCTCGGTATCACCTCCTAATTGATTTAGTGAGAATCAGTGAGAGAGAAAATTTGCCTTACAGTTAATATGTTGCAGCGCATCTGGTATCCAAAGACAGAAGTAATGAATCTAATTAAGTTTCTTCTGTTCTAGGAACACATTCTAGGTAGTCTGTTTAATTGTCATGGGCATGTAGTAGAGATCGTTTGTCTTCTGTATTTTGGATGGGAAGGTAGGAAGGTAAGAATAGGTGATCAGTTGTAGGTAGCACTTGAAAGTATTACTGTTATTGATTACATCTTAATCAAACCCAATATTAATTGTTATTAATTACATCTTGTAAAGATGAATTTGTATTATCTAGCTAAATTAGTTTAGTGTGGAGCCAGCAAACTGTGATTTGTGTACTGGTTTATATGCCAAATCTGTCCTTCCACCTGTTTTTGTAAATAAATTTATCCTGAAACAAAGCCATGCCGATTTGTTGATGTGTCGTCTCTGTCTGCTTTTGGGCCGCAATGGCAGAGTTGAGTATTGTGACAGTGACCGTGTGGCCCACAAAATCTGAAATATTTACTATTCAGCTCTATGGAAAATGTTTGCTAAGCTCTAGCTTAGATCCCTAAATGTTTACCTTATTATACTTTTGAATAATTAGTTTTTGTTGTTGGAAGAGTAAGACAAATTTGGCTTTATACACTTTGTTTCTTCAGGGTTTAGAAATAGTATTTCGAGTGGGATTAGCACTTCTTCAAATGAATCAGGCAGAACTGATGCAACTGGACATGGAAGGGATGTTGCAGGTAAGTCAGTTCTGATTTCTTGAATGCCTTTAGATTTTGCTATTAATTAGTTGATAATAATTAATAGTAAAGGCATTACATAGCTCTTACGTTTTTCTCTTATTGTTTCTTAGCACTTTCAGAAGGTCATCCCACATCAGTTTGATGGAGGTCCAGACAAATTAATCCAGGCAGCTTACCAAGTCAAGTATAACTCAAAAAAAATGAAAAAGTAAGTATTTTATACCTTGGTTTTTAGTTATAGGGATTTACTGAAGCATCTAAGAAATTAAATAGAAGTGGCAAAACATTCTACTGATAAATGTAGTTTTCCTCCTCATTTTATACAACTGTAGTGTTTTATTTGGTAGTAATGGTTTTACAGTAACGAATTTAATATTGGAATTTTACATTGCTCTTAATGGCAGTGCCTGGGGCCATTGTGGATCACTGTTAAACCCCTCTTTCCTGCGCATGTTGTCCCTTGCTCTTCCTCTTGGTAGCATGTCCTCTCCTTTCCCATGACCCCCTTCCTTCCCCCAGGTGATACCTTTGCCTTTCCCTCTCCTAAGCTCCAAGGGCCCTTCTTTTGCTTCTGTTAACTTGTTTTCTGAGCCTACACAGCCCAGCTGCCTCACTTTACTGCCTCTGAACTTTCTAAATAAATTTTGTCTTATAATTTGAAACAAAGAAAAAATTCCCTCTCCTCATTTCACATGGATTAGAATTAGAAACCCAGTAAGTATATACATGTGAGTATGCTATCATTTTAAAAACCACTTTTATGGTATCATCTAATTCACTGACATTCTTTTCCTCTCAGTTGACCCTAGAGTGTCACTTAATAAGAGGTTCCCAACTTTCCTGCCCCTGTCCAGGGACACTGCTGGAATTGCTGCCTGAGTTCCACCTCCTGTCTCCTCCCCCACCTCCCCCTGACCCCTGGTCCGTGGAAACATTTTCTTTCACAAAACTGGTCCTTGGTGCCAAGAAGGTTGAGGACCATTAAGTTAATTCAAGATTAGCACAACCAGGAAGAAAGGCATGAAGTATGAATTATGAACTTATATTTTTATTTATTGTATATTACTTACTTAAACAAATCTTAGCTTGGAGTCATAGTTAGCATTCTTTACACTAGTTTCTATAGTTACAAAATGGTTTAAAATGATAGTGGTACTATAAGATGACAGTTCTCAGTATCTTTGCTGCTGCAACATGAAATTACAGTAACACGTAGGACATACTTCTGTAGATCTTCCTACTTCAGAAAGTATCTTAGAATGTGAGTTGAGAATTATGTTATTAAAATTAGTTGCAAAAGCAAGTCAATTTATGAGCTTCACTGGTGAATTTACCAAACATTTCAAGAACTACTATGAGTTCTCAAAGTTTTACAAAAAGTGGAAGAGGAGAGAATACTTCCTAACTTATTCTATGAGACTGGCCAGCATGACCCAGGTACCAAAGCTAGGTAAAGACAGTACAGGAAAACTAAAAGATCAGTACACCTTCTAAACACTGATGCAAAAATACTCTACAAAATACTGGCAAACCAAATTCAGCAGCATGTTAAAAGGCTATACACCACAACCAAATAGAATTTATTTCATTCCTGGAATGCAAGGATAGTTCAACATATGGAAATTGATCAGCACAGTACACTGCATTAACTATGTGAAGGAGAAAAAAAACCACATGATCATCTCAATTGATGCAGCACAAGTATTTGACAAAATTCTGTACCCTTTCATAATAAAAAAAGACACTAAACAAAGTAGGATTATGATGCAGCTATCTCAACCTAATAAAATCCATATATGAAAAAAAACACAGCTAATATCACACTGAATGGTAAAAGACTGACAGTTTTTCCTCTAAGATTAGGAACAAGGCAAGGATGCTCCATGTTGCCACTTCCGTTCAAAATAGTACTGGAAGTTCTAGCCAGGTTAGTTAGGCAAGGAAAAGAAATAAAGGCATCCAAATTAGAAAGTAAAATTATGTTCTATTTTTTAAAGATTCGGTTACTTATTTATAAAGATGTTATTTATTTTTAGAGAGGGGGAAGGGAGGGAGGAAGAGAGGGAGAGTGATATCAATACATGGAGAGATACATCGATCAGTTGCCTCTCACATGCCCCCAACTGTGGGCCTGGCCTACAACCCAGCCATGTGCCCTGACTGGGAATCAAACTGGCAACCCTTCAGTTCTCAGGTCAGCAATCACTCCACCTAGCCACACCAGCCAGGGCCACAATCAAAAGACATAGGGTGGCTGAATGGATAAGAAAACAAGACCCTTATATATGTTATCTACAAGAGACTCACTTCAGATTGAATACGTACACACTGAAAATAAAAAGATGGAAAAAGATATTTCACGAAAATGGAAACAGACCAAAAAAAGCTGTATTAGCAATATGTATGCCAGACAAAAGAGATTTTAAGGCAAAGCCTATAACAAGAGACAAAGAAGGACCCAGCAATTCCACTTCTGGGTATTTATCTGAGGAAATGCAGGACACTGGTTTGGGGAGATGTGTTCATCCATATGTATTGCAGTGTTTGCAATAGCCAAAATATGGAGGCAGCTTTGGTGTCCATAGATAGGTGAATGGATGGAGAAGAGGTGGTGCATATATACAATGGAATATTACTCAACCATGAAGAAGAATGAAATATTTGCCATCTGTGATTTCATGGATGGACTTAGAGGGTATTATGGTGAGCGAGGTTAGTCAGATAAAAAAAGAGAAAAACCATGTAATTTCTCTTAAATGTGGAATCTGAAAGACAGGATGGGTGAACAGATAGAATAGGCAAACTCATAGATGCAGAGAACATTTTGATGGTTTCCAGGTAAGAGGGGTTTGGGGGATGAGTGAAAAAAAGGAGGGAATTAGAAGGTACAAATTGTTAGTTACAGAATACTCATGGGAATGTAGGATATAGCATAAGGAATATAGTCAGTAATGTAATAACTATGTATGGTATCAGATGGGTACTAGATTTATCAGGGTGATCTCCTCATAAGTTATATAAATGTCTAATATATTTATACCTGAAACTACTATAATATATCAACAGTAATTGAAAAATAAAAAGTTACTTTGAAAAATAACATCAAAGTTGGAGGACTCCTACTTACTTCAAAACTTACTACAAAACTACAGTAATCAGAACATTGTGGTAGTAGAATAATGATAGATATATAGACAAATGGAGTGGAACAGATAGCCCAGAAATAAGCCCTCTCATATATGGTCATGCATATATTCACATGCAAAAGAATGACATTGGGCCTTTATCTAACACCATATGCAAAATTTAAGTCAAAATGGATGAAAGATCTAAATGTAGGAATTTGAACTGTAAAATTCTTAGTTGAAAACATAGGGCAAAGGCTTCATTATGTTGGATTTGACAATGATTTCTTGGGTATGACACCAAAGGCATAGGCAACAAAAGAAAAAATAGGCAAATTGGATTTCATGAATTTTTAAAATTTTGTGCAACCGAAGACACTTTCAAGAGTAAAAAGCCAACTCAGAGAATGGAAGAAAATATTTACAAATCATATTATCTGATTAAAGATTAATGTCTAGAATATATAGAGAACTCCTAAAACTCAACAACAAAAAACAAACAGTAGATTTAAAAAATGGGCAAAGGGCTTGAATAGACATTTCTCCACAGAAGATATACAAATGATCAAAGAAATAAGTACATAAAAAGATGCTCAACATCAGTGATCATTGTGAAAATGTAAATTAAAGCCCTCCCTGGTGTAGTTCAGTGGATTGAGCACGGGCTGTGAACCAAAGGGTCACAGGTTCGATTCCCAGTCAGGGCACATGCCTGGGTTGTGGGACAGGTCCCCAGTGGGGACCACGCAAGAGGCAACGACACATTGATGTTTCTCTCTCTCTCCTCCTCTCTAAAAATAAATAAATAAAATCTTTAAAAAATGTAAAGAAAAAAGCGTTTAAAGTATTTAAAAAATGTAAATTAAAACTACATTGAGCTACACCCCCACACCTATACGATGGCTTCTATTACAAAAATAGGAAATAACAAGTGTCACTGAGGATATGGAAAAATATGAACCCTTGTGCACTGCTGCTGGGAATGAAATATGGTAAAGCTGCTCTGGAAACATGGCAGTTCCTCAAAAATTAACAGTAGCATTACCATATAATCCAGTGATTCCACTTCTGAGTATATACTCCAAAAAATGAAATAAAGTTTTGAAAAGATATTTGGTACACCCATATTCACAGCAGCAGCATTCATATTAGCTAAAACATGGAAGCAACTAAGTGTCCATTGCTGGATAAATGGATAGGCAAAATGTGGTGTATAAATACAATGAAATTCATTGCATTTACAACAAATGCAAGACAATTCAGCCTTAAATAGGAAGGAAATTCTGACATAGGTATAATGTGGATGAACCTTGTGGACATTATGCTGGAAGTGATATGGCAGTACAACAGGACAAATTCTATGTGATTCCACTTACATGAGCTACTTAATGTTATAATCATAGAGACAGCATAATATGGTCGTTGTCAGGAAAGGAGAGAATGGGGTGTTACTATATCACAGGTAGAGGTTCAGTTTTGTAAGATGAAAAGTGGTATGGAAATGCTGGTGGTGATGGCTGTACACCATTATGAATGTACTTAATACTATTGAACTGTACAGTAAAAAATAAGATGATAAATTTTATGTTTTACGTATTTACCCCAATAAAAGTTACTGTGAGCTAAATGAGATTTTATGTATATAGTGAATAATAGGTTTTTATTTTTGAGGGAGAATTTAAGTTTTAAAAACAGTCTAAGTATATGGGTCCTGGTCTTGTTAATATTTGGAATCATTAAACTTGATATTAACATTTTTGGCCAAGAGCAAGATATAAAAATACCTTGTTGGGACTAATTTTTGTATATCCTATAAATTTTTAAAAAATAATTTTATACTTGGAGTTGCAAAAATAGTACATCTCATTTGTCATTTCTTTTTTTAAATATATTTTATTGATAATGCTATTACAGTTGTCCCCAAAAGCTAGCTGAGAGCTGAGCAAGCGACATTGCTCCTTCTCGGTCCCCTCCCCCACATGCAGCACTGTATGTTCATCATTTCTTATTTCCCTGCAGTCAGTGACCGTGCTTCAGGCTTTTCTTGTCTTTCGTAATGGTACTTCTGAAACAAGATGATTAGTTATTTTGTAGAATGTCTTTAAATTTGGGTGTGTTTGATGATTTCTGTTGATTACATTGAGAATCTGCATTCCTGGAAAGGATACTGCTGAAGCAAGGTGCTGTTTTCAGTGCATCCTATGTTACGTGATTACTGGTGATGTTATCCTTGGTCACTTGGCCAGACGTCGTCTGCTAGGATTCTGTGTCATAAATTTACTATTTTTCCCTTTGCAGTTGCTAAATGTTTGGGAAGAGGTACTTTGATACTATGGCTAAACTTTTATTCACTAATTGTAGAGTCCATTGATTTTTCTTGCCCTTGGCAGTTATTGTGAATTTCTTATGGTGATTTTTATTTTAATTACTTATTTATTGATGAGAGAGAGAGAAACATTGATTTCTTGTTTCACTGATTTATGCATTCATTGGTTGCTTCTTGTATTTTCCCAAACCCTCAACCTTGGTGTATCGGGATGATGCTCTAACCAACTGAGCTACCCAGACATTCTACATGTCTTTTTATATTTGCGCCTTATTTCCTCTATGTTTATTAATTGGAATTCTGTTAGGAATAGCTGTCTCTTTAGCCCCATTATAAATGTTAGTAAATTTTAGTACACTCACGTGTCACGTAATGATGTTTTTGGTCAACAATGGACAGAATGTATATGAGGGTGGTCCTATGAGATTATGATGTGGCTGAAAAATTCCAATCACATAGTGATGTTGTAGCCAGGGTAACGTCATAGTGCAGTGTATCTTCCATGTGTTTGTGTAAATAAACCTACTGCGTCGCCAGTCTTATAAAAGTAGAGCACATACAGTTATGTACAGTACATGATAATTGATAATGATAATAAGTGACTGTTACTGGTTCTTATATTTGCTTTATTATTTTAATTACTTTAGAATGTATGCTTATTACTAATTTTTTTAAAAAAGCTTGCCGTAAAACAGCATGCCATGTCACACCTCATACGCCTCTGCAGCAGCCTCAAACATCTTTTGTTTACTGCTTCTCTTGATTGCATCATTTTCTCTTATGCTTGCCTTAATCTTGTGTTTGTCCTTCATGGCTATAAGCTGCTGCCTTTTTTTTTTTTTTTTTTTCTGAGAGTACATTTATTAAAGTTGGGTACAGTGAAACAGAGGAAGAGCTTAGGGTAGCAAAAGTAAGGGGAGAGAGCTGTGGCAGTGCTCTGCTTTAGCTCCCTAGAAATGTTGTAGGAAAGATACGGCTGCTTTTAGCTCACTGGAAAGTCAGAGAAAAAGGGGGCCTTGGAGGCAGGTTCAAGGGATAAGCCCAGGATGAGCTGCTGCTGCCTGTTGTTCCCCTGGTTGCAAGTCTCATTTGGCCCCTTAGAGTTTAGGAGAAAGAAATTTAGTTCATATCCTAGCCCTGGCTGGTGTGGCTCAGTGGATTAAGTTCCAGCTTGAGAACCAGAGTCACCTCATTGATTCCCAGTCTAGGGCACATGCCCGGGTTGCAGGCCAGATCCCAGGTTGGGGGTGTGTGAGAGGCAACCACACATTGATGTTTCTCTCCCTCTCTTTTTCCCTCCCTTCTCCTCTCTAAAAACAAACAAATAAAATCTTAAAAAAAAAAATTTCTTGCCCTAGAAAAGGAATGGGTGTGTTCCAGAGACAGCCTGCATGGCTCCTGAGCTTTTGCACAGTGACAGAATTGCCTAATGTGTCAGTGCATTTCTCAGAGTGTATCTCTGTTGTTAAGCTTTTTCTTTTTCTTTTTTTTTTTTTTTAACGCTACAGATGTATTTTAATTTGAGGGGGATAGGATGGGTAGTTCTTTTGTCAGGTTAGGGCTGGATAGAATCTGTAAAATTAGGTGTCTGTTTGGTGCCTTATATATTTTACTTTCTAAAGCAGCAATTTATTTGTTAAAGTATATCTTACTGATTATGCTATTACAGTTCTCCCTTTTCCCCCTCCCCTTTATTCCCCTCTGCCCTGCACCCCACCTCCCATCAGCATTCCCCCACCTTAGTTCATGGCCATGGGTCTTACATATAAGTTCTTTGGCTTCTCCATTTCCTATACTATTCTTAACATCCCCCGTCTATTTTGTACCTACCATTTATGCTTCTTATTCCCTGTAACTTTCCTCCATTCTCCCCTCTCCCCCTCCCTGCTGATAACCCTCTATATGGTCTCCATTTCTGTGATTCTGTTCCTGTTCTAGTTGTTTGCTTAGTTTGTTTTTGTTTTAGGTTCACTTGTTGATAGTTATGAGTTTGTTGTCATTTTACTGTTCATATTTTTTATTATCTTTTTCTTAGGTAAGTCCCTTTAACATTTCATAGAATAAGGGCTTGGTGGTGATGAACTCCTTGGACTTGACCTTATCTGGGAAGCACTTTATCTGTCCTTGCATTCTAAATGATAGCTCTGCTGGATAGAGTATTCTTGGTCCTTGCCTTTCATGATTTTGAATACTTCTTTCCATCCCCTTCTTGCATGCAATGTTTTGTTTGAGAAGTCAGTATGGTACATGCTTCCTTTGGGTCCAGTTTCTTTGGGACTCTCTGAGCTTCGTGGGCTTCCTGGAAGTCTATTTTCTTGACCAAATTGGGGAAGTTCTCCTTCATTATGTTTTCAAATAAGTTTTCAGTTTCTTGCTCTTCCTCTTGTCCTTCTGTCACCTCTATGATTTGGATGTTGGAACATTTAAAGTTGTCCCAGAGTTCCTAAGCCTCTCCTCATTTTTCTGAATTCTTGTTTCTTCATTCTGTTCTGGTTGAATGTTTATTTCTTCATTCTCTAAATCATTGATTTGAGTCCCAGTTTCTTTCCCTTCACTGTTGGTTCCTGGTATATTTTGCTTTATTTCACTTTGCATAGCCGTCACCTTTTCCTCCATTTTGCAACCATACTCAACAATTTCTGTGAGCATCCTGATTACCAGTGTTTTGAACTCTGCATCTGATAGGTTGGCTATATCTTCATTGCTTAGTTCTGTTTTTGGAGTTTTGATCTGTTCTTTCACTTGGGCCATATTTTTTTGTCTCCACATACCTGTTACATTGTAAAGGGTGGAGCCTGGCCAGGGTGGGGCCACCTACTTTGCTGCGTTGTGGCACTGTATGTGGGGGAGAGGTCAGAGAAGGAACAATGCCACTTGCTTGGTTCTTGCCCTGTTTTCCTTCACTTCCTCTGCTACCCACAAGCAAATTGGGCTCTTCTGGTGCTGATTCCCAGGTGGGTAGTTTTGTGTAAGTTATAGGACCCTGTGGGTCTCTCCAAGGAACTCGCCTGTGAGGCTGGGAATTTCTCCTACTGCCACCCCTATAGGTTTTTATAGCCAGAGTTTTTGAGACTTTCTTTTCCCATGGTGGACCCCTGGGTCACATGGTCTGTCTTGCTCCCCAGTTGTTGTTCTTAGTTTCTCTGCATGAAAATGTGGGACTGCTTGGTTTGCCAGCTGCTGCCTTGCCCAGTCTGGTCTGCCCGCTGCTGCCTTGCTATGTGTCTTCTCCTTCCCATCTGCCCATCTGATGAATGTTTCTTCTTTAACTCCTTGGTGGTCAGACTTCCATACAGTTCAGTTTTCTGACTGTTCTGCCCAAGCATGTGTCCTGACAGAGAATTAAACTAGCAACCTTTTCATTTGCAGGCAGGTGCTCAGTCCACAGAGCCACACTGGCAAGGGTGCTGCAAGAATGTTTTTTAAATTTTATTTGTTTTTAGAGAGGGGGAAGAGAAGGAGAAAGAGAAGGAGAGGAACATCAATGCGTGGTTGCCTCTCACATGCCCCTTACTGGGGATGTGGCCCACAACTCAGGCCTGTGCCCTGACTGGGAATTGAACTCACCACCCTTTGGTTCACAGGCCAACACTCAATCCAGCGAGCCACACCAACCAGGGCCTGCCACAAGAATTTTAAAAATGTGTAACACCTGACTATTTAGTCAGGGGTACTGACCTCTTTTCCCTTGGATTATCAAATGAAAAAATGACAGCTGCCAGCACACCAGTAGCCATGTTGTATGAATGCTTGGTCTTGAACCATGAATATATAGGTCATATAATAGAGGTGCATCTTATTGGTCATGTTGCATAATAAGGTAGCATCTGATGGGTTAAGTTTTGGTGGTAGGAATCCTTATATATAAGTATAGGCAACTGATTTTTTAAAAAGTCACATTGGAGCAAAAAGTGTAGGTATTACTATTATTATTCTTTTGTAAGTCAATCAAAATTATAACTATTTTTGTCAGATCAGCAAAAAATATATATTTTGGTGCATCACAGAATTTTAGTAATTAATTTATGTGTGTCATTAGATCTCAAAATCTCTGTTCTAAAGTTTACTTTTGTTATATGTAAAGTAGTTTTTTGGTAATAATTCCTGTAACTATTTGAATGATTTTTCTTATATCAAATATCTCAAGTTACAAGTTCGGGTAACTTAATGAAATTGTATTTTGTGTTAAAATATAGTTTTAAGTTTTATAATTTTATAACTACTTTTAAATGAAAACACACCTGTATTTTTTTTTCTTCTTAGGCTTGAAAAGGAATACACTACAATAAAAACTAAAGAGATGGAAGAGCAAGTTGAAATTAAAGTAAGCATTTCAGGACTTAAAAGTGCTGAATATAAATTGATTGAAGCTAGTTATTTGGCAGTTGATATTATGTTATGGTGATATATTTGTTACCTATTTACAGCACATTTAGCAATGATGTTTGTACTTATTTAAGGATAAATTTACTTGCCCTCCCACTAATTATAGGTAAAAATAGATATTTCAAAAACCAGAAATGTGACTGGAGTGGTTTTCATTCTAATATAAAAGAGCAGCTCTTCTCTTTTTCTAGATATGTTGGTGGATCATCAGGAGAAAATACTTCTGTGGGGAAGATAATTATTCCATTTAAGCATATTTTTAAATGTTGTGGAAAAGATAATGTATAGCATCCCAAGACTAATGCAATATAGTCTGAGGTAGACCAAATAGAGCAAATCATTGCACTAGAACTTATTATGGCTGCTTTAGAGATGCAGTAAGCTTTGGCTAATTCAGTTATTTCATCACTAAGCAAAGGTTATACTTTTGAACTACTCTCCAGAGAAACAGGTTTTCAGTTTAAAGGACATTCAAATTCCTATACCTTAAAATTCTTATTTGTATCCCCTGTAAGGCCAGAAATTCTTGAGTTGAGGATCTTTGGCATTGTTTGAGCTGTAGTTAAGGAAAGTTGTATTGGCTTTTATGTGGATATTTTAGGGTGGGAATGATGAGCTAGGACCATGAGTTAGTGAAGGAACTGAGGGACTGGCTAATCCAATTTCTTATATGTTAATCTGCCCCCCTCAAAAAAGAAACAAAACAATATTTTTTGAATGACTCTACTTTTTTTAACTGTTTGTGTGTCTGTCTGATCTCCCCTGTTTTTCTGTGTGACCTGTCATTAACTCTGTCTCCTTCTCTAGATGTTTAATTTCTAGATGTTTAATTTCTAGATGTTTAATTTTCATTTTGTCCTCCATTTCTATCATTGGAAATAGATACTTCTACATTTTTCAGATAGAGAGAGAGAGAGAGAGGAAAGAAAGAAAAGGAAGGAAGGAAGGAAGGATGGATGGAAGGAAGGAAGGAAAAAGAAAGAAAAGACCCCTGTGGATATTTTTCCCTCCTTTTTTAAATTCTGTCACCCAACTGCTGCTCTACCATTTGCTTTTCTTTTAGGTACCATGAGTAAGGGTAACATTAAATCATACCCTCTACTTCAACCTACTGAAAATAAAAAGTACGTCATCCTGATGAGTGGGGAGAGAGTATGGGTTATCGCATACCAGGAGTATTCGGAACTGCAAATCAAGAATCTGAGGATGGGGAAGCCATCCCGTTCATTTCACCATGCTATGTAATTGGAAAAACAAAACAAAACAAAACCAAAAAAAAACTCAGGTCTATGAACAATTCTTGCTTTCAAAGAAGTTTTTTTTTTTAATAAAATTAAATCACATGAATATAGGAATAACAAAAAGCCTTTTTGAAGAGGCCTGTAGCAGATTTTAGCTTATATTTGCAGCTTTTTTTCAAAAAAAATTTTTTGGTGGGGAAAAGTTTTAGTTCAGTTAACTCACAAAATATTTTTGCTTGCCAGCTGAATGTGTCTTAGTCAAGAAACAGATGGCATGGTTATTTATGGGGAAAAAAGAGAGTTAAAAATATTAGTGGAACATATCAGGTAAATAAAGTATGCTGATCTCAAAGGTAGTCTGTTCCTTTTATAGTATCTGGTTTGCCCATAGCTCTTTTTTACTCTTGTACCATATCCATCTCTCTTTTTTTTAACTCCTCCTGCTTCCTTCCCCACCCTGCCACAGACAAAAGACAAAGCCACACAATTTTTGTGCTACTGTACTTTTTTTCACTTTAATTTTGGATGTGTCTGGGTTTTTACTTGGACCTCACAACTCAATCTCAGTCATATTCAGATGACCACCTTGTTTATGGGATCGATTATGATTGAATGATTGCCTTACTTAAAATTAATTAATGTGTTTTTTGAGCCTTTCTCTAAAATGGGATATGCTACTTTCTTACTTACTGTCTTTCCTTCCCATCAAGGTCCTTTTTATGAGGGAATGAGTTTTGTTAACTAATATTTTCTTGCCTTGATTCTCCTCAAAAACCTTCAGGGACATACGAAGTCTTGTATTATTCCATATACAAGCACATAGCATGATCATTAAATTATTTGATGTTTTGATACAGCAGTAAAAAAAAATCAGCCTTTGATATTATACAGTATGTTTAAAGTTTCTACTGTTTTTACTCTAATTAAATTTCTAAGGCCTTTGGGTTGTTGACCTTTTTATTTTAAGAATTATATCTGTTGGTCATCTCCCTGATCAAGATGTGACTTTTAAGTATTTTCTACCACTTCTCTGAAAGTGCTATACAGGAAAATTTTTATAATAATGCTTTCATATGGAGAATCTTACATTTTACTGTGTGAAATTAGTTAATAGAAACATCTTTATCAGTATCTTCTTCCAACCTATTGTTCCACTTGAGGGTGAGGAGGTACAAAATATTAAAATTCCAGCTTATATTAGTGCAACCCACAAATCTTTTAAAAAGAGTAATCTTTGTCTCCCATTTTATTAAGACAAATATGTGAAGTGATAATCTGATATCTATATTTAAATTTATACTATGGGGCATAGAGCCCTGCAAATGGGAGGTATTAGAAATTCTTACTTACTTTTATTCAGAAATTAATTTTTTATATTTCAAAAATTAGGAAATATTCCAGATATGTTGGAAAACAGAGAATAATATAAAAACACTTGTATATCCATTGCCCGGCATAGAAAAAAAGAAATCATGACAAATACCTCAATCATTCAGTAATTATTTTTAGCAATGTGAGGTATTAGTATTGACGATCACATTTATTCAACACTTACTATATGAAGGGTCATCTGCACACATCACCTACATTTATTCCTAGAATGGTAAAGTTTCTTATCCCCATCTTTTCATGAAAAAACTAATTGTCAGAGAGTTCAAATAATATGCTAGGGGTCACATTGCTAGAAAATGGGAAAGTCAAGAATTTAAACTCTGTTTTATTTTAAGACTCATAAATGTTCTTCAGTGTATATACACAGTACTGCTTTCTAAGAGAAAGTTTAATGTATTGGTAATATAAGCAGTATTTGGATGCTCATTTTACTGTGTCATTATGAACATTTCATTAAAAAACTGATGGCTGAATAATAATATCTAATGGGGGTGCAGTTGCATATTTGTTTAATGCCATTCATTTAACAGATATTTATAGTGTCTACTTATATGTCCAAATGCTGTTCTAGAGACTTGAGATGTGTTTATGAAACAAACCAGTTCCTGCCCTCATGGAGTTACAGTGTGGTAAAGAAGGCAGACAATAAACAGAAAAGTAATGTACAGTATTTTAGGTGATGTGTTAAACAGGAGAACAATATACCTTAAGGAAGGGGAAATATAATGGTAGTGTTTGAATTGAAAACTTGGAGAAATTGACCAGGTTACTTGTGAATAAATACCTGAAGGAAGTGAGGGAGCTAGATACGTAGATACCTGGAAGGAGAGCAGAATCTGGTCAGGAGTGTGCCTGGTGAGGAATAGCAAGGAAACATGGTGGATGGGACAACATGAGTGATGAGGAAAGTGATAGGAGGTAAGACGTTGCACATTGCAGGGTACCGTTGACCATGTGAAGCAATGGTGAGCAATTTTACTCTGGGGAGCAATTGGGGATTTTAGTTGAGAAGCACAAGATTTGACTTAAGTATTCAGTGGATCTTTCTGGCTCCTGTGTTGAGAGTATGTTGCTGGGGGCAAGAACAGAGAAGCAGAGAGACTAAGAACAAGGCTGATGAAGTAGTACAAGCAAGAGCTAATGGTGGCCTGGACTGAGGTGCTAAGAAGTGACTGGATTCTGAAGAGATTTTAAAAATAAAGCTGACAGATTTAATATGGAGACAAGAGGGAATCAAGGATTTTGGTCTGAGCAATTAGAAAAACGGAGCTTCTGTTACCTGAGATGGTGACAACTGCAGGAGAATCTGGTTTAGGGAGGAATGCCAGACACCTAATTTTGCACATTTTTAAAGCATGAGATGCCTAGGAGATGTTTGGGTAGCCCCTTGAATATTTGGAGTTTGAGTTAAAAGGGGGAGGCTCAATTGTAAATATAAATTTGGCAGTTATTGACACAGTGATGATATTAGAGCCAGGAGAGTGGGTGAGATTACCTAGGAAATCTCATTATCACTAAGCAAAAGTTACAGTTTTTCACTACTCTCCAGAGAAACAGGTAGATTTTCAATTTAAAGGGCATATAAATTCCTATATGTACCTTAAACTTTTACTTATGCCCCTTGAAAGGCCAGAAATTCTTAAGCAGATAAAATGGAGAAGAGAGTTTGAGAATTAAGCCTTAGAGTAAGCCAACATTTAAAAGTTAGGAAGGCAAAGATAAAGCAGCAAAGCAGGAGAACAACAGGGAGGTATAGTGTCCTAGAAGCCGAGAAAAAAGAGTAGAAGCTAATTATGTTGAGGGTTTTTTTTTTTTTTTTTTTTTAAGATGTAAAAAAACACATGGGTGTTTTTTTTGGGGGGTAATGACTGATTGATTGATTGATTTTTAGAGAGAAGGGAAGGGAGGGAGAAATAGAGGGAGAGAAACATCAATCAGTTGCCTCCTGCACACACCCCGACTAGGGACCGAACCTCAATCCAGGCATGTGCCCTGATGGGGAATAGAACCCACAGCCTTTCAGTCTGCAGGATGACTCCCAACCAACCGAGCCACACTGTCCAGGGTTGTTTTTTTTAACCCTCACCCAAGGATATGTTTATTGATTTGAGAGACAGACAGACATGGATTTAAGAGAGAAACATAGATTGGTTACTTCCCATATACACCCCCACAGGGGATTGAAGCTGCAACCTAGGATGTACCCTGACTGGGCATTGAACCTGCAACCTTTTGGGTATATGAGAAGACACTCCAACCAATTGAGCCATCTGGCCAGGGCAACACATGTGTTTTTAATAAGCGTATTATTGTGATAATTAGGAAAAAATTGATAATGTATGAATGATGGGATAATTACTGAAGTCAGGAGGGTATGGCACTTAGTACATGGGTAAGAGTCTTGGTCTAATAACATAGATAGTTAATCTGTAATGACAGGAGAAAAAGTAAAATACAGGATCCGGCACAAGTATTGCCTGCTTGAGTGTGGTTGATAGGGTAATAATATGGGTGTAATAATTTATATTTGTAATTTGAACATTTCATCTAAAATGTCATATGGTGTGCTTGAGTGTGATATTGTTATGTTACAGAATTACATGCTTAAGATTTTGTAATAAAAAGGGGGCATTTTTTGTGCTGGACTCTGGGCAAAAATGCAGGTAAAATGTAGGATGTGGTTGTGGGATCTTGTGAAGTTCTCTTCTGACTGCTTTAATGTTTCCAGTGAAATAAATACTAAGCAAGATTGTCATCTGATAGTGGGTAAGAGAGTTGCTGGTTCAAAGAAAGAGGAGTAAGTATAAAATAGTGACCTAAGAGATGGGGAGAAGGAATGGACTAAGTAAATACATAGGTATTGCTAGGGTGCATTAAGAGTCCAAATGAACTTAGTGATTGTTAATTTAAATAGCATCATATTTTTCTTCAGCCATATTTACCAGTATAGAAGCAGACACAGAGTTGTCAGTATGTTGACCCATAGTCGTGGTTTCATCATGAAAGTATACTAACTACTAAGAAAGAAATGGGGTGGGGGGATAAAGGCAAGGGAAAGTCTATAATGATTGGGAATTGAGCTTTGTGAAGAGAGGAAGTGAGGAACAATGAAAAACTGGTAAAATCACTAGATTGTCCATATGAGGAGGATTTTTGAACTTGGGTTATGTCATAAAATAAGTAATTTGAAAAGAATAGGAGATGATGGTTGAAGAGTAGGTTGTTTGAAAATAGAATTTTCCTATTTTAGGATGTTTGTTTCTCATTCTTTTCTTTATTAAAAATGTGCTTATAGTTAGCATCTTGTACATGCAGTTTTTCAGCACCTTAAATTTTCCATAGCCAGTTGTAAAAAGTAGAACTATTGAATTGTGGAACATTCGTATTTTTAAGATGTTTGATATGTACTAAATGAATTTCCTAAAGAATATTCCCAGAGTATATCCTTCTTAGCAGTGAGTTTCTGTTTCACTGATATTTTGCTAACATTAGGTATTTCATTTTTTGCTCTCATTTTCACTCTCAATTTTTCTTTTCTAATTTGGTAGTCAAAAGTCTTTTCTTTTTTTAGGTGTACATGTCTATTGGTGTTTCTTTTTATGGTTTTCACTTTAAAGTTTAGAAAATATTCTTTTAATTAGTTCCAAAAACTATGATTAAAAACAAGGATGCTCAAAAATTTGTGAGAAATTGGGCACGTGATACATTTAAGTCATTACTTTTCCTATGTATAAAGTCAGTAAGCATTTCAAAAATGTCTTTGAAGATGTTTCATTCAAAGTAAAAATAAAAGCATATCTAGGAATAACCTAAATGAAAAGCAGGAAGTAAAACTTTGCATATAGGCATTTTAAAAAGGTGAATAAAAGGTAAAGACAAAAATAACTATGTCTTATATAAACACATGAATTTTCCCACAAAATACACATTAACAAACCCAAATTTAATTCCTTGCAATATTCCAGAGAAATAAAAAAGTCTAAAGAATAATTGTAAAATAGACTAAAGTAATAAAATAATATTCATGCCTAACTTTAAAAATATGAGCAATACTTATCACTAATCATGTGTTTAGTATAGATTAAGCACTGTGCTGTCTCCTGTAATTCTTCTAGTATCATTGTAGGTGTTACTGCTCTAATTTTCTAGATGAGGAAGTGGAGATCTAAGGCATTGAATGACATGCACAAATGTTAATTGAAGAATGAGGATTTGAAACTAAATCTGCCTAACTTCAAAACCAGTCTAGTCTCTTTACTAATTTAGTGCACTAATAGGTAAAGCTTGGGGAGGATAAATATAACAGTGGGGGAAATTAGCTTTACGGGATATTAAAGGCATTAGAAAGCTGCGTAATTACTGAAATACTATGATACTAGTCCAAAAAAACCCCAAACATTTGAAATGTAATAGGTAATCCTGAAATAGTCTTGACTTAAACTGATAAAGTCTATTATAGTTATCAGTTCATGATGAAGTGGATATCACACAAATGAGGAATTGGTGATTTATTTAAAAAGTGGTATAAAGATATTGGGGTAGATGTTTGAGGAAAAGTCAATTTAGATTGTTATTTATAGCAGAATTTTAAGACAACTGAAAGGGAATGGGAAGGAAATCCAGGTGGATTTTTTTATTTTATTATTTTAACATTATTTCTGTTGTAACACTAATTTTGTAGACTCAATTGTCTGGTTGAACTTAACTTTCTAAATCTTTTAGGGTAGACAAAATATTACAATTTTATTTTGATGTAATATGTTGAGAACATGTTGAGAATTACATTTGTTGCTTTGGATTTATAGACTTTAACAAAATTTAATTATTGCTTACTTGTGTAGACCGCCATGCTATTTTGTAGTCTGAGGTCACACATTTCAGATAATCTAAATATGTTTTAGTGAATAGAACAAGAAAATTTAATTTGCATAGTACTTTGTAGTAATTCTTTTTTTAATATATTTTATTGATTATGCTATTACAGTTGTCCCATTTCTCCCCCATCATTCCCCTCCACCCTGCACACCCCCTCCCACCCACATCCCTCCCACTTTAGTTCATGTCCATGTGTCATAAGGTCTTTAGCTTCTACATTTCCCACACTATTCTTGCCCTCCCCCTGTCTATTTTCTACCCACCATCTATGCTACTTATTCTCTTACAGTAACTCTTAAGATTTATTTATTTTAACTTGTGGTCCACTTATTGTATCCAATAAGATACAATAATTTGTAGTCTTTTATTTTTTTGGTCTGAGACTTTATGTTATATTTTAGTATTTACTGGCAAAATACTACATTAAATTGATAGAAGAATTTTCTGAGGAAGGCATTTTTAGCAGGAACTTAGAGGAAAAGTAGAGTTGAAAGAAGGCTGGATTGAGAGTTGTGCAGGAGATTGGTACAAAAAAGTAAGGGGAATTTTGAAATTGATGACAAAACAGAGGAGTGACATTCTGCAGATACTAAAATGAAGGAGTAATTTATATAGGGGCCAGTATGAAATTATATTGGTGACATATGCGTAAAGATTTTTTTAAAAATATAGAGTGTTTTAGATTTAATACTTGATGGCAGCAATTTGACAGGGTTTGGGGAGCCAGGCATTGAACAATAGGATGAAGATTTTTTTAAATGTGGTTTTATTTTTTGAATGATGAGAAAAATGCTACTAATAGGAGCTTTTAATTTTCTTAACATGTAAAACAACACATGAGAAACAATTTATTCAATGAAAACAACTCATTCTTTGTATTTGCAGAATGTAAGGAATTTTGCAACTTGGCATATGCAGTGCATTATAAGTGGAGACTGGTCTAGTTCAAAACTGACAATTTGATATTTATCCTATGAGCATGCATTTTCCAAATTTCTTATTTATTTGGTAGACATTTAAATACTATTTATGTAGATAGGCTTTGTGGGAGATAAATAAGTTATACCCTTTTCTATCTAATGGGAATGTTAAGAGCCATTAAGATAGGTACAGAAAAGAAAGGGGTGATTTCTATGTGTGCTGTAGCATATATTTAAAATTCAGTCACAGCTGGAATAATACATGTAGTCGTTTTCTTTGCCATGTATTTCTTACTCTGAGCATTAAGAATTTGACAAACAATAATATAATCATTCCTTAGACTCCCTTCTTATTTATAAAAGGTGGTACATTTTTAAGGACTATGATTTAGGTATCTTACTATTCTCAGGCATGTTTGCAAACAAACCTTTATTTGTTGTTGTTTGTATGTTTCTTTTTTCTTTTTTCCCCCAGAGGTTACGCACAGAAAATAGACTTTTAAAACAGCGCATTGAAACATTAGAAAAGGTAAGTAAATGACTACTTATGGAAGCTTCTGTTGAATACACAGTATTTTTTTCTGTTTTATATAAAGGTTCAAGAAATCTAATAGCATATATGTCTCTGAAGTTCTGGTATTGACTGCTTATCTTACTATTTAACTTGTCATCAGTAATAATCACTACTAGTTCTTGAACTATAAAGTTTTAACTAAGGTTATTATGGTCACGTTTGTTTTCTTTACATATAATCTCTAAAATATATATTCTTTAGAGGTAATGTACTTGAGAATCTAGTCTGTATAATATTTTAAAGATGAATTTCAAATATTGCCCTTTCTAGCCATATTAAATGTGGCAGTGATTCCTGTAAGGCCTAGCTGGGATTGCTTTAGTTTAGTCAAAGTGACTGACTAATTTCTTACATGAAAATTCAACAGGAGCCCTGGCTGGTGTGGCTCACTGGATTGAGCACTGGCCTTTAAACCTAAAGGTTGCCAGTTTGATTGCCAGTCAGGGCACATGCCTGGGTTGCGGCTGGGTCCTCAGTTGAGGGTGTGCTAGAGGCAACCTATTGATGTTACTCTTCCTCTCTTTCTCCCTCTCTTCCCTCTCTCTAAAAATAAATAAAATCTTTTTAAAAATCCAACGTGATTTTCAACACAATGGAATTGTGCTTAAACTTTTGGTTCTTAAAATTATTTTGATACCGCTTGTTACCTTTTCTCTTTGTTTCCTATAAAACAACTGTGCAAATGTGGAAATATCGCACTCTTTCTTATATTATGCTTTTGATATAAGAAGTCTTGTTTTTCATGCTATAGGAATGTATTGAGTAATAAAAGTATAGTATAAGAGTTTTTGTTTATTTTAAGAAAAACACCTGAATTTACAAAGTCTCCTGGTGTTTTGGGTTTTTTTTAAAAATAAAGATGAGAGAAAGTAGGTTTAAAAGTATTGTTTATGATATTGCCAAGTATCTTAAAATATTCCCTGAAAATCTGTAGAACCAATATTCAAGAAAGCAATAAATAAAAAATAGTTTGCATATTTGTCTTTTGTTTAAAAGTATTGATGGTTTTATGTTAAATAGCGCTGCACAAGGGCCAGGATGCTTACTTCCTACATGTTCATTTTTGTTGTATAATAATTACAGATTTATTATATTAAGTCCAAAATAGTTTTCTTGTATTTCCTTCACCTTATTAAAGTTGCTTAAATGATAATTCTACTTTTTTGGTGGCTATGCATAAAGGTTGAGCCTAGTTGTGTTTAGGTTGTTTTAATTCTCAACTTTTTTTTCACTAAATACTCAGTTTATATTAAAATATACATCTTCTCAAGTGGTCTTTTATCTTTGGAATGAGGTGTTTTCACAGAGAAAGCATTTGTATCTCATTGAACTTTCAGAATGAGAAAAGTGCTGTTAGGAAAGTTAAGCTTGGATTTTGATTCTAAAAACTAAGTACCTTTTTTACTGGCTTAGATGGCCCACCTGTGTCCTTTAGCACTTAGAACTCTATAAATACATATGTATCCATTAAATATTCAATGAAAAGTTTACGTAGTTATTGCTAGAGAGTATGGCTTTGAGCTTATTTCATTTGTAGTATTTTTCTTGCTTTGCTTCTTTGGAAGTTGGGGTTGCACAAATTATTGTCACACTTTGTAAGTGGAATTGCTTACTCAAATTCCTTCTCCCTTTCATATACCAGTAAGTGGTTAGACAATATGGCTGACTCTAAAAATATTTAAAACTATTCTTAAAAAAGAAGATATTTACTTGTCCCAAGTAATGAAAAACCTCCTGGAATTTATGTTTAGTCTTTCCTAGAAGCACATGATTTTCTATAGACTATCCTTATTTTAATATATATATTTTTTAAGGTTTAAGACTAAAAACACATTTAGTAAAAAATAGTTTTAAAATCTACATATCTATTTTAATTACATGAAAAGTAGGTGGAATTTGGGTATGCTTTGTTTCTTTTTATTCCTAATTTTATCATCTTTATTTTATTTCTTTCTCTTACATTTCTATCTGAATTTTTCCTTTTGTAGGAAAGTGCTTCCTTGGCAGATAGATTGATACAGGTATAGTTTTTTTTTTTTTTTTTTTTTTTTTTTTTAGCATTTTCTCTAACATCTAAGGAAGTCTTAAATGTAGAAATTTGTATTCTAATGCATGCAATTTTACATGCATTCTCCCAGAAATATTTTTTTGGGTGGTATATATGGGCGTAAACTTATTTTTTTATAACAGTGTGTTATTTTGGTTTATTAAAATAAGCAAGCACCTTTTGCACGTTATAAAGCTAACCTTATTTTAAAGTATTACAAAATGGCAATCAGTGGATTCTGTGAAATTAACTACTTTATTCATTGAAATTTTAGTTTTGCATGTACAATTCAACAATATTGCATGAATTGAATTTTTATTGACTAAAAAAAGAATGGTTCTTAAGATTGTCCGGTGAATTTTTCATTTAGTTCCCCAAAATTTGCTGGAGCAATTATGAGCTGCTGGCTAACAATTGCTTAGGCTGTTCTGTTCTCCAAGGTGATTTTTTAAATAAATGTCAAAGCAAATAACTAAACCTCACAAAGGCAGTTTTTCTTGACTCTATCCTAAGTTGCTTTACACACACAAAAATTATGTCCTAAGGGACAAGTGACAAGAGCCCAGGAGGCTGAGGAAAACTACCTCATAAAACGGGAACTGGCCACCATCAAACAGCAGAGTGATGAGGCCAGTGCTAAACTGGAGCAGGCTGAGAATACCATCAGGAAGCTCCAGCACCAGCAGCAATGGGTAAGGAGTCCGGTAGTACTTTCTCTCACCTTTCTCATCCCCTTCCCTTTAAACCTTTTTAAAAGCACAACTTCTGTGCTCTTGTTATAAATAATTCTGTTTTCTACTTTAATTAAATTCTTAATCAAATTTATGTTCTATAATACTTAGTGGTCTTATTGTGGCCTAAAGACTCCTCCTCCTGACATTTTTTTCTGTCTACATATTTTCATTAAATAGGTAATATTTTCATTTCTTTCATTATGTTCTCAGTCATAGAAAATAAGCAATGCACGGAAGTCCTGCTTTTCAGGTTTTAGAAATCCATTTCATAATAGGTATTTTTCCATGGATAATTTTTAAATCATAACTTCAGCTAGTTATTGTTAATGCTGCAAATGAAGTACCCAATGTAGACTATACGTAATAATCTCATTTAAAGCTTTGATAATGTGGTGATTTATGTCTTATGAAATACTATAGCATTAATTTTCTGCATTAAGACATTAAATTATGGGTTAAGGTATATGCTTACATTTTTTCAAAAGTAGAGAGTTGTTAAAAATGAAAAAGAATGAACTCGTAGAAATTATATTAACTAACTTAGGTACTGAACAAGTACTTATTGCACAGCTGTTTTCAGGTATCATTTGCCATGCAGATGTCATTTTCCATTGGCAAATTCAGACTAGTGTGATCTTAATCAAGAATATGAGAGCTAAAAAGAAAAGTCATCTGTAAATCTTTGGAAAGGTATTTCTTTTCTCAGTTTTCTGTTTTTAAGTAGGAGTTGGATTATAATGGGGTAGGCAGAAAAAAGTTGTGTTAAACCTACAGCTCTGTTTGGATTGGGAAGCAAACAAAATGGCTTCGAAGTGGGTATTACTTTTATTCAGTAAAATTAAGAAACAGCATCATCTGGGTACAAAAATCAGAAAACTAGAAACAAAAAAGAAAAATTGACAATTAAAAAAAAACATCAATTAATTATTTTCTATTATATTATTGAACATAGTCAAGAAAAATGAATAGGGAAGTAGTGAAGAATAGTCAAAAGATAGGAACTCAAATACTTTTATCTGCCTTCTTATGAAATGTCAATAATATCAAAGTATAAAAATAGAAAAAGCAGAATTGGGGGTAATGTTAGCAATTAAGCCAAACTGAGTTATCAATGCAATGTGATTTTGTTACAAGGATAGATAGTATTATATTTGCATGAAGCGTAAGTTATAGCCATATACATTAGAATCATGAATTATTAGTCTTTTTGCATTGTTTTCTAAAAATTGAGACCTCTAGATAGATATGTATAAAAGTATAAAATGTTAGTTTAGAATGAAAAAGTGGGCAAGGAAAAGTGGCCAGAATGAAACTGAAGCTTTTGGAAATTAACAAAAAGAATTTTTGTGTTTTTTTCCCCAAGGAAAAGATAGACCCATAATGTGGGGCTAAGATATAACAAAAAGAAAGCAGACTCCTACTGCAGTTTTGTTCCCAGTTTTTTTCTCACTCAGCAGACATTCTCCTTTGGAATAAACTGTAAAACAGATATATAAAGCAGAGATGAACAAAATAGATGAAAGTAACAGCGCCCTGGTTAAATTCCCAATTTTAAAGCAAAGTACATATTCCCAGATATTAAATAATTTGTAAAATGATCATAGAAATGTTATTATTGCCTTTGAAGGATATTAGAAAATAAGATACTGAAGGCTTTAGGGCTGGCAACTACAGTTATTATATTTAGTAATGGTTAGAGATCTGAGAAAAGGATCAGTCACCTTGATGGTTTATTAAAAATTCCTAGAACATCTGGTTTGCAAACAACTAGAAAGATAACTTTTACTGACTTAAAGCCAATTCACTGTTTAAGTCATAACAAAGTAACTTCATTATCATAATTAGCAAAAACTGTGTCATAAGTGCAATTGTACAAGTTATTTGGTATGTTTCCATCCTATCTTTTTAGTGAAATACAGAAATATAGATGAAAGTAAACTGAAGTGGTTTTATAAGTGATTAACTATTAATATATCTAGAGACTGTTAATGTTGAAGTGAGGAGATACCAGAGGTCGTTGCCTCCTAAACCTATGCTTCAAGTATTTTAATCTATTATCTAATCTTCATATGTGAGGTATGTTTCAGAATTGTATAAATGAAGTATTTCAGAAATATAGCTAATATGTTGGATGATGAATCAGGATTCCAAAATATTTAAACAATCTTTTCAGAATATGCAACTAAAATAAAAGGTTATTTCACAGAAATAAATGTATAGCTTTGCATTTAAGCTGAAAATGCAAAACTATATCTTAGTGATGCTTTATATAATGAAGATCTAGAAATTTTAATTGACAGAAATTCAGGAATTAGCCAATAATATAATATGTTCACCCTCCTCTCCTCACTCCATCCCCAGTCACAAGTATGGTCTTCCTAAAAGTATAATGAACCAATTCAATTCTAAGTAGTTTGCAGAAAATTTGTAATGTTATGATTTGTCTGAATACCGAAATTTATGTGAAATTTTTACAGACTATATTCTGGCCAGTGTAGGAAAGACTGGAAGCCCTGGGTATTTTTAAACTACACAAAAGAAGACTTTGTAAAAACATGATATAGTCATTTTCAAGTATTTGAGAGGTAATCGTATGGAAAATTATTTAGCCTTTTTTTTGATATAACTCCAGAGTGCAGAATGTGCTTACGATCCAAGGGTACAAAATCTTATTCCTTGGAATTTCGACAAATAGAGTAGTTGCTTTGCAGGTAGTGAGCATCTGCTTGTACAAAGTGAACATCTGTTGCTAAAGGTTTTGATTATAGCCTTCATGAACTCTAAAAAAACTCTCAGAATAAGGGTTTTCAAACTGTGCTGGGCAGTAAATACTGAGTTACCAATGTAGTCATCCACCATCACCACCACCACCACCCTCTACTGGCAATACAGATGGTCCTTGACTTACAGTGAGGTTATGTCCCACAAAACCATCAGACGTTGAAAATATTGTTAAGTAAAAAAATACATTTAGTGCATCTAACCTAACAAAACATCATAGCTTAGCCCAGCCTACTTTAAATGTGCTTAGAACACAATATCCAAAAAACTCTGGCAATGCAATAAACTGTAAAGTATTGGTTGTTTACTCTTGTGATCATGTGCATGACTGGGACCTGTGGTCGCAGTCTTCTTTTTTAACTTAAAATTCTTTCAATGCAAAAGCTGTATCAGCTGGACATCAAAGTGTTATTTTTTGACCCAGATTTTTACATAGCCCTGTCTTTCCTCTTTTTCTCTAAACCAATTACATAGTCATGAGGGAAAAAAACAATCTATTCTTACTTATTGTCAAGATATCAGGTTTAGTTTGTGTCAGCACTTTGTATTTTTCTCAGCTCTACATGACTGTGTTGTTAGTTTTAAAATGGAGCCATGTATTCATTGATTCATTGGAAAGATAATGTGCAAAGTATTGTCCTACTTGCTGAGGGTATAATAGTAAACAAGAAAAATGAGGTCTGCAGTTACATGAAGTGTATGTTTCAGTTGAGGAGAAATATATTAAATAAATATAATTTTAGGTGATGTTAAGGGCTGTGAAAAAAATAAAGCAGGACCGAGGTGGTAGTTGCAGTGGTATTTTAGGTAAGGTAGTTTTGGAGAGCTTACCTGAAGAAGTAAATTTGACCAGAAACTGAATTATATGAAGAAGGAAGCCATTTGAAGAATCTAGGGAGGAACATTCCAGACAGAACATACACCTAATGTAAAGGCCTTGATCAAGGAAGAAGTTTGAGGTGTTCAAGGAATAGCACTACACACACACACTCTCTCTCTCTCTCTCTCTCTCTCTCTCTCTCTCTCTCTCTCTCTCTTTCTCTATCTCTCTCTCTAGGGAAACTAAAAAAAATTTATTTTTCAATTTTTAATTATTTTATTGTTGTTCAATTACAGTTGTCTGCATTTCCCCCCCACCATTCCCCACCACCCCAGCCAAACCCACATCCCTCCCTTGCTTCCACCCTCCCCCTTGGTTTTGTCCATGTGCCTTTATAGTAGTTCCTGAACACCCTTCCCTTGATTATCCCCTCCCCCTCCCTAAAATTTTTTTTAAAGAAGATATACAAATAAATAGCAAATAGCAGAGATAAAATGGAATCACTTAAAAAATAACCATTTAATCAGGCAGAAAGTAAGGAAAAAAGGAACAGTGAATAAATCAAATAGAAAACTAGCAAGATTGTAGGTTTTATTTCAACCATATCAACCGTTACGTTAAATGCAAGTATTCTAAACATACCAATTAAAACATTTGATTGAAAAGAAAAAAACAATACTTCTCTGACCAATGTGTTCCAATCGGTTGGGTGTTGTCCTGCAAAGCGAAAGGTGCCAGTTCAGTTCCTGGTCAGGACACATTCCTGGGTTGCAGGTTCGGTTCCCAGTCAGGGTACATATGAGAGACAACCAATAGATGTTTCTCTCTCACATCGGTATTTCTCACCTTCTCCTCCTTCCCTCTCCCTCTCTAAAAATGAACAAATAAAATCTTTAAAAAAAGAGGCAAGACCTGTCTATAAGAAACTCACTTTAGATGCAAAAACTTTGGTAGGTTAAAAGTAAAACTATGTATTAGCGATGAACAAGAAAATTATTCATTAGTTGGAAAAGAAAATTAAGAAAACAGTTCCACTGACAGTAGTATCTAAAAGAATAAAGTACTTATGAATTAATCTAAGATGAGAGACCTATACACTGAAAACTACGTGTTGATGATTGATGCATTCATCTGTTGAAAGAAAGTAAAGAAGACGTAACTAATGGAAAGCAATCTATCCCATGTCCATGGATTGGAAGACTTAGTATTGTTAACATGTCAGCACTACCCAATATGAGCTACAGATTCAATTCTGTCAACCCTACCAAAATTAAACAGTCTTCTGCGGAAATGGAGTTGAAGGAGCCCTCAATAGTGAAAAATAGTCTTGAAAAAGAACAGAATTGGAGGACTCACACTGCCTGATTTTAAAACTTACTGCAAAGCTAGAATAATCAAAACTGTGTTACTAACGAGAATAGACATACTGACCTTGCTGGTTTTATATGTGATCCATTTATTCAGACATAGAGGATGGAATAGACATGTAGAGTAAAAAAGACATATAGTATAGAAATTTAGAGTCCAGAAATAAACTTATACATCTATGGCCAGTTGATTTTTTTAAAGATTTTTATTTATTTGTTTTTAGAGAGAAGGAAGGGAGGAGAAAAGAGAAGGAAACATTGCTGTGCCATCGGTTGCCTCTTGCACACCCCTAACCGGGGACCAGGTCTACAATCCAGGCATATGCCGTGACTAGGAACTAAACTGGTGACCTTTCGTTTTGTGGGATGATGGCCAACCCACTGAGCCACATCAGTCAGGGTGGCCAATTGATTTTTGATAAGGGTGCCAAGACCATTTGATGAGGAAAGAATACTCTCTTTAACAATGTTCTGGGGAAACTAGATATCCTCATTCAAAAGAATGAACTTGTATTCCTACCACACACTGTTTATGAGAATTAACTCAAAATGAACAATGATCTAAATAGAGATCGTATGGTTTTAACACCAAAAAAAACCCAAAAATAAAACCAAAAAACCTTTAGAACACATAGGTGTAAATCTTCATTACCTCAGAATTGGCAATGGATTCTTAGATGTGAGTTCCCTGAAAGCCAAAGCATGAGCAACAAAAGAAAAAAACCAGTTAAATTGGACTTCATCAACGAACATTATCCAGAAAATGAAAAGGCAGACAGGCTACATGGCAGAACATTATTGCCATCAAAGAACATTATCCAGAAAATGGAACATTAAAGAACATTATCCAGAAAATGAAAAGACAGGCTACATGGCAGAAATGAATGGCAGAAAATATTTGCAAATCATGTATTTGACAAGGACTTAGCATCCAGAATATATAAAGAACTCTTAAAACTCAACAGAAAGACAAACAACCCACTTGAAAAATGAGCAAAGGACTTGAATAGACCTTTCACCAAGGAAGATATACAAGTGGACAATAAGCATATGAGGACACTCAACATAATTTGTCTCTAGGGAAATGCATATCAACCACACTGTGGAGCCAGTTCACATTTATTATGATGGCTCTAATAAAAAAAGCCAAACAGAAAATAAGTGTTGGCAAGTTGATGGAGAAATTGGAGCCCTTGTGCATTGTTAGTGGAAATATAAAAGGGTCAGCTGCTGTGGATAACAGTTTTATGGTTCCTCACAGAGTTAAACAGAGTTACCATATGACTCACATAAAATTACCATATGATCCATAATTTATCTCTTAGATGTATACCCAAAAGAATGGAAAATTGGTATTCAAACAAGTGTGTAGCAACACATTTGTAGTAACATTCACAAAAGAATGGACATAGCCCTAATGTCCATCAATGGAAGAATAGATAAAAAAGCAAAATGAAATATCATGCAGCCATAGAAAGGAGTGAAATACCAATACATGCTATAATATGGATGAACTTCCAAAACCTTAAAGTTAAGTGAAAGAAGTCAGACACAAAAGATCACATGTTGTTTGATTCCATTTATGTGAAATCCCAGAATAGATAAATCCATAGAGACAGAATGCGGATTGGTGATTGCCAGAAGGTGAAAGTGGGGAAAAGACAAGAAACTGCTTAATAGGTAAGGGATTATACATTGGACTGGTGGAAATGTTTTAGAACTAGATAGAGTTGGTGGCTGCCAAAATTCTGAATATACTAATGCCACTGAATTGTTCACTTTAAAATGGTTATTTGAATTTTGCCTCAATAAGTTGTTTTAAAAAAAAGACTAAAGAAATGAAGGTTTAAGGCTCAAAGAAACAAATTTAGCTTTAATGATTGTGGTAGAAGGGAGAACATGTCACATCCCAGTGCTGGAACCTATTAGTAAAGGTCAGGATAGGACCCGAATGGGCTAACTTGTAGGACGTACCTGAGAGGATTAGGAGATTCCTGGGGCTGGAGTTAGGCAAATCTTAATCAGAGTTGTGGTTTGCATTGCCACTGAAGGAGGAGTGCAAAGTAAAGCAGAGATCAGTGGTGGCCCCTGGAGAAGTGACTTAAAACAAGTTGTCAGACCAATGACCTATAAGGAACTATAGCCCCAAGGCAAGAGGTTTAAGACATACAAGAAACAAGAATTTGAAATAGCAGGGTATTAGTGGACTAATGGGAGAAAAGCTTTGGCAAGTGTTGATTATGGGACTATTACCCACAGCTACAATTTAAAATGATTTGGGAGGATATGATGTTTGAATAGGCTAGCTCCATAATGTGCCAGAGTAGAGTGGGTGTGTGTTTGTTTTTTTTATGTTCCTCTACCTAGAAGGAAGGTTGTTCACAGAATCAGTGAATGTGAGGTAGTCTCAGCTATAAAAGTTAGGGGTAACAGAGGATAAGTAGATTGTTATATGAATATTGAAAATGTAGGATAGCATAATATTATAGCTAATGAGGGTGTTCTCTACTCCCCCGTGAATTTCCAGGAGTAAAGGGTCAAGATGATCTGCCTGTAACTGTTGGGCACAATGTACTAATTACACTGGGAGGAAAAATGTAAAAAGATGAAAAAGACATACCATGCAAACACTAAACAAAAGAAAACTGGAGTTTATGTATTAATGTCAGATAAAGTAGACTTCAAAACAAAGGGTAGTTCCAGGAAGAGGGACATTTTGTGATACTAATAGGGTCTGTTCACCAAGAAGACATAATAATCTTACTTAAGATTGTATGTATTTAGGAATATATGTCTCCAAACATATGTATGCTTCTAACAGAGCATCATGAAGCTGAACTGAGAGAACTGAAAGGTGAAGTGGACCTTTATACCCGCTTCTCAGTAATTGATGAAACAAGTAGGAGGAAACTCAGTATGGATATAGCACTGAATGCTTATATTAAGAAAGGAAATAAGTTTCAAACCAGTAAACTAAGCTTCTGCCTTAAGAAACAACATAGAAGAGCAAATTCAACCTAAAGCAAATAGAAGGAAGAGATAATAAAAAGAGTAGAAATTAATGATACTAAAACAGTACAAAAAATAACGAGAATCCCCCCCTGAAAAGCTGGTTCTTTGAAATGATTAATAAAGTTGATAAACCTCTGTTTAGAGTCTAGACTGACTGAAGAGAGGAGAAACAACCAAAGTCAAGGATGACTGACTTTTTTAAAAATTATGTTTTGTTGATTATGCTATTACAGTTGACTTGATTCCTTCCACCCAGCACCCCCTGCTCCCTCAGGCAAACCTCCACCATTGTTCGTGTCCATGGGTCATGCATGTAAGTTCTTTGGCTACTCCATTTCCTATACTGTACTTTACAGCTCTGTGGTTATTCTGTAACTACCTATTTGTACCTCTTCCTCCCCTCACCTTTTCACCTATCTCCCCACATCCCCCTCCCATCTGGCAACCATCAAATTGCTCCATATCCATGATTCTGTTTCTGTTCTTCTTGTTTGCTTAATTTATTTTTTAGTTTCATTTGTTAATAGACATATATTTATTGCCATTTTATTGCTCATAGTTTTGATCTTCTCTTTCCTAAACAAGTTCCTTTAAAATTTCATATAATAGTGGTTTGGTGGTGATGAACTCCTTTAGTTTTTTTCTTGTCTGGGGAGCTCTTTATCTACCTTCAATTCTAAATGGTATCGTTGCTGAGTAAAGCAGCCTTCGTTGTAGAGCTTTACTTTTCATGACTTGGAATATTTCTTGCCAGTCCTTTCTAGCCTGCAAAGTTTCTTTTGAGAAATCAGCTGAGTCTTTTGAGAACTCCCCTGTAGGTAACTAACTTCTTTTCTCTTGCTATTTTTAAGATTCTCTCTTTGTTTTTAACCTTTGGCGTTTTAATTATATATCTTGGAGTGGGCCTTTTTGCATCCATCTTGTTTGGGACTCTCTGTGCTCACTGGACTTGCGTGTCTAGTTCTTCACCAAATTAGGGAAGTTGTTTTTCATTATTTTTTCAAACGGATTTCCAATTTCATGCTCTTTCTCTTCTCCTTCTGGCACCCCTATGATGCGAATCTTGGATCTTTTGAAGTTGTCCCAGAGGCTCCTTACAATATTCTCATTTTTTTGGATTCTTTATTCTTCTCATTGGTTGTTTTTTTCTTCCTTCTGTTCCAAATCATTGATTTGATTCTCAGCTTCATCCACTCTGCTGTTGCTTACTTGTAAATTGTTCTTTATTTCCATTGGTGTAAATTGAATCCCTCGTTTCTGACTGAATCCTTTGTAGATTCAGGTCCTCACTAAGTTGGAGGACTTCACTGTTGGTGACCTCACAGCAGTGAGGTCCTCACTAAGTTCCTTGAGCATCCTCATAACTGTTGTTTTGAGTTCTGCATCTGATAGATTGCTTATCTCCATTTTGTTCCTTTATTTTTCTAGAGTTTTGATCTGTTCTTTCCTTTGAGCCATGTTTCTTTATCTCCTTATTTTGGCAGCCTCCCTGTGTTTGTTTCTATGTATTAGATAGAGCTACTCTGACTCTGTTGTCTTGGTAGCATGGCCTAATGTTGTAGGTGTCCTGTAGGGTCCGGTAATACAGCCTCCCTATTACCCAGCCTGGGTACTTGAGGTGCGCCTTTTCTGTGGGCTGAGTACACCCTTCTCTGTAGTTGAGACTTGGTTGCTGTTGGCAGGTCAATGGGAGAGATTTACCCAGGTCAGTCAGTTACAAGGATTGGCTGTAACCTCCGCCCTCTGTGGAGTTCAGCTGTGCAGGGGCAGGGTGGTGGTGTTCCAGTGTGATCTGTAGCTGTTCACTGGGTGCACTGGCCTTGGTGTTTCACGGATGGTGCAAGACAAGGTCAGGCCCCACCTGTTTTGCTTGGGGCCACCCTGCCTGAGCTGTAAAGCAATCTGAGATGGCTGCTACCTTTGCCGGGGTGGAGATTCCCAGGTGAAGCCAAGCTTTGAATCTAGGCTGGCTGCTGCCAGCGTGGGACCTAGGGCTCACTGAGATCAGCTGTTGCTTGTTTGAGAGAATTTAGGATCTTGGGCAGCATGAGCCAGGATCAGCCCTTCATAGGGAAAAGCAGCTTGGGTTGGCCCATAAGTTGGGTGGAGCAGAGTCTCTGGGGATTTCCAAGGTGGGTAAAATAGTGTTGTCGAAGTTGTTGGAATCTGAGATGGCTTGCTGCTGGCTAGCTTGCTGGCTCTGTGGGTGGAGGGTTTAGAAAAGGGACATGGGCCTCTGCTCGCCTTAATGCCAGACTCTTCAGTTCCTCTCTGTATGCCACTGGTGCCTTTCGAGCTGCTACCCTGGTGCTGGAGCTCAACGGAGTGAGTCTGAGTAGGTGAGTTCATGTTTGAGTTCTTCAAGAGGAACTGCTTGGGGCTCCAGAAGTTTCTTCTACAGACTCAGTCCCTGTTGGTTTTTGCAGCCAGAAGTTGTGGGGACTTATCTTTTGGGCATGCAACCCTGAGCTGTGAGGCCTAGTGTGGGGCTGGGACTCCTTGCTCCCGAGATATCACTCTCGAGTTTTTATCTACCACACATGTATGTGGGAACAGCTTGTTCTGTGTCTGTGCCCCTCCTACCAGTCTGGATGGATGTGGTTTCTTTAATTCTGTAGTTTTCAGAGTTCCATTCAACTCAATTTCTGATTGTTCTGAGTGATGATGGTTCTCTATTTTAGTTTTAATTTTTATTTGGTTGTGCGAAGAGATGAGCAGTGTCTGCCTACGCAGCCATCGTGACCGGAAGTTGACATTGACTTCTTACAGGTACAGCTAAGCTGTCTTGTCTCATACTCTGAATTTGATTCCTTCCTCATGGTGTCATATTTCCTGTAAACTAGATTCAGTTAATAATTTTTAACATTTCAGTGGTAGATGATGCTGTGAACTTTATTTTGCTTTAAATCAAGAAGCACATAAGTTGTTACTATTCAGTGATGCTGAGTTTGATTACCATACGAAGCTTGGTTACCATAGACTTTCCCTTGTAAAGGTATGGTTTCTTTGCAACTATTAGGTAATCTCTTGGGAAATATTTTTGTACCAAATAAATATCCTGTCCTCTATTCCTTGACCTTATACCTAATGGTTTTAGCATCTGGTGATTGGGTTTCCAAACTGGTGATTTTCATATTTTCTCATTTTTCTATACTTATTAACTAATGCTTTTCTATAAAGAGATCTTTCTCTTTTTTCCCCTTTAGTCTCTCTTACTTACAATGTACTTTTCCTTATTACTCCAGACTCATGGACTTTTTGTTTAATGTTTTATATAATTTTTAATGGTTTTGATGCTGTTAGTACAATAATATGCCATAGTTTTTTTTACAGCAATGTATCAATTTTTTCCAAAGCAGTTTTTAAAAGGTAAATTTTATTTTTAATTAATATTAGGAGGTATTCATGTTTTTTATAAAGCATTTCTGCTCTACAGTTATTAAATAGTCTAACAAAAAATTGATTTTATTTTATGCTGGACCCTGATAGTTAGTACTTGATATTGTTGGTTTGCAAAAATGATTGAGTTAATTTCTTATTGAATTTAGTATGCAGTAAGTTTTGTATGCATTAAATCTATGCATACACTAAAATGAATATATATACTAGTTTTTAGTGCACAGTATATACACTAAATGCTAAGTAAATTTTAAATTAAATAAAAAGCTAAGCATAAGATAAAGCCAAGCATTGCTATTAAATTGTCCCTTTAAGTATTTGTTTTACATGTTCCATGTCAGTTTTTCTAGGAAACCTAGAAGTAGAAATGATACAATAAATGATCTGATAATGTCATACAGTTGCCTTTTCTGACTCTGTGCCTTTGAGTGTTTTATGTTGGACAGTTTTTTCTGATGAGATCAACTGTCTTAGAATCTTGCTTGATCTATTTAAAAGCTTTTTGCCTACACATGACTGCTTATCATTTAGGTACCCTGAATAAATGGTTGTGTCCAGCAGTTTCTTGGCTAGGTTCAGCATAAAGAATAAGGACTATAGCAGTTAAGGCTGCCTGATACTGAAATGATAGCCTTTTGAAGTTCTTGGGACCTTTGTACTAGGAAGTACTGAAGAGGAGGCTAGACAAGATTTCTTCTGACCTTCCTTTTGTTTCCTATAATTCTAGAGGAAATATGAAAGAATTATGTGATCCTTTTAAGAACCAAGGATTTTTATATGATAAATAAAAACTAATCTTACTTAGATTAAACTCATGAATAAACTTTATTAAGCTAAAAGCTATCTGTCAGTGGATGTTGTGAAATCTTCTAGATAATTTATTTTAGAAAACGTGTTTGTTCAGCAGCATTTAGGAATTGCCCTACACGTGATTTAACTGGTTAGTGGTTTTGTTTTCCTTTATGAATATTGAAGTTAATGTTTACATCTCTTCTTTTGTTATAGCACTGCTTAGCTCTACTATAGTGGCATTTAAAGAAAAGCCATTTAATATGTAATAATTTACCAATTATTGGTAAATTGATATATCTTTTTAAAAGTCCAAAACAGAGTGATGATGTTACAATCTAAGAGTCTGATAAACTCTTTGGCTGTTGATAATATGCCTATAAATCTGGACAGAGGTTTTATTCTAAGACTAATTTTGACCTTAGTCTAAGATTAGATGTTTTACATTCATAGGTAATCACCTTTTCTTTTCAGTTTAAAATAATAAATAAATAAATGGTAGTAATTGTTTCAACATTTTTCAACATTAAAAAAAAATCTTGCAGTTAAGATGAACTTCCATCTTAAAGCATATATGTAATTTTTCAGATGTTGGGAAGAAACTATTTTAAAATGATGTACCAGTTTTTCAAAAAAAATTCATTGTGGCAAATCTATAAGTAATACATTCATATTGCTTGGAATTTTTTTTTAAAGACTATTTGGAGCATGTAGTAGGGAGGATTACAAACATTATTTGGGGATCATATTGCTGAGAAGAAGAGCAAGATATAATTTTTTACTTAATTTTTTTCTGCTGTATATCTGCTGTAATTTTGTTTGTGGCATAGAAACCTATTCTGGACTGCTTGCCTTGTATAATAGTAGTTTTTTCAGATGCTTTAGATGTGACATTAGAAATATACCATATTTTCACACTATTATAAAATTTATTTTTGGAACAAATGGATTTTATATGTTACTTTTACAGTATTAATTTCCCTCTCCCCATGTTTAATATAAAGTATGTAATTGAAGGATTTTGTTGTTTTTAAAATAAGAGTTGACTAGTTTATTAAGTAAATACTGTTTGTTCACCTACTATGAAAAGCACAGATTAGTTCAGACAGTACAGTAGTAAATTAGTCATTCAGACTGTCCCTGGCATGCTTGTATAATGTATACAGTGATAGAATTTTTTTAATTGCATAGTTAGTCATTTAATTAGTATTGTGAAAAATGCCATAAAAGAGAAGAATACAGTGTTTCATGAAATGTATGCGTTTCTGAAGAGAACATACAGTTGTCAGGTCTTAAACTTAGTTGCTTAATATATAATTAAATTTAGAGACTATTTGATATATCTGTATAGACCATCCTTTTTCCAATTTGAATTTTTTTATGCAACTTTTTGTTTATTTTAATTGTTGATCTTGTACAGTTTTCTGTCTTTTATTCTCACCCCAACCCACCACCCCAGCCCTCCCCTCCTCCCTCCCATTTCCACCCCCCCATAGTTTTTGTCCATGTGTCCTTTATACTTGTTCCTGTAATTCCTTCCCCTTTTCCCCTGAAATTCCCTCCCCTCTCCCCTCTGGTGACTTTCAGCCTGTTCTCAATTTCTGTGTCTTTGGTTATATTATGCTTGTTTGTTAGTTTTGTTGATTAGCTTCCTGTTAAAGGTGAGATCATATGGTATTTGTCTTTCACTGCCTGGCTTACTTCGCTTAACATGATGCTCTCAAGTTCCATCCATGCGGTTGCAAAGGGTATGAATTTTTTTTACTTAGCAATACAAGATTCCTCTTTTAAATTCAAATATTTGCTGCTCACTGTATCACTCATATGTCCTTCAAACATTGAATTTGAGAATTCATTCTTCTGTTTTACTCAAGACCCAAGCCAGAAAGATTACTAAGGGCTTTCTAGCTTATCTTTTGCCTTTATAACTTTTGCAACACCAGAAAAGCATATGGGATTGAAAAGCAGAGACTCCACTTATGAAAAAACTTATTTTCTGTCAATTTCATTTAGATGGGTTTGCTGGTATCACAGGAACATTAAGAGATTTGTTGACAAAAGTGAATTTGATGTAGGTGTAGGGAAGTCCTTCATTATTTAAAGACTTTTAAATAAATGACCCCATGCTGACTTATCAGCCATCATAATTGTTGCAGTTGTCACCTGGTGAAACAAATTGTATATTTGCCAAGTTACTAGTGTGAATATGAAATACAGTGGTACCTGTATTAATTTTTTACCACTGTTAATTTGTTCCAGAACTTGTGATGAGTGCTGAAACCCACAAGTACTGAATGATGAAGCATATTCTCTTAGGGGGTCGTGTTGAGACATACCAGTTCTAGCCAGTGCAGTGGATCCCCAGCAAGCACTGAGTGCTGAAACATTTTTTCCTCATCAAAGTGTGACAAGTACAGGATTTAATGAGTTCTGAAGCTGATGAGCACTGAGTGCTGACTGTATTGTACTCTTCTAATCTAAGAATTTCTTATTACAGGAACATTATGTGAGGATGCATAAATTATTTTAGATGCTTAAATTTCAACCATTGTACCATTAATTCTTAGAACAGTGCATTAAAAACAATATATCAAGCTCTTTAAAATAAGGTGGGGCAAAAGTAGGTTTATAGTTGTTTGTATGGAAAATAATATAATAGTTAATAATAATACAAGAATAAACTCAGTGTTTCACATACTTACAACTGTAAACTTACCTGTATTATTTCAATCCTTATATGGGTTAGAGGCTAAGAACCTAGGCTATGTACTAGACTATGTACTTTATACTGCCGATTAACAGAACTGCTGATTGTTGTTTGACCTTGCTGAGTCTTTTGAGTTACCTTATTAGTGAAGTCACAGGGATATAATGTACAGCATAGGGAAAATAGTATAATATTATAATATTATAATAATTTTGTATGGTTATTAGACTTATGGGGGCGATCACACTGTAAGGTTCATAAATGCCAAACCAGTATGTTATACACCTGAAATGAATATAATATTGTATGTCAACTGTACTTTAATAAATAATAAGTAATAAATTTAAAATAAAGAAGTGGTGAGGGTTCAATGGGAATACAAAGCACTTAGCATTTGTATAGCACATAATAAGTACTCACTAGATGTTAGCTGCTATCATCATCATCATCACTATTAACTTTAAAACCTGTTTTATAAATAATACCTTTTTCCCCTGCGGGAAAAACAAACAGATAGTTTACTGTCCACAGAGCATCTTTGAACATGGTCACTTCGATGCCTGTCCTGCCACTCACTTGTGTGTCTGTGGACTAGTTACTTAGTGGTCACTTCTCTGTGCCTCAGTTTGTCCTGTGTACAAGAGAGTGTTGTTGGGGCTTACACGGATTGTTCTACTCGAGAATCATGCCTGGTGCGTAGTGAATACTCAACCAATGGTAGCTATTATCAGGAATAGTATTAACATTATTCCATTATTTCATTCTACCAGCTTACTCAGCCAGTGGCATAGACTGCTAGTCATAAAAAACCAAATTTACAAAGAGCTTAAACTGTTAAGGTAAAATTTTTAGTAGACTAAATGTTGACGGAAATATCACAAGTGTCACTTTCCTGACAAAATTTAGATCTGCAAAAGTTTCAATGGGGAAAATTTTATATGGTAGAAATAATGACCAAAAAAAAGAATGCAAAAGCTTCAATGAGTCAAATATGAAATGGACCAAAAGCAAAAAAATAACAATAAAACCCCAATCAATAAATTTCATCTTATTTTTTAAATTTACCTTGTATTAGGGTTCACCAGAGAAACACACAGATTTATTGTGAGGAATTGGCTCACGCCATTACAAAGGCTGAGAAGTCGCACAATCTGCCATCTGCAGTCCAGAGGCCTAGGAAAGCCAGTGGTATAATTCTTGTCTGAGTACAAAGGTCTGAGCACCAGGGAAGCCAATGGTATAAATCCCAGCCTAAGGAGGAGCCCAATATCCCAGCTAAAGCAGGCAGAAAGGGAATGAATTTTACCTTCCTCCTCTTTTTGTTCTGTTTAGGCCCTCAACTGATTAGATGATGCCCACTTCTAGTGGGGAGAGCAGTCTACTGAGTCACCTGGAAATACCCTCATAGACACACTCAGAAGTAATGTTTGATCTGGGCACCCCATGGCCTAGTCAAGAAGACACAAAATTAACTATAAGTCCAACCCTTATCAACTTCACACCCATGTGCATCTCCCTAAACCATACTTACTCTCCACGTAAGACAATAACAACTACAAGGTCATAATTCTGCCTAACATGATACAGTTCTGCACACAACCAAAAATGCACTAATGCCTTCCCTAGAAGAGAAGGTCAAGTCCTTCAGTGATGTTTTCTCAGTATCCTATAACTTAAATATTATGATGTAAAATTAACAATACTTATATAGTACTGCGATATAAAGTTAATGTACTTTATATTACATAAGGGAATAAGAGGAAAGAAGATAGACATAGATACACAAACATATTCATAGCAAAATTAAAAGGAACTACTCATGACAATTACCATCCTTGCATCTGTAACAGGTCAGCTGGTGGTAGCTAGTATTTATTTATGACTGACTACCTTCTTCCAGTACCCACGCTGTATTTCCTTTGTCTTCAACAAGCACCTCAGCTGGTCATGGTTCTTTACCTGATAGGGTGACTCAAGCCTTCATTTCTGAAGGGTCTGGGCCCTCCATAATCCTTCCTAGATTAAGTTTTTATAATTTTTCATTGACCTTAATCATGGGGCATGAAAATACTAGGAGACCCTAAAGGATATCCCATATTGCAGCCATATTTTTCCTAATCCCTGTTGCAGTATAGTAGTCCAGTGCCCCTGAGTAGTCAGGATCATGCAGGGACCCCAGCCAGCACCACGACTCCCTTTTTGGCCTGTTATTCAGAGGCTTGAGGATCCCAAAATGGCCAGGTGAGTTTTCGCTTCCAGTTTTGTAAAGTTATTTTTGTGTCTCTTGGTGGGGGAGCATTCCTCTCTCTGGGACTAAGATTTCTAGACCAGCAGTAAAAGTTCTCAAAGCAGATATTTTGCTGGTGGTGAGTCACGAGGGGTAACAATGAGTGGAATCACTGCTGTTCCCACTTCCTGACTGCAGTATCTCTGAGTCTTTATTATGGGAGAAACAGCACCATATATTGGACACTGATTCAAAGCCTATTCATACTTCTGGAGAACCTTGCTCCTGCCCTACAAGGTGTTGTCACCTAGCCAGCACTGTAACTGAGTCTCCAAAAGGCCATTTCACTGTTCTGCCAAGCCCTCTGCTTCAGAATGTTAAGGAACATGATAAGACGAGCAAATTCAATGAGGTTGGGCCCATCGTTGCACTTCTTTTGCTGTAAGGTGACTTCTTTGATCAGAAGAAATGCTATGTACAATACCGTGCTGGTAGATAAGGCATTCTGTGAGTCCATAGATGGTTGTTGTGACAGAAACATTGCATGCCGGGAACACGTATCCATACCCAGAGTAAGCGTCTATTCCAGTAAGAACAAAATGCTGCCCCTTCCATGATGGAAGCCCTCTAGTATAATCAACCTACCACCCAGTAGCTGGCTGATCACCCAAGAATGGTATCATGTCAGGGGTTGGATAGTGGTCTCTGCTGCTGGCAGATTAGGCAGTCAGCAGTAGCTACAGGCTCCGTGAGTGGAAGTCCATGTTTTGAGCCCATACATAACTCACCCGTCACCATGGCCACATTGTTCATAATGCGATGACAGAGGTGGCTGGGGAGGAGGCTGACTGGTATGCACAGAATGGATCATCCTATCCAACTGGCTTTAAAATCCTTCTCTACTGAGCCCACCCTTCAGTGAGCATTCCCACTGCGCATAAATTTCTGCATGTTTTCAGCCCACTCAGAGAGGACTGTCTACATACAGCTTCCCCAGATTTCTTTGTCAACCAATTTTTCCTTCTACATTAAACCAAGGTGTGTCCAGCATTTCCAGTTTACTCATTATGGGTCACCTTTTGGTTTATGTTTCAGTCAACCAGCCAAATGCTAGAGCCTTTTCTGACTCTTAAAACTGCAATACTAAAGTGTAGAATCTCTGTATAGTGAGACCATATTATTATTAAGAATTAATTTCAATGAAAATACTATTTGTCCAACAAAAATGCACATGAATATAATTGACTTCGTGGGGTTAGATTCATTCTGAATACTCTAAAAGTATATCAATGTTTGTATGTTAGTAACACGTTTCTATTAATAAACACAGATTCAGAGCTTCCTTGGGCCTTCTGTTCATTTCAATTTAGTGTGAAAAGTAACATAAAATGTTAAATAATGATATTCACCTACTCTAACAGCTATAACAGGAGGGGGATATATGTAGGACTATTGTAATGATCCAAAGAAAGAGATGAAGGCATGAATTAAAAACAAATAATGAAGGTGGAGAGGAACCGGCAAATTCAAGAGCTGTCTGGAAGAAAAGTGACTCAGGTTTTGTGATTGAATGGTTGAATGTAAGAGGGAAAGTTTTGACTTGGCCATATATTAGATGGTGGGATTCTTAAAAAAATAGTAAATACATTAGGCGGAAAAGATGGGAGTTCAATTTTGACTTGTTGAACATGAGATGAATATGAGGTCAACCAGATACAGAAGACCAGTAGGAAGTTCTAAATATGGAACTAGCTTAATAGAAAGATCTGGGCTGGAAATATGGACCTGAGAGTCAGATCTACCTATCTGTCCATCTATCTATCTCTCAATCAGTTTCCCTAGAGTTCCGTCATTGTATGTTCTCACTTTCTCTGTCTGTCTCTCTTTCCTGCTGTCCCCTTTTTGCTATTTTATAGATCCTTCCTTGGTAATTTCATTCACTGACTAAGTAGACTCTATAAAGACAATATCCAATATACATAGACAGTTTCTGATACTGCCAACACATAGTCTGTATAGACAGTTGATGCGGACACTGGCCTGTAGTGTCCGAGGCATTATGGATGAGATGAGACAAATTCACACGGGACTACCATATCCTGTGGAGGAAAAGGGATGGCACCGCCACTCTCTCAAGGGGAGAGTGCCCCTGACCCTTGCCTTGACAGGCTTTTATTAGGTTTAACTTGCATAAGAATACAGGGTGTATATGTAAAGCTCATCAATCATTGTCAGGCAGAAATGATTAAACAACAGATAAGATTCAAAGGACTCTGAGGGCTTATTCTGAGTCAGGGTCAGATAGTTAAAGGGCCATAAAACTTTGGGGAACAAACTCACTTCCTGCTTGGACCCTTATCATTTAAATTGAGGGTATTAGCAAAGTAGGTTTCAGAGGATTTTATGCATTCTTTCTTAGGCCTGATCACCCTAGGGAACCCACCCTTTCCAGCACAAGGCGCACCCACCTCCATCATTGTTTCAGGCTTAAGGCATTGTTTCAGGCTTAAGTCAGGCAGGGGAAGTAAAGCAGCCAAGAGATTCGGAGACTTCTTGCAGACAGAATGAGGACTCAGGCTATGTCAAAGCTGAGGGGCAAGGGTCCATCACCCCCTTTTTCTATAGCCCTCCCAAGTCTTTCCCTGAGGTCCCCTTCATGACCATGCCTATCTCAGGTTGTCCCTCTTTTGAGGAATCTTACCTGTCATTGGCTAACCAGTCATCTGCCCGGGCCAAACAGGGTGAAGAGAAAGGGGCAGAGGTGCTGCCCCGACAAGGAAGATAAGTTTTGTCTCTTAAGTGGCTTATGGTCCCATGGTCCTTTGCTCAGCCTTAACCATAGGGAAATTACAGCATCTGAAACCAGGCAGGGCATTTCCCAACAGACAATGGGTGAAATCATGTATGGTTGATCTACAAAATAAGAAAACAGAAAGATTGAGAGAAAACACAATACTAAACCTCTGGCAATACTAAGTCTCTCTCTCTCTCTCTCTCTCTCTCTCTCTCTCTCTCTCTCTCTCTCTCTCTCACACACACACACACACACACACACACTGATAATTATCTGAAGTAGAATTGGTAGAGGAGACAGAAGATAGGCAGGAGACCATGGAGAGCAACAGAATCTAAGAAAGGAGAAAGTTTTAATTAAAAGTGGTCAGTTGACTAGTGAAGGTAAGAGCTGAATAAAACAGCTTTCATTGAGTTTTTTTGTTAGTTATTAGAGAAGTTTTATCAAGGACTAAAGCTAGTTTTCAGTGGTTTGAGGAACAAATGGAAAGTGTGAAAGGAGAAGTAACACGTGAACTATGGAATTCAGAATTTATCACATGAACAATAGAGGATGGTTAGAAGTTTTGTAATTTTATTGAAAAAATGTCTTCCAATGTTAGGGGTGTGTGGGTGGGTAGGTGGGTGTGTGTGTGCACGCACATGCACTCTTGGTTTATACTAGGTCAACAAGTCCATTCTCATATGGGCCACTTGTGTTTGATGTATTTCCTGGGAATCTCCTAATGTAGAGTCTTGGCAAACAAACCTGAACTGCAGTTCTCAGGGCTTTAGATTAAAGGCAAAACAACCTAGTACTATTTATAAAATAACTGTGATCTCATTAAACAAAAATTATGGAACCTGTAGTTGGTCATTCCAAAAGAGTGCCTTTCCCCTATTTGGTAAGGTAAGTATTTGCTGAAGTGATATCCCTGTTACAGATGTATTTGTATTGAAATGTTTTAACAGAAAATTACTAGGGGAAATAATGTGTAACACATTGAATTAAAAAGTCCTCATTTGCTTAATAAGTGAACTGTTTATTTTTGAAAATGACATCATCTTTTTGAGTAACTGGGGCAAAGGAGTACCATACGTTTTAATTAAACACTTAATAGTTTTCTTAATAGAGTTTTAATTTGACATCTGTTTTGTTCCTAATGTACTGAAGAGTAAAAGAAACCATTCTTTCTGCATGCTAGTTCAGTAAGAGATTGTTTTCTATGACTTTATTTTGAAATTTTGAGTTGCCACTTTTTCTTTACTACATGGGTTAAGTGTGAAGTGATAGTTTATTTTAGAAGGTCTTTTATTGTGGTGAATTAGATATCTTTTTGCTTTCTTAGGACAATTTGTGTATAGAAACCAGTTTAAAAGGGGTTTCTTAAGCAGCCGCATTGGTATTCACATTACAGAGTAGAAAAGGAAACAGAAGGCTTTATGCTTCCGTGGTCAGTGTGTTCATGCGGCATCTGCATTTTTCTCTGCTTCTAGCAATCATTCTCATGCGTATCTTTAAAGAGATCTACATTTCTCAAAGAAGATACATTTTTGTTCTGCTGGGATTTCAGATGGTTCACATTATTTTGGATCCCTTGTTTTTATTTCTATTAGTTTAAAATAGAATTTTCAGTAAATGTGTACTCCTATTGCCTATAACAGTACTGTCCAAAAGCACTATAATATGAGACAAATATGAATTAAAAGTAGTAATTAATAATTACAGATAACATTAATATTTTTGTTTAACTCAGTACATTCAATATACAGGGTCTGGCACAAAGAACACCCCTTTTTTATTATAAAATCATAACCATGTAATTCTATAACATAACAATATCACACTCAAGCACACCATATGACATTTTAGGTGAAATGTTCAAATTGCTGTCCCCCTCGTGCTAGACATTCACTTATCCTACAGCCACACTCAAGCAGGCCTTACTTATGCTGGACCCTGTGTTCTTTGAACAGGTAATCAATGCAAAAATTATTAATGAGATATTTTGCCTTTTGTATTTCATATTTTCAAAATCCAGTTAGTATTTTGCACTTACAACCTTTTTCTGTTTGGCCTAGCCACATTTCAAGTGTGCGGTAGCCACGTGTGGCTAATGGCCACACTATGGTACAGTGCAGGCCTATGGAGTCAGAGCAGATTCTTCATATCTGGGTGGATAGAAAGATAAAGAGATGTCTATTTTCTATAAATTGGATTTGATTAGTATGATAACTAGGTACCAACACCCAATAATGTAATCATCTTTATGGATATTGAACCTGGACTCTTCTAGTGATTGGAAAGTTAATTGGAGGAGATATACTGAAAATATTGGGTAGATGAGACTTTTTGGTGATTTGGTTGCACTTAATCACTGTACTGTGCAATTGCATTTATTTCTATCGTATGTTCATGTTTCATGAAATTTAAGTATATGTCTATAATTCTGTAATTTGTAGCATAAATGCAGTTCCAACTACAATGAAGATTTTGTGCTACAACTAGAGAAAGAATTGGTTCAAGCCCGTCTGAGCGAAGCCGAGTCTCAGTGTGCACTGAAGGAGATGCAGGATAAAGTCCTGGATTTAGAGAAGGTGAGAACAACATAAGTGCTGTTACTGTCAAATCGGACGGGACATGTACTAGATCCTTGTTAAGTACTTAACTGGGCAGTTAAACTGGACTTGGTGCTTTCATACATTAGGAACCTTAACATGTTAGTTACTGAGAGAAGATGGGAAAAAAATAAGATTCCCAGTTATTCTTTGTTGTTGCCATACCACTCAAAGCCCCATCTTTAAGGGTAAAATTGAGGTTAGAGTCCTTTTAGAGGAAAACAACCAGGATAATTTTGATATGAATATTATTTAAATGTTGGAGAAGAGAAACTTAGGGGATAGAAATGAACTGTTGTCCTCAAATATTGTAATATCTTCATCTGTAAGAGGTTGAATTTGATTGATAACATAACATTTTAGGGAAAATTTCGCTGGGTGTAGCTGTTACAATTTTCCAAGCTACCATAGCCACCTCAGGGAATGTAGGAAGATCTTACCCTCAGGTATACCACAGAAGCTAACTTACCTCTTTTCAAAGTCATTAAAGTACTTTAAGGATTAGGCAAGTAGTGGAAATACAAACTTTCAGGTTTCTTATAACTCTCAGACTTGAGAATCTGTGTTCCAGATAACAAACTCTGTTTCCTTGTCTGTAAAATCATTGATGGCTTGGGCTGTATGTTGAGTTTGTTCCTTTCATCCCTGGGGAATGTCTAGCTATTGACTCAAAGGCTCATAAATAACAAACATAACAGACTTGAGTTGTTCTTAACTATTTCTGAATGAAATAGAGCAGGGTATAACTACAGTCAGTAGTGGAAAAATTTTGCTAGAAATCTGCTTGCTATTTTTATATTGCTTTTAGAAAATTTATTCTCATTTATTGAGAAAATGGCCTATAAGAATGCTTTGAAAAATGCCCAACAGAATATTTGGTTCTGACTACAACTTAGGAGTATTCTGGGCTCCCTAATTTAGATAGCAGTCTGGATCTTTCCATTGTGAATTTTTGGTAGTAAGGAATGTCTTTGAGTCCAATTTTAAAATGGACTTCTTAAGTAGCTTTGTTGGTATTCATAGTATTGAGTAGAAAGGAAACAAAATTGGAAGGTTTCGTGCTTCCTGTGATTAATTTCTTCATGCAGGGTTCTCTTTTTTATGCATATACAGTAAATTTCTGGTTTTCAATAGAGAAAATATTTAAAGTTCATTATAAAAATGCGTAGTTGGCAAGAATAACTTTATTCTATCATCACTGTGAGCTAAAATCTTCATGTGTACCATGAAATATTTTAAAGAGAGAGAAAATTTTATAGATTCAAGTTATTCTCATTAGTACCTCAGTTTCCCTAAGGAGCTTTTACTGGGGGCCTAATTTAGGATCTCTTGGTCACTCCCCAGAGTAGTTTATTATAGGGATACCCTATATGCTAAGGTGGGTCTTTTCGGTATGATAAGAGAGTAATCTAAATCTCATACTCTTGAAACAGATATTTAGATCACCTTGGTCTTAATTTTGTGACTATTGACATACATAGTGACTAATGTGCAGGGATTTTAGACTATTCTTTCCATAGATCTTTAAATATAAATGATGTTTATGATTTATTTGGAGTCCTAATCATAGGTTATCAATTTATTGCCATGTTGAAAACCATTTTTAGTCCTATTGCTTTGTAACACTGACTAACATTTTATTAAAGCTTTCTATGTTCTCAAAATTAACTAGTTACCTTCATACATTCTCATATGAATGTGAAACAGTGCAGCTGCTTTGGAAAAGTTTGACAGTTTCTTAAAAATTAAATGTGGAATTACGACCTGATTCAGCAGTCCTGCTCCTTGATATATTCTCAAGAGAATAAAAAACAGGTCCACACTAAAACTTTTACACAAATAGTCATAGCAACATTATTCATGTTAGCCAAAAAAGTGGAAACAACAGAGATTTCTGTCAACTGATGAATGGATAAATAAAATGTGGTATATTCATATAATGTAACATAAGTTGGCAATAAAAGGGATGAACCTTGAGAACATGTCAAGTGAAAGAAGCTACTCATAAAAGGCCACATATTATATGATTCCATTTATATGAAAGGTCCTGAATAGGCAAATCCATAGAGATTTAAAAGTAGATTAAGGGTTGCCAAGGGCTGAGGGGAGGGGAAATGTGGAATGACCAGTAATGGGTACAGGGTTTCTTTGGGGAGGTGATTAAATGTTTTCAAATTAGATCGTGATCGTGGTTGTACAACCCTGTGAATACTCTTAGAAACTACTGACTAGAATACATTAGAAGGGTAAGTTTCATAGTTTGTGAATTATATCTCAATAACATTGTATAAAATTAACTATAATTACATATGGGACAAAAAATAGCTCTTATTTTACATGCTTTATTTTATTTTATTCTTTAAATTTAAAAATTAAATTAAATTTACATTTTCTTTTGCGTTAGAGAAACAACTCCTTTCCTGATGAGAATAACATTGCAAGGCTTCAGGAAGAACTCATTGCTGTGAAACTGAGAGAAGCAGAAGCCATTATGGGTTTGAAAGAACTCAGACAACAAGTCAGAGATTTAGAGGAGCACTGGCAGGTATATATTTTGTGTGTATGTGTTTAGACTTTTTATTTATTTACTTTTAGAGAGGGGGAAAGGGAGGGAGAAAGAGGGAGAGAAACATCAGTGTGTGAGAGATCACATGCCCCAAACTGGGGACCTGGCTCGCAACCCAGGCATGTACCCTGACTGGGAATTGAACCGGCCACCTTTTGGTTCGCAGGTCAGCACTCAATCCACTGAGCCATACCAGCCAGGGCTATGGTGTGCTTTTTAAAAAGAGGGTAAAACCTGATTGGGTAGGGAAGATGGCGGCATGGTAGGAGGGAGCAGACCCTATACCCCCTCTACACACGGGAGAAAAACCGGACCAATCTATGAAAGCCCAGAACAGACAAGGAACAGTAACACAGCATATTGGAGAATAAGAGGTCGGAAATTGTAGCGGACACTGAAAAACAAGCGGTAAGGAGAGCTCTTCAGAACAATAAGAGCCCAGGGTTCCAGCGTGCGGAGAGCGGGGCGGCTGAGGCCCCAGCCTGGCGCTCCACCAAGCCTGCCCCAGGGCCCTGGGGAGGGAGCTGGGTCAGCCGCTGAACCGGCTGGGAGATCTCAGGGGCCACCGCGCGACTGCGCCCGAGCAAAAGTGGGTGCCCCACGAGGGAGCGAAAGTGGGTGCCCCGCACCAGGTCACTGCACGACTTTGAACCGAGTTTTCGTGGTCACCGGGCGACTACGAAAGCACAGGCCCCCCAACAGAGACAGAGGCGCGGGCGAAGTGAGACAACTGCATGAAAATAGACACCCTCAGGGGACCGCACACGGTCACGGGCTAGTGGACACTCGTGAAAACATAGGCGCAGGCCGCTGGAGACAGCTGTGGAGCCAGAGGTGCCAGTTCACGGGCGGGTGCTCAAACGCGAACAGCTCAGGCCCAAAGTGCAGGCGCCCGATAGCAGCTGGAATGCAGGCCCCTCTCAGAAGCAAATGCAGGCAGCTGTGCCCGAACACTGAAAGCCTCCCAGGGACAAAGGCAGGCGGCTGTGCACGTCTGGAGAATCTAGCACACACCCATAAACTCGGAGAAGTGCGCACACACCAGGAAGCTCAGATCACACGCTGAAAACCCTGTGGGGAGAGGTGCCCACTAACGCTGGGATACATAGCACAATGAGGACTGAGTTCTGAACACAGAGAAAAGCAATAAGATCACCCCTCGGCCATTGCAGCCAGCAAGACCTGAAAAACCGGCTGGCAAGTTTGAAAACAACAAGAGGGTGTTTTTTTTTTTGTTTTGTTTTGTTTTGTTTTTTTTCATTTTATTTTTTTAATATATTTTTATTTTTTTTAAAAAATATTTTGTTGTGCTTTGCTTGTTCCTTTCCCCCCCCTTTGGCTGCTTATATTTGTGCGGGGGTGTCTGTGTGCGTGTCTCTTTTTTGTTTTGCCAGTTTGTTAGTGTCTTTTTGTTTGTAAGCCTGTCTATCTATATGAGTTTTTAACTACTCCTTCTTCATTGTTTATATCTTCTTCTTTACTCCCCAACTCCTTTTGCCTCCCTTGAATTCCTTCTTCTCTTATCCCCTCTTCCTTTCTTTTCAATTTTATCTCTTCTACCTTCCTCTTGTTTCCTCTTTCTTCTTTTTTTCATTTTCCCCCCTCTTCTTTTTGTAAATACCCACGAGTGAGACAAAACAAACAAACAAGCCTGAAATTGTGGGGAAAAAAAAACAAAAACAGAAACCAAAACCAGAGCTGGCCCCCAAAAGAGGGTATTCCAGCTGATGAGACAGTGAAAGCGGTGAACAACAGGATATCCGAAGGAGAATCCACCACTGAATCTCACAGATATTCTACCACAGAAGGTCATACCACAAACCCAGGGAGCCAGAACAGATCAATTTAAGAAGCTGAGGCTAACAAGAGTCTTACAAACAATGGGAAGACAAAAGAACAATCCCCAAACGAAAGGAAAGGAGGAAGCTCAAGAAAGAATGCTAAATGAAACAGAGGCAACTCAACTATCAGATATCGAGTTCAAAGCAATGGTTGTCAGGAAGCTCAATGAGCTCTCAATGAGCTACCATAAACTACAGGGAAGTTATGATGAACTCACAGCAAACTATATCAACATGAAAAAGGAAATAGAAACTATCAACAAGGGCCAAGAGGAAATGAAGAACACAATCTCTGAACTGAAGAACACAGTAGAAGGAATGAAGAGCAGAATCGATGAAGCAGAAGATCGGATCAGCGAGTTGGAGGACAAAATAGAAAAAAACACTCAGAATGAGCAAGATAAGGAAAAGAGGCTTAGAAAAAATGAAGAGGGTTTAAGAGAAATGCAAGACAACATGAAACGGAATAATATTTGTATAATAGGGATACCAGAAGGAGAAGAACAAGAACAAGGGATAGAAAACCTGTTTGAAAAAGTAATGATGGAAAACTTCCCTCATTTGGTGAGAGAAAAAGCCACACAAATCCAGGAAACACAGAGAGTCCCAATCAAAAGGAACCCAAACAGGCCCACTTCAAGACACATCATAATTAAAATGGCAAAATTCCAAGACAAAGAGAGAATCTTAAAAGCAGCAAGGGAGAAAAAGGAAGTAACATACAAGGGGGCCCCAATTAGGTTAGCATTGGACTTCTCAATGGAAACGCTCCAAGCCAGAAGAGAATGGCAAGAAATATTCCAAGCAATGAGAACCAAAGGCCTGCAACCCAGACTACTTTACCCAGCAAGGCTTTCAATCAAGATAGAAGGCCAAATAAGGAGCTTCCCAAACAAAAGAAGTCTAAAAGAATACACCTCTACCAAACCAATGCTGCAAGAGATACTCAAGGGACTGCTTTAAGGGAAGAAAGGAAAAGACAGAGAGAGAAAGAGAAAGAGGAACACAGGTACGAAAATGGCAATGAATAAATACCTATCAATAATAACCTTAAATGTAAATGGATTAAATGCTCCAATCAAAAGACATAGAATAGCTGAATGGATAAGAAAGCATGACCCACACATATGCTGCCTACAAGAAACCCACCTCAGGACAAAAGACATACACAGGCTCAAAGTGAAGGGCTGGAAACAAATTTTCCAAGCAAATGGTCAGGAAAAAAAAGCTGGGGTAGCAATACTCATATCAGACAAAATAGACTTCAAAAGAAGGGCCATAAAGAGAGACCCAGAAGGCCACTTCATAATACTCAAGGGAAGAATCCACCAAGAAGACATAAATATTGTAAATATTTATGCACCCAACGGAGGAGCACCTAAATACATCAAGAAAATTTTAGAGGACTTCAAGAAAGATATAGACAGCAACACAATTATAGTAGGTGATTTTAACACCCCACTGTCAAAAATGGACAGATCTTCCAAACAAAATATCAACAAAGATATTGTGGCATTGAACAACACTCTAGAGGAAATGAACTTAACTGATATATATAGAGCCCTTCATCCCAAAGAAGCTAAATACACTTTCTTTTCAAATGCACATGGAACATTTTCAAAGATAGACCACATGATAGGACACAAATCAAGCCTCAACAAATTCAAGAAAATTGAAATCATACCAAGCATTTTCTCTGACCACAAGGGACTGAAACTAGAAACGAACCCCAAGGAGAAAAACCCAAAACCCTCAAAATCATGGAGATTGAATAGCATGCTATTAAACAATGAATGGGTCAAGAATGAAATTAGGGAGGAAATCCAAAAGTTTCTGGAAACAAATGAAAATGAACTCACAACAACCCAAAACTTATGGGACACAATGAAGGCAGTCCTCAGAGGGAAGCTTATAGCGATACATGCCTATCTAAAAAAGACAGAAACATCTCAAACAAACAACCTAACCCTTCGCCTACAAGAACTCGAGGAACAACAACAAAGACAGCCCAGAGCAAGTAGAAGGAAAGAAATAACCAAGATAAGAGCAGAATTAAATGACATAGAGACTAAAAGCACAATCCTAAAGATCAATGAATCCAGGAATTGGTTCTTTGAAAAGATCAACAAAATCGACAAGCCTTTAAGTAGGCTCATCAAGGAAAAAAGAGAGAGGACTCAAATAAACACAATCAGAAATGAAAGAGGAGATATTACAACCGACACCGCAGAAATACAAAGGATTGTAAGAAATTACTATGAAGAACTGTATGCCAAGAAATTTGAAAACCTAGGTGAAATGGACAGGTTTCTAGAAAAATATAACCTTCCAAAACTCAATGAAAAAGAAACAGAAAGCCTGAACAGACCGATAACAGCTGGTGAAATTGAATCAGTAATCAAAACACTCCCGATGCACAAAAGCCCTGGACCAGATGGCTTCACAGGAGAATTCTACAAAACATTTAAGGAAGAGCTAACCCCTATTCTCCACAGACTATTCCAAAAAATCCAAAAAGATGGAAGACTCCCAAACTCTTTTTATGAAGCCAGCATCATCCTAATCCCAAAACCAGATAAAGACACAACAAAGAAGGAGAACTTCAGGCCAATATCGCTGATGAACATAGATGCTAAAATCCTCAACAAAATATTGGCAAACCGCATCCAACAACACATTAAAAAGATCATACACCACGACCAAGTGGGATTCATCCCAGGGATGCAAGGATGGTTCAGCATTCGCAAATCAGTAAATGTAATTCATCACATAAACAAAAGCAAAGACAAAAATCACATGATCATATCAATAGATGTGGAAAAAGCATTTGATAAGGTACAGCACCCATTTATGATAAAAACACTCAGCAAAGTGGGAATAGAGGGAGCATTCCTCAACATAATAAAGGCTATATATGAGAAACCTACAGCCAGCATCATACTCAACGGGCAAAGACTAAATTCTTTTCCACTAAAATCAGGAACAAGACAAGGCTGTCCACTCTCTCCACTTCTATTCAACATAGTATTGGAAGTCTTAGCCACAGCGATTAGACAAGAAAAGGAAATAAAAGGCATCCAACTTGGAAAGGAGGAAACAAAACTATCATTGTTTGCAGATGACATGTTAGTATACATAGAAAATCCTATAGTCTCGGCCAAAAAACTGCTCGACCTAATAAATGAATTTAGCCAAACAGCCGGATACAAAGTCAATATCCAGAAATCAAAGGCATTTTTGAATACCAACAATGAAACAACAGAAGCAGAAGTCAAGAAAAAAATACCATTTGATATAGCAAAAAGAAAAATAAAGTACCTAGGAATTAACCTAACCAAGGAGGTAAAAGACCTGTATGCAGAAAACTACACAACACTGAAGAAGGAAATCAAGGAAGACACAAATAAATGGAAGCACATACCGTGTTCATGGATCGGAAGAATTAACATCATCAAAATGTCCATACTTCCCAAAGCAATCTACAGATTCAATGCAATACCTATTAAAGTACCAATGGCATATTTCACAGATATAGAACAAACTCTTCAAAAATTTATATGGAACCATAAACGACCCAGAATAGCGGCAGCAATCTTGAGAAAGAAGAGCAAAGCAGGAGGGATCACAATACCTGATACCAAAATGTATTACAAGGCCACTGTAATCAAAACAGCCTGGTACTGGCATAAAAACAGGCACGTGGACCAGTGGAATAGAATAGAGAGCCCAGAAATAAACCCTAGTCTCTATAGTCAATTAATATTAGACAAAGGGGGCAGCAACATAAAATGGAGTAAAAACAGCCTCTTCAACAAGTGGTGTTGGGAGAACTGGACAGCTTCGTGCAAGAAAATGAAACTCGAGCACCAACTTACACCATACACAAAAATAAATTCAAGGTGGATAAAAGACTTAAACATAAGCCGTAACACCATTAAAGTTCTAGAAGAGAACATAGGCAGGAAAATCTCAGATATTACATGCAGCAACATTTTTACTGATATGTCTCCTAAAGCAAGGGACATAAAGGAAAGAATAAACAAATGGGATCTCATCAAAATAAAAAGCTTCTGCATGGCCAAGGAAAACAGTATTAAAATAAAAAGAGAACCGACTGTGTGGGAAAACATATTTGCCAATGATATCTCAGATAAGGGTTTAATCTCCAAAATATACAAAGAACTTACACGACTCCACTCTAAGAAGACAAGCAACCCAATTAAAAAATGGGCAAAGGACTTGGGCAGACACCTCTCCAAGGAGGATATACAGAGGATCCAGAGACACATGAAAAGATGCTCGATATTGCTAGCTATCAGAGAGATGCAAATTAAAACCACAATGAGATACCACTTGACACCCGTCAGAATGGCCCTCATAAACAAAGCAACAAACAGCAAGTGTTGGAGAGGTTGTGGAGAAAAGGGGACACTAGTGCACTGCTGGTGGGAGTGCAGACTGGTACAACCACTATGGAAAACAGTATGGAATTTTCTAAAAAAACTAAAAATGGATATACCTTTTGACCCAGCAATTCCATTGCTAGGACTATATCCTAAGAACCCTGAAACACCAATCCAAAAGAAACCATGCATCCCTATGTTTATAGCAGCACAATTTACAATAGCCAAGTGTTGGAAGCAACCTAGATGCCCATCAGTAAATGAATGGATCAACAAACTGTGGTACATTTATACAATGGAATTCTATGCAGCAGAAAGAAAGAAGGAGCTCATACCCTATGCAACAGCATGGATGGAACTTGAGAGCATCATGCTAAGCGAAGTAAGCCAGGCAGTGAAAGATAAATACCATATGATCTCACCTTTAACAGGAACCTAATCAACAAAACAAACAAACAAGCATAATATAACCAAAGACATGGAAATTGGGAACATGCTGAAAGTCACCAGAGGGGAGAGGGGAGGGAATTTCAGGGGAAAAGGGGAAGGATTTACAGGAACAAGTATAAAGGACACATGGACAAAAACTATGGGGGGGGTGGAAATGGGAGGGAGGTGGGGAGGGCTGGGGTGGTGGGTTCGGGTGAGAATAAAAGACAGAAAACTGTACAAGATCAACAATGAAAATAAAAATTAAAAATATATATATATTAATAAATATATATTGCTTACATCTAAAAAAAAAAAGGGTAAAACCTGAATATTTACTTTGTGTGAGTTTGAAGTAGTTGATGACCAACACTAGGATATGAGTTTAAATATGAAAGATCCTGTGTAATGTATACAACTGAGAATATTTATAAATTGAAAGTAGCTTTAAGCTGTTTCTCCTTTTTTTAACTCTTATAATTAAACAAAAGATAAAATAGAGGTCAAGTCATATTTTTATTGTTATACCATTGTAATTTATAACTTCTGGAACAACTTTAAGGAAATAATTCTTTATATAGTACATATTTTTTCTGTTAATTTTATATCCATATTTCAGCATGAAAATGTGGAAGGCTGCCACAAATATAAATTTATCTATAAATTTGTAAATTCTTTTGAAAATTAGTATCTCACAAAATAAATCAGACATTTAGCCAGTTGTATGCCAACAAATTTATTCACATATGAGGGAAACTATTGACAAGGAATAAAAAAACAGTCTGTAAGAGAGAAGAGAGAGAGGTAAGAAAACAAAAACTAGACAGCATTTCAGGATAGTGATCTTGGTTTGAATTTGGGGTAGGTTATGCATCTAGCAAAGTATTAGGAAGCAATAAACTGGAAATTAAAAGCAAACAAACCTGTACCTTCACCACAGGTATTTTAAGAACACTGCTCTTAACGTCTAATAGTGCTTCCTTAGTTCACGAATAGCCCCATTTTCCCCCCTTTTCTTGGGATTTTGTTTAAAAAATATGAAAATCTCATTTTAAAATTAGGGTAAAATTTGTATTTGCAATAATTAATTCACAGTATAAAAAAATGAGCTATATCTGAGTTTTCTGAAATCTGCAACTTACTGGCAGTGGGATCTGCAGTGTGACCGTTCTGAAGTTATTTAATCACAGTTTCCATTTCATACCTCTTTAATGAAGATAATAGTGTCTGTTTAGATTTTCTGGAGATTAAATAAAATAATATGTATAAAGCGCTTAATATAGTACTGAATCTGACATAGTTGCTCAGTAAAGTTAGCTGTTATTTTGATACTAGGAATATTTGTTGCAATATAATTTTTTGTGTTTTAGCGCCACTTAGCTCGTACTACTGGAAGATGGAAAGACCCACCCAAGAAAAATGCCATGAATGAGTTACAAGATGAACTGATGACCATTCGACTTAGAGAAGCAGAAACACAGGCGGAAATAAGAGAAATAAAACAAAGGATGATGGAAATGGAAACACAGGTATGATGGAAAGCCTGATAGCTTTAAAAAATGTCATTAGCAGATCAAAAGTTTATGCATAGAATGTATCATCTCTAGAAAGAGGTAAAAGGTGGAGGTACAAAACTGTTTATACTGCAATTTTGTAGCCCAAATAAAAAGGGCTAAAATTGTTTTCTTTAATATCAGAGATTTAACTTCTTTGACACATTCAACAAAGTTTAAGCAAATCATAATACTCCATTTGATTTTGATGCCTTACTACACAACTCAAGAAGGAATGAATACTCACATAGAGCAGAATTTTTCAACCTTTAAACTATTAACATTAATACACTATTTACACTATTAACGTTTTGGGCCAGATAAGTGTTTATTGTGGGGACTGTCCTGTGCATTTTAGGATGACTAGCAGCATCTCTGGCCTCTACCCTCTAGATGCCAGTAGCACTGAGTGCCTCCCTGTCTCCCACCCCATGTTGTACTGACCAAAATGTCTCCATACATTGTCAAATGTTCTTGGAAAAATTCCCTTGTTGAGAACCACTGATACAGAGTATAATGTAAACAATGCTTTCTAAAATTGTGTGATAGGAATTCTCAGCACTTTCTTCTCAAGTCTCCCTTTCTCTAATAAACTCTATATTAAATATACTTAAGATATGAAAGGTCCTTTTTATGAAAACTATTTGTATTTTAAAGGTATATTTGATTTTTACATTGTGCATTTGGGCAGATCATATTCTCTGTAATGTTATTTCATTTTCAAAAAATACTTATTCATCAGTAGGGGGCATAGTTAACTCATGTATCATTCTGTGTGCCTACTTACAAAAACAGAAATGATCATTCCAACTTCAGCATAACATGAATATGTAAATCCTTTAACTATATTTTGTTTTACATTGTTCGGAATTATTTTCTTATATTTTTCATGGCAATTAAAAATAATAGTAAGATTATGAAAAGTAAAACTATTTTTATAATGGGAAGTTTTATTTTTATAATCAAATTTTATCTCAGTATATATACTAAAAATGCAAACACAGCTTTTAAACCATGTTCAGGATTTATGTCAGACTGGGTGTAGGTGAATTCAACAAATGTGGTTTTGAGGACTTGGTGATACAAAGTACTGTCCAGCCTTCAAAGAACTTATACTTGAGGAATCAGGAATTCACAAACTATTTAACATAATTTACTACCTGAGGTGATTGATGCTAACTAAATATTGTGTTAATCCCTTTTTAATCTATGTAAATCAGGTCATTATGATGCAGGCTTTAGATTTATACAGTGCTATATGTCAGTTATATTTTAATAAACTGGAAAAATATGTAATTCAGAAACATGGTAATTAGAGAGTTAGATAGAAATTTTATGGGGAGTAGGAGGGAGGAATTAATTCCAGCTAGGTGGTTTGGGTGAAGGCTTTCTTGGGAACTTGTGGTGTAATGATAATGCTGTGTTAGTCATTCACAGAGTTTTATATCACACACCCATGTATCTGGCACCCAGATTAAGACACGTGTCCTTGTTGATGCATACAGCTCCAGTTCCTTTATTCTTAATGACTTTTAGAAAAATCCACGTAGTGAGTATATCTTAGTTTATTGAGCCTAACTTCTCTTTGTACCAAATTTGCTATTACAATCAGTGCTGCTCTGAACATTCTTGCATATGTTTCCTTGTGTATATTTCTAAGAGTTTCTTCAGAACAGGGGTTTTTATTATTTTTTGGCTAGGAACCCCTTTTACAGTCTGAGGCTTATGCACATCTCAAAATAATGTTTTTTAATGCATCAAATAAAATATATAGGATTGTAAAGCAAACCAGTTACATTGAGATACAGTTATTAAAGTACTAAAAGGCAAACAAGTTTGTGACAGAACACTTACTCAGAAACACATACAACATATTCCCATTGCTGAATTCAGGTTTTTAGTACTATAGATTTTTTTGTATCTAAGTGAAATCGTACTGTATTTTCCTTTTTGGGGAGACTCTTTCCTGATTTTTTGTCCCAAGGTAAATGAGGTGGGTTTTATTTTATCTTCTGTTCTCAGAAATTTTATGTAACAGTGGATTACCCATTACCTTAATATTCGCTGGAATTTATTTCTTTAAACACTCTTGTTTTGTGAGAGGAGTAACTATTGATAGGGCTATAGATCTTTTCAGGTTTTCTGTGTTTTCTTATGTCCAGTTTGGTAAGATAAGGCAAACTTCAAGAAAATAAAGAAGGTGACAGACTTCTGATCAACACAGAGGTGTGGGTAAACATGGCTCACCTCTTCACACAACCATATCAAAATTACAACTAAACTACTGAACCATCACTCAAAACCATCAGAAATTGAGTTGAATGGAAATCCAACAGCTACAGAACTAAAGAAACCAAATCTATCTAGACTGGTAGGAGGTGTGGAGCTAGGGATTGCTGAACAGGCTGGCCCCACAACCACATGTGGTGGATAAAAATTCGGGAGGGATATCTTGGGAATGAGGAGTTCCAGCCTCACACCATGTCCCCCAGCCCAGGATTCTGTGCCACAAAGATAAGTCCCCATAACTTCTGGCTGTAAAAACCAACAGGAATTGAGTTGGTGAAAGAGACTTCTAGAGTCCCAAGCAGTTCTTAGAGAACCTGCACACAGACTTACTCAGACTTAACCCTCTGAGCTCCAGCATTGGGTAGCAGCTGGAAAGCCAAAAGTGGAAAACAGGGAGGAACTGAAGTGTCTGGCATCAAGGCAAGAGCTGGGGGGCAGCTTTCTCCCAGACAAAAAAGGAGGGCAGTAGCCATTGTTCCTTTTCTAAACCCTCTTCCCTCCAAGGAGCCACAGAACCAGCAGGCAGGTGCCATATCTGAGACTCCATCAACCTGGCTAATACTGTTTGCCTCTCTCTGGAGATACCCTGAGGCTTTCCCCACCCAACTTATGGGCCCATCCAGGATGTGAACTGTGGTTTTCCATATGACTGTCTGGTCTTGTCTTATACTTCACAACTTCCTAAATTATCTCACACAAGCAACAGCTAGCTTCAGTGAGTCCCCAGCCTCCATACCTCTTGGTAAGTGGCCCCAGACCCAACATAGCAGTAGCCTAGGTTCATAGCTTGGCTTTGCCTGGGAACCTCCAAGCCCAGCACAAGTAGCAGCCATCTCAGATTGCTTTATGACTCAGACAGGGTTGCACCAGGCAGAACACAAGTTGGGACTGACCTTGGCCTGTACCACCCATGAAATTGCAGAGCCTGCACATCAGGTATAGCTACAGAGCACGTTAGAGCACTACCACCCTGCCCCTGCACAGCTGATCCTCCATGGAAGGTGGAAGTTGGTGGTTGTTGAACACCATCCAAGAACTGGTGTTCACATCCAGTTCTTGCAGCCAACTGGCCTGGATAAATTCCTCCTATTGATCTTGCCAGCAGCAATCAAGGCTCAACTACAAGAGGAGGGTGTACTTAGTCCACATGAAGGGTGTACCTCAAGTACCCAGACTGGATAATAAGGGAGGCTGTATCACTGGATCCTACAGAACACCTACAACATTAGGCCACACTACCAAGACACAGAGTCAAAGCAGCTCTACCTAATACGTAGAAACAAACACAGGGAGGCTGCCAAGATGAGGAGACAAAGAAACATGGCCCAAAGAATAGATCACAACTCCAGAAAAAGAGCTAAACGAAATGGAGATAAGCAAAGTATCACATGCAGAACTCAAAACAATAGTTAGGAGGATGCTCAAGGAACTTAGTGAGGAACTCAACAGCATAAGAAAGATTCAGTCAGAAATGAAGGATACACTACTGGAAATAAAGAACAATTTACAAGTAAGCAACAGTAGAGTGGATAAAGCTGAGAATCACATCAATGATTTGGAACATAAGGAAGCAAAACACAACCAATGAACAACCAGAAGAAAAAGAATCCAAAAAATGAGGATATTGTAAGAAGCCTGTGGGGCAACGTCAAAAGATCCAACATTCACAACATAGGGGTGCCAAGAGGAGAAGAGAAAGAGTAAGAAATTGGAAACCTATTTTTAAAAAATAATGAAAGAAAATTTCCCTCATTTGGTGAAGGAAATAGACATGTAAGTCCAGGGAGCACAGAGTTCTGAACAAGGTGGATGCAAAGAGACCCACTCTAAGACACACCATAATTAAAATGCCAAAAGTTAAAGACAAAGAAAGAATCTTAAAAGCAGCAAGAGAAAAGAAGTTCATTACCTGTGGAGGAGTTCCCATAGGACTGTCAGCTGATTTTTCATTCTCAAAAGAAACTTTGCAGGCTAGAAGGGATTGGCAAGAATTATTCAAAGTTATGAAAAGCAGGGATCTACCATCAAGATTGCTCTATCCAGCAAAGGTACCTGAAGGGCAGGTAAAGAGCTTCCCAGACAAGAAAAAACTAAAAGAGTTCATCATCACCAAACCAATATTACATGAAATGTTAAAGGTACTTATTTAAGAAAAAGAATATCAAAAAACTATGAAAATAAAACAACAATAAATACATATCTATCAACAAATGAATCTAAAAAACAAACTAAGCAAACAAAAGAACAGAGACAGACTCATGAATATGGAGAGTGTTTTGATGGTTGCCAAGTGGGAGGGGGGTGTTGGGGAATGGGTGAAAAAGTGAGAGGAGTAAGAAATACAAATAGGTAGTTAGAATAACCATGGGGGTGTAAAGTACAGAATAGGAAATGGAGCAGCCAAAGAACATATACCCATGATCAGTAGACATGAATAAAAGGGTGGGGATTGCCTGAGGGAGTGGGGCTTGACAAAAGGGGAAAATTAGGACAACTGTAATAGTATATTCGATAAAATGTAATTTAAAAAAAGATGGTGGTGTAGGTAGATACACTTTGCCTCCTCGCACAAGCAAAACAAGGACAGCAACAAATTTAAAAACAAATCAACCAGAACTACCAGAAAATTGAACTGTATGGAAGTCAAACAACCAAGGAGTTAAAGAAGCAACATTCATCGAGATAGGCAGGAGGGGCGGAGATGAGCAGCCGGGGTGGAGAAGACTGGAAGCAAAGCAGTGACTGGAGGACCAGTGGTCCCTCATTCGTGTGCAGATAAACTGCGAGGAACAATTGGGGAGTGAGACAGACTGTACAATCCAGGGTTCCAGCATGCGGAAACAAAGCCTCACAACCTGTGGCTGTAAAAACCTGTGGGAATTGTGGTGGTGGGAGAAACTCTCAGCTTCACAGGAGAGTTCCTTGGAGAGACCCACAGGGTCCAAGAACTTACAGAAAACCACCCACCCAGGAATCAGCACCAAAAGGGCCCAATTTGCTTGTGGGTAGCAGAGGAAGTGAAGGAAAGCTGGGCAAGAGCCAAGCAAGTGGCATTGTTCCCTCTTGGACCCCTCCTCCACATACAGCACCACAGTGCAGCAAAGTGGGTGGCCCCACCCTGGCCAATACCTAAGGCTCCACCACTTACAATGTAACAGGTATGTGGAGACAAAAAAATATGGCCCAAGTAAAAGAACAGATCAAAACTCCAAAAACAGAACTAAGCAATGAAGAGATAGCCAACCTATCAGATGCAGAGTTCAAAACACTGGTAATCAGGATGCTCACAGAAATTGTTGAGTATGGTTGCAAAATGGAGGAAAAGGTGAAGGCTATGCAAAGTGAAATAAAGCAAACTATACAGGAAACCAACAGTGAAGGAATGGAAACCGAGACTCAAATCAATGGTTTGGAGCAGAAGGAAGAAATAAACATACAACCAGAATGGAATGAAAAAACAAGAATTCAAAAATAAGAGGAGAGGCTTAAGGAACCTCCAGGACAACTTTAACATCTGATTCATGGGGGTGCCAGAAGGAGAAGAACAGCAAGAAATTGAAAACTTATTTGAAAAAATAATGAAGGAGAACATCTCCAATCTGGCCAAGGAAATAGACTTCCAGGAAGTCTAGGAAGCTCAGAGTCCCAAAGAAGTTGGACCCAAGGAAGTACACACTAAGGCACATCATGATTACATTACCCAAGATTAAAGAAAAGGAGAGAATCTTAGAAGCAGCAAGAGGAAAGGAGACAGTTACCTACAAAGGAGTTCCCAGAAGACTATCAGCTGATTTCTCCAAAGAAACCTGGCAGGCAAGAAGGGGCTGGAAAGAAGTATTCCAAGTCATGAAAGGCAGGGACCTACATGCAAGACTATCCAGCAAAGCTATCATTTAGAATGGAAGGGCAGATAAAGTGCTTCCAAGATAAAGTCAAGTTGAAGGAGTTCATCACCACCAAGCCCTTATTATATGAAATGTTAAAAGGGACTTACCTAAGAAAAAGATGATGATCAAAACTATAAACAGTAAAATGACAACAAACTCAGCTATCAAAAACTGAATACTGCACAGCAGTAAAAAAGGAATTCTTACCTTTTGCAACAGCATGGATAGAACTAGAAATTATTATTCTAAATGAAATAAGTCAGGTTGCAAAAGACAAATACCTCACTTATAAATGGAATCTAAAGAACAAAATAAGCTAATGAGCAAAATAGAACCAGAGGCATAGGAACATGGAAAAGACTGATAGCTGTAAGAGAGGGCATGGGTTGAAAGAAGGTGAAGGGATTAGTCAAAGAACATATATGAATGACCTACAGACATGGACAATGGTGTGGGAATAAACTGTGGGAGTGGGGGGTGGATTGGGTGGAGGCGGGAAAAGGGGGAAAAATTGGGACAACTGTAAAGACAAACAATAAAATATTTAAATTTTTAAAAAGCTCAAAAAAAAAAACTGAACCTAAAAAACAAAAACTAAGCAAACTAGAACAGGAACAGAATCCCAGAAATGGAGATCACATGGAGGGTTAGCCGTAGGGAGGGGGCTGGGGGGAGAATAGAGGAAAGGTGTAGGGAATAAGGAGCCTAAATGGTCAGTACAAAATAGACAGGGGAGGTTAAGAATAGTGTAGTAAATAGAGAAGCCAAAGAACTAGTATGTATGACCCGTGGATATGAACTAAGGGGGAGGGGCAGAATGCTGGTGGGAGGGAGTGCAGGGTAGAGGGAATAAAGGGGAGAAAAAGATGGGACAACTCTAATAGCATAATAAAATATATTACAAAATTTAAAATATATATAACTAAAAAAAGAAACTAAAGGATGCAAAATAAACACTATTAGGAATAATGAAAGGCACATAAATGCAGAGTAGGGCTACACCAGATTTACAGTTTTTCATATGGAAAACAATACAATAATAAATAATAATACACTCTGTGTGTCAAATACCCACAATTGTAAGCCTCTTTTTGTCTCACCCTATATAGATCCAGTGATAATATAGATATAGTAGAAAGAATCTCAGGACAACTTTAAGTGATAAATTTGAAATTTGAAAATTTAGATGAAATGGACAGTCTGTTTAGGGAAATATGTAAGTTGAGTGTTTTTTGCTTTGTTATTTCTCTGATCTTCTTCAATCTGTGGAATTGTGTCTGTAATAAAACTTGGAAAGTTCTGGGTCATTATTTCTCCAAATATTTCTTCTGTTTTGTACTGTCTTCTTTTGGGATTTCAATTAATCATATGTTAGATTGTTTGATGTCCAGCAACTCTTGGATATTCTGTTCTTCCCCCCATTATTTAGCACTTTGTGTTTTAGTTCTTATTGATTGAAATATTTCTATTGACTTACTGAGTTTACAGATTCTTTCCTGCACTTTGTGAGTTGATGAGCCATTGATGGCATTATTCATATCAATTACCGTGCTTATCATTTCTAGCATTTCTGTTTGATTCTTATAGTTTTCATTTCTTTGCTGATACTACCTATCTGATTTTTACATGTTTTTCACCTTTTCCTTAGAGCCTTTAATATATTAATCACTGTTATTTTAAATCTGTGTGAGATAATTTCCACATCTGTGTCATATAGGAAGCTGGTTCTGGTGATTGCTTTGTGACTTGGTTGTGTTTAGTTTTTTTCTTAACTCATCCTATGCTTTGTGATTTTTTTTCTATTTGAAAACTGGGTATCTTGTGTAGGACAGTAGACTAAGATAAATAGTTTTTATGCCTGGATGTGCATACCTTTCCTTCTGCTAGGACTTTAATGTGGGGGATTTGAATTAATATAGTCAAGAGTTGAGCTGGGTTTGAGGTTTGTTGTTTCTGTGGTTACCCTCATTACACCACAGACTTCAAATTCCTCTAGCAATATCTTATTTTTAGATTGAGGGCTGGTTTGCCAAAGGGTTTTCTCACTCTCTTCAGGTCTTCCCTTTGCACAGCACTTCAGAAAGTGTCCGTCTCCAGCAGTATTCTACTGTTATGTATTACAAGAAGTTGGCGGGGCAGAAAACACCTCTGCCCTATTGTTATGATAAAGCTTCAGTCTTAGACGGCACTGTCCATGGATCTGAGTATTTGGCCTTCTTAGTTCTCCTGCCCTACACCAGCTACAGTCCTAGGCCCAAAGTATAGCCCTGCCCTTTACTCAGATACAAAGGCTTCCCTAGTGCCCCAAGGAGATTAGTGTTCCAAGCAGATTAGACCTTTTACTACCTAGAGTAGGCAAGCAAGAGTCAGTGCCCCTCCTATATTGGCTGCTATTCTCCTCCCTCACGCCTGTACCATTGGCCTTTCTTTCTCAAGACTTTCATCAGTCTTTTTGTTGTTGGGACCCATGGAGAAGTTGTTTGTGAACTCTGCTGCCACCCTGGGCTCCTCACTCTCTAGCCAGCCCACACGAGGCCTCTACCAATTTGATATTTATTTTAGCTGAAATATACTTAACAGCTTCTGACTGCTTCTACCCTTGTCTCTCTTTAGATTCAGGGCTAGTCGTTTGTCCTCCGACCTCATCTCTCTGGGTTCAACAAAAGTCACGAACTTAGAGTTTGACTGGGTTTTCTTCTTTTTTAATTGAAAGAGTGGGTGTAATGCTTTTTCTGGCTATCTACATCCCTGACCAGAAATCAAAAGTCTTTATTATGATATGTTTGAGATTGTTTTATTTTGTAATTTTCATCTTCCTTTTTCTGCTTTTTCCTCCTTTATTGCTTTTTATTGGCTTAATTTAGTTTCTCTTTCTACTAGTTTGACTTTCATAATTTTTTCTCTATTAGTGTTTATTACTAGAAAAAAAAATGAAAGTGCTTACTTACCTGATTGAACAAAGTCTAAAGTTAGTAATTATCTCCATCTTCTTTCCAAACTGTATTAAGGGCATTACACAAACTTCATATGCTCTTCTTCCATCTTCTAATCTTATATCTTACTGTTATTGCACATCGTTTTTATGCATCCAAATGACTAGATGTTATTGTTGTTTGATGGAGTCAGTGCTCATTTGGACTCGTCTACCTATTTGACAATTTTTTGCTCTCTACTCTTACTTTTATTTAAGTTTCTTTCCAGTATGAATTGAATGTTATAAACTGTCACTTTCTGAAAATAAATGCTTTTTCTCATTCTTGTATAATAGTTTAGGTGAGTATACTATTATAGGGTGAAATTTATTTTTTTAAGCACTACATACATATGTTTCCTGTTGATATGTCTGCCACTTTCATATTTCACTTTCCCCCTTCATAGATACTCAGATTTTACCTTGATTTACCTCTTCTTTTCTTTAGCATGCTAAGTTTTGTTACATTGTGTCTTGATGAGGATTTATTTGTCCTCTTTAGGACTAGTTGTGCTTTCTGAACTTCATGTGGATTTATACGTCTTTTTTTTTCCATTATAAAAAATTTTCTACTATTATCTCTCTTAGACCAGTGATTTTCAACTGATCTGCCGCAGAATTTTTGAAATATGCAGTACCTGATTATTTAGTCGGACACTGGCCACCTTTCCCTTAGATAGTCAAATAAAAAAAAGGGCAACAATCAACACAACAATAGCCGTCCAGTGGGAATGAATCACAGTCATACCTATTTTTTGTCAGATCTGCAAAAAATATAAAATAATTGGTGTGCTGCAGAATTTTAGTAATTAGTTTCTGTGCCATGAAATGAGAAAGGTTGAAAGTTGCTGTCTTGGACCATCATCTCTCACCACCTTTTTTCCCTATTTTATCTTTTAACCCTTATTGGGCAGGGTTTTTACTTCTTATGCTCTTTTCTATGTCTCTGGACTTCTCTGGGACACTAATTGTTTCTTCAGTGTATTTAATTTATTTAACCCTTTATTGAAATTTTAATATTAGTGACTGTATTAATTTTAGAAATTTCATTTGGTTATTTTTTAAATTTGCCAAATTTTCTTGAGAGTGACATGTGCTTTGCTTATGTTTTTGTTTCCTCTTTTTATTCCAGTAATATTAAATGTAAACTATATTATATGTAAAGTCCCTGTGATTTTATCTAGAGTTCTTAAAAATCTATGGTTCTCCCTTTTTATCTATTATTTTTCATTTATAGGCAATTTTTGGCTTTTGTTTATGTGCGTTTTGTAATTTTGGATCATGGAATTTTAATCAGGGGTGCAGGGAGGAGTTCTAGCTGTGGGAATTCTTTGGAGCTTATATCGAAGGTGTGTCCCTCTGCAGTTTGGTCATTTGTTTTAATGGTAGAAGGCAAGGCAGTAGAAAGAGGTTGTGGAACATTTTCAATACAATACTAAGAAGTTTATTAATAATTTTTTAGATAGATAGTATTCATTGAAATGAGAAAGAAGAGAGTAATATAGAGGATGGTCTTAGAAAGGAGGAATTTCTTCTGTGAGTCAGAAAGATAAGTAAAAATGAAGATGAAAAACCCGGAAGTGGAAGAAAGTTTTGGAGTTTATATCTATTAGATGATCCATATTTTTCATTAAAACTGGAGGCAGAGTCCTTTTCAGAGAGTGAGGTAGAATAGGTATTATGATAGCAACAACTATGCATTTACTAAGTATCTTAAATTTCAGGCATCATGTGAGACTCCTTTCATAAACTTTTCTCATATAATTGTCACAACACAACCTTTAAAGGCAAGTGGTAAATCTGTGCTTATACCAGTGTGCTGAAATTTGATGGGATTAGGTAACTTGACCAAGGTTGAAGAACTGTTCAATGAGGAGCCAGATTTTACTTGTCTTGGTTAGGAAAATTGCTATTGTTTCTTTCAGGCCCCTGATAGAATAATTTGGGATTGAGAAAATTCAGGCTGAGTCAAGCCTGATTGGAAAAACTATCTCAAGTCAGTTGTTTCAAGGTCTGTGTGTGTGCATGTGTGTTAGCATGTCCTATAATTATAATACTTAAGCAGCTAGTGTTTGTTGAGTTCTTATTCTATGTTAAACCTGTTACATATATTATCTCGTTTAATCCTGAAGACAACCAAATGAGAAATACCAGTAGGTAGTATTTTTATATACATTTTTCAAATAAGGCAATAGAGACTCAGAGATATTAACTAGTTTGCTTTGTTACCAAATCGTAAGCCAGAATTCAGAATCAGTCTGTGTTCCATAAACACAGACTGTGCTGTGCATGGAGGAATGGAGGCACACACGTGACACCTGCCATGACATCAGGTTCACAGCCCGGCACATGGTGATCGTTCGTGCCTTCAGTCGGTCTGTGCTTCCTTCTGAGAATTGGAAAGAGGAGCTAAATTCATCCTCTTCCTGCTAAGTAGGCAACTTTATACAGTGTTGCCTATTTTGGAAATTAATACCTTCAAGTTCTGTGCAAAAATCCTTACAGTTTATAGGTACTTACTGTATAAATGATAAAGCAACCTATCGTGACAGTTTCTAATATGGACCTTATGTATTCTTTTAGATGATTTGATTTTTAAAGCAGTTTTATAAATCCCTTTTTTTTTTAGTTTTTAAGTACTTGAATAAAATTGACCTATAACTAATAATAACATTTTTTAAATAATGAGTAAACATGAAATGGGCAGGTAGAAATTTGTAAGTTTTTTCCAGCCTTTTTTCTATAATCTGAGTATTTACATTTTTTATTATTAGAACCAGATCAACAGTAACCATCTTCGAAGAGCAGAACAAGAAGTGATCAGTCTACAGGAGAAGGTGCAGTATCTTTCTGCGCAGAACAAAGGTCTCCTTACTCAGTTGAGTGAAGCAAAGCGCAAACAAGCAGAGATTGAATGCAAGGTAAATATATCAACTAGCTAGCTTGTTTTTGTCAATGTAAAAATGCCTTTTCTTGTTATATTTCAGCATTGATTATATTATCTTAAAACCGGAAAAAGCCATAAGAAGCTAGTTTAATTTCCTACTTTTTCTGAACTTGGTTTGGCAGTTGCTTTTAGATTAGGTTAGCAAATCTTGCTCTGGGGTGGATTTCACCAGAAAACCTCATTTTCAACCACATTCCAGTGCATGAAATTAAGTTGACTAAGGGGTTAAAATAGTATGTCTTTACAATTTTTTTTACTTGTAGCTCTTTAAAACCAAAGCCTTTAAGGTCTCAACTGAAAAGACAGGAAATTTAGAGAGGTTAGGGCAACTCTCTGTGATAGGTACCTTATTAGTGAACAGTGAATATTGACATGTTTTCTAGATAGAGAGCAAAGGAAGTGTTTGTTGTATGTTCCAATGGATTGGGGAAATTGTCTACATTTCTCATTATTATTTTAATCAACTTTTCTATTTTCTGTGAAGTGTTTGGGTTCATAAAACATGAAAGTATTTGAATGCAAGTACATTTTTTCCTGAAATAAGTAGATAGTATAACAGTGGGGACAGAGAGGGTGGGGTGTGGAGTGGGAGGAGAGAGAGTGTGTGTGTGAAATAACTAAAGAGGTGACTGTGGTCAGAGCAGTAGAATGGATTACTGAGGACAAGTTACGGATTTTAAAACTAAACTAGACATCCATCTTCCATGGTGAGATAGTAGAAATGATGTCCTTTAAAGATTCCAGCCCTGTTATTCTATGATAAGAAATGAGACTTTCAATGGCACATATAAAGCTGTAATTCCATCAACTTGTTCTGGTGTCATTAAAAACCAAGAGTGAAGCTTGAGTGGTTTATCAGTGTCACTGAAATCCAGCGATGAAATTACATCCTAATTAATATGCATGGCTGTTACAATTTACACTGACAGAAATCTGTAAGCAGTACTGAAATTTGTACTCATTTAAGAGTAAGCCCTCTTGAAGAATATGACTATACTAATTTAGAAATAAAATGATGTGGCCCTGGCTGGTGTGGCTCCCGGGGTTGGGCATTGTCCCACAAACTGGAAGGTCGCTGGTTTGATTCCCAGTCAGCGCACATGCCGGGGTTGCGGGCCAGGTCCCTGGTTGGGGTTGTGCGAAAGGCAGCCGATCGATGTTTCTCTCGCACATAGATGTTTATCTCACTCTTCTTCTCCCTCCCTTCCCTTCTCTCTAGGGATAAATAAATGAAATCTTAAAAAAAAAAAAAAAAAAAAAACAAATAAAGTGATGTGACATAAAGTTATATTAATTTGATTTGTTATACTAATGTCTGATTAGAGTATAGGATGCTATATTGTCTGTGCTGACTTATTTTTAATAAAGAACAAAATTTAATTTTTTTCATTATTCGTGTAAGCTTTCCTTAAAACATGTGTTGATAACATTGTTATTGGATTTAGTATTGCTCCTCAAATGCCTTACTACCTAAGTAAAGTACTCTTTGGAAATAAATATTTGGGGAATTTGATAATGAAAATAATTTTCTTTGAATTTATCTGAGCCATGGGCTCAGATTCAGAATTTTAGAGAATTTTAAGAACTATTTTGAGACATTTTTTAAAAATTAATTGTTCATTAATACTTCTGTGAAGTATGTTACAGATATGACTCTGGTTTCTCCCCTGTGTTTAAGCTTTATATTGATTTATTAAATCTTTTATAATACCTTTTGCAGATTTCAAGAATGACCCGTGTTTTGTCACTCTAGCTCCTGGTACATTCTGATAAAGTGTGTGTGTTTTACCTTGTTATGTTGGAAAAATACAGAAACAAACCTAACTTTCAGGGAAGCCAGTCTTTCAATTACATTAATCTTACTAATTTTCATTTAGTTTTATATGATTATAGTTTATCATTTGTTGATAAGCAGTTATTAAAGTTCATTTTATTTTTCATTTATTTAAAATGTCAGGATGCTTTTTAATATTAATGTTATTTTTCTTCTGTAATTCAATTTGAACATTCTCACTTAAAGATGAAATAGTATAAGTCTATGATCCTCAGTATAAAAATCCCAAACACTATAAACGCAAAGGTTTTTCTCAAATTTTATACAAATTCATTTGGAAGCAAAACCTGACTTGAATTGAAATATAATCACTTATTTTTAAATACCTCAGTTGGTGTGGGTATTTATACTTTACTGCTTCATTGTGTTGAGCACTGAGTATACTGTTTCATTATGGATGTTGCCTCAGATCCTACTGGGTAAGACAAATGTATGGTTTATACACCATATTACTTTTCTAAAAATCTAAAAAATCTGAAATTTCATAACACATCTGGTTCCCAAGATTTCAGTAATGAGACCATGGAATTTTCTACGTAAATTGAAAATTGAAGATTATAGAAAGATTTTAGATTCTCTAGTTCTACATGTAGATACATATGTGTATATATATATCTCTATATATATCCATATAGACATAGACATAGATATATAAACATACATAAGAAAATATATATTAATTTATATACAAACTTGTAAAATTGTGTAATAAATAATGTTAAGTAAGGAGAGTGAATCAAGGTATTTTACTATGATTATAATAGTAGTATAATAACATCCCCATTCCCTTCTATCTCATTCTCATCCTGCCCTCACCATATACCTCTTATTTTTTTCCAGGTAATGCTTTTATTATTTTTTGATAAGTCCTTTTAGAGTTTCTTTTAGGCAAATACTAACAAGTAAAAGTACATAATTTTTCTTCTCACTTTTTTACATGAATGTTGGCATACTATATGTCTGCTTTTTGCTTTTTTTTTTTTTTTTTGTCATATGTTTTCTAGTGCTTAAAATAGTCATTGAAGAGTTTTCTCATTAGTTTCCAAGGTGCATTGTTTTCCATTTCATGGATGTACTGTAGTATACTTAATTAGACCCTTATTGATGGGCATAAGGGTTGTTCCCAGTGTTTTGCTACTATAAACAGAGTATAGTGAACAACCTAGAAACATACATAATTTCAGATGTATAGAAATATATCTACACATCCCTGCAGGGTACATTCCTGTAAATTTTATTGTTTGGTTGATGGGTAAATATATTTCTACTTTTCATAGATTTTTGTCAAGTTACCTTCCTAGGGTTGTGTCATTTTGTACTTTGACAAGCAAGGCATTGTAATTCCTGTTTTTTTCGTGTTATTACAGAGTGTGTACGCAAATCTTTTCATTTTAAATAGATGTAATTTACATATTCTAGGACAGTGATTCTCAAATAGAGTAGGGAGAGGTGAACCCTGAAGGGGTCACAGCGTTTTAACACTTATTAGGGGATGTTCCTTGTAGCAATGACTACGATTTTTAAAAAGAGCCACATGTCACTGTGTGTGGAAATGGGTTTGGGGTAGAGCTGGAGGGAGATTTGACATGAGATCATCAGGTAATAAGAGGATAGGACAGTGGTGCTAGCTTGGGCTCAGATATTGGCAGTTAAACTAAAGAGAACTACATCAATTGAAAATCTACTTGGTGACTAGACAGATTGGAGAGGGGGAAGATTAGGGGAAATTGATGCCTACATTTTTGTTTTTATACCTGACTGATATATTTTTATACAGGTTAACTAAAATCAGTAGAGTATAAATGTATCAGTTATCTATTGGTATTTAACCAATTACCTCTAAAACTTAGTGGCTTGAAATGGCAATAAGCACCAATACCCGAGAGATTCTCTGGGTCAGAAATTCAGGAGCAACTTACTAAGTGGTTGTGGTTTAGTCTCTCATGAGGCTGCAGCCATCTGTTAACTGAAGTGAGAAGATAAGGATTTTTAGGTTGCTCACTCACATCATTGCAAGGTGGAGCTGGCTGTGAGATAGATCACTGTCCTCAAGGGGCTTTCTCTTAGTAAAGGATACAAGCAAGTAACACACAATGACAGTTTAGTATGGACAGAGCTATGATTGGGGAGGCATATAAGGTGCTACAATGGGACTTTAGTGTAGGAGTCATGGTTCAAAGAGGGTCAACTAAGGAGTGATTAAGCTGAGACCTTAGGGATGTGTAGGAGTTAGTTCAAGGAGAGGCAACAGAATTCACTAGGAAAGGGAACAGCACGTGTGAAGAACAAAGTGAAAAAGAACAACATGTTGGTTGAACTAAAAAAGTTTTTTTCTAGCTGTAGACGGGGTGCGGAATAGTGGTAAGATATGAAGGTAGAGCAGTAAAGGGGGAGCCCAATCATTCAGAGTTTTGGACACCCGATAAGGACCTGGAATGTTATCTCAAGATCAGTGGAGTACCATTAAAGTGTTTAAAATAAGGGGGCGACAAGACTAGATTTGATTTTAGTAAACATAGACACTGGTGTGCTGGAGCCAGCTAGGTAAAAGTTTGCAAGAACCAATTGTTAAATTTTTGAGAATTTTGTGACGTGTTTGTTAAACAACCATATTAAAACTTATTTAACGTAATTAAATTGTGGTAGAACAAAGGTAATAAACACTCAAACATCATTTCCTAATTGTTTTGCATTTTACCGTTACCTGTGCTTTCGAGGTTATTTATACCCGTTGTAGCCGTATGGTGGAAATACCACACAACAGAGTACTACTGCATATTTCTTCGCAACTCTGTGTTTCAGTCATGTTATGTTGGCATCTTGAAAGGAGCCATAGTGGAAGTATTTGCACCAGATAAATCGGCAGACTACATATCAGGGCTTGATATATTGTTTGTTGATTATCTAGATCAGGAGTTGTCAAACTATAGCCCATGGCCCAAATCTATCTGGCTGCCTGTTTTCGTAAATAAGGTTTTATTGGAATACAGACTGTTCATTCATTAATGTACTGTCCATGGCCATTTTCACACTCCAGTGGCAAATAAAATAGTTGTGATAGACTGTATGGCCATCAGGTCTAAAATATTTACTCTCTGACCTTTTAAGGCAAGGTGTCAAACCCATTTTCACCACATCAGCCTCGCATTTGCCTTCAAAGGGCCAAATGTAATTTTAGGACTGTATAAATGTAACTACTCCTTAACAGTTAAGTGAGAGCTCAGTGCTGCCACTGGGTAGAAACAAGGTGCCGGGCCAGGTAAAACAAGGTGGAGGGCCGGACTTGGCCTGCCAACCTTGTGTTTGCCACCTGTGCTGTAAGGGAAATTTTTTCACTCCTGCTCTAGACTAATAATGCAGATTAAAGCTTAAAAGTTTGTTGTATCTTCAGCCTTTACATTGTGAATATCACAAAATGTTAAAGAAATTTTCTTCTATTTAATTACTATTATCGGAATTAGCAAAAACTTGCTCATTGACAAATGAGTGAAATTCTAACATGTCTTCCTAATTCCACTTCCATCTTATCTCTAACATAAACAAAAATACTTAGCCAGTGTATATATCAAAATTTCACTTATTCCTCAGTTTCAACCATAGGTGGCTTATGGATACAAGAGTTTGGCAAAAATAAGTCAACATATTCTGTGAGAATATATTGACTATCTAGAATTTACAATAATGAGTATTGAGTGTCTTGTTATGTGAGTGTTTTGTACTATACATCCTTTATATCAGTTTGTATTAAAATATGTAATAATAACACTTAGTCATAAACACATGTACACACACAGATACGTGTGCATGCACACACATCCCTGGGAATTGGTTGTTGAACGTTTATCAGCATAGCACTGGTTACAGAGACTACATGTTTTGGCCACATGCAAATTTACAAAATATTTGAAGCGGTATTTGCTTGAAGTAAAGTACCAGTATCATATCTGAGATACAAAATAAACATAAATTTTCAAAGATTTTATTTATTTATTTTTAGAGAGAGGTTAAAGGAAGGAGAAAGAGAAAGAGAGAAACATCAATCACTTGCCTCTTGCATGCCCCCAGCCAGGAACCTAGCTTGAAACCCAGACATGTGCCCTGACTGGGAATTGAACCCACAACCTTTCAGTTTGTGGGATGATGCCCAGCCCATTGAGCCACACCAGTCAGGGCAATATAAATTTTTATTTAAAAGCTTAATTGTTATACTTTTATTAAATTTAGTATTTTTAAAAATTTTTGATATTATAATACTGTCAGTATGATATGATGACCATGCTACACATTTTGGATACTAAGTGATTGATAAATTTCAACTGAAGTTAATGGGGGAGCAAAATATTTTTGCATACCCTTTTCCTCTACTGTATTTCCTTGTTGTTTCTGGATTGCTGTTATTTCTCATAGATATTGTAGAATGTGGTTTTATAGTTTTTCTTTCGTGAAATTTTGAGCTGGTAGGTAAATATTATGCAGAATTGTGACATAATCTAATCTTATTCTTTCTAGGACAATGTAGATGTTCATTATCATTTATTGCCTCAGAAAGAATATAATTTTTAAAATATTATCTAGCTAACATACTGTTAGTATCCATATTCTCCATTAGTCTGCTGTCTTAGTTACTTAAGTGTTAGAAAGTTTTCCATAATTGTTCTTTCATAAAAACTTAACTTTCACAGTCAACAGTAATTTTAATACTTTTAACTAAGTTAATTTTTAACTTAAAGATCTTGAGTAATATTTGTTTATATGAATGGTATTTCTTAATATTTAAAGATGGAAAGCTATTCTGTATATTCTTCATTTCATATTAAGTTTAGGAGATAATGGCTTTTTTCTCATTTAATCGTGGGCTTATTTGTTATTTTTTAAATTTTGAGATAAATGGCATCGTTTATGTTTTATTATTAGTGTTTTATTAATTTGGTTTACTATACAGTTTGTTATTGGTTTGTTTTGTTCGCCACCCTAGAACAAGGAAGAAGTGATGGCTGTGAGACTCCGGGAAGCAGACAGCATAGCTGCTGTGGCTGAACTACAGCAGCACATTGCTGAGCTTGAAATCCAGGTACCATATGAAAGTAATAAAGTACACATAAAAAGAATGCAATTGTTTTCTGTTCCATCTGCACCGAAACAGTGACTTACATCTTCATTCAGAGTGACTGTGATTCTGTTTTTGACACTTATTCATTTCCAAGTCCATGTTTTTTCTTGTGGTAAAGTATGCATAACACATTTTAAAGTGTATAGTTCTGTGACATTCAGTGCATTCATATTGTTGTGCAAGCAATCTCCAGAACTCTTTTCAGCTTGCAAAATTTAAACTCTACACCAGGGGTGTCAAACTCATTTTCACCGGGGGCCACATCTGCCTCACAGTTGCTTTCAAAGGGTCGAATGTAATTTCAGCTCCTTAACAGTTAAGGAGTAGTTAAATTTATACAGTCCTAAAATTATTTCAGTCCTTTGAAGGCAACTGCAAGGCTAATGTGGTCCCCGGTGAAAATGAGTTTGACACCCCTGCAATCTATACCCATTAAACAGCTCCCCGTTCTCCTCTTCCCCCAGCTCCTAGAAAACACCCATTTTACTTTCTGCCTCTCAATTTGACTACTTTAGGTACCACATATAAGTAAGATCATTCAGTATTTGTCCTTTTGTGACTGGCTTATTTCACTTAGCATAATGTCATTAAGGTCTATCCATGTTTGTAATATGTGTCAGAATTCCCTTCTGTTTTAAAGCCGAATAATATTCCATTGTGTGTGTGCGCCACATTTTGTTTACCTATTTGTCCATTGATGAATACTTGGGTTGCTTCCACCTTTTTGGTTGTTGTCAGTAATGCTGCTATGAACGTGGTGTACAAATACATTTGAGCCCCTGCTTTCATTTCTTTGGGGTACATGCCCATAAGTGGAATTGCTGGGTCATGTGGCAATACTGTGTTTAATTTTTTTTTTTTTGAGAAATCACTCTACTGGTTTTCACAGCAACTGCATCATTTTTCATTCCCACCAGCAATTATACAAGGGTCTCAGTTTTGTCACATCCTCACCAATACTTAACTAATTTTGTTTCATTTTTTTAAATAACAGTCATCCTTACGGGTGTGACTAGTATCTCATTGTGGTTTTATTTTTCATTTCCCTAATGATTAGTGATATTGAGCATCTTTTCGTGCTTATTTGCCTTTTGTATAGCTTCTTTAGAGAGATGTCTATTCAAGTCTTTGCCCATTTTTTTTTTTTTAGATTTATTTAATTTCGGAGAGGGGTAAGGGGAGAGAAAGAAAGGGACAGAAACATCAATGTGTGGTTGCCTCTCTTGCACTTTCTACCGGGGACCTGGCCTGCAACCAAGGCATGTGCCTTGATGAGGAATTGAACTGGCCACCCTTTGGTTTGCAGCCTGCACTCAATCCACTGACCTACACCAGCCAGGGTGTAACCTCTCTTTTGATCTGGATCAAAAGTAATCATAACACATTATGATTTGTATAAGTTTATGAAAAGTTATCCTTTATGTTCTGTTGATAATATTCCCCATAAAGTATCATGTATTCAGAAAAACTTAGAACTTGCATAATATATTTATAATCAGCTGTTTAAATCATGCTATCATGTGCAATTCTAGTTTAATCTGTACTATTCTAACATCAAGAAAATTACAAAATTTTGCCACATTCCTATACATATTAGTCACAAAATAGCAAGATTTAAATCACTCTTTTTGTTTATTCTGAAATACTCATTAAAATGAAGAACTTGGTGTGATGCATGTTTTGTTTAAAATGGAATATAGCATGTCATTTTTGAACAATAGAACAGAATGATACATGAAATTTTTATTACGAATAGCAGTATGTTAGTATCAAACGGCACTTAAGTGACCACTGGAATCCTAACTGCCAAACTCATTGGTATTTTTCGATATTTATCTTGCTTAAACTTACCTCATTTGTCATTGTTGAGCTCTCATACTCTTTGCATTCTCTCTTCCCTTAGCTTTCCTAACACCACTCACTTTTGACTTTCCTCAGTCTTTTTAAACTGTTTTCAGTCTTTTCTATTAGTCCTGAATCTTTGTATTCTTTGGAGATTCTGAGTTTCGGGTTTTTTAGAAACAGTGTTCAAATGAAGAGTCTGTCACATGGCTTCAGGAGCCATCTTTACAGGCGAACCCTACTGTCTCCAGCCCCAGCACGTTTTCCCTAATCAGTAATTTCTACACTTAAAAAAATATTAACAATATACAGAGGAGTTCGTAAATGAAGCAAAATTATAATATATCTTTAGAAATGTTACCCAGCCCTGGTTGGTGTGGCTCAGTGGATTGAGCACAAACCTGTGGACCAAAAGATCGCCGGTTCGATTCCCAGTCAGGGCATGCCTGGGTTGTGGGCCAGGTCCCTGGTTGGGGGCATAAGAGAGGCAACCACACATTGATGTTTCTCTCCCTTTCTTTCTCCCTCCCTCCCCTTCTCTAAAATAAAAAAATAAAATAAAATCTTTTAAAAAATGTTATCCATTTGGCCACTATAGAGAATATTGCCTATACCCCAAAAATCGACCCAGTCATACCCTATTCCCTTACCCTGAATTTTATGGTAATCCTAAAATTTATGGTGATCACCATCAGACTCTTTATAGTTGTTTCATCTTTGTATGCATCTCTGATCCACAGTTTAGTTTTCCCTATTTCTGAATATCGTATCACCATATTGAATATTTTCATATTTTGTCTCTTCTTTCTTTGTTCAACATTATTTTAGTAAGAGTAATCATTTTTATTGTTGTACATCTTCCATTTTATGAATACATCACAATGTATTTATCCATTCTAACGTTAGTGGCCATTTGGGAATTTCCAGATCAGGACCATTACGATCAATGCTGTGATTACAAGCAATCCTGTACACTTTACTGCTCACCTGTACACAAGTTCCTCCAGCATGTGTACCAAGGTGTGGAATAGCTGGGTCAGAGAACATGCAGATCTTCAACTGTATTTTCCAAAGTGCACCAGATTAAACTCCCAACAGCAGTGTATGGAAGTTCTTGTTCCACATCCTCCCCCAACACTTGGTAGTGTCATTTTTATTTCTGCCAGTCTGGAGGGTATGCACTGATATTTCTTCATGGTTTTAATGTCCATTGTCCTGATACTAATGGGTTTGGCCATTTGGATTTCCTCTTTTGTGAAGTGCCTGTTATAGTCTTCTGCATATATTTTTCTATTGGGTTGTCTTTTTCTATGGATGAGTTCTTATATATTGTTATTTGTTGAAGATTTCTACTCTTACTCTCTGACTTGCCTTTGTTGTTTCTCTTTAATATATGGTATCTTGATGAGTATACCAATAGTTTTAATGGACAGTAGATAGCTCCACATGGAAATTGTATACACACTTCAAATTTACCATGTTTACAATCAATTGTATTCTTATTCCAACCAGATTTTTTCTTATTTTATATCTCATGTCTTAACCAGTGGCATCATGAATTAGTGAGTTATTCAAAATAGTAGGAATTTCACTTATGCTTTTCTTACCCTGTACCATATATACCAAGGCTGTTATATACAGTGTGCAAATTTTCAACTTTACCTGATAATACCCAAATATCTTACCAAGTGCTTGTGCTAGTTAACATTTCCACCAACATTTTACCTCCTCCACCCGCTGTTGTAGATTTGCCTTCAAATTCTTAATAACTCATACAGATTGAAGTGTCCAGCTCTTCATCTTCGAAAGAGAAAAATCCTGAGTAAATCTAAAACTAAATCAAAGGTAATTTTAATTATTTCAGAGACATTTTAAAAATCTTTCTTAGCCTTTCTTAGCTTCCCCACCTCTTCCACTCCCTTAAGTCACCTGCCCCCAGCAACTGTCTGGTAACTTCCTATCCAGGTTCCTTTTCCGCAGCCTCAGCTCTTCCACAGAGCTACCAGAGTTGTCTTTGCAAATCATAAAAACTTTACTGACTGCCTTTTGCCTACCAAATCGCATCAGAGCTCCTTAGCATAAAATACTTATCTTTTCTTTATTGCTCAAACCTGCATTTCTAACTCTGTCTGTCAACATTACCTCCTCATCCTTCCTCTCCACCTCCTACACACATACATTCTCTTTTCAAAATTTTCACATTCTCTCAAAATTCTGTACTATTCTACATTCTGCTCTACCTTCATAAATTGCTGTATTTTTCTGTACCTCCTAGTCCTCTGCTTTTGAGGTATTTCTCTGCTAAATTCTTCTTGGCTAGCTTACTGTTAAAACTTAGTAAATGTGTTTTCAGTAAACATCTTAATGATTCACTTTTACTCATTTATTTACTTACTACATGCAGATTAAGATCCATAAATAGATCTTTTGTTAAAACCTGAAACTCCTTTTTCAATTCTAAGAATAATACATTTTAGATTATTCTGAGTAAAGGAAATAGATCAACTTTCAAGTTCCACTAGGGGGAGAACTCAACTCAGTCAAACATTTTTATACTTCAAATCTCCTCACACCAACCCTTTCAATTACTGTTACTCTCTTGTGAATAAAATGTTTCAAATTCTTCATTTAATAAAATATTACATAATCTGTTCTTTGGTATAATAAAGACTGTTTTTAAATGTAGTTATGAAAATTATACTTTTGCAAATGTCATATTTAGATGAGGGAAATACATTAGGTGAAGAAATACTCATTTTTATAAACACTGTAGCATTATGCAGTAGTTATACTTATGAGACTGAGGTTTATTAAATTTGGCTTAAAAGATTCTTTAGTCAACTTGACACTTTATGATTTGAAGTCCAAAGTCTTCCCCCACGTTATTGTTCTGAGATTAACTACATCTGTCATATACTCTACATTCTTCGTGACAATGCTTTGCCCCTGTCTTTGGGAGCTATTTTATATAGGGTCTCACAGGGCCTTTCCTAAATGTAGCAGCTTTCAGATTTTGGCCATTTTCCTAGAACTATTTATCAAAGTTATCACCTAAGTTTTTTCCTTCTGAAACACAATGACAATTATTGGTAGATTTTAGTCACCATTATTCTATAAGTGCATATTTGGGTTGAACTTCTAAGGTTCCATTGTATATTGTTTTAATATTTTGTTACAATTCAGAGTTACTATTATGAAGTTTAAATACTGTACAATCCTCTTACCACATTCAGATCTCCATTATTTTCTTTCTTTTTTTTTTTTTTTTTTGTTTTTGTACTGGAACTATTTTATTCTTTTTTTTTCTTTCTTTTTAATATATTTTATTGATTATGCTATTACAGTTGTCCCATTTCTCCCCCATCATTCCCCTCCACCCCACCCACCCCCTCCCACCCACATTCCCCCCTTTAGTTCATGTCCATGGGCCATAAGTTTTCTAGCTTCTACATTTCCCATACTATTCTTGCCCTCCCCCTGTCTATTTTTTTCCCATTATCTATGCTACTCATTCTCTGTACCTTTTCCCCCTCTCTCCTCTTCCCACGCCCCTGTTGCTAACCCTCCATATGATCTCCATTTCTGTGGTTCTGTTCCTGTTCTAGCTGTTTGCTTAGTTTGCTTTTGTTTTAGGTGTGGTTCTTGATAGCTATGAGTTTGTTGTCTTTTCACTGTCATAGTTTTATCTTCTTTTTCTTAGATAAGTCCCTTTAACATTTCATATAATAAGGGCTTGGTGATGATGAACTCCTTGAACTTGACCTTATCTGAGAAGCACTTTATCTTCCCTTCCATTCTAAATGACAGCTTTGCTGGATAGAGCAATTTTGGATGTAGGTCCCTGCTTTTCAAGATTTCAAATATTTCTTTCCAGTCCCTTCTTGCCTGTAAGGTCTCTTTTGAGAAATCAGCTGACAGTCTGATGGGAACTCCCTTGTAGGTGACTGTCCCCTTATCCCTTGCTGCTTCTAGAATTCTCTGCTTCATTTTAATCTTGGCTAATGTAATTACAATGTGCCTTGGTGTGTTCCTCCTTGGGTCCAACTTCTTTGGGACTCTCTGAGCTTCCTGGATGTCCTGGTAGTCTATTTCCTTTGCCAGATTGGGGAAGTTCTCCTTTATTATTTGTTCAAATAAGTTTTCCACTCGTTGCTGTTCTTCTTCCCCTTCTGGGACCCCTATAATTCGGATGTTGGGACGTTTAAAGATGTCCCGGAGGTTCCTAAGCCTCTCCTCATTTTTTTGAATTCTTGTTTCTTCCTTGTTTTCTGTTCGGTTGTTAGTTTCTTCCTTCTGGTCCACTCCATTGATTTGAGTCCCAGTTTTCCTTCCATCTCTATCAGTTCCCCATGCATCTTCCTTCATTTCACGGATTGTAGCCTGCATTTTTTCATCTAGTTTGTGAGCAAAATCAACCAATTCTGTGAGCATTTTGATGACCAGTGCTTTGAACTGTGCATCTGACAGGTTGGCTATCTCTTCACTGCTTAGAGGAATTGGCTCTGGGGCTTTTATTTGTTTTCCGGTTTGAGCCATTTTTGGTGGGTTTTTTTGTTGTTGTTGTTTTGGTTTTAGTCTGGTCGCGGCTATTACGTAGTGAGGGGGTGGAGCCTTAGGTGTTCCTCAGGGCGGGGCAGCCCAGTCGCTGGGTTGTGACGCTATAGGTGGGGGCGGGGTCTGAGAAAGAGCAATGGCGGCTGCTCCGCTCTCTCCTGGACTCCGGCCCTTTCCGCTGCTTCCCCTTCACCTGGATTATCTGCGCACGTGTGCGTGCTGTTACGTATTGAAGAGTGGAGCCTCTGGCGCTCCCCAGTGCGGGGCAGCCCGGTCGCTGGGTTGTGACGCTGTATGTGGGGGTGGGGCCTGAGAGGGAGCAATGGCGCCTGCTCCGCTCTCTCCTGGATTCAGTCCCCTCCGCCACTTCCCCTCTGCCTGGACCGTCTGCGCGCTCGAATGTGAGACCACCTGGTCAGTCAGCCAGCCGCCCTGTGCAGCCTCACTGGGTCTGCACAGTTGCCCCCCAGTGCCCGAGGTCCGCCAGCTGCTGCCTGTGCACCTGGGAACTGCCAGCCGCTGCTGCCTGCGTTCCTGGGGCCGCACCTCCACTTTCTCCTGCCGCGACTCCGCCCCTCTTACCAGTCTGGATGAATGGTTGTTGGACTTCCGTACAGTTCAGTTTTCTATAAGTTCTGGTTGTTTTCTTGTTTCTAAATATTTGTTGTCCTTAATTTTGGTTGTGAGAGGAGGCACAGTGTGTCCGCCTACGCCTCCATCTTGGCCGGAAGTCCCGATCTCCATTATTTTCTTCGATAAAGCTCCTTTGGCCAAATTTCTATGTAAAATAACATTCCTATTTTAAACACTATACTCATGCTGCTTTATATTTTTTTCAAAACAGTTTTTTTGCCATAAATGATACATTTTTGTTGTTCACATTTCCCACCATAATGGAAGTTTCATGAGAGGAATTTTTGCCTGTCTTATTGCATTTCTGTTTTCCTCCAGGCTTGGTGTGTAATGCCTGGTGCACAGCCACCACTCAAATATTTGCATTTGAAGAAATTAAAGGAATGAAATAATTCACTCATCTGCTGTTTTTTCTACAATAAGTGATTTTTTATGTATACAATTTGAGTATTCAAATGTTTAAAATTCAGATATTATCACTACATTCACATATGTATCAATTTGCATACAATCTTTTATCTGTAGGTCACTACTTGTTAGGAAGGTTAAATGAATTCAGACTCAGGCTAAATGCATTTATCATTATACAGAAGGGATTACTGACCCTGAGTTCCTTCTTTGAAATGTCATTGGATAGAAATCAAACCTCTGAAAATTCAGGTACATTTATTGTTGATGTTAATGGCTTTAATTACATATAAAATAATGGCCATTATCTTTTAAAGGAGAAATTTGGTTTGTTTGGCTTTTTTTTTTTTTCCTTGCTATCTGCACATATATTTTACAAGCTAATTTTCTGGTTGAACGTGTCAGGCTAATGGAATTTCCTTAAATAGTTTGCAAAAATAATTATACCCTGACCAGAATAAAAAGCTTCAAGAAATTTAATTATTATTAAGAACAAGAGGACTTTAGAATCCTAAATGACTCTGTGGTCACAACTTGTTTTTGTTTTCTTATAATTGCTAGAGATTTTGTATTAGGTTAACAGTATAGATTTTGAAGTCAAACTTCTTATTAACTATCTCTTTAACAAGTTACTATTTTTATTTACTCATTCAAAACTGAGGATCCCTCCCCTCTCCCCTCTGGTGACTTTCAGCCTGTTCTCAATTTCCATGTCTTTGGTTATATTATGCTTGTTTGTTTGTTTGTTTGTTTTGTTTGTTTGTTTTCAGGGGAAAGGGGAAGGATTTACAGGAACAAGTATAAAGGACACATGGACAAAAACTATGGGGGGTGGAAATGGGAGGGAGGTGGGGAGGGCTGGGGTGGTGGGTTGGGGTGAGAATAAAAGACAGAAAACTGTACAAGATCAACAATTAAAATAAAAATTAAAAAATAAATAAATAAATAAATAAACTTAAAAAAAAAAAAAACAAAACTGAGGATCCTACAGTTACCTTAGAGTTGTTGGAATTAAATGAGAAAGCATGTGTAAAGTGTTCTTTCTCCCCTAACTAGTCTCCAGAAAAAAGCTCATAGATGACCTTATATATAAAAAAAGAAATCATACTCAACATTGTAGAGAATTCCAAAAATTACAGTCTAACTCAAAAGCGCAGAAAGTATTTGAGATTCCCTTTAAGATTGTTTTTATTCACCCCAGATAATGAATTTATTCCTTTGCAAGAATCGTATATAATCTCAAATTAAGAATCGCTTTGACTTTTTGGTTTTTCTTAAAATGTACTCTCTAGTGAGCTTATTTCTGTTCACTGTAAACCATGTTATTTAACCTACTTTTTATTTTTTACGTATGTTCCATTTGGGGGAACATAGACTTTATTACTTGTAACTTTTAATTCTTAATTCTTCCATGATACTAATAATAAAAGTATTAATAGCCAGCATCATTGATTGCTTAAAACATGTCAAGCAATATTCTTATACTTAAATATAAGGGCTCATTAGAACCTGATACAAAGATTTGAAGCAGGTGAGGCATGCAGGTGTAAAGGGAAAAGAATTTCCTAGTGAGGGAATAGTCTGGGCAAAAGGCCCAACAAGGCCAAGAGTCTGTGTAGTTAATCTCTGTGTGCAGTCAGAGGGGAAGTAGGGGAAGTCTGAGAGGTAAATAGGGCAGATTGTGTTGGGCTGAAGAATTTAGGCATTTTTCTGAGTAAGATGGAAAGTCATTGGAGGATTTTAAGCTTATGAGTGATCAGATAGATGACATTTAACTGATTGAAATTTTTAACTGGTTAAAAAAATGATTGCAAGAATTCATAGTATTTACATGCAAGGAAATGGTGGTTAAAAATTGTTTCCTCCTTCTCTTAGTGGAATTTTCTACCTTTATTATAGAGATCCACATGTTATTTAATAGTTGAGGACTTTATTTTTACATTAATATTTAATAGAACTCTCCACTTTCCAGGTTATGGAACAAAACTCAGAACAGTTAATTTTGCTCAGTTAGTTGAAGAAAATAAATGGAAATTGAGCCCAAGCCTTCTGGTATTTAACCTGGAGTTGATTTTATATTTTAGTTATTATAAAAAGACAAATACAGGTGTGGGCAAAAGTAGGTTTACAATTGTTCGTATGGAAAATTAAACAAATAATAATACAAAAATAAATTCTGTGTTTCATGTACTCACAACTGTAAAAGAAACTTACTTTTGCTCACCCCTGTATAATAACTTCTCATTACCATATTAAAAGCTTCTGTGGGCTAAGCACATCCGTGAATTAATTCTGCTTTGTTCTAAATAATGGAAAGTTTTTCATTTAAAACAGTTTAGTTCTACTTAAATCCAACTTTTTGTTCTTTTCCTGGTACCCAGTCACATTTACCCACTTTGGTTAGTTAGCCCAGCAGATAACCTCTAGGGATGCCTCAGATGGGCAATACCCCAACCACTCTTGGCTTAAAAACACCCACTCAAAATTCTGTTCTGACATAAAGTGAGGGAGTTAGGTTTAAATCAGTGTGCCCAGATCAGCATGCAGTTTTGACAGAGATGGAGAGGAAGTGATAAAATCTTTACTATTGAACTTTAAAATAGTATATATTTTAATAATGTTACATTACCATGACATTACTAAATGATGGAGTTTATCATATAACTTTGTCATCAATTCATGCTTTCCAACTTCCTGTGCTAATTCGTTAGTTTCACAACAGGTGGTAGTTCATATGCCAATCTGGCAAACAAATTTCTTTTTGGAGGATTTTTCCCCCTTGAAGACAGTGTTTTCTGTTTTGAGCAACTTAATTGAATATTAAGATATTTTTCTTTTTTCTTTAACAATTCTCTCAAAAGTTTAAGCATTTTTAAATTAGAAATATCTATTCTGTAATCTTACCTAGTCTTACCACAAATTCTCAACAAAGGAAGTTAGGTACATAGTGTTTTTTACTTAGCTTGCTATCTAGTCATGAGGGGCAGTCATACCTCGGTACACATTGACTTCAGAACTCATCAAACCCTGTACTCATCACATTTTGATGAGAAAAAAAAGTTTCAGCACTCACTGCCCTCTCTTGTAATGACACAGGTTGACATTAGTCTCATGGTAGCTTATAAACAGTTGCAACTTGTCGGGTTTGGGACTCATCACAAGTTCCGGAACGAATTAGTGACGAGTAGCCAGATACTACACTGTATTATAAAATTCAGTTAAAAATTTTTTTGGACTGACATGTTCAGAGATGATTCTTTGGTGTCCAACTTTAGTATGTAGTTAAATGTAAAGGGATTAAATATCTAGAGGTTTTTAAGACATTACTTTTTCTTGAAACGAAGGATATTATTCAGATACCCAAAACCAACTCATAGTAGCATCTGGAAAATTAGTAAAGGGGGGTTAGACTCCTAAGTACCATAATACCAGTGATTGTCTTGGTGCTATTAAAAATTAGTTTATGTACACCTAGCACACAGATCTTGGTTTCTAATACCATTTCCAATAAACGACACCAAGGTTTCTCAGAGAAACAGCTGATTCCAGGACTGAAACAAGAAAAATACAAGATGAACCTGGAGCATCTTATAATGCCAGAAAGTAAAGAAGTGCTCAGAAACAAAACAAAACTCTGTGTTAATAGGAACATGCTGAAGAGAAAGAGAGGAGCCACCTGAAAGAGCTCCCAGTCATCAAAAGTGGAGCAGTGTTTAAAGTAGTAGTGGGTTATAAGTCAAAGTAGAAATAAATATCCATGAGTCCATACTGGTATAAATAATGACTGAATAAATTAATAAATGGAGGAGAAGAGATACATCTCTGTGCAGAAGAATTCTAAATGCTCTGCCCACAAGAAGGGAAAGCATAAATAAATCCTTACTGCTGAAGTGCGGGCAGCGATGTGCACCATGCCATCCCTCCTAAGGGCACAATATAGAAAGAGCAGGAAAAAATAACTTTATAGTGGAGAAACCTGATAAACATACTTCACTCAGATGATTAAGGTCAACATTAACAGTTATAAATCCTATTAATAGTATGTACCCATGATATGACATGACAAAAATGGCACTATACTTCTCTGGCCTTCCAATAACCCCAAACCCCAGTCTTACCATGAGAAAAATATCAGACAAATTTTGATAGCAGGACATCCTACAGAATGCCTGATCAGTGTTCCTCTAAGCTGTCAAGGTCATCAAAACCGTACTATCACAGCCAAGAGCAACTTGAGACATGACAACTAAATGCAATGTGGTTTCCTGCATAGGAGCCTAGAACAGAAAAAGGATATTAAATTAAAAAAAAAAAAAACAACTAAGGAAATCTGAATAAAGTATGGACTTCAGTGAGTAAAACTGTATCAGTATTGGTCCCTTAACTGTAACAGACTGATGGCAGAAGTTAATAACAGGGTAACAGTGCAGGGGAAACAGGGACTGTCTATGTTCTGAAGTTCTCTGTAAAATCTAAAACAGCTCTTTTTAAAAAGTCTATTATAAAAAAGTAGTTTATGTAATTCAATGGTTTGGGGAAATCCCTGGAATTAGGTAGAATTTTAAGTATTGGTCACAAAGTTGATCTGTTTTCAATTAAACAATATAAGAAATATTTTCTAGCTTTTGGACCTTGTACAAATGCTGGTTTTTCATGTGTGCGTTTAGCTAGTCCTGTAAGAAACATCACTTTAGAAATGTGTGTATGTCTGTGTGTCTTCTGAAAAGAATTAAATCAGTCTCAACACTGAGAAAAAAATTGATTTTCTTTTTTCCGTACTTTTCAACTTACCTTATTACTTTCTTTAAAATATTTACATGTACTTTTATTTTTTTTCTAGTTACTAAAACAAAGAATATTCAAATGTTTTGTCCATGACTTTTCTTTTTAATTGCTAAGGTTTTTATTAGGGCTACATGAATATTAAGGTTGATCGATTTATTTTTATTAAATTTATTGGGGTGACATTGGTTAATAAGATTGTATAGGTTTCAAGTGTACATTTCTATGAACAGTCTTATGTATATTGCATTGCATGCCCACCGTCTGAAGTCAAATCATCTTCTCCTTTACCCTTTACAACCCCTCACCCCCTTCCTTCTGGTAACCTCTATACTGTTGTGTCTGTGAGTGTCAATCTTATGTCCCACATATGACTGAAATTATATGGTTCTTAGCTTTTTCTGACCAACTTGTTTTGCTTAGCATGATATTCTCAAGGTCCATCGATGTTGTCACAAATGGCAGTATTTCATTTTTCCTTATGGCTGAGTAATACCCCATAGTATATATGTACCACATCTCCTCTATCCAGTAATCTGTCAAAGGATACTCTCGTTGTTTTCATGTCTTGACAACTGTGAATAATGTTGCAGTGAACATAGGGGTGCATTATTTTTGCGAATAAATGTTTTTAATTTTGGGAGGTAGATACCCAGAAGAATGATTGCTGGCTCATATGGTAACTCTATTCTTAATTTTTTAAGGAACCTCCATACTGTTTTCCAGAGTGGTTGTACCAGTTTATATCCCACCAGCAGTGAATGAGGGTTCCTTTTTCTCCACAACCTCTCCAACAATTGTTATTGCTTGTCTTGTTGCTAACAGCCTTTCTAACAGGTGTGAGGTGGTATCACGTTGTAGTTTTGATTTGCATTTCCCCAATAGCTAGTGAAGTTGAGTATCTTCTCCTATCTGTTGGCTATGACTTTAAATTACAGGAAACTGTTTTAGAAACTTAACCAATAGTACCTGATATAGTATGATTTGTTTTTAGATGTTTCAAATGAGTCACCTTGAAGTCACAGAGAGGCTGCCGTTTACCACATTTACTATTCTGATTAATTTGTTTTAGGGCAAAGTACAAATCAGTAATAAAAGCTAAGATGTTGCTATTGATGTTTTAGTAAGGTTATGTTGTTTAGTGACAGTAATCAGCTGTCATGAATTTACATCACTAAGTTTTATTTTACTGTAATAATTTCATATGCAGTTATAATTATCTTAATACATCTGCTTTAATATATGAATTGAAAATATCAAATTAGGATTTAGAAATTGGGCTCCTGCTGCAAGTTAATACAGTTGCCTCTGTGACCGTTGAACATAGTTTCATAATATAGCCTTGAAAAAGAGTATTATTTAACCTTTAAACCAGTCAGGAGATTGCCTTTTTATGATCTCTAAAATAATTTAACTTTTATAGAGGAGACAGAGGTTGGATCTATCTTTCTGTAGCATCATCTTTTTGTTACATTTTTTATCTCTGGGTATAATTTAAAATAAATGTAAGCTTTACACTTGCATTTGAGGCTAAGCAACCTGCATTGTGTCATGACCCTCCTAATACCACAAACCTTCTGTAATACTGCTCCCAGTGAAAAACCCACATCCTATGTATAACCTTAGATTTATTTTGAAATCTCTATGAAGAGAGCATAGAGAGATTACTAATTGTTTCTGTTATTTCCTTTAAGGGTGTGATGTCTATTTGTAAACTATGTTTTAAGTTTTAAGTTGTCAGGCTTAAAATGTCAAAGTACTGATTTCCCATTCTAAACTTTCTATTTAAAAATTTATTAACTAATTTTAAGTTTCAGTTGAGAAGTGGGTGGTATGTTAGATATCTGTAAAGCAGTCACAAAAGGAGAAAGCAACGGATGGTACTTCTGGTAGCCAATACTTCTGATACTACTGCCTATTATACTACTACTTAACCATTGTAATCTTAAACAGTGAGCCACCAATTTTTGTCTGTTTTTTGTTCTTGTTTTTATTATTTCCTTCTACTTTAGATTTATTTTTAATGTAACTTCTTAAGATAGCTCATGCATTCCACATTGTTTTTATTATTTAAAAACATTGGCAATTACTCATCATAGGAGAATGCTTAAACCATAGTTTATGCATTAAACCATAGTTAATCCATAGTCTTTATCTTTAAGAAAGAATTAAGAAAGACCTGTAAGACATATTAAATAAAAACATTATGAATAGTTATAATTCCATTTGTGTGTGTTTAAAAGGTATGTGTATGTATTATGTATATATGCTTGTGTGTATATGTAAATATTTTATATTATGTATATATGCTTGTGTGTATATATAAGTCTTTTGTATCGTGCATATATGCATGTGTGTATATGTAAACATTTACATGCATTGGAATGTCGGCTGCGATACCTGTCCAGACTGTTCATAGAGGTGGGAGAGGGCTCGGTGCAAAGGACTAAGGGTCAGGAGCTTGCTTTTTGTACTATATGAATTTACATGATTACCGTTGTAATTTTTGAAATGTACATACATTTGAATCATTTTTAAAGTAACTATTGCTAGAATAGAAATAAGAGTTAGGAGTTTCCAGATAATTATAGAAAAGAGCAGCCAAGAAGACTTGGCCAACCTAGCGAAAGTGCCACGCTCTTCTGGCCTCACTGTCCCTGAGTTGTCGGCTCCTGCCTCCTCCTCTGACCGCGTCATAACAACACAGCCCTTCACATACTGTGCTGTAGCAACACCAACCACCTTTTTGCTTTTTAAATGAAAATCATTCATTCCTACATCAAGGCTTTTGCTCTTGCTCTTTCTTACATTTGGAATACTATGCTTCCTTCCTGATCTGCTCAGTGTGGGGTCCTTCTCATTATTTATAGCTCAACTTACAAGTCACCAAATCACAGAAGTATTCCATGATCACCTTTTTAAAGCATTCCCTCATGCTGTTACTCTCTATTTTAGCATCATGTCTTTTTTATTTCAATATCTCTTATCAGTGCCTGAAATTATCCTCACTTTAAAAATGAACTCATATCCACACATAATATATTAGAACCTTGTTTCTCTTATTTACTGTTGTGTTATACCATGTGCCCTGGCATATAACAGTGCTCAAAAAATAATTGCTGAATTAAATTTAAGGTGTAGAAAACAGCCATGTATAAGAGAGTTTGATATTGTATGCTTAAAGAGCAGGTGGCATGTTCTAAATACTTTATATGTAAAGATTCATTTATTTAGGTAAATGTTGCCCCAGAGATAAATTGAAACTGATCCCATAATTTCCTACCCCAGCCATCTAACGAAATATTGGATTGACCAAAAATCCGTTGTTGTTTTTTTCTGTAAAATAAAAGACACATTTTTTTCATTTTCACCAATAACTTCAATGATTTGGGTATTTTGAGTTTTACTATTGGTTTTTAGCAGGTAGAAGCTAGGGGTGCTGTTAAACATCTCCCAGTGCATAAGACATTCCCACAGCAAAGAATTATTTGGCCAAAATGTCAACGTTACCAAGAAACTTTGCAAACCCTCTTTGATACATTTGATCAGTCACAGCACCTTCTCCATACACTGCATAAATCTTTCTTTTCAGTTGCATTTTTACCTTTCTTGAAATAATAAAGAATAATATGTCAGAAATGTTGGATATTTTCTTCCATCTTCAGTATTGAAATGGCTGCACAAAAATTCACCAGTTTTGATAAGCTGTTTTAAATGTATGCTGATATGACACCTGTCACAATACAATCTAACAAAATTGTTTCAAATTAAGTTAAAGAAAACTAAGTGCTATGAAATCTATAATGTGGAAAAAACGTAACGGACTTTTTGGTCAACCTAATAGTAAAAAATAGTTGTTATTGTCTTCTCTTAAGCGAAAAAAAGCATGACCTAATACAATAAGCTTTAAAAATGACAGTGAAGGAAAGAAATAGACTACAGCAAAGAGGCCTACCAGGGCTTGGCTGCTAACCTCAACTGTCTCCCCTCTCCTGTCCCACTCACCAAGCCGTACAGGTAAATCAGCAAAATCCCCCAAAGATTTGTTTATATCCCAAATATGGAAAGAAAGAAAATGAGTATTTAATTCCCTAAGGAGTTGTAGAAACTTCTGGAAGGAGCAACCCAGTGAAAGAGATTAGAAATCTTAAGTAAAGGCCCTAGGACAACATGGTGAATTTGGGAAGCGAACTGAACTCTAAAACCCAGGTTTTGACATATCCCCCAATTCCGTTATACAAGATATTTAACAAAATCACAGAAGAATACACAGAGCCCTTGTTCAGCTAGGTTCTGCCTTGCCGTGTGCTAATCCTCAGGCTATAGAAAAGTGAGAACAAACTTGAGTTGGAGGGCAAAGAAAGTAGTTTTTAGATGTGGCAGAAACCGTTAATAATAAGTAAACCATTTGTTAAAGCACTTGGAATATCTGGACAGTCACCTAGCCATGAGCATGGTGAGAAGAAATGCCACGGCAGCTTGTTGTATGTTATTAGAGCAGAAAAAGAGAACAAAACACCATTCAAAGAGATCCCGACCAAGAAGAAAGGTAATTCAAGGATGAGAGGAATTAAATTGCTTCACATTATAATAAACAACTAAACATGAATTCAATAAAATTATCAAAAGATAATAAAAATATATAATGAGGTAGGAAGGAGGGTTGTACAATTAAGAAAACAAACACATTGAAGTCTAATGCATCATTGCCAAAACCACAAAAGAATAGTCTACTCAATAGACAATGCTAAAAATTAGAATAAAGGCATGGAAGAGAAACTTGAGATGAAGTGACTATAGAGATTAAGACTGTAAAACAAGTATTAGCTCATAGGTGCAGATGACAGATTATCTAACACTAAGGAAAGTTGACATCCCACAACAAATGGAAAGAAGGTATTCAAAACTATAAACAAAAAGAGGTCCCTGAAATTAAGGAAGACTCAGATATTCAGATTAAAAGGACACCCACCCTAGGTTCTAGGAAAATTGGACACAGAGTGCTCCGCACTCTCAGAACAAATTTCCTGCAGAGTTTCATGGGAAGATAAAGACTTGTCCTCCAGATCTCTCACAGCATGTTCAATACCAGCAACCAGTGAGGCAGTGGCGGTGCTGTGCTCTGCAATACGATAGCCACAAGCCACATACAGTAATTTAATTTACAGTAAACAAAGAAATCAGTTCTTCAGTTTCAATAGCTCAATAGCCTCATATATTGTAGCTACTAACTACCATATAAGACAGTGCAGATAGACAACATTTCCATTATCCCAGAAAGTTTTCTCAGTGCTGGTGTGTAAAAGTCTGACTTTGGGTGACCCAAAAATATTACAGCCAAACAAGATGTTTTTCAAATAGTATATTAATGAAACATGTTGGCATTTTCCAGCATGGAAGGACTGATGGGATACTATTCTCATGATCTTTAAAAAAAACAAACTACTGGATAGTGAAATCCAGCTTAAAACAAGTGAAAATAAAGAACTAAGAAATGCAGCCCTGGCTGGTGTAGCTCAATGGATTGAGCGCGGCGGGCCTGCAAACTAAAGGATCGCGGTTCGATTCCCAGTCAGGGCACATGCCTGGGTTGCAAGCCAGTTCCCAGCATGGGACACACAAGAGGCAACCATACATTGATATTTCTCTCCCTCTCCCTCTCTCCTACCCTTCCCCTCTAAAGATAAATAAATAAAAAAATCTTAAAAAAAAAAAAAGAACTAAGAAATGCAGATGCTATTTGAAAACGTGGGTGGTGAATATGGAATTAATTTAAATAGAGAAAAATACATGAGTAACATAAAAGAAGCAACACCATTTTTAGAAAAACAATTTTAGCACATACCCTGTTGTGATTTGTCTCACAAATATGGGGCTAGGAGTGAAATCTGACTTCTACCCCTGGCTTTTTCCTAACGAGCCATGTGATCCTCAGTAAGTTAGCCAGCCCAAGTCTGTTTCATCCTTTAGTGCTGTTGGAGCCAGGTTGTGCTTAGGTCAAGCCATCTATGAGGACAGCACAGATAAAAGGGCCGTGCCAAAAAAGAGAACTTGTTATTAGTTTATCAAAGTAAAGCTAATCTTGCTAAGATTCACACTATGAAACAAATGATGCTAAGAATCCAGAGTATGGAAACAATAGGACTAGACAATAATCATCAAGCTGGAAGAAGAGGATCTAGGAAAATAACAGTGATGGGTACTAAAATGACAAAGACGAAATGATGTTTATATAGGTCTAGAAAGGCTTTTTGGAACTAATTCTTCAAAAGTCTTGATATCCCAAGGCAGCACTCCCCAAAGGTCTTGTCAGGTCTTAGCTCGGCCGGGCCTGACAGTGTTTCTCATTAGTAAACGGGATGTATCGCCCTCTGTCCTTTCCTCACAGGGGAAAAAGTGAGGCAACACCTGCTTTACACTACACAAGAGCACCTATTCGGAATTTAATTTGTGGTATTAAAAAAAAAAACAAAAAACAGTGCACCCTTTGATAGCTTAGTTGATAGCATAAAAAACAAAAATCAAAACCAAGAAACAAGTGCAGATGAATCCTTCACTGAGATGGTGACCCCCATGACATGGAATGTGAGGATATTAAAATAGGACAATTGCACCTATCCAGAAGATGAAACATATAATCACATTTTCTTTAGCTACAGAGTTGGGGGTTTTTTAGTATATTTTATTGATTATGCTATTACAATTGTCCCAATTTTTTTTCTCCCCTTTATTCCCCTCTGCCTTGTACTCCCCCACCCTCCAGCATTCCCCCAGCCTCAGTTCATGTCCATGGGTCATACTTACAAGTTCTTTGGCTTCTCCATTTCCCAGCCTATTCTTAACCTCCCCCTGTCTATTCTGTACCTACCATTTAGGTTTCTTATTCCCTGTACCTTTTCATTCTTCCCTTCCCCCTCCCCACTGATAACCCTCCATGTGATCTCCATTTCTGGGATTCTGTTCCTGTGCTAGTTGTTTGCTTAGTTTTTGTTTTTTAAGTTCAGTTTTTGATAGTTGTGAGTTTGTTGTCATTTTACTGTTCCTGGTTTTTTATCTTATTCTTTTTCTTAGATAAATCCCTTTAACATTTCATATATAAGGGCTTAGTGATGATGAACTCCTTTAACTTTACCTTACCTGGGAAGCACTTTATCTGCCCTTCCATTAGAAATGATGGCTTTGCTGGAGAGAGTAATCTTGGATGTAGGTCCTTGCCTTTCATGACTTGGAATACTTCTTTCCACCTTCTTCTTGCCTACAAGGTTTCTTCTGAGAAATCAGCTCATAGTCTTCTGGGAGCTCCTTTGTAGGTAACTCTTCTTTTTTCTTGCTGCTTTTAAGATTCCTTATCTTTAATCTTGGATAACTTAATTATGATGTGCCTTGGTTTTCCTTTGTTCCTCCTTGGTTCCAATTTCTTTGGGACTCTCTGAGCTTCCTGGACTTCCTGGAAGTCTGTTTCCTTTGCCAGATTGGGAGAGTTTTCCTTCATTATTTGTTCAAATAAGTTTTCAATTTCTTGTTCTTCCCCTTCTCCTTCTGGTATCCCTATGATTTGGATGTTGGAGCATTTAAAGTTGTCCCAGAAGTTCTTCAGCCTCTTCTCATTTTTTTTGAATTCTTCTTTCTTCATTCTGTTCTGGTTGGATGTTTATTAATTCCTTTTGTTCCAAATTGTTGATTTGAGTCCTGGTTTCCTTCCTTTCACTTTTGGTTCTCTGTATATTTTCCATTGTTTCACTTTGAATAGCCTTCATTTTTCCTTCATTTTGTGACTGACCTCAACCAATTCTGTGAGCATCCTGATTACTAGCTTTTTGAACTCTGCATCTGATAGGTTGGCTATCTCCTCATCCCTTAGTTCTTTTTTCTGGAGTTTTGATCTGTTCTTTCGTTTGGGCCATATTTCTTTGTCTCTGCACACCTGTTACATTGTAAGGAGCAAAGCCTTGGGTATTCGCCAGGTTGGGGCAACTCTCTGCTGAGTTTTGGTGCTGCCTGTGGTGCTAGTCAGAGGGAATGATGGCGCTTGCTTGGCTCTCAGCCAGTTTTCAGTCACTTTCCCCACTAGCCACAAGCAGATTGTGCCCTTTCAGGTGCTGATCCCTGGGTGGGTGGGTTTGTGTACCTTCTAGGACCTCCTGGGCCTCTTCAGTGGACTCCTGTGAGACTGGGTGTTTCTCCCGCCTTTGCAACCCCAACAAGATTTTACAGCCAGAGGTTTTGAGTCTTTAGTTTCCTGCACTGAAACCCTGGGTTTCATGGTCTATCTCATTCCCATTGTTCCTCCTGGCTTACGAGCTCTAAATCCGCCAGCCCCTGCCACGTCCATGTGTCCGCCACCTTGCTCCATACCCTCTCCACCCGGCTGCACATCTCTGCCCCTCCTATCAGTCTGGACGAATGTTTCTTTATCTCCTTGGTTGTCAGAGTTCCATGCAGTTTGAATGTTCTGGTTGTTTTCTGTTTTTAAATTGTTAAAAAAAACGTTACTCCTTCTTTTGGTTGTGTGGGATAGGGAAGTGTTTCTACCTATACCTCCATCTTGGCTGGAACTACCCTAGGGTTGTTTTTTTTTTCTTTTTTTTTTTAATATTTTATTTCTTTATTTTTAGAGAGAGGGGAATGGAAGGAGAAAGAGAGGGAGAGAAACATCAACATGTGGTTGCCTCTCACATAGCCCCCACCGGGGACCCGGCCTGCAACCCAGGCATGTGCCCTGACTGGGAATCGAACCGCGACCCTTTGGTTCACAGCCCACGCTCAATCCACTGAGCCACGCCAGCAGCCAGGGCGTGTTTTTTTGTTTGTTTGTTTGTTTTTGTTTTTTAAGCTCTGAGCACTGTCTCAATGAGCAATATAAAGTTTAATGTGTGACTATTCGATGCTCTCTTTAGTAAGTCCTCTCTCTTAGAGATTTCCTTGTAAGTAACCCTGTGCTTTTCTCAGAGTTTAAAGTCATCTGCCTAGTTTTTAGAATATTTTTGTGAGGAGACAAATGACAGACTAAAAGACTCTTGTATGTTTAAATAGTGATGTTAAATATGGAGAGTTTTTTGCACCACATAGTTAAACCTATGGGTTAGTCTGTTAATAAGAGGCAAAAATGTCTTAGTCTATACTTACTCCCTTTATCCAGCAACCCATTAGATGTACATTACATTAGTTTTACTTCACTGCCTACTTGGTTTGAAAAAGGAAATAAAAACAGTGCTTTACTTGGAGTAATATACAACTTTTAGACTTGGCTTCTTCAGAGATATTAAAGATATCATTTAAAAAAGGCAGAATGACTACTGTAGATTTAAAAAGGCTAAAGAGACATAATAACCAAATGTAACCATGAACCTTGGTTTGATTCTGGACAGTAATAAACATTTGGGGCCTTTTTAGGGAAATTTAAATAGGAACTATACATGTTCAATGAATATACTATGGAATTGCTATTCATTTAGGTGTTATAATGGCATTTGGTTATGTAAGACAGTTCCTTAGTCTTAGAAGATGCACACTAAAATATATAAGTAGTGAAATGTCTTATCTGCAATTTACATTCAAATGCTTCTATATAAATAGAGAATGAACAGAAATGGTGCAAAATAGTAATTGGTGAACGTAGCTGAAGGGCATGTGGGTATCGTACTGTTTATATCTGCAAATTTGAACATTTTGAAAACTAAAAGGCTAGAGAAAAATTTTGTAAGATGTAAATAAATATACAAGATGCTTTTATATGATTTTAAAATAATTCTGCTTCCTGATCTAGGGTGCTTGCTGCTACCTCATCCATGTATGTAGTACATTAACTGGGCATTAGTTAACTTGTTAATTTCTCTTTGAAAAGCCGAAAAACTTATAAGTAAATTACCTGGGTGTAGAGAGTATTAAAAAGCCTACGGCTTAAGCCCTGACCGGTGTGGCTCAGTTGGTTGGGTGTTCTTACCCAGAGCAAAAGGTCGCTGGGGTCTCTAGTTCAATTCCTGGTCAGTGCACAAGCCTGGGTTGTGGGGTACACAGTCTCAGGTTGGGGTGTGTATGAGGAGCAACCAATTAATGTTTCTCTCCTTCTCTTTTTCCTTCTTTTCCTCTCACTCTAAAAATAAATAAATAAAATCTTTTTTAAAAAAGCCTATGGCTTGTAACAATGGCTTTTGAAATCTGCTATCTTCCTGTCTAAGGAAGTGTCCTTCATGTGGCAAGACAGGGTAAGTTACAACCAGCATTAAAAACAAAGATAAAAAAAAACAAACAATAATGGATTTCTAGGCCTGCCTGCCACAATATCTGTTTTTTTAAATGAGGCTGACTAAATTTATGAGTTTAAACGAAACTGGCCCCTGCCTCTTCTCTCACCTCCACAATATTTTTTAAGATTATATACTACTAAACCCCACTTTCCTGCCAAACACTGGTTCCAAGCAACTTAATGCATTCATCTCAGTTTTGGTGCAATATAACAAGTAAAAACATGCTTCTTAGAGCTATGGAGAAAACATTTCACATTTTCTCTTCAATGTTCTAGCTTGAGGAACCACCACATATAATTATTCAACTTTCTAAATAGTGTGTGGGACTACAGTAGATGTAGTTAAGACATATCTGATTAAAATGTCCACTTTCTACTGTGACCATTTACACACTGCGCAAATACAGAGTCACTTTTTCCTGCTGACTACAGCATTTATTGATTTTTAAATCAACTGTAACAGAATATGTGGCATATCCTGTAACAGAGTATGTGGCTCATTCCATCTCTACCCAGTCCTTTCTCTGATTACAGCTCACACGGTTGCAGGGAGGAAACAGCGAGTGTGTTTGCCTAAAGTCATTAATAAACAGTTGTAGGTGGTCGAACACCAGAATCACTGCTGTCAGTAAAATATTTCTCTCCACACACTTGTGTGTTATATTAAAGGATATAGCTGTTTGATTATATCAACCTGTTACCTAATAAAAAGTTTAGAGCATTGAACTTCATATTTCACGTATTCATTGTCATATCTACTCATTGATATTGATGCTTTTAAGTTTTTAAAGAATCATTTTGCTGGTCTCCAAATATTTGGTTTCTCTTTATACTTTAGAACAGTTATCTTAGTTTTCAGTCATAAGGGTCATATGTGTGGAATTTTCTCAGATCCTAAACATTTTATTTAGTTCCTCATCATATATTACTAGACTTTAAAATAATATTTTCTCTTTGAGAGGTAGGTTAACCAAGAAAGGGATTTGAGTTCAAAATTGAACCAACCCCTGTAGACAGGGAACTGACCAGCTGAAACTAACATAGAAATAATGTGAAGTGAAACTTATAGCAGAATTGAAAGAAATTAATTTAAAAACCCTTGACAGTTTTCCTCTATTTTTGTTTTTGAATATATTCTTTCTGGAAATATAGAGACCATTTGTAAATAAGGTTATGAATCTTGGTCATTTACCACATTTACCATTGTGGTGGTAGTTAAAAGAAATATTTCTCTCTTTTTTATATGTAAAATTATACTAAGTAATTTTTATGATGAGAGTAAACTCATAAAATATTTGAAATCCTTAGGAAGTATGGTTCAAGCAATTTATAATTAACACATAGGTAGAATTTTAAGTTTGTGTTAAAAAATAGTTAATTTTCAAAGGTGGTTCAAACCAGGGCATTTCAAGTGTAGGTCTGCACACTGGCGACATCATCACCACTTCTGTAGTTTTCAGTGTCCTGATTGTCAAGCCCCATTCCCAGAGAATTCAGTATGTCAGAAATCGGTTCTTTTAACCTATATGTTTACAAAAGTTCCCAAATGATTTTTCTCCATAATCATCTTTGGGAATTACTATTTTAAGCATTTCTAAGATTATGTTGTTTATATTTTTATACTCATTTACTTAGACATTTTTAAACTATTTTAAAATAGGATGTTTTACGGATAATAGAAAACCCAATTCTGAATTCATGGCTTAAATAATAAAAGAGAATTATGGGCAAATGTATCTGAAAAGTTTGAAAGTAGGGTTGCTTCAGGAAGTTTGATTTGAGTTCCAACTTGTTACTTTTGACCATGATTCCCATGGCTCTGCCCTTATCATTTTTCTCCTCAGGAGGTTTTCCTTATTGTGTTAAAATGACTAGCAGGTGAGCTTTATACCCATGTATCATAATTTCCAGAATAAGAGACTATACCCCATAATTTCCAGCAAAAGTTTTTGAAAATCACACTATTTGAACAACCCCTAAATCAATCACTGTGCAACACAAGTGTGATTAATCTGTTGAGTTTAAACCCTACCAGGCAGGGCCTGCAAATGGGGTTAAGGATGGGGATAATCCAATCCTAATACCACTACATAATGAGGGAGAGAGAATGGATCTCTGAGGTAACAACCGTATAATCTATTACAAAATACAGAGATGAACTGTAACTCAGCCCTCTCTAAGAGTGTATTCTATTTTAATGAGATACTAATTTATAATGATTTAATCATACTACTTTTTAGTGTCTTAAGTTTCCAATAAAATGTGAAGAAAGTAGTATCCATTCCTAAAGCAAAAGGTAGATTTTAAATGAAGAATCACTACCTTTAGCGATAGCTATCTTTTCACAAATGTAAATGAAGTCTGGTGTAGACCAAGTGCTTGCTTTTTAGCAGATGGGAGGGAGAGACAATGAATTGTTTTTATTGATGACTTCTTCTCCTGTATTTCTTTATGAAAAATTTCAAACATACAGAAGTTGAAAGAATTATATGATGAACACCATGAACTCACCACCTCCATTCTAAAGTTAATATTTTAATGTGTCTTATCTGTTGCTTTATCAGATACCTATCCACCATTCTAGCTACCTTATTTTTATGCATTTCAGAATAAGTTAAACTTGTTATACTTTATCTCTAGTCACTTAAACGTGGATATAGAGTTATAGATGATGAACTTTTGATTAAGAGGCTTATGTACAAAGCTATATGGTTTACAGCCTTAATATAAATTAGATTACTATAGGTATCATAATGGTAATTGCTAAAATAATTACTCAAAGATAGATCCAAGAGCGAAATGTACATTTAGACCTTTTTCATCTGTTACTTTATGCCCTAAATATAAAGTCTCTTTTATTGTGTGCCAAAAGGAAATGTATTTAAGGTCTTTTCAGTGACATTACAGAATACCAAAATTGTCGATGTGTTGCAGCTCTTTGAGTTTGTTACTTACCTAATTAGTTTTGCTTAGGAAAGCTGTTAACTGGCAATCTGTTGTTATCAGCTAGACCACCCCCCCACCAAAAAAAAAAAAAAACAAAAAACTCAGGAAAATCAGGTTCCTGGTAATTTATTAGTATAGCTGACATTTTCCCACCTGCTTATCAGAAAGAGCAATGTGGATATTGCTTGAAAATAGAAAGCTTAAAAATACTTGCAAAAAATCTTAATATTAAATAATTGAATGAACTGCCTGACAAGTGAAATTAAATTGATACCACTTCTTAGAATATAACGGTTCATTAGATTTGGGGAGTATTATAAATATATAGTTATTCAATTTTTACATTTTTATTGATTTTCAGAGGTATCGATCTGTTGTTCCACTGATTTATACATTCATAGCTTGATTCTTGTATGAGCCCTGACTGGAGATTGAACCTGGAACCTTGCTGTATCAGGATGATGCTCTGACCAACTGAGCAACCCGGCAAGGGCCAGGGCCAGGGCCAGTTTACATTTAAAGAGCATCCTTAAAAGACTTTGATTTAGCACATTTTAATTAGAGCCCATTTGTAGAACACAAAAATCCCAGACTTCTGGATAAAAGGTCATTTATACATTTTAATTTATTAAGTAGCATTTACATCTCTCACTTTTCACCGCTATTTTTGAAATAGCAGCTATGTTCCCTTTAAGCAGACTGTTGAATCAGAATACTCCTTGCAGAGCTTTCCAGCTGGTGTGTCTGTCACACTAATGTGCTGCTAATGTGTGACAGGTGTGCTGGGATGGTGACAGTCTTGTCCTGGGCTCACTGCTGGAGCCAAGAGCTGCTTAATCACCCTCCCTCTCCCCTCAGTCTAGCCAGTGTGCCCTACAAGTTGTTATTTGGGGGGAGCGGTATGTCCCGATAAACAATGATTTAATGGCTATCAGTCTGACTTTTGAGCTTTATATAGTTATATTTAAACCTTAAAAGAATAATTATATACAGTTGGAGTTATTCAAGTATATAGTTTTTCTCTCTGAAATTCTGCCCTTTTTCTATAATTAATGGAAAATCAAGGAACATCTGGGGTTTTTTAGTCCTAAAATCTAAGGGGGCCTTTCCTCCAAAGAAATCAGGGTGTCATAACAAAGCTTTTAGCTAAACCTTACTAAGACCTACCTTTGGAGGAAACAGCTCTTTGGAGTCATCTGGTCGCTTTATGAAAAAACAGATTTTGATTCCTATGTTTTTAAATTTTTTTAATCCTCACCCAAGGATAAAAAATGCTTATTGATTCTAGAGAGAGGAGAAGGGAGGGGTCGAGGGAGAGAAATATCAATGTGAGGGAGAAATATCCATCAGTTGCCTCTTGCACATGCCCTGACTGACACCAAACCTGCAACTTTTTTCATGCAAGTTTCCCTATAGGAAAGAGTTGTTATTGATTATTGTTACTGGTTATTTTACATTATTTAAACTTTAAATATTTCTGCATTGTTGAACCTCGATCTTACAACATTAGAGCTTATCTTGGTTTTGTCATTTTATTGGATTGGGCATGAAGTTTGTTTGATTTTTCTGTAAAATAGCTCTAGTAGCACTTAGTTGTTGTGAACTTAATTCAAAACAATTTTGAATGGTATTTTGAATTTTAAATGGTATTGTGACAGCTGTTACATCAGCTTGCATTTTTAAAAAGCTTATCAAAATTGGTGAATTTTTGTGCAGTCATTTCAATATTGAAGATGGATGAAAATTGTTGGATATTTTGGCATATTATGCTTTATTACTTCAAGAAAGGTAAAAACGCAACTGAAACGCAAAGAAAGATTTGTGGAGTGTGAGGAGAAAGTGCTGTGACTGATCACCCGTGTCAGAAGTTGTTCATGAAGTTTCTTGGTACTATTGACATTTTGGCCAAATAATCCTTTGCTGTGGGGATGTCTTATGCAATGAAAGATATTTAGCAGCACTCCTGGCCTCTACCCACTAGAAGCCAATAGTTGGAGATAGCCGGCATAATCAAAATGTCTTAATAAAGTTATTGGTGAAAATGAAAAATTGTCTTTTATGGAAAAAAACTAAACAGACTTTTCGGCCAACCCAGTATTTGTCCTGAAACAAATTTTAAAAAATTTGTGGGATACAAATTTTTATTGTACCCTACATGACATTCTTGCTGTGGGGTGTCCAACACCCTCAAGAACTTTACCTTTACTGAGGATGAAATTGAAAGGTATCTTTCTCCAAGTCTGATTCGAAACCACAAATATCTAGCCTTACCATCTCATCCTGAAGGATTTCTTCCTAGTAGTAGACTGCACTTTCTATTTAATCAGCCATTTCAAGGGAATTAGTATGATGTGATGCTAAAAGTAAAAGCCATCGAAAAGGACAGCTGAACATATATATCCAAATGAGTAATTTTTATCACATCAGTCCCCTGTGGAAGTATATGTACTTACTCAGTTGCTGCTGCTATTTCTTGTGTTACTTATGGTACTTGGAAAATACATTCTATAAAAATAATGGCTTCATTTATTTTACATCAATGAATAGTCTCCCTCCATATATTTTTTCTCTCTTTCCTACATTCTTTCTTCTCACTTGACTCACTCACTACTTATCCCCTTCTACTTGACATCACCCTTCCCCACTTTGGGATGTATAGGACTGAGGTAGAATGAGTATATAGCCAAGGAAAATCTTAGGATGAGATAGTCATAAAACAGACTGAATTTGGAAGGAGAGTTAAATCATTACATGTATAATGGTGCTTTTAGGAGTTAGGGTTTAACTCCTTTGGGGAAATCTCAGTGGAGGTCTGATAAGTGTTCAAAATACTTAACCTATTATGGTAACAAGTGGCAGAAATCCATGTGCAAATTGATTCATATAATAAAGGGACTTTAGTGGTTCATATAAATGAAAAAACAGGTAGGAAAGCCTCAGAGATTATTTAATTAGTACTCTGACTTGGTTTCTGCTCTTCGGTTGGTTCTGCCCTTCTCTGGCCAAACAAATAATATTTTAACTAAATTTTCAAAATTTTTTCTTAAATACAGGCTTCTGGCTAAAATTCTTAGGTATCTTTTGTGTATATTTAAGAAGCCTAGCATATTTGGAATGTAGTACTTGTTAAAACAGATCTTTGCTTAGGTAATTTATATGTGATAATCATGTATTAAATGTATAAGAAAAGTTTTAGAGCCGGTAGAAATTATAGTTGTTCTTTTATAGGTATACAAATATTAGTTGTAGCAAACTGCTTCACTAGGCCATATTCCATAAAAGGTGTTTAAGACATGTTGCCAAAAAGAAAAAGAACAAAAAAGCAGTAAGGGCAGGCAGGGGCTATAGCAGTGAATTTTCAGCCAGTGTATTGCAAGATTTTTTTAGAACCTGTGATACGCTACTATATAGTCAGGGGCACTGACCTCTTTTCCCTTCGATTGTCAAATAAGAAAACGACAACAGTTGTAGTTTAATGTAAATAAATCAAAATTATACCTTTTTTTCCTCAGGCTGGCAAAAATTATACATTTGGGTGTGCTGCAGAATTTTAATGATTAGTTTATGTGTGCCATGAGATGAAAAAGGTTGAAAACCACTGGCTCATAGCAATAACTCGATGAAAGGGTTTGAGGAACAGACAGGGTGTGTAGGAATTGGGTTGCAGTGGCAAGACGAATCAGTGCAGAAGAGCAGCCATGCTGGGATGGTGCCCTGACTGCAGAGGCGCTACCCGTTCTGTTGCTGGAGTAGTTCTAGCTAGTTCCTCTCTCTGCCAAGGACATTAGGGGAAGGTGTGCAGAAGTAAAGTGGAGGGAAGACATGGCTGCAGTCAGAGGACTAAACCAGGTGATGCCCAAGGTCCCTTCTTACTGTGAGTGGAAAGGTAGCAGTAGGTATCTCCACACTGGAAAATGCTCTTCACTGCAACCCCTCACTCCCAAGGTAATTGCACAGGACCTAAGGCACATTTAAAACCTACTTTAAAAAACAAACCTATAAATATCACTAACCTTAGATATCACTAACATAACTTTTATAGGACTTTCAAAGCTATCTCAAATCAAAATGTGTGTCCTGGTGCTCTGCACAAACTGATACTGAATGATCTTCAAGCTGTATTCTTGAGAGATAATAGCAAATATAGAACAGTGGGTACACTATCTATAGTACAAGTAAACGTGTGTGTACATATATGTTTGATTATATATGTACAAAATATCATGGCAAGACTACACTAAAAATCTGTTAACAATGGTTGTCTTCATGGAAGGAAATGAGTGGTTGGTGACTTAAAAGTAACCCAATGTGTTTCTGGTTTCAGAAGTTAGTAGTTTAAGTACATGTCTCTGGATCAGAGCTTCTTAACATTTTAAGCATCACATGTGACTTCCTAATTACAAATAATCCAGAGATCCAAAACAATCCTGTTTTCACTCCCTAGTAAGCCCTTTATCTTAAAAGTTCACATTTGTTTTCAGGTGACATAAGAAAGAGGCAGCCCCTCCCCTTCCCAACCTGTGTCCCTGGGAAGGGGTCCCTAGGAAGGTGACATAAGAAAGAGGCAGCCCCTCCCCTTCCCAACCTGTGTCCCTGGGAAGGGGTCCCTAGGAAGGTCCGGAGCTAGCTCTTAGGAGTGGAGCACACTTAATCAGCCCTCTGTGGGACTCCAGCACACAGTCCTGAGCCCATTGAAGGGAAGAGATTATTAAGAGCTGTCCTCCCCTTTTAAGAGTAGTTTGGAGAGCTTTTTTTCTCCCCTTCTCTGTTCCCCAGTCGAAAGCAGATTGCCAGTGTAGCTGTAGGAGACTCACCATATGCTCAACTAAGCATTGAATGTCTTATAGAGAGAAAATCATTTGCCCTCAAAATAACTAGATAAATGGCTCTGAAATTCCAGGGTAATTTTTTCACTAGTGGATCCACTTAACTATTGATTTGTAAGAGTCTCTCAAAAGGTAAGTTGTATTTATTGTAAACCAGTTCCATTAAGCATTATTTAGAAATATTCAGTATAGCTTACTATGAATCATTTTTAAAAATAGTTTGACAACAGACTTATTCAGAATTTAGCCAATTAAAGGATATGCCACTGTGCTGTTCTGTATTTTCTAATATTTGAGTACATGCTGTGAAAATTCTTTTGTTTGTGCTTTGTTGTCACAAAACAGAAAGAAGAAGGAAAGCTTCAAGGACAGCTTAACAAGTCTGATTCTAACCAGTATATTAGGGAACTGAAAGATCAGATAGCAGAGCTGAATCATGAGGTAAGTGATAAATTTTGATCTTCACATATTTCTTTCTTCCTTCCTCTGTATTGTAACAACACTTTATTACTGGCTGTGACTGACTCTTTCCTGATAAATGTTTTCTGTAAATTCTTGATTATAATTCTATTTTAGAAGATTATCTTCTTTTTAACAAGATTTTTTCTGTTCCAATATTGAGGATTTATTTTCCTTAAACCTCTTTAATCATGCTCTAAAATAGTCAACTGATATTTGCATAAAAATATTTTATTTTTTATTGTAATCTAAGAACCCTTGATATTTTGTCTAAGAGTCAAAGTGACATCAATTAAACTAATTTTTTATACCAATAGATTTGTGGTATTTACCGTTGTGGAGAGAGGGAAGTCTTTTTACTCTTCTCTTCTTTTTGTCTTCATGGTGGTGTTACTGAGATTGCAAAAAAGGATACTTGCCTAATGTCAGTTAACAGATTTCTTAGTATCTGAACACTTTTAAACTGGCACCACCTTGAATCTGTAAGATTCGACTCATGAAATTCACATAGTTTTACTAGGGTACTATATTAAGTAATTTAAATTATTTAATACAATGTGTTTTGATTAGAGAAATACTTTTTTGTTAATGGGGCTCTAGGTCAATTTCCTTGTTTTCTAATGATAATATCTTTCTAAATATGAGTGGGAAAGCACATTTCTCATCTTAGCTTATTTGTACAATAATGTTCACTCACAGTAATGAGATTTGAACGGGTAACATAAACCTCTTTGTTAAGAAAAAAACTGTCTTGGCTACTAAGTTCATTAAAACCTCGAAGGAAGGAGTTTGGACATTACCCTTCCCTAGTGTCACACTCTGCAGTTAAAGTCTGCGTGTTTCGAGTAGTGCCTCCTGGAGGCAGTCAGTCTAAGTAAATTCTGAATGAAGAAACCAAACATTAACAAAAATAATAAACCTTAGATGCGGTTTAATTTAATTTGTCTGACAACGTTGGGGGACATTCCTGTAAATATTGATTTTCAGCCATGATTTGAGGAATTCAGGATTATGTGTGATTTTTACTTATTTGTGTGAATTTTTTATAATCTCTTCTGATCTAATAGCCAAGTATGAAAAAAAAAAGTTACAAATAATCATGTTCTAGAAATCCTTATTCTTTTGGGAACCCAGGTATTATTCTTTGCATTCAGAAGGTTTTCGAAAATTAATTGTGACTAAAATAAAACAATCTTCCATTCATAATTTTGACTTCTAGTAATAAGGAGGTCTTAATGTTGATGAATTAAGAAAATTGTATGTAGATTGAGTTTATTTCTAAAACTAGCCTAGAAATCAGTCAGCAAATAATTTTAAATAATTTTAAATTTTAAATTTGCCTGTCAGGTACATTGACTGAAAACTGTGATGTTCTCATCAGGACTGGCAGGAACTGGTTCAGAGGAGGCTTTACTCTAACAGCGGTGTTTCATGTGTGGCCTGTGAAAGCAATCTTTCTATGTTATACAAACAGGCAAAGAAAACTCATCAACATGGTGAATTTTCTACTGTTAAAGGCTAGATTGTGCAAATTAAAAACTAAAACAGTTTGTGATGAAATGCTAATTGTGTGATTCAGAGTAGGCCAGAGTGCTGGGCTTAAGGAGGCCCCGGTCAGAAAACAGGGCCAGGAGGAAAGTTTGAGTACAGTGCAGCTGGGGACCACAAGAGCTCAGAGGTGTGAGTGAGCTCAGAGCACAGAGGTCGGGAGTTCATTCAGAGGAGGCCAGAAGTGATGAAGAATTTATGTGACTAAGTTCTGGGAAATAGGGGTAGGTTGAATAGATACAGTTTGTGGTGAATCTGCAAAGCTAGAAGAGATTAAATTTACTTGATAATTTGAAATCATTATAGTTCTTCAGTTGGAGATTCCTTTTTATTATGTTTTCTGAGCAGATTTTAATACATTTACCTGTTTCAAAGTTGTATAACTAAAGAAAGGATAAATGAAAACAAGTGAGAGATTAAACCAAGATACTGGTTGTAGTATTATGAAAATTACTATTGTTTAGACCAGCTTCTTAAGAGGGTTAATTAAATAAGGTCACTTTTTATTCTAGTGATTTTTCATTTTATTCATTTATTTCTCTCACAGTTGACATACAGTATTATATTTGTTTTAGGTACAATATAATGATAAGACATTTATATAACTTTCAAAATGATCACCCCATTCTTGTAATATAGCACTTCACAATGAAAAAATATACATATAACCAAAATGAGTCTAAAATTCCCAATGTAACTTTTGCCTATGTACTAGAATTTGCCAAAATCTGTGGCTTTCAACATAAAAAGTAACTTTCAAATATTAATGAAGCAAGCATGAGCTTGTTACTAGTCACTTTGCTGGCTGGTTTTTGTACTTCTCTAAGTGTTGAAGGAAATGTTGAGACACATGTTGCAGATACAGCATTGTTGTGCGTGTTACAACGACTCTGACCACTTGGCATTGTCAGCTGTATGAAATAGTAAAGAGAATTAAGCAGCTTATTTTTTATGAATGGTGACTTTATTGTTGATCTATAAAATAACAGTATAGGCCAAGCACTGTGTCAGATACTTCATATTTATTATTACTAACCCTCCTTCATACTAATCCCAATTGGTGGTGGTATCCTCAGTTTAATGGATACAGAAACAAGCTCACAGTGGTTAAGTAACTGGCCCAGGTTCATAATTCAGTTTGGCCTATTCTTTTCTGTGCTGCTTACAGAGACATTAGATTAGCAAATGTGTCATCAATATTTAAAATTTGAAGAATGGCAATTAATGACAATATTTTAAGTATTTTATCTGTTATTCTTCCCTTGACACATGAATTTGCATACATCCAGTAAGTGAGTGCGCCGTTGACCTGGCCAGAAGACCCTCTGTCTCTCCCTGTTTAGCACTGCAAATGGAGCTTTATCTTCACTTTCTGCAGTTCACTGTGATCCATCCCAGTGCCTTCTTTGACTTCCAGCCCTTGCAGTTCCTACTCTCATCACCTAACTAATTTTGTTCCTAATTTACTTACTTTTCATAGAAATTTTTTTAATTTGGAGCCTCACATCCTGCCAAGATCTTCACAGAAGCCCCCGTGAAAATCTTTGCTGCCCCAGACCTGGCAAAAGCTGTGGCCCAACCCTTCTCTCTCTAACATCCCGCCCTCATTGCATACATAGAAAAGCACCTGGATCCCAATTCAGGTGCTTTCCTCATCCCATCTTCCACATCCTACCTTCCCACCTGTCTATCGTCATAGCACCTGTTACATACTAGGCACTGGGTTTTGAAGCGAAGATAGAAAATGCTGGAACACAATCTATGGCCTCAAGGGGCTTACAGTCTGTAATGAAAAGTATAGCATTATAGTAGCCACTATTCATTTAACTGTCATTCACTGCTAGACACTGCTAAGAGTTATACTTCCATTATTTCTTTTAAGCTTCACACCAGTCCTATGAGTAGGTAACATCATTATTATTCACATTTTACATATAATGAAAATGAAGTTCTTGGGTGTTCAATAACTCCTCATGGTCATACACTAGACAGGGAGAGCGGTAGGAGGCTGGTTCAGACTATTTGACTCTGAGCCCATCCATTGCACTTAACTACCATATGCTGTATGGCCTCCTTTGAAAAATTGTAGGTACCAGGAATAAATAAACCATCTACTTTCACAGCATAGGTCTGTCTTCTTATGTCTGCTGACCACTAAAGACAAAGAATATTTTCTGAGTGCCAGGAAAGGAAGACAAAAGGAGGTATAAAGTTATTCTCATTTATAAGCCAAAGGAAATGTATGCCAGAATCATATAGGTATAAATATATTGAGAAATACAATCCTATAGGTCAGCCTAATTACCAGTTGACTAAGCTTCTTTGGATCTTTCCAAGCCTTCCTACCATTTACAGTACTGTTTCATGGGAAAATGCATATTAAAGAACAGATTCAAAAATGTTTTGGAATACAGATAATATGTTTTTACTTGTTCTACGTGGTGATGTGTTCTGATGGATGTTCTAGGGATAGGTAAATATATTCCAGATTAAAGATAGCTCAGTTATGCTAAAAAATAAATATTTTACCATTAAACAGTTTTGATGAATTTTATATCTTAATAAAATAGTTTTAATGTGCTTATGTTCTTAAAGTCTTAAGAAAGTAATTCTAGTTCTATTTGCTTAATAGCTTTTCTTTTTTTCCCTTGGTTATAAGACTTCTCTTCAGCTAGTCTTCAGTTGGTTACTCAGGTTGGTGGTTCTGTATTTCCAGTTTGGTCCTATGGGGAGGTTAGTATAACATCCACCTGGTCCGCTGCCATCTTGGGTCTCCCTAGCTTTTTTTTTTTTTTTTTACTTTTCATTTATAGTTGACATATATTAGTTTCATATATTAGTTGACATATATAGGTGTACAACATAGTGATTAGACATTTATATAATTTATGATCACCCCAATAAGTCTAGTACCATCTGACACCGTACATAGTTATCACAATATTATTGACTATATTCCCTATGTTGTACTTTATATCTTCGTGACTGTTTTTATAGTGGCAATTTGCAATTTACAATAGTAATTTCGTCCCCATTTTTACCCACCCCTGACCTCCTGTCTGGCAACCATCATAATGTTCTCTGTATCTATAAGTTTGTTTCTGTTTTATTTGTTCATTTTTTTTAGATTCCACATATAAGTGAAATCATATCGTATTTGTCTTTTAATGGCTAACATACTTAACTTAGCATAATACCCTCTAGGTCTATCCATATTATTGCAAATGGCAAGATTTCAACTTTTTTGTATGGCTAAGGAATATTCCATTGTATATATGTACCACATCTTTATCCATCTGTCTGTTGATGGACACTTAAGTTGCTTCCATATCTTGGCTTTTGTAAATTCTGCTGCATTAACATAGGGATGCAAATATCTTTTCATTTTCTATTTACTCTTTATAGTATTTTTTCATAACCATTTAATCTCCTATACCCCCCCACAGCAATCACCATACTACTGTACATGTCCATGAGTCCTTTTTCCTTTTTGCTCAGTCCTTCCCATCCAATTGTCATCCTGTTCTCCATCTATGAGTCTGTCCACATTTCCCTTGTTAGTTCCATTTGTCCATTAGAGTCCACATATGAGTGAAATCAAATGATATTTGTCTTTCCCTGACTGGCTTATTTCACTTAGTATCATTTTTTTCCAGGTCCACCCATACTGTGGCAAATGGGTAAAACCTCCTTCTTTTTTATAGCCGAGTAGAATTCCATTGTGTAAATGTCCTATAGTTGTTTTATCCACTCATCTATTAATGAACACCTGGGCTGCTTCCGTATCTTGGCGATTGTAAATAACACTGCAGTGAATGTAGGATTGCTTGTGTTCTTTCATATTAGAATATTGGGTTCCATCGAATATATTCCAAAAAGTGGCATAACTAGGTTGAAATGCAGATCCATTTTAAATTTTTTGAGGTAGCTCCATGCTGCTTTCCACAGTGGCTGCACCAGTCTACATTCATACCAACAGCTCAAAAGGGTTCCCCTCTCTCCACATCCTCACTAGCACTTATTGTTTGTTGGTTTATTAATGATAGCCATTCTGATGGGTATGAGATGGTATCTCATTGTGGTTTTAATTTGCATTTCTCTGATGATTAGTGACATTGAGTATCTTTTCATATGTCTGTTGGTCATCTGTACATTTTCTTTGGAGAAGTGTCTATTCAGGTCCTTTGCCCATTTTTTAATTTGGTTGTTTACTTTTATGGTGTTGAGTTTTGTAAGTTCTTTATAAATTTTGTATATTAACCCCTTATCAGACGTATCAATGAGGATGTTCTGCCATTGTGTAGGTCATCTTTTTATTTTGTTGATGATTTCCTGTGCTGTGCAAAAACTTTTTTTTATGTAGTCCCATTGGTTTATTTTTTCTTATGTTTCCCTTGCCTGAGGAGATACATCCAATAAAGTACTGCTATGAACAATATCTGAGATTTTGCTGCCTACATTTTCTTCTATGAATTTATGGTTTCAGGTATAACGTTAAAGTCTTTGATCCATTTTCAATTTAGTCTTGTGTGTGGTGTAAGAAGGTGGTATAGTTTTATTTTTCTGCACATATCTGTCCAGCTTTCCCAAAACCAGATATTGAATAAACTGTCTTTAGCCCATTGTATGTACTTGCTTCCTCCGTCGAATATTAATTGACTGTAAAGGTGCGGGTTCTTATTTCTGGGCTCTCTATTTTGTTCCATTGATCTATGTGTTTGTTTTTATGCCAGTACTATGCTGTTTTGATTACTATAGCCTTATAGTATAGTTTGATATAAGGTAGTGTGATTCCTCCAGCTTTGTTCTTTCCAGGATCGCTATTGCTATACAGGGACTTTTTTGGTTCCATATAAATTTTTGAAATATTTGTTCTAGTTCTGGGAAATATGTCATTCAAATCTTGATAGACATTGCATTGAATCTGTAGATTGCTTTGGGTAGTATGGACATTTTAATGATGTTAATTCTTCCTATGCACGAACATGGCATGTGCTTCCACTTACTCGTATCTTCTTCAGTTTTTTTCTTAAGTGTCTTATAATTTTCCAGGTACAGGTCTTTTATATCCTCGGTTAGGTTTATTCCTAGATATTTCATTCTTTTTATAACAATTGCAAATGGAATTGTTTTCTTTTCTTTTTTTGGGGGGGATTGTTTTCTTAATTTCCCTTTCTGTTAGTTCATTTTGGCATATGAAAATGCAACTCGTTTCCGAATATTAATTTTGTACCCTGCTATTTTGCCAAATTTATTTATCAGTTCTAGTAGTTTCTTGGTTGGAACCTTTGGGATTCTCTATGTACAGTACCATGTCATCTGAAAATAAAGACAATCTGACTTCTTCCTTTCCAATTTGGATGCCTTTTATTTCTTCTTGTCTGATTGTGTGGCTAAGACTTCCAGTATTATGTTGAATAGGAGAGGTAAAAGAGGACCTCTCTGTCTTGTTCCAGATCTTAAGGGGAACACTTGTAGTTTTTGCCTGTTGAGTATGACACTGGCAGTGAGTTTGTCATATATAGCCTTTATTATGATTTAGTATGTTCCCTCTAATCCCACATTGCTGAGAGTTTTTTAAATCATAAATGGGTGTTGGATTTTATCAAATGCTTGTTCTGCATCTATTCAAACGATCACGTGGTTTTTATCCCTCATTTTCATTATGTGGTATGTCATATTCATTGATTTGCAAATGTTGTACCAACCTTGAAATTCTAGAATGAATCCCACTTGCTCATGGTATATGATCTTCATGATGCATTGCTGTATTCAGTTTGCTAATATATCATTGAGGATTTTAGCATCTGTGTTCATCAGGGATATTGTCCAATAATTTTTCTTCGTGATGTCTTTATTTGGTTTTGGAATTAGGATAATGATAGCCTCATAAAATGAGTTTGGGAGCCTTCCCTCCTATTGAATTTTATGAAATAGTTTGAGAAAGAAAGGTGTTAGTTCTTCTCAGAATGTTTGGTAATTTTACCTGTGAAACCATCTGGTCCAGGGCTTTTGTTTGTTGGGAGTATTTTTTATTCCTGCTTCAATTTCAGTAGGTATAATCTGTCTATTCAGATTCTCTTCTTCCTGATTTAGTTTTAGAAGATTGTGTGTGTGTCTAGGAATTTATGCATTTCATCCAGGTTGTCCAGTTTTTTGGCATATAGTTGTTCATAATATTTTCTTAAAATCGTTTGTATTTCTTTTGTGTCAGTTGTTATTTCTCCTTTCACTTCTGATTTTATTTATTTAGGTCCTTTTTTTTTTCTTGATGAGCCTGGTCAAGGGTTTTTCAATCTTATTTATCTTTTCAAATATTTCACATATTTATTCCCTGATCTTTATTATTTCCTTCCTTCTACTCATTGTGAGATTTGTTTGTTGTTCTTTTTCAAGTTCTTATAATTGTAAAGTTAAATTGTTTGAGCTTTCTCTTGTTTTTTGAGATAAGCCTATAACACTAGGAATTTCCCTCTTAGGATTGTTTTCCCAATGTACCACAGATTTTGGATTGTTCTGTCCTCATTTTCATTTGTTTCAAGATATCTTTTGATTTCTTCCTTGATCTCATTGTTGAGCCATTCATTGTTTAATAACATGTTATTTAGCCTCCATGTCTTTGTGTGTTTGTCAGTATTCATCTTGTGACTGATTTCTAGTTTCATAGTATTATGGTCAGAGAAGATGTTTGATATGATTTCAGTTTTCTTAAATTTATTGAGACATGTTTTGTGTCCTAATGTGGTCTATCCTAGAAAATACCCCATGTACACTTGAAAAGTATGTGTATTCTGCTGCTTTACGTGAAATGCTCTGAAAATCTCAATTAAATCCATTTGATCTAGTGTGTCATTTAAGGCGGCTGTCTCCTTGTCAATTTTCTTTCTGGAAGATCTATCCATTAAAGTCAAAGAGGTTTTAAAAAACCCAACTATGACTGTATTTCTGTCAATCTCTCCCTTTATATATACATCAAGATATGCTACATATTTAGGTGTTCCTATGTTGGGCGTGTAAATGTTTACTAGTTTTATGCCCTCTTGTTGGATTGTTCCCTTTATTGTTATATAGTGTCCTTCTTTGTCTCTTACTATAGCCTTGGATTTAAAGTCTATTTTGTCAAATATAAGTACTGCTACCCCAGCTTTTTTCCCTTTCCTTTTGCATGAGGTATCTTTTTCCATCCCTTTACTTTTAGTCTGTGTGTATTTTTCTATCTGAGATTTGTCTCTTGGAGGCACCATAGATATGGGTCTTGTTTTCTTATCCATTCAGCTACCCCTGTGTCTTTTGGTTGGAGCATTTAAGCCATTTACCTTTCAAGTGATTATTAATAGATATGTATTTAGGGCCATTTTATTTTTAGACTATTTTCCTCTGTTTTTTTTTCTTTTTCTTTTTTTTTCCTTCTTTTTAAAGCAATCTCTTTACCATTTGTTGCAGTACCTGTTTGGTGTTAACAAAATCCTTTAGCTTTTTCTTGTCTAGGAAGCTCCTTATTTCTCCTTCTAATTTAAATGACATTCTTGCTGTGTAAAGTAGCCTTGGTTGTAGGTCCTTGCTTTTCATCACCTTGAATATTTCATGCCACTCCCTTCTGGCCTGAAATGTTTCTGTTGAAAAATCAGATGACAGTCTAATTGGTGCTCCCTTTTATGTAACTACTTGCTTTTCTCTTGTGCCTTTTAAGATTCTCTCCTTGTCTTTAAGGCATATCATTTTAATTATGATGTGTCTCAGTATATGCCTCTTTGGGTCCAACTTGTTTGGGACTCTCTGAGCTTCCTGGAATTGTGTGTCTTTTTCCTTCACCAGATTAGGGAAGTTTGGGGTCATTATTTCTTCAGATAGGTTCTCAGTCCCTTGCTTGCTCTCTTCTTCTTCTGGTATTCCCATGATGCAGGTGTTGTTACACTAAGTTCTCATTTTTTAAAATTCTTCTTTCCTTTTGCTGCTCTGCCTGGGTCTTTTTTCTGTCTTGTGTTCCAAATCACCAACTCTATCCTCTGCTTCATCTACCCTACTGTTTATTACTTCCAGAGTATTATTTATTTCAGATATTGCTTTCTTTATTTCTGACTGGTTCTTTTTTTATGTTTTGTATGTCTTTTTTTCATGCTGTTGAGCATCCTAATCATTACTCTAAACTTTCTATGTGGTAAATTGCTTGCCTCCATTCCATCTAGCTCTTCTATAGAATTCTCTTGTTCTTTCATTTGGGACCTGTTTCTTGGTCCTCCCATTTTGGCTACATCTTTCTATTTGTTTCTATTTATAAGGTAGATCTGCAAATACTCTGGTGTGGGTTTTTATCAGACACTGCTTGTGACTGGCCCTGGGCAACCTGTTTGGAGTTATCAGCAATCCACCACATGTGGCTCCCTCTGCTGGCCCTGGGTATGTATAGAAAGAACCAGGCTGCACACCAAGTTCAGCTTTTATCAGCACCTGGCTCAGGGGAGGGTCAGCTGAATTCTCATAGAGATTTGCCTTACTTGTTATACTAATCTGTGATATAGCCTCAAGCTGTGATCAGCAGCCCTGCTTAAGCTCCGAAGGGTGGGGCAAAGGAATTCCTGTGGGCAGGACTGGTGCTTCCCTTCAGGGTGATGCCATTCGGAAAAGAGTGCTCTGCTTGAGAACAATGGCTTCCGCTGTATGGGGAATGACTCAGCACAGGGATTCAGCAACTGGTCCTTCAATTCTCTCCCCAGAACCACCAACCTCAGATTCTCCTCAAGCATCTTTAGTCCACTCTGCCCTCCCTCTGCCAGAGCCCAGGTTAAGTGGCTACAAATGAAATTTTGTATGCTGCCCTTTAAGAGACTCTCTGCATCTACAGCCACCTCTCCCTGATAGACCAAAAACTCACTGCTTTTCACAGCTGAATACTAACTGGGTTCCTTTCTGGCCTTGGTGCTGAAGGCTGGGGAGCCCAGCTTGGAGTTTAGGCACCATACTTATCGGGGGGAGCCACCTGGCTGCTGAAATATCCCTCTGGAATTTCATCTGCTGCCCATGGGAGTCCAGCCAGCCTCCTTTGCTTTCCCTACCAGTCTTGTGGTGAAGTGGTTTCATAGTCTTTTGTTCAAAACTTTTTTGACATTTAACCATGTTTTTTTAAAAATAATGGTAGGTTATTCATTCTCATTACTGTATAAATTTCCTTTTTATAAATATACAACAATTTATTTATTCTTTGGATGAGTATTTGAATTATTTCCACCTTGGTCTGTTAAGAACATGGCTGCAAGGTTATAACAAGTTATACTCCTGTGTGCAACGAAAACAATTCTTACTGTTCTACATACTCATCAACATGTGGAATTGTCAGTCCTTATCTAATTTTAGTTATTCTTTGGCTGTGAAGAGATTTCTCATTATCCTTTTAATGTGTGTTTCACTTATTACTAATAAGATTGTGTACCTTCCTCCCGGCATCCAGAACAGAGTTGGCGTGCAGTAGAGCACTCCATGAAAATGTTTTAATTACTAAATAATTGTGAAAGGCTTTGCTGATAAAGTAACATATAAGATGAGATCTTAATGCTAAGAAGTGTCCTCATGTGCAAAAATCGGTGGAAAGAACATTCTAGGCAAAAGAAAGAACTAACACAAAGATAGTAGAAGAAAATGAAGTGGACTTGTTGAGAAACCATACTAATTAATGTGGCTGGAGTACAGTAGCCAGCGGGGAAAATGGTATGCATGAATGTTACAAAAGTAGACAGAACCATAGTGCTTTGTAAGCCGGAATAGATAATTTGGGTTTTATTCTGGTTTAGTGGGAAGCCTTTGGATGGTTTTAGGCAAAGAGTGATGTGATCTGATTTGCCTTGCCTGCTATATGGTGAATTGGTTGTAGGAGAGCAAGAGTGGAAACGGAAATTCATTAGGGGGCTCTTAAAATAATCCAAGAGCAAAGGTGGCTTAGAAGGATGGGAGAAGTGGAAGTGTTAGCAATGTGGATGTATCAGAGATGTGTTTTAGAGGTAGAGAACTTGCTGATGGATTGTATGAGATATACAAAAGAAGGCAGTCTGTGACTCCAGAGACTTTTGACTTGACAGTTGAGTGAATGGTGCCATTTATTGATGTTGGGGGAGGGTTGGGGAAGAGATCAAGAGCTCTGTTTCATGTTAAAGTTGAAATTTGTGTTAAACAAACATTAAAATGAAAATATCAGGTAGGCAATGGACATGGGAGTATGAGGATCTAAAGAGAGTTCAGGGCTAAAAATAAGTTTAGTGTCATTGGCATTAAATGATGGACATGAATAATAAAACGGGCTCCAGGACAAGTTTGGACCTAAGAGGTCAGGAGAGCCAGCGAAGGAGACCAAACCACCAATGGGATAGTAAGGGAGCTGGCAAGTGTGGAGACACAGGAGCCCCCAGCAAGAAGACTTTCAAGAAGGGAGCTTTTCAACATAGTTATTTTGATTAGACTTTAAACTTGCCTGATCTTTCTGAAGAACAAATTTATTGTAAAAGATTTATTCAGCATTTTTTGCCATTTATCAGAGAATGGTGAATGATTTATGAAAGAATTTAGAAGGAGGTATGGTGTGTCACTGAACAATTACTGAGACCCCTGCCCTGAAGAAATTAGAGAAATGTAAACCATTTCAGGGCAAGGCTGGCAAACAAACAAACTAGCAAAAACCAGTTATAGGATGTTGTAAACAATATGCAACCCAGGCAGGAAACCAGTGTTCTCTCTAAAGGGAGCCATTGCGCTGGTGTCCAGTGCCCAGAAGGGCTTCTGGCATCCTGCCCCCTTCGTGGAGGAAGCATTTTTAAGTTGTCATCATGTGACATGAGAATCTTATTTCTACCAGCCAATTATGAAATTAGGAGTTTGAATAAATAAAAAGGAAATCTGAACAAAGTCCTTACTAAAGTTTAGCTTAGAAAATATTTATGTGTGTATTCTTTTTTTTCCCTTGAAGGGAGGGAGAAAGGGAAAGAAACATCATTGTGTACGAAATACATTGATTGGTTGCCTCCTGCATACCCCCACCTGGGGAACCTGGCCCACAACACTATTTTATGTGCCCTGACTAGAATTTGAACTCATTACCTCTTGGTTTGCAAGCAGGCACTCAATCCACTGAGCCATACCAGCCAGGATACATATATGTACTTTTCAAGCTTGTAAATTCTGATAATTGTTTCTGTATACTATAGAGCTATGGATTTAATTAAATATCTACCCAAAAAGTATTTTAATGTCCTAAATATTCTTAATATGTTTAATATGAATTTTTTTTTCTCATTTTGTTATTGAATTAGAATTTTTGAAATAAGGAACTTTAAGAATCAAATGACAGGCTATCTTTTTTGTCCCTTGCACTTACATTCTTCAGTTTAAAAGCAGTTAATAGTACTGGCCAGGTGGCTCAGCTGGGTGGAGTGTTATCCTATGCTCCAAAAGGTTGCAGGTTCAATCCCTGGTCGGGACATATATGGGAGGCAACTGATTGATGTTTCTCTCTCACGACAATGTTTCTCTCTCCCTCCCTCCTCCCCCCTTCATCTCTCTCTAAAAATTCAATAAACATATCCTCAGGTGAAGGTTTTTTTTAAATTTTTAAAGTAGTTAATAAAATTATTTGAGCTTGAATTTTTTTAAAGATTTTATTTATTTATTTATAGACAGAGAGAAAAGGAAGGAGAAAGAGAAGGGAAGAAACATCAATGTGTGGTTGCCTCTCACAGCAACCCAGGCATGTGCCCTGACTGGGAATCGAACCAGAGACTCTTTGGTTCACAGGCTGGTACTCAATCCACTGAGCTACACCAGCCAGGGGAAGAATTTGAATTTTTTTTAAAGATGCTTTTTAAAGACCCATTCAACATTGATCTTCAAAACCCAGAGTATTAAAGGTAGAAAAGAACTTAGTCATTTGGCTCTGAAGTTATTTGCAGCTAATTTTTTTATTTCAAACTGAGTGATAATATCTTGGCTTGTTTTTTAACTGGATGCTTACTGTATACTGACTGTTTTTACTATTCTTTATGTTCTTTTAAATTCTGTAGCACTCCAAGTGTATTTCCTAGTTCACAGAGTGGTAACCTGGAATAGACTTAACATTCTTACTCACGAACTGCACTGATGGCAACATGTTATGTCTGGAGGCAGACATAAGATCAAAAATAGTGTTTTCTAATTTTACTGATAATTGAATTTTAGTTTTAGAATTATTTAAGAAAAATTTCAATACTTGAAGTTATAAGTGTTCGTGTATGTTTGTACAGTAAAAAGTGCTCGGTTCCCCTGAGTGGTAGATTCTTAATGAAATAAGTCATCCCTTTACATTTATTCTTCTCTACGTAGAGAAATATAAAGTGCCATGCAGGAGCTCACAGAAGCCTCAGGACAAGTAAAGTGCTTTTCTTTGCTGCCCAAAGCTCCCATGTACATCATGAGAGGTCTTACTTATACAACTACAAAAACTGCTTTAAGGCCCTTGAATGAAATGTGTAGAACTGTTTTTTAATTTTGCAGCCTCCATTAATTCCTTATTTAAATGAGTGTTATTACTTCTCTTCCTCATCTGTTCTATATTATTTGAAGTCATAGGATAAAAATTACTGTACAATGCACAATATTTTATGTCTGGAATAATATCACTACATAAAAGACTTAAAGCTGAGATTTCAGATACATATATATATATATATATATATATATTTTTTTTTTTTTTTTAAATCAGACACGTTCTTAAAGTTCATCTGATTTTTCATGTGGTAAATGAGGAAGCTGAGGGCCCAAGAGTTAAGGGACTTACCCAGAATTACGCAGCTAGTTAGTGGCAGAGACGGAACTACTGCCCAGGCATTCTGTCTTCTGATCTACTTACCCCACTGCCCCACCACAGTCCTGTCAGCCCACCTAACTGTCTCACACCAGATACAGTAGGAGTTCCATGAAGTGTTTAATTGAATAAAAATTAACTACTTACTTCAGAGGAGAACCCAACATCTATTAACTAAAAATCTACTCTAACCTAGTATTCTTTACTTTTCTTGCAGCATCAGGTTCTGGACTTGTTTTTTGTTGTTGTTTTTTTTTTTTTAAGACTTATTTATTTATTTATTTTTGGGGAGGGGGAGGGAGAAAAAGAGGGAGAGAAATATCAGAGAGAAACATTGATAGGTTGCCTCTCGCATGTCCCCAACAGGGGACTCTGCCTGCAACCCAGGCATGTGCCCTGACTGGTGAACCAGTCACCCTTCGGTTTGCCATCTGGTGCTCAATCCGCTGAGCCACAGCAGCCAGGGCAGGTTCTGGACTTCTTTTCCATCTGAAGCTGGGGAATAGTCTGACTTATTCCTTCACATTATGCTTCTAAAATCTTAGCTTTTAAATATTAGATGATTTACTAAAAATAGATGCAACTAAGATGTTCTAGTCAAATTTGACATTTCTAGAGAGAGACAGAAAACTAGACAAAAATAGTCCACTCAATTTCATATATACCTCTTATTTTAAAAAATACAAGCTTACTCCATGACATAAATTAGCTCAACTATTCAATACATTCTGTTTCAAGAGTTCATTATTTAACTATTGACCAAACTTCCAGCAATTGTTTCTAGATTAATTTTTTAATCTCCAGGCCTATATAGCTTTCTATTCATTCTTTACTTTCAAAAAGAATGTGTAATATACCACATTCAGAGAAAAACTATAATAATAGCATACAGGATACATTACTTTTATTCAAAACTTTTAGACCACTTTCTACTTTGATTAATATTCATAAAAAGAGGGTGTTGTACCCAATTATATGTATCTATATATCCTATTCCTACTATAGGTAAAAAAGATTTTTAAATTTCTTAAGGAAAATATATGTTTCTAATAATGGTAATTTCATTAAGGAACTGGAGTTGAATCATGAGAATGTGACATAAAAGATAGGCCTGGTAGGAGCAGGTAAAGTGAAATAATAAAATCACTCAGAAAATAAAAAATAAAAAGCAAAGTGAGGAAAGAAGTTAGAAACTTGAAGACAAGATACCAAGGGAAAAAGCCTCTTAGAAATATTGACTAAGGTAGTATATGCCTAAAGAAGTTTTGTTAAGGGATTTTTAGGATAAAATCTGGGTGAGCAGCCAACTTAAAGAATACAGAGTCAATCTGAAACCAGGGATTTGGAATTGGTACTCAGAATTACAGAACTGAAGAAATATCCTCAGGAGATAATTCAGACTTGGATGTTAAGCTGTGTCATGTGGGATTTCTTCTAAGATTGTTCCAGACACTGTTGAAAGTTCAGTGTAGTCTTACTGTCAAGGAACTTACAATCTAATGGGGAAAAGTATAACAGTTAATTTAATAAAGGCTATATAGTTGTTACTGATAGTACTTAGTAGTTCAAAATGAGAGATAACATAACACTTAATTTCATTTATTTTAATTAATGGTTCTTATACTCCTCTTGATGCTTAGGAACAATCTAACCTGTAAATTTCTTAATGGTAAAGATTGTGTCTTATTTAGCCTTATATTCCTTAGAGTCTTTCAAAAGTCCTCAACACTGTGAACTCACAGATTCAATCAGTTGTCTTGGTGTTCAAATTGTCCTCTATTTGATCAGTGGTAACTCCTTCCAGCTAGCACCAATTTTTTTTCCGTACCTTAAGTAGTCTTTAAGCATTTCTGTGCTTTCTGGCACTAGAGGACAATCTTTTTAAATTCTCATCCAAGGATATGTTTTGTTTTTGCTTTTGTTTTTGGAGGTGGGGAAGTGAGAAAGAAACATTGATCAGTTGCCTCCCATAAACACCCCAACCAGGGATCAAACCCACAACCTAGATATGCACCCTGACCAGTGATCGAACCTGCAACTTTTTGGTTTACGGAATGATGCTCCAACCACCTGAGCCACCCTGCCAGGGCAAGGTGACAAATTTTTAATAGTACTTTACATCAAATGAGTATACCTAGATCTTCAATATTATGGTAGTAAAACAATGTTTATTAGTACTGATCTTATAAATTACTTCATAAATGGTCCCAACAATTGCTGCATGACAATTACATTGGAAACGTAAGTCATAAGAAACCACTTCAAGGGAAGCTGGGTACCAAACACCTCTTGAGTTATGAGAAATAGAGGCAGGTAATAAGAATCAAAAGGAAATGGAGCCAATGATAAAGCCTATAGCAACAGGTTTTATAATTACTTATAGTAGTTTTCTTCAACAAATTTAATTCAGTAAGGGTGGAAAAGACTTTTTCCTTTTTTAGCGTTCCCATGAATAGACCATCTAATAGCATACTCTTAGATCTTACTAATGGGATGTGCTTGAAGATTTCATTCAACCTGATATGGGCAACCAAAATAAGCTACAGTTTTAAAATCCAGTGAACTTACTCTTGTACTGAGGTTTCAAGTAAGTGTTCATTTTTTAAATTTATTTATTTAAAAGCTGATTATCCCTACTCTGTATCTAACTCTTAACTTTCTCCTTTCTCCTGTCATTATCATGCCAGTGTGAACTTTTAAACACATCCATAGAAGGGGGAAAAATAGATGTCCATGTAATTTATGAGGTTCTTAGTAAGCAGTTTGGGCTTACTGTTTTTTTGTTGTTGTTGTGTTTGATTTTTTATTTGACAAGTTTAGTTTTGTTTCTGGATTTTGTGTCTGCTCCTCATCTTACTACATGGTTGAGAAACCATCATCTTTACAACAGTGGAACTTCGAGTGGGGCCTAGCTCTGCCGCTGATTCACTGTGACCTCAGGATGCCAGCTTACTTCATATATTCGTTCAGTCAGTGCCCATTTGAACATCTTTTAGCTCCCAGGCATCCTCACTCTGAATGCCTCAGTTCTTGCATTCCAGAAGTTATAAAGCCCTTTCCATGCCAGTTCCATGCTAGATGTATAAAATTAGTAGCCCCAGCTGTTAAGGAATTCAGACTGATAGGGTGTGGCACTGAAAGGCAATCAGTGCGGGCAAGGCAATCAGTGCGGGCAGTGCTGTTGGTAGAACCACATGGCACCGTAGCCTAGAAACACATCACAAAGTCTTTCGGTGTGTATTGAAGGAGCAGATGATAGCCAGGAAAAGGAGAGCAGAAGGGTATTTGGAGAGTGGCCATCACATGCAAAGGTTTGGAGGCAAGTTAAGAGTTCACATGAGAGACTGAGAATGAGCAGCTATAAAAAGCGAGAGGGAAATCAGTGGAGGGGGCATCTCTGAAACCAGAGCCTTTCCTGATCAGATCATTTGTAGTGTGTGGCACTGAACGTAGCATTCATGGAGCTTGATCTCATGAACAAGGGTAAAGCTTTCTTAATTAAACAAGAGGGAATTTATAAAATACAATCTTCTTCCCTGATTATATTTTGAATTACATTCCTTTTAAAGCCTGAGTTCAAATTATGCATCTCAGAGCCAATTTTAATCTTTTCAGTCTTATTTAGATACTCCTTTGCTATTATTTACCAAGCTACTCAACACTTAACACTTGTTTTTTAGTGCTGTGTATTCTTAAATATTAGTCCAGTTTCCTCAACTATACCAGGATTTCGAAATATAGTCAATCATTTGAAAAACCTTATTTTTTTGCATCAAGTAATTCAATTCTCAAATGCTAGGTTTTTAAAAAAAAGAAACAGTAGCATAGCATTCAAATTAAGAACATTTGAAAATGTGTCCCACATTTTTGTGTCAATTGAAGGAGATTTGACTAAAGATGAATAGCTAGCTCTCTCAGATTTACAAATACTAAAATTTTACACTGTGGTTGGAAGTCTTTAGTGCAGTAAATCATGTGCTTTTCATGAACCATATCTCACAGATGCAGTTGGAGGTGAGATAATCAGATTTTTACTTCCTACAAGCTGGACAGCTGAAATGTCATACCAATAACATGTGTCAAAGACTTAGTGCCCCTTGCTGCCTGTCTGATTTAAGTGGTTGTGGTCAGTCTGAGGAACCTGTGATATGATAAGATAGCATTCATTAGGTCATGTGGTTTGCAAGTGCCCAATCTTAACTAAGCAGCCTGTGAGCCCTCGGAATGAGGAAGAGGTGGATACCGCCCTTGTCTTTTTGAAAGCTTATTCTGTGTTCACTGACACAATAGTGTGTGTGGTTATATATGTATATTATGCATTTTTTAAATTATTTTTTGTCAGGAGTTATAGGTTCTGAAAAAAGTGAATATTACAAATGCGTCCATCTTTTACTTAATCAAAAGCATTATATTTTTATTATGAATCTTTTCTGCCTATTTAAGTGAAGTTGTAGACAGTAGCCACCATTTTTTTTTTTACTCTTGAGGAAAAAAGTGGATGTTGAAAATTAACATTGTTGGTGCCTTTTTTAAATTCAATTCAATTTTCTCAATCACTTAAATAGAAAATTGTTTATTTTCAGTTTGGCAATAGCTCCATCGGAAACACACCCACAAAATAGCTATATATACACACATACATGTATATACGAGTATGTATCTTTATTAACATATAATTCACATCAGTACAGCTCACCCATTTAAAGTATACAATTCAGTGTTTTTAGTATATTCACATTTTTATCAATCTAAAAATTAATCCTACTTCCATTAGCAGTTTTTCCTCATTTCCCCCAAACTTCCTTCATTCAGCCCTAACTAACCAATAATCTACTTTCTAGCTCTATAGATTGCCCTATTCTGGACATTTCATTTAAATGGAATTGTATGATACGTTGTTATCTGTGGCTGGTTTTTTTTTACTTAGCATAGTATTTTCAGAGCTCATCCATGTTATAGCATGTGTCAGTACTTCATTCCTTTTATAGCCTAATAACATTCCACCATATGGGTGCACCACATTTTATTTACCCATGGGTCAGTTGACAGACTTTTGAGTTGTTTCCACTTTTTGGCTGTTATAAATAATCCTGCTGTGAGCACTGATGTACAGGTTTCTTTGTAAGCATGTTTTCATTTGTTTTGACTATATTCTTAGTGGAATTGCTGGGTCATATGGTAACTCTCCGTTTAACCTTCCGAGGAACTGCCATATTGCTTTCCAAAGCAGCTGTGTCGTTGTACCTTCCTACCAGCTGTGTACGAAGGTTCTCTACATCCTTACCAATACTTGCTACTATCTCTCTTTTTTATTGTAGCCATCCAAGTAAGTGTGAATGTCACCTCATCTAGGTTTTGATTTGTATTCTCCTGATGGCTAATGACATTGGGCATCTTTTCCTATGTTTAGGGACCATTTATATGTTTAGAGAAATATCTGTTCAAACCCTTTTCCTATGTCACATTGGGTTGTCTTTTTATAATTAAGTTATAAGAGGCCTTTATATATTTTAGATTCAAGTCCCTTATCGGGTAAATGATTTAAAATTTGGTTAAGTGATTGGATGGACTGATAAAACCTATGATTCATTTTCACGAGGATATTGTGCTAAAGGTTTGAATTTTTTCAGTGCTTCAGCTAAAGGTTAAATCAAATGAAATGTACGTGGTACTTTGATGTAGCTTTACGAGTTCAGAGTGAAAGAAGTGTGAAGTGATTTATTTCCTGTAATTGGTCATAAATTTACATAGAACCTCATCACCATCGACATTAGACTACCGTCTAAATAGTGTTAATGGTTTCGATTTTATCAAGATATGCCGGCTGCCAGGAAGAGGACAATGGCAGTTTGATTGCCTTAGACCCAGTATACTGGCTGATCTAAACAAGCACTGTAGAAAGGCTACGAGTTCGTTGTGAATGACTTCCATTTCTTTCCCTCTCTCCTTCTCTAGTGATAAATGCATAGTGTCAGTTTCTTCAATTTTAAACTTTCCTTTCCACCTTTTTCACTTTTTAATGTGGGTACATATCTTGCTTCTAAAAATGAGTCTTAATTGTTGCATTTTATACATTTAACATAGAATCTGTACTTTAAAAAAATTTTGATAGTAAATCATATTTTAGAACCAGATAATACATAGATTAAAGCCAGAAACATTTTTAGCATTGTCTATTGTATATTCTTTCAAAAAAATTTTTGAATTTTTAAACAATCTTTTAAGTATCATAGGTCTGACTTTTGGCTCTTGTCTGTGTAATGCAGTGATCAAAAAGTCATGACCTCCAATTGATCATTTTTATTGGTTTCCTGTTCTGATTCACTGGAAATCTTTTGGTTTGTGTGCTTGTTTTAATCTCTGTCATGTGTATAATTTCGTTTTTAAAGAAGCTGATAATTAAGAATAAATTTAGCATCTCATTTCCCATTTTCATTTATTTAAATTTCAAAACTGAGAAAACCGTTCTGTAAAGAATTCAACAAAATTACTGATTGAACTTTCGGAGGAAAAATAAAGCCTCTAGAACTTAGAAATACAAATCTATGTGATTATTGGACTTCATGTCCATATATAGTGTTTAGTTATTTAACATTTTGTATATTGTGCATCACTTACAGAAATATTACACTTAGCTTTAAAAGCTGTATCACTCTGCGTTTCACAGATTGGTCACACAAACCCCAGTGTACAAGTAGGAGCTTTTATAATCTGATATGACTCAGTCCTGGAAACTTACTGCGGCTGTTTTGCACTTCGCTTGGTAGTGTCACATGACTCACTTCAGTGGCTCAAACCCTGTCTAGTAGTGATCAAAGTTCATTTGGTTAGGGGTTTTTTTTGGTATGTGGATGATTTTTTTCCACTTTGTTGTGGATTGATAGTCTTTCAAAATACTCAGTGCAGCAGTTCTTATTCTTTTGAATCTGAGAAAGTAGTAGTTGCACTCTTCAACCTCCAATCACACACAGGGGAAAAAATGTTAACTTGAAAGAATATGCATGGAAGTACTTTTAACTGTAAAGCATCGTGTAAATCTAAGGGTTCACTTTTTTAGTTTTATTTTTCAATTGCAGTTTACATTCAATATGATTTTGTATTAGTTTCAGGTGTACAGCATAGAAGTTAGACAATCATATACTTTACAAACTGCTCCCACTGATATTTCCAACTGGCATCATACATAGCTATCATAATATTATTGACTGTATTTCCTATACTGTACTTTACATCCTGTGACTGTTTTGTAACTACCAATCTGTACTTCTCAATCCCTCCGCCTTTTTACTCAGTTCCCCAACCCCCCTTCCCTTTGGCAACCATCAGTCTGTTCTCTGTAGATGAGTCTGTTTCTGTTTTGTTTGTTCATTTATGTTGTTTTTTTAGATTCCGTATGTAAGTGAAATGTATGGTATTTGTCTTTCTCTGAATTGCTTATTTCATTTAGCATTATATCTAAGGATTTTTATAATTAATCGTTGTACCCCAATATACTAAGATTGAGGAAGAATGATCTGTTGTATCGCTTTAAAACCAACTGTAAAACTCAGCCCTGACTGTTCCGAGTTCCCGTGTTCTGCAATGCACTGAAAGGAAGCAGCCACACAGAGAGTGTCTGTCCTTTGCCCACGTGGGTGCCAGCCTAGGTGGTCGATTGTTTTAGCATAGACTTCTCTGTTGTTTGTTAAGTTATACTTAAAGCCCTTAAATCTCCAAAACTATGACATTTCTCTGTTTTAGAAAAGAAATTTCTGTCTTAACCTTTAGTGGTTTAGGTTAGCTAATGAAGTAGACTGAGGAAAAAAATTTAAACACTTACGTACCCTTAATGTTTATGAAGTCCTTTGGGGATATTCATCCCTGCAGGTTCTCCCTGCTTTAAAATTTTAATGATAATTTTTCTGTAAAATAGCTGTAATAGTTTTTAATGCTCTTTTTTAGTGTTTGAATTTTTACCATCATGCAGTTAGAAACTCTGCTGTTTCCTGTCAAAACCTACGTTCATCAGACTATGAACATGACAGTTTCCTGTTTTCTTATTAACTATACTGTATTCTGCGCTTTATTCTTTAAAGTTACATAGTATCTTAGCTTGTCACTTTCCTTTTCTATTTACTAAATGTTTTCTTAGGTCAGCATTGTTCATACATACAGAGAAATCGTAAAGTCTCATCTCTTTGTTGATAGTGAGATGATTTTGTTAGCTGTTAAGTTGTAATGAATATGTTAGAATATCTTCAGTGTTATCTAAATAAATTCTACATGTTTTCACTTTTTTTACTCTGTCTCTTAATGCATAACATGATGAAGCAGTCCACGTCAGGTAAGAAACAGTACATTGTTTGGAATATATATATATACACATATATATATTAATATCCCCATCTGTCTGCTTATTAATATTTAGATTCAGCATTTAAAAGGATGGGATGAATAATCAGTACTTGAGGACCTTTTTCAAGAATCCTGCCATCATTTCAGTGTAGTTCGTCAACATTTCTTATGTTCCAACTCTTGTCAAGTCAGAATGCCAAGTTCTGGGATACAAAAATGATTAAGAAACAATCCCCACCAGCAGGAGCTAAAAGAAGTAGGACATATGTATGGCAATCAGTCATTCCATACTTTTCCAGGCAGTGCTAATTTTAGATATTTAATTCCAGTGTTAAATCATATAATTTGGAAAAACCTATCTATAAACAATATACTCAAATATGCCAGTTCTGCCCTGAAGGTATCCAGTCATATAATATGAAAAATAGAAACATCTCTTAAGGAGGATATAAGATACAAGAAACACTGTACATGGGACAATGACGCCTCAGTTCCCTTCAAAATAGGCACCTTGGGACCTCACACAGTTCTCTGAATCGTCAGCTGCCCCATCGTATTTTTCTGAATCTCATCGATGGTCTGAAGTCTCTTCCCTTTCAAAGGTGATTTTAGTTTTGGGAAAATCCAGAAGTTGCAGGGCACCAAATCTGGACTGCAGGGAGGCAGAGTCACCTGGGTGATTTTATGTTTTACCAAAAAACTCTGCATGACGCATGAGGTGCATTGCCATGATGAAGCTGCCAATCACCAGGTGCCTGTAACTGTGGCCTTCTGAATCATCTAAATAGTTTCCACAGAGGAATGTTCAAGCTTAAAGCAAAATTTAATGTAGATTCATTGTTCTACTTGCTCAGTCATTTTGAATGACTCAGCCACACAGTACACATGCTCACTGAATGGCATCTACCACCCTCACTGACTAGTACAGTGAAGTCGTCATTGTTCACACATGTGCATTCCGGTCCACTCTTGGCTGCCAGGGTACATGGATGTCACATAAACCATTCTCGTTATATTAACAATGGTTGGACTTTTTCTGGAGAGACCTGGTATATGTGTATATCAATCAATAAATATATTAAATTACTCATGAAATTACTTATGACTGTTGATTTATTTAAAATGTTACAAAAATTATAAAAAGTTTTATTAAAATGCTAATACTTTAAATTATTAATATCAAAATAATACTAGAAAACAAAAAATGCTTGAAAGTAAAAGAAGCAGTGTTAATTTTTTGTTTTTGTGTTGTTATTGAATTAGTTGGGGGTTTGTTCTAGTGAGTATAATTTATTGTCAAAATGACTGAGCTACAAATAAATTTGGAAGCACAATGTAGAGGTTTTATTAATGACCTTATTCTTGGGATACAACTAAACAAATAAGAAACTAAGAAATTCAACAGACACAGTGGGAAATGTTTGTTTTTAGATTTATACCTTGCCTTGTTTCCCACAGATTTTTGAGGGAGTTTGCATGAATACTTATAATACAAAAATAACTTAGTATTGGGCTAATTAAATCAAGTGAAATTGCTCATACTTGACTTTCACTTACAAAAATCGCAATAGCATGGGGTTCAATATAATAGTTAAAAGAATTTGTTTTAAGGCAACATCTGGTAAAATCAGAGTTAATATTATCACACAAAAGTGTATACAGTATCAGGTGGAAGTTGGGAGACTCATGGAGAACAGCGTGCTGAGGACACAGCCATGTGATTGCGGGAGCTGCTGAGTTGCTGGCCGTGGGGCCCATGACGGCAGGTAGCCCACTGACATTGATGGCTGCTGACTGGTCTCCATGGGGGCTGCTGAAGGTTGGGGTGTCTGTGGCAATTTCTTAAAATGGGAGAATAGTAGAGTTTGCTGCATCAATGGACTCTTCTTTTCAGGGATGATTTCTCCGTTGCACGAGTGCTGTTTGATAGCACTTCACACACAGTAGAACTTTCAGAGTGCGGTCAGTCCTCTCAGACCCTACCACTGCTTTATCAACTAAGTTTATGTAATCGAAGTCCTTTGTTGTCATTTAGCAATCTCCACAGCATCTTTAGGAATAGATTCCAACTTAAGAAACCACTTGCTTTGCTCATCTATGAAAAGCACCTCCTCATTCATTAGTTTTATCATAAGATTGCAGCAGTTCAGTCACGCCTTCAGGCTCCACTTCTGATTCTGGTTTTCTTGCTGTTTCCACCACATCTGCATTTACTCCCTCCACCAAAGTCTTGAACCCCTCAAAGTCATCCAAGAGGTTTAGAATCAACTTCTTCCTGTTAACGTTGTTTTGACCTCCTCCCACGAATCATGAATGTTCTTAGCGGCATCTAGAATGGCGAATCCTTTTCAGAAGGTTTCTATTTATTTTGCCCAGATTTGTTAGAAGAATCACTACCTATGGCATCCATAGCTTTATGAAATGTATTTCTTAAATAATAGGACTTGAATGTCAGAATTCCTCCTTGATCCGTGGGCTGCAGGATGGGTGTTGTGTTCCCAGGCATAAAACAACATTAATCTCAATGTATATCTCCAGCAGAGCTCTTGGGTGACCAGGTGTAGTGTCGACGAGCAGGAATATTTTTAAAGGAATATTTTTTTCTGAGCACAGGCAAAGTGGACTTAGCATAATTCTTAAAGGTCCTAGGATTTTTGGAAAGATAAAGGAGCATTGGCTTCAACTTAAAATCACCGGCTGCATTGGCCCCTAACAAAGAGAAGTTAGCCTGTCTTTCAAAGCTTTGAAGCCCAACATTGACTTCTCTCTAGCTATGAAAGGCCTTCCTACATGACATCTTCTTACCATATAAGGCTGTTTTGTCTAAAGGGAAAATCTGTTGTTTAGAGGAGCTGCCTTCATTGGCTCAGCTAGATCTTCAGAATAACTTGCTGCGGCCTCTGCATCAGCACTTGCAGGTCTGCCTTGCACTTACCTGTGATGGAGACAGCATCTGTCCTGAAACCTTGTGAACCACCCTGTGCAGCTTCACACTTGTCTTCGGCAGCTTCCTCACCTCTCTCAGCCTTCACAGAATTGAAGAGAGTTAGGCCCTTGCTCTGGATTAGGCTTTGGCCTAAAGAAATCTTGTGGCTGGACTGATCTCTATCTAGACCACTAAAACTTTCTCCATATCAGCAATAAGGTGGTTTCACTTTCTTATCCATGTATTCATGAGAGTAGCACTTTTAATTCCATTCAAGAACTTTTCTTTTGCATTCACAACTCAGCTAACTTATGTAGTGCAAGAGACTTCACTTTAAGGCCTGTCTCAGCTTTTAACATGCCTTCCTCACTGAGCTTAATCATTTCCAGCTTTCAAGTTAAAGTGAGAGCTGTGCAACTCTTCTTTCACATGAACACTTAGAGGCCATTGTAGGGTTATTACTTGGCCTAATTTCGATATCGTTGTGTCTCAGAGGATAAGGGGACCTGAGGAGAGGGGGAGAGATGTGGAAGGGGGGCACAACCAGTTGGAGCCCTCATAACACACAACATTTGCCAATTATGGGCATGGTTCATGGCTCCCCCACAAAATTACAAAAGTAGCATCAAAGATTACTGATCACGGCCCTGGCCAGTGTGGCTCAGTCGGTTGGAGCATTGTTCCATAAACTGAAAGGTTGCCGATTCAATCACAGGTTAAGGTGCATACAGGAGTCAGTCAATCAGTGTTTCTGTCTCATATTGATGTTTTTCCCCGTCTCTTTGTCTTTCTAAAAGCAATGAAAAAAATGTCCGCAGCTGAAGATTAAAAAAAATTATTGACACAGATCACCATAACAAATGTAATGATACATCATGGATAGCTTAACAGTGGGGATACCTCCTGAGATATGTGTCATTAGTTGATGTTGGCTTCGCGCGAACATCATAGCATGCCCTTACACAAGCCTAGATGGGAGAGCTTACTACACTTAGGCTATAGGATATGGCCTATTGCTCCTAGGCTACAAACCTGTACAGGATGTTACTATACTGACTACTGTAGACATTGTAACACAATGTAAGCATTTGTGTATCTAGACATATCTTAAAATAGAAAAAATACAGTGAAAATACAGTATAAGAGATAAAAATGGTGCCCTTGTATAGGGCACTTACCGTGAATAGAGCTCGCAGGTCTGGAAGTTGCTCTGGGCGAGTCAGCGAGTGAGTGGTGAGTGAACGTGAAGGCCTCGGACACTACACTGCTGCAGGCTTTGTAAACACTGTGCATCAGCATTACCCCACACACGAGTGTTGCGTTGCGTTTCAGTGTTACAGTGACGACAGCAGCACTGGGCGATAGGAGTTTTTCAGCTCCATCCTATTTATATGTGATACATAGTTACAGCACATGGCTGTGATGAAAAAGTCTGAGATACTGTGAGAATTACCAAAATGTGATGCAGACACACAAAGTGAGCAGATACTGCTGGGAAAATGGTGCTGATAGGCTTGCTCAGTGAGGAGTTACCACAAACCTTCGATTTGTAAGAAGTGCAGTATTTGTGAGTGCAATAAAGCAAAGGATTTGGGGTGTGTTGGTATTCAGAATCAACGTCATTAGTTTTCATTTACATCATGAAGTCTATATAAATTCACAGTGGAACATCAAGCACGCAGGTGCTTAAGTGTGCAGCTTCTCAGGCCTCTCCTCTGGAGTGGAGACCCAAGACAGGCCTGGGAAGTCTGATTTTCACAAGTTTCCAAGATGGTCTTATCAGGGAAGTTTGGAAAATAATGTGGGTTGGGGGTGGGGGGTGTGGCGAAGAGGATAATTGTTTTTCTGGCTCTATTTGAAACAGCTTTATTGAGATCAATGTACATATAAAGTTCTTCCATCTTAAGTGTAAAATTCAATGGCTTTTGGTGTAATTATGGAGTTGTACAACCATACCACATTCTAATTTTTGGAATATTTCTGTCACCCCAAGAAGAAGCCTCATGTCCACTTGCAGTCACTCCCTTTCTCCTCCCTTCTCCCCCAGTCCCAGGCACCCGCCAATCTACCTACCCTCTGTCTCCGTAGACTTGTCCGTTCTGGACGTTTCACATAATGCAGTCATGTGGTGTGTCATCTTTTGTATCTGGCATCTTTGACTCACCTTAACGTTGTTGAGGTTCATCCATGTATTAGTACTTCATTCCTTTTTATTGCCAAATAGTACTCAATTGTATGGAAGCAATGCCTTAATGTGATTATTCTACATGACACATTTATTCAAACGATTGTCTGTATTTTCATTTTCTCTTAGGGTGTGTTTTCTTATGTGTAACTCTCCTCTAGCTCCATGTAAATCCCGTTATGTGTTCATCTCTTCTATTTGGACAATTTGGTTGTGCTATTAATTTCACCTTGTTGAAGAAACCTTTCATCTGGTCTGCTTCAGTGAGAACCAGGCACCTCGGGCCTCCTGCAGAGCTGCTGTCTGGGGGCGGGGTTGTCATCTTAGGGATTCCTCTCACTTCACTTTCTTTTTCCTGGATCAAAAACAAAAGGGTGTCTTTTTCTTTCTTGCTGTACTTCAATTTGGTGGAGCAAATCACCTCTCTTTCATTAAAATAAAAAAAGGTTTATAGGAGATAAACCTCATCTGATTTCGGTTCTCGTGACTCACCGAGAAGGGGGCTTTCTTTGAGGAGAAGAGGCTCAGCCCTTACAGCTCTGCGCTCGTCGTAGCCTCACACTTAATTTCTAGTTTGAGTGAGAATAAAAAACATTAAGATAGTTAAAAATTTTAATGTAAATTGGAACTTATTTCTTCTCAGAATTTTGAAGGTGACTCTTAATCTTTTACATAAAACATGTTCTTGTTTGGGGCTGGATGCTTTATCTCCTTTGTTGTGCCCAGGGCTCGGCAGTCTTACTGTGATGTGACGTGCCGTGGGGCGGTCCCCTGCAATCCACTGTCCCGTACACTTCGTAGGTCTTTTCCATCTCAAAGTTCATGTTTTTCATGTTAGAGAAATGTATGCCTGAGATCTCCTTTTACGTGTCTGTGTGTGCATGTTTGTTTTGAGGTCTCTTTTATGGAGTATTCCGTTCTTTTTACATGGATGCAGTGTCTTCAGAGAGAATAAAAAGATTTTTATAAGTTTTCTTCTCCCAGATAGTCTGTTTCCTCCTAGTTGCCTTTTTTCTGGCTTCTCTTAGATGCTTTCCGCAAATGTCTGGTAACGCTGGACTGTCTGCTCAAACCCTGACTGGAGAGCTTACAAAGCCAGCAGGAAGTTCTGAGTGGCCAGGCAGGGTCTGCAGAGTGCGACTGTCACTGCAGGGCGGCCTCGCTGAGACCTCTCTCGAAGGAATTCCGAGATGCTCCAGAGAAGAATCCCTTTACTTAAAGTTCCAAAATATCCTGGTGCCTCTTGTTTCCTTGGTGAATCTCAAAAGTACTTCCAGGCACATTCAGTCGCTTTAAAGCCTATGTCTAATTTCACCTGGAAAAAGAGCACCTTTTTTTTTTCTTTTCCAAGATCTGGATTTATTACTAGCATTTGACAAAGTTGTTACTGTTGTCAGTGTCATGAAGCTGTTCCTGTCATCTTTAACCAAAAATGAGAACAGACAGTGGGCCCAAAGGGTGTGCTAAAGTGTGTGTGTGTGTCCCTTCAAGACAGAGTTAGTAGCTTTTGTCAGAGTCCTAGTTCCATGTGTGACCCAGAAGAGATGCCAAATTAAACCAACAGACTAGCACCACACTCCCGGGAGCAGCAGTCCCGACCCTGGACGCGCAGCACAGCTGTCCCAGTTTGCTGGACACATGCATCCCTAGACCCTGGTGGCAGAAGGTTTCAGGAAAAATGTTTAAATTGACTACTCCTGACTAGTGGGTGGAGTCGGCCCAGCTTGGTTGTGCTGTTGAAAGGCGGTGTCTGTTTGTATACACCAGACACACAGGACACATTCTTAGTTCAAAAGCATGTTTTTCCTGAGTAATTAAGAGTTCCATTTCAGGTAAATCAGCTTCTTTCTGACTCAGTCCCATTCGGTTGGTACGTAGGATCTACCACAGTGATTCTCAAACTGAGGGATATCAGAATCTTCTGAGATACTTTTTAAAAATGTAGATTCTGGGATTTCACTCTTGAGTTTTGATTCCCGAGATGTGGGAAGCAATTCTACATTTTTAATAGGCATCCTCTCTGGTCCTGGTGCAGATGACCAGTGGACCACACTTTGAGATGTGCTAATCTAAGTTTGCTCTCGATAATATCCCTGAAAGTTTGCAGAGGGGGGGCAGTTGGGATGAGGAGGCTAGTTATGAGGAGGCTTTTTGTTATTGTTTAAGTCTTATTAGCTCCTACAAGTAGAGTAGTAAAGATAAGCAGCACAGCTCTTCAATCTAGGCAACCAAGACTGTACTTCAGAGGGCCCAGCTCTGGTCTTCTTCCAGCCAAATCCCACTTCACACAGAATGAGGAGTCCCAAAGGACACGCGCACCTGAAGTCCAGCCCCGGCGCCAGATCATGCCCTGGGGACTCAGTACCTGGGATTTCTCGCCCAGTGTCCACTTTCCTCCTAGGTCTCAGCGATGAGTCAGTAATAGCTTTGGCTTTACCAAATAGTGTCTTATCTTCGACTTTTTCCTTTGTTCACCAAAAAATTCCTCTGTGCCTCTACTATTCTGTTACCAGTTCTCAAGAAGCATTAATTGCATCTCCTTTGATATTGAGGAAATGAACCCTCAACTCATAGTCAATCTTATATAATATTTGCAGTCGCTTATTAACATCTAATAAGAGGCTGCAGGGTTTTCATTGCAGTAAGCTTTGTTAGAGCAGAGGAAAGCGACAACTTTCCAAACAAGTGGGAAGTTGTGGTTCTGCTGCTGTCCTTCTTCAGAACAGCCAGGAAGGAGGAAGACACGTGTTCCGTATCATCTCTTCTAAAGGGCCTGGGGAAAAGAGAGAAAGGAAGAGATTAACTGACATAATTTAACACTGGGAGCTATAAATTATGTGTTGCAATGTGGTGATAGGATGTTGCATCAGAACGTGGCAGTTGTAATGCAGTGGGTATCACAACTGTGGGGAGGCCCTGTGGTGCCCTGTGCCCTTTCCCTGATGATTCAGCTCCAAGTTTGTGTTCCTCCTGCTCTGCTGAGGAGAAGAGTGTCATTTCAGTTACGTTGTACCTCTCTCTAATTCCTGGCCTAGGACACAGGAACTTCTTTATGGTTGAAAGTGTGCCTGAGGCAGGCATCACTGTACTGAGTCCCCTCGTCCCTCTGGTTTCCTGTTGTCACACACCAGCAGGGAAGTGTTGGGGTTTCTTCACATCTTCCTGGAAGTCTGGAGGGAAAGCTGGGAGGTGTTCTAGCAAAGCTGTAATGTCTCTACTCTTAGAACCGTTGGTTTTGAAAGTGTGTGTAACATTTCCTGAATATTTCACATTGCCTTTATCTCAAGATTTGAAAGATAGTGCTCATAAGTGACCAGGAATTTGTCCCTGAGAAACAAAATTGAAGATTGATAGTAACGATAAGGGTAGGTAGGACACATGGGGTACATTTCAGCAAAATTCTTGGTATTCAAAGCGGATTTCGGTAGTTAATTGTTTTTTTGTTATTGTTTTGCATTCTTTAACACATGACAATATAAGGATTAAATTTCATATTTAAAACCTAAACTCCATGGGACAGGGCTAATGTGATTACATGGTAGTGCAAGTAGCATGGCGGTGGGTTTGGGAATTTGAAGGAATTTAGGTAAAGAAGTGACAGGTGATGAAAAGAACCTTAATTCTGATAAAACTGGTTTTGGAGAATGTGGCTTAGATGTGTGGCATTGGGTTTCTCAGTACTGAATTCTAGAATTAGTCAGACTTGCCCACCCAGTAAAATGCAGCATTTGGTCTCCACACCTTCCCCCACCCTGAGGGCCATGCCCTGTCAAGCTCCAGAGACGGAGAAACAGACGGAGACGGGGAAGGGCTGAGCAGTGCACGCAGTCCCTCTCCCCTGCGCCTTGGTGAGGGAAGCCGCTCTCGCCCAGGAAGGAGTAGGGGGAGAAGGCAAAAACACCGCTGAAGGAAATAACCTGAGTGCGAAGAAGCATTCCTACCCTCACAGAGTGATATAGTGGTGTGGTACTTCTTAGAATAACAAGACATTAAAATACATTTTAGTGACTTGTAAATCATTTTCATCACTCACTGAATTAAGGAAACATACTGTGTGTGTGATAGTTTAGAGTATGGTCTTTAAGAACATATCATCTAGAGATGAACTTTGAAATATAGGTTCTGGCACAAATAATGCCCCTTTTTATTGCATAAAAACCTTTATTACAAAATCATAAGCATGTAATTCTGTAACATAACAATATCACATTCAGGGACACCATATGACATTTTAGGTGAAATGTTCAAATTGTGGTGCATCTCGTGGGAGATATTCACGTTCCCTACCAACCACACTCAGTGGCGTTACCTCTGCCGGACCCTGTATTTATAGATGAACTGATAGGATGTCTGAGACTTACCACAAAATAATCTAGGGAGGTATAACGTAGGAAGATTATCCGTGCTGTGTTGTTGAAATGAAGTGATGGGTACATAGGGTTCATTGTATTATCTCTAGTAAAATGAAGGTTCGATTTGAATCTAAACTTTACCATTAGCTACGTGTCCTCAGCTAGTTGTTCTACCTGAGCCTCTATTTCCTAATCTCTGAAATGAGGATAATAAAGTCTACCATACAGGGCTGTTGTGATGATTCAACTAAAATAACATGTGCCCATTACATAACACACAGGAGTCACTCAAAAATTGGCAGTTACTATTATATCTATAAATGGAAAAATATCAACGTATCATCTTCCTTAAAGATGGAATGTTTGCTTTCTTGGTGAGTGTATGTGTGTATTTCCCTCAGCTGAGTAAATTAACTTGGATTTTGTTTCAACAGCTCAGGTGCCTAAAAGGCCAGAGAGGCTTCTCAGGCCAACCCCCTTTTGATGGAATCCACATCGTGAACCATTTGATAGGAGATGACGAATCATTCCATTCCTCTGATGAAGATTTTATAGATAATTCCTTACGGGAAAGCGGCATTGGTTTTCCTTTCCACAGAAAATCTGGCCCCATGTCGTTGGACCCCGCCGTGGCAAGTGGTAGTGAAAGCGAAACAGAGGACGATGTGGTGGAGACCAAAGAGAGCAATCGAGTGGCTCGAAAGGACCAGCCCCCAAGGAAAAGAGAGTCGTACTCAACCACTGTCTGACCATCACTGTGAACAAGACTGTGGATTTTTTTAAGGGATCAGTTATATAATTAAGGGTTTGGGGGACATACGTGTTTCATATGTACATATATATATTTTTCGATCTTACCTGCCTTTTTATCTTTGCCAAACCTTCACCACTGACTTAACCATTGCCATAAAGTAGACTGGGATATGGTTAACATGAAAAATAAGGTCTAACAGTATTACTGAATATTAAATGTTTCTTGTGTAGGAAATGCAATTATATCTATATGTGGGAACCATTTTGAAGTTCGAAACTATGGAAAATTTAATTTTCTTCAGGCAAAACTGCTCTTGTGCAATATTTTATGCTCAGTGAACAAATTGGATATTTATGTCTGTCAATTTGTTTTCAGGGCAGCTGACTACAAACATTTGACCAAGACGTGCATCTGATTTATCTTGTCCTTTTGTGTTTGAGGGATTTTTTTCCATTGAAATTACTGCTTTATTAGTGGGCCACTGAAAGTTTCCAAACAGCGTTTTTTTCCATATAATTTTATAAATACAAATTAATGATTACCTTTCTTGAGAGTTTTAAGTTTTGTTTGAATTAATTTTTATGTATGTATGATACTTCCATATATTGCTTACTAGTCAGAGCAGTAAGTTAACTACAAATATATTGTCTTTTGTACATAATTTATAAATAAGCATCACCCAATATCCAACATCATTTTATATGGAGATTGTACATGTTGCAAAATGACTGCCTTCAGCATTCTAATAGGACTTCTGTAAATAAAAAGTTAAAAGGAAATTGAAAATAAAACCAAACACTAATATTTTAATAGCTTTAGTAATTTGCTTAGCTTTCAACACTAGCAAATTCATAACTGATGCTTGTTCAAAAATAGTATTGGTGAGACCTTTTACTTCATGTGTATGTAACTAATAAATTGTCCATGATTCAAAAGGTTATAGCACACATTACTTAGTGCTAATATTCTACTTAATATAAATTAAGCAATGGACTTAAGTCCAAGATACACAACAATAATATTTGCAAATAATCTATGAGCATTATCTTCAGATTCTCTGATTACTAATCTATAAAGCCACAATAATTTTTTCCTACTGATTCTTCCTTTTTTATCATCTAGACTATTTTTCCTTGGAAATTGAATATCTATCCCTGATAAGTTGGAGGAAACACCCAAATTGCACTTACACTATGGAAAAACAGCAAAGAATATGTTGACTGTATGCTTTCCACTTATTTTCATCAGCAGCCTTCGAGGATAAGAGGGGAAGGTAGAGTTCAGCATATATGGAGATAGAATTTTGCACAATATTTTGCATGTAGGGAAAATATATATATTACAGAATGGAGTAGAAGAGACAAAAATAATGTTCTGTCTACAACCAGGAACCCTCGCTGGTGTGGCTTAATCAGTTGGAGCGTCATCCCGTAACCAAAGAGTTACAGGTGCAGTTCCCAGTCAGGGACATGTATGTAGGTTGTGGGTTTGATCCCTGGCCCAAGTGTGGGCACGTGTGACCCTGGGTCTGGACACATACGATGCCCAGGATCCCGAGGATCCCGGTCGGCACGTGTGAGAGACAACCAGTCAATGCTTCTCTCTCTTTCCTCCTCTCTGCCTAAAAGCAATGAAAAATATGTCCTTGGGTGAGGACAAAATTTTTTTTTAATATACAAAAAATAAAACCAAGAGTTAAGCCTTAGGCATCTCCATGGATGAGGCTTTGCCAGCAAGCCCTTTGTAGCTGTTTGAGAAGCGAGATTGCAAACGTGCCGGCTGTGTCCGTAGCACCAGGCGTGGCAGTTGAGTGATTCGCCTGTGGTCACATGTTAGTAAGTAGCAGAGCCAAAGTCTTAGTTCAGATCTTTCTGACACCAAAGCATTTGACAAAGTTCAGCTAACAAATTTCTCAGTGCCCTTCCTTTCTGACAATGTGATTTTAATTAAGTTTAAATCATATTTCATAGCTTATGAGTGTAGATACTCTCCTAGAATTGTCTGGTGCTTTGGGACCTTGTCTGGTGAATTACTGTCAGCCTGGGAGGCTACTGATGCCCAAGTGAAACGAGATGATTCGTGGTCATGTGACCGCTCTGACCCTACATCAAGAAACCTGGGTAATCTAGACCAGAGGTCCGCAACTACATGCATGAGCCAGTCCAGCCAGCTGCCTGTCTTTGCGTGACCTGCAAGCTAAGAGTGTTTTTTACATTTTCAAATAGTTGAGGGGAAAAAATATTTTGTCACATGAAAGTCACATAAAATTCAAATTTCAGTGTTGATAAAGTTGTATTGGATATCCATGCTTATCCACTATGTTGTCTGTGGCTGCTTTTGTGTCATGGTGGCGGAGTTGAGTGGCCTAAAATACCTGCTGTCTGGTTCTTTAGAGGAAGAGTTTGCTGACCCTTGATTTAGATATTCTGAAATGTAGGCTTACTTCTTCAGTTTGTCTCAGTGGAAGATCAAACCATTTGCTTTTGCTGTTGAGCTAATAGTTTGGAAACTTAAATTTCCTGGTGGATCTTGTGCTCAGAACTATTCAAAACGGAAAGTGTGCCAGCTATTTTATATCATGAAGTCTTTGACACCATATGCAAATTTGGAAGGATATCTGTACCTCTGGATAGGGAGAAAGAAAGAATTCCAGAATCTCAGCACTGTTCTTTAAGTCTATATGATTGATCTTTAGGGCACACTTCATTGAGTCAGTGTTATAATTTGACTTTAAAAGAAAGAATATCTTTCTGTAGTCATGTTTTACTTCTAAACTTTGAAGATTCTTACAGAATTTCATAAGTACTGTTTAATTAGGTACTAAAAGAATTATGGTAACTAAATATTAATCCATTGATACTCTTGTAATTTGGACAATGAAAAACAAGAAACAGTCGTCTCATTCAACATCTTTGATTCAAATACTCAGAAGAGTTTAAAGTCCTCCTGACCTTTAGGATACAGTAGGATATTGTGCTCTGATTGTGTTCCATTTTATTCAAATTAAGACTTCGAGATATTGGACAATGTATTCTTGATAGATTTTAATTAGTCTGTGGTCTGTTGTGTCATTTAAATGTTACTTAGTTAAACAGAGTTGAATAATGGAGCAGAGAGGGTGTGAATGAAATTTTAAAAATTCAAAATAAAAAACTTATTCCCTTGGCTTAGTCACCTGCCTGGTGCCATCGCCATTGTGGGTTGAAAGGCCCGGAGTATAGGCTTACAAGTGATCTGAATAAAATGGAAATTGCACTGAGATGATGAAACAGACCTTTTAGATCAAGAAAATACTTCAACAGCCTTTTTAAAAATTAGTGGTAATTTTTCATCCTGGACAAAGAAGTCAAAGATGTAACTTTACACAATTTCTACCCTTTTTATTGATAAATATTAGGCACTCAATATTTGGTGACTAATTGAGACATCAAATCTCAACTAACTGGCTATTTTGGAAGGGGAAAAAACAACTTTTTCCTGACTCATGATGCAGCTCGTTACTGTCCAGACAGATAGTGCCTTTGATTGAAAACAAGTTCAAAAGCAGGGGTGTCCCACCTGTGCCCATGGGCCACATGCAGCCCAGGATGGCTGTGAATGCGGCCCAACACAAACTGGTAAATTTATTTAAGATATTATGGGGGTTTTTTGTGATTAAGCGTCATGATATACTTAATGTGAGGCCCAAGACAACTCTTTTTTTCTCCAGTGTGGTGCAGAGAAGCCAAAAGGTTGGACACCCTGATCTAGAGCTTTTTAAGTACTTTATTTGTGACATTAGAAATTATTTGGTTCTTCATTCTCCTTTATCTTTTACATAATGCACCATAATTTCTGGACTGAAATAAGAAAAGCGGATGAATTGTGTTTTGGTAAAGCCCTGCTGTGGCCAGCTTGATTGTTGCAGGACTAGGTGTCGGCAGCCAGCGTTTCAGACACCAGTGATTTACTTTGTTAAAACAATGAGCTTTAGCAAGAAAGTTACTGCTGCTCTGTCATTAGCAAAACAGTAAGTTTTTAATTAATTTTAATTAAATTCATTCTACTGAAATTAAAATTTCTGGTTAAAAGTGGAGTGGAGACTCTAATCCAAGTTTTTACATCACATCCATCGATCTACCTATCCCCTCTCTTCTCTCCAAAGAATAGATGATAGAGTAATATATTAGGTATCCAATAAGATGCAAAATTATGATGTATTTTGTTTTACTGTTGCAATTTCTTATTGTATGATAACCTAAAATATTTACTTGTGCCTTTGCTTTAAACAATTAAAGTTTTTCATTTTATAAAAATTTTTGTTTCCTTAAACTATTCAGCTTAAAAGGGGAAATACATCAGAACACTAGAGAAATGCCACTCATTTCTACTAGATATATGCCACTCATACGTAGATGCCTAGTCAGCAAAGGAGTCCATCAGATACTGTGACTAACCAAGGTAAGACGCAGCTCAGAAAGAAAGTGAAAATTCTTCAGAAAATAAACTTAAAGACATGGAAATATGTGACTTAAATGACAGAATTCAAGATTGCAGTTCTGAAAAATATCTAGTGAGATGAAATACACTGAAAAATTGCTTGGCCTGCTAACATCAGACATTCATTAGTGAGGTTTGTGCTCCTTGGGTACAGGGACCGTGTCCACCTGGTGCACCCATGGGTAGTCAGTGCCAGACAGAGAGGCCGGTTCGTGATATTTTTCAATTTAATGAAAGGCCAGATTTGCTATTTCCTTCGGGAACGTACCAGTCTTTAAAAAAATATTAATGGCAATATTTATCTCATATTTAGGTTATTGAATTAGCAACTAATTCAATAAATATATCTAAATGTATATAATCTGAGTATACATATAGAGGCTATTATAAAAGAAATTTATGCCTTCTGCATCTTTATCACAATGTTAGTATTATTTAGTTTGGAAGCATAGTTCACTATATATTCTGCTTTATTCCAAAAAATATTTAAGGTACTTTATAAAGGTCCATGAAATATGACAAAATAGTTATAATCCAGGGTTTCTCCACCTTGGCACTATTGACATTTGGGGCCAAATTATTGCAAGTGACTGTCCTGCGTATTGTAGGATGTTTAGCAGCACCCCTGGCCTCTACCCACTAGATGAGAACCACAGATTTCTCCCTCCAGTTGTTCCTAAATAACCTTGGTAGGGAAGCACTGAGAATGAAAACTGCCCCTCATTGAGAATCTCTGATACAAATTTAGAAGTGGGTCAAAAAAAAAGCCACTAGGACCAAAACTAAAAATATATATACCTGTTAGAGATGGATCACAAATTTGGAATCAGTGAGAAAAGTAATGCCTGAACCACAATGAGGTGCTACTTCGTATTTATTAGAATGACTATTCAAAACAAAATAGCAAGAGTTGGTAAGGAAAAATTCATAATGGAAAAATTGGAACCTTGTACGTTGCTGCTGGGCACATAAAATGATGCAGCCATTGTGGGAAGGTTTTGGCAGTCACTCAGAAGAGCTAAACATAGAATTACCAAGTGGTCCAGCAATTCCCCTTCCGGATATACAGTCAAAACAAAGCAGGGACTCAAACAGATATTTGTACACCAGTGTTCATAAGAACATTACAAGAGCCAAAGGTGGAAGCAACAAATGATCAACAGATGAATAGGTAAATAAAAGACAATATTTACAGGGTGGGGTAAAGGGTGATTTACAGTTCTTAGTACATGAAACAGTTTATTCTTGTATTGTTGCTTACTAATTATTGTATTATTTTTCCATACAAACAACTATAAACCTAGTTTTGCCCCACCCTGTACATGCAATGGAATATTATTCAACTATAAAAAGGAAAGAAGTTCTGATACATGCTATAATATGAATGATTCTTGAAAGCATTCTAAGTGAAATAAGCCAGGCGCAGAATATGCATTCACTGATAAGAAGTACCCAGAATAGCAAATTCATAGAAATGTACAGTAGATGTGAGCAGGGGATGGGGGTGGGGGAAAGGAAGTTGTTTAATGGGTACAGAGCTTCTCTTTGGAATGATGAAAAAGTTCTGGAAATGGATGGTGGTGATGGTTGTGCAACACTGAAGGTATTTAATGCTACCAAATTTTACACTTAAAAATCGTTAAAGAAAAAATGGCACGTTAAGAACTTAGCATCAGCATATAAATTAAATATGTTCAAAGATACAGAAGGAAAAAAAGTTATAAAATAAATCCATTGTATTTGACCATGAAATAAAAACAGTTTTATTAATAAAAACGGTTTAGAGTTCCGGCACTCGACCGGGACTCAAGCTGTACGTTGATGAAACCTGGGAAAGTCACAGAAGGACTTTGTGGCCGCCTTGCTGCTCCTCGTTCACTGGACTCCCACCCAGGGCCCAGCCCTCCCTGGAATGGCCTTCCGCCACATGCCCACTAGGTGAGTCCCACCGCCTCCTGGTCTCCATTCAAATATCTCCTGCACAGGAAGACTTTTCTGACCCTTCCTTTTTTTTTAATTTTTAAAAATGTTTTTTAAATCACTTTTTATTGTTATTCTATTACCGTTGTTCCTAAAAGATATATTTATTGATTTTAGAGAGAGAGAGAGGGAGAGAGAGACATTGATGAGAGAAACATCAATTGGTTGCCTCCTGTATGTGCCCGGAATTGAACCTGCAATATTTTGGTGTACAGGATGACACTCCGACCAACTGAACCACTTGGGCAGAGCTGACCCTTCCTTTTAAAAGCCCTTACCCCCATACGTTCCAGCCAAGATGGAGGCATAGGTAGACCCTTTGTTTCCTTACACAACCCAAAGGAGAAAAACAACCAATCTAAAATCAATAAACACCCAGAAATGTCAGAAAATCAAACTGCATGGAACTCCATCAAGCACAGAATTAAAGAAAAAAATCAACCAGAATGGTAAGGCAGTGGACAAAAGAGATTGTGGTGAGGACTGTGGGGGTGAGGCTGACTGCTGCAAGGTGGCAGGCTGCACGGGAGGGGCTGACTTAAGGGGAAACTGAGACTCAGAGGTGGCTGTGGACTAGGCAGTTGCCACGGTGGGAGAGACTCCCAGACTCACGCAAGAGTTCGTTGAAAAGTGCACTAGAGCTGAGCAGGCAAGCTGCATTGTTCCCTCTCTGGCCCCTCCCCCACAGGCAGCTCTCCATGCAGCAAGGAGGGTTGCCCTGCTGGGGTGAATACCTAAGACCCCACCCCCTAACAACTTATCAGGGGGCCGGAGCAAAGAAATAGGGTCAAAATGAAAGAACAGAGCAAAACCTCAGAGAGCTAAGCGAGGAGGATATAGCCAACCTATCTAATGGAGAATTTAAAGCCCTGGTAATCAAAATGGTCACGGAACTGATTGAGCTTAGTCAAAAAATGAAAGATACCCAAAATGAAATAAAGCAAAATACTCTGGGAATCACTAGTAACAGGAAGGAAACCAGGACTCAAAGCAATGATTTGGAGCAAAAGGAAGAAATAAACATCCAATCAGAACAGAATGAAGAAACAAGAATTCAAAAAAATGAAGGGAGACTGAGGAATCTCTGGGACAACCTGAAATGTTCCAATATCTGAATTATAGGGGTGCCAGAAGGAGAAGAGGAAAAACAAGAAATTGAAAACTTATTTGAACAAATAATGAAGGAAAACTTCCCCAATCTGGTGAAGGAAATAGACTTTCAGGAAGTCCAGGAAGCCCGGAGAGTCCCAAAGTTGTTGGACCCAAAGAGGAACACACCAAGGCATATCATCATTACGTTACCCAAGATTAAAGACAAGGAGAAAATCTTAAGAGTAGGGAGAGGGAAGGGAAGAGTTATCTACAAAGGAGTGCCCATCTGATAAGGCTATCAGCTGATTTCTCAAAAGAAACCTTACAGGCAAGAAGGGGCTGGAAAGAAGTATTCCAAGTCATGAAAGGCAGGGACCTACATCCAAGATTGCTCTATCCAGCAAAGCTGTCATTTAGAATGGAAGGGCAGATAAAGTGCTTCTCAGATAAGGTCAAGTTCAAGGAGTTCATCATCACCAAGCCCTTATATATGAAATGTTAAAGGGACTTATCTAAGAAAAGGAAGATAAAAAATATGAGCAGTAAAATGACAATAAACTCACAACTATCAACAAATGAACCTAAAAAAAAATAAAAACAATGAAAACAAAAAATAAGAAAAAACTAGAACAGGAACAGAATCAGAGAAATGGATATCACATGGAGAGATTTCAGTGGGGAGGATGAAAGGGGGAATTGGGGGAAAAGGTACAGGGAAGAAGAAGCGTAATTGGTAGGCATTAAGTAGATGGGGAGAGGGCAAAAATGGTGTAGGAAACAGAACTCAAAGAACTTATATGTACAACCCATGGATATGAACTAACCAGGGGAAATGCTGGAGGTTTGGGAGGTGCAGGGTGGAGGGGGAACAAAGAGGGGCGGGAATTGGGAAAACTTTAATAGCATAATAAAATTTAATTTAAAAAAATTAAAAGCCCCTACCCAGCTGAACTTTTCTCCACAGCACCGATGACTGTCGGACAGGCTGCGCATTTTACATCTCCCTCGGTTTTTGTCTACCCGCACTCGAATGCAAGCGTTACAATTTTTGTCTCCACCCCCAGTCTTCAGAACAGTGCCTTAGCTCACAATAAATATTTGTTGGATGAGTGAATGAGTAGTTGAACACATCATGGTACCTCAGTTTGTTCACTATTAAAATGGGATAAATGATATCTGTGAAATACAAATGTCAGCGGAAAACCCGGAATCTCAACGCGCTGGTCTAGCTCCAGAGCCCTCTAATTACTGACTACTGCTGTGGCACAAGGCATCAGCCAGGAGCTGCTGAGGTGGAAAAGGTGGGCCAGACCAACTCCTGTCTTCACACACGGAAGGAGAGACACAAGGGTGCAGAGGCAATGCTGTGGGAATTCCATCCAGCGTGCGGTGAGGGCCTCGTTTGTACCCTTCCCTCTCCCCTGCCCGCCCTGCAGCAGGGCAGGGCTGTGATCCCTGTCCAGCTGTTCCGTATGTTCCGTATGCTCCAACGACCTGCTCTTAATAGTGCTAATGTCTCCTGATTTGGGTGCAAGGCTACATCTCTCCATAATCTAGAAATGAAGATGTCTAGAAATGAAGCATCATAAAACAGTGTGTAGGATTTTAGGGTCTAAGAAGCTTTTTATATTCTCCTGGATTGATTCTTAGAAGGCAGCTGCCTCTGTGTCCTCACCTGGTTGCCACCCAGGGCTGACCGCTTTCTCAGGGATTGGAAAGGGTCCTCTTGGAGGCTGTCCTCAGTAACAGGAGAGAGCAGGGCAGGTGGAAAGAAGCAAGCTGACTTTAAAGATGTTGTTTCTATGATTTTTTTTAAAAAAGGAAATGCATGCTGTACACATGAGAGACTCTGAGGCTGAGAGATGCTGTGGCAGTTGAGGTGCACCTGGGGCCCCTAACTGCTCCTGCCTCAGCTCTGAGGGACGCCCGGAGGCCACTGTACACAGCCCTCCCCGGCAGGGGCAGCCAGTCAATCACGGTGCTCAGCCACGTCTCCTCCCCCACAAGGGCTCTTCTTCCTCTCCTGACAGAGACCTTCCTGGTCTGTGGTGTCACCTCTGCTCTTCCCACTCCAGGACTGGGCGGGTGCCCCAATTTGGTGTTTGCCGTACTTCTGCCTTTGGACCTGCCACCCCTGACCAGGCCAACTTCCCGGTAGGTGGAAGAGACATCTATTCCCATGGCCCCACATCGTCTTTTCTGTTTTATGTGTCTCAAGTTCAGCCTCTGGCCTTGTGCTCTTCTCTGGAGCTCAGGAGTGGACCAACCACCCTCCATTTACAAAAACTTTTAAAACCTTTGGTGCACGAACAAATGTTTCTCTCTGCAGCTTCCTTGCTCCCAGATAAGATTCTGGCCAGGCTCAGGCCGCTCAGCCTAAGGCAGTCTCTGAGCCACATTCCTCTCCCCTGCCCCCTCCTGAGCCAGGCTGAGCTGCCACCAGAACTGCAAAAGCAAACTTCCAGGGGAGGAAGTGGAAAACCAAACAATGGGGAGTCATGGCATAAAGCATCAATCTATAAATACCAAGAAAAATGACATACATTTCACCCTAGGTAAGTTTGAGTCAATTCAAAGACTAAGGCCAGGTCCAGGTCCAGGTCCAGGTCCAGGTCCAGGTCCAGGTCCAGGTCCAGGTCCGCCCTTTTCTGGCAAATGGCCTTCCAGTTGTGTTCTTTGGAGGGATGTTGCTGGCCGGCAGCCCCCTGGCCAGGGCTGGAATTTGAGTAATCACAGGACCAAGTGGTGCATGTTGGTCAGTGCGTTGTTTGGTCTGGCTCACAGCCCTTGACACTCTGTAGCTATTTTAAACGGATCCTGCAGCCTTTCGTTTGCTTCACTAATTTCTCTAAAATAGATTTGTTTATCTGTGGGTCAAAATTGAAGGAGCTTGTAGTTCATCACCAAACCACTCTGTGGCAAGACTAGTGACAGCACATGTACCCGAGCCCAGAAGGGTTTGGCACCTCCTGAGTGCTCAGTCAGTAAGCTAGCAGAGAACTCATGCATTGCCCCTCTGAACCCCCAGAACCCGTGGAGGCCGCTCCGTAAAGAGCTCCTGGTTTGAATAATTCTTCTCCTGCCTTAACTTCTCACCTGCACTCCAGTCCTACATTTCCACTGTCTACATGGTATTTCCACATAAATGTGTTGTTCCAGGGGACGGTGCGACAGTGTCTGTTCCCTGATTTCTGCCAGTGGCGGGAACTGTCCAAGCTTTTGTTACTATCGTCACATGCCCTGAAATCTCAGTGGCTTACATCCTTTCTCACTCATCCTACATGTCCAGCAAAAGTTGGGGGCTGCTCTACTCAACATTGTTTTTACTCTAGGACCCAGACTGATGTGCATTGCTGATTATTGTCGCAGAGGGGAAAGCCATATGCTGAATGATGCGCTGGCTCTAAGGAACCAGACATCACTTCCAGTCACATTTCACTGGCTGACGTACATCACATGACTAAGACTCCAGGGAGAGGCCATGAATATTTGGAAACGTAGTACTAAACTTTGTGCCAACAACTAACTATTCTAAGTACACTTTAAAATTACAGTTTAATTGTGATACAATTCACACAACATAAAATTCAGCCTTCTAAAATATACAATTACATCATTCTTAGTATATGCACAGAATTGTGCAGCCATCGCCATTAGTGGTTATGGTTCACACCATTCACATCAACATCATATTATTTTCATCACCCCCTCCCCCAAAAAACACCTATCTCCATTAGCCGTCACTCTCTCTCCTCCCCATGCCCTCACTATTACTAGGCAACTACTACTCTACCTTGTTCCTATGGATTTGCCCGTTCGAGACATTGCCTATGAATGGGATTATATGATATGTTACCCTTGTGTGTGTTTTTCACTTAGCGTAACGTTTTTGAGACTCATTCACATTGTGGCGGGTATTACTGCTTCATTCCTTTATTTTTCTGAATAATATTCCAGTATATGGGTCTTCCACATTTTGTTTATCCATTCCTCAATTGGTAAGCATTTGAGTTGATACTAGTTTTTTGCTGTCACAAATGATACTGCTATGAACACTTGTGTATACATTTCTATGTGGACATAGGTTTTCATTTCTCTTGGGCGTATACTTAGGAGTAGATTTTCATAAGGTAAACTATCAAACTCTTTTAAGTGTCTGCAGGATCTAATCCAGGATACCACATTGCGTTTAGCTTGGTACTTTTTAATATATTAAATCATCCAATCCTCAAAACAATACAAATGCCTTTCCTTTACAGGTGAGGAAGTTAAGGCACTGGAGAGCTTAAGCAACTTGCCCAGGGTCATGTAGCCAGTAAACCGTGGAATGGCCCTTATCTCACCACCAATCCCACATTCTGGGTAAATTCCAGTGCATTCTGTGGCTGCCTCCCAAGGAGGGTCCAAGGGAGCTAAGTGCTGTGATGTGCTGGTGGTCTGAAATGCTTTTATTCTACTTTATTGGTAGTTGGGACACTGTGGCAGAGACTGCCCAATGCCCCCTGATATGTTTGACTTCTGAAATCTCACAGTGATCCCTTCATAGGCCATGTTCTACTCACCGGGTTGGGCCTTCTCTGGAGCCTTTCAATAGGGAGAGTTGTGTCCTTTAGATTTGGAAATATTTTTCTTATTTCTGTGATAATTTCCTTTTTCACTCTGTTAGTAAAGTGGTGAGGCCCCTGGATTTTTGCTCCTCTAATTTTTTTGTCTTTTTCTCTCCTGTTTATAATTTTTTAATTGATTAATTGATTTGAAAGAGAGAGTCACTGACATGTTGCTCCACCCAGACTTGTACTTGGTGTTGATTCCCACATGTGCCCCGACTGGGACCGAGCCCACAGTCCCGGGGAATCTTGGGTGCCGCTCCAACCAACCGAGCCACCCTGCCCGAGCTCTCCTGTTTCTATTACTTGTTTACTTATTTAGCTTTTCAAATTGGGATATACGTACTCACTGTTATGTGGCCTGCTTTTTCGAACTTATCCTTTTCTACATATTTCAATGGCAGTACATTAAATGAGCATTCTTTAATATATTTAATCAATATTCTACTGTCAAATATACATTCCCTATTGTTGCCATGAAACTGCATAAAGTAAGTTGTGGTGCACATCTTTATTTCCTTGTGATATATTACTAAAAGTAGAATTCCCAGATCAGAGGGTATATATATTTTAAATACTTTTTCTGATACATATTGCTAATATACCCTCCACAAATTAATATTCTCATTAGTAATATAAAAGACTGTTCTTTTTCCTATAGAACATACTTTTGGAAACAAATAATCTAAACTAAAGATGTATTTCATTACAAATGGAAACGTGATATCAAGTACATGTGGGAGAGTTTTCCTCTCTAATCTGAGCAATAGCTTCGTATATTATCACATTTGTATATATTATTCATATATTTTTGCTATTATGCCTCCAACCCTCCTTAGAATGAATAGTCTGGCATACATATAGAGCTGTGTTTTCTCTGACTTACCTAAGAGCATCCCTGTCCTAAAGACATAACACATAGAAATTAGATTAGGGTGGTCAAGGCACTGAGAACAATAGGGTGGCTGAGGGCTTTCAAACACCTGGTGATTTAGCATTTGCTGACATTAAAATAAGCTGCTTTAAATGTAGAAAACTCATAACCAGTTTTCCGTGAAAATGAAGGTATCACCTTCTTGATACATGATTTGTCAAGGACTGTTGGGTAGCCAGGAAGACCTTAGTAGGATTAATGCAAGAACAAAATTTGGAATGGCCACCTAGCACTTATAAAATTTAAAATCTTCCATATTTTTTTTTTTGTTGCCTCAAAAGCTGTTGCTAAGAATAGTCCTTATTCTTTACAGAGACATCCTGAAATATTTATAAAAGAAATGATGTGATATTTGGGATTGTCTTCAAAATAGTCAGGTGAAGGAGGGGAGTAGTGAATGGAGAGATAAATGAAAGTTTAGCCACAGATTTACTGTTGAAGCTGCGTGATGGGTGCATGGGGTACAGTTTACTATTCTATTTATGTATGTTTGATATTTTCCAGGAAAACAAAACAAAAACAATAAAATCTCTGTTGTTATGTGATGTGGACCCCAGCCGTGGGGTCCATCTGTGTGCTGTGGTTGCAATGAACAAATTCACACAGACTGCAGAAGTCCTGTGGAGAAAAAGGGATGGCACGGCCACTGAGTGAGAGAGGGCCCTGACCGCTGCCTGGACAGGCTTTTACTGCTTTTCTGGACAAATAACACAGAGGATGGTCCTCATTTACTATGCACAGTTTCTATTCCCCACCCCCCCCAATTCTTCTTTTATTTTTTTTTTAATTGTTGTTCAAGTACTATGCACAGTTTTGCTGTAGGCGAGTACCCTTTACAGATAACAAAGGAAAGAATGTTGCTAATTACTTCAAAGAGAAGGATGCTACAGACCAAGGGGAAAAGTGGTTGAACTGGTTACACTCCATACTTGGGAGGTTTTGCACAGACTTTAGGAAGTTACCTTAAAGACATTCATTCAGTAAACATCTGCTGCCTCAATTCAGGGTCAGGGAGTTGTAGCAAAAACCAAGTCACATAACAGCCTAAGTACAATGCAGGCCTGATTCCCCACAGGAAAACCAATCCGTGGGCATGGGTCCCGTGTGCCAACTGACTCCTCACCAGTTTTCCGAGTCAGGGGCTGGGCTACATTCGTCATGCCACACAGATAGGTTCCCTATAGCTGTGAACTTGTGGGAAAATGGAGTCTGACCCTTAGATCTGGTGATTTGAACAGTCTGCAAGGCCAGATAACATGCCAGACGTGAGTTGGCACATGAGAGGATCTCTTAACCTTACAAACTATAGTCAATGGCCTAGATTTTTGTAGCTTCCAAGCCAATTTCTAACTAGAGCTCAGTAAGAGTCTCCCACATAAAATTACTAATTAAAAAAATACAAATTCAATCAAGCACCTGGAGTGCCAGAAATATTCTAGATCTTGACTTGGGTGCATATTTATCAAAATATTAACCAAGCTATACTATTAAAATGTATGTACCTTTACTGTACATATATAAATTATATATCAATGCAAGCTTATAAAAGAATAACATACCCAAGACATTATGTCTACAGCTGTTATAAGAATTGTTGTGAAAAAAGAAAAGAATTGTTGTGAATTAAGTCCAGCCAAGATGGAATTTATTTATTTATTAATTAACTTCACTTCCTCTGACAACCGAAAGAAGGATATGCTTCACTTCCTCGCACAACCAAGAGAAGGTTAACGACCAATCTAAAAACAAAAAACAAGAACTGCCAGAAAATTGAACTGTGTGGAAGTCTGACAACCAAGGTGTTAAAGAAGAAACATCCACCCAGACTGGGAGGAGGGGCAGAGATGGGCAGCTGGGGTGGAGAGGACGTGCGGCGAGATAGTGGCTGGTGGTCTGGACGGTCACACATCCACGTGCAGATAAAAACCAGGAGAGAGCAATCCCAGCCCAGGACAGACCATGCAACCCAGGGTTCCAGCACCAGGAAAATAAAGCCTCCTACCTCTGGCTGTAAAAACCTGTGGCAGTTGTGGCAGTGGAAGAAACTGTCAGTCTCACAGGAGAGTCTGTTTGAGGGGCCCACAGAATCCTAGAACATAAACAAGCCCACTCACTTGGGGAATCAGCACCAAGGCAGCAACTGGAGGGGTGCCAGTCAGTTGCAGGAAGTGGGGGGAGTGACTGAAAGCAGGGGGAGAGCTGGGCAAGTGGCATTGTTCCCTCTCTGACCCTTCCCATACATACGGCACCACAATGCAGTGAAGCAGGTTGCCCCACCTTGGTGAATACCTGAGGCTCCACCCCTTACAATGTAACAGGTGCACAGACAAATTGAAGAGACAAGGAAATATGGCCCAAATGAAAGATCAGGATTTTCTGGACTCCAAAAATCCAGAAAAACAACTAAGTGACAAGAAGATAGCGGACCTATCAGATACAGAGTTCAAAACACTGATAATCAGGATACTCACAGAAATGATTGAGTACGACTACAAAATAAAGGAAGAAGTGAAGGCTATATACAAAGTGAAATAAAGAAAAATATACAGGGAACCGACAGTGAAGGAAGGAAACCGGGACTCAAATTAATGAGTTGGAACAAAAGGAAGAAATAAACATTCAACCGAAACAGAAAGAATAAACAAGAATTCAAAAAAATGAGGAGAGGCTCAGGAACCTCTGGAACAACTTTAAACATTCCAACATATGAATCATAGAGGTGTCAGAAGGAGAAGAGGAAGAGCAAGAAATCGAAAACATATTTGAAAAAATAATGAAAGAAAACTTTCCCAATTTGGCAAAGGAAATAGACATACAAGTCCAGGAAGCTCAGAGAGTCCCAAAGAGTTGGACCCAAAAAGGAACACACCAAGACACATCATAAGTAAAATGCCAAAATTTAAAGATAAAGAGAATCTTAAAAGCAGCAAGAGAAAAGAAGAGAGTTACCTACAAAGAAAGTATAAGATTCCCATAAGATTATTGGCTGATTCTCAAAAGAAACCTTGCAGGCAAGAAGAAGCTGGAAAGAAGTATTCAAAAAGATGCAAAGCAAGGACCTACATCCAAGATTACTCTATTCATCAAAGCTAACATTTAGAATTGAAGGGCAAATAAAGTGCCTCCCAGACAAGGTAAAGCTAAAGGAGTTCATCATCACCAAGTTCTTATTATATGAAAGGTTAAAGGGACTTATCTCAGAAAAAGAAGATGATCAAAACTGTGCACAGCAAAATGACAACAAACTCACAACTATCAACAAGTGAACCTAAAAAAAAAAAAACAACTAAGCAAACAACTAGAACAGGAACAGAATCACAGAAATGGAGATCACAAGAAATGGAGATCATAACCCCCCTCCTTGTGAGGGTTATGGGAGGGGAGTGGGAGGGGGATAGAAGGGGAAAAGGTACAGGTAATAAGAAGCCTAAATGATAGGTACAAAATAGACAGGGGGTGTTAAGAACAGTATAGGAGATGGAGAAGCCAAAGGACTTATACGCATGACCCATGGACATGAACTAAGAGAGGAAGGGGGCTTGTTGGAGGAAATGGAGGTACTGGGCAAAGGGGAGCAAAGGGAAGAAAAAATGGGACAACTGTAATAGCAAAATCAATAAAATATACTTAAAAAAGAATTGTGATTTGCAAGCTTTGGTTGTTACAAACAAGAGCCTTTGTTGACCTGTTTCCTCTACAGGCATGACTGCGCCTGGCAGGAGAGCAGCCTCTCACTCATCCCAGCCTGAGTTAAAGACCATCTAGTGTGTTTGCTTATTACAGGGGACAGCATAGCCAAAGAGTTGGGAGTCTGAGCTTTATTGTCAAATCCGCTTAGGTTTGAACCCCATTAAGAGACTGTGTGACTTTGGGCAAAGTAATGTCTCTAAGTCTCAGTTTCCTCATCCATAAAATAGGAATAATAATAATGATAATAACAACAACAACAATAACACTGCCTACCTCATAAGATTGTTGTGTTCAACGAAATAATGTGGGAAAAGGATTTGGCACCATTATCAACAACAAATAATTAGTTATTCACTTGATTGACAAATTTCAAGCCTCGTTCCAGGCTAATATTGTGTACAAGAAACAGACAGACTTTAGACATGACTTGTCGAATATATGCCGACATTATACTTTTTATTGCTTCGAAATTCCTCAACCTTAAGGTGTTTGGGCAGGAGAAGAGTACAGGCCAACTGCACAAGTTCAACATGCACGAGGGGGGACCACCAAAAGAGAATTTATTTATAAAAAATTGTGTATTTATTCTTAATGTTTAAATTTCAGTTGCCTTCAAAGTACTCTCCATCTGAAGCAATACACCTCTTAAACGTTTTTCCCACCACTCAAAACAGTTCTGAACTCATTGATTTTGATGCCTTTCAGTGTCTCTGCTGTATTTTGTTTCATCTCTTCCACATCAGCAAAACACTTTCCTTTGAGGACTTTTTTCATCTGGGGAAACAAAAAAATGTCACTTGGGGTGAGATCAGGTGAGTAGAGAGGGTGGAGAGTGGGGTCGCACCATTTTTTGTCAAAAACTGCGGGACACTTAGCACAGTGTGGGCAGATGCACTTGTAAATCACCCATCGTGAAATGGGCAAATGTGTTGAATCTTCAAAAAAAAGATCACCGCAGCCCAATGCAGCCTCTCGCATCAACAGCCGCTGGTACACTGGTACAGGTGTGTCCCGAGAACATTCACTTAGTGGGGGAAGCCTGTACTACAAGGGACCCACCCTCCAGAAGATAATTCTGGGTTTTGGGGGGTCCCATGTTGTACACTCTATTCTGCTGCCCCCGTTAATGTTTATATTAAATCTTTAAAAACCTAAGAGATAAAATAGTTTTCATAGATGAGTGAGACTACTCCTTTCTGTTGGGGAAAAAAACAGAAAAGCAAGCACTATTCCATATGCATATAACATGGTTGTTTTATCTCGAAGTAAGAACATCTAGATAAAGCACTCTTGGCCAATTACTTGGTAGAAAGGTACAGCTATTGTATTGGTCTTTGTCATTTTTTAAAAATTTGACAGTCTAAGGGGAAAGAGGTCAATGTCACCAACTAAATAGTCAAGTATTGCATGTTTTAAAAATTCTTGCGGCACACTGGTTGAAAAATCACTGCTGTAGAGTATGGCAGGAAGTAGCACTGCTCAAAGTTATGACTTCTGGGGCGTTAAGATTTTATTTTGATGTTCATATTTAAAAACTTTTTATGTTAAAGTTATGTTGATGTTGAATCTAGGTGGAATTATTTAGTTGTTCATTGTATTATTCTTTAAACTTTTCTGTATTGAAAATGTTCTATGTAAATATGACCTTTTAGGGTCTCATGTGTGTGCTACGCAGACTGAAAACAGTTTCTTCAGGGAAAGCTTACACCTGACTTTGGTTTTCCCTTGCAGGTGAGAAAAGCCTTTTATACAGCCAGCTGTCCTTAGGTTCCTCAGCTTTCATAATAGGTCAAATTCTACCCTTGAATTGTCTATTAAGGCGTATGGGTCTGAATCCAGACAACTCAGAGTAGCTGCATTCCAGGATTTGGCCAGTAGTATAATCTTATCCTGTCAACCAATATTGATTTGTAAACACTCAGCAGGGAGAAGCAATTTTCAGGGATGATTATTTGACGCGCACATCAGCTTACGCACTTTGCGGGCAGTCTAGTCGGAAGCATATCCGTGGATTAAACCAGATCCATAGACAGCGGGTACCTTGCAGGCAGTGCCAGTTTCCCAAAGTATAATTTTTAGCAAATTGTATTTTTATATGAATGTCAACAATGTATACTGAGTGTTATGAGAAACGGCAACTTTTGTTGAATTTATTTTAAGGATGTATGAAGAAATCGTTCTTTTCTCTCACACAATACCACTTTTTAAGATCCCAGAGAGAAAGACTATATCTAATCTTGGAACCAAGAATATTTAATAGTAATAGTTAAACTCAACTTTGTGATAAGGAAGAAAGGGAGAAAGGGAGACAGAGAAGATGAGAAAATCAGGGGAGGGAGGGACTGAGGGAGGGAGGGAGGACATATCCACCTACCATCCCTGACGCCTTTTTCAGAGAATTCTAAGCAAAACAGAGAATTTTTCAGTAGAGAAGGATGATGGAATATCCCAAAATCAAATGTCTTTCTTCAATCTAAGCTGCAAAATGATTCTCAAACCAGAAGCAAAAATGTCCTTGTGCGAAAAGCAGATCAGGTCTGAAATTGGTAGAATATATTGATACTCCAAAATCCTACCCCCAGACTCATGCTACACAAGTTTCAGATCTGTAGAGGAAGCTATGTGACTGGTTGTCTCAGTCAGGGTGCTCCAGGGAAACAGAACCAGTCAGGTATAGACAGATACACAGGGTCCAGCAGAAGTAACGCCCGCCTGAGTGTGGTTGGTAAGGTAATAATATCGGTGTGATAATTTATAGTCTTAATTTGACCATTCACCCAAAATGTCACATGGTGTGTTTGACTGTGACATTGTTATGTCACAGAATTACATGCTTATGAGTTTGTAATAAAAGATTTTGTAATAAAAAAGGTGCGTTACTTATGCCAGGCCCTGTATATAAGAGGGAGGTTTATGAGAGGAATTGGTTTATGTGGTCATGGAGGCCAAAAGTTGCCACCATCTGCAAGCTGCAGAACGAGGAAACTGGTGGTATAATTCAGTCTGTGCCATAAGAGGGCAGGACAAGTGGTGATGAGGGAGGGGCGTCCAAATGCCTGAGAACCAGTTGTTCCAATGTCCACAAGCAAGAGAGAACATGGATATCTCAGATCAAGATGGGTGGTGGGAGATATGAATTCACCCTTTCTCCTCCTTTGGTTCTATTAAAGCTTCAACGGGGTGAATGATGCCAGCCCACATGAGTGAGGGCAGATCTTTGTTACTCAGTCTACTGATTCAAATGCAAATGTTTTCTAGAAATACCCTCACAAACACACCCAGAAATAATGTTTTCCCAGCTATCTGGACATCCCTTTCCAGTCAAGTTGACACATAAAATTAACCATCACACCGGTCAAAAGAAAAGTCCCGTATGCCAGGTCAGGTGCCATCTCAGAGGCCTGGGATAGGAGAAAAGTGTTATTCATTCATTATCTGTCTCCTTTATTCACCTTCCCTGTTGTATTCATTTCCTGGTGGGTTGAAGGAAAGCAGACACCCCTATATCCATCTCTGTACCCCACATGTAGCATGGCACGTGACATTCAAGCAGAGTTTAGTAAATATTGGTTGAAATGAAATGAATTGTACGGCTGAGTCCACAAGCCTCCTCCTCCTCTGGGACCAATGTGCCAGCGCCTGGCTGTGGCATCCTTCCAGCTTCAGTGGCTGCTTTTGACCTCAGCCTCCACACTGGTCACCAGGTTACTGTCTGAGGCAGAGTTCATCCTGGTGCTCTCCCTTGCATTTCCTTGTTGCCACCAAAACATTCATTCTCCCACTAGTGAACAACAAGACTGTGAGGTGCACAAGTGAATCCCTGATTTGCACAGAGCCCTCTTCATTCTTCCTCAGATAGGGGTTGAGCGTTTTGTGGAGGACTGTGTGTGTGAGTGTGCTTTATTTTTTCTTTTTTTAATTATATTTTATTGATCATGCTATTACAGATGTCCTGATTTTTCTTCCTTTGCCCTCTAACCAGCACCCCCTACTCCCTCAGGCAATCCCCGCACCACTGTTCATGTCCATGGGTCATGCATGTAAGTGCTTTGGCTACCCCATTTCCTATACTGCACTTTACATCCCCATGGCTGTTCTGTAACTATCTGTCCTTCTTAATCCCCTCACCTCTTCACCCATTCCTCTACACTGCCCTCCCACAGAGCAGCCATCAAAGCACTCTCTCTATCCATAGTTCTGTCTGTTCTTGTTTGCTTAGTTTGATTTTTAGATTCAATTGTTGATAGATATGTCCTAATTGCCATTTTATTGCTCATAGTTTTGATCTTCTTTTTCCCAAATAAATCCCTTTAACATTTCAGAAAATAATGGTTTGGTGATGATGAACTCCTTTAGTTTTTTCTTGTCTGGGAAGCTCTTTATCTGCCCTTTGATTCTAAATGATAGCTTTGCTGGGCAGAGCAATCTTAGCTGTAGATCTCTGCTTTTCATGACTTTGAATATGTCTTGCCAGTCCCTTCTAACCTGCAAAGTTTCTTTTGAGAAATCAGCTGACAGTCTTATGGAAATTCCCCTGTAAGTAACTAACTTCTTTTCTCTTGCTACTTTTAATATTCTCTCTTTATCTTTAACCTTTGGCATTTTAATCATGATGTGTCTTGGAGTGGGCCTCTTTGCATCCACCTTGTCTGGTACTCTATGCTTCCTGGAACTGCACATCTATTTCCTTTGCCAAATTAGGGTGAAGGAAGTTCATTATTTTTTTCATTATTATTTTTCTTTCATTATTTTTCAAATAGATTTCCAGTTTCTTGCTCTTTCCCTTCTTCTTCTGGCACCCCTATGATGCTAATGTTGGAATGCCTGAAGTTGTCCTACAGGCTGCTTATACTATCCTCGTTTTTTTTTTGTTGGAGTCTTCTTCTTCTTGTTGTTCTGATTACTTGTTTTTTTCTTCCTTCTGTTCCAAATCATTGATTCGATTCTCAGCTTCATCCACTCTACTGTTGTTTCCCTGTAAATATTTCTTTATTTTAACTAGTGTATCCTTTGTTTCTGACTGGATCTTTTTTATGCTGTTGAGGCCCTCACTAAGTTCCTTGAGCAGCCTTATAACCAGTGTTTTGAACTCTGCATCTGAAATGAGATTGCTTATGTCCATTTCATTTAGCTCTTTTTCTGGAGTTTTGATCTGCAAAAACTGGTAGAGCTGCTTTGATTCTATGTTTTGGTAGTGTATCCTAATGTAGTGGGTGTCCTGTAGGGTTCGGTGGCACAGCTTCTGCTATCACCCAAGCTGAAATGTGCCCTTCATTTGGGCCGAGTACATCCTGCTCTTATAGTGAGAGTTGGTTGCTGTTGGCACGTCGATGGGAGGGGATTTACCCAGGCCAGTCAGTTGCAAGGACTGGCTGTGACTGCTGACTACCAACTTCTGCTCTCTGGAGGATCAGCTGTGCAGGGGCAGGATGGTGGTGCTTCACCATGGTCTGCAACTGTCCACTGGGTGTGCTGGCCCTGGGGTTTCCAGGATGACGCAGACCAAGGTCAGCCCCCACCTGTGTTTTGCTTGGGGCTACCCTGCCTGAGCTATAAAGCAATCTGTTATGGCTGCTATTTGTGCTGGGGTGGAGATTCCCAGGTGAAGCCAAACTGTGAATCTACGTTGGCTGCTGCTGGTGTGGGACCTGGGGCTCACTGAGATCAGCTGTTCCTTGTTTGAGAGAATTTAGGAAGTTGTACAGCCTGAGCCAAGCCCAGCCATTCATATGGAAAAGAAGCTTGGGTGGGCCTGTAAGCTGGGTGGGACAAAGTATCTGGGGATCTCCAAGGTGGGTCGAACAGTGTCAACCAGGTTGATGGAATCTCAGATATAGCGCTGGCTTGCTGGCTCTGTGGGGCAGGGTTTAGAAAAGGGACAATGGCTTCTGCTTGCCTGGATGCCAGATACTTCAGTTCCTCCCTTCATGCCACTGGTGCTTTTTAAGCTGCTACCTCAGTGCTGGAGCTCAAAGGGAGTGAGTCTGAATAGGTGAGTCCATGTGTGGGTTCTTTAAGAGAAACTGCTTGGAGCTCCAGCAGTTTCTTTTACTGACTCAGTCCTGGCTGGTTTTTGCAGCCAGAAGTTGTAGGGACTTATCTTCCTAACACTGGAACCCTGACCTTGGGGGCCTGGTGTGAGGCTGGGACTCCTCTCTCCTAAGATATTCCTCCCAAATCCAACACACATGAGTGTGTGACCAGCCCATTCCACATCTGTGCCCCTCCTACCAGTTTGGATGAACTTGGTTTCTTTAATTCTGTACTTGTCTAGCTTCCATTCAACTCAATTGCTTATGGTTCTGAGTGATGGTTGTGTTACATTTTGGTTGTAACTTTGATATGGTTGTTTGAAGAGGTGAGCCTATGCCACCATCTTGACCAGAAGTCTAGTGTGCTTTAATTAAAACTCAAATGAAAGTTCATGGTGGCCCCTACCACTAAATTGGCCCTTACCTGACAACAGGAACAGTTTAGAATATTTTAGAAAGAGGCAATGATCCTTTGGCACTTGTCCACCAGCCTCACCCTCAGTGATCTGCTTCATTTGATGGGGACATCATAGACTGTGAAAGCTGGAAGTGATTTTGGAAAGCCCAGAACCCAAGGCCTTCTGTAGTAGATGAGGTCTGTGAACCAGGGAAAGGAGCCTGAGTTTCTCAAGTGGTTGGTCTGATTGGGGTTGTCAGAAATTTACATTAACATGCTTCCTGGCAAGTCATAGGCACTGCCAGAGTGTGTAAGCTACTGCTCACACATTGAGGCCTACCTCCTGGACCCTGCCTAGGGTCTGCAGCCAGGCTGGCCTAGGTTTGAATCTGGACTCTGTCTGACTCTGTCCTTCTCTGGCAGTGTGATCTGAGGAAAGCAAACAGTCTATTTCCGCAAGCTTTTTATTGGGATGGTTTGGGACAATGTATGAAAGGGCCTTGAAGTGTGCTTGGAGGATAGATAACTAACAGTAAATGCCTACTCTGTGCTTCACATCTATTAACTTGTTGAATCAGTGCAGTGCAATAACCTATGACATGGGTGCTAATGTTGTAACCATGTTTACAGATAAAAAAATTGAGGTACAGAGAGGGTAAGGAACTTGTCTAAGAATAATAAATGACAGAGCTAGAATTTCCAGATTATGGACATCTGGCTCAGAGGCCATGCATTTTTATTTTTAGGCAGAGGGGAAGGGAGGTAGGAGAGGGAGAAAAACATCAATGTGTGGCCGCCTCTCACATGCCCCCACTGGGGACCTGCTCTGCAACTCAGGCAAGTGCCCCAACTGGGAACCAAACTGGTGATCCCTTGGTTTGCACGACAGCGCTCAATCCACTGAGCCACACCAGCCAGAGCTGAGAGGCCATGCTTTTAATTACTACAGTCAGCTCCTCCTCATTATTATGGTATTTAAAATTTTCCTTGGCAGGGGTGTAATTATTACACTCATTTGGGAAAGTGATTTGTCAATACATGTTCATAAACTTTAAAATGTCCTTATACTTAAAAAAAAAAAAGGTTCTTACCTTTTGATGCACTAATTCTACTTCTGGCAATCAATCCTAAAGAAAGAATTACACATACATAAAACCCCAAAAGCAGTTTCCCTGCCAGTGTGGCTCAGTTGGTTGGAACATGGTCCTGAACACCTAAAGGTTGCAGGTCCAACCCCTGGTCAGAGCATGGACAGGAGGTAACCAATAGATGTTTCTCTCTCACATCAATTTTTTTTTCTGTCTCTCCCTTTCTCTCTCTCTCTCTCTCACTTTCTTTCTCCCTTCCTCTCTTTCTAAAAGCAATAAAAAACTGTCCATGGGTGGGGATTAAAAAAAATTTTAAAGAAACAAATGCAGTTTTTAAAAAATTACAGCATCATTATATCAGGCAAGAAAAACAATCCAACTGTCCAGTAAAAGGTGGATTAAAAAAATCATAACACATCACCTAAATGAACAATTGTATGATCAAATTATGCAAAAATATACAGCTAGACTCTTTAAAAAAATTGGAAAAACACACTCTGAAATAGTACTAGTGGTTAGACTGGTTAAACTAAGGTGGCAGGTTATGGAAGTGTGTTTTAATTTTTCTTTCATCTACTTTTCAAATGTCCTATCATGTAGTGGTGCTGCATTCAGCAACTTATTCATTGAATTGCTTTTTGGTCTTGTGGCAGTGCCAGAGAGCCTCGCCCTGCTAGGCGATGGTTAGAAGCTTGCAGCGGGGGGGTGAGGATATATGTTTGTCCGGTCCACCCAGGGAGTGTCTCTGAAGGAGAGCTTGGCGTGCTCCCGTGGGCTGATTCTCTGAGATTCACGGCAGCTCCGGTTTCCTCAATCCCCGTCTCACCTATAGGCATAGGGTCAGACAGTCCCTGTAAGGGTGCTGTATTTTGTCATTTTTAAAAGTCACAGTGTACAGACTTTACTGTTTTAAAGTGAAGTGTTTCATCTGGAGTAGGGTAAAATGATCACCAAACATCCTGGAGGAAATGATGAAAAACTTAAAAGCAAAATAATTTTACATTTTCTCTCTTGTTACTTTTTCCATTCACCAAGTAAAATCTTCTCCTTTTTTTTTTTTCCATAAAAGTTCAAGTCGGGTATGTTTCTATGAAGAGTCATCTCATGCTGCCCACACATAAGATGACACTTTATTCAGTCAATCTGTTCTTAGGAACAATGTAAAAATACATATGTGGTGAGGTTACCAATTTTCTTATTTGAACTCTGAACACTAAAAGCTAGCAGCCCCCCCTTCAGATGTTTGAAATCCTTTATGCGAAGTTTAATTTAAAATTTTTATAGTAATAGAGTATATTTTATAATGTGTCGAAATTTAAATATACTGATCCCAAGGTGTTTTCCAAAAGAAAATAGAGTTTTTCTTCATGTTTGAAAGGATTCTAAATATTATAATGAAATTGGGTCTTACTCATAGCATAAGTCTTATGTTAATTTGCTTATCTCCAAATTTCTCCTTTACCAAATTTCCCAATTTTTGCGTGCGTTGGTAAAAAAGTATTACCCACTTTCCATAAATGATGATCCACCAAATCTTATTCTGACTTATAATGACATTTGAATTTTATTTTGATAGGCTGCTTCTTGTAAGAGTAGAAGAAAGACCATTATATTACCTACCTAACATTTGAGTTAAGTCATCGCACAATTATCACTGCATTTACTTCCCTTGAATTCATACAATTTGCAAGAAATATATAACTCATTTCTAACTATTCCCACAAAGATAGCTAATCCAAAGACAAAAATGAAATAATTGTTTTTGACACCATGAGGACAAAACCATGGCAACATGACAGGGCGTGGTCGCTATCTGACAAACCCTTTGTGAGCATAAAATAAGGCCTGGGTCCATGTCTGGTCTTTAATGAAAATGTGACTTTTCCATCGTTGATTTTTATAATCTTCAATTGTTTTTTATGGGATATGAATTATTTTGGCTTATGCTATCCAAAACACTTTTTCTGGTATGTATCAAAGACCTTGAAAATATTCACTGTTGCATCCAGAAATTCCATCCCTAAAAATATGCCCTAAAGAAGCAATTTAAAATGTGGACAAAACTATACCCAGAAAACTTCTCATTGCATTATTTTAAATAGTGAAAAATAAAAACAAGCTAAATACTAAGACAGGGCAATTGAGGAAATGATAGTAATCTAGCTGATAGAATCTTTTTTATAACAGTGGGGAACAATGAGAGATAATATTAGAGCGGGAAAGATGACTGCCTGCATATTTATTGAAATGAATGTTACTATAAAATAGCCTTGTCTAACTGAAGAAAATTTGAAAATAAAGAGAGTAGAAATATTATTGTAATATTCAGTGAAATAAAGCAGAATACACATTTGTACCTATATGATTACAATCATGGGGGGTTTTTTTTTGTTTTTTTTGTTTTTTTAAAGAAGCAGAGCAAAGATACTGGAAAGCTGTTTTACTGGACTTTCCACTTCTTTATCAAATTATACCTAATATAATTTATGATGAAAAATACATTAAAAAAATAAAACACCTCCTTTACATAGACAAAATCTCTTGTCCGACTTCCAGGGGAGCCCCATGCCATCCTGTGATTTTTTTTTCTTTTTACTGTGCTTATTAAACACTGACTTTACTTTCACGGCGCCTCCCACAGCTACTCGTGGGTCAGTAGCTCATGGCATTTGACACACGGAAGGCATTTCCTGTACAAAGATGGTAACCTAAGTCCTGAAACAAGATATTTATTTAACTTCCCCCAAATAAATCCATAGAATATCTAGAAGAAAAAGTAGACCCTTGGTTCATTTTCTCTGATCTTTGATTTAAAAAATAAAACCCAGAGCCTGTGAGTCGCTGTAATGAGGATAATTAAAGCAGGATATGGAATGAGGAGGTGAAACCTAGGACACCCTCACTGGGAGCATCCTTCTTTTCTCGGTGCCTGCGGGAGGAACCTGTGAAGAGCGGAAGTTAAAGGTCTTGCGAAGTAGGGAGGTATTCTTACTTTATGGGTGAGACAATGAGGCTGAGAAAGCTGTGCTAACTTGCTCTAGGTCACAGGGGTAGTGGCTGGCAGCACAGGCGTTGATACCCACAAATGACTGTCTACAAAAAAGCACAGGCTCTTTCTCCTGGTAACATTGCTGAGAGGATCACATGAGGCAAACATCACAGAAATATATGCTGCAAATGGGGGCATTACCCCTCTTTGGGGTTTCTGACAACCCACCTATCCTTTCTATGCCTCCCCTAAATAGCATAGCGATGTTAACTGTAAAGCTGTGTGAAAAAAATAGACAAAACACATACCATATCATTTCACTGATATGTGGTATCTAATGAACAAACCAAACTAACAAGTACAATAGAGACAGGTTCATAGAGAGAGCATGGTAAGAGCTATGGGGGTGGGAGGAGGTTAGGGGGTGGACGGACAGAGCAAAAAGGGCTCACGGACATGGGCCACAGCATGGTGATTGCAGTGGGGAGGGAGTATAAGGGGGTTAAATGGTAATGGAAAAAATACAATAATTTTTTTAAAAGAAACTCTCAATGTTCTGTTACAATTTTCTTTTCTTTTTTAAATTATTTTATTTTATTTTTTAAATATATTTATTTGTAGAGTGAGGTGAAGAGAGGAGAAACATCGACTGGTGACCTCTTACACGCCTCCAGCTAGGGACCTGGCCTGCAACCCAGTCATGTGCTCTTGACTGGGAATCGAACCTACCATCTTTTAGTTTGCAGGCCAGCGCTCAATCCACTGAACCACACCAGCCAGGCCTCTTTCTTTTCTTTCTTTCTTTTTTTTCTTCAGTGTTTTAGATCTTTTATTGTAGGGAAATTCTGATCTATGAAATACCTGCTTGAAATAAATGGTTCCTTGGCCAGAGCTTGGAAATGTTTGCCATTTGAAGAAGGCCACTTATTATTTGGCATCTATAGATATATTATTGTTATTTAATAGCAATTAGTAAGTTACTGATAAAAATCGGTAAATTTAACATCCTTTTTGGTGAAAATCAGTAATTATAGAAAATTATGCTCCAAGCCTACATTCTTCTCATGATTAGATTTATTTCAGTTCCAAAGGAACATACCAAGGTAGGGGTTCTTTCTAGCTTTTAAAAATTTGCACTGGGTGGGGGTATCTTATTCTGTTTACTCTCAGGTTAGTAGTAAATGAGAGGTAGCTTGGGGTAGTAGGGAGTCAGATTCATTCTTTTTTTTTTTTTTTTTAATTGATTTGGGGAAGAGAGGGAGAGAGCGTGAGAGAGAGATCACTGTGTTTATCACTTTGTTGTTCCACTTACTCACGCATTCATTGGTTGTTTCTCGTAAGTGGCCGTGATGGGGATGGAACCCACACCCCTGGCGTATGGGGATGTTCTAACCAAATAAGCTGGCCTGCCAGGGCTCAGGTTCATTCTATCGTCATTTCCAGTCCAGGCTCCTGGCTGCTCTTTTGGCAAGTTTCTTAACCTCTCTGAGTGTTCCTCTTCTTACTTTTCTCCTCTGCTCCCCCTACGTGTGGAAAGAACATTTCAACACTATACAACTGGGAAATGACCTGATCTTGCTAGTTTAATATTTTTGATGTGTATTTATTTATTTATTCACTTGAATTGGTAATACAGCCATATGGTTTAAACATAAAAAGGGGAATTTGGTGTCATCTCCCTCCCACCTGCTTCCCTCTGGTCATTCCTTTCCCAGTTCCCAGTTTTATTTTACAAACTCAGAAGTTGGGATGGGGAAACAAAATAAGCCAATTATGTTTAATCTGAGTGAAATGGATTAATTCTAAGGTGCTATGCAACGTGATTATTTGTCCCCATGTCTTCTGAGACCTTAAATGGCAACAGTGAACTAAACTACTAAACAGTCACAGTGCCTTTTCAAGAAAGTTTAACTTTGAACTTGCTAATGTGCAGAGGAAATGGTTCAGGCATTTCTCTAGAACTTGATTGATAATAAATTTTCTTTTGTCCCATTGATCATACTCTTTAAAGTTTTGCCCTTTTCTGCTTTACATAGGATAGAAGGCATAAGGGAAAGATTTGTTTTGGACTGCTTTAAGATTTTTAGACCTTAAGCCAAGACAAAGCACACAAGAAATAAAAATTTGGCAAACTGTACTTAATCTCCTTTCAGCTAATTTAATATTTGTAATCATTCTGATTGAAGTTGGTTACCTCTGCATTTACTTATAAAGGGTGTGCTGAGCTAATGAACAGTAATGTGAAGAGGACAGCTAGGCATACAATTTAAGATGTGTGTCTAGTCAGTACCTGGCACATAGTAGGTGTACAGCCTTGGCTGTATGAAACATTATTTATGAAAGCATGCTTGAAGCACTGCTGTGATAACCAAATATTTTCTGCAAATCTTCAGATTCACAGCGCAAATTAGAAATCATTTTTTTAAAAACATCCTCTAGGAAAAGGGCTCCAAGGGACTTTTCTTTTTTTCCATGACAACTTTGAGTTAATCTAGGACAAGGTAGTCCTAGATTATTTTGCAAGAATTGAGGAGCACCACTCCCTTCTCCCCGTATCTGACACTGGAGACGTATTATGCATGAAGTAGTGACCAAAATCTAAGTCAATTCATTTAGAAAAGCAATATAATTACGATGATGTCCACCCAATGTTAGGGGAGGGTTTAGGCTTAAATATACACAGAAGGCCACACTAGGAATCATGACATACAGCCTAGTGTTGGAGGGTTGCTGCATTTGTTCAATTTATGGGTGAGATCTTAACTTTTTCCGGTTCTATTAATAGAATTAATTAATGACATTTATTCATTTACTCCATCCAGACATTTGTTAAGAGACTACCAGGGACATAATGCTCTAGATCCAGTTGCTCACCCTCACGGAACACACAGTGCCAGCGAAGATTTGCTTTTCAATAATCATCAGGGTATTGCTTTTATGGCGCTTTACTGCTTCCCTTAAAACCAGGTGGGTTTTAGGGAAGGTTTTTAGGAGCCCGCGCCTTAGGGAGATTCCGTTCTCCCTCTCTGGCCAGGGCAGGGCGGGGTCAGCCGAACAGCCACTGTCGCTGTCCGCCCATGCTCCCTCCTGCACGGTCTTTAATTTCGCAGCACAGGCCACCGGAAATTAGCGGCAGGCAGAGCGGACCCGCACCCCGAGGTTGAGCGTGCGGTAGGGAGGGCGCGCCCGCCAGCCCAGCCGGGCGCCCTGGGGACGCGCCGCTAGCGTCCGCTCCACCGGGGGCTCGATGCTCGCCCACCTCTTCCAAATTTAACCATTACCTAAATCCAAAGGGAAATGAGCAAACCTCTCGGATTGGGTGTCAAGGTATTTTCAGCCTCGCTGGGCGTATTTATCCCGAAGTGTTTCCACAACAAGCTATTTTGGGGCCGCGGGGCAGGTTTCGCTCTGCGGACGCTGCGGACACTCGCCGGGCTCCAGGCCGGCGGCACCGCGGGCGGGTGATTCACGGCCTCGACCCGGGGGCGCGTGGCCCCAGCAGGAGGCAGGGTTGGTGGTGGTGGCGGAGGGGTCCCGGGCCAGACGGGCGGGGAGGCCTCCTCTGAGCTGGGCGCTACCACTCCCGGAGCTCCAGTCAATCCGTGTCCTGAATCTGTGACTTCTTCTTGCTGCGGAAGTCTCCCAGGAGTCAAGAACAGTTCATTTTCTTTCTAGTCATTTCTAGTGTCTGGGTCCTCCGGGTCTCCCCACCCCCGCGGTCCCACAGAGAAACAACTGGGAGGGCCACGGGGAAGGGCGGCTGGAAAGGCCGGGTCCTCTGTCCACCTAGCCCCTTGCACAGAAGAGGCGCACGCCCCACCGCCCGACTGGGGGGGTGGCAGGTCTGAGAGGGCTAAGCAAGCTACTCCTTAACGCTCAGGAAGTGAAGCTTGTGGTTTTGGGGGCTGAGCTCGGAAGGAGATTAAAAAAGAGAGAGAGAGAGAGAGACAGCGCGGTCTGTCCCGAAAGCAACTCAGTTTGAAAACTCCCGGAGCGCGGTGCCCGCGCCCTGACCCCGCAGGTAGGTCTGCTGCGCCTGTTTTGCACCTCCTTCCCTGGCGGGGGCGACCGCGAAAACTGGAGGACTTGGGCACTGCGGGGGCAAACAGCAGGGCCGCTAGATTCCCAGCCGCTGTAGCAGCTGTGCGGGAGCGCAGAGAGCTCTATCAGCTGCGGCCGGGCTCGACCCGCAAGGCGGGGCTGGGGATCTGGAGCCAGGACGTTTGGTGGATCTGCAGGAGAGCGGGATCCACCCGGGAAGAAAACATCTGGTGGGGAGGCGGCGGCAGCTGGGTTCTGGAGGCTGCCCGCTTTGTGCCTCCAGCTCCCGCCTTCCCAGGCCTCCACCGTGAACTGAGGGCCAGTGGACCCGAGCTCACAGAGGGCTGCCCCGCCCCCCGCCGCCAGCTGCTGAGCTAGGTCGCCTTCCCACGCGCTCTGCGCTGGGTCCTACCATCCCCTATTCACTCCACCCTCCCAGAAACCCGCAGAACCAGCCAGGATGCAAGAGAGGCATGGGGCTGTGTTCCGGGTCGGGAGGCAGCCTCCAGTCCGATCCTGCACGCTCCCTTAGAGTCCAGACAGAGCAGACGCGGACAGCTCCACCCTTGCCCCAGCCAACTGCGGTTCTCGACTGCGCGCCACCGGGTATCCAAGGCACGCAGGCCCTCAGGACCTTTTCATCTCGTTTTCTTTTAACACCGAGTTTCATGGTTTAAGGAACTGGTTTTCGCCTTCATAGTGTCTTATTATACAGCCGAAGCAGCGGCTCACGCCGGGGCGCAGGGAAACTGAAGCAGCAGACTTGTGCCGCCTTAGGTCAGCCCAGCACCCCAAAGCCTCCTGAAGCTCTAACCCTTGGCGCCGACGGGGGCGGGCAACACCCCCATCCCTAGGAGGAACCTGGTGTTTAGGACGCGGTAAATGTCGTTTGGGGTTCTGCTACAAGTCCCAACTCTCTTTTCTTCCAAGCCTGTCCGCACTCCCCTCCCAGAGAAGGGAACACAGTGGGAATGGAATGCTCTAGAGGGAAGGAGTCCCCTAGAAGTCTTTTTGAGCCCGGAGCGTCAACGGGCTGACTTAGACTGTCCTGCATCCTGCCCTGGGAGCCGCGCAGACTTGGCAGTCTAAGCCTCGCGAAGTCCAAGGACAAGAGGTCCTGCCCCGGCCCAGTATCCCCGGCACCCTTGTTTCTGAGCTAGCCAAGGCCACAGAGAGCTGCGGTGCTCGAAGAGCCTACAGCCCTCAAGTGAACCCAGCCCCCTTCGTCTTCGCCCGGGGAGGGAGGCAGATTCATTTTCCCCAGACCTAGCCTTCCTAGTCCCGCCCTCTGAGAGAGACCCGAGCAGAGCGGCGCGCGCGCTACCCCGCCTCCCCGCGGGGCTCAGGTTTCGACCCCGGGATTAGGTGAACTGATTGGGGCATTAATGAGAGGGGCACAGCGGGCATTTCGCTCTCGCACTGGCGCCCACTGAACTGTTAGTTCTCTGCGAACTCCTGGACGCCGCGCGCTTCCGAGCCAGCGCGTGCGCATCGGGTCTCGACTTCCACAGGACAAGGTTTTTGGTGAGCAGAGTGGAAAGTGTTTTTTGAAGGGACTTGGTTTTCAAGGTTAGGTCTCCATGGTCTGCGTATCTGGCCCCAGACCCTGTCTGCGCCCGCTGCAACCACGTCTCCAGGTCAACTTTTTCCCTGAGTGGGGCAAGAAAGAGTGTGGAACGAGTAAGATCACCGGGATTCGAGTTCCCCCCATGACCAGGGTTGGTCCTCTGCCACTGCCCCCGCCTCACCTTCTTGTGCCTCTGCTCTCCTGCCATCTTTCTCCAGCCCCCACTGCCTCCAGGCCCCGTGGCGCGGTACACCCCCGGCCCCGCCCCTCGTTCTGCCCGGCGCGCTCCTTCTTCTCTCCAGTCTGCAGCCAGCTCTTGGAGGGCTTGACGAGCCTCTTCCGGTCCCAGACAGCGGACACATCCCCAGCCCTAAACGTGTCCTGTGTCCCAGCCCTCTTCCCCAGCCGGAAAGCAGAGACCAGTGGGTAGAGAATCGTCGAGTTGGAATAAGTGGCCCGTTTGGTACTCCAGCTCTTCAGAGAGCCTGATTGCCCTAGCGAGTTTTGCTAGAGAAGGGGAGGGGCCGAGGGGCGTGTGCAGGGCAGAAGGAAGAGGCCTGAGCCCCGGCCCCGGACGGGTTATACCGCTGAGCTGTGGCGGTGACCGTGGCAGGCTCGCGCCACCTGTCTGAGTGCCACCTGGTGAGCGTGGCCCGGCGGGGCCAAGCGCCTCCTCCCGCGGGCCTTTCTCGCTCCTCCCCGGCCTGAGTTCTGTCTCCGCCCAGCTACCCATTCCCGGCCTGGAGCATACTGATCCGTGTTTCCACCTGGTTCTCCTCTCGCAGGTCTCACCTAGTTGGAGCTGATCAAAACACTCGGGTGACAGTTTGGTGACGGAGGCTCCAGGGACCCTGGGAACAGCGTGGGGAGCGCGCCCGACCATCATGCCGCGTTCGTTCCTTGTCAAGAGCAAGAAGGCTCACAGTTACCACCAGCCGCGTTCCCCGGGACCCGACTACTCTCTTCAGCAGGAGAACGTACTGGCGCCAGGCAGAACAGGTGCGGAGCGCACGGGCCGGGCGGGGCTGCTACCGGGACGTAGACTCTGAGCCCCGCCACTCCGTCCCCCCGGAACCGGGAAGGGAAGCCCGACGGCCCCTTTGCTGCAGGTTTTGTTTCTTACAGTCCGGTCCTGAGTCCCCCCCCCCCCCCGCCCCCTAACTCCGTCTCATCGCGTAGGTGTCGCGGCCTCTCTGCTCTAGCCCTCGGAGCGGGGAGCATTCCCTGCCAGGTCCGGGGAGAGAGGGGATCGCCCGGGTGCCAAGGTCTGGGGAGCATCACTTAAGAACCGTGGGGCCCAGCCTGAGCCCCTATGGTCCCTCCTCTCCGCAGACAACACTTCGAACGCATTGGGGGCAAAGGCGGAGCCCCAGGGCCGTTTGTCCCCGGAGTCGCAGCTGATGGAGGCCCCTGATAGAGCCTCCGCATCCCCCGGCAGCTGTGAGGGCAGTGTCTGCGATCGGAGCTCGGAATTTGAGGACTTCTGGAGGCCTCCGTCTCCCTCTGTGTCTCCAGGTGGGAGTTCTGGGCACGGGCGTTAGGCACCTCTGGGCGAGGAATGAACCCGCGCGGCTTTGGGCGCAGAAATGCTAAATGGATGGGGAACAGTCTTTCTCAGAGGAGGGAGCGTGTTCACGCGGCGTAGGCCCCACGGGAGGGCGTCCGGCTTCTCTGGGGCTGTGACGGCGTGCTTGCGGGGTCTGCTGCCGGGTCTGAGGTGGTGGGGCCTGAGCTGTGCATCCCACCTCATTTGTTTGCACGCAGCGGGTGAGCGAGAGAAAAAAAAAATAAATGGGTCGTCTCTACCGACAGCAATGTCGACGTTTCGTTTTCCGGCCAGAGTTGATTGTTTAGAAAGCTGGGCTCCCAGAATCCAGGACCCCCGAGTCCCACACAAACGGAGACCTGGGCAGTGTGAGAGGAAGGTGCCGCTGCCGTTAAAAACTACTCTCACTCCCGCAGCGTGGGTCCTGGCAGAGTTGAACCGCCAAGCAGGTGGGATCCGTCCCAGAAGAAAATCTCGGCCCCCCGCTGGGTTTTAGCAGGCACAGATTGGGGGCCCATTTTGTTTTTTTCGTTCTGCCTGGTCGGTCCAATTCTGGGGACCAGCAGGCTGGTTTCATTTCCAGCCAGCAGCCCAGTTTCGAGTAAACTGAGAGCACCCTGGGTGGGGCGTGCCTAAGTTTGGGCCGGGGGAAGGAGTGCGCAGAGCAGCCGGATCTGCCAAGGGCTGGTTATTTACAGACTGCATTTACTAGTTTTAAAATACATCCCCAATCCTGTTCCGCAGTCAGCGCATTCACTTGGTGAAGGCGTAGCTCCGGCGAGTGTGTCTGGGAGACCTGGACCCGAGGGTTCCTTTTGATTGTGCAAGGCACCGCCCCATAAGGACTGGGCGCCGCCGGCACCTCTCCGACGGAAAACTCGGGGTGCAGCCTCTCTCTAAGGCGGCTAGCTTGGATTGCAGTCTGCAGTGTGTGAACAGATTTGTAAATCCGTATGCGCTTAGAGAAAGTGTATGTTGGGAATCTGGTTTTGGCAAAATTCACGTTGGTTGGGGAGTGCAGAAAGCTGCGAATTCGAAAAGCTATTTTCCTTACGGTTGGGGCTAAACCCTAATTGTAAATTATTTTCTAAGAAATTTGATGGTTTTATTTCTGTCATACTGAATGGGAGTGGGTAGTAATTGGCAGGCAGTTTCAGCCCCAAGACCCCTTCCCGCCATTTCTTTGTTACCTGCACTGCGCGTTAGTGGAGCGCTCCGTGTGCCAGATGCCACGCTAGGTGCCAGGAACGCCCCCAGAATAAAACGCAGGCCGGGACCCTGGGGCCTCGTTTTATTAATTCCTTAGTAACTTAAGGAATGGTAACGCCTTCCCGGTGGGGTTTTGTTTTTAGGCAGATGTGTCTTGGGTAGGCTGGACTGCATTTTATCGGTCCTTTCCTTCCTGCCTTATCGATTCCGGAAAGAAAAGGGACGGAGTGGGAACACAGAGAGGCCGGAGAGCACCCGCGCTGGGCACTTCGCCCACGAGCGCTGTCCAGGGCCCGAATAGTGGCCGCCTTCTCCTCCCTCTCAGCTCAGCCCAGAGCATTTATTAAACACGGACCGCGTGGTGTGCCTGTCTCTGTGGGACCACTAGGTGCGCTGGTCGAGCCAGGAAAGACCCTCTAAACGTTGTGAGCTTCTGCTGGACTGTCGTAGGATTTATCTACCTCCTCACCCGACGTCATTTAAATGATCTATTTGCTCTCTTGCTGCTTCCAGTGGTCCTCGAGGCCCCAGGGGCCCGGCCAGCGTTTTATTCTGAGGGCGTTCCTGGCATCTAGCGCGGCATCTAGCGCGGCATCTGGCGCACGGAGCGCTGCACAAACGCTGGGAGCATGGCAGTCCGTTTGCAGCCTGACCCGACGCCCTCTTGTGTCTCCGCAGCCTCAGAGAAGTCTGTGTGCCCATCGCTGGACGAAACTCAGCCCTTTCCCCTGCCCTTCAAGCCATACTCGTGGAGCGGCCTGGCGGGTTCCGACCTGCGGAATTTGGTGCAGAGCTACAGGCCGTGCTCGGCCCTGGAGCGTGGCGCTAGCCTGGGCCTCTTCTGCGAGCGCACCCCGGAGCCAGGCCACCCCGCGGCGCTGTACGGCCCAGAGCGGGCGGCGGGCGGCACGGGGACCGGGGCGCCCGGGGGAGGTAGCGCAGGAGGCGGCGCGGGCCTGGGGCTCTACGGCGACTTTGGGCCGGTGGCAGCAGGGCTGTATGAGCGGTCGACGGCAGCGGCGGGCGGGCTGTACCCAGAGCGTGGCCACGGACTGCACACCGACAAGGGCGCTGGCGTCAAGGTGGAGTCGGAGTTGCTGTGCACCCGCCTGCTGCTGGGCGGCGGCTCCTACAAGTGCATCAAATGCAGCAAGGTAAGGCTCCCGCGCGCCCGGCTTGGCCTACCCAGCGCCCATGCCCCCAGTCTGCGCCCAGCCCGCACCTGCGCCCCTTGGCCCCTCTCAGCGGCCTTCTCCCCGGCCCCACCCGCCTCAGGTGTTCTCCACGCCGCACGGGCTCGAGGTGCACGTGCGCAGGTCTCACAGCGGCACGAGACCCTTTGCGTGTGAGATATGCGGCAAGACCTTCGGGCACGCGGTGAGCCTGGAGCAGCACAAAGCCGTGCACTCACAGGTAAGTGGGGATGGAGGGAGGGGTGCGCACGGCCTCGCGCGACCCCGCTTAGGCTTTCGCCTTCCGGGATCCTCTGCTTCTCTGTGCAGCACCGGCCGCTCTCCACCTGGCGGCTTTCTCCTTGGACTTCCCCGGACTACTCCCGCTGCCCTCGGCCAGGTCCCCTAGCCTAGATGTAGGTGTGTAGGAGCAGGTGGGTGGTGGCCGGCTCAGTGCTGGAGTTTGATGTCACGTCACTGTGAGCCTTCAGAGTGTGATTTCGATCATTACTTTGGGTTTGAGGAAAGTTTGTATGCACTCTTGCTGCTGATATATCATATTCACTAGCTCTGTTTCTTTCCCTCAGCTTCCCCCCCCCCCCCCCCGCCGCCCCATGGCTGTCATTTAATTTGCATTGACTCCTCCCGACTGCAAAGGAGAGATCTTAGGTCGTTTAGAGCATCCAGTAGCGTATTTGTCCTGCTATGCTTTCGTTCGTTTAAAATATTTGTTGCCCAGCTTCCAGGTGGTAGACCCATGAGAATATTTTAACACACTGGGTCCCTGACAGGATGCCCCCACTGAGATTACAGTTTAGCTGACAGAGGGTAGATAAGCAAATTAGTACACAAGTAATTATGACAAGACAATGCTTACTTACAGATACTTATTTACTAAAAAGAGCATTCTCTCATCTCTCTCAACACCCACACTGGCTGGAGGGAGGGGGCATCTCAAGTGACTGAGGTCTAAGCCTCCTGTTGAGGAGGGTGGAGAAGTTATTGTAAATGGGTGTCAAAAAAGCAGGGTGGGGATACGTTTTTGCCATGGGGTGTGGAGGGTTGTGGGTGAAAAGTGTTTGGGTAGAAAAAATGTTAAAGGGGAAGAGGATAAGGGTGGGGAGGGTAGAGGTTGGAAGTACACAGGAGGAGAGAAAATAATGGGACAGGCTGTTTGGAAAGGGAGTCTGAAAGAAAGGAAAGCCCTGGCTTTGTCAGGTTCGTGGAAAGGAGAACAGCAGCCTGCATGGCTGCAGTAGGAATGCCACATTTTTCTCTCCACAGGAACGGAGCTTTGACTGTAAGATCTGTGGCAAGAGTTTCAAGAGGTCATCGACATTGTCCACACACCTCCTCATCCACTCAGACACCCGGCCCTACCCCTGTCAGTATTGTGGCAAGAGGTTCCATCAGAAGTCAGACATGAAAAAACACACCTTCATTCACACTGGTGAGCTGAAGGCCCTTGGCTTGTAGGAAACAGCCAGTGAGGGATGGGCAGCAAGGGGCATGTTCTTTCCCCTGAGGCCAATATAATTCACCTTCTCTGTGATATTCTGCCCCCAAATGAGTGGCAAATGAGGCCTAATCACTGTAGTGTGTAAAAGAAAGTGAGGTGGATTTTCTTAGGTTCATTTACATACATGGTCCTCCACAGAAGGGACTTGATTTGGGATTGTGTCTGAAGAACAGGTCAGCTGCAGGTTCCCTATCCTTGCAAGGATATTTTGCTCTATTTTAGCAGCTGCTCCAAATGCTGTCTGCTCTGGGTGAAATATGAAGCTCCAGGGTCCTCTCAGAGCTTTTGCTGTAAATGTTTACCTAGGGATTGAGGACTTTCTCTTGGGCTCCCACCTAGCAGTTTGGAGGAGTGACATGTGTGGTCTCTTGGCTGCATTTTTAGGAGTCTGAGAGGTTTTCAGAGTGAGGGGGGAAACAATGGTAAATGTTGCTAAGTTCTCTGCTAAGTACTTTGTAAATGCATTATCTCACTTAACACTCACAACAGTTCTGGGAGGTAGAGACTATTCCTGATTCCCATTTTAGAGGAGAGGAAAGTGAGGCCCAGAAAGGTTAGATAACCTGCCCAGGGTCACATTGCCAGCACTTCACTTCAGGTCTGTCTGACCTCAAGTGTCTATGCCCTTGACCACTGATTATTGTATTCTGTTCTCAGAGTCATGGGGACTGGTAGACATAAAAAGCGTCTATTTATTTACTGCCCTCTTAAAAATATCAGCAAGTTCATAATAATGGTAATTCTTTACTTATCGCAGTGCTTTATAATTTATGAAGTGCTTTCAAGTCCATCACTTTATTTGCTTCTTACCGCCGTCCCATCCCAGGAGAAGGAGCTGACACCATCCTGAAACTCAAAGAGATGGAATGATTTACCAACGGTCATGGGGCCGTGGAATGCTCTGGCTTTCAATTCTGTACTCATTCCCTAATGTTTTGACTGTGTGTAGGTGGCAGTTTTAATACCAGGAGCACTGTCTTTAGTAATGAAAAAGACATTAGAAGCAGAAATCTGACTGTTTTCTTTCGGAACATGAATACCAATTTGAAGTAAATTGCAGTGTTCCAATTAACACTGCAAACATACCTTTATTGTTTATAAATATGCCTGGATTGTGTAGATGCCCCTATCAGAAAACCCAGAAAAATATCCTTTTTTAATTATGGCCTGGTGCCTGAAATTTCCATGTAACTCACTCCTTTTTGTAGAGGTATTCAAGACGCTTATCAAAATGCAACTAGGATCTTGACTGAATGAAACATTAAGCCCTTATCAAACATTTACATTATAGCTAGAATTCGTTTCTCAGATTTGTTTGACCCTGAAGAAATAGGATAAGTTTTGATGGGTGGTTGCTTATCAAGGAAATCTGAAGCATGAAGACAGAAAGGGGTGCAGTATGAGGGGCGGAGGATTCCTCAGAAACAAACTTCATCTATTTTGCATTTTTTCCAAGGTCAAGCCCTGACTATAATGCCATGCTGAGGCTATTTGGAAATCCATGCTCTTTCCCCAAATGTTAAAACTGCTCATGAATTGGGGGAAAAGACAAAACATTTTTCAATCTGTTATTTATTCATCTGAGGTGAAGAGTTAACTTCTGATTAGCTTTATAAAAAGAAAATAAAATCAAGATAGAAAGGGATCAGCTAACTTAAGAAATAATTCATGACTCAAATGTGGGTTTTTAAAAATAGGACTTTGAGAAATGTCCATACTTCAGATGCATTCTATTGTCCTTTGAGAGCAAGGGAGAAGATGGGCTCACTGTTCCATACACCACCCGCCCCAGCTTGGAAACTCAGATTTGAAAACTTCCTCTGAATTAGAACAGTCACGTGGTTTGAAGGACAACCCCCACCCTCACCCCTACCCCCCACCCCTCCTGTTGAACATCTGCTGTGGGAGCTCTCTGCTTCTAAAGTCAGGGGAGTCCTCCCAGGGTGGATTCAGCTGCGAGCCTGGGGAGGGCACGTGGTCTTTGCTGTGTTTCCTGTTAACAGGAAACGGTTTGAGGCCTTTGGCTGGGAACCCCCACTCAGAAATTCTCCCTTTCACCTGGTGCACCCACGGCTTCTCAGGACTTGTGTTGCAACACATCAACCTCCAAGTTACTTGAAGGCCTTAGACTGTGGTGCAGCCAGCTGCCGCCAAGAGCATGTGGGTCACAGTAAGCCCCCTCGAGCTTCATCACAGACTCATACTTCTTCCCCTCACCCCCTCCGTTCCTGCAGGTGAGAAGCCCCACAAGTGCCAGGTGTGCGGCAAGGCATTCAGCCAGAGCTCCAACCTCATCACCCACAGCCGCAAGCACACTGGCTTCAAGCCATTCGGCTGCGACTTGTGTGGGAAGGGCTTCCAGAGGAAGGTGGACCTCAGGCGGCACCGGGAGACGCAGCATGGGCTCAAATGAGTGCCCTGGCTGGCCACAAGCAGCTGTAACACAACACTAGGGAGCACAGCCTCCCCACTTGCCAGCACCCACTTCTGACTTCTCAGGCCCCCCAGTCCAGGCTGCAGATCCCAGCAGGGTGATGATCCTCCTCCACCTTACTTCCCAGAGCTGCTGGAGGGAATACGTTACCTTTTCAAAGTTCATTCTGGAGTCGGAACCAAATGACTTACTGTACTTTGGACACAAGGAGTGGGTTCCTCTACAGCTGAAGACTTGAAGTCAAGAGGGGCTCAGATAAAATCTTGAGCCCCTCAGTCCTTCCTATTCCCAGCTCTGCTCCAAAATCAGGAGCGTCATTCCGGTTTCTTCCCTCCTCCTTCTGATCCACCCCAGATACTGGTGTGGAAGAGGAAGAATCACCTTTACAAGGTAGACAGATGCTAATTTTTTAAAATATAGAATGAAGAATGAGTTATTTTTCTTTTATCCTTCCGGGGAGTCAGTTGACCCCTTTCTGTTGGGTGCTGCCTATAAATCTTGGAGGAATCATTTCTGCCACTGGAAGACTGGCTCAGAAACTGACTTGGGGAAGTAGTTCCATACTTCTGAAATTACAAGATACACTGTACGGCCTGTCCCAAGAAAGAGTTGAAGAAAAGTGGGCTTGGTGTTGAGAAGAGATTAGAGGCCTCCAGGAGGCCTGTGAAGGCTTCATCAGAGGAGGTGGAAGCACAGAGCAGCCTCCTTTGGACACCATATCATCCAATCACGGCACATATTTGTTGACCACTGGTTACCATGGTACCAGGCCCTATGCTACTTACTGTGGAGCCAGAGATTAAGGTCACAGCCTCTGCCCCGCCCACCCTCCCTCTGCACCCCGCCCAGCACTTCAAAAACTAACATTCATACTTCCAAGTGGCTGGATCTGTTCTTTCCCTCCAAAGGAATTCTGAGAAGGCAAAATAGTCTTGAACCTTCCCTTTTGACCCATTTGGATTTTGTCAAGCCTTAGAAAAAAATAGCTGAACAGACACTTCAAAGATTTGTGTGTATATTCAGTTGTTTTATTGTTAAGCTGGTTTTTTAATGAAGTCTAAGCTAGCAGGCACGTGGGAGTGAAGGCTCTGTGTTCGGCTCTTCACCTTCTATGTGTACCACAGAGAAGTGGTAATTTCCTTTGATGAGGTTTATAAATGTTTTTTAGGTCTTCTGAAATGCATTATGTTTGTTAATACATATTTATTAGAGTGATGTTTTAAGTTAATAAAGTATTAAGACTCTTACGTATTGCTTTTTCATTTATGCAGGGACTTTGTGAAAAACCCTTGTTTTAGTCTGCGGCTGCAGGCGGGGGGCGGGGGGTTGGCACTGCAGGAAACTGCAGAAGTGGCGCAGAGGAGCCAGCTTCCAGAAGAGAGTGAAGTCCAGTTGCTCTGGTTTTCCTGGGCCTTTTTCTTTTCTTCTACTCCTCAGAGGTCCTTATTTCTTCACAGGAAATTTAGGTGCTCCACACTAAGCTCCAGCCTGGGAGACTCCCTGATGACCCCGCGTGTGCACAGGCTCCTCTGCGCATTTCAGGGCTGTTTTTTCTAATAGGCCAGAAGGCTCTGAGATGAGTCAAGAAATCACAAGCCTTAGGTTCAGAGATCGAATGTGAGTCACAGCTCTATCACCACTACCTCATGTGACTTGGTCAAATCCTTTGACCTCCCTGATACTGGTTTCCTTGATTTTAACCTTGAGACACGGCTGTATCTCACTACAACCCTGACCACTTGCGTTCTGTGGAGAGCAGCGAGGAAAGATAGTATCTGAGATTGGTTAGCTGCCTCACCTGAGGTAAGTCGGAAATCTAGACACATGAGGGGCGGTGAAATTGGGATTTGGGTTATTTCCGGCTCTATCCCTCCTGTGGGAATTTCTTGCACAGATTAATCCCTTAAAGTACAGTAAGGTCCTGGCCAAAATCCCAACTACCCATGCTTTTTCTAACATTTCCCATACAGGGTACGAAGGGCCCATGACGACCACCGGCAGACTGTCCATTTCTATTCAAATCGATCTCACACATATTGATTGAACAGCTAGTATGTGCCTGGCACTGTTCTCAGCTCTGGGATACAGCAGTGACCACAGTGTCCTGTGGAGTTCTATTTATTTGGCACTGCTGAACCTTCTAGAACAGTGCCTGGCACACAGTAGGAGAGCGATAAATATTTGGTGAGGTCTTAAATGACTAAGCAGACAAAATAAACTCCTGCCTGATCCTGGCTGGCTCTGCACAGCACAAAGGGAAGGGAAATTGCTTGAAGGCCCAGGAAACACACAGAGCACAGAGGACAGGGAGCTGGGCGTCTCGGGGGCTTTGGCACCGCTGCTTTTCAGGTTCTCCAAAAATCTCAGTCCTTGGCTGTCCTCACTCAGTTTTTAACACCATGTTTTTCCATGTCTGTTTATTCTCGTTCAAAATTTCAATTTACGTGCTCTGTAATGCAATTTTAAGATAATTTTCCAGAACTGATGGGAAAACAGTTACAGGATCCAGGAACCTCTTTCTAGTGTTCTAGGAAGCAAAGTTCCCAGTGAATAAAGATCACAAACTTCCTTCCCACAGAATTCACTGCGTACACTGGTTGATTATTTCCTCCCTGGTTTGAAGAGTGAAGAAGTCGCGTGGAGGGGTAAGTAGAACTGATTGAAATCTACCTGTCGGTCCTGTCCTGTTCTCCCCTAGTGACATTTAGAACTTTTGGTTCATTTTCATAATCCCTGTTTATGTTGTGCATGCAGAGTTTTAATTTTTACGTTCACGGTTTGCCTTTTTTGGGGAGACAAAATGATCAAACAAACTAACAAAAACCCTTGATAGCCCCAGTGCAGAATCAAAACAAATTACTGCGCCTGTTACCGTGTGAAATTTGAAGATTGCAAATATCTCTCTTATTACTTGACTCCATTAAAAATAGATGGTGAATATTCCATGTCACATTATTCATGAGGCAGGCCCTATGCCTTTTGTCTGCCGGGGTAACAGGAGAAAGGGTAACAGGAGACGCCAGAGCACACCTTTGTTTCTTTCACTAAATTTTTAATAACACCTCCAGCTAGCCAGTTGGTGAAGCTCAGCTCTTGCATAAAAGTGGAAAAGCACAGCTATCTCAGAGAAGACCAACTCTTTCAGTAGCTAATTTGAGTTTGCGTTCATCTACACCAGAGATGATTAAATTACCTATCGAGTGTGCTGAGCTATCAGGATTCAGGCCACGAAAAAGGTGAATTTCATCTGATTGATTTGAGACACGAATGGAACAATTGAGTCTTAAAAGCCCCGCCTTCATTAAAGGTACAGCAAAGTAGCTCTTTTGGGCGACTTCTTGACTGCAATTACCCTTGAAAATTGGGTGGCAATAGTGATTTGACCCAAGTCCTCTTGTCGTGTGCCTGTTTGTTTAACTGGATCGTTTCACCAAAAGACAAAGTCAGTGGAAGGCCCAAAAGGACTTCTCTACTCTTTGCTGTGCATTTCTAGAGTTTTATTTGTTTCAATCTCTGCTGCTATGTTATTTCTACAGTAAACACTTTTCAGGAAGTACATGATACATTTTTTTCAATCATATTTCATTCATTGAGTCAAATTTTAAAAATAAAATAGTTTGTGCTTGTGTGTGTGTGTGTGTGCTCCTTTCCGATTTTTACCCACGTGAGCACAGGCGCATTTTGTATTTTTCCCCTGTCATCAGAGCATTTACAGTTTACTTCTAGATAGCTTTCTTATTTGTAGTATGGACACACACCTCAAATTGAAATCCGGGGTGGGCAAAAGTAGCTTTACAGTTGATCATATAGAAAATAATACAGTAATTAATAAGTAATAATATGAGAATAAACTGTTTTGTGTACTCACAACTGTAAACTTACTTTTGCCAACCTTTGTATTTATATTTCACAATGAGAGTTTTAACAATTTTTATGGTTAAATTTTAATGAAATCTGCGTATTTTTTAGGAATTTTATCAGTCATTTAGAGTCTTTTTCTGAAGTTTTACCTTAAAGTTATTCACTTTTTAAATAAAACATTTCGATCATATGGGAAGTTACAGAGAATAATACAATAAAATTAGTGTGCCATATTTACTTCTGATTTTATTTTTGAAATAAAATACTACAGGCATGGTTTAATGTTTTCCGGAAAATGTTTTTCCCACACCCCATTCCTTTCCTGTCTCCACAGAAGCATCCACGCTACCAAAACTGGCACATGTCTTTGCCGTGACTATGTTTATACCTTTACTTTATACACATCCATATAAACAACATATAATACTGTTCAGCATATTTTAACTTAATACACATGTTATCACAGTGTATGCATCCTTATGCACCTTGCATTTTAATTTTTCCTTGCTCAACACTTTGTTTCTGAGATGTATCCATGTTGGCATTTGCACATTTGTTCATTTATTTTAACTGCTGTACATAGAATTCCACCGCATGAATACTTGGTGATTATTTGTGCGTTTTGTTGGAAGAGTGCAGTTATTTCCAATTTTCCCTGTCACAAACAGTTCCAAAGTGAGCGACCTTTTACATATCTCCTTGTGAAGAGCTTCTTTTAGGGTGTATTCCTGGAAATGCTGGATATTACCAAAGTGTTCTCCAAAGTGATTCTATCAGTTTACATTTCTACCACAGAAATATTCCTGTTGCTCCACACCTTAGCAGCGCTTGGTATTGTCAGATTTTAAGATGTTTGCCAATCAGATGGATGTGAAATGTTACTGCAATTTGCATTTTCTCATTGCTAGTGAGGTTGACTAACTTTTCATAAGTTGATCGGCCTAATAGGTTTTCTTTTCTGTGAGACGCCTGTTTGTGTACTTTGTCCACTTTTTGGTTGGGTCGCTTGCTTTTTATCAATTTATTTTTAACAGTGTATTTTAAGTACTTACCGTTTTGTTGGTTAAATGTGTTGACACATCTCCTAGTCTGTTGCTTGCCTTTTCACTTTGGTTGAAGAAAGAATTTGTTTGTTTTGTTTTTGTGTTATTGTAGTCAAATGTATGTCTTCTTCTTTATGTTTTATGCTATTAATGTCTTAAGAAAACCTTCCTTTATTGGTGGTCATAAGCTCACCCCCTGTATTTTCTTCTAACAGTGTTAAAATACTTGCTTATAATATTAGCTTCTTAACCTACTTTTGTCTATATGGTGTGAAATGGGATCTAATTTTTTTAAAATTTCCCACATAAATAACAATTACTTCAACATTATCTATTGCAAATTACATTTCTCCCCCCTCAGTTTGTACTGGTACCTCTGTCATAGGTCAAGTTTCTGTTTCTGTACGATTCCATGTCTGAGCTTCCTGATCTAGTCCACAAGTCCTTTCGTCCATCTCTATGCAAATATCACAGTGTCTGCGTTAAACTTATAAAATCTTACTTGCAAGTAGGGAAGACTTCCTTCTGACTTGTTCCAACCTCTTCAGCAATATCTTGGCTACATCAGGCCCTTTGCTCTGGCTTGAGAAAAACTCTGTTTGAATTTTCATTTGTGCCACATTCACTATTTAATTTGGGAGAATTGAAATCATTTTGATATTGATTCTTCTCATCTATAAATATAGTATATTGTTAAAATGTTTAGGTCTTTTCTCTGTCTTTCAATGACATTTTATAATTTTGGCATAATTTTTTTCTTTTCTTTTTCCTTTCCTTTTTTTTTTTGCGGGGGGGGGGGAGGATTACTGCTCTCATAGTTCTATCTGCTGCTGTAGTGTGGAAACAAAATTATCATTTTTTGTATGTTGATTTTGTATCTTGCAGCTTTATCAAAACTTCTTAGTTTGTTGCAAATTATTTTAGCTCTTCTATGTAAGATAATCATGTAATATGCAAAAAACTGCAGCTTTGTTTTGCTGTTTCCAATGTACTCTTTTTGACCTACTGTTCTAGCCAAGATTATAGTGAATAGGGGGGAAAAGCAGGTATCCTTGTCTTATTCCTAACTTCTAGGAAATGCTCTTGATTTTTCATAGTTTAGTGTGATTTTTTTGGGTGTTTTGGTAGATAACCCTTAAAAAGTAAGGTTAAAAATTTTCATTTCTATTTGGTAAGAATTTCTGTTTGTGTGCATGGGTTTTTATTTTTATTGTATGATTTTGGGGCATCTGTTAAGGAAGTGTGTTATTTAGTTTCTAAATCTTATGGCTTCAGTTCTTTAACTTGTGAATATGGCAAATGACATTTATAGATTTTCTAATATTAGATTATCCTTGTATTCTGGGGGGAACAAGCCCCAACTTGGTCATTTCAAAAAACTACATTGCTGATTTGGTTTGCTGAACTTTACTTAAGGTTTTTGTGTTCATGCTTATTAGTGAAATTGGCTTATAATCGTTCTTATACTGTCCACATGTGGCTTTGATGTCAAGGTTTAACTCATTTCAAAATGAATAGGGCAGTACTTTCTTTTTTTCTGTTTTCTGGAACAATTTGTGAACTCTCAGGATTATATGTTCTTTGAGTGTTTGATAAAGCGCATCTGGGCCTCTTTTTTTGGTAAAAAGAAGACAAGGGGAAGGATATATCTTAAGTTTTAGTGACTATAGGTCTATTTAGTTTCAATTGCTTTATAAAACCAGCTATAATAGATTGTATATTTTAGGAAATGTTCTGTTTCTTCTAAGTTTTTGAATTAATTGCCATGGTATTTAAAAATTACTGAAAATAATATAAAGTAGAATGAAAAATCATAGTATTCTCTGATTTTAAAAATCTCTACTATCTCTAAAATTATGTTCAGTATTGTAATATTGTTTATTTGTACTTTTATCTTTCTTATTAATTTTTGTCAGAGGTCTCTGTTTATTGGTTTTTGCAGTATGTTTACATTACATTTATTCCTATCTTTTATTTAATAAGATGTTTTACTTTTCAGATGTATTATTGAAGAGTGCATTTAACATTTTTAATAATTTTCCAATAATTATTATTAATGAATTATAATTTAATTAAATTTTGACTGGAGAATATGAACTTCATGAGATTAATTCTGTGATATTTGTTGAAATTTATTTTGTAGCTGTGTGCTTGAAAAGCATGTATGTGTTCTAATTGCTAACAATAACAGCAATTCCCACTTTTCTTTGGTTGTTTTTTATATAGTATTTGTTTCTATCCTTTCATCTTAAATCTTTCTATGTCCTTATGTTTCAAGTATCTTTGTAAACAGCATCAACTGAATATTGTTTACCTTTTTAAAGTCTTTCAGACATAACTAAAATATAATTTCCAATTGAAACTTTCATTTCTGATACAACCTGAGAGAGAGAGAGAGAGAGAGAGACAGAGTGTGTGTGTGTGTGTGTGTGTGTGTTAAAGCCCCTGGCCTTTTGATCACACACACAGCAGAGAAAAGTATTCAATTACTCTGGCCAAAAGAGTAAGATAACTACTTTACTCAGCCAGTTTATTTTCTGGTGTTCGAGGAAGGATCCTAATTTGCAAGGTTGATTAGGCTTAAATTTATTGTAACTGTAGAGGAGAAACAAAAGCAGGAAGTTAGATTGTCTTCTTGATGTTAAATTTTATAAACTTAATTGAGGATTTTTTATTTTTGGTAAATTAGGAAGCGTAGTTTCAATTCTGCCTTTTAACATGAATTAGACGATTTCCTAGGTTGCCCTTTCTGAGAAGTAGAACTGATTGGCATTCCTCTATAAGATTTTGATGCACTGGTAGTTCATTAGTTGATCTTCGGGTAAGGAAGGCCTACTGGATATCACCTATGCCTCTTTGGAAGAGCCAGGAACCATCCTTCCATTACCTATTCATGGACTTGTCCATATATCACCTCTCAGACATACCTTCCCAGAGATTTCACACAAACTCAACTTCCTCTTTCCTTGTACTGCAAGTACAGTTCAAGGGTCTCTAGCAGTCAAGAGTAACAAGTTCTTAACTGAACTGAGGGAGTCCCACCACGGTATCATATTTTGCCATGTCCTCTTTCTTACTTATCTTTGCACGGTTATTGGTTACATTGTGTGCTTAGGCACCATATTAAAAAACATATAAAATAAAATATTTTAAATAAAGATAAAATCAGATGAACTCTAATTTTTTTCAGTGTAAAGCTTCTCTCATTTTAAGTTCTTCCTTTTTTTTCTAAGAGTTTACAGTCTAAGCTGACAACTCTAGAGACATGTTGCAAGTGTGTCTTCACTCAGAAGAAAGTTAACATTAGGAACTTATGGGGGGAAAAATCCAGATTATTCCATTTCACCTGCTGCCCAAGCGGAAGCTTTGTGACTAAGCTATTCCATCTAGAAATCTATCTTTCCATCTGTGATTCAGAGAGGATGGAGGTATCAATTGTAGTCAATAGATACTTACAAGTTTGTGTCAGTGGACTGTGGTTTTATGTTTATATCACATATAGACTACGACATTTAAAAAATCAGATCATAGCAGTCACAGAACACTAGAACTTAACTTTTATTTAATGATTTACAACTGAAGCCTGATGTCATTATTAGGTACGTAGAAGCACTGATTGAGATAGAGTCCTCCAGCTGACAGACAGCTGGACACATATATGCTGTTACTGGGCACAAGGGATGTGGGTAGTAGGCTGGGAGACACATTGCAGTCCAAGCAGCAGAGCCAGAGGTTTAGCTGACTCCCCAGGCACCCTCCAACTTATACTTCGTGCATCAGTAAGGATCCCCTGGAGTCCACATGGAGATTTCTCTTTCAGTGCCCACTGTTGGTCCAAGACTGGGAAGTTCCAGGTATGGAAAGTAGGTATGAAGTTTTCTAAAGAATCTTCTATTAGCTTGGAGAAATAGAATAGTTTAGTGAAAAAGATCATTGAATTGGGAGTCAGGAGTTCTGACACATAGTCTCCATGTTAGGGTTCTCCAGAGAAACAACCAATATGACATCTATTTATTTGTTTGTTTGTCTGTTTGTTTATAAGAACTTGGCTCGTATGATGTCACGGAGACTAGGAAGTTCTAAGATCAGCAGTCAGCAAGCTGGAGGCCCAGGAAGGAGAGCCTGTGCTGTATGTAGTTCCAGTCTGATTCCAAAGGCCTAAGAACCAGGAAAGCTAATTGTATAAGCCCTAGTGAAAGAGCCTAAAAAATAAATGACCCACCTCATTAGTCAGGCAGACAAAGTTTCCTTATAGCCTTTTGATTCTATTCTATTGGTTTGGTCTTTAATTGGTTAGGTGAGACCCACATACATTAGGAAGGAAAACATGCTTTACTCAGTCTACCGATTCAAATGTCAATCTCATCCATAAAGAGCCTCACAGACAACTTAGAATTATGTTTGACCAAATGTCTGACTATACCCATGACCTAGTTAAGTTGACACAAATAAAATTAATCATCCCAGTCTCTAAACTGCCAGTGTATGTGTCAGAGTAAATAAAAAGCACTAGTTGCTGTAACAAATAACTCCAAAGTATCAGTGGCTTACAAGATAGTTTATTTGTTATACATGTCACAATTGGTTTGAGTGTGATTGGGTTGCTGCTTTCACAGGTGATTGAGAGATCTCAGCACCTTCTATGTTGTGGTTGGTTGGTTGCGGTGTTGCCATTTTCCAGAAATTTCGTGGAGTCCCCTGCTGGATGATCTGCAGTAAACTGGCTGATGAATGAAGATAGTCGGTGGGTAGAGAGTCGTATGGGACTTTTATAAAGACAGACTAGGCAATGGATAGATGACTTCTCCTCACATTTCATTGGCCAGAACACCAACAGATAGTCCCAATCTAACTGCAAAGGAGGCTGGGAAATGTAATTCTCCTTTGTGTCAAGCAAGGAAAAAATGGGATTGGTGAGCATTTAGCCAGTCTTTTCAGAACCCTAACCAGCTTTTAAACTTGGGCTTATTCCCCTCTCTGAGTTTGTTTCTTTCTTTATAAAGAGAGGAGGATGGTCTATATGCTCTCTAAGGGATTTTCCAGCTCTGACCATCTAAATTCTATAATTGTCAAAACCCTGGCTGGGCCCTGAAAATACCCAGCTTGGACGTGATCTCTCCCAGTCCAAGAGGGAAGAACAGTAATCAGGGTTCCTCCAAGGATTTTCTAGCCCACACTTATTTATACCTGCAGGAGGAGGTTTATCCCTCTGGGAAGTTTATTTATTTCCTGAAGTTACCAAGAATCAAGATGACCGCCTCTCCCAGGGTGTAGTCTTACCCTAGGTCACAGTGCGAGCAACCCAACCCACTTACTGGGTGTGTGAGCAAATGCTCATGTGGCCATGAAACTTCCTCCTATCTCCTCTTCCAATCCTCATGCTGTGAAAAGTGACGTCCCCTTGGGCTCCTTCCCTAAGATTCTAGGCTACCAACAGAGAGGGGCCAAGGCTATGTACACCTCACACCCAGGTAGCCTCGAAGAGGACTTTCCAAAAGGCTGGGCTGTGTCAGAGTGATTGTGTTCACAAGTTACCTTCTTTTCTGTATTTTCTGATGATTTATAGTTTACTTATTTATTTTCTTGTTTATTATGCGACTCCCATTGGTTATTAGACTCTACGATGAGCAATCATGTCTGCGTTATTCACTGCTGCATCTTCAGGGTCTATAACCGTGTCTGGCATAAAGTAGTTATTTTTTAATGAATATGACTTAAAATTGTTTAATTCAGTCTAAGTTCAGGGCAATGGAGTTTCTTGGGGGAAGTATGTTAATAAATGCATCCATATATTTACCTATTTGGTAATGTTTTCATTCAGTCTGCTGTTGACACTAGGAATTTCAGCATAACAGGCCAGAGGCCAATAACACACCTCATGGTTTAACCTACGTTACGCGGAGGGGCCCAAGGAGGTTAAAACTGAGAATGCAAGTACTGTTCGTCCAGGCCAGGAAGCATCTGCTGTCAACGTTCAGTTGAGCTGTACTGTCTCCACATTATCACAGTAGAGTATGTGCCAAACTGTTCTTACATGGACAATGGTCAGTTTCAGAGCATGAGTGGGCATTTCTAGACTAGAGAGTAGCTGTCTCTTGGGAGTATTACAATTGGTTTTACTCCTTATGTGTATATTAAATAAAATCTGAATGCCCTGAAGCACTTCTTTTCCCTGAAAAAAGGTGTGATTGATCTCTCTTTAGTTCATGCTTTCAGTTTCACTGTGATCATTGTCTCTTTGACAAGTCTGATCTCCTTTACTCACCACTCCTTCTTGCAAATTAAACATAATTTGTAAGATAAATCTGCAGCAAAAAAAGAAAAGGAAGTAAACACATATCACATATGTCAAAAGCCTGGTGCAGAGTAGGCACTCAATAAGTAGCCCTACCATTGTTAATATTTTTATTATTGTTATCTTCTTATATTAGTAACTGCTACTTATTAAGATTTTGCCCTGTGCTGAGAACTGTGCTAAGTGCTCTGCATACATCTTCTCATCCACTCCTCACAGTACTCCTATGAAGTATTGAATTTCTCTTTCCAGAGGAAGAACCAGGCAGGCTGGCTCTCAAGTCTGATCTCAGATTAGTTGCATCCTTCTTTGGGGCAGCTCATGACATTGGTTGATTTTATTTCTCAGTTAGATTATGACAAATTTTTATTCTGGAAACCAGATAATCTTACCATTAAATCACATTCATTGAATTAAGAGAAGTATATTTCTTTTCTAAAACAATCACAAGCATATTTAAGAAAGTAACCATTCATTGCTGAGGGTTACAGCTTACAGTCCGCCTCTCCCGAGCCCTAAACTGTTCCATTCTCGGTGCCCTGGGACACCGAGTGATGTCTGCCTGGCGGAGACCAGGCTTCTCTGGGCTCCCGATTAAGTGCAGTTGTATGAGTCACCTGATCTAGCAATTCACTGATGTCCAGGGCAAAGCTATACTCTCTTTGTTCACTAACGTACTGATTTGAAAATCAGAAGTGCAAATACGTTTTCTGGCAGCACTTGGGAAGTGAGATTACCTATGCCATTTTTGTAGGCAGAATCTCATTGCAGATCTCGAGTAGTCTCATTTTTATTGCTGTGGAACTCATGGAGCAATTTCCACTTCACTTAAAAAATTTGTACTATATAACATTTGTTATATAAAGAAGAATATATGTAATGAAAACTGTAAGTTGTGAGTATAATCATGAATAACCATGACCCCAGCCCAAACTTAAAAACTAGAATTTTATTAATATCATTGACATAACCATATGCTGTCCTAGCCCATTTCCCTCAGCATCACTTTTAATTACTTCTTTCATTTGCATACTTTTTTGATAAGACTACGAAGGCCTAAAATATTTTTTAATTAAGAATAAGAAAAAAAATCAGTTGTAGTTCTCTCCACAAACTTGGAAATAATAAGCATGATCTCCATGGCAGCCACGCCCCTCCCCAAACCCTTGCTTCCCGTACCCTTAAAGGTAGGCTACAATTATTACTTCTCTATTTAGAGATTATTGTGGTTTCAGTCTTCATTGTGTCCTTGTGGGTTTTTCTGTTTTGGCTGCCATTATAAATGTCTCTTTTATTCCCCCATGTGGTCACTTTCTTAAATACCTTGTTTAGCACATCCTCAATGGAGTGTGGTTTGACTGCATGTCTGCCAGCCTCAGGGATATTCAGACACTTTTGTTCCTTTCCAAGTATAGAAAACATAATGATAATCTAGGCTTTGTGAACTGTGGGAGAAGGAAAGGGAACATTCATCTCTTAAACTCCTATAATGTGTCAAGTTTTTTGGCCTATATTTTCACAATTCACAATTCCTATTAGGAATTGCCCGGGGTCACACAGGCACTAAGTGGTGAAGCCAAGATTTGAATCCGGGTCTTCTGTAGGTATGATGGGTGGGGAGACAGTTCAGCCTAATGAGTCAGGCAGTCTCATTCCTAGATATTTGACCTCACCCTGCTTTCTGTGGAAATGGCAAGGCCAACCCTCTTCATTCACTTCACAAGGTCTTTGTGGGGCTTAGTAATACTGGCAGAGGATATACTATAGCCATCAAGAGCATTGTTTATGTTATTCTCTGGTGGTCAGCCAGGCAGTGAGTGAACATTTCATTCTGGATCATCCTTTTGTATGGAGACTGGCAAAGCAGAACTAATTTAGACTTGATCCCAAAGCTCAGGCCACCTCCCATGCTCACCCATTTCCATTTACCAAATCTGCTCACGCAGACTCTGACTGGTGTATTTGTCCCTCTCCTACCCCCCGAAGTCCTCCACCAAAATGGTACAAAGACAGGACCCTGGGGAAGAAGGCTCCAAAACAAGACTCCTAGCACACAAACTCAACGCCATTCCTGACTCTTCTTTTTCTTTTTTTGGGTCAAAGGATCTAAAAATAATTCTTTTCCACCTTGTCTCTGCCTCTGGTATTAGTTGGTTTTCTTCAACAACCTGCTGATTGGCCATGGCAATGAGAAACAGTGTGTGCGTGTTAGCATTCTGAAGGTGGTTTGGAGATTTACTCCCACTGAGTTGATGAACTTCCTCCTTCTTAACGGTTTTCTAGATGTCAATCCTAATCATTGCCTTCTTTCCAAATTCTCCACGTATGTTGCTCAGGAAGCACAAGTAGTTGTAAACCACAGAGGTTTGTTCTTACCAACTGCTGGATTCAACCTGTAGAAAGCTGAACAAAGCATAGGCAGCCCTTTCAGGAGCCCAGAGCAGCTCCAAAGTCAAGAAAGTGAACTCAATTTGTATTGTGTAAATCGTACCCCGAACAGTCTCAGGAAGTATCACAGCTTCCTGATTGCAAACCCAGATAAAGTCAAAGGCCTCAGCTGCTAAGGACAAAAGCCACCAACCCCAAAAATGAAGAAAAAACAACATTGCAAGGCTGCAGTTGCAAGAAAGTGTCATTAGGTACATCGGAATCTAAAAGAGAATTCAGATGAAGGAATTAATTGGTTTTGTGCCTCATGCAAATAAAGATCACCTGCAGCTTTGGAAGTACTAGGGAAATAGGGAGATGCTGGAGTTCTGACTACTGAAGTTATGAGGTCAGTTTCTGCCTGACTGCCTCACTGCAGAGCATTTTAAACCTGACGAAGAACCATGTCAGGGATATGGGTTGAGGTGATGGGAGCCTATAAGTTGGGACACTAATGTGGAAAACGTTACCCCTTTGCCACTTTCAGTGTCTGCTGGTAAATACAAAAGCCACTGTGTACTCTCAATATTAAGAAAAAAAGACTCTTCAGTTTGAAAAGGAAGATCAGGATTGTTTGCAAAGAACAGAGTTCATCTTCCTTTGCTGACTACTATTATGACTTTGAATAATTTAATCTTAGTTGCTTTATCTGTTAGATGAAAAGAATAACACCTACTTGTAGGGTTATTGTGGGGATCAGAGATTGTACATGTAAAACACCTGAAACAGAGGAGGCATTTGATATATAATTGTTATATTACTGTTAATCAGTGGCTCTGAAATTTTTCAACCAGCACCCAGTTTGAAACTTAACAGGGCTGAAACTTATATTTCTTTTTTTAAGTATATTTTATTGATTATGCTATTACAGTTTTCCCAATTCCCCCACCCCTTTATCCACTCTCCACCCTGTACCTCCCCAACCCTCCAAGCATTCCCCCGCTTAGTTAATGTCCATGGATTGTACATGTAAGTTCTTTGACTTCTCTGTTTCCCATACCATTCTTAACCTCCCCCTGTCTATTTCATGCCTACCAATTATGCTTCTTATTCCCTGTACCCTTCCCCCCAATTCTTCTCCTCCTCCTCCTCCCCACTGAAAACCCTCCAGATGATCTCCATTTCTCTGATTCTGTTCCTGTTCTAGCTGTTTGCTTAGTTTTAGTTTTCATTTTTTTAGGCTCAGTTGTTGACAGTTGTGAGTTTGTTTTCATTTTACTATTCATAGTTTTTAATCTTTTACTCCTTAAATAAATCTCTTTAACATTTCATATAATAAGGGCTTGGTGATGATGAACTCCTTTAACTTTAACTCATCTGGGAAGCACTTTATCTGCCCTTCTATTCAAAATGATAGTTTTGGTGGATAGAGTAATCTTAGATGTAGGTCCTTGCCTTTCATGACTTCGAACACTTCATTCCAGCCCCTTCTTGCCTGCAAGGTTTCTTTTGAGAAATTACCTGATAGTCTTCTAGGAATTCCTTTGTAGGTGTCTCCTTTTCTCTTGCTGCTTTTAAGATTCTCTCCTTATCTTTAATCTTGAGTAACTTAATGATGATGTGCCTTGGTGTGTTCCTCTTTGGGTCCCACTTCTTTGGTACTCTCTGGGCTTCCTGGACTTCCTGGAAGTCCATTTTCTTCACCAAATTCGGGAAGTTTTCCTTCATTATTTGTTCAAATAAGTTTTCAATTTCTTGTTCTTCCTCTTCTCCTTCCAGCACCCCTATGATTTGAATGTTGGAATGTTTGAAGTTGTCCTGGAGGTTCCTAAGCCTCTCCTCATATTTCTGAATTCTTGTTTCTTCATTCTGTTCTGGTTGAATGTTTATTTCTTCCTTCTCCTCCAAATTGTTCATTTGAGTCCCAGTTTCCTCCCCTTCACTGTTGGTTCCCTGTACATTTTCCTTTATTTCACTTTTCATAGCCTTCACTTTTTCTTCTATTTTGTGACCATACGCAACCATGTCTGTGAGCATCCTGGTTACCAGTGTTTTGAACTCTGCATCTGATAGGTTGACTATCTCTTCATCGCTTAGTTGTTTTTTTGGAGCTTTGATCTGTTCTTTCATTTGGGCCATATTTCTGTGTCTCAGGGCACCTGTCATGTTGTAAGGGGCGGAGCCTTAGGTATTTGTCAGGATGGGACAACCCTCTTTGCTGGGTTGTGACGCTGTATGTGTGAGAGGGGTGAACAATGCCACTTGCTTGGCTCTCAGTCAGCTTTCATTCACTTCCCCCACTACCCACAAGCAAAATGGGCCCTTCTGGTGCTGATTCCTGCGTGGGTGGGTTTGTATACATTCTAACACTCTGTGGGTCTCTTCAACGGACTCTCCTGTGAGGCTGGGAGTTTCTCCTGCCGCTGCAACCCCCACAGGTTATTAACAGCCAGAGGTTTTGAGGCTGTACTTCCCCACACTAGAACCCTGGGTTGTGCAGTGTGTCTCACTCCCCAGTTGTTCCTCCTTGATGCAGATCCCAGCTCCTGGGGTCTGTGACTCTATGGATGAGATGAGACAAGTTCACATGGACTACCGAGTCCTGTGGAGGAAAAGGGACTGCACGGCTTCTCTCTCAAGAGGAAAAAAAAGCCTCAGAGTGCCTCTATCACCCTCTCAAGAGGAGAGAGCCTCAACCCTTACCTTGACAAGCTTTTATTAGGTTCAATTTGCACAGGAATACAAGGTGTATATGTAAAGCTCATCAATCAATGTCAGGCAGAAATGATTAAACAATAGATAACATTCAAAGGACTCTGAGGGCTCATTCAGAGTCAGAGTCAGATAGTTAAAGGGAAATAAAACTTTAGGGAACAAATTCGTTTCTTGTTTGGACCCTTATTATTTAAATTGAGGATATTAACAAAGTAGGTTTCAGAGGATTTTATGCATTCTTTCTTAAGCCTGATCACTTTAGGGAACCCACCCTTTCCAGCACAAGGCGCACCCACCTCCATCATTGTTTCAGGCTTAAGGCATTGTTTCAGGCTTAAGTCAGGCAGGGGAAGTAAGGCAGCCAAGAGATTAGGAGACTTCTTGTAGATACAATGAGGACTCAGGCTATGTCAAAGCCGAGGGTCGAAGGTCCATTACCCCCTTTATCTATAGCCCCCGAAGTCCTTCCCTGAGGGCCCCTTCATGACCATGCCTGTCTCAAGTTGTTCCTCTTTTGAGGAATCTTACCCATCAGTGGGTAACCAGTCATCTGCCCAGGCCAAGCAGGATGAAGAGAAAGGGGGCAGAGGTGGTGCCCCTACAAGGAAGATAAGCTTTGTCTCCTAAGTGGCTTATGGTCCCAAGGTCCTTTACTCAGCCTTAGCCATGGGTGTTATAGCTTCTGAAACCAGGCAGGGCAGTTCCCAACACCTCCTGGTTTATCCACAGGCAAATGTGGGACCTCTAGCCACTGAGTTGTGGTGTGTCCTCTCCGCCCTGGCTGCCCATTTCCTCCCCTCCTACCAGTCTGGATAAATGTGTCCTCTTTAATTCCTTGGTTATCAGACTTCCATAGTTCAATTTTCTGGAATTTCTGGTTGATTGTTGTTTTTAAATTTGTTGTTTCCTTCTTTTGATTATGCAAAGAGGCCAAGTGTATCTATAGATGCCTCCATTGTGGATGGAAGTCTAAGCTAAAATTGTAACCTATTGTCTAGCACTCCAGGCAATTGAAAGAAAGAAATACAAATTTCACTGGAGGAATTTAACTTTAATTCAGATTTCAAAGAGTTCATACAGGTTGAATTCCAAGGAAAATGGGCAGCCCATGAAGAGACTTTCAGTGTCATTAGTCATTAGGGAAATGCAAATTAAAACCACAGTATAACACAACTATATATCTACTAGAATGGCTATAAGTAAAAAGCCTTCTACTACTACATGCTGAGAAGGTTACGAGCAACTGGAACTCTCAATCAGTGCTGGTGGGGATATAAAATGGTACAACCACTTTGGAAAACTTTTTGGTAGTATCTTTTAAAAAAGTTAAATATTCCATATTTAAAAATGTAAACATACACCTACCATATAATTTAGCTATTCCATTCCTAAATATTTACCCAAGAAAAATAAAGCACATGTTCATAACAAGATGTACATGAATGTTTATAGCAATTTATTTGTAATAGCTAAGAACTGGAAATGTCCAACAAGTGATAGGATAAACGAACCATGGTACATCCATACAAAGGAATATTACTCAGCAATAAAATAAGTGGACAACTGATACATCTAACAATATGGATGAACTTCAGAATAATTTTATTGAGTGAAAGAAATCAGATAAAAAAGAAATGTTATAATTCCTTATGTATGAAATTCTAGAAAATGCAAAATAATCTATAATGACAGAAACAAATCAATGATTGATGAGAAGTAGTAGATAAAGCATTATGAAGGGGCATAAGGAAACTTTAGGGATGAAGGATTTGTTTATTATCTTGGTCGTGGCAATGGTTTCATGAGTGTGTGCATATGTCAAAATTTATCAAAGTGTACACTTTGAATATGTGCAATTTATTGTATGTTGTTGATTATGCCTCCATGAAGCTGTATAAAAAACCTCAGTGCATTAAAAAGAAACTAGATATATCTGAAGAATTAGAAAACTAGATTTGAAGATATTATTCATGTATATTAGAGTGAGATAAAAAGAGGCACATGTTATAAAGAGACTAGAGTGTGAAAGTCCAACGAACATAGTTCCGAAGGATATGTAAGGAAGCAGAAAAGAGCCAATATTTCTTGGATCCAGGAAACCCCGTGAATCTCAAACATTATACATGAAAAGAAATTCTCCCCTAGACATATTATAGTGAAACAGCAGGATACAAATATATATAGAGAGAAAATTTTAAATTAGCCAGAGAGAAAAGAAAAACATAACTAACAACTGGGCAATTACACTGACGATTTATAAGAGCAACTACGAAAGCGGATACAGCTATCTAAATCTAAAATCCCACATCCAGTGCAGCTGCACGGCAAAGAGAAGGGATTATATGAGGACTATTTCCAGGGAAACAAAACAAAATCAATAAAAACAACCCCTCCCCATCAATAACCCGAGAGAATGTATCACCCAAAGACATTCACCAAAGGAAATCCTGAAGGATGTACTTCAGCAGAATAAAAAATGAAAAGCCTGTGATATGAGAAGGAATGCTGAGCCAACGTGTTGATCTGTATGAGGATCTATCTCAGCTAACACTGACCGGGGAACAACATACCACAGCCACCAGATTTTGGAGGGAAATAGACAATAATTAATACTGTGCTTGTCCTGGAATTATAATTGTCCACGGTTCTTGATTATTTAGGAACAAGGTAAAGATATTATCTTCAGACTTTATGTTAAGTCAGTATGCTAAACTACTTAGTTTAATCCCTGAAGTAATAAACATAGTTCATATACTTTCTCTACAGTTAGAGGGACATGAAATTAGAAAAAGGGGAAAAAAATCAGTTCAAGAGAAGGCAAAACTGGAAAGCAAAAAAAGTAACAGTCCCAGGATCTGGAGCATTTAAAACAGTGCCTGGTATATTATCATTATGTTATAAACTTTTGGATAATATAACAACGTATTATTACAACTGTCATTTCTCTTTTGAGAAATCTCTCTGTAGCATTCATGACAAGGACCCTTATCAGGCAAGTTCGACTGGTCTGATAATTCCTTGATAGGAACAAGTTGATAATGCTAATTAAAAGACAGGCAGTAATCTGGAGGAAACAATCTGGCCTTTGTTTCCTCCTCCGTAAAATGAGGGAGTTGAAGGGGTTTGTAGGAGAAGTTCGAATTGGAAAGTTCTGTATTTCTAAATCCTCATTAACCAAATGAAAGAGGAAACGTGCTGACTCAGGCCACAAAAAAACCCAGTACAGAAAGGGTTTGTCTGCGTGCACGGCCATCTCCCCGCAGGCACTCGCAAGCTCTCTTCCCGCCCAGCAGGAAGCGGTGGCTCTGCGCACTCCTAGCAGAGCCAGAGAAGCTTGGAGGCCATTGGGCCGGGACTAGGCGAAGCCCGCACTCCGAAGAGACTTGTCAGAGGCACTTTTCCTAGGCAGGACGGAAGGAGTTCCGGAGGCTCGCGGAGCAGCTGGCAGGCTCAGAGCTCGGCACCGCAGCACTAGAGCTGGGCTGCCAGGCAATGGGAGGATGGCAGACGATCCCGCTCTCCTTTCCTCTGATTATACAAAGACTTCTTAAATGCACCTCCCTCCGTGGAACGTTTTAAACGTTGAATGTCTTGAATCCCCCTACCTGCCGTCCCAAGGTGACATGATAATGCCTTCCAGATCCAGGCGTTGCTGAGGGAGCTGGGGAGGGAAGGGGACTGGCTCAGCTTCCAGATATAAACCTGGCCTGTGAGGGCTGCTGAGGAGCACGGCAGCGAGCCTCTTGGGAAGTTCCCTTGAATTTGGGGGTGATGTGATTTCCTTCTGTTCCCAAGTGTGGTTTTATCTAATCTGCCTTGAAACTGCTCTGTTGACTGGCTGTTTTATCACTAAAAAAAATCTGCTGAGCTGAAGTTCCTCCTCTGCAGCTTTTGAAGATGGGGTCTGCCTAGTCTGGAAGCAGTGTCATAAGCAAGAGGCTACGTGTATGAGGGTGCTCACCAGAGCATTGTCTGAAACTGCAGTATCAGTAAAGACCCTTCAGCAGAAAGGTTTTCAGCAGAAAAGTCATGGGCACACCCATATATCATAATACAAGGAACTTGACATGTAGCAAAGCAAGTCACTGAGTGGTAAATAGAGTATGATCCCATTCTGGTAAAGATTTATAGTAATAATAATAATATTGGTATATATAGGGAGAAAAATTGGAGGAACATGCACCAAAATGTTAATAATGATTACTTGGGAATGGGGTAAAGTGGGATGGAATTTGGGAGGCTTCACTGTATGGGTTGTATCCACAATGTTTAAATTTTATGCGAGGGAGGACCACCCCCCTGAAAAAAAAACCCAGAATTATCTTTTGGAGGGTGGGGCCCTTGTAGTACAGGCTTCCCCACCTTGGAGAGTGTTCTGGGAGCCCACCTGTATCAGTGTGCCTGCTGGTGTTGCAAGAGGCTGCTTTTGGCTTTGCTTTTGCCCATTTCATGATGGGTGATTTACGAGTGCACCTGCCCACACAGCGCTGAGTGTTCAGCAGTTTTTGACCAAAAAACAGCATGACCCCTGTGTCCCATTCTCCCTATTCACCTGATCTTGCTGCCCCAAGTGTCTTTTTTTGTTGTTTCTCCGGAAGAAAAAAGTCCTCAAAGAGAAACACTTTGCCTGTGTGGAAACGGTGAAACAAAAAACAACAGAAGCACTAAAAGACATCAAAATCGATGAGTTGAAACACTATTTGAGTAGTGGAAAAAAAAGTCTTGATAGATGTATTGCATCAAATGGAGAGTACTTTGAAGGTGACTGAAGTTTACACAGGTCACAAATAAATGCACAATTTTTAAATAAATAAATTCATTTTCTTTTCGGTCTCCCCTCATATGACTTTGTGTTGCTTTTGGATCAGAAGGAAAGGAAGAGGGGAGGAAGAAAAGAAAGAAAGGCAGTGTTAGAAACACTTCTTCATTCTTTGGCCCCCTGGTCTTGATGTTGTAACCTCTGATTGGCCAAGATGGGGATTTGGTGTTGAGTTGCATTCACGGTCAAATGCTTTTTTCTCAAGACAGGGATACTTTCCATAGCTGCAGACCCTACCCCACAGCACACCACAGTAATTGATTGCTGCCTTTTATTTTCGATGGCTCTGTTCTCATCAGGACATGTGGTGCCTGGGCATTTATATATTACAATATTTGAGATAGTTCACTGTAGTATTTGGCCATTGAATTTGAAATGTATTTATATATCATTTTAGTTAAATTAATAAAAAGTCATATTTTCATGTCTTCAAGTTTAATTTTTTTAAGTACTCAATATGTGAGGGTATCTCTTGCAACAGAAAGAATGGAGAACTTTGAGGTGCTGAGATTAAAATCTGCTGCAGACTACTCATCTAAAAATTAAAGATCCCTATGGCTCTTTAAATTTTAAACATGTCTACACACATACAACTGGAAATTTTGACACCAAATTTTGACATCAAATATTGCCTCAGTTTTCTGGATGTTTCCAGGAATGGCATGTTTTCTTATTTTATTTATTATTATTATTTTTTAATCCTCACCAGGGGATATGTTTATTGATTCTACAGAGAGAGGATGGGAGAGAGGGAGAGAGAGAGAGAAACATTAATGTGAAAAATAAACATTAATCAGTTGCCTCCAATATGTGCCCCGACTGGGGATTGAACCTGCAACCTAGGTATGTGCCCTGACTGGGAAAGTAACCCACAAACTTTTTGGTGTTAGGGACGTGCTCCAACCAACTGAGCCACATGGCCAGGGTTTTCCTTTTATTTTATATCTAGGACCCCAGACTTATAAAACTTGGCATATTTTAATAGGTTGTTTGGTTTTTAATTTATTTCATTAATCCACTCATTTAACAAACATCTATTATTATCATCATTAGTATTAAAAATAACTCACATTTAATAGGTATTTACTACTTGCTCATAGTTAATATCAGCTAACATTTAATTCCCACTTATGACCTGCTTGTTGCTATTTAATTAAATACTTTGCCCTTTTTTTCCTTTTTTTTTTTTTTTTTTTTTTGGCCTGGCATTGAGAAGGATACAAAGATGACCCAGACCCCAAAGGTATATAAATAATCCAAATATGGCCCCGTGCTCAAAAAGAGGGTGAGATAATAGGTTATGTAGTTCCTGGACTAAATAAATGACTTCCCACCAAGGAAACTGAGGAAGCTTCATGAGGGAGTTGGTATTATATCTGAGTCTTTGGGCAAAGATTTTGGTTATCTGGAGAAGGAAGAGGGACATTTCTGATAAAGACACAGGTAGGAATGTGCAGCGCATGTGCAAAATCCTGGATGTACTGGGGCTGAAGCATGTGGTACGTGGAGGGAAGACCTGAAAGAAGGCAAGAATGTTCCAGTTATAAGGGCTAGTGAGTCATTCATCCCAACACCCTCATTATATGGATGAAGGCACTAAGGCCCACAAAGGTGGAGATATAATTAGACCTCAAGCTCTCCTGGCTGCCACTCTTGAGCTTCCAGTTAGGCTGGGACAGAGCAAGGAGGGCCTAGAAGGCTAGGCTAGAGCTGGGTGCTCGCCTCAAAGCACAATGGAGCCCCTGAAATTTTTGAGCAGGACGTGAGTAGCAAAGGTGAGGTGGGGCTGAGGCAGTTTGAAGGTTTCTAGGCTAAGTGGCTTGGGAACTGGAAGTTATATTTTGGTGACACTAATTTCATATCACATAGTGTCTGTTAACACCAAATCAAATCTACAAAAATAATGATTAGCTCAATTAACAAGTTGTTCTCAACTATTTCATTGAATATAACCTCTTAAAAAGTCATATCTTTAGACACAGACTCTAGTTCAAAAGTACGTTAAAGAAGGTTGGAGAAAGCGGGCACATTCTGTAAAGGGCATCAGGTGCTCAGTGTGACACTCAGTCTCTGTTTCTGAGCTTCAGGAGATGAAGACTCAGTTCACACCCCCATATACCTTTTATTCTCTTTACACTTGACAAAGAGATTAAATACTGATTCCTTTTTTTTTTTTTTAGTTCTTTCTTAGGAACTTATTTTAGCTACATTTATTTTTAGTTTTACTTTCCTCAAACGTAGTATCTCCCAGCACCACGTATAACAGGAATCAACAAAAAAAGGTTACCTTTGACCACACGCACACAAAGCCTCCTAATGAGCGGTATGCAGCTCATTCCTCTCACCTGCAGAATTGCAGGCCATAGCTGCACCTCACAATCACCTAAACTCCCGACAGGAGGCGAAGAGCTGAGAGCATGGTTCCAATCCTGGCTCTGCCACTTAGGAGTGGTAAGAGGGCGTGCCATACATTTCTGAAGCTGATTCTCATCTGTAAAATAGAGCCAGCTAATGATAAATCTTCCCGGGTTTGTGCTGGTTGTTAGGATTGCTGGACAACGGGCCCAGGGAGCTGATCGGAGTGCCAGGTGAGCGCCGTGTTCAGTGCTCATTTATGACTCGTACCTCAGGACTGACAGACGGGACAGCTCCGGAACAGCCGCATTTTTGAGAGTTGTCCACCTCCCAAGAAACGAGTGCCCTTATTTTAGATGAGTTGTAGAACTAAAGGTGTAACAAAGCCACTGCACAGTGTATTTCTCAAGAGTCAATTGCTTTGAGAGGTTACTAAGAGCCTTTAAGGAAGATGTGTATTTCCACATCCCTGATTTATGGAAAACTATCCGCCCCAAACCAAAACAGACCCTCTCTCCCCTAGACCGGCCTGCCTCCCAGCTGTTCACAGCTCCACTCGCTGCGCGGGAGCCAGGGGAAAGCAAACAGCTCGGCCAGGCAGGCACCCCGCCCGCCGTTTTATTTTCCTAAATCACTCCTTTAGCTAATATTTCAGCGACAGACACGCGACGCATCTGGCTCCAACCAAATATTTTCAGTCACTCGGATCCCAAAGTAAATATTTGCCAATTTGATGGCAGTAACGTAGGTAGCGTGAATCGGGGACCCATTTATCAAATTTCAGTCGGGGGGGGGGGGCACGCGGGCTCCAGGGTCTCGGCCCCGCCCAGGTCCCGTGAGACCCCCGCCCCGCCCCGCCCGCTCCGGCCTGCGCCTGCGCGGCCTGCCGCTGCCCTTGCGTCTGGTTTCCCAGGGTCTGGGGTCTGAGCTTATCCGAGCCCAGGGAGGCGAAGCCAGGCCGCGCGCGGGTGGGTTTGCCGAGTTGCTCCCTGTCAAGAGGCCTTTTCTTAGGCTCTGCGACTTGCCTAAGGGTTTCGGCCGGACGAGGGTTAGGAAGTCTCCCGGAGGACTCGTGGTGACAGGCGTGTTTTGAGGTGGAAGGACCAGGGAGATGCTCCCTAAAGCCTGTCCTATTACATAAATTGCCACCTTAAATTCTTGACATTGGCCCAAGGTTTTGAGCCACAATGAATTGATAGGGCCTTGGGCTTTGTGTCAAGGTGAGAAAGAATGTACAGCCTTTCTCTTCAAGAGGCACATTTTATGTAGGAAGAATAATAAAGGGGGACGAGGACTAGGAAAATCGGGGGCAAGGTGAGCATGTACTAGAAGCAAAAGTCCTGTCTCATTCTGTGGCAGGGTTTCTTCACTTTTTTGGTATCCTTTGGAGATTCTGTGAAAACTAAGGACCATTTATTTCCCTGGGGAAAGATTTGTGAGCACAGTATTTTGTCCATAATCTGAGGAGATTTGTGGATCCCTGGAACCCATATTCAGACTCCCTTGGGGGAGCTGCGGCTCCCAGCTTAGGAATTTAGGTACAGGGCACCCTGGTGCAGGACTAATGCGATCAAATGTGGTGCTTGCCCTGTGCACAAAGTGTAGGGGGGCATCCAAAAGTTCAGAAGTCAAGGTAAGTAATGTGCTAATGCAATATTCTAATCAATCAAACCTGGAAACTACTGCTGTGGTTTGTCATCTCTTGTTGTAAACAAAACTTTATTCTAACCAGGGTCAGGGTGCAGATGACATGGGTGAGGGAGGGTTGCTCAACTGCAGGGTCAGATTCTGTCTTTATTTTAAATGTAGATGTTTTATCACGATTTTTAAAATTTGTAAAATAGTGCATTAAGATATTATGTTTTGAATACTGAGTTTTTGTGCTTCCCCTGCCCTTTAATTTTGCGCTGAACACTAACACCCTCTTTGCCTTACCCTTGCCCAAGCTTGTGTCCAGGATGCTGTTCAGCTAAAAACCAAATGGAAGTGATCACTTGCTGTGTGCTAGGCCCTAAGCAGCCCCCCACCCCTATTTCAAGACAGCCATGGTAGCGGGAAAAACTCTGGCTGGTCAAGAGCATGGAAGTCTAGCTTCTGTCATGCCTTGTTGGATGACCTCTGCAAGGTTATTTAACTTTTCCGAGCCTCTTCATCCCTGCAGAATGAGAGGGTGAGACTGGATACTTTCTAGTGCCGCCAATCTATGCTTCTGTGACTTTGAAAGATGCTACTAAGCCAAATTGTCCTTCACAGAACAGAGCCCTCAGTGAACACCCAGTTCCATACCCCCAGCTGTCTAAAGATTTCCTGGAATTGCTTCCTTAATGGAGAGGCTTTGTATACAGTCATCCCTCGGTATATCCCGGTTCACTTATTGCAGCTTCACTGTATCATGTTTTTTTTTTTTAAATATATCTAATTCTGTATTGTGGAGTTTTTGCTATGTTGCCGGATTTTGTGGTATATAGATATTTATATAATATTTATGATTTTAATTATTTTTGCCTAAATTTTTTAAACAATATTAAAAATATAAAAATGTTAATTCAAGCATATTAAAAGAATATTAAATTGAAATAAAATACAGTATGTATTTCATCAGTGGACAAATACTGTACTGTGCACAATAGAAATGCAGTACACCACTACCGCTTGTGCAAGTTTGTCAGCGTGAGATTGTACACGGCACACTATTGGCTGATGGAATGGAAGACGACCAACCACAGCACTGTGTTCTGTATCCTGGGCGCTGACTGGGTCAGTGACCGTAGCATCGGTCTGTTTGCTCTCCCGCACTGTGCCCATAGGTTCAGCATCTCTCCTTGTCCACTTCACATCGACGTCGGATTGCTGCGCACAGTGTTGCTCTGCGGTGTTGTGTTTTTGTGAAATTTTCGTAAAAGTTTGAATTTATTTCAAGCCCTATGATGCCACCCAAATGTTCTGCGCCTTCTGAGGCTTCTGGCAGTGAACACAAGCACCAGAGGAATATGCTTACCATTAAAGAAAAGGTGGAACTTCTCGACATGTTAAAGGCAGGCAAAAGGTACGCGGCTGTAGGCCGCCATTATGGGATCAACGAATCTACTGTTCGCTACATAAAGAAAGATGAGATAAATATTAGGTCTACAGCAACAGTGACTTTTAACAAGACTGCAAAGAGGGTGGTCACTTCCCGCAATAAGGCCATTGTGAGGATGGAGTCTGCACTGGCCCTGTGGATAAATGACTGCAGGAAGAAGAATATCTCACTGAATACCAACACCATCCGGATGAAGGCCAAGAAACTTTATGGTAGTTTTGCGGAAAGCACGGTTGTTCACCATGGTGACGAGGACGACAATGCAGAAGCAGGACCATGGAGTGCTTCTCCCACCAGACCAACCCCATTCAGTGCCAGCAAGGGCTGGTTTGACAAATTTCAGAGATGCTTTGGACTCAAGAACGTTTCTCTGCATGGAGAAGCTGCCTCTGCGGATAAAAAGCAGTACCAGCAACTCCCCATAACTATGTTCATCACTCGGAGGAAGAGATCAGTTACGCCTCCGCCTTTCATGGAAACAGAAGTTATGGCCCAGGGCAAAAATACTGCGCCACCTGATGAAGCGCCTGATGAAGTTGTGCCTTCAGAAGAGCTGTAATGCTCTTCTTGGCTGTGCAGTACATTCATCTCATCGTCATCACCTTCATCACCATCAGTACTGCACAGCTACATAATTCATGATCTTCATCATTCCAGTTGTGGTATACTTCACTGGTGAGTACCCATATACAACTTTGTATGTTGTTAAAATTACGTAGGTTTGAGAGTGTAGAAAGTGTTTAAGAGCATATGAAGTGTTTATAAGAGAGTGGGAAAGGTTTATAGGAGTGTGGGAAGGGTTTATAAAGCCTTCATATATATATACATAATAAAATAAATATAATGCTGCTACTTCGAGGATTTTCACCTATCGCAGGTGTCTCTGGAATGTAACTCCCATGATAGGTGAGGGATCACTGTACTACTGCTTTTCTTTTGTCTTAGAGTGAGGGCCCCAACCATCAAGTATCTCCTGAACTTGAGCAGTGATTGCTCCAATCAAAGATTTTGATAGGGGATAAGAGTAAAATGCACAGAGACAACTTTGTTTTAAGGATAATGAGGCTCAGATAGGTGATGAGAGTTGGCCAAAGCAGCACAGCATCAGATTCAGAACTAAAACCCCAGTCTCTGACCGCCATCCAGTTTTCTTTCCACCTCACCATGATGAGACATGATGCTTGCCTTCCTATTTTCTTCCAGAGAATTTCCCCAAAGCACTTCGCATTCTCTGTCATGATGGTCTCCCCAGCTCCTGTGTTTTGCTAGTTTCCTCATTACGATGCTGCCTGCAAACAACTCTGAAGTTTACCTAGTTGTGAGGGATTGGGAGCCAGAATTCTTGATCAGTCTTATCTTCAAAACCTTCTCTTTCCCAGCCTCATCTTGGAATATTACATTTCTATGGGGATTTATTTTTAAGTTGTGTGGACTTTGAGAAGGGTATCTCTGCCAAGAAGAATTTCTCATGGTTAACTGGGCACAGATTTGGAACTGGGAATCATGCAGCTGTTGCCAACAGAAGCCTCTCACACACTCTGCATTTCAGGGAAAAGCCACAGAGCTTCCAGACTCCTGCACTGTGCTCCTGCTGACTGAGTCAACCCTTAAGAGTGAGGTCCTGGTACCACCTATCGACCAATAGGCTGACACCTGCCCCATCCAATGTGGGTAGCTATATCCTCATTTGCAGCTGTGTGGACCAGTCAGAGCAACTCCATAACATCCAATCAGAGCAGGTGAAGCCAATCAGGACAGTGATATTTTGATTAATCAGATGTGCAAATTTGGATCCCTTATTTGCACAAAAATGGACCAACCTGGAACCAGGGCAGGGATTTCTGCATAAAATGCAGCCTCCCCTTTGTCGTGAGGGAGTATACTTTTGGCTTCTACCAGAGCCTGAGTTTCCCTAGTTTGCAAACCGTTCTCTTGAATAAAGTTTCTCCTCTTTCCACACCACTGATTTGGGGCTTTTGTTGACATTAGATAGGTGTCAGTGAACTCTTGTCAGCAACAGCAACAAGGTATATAATCTTAGAAAGCTCATTTCCCCCTTGTTTCTTTTGAAAGATATTTTTACACATGGAGAGAATAAATGATGCATAACAACTCTCTGAGGTAGGTACTGTTATTATTATTGTTTTACTGATGAAGAAACTGAGGAACAAAAAGGCTAAGTAAGTTGCCCCAGGTCTCCCAGCTAAAAGTTAGAACCAGGATTCAAATCTGGGCATTTTGACCCCAGGATCCGAGGTTTTAACCTGCACACTGGCCTCTTCTGTAGGCTGTTTGCCTTGGCTTCAACCATTCCAGTGATGGGAGGCCGTCTCAGGAGACCCTTCTTCTGTTGGTAGGCAGCTTTATCGGTTAGAATGCTTCCTTTCATTTGTTGGTACAAGCCATAGACAGTTGTCCAAAAATGGTTTCTTATTATTTAAATAAAAAGAAAAGGAGAGTGAAGAACACAAAAATAAAATCCATCAATCTACCCTGCTCCATCAAACATTCCTGACCTACTTCCAGTTCTGTGGGTTTCTTGGAAAGACACAAAGTTCCCTCTTCCAGTTTTGTCTTTTGAAAGTAAAATCACCACCCTATGTGTTTATTTCTTTTTTTTTTAATTTTTAATCAGTATTTTTTAATTGTTGATATTGTACAGTTTTCTATCTTTTACCCCGCCCCAGCCCACCACCCCAGCCCTCCCCACCTTCCTCCCATTTCCACCCCGCCATAGTTTTTGTCCATGAGTCCTTTATGCTTGTTGCTCTTGTGTTTATTTCTTGTTTCAGGAAAGATTTAAGGTGGCCCAAATGGATTATAAAATTGATGAAGTAGCATAAATTGAAAGTATGTGGCCATGATCCAACAATTTTACTTTTAGGTATTCGTCCTACAGAAATAACGCATCCTGCCATGTATAATGTGAATCCATGTTTTTGACCCAAAGTTTCAGAAAAAAAATCTTTTTAATTTTTAATTCAATTATTTATTTATTTGTTTATTTATATTTAGAAACAAAACCGATCATCATATTCCAGGGTATTATTCTGCACACGGATGTAGCTATTACTTTCTAGAGCTACACTTTTAATGCATGAGCCTAAATAAAATAGTTAAAAAAATTCATATACATACGGAATTAGTCTTACCTTATTTTTCCCACAACAATTTGGACAAGAAAGTATGCATTATACACGGCAAAATATGAGGATAAATGTTCAAAGGTTTTTATTGTATTATTTTTGTAATTGTATAAAAAAATGTGGGCAATTTAAATGTACATCAATAAGGAAATGGCTAAATAAATAATAAATAATACAGAAACTTTACTTTGAAATACTCTACAACTGTTAAAAGGTAGCTTTTAATGCAGTAACATGGAAAAGGTGTCAGTAACAGTGTAGAATTTAAAAAGTGATTTTTGTAACTATATTTGTAAAAAGAATACTTTTATATGGTGTGCATTGAAAAAGGTTTGGAAGCATATACTCCACATTATTAAGAGTGGCTACCCGCTGCCCAGGGTGGAAGTGACGATAGAAAAGGGTGAGAGAACTTCCAGAAAGTCAAGATCACCCCATTACATTTTAGGCTCAAATGCATGGATTTCTTGAGCACCATGGCTTAGCTCCTACACCTCCTGAATGTTCAACTACTGTTTGTTGAATTGATTGGGAAGCTGGATCATATTTTCAACATGCATTGGTAACTTAAAGTTTATCACTGGTACCATAAAGAGTCATGTTTAAAAAATACTCTTCCAAACCAGCCTCCCTTCTAAAAAGTATCAATGTTGCTTCCCAGCTATTTAGACTACTTTTAACTATTTTCAATGCATAGTATTAAGATAAAGTCCATACATATTCTGGAGAAAATCATTATTAACATTTTAAAAATTGGTGTTCAATGACCTATTATGGCACTTCCATTGTCATTCCAAATGGAGATACAACAATCTAAAAAAAACCACTTAAAAAAAATTTCAAAACTTCATTGAAGACCCTTCCAGCCAAGATGGAGGCGTAGGTGGACACACTGTGCTTCCTCACACAACCAAAATTAAGGACAACAAAGATTTAGAAACAAGAAAACAACCAACCAGAACTGATAGAAAATTGAACTGTATGGAAGTCCAACAACCATTCATCCAGACCGGTAAGAGGGGCGGAGTATTGGAAGGAAAATGTGGAGGTTGGTTGACCCAGGTGCGCAGGCAGCAGCAACTGGCAGATCCCAGGCATACAGGTGGCAGCTAGCAGACCCCAGAGACACAGGTGGTGGCTAGTGGACCCTGGGCATGGGGTGGCAATGGTGCAGACCCCGTGAGGCAGCGCAAGGCAGCTGGCTGGCCAGGTGGTCCCACATTCGGGTGCAGATAATCCAGGTGAAGGGGAAGCGGTGGAAGAGACTGGAATCCGAGAGAGTAGAGCAAGTGCCATTGTTCCCTCTCAGACCCGCCCCCACATACAGTGTCACAACCCAGCAGCTGGGCTGCCCCGCCCTGCGGAACACCTAAGGCTCCATCCCTTACTATGTAACAGCCACAACTAGACCAAAAAACAAACAAACAAACAAACAAAAAACAAAAAATGGCTCAAACGGGAGGACAGATCAAAGCCCCAGAGCCAATTCATCTAAGCAATGAAGAGATAGCCAGCCTATCAGATGCACAGTTCAAAGCCCTGGTGATCAGGATGCTCACAGAATTGGTTGATTTTGCTCACAAATTAGATGAATAAATGAAGGCTACAATAAGTGAAATGAAGGAAGATGCATGGGGAACCAATAGAGATGGGAGGAAAACTGGGACTCAAATCAATGGAGCGGACCAGAAGGAAGAAACAAACAACCAAACAGAAAACAAGGAAGAAACAAGAATTCAAAAAAATGAGGAGAGGCTTAGGAACCTCCGGGACATCTTTAAACGTCCCAACATCCAAATTATAGGGGTCCCAGAAGGGGAAGAAGAAGAGCAACAAGTGGAAAACTTATCTGAACAAATAGTAAAGGAGAACTTCCCCAATCTGGCAAAGGAAATAGACTTTCAGGAAGTCCAGGAAGCTCAGAGAGTCCCAAAGAAGGTGGACCCAAGGAGGAACACACCAAGGCACATCAGAATTACATTAGCCAAGATTCAAATGAAGAAGAGAATTCTAGAAGCAGCAAGGGATAAGGGGACAGTCACCTACAAAGGAGATCCCATCAGACTGTCAGTTGATTTATTAAATGAGACCTTCCAGGCAAGAAGGGGCTGGAGAGAAGTATTTGAAGTCTTGAAAGGCAGGGACCTACATCCAAAATTGCTCTATCCAGAGAAGCTGTCATTTAGAATGGAAGGGCAGAGAAAGTGCTTCTCAGATAAGGTCAAGTTGAAGGAGTTCATCATCACCAAGCCCTTATTCTATGAAGTGTTAAAGGGACTTATCTAAGAAAAAGAAGATAAAAATATGACAGTAACAAGACAGCAAACTTACAGATATTAACAAACCACACCTAAAACAAAAGCAAATTAAGCAAACAACTAAAACAGGAACAGAACCACAGAAATGGAAATCACATGGAGGGTTAGCAACAGGGGAGTAGGAGGAGGAGAGAGGGGGAAAAGGTACAGAGAATAAGTAGCATAGATGGTGGGTAGAAAATAGACAGGGGAGGACAAGAATAGTGTGGGAAATGTAGAAGCTAAAGAACTTATGACACATGGACATGAAGTAAAGGGGGGGAATGTGGGTGGGAGGGGGTGTGCAGGGTGGAGGGGAATGATGGGGGAGAAATGGGACAACTGTAATAGCATAATCAATAAAGTACATTAAAAAATTTAAAAAAACTTCATTGAAGAAACTGGAAAATAAAAGTGTAAAGAAGGAAACAAAAAACCTGTAATTTCATACTGTAAAGAACCTTTATGTGTCCTTTTCCCCTATCTTTTCTTTCTATATGCAGCACTTTTTTAGTAGATTTTAAGTTGTGATGAATATACATAACATAAAATTTACCATTGTAACTATTTTTAACTTCTAAAAAGTGAGGTAAAATGTGTGTAACATTATATTAGTTTCAAGTGTACAACACCAAGATTCAATCCTTGTATACACTACAAAGGGATCCCAATATGTCTGGTTACCATCTGGTACCATACAGTTGACCCCCTTCACTCTTGTCGTTCAGCCTCCAGCCCCCTTACAATTTGATAAACTCCGATCTGTTCTCTGTATCTATGAGTTTTGTTTTGTTTATTCTTTTGTTTTTTAAATTCCACATATAAGTAAAATTATATTAGATTTGTCTTTCTCTGACTTATTTCACTTAGCATAATACTCTTACAGTTCATCCATGTTGCAAATGGCAATATTTCCTTCTTTTTTGTGGCTGAGTAGTATTCCATTCTGTGTGTGTATGTGTGTACAAAGTCTGTCCAGAAAGCATCCAGCCATTGTTAATATAACAAGAACAGTTTGTGTAACATCGGTGCAACCTGGCAGTCAAGGAGAGCGGACTGGAATGCACATGCATGAACAATGACAACTTTACTGCACTAGTCAGTGGGGGTGGTAGATGCCATCGAGTGAGTATATGTACTGAGTGGCTATTGCATTCACAATGACTGAGCAAGTAGAGCAATGAATCAGCATCAAATTTTGTGTTAAGCTTGAACATTCCTCTGTGGAAACTATTCAGATGATTCAGAGGGCTTTTGGGGACGATGCAATGAATGCAATGCGAATAAAAGTGTGGCACGAATGCTTCAAAGATGGTTGAGAATCTGTTGAAAGTGATCCACATACCAGAAGGCCTGAAACAAGCAGAACACCTGAGAATGTTGAGTGTATACAGGCTGCAATCAACAAAGACTGGCCACTGACAGTGAGAGAACTAGAAGCTGATCTGGGGGTTCCAAAAACTACTGTGTTTGAGATTTTGACACAGGATCTTGGCATGAAATGTGTCCTGGCAAAATTCGTTCCACGGCTTCTGTAACCAGAGCAGAAGGAATATTGTGCTGCAGTTGCTAATGACTTGATTCAAACCTCTCCCAATGAACTGGATTTCCTCAAGAAGGTTGTAACTGGAGATGAATCGTGGGCCTACGACTGTGATCTGGAAATGAAGTCCCAATTGTCCCAATAGAAGTCTCCTGGTTCTCCATGACCAAAGAAGGTATGGCAAGATCAAGACCATGTTTTGAACAGTGGAAGAGATGCTGGGAGAACTTTGTGAGGTCCCAAGCCTACTTTACCTACTTTGAAGGGGAGGTGTCATTGTCCTATGTACAACGTTTCTTGTATCTTGTATCTTCAATAAATGTCTCTGTTTTTCATACTACATGGCTGGATACTTTCTGGACAGACCTCAATACAAGTACATATGACCTTCTTTCACCATCCGCTCATGGACATTTAGGTTGTTTTTAGATCTTGGCTATGGTAAATAATGCTGCAGTGAACATAGGTGTGCATATATATATCTTTTGAAATTAGTGTTTTTGTTTTATTCAGGTAAGTACCCACAAGTGGAATAGTTGGATCATATGGTAGTTCTAGCATTAGTTTTTTCAGGAACTACCATATTGTTTTCCACAGCGGCTGCTTCCATTCCCACCAACGAGGTTCCCTTTTCCACATCCTCTCCCACACTTGTTATTTTTTGTCTTTTTGATAATAGCCCTTCTAACGTGTGAAGTGGTATCTCATTGTGGTTTTGATTCATACTTCCCTGATAATTGGTGATGTTGAAAGTTGTTTCATGTACCTGTTGGTCATCGTATATCTTTTTTGGGAAAATGTCTATTTAGATATTCTTCCTATTTGTTAATCAGATTTTTGTTGTTGTTGTTGCTGTTGGGTTGTTTGAGTTCTTCATAGATTTTGGATATTAACTTCTTTTCAGATATATGATTTCCAAGTACTGTCTCCCATTCAGTATGTTGCCTTTTCATTTTGTCAATAGTTTCTTTGGCTGTGCAGAAGCCTTTTAGTTAGATTGTTGCTCTTGTTGCCTTTGCTTTTGGAGTCACTTTTAAAAATTCAACACCAAGACTGATGTTAAAGGACTTACTGCACATGTTTTCTTCTAGGAGTTTTATAGTTTCAGGTCTTACATTCAAGCCTTAAATTCATTTTGTGTTAATTTTTGTGTATGTGTATGGTATAAGATAGTGATCTAATTTCATTCTTTTGCATGTGGCTGTCCAGTTTTCCCAACACCATTTATTTATTTTAATTTTTATTGTATTTATTGGGGTGACATTTGTTAATAAAATCATATAGATTGAAGGCATATAATTCCATAACACATCATCTGTGTATTGTGTTGGGTGTTCACCACCCCAAGTCAAGTCTCCTTCCGACACCATTTATTGAAGAGACTTTCCCCCTCATTATGTATTCTTGGCTCCTTTGTCATAAATTAAGTGACCATATATGTGTGTGGATTGATTTCTGGGCTCTCTATTCTTTTCCGTTATCTATGTGTCTTTTTATGTGAATATCATACTATTTTGATTACTATAGCTTTAATATAGTTTGAAATCAGGGAGTGTAATGCCTTTGTTTTTCTTTCTCAAGATTGCTTTGGCTGCTTGGGTCTCTCTGTTGTGGTCCCATACACATTTTAGAATTGTTTGTTCCATTTCTGTGAAAAATGCCATTGGAATTTTGATAGGGATTGCATTGAAACTGTAGATTGTTTTGGATAGTATGGATATTTTTAAAATGTTAATTCTTTTTTTAAACTAATTTCTTCAGTTACAATTGAGATACAATATTATATTAGTTTCAGGTATATAACATAGTGATTAGACACTTATGTAACTTATGAAGTGATCACTCCAATCAATGTTAATTCTTTTTAATTAACCCTTCAAGGTGAATTGTAATGATTATATTGATCACATAAGAAAATCTGATACTGTTTATTAATGAGACAGGAATACGTTGTAACCATGCACTTGCAAGGCCAAAGCAGAGACTATTTATTATCAGACACTAGGAGACGATTGTGAGACCATCTTTAGTCACTCATTTAGGAAAAAACAGGACCAGAAGCCCAGGAAACAGCTGGCTATGTATTTTGGTCCAATATGTTAGGGATATTTTAACACTCCATCATTTTGGCTAGTAAAATGTCATTTCCCTAATCCCTTTTTCATTTTACTACCTTTGCTCATCTCCTTTACTGATTTTTTTAAAAAAGTAATGATACCGTGAAGATGTGCAACTGTCCGAGGGGAAACTAGAAAAGGCAAGCAGGGCTTAAACTTTAGTTAATACATTAGTATAGTTCTTAGTGGTTGTAGTTGTTCTGGGTCACATTTTCTGGATATTATTTAAACACTTATTGCATAGATTCGAGCCACACATTTCCTCTTTGGCCGCAACTAATAAATTAACTGGCAGTGGGATCAAGTCCTCGTCCATGGTGGCAGCTGGGCCCTTCCTTGGAGCTTCTCTACAATCCCTTCATTTACTGCTAATTGACTTCCTAATTCCCCACAGCAGCTGCTGTCAACCTTTTATACTTTTCCTCCATCCTCTTAATCTTCTCCCTGCGCTCCACACGCTGAGTGGCAGGTGATCATGCGTCTGTCCGTGGCCAGCTCTCTTCCCACTGCCCTTCTGTCCTCTGCCACCCTCCCCTGGGCTCCCTGGGGCCGCCATCCTCAGGAACCCCTTAGGGCCTGGCTCCGTCATTTACTCCCTTTCTCTCAACTTCAATCTCTCCTCTTCTTTTCCCCTCACCCATGAACATGCTCAAATCCCCCTCAACCTATAGAAGCCTGACTATATTTCCCTTGAAGATAATTTCTTTCTTCAAGGGATTGAAGTTTTTCAATCTCTGGCAAGTTTTTAACTTTTTTCCTTATAACTCTGTAATATTGTGGTAGAAAAATTGGGAAGTACAAATAATCCAGCATGTTTCAAACACCCATAATCACACTTTGAGAGGTAACCAGCAATGTTAACATTCTCGTCTATCTCCTTCCATCTTATTTCCAATCACATATAAGATTAATTCTAAGTTGAGAATATTCTGTTTTGTAACCTGACACTTGGTGTGTCAGTGGTAAGTGTTCTTTTACAACATGGTTTTTAATCATTGCATTAAAGTTTTCAATGTACGAATGCATTGTAATGTTTTTAGCCATTTTAAGCCATAATCATAAGGTTAGTTCTAATTATTTGCTATAGTTAACATTACAATACAGTTTTTGTTAATAAATCTTTGTACATATTCCTCATTATTTCTTTAGTACAAATTACTGATCAGAACTTCCTGAGTGCATATTTTAAATATTTGGATACATGTTTTATTGCAACATAGAATCATTTTGGAAGAGTAGCCTACTGTTATCACTTCATTAAATTCCAGGCAACCCTGGCCCTTCCACTGTCTGAAGCCGCTCTGTCAAGAGGTCAAGGTCAACATCAATGACTAATCACATGTCTCTGAGGCCTTTTCCTGCTCAATCCCTTTGCAGCTACAGCCACTTTGTCTGCTTGCTTTAAAAATACCTTTTCCTTCTGTTTACCTGGTTCCTTCTACCTTTCTGGTAACACATTTTCAGGCTCTTGCTGGTTTCTTGTCTTCTGCTTGACCTTTTCTACTCTGACTCTAGATTTTCAGCCATTGAATTAATGCCAGTGCCACATAGATCGCAGCATAAATCTGACCTAGTTTGGGGTCCGCTGGCCTCTCCAGCCTCACATCTCACCTCATGGCTCTGACAGCTGCCCTTCTCCCCATCTCTGTACTTTGGGCTTCAGTCATTCTGAACTACTTGTGTTTCCAATGCCTTCGGTTATGCAGTGCTCTGTGCTTGGCAGTTCCTTCTCCTCTTCTTGCCTTGATAAAGCTTTACTTAGCCTTCAAGATTCACCTCTTTTGGGAAGCTCTATGACAACCCTCTACTCCCACTTCTTTGCCTCTTTGCCCCTTGGCCTGGCTGAGTACAGTGACTCTCCTCTGTGCTCTCACGTTCATGCTTCTCGCCTTGTGCTGCATTGCAGTTGTTTGTCTCCTTCTCTAGGCCGTGAGCTCCGGGAGGGCAGTAATTGTGACTTTGAGGGTTATGTTCCCAGAGTGTAGCGTGGAACTTGTCATCTAGCAGAGACTTGTAGTGCACGTCTTTCATCTCTTGGTCAAATCATATTCTGATTTGTCCTCTGCCTTACTCTTGAGTCACAGGTTTGGGTGGGATCGACTTACACCCACCCTAATCCTGCAGGGGTACGTCCTTACTGGCCATGTTACCCAATTACAACAAATGACAAGAAAACTTTTTTTTTTTTTTTGAAGAAAAGCATTCTTGCTGTTCTGTGACAGCTATAAGAAGAGACATATTTCTCTTTCCCTATGTGATGCAACATAGAGATTTAAGGTAGAATTGTTCATCCATTTTTGCTAGCACACAGGGGTGCCTGCCAGGAACTGCCTGAGAGCTGTGTGGAAGATGCAGTTAGTGTCCTGGAAGACAGAGCAGAGACACTGAGCAAATCAGCGTATGCCTGTGTGCATGTATTATTATGTGATTAACAACCATGTGTGTTATGTTTCTTATGCGCCAGTGCTTGCTATGTGCTTTATAAATATTAACTCATTTAATCATTATATCATTCCTATGAAGTAGATACTTTATCATCCCTATTTTGTAGAAGAGCAAAGCAATCCATAGAAAAGGCTAAATAACTTGCCAGAGGTCACACTGCTCACATGTGGGGATTTGAAGCTGGGCTTAGTCATTGATCTTATACTGTCTGTCATTGTACAGTGGCACAAAAAGGGCTTAAAGAGCAGGGCTTTCTCTGAAGTCACACATCGACTCAGTGTGCTACCCTTTCCCTCCGTGTTCGGGATCTGGGAGACCACAGGTCCTGCGCCTGGATGCAGAGTGCAGGAGTCACGGGCAGGCCTTAAACTTTCTAGCCCATGGCTAATTAACAGGAGCCTGTGATCTCCGAGAGAGGTTTTTTTTTTTTTTACACCTGAAAGTCAGATTTATAAGTTCCCCCTGCTCAGGAAAATCTAGGCAGAAGTCTGCCTTTCTGTGTGGTTGATTGGGTCATGGGGCATGATGAGGGTTGAAAGAGGCCCTTAAGAATGACCCCCTCTGACCCTGTAAGTTGCTGATGGGAAAACTGAGGCCCACTGAGGAACTGCAGCTTGCTTGGGATCAAAGATTGAATCGGGTGCACCAGGACTGGTGCCTTTTCCAGGATGCCTTGGTGTAGTATTTTGCTGTACTGGTGGTTTGTAGCCCTTTCCCTTTGAGGAGACTTTCTAAAACTCAGTATGTCCCAGGCCAGACTGAGAGAATATAGTGACAAAGTTTCGGTCCTGCATCACTGGGACCAGGAAGGGGCGCAGCTCAGCTCAGATGTAGCTGTAAGCAGGGCGGAGCCCCATTGGTTGACCCTCCTACCTAGCATCATCCTGAGCGACACCTCCCAGGAAACTTGGAGAGCGTGATGTGGGTGCTATGGTCACTTTTCAGCCTTCATCTTCCTTGACATTGCAGAAATATTGAGTTGCCCAAAAAGTTCATTCGGTTTCCCCATAAGCTAGCTCTAGTAGCACTTAGTTGTCTAACTTCATTCGAAACAATTTTGTTAGATTGCACTGAGACAGCTGGCATATCAGTGTGCATTTAAAAAAAGTTATCAGCCCTGGCTGGTATAGCTCAGTGGATGGAGCTGAGGCTGTGAACCAAAGGGTCGCCAGTTCGATTCCCACTCAGGGCACATGCCTGGGTTGCAGGCCAGGTCCCCATTGGGGGGCCATGTGAGAGGCAACCACATCTTGATGTTTCTCTCCCTCTTTCTCCCTCCCTTCCACTCCCTCTAAATGAATAAATAAAATCTTTAAAAAAGTTATCAAATTGGTGAATTTTTGTGTAGCCATTTTAATATTGAAGATGGAAGAGAATATGCAACATTTTTGGCATATTGTGCTTTATTGTTTCAAGAAAGGTGAAAATGCAACTGAAACCCCCCAAAAAGATTTGGGCAGTGTACGGAGAAGGTGCTGTGACTGATTGTACATGTCAAAAGTGGTTTGAGACTTCTGACCAAGATGGAGGCATAGGTGGACACACTGTGCCTCCTCTCACAACCAAAATTAAGGACAACAAATATTTAGAAAACAACCAGAACTTACAGAAAATTGAACTGTATGGAATTCCAACAACCATTCATCCAGACTGGTAAGAGGGGCAGAGTCGAGGCAGGAAAAAAATGGAGGTAGGAAAAAAATGGAGGTTCAGACCCCGGCATGCAGGCAGCAGTGGCTGGCAGTTCCCAGGCATGCAGGCAGTGGCTAGCAGACCCTGGGCACGGGGTGGCAACTGCGCAGACCCAGTGAGGCCGCACAAGGTCGCTGGCTGACCAGGCAGTCCCACATTCGCGCATAGGTAATCCAGGTGAAGGGGAAGTGGCGGAAGGGACTGGAATCCAAGAGAGCGTGGAGCAGGCATCATTGTTCCCTCTCGGACCCCGCCACCACATACAGCGTCACAACTCAGCAACTGGGCTGCCCTGAACTGGGGAACACCTAAGGCTCCACCCCTCACTAAGTAACAGTCATGACCAGACCAAAAACAAAACAACCAACCAACCAAACAAACAAAAAAAAAAACACCAAAAAGGCTCAAACCAGAGAACAAATCAAAGCCCCAGAGCCAATTCCTCTAAGCGACGAAGACATAGCCAACCTAGCAGATGCACAGTTCAAAGCCCTGGTGATCAGGATGCTCACAGAATTGGTTGATTTTGCTCACAAATTAGATGAAAAAATGCAGGCTACAATACGTGAAATTAAGGAAGATGCATGGGGAACCAATAGAGATGGGAGGAAAACTGGGACTCAAATCAATGGAGCGGACCAGAAGGAAGAAACAAACAATCAAACAGAAAACAAGGAAGAAACAAGAATTCAAAAAAATGAGGAGAGGCTTAGGAACCTCCGGGACATCTTTAAACGTCCCAACATCCAAATTATAGGGGTCCCAGAAGGGGAAGAAGAAGAGCAACAAGTGGAAAACTTATTTGAACAAATAATAAAGGAGAACTTCCCCAATTTGGCAAAGGAAATAGACTTCCAGGAAGTCCAGGAAGCTCAGAGAGTCCCAAAGAAGGTGGACCCAAGGAGGAACACACCAAGGCACATCAGAATTACATTAGCCAAGATTCAAATGAAGGAGAGAATTCTAGAAGCAGCAAGGGATAAGGGGACAGTCACCTACAAAGGAGATCCCATCAGACTGTCAGTTGATTTATTAAACGAGACCTTCCAGGCAAGAAGGGGCTGGAAAGAAGTATTCCAAGTCATGAAAGGCAAGGACCTACATCCAAGATTGCTCTATCCAGTGAAGCTGTCATTTAGAATGGAAGGGCAGAGAAAGTGCTTCTCAGATAAGGTCAAGTTGAAGGAGTTCATCATCACCAAGCCCTTATTCTATGAAATGTTAAAGGGACTTATCTAAGAAAAAGAAGATAAAAAATATGACAGTAAAAAGACAATAAACTCACAGCTATTAACAACCACACCTAAAACAAAAGCAAATAGCTAGAACAGGAACAGAACCACAGAAATGGAAATCACATGGAGGGTTAGCAACAGGGGAGTAGGAGGAGGAGAGAGGGGGGGAAAGGTACAGAGAACAAGTAGCATAGACAGTGGGTAGAAAATAGGGAAGGGCAAGAATAGTGTGGAAAATGTAGAAGCTAAAGAACTTATGACACATGGACATGATCTAAAGGGGGGGAATGTGAGTGGGAGGGGGTGTGCAGAGTGGAGGGGAATGATGGAGGAGAAATGGGACAACTATAATAGCATAAGTAAAAAATATATATTAAAAAAAAAAAAAAAGCCCTGGCTGGTGTAGCTCAGTGGACTGAGCGCTGACCTGCAAACCAAAGGGTTGCCGGTTCGATTCCCAGTCAGGGCACATGCCTGGGTGGGAAAAAAAAAAGTGGTTTGTGAAGTTTTGTGCTGGAGATTTCTTGCTGGACAATGCTCCACAGTCAGATAGACCAGATGAAGTTGATAGTGATGAAATTGAGACATTATTTGAGACATTATATTATATAACATAACAGTCAATGTTATACCACCCAGGAGATAGCTGACATACTCAAGATTATCCAAATCAATAAAATTATGGGTGAAAATGAAAAATGTGTCTTATTTTATGGAAAAAAATCTAAGACTTTTTGGCCAACCAGTACTTGATACTGTAACTCATCCTCTTCCAAACTGCTTTCCTCCTTGGCACCATGACCTCCTGGTTTCCTTCCCGTTCCTCTCACTGCTCCCTCTCTGACACCTTTGCGGCTCGTTTGTTCTCAACCTGGTGGCTTGTGTTCATTTCAGACCCTCCCTCTTTCTCCCTTGCTATATTCTTCCTGAGGATAGAGAGATGTCACCTGTCCTCATGGTTTTAATGACTGACATGCTGGTATTTCTCAAATTCATATCTCCTAACCGTTCCCCCGAATGTCCATACCACATATGCACGTGACCAGCTGGGCGGCCCCACTGGGGTGTACACACCACAGCTCCCATTGTCTCTCTCCCTCTTCTGCCCTCATGGTCTCTGTCTCAGTAAAGTTGCCACCACCCACACAGCTCTACGGTCTTCGTTTGTTTTTGTTTTTCATTTGCATTGAATTTATTGCGATGACATTGGTTAATAAAATTATATAGGTTTCAAGTGTACAACACATCATCTGTACACTGTGTTGTGTGCTCACCACCCCAAGTCAAGTCTCTTCCATCACCATTTATCCCCTCTTCACCTTCTTCTACTCCCCCTACCCCTCCTGGAATTACCGTACTGTTGTCTGTGTCTGTGATTTTGGGGTTTGTTGATTTTTTTTTTTTTGCTTAATCCCTTCATCTTTTTCACTGAGCCTCCCAAACCCCCTCCACTTTTACAGCTGTCAGTCTGTTCTCTGTATCTATGAGTCTGTTTCTATTTTGTTTGTTTGTTTATTTTGTTCATCAGATTCCACATATGAGTGAAATCAAATGGTATGTCTTTCTCTGACTGGCTTATGTCACTTAGCACAATATTCTCCAGGTTCATACACACTGTTGCCAAAGGTAAGATTTCCTTCTTTTTCAGTTCTACAGTCTTGACACTCGACTTTTCCTTCTCCGCATCCCCATAGCCACTTACCTGGCTCAGGGCTTAGTCACCTGCAGTAGCCTTGTAGCTGGTCTCCTGCTTTAGACTTGCCGAGTACCACCTTGTTCTACTCATTGTAGCCAAAATTAGCTTTTAAACATATTTTCAAAAGAGTGTATTTTTTAATTACAAAATTGTTATGTACTTGTAAAAAATTTAAAGCAACATAGTAGAATATAAAGTAAAAATTGAAAGTCTCCTCCCCCTCCCATATTTCCAGCCTCAATGTAAGTGAACAGTTTGGTGTATTTTCTATCAGACTCTTCCCTGTGCTTACCAGGCAAATATTTACAAGGCATCTACTATAGCTTATTGCCACTTTATTTTCTAACAGTCCTGAACTGCCATTTCTTTGCACATGCCAGGATCTAGGTTCACTCCTTAATTTTCCTTTTTTTCCTCCGCTCTTCCCTCATCATCCTCCTGCCAGCCATCCTTTAAGACTCTTCTCATGTGTCATCTCCTCCCTGCCAGCCCTGGACTTGGTGGGGTGTGGGGAGTAGGGCCCCCTCACCACTAGCACTGCATTTTCATGCTACATCAGTCTGTGCTCTTTTGTGCTGTTTTCTCCCACTGGGGTGGAACTTCTCAAGGAAGAAACTGTTCCTTATTTTCCATGGCATCCCCCACAATTAACATAAGACCAGGCACAGTGTTTAATTAACGTGACTGAGTGACTGTAACTCTTATTAGTGTCTGAGTGCCCTGAAGTGCAAGTGCATGGGTTGGGGAGGGAGATGTTCCAAGCAGACAGGACTATGAAGCTTCCTGCAGTTCACAGCAAGAATAGGAGACACAACAAGGAAGGGGCTAAAGAACAAAAGGGAGGATCCAGGAGTGGAAAAAAAGTGCCTGGTTGCATCAAAGGAAGGAAAGGAACTAGTGTTTATAAAGGATTTTCACATTTACCACCATGCATGTATCATTTAATCCTCTCAACAGCAGCACCCCCATTTTACAAGTGAGAATATTGAGGATCAGGATACTTTGCTCAAGATCACACAGTGAGCAGCAGAGCTAAGGTCAAACCCAGTTCTGTGTGAGTTCAAATTCCAAGCTCTTCCTCACCGTGCACATTGGCGGTCAGGTAGGGATGGCACAGTCGCACCTGCTATTTCCCTTCACCCTTCAGGGGTACCTGGAAAAAGTTTGTGTCCAGCAGCTTCTGTACAAAGGCCTTCAGCCTCTGGGGACACTGTGACAGACACGACAGCTGGATCTTCAGACACCGTGAGCCCTGAAAGGAGTGCTAAGGCTCAGGTTTATGCTGAAGACAGTGAGTCTCCCAGGCAGCTGGCAGCGGCCGTCAAAGGCTTTGGGAAGTCTCACCCAGCCCAGACTTCCCCAAATCTTCCTTGGGCAGCCGTGACTCTCCTTAGTCTCCTCCTGGCCCGTCCCCAGCCCAGATCAGCCCTGGTTGCTGTGTCATTTCAGAACCTGCTGGCCCGAGCACAGGTGTGGGGCAGAATCATCTCTGGAGGCCCAGCAGTCTGGGGCACCAGCCCTTTGCTGAGCTTTGGGTACTTCTTGGCAGTTTTGAGCACCTTGAAATGGGGGAGGGCACCATGGAACAGGGCTGGGGACTCAGGGACTGTTAGAATAAGGAACTGTGTCCAGGGTGAGACCAACTCACAGGAGTTGCTAGTCCTTCAGCCCACAGGGGTTCACTGATGCTATATAGGTATTATTTGGTCTTTGGTCTTTGTGATCAGTTCAGGGTCGGGAGTATACTCAGAAACAATAAACCAAGGAGAATCTAGAGATGTTAACAGTTACCAGAAGAGTCACTTTCTTTTCTATGACATTGAACGAGGAAGGATGTAGGTATGTATACATCTCGACTATGAGCAACCTAGAACTTTAAAGCGAGGTGATGACAATAATAACAGCTCCTTTTTACCCAGATCATCCTTATGCCAGAGCCTGTACAAACACGCTGTCACTTAATCCTCCAATATCTCTGAAAGAGCTATTAAATAGCTGCATTTTATAGATTAGACAGTAAACAAACAAACAAAAAACCCATGAATTCAGAGAGGTTGCCTGTAACCACTGAGGGAGCTGGGATTTGAACCCCATCCCAGATCTGTTTATCTCAAGCCTGCTAAACTGCCTAGGCAACATAAGTTTCATGCCCACCATTACAGAGCTCAGAGTCCTTGTCCGCTGTCTGCCCAGCCCTTCAACATCGTCTCTGGTCACCGTCCATCCCACTCTGCTCCAGGTGTGCCAAAACACTGGCAGCTCCAGCAGAGCATCCTGTTATCTCTTATCTCCAGAGCTTCACACAGAGCTTCACACGTGCTGTTTACTCTGCCCAGAACGCCTCCTACCCCTCCTTTCCTCTGCTAACTCCTTTTGATTCCTCTCCTCTCAGTTTGCATGTCACCTGGCCCTCCAAGGCCGGGGGCCTCACACTTCCCTTCCATACGGGGCATTTGCTGGTTAGCTCTGCACTTCCATTTCACCTCTTCTCTTGCAGGAAGTTCTTGGACTCCCCAGTTTGGGAAACTAACTCTCCCATAGTTAGCCTCCTAGTCGATGTGACTGACACTTCCAGCCCCCCAGCTCCAGGCATGGGTCTGGTTGGTTAAGCCAATCAGCATGTCTCAATCTGCTTGTCACTCTGATCAGTTCAGGGTTGGGGAGGATACTCAGAAACAATAAACCAAGGAGAATCTAGAGATGTTAAGAGTTACCAGAAGAGTCACCTCCTTTTTTATGACATTGGATGAGGAAGGACGGGTACACAGCCTGGCCATGAGCAGCCTAGAATTTTAGAGAGGAGAGGGTCAGGGATGGCGGTCTGGCAGGACTGTGGACTAGGGCACTTAGCCTCCATCATGAAAAACAGGCTGTTTTGTCCCCCATATATATTCTTTGTTTACTTTCAATATTCAGAACCTTGGAGAAGAAGAGGGGTGCTATTCGTGGAGACCCCTTAGAGACCCAACATAATCTTTGCAGACACGCACACACACATGGTCTTGGGACATTTAATATAATATACCATGGAGCATACTCACTTCCTTTTCAATAAAAATTACCTCTTACAGTTTCTATTACAAACATTTTCCCAGATAGTTTATTTCCCTATAGCCTTTGTTTATAATACAAAAGTTGTGAACATTTTTATATAGTCAAATATTTTTTAAAAAATATATTTTATTGGTTATGCTATTACAGTTGTCCCATTTCTCCCCCATCATTCCCCTCCACCCTGCACACTCCCTCCCACCCACATTCCCCCCATTTAGTTCATGTCCATGTGTCATAAGTTCTTTAGCTTCTATATTTCCCACACTATTCTTGCCCTCCCCCTACTTTCTACCCGCCATCTATGCTACTTATTCTCTGCACCTTTCCCCCCCTCTCTCCTCCTCCCATTCCCCTGTTGCTAACCCTCCATATGATCTCCATTTCTATGTTTCTGTTCCTGTTCTAGCTGTTTGCTTAGTTTGCTTTTGTTTTAGGTGTGGTTCTTAATATCCGTGAGTTTGCTGTCTTTTTTCTGTCATATTTTTTATCTTCTTTTTCTTAGATAAGTCCCTTTAACATTTCATAGAATAAGGGCTTGGTGATGATGAACTTCTTGAACTTGACCTTATCTGAGAAGCACTTTCTCTGCCCTTCCATTCTAAATGACAGCTTTGCTGGATAGAGCAATCTTGGATGTAGGTCCCTGCCTTTCAAGACTTCAAATACTTCTTTCCAGCCCCTTCTTGCCTATAAGGTCTCTTTTGAGAAATCAGCTGACAGTCTGATGGGATCTCCTTTGTAGGTGACTGTCCCCTTATCCCTTGCTGCTTCTAGAATTCTCTCCTTCATTTGAATCTTGGCTAATGTAATTATGATGTGCCTTGGGGTGTTCCTCCTTGGGTCCAACTTCTTTGGGACTCTCTGAGCTTCCTGGACTTCCTGGAAGTCTATTTCCTTTGCCAAATTGGGGAAGTTCTCCTTTATTATTTGTTCAAATAAGTTTTCCACTTGTTGCTCTTCCTCTTTCCCTTCTGGGACCCCTATAATTTGGATGTTGGGACGTTTAAAGATGTCCCGGAAGTTCCTAAGCCTCTCATTTTTTTGAATTCTTGTTTCTTCCTTGTTTTCTGTTTGGTTGTTTGTTTCTTCCTTCTGGTCCGCTCCATTGATTTGAGTCCCAGTTTTCCTCCCATCTCTATTGGTTCCCCATGCGTCTTCCTTAATTTCACGTATTGTAGCCTGCATTTTTTCATCTAATTTGTGAGCAAAATCAACCAATTCTGTGAGCATCCTGATCACCAGGGCTTTGAACTGTGCATCTGATAGGCTGGCTATCTCTTCATTGCTTAGAGAAATTGGCTCTGGGGCTTTGATTTGTTCTCTGGTTTGAGCCTTTTTTGGCGGGGGGGGGGGGTGTCTGGTCACGGCTGTTACGTAGTGAGGGATGGAGCCTTAGGTGTTCCCCAGTGCGGGGCAGCCCAGTCGCTGAGTTGTGACGCTGTATGTGGGGGCGGGGTACGAGAGAGAACAATGGCGCTTGCTCCGCTCTCTCCTGGATTCCAGTCCCTTCTGCCGCTTCCCCTTCACCTGCATTATCTGTGCTTGAATGTGGGACCACCTGGTCAGCCAGCCACCTTGGGCAGCCTCACTGGGTCTGCACAGTTGCCACCCATGCCCGGGGTCTGCTAGCCACCACCTGCACGCCTGGGAACTGCCATCCGCTGCTGCTTGCGTGTCCTGGTCCGCACCTCCACTTTTTCCTGCCGTGACTCCGCCCCTCTTACCGGTCTGGATGAATGGTTGTTGGGCTTCCGTACAGTTCAATTTTCTACAAGTTCTGGTTGTTTTCTTGTTTCTAAATATTTATTGTCCTTAATTTTGGTTGTGAGAGGAGGCACAGTGTGTCCACCTACACTTCCATCTTGGCCGGAAGTTATATAGTCAAATATTTTATCTTTCATCTTTCTTAGAGCCTCCAAGTTTTTAGTTTTCATTAGGAAGGTCTCCCCTAGTCTGAGTTTGCATTGTAGCCTCTAAAGTTTTCCTACAATATTTTCTTCACTGTTTTACTCTTTGCTTTTGTGTATTTTTTATTCATTTGGAAGTTTATCCATTTGGAATTGTGTGTTTGGGTCAATGTGTTAATAGGGGTCAGTCTCACTGTGAGCAGCTGCCACAGAGACCGAAAAACTGGCGGGTTAAACAGAATGGCATTTCTCTTTACATAAAGGAAGTCCGCTGCAGGCAATCCAGATGCTCTAGTCCTCAGGAACTCGGCTACTTTTAGCTTTATGTTCTGTTACCCTTCAGATGTGGCCCTCATCATTATGGCCCAAGGTCAACTCCAGGTGTCACATTCATGTTCCAAGCAGAAGGGTGGACAGAGGCAAAGGTGAGACAAAGGGCACAGGCCTGGTGTAAATTACAGACATTTCCCAGAATCTGCCACACAGTAATACCCCTCTCCCCCTTGGCCATGACTGAGTGTATGGCCATGTCTAGCTCCAGGAGATGCTGGGAAATATTTTTGTTCAAGATCAAAATTCTCAAGAGTATAAAGATTTTTATTCCAAATCGGGATTCTAAGACGGTGATAATGGACACGGTGGGACTAGCAATGAGCCGTCGCTGGTGCGGGCACACTTGTGGGCCGGTGGGGGTGCGTGATTTTCTTCTGTAGCTCTCAGCTACCAGGGCTGAAAGGATACGGAGAAGGTGGACAGCACATGTGTGGGATTTGAGGGCAGGGGAAGAGTAGGGAGCCAGGCCTGGAGGGCACGGGTAGGTGAGCAGTGCATGCTTGATTGGAAAGGAGAGAAGGTTGTTTGGGGGATGAAGGACCAAGAGAAAGAGGAGGGATCAAGGATTAGTGGGCTCAGAGAGATCAAGAAAGCAGGTACAGAGCTAGAGGGCGAGGAGGCTGTGTTAAAGAATGGCATACTGGGCAGTGAGGACATGGAGAGTGTGGCTGTGGCAGTGGCTGGAGGGTGTGGAAGGGAGGTCAGGGTCACTCAGTGTAAGGAAGGTGAGGCCAGCGTGGGAGGGGAGGGGAGGGGAGGGGAGGGGAGGGGAGGGGAGGGGAGGGCCCTCCCTCCGCCTGCACACTGAACTGCTCCAGTGGAGGGAGCCTCGAAGGCAGGAGTAGGGGCAGAGGATACAGGGGAGCCGAGGAGCCCCCTAGTGTGAGCGCCAAGGGAGTTACAGGGGCGGGAGGAAAGTGATGGCCTTGAGGCACGTGGGAGTGTGAGGACACTGATGCCATCTTCTGGCTTCCTCTGCTGACCCAAGTAGACACAGGAGTGAGAACAAACGGCCATCACTGAGGATGGCTGCAGGAGTTGGCTGTGATCAGGGATGACCACGGCTCAGGGGGTCCCAGAAGAGGAGAGCCTTCTGTGGGAGGTGAGGGAGGAAGCGGACTGGTTTTCCATGGAACGAGGAAAAGCTTAGAAGGGAAGAAGAGTAGCTGAGATTTCAGAGGAGAGACATGGAACAGTCTCCAAGGGGTTGACAGTGACAGAGAATGAGAAGGCTTACATTTTGGACAGTGACTTAAGTCTACAGTGACTTAAGTATGTAACGTTTGGGCATGGAGGGGCCACACGGGTCACTGGGGTCAGGTCTTCTTGGGAGACCCAAGCTGTGGCTCCAGAATGAGCGGGGCTGGTGCAGGGCTGCTGGCTGTGGGCCCACACCATGAATTTCCAAAGACAAATGTAGAACAGCACGGGCCAAAAACAGACCCTTTCCTGCCTTGGAAGCCTCGTTGCCTGGCTCCTCTGGCTTCCAGGATAAAATCTGAACCCGAATGGACGATCGCTTGCCCTGTCAGCCACTAGAGACAATCCCAGCTGCCCAGCAGGGGCAGCAATCATGCTCTTCTAACATCCGTTTTGATTTCAAATCTTTTATGTTTGAGATGGACTTTTCTCTGTTGACAATGGACTGGGTTTGGCTTGTTCATTAGGTGTGGTGCTCCCAGCTTGTGGTAAATACTGATTGGAGAATGATATAAACACATCCTGGTAAATGTATAGATATATATGGATGTTGGTTGTTCCCCTCCCCACCACCAACATACATGGTAGAAGCAATTTGAAGCAATTTAGATGTACTCAGCATCTGGCCCTCATAAAAGACCTTGGGTGAGTCATGAGTTTGCACCGACAGAGAGGGCTTGTCTTGCTTGTGCAGAGAATTGTATTTACTTCCTATGGTGCCTGTGACCCTCTCTATTGCTTTATGATGATCAGTCTGATTTGTATGTAAAGAGACTGACAAGGTCAGAATTTGAGGAAGGGGAGCAAGAAGAGGAGAAAGACCCAGGTAGCTATGTATTCAAGGCAAACACACCAGTTTTAGAGAGAATGACCTATTTTTGCTTTTGAGAAGTCAGCAAAAAAAAAAAAAAAAAAAAAAGAAAGAAAAAGAAAAAAGAAGATCTTCATTTTGTGACTTAGCAGAAGGCCTCTCCTACTCGCTGTTGGCCCTCAGTCTCCTGGCACCTCAGTTCGCCTATCTGAGCAGTGGGCCCAGAGGCAGCCACCCTACACAGCTGAGAGAGGAGAGCGGAGCTCTTGCTTGAGAGCACAGCTGTGTGCCGGCTGTGGGGTGAGCTTACAACGCCATCTCATTTAACGCTCAAGACACCCCATGAGGGCAGTGGCATCAAACCATTCTTCAGCCAAAGGAACCGAGACATGGAGAGGCTAAGTGACTTGTCCAGGGTCACAAAACTTATCAGGACTCAAACCCACATCTGTCTGGCTCCAAACCCTGTGTGCGTCCCATTACTTCAGGCTGATATGAGGTCAACAGACACATTCCAGTCTCCCCCTGGGGAGGGGAAAAGCACAGGGTGGTCCCCCTGCTCCAAGGCCTGAGGTGTCTCCGTGTCCTTGGTCCCCACAGAAAGTCCAGCGAAGCCCAGTTCTATTTTTTCAGAGCCCTGCTCTCTGCTGTGGGAGCAGGTGGGTTGTTAATCTGATAAACGGCTTCCTGCTAAGGTGGGAGGGCAAGCTAAAGAGCTGTTGAATTGCCCTTCAGAGTGGCAGGTGGGAAACTCCAGTGCCTTCACCCACGGGATCGCGGTAGGACTACGTGATCTGGGAGAATGAGGCCTTTGGGGTCTGTCAGCCCTGGGTGGGCGTCCTGGGTCTGCTTCTGGCTAGCACGCGACTTCCATTTGTCTGCAGTAAAATATAGAGCAGACTGCTCACCTGAGTTGTTGTAAATATTAAATGGGATAATGTGGGAAATGTCCCTAGCATCCTGTGTCGTGCATACATTACACACAGCCAAGGAAGAGGCAGCCATTGTTTCCATAGAGGGACCTCCAGGGGAGTGTTCTAGGCATTGAGTGCTTTCATGCCCCATCCCCTGAACCCACACCATAGTTGATCATATGTTGACCATTTTTTCAGAAAATGTGTTCAAAACACTCAGTATGTCAGCTTCTGGGAAAAATCAGCTATGAGGCCAGCGGTGTCCCTGCCCTTATGGGAGCTCACAGCTGAGCTGGAAGCAGGCAGCGGGGGAGTACCTGGCTCAGTCAAAGGGAGCAGGGGCTGGGGAGCTAAGCCTGACCACCCCAATGCGGTCTGTTAGATAGTCTGGCATTTTCAAATCCAGGCCTTCTGTTTAGGTGTGAACGAAGGTCTTCCTATGCAGTTGTGGGGTGCACCCCTTAGTGGAGATGGGAAAGGCTGGGCTAACAGACTGCTGAGAAAAGGAGGAGGCAGAGCTCTGGGGGTACGTGGTCTCCAGGGCAGTCCTGGGGGTGCTTCCCATCTGGTGCTGACATAAACCCACCACCTTTGCCAGAGACGGACGGATGCCTGTAGCTCAGAGTTTATGAGATAATTTACTTGTTATCTGAGGCATTTATAGAGTGGTAGGTGTTGCCGTATCTACCATGGGTGGTAAATATTTCAAGGACCCATTCTCGCTCCAGCCCACTGACTCACAGGTCACCTTGATGTCGGACAGACCAGTGAGCCCTCCTAGGAGGCAGTGGGATGGGTGCTTGCATGGGTCCAGGCATGGGCTCTGGGGAAGGGGCTCATTGCAGTGTTCTTGGTAGGAAGCCCAAGGTACAGGTGTCCTGCTTAACATATATGAAACCAAAAAGTGTTGCTTAATAATTTGTTATGTGGGCCCTGGCTGGTGTAGCTCAGTGGATTGAGCTCGGGCCTGCGAACCGAAGGATCGTGGTTCGATTCCCAGTCAGGGCACATGCCTGGGTTGCCAGGCCAGTTCCCGGCAGGGGACATACAAGAGGCAACCACACATTGATGTTTCTCTCCCTCTCTCCTTCCCTTCCTCTCTAAAGATAAATAAATAAAATCTAAAAGGAAAAAAAAAAGTACTTAAAAAAAATCTTATTAAAAAAAATAATTTGTTATGTGGGCATTAAATGTCTTCTATGTATGAAGCATTGAAAATCAGTAATTACTTCCATTGATTAGAGACACAAGTGCTTTTTCCTGGGACAGGCTTTCTCAGAGGTGGCCTCTGAAACTCTGGTGGTCTAGCAAGGGGTTTGCAAGTGATTTGATGGTTTTAGAAGAAAAACTGATGAAATGGTTTTAAACTAATTTAAAATATATTTTATTTAGAATCATGCAATACAGAGTAATTCGGTAAGTATAAATATTGAATAGGGTTACAATACGAACATACACCATGAGTCTGTATGAGCTAGGACAAAAAGTCCACACAAGCGTTCACTTACCACAGGAACCGAACCAGAGCAGCCGCTGTTTCAGTGCGAAACACAGTGCTGGGCATCTGAGAGTTGGGGTTCCCGGGGTTGGAATGGTCCACAAGGACGTTTCTTGTCCTCGGTGGACAAAGTCATCACGTTTTTGACACAATGATCAAAGGATGGTTACCTCTCTGGTAAATCAAGTGATAATTTTCAGGGTAAGTGTAGGAAACTGGTTAATTTTGTCAGTAAAGGTAGAAAACAAACCAATACAACAGAGGTATTGTTCAAAGTTGTGTATCTCAGAGAAAAATCACATACAAGCCACATCACTGTGAAGACACTTCAGTTATCAGCTTAAGCAAAGTTAATTATAAGTATAAGGCTGGGAGAGAAAGCAGAATAAGCTTTTGTCACAATTTTTAAAAATATATTTTATTGATTATGCTATTATAGTTGTCCCATGTTTTTCTCTCTTTTATTCCTTTCAGCCCTGTACTGACCCCTGCCCCAGCATTCCCAACCTTAGTCCATGTCCATGGATCATACATATAAGTTCTTTGACTTCTCCATTTCCTATACTATTCTTAACCTTCCCCTGTCTGTTTTGTACCTACCATTTAGGCTTCTTATTCCCTGTACCTTTACCCCCTCTCTCCCCTATCCCTCTCCCCTCTGATAACTCTCCATATGATCTCCATTTCTGGGATTCTGTTCCTGTGCTAGTTGTTTGCTTAGTTCATTTTTGTTTTTGTACTTTTAGGTTTGGTTGTTGACAGTTTTGAGTTTGTTGTCATTTTACTGTTTGTATTTTTGATCTCCTTTTTCTTAGATAAGTCTCTTTAACATTTCATATAATAAAGGCTTGGTGATGATGAACTCCTTTAACTTGATCTTATCTGAGAAGTGCTTTATCTTCCCTTCCATTCTAAATGACAGCTTTGCTGGATAGAGCAATCTTGGTTGTAGGTCTTTGCCTTTCATGACTTGGAATACTTCTTTCCAGCCCCTTCTTGCCTGTAAGGTCTCTTTGGAGAAATCAACTGACAGTCTGATGGGAACTCCTTTGTAGGTGACTGTCTCCTTTTCTCTTGCTGCTTTTAAGATTCTTTCCTTATCTTTAATCTTGGGTAATGTAATCATGATGTGCCTTTGTGTGTGCTTCCTTGGGTCCAACTCCTTTGGGACTCTGAGCTTCCTAGACTTCCTGGATGTTCATTTCCTTTGCCAGATTGGGGAAGTTCTCCTTCATTATGTTTTCAAATAAGTTTTCAGTTTCTTGCTCTTCCTCTTATCCTTCTGGCACCCCTATGATTTGGATGTTGGAACATTTAAAGTTGTCCTGGAGGTTCTTAAGCCTCTGCTCATTTTTTTTGAATTCTTGTTTCTTCAATCTGTTCTGGTTGAATGTTTATTTCTTCCTTCTCCTCCAAGTTGTTAATTTGAGTCCTGGTTTCCTTCCCTTCACTGTTGGTTCCCTGCATATTTTCCTTTATTTCACTTTTAATAGCCTTCACTTTTACCTCTATTTTGGGACCATACTCAACCATTTCTCTGAGCATCCTGATTACCAGTGTTTTGAAGTCTGCATCTGATAGGTTGGCTATCTCTTCGTTGCTTAGTTGTATTTTTTTCTGGAGCTTTGATCTGTTCTTTCATTTAGATCATATATTTTTGTTTCCACACACTTGTTACATAGTAAGGGGCAGAACCTTAGGTTTTGGCCAGGGTGGGGCCACCCACTTCATTACATTGTAGCACTGTATGTGGGGGAGGGGTCCAAGAGGGAACAGTATCGCTTAATCAGCCTGCTTTCAGTCACTTCCCCTACTACCCATAAGCAAACTGGGACCTTCTGGTACTAACTTCCTGGGTGGGTGGGCTTGTGCACATTCTAGGACCCTGTGGGTCTCTCCAACAAACTCTCCTGTGAGGCTGGAAGTTTCTCCCACTGCTGCAACCCCCACAGGTTTTTTCAGTCAGAGATTTTGAGGCTTCATTTCCCCACACTGGAACCCTGGGTTGTGCAGTCTGTCTCGCTCCCCGGTTGTTCCTCCTGGGTTATCTGCATGCAAATCTGGGACTGCCAGCTCTGCCAGCCACTGCCTTGTCAGCCCAGGTCCTCCAGCTGCAGCTTTGCTGCACATCTTCTCCATCCGGCTGCCCGTCTCCACCCTTCCCACTCGTCTGGACGAATGTTTCTTCTTTAACTCCGTGGTTGTCAGACTTCCATACAGTTCAATTTTCTGGAAGTTCTGGTTGTTTTTTGTTTTTAAATTTGCTGTCCTTCTTTTGGTTGTGCAAGGATGCAAAGTGTATCTACTTACGCCTTCATCTTGGCCAGGAGTCATGTTACAAGTTTTTAATCAAAAGGTCCTGCTGAAAGCAAGTAAAGGAAGCAATGAGATGTAGAATCTGACTTACGGCTCAAGTGAATCCTCACTGAGCTGACTACAGTGTGACCTTGGGTAAGTCACAGCCTCTCTGTGCCTCAGTTACATCATTTGTTGAAAATTGGTGTAATAATTCACTTTCCTCAGAGGGTTGTTGGTAGGGTAAGCTAATTTTATCTATGTAAAATACTTGGAATAGTGCCTCATACAAAGCAATCAGTATGTATTACTGTCATAATTATACACACAAGCATTACTTTGAAACATATTAAAATAAAAATTGTGCTGAATCTTGAAAAAGTTTTAACCTACTATTGGTGGTCTCTATGTCTTTATATCCCATTAAATAACCCAGTAAAGAGTATACTTTATTATTCTCCATTTTCAAATAAAGAAGCTGAGGCTCAGAGCAGTTAGCCACCTGGCCGAGATCAAGCAGCTAGTTATTGCCAATTGCTCCAATGTTAGCATTTCAATGAGGTGAAGCTGGTCACAAATCCCAGCTGTTTCCCATTTTGCCTCCCCAATGGCTTACTGAACATTTTATAAGCCCAAGCTAAACCACAAGCTCCTGTGGGGCGTGAGGGAGTGCGCAGGGTGTCTCTCCCTCTCCCTACATGTCTCGTAGAGAGACTGCACGGGGCACCTTGGAAGGCCCTCAGTGAATTGTCCTGGATGGGAAGGCCTGGCCCATGGTAGGTGCTCAATAAACATCTGTCGAATGATGGGCAAATGTGGGTGCTTGGTTCTGAAGCTCTGGGCAGATGTTCGGAAGCTCCTCAGGAGCGCGGGTTGTGTACGGGGGGCGGGGCGATGCTAAAACCTTGATGCACGCCGCTTCGACTTTATGAAAACCGCAGACTGCCCTGCCAGGCTTGCCAACCCCCAACCGTCCCCAGCCCAGCCCTCGTCTGGGGACTTGGAGGTGAACAAGATGAAGACTGAGTGTGACTGTATTTGTTTGGCCAGTAAATTCCGAATCTTCCTGAAGAGGGATCTAGAACCCTTTGCAAACCCTCGTGCTAACGCCAACTTCGTCACTCCTGCTGCCTCAGAGCCTACCCTGCTTCTGCAGCTGTTTCACTCTCTCACGAGCAAGCCAGCTTTCCTGGTGTGCGCGTCGCGGCCTGCCAGACTCAAGGCTGTCATCACTGAGAGAACAAAGTTGTGATAGGTGTGTTTGCTGGTTTTATGGGACTGAACCTCACAGAAGTGGGTGAGAAAGGTCTTCAGCAGTAGCTTCCTCTCCCTTAGTAAATATTCGCAGAGGCTTTTCCTGAGAAACTCCTAATGAGAATGAGTTGTTTTCCCAAACTGAAAAGGCAGGGCTGCTCAGTGGCTCCACAGTTTTTCAATCAGTAACTAAATGCGGAGGCTCCATACAAAAGTTTCTGTGCCTGAAAACCAAATTTTACTCTGACTGAAACCAGAGCCCCATCCACAAGTGCAGCTCTCCCTGTGGCCACCAGCCTGTCCTGCAACGGAAGTGGGGGTGGAGGTTGGGGAATCTCAGTTTCGCTCACCCAGACAGGGTGGCTGCCCCCAATCCCAGGTGGGTTTTGATTGAAAGAGTCCCATTCTGAGCTCCTCTCTCATCAAAGGTCATTGGGCTTTTTTGTTGCCACAGGTTGAAGAGTTTGCTACTTGGTCTCGAGCAATGGCTCTGCTAAAAGCGGTGGGCCTTGTGTCAGGTAAACCTCTCTGGGTCTCAGCTAGTGCCATTTCGAAGTGAGAGATTTAGACCAGCGCGGTGACCTTCCAACTCTCTTCCCCAAGTAGCAAGACACTCACTGTACAAAGGGACTCTGTCGGGACGGCCAACAGGGAAGAGAGGTGGAGCCACTCTGCTCTGCGGGACCTCACAGGGGGCTCCTCCTGTGTGGCCAGACTGAGTGTGGCTCTAAAACCCGGTGTTTTAATCCCCTTCCCACAGTGGATAATATGTTGATAGGACAATGGGGAACGACAAGAAAAAGGATGTGGGAGGGAGCAAGTTAACAGGTTATAGGCTATGCTTCTCCATATCTAAAATGTAGATGTGTAAGATATTAGTAAATTTTCATGTCTTAGAAACAGTGACATGAAATTATATTAAGTAGTATGCACACTAACTTCAAAAGAGTAACATTTTAGTACCTTAAATGGACACTGTCTTGGCCGTATGGCCCTCACAGGGAAGGGGTCAGCTGGGCACTGAGGGCTCTGGCTTTTCCTGCTCATCTGAATAATAAAAGCTTTCACTACTGCAACTTCATCTCATTACTTTTATTTCTGTCACAGGCCCTGTGAGCTTGGCTGGGTCAAGGGTTACCCAGAAAATAACCAGCTTCCACTTTCTTTAACTATGCAAACTACAGCTAGATGACTGAGATCTTGCCTTTAGTCTGCAAGATATAGGGAGTTTTGTAAGCCCCAGGGGAGTGCAGAATTTCCTGAAGATGTCGAAAGGTGGCTGGCCTTCTTCTGAAGTCACAGAATATTCTCCTTAAGTTTGGTTATGACTGCAGAGGTGCGAGGAAGCAAACTGAAAACTAGCACCTTGGAGTGGGCTTCTCGACGGGCCCCAGAGGTGAGAGGCCAGCGCATGTAGAGGCCTGGCACCGAGGCACGTGCGCCTGAAGGGATTTTGATCCAAGGCCACCTCCAGCTCATTCACTGGTAACCCATTTGCAAAAACGGGTGCTTTTGCTGAGGGAAGGACATGTGAAAGGCTTGGAAATTGATAGAGCAGATAGCTGGATCGGCCAAGTTTTACAGAAGTTCCTATTTTGCTAGTTTAATTTGGAAGAGGATACAGGAATTCCCATAGAAAATTAGTTTTATTGAGAAAAAAAATTTCATCAGGGTATTTCATCAGCAACCACATAGGGCATCTGTGCGCAGTCACTGCCCCATACCTCTTAGCCTCCAGGCTGGGCTGCTGGGGCGGGGGTCAGCCCCGCTCAGGAACTCCCTCCGCACAGTTCAGCCAGGCAGAGGTGGGCTTCTAAACCTCTTCACTCTTCTTTTTCTACCAGGGCTTATGATGTGAGGCTATTAGACATTTTCAAATTTCAGAATGGCATCACTTTCCTTGGGTTGAGGTAAATCTTTAGAGAATTGATCCTGTTCTGTAATGAGTAGGATCACCTGGTTTTTAGATATGACTCTATTTGCAGAAGGTGCTAAATAACACCTTAGAGAGACTCCACTAAGTATGAGTGTATTAAGTCAGGCTGGGTTTTTAAGTGTTTGAAAATCTTGTGTGGAATTATTCAAAGGACAAGGTTTTTTTTTTTTTTTTTTTTTTTTATTCTTTGAATATAACAGCATATAAACTAGTTGTTTCTGAAGTATTTAAATAGAAAGTGAAACTGAATCACACTGTTTACTTTTCATAGTAAAAGCTACTTAGAATTCAAGTCTTCTTCCCTGAAAGAGCAACAGGGTTTTCGTTCAACATTGCCTCCTATTCTTTGAAATTTGGAGTTCACGAGAAAACCAGGGGGCTATGCCTTATTGAAGGTGACATTTATTCATTAATGAAGAATGCCACACAGGGGTCAGGGAGTGGTGTTCTGGAGAGGAGACAGTGTAGGCTGAGTCAGCAGAGCACATGACTGAACCACAGATTGGATCAGATACCCAAGACCTAGGGAAGCAAGGATCTTTCTCAAGAAAATTGAATTCAGCCCTGGCTGTGTAACTCCATTGGTTAGAGTGTTGTCCTGATATGCCAAGGTTCCAGGTTCGATCCCCAGTCAGGGAACATACAAGAAGCAACCAATGAATGCATAAATAAGTGGAACAACAAATTGATGTTTTTTTCCTCTCTTTCTAAAATCAATATAAAAATTAACAACAAAAATTGAATTCATAGGTTTTTCATTTGTATGGTAGTGTAGTCACTTTCCCTGTTTTCTGCTTGAAAATATATTACTGCTCCAGTAGAATTCTAGTCCTTTTAGCCTGTTCCAAACCCTAGTTGACTCAATCTTCTTACTCATGTTTGTCACTTTTCTCAGAGTTTTCTCCAACTTTAGGCTTCTCTTAAAAGAACCCACCCTGGGTCTTACCTGCCTCTGGGCCTTTCCTCATGGGGCTGCCCCGGCCTGAGCCAAACGTCTCCCTCATGCCCTCAACTCTCTCTACGTCAGCACCTCCCATCTCTGACCACTACAGCATATTCCCTATGCCTTTTAGGTGATGTGACCATATAGTCTAATGTCCAAATCAGAATACTTTTGAAAGTAAAAGCTTGTAATTAATAACAATGCTTTGCTAAAAAGTGTAAACTTAGGGACCGTCCTGGGTAAACTAGGGACCGTCCTGGGTAAGCCAGGATCGATGTGACTTTTCAGGGTGTCTGTCCTCAGCTGTGCTTCCTTCCCACGGGCAGGCTGAAGAGTGTGACCGGTGACTGTCTTGTCTTTGCGCCCCGGCCAGTGTCCAGCCAGTAATATTTTTAAATAAACTTTTTATTTTGAAAAAAGGAACTTTTAGATTTACAGAAAGTTGCAAAGATAGTCCATAGTTCCTGTACACCCCTCACCCAATTTCCCCCGTTGTTTACATTTTGTGTTTCCACAGTGCATTTGTCAAAACTAAGAAACTGTATTAGCTTATTACGACTGACTAAACTCCAGCCTTTATTGGATTTCCCCAGCTTCTCCATTAATGCCCTCTTTCTTTTACGATCCAGACCAGGACACCATACTGCATTAGTTCCCTGTGTCCCCTGGTCTGTGACAATTTTTCAGCCTCTGTTTTTCACAACTTTGAGTCTTGAGGGGTGCTGGCTGGGTTTCCTGCAGAAATATTCACCCCCCCCCCACTGGATGCGTCTTTCTCAGGATTAGACTGAGGTTATGGTTGGGGGAAGAACACCACAGAGGCGGAGTGCCCTTCTCATCACACATCAGGGGCCACATGACATGCACCTGACACCCCTGGGCCTGTGAACGTTTGTCACTTGAAAGTGGGGTTTTTCCCTTCCCCATTCTTTGGGAGCAAGTCACCAAATTTAACCCTCCTGGACTAAGCTCCACCTTCTGGAGGGGACAGCATCTACATACAGTATTTATTCATTTACTTATGTCAAAACTGATTTATTTCGATTTCTGTTTAAGAACCTATGGAAAAGCAACTTGAGACCGCCCTGTAGTTTTTCCTGTGAGCGGTCTGAGCGGTGGGAGCTGCAGGCGAATCTCCAGCAGCAAGCACTCGCCTCCTTTCTGGTACTGCAAGATCTCCAGGCTCATCTTGTATTTTTGCTGTCCCAGCCTTTAAACTAGCTGTCTTCCCAAGAAGCCGTGGTTCATTTTATTGGAAAATGGCATTGAGAAACCAAGATGTAGCACAGTGCTTTGAGCTGAGCTGAATTCTGCTCTAGGCTTCACAAGCGAACAGAAACCTGGCAGGAGTGTGTGGGAGGCAGATGCAGCACCCCCCAAAAAGCTGCTGGCCCAGTAGTGACCCGGTGGCAGAGGTGGTAGTGGTCTGTTTGGCTTCCTAATGTTTCTATAGTGAGCTACTGGCCCCTCACCTGAGGGCCCCATACCTGCGGGGTGAGGGAAATTCCTAGAGGTGTCTCTGGGCACAGAGGGGAGAATGCGACACAGCAGCTTCTTCTGTTCTTTACCTGGGAGAATTGTTACTCATAGGTCAGAGGGAGGGGCCCTGTCATCGTTTATGATTTTTTAAATTTTATTTTTAATTCTTTGAGGTATAATTGACATATAACATGTTTCAGGTATACAACATAATGGTTCAATATTTGTATATATTGTGAAATGATCATCACAGTAAGTCTAGTTAACATGTCACTACACATAGCCTCAAAATGTTTTTATGATGGGAACATTTAAGATTTACTCTCTTAGCAACCTTCAAATATGCAGTATGATATTAACTATAGTCAGCATATTATACATTACATCTCTGTGATGTATTTGTTTGATAACTGGAAGTTTGTACCTTCTGACCACCTTCACCCATTCTGCCCGCTCCCCACCTCTGGCAACTACCAGTCTGTTCTCTGTACCTATGAACTTGGGATTTTTTGTTACTTAATTTATTTTTAGCATCCATATATAAGCGTGAGCATATGGTATTTGTCCTTCTTTGTTTGACTAATTTCGCTTAGCGTAATGCCCCCAATGACCATCAATATTTTTGAAAATGACAAGATTTCATCCCTATTTATGGCTAAATAGTATTTCATCATATTCTTTGTCCATTCTTCCACTGATGGTCACTTAGATTGCCTCCATGTATTGACTATTGTAAATAATGCTGCAAGGGACATGGGAGCACGTATCTTTTCAAGTTAGTGTTTTTGTTTCCTTTGGATAACTATCCAGAGTGGAACTGTGGGATCATATGGTTGTTCTATTTTTAATTTAGAAAAGATTTCTTTATTTTTAGAGAAAGGGGAGGGAAGGAGAGAGGGAAACATTGATGTGAAGTGATGCGGACTCTGGCCGGCAGTACCCGCAGTGTTGTGGACGGGACGAACAAATTCACACGGACTGCAGAAGTCCTGTGGAGAAAAAGGGACAGAGAGCCTCGACCCCAGCCTGGACAGGCTTTTATTGGCTTTCTAACAGCATACATCAAAGAAGGTTCTCATTTATTATGCTCAGGTTTGCTTTAGGTGATTTCCTTTTACAGATAACAAAGGAAAGGATGTTACTGATTACTTCTTACAGATGAACAAGGAAAAATGTTGCAAATGCAAGGGAACAATAAGAGTGATTGGTCTGGTTACACTCCATCCTTGGGAGAATCTGTGCAGACTCCAGGAAGTTACTTTAAAGATATGCAGTAAGCATTTGCAGCTTCAATTCAGGGTGAAGGAGTTTTAGCAAAAGCAAGTCTCAAAGCAGCCTAGGTATAATGTAGGCCTGGTTTCCCACAGGAAAGCCAATCCGTGGGTTTGGCTTCCTGTGTGCCAACTCGTGCCTATAGGTTTTCCAATAGGGCTGGGCTACATTTGCCATTGCTCATGGATCAGTTCCCTATAGTGACGGAAACATTGATCTGTTGCTTGTTGTACATGCCTTGACCAGTGATCGAACCTGCAACCAAGGCATGTGCCCTGACCAGGACTTAACTGGCGACCTTTCCCTTTGTGGGATGATGCCCAACCAACTGAGCCACACAGCCCAGGGCTATTAATTTTTTTGAGGAACTTCCATACTGTTTTCTATAATTGCTATACCAACTTACAATCCCACCTACACAAGAGTTCCCTTTTTTCCACTTCTTTTCCAACACTGATTTCTTGTCTTTTTGATAACAGCCATTCTAACAGTTGTGAGGTAATATCTCATTGTGGTTTTGATTAGCATTTCCCTAATAATGTTGAATCTTTTCATGTACCTGTTGGCCATTTGTATGTCTTTGAAAAAAATGTCTGTTCAGATTATCTGTCTATTTTTTAATTGGATTGTTCTTCTTTTAGCTATTGAGTTGTGTAATTTCTTTATATATTTTGGATATTAACCACTTGTCAGATACATGATTTGCAAATACCTTTTCCCACTCCATAGTTGCCTTTTTATTGTTGATTTTCTTTGATGTGCTGAAGCTCTTACGTTCAAGACTTTAATACATTTTAATTGTTGTGTATGGTTGAAGATAAGAGGTCCGGTTTCATCTTTTTTTGCATGTGGCTGCCCAGTTTTCCCAATGTCATTTATTCAAGAAACTATCCTTTCCCCATTGTATATTCTGGTTCTTATGTTATAAATTGACCATATGTGTGGGTTTACTTTTGGGCTCTGTATTCTGTTCCATTGATCTATGTGTGTGTGTGTGTGTGTGTGTGTGTGTGTTTTATGCCCATAACATACTGTTTTGATTACTATAGCCCTAACACAGTTTGAAATCAGGGAGCATGATGCCTCTGGCTCTGTTCTTCTCTCTCAAGACTGCTTTGGTTATTTGGGGTCTTTTGTGGTTCCATACAAATTTTAGGATTGTTTATTCTATCTCTGTGAAAAGTGCCATTGGAATTTTGATAGAAATTATATTAAAGCTGTTGATTATTTAGGGTAGTATGAACATCACTTATAATTTTTAGCAACTTTATTAAGACAATCTATATACATAAAATTCACCTGTTTTAAGTGCATCAATCATTTAAAAAGTTTACTAAGTTGCACCAAAATCACAATTTAGTTTTAGAACATTTCATCACCCCAGAGAGACCCTTTGTGCCCATTAGCAGACAATCCCTGTTCCCAACCCTGCCCATGCAATCACCAATCTGGTATGTTTTAGAGATTTTCTTTCTCTGATATTTTATAAAATGGAATCATACCTCATCTGGTTTATTGTGTCAGACTTATTTCACTTAGCATAATGTTTCTGAGGTTTATCTGTTACAGCATGTATCAGTACTCCACTGTATGGATTTGTTTATCCATGTACCAGTCAATGGTCATTTGGGTTGTTTTCCTAACATGGACAATACTGCTATGAACATTTGCCTGTATTTGTGAACATGTTTTCAGTTTTTTTGGGATGGAATACCAAGTGGAATTTTTTTTTATCATTGTTTATTCTATTACAGTTGTCACATTTTTTTCCTTATGCCCCCCCTCCACCCAGCCCACTCCTCTTACCCACATTGAACAGCCTCTCCTTTGTCCATGAATCATTCATACACATTCTCTGACTAGTCCCTTCCCCTTCCTCCCACCATTTCCCCCCTATCCCCACCTATGGCTATCAGTCTGTTCCATGTTTCTGTGTCTCTGATTCTATTTTTCTTGTTTATTTTGTTCCTTGGATTTCAGTTACAAGTGAGATCATATGGTATTTGTCTTTCACTGCCTGGCTTATTTCACTTAGGATAATAGTCTCCAGTTCCACCCATGGTGTCACAAAAGGTAAGACTTCCTTTTTTCTGCTGCATAGTATTCCATTGTGTAAATGTACCAGTTTTTTAGTCCACTCATTTACTGATGGGCACTTGGCTGTTTACAACTCTTAGCTATTGTCAATAGCACTGCTGTGAACACAGGGGTGCACAGGTTCTTCTGAATTGGCGTTTCAGGATTCTTAGAGTATATTCCTAGCGGTGGAATTGCTGGATCAAAAGGCAGTTCTATTTTTAGTTTTTTGAGGAAACTCCATACTGTTTTTCACAGTGGCTTCATCAGTCTGCATTCCGACCAACAGTGCACTAGGGTTCCCTTTTCTCCACATCCTTCCTAGTGCTTGTTGTTTGTTGATTTATTAATGATAGCCATTCTGACAGGTGAGGTGATATCTCAATGTGGTTTTAATTTGCATCTCCCTGATGGTTAGTGATGTTGAGCATCCTTTCATATGCCTATGGGTCCTCTGTATGTGCCCCTTGGAGAAGTATGTATCCACGTCCTTTGCCCATTTTTTAATTGGGTTATTTGTCTTCCTGGTGTTGAGTCATGAGTTACTTATATACTTTGGAGATTAAACCCTTGCTCCATGTATCACTGGCAAATGTTCTTCTGTACAGTTGGCTCCCTTTTCATTTTGATGGTTTCTTTAGCCACGTAGAAACTTCTTAATTTGATGTAGTTCCTTTATTTTTTTCCTTTACCCTAGATAGGGATGTCCAACCTGTGGCCCACAGGCCACATGTGGCTCTGGATGCCTATGAATGCAGCCCAACACAAAATCATAAATTTACTTAAAACATTGGATTTTTTTGTGATTACATATCGCAATGTATTTAATGCGGGGCCCAAGACAACTTGTCTTCTTCCAGTGTGGCCCAGAGATGCCGAAAGGTTGCACACCCTTGTTAGGATATGTATCAGCAAAAATATTGCTACACGGGATGTCTGAAATTTTATTGCCTTTGTTTTCTGCTAGGATTTTTATGGTATCATGACTTATATTTATGTCTTTTATCCATTTTGTGTTTATTCTGGTGTGTGGTGAAAGTTGGTGGTCTAGTTTCATTTTCTTGCATGTACCAGTTCAGATCTCCCAGTACCATTTATCAAAGAGACTGTTTTTACTCCATTGTATGCTCGTGCCCCCTTTATTGAATATTAATTGACCATAGAAACATGACTTTATTTCTGGGCTCTCTATTCTGTTCCATTGATCTATGTGTCTGTTCCTATGCCACTATCAGACTGTCTTGATTATAGTGGCCTTGTAGTGTATTGTAATGTCAGGTATTGTGATCCCTCCCACTTCATTTTCTCTCTCAGGATTGCTGAAGCTATTTGGGGTTTTTGGCTCCATATAAATTTTTGGAGTATTTGTTCTAGATCTGTGAAATCTGTTATTGGTATTTTAATAGGAATTGCATTAAATCTATAGAGTGCTTTGGGTAGTATGGGAATTTTAATAATGTTAATTCTTCCAATCCATGAACATGGTATATGCTCCCATTTATTTGTACCGTCCTCAATTTCTCTCTTCAGTGTTCTGTAGTTTCCTCAGTACATCTTTTACCTCCTTAGTTAATTTTATTCCTAGGTACTTCATTTTCTTGTTGCTACAGTAAATGGGATTTTTTAAAGTTTCTGATAATTCATTGTTGGTGTACAAGAATGCCATCAATCTCTGAATGTTGACTTTGTATCCCATTAATTTGCTGGATTCACTTACTAGGTTGAGTCAAGTGGAAATTCTAGATCATGTGGTAAACTTGTATTTAACTTAGGAAACCTTCACTGTTTTCCAAAGTTGCTGCACCATTTTATATCACCACCAGCAATGCATTAGGGCTCCAGTTTCTCCACATCTCACCAACATTATTTGTCCTTTTTATTACATGCATCCCAGTGGGTGTGAAGAGGTATCTAACTTCAGTTTTAATTTGCATTCCCTAATGACTAGTGATGGTGAGGATCTTTACATATGCTAAGCAATTTGTGTATCTTCTTTGCTGAAATGTCTATTCAAATTTTGGCATTTTAAAAATCAAGTTGTCTCTTAAGAATTCTTAATATATGCATATTCTGGATGTGTCCTTCATAAAATATGATTTGAAGATATTTTCTCGGTCTGTGGTTTATCATTTTCTGAATGATTTTTTTAAGTGTACAAGTTTTAAATTTTGATAAAGTCCAACTTATTACTATTTTCTGTTATGGATTGTGCTTTTGGGATCTTATCTAGAACTCTTTTCCTAAACTGAGGTCATGTAGGTTTTTTTCCTGTTCTAAAAGTTTTATAGTTTCAGCTTATATTTAGGTCTCTGATCTACTTTGAATTTATTTTTGCACATGGTGGGTGGTAAGGGTCTACACTCATCTTTTTTGCCGTTGATAGCCAAAGTCCCAGCACCTTAGTAAAAAAAAAAAAAAAAAAAATCAATTGACCATAAATATGAAGGCTTACTTCTAGACTCAGATTTTGTTCCGCCGATCTTCGTATCTACATTTATATCAATATCACAGTGTCTTGATTATAGTAGCTGTGTACAAATTTTTGCACTCAGGAACTGTTCCTCATTTTTAGAAGTGTTTTAGCTATTCTGGATCCTTTGCAAATCCCTAGAAATTTTAGAATCAGCTTGCCAATTTTTCAAAAAAGTTTGCTGGGGTTTTGACAGGGTTTGTATCAATCTATAGATCAATTTGGGGACAAATGCTATCTTAACAATAATCACCATCTAATTCATGAACATGTAATATCTCTACTTACATCTTTAATTTCTCTAAATGTTTTGCCATTTTCATTGTACAAGTCTTGTACTTCCTGTTAAATTTATTCTTAAGTATTTAATTTTGGTGGTATTGTGGATGAAATTGTTTTCTTCATTTCAGTTTTGGGTTTTTCCTTGCTAGTATACAAAATCACAACTGATTTTCGTATAGTGATGTTGTAGCCTGTGACCTTACAGAGCTTTTGGATTCCTGTTTGTTGAGCTGCTCGGGCTGCTTTCTGGCCTTTTTCTGTGGCTGGGCTTTTAGTAGCTGTCACTTCTTTCAGTGTCCAAGAGTATAGATCTGATTATTATTATTTTTTTTTGTCCCTGCAATAAAGCTGCCCAAATTGTCTGAGGCCCCCTTAATCATCCGTGAGGCCCTGCTAACTTGCATGCTTCAAAATACATGTTGAAAAAGCAGTGTAAATTCTAAAGATTCTTCTTTAAAAAAAAAAAAAAAAATTTCCTTGAGTCCAGAAAGTTCCGGGAAACTCCTGTTTTGGACTTGTGTGATTAAACACAATACACCACAGTCAGCTTCTTTAAAAGATGACTAGATTTCCAAAGGGCTTCATCTTTGATTGCATTTATTGACCTCTTTACTATTCTTTAGAATCGAGTTTAGACTATGATGACAAAATAGGACTTTTTAAAATTTTTTGTCAAGTGATGTGATAGCTGGAATCATGTAGAAAAAAATAAAAGGTCATCATATTTTCTTGAATATTCATTTAAGACTTCAATTTTTATTTTCAAATAAAAACACTATGTCTTACAGCCAGGGATACAAGGACTTGGTTATCCTTGTTGGAATGATGACTCTCCTCTATCTGGGAAGTCACTCTGTGCAGGTAGGGGCTAGGAGGCAGGGAGTTGACATCTAAGAAGGTAGAGGTTTTGCTCAGGATAAAGCTAGTTGTCAGTCACCAACAGACCATTATTGTGGCTAGAGTTCCAGAAACGGTGTATAGAAATTCATTTTCTATTCATTCTTCATGGATTATACCTGTGAAGTGAAAAAGGACAGTCTGAATAAGCACCTAAAGTATTTTACCAGCTTTTGGAAATACTGATTTTTTTCCCAATATACAGTCCATTTTTTCTCACTATGTAGTAATAATGGTTTGGATGGAATAGACCCATGTTCATATACAGCTTGAGGGGTAGGCTTTGATGGGGGTGGCTCACAGCATTCCTGCAGTAATGTGGATTGGTTCAGGGGTGCCCTGAGTTAGTGTGAAGTTCAAGACTCTCACTTGGACACTGTCATATACTATTATACAGAGTGAGGCAAAAGTTTATTCTTGTATTACTTATTAATTACTGCATTATTTTCCATAATCACTGTAAACCTACTTTTGCTGTATATAAAGCTGGGACCTACTGAGCAATTTGCCACCTACAGTAGACAGCTTCTAAGATGGCACCTCATGACCTTTGACTCTTGGTATTCATGTCCTTATACAATCCTCTCACCTAAGTGTGGGCTAGACGTAGTGGTTAATTTGTAACTAGTCATGGAATGCAGTAAAAGTGATGGGATGTCACTTTTGAGATTAGTTACAAACAGAGTGTTTCCATCTTGGGTACTGTCTCACTCTAAGGGAAGCCACATGCCAAGTTGTGAGGTGCACTATGGAGAGACCCATAGCAAGGAGCTGTAAGAGGTCTCTAGAAAATGGTGAGAAACTGAAGCCAAGTTCAACAACCTGTAGGAACTAAAACCATCAACAACCACATGAATGAGCTTGGAGAATGGGATCTTCTGCCAGTTGGGACTTTAGATGACATCATAGCCCTGGCAGATAGCTTAACTGCAACCTCATGAGGGACTCTGAGCCAGAGGCCCTATGCTAAACTATGTCTAGATTCTTGACTCAGAAAAAAATGCCCGTTGTTTTAAGCCACTGAGTTTTTAGAGTAACTTGTTAAGTAACAAAAGATGACCAATATATCACCACAAGAAAAAATAGTTTAAGCTGGATTTTTTCGCTATTAGCAACTGAAAGCATATTCATATACTAGCTAGTAGTAATTTAATCTTGAAAAGGTTATTAAACATTAAAACCTTTATATTCAAATGAACTTACAGATTCTGTTTCATGCAAACAGAAAAAATCCATCTACTCACAACCATCTCCATTCCTCGTATGAAAAATAAGGTAGTAAGACCTCATTCACTCAGAATTCCCATCTCAGCAGAAATTTTACAGGCCAGAAGAGAGTGGCATGATATATTTGAACTGTTGAGAGAAAGTAACCTACAGCCTAGAACACTATTCCCAGTAAGGTGCTCATTCAGAATTGAAGGATAGTTTCCCAGACAAGCAAAAATGAATGGAATTCATTACTACCAACCCAAGCTTTATAAGAAATGTTAAAGGATCTTCTCTAAGCAGAAAACAAAGGCCATAACAAGAAAAAAATTCATGAAAGAAAAAATTTCATGGTCAAAAATAAAAATATAATAGACACCAAATCAGCCATTTAAAAAGCTAGTAGGAAGACAAAAATAGCAAAATTAACTATAGTAAATAGGAAATAAACAAAACAAAGATCTAAAATACGACATCAAAAACAGAGCATGGAGGGGAGAATAAAAATGCTGTGCTTTCACACAACCCCATACCAGGAAGACAAACAATCCAATTAAAAAAATGGGCACAGGACTTGAACAGACACTTCTACAAGGAGGACCCAGAGACATACGAAAGGATGCTCAGCATCACTAGCCATCAGAGATGCAAAGTAAAACCACAGTGAGATACCACTTCACACAGGTCAGAATGGCCATCATAAATCAATAAACAACAAGTGCTGGCGAGGTTGTAGAGAGAAGGGAACACTAGTGCACTGTTGGTGGGAATGCAGACTGGTGCAGCCACTGTGAAAAACAGTATGGAATTTCCTCAAAAAACTAACGCTGGAACTGCCTTTTGATCTAGCAATTCCACTGTTGGGATTATACCCTAAGAATCCCGAAACACCAATTCAAAAGAACCTATGCACCTTTATGTTTATAGCAGCGTTATTTACAATAGCCAAGTGCTGGAAGCGGCCTAATGCCCATCAGTAAATGAGTGGACAAAAAAACTGGTACGTTTACACAATGGAATGCTATGCAGCAGAAAGAAAGAAGGAACTCCTATCCTTCACAGCAGCATGGATGAAACTGGAGAGCATTATGCTAAGTGAAATAAGCCAGGTGGTGAAAGACAAATACCATAGGGTCTCACCTATAAGTGGAACCTAATCAACAAAACAAACAAATGAGCAAAAAAGAACTAGAGACATGGAACTAAAGAACAACTGACAGGGACCAGAGGAGAGGTGGGAGGGGGAATAACAAGGGAAGAAGACAAACATGTACAAAGGACCCAGGGACAAAGACAATGGGGTGCAGACTGTCTTTGGGAGCAGGGGTTGGAAGGGGCATGAGAGAGCAATGGAGGAAAAATGGGGGGGACAAAAACTGTAACTGAAAAACAAAAAAATAAAAAATGTTTTTAGAATACGTTTGAACATAAATGCTTATCAGTTTAAAATAGACTGTTACATATATATATATATATATATATATATATATATATATATATATGAACCTCATAGTTACTATGAGGTTTTTTGTGGTTACACACACACACACACACACAAACCAACTAGAAAAGGTAGGCTTCTTACTCTCTTTTTGTGTGTGTAAACAAAATGCTAAAAAGCAAGCTACAAGGGAAGAGATCAAGAAAAGAACTACAGAAACAATCACAAACAATAAAACAGCAACAAGTAAATACCAATCTATAATTACTTTAAACATACGTGGACTAAATGCTCCAATCAAAAGACTGGATTAGTTTTGAGAAGAATGTTAACAGTATAACTAGGGTGGCTAAAAGGATAAAAAGCCAAAACCTAACTATGTTCTGCTATAAGGGACTCACTTCAAACTGAAAGACACCTAGAGGCTGAAAGTGAGTGGATGGAAAAAGACATTCCATGCAAACAGAAATGAAAAGAAAGCTGGGGTAGCAATACTCAATATGAGACAAAATAGTTTAAAACAAAGACAGTAAAAAGAAACAAACAAGGGCATTATATGAAGGGCCATTCCAACAACAGGATAGTAAAAATTGTAGACATCTATGCACCCAATACAGGAGCACCTAAATACATAAAGCAAATATAACAGATATAAAGGGAGAAATGGACAGTGATCCGACAGTAGGCGGGGACTTGAACATCCCACTTATATCAATGGTATGTCACTCAGACAGAAATTCAATAAGGAAACAGTGGCCTTAAACATCAATTAGACCAGATCTATGTAACAGATATTTCTAGAACATTTCACCCCCTAAACGCACAATATACATGCTTTTCAAATGTACACAGAACATCTTCCAAGACTGATCACATATTAGGCCACAGAGCAAGTCTCAATAAATTCAAGAAGACAGACCAATGCAAGCCTATTTTCTTACTACAACAGTGTGAAAGTAGAAATCAACTCTAAAAGTAAAACTAGAAAAAACAGAAACATAGGGAGACTAAACACCATGCTACTAAACAACCAGTGATCAAAATAAAAATCAAACAGGATTGCCTGAAGGAGTGGGCAGTGCTGGGTGGAAGGGGGCAAATGGGGAAAAACTGGTATAACTGTAATAGCATAATCAATAAAATATACTTTAAAAAAATCAAACAGGAAATAAAAAAAATACCTTCAGCCATATAAAAATGAAAACACAACTTTCCAAAATCAATGGGATGGAGCAAAAGAAGTTCTAAGAGGGAAGCTCACAGCTACAAAGACCTATCTTAAGAAACAATAAGAATCCCAAATAAACAACCTAACATTACACCTGAAGGAACCAGAAAAATAAGAATGAGTAGAAAAGACCAAAAAAGCTAAGTGCTTGTTATTTGAAAGGATAAACAAAATTGGCAAACCTTTATCCAGACTCATTGAAAAAAAAAAAAGAGGGCCCAAATAAATAAAATCAGAAATGAAAATGGAGAAGTGACAACTGATACTACAGAAATACAAAGGCAATCATTAAAGAATACTATGAACAATATATGCTAACAAATTGGAGAACCTAGGAGAAATGGATAAATGTTTAAAAACATATAGTCTTCTGAGAAAATCTGATTAGACCAATTACTAACTTCCAACAAACCAAGTCCAGGACCAGATGGTGTCACAGGTGAATTCTATAAAAAATTTCAAGAAGAATTAATACCTATCCTTCTCAAACTATTCTAAAAAAAATTAAGAGGAAGGAACACTTCTAAACTCATTGTATGAAGCCAGCATTACCCTCATAACAAAATCAGAAAAAAGACACTATCGCAAAAAAAAAAAAAAAAAAATTTACAGGCCTAAATATACCTGATGAACATAGATGCAAAGTCTCAACACAATGTTAGCAAACTGAACTCAAAGTACATTAAAAAGATAATATACCATAAAGTGGGATTTATTCTAGGGGTGCAAGGCTGGTTCAACATCTCCAAGTCAATCAACACAATACACCACATCAACAAAACCAAAGATAAAAATCATATGATCATTTCAAAGATGCAAAAAAAAGCATTTGACAAAACAACATCCATTTGTGATAAAAACTCTCAACAAAGTGGGTATAGAGGGAACATACCTCAACATAATAAAGGCTACATATGACAAACCCATAGCTAACATCATACTCAATGGTAAAAAGCTAAAAACTTTTTCTCTAAGATCAGAAACAAGACAAGGATGCCCACTCTCACCACTTTTATTCAATGTAGTATTGAAAGTCCTAGCCACAGCAACCAGGCAAGAAAGAAAAGGCATCCATTTATCTATTTGGAAAGGAAGAAGTAAACTGTCATTATTTGCAGATGACATGATACCCTAAAGATTCCACCAAAAATCTATTGGAACTAATAAATTGAGTAAAGTAGCAGGATACAAAATTAGTATACATAAATCTATCACATTTCTATAGACTAATAACTATCAGGAGAAATTAAGAAAATAATCTCATTTACAACTGCACCAGAAACAGTAAGATACCAAAGAATAAAATTAACCAAGGAGGTGAAAGACCTGTACACTGAAAACTATAAAATACTGAAGAAACTGAAGAGGACACACACAAAAAAATGGAAGGATATACCATGCTCAGGGATTGGAAGGATTAATATCATTAAAATGTCCATACTGCCCAAAGGAATCTACTGGTTCAATGCAGTCTCTATCAAAATACCAATGGCATTTTTTTTCATGACTAGAACAATAATCCCAAAATTTAAATAGAACCATAAAAGACCCCAAATAGCCAAAACAATCTTGAGAAAGAAGAACAAAGCTGAAATACCCTACTCCCTAATTTTGAACTATATTATAAAACTGTAGTTACCAAAACATAACACTGGCACAAAAACAGACACATGTATCAGTGGAAAAGAATAGAGAGCCCAGAAATAAACCCTTACTTATATGATTAATTAATCGATGACAAAGAAGGCAAAAAAAGAAAATGGAGAAATGACAGTCTCTTTAATAAATGCTGTTGTGAAAACCTGATATATGCAAAAAAAAGAAAACTGGACCACTCCTCTATACCATATACAAAAATAAACTTAAAATATAGACTTAACTATAAGATGCAAACCCAGAAAACTCCCAGAAGAAAACATAGGTAGTAATTAAGCTATATGACAACAGTCTTAGTAGTATCTTTTTGGCTGTGTCTTCTCAGTCAAGGGAAACAAAACAAAAATAAACAAATAGGACCTCATCAAACTAAAAACTTCTGAGCAGTATAGGAAACCAACGAAATGAAAAGATAACTTACTGAATGGGAGAAGATATTCACAAATGATATGTACAATATAATTAATATCCAAAATACATAAGGAACTCATGCAACTCAACATCCAAAAAAAACCCCAAAAACAACCAACCTGATTAGAAAAATGAACAAAATATCTGAATAGACATTTCTCCAAAGAGGACATACTGATTACCAGCAGAAATATAAAAAGGTGCTCAACATCAATAATTATCAGGGAAATACAAATCAGAAGCACAATGAGATTCTACCTCACACCCATCAGAATGACTGTCATCAAAAAGTCAACAAGTAAGTGTTGCAAAGGATGTGCACTATTGGTGGTATTGTAAACTGGTGCAGGCACTGTGAAACGCAGTATGGAAATCCCTCAAAAAATCAGAAATCGAACTGCCATACAAGCCAACAATTTCACTTTTAGGTATTTGAAAGGCTGCCAGTTTGACTCCCTGTCAGGGCCTGTGTCTAAGCTGCAGGCTGGGGGCATGCGAGAGGCAACTGATGGATGTTTCTCTCCATTTCTCCCTCTCTTCCCCTCTATCTAAAAATAAATAAATAAAATCTTTAAAAAATTATTAAAATAAGCAAGTTACGGAGATGCAGCGTACAGCACAGGGAACACAGTCATGATGTTGTAATAACCTGGCATGGTGACAGATGGCTACTAGACACAGTGTGGTGATTACATCCGAAGGGATATAAATGTTCAGTCATTATTACATCGTACACCTAAAACTAATACATCATTGTATGCCAACTCAACTTTGATAAAACGTTTAAAAAAATTACCTGACCATTTGGGAGTACATGAAATAAGCAGCAAGGAGAGGAAGAGATGAAAAATTACAATGAAAACAGGATGGGGGGTACATTCTGAGGGGTGGTTCTGAAAGAGTTAAGTAAGAACTTGGCGTAGTAGGGCATGGCTACGCATCCGGGAGCAGGGTCAGGATTCAACAGGGGCAGACTTGTAAACTCAACCTGCTTATCTGTACAGAGATTAACAGGGAATTGGCTGGGCTGGGGGTGATTTCCTTGAGAAGGGAAGTAGGATGAGGTTGTTCTCAATGGATCATTACAGTAGTAGTTGGGTGGAGGTTAGTTGCTACTTCCTGGGAAGAAACTTACCAGATGGGACATGGGGGATTGTCTAAGTTTGAGTAAGAAGGTAACAGTGGCAGTTCCCTGGATTGCAAGGAACAGAATTAATTGACTGTGGCAAACCTGTACAGGAGGAGTAAGTATGGGGTGCAGAGTGACAAGAGTGGACAGGAGGCGAGTGGGGCAGCTGAGAACTAAGGGATGCCATGTTTTTCCTTTGCAAGTTGAGGGCATTTTGAGGTCTGTACTTGGTTTTTTAAATTTCCAAAATAAAAAAAGAATTAAAACAGGCAGCAAATGAGAAACAAAGAAAAACACAACCCAACTCACCTCTCTGGTTAATAGCTGGTTTAAATATGACGGTTAAATTTTCAAGGTCTTCATTCTTTAAATGCAATTCTTCAAGCAGGGTGGCTATAAACTGTGTAAACACCATATTTTCCTGAGAATGTTTCTGAATGCCAAGAATCGGGGTCAGTCTGAAACAACCAAAAATATTAAATATATATCCATGAAATGGGAAGGACTAAGGGGCTTCTGTCTTCAACAGGCACAGGGGTTTCTGTCATGGCAGAGAGATGAGGTCTCTCTGATTTAACGACATTCCCAGAGAGAGGCTTTACTAATAAAATCAGAAGAGAAAAAAATGGAAAGATCAAACATATCATTAAGTGTAGAAAGAAGCCTAAAAACCTGAATCTGTAACATGTTCTTCATGCCAGCAAAAACTACCAAAATTCTGCTCAGAAAAGGAACGAAGTCTTTCCACTTGGGGAAAGGAGGTTGTGGAGAGAAGCTTAGGGCTGAGAATTGCTTTAAAAACACAACGTATATTGAATATTTGGATTATATCACCTTAAAAAAACAATTAAAAAATAAGATTACTTTTCAGATGAAGCCTTAACATTTTTATTTTTAAAACACTAAAGAGGTAAATTACATTTTATAAGGCACTTAATATAAATAAACCTCATTAGGAACACTGCTTTTTTCTCTAACCATTCCCAGTATATATTTAAAGACTGACTGCATACAATAGATTATTAAAAGTAATTTTAAGAATTACAGATGTGATTAGTAAGCATGATGTTTAAAAAAGTGACTAATCTAATCACAAAGATTAAAGACCATTACTTTTCATAAATATTTTTTAGCTCCAGAGAGCATGCCTTATAGAACCTCTGCATGTTACATTCCTAGAAAGCTTTCTGGGGAGGAAATTCTTTTTTTCCCAAATAGTCTTACATCTTGCACAAAGCTCTTCCAGATGCTTATTTAATCTTGGTCATTGCCACTGGATACATCAAATATAAACAATAACTCTGATTTAAATCAATACAAGTCAAGAAACCAGAGCAGAGTAATTCTTTAGTAGTGTGTGTGGAATGGGAAATGTTTTCTGAGAGACAGGTTTCATCCTGGCTTAGCCATTTCATACAGAAAGCAAATTAAAAATTTGTCAAAATTGTCCAGAAATGGCCAGGACTTTGAGGAAGTGGTAAATTCTCCAATTATAGTATAGTGAAATCCAAAGAGTTCTAAATGAAAAACCACTGTAATGTATTCTTTTCCCATCTCTCCTGCATTTCTTTAGAGCTAGAGGATGGAATACCAGGTTCTTACACTTCATGAGCTTTGCCTGTGGTTACTTCTCAACGGTAGTTCATACTGGCAAACAGGGCTACCCAAGCCTTCCAAAGCCAAGCCCAACCAGGGCACTTGGCTGAATGTAGGCAGTTGTGGCCAGCTTTATCCTGAGGCATTTTCCTGCAGAGAAGGTGGAATCCAGAAGTCAACTCTGGCTTTTCCCACACTTAGGTAATGTTGACATTTAAAACACCAAACTGCTGCTTCCCCACAATAAGACCAAAAATACTGGGGATGGGATAACATTGGCTAAAATAAAGCCGAAAAGTCAGAAGAGGCAGATCAGATATACCAACTCCACAGAAACCTAGCTTCTGTGTGTACTTAAAATGAACTTATGGAACACATCTTAGACAACCTTGGTTTCAGGGAGATTAATATTTGGTTCATATATGAAAACAAAGTTTTCTCAATTATTTCTCAAAGTGCCATTAGGATGTTTTAAAACAACCCTCAAATTAGAAGTGGTGACTACTAGATTTTTCAACCTGTGTGCTCATGAGAGCAGAAAACTGAGAAGAGTTATAGAAAAACAGCTTGTAAGAGAACTGTCCATCAATTGCCCTAGTGGGAAACTATTTCAGAAACAGTAATACTTCTCTAGCAAACTTACAAGGATATATTTACTCTATAAATTAGTAAGTTCATTATAAGATGTGTTCAAACTTACCTAACACTTTTGTTTATAAAGAAAAATTAAGTTAATAGAAAACTTTAGCTAGGAGTTAAAAAAAAAAAAAAAAGCAACAATGCAATCCTTCTCCATGCTCCTGAGCCCATGGCAAATAACGCTAATCAGGCAGGCATTCTTTTCTTGATGAGCTCAGACCTGCTTTGAGAATTTGAGCAATCACTTCGACTATTTTAGAGCTGACTCCTGAGGTGAAACCAATTCACTTCTCAGTCTAACTGCAAGCACTAGGAGAACTGTCTCTACACAGTTCTAATGCATGATTTGCCTGAACGCTTGTTATGATTTTGGGTAAGCTGAACATCAAAACCTTAGGATTTATATATAACATGGGACTATAAAAATTATTGTAGCCCTGGCTCAGTTAGTTGGCGTGTCATCCTGTAAACCAAAGGGTCACAAGTTCGATTCCGGTCAGGCACATCTCCCTAGGTTGTGGGTTCAGTCCCTGGTCGGGAGTGTCCAGGAGGCAACCTATTGTTTCTCCCTCAAGTTGTTGTTTCTCTCCCATGTTGTTATTTCTCTCCCTCTCTTTCTCCCTTCCTTCCCCCCTCTCTAGAAATGGTGTGCATGTCCTTGGGTGAGAATAAAAAAGTTATTGCAAAATCCATGTAGGATACTATAGATGAACAGGTTTTCAAAAAATTAGCATGATAGCCTTTCCTGTGCTGATAACCTCCCCATGACAACACGCCTCTTGCTAAGGATCTCCTTCATCCCTCTCCAGACGAGGAGAAGAAGAAACACAAGAAGAAATGAATGCCTGGCGCAGAGCCCCAATCCTACTCCATGGGTGTGAAACGCCCAGGGTGCTATAAAATCAGCACCGCCTTCAGCCCTGCACAGACGGTAGCTTTGCTGTTGGCTGCTGCACTGTCCTCTGTCAGCCCACAGGAGGGGAAGCGAGGCTGACGGAAGGCTGCTCCTTCAGAGGGGAGCAGCACTAAAAGCGCCCTGAATCAAGACGAGTGGGGAAACACCCCAATAAACACATTTTGGAATAAAAAAATCAGTTATGGTAATAAATATCAACTAACATTCACCATATGCTACCTACAATTACTATGTACATGTTCTAAGCATGAATTATTGCCTTTAGCTGTGCAGTGATACCGAGGGAATGTAGTTTTTGCTCCCATTTTTTTGGATGAGGAAATGAAGGCATGAAAAGTTTTGAAGTACCTTCCTCCAGGTCACAAAGATAATAAGTAAGTGGAATGTTGGCTTTGCACCTAGGCAGGTTTCCTCAAAAAGCCCATGCTCCTGGCTAATATGCCAGTTTTCATTCTTTGTAGGCTGCAGAGCACTAAGTTCAATCTTTACTTGACCTAGCTGAGCTCTCAACGAATATGCAGAAGGAACAGAATGTTTTAAATCTGCTTTAGAGAACTAAGGACAACAAATATGAAAATGACAGGTGACTGGTAGGAAGTGCTAAGAGTTCTAGAAACCCCACAGGTTTGGTGTCTGTTGGCAGAGGGGAATACCCGGCTTGGGGATGGAGACTTCTGCAGCAGGTCAGCAAGTGGATAAGCAGCAATCCTGAGGCATCTGGAGCCAGGATTTCAAAGATGCACAAAGCTCTTCCACATTTGTGGGCCAAATCAAGCTTGCCGCTTATATTTTGTAAATAAAGTTTTGATGAAAAACAGCCACACCCACTTATGTATATATTCTATGGCTGCTTTTGCACTACTACAGTACAGTTGAGTAGTTGGGACTATAGGGCCAGCAAAGCTGAAATATTGACAATCTGGCCCTTTATAAGAAGTTTGCCAATCCTTATACTAGACCAATTTTAATTTAAAACAAACACTACTATAATGCTTTATATATTATTGTTCTGATGATGAGAGCAAATAAAGTAGGAGATGAGAAATCCAAAGGAACCATCTGACTCTAGAATATTCTGGGTCTGGTCTGAGAAAGTATGGAAGATGCTTAAAGAAACCAAAAATATTTCATAAAATCTTCCACCTGGAAAGAGAACTCTCCCTGGCTTACTCCACTCTAACCAAATTGACCAGCCTTGCCTCAGTTATGCCAAAGTTTAGTCTGTTCCCATTTCAGGAACTGGCTGTTTTCTTTCCTGAGGATGTTCTTCCCCCAGATCTCTGCATGGTGGGCTCCTTCATGTGACTCAGTTTTGTTTAAATGTCACCACCTGAAATCAATCCTCACTCTTACCCCCTACTTATTTTGCTTTATTTGTCTACATAGTCCTTACTTTTGTCTAATTCTATTACTAGTTTGCTGGTTTACTATCTATCTCTGATCTGAAAGAAGGTGAATTTTCATGAGGGCCATGACTTGTTCACTGTGTCACTCATGCCTGGCCCACTGCAGATGATCAATATTTACTTGTTGAACAAATAAACAGCTTAAGCCCTGGCCAGGTGGCTCAGGTGGTTGGAGCGTCATTCTGTACATCAAGAGGTTGTGGGTTCGATCCTTGTTGGGGTGCATATGAAGAAAACTGATCGATGTTTCTTATACTGATGTCTCTCTCTCTCTCAAATCAATAAATATATCCTTCAGTGAGGTTAAAAAAAAAAAAACTTAAGAGGCCACTTACTTATTGTACTTGCCAAAATGTTTTTTTCCCCCCCACAAAATTTTCCTCCTTTCCTTATTAGAGATCAGAAGGGAAGACATTTTCTTGACTCCTCCTCCTGCTTGCACATAGTGGCACCTTCCTGCCAGAATGTTTCAGAACGTCTGTCGGTGAGGTAAGATGAGCCTCAAATTCATCAGGTAGACCAAGCATTAAATCAAAACCTATCACTTGTTCCTGCATTTCCCTTCCTCACTTCCACTTCTCCTGGAACTCAGTGTTGTCAGGGAAGTGCTAAGGTTGGCTAAGAGTGAGTAGTGCTGTGCTAAGAGCTGAGCTCTGAACTGGCTCAGTTTACAGCTTTAATTCATTTCGAGTCCTGCAGAGGAAACTGTGGAGCAAGGGTTTGGCCCTGGAGTGGGTGCTTGGTATGTTCCTCATGAACAAAAATACTGTAGCCTCACAGGTGAAACATGAAAGGAGAGGAAATTCTTTTCACTATAATGAGATATTTACTTGGCTAAAAGAGCAATTTAGGCTATAGTTGTGGCTAATTAGTTGTGGCTATAACACAACTAATGTAGGTCTTTATTTCTGTGTATTTCTGGTTGTTTCCGCTGTTCCTGAATGGGGTGTATTCTTATTCTTTTTTAGGTCAATGAAAGTAGCAGAATGTCACCACAAAACAAGAACTCAGCTGTTTTTGGAATCTATACTTCCTTTCAGTTTCCTCCCATTAACAGTTAAATGATCTAAGAAAAGAGATTCTAGATCCTTTCTTAATGTAGTGATTTGGTTCCTTTACACAGACTGCAAATAAACTACTTCCCCTGATGTGTAGCATGCTGCAATGATTAATAAACTTTAAATTCCAGACATTGTTCCTTATATATAATCTAAATATCTCTTGAAGAATTTTATTTCCTCCTTCACAGAATTTTTTAAGGGGCAAGCTCATGACAGTTACTCCTTCATAGTCTTGAAAATGGTTCTGAATTAGTTCTAAGTCTTTTTAACCTTTCCTCATGCATGCCATCCGACTACTCCTTATTCTGACTGGTATTCTTCCCTATACCCCCTTCTACAATTTCCTAAATTGTAGGAAATTGTAGAATTTTCCTAAAATGTAGTGCCCCAGAATATAAATATTGTCCAAAATCATTATTTGAAAACATAAAACGTATCTCCCACCGCACAGATGAATATGAAATAAAACCTGGCATGTCTAAGTGATTCTTGAAGTAAAATCTCAGGACCTTATCCAACATGCCCCTGCCTTTTGTTAGAGTGACTCTCCAGGCTCCTCCTTCCCTCTTAAACGTTTATCTGTACACTATTAATTATGGTATGTTAATCACTAAATTGTTTAACCTTTTCATTAAACAACAACTCCCACCCTATTATATACTGAAAAAGACTTCAGCTTCTCTTCCAGTCCTGCATCTTCTAATAGCGTGTATCAAAGAAACCACTATAAACCGGGCCCAAATAACTATTTCTATTTAAAAATAATATACCACAGTTGGCACTTAACAATGTGTTTTATGTAGCAAATACCTTTAAAACAGCAGAAAATGTGATTGGCCATGAGTAAAAAAACAAGATTTTTATGTTTCAATTTACTTCCTTCAAGTTCTTTTAAGAATGAATACAATCTCTAAGGGTGACACCGAAGAGATGGCTCACCACAAACAGTCTGTGTGCTGGAGAACAGAATTTGAAAAACAAAACGACATAACTTGCAACGTATAAATCACGAACGAGAGCGGCAACTTCTCACGAAAACGCCACTGATTCACATCTCCAATCTGACAAGACAGGCAGCCTTCTATAACCAGTTCTTTACCATATGGTAAATGGCATGACAACAAAAGCAAAAAGCCAAGTGTCAGACTGTATCTCAATGATAAGACCTCTATTTAGCTGACTGCTCCACATATGCTGCACATCAAAAAGAGAGAATGCAAGCCAGGTTGGGACAACTACCCTCCATTTGTTATTACTGAGCTATCAAACAACATCTGGTTAACAGGAATTATACACAGTAAGAGGAGATTCAAAGTTTGACAACTGAAACAAGAGAGTTTTTTAATTTACAAGTGGCATTTTAAAAAAAGATCCTATGTCCAAGGATTTAGAGCTGTTCAAACTCTTGATTAAGCCTCAGACTAAGTTACCTGTAATTTTGTGAGTCACTGGTTTGAGTCTTATCAACAGAGAAAGCAATATAAAGAGTTAAAGTTGCGGTGTACTGAGCAAGTAGAGCTGAACAGCTGATGGAATTGTTATCCATCTCCCAAATGAAAGTCAGTAATGAACTTGGATTTTTAAGTGGCCTGCCCAATAATTGTCCTTATTGCTTTGCACACTGCCCTCATTCCCACTGGGGAATACGCAGGCAGCTCCAGAAACACTGGAAATCACAGCGCAGTATGAATTATCCTTTCCTGAATAATCTGTGTGAAACGTGTAGAGATCACACTTCCCTGAAACGACAGAGGACAGACATCCTCGACCCTGACTCTCAAAACTAAGAGAAGCAAAAACTCTTGAGTTTCCTGAGAGTTATTACTAATTTTCAAGCTTGCAGAATCAAACTGGTAGGTTGTTGTAAAATGACAATGAACAACACTATTCATACTCAGTCTTAAGGGAAGAAAAAGCTGTGAGAATGTTTAGGGGAATAAATGTCACCAGAAAGCATGCTTCTCTATGGTTTAGGGTTGGAAGAAGGGACAGGAAGTGAAAAGCCACACACTTTCTGTACCTATCAGATTTGAGAAATTATGGGTTCACACAGAGTTCTGTTGCAGGAGGAAAACCTGTTCTGCTGATTACCATGCATAAAGGTGATGAACACGCAGAGACTGCTAAAAGATAATGTTGGGCCTAAAAGAACTGTTAACACTCGCTCTCATCCCTCAGAAGTTAGGGCTGGGAAGAAGGTAAAAGGAGTATTTCTGTTAAACAAAAATACTTTCAGTGTTTACATGTACAGGCACTATGCTTGTCACTTATCAATTAAAACAGAACAGATAATACAAACCTGACCGTTTGCGGGCTTAGAATCAAACACGTCTTCTGGGACAGATGAGGTACCTTTATTAATAACAGCCTGGGTAAATGAAGAATCTAAAAGATTGGGTTTAACTGCATAAACTTGTTTTTACGAGGCTATACCACCATTTAATTTCCTCAAAGGTGACTTGATTTCAACCTAGCTAGTTGCCTTTTGACAGCTGAAGTGACTGAGGCTTTGGGCAGTGCAGGGATTTATCCAGGGTCACAATGGTTAAGAACAGTGCTGAAACGGACATGTGTGTCACAAAGTCATCTTGCTTCCTATCAAGCCTCACTATTCATTTCTTCCTGCATGGCAGTAATGATCGTCGCTTTAGCTATATTTTGTTTTCTTGTAAAAAATGAGTTGGGATTTTCCTTCCTTCTCTACAGGGACAAGTGATAAATGCTAAAGGATCAAACCAGAATACCTCTGCACAAACATACACTCAAAACTGAAACAAAGAGCTGTGACCAGTAAGTGATACAAGGGGTCAAAATGTCATCTATTTTCAGAAATGTGAGAGCCCACACAAATCTAAGACGTTTTGCAAAATGCCTCCCTCAGATATTAAACAAATTCTAGTACAAACTTTCAAAAGAAATTTTATCTGTATATTCAGGGCTTTTCATCATGTAAGTAGTTTGGATTTCATATTTAACATAACTTTCTCTTCTATCTTTTTGTTCTTACTAGGGAGAAGGCAGAAGAAGATTCAACTCTGTCAGCAACCCTGTAAAAACATTTGTCTAATCTGTGGCCCTGGCTTCCTGTCTGAAGTAACAGAGAGGCACAGGGAAAGGAACAAAAAAGTCACCCTCCGCTGTGGAAGAGCTTTTCTTGTTGCATAAAATAACATGGACTGGGCCATGTGCAGTGGTAACCACTTCATGACGTTTTCCTAAGCTGCCGTGAATGTCGTTTTTAAGTAAACAGTAAACATGGCTTTACGACTGACAAGGAAAGAAATGCCAAGTGGTCAGAGCTGAGTTTAAAAGTCAGATACTTCAAAATGCATGGTGGGTGGATTTCTAAATTAAAGGAAATGACTTTGTTTCCTTTGAAGAATGCCATTCTTTTTCCTAGGTCCCTTTGTGGCAAGATCTCAACCACTAAGTCAAATGTAAGAAGCATCAGTGATTTCCAAGTTTGCACGAAGATTTTTTGTTTATGAAACTAGCTTGTTGGTCTTCAACCTTTATGTGAAGTTGCGGCAAGTGTTAACTCCAAAGTGAGGTTCAAGTGACGTTCTTAAGGTCACGTAGTCAGCAAGAGATGAGCAAATAAGCCCAGAAGTACTCCCCACCAGTCTACACTTCTAACCACTATACCACACCAGCTCACGTCTGATTCATTTCAAGAAATGAGTATAGTTTATGATTTCAAATGCTAACTTGTATATGCTCTTCAAATAATTTTTGAAATCTAGCACTACAAAATAAAATGTGCTGATGAAAACTGACAATTCTTTTGTTTCTAATGCATCCTTTTTCTGGACATCCAAGAAGCACTTTCCAACATCATTAACTAAATGAAGATTTAGGGGTGTCCAATCTTTTGGCATCTCTGGGCCACAGTGGGAGAAGAGTTGTCTTGGGCCACATATTAAATATACAAACACTAATGAAAACAAACAGAAAAATCTCATAATGTTTTAAGTAAATTTACAATTTTGTGTTGGGCTGTATGCATAGCCATCCTAAGCCACATGAAGCCCACAGGCTGCAGGTTAAACACCTCTGCAAGAAGTGCCTCTAAGCAAGCAAATTCTGGCAGACATAGCTAAATGAACTGATTTAGCATACCTCTACCTGGCACACTAATACTGCACTACAATTAAGGATGGTGGTTCTCAACTGTGCACAAATTACGATCACCTGGGGAACTAAAAAAATACCTATGTCCAGGCTCTACCTCAGACCAATACATCAAAATCTTTGGATCAGGTATCAGTCTTTTTTAAAAGCTCCCTATGGGGCCCTAGCTGGTGTGTGGCTCAGTGGATTGAGTGCTGGCCTGTGAACCAAAGAGTCACCGGTTCGATTCCTGGTCAGGGCACATGCCTGGGTTGTGGGCGAGGTCCCCAGTAGGGGGTGTGTGAGAGGCAACCACACATTCTCTCCCTTTTTCTCCCTCCCTTCCCCTCACTAAAATAAATAAATAAAATCTAAAATATAAAAGCTCCCTATGTGATTCTAATGTACCACCACTATTAAGTTTTTGAAGTGGACTTCCAGTCAAGATGGAAGAGTAGGTAAACACGGCTTGCCTCCTCACACAACCACAGCAAAAATTACAACTAGACTACAAAACAAATTATCACCCAGAATCATTAGAATATCGATCGAGCTGTATGGAAGTCTGACAACCAAGGAATTAAAGAAATCATAGTTTTCCAGATGGGTAGCAGGGGTGGAGATGTGGAGATGCGGAATGGGCAGGCCCATACTCATGTGTGGTGGATAAAAATCTGGAGGGATACCTCAGGAGCAAGAGATCCTAGCCCCACACCAGACCACTCAGCCCAGGGCTCTAGTGCCAGGAAGATAAGTCCCCGTAGCTTCTGGCTGTAAAAACCTATGGGGGTTAGGATAGCAGAAGAAACCGGGGGGTTCTTAGGAGTCTCCTCTTAAAGCGCCCATAACAGACTCAGGACTTATGCAGACTCACTCCCTTTGGGCTTCAGCACCAGGGCAGTAGCTGGGATGGCACAAGTGGCATACAAGTGCCAGGGGACAGCTTCCTCCCAGACAAAACTTCAGAGGCCAGGCAGTGGCACTGTCTCCTTTCTGAGCCCTCCCCTATGCAAAGCCACAGAGTGGTGACACCATATTAGAGATTCTATCAACCTGGTTCACACGGGTTGCACCGCCCTGGCAATTGCCTAAAGCTCGGCCCTATCCAATTTACGGGTACAGTTTTCTACCATAGGCCACGCTACTATGACGGAGTCAAAACAGCTCTACCTAATATGTAGAAACAAACACAGGGAGGCTGACAAAATGAGGAGACAAAGCAATATGGCCCAAATGAAAGAAGCGAACAAAGCTCCAGAAAAAGAAATAAACAAAATGGAGAAAAGCATTTTATCAGATGCAGAGTTCAAAACACTGGTTATATTAGTGGAGTGGGTGAAACCGAGAATCAGATCAATGACTTGGAACATAAGAAAAAAAAATTCAATCAGAACAGCAAGAAAAAAGAATCAAAAAAACCCAAGGATAGACTAGGAGCATCTGGGAGAAACTGAAATGTACTAACAGTCGAATCACAGGGGTGCCAGAAGGAGAAGAGAAAGAGGAAAAAATTGAAAACTCATTTGAAAAAGTAATGAAAGAAAACTTCCCAAATTTGGTGAAGGAAATAGACATACACATCCAAGAAGCAAAGTCCCAAACAAGATGGACACAAAGAGGACCACACCAAGACACATCATAATTAACACGCCAAAGGTTAAAGATAAAAAGAGAATCTTAAAAATAGCAAGAGAGAAGTAGAGACTTACCTACAAAGGAGTTCCCATAAGACTGTCAGGTGATTTCTCAAAAGAAACTTTGCAGCCAGAAGGAACAAGAAGTACTCAAAGTGATGAAAAGCAAGGACCTACAACCTAGATTACTCTATCCAGCAAAGCTATCATTTAGAATGGAAGGGCAGATAAAGTGCTTCCTACCACTATAGGAGTTCATTTTCACCAAGCCATTATTATATGAAATGTTAAAGTTACTTATTTAAGAAAAAGATCAAAACTATGAACATTAAAATGACGATAAATTCACAATAATCAACAGCTGAATCTAAAACAACAATCTAAGCAAACAGGCAGAACAGAAACAAAATCATAGATATGGAGATCATTTGGAGGGTTATCAGTTGTCGGGGGGAGAACGGGGGGAAAGGTGCAGGGATTAAGAAGTACAAATTGGTATGTACAGAATAGACAGGGGGATATTATGACCAGTACAGGAAATGGAGAAGCCAAAGAACTTATATGCATGACCCATGGACATGAACTAGGAGAGGGACTGCTGGAAGGAATGGAGGGTAATGGGTAGAGGGGAGAATGGGGGGAAAATTGGGACAACTCTAATAGCATAATCAATAAAATACATTAAAAATTTGTGAAGTGGATAAATAGGTGCAGTTGTGATCATTTATTTTACTTGTTAATTACACTGTTGGAAGAAAATGAATAGCAAAGGAAATGAGATCTTTACATAAATACCTATGTAACAAAGCAGAAGGTAATACAGTCCAAAAGAAAGGTCTCCTCTATAGGAATTTCTACAAGGAACATAATATTTCAGCCACTAGAGAGTTAAGAAAGGCTTCTATGGAGAAGGTAACATTTGAACATTTGACATCTGAAGACTAGGAGAGGCAGATATGAAAAAGAAGGGAATTTTAAGCACAGTGCACCATGCTAACAAAGATGCTTGTAGGGGAAACAGTGGACACAACGTAAGGACACAAAAGCAAAATACTTTGGATAGGCAGGATGGGGCCACTTTAGGAGGGTCTTGAATTTCAAGCAAAATGATGTGACAGAAACTGGGCTATCACTAGGTTTCTGAACAAAGGCTGACCCTGATTAGAATTAAGCTTCAGTGAGCTTATTCTTATGGCTGGAGGAAGGATGGACTAGTTGAGGGCAGAAAGGAGCCTTGTTTTAAAAGGCTGTAACTGCAGCAGTCTAAGCAAGTAAGGAAAGCCTCACTCGGGCTTAGTAGCATTGGAAAGGTGAAAAACAACTGGATAAGAGAAGTTAAAAAGGCAGGACTCAGCAACTGAACAGATATGGAAGATAAGGGCAACAGAAGCACCAAAGACAAAACATTTCAATTCTGGATAAGCTGAATATATTGTACAACTCTGGGGGGAGGACGCAAGATATATTTGACTGGGAAGACCAATTTTTTTTCTCTAAGAGAACTCCATCATTCTGTAACCAAGTGTGTGTACTGATTTCTTGAAGTAATTTCTTTCACCACCACTCTTCTGAATCTCTTGCATCCTTCTCTTAGCTGTCCCATTCATCAAAACTACAACCAGAGATCAATGCTATGACCTGCTTTCTTCACACCTACAACAGGACAAAGGAGAACTACTGAGGGGCAGGGAGTGGGAGGAAAAATGGAACTTGGAAGATTGGCACCACTACAAATCCATGATCTTTGGCCTCATCCGGGCACTTGGTGTCATCTGTTAATTTTCTCTGGCCCTTGGTTAGTTATTTGTCTAGATCCGCTCACTGACTACTCTGTTACCACTGCTTGTACTCTCTACTCGCCACCATCTCTTTACTCTTAGAACACAGCCTTAGACCCTAAGCCTCATTTTACCCTTCGGCCTTCATCATTTATTCTAAACCTCTGTAAAAATATCTGAACACTGAGTAAAATGAAAGCATTTGAATTTTGCTTGTAAGAATCATGACTTTATTGTTAACTAGAACTACCAGAATGAGAAGAGTCAGATGCAGGAAGAATATTTAAAAAGATGTTAAGTTCTATAATACACAATTTAAATGCAACTATTTAAAGACAACAGAGGAAAGATACACTAGGAGCTTAAATTAAATAAGTACTCAATGCACCTGAAAACAATCACTTTTTTCTCTTTATGACTTTCAAGGTTGCAAGACCGGTGAATTATAATACAATCAGTACAACTAGTTAAAGAGCTGGCCTCTAGAGTGAAATTTTCCATTAGGATCCATTAATATTTGATAAATGCTTCCAACTCAATGGATAAATACCAACAACTAAAACCTTTAAAGAATTCTCCAGAACTGTATCTGTGATGCATCAGATAAAAGATTTAGTACTGTGTGTGTGTGTGTGTGTGTGTGTGTGTGTGTATAATGTACTTGGTGATTAACTGTTTATTAATCTACAGAAGATAAAAGAGTAAGTCCATGGAAGACAATAGTAGTATTTGGAATACAGTTTTTAAATCAAAGAAATGTTTTAAAAACTAATCGTTCACTAAATTTATGAGTTAAAAGATAATTTCACATTTACATCTACTTTGTTTTTTGTTAATTTTATTAAAGATTTTACAAAATGTATTTGAAAAAAAGCAATGCTACATTTGGTTAAAAGTGGCAATTCTTTTTAGCCCAGTCACATTCCTTAGACTACACCCATCCTGGAAAACATGAATCATTAAAGAGACACAGGGTCATTGCCCCTCCTTTCATTTATAATAGTAAACAACTAGTTTTGTTTTTCCCTGCATAATGAAGTTTGTTAGAAAAGATTTTATTTATTTTTTAGAGAGAGGGAAAGGGAGGAAGAGAGAGGGAGAAACATTGACTGTTTGGCTCTCATAGGTGCCCCGATCAGGATTGAACCCATAACCTAGGCATGTGCCCTGAATGGGAACTGAACCAGCAACCTTTTGGTTTGTGGACATGGCCCAACCAACTGAGCCACACCAGTCAGGGCCGTCATACAATGAAATTTTACCAGTGCTACCAATTCTGTATAAATAGAATAAATAAATAAATGTTTGGTCCATAACATCAACAAAAATTTATCCACATTTTCCTGTCAGTTCATTCATTTGATTTATTCTACAAGTATTGACCAAGTACTTATGAAGCATCAGATTGAGTGCTTGGCACTAGGGAGGCAAAAGTAATCTAGACAATGTCCTTGGCTGCGTGGAGATCATGTTTTGGTAAGAAATCAGTTTCAAATTCACTTCACTTACTGTAGACATCTTTCCTGGTTTAGTACTGTTCACACATTGTCCAAACACAATTTTTTGACAAATGGAAAGTCTCTTATTTTCCCACAAAACTGTGTGAATTTTGTGAAGTACATGTAGTCGTCCCTAACACTGATTTGTAGGTTATAAAAGATGAGAGGGCAGAGAAGGTGGAAACCATACATACCAAAAAAAAGTTAGTCACCAGAATTAAACACAGTGGCTATATAAGTCAAATGCTGTCCTAAAGTAATTCTCCCAGGGTGGATCACTGACCTGTGGTGGAGGGAGTCAAGACACAATCAGAGCAAGTAATGACACAGTAATACTGATATGGATTTTCAGAAGGAGAAACATAAAAGATTTGGTTCATTCACTTCTGAAATTAACAGGAAGCAAAATGTTACGAACTAACACCCACCTTCTAGGAAGAAACAGTGGGAAAGGGCTGGGTGATGGGGATTAGGGAAGAAAAAGGAAACCCCAATGTGTCTGTGACGAAGTTTCCTCACAGGCCGCAGTCCATCAGTCACCCTATGTCTTGTTAGCGATCCCAGCCCTATCTAACGGTGCTGTTCCCTCTGCTTCCGAGATGCTCAAGCCTCCACTATCCTGAGAAATCTTCTGAAGACCTGCCATGTTAGATCTTTCTGCTTTCCTTTTCTGCCAACTCTATGAACATAAAGAGTGGTCAACGTTTGCTACATGTAGTATCTTTACAACTGTTTACTACAGGAGACCAGATGGTCTCTACTCCTGTCCTTCTATAGGAACTGCTTTCATAAAGGTCACTTACGACCACCTAATTGCCAAAACCACAGCCTGTTTTCAGTCCTTGTTCGGCAGAGAGTAACTACTGCTTCTCAGAAAGGTAGTTGCCACCTTTCTTGAACTTCAGATTCCTTGATGGTGTTCTGGTTGCATACATACCTTCCTGAGATACACTGAGCAGTGCAAAGTGCACACATTTTTACCTTGGACAAGTGCTTATCTTCCCAGAGTCTATTTCCTTCCTCTGTGAGCGGGACTTTGTTTAACTTTTGTATCCCCCGCAGGGCCTAAGACACAGTCTTACCCACGGCAGTTGCTCAATAAATATCTGTGGGTGTATTTTGAGTCAGATTTCTAGGTATTTGAAAACTTGGCCATTACTGTGTAGACAGCAGCTTCTATACTGATTTCTATTTATGATGCTATAGTAAAGCAGGAGTCTCAGCTTTTCTGGTATATATGGGCACTACTTATGATGGTTTTCATGGCATGATATTAAAGACAAAAAAAAAATCCAAACAAACTCTTCAGAAAAAAAACCAGGGCTGCAAGTAAGGTACTTATTAATCTGTTAATTAATAATTAGACAGTACTATCCCAGAAAAGAAACTCAAGTTACTCTTCCATACTTAGTTCAAAGAAGATGCACTAATGAATATTTGGGATCTTTTCATCAATGAGAAAAAAAAATGGAGGAAGCAACAAAGGGAAAATGTTATTCTAGAACTACTTCTAAAATTTCCTTAAATGTTATATCTGAACAAAGAATCAGAAACTCTTACATAAAGTAACAACTTTTTAGACATCCCTATTCATCGATAAGACTTATTTCCAGAATAAAATGTAAAAAATAATGTGGAAGGGAGGGAAAAAAAGGTTCATAATTCTGGTGAGATTTCTGTAAGCACAATATTTTAAAGTATATTTTTACATTAAAAAAATGAACTTACATACTTCATTTCGCTCTTCACCGCCTTTAGTATAACACTGGGGTACTAAACCACACCATTGTTTCCTTCTGCATCCAGGGGAGATTCCTCATCTTTGATGTGTAAAGCAATAAAATGTCAGCTAAGTCTGTCGTAGAAACAGAGCAAAGGAGTCTCGGGGTGTCCCTCCCATTTACCTGCACGAGTGCGCTGTAACCCTTCCACAGACAGAGTGACCAGTTGTATCATTCCACACGTGTCTGTTAAGCTTAATGACTAAGACATCTAACAAAGTAGTAATACTTGGGCAGTGTCACCACGGCTCTCTCAGCACAATTCAATTGTTTCCTGTGCTAAATATACTCATCTTCACTGTCTTTCAATAGTCCCAAATTTGAAAACCAGGAGACATGTGAGGATATTACTGTTAAGAAATTCTAAGAAAAATAAAGAAAGCAGACAAGAAGAACATACCACGAAGGAATATGTCATGGGCTTTCTATTTCAGAACTACTATCTAGAAACTTGAGATAAAAACTTTGATTATGAAAGACTATGACAGCCAAGTAAAATAAAAAGTTTTTCTTATAACAGATGGTTTATACCCTGATAATATTTGCATTTAATGTTTTAGGATTACCTATTAATAAGGAAGCAGGGATGCTTTCCATTGATATTTCTAATTCAAAAGAAACGAGTTCTTTGTAATTCACTTTGTAGTGATATATTACACACAGGTTTGTTTAAAGGGCTGGGCTGTAGTGACTTTAAAACTTTATATCTAAATCCTGTTTGTGACAGATCTACAGAGGAGCTTTGTAGACGAGTGTTAGAAAGCTTTTTGTCATAACTGTTGCTATGTAACAATTCTCGCAGAATAGTGGCTCTGACTTTTTTTAATGCTTGAAGATTGAAAAGATGCTCATACTCTTCCAGTGCAGAACCCTGAGGCTGGAGAGAATAATGCCCTTAAGCCTCATGCTTTCAAGCCTCCCCTGCCCTGTCCCTTCAGTGAGCTCAGTCAGGATGTGAAGATGTCATAGGTAGATATGGAGACTGATTTCTTAAGTCATGGCTGTGACTTGCAAGAGCAAGTGCTACTTCCTATTGTACTTAGTGTCATCATTGCCACTGCCACCGCTTGGGATGCACTTCTTCTTTTCTTTTCTTTTTTTTTTTTTGCTGAGAAGTCTCAGTAACTTTTTTATTGTTAAAGGACTCTCAGCCACTTATGGATTAAACAAACAAACAAACAAAAAACTCTAACATTATAAAATTGCCAAAAATATGGGGATCTCTGAGGGAAAGTTTTTTAAAAAGATTTTACTTATATATCTTTAGAGAGGGAGTGGGAGGGAGAAAGAAAGGGAGAGAAACATCAATTCGCTGCCTCTTGCACACCCCTCACCTGGGATTGCACCTGCATGTGTGCCCTGACCAAGAATTGAACCAGCAATTTTTACCTTTGTGGGACAAGGCCACCAACTGAGCCACACCAATCAGGGCACTGAGGGAAAAATTTTAAACAATTACTACTTTTTCTTTAGAAAATATCTGGATTCCCACATAGTCCTGCTGGCTGAGGGTAAAGTTACTTCAATTAAAAAATATTGTATTTTTTAAAATATAAACTCTCAGCAATGAGTACAGGGAGGTTGAAAATAATTCCAGTACTGTTTAATCCTCAGTAAATAGGTAAATATGCAATCTTCACAATGACAAGGTGCTGTGATAGTAAACACTGTAAGATAAATCCAAGATTTACACAAGCAAGAAAAACAAACAAAAGGAATGTTATGGGTGTGGAAGAATCCAAAATAAATACCATCAGCTGTGCTTCAGATGTTTAATTTATATTGTCTCATATTCAACACTATTATCTTTTTTCAGTGTGTGGGGGTTGCCCATAGGTACTCATTCGGCATATGTAGTAGAAATTCCCAGAACATAAGAATTTGATATTACAAGTCCATGAAAGTCTAAAATTAATAGAATAGGCATATTTAAGTTTTAAAAAGTTGCAAATATAAGCCTCTAAAATGACTACTGGGTGTGAGGCAGAAAGAGATGACCTTTAAAGTTCAATCTATGGAGCCCTATACATTGCCAGTGGAAATTATAAACAGTGTAGCCACTGTAGAAAACAGTGTAGCACTCCCTCAAAAGGTTAAACATAGTTATCATATGACCCAGTAATTCTGCTCCTAGGTACATACCCCAGAGAAATGAAAACATGTTCATACAAAAACTGCTCTGGTTGGTGTAGCTCAGTGGATTGAGCACTGGCCTCTGAACCAAAGGATCACTGGCTCGATTCCCAGTTGAGGCACATGCATGGGTTGCAGGCCAGGTCCCCAGTGGGGGCCATGTGAGAGGCAACCACACATTGATGTTTCTCGCCCTCTCTTTCTCCCTCCTTTCCCCCTCTCTAAATAAAATATTTTTTAAAAAACGTATACATAAATATTCGTAGTAGCCAAAGTAGAAAAAACTGAGCAATCAATAAATCAAATGCTGTATTACCCATAAAATGGAACATTACTCAGCCATAAAAAGGAATAAAGTACCGTCATAGGCAACAATACGAATGAACCTTGAAAATATGTCAGGTGAAAGAAGCCAAACATAAAACACCATAAATTATATGATTCCATCTATATGAGCTGTTCAGAAGAGGTAAGTCCACGGACAGAGATTAGTGGTTGTCAGGGGAGTTAGGAAGGGGAAATCAAAGATACGCTAACAGATCTGAGGTTTCTTTTTGGAATGACAGAAATGTTTTAAAATTAGATTAGGGTCATAGTTGTATAATATAGTGAATATACTAAAAACCAGTAAATTGTACACTTTAAAATGGTGACTTTTATATCAATTATATCTCAATAAAAATTCACTTAAGTACAACAATTCCATAATTATAAGGAAACATTTTTTTCCCAATGATCTATTATTGTCCCAAATACTCAGAACAAAATTGGGAATATTAAGAGAAAGGCTTTGGAATGCTTCTGAGAACCAATACATTTCTAAGGAACCATCTCTTTGTTTTTCATTGTACGCTCACACATTTCTGTAAGAAAATTAGCAATGGGTGGGCTATAAAAAAACAATAAGCTGAGGCAAAAAGCCTTAGTCACATCTTTCCATTCATCCTGGCACCCGAGGGAAGTGACTCTCCCGAGCATCTCTCTCTATGATGGTTACCTAAAGTGGCTGCCCATGTCCGGTGAAGGCTTTTGTTGAGTGATCATGCTTAAGTTGAGCTTGTTTAAATACCATTTCCCAGGACTTACATGCTACTCCCTGAACGATGGGACTACTCAAAGCTTTTTGGGGGAATACACTACTGCATGGTCTTTGCCTAGGAAGTGGGCCACAGTTCACTACAGACAGACAGTTCAGATAAATAAAATGAAAGCAGACATTTTTGGAGATGATCTTAAAAGCTTTCCATTTAAAAACATCAAGGGCATAAAACTAGGAATAGCATGTATCCATGTCAGACTATCACAAGTCACTCTCTATTCGCTATTCTTTCTAATACAAAATATTCATCTCCTTCATTAGATAACCAAATCATTTCCATGGAACACAACACATACCTCTCTCCCTGGCTACCCACTAAGAGACATCTGACTCCTGTCTACAATTAACCACAGGAATCATCATAATACAATGTAGTGGCCTATTTACCAATGTTCCATATTAAACGTGTGGCGAAAAGTTACATTTTAAATAGAAGAAGTCTTTGAGGAAACAGATTCCTATTTCTGATATGTGGGCTGCACATAAAGAAAGACAGGCTTGGTCAGCTTGCTTCTTGGGTTGCCAGCCTTGGTCTAGATCGGGGTGTCAAACTCATTTTCACTGGGGGCCACATCAGCCTTGCAGCTGCCTTCAAAGGGCCAAATGTAGAGCTCCTTGTCCCTAGTTAAGGAGCAGTTACATTTATACAGCCCTAAAATTACATTCGGCCTTTTGAAGGTAACCGCAAGGCTCATGTGGGCCCAGGTGAAAATGAGTTTGACACCCCTGGTCTAGATTGTTCCCAATCAGCACCCCCACAGTCCCCTCTTGTGTTATAGGCTCGAGTATAACAACAAAGTTCAAAGAAGACTAAAAACATTAAGAGCAAAGGGAAGAGTAGGAAGAAAAGGGATTGAGCTGAGGGAGGTGTCCTATGGTTACATATAAAATCTCCTTAAAATACCAGGCAAAAATCTTTTGAAAAAAACTATTCCGAATACAGTGACCATGATGACAACTGATTCTTCAATTTTTGTTTTCCTATATTAAAGGTAAGATGAAAATTATGAGGAATATAAAGCCCAATACATGATATAATATGAAGAGGCATCATAAAATTCACTTTAGAGTAATTATTATACTTTCTAATTTGGTATACAAATATGTCAAAATATATAGAGATATTAACTAGCTTTACACAACAGAGTATACAGGTACTTAAGTATTTATAGCAGACTATCTATACTTACATACATTTTCATGAAAATCATGCATCAAGACTGTGAAAAGAGACTAATATCTCACTAGAGCATACTTATGTGGGAAAATGAGATTCAGCTTTGTATTATTTCACATACAGTATGTAAGAAATAAAGTCTGATAAAGCTCAATTAAGATATAAAATTGCTATAACCACATGCTTGAGCAATAATACCAATTACCAGGTTAGTTTATTGCATTTGTAATCAATTACTTAAAAAAGAAAACTGGGTCAATTATCACTATTATAGATATTCTATGCTAAGTTTTTAAGAGTCTTTAATTATAACATTAAATAAAAATTAGAAAACAAAAGGGACACTAATTCCTTCACTATTAAGTAAATGTACACTACTTAAGCTCTGCTTTTAAAAGGTTTTCCCCAGTATGGAGATACTTCAAAAAATTAAAAATAGATCTGCCTTTTGACCCAGAGATCCCACTTCTGGGAATATATCCACAGGAATCCAACACATTAATTTGAAAGAACATAAGCACCCCGATGTTCATTGCAGCGTTATTTACAACCACCAAATATGGAAGCAGGCCCAGTGTCCCTCAATAGATGAATGGATAAAACAACTATGGGACATTTATACAATGGAATTCAACTCCGCTACAAAAAAGAAAAGTTTACCCTTTGTAACACTGGAGATGGACCTGGAGAACATTATGCTAAGTGCAATAAACCAGCCAGAGAAAGATAAATACCATATGATTTCATTCATATGTGGAATAATCTAATGAATAGATTGAACTAACAAGGAAAATGGGGACAGACTCATAGATGGAGAGCAGGATGACAGCTAGTGGTGGGAGGGAGGTTAGGGAATGGAGGGATTGAACAAAAAGGAAAAAGGAATCATGAACATGGTCAATAGTTTGGTGATTGCTGGGGGTGGGGGGTATAAGGGGACTAAAAGGTAGTGTAAAAAAAATACAATAAAGATTACATTTTTTTAAAAAAAGGTCTTTCCCTATGCTCTTGGTAACTATTTAGGATCTGAATACATAATATAAATATCAAAAAATGTTGCAGCCCCACTGGCTAGTCAAGTCCTATGAAAGTAGTGAGAAATCTAAATGAAGTGGGAATGGATCATGATGTCTTCTCACATACAGATGCATTTCATTGACTGTGCAAAGCTCAAATGTAGCAATTTGATTTGATCAATGTCCTTCTTAGATTTTATGGGTATAACATTCTTATCAGTATACACTGATAAATTACACATTGTAGTTCCAATTTTTTAATGTTAACACATCTGTGAAAGTACAGGGAAGTTACGAGGAAAAGATGATTTGCTACAGAAACACCTTATTTACTTTTAAGAATAGAGATGTGAAAATTTAAGACCCAGATTTCATTCTACTGAACTATCATGTTTTGCTCAAAATGTTGACTTTTTCCCTCTAACAAGAGTTAGATGTGAGCCAGTATAGCAACATACTAGTAAAATTATGTAAGTATATACAATGTGGGGCAAAAGTAGGTTTATAGTTGTTTGTATGGAAAATAATACAATAATTAATAAATAATAATACAAGAATACACTGTGTTTTGCATACTCAACTGTAAACCTACTTTTGCCTTACCCTGTATGTACCCTTTTCTAAGTTCTCATGAGGAATTCGGAACACAGCTTTCATGCATTAAACAAACACTAATAATACAAATACTTTGCAATATTCATATACAAAGAATAGTAGCATTGTTATAACACTGAACACATTATCTTATTATACTCATTTCAATGACTACAACCACCATTCAGAGTCTTTTTCCTAGCTATAAAGACTTTTAAGAAGTTCATTTTTTAACATAAATTCCATAAATGTCTACAAATAATGACTAAAAAATTTCCTTTGAAAATCTGAGAGCAGATGTGAAGGTTTTCTGAATCATAAGTATTTTAAAAGAAGATACTCCCATGTATGCCTATGTTCAATCCTAGCGGCAATAAGTTAAAAGACTGAATGGTTGGGTTACTACTCCCAATCAAGTATAGACAATCCATACACAAATATAGATGAGTGTGTTACCTCCTTTCTCTATATATGCATGTCTCTTTGGGTGTCTAAAATCTCCATATTGGCCCTGGCCGGGTAGCTCTGTTGGTTAGAGCATCACCCAGATACACCAAGGTTGAGGGTTCAATCCCCAGTGAGGACACATACAAGAAGCAACCAATGAATACATAAATAAGTGGTGCAATAAGTCAGTGTTTTCTTTCTCTCTCTTCTCTCTCTCTCTCTCTCCATCCCCCTCTTCTTTCTCTCTAAAATCACTGAATGAAAATTAAAGGAAAAAATCTCCATATTTTCACTGTGTTTAAAGTTTTTTATGCAATGTTAGCCCTCTTGCCTAAATTTTCTTTCCCCAATGACAAAGGGCCTTCTTAAGTAATGGTGAACTGTAAGTGGGAAGAAAGAGGTACAAATATAAAGTACAATTCTACTTTATAGAAATCAATGGGATTCATTTTAACATGATGGACATGTATTTTAATTTTATCCCCACTTCACATGGTGATATTTACACTAAAAGGGTAATAAAAGGATAAGGCTGAGACTGAAAGGCATTTCACTTGAGCCACAGATTCCCATGGTGGGGGTGGTGGCAGGGGTAGAAATACGAAAAGCCAAAGGGGACTTTCTGAGAAAAGAGGAAATAAGAAATAAAATAATATGGGGGCAGGACACAGTAGTCTTAGGAGCTGATGACCAAAGAATGAGGAGATTCAGCTAGTGAAGATATAAAATGCAAATGGAGAATGGAAATGATCAGTGACAACTTATAAGAAGGACCAATGGCAAAAGTTAGAACTGTAAGAAAATAAGAGCTGAAAGACAAAAACCAAGAAAGTGCCATCTGACCCGGTGTCTATAGTGACTGAAGTTTTTTTTTTAAAGATTTTATGTATTTATTTTTAGAGAGGAAAAGGGACGGAGAAAGAGAGAAGAGAAACATCAATGTGTGGTTGCCTCTCACATGGCCCCCACTTGGGACCTGGCCTACAACCTAGGCATGTGCCCTGACTGGGAATCGAACTGGCAACCCTCTGGTTCAGAGGCCAGTGCTTAATCCACTGAGCAACACCAGCCCGGGCACAGGTGTTTTAAAAAAAAACATAGGCAGGTTGGGGAGGAGGGAAGCAAAAAGGGTACTAACTGGAAAGAATTTTAGTTGTCTACATATCAAAAGGACCAAGGACTAGGAGAAGATGGGTACGTCTAGCTGTAGGGATTAGTGAGTAACAAAAGGATTCAAGGCAAATGACAAAAGAAAAGTCAGTGTTTACTGCTAAAACCTCAAGACCAATTGCACAATGTGAAACATGCAAGACATCTAAGATGTGTGCAGCTCCTTTCTGGAATTGAATTAAGTTACTATTTTTATGGGTCACTGACCCTTGAAATAAGAGGTTCCCTACACTACATTCAAAGTTAGGAAAGTCAAATAGTGCATAAAAGAATTAGGAAAGCTTTCAGTATTTCTTGCTACAGGGGTGCCTCTACTAAAATCAAACACTAGAGGTTTATTTTTGTATGGAAAAAGCATATGAAATTTTATGGTAGCCTTTATTATTTCATTTTACACACTTTATTTGATCCTTGCTATACATTCTGGAGATGTGGAAAGAATTTGATACAAAAAAACAAGTAGGACCTAACATGTGTTCTTAGTAAGCAGCTGCTCATTAAGATAATACTTCCAGTTACTGGCTTAGAAAGCAAGATTCTGAGATTACTGCTGGACTTAGGCTTCTGACTTGTCAACCAAAAGAGTTACTTCCTCTTTAGTATAATGAATTGCAGAAGTACAGTTAAACAGTTATCTGTGAGGGTTTATTAAAAGGCATAGGATATGGTGGGTGAGCAGAGATACTGATTTTTTTTTTTTTGCCATGACCAAAATATTTACGAATTTCATAAAGTGGAAAGAACTTTCTAAAAAATTAGTAAGATCTATTTCACAAATAACCAATTCAACAGTAAAAATGATAAAAGATTTGTTCTTTTGGTTGATAAAAAATTTATATCAGGGCATTCAAGTAAAGTTATTTTCTGTGTTCTGATTTAATGAATCATGTGAGTGGTATCTGGCCGGGTGACACAAATGCTGGCTCAGTGAAGCCTACTCTAATGTCTCCCAGCACAGCCTTCCGTGGGGCAAGAGAGCCAGAACATGTCAGACTAAAGTAATATCAAAGGAAGAGAAAGCAGGGCTGGAGATGCTGTGAGGCTGACGCAGAACACTTCTTGACTTGTGAGTGTCCAGTATGTATCCAATGTCCTATGGGCTTCAATAATCGAACGAGCACCAAGTAGCAATGATAACGCAATAAAGAATGGTCCTCAAAAAATACTTTTGCAATTCAAGCTGAAAAACACTCCACTTAACTAGATGGTTTTAACCCTACTGAAAGACATCCTTAGAAACCACCAGTGATTTCTTAAAAGGTGAATGAGTATTAAATGTTTTATATATGCTTGTGTAGTATTTAGTTCCATTAAATCTATTTTAAAGATACACATTAATTTGGAAAATGAAACTTTTCTGATACTATTGATGATAAAATATGAAGAAAAATGAAATAGCATTAGATATGTTGATAAAAATACAGATTTAAAATAATGAGGTCCATTTAATGTTAATAAAATGCACTCTTAAAAATAAAACTAAAGGACTATTCTATGTATATCCCACATGGGGATGATGTTCTTGTGTTTTAAAAGATAATATTTGTGATGAAAAGGGTCCTCCAGAAAAAAGATAGTAAAAAAAATATAGAGAATGATTAAAGTTTATCAAAATATAGCTTATCACCTTATATAAGTTATTTATTATAAAGGAAAGAAAAATAAGGCACAAAACAGAGGAACAACGTTTTCTAAGGATACCTATAAAAATCAATGAATTCTGTTTTTCCCTAACCAAAATTCTTCATATTTGGTCGAGTTAAAATCTGAAAGAGTACTTACAATGACAGCAACACCACAGCAATTAAGGTCCATTCTGCAGGTTTGTGTATAATATTTCTATTTGTTAATCTGAAAGACAGTAAGGTAAAATTTATCAAAGGATTGTTATATTCTTCTATTTATAGAAAAGTCAGATTATTAACATCATATGTCGGGCACTATTTTATTCTTGTTATATTTGATAGGAGAATCAACACAGCATAATAATGTGGCTTGATACTCAGTATCTGATAATGACTATCTCAAAAACAAGTGTTCCAGCCCCAATTTTATATATTTATAACAATACTACTATTAGACAAAATGGAAAGCAACATGAGAACCTAAATTGCATAGCTTATTAAAATATACACATGTAAATACCTCCCTATAATCATATACTCCATGTTTTCCTTAATCAAATGTTTTATTAAACCTAACAAGGTAAGCAATTTCTGATTTTAATTTCAATTCATCTTTTGCACCTTTCCGTATCATGCTAGGTTGGCAACAGGCAAGTGAGGGATGTCATAATCCATAATTTACAGAAATGAGCATTCATTTAATAAATTTTAAGACTAGGTCTTCATCAAGAAAATTTAAATTTAAAAAAGTCAGTAGTAAATTGAGAGCCTTCCAGTCAAGAGAGAGGTGTAGGTAAACACAGCTTGCCTCCTTGCATAACCACAGCAAAGTTACAATGAAACTATAGAACAGCTATCACTCAGAACCATCAGAAACTGAGTTGCATGGAAGTCTGACAATTTAAAGAAACCATATTAATCCAGGTAGGAGATGTGGCGATGAGGAGACACTGAATGGGCTGGTCCCACATGGTATCCATGTGTGGTGGATAAAAACTCGGGAGGGTATCTTGGGAGTGAGGAGTCCCAGCCCCACACCAGGCCCCCCAGCCTAGGGTTCTGGTGCCAGGAAGATAAGTCCCCATAATTCTGGCTGCAAACCTAGCAGACATTGTGCCAATGGAAGATACTGTTGGAGTCCCAAGCAGTTCTTCTGAAAGAACATACACACAGACCTACTCAGATTTACTCCCTCAGTACTCCAGCAACAGGGTAGCAGCTTGAAAGGCACCACTGGTATATGGGGTGGAACTGAAGTTTCTGGCATCAAGGCAAGAGCTGGGGGACAGCGTTCTCTCAGATAGAAAGGTGGGCAGAGGCCATTGTTACTTTTCTGAACCTTCCCCCAACAGAACCAGAGCTGGCAGTCAAGACATATTTGAGACACCATCAACCTGGCTAACACTGTTTGCCCCACCATGGAGATCCCCTGGGCTCTGCCCCACCCAAATGTTAGTTAACAGTGGTTTTCCATATGAAAGGCTGGTCTTGGCTCATGCTTCACAACTTCCTAAATTCTCTCAGACAAGCAACAGCCAGCCTCAGTGAGCTGCCAGCCCTGGTACCTCTTGCTAAGTGGCCCCAGACCTGGCATTAGCAGCAGAGAACCTAGATTCAGTTTGGCTTCACCTGGGAACCTCGAAGCTCAGTAAAAGTAGCAGCCATTTGCAGACTGCTTTTGTAGGTCATGCAGGATGGCCCCAGGAAGAACACAGGAGAGGGCTGACCTTGGCCTGAACCACCTGGGAAACCCCAGGGCTTGTGCACCTGGTGAACAGCTATAGATCACACTCAAGCACCACCACCCTGCCCCTGCACAGCTGATCAACCACAGAGGGTGGAGGTGGGTGGTCAGGAGTCAAAACCAGTCCTTGCAGCTAACTATCTTGGGTATATCCCTCCCACTGACCTGCCAACAGCAATCAAGGTTCAACAACAAGAGGATGTGGACTCAGCCCACATGAAGGGCACACTTCAAGTACCCAGCTTGGGTGATAGGGGAGGCTGTGCCACTGGACCCTATAGGACTCATACTACATGAGGCGACACTACCAAGATAGGCAGTCATAGCAGCTCTACCTAACACACAGAAATAAACACAGGGAGGCTGCCAAAATGAGGAGACAAAGAAACATGGCCCAAATGAAAGAACAGATCAAAACTCCAGAAAAGGAGCTAAACAAAATGGATATAAGCTATCTAACAGATGCAGAGTTCAAAACACTGGTTATAAGGATGCTCAAGGAATTTAGTGAGAACTTCAACAACATAAAACAGATCCACTCAGAAATGAAGGATATGCCCTGGCTGGTGTAGCTCAGTGGATTGAGCGCGGGCCTGCGAACCAGAGGATCGCGGTTCAATTCCCAGTTAGGGCACATGCCTGGGTTGCAGGCCAGTTCCCAGCAGGGGACACACGAGAGACAACCCTACATTGACATTTCTCTCCCTCTCCCTTTCTCCTACCCTTCCCCTCTAAAGATAAATAAATAAAAATCTTAAAAAAAAAAAAAAAAAAGAAATGAAGGATACACTAATTGAATAAAGAACAATTTACAGAGAAACAACAGTACAGTGGATGAAGCCAAGAATCAGATTGATGATTTGAAACATCAGCAAAAAACAAGCAATCAGAACAAGGAAAAAAATATCTCCAAAAAAGAAAAAGAAAAAAACAAAAGCCCAACCTGAGGATAGTATAAGGAACCTCTAGGACAACTTCAAGCATTTCAACATTTGCATCATAGGGGTGCCAGAAGGAGAAGAGAAAGAGTAAGAAACCGGATATCTATTGAAAAATAATGAAAGAAAACTTTCCTAATTTGGTGAAGGAAATAGACATGAAAGCCCAGGAAGCACAGATTCCCAAACAAGACAGATGTAAAGAGACCCATTCTAAGATACATCGTAATTAAAATTCCAGAGGTTAAAGATAAAGAGAGAATCTTAAAAGCAGCAAGAGAAAAGAAGTTAGTTACCTACAACTGAGTTCCCATAACACTGTCAGCTGATTTCTCAAAAGAAACTTTGTAGGCTAGAAGGGATTGGCAAGAAATATTCGAAGTCATGTAAAGCAGGGACCTACAGCCAAGATTGCTCTACCCAGCAAAGCTATCATTTAGAATCGAAGGGCAAATAGAGAGCTTCCCAGACAAGAAAAAATTAAAGGAGTTCATGATCACTAAGCCATTATTATATGAAATGTTAAATGGACTTATATAAGAAAAAGATCGAAACTATATACAGTAAAATGGCAATACATATCTAACAACAATTAAATCTAAAAACAAAATAAACAAACAAGAAGAACAGAGGCAGAATCATGGATACAGGCAGCATTTTAGTGGCTGCCAGATGGGAGGTGGTTTGGGGGAATGGGTAAAGAGGTGAGGGGATTAAGGAGTACAAATTGGTAGTCACAGAATAGCTATGCAGATGTAAAGTACAGTATAGGAAATGGAGTATCCAATGAACTTAAACACTTGACTCATGGACATGAACAATGGTGTGGGGATTGCTGGAAGGAGTGGGGGCTGCTGTGTGAAAGGAGCAAAGGAGGAAAAATTGGGACAACTATAACAGAATAATCAATAAAATATAATTTAAAAAATCAGTAGTAAATTCTACCACTTATTCTGGGAAGATATGTTGTCATCAACTTAGTTTCCCAGAAAGCATTTAGAAAGATTGCTGTAAATAAAAAACAGTATCAATCAATAAGAAAAAACAGCCAATTATATATGATAAACGGCTGTTATCCAAAATACACAAAGAACTCCTAAAAATTTAACAATAGGAAAACAAACAGCATAACTAAAATATGGGCCAAACATCTTAATAGACACCTCACTAAAGAAAAACAAGTGACATATATGCAAATGAAAAGATGTTCCTTAAGTCATCTGAGAAGTGCAATTTAAAACAAGATACCAAACAAAATTTTTAGGACAGGGAAAATACTCTATGATATTATAAAATGATGGATATATGTCATTATACATTTGTCCAAACCCACAGAATATACAAAACCAACAGTAAACTCTAATGTAAACTACAGACTCTAGTTGATAATGATGTTGTCAATGTACAGTCATCAACTGTAGCAAATGGGTCCTCTGGTGGGGAACGTTGATAATGAGACAGGCGATATCCGTGTGGGAGCAGAAGGAATATGGGAAATCTCTGTACCTTTATCTTAATTTTGCTATGAACTAAAACTTCTAAAAAATAAAGTCCTTAATAAAAACAGCCAATAAATAAATGGGCAAAGGATTTGAGCAGGCAATTTACAAAGGAGGAAAACTGAATTGAGTAAACATTTGAAAAGGAACTCAATTGCACTAGTAATCTGAGAAATTTAATAGAAAAACAATAACTCACTCCATCTTATTGGCAATAACAAAATATTGACAATACCAAGGGTTGGTGAGGACAAGAGGAAGGAGCACTTCCAAAATACTGTTGATGTGAGCAATCAAACAATTTGGCAATATCTAATACAGCTAAAATGCACATAAATAGCTCAGTTATTCATAGATATAAACTCTAAACAAATTCTCTCACTTCTGCATAAGGAAATGTATATGAAGATAGTGTGACACTGCTTGTAATATGGAAAAAAATAATAAATTGTGGCACTTTTAAGAAATGCTAAATAGCTGTCAAAATGAATAAACTAGACTTACATATTTTGTTCATCATAATTTTAATGAAAGGCATCAAGTATGGTAGCACATTATTTATATAAATCAAGAACAAACAATACTCAATATTATTTATGTACATATCTATGTAGTAAAAGTATAAAAACAAAGACTGGAAAGATACACATCAAAGTCACATCTCGGTTGCTTCTAGGGATGAAAGCACAATGGACAGGGAAAGGGGAGAAAAGGGACTTTTGCACTGGCTATTTCATCTGCCAGAAATCTTTCCCCAGGTAAGTTTCGTTTGCATTAAGGCCCACCTGGACCACCCTATTAAAGAGTAAAAACTTCTCTCCCCCTCCCAGCCCCAAATTTCTGACTTCCTTACCCTGCTCTCTATTTTTCTTTTTTCCCTGTACCACTTATCACTTTCTAACATACGATTATTGTTTATTATGTCTTCCCTGAGGGCAGGAATCCGTGCTCTTCACCTATTTATTCCAAATGCCCAGAACAAGTGCCTCACAGTCAGTAGGCATTCAATTAATTTTTTTCCTAAGCAAATGAATTAACCTAAAATATTTTATTTATTTAAAAGTATATCTAAATATAAAATATTAAAATCTATTAACTCTGAGTAGAGCGCATGTGTATCTTTGTTAATCTGAATTTTTACCATAGCTGTTTTGCAAAATTTTAAAAATTCTAGATGATATAAAAAGGAAGTATATATAGTGGCTAAAAGTTTGACAGACCTGGATTCAGTACTCAGATCTGTTACTTAGTAGTGTTTCATCTTGGGCACATTCAACAGCTATAAAACTTTGTTTCAATTTAGTAAAACAGGAACAATAGTACTACCTACCTCATAGGGCTCTTGTGAGACATCCATGTTGCCCAATTCAATTTATAGCTCTCAGTCCTCATCTTAATCTATCAGCAACATTTGACACAGTTGATCGCTCCCCTTTCCTTGGAACGCATTCTTCATCTGGGCTCCACCTGCCTCATTTCCCTCCCTCTCACCAGCATTCCTTCCCAGATCTTTTAATTTTGGATTGTCCCAGGATCTTTGCCCTTGGGTCTCTCATCTCCTCTATACATGATCACTGCTTTGATGATGTCATCCAATCTCACAGCTTTAAATATTAGTTACTATGTGCTGACAATTCTCAAATGTATTATCTCTAGCCTGGACCTCTTCCTTGAATTCCAGAGTTCTATAATGGTCTACTTGACATTTCCACTTGAATGTAAAATAGGCTTCTCAAAACATAGTACAACAAAAGCTGAGCTCCTCATCTTTCCCCCACAAACCAGTTTTCCTGCAGATAGCTACATCTCAGTAAATGGCTACCTAATCCTTCCAGAATCCAGCTGCTCAAGCCAAAAGTCCCGAGGTTAACATGGTTCTCTTCATGTCCCATGTCTAACAAGTCAAGTCCCGTTGGTTCTTTCTTCCAAAAAGAATCTGATTACTTATTACCTCCATTACCTTTCACCTTGCTCCACACCATTTCTTGCCTAGATTACCAAAACAGCATCCTAAAAGGTCTTCCTCCCTCTGCCTATATATTATAATTCTCAAATCACCAGCCAGAGAGATGCTGTTAAAAATCTATGTCAGGTCCTGTCATTCCTCTGTTCAAAATCCACCAACTGCTCTCCATCTCAGAGTAAAAGTCAAAGAATGACCACAGCTACAAGGCTGACACAATCTACACCACACTCACTCCCTACCCTATACCTGTCAGACCATATCTCTTTGTACCTTTACTTCTGCTCATTTTTCCACCTTCACCAACATCCTTAATGTTCTGTGAATACACCAGACCTGCTCCTGCTCCACAACCTTTGCACCTGCTGTTTCTGGTCTGATACATTTTCACAGATAACAACATGGCTTTCTCTCTCACCAACTTTTAAATCTTTATACAAATGGCATCTTCTCAATGTGGTATTCCCTGACTAGCCTATTTAAAAAGACAACTTCTTCCCTTCTCAGTACCATCCCCTTTCTCTGCTTCTGGGAAGAAAACAAGGAGAACAAACTGGGCAAGGGCATAGCACCACATAATAATCCATGCATTGTTTTATTAGACTAGTTCCATGAGAGAAGGAAATTTTGTGTTTTGTTCACTGTCTGTAGTAAAGACAGAATCTAGCACGTAACCAAAAAAGATCAAAGAATAAGCATGTAAGAGGAAAAATGACAAACATAGTTAAGTAGAAATTTCCTTGTTTACTGTATTCAAATCCTCCAAAGTTAAGATGAACTTAAGATTTAATTAATTTTTTATTTAGCAAAAATGCACCGAGTGACTGTTCTATCTATACCACTGTCCCAGGTACTAAGGAAAACGTGGCAGGGCCTTTGCTTTCACTTCAAGTACTTCCAGTGACAGACTTGCAAAATTTTACTCTCTCACATTTTCCTTCTGCTGAGTCAAAATAATTTCAAGAATAGATGCTAAATGAATTACTATCGTCTGAGTCATAATACATAAATGAAAATAGAAATATTTGATAGAAAGCATTTAAAAAGCACAGTTTTGAAATATAATTTGAAATTCAATACAGATATAGGAAAAAAGTTTATCACTGAGGAAATTTAAAAAGAACTTTTGTGTCAAAACATAATTTCAATTCAAATCAGATTTAGAGAAGTACCTTGAGTCAACACTGAGGGCAGTGAATTATTACCCAGAAACTTCTGAGGGAACCATTATACCCAGTAAGTCAATGTACCATTCCGGATAAATGACTGTGATACAATTCAGTGGGAAAGACAGCTCTAGTCACAGGGGACATACTCTTCAAAGAGCTGAAAAAGCTGTTTGATGTTTTAAGTTCTCACAGGCTTTCAACTTTGGCTGCACATAAGAATCACCTTGGGGGCTGTTAAAAAATACTAATGTCCGAGCCCAACCATAATCAAATGAAACTCAATCTGCAGCATTACAACCAGGCACCTGTAGTTGTTAAAAGATCCCCGGGTACCTGTGATGCACAACTGGCTTGTGAATCACTGTCCTATAAGTTCTTATTATTGATTATCATTTCAAAGAGCAGGATATGGTTATTTCTGTCAACTCTTTTCCACTGCCAGTACTGACTGAAAAGATCTTTCAACCCTAGTCACTAAAATCAATATGGCATTTTTTCAGACTTCACTTATAACCCCTAGCCGACAAATAGATACATACTGGCTGAAGTTGTCCATCCAGATGTCTTTAGACCCCAAATGAGTTATCTCACCAAAGGTCATTCTGTACTTTTAACTAATAGACATTTTTCTAAAAAGCAGCAAAGTCAATTTAAGCATTTTTTATTAAAGCTACAGATTTTGACCTGCAGGAACTAAAAAGTAAAGATTTGAACAATAAATTAGTATCAAGGGTTATAACATCTCCTATACCAAAATAATACTTTGGTGGCTTATTCCCCCCCACCCTTTTATTAAATATAAACATATATAAAAGTAGAGAGAATGTAAAATAAACTCCCATGTTGGGGAGCTTTGCCTGCAGAGCCCTCCATCTGCTGTGGAGGAGAAGAAGTCTACCAAGACATGATCTGCTTGGGGAGGAAAGGTGGCTGAACTCTCAAAGGAGAAGGGCCAGGAGTCTTTTCCTCAATGGGCTTTTATTGGGTTCAATTTGCACAAGAATAGAGGTAAAGCCCATCAATCATTATCAGGCAGTAAGGATCAAACAATAGATAACATACAAGGAACTAAGAGGGTTTATTTTGTCAGGGTCAGTTAGCTAAAGGGCTACGAAACTGGGAAACAAACTCATTTCATGCTTGGACCCCTATCAGAAAATTGAGGGCATTCTTAGCAAGGCAGGTTTCACAGGATTTTATACATTCTTTCTTAGGCCCGATCTCCCCAGGGAACCAACTGTCTATTCTTACCCAGGGCTGCACCATCCTCCAGCATTGTTTCAGGCTTAAGTCAGGCAGGGGAAGTAAAGCAGCCAAGAGATTAGGAGACTTCTTGCAGACAGAATGAGGACTCAGGCTATGTCAAAACCGAGGGGCAAAGTCCATCACCCCCTTTTTCTGTAGCCCAAGTCCTTCCCTGAGGGCCCCTTTATGACCATGCCTGTCTTAGGTCATCCCTCCCTTGAGGAATCTTAGCAGTCACTGGGTAACTAGTCATCTGCCTGGGGTGAAGCAGGCTGAGGTGAAAGCGGGCAGAGGTGGTGCCCCTACAAGGAAGATAAGCTTTGCCTTCTTAGTGGCTTACAGTCCCAAGGTCTCTCACTCAGCCTTAGTCATGGTGGGGGTTACAGCTTCTTAAACCAGGCAGGGCAGTTCCCAACACTCCCACAAATGCATCACTACTTCACTACTTTGAGAATTATTAACTCCTGGCCAATCATGCGGGTTTTTTTTTTTTTTTTTTAAATCTTCACCCAAGGATATGTTTTATTGATTTTAGAGAGGAATGAATGCAGCGGGGAGAGACATAAAGAGGAAGAGAAACATCGATCAGTTGCCTCCTGCACACACCCTGACAGGGAATTGAATCCACAACCTCTTGGTGTACCAGACGATGCTCCAACCAACTAAGCAACCCAGCCAGGGCAGACCAATCACATTTTATCTATACAGCCCCATATTCAACATCCCCCAATCTGGATACTTTTAAAGCAAGTCACAGACATCATATTGTTTCAGCAAGGCTTTATTTTAATGCAAATAATGCAGAAAGTAACCAAAAAGAACTTATACATAACAGAAATGACAGGAAAAGTGATAAAATAATAGTTTATGAACATAAAAAGAAAATGACATTTGAAAGTCTCTTCATATCTCTAGGCTGTTAGCTACCTCTTAAGGATTGACAAACACTGTGCCTCTGGTCTGGGCTAGCTGAGGTGTCACAGAAGGCTTAGTTTCATAGGTAATAAAACCTTCTTAAGTAGAGTTCTTACTGGGGGTGTATAGGGGTGATAAATGAAATCACTTAAAAAAAAATCTTTGGTTCTAATGGATACCAAGACAACAAATGGCAGATTTCTTTTTAAAATGTTTTCCAGTTTCACTGAGGTATAATTGATGCAGAGTAATTATCTATATTTAAGGTATACAAGTTGACGTTGATATATGTATATATAGTGAGATTATTTTTATAGTCCAGCTAATTAACATATCTATCACCTCACGACCTTGAATGCACATAGTTCTTCTTCTGTTTTTTTTTTTTTTTTTTTTTTTTTTGCTGAGAATACTCAAGTCTAGCCTCTTGACTTAAGACTTAGGGTTTAAACCCAACTACTAGTTGTGTGACTTGAGAGAGATTCCTGAAATTTCTCATCCATGATAAGTAAAATGGGATAATACCACTATTTTTGGATATTAAATGAGATAAGATATGTAATGTGCCAAGAATAACCTGGCACACACCAAGTATGGTAATGACTACATGTATTGACATGATCAAACATTATTTTCTTTTTAAAGGATTTTATTTATTTTCAGACAGAGGGGAGGGGAAGGAGGAAGAAAGGGAGAGAAACATCACTGTGTGGTTGCCTCTCACATACACCCAACTGGGGACCTGGCCTGCAACCCAGGCATGTGCCCTGACTGGGAATCGAACCAGTGACCCTTTGGTTCATAGGCCAGTGCTCAATCCACTGAGACATACCAGCTAGAGTGACATGATCAAACATTAGGAAAAAAAAGACCAAAAATAACATTCTGGACAGTAGTTTCAACCTGAAATACGTAAATTCCTATAGTATATAAAAGTAATAATGAGGCAATCTTGCAGTTGTAGTCTAACACGTTTTTACAATGGGTTTCTACTAAGTTCTGAGGATTTTAAAGTAGTTTAAAAATACAAGCTAGCCTTGCCCTGGCTGATGTGACTCAGTGGACTGAGTGCTGGACTGTGAAGCAAAGGGTCACCAGTTCCCTGGGTTATGGGCCAGGTCCCCAGTAGGGGGCACACGAGAGGCAATCACACACTAATGTTTCTCTCCCTTTTTCTCTCCCTCCCTTCTCCTCTCTCTAAAAATAAATAAATAAACTCTTTAAAGAAAAAGCAGCTATCCAGTAGATCTATATAAAGGTAGATCTAGAAAATAGTCAAAGTAAATTAAATTGCTTGTTAATCTATTCTAAGTGGGTGAAATAAAAATGAAATACAAAATTTGCATTTGTAGTCTAAGATCAAAGGTCCTATTTTAATATTTCTTCTGAGATGTCTTCAGCACCTTTAACAATTTGCTCAGAATGATGATTAAACAAACACTGTCTGCAAGAAACTGTATGGGAGGTCCTTTAATAATCAATGAAACAGGGCGCCTAGTCTTCATCTTCCCTCAATAACCTTTCTGTTAATATGATACTCACTTCCTGAAAAATCTTGAACAAACCCTAAACTTCAGTGCCTCCACACTGTATATATCCATTCAAACTTTATCATCAGTATAGATAGCTGAAAAACTTATCTGCGCCCCCCCCCCCCTTTTGGATGCATGATTTTGTGATAGGCATGAGAATGCACCTAAAAAACAGATATCTCTCTCTTCATCACTAAGAGGGACACAGAGAAGTTCTACTTTGGTCTTGGTATTTGGCCCAAATCCTCTTTTTGATAAAGCTTTTAGTTAAGTCTTCAAAAGGCCTAGGTCAATGTGAGCATCAGCTGAGGCATTCCTAAACTTGTATGTGATCAATGATCTTGTGATTGCATAGCTTCCATGATATCTAATGAGTGTAACAATCTTAGTAATTAGAACAATCATGTCATTCAGATTTACTGTTATGAACTGAACATTCACTTTCAGATATAAACATTATCTGAAGTGAAAATATCCTTATGTGTTTATCAGTCAATATCAGAATAAAATGCTGCAGTAATTAATGTTTGTGAAAATTGTTAATTTTATGTATAAAATAGTAAAAAGTCAATTATTTAGCAAAACAGATTGACAATACTATTAATATATTTAATAAGTTACTTTCTCAAGAACATTGTATCTTAGAAAAAATGTGTAAAAATTCAAATAATGTAAGAGAACAATAATAATTAGATTTTATCATAATTCAATCTTTGCAGAACTGTATTATGTACTAGTGTTTATATTACAGAAAGCAACATTTAAGAGCTGTATTTAAATTTTAATTAGTTATTTCCATGTAAGTCATAAGTCTTTCAAGAAAAAATCCTATTGGGGAATCCTTCACACCTTGTGATGGTGAATTAAAAACAAGTCCCCTGAATATATCAAGAGTTAGAAAAATATATAGATTATGTAAACAACAGATATGCAATGATGCAAATATAATCTCTAATCAAAATGATAAAAAATATGAAGACAAAACTGTTGGAGAAAATTCAGGTACCCCAAACATATTTTCTTTAGTCAAACCTCACAATAAAGACTCTAGAAGAACCTGTTAAGACAACTCCTAAAGTCTTGAGTCTATGATGGCTAAACATTTAAAATATAAAATGTTATACATGATCCTTTTCTGTACCTGATAGAAAAAATTTCAAGACTTGCCTAAATTATGAATCCTGGTTCCTTCTAGTAAATACGTTATTGAAAAATACCTTACTTATATTAAGTGTGCTAGTTCAAAGTTAATGTATATTTGGTATTTCTGATAATAGCAAGAGAAATCTAACAACTCAAGTGTGAAGAAAATTACTCATGTACTATAATCTTAAGCTTTTAAAATCTTTCTACCACTGCTGGTAACAATAAACTGTAATAATAATCTTTGTGGTGAAATGATTCATCTACCCTAGAAGTTCATTCTATGTTAGTGCTATCTTGCTTTAGCCATAGGCAAATACTGATTTTAATATTTGGTCATTGGCAGTTGGCCAAAATGTATACTGGGTACACCTCTACTAATAGAGACTTAGAAGCCTATCTCTATGTTTCTTGGTAGAGAATTTAGTCTTAGCCTGGTTGAATATTTTTACCTTGATAGTTTTAGAAAAATCCCAACTGCTCTACTTCACAATTAATATTCTTTTTTCTCTTCATTCAACAATAGGCTCTATTCTTCCTTTCTCTGTACTTATCACTTCAAATCTGTTCCACACAATCTGATATTAAATTATCCACCGTTTTGTACTGTTCATTGTGCTCACCTTACCCTCTCACAGGAAAAGTCCTTCCTTGGGGGTACGTAATTTAATATCGCACAATGCTTCTTTTGTATTGTCCATGGTGCCTACCACAGTGCTGGTCATCTGATATGTATTTACTAGTTCACTAAGATCCAAGATGTTGCTGGCTAACCACCTTTGTGTCTTAATATCATTTTCCTTCATAGTTTTAGGTTATTCTATAAATAAACTACCCTAAACTAAATATGTCAAGGTTTGAACAAATAAGGGATTACATTTAATAACAGACAAGTAATATTGTTTAGTGGTGGAGAAAATAGACATGTATTTATAACTCAGGTATTGCAGCTAAGTCACTTTCTTCATGCTTTAGTCTCCCTATTGATTCTGCAAGGCAACTGCATTAAAGTTAAAATAACCGAGAAGAAAAATCATAATATTAACACCAACCTGAAAGTTCGGACAAGATTTTTTAGTTGTGTGTAAATATCTCCTAATGTAATCTGAAGAGGCCCCAAAAGTCCAGGCAATCTGAAAATAAAAAATTACATTAGAAAATACATATACTTTAATTACACAGATTATTTTTGGGGGGAGAGGGTCTTGCCTAAGTCTGGATTTTCCACAGGTAACAACGGCACTTAGGTGGGGGCAGTGGAGCAAGGTTATGACTGGTGAGAAGACATGAGAACAGTTCATAATAATCCCACACTCCACTTTGTGGTCTCTGCTACAGTGTGAGGCACTGAAATCTAAAAATATTACTTTGGCTGCTATCTATATTGTCTGTAGTTTTCTTACATCTTTACTTTCAAATATTAGACCAAACAGAAAGCATATAAGGCCAGAAGAATTGCCCTCCAAATGGTCAAATCTGGGAGAATGGTGTATTTCTCATTATTAAATCCTTACAGTGGGAGTAAAATCCTTATAGTGGGAGTAAAAATAGGTACATTTCCAGAGAGCAAGTTGGCAACATACAGTAACATTTTAAATTTGTATATCCTTTGATCTACTAGCTCTTTAAAAAAAAAAAAGTTATCCTACAGAAGTCATCACATAAACATTAAAAAGATGCTTGTTGCAGAAATTTTAGTAGTGAAAAAACTGAAACAAGTATACATCAATATGTGACTGGTCAAATAAATTATGATACCCATGTAATAGAATATAATAAAATCTTTAAAATAATAATGTGAATCTATTTTTTAATGTGGAAAGATACTCATGGTAAATGTTAAGTGAAAAATGCACAGAGTATTGTCCCATTTTTATAAAAACATAAATATTATACAATGCTATTGTAAATAATACATAGTATATGTCAAATGTTTCATTTCTTCCAGGTTTATACTACAACAGAAGGAACCAAAAGGAATGAATACACATATATTCACATATACACATATACCACATGTATGTCAAGTATAAAATAAAAATATTAACTGTGGTTATTGTTGAGTTGTGGGATCACAGGCAATTGTAAGTTCCTTCTTTATATAATTTTGAAATGCTTAAATCTTCTGCAATAAGTATTGCTTTTCTTTTTAAAACTTATTATGAAAGTTTTAAACATGTTCCAAAATACAGAGAATAACAATAATAACCCCATATATCTGTTCTCAGATTCAACTTCCCAGTATTTTGTTACATAGTTCATTTTTTCTTCCTTCCTTGTTTTTGCTGTAATATTTTAAAGTGAATCCCTGACCTTATGTCACTAGACCCCTAAGTATTTCCTTAGGTATCTCTAAATACAGAAGCATTTTCTTATACAGCCACAATAAAATTAGCACCATCATAATTAATAACAATTCATTATCCCAAATTAATAATTCCTTAATATCATCTAATACACAGTACCTGTTTCATTTTCTTTGATTATCTAAAAAAAATGCCCTTTTGCCCTGGCTGGTGTAGCTCAGTGGACTGAGTATGCACCTGCAAACCAAAGGGCTGCCAGTTCAATTCCCAGTCAGGGCACATGCCTGGGTTGTGGGCCTGGTCCCCAGTTGGGGGCATGTGAGAGCAACCACACATTGATGTTTCTCTCCCTCTCTTTCTGCTTCCCTTCCCCTCTCTCTAAAAATAAATAAATAAAATCTTTATTTAAAAAAATAAAATGAAATAAAATTAAAAAATGCTCTTTTGCAACTATGTTCTAATCAGAAACCAAAAAAGTCTTAATTTTATGAGAAAAACTCAACTACTTTTATAAACAACCAACCAAAAAAAAACCCCCTATGTCACCATAATTACTTTGTTTTCAGTGTTCTTTGTGCTTTTAAGTTATTCCACATCTTCTCAAATTTAGTTCTTGTGTTAATATCAATGACTTGGTCTTCTAGCAGGGTCCCTTTTGGTATCTTCTGTTGTAGCCAAAATCCAGAATGAACAAAACTCCTTCAATAACATGTCTGTGTGGCCTTAAATTTAAATTTGGGTACTTTCATTAGCTAAAAGTTCCAGAAAACTATTTTCAGATAAATCTCTATCTACTCATTATACACTGGTATAGATAATCCATCCCAACTTTCAAAAGCGAGGTAACTAAAGTCAAGTCTTCTTCTAGGAACCAGAGAGATGATGACTTACACTATTTTATAACCTAATATTTAACAGAAACAAATGTATAAGTATTAGGAATACATAAAAGGCAAAATAACAGATTCATCATGTACGAAGAACCTAACATATAAAAGACATTCAATAAATATTTCTTTAAAGGTTTATTTAAAGTATAAATCTTATAGGAGTAAGCTGCTCAAAATATTATGTCTTCCAAAAAATGAGTTGTTATTTTTGAACAACTACAAAATTAAGACTTTTCCACATGTACAATGCCTTATGCAATGGCTGGAAGAAAATGCAGGTTGAAAAGTTCAAAACAGTTTTCACACCTCTGGAAAAAAGATTTTGAAGCTTCTTTTAAAAGAGAAACCAAGACTGTAATTTTTAAATGTCATTTATAACTGGGTTAATTACAAGAACAGTAATTTCCACCACGGGAAGCTTAAAACTAAAGTGCAAAGTTGAGTTGAACAAAAACTCAAGTTGCTGAGTGTGAAATTATTTTATGAATATGTATGCAGAGTGAGTTAATAGACCGTTAAAACTTTTATGTCTTATTCACATGTGAAACTGATGTGACACATTTACCACAAATCAGTATTTAAATGGGTCTAGCTTTGATATTTTTTCCCTGACTTCACTGGATTATTAAATTGAAGTGAGGTAGCTTGGTTTTCCACTCCCATTAATCTCAAACTTCCTCTTTACTTTGTGCCTCCTGCACACAAAACTTCAACCTGAATAAATTCAACTTTAGAATTTAAAAATCTAAATTCCTCAGGCGAAGAAATCCATGTAAACTTTTCACATTATACTTCACTGTTGAAAATTCAATGATAACATCTATAAATTATAAACCCACAATAACAAAGTTAATTTAAAAACATTGTAGAAGTGAAATGACAATTACATACTTACACTTTACTCAATTTTTCAAGTACGATGCGTTTTCTAATCTGGTTCTGAGAACTTGAATCTATCAGTGGAAAGGTGGAATCATGCTGAATCACATTTTTAAACAAAAACAAAACAAAACAAAACATGAATTTACATTCCTTATTTGAGGAGAACAATTAACATTTAAACACAGAAGTTAATACTTGTGATATGGTAGAATAAAAACTAAACTTGAAAATTGTAAGATTTAAATTTAAGTATCAGTTCACTCATTAGGCTGATGTGAACTTGCTCAAGTCATTTGCCCTCCTTTAAGACTTTTCACATCTGTATAAAAGGAATACTAAGTGTATACAAAAAGACTTTGTAAACTGCTCAATGCTACATAAATGTAGGAAAATAAAAGATTGAAATTAGCAAATACGGTAAATATATTGTGGGGAATTCCACTTCTAGAAATGGCAGACAAGATAATTCAAACCACCCCTCCTGCTGAGAACTGAAAAAGCTGGGAAAAAAAACCCCCACATTTGTTTGAAAGAATCAGATTGCTAACAAGGCAGTAAAGAATTATGGCCTGAGATTCAGGAGGAGGTAATTCCAGAGAGGCCACTGACTAATTTCAGAAGAGGCAATTTAGATACTGAGAACCCAAGCATTGCTTTTTAAATAAACACCCGAGTTTGGGGCATGCCACGAAGAAGAGGCAACAGCAACCCTTCCCATGTTTCAGAGCAGAACTTAGAAGGATCACACTCTAGGAGTAAGAATGAATAGGAAACAGACTGGATCTTATACAGACTGAAGCCCAGCTTCAAATGATTTAATTCCTGATTGGATTAAGGTGATTTGGGACTGCCACAAATTATCTGCCAGAAGCAAACATAAATCCATTCTAGAGAATGATAACATCAGCGTGGGTCTCAAGTCATCTCAGTAACATTTAATATACAATGTTTGCCACATAATGAAAAAATAAGACAATATAATCAAAATCTGAAACATTAGCCCATAGAAATCAACCCTGAGTAGGTCAGACTTCTGGCCAAGATGGAGGCACAGGTGGACACACTGTGCCTCCTCACACAACCAAATTTAAGGACAACAAGGATTTAGAAACAAGAAAACAACCAGAACAGAGAGAAAATTGAACTGCATGGAGGTCCAACAACCATTCATCCAGACTGGTAAGAGGGGTGGAGTCGCTGCAGGAGGAAGCAGAGGTTGGCTGACCCTGGCGCGCAGGCAGCTGCTGGCTGACCGGGGTCTGCAGGCAGTGGCTGGCAGCCCCAGACTCAAAGGAGGCAGCTAGCGGACCCCAGGTGCAAAGCGGCTGGCTGACCAGGCGGTCCCACGTTCATCTGTAAATAATCCAGGTGAAAATGGGGAACAAGACAGAACTCACAACCCTGGGCCTCAGTGCCAGGAAATAAAATCTAAAAACACAGAGACCCCACCCCCACTTACAGTGTCACAACACAGCAACTGGGCTGCCCCACCCTGGGGAACACCTAAGGCCCCGCCCCTCACTGCCTAGTAGCCTGGACCAGACCAAAAAAAAAAAAATTGCTTAAACAGGAGAACAGATCAAAGCCCCAGAGCCAATTCATCTAAGTGACCAAGAGACAGCTAACCTATCAGATGCACAGTTCAAAGCACTAGTGATCAGGATGTTCACAGAATTGGTTGATTTTCGTTGCAAATTAGATGAACAAATGAAGGCTACAATAAGTGAAAGGAAGGAAAATGCATGGGGAACCAGTAGAGATGGGAAGGGAACCAGTAGAGATGGGAGGGGAACCAGTAGAGATGGGAGGAAAACTGGAACTCGAATCAATGGAGTGGACCAGAAGGAAGAAAGAAACAAACAGAAAAGAATGAAGAAACAAGGATTCAAAAAAATGAGGAGAGGCTTAGGAATCTCTAGGACATCTTTAAACATCCCAATATCCAAATTATAGGGGTACCAGAAGGGGAAGAGGAAGAGCAACAAGTGGAAAACTTATCTGAACAAATAATAAAGAAGAACTTCCCCAATCTGGCAAGGGAAATAGACTACCAGGACGTCCAGGAAGCTCAGAGGGTCCCAAAGAAGGTGGACCCAAGGAGGAACACACCAAGGCACATCATAATTACATTAGCCAAGATTCAAATGAAGGAGAGAATTCTAGAAGCAGCAAGGGATAAGGGGACAGTCACCTACAAAGGAGTTCCCATCAGACTGTCAGCTGATTTCTCCAAAGAGACCTTCCAGGCAAGAAGGGGCTGGAGAGAAGTATTTGAAGTCATGAAAGGCAAGGACCTACATCCAAGATTGCTCTATCCAGCAAAGCTTTCATTTAGAATGGAAGGGCAGAGAAAGTGCTTCTCAGATAAGGTCAAGTTCAAGGAGTTCATCATCACCAAGCCCTTATTATATGAAATGTTAAAGGGACTTATCTAAGAAAAAGAAGATAAAACTATGACAGTGAAAAGACAACAAACTCATAGCTATCAAGAACCACACCTAAAACAAAAGCAAACTAAGCAAACAGCTAGAACAGGAACAGAACCACAGAAATGGAGATCATATGGAGGGTTAGCAACAGGGGCGTGGGAGGAGGAGAGAGGGGGAAAAGGTACAGAGAATGAGTAGCATAGATAATGGGAAAAAAATAGACAGGGGGAGGGCAAGAATAGTATGGGAAATGTAGAAGCTAGAAAACTTATGACCCATGGACATGAACTAAAGGGGGGAATGTGGGTGGGAGGGGGTGTGCAGGGTGGAGGGGAATGATGGGGGAGAAATGGGACAACTGTAATACCATAATCAATAAAATATAATAATAATAAAAAAAAGAAATCAACCCTCAGGAAACCCAGATAATGAAGTTACCAACTTCTTTAAAATAACTGCGTTAAATATATTTTTAAAAAATAACAAGAAAATTTCAGCAGAGAATTCAAATATAGTGTTTGAAAGAACTCGATAGACAGATTCAACTGGAGAGAATGCTGACTTGAAAAATATCCAGAATGAAGCACAGTCACACCCATCAACCCTCCCCACCCCACGTAACGCAAAGCATGGGAAATATGAGATGATGCAGATTACAGTGAAAAAGTCTAACATATCTATAACTGGAGTACCTGATAATATTTGAGAATATTCCATTAAGTCACAGATTCAAGTATTACTATAGCCAAAAGAAAAAATATAACCACTATGCAAAGCATTTAAAAACTGAGGGTAACTGAAGAAAAAAAGTCTTAAAAGTAGCTAAAGGAAGAAAACACAGTATTTGTTAAAAGAAAAAAAAAAAAAAGCAGCAAGAACAGGCTGACAGACACCAGAGGGGAGAGGGGAGGGAATTTCAGGGGAAAAGGGGAAGGGGTTAGAGCAACAAGTATAAAAGACACGTGGACAAAAACTAGGGAGGGTGGAAATGGGAGGGAGGTGGGGAGGGCTGGGGCGGTGGGTCGGGATGGGAGTAAAAGACAGAAAACTGTACAAGAACAACAATTATTATAAAGAAAAAAAAAGAATAGTAAACGGAAGCCAAAGACAAGGAAATATTTTCAATGGGCTGTAAGAAAATAACTGCTAATCTAGAATCCAATATCCAGGAAAATATCTTTCAAAAGTAAAAGTAAAATAAAAATTTTTGCTACAGATAACAACTAAGCCCTGATTGGTGTGGGTCAGTGAACTGAATGCTGGCCTGCAAACCAAGAGGTCGCCAGTTTGATTCCTGGTCGGGGCACATGCCTGGGTTTGGGACCAGGTCCCTGGCTGGGGACATGCGAGAGGCAACCACACATTGATGTTTCTCTTGCCCTTTCTCCCTCCCTTCCTCTCTCTCTCTAAAAAAAAAATAAATAAAATCTTAAAAAAAAAAAGGCTGAGAAAATTTCTCACTAGTGAACTGGCACTAACAGAAACAAAGGATATTGTTTTTTCCTTTTCTTTTTTTTTGTTCAAGTACAGTTGTCTCCATTGTCCCCCAACCCCAGCCATCCTCACCTCCCACCTTCGATCCCATCCCCCTTTGTCTTTGTCCATGTATTCAGAAACAAAGGATAGTCTTTAGGCCCAAGCTGAATGATCCCAGATGGAAGAATGGAGATGCAGTAAGAAATGAAAAACAATGAAGGAGTAATTAACTAGACAAATCCCACTGAATATTGACTATAAATAATCTTGTAGGATCTAAAATGTAGAGAGAAAAGCACACACAAGAGCACATAAGTAAAGAGAGGGTAAATGAAGGTAAATTGTCTAAAGTTCTAATTGTCCAGGAAGCAATGAAAGTATTAAGTTACATTAAACATTAATAAGACAAGGATTCATGTTTTAATCTTTAGGGTAACCACTTGACAATTAGCAAAAAATGTATAAGAAGCTAACAGAGGGTAAAAAATGGAATAATTGTATTTAATACAAAGAAAGCAAAAAAAGGAAAGAAAGGAGAACACAGAACAGATAGAATGCAGAAAGCAACAACCACCAAACGAGACAGTAAATTTAAACCCAGTTATACCAATTACAACATTAAATGTAAATGTACTAAATCTTCCACATAAAGGATAAAGATTAGCAGCCAAGATTTAAAAAAAAAAGACAGTCCTTAAAAATACTAATACAGAATGGTAGTGTCAGTGAAGTAGACTCTTAAGAGGGAAAAATCAATGTAGAGAAAGGTTACTCCATAATGCTAAAGATTCAATTTTCAAGGAAGACTTAAAATCTTAGATTTGTACCCAGTAACATGGTCTCAAAATATTAAAAGTAAATGAAAAACAATGAAGGAGTAATTCATAAAACTAAAAGGGGAAATAACAAATCCATAATTATGGTAAGAGGTTCTGATCTGCCTCTTTCACCTCTGATGGAGTGAGCGAACAAACAAAAATCAATAACGCTTCTCAAACTCTGATGTGTACCCATTTCCCAAAAGGAAAACAATGAAATCTGACCTATACTTCTCACAGTAGACAAATATCAATCACAACTGAACTGCAGATCTCAATGTGAAAGGAAAACAACAAAGCTTCTAGAAAATTAAATAACCAGGGCTAAACAAATATTGTTCAAGTCACCAGACTGAAGACCCTGTAATGAAAGTGAAAGGGCAAGTCTCAGAGTGAAAGATGGTATTCACAATACACACAACTAAAAATGAGCTTGAATCCTAAACAGATAAAAAATTCCTACAGATCAGTAAGAAAAAAAATAACTAGATATATTCAACAGGTAAATGGAAAGAAGATTTAGGCACTTCAAAAAAGAAACTATCTGAATTGTCAATAAGCAAAAGAAGCAGTGCTCAATTCATTAATCATCAGAGAAATGTAACCAAAGAGCAGTACCACCAGAATGTTAAAAAAACAACACTATTAAGTATTGTAAGAGTGTGGAGTAATGGGAATTCTCAGACTGTGGTAGTAGAATATAAACTGCCACAACCATTTTGGAAAACCATTTGTCATTATGTATTATAGGCGCATATACCCATACATTATGACCCAGAAATTCTAGTCCTAGATACATACCCCACAGAAATGCATGCACATTAGGAAAAAAAAAATACAGGGTCTGGCACAAATAATGTCCCTATTTTATTACAAAATCACAAGCATGTAATTCTGTAACATAACCAAATCACACTCAAGCACACCATGTGATAATTTAGGTGAAATGTTCAAATTAAGACTATAAATTATTACACCCATATTATTACTCTATCAACCACACTCATGCAGGCGTTACTTCTGCGAGACCCTGTATACAAGAAGGTTCTTTACAGCAGTTCATAATAGCCCCAAACTGAAATAGCCTAAATGCTCATCAATATACATAAATTGTGGTACATTTCTATAATGGAATACTGTGCAGCAATGAAAGAATAAAACTAGAGTTACAGGCAACAACAAAAATGGTTCATGATTATAATGCGGCACGAACTGAACTGGACACTAAAGAATATATACTGTGTGAATCCACTTACACATAGTTCAAAATTGGCAAAACTTATCTGTGCTATTATAATAGTCATTCGTATTTTAGAAAGTGGTAATGACTAGTTGGAGACATAGTGGGGCTCTGGTTCACTCAAATTTCTCAGTCTGGATAGTGTTCATTTGTGATAATTCAATGAGCTGTACACTTATTATTTGCACTATACTTCAATGAAAAAGTTATACAATGTTGTGCTGCCTTGGCTGGTGTGGCTCAGTGGACTGAGTGCTGGCCTGTGAACTAAAGGGTCACCGCTTCGATTCCCAGTCAGGGTACATGCCTGGGTTGCAGGCCAGGTCCCTGGTGGGGAGCACAGGAGAGGAAACCACACACTGATGTTTCTCTCCCTCCCTTCTCCTCTCTAAAAATAAATAAAATCTTAAAAAAAACAAAAACAAAAACAGAGAGGTATCATTAAAAAAAAGTTATGTAATATTGTGCAGTCAAATTTCAGGGGTTAATTTTTCCTTCTTAAGGCTTATAAGCATAAAAATGATAAAACAATTTATGTACTAAGGTAGGCTTATTCAGCTGACAGAAATCAATGTTTCTCCAAGCTTAATATAAAAGTTATGGATGTTGTCTAATAATACAATTGAAGTGATTTCAAATATAATACTGACTTAGGCAATATACTATAGAAATATAAGAAATTTCTAATTTTTTTTTACTATTTCCACTTCTACCCTCTTTATAAATCTCCAAATGTGTTATTAAATTTAGAGCCACATTTACTCAGAAATCTTTAGTAATAAAGTTTTGTGGTAAAAACCAGGACACTGCCTATTCCTCTTCTTGTCAAATGACTTAATTTCCCAAACTATACATCAACCAAAACTGGGTACTAGAAATACTGAAAAATCTTCTTAAATCTCAGTGGCATAAACTCAGTCTCTACATATAACTACTATTTACTAAGTACCAATTATATGTAAAGCACTGTGATAAATTTATATACATTATATACATTATCTTTAAAACTCATAACAATTGAGCAAGAAAAGCTATTTATAGTCCCATTTATGGATATGCACTCAAAATCAAGAGACTATCTTTTCACAGAACTAGTAATTGACAGCAAAAATTCAAATCTGGGTCTTACCTGAATATGTTCTTTCCATTTCCTCACTATTATTTCTCAAAAGTCTCCTCTAATATATTATGTTCTTTTATAATATTTTAATATATTAAAGTATATTTAATATATACTAAATATATTAAAATATATTTAACATGTTTATATATTAAAAATGCATTTTATTATATTGCCCATCCAGTGGGCATGTTTGTCAAATATACAAACGAGTATTTCAACGTTCAACTAGCAAATCTACTCTACCGTATATAGTCCCACTGGAAATAAAACACAAAGATACATATCCCATGAAGAAATCTGAAAGAGTACATACCAATGAAGAAAATACAAGCCTCTTCAGAGGTTCTACTTATTATATAAAGAGCTAGGTTTAAAGAAAACTCTGTCCCACAATTCTAGGCTATTTCTACATTAGAGAAAAATGTTCCACATGGATGAAAATTTTCAGGGGCAACTTCGACTTATTTGTAAAATAGTGATGCCTATACTGGATGGAGATGGCATTTTAAACCAAAAGACTGACCAACTAAAGATGCCTTCTGAAAATTTAACAATTATTTTTTTAGTATTTTTCTTCCTGTTCCAAGATTTCCTTATGTTAGCAACATGGAAAACTCATTCTCATTAAGACATACCTCTTCTGAGTCTTGTAATTTGGTGGTTTCTTCATTTAAAATGTATCGCCCTCTATAAAACTCTCTGATCCTTAGGTTTAATGTTTCAGTTTCTTTTTTCAAGCTCTCATAACTTGGCAGTGGTTTAATGGCTGTATCTGAGGCCCTAAAGGGCAAAGACTCATCCAAGCTGTCCTGAGATTCCTGTAAGGCAGGAGAATGACTATCTGGGTCAGAGTTTATGTCATCTTCATCAAGTTCTTCTTTAACCAGAGGGGCAGAAGCATAATTCTGGCCATTCAAAAACCTCAAAGTTTCTTCGGTCCTCCACTCAAGCAAAGTCTCCTTCAGAACTCTAAGTAAGTTTGCCTTTGCAACTTCAGGACACACCTGCACTGAACTAGAAGCTGACCTAGAAACTTGGTTTGATTTGGCAAATTTCCGCTTAAAATGCTCAGCACTTTTCTTACTTATGCCTACTAGAGTTATTTCTGAACTATTGTATTTATTTTCAGAAATCTCTGAAGCTTCTGATTTTTGTTGCAAAGGACTATTTGAAGAAATCTGACTATTTACTTTCTGTAAAGGAAGTTGACATGCAGCAGCTTTTTCTTGATTATCTAATCTGCAATTGCCTAACTGCTCAGCGACATCTATTACTGTCTGTTCTTTGTGTTCTTGCTTGAAGTTAGCTTTCTGACCAGCTTTCTTTTTCATGATGCTTTTTTTGTGCAGCTGTGGCCTTATACCCGTTGCATTTGGTCTGTTTCCTGGTAGAATGGAAGAAACAAAGTCTTGTTCATTATCACTGCTGCTATCACTATGAGTGCTAGAAGAACTCGATTCACACTGCTTCTCAATATGGCCGGGATTGTCAATATCTGATGTTTTAATGGCCTTACTGCATAACTGTACTTCTTCTCCAGAGTGGCCACTGTAGAGGAGAAGAAACAAAATAACTGTAACAGAAAAACAGAATCTCCCACAGTATTCATACTTTGTACTTCAAGGCAGAAATCTGTATTCCTTATGCAAAGCCTTATTCATAGGTTTATATCTACACAAGTCTGTACACGTACACATACACTTCAGAAGAAGCTCTAATTCTGTAATTTCTGTACACCTTATTTATTTGATATAATTCTCTTCTTACCTTGTCCTTTTACCCCAATTACTTTAATTTTTTTAATCCTCACCCAAGAACATTATTTCCATTGTTTTAGAAAGAGAGGTAGGGGGTGGGAGAGAGAGACAAAGAGAAACATCAACAACAAAGAGAAACATCCACTGATTGCCTCTCATAGATTCCCTGACTGGGGAGCGAACCCACAACTTAGGTATGTGCCCTGATCAGAAATTGAGCCCTTGACCTTGCTGTACACAGGACAATGCTTCAACCAACAGAGCCACACTGGCCGGGCCTCCCAATTTATTTTAAAATTGTTAAAACAGAACAAGAAAAAGAAAAAAAAGAAACATTTGATAATGTCAACCTACTGAATTATTTTTTATTTTGGCCTGCTTCATTTCTGTGACTGTTTCATATATCCCTTTTTAAAGAAAAGCTTTTTCTTTTTTTCTTTTTAAAACTTCATTAATGGTTTCTCAAACAAATATATACATGTATGGATACATACATGCACACATATTATAGAAACTATGTTTAGGCTTTGATGATAAAAAGAGATGTTTAAACATTTACCAATTCTGGTTGATAGTTACACAGAAAAATCCAAAGAATGAAAAATATAAGAAAATCAGTCACAGCAGAAAATAAAGTTGGCAAATCAACATTTATCTATGAAAGATATTTATATTTGAAACTCCAGAATTACAATACAATGCTAAAATAAAAGACAACAATTTTCCCTTTGACTACATTCCTTCAATTTTCAGGTTTGAAAAAGATTAAGAATTCTGAAAGAGTGAAGGCAAAGAGTGACTCTGTCTACACAAACTTGAGGTAAAGAAGGATGGGTGAGCAGTTACTCTTAAGCAAATGCATGTATCAGAACTATGAAGGATCCAGATGAAGAGGATTCTGGGTTAAGAAGTACGTAGTGGGTAGTGAGAGTATGGGAACTCTCTACTTTTCATGTAGTTTTTCTGTAAACCTAAGATTGCTCCCCCCAAAAAGGCTATTACAGTTTTAGAGATGATTTTTAAAAATAAAATGAAATAAAATAATGGAGCAATTAAAAAAATGCTGGGTTGGGAGGTTGGGAGGTTGGGAGGTTGGGAGGGTGTGTAAAAGAAAAAAACAAAGAGTTGAAAGTAAAATTGTGGATGGGAATGAAGAAAGTTTATTTAGTATTAGATACCATTTTTTAGTTAGAATCTAGCCTATATTATCATGGGACTTGCCTCTTATTAAGTATAATTTCAAAAAAAGAAAAAGGACAATTAAACTTTCATGTATTTCATACTTTCCCTTGAAATTTTATGGTATTATATTTTTCTAAATTTTTAAAAATCCTCACCTGAGGATATATTCATTGATTTTTAGAGAGAGAGGAGAGGTGGGGAAGAGAGCAGAGGAGTAGGGGGAGAGAGGGAGGGAGGGACGGAGGGAGACATCAGTGTTTGAGAGAAACTTTGATCAGTTGCCTCCCATAAGCACCCTGACTGGAGTCTGAACCCACAACCTAGGTATATAACCTGACCAGGAATTGAACCTACAATCTTTTGATGTATGGGAGGATGCTCTGACCAACTAAGCCACCTAGCCAGGGCTGAAGGTATTATATTTTTCTACACTACTTTGAGCTATAAATTAGACATACATAAACAAATATCACTTGTGCTCAAGTCCATGTAACTGAGGTAATGACTAATAATGAGGACAATTTATTCTGGGAGATAAAAGGACATGTTTTGAAAGACGATTATGGTTAGACAAGCAACACCATGAGGGGAGTTCAGGAAAAAAAAAAATCACAACTTAGAATTTTTATTAATGCTTTAGACACTCGTTCAAACAATTAAATAACTGATACATTAATGTTTTGAAATCCTATAAAAATACAACTATAAAAACTTTTCAACAAGTGTAATTGGCACAATGTAGTTGACAAAGCAGCACAGTATCTCAGATGGAAGCTGTGTTTGTGTCATATTTCAACAGGTTCAATTAGACTTTCTTGGTAGAAACAGCTGCACGATAAATCATACAGAGCAAACACATCATCTTACCATCACAAAGGAAAAAGCTGTACAAGGCAAATATTTCTTTGTGTAGGCTAGAATGGGCACTTACATAATGCATCAGCACAGGAAGTTCAAGAGCTCATACCACCTGGTTTACCCTTAATGTTTCTATTAACATAAATATAAAGAAGGTAAGTGACACTGATTCAACCATACCTCTGTCCTTCCTGTAGCAGCTGAAAATCAGGATGCCTGTGACAAAAACACAAAATTAAAAACTGAAAGTAACTAATGTGTCAAATATTCTGAAGTGTTTACAGATCAGGTAGATAGAAAATATAACTTAAAAACCAATGGTATATTTCACTAATCTAGAACAAATACTCCCAAAAATTTACATGGAACCAAAAAAGACCCCAAATAGCCTCAGCAATCTTTAGAAAGAAGAACAAAGTTGGAGTGATCACAATACCTAATATAAAACTAAACTATAAGGCCACCGTAATCAAAACAGCCTGGTACTGGCATAAGAACAGACAGATACATCAATGGAACAATATAATAGAGAACCGAGAAATAAACCCATGTCTCAATGGTCAATTAATATTTGACAAAGGGAGCATGAGCATACAATGGAGTAAAAATAGTCTCTTCAATAAATGGTGTTGGGAGAAGTGGACTGGTACATGCACAAAAAAAAAAAAAAAAAAGAAGAAGAAAAAGAAAAAGAAACTAGACCACCACCTTACATCATACACTAGAATAAACTCAAAATGGATAAAAAACTTAAATATGTCATGATACCATAAAAGTCCTAACAGAAAACATAGGCAGTAAAATTTCAGATATCCCACATAGCAATATTTTTGCCAATATATACATATCTTCTAGGGCAAGGGAAACAAAGGAAAAAATAAACAAGTGGGACTACATCAAATTAAAAAGCTTCTGCACAGCTAAAGAAATCACCATCAAAATGAAAAGGGAGCCAACCTTATGGGAAAACATATTTGCCAATGATACCTTGGACAACAGTTTAATCTCCAAAATATATACAGAACTCATATGATCCAACAACAGGAAGACAAATAATCCAATTAAAAATGGGCAAAGGACCTGAATAGACACTTCCCCAAGGAGGACATAGAGAGGGCCCATAGACATATGAAAAGATGCTCAACATCATTAGCTGTCAGAGAGATGCAAATTAAAACACAATGAGATATCACTTCACACCTGTCAAAATCATTATCATTAACAAATCAACAAACAAGTGCTGACGAGGATGTGGAAAGGAACCCTCGTGCATTGTTGGTAGGAATGCAGACTGGTGCAGCCGCTGTGGAAAACAGTATGGGATTTCCTCAAAAAATAAAAAAATGGAACTGCCTTTTGACCCAGCAATTCTACTGCTGGGATTATACCCGAAAAATCTCAAAACACCAATTCAGAAGAACTAATGCACCCCTATGTTCATAGCAGCACTACTTACAATAACCAAGTGCTGCAAATAGCCTAAGTAGCAATCAGTAAATGAGTGGGTCAAAAAACTGTGGTATATTTACACAATGGAATACTACACAGCAGAAAGAAAGAAGGAACTCCTACTCTTCAAGGCAGCATGGATGGAACTGGAGAGTATTATGCTAAGTGAAATAAGCTGACAGTCAGTGATAGCCAAATATACCATGTGATCTCACTTATACCAGGAATCTAATGAACAAAATAATGAGCAAAATAGAACCAGAGGCATGATAACATGGAAGAGACTGACAGCAGCCACAGGGAAGGGGGGAGGAGGTTAAGGGTGGAAAAACAGGGAAGGGACTAGTTAAAGAGCATGCATAAATGACCCATGTACATGGACAATAGTGTGGGGATGGACTGTGGGAGCGGGGGTGGGTCGAGTGGAGGGCAAAAGGGAAAAAAATGGGACAACTGTAATAGAATAACAATAAAAAAGGATATAATTAAAGGGACATAGTTCATATAAAAATTTTTAAAGAAAATTATGGAACAAAATATTATGAAACTCATCTCTAAGAAATCAGGATTAATATTTCTATCCAAAATTTAATCATATTTCAGAAGTTCATATGCCATGAGGCAAATAAAGTTTTCCCTGGTAACTAACCTGTTAATGTAAATCACTCCCTTCTCTAAATTCCAAAGTATGTACAACTAGTATATATTAATCATGTACTCTATCTAATTTATTATTAGGTAATAAATTTAGATAACACTAAATTATCTAAGTGTCTTACTTTTCATGTTTAATTCTAATTTCTTAAATAGAACACAAGCACTCTGAGAGCAGAGATTATACAAACTTTTGCATTTCCTTTATACGGTTAGTAAGGCTTTGTGCTCTAATTTCTGAGAAAGAAGTTGTACTGTAGTATGGATGTGAACTATGTAGAAAGGTGGTTTAATTTAATTCTAGGGACAATTCTGCTATGCAATACCAGAAATCACATGTAGCTGGACATTGTGATATTAAAAAAGGGGTAGGAAAAACTCTTAGAAAGATAGATATAAAAAGGAGAAAATATAATAGCAAATGAATCCACAAGGACAAGGAAACTGTAAAATACTTCTGAAGTGACTCAGAAAAAATAGTCTCTTTTAGAGACTATAAAACAGATTAAATGAAAGTATACAGAGAACTAAATGGAGTGATATTCTATGTTCATCAATAGGAAGACGATATTGTCAAGGTGGTAGGTAGTTCATCTCAACTTGATGCATAGAGACAACGCACTCCAACCATAACCTCAGGAAGTTATTTTGTGGATGTTGACACATTGATTCTAAAGTTTTTATGGAGAGGCAAATACCCACATTAGTTAACACACTCCTGAGGGAGAAGAACAAAGTTGAAGAACTGACATTACCTTACTTGAAGACTTACTATGGAGAGGCAAATACCCACATTAGTTAACACACTCCTGAGGGAGAAGAACAAAGTTGAAGAACTGACGTTACCTTACTTGAAGATTTACTATTAATATAAAGCAACAGCACTCAAGACAGTGTGGCACTGGAGAAAAGAACAGACAAATATATAATCAGAATAGAATAGAAAGTCCTAGAAATAGACCTACATGAACATAGTCAACTTATCTCTGACAAAGGAGCAAAGGCAATACAACAGAAAAAAAGATAGTCTTTTCTACAAGTGGTGCTGGAAAAACTGAACATCCCACACACACACACACAAAAGAATCTGTACACAGACCTTACACACTTCACACACACAAAAATAACAAATAAATGAACAACCTCAAAATAGATCACTGACCTAAATGTAAAATGCAAAAGTATAAAGCTACTAGAAAATAACATAGGACTAAACCTCCATGACTTTTAAGACATGGCACCAAAGGCATGATCCATGAAAGAAAGAATCGATAAGCCAGACAATTGAAATTAAAAATTTCTGCTCTGCAAAAGATATTGTCAAGAGACTAAGACAAGCGACAGACTAGGAGAAAAATAATTGCACAAGACACACCTGATAAAGAACTGTTATCCAAAATATGAAAGAACTCTTAAAACACAATAAGAAAACAAACAACTCAATTAAAAAATGAACCAAAGGGCCTAGCCAGGTGGCTCAGTTGGTTGGAGCATCATCCTGTACATGAAAAAAATGGCTGGTTCAATTTCTGGTCAGGGCACATAGCTAGACTATAGGTTCAATCCACCTGGGGTTGGTATGGGAGGCAACTGATGGATGTCTCTCTCCCCCCACGCCACCGTTTTTCCCTCCCTCTCCACCTTCCTCTCTAAAATCAATAAACATATCCTCATGTGAGGATTTAAAAAAAAAAAAAAGGACTGAAGACCTTAACATATCGATACCTCACCAAAGAAGATACATAGAAAAACAAACAAAAAAAAAAGATATACAGATGGCAAATAAGCATATATAAAGATGCTCTACATCATGTTACATACGTTATCAGGAAAATGCAAAATAAAACAATAAGAAACCACTATACACCTATTAGATAGCTCAAATTCAGTACATTGAATTTGATCCAAGGGTCTGTATGTTTTTGTTCACTCCCCCCACCACCAATGATATGTTAAATCCTAATGCCCAATGTGACGTCATGAAGAGGTGGGCACTTTGGGAGGTGATTAGGTCATGTTGGCAAAGCCCATCAATAGGATAAGTGCCTTTATAAGAAACACTAGAAAGATCCCTTCCCATTCCACAATGTAAGGACAAAACTAGAAGTATACAAAGCAGAAGAGGGTCCTTAACCAACCATACTGACATCTTAATCTCAGCCATCCAGTATCTGTAACAATGAGAAGAAATTCTTATCATTTCTAGGTCACCCGGTCTGCAATGTTTTGTTATAGCAGCCTGAAGAGATTAAGACATGTACCAAAGACCTTAACTGGCATCTCACCAAACAAGATATACATATGGCAGACAAGCATATGAAAAGATGCTCCACTTCAAATGCTATCAGAGAAATGCAAATTAAAATAAAAATGAGATACTACCACACACCTATTAAAACAGCCAAATTCCAGAACGCTGACATCAAATACTGATGAGGATATAAAGATGAACTGCTGGTGGAAATGCAAAATGGTACAGCCACTTTGGAAGACAGCTTGGTGATTTCTTTTTGTTAACCTTTACATATATTTATTTTTTAACATATTTTATAGATTGTGCTATTACAGTTGTCCCATTTTTTTTTCTTTATTCCCCTCCACTCTGCAACCCCCCTCCTACCATCGTTCCCCCACCTTAGCTCATGTCCATGGGTCATACATGTAAGTTCTTTGGCTTTTCCATTTCCTACACTATTCTTAACCTCCGTCTATTTTAAGCCTACCATTTATGCTTCTTATTCCCTGTACCTTTGCCCCCATTCTCCCCCACCCTCCCTGCTGATAACCTTCCATGTGATCTCTATTTCTGTGAATCTGTTCCTGTTCTATTGTTTGCTTAGTTTGTTTTGCTTGTTTTTTTTTAGGTTCAGTTGTTAATAGTTGTGAGTTTGTTGTCATTTTACTGTTCTTAGTTTTGATCATCTTCTTTTTCTTAGATAAATCCCTTTAACATTTCATGTAATAAGGGCTTGGTGATGATGACCTTTCACCTGACCTCATCTGGGAAGCACTTTATCTCTGTCCTTCCATTCTAAATGATAGCTTTGCTGGATAGAGCAACCTTGGATGTAGGTCCTTGCCTTTCATGACTGTGAATACTTCCTTCTAGCCCCTTCTTGCCTGCAAGGTCTCTGAGAAATCAGTTGATAATCTAATGGGAACTCCTTTGTAGGTAACCGTCTCCTTTTCTCTTGCTGCTTTTAAGATTCTCATCTTTCATCTTGGGTAATGGAATTATGATGTGCCTTGGTGTGTATTTCCTTGGGTCCAACTTCTTTGGGACTCTCTGCTCTTGCTGGACTTCCTGGAAGTCCATTTCCTTTGCCAGATTAGGGAAGTTCTCCATTATTTTTTCAAATAAGTTTTCAATTTCTTGCTCTTCTACTTCTCCTCCTGGCACCCCTATGATTTGGATGTTGGAACATTTAAAGTTGTACTGAGGTTCCTAAGCCTCTCCTCATTTTTTAAAAATTCTTGTTTCTTCATTGTGTTCTGGTTGAATATTTATTTCTTACTCCTGGTCCAAAGGTTGATTTGAGTCCTGGTTTCCTTCCTTCCATTGTTGGTTCCTTGTACATTTTTCCTTTATTTCACTTTTCATAGCCTTCGCTTCTTCCTCTATTTTGCAACCATACTTAACCATTTCTGGAATCATCCTGATTACCAGTGTTTTGAACTGTGCATCTGATAGGTTGGCTATTTGTTCATTGTTTAGTTGTGTTTTTCTGGAGTTTTGATCTGTTCTTTCACTTGAGCCATATTTTTTTGTATTGGCACACCTGTTAGGTCATAAGGGGTAGAGCCTTAGGTATGCCAGGGCGGGGTGACCCACTTGGCTGCGTTGTGGTACTGTATGTGGGGGAGGGTCTAAGAGGGAACAGTGACACTTGCTCAGTTCTCAGCCAGCTTTCAGTCACTTCCCCCACTACCCACAAGCAAATTGGGCCTTTCTGGTGCTGATTCCTGGGTGGGTGGGTTCGTGTATGTTCTAGGACCCTGTGGGTCTCTCCAACAAACTCTCCTGTGAGGGTGGGAGTTTCTCTTGTGGCCTCAACCCCCACAGGTGTTTTCAATTCAGAGGTTTTGAGGCTTTATTTGCCTGCACTGGAACCCTGGGTTAAGTGGTCTGCCTTGCTCCCTAGTTGTTCCTCCCAGTTTATGAGCACCCAATGGGGATCTGCCTAGTCCACCAGCCTCCACCTCACCTGGTCTGCAAGCCACTGCCTTACTCACCACAGTCCTTCACCTGCTGCCTTGCCGTGAGTCCTCTGTGCCCCAGCTGCCCAACTCTGCCTCTCCTACCAGTCTAGATGAATGTTTCTTCTTTAACACCTTGGTTGTCAGACTTCGATACAGTTTGAGTTTCCGGGAGTTCTGGTTGTTTTCTGTTCTTAAATTTGCTGTTGTCCTTCTTTTTGTTGTGCAAGAAGGCAAAGTGTATCTGCCTATGCCTCCGTCTTTGTCAGAAGTTCACCTTCACATGGTGGTGATTTCTTACAAAACTAAACATACTCTTACCATACAATCCACAAATCATGCACCTTGGTATTTATCCAAAGGAGTTGAAAACCTATGTCCACACAAAAACGTATGCATGGATATTTATACCAGCTCTATTCATGGCTGCCAAAACTTGAAAGCAACTGAGATGCCCTTCAGTAGGTGAATGGATAAACTGTGGCATATCCAGTCAATGGAATATTATACAGTACAGAAAGAAATGAGTCATCAAGCTATGAAAAGACATAGAGGAAACTTAAATGCATATTACTAAGTAGAAGAAGCTAGTGTACAAGGCTATATACTGTTAATAATTCCAACTATATAACTTTCTGAAAAAAGTAAATATCAGGAGTTGTGGGGGAGGGAGGGCAGGGTGGAGAGAAAGGAATAGGTTGAGCACAGAGGATTCTTAGAGCATGATATTTCAAATGGTAGATGCAAGTCATTACTCATTTGTCCAAACCCACAGAATGTACGATACCAAGAGTTAACCCTAATGTAAACCATGGACTTTGGGTGATAATAACATGCTGATGTAGGCTCATCAAATGTAATAAATGTACCACTTTGGAAGAGATGTTGCTAATAGGGGAGACTATGATTTGTGTGGGGGCAGGGGGCACACAGGAAATCTCTGTACCTTCTCCATTTTTGCTGTGAACCAAAAATTGCTGTAAAAAGTCAATTAATAGGAAAAAAGTAAATATAGGGTAGTAGGTGTGTATCAAAGAGAAGGCACTGAGCATAAATCCCATTTAAAGGGCAAAATAGGGCTGCAACAAAGGCCATATTACAAAACACCTTCAATTAAAAAAAAGTCAAGCTAAATGGACAGACAGAAGCAGAAGTCACTTGAGTTATGACATTTAAAGACTGCTAGTGAAAAATGTCAGAGTTACAAATATTTTCCTATATAAGTAATATCACAGCATCAATCATATAACTATTACCTAGATAATCCATTGGTCTTTTGTTCAGTCTCCAGCACAGGAGGCCCTGCGGAGAACAGGGTCTCTCAGTGATCCTCTTAGTTACTGCAGACACTGCTAACTGACCAAGGCATTCTTTCCCACTACACTCCCTTTCAGTACCACACACCAGGAGGCATACAGTATGAAACCAATGTTTGCCATCCCTGCTCTAGAGATTCCCTTGCAGTTCGGGACTTTCCCAAGATAGATGCTAAAAAAACTTAGAGGGAAAAGGCAAAATAAGGCAATGGCAGTGAGTTGCCTGAGAGTAAAAATTTAATCTATTTTTTCTTCTTCCTTAGTCCCTCAGCCAATTGAGGTGTATCATTTCCCAATCATCCAAATTGTTCTGTTTACTCTACTTCTTCCCACTCACTAAAACTGTAGTCATAGAAGCTACAATGGTTTGCTGTTGCTCAAAGAAAACAAATGACACTGCTTGGGTAGTGATTAGCCTCGAATGCTCCAGAGACACTTATAACTACCATTAAGAGGTTTTTTGGCCTAAAAAATATGCTAATGTTTACAATAGAGTGTTTTATTACCTACTGACTATTTGCTCCCACTTTTGCTTATAGTTCTCTCACTTTTCCTATCCCATTTCCTGGCCCAAGTCTTCCTGCCTAAAATTATGAAGCTTCAGTATCATGCAGCTGTCTGGCATTTGGTTCTATACTAGGGTTTGAGTATCACTGTAGGAAAGAAAGTATGTGTAGACACAGAGATTCTCAATTGGATTCTTACACTAAATGGCTAATCTGCAAAGAGAGTATATTCTATCATTCAGCAAATTCCTTCACTAATAAAATTATGAACTACTATACGTATGGACTATGCTAGGTGTGGTTAAGTAATACAAAGAATAGGTTCCTATTCCTAAGGATCTTACAATTTTGTAGAAGGAATATACATGCTCTAAGAGCTTGATAAATATTAATCCTTATAAGAATCATGTACCTTCTACTATCATCCCCATGACACAGATAAAAAGACTGAGTACTGAAAGAAGAAGTATTTGCTGAAAGTCACACAGCCTGTAAGTGGTAGAGTCGAGAATCAAGTCCGGACAGCATGGCTCATAGAACTAAACTGCTGCATCATATAATTCAAGACAGTATTGGTTAAGTACCAGGAGAGACGTATGAGCTGCCACAGGAAATTAGAGAATTCTGAAACACTTCTTGCTGAGCCAATGAATTCAGAAAAGCTCAGATTCAGCTGGGTCTATAAAGATATAGTTTGTATATAAAGGCACTTGAGGCTAATTGTATGATTTGCCTCAAATAAATGCCTCAAATAAACTTTGATGTTTTACTCCACAAACCTCTCCCTTTTTCTCTTTCCTTTCGTATGTTTTCCTATTAGTAAATGTATCCTATCTCTTAGACTCTGTCCTTCAATCATACAGCCTGGCCCCCTTTCATTTTAAGGCTTCTTTAAAGAAGTTTGCACTCATCATTTTCAATTCCTATTCAGCCATCAACTTTCTGCCACCTGGAATCTGTAGGCATTACTCTACTGAAATAACTTTATAACATCACCATTACTACAGGACTGCTAAATTAATGGTTATTTTTCAGGATTTTTTCCTTTTTAAAGTAGAAGAAAAAGAATCAATATAAAAAGAGCATGAAAGAGGAGGAAAATAAGAGTAAATCACAAAGCAAACCTTGGTGACAGAACAGAATCAGTAACATAGAGGATACTCTGTTAGCAATGAGGAGGTAGAGAAATGAGAGACCATATAAAAGAAAATGTTGAAGGAGACTATCTTCAATCATTGCAGTTAAGTGGTAGGTTAAATTACATACTATGAGTTGGGGGTCAGGTTCAAAGTTTAAGGAGAAGAAAAAAGGTCTGAATATATCAGAGTCAGTAAAAAAACAAAGGGAAAAAACACATGAGCACACTGTTGAGAGGAGACAGGATGAACTGGAAACAGGGCCAAAGGAATGCAAAAAGAGCAGGCTTTGGGACAGACAAATCTAGGTTTAAATCCAAAATTGATAGATATGAGGTAGGTGATATATAGATGTGAGTGACTAACCTTTTAGGGTGAGTCACTAAATTTTCCCGAGCCTCAGTTTCACCATCAATAAAATAGATAGGAATACTTCCGCAGGGATGTTGTAAGGGCTGAAATAAATAAGACGGCTTGCCTAAAGTGCTAAAGTCTTATCTGAGAACTTTACCCAATAATGTTTAGCAACCTAGGCACAGAAGAAAAGGATGACATGTGAAGGCGGACATGGTAGAAGATTAAGGGAGAAAGAATCTGGGATTATTTTAGAGGACAAGACTATATAACTGATGACAGTAGAGCTCAAGGAAACAAATTTAAAGAGGGTCTGCCAACCTAGAAGAATAGAGCTAAGCAGAGACAGGAGGTCAAAACGAGGTCACGAAGCACACTCAAGAGTGATATCTATAGATGAGATAGAGGTTGTGGTCAGAGACGGAAAGCTCTCATTTCAAGATCTTGGAGGCTAACAGTTCCAAATAAGAATGAGGCTCAAGTATGGCTGAATCAAAGGGTAACCAGAATGTAGACATTATTCTAAATCATGCATACAATTTAAGATAGGTTGAGAAATCTCCAGTTACACTTTTTTTTTTTTTTTGAGAAAAACACTGAGTTAAAAGAAAATTCAATCTCTAAAGAAGGAGAAAATTAGAATATAGGTAAGTGCCCACTACATGATAGGTGGATTTTTTTAATTTGATAAAATACATAACAAAATTTACCATTTTAACCCATTTTAAGAGTATATTCAGTGGCATTAAGTACATTCATATTGTTCTGCAACCATACCCACCATCCATCTCCAGAACTTTTTTATCTTCCCACATTTTCTGCTAGGTGGTTTTGTATATCATTTTATTTAATCCTTACATAACTTACATCACTTTTTATAAGGGAAAAAATTGAAGCTTTGAGAGGTTAACTGACTTCCTAAGGTCAATACAGTTAACAAGTGGTAAATCTAGGATTTGAATTTAGGTGTTTCAAAGTCTAAGTTCTTTCTACAACATGCCACCTCTAACCAAAGTCAGAGAAGACCCAAGAAAATTGTGAGGATACCACCTTTGCTGAACTCCTCTCAAAGAACTGAATATAGTTTACAAGCCATTTTTCTTTGCTTTTGTTTCATTTTTCCTATAGGTAACCATAGGTAAACAAACAAAAAACTACACTAAACATTGTTTCTAGATATTTTATGAGTGACCTTCATACGCTCTCTGATTCCCAATTTATAAAATGAAAATGGCACCTAACACTAAAGTAAATTTAAATTTAATTAGGTCTTGGATCAAACATTCAGTATAAAACTTGTTTGTTTTGCTATGAGCCGTTTTAAAAATGAGGCACCAAGGTATGTTGCTCTTATCTTCTATCATTTCTTAGATGAAATTCAAAAGCTATTCATTCATTAAAAGTGTCACTTCAGGCCCTGGCTGTTATGACTCAGTGGATTGAGTGCTGGCCTGTGAAACAAAAGTGTCACTTCTCTTCTAAGTATCATCTATTCCTTTCAAAATTTATGTTGCCCTGGAAATAATTCTTTACTTAATTGAGATAAGCTCAAATCAAAAAACAAAGTAAGTAATCATGTTAAAGAATACCTTACATAACTTGTCCCTCAAGCATGTTCATGTCTTCATGTTACTTTCACTACAGTATAAATTAGATAATTTTAACCTTAGAAAATTAATTCTAAAACTAGAATATACCAAAAAACCCTTTGTATGTATGTATGTATGTACATACATCTGTTAATCACTGAGAACATGTATACTATATATAAACCAAGAGAAGCAGCAGGCTACAGTTGCCCCTTATAGTGAGTATTTTTCAAATGTGATGAGACATGTTAAAACCTGGTTTAGATAAAAGTTTTTATTCTGTATACCAAGCAACAGAGTTGGCTGTTCAGGAAGAGGTTATAGAAGTTGTTCTGCAGAGGTTTTTGGCTTCCGCACCTCTGAGATTACACTATGTTTATTGCCAAGAAGTGTGTGTGAAAATCCCCTACTCTGAGCCACATGATGGCGCTTTTAGCTCTGTCAGCATTAACCATTCACTCCTATTTGATCTTTTAAATCATAATTTGATTCTCAACCTTCATCCTTCTTAGTTTTAACTCCTGATATTTTAGGTTACAATTCAAGAAACTTCCCTCCTTCAAAGACTTGTCAGACTACAGTCAACCAAAGAAGAATTTATAAATGTACCTACAGACTATCTAAATGAGCACACTGTCTCTGAGGAACAAAACTGTATGTGGTCTGTTTCTGGCCACCAAGTGGTAAAAAATTTCTAACAACACAAGAAGCATCATACTGCATCATGACCCAGGCCATCTAGGTCAATGTTTTGTCTCTGACAGGGCATCAGGAGACATCTTGTGAGAAGCACTACTGCTCTCCATGACATTAAGGATATACTGCAGAGATTTTTTTCATACCTTAATAATAAAAACGGGGGCCTAGAAAGCCTCTAAGACCCTTATGACTCCAAAGCCTCGATAGAAACATGGAGCTAGAATTCATAAGTTTGTCTAAATGTTTCTTAAATATATTTATACATTTTTATCAATTAGATAGTGAGCTTATTATGGTATAAAACAATCTTTGGCATTGGAAGAGAAAGTATAGGTTTTAGTATTTTAGAATCTGGTGAAAAAGTTTGTATTTGCTTTCACTGTAAGAAAAACCAAATTGTGTCAAATTCAGTATTCTATTTCCAAATGGTGTGTAAGATCGTGTGTTTCTGCAGAAGTCAACTTCAAGTTGTTCTGGACATACTATACAGCAATCCTGGTTTTTCTTCATAATTTAACAACTTTGATCCAATCCTTTATCAGCCTTCATTTTTACAGACTGAAGAGTTAAAATTATTTAAGTCAGTAACTTTTAGTCTAACTTCTTAAAGGTGACAGACTTCCCCACATGACAAGGTAGGGTAAGTTTCCCTAGTCTTATGCTAATAATTTTAATTTTTATCATTTTTACAAATAAGAGATTTCCTTATCTATTAAACTTTCACTATAGCAGCAGATTGACTAAGAATTGTAAAACATCAGAACTAAAGGGAACTAAGACCTTAAATGCAACTTTCTACTTCACAAATGAGGAAACTGAGGCTTAGTGCTGGAAACAGTCTTTTCTATAGTAAAACAAAAAAACCTAATCTAGACCCAACAAAGCAGTGCTCTTAAAACTGCTGATCAAGACAACCAATTCAGTGGGTTGCTACCAGCATTTTAAAAAAGCAACAGTAAAGTACAAAATACCGGAGGCTTTTCATATAGTGAGTATAAGTAGTGTTTCATAAAAACTTTGTTATATGTATGTGATGAATAATAATGTAACATGCATTTATTATAGGCAAAAATTTTGGAAGTCACTGCAATAAAATATTAATTCTTTGAGTACATTTTAAAATGTATTCATATTTTAAAATTATGACTATTAAATAAGTACTCAATAATTAATAAAATTAGTAATAAGATAACTACCATTAAATTACTGTGATGCAATTTATTATGATGACTCAGTTTAAACTAATAAAAATACCTCTGTATTAAATACTAAATGCCTCCATTTGAAAGAAGCCTTTTTTCCCCACTTTAAAAGAAAATAGGTTCTGGATGTTATATATCCCATATCATATTTGAACAGACTTTCTTTAAAATATCATATTTCTGTTGAGTTTGTTGTATGTGCAATAACTAGACAAACTTTTTAAAATACTGAATTCTAGAATTCTGATCATTAGCAAACATAAAATTATCAAACATTCTCTGTGAAAACACAGTGACATCTAGTGGATTCATTAAATAAACTGACATAATCCTTGCCCATAGAATTTAGAAATTAAGGTAACACTGATACTGATATGGTTATATACTGGCAAGTATTACACATAAATTAGAGCTACAGTTATAAGGGGGGACCCAAAAGAAACGTGGAATTATCTTCTGGAGGGTGGGCCCCTTGTAGTACACACTTCCCCACTAGGTGAGTGTTCTAGGAACCCATCGGTATCAGTGGACCAGCTGGCACTGCGGTGACAGGCTGCGTTTGGCTTCACTGAATTTTTTTGAAGACTCTTTCAACACGTTTGCCATTATCATGATGGGTGATTTACAAGTGCATCTGCACACACCAGCACTGAGCATTCAACAGCTGTTGACCAAAAAATGGCATGACCTCCATGACCCACCCTCCCTATTCACCCGATCTTGCCTCAAGTGACTTTTGTTTCCCTGGATGAAAAATGTCCTCACAGAGAAATGTGTTGCAGATGTAGAGGAGGTGAAATAAAAAAAACCGGAGAAGCTCTGAAAGGCATCAAAATCAATGAGTTCAAAAACTGTTCTGAGTAGTGGAAAAAAATCTCAGTAGATATATTGCATTGAATGAAGAGTATTTTGAAGGTGACTGAAGTTTAAATGTGTAAGAATACATAATTTGTAATAAATAAATTCCAGATTTTTTGGGGTCACTCCTCATATACTATGCACAATGTGACAATTGTGTATTATAGATTATTCATGGTTACTTCCAATCAGATAGAATATGATGAAAGAATCCTAGCCTTGTTCAGAATCTATCAATAGTTTAAGAAATACTCTTACTCTTTCTGAGCTTGTCTGATAGAAGTTGGATTAAATTATCTCCAAGGACCCTTTTGGCTCTTTAATTATGATCCTTTCTTCAATTCATGTATGCCAATGCCAGATTAAATTTGTTTAAAAATATTTGGTGGCTCCCCAGTGCTTGAGGATGTACCAAACTCAGTTTGGTCCCTTGTTATATATCATTATCTTCTATTTTTTCCCCCAAACATACCTTTTATTTCAAGTGAGCTAATGTCCTCATTACCTATTTCCAATACTCCAACTCATTCCTACCAGTTTACTTTCACCTATCTGCTTATAGTTTCTCATTGTGCAATGTTTTATTCTCACCACTTACACAACAGGTCCCCATTAAAATAGGTACAAATTTTTTGCACTTGTGTGTATTTGTTTTGCCATCCCAATGAGACTGAAATTTAAACTTACAGATTGGGCTTCATTCATGTGTGTAACCTTGCAGGAACTAAGCACATACTACCCATTTAGAATGTAAACTCAATTGATTAGCTTACATTAGGGAAACCAAGGCCATTTTCATCTTTCTTTTTTAGTAAGGTAGGGAATAGCATGCATATATATATACATATGGTAGAACTTTAAGAACCACAAACATAAAGTGACAGAGCTTCATATTTTAGGAAAAAGTAGTCATACTGAACATAAGATGGTAAGATTTAGAAAAAGGTCAGAGGGAAGATCTATTTTAAATTAGCTAAAGGAGCAACAATAACTGTTTGAAGAACACAGAGATGACGGGAAAGGTGGTTTGGTACGTGGTTTTGCAGCAGCTGAAGCAGATATGATGCTGGCTAAATGAAAGGGCTAAGTTTAAGAAGTAGAGAAGATATGTTTGGAAGCAAAATTAAGGAGAACATCAGGAGACACTGGCTTTAACAGTGTGAAATGGAATATGTTGATGATGCAGGGCTAAGGAGGCAATGGGCAGCTCTGGTGAAAGAAATATTAAGAAAGGAAAAATAGAATAATAGTTTAAAAGGTGCTCCCAGCTTCATTGTCAACTTGGACAATGCTACAATCTTTTATCCTCCAAACAAGAACTTTAAATGGAAGAAATGAACAATTTAGTCACTTTTACATTTAATTCAAATAACAAAGGCCATATATATATGTATATATATGTATTACATATTCTAAACCACACAGGAATAAATCATCAGGCAAAGGTGTCTGCCAACAAAGATACTGCCATTGGTACAACTGATGTTAGGTGAATATACAGTAGTGTCATATTACACTGTGCATCAGGTAAGACTAAGAGTTGTTTTGTTTTTATAGGCAAAGATCTTTCATCAACTTGCATCTCAGTATATTTATGTCATTGACTTTATTTAGTACAGATCCTATTTTACTACAAATAATATTGCTTTGCGTTGTTATATTCTCTACCAAACATGAATTATTTGGTACAGTACCTCATTAATTTAAGCCTTTGTTGGGAATTTCTAGACAATATAGTTTAATTATATAACAATAACTTTTGTTGGTTTTTACAAGATTATGCCATTTATTTGCCCTGCAATAATAAATTTTTTCTCAAATTTGGCAACTACTAAAATGTTGTAAATGTTCAAATATTTTGCTAAGGCAAAATCCCAGGAATGTCCACAAACAACTTCTTTTTTGCTAAAAGTGACTCTCAATTGGAATTCTTTAAATTATAAAATATCATACTGATTTTTAATAAAGATTGAACAAATTAGTAATCTAAACTTTTTAATCTTAGTACATAGTTTCCTAACAAAAAAGTGAGTTAAGTTGGATCCCAAGATCCAGTATCTTCTGAAAAAAATTTAACGTTCTTAGTCCAGGACTACTATATTAATAGAAACATTGAAAGAAATAACTGGCTGAGAGCACTATTCTGTTCACTGGATGTAATGATGCTTGAATCATGAATCACTGAATAAAATCAACTAAATCTTAAAAAAAAAAAAAAGAAATAACTGCTCTAACAGGAAGCAAAGTTCAGGTTTTGTGATTAAAGCTAAAACAACAAACAAGTAACATCTGTATGAATTTCCTGACTTTAAGTATAAAATCTTAATAGCTATGCTTAAAATATAATCATTTCCCCACAATTAAAATGTATACAATGGTAATATTCCAAAGGTGGCTAGACCTATTCTCTGCATACCTCAAAAAGCAGAAAGAAATTTTTAGAATATATGAACAAACGTATACATAATGATTTAAATTACCTTTCTTCTTCTCGAACCCACACTGGAGATTTAGGAATTTGTGCTTCAAAGAACTTAGATGCTTTGTAACAAAAATTGCTGCAGAAACACTGGGAAAAAAAAAACATTTTAAAGCTAGTTAGGTTTTTTTTTAAATTGTAAAACACAACATATACAGAAGAGAGTATAAAACATAAATATGTAGTTCAAAGAAAACAATGAAACGCATGAATCTGCCACCCAGTGTAAGGAATAAGGTGCAGTACCGCTGAAGGCCACTATGTGGCCCTCCCGGACGGCATCACGCTCCACATTTCCAAGAGGTAATCACTGTCATACATTTTGTCACTCATTTCCTTGCTTTATTTTAGTTTTGCTACCTACATATACAAGGTCTGTCCAGAAGGTATGCAGCCATGTAATATAAAAAGAGAAGTTTATTGAAGAAGATACAAGAAACATTGTACCACAACACAATGATGCCTCTAAGTAGGCACCTTGGGACCTCACAAAGTTCTAATCACCATCAGCTGCTCCATCATATTTTCCTGAATCTCACTGATAGTCTGAAAATCTGTCCCCTTTCAAAGGTGATCTTAGTTTTGGGAAAAGCCAGGAGTCGCATGGCACCAAATTTGGGCTGGAGGAGGGTTGAGTGACCTGGATGATTTGATGTTTCACCAAAAAACTCTGCATGAGACATGATGTATGAGCAGGCACGTTGTTGTGATGAAGCTGCCAAGCACCAGTTTCCTGTAGCTGAGGCGTTCTGAATCATCCAAATGGTTTCCACAGAGGAATGTCCAAGCTTAACTCAAAATCTGATAGATTCATTGCTTTACTCGCTCAGTCATTTTGAATGCAACAGTCACAGAGCACACATGCTCACTCAACTGCATCTACCATCCCCACTGACTATAGTACAGTGAAGTCATCATTGTTCACACATATACATTCTAGTCCACTCTCCTTGGCTGCCAGGTTACATGGATGTCAGGCAAACCATTTTCGTTATATTAATAATTGCTGGACTTTTTCCAGATAGGCCTCATATAGTCTTATAAAATTTATCACTCATTTTTGCCTTTTAAACTTTACCTGAATGGAATATTATTATATATTCTTGTTCTACATTATGTTTTTTGAGAGTAATTCACAAAGCTGTAGCTTATTCATTTACACTGTGTATTACATTCCATTGTGTAAGTACTCTATCCTTTATTTAATGTTTATGGACAATTGAGTTGTTTCTAAATTTTTTGCAATCACTACACTGTTACTGTGAACTCTTCTTTTTACAATTATTAAATTTTTTTTTAAATGTGGTAAAATATGCAAAATTTACCATCTTAATCATTTTTAAGTGTACGGTTCAATGGCAGTAGGTATCTTCTCACTTTGTGCAACCATCACCACCAATCACCAGAACTCTCTTCATCTTGCAAAACTGAAACTCTACACCCATTCAACAGTACCTCTCCATTTCTGCCTCCTCTGACAACCATTATTCTACTTTCTGTCTCTATGAGTTCAACTACTCTAGTTACCTCAGATAAGTGGAAGCATATATTTGTCTTTTTGCGCTGGCTTGTTTCACTTAGAATGTCTTTAAATTTCATCCACGTTGTAGCAAGTATCAAAATTTCCTCCTTTTTAAGTTTTTAGGGGTAAATAACATCCCAATTATGCATATACAATATTTTGTTTATCTAAGAACATTCATATACATATGTACTTGTGAACACAAGGAAGAATTTCCTTTGGATATATACCAAAGAACGGAAAGGCTTGGTCATAAAGAATAAGCAAATTCGGCTTTACTGGATAATGCCAGTTTCTCAAAGAGGTTGTACCAATTTTTATTTGACCAGCAGTATACACAGTTACTAATACTGTCAGATTTTTATAATTTGGTTAATTTGGGGACTGAGAAAACAACTCAAATGTGTTTTTATTTGCTATTTTCCTGATTAAGGTTGATTATGTATTCAACCTTAGTCATTTTTCTAAGTCATTAGTCATTTGAGTTTCTTTTATAAAATTTTTGTTAAGTTATTTACCTCTTTCTTATAGACTATATTTTTTGGTTATGAATCTGTGGCCAGATATGGTAGTAATATAACTCCTTATTTGGAACTTATCTTTTCACTCTTTTTTTGAAAACTCTAAGAAGCAAACATTAATTTTAATGTGGAAAAGTTTATCAGCTTTTCCTCTACAGTCTATAATTTCTTACTTAAGAAATCCTCTCTAGTCCAAGTTTATAAAGATAATTCTCCCATATTACCTTTGAAAAGGTTTGTCTCTTACACTTAGGTCCTTCATTAATCTAAAATTGACCTTGCATGTACATTGAGATAGAGGTGAATTTTCATTTTTTACATATGGATAACTAATTGTGTCAGTACTATTTATGGAGTAACACATCCTTTCTCCACTGATCTGTAATATTCCTGTTGTCATATATCAAGTGTCCATGTATGTGGTGAGTCTGTTTCTTCTTCTCTATTCTGTTCCATGATTTACTTACCTGACTTTGTGCCAATAAACACTTAATTTTTAAAAGTTCAAGAATTAATTAAAGCATAGGCAAAGAATGTTTTAAAATACCTTGAATAAAATATCTACAAATAAAAAAGTTTTTAATGTGACTATTTTTCTAAAAGGCAAGACTTTAAAAGTTATTTTTAGAATTTCATTTAGTATAATATTAACAATGAACTGCCAAATTGAAAATATACTTTAAACTTACCTTTCTTTCAGTAATATCATAGACTTTGTTGGTTTGGGTAGAAATTTTATATTTCTGTTTTGGTACCTAAAGAAAAGAAAGTATAGCTTACAAAAGAATTCAGGTAATAAATCTGAACTTATGTTACAAGTTATTTATATATCATATCATTAGTTCATGACCTCAGTCTCACTTCTTGTTCTTTCCACAAAGTATTTTGATATACATAAAAATAAAAAATCTCTCTGTATAAAAATTACTTACAATTCCTAGCTTGCTGTGACATAAGGGATAACCACAGAGCTTGATAATAGCACGTTCATCCACGACATCGCTGTAGTGAGCAGGTGTGATGAACTTCCCCTGTAATGACATAAAAGGGACAACCCCACCCAGATTATTGGAAAGCGTTCATTTAGCTCTCATCTGAAAACACAGCGATAATAGTACCTATCTCATAGATCTGATGTTAGAATTAGAGGAGAAAAATATAGAAAAAGAACTTAGAAAAGTGGTCTCGATATGCAGTAAGTACTGAAAAATGTTAGCAATTCTTTAAAAAGAACAAAAACAAAAAACTTCTGCCACAGTAGACTATGCACCTTTGGAGATTATACAGTTCATAATTCTGAGGCAGAAGGAAGCTATGGTGCAATACTGATGGTATTTATTTTTAAAAAGTATTATTCAAAAAATAAACCACATAAAATAATAAGACATAATTTTTCCTATTTTTAAAGCACAATCTTAAAAAATGAAGTGTAACAAAGGTCAGTGTAACTCCTATACAAATTTTTGTGCAAAATCTTTGAGCTTCTAAAAAAACTATACAGGAGGAAGGTGAAGTGATAGTTATAAGCTAACACCAAATTTTTTCTATTGACATCTTCCTGTTCAAATAATCCCACTTCCTGATATTATTTTTGAAGTTCTGTTTTTGAAGGGACTGAAAACTTTTTATTCAGAGTACTATAAGATACTTTTTTCCAATGAAGCATTTCTGGTTTGTGTTTATCTTTAGAGTCATTATGCAGATTCTGATGTAGTTACCCATATCAATTTAAATACTATACTTATATTCTTCTTGTTTAGAAAAATCTCTGAGCCACACTAAGAATTACTTTTGCAACAGAAGCCCTAAGTTTTAATTTTTTTCTCCAAACAATTATGAATATATAATACAAATTTTCATTCAAAATTTTACTGCAATAGAGCCATTTAGGGGAAAAAATACAGACTGTAATTTTCTTATTATTTATTAAGTCATAAAGGCTCTATACTTGAGGTTTTTAAAATATCCAACCCTGGTCAGGTAGCTCAGTTGCTTAGAGCATCGTCCTCATACGCCAAGGTTGAGGGTTTGATCTCTGGTCAGGGTACACACAAGAATCAGGCAATGAATACATAAGTAAGTGGAACAACATATTAATGTTTCTCTCTCTCCCCCCACCTTCCCTCCCTCTCTCTCTAAAATCAGTAAATTAAAAAATTGTTTTTTGCCCTAGCTCATGTGACTCCGTGGATTGAGCACCAGCCTGAGAACCAAAGGGTTGCTGGTTCGATTCCCAGTTAGGGTACAAGCCTGGGTTGCAGGCCAGTAGGGGTGCATGAGAGTCAACCACACATTGATGTTTCCCTCCCTCTCTTCTCCCTTCCACTGTCTAAAAATAAATAAAATCTTAAAAAAAAAAAAAACCCAATTAATGGAATTACATCAATGAAAATAATCTTGTTACTAAAATAGGACAACATACAAAATACAGAAAATAACAATGGGATCATTAGTACACATGATGAATATCAAGTGAGATTAGCAGACTGGTTAAAGCAATTACTACTAAAGCATGTAATTTGTCATTACTGCATTTCAAGTCATTGTACAAAAAAATGCATAAATGATCATTTTAAAGTGCAGAATTATACCGCATGTTACCTGTGTGTGGTGACTGAGAACAGATTCAAAGATTTCAATAATACCAGTAAGTTTCATGTTGCATAGATTTAAAGATTTTCTACTACAAAAGTAATAATTTGTCAACACATACACACTCCTTTAAGAATTCTTCTGTAATATTCTCTTCTAAAAGCTGTTCAACAATATGTAGAGCTTTTCTCTCAAACTTAATCTTCCTTCTCACAATCTCTTCTAGTTCTGCTTTCCTAAAATTAAAAAAAAGAATTATTTAAAATACACAAGGTATTGTACTTACAAGTTTTATCATAACCAATTTTCTGTTTTTAAATACAACACTAACAACTTACTCTTTTGCTACTTAAATTTATATTTTTCATGCTGCTACTTTTATGCAATATTTTTCAAAAAGGAAAAAAGCTACTTGTTGCACTGTGCACATAGGAAGGTGGCCATAATAAGTAGATTATTTGATTTCCAGAACCTAGGGCGCAAAAAAAAAAAAAAAACAAACTTGAGAGATTCCTACAGGGAAAAAAAGAACAAAAACAAGGTGAAATCTTCTTTCGGTTAGAGTTTACTACTTTTGTGTGTACCTAAAATGGGAGGTTTTCCTCCAAAATCCTTATAAATTAAGAGCTCAGAGAGGAAAAATATAATTTTGGCTGTTTCTTAAAAGCAAAAATTTATGTTGTCTCAAAAGTTAACAGATGGCCCAGACTGACAGGACAGAATCATAACTGCAAAGAAGGGTTTACTTTTTGTTGTACAGTCTTATTAAATAACTATATTGCCACAACTATGGTTTAGGAAAACAGCACTCTTCCTAGGAAAGCTGCTCCTTGTCCTGGCACCAATGGGACTCTGTCAGCCTTTGCTTGCCCCACACATTATTGGAACAGAAAAGCACAGGCTATTGGATTCAACTACGGCCCTAGGGCAGTGGTTTTCAATCTTAGTTGCCTGTTAGAATCATTTGAAGAGATTTTTTTTTTCAAAAAGATACTATGCCCTGGTCCCATTACAGGCTCATTAAATCAGAATCTCTGAGGATGGGGCCTGGTTGTTGGTGTTTTCTTAAAAGTGCTCTAAATACTAGCATGCACCAGGGTTGAGAATCACTGCCATATGATCAAAGATACCAACTACCCTGGTGATGTATTTGCTCCTTTCCTGCACTTGCCTATTAGAACCACCTTTGCTGGCTTCCAGGACCTTGATGTGGCTCTCATATCTGGATCTACAATGCATTCCACTTTTCTCCCTACCTTTAAAACTTTAGACTCCAATTCCTTGCCTGGAGCAACAGTTTTACAAAACGATTTGTAGCACTGACACAGGATTGCCAACCAGTAACAAATAAGGACATTAAAACAAGAATAAATTTATAGCTAACACCTGTTTTCCCATCATTTCATAAAGGCCATACTTAGATCAAAGAAGTATAAAAGACATGAACACAGATTAAAAGGTAGTTCTTTATACTGACTATATTTACCTTTATGAAAAACATTATTTTTTCTTTCTTTGCTGCCAGTAAGAGCTGTGTCATGGACTAAGATCAGTACACAACCTGCATTAGGAATTGCTGATTTAATCGTTAACTATCCCAACCTGCATTAACAGCCACACTCCTCTACAGCTGCTTCCCATGGATAGCCAGGTCTCACAGCTGCCCTCTATCAGAAATAATGACAGGTAGTGTGGTATACAGCAGTGGTTCTCAAATTTTTGGTCTCAGCATTCCTTTACACTCTTAAAATTAGAGCTTTTGTTTATGTAAATTACATCTGCTAATATTTACCACGTTAAGATTAAAAGTTAGAAAATTTAAAAACAATTATTTATCAATAATATACCCATTACATGTTAACATATTTTTAAATAAAAAATTTAGTATTGAGAGTGGAATTTTTTATACTTTTGCAGAGTTCTTTAATTTCTGGCTTAAAAGTATTCACCTGGACTGAATGTAGAAGTATTTTGCAGTTGGAATAAATTTATAAAGGACCACTCCCCCCAACAACTATTTGGTTACCCGCATGGATTTTTAATTATTTCATCATCTTGTATGATCTACTTAAAATACATTTCAGCTTATCTACATTCTGCAAATTGTAGTGCTCAAAATAAAATATAATCTCCTTAGGTTTGTGGTCAGATCTGTGTTGAAGAGAGTCACAGTATTACTCAAAGAGAAGTCAATATAATCATGCTGCTCCACAGGGAAATACAGGCATTCCTCATTTCATTGTGTTTCACGTTATTGCACTTGACAGGTATTTCTTTTTTTTTTTTTTTTTCTTTTACAAATTGAAGTCAAGACCCTCCACCAGTAAAATGATTACAACTGGCTTTATTGTGGTGGTCAGAAACCAAACCTGTGATATCTCTTAGATATACCTGTATTCTCCAAAACAGATTTCAAATCTATCCAATTTCTCCATTCCAGGTGACCACCATCCTTAACATCTTAAGACTTTTAAAACTTAAATCCTATTACTTTATGAAAGATTTCCCATTTGCATGTAGAAAATCTGCATTTCTCACCACAGCCAGGTACTGTATAAATGGAATCCTGCCTTTCTAACCTTGTCCTATGCACCTTTCTTCCCTTGCTCAGCATGCTGCACACCACCCTGTGTATCTCCTGCACCTTTTCTTAAATGACCAAACCTTGTCACACATACTGCCATCTCTGGCTGGAGTTCTCTCTCTCCTCACTGCTGTCTGGTTAATGCCTACTTTAGCCTTTAGGTCTCAGCTTAATTACCTTTTGAGAAGCTCTTCCCTGAAAACCTGTTACCCTTCCTGCCAACGTCCAGCTAAATTAGACTCTGTTATGAGTTCCTCCTCATTTATAACACTTAACACAATTTGTAATTATGAATTTATTTGTGATAATATAATTGGTATTTCTGTTGCACTAGATAGGAATTGTGTCCATTTCTCTTCAAAAATTATATCCTCAGGGCCTAACAGGTCTAGCATATCTTATACTAAGTAAATAATTTTTGAAAAATTTAGTAATTTAAGGCCAAAGTCAATACTTCATAAAATATCATTGATACATGTTACTTTCCTCATACACATGGACTAGTTCTATTCCAGAAACCTTTTGTGACAAGAGATAAATCTTGCCCTTTTAGGAAAAGCCAAGAGGCAGTACAAGACAACTTTCTTTTGAAAATATAGACATAATATAAACAAAATACAGAAAATGTTTCTTGTAGTCTCTGGCATATGAAGAGAAGAGAAGAGAAGAGAAGAGAAGAGAAGAGAAGAGAAGAGAAGAGAAGAGAAGAGAGAGTCCAAAATAGTGGAAAAGGAATACGTGGTTATTACAGGAATGTTTATTCCCATAGACACCTTTCTACATACACTCATACTTCATGAGCAATCTAAAAGTATCTGACTTTGGTTTTCTTAAACCATGGAGTAGGGGCATGTAACAGTGATTGTGAGAATTTATAGTGCTTCCCAGATCTTCCCCTTCAGATAATAATTTTCTTTAAGGTAGCACCCATTATTGATTTTAAATATAGGTTCAATTAATAGGGGACAAACAGTCAAGCGAATGCAGTTGTCCAAATAGTTCTCATACCTTTTAGAAGCATCTTCTTGTTTAAAGGTGCTTGTCTGTTTAGTACCTAAAATTAAAAGCAGAAACAAAAACCAGCAGATCAAGTTTTACCCAGTACACTAGGTTACAGGCCATATTTCTTTCCAAACTATACCATCTTTTTTTCTTTCCCACATATTCCAATCCTGTGTGCAAATCAAGTGAAATGGAATGGGAATCCAATTTGTTTTTGTAAATTAATGATTCCCAAAGTATTCCTGGTCAACATGTTCCTCTTTTTGGGTTAATTTTCTCTTGAAACATAATTGCAGAGCTAAGCACTCCTGAAAATCTGAGATGTGGTTACTTTTAGGGGTACTCTCTCCGTCTCTCAAATATTCACTCCCGCGTAAGAGGGAAGGAGGTTCTCCCATACCTGGGGAAACCGGGGCACTAAAGCAGCTGTACAAATGGAAGGAGGACCTGTGCTAGCTAGGTTCAAGGGCAGGAGCACACAACCTGCCGACGCTGCCCTGGTCGCTGGCTCACTCTGGCGACCCCAGCTCTAGGCTCCCAGGGCCTCTACTGCCCTTTCCCGCAGAGGATGGAGCACTGCCCATTCCGGGACAATCCTAGAACGCTAGTGTAAAGAGCTGGGGGTCCGGTCGGAGGTCCTTCCCAGACTGCGCGAGGATGGCGGTGGGGCCCTCTCGGCCTTCTCTGCCCCGAAGACCTCCTCCCCTGGGGCAGCCTTTTGGGAGCGACTAGCGTGCCTCAGTCTGGAACTGTGTAGAGGCTCCTTCTTAGGGTCCAAACGCGGGAAGACGCCCTTTTGCCTACCTGCAGCCTTTCGGGAAGCCCGGGGGGGCCGGGACTTCTGGCGGGCCGAGATCAGACTGGCAGATTCAGCCATCGGGAGCCGTCGTCAGAAGGTCAAGACTCAACCTGGCGTCTCCCTCCGAGGCTCCGCCTCCCCTAGCGTAGCGCGAGGCGGGGCCAGCTAGGGGCGGGGCCGACAGGGGCGGGGTCCGGAGAGCGGCCTGCGCGGCCGGGGGAGGTGGAGGACGACGCTGGAGAGGCTACAGGCCGGGTAGTAAGTAGATGCCGAGGGAGGTATCGGGCTGCCGGGGCTCGCAGCGGACCTGGAGCCGCGGAGATGCGGGGCCGCGGGCGGATTAGGCCCGGCGAGGCGGTGGGGCCCGAACGCCTAGGAGAGCCCAAATCGGGAGAAATGGCTTCCCTGGGATGCCTCCCGCACGCACGCTGTGTTTTATCCGCTCTGAAGCGCGCTGCCGTGAGGACCCAGCGGACCCGCGCCGGGACTGCGGGGCTAGGCCCGGGCTTACGTGTCGAAAGGATGGGCTGCGGGAACGGGAAGCAGTTCCTCTGATGGTCCCTGGTTGAGTTCACTGACTGGATTATTTTGGGGACTGCATCTCTTAAGGGAAATGCCCAGGTCGCACTTGGGGTGGAGGGCATTTGAACTTTCACTAGCCCTGGTGAGTAGCGTTGACTTCAATTTTGTCAAGTCGGACATTAAAATATAAAAAACTCCCTACTGATTATAACTGATTTTAGACTCACCTTTTGGAAGTGTTCTCAGAAATGAAACACTTTGCCTTTTTAATGTGCTTTGTTTAGTCCATGTTTGCAGTCTACTTGGGAGTGCTGTAGAAGATTTTTCTTTTTCAATTATACCTTTCAGAACTACACTAAGCAAAACTATGCTTAAGAAAACCTAAAAGACAACAGTTTTTTAAAAAGATTTTTCTTTTCTTAGATTAACACACTAAGTTTCAATAAAAACATTGCAGCTTTAAAAGTTTTTTCTTTATTGTATTTACTAGTAATTCCTCAGAATGAAACATAACAATACTGAAATGTAATATTTCTGATAGTTAACAGTGTGCATTGTATTAGTACATTGCAGCATCAAAACCTAAAAATAACGAAGAATGGCTGTGGAAGAACTTCAATCTATAATAAAGAGATGCGTAAGTAATTTTTCCCTTTTTTTGTTAACGTTAAATACCTTTCAATATATGGGGAGGGCACATATTATTTTTAATTACAGCTGTGATCACTCAAAGTGTTTATCTTCTTTAGTCCTTGCTCCTTTTTTTTTTTTTTTAATAACTGGCATTTATTTTTTATTTTTTTTTTAAGATTTTTTTAAAAATTTATTTATCTTTAGAGGGGAGGGGTAGGAGAGGGGGAGAGGGAGAGAAATATCAATGTACGGTTGCCTCTTGTGTGTCCCATGCTGGGAACTGGCCTGCAACCCAGGCATGTGCCCTAACTGGGAATCGAACCGCGGTCCTTTGCTTCGCAGGCCCGTGCTCAATCCACTGAGCTACGCCAGCCAGGGCGTCCTTGCTCTTTTTTGACTTATGAATAAACAGCATGAGGGCAGGGAAGCAAATAGGATTATTTTCCACGTGACATATACATCTAAATAGCCTTTAAAATTTTTAATACTGATCCTAACAGATTTCTTTGACACAGTGGATTTCAAGATCATTCATTAAAGTATTTATTAGGCTAATCCTAATTTTCATGCATATGTTAATGTGCAACTCACTTAGAATTTAAACAGATTTAATAAATCAAGTAGTTCTGGAATTTTTATTTGCCTAAACATGTTCGGTTTTGTTTATTTTGTTTTGTCAGCAAATCCTAGAAGAGCAAGACTTTAAAGAAGAAGATTTTGGCCTATTTCAGTTAGCAGGCCAAAGGTGCATAGATGAAGGGTACATAGACCAGTTATTAGAAATTATTCAAAATGAAAAGAATAAGGTAAGTATGATCTTTGTTTGTGCTTTTCAGTCTTTACTAGGAAGAGAATAGCCACATCATACTATTATCCACCTTTTCATTTACTCATCAAACATTTAAGTGTCAACTTAAATTTTCACAGTAGGAAACTGGAAAACAAAAAAGGAATTAGGACTACTCATATACTTTAAGGTACTTACGGTCTGGTGGAAGAGATAAACATGTAAACAACTAGCAATAAAGAGGCAGAATAACTGAAATAAGTGCTATAATTGAAGTATAATTAAAGTGCTTTAGAAGAGCAGGGATTACTTCTGGTTAAGCACCAAAAGTGGCATTTGGATCATTAATTGCACTGAGAAACATAAATATCAGGCAGACTAGATATTCATCTTTGGTGATCAGCACATTCTGTTCCTCCAGCCAGATTTATATAGAAAACCAAATATCAAGTAAGATAATATTATATGATGAGAACAGCTGACCAATATCATATAGCTACAATTATCTAAGAACTCATTCTCTACAACGGGAAAGGATCTTTTTGGGATCAGAAACAACTTTTCCTCTGACACAGTGTTGGCAACATTGGACTTCATGCACAAGGAATACCATATTTTTTCCATTTTTTTCATTTAGAATGCTGTTTGTTTATACAGAAGTTTTCTTTGTTGCTATCACAATCTAGTCATGCTGCTGACCTCTGATTATATCCAGGGCACCTTGATTGTATTTAAAAGATTCCTAAAACTTTTTAATCATGTTGTTATAGAGCCTCTTAGTAGTTTAAAGGGCTTACTTATCCCTTTTTTTATAAAAAAAATTTTTTTGAAACATTAGGATATTTTACGTAAAACATTTCTTTTCGATATGCTTACAGTACCATTGTAGCCCAAAATAAAGTAAATTTAATGTTTTCCTTAACTCCTTGATTTTCCCCAGTTGCATTCTCAGAGGATAACCTTCTAAAGTACTTTACTTTTAGCTAATAATAATAAAATTAATAGTAGCTAATATTTATTGAGTATCTAGTATGTACCACATGCTGTCTTAAGTGCTTTACTTATGTTAACTCATTTAGCCTCACCAGAATCCCATAATGTACTACTATTAAATTCGTTTTGTAGTTAAGGAAACAGTCGCTGAAAGGTAAGTGACTTGCCCAAAAGTAACTCAGCTTTTATGTGAAATCCAGGATTCAGAGCTGTGCAGCCTGGTTTCAGAGCTCTTAATGACTCTGCCCTGCCTCCAGTTAGCACCATCTAGCTCTTACAAAGAAGCTTTAGAGGGGACTAGAGGGGACTTGTTGATTGTGAGGGTGAGAGAGAGTGAAGTGAAAAAGATGGCTGGGTTTCTAAGAAGCCCCTGAAAGGGCAGTGTATCCCAAACAGAAAAAGGCAACCTAAAAAGGAGAGAAAGTTTCCTGAAGGGAAACAAATAAGTTTATTTTAGAAATGTTGCTTTATGATACAGCAGGCAATTGAAAAGTGGTTTGGAGCTTAGGAGAAAAATAAGAGATGAAGATGTAGATTTGTGCATGACTATTTAAGATTAGGTGATTGTGATAGATTTAAGCATAGTGAGTCTTTCTTAGTCTTTATAGCTTGAGAATCACCTTTGAAATGTATGGTCTGCTAAATTCAAAGGTTCAGCTATTGATAAGACTGTTTAAAACTGACTACAACTTAATTTTCTTGCCATGTGACACAGTCAAGATTGATCAAGATTTACTATTAATCTGCTTTATGTAAAATGTGTTTTTTAAAATAAAGCCATATAAATAGTTTGCCCTAAGACACTATAGTGCAAGGTTTCTCAACATTGGCCCTATTGATATTTTATAGCAATTCTGACCCCCTTAGTAATGAGCAAACATGTCTCCAGACATTGCCATATATTCCCTGATGGGTATGGAACAAAATTGCCCCCATTGAAAACCATGAGTATAGTAGGAAAAACATGGGCATTGGAGCTAGATACATGCAAATCCTGGCTCTAGCACGTGTTAGTTGTTGGACATTGGGCATGTCAGTAATCTCTAAACTTTGGCATTCTCATCTGTCAATTAGGGATAATAATCTTACCCTGTAAGGTTGTTAGTATTAAATTAAACAAGTTGTAGCTTATGGATAGTCAGTACTTATTTCCCTTCCTCATAACTATTCACTGTTTACCTAATGACTGGATACCTTGTAGCTGAGATTATATTTGTAAAATATTTTATCAAAATTATTTTTTTAGCTCAGATATACAAAATCATATTCAAATCTGTGATTTCTCTTATTCTCAGAGACTCACCTATAGGGTAGGAGGGGAAAGAAGTGCTTAGTTGGAAAAGTAGTCTCACAGGAACTAGTTAAGTTTTCAAAAGTGAGTATAGGCTTATTTAATAAGTAGTAGGGAAATAAAGATTGAATAATTTTGAAAAAAACTAACTGCATAACAGAAATGCCTGATGAGTAAAGACCTGAATATTAAAATTCAAGCCACACAAAAATGGAACAAATATCAAATCAGTGAATATCAAATATACTTAAAAAGTAAGAGACATCTTTCAACCTGTATTTATGAAATACATATTTTGTGACAGGCCCTACTCCAGATGCTGGGAGCAAAAATCATTGCCCCTATGGATCTTAAATGCTAAGGAAGACAGGATATATACATGATAAATAAATTATATAGCATGTTAGAAACTGATAAATACAATAGAGAAAAATAAAGCACAGTTGGGGGTTGGACTGTGATGGGTGAAATTACATAGAGATTTGAAGGAAACAGGGGTATACTCATAAACTGTGGGACTGTCTGGGAGAAGAGTGTGCCAGGCAAAAGAAATAACTAGTAGGAGAGAAATCAGTTGAACTGTTTACCCCAATAGGTAAAAAGGTTATTTTGTTACTAGTTTTTTAAAATCAGTTTAAGGCTTCATTTTATGTTGTATTTCCAACATAATTCTTAGTGAATAAAAAGAAAGGTGAAACATCTTTTTTAGAAAAACTTAAATGAATGCTTATAAATCTAAAGGAGAAAATTTATTTTAGATTGAAAAGCAGAAAAGGGACCACCAAAAAAAAAAAAAAAAAAAATCAGTGTATTTTGCTGTGTAAAAATAAGGACAACCAAAAACTCAAATAATTATTTGTCATAAATATGCCTAAGTGAATATTAACATATAGGGAGCTCATGCAGATTGATAAAACAATTTTTTACTAGAGTGTCCAGTTAATAAATGAGGAAAGATATAAACAGTGTTTCCTCTCTTGTGAACTAGTGTTCTTGAATTCTGACATACCCCGTTTGTTCTCTAGGACATGTTAAGTCCGATACCTTTACACTTTGCCGTTGCAGAGCCTTTAATGTATTTCCCACTTACTCTAGCTCTGACAGACTTCTGTTTCTGTAACAAGTCTTAGCTTAGCCATTGCCTCTACTGGAAAACCTCTCTTGCCTTTCCAGATGGAACCGACTCTTCTGCTATATGTTATACTCTACCATTATTACCTTATAATTAGGGTCACAGAGAGGGTATTGTACCTATTTGTCGTCTTCGTACGTGTGGTGTTTTTGTGTTTTTTTTTAACAAATGAACTAGAATGTAAATTCTTTAAAGAGAGTTACTAACTGATATGTTCCTTGTTTTACTTTTGGCATCTAGAATATTCCAGAGACTTGGCCTAGTACATGCTTGATAAATATTGATGAGTTAAAGTAGAACGCAAGACAGAAGTGCAATATATTATTATAGTTTTGAAAATCAGTGCTTTTGATAATGAATGTGAATCATTATAAAGATAAACTTACTTATGTAGTAAGCATTCTGAAATGTCTTTGAAAACAGAAGCAACTTATATGAGGGGAAAGAAAATTAACAAAATGGCACCCTCTCTTTTTACCTAAGTTACATGATTATAATATACATGATTGTCCAAGGAACCTTAAAAGGTTTATGATCATTCCTGGATTTCTTTATGAATCAAGGGAATAAAATTCTCCATAAAAATTTAAATACTTGCTCATGGTTAGCAAATTAAGTTTCTTGTTGGAAATAGAGCATTTATTTAAATCTTGGGAAAAACCAATTTACCTGATTAAAAGTGAAGTCTTGTTTGCCTTTTCTCTGTGAAAGTATTAAAAAACTATCTTAAAATATTAATATCTGTTAGCATAGGAAGTCAATGGTGACATGCTGTAGGACTTGTTGCTTCATCTGTTCTATTTAGAGGAAATTCTAAGCTCCTCCAAGAAACCTCACTGTGAGAGTCCTATAGGTGGCAGAATTTGCTTCATTCTGAAAATGTTATTATAGGTCATCATCAAGAATATGGGCTGGAATCTTGTTGGTCCTGTTGTTCGATGCCTTTTATGGAATGAAAAGGAAGATGATAAGAGAAAATATTTTCTGATGCTTGATTTATTGATAAAGGTAAGTTAACAAAACTGACGTTTTCTGTCGCAATACACATCAGTATTTTATAATTTCCTTTTATGTTTAATGCTTGTTTTGTTTTTGGTGAGAAAGCTGTTTGTTCATGAAAATAAAGGAGGGTACTCTTTGAAGAAAGGTGCAAAGTGATTAGATGGGCAAGTCTATGTCAGTTTCCCCAAATGTTCTGGATGTAAGAATTGTCTAACCTCATCATAGACCCACTAATTCAGATCTCTGAAGGGAGACCTAATAAGCTTTATTTTTAATATTTTACAGTAGCTTATTGATGTGAAATTCAGAGTCTACAGATGTAGTTCATGGCCACACTGATCAAAAGATCAGTTCCTACACTTTGGCAGTGTAGGAACTAAAATCAAATCTCAGTACACTTTACTGTGTGGTATGTTCCCTAAAAGATTATGAAAAACCTAAAATGCAAGTGATCACAGTGAAAATAGGAATAGTGAGTAGATTAGTTGTGACTGGCAACTTTAGAAAGCAACTCTTGGTGAAAGGTTAACAGTATTATAAGTCAAAAATGGTGATCAAAAAAGATAAATCTGAGAAAAATGGTATTATAAGAATTTATTTAAGATTTCTAGTCAAGATCGTGGCATAGGTAAACACGCTCGCCTCCTCAAACACATCAAAACTACAACTAAATTATAGAACAACCATCACTTAGAACTGGCAGAAATCAAGTTGAATGAAAGTCTGACAGGTTAAAGAAACCACATCCATTCAGACTGCTAGGAGGGGTAGAGATGCAAAACAGCTGATTCCACATCCACTCATGGATAAAACTTTGGGAGGGATATCTCGAGAGTGAGGAGTCCCAGGCCCCCCAGCCTAGGGTACCAGTGCCAGGAATATAAGTCCCCTTAACTTCTGGCTGCAAAAACAAGCAGGAATTGAGTCAGTGGAAGAAACATCTGGAGTCCCAAGCAGTTCCCTTAGAGAACCTACATATGAACTTACTCAGACTCACTCCCTCTGGGCTCCAGCACCAGGGTAGCAGCTTGAAAGGCACCAGTGACATACAGGGAGGAACTGAAGTGGCTGGCATCAAGGCAGGAATTAGGGGACAGCTTTCTCCCAGACAGGAAGGTGGGCAGAGCCACAGAGCTGGCAAGTAGTGCCATATGTGAGACTCCATCAACCTGGCTAATGTTGTTTTTTCTGCTCTGGAGATCCTCTGAGGCTCTGAAGTACCCAACTACTAGCTGTTAACAGTAGCTTTTCCATATGAATGGCTGCTCTTGGCTCAGGCTTCACAACTTCCTAAATCTTTCCAAACAAGTAACAGCTGGCCTCAGTGAGCCTCCATCCCCTGCACCACTTGCTAAGGGGCCCTAAGCCCAGTACTAGTAGCAGCCAACCTAGATTCACAGATTGACTGTGCTTAGGAATCTCCAAGCGCATTACAAATAGCAGGCAGCTCAGATTGTTCTATAGCGCAGGCAGGGTGGCCCCAGGCAAAACACAGGTGGGGGCTGGCCTTGGCCTGTACCACCCAGGAAACCCCAGGTCCAGTGCACATAGTTGACAGCTACAGACCACATTGGAGCACCACCACTCTGCTGATGCACAGCTGATCCTCCCCAGAGGGTGGAGGTTGGTGGTAGGTGGTCACAGCCAATCCTTGCAATTGACTGGCCTGTATAAATCCCTCCCATTGACCTGCCAACAGCAGCCTCGAGCTGTCAAGGCTCAACTACAAGAGGAGTATGTACTCAGACCACAAAAGGCATGTACCTCGAGTATCCAGCTTGGGTGATAAGGGGGGCTGTGCCACTGGACCCTACAGGACACCTACTACATTAGGCCACGCTACCAAGACACAGAGTCAAAGCAGCTCTACCTAATACATAGGAACAAACACAGGGAGGCTGCCAAAATGAGGAGACGAAGAAACATGACCCTCAAAAAAGAACAGATCAGAACTCCAGAAAAAGAACTAAACAAAATGGAGATAAGCAATCTATCAGATGCAGAGTTCAAAGTGCTGGTTATAAGGAGCTTTTAAGGAACTTAATGAGGACTTTAACAGCATAAAGATTCAGTCAGAACAAAGGATACACTAATTGAAATAAAGAACAATTTACAGGGAAACAACAGTAGTGTGAATGAAGCTGAGAATCAAATCAAAGATTTGGAACATAAGGAAGCAAAAAACAACCAAACAGAACAACAACAAGAAGAAAGAGCTCCCAAAAAGATAGTAGGAGTAGCCTCTGTGATTTCAAGCATTCAAACATTCACATTATAGGGGTGCCAGAAGGAGAAGAGAAAGAGTAATAAATTGGAAATCTATTTGAAAAAATAATGAAAACTTCTCTAATTTGGTGAAGGAAATAGACATGAAAATCCAGGAAGCACAGAGAATCCCAAAAAAGATGAATGCAAAGAGACCCACACCAAGACAAATGGTAATTAAAATGCCAGAGGTTAAAAGTAAAGAGAGATTTTAAAAGCAAGAGAAAAGAAGTTATCTGTAGGAGAGTTCCCATAAGACTGTCAGTTGATTTCTCAAAAGAAACTTTGCAGGCTAGAAGGGACTGGCAAGAAATAGAGTCATGAAAAGCAGGGACCTACAACCAAGATTGCTCCACCCGGAAAAGATATCATTTAGAATCACAGGGCAGATAGCGAGCTTCCCAGACAAGAAAAAACTAAGAGTTCATCGTCACTGAACCATTATTTTATGAAATGTTAAAGGAACATATTTCAGAAAAGAAGATAAAAACAATGAACAATAAAAGGGCAACAAATACATATCAATCAACAATTGAATCTGAAAAACAAACTAAGCACATAAGAACAGAGACAGAATCATGGATATGGAGAGTGTTTTGATGGTTGCCAGGTGGGAGGGGAGTATTGGAAAATTGGTGGAGAGGTGAGGGGATTAAGAAGTACAAATAGTGCGAACCGAAGGATCGCGGTTCGATTCCCAGTCAGGGCACATGCCTGGGTTGCCAGGCCAGTTCCCGGCAGGGGACATACAAGAGGCAACCGCACATTGATGTTTCTCTCCCTCTCTCCTTCCCTTCCTCTCTAAAGATAAATAAATAAAATCTAAAAAAAAAAAAAAAAAAAGGAAAAAATACACCACAATCATTTAAAAAAAAAAAAAAAGAAGTACAAATAGGTAGTTATGGAATAGCCATGGGAATGTAAAGTACATTATAGGAAGTGGAGTAGCCATAGAACTTATATGCACGACCCATGGACATGAACAGTGTGGGGATTGCTTGAGGAAGTGGGGGGGGTGCTAGGTAGAGGGGGACAATAGGAAAAATCAGGACAATTGTAATAGCATAATCAATAAAATATATAAAATGATAAATGTAGAAATCAATGCAAATAAACACAAATATATATTTGGAAAGGGAACACTGCATAGTAGTTATTAGGTATGAAGGCTTTTTAAAAAACAAGGCATGAGGTGATAACATGGGCATTTAGAAAGCTGTGCAAAGTTTTATCTGCTCAGGAAGGACAAAAGGGACTGCATTTATCTAAAACCACAACAATGTGAAGTAAAATGGTCTGCTTGCTGGGAACTCTGAGAACCCAAAGCAGCCTTCAGAGGAGACAGACAATGCTCAAAGGAAACCTCAGCTCTGGTGATCAGACTCTCTGTTCCCATTTCTGTAACTTTTTACATTTTTTTATCCTCTCCCAAGGAGATGCTTATTGATTTTAGGAGAGGGAAAGGGAAGGAGAGAGAGGGAGAGAAACCAATTGGTTGCCTCTCCAATATGCACCGACCAGGGACTGAACCCACAACGTAGGCATGTGCCTTGGCTGGGAATCAAATCCATGACCTTTTGGTTTATGGGGTGATGCTCCAACCAACTGAGCCACACTGGCCAGCATACTTCTTTTTAGTTCTATAGTGATTTGACAGTCATGGATTCTGTTTTGCTATTTTGTGTAAATATATGTGTATTTCTTGTAAAACTGGGCCATTTTAATGTTCTTTACAATAAAATAAATCTCTTGATGGCTACATACATGTAAACTGTTCTAATATTGTAGTATGCAGAAACATCACAGTCAAGTTTTCCTGATTGGGGCATAGACTTCAGTAATTACCAGGAGTTACTTGTATGAAACTGCTGTCAAACCAGTAAGACTGCATTTATATATCCATCATTTTCAAGTTTATTGGTAACCTAGGAATATTTTCCCCCAAATAACCTTGTCTCCTTATGTCACAAGTCCCAACTTGCTTACAGTCACCTCAATGACAGTACCTTTGGTAGTAACACCCAAAGTTGTATAAAGCAGGGATGAGGGATTCTCCTTTGCACCAAGCATTGGCAGGCAAAAGGTGGCTTTCAGTTCAGGATGTGTTACATGAGCCTTCTAGAAACAAGCCCATTGGCCTAATGAATCTCACGTTTAGTTGGTTTTTGAGTAAAGCCATCTGCAACAAAGCAGACTTAGTAACCATCCTCTTTCATGCTTTTTTCTCTTGCCTGTTCAAATAACTTTTCATATCTATTTCTCCCTGGGCATGAACTTTTCACGGGGGGACTTCCCATTTTCTTCCTTTCTCTTTTTGTTTTTGTTTAATCATATTGGAAAGTACTTTAGTTAGGGACTGTCCTTCTCTGTCCAGTAGACAGACAAGTACTGCTCCTTGTGGAGTCTTTCTGTTATTATTTTGTTTGGTGTTTCTCCTTTCATGCCTCTTGATGGTCTTTTTCATTTTTATTTTCTCAGCATGGCACTGTTTATGGTAGAGCTTATCCTTCAGACCAGTCATCTTTTTTGCAGCCTTTGACCATTCATGAGCCTCTCGACCTAACTTTCTCTTTTTCTCATGTTGATCCAAACAATATTGGTGTAAGCGATAGCGCTTACGGTGTAACTTAGTACATTCATTTTGTGGCATGGTTATGGCTGGGGTGCAGTCCTCCATGCACGAAGAAGCTTTCAACTTTTGGGTCTCAGAGACCCACAAACCAACTCCATGCAACTTGCAACAGGAAAGGCTATTATATATTTTTTAACAATTGTATGAGGTACTTTACTGTTAAGCAAAAATAATTATATTTTCTCAGCATATATTCGTTTTTTAAAAAATAGTAATCATGTGGCTTTAAATACAACTTGTATTAAACAGGTTCAATTGTGAATATTTTTATAGTTATGTAATCCAAAAGAATTATTGTTGGGTTTGCTTGAACTGATTGAAGAGCCCTCTGGAAAACAGATATCCCAAATTATTCTTCTTTTACTTCAGCCATTACAAACAGGTAATGATTATTTTGATACCTAAGTGTTTTTTTATTTTCTGTGTAACTGCCTTGATATTACCCCCAATGTCAACAATATACCAAAGTGAAGTTTATGACTAATTATTGAGTACTCTGCTTAAACTAGTAATAGCAGTGCCAATTTGAATCCTGCTGCTCATAGAAAGATAATAATACCTGACTCAAAGTGTGTACCTAGTAAATGTTTTGTTGAATGTCATGCTGTTTTTCATGTGCTGTGTTGTAACTGATAGCTTTTTGCCTAACCTTCGTATCTGCAACTTACATTCCAGAATTTATTCTATAATGCATTTAAAAGATTACCTCTGTGCTTTCTGCAGTACTCAGTCTGATAGCATTGCGGTAGTCCTGTATCTTGGTTAAGGACAATATTGGGCAGGGCATTGCTCATCCTCAGCTTTGGGAGGTTAGAATTGAGAACAGCAGAAGTACTGCTGAAGAATGAAACAGTAGGTATGGAAAGAAAAGGCTTCATGATTAGGTTTTGTAACAGTATTGTTAAGTAAGAGATATTAGCAACCAAGGCAGACAGTATTTATCCATGGAAAGAGACTGCTTTTTAATTTTATGACCTACATATAACTTTGGAGTCTGATATAAGAGCCCAGAATCAAACTAGAGAAAATTTGTTTTAAATGTGAATGCCCAGCAGCTTTATACACCTTGACATATTCAGTCTTCTAGAAATTTTCAGTCTCCTCTATTTTTATAGTGCTTGATAGTTTGCAAGACACTTGTTTTTATTTTATTACTTAAAACAACCAAGATATATGGAAAAAAGTGTTTCTGTCTTAAGTATGTACCCTGGTGAACATACCTAAACAAGATTTCATGGTATCTATTGTAAAGTGCCATAATTGTAAGATACTCCATTATTTCATGCACCACTAAGAAAGGGGGGAACCACACTGCCATTAAGCTTTCCTATGTCATCCTGATTCCAGAGTTGTTAAAATATGAAAAAAGAGTATCTTATAATTCTACATTAACTGAACTTCTTATCTCATGTTTAGTATGGTTGATGAAGCTACCTCAAGTAACAGCTTGGTGTCTGTTTTAGTGATACAGAAACTTCACAGCAACAAGGCATATTCAGTTGGATTAGCATTGTCTACCATTTGGAGTCAGCTATCTCTTCTTCCTGTTCCATACTCAAAAGAACAAATACAAACAGATGACTATGGCCTTTGTCAATGTTGCAAGGCCTTAATAGAGTTCACTAAGCCTTTTGTGGAAGAAATTGTTGATGACAAAGAAAATTCACTGGAAAATGAAAAGTTAAAGGATGAATTACTGAAATTGTAAGTATGTTTTTAAGAACAATTCACAATGGATCAATGTATTGGTATCGGTTATTTTATGTTTCTTTGTTTATTTGTTTACAATGGAACTATAAATCTAGTTTCAGATTTTGAATTTTCAAAGACTGTAGGGTTCAGTTGATGTAACAACGGCATTTAATGAGGTATTGATATTTTTAAAATTAAATGCCAAAATCCATTTGTTTAATTTACTTTTTATAATTACCTTTATTCATTAGTAAATGAATAATAGAAGCTGGGAAAATAGATAGATGTAGCTCAGAGGATCCAGTCTTGCTGTGGGGGAATGGTGTTTTAACTCTTCCTTTGAAAGCAGAAGCAGCACCAGACAGCTAAACTTCTACCTTGACTGCAAAAAAACAGTAGTGGAGTGCCCGATAGCATTCACTCCACTGTTCAGTATGGCTTTCATTGACATACGGCTAGTCTAAATGAAGATGTGCTCTAAGTGGAAAGTACACTTGGATTTTGAAGACTTGTTATTAAAAAAATCTTCAATAATTTTTATACTGATAAATTATTGAAATAATATTTTAGATATATTGGGCTAATAAGATAAATTATTTAAATTATTTTTTTGTTTCTTACTACTTTTTAAATGTAACTGCTAAAAAATGTTAAATTATGTATGGAGCTTGCATTATATTTCTATTGAATGAAATATTCATTCAATAGAAATGAATGAATTTCTATTGAACACCCCCTACTGGGGACCTGGCCTACAACCCAAGCATGTGCTCTAGACTGGGAATCGAACTGGTGATACTTTGATTCTCAGGCCGGCATTCAGCCACTGAGCCACACCAGCCAGAGCCAATAATTTTATTTTTAAAATTTTAGAATCTAAAACTGTTAGCTTTTTACTCTCTCAGGTTAGGACATTAAGATGTATTTTTTATCATTTATAAAATCCATTATTTCATGAAAGAAAAGATATTTAAAGAAATGAGAAAGGCTTAATCAAAGAATAGTTTGGTTTTTTAAATAAAACAAGTACAGCTTTATGAAAAAATGACTACATTGTCCCTATCTTTCCTTGAGCTAACAAAAATTACATCACGAACTAGCACTGGTCCTCAGACAGACATTCGGTATCGATTGGAATAGTCCAGAAACAGAACTGAAGCTTACCATACTGGGTCTAGCAAGGTGTTCTCATGCTCTTCCCAGTACTAGGAAGAAGGATTCTTACATCAGCAATTTGACAAACCACTGAGTTATTGATGCTATGTAATTTTCCATGTACAATTAACTTAGATATGTTTATAGAAGTAGGTGCTTTATAGTTAGAAAGTGCTCTATATTCATAGTTACCCATTTCTTACACCCTAGCTGCTTCAAAAGCTTGAAATGCCCTTTGCTGACAGCACAATTCCCTGAACAGTCTGAAGAAGCTGAAAATGATCCTTTAAGGTGTTTTGCATCTGAAATAATAGTAAGTACAGCTAATTTAATCTGTATAAAATCTTCTAAAATGTAAAATGTTGTCCTGCTGTATTCTCATGTATTGCATGTGAGCATTTAAGTTGATAACATTTGTTAATAAAGCAATATGTATTTTTTGTAGAACATAAACAAAAGTAAAATAAATAGCAATAATTTCATTACCCAAATATAAATAATATTAACACCTTCCAGACATTTGTGGCTTTTATAGTCATAAATACTACATAATATATAATTTTTTCAAAAATTCTGTCATATGTGTCAACCACTTTTTTGTAATCTATTTTTGTTTCTCTTAGCATATTAAGAATGTTTCTCCATTGGTGAAATAGTATTTCATTGTATGAATTTAGCATAATGTATTTAACCTGGGCCATGTAAGTTCAACATGTTGATTTTTAAAATTTTTCATAATTGTAAAATACACCAACTTTCTTTTTTAACTAAATCTGTGATAAGAATCCTATTAACCAAATCTTTGCATATTTCTTTTCTTTTTTTACTTGGCATAGCTTCTTGCCTGTTTCTTTAATTGTTAAATTACTAGAAGTAGGATTTCTATGCCAAAGAATCTCCTTACTTTTAAGGATCATGATAAATATTTTCAAAACAACTAAAGAAATAAGTACATTTAATTTTACTGATCGACTGAGAAAGAGAAACATCGATTTGTTTTTCCACTTATATATGCATTCATTGGCTGATTCTTGTACATACCCTGACTGGGGATTGAACCCACACATTGGCCTATTGAGAACACTCTTAACCAACTGAGCTACCTGGTCAGAGCAGTAAATTTTACTTTAAAAGCAACTTGTCTTTATGCAACAAGAGTAGTTTTAAATGTGCTAGGATTTTATATTAGGGAACTAATCTGAAATATAGAAAAATTGGTACTTGAGATTGATAGTCCTGAATTTCAAGTTAGAGCTATAATTGTGCCTTTTGGTTTTCATTACCACATTCATCTGCCCAAATACAGGTATAAGGTAGGTGGAAAGTTGGATTTAATTAGATCGGAGTTTTGAGAACTGTGTGAGTTCTGTAGTACAAATCAAGGTAGAGGCAAGAGTATTGAGCATGCCGTGCAGGGGAATGCCTAATGATGGACTGCAGGGTTTAAGCTCAGTAAGGCAGGAAGTTAGGATATACTAAATGTGAGACACCATGAAAATATGATAGGATCACTAGATTGTAGGTCCTGATGTGAGTCACAAGGTGTTGGAGTTAGGTTATTTAAAGGAGTGAGCTGAAAACATCAGCATTTAAAAAGCAGGATGTCTGAGGTTTTCTTTAGGGCCCTCTGAAGGATGAGATATGCATAAATGGCAGGAAAGCCATTCTGTGGGCTCCACAAGCACAAGAACTTTGTCTTAGTCACCTGGGGTATCCTTTACACCATGGAAATAGGCCTGGGTATATCCCTCCCATTGACCTGCCAACAGTAATCAAGGATAAACTACAAGAGGAGGGTGTACTCAGACCACATGGAGGGTGCACCTCAAGTACCCAACTTGCGTGGTAGGGGGTGCTGTGCCACTGGAGCCTACAGGACACCTACTACATTAGGCCACACTACCAAGACACAGAGTCAAAGCGGCTCTACCTAATATATAGGAACAAACATAGGGAGGCTGCCAAAATGAGGAGACAAAGAAACATGACCCTCAAAAAAGAACAGATCAGAACTCCAGAAAAAGAACCAAACAAAATGGAGATAAGCAATCTGTCAGATGCAGAGTTCAAAATGCTGGCTATAAGGATGCTTAAGGAACTTAGTGAGGACCTCAACAACATAAAAAGAATCCAGTCAGAAATGAGGGATACACTAACTAAAATAAAGAACAATTTACAAGGAAACAAACAACAGAGTGGATGTAGCTGAGAATCAAAGCAATGATCTGGGTCATAAGGAAGCAAAAAACAACCAAACAGAACAAGAAAAAAGAATCCAAAAAATGAGGAGAGTAGGAGCAGCCTCTGTGACAACAACATTCTAACATTCGTGTCATAGGGGTGCCAGAAAGAGAAGAGAAAGAACAACAAATGGGTCTACTTGAAAAAACAATGAAAGAAAACTTCCCTAGTTTGGTGAAGGAAATAGATATGAAAGTCCAGGAAGCACAGAGACTCTAAAACAAGAAGAATGCAAAGAGGCCCACTCCAAGACATAACAATTAAAATGCCAAAGGCTAAAGACAGAGAATCTTAAAAGCAGCAGGAGAAAAGTAGTTGCCTAGGGGAGCACTGATAAGATTGCCAGCTGATTTCTCAAAAGAAACTTTGAAGGCTATAAGGGATTGGTGAGAAATATTTGAAGTAATCAAAAGCAGGGATCTCCAGCCAAAATTGCTCTACCTAGAAAAGGTATTATTTAGAACAGAAGGGCAGATAAAGAGCTTCCCAGACAAGAAAAAAACTAAAGGAGCTCATCATCACCAAACCACTATTATATGAAATGTTTAAAGTGACTTATTTAAGAAAAGAAGGTCAAAACTATGAACAATGAAATGCCAGTGAATACATACCTATCAACAATTGAATCTAAAAAATCAAACTAAGTAGAGTTGTGCAGTGGAAGCGTACTGGGCCCATAAGAAAATCCAACTAAGTAAACAAGAACAAGAGGCAGAATCACGGATACAAGAGAGCCTTTTGATGGTTGCCAGATGAGAGGGAGGTGTGGGGGAATGGCGAAGAGGTAAGAGGATTAAGAGGTACAAATAGGTAGTTACAGAATAGCCACTGGGATATAAAGTACAGTATAAGAAATGGAATAGCCACCTGACTGGTGTAGCTCAGTGGATTGAGCGTGGAGTGTGGGCTGCAAACCAAAGGGTCGCCAGTTTGATTCCCAGTCAGGGCACATGCCTGGGTTGTGGCCCAGTAGGGGGCATGAGGGAGGCAGCCACACATTGATGTTTCTCTCCCTCTCTTTCTCCTTCCCTTCCCCTCTCTTTAAAAAAATAAATAAATAACATTTTTAAAACAAAATAAAGTTAAAAAAAAGAAATGGAATAGCCAAAGAACTTATACAAGACCCATAGACATGAACAATGGTGTGAGGATTGCCTGAGGGAGTGGGGGATGCTGGGTAGAGGTGGGTATGTGGAGGTAGGGGGGATCAGGACAACTGTAATATCATAATCAATAAAATATAATTTAAACAATGAAAGAGTATAGGCCTCTTGATTCTTACTAATGCTAGAGTACAGTATAATCTCCTAGATATAGTATAAACACCATCATACATATTTTGAGAGATGGAATGAAAGTTAGAAACAATTAAAGGATTTTAAGTCTGGCAGTGACATAATCAAATTGTGTTTTGGATTCATCACTTTAATGAAGGATGAACTTAACTGAGATAAGATTGGAAGTAGGGTGACCAGTTAGGTGTCTTTGGAGTTAAATAAGAATGATGAAAGCTTGAGTATGGAAAAAGCGGTGGAGATGAAGAGGAGTAGGACAATTTGAGAACTTTATTGTAGGTAAAATTTCAAAAAGTTGGTTGATTTGATTTAGAAGCATAGTAAAAAGATTGGGTCATGAATAGGTTTTTTGCTTGGGAAGCTGGGCAGATGAAGATGTCAATAATTGAAATGGAGAATACAGAGCAAGGAGCAGGGGGATTTTGTGCTTTAAATACATGTTTTGTATTATGGACATTTTAAAACATTTAGAAAAGTAGAAAGAACAGTGTAATGTACCCTCATGTACCCATTACCCAGCTTTAGCAATCATTGACATTTTGCCAGTCTTGTTTTGTCCCTGTTCTTTTTTGCTGTAGTATTATTTTAAAGATTTTATTTATTTATTTTTTGAGCAAGGGGAAGGGAGGCAGAAGGAGAAACATCGATGTGAGAGAGAAACATTGATCAGTTGCGTCTTGCATGCGCCCCAACCTGGGACTGAACCTGCAACTCAGGATTTTGCCCTGACCTGGAATCAAACTGGTGACCTTTCCGCTGTGCAGGACACTGCCCAACCAACTGAGCTACACCAGACAGGGCCTGCTGTAGTGTTTTATAGCAAGTCCTAGATTTATCATTATATCCATAGGTCTTTAAGTATGCTTCTCTAATTGGTAAGGACGCTAAAAAAAATAACCACAATGTCATTATGACACCTAACAAGATTAACAATAATTTCTCAATATATAGTACCCAGGGAGAGCAGGTTTTTAAGGAGTAAATTTTGATTAAGAGGGGATGAGATCACCTAAAGAGATCAATGTGAGAAGAAAAAAGGGCTCAGGACTGAACTCCACAGCACTTAAGAGGAGCCCACCAAAGAAACTAGGGAAGAAGAGTAGTAGAAATATGACAGAAACTGGAGTAGTCAGGAAGGGGGAAGTGATTGATACTAAGTGCAGTAGAGAGAGCCTGTAAAGTAAGAGTTGAAAAGTATCCATTGGATGTAGGAAGTAAGATCGCATTGGTAATCTCAGCAAGGACAGTTTGAGTGGAGTATTAGAAACTAAAATATCATCGGAGTGGATAAAGAAGGAGTGCACGAAAATGAGAAAAAAGGAGATGGCTAGCATAAGCTATTCTTTCAGAGAGTTCAGAAGTGTAAGGAAGAAGAGAAGCAATAGCTACAAGATGGGCTTAGGGTAGGGAGGTAATGGGGGAGGTAGGGAGGACTGAGCATGTTTATAGCCTGAAAGGGTGAGAACCATTGGAAGGGAGAAGAGACTTGTTCGGGGATAACTGAAATAACGTGACTTAAGGAGATTAGACAGCTGGGCATAGAATCGAGGACACCTGGAGAGAAGGTCAGAATGGACATACATGTAGAGAAATTTGTAGTAGGAATGTAATATTATAATTGAGGGAAATCAGACCCACTAGCCTCAGGTTTCTAGGTAAAGAAGATTTCTTAAGAATGAAGAGGTAGAAGTGGGGATTGAATAGGGAGCTTCAGGAAACTGGTAAGGGTTTGGAACACTCGGGGAAAAGAGAGATGGTGGAAGACGATGGAAACTTGGCTGGTTGGAGACCACAACTGGTGATAACAGTCTGTAATTTTGTGTGATTTTCTACATTTAGCTGCCTGGGTGTGGAAGTGGAGAAGGTAGAGAACAGCTATTTTTTCAAGGCTAGCATTTTATTGGGTAGGTGCAGCTAAAGGAAATATAGGGTACAGATAGTTCGAATGACCAGTAGTGTATTGGTTGGATAGGGAAGGAAGGGGAATTAGGAGGGGACATAAGGATGGATTAAAATGAAGGGATTGCAGGACTGGGAAGTCATAGGTAGAAAAGCAAGTTGGTAGGAGAGAGGGGATTAGAGGTAGTGGTCAGAAAATGAGATGATGGAATTAGGTGCCAAAATGGATTGGAAGTCCATTTTGGTCACTAGGATCTGGAAATCAAGAATCATGAGGCTGGCCTGTTAGAAGAGTTATCTACATGAACATTCAACTTTCCCAGAGTTATAGCAGGAATTGGATAGAGGTAATGATTGTGACCAGGTACCAAAGTCTTTAGTGAATGTTGAGAAGTGACCAGGAAGTCAGCATATGACAGAGGTAAGGACAGATGAAGGGCAGTATAATATCTGCCTCAAAGGAAAAACGTGCTTTTCTTAGAGTGTTGGAAGAATCAAAATAATACTAAGCCTCTACCCATACCACCCTTCCCCACTGCTGCCTTCCTGGCTATGCAATGTAAGAGGTATGAGAGTATGAGCAGCTCCCACCAGAAATCAGTCAGATGTAATTCAGTCAGTGAGACAGAGCAAGCATCTTGTGCAGAGGTTAAGGTGTAGGGGAGAGTTTCTAAGATCACAGTGGAAGGAGGGAGCATTACAAGTAGAAAGAGCCAGCAGAGGAAGCGCAGAGCAATCAAGAATTAAGAGGTGAAATCAGGGTAAGAGATGAAGTGAGGAGGTGCCTTCTGTTTTATGCTCAGCTAACTGTGGCATGCTAGAGTTTGATGGCCTCAGCTATCCCTCCTTTGGCACAAGTTATTTTGATAGAGAACTGTTGGAATGTCTGACAGGCTGCAGCCTAGAAACATTTCTGAAAGGGCAGAGGCTGCCATGAAAAATTGTAGAGTGGCAGGTATATCTTGGGTCTGAGCAAGACTGCTGGATGGTGTGTGGATAGTGAAGGCCCTGGTTTTGAGCAGCACTGTAGAATCTGGTTAAATAGGATGATTTTTAAACAGGCCAACCTTACTCTAGGGGGGAAAAACACACAGCATTGGCTGAATGAAGAAATGGAGCTTCATGATTAAGAGGATATTTGGAATCTGAGCATAGGAAACTTTTGGTGTTAACAACTATAACAAGAATATATGGCTTTGAAAATCAGTATAGCAGTATATATATTTAGCATCTCGCTGATGAATAGCAATCTCTGTGACTGAGGGTGATTTTCCATTCTTCCTTTTTGTGTTCTGAAATGACTTATGAAGCCATCTGGAATCAGCAGGTTTTAAAGTTTTATTTGGTTTTATAATTCCCAACTATGTCTGGCCCAGTGTATAGTACTCAAGCATTTATTGAATAAATAAGTGAATAAATCAGAAGGTATTCATTCTGATTTAGCCGTTTTATTCCCTTTTATTATTTTTATTTTAAACTTTTAATTGAATTTATTAGGGTGACATTGGTTAATAAAATTATATAGGTTTCAAGTGTACAGTTCTGTAATAACATCATTTGTATATTGTATTGTATGTTCACTGTGTCATCCCTTTTTGATTTCTGTGTAGTAGTTGGTTGTGACCTTAACTTCCTTGTACTTTTTTTGTGAAGCTTCTTAATACATTTTAAGAAGCTTCTGTCATTTTCTACATACAGATTCTGAGAGAAGTTAGGTAACTCATCCTGTATCTCACAGCTAATAAGTGGTAGAGCCAAAACTCAAATAAACTCCACTGGATTCTGAAGGTCAGGTGCTTTCTAGGATAACAAAAGTAGAAATAGAATAAGAGGCATAGGAGTGACCTTATACTTTGAGTCTCTTTTTCTTTCCTTAATAAAAAAAAGATAAAACTGTATTCTTATCCACTCATGGAGGAATGCTCTCTCTTATGTCTCAAGAGCCCATAGAATCTGAGATACCAGCAATGTTTCCTTAACCTTTGCTGCCACCGAGCAGTGTTCCTCCTGCCCACTCTGTATCTAGGTGGACAGTGGTCATTGGAGCGTTGCAGCAGAGTATTCTTCACCTGAGTCATTAACTGTCGTTTCATGATATTTGTATGTCTCACATATATCGATTGCTCCCCAAAGTCTCTGAAGCACCTTGATTAAAAAAAATTGTGATAAAATATACATGACAAAATTGACCATTTTAACTGTTTTTAAGTATATAGTTCAGTGGCATTAAGTGCATTCACACTGCTCTGCAACCATCACCACCATCCATCTCCAGAACTTTTTCATCTTCCTACTTAGTTCTTTCAGGTTGTGGGCACAGTTTATTTTCTTGAAGTCCCCATTTTCTTGCTGCCTGTTAGCCAGCGGCCACTTTTAGCTCCTAGAGGCTGCCTGTAGTTCCTTGCCACGCAGCCTTCTCCATAGGCTCTCTCATGACATAGCAGCTTAGCTCTTTAAAGCCAGCAGTGGTGGGTTTCTGACTCTCAAGGAGGACCTGGATCCTCTTTTTAAAACCCACCTGATTAAGGCAGGCCCACCAAAAATTGACTCCTTTTCCAGTAACTCAGACTGAACTGACTTGGGACCTTAATTACATCTGCAAAAATTCCTTTGCTTCTCTCCTGTAACATAATCTAATCATGGGAAGCATCTTGCATGTTCTTTTGGTTAAAAACAACTCTCACAAGTCCCACCCACACTCAAGGGGAGGGGATTATACAGGATGTGAATATGGAGGGGCACACCAGAGTCTGTCTGCTACAGCTTCCTTTTTTTATCCATTTCACAGGGTTTTTTATCAGCAATTGGATACCCTTTCCCCAAAATGATTTTTAATCATGGAAGGAAAAAGAGGACTTGGGATTATCTTGAATTTGAGGAAGAAGAAGACAAACAATTAGCAGACTCCCTGGCTTCTCTGGCTTATCTAGTATTTGTACAGGGCATCAGCATTGATCAGCTGCCAATGGTCTTAAGGTAGGAGGTAGTGTTTGCTTTATTCATGTATTGTAAAGGGAATATCATCAAGCTCGTTTATCTAATCCAATGTACATTACTAATATTTTTTAAATGAAGTATAAACAAAAGTGTTCTTTAAGTAATACTGCCTGTAATTCATTAAACCCACTAGTCAAGCATTGAAAAGGGGTTGGGATGGTGTTGACAAGAGACATGAGGGAATAACAGAGACCAGAGAGAGAAAGTGTTAAATTGGGCGTGGTGTTGAAGCAGTTGGGACCACCCCCTACTGTAAAGCAGGGACTGGCCAGTTACCCACAGGGTAGTCCGAATCACCATCATCTTGTCACTGGATTCCTCATGTAATTCTGAGTGGGTATTTATCAGTCCCTTAGTGAAAACCCTTCAGTGGCTTCTCACTGCTCTGAGAGTGAAGTCTCAGTGCCGTCACATGAGACAAGCTTATGTATTACCTCATGTTTGGTTCTGATTCACCTCTACCACCTTTTTTCTTGTTTATTATGCTCCAGTAACAGACCTTTTGATTTCTTATTCTCATATGTCATGAACTTTCCTTGCTGTAGGACCTTTGTATGTGCTTAGAACTGTCTTTATCCTTAAATGTTACTTTCTGAGGAAAAAGCCGCCTTTGACCACCCTGTTTAGGTTGGATCTTCTTGTTAATATTAACTTGACCTTTTCCCATAAACTCTATCAAAAAATTTTTTAAACAAATATATAATTTTTATAATATAATACTTTTGGGGTGTTAAGGTCCTTAATAAGGATATGTATATGTCTTGCAGGCCTTGAAGGTATTCGTTTGTGTACATTTGCATGTTTATGTAAGAAATACCTGCGATATGTTTGTACATAAATGTTACAGTAATGGCTAGCACTTGTGTGCTCACCATGTATTAAACACTACACTAACAGTTTTATATGCACTACCTAATATGAGTAACCCTATGAAATAGAGCATTATCTCATTTTATAGAGGAGAATAACAGACTTAAACAAGTTAAGACACCACCCAAGGCCATACAACTCATTAGTGGGATCAGTAGAATTTAAACAGTTCCGTCCGACCCAGAGCCTGCACTCTTCAGCACACTGTACCACCAGAGTGACTTCAATACGTATACTAGTTTGCTGTGGCCACCGTAACAAAGTACCACTAACTGGGTAGCTTGAAATAACAAAAATTTAGTTTCACAGTTCTGGAGGGTAGAAGTTTGAGGTCAAGAACAGAATTGGTTCCTTCTGAGGTCTATGAAGGAGAATCTGTTACATGCCTCTTAGCCTCACTTCTGCTGGTTTGCTGGCAATCCTTGATGCTCCTTGGCTTGTAGATACAACATGTTGATGCAACACTCACTTCTCTGCCTTTGTGTTCATAGGGTGCTCTCCCTGTATGCATACCCCTGTCAGCGTTTCCTTTTTTTTTTAATTTCATAAGCATACTATTCATACTGGATTAGGACTCACACTGATTATCTCAGTTTAACTTGATTACCTCCAGGGTAGGGGGTTCCTGCTCTACCTCTGCCCATTCCTTTCCCAATTTAAAAAAAAAAAAAAAAAGGCTTATCGCTAAATAAAGTCATATGCTGAGGTACAGGTGGTGGAGATTAGGATTCTGCTATATCTTTTTTTGAGGGAGACAGTTCAACTCATAACTTTATGTATATCAAATTTCTAAAAATACATGCACGTGTGTATTTTTCTTCTATTTTAGCCCATCATACCTTTTGCGATTTAATATGGGGCATATTGAAGTCTTTTTGCAAAGGTAAGATCATTTACATGGCATCTCAGAATTAAGTAGTAGAACTAAAATAGCCCTTGTCAAGATCAAGGGCAACTACCTTCTATTTTCTAGGCCTTAATTAATTAATTGGTTATTTTATAAAACAATGAAGCACATATGTACAACAGAGATAGAGTGAATCAAAAAGTTTTCACATCAAAACCTGTTTTATGTAAGGGGATTTCCAGTCTTCAACTTCTGAGGTTTCTTCCCTTATTTCAGAAGGTGGTAAATTAAAACACCTCTATTCCCCTGTAGCTCCTGTAGCTCCTCCGTCTAAAGGAGGGGTGGTCAGTAAAAACGGTTAATTCATGTTTTTGCTTCATGGATACAACCTGTGCATCAAAAGGAAGGAGGTGTCTTGAATCCACCTGTTACAACTTAGATTGACAGTGATACCATTCAACAACTTTTTTCAAAAGCAAGATCTTCTCTTTTAAAAAATTACAAAGTAACTTTAAGAATTTTGCAAACCTATATGTTGTGTTTTCTTTTCCTATAACATGTATAAATTATCTCTTGAGATCAGTCAGGGCCTTTCAGTACTCTCTAGGAACACTAGTGATAGTGTTTATCAATCCCATCTCTTCCCAGGTGACGGAAAATTTTTAACAGGGCAAATGTCCAAAGCCTCAGCCTACAAGGCAGGAGTTTCCAAAGGTCTCCTGGCACAAGTAGTTATTAACTCTTAAATTTACTGTATTTGTATGTCTTAATGATTTTACATTCTTTTTATTTAGTTTCTATTATATTCATACAATGAGAGTATATATTGACTTGAATCTTAAGTTCTGTATTCCTCAGATTTCCAAACTGTTTAGTCATTGAGCCAAAAACACTTGTAACTCCTTGCATGGTTAGAATAAGAACCTAGAGCCTAACATAATATTTTCTTGCTGATGTCAAATATTTAGTTAATAATAATTATAAACCTTTAAAAAATATTATTACAAATGGAAACCATTTACTCTTTCTATATAAAAAGAGTTGAAAAGGTTTTTCAGATTAATCAACTGGACTACACAGCGCTATATTGGGTATAATCACTTCTTAGCACTTGCTATTTGAAGATACCATGAAACAGGCCCTGAATGAGCTTATTTTGGTCAGATTTTGATGTCATTAGCGAAATCAGAAGATCACCAATGTAAGAATTTTGACTAAGTCCTTTAACAGAATTTCTCCTTAATGATACACGTTTCAAGTCTTTAGATTTCAGTTTTTGTTTTCTATTTCCTAAAATAAAGAATCAATCTAAAGTAATTTAGAAAGTTGTGCCAGTAAATTTTAATATTCTCTTCCAGAACAGAAGAATCTGTTTTGTCCAAAGGACTGGTAAGATTTGTGTTCATGCATCATAATTTAATTTCATAGTTATGCCAACAAATACAGCTGTTGACTTTACCATATATGTATTTCTGCATATGTTTTAATCTGTAGGATCTGTTGGAAAATGGTTTGTTGAGAATAGAAGACAATAGTCTACTTCACCAGTACTTGGAAATCAAGAGTTTTCTGACTGTACCTCAGGTAAGTCAGGTAATATGGATTCTAATCTTAAAAATAACTCCTTTCCTATTCTGAATTTAAGTAAAGGAATGGTCTTTTGAGACGCCTCTCCCATTTTGTTCTCCATATCCTTTGAAAACTTCAGTGCCATGCTGACCAGTAGGACTCTCTGTGGTGTGAAAGTGTCCTGTTACCTGTATGGTGCAGGAAGCCTCTAGCCAACCGAACACTTGAAATGTGCCTAGTGTGACGAAGGAGCTGAATTTTAAATTTAATGTAATTTAAATTAATTAAACTTAAATTAGCTATATGTAGTTAGTGGCTACCATAGTTGACAGCATTAGCTTCTAATGGAAAATAAAACTTTCTTCTTTAACATTTTGTTTCTCCAGGGGCTTTGGAAAATGAAGCTCCTTTACTTTTATTCTAATTCAAGTCCTTAAGGCTTCATCAAGGCATACATTGTCCTTTCTAGAAAGACATTTTGTTTTTTCCTCTAAAGAGATTTTGCCTAGTATTGTCTGTTATAGCCAAGTAGGTCCTTAGATGTCTCCATAGAGACTTGTTCTTCCACTATTTAAATAGAAAAACATGGCTTTTATTAGTATATTAAGCCTAAATATTTTTAATGATGGATTATATTTCTGCATGTTTGATACCATTTTTGGCCACTCTTCCCATAATTGAAAATTAGCATTCACCTCTTAGCTTACAGCTTTGTAGCACCAACTCAATATCACAAAAAGGACTGTGCTTAGCTTCCTGTAGACCTATAGTGGAATGAAAGGTTTTGGGGGAAATTATTTCATTTTTACATCTTCTACCCTCACTTCTCTGAATTTTTAGTATCTACCATTGATGATATACTTGTTTCTTTGAAGTCAGAATGAGCTATTCACATCTGAATTAAAAATCTTTTTATTTCCAGAATTTAGTCAAAGTGATGACGCTCTGCCCTGTTGAGACATTGGTATGTAAATGTTTTGACTAAATTAATGAGTTACAGTGAGAAATTTTAATAAACAATGTAATCTTTATTCAGTTTATATAACTATTATTTCTTCCATTTTAGAGGAAAAAGGGTTTAGCTATGCTTCAGCTGTATATTAACAAGTTGGATTCTCAAGGCAAATATACGTTATTTAGGTATGTATCAAGAATGGTTAATTGTGAAGTGTATAGTTGATTTAAATAGCAAATTAATGCCATTTAATTATTCCATGTTATAGTATTTCAGTGTGTTTTAACTGTAATTCAGCTCTACTTGGAAGGGTTAATCAAATGTTACGGATACATGTATACTCACATATGTACTACATGAATAATACTATATATTTTCTTCAGTTAATTGAGATACTGTAAAACTAAAAAAGACTTAGATTAAGCAGATTGTTAAGGGTCCTGCTAGAACTTTACATATGTCAATAATTTCCATTATTCACAGTTGAAATTAATGGCTCTGGAGTCACTCATTGAGAGGCTATTCGCTTTAAGTTAATAGTTGAGCTTATTAATAGTGCTATTTGAGGGGAAAAGTAACTCTGAGTTAAAGAAGAGCCAAGTTTCTATAAAAGGCCAAATGGTAACTACAGGCTTTATGGGCTAGTCTCTGTTGCAACTGCTCAAGTTTGTCTTTGTAGTGAGGGTAGGTGTGTTCCAATACAACAAACCGCAGGCTGGATTTGGCCTGCAGATCTTACTTTGTTGACATTTAGGTGATAAAAATTAGTTAAAAACAGATTTGAGCATCATTAAAGTGTTAAGAAGTCATCTTTGGGATTGGCCAGAATCAATACTCTTAATCCTGTCTTTTCTTCATTTCTATTGATAGAGTCAGAGCAGGTATATGAAATCTCAGTTTTATGCTTAGGTCTTATACCTGCTCTGCTCTACCTGGATTCCTCAGATTGGTTTTCCTTTCTTTGCAATTAAGTTGGTCTAACCAGGTTAGTCTGCTTTTACAGGGAATAATTTGGGGAGTTTTTAGGTGATTATACTAGTTCCCATTCTTGCCATATTAAGTTATTGCAACTATATGCATAAAAAGATTCAAATTTGATTTGATCCAATTAAAATAGAATTTGCTAGCTAGAGCAGTAACCATAATAGGTGGCTTTATAGTTGGTTAACATCTTGCTAACTGTCTTCACTGGTTTTTGTATTCCTAGAAATAGAACATGACCCATTTGAGTTTGTAAAACCTGTATCATTATTATAATGCAGTTCAGGATAATTTCAAATATATTTTTATTTTGCTTTCAAGGTGCTTATTGAATACAAGTAATCACTCAGGTGTGGAGGCCTTCGTTATTCAAAATATCAAAAATCAAATCGACATATCATTAAAGGTAAGAGCATAGCTAAGATATCAGTTATCAGTTTATTTTATTTTTGTAGGATTTATTTATTTGTGGAATACATTAATATGGATTTTTACCCTATGGATTTTTTTTTTCTATTTCTATCATTAGGGTATATATTTTTTCTCATTTCTGTTTTTTAAAACCTGGATTTTGAAACTTTCTTAATTATAGTTTTAAATTGTATTCTTTGTATTGATAACATGACTTCTTTTTGTTTTGCTGTACACTTCTGAAATATTAGTGGAAACAAATCTAATCTGTTTGTGAATATTCAGTAATTGCATTTAGAAAAGAGAGAGAGAAAAAGAATGCCCCAGTGTTCACACACTGGCAGAGTTTATTCCACGTGTCTGGAAATAGTAAATGATGGAATGGAAATTAAAGAGAGAGAGATGATGTGTAATAGTTTATTTTTATAGTATCAAAGTATTAGAAAACATATTTATGAAGCTATTATTTAAAGCCTTTCTCAGTTTTTCTTTCGCTTTACAGAGAACACATAACAACAAATGGTTTACAGGACCACAGCTAATTTCCCTTCTAGATTTGGTACTCTTCCTCCCAGAGGGTGCTGAAACAGATCTACTGCAAAACTCAGACAGGTGAGGTGATCGTTACTAAGGTTCACAAAGTAAATTGAGAATAAAGTGGGAAACCTAAAGTAATAAACCATATTTTTCTGATTTTACGTGACCTATGGTTAATTCATATAAGTACATTAAGATTTTCATATGTGAGTAATTAGGTACTATGTAAAAACATAGTCAAAAACCCTTCTTTCCAGACATATGACCAACAGTATGATTTTGTACCTTTAACATACCCAGCATTCCCGGATAGCTCGTAGAGATCATCTATAGCATTGGTGACTAAAAACTAAGGATCTCATGTGTGTGATTCATGCAAAGCATTTGTGTTTAGGTTTTATTGTTTTGTTTTCTAGGGCATCATGTTTTTTTCATATAGAACATGTAATTTCACTTTCATTATGCTATTGTAGAATAGTTATTGAGAAATGTTCGTAAGTATTTATAAAAGGAACCTTAAAATTCAGGAGACAACAGATGATATACTCAGATATTAAGGATAACAAGGCTTCCTCAGGGAGAAAAACAATAGTGTTTTTACAGTTGTATTTTGTGAACTTGGAGAACAAGAATGATAAGTTATTACTACTTCAAAAGATATGTTAAAGGGACATAACACAGTTACACACAGATTTTCAGCTGCGTAGTTCAGCACTTCTAACCCCTGTGTTGCTCAAGGGTCACTTGTACGTTTAACGGCAAATATAATTATAAAAATATACCCTAGGTTTTAGCTTACTTTATTCATTGAAGTTGCTGTTGATTTTATAAAACTGTACTGTAAGTAACAAATTATATATTTTTAATTAACAGGATAATGGCTTCATTAAATTTATTGAGATATTTGGTTATCAAAGATAATGAAAATGACAATCAAGTAAGTTTTTTGTGAGTATATTCATAATGCATAAGGAGTGTTTCAGATTTTCCTATCAGTATCTACTTAAGCCAGTATTTCATACCTTACCTAGCTACAAAGGCTGGAAGAAGTGCCAACAATTATTCTGAAACCTGAAGTTAATTCCCAGAAGCCCTTACCACCCCACATTGAGCTTCCCTTTTCTTTTCCTGTTGTACCCCTGCTCTCTGGCTATAAGCATTGCTTAGACCTGGTGGTAGGTAGGGAGGTTGGAAGTCCTAAGTCATCTAACCTTTTGGGACTCAGCATACATTTGGGTGTCTTGTTCAGTTGCCTCACGTCTACTTTGGTTGCCTCACACCTATTAGTCATGATTTCAGTCTGAGCTGTATATAGTAAAACCATCTGATAATTGGATGTCCCCTCATTAGACATGACAAATTGAAGCATTTTGAGCACTAAAATCTGTTAACAGCACCTTTTGGATAATGTGTAGGAAGTTGGATTTATTTTTGATAGTACATCATTAGAGGTATTCAATAAATAGAAAACTATTTGAGGGAATTTTGTCATACAGTAAAATTACATTTGCTTTTTATCATCTCTCTTTCCACCTACTCTGTTCTAATAGTTGCTTTCCCTGTGTGTCATATCTGTTAAGTTTAACTACCTGAATCACAGGTGCTGTTAATCTGTTTCTTGTTTTAGAAAGTAATAAAAGAAATGAAAGTAATTGACTTTTATACAGATGCCAAAGAACTTTGTTGTTTGGTTTGGTTTTTAAGTATATCATGATTTGGAATAAAAAGTTTATGAAAAAAGTAGCAGTTTGCTTCCCTCTTGATTGATTGTCTAGTCCACTCAGTGATTTCACCCATTCATAGTCCTTCTTCTGCCAAAAACAGTTATTTGCTATCATTGACTAGTGCTTACTCTGCCTGGATGCCTTGTTCTTTTCTAACTTTGTATTGTGAAATTTTTCAAACATACAGCCAAGTTGAAAGGCTGTTACAGTGATCACTGATTACCTACCTATTTACTCTTATCATGTATCCACCCATCAGTCTCTTAAATTTTTTGACACATTTCAAGGTAAACTGCAAATATCAGCATACTTCCCCCTAAATATTCCACCATGTATTTCATTGAGTTAAATATCTGTGTGTAGTTTTTCTTTGAATTAAAACTTACATAAAATGAAATGCACAGATTTTAAGTATATATTCACAGAGTTTTAACAAATGCATAGATCTGTATTTTCCAAATCCATATCAAATATAGACTATTACTACCATCACATGAAGTTCCCTGTTTCCCAGCCCAGTTAATTCTGACCTCGTCACTCCACACCCCTCCCTCCACCCTGCCGGTGGCAACCACTGTTCTGGCCAGGTGCTGTAATATATCATTTATTCTTCACAGTGCTGTAAGGACTTTTATTTTTTACTTTTTGGGTAACAGGTACAGAAAGGATCTTTAATTTGCACAAGGACACACCTAGTATCCAGAACCTTTGAATCATAAACTAGTAAATCCTAATGCCTAAAGGAATTTCTGATAAAAGTAGAAAAGATGACAGGTAAAATTCAACATCAATGAAGGCCCTTTTTCAGGAAGGTGTCCTTAGGGTGATGTTTGAGTTTTTACTTTTTCAGTAATCCAGAAAGGCCTTACCTATAGATGATCTGATTTGCTTGATAGGAAGACAAAGCATATTCTTGGTTAAGAGTTACAGATTTATCAGGTATGGAGCACCGTGTACTACAGGGGCAGCCATGGGCCTCTGCCTAGAGAGGGAAGACAGCGCAGTTTAGCATTATGGAATGTCAGCTATGGTGTTCACCGCTAATGCTTCACTTTTATTTGGCTTGAAGATTACATGGTGAAGAAAAGGGTATAACAAACTTATAAGATTTTCTTATTTAAATGTTTTTAAAATTTGTTCTTAGGGATCAAATATTCCAAAGTATGGCCATGCAAGTTACCATAAGAATTATTGTACCAAGGGAATTAGCAAAAAACCCAGTCCAAGATGGCAACCTGACATCTTTTCAGGCAGCTTAAGAGCCTGTTCTTCATGGAAGCATGTCTTCCAAGTGCAGTAGGTCATGCTTATAAATGAGAGGCAAATCTGTTTGCTGTGGTTAATCAAAAAATGACAGTTTCTGAGTTTTAGAAATTTTTATTAAAGGGGAAATAAGATACTCTAGTAATTCTGAGTTGTGGGCAGTTCTATTCAAAAGAACTACCAGTACCCCTTTTGAGCAGTTAAGTGTGCTAAGAGGATAACTAGTCAGATGAGAAGCTGAAAAGCAGCCATGGCTGGTGTGGCTCAGTGGATGGAGCACCAACCTGAGAACCAAAGGGTTGCCAATTGGATTCCCAGTCAGGGCACATGCCTGAGTTTCAGGCCAGGTCCCCAGTAGGGGGCATGGGAGAGGCAACCACATGTTTCTCTCCCTTTCTTTATCCCTTCTCCCTCTAAAAATAAATAAATAATCTTATTTTTTTTTAAAGCTGAAAAGCAATTCAGAAAGTTGTATAGGAAAATTAAATAAGAACCAGAGTCTTTCAATACAAAATAAAAGCGATTCATAATTGAATAATAATCCATTTCTTTTCCTGCTATTTTGGGTTTCTGTCAGATGACTTACTCTTTTCGTAAGTCATTCCCTTCCTCATCCTACTATTTCATGCGTCTGTATTTCTCGGCATAAGTTACAGGCATCTTCTCCCACACTTCATTTTCATATAACTTTTCCTGAACTTTGAACCTGCATTTCTACTAGTAAAACCAACTTAGTTTTTATACCTAATGATCTCTATCACTTAGCAGGTATCTTTAAATGTGGGTTAGTTGTTTTGAATTATAATAATATTCTAATACTAATTGTATCTCTTACCACTGTACTTTCTATTTATATCCTTTCCCTTCCGCCTGCTTACACCCATTCTTTTTCTTAAGTTGTGATTGTAATATGTAGAATGGAGGCAAAATCAAGGGAAGCAATGTGAGATTGTAAAGGCCACGAGTATCAGGAACTTTTAAAAACTGTATTATGTAATGCATGAATATATGCTTTTTATTTAGGAAAAATCTATAGATATCTGGCATATATACACATGTAATTCTATATAATCCGCTTTGGGTTCTATTTCTTTCTCCAAGATTACAACATGCCCCTTATGTGTCATTTGCAGAACAAATGACTTAGTGATAAATATTACTTAATATTCAAGTGATAGAAGTTCTACAATATTACTTCATAAATAAAAGTCATACAAATTAGCAGAAAGGGATAAACTGGGTGTTACGCACTTTCTTTTTATTTGATCATTTATATGGTTGACTGTGTCCTTTGCAAGGTCCTTGATTGTTCTGGTAATAAATTTCATTGTGTCATGGAACTACCTGGTCTTCCTTTTGTGAGAGTATGTTGCAGTGAATTTTGGAATGTATAGTTAACCTTTAGAACTAAAAGAATTTCAGAACTATTTCATCAGTGAGACTACTTGTATTGAAAGCAAGCATTTGTGAACATTTCAAATTTTTATCCTTATAACTGTTCTTTAAATATTATGTTCCTTTTTGTAGGTATTCAAGATAAATCTTAAAATTATTTTCTTTGTAGTTTTTGAAAAGCTCTATTAACCTTAATGTTAGTTGTGAAGCTAAATATAACACTGTCTATAAAATTGTCAAGTTTTGTAATCAAATTATATTGATAACCTTTGTGTTTTCAAAATGAATTTTATTGAGGGAGATATTTTTCCCTCAGATTCATGGCAATTATAAAACTTTCATCCAGGATGTATAAAATTGCATTCAAAACCTTTTTTTTATTGAATTTATTGGGGTGACATTGTTAATAAAATTATGTAGGTTTCAGTGTACAATTTTATAACACATCATCTGTACACTGTGTTGTGTGCTCACCACCCCAGGTCAAGTCTCCTTCCATGACCATTTATCCCTCCTATATCCTCTTCTACCTCCTCTTCCCCTCTGGTAATCATTATACTGTTGTCTGCATCTATGAGGGTGTTTTCTTTTGTTTTTTGCTTAATCCTTTTAGGTTTTTTCACCCAGCCCTACAACTTGCCTCCCCTCTGACAGCTGTCAATCTGTTCTCCACCTATGAGTCTGTTTCTATTATGTTTGTTAGTTTATTTTGTCTGTCAGATTCCACATATGAGTGAAATCATATAGTACTCATTTTTTTTCTGACTGGCTTATTTCACTTAGCATAATGCTCTCTAGGGCCATCCATACTGTTGCAGCACGTAAGATTTCCTTCTTTTTTATGACTGAGTGTATTTCATTGTGTAAACATACCACAGCCTTTTATCCACTCATCTGCTGATGACACTTGGGCTGCTTCCAAATCGTGGTGATTGTAAATAACAGAGCATTGAACATGGGGTGCATCTATTCTATTAAATTAGTGTTTCAGGTTTCTTTAGATGTATTCCCGGATCAAAATCTTTTTTATTAGAAGAAAAATAATAAAAAGGAGTAAAAATACAAAACCATGTTCAAGTTGAACTGGTGATCTGAAACTTTAAATAGTGACAATATTCAGAAATATATTGACTCTCTAATTAGTAAACTTTGACTTTGAGCCACATTTTAGAAAGCGTAAGACTTTAAAGTTAGAATTATATAAAATACAATTTCATCAAAACTAAATGTCCAATGAAAATGATAGACTAACATGTTGTAAGTTTTGCCAATACTTACTGAATTGGAAATAAACTGTGGGTCTTTAAAACTTAAAGTGGGAATTTCTGACAGGAGCGACAAGTGACAGCAGAAGTCTAGCAGTTAACTCTTTGTCAGAAACACTACCAAAGTTGTTTGAAATCAGTGTAATTTATTTTGGAAAGCACTGGTATCTAAGGAAATCCCTCTAAATCTTAATATATTGTAAAGTTGGTGAAAATTGTTAATTTTAAAAGTTCACTGAGTAGCCACTCTTAAAACTTTTTCAGTGATCAGAGCTAAGCATGACCACTGTATCATATCAAAGTTCATTTATTGTTCCTTTGAAAAGTTCTAGGTAGGACATGTGAACTCAGGAATAATATATTTTTCTAATAGAAAAGCAATTATCACTTGGCAAATATTTTCAAAAACTGAGTAGGAAAGTTGACATATGTCTGATTTTCTGGCATGCATAAGAAATGAAATTTGAAACTATAGGGAAACATGGTATTTCCATATGTTAAACTTACCTATGGGTTGCAAAAGACTGTATTATTATAGAGGTTAGGCTTAAATGTAATTGCTTTAAGTACTATATGTTCCTGGCATTAAACGATAGACTATTAATAATGAATATAGTCTGAATATAATAAAATAAGATATATTGTTACATCTCATTTCTCATAAACTTTTAATCATTACTTTCTAAGGGAGAAATTTAAAACATTTAAGAAAAATGTTTGATAACAGATATGTTTGCTTTTTAAAATCCTGTACCAGTGAGTAAATAGGTTAAACTTGGCTGAAGAGAACTGAGGAAGTTTATTTCTTCATTTACACCAAAGATTGAATGTAAAGCATTAAGTTTATCATCATTTTGGGAATAAGATTTCAGAGAATTTCTGTAACTAAGTAAAAGTGAATGGGTGAAAGAAAAAAATTTCAACTTAGAGCAGTTTTTAAAAAAGGAAACCTTTTACTGTCCTTAGTAGGTATGGTATTGTAAATATTTTCTTCCAAAAAGAAGAAATTTTTAATTTGATGAAATCCAGTGTATCAATTTTATCATTTTATATGGTTTATACTATTTAAGTTCAGTGAAATCTTTGCTTAAAAATTTCACAAAAAAATTTTTAACAGTATTTTATTTTTTTGTTTTAAATTTTATTTTTCAATTACAGTTTACATTGACTATTATTTTATATTAGTTTTAGGTGTACAGCATAGTGGTTAGACAATCACATACTTTATGAAGTGTTCCCCCTGATATTTCCAGTATACATAGTTATTACCATATTATTTGTAGAAGGCTTTATTTATTTATTTAATTTTTGGGAGAGCTGGGAAGGGAGGTAGAGAGGGAGAGAAGTATCAATACGTGGTTGTCTCTCGCACGCCCCCTACTGGGGACCTGGCCCTCAACCCAGGCATGTTTTCTGACTAAGAATCTAGTCAGTAACCCTTTGGTTTGCAGGCACCCAATCCACTGAACCACACCATCCACGGCTTTTTTAAATGAACACAGTAAATGTTTACATTTGACAAAACTAGGTGTGAGTAAAAGGGTGTTTTCTCTGTACTCTATTTTGTTTGAATGTATTTTGATTTGTAGGTGGTCATCAGTAACCTTTATAGCCTTGAAAGCCTTCAGTGATACTGGTTAGTAATGTTGTATTGTATCTGCAAGCTTTGAGGTAAAGGGGAAGAAGAAGATTAAAGGGTTCGGGGCGATAGAGAAAGGCGAAAGACCAGAGATAGGGATGAACAGAGAACTGGGAGCAGTGGGTGCATGCGATGGAGTCACAAGCTCAATACCCTGTGTGACAACACTGGTTGAAGAAGTGCCTGCTACACTACCACGTACCCTGCGTTTTCCGTGAGAAGATAAGAGAGCTTTCTGTCATGGAGGTGGGAGTCTAAAAACAAAATTTAAAATGTTTTTAAAAGTATACAGTTAAAACGGGTTCCTTGTTTAAAAATCAAGTTAAATAAAGCAAAAAGAAAAGTCGCGATCAAAATCCCACCATCCATTGTTGATATTGTAGTGGATGTCCTAGGCTTTATGCCAGCACATCTGTATATACTATTCTCTTTTTTAACAATGAGATCACACTATAGGAATCACAGTGTTTGTAATCTTTTTCTAAAATTTACTTATTGTTGTTCAGTTACAATTGTCCCACTTCCCCCCCATTTCTATCCCCCCACCCACAGCCAATCCCCACCCTATTGTCCATGCCCATGAGTCCTCTATGTGACCTTTCTTCACTCACCAATATGTACTGAAGAACAGTATTTTAATGGCTATGTCGTTTTCCATTCTGTAGATATATCACAAGATTTACTTAACCAATCTATTGTGAAATATTTTCATTACTTCCAATTTTTCACTAGACATCTTTGTAAACATCTGCTGTGGAGTCATTACAACATACATTTTTTAAAAGATCTTGTTTATCTTTAGAGAGAGGGGAAGGAGGGAGACAGAGAAGGAAACATGATGTGCGAGAGACACAGTGATCAGCTGCCACTCTCAAACCCCCAACTGGGGACCTGGCCTGCAACCCAGGTACATGCCCTGACTAGGAAATGAACCAACGACCTTTCTGTCCACAGGCCAGCACTCAATCCACTGAGACACACTAGCCAGGGCACAACATACATTTTTAAGTACTTCCCCGGGATAAGTTCATAGATGCTGAGTGAAAATGTATGCATATTTTTGAAGTTACAAGCTCTCCATAGTTCCTCTCAAGAACTTCACATTTCCTAGCATTGTAAGAGTAATGAGAAAGGACAGATTTAAAAGCATATGTGTGACAGTCACTGAAGTTACCAATTATCCAACATAGCTATGGATAGATTTTATCTGGAGGACTATATGGAAAATTTCAATACTTGAATCATTACAAAAGAAGTTCATTACAAAATAGGTTTTCAAGTAGTCTAGTTCTAGTTAAGGACCGGTGGTTTCCTAAGTTTCCTTTTTTATTTTACCTTAAATAATTTTTTTATTTTTCAATTAAAGTTGACATACAATATTACATTAGTTTCAGGTGTACAACCCAGTGATTAGACATTGTATAACTTACTAAGTTATCACGCTGATAGGTCTGGTATCCATCTGATACCAGATATCAGGGGTGTCAAACTCATTTTCACCGGGGGCCATATCAGCCTCACAGTTGCTTCAAAGGGCCAAAATAATTTTAGGACTGTATAAATGTAACAACTCCTTAACTGTTAAGGAGTCGAAATTACATTTGGCCCTTGGAAGGCAATTACAAGGCTCATGTGGCCCTGGTGAAAATGAGTTTGACACCCCTGCCATACATTGTTACTACAATATTATTGACTGTATTCCCTATTCTGTACATTACATCCCCATGACTGTTCTGTAAATACCAATTTCTATTTCTTAATCCCTTCACCTTTTCCACCCAATCCCCTAAACCTCCCTTCCATTTTAAAGAATACCCTTTAACTTTTCTTGTAATAGTGGTTTGGTGGTGATGAACTCTTTCAGCTTTTTCTTATCTAGGAAACTCTTTATCTGTCCTTTGATTTTAAATGATAGCTTTGCTGGGTAATCTTGGTTATAGGTCTGTGCTTTTCATCAATTTGAATATTTCTTGCCACTCCCTTCTGGCCTGCAAAGTTCCTGTGGAGAAATCAGCTAACAATCTTATGGGATCTCCCTTGTAGGTAATTTCTTTTTTCTTGGTAGGTAACTTCTTTTCTCTTGACTGCTTTTAAGATTCTCTCTTTGTCTTCAACCTTTTATATTTTATTTATGATGTGCCTTGGTGTGGGCCTCTTTGGGTTCATCTTGTTTGAGACTCTGCACTTCCTGGACTTGTATGTGTATTGCCTTCACCAGGTTAGGGAAGTTTTCTGTGATTATTTTTCACATAGGTGTTCAATTCCTTGCTCGCTCTCCACCTTTTGGTAACCCCATGATGTGAATGGTGGTATGCCTGAAGTTGTCGCAGGGGGTTGTTATAGTATCTTCTTTGGGGGTGGGGAGGGGCAGATTCTTCTTCAGTTTTGCTGTTCTGATGGGGTGTGTTCTGCTTCCTTATCTTCCACATTGCTGATTTGATACTCTGCTTCATCTGCGCCACTGTTGATTCCCTGTAATGTATTCATTTCAGTTAGTGTAGCCTTCATTTTTGACTAGAGCTTTTTTATGGTTTCTAGTTGTTTTTAGTTTTCCTATCTCTCTATTTCACCAAGTTCATCTCCTCTTCCCCTAAGTTCACTGAGCACTCTTATAACCAGTGTTTCGAACTCTGCATCTGATAGATGATGTGGCTTCATTCAGTATAGTCCTTTTTTTGTAGTTTGTTCTTTCATTTGGGACACATTTGTCTCCTCACTTTGGCTGCCTCCCTGTGTTTGTTTCTATGTATTAGGTAGAGCTGCTACATCTCCTGGGCTTGGTAGAAGGACCTTATGTAGTGGGTGTCCTGTAGGGCCAGTGTCACAGCCTCCCCAGTCACCCAAGCTGGGCACTCCAGGTGTGCCCCCTTTGTGGGCTATATACACCCTTCTGTTGTAGTTGAGCCTTGATTGCTGTTGGCATGTCAGTGGGAGCAGTTTACCCCAGGCAGATCAGCTGCAAGGACTGGCTGTGACGGCCATGGAGGATCAGCTGTGCAGGGGCCTACCCCATGGTGCAGGACTTCAGCAGGACTCAGGTGCCCACTGAGTCTGCCCCTTGAGTATGTCACTTGTGGAGATGGTTCTGGGGAGTCACAGGAGATGCAGACCAAGGCCAGTGGCTACCTGTGTTCTGCCCAGGGCCACTCAACATGAGCTATAAAGCAATTTGCAGATAGCTGCTGCTTGCGCTGGGCTTGGAGGTACCCAGGAGAGGTCAAGCTACTTAAGCCAAGTTGCTGTCACTGGGGCCACTTAGCAAGAGGTATGGGGCCTGCTGAGGCCAGATGCTGCTTGAGAGATTTTAGGAAAATCTGACGCATGAGCCAAGACAGGCAGTTAGTATGGAAAAGCTACTGGAAACAGTTTGTGTGGGTTCACAAATTGGGTGGAGTGGGGTTTCTGAATCACCAGGGCAGGGCAAACTAATAGATTCATATGGTGCCTACCTGTCCACTCTCTAGGGGAAAGACTCAGAAAAGGAACAGTGGCCTCTACCTGCACTTTTGAGAGAAGGCTACCCCTTTGCTGTCATCATGATGCCAAACACTCAGTTTCTCCCTGTATGTCCCTGGTGCCTTTCGAGCTCCTGCTGCAGCACTGGGGCTCAGAGTGAGTCCAAATTCATGCGCTAGCCCTTTAAGAGGAACACCTGAGGCTCCAGCAACCCTCCTGGCTCAGCCACAATTCCTGCTGAGTTTTGTAGCAAGATGTTATGGGGACTTCTTCTCCTGGCACTAGAAGCCTGGGCTGGGGGCCTGGTTTTGGGATGGGAACCCTTACTACTCAGGGGGTAGCTCTGCAGCCAAGGAATTCCTCCTGATTTTAAACCACCACAGGTGGGTGTGGGACCAGTGCACTCCTGTTCCTGTACCAGTCTCGATGTGGTTTCTTTATAACCTTAGTTATAGGACTTCTTTCTGTTCAGCTAGATTACAGTCAGTTCTGAATGGTGGTTCTATAGTTTAGTTGTAATTTTGATGTGGTTGTGGAAGAAATCAAACACCATATTTACCTACACCAACATCTTGACCAGAACTTCCTAAGTTTCCTCTTTTTTACCTAAGATATTTTCCTTTGTAAAGAGTACCTGGAAACTTAGTAATATCAATGAACTTTATTCTTTTTTAAAAAAAAATTAAGACTGTATGATTCCCCTTCCTTTAGTACTATGGGAAGAAATACTCTTGGAATAAAAATGCATAATATATATGACCAAATAAACCTAAGCTGTCCTAGGCAGTTAAAATCTCCATTTACATTTATCACCAAGAAAGTCCATTTATCAGCTTTGTGTTAGAAAAGTTTCCATCAAAAGGGAAGGAAAAGAATCCTCTAGAACTAGATCTGTGAGAAAGGTATCATGGAAAGATTGAGAGTAGAAGGGATTATATGAGAGTCACTGTGGGAATGTTTATAGGGAAAGAGACATATCATAGACCATGTGTATTATCCTCAAATAATTTTCTTCTGGTTAAAACTTGTAAAATACAGATCTGAAAACTAGGAGCTGCCAAAATGGCACAGCAGTGAGTGTAGGGACCAAAGTAAATTTTTGTTTTGTTTGGTGTTCACATAAAATAACTTGATGTAGTAGTGAATGTATTACTAAATAGTAAACTCTGCCTTACAAGGCAAGGATCCTGTCTTAATTCTTTTTTCTCCAACTCTTAAAACACATGTTTAATAATAGGCAATCAATAAATGTTGTACCAAATAACTTTTTTCATTAATTCTTCTGAACAGACTGGATTATGGACAGAACTTGGAAAAATTGAGAATAATTACTTAAAGCCACTCCATACAGGACTTAATATGTCAAAAGCACATTATGAAGCAGAAATTAAAAATAGCCAAGAAAATAGCCAAGGTTGGTAATGTGCAATTTCATTTTTGCTTAGATCTAAAAATCAGTCAAATTTTAAAACTATTTATATTCAGAATAAAGGACTTTTGTATTTGTCTAACAGCAAACAAGGAGCTATGACTAGTCATTTTATTTATAAGAAATTATTCTTAGCAGGTCTGTAAGCTATTTAACACTGAAATTGTAGTAACAAAGATTTAAACCAGTTGAAACATATTTTGGTTTAAAAATCTCAAGTCCTAATTAGGAATCTAACTATTATAGGTATTTCTGTTTGGATATCATTGTGCTTCTGTGGTATTGTTTGGTCCACCCTCAAATCTGTACAAATTGTGAAAAAGAATCTTAGGTCCAGAATTACTTTTTAAAGTCCGTAGTTTTACAATAATTTTGTGATCTTTTCCATATAGCTATGGTAATATTTCTATAGGCATTCCTAGAAACTCTTTTTTAGTGTAATGTATATAATTCTGATTACATACTGAAGAAAAAAGTTTATAAATTTTCATTCATCCTGTACATGCCAAAATGATGCTAGCTACTTAAACATTAATTCACATATTACAGAATTTTGATATTTTTATTTGCTAATAGCTTGATTTAAGCATACCCTGAGCTATTAAACACTAAGACAAGTTTACACAAATAATGACATTTTTTTAAGGGAATGATGAAAGTCGCTTTTAAATTTATTTTTGAAATCTGAGAGTTGTTTTAATGGTTAAGCATGACATGTGACTTTTTTTCTTCTCTCTCAGAATTCCAGCATTCTAGAGACTTTTGTTCTGTAACTGTAGGTGGAGAAGAGATCCCTAATATGCCTCCTGAAATGCAGCTTAAGGTAGATCTGAAATTTTCCTAAGCTACACACACCTGAAGTATTTTATTTTATTTTTTTTGCTTGTTTTGTTTTGAAATGCAGGCTTAGTAACACTAATTTTCTTGGCTTTGCAGGTCCTACATTCAGCACTTTACACATTTGATTTGATTGAAAGTGTTCTGGCTCGAGTAGAAGAACTCATTGAAATAAAAACAAAGTCTACCTCTGGTGAAAATACTGGGATAAAGTGAAAGCTCCATTTCCTAAATAAAAGTCAGTAAAATGCTATATTTTCCAATATGATTAATACACCTTTACAAAAAATTTTCTGTAAAACACTGATATAAAAATAAATGTAGCTTTTCTTATCTGTTTCTGTAATGACACATTATGTATGACTAGTATTCTTTGGTTTTAAAAAGATAATCTGATAAATAATGCCCATATATAATAAATACTACTGTTAAAATTCAATACAAATTAATACTTTTATATTACAATTTCAGAAAATGTACTTGAATTGCCTTTATTCATTCATATAGTTTAACGAGTTTATTAAAATACTGATACATTTCTTGTTCCAGTTAGAGCTTGTTCCAGCTGTGTTATAGTTAGAACTCCTAGTGTTAAATTGGGTATCACACCTTTTTTCCCCTAAACATTGTTAAAGGAATTATTCAACAAAACTTCTGGAAATAAAATCACTTTTAATTGTATGTATTTTATTATTTTAAATTTTAAAAAGCTTTTAACTATATATTCGAACATTATAATTCAACAAGTCTAATGATTTTAATAATCTTCCAAAAGAACTTTTATAATTGATACTCTAATTTGGGTTAAATGAATCAGTGAGATTTATCTTTTGAAGAGTTTTCCAAACAGGACTGTGCTCAATGATGTAAGCTTTAGTTGCTGTCATTCTGTAGCAGATGCTATCTATGTGTGGTTTGGAAGTAATCTGGAAAAAGATAAAAACATGCAACGTTATTTATAGAAATAAGGTCTTTTTACAGGGTCATATAAAAAATCCGAACATTTGCCCTGGCCAGGTGGCTCCTTTGGTTGGAGCATCATCCATTATACCAAAAGGTTGTGGGTCTGAGTCCCAGTCAGGGCACATAACTATGTTTTCAGGTTCAAGCCCCAGTCAGCACACATACACAAGGCAACCAATGTTTCCCCCTCTCCTTCCCCCTTCCTCTCTCTAAAATGAATAAAAACATATCCTTGGGCAAGGATTTAAAAAAACAGCTAACTTTCAATTATAAGAATTTCAAACATGAAAGCCAAAAAGTAGAATTCTGTAAGAGCTGCTTTAATGGGGACCTAGTCCAAATTTGAGTAAGGAACATGTAATGGCCTAGGGGAGTCAGGGGCACAGGAAGACAAGCATGAAAAGAAAGTGGGCAGCTGGTGGGGTGCCTTCCATAACATTGTATGTTTGCACTCTTGACAGCTGATGACTACAACCTGACCGATATTTATACTTTAGAATTTGAAGTAAGATTTAAGTAACCAATAGGGCCACTATAGTGTATGTATGGCCAAATGCTCTTTTAGCCAAAATGAGTCTTTCTGGTAGTGGCTAATAAATTGAGAAGACTTGAGAGGTTGAGTTCAGGCTTGGGAAGGAGTTACAGTACATGCTGAAATAGCAGCTTCTCTCAGGGGAACTGAAGCAGAATATTTGTCAGCCCTGCTCAAGAAGGTGTACATTTTGTAGTGTGTGAGTGTGTGTGTATGTATGTGTCATTTTCCATAGGTGACTCACCTTACCTATAGTGCACATAAGATTAACAGCATTTACTGTGTTGTGTACTGGAAGTATCCGTAATTTACTACCCAGGAATCTGAAAAAACAATTCATAAGTTAACAGATCATATGACTGACTTACATCTTCTGTCTTAAGTGAATAGCGTCAAACCTCTTATTGCTTGTTTTTAATTCATTCATGCCCTGCCTTATTTCACAGAGGAACTGATACAGTTTTGTAGTCAGAACTTAAATGAATAAAAGTGTTCACTTTTGGTTTAGTCTTGCAGGAGAAAGAATCCCAGAAATCAGCATGAACTTTGAAATTGTCACTCTGATTCACAGAATAGCCATTTGGCCTACACTTTATTAATATGACAGGTTAACATTATAAAGGTTATCTTTTGGGAAAATATAACTCATCTGCCTAAAAAGAATTAAGAACTGAAGTTCTTATACAATATAATTTAAGAAAAATAAATCCTAGTGCTCTTCCCTACCTCTGCTGAATCCCGAACATCAGTTTCCATTCCTCAAGCCCATGGAAGGCTGCAGATAGAATCAAAAAACTATTTTGGTGAATGTTAATAAACTTCTCAATTTTGGCTAGAAATATTTCTTCAGCTGTCATAAAGCATTCTTTTGTATCCATCAATAAAAAGGCAACTCCTAGAAAGATTAATGTAATATAAAACATCACTTCATCATAAAAATCAAATTTTTTGTAAGCTCACTAAAATCAATAAAAGTAGATGTAAATATAGCATAGCTTTAGGTGTCCAGGCCCTAAACCTATCAGGAAATTAACAAAATTCTTACACAACAAAATAATTTAGGTAGTTCTTTGAAGTGCTCTGTATAAAAGGATGATTTATTCTAAATATTTAAGGGAGAAAATACTTTGTTGGTCAGTAACCATTTTCTTTTTCAGACTAAGGCACAATGAAGGTAAACGCCTAATTTTACGTAAAAGCTAACTTTCCATGTTATGATTTTTAAAAGCTGGAAATCAACTAAACAAAGGTAGTCTTAAGCAAGCCTTTATTTTTTGAAAAAAACCTTTGTACTAGAACACAAACTATTATATAAATTAATACACTCAGTAAGCAGATACCTAGAATCTCTGAAATAGTATCAGGCCTATACAGAATTGTCCAGAAGGGAAATCTGATCTAATTAGCTCTTTAAAAGATAATAAAGTTAGTTCTTTAAAAGATATAATCTAGCTCTGGCTGGCGTAGCTCAGTCCATTGAGTGCTGGCCTGCAAAGCAAAGGTTGCTGGTTCGATTCCCAGGGCACTTGCCTGGGTTGCAGGCCAAGGATCCCAGTGTGGGGTGCGCACGAGAGGCAACCATACACTGATGTTTCTCTCCTCTTTCTCCCTCCCTTCCCCTCACTCTAAAAAGTAAATAAATAAAATATTTAAAAAAAAAAGATATAATCTAAGGAAATTGACTGTGGTTATATGCTAACTAAGGAACTTGGGCAATTTCTATAACCTCTCTGAACCTAAGTCACCTCATCTGTAAGATAGGAATAGTAATTCTTAAATAGGTTTGCTGAAAGGATTAAAGATTAGATAATGTATATGAAGTGGTGAAGGGACGTAGTGGAGAAGTAAAATATTTTAAATATATATAAATATATATACAAATATATATAAATATATAAATTTTTTATATATATAATATATATAAAAATATTTTACTTCTCCCTAGAGGGCTCCATTCAACCAGGGATGATGAGTTTGAGGTTGGAGTGACTACTTTCAACCTGTAGGTTTGTTTCTAGGAGCTTTTGAAAGTGCCTGTCTTCCAAAACCTCTGCTAGCGTCAGTCCCCCAATGAAATCCTTCATCTCCACCTCTTATCACTTGTATAGTTTCCCAGGCACAAGTAGAACTGCCCCCTTCTCATATTGTATAAAAGGATGTAATTCCTAATCTAATTCCTTCCCATACTTTGTCCATGTCTTATAGTTAATTGTATGGTATTAAAATTTAAGGAAATTTGTATGTCCCTATTTGGTTCTTTGGTTAGTCTGTTTCTTTATATTCAGCAAACTCTTGTACAAAATAATAAAAAGCACTCTCCCACATTGTTTTGTATATGGATTTTGACGAATATTGTGTTGTCAGCTTCTTTGTTAATATAGGTAATACTTTAATACAAGTGTTAATTATCAGGGAGGTGGCTTTGTTCTATTTTCATATTAGTTCCCAAGCAATAACCAAGTTTTACACATGTAACTGTTTCTCCAAAAAGACAGTACGTTAAGCTTACTACTTGGTTAATAAATTACCAAATTATTAGAATTTATACCCACATATTTCATAAGAAACTTAAATCAAGGCAGTTAGCAAATATACTGTACCAGTACAAGAAAATATAATTGATCCACTTTCCACTGCATTTGAATACCGAACCTTGTGGCTTCGATTTTCTAGGGCAGTTGCAACTTCACAACTCTTAAAAAAATTTCAGAAATACAATCTTAAGACATGCTTAGAATGTTTTTTATTTAATATATTAAAATAAGTTTAAGAACTTATAACTACACCTCTTAAAGATTTGATCATCAAGAGACACTAAATGTTCTCTCTATGGAGGAAAAAAAATAATTTAGTTCTGCCCAGACACATTCATTGCAGTTTTGGAAATGAGCTGTGTACTATAGTTATGTTACTTAAGGACAGAAATCAAGGACATAATGAAGAATTAAATTATAAAAAATAGAGCAAATGCAAACTTTAAAAAAAACCCCACCAACTTGGAGATGGATTCTGACATGCGTTAATGTATAAACAGGAATGTGGGTGATGGTGTGTTTTTCAGATGGTTGACAGAACCGTGAAATGCCAGACATAGAATGCCACAAAGAGACAACCAATTCTCAAATTCATGTTTACTTTACAGTTACTTTTAGTATACTTTTAATATGTCTTAAGCCTTAGGTGAGTCAGAAAATATGTATGAAAACAGCAACCAAACTTTCAAGCACTAACCATTTCAAAATTCATTTCTGATTCTATCAAGTAATTAGATCATAATACCCAAGATACTAAAATATAAGTGGTTAATAGTGTTTCCTGATTGGTCGAAACTCAAGCTTGTTTTTCTCCAAGTACATAAAAAATCCCGTAAGTATATTTTTTCCTAGATCATGTATATTTTAAGCACACCAGCTGGAATTAGGTATAAAATATATGTATGCTTCCTTTCTTTCCTAAAAGGAGTATTTTGTGACATTCAAACAGATCCTGACCTAGAGTTCAACTATGACACTTCCATGAGTTTCTTCTGCTGTTTTAAAATTATACATGCTTCCAGCGATAGCAGACAAAGTAATTTAGGCCAACCCTCCTGCTGAAGGCAACTGGAAACCTGGACCGTTTTAAAAATCTGCTTGAATGCATTAGAGAGCTAGCAGGAAAAAATTATAGGACCAAGATCTATGCAGAAATTTAAAGATATGAGACCGACATTTAGGCCATTTTTTCCCTGAGGGCATTTATCTGCCAATTCAGGAAAAGATAGATGAGAGGCTGAACACAGCCTTTCACGAAAGTAGAACAGCTCTCACAGGGACTGCAGCCTAGCTTCGAATCATTTCAGTCCCTGAAATTGTATTAAGTTGATACTGTATCACTAGTGCTCCCAAGCACACCTTGCAGAAGCACGCTCTAGAGCAAGCTTTCTCCATCAGGTCTCCTCATTTGAACTACAGACACAATGATTTGGGTGACTATTTTCTCAGTTTTCCTATACTGGTACCATTCTAGATGCATAGGAAATAAGTTCATTTTTACACACAGTAGACACCTTAGGGCTTGGGTTGCTAGACTAACAAATAAAAGCACAGAACACCCAGTTAAATTTGAATTTCAGATAACATAATTTTTAGCATAAGTATGTCCCATGCAATAGTTGGGAGGTACTTACACTAAACTCATTGTTTATCAGAAACTCAAAGTTAACTACTGAGTGTCCTATATTTTACCTGGCAACCTCGGGGCATTAGAGGTGTACTTCTGTTGCAGGATCAAGACTTCTCTAGAGGAACAGAACACTATTTTAGGCCTCAGATCATTTCTAGAAACAATTTTGCAAATATAAATTCCAACACAATGAAAAGCAATCAGACATATCAAGAGACAAGATTACATGAAAGAGAACCATCAGGAACATCAGGAAGTATAAACAGACATGGAATACATATAGTGAAGTCATCAGATATATATCTTAAAATAGCTATTTACTGTGTTCACAAGATAAAAGACAAGGTTGAGAATTTTGACAAAGAACCAGAAACTATATATAAAGGTGTGCTGTGACAGATGTGAAAAGGTCAGGAAAGCTTCATAACATTTGAGTCAGATCTTTGCAGTGGAAAGCAGGGCCCTGACCGGGTGGCTCAGTGGGCTGGGTGGTGTCAGGCATGCAAGAGGCAACCGATCCATGTTTCTGTCACACATCAATGTTTTTCTCCCTCTCTCCCTCCCTTCCCCTCTCTAAAAATAAATAAAAATCTTAAAATGTTTTTTAAAAAGTGGAAAGCACTTTATTAAGCAGACAAATGAAGGAAGAAGACAAATAGGAGAACAGCCTGGACGGACAGAAAGAGTAACAGACAAAGGCATTCAGAGCTGAAAGTATGATTCTTATGTGGTAAGTATGTAAGGTGTATATGTGAGGTGTTCATGAGGTGTATATTTAATTTGGGGACACTGTCAGAGTAACTGCCTGCAGACTGGGAGGACTCATGTATGCCATACTAATGAATTTTAATACTATCCTATTGGGAGGGCCAACTAAAAGAATTATAGAGCCAACTAAAAGAACATAATAAAACAAAATAATGAAGATAAAACTGGCCCTGGCTGGTGTAGCTCAGTGGTTTGAGCGTGGGCCTGCAAATGAAAGGGTGGCTAGTTGAATTCCCAGTCCAGGGCACATGCCTGGGTTGCAGGCCAGGTCCCCAGTAGGGGACACGTGAGGCAACCACACTAGATTTACCAAAATACAGTGGTGGGCCAAAAAGTAGGTTTACAGTTGTTTAGAAAAAGACATACAGGTTATGATTATTACAATAGCTTTATTAACTCAAAAGAATGTCACAATGGCACAGTAAACCTACTTTTGCCCACCCCTGTATGTTTCATGGAATATTAGCCCCATAAGACATTGAAAGATGTTCCTCATTCAAATAAGATTAGAAAACAATGAGTACTATTTTGCCTCCTTTGGGGAAAATTAAAGGCTCTGAAGAGTAGTGTAGTAAAAAATTTGTAAAACTTTTTATACCATCATTCCAAATAAAATTTATTACAATACTTCTTTCTAAAATGTAACACCTATTAATATTGTTTAGACTAGTGTTCTGCCTAGCAAATCTATTCAAAGAAAGGAAATAACAAGTAAAAAGGGTGCTTAATAACTGATACAGAGTTTATTGGAAAATTAAAAGTGCCAATAAGAAATTTTTACCACAGAAACGGCAGTTTCAACTTAATAAATTTAATCACCTCTGTGAAATGGGTAAATTTTTGAAAAATATAATTTATGAAAATAGACTCACAACACAGTACAAAACCTAATAGAGCAAAACCCCTAAAAACCACTATTTTCTACATTTCTTAAAATATTAGCAGCACAGAAAATTTACAGGAAAACTTTTAATACTTTAAAGAAGAAATAATTTTCATACTACATAAACTGCCTAGATATAAACAAAAGGCATTTAAAAAAGAAAAAGAAACTCCCCACCACTTACAAAAATAGCATAAAAAGAGAAAACCACAGCCCAATCTTTAATAAATGACTCAAAGGTAAAATCTCAGCAAACCAAATTCTAAGAATATAAAAGAAAAGTCAACAATGACCAACGAGTTGAATGAAAAATGCAAAGATCAGTCACTTGGGTTCTTCTCAATGGATAAAACACAGTGCATTTGAAAAACTGTACACTTATTTCTGATGAAGAGAAAAAAATGCCATAAATTAGGCTTAGATGACTATTAACATAATATTATTTTATAGCAACAGGTAACATCATAAATAATAAAACATTGAAGGTATTCCCATTAAAATGAGAAACACTGTTCTGTATTCTCTGTATACAGCAAAAGCCAATGAAATGAAAATAAGAGATATGGCTGTCAGAAATTCTCATCAATTACAAATTATAATTACCTACCTTGAAAATTCAATAGAATCAACCAATAATATACTATGAAAATTCAGTGAAGTAACAAAATATAAAATAACTTATCCCAAATTGAAAAGTTTCTTTATATGCATAGGTTGAAGACATGGGGAAAATGATATTTCACAATAGCAACAAAACATCAACTATCTAAGTACTTAAAAAAATATATGAAAAGTACTTCTGGTCAAGATGGAGGCATAGGTAAATACACTTTGCCTCCTCACACAACCAAAAGAGGGACTAACAAATTTAAAAACAAAAAATAACCAGAACTTCCAGAAAAAATCAAACTGTATTAAAGTCTGACAACCAATCACTTAAAGAAGAAATATTCATCCAGACCGGTAGGAGGAGTGGAGATGGGCAGCCCAGATGGAGAGGATTCCCCACAAGGTGAGAGCTGGAGAGCCCGGGTGGGCCAGCCATTGGCTGGCAGAGCTGGTGGGCCCACATTTGCGTGCGGATAAACCAGGAAGAACAACTGGGGAGCAAGACAAACCACACAACCCAGGGTTCCAGTGCAGGGAAATAAAGCCTCAAACCTCTTACTGAAAAAACCTGTGGGAGTTGAGGCAGCAGGAGAAACTCCCAGCCTCACAGGAGGGTTCATTGGAAAGACCCACAGGGCCCTAGAGGTACACAAACTGTACCGCCCCCCTACATAATCAGCAGCAGGAGGGCCCAATTTGCTTGTGGGTAGCAGGGGAAGTGACTGAAAGATGGAGGAGAGCGGAGCAAGTGGAATTGCTCCCTCTCGGACCCCCGCCCCACTAACAGCGCCACAATGCAGGGGTTGTTTACCTAAGGCTCCACCCCTTACTACATAACAGGCACGCCAAGACAAAAAATATATATATGAACAGATCAAATGAAAGAACAGATCAAAGCTCCAGAAAAAATATAAGTGACAAAGAGCCAACCTATCAGATGCACAGTTCAAAACACTGGTAATCAGGATGCTTTCAGAAATGGTTAAGTATGGTCGCAAAATAGAGGAAGAAGTGAAGGCTATGAAAAGTGAAATAAAGGAAAATATACAGGGAACCAACAGTGAAGGGAAGGAAACCGGGACTCAAGTCAATGATTTGGAGCAGAAGGAAGAAATAAACATTCAATCAGAACAGAATGAAGAAACAAGAATTCAAAAAAGTGAAGACAGGCTTAAGAACCTTTGGGACAACTTTAAATGTTCCAACATCCGAATCACAGGGGTGCCAGAAGGAGAAGTAGAAGAGCAATAAACTGAAAATTTACTTGGAAGCATAATGAAGGAGAACTTCCCCAATCTAGCTAAGTCAATAGACTTCCAGGAAGTCCAGGAAACTGAGTCCCAAAGAAGTTGGACCCAAGGAAGCACACACCAAGGCACATCATAATTATATTACCCAAGTTTGAAGAGAAGGAGAGAATCTTAAATGCAGCAAGAGAAAAGGAGACAGTTACCTACGAAGGAATTCCCATCAGACTGTCAGCTGATTTCTCAAAAGAGACCTTGCAGGCAAGAAGGGGCTGGAAAGAAGTATTCCAAGTCATGAAAGGCAAGGACCTACATCCAAGATTGCTCTATCCAGCAAAGCAATCACTTAGAATGCAAAGGCAGATGAAGTGTGTTCCAGATAAGGTCAAGTTAAAGGAGTTCATCATCACCAAACCCTTATTATATGAAATGTTAAAGGGACTTATCTAAGAAAAAGAATAAGATAAAAAAAAAAAAAAACAGTAAAATGACAACAAACTCACTACTATGAACAACCAAACCTAAAAAGACAAAAATGAACTAAGCAAACAACTAGAACAGGAATAGATCACAGAAACAGAAATCACATAGAGGGTTATTGGTGGGGAGGGTGTGGGGGAAGAATGGGTAAAGAGGTACAGGGAATAAAAAGCATAAATGGTAGATACAAAATAGACAGGGGAGGGTAAGAATAGTATGGGAAATGGAGAAGACAAAAAACTTATATGTACAACCCATGGGTATGAATTAAGGTGGAGGAATGATGGTGTGTAGGGGTATACAGGGCAGAGAGGAATAAAAGGGAGAAAAAAAATCTGACAACTGTAATAGTATATTCAATAAAATATATTTTAAAAAATAGGAACAATATGACGAAAAAATAAAGACCTGAAAAATAAATACAGTAATATAGGTAGGGGTGTCAAACTCATTTTCGCCAGGGGCCACATCAGCCTCATGGTTGCCTTCAAAGGGCCGAATGTAATTTCAACTCCTGATAAAGCATGTGTGGTCACAGAATGGGAAAAATAAAATTCTCCCTAATTTAATAAGTTAATTCAATTCAAAGCAAGTGTAATGGAACTTTTATGAACTTTCCACACTATATAAACTGCCAAGATATAAACAGAAGGTATTTAAAAAAGAAAAAGAATGAACAAAGTTCGACAAATTTTTTCAGAAGGCCAGCTTGTAAATATTTTAGGCTTTTCAGGATGCACATGACCTGTCACATTTTTTTTCTTCCTTTCTCCCTACCTGCCTCCCCTTCCCCTTCCATTTCCTGCCCTATTTCCCTCCCTTCCTCCTTTCCTTTCACTTTCCCTCCCTTCCTCTCTCTCTGGCTCTTTCTCTCTCTCTTTTTTTACAAGCCTTTAGAAATGTAAAAACCATCCTTAACTCACTGGCTGGGCAAAAATTTGCTATAGGCCACAGGCCATAGTTTGTTGATTTTCTGGTCTGCAAGAGTAAATGTTTTAAAAAAACATGTAGTATGAAAAGAACATACCTTCCCAGGTTTTAAAATATATCACAAAACTAAAATTAATTGAAAAATGTGGCAATGATTTAATATTTACTACACAAATCAAACTAACAAAACAGAATCAGACTCAAGACTATATAATAAATACATAATGGTTAGTTGTATTTGAACATGTGTACATATATAACATATTGAGCTTTAGATATAAATTCTTTTTATAAGAATAAGAGCTACTTAACAAATCTCAAAAGGAAAGGACTTCAAGAGATAAACACTGACATGGAAGATAGAACTGATGAAATTACCTAGAGTGTAGCCTAAAAACAAAATAAAGGTAAAAGAGAGCTCAAAATGCATAGAGAATATTGTGAGACAATCTAACACACATACAATTCTTAGGAGGGGTAGGAGTGGGGGAATAGGACAGCGGCAATATCAAAGATGATGAATAAAAACTTGACAAATGACACCAATTCACAGATTCATGAAACCTCAAAAGAAAAAAAAAAAAACATACTTTATAGAGTGTCGAAATCTGAAAAGCAGTCAGAGAGGGAAGACAGGTAATCACCAAGAAAGTGACAATTAAACTGACTGCTTCTCCCAGCGCCACAAAGAGTAGGCATATCAGCTTGTGTTTATCTCTCAAAAAATCTTAAATACTATTTATGTGCACATGTTTTACTGTTTCTGGAATTTCTTAACATCTCTACTAAAACAGACTTAGAGAGAAAAATAATAATTTCAGAACATTTCCAACCCTCAAATATTTAGAGAAGTAGGGTGTTGAAAACGGATGCAGTAAAGTTTATAATTTAATCTTTAAAGTGCATTTAACTTACATAATTACTGATCCATGCAACTTTAGATAATCAAGCTAAGGATCTTTTAAAATACTGTCCTATCGCTTTTAATGTTTTAATTAAAGTTCGAAGGCCCAAATGCCTCTTTACCTTAAGAGATGAACTAATAATGATGGTGGTTGTCCATTTTACTTTTTCTTTCTCAGCACTTGCAGCCATCTGTCTTCAGATCAACCCAGCTTCTAATGTGACACAATCTGAGAAAAATAAAAGGAAAAAGAATACACAAAATTTTTTGCTTGATGAATGAGTAAATTAAGGATATAAATAGAACTAGGGTAATGGAGACATTCTAAAAAAATAGCTGAAAGTCAAAATCTGACACTGAAAAAGGATAGTTCTTACTACACATTAGGCTTATTCATCAATAGTCTGCTTCCTATTAACAATGGGAAAGCAATGGTTCCTACTTCAGAGAACTACAAAGAAAGACCTATATCAAGAACTGTGAAACTTCCGCTTACAAACTAGCTAGCTTGCCTACTTGAAATAGTACAATAGCCAGAGTTTCATGGATACAACAAAAGACGTAAGGCTCTTGGATTAGAGAGAAAGGCCAGTTTTTCACTCACAGCAATAGGACTATCATGATTTTCCTGTTGCAGTTCCTGAAGTCCAGTTCCCACTGGGTGATGGGACAAGGCCACTTAGCAGCACAAACAGTGGTTGTATTACAGGAAAAGGACCCTGAGCACAGGAAACCCCAACCTTTTATAATGGCCTGCAAGAAAAGCTGCTCTCAGCTCGAGAGAGAAATTCTATCTCTAACTTACAAAGTTTTCACTACAAAAAAACACCCTTCAACAGATAGTTCTGGGGTGGGGCTAGTATGTTTGCACTTCTAACAAGTACATTGGTGATATTACTGATACTGCTCTGGGGACCACATTTTAAAATTCACTGCACTGAGAGAAGGAAGAACTTTTTAGGCAACAATAATGACAACTTCGGCAACCAGATAGTAAGAGAAAATAGTGTAATAAGAGAATTTCAAGAAGTTTGGTACGCTGAAGTTTAAGGTATACATGTCTGAGATGGGGGGGGGAGTAAAAATTACTGCAAAATTAATAGCATAAAATAGAATTTCACTGTGGTCCAAACTAGGCACTTTCCTGATCTTTACTGAAACTGAACAATCTTAAGCCATGTTTCCACTTCTGTGAAATGCGTGTCTTTTGTGTACTTTTCTACCAGATTTTCTTTTCACATTCATTTGTAGGATTTCTTTATATATTCTAGGTATTAATCTGTAGCAGCTATGAGTTTTTTCCTCCCAATTTGGACTTGTCTTTTTGCCATCTTTATGGTGATAGTTAATACAACTTAAAATTTTCAACATTGTCAAATTCATCAACCTTTATTACTGCTTTTTGTTTCTTATTCAAGAAATCCTTCCCTACTCCAGAGTCACAGATATTCTCATTCTCTTCCACTATCTTCTAATGTTTTAATTAGGCCTTTTCAATTTAAGTCTTTAATCCATCCGAAGTTTTGTATAAAGTCTGAAGTAGAAAATAAATTTCATTTTTTAAAATATGGCTGTTTAGTTGCCCCAACACGATTTATTCAGTACTCCTTCCTCCCATTGGTCATTTGCAATGCCGTCTTAGTCCTATATTATTTCCATATATGCGTAGGTCTGTTTCTGGGTTCTCTATTTCATTCCATTGGTCAGTTTAATTATTGCTGTTAAATAATTACATTAAGTGTGAATGGATAAAATGTTCTAGTCCAGGAAAAATCCAACCATATGCTGCCTTTATATTCAAGGATGTAAGTGTATTGAAAGTAATAAAAAAGATACACCATGCAAAAAGTAATCACAAGAGAGACAGAGTAGCTATAGTTAATAAAAAGCAAAATAAACTCTAAGAAATATCACTACAAAGATACATGCTTTACAATGATAAAAGGGCCAGGAATATGTAACAATTATAAATGTATATTCATTTAACAGCAACCCAAAATATGAGGGGAACTAAAATAGAACAGAACATATTTATTAAAAATTGGGTATTTATTCTTATATGATTAAACTTCAGTCACCTTCAGAGTACTCTCCATTCAACGCATTACACCTATCAACACACTTTTTCCACTGCTCAAGACAGTTTTTGAACTCCATTTTGATGCCTTTTAGTGCTTCTGCCATTTTTTGTTTTACCTCTTCCACACTGGCAAAACATTTCCCTTTGAGGACTTTTTTCATCCAGAGAAAACAAAACAAAAAAAAACAGTCACTCGGGGCAAGATCAGGTGGATAAGGGAGGGTGGGGCATGGGAGTCATGTCATTTTTAGTCAGAAACTGCTGAACACCCAGAGTGGTGTTGGGAGGTGGGCTTGTAAATTACCCATCATGAAATTGACACAGATGTTGAAAATGTCTTCAAAAAAATTCACTGAAGCTGAACACAGCCTCTCGCAATAATGCCAGGTGGTACACTGATACAGATGGGTTCCTCCAACACTCACCTAGCAGGGGAAGCCTCTACTACAAAGGGCCCGTCCTCCAGAAGATAATTCTATTTTGGGAGGGTGTCCCCCCATATAAATGTATCAAGACATTAGTACAGGTGTTCAACATTGGAACTATTTAAAAAATTTCCTGTGATGAGGTTCTAAAATCTGCAGCAATTCTAGCTACTCTCTTACCAGTTGTTTACTCTTGCTGCTACAGAAACCAAAGTTAATTCCTGGAAGCTGAAATCAGGCAAAGAAGGCAAAACTAGTTTTTGTTATAAAAGTGAAAAACAACCTTTTTTAAAAAAATTGTTTTATTGATTATGCTATTACAGTTTTCCTAATTTTTTTCCTTTATCCCCCCTCCACCCTGTCCCCCAACTCTCCAGCATCACCCACCTTAGTTTATGTCCATGGACTGCACATACAAGTTCTTTGAGTCCTGTTTCCTATACCATTTTTGCCCTCTCCCCATCTATTTTTTTTTGAGTATATGAATTTTTTTAATCAGTATTTTTTTTATTGTTGATATTGTACAGTTTTCTGTCTTTTACCCCGCCCCCAGCCCACCACCCCAGCCCTCCCCACCTTCCTCCCATTTCCACCCCCAATAGTTTTTGTCCATGAGTCCTTTATACTTGTTGCTCTAAACCGTTCTCCTTTTCCCCTGAAATTCCCTCCCCTTCCCCTCTGGTCACTGTCAGACCGTTCTCAAATTCAGTGTCTGTTTATATTATGCTTGTTTGTTTGTCCCCATCTATTTAATGCCTACCAATTATGCTTCTTCTTCCCTGTACCTTTTCCCCCATTCCTCCCTTCCCCCTCCCCACTGAAAACCCTCCATGTGATGTCAATTTCTCTGACTCTGTTCCTGTTCCAGTTTTTTGCTTAGTTTTTGTTTTTCTTTTTTATTTTCTTAGGTTTATTTGTTGCTGGTTGTGAGTTTGTTGTCATTTTACTGTTCATACTTTTGATCTCCTTTTTCTTAGATAAATCCCTTTAACATTTCATATAATAATGGCTTAGTGATGATGAACTCCTTTAACTTGACCTTATCTGGGAAGCACTTTATCTGCCCTTCCATTCTAAATGGTAGCTTTGCTGGATAGAGTAATTTTGGATGTAGGTCCTTGCCTTTCCTGACTTCAATACTTCTTTCTAGCCCCTTCTTGCCTGCAAGGTTTCTTTTGAGAAATCAGCTGATAGCCTTATGACCACTCCTTTGTAGTTAACTCTTTCCTTCCCTCTTACTGCTTTTAAGATTGTCTCTTTGTCTTTAATCTTGGGTAACTTAATGATGATGTGCCTTGGAGTGTTCCTCTTTAGGTCCAACTTCTTTGGGACTCTCTGAGCTTCCTGAACTTCCGGGAAGTCTATTTCCTTAGCCAGATTGGGGAAGTTTTCCTTCATTGTTTGTTCAAATAAATTTTCAATTTCTTGCTGTTCTTCTCTTTCTGGCACCCCTAATAATTCGGATATTGGAATGTTTCAGGTTGTCCCAGAGGTTCCTCAGCCTCTCTTCATATTTTTGGATTCTTGTTTCTTCATTCTGATCCAGTTGGATGTTTATTTCTTCCTGTTGTTCCAAATCACTGCTTTCAACTGCCACAGTCCACAGCCACCTCTGAGTCTCAGTTTCCCCTTAAATCAGCCCCTCCCATGCAGCCTGCCACCACTCCGCAGCTAGCCCCACCCCCACAGTCTGCCACCTCACCAGTTTCTCTCCATTCACTGCCTTACTGGTCTGGTCGTTCTCTTTGACTATTTCTTCAATTCTGTGGTTGTTGGAGTTCCATGCAGTTTGATTTTTCTGATATTTCTGATTGTTTATTGATTTTTAGATTGGTTGTTTTTCTCCTTTTGGTTGTGCGAAAAAGTGAAGGGTTTCTACTTACACCTCCATCTTGGCCACAACTCAAAAAATAACCTTTCTGAAACAACTAGATTATCACTAAAAATGGCCCCAGAACTTACGATATCCCAATTATTTCCTAAAAGAAAAACATATTTTTAGATAAAATAATCTGCTCTGGTTATAAGGCTAGGGAAAAAAAAAAACCCAACAACTCTGCTGTTACAGTATCTTCTTTCAGTGGTAAGATCTTTTACCATAGTATTAAATCGAAGTGTTCTATCAAAACGGAGCTCCACCATTTCTGTAAGCAGAAGGTATTTTCCACTTTCTTAAAGCATGTAAATCATGAAGATGAGGATATGATGATGATAAGTTCCTAGTCCACGGAGGAAAGGAGAGAGGTGGCACTAAGGAATCCCCAAATAAGCATGCCTTTCAAGACTGGGAATTGAGACACTCAGAAAAGCACAACGTTTATCTGGCTGGGAGGTTTACCCAGTATGGCTTTGGGAGCTACAGATACTAAGATTTCTCAAACATTAGCCCTGGCTGGTGTAGCTCAGTGGATTGAGCGCAGGCCTGCGAACCAAAGGATCGCGGTTCGATTCCCAGTCAGGGCACATGCCTGGGTTGCCAGGCCAGTTCCCGGCAGGGGACATACAAGAGGCAACCGCACATTGATGTTTCTCTCCCTCTCTCCTTCCCTTCCCCTCTAAAGATAAATAAATAAGTAAATAATAATTTTAAAAAATAAATAAATATTTTAAAAAAAAAAGATTTCTCAAACATTAAACCAAAACCTAACGTAGAAAGGATCAAGCCTACTTAGATTTTTAAAAGGCTAAAAAATGCACTACTTAAGATTATTTTTATAAGACTTGTCATCTCCAGAGCAGTATAACATGACGGTTAAAAGCACAAATTCTGGAGTTGGAGTACCTGGATTAAAATCCTAGTTCTGTCACTCACTAGGGGTGTTCACCTGGGCAAGTCACTTACCCTCTCTAAACTTCAGCTGTCTCAGTCCTTCTTTCATGACACTCTGTGAGGATTAAATCAGACAGTAAAGTAGCAAGATAGCACATGGTTAAAAACGTGGCTTGGGAGCCAACCTCCCTGATTTGAATGCTTGGCCCTGCTACCTACTAGTTGTCAAAGACTTGACCTTGGGCAAATCACTTAACTTCTATGCCTCAGGTTAAGAAGAATAGGTTAACTTCTATGCACCAGTTAAAGGAGAATAGTAATATTTTCTGCCCCACAGGGCTATTAAAATTAATGTATTATTATATATAAAGCACTTAAAAACAGTGGAGCACATAGTAAGTGAAGCAGTAGTCTCTTGAAATGTACTTGTGTCCCTGGCTGGTAGCTCAGTTGGAGCATCATCCCGATACATCAAGGTCATGGTTTCCATCCCTGGTCAGGGCACATACAGGAATCAACCAATGAGTGCATGAATAAGTGGAACAACCAATCGATGTTTCTCTCTCTCAAGTCAGCTTTAAAAGATGTGTTTTGCAAACACTGTCAATAAGTGTTAACTATCACTATGAAACAAAAGGTACTATGCACACAAGACTGTTAATTCTAAATGTAGTTATATATATTTTTAAAGAGAATCCTTGGGTGTTCAAAGTAGTAAAAGGAGAGCTGCCCTGCCCTGGCCAGTGTGGTTCAGTTGGTTGGAGCACTGTCCCGTACACTGAAGGTCACGAGTTTGATTCCTAGCCAGGGCACATGCCTAGGTTGTGGGTTTGCTCCCAAGTTGGGATGTTTCTCTCTCACATCAACATTTCTCACTCTCTCTCTAAAATCCATAAGCATGTCCTCAGGTGAGGATAAAAAAATAAAAGGAGAGCTGTCCCTTGTTTTATAAGTAACATAATTTCACATCTGTTAACTTCCACTACTCTTAGAATGCTCAAATCCTATGGTTATTTTATAGTTTAGATTATACCTCATTTCCATGAAGCTTTCACTAATAATATTTCAACTTTGAGTGAATTTTTACATCTTTAATTTTTCAATCTTCTGCCATACTAGCCTCACAGTAGATATTTAATAACCATTTTGTTAATTAATTGGGTAACTAAGGCATCCACATCCACTATTCAGGGAGGCAAGAGGAGAGACAGGAAGCCGAAATGAATCAAACGTGGTAATAAAATTAAAGGCTGCTCAAAATGGAGACATAATTATCACAAAAGATCATTTAGAAGTGAAATAAGTATGTGTGTATAAATATATTTAAATATATTTTATAATATGAGGAATACTCAAAGAAATAAAATACAACTTCAGTTTTGGATAGAGTTTGAACAACAAATGTGAAAAATAAAATATTTATATAATTTAACACTTTAGCAAATTCAGGATGACAGAGAAAGGTGCCAAAGGTCATCTATACCTATAGAATGAAAATGAATGGGTTCACTTTGGGTGGTGTGGACAAGTCTTTCCAATTCATGGACATAAGATATATTTCCATTTGTTTTTTATTTCTTTCATCAGTGTTTTATAGTTTTCAGTATGCAAGTCTTTCACCTACTTTTCTTCCTAAGTATTTTATTTTTTTTGGTGCTATTGTAAATGGGATATTCTCCTAATTTCCTTTTTATATAATACACTGTTAGTATATAGAAATGCAACTAATTTTTGTATGTTGCTTGTATCCTGCAACTTGTTAGTTCTAACAGTTTTTTTGTTTTTTTGTTTGTTTTAGAGAGTCTTTAGGATTTTCTATATATGAGATTGAAAGAGCATAGGGACTTAGGTCCAGGGCTAAAGGAACACCAGATGGCCAAAAAGAACACCAGATAAGCTAACTACAAAAAAAAAGTCACCACCTCAAGCACCTCCTTGGCCAAGAAAGCAGAGTAGCCTTCTTTATTTTCCTTCTGACCCCTTACTTCTTTGCAGATGTTAAAACCACAGTTCCACATGTACAGCTGATCAAGATTTGATGGCTATAAGACCTTCTTGGGGTGATGGTAGGGAACAGTCTTTCATCTTGGTCGGTTGGGATAGTTGCTAATCAACCCAACAGGTAGCCCAACAGAAGAAGTAGCTCCACTCTGACACAGGAAATTCCACAAACCTGCCTTTTTCTTTTCTTTTAAAGACTATTTTTCAGAGAATGGAAGGGAATGAGAGAGAGGGGGAGAGAAACATCAATATCTGGTTGCCTCTCATGTGCCCCCTACTCGGGACTTGACCCAAAACCAAGGCATGTGCCCTGACTGGAAATGGAACCAGTGACCCTTTGGTTCTCAGGCCAGCACTCAATCCACTGAACCACCCCAGCCAGGGCAAGCCTGCCTTTTTCAAAAAGCCAGCCATCTCACACAAGGCTGCTCTGTCCCCAGCTTATAAAAGCAGCCAAGCAGAGCCAGCCTGGTGTCAGTTTGGAGGATCTTCCTCTATGCTGCCTCCCTCGTGCTGAACCTGTTTTAATAAAATTTGTCCAGAATTTTCTCTGGCAGTTCCAGTTAATGTCTATCTTGGGGAACCCAAGGACCCTAAATGCCAGTAACAAGCTCATGTTGTCTACAAACTATGATAATTTTACTTTTTCCTTAACAATTTGGATGCCTTTAAAAAAGTTTTTTCTTGCCTAACTGATCTGGCTAGGAGGTATTCCAATACTCTGTTGAAAAGAAATGGCAAGAGTGGGCATATTTGCCTTGTTTCTGATCATCAGCTTTTCCCCTTTGAGTGTTATTAGCTTTGGGCTTGTCATATTGATACAGAGATCCAATCAGATCACTGGGGAGGAGTAGGGAGGGGCCATAGGAGGAGGCAAAGGTAAACAGTCTAGGACAGGGTAGGCTGAAAAGCTGAATGCCTCCAGAGTGCAAGGAATTATGGGCTGGATTTGAAGAGAAGGGCTCTTGGGCTCTCTTTCTCAAGGATGCCTGGATGATCGTGCTTCAGATGCCTGCATTTCCCAACAGATGGTATTTTGAATGGGGAGGAACTCCGGGCACAGCCCAGGATCAAGCTGGCCTGGCAGAGGGTGGCAGGTTTACTCTTTGAGTGTTCTAGTGACAATAGGTAGGCTCTGAGGCAGAAGCCTGCCATTCTTCCAAAATTACGTACCTTTTTTATGTTGTTTATCTAACCCTATAGAAATAAGATAATTAAAACTAACAGGGGGAATGACAGGAGAATTCAGGTGTTAAAGAGTTTAGTCTTAACTGATAGGCTTAAGTGACTAATTCATGTGGAAAGCTGTTATTCCAAAATTTGCCTCTGGAATTTTGACTAGAGGGTAGCAGTGGGCAGCAGGACCCCAATTGCTATTCAGTAACAATATATCACCTTTATTGTACAGTCATGTACCACAAAACAATGTTTTGGTCAACAGACTGCATATATGACAGTGGTCCCATAAGATTATAATGAAGCTGAAAAATTCTTATCACCTAGTAACCATCCTTTGGTTTTTCTACCATAGCACAAAGGTTGTAAAAATCAACAAGACTGCGGTTGAGATGGCAAACAACTTCAACCTAGGTGTGGATGAGGATGACACTGAGGAGCTCCCAGAGGTGGTTCCCAAGGGATTCATGAGTTGTCACTAAAAAAGATGCAAGAAGAAAGGAAACTGCAGGAGAAGAAAAAGAAGAATCTCCAGACAATTCACAGTGAAATGTTTAGCAGAACTTTTACAGACCTCAACAAGCCCCCTAAAAAGTTTAAAAGCAGGGACCCCAACACCAAAAAGGTTGTGGATAATAGAGAAGAATATTTATGGTGCAGTATATGCTTTATAGGCAAATCTATGAAGAAAAAAGAGAAGAAGTAAGAAACCACCATGGATGTATTTCTGAAAAGAGTGACATTTCCTCAAGAACCTCGGGCAGGTCCTTTAGGAGGTGTTCCAGAAGAAAGCACTGTTATCATAGGAGATAATAGCTCTACACCGTGCTATTGCTCTCGAAGACCTCTCAGTGCAACAAGATGTGGAGATGGAGGATGGTGGCAGCAGTGATCTTGACTCTGTGCAGCCCAGTGCTAATGTCTGTTTGTGATACTGAGATTTAGAATAAGAAATATATGTTTGATCTTAGTTCCATTTCTGATACAGAGCTCCCAAAATCCTTGCAATTTCTTAAGTGTTGAGAGTGATAAAGGTATCCTTTGTTATGTTAATAAAGTAGCTTTTACAAAGCACCTGAAGATGGGGACTGGGGACCAGAAGACCCAATCATGTGATTAGAGGGTTGGAACTTTTAGTCTTTCCCCTCCTCCACCTTCAGGGAGAAGGCTGAAGGTTGAATCAGTTACCAATGACCAATGTTTTTTTGTCTTTTTGTTGCTTTTTTAAATATTTTATTTCTTTTTAGACAGAGCGGAAGGGAGGGAGAAAGAGAGGGAGAAACATCAACGTTTGGTTGACTTTTGCACGCTGCACACCCCATACCAGGGAACCTGGCTCACAACCCAGGCATGTGCCCTGACTGGGAATTGAACCCTTTGGTTCACAGGTCAGCGCCCAATCCACTGAGCTACACCAGCCAGGGCACCAATGACCAATGTTTTAACCAACCATGACTATGTAATAAAGCCTCTATGAAAACCTAAAAAAAGAGGGTTCAAAGAGCTTTGTGGTAAACACTTGGAGGCGCTGGGAGAATGATATACCTGGAGAGGGAATGGAAGCTCTGTGCCCTTTCCCACATAACTTGCCCTGTGCATCTCTTTCATCTGGCTGTTCCTGAGTTATATCCTTTTAACAATAAACCAGTATCCTCATACGTAAAATGTTTCTCTGACTTCTGTGAGCTGCACTAGCAAATTAATTGAACCTCTGATTTACAGCCCACCAATCAGAAGTACAGGTAATAGCCTGGGCTTGTGACGGGCATTTTTGAAGGGTGGGGCCAATCTTACAGGCCTTCTCCCCAGGCAGACAGTGTCTAAACTGAGCGGAATTCTCAGACACCCTGATGGTGTTGGGTCTGAGAACTGCTTGGTGGTATGTGGGAAACTATCTGCCACCATACACACACACATTGGAAACTGGATCTCAGAACACCCTTCTCAGTGTGTTTTTGTCTATTTTTTTAACAAAAAAGTTTAAAAAGTAAAAAAAAAAAAAAATTAATTTAAAAACATAAAAAGCTCACAGAAGGATATAAAGAAAATATTTTTATACAGCTGTAAAAGGTTTGTATTTTAAGCCAAGTTATTATAAGACTCAAAAAGTTTTTATAACTTTATTCTTATTGTTTACACTATTACAGATCCCCCATCCTGCCCCACTGCCTTCCCTCACACTATCCCCACACTGCTGTCTGTGTCCGTGGGTCGTGCGTGTATGCTCTTCGGCTAATCTCTTCGCTGTCTTTGATCCAGTCCCCACCCCTCTCACCACTCAATCACTGACTCACCAGAGCAACTTTCAGTCCCACAAGCTCTATTCACGGTAAGTGCCTTATACAGGTGGTACCATTTAAAATCTTTTATTCTGTATTTTTATTGTATCTTTTCTATGTTTACTCTTCCACTTAGTATTCCTCTCTACTAACACAACCAACTGTATGTGCATCCATCTAGGTCCACTTGTGTTAGTCCCACACATCTAACCCCCTGAGGTGGGGCAAGGGCTGGGGAGCCAACAGGAACCTGAAACTTTAGCTAATGCTTTTGCCTGAATTTTCAAAATTCCTTTGTTTCTAATCCAGTATCTTCTGCTAATATCAATAAAGCATTAACAGGCTAGTTTGCTAACTTGCAAGTTGGTTAAAATCTCAGACTTTTCATAATTCCTGACAGATATTATCTACTCAATTAAAGATACATAAAGTGTAACCAAGCAATTCCACTCCTAAATTGATACTCAGAAGAAATGCAGGCAGTGTGTACTAGGAGACTTGTACAAGAATGTCTATGACAATATTATTTTTTACTTTATTCTTCATACTTTTGTTTACATTTTCCTTTTAATCCTACCTTTCAAGGCTAGAATGATCCACGTGGTAATGAAATAGAGCTGGCAACATCAGTATGAACTCACTGTTATCTGGATATAGATACAGATAAATACATACAGAACTACTTACAGATATTTGAATAAGCAGGGATTACTATGCACTAGTATACATGCATTCATTTCTTTGCTTTGTCAGTTAAGAGGAGCCTAAAAGAAATGATACTCTAGCTGGACTTCAGTTTCTAATACCTTTACTTGATAAAAGTAATGATGGTTCCTTGGAGAAATAGTTGATTCTAGAATGGGGACAGGAAATATACAAGTTGAGCCTAGAGCATTTTGTAGTGCCAGAAAGTAAGGAAGTGATTAAAAACAAAAACAAACAGAAAAACCTGCACTGAGAGTGGAATGTCAAGCATGGAGGAGCCCTGGCAGCGTGGCTCAGTTGCTTGGAGCGCCATGCCCTTAACCAAGGGTTGCAGATTCAGTCCCTGGAAAGGGTGAGAGTGTGGGAGGCAACCCATTGATGTACCTCTCTCATATCAATGTTTCTTTCCCTCTCTCTCTCCCTCCCTTCCTCTCTCCGTGAAAGCAATGAAAAAAATGTCCTCAGATGAGGATTTAAAAAAAAAAAAAAGTGGAGGAATCAACTGAAAGAGATCCCAATGGCCAAAGTTGGAACAATCTGAGCAACAAAATAAAATACTATAATCTTATAACTCAAAGTTTATAATAAATATCTGTAAGCCCGTACTGATAAAAAAGGATTAAATTAATAAATGGGAGCAAGAGAGAAATCTGGCATACTCAACGAAACACTGGAGAAGCTGGACAAACATTAGCTCAGCCAGGTGGTCAAAGTCGACATCCCCATTCATAAATATGTTTATAGTATGTACCCTTGATGTGATATATTATTCTTTTCAATAACCCATAACCCCAGTCCTATCTTGAGAAAAACACCAAACGAATTCTAATAGTGGGGCATCCTACAGAATATCTAACCAGCACTCCTCAAAACTGTCAAAGTCATTAAAAACAAATAAGGTCTGAGAAACTGCCACAGCCAAGAGGAACCTAGGAAAACATTGTAACTACTGGTATACTAGTTGGAATTCTGGAACAGAAAAAAAAAAAAAGGAGCTTAGCTCCCCCCCCCAAAAAAAGCCCAACACAAAACTAAGGAAATCTGAATAAACTATGGACTTAATAATAATGTAGTAATATTAGTTTATTCATTGTAACAAAGGTACCATACTAATGTAAGATGTTATTTAATACAGAAAACTAATTATAGAGTATATGAGAATACACTGTTCTATTGCCTCCTTTTTTCTATAAATCTAAACTGTTCTAAAAAAGTCTATTAAAAAGAAATCCCACCTCTCCTTCAAGACCCATTAGAAATCCTGCCTCCTGCAAGAAACTATCCCTGGTCCCCTCAAACTAAATGAGAACTGTCCTTCTCAGAATCCACCTTATAACACCTCTGTTGAGCACTTCCCATACTTCAGCTAAGAAAATTATTTTACAACATACTTCATTTCCCCTAGTTCATAAGCTTCTAATGTCAACCAAATTATAGTCTCCACGTTACTCAATACAAAATTAGGTCGAAGCAATATTTAGAAACAAACTCATCCAAATGAAAGTCACTTTCAGTGATAGTGAGTTAGTATCTCCTAAGGCGATTTCATGCTCCTTTGGAACAACTCTGATAATTAGAAAGTTCTTCCTGCTGGGTTGAAATCAGTTGCTCTATAATTTCCTCATTTATTGCATGAATGAATGAATAACAACTTAACTAGCTCTATGAGAGGAAGGACACCCGTTTTATCTAATACTGTATCTCCAACAACTGGCACACGGTGGACATTCAAAAATGTTTGTTTTTTAATATTTTGTGGGCTGGCTGGGGGAAGGGCTGTGACTTTTATTCCTCCCAATAAATTTAACATACTGTCTAGCTGATGACAATCCACCTGAAAATACACTCCCATAATATACATTGACTTAAATCTTTACACTCTTACCTGTAGGTTTCATAAATAATCTTAACTAATTTAACTAAACTAAGAGAGGTTAGGGGATTCTGTGCATTTAAAATCGAGAAAGGAACTGGGATCAGCAGATCCCCAAGAGTGTAGTTAAAGACTACACGCGAATCAGAAACACAGGGCCCAGGCAGCAAGGTTCCTTCCTTAAGGCCCAAGAGCGGCTCCCCGGCGCCTGCGCCACGCGCGCTCCCCGGGCCATGTGACTCCGGGCACGCCCCTCCTCCAGTCGGCGGCTCCCCTCGGAACACGCAAAGCTGGGGCCTGAGGGCCTTCGCCAGGTCCAGAGCCCTAGTATTCTGGGCTTTTGTTGTTATGGTTTTGTTTATTTTCCCCAAGTTTTCAAATTTAAATAAGTGCCATACAGCAAAATAATCTCCATAAATCCTCCTTTCCTCCCTCCCCAATCTCAATTCTCAAATATGAGAGGTCGGATTACAAAGATTTTCATAACCCCTTCCATTCTCTACTTTTTAAGATTATTTCTTTTCTGGAGGGCGGAGGAGGCAAGAGATTACGAACAACGCCTATATTAAGTAAAATATAAAATCACCGGGTAGATGACCAGGCTTCTGAAAAGAAAGTAGGTCTACAATCCTACAAACAGGTCTTGAGAAGAAAGAAAAAGGACGGGAGGGTCCTCCCTTACTCCACCAGCCCTGAGGTAAAGACTGGATCTTGGTATCTTGGCAAGTCAGAAAAAGAAACACATCATCAGAAGAACAAAGAATAAAGAACGGAAAGTGTCCGGACCTCAGAAGCCTTACTCAGGTCCAAAGCTACAAATGTACCCGATCCGCAGGTCCTTGGGGCCAGCTACACAGCTTCCAAGCTTCCAGAACGTTCCCTTTCAGCCAGAAGCACTGGTGGCGCAGCAGAGAGGGCCAAGTGTTTCCTCAGGCCGCTCTAGTGCACCAAGCACCTTCTCCACTCCCTGGGCTTCTGCGCAGCCGCAGATGCGGCCACCATGGCTCCACTCACGCCGCGTGGCCCTGCCCCACGTTTTTTGCACTTCTGGCCCTAAGTTTGTACGAGCTGTTAAGTGGTTCGAGAAGCAGAGTTTTTGTTTTGTTTTTGTGTGTGTGTAAGACTTAATTGCCTGGAATTGATTTTTCAGTTTTCTAAATTCTTGGCCTACTATTATAAACACCATAAAACCAAAGTGTCCTTTGGTTTATCCAAATAATGAGAAAATAAAGGCTAACATATTCATTACTGCTTAATAGTGTAACATACAGATGCCTGTGTATTTGCAGTTTGGGACTCCATTGTTTTCAGACCAAACTGAAGCTCAGCAAGTTATTAGGCGCTGGTGCTCGCAACTGTAAATATTTAACAAGAAAGAAAAAGAAAACACCACTTGCCTGGAGCCTAATGGTTAGGGTACAAAACTGTTTATGTGTCTTACTTTATAAAATATGTATTCCTGGGGTGGGGGGCAAAAAAGAAACAGTGTTCCAGGAAAAACCCTTTGCAACACACTTGTAATATGGATTAATTAATTATTCCCTGGGATAATAATTTTGTAAACTTGGAGTTTGGTATAACCGATACTATTAAAATTAAGTGCACTCTTTTGCTGCCCCCGTTGGATAGTTCGTTAAGGACAGTTCAGAGGAGACCTGGCTCCAGCCACCCCTCAAGGAATCGACTCAATGACTGGTAAGGACAGAAGTTTGGTGTTGCCAGAGGACCCTCCTTGGAAGTCTTCGCTGTTTCAGAGCAGGCCGATAGCAGAGGGGTAGGGGAGGCATCCAAAATTAGGCAGCAGAGGGTCTCAATGAGTAGAGTGTAAGACAGCACTCCTTCACCTGTGACTATAAGGAGACTTAGCTGTGTTGATAGCAGAGACTACAGTTCTGATAATGAAATGGGAAAGCGCAAAGAAGGATCCATTCTGGGGAGGGTAATGAAGTTTTGGGCAACTCACCAGGACAGGGAGGGAGAACAAAACTAACTTATTGAGAACCTACTTTGTACCAGATACTTAACATACACGATTCTATTAATCTTCTCCATAAGTGCTGTAAGTACATGCTATTCTCATTTTAAAGATGAGAAAACTGGGATTCAGAGAGATTGTAAGTTACTTGGCCAAGATAATATAGCTAGTGAGAAGAGAACTGGGATTCAAACCTAAGTCTATCAGATGTGTAGGCCACATCCCTACCTGTACAGCTCCTTCTTCACACATGGATCCAGTTACAAGATTTGGAACACAGACAGCACTTAGGGTCACATGAGTAGCAAAAATGACTTAACAGAAGTCCACAAGTCATAGAGATAACATTGTTTTTTCCTTCCTTTTTAAAAATTTATCCTTCATTCATTCAATCAACAAATATTTAATTGTGTAGAAGGAAGAGCCTAGTATCTGGAGTCCAAAAGCCTGATATAAAAGCCATGATAAATGCCAAAAGGCTTTATATGATATTTCCACCATTCAGTTAGGTATGTGACTACAGCTAAGTAACGACTCTGTTTTCTTATCCTAAAATAAGGATAATAATTGTGCCAGTTCATAGGTCAATATGTGTAAGTCTTTTAAAACAATTTGTAAAAAAAAAAGCACTCAATATGTTTGCCTCCTATTGTTATTATTCAAACGTTTCTTTAATGTTACCTGTCAATTGTACTATTATCTGGCTAGTCCATTCATTCTTCCACTCTCCTAGATAACTTCAGCATCACCTCTTCCTTATGCTCACTTTCAGCTGAAGGTCTTGCTTACTTTTTAAATGAGACAGAAATACCCAAAAGTGAACTTCCACTGATGCTTACAAGCACATTTATCCATATACTATCATTTGTACCCACTGTTTGCTTTTTCTCCAGGTATAGTAGATGAACTGCGCAGGTTCATGTAAGGCCAACCTTCCAGGTGGAAACCTGATCCCACCTCTTCCTGTTTACTCAAGAATATAGTTCTAACAGTTCTCTCCTGTCTCTCTAACCACGTCAATTTTCTCCTCTCCACTGACCATTCTCATGAGCAAATAAATATGTTGTTTCTCCAATCTTAAAATCTCTTGATCTTTTTTTTCCAATTTTTATTTTAATTGTTGAAAATCTCTTGATCTTGCTTCCCACTCCAGCTATCCCATTTATTAACTCTACTTTACAGTAAAACTCAAAAGGATTGTCTACAATTTCTATTTCTAGTGTCTCTTCTCCCATTCTTTCTTAAACTTACTCCATTCAGGCTTTTTCATTATCACCACACCACAGAAATTACTCTTGTCAAGGAGCAATTTGCTAAATCCAGCAGACAATTTTCAATACTAATTTTATTGGGTCAGTCAGCAGAATTTGTTGCTGGTCACTTCCTTATCTTGGAAACATTTCTTTCCCTTGGCTTTCCTGTACTATGGTCTCATGGTTTTCCTCTGAACTCACTGGCCACTTCTCAACATCCTCTATTGTTTTTTCCCCAATACCCAACCTCTTGGGAGTGTCCCAGATGGAGTTCTTGGGCCTCGTCTCGGGCTATGTTCACTCCCTTGGTCCTCATCAACCCATGGCTTTAAATGTAATCCATATGCTGATAAATCCCAAATTTCCATCTCTAGCTTTAGCCTTTGCCCTGAACTCCAGATTGGTGTAAGCAACTGCTTATTTAATTTCCACTAATAGGCATCTCAAATTTCACATGTCCGAAACAACTTCTAATTTTCCCCTGTAAATTTGTACCACCCACAGACTTGCTCATTTCAGTTAATAACTCACATTTTTCCTATTGTTAAATTTAAATTTTTTGCCTCTTATATGCCCCATCTCATCTATCAGAAAATCTTGTTGCCTGTACCTTCAAAATATATCCAGAGTCTGACCACCTGCCTGGTCTAAACCACCATCAACTCTCACTGGATTATTGCAATAGCCTCCTAACTGGTATCCCTGTTTATGCCTTGCCCACCTAAAGTCCTTTTTCAAGATGTTAACCAGGGTAGTAATCCTGTTAAAATAGAAGTCAGAATTAAAGCTAAAGTCTTTTTTTAAATAGACAAAACAACTGTAATGCACAACTTCAGCACTATTAACTATCAGTCCCCTCTTTGTTTTAGCCTGCCATCAAGAAGACAGCATTTTGTTATATTGGCAAACTGACATGGGCAATGCCACCCGATCTGTGACTTTGACCTTTCTGAAAAGTCCTTTTCCCAGTATAACTCCTTTTTTTCCGTTTTAAAAATTTTATTTTAATTGTTGTTCCTGCACAGTTTTCTGTCTTTTACGCCCATTCCAGCCCACTGTCCCCAGCTCTCCCTACCTCCCTCCCATTTTCACCCCCCTAGTTTGTGTCCATGTGTCCTTTATACTTGTTGCTCTAAACCCTTCCCCTTTTTTATGATGACTTACGAGTACCCAACTGATCCAATTCCCCTATTACCTATCTAACCTCTTCTACTACTATCTCTCTCATTTCCTATGTTCCAGCCACACTGGCCCCCTTGCTGTCTCACACATGCCAGGCTTGCTCTTACCATAGGGCTTTGTACTAGCTTTTTTGTTTAAAGTGCTCTCCTCCCAAATATATTCATAGTGCATTCTCTCTTAATCTTAGCTCAACTATCGTCTTTCCAATAAAGCCCAGCCTGACTTCCTAATTTAAAATACTGGAACCAGTCTTCATCCCTCTTAGCCTAGTTTTTTTTTTTTTTAATGCACTAATCACCTTCTAACATACTATATAGTGTTTGTACTTATAATTTTTATAGTTTATAGAGTTTCTCCTCCCACTAGAATATATAGAAATTCCACAAAAGCAGGGAATTTTGTCTGATGAATCTCTAGAATTTAGAACAATGTCTAGCACCTATTAAGCACTAATAAATATAATCAAATGTTGAAGTATCATTCAACGTCACATATCACACTTCATTGAATAATAATATATCACACTTCAATGAATATTAGTAAGATAAATAGTAGGGAACTTCTGGCCAAGATGGAGGTCTAGGTAGATACACTTTGCCTCCTCACTTTTACAGTCAGAACTTCTGACTGTAAAAACTTGTGGGGGTGGTGGGAGAAACTCACAGCCTCACAAGAGAGTTTGTTGGAGAGACCCACAGGGTCCTAGAATGTACACAAAACCACCCACCTGGGAATCAGCACCAGAAGGGCCCAATTTGCTTGTGGGTAGTGGGGGAAGGGACTGAAAGCTGGCTGAGAACTGAGCAAGTGGCACTGTTCCCTCTCTGACCCCTACCCCTCACATAGTGCCACAATGCAGCAATGTGGATTGCCGTGCCCTGGTGAACACCTAAGGCTCCGCCCCTTACAACCTAACAGGCACACCCAGACAAATATGGCCCAAATGAAAGAACAGATCAAAGCTCCAAAAATAGAACCAAGCAATGAAGAGCTAGCCAACCTATCAGATGCAGAGTTCAAAACACTGGTAATCAGGATGCTCTCAGAAATTGTTGAGTATGGTCGCAAAATAGAGGAAGAAGTGAACATTATGAAAAGTGAAATAAAGGAAAATGTACAGGGAACCAACAGTGATGGGAAAGAAACCAGGACTCAAATTGATGATTTGGACCAGAAAGAAGAAGTAAACACTCAACCAGAATGTAGAAACAAGAGTTCAAGAAAATGAGGACAGGCTCAGGAACCTCCAGAACAACTTTAAATGTTCCAACATCTGAGTCACAGGGGTGCCAGAGGAAGAAAAGGAAGAACAAGAAATTAAAAACTTACTTGAACAAATAATGAAGGAGAACTGCCCCAATCTGGCAAAGCAAATAGACTTCCAGGAAGTCCAGGAAGCTCAGAGAGTCCCAAAGAAGTTGGACCCAAGGAGGAACACACCAAGGCACAACATAATTCCATTACTCAAGATTGAAGAGAAGGAGAGAATCTTAAAAGCAGCTAGAGAAAAGGAGACAGTTACTTACAAAGGAATTCCCAGAAGATTATCAGCTGATTTCTTAAAAGAAACACTGCAAACTAAGCAAACAGCTAGAACAGGAACAGAACCACAGAAATGGAGATCACATGGAGGGTTATCAGCATGGAGGGGTGAGGGGGAGAATGGGGAAAAAGGTACAGGGAATAAGAAGCATAATGGTAGGTACAAAATAGATAGGGGAGTTAAGAATAGTATAGGAAATGGAAAAGCCAAAGAACTTATTTATATGTCTGACCCATGAACATGAACTAAGGGGGAGAGAATGCTGGTGGGAGGGGGGTACAGGGTGGAGGAGAATAAAGGGGGAAAAATAAGACAACTGCAATAGCATAATCAATAAAATATATTTTAAAAATAGTAGGAATGGGGTCTTATATTTTTAAAAAATTCTTAGCCTTATTACTTTAGGCATAAACTAATTTATTTCAAGCTTTGATCTTCTGAATCTAATCTAACTAATTTGCCTGAATGATATTGGCTGGAAATGAATGTTTAACAGCTAACTTTACTAACAAGTTTTCATTCAGGAGGCTTATTAGGTATTACCATGATTCATTCATTACCAGGACAAATAAGGCTGTTTGAGTGTGCTTTTAAATGTGTCTATATGATTCAGGTTCACATGTATCGAAACTGAATACACATATATCTGGCAATTCTGTAACAGCCCCACTTCCTGATTCACTACCCCCTAGAATTTCCACACAGAAATGTTTAATTTACATTTTTGTTTAGCATTAGAACATTCCTAATCCAGCAACTGTGAGAAAGTTATAATGAAAAATTAATTCTATAAATTATTGATTCCTGGATTGAAAATGTAAACCTCAACTTGAAAGTATATAATCAATAAAAAAATATATTTTATATACCTCACAATGTCATATTTCCAAATTTATTTGCAGAATGACAAGCTGTTACAAGACTATGCAAAGAATAGCTTAATGTTTTTTGTGAGATGCTTTGGTTTCTCAAACAGCAACAAACCCTTAATATATTCAGTGGATTAAATGCTTTCACAGAGTTACAATAATGAATGTACTTCAATATTTTCCCTTTTCAGTCAGTTAAAATGTTGAACAAGCATTTTCTTTTGAGGTTCTGTGGCATTTTCTTTTTGTTATCTGCTTTATTCCTGATGTCCTGACCTTGATGTTGTAACCTGTCAAAAGGAAATACAGAAGATGGCAGCATAGGTAAACATGGCTTGCTTCCTCATACAACCACATCAAAATTACAACTAAACTATAGAACAGCCGTCACTCAGAATCATCAGAAAGTGAGCTGAATGGAAGTCCTAAAACTAGGGAATAGAAGGAAAAACTACAGCCAGACATGGAATGGGTTGGTCCCACACCCACATGTGGTTGATAAAAATTCGGGAGGGACATCTCAAGAGTGAGGGGTACCATCCTCACACCAGGCCTGCCAGCCTGGGGTTCCAGTGCTATGAAGATAACTCTCCATTTCTTGTGGTGTAAAAACCGGGGGCGGGGGGGGGGTGAGGCTGTGGAAGACAAACTGCTAAGGGTCTCAGGCAGTTCCTCTTAAAGGGTGTGCACACAGACTTACTTGGACTCACTCCATCTGAGCTCTGTCACTGTTTCTGAGTTCCAGTGTAGGGGAAGCAGGTTGAAAGGCATCAGAGACATACAGGGAGGAACTGAACTGTCTGGCATCAGAGCAAGAGCTGTCTGGGGCAGCACTGTCCCAGACAAAAGTACTGGCAGAGGCTACTGTTCCTTTTCTGAGCACACAGAGCCACAGAGCTGGTAGGTAAGTGCCATATCTGAGACTACATCCATTGGTTCAATTTGCCTCACCCTGGTGATTTCATGAAGCTCTTCCCCTCCCAATTTTCGGTCCCACCCAGACTGTTCCAGCAAATGGCTTAGCTTGGCTCATGCTTCACATTTTCCTAAATTCTCTCAAATAAACAGCATCTGGCCTCAGTGTTCCCTATGCCCATTGCTAAGTGGCCCCAGGCCCAGCACTAGCAGCAAAGTAGCTGGACTTGATTTACAGATTGGATCCACTTGGGCACTTCTAAGCCCAGCACAAGTTGCAGCCAACTACCAATTGCGTTGCAGCTTATTTGGGTGGCCCTGGACAGAACACAGGGTGGCTGACCTTGGCCTGCACCTCCTGGGAGGTCCCAGAGCCTGCTCACCCAGTGGACAGCTACAGACCATGGTGGAACACCACCACCTAACCACCTCCACAAGCGACACACTTACTGTACCTAATTTATAAATTAAGCTTTATCATAGTTATGTATGTATGGGAAAAACCATAGTACATACAGTGTTCAGTATTATCTGTGGTTTCAGGCACCCACTGGGGGTCTTGGAACATATCACCTGTGGATTACTGTACCACTCAGAACTTTTATTTATGTCTCATTGGTCAGAACCTAGTCACATACTTACAACTATCTGCAAGAAGGGTAGGGTAATACAGTCTTCACTCCAAGTAGCCAATGGCCCAGCTATAAAATTCAGGGTTCTATTTGGAAGGAAAAGGAGGATAATTACTAGGTTAGGCTATTAGTAGTTGTACCAGTTAGGGTTTTCCAGAGAAACAATACCAATAGGAGATATATATTAGATCATGAAGACTGGAAAGTTGGAAATTTGTAGGGCAGCCTGGAAACTCGGGCAGGTGTTGATGCTTCAGTCTTGAGGCAGAATATTTTCTTCTCTGGGAAGCCTCAGTTTGTATTCTTAAGGCCTTCAACTGATTGAATGAGGCCTACTCAATTTATCAAGGATAATCTCCTTTACTTAAAGTCAAGTGATTGTAGAGGCTACATACCGCTACAAAATACCTTCACAGCAACTCCTAGATTAGTGTTTGATTAAATCACTAGGTATTATGGCCTAGCCAATTTGCCATGGAAGGCTATTACAGCAGTCTTTATCATAAATAGATTATACTGCATATATGCATTAATACCTAACTCCTTCACTTTATTGTGAGCATTCCCCAAATCATATTCTAGCAGACATGATGTATTTATTAAAGTGGCTTACCAGACTGTCATGTCAAAATAACTTATTTATCCATTCCTATATTTCCGGACTTTAAAAACATTATATACCCATGTATATTTTTAACTATTTCTGATTATTCATTAAATTTCTACAGATGACATCAAGCTGATGATTATGAAGGTTTTTAAGGTCCTTATTTCTATTGCCAAAGTGCTTTCCAGAAAGTTGGCACTAATTTACGCTTAAACTAACACACATGAATTCAATGCCCATCTCACTGTACCCCAGGAAACTTTCATTCATAATTTTGTTTATTAAATAGATACACATTTTGTTTTACCTCTTTACTAATGAGTATAGTAAACATTTTATTATTCTCTGTATATTTGACCATTCCTATTTCTACTTTTGTTAATTTTGTTTTTAATTTTTGCCTGTTTTTACTGGGTTGTTAGCATTGTTCTGATTCATTTAGAAGAGGTATTTATATATTAAGAAATGTCTTTGTCAAATTTCTTGCAAATATGATCCTAATTTGCTTTCCTACATTTTTGTTATTATAACTGAACTAACAAGGAAAATGGGGATAGACTCATAGAAAGAGAGCAGGATGACAGCTAGTGGGGTGGCGGGTTTGAGCAAGAAGGAAAAAAGACTCACGGACATGAACAACAGTGTGGTGATGCTGGGCGGGGGCATATAGGGGGACTAAATGGTAATGGAAAAATACATTAAAAATTAAATTTAAAAAAAGGAAACTTCATAAACAAAGCAACAAACAGCAAGTGTTGGAGAGGTTGTGGAGAAAAGGGGACCCTAGTGCACTGTTGGTGGGATTGCAGACTGGTACAACCACTATGGAAAACAGTATGGAATTTTCTAAGAAAACTAAAAAATGGATCTACCTTTTGACCCAGCAATTCCACTGCTTGGATTATATCCTAAGAACCCTGAAACACCAATCCAAAAGAACCTATGCACCCCTATGTTCATAGCAGCACAATTTACCATAGCCAAGTGTTGGAAGCAACCTAGGTGCCCATCAGTAAATGAATGGATCAAAAAACTGTGGTACATTTACACAATGGAAATCTATGTAGCAGAAAGAAAGGAGCTCCTACCCTTTCGACAGCATGGATATTTGTCTTTCACTTCCATCCAGCATGGATGGAACTGGAGAGCATCATGCTAAGCAAAATAAGCCAGGCAGTGAAAGACAAATATCATATGATCTCACCTTTAACAGGAACCTAATCAACAAAACAAACAAGCAAGCAAAATATAACCAAAGACACTGAAATTGAGAACAGGCTGACAGTCACCAGAAGGGAGAGGGGAGGGAATTTCAGGGGGAAAGGGGAAGGGTTTACAGGAACAAGTATAAAGGACACATGGACAAAAACTATGGGGGGTGGAAATGGGAGGGAGGTGGGGAGGACTGAGGGGGTAGGCTGGGCTGGGAGTAAAAGACAGAAAACTGTACTTGAGCAACAATTACAATAAAAATTTAAAAAAAGAAGGAGAGAAACATCAAAAAAATAAAAAAAAGAGGAAACTAATGCACAAAAAAAGTTAGATATTTTCCCGAAATCATTTAGTAAGCTGGAATTTAAATCCAGGTTGTCTGGGTACACATATACATAGAAAAGACTGGTAAATATAAATTATGAGTGATTTTTTAAACTTTTTTTATTCCTATCTTCTAATTTTTCCCATAAGAACATGTGTTTCTATAATGTAAAAATTTTTGTTAATATACTAACCTATAGAAATAGAGGAAATGAATTTCTGAAACTCAAAGCACTGCAGCGTAGAATTCCATCATTGGCAGATATGTTAAAGTGCAGCAACAAACTAGGAAAATTTTAGAAATGACAAGATTAATTGCTTTGGTAGCCATTTAAGCAATTCTTTACAGAAAGAGTAATATTGAAACGAGGTCCATGAAATTTAACTGGATAGATTCAATTAACTTTAGACCATTTTAAAACTTCTTCCATTTTCAAGGAGAAACATAACTATTACTAAAGTTTTCTTAATTAGAATCCTGGGAAATTTTACACCAGAGTAAAAACTCTTAAAAAAGAATTATGTAGATTTATGGCAAGTTACACTCTCTCTCTTTCTCTCTCTCTCTCTGACAGTTTCTCTTAATTGCTGCAAAATGACCAATGAACCTCACTTCTTATTTTTCATGAAAAGTAAATTATTAAATTTATGTAGAGTGGAAGTTATAGTTTAGCTATTTTAGCTTGCATTCTTGGTAGTAATGAGAGCTAAAGATCAAATGAGCAAAGGAAGTTTACAGGAAGATAGTAAATTTCTCTGCTGCTAAGTAAATGTAGCCCAAGATGGGCATGGAGAATATCGCTATATTCCAGTCCTAAATGGATACAATCATGACAATATAAGCACTACAGATGGAAGAACTGTTCTGAAAATATTCAAATAAATAAGATAAATAGTGAAAAAAAGATTTTAGGATATAAATTACTTAACCTAAGAAACTATATATACTTCAACTTTCACTTAGGGTAAATAATGAAAATTCATAAAGATAAAAAGGATTTTAAAATTAATAAAGGTATAATCATATCATTGGTGACTAAAAAAGGAAAATAAAATATGAAAATCAAATTATTTTCATACACAAGTAAGCATCACTCCCACAGATGACTCAGGTAACCAGTCACATCTTTCCAAACACAATACTTGAGAAAACTCAAAATTTTTTCCCTTATGAATTCTTGCCTATGCAATATTTTTCTTCATTTAATAGTATTACTAACTTCAGAATCTACTGGCCAAATTGTTGTTTCTAAGTTGTCAAGTCAATGTTATGTTCAAATAAAATTTTAAGATTATCAGTAATTCTTAAGAAAAAGATTATGAGAGAAAGAACTAAATCTTGTAAGATGATTTCTATCCCATTTAAAAGAAATTAAAAAATAAAAAAGCAGTAAATGAGAGTGTTAAATCTGTGATGGCAGTACACAACAATGACATGTTGCAAATAAATCTGTGTGGCAATATAAATTGGCTCAGGCATTTGTGACACATATGACAGCCTAACATGTTTTCATTTCCTCCTTAGTAGTTTTTCAGATTTTCTTATCTCATTGACTATGAAAAGCACAATCATCTCACAAACTGCTTTTGAATTGAAATTTAATGTAATCTGCCCAGAATTTTAGCTTGATTTTAAGAATTGGAAGTGAAATTGAATTCCAAGCAAGTTATCTAATTTGACCAATAACTTAAATTTGTATAGTATAATAATACTTTGAATTATTTTTCTACTTTATTTTTTAATATATTTTATTGATTACGCTATTACAGTTGTCCCATTTCTCCCCCATCATTCCCCTCCACCCTGCACACCCCCTCCCACCCACATTCCCTTTAGTTCATGTCCATGTGTCATAAGTTCTTTAGCTTCTACATTTCCCACACTATTCCTGCCTCCCCCTATCTATTTTCTACCCACTGTCTATGCTACTTATTCTCTGTACCTTTTCCCCCTCTCTCCTCCTCCCACTCCCCTTTTCCTAACGCTCCATATGATCTCCATTTCTGTGTTTCTGTTCCTGTTCTAGCTGTTTGCTTAGTTTGATTTTGTTTTAGGTGTGGTTGTTAATATCTGTGAGTTTGCTGTCTTTTTACTGTCATATTTTCTATCTTCTTTTTCTTAGATAAGTCCCTTTAACATTTTATATAATAAGGGTTTGGTGATGATGAACTCCTTGAACTTGACCTTATCTGAGAAGCACTTTATGTTCCCTTCCATTCTAAATGACAGCTTTGCTGGATAGAGCAATTTTGGATGTAGGTCCCTGCCTTTCAAGACTTCAAATACTTCTTTCCAGCCCCTTCTTGCCTGGAAGGTCTTTTTTGAGAAATCAGCTGACAGTCTGATGGGAATTCCTTTGTAGGTGACTGTCCCCTTATCCCTTGCTGCTTCTAGAATTCTCTCCTTCATTTGAATCTTGGCTAATGTAATTCTGATGTGCCTTGGCGTGTTCCTCCTTGGGTCTAACTTCTTTGGGACTCTCTGAGCTTCCTGGACGTCCTGGTAGTCTATTTTCTTTGCCAGATTGGGGAAGTTCTCCTTTATTATTTGTTCAAATAAGTTTTCCACTTGTTGCTCTTCCTCTTCCCCTTCTGGTTCCCCTGTAATTGGTTGTTGGAACATTTAAAGATGTCCTGGAGGTTCCTAAGTCTCTTCTCATTTTTTTTGAATTCTTGTTTCTTCCTTCTTTTCTGTTTGTTTGTTTCTTTCTTTCTTCATTCTGGTCCACTCCATTGATTTGAGTCCCAGTTTTCCTCCCATCACTATTGGTGGAAATAGTGCGTTTTCCCATCCCTGTGTGTTTTCCTTCATTTCACTTATTGTAGCCTTCATTTGTTCATCTAATTTGCAACCAAAATCAACGAATTCTATGAGCATCCTGATCACCAGGGCTTTGAACTGTGCATCTGATAGGTTGGCTATCTCTTGATCACTTAGATGAATTGGCTCTGGGGCCTTGATCTGTTCTACTGTTTGAGCCATTTTTGGTTTTAGGTTTTGTTTTGTTTTGTTTTTGGTCTGGTTGCAGCTGTTACATAGTGAGGGGCTGACCCTTAGGTGTTTCCCAGGGTGGGGCAGTCCAGTTGCTGGGTTGTGATGCTGTATGTGGGGGCGGGGTCTGAGAGGGAACAATGGTGCTTGCTCCGCTCTCTTGGATTCCAGTCCCTTCGGCCGCTTTCCTCAAGCAAATTGGGCTCTTCCCGTGCTGATTTCCGTATAGGTGGGCTTGTGTATGTTCTAGGACCCTGTGGGTCTCTCCAACAAAATCTCCTGTGAGGCTGGGAGTATTTCCCAGCACCTTAACCCCCACAAGCATTTTCAATCAGTGCTTATAGGCTTTATTTCCCAGCGCTGGGGCCCTGCATTGCGCAGTCTGTCTTGCTGCTCGTTTTCACCTGGTTTATCTGCGCGCAAATGTGACCGTGGTCAGCCGCCCTGTGCGCCTTGCTTGTTCTGCTCATTGCCTCCCTGCACCCGGTAACTGCCACCTGTGCACCTGGGGTGTGCCAACTGCCACCTGCGCATCCAGGACCACTAGCCACTGCTTTTTCCTGCTTCGATCCCTTTCTGCTGGAGGCCGACTCTGCCCCTCTTACTGGTCTGGGTGAATCGTTGTTGGACTTCCGTACAATTCAATTTTCTATCTGTTCTGGTTATTTGTTCTAAATTTTTGTTGTCCTTAATTTTGGTTGTGAGAGGAGGCACGGTATGTCCACCTACGCCTCCATCTTGGCCGGAAGTCTATTTTTCTACTTTAATATATTCCAACTGGTTAGTTGAGTCAGATTAACTCCAATATTCATAATGTTAGCAAAGCATCTAATTTATTTTCATTTGTTAGCCTTGAGTAATTAAAATAGGTTAATGGAAATTCAATTATTTACTTATAATATTCTGTTATCAAATTTATCACTTGTTGAATCTATTCATATTTTTGAAAATCCCATTTTTATGTTTTTTCCAAAATATAACTCATGCAATATGAACATGATAGAAATGTACACTGCCAATATCTAGCTAAGCTGGATTCAAAGTAGTCTTGGTATAAAAATTTACAATATGAAAATAATATAAAGATCACTTGGAGTACGTAGACAATACCAACTCCAAAACAGCTTTTGCAGTAGATTATTAAACTGAGCCAAACCTAGTCCTCACCTTCTCTCATAAGCCTCCCTCAAAAACAAAACAAAAACAAAAACAAAAAACAAAAAACAACCTAACAGAACAGGGAGTGTAAAAGACCATAGTTGGTTGGGTTTCTACATTTTAAAAGACATTACATTGTGTAGCTTGACTGTCTCAGTTGTGTCCTAAATGTGGCATGTCCAAATTTAAAATTAACTTTTTCCAGCCAGGAAGCATCAGCCTTCCATTTTTTACCTGTTAGAAGTCTGAGATTTGGGGAAGGAATCATCCTTATATATTCTTCCAAGTCTTCACACCCAGTTGGCATCCATATCTTGTTCATTTTACTTCCTAATTCTTTATCAAATCCATTCTCTTATTTCTATGTTCACTAACACTTCCTCAGTTTGGGCTTTGATTTTTGTTTCCAATGACACCCTTACAAGTCTTCTTTGGTCCAGTCTCTTGTCTTTCGAAAATATTTTCACACTATATAGCTAGAGTAATCTTAGTAAAATAGTTCTATAATGTATTTACATTTGATTTAAACATTTTAAATATATTTGCCTAAATGACTTGCTCACAGGGTTCTTAGTGTTTTGGCCCGCCTGCACTTTTTTGGCTTCATCCTCCACTGCTGTCTCATATGCATTCGGCACTATGTTATATTAAACACCCGAAGGTCTTAGAAACGCCCTATAGCAGTTACTATTCTTTGTGCTTGATCCTGCCTCTTGCCTTTTCCTTGATGGTCCCTGGTTCACTGATTATTCCCAACTTATTCTCAAACTACTTAAGTTACTTTTATCTTAAAAACAACAGTATCTTCACACTACCACTGTCTCTTTTTCAGTCAGGCTCCTTGAAAAAATAGTTTTTACTTCTTTACTTCCTGCTCCCCTTTCAACCTATTGTAGTCTAGTTTCTGTCCTTACAATTTCTCTAAAATCTAAAAAAAATTGATAAAAAATTATCAATAAAATGCTAATGTCCAAATCCAATGGACTAGTTGTGCACCTCCAATTGACACCTCAAATATCATTTGACAGTGTTAACCACTACTAATCTATAAACAAATACACCAACTCACTTATTTTTCTGTGCTTTGTAGAAAACATAAAAAATGTGTTAAAAGATAAAAATAATAAGCGCCACTTAACCATAACCATCACTAACATTTTTACTTATTTCCTTCAAGTCTCTTTTTCTAAGTATAGAAAAAATTGATATTACGTTTATAAATATATACTCCACTTTTTACTTATAAGTATCTTCCCTTGGCATTAAATAGATATTTGGTAAATGATCTTGATCACTACATAATGTGGTTTATAGATGAACCATAATTTATTTAGCCTATTGACATTTAGCTAGTTTTCAATTTTCATTAATATATCTAGCTCTCTTATAAACATTTTTAGAGACAAATCTTTGCCTCAGATTCTTTTTTTATTATTTATTATTTTTTTATTTTTAAAATTTTTTTATTTTTATTTTTTAATATATTTTATTGATTAACCTATTACAGTTGTCCCATTTCTCCCCCATCATTCCCCTCCACCCTGCACACCCTATCCCATCCACATTCCCCCCTTTAATTCATGTCCATGTGTCATAAGTTCTTTAGCTTCTACATTTCCCACAGTATTCTTGGCCTCCCCCTGTCTATTTTCTACCTACCGTCTATGCTATGCTATTTATTCTCTGTACCTTTTCCCCCTCTCTCTTCCTCCCATGCCCCTGTTGCTAACCCTCCATATGATCTCCATTTCTGTGGTTCTGTTCCTGTTCTAGCTGTTTGCTTAGTTTGCTTTTGTTTTAGGTGTGGTTTTTATTAGCTGTAAGTTTGCTGTCTTTTCACTGTCATATTTTTGATCTTCTTTTTCTTAGATAAGTCCCTTTAACGTTTCATATAATAAGGGCTTGGTGATGATGAACTCCTTGAACTTGACCTTATCTGAGAAGCACTTTATCTGTCTTTCCATTCTAAATGACAGCTTTGCTGGATAGAGCAATTTTGGATGTAGGTCCCTGCTTTTCAAGATTTCAAATATTCTTTCCAGCCCCTTCTTGCCTGTAAGGTCTCTTTTGAGAAATCAGCTGACAGTCTGATGGGAACTCCTTTGTACGTGACTGTCCCCTTATCACTTGCTGCTTCTAGAATTCTCTCCTTCATTTGAATCTTGGCTAATGTAGTTCTGATGTGCCTTGGTGTGTTCCTCCTTGGGTCCAACTTCTTTGGGACTCTCTGAGCTTCCTGGACATCCTGGTAGTCTACTTCCTTTGCCAGATTGGGGAAGTTCTCCTTTATTATTTGTTCAAATAAGTTTTCCACTTGTTGCTCTTCTTCTTCCCCTTCTGGGACCCCTATAATTCAGATGTTGGGACGTTTAATGATGTCCCGGAGGTTCCTAAGCCTCTCCTCATTTTTTTGAATTCTTGTTTCTTCCTTGTTTTCTGTTTGGTTGTTAGTTTCTTCCTTCTGGTCCACTCCATTGATCTGAGTCCCAGTTTTCCTCCCATCTTTATTGGTTCCCCATGCGTCTCCCTTCATTTCATGTATTGTAGCCTGCATTTTTTCATCTAATTTGTGAGCGAAATCAACCAATTCTGTGAGCATCTTGATGACCAGGGCTTTGAAGTGTGCATCTGATAGGTTGGCTATCTCTTCATGGCTTGGAGGAATTGGCTCTGGGGCTTTGATTGGTTCTCTGGTTTGAGCCATTTTTGGTGGTTTTTTTTTTTTTTTGGTTTGTTTGTTTTGTTTTGCTTTTAGTCTGGTCGAGGCTATTACGTATGAGCGGTGGAGCCTTAGGTGTTCCTCAGGGCGGGGCAGCCCAGTTGCTGGGTTGTGATGCTGTACGTGGGGGCGGGGTCTGAGAGGGAACAATGGCGCCTGCTCCACTCTCTCCTGGATTCAGTCCCTTCCGCCACTTCCCCTCTGCCTGGACCATCTGTGCCCGTGAATGTGGGACTACCTGGTCAGCCAGCCGCCTTGTGCGGCCTCACTGGGTCTGCACAGTTGTCCCCCTGTGCCCGGGGTCCGCCAGCCACTGTTGCTTGTGTTCCTGGGTCCGCACCTCCACTTTTTCTTGCCGCTACTCCGCCCCTCTTACCAGTCTGGATGAATGGTTGTTGGACTTCCGTACAGTTCAATTTTCTGTGAGTTCTGGTTGTTTTCTTGTTTCTAAATATTTGTTGTCCTTAATTTTGGTTGTGAGAGGAGGCACAGTGTGTCCACCTACACCTCCATCTTGGCCGGAAGTCCTAATTACCTCTTTAAAAACTTATCTTCAAATATAGTCACATTCTGAGGTCCAGAGCTTAGGGCTTCAGCATACGTATTTTGGCAGAAGATAAAACCCAACCTGTAACACCAACCATGTGTGCGGCACACGGAAGAGATGCCATTATCTTCAGGATCCAGATTCTTATTTATTGATTTTAGAGAGAAAGAGGAAGGGAGAGAGAGAAACATCGATTTGTTGTTCCACTTATTTATGCATTCATTGGTAATTTTTTGTATGTGTCCTGACCAGGGACTGAACCTGCAAGCTTGACATATCAGGACAAAGCTCACTGAGTATACTTAGCTTTTCTTTTTCTGGTTATTCCGCGGTATTTTTGTCTTCAGCCCCTTAAATGCCCCACAGGCATCTCAAACTCATTATGTCCTAAATTAATCTCATCATCCGTCTTAAACTTGCTTCAATTTTTGGTTAATGACATCATCAACCATCCAGGTATCCAAGTCCGAAACCTGAATCTTTTAATATGACTTCCTCCTCTCATCTCATCAGTGACTAAGTTTTTCCAGTTCATATCTTAAATCTCTCAAATATATCCACTCCTCTCTATCTCCACAACCAGTGCCCAAACTCAAGCCTTTATTAGTGTAACACTCATCACCAGTCTCCCTGCCTTGTTGCCCTGCTCCATTCCATCCTACATACTGCTTCCACAATGGTCTTTCTAAAAGGCAAACCAGACTGTGTTACTCTTTAGACTGAATGTCCCTATCCAACTTCATCTCTTGCCCTTTCCATCCAATCCCTTCTTTCCAGCAATACGGAACAATCAGAATTCCTCACTACCTCTAAACTCCTTTTCTGTCAACAGTATGCCTTTTCCTTTGTCTTGTGAATTCCTGCAAATCCTAAAATAGTAAGGTAGCCTATCCAAGTGTCATTGTATCCTTTTCCTCACCTTTATCCACTGATTACACTTTATACAGAGTTTTATTATGACACATTACAGTTTTATAATTCTTGTTTAACAATCTCTCTTCTTCACCTGAGATGCTGAAGGACTGATACTATGCCATTCATCTTTTAGTCCCCAGCACTAGTATATTCTGGAACATATTAGGCTCTCATATATGTGTGGAATAAATGTTATTTTTGATAGCAACCTAAAAATTCCTGTTCATCTTCTCCCATCATCTAATTATTCAACAAGTTCTATAATCTCAGTTCTATCTAATATCTCTGTTACTGAATTCGCCTCCATTTCCCATTTCTAAGGTAAACAAAACCACTGTAATTGCATTCTGAGATGTGGGTGCTTCTACAAAACAGGCCATCTTCATTAGCGCTGACAAGTATCTTTTTAAGAACACTTGGTTACATTACCTAACTACTTAAAGAACAAACAAGTTTGTCCTGGCTGGTGTAGCTCAGTGGATTGAGCGCGGGCCTGCGAACCGAAGGATCGCGGTTCGATTCCCAGTCAGGGCACATGCCTGGGTTGCCAGGCCAGTTCCCGTCAGGGGACATACAAGAGGCAACCGCACATTGATGTTTCTCTCCCTCTCTCCTTCCCTTCCCCTCTAAATTTAAAAATAAATAAAATCTAAAAAAAAAAAAAAATTAAGAAAATATACTTTAAAAAAAAAAAAAAAAAAAGAACAAACAAGTTTGATGACTACCCATTGTGAGTTGGAAGTGGTTATTGCCCAAGGAAAAGGAAACAGATCATCCACTGAAAATTAAAAATAATTAAATTAAAGCATAACGGAAAAAGACATAGTGCCTACCAAATCAGGGCTGTCTATTTTAGCACTTAATAACATTCAGAATCCAACTCCAGCTCAGCTCTTTAGCCCGATATCCAACACACATCCTGGTCACCATCCTTTAATGTGCAGTTGTGGCTAGAATGCCCCACCACCAAGCAAATTCTTATTCATCCTTGAACGCTAGCATCAGATATTACCTGGTTGCTCCAAGAGATAGTATAAAGGAACTTTAGGCTCTCTCCATAATGTTCATCAATCCTCCCCAAGCAACCCAAATCAAATTAAATTTAATAAGATTATTTTTTGGTATGGATTTGGTATAGAATTTTTTGCAATCACATCTAGACTAGTATAAAACCATCTTTTAAAAACATTTCTACTTTTATTGACTTGTAAAATACAATCTAAGTAAAAAGCAAAGTACTTTCTATACAAGTGCATCTTCAAGATAAGTCTTCTAGCCTATGCTTCCAAATAGATTGCAGCCACTAAGCCTCTTTATAGAAATTCTGAAGCAGTCACTGTTACTTGCTCTAAGAAGCTTTCTGTAATCTCTGACAAGCTGTTCATAGCTCCTCTGTCTGAGCTTCCACAATTCTTACCATATATAGCTGTTATCTTACCAAATAATAGTATAATGTGTTATTTCTCTCTTAGTTGCTTTCACTAGGGTAGCTCATCTAGGGTAAGAACACTACATCAATTTTCTGATGTGTAAAATAAAGATAAGAAGAAGGCATTCTCACAGAACTGCTGTGAGCATTAAATGTCATGCATATTTAAAGCACTTGGTAGAGTGTCTAACATATAAATGCTAAATAAATGTTAGCAATTATTTTCCAATATGTTTGTTGAATGATGAGAACTAGCCCAAAGAGTCCCACAACAAACTGGTAGATGTACCATTTACAAAAGAGCATGGTAAGAAAACACCCATGTTCTGAAATTACCAAAGGGATCATTACTTAAACAAAATGCCTTCCCTGTAGTCTATTTGCAGATGTGAGATGAAATTGAATAGCTTTTTAATGTATAGTAATTTTTAAAGTTTTAAAGACACTGACACTGGGAAAGAGATAAAGTTTCAATTATAAATTTCTGAATTCCTGAGGTAGGTTATTGAAAATAACATTTAATCTTCTGGCCAAGATGGATGCGCAGGTAGATATACTTTGTTCCTCGCACAACCAAAAGAAGGATAACAACCAATTTAAAAACAAAAACCAACCAGAACTGCCAAAAAACAGAACTGTATGGAAGTCTGATAACCAAGGCGTTAAAGAAGAAAATGTCATCCAGACGGGTAGGAGAGTTGGAGAAGATAAACAGCAAGGCAGCAGATGGCAGGCTGGACAGTCCCACATTCATGTGCAGGTAAACTGGGAGGAACAACTCAGGAGAAAGACCGACTGAGCAACCCAGGGTTCCAGTGCCAGGAAAAGAAAACATCGAAACCTCTGGCTTTAAAAACTTCTGGGGGTTCTGGCAGTGGGAGAAACTGCCAGTCGTACAGAAGAGTCCACGGGAGGGGCCCACAGGGTCCTAGAATGTACACAAGCCCACCTACCCAAGAATCAGCACTAGGGCAGCACCTGGAAGGGTGCAATTCATGTGCGGGAAGCAGGGGAAGTGAATGAAATCAGGTGACAGCCGAGCAAGCAGCATTGTTCCCTCCCTGACCCCTGCTGCACCTACAGCACCACAATGCAGCAAAGGGGGTTGCCCTACCCAAGCAAATACCTAAGCCTCCACCTTTTACAATGTAACAGGTGTGCCAAGACAAAGAAATATGGCCCAAATGAAGGAACAGATCAAAGCTCCAGAGAAAGAACTAAGCAATAAAGAGTAAGCCAACCTATCAGATGCAGAGTTCAAAACACTGGTAATTAAGATGCTCAGAAAATGATTGAGTACTGCCACAAAACAAAGGAAGTGAAGGCTACATAAAGTGAAATACAGAAAAATATACAGGGAACCAACAGTGAAGGGAAGAAAACTGGGACTCATGTCAACGATTTGGAGATGAAGGAAGAAATAAACGTTCCACCAGAACACAATGAAGAAACGGGATTTCAAAAATATGAGAAAAGGCTTAGGAACTTCAGGGACAACTTTAAACGTTTCAATATCCAAATCATAGGGGTGCCAGAAGAAGAAGAGGAAGAGGAAGAAATTGAAAACTTATTTGAAAAGTAATGAAAGAAAACTTCCCCAATTTGGCAAAAGAAATAGACATACAAGTGCATGAAGCTCAGAGTCCCAAGCATGTTGAACCCAAAGAGGTCCACACCAAGACACTTCATACTTAAATTGCCAAAGATAAAAACTAAGGAGAGAATCTTAAAAGCAACAAGAGAAAAGGAGAGTTACCTACAAAGGAGCTCTCATAAGATTATCAGCTGATTTCTCGAAAGATACCTTGCAGGCAAGAAGGGGCTGAAAAGAAGTATTCAAAGTCATTAAAAGCAAGTATCTACATCCAAGATTACTCTATCCAGCAAAGCTATCATTGAGAGTGGAAGGGCAGATAAATTGCTTCTTAGATAAGGTCAAGTTAAAGCAGTCATCATCACCAAGCCCTTACTACAGGAAATGTTAAAGGGACTTATCTAAGAAAAAGATGATGATCAAAACTATGAACAGTAAAATGACAACAAACTCACCTATCAACAACTGAACCTAAAACAAAACAAAACAAACTAAGCAAACAACTAGAAAAGGAACAGAATCACAAAAATAGACATCACATGGAGGGTTAGCAGGAAGGAGGGGTGAAGGGGAGAATGTGGGAGAGGTACAGGGAGTAAGAACATAATTGGTAGGCACAAAATAGACAAGGGGAGGTTAAGAATAGTATAGGAAATGGAGAAGCCAAAGAACTTGTATGTATAATCCACGGACATTCACTAACGGGGAGGGAGTAGGGGTACCAAGCAGAGGGTGATAAAGGGGAGAAAAAAATGGGACAACTGTAATAGCATAATCAATAAAATATACTTAAAAAAAGAAAATAAAACAATTTCACATTTGGAGACAATGTCTTGCGAATTTATGCTGTCTCTGACATTATCATATATTCATTTTTTATACTATAAACTATCTGTAAATGTATTTCTCCTCAGGTTTTAATAAGAATCGAATGAAGTGTGTTGTGGGATAGAAATACCATCAAACTGAAATGAGAAAGATTGGATTTAGCCCACAGTGTAGCTATGGGACCTTGGGCAATCTTTTCAGTCCTCTGGGATTTAGAGTCATCCTTTGGAATTTGAAAGGATTAGATTAATGCCTAAATCTAGCTCTAAAATAGAAAGTTCTTACAATACTGTATTTTGACCTTTTTCTTATTTATTTTTTAATCTTCACATGCAGACCTGCCTATTGATTTTAGAGATAGGGGAAGGGAGGGAGGGAGGAAGAGAAACATCAATGTGTGGTTGCCTCTTAAGTGCCCCCTACTGGGGACCTGGCCTGCAACCCAGGCATGTGTCCTGACTGGGAATTGAACTGGTGACCCTTTGATTTGCAGGCTGGCACTCAATCCACTGACCCACACCAGCCAGGGCCAATGCCTGTTTCTTGACTCTTTGAATGAACAAGTGCCCACTGCAGACCTTCCAGTTAAAAAGGGCATAACAGATTTATGGTATAACAGGTTAGTAGCTAATGTTTACATAAGTTTTTAAGAATAACAACTGGTGTGCATTTATATGATTTTTGACATTCAATATACAGATTTTCTCTATTGCTAATCATTTGAAGATTTGTTCATTTAGAGAAGAAATTTTAAACCAGAAAGTTTCCTTACTTCTGACATATTTTAGAGAAATTATCAGTTACGAAGCTTTTCAGAGGCGAATGTCACTATCAGAAGGGCCATGCCCACCAATATCAAATAGGTATCCAAGCGTTCACTCCCCAGTAGCATTTTTAGGAAAAATTTTTTTATCTTTGCCGTGCTACCAAAATTACAGACTGAAAGACAATTTGATCAATGTCTTATGGAAGCAGAGTATATAGACACCTGGAGAAAGCAACTATAGACGTGTGCACACACAGTTTAACTCAGTAACTTGAGTACCTCATGTACCCATTTTCAAGTTAATATTTAGTGCAGACATGCAGACATTTATTGCAGGTGCAGTTCCAAAATATCTCTACTATGGAATGTAAAATGAGAGTGATTAACTAACTATAAAGGGAGTCTAAATTGGTAAAACAGATGCAGAACTTTCCCATTTCTTTTGAAAAAGGGCAGATGTCTCTCTCTGGACATATCCCCCAAATTTAGAGTTAAAAGGAATTCCATTTCTCTGTTTTAGTAATGATGTGATTGAAATTTGAGATGAATTTACTTCACAACTTCCTAGACCTCAACTGTTAGGAAAATGAAGTTTTTTTCTTTTTAAAAATTATTTTTAAAATTTTATCTTTCAATTACAGTTGACATCCATTTTATATTAGTTTCAGGTGTGCACAGCATAGTGGTTAGATGATCATATACTTTACAAAGTGATCACCCTGATAAATCTAGTACGTATTCGACACCACACATAGTTATTACAGTATTATTGACTATATTCCCTATGCTGCACTTTACATTCTTGTGACTATTCTGTAACAACAAATTTGTACTTCTTAATCCCTTCACCTTTTCACCCAGCCCCCAACCCCTGACCCCTCTGGCAACCATTAGTCTGTTCTCTGTATCTATGAGTCTGTTTGTGTTGTTTGTTCATTAATTTTGTTCTTTAGATTCCACATATAAGTGAGATCATATGGTATTTGACTTTCTCTGTCTTATTTCACTTAGCATAATGTTCTCAAGGCTTTTTTTAATATTCAGCCACCAGCCTCAACCACACCAACTCACCAAGCCAAGTCTGAATGTTACTCACTGGTTAACTCTACATAAACTGACACAAGCACAATATATTTTTATTGTTAAATTACTATGTTAACCATATGCAGAGCAAAAAGTAAAGGAACAGATCTACTTGTGCATTCACATTTTAAATTCTTGAATGATAAGTGAACAAATGATCAGTTAGGAAAACTGAAGGAAGGGTTTCCTTATAGTCTAATTTTTCCAATAATAAAACATGCTCAAAAATTTTAGAAAACCTTGTTTTCTACATGTGATATCATATTAATAAACAAACTTTACTTCAATAAATTGTAAAGATTCCCTCAATATTAAGGGCAGTGCATCTCTAGCTAATGTAATTATCATTTGGATATAACATAAACATCAAAAAATAAAGTGGTGGTATAGTTCAACATTTTCCAAAGTGTTAGTACTCTTAATGCTGAGTTTCCAGTTCCAGAATTGTCCATTCCCCTTGGGGTGAACAATCTTCAGAGGAAAAACTAGCCATGGTGATGCTTGCGGAGGAATCAAGTGGAGAGGTTAGTTCACTCCATCTGTTCAAAGTGTCAACATGTGCTTTACCCTGAGGTTTTGAGCTGTCTCGTGCTAAAAGTAGTGTCTGATTGATTAGATACTGTGCTAAATTTAAGTCTTCAGGAACAGAATTTGTAATATTTAAGTTTGAATCCTGTTCAGAGAGCAGTTGCTTTAATAATGTCCAATCTTGTTTTGCAAAGTGTTGATCATCTTCCAAATCCATGTCTGTGAAATGTGTTTCTGATTCCATTTTCTGCTCAAATGCTTCTATTACATCCATCTCATATATTGGAGAGAGGGTTTTTGAAGGCCGATGGTCATACATGTAGGTTTGTGCCAGAGTATCACAATCATCTATGTCTCCTGAAATAATTCATAATACTATACAATGTAAAAATTGCACATGTTGGTACCCTCAGAGTTTTGTAACAATATAACAGTTAAAGTCCAAAAAAATAAAAAACAAAACAAAAAAAAAACCCAGAATGGGAAAAGATAAGATTTGTACAAATTGACAAGATTTTTGAGGCATTTCTTTTTCTATCTTAAAAGAACAACAACTTAAGAATAATGTTCAGCAGCAAAATCAAAATTGGCAACTAACAATAATTTTCAATAATTGAAAACTTGTGATACAGAAATTATTTAAACATAAGCACAGAATATGCACATATATCTAATTCACTACAATAAAAACTTAAAGAGGAAAAAAAGACATGGTTATTTGATGGTGACTTTTAGAGTCAGTTCCAAAAGGAGAATAAATACATTTTATCTAAAGTCTTATTTGTATATTGCACATGCAAAGGAGGATGCAAGCAAGGACAAACAAAAAAGTACAACTTTAAGGAGCTCCCTATTCTTGTGATTTTGCTGAACAGCGGCTATTGATCAATATTTTTCTTAGTTCTGATATACAATAGCTACTCCGTCAGTGACTATTGCATATTTTAAATTACTATACTAAGGAAGACAAACACAAAACAATTAAGACAGAAAATCATCTATACATATGAAGTAAGCCTGGTCTATTTCATATATTATCATTGCTTCTAAATATAATCTCTTTTAAGGAAATTTATCTTTTTACTTGAAAATTTTAGAATAGAATTATAGTGATCCTTAAAGTCTTGATCTTTGTAAAATGTATATAAATTGTAATAATTAATCTAGTTAAAATAGTTCAATGATTTTAGTTACATATTACTATAGTTATTGCACAGACCTCTTAAGATATATACTAGCATAGTCCATAAATCATATCTAATGTATAATAAAATTTCTAATAGTCAAGAATTCCTATGTTAAATTAGATATAAATAACTAAATAATAGCAGACTAAGTTTTTCTCTTTATTCTTTTATGTAAAATCTCTTATGAGTAAGTTAGCTCTAATAAATAACCAAAATTTTTACTATATAATTTTTCTGCACTAGGATTTTAAGTGAACACTAAAGAGTAATTAGCTAATTTTAATAAGAAATTAAGTTTTCATTTAAAATTTGAATCTGTTGCTTAAATAATTATCCTAACTAAAATATAACATTCAGGGCTGAATACAACTTTAAAATTCTGTAAACTAATTTTCTTATGGATTTAACATTTCTATTTCTGTACATTACCTGCAGATAAAGCAATATTAGCTTTTTCAGTAGCTGTAGAATGGCTCTCTTTCACTTGACCTCCCTGAGGCAGAAGATGACTCCAACAGGAGTCCAGAGATTTTGTAGAGCTGTTCTTTGGTATGTCAGAATTGGGTTCTCTTTGATGAAGCTCCAAATGACATGGTCTTTCTTGAGATTTTATATCACCATCTGAGAGTTTGCTGTGTTGCTGAAAGTCATTATCTACAGTGCTTCCATCGTTTACTTTTGTATTTTCCGTAAGTAGCTGCCTGCCTTCTTTGGGCAGGACATCAATAGTGTGCTTTTTTTCTGTGAGGGACACACTCTGTTCATCTTTTCTTGAAGGGCCAATGCTACTAAGACCCAAGAGAAAGCTTTCCTTTTTACATACATTGTTGCCTTTATCTTGTTTACATCCTAAAATACTACCTTCATTTCCCTGTAAGTTTCTGGAATAGCAGGTCCTTCTAGGATGTTCATGAGAAAAGCCATCAAAAACATCAGAAGGTGAAAGAGAATCTATAGAAGGCAGAAAGGGAGTATGGACTTCCCCTTCATCAGATCCCAGTTCTTCACATTCATCTACTGAAAGTAAAACTGACCTTTTAAACTTTTTGCTTGCAGAAAACTCATGACTTTCATTTTCAGTTGCATCTTCAAAAGCTAAATTAATTATCCCCTGAAAATGCTGAGGAGCTGAATTAGACATAGAGAAATTTTCGACAACATTTTCAGCTTCAGATCTTTCATCTTCTGTTTCATCTGCTGAGGAAGAAACTTGATCTACTTCCTGAGCAAACTGGACACTGCCTCGTAGAATATTTTCTTTTTCCCTAGGGTGGACTATTGTAGATTGAGACCAAATTTCTGGCCTTTTTCTAGGAATCTCATCATCACTTGTCGAATTAACTTGGAAAGGATCATTACTACTTTGCTTTTTCATTTTCACTTCAATTCTTAAGTTACTGTCATATATTTTTAATTCTTCAGGAGTACTGGTATCACTACTACTTCTTCCAAGAAAATCATGGCATAGCATAGTGCCACATTTAGAAATACCCCTGTCATTTGACCCATCATCATCCTGAGACCCTCCAGCATCATAGTCTTCAGACCTGGGCTTTATGTCATCAGAGGATGTGGTAGCACTGCCAGTGTCAGATTCAGGACTGTCTCTCTGATGCAGAACGCTGGTACTCAAATTCCAGTCACTTGTGAATGGAGCTTCTGTATTTTTCTCTGGAATTTCTGTTGCTTCCATATCTTTAGGAGAATTTTTTCCTGATATTTGTTCTAAAAAACACTTGGAGGAACTATCTGAGTCTGCTGTAGTATATTTGTCTTCATTCATGGCAGAGTCATCAGATACCTGACTAGGAATCGTCTGCTCTACATTAAATTTAGGTTTTCCATCAACTTGAATAGCATGTAACTTATCCATTGTCCTTTCAGGAACACAAGGTACATCTTTCACACATTCAGTGCATGATTTTTTGTTCACGTCTTTTCTCTCTACATGCTTCTCCTTATCTAATACTGAATGGATTTGCTCTGCATTTGGTGAGTCCAAATCACAAACTGGATTAGAGTTCAAGAGGTTTTCATTTGGATTTAAAATCATGGATTTTACAACAGTGGTGCTATAAAATTCTGGATCTATATTTTCACTTCCATCAGTATGACAGTGTAGTTGAGCTGGGTTGCAGCAATCTATTTCTCTGTGACTAGACAATTTTGTTTCACTTTTTCCTGAACAAACCTGTTTTGATTCCAATTCATATTTCATTGATTTATCCAGATTTGAAATATTTTGGCATTCTAATACCAATTTCTCTTTTTCTTGATTGTTTAATGGCTTTTGTGGGCCAGGTGAGCATAATGGCTGGAATGCTTCTATACCAATGATTTCAGCTGTGAGGTTAATTAGAGGTTCATGAGGCTTCTGTTCAGTAACACTGCCATTGTTGTTACTTTTTTGGACAACAGATGTTTCACTTTTTAAAGGTCTTTGAGAAAAAGATTGAGTCTTCAATATGACCTGTCCAGGAACCATTTTCTGTTTTGAATCTTTATTATTTAAAGTTTCACTTTTCTTAGACTGATTTAGGTTTTTAGGTATTGCCACCGTTTTTGCATTAACTTTAGGCAAAGTTGTGTGCCCTTGCTTGATAATTTTTCTCTTAGGTGTTTGTTTTTCTGTTGTACTATGGTCCAACTTCGTCACATTTCCATCAGACTGTCTTGAAGATTTTACTGAATTTGGTGACTCTCCTTGGCATCCTAAGAAAATAAAATTCAAAAGTATAATATACCTTTCAATTTGTGAATGAAATTCAATATTTGCTTTTAAATTATTCTAGAATAAAATAAATAAAACAATAGAACAGTAACATACCTACAGTCAAATGGACCATTATAGAATAGGAGTTAGTCACATAATAAAATAAAAAAGGAAAATATTTTTCTATTAAAAATATAGATGGACTATTCCAAAGTCTTAATGAAATTGTGAAAATAAGATTTCTCTCCCTCAAGTAAAGAGAGACTTGATCCTCATGCCAGAATTGGATTTGCATAAATATGAGGGGGTGGCAAATGCTGATATTCTTATACCAAAAGAGCAGCCAGGGACTTGCCTTTGAAGTTTTTTGGTGGGGGAAAAGACTATATGCCACACAGCTGAAAAGGAGGATCAAGGTTAACATAAAATAGAAATATTAAAACTGCTGCAATTTTTTTTGTCAACCATGAAGAAAACCAATTTGTTTCTCATAACCAGACCATTATTATTGTAGCTCATTAGGGTTAACAACTTAGATATGCAGTTGAAACTAAAACCGGTAACTGAAAGAAAAGAGGATTCATTTTGGGAATCTATTTGTTTATACTGGTTAAAGTCCTAGAGATCACATTTTGAGCACTGTCAAACAGAATTACCAAATATTTTGAAATATTTAATTTTAACTATAACTAGAACATGAATAATTTTCCTCTGCCTTATTTTTTATTTACTTTCAGTATTCTTCATTATGTAACTCAACATTGTTTTTAGGATTTTACAAACTCCTAATGCATAAAACAAATTAATCTTTAAAATCAGTTATTATGTTAGCAAATTATGCCATTTGACTGGCACTCTTTTCTTTCTTATAACAGGGGACAGACTCCAGAGAAAATATTCTCCCTCCTGTGAGGTTGTGGAGAAAGGGAACCCTAGTTCACTGTTGGTGGGAATGCAGACTGGTGCAGCCACTGTGGAAAACAGTATGGAATTTCCTCAGAAAACTGAAAATGGAACTGCCTTTTTACCTGGAAATTCCACTGCTGGGATTATGCCCTAAGAATCCTGAAATACCAATTCAAAAGAACCTATGCACCCCAATGTTCATAGCAGCAAAACTCACAATAGCTAAGTGTTGGAAGCAACCTAAGTGCCCATCAGTAAATGAGTGGATCCAAAAACTGTGGTACATTTACACAATGGAATACCACACAGCAGAAAGAAAGAAGGAGCTCCTGCCCTTTGCAACAGCATGGATGGAACTGGAGAGCATTATGCTAAATGAAATAAGCCAAGCAGTGAAAGACGAATACCATGTGATCTCACCTATAAGTGGAACCTAATTAACAAAACAAACAAGGAAGCAAGCAAAATATAACCAGAGACATTAAAGAGAGAACAAACTGACAGTAACCAGAGGGGAGGGGGGAGAGGATAACAGGGAAAAGGGGAAGGGTCATCAAGGAACAGGTCTAAAGGACCCATGGACAAAGCCAAAGGGGGTTAGGATCCAGGGTGGGAGGTGGGGATGGGTGCGGTGGGGGGAAAATGGAGACAAGTGTACTTGAATAACAATAAAAAAGTGAAAAACTAAAAAATAAAAAAATAAAAAGTAATAAAACAAAAAAAAAAGAGAGAGAGAAAAATTCTTCCTCCTATGTATTAATTATAGCTCTCCAGACTGGACCATTACTTTTTAAAGAAGCCTTTAGTGCTGTTTTTTTGCAGATGAAATTCCTAGTTATCAAGGAAACTTTGAAGAAACCTGGTCATAATATATTTAAAGGACCAGAAATGCAGATAGTAGGGACTCCCTTAATTATTTTTCTCACAAAAGACAATAAAAACCAAACCAATACCCCAGAATACCAAAATACTGCACTTCTTTGAAATGTAAAAATATAAAATCTCATTTCTACAGCATGAAACGAATGTAAAATGAGTGAAACCATGTTATATATTGCTTATTTGCTGCTCAAGTTCCAAATCAGAGTTCTGCTTATTCAATTTAAACAAGGAAGGAACACCAGGATTATGTCAGCGTTACCTTGAGTTTTAGTAAGATTAGATGGGGCATTCTTTGTCCTATGCTGAGCTGTAGCACATACATTGTCATGTCCTCTTTTCTTTAAAATTGCCTGTGGTACTGGATCACTATATCCTTTGCTAGTGACCTTCTTTAGCACACTAAAAAAAAAAAAAAAAAAATGATTTGCATTCAGTATTACATTGAAATTCCCAAACATGAGCTTTTAAAAAAACAAATAATTTTTTTCTCAAAGAAATAAAAAATATCTCTTTTCTGAAAATAAAAAGACCATATGTCCATATGTCTTTAAGGTTATAAAACTGTAGATCAAGTATGATAAAGCAATGTATAACCAAGTGTGACAAATGTAAATTATTTGCCCCAATCATTTTGCATAAATATACCAACTTTTTGGTAAATAAGAAAAGTTTTAAAATATTATGTAAATACTTAAATTTTTTCCAACAAAAAGAAGATATTTTAAAATATTTAGCTAGAAGTCAGTATATAATTAACTTTCAGAGGAAAGCTAATATATATGTAAAACAATGAAGACTTACCTATTATTTGTATTAGTTTCTTGTTCATGAATGTTTTTTTTACTGGAAGTTCCATTGGTAACTTTTGAAACAGGTTGAGATTTTACAGCTGTAAATTAAGAAAAAGTAAGTCAAGAGATAGAACACTAAATATGTAATTATGTACAAAGTCACTGATCAGACAGACACTGTAAACAAAATTAAATGTCAACATGGGAAGAACTGTGTTTTCTTTGTTTGCATGAATATAGTAAGTAAATACTTTTTTTTTTTGCATTGAAACTAAATAAAAGTCCCAAACAAGTCACTTTTTTCTAGGAACTTTAACTGTCAGAGGTATTAAAGATTAGAGTGCTAAAACCCACCTACAGTGGAAGTTTTGATACTTTCTACACTGTTTTTCACTGTCTGTCCTGGAGATTCACAAAAGGACAGTTTATGACCAGATGGCTTCTCTTCTGTTGATCCATTTTCTTTTGGGTCATCCAGACTTTTGGTGGAAACCAGTAATTCCATACTTGAATTTGTAGATCTGCTGGAGCGTTCTATGATGCCAAGGCATGGAGAATCTTTTCCTGTCTTCAAAGGCTTTGCTCTGGCTTGCACATTTAAGTTTCCAGTGAGTACCTTGGGTCTGGCACCTGTAACTTGTCCTTCTTGATTTCTTACTCCCTTTCCATTTAACGTGTTTTTGTGTCCATTTGCTGCTGCTGTTGCTGATCTTTCCACAACTTGTCTAGATGACATGTTTGCTGACTTTGCATTATCACTGTTTTCTGTTTTGGGTTTTATTATTGCTTTGGGCTTTCCAGAAACATTTTTTCCCCCAGATTTTAATTCTTTTGTAATCTTAGGTGCTGTTTTTGTATCATCCTTCTCTTTTAAGTCATCATGCTTCGAAGTTTTATTTATAGTATTTCTATTAGTACTTGATGGATGTCCAGATGCTCCTAATCCATCGGATTTCATCTTTTGATTAGTAGAGGGACAACTCCAACACTCTTTCTTATTTTCTCTCAAAGATTTGTTTTTTATAACACCAGAGTCAGAAACTTGTCTCCTTTGCTACAAAGAAGAAAAAAGTACCTTGTAACTTGACTGAAGTCTTTGACATACAAATACTTTACATTTTAATAAGCCAGTTTTTCAAAGAAAAAGAACCCCAGCAAAGTTCGTATTATAATTTAGGTCCACTCAAAACTTGAATTATCTTTGGTCGTTTTGAGCAATACCTTCAATGTGTCTTTGATTATATTACCTTAATCAAATCTAAAATAAAGCACAAACTATTTAAGGTCTCTACTATTTTTAAAAGACATATCACTTTATGAAGTTATGATAGGGAATTAATACCTAACAGGGTCTGAATGCCTTGAGTGAATGATAACAATATCCAGTATTCTTAAGGGTCCACTCTCAGGTTCTGTGCTAAAACCCTTTTCATATATCATCTCAATCCTCACAACAGTACCGTGAGACAGCTCCTGTTGCTATCTCTACTTCTTAGGCAAGGAACTGAGGATTAAAGCAGATATGTGATTTACCCATGATCACATGCTGATAGGGATGGAACTAGCACTTGACCCCATGATTTACTACTTTAAGTAGGTAGTCATCCATATGGTACAATTTGAGAGACTTTATCAAGATATTCACCAAAAATTCTCTCTTTAACCCAAATGCCAGAACTTTTATCCTCTGTGGTAAGAATTTTCTTGGAGTCCTCATTAAAAAAAAAAAAATTCTAAGAAACATATCACATCTGGAAAGTCTGATTTTTAAAAGAAACAAGATAGTAATACAGACAAAAAGACAGTAATAGAGTGTTGGTTGTCTGGAGAAAGTGAAGGAAAAGGGGTGACTCCTAAAAATAGGTAAAATAGGTAGAAAGAGGAAAATAGAAAGGCACTAAAGACAAATGCACCTATTTCATCATTTTGTTTAGAACCAACCTTGATATGGAAGGGAACAAAAAGTTTTTAAAAGTTGGTAGGAATTTTATCCAGAGGATAGAAATTGGTACTATTAAGAGCAATTTCTAGGATTCTGTGTAATATTTATAAAGTGTAAATAGGCTTAGCTCTCATTTTTTTGTTTTCTTAATAAATCTTAGCTCAAAAATATTTTTATTAAAAAATTTTTATTTTTAGTACCTAAAACCAGGTGGACCTCATCCCACCTATAAAACCAATCCTACTTAATTTATTCTACCATATTCTATTTTAAAGCATCATGTTATGGGCAAGATCTATATTACACTCTTTTAGAAATTTTACATTAACATAGTACAAAATGATGATGATTCAATGTATATGCATTTCTAAGAATCCTCTGACTTAGCTCTGCAAAATTTACCTATATTACCTATATGCAAATGGACAAATTATAATGGTCACTGTATGCTATTGACAAATGAAGAAAAAGTGGGTAATCCTTTAAAGCAATCCTCTTGGACACCCTTTAGGTTCTAGTACTATTCCCTCTTATTTTCATTTTTAGCCTTTTGATATAGAAAAATTTAAACAATCAAAAGAAGACAGAACATTATAATGATTTCCCATGTACCTATTACCCAGCTTTAACAATGATCAACTCTGGGCCAATTTTGTTTAATATATAACTACCCCTATTTTATTTTAAAGCAAATCCCAGACATCATATATTGATACTAGCAGTCTTTTAAAACTTTTTTCTCTGCCTTATCTTATGAACTTCCTCTTACCTCCAAAAGATCTCACCTTTTTTGGAAAACATATTTGTTCCACACTTATTGAGCACTTACTACAAACCAGATAACTGCACATAAATTATTTCATTTAAATTTCACAGTAATACTGCTAGGTTGTATCATTCCATTTTATAGATAAGCATACTAGGACTCACACATAACACAGATAATAATTGTGAACTCAATGTTTGAACACTTCTGATTCTATGTCCAACACCCATTGTGGAATACCACTATCCTTCTGAGGGAAACATATTACCCTGTTTTGTTTTTTCTTCTAGTGGTTAAGAGTATAAACCCTTGAACAACCCAAAAGACAGGGGAATTAGGAAGAACAACGAGATTTTGATCATTTTGTTATAAGGCAAGGAAGGAGGAAAAGCCTGGTTGATGGAGTTAGTAGAACAGGTGAAAGGAAGGCAGGTAGACTAAGTCTTGGGGCCTTAGAAAAAACCCTAGAGGGAATAACAGGGTATATAGAAAAAATATGCTAAAGTGTATTTTGTAGAATATGTTCAGTGTAACCATACAACATGCCTAAAAGGCCAATGGGGAGTCTAGTGCTGTTCTGTGATAACAGTTGGGGAAGTTTTGGATAAAACAGAATCCAACAGTGGTCTTTACTATAGTGTTTCTCAGAGCTTTTAAGGTGTTAGTGTACATCATCAGTCTCTAAGAGGAGCTACAGTGTGCAGTAATTCTTGAATTTAGTTGATGCTACATGTTCTTAGATAGAACATATGAGGGAGCACACACTTTGGGAAATAGTCCTTGGAAGTTTACTGGCAAAAAACTTCAGCATCCCACAGCTTTTCGCAGAAGACATTTGAAACTTGACCTCTGCCTCAAGCCATGAGAGCTTTTAGTTGTAGCTTAGAGCTGTGAGAGTTCTTTATTTACTGGCTGATGAGGAAGAAAAGATTCCCTATCCCACTCTGCAAGGGCAGGTAGTATGTTCTTTGCATTCAAAACTGAAACTCTCATTGTATATCTCTGTATCACTGTACTGCACATACTAGGTTAGTATAATTTTGTACTTCAAATATACTATTAAGTGACAATCTTTAAGGTAGCTAGCTTAGAACTCTAACCATCAATAACTTTTGGAGAAAAAAGTATTTCACATTATAATAAATACACCAAGTAATTTATGTGTGTGATAAAAAACAACGAAGTTTATCATCTTAACCACTGTTAAGTGGGTAGTACAGTAATGTTAACTATACACTCCTTGTTGTGCAACAGATCTCTAGGGCTTTTTCATCTTGCAAAACTAAAACCATATCTAACGAAAAGCAATTCTTTTCCTTGTCCCTGCAGCTGCTGGCAATCACCATTCTACCTTGTTTCCAAGGGTTGGACTACTTTAGATACTTCATGTAGTATACTAATTAACTTTTAAAGTAAAGCACAACTGTACTCTTGGTACTAATTGACTTTTTCACATGAAATATTTACCACATGAATTAAAATCTTAGTATGGAGAAAACTGGGACAACCAATATTTTTCTCTTGTAAGAAATAGGTTAATTAGAAAAATAGACATTGACTTGGGTCTAGAATTCTAGACAGTTTCTGATCTACTGGAATAGCTCCAGTATGTTCGTTGCCAAAAATGTTTTCAAGGAAATAAAAAAGGTGGAGAATATTACACTTTCTATGCCAGCTGGATATCAAAAATTCACATCATTTAAAAATTTATGAAATGTTCACTTGATTTAAAAAAGACTAAAAATTATTTCTATTAAGAAATAGCTTTAAGGTAAGAATAAATTTAAAAAATTATTTTGAAATATAAAATAATGAAATTTAAATTATTTGCTATCCTTTTTCATTTAGACCTATAAAATTTTAAAAGTTTACCTGAGAGCTACTGAATATAGGCTTTTTACCAAGTCTTCGATTATCACCTTTGTCAAATGCAGCTGTAAAAAGAAACAGCAATATATTTTTATAGGAGGCAGTACTATTAACACAGAATTAGAGGGAAAATAATATATGAGTAGAAAAACGTTATGTCTCAGTAGAAAATAACTTTAAAATAGCTAAAACCAATCTAACACACAGATAATTCCCTACTATAGTAAAACAAATAATTTTTAAAGAACCACACTTTCATTCTTATTTTCTGATTCCTATGAATTGTTATTAAAATTAACAAATGAAAACTATAAAATCTCACAGAGAAGATTCATACATTTATAAAAACAAAAATTTCCTGAAGGTGTAAAATTTTAGAAATAACTGATTTTATTTAGTATTCCAAATTTCAAAAAATTACAGAATGTGGCAAATGTAATATTTTATAAACTATTAAATACAAGAAAAATGTTTATCCTAAGTTGAAAAAATATTGTTGAAATTAACTATAAATATTATCTGGTTTGTAGTTATATCATGAGATGGAAGAAAGAAAAAAACATAAGGTTCTGTTGAAAATAAAATAAGAAACAATCCTCAAACTCATATTCTTTTTAGAATTACATAAACATTCATTTTATAGATTAGGTTGAATGGCAATTATTAGAGAACTCATGTTTACATTCTTCAAATAAGAATATGAATGATATCAGGAAAATATATAGGAATAATGGTATAAGAGTTATAAATACAGTTTAGCTAATGCATTTTTGCCTTTTGAAGGTTATGGGGCTCTAAAATATACTTTGAAGAAATACATATAATTTCCAAAAAGATTTTTTATTAAAGCAATGTAGAAAAATACATTAAATTATCTGTAACTCTACCATGCATTTTCTACTATTTCTACTCTACAGAATCTGTACTATAAGATAAAGCAGGATCCTAGAAATAGCACTGTCAGGACTGATTTATAGTTAGCAAATGACTTTGCACAATAATACACAGGAAGAAATGAATGTACGATTTCTCCCAAAGGTCAGTAACTCAAACTAGAATAAAGAAATATTATAACAAAGACAACCTACAATCACCCCTTTCTCTGGGGTTTCTCAATACATAATTATCCATAAGTCAGGAATCACTATAATTCAACACATTTAAGATTAAAAAAACATTATTTTTACACTGGTATAACTGTAATAGATTGAAAAGTTCTCTTGGACAGTTAGTTGGATTACCAGTATTTCGTTTTAGATATGTGTATATGTGTGTATATACATGTATTTACATGTCATTTTAATTAGCACTTTGAAGAATTAAGATAAAGAACACTGAAGCTCAACTTAATTATGAAATCCTCTAAAATGAAGAAAAATAAAGTTTACTGCCAATCAGAAGAGAGTTGAATGACATCTGCTCATGGAATGTCAATCTTTTTCTTCACATTGCACAGATTTCATGGTAAAGTTAAATTGTCATCTAAAAATCAGTATAGAAAGAAAGAGTCACAAGGAAAAAATTTCCAATTTTGAAAGACTTCATGATTTTCATTGTTTCATGATTTTGTTTTATTTATTTATTTAGAATTTCTTTGAAAAGTGTTCTCAAGATGACATCTAGGTACACTGTTATGTTATACCGATAACACAAGACAGAACAAATCATACTCTGACTAAACCATTAAAGAATTTAACATATCTATGAACTATCAAGAATGTATTATACCACATATGGCTTCCGTGTTTTATAATACAAAAATGTTTGCTTCATAAAATGTAGTCTCTAGTCTCTTAACTTAAAATGTTTAAAAGTACACTTGCTCAATCTGCCAATATTTTTTCTAAGGCACCTGCTTTAAGCCAAAAATAGTCATGAAGCCATTTTTAGTTCCATACCCTCAACATTTTATTTTAATGCTTTTGAAACAAATACACATTTTGAGCAATATACACCTTTTGTTTAATGCTAATGTTTCAAATGGTACCTATCAGATGTCGGAGACCACTGTGTGGCTCCTGAGGGACACCCTGCAATAGCACACACAGTATCACTGAACCGATCAATTGTGAAATTAAGCCATCTAATGTAGGCAAAAACCACAAGAAACAGTATCCTATACAAAAGATGGAAAAGCTTTATGGAAAATACATTTTAAAAGGGAGAGAAAGTATGTTTGGTGATCTGTTTTATATGGATTATATTTTCCTACACTTCTAATCTAAGTAAAACAAGAATGCTTTTAAGCACATTTGGCTGGAACATTACTGCTAATATAAAGTAAGATAAAAATTTATACATATATATCTGAAATGAGTTTCATTTTCTATGAACAGCAAAAAAGCATGATTTATTAAAACTGCCTAAACATACTATCAGTAGTTTCAATCAGGAAGCTATTATTAAACAGAAGCAAACAAACATTAATCCTACCACTTATTAGAATCCTCTCAAAATATCCCTTCTCACAAAGATTATAATATAGTAAAAAATCTCAAAGCTAACATACCTGCTTGGATTTTCTGTTGATGATCTGTACTCATCAGCTTCCAGCTTTCTGTGTGACGAACAGCATAGAAAGACTGAACCAGGAAGATCCACAGCTTATCACGCAGAGCCTGGATCTTGCACGTAAAACCCTGCGTTCAAGCAACAAATCAGCAGCTGGTGAGAGCCACATTGTCATAGCAACCAGTCATTATTCCTTTCCGAATCTACTTATTCCTAAGCTAGATCAATGATGTCATCACTTAGATTTTTAAGATTGTCAGGTACATGTTATTTATGAAGGCTTACTCTTCACAACAGAATTTTACAGTGAACATGAAGCTAAACCTTATTCTTTCAACCAAACATTATTTTAAACCACCAATGCCTTTACATGAATACCTTACACAGCCGTTTCAAATCCACTATGACATTACAAGGTCAAATACTCTATGCAATCATAATAAATATGATGAAAAATTTTAAATCATTATTGTTGAATACAAAATGTCAGTAAGTTACAATTAGTTTAGTAATTAACATTAACTGTATTTAAAAATAAGTAATATTTTGATTCTGCTTTTCCCCTGTCAATCCTACTTTAAATGTGATTATTTTAGACAAAAAGGAATTAAGAATATATTATAAAAGATACTGATGATTAAAATTTCTAAAAAATTATTTTAAATTCTGTTTTATATTTAGGAAGTTTAATGTAGTGATCAGGGAGAAATACTAGAGTTATACTGTACCAATTAATATTGTTAAGTACCAAGCTATGTTTAGAATTAACCAGTAAAATTGCCAAATTCTAAACTTTCATAATATGCTCACTTGGAGGTAAATAAAAATTAAACATATCTGTATTATAAAATAATTCCAAATATACACAAAAAGTGGACTATCACCAACCCTTAGGTTTCCATTACCTAGTTTCAATGAATCACAGAACATTTAAAATGTGCATATATTTTAAAATCTAAAAAATAATTCAAATGTTTTAATGAACTATATTACATTCAATACCATTTCTTTTGTACTGTCAGAGTTCAGTAACATGTCCAGAGCCATAAGAAGAGAGCAACTATTCTCAGTGGTAATGTTTTCTTCAATTGCTTTTAAAATTTTGTCCAACAGATCAGCTGTGCTGCTCATTGCTTGTGACTATAAAACACAGAAATTGATATTTAATAGGAATACATGTAAAATGTGTAACAAACATGAAAGTCTGGCATAAGAGCAGACACTTCATCATAGCTGGCTGTACGAAATCAACCAGAAATCTTATTTCCTCTGTTAATAATAACATAGTAATTATTATAATAGTTATAATTATAATCCTTTTGCTTTGTTAAAAAATCTGCATACATGCATATACATAAACTGTTGTGAAGAGCCCAACCATCCTAAAAACAGAGCTTAGAAGTAATATTAGTTCTTTGTTAATTACTAAATTTAGAAAAAGTGGATCCCCAGGAAAACAAAGAATTTTGCATGGACCATAAATGTATTATCTACCAAAACAATATCTTTCTGACTTTGGTTTCTAAAATATGGCTTATACTGATAGAGAGCTAGAGTTGGCCAGAGTTACGCTGGGGCTTGCCAGGGTACTCAAACATGTCCCCTCCTGCCTTCATTATCTTGTGAGCCAAAAATCCTGTCCATCACTGCTCTAAATCCTATGCAAACCTGCCATCTGCTATGGAATTTATTTAAGCCATGCTAATTTAATCAAAGACAACCTGCATTTAAAAACTCTTGCATAATTATAATCAGAACACAAAGATGGAACTAAATACAGGATATAATCTTCAATATAGTACCTGTAAAAAAAGAGCAAAATTTTCACTTTGAATGATCTTCGGGAAGTTTTCTATAATAAATGCAACACATTCTTCTTGTAGCTGAGATGCCATAGTCAGTGCTGTTTCTGTCCACTTCACTCTGGGTAAACTGATGATTAGCCTGTCACTTTCCATCAGAAGAAATGCAGCATTCTTATCATTCTTATAATTTAAAAAATATTGAAAAAAGTTAGATTATTGCTCATAAAGTAATTTTCTAAGCAAATCAAATGCTTTTTTTTTTCTTGCAATGCTTTCTGCAAAAAACCAAAATTTCAGACAGGTAGTATCTTTATCATTAGTTTTACATGTAATATTTATTCATTCATTCAAAATTACCCAAAAGGGCAAACTTTGAGCTTGTTAGAAATTACCTTTAAAGGGTAGCTAAAACAAACCTGAAAGCAAAGTTATAACTACAAAGAAAAACTTGACTTTCCTGAAATTTTTCACTACTGAATTAATTTTTGTCCCCATAGACATCATTCATAATTGCATGGCTACACCAGCATAGCCTTAATTCTTTTATGACTGTAAAATATGTGTTACTACAAATTTAGAAAGGCTAAAAATTACTTATATTCTGCAGTGATTTTTCCCTCCTCTCTAAGTAGATAAGTCCCCTCATTTTATGTTTTATTCATTCAATGATGACTCACAAATACCAATCTCTATGGAAAACGGAATGACAAATATGCAAATATCATGGGCTTCAAGGAAAAGAAAAATAACAAGTAATAAATTACTATATCTTATTCATGTTTGATTCTAGTTGTTTTTATCAGTAATTACTTTATTATTTATTGTATTTTTCCATTACAATTTATACTCTCCACCCTCTTCCACCTCTACCCCACCCCTGTAATCACCACATTGTCGGTGTCCATGATTGATTTCTAGTCCTTAAAACAATGCTTGCTAATAATTATTATTGAATAATTACCCAACAGGGATAGCAGTAGATGGAAAAACTTAGCCACAATTTTGTTGTACCTCCATCTGTCAAGAGGTAAAATCTATTTTCTCATCCCTTGTGTCTAGACTGGTCTTTTCACATGCTCACACGAATAGCGGTGCTGTGCAAGTTCCAGAGCCTATGCCTCAAAAGCACTGCAGCTCTGCCTTTACCCCCCTATATCTTCTGGGACCATGAGGCCATAGAGAAGCCTCGTAAAAGAGACCACATGAAACAGGAAGACCAGCCTTCTACTTAGTTATCCATTGAAAGCAGGCACAGGACTGAGCTCAGGCAAAATCAGCAAAAGAATCACCCAGTCAAACCATAGAATTGTGAGAAATGAACTGTAGTTTTAAGCCACTTCGTTTTGAGGTAGTTTGTTACTCAGCAATAGATAACTGATAAATCTGGAAATGACAGCCAGAGATCCTTAACATACGCTGTCTGATGTAAACTTTGCACATCCTCTGTAGCTTTCAGATCTCAACTCAAACACTATTCTTTTCTTGATTCCTGTACCTACATCAGGTCCCCTTTACACATGCCATCAGAGAATCTGTCCCTTTATTTTTTTAAATATATTTTATTGATTATGCTATTACAGTTGTCCCATTTTCCCCCTTCATTCCCCTCCATCTTGCACACCCCTCCCACCCACATTGCCCCCCTTTAGTTCATGTCCATGTGTGGTAAGTTCTTTAGCTTCTACATTTCCCATACTATTCTTGCCTTTCCTGTCTATTTTCTACCTACCATCTATGCTACTTATTCTCCGTACCTTTTTCCCCTCTCTCCTCCTCCCACTCCCCTGTTGCTAACCCTCCATGTGATCTCCATTTCTGTAGTTCTGTTCCTGTTCTAGTTGTTTGCTTTTGTTTTTGTTTTAGGTGTGGTTGCTAATAATTGTGAGTTTGCTGTAATTTTACTATACATGTTTTTTATCTTCTTTTTCTTAGATAAGTTCCTTTAACATTTCATATAATAAGGGCTTGGTGATGAGGAACTCCTTTAACTTGACCTTATCTGAGAAGCAGTTTATCTGCCCTTCCATTCTAAATGAAAGCTTTGCTGGATAGAGCAATTTTGGATGTAGATCATTGCCTTTCATGACTTGGAATACTTTTTTCTAGCCCCTTCTTACCTGGAAGGTCTCTTTTGAGAAATCAGCTGACAGTCTGATGGGAACTCCTTTGTAGGTGACTGTCTCCTTATCTCTTGCTGCTTCTAGAATTCTCTCCTTCATTTTAATCTTGGTTAATGGAATTATGATGCACCTTGGTGTGTGCTTCCTTGGGTCCAACTTTTTGGGGACTCTCTGAGCTTCCTGGACTTCCTGGAAGTCTATTTCCTTTGCCAGATTGGGGAAGTTCTCCTTTATTATTTGTTCAAATAAGTTTTCCACTTGTTGCTCTTCCTCTTCCCCTTCTGGTTCCCCTATAATTCGGATGTTGGAATGTTTAAAGATGTCCTGGAGTTTCCTAAGCCTCTCCTTATTTTTTTGAATTCTTGTTTCTTCCTTCTTTTCTGTTTGGTTGTTTGTTTCTTCTTTCTGGTCCACTCCATTGATCTGAGTTTCAGTTTCCTTTCCATCACTATTGGTTCCCTGTTCATTTTCCTTCATTTCACTTAGCATAGCCTTCATTTTTTCATCTAATTTGCGACCAAAATTGACCAATTCTGTGAGCATCCTGATCACCAGTGGTTTGAACTGTGCATCTGACTGGTTGGCTACCTCTTCGTTGCTTAAATGTATTTGTTCTGGGGCTTTGATCTGTTGTTCTGTTTGGGCCTTTTTTTTTGGGGGGGGGGTCTGATCGCACCTGTTACATATGAGGGGCAGAGCCTTAGGTGTTCACCAGAGCGGGGCAATCCGGTTGCTGTGTTGTGATGCTGTATGTGGGGGAGGGGTCCAAAAGTGACCAATGGTGTTTACTCCACTCTCTGTTGGATTTCAGTCCCTTCCACACTTCCCTCAGGCAAACTGGGCCCTTCTGGTGCTGGTTCCCGGGTGGGTGGGCTTGTGTATGTTCTAGGACCCTGTGGGTCTCTGCAACGAACTCTCCTGTGAGGCTGGGAGTCTCTCCCAGCACCTCAACCCACACAGGTATTTTCAATCGGTTTTTTGAGGCTTTATATACCCGCACTGGAGCCCTGGGTTGCACAGTCTGTTTTGATCCCCAGTTTCACCTGATTTATCTGCACACGAATGTGGGACCAACCACTCTACCCGCCGCCTTGTGCGCTGTGCTGGGCTTCATGATCGCTACCTTCCTGGGTCTGCAGGCTGCCACCCAGCGCCCAGGGTCTGCCCGCTGCCGACTTGCGTGCACAGGGTTTGTCAGCTGCTGCTTTGCACCCCCGGTGCTACTGCTTCCATGACCCCTCTCCACTCAGCCGCCCACCATCGCCTGACTCCACCCCTTCTACCAGTCTGGATGAATGTGTCTATTTTAACACCTTGGCTGTTGGACTTCCATACAGTTCAATTTTCTGTCAGTTATGCTTGTTTTTTTGTTTCTAAATTGTTGTTGTCCTTATTATGCTTGTGTGAGAAGGCACAGTGTGTCTACGTATTCCTCCATCTTGGCCGGAAGTCCTGTCCCTTTACTTTAGATCACTTAATTAATTTTCAATTGTTTAATAATTAACACAATTATTTGATTAATATCCATTTCTCTCATTAGACTGTATGTTTACTGAGTGTGAAACCATCTGTTCTTGGCTCACTCCTGTATCCCTGGGCCTAGTATAGAAATGGGTCATAGCAGACATTCAAATATTTGTTGATCCCTTGGCATTACCAGAGACTTCAAGTCTGTAAGTGAATTCCTAAGTTAAATTAAGTTTAATTCTTGAACATCAAGACTTTAAAAATTTTAACCATTTATCAAGAATTCTTTACAAACATATACTTCCCCTGCTTTATTTATTAGAGTTAAAAACATACTTTGCTAATTCAAATCTTTTAAAGTCATTTTAGTACCATCATCCTTTTCTCATCTGGTGACTTCCTGAGTAACTGCAATTAGTAAGAGTTTTAGGCAGTAATTCCAATTTGATCTACTATAGGTCTTTTCTTGGTAATAGTACCAAAGGTAGGGTATTCAAATAAACTTGGCAGGTATCTACAAAATGTTTACTACATACATATGTTATGTGCTCTGATAGTAGTATCTTTTTCAAAATACAGATATAGAGTATAGTTGTCATAATTTAGCTTGTAATCTATTGAAAATCTAAAATGTAAACCTCAGTGATAACATAGGTGGTATGTGATCTTGTTCTATCTACACTGGTCTGAATCTATAATAACATTCAATGTCAGAGTAGCCTGAGGTTCAAAGAAGAAAGAGAATGTAATACACTTATAGACTAAACTCATAAAGTTTTAATAGTTAACAGAACATATAATTAAAATTTCAAAAAATATATACCGGGCATTACCAAGAAGTCTTCCTCTTCTTCCTCTCCCAAGCTACCCATTTTCCCTTGTTCCAGAAAATCAATATTACTTATTTTCTATTTCTTTCCAGAATTAGGTACACACAAACACAAACAGATATAATCTTTGCCTTATTTTACTCAAATGGAGGCATTTATATGCACAGTACTCTGTACCTTTCATTTTACACTTAGCATACATCTGAAATATTTTTCTTATCAGAATATAAGGAACCTTGTTGTTGTTAACTGTGTAACACTCCATAGTATGGATATGCCCCAAGTCCTTCAACCAATCCTCTCACAGACTTTCATGTTGTTTCCAATTTTTTTGCTACTTTTGTAATGTAATAACATTGTAGATAACATTACTTCACATACTGTAAATATATCTATAGGGTAGTTCCTAGAAATAGGATTTCTGGGTCAATACTGCTTGTCTTAGACTGGGTCTGCCTAATAACTGAACCTGAGAAACAGGCTTGTATGCACACAGTTTATTTTGAGAAATGATTCTAAGAGGATCAGAGGTACTGGGAGAAACAGGGAAGGGTATGTTTTCTAACTCCTTGCTACTCAAAGTATTATCCCCAGCATCAATACCACCTAAAGCTTGTTGGAGTTGAATCTCAGGCTCCATCCATGACTTAGTGAATTAGAATCTACATTTAACCAAGATCCTGAAGTGTTTTAAATATCTATTAAAGTTTGAAAAGCACTGATGTAGCAACTAGGGCTCAGTCTCTCTGGGCCCTAGTTGCTACATCAGAGTCACAGAGACTGCACTTAGATTATCCCAAAAGACAGACCAGGGAACTTTTAACCATTGGCTCCTATATCACACTGGGCAGGGCTTGTCTGTTGGGGTGTTAATTCCCTTTTACTTCTAGGTTTACAAGGTGTCAGAACTTCAGAGTAGTAGATACCCTGTGTAGAGTAGCAGGTAAGCATCAGGTGAGAAATAAGTGTGATGTGGCTGAAAGAAAGTGATGTCAGATTATACTCATGTGATGCTGGATGCTGCAGCAATGGCTGAAATACATATGTGGGCCAAGAGGATATGAGGAGGGGCACTTGAGTACCCAGAACATCATCAACGTGTCCTCAATGGAGCACTGTTTTCCAAACTGTAGATTCCTCTCCCGTAAAACTGGAGAGCATTATGCTAAGTGAAATAAGCCAGGAGGTGAAAGACAAATACTGTATGATTTCACCTATAAGTGGAACCTAATCAACAAAACAAACAAGCAAGCAAAATATAACCAGAAACATTGAAATAAAAAACAAAGTGACAGTAACCAGAGGGGAGGGGGAATGGAATGGGGAAAATTGGGAAAGGTCCATCAAGGAACATGTATAAAGGACACATGGACAAAGCCAAAGGGAGTAGGTTCGAGGGTGGGAGGTAGGAATGGGTGGGGCAGGGGGCTGTGGTCAAGTGAAAATGGAGACAACTGTACCTGAACAACAATATAAATTATTTAAAAAATAAAGTAAAATAAAACATCAGGTACATGTACAAAAAAAACCTTTTATTTTCAAATAAAAAAAGAAATATTTTTAGTGATTCACAACCAGTATTACAAGTAAAAAATGAGAAAGAAAAAGAGACAGAGAAAGAAGACAAAAATAGAAAATATCAGTTCATCATACATAATAATGGTTAGTATTCTTCTAGAAAAATTATTTCCATTCTACATGTGTAAGTGTACTGGGTTACACTGTTAAAAAAAAAAAACAAACTACTCACTTTGGGTCACAGTCAAAAAAGTTTGAAAAACACAGCAAAAGGTGTGCTAATTTATACCCTTCCCAGAAATGAATAAAAGCACCTATTCCATACATCCTTATTAACTTAGTAAGAATTTCCTTCTTTTTTCATTCTAGAAGGTAGAAAATGGTCTGACCCTGTAATTTTAATATCCACTTCTTTTAAATAAATGAAGTTGATAATTTGTTCATCAAATTAAAAGGTGTTTGTATTTTATTATCTAATCTTATCCTATGTTTAGCTGTTTTTTTTAACAGCTTATAGGAACTTTGTATATTAGAAAATTAGAAGCATGAGTATGATATGAACAGCCTTTTGACTTTGCTTGTGGTTGTTTTTTACTACATAAAACTTTTGCATTTTTATGTAATCAAATTTTTTATGACTCCTGAATTTTGTATTACTATGCCCTATTGAAGTTATAAAATAATGCTCCCAGGGCTACTGCAGTATTTTAATGGTTTTTCTTACATTCAAATCTTTGATACATTTGGAATACATCTTAGCATACCAGGATGTGAGATACAGGTTCAACTTAAATTTTTTACAGCTAGCTTCCTGATTATCCTAACACCATACACTGAATAAACCCAATGCCTCATATTATTTCTTAATCCTTATTGTATTAATCAAATAGGGCTTCAGCTATCCTTTGGTCTTAAGAGTCACAGTAGATTCACAGTAATACATGAGGTCTGTCTGGAAAAAGTCCAACCATTGTTAATATAGTAAGAACAGTTTGTGCAATACCAATGTAACCTGGCAGCCAAGGAGAATGGACTGGAATGCACACATGTGAACAATGATGACTTCACTGTACTACTCACTGGGGGGCAGTAGATGCCGTTGAGTGAGCATGTGTACTGTGTGGCCATTGTATTCAAATTGACTGAGTGAGCAATGACTCTGCATCAAATTTTGCATTAAACTTCGACTTCCTCCACAGAAACTATTTGAATAATTCAGAAGGCTTATAGGAACGATGCAATGAGTGCAGCACAAATAAAAGTGTGTCACAAACGCTTCAAAAATGGTTGAGAATCTGTTGAAAGTGATCCACATTCTGGAAGGCCTAAAACAATCAGAACACCTGAGAATGTTGAACTGCAATCAACAAAGATCAGCAACTGACAGTACAAGAACCAGAAGTTAATCTGGGGGTTCCAAAAACTACTGTACCTGAGATTTTGATACAGGATCTTGGTATGAAACGTTATGGTAAAATTCATTCTACAGTTTCTGCTACCAAAGCAGAAAGAACATCATGCTGCAGTTGCTAATGACTTGATTCAAACTGCTACCACTGAACCATATTTCCTCAAGAAGGTCATAACCAGAGACGAATCACAGATCTTAAGGCTATGATTCAGAAAAGAAGGCCCAATCATCCCAATGGAAGTTGCCTGGTTCTCCACATCTGAAGAAGGTGCAGCAAAGTTGCAGCAAGATCAAGATCATGTTAACTGTGTTTTTTGATTGGGAAGGTGTCCATCATGAGTACACCCCTCTAGGCCAAACAATTAATAAGGAGTACTATTTCAATGTTCTTCGTCAACTGATAGATGCAATATGACAAAAATGGCCACAGCTATGAGCAACTGTTGATTGGCAGTTTCGTCACAATGCACTTGCTCACCTATCCCATCTCATGAAGAATTTTTTAGTGAAACATCAAGTCACCCAGGTGACTCAGCTCCTCTACAGGCCAGATTTGGTGCCCTGTGTCTTCTGCCTTTTCCCAAAATTAAAATCACCTTTGAAACAGAAGAGATTTCTGACTGTTGATGAGATTTAGGAATATATGACATGGCAGCTAATGGTGATTCCAACAAAGAATTTTGCAGTGTCTTAAACAGTGGAAGAGATGCAGGGAGAACAGTATGAGGTCTCCAGGTGCCTACTTTGAAGGGTACTGAGGCGTCACGGTACTATGTACAATGTTTCTTGTATCTTCTTCAATAAATGTCACTATTTTTCATATCACATGGCTGAACACATGGCCGGATACTTTCTAGACAAACCATTATATGTGTGTGTGTGTGTGTGTGTGTATTTTTAGTTTTACCCTAGTGATCCTCCCCACTCATATATAACTCTCCTAAATTTAAACACTTCATCATCTGTATTTTTAAGGGCTTAAAAAAAGCATTTTGAAACAGAAAAATGTAATCATGTTTTGAAACAATTCAAGTAATTACATTATAAAGTCCTAACTTTTCTCTGCAGTCTCTCTCCCAAAAGCAATGGTTTGCACTTGGTAGAAGGGAGCAGCCACATCTCACTGAACAACTGTACAGCGACCAAGAAAGGGAAAAACCTTAAAGTTGCTCACATTAAAATTATATACGTGAATACACACACGCGCGCACGCTCTTTTACCTCCCCCACCCCTCTCCCTCTGATAATCGATAATCACCATACTGTTGTCTATAAAAATCTCTTCTTTCATTCAGTCTTCCAACCCATGTCCCCTCTGACAGATAATCAGTCTGGTCTCTGTAACCATGAGTCTGTTTCTATTTTGTTTATTTTATTCATTAGATTCCACATATAAGTGAAATTATATGGCATTTGTCTTTCTCTGACTGGCTTATTTCACTTAGCATAATACTCCCCAGGTCCATCCATGCTGCACAAAGGGTAAGATTTCCTTTTTTACGGTCAAGTAGCATTTCATTGTATAAATGCCCCACAGCTTTTTTATCCACTCATCTACTGATAGACATTTGGGTGCTTCCAAATCTTAGCTATTATAAATAATGCTGCAGTGGGTATAGGGGTGCCTATATTCTTTTGAATTAGTGTTTTGGGTTTCTTCAGATATTAATATATTCCCAGAAGTAGAATTGCTGGTTCATAAGGCAGTTCCATTTTTAATTTTTGAAGAAACTCTATACTGTTTTCCACAGTGGCTATCCTAATCTGCATTCCTACTAACAGTTCACATCCTCACCAGTATTTGTTTTTTGTTGATTTATTGATGATAGCCATTCTGACTGGTATGAGGTGGTATCTCACTGTGGTTTTAATTTACATTTCTCTGATGATTTGTGACACTGAGCATCTTTTCATATGTCCATTGGTCATCTGTATGTCTTCTTTGTAGAAGTATCTATTCAGGTCCTTGGCCCATTTTTAAATTCGATCTTTTTTTTTTTTTTTTGGTATTGAGTTTTATAAGTTCTTTATAAATTTTGGATATTAACCCCTTATCAGATGTATCATTGGCAAATATGTTCTCCCATTCAGTGGGTGGTCTTTTCATTTTGTTAGTGGTTTCCTTTGTTGTGCAAAACCTTTTGAAGTCTGTAGGGAAGGCAGTCGAGAAGGGAAGATGGACATAAAGTGAAAAATAAGAACAAGCTGATACTCAAGAGCACAAGTGGTAATCCATAGGCTGGACTCATTTCAGGTCTTACTGACTCCAACATGCATGAAACAAGTGTCCTTCAGGAGATGTTGGCACCCTTTATCACAGAGGTAAACACATCCCTGGCCCGGGGAAGAGGATACAGGGCAAAGTGAAGCAGCTGCGGGCCTGGCTCCTGTTCCATGCCAGGGTGAGGCAGTAAACAGGCAAAATGTATAAGCTAGAAGAGCCTGCTTCAATCTTTCTGCTGAAAAAAAGAAAGGCTGCTGCTTCACCTCTACCCTACAAATCTCATACTAAATTGTCTTCTGTGGCCACTATAACTGGAAATATACAAAGAAGGAAATTCTGAGAAGTACAGTTCATTTAAGACAAGCTGGCACATTACAAAACCACTACAGTCCACCCCTTGTCAACTGGCATCCATACCCATCTCTTTAAACCATATTTAATTTCCAAATGGAGATAATAACAAAGTCATGCTTTTGCCCAACATAACTATCTCCTATACAACAAACATGCTCTTTCCTTAAAAGAAGATAAAAATTCTCTTGTGTTGTCTGAGTGATATTCATTGTTCTTCAAACTGACTCACACTCCCCTTTGGTATCTTGTAACTTACATATGGAGATATTAAGTTAACTAATATTACCATGTCATTTTAGATGCTAGGGGAACAGGACTAGGAAAAATATTTGGTTTAATATATACACAAATATTCATATAAAAAGGGAAATGGACTGGTGTATATCGTAACTATTACAGTGCTCATTTCTATACCTAATCACTTGCTCATAGGTAGTATTTATAACTACCTTTTCCCACTACCACTGCACATTCCCTTAGCCCTCAGCAAGTAGCTCTCTATTTGTTGTTCTTTATCTGGGAGGGTGGCTCAAACTTTCATTCCTCAAGAATCTGGGCCATCATCAGAGCTGCCTAAGGTGGGTTGTTAGTTTTCTATTTATTTTAATCATAGGACATGGGAGTACAGCATTCCAAGTGTACTCCTCATTACCCACACATTATATAGTAGCAACACAATTTCCCCTTGTTAGGCTCAATCTACCAATAATTCCCCTTCTTTGCCTATTAGTTTACAAAGTGGCCAGAAAGAGGAAGTCTCAATGCAATCATTGTTGTGTCCCCAGATGGAAGTATTTTCTAGGATCCGCAGAAACTAAAGTTGCAGAGGCAGGAAGCAAAAATTTTGCTAGTGGGTCACTAGGAATAATTGTATGTGGAACCACTCTCATTTCTAGTTTCCTGACCCATGTATCCTATTATAGGAGAAATAGCACCATAAATCAAAAACTAATTTAGCATATACAGCCTCCTAAAGGGCACTGCACCAACTCTAGAAGACACTGTTACCTTGCTGGTGCTGTGAGTCCAAAAGGCCATTCCTCTGTATTATTAAGGCAGCTGCTTCAGGATGACAGAAAACATAAGGCCAGTGAAATTGTGAGCATGAGCCCACTGCTATACTTCATATGCTGTGGAGTTCCTTAGTAAGAAATGATGCTGTATAAAATATCATGATGGTGGAAAAAGCATTCTACTAAGTCCATGGATAGTGGCTTCGGCAGAAACACTAGGAGCAATGAAGGCAAATTCATATCCAGAACAAATGTCTATGTCTATTCCACTCAGAACACAGTACTGCCTTTTCCATGATGAAGTAGTCCAATGTAATTAACCTGCCAGCAGGTAGATAGCTGGTCCCCTTCAGAAATGTTGCCATAGAGAAGTTTCAGTGTTATACCCAAATCCACCTTAGTGAGTAGAAGTCCATGTTGCTGAGCCAATGCATAACCTCCACCCCTGGTACCATGTATCTTTTGTTCATGAACCATTATGTATCTCCCTGCTTCTCTGACTAAACCCTGACCAATGAATTTGGTACACAGAAACAGAATTGTAAGGATAGGTCCTCAGAATTGGTTCTGGGTTACCTGGAATTTGTTCTCTAATTTGTTTTTAAATATGTTTCTACATTTATATTTAAAATAGTAAAACTACCTATACAAAGCTGCATAAACTTTTTTAAGAGAAACACAAACAAGGGTATTCAGGTTATACTTACTAAGGACTGAATCAACATGTTAAGACAACATTTCTGAATCTCAGGAGGTATATTTGCAAAGCTTCTCTCAGACCAAAACCTTGCAAAATGTTTTACAATCCACCTGTTATAAATCAAAGAATCACAAGTTAGAGAAATAAAAATATTCATATTATAATATTTCATTATAATATTCCATATTTGCATTTTAAATTTGTACATGTATATGTTTTGATTAACCCATATAGTTAATTTTGTTAGCTCTAAATAAACTTAAGTATGGTAAACATATATTTTAAATCCACTTTGGGTTAATGTGCATGGATTTTAACATAAGTAACAATGGTTAAGCTAACATAATATTGATCCCAAGCATCTGGCGTAATATCTAAATCAATACTTCTTTTCAATTGTTACAACTAGTTAAGCATTACACTACATATATTGTGCCTGAGAAAACCAGCCAAGTCTGAAATTTCACAGAAAATGAAGAGAATGGAAGAACAAAATCCCTAAATTAACAGCATCAGCACTACTTTAGACCACTTACTTCATACAGTCAGCAAAAAGACTTTCCACTCCAACTGAATGAGCAATAATCAGGCATTCTAGTATAGATGTCAATCTTCTGGGGACAGGCTGAGATTGATAGAAAACATTATGTTTATTCTTATTCAACCATATTTGGTTCATATAGATGAGCTGACCTATGTACCTAAACTGCAGAATAAATATATATAATTCAAAATGTACTATTGTTTTAAAGAGAGTGTCAGTAATAACTTCTAGTTTTATAGAATAGTATTTCAGCTCTTTTAGCTTTCAGAATGCACACAAGTTCTATTCTAATTTCATTTAGCTTAAATTTTCTAAAAAGTAAAAGTGGTACAATAATTTCTAGCACATCACATTGCAAAACAATCATTTGATATAATCTGTATGCTAAAGTAAAACCTTAAGTACACGTGTAATGGAAGGTCCAACACTAACCTCAGATAAAATGATAGAATTTAATTACATCATAATTATATAACATATTTTCAAAGCACATATACAGAAGTAATTAACTAAAATAACAAATAAAATGTAGACACCAGTAGCAAAAACAACTCACGGCTCTTGGTGTTGAGCCTCTGTGCTACATGTTGCCTGTGTCACATATTTTTAGTTTTTGGACCATGTTCCTAAGTACATCTATTGCCCATTAGGGTGAACAGAGTTAAACTTCTGTTTGTACACATTAATTAATTGTGATTTAGGGTTTGTTCACTTAATAAATACCAGCAATCCATCAATTTGTGTATATAGTCCCTACACACATTCTACTGAAGATCCCCTACTCTCAGAGAAGGGCAAAAGTTTCTTCAGAAATGTCTCCAGCAGAATCCTAATGACGTCAGTGATTTACAGCTTTTTAAATTACAAATTGCTATTAACTTGATTGTCTAATACTCTTCTCCTGTAAGTGCTATATTAGTGTTTAAGAAATTTAATATAGTTTGCATTGCATATTAACAACTGAGTTGTTCCCTTTAGATAACTGGAGGTACTGTAAGTTGTCCTAAAATCAGAAATGACTATCTCTGAGTATAGATTTCAAAGTGATAATTCTATCAAGTTAAATAAGTTGGCTTTCTGTTCTACTTCAGACGACAGTATTAAACTAGTATGGAGCACTGTGGAAAGCAGTATAGAGATACCTTAAAAATTTAAAAATGGATCTGCCTTTCAACCCAGCTATCCCACTTCTGGGAATACATCCAAAGGAACCCCAGACTACTAATCGGAAAGAACATAAGCACCTCTATGTTCACTGCAGCATTATTTACAAGCAGCCCAAATGTCCATCAGTAGATGAGTGGATAAAACAACTATGGGACATTAACACAATGGTATACTACTCGGCCATAAAGAAGGAGAAAACTTTACTCTTTCAGACAGTATGAATGGACCTGGAGAACATTATGCTAAGTGAAACAAGACAATCAGAGTAAGACAAATACCACATGATTTCACTCATATGCAGAATCTAATGAACAAACTGAACAAACAAGGAAAATGGGGACTGACTCATAGATGGAGAGCAGGATGGAAGCTCTTGGGGATGGGGTTGGGGGTGCAGGGATTGAGCAAAAAGGAAAAAGGACTCATGGACATGGACAACAGTGTGGTAATTGCTGGGCAGGGGTGTAAGGGGACTAAATGGTAATGGGAAAAATATATAATAAAGATTAAATTAAAAACAAATTAGTGTGAGAGGGCAGATTACTGGTACACACATACTTGATATCCTAAAAGCTCCCAGAAGTCTGAAAAATTGTAAAAGTAAACACAAGAGTTAAAAAGTCCAACAGTCTAATTTTATTTAGGAATGGCCAGCTCCCTACAACAAAGTCTACTAATTGATACACAACTTAAGAATAATTTCCATAAAATTATTAAAATGTAAAATAATTTACTGCTTAAAGTGGAGACTGGCAAACCATAGCTTGTGGGCCAAATCTGGCCTATCTCTGTTTTTGTGAATGAAGTTTTATTGGAACACTGCTGTGCTGTTTCATTCACATTCTGTCTATAGCTGCTAATGCTCTGCAACAGTAGAACTGAGTAGTTATGATAGAGACCATACCCACAAAGTCTAGAATATTTTACTCTCTGGTGTTTTACAGAAAACGTTTACTGACCTCTGGCTTAATTAAAGGGTTAATTTTAGCTTACTGAGAAGTTTACTTATATGAAAATGCTGACTCCCAAATGTTTTTGTAATAGGATAACTGACATTTTGTTATTTTCAAAACCTGCATGTAGAATGTGAAAAGACATATATTTAAATCATTACCTAAAAAAATTTAAATTAGTGGCCAAAAAATGTAAATCCCATTATAGTCCTATAAATAAAGTAAAAAAAAAAAATCATGTAAAAGCAAGATTATAAAATTAATAAAATGACTGAAGCTAGCTTGCCATAAGTTTCAGGGCCAGTTACCCATATTATGCACACATATGTATTACTAAGGAGTGTGCTATTAAAGGTTTACTGTATTTAAGTTGCTGTCAAGAAACTGCATAACTGAGGTCTGGAAGGTAAAATTATATATCAAAGATATGCTCACGCAAATATATACTTATTACCAAAATATGTAAAGCAAATAGTTTAAAAACCAGGTCAATAAAAACAGAAATTGTTATCTCAAATATCTGTTGTTACTACAGTGATATAGACTATTAAAATAAGTAAAATAAGGTAAAAAAAGTTCACAACAAAATACCATGTTAATAATTTTTTAAAAATTGCTTTTCTGTTGTTTTAATGACAACTAACATGCCTTTTGTGTTTTAAAAATTAAGTGGGTTATTGAAAGCAAAATATAAGAAGCTGCATATAACCCATAAGGCCATCTATAAAAGAGATTAAAGTTTTTAAAAATGTTAGATTAGTTGGTCTATTATGGATTCTCAGTTCAGAGGAGATACTAACATAAAACTTGTGCTCAACTAGTGTCCTTTACCATGCTGTGTCAAGTTCCCCACTTTTCCATCCCTTAATGCCACTGTAGCTAATTTCAGTACTTTGTGGTTACTGTTGGCATTGACATTCAGTATAGTACTGTTAAACACCTACCTCATATCTGACTTAAATCACTGACTACATTTATAGTGGGACATAAGGAATAGGGACTAGAGCATGGTCTGGTCACCTGCTCCTGCATTTTCTAGGTCTAACTCCTGTGGAAGAGGACAATGGATGGCTATGGTCACCTTATGTAACTAACCAGGGACCAACATGGTAGTAAGGAGATGTCCTTCACTGCTCTAATTCAAATGTTGGTGGCCTTTGCTGATGTGGTGGCTCTTTCAAGGGCAGACTGAAGATCACCCTAGTCTCTCAGTAGACAAAGATTCTTCTAGTGGTTCATGATGCATGAAGACTCCCTAGGTAGGACACAGTGTCTCCTGGCCCTGTATCAGTGTCCTCTAATCTTCATAAACTACTAAGGTCCTCCTCCTTCCCTGTGCGTGCACTGTGTGTAACAGGTGTAAGGTGAACTACCCATACTTTCTTCTATTTATGACAATAACTATTGTCCCTAACCACCAGGCGAGTGCTGGCCTCCAGCAAGCCTCCTTTTCCCTTTAGAAATCTCCACACTCAAGTGTACTCTCTGGCTTCTGAGGCATATTCCAGGCTCTCCCAAGAAATCTCTTATCACTTTTTTTTTTCTTTAATAAAAGCTCTGGAGTGGGCTCGTTTTACAAATACAACAGAAGTCCCTCCAGAGCATGAGAAGACATTATCTCCTCATTACAGATAGCCACTGCCTTTAATCTCTTTTTGGGTTATGCTTGTATCTCCCTCCTAACTTTCACTTGGCTGCAAAGATGGGGGAAGCAGGTGAAAGAGAAGAAAAATCTTTCACCAGAATTTTTTACTTTCTACAAAGCTGAGGATACCACCACCAGACTGCCCTCCTTCTTCTAGATCCCTTGTCTATAGAGGGTAGAATAAATACTTGAGTAAAGGTAGTTGAGAAGTTTCACTGTTTCTCAGTAAACCGTAGAGGGTGGTGGTGGTGGTGGTGCAGGACCAATGGTTTCTGTTTCAGTGCATGGGGTGCTTCCTTGTCTACAACCTACAGAGAGCTAGGAAAACTCTACTCAACACAAAAAAGCTAAGTTCAAGTATTATTGAAATTAGTAAAATTACCAAATTATAATTCATACAATGTATATTGTGACCTTGAGTACCCAATAACAGGGGACTATTGATACAAATAATTCTTTGTCTTTTGTCAATTATAATAAAAAGTAATATGTATTAGTGTAGAAAATTTAGAAAATGTAGAAAAGCATAAATAATAAAAAAATAACCTATGGTCAGAGAGTAAATTAAAATAAAGAATCTAAAAACAATGTATAAAATGGCATCTATACAAATATATGGCATGGGAACTTTCTTTAAATGATAATATAAAAGTCAGTATTTATTTATATTCCACCTGGGTAGACAGGAAGAAGAGAAATATATTCTACCCCAAGGACATAGTATAAAGAGAGGTGGTAGAAAAAGGAGTATAATTTCTGGGAGAAGAACCAATGAAGCACTATGATAAATGCACCTTGATAAGTGGAGGTTACCTTGGTTCCTGATTTCCTTTCTCTTAGTTCCAAACCCTGAGTCCTAGCTGTACACTCCACCTTTGAAGTTATAGAGGAAACTCCTATATCCTCTTAATAACCTCCTACCTCCATTTCGTATCATTTTAAATGATCTTAATTTGTTTTTTGTAAGTACAGCACATGAGTTTTTCTCAACTTTAAGTCCTCATTAGTTAATTTAATTTAATATTCTTAAGATTTAAAGAACTACTTACTATCAGAGTTAAAGTGAGTAATAATGGGTGACTTTAAGCATTGGATAGATTTTTGAGACTCAATAATTACCTTCTGAAAGAAATTACAGTAATCTCTTCTTAAAATATAGATTGCTACTTCTTTTAATCCTTCTAGTCCATACATGTCAGCCATATTGAGTATTTTACTAAAATAAAAATAAATATGGTATTAATTCTCCAATTTAAAAACCAAGGCATAATACACAGTAATTTCTTAATAATATATAGTCTGTTTAGAAAAAAGAAAAGTCTGAATTATTTTAATTTTTAACTCTCTGCCCTGCATAATAAATAATCTTTAAGGATTATAAAAGGGCCAAAAGTTGAAAGCTGTCACATGCTTTGAATAGTGGAGAATAATAAGAAGACAATTTGAAAATGTTTCAATCAAATTCCCCTCAGATACTCTCTCTCTCTACACACACACACACACATACACACCAAAGTCCAGGGAACTACTTGGAAGGCTGTTTAGAGTTAAAAAAACTCTTTGCAACAAATTTGTGTAATGAAAGATTGGGGGGAGGGCAATTAACTGATGCTTATCAGATTGAAAATGTTTACAAATGACCCTAAGATTAGAGACAGCATCCAATTATTCGGAAGGTTTCCATTGCTTCTTTCGCTTGGCACCCATACATACTTTACGTACTTAGGAAGCCTACAAGCCTTGAGAGCATGATAAAATTCATCTAGGTTTCCAGGGGAAACTTCAGTACTTAATCATTGTGATTCATGATATTTTCTCCCCCAAATCATATTTATTCAGTTTGCAATTAAAAGAACCGACAAATACTTAAAATTAAAAGAACAGCTTTTCATTTGGATGTAAGAATAACAATTAAAGGAGTGGACATCCAGAAAATTACAAGAGCAGGTCCTCTCCAGTAGGATTTCAGCAATTTAAGTGACATTTCACTGTAGATCATTTTAGAATCACATCATTGTTGATCTTCAGGATGCTTATATTTTTAAATTAACTTTAAGGTTTTTCTTTTGCTGTTTAAAAGCAGCCTAAAGTTTAAAAATAAAGTAGTAAAATAATTGTTCAAAATCTGATAAAGGTTCATTCAGTTTTATAAAATCCTCTCACTTATTTTCTAAAATACAAGGGTTTTCTAACATAAATCTAATAAAGACTTTTCTTTTTTTTCTTTTTTTTAATATATTTTATTGATTATGCTATTACAGTTGTCCCATTTCTCCTCCATCATTCCCCCCACCCTGCACACCCTCTCCCACCCACATTCACCCCTTTAGTTCATGTCCTTGTGTCATAAGTTCTTTAGCTTCTACATTTCCCATACTATTCTTGCCCTCCCCCTGTCTATTTTCTACCCACTATCTATGCTACTCATTCTCTGTACCTTCCCCCGCCTCCTCCTCCCACGCCCCTGTTGCTAACCCTCCATATGATCTCCATTTCTGTGGTTCTGTTCCTGTTCTAGATGTTTGCTTAGTTTGCTTTTGTTTTAGGTGTGGTTTTTAATAGCTGTGAGTTTGCTGTCTTTTCACTGTCATATTTTTGATATTCTCTTTCTTAGATAAGTCCCTTTAACATTTCATATAATAAGGGCTTGGTGATGATGAACTCCTTCAACTTGACCTTATCTGAGAAGCGCTTTATCTGTCCTTCCATTTTAAATGACAGCTTTGCTGGAAAGAGCAATTTTGGATGTAGGTCCCTGCTTTTCAAGATTTCAAATATTTCTTTCCAGCCCCTTCTTGCCTGTAAGGTCTCTTCTGAGAAATCAGCTGACAGTCTGATGGGAACTCCTTTGTAGGTGACTGTCCCCTTATCCCTTGCTGCTTCTAGAATTCTCTGCTTCATTTTAATCTTGGGTAATGTAATTACGATGTGCCTTGATGTGTTCCTCCTTGGGTCCAACTTCTTTGGGACTCTCTGAGCTTCCTGGACGTCCTGGGAGTCTATTTCCTTTGCCAGATTGGGGAAGTTCTCCTTTATTATTTGTTCAAATAAGTTTTCTACTTGTTGCTCTTCTTCCCCTTCTGGGACCCCTATAATTCGGATGTTGGGACGTTTAACGATGTCCTGGAGGTTCCTAAGCCTCTCCTCATTTTTTTGAATTCTTGTTTCTTCCTCGTTTTCTGTTTGGTTGTTAATTTCTTCCTTCTGGTCCACTCCATTGATTTGAGTCCCAGTTTTCCTTCCATCTCTATCGGTTCCCCATGCGTCTTCCTTCATTTCACGTATTGTAGCCTGCATTTTTTCATCTAGTTTGTGAGCAAAATCAACCAATTCTGTGAGCATTTTGATGACCAGTGCTTTGAACTGTGCATCTGATAGGTTGGCTATCTCTTCACTGCTTAGAGGAATTGACTCCGGCATTTTCATTTTTTCTCCGGTTTGAGCCATTTTTGGTGGGGTTTTTTGTTTTGTTTTGTTTTGGTTTTAGTTTGGTCGCAGCTATTACGTATGAGGGGTGGAGCCTTAGCAGCCCAGTCGCTGGGTTGTGATGCTGTTGGTGGGGGCAGGGTCCGAGAGGGAAGAATGGCGCCTGTTCCGCTCTTTTCTGGACTCCGGTCACTTCCACTGCTTCCCCTTCGCCTGGATTATTTGCGCACGCATGCGTGCTGTTACGTATGAGGGGTGGAGCCTCAGGCGCTCCCCAGTGTGGGGCAGCCCAGTCGCTGGGTTGTGACGCTGTATGTGGGGGCGGGGTCTGAGAGGGAACAATGGCGCCTGCTCCGCTCTCTCCTGGATTCAGTCCCTTCCGCCACTTCCCCTCTGCCTGGACCGTCTGCGTGCGCGAATGTGGGACCCCCTGGTCAGCCAGCCGCCTTGTGCATCCTCACTGGATCTGCACAGTTGCCCCCCTGTGCCTGGGGTCCGCCAGCTGCCGCCTGTGTGCCCCAGGACCGCCAACCACTGCCCGTGCACCTGGGAACTGCGAGCCACTGCTACTTGCGTTCCTGGGTCCGCACCTCCACTTTTCCCTACTGCGACTCCGCCCCTCTTACCGGTCTGGATGAATGGTTGTTGGACTTCCGTACAGTTCAATTTTCTGTAAGTTCTGGTTGTTTTCTTGTTTCTAAATATTTGTTGTCCTTAATTTTGGTTGTGAGGAGGCACAGTGTGTCCGCCTACGCCTCCATCTTGGCCGGAAGTCCAATAAAGACTTTTCTTAATCTTATTACTGTGAGTTGCTAGAACATCTTTACTTCCAAAAGCAGTGACACTGTTTTTAGATGCAGTGCTCCCAAATGCACACAAGATCTGGCAAAAGGGGTAATAAAAGTGAAGTTTCTACTTCACTGACACTTTGAAACATAGATCAACAAAGCAGAAGTCAAAAATATTAATACTTTTATATTTAAAATCATTAAAAATTAATACATACCCAACATTAGCTTTGTCTGGAAAGTCCAAAGTTCCTCCATATATAAAATACATCATAACATTCATTTCTACATGGTTTATACTGAAAAAAAAAAGAAAAGAAAACTCAAATCCAGAAATAATTAAGGCTTAATTGGTATTTATGATACATTCTATTTTCCCATAAACTTTTAGCCAAGATAAAGTTTTAATCTCATTTTTATCTGAAAGATATATTCTTCAAATACTATGCATGCAGGTATACCATCAATTTAATATGAAGTATGATTGCCGCTATGGCTTTTTATATACATTATAAAATGTTATTCGTACATTATCACATCATTGATTACTTATTGAGCACCTTGTGTAATAGACTAGGAGTTAGAAAGGACCTTAGAAGTCACAGCCCCACCTCTGTCTCACTAAGAAATCCTCTCCTAAGCATCTCTGACAAATGGCCTCTGGTCTTGCTTAAATCCTCAGATGGACATCTCTACTCACCAGAAAGATTCTTGTTAGGTTGTACAGATTTCTTCATTAGTAATATTTATCCAGTGGTTCTAGCTTGACCAACATTATTGTATCTTTATGTGCTACTGACTACTGGATCTCAAGCTCTGAATTCATAATCACCTTCCTTTTCCCTGCATCTCCCAACACCGCAAACTGATCTTATTTCTTTTATTCCTATTTGGTTCATTAAGAGACTTCTTGCTTCTTGTCCTGCCCTCTATGTCTGTATCAAGTGGAGCGAATTATCTGGCTTGTGGACAACGACCACTGGTTGTTGGTGAAACTTGAGAGGAGAAGTAATTTGGTTCCTTTAATCCTTTCTTCTCTGCTGAAGCAGGAGGAAGAGGTGATGCGGAAAATGTGCTTCTGCTATCCAAATTCAGACCTTCTTTTAAGTGGGCTGTCTTAGAAGGGACATAGTTCATCAAATCAACTCCGGCTACTGCTTTAACAGCTTTTATCAATAATAAAGAAAATGTTTTCTTATTTCACCTCCTGATTCTTTTATTTTGAATAGGAAGAAAGTATATTACTACTTACTGCGCCCCCTGAAAACTCTAACAACATGTAGGTTATTATCTAATTACCTAAATCAGAGCCTGAGGTTCATCTTAATCCTCTCCCTCATTATATTCCATCATTTATACATTCAAAAATTTCTTGAGTTCAGCCTCTGTTGTCTACTTCCCCTCTCACTGCCCTGGTTTAGCCTCTCATTTTCTCTCATTTGTACTATGACAGTATCTGTTCATACATGTTTCCTGCCTAAAATAATCTCCTTGCATCTCATTTCCCACATCACTATTAGAGTGACTTCATTAAAATATAAATCCGATATAGTCCTCCACTTTGAAAACCCTTCAACAATTCTCCATAGTCCACAGAAAAAAGTCCAAAATTCCTTAGCTTGGTGTACAGTGTTTGTTGTCATCTGACCTCTGGCTCTCCCTCTCTAGTAGCTACTAGAGTAGTTCCAAGTGAACTACTAATTTCCTATACCTGAACTACTTATAATTTCTTATACATCCATGCCTTAGCAACATACTTTTCATTTGGCTTACAATGCTCTACCTCTCTACGTACTTCATCTTTCATATGTAAGACATGCAATTCTTTACCTCTGATTGTTTCCTGAATGCCCTAAGGCAAAAAAAAAAAAAAAAAATCACTGACTGTTATACACAGTAATAACTAACATCTATATTGAGCACTTATTATGAGCCAGTACTGAGCTAATAAGCATTTTGAATGCCACTAGCATATTTAATCATTCTAACAACTCAACAGTAGATACCATTATTAGTCTCATTTTATAGATTAAAAAAAGACTAAATTAAGTAACTTGCTCCAAGTCAAATTGCTAGTGATGCACGGGAATTTAAATCCAGGCAGACTGACTCCAAAGCTTGCGTCTAAAGAAGTATGCTATATATACTTCCATTATCACATTTATCAAACTGACTTGTAATATCTTTGTTTACATATTTGTTTCTCTTTCTAGACCGAGTTTTGTGAGGGGAGGGTCTATATCATAGTTACCCTTGCATCTCTAGCACCAGCAGAATGTCAGCATTGATTCACTATTTCCAGGATGAAAAGATTTTCTATTTCCCACACAATACTGGAGAGCTATATAGTGGAATTAGAGTGTGGACATTGTTCATAAGACCCTCATAGCTTATTAAGCATTGTGCCTAAATATTTGCTAAAAGAACAAAAGGAGGAAGGCAAGAAGAAAAAAAATGGAATCCCATAGGGCAGTACTCAAAAAGGTGTTCGCTTTGAGTCTATGGCCTTAAATAATACATACTTAATAAATGTTTGATGAATGTTTAAATAAATGGCTTACTAGGGCACTTACAACATCTTATCAAACCTTCAGAGGACCACGCTGAGTTAAAAATATATAAATACTTTTCAATTAATTTTATAAATATAAACTTGCCCGTACTATGGCTTCTGGTTTCCACTAATTCAAAACTCCAAGCTTTACAAGCAAAATAATATAACCAAAGACACTGAAATTGAGAACAGGCTGACAGTGACCAGAGGGGAAAAGGGAGGGAATTTCAGGGGAAAGGGGTGAAGAGTTTGCAGGAACAATTATAAAGGACACATGGACAATAATGGGGGGGGGGGTGAAACAGGGGAGGGAGGTGGGCAGGGCTGGGGTGTTGGAAAAAGGCAGAAAACTGTACTTGAACAACAATAAAAAAAGATCAATAAACTAAATAAACTTTTTAAAAATAAACTTCAAAAAACCCCAAAACTTCAAGCTTTACTTAAATACTTAGGAAAAAAGTCAATCTCTAAATATTCTCATTTATATACTATGACAAGGGTAATTATGACACATTATCTATAGTCTATTAATTTAAACACTAGCATAATTACCAGAATATACACTATTCCATACACTTTTCTTCAAATATCCAGAGCCATTCTTGTTTGTCAACATTACTGAGAATTGGCCATTTTTGTTTAAAGAATAGTTTCTTTTAACACTTGACATATTTAAGCAAAAAAAATAATGACTAAATAAAAACAAAAGTAGTTTTATTAGTAAATAATAAAATCTAGACATTTGAGCCTCTGTATCTGTATATATAACTATAAAAACAGCAAGAAACCTTTTTCCTGCTGTCCTAACAGATGTTTTACTAAACTGCATTCTCAATATCGTGTTGTAAGTCATTTGTATTTTTACTAAAAACATTTTTATAAAGGCATGATCAACTAACCTAGAAAAATGAGTTACTCCAATAGCTCACAGTTTAAATGGAAAAAGTTAAAGCACTATTTTCATTTAAACATTAATCAGAATAAAAGCTTGTAGGAGATGACAACATTACATATACTCAGAAAAAAAGAAAAATGAGAGGACAAAAATCTAAGATCAGAGAGCAAACATACCTCTAATCTGCTAAAGTCTCTGTGCTTCCTAAAGTTACAGATTCCTATGTATGTGGGCTAAAGTAACATAGGAACATTCATTCATTCATTCATTCACTTCTTCATATTCAATATTTACTGAATAATAGGCTCTATTCTAGACCTTGAGGACACAGGACGCTTGCATTCTAGAGGGAGGACATGGACAATACATATGTAAACAAATATATAAAGAAGATAATTTTAATAGTGAAAAGTGCCACAAAGACAATACAACAGGATAACAAAAGACAGTAACTGGAGAATTTGGCTGTAGCTGCTTTAGGTGGGATAGTTGGGAGAAAATCCAGGGGCCAGATCATATAGGGTCTTGTAAATTATGGTAAAGGTCTGGATTTAATTCTAATTGTGATGAGCAGGTATCAAAGATTTTAGTCAGAAGAGAAATAAGATCTGATTTATAGTTCAACAGATCATGCTGAAGGTGCAGAGCACCCCAGGAAATCTCCCAAGGGAGATGAGTAAATCCAATTTCATGCTTCAAAGCCCCAAGCCACCACTGTAAGATAGAAACAAATATTCTATTTATATAAAATGGAAATATGTGGGGATTCTTTACAAAAATATTGTCTGCAGTTCAATTTTCAGTATAGGAAGTGGAAAATTTCTTCCTGCTTCTACCTGAACAGGAGAACTTCTTCCAACTGTACCCTTCCACCTCCCAAGTATGGGGCATGGGAAGAACCAGCTTGTAGGACTCTACTATTCCTACCCCAATTTATTAAAGGCCCTCCCACTTGAAAAATATTACATACAGTATGTCTTGGAGTTCATTAAAAATTTCATTAAAAACGCTGTGGTTCTTTACTGTGAGGACAGAAAGGCTTGCATTCTAACCTATGGCAAAAAACATCCCGCTGACGTGCAACAGTGGCACAATTCCAAAAGAGGCTGCTGCTAAAGCAAAGCAGGCACTGTTGTCCTGGCATTGATAATGACCCTCGCTTGAACCCATTTATCTCTAGAAAATGAGAACAATCTAATTTAGAGAAAGAAAAAGAAAAGACAAATATTATTGAGTGTTACATACTATGTACCAAGTACTATGCCAGGTTCCTTTCTTGCTGTACCTCATTTCATCTTTTCAACAACCTCAGGAAGTTCAAGAAAGGTAAGCAATGTTCCTAGAGTTATATACAAAGCTAGGACTGGATGTAGGAGTGCCTATAAAAACACCAAAGTCCATTACTTTCCTACTATACCACACTACCTCTGGAAACATCTACCCAGGTTTACAATGTAAGTAATATGAAAACAGAATTTGTTTTGTAGATTACTTTATTGCAATATAAAAATTCCTAAAAGATGTGATTTTTTTTTTAAAGTAAAATTCCTAAATCCCTTTTACTCTTCCTATGGCTTTAAATACCATGATACTAATAACATTTTAGCTAGTAATCTGAGACAGTTTGTTTGATATGTGATACAAGAGAAAAAAGAAAAACATATTGTGTAGTAATAATAATAATAATAATAATAATAATAATAATAAAGGATGTAGAAAGAACCCAGTATCTGTCAGGAGATAAATTCTTCTTTCATTTTAGTATTAGAAAACCTTGCTTTATCAAGCAAGATAAAAGAAATGTATCTCATTTCCAATGTGCTAGCATCAGAAGTGAATAAGCTGATTGGGAGTGAGCCCCCACTGCTGATACAGCAGCTCTGGTTAAGATGAACCAGTCAGGAGCAGAGCCTTGGTCATTGCAACAGAAGTGAAGGTAAAATAACGTAAGAGGAGCAAGCCTGGTCATTGGTGGCACCACTGCATGGTACAGTCTACTTATTTGGATGACACTTGAAAACAAATTTGATGACTCCTATTTGGCTTTCCCTTAAACAAGCTATTAAAGTCAGTTAGTAGTAGTCAAGCCATATTATAAGAGGAGATATTTATACATTACTTCCATCATGATCAAAGACAGAAATTACAGGTGAGGGAATAGAGACCAATAGTTGATTTCACTAGTCCTTTCTTGTCTACTGACTTCTTAATGAATAGACTTCATTTTTAAAAGTCAGTGTACTTTGGAAGTTTAATCTGAAGGCTCATGAGGGTTGATTAAGGATTGCCTTTATTCCTATAGCTAAACTCAGAAGTCATCTTGAATATAAAACAGATAAAGGTGGAGCAGCTCTGCTTGAAGAGGTACGCCTTTCCAAAAGGCCTTCCCCTCAGATTTCAATCCCATACCTGTGTTCCCTAATATACCTACCAGGATCTTTAGGATCCTATGGGATAAAGTTTGAAAGTCGCTGATTTAAACAGCAGAGGACTGTTTAGCTAGTTCAAGAATGCATGCAATGGGGAACTACTAATTTCTTTAGTGACTGTGATGGAATGGACTCTGAATAAAAACATGTAATTTATATTTAGCATAAGCACTTATTTATCAAGTGACCCCAGGAAGACATTGTACTTAATCTGATCTTGTTTTTATTCATCTGTAATATGTAAATAGACCTGCTCTCTCAAAGACTGATGCTAAAAATTAAAGGGCATAATGAATGTGAAAGAAATCTAGAAAATATATGGTGTTATTATAAGGTATTATTACTGCTGAGAACAGAATCTATTTGGAGACAGAAACAAAGGTATATAATTGCAGGTATCATTAAATATACAAGGACCTAAGATTTCTTCCAGGAAAAAACTGGACATGTGTTCTCTATAAATTACTTTCCCCCTCTGTGGAATAAGGTTCCATAATCATATACTTTTTTTTTGAGAATTTTCAAAAATGTTCATTGTAACAAATAAGATTTCAACTCTTTTAGCAATAATTAATATATGGCACTACATTTAATACCTAGATTGCAGATGTCATCATCTTTGATTTCCAGCAAAATTTTTCTTAAATTTTTTCAGTCACAACATTATTTTATATTAGTTTCAGGTGTACAGTATAGTAGTTAGACAATCATCTACTTTAAAAAGTAGTCCCCCAATATTTCCAGTACCCACTTGGTACCATACATATTACAGTATTATTGACTATATTCCCTATGCTGTACTTTACATCCCCATGACTATTTTGTAACTATCAATCTGTACTTCTTAATTCCTGTACCTTTTTCATCCAGCCCTCAAACCCCCTCCTGTCTGTTCTCTGTATTTATGAGTCTGTTTCTGTTTTGTTTGTTCATTTATATCGTTCTTTAGATTTACATATAAGTGATATCATATGGTATTTGTCTTTCTCTGACTTACTTCACTTAGCATAATACGCTCTAAGTCCGTCCATGCTGTCCCAAATGGTAAGATTTCAGTTTTTTATGGCTGAGTAATATTCCATTATATATAGGTACTACCACTTTTTAAAATGTATTGTTATTGTTGACAGTATTACACGTGTTCCCATTCCCCCCCACTTTGCCTACCTCCACCCAACCCCCACCTGCCCCCGCTTCCCTAAGGCCATCACCACACTGTTGTCTGTGTCTCTGGGTTATACCACCCCTTTTTTGTATCCATTCATCTACTGATAGGTGCTTGGGTTGCTACTGTAAATAATACTGCAATGAACATAAAGGTACATATATTCTTTTGAATTACTGTTTAGGGTTTCTTCAGATATATACCCAAAAGTGGAATCACTGGGTCATAGATTCCATTTGTAATTTTTTGAGGACCCTCCATATTGTTTTCCACAGTGGCTGCACCAATCTACATTCACACCAGCAGTGCACAAAGGTGCCCTTTTCTTCAAAGCCTCACCAACAATTGTTTGTTGATTTATTGATGACAGCCATTCTGGCAGGTGTGAGGTGATAGCTTACTGTGGTTTTAATTTGCATTTCTCTGATGCATAATCATACATTTCTTTGGACCTTTATCTTACTACACAGAAGCATGTGATTTTTAAAGAATGAATGCTAAAAAGCTGCATCCTGAGTTAAGCTAGTGTTTTCTCTCCATTTACATTTTTATTGAATTCAGTTCTAATGAGAGTGGATTAATGATTTTTTTAAAAATGATGTCTAAAACATCTGAAACATAGTCATCCCTGGACAAATTTCCAAAATCACACCACAGTGATTATCCCTAGGACTGGCACACTTACAGAGACTCTGACCTCTGCTAGTACTATCCTTCTTATATTCAGGGGATATTTTAAATTTGTCATCAAGGAAGAAATCTTAACAGTAGGCTACATATATCTTTCAGGTTATCACTACTTCATCCATGTACATATTCCCTTTACCCACAGGATAAAAACTTTTTAGTTTGGTTTTTAAAATCTCCCATAATCAGAAACTACCTGGTTGCCAGAGGAAGGGGGTAAAGGGGTGAACAAAATATGTAAAGGTAGTCAAAGTGTACAAACTTACAGTTACAAGAAAATTAAATCCTGGGGATATAATATGCATGGTGACTATAGTTAACAATACTGTATTTTATATTTGAAAATTGCTAGGAAAATACATCCTAAAAGTTCTTATCACAAGAAAAAGAACTGTAACTCTGGGGTAATGGATGTTAACTATCATTTCACAATATATACATATATCAAATTATTAGTTGTATCCCTAAAAATGATGTTATATAATAATACCTCAATAAATACTTTAATTTATTTTTAAATATATATTTTAAGGATTTATTTATTTATTTTTAGAGAGAGGAGAAGGAAGGGAGAAAGAGAGGGAGAGAAACATCAATGTGTGGTTGCCTCTTATGTGGCCCCTACCAGGGACCTGGCCCACAACCCAGGCTTATGCCCTGATTGGGATTCAACCAGAGACCCTTTGGTTTGCAAGCCAGCACTCAGTTCAGTGAGCCACACCAGCCAGGGTGTCAATAAATATTTTTAAATGAATAAGAGGAGCTCAGATGTAAAGATAATAGGATTACTTAGATGCAAACTTTTCTTAACATCATCAAGCAATTCATGTTATATTTTCATGCTATATTAGTGGGAGAAAAACAGAAGAAAAACAAGCTTTCCATGTGTAAGTATTTTATGCATGCAGGGGACAAATTAGGGAAGAAGTTTATTTCAGTAGTAGTATCAACTAAAAACTTGGTGATTATATGTATGTTGTGTGTGTGTGGGGGTGTGTGTTTGTGCACACAAGGTCTGGCAGAAGTAACGCCTGCTTGAGTGTGGTTGGGAAGGTAATAATATGGGTGTAATAATTTATAGTTTTAATTTGAACATTTCACATACAATGTCATGGTGTGCTTGAGTGTGATATTGTTATGTTACAGAATTACATGCTTATGATTTTGTAATAAAAAAGGAGTGTTATTTGTGCTGGACCCTGTATATTTACACCCTACATTATTTTTCTTTATTACTATTTCATTAGTCTAGCATTTTTGCTTTGAAAAAATACACTGTAATAAAGGAATACACATGATTCCATGGATGCATAATTGAAATCACTAACAGTGGCAGTTGCTGAACCTACACCCAAAAGTTAGGCTGCAAAATGTTTCACTGTGTTTTGTGTGTTATGTGTATTGAAATTGTGGTAATATAATTAAAATGTGACCCTGGTATGAAGGAAAATGGCTTGGGTTCTCTTTTATATGTATTTCATTTTTATTATGTAAATAAAATATGAAAAAATAAAGTAAAAACATATTACATATATTTACAAATGTTTCAAAATTCTATGTTTTATAGAGTGAAACATTATAAAATGGGAGGCATTTGGGGCACATAAAATCTCCCATATTCAGAAACTACCTGGTTGCCAGAAGCAGGAGTTAGAGAGTGAAGGTTGTCAAAAGATGCTTTTAGTTAGTAAATGGAACCACATTATTATCACCTAGAAGGCTCAAGATTATAAGCCTGTGTGGCAAATAAATGGTCAGTAAGAATTTATTAATGCTTTCTATGAATCCACTGTTACGGAATTGCCAGTGTCACCTTGAGCCTCTGGCTAAAAGTGACCCCATCAAGGAAATATCTATGGTGAAAATGATGCAGAACTGAGAAGCTCCCTCAGAACTCCCAACAATTTTCCTATTGAGAAAGCCCTCCCTCATACTGTACACTATAGAATCTCATAGTTATTACTATGACCAAAAAGTATTCCATTTCTATATTTTAGGAAGTAGTTCATCTCTTAGTAACAGTCTCGGCAGTTTAAATAAACTGCCACCAAATATGTAGATTCACCATTGTACTATCATAGATAATTGAAATCCATACCTATCCAAATTATACTGTAAAGAAGAAAAATAAGGAAAAAAAGGAAACTGTACTTGTTCCAACCTGAGTATTTGGTTCCCCCATCCACCTAAACTCATATATTGAACCTTAATTCCCCAGTGTGGCTGTATTTGGAGAGGGAGCTTCTAAGGAAGTAATTAAGGTTAAATGATGTAATAAGGGTGGGGCCCTGCCCTGATATGGTAAGATTAGTGCCCTTATTAAGAAACACCAAAACACTCTCTCCCTCCACTTTCCTTTCATCGCCCCCTAGACCTGCTCTACACCGAGGAAAGGCCATTTGAGCACACAGTGGTAAGAGGCTGTCTGCAACCCAAGGACCCAAGGTGAGACCTCTCACTAGACACCAACCCTGTTGGCACTTTGATCTTGCAGAACTGTGAGAAAATTAATTTGTTTTTTTAAATATATTTTATTGATTATGCTATTACAGTTGTCCCATTTCTCCCCCATCATTCCTCTCCACCCTGCACACCCCAGCCCACCCACATTCCCCCCCTTTAGTTCATGTCCATCTGTCATAAGTTCTTTAGCTTCTACATTTCCCACACCATTCTTGCCCTCCCACTATTTTCTACCTACCATCTATGCTACTTGTTCTCTGTTCCTTTTCCCCTCTCTCCTCCCACTTCCCTGTTGCTAACCCTCCATATGATCTCCATTTTTGTGCTTCTGTTCCTGTTCTAGCTGTTTGCTTAGTTTGCTTTTGTTTTGGGTGTGGCTGTTAATATCTGTGAGTTTGCTGTCTTTTTACTGTCATATTTTTTATCTTCTTTTTCTTAGATAAGTCCCTTTAACATTTCATATAATAAGGGCTTGGTGATGAGGAACTCCTTTAACTTGACCTTATCTGAGAAGCAGTTTATCTGCCCTCCCATTCTAAATGAAAGCTTTGCTGGATAGAGCAATCTTGGATGTAGGTCCTTGCCTTTCATGACTTGGAATACTTCTTTCCAGCCCCTTCTTGCCTGGAATGTCTCTTTTGAGAAATCAGCTGACAGTCTGATGGGAAATCCTTTGTAGGTGACTATCCCCTTATCCCTGCTACTTCTAGAATTCTCTCCTTCATTTTAATCTGGCTAATGTAATTATGATGTGCCTTGGTGTATTCTTCCTTGGGTCCAACTTCTTTGGGACTCTCTGAGCTTCCTGGACTTCCTCGAAGTCTATTTCCTTTGCCAGATTGGGGAAGTTCTCCTTTATTGTTTGTTCAAAGAAGTTTTCCACTTGTTGCTCTTCCTCTTCCCCTTCTGGTTCCCCTATAATTTGGATGTTGGAACATTTAAAGATGTCCTGGAGGTTCCTAAGCCTCTCCTCATTTTTTTGAATTCTTGTTTCTTCCTTCTTTTCTGTTTGGTTGTTTGTTTCTTCCTTCTGGTCCACTCCATTGATTTGAGTTCCAGTTTCCTTCCCACCACTATTGGTTCCCCTTTGCATTTTCCTTCATTTCACCTAGTGTAGTGTTCCTTATTTCATCTAATTTGAGACCAAAATTAACCAATTCTGTGAGCATCCTGATCACCAGTGCTTTGAACTGTGCATCTGATTGGTTGCCTACCTCTTTGTTGCTTAGATGTATTTGCTCTGGGGCATTGATCTGTTCTTTTGTTTGGGCCATTTTTTTTAGGGGGGGGGGTCTGGTCGCACCTGTTACATATGAGGGGTGGAATCTTAGGTGTTCACCAGGGCAGGGCAACCCATTTGCTGGGTTGTGATGCTGTATATGAGGGAGGGGTCAGAGAGGTAACAATGGCACCCGCTCTGCTCTCCCTCAGATCCTGGTCCCCTCCATCACTTCCCACAAGAAAACTGGGCCCTTCTGGTGCTGATTCCCACGTGTGTGGGCCTGTGCACCCTCCAGGACCTTGTGGGTCTCTCCAATGAACTATCCTATGAAACTGGCAGTCTCTCCTGGTACCTCAACCCCCACAGCTGTTTTCAATCATTGTTTTGAGGCTTTTATTTCCCTGTGCTGGGGCCCTGGGTTGCATGGTCTGCCTCGCTCCCCAGTTTCACTTGGTTCATCTGTGCATGAATGTGTGACCGTGGTCAGCCAACCACCCTGTGTGCCTCACTGGGTCTTCCAGCCTTCATCTGTGTGCCTGGGGTCTGCCAGCCACTGCTTTTTCCTGCTGCGATCCCTCTCCAGCGGCTGCCGACTCCACCCCTCTTACTGGCCTGGATGAATGTGTCTATTTTATCTCTTTGGTTGTCGGACTTCCATACAGTTCAATTTTCTGTCAGTTCTGCCTGTTTTTTTTTTTTGTTTGTTTGTTTCTAAATTTTTGTTGTCCTTAATTTTGGATGTGCAAGGAGGCACAGTGTGTCTACCTATGCCTCCATCTTGGCCGGAAGTTGAATTTCTGTTGTTTAAATCACCCAGTCTGTGGTACTTTATTATTGCAATCTGAAAAGACTAACACACTATCCATATTATCACTAAGTATTTCCTACTTCCTCATGTTTTCAGAAAATGTACTTTGTAGGATTCTACCACACAAGAAATAGTTCACTGAACTTACAGGGAAATCAGATTCATAAAAGTGCTTGTATCATTTGCAATAATTTACAGTCAAACTGCCTTGTAAAAATTATGCTTACCCTTGAAGAGAAATGTAGTCTTGGGAGCTTTCAGCCCAACAGCCACTCAGCATTGCAGCAAAATAACTAGACCTGGCACTTAAAATGGCTCTAAAGGGAAGAGGGAGAAAAAACACAGGTAAACCCTTATTTATTATGCAAAACATAAGTTTTAAGGAAACTCTCTATATTTTAAAATATAATCTATTTGTTGCTTGTATTTACTGATAGCATCATTATAATAAAATTATATTTATACCCAGGCATTTTTGATTGCTTGATTATAACATTAATTCCAATGTCATCCTCATCTTTTAAACAAAAATTGAAATTATTTCCATTGAGAGTAATAAATCATCTAAACATGGAGAAATAAAGATCAAAAGATGTTAATTTCTTGAGGAAATATTTTATCAATAAGAGAGACTAGAACACTACAGGACCTGAGTTCGAGTTCAGAACTTACACTAATTATGCTTAAGAATGGCTATACTTAGATTTGCAAAAATGACAGTAAAGTCATTTTCTTTTGAATTTCAGTACTATCTTCTCAGATAAAATATTAATTCATTCATTCTTTAATTCAACGGGTATCTACTGACATCTATTCTGTGCTAAGCACCATTTTAGGTGCTGGAAATACAGATATCAATGAGATATGACAAAGAACAATATTATATACTAGTGCAAGATGGGCTCAAAGAGTGGAGGGGTAGAGGGAGAAGAGAAAGACACTTTTGCCAACGGCCTGCTAGGTTGTCTCAGACCAATACTCCTGCTGGAAACAGCCAGGAAAATGGGCAAAATATATACCTTAAAAAATAAAGAAATAAAGCATGATTTGAAGGCATCAAAAAGCTACTATGGTGGCGGATTTTGATACAAGTTATGAGAGAGAAGACAAAAGAGGTGATCTAAGTATTTGAGGTCACCTCTTTGATTGAGGTAACTTTTTCCTTTTAGGGAACTGCCAAATCTGAAAGCAAAAGCAATGGTTGAGAGGCTAAAAGCTGAGCATAGCTTCTAACAACCTTCACAGGTGTACAGGCACACAAATTGGAATTTGGTGTCTATCAAAGAGAGGGGGCTTTGGTGGATACCCACGATTACAGTTGGACTCTAAAGGGCTACACGTAAGAAAGAAGAATAAATGGGAAATAGATGAGCCCTTATTAGAACTGAAGTCCAGTTTTGAGTCAGCTGAATCCCTGACTGGATGAAATTGATCTGCATCTAGCCTAACTGCTGGCAAGAAGCAAAAGGAAATCTACTTTATGAAAATAACTTTATGGAAGTTAACTTTCATGAAAATAACTTTACCCAGAGTATCAAACTATTTTTATAAATTTTTGATAACATATCTAGCAATCATCCAAATATAATCAGGAATAATAATCAACAAGTAGAAAATAAAGGAATTTAATTTACGCTAGTATCTAAAAGGTCAAATAAAACAAATAAACGAAAAGCAACACCTCTATATTAAAAGCTATAAAACACTGTTGAGATAAATTTTAAAAGACCTAAGAGAGAGCTAAACTGCACGCATGGATTTGAAGACCCAAAACTGTTAACATGTCCATTCTTCCTAAATCAATTTCTAGATTCCACACAATCTTAATCAAATTTTAATGGTAATTTATTTATTTACTTATTTATTTAGTCCTCACCCAAGGACATGTTTTTATTCTACTTTATTGGCTATGCTATTACAGTTGTCCCAATTGTTCCCCCTGTGTCCCCCTCCTCTTGGAACTCCCCTTCCTACCAGCATTACCCACCATCTTAGTTCATGTCCATAGGTCATACATATAAGTTCTTTGGCTTCTCCATTCCCTATACTATTCTTAACACCCCCCTGTCTATTTTGTACCTACCAATTATGCTTCTTAATCCCTGTACCTTTTCACCCACTGTCCCTCTTCCCCCCCAGCTGAAAACCCTCCATATAATCTCCATTTCTGTGATTCTGTCCCTGTTCTAGTTGTTTGCTTAATTTGTTTTTTTATGATTCTATTTATATGATAGTCTGAAAAAGGCAAAACTATGAAGACAATAAAAAATTGCCAGAGGTCTGGGAGGGGGAAAAGTTGAAGAGTTCAATTATAAGAATTTTTTAGTTGAAATTATTCTATATGATATAGTAATGGTAGATGTAGGACAATATGCATCTATAAAAATCCATAAAACTTTATAGCACAAGGGAATCTTAGTGTACACAAATTAAAACAAAAATTCTAGAAGGAGGTCAGGTTAGGGGAATCTCATCATGAAATGCAGACTGTGACAAAAGAATCTAACTGTATTGCAAATACATAATAAAATGATCTCACTGAAGGGAATGGGACAGAAAGGTGCTGGCCCAAATAACTTTGGAAATGAGTAGAGACTGTAAGAATAAAAGCAAAGGAACTATATACAAGCCACTGTATTCTAGTTGGTAAAGTTATTTCCCATGGAGGTATGGATCAACAATTCTGAAACTGCCATACGTGAATACTGGAACTGAACAATTAAGTGTTACATGTTGGATAATGAAAGCCAGGTTTCTCACTGCTATAGTGGAAGATTACAATCAAGGGAGTAAGACTAGTATGATCCATGTGGTAATAGATTAGTGTTAGAGACATCAATATGAACTCATGTTTAGCTTAAAATAAAGAGGATTCATACAGAAATATTCTTAGATATGTGCGTATATGCAGACTAATATATATACACATATATTTCCTCGCTCTGTCAGCTGAGAGGGCCTAAAGGAAACACCAAGCAACCCCAGTGCCTAGATATTGGTTTCTAATACCATTAGAATAAAAGTAACCAGGGTTCATTAGAGAAATGGTTGATGCCAGGGCAGATGAGCCTAGACTATCTTTTAGAGTTAGAAAGTAAGAAGATGATGCTACACACATACGCACACGCACATGCACATACTGATGGGAGGGTGTATATCTAAAACCAATTGAAATGAGAACAACATCAGATAAATTCAAATTTGGGGACACTATACAAAATACTTGCCCAATACTCCTCAAACCATCAAGATCATCAAAAACTAAAAACGTCTGAGAAACTGTCATAGCCAAGAGAAGCTTAAGGAGACATAACCACTAAATGTGCTATGGTATCCTCAATGAGATCTAATAATAGAAAAAGGACATTAGGCAAAAACTAAGGAAGTCTGAATAAACTACAGACTTTAGTTAATAACAGTGTCTCAATATTGGTCCATTAATTGTATCAAATGCAATATACCAAGATATATCTTTATCTCTATCCATATCTATGTTAATAAGGGAACTGAATGTGGGGATATATGGGAATTTCTGTGTTCTCTTCTAAATTTTTCTGTAAATTTTTAACTGTTCTAAGAATTCTGTACATTAAGAAAAAATTAGGGATTCTGCTTCATCCCATGAGAGACAAGTGTGAGACTTGCCTAACCTCCATTAACTAGTAGAAAAATAAAGTATGACACTGAAAAGAGGCAGTATACAACTGTTTCCTAAGAGAAGGAAAACTAATTAGGTAAATCCTTAATCATGGTGCTTTTCTTCCTGAAAACAGTTTTTACATCATGGCACAGGAAGGACAAACAAGCAGAACAAGGCTGTCTCGCTGGGTTGAAAAGATAAATACAGAAGCCCTGGGAGGATGAGTCAGTCAGAATTTATGGGGCACATTACTATAGAAGAGGGAGTTTTGAAGAAAAAGAGCTACATAAGTTAGTGGAGGGATCCCTTGAGTCTTTGGACATAATCTGAACATTGGGTGAAACCCCATGAAGCCAGGCAAAGAGTAAAGGACCAGGGAGCTATAAGCCTGATCACACAGGGCTGGCAGACATTCAAGTCTCTATTAGCCAGAATAGAATACTTCGGGCACTCAGAAAAGATCCCTGAAGGATCACATCTCAGTAGCTATATGACATTTAGAGCAAAAGCTACTGTAAATTCACGCTAACAATGTTTAAAAAACAAGTTTCATAAAGATAAAGGTAATCCACAATAACTTGTCTGCTAAAACAAAGTTCTACACTCTTTTAGAAGAAAGGTAACAAAATTCACACACTTAACAATGTAATATTCATAACACTCTGCATGTAATAAAAATTGTCAGGTATGTGTCGAAGTAGCAAAATATGAACTATAACCAGGAGAAAAATCATTCAATAGAAACAGACCCGGAAATGAAAGATGTGATGAAATTAGCAAAGAATTTTTAAAAGCTATTATAGATATGCTTGAGGATTTTTAAATAAGAAACATAAGAGAGAAAAAAGGTATGTTTTTTAAAAAAACAGAACTGTTAAGAGATGAACTACATAATATCTGAAATTTAAAAATTCATACATGAACCTAAAAGATTAGATACTAAAGAAGAAAAGATCAGTGCACCTATGCACACAGCAATACAAATTATCCAAATAAAACATAGGAAAAAAATAAACTAAAATAAAAAAAGCTTAAGTGAGGTATGGGACTAACATACATATATAGTTGGAGTGCCATGTGGAAAGAAGAGATAAAAAGGGGACAGCAAAATTTTTTTTAAAAAAATGATGGTTGTAAATTTTTCAAATTTCTTAAAAACTACAAACCCACAGATCCAACAGCTCAATAATTCAAAACCAGGACAAACATAAAGAAAAGCATAAATGATCAAACTGCTGAAAACTCATTATAGAGAAATAAAATAAAAAAGCAGCCATAGAAAAAAGGCACATCACACACTGACAAGCAAAGCTAGGTATGATCACAGACTTCTCGCCAGAGACAATGCAAGCCAGATGACAATAAAACTACATCTTTAAGGCACTGAAAGAAATAAAAAATTGCCAACTTGTAATTTTGTATCCAGTAAAATTATCTTTCAAAAATAAAAGCTAAATGAAAACTTTTCTACATAAACCAGAGCTGAAAAAAGTCATTGCCAGCTGACCTGTATTACAGAAAAATTTTTAAAAATTCTGTAATGAATTTAAAAATTTTTTTAAAAATTCTGTAATTTTTAAATTCATTACAGAAGGCTGAAGAAAAATTATAACAGAAACCTGGAACTGCACAAAAGACAGAAAATGTTAGAGATGTGGGGAAATATGAAATACATTCTTTCTTATTTAAAAAAGAACTTAAAGATAATTATTTAAAAGAATAATTACAATTTATAGTAGAGTTTAAAATATATGTATAGAAATGAGGTTACTTCCAGTCAAGATGGAGACGTAGGTAAACAAGCCTTGCCTCCTCCCACAACCACAGCAAAAATTACAAATACAGTCATCCCTCGCTATATCACGGTTCACTTATTGCAGCTTCACTGTATTGTGAGTGTTGTTTTTTTAAAATATGTCTAATTCTGTATCGCAGAGTTTTCACTATATCACAGGATTTTGTATACTTCACTGGTGAGTACCCATATAGAATTTTATATGTTGTTAAAATTACATAGGTTTAAGAGTGTAAAAATTGTTTAGGAGAATATGAAGTGTTTATAAGAGTGTGGGAAAGGTTAATAAGAGAGTGGGAAAGGTTTATAGGAGTGTGGGAAGGGTTTATAAAGCCTTAAAATACATATAAATAATAAAATAACACTGCTACTTCGTGGATTTTCACCTATGGTGGGGGTCTCTGGAACGTAACTCCTGTGATAGGTGAGGGATCACTGTACACTACAAAACAAATATCACCCAGAATTCTCAGAAAATCAGTTGTATGGAAGTCCGACAACCAAGGATTTAAAGAAGCCACATTCATACACACAGGTAGGAGGGCATGGAGAACTACGAGAGAGGCGAGAGGCACAGAGACATGGAATGAGTGGTCTCACATCCACATGTGGTGGATAAAAATCAGGAAAAATACCTCTGAGCAAGGGATCCCAGCCCCAGACCAGACCACCGAGCCCAGGGTTCCAGCACCAGGAAGATAAGTCCCCATAACTTCTGCCTGTAAAAAACCAGTGGGGGGTGGGACTGCAGAAGAAACTGGGATGCTCAAGAGACTCCTCATTAAGGGCCCACAACAGACGTAGGACTCACGCAGACTCACCTCCTCTGGCATTCAGCACCAGGGCAACAGCTGGAAGGGCACCAGTGGCAAACGGAGAAATTGAAGTGACTGGCAACAGGGCAAGTGCCAGGAGACAACTTCCTCCTGGGAAAAACTCCAGAGGCCAGGCAGCAGTCACTGTCCCTTTTCTTAGCCCTCCCCCACACATAGCCACAGAGTGGCGACAACATATCTGACTCCATCACCCTGGAACACAAAGGTTGCCCATCTTGGTGATTACTTAAGGCTCTGCCCCATCCAACTTATGGGTGTGCTTTTGTCCAATAGGCCATGCTACTGAGATAGGGAGTCAAAGAAACTCTACCTAATACTAGAAACAAACAGAGGGAGGCTGCCAAAATGAGGAGACAAAGAAACATGGACCAATGAAAGAACAGATCAAAACTCCAGAAAAAGAACTAAATGAAATGAAGATAAGCAATTTATCAGATGCAGAGTTCAAAACACTGGTTATCTGGATACTCAAGGAACTCCTCGGGTATTTCAATAGCATAAAAAAGAGCCAGGCAGAAATGAAGGTTACGTTAAATGAAATAAAGAAAAATCTACAGGGAACCAAGAGCAGAGAGGATTTGAAGCCAAGAATCAAATCAATGATCTGAAACAGAAGGAAGAAAAAAGCATTCAAAAAAATGAGGATAAGCTAAGAAGTCCCTGGGACATTTTTAAATATACCAACATCTAAATCACAGGGATGCTAGAAGGAGAAGAGGAAGACCAAGGAATTAAAAACTTATTTGAAAAAGTAATGAAAGAAAACTTCCCTAATTTGGTGAAGGAAATAGATATACAAGTCCAGGAAGCAGAGCCCCAAACAAGATGGACACAAAGAGGACCACACCAAGACACATTATAAAATGCAAAAGGTTAAAGAGAGAATCTTTAAAAGCAGAGAGAGAGAAGCAGATAGTAAGCTACAAAGGACTGTCAGCTGATTTCTCAAAAGAAACTTTACAGGCAAGAAGGGACTGGAAAGAAGTATTCCAAGTCATGAAAAGCAAGGACCTACATCCAAGATTGCTCTATCCAGCAAAGCTATCATTTAGAATGGAAGGGCAGATAAAATGATTCCCAGATAAGGTAAAGCTAAAAAAGTTCATCATCACCAAGACCTTATTATATGAAATATCTAAGACAAAGAAGATCAAAACCATGAACAGTAAAATGACAACAAACTCACAACTATCAACAACTGAACCTAAGGGAAAAAAGACAAAAACAAACTAAACAAACACCCAGAACAGGAACAGAATCATGGAAATAGAGATCACATGAAGGGCTATCAGTGGGGAGGGGGGAGGGAGAGGGTGGGAGAAAAAGATACAGGGAATAAGAAGCATAAATGGTAGTTACAAAATAGACAGGGGGAGGTTAACAATAGTATAGGAAATGGAGAAGACAAAGAACTTATATATACAACCCATGGACATGAACTAAGCAGGATGACCCATGCTGGAGGGAATGGGGATACCAAGTGGAGGGGGACAAGGAGGGGAAATGGGACAAGTATAATAGCATAATCAATAAAATAAACTTAAAAAATAAAACCTTAAAAAAAAAACTAAAAAAAAAAAAAAAAAAAACCCAGTTGCATATGTGCACACACAATACAGCTATCAACAGTATGACCAAAAAAAAATAGCTCTGGCTAGTGTGGCTTAGCTAGAATGGCTCTATAAATATCAAACAAAACACTTCACAACAAAGGACATTATCTGTGGTAAAGAGTGATATGTTATAATGAAAATAGAGCCAATTCAACAAGAGAAAATAACAATCTTAAATGTATGTGTACCAAATAACAAAACTCCAAAAGACATCAAGCAAAAACAATAGAGCTGAAGGATGAAACAGACAAATTCACAATTATATCTGGAAACTTCAACATTCTTAGTAATTAACAGAACAAGTAGACAAAAAAATCAGTTAAAGGTATGGAAGACTTGAGCAATATTATCAATCAACATAACATTTATAGTCACTCTACCCCAGTACAGCATAATACACATTCTTTTCACGTACATGTGGAACATTCACTAAGACAGATATTCTGGGTCATAAAACATGTCTCAAATTTAAGTGAACTAATATAGAATATGTTCTATGACTACAATGGAATTGAATTATAAATTAATTATGGAGAAATACCTGTAAAATTTTCAAATACTTGGAAGTAAATCAGACATCCAAATAATCCATGGATGAAAGAGAAAAATTAGAAAATATTTACTCGAATAAAAATAAAAATACAATATACCAAAATTTGTGGAATGCAGTTAAAGCAGTACCTAGAGATAATTTTTTAGCTTTTAAATGCTCGTCTTAGAAAAGGAAAAGGTTTCAAATCAATGACACAAGATGCCACCTTAAGAGACTATAAAAAGAAACACAAATCATACCTACAATAAGCAGAAAGAAGAGAAAAAGAATCTGATAATCAAGTGCAATATTTAATTCATGATGTTTGCTATGGAATTTTTACTTTTCTATAAGAGGACATAGATATTAACCTAAGAGTATGATTGAACCTATACAAAAAGATAAAAAACATTAAGCAGTCTACAGTTCTTTCCTCAAGCATGGAAAGCTGAAATTTTAAAAACATTTTTAAATTATAAAAATAATTTTTGCTTGTGATAAACTCTAATACAGAATCTTAAAAAGTGAACATTTTAAGTCTATAGAAATAACCACTATTAACAATTTATTGGATATCCTGCCAGACCCTTTTCTATGGCAGTCTTTTCTAATACATCAATTATGCTGAATTTTAATAATCTATCTGATCCTCTGCACTTCATTTTTTACTTCTGTATGAATCTCAATCTAAGCACAAAACACAGTACCTAGCATATAATAAGTGCTCATTAAATAATTATTTTTAATTGAATTTACTGGGTTGACATTGGTTTGCCAAACCATACAGGTTTCAAGTATACGACTCAACAAAACATCATCTCCACACTGCTTCATGTTCCTATGGTCCCAAGCAGTCTTTTTCCATTGCCATCCCCCCTTGCCCACCTCCACCCACCCTAAATAATTCTTAATGAAGAGTACTATTAGAATTCTATCCCTCCATCCATTTACTTTATCTGACTATACCTAATGGTAAAAATACATAAATATATAGTATGTCATGATTTTACCTGTGTGGCTAATCACAAGAATGCATCTTTTTATTCTCTGACTGTATAACTGACCTATGTGGCCCAGCTACAGCACTCTGAAATCTATACCACATTGGTTCCAAGGCTACTTCTCACTGGCTGTTCCCTGTCCAGTGATTGAGCACATCAGGGATACTGAAGTAGTCCTACTCCTGGGAGACAGGGTTGCTCTGATAGGTGACTTTGGCTTGTAAACTCTCCACCAGTATATTGAACTTTCCTCAGAACTGCACTGCAGTCTAAGATGCTCCTACCCAAGCTTCCTTCCTTTCCTTTCTCCTTCACTCAGGCTTAAATTAACATTTCAGTTTAACAGCTCTCCTAGTCATCTCTAAATTCCTTCCCATGTCCTCTCACATGCATTTACCTTAATAAATTTCTTGCAAGTCTAAACCCATCTTTGTGTCTGCTTCTCAGAAGACTTGAACTAATACAGCATGTTAACTATTTCCATCTAAGTAAGCATAAAAGCTTAAACAATTACACTCATCCTGAGATGGAAACTTAGAAAACATTCCAATTTAATCAGAATACAAGTCTCAGTTTAAAAAATAATGTTGTAGATGGCATGGTATGTTAAAAAATTTTGCCAGATTTTTCATTTTCCAGCATGCCAAAAACTATTTTCTCCTTTTGATTAAATTTAATTTCAACTGACAAGGCTGCTTCTGGCTCTGCTGAGATGCCCTAATTTCCCTCTTGCTCTTGCTTTAGTACACCGCTATTCAATACTTCCTGGTGTTAGCTGAACTAGATTCACTACTCCAGGCAGAACAATGGCCTGGATTACTCAGAGAAGCGCTAAAGAAGGAATTTTTACCAGGACTATTTTCTAAAGTATTCTTGCTTCCAAGAATATATTTTTCCTTTTTATTTCCACATAACTTAATAAGGATTAAATCTAGAGTAGTGAACCCAACTTTGCAAAGCTGTCACTATTACTCAGTCCACTTCTTGGCAAATATTTTAGAGAACATAAACTTTAATACGATATTTTTCCTTTAAAAAAGGAAAGTTAGCTTTCTCTGGAAACATCCACTGGCTATAGCTTTCACAGGATTAGCCTTTCCAGAGTTAAAAAATTATTTATGAAGTGTAGAGGATGCCGTATAATCTAACACAGTTAGGACTGATAGTTGCTTGGATAATCAAAATATCAGGAAAGAATTTTAAAAATAATTTTCATATATCATAATAATTTTTTCTAATTTAAAATATAAATATGCATTCAGTCACAAATCTTTCATCATAAGGCGAATCTTTTTTTAACGTGGGTTCATTAATGGGAGCCCCACATTTCTTGGAAAATATGCTCTAGCCATATATGCTCTCTAGGATTTCTAAACTGTTCTAAAATGAAGAAGGAAATTTAAAATTTTATGAAGCAGTCTAAATTATAGAATCATTTTATATTTTTATAACTTCTCAAACTTTTATAATGTTTCATCTGTACTGAATACATTTTAAAAGTGCCTCTCCTTTATTAAATCATTCCCAAGCATTCAGTTTATTTTTTACCAGAACAGTAACTCTCCTTTCATATTTAATATATCATCATTTACATGATATTTCATTAAGTTATGCCATCAAAATCATAAATTCAAATAGCATTAAACAGGCTTGGTAACCTAAGTGACCACTAAGACACAAACTCAATAATAGGAATGGAAATGTGTAGTTATACTAGAGAACGGCCTCCTAAGCCTTGAGAGTTCTGCAAACATGTTGTTAGCTGGTTCTACAGAGAACATCTAAAGGTCTAGTCAAGTTTAGTTAACGAGCTTCTACAATACAGAGGTGGTTTGTTTCCTTTCAGGTACCCAGTGCCTTTTGCTTTGCCTATTACAACTGCCCTCAAACACCTGTGACCAAGAAATTTCACCTGTTTCCCTCCTATTGTTCCCATGCATAATTTATTATTATTGTAAGCCCCTCAAGTGGACAGCATTGACCATTTGTCACTAATAATTAGTATTAAGACATTAGTAACTCACTTTATTGCATGGTAATTTGGAAATTTATTATAATTATTTCATTAAAGCTTGCTGGCAAACACAGAAAGAGAGGGAACAGCAAACTTTTTCTGTAAAGGGCCAGACAGTAAATATCTGACATAAATACAGATTCCTGTTGCATATTCTCTTTGTTTTTTGTTGTTTTTTATTTTAAAAAGGGCCACTTTTGGAATTTGGGCCATGGTTTGCCAACCTCTGGTATAAGGTAAGTAAGGTACAACAGCCAATAATGTGCCTCCCTTCCAAATATCTAGTAAACATTCATAGCAACTAACATTTACTGAAAGCTTACAGTGTGCCAAGTATTATGCTAAGTGTTTTGAGTGCATTATCTGATTCAATCCTCCCAGTCATGCTATACTGTTAATTGCTATTGTTATTTCTTTTATAGACAAATAAATTAAGACCTGGAGAGATTAAGTAACGCTCAACCATTCCACAAACAGTGGAATCAGAATCTAAACCCAGACAGACTGACCTCTGATTTATTACATACTACATGCCTCTGAAAAGCTTTCAGCTGATGTACCCAAGAACATACAGCTAATTAGTGGCATAATCCAGACTAGAACATTGACTTCCTGACTCAGTGATGATGTACAAGTAAAGAAATCTGCATTTTATTTTATTTTATTTTTTAAGATTTTATTTTTATTTTTAAATTTTTAAATTTTTTAATCAGTATTTTTTAATTGTTGATATTGTACAGTTTTCTGTCTTTTATCCCCCCAGCCCACCACCCCAGCCCTCCCCACCTTCCTCCCATTTCCACCCCCCATAGTTTTTGTCCATGTGTCCTTTATACTTGCTGCTCTAAACCCCTTTATACTTGCTGCTCTAAACCGTTCCCCTTTTCCCCTGAAATTCCATCCCCTCTCCCCTCTGGTCACTGTCAGACTGTTCTCAAATTCAGTGTCTTTGGTTATATTATGCTTGTTTGTTTGTTTTGTTGATTAGGTTCCTGTTAAAGGTGAGATCATATGGTATTTGTCTTTCACTGCCTGGCTTATTTCGCTTAGCATTTTAAAGGGAGATTTAACAGTGCTTTAATGCAATGAATGAATATCTCTAATGATATAGTATCAGGCACTGAAAAGAAAGGTATTTTGGAAGGGATATCAGACCTGGAGTGTCACAAAGCTAAAATTAGGAATCACTGCCCTGCTTTTTCAATAAAAGCACAAGTGAATCTTAACTACAGAACATAGAAATGCTAGAAATAAATTATCTTAAAAATCTAACAGATTCAATTCCTCTTAGCAAACACAAAAATAATATATAACAATATAAAATGGGAGATCAGCAATAGAGTAGGTCAGATAGGTGCTTAGGGGTAGGCTGAAGATGACAGGAGGAAATACAAGCAGAGAGAAATGTGCAATATCCAGATGGTATTCAGTTGGTGATTGAGAGCAATTCAAGCAGGAAAGTAATGTTACAGAGATCCACGGCAAGGAGTATAATGTGTGGTAGTATCCCAGGAAGTAATCCAGAAACGTAGTAACATAACGAATGGGATCAATGAACTCTAATAGGTCCTCCTTGTATAATAACCTCCCTCTCCTCAAATAAAAAGAGCTCTCTTCATTTCTTCCTTGAGCAGAAGTATTGGAGTTAAAACAGGACAACAAAGATGTGTGAGGAGGTGGAGATGTATGTGTCAGAGAGAGAAAGGTCTGTGTAGATGGAGAGGAGTGTGATTGTGTGACTTACCCTGGAGGCCTAATGCTATCCCATTCTTTCCTGGATTAGGGGAAAATATAAACTATTCAAATCACATTTCTCTCCTTGTCCCACATAAGTAAAGGGCATACAGGCTGCTCTACAGAAAAGCTTATAGCAAAAGCCTATCACCTGGATGATGATAGCAAACACTTACATAGTAGTTACTATGTGCCAGGTACTGTTTAAAACACATTAAATGAAATAAGTAATTTAGTCTTCACAATCAGCCTGTGACAGGGGAACTTCTATAATCCCCATGTTTGATAAGGGCCCTGAAGCACCAAATGGTTAAATGACTTGCTTAAATTCACACAGCTCAAAGACAGTGGAGCTAGAATTCAAACCCAGTTAGATAGGCTCCACATAATCCACACACTCTTAACCACTCTGTTATAAATAACTTCATTGGCTCAATTGTGCCATCACAAGCAAGTGATTGGCATCAAACTGTCTTGCAGCATATAAAGGGCTCCAAGCACTGGGCTGGGGATCAAGATGATGATTGGAAAGAGCAACTAGCAACTGGAGAGAGATTCTTGGAAAAACTGGGGTATCAGGGATGTTTTTCAGGAAGGAACTTGAGCTTGAGAGGAATACAGTGACTCAAAGAAAAAACTACCTCATTACCATACCAATTTGAACATGTTAAACTAACAACCTAAGCTGTTCTAAAATCTGAGACCTAAACTGAATGTAATTCTGATCATAAATCCTGGTCTTTGTGAGTACTTGCATTGATCTCTCAATATATAAGTACATATAATTTAAAAATCAAAGCAGGCACATTACAAATGAATTTTTAGTACAGTAGGATAAACGCTGACATTGATCTAGCAGAAAGTTCTATGTTGGGCTTCAGACTATATTACATAAATATGTGTTTTCAAAACTATTGACATAATATTCGTTGAACTGAATAATAAAATTAGTATGTATTAAACATAGAGATGTTTGACTATGGACTACAAAGGTAATCCTGGGATCTAGAATTTGCCAATTTGCCATTGTAACTCAGGTATCTGCATTATAGAGGTGCCAGAAGGAGAAGAGGAAGAACAAGAAATTGGAAGCTTATTTGAAAAAAATAATGAAGGAAAACCTCCCTAACTTGGTGCAGGAAATAGACATGCAAGTCCAGGAAGCACAGACTCCCAAACAAGATGGACACAAAGAGGTACGCTCCAAGACACATCATAATTAAAATGCCAAAGGTTAAATACAAAAAGAGAATTTTAAAAGGAGCAAGAGAAAAGCAGATAGTTACCACAAGGGAGCCCCCATAAGACTGTCAGCTGATTTCTCAAAGAAACTTCACAGGCCAGAAGGGAGTAGCACAAAATATTTAAAGTGGTAAAAAGCAAAGAACTTCAACTAAGATTACTGTAGCCAGCAAAGCTATAATTTAGAATTGAAGGACAGATAAAGAGCTTCCCAGACAAGAAAAAGCTAAAGGAGTTTCATCATCACCAAACCAGTATTATATGAAATGTTAAAGGGTCTTCTTTTAAAAGAAGATCAAAACATGAACAATAAAATGGCAATAAATACATATCTATCAACAACTGAATCTAAAAAACAAAATAAACAAACAAGCAAAAAGACAGCAAAATCACAGCTATTAAGAACCACACCTAAAACAAAAGCAAACTAAGCAAACAGCTAGAACAGGAACAGAACCACAGAAATGGAGATCATATGGAGGGTTAGCAACAGGGGCGTGGGAGGAGGAGAGAGGGGGAAAAGGTACAGAGAATGAGTAGCATAGATAGTGGGTAGAAAATAGACAGGGTGGGGGCAAGAATAGTATGGGAAATGTAGAAGCTAAAGAACTTATGACACATGGACATGAACTAAAGGGGGGAATGTGGGTGGGAGAGGGTGTGTAGGGTGGAGGGGAATGATGGGGGAGAAATGGGACAACTGTAATAGCATAATCAATAAAATATATTAAAAAAAAGAAACAAACAAGCAGAACAGAAACAGAATCACAGATACAGAGAATGCTTTAATGGTTGCCTGGTGGGAGGGGGTTGGGGTAGATGGGTGAAAAAGTTGAAGGGATTAGGAAGCACAAATTGGTAGTTCATTGGTAGTTATGAATCCCCATGGACAACAGCGTGGGGATTGCCTGAGGGAGTGGGGTAGGTGGGGGGTTGGGTGGAGGGGCACGAAGGGAGAAAAATTGGGAAAACTGTATTAGCATAAACAATAAAATATGACCTCGCTGGTGTGGCTCAGTGGATTGAGTGCCAGCCAGCAAACCAAAAGATCGCTGGTTCAATTCCCTGTCAGGGCACATGCCTAGGTTGTGGGCCAGGTCCCCAGAGAGGCAACCACACATTGATGTTTCTCTCCCTTTCTTTCTCCCTCCCTTCCTCTCTCTCTGAAAACAAGTAAAATCTTTTTTTTATTTTTAAATATAATAACAAAAATAATTCTCCATTGTAACTCACATAAGGGTACTAACAACAATGTAGGAACATTTAAACCCAGATCCTCTTGAAATATACCCTTAGGAAATTGCCTAATTAATATGTTTATTTTTTATTGGTAGATGAATAAAATAAAAAAGGAGTGTGAGAAAGAGATGCCCTGGAATACAAATATAGTAATATTCCAGACCCAGCTCCTAAAACACAGTCCATTGTCAAGCTGCACACAAAGAGAGGCCAAATACAGACACTATCTGAGGACATACTGCAAATGGTCATAGGATCCCACTTTCTGTATGATAACAAAAGTCTTAGGATTCTATCAGTATTACTTTATTAGGATGCCCATATTATATGAAGAAAAACTGGGACACAAAATTAAATTTATTTTTAAAATAAAATTGTGTGGGTTCCTCCCCACCAAAAAGAAACACACAAACACACACACACCATTAACTAGGAAATACAGGAGTATACCCATGTTATAGAAAATACATTGATAACTCTGATTACACTGTATTTTATTATATATAATACAGATATTATAAAAATTAGGCACATATATGTGTATACATGTAATTAAAAACATGTTTCCAGAGAGAAAAGTTCAAATTCTGAATGGTAAATAGTCTGGCTGAAACTGGCAAACCTTGAGTTTGCAACGTACTGCTGTCGATTAACTGGCAAAACCAGTATAATTTTTGACAGCACAAATGTCACTACTGTTTGGCTTGGCAGATTACTGAAATCTAAACCCACTGCTAATATTATTAAGGTGGTGCACCCTTGAAGACTGCTTCTTGCCACTGCAAACAGTCTTATTCTTCCTCTTCAGGAGCACCAGAATAACTTACCAACGTTCTATCTGAAACATAGAGAGGGAAAGAGAAGAGCTGTCTGGTTTCCTCAGATTTCCGGTTCCAATTCTAGTCCATTGTGAGGCCCAGCTATACTTCTTTCTCTTGAGTTCCAACAGAAAATTTGTATTTCTTATTAATTTTGTTACTTCTTTTAAGCTGATTTTAGCTACTTGTAAAAAAGAACCTGACCAAAACAGGCAGCAGGCTTTAATTTGAAATCTAAAAGCCTGGAATGTCTAAGCAACCCAATTTTAAAGCAGAATAATGTTGGGGTTTTTTTAAGTACACTGAAATATTAAACCTCCTAATCAAAGCTATTCATGAGAATCATCCATTTTGAATGAAAGACTCAGCCAAAATGCATTCAGAGAAAATACATGTCATTCATGTGGAAATAATCATTCTCAATACTACAATGCCTGTGAAATTAAAAACTGCATTTAATTACATTTTCTGTGACCGTGGCTTTCAAACCTATTTTAGGCAACAGAATATTTTCTTCTAATGAAATCTTAGGTTCATGCCCAATGCGAAACACAGATCTACTCTGGTTGAAGCATGTGCACGTCTGGGTAGGGGCATGGGGACGTGTGTGCACCTGCAGGCAGAAAATCCTGCCTGACGGCTGACCTCTTCCCTGTCGGAAACCCCCTGAGGCAATACCACGGAACCCATGTGGCCTATGTGAATCACAGCCTGAAAGCCACTGGGCTAGAAAAAGATAGTCACCCTTTTACACTTTATACTGTCACAACCAAGACACCAAATCAATCACATGCCTATTTACCTGTGAGTTTTAAAACTTTTTCCATCAACATAAATATCAGTATCTGGGCAACAATGTTTCACGTAAAGTTTCAATAAGTCTTCTCCTAATTCTGATGCAGGTTCCAAGTCATAAACATCTTCAAAAGAGAAAAAAGACTAAAAATTAGTTTCTTTAATATCAGAAATATCCTAAAAATGTTTATTATAATATTAACAAGAGGTTTTTCCACATGGTTACATTGATTAGCTACTGAAAAAGAACAAAACTGACTGAAATATTTAAGTGGTAAATTAAAAATAAACAACATTTGCCCTGACTGGTGTGGTTCAGGTCGTTAGGCATCATTCCACAAAGCAAAAAGTTGCTGGTTCAATTCCCAGTCAGGGCACATGCCTGGGTTGTGGGTTTGTTCCCCAGTTGGGGTGGGTGCAAGAGGCAACTCATCGATGTTTCTCTCTCACATCGATGTTTCTCTCTGCCTCTTTCTCCCTCCCTTTCCCACTCTCTAAAAATAAATAAAATCTTTTAAAAATAAAATAACATTTAAAAGTCATCTATACTTTCTGCTTTGAAATAAATATTTCCACTTAAATTTAAAAATATATATACCTTTAAATATAGATATACATTTAAATATAGGTGATGCTATCATAAAATTATACACCAAAATTGAAGCTGATGCATGAATGTCTGACTTAGAAAGTTATAAAAATTTTCAATTTTGGTATTTTTCACTCTTAATCCCTTCCTATTCCTGTATTTATGGCTAGATGATGTGTGAATCAACAGAAATTCAACTGAAATTAATGGAATTTACAGAATACTATGAGTTTAGTACTATACACAGTATGGAAAGGTATACAAAATAAATTATTTTATAAACTACCTCTAGTTCAAAGGATTCACAATTTAGGTAGTGGGAAGTAAAATATAAAACATGTATATATTTATATGTAGGTATATGTGTATCTGTGTATGGAAGGAACCATGAGGCAAGGGAAGCAGCTGAGCAGATTTAGGATTGGATAGTTTGAATAACTCTTTGTGGGGGAATGAGGGGCTATAGGCTATAAAGGTGGTCTCTAGTTGTCTGGTACCTGGCCCTGGAATGATTAAGGCAGAGGAATACAAGGTCTGTCCAGAAAGTATCCAGCTATGTACTATGAAAAATTGAGACATTTATTGAAGAAGATACATAATACAAGAAACACTGTACACAGGACAATGATACCTCAGTTCCCTTCAACATAGGCACCTTGGGACCTCACACAGTCCTCCTCTCTCAATCGCCATCAGCTGCCCTGTCATATTTTCCTGAATCTCATCAACAGTCTGAAATCTCTCCCCTTTCAAAGGTGATTTTAGTTTTATGAAAAGCCAGAAGTCACAGGGTGCCAAATCTGGGCTATAGGCAGGGCTGACTCACCTGGTGATTTGATGTTTCACCAAAAACCTCTGCATGAGATGTGATGCATAAGTAGGTGTACTGTTGTGATGAGGCTGCCAATCACCAGCTGCCCATAGTTGCAGCCTTCTGAATCATACAAATAGTTTCCATGGAGGAATGTTCAATCTTAATGCAAAATCTGATGCAGATTCATTGCTCTTCTCCCTCAGTCATTTTGAATGTGATGGCCACACAGTACACACGCTCATTCAATATTGTCTACTACCCCCACTGACTAGTTCAATGAAGTTGTCATTGTTCACACATGTGCATTCCAGTCCACTGTCCTTGGCTGCCAGGTTACATCGATGTCATACAAACCTTTCTTGTTATATTAACAACGGCTGGACTTTTTTCTGGGCATAACGTATACATATGAAAAACACTACACTGTATATTATGCCTTTGGCAGTCCAAAACTTTCATCAGTACACCTGGTAAGTACCAGTCATGCAGGACAAATTCCTGCTAACCAAATTTACAAATTAAGTATTTATAAACCAGAATGCCAATATTGGCTCTACTATGAAAGGAGATCCATAATCTGATCCCTGCTCAATATCTCCACTGCTACCACCCTAGTCCAAGCCACCATCACCACTTGCAACTTGATTTCTGCAGTAACTTCCTAATAGGTTTCCTACTCTTGACCCCAACAATCTATTTTTTAATCTTTTATTCATTGATTTAGAGAGGAGAAGAGGAGAAACACACACACACACACACATCAATTTGTTGTTCCACTTTTTTATGCATTTACTGGTTGATTCTTGTATGTGCGCTAAAATAAGGGATCAAAACCACAACCTGTGTATCAGGACAGTGCTCTAAAGAACTGAGCTTCCTGGTCAGGGCCCCCTACAGTCTATTTTAAACAAAGCATTTAGAGGTATGTTTTAAAATGTAATTTAGATCTTGGCCCTTCCCTATTCAAAACCATCTGGCTCTCTCCATTTCTTTTAAAGTAAAGCCAAAGTCTTACAATAGTTTACCAGGCTCCACAACATCTGACTCCTTATTATCTCCCTGACCTCACTGCCTACTCTTTTGATTATTTCCCTACTGAACTCTTTCTCATTCCTCCAAATGGCAGGTTATGTTTCCATGTTAGGATATTTTCACTGACATTTCTTCTGCTTTGAACTCTCCTCTCCCAGATAACCCACCTGGCTAACTTTCTTACTGAATTTATTTTTATTTATTTTTCAAAATTTTGTTTATTGTTGTTCAATTACAGTTGTCCCCAATTTCCCTCTTATTGCCTTTAAGCTTGGTCTAAATGTCACATTTTCAATGATGCTGACTCTGACCACCCATCTATAATTACAACTCCCATTACTAGTGCTCTATTGGGGAGAAAAATATTATTCTTCCAGGTTATTTCAGCTGGTCTAATAATTACATCAAGATGAGACAAATTAACAAGAGAAAATAACCAAATTTAATTACACACATACACACAGGAATACCACATACATGAGAGGTTCAGAGACAGAAAGGTAAAATGAGTTTAAAACAACATTCTGAGCTAAGGAATGAGATAAAGTACTTGGAGCTTCACAAGAGAGAACAATAATTAAAGGGATGATAAGAAGAGCAGATGTTCAGGAATTAGATGTTTGCCCTGCAACATAGGTAAGTCATAAGAAGTTATTTCTGATAATAACTCCTTTTTTTTAAAAAATTTTTTTATACAGAGATTTTTATTCAATTTATTCATTACTGTACCTCTAGTCTTCCTTTTTTTTTTTTTTTTAAGATTTTATTTATTTATTTATTTTTAGAGAGGGAAAGGGAGGGAGAAAGAGAGGGAGAGAAACATCAATGTGTGGTTGCCTCTCATGTGGCCCCCACTAGGGGCCTGGCCTGCAACCCAGGCATGTGCCCTGACTGGGAATCGAACCTGCGACCCTTTGGTTCGCAGCCCACGCTCAATCCACTGAGCTATGCCAGCCAGGGCTGATAATAACTCTTATTATGGGCAAGGCCCACAACTTCAACTGTTTAAGGGAGAGGTAAAAGCTTCTCTTTAATGTACAGAGTCTCAATTGCCTTCAGCTCAAAATAATCCACATGCCAAAGTGGCACATCTTGGGGATGCCTGTTCTGAACACCTTCAACTTCTAACCCCCCTTTCTTTGTCCTGTTTTTATTATAGCATGTCACCTTCTAACGTCCTTACTATGTTTATTGTCTATCTCCAACTCACCTTACCTTCTTTAATTAGAATGTAAGTTCCAAAAAAGTTGGAAATCCGTTTTAGTCATTGAAGGATCGATCCCTCAGACCTAGGACAGTACCTGACACACAGTAGGTCCTCAATAAATATTTGTTGAATAAATTATGTAGCAAATTCTACATAATGAAGATTTTTTAAAGAAAAACATAAAAGTACAACCAGAAATAGGCAGGGGAAAAGGAAAGATCCTATTATTTCTAGATATTACTGTAGAAAAATTAAAGCACATAAATTAATAGGGTATACTCAGGAGAAATAGCCTTCATTTTGATGATTCAAAGATTGGAGTCTGATTTTTGACACAAAGGAAAAATCTAGAAACTTTTCAAAAGAAAACCAAGTGCCCTGGCCAGATGTCTCAGCTGGATGAACTACTGTCCCCACGTGCCAAGGTTACTGGTTCAGTCCCTGGTCAAGGCACATTACATGAGTTAACCAATGAATGCTTGAGTGGGTGGAACAACAAATCAATGTTTCTCTCTCTCTCGTTCTCTCTCTCCCTTCCTCTCTTTCTCTAAAATGGATAAATAAATAAAAAGAAAAAAGAAAAAAGAACAAAAAGAAAACCAAGTTAATTTGATAGATTGTTATCTATCTCAAGTCCCATTATGTATTCAAATGACCTACATAACTTGAATATAATAAAAATATGTATTCAGTCTTCATTCTCTGGTTCCTGGCACAGAGCTCCTAAAAGTCTTGTCATTTCCTAAGTTACAGGAAAGCCTTTCAGTATTCTTAATAAGTCCCTTTCAACCACACCTGAGTTTATGCTAACGAGATGAGCTCTAGATGACCACTAGATGACCCCTAGGTGAACTCATGATGGGGGCTGGTCACTAGAAAGACCAAACATGTGATTTCAAAGTGGTAACTCTCAGCCCTGACTGGTGTGGCTTACTGGGTTGGGCATCATCCTGCAAATCAAAAGGTTGCCAGTGTGATTCTCAGTCAGGGCACATGCCTGGATTGCAGGTCAGGGCCCCAGTTGGGGGTGTGCAAAAGGCAGCCAGTCGATGTTTCTCTCTCTCTCTCTCCCTTCCTTCCCCTCTACCTAAAAATTAATTAATTATTTTTTTTAAGTGGGAACTTTCAGCCCCCAGTGCCCCCTCTGCCCCCACACCCCTGGGGAGTGAAAAGGGACTGGAGGTTAAGTTATAAAAACACTTGCTCAACGAGATTCAGAGAGCTACTGGGTTGCTCAGCACATCGACATGCTGGAAGGGTGGCACACATGGAGAACGCATGGGCGTTTGTTCTGTATACTGTCCCTTCCCACCCATACCTCACCCTATGCATCTTTTCCATTGGGCTGTTCCTGAGTTGTATATTTTAAAATTAATAAACTTCATGAAATGTTTTTATGACTTCTGTTAGTCCAGCAAAGTATTAACCCTTGAAGGGAGGTTGTGGGAAATCCTGTATTTGTAGTCGCTGGGCACAACTGTGGGTAGTGAATGTGTCACTCCAAAATATGTCAGTTTGGCAAAAGGAGCATTTTGAGCTAAAGGCAACTGGGAACCAGCAAATGCATGAAAAGCTCTTTACCACCCCCTCCCTCCCCAACTGCCTAAAAACAAAGTACAAATTTTCCCTCTGGTAAAGAAGATTTACATTTATAAAGAAAAGTTCCATTTGTAAATGTATCTCCTTACTAGGAAGAAACAATTCTCATGACTTGGCTCATCTCCATAATAATACAACCCTTATGTACCATACATTTTCTTCTCTCACCTTTCCATAGTTTGCCTCCACCACCCAGTAGCTCAAAACTCTCTCTCTCTTTTTTTAAGCCTAAAAGGATATATAAGCCACAATCACCTGGCCACCTCCTTGAATCTCATTTCTTTGTGAAACACCTGGAGCAGAAATACAAAATGAAAATCTTTTCCCCCCTCCAGTTAATCTGTTTTATCTGTTTAATTCTTAGGCTAGCCATGGAATTCAAGGGGGTAAAGGGAACTTTTTCCTGTCCTACAGTAGCCTAGGCACCCCATTTGTGGCCTGTTGGGAACCGCCCTGCTTGGTTTCAGAAGCTGTAACCCCCCATGGCTAAGGCTGAATAAGAGACCTTTGGATCATAAGCCACTAAGGAGACAAAGGTTATCTTTCTGGCAGGGGCACTGCCTTTGCCCCCTTTTACTTTACCCTGCCTGGCCCCTAGTGGATGACCAGTTAGCCAATGAGGGGTAAGATTCCTCAAGGCAGGGAAGACCTAAGACAGGCATGGTTGTGAAGGGGTCCTCAGGGAAGGACTTGGGGGGGCTATAGAAAAAGGGGGTGATGGATTCTGCCTCTAGGCTTTGACATAGCCTGAGTTCTCATTCTGTCTGCAAGAAGTCCTAATCTCTTGGCTGCCTTACTTCCCCAGCCTGACTTAAGCCTGAAACAATGCTGGAGGGCAGTTTGCCTTGGGGAGATCAGGCCTAAGAAAGAATGCATAAAATCCTGTGAAACCTGCTTTGCTAAGAATGTCCACAGTTTTCTGATAAGAGCCCAAGCATAAAATGAGTTTGTTTCCCAAAGTTTTATGGCCCTTTAGCTAACTGACTCTGACTCAGAATAAGCCCTCATAGTTCTCTGAATGTTATCTATTGTTTGATCATTACAGCCTGACAATGATGAAGGAAGACCTTCCTTGAGGTAATGCTCCCAGAAAGCAATAAAAGCCTGTCCAGGAAAGGGTCAGGGCACTCTCTCTCGCAGAGAATGGCCATGTCGTCCCTTTTCTCCACAGGACTTCGTAGTCCGTGTGAATTTGTTCGTCTCATCTACAACATATGGACCCCGCTGGATGGAGTCCACATCAGTGGCTAGCATCTGAAGTGGGGACAATTTTCTGTGACTAAGCCCTTAATTTGTGAGGTCTGTGCTAACTCTGGATAGTTAGTATCAGAACTGGATTGTTGGGCACCTAGTTGATATCAGAGAATTGGTTGGCAACCACACACATTTGGTGTCAGGAGTGGTACCAGGGAAAAAAGACACAATCATATAAACCTAAAACTCAATGTTCTTCAATTTGAAGTCACCAACCCACTCTATCCTTAACTTACTCTGCTTATACCCCTTCAATCTGCAAAACAGTACCACCCAAATGCCTTAAAGTGGTTTATGAGTAAGGTGACCACATGTCATGGTTAGCCTGGGACAGTCCTATCAACAGCAATAATAATTTTTCACCTTTCACTCTTTCAAAAGGGTCCCAGATTAGACAATAAAATACAAGGTCATCCTTTATATAAGGCTGTTCATGATCTGGCTTCTGCTTATATCTCCAGGCTCATTTATTTTTGTGGCCATTTCTGTCCTCTACTCCACTCTCACAACAAACCATTTCTTAAAAAGATTTATTTATTTTTTGAGAGGGGGGAAGGAAGGGAGAAAGGGAGAGAGAAAAACAGCAATGTGTGATTGCCTCTCACATGGTCCCCACTAGGACCTGGTCTGCAACCCAGGCAGGTGCCCTGACTAGGAACTGAACCAGCAACTCTTTGGTTCACAGGCCCGGCTCAATCTACTGAGCTACACCAGGAAGGGCACAAACCATTTCTGATTTTCGAAATATGCTATGTACTTTGTTGGATCTCTCTGCCTCCAGGCATGTTGTATCCTTTACCTAAAATAGTTCCCAAAACTGCTTTTGCTTTTAGAACTCAATTCAGACATCACTCTCTCCACATAGTTTTCTCCAGAAGCCTGAGTCCAGGTAACGTGTGCCCAATTTGTGTCCTCATCAAACTCTGTACATAACCCACCTATCTCCTACTAAACTGAAGAATAGGAATGCTACCTGTTTTGTTCACTCGTAAATCTTCAAAACCTAGCACAAAGTCGATACTCAATTAAATCATGTGATGAATAATTAGAATGGTATTCTAGGAACAAATAGCAAGTGCTAAAGCAAATGGTAACTAAATATAGTTCTTTGGAGGGCAAAGTCAAGTAATTCAGTAAGACAACAGTTTATGGGGACAGAGAGGGTTTTGAAAACAGGGTGGCATGGAGTTCTAGCCAGCAGCCAGGTCACAAAATCCCTTTATACCACAGGAAAGAATTTGAGATTTATATTAAGGCTATGAGAGACCACTAAAGAATTTTAGTAAGAGGAGCACCATGATCAGACTTGCAATTAACAGACACTGTTCAATGATATTAATGGAAGGTGGCACAATGAGAGGCCTGGCAAGTGGCTGGTGTGCAAATTGTCAAGGAAAATAGCAAAGTCCTGAAATAAAGAAATGGCAAGAGGATATAAAAGAGACATATTTAAGAATATTTAGGAGATAAATCAATGAATAAAGAGAGTAAATGAGTAGAAAGACAGTGATAATTCACACTACTAGAGCATTTTAAACAAAGCAGGTTGGGAGAGGCAGGTGACTAAGTCTGTTTGGGAAAAATTAAATTTTGAGATATTTAAGATATACAGGGAGGAACAAAAGTAGGTTTACAGCTGTGAGTACACAGAGGTTATTCTTATATTGATAGTTGCTTATTATTTTATTATTTTCCATACAAACAACTGTAAACCTTTTTCCCCACTCTGTATTTAGAAAGATATGCCCATTCAGCAGTTAGGTATAAAGCTCAAAAAAAAATTGGGAATATTAATTATTTAAAGGGCAGAAAAATGATATGCTAGTAAAGGAGAATGAGGAGTGGCCAAGATGGAAAATAAAGAGGACAACGTCACTGAACACAGAAGAAGTGTTAAGAAGGGCAGCACTGACAGTATTGAAGACTGCAAAGAAATGAATGAAATAAAGACAAGTGTCTGTTAAACTGGTAAACAAGAGGGTTTCCATGGAGTGATGGAGAAAGAAGTGAAAAGGTAGGAGGTTGAGGGGTAAAAGAACTCTTTTCAGTTATACTCACACTTTGTCTGCCTGCTTTAATGGCCGTGCTGGAGCCATGGCAGAGCTCTAAACTAGAGGCAGGAAAAATGGGTATCAAATATCAGCTCTGCCAACTGGTCTATATGTATGGCCTTGAGAATGTCCCTTACACTCTAGTCTTAGGGTCCTATCTATAAAATCAGTCTGTAACCAACTTACTCTTATGGTTATCTGAGACTAAAGGAGATAAAATATATGAATGGATTTATCTCAAGCCTAGAATAGACATACATTCATTCATTCACCATAACATAATTAGGTATGCTGAATGTATATCTTAGGAATCGGACTGAGCTTAAATAACTCTGTAAGTACTATTGCACTAAACTTCAGTAACAAAATCCATTAATTAACTGACACTTTCATATACATACATTCAATTCTGCTGTAACACTTGTTTTGAAAACATAAATGTATCCAACACAATTGATACATTAGGGAACAATCTGAGCATAAGATGGAATTTGCATTTGCTTAGGTGCAAGTTCATCCATGAGAAACACTAGGTCAATGCAGAACTGAGCCATGGAAGGATATACAAACACACATAAACACCTAAAACATTAGACCCTTTTCAAGATGGTGCCCAAGGCAAAGAAGGAAGCCCCTAAGCCTCCCAAAGCTGAAGCCAAAGTAAAGGCTTTGAAGGCAAAGAAAGCAGAGCTAAAAGGTGTCCACAGCCACAAACAAAAGAAGATCCACACGTCACCCCCTTTCCAGTGGCCTAGGACACTGTGGTCCGAGGGCAGCCTCAATATTCTCAGAAGAGTGCCCGCATGAGAAACAGGCTTGACCACTATGCCATCATCAAGTTCCCCCTGACTACCGAGTCAGCCAGGAAGAAGACAGAAGACAACAATACACTTGTGTTCATTGTGGATGTCAAGGCCAACAAGCACCAGATCAAACAGTCTATGAAGAAGCTGTATGACATTGATGGGGCCAAATTCAACACCCTGATCAGGCCTGATGGAAAGAAGAAGGTTTGACTGGCTCCAGACTATGATGCTTTGGATGTTGCCAAAAAAAGTGGGATCATCTAAACTGTGTCCAGCTGGCTAATTCTGAATATAAAAATTTTATACTAAAAAATTTAAAAAAAAACAATAAACATCTACTAGATACCTCAGTTCACCACATGTTATGAGCCACACTCATCCATATCTGGTTTTACAAATTTCCATCTTATTTTAGATGTATTTCAACCAATATTTGGGAGATCATTTTCTGTTAATATATTTGTGCTTCTGTATGGTCTGGCCTTTCAGAGAAGCGCGCTGGCAAATTTAGATAAAGGATTATTAAACAGTAAACATGCCTTGGAAGCTAGAGACAATGTGATACCCCAAAAAGATTTAGAGACTTTCCTCACCCCCAAACTGTAACAGAACCACTGGGTTCTACTGCCTGCTGCCAATAAAAACCATGACTCCCAATGCCAAAGTCTTATGAAAAGGAAAGGAACTATTTATTCAGAAGTTATACAGGTTTAGAATAGTGATGGAATTCTGCCATTATATCCCCAAATCCCTTTAGAAACAAAAGAATACCCATAATCACACAGTCCTCCCTCCGCACAGGTGCAATAATCAGGGGACCTCCTGCTGGGTGTATCTTGAGTTAGAATCACGTACATCTCCCTGGCTCCAGGAGTAGCAGGCACAGCTACTTAACATTACTAAAACACTAGCCAGTTTCTTTAGATATGCAAAGTAATTCTCAATGGCCGTGTTCTGCTTCTCCTCCCCTCAGCCATGTTAGTAGGGGACTGTCCTATATTCCTGGGCCCCCAAGTTTGGAACACCTGTTACAAAACCACTTATTTCCTTACACACCAGGGCAGTGAAGCTACTTTCCTCTCTCCTCACCAGAGAAAATTTATTTGCCTTCCAAAGTGAAGTTCTATGTATCTCTCTCTCTGTCTCTCTCTTTTTAGGAGGATAGGCAAATCTGCCAATAGCCTATAAAACTTTCCTAATTTCTGTGCTTCTCTCTGTGGTGTAATCCCACTGCATGTGAACGATCCTCACCACACAGCCTTATGGGGTCTGGGGATTGGGAACTAGCACTAAGATGCTCTGTAAGTAATAAACAGTTTGTCTCTGATCCAGATATCTCAAGTTTCCTGTTACAATATTTAATAAATTTATATATCTATATGATTATATCTTTAATATCTTCCTTCCATCAATTCACAATAACTCACAAGCTGCAATCCCACTGACATCCACTTCCACGAACAAACTAAAGGTCTTTTTCAAGGTCAAATGCCATATTTATTCTAGTATTTATAGATTTCTTCACCTTTTAACATGTTTAAAACTAAGCTACTATTTTCATTACGTTCCTATCTTTTTGAAATGTGCCCTGACAAAATTTTCAGTAATTTTTTTGTGTCATGACAAAAAGTAATGGTGATTTTTGTGTTGCATGGTGCTTTTTAAGAAATGCATATATGTGTAACAGGACTGACTCTACAGTCTGGTAAAGCTTTTATTGGCATAGATTATAATGAGAATAAGGATTATAACATGTGAAAACTCAAAAGAAGAATTGTAAATTATGTATATATTAACACATAATAACTCCATCTCCAATTACTGGGGAATGCTGAGAGCTGATCATACTCTATTATTTTCATTTACCCACAAAATTTACTTTCATTTTCTTATTATAAAAAGAGCAGTAGAACTGGTTTTTGAAGTCTGCTTTCTCTAATGCATCAGAATATACTTTCATGTCTATAAAATTTTATAAAAACCAACAAATAAAATGACTCACCACTGGGTATAAAATTGTCCTTTCTATCATTGGTATCTGAGGTTTCATGCTCCAGAAGAGAACAATCAGGTGATTTTTTATCTAAGAACTCTATAGGTGGTCTTCCATCATTGTCCGTACACTTTTGAAAGTTGAAGTCATGTTTTGTTTGTGATACCCCACTCTCTACTATCTTTTTCCGAAGAATTTCATTTTCATAGTTTTTTATGTTTTTGTTTGATGAGTATACAATCCTAGAAGACAAAATATAAAATATTAATAAAGATAATAGTGATTCTTATAAGCTAGTTTCCCATGTGCAGCCTTCATATACAACAATTACATAATTTTAAAACAGTTTAAAAATCTGGACCAACTGTAAAAAAGTCAATCTAAAATAGCAGAAAGTTGAAAAAGTAGTCTATAAAATTTTTGAATGTTAAAAAGGAATATATATTGCCAACACATTAAATAAGCTGGAATAAGTGGACAATTCCCAGAAAGGCACACATTATGAAATCTGACTTAAGAAGAAATAGAACACTGAATTAGTAATTGAAATATTCCACAAAGACAGACCCAGGACAAGGTGCCTTCACTGGTAAATTCTACCAAATGTTTAAAGAATCAACACCAATCCATCACAAACTTCCAAAGAGGATAAAGCACTTCCCAACTTATTCTGTGAGGTCTATATTATCCTGATACAAAAGCAGATGCAGACATCACAAGAAAAGGAAACCACATACCAATATTCTTTACTAATACAAATTAAAATATTCTCAACAAAATAATGGCAAACTGAACCCAGCAACATATAAAAGAATTATACACCTGACTAACTGGGGTTTATCTTAGGAAATCAAGGGTAATTCAACATATGAAAACCAACATTATACATCATATTCTATAGTGTGAATATCTGTGTCCCACCTCCAAAATTCAAATGTTAAAACTTAATGATCAGTATGATGGTATTAGGAGGAGAGGTGATGAGGACAGAGCCCTCATGAATGGGATTAGTGCCTGTATAAAAGTTCTAGAGAGATCCCTTGCCTCTCTCCACCATGAGAGGGCACAGTGAGAAGTCAGCAGTCTGCAACCCAGAACAGGGCTTTCACCAGAACCCTACCATGTGGCACTCTGATCTTAAGACTTCCAGCCTCCAGGACTGTAGGAGACAAATTTCTGTTGTTGACAGCCATCTAGTCTGTGGTATTTTCTTATAGCAGCCTGAATGGACTGAGACACCGTGTCAATAGGACAAAACCTACATAATCATCTTAATAAGCACAAAAAAATGCATTTGACAAAATCCAATGCCAAAACATGATAAAATACTAAACCAATTAGATGTAGCAGGGAATATGCTTAGTCTGATAAAGGGCATATTTTTAAAAATCACAGCTAACATCATACTTAATGATGAAAGACTGAAAGTTTTCCTTCTAAGATGAGCAAGGATGTCTGCTCTCACCACTTCTACTCAATAGTTAGTTGGAGATTCTAGCTGAGGCAATTAGGCAAGAAAAAGAAATAAAAGGTATCTGGATTGGAAAGGAATACATAAAGCTATCTCTATTTACAGATGACAAACCTGTATACAGAGGTTAAATTAATCGTCAATGGTCAATGACTTGATCACTCATGCCTCCATAAAAACCTTAAAGGATGGGGTCTATAGACACTTCAGGCTGGTGGACACATGAAGATGCTGGGAGGGTGGTATGCCCAGAGAGGGCATGGAAGCTCTGCACCCTTCCCCACGTACCTAACTCTGTTCATCTCTTCCATCTGGCTATTCCTGAGTTATATCCTTTTATAATAAAATGGCAATCTAACTAAGTAAAATGTTTTCCTGAGTTGTATGAGCTGCTCTAGCAAATTAATTGAACATAAGGTAGGAGTCGTGGGACCCTCTAAGTTACATCCAGTTGGCTAGAAGCACAGCTAACAACCTAGACCTGAGACTGGCCTCTGAAATGGGGAATGGGGAGCAGACCTGTGGGAATGAGCCTTGAACCTGTGGTACATGTTGTCAGAATTTAGTTAAATCTAAAGGATAGCCGGCGTCTGGAGAATCTAAGAATTGCTTGGTGTAGGGAACCCCCCTTGGTCCCCCCTCCCACACACATCTGATGACCAGAAGTGTCAGAACTAAAGTTTTCTATGAGTAGAGTATTAAGAGTGGAAGAAACACACAGGAGAATGTGCTTCCTTTACAGGTGTCCAGATAATCCAATGGGAAAACAATAGCCTCTTCAAAAAAAATAGTGCTGGGACAACTGAATATCCAAATGTAAAAGAATAAAGTTGGACCCCAGGTTCATACTAGCTACAAAAATTAACTTAGTCAAAGATCTAAACGTAAGAACTAAAAGTATAAAAGTATAAATCTTTATGATCTTGGATTAGGCAATAGTTTTTTAGACATGACATCAAAAGCACAAGTAACAAAAGAAAAGGTAGATAAAATAGAAATTGTAGAAATTTACATTTTTTATGCTTTCAAGTGTTCCACCAAAAAAGTTAAAAGACAACCCACATGCCCTGGCTGGTGTGGCTCACTGGATTGAGTGTGGGCTGTGAACCAAAGGATCGCTGGTTTGATTCCCAGTCAGGGCACATGCCTGGGTTGTGGGCCAGGTACCCAGTTAGGGGGTGCAGGAGAGGCAACCAAACAATGATATTTCTGTCCCTCTCTTTCTCCTTTCCTTCCCCTCTCTCTAAAAAATTAAAAATAAACAGACTTTAAAAAAAATTAAAAAAAGAGACAACACACAGGAGAAAACTTTTGCATATAATGTATCTGATAAGAGACTTGTATATAGAATATATAAGAAATTTTGACAGTAAATATAAAGACAAAAAAACCCAATTTTAAAATGGGCAAAGAATAGATAATTCTCCAAACAAGATATACAATCAGCCAATATAGACACTAAAAGATATTCAAAATCATTAGCCACCGGTGGAATGTAAATCAAAATCACGAGATACCACTTCATACCCACTAGGGTGGCCATAATCAAAAAGATACATAATAATTTTTGTTGAGAATATGGAACAATGGGAACTCTCAGACATAGTGGTAGGAATGTGAAATGGTGTAGCCTCTTTGAAAAACAGTCTGGCACTTCCTCAAAAGTTTACTATATGACCCAGCAATATAACACATGTTGACCCAAAAACTTGCACATAATGTTCACAGAATTTTTCATTACATTAGGTCAAAACCACCCAAATGTCTATCAACTGATGAATGGATAATCAAAATATGGTATATCCACATGTACAGAAGAGTTAACAGAGCAGTTCTATTATCCTCTGAGATTTACAAGGTCAGCCCTTGGCTGGTATCTGAAAACATGATTTCAAGGGTATTCCTGGCATTTTCTAAATGACAAGGAAGGCTCATTATGCCTATAAATAATTGGCTTATACTAAATATCTCCTTTCCTTCAAGGAGTCTAGAATATGGGTATATGTTAGGCAAAGGATGCATATGTAACCAGCCCCCAATAAAAACCCTGGGTGTTGAGCCTTTAATGAGCTCCCTGGTTGGCAACATTTCAGAAATGTCACAACTCACTGCTAGGGAAATTAAGCATGTCCTATATGACTCCACTGGGAAAGGACACTTGGAAGCTTATGTCTGGTTTCCTGTGGACTTTACTCTGTGTCTTCTCGCTTTACTTTGTAGTAAGTCATAGCCCAGAATATGACTATATGCTCAGTCCTGTGAGTCCTCCTCATGAAATCGTCAAACCTGAGATGGTCTTGGTGATATTCTCAGTCATAAAAAGGAGTGAGGTACTGACAAACCACTACAACGTGGAGGAACCTTGAAAATATACCAAGTTTAAAAAACCAAACATAAGAGGCCATATACCATATGATGTCACTTACATGAAATGCCCAGAATAGGTAAAACCATAAAAACATAGATTACTGATTGTCAGGAATTAGAGGAGAAAAAAGAGTGGGAAGTGACAGCTCATGGGTATGATGTTTCTTTTTAGGATGAAGAAAATATTCTGGAATTAGACAGTGATGATTGTTGTACAACACTGAATACAGTAGACCCTTGAATAGCCTGGGTTTAAATTAGCATTTAAATGGACCTGTGCCATTCAAATCTCCATTGTTCAAGAGTCAACTGTATTCTAAAACCACTGAATGATACACTTTAAAAGAGTAGATTTTATAATATGTGTATATCTCAATTTTTAAAAAGGAGAATGGAATTGGGAGTGTGATAGGTAACTCTTGAGGTTATGATATGAGAGGGAGCAGGACATTAGGGTATTAGCTGGTAGAGTATTAGCTGGAAGGGAAGTGGGGTAAGGTTTTGTTATTTTAGGTGAGGGTATGAATACTATGTTTAATGCTAATGGTAAGATCCCAGAAAAAAGAAATATGTTTTTTTGAAAAGTTAAACTCGCTGAAGTAATGTCTCTGAGTAAATGAAAAGGAATAGGATGAGATCTAGTGGACAATGGATGAATTAATTTTAAAAGCACTGACAGTTCATCAATAGTAACATGAGGAAAGACAAAGCATATGGTGCAGATGCAAGTGAACAGATGTGGGAGGAATCTGTGCAAGTTCTCTGCCAATTGCCTTGATTTTCTCAATGAAGTAGAAAGCAAAGTAATGAAGTGAGAATGAAGTTAAGGGAAGCGCAGATGAAAATTCAAGAAAGAGGAGGCATAAAATATCCTTGAGGAGAGTGGGAGAGCAAATGAAACTAGGGAAATATAATATGATTGCATGTAATATGACCAACAGCACTAACTGCCTACTTGAGGTTCATGGTCATGATTTAAACAATGATTAGCACGTGTTTCTCTCCTGTCTTATTCCACTATATGGATGTAGAAATGGGATAGTCAAAGAGTTGCATTTAACGTTTGTAGGTTTAACATGCAGATAAGACAAATTCAGAAGGGACAAGGGAACAGAGGCTGTATGTAAAGGAAGTGGTAGAATACCAGGAATATAAGTAGAGTAAGGATGGAAATGAGAACATGAGAGGATAAGAAACAATAAAAATGTGGTAAGACTAATGGCAAGTCCTGGTGGAGTTGATGAATTATTAGAATTGGAGACTTAAGACAGTAAGGTAGAAAGATAGGAGGTAGAAGTCAAGAGAGTGAGATGCTTGGAATCAGATTGTGCTAGGTTGAAGTTATTGATAATGACTTAATTTAGGATTTCACATGGTATTGAGTGGTTGAGGTATAACAGAAAATAAGATTACCAGAAGACAGGAATTAAAGGAACTAGAGGCCATGATAGTAAAAACATCATCTATGTGGCAAATGCGATTAGCAAAATTTGTTACAAGAGAAACTGACAAGTCAGTTTCATTAAGTAATGAGGCTGATCAACCAGGGGGGTCTCTACATGACTGGCTAGTGGTATAGACTTGTTAACATGACATTCAAAGACAGGGGGTTTAGGAAGCAGGGAGGGAAAAGGTCTGGAGACAGTAATAAAGTTCACAAGCATTTTGAAATGTACCTGGGAATTTGGTTTTATTGAGGTATGGAGAGGTCAACAGATCAGGAGATGACTGCCATTGAAAAAATAGTTCCAAGAGGAGTGGAGCATATCACACCAGGCAGGGCCAAATGGAGAAACAGGGTGGGTCTAGAGGCAGAAGGAGCAAGAGCAAAGTGTGGGCAAAAGCCTTTACTGTGGTTTGGTTGGAAAGAACCAAGAGGCAAGGGAAGCAGCTAAGGAGATTTAGGATTGGATAGTTTGAATAACTCTGTGTTGGGGAGTGGGGGGTTATGGGCTATAAAGGTGGTCTCTAGTTGTCTGGTACATGGCCCTGGAATGATTAGGGCAGAGGAATATGAGGTGTGTCCAGACAGTATCCAGCCATGTAATATGAAAAACAGACATTTATTGAAGAAGATACAAGAAACATTATACACAGGACAATGATACCTCAGTCCCCTTCAAAGTAGGCACCTTGGGACCTTGCACAGTTCTCCAAGCACCATCAGCTGCCCTGTCATATTTTCCTAAATCTCACTGATGGCCTGAAATCTCTCCCCTTTCAAAGGTGATTTTAGTTTTGGGAAAAGTCCAAAGTCGCAGGGTGCCAAATCTGGGCTTCAGGGGGACTGAGTCACCTGGGTGATTTGATGTTTCACTGAAAAACTCTGCATGAGATGTGATCCATGAGCAGGCACACTGTAATGATGAAGATACCAATCACCAGTTGCCCATAGCTGCAGCCTTCTGAATCATGCGAATCATCTGAATAGTTTTCACAGGAGAATGTTAAGCTTAACACAATATCTGATGCATATACATCACTCTACTTGCTCAGTCATTTTGAATGTGATGGCCACATAGTACACATGCACATCAAATGGCATCTACAAACCCTGACTAGTACAGTGACATCATCATTGCTCATGCATGCACCTTCCAGTCCACTCTCCTTGGCTACCAAGTTACACATCATGTGGGGCAAACCATTCTCATCATATTAATTATGGCTGGACTTTTTCTGGACAGACCCCATATTGCTTTCTGGGGTGTAAGAACCAGATAAAGGAGATGGATGCCCAAGTGAACGCTGGATTGGTTGGTTTACTTACGAAAGGCATGCTCACAGGAATTTGCTAATCCTGGGAGGAACAATCTCTCCTCCATCAGGATCACTAGGACCCCAAATGCCAAAGTATCAAGAACACAGAAAATAAAAAAATAGTTAAATATAATTAATACAACAGTGTACCTATCCCACCCACTTCCAACTCTAATAGCATAAAGGACATGGGAGAGAAAATAGCTACCACCTGAGAAAATTGCAGGGGAAATGGAATTCTTTGTTTTCTGTTGCTGTGTGTTTACCTGATTGACACTTTTTATCCTAGCATCTCCCAGTAATTGACATTAAACTGAAAATTCAGAGGTCTTCCCTCTTTCCTTTCCTTCATACACACATATGCATGCATACAAACATACACACACTCTCACACAAGTGCAACAGGGGAAGTCTTATTGGGAAATCAATGATTTTTATGATCCTGAGTTGAATTTTAATCACAGGGACATAAAGCAAGCACTACTTTGCACTGTCAATTATTTGATCCACATCTGAAGTCCGTGTATAAAAAACAACTTTTCAAAGACTGTATTTCCAGTCTAACTGCAGTATTCACCAAAGGACTCTAAAATAAGTAGCAACATAATAGAATATTTCAAAATCTTTATTGGTTATTTAAAGAGAAACAATGTACACTGAAGAAACTTAAAAGGAGTAATTATCACATAGAAAAAATTCAAAAATCTATTTTATCAGACTTTTTACTAAAAGATTTTAATCTCATATTTAACATAACCCTCTACTTATACCTTATATTAATATAGACAAGTTTCAATGCAAAGAGGGGTTACATTATGAATGCTTTCTATGTGCAACAGAGTACCTGAGATACCACTGGGGTTGTTCATATCAGATTATCTAATCTCAAGGAGTTTACATAACCACAGATATACATTATTAAACAAATACAAAATAGACTGTGACTAAGTGCTTAAAAGAGAGACTGTGAAGTGCTATGAAGCACAAAGCCATTTACTCCAAACTCCTTTTCTAAATACACATGAAAAAAAAACCAGCTAAAAGAAATCATAAAACAAGAAAATGTACAGCCAGAAGGTAGATCTCTACCTTGTCAAGTCCAGTGCTTCCTCCACTCTACCATGCTGTCTCTCATTCAATTTTTGTTTTATCAGTTTTATCTAACTGTATTATTATTGTTTTTATTATTAAGGAATCCACTTATACCACGGTCATGAAGCCCAGGCTGGGTTAACCGACGAGTTCTGGAGGTAATTACACCCCACTCTGGACTTTCTGGTTACAACCACTATCTTCTCTATCTCAACTGAAAGCCAGACTCAGGAGCCTCAATCCCTGCCCTCCCATTCCTGCAAGATGCCAAAGCCAACTATACGGAAGGCTTTTTCAGAGGAGAAGATGACTGTCTTCCCAGAAGATGAACCCTCTACTTTGCTTTGTAAGGTAGATAGCAACCCAAACCACAAACAGATTGAGACCTGCACAGACCTCAATTCCATTACTTTTAATGATAACAAATAAAAGATAACATTAATGCAGTTTCTCCCTTTCTCTATTATATAAAAATCTGACCTATCCCAAGCATCTTCTTATCAACATACACTTAATAGCTGAAGAAATATATAATTGCATAGCGCCAACTACTATGAACAACACTTATTAAAATGTAGTCAGTGCTTCCATATGCCAGGTCACTGTGCTAAGTGATTTATGAGCATTATTTAACCTCACAACAACACTTTGAGGTAGGTATTATTATGTCTATTTCTTCAGTTGAGGAAACTAATGACAAGTGATTAGTTCACATTCATACAATTAGAAGTGGTGGACCTGGCTTGATTACAAACCTGCTCTTACAATGCCACTATACTACCTACTAGGGGAAAAAAGTATACATTTAAAATCATTGTCTATGATGTATACTAGAAAATAACAATGATTTTTTAAACTGCTCTTAAAGTATCTGTTTAAATTATATATGTCACCCTGTTCTTACACATGGGGGGACACCAAGGATAAGCAATTTTCCATTTATGCTTATAGGAGCTTCAAAAAACAAGCTCTGAAATAAAGAAAAATAAATCATTCAAGCAACAGATGGAGCATAAAATGAAGAAAAATAAGCTAAATCACACAAATATACTAAAATTTTTAAACAATTTTATTTTTATTTATTTTTAGAGGGAGGGGAAAGAAGGGAGAGAGGGAGAGACACATCAATGCACAAGACTGACTGCCTCTCACACACTCCCAACTGGGGACCTGGCCTGCAACCCAGGCATGAACCCTGACCAGGAACTGAACTGGCGACCTTTCAGTTTGCAGGATGACACCCAATCCACTGAACCACACCAGTCAGGGCAAATACACTTAAAACTTAGTCACCCAGAAAGAATTTTCTACACTAAAGTCAACATAATTTTGATTATAGGCAAGAAGTATGTCAGCAAATAGTTAAAAGACACCTAGGATCCAGGATATAAATGCACAAAAATCCCACTAATTTCTCGTAAAAGTTAAACTGGTAACTGGCACTGGCATTAAGGACAGACATTCAGACCAATGGAATAGAACTGAGAGACCAGAAATAAACCCTAACATTTATGTGTCAGCTTGGGCTGCCATAACAAAATATCACAGACTAGTGGCTTATACAACAGAAATTTATTACTCACAGTTCTGAAGGCTGGAAGTCCAAGATCAAGGTGCCACAAGGTTCTGGTGAGAACTCTCTTCATGGATGGTAGTCAGTCTCCTTTTTGCTGTGTCCTCAGTGGCAGAGAGACAGAGCAAGCTCTCTGATATCTCTTCTTATAAGGGCACAATTCCCATCATGGGGGCCGCACCCTCATGACCTCATCTAAACCTAATTACCTCCCAAAGGCACAGTACAGTCTCTGAATATCATCACATTGGAGGTTATGACTTTAACATATAAAGTTTGGAGTGAATCAATTCAGTCCATAGCAATGGGTAACTGATTTCCAACAATGATGTACAGGCAATCCAATGGGGAAAGAACAGTCTCTTCAAAAATGGTGCTGGAACAACTAGCTATCACACACAAAAGAATGAAGTTGGATCCCTTCTTTACACTATACAAAAAAAATTAACTCATAATGGATTATAATCCTAAATATAAGAGCTAAAAGCACAAAACCAAAGACATGTTGCCTTCTCTAGACACTGAACGCTGTTGCTTGATGGTGGTTTAGATTTCATACCCCAGAAACTGGTCCTTTTCTGGCTAGCATATGATTCCATAAATCAAAAAGAAGGAAAGAAAGAAAAAAAAAGGAAATAAAGAAAGGAAGAACATAAAACCATAAAATTTTTAGAAGAAAATGTAAGAATAAATTTTTATGATTCTGGATTAAACAGCGGTTTCTTATCTACCGTACATACCAAAAGAACACATGACAAAAAATTAAGTAAATTAGGCCACATTAAAATTTAAAACTTTTGTGCTGAAAATAATACTATCAAGATAATGAAAAGACACAGAAACATTTGCAAATCATAGGTCTGATAAGTGTCTATATATATAAAGAACTCAACTTAATAATAAAGACAATCCAATTGAAAACTAGACAAAGGATGTGAACAGACAGTTGTCCAAAGAATATACACAAATGGCAAATAGGCACATGAAAATCAGCCATCAGGGAAATACAAATAAAAATCACAATGAGATACCACTTCATATTCACTAGGATGACTATTATTTTTCAAAAAGGCAGAAGATAATAACTAGTGTTATGAGGATGTAAAGAAACTAAAACTCTTATACACTGCTGGTAGGAATATAAAATGGTACAGCCTCTTTAGAAAAAGAGTCTGGCAGTTCCTCAAAAAGTTAAATATAGAGTTACTATATGACTCAGCAATTCCACTCTTAGGTATAATATACCCAAGATAAATAAAAACACAGGTTCACACAAAAATTTGCATATGAATTATTCATAGCATCATGAGTTATACAGTCCAAAAGTAGAAACAACATAAATGTCCATTAACTGATAAATTAATAAACAAAATGTGGTATAGCCATATAATGAAATATTATTTGGCAATAAAAAGTGAAGTACTGATACATGCAACAACATGGACAAACCTTGAAAATATAATGCTTAGCCCTGGCTGGCGTAGCTCAGTGGATTGAGCTCGGGCTGCGAACCAAAGGGTCGCAGGTTCGATTCCCAGTCAGGGCACATGCCTGGGTTGCAGGCCAGGCCCCTAGTCGGGGCCACGTGAGAGGCAACCACACATTGATGTTTCTCTCCCTCTCTTTCTCCCTCCCTTCCCCTCTCTAAAAATAAATAAATAAAATCTTTAAAAAAAGAAAAAAAAGAAAATATAATGCTTAGTAAAATGTCAGTCACAAAAGACCACAAATTATATGATTCCATTTATGTGAGAAGTCCAGGATAGGCAAACTCACAGATACAGACAATAGATTCATGCTGCCTAGGGCAGGGGGTTGAGGGAATGGACAGTGACAGATAATGGGTAGAAGGTTTCTTTCTGGGGTATTAAAAATGTTCTAAAATTAAATTATAATCATGGATACATGACTGCAGGAATACTAAAACCATTGAATTGTACACATTAAATGGGTGAATTAAATTTATGATACGTGAATTTTTTTCTCAATAAAGATGTTTTTGAAGTACCTTTCTAATCAATAGATAGAATGCTGCCCAATTCATGAATTACTTCATAAAGCCAATTAGATCTTCAAAAAAAAAAAAATAGCAAAGATTTTTTAAAAAACTGGTAACCAACAAATTTGTAGCACTATACAATGGCATAATTGCCAGTATTGGTTCGGAAACTTAGTTCTTATTTATTTATGTGGGGGGCTCAGAACAAGCCACCCCAAGATTTGCCTCAGTTATATGTGGATTATTTTGAACTAAGGGCAATTTTAACTTCAGGCTCAAAAGCAACTTCTGCCTCTCCCTTTAACTACCTAGAAGAATTTGAATTAATTGAGGCCTTGCCCATCAAAAAATATTATCGTCTCGTCAATAACCTTTTTGACCCAACTATATGGCAGTGCAAACTTAATTCAATAAACATCTGCTTTTCTTATAATCCTGTAATGACCCTTTAAAGCCCCCAAGATGCATTACCTCATCCCTAGCTCGGAATGTCTTATATATTGCAATCCCCCCTGTCTATCTCTGGACCTTTCATGTTTGTGGGGTCTCTGACTCTCTCATGTATATTGGGTTCCCATGTGCATGAGAGTAAATTTATTTTCCCTTGCCAATCTATCTTCTGCTGATTTGATTATTTGGCCAGCCAAAAGAACCAGAGGAGGGAAAGGGAAAATCTTCCCCTTCCTCACACTTATCATTAATCACCCCCTAAATCAAAAATCACTAACCAGCCCTGGCTCATGTGGTTCAGTAGATTGAGTAATGAACTGTGAGCCAAAATGTCACTGGTTCAATTCCCAGTCAAGGCATATGCCTGGGTTGTGGGCCACACCCCCAGTTGGCGGGGTATGAGAGGCAACCAATCGATGTATCTCTTGCACATCAATGCTTCTCTCTCTCTCTTTCTCCCTCCCCTCCCCCCGCTAAAAATAAAATCTTTAAGAAAAAATCACTAACTAGTTCAAACCTAGCCCTTCACACAGGGCCTCACCCAAAACAGGGCACAATAAATATCTATTGAGTAAGTGTATGTGAGGGATGGTAGAACAGGAAACCACTAAAGTATTATTAGAATGATACTAACTTCGATGTCTTAGAGAAAGGGAAGAAATTACAGGATGGCAATATTTAAATTACCAAAATGAAATACAAATAAACACCTCAAGATTTACAAACCTAAAATAAACTTAGTTAACAATTTTTATGGCGCTTATTACATGGCAGGCATTTTACAATTGAGGAAAGTCCAGGCACACAGGGGTTAAGTTTGAGGCACATAGCTACCAAATGGCGGAGCGGGAATTTGAACCTAGGCATTCTAGAGTTCTAAACACTAAGTTATTTAAGACCTCTCTAAAATAACTTAAATAGGTCTTTAAAAAAGATAATTTTGAGGAAGTACACTTGAAAGTACTTCCCTCCTGGATATATTAGCAAAAACTAGTGTCAAATAATTACACATTTATGCAGATAACAGCAAAGCATTAAAACAGAATTCTATTCAATTAGAAATGGGAATTAATATAAATTAGTTTATACTCTTATTTATTCAATGACAATTCTCTTAAGTTCACGAAATACAAGTTCAATGGAAGTTATTTTCAAAAATTTTGACCACACACAAGCCGTGAGAATGAAAAGTTATGATCTCATATTTTTATAAACATACATATTTACTTCATGCTTTATCAATATCAATAATATACAATTCAGTATAGCAATGGTTCTCAACAGGGGTCAATTTTACATGCCTCCCCCCTTCCCACTCCCACCCAGAGGTCTTCTGGCAAGGTCTGGATTTATTTTGGTTGTCACAACCTGGGGGCAAAGGGCTCTAGGAAGGATTGGGAGGAGAAGTGCTACTGGTATCTAGTGGCTAAAGGCCAGGGATGCTGCTAAACATCCTAAAAGGCACAGCACTGCCCTCAAAACAAAGAATTATCTAACCCGCAACATCAACAGTGCTGCTGCTAAGAAATTCTGGCATAGAGTAATTGATTCAGATTTACCAAAAGCACACTATTCATTTCTTCTGTCTCAGGCTCAATCTCAAGTTAGTACTTAGCTTCTCCCAATACTAAGTCTCTAATACTTAGCTTTTACTAATAGCAATTTAAGATCATTTGAATTTAAATGAATGGATTTTTCTTAGAATTTTATAAAACAGATATAAAAATACATGAAATAAAAACATACGTTTTAAAAATAATTACATAATAGACTCAAATATAAAAGAAAAAAGATAAAGCACTTACTGTAAAAATGTTCTAAATTCTGAAGCTTCAAAATTCTCCACAGCAATAGGTTCATAATTTGTTAAATTATTTGATGTCTGTCCAATACTATGAAAATAGAAGTTAGGAACTCTTGCTAAAAGGACAGCTCTGTGCACTTTGAATAAAGTACAACCTACAGAAAAAGTAACATCTGTATGGATTTCTTCCCTTAGAAGCCTGTCAGGAATAAAAAGAAACCCTAGTTTAATTAGTGATTCTCATAAGTACATAGTACACCCATTTTTATAAAATAAGTTTTAAAAATAACACCAACTAAAAAATACAGAAGTAACATAAAATAAATGTTAATAAAAAATGAGTTTGTTTTCGGTTCATTTCAAAGAACAATATTTAATACTGGCCTAGAATCTAATTTTCTAAAAGTTATACATGAAAACAAAAGTAATTTCACTTGAAGAGTAAGACTACATTTTTTAAAAAATCTTTTTTATTCCATCCCATAATTAAATTTATCTCCTGCTATTTATGTTGATTTTCTATTTGACATTTATTTTGAAAAAAATACAAAATAGTTATATAGTTGACTACTGTGCAGAATCAATTTTTTAAAATCTTACTAAAATTGAAGCAAAAAAAGTAAACAGTCGACAACACCAGCAAACCAGATGTAACAATAGACAATACAGATTAGAAACTGGTACACTTTGTTCTAACTACTATTGTTAAATACCAAGTCTGAAATACAGGCTTGGCATCAAGAATGTGACATTTAAGCACTTTTCCATTCTCCGCTCCCCAAACACAACTAACCATGTTCTAATCTATTATTAAAATGATTTGCAACCCATTCAGATCCCTTTACTAATGTGCACAGTACATATGCCCACTGATTACATATATAATAAAGTGATGGAAGAACAGAAATCAGCATCATAATAGAAATTGTCATAGTATAATGTCTCTGTAGTTAACTATATATTTTTTCTCTATATAGATTAAATACTTCATATTACTAATAACATTATCATCAGCAAGGTCCAGAGGACCTGAATACTGCGGGATATAATTAGCAATCACACCATTCACTCTAGGAGGTACAAGTAATGGATAAAGCTATCCATTACAATGAAAGCTTAAAATGCTGCCATTGACACACTCCCCTAAGACCAAGTTAATAGCTCCTTCCTCTGATCTCATCACACTCATTACATACCTCTATTACAGTACTTCTGTCAGTGCATCATCATTTTTATGTGTCTTTCTCCCTACTAAACCATGAACTCTCCAAAGGCAAAAACTGTGTATCTTCAGTATTTAACAAGAGCTCAATATCTGCTTGTTAAATTTTGTTGTATTTTTATACCGAACAAAACAAATGCTTCAGAGCAAAGCTTTTAGAATCTTGGAAAAAATGTACAAGCAGATGCATTTTAGTCAATATCTACATCAATAATTTTTTTGTGTGATTTTTAAAGTTATGCAAAAATGTACTGGTCTTTCAAACATTAATAAGAACTCAAATTGTACAAACAATTTGTTCCTCCCTTCCACCCACCTTCTTCCCATCCCTCACATCTTCCCATCTCCCACTTTTTCCCATCCCCCATTTCTTCCCAAGTAAATAAGGAAAATTGCAGCTGGTCTGCCTTGCTCATAATAGATGCTCACAAGTATTTGTTAAAAAAAAATTAATGTGTTTAAAAATTGTTAATATGAAAATATAGTGCTTTTGTTTTATGAAACTGCTTGTATCAATTACAAGTAACAATATCTGATTTAGATCTCTTAAACATCAAGGGAAGTTTATTGGCTCATCTAAGAAAGGATAGGGTGGCGCAAAGACTTAATGATGTCAAGGCCCAGCTTCTGTCCACATCATTTCTCCACCAACAACCACTCTATGACCCTACCTAAAGCATTTTAGACTGCTGATTAAACCTAGTTATCATTAAAAACTTATTGAGCAAGTACTACGTACTAAGCACTAGGGACATAAAGATGCTTAAGACATAATATCAGCCCTCATGGAGTATATAGAATAAAAGTAGGAAGGCCAGGCCTGAAAACTGAAGAGCGTGATATATTCAATAGGGCAAATAAGTAAATTTTTTCAGAGACAGACATAAGAGAAGATCTTATAGAGGACATGAAAACCAAACGGGATTTTATTTGAAGACTGAGTAAGAGTTGGTCAGGCAAGCAAAGCAAGATACTAAGGTGTCCCAGACTCTGTATTTGTTATGATGGTGTATATGTGAGGGTAGAGCTACAAATTGGTTAGCATAGAGTATTGAGGAGATGAGAACTGGAAGATTAAGCTGTAGGGATAAATACGAGGCAAAGAGCTATAAACTCTATGTTGCAGTTGAAGAGGAATCACCGAATGGTTTGAAACACAAATTTCCTTTTCAAAGTATTGTCTCTTAGTTGCGTAGAAGAGGAATTAGGGGAAAATGAGAATGAAAATTAGAAAACAACTATATAGCACAGATGAATGATATAAATTAAAAGCCTTGACCCAAGAGAAGGTGAATAGTGACAGGGAATAGCGATGAGATTAAAATATATTTAGGCAATAAAACTGGCAATAGTTGGTAACTGGATGTAGAAGGTGAAAGGAAAGGAATAATCTAGGATCTCTCCAATAGTTTGGACAGCTGGGTGCTGGTGATGTCACCAGCCTTTAAATCTATCTGCTCTTCCAACTACCCTCTTAAACTCCAGACATATTTCCAGTTGTCTCTTTGATGTGGCTTCCTGAACATCCACCATGCTTCTCCTCCCTTTCAAATGTTCTAAGATTTGGCACCACCTTCTATGCTTTCCTTTCCTTCTCCTTCCACATGTAATTGATCACCAAGCTCATCAGTTGCACGTAAGAATCCCTTTCGCCTTTTCCATTTCTATCACCATTATGTATCTCTTGACTATTACAAAATCTAGCTGGTTCCCTTGTTTACAATTTCTCTTTCCTCAATTCAAGACCTAAATATGTTGATCCTCTATTTAAAAAAACAAAAAAACCAAAAAAAGAAAAAAAAACCTAACAGGTACACCTGAAACTACTATAATACCAAGTATCAAAAAAAAAAAAAAAAAACCCAAAAAAACCCCAAAACCCACCAATGGCTTTTTACTGCCTCCAAAATACATTCCAAACTCTTCATTGAAAAAAGGTCTCCATGATGTGCTGTTAGCTTACCCATTCACCCTCATCTACTGTTACTTTGACTGCCTACCATACTCACAATCCCCTTCCGAATTCATTTATTATTTATCCATGGCCCTTCTTTGTACCACATGACCCTGATCTTCTTAACCACATATGAGTGGGCAACAGACAGGGCCAAGGTTAGCCATCAGCCAATGTGGTAATTAAACAAGTAAACTCCGGCAGAAATGTTCTATAGTAAATAGAGACCAACTGATCATACTCAGAAGAGCTGCAAAGCTAACCCAAGGTAGAGTAAGAGAAAGAAATGTGTAAGTTGAGAAGCGAAGATGAAGGAACAAAGTAACCAGAAGATAAGTTTATATAACTACCATAGAAAAGGCAGACTGGGATCAAATTCTGGTTGTGTGATCATGCAAAAGTCACTTGAATATCTCTGGAGCCAGACGCAAACATTCTTATTCTGACTCCCCCACTTCTCTACTGCTGTTCCCTTTTATGTTAAATGGGAATAATAACAACACTTACTTCATAGGGGAGTAAGTAGACCATTACGTGTTAGCCCAGGGTCTAGTAGGATGGTAGTAAGTATTAAGTATTTTTACTATAGTTGCCCTGAATAATGGTTCATTTTTCAGTGATGTCTTCCTGTACAGGTGCTATCATATTCCCAGCAACTTTTCAATTCTACGTCAGATCTGGCTTTTTTTATTTTGAAACTGCTCCCTGTTTTTCCTTACTTCTCCATATATCTTATTACCTCAGGTAACCCGGAGGTGTCCCTGTTCTCTACTGTTTGCAAGAATCCAATACAACTTGCTTTCCCAAACTGTATCAAGCTCTTTCAAATTTCAGTGCCTTTGTAAAAGCCATTCCCCTTGTTTAGATCCCCTCTGACTTCTCCCTTCCTAACCTCTACCTAACCAATTTTCATCAACCCCAAGAAATAATTCGAATGTGACCCAATAAAGCCTTCCACAACCCACCTGGGGCCCAACGTTTTAGTTTGTTTATAATCTCTCTCACTACAGTGTAAGCACAAACACCAAAGCCATGTCTTATTAATCTTTCATTCTTCAGGACCTCGTTCAGAGCTAGGTGTATGGTAGGTACTAGCTATTTCATTAATGCTAGTAGAATAAAATGATGACATTGCTGTGCTTAAAGACTACTAGAGTTTAAGGTGGCTGGATGAGCATATTACGTTTTTTTGTAGTTAAAAAATGCTACACCTATTTTTCTTGTAAATAAGAACTTGGAGTTCAGGGTTCTAATCCTTAGTTGTTGCTAGGATGAGGATAAATTGCCCACCTACTATACTTTTAACTTCATTTTCTTTACATAAATTAGATGTATTATTTTCCTTTTAAATCCAGGACACTCACGATACAGCCAGAAGAATAAAGCCACTGAAGAGAAGCACCTCTTCCTCAGAGATTCACCCTAGAAACAGAACAACTTGTCTCCTTTTTTCCATCTTTTACATTAATCCACCGCTGGTGGAGACAAAGGAGCTCTCTAGTAGGCAGGCCCAAATTAAAAGGAAATATTTTTACCTTATTAAGTTCAGTTTATTACTGCCGGACCAACTGAATCAGTATGAGCTGAGATCCAGTAAATGTAAAGTTTAACAAGCCCTCCAGGTGATTCTGATGCACACTTAAGTTCAAGAATCAACGTTTGGGTGAAAATGGAAATTAGCTAGGAAATACTTCTAAGCTTTATTTTCTTTATAAACTGAGATGACTTTAGCTGGATTCACCATAGCCTGGGGTAAACTTCACAACAATCCTCCACCTGCTTGCATCTTCACTGAGCTGGGAAGCTCCAGGGTGTTTGTTCTAGGTGCGTGTGGGAAGCCACCTCGCAATCGGTGGCATTTCTATGTAAGCATTTCCGGTAAATGATTTAAAGAGTTGAAAAGAGACCTCCAGAGCTCCAGTAATTTGTTATGTTTTTCTTCATTCCAAATAAATATTCATCTTTTTCGGCCTAGTATTATCATTTTTCTTAAAATTGCTTAAGCTTATAAAAACTTATGTACGTTTCAGGACCTAGAAACCTGGAGGCACCTGGCAGACTTAAGGTTAAGTCTTTGAAGATCTAAACCGTGTTAGAGTAGTTTGGCATAGACTGGTGCTGCCCGTAAATACCTATGACACTGATTTCGGTTTTCTTTTTGAACCTGGTACGTGGTGTGAGGTAGTCGGGGTAGGCTGTTTAGGGAGACCGAATCCACTTCACAGGGAGGGGACTGGCGAATCTCCCGCAGCGGCCTGAGGCGAGGAAAACACGGTGGGGAGGAATAGGAGATGGAGAAGGAGCCACGGCTTCAGTGGCGGAGGTGGGCGCCTTAGGAACTGAAGCAGCCAGAGTTCCCGCCTCCTACCTGAGCAGATCCTGGCTGAGCTGCTCCGACACCAACGCCTTCAGGCGGCGCCGCTCACACTGCCCCTTCCTTTGCAACCCCTTACTGCAATCTCCAGGGGACCCCCAAAGTACCATCGTAGCCGCGCTACCCTCCCCACAGCGGGCCATGTGCCACAAAAGCACGGCGACGCCCTGCAGGTTCCGTACGGGCTCACTCTGCGCCTTAAAAAGAAGTGGGCGTCTCTGACGGAACGCTCGGCCCCTACCGGAATCCGCCCCCTAAGGGAAAAGGTTGACGCCTCTTGTCAGTTTGTAGACCGCCCCTATCAGCCGCCGAACTGCAGTCGGGGAAAACCCCGGAGGCCGGGGCGGCGCCGACACGTGACCCTGGACGGCTGCGCGCAGGCGTAGTAGCTGTGTTTACTTCTGCCAGCCAGTACCCCGCCCCTCAATGCGCACGGAGCAAACGTGTCTGTGGGAGTAAGCTATCCCTTGAGTTCCTTGTTCCTGTTGATCTTTGCTTTCGCTGGTGCTAAGCGTCCATTTTAATAAGTGTTTTACTGAGAGCCAACTTTTGCACTATGTGGGATGTCAATGGGTGTTTTCCCCGCATAAGAGACGGGTTCACAAGATCTTTCCAGCGGCGAGCGGCGCTCCCTTAGTTACTGGCTTTGGGCAAGAAAAATTGGGGGAAGAACATAAAATCCGCAGAAGTCAGAACACTCTTGACTCCCCTGGAAAGGCTGTATACAGCATCTGCAGTGATGCATATAACTGCTCTTCGCTTTCCCAGGTTCTCCAGACCTTTCCAGCAGCGAGTAGGGAAGTGGGAGGACTAATGAGTTAGAGAATTTTGAATATTTTGGCCTGAAGAAAATAGCTGGAATGGAATAATTTAAAAGGTCTTTTGTTTTTTTTCTTTCAAAAAATTTAATACTTCCTCCAAAGGAAGAAAGCTCATTCATTCTGCTTCATTCAGAAGCTCCGTACAAGGTTACAAATGAAATACTAACTGGAAGACGTACGGACCTTGTACCGTAAGATTGGCCAAGAAGTAGCCATTCTTCAAATAATACCCTCTCAATTATTCAGATACCTTAATTAAAACGTAACTGGATAATTGATTCTTAATATTTGGTATAGAAAAGGGGAGTGTCAGAGGTAAAAGTTAATATTTATCAAATGCTTATTAGATGAGAAAACTTCTAGCTGTTTTATATGTATTAATTCAGTTAATCCTCAAGCACCATTTAGGGAGACACTTTTGAGCTGAAAAGTATGCACAAACACAAAAGTATGCACATTTAGATAATAAAAATGTAAAGAAACACAAAGTGAAAATATAGTCGGGGGGAGGTAGAAAAAGTTATAGGAGGATAAATGGTTATAGAAAGAGACTTGGAGTGCTGAACACACAATATACAGATGATGCATTATAGAATTGTACACCTTAAACCTGTGTAATTTTATTAAACAGTATCACCCCAATAAATTCAATAAAAAAGAATATGTTAAAAGAAGAAAACATAAAAGTCAGAAAAGTAGTTAATTTTGGGAAGAAGGGGAAGGTTGTAACTATGAGGGGGTGGAAAAGTTTTACATCTTGACCCAAGTGTTAGTGCAAGAGTGTTCATCTTAATAAAGATTATATTTATTTAATATATTACATACTTATATATAATAATTAGCTACAGATTTGTTTGATCTGGCTTATCTGTATTTGATTTACAATAAAAAGGGTTTTAAGTGTTATGAATTGAAGGATTAAAGTTATGTCAAACATTTTGAGGTTAAAATCTACAGTGTAATAGCCCTGGTTGCTGTGGCTCAGTGGATTGAGTACTGGCCTGCAAACCGAACGATCACCTGTTCAATTCCCAGTCAGGGCACATGCCTGGGTTGTAAGCCAGCTCCCCAGTTGGGGGTGTGCAAGAGGCAACCGATCAGTTTATTTCTTGCACATTGATGTTTCTCTCCCTCTCTTTCTCCCTCTTTCCCCTCTCTCTAAAAATAAATAAAATCTTTAAAATATAATAAATGCCTTGGAATTTGGCTTTCAGTCAGATGGAGGTGGCTTTTCTGAGGGTCACACTGATCTGAAGCGGCTTCAGGGGCATCTTTAGGAGTCAGCAACATGGCAGAGTATATCAAGACCAAAATCAGGAACTACCCGACTGCCTCTTTTGACAACCTCTTCCCCAGTCAGAACCAGACCAGGAACTGTTGGCAGAACTACCTGGATTTCCACCACTGTCAGAAGACAATGACCCTTAAAGGCATGATGTCTTTGTGCGCAAGTCCCTCTGCCCCATATCCTGGGTGTTGTTGGCCTGGGATGACTACCAGGCAGAAGGCAGTTTCCTGGGAAGATCTGAACTGGCTGCACCCCACCTCTCCTCTGGGGGACCTGGGTACATCCCACCCTAGAATCTTGAATCGTGGCTCAACTACTACTAAATACTTGTGGGAACAGTGAAAAATAAAAAATAAAAAAACACCCTGATTTTTTTTTGTATAGCTCATTTTCTAATTAGAAACAATTTTAAAGTTAAGCAGATGTTTGAGTAGTAGTACCATTGTTATAGTACCAAAGATATACTTTGGCAAATAATTTTAAGTAAAACTCTCTTATCTACATGACTATTTTCCAGTCTACATCTTAAAAATCACTGTATTTGAATTACATGTATACCCATTACTATCATGGGAATAACAAGCTGGGTGGATGCTATAGAGTGAGTATTTGTGTTCTCCCAAAATTCATATATGGAAACCTAATCCCCTGTATGATAGTATGGGGCCTTTAGGAGGTAATCGGGTTATGAGGGTGGAGCCCTCATGAATGGGATTGGTGCCCTTATGAAAGACACTTCAGAAAGGTCTCTCCCAGCTTTTACTACATGAGGACACAGTGACAAGACAGTCATCTATGCTCCATGAAGCAGGCTTTCAACAGACACCAAATCTGTCAGTACGTTGATCTTGAACTTCCCAGCCTCCAAAACCATGAGAAATGAATGTATAATTTACCCCTTCTATGGTATTTTTGCTATGGCAGCCCAAGTGGATTGAGATAGTGAATCCACTATCACTTATTCATGTTATCTCTTCAGGTGAGAACTACATGGGAATGATCTGAAAACAATATTTGACTTTTTTCTTTCTCATTCCTTAAGCTTTCCCCATCTGTCTGCCTTTCTCCCATTCATCTCTTCTGCTTTTCTACTCAAAATACCAGGAAGCTAACAAAGTTTAAGCTTTAGGGCCTCTACTTGCACAAGCCCATTCCAAGTCTCTAGTAGTGTCTCTAGCAATGTGTCTACTTGGGTATGTTTTTTTGTAAGTTTGCAAAAATAAGAGATTTTGACCATAAATGACCAAGACTTTCTTTCCCCTTAGTCAAATGTCCCCTCATATCTGGTGACATTGAGTCAGGCATTTTGGGGATTTAGCCACAATGAAATTATATTAGTCGGGATTAGCAAGACATATTTACTGATTCACAATAACTTCCACATCTAGATAAGTTGCTCCCTCTCCTGGTTTAGAAATGGCTTCTAGGAATACTTCACTGATTCATCCCACATGGTGACATGAAGTGATAGAGTTCAAGGTCACATCATTATGTGAAAACGTCTTATAGCAAAGGGTGCTGGAAATATATGGGTAGTGAAGGAGGTACACTAATTCGGACTCTGGCCTGCAGGGTCCATATGCTGTGGTTGCAATGAACAAATTCACACAGACTACAGAAGTCCTGTGGAGAAAAAGCAACAGCATAGCCACTCTCTAAGTGAGAAAGAGGCCCCCGACCCCTGCCTGGACAGGCTTTTATTGCCTGGACAGGATTTTATTGCTTTTCTGGGTACATTACATTAAGTAACAGGTCTTGATGTCCAAACTGGGTCCTCATTTGCTATGCGCAGGTTTGCTGTAGGTGATTACCTTTTACAGATAACAAAGGAAAGAATGTTGCTAATTACTTCAAAGAGAAGGATGTTGCAGATCCAGGGGAAAGTGCTTGAACTGGTTACACTTCATACTTGTGAGGTTTAGCACAGATTTTAGGAGGTTACTTTAAAAATATGCAGTAAACATTTGCTGCCTCAATTCAGGGGGACGGACTTTTAACAAAAGCAAGCCTCAAAGCATCCTAGGTATAATGCAGGCTTGGTTTCCCAGAGGAAAGCCAATTCTGTGGGTTTGGCTTCCTGTGTGCCAACTTGCACCTGTCGGTTTTGCAATATGGCTAGGCTACGTTCGCCATGCCAAGTGGATTGGTTCCCTATAGTATACAACAATAAGTAGAACCTTCAGTTCTCATTAGTGCCTAGTCAGAACAAAAGGAATGTTCTCAGTAATGCAGAACTTGGAGTTTTCCCTTTCTTTGAGAATCATACAAAATAGAATTTGTTAGAATTCCTATATTTATAACCTCTGTTTGTGATATTAACTTTCCAGAAATTGTACTCTGTTGTGATTTCTTTTCTCATTCTACATAATGACTCTCATACCTAAGAAAATAATAATAAAGGGAAGCCATATCATATATACTTATTTAGGTGGTATTCCGAATACTATATCATCCTCTTTTTTATTTTTATTTTGTCTTGCAAAATAACATTGGGGCTACTTTATGAAACAGGAAAGAGGCATTTATCCAGCAAATATTTTTAATATATTTTATTGATTATGCTATTACAGTTGTCCCATTTCTCCCCCTTCACTCCCCCCCACCCTGCACACCCCCTCCCACCCACATTCCCCCCCATTAGTTCATGTCCATATGTCATACATATAAGTTGTTTGGCTTCTACATTTCCCATACTATTCTTACCCTCCCCCTATTTTCTACCTACCATCTATGCTACTTATTCTCCGTTCCTTTCTCCCTCTCTCCCCGTCCCGCTCCCCTGTTGATAACCCTCCATATGACCTCCATCTCTGTGGTTCTGTTCCTGTTTTAGCTGTTTGCTTAGTTTGTTTTTGTTTTTGTTTTAGGTGTGTTTGTTAACAATTGTGAGTTTGCTGTTATTTTACTGTACATGTTTTTTATCTTCTTTTTCTTAGATTTAAGTCCCTTTAACATTTCATATAATAAGGGCTTGGTGATGATGAACTCCTTGAACTTGACCTTATCTGAGAAGCACTTTATCTGCTGTTCCATTCTAAATGAAAGCTTTGCTGAAAAGAGCAATCTTGGATGTAGGTCCTTGCCTTTCATGACTTGGAATACTTCTTTCCAGTCCCTTCTTGCCTGGAAGGTCTCTTTTGAGAAATCAGCTGACAGTCTGATGGGAACTCCTTTGTAGGTGACTGTCCCCTTATCCCTTCCTGCTTCTAGGATTCTCTTCTTCCTTTTAATCTTGGCTAATGGAATTATGATGTGCCTTGGCCTGTTCCTCCTTGGGTCCAACTTCTTTGGGACTCTCTGAGCTTCCTGGACTTCCTGGAAGTCTATTTCCTTTGCCAGGTTGGGGAAGTTCTCCTTTATTGTTTGTTTGAATAACTTTTCCACTTGTTGCTCTTCCTCTTCTCCTTCTGGTACCCCTATAATTCGGATGTTGGAACATTTAAAGATGTCCTGGAGGTTCCTACGCCTCTCTTCATTTTTTTGAATTCTTGTTTCTTCATTCTTTTCTGATTGGATGTTTCTTTCTTCTGGTCCACACCATTGATTTGAGTCCCAATTTCCTTCCCATCACTATTGATTCCCTGTACCTTTTCCTTTATTTCACTTAGTGTAGCCTTTATTTTTCCATCTAATTTGTGATCAAATTCAACCAGTTCTCTGAGCATCCTGATCACCAGTGCTTTGAACTGTGCATCTGATAGGTTGGCTACCTCTTCATCACTTAGTTGTATTTTTTCTGGAGCTTTGATCTGATCTTTCATTTGGGTCATTTTTTTTTTTTTTGTCTTAACATGCCTATTATGTAGTGAGGGGTGGAGCCTTAGGTGTTCAGCCAGGTGGGGTAACCCATGTCCTGCATTGTGATGCTCTATGGGGGGAAGGGGTCCAAAGGGAACAATAGTGCTTGTTCCACTCTATTATCCAGCAAATATTTTTTAGAGAAAATGAAAAAGATAATTTATTGCCAGTGAGGTTTTTAAATATTTTCTCTGCAAAAAAGAAGGAGAGGTGATGGACTATAATATTCTTCTGGCTGTACGTGAGCAAAGTAAAGGCAGTAACTAGAATGACAGTGAGTGAATAAGGTTTATGACTAGAGCTCCTATTCTTCTACCATTAAGTTCACAGATATAGAACAAACATTTCAAAAATTATTTGAAACCAAAAAAACTCCAAAGAGCCTCAGCAATCTTGAGAAAGAAGAACAAGGTTGGAGGGATCACAATACTTGATATAAAACTAAACTACAAGGCCACTGTAATCAAAACAGCCTGGTACTAGCATAAGAACAAACACATAAATCAGTGGAACAGAATAGAGAGCCCAGAAATAAACCCATATCTCTAGGGTCAATTAATATTCAACAAAGGGGGCAGGAACATAAAATGGAGTAAAAATGGCCTCTTCAACAAGTGGTATTGGAAGATCTGGACAGCTAACTGCAAAAAAATGAAACTTGACCACCAACTTATGCCATCCACCAAAATAAACTAAAAATGGATAAAAGGCTTAAATATAACTGTGATACCATACAAGTCCTAGAGGAGAACATAGGCAGGAAAGCTCAGATTTTCCATACAGCAATATTTTCACTGATATGTCCCCTAGAGCAAGGGACATAAAGGAAAGAATGAACAAATGGAACTTCATCATATTAAAAAGTTTTTGCACGGCTAAAGAAAACATCAACAAAATAAAAAAGGAACCAACCATATGAGAAAATATATTTGCCAATGATACCTTGGACAAGGATTTGATCTCCAAAATATATAAAGAACTCACATGACTCCACTCCAGGAAGACAAACAATCCAATGAAAAAATGGGCAAAGGACCTAAATAGACAGTTCTTCAAGGAGGACATCCAGGGGCCCAGACATAAGAAAGGATGCTCAACATCACTAGCCATCAGGGAGATGCAAATTAAAACCACAATAAGATACCACTTCACACTGATCAGAATGGCCATCATAACCAAATGAAGAAACAACAAGTGCTGGCAAGGTTGTAGAGAAAAGGAAACCCTATTACTCTTTTGGTTGGAATGCAGACTGGTGCAGCCACTGTGGAAAACAGTATAGAATTTCTCAGAAAATAAAAAATGGAATTGCCTTTTGACCCAGCAATTCCACTGCTGGGATTATATCCTAAAATACTGAAACACCAATTCAAAAGAACCTACACACTCCAATGTTCACAGTAGCATAATTTACAATAGCCAAGTGCAGGAAACAGTCTAACTGCCTACCAGTAAATGGGTAGATCAAAAAACTGTGGTACATTTACACAATGGAATACTATGCAGAAGAAAGGAGGAAGGAACTCCTATTCTTTGCAACAACATGCATGGAACTGGAGAGCATGCTAAGTGAAATAAGCTAGGTGGTGAAAGACAAATACCATATGATCTCATCTGTAAGTGAAACCTAATCAAAAAACAAACAAGCAAGCAAAATATAACCAGAGACATGGAAATAAAGAACAGACAGTAATCAGAGGAGAGGGGAATAACAGGACAAAGAAGGGGAAGGGTCATCAAGGAACATGGGTGAAGGACCCATGGACAGAGACAAGGTAAGAGGTGGAGGATTGAATGTGGGGGTTAGGTAGGGCGGGGGAGAGTAATGGGTGAAAATGGGGACAATTGTAATTGCACAACAATAAAAAAAGTTACATTGAAATAAGCATATTGGCCCAAGAAGGATGGCATTTGCACTGTGGAGAGCGACTCAGCACAGGGATCCCTGCAGCTGTTGCTTTGGCTCTCTTCCAAGAGCCACAGGCCCCAGTCTCTCCTCACAGGACTTCTGGTGACCTTTCTCCGCTAGAGCCCAGGATGCCCAGAAGTTGTGTTCCAGCACAGCAAAGTAGATTTCATTGAACTAACCATCACACTGATAATAATTTAAAAACCTGAAGAAACAAGTAAAAAATAAATAAAAATTTGAATGCCCTAGAGAGGAGTCAAATTAGATAGAAACTGGTGGCTATGATCCAAGAAAGGAAGCCCACAGCCCACAGATGTCACAAATCAGAGTCCATGTGCCCAAAGGAGATGTCAACTCCATGCATGAAGAAGTGGAGAAAAGGTAACAGTCCATTCCATGTACATGTGTCATGATAAACGTGCAGACTGACAGAGGGTGGACACACATGGACTTTACACAATGGGAAGAAGACCAATGAACAACTGGTGATGTTGTTGTAAGGTACTTTTCATATGGAAAAAAGTACAAAATGGACTATAGAATTGAACAACTAACCTCACATGATAGAATTTTAAACAGACATATATTCAAATGTCCATATATTGCTCATTTGCTCAGAGTAAAAACAAAAGTTCGCAGTTCACATGTGTAACATTCCATTGGCCATTCTGTCATTATTACTAAGAACATGTTTCCACCATGTACATTTGTTAGACTGTCAGTTACTCTCAACAATCCATAATGGTAGAGAATCAAAACAATCTGGTTAAAAATAACTTTCATGAGAAAAAAAAACTATTATCTAGAATCAATGAACATTAGCTATTCTGGACAGATGAGAAGGGCAGAGAGCTGGTGGTTGGGCGGGCTGTGAAGACGGCAACTGTTGTTGAGGGTGTCAGGGTGACTCCTGACCCCTTCTCTGCATCTAAGCATGCCACTGTTCTGACTCTTGGTCACCAGCCTTCTCCTCAGACACGCATTTATTGCTTCTCATCGCCACACATGACACTTACCTGTATTTCTTAGATTCTAAAGTACACATTTTCTCACATTTTACATATCTAAAATAATTATTACATATCTTTTAAAGTGGGTATCAAGAGCTGTTTTATAATAGGTGTACACAGTTAAGGATCTCTTTCTTTTCTCTAATTTTACACTTCTTAGCATCTTAAATTTTTAAAAAATGACATATTTACTAATATTGCTGCTGAAGGGGCAATTATATCTAACCTAAGTTTTACTGCTCAAAAAAAAAAGAGAGAGAGAACAGTAGGTACTATAAAATTTAATACACACGCACACACACGCATATTCCTCAAACACATTTTAAATATCAAAATTAAGTGCCCAAACCACTAGAGTAAAAACTATTTTGTTTTTCCTCAAATAAATATTTTTGTTTCATAGTTTCTACCTGGAAGGTACTTGCACCATTTTCAGGGCTGACTTTAACATTTAAATACAGTGATTAAACTTGTACTTGTGGTAATATGTGTATGTATAGGTTGCCTGGAGGTCTAAGTATGACTTAAATAATTTGGCATATTCTGCATGCTTCAAGGCAAATTTCTTAAAGTTCTTATATGAAATGTACTCTGAGTTCTGTCTAGCTATTCCCTTAAAGAGTCTGGAAACATCAAGATCTGGCACTCCAAAAGCCTCCTGAAGTATAGCAGCTAATTCCTGTTCTGTTGCGAAACCATCCTCATCAAGATAAAAAAACATAAAGGACATTTGCAGAATCTTTTCAGTGTCAGCAGGATTGCATAGGACAGTTAGGACCTATCACATCGTCTCTGAAATCCATGCTGTCATCATTACTCCTGTCAAAAAGGGCAAAAGATTGTCTCAAGTGTTCTGAAATTAGGAGTTTTAAATAATATGAAAATTCTTCAATTCCTATCTTCCCTCCTTTTGAGGCAACTGCAATTGCAGCATATTCATCCAAATGCTGATGGGTATTATCCCAAACTAACTTCAATTTCTGGCTAATTTTTGTAAATTCCACCAAACCAGCTTCCAAGGGTAGTTGAAGGTACCTGTAGTATGTCTGCAGTCTTCAGAAGTGTGGTCTGTCACAGGCACCCCCAGGGCATTTCCCATGTTGATCTTCACTGTATTGGCAAAAAGGATGGGTCTTTTTTTCTTGGTCATTTAGGATGTAAACAGGCATAAACTCTACTTCTTCTCTGGTGAAGAGTTGACTCAGGGTCAGCATACGTGACTGGAAGCCTGTGAACCCCTGCCAGATCCTGGTCAGCGTGTCCAAGGTGTTTGGGTACCTGAGCAACACCGGTTGCATGGGAACACCTAGAGAAGGCTCTCGGTCTAACAGCGACAAGACACATGCGATGGGTACACCCTCCTTCTAAGAAAACCAGGATCTGTGGCCACTTCGTTTTGGACGTCACTAGCTTCAGGATTTCACCCCGGGTAGTCTTCCTGGAATTGCCGTCTTCTCCACTTACAAGCACCGGCTGTGGTGATAGCACAAATTTCCCAGCCGTGGGATCTGTGTGTTTTGACTTGCAGACCGCCAAGGGTAACCCTGCCCCAACACACGTGACAGTGCTGAAGAAAGTGGAGCATGGTGTCATACAGACATAGGGGCCTCGTCTCCAACTGCCCCTTCACTTTAACCAGGAACCGTGCTACAAAGAAAGTCACCTGAAACAAGAATCTGAGGGCTGGTTTCACCAATCTTCTTGTCCAACTCTTGGCAGGCTTGGCTGGGTGAGCAGAATGGCCTATGGTAGACAGCACGACCACGGGCCAGGGGACAGTGATGCAGGCAGGACACGTGCACAGGCACCAGCGCGGTGCCCATGAAGATGATGCAGGCCCAGCGCCATGCACCAATATGCTTCTGCTGCACCAAGGGGTTGGCCATCGCTGGCGGGAACAAGGACTCGCTCCTCCCCATGTGAAGGAGGACTCCTGCACCTCCAACTCCTGGTTCGGGGGACCACTGGACCATGAGGCTGACTCTTCAGCAATCTCAAGACACAGGTAGCTGGGATAAGGGGTTGGCCCTCAGAGCCCACTCCTTCCAAGTGGTGCTCTTTCTATTCACACATAATTAGAACTTAGAGGCAGTTGCATATTAGTAAGAAATGATGTATTACCTTTAAAAGCTGAAAAATTAAAAATGGTAAATGTTGCAGCAGCAGAATTAGAATCATGTCAAAAATATACTCTTTTTAGTTTTTTGTAAATGTCTTCCTTTTGATATATATGCTTAATAAATTATTTTCATATAGCAATTTCTGACATTTATATTGAGCATATAGTATATAGTTACTAGGGATATATTAATCTAAATATATGAATATTTATGACAATTTAAAAATTTAAATTCCATTACTATTATAGTTCACTTCCTGTGAGATGCTTTGGCAGCTGGTAAATCAAATTCATTTTCTCTCCTTACAAATTGATTTCTGCAGAGACAGTAATATCCCTTTATGCGAAGAGGTTTAACTGATGGCACTCTCGAGCCTTTGTATCTGTGACAGACACTCTTCCACATCCATTGAGAATTAGAATATGTCTGTTATCATAAGCCATAATCAGCGGTGGCACGATTGATTCACATACTTAACATTAGTCCACATGAACCAGTCAGCATTCCAAACCGACGCAAGTAACAACAAAAAAACCTTAAGATCACCTTTGTCAGTAACAGTTTTTCATTAAAATGAGCCAGGATTATTTCATCAGTTCATTGCGACAATACACACAGTCAAAAAACTCTGTCCCTTCCTTTTATTGCTGCCCTTTGGAAATGATCAAGTGGGATGTATGGTCAAAGCTGGGTGAGCCTGTGTGCTTTGTGCTCTCCTCTGTACTTTGTAGCATTTGCCACTCTGACAGTGCTGTATGGAATATTCCTGCGTTTGCTAATTGCTCATTTAAATTCTTTTTCTCAGAATAAAAAGTCAAATTGAAGGTTTCTGAGAGATGTTTCTATTTCTTGCAGCACACCAGGCTAGCAATAAACAGGAAGAGCAGTGTGGACACCAGAGCCAGTTAAACAGAGGTGATCTCAGTGTAAAGATTTATGGGCTTTACACCTGATGCATCTAGGTCAGATCCTGGTTCCAACACTGAACACTGTGGGCACTGGCCAACCTCATTTTCACATTTTCACATCTGTTAACTGGTGATACTCCCTACCTTGCAATGTTGTTATGAGGCAAAGTATAATGTCTATAGAAAATTGGGCTTTTATTAGTAAACACAAGCTGCTAGGATACAATGATAGGAACTCTTAGGGAACATTCCCCTTTCTTCTGTCACTGTCAGAACTATATTAGTGAAGGAAACATTCCTTCCACCAAAGAAACACAGTTGTAGTTTCTAAGGAGCCATGATTTGGCAATGTTATTGGTGTCTCCCTTGCCAAGGAGAGCAACCCAAGAGAATGAGTAGCCCCTTGAGGTGGTATTGTTCTCAATTCTGTAACTCTTTCCACTCTTATTCATATATTCACTACTATTCTTGAACCCTGTTTAATTGCATTCTGTGTATACTTCTAAAGAGAAAGTTCTATATGATCGTGTCATCATTTCTTTATAGTTCTCCCACAGTGCTTAGCAGTGCATCAGATACATTATTTATTTATTAAGCAAAATATTTGAGTTCCTACAATGAGCCAGTCTCTTTTTCTAGATGCTGGGTAAAGGTCAGTTAATAAAACAATAGAAAGTCATTGCCCTGCAGAGCTTAGACTCTAGTGCTCAGGGGAACTATGGTGTTCAATTCTCGTTGCACTGAGTGGGGCGAAAGGACCTTTTGATCCTTTTCCTAAATCTCTCACCAACTTAGCTGGAGAATTGAGGCAAGTAATCTAATAATGGATATGCTTCCCTACTTTGCATTGTTTAGAAAAATATATGTATATATGAGAATCTTCACATCATCTCTTGTTAATCTTCCCAGTATAAGTGGTACTTATGGCATATTTTAAGAGTGCATATTCATCTAGTCATATCTGGCTTCAAACCAATTAATATACTATATATCCAAGAAATTCAAAAATAGAATTTTTAATGGTTAAAAATAGTTAAAATGACTTTTAACCAATAAAATGAAAATTTATATCATTGCAGGTTTGCCTTTCAATATGGCTAATCTTTAATATGCATATGTAAAAGGCACTATATGTTAACAGGGTGAAGAATGCAGGAAACCAAAACTGAGCCTTTCCCCAACTTTCTTTCTGTACAAGTGTGTGCATTTTAAGGAAGGTGTTTTTCCATGTGAAATACAACAGAAGAAAATCAACATTATGTTACAAATTCATACACATTCTCAGATTTTTTTCAGTAACACTTGTCAGGATACTTATTTATAATAAAGCATGTTAAAACAATTTTTCCTAGTGCGGCTTAAAGAAGTTGATGAACAATTTTAAAAAATCACTTAGAGATTTTATTACAGACCTCTCATAGAAGATATAGAAAAGTCAATCTTTTTTTCTTGTTTCTTCTTTTAGGAATGTCCAGATCAATTTGTTCACTATGTCAGGTTGTTCTTGTTGAAGCCAATGGCTGGCTTCTGACAAAATAGTTAGCCTGAAATAGTTTTTAACATAAGTCTTTGTGACTTCAGCCATCTCAATTTCCATAAATGCGTCTTTCTCTCCCCACAGTAGTAGTGTTGGAGTGGTCACCATGTGATGTTTGAGAGGCAGGCAGCTATGAAAACAAAACATGTGGGCTTGAGATTCATTTTGAAAGTTAAAACAACATTTTTTTCATAATGTTCACTTAAGCCACACATTCTCAAAGGGGGCAATATCACCACCAAAGGTGAAAATGGTTTCTTGTGAGAGTGAAAAAACATATTAGTCTCTATATGAACTATAGATATATATGTATTACATAAGCACATATTACAATTTCATGGGGTGGGGGCAATTACAGGAAATGTCTGCAAAGGCTCCTTAGAGAGGTAATGGTGAAAAAATGGTTGAGAAATACTGCTTTAGGCAATTGATCTACACAATAAAATATTTAAAAAGCTATTCAAGAAAGAGCCCAATAAAATTTTTAATCCGATGAGGCTAGCAAAATTTATGAGACTTATAAATTAAATATAAAATTCATCACTATGAGGAATAATTTGCTTTAAAAGGATACTAGAATTTCTCAATGGTGTGATGAAAGAGAGCTTTAAACAGTGTTATTGTTTAAATATACTTTAAATTGTTTGTTAGATAATCTAATGTATTTTGTGTGAAAATTGGAACTGGAAAGTCAGAAAATATATGTGGACTGAGATCTAATACTACATAAGAAGAATCTTTTAAAAACAAAGTTTTATTGTATATTTTCTTAAATATATAGAAAAGTATAAAAATAATACCATGTTAATTCCATCACTAAAAGATAATTTTTTGTTATTTTCTATGCATATATTTAAAGCTGTATGATAAATACAATGCAATAAATATACACGATATACATGTGCAATTTTCATATTAAATTGTAACTTTAAACATTCTCATTTCATAAAGTTTTTCAAAAATAACTGTGAAAGATACTATTTTATGGCATAGTAATTCATAAACAACTTGATTCTTCTCTTATAATTGAATATTGAGATCACCCTGTTGTTTTAAGTGACAATATCATGAGCATTCTGTGGGCAAATCTTTGTTGGCATTTCAAGGCTTTGGGAAGCCCTGAAAGAGGAATTCCTGAAGGAACGAGTATACATATTTTTAAAGCTTTGACACCTTCTGCTACACTATTTTTCAGAAAGGTGGGATGGTATTAATTACACTCTATTAATAAGAAAAAAATGAACATATAAGTAGACATTCTCCAGCACTCACTTACATTTTCGCTACTTATCAAAAAGTTTGACTTGTGGCTACTTGGGGTTGATAGATGCTACTGGAATGTGCAGGACACCACATACGTCCACCAAGCACTTACCTTTTGCCCCCCATGCTAGTGGTCATCATTTGGTTGTAATTCTCCTAAAAATTCTTTGTGGCTAAACGAAGAATGGCTAAACTGATAGAAAAATATATTCTATACTTAATTATTAATACAGGAATTACTATAAAAACTTGCAAGCCACTTAAATTCTAGAGCTCATAAAATGTTCAAGGATAAAACATTTTTAGACACTGTGCCTCCTCTCACAACCAAAATTAAGGACCACAAATATGTAGAAATAAGAAAACAACCAGAACTTATAGAAAATTGAACTGTACAGAAGTCCAACAACCATTCATCCAGACCAGTAAGAGGGGCGGAGTCACGGCAGGAAAAAGTGGAGGTGCGGACAAGCAGCCGTGGCTGGCAGTTCCCAGGTGCAGAGGCGGCGGCTGGAGGTCCCCGGGCCCACAGGCGGCAGCTCACGGACCTCGGGCATAGGGGAGCAACTGTGCAGACCCAGTGAGGCCGCACAAGGCGGCTGGCTGACCAGGTGGTCCTACATTCGTGTGCATAGACGGCCCAGGCAAAGGGGAAGTGGCGGAAGGGACTGAATCCAGGAGAGAGTGGAGCAGGTGCCATTGTTCCCTCTCAGACCCCGCCCCCACCTATAGGGTCACAACCCAGCGACTGGGCTGCCCCGCCCTGAGGAACACCTAAGGCTCCACCCCTCACTACGTAATAGCCTCGACCAGACTAAAACCAAACCAAACCAAAACAAAACAAAACAAAAAAAGCACCAAAAATGGCTCAAACTGGAGAACAAATCAAAGCCCCAGAGCCAATTCCTCCAAGCCATGAATAGATAGCCAACCTATCAGATGCACAGTTCAAAGCACTGGTCATCAAGATGCTCACAGAATTGGTTAATTTTGCTCACAAATTAGATGAAAAAATGCAGGCTACAATACGTGAAATGAAGAAAGACGCATGGGGAACCGATAGAGATGGAAGGAAAACTGGAACTCAAATCAATGGAGTGGACCAGAAGGAAGAAACACACAACCAAACAGAGAATGAGGAAGAAACAAGAATTCAAAAAAAAAAATGAGAGGCTTAGGAACCTCCGGGACATCTTTAAACATCCCAACATCCAAGTCATAGGGGTCCCAGAAGGGGAAGAAGAAGAGCAACAAGTGGAAAACTTATTTGAACAAATAATAAAGGAGAACTTTCCCAATCTGGCAAAGGAAATAGACTACCAGGAAGTCCAGGAAGCTCAGAGTCCCAAAGAAGTTGGACCCAAGGAGGAACACACCAAGGCACATCGTATTTACATTAGCCAGGATTAAAATGAAGGAGAGAATTCTAGAAGCAGCAAGGGATAAGAGGATAGTCACCTACAAAAAAGTTCCGATCAGACTGTCAGCTGATTTCTCAAAAGAGAACTTACAGGCAAGAAGGGGCTGGAAAGAAGTATTCCAAGTCATGAAAGGCAAGGACCTACATCCAAAATTGCTCTATCCAGCAAAGCTGTCATTTAGAATGGAAGGGAAGATAAAGTGCTTCTCAGGTAAGGTCAAGTTCAAGGAGTTCATCATCACCAAGCCCTTAGTATATGAAATGTTAAAGGGACTTAAATCTAAGAAAAAGAAGATTAAAAATATGACAGTAAAAAGACAGCAAACTCAGATATTAACAATCACATCTAAAACAAAAGCAAACTAAGCAAACATCTAGAACAGGAACAGAACCACAGAAATGGAGGTCATATGGAGGGTTAGCAATAGGGGCGTGGGAGGAGGAGAGAGGGGGAAAAGGTACAGAGAATAAGTAGCATAGACGGTGGGTAGAAAATAGGGGGAGGGCAAGAATAGTGTGGGAAATGTAAAGCTAAAGAACTTATGACAGATGGACATGAACTAAAGGGGGAGAATGTGGGTGGGAGAGGGTGTGCAGGGTGGAGGGGAATGATGGGGGAGAAATGGGACAACTGTAATAGCATAATCAATAAAATATATTAAAAAATTAAAAATTAAATTTAGATTAAAAAACATTTTTAATAATTGTATATTTAACAATATCTGAGCATGTTATAACTGAATCAGTAAGATGAAAGTTTAAAAAGGCTATTAGTTAAAAACGAAGAGAAACATAAATTCTTCACCAGATCAAACTGAAATTAAAAGGGACGAGTTTCCAGAAAACTAAAAGAAACACATATTCTCTGCTCCTGCAATTTCAAATTACTAAATTTCACATGAAATATAAGTTACATGTAAAACAATGTATATATAGTTTGGTGGCTACAGTTAACAATACTGTATTGCATATTTGAAAGTTGCTAAGAGAAAAGGTCTCAAAAGTTCTCATCACAAGAAAACTAAATTTTATAACTGTGTATGGTGATTAATGTTAATTACTTATTGTGGTAATCGTTTTGCAATATATAGAAATATCAAATCATTTTGTTATATACAAAAAACTAATATAATGTTATATGGCAGTTATATTTCAATACAAATAATAAAATAAAGTAAAACAGTAAATATTTTAATAGAGTAGCTTTTAATATGTTAAACTAAAGAACATATTGGGAAACATGATAAAAATTTCTGCCTAACAATGATTGATCTTAATAAGTATAAAAACAATTTGAAAGACCTACAAAACTGTAACAAGTAGTAACAATTATTGCCATATATTATTAATCATTTAACCTGTAAAAATATATTTTAACCTATTTCTTTCAAATTAGTCTGAATTTAACATGTTACTCCTCCAAAGTCTGAGTAATCAGCTGATTTGTCAGTATTGAGGCAGTATTTTCCAGAGTGTTATATACTCCATCATTACTTTTGTGTGTGGAAATATTTAATTATCTTGATTAAAAAGAAAATGTAGAAAATAATAACACCCACCACTCAGCCCAAGAAATCAAACACTGAAAATATAATTACATCTTTCTGCTTACCTTTCCTTGAAACCATTTCTTTTCTTCATCTCATCCTAAGGCAGTGGCTCTCAAGGTGTCGTCACCAGACTAACACCAACAGCATCAACTGTGACCTTGTCAAAAATGTCAGTTCTTGGGCCCCATCCCAGATCACTGAATCAGAAACTCTAAGGGTGGGTTCGAGTCAGGCATAATTCAACACGGCCTCTAGGACATCCTGATATGAGCTAGAGTGAGGAACCACTGCCTTAGGAGTAATGACTACGTTGAATTTGGTTCTTACCAATCCCCATGAATATTTTTGAACTTATATGTGTTAGGATATCTCTACCCCATTCCTCTGGTTCCTTAAGGAGAGATTTTCCTTAAGCCCTCCTGGATCTTCGCCCTACCCTTGATTGGTGAGTGACAGTTACTGGCTTGGGGTTCTGGGCCAGATGGCTCAATCAAATAATATGTCCTCAGAGTAAGGGATTTAATTTCTTTCTCCTCCCCTTTCCACCTGAGAGGCAGGGGAAGTCTAGTTTGCTGCGCAAACTTTCCTACAGGCAAACTGCTCTAACGTCTATACTGGCAGTAGGGAGTTAGCAAGACCTTTTCAGTTCTCATATTAAGCCATAGCCTTCAACCTATGCATGGTCAGTAATGAAGGTGATATTTTGGTTTTCATCTACTGACTCATTTGATTTCTCAACTAGTTCACAAATTGGGCAGGAAAAGAAGGTGCTATTTAAATGTCAGATCATCCGCATACATTTCTGTAAACAATATGTACATATATTTCTATAAACAATATGTAGCAGTGTTTTGCATTTTTAAAACTTTATTAAATAGTATACTGTACATATCCTTCCATAACTTGCTTTTGTGCCCCAACGTTATATTTTTAAGATTTATCCACTGATGATACATGTAGTTTTTCATTTTCACTCTCGTGTGAAATTCCATCATACTATTGTACCACAATTGATCCATTCTCCAGTTAATAGGCATTTAAAATTTTCCCATTATTTTGATAATTCAAATAATATTGAACTCATTCCTGTACATATCCACTTGTATACATGTGGAAGAGTTTCCTTACAGTATATCCCAGAAACAGAACTGCTTCCTGAGAGAGAATGCACATCTTCAGTCTCACTTGGTATTGTCAAGTTGTTTTCCAAACTGACTGTATGCTCCACAAGCAGCATATAAGAGTTCACTTTGCTCCACATCATTGCCAACACTTGTTCTCGAAAGTTTAATTTTTTCCCAATCAAATGAGTGTGAAACACTCTTCGTTTACCTGATGTAGTGGAGACTGCTCCCCCAAACTTCTTCCCTTTGACTACAGTGATAGAAAATCCAATTTGTAGATGGGCAAAGGGCCACCCAGAATAAAGACTGACAACGTTCCCCAGGCTTCTTCAGAAAGTGAGGATACATGGTTTTATCAGAAGTAACATGTGCAATTTCTTACTTGTGCCCACTTGCTCCCCCTCCTCACTTGTGCCACTTTCTACTGACTAAAATACAGATCTGGTGGTAAACCATCCTGGACCACACAGACAAGGGCAACACCTGGGAATGGCAGAATAACAAGACAGAAAGTGCCTAATCTCTGCCAAAGACTGACATAACAACCTTGATAATTTCATGGAACACAGCCACCATAACAGCCTAGACTTTCACTTGTGAGAGAAATAAATTTCCTTTCTTTAATGGCACTATTACACTTGTGAGAGAAATAAATTTCCTTTCTTTAATGGCACTATTACTTTAGCTCTCTATCACAAGCAGTAAAAACTATGTTCTGTATCTGACTCCTAGTAAGGTTGAGCATCTTTTATGTTACTGACTGTTAGATTCCTCTTCCGTGAGTTACCTTTTGTTGTCTTTTACCCTTTTTTTGATTGGGCTTCCTTTGTCTTACTGCTTGGAGGCATTCTTTATAAACTCTAGATATTATTAATTCATTATTTATTACATATTTCAAATAACTTCTCCCTGTCTGAGGCTGCTTCATCATTTTATAACTTTTGATATGTAGATCTTTTTAATTTTAATGTGGTCAAATTCATCAGTCTCCATAATTTGAGCTGTTTGTCTCTTATTAAAGAAATCTTTACTACTTGAGGTCATGAATGTTTTCTCTTGATATTATCTTTTTGAAAAAATTTACTTATTGATTTTTTAGAGAGAGGAAGGAGGGGAGAGAGAGAGAAGCACTGATTTGTTGTCTCACTTATTCATGCATTGGTTGATTCTTTCGTGTGTCCTGACGGGGGATCAAACCTGCATTCTGGTGTGTTGGGATGATACTATAACCAGCTGAGCCACTCAGACAGGGCTCTGATACTAGCTTCTAAACACTCAAAATTTTGCTTATCAAATTCAGCTATTTTATTTTATTTTTGTTTGGTAAATGTGATCTAATTTCATTTTAATCTATATGGATATCCAATTATTTCAACAAAATGTATTGAATCCTTTCACCACTGGCTTAAAATTCTCTCTGTTACACCAAATTTCCATATATGTGGTTCCATTTTTGGGCTTTCTTCTCTGTTCCACTAGTCAATTTGTCTATCCCTGAGTCAACACCTCATTATAAGTTTTAATATCTAATAGGGCTAGTCATTCTCCTATTTTCTTTAAAATTATGTTTGGGCATTTTCAATCTTATGCTTTCCCATACAATCAGCTTGTGAAGCTTCATGACAAACTATAGTTTTGATCAAAATTGCATTAAATTTATAGATTTGAGAGAAATCAAGAACTTTATGATATTGAAGTTTTTCACTCATGAACATGATAAACAGGTGCTAATTTTCAGTAGTTTATACCAGCAAGTCTGTATCAATTGTTAAAATATTAAAATATTTCTCTACTTGTTAGTAAGCACCCATTGCCCTGAGCCTATGTTCTTTACTGCTTCCAATAAATTTTGGTAATCCATAAAGGTTATCTTTTTTAGTCATTCCTATGGACCTAATATTTTTATTGTTATGTAAGGGTATCTGTTTTTAAAATATATTTTCTAACTGTTGTTGGTTTATAAAATCATAATTTTTATATATTAAACTTATGTACATCAACTTTGCTGAACTATTTTTGTTTTAATAATTTTTCTGTTGATTCTATTTTTCTAGATATATAACCACATTATCTATGAAATATCATGGTTTTGTTTCTTCCTTTCCCAGTACTTACACTTTTTCAGGTTTTTTCCCCTTATCCTCTGTGCTGGCTAAGACTTCCAATTCTGTGGTGAACAGAAGCAGTTACAGCAGCCAAGTCTATCATTACCACATCCTCCCATATATAATGCGCACCCGCATTTTTGGCCCAGCTTTCAGGAAAAAATCTTTTGTTTTAATTTTTTAATTCGATGCTTTATTTATTTATATTTAGAAACAAAACCGATGATCATATTCCAGGGTATTATTTTACATATGGATATCATTATTGTTTTCTAGAGTTACACTTTTAATGCATAAGCACAAATAAAAGAATTAAAAACACTTGTATAGATATGGAATTAGTACTACCCATGTATAATGTGCATCCTTACTTTCCCCTTAAAAATTTGTGCAAAAAAGTGCACATTTTACACAGCAAAATACGGTAGTCTTTATTTTTAAAGGGAATGCTTTTAATGTGTTTCATCACACAGTAGGATATTCGCTATAGGTTTGTGGTACACAGAAGTTCCCTTCTGCATTGTTGTCATAATGGAACCACAAGATGATTAATAGAAAGAGACTAACAGACACAGAGATGATCAAGTTTAATGGCAAAGGAAAAGGAAACTTACACAGATGGTTTTATAAAGTGGGAGATATGTTTTTCTCTCAGAAAGAGGTAGGACTTCCCAGATCCCCCAGTTTCTTGTGGAAATACAGCTATGGACAATGCCTTAAAGGATTTCGCCCTTTTAGTGGAGGTTTTTTAAAAAAGCTCCATTTGTCCTCTAGTTCTTGACTCCTAGAATACCTTTTGAGTGTGCCTATCAGCTCTCCAGGAGCAAATAAGCAGCACAAAATACCTTCAATACCTCATTTTTTTTTCTTGGACAATTGAGTAAAACTAAGGTCAATTTTCCAGAAATATCCCTTCAGGAGATTCAAGTTTACCTGGCTTATCTGAGGTCTACTCATAAATCCTCTGTTTCTAGATTTCTAAGAGTTGTTACATGAGTGTGTGCTATACTTTATCAAATGCTTTTCTATATTTAGATGATCATATTTTCCACTCATTCATTAAATCTGTTTATGTGGTGAGTTAAATTAACCCTTTAATTTGTAATGTGGTGAATTAGATCAATGGTTATTTAATGCTAAATTTGGCTTAATTTAATACATGCTGAATTCAGTTTGAATTTATGGATCTATATTTATAATTTAATTTGACCAATAATTTTCCTGTTTTATACAATCTTTGTCTTGTTTTGGTATAAAAGGTACACCAGTCTTATAAAACTGAAGCCTATACTTTCTTTTTATAATGTCTGAAAGAGTTCTTTTAAGAATGGACTTTTCTGTGGTAGAACTTACCTGTTAAACCATCCAAGCCTACCTGTGTGGCTGTGTATTTGTATGTGTACATGTTTTTCTAGACAAATAGCTTTAAATTAATAAACCAATTCCTTTAATGGCTATGTCCATTCAGGTTTTCTAATTTTTCTTGAGTCAGTTTTGAGTGTTATATTTTTCTTTACAAAAGCTCATTTTATCAAAGTTCTCAAATTTGTTAACCCTAATTTTATACTTTAATGTCTGTTATGTTTGTAGTTATGCTTACTTTATACCTCCTAATATTGTTTATTGTGCCTTTTTTTTTTTTTACCAATATTGCCAAAAATTTATCTGTGTTAATAGTATTCAAAGAACCTGTTTTTGGCCTCTTTGATTTTTCTCTATATTTTTATTTTTAATTGTATTAACTTCTACTTTTTATCAAATTTAAATTATTTCTTTCTATTTTATTTTGTTTATATGTTGCTTTTCTATCTTCCTAAATTGGGCTCTTGGCTCACTAATTCCAGAACATAATCTATATGATATTGATCCTTTGTTATTGGTTAAGATTTGTAGTCCAGTATTTAATCAATCTGTGTAAATATTTGTATGTCCTTAAATATACTGAATATGTTCCAATTGTTGGGTACAGGACTCTAGAATTGTTCATCAGATCAAAGATCTGATTCAGTTATTCAAATTTTCTATATCCTTATTACCTTTTTTCTGTTTGATTAATTCAGTGAGACATAGATTAAAATATCCAATAGTAATTGTGGATTTTTATTTTTCCTTGTAGGTCTATCAGTTTTTGCTTTATTATTTGATGCTTTGTTATACATTTACACTTATTCATCTTTTTTGCAGGCTAGGTCCTTTTGCTAGTACAATTCCTAGTTCATTTTGGCTCCTTAGCTCCCAATTTTGAAAAGTCTTTGATGAGGCTAGAGTCCTGGGGAGCCTTAGTGTGATAAATAAGGATGGTTTTCACATCTGGATATAATGTAGTATACTTTATTTGTAATTGTTATATATTGTAGAACCCTGTTTTAAATAACGTACTTGCTCTTGATTACCCTACACAAAAAATGGTTGGAGGGAGTCAGTTGAACTTGGTTGAAAGTCTGATATTATCTTCACCCAGCTAGATTTAACTTATAACAATCTAGGCAAAAACTGTCCTCACTTTTATATAAAATTGTGAGTTCTGACCCTCACAAGCCTGCTTTCCCCCCTTCTCCATGCTAATTAACAGGATTCTAGAGCTTACTCTTGGGAATGCAGGTCCTCCTAATGAACAAATTGTCTGTAAAAGAACCTCAGCAAGATGAAAATAGTTTCCCTCCTTCCTGAGAGCTGCTTAAAACATACTGTTTTGCATCGCAAAGCTCACTCTGGTAAAGGGATAAACTGAGAATATTTTAAAACTATCATTCCTGTCTCCTGTCCAAATTTAGACTTACATGAAAATGTGCAGTTCTATTTTCTCTTATACTTGTCTTTACAATGTTATTTGTAAAAAACAAACAAAAAAAATGCAGAACGTGGAATTCAGACAGTGTTGCTATGTCCTATAAAATGTCAGTGTCTATAGACACAGACACAGACGTAGACGTAGAAGTAGACGTAGACGTAGACGTAGACATAGATATGGACATAGAGACATAGACACAGGTACAGCTGTAGGTACAGATATAGATATGTAAGTCTTGTTGTTTGTCAAAAAAGAAAGTTTGGATTTTCCTTTTCTCCCCTCATAATCTCATGACTCCCCTTGGATTCTATATTCAAAGAGTTTGAGAGATTTTGTTTTATTTAAAATAGCAAGTGCTATTTTTTCCATACGTTTACTCTCAACTTCGTGTGCCCTTATGCTTTGTGACTAAATCCAAATGCTATTTTCTGTTTTTTAACTGGCAAGTTTAATACATTAATATTTATTAAGCATACTGATATACTGAAATCGTTATTATCATCTAATTTGTGCTTTCTATTTACCCCACTTTGATTCCTTCTTCTCCTTTCTTGCTTTTTTTAATTGATAGTTTTTTTGTCCCCTTCTACTAGTATGAAAATAATATATTCTATTTCTATTATTTTATTTTGTCAGAAAAAATTATTAGTATATATATAGTATATATGAATGACTTCTAATCATCTATGTACCTATAAATCTATCTTTCATGTCAAATATAACCTTTCTTTTATATTTTTCACTTCTTTATCTTTCTAAGCTGCATTTTAGGTAACTTTCTGGAAAATCTATCTTCCAACTCATAATTCTGTTTAGTTTCTCTGATCTGCTATTTAACTCACCTATGGAATTTTAGATTTCAATAACTGTATTTTTCATTTCTAGAAGTTCTTTTGATCCTTTTTCAGATCTTTCTGGTTTGTCTTGATATAATCTTATTTTTTCTCATATTTTTTGTTCTCTCATGTATTTAATGATTTAAACATGCTTTATAGTCTCTGTTAGTTCTATTATTTGAAATTTGTAGGAGTCTGCTGCAATTAGATTCTGACTCATTAATGGTGTGCTCGTATCTTGGGTAATTTGGATTATGAACTAATCATCTTCAGGGAACTTTATTTCTGGGAACAGGGGGAGTCTGAGTTGAGATGTATCTTCCAAAAAGGCTTTTTGCTTGCTTGTTTGTTTCCGCCAGGCTTCCTACTGAATGTTACTAACCTAAGACTATTTGTTAAAATATATTTTTCCCCAAGAATTCCAATATTATGGAGGTAGCATAAATTCAATCTCCTAAACCTTTTTAAGGCAGGCTGTAGTTCCCAGTTCTCAAGGGATATTTTTTTTCTCCTATCTGGAGTCCAAACCCAAACAGACAAGCCTCCATGTCTTACTTTTCACTCTATACTTTCTCCCTTGATAATATCTTCTGAAATGAAATCTTGAGTTGTCCCTGTCAGTGATTCCAAGATTTTACATACCTCAGATTCTCTCCTGAGTTCCAGACCCTAGCAACCAACAACCTACTTGAACGGTTAAAGTATCACCTCAAATTCAACTAGTTTAAGATCAATAAAACTCATGACCTTCCCCTCAAAAGTAGTTCCCTTCTAGTGTTCTCTATTTCAGTGAATGGTGTGACTACTCACAGAGTTGTTCATTCCACAAATCAGGAGCCATTCTTGATATCTCTTTTCTCATTGCCTGACCCAACCTATCACTGACCCCTATCAATTTTACCTCTTAAATATCCCTTAAATCTACCCATTCTCCCCATCTTCACTGCTTTCAGACTAGTTTAAGCTGCCATCATCTTTACCCTGCTTTTTTCCCCACATTCATTCCTCCAGTATATTCTCCACAATGAGCGAATTTAATCAAATATGAATTGGATTGTTTCCCTTTGCTGCTAGACTTTCACTCACTGGCTTTACATTCATGGCTCTTAAGTCTTTCATATGATCTACTTAGCTTTGTGAGACCAAAGGTGCCTTCCTCTCAGACCTAGCCTCATGCTATTCTCTTCTTCCCACTCTCACTTTCTATACTCCAGCCATACTGGCCCTGATTGTGTTACTTAAAACCACAGCCCTCCATCTTCCCACACAGCTCTGGTACAAGCTGTTTCCTTTTTCTGGAATGCCAATCCCCCTACCCTGAACTTGGTCTAGTCAACACCTAACTCATCCTTTATTTCTTTGTTCAAACATCATTTCTTTAGTTTTCATCCCTTCTTTCAGTCTTTATGTTAGTTCATAACCGTATATTCATTACTATGAATGTTTGCTTGATGTCTGTTTCCCCCAGTGTTTTATGAGATCAGGGACCTTGTGTAGTTCAGCACCATACTCTGAATTCTGGCTTGGCCATAACACAAAGAGTGCTTAGTAAGTATTTCTTGAATGAATAAATGATCATTAAAAATATCACTAAAATATACATCTATTCAAATAATCTCAAAGGAGAGATGAAGGGAACAGAATTATGGACAAAACTAGTGACAACTATATTGGGATCCATTATATTATTCTACTTTTCCTTATGTTTGAAATTTTCTATAAAAAGATTATTCAACTCACTAAATCAAAATACTTAATTTGAGTTTGATAAGTGGTGAATTTAATATTAAAAGTAGAGTATTGGCTCTTCAGGAAATGTGTTGGGAACCACCCTGCCTAGTTGCAGAAACCGTAACCCCCCCCCCCCCCCCGTGGCTAAGGCTGAGTAAAGGACCTTGGGACCATAAGCCACTTAGGAAACAAAGCTTATCTTCTTTGCAGGGGTGCTGTCTCTGCCCCCTTTACTTCACTCTGCTTGGCCCCAGGCAGATGACTGGTTAGCCAATGATGGGTAAGATTCCTCAAGGGAGGGAAGACCTAAGACAGGCATGGTCATGAAGGGGCCCCCAGGGAAGGACTTGGAGGGGGTATAGAAAAAGGAGGTGATGGACCCTCGCCCCTCAGCTTTGACATAGCCTGAGTCTTCATTCTGTCTGTAAGAAGTCTCCTAATCTCTTGGCTGTCTTACTTCCCCTGCCTGACTTAAGCCTGAAATAATGCCGTAAGCCTCCAACAATGCTGGAGGTGGGTGCAGCCCTGCTGGAAAGGGCCAGTTCCCTAGGGTGATCAGGCCTAAGAAAGAATGCATAAAATCCTATGAAATCTACTTTGCTAATACCCTCAATTTAAATGATAAACGTCCAAGCAGGAAGTGAGTTTGTTCCCCAAAGTTTTATGGCCCTTTAACTATCTGTCCCTGACTCAGAATAAGCCCTCAGAGTCCTTTGAATGTTATCTACTGTTTAGTCATTTCTGCCTGACAATGATTGATGAGCTTTACCTGTACTCCTATGCAAATTAAACCCAATAAAGCCCATTGAGGAACAGGGTCCTGGCCCTTCTCCTTTGAGAGACTGGCCACCTTTCTTCCCCAAGCAGATCATGTCTTGGTAGACTTCGTCTCATCCGTGGTGGCTGGGGGGCCCTCTGGGCAGAGCCCCCCCGCCCCTGAAATAAATATTTTATTTAACTACAAAGAAATTATACTGACCTGAAGATATTTCGGTAATGGTTAATTGGGCCACTTAATGCTCCAGGCTGGGAAAATACATAAATATGAGCTTCAAGATCTTCTGTTGTTAATCGAAATCCTTTTCTTCCAATGACAGTGCTATGACTGGTAAACAGGTGTTTCAAAGCCTAATATAAGTGAAAGAGAATAATTAAAACTTGTTTGTTACCTAATGATACACTAAATCTTTGGCTTTTGAAAGAGAATGATGGTCCATGTGCGTTGACAACTCCTCATTCCTGCTCAATAGAGGTTGGAGACCTCGTTGTTTACAAACACATTTTATAGATTTCTGCTTTACTGGCTTTGCTTCTCATGTTCCCTTCTAATACCCCATGCACACTTCACCTTTATGAAAAGTGCCCTGTATTCTTGGTGCCCAATCACATTCTACAAGGCCAACCTCAATTACTATCCCAACCCCAAAGTCTTCCTCAACACTCATACTAACAGTGGTTTACCTGTTTACTGACAACCAGTTCTCCCTGCAAAGTTGTGTGAACTTTTATTGATCACCACCCAGAGTAACAAACACATTTTACATTCTGATCCAGGTCATACTTTTACATATATATTTCTGAAACAAAAGTTTTAAAGAAGTATTTCTTACCCTTATTATACTGTACACTGCTATTTTCAATTCAATTCTGTTCTACCTTATTTTTAAAAATTCAAACTGTGAGCTACTAAATTGATTTCATGACTCACTAATGGCTTCCCCACCCACAACTTGAAAAACACTGCTCTATACCAGCATTTCTCAAAGTATGGCTCTAAACCACCTGCATCAGAATTATTGAGATTCTTGTTCAAAATGCAGATTCTTTAACCCAAAACACACTTACAAAAATATGAAATGACATATGTATGAGGTGATTAACTGTAACATTGTAGAAAAAAAAAGACTGGAAACATCAAATGTCCATCAATGGGAGATTAGTTGAATAAACTATGGTTTACCCACACAGTGGTGTATTATGTGTTCTTAGTACTTCAAAAAAAGTTAAAGATAATCTATATACTGAAATGAAGTGACCTCCACAAAATATTAAGAGGAAAAAAAACAAGAGTGGGAAACAGTGTTTACAGGATATTACCTTTTGTGTAATAAGAGGGAGATAAATATATATATATATTTAATATATAAATAATATATTAGAATCAATATAACACAGTATATTATTGATTGTATACTAATAAATTAATAAACTAATATATTAACTATGTGTTGATAATATATAAAATACATATTAAAGATTTTATTTATTTTTAGAGAGGGGAAGAGAGGGAGAAAAAGAGGCAGAGAAACATCAATGTGTGGCTGCCTCTGGAGTCCCCCCTACTGGGGACCTGGCCCACAACCCAGGCGTTTGCCCTAGACTGGTCATCGAATCTACTGAGCCACACCAACCAGGGCATTTGCTTATATTTTAAAAAGAAAAAATAAAAAGGTAAAACAAAAACTAATTAAAATTTTTTTGTGGGACAGGGGAGAAATAGATAAGACAAAGGAAACAGATATGTAAGTGGACCTCTCTGAATGTATCTTGTTTTAGAGTTTTGACTTGAAACCATATCAATGTTTCATATAAAATCATAGAAGTTATGTAAAAACACTGTAGTCATAAATTTGTTTTGGAAATATGAGTAAGAACTCATGATTGTGTGTCCAAATTTGGTCCAATGGAAAGATGTAGAAGCAATGAAAACCCAGTAAAATAATAATCACCTGGACATCCAGAGTGTGGCCTCTAAATACCATTTTCTACTAAAAGGAGCCAAAGTTCCTTTGCTAAATGACTGGTTCCAGATGTGGGGCAGAAAATAAAAAATAAACCTAGGTCATTAAAGAAGCAAGCTATCATTGACAAAAGGGCTTTTGTCAAAAGGACACAAGAGCCAACCTGAAAGGGTTTCCACTGTCCTAATATGGGATGATTCGGGCACCAAAGAGAATAATGACTGTAATTGATGGGTACATATTAAATATTTAAAAAAAAACTTCATGAGCTCATAATGATATATAAAAACCCTTATTTCTAAAGTACCAACTCATTATGCTGGGAAGTTGTTTAATATAGAAGAAAAGAAGAAGCATTTATCCTAACATTCTTGTGTGAACTATATTTCAGAATAACCAAATAGTACATGGGCAAAATTCTTCATCATAGAAGAATTCCAGTTAATAAAAGCAGAAAGAATGACACAATTTGAAAATCTCCATTTTGCACTCTAATGAAATAATGGGCCTAACCAATGATAATGAAATTATGCTAAAATTATTTGATGAAAGGTTGTTGGGAAATTTTTGGACAGGCATGCTTACTTTGTTTTAGGGTTTTGTTTACCACCCAGGTCTTCCACTTCTGCTGCAGTCCAACTCTCTCCCCTGGCATTCATATTCCCTTATCTCCCCATGGAATGTTCTCTACAAAGAGGTATGCCTGGGGGAACAGGCAAACCTCAGTTGTTTGTTCAAAACAACTGAACAACAGCCAGGCACTCAAATATACAAACACAGATTGTAAAAATAAGTAAGCCTGTAGATGAGGCCTTAAAAGCATTTATTAAGTTTTAGTATTTGTCTATTTTTCTGTCTTAAGTATGAACTTTAATTTAAAATAATTCCTTTTTTGCATAGGAGGAAATGCCTAACACAGTACATAGCATATAATAGATGTACAATAAATAAGCTTAAAACAAAACAAAAAAAAAGTGGATCAGTTCTTTTCTTTTTTTAGTGCTTCAGTCTATCTTTATTTTTAACTTCCTAATTTTGTCATTCTCTTGGGGCACCAGTCTTTTTTTTTTAACTGAGATATAATTGACTTATAACATTAGTATTAGTTTCAGGAGTTTAGCATAATGATTTGGTATTGTATACATTGCAAAATGATCACCACAATAAGTACTAGTTAATATCCATCAACTATGTTTGACTTACCTTGAAATCATTTATTGAGAACATAAATTCTGGGAACCATGGTATTTGGAAGAAGTAATAATAGCTGGATTTGAACAGCTGAGCAGGGTGTCGTAAAATGTATTCTGAAATTAAATTGCCATGTTAGACCTTATCCAAGGAGTAGAAATTACTTATTATTGAAAGAACTTTTTTAAGGCAATTTCACCTTTGAGAAAATCCCATAAAAGAATCTATAAATAGGATTTCTGTGTATTTCTCTTTGGAACAATTTCTATGCTCTTATAGTTTATTATGGGTATTTCTGGTATTTAGAAAATTTATAGCACTTTAAGTAACAAGAAAGTTCCACTTGACTCAGAAGTCTTGACTCAGAAAGGAACAGGAAACCCAATCACACTGCTGTCCTTTAAGGTCTGATCAGTGACCTAACATGTTTCCTAGGGATACATAGGGAGATAATTTTCTGTTGTTCAAAAGGTTTTCCTTATTGGTTGATTTGAATACTTATCTATTTGACTTCAACAGAAAACAAAGTGTTTCCTATAAATTCACCTGTGTATCCAGATAATTCATTCATTCAATTAATATTTGAATATCTACTGTGTTTGAGGAGGTTTGGCTGTGAACAAGGCAAAAGATGTTCTCATTAACTTATAAAATAAATGAGTAATGAATACTTAAAAGATCATCTTGATAGCAATAATGCCATAAAAGAAACAAAACAAGGTAGTCTGATTAAGAGTGATGGTTGGGTGGTTGGAAGGGACAAGTATTTAGTAGAGGTTGTCAGAATAGGCTTCTCTGGGCTGAGCCGTGAATGGTAAGAAGGAATCAGCCATGCAAAGATCTAAGAAGAGCATCTTGGAACAGAAATTCCTGGGCCTGGCATACTCAAGAAGCAGAAAGAGGCTAATGTGGCTGGGGTGTAGTGAATGAGATGGGGAAGTGGCATGAAATGAGTCAGAAAGAAAAGCAGAAGCTTGGTCAGATAGGACCAAATGATAAGGATTTTAAGTGCCTTGGGAAGACACTCAAGTTTTAAACTGAAAAGTAATGAAATCATACATATCAAATGTGCATATTCTTAGGTAAATGGAGCACTGGCATCATTGGGCAAGATTTTTCAGCCTGCATTAAAAGATATGCAGGCTGAAATACATATTAAAGATAAGATATGGGCATATTACTTGAAGACCCCATGTTGACCTGACTAGAATTGAACCTATTATTGATAAAATAGTTTCATAAATATTCCAAGTATGCTTCTGCTGAAATGACCAATTACAGTTTGTCGAAAATAGCATTTACTCTGTGGTCCTGATCAACTGAGCAAGCATGTAGCATGACTTCTGCTGACTAATGGAACTGAGAAAAACGTGATGTCTCTCAGTGTGATATTTGAATCCTAAGCATCCATTCTATTGTCTCAACAGAGATAGGTCATATGGATATATATCTAACATTCAACTCTTATAATATTTAGGCAGTCATGGTCCCTTTCTCCCTCAATTGCTCAATTTTGAGGAAGAAACAGAAAAATATTGTTTCGAATTTTTTTTTCCTAGAGGCTGCTGTGGGTTGTAACAGTACCTGAACCCCAGAAAACTTGACAAGGCTAGTTAAAGAGGATGAAATTATAATTTATGCCAAAACCAAATAAAAATGTTCCTGCTCATTGTTCACAGGCTTTTAATTACTTTTAAGATTTTATGAATTCTCTTTATAGAAGAGGTTCTCAAAATATAGTCCATGTATACCTCTGGGGATCCTGAAGGCCTTTTTAAGGAATCTATATTGTCAAAACTATTTCATAAGAAAAAAAAGACATTGTTAGCTCTTCTCATTTGTTTGACATTTGCATTGGTGGCACAGAAGCAATGGTAGATAAAACCATTAGCTGCCTGGGCACAAATCAAGGCAGCGACACAAAACAGCACTGGTAGCCACCATATTCTTCACTGGCACACACTTGCACTAAACAAATATATACATCAAACTAAATGCCAGCTTCACTTAGTAATGTCCTTGATGAGACAGCAAAAATTATTTTTATTGTATTTCAGCCTTTGAGTGCACGTCTTTTTACATTGTGATGAAATAGAAAGTACACATAAAGCAGTCCTGTTGCATACCCAAAGACAATGGTCATCTTGAGGAAAAGCACTTCTGCAATTATTTTGAGTTGATAAGTTGAATTACCTGCATTTTTTAAATGGAAAAGTCCTTTTAGTTGAAAGGATGACTAACAAACTATCACCAGTCAGACCTGGATATCTGGCAGATAGACTCTTGAATATGAACAAAGTGAGGGAAGTAGAACTTCCAGTCAAGATGGAAGTGTAGGTAGATATGCTTCATTTCCTCACACAACCAAAAAAAGGATAACAACCAATTTAAAAACAAAAAACAACCAGAACTTCCAGAAAATCAAATATATGGAAATCCAACAATCAAAGTGTTGAAGAAGAAACATTCATCTAGACTGGTAGGAGGAGTGGAGATGGGCAGTCAGGGTGCAGAGGACGTGTAACAAGGCATCAAGGTGGCAGACGGTGGACCGGGTGGGTGAGGAGGCAGCTGGTGGATTGAGTGGTCCCACATTCTCATGTGGATAAAACAGGAGAAGCAACGGGGGACAGACCATGCAACCCAGGGATTCAGCTCTGAGAAATAAAGCCTCAAAACCTCTGGCTGTAAAATCCTATAGGGGTTGTGGTGGTAGGAGAAAGTGCCAGTTTTATAGGACAGTCCTTTGCAGGGGGTTCTTGGGGTTTTAGAATGTACACAAGCCCACCCACCCAGGGAATCAGCATCAGGGCAGCACCTGGAAGGGTGCAAATCACTTATGGGAAGTGTGAGAAGTGACTGAAAGCTGAGCGAGAGCCGAGCAAGCAGCATTGTTCCCTCTCTGACCCCTCTCCCACATACTGCACCAAAATGCTGCAAAGTAGGTGGCCCTGCCCTGGTGAGTACCAAAGGATCTACCCCCTACAGTGTAACAGGTGCTCTGAGACAAAGAAATATGGCCCAAATGAAAGAACAGATCAAAACTCCAGAAAGAGAACCAAGCAACAAGTAGATAGCCAACCTGTCAGATGCAGAGTTCAAAACACTGGTAATCAGGATGCTCACAGAATTGATCAAGTACAGCTGCAAAAGGAAGAAGTAAAGGCTATACAAAGTGAAATAAAGCAAAATATATGGGAACCAAGAGTGTAGGGAAGGACGGGGACTCAAATCAATGATTTGGACCAGAAGGAAGAAATAAACATTTCAACTGGAACAGAATGAAGGAACAAGATTAAAAAAAAAAAAATGAGGAGAGGCTTAGGACCCTGAGAGACAACTTTAAATGTTCCAACATTGGAATCACAGGGGTGCCAGAAGGAGAAGAGGAAGAACAAGAAATTGAAAACTTATTTGGAAAAATAATGAAAGAAAACGTCTCCAATTTGGCAAAGGAAATAGACATACACATCCAGAAAGCTCAGAGTCCCAAACAAGATGGACCCAAAGAGGAACACACCAAGACACATCATAATTAAATTGTCAAAGACTAAAGACAAGGAGAGAATCTTAAAAGCATCAAGAGAAAAGGAGAGTTACCTACAAAGGTGTTCCCATTAAACTACAAGCTGATTTCTCAAAAGAAACCTTGCAGGCAAGAAGGGGCTGGAAGGAAGTATTCAAAGTCATGAAAGGCAAGCCCTACATCCAAGATTACTCTATCCAGCAAAGCTATCATTTAGCATGGGAGGGCAGATAAAGTGCTTCCCAGATAAGGTCAAATTAAAGGACTTCATCATCACCAAGCCCTTTTTATATGAAATGTTAAAGGAACTTATCTAAGAAAAAGATCAAAACTATGAACAGTAAAATTACAACAAACTCACAACTATCAACAACTGAACCTAAAAAAAACAAACCAAAAACCAAAATCAAACTAAGCAAACAACTAGAACAGGAACAGTATCACAGAAATGGAGGTCATATGGAGGGTTATCAGTTTGGAGGTGGGAGGGGGAGAATAGGGGAAAAGGTACAGGGAATAAGAAGCATAATGGGTAGGTACAAAATAGACAGGGGAAGGTTAAGAACAGTACAGGAAATGGAGACACCAAAGAACTTACATGTGTGACCTATGGCCATGAACTAAGCAGGGAGAATGCTGGAGGAAACGGGGGTACCGGGTGGATGGGAATAAAGGAGAGTAAAATAATGGCACAACTATAATAGCATAATCACTGAAATATACTTAAAAAATGACAATGAACAAAGCGAGGCTTTCACTTGAGGGAAAACAATCGACAGTATTTGTTGCCAATGATTAAATCAAGCTTTCAACTGATAATTAGATTTTGGAAACTTGTATCTGCTACTGTAAGCTTGATGGCTTTGGAAAACAACAGCTTTTTAAAAAAAATTGGGATGAGATTAATAAATGTGATTCTTTGATATCATATAATGAAATGTGTCAAATTATGGAGGGTCTGCGTAACTCAACCAATATCTTCCAATGCATGCTGATGAAAAGTCATACATGGGTAGAAAAATCCATTCAAAGTGCTAGAAAGACCATTGGATTTTAACAAAACAGAGTGCAAAAAGTTCATTAATATGATATCAGGTTTCACATCGTTACTAACCTTTAAGAAACCACCAATTTGAGTTTGATGTAGTATTTAAGAAGAAAATGCACAGTTATCTGAAAAGGCTATGAAAAGACTCCTCCCTGTTCCAATTACAAATCTTTGTGAAACAGATTTCTTCATATACTTCAATTTAAATAACATATTGCAACAGACTGAATGCAGAAAGAAGTAGATATGAAAATTCAGCAGACTTCTATTAAGTCAAAAATTAAAGAGGTTTGCAAATATGTAAGACAATGACACTATTTTCACTAAAATTTTGTTTTGAAAGATGTATCTAGTTTTCATTAAAATGTTGTGTTAACATGTACTGGAGTAATTATTTTTTGGTAAATTAATACATTTTTTTAAATTTCATTTTAAATTTCCAATACAGTGAATATTTATAGATATAACTTATAGAAACAAAAGTTCAATGGGTCTATAATAATTTTTAATACATAAAGGAGTTCTGAGAGTAAAAATTTGAAATCTACTACTTTAAAAAATGCTGTCATTTTTTGATAGCCAAAGCTGTCAGTCCAGAGAAAAATTTGTTTCTAGGCTGTCAAAATCCATTGCCATCCAAGTAACGTTACTGCATTTTCCCCATTTATCCCTCCCCAAGTTAGCAGTAAAATGTTTTCTAAAAATAAATAAAATTATGTAAGCAAATATGAGGTGACCATTTCTTAGACTCTTTAAATATTAAGTGTTTAAAGTACACTTTCATGTGTTGATATCATATTTTAGTCATTTAATTTTAAAAATATTATGTTAATCAAATTTTACTGTTTTTAATCCAAAGTGTCAGGGACAATAGTGACTTGTTATGCTGGCAAAGATGCTTTAATGAAAATTTAAACTCACCTGTAAATACATTTGGATGAGGGAAGTTAATAACAATAAGCTTCATCACCATTTCCGGATAACAGATGGCAATCAGCCAAGCAATCATGCCGCCCCAGTCATGGCCAATAAGAACACATTTGCTATAGCCTGTAATCAAGAAATGAATGCTGACATTGAAAATAAACAGTTGGGTGCATCGTTGACTCACATAAAATAGTTACACTTCTGAAGCTAATCTTTCCACTCTTCTACCTTAATTATGCAGTTTGTGCAGATACTGAATTTGGTATTGCTAAAACTTGTATATCCAAATCACCTAGGTAGCTTTTTGGAAAATTCAGATGCCCAGGCTCTACTCTACACCTGCAAATTCAGAATGTGTCCCAGGAATGAATATATACTCACACATACACACACATCTGAAATAGTTTGGAAAGCATGATCAAGATCATGCATAATTAGGTCATAAGCAAGAGTTATTTGAGTTACTCTTGAATGCTAGAAAATTTTTAGTTACAGTAAAATCGTAAATGTCTTATCTATGTCCAACTGGTAAATATTTACTTCAAAAACCAACTATTTTCTCCCTAACGTCACAAATTCAATGTTACAATTCAACACAGTGAAATACCAGTAATTTTTTTAATCCTCATCCAAGGATATTTTTTTCACTGCTTTTAGAGAGAGGAAAGAGAGAGAGAGAGAGCAAGAGAGAGAAACATCAATGTGAGAGAAAACATCTACTATTTTTTTTTTTCCTATAGGTGCCCTGACTGGGGGTTGAACCCAAAACCTAGGTATGTGGCCTGAATGAGGATCAAACCTGTACCTTTTTGGTTTATGGCATGACACTCCAAGCAATCGAGCCACACTGGCCAGGAATAAAACATCACTAATTTGGAACTGTAAAGTCTAACTGACTTAGTGGAAAGTCTTAATTACAGTGCCAATTATAAACAAGTTTCATTTCATGTAATCAGTATGGTCATTTAAGTTAGGTCAAAATATTGATTAGTAGTGATTACTACAGGATTCCCTTTGTATGAATAGATAAGATTAATTTGTAATTTATTTGTACAGTACTTAAAATTAATTTTTTCAAGTAAGTATTTTTCACCATCATCCCACCACTACATACACACACAGAAACATCTAGTTTATTATATATTAATTTGCCTAGAAAACTGCATGGTGATAAATTTAGGCCAGGTCTGGCTGAATTACCACAAAATATGAATGAAAAATGGCTGTTGGAAATTAGTGTCACTGAGTCTATATTATTATAATCAGACTAAATGACAACACTGCACTGATACCCCCAGACTCACCCATTTTTTTTCTCCTCTAAGAATATTGACCTGATGTATGCTTTCATTAGGTTGTTACAGAAAAGGACTTTAATTTTATTTCATGGATTTCTCACTGGCTCCATTACATACCAGTGGTACAGGTGAGTTTTAGTCAGAAGGGATGTAGTGATTTAGACTGTTGTTAAAAAAACATTTACTCTCCCCCTCTCCCCATTGCCATAGAAGGAGTGTACTTTGCTGCCCCTTCGACATTGAAGGCGACCATGTGATTTGCTTTGCTCTTGCAGTGGGTATATGACTACATTGTGGGCTCAGCCATATGACTTGCTTTGGCCAGTGGGCTGCTAGTAGAGACCTAAAACATGTGTGTGCAGCTGAGCTCACTCTCTTGCCATTTCTGCCGCTGCCAGGGAAAGAGCTTCCCTCAGGTAGCTACTCCCCTATAGCTTGGATTCTAACCCAGCTCACAGTGGGAAGCCAGTCCCAGCTGGAACTACAGGTCAGCCTTTGGAAAAAACCCAGAGGTGTGCAGCCTACAGTTGATGTATAGATTCATGAGCATAAGAATAAATGCATATGGCTGTATGCCATTGAGTAGGAGGTAGTTTGTTATCTAATATTACTGTGCCACTAACTAATCAATACAAGAAAGATAATGCAAATGCTATTGCACCTTGTAACATTTTAAAATAAATATTTAGGTGTGTGTTCTGGAGACACATTTTCTGACTATAAGACTCAAATTTCCAATAATTAGTTCTGAAATTAATAAATAGTAACATTCAGTCTATTTGTAAAAACAAATTTTCAAAGTCATTCTTGGCTGGTGGACTGAACAATTATTCTGGATGTATTATTTTAAATGTCCTGTATTTATTAGTATTTTGGTCTATATTCCAGAAACCATGGTGATGGGATCCAGATAATAACACAGGTGAAAAATGCATCCTCTCAAAAAATGAGGTTATCAGTTCACGATGTCTTGAATGTTAGTCCTTTAAAAATAATTAGTATTGTTTTTTAATGTAACCTACCTAAAGAGTCTAAAATATCCCTTATATCTGTAATTAGACAGTCCAATTTATAATTCTCTCGATGAATGGGAGCATCTGTTTCTCCATAGCCTCTCAAATCCAGTGCCACAACTCGGTATTCACTTTTAAATTCCCTTAGCTGGTGACGCCAAGAATACCTGCAGGACATAGAGAACATTAAAAATACCACAGTAACCAATACAAATAGTAATATCACAGATATTCTAAGTGGAAAACTGTAAGAAACTCCTTGTTTTGAGGAAGGTTGTAGAGCTGAGCATGAGCAGAAAAGGACTGTTTGAGAAGAGAGCACTGACATTCCTTATTAAAATTATTTTTTATTTTTTACCAGCTCTAGTAGGGTGTAACAAAGGGCCAGTATCTACAAAAACTACAAAATATCAGATACTAAAATCAATATATATTTTATGTACTTAATGAATCAATTTTCTAAGCTTTTCTGAAATAATTTGTGCAGCTATCAGGGAATCTGTATCTACAAATGCTTCTGCATTGCAGAACCATTTGATTCTCTGAAAACATTTTATGAGATGAAAACTTATTTCCCTGAAAAAGTAGATTTGACTCATCTTACTCCACTGTCAAACAGAGCTCAGTGTTTTTTTAGTAATAACATTTTGCTTATGAATGAAAAAAATCTGTAGATTACAGAAAGAGTATGACTTAAACAATCCAATAAAACAAATGGTTAAGACAAACCCCTTCTTGCTAAAACAAAATTCTCCTGTGGGGAAGATCCTACACCATGAATACAAGCAAGCATGATAGTAAAAACATGAAACAACCAAAATGGCACTGGTGCTGACCAATTAAAATGTCCATGTTACAATTCATCTCCACTCTGAGCTGACTTCTCTGGACAGGCTTTCCCCAGCTCCTCGCTTCATATATTACTCAGTTTTCGGTGACTCTTACAAACTGTAAGGGCATGCAGAGCACATGGTGCGGCAGCTATTCTGTAGTAGTCCATCAACTATTGGTTTATTGGTTTATAAAATAGAAGATAAGAAGGCACAACTGTAACCCCTATAATGAGGATAATGCAAAGTCAGCAAGAAACACCCAGGAGGCAAAATACAGACAATGAAAGGATTGAAAGAGGTTGAAAAGGCCAAACTGCATTCCAGATTCCCCCAAATGCAAGGCACTTTTGTGACTCTAAAAGAGTGGCTTAAACTGCCTTCAAGCTACATAGAAAGTGAATTTATAAAAGGAACAGAAATGGGAGGTTATGCTTTCTGGAAAACAAAACAACAAAACAAAAGAAAACATTCTCTACAGTCTCAGGAGGGAAAAAAATCCAAGTCCCAAGGAGACCAACTCTGAAGGGCACTTTTCTTCCTTGAATCTCAGTCAGGAGGTAGAAAGTAACGAGGAGTAAGATGCAGTTTTAGCAACCAAGGAGCATACACTCTGATCCTTGGCTGGTAAAAGAGGACACAAAAGAAGGTTGCTTCAGAGGAAGCCATCTGCCAGCAGGAATCATTCAGGGTGAGAACCAAGGAAGGCACACAAGAATTTTTCTGTATCTAAGAGGAAAAAGAAAAAAGCACCTGCAGTAAACTTCACTTAGTTTTTGGAGGAAAAAATGGCCATATAGCTATAGCTAAGTCCTGGAGGCCTCTGTTGGGCCAGGCTTTCCCTTTGTGCTTGATCATGGAATGGCATATTTAATTTAGATATAGAGATCCATGAGATTTTCTTCTTCAAATGAGCAAAGTGATTTCAGATAACAAACAGAAAAAAAGACATAGCTATTTCAAACTGATTTATTATGTTTTGGAACTCAAAATACATTGGGAACCACCCTGCCTGGTTTCAGAAGCTGTAACCCCCCGATGGCTACAGCTGAGTAAGAGACCTTGGGACCATAAGCCACTAAGGAGACAAAGCTTATCTACTTGGTAGGGGTGCCGCCTCTGCCCCCTTTTACTTCACCCAACTTGGCCCTGGGGAGATGACTGGTTAGCCAATGATGGGTAAGATTCCTCAAGGGAGGGAAGACCTAAGATAGGCATGGTCATAAAGGGGCCCTCAGGGAAGGATGTGGGGGCACTATAGAAAAAGGGGGTTATGGACCCTTACCCCTCGACTTTGACATAGCTTGAGTCCTCATTCTGTCTGTAAGAAGTCTCCTAATCTCTTGGCTGCTTTACTTCCCCTGCCTGACTTAAGCCTGAAACAATGGAGGATGGTGCAGTCCTGGGCAGGAATGGGCGATTTCCTGGGGAGATCAGGCCTAAAAAAGAATGCATAAAATCCTGTGAAACCTGCTTTGCTGACAATGTCCTCATTTTTCTGATAAGAGCCCAAGCATGAAATGAGTTTGTTTTCCAAAGTTTTATGGCCCTTTAGCTAACTGGCCCTGACTCAGAATAAGCCCTCAGAGTTCTTTGAATGTTATCTATTGTTTGATCCTTACTGCCTGACAATGATGCATGAAGACCTTCCTTGAGGGAATGCTCCCAGAAAAGCAATAAAAGCCTGTCCAGGCAGGGGTCAGGGCACTCTCTCTCTCAGAGAATGGCCATGTCGCCCCTTTTCTCCACAGGACTTCGGTAGTCTATGTGAATTTGTTTATCTCATCTGTAACACCGCAGACATTGCTGGTTGGTGTCCACATAAAAAAATATGCATTAAAAATTCACATGCGCATCTGTTCATAAATACGCTGTGTAAAATAATCTGACATAAACCAAATGGGCAATTATTGTCTGAAAAGATTTTCGGAGTCCAACAGCCAAGTGAACACAGTGATCTGAGACTATAAACCAACAGTGAGGGGGAACTGTAGTGCAAAATGACACAGAGCAAAAATATCAATGAAACAAATCAACCACTTCACATCAACAGACATTATTAGGAAGAGTGTCAGATACAGCTTTGGAATTAAGAATGGACCCAGCATATTTGATATATTACTAGGATATCTATGATTTATGAAAATCTGCAAAATCATTGCCAATTAAAATGGATATGAATATGTTAATAAAAAGTGTCTTTCTTAGCTAGGCCATAGCAATATTGCTAATCTTATCTCTGGGTTGTAACAGACAAATAAAGCACTTTGTTTCCTTAAAGATACTGATCTGTCAATGCATATGATATTATTTTCTCATTAGCCTTACTTAAAATTTTGAATTGATTTTTTTATGTCTTTGCCATTGAAGCCCAGCTCTTCCCTGTATATAATCCATCATGCCCAATCAACAAAGTCCTGGAGATTTAACCTCTTAAATATTTATTTAATCACTTTTTCTGTCCATCTCTGCATCATTGTCTTAATTTAGGACTCCATTAATGCAGCAACCTATTGATTGGTCTGTGTTGGTTCCCTTCAGTTCCGCCTGCTATGAAACCAAAGTGATGTCACAAAACCACAAACTCTCACATGTAATTTCCTGCTTAAAATATTTTCTAAACACCTTATTACTCATAATGTGAACCCAACCTCCTTCTGGCAGACAAAACCTTCAAGATTTCACTATTACCCAATCTTCCAGCCTGATTACTTCACATTCTCAGTTATTCACTATGCGTATAATAAAAAGAGTTGCATCTGTACCATTCTCACAGTGTGCCTGACACAATGTTAAGTGCTTCACATATAGTACTGTTGATCTTCAAAACAATACTATGAAGCAGGTATTATTATCATCCCCACTTTAGAGCTGAAGAAACAGAAGCATAGAGAGGTTAATTGATGTACAAAAGGTCACAGAATTCGCAAATAGCAGAGAGCAAGGTTCAAATCCTGCTGCTTCTGGGGCACTAAGCTGCTTGTAGTAAATGAACACAGCACTGGTTTATTGCTTTTATAGCTTTGTTCATATGATCTCCTTTGTCTGAAACATTATCCCTCCCCATCATATCCCTACTCCCCCAAATCCTAACCTTCACACTCACTGAACTCCTCTTCACATTGGGCATCTCTCCTTCTAGGAGACTCCCAGGCTCCTTTCACAGGCAGGCTGCTCCCCTCTGTCCTCTCCCACTTGTACATACAGTCTTCAGTATACTGGGCATGTGCTTTATAATGATTTGTTAGTGTCTGGTGATTCTACTCACTTGTGAGCTCCCCAAGTTGTCTGGGGGAATATGTAGATCATGTACATGCGCAACAGAGATTTGTTGAAAAAGTCAAAGAACAAATAAGGGGAAGCACTGAATCATGGTAGTACTTAAAAACAAAGACAACAAAAGTCCCCAAATTCCTGTTGGGGAATTTATACTCAATTTCTATAAAAAAGTGCATTTATTTTTCAATTACAGTTTCATTTCAATATTATTTTATATTGACTTTAGGTGAACAGTATAGTGGTTATACTATCATATACTTTATGAGGAATCCCTGCAATATTTCCAGTACCTACCTGGCACTATATATAGTTATTGCAATATTATTGACTATATTCCCTATGCTGTACTTTATATCCCCTGACTGTTTAATAACTACCAATCTGTACTTTTTAAGTTATTTATTGTTATTCTATTACAATTGCTCCAATTCCCCCTCCAATCTGTACTTCTTAATCTCTGCACGTTTTACCTAGTGCCTACCCCCATAAGAATGTGCATTGTTTTAATATTTTAAATATCTGTGCCTTCATTCAGAATTCATTTAATTAGAGATTTCAAGGAAGAAGTTTGATTGAAAATAATGTGTACAATCTCACAATATTTTACATTTAAAATTGTATTGGGTATTATGTAAACATAATACCCACATATTTCATTACCATAGTAATAATTTAAATTGCCTTACAAATAACTTTAACGTTGTCATTATCAATGAGTGGAGTCAAACAATACCTTAAGAAATGGGACAACTGTTATCTTAATAAACTGCAAAAGAACAATTTTTAAATATAATCTTCCTGGAGTTCATAAATAAAGTATATTTGATTTATACTTTAAACTGAAAAGGAGATCATACCTCTCCTAGACTGATGGGCATGTCATTCATATCATTAAAACAAAAACAACCCCTTTGATACAAGAATGAGACATATTACAAAATCAGTAACTGCTGAAAATATTATAAATACACAAAACAAGCTATTTTCATCCATTTTTTAGGTTGATTTTTAGCAATAACAGAGAACCCTAAAAAGCAACCTCAGAGATCCAAGATGGTGGAAGAGTAAGTGGAAGCTACACTCACCTCCTCCCAGGACCAACCTGGAATTACAACTAAATTGTAGAGTTAACCTGAATAACCTACTAAACACTAGTTTGAGAGAAGTCTTATAACCAAGGACAGACAGAAGAAGACACATCACAAAACAACACTGGTAGGGAGTGTGGAGGAGGCACAAGAGGTCTGGCTGGGCTCCCACAGGTGTCACCTGAAGTGCTAGAGGGATATTTCAGAGGTTCCCTCCTGAGAAGTGTGGGGTCTAAATCCCAAGTGAGGCTCCTAGCCTACATCACCACAGCTGGAAAGGAGCCTAGAAACATCTAGCTGTGAAAAGCAGCAGGGTTTCTACTTGCCAGGGAGAGATAGCTGGAGACACAGAGAGCCTCTTAAAGGGCCAACACACAAAATTTCATTTGCAGCCACTTACCCTGGGCTCTGGCAGAGGGAGGGCAGAGTGGATTAGAGATGTTTGTGGTGAGTCTGGGGTTGGTGGCTCTAGGAAGAGACCTGCCATCTTCCTCAGGTAGAGTATTCCCGAGGGGAAGCAATATCTCCACCAGCAGGAATTGCTCTGCCCCACCCTGTGGAGCTTAAGCAGGGATCCTGATTACAGCTTAAGGCTATTTCATTGATTAGTTTAACAACTAAGGTATAAAATACAACGAAGCAGCCAAAAAGGCAAGACAAAAAAATAATCCCAAATGAAAGGACAAGAGAATACTCCAAAAGAACTAGATGAAAGGGAGGCAAGCAATTTATCAGATAGAGATTTTAGAGTAATGATCATAAAGATACTCAACAACATGAAAAAAGACATAGAAACCATAAAAAAGGACCAGTCAGAAATACAGAATACTCTATCTGAAGTAAATAATACACTGGAAGGAATAAACACTAGGTCAGAGGAAGCAGAGGACTGAATCAGTGATTTGGAAGACAAGGTAGAAAGAAACACGCAGGCAGAGCAGCAAAACAAAAAAAGAATTTTAAAAAATGAGAGCTTAAGGAACATTTTGAGCAACACAAAGTATAATAGTATCATGGGATTCCCATCATGCATCATGGGAATACAAGAAGGAGAAGAGAGCAAGCAAGGGATTGAGAACCTATTTGATGAAATAATGACCAAAACTTCCCTAATCTGGTGAAGGAAAAAGACACACAAATCCAGGAAGCTCAAAGAGTCCCAAACAAATTGGACCCAAAGAGGCCATCACTGGGACACATCATAATTAAAATGATAAGGCTTAAAGACAAGGAGAGAATCCTAAAAGCCACAAGAGAAAAGCAGGTAGTTACATACAAGGGTGCATCAATCAGACTGTCAGCTGATTATTACTCAACAGAAACTTTTAGGCCAAAAGGGAATGGCATGAAATATCCAAGGTGATGAAAAGCAAGGACCTACAACCAAGGCTACTTTACACAGCAAAGATATCATTTAAAATTGAAGGAGAAATAAGGAGCTACCCAGACAAGAAAAAACTAAAGAAGTTTGTTAACACGAAACAAGTACTGCAACAAATGGTAAAGAGCTTGCTTTAAAAAGAAGAAGAAAAAAAAGAAACAAACAGGAAAGAAAGAGGAAAATAGTCTAAAAATAAAATGGCCCTAAATATGCATCTATCAATAATCACTTTAAAGGTAAGTGGCTTAAATGCTCCAACCAAAAGACACAGGGGAGCTGAATGGATAAGAAAACAAAAACCATATCTATGGTGCCTCCAAGAGACACATTTCCAAGAGAACAATCCAACAAGAAGATATAACCCTAGTAAACATTTATGCATCCAACATAGGAGCACCTAAATATGTGAAGCAAATCTTGATAGATGCAAAGGGTAACATGACAATAGTTGGGGATTTTAACACACAGTTGACTTCAATGAATAAAACTTCCAGGCAGAAATAAGATAGTGGCCTTAAATGACACACTAGATCAAATGGATTTAAATGATATCTTCAGAGCATTTCACCTGAAAGGAGCAGAATATACATACTTTTCAAGTGTTAGGACACAAAACAACTCTCAATAAATTTAAGAAGATTGAATCATATCAAACATCTTCTCTGACCATAATACTATGAAACTAGAAATCAGTCACAAGATGAATACTGACAAACACACAAAGACATGGAAGCTTAATAACATGTTATTAAATAATGACTGGGTCAACAATGAGATCAAGGAAGAAATCAAGAGGTACCTAGAAACTCATGAAAATGAGGACAATGTAATGCAAAATCTGTGGGACACTGGGAAAGTAATCCTATGAAGGAAATTCATAACATTACAGGGCTATCTCAGAAAAACAAGAAAATCTCAAATAAATAGTCTAACTTTACATTTAAACGAACTTGAAAAAGAACAACAAAGTGCCAAGTGAGTAGAAGAAAGTAATAATAGAGATCAGAGCAGAAATAAACAGAATAGAGTCTAAAAAATGATTAAAGAAGATCAATGAATCCAAGAGCTGGTTCTTTGAAAAGGTAAACAAGATTGACAAACCTTTAACCAGACTCATCAAGGGAAAAAGAGAAAGGACCCAAATAAATAAAATCAGAAATGAAAGAGGAGAAATAACAACTGACGCAAAAGAAATACAAAGGATTATAATAAAATATTATAAACAACTATATGCCAACAAACTGTACAACCTGGACAAGTTTCTAGAAACATACAATTTTCCAAAACTAAATCAGGAAAAATCTGAGAATCTGAACAGACAGATTATACCTAGTAAAATTGAAGCAGTAATAAAAAATTTCCCAACAAAGAAAAGCCCTGGACCAGATGGCTTCACAGGGCAATTTTACCAAACATTCCAAGAACTAACACCTCTACTTCTCAAATTATTTCATAAAATTCAAGAGGAGGGAAGGCTCCCAAACTCATTTTGTAAGGCCATCATTATTCTAATTCCAAAGCCAGACACAGACACTACAAAGAAAGAAAATTACCAGCCAATATCCTTGATAAACTTAGATGCTAAAATCCTCAACAAAATATTAGCAAACTGAATGCAGCATGCATCCAAAGGATCATACACCAGGATCAAGTGTTATTTATTCTGGGAATGCAAGGTTGGCCCAACATTTGCAAATCAATAAATGTGATTCACCACATAAACAAAAGGAAGGATATAAACTACATGATCATATCAATAGATGCACAAAAAGCTTTTCATAAAATTTAGCACCCATTTATGATAAAACCTCTCAAAAAAGTGGGATTAAAGGGAACATACCTAAATATAACAAAGGCCATATAGGACAAACTTACTGCCAACATCATACACAATGGACAAAAGCTACAAGCATTTCCCTGAAGTTCAGGAACAAGACAAGGAACACATTGTAGTACTGGAAGTCCTAGCCACAGCAATCAGATAAGAAGAAAAAATAAAAGGCATCCAAATTAGAAAGGAAGAAGTAAAACTGTCATTATTTGCTGATGTCGTGATACTATACATAGAGAACCCCAAAGATTCCAACCAAGAAACTACTAGAACTGATAAATGAATGCAGCAAAGTACCAGTGTACAAAATTAATATGCAGAAATGAGTTGCATTTTTATATGCCAATAAGAAAGTAACAGAAAGGGAAATTAAGAAAACAATCCTGACTTCCGGCCAAGATGGAGGCATAGGTGGACACACTATACCTCCTCGTACAACCAAAATTAAGGACAACAAAGATTTAGAAACAAGAAAACAATTGGAACTGATAAAAAATTGAACTGTACGGAAGTCCAACAACCATTCATCCAGACCGGTAAGAGGGGCAGAGTCATGGCAGGAAAAAGTGGAGGGTAGCGGACCCAGGTGCGCAGGCAGTGGCTGGCAGACCCCAGGCGCACAGGCTGAGGCTAGCAGACCCCGGACACAGGGTGGCAACGGGCAGACCCAGTGAGGTTGTGCAAGGCGACTGGCTGACCAGGAGGTCCCACATTTGCACCCAGATAATCCAGGTGAAAATGGGGAGCGAGACAGACCTCGCAACCCAGGGCCCCGGGGCCCCAGCGCCAGGAAATAAAACCTAAAAACACCAATTGGAAACACTTGTGGGGGTTGAAGTGCTAGGAGAGACTGCCAGCCTCACAGGAGAGTTTGCTGGAGAGACCTACAGGGTCCTAGAATGTACACAAGCTCACCCACATGAAAATCAGCACCAGAAGGGCCCAATTTGCTTGTGGGGGAGCGGCGGAAGGGACTGGACTCCGAGAGAGAGCCAAGCAAGAATCATTGTTCCCTCTCAGACCCCACCCCCACATACATCGTCATAACCCAGCAACTGGGCTGCCCCACACTGGGGAACACCTAAGACTCCGCCCCTCGCTGCATAACAGACAGACCAGACAAAAACAAAACAAACAAACAACAACAAAAAAACAAAATGACTCAAACCGGAGAACAGATCAAAGCCCCAGAGCCAATTTATCTAAGTGACCAAGTGATAGCCAACCTACCAGATGCACAGTTCAAAGCCCTGGTGATCAGGATGCTCACACAATTGGTTGATTTTGCTCACAAATTAGATGAACAAATGAACGCTACAATAAGTGAAATGAAGGGAAACGCACAGGGAACCAATAGTGATGGGAGGAAAACTGGGACTCAAATCAATAGAGTGGACCAGGAGGAAGAAACAAACCAACAGAAAAGAATGAAGAAACAATAATTTAAAAAAATGAGGAGAGGCTTAGGAACTTCCAGGACATCTTTAAACATCCCAACATCCTAACTATAGGGGTACCAGAAGGAAAGGAGGAAGAGCAACAAGTGGAAAACTTATCTGAACAAATAATAAAGGAGAACGTCCCCATTCTGGCAAAGGAAACAGACTACCAGGAAGTCCAGGAAGCTCAGAGAGTCCCAAAGAAGTTAGACCCAAGGAGGAACACACCAAAGCATACCATAATTACATTAGCCAAGATTCAAATGAAGGAGAGAATTCTAGAAGCAGCAAGGGATAAGGGGACAGTCACCTACAAATGAGTGCCCATTAGGCTGTCAGCTGATTTCTCAAAAGAGCCCTTCCAGTCAAGAAGGGGCTGGAAAGAAGTATTCCAAGTCATGAAAGTCAAGGACCTACATCCAAGATTGCTCTATCCAGCGAAGCTGTCATTTAGAATGGAAGGGAAGATAAAGCGCTTCTCAGATAAAGTCAAGTTAAAGGAATTCATCATCACCAAGCCCTTATTATGAGAAATGTTAAAGGGACTTATCTAAGAAAAAGAAGATCAAAAATAGGACAGTAAAAAGACAGCAAACTCACAATCATTAACAACCACACCTAAAACAAAAACTAAAACAAACTAAGCAAACAGCTAGAACAGGAACAGAACCACAGAAATGGAGATCATATGGAGGGTTAGCAACAGGGGAGTGGGAGGAGGAGAGAGAGGGGAAAAGGTACAGAGAATAAGTAGCATAGACGGTGGGTAGAAAATAGACAGGGGGAGGGCAAGAATAGCATGGGAAAAGTAGAAGCTAAAGAACTTATGACAGATGGACATGAACTAAAGGGGGAGAATGTGGGTGGGAGGGGATGTGCAGGGTGAAGGGGAATGATGGGGGAGAAATGGGGCAACTATAATAGCATAATCAATAAAATATATTTTAAAAAAGAAAACAATCCTATTGATAATTGCTACAAAAAGAATAAAATACCTAGGAATAAACCTAACCAGGGATGTAAAAGACCTGTACTTGGAATAGTATGACATTTCAGAAAAAAACTGAAGAAGATGTGAGTAAGTGGAAGCACATACGATGTTCATGCATAGGAAGAATTAACATTATTAAAATGTCCATTCTACCCAAAGCAATCTATAGATTCAATGCAATTCCTGTCAAGATTCCAATGACATATTTCACGGAACTAGAACAAATATTTCAAAAAAATATATGGAACCACAAAAGCCCCTGCAGAGCAATAGTGATCCTGGAAAGAAGAACAAAGTTGGAAGAATCATATTATCTTATATCAAACTATAATTGAAGGACACAGTAATCAAAACAATACGGTACTGGCATAAAACAGACACATAGATCAATGGAACAGAATAGAGAGCCCAGAAATAAACCTATACCTTTAAAATCAGTTAATATTCAACAAAAGAAGCAAGCACATACAATGGGCTAAAGATAGTTTATTCAATTAATGGTGTTAGGAAAACTGAACAGACAACGTGAAGAAAAATGAAACTAGACCATCTTCTTACACCACACACAAAATTCAAAATAGATCAAAGACTTAATTGTTAGACCCGAAACCATAAAAATCATAGATGAAAACAAAAGCCTCAAAATCTTGGACATTACTGATAGCAATGTTTTTTCTGATATATCTCCTTAGGCAAGGGAAAGAAAAGAAAAGAATAAAAAAAAAAAAGGGACTAGATCAAACGAAAAAGGTTTTGCACAGTAAAGGAAATCATCATCAAAAAAAAAAAAGACAACCCACGGAATGGGAGAACGTATTCACTCACGTATTTGATAAGGGGTTAATATAAAAAATTTATAAAGAACTTACAAAACTCAACACCAAAAAAACAAACAATCCAATTAAAAAATGAGCAAAGGACCTGCATAGACACTTACTTCTCCAAAGAGGACATACAGATAGATGGCCAGCAGACATATGAAAACATGCTCAGCATCACTAATCATCAGAGAAATGTAAATTACAACCACAATGAGATGTTTCACACCTGTCAGAATGGCCATCATCAATAAATCAACAAACAAGTGCTGGCAAGGATGTGGAGAAAGGGAAACTGTTTTACACCGTTGGTGGGAATGCAGACTGGTGCAGCGACCGTGGAAAGCAGTATGGAGATACCTCAAAAAATGGATCTGTGTTTTGACCCAGTTATCCTACTTCTGGGAATATATCACAAGGAACCCAAAAAACTAATTCAAAAGAACATAAGCACCCCCATGTGCAGTGCAGCATTATTTACAATCGCCAAGACATGGAAGCAGCCCAGTGTCCATCAGCAGATGAGTGGATAAAACAACTATGAGACACTTACACAATAGAATACTACTCGGCCATAAAAAAGAAGAAAGTTTTACCTTTGCAACAGTATGGATGGACCTGGAGAACATTATGCTAAGTGAAATAAGCCAGTCCAGTCAGTGAAAGACAAATACCATATGATTTCATTCACAAGTGGAATCTAATGAACAAACTGAACTAACAAGGAAGATGGGGACAGACTCAGATGGAGAGCAGGATGACAGCTAGTGGGGTGGGGGCAGTTAGGGGGTGGAGGGATTGAGCAAAAAGGAAAGAGGGCTCGCAGACATGGACAACAGTGTAGTGATTGCAGAGGGTGTAATGGGACTAAATGGTAACGGAAAAAATAAAGATTTTTTTTAAAGCAACCTCTTTCCTAGTTATTACTCAGTGTAAGAAGGCTTCCTGGCTTCCCAGGCTAGCCATTTTCAGATGCAGAATATCCCTTTTCCCTTCACTGGAGATCAGCCTCTGTGCTCAGCTGTATGAAGAGCCCTCAATTTGCCTTAGCACTTGAATAATGATGAATGCATTCCATACAGCTGGTGATGAACATGACTCAAAGAAATTGCCTGCATCAGCTCAGAATATTTTTAAAAGCAATGCAAATATAGGTGGAGAGAGAGTGGGGGAAAAAGTCATCTTTTAACAGCCTTATTTTGGGTTAATTTAGGTAAAATCTCACAGATGCGTATCTTGTTTGATCTTGCCTTTAGATTTTAAAAAAAGAAGACCCAGGATTTTATTGTTCCTGTATAACATCTAACAATGTACATTGAATGTCACCAATTTTCAATAGCTGTTCTTAGGTTAGGACAAATTCAGATAATGCTTCGCTTTTTAAAAAGCACTTTCACACACATTGCCAACTTATGATTACTTTGTTTTTATTATGTCAAAGAGTTTGACATACTTGATCTACAAATAAGGTTATTATTTCTTCTGTATTGAGGCCAAATGATTAATAGAGGAATAATATTTACACGTGTAACGTACATTGAAATTGGTTTGAGGAAACTCCCCACTGCTTTCCATAGTGGCTGCATCAATCTGCATTCCCACCCACAGCACAGCTGGGGGTTCCTTTTCTTTCACATCCTCGCCAACGCTTGTTGATTTACTGATGATAGCCATTCTGACAGGTGTGATGTAATATTTCATTGTGATTTTAACTTGCATTTTGCTGATGATTAATGACATTGAGCATCTTTTCAACTGTCTCTTGGCCATCTGTATGTCCTCTTTGGAGAACTGTCTATTCAGGGTCCTTTCCCCAATTTATAATTGGATTGTTTGGTTTTTGTTATTTAGTTTATAAGTTCTTTATAAATTTTGGATATCAACCCCTGATCAGATGTATAATTAGCAAATATGTTCTCCCATTCTGTGGGTTGTCTTTTCATTTTGTTGATGGTTTCCTTTGCTGTGAAAAGATTTTTTAGTTGATGTAGTCCCATTTTCTAATTTTTTTTATTTTGTTTCCCTTGCCTGAGGAGATATATTATAAAAAATATTGCTATGATCAATGTCCAAGATTTTGATGCCTATGTTTTCTTTTAGGATTTTTATGGTTTCGAGTTTTACATTTAAATCTAATGAATTTTGAGTTTATTCTTGATTATAATGTAAGAAGTTGATCTAATTTTATTTTATTTTTCTATGTATCTGCCCAATTTTCCCAGCACTATTTATTGAATAGACTGTCTTTACCCTATTGTGTGTTTTTGCCTCATTTGTCAAATATGAATTTGACCATAAAGGCAGTTTTTTTTTCCTGGGCTCTCTGTTCTGTTCCATTAATCTATATGTGTTATTACACCAGTATCATGTTCTTTTGATTACTATGGCCTTGTAGAATAGTTTGATATCAGGTAGCATGATTCCTTTAACTTTGTTCTTCTCTCTCTAGATTGCTGTGGCTATCTGGGGACTTTTGTGGGTCCACATAAATTTTTGGAATATTTGTCTAGTTCTGTAAAATATGTCATTAGAATCTTATAGGCACTGCATTGAATCTACAGATTGTTTTGGGTAGTATGGACATTTTAATGATGTTAATTCTTCCTATCCACTTCTCAGGATATATCCAAAGAAATATGAAACACTGATTTGAAAGAATATATGCACCCCTATGTTCACTGCAGCATTATATACAATCGCCAAGATTTGGAAGCAGCCCAAGTGCCCAACAGTAGTTAAGTGGCTAAAAAAGCTATGGCACATTTACTCAAGGGAATACTATTCTGCTTTAAAAAAGAAGGATATTTTACCTTTTGAAACAGTATGTATGGACCTGGAGAGTATTATACTAAGTAAAATAAGCCAGTCAGAGAAAGACAAATACCATATAATTTCACTTATATGTGGAATCTAATGAACAAAATAAGCTAACAAGCAAAATACAAACAGACTCACAGATACAGAGAACACACGATAGCTGTCAGAGGTCTAGGGCGTCGAGGGGCTGGGTGAAAGAAAGGAAGGGATTAGCAAAAACAAAACAAACAGAACACCTCATAGACACAGACAACGGTACACTGATTACCGGGAGGAAAGGAGGTGGGAGGAGGTAGAAGAGGATAAAGCGGGGGATAGATGGTGATGGAAGGAGATTTGACTTTGGGTGTTGAACACACAACACAACATACAGGTAATATATTATAGAATTGTATACCAGAAACCTATATAATTTTACTAACCAATGTCACCTGATAGATTCAATAAAAATTTTTAAAACTAAATTTGTTGTAAACTCCACTTTGAATTGACTTTTTCCTGAATGGAGTTCTGAATGAAACTGACTAGACTCCATAATGGATAATAGTGGCAATTTGTTTGGAAGGAAAGACACAGTAAGCCTTGACATAGAGGTTTTAGTTTGAGTATGACATAGTCAGAGGGTTTTCATTACCAGCAATCTCCATGTAGTTGCTTTTGGAGTCTCCCTGAACAATTAAGTAGTTTTCAAATTAATGGTCAGCAAAGTTCGGTGAATTCAATATAGTCTATTTGAGTAACTGACTTATCAGGGATTTGTTATGTTGTTTTAAATCATAGTAAGGCTCTGCCAGAGTAACAAATGGTGGTTTTGGTGACTAGGAGGGACTCATTCCTATGATCTGCTGCTATTTCCTAATCTATGCTCTTCAGAGTGAAAGCATTTCTAGGAGTTTTTCAAAATTAAATCACTCCTCACAATGACCAGATCCCTTTTGGACACATACAAGACTTGAATTTGCTGGAGCAAATGGTACCGACTCATATCCAAGAACCAGTGCTGGGCCCTTCCTAGGCTGTTTGATCCACTGAAAGTTTTAGGACAAGTACAAGAATCAATAGATATTTTCATTTTGTAAGAGCACTCTCATAAAGAGTAAATAATGGGACAACACTGTAAAAAAAGTGCAAAAGTATAATATCTTAAAATATCAACAGCATCCACTGTCCCTGTATTGAATGGATATCTTCGCTGTTTTCTGGAACTCCTCGACACAATTACCAAGTGGTTGTAGGTTTATCTTTGTGTAGACTGTTTCACACATAAAGAAGTGAAGTTCCAGAAGGAAAAAGATCACAGACAAGTATTGGGGTTGGTATGAGGTAGAAAGAGAGAACAATCTTTAAATCTTTTCTTTCTAAAAAGTTACATATCGACCCCCAATTCAGATCATGAACTGTATTCAGAATGATGATATAAAATATTAAAGTAAGATATTGTTATATTGTTGGCTTTTAATACTCTTTTGGATGTTACCATAAGGTGTGAAATTTGAAGGGTAAAAATCCATGTACCACTGTTTCTATATACCGAGAACCAACAGCAGAAGTCAGCTGTACAGTTCAAGAACAAGGTGTGCCTTACTTTCTGGCACTGGCAATTTTGAAGGGTAGCTATGAGGCTTAAATGACATGATACATGTAAAACATTTAGAAGAGCCCCTGGTACATAGTAAATGCTCAGCAAATGTTAACTATCATCATCACTATCATCATCTTCTACCAGAATCAGAAAATTAATTTTTAAAGGTCTCAGGCAATGCCCCGTCCCCAAATTTCTCCCTTACTATTACTCTTACTACTTAGAATCCCACAATTACATATTCACCTCCTTTAGAGTTTTGAAGGGTCTTCAAAAAATATTTTATTTATTTATTTTTAGAGATAGGGGAAGGGAGGGAGAAAGAGAGGGAGAGAAACATCAATGTGTGGTTGCCTCTCACATGCTCCCACCAGGGACCTGGCCCACAACCCAGGCATGTGCCCTGACTGGGAATTGAACCAGCAACTATTTGGTTCATAGGCTGGCACTCGATCCACTGAGCCACACCAGGCAGGACAGAGTTTTAAAGGTTTTGTGTCATCCAAAGTCCTGATTTAAAATGTACCTAGCTCTGGAAAAGGTATTACCTTGATACACTCTAATATTTTATGAATAAAAGGTACTTTATTAATAAATGCATTGAGGATGTCAGTACTGGCACACGGATCTCCACACTGAGTGAATGGGAATAAAGAAAAAATGGACACTTAGTGAGTATTCACTGAGGCCAGTTTACCCAAAATATGTGAAAGGTCTTTCACATATTTCAACTTACTTTATCCTCATGATGCTGCAAGCAGCTAAGTGACTGAGTCGAAATTCACTGCCCGTGTTACTTTATGCAGATTTGACTAATGCTTCAGACTTACCTTTTATTGTGAGCCAATTATGTCAAGCACTCCACTAAACAAGCCTATATATACATGTTGATTTGCATGGGTTGTTTACCACCTAATTAAGTTGTCTCCAGATGAATAAAAGTTTGACAGGAAAAAGACTTATGTTTATTTATGCAGGTAAATCCAGAGTGGAGGAAAATCTTTACATGGACAGTATCTTCTCAAGAGAGGGATCCATAGAATTTTTACTCTGAAAAACTGATGAAGTAGATGGGTTTTTGCCATCCTCCATTCTTTTCTTTAATGCCTAGTGTACTAGCATCCTCAATGCATTTATTAATAAAATCTCAGTATGTATAACACTCTGATAAGCAAAGTCTTAAATGCAAACAAAAAAGTTAATTGGTGAGTTTACCAGAATTCTGGAAATCCATGAAGTAGCAGCATAAGTGGCTTGCCTCTTTCTCCAGCAGCAACATAATGAAATCTTAACCCCGAATCCTGCCATAGCAAATAGAGGGCATACAATTTTAGTGCTGATTTTTGTTGATTGTCAAAGCAGTACATTTAGTATTTCCATTTCATTAAAAACTCACTTGTATTATTTTTAAAATGAGAAATAAGATAAACATTAATTTTTCAAGAAGAAAAACCTTCATGATTTATCAGGAGGGTAAACTGACAGATTTACTTTTGTCAACATTCCCTTTATAGTACCTGCTTTTCTTCTACATACAAGAGCAATTTATATATCATGAGCTTCTGAAACAATGTCACAATTTGTGACTTTTCTCTTACTGCTGTGTCACATTTCATCTCATTCAAATTCTACAGGACCTGTAAATAATTCTGATCTGAATTAATATTCTTGCCATGTTTACCTCCTAGCCATGTACTTTTCTCAGCTTGCCTGTCAAGAGCTGTGCCATCAGTTATATAATTCACACCTCCTTTCCATATTTTTAGTTCCCTCCTTTCCACATTATTTTAAGTTGAGGGTTGCACGCACAGTTCCCTTCGCTGTCTGCTCCTTACGTCACATCAATGTATTTGTAACAGCAGAATGCTCTGAGTGTTTAAGACTTCATCTGCATGTAGGAGACAAGACTGCCCAAGGGAAATAAAAAGCACAGGGATGAGTCAGGAATACAGCAGATACAAAGCAAACTGAAGGGAGGAAACTGATGAAAAAAAAGCAAGAAAGAGAAACAAAAAGTCAGGGCAAGAAAATGAGGAGAGAAACCAAGAACCAAAAGGTGAGCATGGACACTGGGTTTTATCTTAGGTTACCCAAGCAATTGGGTATTTAGGTGTGAAAAATCTTAAAGGTCGTCTAATCCAACACCATCATTTTCGCAGATTTAGAAAGTGAGGCCCAAATATGTTAACACAGATCATGAGGTTGGTTGGGAGTAGGTCTGTGAGTAAAACCCCCATCAAGTCCTACTTCCCAGAACAATGCTCTTTCCATTCCTTGGGTCTGTCTCCTGGGAAACTCTTCAGCTGACCAGTGAGAAAGAAGAAAGGCATTATGGGGAATTTCAGATGATTTTTTTATAGTTTTTTCTCCCCATATTGGATGGAGATAATAAATCTCACTTTGCCCTCAACCACAGAATGCCTTCCTAGTTCAATAACTTATTGGCATTAAGTCTTGGAAGATAAAATACTGTGGGTACTTAATTGCATTTAGTGAACAAATTACTTTTTTGTACCTACTATGTGCCAGACACTGGTCTTTTTAGTTGCTGTTGTTTCACAAATATTAACTCATTTAATTCTCATATCAATCCTAGGATGAATAAAGGTAAGAAAGGCATATCCCCTGGTCTTCTGAACTCTAGCTGCTGGACAATCTAGCTCCTAATAGGAATCCCCCACTTGGTAACATAAATGTACCCTCTCCCGTGAGGCTCGTTTGAAAGGCCCAGGAGTCAAACCGCAGGGTGCATCACAAAGGGCACCACCTGGAGCCGCAGGAAACAGAGTATCTGTGGGCTGTGAGGAGGGACCCAAGCATGGACAATTAAAGAGTCTGCTTACATGCCTGACATTTACTTTTTATTCCATTGTTTTGGTCTCTGACTTCAAAAGTCGGCTTCCTTCTCCACAAATACACACCATTATTTACGATTTCATGCTGCGTGGGTCATCTGTGAATGCTCCATTCTGCTGACCTAAATAAACTCTGGTTTCTGATGACTTACTCTCTTCACTCTCTCAATCTCTAACATTTGGGCAAGGACAGACTTCTGTGACAGTAGGGCTCACCAGGAACAATTCCCTACAGCCGATCTGAGCTCTAAAGGGCAAAAAGGTGACGGGAGACAGGTTCCCCTTACATTAGGAATGAGAGCGAATTATTCTGGATTGTGGTGGAGGGTGGGACACTAATATAATAGGACCCTGATTACAGAAACTCCACATAACCTTCTCTCTCTGTCTCTCTCCTCTCTCTTCCCTCACCTCTTCCTTCTCCTACCCTCCCCCCACCCCCAAACGAAACGGGGAACGTTAACACACACAGAGTCCCGTCACCTCTCCGGCCACGCTGCGCCCCTCTATCCTCCCCTCGGCGTCTTGGCCGTCCCCGCCGCGCGCCCTGCGAGCCCGACACCCGAGGGGACGCTAGGCCGGGTGTCCAGGAAGGAGCAGCCCCGCGCCCTCGGCTCTCACTGCCGTCACGTTCCCTCGCGCCAACGCCGAGCGGGCGCCGACCTTCACCTTGATCCTTACGTAGCAGTGGGTACCCAAGGAAGGGTCGTTCCAGCACGGGGGAGGGTGTTCCCGGGCGACCCTCCGGAAGGTCTGCGCAGGTGCCTTGCCGATGCTCCACAAAAGTTTGAGCAGGTAGATGGAAGCGCAGAGCCCGCAGTAGCAGTAGATCAGGGACCAGAAGAGCAACGACCGAATCGTGACCATCAGGCGGGGCAGGCAATCCCGGAGCCTCGCCATCGAGCGGCGGCGGCGGCGGCGGGGCCACCGCGCGTCCGAGGCGCTGGAGCGAGGCGGGGAGCCCCGCGGCGCGTCAGGCCTGCCGGCCCTCGCGTCCGTCTGCGGTCGCCGGCTCTGCGCACACCGGCCGGCGGGCCGTGTCTCAGCCTCCGGCTCTGGCACTCACCGCCCGCTCGGGGCTGCTGCGCCGAGGCGGCGAGGTCCGCCCAGCACTAGGCAAGGGCGAAGACGCGGTCTTCCTCCGCAAGGTGAAATCCCATCTCCAAACTGTGAAGAAATGAAGGCGAGACTCGAACCGCTCCAGTTACTGCGGAGGGAAGCGCTAGTCTTGTTTTGACCGGTGTTCAAATCCTCTCGTCCATTCGACTTGAAATTTCATTAGGATCATAAAATTATAGGGCGTGGAGGGGCGGGGGAATAACTGGTTTTCATACTATGCAACAGACATTATAACTTTATCCCTAACACTTCTAAAGGTGTTGATATTCCCCATCTAGTTGAGAGTTATTATATATAGTCAAGTCTGGAAATCCCTGGTCTGTTCTCTGCCCCTGTAAGTTTTCCCTTTACAAGAAAACTGTATAAATCGAATTGTATAGTATGTAACCTTTTGTTTTTGGCTACTTACACTTAACATTATGCTCTGAGATTCAACTGTGCTGTTACGTGTATAGCTCCTTTTTTTTTTTTTTTATTGCTCATTAATGTTTCATTGAATGGATGTACCATACTCTTTACCCGTTCCCCACTTAAGGGACAGTTGAGTTTCTTCCAGTTTTGGTGGTTATGAATAGAGCCACTATAAATATTCACATAAAGGTGTGTGTGTGTGTGTGTGTGTGTGTGTGTGTCTAAGTTTTCATTTCACTTTGGTAAATACTTAGAAATGAGATTGCTGGTCAGGTGGCAAGTCTGCATTCAGCTTTACGAGAAACTGACAAACTGGTTTCCAAAGTGGATGTACAATCTTTGAGTTTACATGGGCAATGTGTGAGAATTATGGTTAAGTTATATTCTTGCAAGAAGTGAGGATTGTCAAGGAAATATTTTTAATTTTAGCCATTCTAAGAAGTATGTAGTGGTATCATTGAAATTTAAATTTCCACTTCCCTAGTGACTAATGTTGAACATCTTTATGTACTTGTGTGTCACTCAAATATATTCTTCTTTGACTGCTTTTACTTGTTTCTGGTGGTAGGAAGTGGAGATGACAGAGGGCCATTCTCTGCTGTCCTAAGACAGCCTCATAGGCAGGCAGCATATCCTTGGATATCAGAGTGGAGGCTTCTTAATAATCCTTCCCTGCCCCCAGTGGCACGGTGTCTCTGGCAGTCTGCACCTATGATATATTTCCTGCCCCTTTCCCAGGACTCGAAGGCTTAATATTTCTATTTCCTTCCCCCAGCTTCTGTAGGTCTTCATCAATGCCCTAAAGGTGATGAGGTTTGCTGTTCCTGTCCCTTGAGGTTTGCATTTGTTGGGAAGATAGGGGAGAAGGATGGGGGGAGGAAGGACAGTTTGCTTTTCTTACATCTGCTGCTGTTCTCCTTCACGCCTGCATTTGGGGGATGGCCCTCTCAGAACGCTCATCCTGCACCCCAAATCGTTCTTGTAAAATACGAATGAAGTCTGTGGAGAAGAGCCTGCGTGTGGTTGCGGATTTCTCTTGTGCTCCCAAGGGTTCTCTCTTCTCAAGCTAGCCCACACCCAACCTCTAGCAATTTGATACAACTTTTAGATGATTTTTGTTGTTGTTACCAGATTATATAGCATTTGGTGGTATCTGCCTCAGGTAAGCCAGTATTTATGTCCTGTTTCTATTTTGATGTGTTTGTCTTTTCTTAGATCTCAGGTTATTCGGTTACCTTGCAATCTCAATCCTCAGATTATTTTAAGAGAAGTGACTTTAAAGATCGTCTTGCTTTTAAACTTATTGTAATGGTGAGAGAAGTGCTTTTTTCAGCTTTCTAGATTTCCAAGTGGAAGCCTGAATTCCCTAATTTTTCAGAATTGGGAGATTAAGATGTGGGCAAAAGCAGATTTATAGTTGTTCATATGGAAAGTAATATAATAGTGTCACCCCAATAAATTCAATTAAAAAATTCAATAAAATTATATGTAGTGGCAGAAAAGAAAATAATACAATAATTAATAAATGATAATACAAAATAAACTTTCGCATACTCACAACTATAAACCTACGTTTGCCCACCACTGTATTTGTATTAATTTTTATTGGTATTTGTTTTAGGTATATGATATAATGATTTGATATATGTCTATATTGTGAAATGATTACCACAATAAGTTTTGAATTTTTGTATTGTTGAGTATTACCTTTTTAAATTAATTTTTAAAAATGAGATCATTGTAAATTTATATGCTATCATAAGAGAAGTAATGTACACTGTGTACATTTAATCCATTGTACTTTATACTTTATAATTTTATCATACATATAACATTGTGTATCCGCCATCAAAGTCAAGAATACAGAACATTTCTATTATCACAAGGATCCCTCATGCTGGCATTTCATAATCACACATAGACCTGATCCCTAATTTCTGGCAACCACTCATCTGTTCTGTTTCCAAAATTTTGTCATTTCAAAAATGTTATATAAATGAAATCATATAGTATATTGATGTGGGCTCCATCCAGCAGGATCCATATGTTGTGGATGAGACGAACAAATTCACATGGACTACCGAAGTCCTGCGGAGAAAAGGGACAGCACAGCCACTCTCTGAGGGAGAGAGTGTCCTGACCCCTGCCTGGACAGGCTTTTATTGCTTTTCTGGGAGCATTCCCTCAAGGAAGGTCTTCATGCATCATTGTCAGGCAGTAAGGATCAAACAATAGATAACATTCAAAGAACTCTGAGGGCTTATTCTGAGTCAGGGCCAGTTAGCTAAAGGGCCATAAAACTTTGGGAAACAAACTCATTTCATGCTTGGACCCTTATCAGAAAACTGAGGGCATTCTTAACAAAGCAGGTTTCACAGGATTTTATGCTTTCTTTCTTAGGCCAGATCTTCCCAGGGAACTGCCTGTTCCTGCCCAGGGCTGCACTGCCCTGCAGTATTATTTCAGGCTTAAGTCAGGCTGGGGAAGTAAGTCAGCCAAGAGATTAGGAGACTTCTTGCAGACAGAATGAGGACTCAAGCTATGTCAAAGTCGAGGGGTAGGGTCCATCACTCCCTTTTTCTATTGCCCCCAAGTCCTTCCCTGAGGGCCCCTTCATGACCATGCCTGTCTTAGGTCTTCCCTCCCTTGAGGAATCTTACCCATCATTGGCTAACCAGTCATCCACCCAGGACCAAGCAAGGTGAAGTGAAGGGGGCAGTTATATGGCTTTGGATGTTTCGTTTATAAGAAACTGCCAGCTAGTTTCTAGAATGGCTGTATCATTTTACATTACCTCCAGCAAGGTGTGAGTGATCCAGTTTGTCTGCATCTTTGGCAACATTTTGTATTGTCACTATTTTTTATTTTAACCTTTCTGATAGGTTTGCTGTGTTACCTAATTGTGGTTTAAATTTACGTATCACTTATGGCTAATGATGGTAAACATGTTTTTATATATGAGGTCTGTCTGGAAGAAGTCCAACCATTGTTAAAATAATGAGAATGGTTTGCATGACATCGATGTAACCTGGCATCCAAAGAGAGTGGACTGGAATGCGCATGTGTGAACAATGATGACTTCATTGTACTAGTCAGTGGGGGCAGTAAACACTGTTGAGTGAGCATGTGTATTGTGTGGACATGGCACTTAAAATGACTGAGCGAATAGATCAATGAATCTGCACCAAATTTTGCATGAAGCTTGAACATTCCTCCACAGAAACTATTCAGATGATTCAGAAGGCTGCAGCTATGGACAACTGATGTTTGGCAGCTTCATCATGACAATGTACCAACTCATGCATTGTATCTTGTGCAGGGTTTTTTTTTTTTTGGCAAAATATCAAATCATCCAGGTGACTTAGTCCCTCTCCAGCCCAGATTTAGTGCCCTGCAACTTCTGACTTTTTTTGCAAAACTAAAATCACCTTTGAACAGGAAGAGATTTCAGACCATCAAGATTCAGGAAAATACGATGAAGTGGCTGACTATGTGAGGTCCCTATGTGCTTACTTTAAAGGAGACTGAAGCACCATTGTCCTGTGTACAATGTTTCTTGTATCTTCTTCTATTTTTCATAATACACAGTTGGATACTTTCTGGACAGACCTCAGATGTATTTGCCATATGTATATTCTCTTTGGTGAAATTTTGTTCATTTTTTTTGCCTATTTTTTAGTTGCATAGTTTAGTTTTTTACTGTTGAGTTTTGAAAGTTCTTTATATGTTGTATATGCTATTTCTTTGTCAGATATGAGGTTTGCAGCTATTTTATCCTAATCTGTATCTTATGTTTTCACAAAGTTTTAATTTCGGTGAGAAATTCAGCAGCTATTCCTCAAAGCTTAATTAATTCAGAAACTGCTTAAACATTAATTACACAAAATACCATAGCCTGTGGTGAAATCCTGTAGTCATTTACTTTGGAATTGGAAATAAGAATGAATGACTTATATTGCTTTAATTATTTAACCTTATTCTGGGAAATTATTGCTAATGAAATAAACAAACAAAAATAATCAAAACCAAAAATAGAGACAGTTTCCAATCTGTGTGACCTTTGTTTTTCTTGTTTTATTACATTGGCTAGAAGTTCTACTGCTATGTTGAATAAGAGTGGTGAGAGTGGACATCCTTGCCTTGTTTCCAAGAGTAGGGGAAAAGCATTGAGTCTTTCACAATTAAATATAGCTCTAGATTTTTTGTAGATCATCCTTGACAAATTAATTTTCCTGTGTTTCTAACTTGCTGAGTTTTTTAAAAAATCATGAATGTGAGTTGGATTTTACCAAATGCCTTTTCTCTCCATTGATATAATCATGTATTTTCCTTCTTTAGCTTGTTATGATGAATTATATCGATTAATTTTCAAATTTTGAACCAGCCTCACATACATGGAATAATCACACTTAGTCATGAAGTATAATTCCTTTTATGGTATTTTGTTGAAGATACTTTTGTCTAAGTTCATTAGAGGTAATGGTTTGCAGCTTTGTTTTGGAACTGTCTTTGGTTGTAGTATCAGGATTATACTGGCCTTATAAAATGAGTTGAGAAGTGTTCCCTCTTTGTGCTTATCAAATTTACAAAACTTTTCATTTTTATCCTCTTGACAATTACAGAATAGACCAATTTCTGGAAGAGGCATTTTCCAGAATAGATTTTCTGGAAGAGATGGTCTTAAATTGGCATTAATCCTTAACTTAAATGTTTAGTATAATTCTCTAGTGAAACCACATAACAGCACAAGGATTCAGATTATTTCATGTCTACTGAGTCTGGGGTGGTTTATGGGTTTTGAGGAACTGGTTTACTTCTTCAAATTTATGAGTGTAGAATTATTCGTAGTATTCCCTTGTACCTTTTTCATGGTTGTCAGATGTGTAGCAATATTCACTATTTCATTGCTGCTGTTGATTTGTGTCTTATTTTTGTTAGTCTTGCTAGGGGGTTATAAATCTTATATCCCCCTCATTCAAGAACCAGGTTTTTTTTTTTTAAATCACTGATTTTTCTCTTGTTTTCTTTTCAATTTTATTGATCTCTGCTCTGGTCCTGCTATGGGCTTGTTCTTTTTTTTTTTTTTTTTTTTTTTTTTTTTTTTTTTTTTTTTGGTTGAGCAAGGAACTAAGATTATTGATTTGAGACCTATCCTTACTTCTAACACAAGCACTTAGCTCTTACAAATTTCTCGCTCAATAGCATCCCATATATTTCAATGTTATGTTCATTTCTATATAGCTTATAAAAATTCTCTAAGAGGGGACTTCCAGCCAAGATGGAGGTGTAGGTGGACACATTGTGCCTCCTCTCACAACCAAAATTAAGGACAATAAAAATTTAGAACCCAAAAAAACCAACCAGAGCAGATAGAAAATTGAATTGTATGTCCCACAACGATTCACCCAGACCGGTAAGAAGGGCAGAGTCAGTATCCAGCAGAGAGGGATCACAGCAATAAAAAGCAGTGGCTAGTGGTCCCAGACGTGCAGGCAGCGGTTGGCACACCCCAGGTGCACAAGTGGCGGTTACCAGGCACAGGGAGGCAACGAGCAGACCCAGCGAGGAGCACAAAGTGGCTGACCGAGGACACACATTTGCAAGCAGATAAACCAGGTGAAAATGGGCAGCGAGACAGACTGCGCAACCCAGGGCCCCAGTGCTGAGAACTAAAGCCTAAAAGCACCGATTGAAAACACTTCTGGGGGTTGAGGTGCCCGGAGAGACTCCCAGCCTCACAGGAGATTTTGTTGGAGAGGCCCACACAGTCCTGGAACGTACATAAGCCCACCCATGCAGAAATCAGCACCAGAGGGGCCCAATTTGCTTGGGGAAAGTTGCCGAAGGGACTGGAATCCAAGACAGTGTGGAGCAAGTGCCATAATTGCCTCTCGGACCCCGCCCCCACATATAGCTTTACAACCCAGCCACTGGGCTGCCCCACACAGGGGAACACCTAAGGCTCCACTCCTCACTATGTAACAGCTGCAACGAGACCAAAAAAAAAGAAACCCCAAAAACCAAAACCAAAAATGGCTCAAACAGGAGAACAGATCAAAGCCCCAGAACCAATTCATCTAAGTGACCAAGAGATAGCCAACCTACCAGATGCACAGTTCAAAGCCCTGGTGATCAGGATGCTCACACAATTGGTTGATTTTGCTCACAAATTAGATGAACAAATGAACGTTACAATAAGTGAAATGAAGGAAAACGCAAGGGGAACCAATAGTGATGGGAGGAAAACTGGGACTCAAATCAATAGAGTGGACCAGGAGGAAGAAACACACAACCAAACAGAAAAGAAGGAAGAAACAAGAATTCAAAAAAAAAAAAAAAATGAGGAGAGGCTTAGGAACATCCAGGACATCTTTAAATATCCCAACATCCGAATTATAGGGGTCCCAGAAGGGGAAGAAGAAGAGCAACAAGTGGAAAACTTATTTGAACAAATAATAAAGGAGAACTTCCCCAATCTGGCAAAGGAAATAGACTTCCAGGAAGTCCAGGAAGCTCAGAGAGTTCCAAAGAAGTTGGACTCAAGGAGGAACACACCAAGGCACATCATAATTACATTAGCCAAGATTCAAATGAAGGAGAGAATTCTAGAAGCAGCAAGGGATAAGGGGACAGTCACCTACAAACGAGTGCCCATCAGGCTGTCAGCTGATTTCTCAAAAGAGCCCTTCCAGGCAAGAAGGGGCTGGAAAGAAGTATTCCAAGTCATGAAAGGCAAGGACCTACATCTAAGATTGCTCTATCCAGCGAAGCTGTCATTTAGAATGGAAGGGAAGATAAAGTGCTTATCAGATAAGGTCAAGTTAAAGGAGTTCATCATCACCAAGCCCTTATTATGAGAAATGTTAAAGGGACTTATCTAAGAAAAAGAAGATAAAAAATATAATAGTAAAAATACAGCAAACTTACAGATATTAACGACCACACTGAAAACAAAAGCAAATAAGCAAATAACTAGAATAGGAGCAGAAACAGAGAAATGGAGATCATATGGAGGGTTAGCAACAGGGGAGTGGGAGGAGGAGAGAGGGGGAAAGGTACAGAGAACAAGTAGCATAGATGGTGGGTAGAAAATAGACAGGGGAGGGCAAGAATAGTGTGGGAAAAGTAGAAGCTAAAGAACTTATGACAGATGGACATGAACTAAAGGGGAAGAATGTGGGTGGGAGGGGGCGTGCAGGGTGGAGGGGAATGATGGGGGAGAAATGGGACAACTGTAATAGCATAATCAAGAAAATAAATTTTAAAAAATTCTTTAAGATTTTTCTCCTTGTAATTGTATTATTTATGTGTTTAGAGATTTTCCTACTGTGTATTATTGGCTTCTCTTCTGATAATATACAAAGGACTCCTCTATATAATTTCATTGTTTTAAATGTTTCATGATCTGGATATGGTCTATTTTGGTGAAGGCCAAAGATGAGTCGATAAACAAAAGCAGCACAATTACTTCAGGTCATTCTTCATATTGCACACATACTGACGAATGTCATCTGAAAAATGCAGTTAGCAATGAGGTGCATACAACTTTTCCCTTTGCCCCACTCCCCCCCTCCCCCGCAATTTAACAACACAGACTTAGAATCTAATCAACACACACTCTGTGGCAAATGGTTCAGACATGACAGTGCAATGAAACTGTATGCTAACATTTTGTACAACCTTTTGAGAAAACAAGCAGACATAATGATTAAGATACATAGTTCCTGATAACTAGTTGTTTCCTAAGGGGCATTATTAAGAGAAATAGTGCTGCAGAAAAAAACCTACATATACACAGGATGAGAAGATGAACTTCAAGATTAACACATGCATGTTTAATACTGGAAACATTACAGTCTTCCAAAGTTTCTCCACATGTTAAGTGGACAGTTATTTTTCTCTCAAGAATTTAAGGATTTAGTTCTACTCTTTCTGGTGGTCATTGCTGCCAGTAACTCAGTATTTCTATTTGGTGGTAACTTCTTTTCTCTGGCTGCTTGCAAAATCTTTTTTGCTAATGGTATTGTGCAGGCCATGGAAAAATGTCATAGGTGTGGATTTAAAAAAATTTATCCTGCTTGGTATGTTGTATTTTTAGGTTAAAAAGATTCAATTTACTTAATTTTAAGAGACTCCAATTAGATATGTTAGACCTTCTCAGCCCTGGTTAGTGTAGCTCAGTGAATTGAGCATGAGCTGTGAACCAAAGGGTCACTGGTTCGATTCCCAGTCAGGGCACATGCCTGGGATGTGGGCCAGGTCCCCAGTAGGGGGTGCATGAGAGGCAACCACACACTATGTTTCTCTTCCTCTCTTTCTCCCACCCTTCCATTATCTCTAAAAATAAATAAATAAAATCTTTTAAAAAAAGATGTTAGATCTTTTCAATTTATCCTCTAGATCAGATATTGACAGACTTTCTCAGTAACAGCTTAGATAGTGTTTTAGGCTTTGGAGACCAGTCTGTTATGCCTACTGAATTCTTCCACAACACAAAAGTGACTATAGACAGCATGTATTTAAATAAACAGCTATATCTGTATTCCAATAAAACCTAAAACAGGCAAGTTGGCTTTGACCTGTGGGCTGTAGTTTGCCAGCCTGTTCTAGATTTCTTATCTCTTTTGCATTTTCCTTCTCAATGTCTATACTATGTCCTGGTATATTTAGTTTTATTTGGATATATTTTCTAGCTAATTTTCTCTTTAGCTGTGTCTAATTGTTTTAACCCATCTGTTGAGGTTTTATTTCAACACTTTCCTTTCTGTCTTCTGTTTTTTCCAAATCTGTCCATTCCCAATTTTATCTCCTTAAACATTTTACAAATACCTATTATTCTACTGCAGTCCTCCACAGAGGGCGGAATGAGGTATCAATCTCTGTTTGTTCATTGTTTTTGCTGATTCCCACCTATTGTGGCTTGCTTTTTTTTTTTTAATTGTTTATCTTTGATCATGAGCTAATTTCTTATAGCAGTCCTGCTTCTGCCTATAGCCAGCCTGGGACCTTGTCAGTCTTTTGAAGACCTCCCCTCCCCTTTACTACTTCACCGTTGGTCTGTGGCACAATTAACAAAATATGGCTCCTAGCATCTTATTTCTAAGAAGACCCACCATCCCAACTAACTGGTTACTACTCTCCTCCCAACTAATTGTGGGGTGGGGGATTCTGAGAGAACTCCTGCCTCTCTGAGACTTCCAATGCTTCTAAAAATGGGTCCCATAAAGGATATATTTATAATACTAGAAACAAAATTGGTAGGCCTCTCAGTAGAGGTAGGTCTCTTAGATTGGTAGTTCTAATCTAATTCCAGTCAAAATTTTAATGTGTTTTAATTTCACTCAAATTTTACAAATTAGATAAGTAATTCCAAAATAATAGTGTGACAGCTATTGTAATTCAGAGGTTTAGTAAGTAAACTGTGGTAGCAGAACTGATAATTGTCTTAGAGAAAAAGAAATATGGTCCCCTACCTCATACCATATTAAAAAACCTTTTTAATCCATCTGGACTTTTAATGTAAAAATTAGTTAATCAATTAATCAAAGAATATGAGGGCAGTAACATCCAGTGCTGGTGAGGATAATGGGAAAGTGGAATTTTCAAACTTAGAGGAATGTGACTGTTTTTTGGAACGGTTATCTGACACCATCTACGATAATTAAAATGACATACTCCCTTTGACTATAACTTCTGATCCAGCAATCCCATTTTAGGAGCTCTACTCTTTAGAAATAGAAGCACAATTTTGTAAGGCTATATAAGCAGGATATTTACTTCAGCATTATTGTGGTGGGAAGACACATCAATTGAGTAAATATGAGATTAATTATGAGTACAGTATAGCTCTTCTAAGTAATGCCGTAAGAATGGACTAGTCTATATCCATAAGAAGACCTAGATAGAAGCTCATGATGCATTGAAACCAGTTTTCAAACATGTATAAATGATCATGTTTTTGTAAAAACAAGTCCCTGAAAGTCTCTACGTGTCCAACATAAATGAGCAAATAAGTTTAATTTCTTAACAGATGGGGTGGGAAAAGAGAAATTCTTAGTTTCTACATTTTGTCTTTAAATTACATCTTTGAACTTCGTAATTTTAAAATGAGGCATTACAAAATGTATAATTAGATATAATATCTACATATAAATCACTAGTAACATGACTTTTAGACTGACAAATTGACCTCTTCTGTTGACTTCTACAATTATGTAGAAATTAACAAATGTATGACAATTAGAAATATTTATAACAAAATGTTAATATCCAGAATGTGAAGATAAAACCCCACAAACTTCCCTAGTTGACAATATTAAAACCCACTAAATTACACTTTGAAGGGTGAATTGTATCTTAATAATTTTAAAATTCCTATAAAAATTGTAGATCATAGATTGATGAAGGTATTGGTTGGAGAGCTGAACACAATGGAGATGTAAAAGACCTGACTGCCTAGGGAGAGTGAATGGACCATGGAAATGCAAAGATTTCTGGGCAGCTATGACCAAGCTGAGATTATGCTCATGGATTTTGAGACTGGTTATCATGGTTACATGTCTTTCTCTAACCACAATTAGCTTCATTAGTGCAAAGCAGGCAGTCAGATTTAATAAGGATTTGAGTTTGACCAAGTGACTGCAACCAGGAAAGGAGCAGTGAAATGAAGAGTGTATGGAAGGGTATTTATGATTATAAATAATAATATACTACAAACTTGGAATAAGGATTGAAAGGAGAGGAGCTGTGAGAAGGTACTAGGATATGATTGCTGGAGTCAGGGGAGTAAGCTAGGAAAAGAGGCTGTAGTGAGAGACTAGGGTGCTTGACATTGAGACTAAGAAAGGGTTTTAGGTATTGGTAATGACAAAGGAGTAGTTAAGGTTGACATAAAGGTCATTAGTAGAGTTTCAGAAGTGTTTAGAGGGTGACAGTGAAACAGAGACTATAATCTCTGGGGAACAAGTAGCGAACCAGGGATGGCAAGTGACTACGGGTGATATAGTCCTGTGATCATGAAAAACATAAAATTGGAGTATTTAGGGAGGAGGGAGAATGTTCTGTAAGTGGTACTCCAAAAGTAAGAAAAACATTCCTAAAAACCAGGCACTCAATGAAAGTCTGCCAGAGAGAGCAGGTTCCATCACTGCAATGGCTCTCAGCCTTGTAGGGCGTATTCAGCTGTACAGACTGCTGGATCCCATACCCCAAGGTTCCTGATTTACTAAGTCTGGAGTTTGAGAATTTGCCTTTCTAAAGCATCCCCAAATGATGCTGAGACAGATGGTCCAGGGACCATACTTCCAGAACAACAAAAGAACAAAAAGAGAGAAGAAACAAGCAAAAAAGTTGATTGTGTAGGAAATGTTGTTGACAGGGACAGAAAGGGATCCTTGGTAAACCAGGCTTTGGTTGAAGGCTAACTTGCATTCAGTAGTTCATGCATGAAGTTAACAAAAGTAAACTCCATTGTAAGAAGTTGAGAAGCCAAACAATCTTTACTGAAAAATATTGCATCAGTTATACATTGACATTTTTCTCTGCTGAACTGACTTTAACCAACCACCTACCGAAAGTTTGTTGAGCATCTACAGTGATCTCTCACCTATCATGGGAGTTACATTCCAGAGATCCCCGCAACAGGTGAAAATCTGCGAAGTAGCGGCGTTATACTTATTTTATTATTTATATATATTTTAAGGCTTTATAAACCTTTCCCACGTTTATTAACCTTTCCCACACTCTCATAAACATTTCATATGCTCTTCAGCACTTTCTACACTCTTAAACTTACATAATTTCAACCACATATAAAATTCTATATGGGTACTCACCAGTGAAGTATACAAAATCCTGCGATATAGCGAAAACTCTATGATACAGAATAAGATATATATTTTTGGAAAAACCCGCGATACAGTGAAGCCGCAATAAGTGAACCGTGAGGGACGACTGTACTGTGTGTCAGGCCCCTTACCGACTGAGCAATGGTTAAAATTGGTTAAAGCAAACGCTAACAACCATATCTTAGCTCTCTAAGGGCTACTCCAAGTGTTTATATGAAAACCTCAAGAAAGCAATTTTTTAAATATAAAAGGATATGTTAAGAAAGCTAAACTTTCTTTTTTAAACTGTAGAGAACAAAGATAACTTATTGATCAATTTTATTAATTACAGACAATCGAAAGGCTGAGTATGCGCATTTGACAGAAGTAAATTCTCATTACTATTCTCATTTTTCTCTTCAAAATGGAAAATTCTCAAATCTTAAAAGTATAACATAATCAATATTAAAGAACCACAAAATGCTGAAAAGTGTAAAGAAAATGAAATAAAAACCTGTAATTCCATTAACTAGAGGTAACCACTATTCTGATGTATCTTTCTTTCCTGTTTTTTTTTTTTTTGTTTGTTTTCCCTGTGGAACTCCACCATAGCTTCTCAGTCAAATTTGTCTTCTGGAAAGACTCCATGTTGGATTGCTTCTTCAAATTTAGTGGCGTAAAACAACAGCAACCTATTATCTCATAGTTCTGGAGGTCTGAAGTCCAAAATGATTCTCACTAGATTAAACTGAAGGTGTTGGCAGGGCTGTGCTCTTTTCTGGAGGCTGTAAGAACATCCATTTTCTTGCTTTTTTTTCCAGTTTCTAGGGGTCTCTTGCATCCCCCTTCCATCTTGAAAGCCAGCAATGGCCTGTCCAGTGTTTCTTACATCAAATCCCTCTGACCTGTTGTATCTTTCCAATCTATATATACACACATACTCCGATTATATATAGATATACCTCATCTGTATCTATGTGATCTTTTAGAAAAATAACAATGTATACTGTTAGTATATACATATTAATTTCTTGGTTAAATATAGGTATAGTTGAATAGGTGTGACGATTACTTTAATATTGGCTATGTTTTGTGAAGGTATCACCATCATTTTAGCCACTAGTTAATTGTGTTTATTACATGGGTAATGGTTTAAAGATGTTTCCAAAAGTATACTGATTATGTAAAAAATGAACAAGGAAACTTTTTTCTTTCTATGATACATGCATATTTTTAATCAGGAGTGTCCAACCTGCTGCCTGAGAGCCACTTGCAGTCCAGGATGGCTGTGAATGCAGCCCAATACAAAATTTTAAATTTACTTAAAACATTACGAGATTATTTTGTGATTATGTGTCAAAATGTATTTAATGCGTGGCCCAAGACAACTCTTTTTTGAGTGTGGTGCAGAGACACCAATAGGTTGGACACCCCTGCTTTAGATGGTATCAGAATAGTGCCTAAATTGTGTTACTCTTTGAGGGTCCAAAATTTTAAAATACATGGAGCTGAAACACATGATTTATACATAATGGCAACTTGACAATGATGAAAACTATTCCACAGATTTAAATTTAAAAAACTATGAGATTTAAACATTCATTGCTATCACATATATATGTTAAGAAATGCTGTATACATTCCTATAGGGACTTATATACATAATTAATATTTACTGTTATTTTGCCTCAAATTTAACATCTTTCAAGCCATGTGTTATTTTCTTTAAACCAAATTTCAATATAAATTTTGAATATATAATCAGCAGCAAATCTTATGTAACCTGGCAATGAAAGAAACCAAGAATTATTGGTTAGAGGTTGTAAATATTTTTGAAGGCAGGCAAATATTTGTTTTAAAAGTTAAAACTCCATATAAACTATGTTTTCCAAACACCTTTATATGTTCTTCATTTTTAAACAAGCAGAGACTTTTTATTTTTGGATTTTGATTGCTAAGAAAAGGCCTATAATACATACAGACAATTATTAGTAAAATTAATAACACCTGGGAATTTATTTAATTTTAGGAATCTAATATTATAAAATTTCCTGTAATTATGTCATTAAAAAAATGAGCATATACCTATTAAGAAATTTAAGCGCAAATTGTTTAATCATTTAGAGCAGTCAAAATACAACATTAAGATTGGTATCTTGGTGTCTGAAAGCAATCATTTTATCATATACATTTTAATATTTTATATCATTCATTTTAAGTTGATGGTTAATTTAAAAACTGAGTTTTAATCAAAGTTGTTTTCAAACATTGTCATAATGTCGCTCTGAAGAGTCATATCAATGGTACCAGCCATCTATAAAAAAGAAGAAAAGAAGAAAAGTTTAAATGTTTAAATTTTACTTTAAAAATCTATCCCTTCGTTACATCTATATAAATATTATTATGCAACATTTGGAACACATCATGCAATATGAATACAACTTATTTATCATAATGAATTTGTATAATTTTTATTTCGATTTACATACTAATTTGTGTGTATGTGATAATACTGTGTATGTGAAAATATTGTGTATGTGATAAATAAAAATCAAAACTTACCACAACACAAAGAACAAGTTTAAGCTTTCTTGCCAAGTAAGAGAAAACTCTCAGTGTTGGCAAAGTAGGTATTAATAAGAACAGGAACTGAGATTACATTGTATCATGTATCTCTGTAACCAACATAGTGCTAGACACATCAAATTACAGGTATTTTCTGAATGAAGCAGTATGTTACCTATGTAAGAACACTATACATTAAAGCTATAGACTTTTCTTGATTCTGCTACTTGGTAACTATATAATGTAAGGTAAAATATTTAACCAAGTTTATTTTATATGTAGGTACTTATGAAGATGAAGCCAGATTGCATGTAGAATACTATGTGTTTTTTTTTAATTAAATGATAAGGAGTCATTAAAAATAAGCTAAAGAAAAAAATAAAAATGAAAATAAGCTAAAGCAAAGAAAAGCCTAATTATGACAAAGGAAACAAATGCTTACTACATTTTGGAGCCTTCTCTAAATGCCCTTGTGATACAGGTTAAATATTCTCTGGCATCTGAAATGACACCAACTATGAAAGTTCAAAATATTTTTTATCAGTAAACTGTAACAGCCCAGAGTGGTGGGTAAAATCATCAATTTGCAACTAGTTAGTTGACTTCCCAGGTGGGAATCAGTGTTCTTCTTATTGGCTATCTGGGAAAAGATTTGGAATTCTTACTTATCTACCAAAAAGGTATTAAAAAGTTATGTGTTGACTCCTATAAACTGCAAAAATTTCTTTAAATATGCCTTAGAGACAAAAAAAAAAGATAATTTCTTACATCTTAACTCAGGCTACTTTCTTAATGCCAGCTCTTAGGTTGCCACACATCTGCTCAAACCCAGACAGTTCTTAAAGCTCTGTTCTAACCTCCAACACAAGAGTTGGATATGTTGTCTTAGTTGAAATACTATGTGATACTCCTATAAGCATCCAAACATAATGCAAACATCCAAGAATATTGTAATGAAACTTATTTTTAAAGATACTTTATTTCAGATTCTCTTCCCACTTGACTAAAATCTTCAATTGTGAAATAATTATTGATATGGAACTGGTTATTCTCTATACCAATTAACAGATACCATGATTTGAATACTAGTGCTCACTGCAGCTGACACTATAACATGGATATTCCTTTCTCACGGTCCCAATGTACACTTCAAGCATTCAAAATTAAGATAAAAAACTTGGTCAAAGGAACTGGCATGAGTTGAGCTCTGCTAGGGTTCAAGTTCTTGCAGATTTTTAGAGTATGGATCTGTCAGGTAGCAGCAACATAAGAGTCCAGGTTGCCAAAAATGATAGTTATCAAGCTGCTACTATATATGGCATAATTAGTCAAGTTTCAGTGGGTTCCAGGTCTAGTCAACTTCCAGAAAGGTATCTAGGATATTAGAAATTGTATCAGGTTACCTAGTTGGGTTGTTAGGTAGTAAGTTGGTTGCTGAGAAATCACTACAGGTGACTGAAATCAGGCCATGTGAGTACCAACAGGAAAGACCATGGGTCACTAGAGAAAGACTTCTAGTAAAGAACTAGTGAACTTTTAATAAAGAGCTCTGAAACACCATAAAAATACACAGACAATATAAAATTTTGCTGTTTAAATTAATTAAAATTAAGTAAAATTTATTAGCTAGTCTCTATTATATTTAATTACATAGGTAAAGTATATTTCTATCATCCTAGGAATTATATAATACCACATTGCTTTAAGGTAAGCTCCACCATATGCTACAACATTGCTAAATGCAATTTGTTCCTGCCATAGTATTATAAAATAAGAAGCTGGTAAAACTTTTATACATTATTTCCTATGAACTTAATTTGTATTATAATCAATAGTCCAGTCAAAGCCAATGGCTTTTTCTTCTCAAACTAATATTCCTGTACGTCCTAGGAATTCACAAGTATTTCCCAGGATTACAAAAATATCCAGTACTCAGCAAGTTAAAATTCACATCTGACATCAGTGATTACCAGGTAAGCAAGGAAGCAGAAAAATATTATCTATAAGAGGAGACTAATCACTCTCAATCAATGGAAACCAACTGGAACTGACACAGATGTCAGAATTAGCAGAGAAGCCCATTAAAACAATTTTGATAACTGTATCCCATTTGATTGCAAGTTTAATAGAGATAAAAAAAATATTTAGTTCTCCCAACACCACTTGTTGAAGAGGCTATTTTTACTCCATTTTATGTTGCTGCCCCCTTTGTCGAATATTACTTGACTGTAGAGACTAGGGTTTATTTCTGGGCTCTCTGTTCTATTCCACTGGTCCACGTGCCTGTTTTTATGCCAGTACCAGGCTGTTTTGATTACAGTGGCCTTGTAATACATTTTGGTATCAGGTATTGTGATCCCTCCTGCTTTGCTCTTCTTTCTCAAGATTGCTGCAGCTATTCTGGGTCGTTTATTGTTCCAGATAAATTTTTGAAGAATTTGTTCTATATCTGTGAAATATGCCATTGGTACTTATGATCTCACCTTTAACAGGAAGCTAATCAACAAAACAAACAAACAAGCATAATATAACCAAAGACACAGAAATTGAGAACAGGCTGAAAGTCACCAGAGGGGAGAAGGGAGGGAATTTCAAGGGAAAAGGGGAAGGAACAAGTATAAAGGACACATGGACAAAAACTATGGGGGGGTGGAAATGGGAGGGAGGAGGGGAGGGCTAGGGTGGTAGGTTCGGGTGAGAATAGAAGACAGAAAACTGTACAAGATCAATAATTAAAATAAAAATTAAAAAAAATATTTAAAAGGTCCAAATCAAACTTCTGGAGATAACTACAATGTCTGAGAGGAAATATATACTGAATGGAATCTATAGCAGATTAGATATCACATAAAAGATTAATGAATTTATCCAAAATGAAACTCAGAGGTGAAAAAAAAAATTTAAACATGAAAAGAGCATCCCTGAGCAATAGACAACTTCAAGTGGTCTAATGAGTAACAAGTCATTGAAAGGAGAAAAAGACGAAAACAAAAAGTGATAGAAATAATCCCAGCAATTTTTCCAACCTTGATGAAAACTATAAACATACATCTCCAATATGATCAACAAAGGACACGACACATGAAGAAAACAATCGCTGAAAACAGTAATAAATAAAACTGTAAAAAGTAGCCATCTGGAGGCATGTTTTATACAGAGGAACAAAGATATCAAATTTCTCTTTGGAAACAAAGCAAGCAACACAATGAAGGAGTATCTTTAAAGTACTGACAAAAAAACCCCATCTAGGATACTATATCCAACAAAAACATACCTTAAAAAATGAAGGCAAATTGAAAATGTGTCCCTACAAAAACCTGCACACCAGTGTTCAAAGCAGCTTTATTATAATTGCTATAAGCAACGAAGCTCATAGCATCTTAGAAGCAACGAAGGTCTTCTTTGGTTGAACAGATAAACTATGGTACATCCATACAGTGGATTTTCATTACTGAAAGGAAATGAGCTATCATTCTATAATAAGACATCAAGAAATCTTAAATGCAAATTACTAAGTGAAAGAAGACAATCTGAAAAAGCTATATACTGCATGACTCCAACTATATGGCATTCTGGAAAAGGCAAAATTATGGAGACAGTAAAAATATCAGTGATTGGCAGGGGGGTTCAGGAGGGAGAGATGAATAGGAGGGGCACAGGGGACTTTTAGGATAGGGAAATTATTCTCATGGTTGCCAAAACCTATAAAGTATAACATAAAGAGTGAAAAATAATTTAATAAAAAAATTAAAGTGAAACATAAAAAGCAGAGTGAACTCTAATGGAAAATTCGGACTTTGCTTGATAAGCTAGAGTTGGCAACTGTATGCCAACGTTGGTGCAGTGACCGTGTACCTAATGTGGGATTGCTGACGTGAGGGAACTTGTGTTGATGGGGGGAGGGGAGGAGTTTATGGGAACTCTTTGTGCTTTTGGTTAAATATTGCTGTGAATCTAAAATGCTCTAAAAATAAAGTCTAATAGATTTTAGTTTTGAAAAAAGGTCAAATAAAGATATTCTCAGATATACAAACACTGCGAGAACTCATCATCAGCTGACTCACATTACAAGAAATACTAAGAGGAAGTCCTTCAGAGAAAAGGGAAATTATACCATTTGAAAATCTGGATCTAAATGAATGAAGAGCACTAGAAGTGATAACTATATAGTTAAATATAAGATTTTTTTAATCAAAATTTTTAGAGATAATTTGACTGCTTTAAACAACAGTATAAAGGCTGGGAGGGAAGAAATGAAAGTATACTGTTGAAGCTATTATACTAAATATGAAGTAGTAGAACTCAAAGGAAACTGTGATGGGCTGAGGTTTATAATATAAAACCTAAAGCAACCACTAAAATAACAAAAGAAAGAGTTACTGATAATAAACCAATGAAGGTAATAAATTGAAATCATAAATAATCTAAAAGAATGCAGAAAAAAGATAAGAACAGATAGATGACACAGAAAAGAAATAGCAAGATGATGTATTCAAACTCAACCACTTTAATAATCATTTTGAACTTAATTGGTCTAAATACTTCTGTAAAAGGCAGAGATTGGATTTAACAAAAAAGCAAGACCTCATTACACATTGCCTGCAAAGAACTCACTTTAAATATAAAAATATGGGTTATAAGTAAAAGAATAGAAAAATTTTTATGCCATGCAAGCACTGGTGATAAAAAAGGTGAAGTGGTTATATTTCAGGGTAAATAATATTACCAGGAATAAAGAAGATCATTTTGTAAGGGGTCAATTAATCAAGAGCACATAACAATTGTAAATGTTTAGATACCTAATAACAGAGCTTCAAAATACATAGAATAAGCCCTGGTTGGTGTGGCTCAGTAGATTGAGTACCAGCCTGCAAACTGAAAGGTAGCTGGTTCGATTCCTGCTTAGGGTACATGCCTGGGTTGTGGGCCAGGTCCCCAGTTGGGGTGTGCAAGAGAGGCAACAGATCAGTGTTCCTCTCCCTCTCTTTTTCCCTCCCTCCCCCTCCCCTTAAAAATAAATAAAATAAAATCTTTAAAAAATACATGGAATACACCTGATAGAATTATGAGGATATTACAAACAGGTAGAAAATCGGCAAGAATATAGTAGACTTAAATAACATTATTAACTAACTTGGCTTGTTTAATTCTCTATCCATCAGCAACAGAATACACATTCTTCTTAAATGTACACAGAATATTTACCAAGGCAGACCATAATCTGGGCCATACAACAAGTCTCAATGAATTTTAAAAATTTCAAGACAGACCGTGTATGTTGTCTGACCACAATCACTAATAGAAATCACTAGCCAGAATATTCCCAAATTTTGGAGAACTATTTAGTTTAAATAACACACTTCTAAGTAATCCACAAATAAAAGAATCAATTTCAGTTTTTAAAACATCATGTTCTGTATGTTAGGACTCGTAAACACAAGTCAACTTGTTTTTTTCTTTCCAGGCTTATTAAAATATAATTGACCTAATACAAGTCACCTTCTCCATTTAGTGTTTAGCTAAAGACATAGAAACTGGGTCAGATGACATAAATTTTTCAAGACCAGTAACAGTTAAGAGTTCTGGTCAAGATGGAGGCGTAGGTAGAAACCCTTTGCTTCCTCTCACAACCAAAAGGAGGCTAAAAAACAATCTAAAATAAATAAACAACCAGAAGCACCAGAAAATCAATCTGCATGGAACTCCAACAACCAAGGAATTAAAGAATAAATCAACTAGAACAACTAGACCGGTGCACCAAGACAAAGAAATATGGTCCAAATGAAAGCACACAGTAAAACCTCAGAACTAAGCAATGAGGACATTGCCAGCTTATCTGATGGAGAATTGAGAGCCCTGGTAATCAAAATGTTCACAGACCTGATTGAGCTTGGTTGAACAATGAAAGAATAAATGAAAGATACCCAAAATGAAATAAAGCAAAATATTCAGGGTACCAACAGTGACAAGAAGGAAACCAGGATTCAAAGCAATGATTTGGAACAAAAGGAAGAAGTAAGCATCCAATTGGATCAGAACAAAGAAACGAGAATCCAAAAAAACAAAGAGAGGCTGAGGACTCTCCGGGACAACCCGAAATGTTCCAATATCCAAATTACAGCGATGCCAGAAGGAGAAGAGCAACAGCAAGAAATTGAAAACTCATTTGAACAAATAATGAAGGAAAACTTGCCCAATCTGGAGAAGGAAATAGACTTCCAGGAAGTTCAGGAAGCCCAGAGAGCCCCAAAGAAGTTGGACCCAAAGAGGAACACACCAAGGCACATCATCATTAAGTTACCCAAGATTAAAGACAAAGAGAAAATCTTAAAAGCAGCAAGAGAAAAGGAGACAAAGGAGTCTCCTACAAAGGAGTTCCCATAAGGCTATCAGCTGATTTCTCAAAAGAAAACTTCCAGGCAAGAAGGGGATGGAAAGAAGTATTCCAAGTCATGAAAGGCAAGGACCTACATCCAAGATTACTCCATCCAGCAAAGCTTTCATTTAGAATGGAAGGGCAGATAAAGTGCTTCTCAGATAAGGTCAAGTTAAAGGAGTTCATCATCACCAAGCCCTTACTATATGAAACGTTAAAGGGACTTATCTAAGAAAAAAGATAAAAAATATGAACAATAAAATGACAACAAACTCAACTATCAACAAATGAACCAAAAAGAAAAGAAAAACAATGAGAACAAAAACCAAGCAAACAGCCAGAACAGGAACAGAATCAGAGAAATGGAGATCACACAGAGGGAATTCAGTGGGGAGGGGGAAGGGAGGAACAGGGTGGCGGGGAGGTACAGGGAAGAAGCAGCATAATTGGTAGGCATAAAATAGATAGGGAAAGATAAAAATGGTATAGGAAACAGAGGACTCAAAGAACTTATATGTACAACCCATAGACATGAGCTAAGGTGGGGTATGCTGGAGGGTTGGGGGGCAGAGTGGAGGTGGAATAAAGGGGGAAAAATTGGGAAAACTGTAATAGCATAATCAATAAAAAATACTTTAAAAAAAAGAAGAGCAGTAACAGTTAAGTGATAAATCACCTTACCTATGTGCCAGGTATTTTCCTACATGCTTAATACATTTAATTTCATTTTATTTCCACAATAGGCATTATTATTCTCACTTCACAGATGAGGAAATTGAGGCACAGAGAGGTTAAATAGCTAGCACAGAACAAAATGTCTAGTAAATGGCAGAACCAGGTTTTGAACCTGCATGTTGTAGTAACTCCAGGATGTCTTTTGAGTATGAAAATTTTATTTAAAAAGGCCTTGATTTTAGAACCTGATCTTCACTAAAGGGGTTTAACTCCACTGGAAAAGTACCTCAAATACACCTTTATTTCATTTTTAGGTTTTTGAATTCTTATTTTTAAATATTTTATTTATTTTTTAGGGAGAGGGCAAGGGAGGGAGAAAGAGAGGGAATGAAACATTGGTTGGTTGCCTCTCTCATGCCCACAGACTGCAACCCAAGCATATACCCTGACAGGGAATCAAACCAGCAGCCTTTTGGTTCAAAGGCCAGCACTCAATTCCCTGAGCCATGCCAGCCAGGGCTCAAATACATCTTTTAACATGTGAAGACACTGCTCCATTAAATCTTTCCTTTATTAGTTATTATTTGGTAAACTAAAATTCGCTTACTGCTTCTCTCCTTCTCCGCTCTTGCTCTTTCTCTCTTGCTAAATTGCGGTCTTTGAGAAGCCAGAGTTTACTCTTATCTTGAACTTCCGATGACTGCTGATGCTCTTTCTTCTCTTCTCCAAGGCATTTGTTTTGCATCTTATTTGAAAAAGATTCTCTGAAGCCAGGGTCCCTGAAAGAAACAGTAGAGCTCAAAGTAGGTTTCAAGTTCTTTAAAAGTTATTACAAAAATTTTATTAAATGACAAATATAAAAAAAATGTTCTAGATACCCCTTCTCATATATCATAACATCATTTTTAATTTTCATTTTTTATATCTAACAAACAGAAGGTTTTGGAAAACTGACCAAGGTATACTACTATTTTCTTATGCACAGATTGGAAACAATATTAAGACATTTCTAAAAATTATATGAATGTATATATTTATCATTTAGAAATATTAGCATCTTTAATAGCTTACTGAATAACTTGATTATTTCTATCCCTTTCAAAGTAGATCACTACTTATCAATAAAAGTCAATACAAATCCACTCTTTTGCAATTATAATTTTCTGTGTTCTGCTAAATAGCTGAATCATATTCACTTGACAAAACAGAAATTTAATATATTTTATTTTAAATTTATTGATTGATTTTGAGAAAGAGAAACATCAATTTGTTGTTCCATTTGTCTATGCATTCGTTGGTTGATTCTTGTATGTACTTTGGGGATCAAACTCACAATCGTGGCATAACAGTATGACACTCTAACCAACTCAGCTACCTGGCCAGGGCTTAGAAATTTAATATACTTTAAATACATGTCTAGATCTCCCAAGGCCTCCTTTAATTCAGTAAATTACAGACCTCTGATTTTCTTGAAATACTTTTTTTTCCTTTGTATTCTGTTCCAGATGTTTCCGTATCAGTTCCTGTGTTCGAGCTTTTATTTCCTTTTCTATTGCTGCTTTTCTAAATTGGTTGAAGAGTTCATCTGAGGATTTCCGTACACCTGAAGTTTTGACTGGTTTGCCCAAACTTTTCCAGGAGTCTGCATTCTTGATTTTTATATCCTAAAACAAATATTTGATTCAGTCTATGTCTACAGATGTCAAACATATTTTGGAAGGAAAACAGTATTTTTTGATATAGTAGTAGATCAAATTAAAACTCCAAAGCCTTCATGTAATTTTACTAAACTTCTAAAGTAAAAGATTACTACAGTAAAAAAAAAAAAAAAAGGGAAGAAAGAAAACAAATAAAAACAAATAAGCTACACTCAATTATTCATCTAAAACCAAATTCAAGAGGAGGGAATTTCAGGGGAAAAGGGGAAGGGTTTACAGGAATAAGTATAAAGGACACATGGACAAAAACTATGGGGAGTGGAAATGGGAGGGAGGTGGGGAGGGCTGGGGTGGTGGGCTGGGGTGGGAGTAAAAGACAGAAAACTGTACAAGATCAACAATTAAAATAAAAATTAAAAAAAAAAAGAAAACCAAATTCAAATAACGTGCTTGACAACTATTTCAGTTTAATGTAAAACATATGTATTAAAGATATAACCATCTGCAAAATATATTTAAAAAACTCACTGCAATGATAATATTTATGATCCTACAAGAAAAATAAAGCAAATATATACAAAGGGTTAATAAGAGACAAAGTAAGCACACAAAAAACCTTTCAAAAAAATCACTGAGAACAAAATATAATATGCAACTCTAAAAAAAAGACTGAGATATTTTGTTTTTTTCATACTGAGTCTTTGAAATTGATGTGTATTTCAACATATAGCACATCTCAATTCAAATGCTAAGTTTTGATTAGAAACAATTGATCTGTAATCAGGTTTTATAAAATTTACAGTTGAAAAACTAAGTATGTATAATCAAGCTGTTCAAAACATATCTAAGTTTCCCAATAACTGAGTTGAATATCGGTTTTTAAATTTAAATTACTTAAGAAAACAAGTTTTAAAACTTAGTTCCTTAGTTGCACTATACACATTTCAAGGGCTCAATAACCATATGTGGCTCAGTGGCAACAATATTGGACATTGGATATTACAAGACTAGGCGGCCTTTCTTTGAGTTTACCTGCCACATTATCCAAGACAGATCACGTTATGCCAATAAAGAAATTATAATAAATTTAAGACTGAAATCATATCAAGTATTTTTCCTGACCACAATGGTATAAAACAAGAAATTATAAGAAGAAAACTGGAGAATCCACAAATATGTGGAAATTAAACAACATGCTACTGAACAACCAATGGGTAAAAGAAGAAATCAAAGGAGAAATAAAGTACATTGAGATAACTGGTAATGGAAATACAACATACCAAAATGTATGAGGTATGGCAAAAACAGTTTTAAAAGAGACATTCATAGTGATAAATGCCTACACATCAAAAAACTAAGGATCTCACACAAACAACCTAACTTTACACACACCTCAAGAAACTAGAAAAAGAACAAATGAAGCCCAAGGTTAGTAGAAGGAAATAAAAAGATCAGAGTGGAAATAAATAAGACAGAAACTAAAAAGACAACAGAAAAGATCAGTGAAACTAAAAGTTGTTTGTTTAAAAAAATATATGAAAAATAGACAAACTTTTAGCTAGATTCACCAAGAACAAAAGAGGAAACTCAAATAAAATAAAAGAAGACACACAATTAAAGAGGAACTGTGCCACAGGAACACAAAGGATCATAAGAGTCTACTAGGAACAATTATATGCCAAAAAAGTGGGCAACCCAGAAGAAATGGATTAATGCCTAGAAACATACAACCTTGCCAAACTGAATCATGAAGAAATAGAACATCTGGACAGGCTGATCACTAGTGAGGACACTGAGTCAGTAATCAAGCAAACAGAAGTCCAGGACCAGATGGCTTCACTGGTGAATTCTACCAAATATTTAAAAAATTAATACCAATCTTTTTTAACATATTTCAAAAAAAAAAAATAGAAGAGGAGGGAACTTTCAAGTTTGTTTTACAAAGCCAGCACTACCCTGTTACCAAAAACATAGAGATACCACAAGAAAAGTACAGACTAACGTCCCAGGATGAACACAGGTGCAAAAATCCTCAACAAAATATTTGTAAGCCAAATTCAGCAGTATGGTATAATCAATCTGGATTTATTCCAGGGATGCAAGGATAGTTTAACATCCTCAAATCAGTCAATATTATACACCACATTAGCAAAATGAAGGATAAACATCATATGATCATGTGAATAGATCCAGAAAAAGCATGACAAAATTCAACATCCATAAATAATAAAAACTCTCAACAAAATGGGTATAGAGGGAATGCATATAATAAAGGCCACGTATGACAAACCCACAGATAACATCATGCTCAAAAATGAAAGGCTGAAAGCTTTTCCTTTAAGATCAGGAACAAGACAAGGATATCACCCTCACCATTTCTTTTCAACACCCTTAAACAATAGGGGACAGATGACACTTCCATTGTTAAAACAAAAAGACCCAATAAATTAAATTAATAGCAGTTATCAGAAAAGGCACTTTATATATATTTCTCATCAATAACGAAATACTCAAACAGTTAGTCTTTGATAGTAATTATTACTAGAGTATCTGTTGAAGGAATGATCAGTGTGTGGTTTGACATGAAGTGTACAAAAAACTCTTATAGGAAATTCCCCACAACAGATTCTAAAAGACAGTTTTTTTTTTTTTTTTTTTTTTTTTTTTTTTTAAGGTTTTATTTATTTTCAGAGAGAGGGGAAGGGAGAGAGAAAGAGAGGGAAAGAAACATCAATGTGTGGTTGCCTCTTGCTCACCCCCAACTGGGGAGGGACCTGGCTGGCAACCCAGGCATGTGCCCTGAAAAGGAATCAAACCAATGACCTTTCCGTTTGTAGGCTAGTGCTCAATCCACTAAGCTACACCAGCTAGAGATAAAAGATAGTTTTATAACATGCTTCAAGACCAGGATATCTGGCAAATACCAGCATTATAGAATTTATAATTAAATACAATCATGAGAATTAAGGGTGGGAAAGGGTTCCCATATAACTTAAAAAAGGCAAAAATTAGGTTTAGAAATCCAATATCTCATTCAAGTTAGGGTTTAAAATACTTTTTGTGCCACTTCTATATTAAATTTTAAATCCCTTCAATATTTGTAATTAAAAAAACCCAAACATTGCTCTTACCTTCTGCTCAGGAACTCGATGTTCCGATTCCAAAACCACTGTGTTATCACCAGACTGACGAATCACTGTTAGGCCATTCAAGCATTTTTCAGAATCACCTAGATGAACACATTTTTAGAATAGTATAATCAAGATATTTCATCTTGCTTTTCCAGAATTTGACTTTTTCCCCCTCTCTAGGTCAGAAACTATGAAAACAAAATGACTGATTTTTTGATGCTTTTCAACTTTGGAGTATCTAGCTGGGAATCATCACACTGTAAAATACACATTTTTCACTTGAGAGAATCACCACATCTATTTCTATCTCTCTCTTTTTTGGGGGGGTTACGATAAGGTATAGCTGACAATGGGGTTCACCCACCAAAATCTATGTTATCTATCCCCGCAGGACAGCATCCCCCAGTCTGTAGAGTGACCTCAGCTCCAGATACAGGCCTTCATTAGGCCACGCCCATGGTAATCCTGCTCCCTACCAGTGAATCATTTAGGAAAGAGAAGGCCTAAGCCAATGCAGGACTTCCAGGGAAAGACACCTCCTGGTGGCCAAATTGAGAACAAAGAAACAAAGAATAGAAGAAACAAGACACCAGAAACCTGTAACAGCTAACAAGGAGATGGGAGTAAAAAATGCAAAAGGTTGGTTTGACTCTGAGGTGAAGAGAACAAACTATGCAATCCTTTAATGGTCGAGCTTTCATACAAATGTTTCATTTATTTATTATGGATGAAGATAGCTAGAGAGAGAGAGAGAGCTTAAGCCTTGGTTAAACCATGCCTAAACAACTGGCCTACATTTGGACTATTGCTTATGTAGTTATTAACAAAATTCCTTATTGTGTAAGACAGTTTGAGCTGAGTTTTCTGTCATTTCTTACCAAGTGCATCTTGATACATGAAACTTAATTGAGTCATTCTGTTTCCACTCTCTTTAGTTATTGTCTACAGGTCCTAACTGGTGGCAAAAGGATAGAGGGAACAAAGAAAGACTGACTTGTTATCTTTGTTAACTGACTCAAGCACACAAAATCCTGGCCAGTTACACAGTGTAGTAACTTATATTTAAGTTTTCACCACTCATAATCCCTTGACAGATCCTCTGGCTAAATCACAGTGGTTGAAATTGAGGCTTGAAGAAGAGAGGAACATTAAGGGACAGGGGTGAGCAGAGGAGGATGAGACATAACACTGTCAAAGAATGTATGAATAAAGGAACAAAGTTTAAAGGTGTATGTTCCTATATGGCCCAATGTACTCATGTTTTCTCAGTTCAACAAGGAATGCAAAAAAACTAGAGAGGAAAGATATAAGTATAGAACTACATTCCTTCTCTGCTTGGAGCCAGATCTTATTAAGAAGTAGAAAGAGCATATATGTCAGATACAGTAAAAGTAAATTTGAAATGACTGTTTGCTAGCTCTAAATTAGTAAGTGGTGGGCAGTGCCATTATCAATAATTAAAGAAGAAAGATTTTTAAATTTGGCAATTCAAAAAACGAAATTAAGTTTTGAGATGCTGGTTGACATGCTTCTGTTGTGTTTGAGATGTTCAGTAGAGTTGTATAAACATGCCTGGTGCTTGGACACCTGAATTGTAAAACTGAGACTAGAAGTCACAGACACCAAGGCGATCAGCCAGGAAGTATAGGTACAGGTCACTGCACCCCCGAGTAAATGGAAGTCTGCCCCCAAGCCTACTGCTATGACAGCGGATCCCTAGCTAAGTAAGCCTATGCTTTGGAACATGACTAAAAAGCCCTGCAGGAAAGTAAAAAGAGTTTTAAGAATGTAACTCGGAGTATTACCAATGTTTAAAGGTAGGCAGATAGAGATGTCTGTAGGGAATATTCAGGTATGGTATGGTCAAGAGAATAGTGTCACAGAAATCTAGCAAGTGTGTCAAAGGTCCAACTCTGAAAATCGTTTTCATCTGGATGACCTCTGGTACTTCAGAATACTACAAAACTCATCTTTCCTTACACATCTGTGTTCCAAGTTTATCAGCCTGGACCAGTATCCAGCTAGCATCCTCTGAGCCACCAAAGCTGTATTCCTGTTATTAAAACTTAGAGTATATTCATCTTTTGCAGACCTGCTCACTCTACCCTTGTAATTTCTTTCAACTTTCCCCTTTTGTGTCCTTCCATCACTTTACTTCATTTCCCCCCTCCTGTTGCAACAGTCCAGTCGGTCTCCTCCTCCTTTGGTCTCTATGCCCCGCTCCTCCAAAGGCATGCATAATATCGGCAGATTAAGTACCTTGATGCATACTCTTCTGCTCAAAAAACCTTCATTGGCTACCCACTTACTATACCATTTCTATCATGTCCAAAGTCTCTAGATAGCAAAGTTCTTTATGATCTGAACATGATCTACATTTCCAAATTAATTTCCTTGTATTTCTATTTACCCAACCAAAGCTTTAATCATATAGAATTATTGGTTTCCCAAATACCTTCATTCTTGTTGTCACCACCATACAAAATGCCTTCCAATCCTAAACACACATAAATATTTTATTTTTTCTCCAGCATCCACCTCAAATCATATTTATTTATTCTGTAAAACACATATCTACCAAAGAGATAAAGTTATTCTGCCTTTCCACCTCCTTGAATTTCATTTTTGCTCCTTTTAGGGCATATTATTTTATTTTATTTTATTTTTTTAATCCTCACCCAAAGATGTTTATTGATTTTACAGAAAGAAGGGAGAGAAAAAAAGAGAAACATCGATGTGAGAGAGGAACATCTATCAGCTGCATCCTGTACACTCCCCAACCGGGGATCGAACTTACAACCTTGTTGGTGCACAGGACGATACTCCAACCAACTGGGCCACCTGGCCAGTGCACGTTATTTGTTTTAGTTTATATTCCAGTTGTTTATTTCTGATACTAGATGGCAAACTGTTTGATTTACCTGTTCATTTGCCATGCTCATCCACGTTGATATAACAGCATAAGTATTGGTTTTTAAAAAATCTTAATAAAGCCCTGGCTGGTATGGCTCAGTGGATTGTGAGCCAGACTGCAAACCAAAGGGTTGCTAGTTCAATTACTAGTCAGGGTACATGCCTGGGTTGTGGGCCAGGTCCTCAGTAGGGGGTGTGTGAGAAGCAACTGATTGATGTATCTCTCACAGTGATGTTTCTCTCCCTCTCTTTCTCCCTCCCTTCCCCTACTCTAAAAGTAAATAAATAAAATCTTTTTTTTTTTTTTTTTAAAGAAAGCTTCAGTAATTTTTTTTTTTTACCTTCATTGTGCAGAGGTTTAAACCAAAATTTCATTCAATGGAGATTAAACTCCAGAGTAGTAAACTTCTATATACATTTTATAGTTTATAAATATTTGCAATTTCTCTAGGGCATAGTGCCACCTACAGTTGGCAAATGCAAAAACCACATTGCTTCTAAAAAATTGGTTAAGTGCAACAGAATAGCCAGCCATTCTAACATCATGCACACTTTCCCTTTATACATTATGTTACACTCATATATAAACAGAAATTGAAGTAATACAATAATTGATTCCAACTGAAGACAGATATTTAAAGGCTAACTTTTCATAGATAGGATTTTTTAAAAAAGCATCTTGACTGCATTCTTTCCATTGTTTTTCATTCTTTTGTTTCTTCTTTAAAACTACCCCTACCTGTCTTCTATTGTAACGAATACAGCAACTTTTCCCTACTCTGATTCTTTCTGACCAAACTTCAAGTATGTTCAAATATCTGATTCAAAAACTAAAAAGAAAACAACCTATCCCAGTCTTAACAACAACAACAACAACAACAACAACAACAACAACAAATCTAGTGTTAAAGCCACAGGTATTTTCCCTTCCTATCTGCTTCACCAACACACTTCTTGAAAGGCTGATTTATTATATTCAGATTCCATTATTTCTCAATTTATAATAATGTGGCTTTGAGCCCCAATTACAAAGGCCACTAAAAGAGCTTTTGCAAAAGCAAAAAAATTCATTTTGCCAGTTGTAATCCTCTCTCATTCCTTATCCTACTTTAATGCTTGTAGTCTGTGATATTCTTGGTGATAACTGCCTTCTAAACACCCCTCCTTCCTGGACTTCTATTATACCATTTTTTCACTTCTTCTACCTTTGATTATCTCTTCTTTCAATTAATTTTTTCTATTTTTAAAATAGATTTCATTTATTTATTTTTAGAGAGAGGGAAAGGAAGGGATAAAAAGAGGGAGAGAAACATCTATGTGCAAGAGATACATTAATAGGTTGACTCTTACACACCCCCAACTGGGGATCTGGTCCACAAATCAGGTTGTGCCTTAACCGGGATTTGAACCAGCAACCTTTCAGTTTGCAGGCCGGCACCGATTTCACTGAGCCACACCAGCCAGGGCCATACTAATAATTCTTACATTATAGTTCCCACCTATTTCTGATTGTATATTTCCTATTATTAGATATTCTGTAGCATCTGACATGTCCAAAATGAGCACTTCCTGTTATTTTCATCTGAGCTGTTGTATAAAACCATGGTAAGGCATTAATTCTAACAAAGCCTATCAATTCTGTCATAAAAATGTATTGCTAATTATCTACATCTTGTTTATATTTACTGCCTTAGTTTTGGTCTTCATAATTTCTTTCTTAGACTACAGCACTCAGATTTCCTACTTGGTCCCAACTACATCAGAGCATCTTTATCTCAATCCATTCTCCATAGCAAGAAGTAATCTCTTCCTAAATATAAAATCTGATTTTGTTATGTTCCTGATTGAAGCTACTTGTTGTTTACAAAATAAAAGAGCCATGTGTAGCACTGGTATTTAAGGTAATTCATTATCTAGAACCACTACATCTTCAGCAATTCTCCTGAGTATCTTGAAAACATTTTTTTCAGAAAAAAATAAATATCTTACACTTTGGATCTTTTGTTATTCTTCTTCCTAGGATGCCCTCCAGTGTTGCCTTAGGAATTTTCTCTCTTGATTCCCTTCTCCTTTCTTAATGAAGACTATAACTCAAGTTAAATACACATAAAATGGAATACTTAAACACAGAATTTGTAGGGAGCTTTTACTGGGATCAATAAAGGAGATCAAAACTTGTCTGTTCCACCTAATCTGTGCTGCAGAAAAATAGCTTAGAAACTTTTGCTTTGGAGAAACCTCTGTCCTTGGAAGGCCAAGTGGAAACCCAGGAGCAGCCTAGAGCAATGGAGACATGCATAAGGACTACCCACACTTGCCTCTAGTCCCAGCCCCAATACATTAGAGTCTCAAGGTTCAGGCCCTCCCTAGACTGGGCTCATCACTGTTGGAGAAGTATCCTTTGTGCCATATACCCCCAGGATAACCAGGCTGAGACAGGCAATACCTTCACTTCTGACAACCTAATAGGATGTTTATAAAGTCAAATGAATCTACCAACATAAAAATGAGCCAGTCCTGGTAAATAAGAATCGTCATTGTGCAAGTATTTCTAGCCCATGTTTCCTAACTGTAAACTATTTCTAATGTATATAATTTCATTTCTCTATCTATGGAATCTCTAAATATCTTTTCCTTATTCCATCCTACCTTTCCCAACTATATAGGCATAAGTGTCATGGAAATTAAAAGCAGCATTTCCCAAGTCTGTTCAGAACTTGGTAGTCCAGGCTGTGGCAGTGACAGGTTTTTATACTCGTATATGGCACACATGCTAATGTATATAATGTCTATGAAAGTAAGTTGGAGGTGAAGTGCATGTATAATTTTTCATTCAAATATGATGAGTACCCTTAGGTATGAACCAGATAATTTCTAACAATGTGTTTCAGTGATTATCTCTAACCTAAAATTTACTAGTCACAATTTTCAGTATCCCAGATTTGTAACAGTTAAGATGTCTTTAGCATTTAATATACAGATTTAGAAGTCAGTTTCTCATTTGCAGTCATTTACTTCCTAATTTGTTACCTGAGGGAGGCTGGACTTGTAAAGGTGGAACATTTTTCAGACTTTGTATATGTCCTAATTTTTGATGATTAAATGCTAACTGGTGCTGATTTGGTGGTATTCCACTTGATTGCATAGCCTGATGAACAAGGGTAGTAGAACAAGAGATTGCATCTTGCACAGAAGATTGTATCTGTTAAGACAAAGTTAAATAAAATTACCTTCAGAGTTTTAATCACACAAGAAATATAACTAAGAATATAGAAACATAAGGAAAATATAATTTAATACTATCTTTGAATATGATAAATGATATGAATGATATTTTAAGTCACACAAACTTGTAAGGTTTAATTATTCCTATCTTACAGATGAGAGAGCTAAGGTTTAGAAAGATTAAATATCTTGGCCATCTTATAGCTTATGAGTAGAGTTACTCAAAGCTTAAAATCTTAGTTTGATAACATATATATAGACTTACATGTATATTATCAAGTAGTGCTGCTTATCTTCAAGTGCTTTTTTGTGATCTAGTGAAAATAAAAACTTGGCTTTTAAACCAAATCTAGAGATAAGTCCTCTTTTACCTCTTTTCATTTACTGAATTATAGACCTAAATTAGGGAGGTGGGGTTAAAATATCATGCTGCTTGACCCATAAGACTATCAACAAATTCTGATTCAGTATTCAGTTAACTATTATGTAAAAGCTGTATTATAATAGCTAACACTGACTTCCGGACAAGATGGAGGCGTAGGTGGACACACTATGCCTTCTCGCACAACCAAAATTAAGGGCAACAAAGATTTAAAAACAAGAAAACATCTAAAACTGATAGAAAAATTGAACTGTACAGATGTCCGACAACCATTCATCCAGACTGGTAAGAGGGGCAGAGTTGCAGCAGGACAAAGTGGAGTTTAGCAGGATCCAGGTGCACCGGCAGCGGCTGGCAGACCCCAGGCGCACAGGTGGCAGCTAGCAGACCCTGGGCACGGGGTGGAAATGGGCAGACCCAGTGAGGCCGTGCAAGGTGGCTGGCTGACCAGGTGGTCCCACATTTGGGCGCAGATAATCTAGGCAAAAACGGAAAGCGAGACAGACCTCGCAACCCAGGGCCCCAGCTCCAGGAAATAAAACCTAAAAATACCTATTGAAAACACTTGTGGGGGATGAAATGCTAGGAGAGACCCCCAGCCTCACAGGAGAGTTCATTGGAGAGACCCACAGGGTCCTAGAACATACAAAAGGCCACCCACATGGCCACCCATCAGCACGAGAAGGGCCCAATTTGCTTGGGGAAAGTGGCCAAAGGGACTGGAATCCAAGAGAGAGCAGAGCAAGTGCCATTGTTCCCTTCAGACCCTGCCCCCACTTACGGCTTCACAATCCAGCAACTGGGCTGCCCCACCCTAGTGAACACCTAAGGCTCCGCCCCTCACTACGTAACAACTGCGACCAGACAAGAAAGAAAGAAAGAAAGAAAGAAAGAAAGAAAGAAAGAAAGAAAGAAAGAAAGAAAGAAAGAAAGAAAGGAAAGAAAACAAAACCAAAAATGGCTCAAATGGGAGAACAGATCAGCCCCAGAGCCAATTCACCTAAGCGACCAAGAGATAGCCAACCTATCAGATGCACAGTTCAAAACACTGGTGATCAGGATGCTCACAGAATTGGTTGATTTTGCTCACAAATTAGATGAACAAATGAATGCTACAATAAGTGAAATGAAGGAAAACACACAGGAAACCAATAGTGATGGGAGGAAAACTGGGACTCAAATCAATGGAGTGGACCAGAAGGAAGAAAGAAACAAACCAAAAGAAAAGAATGAAGATACAAGGATTCAAAAAAAATGAGGATAGGCTTAGGAACCTCCGGGACATCTTTAAACATCCCAATATCCGAATTATAGGGGTACCAGAAGGGGAAGAGGAAGAGCAACAAGTGGAAAACTTATTTGAACAAATAAAGGAGAACTTCCCCAATCAGGCAAAAGAAATAGACTTCCAGGAAGTCCAGGAAGCTCAGAGAGACCCAAAGAAGTTGGACTCAAGGAGGAATACACCAAGGCACATCATAATTACATTAGCCAAGATTCAAATGAAGGAGAGAATTCTAGAAGCAGCAAGGGATAAGGGGACAGTCACCTACAAAGGAGTTCCCATCAGACTGTCAGCTGATTTCTCAAAAGAGACCTTCCAGGCAAGAAGGGGCTGGAAAGAAGTATTCCAAGTCATGAAAGGCAAAGACCTACATCCAAGATTGCTCTATCTAGCAAAGCTGTCATTTAGAATGGAAGGGAAGATAAAGTGCTTCTCAGATAAGGTCAAGTTAAAGGAGTTCATCATCACCAAGCCCTTATTATATGAAATGTTAAAGGGACTTATCTAAGAAAAAAGAAGATAAAAAATATGACAGTAAAAAGACAACAAACTCACAGATATTAACAACCACACTGAAAACAAAAGCAAGCTAGAACAGGAACAGAACCACAGAAATGGAGATCATATGGAGGGTTAGCAACAGGGGAGTGGGAGGAGGAGAGAGGGGGAAAAGGTACAGAGAACAAATAGCAGAGACAGTGGGTAGAAAATAGAGGGAGGGCAAGAATAGTGTGGGAAAAGTAGAAGTTAAAGAACTTATGACACATAGACATGAACTAAAGGCGGGGAATGTGGGTGGGAGGGGGCGTGCAGGGTGGAGGGGAATGATGGGGGAGAAATGGGACAACTGTTAATAGCATAATCAATAAAATATATTTAAAAAAATAGCTAACACTTATATAATGCTTACAATATGCAAGGCACCAGGCTAAGCCCGTTACATAGTTCTTTAATTCTCACAATAATCCTATGAGTTCTTAAAATTAGTTTCTCATTTATAGTTTACAATAAGACTTAGATATAATAAAAGCAACTTACCTAAAATCTCACATCTAATTCAGTGGCAAGGTAAGTTATGATACCAAAGAGCTCAGGTACCTTATCTACTAAGTTTTGAGTTGTAGGTAGTACAAAGATTAATATGACAGTCTTTCTCTTTCCTCCAAAGGTTAGAGTAGTGAGTAGACAAGGCAAGAGTTTGAATACCTATATTAACTTGAACAAAACTAATGCCATAGGAATGTTTATCTCCACATAGTAGACCCAAGCTTAAAGTCAAATGCTAAAGTTTAAATCGGCAAAAAATTATATTCTGAAACACACACACACACGTTTCTTTATTTATTTATTAATAATCCCAAATATATTCCTTCTTTTATCATAAATGGGCATCTTGTTCCTCAGTGAATGACACTAGAAAATTTTGGCCACAGACAGATCATAAAGGTAGTGTTCTACATGCTATGTTTTCAGGCATCCAAAGTTTGTTCATAACTTGATATAATTTTCTAATTTCAATAGTACCTATGCCAGGACTGACCATCTTTATCTTCTTCCTACTCAAAAGCCTTTGAGAGCTCACTTCCACCTACCAAGTTAAGTATGATTAACACTTCACCTAGGTGTTCAAAGCCCTCCCTGTTATATTTTCCAAGACTACTAATTCCTTACAAACACCCTCTGCTGCCTATTTCTCTGAATACACTTCCTGTGCCTTTGCTTCTCTTCAGGCTACTTACTACCTCTTTTTAAAATAGTTCCCTCATCTGTATGTTAATATACTAACCATTTTGATCCTTTCCCTGTAATTTAAAACCCATTTTAAGCATTCCCTCCTTCAAATAGTAGGAATATATATTCCTACTTCATGTATTCCAGTAGAAAGAATATATATTCCTTCTTCATTTTCTTAATAAATTATGAATATAAACTACTGTAGTCCTAATCATACAATCTTTTAACTGTTGGACTATATCACTTCTCACAACTTCCAGCTCCTTCAAGACAGTGTGATTTATGTTGTATCCCCCAACCTGGTTAGGTATTGTTAAATAAGTTTATAATTTAATAAAGGCATATACCTGTAATTCCATATTTGGGGATGGGTACAAAGGGTTAAAAGTTTTATGATAACCTGAATTAGTAGAAGATAAAATCACTTCTATCCTTTTCAAAGCATGTCAACCACTAACCAAACATAGAGGTGCTAAAATAGCTGGTAACTGTAAGCTTTATCTTTAGAAACCCCAACTACCATTTTCTTCCTATGTCTTTTTCTGAGAAATTACACCTTATGGTGCAACTCTACTGTGAGGAACACAAAGGTTGCCCTCTGTATTTAGACTCACAATACTAAGCCCAAAATTCTATAATTTGTTCTACTTACCTGTTTCACTTACATAATAGTTTTATCTTATTAGTAAAATGTACCAAATACTTTCTCTATTCACTCTTTCTTAGTGAGAAATCTTTAAACATTTAGTTGACAAATGAAGAGAGTGACAACTCTTCATGTAAATCAAATAAACAATTGTAAAGAACACTACTATTATATTAGTGAATTATAACGTACATAATTTTTAAATTCTAAGGTAAAAATGAAGAATTAACTTACTTTCTTTTTTGAAGGAGAATCATTCCATTTCACTTCAGTAAATTTAGGTAGTGTTTCTGCAAATATATAAATAAATATTTCAATGCTTGCCAGCTTAAAATTATCACCTAAATTACAAAAATTTTTTCATATTAGAAAATGGCAATCTCAAGAAAATGGCTTTCACACCAGCTTCTTAAATCAAGAGGCTCTTATCGTTTCCAGGGGTTTGCTTTTAAAAGGGATATTTTCTTTCCCACATAATGGAATAAATATCCATTCACAAATTTCAGTTTGTATTATTTAGGCAAAAAAAGGACAGAGTGTTACTTTGCAGTTAAGTGCTTGAATTAATGATAGTTTAAAAAGGAGCAAGTCACAAAAGAGAGGAGGTTTTAATTAAACAAGCAGTACCAATTATACTAAATCATCATTTACCAAGTGGCCATAAATATAGCGATATGGGATTTAATTAAAGTAAGAATTTACTATAAGAGTATATTATGAAAGGATACAGCCTTTTATTAAAAGTGAAGCTATTTGATTTCATAGTAAAGTCTACTCTGCTTGCTAATAAGCATTATAATAAAGATCCCATCTAATTAACACTTTAGTTACATCTAACCTATTTGGCAGCCTCAACTGTATTGGCAACAAATGGCTTTGATAGTAACTCAATTACCTTTACAAATCCCTTTACAGCTGACATTGACTGTAGAGCTCTCTCTTCATCCTAAGATTGAATCTGGTGCTATCCTCCCCAATTGCAAGTGTAGGCCCATGTGGGAAAGCACCAAACTGGTGGTGAATGCCTTGACCCACCTCTCCAGGCCAGCTTTCATGAGCAACCTGATCATTATTTGCTTCAGGCTCCAGGGCACTAAGGCTGGTCAACACCAAATCTTATGACATTCTAATTTTAATGTTTTCTGCCTCCTGAAATACCATTGGTTTCCATTGGATATGTTAGTGTTCTTTCCTTTCCTTCAATGTTTGATGCTAAACATTGTTAAAATTGCTAAAATGCCATCAATAATGTGCTTTTTTCTTTTTTAGTTATCAACACAAAGTTTATTAAGTAAATTGCAATTAAGTACAAATAAGGTACAAGTATAAAGAAACATGAGCTTAAAAATAAGCGATTGCCTATGTAAAAAGAAATATTAGCTAATAAACTCTCTTAGGGGAACAGAATGTACTCTTATGTTAGAAAATTGTTGTGTAAACGAGTAATACCAATAATGGTTGACAGTCTAATCAAAACGATTACAGCTGCTGCAGAGATGTTATGTGTGCATGCATGTTTGAGCAAGCAAGACCTTTCTCTTTCCAAGACGAAAGGTATTTCTATATTCACTTAAAAGCAAGACTTCTGATTGCAGTCCAACTGGGAAGGTTCTCTTTTTCCATGTGTCCACAGACAAAGGAAAGGCCTGAAGGAGGGTGATGCAGGCAGTGGCTGTGGCGTAACTGTTATCCTTTCGGTTCCTGACTTCCTGGACCTGGTCTGGTGTGTGGTTGCTGTTGTACCTTTGAACTACTTTGTGTTTGAGTTGGTACAGCCAGGTTACATGCTAGAGCCTCCAGCTGTTCATGAGGTCTGTCCCAGAGCTCTGAAACCTATGAGCTGGTGAATAATGTGCTTTAATTTAAAGAATTCAAGTACTTAAAATGATATGAACCATATCAATGTCACTTCGCTAAGTATTATTTAAGTATTGGGCATTAGGTGGAAGGAGAAGGGAAGATGACAGACTGCAAAGATTGAGGATATAGATCCAGGCAGCTTTTACATTTAGGGGACAAATTATGGTTTCATCTTTGAACAAAACCAGACTCTGTTAATATAATGATAATATATGCACATCTATACATTTGTCTGAATTACTCAAATATGTACCTAAACTATATTATTCTATTATATAAACTCAAGTATAATAAAAATGACACACATTTTTAGTATTCTACTAAAATTCAAGGGCAGTATCTTGGTTTTCTGACATAAGAAACTAAAGCTCTGAATTATTATAAAAATTAGCACCTCAAAATCCAAAGACACTAGCAAAAGGCATTGAAAAATTTCAATTTAAAACAATCAAAGCCAGGAGCACTCTTCTTTGAGCATGCCCACACTCTTTTCTCAGGTGTATACCTTTGCTTCCTCTCTCCTAAACTCTAAGGGCTCCAGTGAGACTTGCAACCAGGAGAGCAGTGGGCAGTGGCAGCTTGTCCTAGTCTTTTCCTCCTGATTCTGTCTCCAAAGGTCATTCTTTTGCCTCACTATCCTTCAATTTCTGTTTGTTTATGAGTTCCTGGCCTTTGAAGTTCAAAGACAAACATATACATTTTCACTCTCAAACTTAAGATCACATTTTAATTAGCAAAGAAGCCCTACTGGGTCTTGTGAACACAAATAAAACAATGCTGTAACGACAACAGGTACACTGCCAACTAATTTCTCCAGAGAAGTGTGGTAACGTGCATACCTACCTTTATGAGGATCAAATTGGATAATATATGTACACTACGAAGCTAATCCATAATATACATGTTATGTAATGTGTTCTGTTTTCACATCTTCCCAAAAACTCAATATAAAAATTTCACTGGGAAGTTTTCATTTTAAAGTAAGGCCCCAAAAAATTAACCATAGGAAAAAAGGGAGCTGGAATCAGATATTTGATTAAAGGATTTATTTAATACCCATCACCTATCAGGCACTGAGATAAATGCTCCAGGGTTACTATATATTATTATCAGTAAGCCAATACAGACTTAAAAACTTGGTAAGTTGAATACAGATATTGATATTAATATCACAATGCAAAACCAGAATGTAATGCCATAGACAAGCAGAAATAATTACTGAAGGTTTTTAAATTAGAAAAACAAATCACACTCCTGTTATATATGACAGGGACAGAAAAGTGATGGGAAGTAACAACCTGGTTCTGCTACCTTATTTTATAGAAAAGAAGGCATATTCAGAGATGCTAAATGATTTACCCAATCTTATCACCTAAACCATCAGTTCTACTGATAAAAATCAAGCAATGTGTTTTTGAATTGAAAACATTTGCTCCCTGTAAAAAATTTTTTGGCAATTTTCACTGAATTGTTTGGTACTTACTTTAATATAGAAAAACAAACTGATTATAAACTGTCTGTTCCTTTTACCCAGGTAATTTTAACTAGAATTAGAAAGTGAAAACAAGACAAATAAACCTAGATTGATATTAAAACACTTTCCATTCAATTCAGATTTGGACACTTTTCAAAGTTTTACAGGTGTTTCTAATGAACTGCCAAGGATGAGAAACAATATTCTACATAATCTGTTTATTCAAGAAGGTCCAGGTCAAACAGGAACATTTAAAATACCCAAGACAAAATTTATCCAAATTTATTAGATTCAAGGATCAAATACGGACCTCAATAAATGCAAATTTTTCATTAAGCCTAAGTCCTTGAATTTATCATTGTGGTACTTTAAAAAACACTTTGAGCCCTGGCTGGTGTGGCTCTGGACTGAGTGCCCACCAACCAACTGAAAGGTCACTGGTTAGATTCCCTGTCAAGGCACATGCCTATGTTGCAGGCCAGGTCCCCAGCTGGGAGCATTTGAGAGGCAACTGATGGATGTTTCTCTCCCTCTCATTGTTCCTTCCTTCCCCTCTCTCTGAAAATAAATAAAAATCTTAAAAAAAAAATCACTTTGATGAGAACATAATACAAGTTTTAAAAATTTAAATGATGAACTCCTACCATTTCTCTTAAACTTTCTAGACTGATGGCAATGATTACTCCAAAGCTATCATTCTGTACTTCCTACATTTACTAATACCATCCTCCCTAAAAAAGTAATGTTTGCCCTTTTTCCCTTGTATTAAATAATATCACATCCTTGCTACTTCTACAGAGGACCTAGGTTGTACTACTAAAAAGAAATCTTATTTTACTCTTTCTTTTATTTTCTCACCCGTAACTAAGAAAGCCGTTCTTAAAAGAAACAATTGTTAAAGAACATTACACAAAAACAGTAAGTAAAAAGTTCATGAAGTGGCATATTCACTTTGTCTTAACCAGGTAAAAGAATTGACACCATAGCTTTGAGTTTCTTTAAGTATAACTGTTTGGCAACTGAAATTATAAACATTCCTGAAGTTATTTCCTATTATGTGTCAATCAAAAGTACTATTACCAGTGAGCTGCTTCATTTCATAGTAATATTATTAGATACAAGGTTAGATCTAGTAAATATATTCCTCCCTATTTTATCATTCACAATAGCCAAGGTTGCTGAACATTAGAAAACTCTCAATGTGAGCATACAAGCACAGCCTAGCTTACATAGGATGTATGCATCTGTAATTCATTTTATTGTCAAGTCTCCTTTACATCTTTGATCTGACATTTAATGAGATTTCATGGTGAGGAAAAGTAGTTTAAAAAGGTTTTATATTTATACCAATGTTTAATAAATTTTCTTCACATATCTGCACATGATAATTTGTATATACCTATGTCAGTAAAGAATATAATTTAAATAAGGTCAAATCACATTGAAGTTTGCAAGTAAGTACTGCTTCTAGTCACAGATTTCTGATTCACATGTTTCAAAGATCTGGGATTTCATTACAACTCTATCTTAGAAATTACTTAATATCTCGTTTGAAATGATAATTAAAGAATTTTTCAAGTAAAATTTCTTTGGAAATCACTGCTCTGCCGTTAATTTATCCTACTTAACAAATCAGAATTAAGTCCATATTTTTCAAAAGTGTATAAAATAATATCTGAGAGTACACAGAAGATAATTATTTAGGCAATGAGGATAAACAGCTCTAACACTATTTACTTCACTTAAATGTCTTTTACAGATGTTACCCTTAAAATATTTGGTACCTCTAAAAAGACTGACATTGCAATAAAGGGACCAACTTATAATACGGGATAACTATAAGAACCTTGAGAATCAATAATATTAAGGAATTAAAAAATCTTAATTTAGAGGCTTGTCCCTGATACCCAAAATTATAAAAATTGTGACTTAAGAAAACTGCATAAAATTAAGTTGCTATAAAAATCCAGAAAAGGTATTTAAAAAGATGAATAAAAGATTACTAAAGATCAGTATCTTTCTATTAAAAAAATTTTTCACAGAAGCTTTTGGAGAAATTTCCTCTAATAAAATTTTGAAGAAATGAAATTATATTAACATCTCTTATCATGAATAATCAAAAGCTTTATTAACCAGACTTCTAGGAGTCAAGATATTACAACTGTAAGTTTCGGTTTCAGACAAATCATAGTAAATTTTAAAGCTATAAAATCTTGGTGCTCTCTCTCTCTTCCTCTCTCTGCCCCCCATGGATTCCTCTCTTCTTACCTGACTAAGGGCATTACTTCTGCCTTTCTCTCTCTTAACATCCAGGGGTCCTTTTCTTTTGCTTCTGTTAACTTGTTTCCTGAACCTACACAGCCCAACTGATTCATTTCTACTACCTCTATAACTTTCTAAATAAACATTCTCTTATAATTTGATTAAAACTACAAAATCTTACTGGTATTTTCAGTTAATTTTTACTTATGTAACAAAGTTTCTGCTAATATACCTCATTCTCAAAAATTATACTTTCTCAGTAAATAGTCCCATTTCCCCCCACCTTTAAACTCAGACTTGGGATTTGCCATTTGTGCCTTGAAAATGTCATGTACGTAATTGGTAGATGATTTACTTATTTTTAAAATAGGTATTGTTGTCTTCCGGCCAAGATGGAGGCATAGGTGGACACACTGTGTCTCCTTGCACAACCAAAATTAAGGACAACAAATATTTAGAAACAAGAAAACAATCAGAACTGATAGAAAATTGAACTGTACAGAAGTCCAACAACCATTCATCCAGACCGGTAAGAGGGGCGGAGTCGCAGCAGGAAAAAGTGGAGGTGCAGACTCGGGCACGCAGGCAGCAGCGGCTGGCAGTTCCCAGGTGCACAGGCGGCAGCTAGCGAACCCCGGGTACGAGGTGGCAACTGTGCAGACCCAGTGAGGCCGAACAAGGCGGCTGGCTGACCAGGTGGTCCCACATTCCCGCGCGCAGACGATCTGGATGAAGGGGAAGCGGTGGAAGGGACGGGAATCCAGGAGCAAGAGGAGCAGGTGCCATTGTTCCCTCTCAGACCCTGCCCCCACAAACAGCATCACAACTCAGCAACTGGGCTGCCCCGCACAGGGGAACACCTAAGGCTCCACCCCTTACTATGTAATAGCCGTGACCAGTCCAAAACCAAAACAAAACAAAACAAAAAAAAAACACCAAAAATGGCTCACACTGGAGAACAAATCAAAGCCCCAGAGCCAATTCTTCTAAGCCATGAAGAGAGAGCCAACTTATCAGATGCACACTTCAAAGCCCTGGTCATCAGGATGCTCACAGAATTCGTTGATTTTGCTCACAAATTAGATGAAAAAATGCAGGCTACAATACGTGAAATGAAGGAAGACGCATGGGGAACCAGTAGAGATGGGAGGAAAACTGGGACTCAAATCAATGGAGTGGACCAGAAGGAAGAAACACACAACCAAACAGAAAACATGGAAGAAACAAGAATTAAAAAAAATGAGGAGAGGCTTAGGAACCTCCGAGACAGCTTTAAATGTCCCAACATTCGAATTATAGCAGTACCAGAAGGGGAAGAAGAAGAGCAACAAGTGGAAAACTTATTTGAACAAATAACAAAGGAGAACTTCCCCAATCTGGCAAAGAAAATAGACTACCAGGAAGTCCAGGAAGCTCAGAGAGTCCCAAAGAAGTTAGACCCAAGGAGGAACACACCAAAGCATACCATAATTACATTAGCCAAGATTAAAATGAAGGAGAGAATTCTAGAAGCAGCAAGGGATAAGGGGACAGTCACCTACAAAGGAGTTCCCATCAGACTGTCAGCTGATTTCTCAAAAGAGACCTTACAGGCAAGAAGGGGCTGGAAAGAAGTATTCCAAGTCATGAAAGTCAAGGACCTACATCCAAGATTGCTCTATCCAGCAAAGCTGTAGAATGGAAGGGAAGATAAAGTGCTTCTCAGATAAGGTCAAGTTAAAGGAGTTCATCATCACCAAGCCCTTATTATATGAAATGTTCAAGGGACTTATCTAAGAAAAAAGAAGATCAAAAATATGACAGTGGAAAGACAGCACTTAACAACCACACCTAAAACAAAAGCAAACTAAGCAAACAGCTAGAACAGGAATAGAAACACAGAAATGGAGATCACATGGAGGGTTAGTAACAGGGGAGTGGGAGGAGGAGAGAGGGGGAAAAAGTACAGAGAATGAGTAGCATAGATGGTGGGTAGAAAATAGACAGGAAGAGGGCAAGAATAGGGTGGGAAATGTAGAAGCTAAAGAACTTATGACAGATGGACATGAACTAAAGGGGGGAATGTGGGCGGGAGGGGTTGTGCAGGGTGGAGGGGAATGATGGGGGAGAAATGGGACAACTGTAATAGCATAATCAATAAAATGTATTTTTAAAAAGTTTTTCAAAATGTGTCAATATTACAAGAAAAAAAATTTTCCCACAACCAGAGGCGCACTCAAGGGGACAGCTAACCTGATTCGGAATCACTGCTGTGTGAAGAGCTTGAATCACTGCTACTACTTTCAGTCTCTGATGAGCTACTGCTGCTTTCACTCAATCGGGAACCAATTCCAGAAACAGCCATGGATGATGGAGTTTTCTCAGCTACAAAACAGGGAAATACATTAAAATGACAGGTTTTATTAAAGAGTCACAGGAAGATTTGAAAACTGCCACCTACATTTTGTTTCACATTTTCTGGAATTTAACTGATTATTGACATCCAGTAATCCCTTTTCCAACTCCTGTTTTTTCTGTGAATGAAGTTCTTCTTTGGACTTCATAATTTTCTTACCTGTGTGATTTAGGACACACACAAAAAAAGTGAGCATAACTCAAAACTAATGAATGCCAGGCTGATATCTACTAATACACAGAATTACATACCACGAGGTTTTAGTGGTCTCTTTCTTAGACATGCAGTAACATATTTTTCTAGTTCTCTCAGTGTTGTTGTTTTCAGTGTTTCAAAGTCTATCTCTATCTCATCAGGGTTAGAATCTTTCATTGAAGGCTCTCTTGATTGTATTATCTGAACAATTTTCCCAAGTTTATCTCCAGGGAGTTTGTTTATATCCAAACTTAACCGCCTTTTCTCATCATAGCTCATAGGTTTAGTATTATCTGCATCCTCAGATTTCAGAGCCAACATTGGTTGTTTCTTTTTCTTTGGCTGACTGCAATGAAAATGAAATTTCATCAAATTAATTTTAGATAATATTATTTTTTAAATAAGGCATCATGTAAGATACTTACTTGCTCTTGGACTTTTCCTTTAATTTCATTTGCTTAAACTTTTTTCTTGGATTTTCATCTCTGTTATTAACCTTTTCTTTTTTCTTTTCTGTTTTAGACTTCTCATTCTTTTTCTTTACCTTATGGAAAGGTACTTGTGATAGAACCTGTAGTTGTTCATGAACGGCTTTAAGCTGATAAAAGAAAAAATTCTTTAAATATTGGGGCTCTAAATAACTAAAGACACAAAAAATGATGCACTCAAAAGTCAAGAGTATTCTTCATATCACATTTTAAATTCATTTCACAATACATTTTCTTCAGGTTCTTATTTCATTTCATAAATTCATTATTTTGAAGGGTAGATTTGCTCAACCCATAAGCTTAAATATTCATCTAAAATCAGATCAAGAATAATTAATATTTCCAGGTAGTCTTAAGTTTTTAAGCATTGGTTTTTCAGGTTTCAGCTTATAATAGGTTAATATTTTATCATAAGAGGTAGCAAATATTAAATAAATATCTCACCCATAAAATACCTCATAACATGTCATATAAATCATTTCAAAGCAAATCAACTCATTGTGGTTAAGAATGTGGTTACAAATAACAGAATATCAAGATATAGATATTTTAGCAGTAAAGACTATTAAATATTATAAATATGTCAATAGGTAAAGCTAAATGATCTAAATATAATACCTTTTAATCTATAAGAAGTATTTATTAGATCAGCAGCAACAACTCATAGAAAGAACATAAAACTTCTATCAATACAACCTGCTCCTGAAGCTTTGCAAGACGCTGAGCTTGTTCATCTTCAGAATCACGAGCAGAGCTATCTTCAGAGGAAGCTTCACTACTACTGCTTTCTCTTCCATGAGTTTTTGTGGTGTTTGTTTGGCTGTTACATACAGGCACAATCTCAACAGGTTCATCTGGGATCTTTGCAAAATGCATTTCAAAAACATCCTATAATGGAAAATAAGATAGTTAATGTTTTTCTGCATTTTTAATGTAATGCAGAAAACAAAAGGTACATTTTAGTGTCATGTTTTGATGACAATTTTGTTTTTCCTCATGATCATTGCTTTATAATATATACATTTATCAAATCATTATGTTGTGTACCTTAAACTTATATAATGTTAAATGTCACATCGCTATAAAACTAGATAAAAATTATCAGAAGAAGAAATAGAAGACTCATGCTTCCCTGCCTGACAAACTTAGCAATTTTTCTCACTTATTCCAGGTAATACAGACCTCTTAAGTTATTTGGGGGACCTTCTTTCAAGGATCCCCTGCCCTGTGGTTGGTATACCACTCTACTACCTCTCAATGGCTCAGCCTCAAAAGGCCTTAAGCCTTCCCTTCAGGGGAACATGGACTCCAGTCAACCCTCTTTCAGATATCTACTGTACCCTCTTCACTAACATCTTCCCCAATGTCTTTTATGTGCAGAGCAGCTTCGTTAAAAGATTTTTTAATTAATTATTTTATTGTTGTTCAAGTACAGTTGTCTGCACTTACCCCCCACCACTCCCCCCATCCCAGCCATCCCCCTCTCCCTCCCATTTCCACCCCCACCTGGTTTTATCCATGTGTCATTTATAGCTGTTCCTGAAAACCCTCTCCCCGCCCATTATACTAAAGAATGCTATACCTCAAAAAACTAATAAACAATACTGCCAATTTTAAGAGTATAATTTATAAATTGTGCTTTACTGCTTGGGAATGGGTATTATTCTTTATTTCTTGACTTACGGTTCTAAAATTTCTAAGCCATGTTCAGGGGAAATTCACTTTCAGAGCACATGTAACAACTCACCTGGAGTGTTCTTGCCATTGTCACTACTTCATGATCTGGAGGATTGTATCTGTAGCAATTCATGAACATTAATCTAACATCTGCAGCAAATTCATATGCATCCTTATATTCTTGGTTGTCCATTTTCCTCTAAATAAAGAAAAAAATTACAGGATTCACAAACAACATAGTTCAATAATTATCTGAGCACCTATGTTAAGTGTTTATATTATGAATTCAAACATACAGAATAATACAGGTAATGCCAAAACAAATGCCCATCATCCAGATTGATAAATGCAAAAATTCTGCTTTATCTGTTTCATATTATTAGACTCTGAAAAAAATCCAATGAATTTTGAGAAGTAGAGATAAGGAAGGAGGGCATTTCAAGTAAAGACAAAAAAAAAAAAAAGAATAGGAACAAAATCAGGAAAGCAGGAAAACAAGGTGTGTACAGATAATCTTTAATAGACAAGTTTGATCACAGAAAAGCAGTGAAAAGATAACTCCTTAGACAAACCTTGAATATCTAAAGGTAAGATTTATATTGAAATTTCCTAGGAATGAAAAGACATTTAAAAATGAACAGAAAAAAAAATAATCAGCATAGGCTACGTTTTTTAGGTAGTTGCATTTATAAAGTATATAGAAGAATGGGGATATAGAGTAGCCAGTTAGGCAGATACTGTAAAACTATAAAAACAGCCAAAGAGAGAAGAAAATCCTTTTAGACTTCTGGGCAAAAACGTGTGTATTAATAAACAATTCATAAACAAATACAAAAGGCCAATAAATAAATGCAACATACCAGACCTAATTTGTAATTAAAAATGCAAAACTAAAACATGAAACAATTTTCTGCCTATTAGATTACTAGAGATTGGAAGGATTTCAGAAAACTAAAATGAAGTCATCATCTTCTTACCCTTGGAATCCTAAACAGCCTCCTAACCAATCTTCACATTGCTGCTTACAGAAATCATTCTACGAATCAAGTATGAAGGCATAATTCTCATGTTTAATGGCAATTTTTGGCCTCTTTACCATGAAGGTCTTTGGTGTTCAAGCCCTCTTCCTTTCCTTCATTTTCCACTAGTTATTGTTTCCTATTCTTCACGTTCCATGTTGTCCTACACACAGCATTCTAGATATGCTTTTCTCACCTCAGTGCCTTCCAAGTTGATCCCCCAATGCCCTATAACTTACTAAGTCCTATTTATCCTTTAAAGTTTAGCCCGGGTTTACTTAGTTTAGGTAATGTTCGATAACCTATTATTAGTGTACTATTGTAGCATACTTGAATAAAAGCATATTTTGAAAAGATAATGGTTACCGTATTTTGCCATGTATAATGCACTCCTCTGTATTATGCACACACACATTTTGGTTCCAAACTTTCAGGAAAAAAACCTTCCATTTTAATTTTTTAATTCAATGTTTTATTTATTTATGTTTAGATACTTGTTTTTTGTATTATAAAGGAATTTTAGGATTCATTTTGAACATATTATGGTACAAGAACTTTCATATAACAAATAATTAGTCTACAGCCATACCACCCTGAGCGTGCCCAATCTCGTCTGAGTTTTAAATTTCTTTACAAGGACAAAATCACTTTGCTAATCAGGAATAGAAGTCCCTCCTATTAAGACATTTACCTTGATAGTTCCAAGATCCATTGGATTCTTCACAACATCATAATAATTATGGAGTCCTAGCCCATTAACATCAACGGGGTTGTAAAAGGGCCATGCATATGAATAGTGTTTCTTTGCAAGCATTTCTCTAAGAATCTCACTACAGTGTCTTAATTGTTCGGTTACTTTAACGTTTTTTACAACTTTATATTGTTGCTGAGAGTCCGGCAAAACCTTCTTCCACACAGTTTCTTTTATAGATGGCATTTTTGCTGGTCTTTTTTCTGTAAGTACTGGGGAAGATTCACCACTTGCTCTAACTACTGAAGTTGTAGGAGTTGTTGTATCTGCTTTCCTCTTCACACCCCTTGTAACCTAAAACAAAATAATTCAAAACAACAACAAAAAACTATAAGGTGATATTCAGAATGACAGTTTTCTTAAACAAACAAACAAAAAAACCCAATAAAAGATTATTAGCACCAAGTTTTGCACATGTTAAATATTAGTAAAAGTTAATTTCTCTTTTACAGGCAAAATAAATAACTCACGTATTTTCCTAATATGCCAAGGTTGCATGTTTGATCCCCAGTCAGGGCACACACAGGAATCAAACAATGAATGCATAAGTAAGTGGAACAACAAATCGATGTCTCTCTCTGTCTCTCTCTCAAATCAATAATTTTTTTAAAAATTAATTAAAAAAAGGTAGGGCCTTGGCTGGTATAGTTCAGTAGAATGAGCACTGGCCTGTGAACCAAAAGGTCACTAGTTTGAGTTCTAGTCAGAGCACATGCCTAGGTTGTGGGCCAGGCCCCCAGTTGGGGGTGCAAAAGGCAACCAATCAACGTCTCTCTCACACACTAATGTCTCCCTATCTTTCTTTCTGCCTTCTCCTCTCTCTAAAAGTAAATAAATTTAAAAAAAAATTTTAAAGTATAGGCATCAATCAAACTTACATTGAAATAATTTTTTGTTATACTTTTTTAAATTTTTTATTTTAATTGTTGTTCTTGTACAGTTTTCTGTCTTTTACTCCCATCCCAGCCCACCACCCTAGCCCTCCCCACCTCCCTCCCATTTCCACACCCCTAGTTTTTGTCCATGTGTCTTTTTTACTTGTTCCTGTAAACCCTTCCCCTGAAATATTTTAAAGCTACAGTAAACTTACCTGAGCAACTGTTTGTGAGGTAGAGTTGGGTGGAGCACCTTGTGCCATATTTAAAGGAGAAACAGAGATTTCAGAAAATACAGAGGGACTCACTTGCTGCTTCAATATTTTTTCCAATACTTTAGGAGATTGTTTTTCCTTAACAGAAGAAACTGCTACATTCTGTTGAGTGCCTAGTAAAGTGTAAAGCAGAGTCAATATTTGAGTAAAATATAAAACTAACATTTTTCTCTTAGTAGTCTATTTTAATCCATTTGGTTTAGCTTTTTAGAAATATAAACATAGTACATTCCCATTCCCCTTTGAAAACCTACCACACACCTACTTGTAGTACTAGACCAGTTTAGATATAATAATATCAAAGACTTAAAAATCTGTTAGCAATGAAAGGCTTATCAATTTTACTCAAAAATATGTCCGAGACAAACTCAGACTAACAGGTAGTTGTAAACACAAGCAAAAAATGTCAGATATCTTGGAGATAACTATGTAATACTATGGAAGGCCTTCAGAATGCTCTGCATAAATATCTAAGGACTTCAAAATTGTTACAGATAATCTATCTCTGTTTGACACAGAACAACAGATGTGGACATGATTCTCTTATCAATATATCCTCCAGATAATTCTGTCAAAAGAACAAGTGTGCAGGTTATTCTGCCTGTATGTTCCCACAGAATGCTATGACCTAAGACATTTGGATCACGTCACTCTAAAATTTATTATTTCAAAATTCCATCTGCCTACCAAGGCAACTCCATTCTTCAAGCCAAAAAATCTTGTAGCCAATCATCTTTGATTCCACTCTCTCAAACCCAATAGCCTATCCATCAGCAAACCCCTTTGGCTCTATCTTCATATCCAAAATCCAACTATATAGTTTTCACAAATGGTAATCACCCTGGGACAAGGCATCATCAATTCTCAACTGGATTACTGTACTAGCATCCTAACAGGCTTTCCTTCTTCTGTGTTTATATCCTATACTCTATTCTCAAAATAGCAATCAGATCAAAGAGATCTTTTAAATTTTAAATAAGATCATGATAACTTGTGCTCAATGCAAATGGCTTCTAGTTTTCTCCCCAAGAGCCAAAGACCTCACTACATCTGCCGTCTTTCCAACCTCATTTCCATCACTCTCCCCTCACTTATTTCACTCCAGCTACTGGCTCGACTGTCCTCAAATTTGTTAAGCATAAGCAGACTATCTGCTCTGCTTGGAAGGGTATAGCCTCATGGCTCACTTCAAAAATTTTGTCAGGCCTCCTTTACTCAAATGTTCCATTCTCAAGCCAGCTTATATAAAACAGCTCTCTCACTCTACCCTCACAACTCTCCAGTTCTCTTACTCCTACCAAGCTCTCATCACATGTGAAATACAACACGTAGGTATTCCCGACTCTCCAAATTATTGCTAACCAAACTCAGGAATCAAATAGATTTGAATGTATTTTAAGATAAGGCTGGTAATTCCTCAATCTCTGAGTTCTCACTACTCACTAAAACTTAGGAATCAACAAGATTCAGATGGTCTAATGTCCTTCAATATCTTCCCAACTGTTGTTCTTTTACCTCTAGAGCTAAACAGATATGTGTAATAAGGAATTCTTATATTTACTTAATTTTATCTATTTCCTCAAGTAAGATAAAAAGCTCTGTGAGGGGATGGAGACTTTGTTTTGGTCTCCATTGTATCTCTTGTGCCTAATACAGTACTTGGAACACAAGAGGGATCAATAAATATTTATTACATGCCTGATACATAATAGTATCAGGCCACCATTCTAGTTTCTGGGACACAAAAATGAACAAGACAATGTCTGTCTTTGTAGAGCATATTGTCTAGTTTAAGAAACAGACAAAAAGCAAGTAGTCAAATGGACTATAAGTGATGCTAAATGTTAGGAAGGAAATAGATAGGGTGCTGATAAAATTCAGGTACAGTCCCACTACATAGAGAAGATAGCCAAGAAAGGCCTCTCTCTACAAGTACCAATCAAGATGTTACTATAAATATAAGAAGTAGGCAGCCAGGGAATGGGGTGGCAGTAGAAACATATTCCAAGACAATCAGTAGGGAAAATTTAGTGAGAGGAAAGTAGCTTAGGATAAGAATGGAACACTGGGTAAGGACCAGGTCATAAAGGGCTATGGTAGGAATTTAGACTTCAATTCTTCCATGGGAAGCCAAGGACAGCCTAAGACAGGTGAATGGCATGTTTTAGTTTATTTTTAACAGATTACTTTTGTTATCATATAGAGAAGAGACCAGCCAGGAAAATCAGGACCACTGTAAGTAGACGGTAGCCTGTCCTCTGATAGTTGCAAGGGCAATTTGGAGGTTGAATCCAAATGACTTACTAATTAACAGAGTATGACAAAGAATCAAAACAAGGAAGGACTCAAGGACAGCTTCTAGTATTTTGGCTTGAATACCTGTGTATTAGTACCATTTTCTGTTACAAGGAATGATCGCAGAATGATCAGTGCTGAACTGAGCATGTTAACTGAGAGATGTGTGTAAGACATCCAAGAGAACATGTCTGGTGGCTTGGAGGTAAGAATTGATTTGGAGATTAATAGCACAAAGATGGAATTTAGGAAGAATATCTAAGATCAGACACTGAAAATAAACCCATATACAGACTGAGTAAAAGAGGATGATAAGATCAAGAGGACAGTGCAAAGGAAGCAAATTCATACAACTGGAGTAGGCACAGAGAACTAAAGGTACTTCAAGAGACAATAAGCTTCTTAAGCAAATACTGATAGAGGTCAACTAAATGAAAGGAGAAAAATTTTAATTAAATTTAGCAACATCAACCGTGGCAAAGGTTCCTGACTGCCAAGAACCTTTTTAGTGGTGCAGTAAAGCTACAGCCTATGCTGAAGTGAGTTCATAAATATATAACAAGAAAGCAAAAAAAAAAAAAAAAAGGTATATGAGGGGGACCCTCCCAAATTGGAGTTTATAAAAAGTTGTGTATTTATGTGTTTAAACTTCAGTCACCTTCAAAGTATTCTCCATTTGATGCAATAGACCTATTGAGATGCTTTTTCCACCATTCAAAGCAGTTTTTGAACTTGTTAATTTTCATACCTTTCAGTGTTTCTACCATTTTTTGTTTCACCTCTTCCACATTGACAAAATGTTTCCCTTTGAGGACCTTTTTCATCCAAGGAACCAAAAACAAGTCACTCCAGGTGAAACAACAGAGAGGGTGGGCCATAGGGGTCATGCTGTTTTTGGTCAAAAACTGCTGAACACTGAGCGTGGTGTGGGCAGGTGCACTCGTAAATCACCCAACATGAAATGGGCAAACGTGTTGTGTTGAAAGGGTCTTCAAAAATATTCACTGAAGCCAAATACAGTCATTTACCAGAATGCCAGCTGGTACACTAATACAGGTGGGTTCCTAGAACACTGACCTAATGGGAAAAGCCAGTACTACAAGGGGCTTGCCCTCCAGAACATAATTCTGATTTTATTTTTTATTGAATTGGGGTGACATTGGTTCACAAAACCATACAGGTTTCAAGTGTACAACTCAACAAAACATCATCTGCCCAATCAATCTGTGCATATTGCTCAAAGCAAAGTCTCTTACCATTCCCATTCATCCCTGCTTTTTCTACTTCCACCTACCCCACACCCACTTCCCTCTATCACTACACTATCGTCTGTGTTACATATAAGTTCTTTGGCTAATAATCTCTTTACCTGCTTTCATCCAGCCTTCCATTCTCCCTCCCCCCCTGACAGCTGTCAGTCTGTTCTCTATATATGACTGTTTCTACTTTATCAGATTCCACATATAAGTGAGATCATATAATATTTGTCTTTCTCTGACTAGCTTATTTCACTGTCACAAATGGTAAGATTTTCTTCTTTTTATGGCTGGGGAGCATTCAGTTGGGTAAATGTACCAAAGCTTTTGTATCCACTCATCTATTGATGGGCACTTGGGCTGTTTCCAGATCTTCACTATTGTAAATAATGCTAAAATGAACATAGGGGTGCATATATTCTTTCAAATTAGTGTTTTGGATTTCTTCAGATATATTTCCAGAAGTGGAATTGCTGGGTCAAAGGCAGTTCCATTTTTAGTTTTTTGACGTAACTACATATTGCTTCCCCCAGTGGCTGCACCAGTCTGCATTCCCATCAACAGTGCACGAGGGTTCCCTTTTCTCCACATCCTCTCCAAACACTTGTTTGTTGATTTATTGATGATGGCCATTCTGACAGGAGTGAGGTGATATCTCGGTTAAAACTACAACGAGATATCACCTCACTCCTGTCAGAATGGCCATCATCATAAGAGATGCATCACTAAGCATCTCTTATGATTAGTGATGTTGAACATTTTTTCATATTTTTATGTCCTCTTTAGAGAAATGTCTATTCATATAATTTGCCCATTTTTAAATTGGGTTGTCTTCTTGGTGTTCAGTTGTATTTCTCTATATATTTTGGAAATTAGCCCCTTATCAGGTGTATCATTGGTGAACATATTGTCCCATTCAAGTGGATTGTCTTTTCATTTTGCTGATGATTTCTTTTGCCGGGCAAAAACTTTTTAGTTTGATATAGTCTCATTTGTTTATTTTTGTTTCCCTTGCCACAAGAGATACATCAGAAAAAAATCACTTGAGAAATGTCTGAGATTTTACTGCCTATGTTTTCTTCTAGGATTTTATGATTTTGAGTTTTACATTTAAGTCTTTAATCCATTTTGAGTTTACTCTTGCATATGGTGTAAGAAGATGGTCTAATTTCTTTTTTTTTTTTTTTTGCATGCATCTGTCCAATTTTCCCAACACCATTTATTGAATATACTGTCTTTATTTACCCCATTGTAAGTTCTTGCCTCCTTTCCTTTGTCAACTAATTGACCATAAAGGCCTGGCTTTACTTCTGGGCTCTCTAGTCTGTTCTATTGATCTATATGCCTGTTCTTGTGTAAAAGGTAAATTTTATTTTATTTTTTTTATTTATTGATTTAAGAGAGAGAGAGAGAGAGAGAGAGAGAGAGAGAGAGAGAGAGAGAGATTGATTTCTTGTTCCATTTATTTATTCATTCATTGGTTGCTTCTTATGTGTGCTCTGACTAGAGATTGAACCCATAACCTTGGCATATGGGGACAATGCTCTAAGCAACTGAGCTACCTGGCCAGGGCTAAACGGTCAATTGTGAAGATCAGATACTAGGGCATATTTATAGAGTAATGAGACTAACCCCATAGAAGGGATGTTAATGATGTGCAAAACAAAGGGATAACAAAAAATAAAATAAAATCCTTCAGAAAGTAAGGAGGGAAGCAAGATTCAGGTTACAAATAAAGGGAATAGCCCACAGTAACAGAGGAGGAAAGAATCTTATTATAGGTTCTTGCTCTATATATACGAAAGAGAGAGAAAGAGAACATAAATCTTTTCTGTCTTACCTTTCCTTATTCTTTCCTTACCACTCACAACTTGCTCTTCTTGTGGCATGTGTAATATTTTCTGTTTAAACAACTTCTCTAGAGCTTGTGCCATAAGAACAATGTCATCTCCAGGCTAGAAAATATATAAAATACACTATAAGGTTACACGATATGGTCACTATACCAAGCACTTCTTAACTGTACTTAAATTCACTGGGTTTTTTATAATGGTACATTAATCTTATGGTTTTCAAGAAGATATTATGTTAGTACTAAGTTTCTATAAGTCAGGCTATTTTATAGATGGTAGTAACATAACACATGTATTAGATGGTATTGGGTTGGCCAAAAAGTTTGTATGTTTTTTTCTGTAAAATAAATGGTTTTTATTTTAATCAATAACTGTATTGATTTGCATATTTTGATTATGTTGGCTATTTCCTGCACAGTATAATGTTGATTGTTCTCAATTATGTCTCAATTTGATTGCTATCAACTTCAACTGGTCTACCCGACTGTGGAGCATCATGGTCTAGTGAGAAATCTCCAGCATGAAACTTTACAAACCACCTTCAACATGTTTGATCAGTCACAGCACCTTCTCCATACACTGCACAAATCTTTTTTGTTTTTTTTTTTTGCATTTCAGTTGCATTTTTACTTTGCTTGAAATAATAAAGCATAATACGCTAAAAATGTTGCATATTTTCTTTCATCTTCAATATTAAAATGACCACACAAAAACTCACCAATTTTGATAAGTTTTTTTAAAGAATAAATACTGATATGACAGTTGTCACAATACAATCTAAAAAAATTGTTTCGAATGAAGTTAAAGACAACTGTGTGCTACTATAGCCATCTTACTAAAAAAAAAAAAAATGAACTTTTTGGCCAACCCAATATTTATTAAACAATATTTATCACTTCTAAATTAATTTTAGAAAAGTGTAGTGGTTCATATTTTAAATTATAACACCTTCCCCTTTAACTTCTAAAAAGGACCCAAGAAGCCCTGAGCATTAGAGAGTTGCAATTCAACCAATACCACTAATACAAAGGTATCAGAAATTGAAATTTCCACCTCACAAATAGGTTGAAACAAAACTTATTCATGGCTATCAAAGTACTTTATTATTTGACTTGTCCCAATTCAGTTTTCAATGAACTAAATGATAAAATGACACCAGAGAACTTAATTTTTTAAATCTTAACTACCTGCTTAGAAGTCTTCCTTTGCTTTACTTTGCTATTGAGGGGGAAAAAACTAAATTACAAAGCAAAAGCCTAAAGCAGAGAATACTTATTTCTAGGTTAGGTAGCTCAGGAGAATTGCTGAACTTTAGTTTTAAATGTTAAAATGTGAAAGGACCTTTTAGAATTGTTAAATTAAAGTTGCCAATGTTACTTTGAGAGTATCACTGGTTCTGATTTTTTTAAAAATGACATCGGCTAATAGTCAAATATTTTATATATATAAGGTAGCACTGATAGTTCTTGGGAAGCAAATATAAATTTCTATTACATGTCAGTGTTACTAATGATTCTGAATAAATGAGGTATAAATTTTAAAATGTTTAGATATCATACAAGAGCTTAAAAATGATGTAGTATTCTCGGAAACAGGAATACTATATGGAGAAAAAAATGGAATATGCAAGTGCAATTTTATGAATGAAAACAAATGTGAAGATTATGTTAAAAATGCCCACATGCACTATCAAACAGGCTAATGAATTAACAGAGATGCAAATACTACTACTGAGATATAACAGAGAATGTGTCTGCTCTTAAATGTGTCATGTAGTATAGAAGTATATAATTTGGTTTCCTAGGTTATGGCCAAGGATCTATACCATGAAAATCTAAGCAAGAGTAGTATATAATAAGGTTTATCATCCTATATCTGAAATGACAGAAGTGCAAGAGAGAATATTTTGAAATAATACTTTACTCACAGAAACCAGCTATCACTGACATTTCATTTTTAAAGCAGAGTAAGTCATTACATTTCTTTAGGCAGAAATAGAGCAAATATACTAGATTACTATTGATAGATGAAAATCATGAAAACTGACAAAAATCATTATTCTCAAAAGTATATAAATATTCCAAATCAAGTCTTGAAATCTGAAATGAGTGCACATCTCCTATATATAACAGCATGGAATTTGCAAGTATAGCAAGGCTTACATACCTTGTTGTATAAATAGCAATTTGAGAACATCGTATTGAAGTCTTCTATACATTCCGAAGCCTGCACATAGTACTTATGTTCCAAGCGCTTCTTAATTGTCCTTAAATCCATTGGGTTTTTTACAATGGCATAATAATCCTATGGTTTTCAAGAAGACATTGTAAGTGTTAGTATTAAGAATGAATGAATTACAATGGACAAACAAGGAAATTTAAGAAACTGTACTCCTGTAACCAGAAAGACATTATTACTTTTAAAAAGGCATAATCTAGAAAGCAAAACCATTAGTAATAAGAAAGAAAGCTAACTAGAGAGCACTCATTATCTTTTAAAAGGTAAAATCTGCCCTGGCTGGTGTGGCTCAGTGGATTGAGTGCTGGCCTGTGAACCAAAAGGTTCAATTCCCAGTCAGGGAACATGCCTGGGGTGTGGTCCAGGTCCCCAGTTAGGGGTGTGCAAGAGGCAACCAATTCATGCATCTCTCAAACATTGATGTTTCTCTTCTCTCTTTCTCTCTCTAAAAATAAATAAATAAAATTAAAGAAAGGTATAATCTAGAAACCAAAACCATCAATAAAGAGAAACAAAGCTGATTGCCATGGTATTATTTTTCAGAAGAAAAAAAGCCAATAAATAAAGAATAACAAACACAAGAATGTAAAAGAACAATCCTGGAAAATAAAAAGTAAAAGGTCATTTAGAAAAATAAACTAGTATTTATTGAATATAACAGATCTGAAGTACAGTCCCAGTTCCATGGTTTACTAGCTTACACAATACTTAGCTGTTCTGTTATTAGATGGCTAAAAATTCTTAAGACCTACAGTTGAATTCCATGTATGATGCAATAGTCTGCCAGGAACTATCAAGAGAGACTTCAAGGCCCTGGCCAGGTGTTCAGTTGGTTGGAACATCATCCTATATACCAAAAGGTTGCAGGCAATTCCTGGTCAGGGCACACAGCTAGGTTGCTGGTTCAGCCCCTGATTGTACAGGAGGCAAGAGACTGATGTTTCCCTTTCACAGTGATGTTTCTCTCTCTCAAATCAATTTAAAAAAAAAAAAAATATATATATATATATAGATATATATATATATATATATATATCTCCCCTCAATGAGGATTAGGAAAAAAAAGAGAGACTTTATTGAAGTAATATTTGCAACAACTCTGCATTAAAAGGTCAAGTGACTATATGATATAACAAGAAAGCATGTACTATAATTTAATACAAACTGTTACAATAAGAATCTTAATATTCAGAAAAATGAGCTTTGTCATTCAGGAAAAAATACTCACTGGTGCTGAATAAATCAAGTGTTTATTAATGACATTTTATAATATTGCAGACTAGTTTGTTTCTTTCAAAGATTTACAGGGCTTTCTTTCTCTTTTTTAAATACTCACAGGCAACTTTAGTTTCACAGCATCCACAGGTTGCTGAAAAGGCCAGGAAAAACTATGCCTCCATAAAGCCTTCAGGACAATTCTTTGTAGATACTGCAGTTGATTTGTCCATCGCCCATTTTTCTTAGCATTTATATATTCTGGTGGTGGAGGGTTAACAATAGTTGCTTGTCTACTTGGCAGAGACATTTCTTAACTGCTTCAAATCCTGATATTCTAAGGTCTACAAGCAGATATCCTTAAAAAAAGAAAGAAAAATTGAGTTACTTCAAAGTATTTTTAAAATGTTCTATAAGAACTGAAAAGTGCCCTGCTGGTGTGGCTCAGTGGATTGAGTGCTCGCCTGTGAACCAAAGGGTTGCCAGTTGGATTCCCAGTCAGGGCACATGCCTGGGTTGTGGGCCACGTCCCTAGTAGTGGGTGTGTGAAAGGCAACCACACATTGATGTTTCTCTCCCTCTCTCCTTCCTTTCCTTCCTTTCCCCTCTCTTAAAAATAAATAAATAATCTTTAAGAACTGAAAAGTATTATTCAAGAGAAACAAATATATTTTAAAGCATTGTTACTTTTAAAAAGCCAAATGATAAATGAAGTTTTAAACAAATACAAACCTTTTTCTATACAAGTACTAAAAGTTGTTTCATTATGTATGCCTTAATTTTAGATGATTTAGGTTATTTCAGTCTTTCACAGTATTTCTTTCTGCTTTTCTAAAACACAAATTGAGGTCTTAGCAGGAAAAGTCTGTAAGTTCCTGGAAAAATAAAACAACAGGGAATGTTAAAGACAATATTAGCATACAGTTACTCTACCATGATTAGTTCAAAGAAGGGAGAAAGGCAAAATAAAGAGTTTTTCTGGCTAACTTGAATAAACTGATTTATTTTAAAACAATTACTAGGCCCTGGCCAGGTAGCTCAGTTGGGTGGAGCATTGTCCTGATGCTCCAAGGTTGGGGGTTCAGTCTTTGGTCAGGGTAGATACAAGAAGCAACCAATGAATGAACGGGTAAGTGGGACAACAAATATATTCCTCTCTCCTGCTCACTCTTTCTCTCTCAAATCAATTAGAAAAAATGAGAAGTGTTAGAATGCTACTCCTAGTGCACATTATTACACCTAAAAGAAAATACTTTAAAAATTCACAAGTATTTCAGAAAGACAGCATCTAACATACTGGATCACACACATCTTTGTTACTTTAACGATCAGAGAGCAAAGGTACTATCAAGTATGACAGCAAAATGAAAAGTATGATTATCAAAGAAACCTTCCTTTACAGATCGGTGTTACATTTAGCCAATATCTTTGTTTCATTAAAGCAGCATTGGGCCCTGACAGATGTGGTTCAGTGGATTGAGTGCTGGCTTGTGAACCAAAAGGTCACTGGTTCGATTCCCAGTCAGCGTACATGCCTGGGTCGTGGGCCAGTTCCTCTCCAGTTGGGCATGTGGAAGTTGGGCCAGTTTCCTTCCTCCTCTTTCTCCCTCCCTTCCCTTTTCTCTAAAGGTAAATAAAACCTTTAAAAAAATAAAGCAGTATTTGTTCTCAACATTTTAAAAGTCTGTGGTAAAATACATATAAAATGTACCATACGAACCATTTAAAAAATGTTGCATGCTACATTTAAAGAAGATTATTTATTGATATGAGAATGAGCAATGAAGAGAGAGACCAAGACAGAGAGAGATTTGTTGTTCCACTTATTTATGCATACTTGTTGATTCATGTATGTGCCCTGACCAGGGATCAAAACTATAAACTTGGCATATAGAGACGAAGTGCTAATTGACAGAGCTACCCAGCCAGGGCCTGAACCATTTTTAAATGTACAGTTCAGTAGGGTTTAATATATTCATATTTTTGAGTAACTAATTTCCAGACCTTTCTAATCTCACAAAACAAACTCTAAACCTATTAAACAACCCCGTATACTGCCTGCTCCCTAACTCCTTGCAGCCACATCCTACTTCCTGTTTCTATGAATTTGACTCCAGGTATCTCATACATGGAATCATAATGCAATTCTTTTTGTGACTGCCTTACTTATCTTAGCATGATGCTCTCAAGGTTCATCCACATTGTAGCATATGTCAGAATGTCCTTTGTTTTATAAAGTTCAATAATATTCCAGTATATGTTTGTACCATTTTGTTCATCCTTTCACTGATGGATGCTTTGCTTACTGTGAGGTGTCATGAACATGGGTATATAAATATTTCTTCAAGACTTTGCTTTCAGAAATGTGTAAGTGGAATTGCTAGATCATATAGTAATTCTATTTTTCTTTTTCTTTTTTTGAGGAATTGCTAACTTCTCTGTAGCGGCAGCACCATTTTACCTTCCTATCAACATTCTACAGGGTTCCAGTTCTCCACATCTGCACTGTTTTCTGGGTTTTTATTTTGGTTTGTTTGTGTAAAAGTTGCCATCCTAATGGGTGTGATGAATTTAAAAATTCAATCATTTAAAAAATAGCAGTGCTCAGGCCTGCTCAGGCCCAAACTCAGGAGCAGGCACTTGGTAATCAATTTTGTTTGTTTTAACTTTTTAAAGTTCCTTGGTGTTTCTGATGTGTAGCCAGGATTAAGAATCTTTACATTAAAATAAGTTAACTTGGAGGTGATTACCAATCTTATAATTTCACCTCATGATTTCACTTTACTTATGTTATGCATATATGACCTAGAACTCTTAAGTCATTGAGAATGAAGGAGATATTCTAGAATGTCCCAACTGAAAATGGCCCTTATCCTGGCGCTGATTACTCAAAGTTAGACTTTTTTGAGTGTCCCAATTATTACACCTTCCCTCCTCCACAAAGATAACCATATGAGTTCTATCATCATAGAGAGTTTAGTGATTGTTCTTGAAATCTGTAGTTTTACTATGCATTACATTGTGTCTGGCTTCCTTTCATCAATGTTTGTGAGATTTAGCTCCATTATTACCAATGTTGTTCTTTATTGTGTGATATTATACTATAGAATTAAACCACAATTCATCCATTCCTCTTGGGATCTTTGTGTTGTTTCCAACTAACTGACTGTGACAATTAGTGCTGCTATGAACACATGTGTCATATATGTGTATGCATCACATTGGGTATTAAACCCAGAGGTAAAATTATTGAGTCAAGGGTGATATTATGTCCAACTAAGGAGAAACTGCTCTAAATTAAGACATAACCAAACTCATCATTGTATATCAATCTTTGCAATAAGCTACTAAATACATAACTAGGACTAGGGAAACTTAGGTACTTGTTCATTTTGATAGGTGTGAGGATAGTATGGTGATTATGTTGGAAAAATGTTTAAATGTATGCTCAAAAAATTTGGTGTGAACAGTCACACCTGTATATGTTAAATGGTTTGGGAATAAAACCTATACAGAGAAGCAAACATGGCAAAATGTTGCCAATTGTTGGTAGATATACTCCTTGTATATACAGTATTTGGCACAAAAACACCCCTTTTTTATTACAAAATCATAACCATGTAATTCTGTAACATAACAATATCACACCCAAGCACACCATATAACATTTTAAATGAATTGTTCAAGTTGCTGTCCATCCCATGGGAGATAGTCACATACCCTAGCAACCAGACAAGTAGGCGTTACTTCTGCTGGACCCTGTGTATATGCATTTATACAACTCTTTGTACTATTCTTTATACTGTTTTTCTATATGTTAAAAAAATTAATAACAAACTTAAAGTGCACTGTGATTGAGGGCTACAGATGGACTGACCATGAACAACCTCTCTGATAATTACCACTGGGCAAAAGAATAGTCAATAATGACAATCTGATGATCTTCTCAAGTGATCTGCACTGCCTGGATGGAAGTCCTGGTCTCTAGTGTAAGGTAAAGCTCTCTGTCCAGCAACAGAGGAATAGAGATTATCCCCTTTACAAAATACTCCTTGTAATTATCCCAGTCTTACTGTTCAAAGTATTTTAATTTTTTATGCACAAAGTTTTTAAAAAATAGCTTATGAGTCTTTTTATGATACTTGGCAATTTCTGAGTTAGCTGTTAATTTCACCATTTTTTTTTTTACTTTCTCTAAGGCCTTTCTTTTATTATTATTATTAATAGAAAACAGAAAATGCTGACATAATGGCCCAGCAAAAGAGCCTAAGAGATTTTCACCTTATCTTGACATAATCAATGGTGGTTCTACAATCGGTTGTAAGGTGTCAGAAATATTTGTTATTCATTTAAATAGATTGGTTATTTCAAGGTTTTCTCTAAAATCACTTATACTCCAATATAGTAAAGTATGGAGTTACAAATACTGGCCACTATGTATATCCTGTGTATATGAAACTCCACTTTTGTTTCTAGTGTTTATGGTGACTTGTCATTTTATTGTTATTTCTGCTTTCAAAAGTTTTTACCAATGGATACATTTCTAAAAAGAAAGATGGCATGGGCAGATGAAATCTCATGTCAATAAGAACTGAATATTATGTTAACAATCACCAGTTACAATTGGTCAAACAATGTATCATAAATGAGTGTGTAAAGTTCTGGTTTACTTTGATGACAATGATCATATAATAACGTAGCTTGTCAAATCATTCTATGGTTCCATGAGATCCACAGAACCTGGATCCATAGAACATGCCTAAATTAGATCTGTTTTCTATTCAACAGCTCCTTATGAAATGATCTTGCAAATTTTGGAGAAATTCTTTTAAGATATTGCATCACTTATGAATTTCTTTAAAGTAAGTTTATTTGATGAAAATAGTATACAACAAAGTTTCCTTTCTCATTCTTGTTCCCAGCCAACCACACTCCCTCCTTACTACTAGCAATTTTTTATATATCTTTCTAGAAATGATCTATTGTTGTTGTTGTTTTTTAACAGAGCAAAAACTCTGATCATTACCAGAGCTTAACTCCTCTTGGAAAAATATCCCAGGTACCCACCTCTCCCTTTAGTGACTGCATAATATGTCTCATGGGTATGGGCATATGGATATTACATACAATGTTGCAACAATATCCTCATAAATGCATTGTTCTGTATACATGCCCAAATCTATTAGATACACATGTATATTTTTTGGCTTGGCCTATTGCATATATTTCTATCAATTTCTGGGCCAATATTTTAAAATTTTGCTAGATTTAATTGTTCTCCTGATGTTATTCTAACTTGTATTTCTACCAACAATGCACAAGAGTAAAGTTTCATTTTTAAAAATTTATTTATTGATTTTAGAGACAGGAAGGGAGCAAGAAAAAGAGAGAGTGAGAAACATTGATTTGTTGTTCCACCTGTTTATGTACTCACTGGTTGCCTCTTGTTATGTGCCCTGATCAGGGATCATATAACAAGCCTTGGCACAGCAGGAGGATGCTCTAACCAAATGATCTACTCAGTCAGGGTTAAGAATAGTTTCAAAATTTCAGGGGAAAAGGGGAAGGGTTTCCAGGAACAAGTATAAAGGTCACATGGACAAAAACTAGGGGAGGGGGTGGAAATGGGAGGGAGGTGGGGGGAGGGCTGGGGTGGTGAGCTAGGATGGGAGTAAAAGAAAACATTACAAGAACAACAATTAAAATAAAATTTAAAAAAAGAATAGTTTCAAAATTCTTAGAAAAAGAGAGCCTTTGAGACGGTTATGAATATTTCAAAGTTGTTTCTGACAAATATGCAAAAACCAAACATTTCTTGAAATGCATATATAAGCTAAAACTTGTTTCCAAAAGTTGTAAGAAACATAAAAATTTGCCTCTAATTAAAAGTTCCCCCTTTCAAAAACACCAGGACCAACCAATTTCTTGAGTTTGCCAAGAAAAAGGAAAGTTTATCTTCAATTATTACTACCTCAGTGATGCAGATAATAGTTAAATCATGTTGCCCTGTATACATACTGAAGTCTCAAGGAATTAAGCTGGTTAAAAAATAAAAATAATACAAGTTAATCTATCCTGAATCTGGAAGGCTCAATTTTAAACAAAGTTGCATTTCTTGAGGCTTTGAGTAAAGATTGTTTAAAAACTATTTTCCATCCATTTCAATAAAAGGCAGAGAATAAGTTATTCTGCTGTGTGGTGGCACTTGTGCTTGGACTTCACAGTAGATCTTACTCACGCAGGGCAACAGTGCAGCCCAGAGCTAAAGAGTCTGGATTTGGGGTATCAGATGGCTCTAGGCCTCAGAAACATTAAAAATAATCCGCCCTGCAATGAACTCAAACACTCTAAATCCTGCATCATCATACGAGCTGTCTCCAATTCAAGGGAGAAAATGGTGTCTTCAAATAAAATCAGGCTTCAATTAAGGTCAAAGAAGTAATCTAGGAAATGCATGTTCTTCACAATGATTCAATCTTCTCATCATTTGCTCCTCTTGACGGTCTAATAGGAGGTGTCCTTCCTGTCCAGACCTCTTCTCAGGTCCCTAGTTAATGCCCCCCCCCCCAAGGTCCCTGCTCTTTCTTGACTGTCTCTTCGACGTTTCCGTCCTTACCCTCCAACGTAAACTTTCTCGTGTCCCTAAAATTCATCTCTCGATCCCAGTGTTTCCTCGTAGCCTCAACCTTCCCTCTTCCGTACCGCACACCAGAGCATCCTCGAAAATGACACTGTCTTTACTCCCCACCTCACCCTCAACTTCTCACCATTTCTCTAAAACTCCCTTCAAGTCAACGCCCTACTTAGCTGTCAAATCTACGGACTCTTTCCGAATCTTGCATTACGTGACCTCTCAGCGACATCTGTCGCTAAACTATTGTGACTCTGCTGAAACTCTTCTCTAGTTTCCAGGATACATTTTTCCCCCAGATTCTATTCGTCGACTTATTAAATATTTATAAAGCACCCACAATAGTGCCCAGCCCTGAGGAGGAATTTAGGGACACAATCTCTTTACAAAAACTGATAAACAGGCACTCGCAGCAGAATGCGCACAATTACTGCCGCGCCAAGATAAGAACGGGCCGCTTAAACGCAGAAGAACCGGATTTTCCGCGAACGCGGGACCGGAGGGCGCCGCGGAGCCCCAGGCGCCCGCCCCCGGAGCCCCGCCGTCGCCGGTCCCCGGTTCCCCTTCCGCCCCGTTCGTTCCTTCCTTGGGGCCCCTCCGCGCCTGCCCGGCCGCGCGCGGCCTCCGCCCCCCGAACCCCCCGAACGTCCCGTCCCACCCGGAGCAACGCGCCCGCCGCCTCCGGTCCCACCACCGAGGACCGCCCGGCCCGCCCGCCCGCCCGCCCGCCGCACGCGAGCCACGAACCCGGCGCGGCCGCGTCCGTCTCACGGGACGTGGGGCTCGGCTCGCGCCGCCCCCGACGACCCCGCGCCCCTCGGCCGCCGTCCATCCGTCCCGTCCGTCCGTCCGTCCGGTCCCGTCCATCCGCCCGTCCCGTCCGTCCGTCGGCGAACCCCAGGCGCGGACGCCCGGCCTCCCCGCAGCGCCCCGCACGTCAGCGGCCGCACGACGGGAACCGCGGCTGGACCCGGACCGGCCGTCCTCGCGGGCGCCCCGATGCTGGGCCGCGCCGTCCGCGCAGCAGGCCCGCACAGACAGACAGACACACATACAGATGGATGGATGGACGGACGGACGGACGGACGGACCCCAAGACGGCTAAGAGGAAAGCCGCCCCCCAAAGAGCGCTGGCCAAGGGCCCCCCCGAGGGCCTGGCCAACCGCCGCGCGCCGCGCCCGCCGGGGGCCCCAGGACAGGGCTCCCCGAGGAAGGAGGACGGCCTCTCACCTCCGGCAAAGAGGATCGTCCCCTGAGCTCGCACAGGATGAAACGGTGCGGGGCGGCGGTTCCCCACCAACCGTCGCCGCCAGCTCTCGCCCTAATGGCGGCTCCTGGCAGGCAGCGGCTGGCGCCTTTATAGGCGACTGCCCGTGGGCGGCCCGCTCATTGGCCCCAGCGAGTCACGTGGCCACTCCCCTTGCCCCGCTGCCGAGGGGCGTGAGGTCTGCACTAGGTGGTGGCAGGGTCTAGAGCGCAGGGTGGAGGTCTTACTGTCCCGGGTGGAGGTCTTACTGTCCCGGGTGCACTGTGGTTGAGCGCCTACTGAATGCAAGGCCCAGTGCGGAGAGCTGGGCCATCGGGCATAGGAGCGCCGCCCTGGAGGCGGTGACCGTTAAAACAGAACTGCTAAACTGTTATTTTGGAGGTTCATGAGTTTGGCCTGCAATGTTTTCTTCATTCTCATACCTTTCTCCAGCCCTCCCCAAAGCTTTTGTCTGTTACATGTACCCGACAGCTTACTATTACGTAGCAGCGGAGGTTGCAGCCAACATGAGCTCATCGGGTTTTAAATGGCACTTACGGGCTGTTTCACAACAGCTGCCTGAGGAAAGTGAGTTAAGATTTTGAGAGCCCTGATGACTACCTCCTCTTAATTGGTAGACACGTATTAGATGGATGTAAATATTTAGCACAGTAGTTGCCTTTTGGAGCCAATTGCAGTGCTTCTAAATTCTTAATATAGTCATTCTTAGATGGATGACTGGATAGGAGGATGGATGGGGCAGGACGGACAAAAACAGCTGAGGAGCTGGCAGATAAACCGTCAAAGCCAATCAATCTCCAGTTTCCTGAAGCGTAAATCTGGAGATCATTACAGACCTTGGCACGTCCTAATTCAGTCACTTTTATTTGAGAGTAAAGGTCTCTGGGACCAAGTATTCACAAGAAAGCCACACACTAGTAGAGGTCACATAAATAACTGGAGCTGCAGGCATTTTTACATTAGAATGGTTCTTCTTATTCAAAACCCTAAAAAGTGGCTTTCTTTAGTAAAAGAACAGATTAGACCTTATTTCTAACTAACTCAAAGGTCAAGAAATGTCAAATTTAAACAAATGATGGAAAAGTCGATACCATAGCATCTACTTTATTTAGATTTAATACTTGTGTTCTTGTTTCTGTTTCAAATCTCATTATGCAAAGAAAAGGAAAAAATGTAGGGTGTGACTGAGGTACAGAGCTAGGTGTGGCCCTCACACCACGAAAGGTCTAAAGGAAATCAAAGAAAGTGAAAGCCAGCAATGACTCTGTGCAAGTGCAAATTTCTTCAAACTGTCAACGTTTGGGCTCTCCTCCTAAAGACCAATGGAAGGGAAAAGTGCATGGTCCACAGAAGAGCCTGAGTGGTCTTTTAAAAAGCTAAATTTCATCTTTGTGAACACCCCTAAAACAGCTCAATTACTTTTCATTACTTTTAAGATAAAGGTCAAAACCCTTGAGGTGAAATGATTTATCTATCTTCAGTTTCCAGTACCCCTCCAGCCATACCCGCATCTCCAGCCACACCTACCTGTCAGGTTTCCCAGTTTCCCAGTTTCCCAGTTCTCCCAGGGCTCTTATAATGGGCTTTTCTCTCTTTCCTTTCATCCCATACCCAGGTGTCAGCCTAAAGTTGCCTCAAGGAGGCCTCCACTAGATTAAGTCTTCCTGTTACGCACTCTCATTGCAACCTATTAAGAAGCACTTATTACAATTGCAATTATATAGCCAAAGTTATATTTAACGTCTATTTTCCTCACTTGGTAGTAAGCACTATAAGTGCAAAGTATCAAAAGCCTATAAAAGTGTGTAAGTATTATCACTTAGTACATTGTCCTTTAACCTTGTCAGGTGTTTAAAGACTGAGAAATCAGATTTAATTGAGGGTGTGGATGAATGAGGTGGGGGAGAGTGACAAAACCAGATTTGAGTTAAAAAAAAAAAGCACTTAAAATGGTTGTAAAATAAAGAATGTGAAGGAGGGGTTTATTTGGTGTTAGAGTAAATGTGAAGATTATTTGGGTTTTATGGCTTGAGCCCCTGGAGGAGAGCACTATTACTGGTAAGGAAATTGCAGGAGGCAGGCAATTTGGAAGGGAGGGGAAAGATCACTAGTTCTGTTTTTAAGATAATGAGTTCTGGATGCCTGTGAGATATTTGGGTGGAGACTTTGTTTATTGATTTTAGAGACAGAGAGGAAGAAAGAGAGAAACATCAATTTATTGTTGCACTCATCTATGCATTCATTGGTTGATTCTTATATGAGTCCTGACCAGGATTGAACCCAAAACCTTGGCACATCAGGACAATGCTTACTCTAATCAACTGAGCTACCTGGCCACGGCTGGGTAGAGATTTTAAGTGAAGAGTTTATTATACAGTTGTAAATAATCTAGGTTGAAGATGGGAAAAGAGAGCAGGAAGGAGGGTAGGAGAGTGAAAAAGGTTTAGAGTATTATGGGAGAATGCACAAAAGTATTAATAAGATGCATATTTGAGACAGTTAAGAATGAGAAATTGGTGACTGTTCATGGGGGAGAAGTATAGTTTCTTTTATCCAACACTGAGTTTTGCCAAGGATGTATTACAGAAAGATGAGTGAGAAAAGTAGCTTCTAAAATATTGAGCCTTGGCAGGGCAGCTCAGTTGGTTAGCATGTCCTCCATATGGGCAAGGTTGTGGGCTTGATCCCTGGCCAAGGCACATATAAGAAGCCGCCAATGAATGCATAAATTAGTGGACCAACAAATCTCTCTCTCTCACACACACACACAAATGAGTCAATAAAAATATATGTATACTGAAAAGAAAGTGGCTGAAGACCAGGATAGTAAGGCTAGGATATTACAGAGCTATTCTGTGTAATGCAGACATAGTTGTAATTATGTTTAAATTATATTTTTTTCTCTTATTGATTCCAGAGACGGGAAGGGAGGGAGATAGAGAGGGAGAGAAACATTGATTGATTGCCTCTTGCATGTGCCCCAACTGGGGACTGAACCCAAAACCCAGGCCTGTGCCCTGACCTGGGAATCAAACCCATAGCCTTTCAGTCTGCTGGATAATGCCCAACCAACCAAGCCACACCAGCCAGGACCATAATTATGTTTTACTTTAAGCATCAAACATAGGTATATGAAGTATGCATTTTTGCCAAAATCAAGATATCTGAATATAGCTGAAAGACATTTTAAAGTTTTCATCATTCTATTAACAACCACACCTAAAACAAAAGCAAACTAAGTGAACAACTAGAACAGGAACAGAAACACAGAGGAGGAGAGGGGGGAAAAGGTACAGAGAACAAGTAGCATAGATGTAGGTAGAAAATAGACGGGAGGGCAAGAATAGTGCAGGAAATGTAGAAGCTAAAGAACTTATGACACATGGACATGAACTAAAGGGGGGAATGTGGGTGGGAGAGGGTGTGCAGGGTGGGGGGAATGATGGGGGAGAAAAGGGACAACTGTAATAGCATAATCAATAAAATATATTTTAAAAAAGTTTTCATCATTCTAGCATCACACTCAACAAGAGGAAGCCCATCTTTCTTGTCTCCTATGGATTCACACGTCCCCAGAACTCAGAGTTAAAGAACTTAACTTTGCGAACAGCTTTGTATAAGAATTAGGAGGCAAATAATACATTTAACATAGGTGATGATTTATTGCTAAAAATAAAAGTTTTTCTTACCTCTGTGTTGCTAAATCCAAAAGTCAGTTCTTGCTAGTTCCTTCTTAATCTTCCAGTCTCAGTGTTGGAATGCTCCAGTGCTCAGTCCTTGGACCTTCTCCTTATTGGTACATGCTTAACAGCACATCCAGTCTCAAGGCTTATCTGCTATTAGCTCCTAAATTTGTATGTCTATCCTGAAACTTTTTCCTGAACCTGAACTCCATCCAGGCTTACACATCCAACTGTCTATTGAATATCTCCATATGAAAAGTCTAATGAGCAGCTCTCTGAAACTTAGCAGGTCCAAATTTGAACACCACACATCTCCTTTCAAACTGCTCCACCTACAGTCTTCCCCATCTTAGTAAATGGCAACTCCAATCCTAAACTCGCTAAGGCCCAAAACTTCCCAGTCATCCTGTCTCACATCTTTCAGTCAATCAAGTCCAGTAAAGCTTTTTTAAAAAATGTGTTTTATTGATTATGCTATTACAGTTGTCCCATTTTCTCCCTTCGCTCCTCTTGACCCTGCACACCCCCTCCCACCCACATTCCCCCCGCTTTAGTTCATGTCCATGGGTCATACTTGTAAGTTCTTGGCTTCTACATTTCCCACACTATTCTTGCCCTCCCCCTGCCTATTTTCTACCTACCATCTATGCTACTTATTCTCTGTACCTTTCCCCCTCTCTCCTCCTCCCACTCCCCTGTTGCTAACCCTCCATATGATCTCCATTTCTGTGGTTCTATTCCTATTCTAGGTGTTTGCTTAGTTTGCTTTTGTTTTGTTTTGTTTTGTTTTTGGTGTAGTTGTTAATAATTGTGAGTTTACTGTCATTTTACTGTACATGTTTTTGATCTTCTTTTTCTTAGATAAGTCCCTCTAACATTTCGTATAATAAGGGCTTGGTGATGATGAACTCCTTTAACTTGACCTTATCTGAGGAGCACTTTATCTTCCCTTCCATTCTAAATGACAGCTTCTCTGGATAGAGCAATCTTGGATATAGGTCCTTGCCTTCCATGACTTGGAATACTTCTTTCCAGCCCCTTCTTGCCTGTAAGGTCTCTTTTGAGAAATCAGCTGACAGTCTGATGGGAACTTCTTTGTAGGTAACTGTCTCCTTATCTCTTGCTGCTTCTAGGATTCTCTCCTTCATTTTAATCTTGGCTAATGTAATTCTGATGTGCCTTAGTGTATTCCTCCTTGAGTCCAACTTCTTTGGGTCTCTCTGAGCTTCCTAGACTTCCTGGAAGTCTATTTCCTTTGCCAGATTGGAAAGTTCTCCTTTATTATTTGTTCAAATAAGTTTTCCACTTGTTGCTCTTCCTCTTCCCCTTCTGGTACCCCTATAATTTGGATGTTGGGATGTTTAAAGATGTCCTGGAGGTTCCTAAGCCTCTCCTCATTTTTTTGAATTCTTGTTTCTTCATTTTTTTCTGATTGGATGTTTCTTTCTTCCTTCTGGTCTACTCCATTGATTTGAGTCCCAGTTTCCTTCCCATCACTATTGGTTCCCTGTACATTTTCCATTATTTCACTAAGGGTAGCCTTCATTTTTTTTTCATCTAATTTGCAACCAAATTCAACCAATTCTGTGAGCAAGTCCAGTAAATCTTTTATGGCTACTTTTAAAAAAATTGTTACCTGAGGATATATATTTATTGATTTTATAGAGAGAGGGAGAGAGGGAAGGAGGGAGAAAAGGGGAGAGAGAGAGAGAAAGGGAGAGACTTGAGCATCACAGATTTCAGTATCTATGAGGGATCTTGGAAACAATCCCCTGTGGATACTGAAGGAAAATCGTAGTTAAGTTTTGGAGGAGTCAGAGTTAAACTCAGATTTTTCAACAGGGGTAGGGTGGAACCCCTACCCCTTGTGTTGTTTCAAGGGTCAACAACAACAACAATAATAGTGTAGCTGAAGGAGTTTCTAAATATTTGCTGGGATTGCCTAGCAATTTAAATAGGCTACCAGCTTTCAGATATTGTTGAATTACCAAAATTCTGTGTATCTAAACCCCTAGTAATTGGCTGGAAGTTCGCAAGTACACGCTCTATCGCACTGGAAAAGGAAACTAACCAAAGGAAAACTTTTGCATGGAGCAATGACCTAGTCTTTTGTCTGGCTTAGACAATTATAGTCCATGTCAGGGGACTGAAGAAGATACTCTCAGTGATCCAGAGGGTCTTTCCCATAACTAAATTCTTTGATCAGGACTAAAATAAGCAGTTTATAAGGAGGGAAGTCCCCTCTGACAGAATCAGAGAAAAGAACCATGGTAGCAAAATTAGTTACAGTGTCTAAAACAAATTCAAAGGATAACAGATCAATTTGTCAAAATAAAATTATTTTATTGTGTATTCATTTATTTCTTACCAGCCTGTTAATTTTAGTGAATTCTGACCCCTTGTCCAGACCTAATAAATTATAAAGATACATTTCTGTTAGAGAATTACATGTTGTAACTCAGCCACGTCTTACATTGTGATTGACATAATAGGCAACTTTTACAGCACACACAGACTCCGGAGATACATATATAAGCATTAGAAGAATTTTATTTTCATAAATTGGAGTGCAGTTCAAGAAAGGGGCCCTGGCTGGTGTGACTCAGTGGACTGAGTGCCAGCCTGTGAACCAAAGGGTCACCAGTTTGATTCCCAATCTAGGGCACATGCCTGGCACATGCCAGCCAAGTCCCCAGTGCAGGGCACACAAGAGGCAACCACACATTGATGTTTCTCTCCTTCTCTTTCTCCCGTCCTTCCTCCATCTAAAAAATAAAGTAAATAAAATCTTTTAAAAAAAGAAAGGGGAAAAATTCTTATTTGTTTTGGTTCGTATTCCTTTAAATTTATTTTATTGTACTTTTTAGAGATAATTATCACCACAGATACATTTTTAAATATTATTAGTGGTTAAAAAAGATTTTGGCTATATTTAAATTTTAAAAAAATTATATGGCTACAGTCTCAAACATACAGCCTTTGTATATTTATTTACCTAGAGATGTTGATTGAGATTCTCAGATAAGTCAGAATGAATAATGTTTATATTTCTTGATCCTAAGTTTTACCAGAAAGTGAAGCAATTCAAATTATAAGTGAGTTTTATTGCTTATTCATTTGTTTCTTAGGCTAATAGAATAAACAAGTCATCTCTCAAAAGTACAACTAGGTAACATAGTATTCAGAGAAGTAATTACTGATGCCCCTAATTTGGAAAACATGTGCCTTTCAGTCTACTTTAATCAGTGTTGTTGATGTCTATTTTATAAAAGAAAACCATGGAGATTTCTGTGAGTTTATCTGAGCCACAATAAACAACATATGCTGGGGGAGCAAGAGCTCCCATGCTCCCAAGAATAACAGTTTTGCAGCCTGTTTCATGCATTTGAACCTGAAGAAGATTACATGGAGGTAGGGAAAAGCAAGGCAGGGACTGGATTACAGGATGGCGAAGGGTTTATGTGCTCTCTTGAGGGTGATTATGGTTTATTTCAAAGGTGTATTAACCTCAATGAACAGAAACAATGGACAGGGCTTCCTTAAGGCAAAGAAACCTTTTAATAAAAAGTTATATGCCAAATAAATAAATAAAAAGTTATATGGCTGGGGTGTGGCTACCCACCATTAACTGCCCAGTTAGGAATTTATGACCAGATCACCCTATGAAGTTGATTTCATTGAACTTTTTTAATCCACATTTCTTGTTGAAAAGTAGTTTTGTTATTTTTCACCATAATTTATGTAGCAAATACCTGAGTATAGAACCTAATCAGTGAACCTACCTTTTTTTAACTTTTAAGTAATTACCTTTTATTACATTTAAGTAATAAATTACTTAAATGGGTGACATTTAAGTAACTTATTAAGGTCTATTAAAAAAAACAACTTAGTATCCTAGGTGGGAGGGTTAGAGAGTGCTGGATCATGTCTCTGGGCTATGCCCACGCCAAAGTGTCAGTCCTGGGAACCTAGGAAACCTCTCTCCAGCCAGGCAGGCCCTGCAGGGCATTTGGTGCAAAATGATAAGGTCAGTAGCGCAAAGGGATCTGAAGCAGCTGAAACAGGGTTCTATCACCTTTTCCAAGTATTAGTTCTCTTTTCAGGCTAAGGGTCAGAGAAAGGGAAACTGGAAGTGAGGTTGCCCAGCACGGAGGACAACAGGAGAAAGGCAAGGGACTAGAAGTTATGAGAGGGAAGAACGGTTCAACAAACTGGAGGGAGTGAGGGAAGGAGAGGGATGGGATTGGAGAAAGCTTCCCTTCAGATCCTGGAGGTCAGGCAGTCCTGCGTGAGGACCAGGTGTCCAAGGTGGGTGGAGGAACAGCAGTGGAAGTGAAAGTCTCTCAAGTTTAGGAGATTGAGAAACTGGTGAGCAAGAGGGTCCTGTGAGAATGTCCATCTCTGAGGTTCTCCTTCTAAACATATTCATCCATTCCCTTCCATCGACGTCTTCTCTGTCTCTAGTTTTTCATTTAGTTCAAAACCACTTAACTGAAGTAACTGATGGCATAAAGTCAGGCTTTGCATTGAAATCTAGATTGAAATTGCTGCAAATCAATAGATCAACCTGCAGAAAGCATTTCACCAGTGACTGGAGATATTTCATATACAACAGCATTAAATAACAGGGAATCAAATTATTCTATGCTTGGTTCTCTTTCAATTCCTCTTGTTAAATCCAGGAGAATATCTCATTTTGGAGCTGGTATATCTTTAACACAAGGCTCAGAAAAGAGCATTATTATTTTTTTCTTTTTGTAAAGATTTTTATTGTTTATTTTTTAGAGAGAGGTGAAGGGAGGGAGAAAGAGGAGGAAAACATCTGTATGTGAGAGATACATCAATTGGTTGCCTCTTGCATGCCCCCAACTGGGGGACCTGGCCCGCAGCCCTGACTGGAAATAAAACTGGCTGCCTTTCGGTTTGCAGGCACAATCCATGGAGCCACACCAGCCAGGGCAGGAAATAGCATTCTGCTGTAGAGATCCAAAGACAGCACTTTGGAAAACCCTGTCCTAGACCAATCCAAAATTTTGACCAACTACCTGATTAGCGTATACCCACAATGTTTATGTAATGAGTGATATGGTTGAAGCAATGCTTTTACACATAATTGTTATTTTTTAAAAATCTTGTTTAACAATTTGTGATTTGACAGTTTAAGTTTATTCAGTTTATTTTGGTATTTGGTTTTAATGGACTCCTAGCTAATAAGATACTCACCAAGCTAGGCAGATTCAAACAGAAATACATTGTTGTCCATAGTTACTAAATTTTGATACTTATTTGGTAACTCAATTTACCAATTTTTCAAAGTTTTTTGGCTGGTAAATTTCCTTCTTTCCTGGTGGGTCAATAGATGTTTTGTGAACTACCTGGAAGATTATGCATTTTTAAATGTTTTAACGGATAGTTTCAAAACCCACAGAAACTTCTAAACGGATGATAAATATGTCTCCAAGTGTTCTTACTATGCAGGTGAGACTTTAGAAGTAACAAGTTACATCATTTTAGGTTACAAAATTACCAAAAATTAAAAATAATTTTATACATCAATTTTCAAAATGTTCTTTTCACAGCCTGAGTTTCTTTCTTTAATTATTGTTCAGGAGGATGAGTTTCTTTTTAAAAGCAGATACTTTCTTACTCATCAGATGACTGCTTGTAATATATTATGAAATTATCACACTGTTTTTACTTGGCTGAGGAAAAGCTTCTGTCAGTTTTGTCATTTGGAAGCCATGTGGAAGAGACGCAGAGGGAGAGACATGGGCAGTGGTGAGGTGCATAGGGCTTCCATGCTGACTCTTGGCGACCCCACCTCAGCACGTGTGCTGACCAGTGGGGAGCTCTCTGAATGTCCTCCTTGAGGAATTTTTAGGAGTTTAATTTAATCTCTAGGACCCCTGCCCCTCCCTGGAGGTCAGGGTGGGGCTGAAAATTCCAACCCTCTAATCAAGTGTTTGGCCTTTTGGGAATAAACTCTTAATCTGAGGCTAAGTGACCTCACCCTCATCTACCTCGTTAGCATAAACTCAGGTGTGGTTGCCAGGGGCTTTTAATTAACAAAAGCCATTCCTATCACTCCTGTCACCCAGGAAATTCCTAGGGTTTCAGAAGCTCTGTGCTAGAAAGAAGAAAAAGTCCAAATAGTTATATTTTTATTACGCCACGTAGTATTTTATATGGGTCTTAACCCCAGGCCCAGTATAAACTGAAACTGCGATGTGCTTACAATGAACGACTGGGTATGGGTGCCACTGTTAGCTTCCATTTACCACCAAGACACCTCACTGCTTCAGCTAGGTTTTTAATTGCAAAGAGCAGAATCCACCCTAGTTAGTTTCAATAGTGAAAGGGTTTTGTTTTTGTTTATTGTTTTTAAAGGATATTAGGGAGCTGGCAGAGTTGTTGAGAAGCTTAGGGAAACAGACTTAAAGAATATAAATTTTAAAGGCTTTCTTCAGAAGAAAAAATTTTGTAGCCACGTGAGGGGATGGATGTTAACTAAACTTACCATGGTGATCATTTTGCAGGACACAGATTATATCAACTCATTAGTTATACACTTATACAATGTTATATGTCAATTATATCTCAATAAAATGGGAATTAAAAAAAGCAAAAAGAATTTCTAGATCAAAAGGGATGTGTATACCTTCTTAGACATAAAGATGGCACATCTTTCTGGCCCCAAATAGTGTAGTCGCATCTTCTTTGTGTCAGCGCTGTCCACACATGAGTTGTATATCACCCCAAAGTGATATGTTTTCAAGAAAAAAACAAAGACCAAAGCATGTCAATTTCTGCTCCCCCTCCCTGCAAAGACCTTCCCATCACCCCCGCTCAGTGATTTCTCACTGGATATCTCTTCTTATCCTCTCAGCATAGTTGGAGTTCTCAGTCTCTGCCTCTGTGGGCCTCCTGCTCAGGTTTGCAGGGCCAGGCCTCCTCGCTCTTGTCCAGTGTTGGGCCCATGTTACTGTTGCCTCCAACTACCAGCCAGTATCTCTCCCGAGGGCTGGTTACTGTATAGGTTCTGTACCCAATTTTCTAAATCAGTAAGCAATTCTTGGTCATTAGCAAGGTATCTGAGAATTTAACTCAATTCCGGACACCGTCGACATCAGATTCCACAGGTTGGGAGCTGAGTTCCTCCCATCCCCACTTCAGGTGCCAGTCGAAAGCACAGGTCACTCCTTGTGCTTCTGACCAACTGGCTATAAATCAGAGCTTCTCACACCCCCTCTTTATAGTCGATCAATTTGCTAGAGTGATTCACAGAACTTAGGGAAAAAATTTACTTACGTTTACTGTTTTATTACAAAAAGATATGATAATGGATACAGATGAACATCCGGGCGGAAGAGATGCGTGGGGCAAGGCGTGAGGGAAGGGACTCAGAGCTTCCATGCCCTCTCCTGGCACACCCCTCTCCCAGAGCCTCCACGTGTTCACTGGCCTGGAAGTTACCTGGACTTTGGGATTTTTAAGGAGTCTTCATCCATAGGCATAATTGATCATTAACTCCATTTTTAAGCCTTATTTCCTTCTCAAGAGAATTCGGAGTGAGTTTGAAAATTCCGAGCTTCTAATCATGGCTTGGTTTTCCCTGTGACCAGCCCTTATCCAGGAGCTTCATTAGAACAAAAGTGTTCCTATCACCCCCAAAATTATGAAGATTTCAGGAGGCCTGGATCAGGAACTAGGGTTAAAAAATACTTTTAGAACAAAAGGTGCTCCTAGCGCTCTTATCACTTGGGAAATTACAAGGGTTTCAGAAGCTCTGTGGCAGGGACTGGGGCAGAGGCCAATTTTCATGATCTCACACCTGTTTGCTAGTTTCCCTCTCACTGACCACCCAGCTGCTAGGCCTGCATCCTAACCCTGAGGCTCCATTCCAACCTGCTTGATAACGTCGAGAATTCCATAGGCTCACCGTCATTTTCCCCATGTGGATGTGCAAAGGCAATGGGCTCAAACCCAGGCCCCTTTGTTGTAGGTTCAGCTTTGTGGCGACCCAGTGGGGTTTCTGTTGATTTCAGTTTCCTCTTCTGTAAAACAAGAGCTCTGAATTTAACCTTCAATTTACTTCCAGTTCTTTCCTTTTTTTTCTTTAATTGAGGTATAATTGACATATAACATTGTATTAGTTTCAGGTATACAACATAATGACTCAGTATTTGTATGTATTGCAAAATGACCACCACAGTAAGTCCAGTTAGCATCCATCACCACACATAGTTACAAGTTTTCCTTTTCTAGTGTTGAGTTTCTTCCAGTTCTAAAATTCTGTGAGTCTATAATCCCAGTCATAGCATTCTGACTTTCTGGGTTTTGTCCTAGACCCAGGCCACCTCTCCTGCTCCTGCCTCTGTCCTGTTTTCCCTGCCCCAGCCCCTGCCCAACATGCATCCCTGAGGCTCATTCCTCAGCACAGCCCCTCCTCCTAAATGCTGTGTGGCCTGTCCTTCGGCATTTATGTTCTGTTATCTTTTATATGGTTTATCCCCTAGGATGCATTTCCAGATTAGAGCCCTGCCTTGTAACCCATACTGACCTTTCCAGGTCACCTGGACTGTTAGCAAATATTAATTTCCTCATTGAAGAGTGTCTTGAGAATATATGCACCATTGTTATGAAAGCTTTAAAAACAAACAAACAAACAAACAAACAACTAAATGCTGAATAAAAATAGCTTTGGCTTGCCTGACTGCATTTGTTTCAGTGTAAAGATGCTATGCATTCTTCCTTCATAATCCTCTCTGTGAGCGCCTTTCAAAAAGCTGTTTCTATAAACCTTTTGAAAAAATTGTATTCTTATGGGAACTACTTCTCCCCAAGCATCCCATTGAACCTGTCTCTTAGTTTATTTGGTATTTTATTTTGTTAGAGCATTACTCGGAGTTGTTAGGTCATTCACTGCCCTACTCAAAACCCTGCAGTGCCTCCTCCTTCTCTCAACGCTCCCAGGGCCAAGTGTGAGTCTCTAACAGTGACCTGCCACCTCTCTGACCTTATCACCCCCTTGCTCTCTGCTCCCCTGGCCTCCTTGCTGCTCTTCAATGATGCCAAACATATTTCTCCTTCTGTTCCCTCGGTCTGAAATACTCTTGCCCCCCAAGTATCAGCATGGGTTGTCCCTTCACTTCAGGTCTCTTGTTGAGAGGCCTTCCCTGACAACCCTCTGTGAAGAGGGACACATGCCCCCTTGCTGGTCACTCTCCATTATCCCTGCTCTGCTCTGTTTCTCTCCGTAGAATTCATCATCAATGATCTCATTTCATATTTACTCACTGTCTCCCAACTAGTGTAACATCCACTGAAAACAGGAACTTGGTTTGTTTCTTTCTCTATTTTTGGCACAAATTAGCAACCAATAATTACGCTCATGTTAAATGACTATGTGATGAGAAAAAATTAACTAAAAAAAAAGATTGTGGTAAGGAAGGTCATAAATTTTAGTTTAATAAATTACAGCTCAGTAATTATGTTTCCGCTGCTAGTTTTTCTGCTGCATTAGTGATATAATACTGATAGAATGAGTAAAGGTTAATAAAATTGGATAAATGGAGGGAATTGGTTCAAAGTTCTAAAAATATTAACAAGTGTCATTTAATTGATTTGAATACCAGAAGTGGTTAAAAGTGACTTCTTCATGTGGCCACTATGTGGCAGGATAAGCACACATAGTTTGCAAGAGGAGCCTTTATCTGAAGTTCTCCAAGAGCTGGCAATAACAGTAATATTAATCCCTTCTATTTGAACGGTACTTTCTAGTAGACAAAATACTTTTACAAGCAATGTCTCATGATGCTCCTGTGAAGTAGGGAAAACAGGTGTTTTTATCTGTTTGTTCTTAAACAATTTTCTTTTAAACAGGTTAAACTGAGGCTCAGCGTTTAAGGGGCTGCCCAAGGAAGTGGACAAGAGACAGATCTAAAGCTCACGTCCTGGTCTCCTCCTCCAGGGCTCTTTTCACAACGCACTCAGTGAGGGGGAGGCGACCTTTCGGAAAATGTGATTTTGGTTCTAAACTTGCTCCCATGAAATAGTCTGAAAATAACAATCCTTTTTAGCTTAAAAACGAAACAAAACAAACCTAAACCATTAAATCTTTCCAACCTCCCCTTTGGATTTGGGATGGATCCTGAAATGCATCTCCTTTTGGATCTCCTCAGACATCAAGGGGTTCGGGGGAGGTTAGTGTAAGTTATGAAGCTTCCACAGTATGGCAGTAGACAGTCGCAGTGGGTGGCAGTACGCCTAGTCATGTGACAACATGGGTTTCTGCCTCTTACATGTTTGAGTGCTGTGGGTGTAATTTTGTGTGAAATACAGGGGTGTGCAGTTCCCATTAGTATTAACGGGAACTGCAATGAGCCTTGGATGGTTTTGGAATGCTAAAGCGGAATAGCAGCAAAATCACCAACATGTAAAAAATACCATTAAATCCATTAAATGTTGCTGTTAGATTTCCTAAGTTTATGACAAGCAACCTACTGGTCTGGTGCATTTTTAAGCACAGGTTTCCATTGGCAGAAATGTGATTTGACAAAGTTTACTTCATCAGTTGTTCTTGCTGTAGTGTCATGTTGCATATTAAAAATAACATAGGTTTTGAGGCAAAATTCTGGGGTGTTGTCCTGGTTTAGCTACTTACTGGCTGCGTGACCTTCAGCACAAGACCTAACTCCTCTAAAGCTCACTTTCCTTGTGTGCAAAATTGGTATAACGTTACCTGTTTTACAGAATTGGTATGAAGATGAAATGAGATAATAGTTATAAAAACAGTTTATAAACAAAAATCCCTGTATGTAAGGTGATTGTTATTATCACAGAGGTGGGGAGAAATGTGTGTTTTGTTTTTTTTTTAAGCTGGAGGACCTCAGCTTTGTCATTACTTGCTTTTATCCTTGGGTTACTTTATTCAAATTGCTGGACCTCAGTTTTCTTGCTGGGAAAAAAAAGAAGTAATCAACAACTCATTTATTGAGTTATTTTCTAAGTGCCAGTGACTTAGGTCTTTATTATATATGAGCTCTTTATATAACAACTAATGTAATTTCTATAAACATTTCTGAAGTAGATTTGTTGAAGTTGATTGATTATTAAAAATCTCAGCATTTTAGAGTTAGAAGAACCTACAAATAATATGGTGTAAGCACTTTATTTTACACACGAAGAAAATAAACTCCAGAGGCGAGGTAAAGTGCTTGAAGTCACATGCCAGTTGTAGGCAGAACCAGAGGCTGGGTTCCAGGCTATCTCATTGTCTCAATTCCCGTAATGGTCAATTCAGAGAAGTATGAAGCAGAGAGGTACTCTTAAACCTTTCAGTCCAGTTGGAGAGATAAGTGAAGATGGCCTGAGGCAGCGACACTGTGGGACGTGCAGCTCAGCAGAGAGCGGACAGGTGGGAAAGAATAATGCAGGCGGAGTGATAACAGAGGGCTTCCTGAAAGAGAAGAGATTTTAACTGGGCCCAGAAAAGCAACTGTGCGATGGGAAGCAAAAAGAGAGAGTAGACAGCCCAAAAGGAGAAAATGGCATACATCAAAGAGGGGAGGAAGATAAGAGAGGGAATTCGCAGGAGTTGAGCTTCCCGTGAAGGAGATGTGGCAAATGGGGCAGGATAAGTAGAGGGTAGGGACTGGAGGCCAGGGACCTGGAATACCAGGCAAAGTTTCTTGTTAATTCTCCCATCCACAGGAGCTATTGATTAATCAATCCAATCATGTGTTTAGCACAGATTTATTGGGCATCTCCCATGTGCTCAGCTGGGCACCGGATATGTAATGCTAATCAAAAGGGGCTTTGTCCCTACTCTTAGATGGGTTCAATCTAGTGTGGAGAGACGGATGATAAACTGGTAAACGAATTACATATTGAGAAATGCTTTGGAGTCATGGACAGGGTGCTATGTTAGAGAGTAGCAAAGAATGCCTCCTTGCCCAGGTCAGCCAGAGACAGCTTCTCTGAACAATTAGTAGGAGGTCCATGTAGCTAGAACTCTATCAGCATGAAGGGCTGGAGGAAAGGCTGGGAAGGGAGCTGGGCCTGAATAATGCCTGACTGCATTGCAAGTGGGAACGAACTCCTAAGCACACTGGAGGTTTTGAAGCAGGTAGGTGATATGGTCTGATATATATCTATCTACATCTACATCTACATCTACATCTGCATCTGCATCTGCATCTATATCTATATATCTATATCTATATCTACATCTATGTCTATATATCTATATCTGACTCTTCTTGACTGCACGATAGGGAATGAACTGTGAAGGGAGGGTGCTAAGAATGGAAGCAGAGGGCCATGGTAGAAATTCCCAAGAGAGACAAATGTATCTTGAATCAGCATCACAGCAATGAAGCAATGAAGCATAGCATCTTCATAGCAGTGAGTGTGGATAAGTTGGCTCAGAGACAACATTTAAAGGTAACTTTTCTAGGACTTACGTATGAATTGGCTGTGAGAGGTATAGTGTATAGTGCATTGAATGATGGCTGCCCAAAAGATATGTCCATGTCTTAAATCCCAGAGCTGAGAATGTGACCTAATTTGGAAAAAAAGGTCTTTGCAGATGTAATTAAGTTAAGGATCTCCAAATAAGATCATTCTGGGTTATCTACATAAACCCCAATTCTATGATAAGTGCCCTCATACAGAGGAGAGATATGGAGAAGAGTGCAGAAGCCCAAGGGAAGACAGGTGCAGAGGTTGGAGTGAGGTAGCACTGGAACTCCTGGAGCCTCGGGAAGCTGGACAAGACAAGGAAGGGTTCTCCCCAAGAGCCTCCAGGGGGAGCACAGCCCTGCTGACACCTTGTTTTCAGATTTCCAGCCTCCAGGACAGTGAGAAAATAAATGTCTGTTGTTTTGAGCCACCAAGTTTGTGGGGCTGTGTTATGGCATCCACAGGAAACTACTACAGAGAGGGAGAGATACTGCTACTACCAGGATGACCCCAGGTCTCTGGGTGTTTGGTGTTGCCATTACTGCATTGGGGAAGTCTGGGTTTGGAGGGTGGCTGGTGGTGCGGAGATCAACAGAGTTTCATGCCCTGACCAGATAGGCCATTGGTTAGAGCATCGTCCTGATACTCCAAGGTTGCAGCTTTGATCCCCGGTCAAGGCCCATACAAAAATTAACCAATGAATGAGTAAATAGGTGGAAGCAATGAATTGATGTTTCTCTCTTTCTCTCTCAAACCAATCAATAAAATAATAAAAAAACATTTAGAGTAAAACATGTAAAGTTTAAATGCTTTTGTGAAGTGTTCAAGCACAGAAGGTTGGTAAATAGCTGGATGGAGGGGTCTGGAGGTCAGAGGAGGGTCAGGAGAAAAGAGACAAATTCAGAATTGTCAGCATACAGATTACATTTAAACCCCAGAAATCAAAAACTCTCCTAGAAAGAAGGTGTAGAGTAGAGCTGTGGAAGGTCTATGAACTGAGGCATGCACTTTTCAGCCCATTTGTGGGAACCTGGTTAATCCTTTGCTTTTTGTTGTTGTTGTTGTTTTTGTTTTTTCCTTTTTCTCACCTGCTGCCTGCCTGTTGTAAGAGAGGCGGGAAGAGCATGGCTAACTGGTAAAGTAGTGTAATTTCAGGGCAAAACCATGTGATTCTGCCTTCCCAAAGACTTTCTCCATCTGTCAACTGATGCCTGGCTTTCCACAATTAGAGATTCATTCCTTTAGGCATTAAAACCTACATATTCTTTGGGAGAGACCCTTCATAACCTTTTCCTTCACATTTTAGTGAGAATTTGTTTATCAGATGCTTTCCTCAGAGCACGCTGTGATGCAGTGGGTAATAGGAGTGTGGGAGAACAAAAGCATGAAGTTTGGGGCATATGCTAGGCAGGCCGAGTAGGAGAGGGCAAGCAACCCTGAGAATGTGGGGACACTGAAGCCGGACCACGTCTGCTGTGCGGCTTTGCATGGGAGGGAAAACCCCACCATAAAAAGATCACTCTCTTCCCTGCTGTGGCCTGAAAACTCAGCCGCAGACTCCTTCTCTCACCCCTGTGCACCACTGATGGAATCTAAGCTGACGTGCCCTTCTCCAGAATGAGAAGTGAAAGGAGCACCGGTGACATACAGCAGATGGCTTCACAATATTCAAGAGGAAATCTATCACATGGACTCTGCAGTGTTTTCAGGGCCATTCTGAAGAGAAGCTTTCTTTAAGGGGATGGTTATTTTCACTGGCCTGTGGATATTGCCTCCTCTTGTCTCCACTGCTACCATCATCAGTCTAGCACCAGACTGGCTGTGCCTCCTTGCGAGGCTCCCGGAACCCCCGACCTGCTCCCAGACCATTCTGCTAGCTCTGCTCTCAGAGCGAGGATTTCAAAATGCAAACATGCTTCTTGTCGTTCAGTGTCTTCCTGCTGCTCCTTGGATAAAAAACTATAAAGCTCACGGGGAAGTAAACTATAGGATAAGGAATACAGTCAATAACACATGTGGTGTCAGGTGGGTATTAGACTTATTGAGGGCGTTATTTTATGAGTTGTATAAATGTCTAACCACTATGCTAAAACTAATAATATTGAATGTCAACTGTTATTGAAATAAAAAAATATATATAATAAAAATTTTAGCCCTGGCTGGTGTAGCTCAGTGGATTGAGCACGGGCTGCAAACCAAAGGGTCGCTGGTTCAATTCCCAGTCAGGGCACATGCCTGAGTTGCAGGCCAGGTCCGCATTGGGAGCCACATGAAAGGCAACCCTGCATTGATGTTTCTCTCCTTCTCTTTCTCCCTCCCTTCCCCTCTCTCTAAAAATAAATAAAATCTTAAAAAATTTTTTAAAACTATAAAGCCTTCCTTTATCTGATTATTGCCATTATTTTCAGCTTCATCTCATCCCTATCCTTACTTGTTTTGCTTTCTGAGATCCAAGTGCACTGATATTCACTCAGTTTTTCCAGCTCTGCAAACCTTCTCTTTGCTGCTCCCTGGGTCTGGAGTGCTCTCCGTGCCCTCACCCCTCTCCCTGACGCCTTCCCTACATCCTGTCACCCCTCCACCCCCAGGACACAGAATTACACACTTCGTTGAGGACACTGTCCTGACTACCCGCCCCCCACCTCGTATCAAATCCTGTGTTTACACTGTCTGCCCTGTCTGCCTACTCCTTGTGAGAGCTGTAAATGTGTGTGTGTGTGTGTGTGAGTGTGATTAATGTCTCTCCCTGCCAGACTTCACTCTTTATGAGGACGGGTGTCTTGCTCGTGGTGGCATCCCTGCAATCCAGCTGCCCTTGGCCTGTTATAGGGTCTCATTGAATGTTGGCTGAATAGATAAAATGAATGGACATATATTACCACTAATTATTGGATTACCAAATGAATTCTAAGACTCCTCAGCATGAGTCTCTTCAATGTGGCTTTTTAGGTTTTGAAAAGCAATCAGTTAGTAATAATACTTGTCTGATTCTCCCCTCCTGGCAGGGGCTTGTTCCTGGAGCACAGTAAGGAGAAAAATGTTGCTTATCAGTATCCACTTATGAGCATCAATTTCCTTTTTTAATCAAAATTTATTTTTAAAAATTTATCTATTGTGTTTTATTTATTTATTTTAAGTTTAAATTATTTTCTTGTTGTTCATTTACAGTTGTCTGTATAGCTATTGCATTTTTTCCATTACTATTTAAGCCCCTCATACCGCTACCCCCTGCAATCTCCACACTATTGTCTGCGTCCATGAGTCCTGAGCACCAGTTTCTACCCCCAAATAGAAGGAGAGAAATGCTCGTGGGCCCCAGGAGAAATGATGTTGATTTTGTATGGCAACCGGCAGGCCAGATTTCTCTGTGGCTGTCACTTATAAATGGAGAGATAGCCCGTGGCAGGTGACACACCCCTTACCCTTACAGAGGCAGTCCCAGCCCCTCACTCACACCTAATAATGTGCACAGCTTATTTGAGAATGTGTTTGGCCTCCCTGAAATTAACAAAAATGATATTAAACACAATCACTTTAAATGAAAAGAACACAGGGGCTAAGCTTGATAAAATTACCACAAAACTTTAATTTAGGGAAAAAATCAGTGACAGGTCTCAAATGTAGTTCCAATGGTGTTTCTTTTGGCTATGAAGTTTCCAATCTGTGTCTCTAGACCCCGGAGTGATGAAAAAAGAGTGTACATCTGTGCATTTGTTTTCTCATGGCTTGTGTTTAATTACCCACATAGAGAAAAAAATTCACAAAATGTTTCATGTTCTTCTCTTTTAACTGCTAAAACAGGAACTTCTGAGGCTTTGACAGGATTGGTTACCACCCCTTTGAAAGTTTTATTATGAAGAGGAAGTATGTTTTCAATCATTTGTATTTTGATCACTAAAATGTATTTTCTATGATTCATTCATGCTTGCTTCTATCATATTTTAAGTAAACAAGGAGTTAGCAGCTTTTACCTTGTAAAATATATTGGGCTTTTTTTTTCAATTTTTAAAATTATTTTTATTATGGTACCTTTCTCATAGAAACACATAAAAGACATAATGAATATCTAGTGTATCCAGCACTATCTGGAGCAAATTAAATCTTCACAGTTTTCCGCATTTCCTTCAGATTTTTTTAGAGAATGTTGCCAGCACACCTGAGGGCTTCCTGTGTACCCTTTCCCCAGTCTCCTCCTCTTTCTTCTCCTCCAGAAATAACCGTGATCATGAAGTTGGCACTGGTCATTCTTGTACATGTTTTATGCTTTTACTACATATTCATGTATCTATGAACAATACATGACACAGTTTTGCAGGTTTTTAAACTATGTAAATGGTGTCACACTCTACATACCCTGCAATTAGATTTTGTCTTGTTTTAATTTAATCTGTATTGTATTTCTTTCCCATTACTTTTAGTCCCCTTATATCCCCATCTCCTTGGGCTTTTTATTTTTTCAGATGTAGAGTGGTGATGATTAATGCACAAACTAAATATTAAATCAGAGGATGTTGGGAACCACCCTGCTTGGTTTCAGAAACTGTAATCCCCCGTGGCTAAGGCTGAGTAGAAAGATCTTGGGACCATAAGCCACTTAGAAGACAAAGTTTATCTTCCTTGTAGGGGCACCATCTCTGCCCCCTTTCACCTTACCCTGCTTGGCCCTGGGTGGCTTACTGGTTAGCCAATGATGGGTAAGATTCCTCAAAGTAGGGGAGACCTAAGACAGGCACGGTCATGAAGGGGCCCACAGGGAAGGACTTGGGGGGCTATAGAAAAAGGGAGCAATGGACCCTCACCCTTCAACTTTGACATAGCCTGAGTCCTCATTCTGTCTGCAGGAAGTCTCCTAATCTCTTGGCTGCCTTACTTCCCCAGCCTGACTTAAGCCTGAAACAGTGCTGGAGGTGGGTGTGGCCCTGTGCTGGAAAGGGCAGGTTCCCTAGGGTGATCAGGCCTAAGAAAGAAAGCATAAAATTCTGTGAAAACTGCTTTGCTAAGAATGTCCTCGGTTTTCTGATAAAGGTCCTAGCATGAAATGAGTTTGTTTCCCGAAGTTTTATGGCTCTTTAGCTAACTGGCCCTGACTCAGAATAAGCCCTCAGAGTTCTTTGAATGTTATGTATTGTTTGATCCTTACTGCCTGACAGTGTTGAATGAAGACCTTCCTTGAGGGAATGCTCCCAGAAAAGCAATAAAAGCCTGTCCAGGCAGGGGTCAGGGCACTCTCTCTCTCTCAGAGAATGGCCATGTCGTCCCTTTTCTCCACAGGACTTCGTAGTCCATGTGAATTTGTTTGTCTCATCCACAACATATGGACCCTGCTGGATGGAGCCTTCATCAATATACTATATGATTTCATTTATATAACATTTTTGAAATGACAACATTTTGGAAACAGAACAGATGAGTGGTTGCTAGAAATTAGGGATAAGGTGTATGTGTGATTATGAAATGCCAACATGAGGGATCCTTGTGATTATAGAAATGTTCTGTATTCTTGACTTTGTTGGCAGATACACAAATTTATATGCATGATAAAATTATAAAGTGTAAAGTACAATGGATTAAATGTACACAGTGTACATTACTTCTCTTATGATAGCATATAAATTTACAATGATCTCATTTTTTTTAAATGTTTTTTTTTTAATTTATTTATCTTTAGAGGGGAAGGGTAGGAGAGAGGGAGAGGGAGAGAAACATCAATGTACGGTTGCCTCTCGTGTGTCCCCTGCTGGGAACTGGCCTGCAACCCAGGCATGTGCCCTGACTGGGAATTGAACCTCGATCCTTTGGTTCGAAGGCCCGCGCTCAATCCACTGAGCTACACCAGCCAGGGCACAATGATCTCATTTAAAAAAATTAATTTAAAAACATAATACTCAACAATACAAAAATTTAAAACTTATTGTGGTAATCGTTTCATAGCATAGACATATATCAAATGATTGATGAGCTTTACGCCTTCTATTCCTGCACAAATTGAACCCAATAAAAGCTTCTCAAGGCAAGGGTCAGGGTGCTCTCCCCTTGAGAGAGTGGCCATGCCATCCCTCTTTCTCCACAGGACTCAGTAATCCATGTGAATTTGTCTCATCTCGTCCATAACACCATGGACACTGTGGGCTTGTGTCTGCATCAAGAAGATCTTTCCTCTAAAAAAAAATCTGTATATAGATGTTATATTTCCTATGTATCTATGAATGTAGAAATATAAATAAATGAAAGTGATTACTTTTTTTGTCTCAATTGATATTTCGAGTCAGCAGTTGAAAGTTAAAGAAAGAAGTGTATTTTGGTCTTGGTCAGGTAGCTCAGCTGGTTAGAGCATTGTCCTGATATACCAAAGTTGTGGGTTTGATCCCTGGTCAGGGCACATATAAGAAGCAACCAATGAGTGCATAAATGAGTGGAACAACAAATTCATGTCTCTCTCTCTTCCTTTCTCTTTCTCTCTAAAATCATTTCTTTAAAAAAGTACTCTGGTCCTTTCCTCATTTCTGTGCTGTTAAAAAAGGGTATTTTTTGTAGAGTACTTTTAAAAATAAAAATGTACATGATAAAATATTGAATGCTTACTATAGCTAATCTATTATCAATTTTCTTTGTTATTCATATTTTTTAAAGTTTTATTCCAGTTTTACACACCTCATTGTTTGGGGTCTATTTAAAGTGTTTAGAGCATAAATAACTGGCTACTTTATTAGTAGCTACCTGAACAGAAAAAGAAGATGTCCTGTCTTCTAGATTAATTTGTAAAAAGAGTTTATTTCAAACATAACAGAATTCTTGGGTTAAGTCTCAAAATAGGCATAACCAAGGTAGTTTTAATGCAATGCCCAAATAAGAAAGTACTTTCATAAAAAAAAGTCAAGACATATTACTGAAATAAGGTAAAAGTATGTTTCTTTAAACTAAAGTTTATTTTTAGTTATATTGACCTTTTACGGTCAAAGCCTCGGATCTTTGTTTCTTTCTTATTGTTATTAAAATTGCACTATAATCTGTACATATATATGTTTATTTTTTAAAAGATGTATTTGAACAGATCTTACCTGTGTTAGCCTAGATCTATGCATCACTGAAAGGTCAAAAAGAATGCCAAGAAACAGAAAATTAACAGCTTCTAAACATCAGGTGATCTGCAACAGAAGCCTGGGCAGTGTGGCGTGGAAGAACCATTTTCCATTGTTCTTTTGTTTGCCAAGGGAGCAGGTATTTAAGTGCCCCCCACTCACCAGGCACTGTCCAAGGTGTTGAAGCTACAAAAGTGAACTAAAAGAGATCAAAGGGAGCATCTGTTCTGGTAGGTGGAAATGAGATGCTTAAAATTCAACCACATCTTTTCTGTAATCAAGAATAAGTTGCATGCTATTAAAATAATCTCTAGGTGTTCATCACAGATTGCATTTCAAGAACACTTATGGAATAAATGTTATACCAGAGTATATTATTTTTCTTGATTTAAACAAGTATGAAAGTTCATCTTATTGGCTCACTTGACTTTCTACTAAATAAGTGGTTGCTTTCTCCATGATTAAATTTGTATATACCTCCTCAGAAAATTATGCTTTTCTCTATATTTTTCAAAGGAGAGCCAAAAAATATTAGGTTATCAGCTAGTTAGTGGCAGAACTGATAATAGATCTTGGTGTTTGATCTGCAACCATCTGATCTCATCAGTCACTTTATTTTAAATTTAGAACATTCTTAGAGTGATCTATTCTGAACTGGAGAGTGGGAACTTCCATATATTAAGTCCTTACTATGAGCCAAGTACTTGAGAATTATGGAGAGGCAGGGATGGTCAAGACATAATTCACAAAGAAGAAGACTTTTCTGAATGCAAATAAATAATAGGAAATAAGACTGAAGTTTGGATGTTGGTCTTCAGCTATCTACTATGCAAAGCTACAGCTAAATGAAAATCGTACATCTGTTTAAATTTAGATTGCTGCTTAGATCCAAAATGGAGATAAATAATAAGTATCTAAATTCATGTCTAATAACAGGGCTTAATGACTACTGATATTTAATAAGCATTTACTGTGCTAGGTACTTGATATGAAGTGTATCATTTAATCTTCATAGTAACAGTTATTAACCCTATTTTATGGATGAGGAAGCTGAGGTTTTGAGAAGTGGCCCTTGATCACACAGAGTCAGGATTCAAACTTGAGATTGTTGCATGCAAGAGCCCAGACTTCCAACCCATTTCTATAATAAATGTCACCAAAAAGTGACTCAGGGAGCACTGATATCTCTGGGAAAACATCGCACATGCTAGGACAACCTCTTCCCTTGGAGGAAGGTCCCTAGTAGGATGCACATTGAGGTGGGCTGTTCTGTTTTCAATCCCTGATTCACAGATCTGGTGCAAGGGACTCTAAAGAAAGGAACCTTCACCTGGAGACTTGCTGCTGTCGGTGGGCTAAGGCTCTCCAATGGGTTTACCTGGAAGGTAATAGAGAGTAGTCCTCTGCTGGAGTCATGAGCACTTCCTAGATGCTCCATCGAAAGAACAAGAAATGCTTTCCCTACACAGCAAAGTGAGAGTTGGCAGCAGTGTAGATACTGACTAAAAACATGTCTTGAGGACAATATCCTCTCTTTTTTGTAATGCTTCAGAGCTTTTAATCATTCATTAAAGGAATACTTTCTGAACACCTAATGTATAAGGGGCTCTATGCTAGGCAAAGTAGGGTTCTTGTTGCAGAAAATTGGAAGTGTAAAGAGAAGGCTACAATAAGTTGAATCTTAATCTAAATCTAAATGGATTTTAAAATCTAAATAAAAAAATAAAGGATTTTACAATGAAATTAGAATGTTTAGAGAAGAAACTTGATAATTCAAACACAAATCAAGCAGAAAATTATCCAGAGTACAACAAATGTCTATCTTGAAACTTTTGGCTGAGGGGGAGGCATAGGGAGATACACTTTGCCTCCTTGCACAACCAAAAGAAGGACAACAAATTTAAAAACAAAAAATAACCAGAACTTTCAGAAAATCAAACTGTATGGAAATGTGACAACCAAGGAGTTAAAGAAGAAACATTCATTCAGACTGGCAGGAGGGGCAGAGATGGGCAGCAGGGGAAGAGATGAACTGGGAGGATCAACTGGGGAGCAAGATAGACCCTGCAACCCAGAGTTTCAGCACGGGGAAAATAAGCCTTAAAACCTCTGGTTGTAAAAACATATGGGAGTTGCAGCAGTGGGAGAAACTCCCAGCCTCACAGGGGAGTTCATTGGAGAGACCCACAGGGTCCGAGAATGTACACAAGCCCACTCACCTGGGAATCAACACCAGAAGGGCCCAATTTGCTTGTGGGTAGCAGGGGAAGTGACTGAAAGCCAGCCAAGAGCTGAGCAGGGAGCATTGTTCCCTATCTGACCCCTCCCCCAAACATACAGTGCCACAACCCAGCTAAGTGGGTTGCCCTGCCCTCGTAAATACCTAAGGCTACGCCCCTTACAAAGTAACAGGGGCCAAGACAAAAAAATATGTCCCAAATGAAAGCTCAAATCAAAGCTCCAAAAACAGAACTAAGCAATGAATAGACAGCCAACCTATCAGATGCAGAGTTCAAAAAGTAGAGGAAAAAGTGAAGGCTATGTAAAGTGAGATAAAGAAAAATGTACAGGGAAACAACAGTGAAGGAAAGAAAATTAGGACTCGAATCAGTGATCTGGAGCAGAAGGAGGAAATAAACATTCAACCAGAACAGAATGAAGAAACAAGAATTCAAAAAAAAAAAAAAAATGAGGAGAGGCTTAGGAACCTCCAAGACAACTTTAAATATTCCAACATCCCAATCATAGGGGTGCAAGAAAGAGAATATGAAGACCAAGAAATTGAAAATGTATTTGAAAAAATAATGAAGGAGAACTTCCCCAATCTGACAAAAGAAATAGACTTCCAGGAAGTCCAGCAAGCCCAAAGAGTCCCAAAGAAGTTGGACCCAACGAAGTACACACCAAGGCACATCATAATTATATTACCTAAGATTCAAGATAAGGAAAGAATCTTAAAAGCAGTAAGAGAAAAGGAGACAGTCACCTACAAAAGAGTTCCCATAATACTCTCAGCTGATTTCTCAAAAGAGACCTTGCACACAAGAAGGGGCTGGAAAGAAGTACTCAAAGTCTGAAAGGCAAGGACGTACATCAAGATTACTCTATACAGCCCTGGCTGGCGTAGCTCAGTGGATTGAGCGCGGGCTGTGAACTGAAGGGTCACAGGTTCAATTCCCAGTCAGGGCACATGCCTGGGTTGCAGGCCAGGCCCCTAGTCGGGGCCACGTGAGAGGCAACCACATATTGATGTTTCTCTCCCTCTCTTTCTCCCTCCTTTCCCCTCTCTAAAAATAAATAAATAAAATCTTTAAAAAAAAAAAAAAGATTACTCTATACAGCAAAGCTTTCATTTAGAATGGCAGGGAAGATAAAGTGCTTCCCAGATAAGGTCAAGTTAAAGGAGTTCATCATTACCAAGCCCTTATTATATGAAATGTTAAAGGGACTTATCTAAGAAAAAGAAGATGATCACAACTATGAACGGTAAAATGACAACAAACTCACAACTATCAACAAATGAACCTAATAAAAATAAATAAATAAGAGCAAACTAAGCAAACATCTAGAAGAGGAACAAAACCACAGAAATGAAGATGACATGGAGGGTTATCAGCGGGGAGGGGAAGGGTAGAGAATGGGTAGGAAAGTACAGAGAATAAGAAGCATAAATGGTAGGTGCAAAATAGATGGGAGATTAAGAATAGTATAGGAAGCCCTGGCTGGTGTAGCTCAGTGGATTGAGCACGGGCCTGTGAACCAAAGGATCGCGGTTCGATTCCCAGTCAGGGCACATGCCTGGGTTGCAGGCCAGTTTCCAGCATGGGACACATAAGAGGCAACCATATATTGATATTTCTCTCCTTCTCCCTCTCTCCTACCCTTTCCCTCTAAAGATAAATAAATAAATATTTAAAAAAAAAAAAAGAATAGTATAGGAAATGGAGAAGCCAAAGAACTTATGTGTATGATCCATGAACATAAATTAAGGTGGGGGGGGATGCTGGTGGGAGGGGGGATGCAGGGCAGAGGGGAATAAAGGGGAGAAAAAAGTGGGACAACTGTAATAGCATAATTAAAATAGATTTAATAAATAAATAAGTAAATAAATAAATAGCTAATATGAGACAATAATATGTGATATGGTTATCTCCAAAAACTTCTAAAACAAATAAATAAACAAAAAATAAAAATAAATAAATATATACCTCAATTTTATTTACCAAATACCATCACTAAAGATAGTGTTGTATTTATACCCTATTTAGGTAAATTGGATGGTACAGGTTAGGTACTGAAACTTTAGCAAATATTTTAAGAATATTAGAGAAACAATTGGATTTTTATAAAGTAGTTCCAGTTATTTACTATGTATAATAAGGAATACAACATCCATTCTCCTTTGAAAGGGCTCTGGAGATACACCAAAAAAGTCTTGATGTTCAGTCACCAGTTGCAAGAGCTGCCCTGATTGCAATATTTCATTTCTAGGATGCATTTTTATTGCATATTGATTAAATAGTTAATGTTTGATTTTGATGCCAGATGAGTTTTTTTAAGTGCAATATTCTGGTGATTTGGGAAGACACTCTAGTGTTATCAGCAATAAGTTTTCAAACTTAGGATGTGTCACTCATGGGAAGATATCTTCACATGGCTAATCTCATTCTTTTTTTGCTTTTTATATTTTATTTGCCCTCCCCCACTTTGCCTCCTCCACCCCCAAACCTTGTCATTTCATTCTTTGTTGTGTTTCCATTGCAAAGGATGATTTTGGTTTTTTTCCCCCAACTTCTTCCCCATGTTCTCTGACTATTCCCTATTTGGGGATGTGTACTCCCATTTACTAAGTTTAGAGAGTTTATATACATAGCATAGATTTTTTTTTTTTTTTGGTTTTTAAAAAAGTTGTATTATGGAGCTTATATAAATATTTTCCTTTTTTTCTTCCCTGATCATAAACATGCCCTCACTCCTGGATTTGGAACATGACCAGGCTGAAAGATGAGATCATGTTTGCAGAGCACAGTGAGGTCTCAGCAAGGATCATCTAATTTGAAAGCCATCAGGATTTTATGCACTCGTATGCTAAAATACTGAAGAATAAAATCAGGAGTTTAAAAGTTATTTTCAACATTGGTACTAAATAAAGGAGATAGGGTTTTCTTTTTTTTTGCATTTTTGATATTCAAAATAACTTATTTTTCCTTGCAAATATAATTCTGTTTCACTTAAAAAATTGAATTTGGAGCAACAAGTATAAAGGACTCATGGACAAAAACTATGGGTGGTGGAAATGGGAGGAAGGTGGGGAGGGCTGGGGTGGTGGGCTGGGGCGGGGTAAAAGACAGAAACTGTACAATATCAACAATTAAAAAATACTGATTAAAATAAAAAATATATATAAAAAAATTGAATTTGCTCATGCAATAATGCCAATGTTTTATTTTGGTATCACGCATAATGTTAACTCTTTTGTTCTTTTGAAATTGGCAAAATTTTAGGCTTTAATTTTTAATTGTCTGACTTACATTCTTAATATGGAGAGGTTTTTCTGTTTCTTTTTTATGTAATCCTAATTAGTGGTCTTATTGCATATTATTAATTATAGTTTTATTTGCTTATTCAATATGGAGAGATAATTTTCACTTTTTTCATATAATTACACACATACTATACTGCTTAAAATGCAGAACAGATGAGGATAACTATACTTTTTTATTTGCAGATTTTTACCACATGTGAAGTTTAGCATGAAAAATAAGCATGAGTCAGGAATATCTGACCCTGATGACCCTTTGAAACATTTTTATGTGATTCCATGAAATAGTGCATATTTTGATAGATGCCATGACATGATGGGCTTGCTGAGGTCTTTGTTTTCAGACGATCTAATTCAAAGTATCTGCTATGAGCATCTGTTGTTTTTACCTGCTCACTCTACTATCCTCCTTTGTTGGGAGTCAGATTTTGGTCTTCTGGGAGTCATCTTTCCCCAGGCCGTGTTATTCCAGTGAGATGACTACAGTGCCCCATCTACTCTGACCTAATAAGAATCTTCTCTATAATTTGTTTCTCTAAAATTTATAGCTTCTAGGAAAGAGAGGAGCTCCTTTTGGGGGGCTCTCAAGCTAAAACCACGTAAACCTGAGGCTCATGGTCCTAACCCGAAGCTTCATGGAAGGTCTCTGATAATGATGCCAACATGCAGAGGGAACCAGAGCTCTGGCAATGTTTAGCACCATCTGAAGCTAGATCAACTCTTCAAGTTCCCAGTTATTGGAGCCAACACATTCCCTTTTGGTTAAGCTAATTTGATCTGCATTTCTATTACTTTCAACCAAAAGAGCTTTGGATATTGCTTTCCACCTAGATGCGAGAATGATAAAGTTGGTGCAAGCAAAAATAACTTGTCAACACTTCTGAGTACTAGAAAAATCTAATCAAAATCTTTTTGGATGAGTAGTAAGTTTTTGTTGGTTTGGAATCCTAAATTTAGAAAGCTCAAATAACTAACATATTCCTGTACCCTGGGGATAACTGTTAAATAAACTAACTGATCCCAAGGATTATTCAAAGACGTAATTCCAGGTTATGTCAGAGTGTCATTGTAGATTCAACTCAATGGCCTGTATTTTCAACATTAGTAGGATGATCCCACAGGAAGTGATGCCAAGAGAAATGGTGTCCGGGTCTGTGCTAATAATCACGTCAACATATCAGCACCTCTGTGTGCCAGGATGTGTGCAGAACCTGTCATTTTTTAACACTTAATTCTCACAAAAGTCCTAAAAGGTAGGTGTTATTATATTATTCCCCTCTTACAGATAAGAAATCTTAGGGAGATTCAGTAATGCGCTCTAGTTTACACACATGATAAATAGAAGAACACAATCCAAGCCCAGGACTTTCCAATTTGAAAGCCCAGCCTTTTAACTACTGCTCTCTCTTTAAGTTCCCAAAGTTCGTAAGAATTTGTGCAATTATCAATTTTTTCAACATATTTTGGAGATATACCTGGCTCATAGGAGATACAGTGTATATGTAGATATAGATATAATAAACATTGTATTAAATATATAGTAAATATCTATAACTTCTTATGAACTTATAAATAGAAATATATAAATACACAAACATTAATATATAAATATACGAAATTAATATAGAAAATATAAATATATAAATATTTTATAACTGCTATGAGCTAGGTATAGGAATTTCTAATTCATACAGATAACTGTAATTGAACAATGATAAAATAATTTAAAAAATAAATTAAAAAAAGAATTTCTAATTCACAAGGCAATTTCATTTTAAAACTCTTATGGATAAACCAGAATTTTCCATCCAAAATTTAATATCCGCATTTTAAATTCTTTCTCTTATGAGAGAAATCAGCCTAGGCTGGCACTAAAAGAAAAAAAAAGTTTAGTAACCACTCCAGCAAGCTGCTAGCGGAACCTGGGGTTGCTGCTTTTCAAAAAATGCACAAACCTGTGGTGGTTTTGGAGGACTTGGATGGCATCTCAGCCAGTCGACTGAGATCCTAGGTATAGCAGGCACCAGGCCGATCCACAACCTTCTCCTTTCCTAAGCCAAGTCTCTTGTGCGGATGTGTGCTCCTGACCCCCATCATCTGGATGGGTGGGGATGCCTTGTTTTCAGGCTGACTTCCCACAGCTGGGAGCTGTATTGGCATTCCATGTTTCTCTTAACTTTCCACAGAGGAACAGCTTCCAAATTGTAATTAATTGAGTCTTTATTTGGGAAGAAAACAGATGTGTTCTGTATATTTAAAGACCCCAAAAAGATGTGAAAAAAATATTTTCAAAACTAAACTAATTCAAATGGAACTATGTTTTCTAATGGAGGAGTGAAAAGAGGTAGGGATTTGAGCGGAGACTACCTTCCTTTGAGTGTCAGCTAACCACTTCTTACATACATATCTTTGGGCAGATTGTTCACATCTCAGTTTTTCAATAATAATATTTCGCCCATAATGATATTGGGGAGATTAAATAAAATAATGTGCATGCTAGTACTTTGCATGACCTAAAGCACGAACATTATTATAAATTAATAGACACTCTTAATATTGTTAGGAAAACTTCCTAGAAATCCCTTGGGAACCAGGGAGTGTATATCATTCATTCTGATATGTTTATTTTAATAAAATTTTAAGAACAGTTGAAAAAGTCTGCTTAATATCTTTAAACATTATAACACAGCATACAATAGTGTTTGTAATGTTTAAATGTGCAATGCCATTATTTAAACAAATAGCTTAGTAAAAACAGATTTTAAATCTTTGTCATCTTACTCATATAAACGATTAAGCAGTTGCAAAAAAATTAACTTATTTTGTTTGATTTCAGGATGTAATTTTCTTTAATTGCATATTTGTAGATATTGGTTCTTACTGTGGTTTCTTTTCATGCTGAAGAAACTACTTATTCTTCTTTGGAGACCATTTACATTTATTTCGGGTAATTAAATATTTGGATTAATGAAGAGTTGTTACATATTTTTCAAATTAGAATTAGAACCAATAAAAACACACCTATTAAAACTATGTACAACTATCAAACAATAACCCAGAGAACAAGTGTTGTGAGGATGTGGAATAACTGGAACCCTTGTGCACTGTTGTTGAAAAATGTAAGATGGTGTAGTCACTATAGAAAACAGCATGAATTTTTTTTTATCAAAAAATAATAAAATAAAGTTACCATATGATCCAGCAACCCAACTCTGGGTATTTAAACAAAAGAATTGAAAGTAAGATCACAAAGAGGTTGTTGTGCCCTCGTGTTCACTGTAGTATTATTCACAATAGCTAAGAAGTGGAAGCAATTCAAATGTCTATCAACGGGTGAATGAATGAACAATGTGCTATATACACACAATGAAATATTATTTGGCCTTAAAAAAGAAGGAACTCTTGTCATATACTACAACACAGATGGACCTGAGGACATTATGCTAAATGAAATAAACCAGTCACAAAAAGACAAGTATTATATCATTCTATTTCTCATATCTACAGTGGAGTGAAGGAGAAGCAGCTCAGATACTTGGCTCAGATCAGAAGGGGTCAGGGTAGTGGTCCTCAAACCCAGGGTTTGACTCCAGGTGGAAATGGGGGTAGGCCTCAGGTCAGAGAGGTTCTTTCCAGTTTATAAGGACTAAATCCAAGGCCACTTGGTGATGCGGTGGGGTACACAGTGGGAGGAAAGGGCCTGAATTTCAGTCCAGAATTCTTTCTCTAATATGTGGGCCAGGGATACCATTCCAGAACCTCAGTTAGTAGATGTCAGTCACCAGTAAAGGAAATATTTGTTGATGAAATTCATTGTTTAAATCAAATAATAAATCATATTTCTTATCCTATATCAGAATTTTTCAAACTGTTCTATTTTAGTCCTAAGAGTATTACATTCTAAAAGAGGATTCTGAAGTTAAAAACTTTGGAAAATGTAGGATTTAAGAGTTAAAACTGGGATTATTTACTCCAGAACTTCTCAAAGACTTTTCTGTGTTAAAATTAATGTTACTGCCCTAGCTGGTGTGGCTCAGTGGGTTGAGCACCAGCCTGCACACCGAAAGGTCGCTGGTTAGATTCCTAGTCAGGGCACATGCCTGACTGCAGGCCAGGTCCCTGGTTAGGGGCGTGTTAGGAGCAACCGATGGACATTTCTCTCTTGCACATTGATGTTTCTCTCCCTCTCCTTCTCCTTTCCTTCCCCTCTCTCTAGAAATGAATAAATAGAATCTTTAAGAAATGTTACTGTTACCATGCCAAAGTTAAATATTAGATATTAATATCTATTGTTAAATATATTGATATTGATGTTAATGTTCAGCAGGCCTGCAAAAACATCATTCTGTTCAATATTATTTTGTTATAACATTGATAAAGTACCCTAGGAACTTAAATTTCTATCAGTTAGCTTATGGTAAAATTGGTTTTCTTATATCCGTTGTTTTGCTGCATTTCGAAGCATCTATCAATGACATTAAGTGTGGATTTACTGTATTAATTAATATTCATATAACTATATTAATATGTTTTTTCCTAATCCTATTTGACCAAGGAAGTGGGCCTTGGCACACCAGTGTGAAAATGCTGCCCTGTATCGTAAAAGGCATGATATTTTGTTACCTGCTTTCCTTAAGACAGGAACAAACTTTCATTTCTTTTCAGTTTGCTGTGAAGCCCTTCTCTTTCACCATAAGCACCAATGGGAAAATATCCAGAGAATAAGTCTGTAGCAGTTTAGTATTTGTTATTTAGCATTTATAAAGCTGTATGATGATTCAACTTTGCTATACCCCCAACTGTTTTCCAAACAGAGGGCCTAAATAATGGACCACCCTATCAATTTTGCAAGGGTGTCAACAGAAAAAAGGGAGTCAAGAACACACATTGCAAGGTGAAATGGTCAACATGTGGAGGTTCCTACATGGAGTACTCTTCTGTTTTGTTTTTTAAAAATATATAAGAAAAAGCTAATGAACAAAACAAACAAACAAACAAGCAAAATACAACCAGAGATATGGAGCAAAGGAACAAAATGACAGTGACCAGAGGGGCAAGGGGAGGGGGATAATCAGGGAAGAAGGGGAAGGAACTAGTCAGGGAACATGTGTAAATGACCCATGGACATGGACAACAGGATGGGGATTGACTGTGGGAGGCAGGGGATGGGCGGGGCGGGGGAAGAGCAATGAAAGAAAATTGGGACAACTGGAACTGAACAATAATTAAAAAAGAGAAAAAGCTAGGCGGTGCATTAAGAATTACAGTTGGCATATTTTGAATTCACGTGGAGATTTTAAATGTCACTGTTACTAAAAATGATGATAGCACAGAATTGGCCCATTTTAGAACTAAAAGATTAGATTCAAATAACTGAACTTAGTAACAATGGAGAGTGATATCTAGGGGGAGTATATTATGGAATCTTAAAGGAAAAAGCAACTACAACAGTTATCTGCACCCAAAACTCAAGTCAACAGAGCAAACACAGAGTCAAAGCATTTCTTGACATTTTTAGAATCCTTATGCTACTTTTTTAGCTGAAAACTCAGAGTTGCTGTAACTATAACTCAATTAATGATCTTTGTTTTATTTGTAGTTGAAACCAGAACACAACATGTGAGGGAGAGCAGGGAATCCTTGTTTATAGACCTACGATGGTGAGTCCCTGCTGAAAGTCACTCTGGCTAAGACGTTAGAGTTAAAAGTGTTTGATTTTGAACCGGAAAGTGGAATCATCATCTAAGTCATTACAAGACATAATGTGATTAGTAGAAAGAAGCATTGAGTTTAATTTTAAAGCTTTTTACTGTATAATTTTATCTTTAGCAGAGCACTATTTCTGAAATGCCCCTTCTGAAATTACCTCTTGCCCAACCCTTTTTATTAATTCATTCAGCAGGAATTTACCAAGAACCTATTATTTCCCAAACTTTGGGTTATGTTCTGAAGATATTTGTCTTGCTATTATATCTAAGAGGCATAATTTTGTTTGCATTAAGAATAATAAGCCCTGGCTGGTGTGACTCAGTGGATTGAGTACCAGCCTGTGAACAGAAAAGTTGTCGGTTCAACCCCCAGTCAGGGCACATGCCTGGATTCGCTGGCCAGGTCCCTGGTTGGGAGCATGTGAGAGGCAACAGATGGATGTTTCTCTCTTGCACATCAGTTCTCTCTCCCTCCCTTCCCTTCTCTCTAAAAATAAACAAATAAAATCTAAAAAATTTCATTAAAAAAGAATAATTAAAACAGCTTATTCCCTGTGATGCACAAAACTGAAAAAATATTTTGATATCAGTTTAAATATTAGCTATCTATATGTCAAAATTTTAGTATGATTGCTTTTTGATCGCTGGTTTTTAAATTTCTTTTAAGATTTGCTCTAGTCTAGGAACTGCACACTGAAAACTGAGCAACTAACAGACATGCGGAGCCATGTTTGACTTTTACGAGGAATTGAGGCAAAGCAACTCACTCTCCAAATTAAAAAAAATAGAAAGTCTGACAGTATCAACTGTTGGTAAGGGTGTGGACAAGTAGAGGGTTCATTCCATCAGTGGGAATCTAAATTAATACATCGCTCCATGGCATGTTCATTGACGATACCTGTAAAATTTTACTTGTTCATACCCTTCATCCCAACAATTCCACTTCTAGTTATACTTTTAGAATAGAGAAAGTGATGCACATGTAAACTGGGAAGTAGGTACAAGAAACTTCTGGTTTTTGAAACATTGCTTGTAATAATAGAAAGTAGAAGCAATTCAAGTGATTGTCTTTAAGGCAACTAATGAATATAATGGTATATTAATACTGTGGAATATTACCTAGCAGGTAAGAGAAATGAACTACCTTCATATATACAACAGATCAATTTAAACATCATAATGTTGAGTGAAAACAGAGAGTTGTAGATTATGTGCTACTAATGTAACATTTTTAAATAGATATATACATTCATATAGAAAACATTACTCTCTATATATATGTTTCTATGCATATGTATATGCAAATACACATACATACACATATATGTATATGTAAAAGTATAACAAAAAACACTGTAAGGATTTACACTAAATTCATGAAAGTGGTTACCTCTGAGGAGACTGAGAGGATAATTGGGCTGGATTGAAGTTGAGAAGGTCAAGAGGACTTTTTTAAAAAAAATACATTTTATTGATTATGCTATTACAGTTGTCCCATTACCCCCTTCACTCCCCTCCACCCTGCACACCCCCTCCCACCCACATTCCCCCCATTTAGTTCACGTCCGTGTGTCATAAGTTCTTTAGCTTCTACATTTCCCACACTATTCTTGCCCTCCCCCTGTCTATTTTCTACCCACCGTCTATGCTACTTATTCTCTGTACCTTTTCCCCCTCTCTCCTCCTCCCACTCCCCTGTTGCTAACCCTCCATATGATCTCCATTTCTGTGGTTCTGTTCCTGTTCTAGCTGTTTGCTTAGTTTGTTTTAGTTTTTGTTTTAGGTGTGGTTGTTAATGATTGTGAGTTTGTTGTTATTTTACTATACATGTTTTTTATCTTCTTTTTCTTAGATAAGTCCCTTTAACATTTCATAGAATAAGGGCTTGGTGATGATGAATTCCTTTAACTTGACCTTATCTGAGAAGCACTTTATCTTCCCTTCCATTCTAAATGACAGCTTCTCTGGATAGAGCAATTTTGGATGTAGGTCCTTGCCTTTCAAGGCTTCAAATACTTCTTTCCAGCCCCTTCTTGCTTGGAAGGTTTCTTTTGAGAAATCAGCTGACAGTCTGATGGGAACTCCTTTGTAGGTGACTGTCCCCTTATCCCTTGCTGCTTCTAGAATTCTCTCCTTCATTTTAATCTTGGCTAATGTAATTACGATGTGCCTTGGCCTGTTCCTCCTTGGGTCCAACTTCTTTGGGACTCTCTGAGCTTCCTGGACTTCCTGGAATTCTCTTTCCTTTGCCAGATTGGGGAAGTTCTCCTTTATTATTTGTTAAGATAAGTTTTCCACTTGTTGCTCTTCTTCTTCCCCTCCTGGTACCCCTATAATTCGGATGTTGGGATGTTTAAAGATGTCCCGGAGGTTCCTAAGCCTATCCTCATTTTTTTTGAATTCTTGCTTCTTCCTTGTTTCTGTTTGGTTGTTTGTTTCTTCCTTCTGGTCCACTCCATTGATTTGAGTCCCAGTTTTCCTCCCATCTCTATTGGTTTCCTGTGCGCTTTCCTTCATTTCACTTATTGTAGCATTCATTTTTTCATCTAATTTTTGAGCAAAATCAACCAATTCTGTGAGCATCCTGATAACCAGTGTTTTGAACTGTGCATCTGATAGGTTGGCTATCTCTTCGTCGCTTAGAGGAATTGGCTCTGGAGCTTTCATTTGTTCTCCGGTTTGAGCCATTTTTGGTGGGATTTTGTTTGTTTGTTTGTTTGTTTGGGTTTTTTTTTTTTTTTTAGTCTGGTCACAGCTGTTATGTAGTGAGGAGTGGAGCCTTAGGTGTTCCCCAGAGCAGGGCAGCCCAGTCGCTGAGTTGTGACCCTGTATGTGGGGGTGGGGTCCAAGAGGGAACAACGGCGCTTACTCTGCTCTCTCTTGGATTCCAGTCCCTTCCACCACTTCCCCTTCACCTGGATTATCTGTGCTCGAATGTGGGACCACCTGGTCAGCCAGCCACCTTGCTCAGCCTCACTGGGTCTGCACAGTTGCCACCCCGTGCCTGGGGTCTGCTAGCCACTTCCTGTGCACCTGGGGTCTGCTAGCCACTGCCTGCATGCCTGGGAACTGCCACCTGCTGCCTGCGTGCCTTGGGTCTGCACCTCCACATTTTCCTGCCGCGACTCCGCCCCTCTTACCCGTCTGGATGAATGGTTGTTGGACTTTTGTACAGTTCAATTTTCTATCAGTTTTGGTTGTTTTCTTGTTTCTAAATATTCGTTGTCCTTAATTTTGGTTGTGAGAGGAGGCACAGTGTGTTCACCTATGCCTCCATCTTGGCCGGAAATCCTGGGCCATTTTTTTTTTTTGGTTTTTTTTTTTTTTGGTCTCAGAGTGCCTGTTACGTAGTGACAGGAGGAGCCTTGGGTGTTCACCAGGGTGGGGCAGCCCAGTTGCTGGGTTGTGATGCTGTATGTGGGGGCTGGGTCCGAGAGGAAACAATGGGGCTTGCTTTGCTCTCTGCCGATTTCAGTCACTTCCCCCCAAGCAAACTGGGCCCTTCTGGTTCTGATTCCCATGTGGGTGGGTTTGTGTACATTCTAGGACCCTGTGGGTCTCTCCAATGAACTCTCCTGTAAGGCTGGGAGTCTCTCTCACTGCCTCAACCCCCACAGGTGTTTTCAGTCATTGTTTGAGGCTTCATTTCCCCACGCTGGGGCGCTGGATTGCTCGGCCTGTCTCACTCCCTAGTTTTGCCTGGTTTATCTGCGCACAAATGTGAGACTGCCCCATCTACCAGACTTGTGTGATGTGCCTGTCCACAATCTGCCACCTCGCTGGGTCTGCCAGCTTCTGCCTTGTGCACCTGGGGTCTCCCAGCCACCACTTTGCTGCGACCCCTCTCTGCCCCTCTCTGCGCAGCTGTGTGACTCTGCCCCTCCTACCAGTCTGGATGAATATGTCTACTTTACCTCCTTGGTTGTCGGACTTCCATACAGTTCAGTTTTCTGTTGGTACTGGTTGTTTTGTTTCTAAATTGTTGTTGTCCTTATTTTGGTTGTGCAAGGAGGCACAGTGTGTCTACCTATGCCTCCATCTTGGCCAGAAGTCCTCAAGAGGACTTTAATTTTATCTTTTATTTCTTATACAGAAAGACAAATAATCTGTCAAACTATTAGTAGTTATCAATTCTGGGTGTTGACACATGGGTGTTTGTTAGATTCATTGCATTTTTCTGAAAAATTCTTCTAAACTAGATCTGTTCTTTTTTTTTGGAGATCAATATTCCACTTTGTGCCTAGGTTTTGTCAGTTGTGCCATTTCAGCCCACACAATAGTGATAAATGAGTCTTGGAACAAAACACGCATAATCCTCTGCCTAGCTGCACGGCACGCTCTCGCCAAGCCAGCTTAAAAACAACTGGAGAGTGAAAGTGTTATTGGACAGAGGGCCCCTCAGTTGACCTTCAGGACTTTTGGATTGTCTATTCAGTTAATCCTGTCACAATCATGTAATTATGAGGTTGGTTTGAGCTCAATGAACCTGATATATACAAGGGTGATACACTGTGACCGGACTCATGCCACCTCAAAGCCTTTGGAACGTGATGCTTTTCTAACATTTCTATGTGAGATTTTCCTAAAAATAACAAAGCCTTTGAAAATGTGCTATTCAGGCACATCACCCTTTTCAACAAATACACCTCTTTCCCAAGTCAAGTTGCATATTACCCAAAGTATGCTGCTGCTGTACATCTGCCACAGAAATACCCAAGTGCCACACCATACCCCAGTGGGCTACAGCTTGACAGTATAATACCTACAGAGCAGTGGAACCGTAGATTCCTTTTGAGAAGACCATGATATCCTCCTCTGAAAGAGAATCTCAAAGCTGAAAGATCAATTAGTAAAAAAGTATAGGAAAGAGAAAGGCTACCAGGCCTAGGTAGCTTTTCTGCAAAAGCGGTACAAGTGCACTCAAGCGACACTCAAAATTCCAGCTGAGTTTAACTTGGAGTTATTTTAAAAATTGTTTTTTTTTTTTTTAATTAAATATCTGAAGAACCAGTTTGGGAACTTCAGTCTGTCTGTCTTTTTTTTTTTTTTTTTTTTTTTTAAATACATACCACTTAGCTCTCTGGGAAAAAAAATGTTGAAAGGGACTTCTATCCCACAGAATGAAATCTGAGACTGTCCTAGGTCAAATACAAAGTTCAGCATTCCCAGTGAAGTTTTGAAGTTTCCTTCCATCCAAAGTTACTTTGTCCTTTGAAAAGTTTCAGGCCTTAGAAGTGTTGAAAGAATACTAGCGATGTTTTAAAGATATTTGGCACAATAGAAGACTGAAAAATAATTCATGAGAAAAAATATCTATATAATTGACTAATTCATACGTTCACTTTTATAAATGTGCACAAACCCTACAAATGTATATGGTTTGCTTAAGGAAGAGCAGGAGAAAAATTGGTAAAGAGAAAAGAGAAGAAAGGAGAGCAAAGAACACAAAGCCATACAAGGTGCACAAAATCCTATGAAGCTTTTGGTTTTTAAACAGGGTCTGAACAATTGGCTTGCTTGATTTTAGAGCAGTAGAAATTAACATTCTATACGGAAAACTGAAGGGTATGCTAGTGGTATTGTATGGTGTGGGGGACCAGAGGCAAAAAAGGAAGTACGTTGTCCTTTCTCAAAGGGAAAGGGTGATGGGAAAGGATGAAACTGTTTAAATTAATGAACGCTTCCTTCCTTTCTCTCACACTCAGGAAATAGCAAAACCCCTTTAAGATCTGTTTCTTTCTCCTTTAGTATCAGTGCTATTAGCATTTCAAGATGGCCAGCACTTTGCATCAATGACAGTAGTAATGTGAACATGATTTTTATCCCTATTGACAAAGTACAAAGTAAGAGTGACATCTAAGGCATGACACATTATTTCCAGTCTTAGTGGCACCTGACTCTTTTTCTCACTTTCCAGCTAACTTTAGTAAGCAGGTTTATTTGCTGTGGTCTGGAGGCTTGGTTTGTCTGTACTATGTAACAGGTCTGGCTGAGATCAGGAAGCCTCTTGCTCATGCTACAATCTCTGCCTTCCAGGTCAATCTTTATTCATGCTGTTAATACTTGCTTCCTGTCTGGACAGATTGGTGCCAATTCTTCCAGGTCAGATGTATTCTGCTGCCTCTCAAGTCGTGGCCTTTACAACACCCAAAGCCTCTGGGTTAGTCTCTTTTTGAGCCTCTAGAGATGCATTTCTCTCAAATGGTGGTTGTAAAATTTCACTATGCTTTTCAGTCTCTCAACTGTGGGTATATATCTCTGGAATAAGAGCATCCATTAATTCAGTGTCTTACATCTAACATAGAGTATCTAGTACTCTGCTAAGAGCTGGGAATACAATGTTGATTAAGATAAGGATGGTCCCTGCCCTCATTGTGCTTGTAGTCTGATGTGAATTTACACAGGAAGCCTGCTCTAAGGAGGGGCCAGGTTTTATTCACTAATGTGAACCGTACATAGAAAGTACTGAACAAGTATGTGTGCATTGGTCGGTGGGAAGAAAGATTAGAAGCAGGGAGACTAGAGCTATCACAATTGTACAGGTGAAAAAAATTGTATAGGTCAGAGATTACGATATTTCTGCAAGGTAAAGAGTGAGAAGTAATTATGTGAAGGCAGAGCAAACAGGAATGGCTGACGAGTTTGTTATGGGGTGTGAGAGACATAGAGAAAGCAATGAAGACCCGTAAGGTTTTTACATGAGCCACTGGATGAATGGCAGGAACACTGACTGAGATAAGAAAAGGGAAGATGTGTGTGCAGGAACCAGGAGTTCAGTTTTTGACAGCTGACATTTGCTTTTCCTATTGAACAAATTGAGTGGAGATGTCAACAAATTCTTGAGTTTGGAGTTCAGGGGAGAGGTCCGGCATGGAGATAAAAATTTGAGAATCATCAATGTGTAGTTATATTCAAAGAGATGGGTCTGGATGATAACACCTTGAAGGAGAGACTCAATAGAGAAGTGAACCAAAGACACTGCCTTGGGATAAACATTTAGATCCTGGGTGCAGGATAAAAAGCCAGCATAGGTGACTTGGTAGGGCCCATCAGTGAGGTAGTAGGGAAACCAATAATGCCTATTAAAATGTCTCAGGACAGAGACAGTGAGCTCCTGGGTCATAAGCTAGTAGGTAAGCAAGATGAACACTGAGGATTGGCTACTAGTCTGGCCACATGGTAACCTCGACAAGTACGGCCTGACAGGATACAGGTGAGGAGGAACTGGTGGATGCAAAAGGCTGAGCAGCAAATATGGAGTTCTACTACAAGGGAGCAGAGAAATGGGAGTGCAATGGGCATGTGGGTTCACGTAAGAGCTTTGAAAATGAGAAATGTTACAGTATGTTTGTAAATTGATGGAATAATCCAAGAGAGGGAGAGAGAGAGAGATTGAGAGAGAGAAATCTATCTGAGAGTACAGGTGAAAGAGGAATTACTATAGGATGAGGGTCCTTTTGTAGTTGAAGGGGTGGAGTCCAGGGCACAGATGGAGGGAGTAGGGCCAATTCATCCAGGGTGACAAGACAGAAATCAGAACAAAAAAGAATAGACACATACGTTGGCAGATGTGGTGGTAGGAAGGTGAGGATATTTTCTTCTGAGGCCTTCAATGTTCTTAAGTAAAATAAGAAGCAAGGTTATCAGCTGAGTTTAAGTAGGAGGTAGAAGGTACTGAAGATTTGACGGAAGAGGAAAAGTAAAATAAACCTGTTAGAGAATAAGAGACTGAGCTGATAAGGAAAATACAGTAGGATTGCTGCGTAGTACTAAAAGCCCATTGAAGATTGTGGTCATAAATTTAGAGTGAGACTGGTTATGGCTGTGGATGGGAAAAAGCAGTAGGGACAATGGATTAGAGATCTTGTTGGGGTTGAAGAACTGTTGGAATGAAGATACTAAGGCAATGAGTTGGAACAATAGAGATTGGTGGTCAGAGAAGAATGCTCCCAAGATGGGGAGAGCAGAGGCTCTGTCACAGCCCCTCCAGAACGAAGACCACAGGAGTCTCAGGGGGGTTTGCTGGTACTTTGAAATGGTGTGAGGTTTCCTACTTTGTCAGAAGCCCCACTGAGGGGGAAATTGAAGGTGCATTGTGCAAACCTCCATCAGAGCACAGGAAATGACAAGTTTGCAGGAACTCATGGTTAATGTAAGGGAATTATTTTTTGGATTTTACTTCCAAGTTCTACGAAGAATCCCCCAGGCCTGAGTCAGGTGTCTGTTTTGGACTCTGCATACAGATTCATCTGATAGTATTTTTTCCTCATTAATTTGAAATTTGCCAGCTGCAAATTTCATCAATGAGAACCAGATTTTAATCTAGGATATAGATACAGAAAATATGGTTTTAGATTAAGGCCTTAGATTACAGTGATATATAAAACACCTCTAGGCAATAACTGAAATCTTTGTGGGCAAATTTTAGAAATAAAGTAGTAAATCTGTCTGTAATAATGGGTCAACCAAGCAGAAAATAGGAGCACATGCTGTCGTTTGTAGACCAGGATCCTGTCACAACAGTTTTGGAACATTTGGTCCATGTTCTGTCACACATGCTTAAGAGTAGTTATGCAATTGCCTCCAAGATGTTGGCTGTTTCAGACAAACTTTAAAGTTGGTATCTCTTTTCCCCTCTTTACTGGGTGGATGGAATCTATATTTATGTGGCAGTGGTTGGGCTGGGTAATATTTCTCCTAAACAAACTTTGGTTTTTATCTTTTGAACTTTTAAAGAATTGAGCTTTAAAAAAATAAGACTCTATGAGTGGAAGGGGCTCCCTTTCACCTGTTAGCAGCACGAAGCCTAGGTTCACAGTAGACTCTGGAGCCAGAGCACCTGGCTTTACCACTTGTGTGCCTTTGGGTAAGTTACTTAACCTGTATTTTTATTTAAAAAAATTTTTTTATCGTTGTTTCATTATAGTTGTCCCTCTTCCCCCCATTACTCTCCCCTGCCCTACGCACTTGCCCACCCCTGCCACCGGCCACAGCTGTCCTTGTCCATGGGTCCTTTATACATGTTCCTTGATGACCCTTCCCCTTCTTTCCCCATTATCACCCTCCCCCCTCCCCTCTGGTCACTGCCAGTTTGTCCTTTATTTCCATGTCTCTGGTTCTATTTTGCTCACTTGTTTGTTTTGTTGCTTAGATTCCACTTATAGGTGAGATCATATGGTCTTTGTCTTTCACTGCCTGGCTTGTATCATTTAGCATAATACTCTCTGGTTCCATCCATGCTGCTGCAAAGGGTAGGAGCTCCTTCTTTCTTTCTGCTGCATAGTATTCAATTGTGTCAATGTACCAAAGGTTTTTGATCCACTCATTTACTGATGGGCACTTGGGCTGTTTCCCATACTCGGCTATTGTAATGCTGCTATGAACAGTGGGGTGCACAGGTTCTTTTGAATTGGTGTTTCAGGATTCTTAGGGTATATTCCCAGCAGTGGAATTGCTGGGTCAAAAAGCAGTTCCATTTTTAATTTTTTAGGGAAATTCCATACTGTTTTCCACAGCGGCTGTACCAGTCTGAATTCCCACCAATAGGGCATGAGGGTTCCCTTTTCTCCACAACCTCTCCAACACTTGTTGTTTGTTGATTTGTTTATGATGGCCATTCTGACTGGTGTGAAGTGGCATCTCATTGTGGTTTTAATTTGCATCTCTCTGATGGCTAGTGATATGGACCCTCTGTATGTCCTCTTTGGACAAGGTTCTATTCAAGTCCTTTGCTATTTATTTTTAAAAGATTTTTATTTATTTTTAGAGAGAGAGAAAGGGAGGGAGAAAGAGAGGGAGAGAAACATGTGTGTGTGAGAGATAGCTGCCTCTCGCTCACAACACAGGCATGTGCTCTGGCAGGGAATCTAACCTTCGAGCTTTTGGTCTCAGGCTGGCCAGAAGCCTAACTGAGCCACACCAGTTAGGCTTTGCCCATTTTTTAATTGGTACTTAATTTTGTACATCATTTTCTAATCTGTAAAACTGAAACTGAGGGTCCTTATGACTTTGATTAAATTTAGCTTTAAGTCCTGGCCTTAGAAATCACCTCTGTGTGTGTGTGTGCTCCCTCAGAGACCTAGCCTTCACCCTTCCCTCTGTAATCAGCAACCCTTGAGGTAACAAAAGACAATAGCCCAGGCCTGACTAATGGTCACCAGATCTGGACCCCTGGCAGGCTAAAAATAACATCTTGACCTAAGTTATGTTTCAGCTCCTGAGCTCTAAGGTAGACCAGCTCCTGAGCTCTAAGGTAGATCAAGCTCCTGGCTACTTTCCCATGAGATCAGATGCCAGAGCAGACTTCAGAACTGTCCTAAGACCTGAAGAAATGATTTATTACCCGTACCTCATCTCTGACCCAGCATGATCCTGAACCCCCAATCCATGTCGACTTCTGATTTTGCCCTGTATATTCTGTAACCTACACATCACTGGGGAGTTGTATTTAGGGCATAAGCTCCTGTCTCTGGATCGGCCAATTCAATATTAAAGTATTTTTCTTTCTATACTGCGAACTCCTGATCCTACATTTCTTTGGGTCAGTGCAAGCAGGCAGACGGATTTCAACATGGGTGTCCTGGTAACAAAATGAGGTCAATAGAATTATTACAAGGATTTAATGAGTTAGAATTTATAAAGAGCAAAGCATGTGCTAAGTATCATATGAAGACTTGTTCAAAAGAAAAAACAATGGAATGATTTTCTGGTGATACAGTCTTTTAGAAACTTGAGGTGTTTGCTTCTGTAAGGAACATAAACAAGTTATTATGAATTTTTTCAGTTGTATGCTAATGAACAGAATCAGGAGGCCTGCCAGTAAATCTGAGTCATCGTAAAGGAGCAGGTCCATACCTATAGGAGGGACGAGACTCTCTTCTGTCAAATGTTTTTATACAAGTGAGATAAAGTGCACCTCTTTAATTACTATACTGCCCCTCAGCCAAGCGTAGAATTCTTTTTGAAATAATTTGGAACAAATGACCAAGACACCACCTTGGACCAAAGGAAGCTTGCATCTCACAGTAATAAATACTGTAACTTACACATAGTCCCACGTCGTAAGAAACCAAGAGAAAGGACAGAATTCATCCCCATGGAAATGAGTTAATAAAAGGAAGGGGAACCCTGTTTCTAAAGTTTCTCTGAAGAATCAAAAATTTAAGTTTATTTTAAGCCTTTGTTCTATGCTTCAGGTGCCTGGATTTCTGCAAATAATCGAATTATTACTGTAAAGTTCTTTTAAAAAGAGAAAATGCCTCTGTAGACATTGTTAGTTTTGTAAAAACTGACAAATTCTCATTTTTTTCATATCATTTACAGAAACTAATTCAATAGCCCTGAGTTTTAAAAATGTTTTGGGAATAAATCCAAGTCAACCAACCAGTTCCCCCTCCCCCATCCTCGAATCTTTCATGTTGCCAATATGTAAAGATTTTGTAGTACAGCCTGGTAGTCAAAGACTTGGGCTCAGAGCTGTATGGGTGTGGGTTTGAATCTCAGCCCTCTCACTTGTTAGCAATACCCCCTCGGCTAGTTGTAAGTCCTCAGCATGTGTGTAGGTCTGCGTATAGCCTTATGGGGCTGTGAGAAGTGAATCTGTTCAAGTGTGTAGAGTGTTCAGGACTCTGCCTGGCACAGAGTAATTAATTATCCAATAGATGCTGATGGTCACACTGTGAGAAGCTGGCTCCATGGCGGACAGTCACTTCATCATTCTTTAAAGACAAGATGCTGCTAAGTTATCTAGGACTTGGTTTTTCTCTCTGCTTCTACCATGCCATTTTATTTAGAAATTAGAAAGCCTTACTTAACATGATTGATACATTTAAATGCAGAATTGAATAGTCACACCCAGTTCAAGTGTTCATGTTTGCACTTGAAACTAAAATGACAATTTGAGGCATGAATACTATGTAATTTGAGTCTATGAGAAATTCAACACCTTAAATCTAGAGAGAGTACATTAAAAAGATGAGGCTAACTTCACCTAGACCGTTGGCTCCTTCAGGGTATCATGCCTTTGTGTATCTCCAAGGCCTAGCTCAAGCCTCTCACAGTAGATGCTCAACAAGCATGAGTTAGGAATGAACGGTTCATCGAGGAGGCTTTTGCAGTAAATACAGGTGATCAGTGACAATTTGATCTTTGTGAAAGTTTCTCCAGTTGGGTGAGTAGGGACAAAGCAAAAAGGATGAGAAATACTTCCCCTTCTATCAAAGTAGAGAAATCCAAACATTTTCCAAATAATAATATAAGATCCATCCTCCCACCCCCCATCCATTTGCCAACATATCAGAGGTTTAGGACATAACATGCTAAAACTGAAAGAGGTCCCCTAGGCCAACCTCCTCATTTTACATGGAAGAAAGGAAACTTGGAGGGTTTAAGCCCTTCCTCCAAGGTCACGCAGCTAGTCCAAGGGCGGTCAGAACTGGAAGTTGGGTCTCTGAAACCTGTCAGAGACTATGGTCATTTAACCAGACTTTTGGTAAAAATGTCCTGTAATGTAAGTGTACCTTTTAAGAGAAAAAAATGAAGTGTAAACGAGAGTATCAAAGTGGTGTTCTGGTTACTTCACTCATCAACCCTTGCAGGGTAGTTCACAGGCACATGCCCTCTGGAAGATGCAAGGCTGCCGACAGGCTGGTTTATGTCGTGCCAACCTTAGGATGGCGTCAGTTATGCTGACCTAGCTACTTTATTTATACCAATTTATATAGCAAGTACAGGACGGGCTGGGTAACGGACTTTCAGCTGTTAGAGAGGAGGAGGCAAGCCCGGTTGGCAGTTACCACCAGAGAGCATCTTGCGATAACAAGCAGGACTGGAGGTGGGAAAAGCAAATAAAGACAGAATGAATATGTGCAAAGAGCTTGTACTAGGAACTGGGCAGGAAGGTGTGGTCAAATTACTGGAGATTTTAGAAATTTTATATCAAGACGGAGGTAACCAAATAAAAATCCACTCCTCCAGGGAGCCCTGGAAAGTTTGAAGGACCTATTTTGAGGGAGTGAGTCTGCAGCTCACATCCCCATACTTGTGCCTCTCCCGCCCCAATATTCCTGAAGACTGGGACCCCCTCCCACCGCCCTAACCTGGGCGCGCAGCAGCCCGGCAGTGTCCAGAGTTTCTTCTTTTTTCCCTTGATGGTCCAAAGGGAAACGCAGGCTCAAGCAGCGCTCCGGGCTCATCCATCAGTACCGGAGGAAAAGGGGGAGGAGAGAGGAGGCGGGAGGCAGTAGGAGGAGTTTCTCAGTGGCCCGGAGCCTTCAGTGGGGCTGGCGGAGGAGGAGCGCCCTTCCCCCCGCGCGCTGATTGCTGTGGCGTCCTGCCCGTCCCCGCCCGCGTGTGTGAGGGCTAGCTAGTGCGCTGGGTCGGCCCGATGGGGGTAATCGAGGTTTTCGGGGACGCCGAGCGGGGCTTTCCTCTTCCCAGTGAGTGAGGGAGGCAAGTCGGTGGCTGTCGCGCCCGGCCACTTGCCCCGTGTGATTCCCGGAGCTCTTTGCAGGAGGCGAAGGTCTCCGGAGGTCCGGATGGCGTAGTTGCGCCGCTGCGCAGCAGCTGCCGGAGCTCGCGGCCCGCGAACGCTGGGCGGGGAAACTTTCCTCTGCTTTCCTCCCAACTTGCGGCGGGTGGATCTCCGCTTGACACACTGCCTCCGAGGTACGTGCCTTCGCGGCCCCGCGGTACTGCAGCCCACGCTGGGACTCCCCTGGGCGCACCGCTGCTAGCCTAGCAGCACCCGTCCTGGCTGCGGGCTCTGCAGGCTGCGCGGTCGGTGCCTTGGGCGCTGCACGGGGTTCTGCGCCTGCTTCTTGGCTGGGGTCGCTCCGGCCGCCCGGACCCCGGGGCTTGGAAGGGTGGCGTGGATTGGGCGCCGAGGAGCCAAGGACCCATGGTTGGCGGTGCACCGGGAGCGGCCACCCCGGGTGGGCAGCCTGCTATTCTGAGCTGGGGCAGACTTCTCCATGCCTGCCCTCACTCTTCGCCGCAGGGCGCGCCGGCCACTTCCCACTGAGCGCGTGACAGCGTCCGTGGGAAGTTTGTTGTGGGTTTGCACTCAGTTGCCCTTGCAGAGGTTGTGGCCGTGGGACTCGCACACCAACGAGAGCTGCTCTCCCCGCGGGCCGCACCCTCAGAGTGCTCGCTGTGTGGGCGTCGCGGAGCCCTGCAGCCCGGTGCTCCCGCGAAGAACGCTCCCCCCAGTAACTTATTAGCCACCTTACCCAGTTTATTTTGAAGGCTTCTCTAGTTCAGTTGGTTAAAACAAGCTTGGGAATTTTGAATCGTTGCTAGGACAATCTGCTTGCAGTCTTGTCCTTACTGGAGCATTTGCCCCACTTTCCATAATCGCGTAGTGTAGGAAACGGGCTTGTCAAACGTGAATTGCCTTTACAGAGTAGAACTTAATAGACTTAGGGTCTTAAAAAAAAAAAAAAAAAAGCCAAGAGTAGAAAAATCACTCTGCTTCCTTAGCTGTGAAATGGGAATTACACTAGTACTGGCCTCCTAGGGTTGCTGCTTGTCCGGAGCTCTGAGGTGACAGAAGAGCGAAAGAGGGTAGGGGGTGGTAGGAGTGACAGCCTGAGACGGGGAGCCAGGCTTTTTTTCAACTCCATCTCCGAGAGAAATAAGCGAACTGTTAGGGAGGACGGTAGTCTCTGCAAGTAGCAAAGCACATATCAAAACCTTTTCATTTTTCTGAAATGGTACATTAGCCTGCAAACGGTTACTTCAGTGTGAAATTAGCAATTTCTTTTGCGTAATAACGATAGCTAACGTTTATTGAGCCCAAACTCTGTACTGGACGCTCTCTTAAATGACTTTCCGACACAGTTGCATTTAATCCTCACACCAATTCTATGGTAAACAAAGTAATAGCCCCATTTTACAGATAAGATGCTAGAGGTTAGTTACTTGCCCAAGCTCCTACACAACTTTCTCTTAGTTCTGACTCCAGAGTTAGCTTAGTCACTTAGCAGAGAGCAGCAAGTGCAGTCAGATTAGTGTGCAGTGCGTCAGTCGTCTTCTCCCATGGTTCAGTTTCCCATCTGAGTTGTACACATACCCCTTGAAACACAAGTAAAGTATGTGCGATTAGCTGAGGCAAAAAGGGGGGTGCCGAATCACAGCTCCTTTGAAACTGGATACAAGAAATTATATATAGAACTCTGATTTGTGTTAATGAATATGGATCTTTACTCTTAATTTCTTTTATTAATTCTCCAGACATTGTTGGTCAGTGTTACTTGTCTTCCTTAGGAAACAGCTTGGGGTTGGCACAAGAGGCAGGGAAATAATTCTGACCCCCTTAAGGGCTATTAAAATGAAATTGATTTCATGCCATTGTGTCAGTTAAAGGATGTTGCTCTGTTTCTTGGTGTTCTCTGCTTTTGGCTTTAGTTCTGCATTGTTTAGTGTTTCAAGGTTTCAACCTTTTTTTTCTTTTGCCCTTCAGTTTTGTCTTTTTCATTTGTCAACTTTAATTTTTCCTGTTTTGATGGAATCTGACCATTACATGGCAGCCTTGCTTAACAACTGTTGCTCTGGCTTATGTTTTTAAATATAAAAGTCACCAACTTACTTTTGAACCCCAGCACTTCAAAGGCAACCCCTGGGGAAATCATTGTTATTTTGAATATTAGCCAACAGGGGGAGCATAACACACTATTGATGTCTATTAGGCTTGTAAACCAGTTTTTAGGGCATTAAGCACACATTTCAGAAATGGAAAATGTTTTGAATTTATCAGCAAAATAACCAAGTTGACTTCTGAGTTTACAATGGAGAGCTAGGTTTAATTTCAACTGATGACAATGAGAATGACCTTGAGGACAAGGCTTGTATGTTGGATATATGTCAACTCTGTGGTGGCTCGACAGATAGTAAATACATATGTAATTTTTTTCCTTAAGAGGTGACTGTAAAATAGTATTCTGTATTTTAAATATTATTTTAAGTTATTTAGGAGAACAAGGAGTCCAGGAAATCTTTGAATCATTGTGAATCTTTTTGTAATGATCTTCATTTGTCTTTTGTAAACAACCACATGTTGTGAATTTGTTCTGAGTGAAGTTGGTGCACATGCAATCCTATCGTTTTCACTTTTCATTGACATCTTCCAAGTTCAAGACAAGAAGGGATTGTTGTCCTGTGTAGCAGCATTTCCCTCACTGTGCATTCTTCAGAAGCTAATATGTTAGTATAGTAATAGTTCAGAAGTATCAGATTTGTTTAGTACAGGTATGGAGTGTTTAGTACATATAAATGATATTTAAGAATTAACATGTTTGGAAGAAACAGTCATACTGACTTTTTAAAGAGGTTTTGGATCTCTGAAGTTTTGTAGGCCAGTTTCCTTTCATGTTTCCTGTGCATCAGGTACTATTGACTTAACTTTATTTCATTTACCAAGTTAGGGTCAAGGGTATCTTATTTTAAAATGCCGTAACTTTCAGATTTTAGTTGCTTCCTTCTAAATCTCAACATTGCACTGAGACTTTAGAGTAGCATTTTATTTAGGATCTAACTTAGTCTTCCACGCTCTCATCCATTCCACTCCTTCAGCAAACGTTTATCCAACCCCAGCTCCCTCACAGGCTTCTGGCTCCTGGTCTTTGAGTTTGGCAAATTAATTGTCCTGTAACAATCCTCTGGCAGCAGGTGGCCAAGATACTTCAGGCTTCCTGGGGCTTTGTGGTAGAAACACTTTATAGATTGACAAAATTGGTTTGTTTAAAGGGAGGTATTGTCCCATTCTTTTTTAAGTCTCCAAGGAATTAATCTTTGGCTTTTGCATGCAAACTTGATTGTACCTTGTAAAAAAATCAAGTTATGGCTGTCTTTTCTGAAGACAGAATCTGGGTCTAAGTGCCCGGGGCCAAAGGACTCTATGTCCTTTGAGTAGTCCTAAGAAGGTGATTACTATTGACTTCTTTAGTACCTAAGCGATGACCAATTTCCTGGCATCGTAAATCTGTAGAAAGTTCTGACTTTTTATTTCAAGCTTAACAGACAGAATGGTCAGAATTAGAGGATGACTGGTAAGTATTAACATTGCTGTAATATCTTTCCGATGAATTAGCTCTGTGGTAATTTTGAATTACCCTTGCTCTTGATAATCCATTTTAAAAATGTCTCCCCAACCCCATTTCTTTCATTGCTATTGGGCAAACATTGATTATGATTGTCAGGTTCATTAGTTAATGAGGACAGTCTTCATTTTCCCCCTGTTAATTTACTTTAAAAGTGATGCCATTGCTGTTTCAATCTGTCCATTGGAGCATTTTCCTTGTATTTTAAAACTTCTTTTGAAATTTTAAAACTTAAAAAATCTTAGCTACTTTAAAAGTTTTTCCTGATTTTATAAAAAGAGGAAGAGGAGAGAGAGAGAGATAGAGAGAGGGAGAGATGAAGAGAAAGAGAGAAAAAAGTCTATTTTGCTGTTCCGCTTAGTTGTGTATTCATTGGTTGCTTCTGCGGGGTGTGTGCCTTGCGGGGAGATCAAACCCTCAACCTTGGCATGTAGGGACTGATGCAACAAACCAATGGAGCTACCACGCCAGGGCCAAAAAAGGTTAACTACTTTTTGCAGTTTGCATACCTCAAGATAGATAAACGTTCGTTTTTGGTTTTTGTTTTTAGATTTTATTTATTTATTTTTAGAGAGAGGGGAAGAGAGAGAGAAAGAGAGAAAGAGAAACATCAATGTGTGGTTGCCTCTCACATGGTACCCACTGGGGGCCTTGTCCTCGTCTGCAACCGAGGCATGTGCCCTGACTGGGAATCAAACCAGCAACCCTTTGGTTTGCAGCCCATGCTCAATCCACTGAGGTACACCAGCCGGGGGTAAATGTTTTTAGAGATCTTTAAAAGTAATCTTGTATTGCCTCTAGTAACATGGAAATTAGGAATGAAAAAGTGAATCTAGGTTATATGAACAGCTAGCTTTTCACAAATAACAGTTAGCCTTTAATAATTTTAGTGGGGGCATTTGTGGCTTTGGAAGAATATTACTGCACCAAGATCCATAGCAGTAATTTCTCTGGATCCACATCTTCAGAGTAACACTTGGAATGATAGCATTGTCTCTTTGTAGCATTTCATAAAACACAAGCTATTGCCAATTTGTTAGGATTCTAGTCAAGCTGAAATAAATCAACACAGCTTGGAAGGCCCTTTTAAGAAGCATCTGGGTTGACTCCTTGGCTCTGTCCATGTCTAAATTTCTGGTTTTGTATCTTTTGAAACAGCACACTTGTTTGCTAACTGACATTGAGCTTTATTTCCTCTGTTTGCAAAGCCCTTGCATAGATTGAGCACAGATTTCCGAGCATTCTTCCTTCTCTTAGAGAAGGGCTAATGATTTTTATCTCTCAACCAAGCATGTACAATGTTTTGTGTTTGAAGCAACATTTATAAAAATTTTGCGTAAGGCTTCGCTCATTTAAGCCTTATTCTACTTTATTTAATTCTTCAGTTTTCCAGGCCAAACATCAAGTCTTAATAGGCTGACAAGTACAGGTATTCCTACAGGGCATGGAGGCCATATTTAAAACTGAAATTGTTCCTGAAGACCTGAAATAGGGTTCTCCAGAACCCTGCCCGAGGCCGCCCTGCCATCTCCTGTTTATGATGGATTATCATCTGGTGTTTGTGCTGAAAGACTTCTCAAGGCTGGAAAGGAGACTGTGTGATAGCAGAGCTTGGCAAAGTTAATGTTAGGGTTTAAGGTTAAATTATTGCCACAATAATAATTTCTTTATTTATTTTTTTAAATTTTATTTATTGAGAGAGGGAGAGGGAGGGAGAGGGAGAGGGAGAGAGAGAAACATTGATTTGTTGTTCCATTTATTTATGCATTCATTCGTTGTTTCTGGTGTGTGCCCTAATTGGAGGTCAAGCCCACAACTTTGGTATATGGGGATGATGCTCTAACAACTGAGCTACCCCTCCAATAATATAAAATTTAGAATTAAGAATTAAGTCTGATACGTTAGCTCTGTCTTCACTTTAAGGAAAAGGAGGGTAATACAGAGGCACATACTCTCTGTACCTTTTGGACACCAGACTCTGGGAAGAAGGGGGCTTCAGAGTTGGGTGCCATTTGCAGAGGGGAGAAGCACCGGCTTCTCTGCCCGCCCTGGTGCACACTTCATTTCCCTGCTGCATGCTGAAGGCCAGGTTTGTGGGTGAAATTGCAGATGGACCATTTGTAAAAACACATTTAAGTGGATTAGTCCTTGAAAAAAATGATCTTTAGAAAACAGTCTTTACAAATACTAGTCCTTGAGCGTCCTGTGGATCAGACGGCCCTGGGGATGCCTGCAGGTTCACAGGCTTGGTGACTTAACAGCCTCTGACAGTAAGAACACCAGGTGGAGGGCCCAGCAGAACTTGGATTTCTTTTCTTTTCTTTTCTTTTCTTTTCTTTTCTTTTCTTTTCTTTTCTTTTCTTTTCTTTTCTTTTTCTTTTCTTTTTATTCTTACTATACCATTTTATTAATGGAAACTTAATGTATACTTAATTCCATTTGTTGTGTCAAAAGATTCCCTCTTGGGAGTATAATTTGGTTAGCATTTTTAGTGAGTTATGTGCTTTTACAGTATGAAATTGGTCATTGGATGCAAAAGTACACTGCTGGCTGTTTGCAAATCCCTCATAATTAACTAACTATATGATGATCACAGCAGCAGAATGTGGCTTTTTTTCATACTTGGAAGGTTATTTGAGGTAAAATACTTAGATCCAAACCTCAAAGCCCTGTATTTATGTGAGTACCCTAAGTACTTTTGTGTGCTATTCCATGAGTTATCTCTTCTCTGTTTTTTTTCTTTAAAACAAAACCTACTCAAAAATAAAATTCTCTTCCGAGTATCCATAAAGAATAAATGTCATTTTGTTATGTTAGACTTTGTGCAGTTGCTGGCACGTTGCATTCAACTTTGAGGGAAAGCACCATTGACTCATTACAAACATTTTGCATCAGTGTAGTGCGAGGTCTTCCCTATGTGTGTGGGAGAAGTTTCTGATCTTCTAAATGTCCATGCTCACGATTGCTGGTCTCTTTCTGCCAGTGTTTCTGAGCTGGCATTCCTCTCAGTTTTCTTATTTTTGTGTCTTTATAGAGATTATTACTTCTTGTGTGTTCATAGCATACCGCCTGAATCATGAATAAATACTTAGGCTGACAACCTGTGTTGTGGAGACACACCTGTCTCTCTGTTTTGAGGACATCATACTATCTGTTACAGGTGCTGCACAGCCATGGGAGGCATCACGCTTTTGACACGGGAGCTGGGGGAAGGATGACGATGCACAGTTTTTTGTATTCGCATCATGTTTAGTTTGTGGTATCTCTATTTCATTATTAGAGTGGTTGCTCTCTAAGATATTCAAGGTTTTAATTTCATTCAATGTGTGGGCTAATAAGGTTTCCTGTAGAACCAGTTCTACTAAATTCTTAAAAACGCTTCCAGAAAGCATGCCTGGCTGGGCAGGGCTTTCCGCAAAGTTCCAAGGGGAGATTCTGCACACAAAGGAGGGCTCTGCTTAGCCCGACTGGGTGGAGAGGCTAGAAAAGGGAGGGGCGTGTCTCATTTGTTAGGAGAAAATTCATTTTTGCATGATAATAAGGGGTTTAAATGTATTCAAGTAGGTACCTAGGTAAGAGGTTTGCAAAAGAAATTTTGCTAAGGTTGAGGTTCTGCAGTTGGCAACTCCTTCAACCCTAAAGATCCTGTTCTCTGAGGCCAGGAAAAACCAGTCTGGTTCCAATTATGTATCACAAAAATAGGGAGATTAGGCCAAGAAAAATGATCATTTGGTTGTTGGGTTGCTTTTTTTTGTAGAGAGTAAAGGAGAAAGGGTAGTAGATGCACTTAAAAAAATCTGTTAGTTTTTATATTGGCTATCAAATTTTTCTCAAGCATTCTATATTGGAAATTAAAAGTAGTTTTGGGGTAAAGACTCTCGCCTCCTTCATCTTCTTTTTGTTTTTCCGAGAGCAAAGAGAAGAACAACAGTTAGGCCATTTCTGCTGACACTTAGCAGTTTGGTCCCAGTGTTCTAGGACTGACGGGTGTTTTTGGTAAAGCCTTTTCCTGACTGAACGGTGTCAGGTTATGGGCTCCCAGCATCAGACGAGGGAGATGGTGCTATGGATTTTTTTTATTATCCTTTTTTGCACTGCCTTGAACAGAAATATAGCCCTGCTTCTTAGCATTATTTTGCTGGGGGAGAAAGACTAGCAGCGCTAGTTTGAGAAGAATGCGAAGGTGAGAAGCCGAACTGGAAGTTAGATGATGAGTGGGTGAGTGTATTGTCCTCAGCACTTGTCAGAAGCAGCTAGCCTTTCTTAAAACCTGCTGCTAGTTTCAGGATTAGTGGTCCCATGAGACTCAGGTGTTAACTAAGAGAAGATCACCCCCAGCATATCTTAGTTCCTGTTTCTCACACCTTACACCTCCTCAGAGTGTTAAATAAAACTTTCCTGGTGGTACAGAATCTTTGACAACAACAGGGTATGCCAGGGCTTGTAGTGTTTGGCTATTGGCTCTTTTTTTCTTACCTCCTATGACCTCCTTGGCCTCCCACGCCCACCACACTGGGACAGGGGGCTAGAAAAGGTGCTGTGTGCAAAATTCTGCACTCGTTCTCAGTCAGCATCCTCATTACCCTCTCCCTGAGACATTCACAGCTTTACTCTCCTATTTTCCCCACGTTTTATGATCTCGGCTTTCCTTTGCCTTCCCCATCTCTGTTCAGATTTCCTTTTCAGTGCTTGATCTTCAGGTGTTGGCGTTCTCCAGGATTCCATTTTCCCTTTCTTTTCCCTTCTCCGATCACTTAGTCGCTCATGTTTCCATGCTTCAGTGGCCACGTCTATTCCAGGAACTCCTTCTGCTTACTTGCTTACTTCCCCAAGCCGAAGCCCACTAATCCCACAGTGTCTTACCTGTAGCAGACCTCACTTGTTCTTTTCTTCTCCATTTGCAAATCATCATCTCACCTGGACAGGCATCTTCCAGTTTGTCTCCTTGCCTTCGGTATCCCTATCTCAAATTATTCATTTATTATGGTTGACAAACACATTATGGTTCGAAAACACAGACCTGTTTTTGTTTCTTACATCTTAAAAATCTCTGCTGTTCCATTATCCTTGGCATGGGGTGTCTAGTTTATTAACGACAGAGCATTTGTCTACTTTTTCAGCCATTTCTCCTTCACTTCCTCTGTGAACCTCACTGCGCTCGTATCAGACTCCTCATGGTTTTCAAAGCATGCCCTGTCATCTCATGTCCCATTCATTTCATACTTGTCCCTTCTCTAGCACCCCCTTCTTTTTCTTCTCTCTGGGGACCTCCAGCTTACTGATCCAGGAAAACTCTGCTGTCAGCTTCTCTGGTGATGCTTCCCGTGGCTCCTCCTGGTGGGTGGTTGGTTGCTTCCCTGTTAATTACAGCACTTGCCCGGCTGCCTCATGAGAACTAATTTTCTTCCTCTGCCAGATTGTGGACTTCCTCTAGAGCAAGACTGACTCTTACCATCCTTGTATCCTGGGTGTGTGGTGTGGACTTGGCATATATGTTGTCAGATTGAATTCTTCAACTCAGTTCCATGACAGTTAAAGCTTTGGGGAAAGAACATGCTTATAGTCGATATAAACTATAATAGAAAAGACAGAGGAAACCAACTCAGAGTCATAGGGTTAGTGTAGAGTAGGGCTTAGAAATAATCCTCTTTAAGTCCCTCTTAAGAGGAGAATGGCCAGGTACAGAGAGGTTAGGTGGGATGCCCAAGATCTAGTGGTGGGGAAATAGTGCTTCCCTGTGCCCCCCTGCATCGTTCTACACACAGTAGCCGGAATGGCCTGATAAAACCTAAGTCAGATCCTCTCACTCCTCTGCTTGAAACACCCTACTGTTCTTGTCTTTCTCAGAGTAAAAATCAAAATCCTTATAATGATTACTGTAAAGTCCTGCATCACCAGCCCCGACTCCTTTGCCCGTTACTTCTTTAGCCTCACTCCTCCGGCTTACTCACTCTGCTCCAGCGGCGTCACGTGCTTGCCATTTTCCTGGTGGGCCAGGCACACTCTGTCTCGGGGCCTTTGCATGTGCTGTTTTCTTTGTTTGAAACGTTTTTCTCCTAAATGTGTACACAGTTTACTTCCTGTAGGACCTTACACAAAACAAAGACACAGACCAAACTAGAGACCCTCAAATATTTCCTTTCCCTTTTCTGCTTTACTTGTTTTCTTAGCATTTATCTCTATCTCATAAACAATTATATATCTTGTTTGTAGCCTGACTAGAATGCAGGTTCCCAGAGGGCAGGGACTTTTTATATATTTTATTCCCTGTTGCACCCCACACCTACTACAGTCTTGGCATTGAACAGGTACTTGATAAGTATGTGTTGGATGAATAAATAAATGAGAAGAAGCAAGCTTTTGTGGTTAAATGTACACCTAGGATATTCAAAAGGAAAAACCATCAGATCTGTCTGGAAGAAGAATCTGATTTTTTAAACGCCACATTCGAGGCCTGTCAAACTAGAACACTGACCTCTTTTTTAATTGTCTGACTTGAAGCAGCAACCTTGGGCCCTCTCCATCTCCCCAGCCTTACAAGTGGTTTGGGAAAACTCCCATTTTACCTCTAACAGGCTTGGACTTGCTGTGGTTTCTCTCTGCCTGTGGTTTGCCCTTTAACCCATCCAGCTACAAAGTTGAAAAGTAAACACAGCATTAAAGAAAAGAGCTGGGGGAGAGGAGCAGAATTTCCTTGCGGCCCTGACATCGTCCCTTGGCTCTGGGCAGCCGACCACCTTCTAGAGCTGCTTCAGGGCTGTGCTCTAAGGAATGGTGCGGAGACCACCAGGCCAGAAGACTTTTGCGTTTTGCTTTGATGTTCTAGTTTCTTTGAAAAGAAATGGGAAGTTTAGACAAAAAAGACATTGGAGAAAGGATTTTTTAAAAAACAAAATTACCATCTTAATTTTGAAGAGAGGTTTTAACTTACCATTCTCAAGACAGAGGATTGCAGCCCTGGCCAGGTAGCTCACTTTGTTATAATGTCATGCTGATTCGCCAAGGTTGTGGGTTTGATCCCCAGTCAGGGCACATACAGGAATCAACCAGTAGATAACAAAGATGAGTATAACAACAAATCGCTGTTCTTCTCTCTCTCCCTTCCTGTCTCTCTCTGAGGGGGGAAAGAAACATGGAGGGTTGCAAATGAAATTACTACTTGTTTCTGTCAGTGGTGCAATGAGGAGACAGTGCTGGGATTCAGTCCTGTGAAACCAGTGACTTAAATCCAAGGGACAATAAAGTACACTTTTGAAGAAGCATCTGAAGTTTGGGGGTAGGGGGCATGTTGGATGAAGAGCTAGTTTATATTAGTGTAACAGTGATGTCAGAGTAATTTGCTTCCTGTTCTTTGTGATAACATCAGTATGGTTCTCAGAGAGCCCTCCTCATCAGGACAGGAAGCCCAGCCAAAGAAATCAAAGGCTTAGGAGGAAGTGAATGGCCATGTACAAAGCCAACAGCATCATCGAACCCTGGGTTCAATTTGAAATAAATTGTCTTGAATGGAGCTAAGTTATCAATGATCTGGTTAAAAATCATAGCTACCATTTCCTGAACTCTAAGAACATAGTAAGTATTAAGTGCTTTACATGTTATTAAGTTAATTCTCATAACAACCCCATTAGGGGAATACATAGAATCATTATCTCTACAGATGAGGCATATTTAGTAAGTTGCCTGCAGTGACACCACTAGGAAGAGGCAAGGCAGGGATTTGAACCCAGGTCAGCTGGAGGGTTCCACACTTGGTGCCCCTAGAACACCAAGTATACTATCCCTGCAGGGCCTTTGCACTTCCTATCCCCACTGCCTGGGATGCTTTCCCATCAGATACTTCATAGCTCTGTCTCTCACGTCTGTGCTCAAATGTCACCTCATCTGAGAGGCCTTCTAAAAAGGGTTCTGGTCATCCTTTCCATTGTGTGGGAGGGGTGTTTCCCCCCACACCATCAGGCAATTCTCAGACACCAGCAGGGTGTCTCAGAATTCAGATCAATTCTGACACTATTTCCTATCTACCAGGAGATAGCATCAGATTCCACAGGTTAGTGGCTCTGTCCCACAAGGCCTCATTCCACTTCAGACACAGGTTCAAATCTGTGCTTCTGACCTCTGTGCTATAGATTGGAGGTCAGCTACCCCCTCCTTTGGTTTGACTTATTGAATATTTGCTTGAATGGCTCACAGAACTCAGAGAAACGTTTTATTTACTTGATTCCCAGTTAATGATAAAAGGACATACCTTGGGAATAGCCAGATGGAAGATGCATAGGGCGGGCTGTGTTGGAAAGGGCGTAGGGCTTCCATGCCCTGTCTGAGCAGGGCTCTCCCAGGACTTCCACGTGTTCACCAGCCCAGATGCTCTCTGAATCCCATCGTTTTGGGTTTTTATCAAGGCTTCATTATGTAGGCACGATTGATAAAATTATTGGCCATTGATGATTGATTTATCCTCCAGCCCCTGTATTCTCCTCATCCAAATGCGTGGCTAGTTCTCCTGGCAACTGGCCCCATCTTTTAAGGGGGGTCCAAAAGCCACCCAGGAAACAAAGACACCTTTATCCCTCTTATCACTTAGGAAATTTCAAGAGTTTTAGCAGCTTGGTGCCAGAAATGGAGAGGAAGACCAAATATATGTACACACACACACACACACACACACACACACACAATAAATTACACTCTCACACCTTCCCTGGCCACTCTGTGTAAAATAACATCCCTCTTCTCATTACTCTTTCTCCTTAACCTGCGTTACTTTTCTTCATAGGACTAACCACCATTTGACACATTATATATTTGTTGTCTGTCTCCCCCATTAGAAGGTAAACTCCATGAAAACAGTGTCGTGCTTAGCTCACTGCTCTGTCCCCAGCTCCCTGAACACTATTAGGAACAAGGTAGATGTTAAGAAATGTTTGTTGGGTGAATAAATAAAGTAAAATAAAACTGTTGACTGCGACTTCTTGGTTTCCAAAGTGAAATAACACCCCTTATGTTAGGTCTGATCACACTGTGCACCACCAGAGGGTCTGTGTGGGGCCTGGGTGGTGACCATAGTTGGAGAAGTTCCTGCTCATGGTTAAGAGCGTGGGCTGTGGAGTCCGACAGACCTGGGCTCCAGTCCTACTGCCAGGACTCACTAGCCGGTGACCCTGGGGTTGCTGAGCAGCACGATACCTCACGTTTCTCACTATCAAGTGGACTAAAGGACATCTATCCCCTTGAGCTGTTGAGAGGATGAAATGCAAAATCAGAAACATTTTGTGAGGTAAGAAGAAATCAGGGTGTTAATCTCTACTAGGAAGGAGAATGTGGTATAAACCCGTGAACGACCACAGAATAATTACAAAGCAACACGTGGACGAGGCTTGGCTGTGGCTGGCTGTGTCACGGTGGGCCACTCGCTGAGCCTTTCTTAATTCTTGGTTTTGCTAATCTGTAAAATTAAAGGGTTGGAGTATGTGTTATCTATTTCTAACATTCTGAGTCGGTGCTGAGTAGAAGATAACATGGAACAAATGAGGTGAGTGGACTGAGTGGAATTCGTGGAGTTTGAGGAATAGAATAAATATGGCAGTTTTGATAAAATGGGCAGATCTGATAAAATTCAGGTTTTGTGTGTGCCTTACATTGTTTGCAAGATAATTCATATAAATATTTTTGTCAATATAAGTTAAGTATTAAAAATAGCTAATGTATTAGTACAGGCAAGCATACCTTGGAGATACTGTGGGTTCAGTTCGACCACCACAGTAAGAGCCATATTGTGATAAAGTGAGTCACACAACTTTTTGGTTGCCCAGTGTGTATAAAAATTAACACTATCTGTTTAGTGTACAATAGCTTTATGCCCCAAAACACAATGTTTATACATTAATTAAAAAAATATTTGATTGCTAAAAAAATGCTAACCATCATCTGAATCTGTTGGAGAAAAAGGTTAGGCGTGCTTGACTGAGGGTTACCACAACTGTTCAGTTTGTAAAAAACTCAGTATCTGTGAAGCACGAGAAAGCAGAACTCAATGAAACAAGGATGCCTATATATTATTAATACTTAAATTGTCAAATTGAATGTTTTCCTTAGATAATACCTCCCCATTCTGTTAAGGCACTCCTGCTAGCCATTACATGATCATGCATTTTAAATTTGCACAAGTGAGTCTGAAATCTCATTTTATAGGAGGGATTGAGAATCAGTTGTTAGCCCATTTAATGTCAGTTCTAAGTAAGGTATAGGACGAAAGATTTTCTTGTTTAATCTCTGCGAGTTGGAGAGGAAGAAACTAAAGCCCAGAAAAAGTGACTTGCCTGAGCTTGTAACACATGTTGATGCCAGAACTCCCACCTGTCCTGTTCTTTTGAGGCTGCCTGAGGTATAGGTTCTTTTTAGACACAGGTTTTGTCGGCTTATCATTTAGTATTAAGAAATGTTCTGATAACTCACTGTCCTTCCATACTGCTTTCCATGGTAAAGTGTACAACCCACCGTGACATCTTTGGTGGATGCCTACTGTTGCCAAGTGGTGAGCTAGGCAGCCAGTGATCCCTCTCTCTGGAGTGAGCAGACGAGTGTGGAAGAAAACGATTACATACAGATTTACCTGCAGGGTTGCATTGCACTACATTCCAGGTGTCCGAGTTTAACTTCATCTGAGAGAATCGGGGAGGCTACCTTAAAGAAGTAATGCTTAGACACACACCTGAGACCTGAAGATGTGAGAAAGTGGCCCCGTGAGGGGACCATGGAGGGTCCCTGAGGCCCAATGCAGTGCATTCCTTCTGGAAGCAAGGGCTTGGGCTGTGGTGGAAGCGGACTGAGATGAGTGTGGTCGGAACATGCAGGGGATGAGGTTGGACTAAGCAGGCAACGTCCAGCAGCCATACAAAGGGTTTTAATTCTTAATGTTTCACAGGCTTGGCCTGCTGAGCCTTTTCCTTACCAAATAATGTCAGTTAAGGAATTGAAATGTATCTGTTGGGGGATTACCTTTATCCAAGGGAAATAATTTAAATTAGAAGTCAGTGAAAGACATAAAAATAATATGCTTAATTGTAATGAGCAAAATAGTCTATTTGTTACAGTGTTTATTCTAAATTCATGTATTTGCAGAATTCCTGTGAATAAAATAAACACACGAATCATATATTTCAGTAAATTACTGTATATTGGACCGAATAGTCTACTGGACATATCTATTAGATGTTGCTTCCCCAAAGCTTTTTTAATGGCCTAGTGCTTGTGAGGGATTAAGGGATGATGACTAGTGTCCTGAGAATATTCAGATTGCCAACTTCGGCTGGAATAATTGCAGCTTCATGATTTAATGAGCCCATCTGCTGATAGCTGATCCCTCACTCCAGACAGCTTGGTTGGTTTGGTGGCAGTGCCAGGCTGAGTTGTGCTGCCCCTGACTCAACCCCTGAAGCTAAGCTGGCAATCATAGTGTGGAAGGGAGTAGGGCCATGCCTGTAATTTACACCAGAGGCCTTGAGGCAGTAGCTCTGCCACCTTTAGGAGCAGCTTTGCCATATTGTAACAGTCTTTAGTATTGTTACCTTGTACTGAGTGCGGAGTCCTTATCTTTTGGTGATAGAAAGTTAGCTTGGTTTTTTGAAAGTCTAGATGTATTTTAACCATAAAAGCTCTCATGACTCTTATTTATTTATTTATTTAAAAATATGTTTTATTGATTATGCTATTACAGTTGTCCCATTTCTCCCCCATCATTCCCCCCACCCTGCACACCCTTTCCCACCCACATTCCCCTCTTTAGTTCATGTCCTTGTGTCATAAGTTCTTTAGCTTCTACATTTCCCATACTATTCTTACCCTGCCCCTGTCTATTTTCTACCCACTATCTATGCTACTCATTCTCTGTACCTCCCCCCCTCCTCCCACACCCCTGTTGCTAACCCTCCATATGATCTCCATTTCTGTGGTTCTGTTCCTGTTCTAGCTGTTTGCTTAGTTTGCTTTTCCTTTAGGTGTGGTTCTTAATAGCTGTGAGTTTGCTGTCTTTTCATTGTCATATTTTTTATCTTTTTCTTAGATAAGTCCCTTTAACATTTCATATAATAAGAGCTTGGTGATGATGAACTCCTTGAACTTGACCTTATCTGAGAAGCGCTTTATCTGTCCTTCCATTCTAAATGACAGCTTTGCTGGATAGAGCAATTTTGGATGTAGGTCCCTGCTTTTCAAGATTTCAAATATTTCTTTCCAGCCCCTTCTTGCCTGTAAGGTCTCTTTTGAGAAATCAGCTGACAGTCTGATGGGAACTCCTTTGTAGGTGACTGTCCCCTTATCCCTTGCTGCTTCTAGAATTCTCTGCTACATTTTAATCTTGGCTAATGTAATTACAATGTGCTTTGATGTGTTCCTCCTTGGGCCCAACTTCTTTGGGACTCTCTGAGCTTCCTGGACATCCTGGTAGTCTATTTCCTTTGCCATATTGGGGAAGTTCTCCTTTATTATTTGTTCAAATAAGTTTTCTACTTGTTGCTCTTCTTCCCCTTCTGGGACCCCTATAATTCGGATGTTGGGACGTTTAACGATGTCCCGGAAGTTCCTAAGCCTTTCCTCATTTTTTTGAATTCTTGTTTCTTCCTTGTTTTCTGTTTGGTTGTTAATTTCTTCCTTCTGGTCCACTCCATTGATTTGAGTCCCAGTTTTCCTTCTATCTCTATCGGTTCCCCATGCGTCTTCCTTCATTTCACGTATTGTAGCCTGCATTTTCTTATCTAATTTATGAGCAAAATCAACCAATTCTGTGAGCATCTTGATCACCAGTGCTTTGAACGGTGCATCTGATAGGTTGGCTATCTCTTCGTTGCTTAGAGGAATTGGCTCTGGAGTTTTCATTTTTTCTCCGGTTTGAGCCATTTTTGGTGGGGTTTTTTGTTTTGTTTTGTTTTGGTTTTAGTCTGGTCACAGCTATTATGTATGAGGGCTGGAGCCTTAGGTGTTCCTCAGGGCAGGGCAGCCCTGTCGCTGGGTTGTGACGCTATAGGTGGGAGCGGGGTCCGAGAGGGAACAATGGCGCCTGCTCCGCTCTCTCCTGGATTCAGTCCCTTCCGCCACTTCCCCTCTGCCTGGACCGTCTGCGTGCGCGAATGTGGGACTCCCTGGTCAGCCAGCCGCCTTGTGCGTCCTCACTGGGTCTGCACAGTTGCCCCCTGTGCCTGGGGTCTGCCAGCTGCCGCCTGGGCGCCCGAGGACCGCCAGCCACCGCCCGTGCACCTGGGAACTGCGAGCCGCTGCTACTTGCGTTCCTGGGTCCGCACATCCACTTTTTCCTACCGCGACTCCACCCCTCTTACCAGTCTGGATGAATGGTTGTTGGACTTCCGTACAGTTCAATTTTCTATAAGTTCTGATTGTTTTCTTGTTTCTAAATATTTGTTGTCCTTAATTTTGGTTGTGAGAGGAGGCACAGTGTGTCTGCCTCTGCCTCCATCTTGGCCGGAAGTCCATTTTTTTTAAATGTACTGTGTGGGCCAGGTGTTGTTTTGGGTACCATGCCCATATTTTGTCTCCTATTGCAATCAGAATATCAGCATGATTTTCCTGATGAGGGGTGATGGACACTCAGTGACTTCTCTGATGTAACACATGCCAGGTTTGGAACCCTCAAGTAGAGTTCTCTATTAATTCTGGCTTAAAATTGTAAGTAACAGGAATCTTTGGATGAAGAATATTAAATGTGAAAGGTGGTTCTTGGAGTATTGCAAGGGTGAGTGAAAACTCCATCCTAGTTTGCGAACCTGAACAAAACACCCTTGTGAAATGTATCCATGCCCACCCTTTCCTTTTTGCTGTATTTTGCTTGGGCACTGAGGTCTGTTGTGCTTGGGATGGACAGAAGGGCTTCTAAGGACTGACTGAAGGTCAGCCCCAAAGAAACTAAGGATGCAGAGGCCAGAGATGTGTTGGTCACACTCTTAGCCAGCAGCCAGGGTGGACCAGGTTCTGGAGGTGCAGGGCAGAGTGGAGTCCAGCTTCCTTGTACATCTTGTACCCTCTGTGCCTCCTGCCTCCCTACCCAGTGGTGTCCAGGTGGAATTCCTGTCCACAGGGACAGGTAGTTCAAGAGTAATCTTTGTTTTTTTTCCCCTGCTACTGATAGCCACCAGATGTTGGGACTTGAATTAATCATAGGCCTCAGGAAGATAAATCTTTGTTAGAGACAGCCTGCTATTGATAAATAATGATGACTTTTATACTGATACACCTAAAATTGCATTTGATTCTTACAACAACCCTGCAATGCGGGTAAGTTTAGTTTGTTATTGCCTTATAAGTGAAGAAACTGAGGCTCCATTCTGCTCTAAACCTTCTTTTTCATCTGACATAGTCTAAGAGGCTTAACCGATCTTCTAGGCACTTTGGGCTCCCTTCAGTTTGTTCTCTGTACAATACTCAGGGAATTTTTTTCCAATTTTATTGAGATATAATTGATATAATGTATAAGTTTAAAGGATACAACATAATGATTTGATATATGTATATATTTCAAAATGATTACCACAATAAGCTTAGTTAACATCCATTACCTCACATACAGTTTTTTTCCTTGCAATGAGAACTTTTAAGATTTACTCTCTTAACCCTGGATGGTGTGGCTCAGTGGATTGAGCACCAGCCTGCGAACCAAAGGGCTGTTGGTTTGATTCCCAGTCAGGGCACATGTCTGGGTTGCAGGTCAGATCCCCAGCAGGGGCCATGCAAGAGACAACCACGCGCTGATGTTTCTCTCCCTCCCTTCCCCTGTCTAAAAAAATAAATAAATAAAATCTTTAAAAAAAAAGATTGACTCTCTTAGAAACTTGCAAACATACAATACAATATTGTTAACTATAGTCATCATCTTCACACATCCCCAGAACTTATTTATCTTATAACTGGAAGTTTGTGCCTTTTGACTACCTTTCCCCATTTTCCCTACCCCTTACCTCTGGCAACCACCAGCCTGTTCTGTTTACATGAGTTCTATTTTTTAGATTCCACATAGAAGTGAGATTATACAGTATTTGTCTTTCTCCGTCTGACTTGTTTCATTTAGTATAATGCCCACAAGAGTAATTCATGTCGTTGCAAGTGGCAGAATTTTCTTCTTTTTTTATGGCTGAATAGTATTCCATTGCCTGTGTGTGTCTGTGTGTGTGTGTGTGTGTATACACACCACATTTTCTTTATCCATTCATCTGCTGATGGACACACGTTGTTTCCACGTATTGGTTATTATAAATAATGCCGCACTGAACATAAGGGTACAGATATCTCTTCAGCATAGTGATTTCATTTCCTTTGGACATATACCCAGAAGTAGCATTGCTGGATTATATGGCAGTTCTGCTTTTAATTTTTTTGAGGAAACTCCGTACTGTTTCCCACAGTACCTGTACCAGGGAAATCTTAAAAAGCCCAATTGGATCACATTATTTCCCTGCATAAACCCTTTTTTGAACCTTATTTTTAGTTCTTTTGGCTTCGTAGCTGTATGTTCCCTCCACAATAGGGACTTGTGGTCACTCTCACCTGAGCTTTTAAACCTTTAATTATCTTTCAGGTTGCAGATCATATTTCTTTTGGAGTTCTTATTATAGCATGCAATGACATGCTTATTATTTGTTAGTTTATCCCATCTTTAAGCCCATGAGGACAAAGAACATGTCTCTTTGGCCATTATATTTCCATTGCCTGTGTGGAGTAAGCAATAAATAAAGATTTATTGAAGGAAGAGATGACTTTCAGGAAATTAAGTATCTTGTCTTATGTAGTAAATGACGTTACTTTTACTGGAATATATGCTCTTCGAGGGCAGAATTTTTGGCTCCTTTTCTTGCTGCTATATTCATGGCATCTTCAACAGTGGCTCATAGTAGAAAATATTTGTTGAACATTGATTATGCTTAGATGTGATTCCTGCGATTTCTTATTCACAGCCAGGACCTTTCGCCTCTTCGTGCCTATTCTGTCTGAAAATGGAGATTTAGAATTATCCAGTTGCTCTGTGAAGGAGAGAAGTCTGAGAGTTGCTGCTGTGACTCAGTGAGGTGGCTTTGCTTTCTCTGTATACAGGTCTTAAAGGGCATCCAAATGTCAGCAAACAACAGTATCTGTTCTGCATCCTGCACACCCTTTTTACAGGCTGCCAAGCTAGATATTGAGGTCATCCATCCTGCCTCTTTTCCAAGTCCCCTGAATAACATGTTGAATAGCCATCAGAACAGTCCTCTACCAGATTTTATTTAACCATTTACAGACTTAACAGTATATTTTTCTCCAAAAAGTTAACTCAAATGGCAGACTAGAAACATTTTAATGATCTGTTAGAAAACTATTTTATGTTTAAGGTACCAAGAAACTGAGGTGTTATTTACTGTTTGAATTTAGGGAGTGGTAAGGTTTTCATTCCACTCACTATATGCCTGTCTTTAAGATCTTCAAGTTTGTTGAATATTTTCCTGATTGGGGGCTGAACCATTTTAGTGTTAAGATGCAACAGTGTACAGGTTTGTGTTTCATCTTGTCCTTTGCATTTTCAAAGACCTCAGAGTCATGCAGTGTTGCCAAGGACCGTTTGTTTGTCGAAGCTGCCACCCATGGTCCTGAAGTCCAGTCCCAGTTCATGATCAGTAATGACTTGTGCACAGTGCCTGTGTCAGCACGGCAATGCCAATGTCCCTGATGGCAGCCAGAGCATGCTGCACCCTCTCTTGGAAAAAGCATTCTGTTTTCAGAGATTGAATATTGAGGGGGGGGGGTGGGAATGGTTCCTAGTTTGCGGCCACAGACCAGGAGCTGGGAGGGACAGTGCTGGTTGTGGAAAGACCCGGTTTCGAGTGTTGACTCTGCCATGTTATTTCGGGCAAGTGCTGGTCAGGGGCATTGGCCTCTCTTCAAGGAACTCATGTTGACCTCTTCCAACTTTAAACGCTGTTCACATACGTTTCCCATGCTAATTTTTTTCAATTGAGAACTTGACTGGCTACAAGTTTGTTATAAGTTCTCATTTTGAATAATATTGTGTATATAGCCAGTTGTGTTAGCCATCTAGAGGAAGTTGGTAATTTTTCTTGCTGGCTTTTAGCCTACTGCCAGACGTTATTTTGCTACATATTTCCTCTAAGATAGAGCAAGATGTGCTCTTTATAAAAACATCCTGGTCAACCCAGGGACTACTGTGCCCAACCAATTCCTTTTGACCCTTGGTTTAACCCGTGATGGTTTTCAGGACTTGCCTGGGCAGGGGTTTTTCAGCTACTCCTGGTCTTTCCTTGTGCACTCTGTCGGAGCAGTAGGGACTGTAGGGACAGTGTGCTCTGTTTGATGGCCTCAGATATAGATACAGGGGAACTTTGAAATTAGAAGAATTAGCATCACATTCACCTTTAAAAAAAATCTGCTAAGCTCGCACTCAGAATTTTTTTCTCTTCATTCGAGGGTACTAAATGTTCTGGTACCTTTTGATAGAACACATTACTTTGAAATGTGGGCAAAATGACTAGACCTCCAAGTGTTCTTTCAAGATCTCAGAGTATCCTGCTTGTATGTCTAAAGGAAGCATTTAGTCCATAAAGTCCAGGAGATGCAGTGAGGTCTGAAAACCAAGGTGGGGAGTCTCTGCTCTCTGCACATTGAGTGTGATGTAACCTCCCAGAAGAATGGGGAGTTTGTATTTCTCTCATTTTACTTTAAATCTATAACTTTTTGGAAGCCCTCGATCATCCAGCATTCTTCTGGTTGGGGAACTGACCCCTAAGCTGAGTGTTAAGGTGTTGACGTGTGCAAGTCTTGGCCAAAACTGGCGTTCCGCTGAATGGGAATGACACACTTCCCTTTTTATTCTCTTCTGCCGTAGGATCCTGTCACCACATTGCAAAGATTAGACAAAAACTCCCTACAGTTTATTTTCTTTTTGAATAAGTTATATTATGGGGAGACTTTTAAGCGAAAAGAAGAAAAGCTCCTTCTTTGTTAGAAGCAGCAGTGTGTAGTTTCAACTTGTCTTGGACTTCCTCGGAGATGTTTTAAGATCCGGTGTAAACTTGCTGTGGTTTGCCTTTGGGCATCAAACTGTTTAGCTTGGCTCTATTATATCTGTAATTGCTGCATTTTAATAATTGCCCAATATTCTTGTCAGCAATTTGCAGTCTATATTTTTAATAGAACCGTTTGCCTTTCTTTTCCACAGGTCTGTTCAGACCTGGTTTAAGCCCTTGGATTAATGGGCGCAGCCCCGCAGACCCTCTGCAGCTGTGGGCAGGGGGTGACACCAGCTCATTAAACATTCCCACAGCCTCGTGCTGCATGTAGTTTATGTGTTCCATAAAAATCCTCTGGGAAGCCATCTTCTGAGATCCTTTTGTAGGGTTTTGCTTTATGAAAATTGCCTTTAGCATTTGCTGAAATAGCATATTTTCTAAAGAGGATTTTTCTCATCTATCCATCCAGGAAATCTAATATTTTGAAGGTAAAAAATAGGGACAAATTCTCTTTGTTGTTGTTGCTTTGTTAACAGAAGAGACTTCTGCCCTGGTCAGGTAGCTCAGGTGGTTAGAGCATTGTCCCAATACACCAAGGTTGCAGGTTCGAAGCCCAGTCAGGGCCCATGCAAGAATTGGCCAGTGAATGCATGGAGGAGCGGAACAATAAATCAGTGTTTCTCCCCACACCCCCACTCTTCCTGTCTCCAAAAACTCAATTAAAAATAATTAAAAAAGAGACTTCCATTTTATCTGAGGTGATGTGGAGTTGTGGTGACAGAAATGTTGGACTTCAAGGGCCGATTGAAGCCAATTTCATGGCTTTTAAATGATCCCTATCATTTAGTCAGTTTCTGAGATAGGACCATGGTGGCACCGATGACTTGTGCCTCAATTTTGTTCTTTTAGTGATTCCATTCTCTAGCTTATCTCCTTCTTGTGTCTGTGGAAATGTTTATTTTTCAATAAACAAAAGAGCTGAACTGCTTTTACACTAGCTAAAAATTACATAAATAACCACACCCAAATTTCTTTATTGGCATAAATACAGAGTGTGGCAAAAGTAGGTTTACAGTTGTTCGTATGGAAAATAATACAATGATTAATAAATAATAATACAAGAGTAAACGGTCTTTTACGTACTCTCAGCTGTGAACCTAGTTTTGCCCCTTGCTGCATACCTCAAAAAAAGGTCAAATAATGATAATAATAGCTAACATTTATTGATCACTTATTATGTGTTTGGCACTGTCCTAAGTATTAATATATAACAGTGAGCAGTGTGTGTGTATGTGTGTGTTCTAAATCTTCACAATAACCCATGGGATAGGTTCATGTTTGCAGAACAATCTGTCCAACATCCCTGATTTGGTAGGTGGCAGAGTGGATTCAAACCTAGGCAGACTTAACTGCCGTCAAAATCCATATTCTATTCCTAGTAGGCTTTTAATTACTATCATATACTAAGACTGAACCACAGTGCCTCCTGCATGTAAAATAATTTAGTTTTGATAGGGGAACTCCAGAGTTAAGGATTTTAGCTTCAGTCATAGTTGATAGGTGTAAGTGATTAATGCACGTGGAAAGCTGTCATTCCAGGAACTGGAATGCATGGCCTACGTTACTCCTGGAGGTCCACAAGCAATTCAGCTTTTGTGCCCCGGAGGTCTGCAACAGATGGAGGTGGTATGTGAGTCATTGTGTTCCAGGGAGGGAAGTCCATGACACAGATGGAGAAATTGTTGATCAACAGGTAAAGAAGTGCTAGGAAAACCAACCCTGGACTGTCACTCTTAATCGGATTAACCTTTTTTCCAAACCCCTTACCTGCTCTTTCTTCTCCTTACCAAAAGGTCATCTTGAGATGAGATGATAAGATGGTTTTTGAGGGTACATAGCCTGCCCTCTTCTCAGATTGCCAGCATCTGAATAAAGCGCCCATAAAGATTCAATCCTTGTTTCTACTTATTGGTTCTTGTAGTGACAGGCATTATGAATGCCAGCTTTTCCAGTTTCAGTTTCAAGGTGTATCTGAAAAATTTTTTGAAATTAGAACTTTATCGTTATTATTTCTGCATAGGCAATACTTTCAAAACTCAAATGCTATAAAACTTAAGTGGTAATTCAGTGAAAAGGCTTCTCTCCCTCCCACCACTGTCTTTCAACTCTCGCTAGGTGTGGACCGGGACTGTGGTGGGTCTGCCCTGGCACCATCTAGAAATGGGATTCTTCCATGGTATTTGCAGGAACCACATTTCGTGAGGTGCGGTGGCAAGATTTATGGGAACAGTGCTTTTGGTGCTGCACTAAAGCCCAAGCAGCTGCCGCACCCAGGCCTGCTTGGCTGCTGTGGAAAGAGAACCTGCTGCTGCCCACCCCTCACACCTTTGTTAAGCTTTGATTATATCTCCTTGGGTTTGGGAAGGGGTAAGCTTTCTTTCAGGCTAGATTCCTCCCGTTTGTCGTGGCCATTTTGGCTTCTGCTATTCATGCCTTGTAGTTTTGCTTCCTCATCTGGCTTCTACTGTGCATGTGCTTAATAGAGGGACCTCCCTCTGCACCATCTGGGCTTCTACTGCACATGCACCCAGCAAAGGAATTTCCCCCTTACTGTTTATTACTGCCTCCCCTCCCCACCCCGCTTGCTCCTGCACAACCCGGTAATCTAGGCAAATGGGCCAGTCCTTTCCTGGGAGATTGTAAAACTGGTCCTTCCTGCCTGATTGGGGATTAAGTCCCTTTGCAGAGGATGTGGCTGTTCCCTGGGAAGTCTGTGAAACTGTAGCTTCCAGACTTCATCTGGTTTAGCCAGTTTAGCTCCCTTCCTTATTGTTAATACCTAACTAGCTACCTACGCTAATATAGCTGCCCCGTTTCTCTCCCTCCTTCTCATAGGAAATTAGTGTTTCAGTTGAACCTCAGTTCTCAAACTTAATTTGTTTTGGAAGGCTGTTAAAGATCTGTATCATTCTTCCCATTAGAAATACAGAATCAGCATGAAAGGGTTGTTGGGTCGAGAACCAAAGTTTTATTTGACAGTCATGACATTTTTTCCATGAACAATTTGGTTGAGAACCGAACTGTTCAAGATGGGAGATACTTGAGAACCAAGGTTTGACTGTACTGCTTGTAAAGAGGCACTTTAAATATCTTTCTCTTAACATTGAATGCAGTGAATGCACTAAAAGAGACTTTTTTTAAAAGATAGAATCTTTTCTTTAATTTTGAAAAGATTTTATTTATTTATTTTTAGACAGAGGGGAAGGGAGGGAGAAAGAGGGAGAGATACATCAATGTGTGGTTGCCTCTCATGCACCCCCTATTGGCCTGCAACCCAGGCATGTGCCCCAAATGGGAATCGAACCAGCAACCCTTTCTGTTCACAGGCTGGCACTCATTCCACTGAGCCACACCAGCCAGGGCATAAGAACACTTCATTAGAAATGTATTTTGCCATTATTTTTATATTTTTGTATTGTGTCTACAAATTCCCAAACTGACTTTATCTCTGAAGGTAGGAAGCTGGTTCACTGGATGGTATTTCCTGGGTGAAGGTGATAAGGCTACAGTCCCCAGCTATTTAGATGATTCCTGGATATGCCTTGATTTTGCCTTGCCCAGAGCTTAGATTAGGTGGGGTGTTTATGTTTTTATTCAGGTGTTGGATAACTTTTATTCTTGATGAGAAGGAATTATATCCTTAAACAATGATTGGAACACAGTGGGTGCTCAGTAATTATTTGTTGAATTGGACAACTTCTGTGGGTTGTGCCAGGCTCAGGGATAGAGGACTGGAAAATATACTTTGGAGCGAACCAAATGAGGTAATCTTTTGGGCCATAGGAAGGGTGTTCAAGTTAAGCAAACCACCACAAAACTTGGCATTCAAGGTTCCGGACTGGAAAATGTTAGAAAGAACCTCTGGATCCTCTAGTCCAGTAACCAGATAGTCTCAGATGGGGCGGAGGGCCAGGGAAGACATTTCTCCTGTTGCAATGCTGGCAAACAGTTGAAATAAGAACCTTGCCTTTTAATGGTTCTTTATTTTCCAAATTGATTCTAAATCCATTTTAATTTGATCCTTGTGGTAACTCTGTCATTATAACATTAAATTGAGTCTCTAATCAGCTGTGTGTGGTTTTTGTTAGCACTAGGGAATTCACGAATCAGGTGCCATTGATTGCTTTAGTGCCACACTATAACTGGACTGGTGATGTTATACTATAATTGTATCTTGAACTTTTCCTGTAGTCTTGAAAATTTTATATAAAACCAAAGACTTAAAGTGTCAATAGTAAATATGGCTTTGCAAAAGTATTTGCTTATAAAAACCTTTATTAAGCACTTATCACCCCCATTTCAATTTGCTTGAGTGCTGTTTTGGCATCCTTTAAGGTAAATTTATCTTACCCTCTTTTGAAGTTTTTCATTTTGCCCTAGTCTGTGTTTATGAAAAGAAGTTCCTGCATTAAGTTTTCTTCTTGAAATATGTTTATTTTTACAGATAATTTGAAAATCGTAGAGAAGGATTTTAAGGCTAGACCTGCTCTGCAAAGTTGTCTATGATCTGAAGAACTACGGGCTGAGGTGACCGAATGTCGCACACTTCTGCAGAAATAAAAATGACTTCTCATTATGTGATTGCCATGTTTGCTCTAATGAGTTCCTGTTTAGTCACTGCAGGTAAGTTGCATGTTTGTTATATTCTTTTGGATATATTTTTCCTCAGTCTCTTCAGTTTAGGAAAATTTAGGATGTGGTATTTATGTAAAACTTGAGAATCTGTGTTCAGGGAAATAAAATATTTGAGTTCTATACAGATACATAGTATATTTGCTTATGTTACATTTTGATAGACTGGTGCTAGACATTCTAGTGTCAGTGATGCAGATAATTAACCTTCAATGTTGAAGCGGGTGGAGAACAAGTATGCTAATGTGTAATCCCACTTAATTTTGTTACATGCATAGATTACATTTACTTTCTTGTTCTAAATAAGAATTTCAAAAGGGCCATTTTGTTCTTTATTATAAGGTAAATAGATCTTCTAGATAGAGGAGACACTCTGAGCATAGGCTGCTTTGAAGGTATTTAATATCGTCTGTGTCAGATATTTAAATTTGTAACTTTTTAAAAAGTACGGAAATACAGACAACAGATTTCGAGGTTGGAGATGGGAGGAAACAAGTGACTTGGTTGGAACATTGTTGTGTAAGTGAAGACTATCAGATCCTTCGTATCGGTGTCTCACTGTTGGCGGTCTGGGTCACTTAACAAATCTGGAAGCTTAATTTGCTCTATTTTTTTTATGTATTTTATTTTTTTTAAATATATTTTATTGATTATGCTATTACAGTTGTTCCATTTCTCCCCCATCATTCCCCTCCACCCTACACACCCTCTCCCACCCACATTCCCCCCTTTAGTTCATGTCGATATGTCGTAAGTTTTTTAGCTTCTACATTTCCCATACTATTCTTGCCCTCCCCCTGTCTATTTTCTTCCCACTATCTATGCTACTCATTCTCTGTACCTTCTCCCCTTTCTCCTCCTCCCACGCCCCTGTTGCTAACCCTCCATATGATCTCCATTTCGTGGTTCTGTTCCTGTTCTAGCTGTTTGCTTAGTTTGCTTTTGTTTTAGGTGTGGTTCTTAATAGCTGTAAGTTTGCTGTCTTTTCACTGTCATATTTTTATCTTCTTTTTCTTAGATAAGTCCCTTTAACATTTCATATAATAAAGGCTTGGTGATGATGAACTCCTTCAACTTGACCTTATCTGAGAAGCACTTTATCTTCCCTTCCATTCTAAATGACAGCTTTGCTGGATAGAACAATCTTAGATGTAGGTCCCTGCTTTTCAAGATTTCAAATATTTCTTTCCAGCCCCTTCTTGCTTAATTTGCTCTATTTTGTTGTAATTTGCTTTGTGTCTGTTCTCTAATGGGCTGCATAAAACATTTTTGTTGGACCAGTTCTTGAAATTGGCTGATTTCAACAAGAAACACATTGACTTGAAAAATGATTAGCCTCTTGGTTTTGGCTCATGAATTCATATGCAGTTGAGATGCTAGCGATGGTAATCACCATTCATCGAGTGTGCGCTGTGGCTGGGCACTGGGCTAACGTACTGTAGAAATAACCGTGAAAAGGATGTTCTTATTTCATGAGCTCACTTAATCACAAGTCTGAGGCAGGTGTGATTATTTTTCTCGTTTTAGATGATGAAATGAGATATGGAGAGATCAGATAACTTGCACAGTGTCATGCAGCTGGGAAGTGGAGGGCCTGATTTTATATCTATGCTCTTAACGTCCATGCTATAAGGAAGAAGGCAGACCCCCGACTGAGGCTTCAGTAGACTCAGACTAGGAGTCATATATGTAGGCACAGATGGAGGAAAAGCCAGTTTGCAGAACTTGGTTTATGAGTTTGGGAAGCATAATGTCCCTCCTCGTTGCAACAATCTTGAGAGAAAGTTGCTACGTTTTTTTTTTTTTAATACCAGTGTGTGAATTTGAACTGCCCATTCTCTCTGTCAGCAGTTTCATTTTGTGTCATGATTGAAGAGTTATTTGCCTTTTAGTTGTGCATTAAAACTGCTCTTAATTAAGATCTCATTGAAAGGTAGTCGAGAGAGAGGGACAGAGAGAGAGAGACAGAGAGAGACAGAGAGAGAGACAGAGAGAGACAGACAGAGACAGAGACAGAGAGGGAAATGGCTTGATGGAAAATGTGCTGTTTTGATGACAAGATGTATAATCATAACTGATAGATTTAAGGCAGAATTTTCTTACTTTTTTTAAAGATTTTATTTATTTATTTTTAGAGAAAGGGGTAGGGAATGAGAGAGGGAGAGAAACATTGATGTGTAGTTGCCTCTCACGTGCCCCCAGCTGGGGACTTGGCCTGCAACCCAGGCATGTGGCCTGACTGGGAATCGAACTGGCGACCCTTTGGTTTTGTGCTCAATCCACTGAGCTACACCAGTCAGGGCTAAGGCAGAATTTTCTGTTCTTATTAATGCCAGGGACAGACTGAAAAACATAACTGAAGAAGGGAAAGCAGTGAGTTTGATGGCTCTGTACGGCCTTGATGTATTTCATAGTACATCGGTTTTGCATAAGACCTTGCTTCCTCTTTCCAGCCATGGTAAATTTTGTTTTGAGTTGTGTATGCACTCAGAGCTTTGCTGAGGTGTACAGTAAAACTGAAGGCACAGTAGAATTACAGATTCTGTAACAACCTGAGGCACCCGATCAATAGCACAGAGGTAGAGATGCCATTTGAACAGCTGGTGAATGAAGAAGGGAGAGATGTTTTGTATGTGCGGACACAGACTTAGCATACTTTACAAAATGCTTTTTGGGACATTCTGGATCAGTTGAACTTCAAGAAGATGGTAGTAATGATAATAATACTGAGTATTTATAGAGTAATTAATTAATCACTGCTTGCTGGGCCCTGTTCAGAGTATTATCTCACTTCATTATCATAACTGCTTTAAAACGTGCAGTTACTTTGTTTATGCCCAATTTACAGATGAGAAGACTAAGGCACAAATAGGTTAAGTAACTTCCTCAGGGCCACACATCTAAGTGGCAGGTTTAACCATAAACCTACTTAGTCTAGGTCTGTAGTTTGAGCCATTAAGTCTCTGTGCTGTGAGTGAGTGTTGTTCACAAGGTGTCTGTGAACAACACTCACTCAAGAAGGATAGTGGGTTTGCTCCGTGCCATCTTGAAACATCAGGTCATTCACTTACTGAGTCCCTGCTAAACGTAAAGCATAGCACTCACCACTTAGGGATAAACAAAGAGTAAGATCCATCCCTTCCTGTGAGTCACTGATACTTTAGTTAGGCATATAAAATATAAGTGTATGACAAAATAATCAATGTATGGTGAGTGACAAGTAAAATCCAAAAAACCTCAGAAGGGTCAGAAGGGGAAGCCGTCTGGGCTAGAGTGGCTAGGGAGGGCTTTGTGGAAGTGCAGGTTTGAGCTCTGCTTTGCAGACGAGGTGTAATCTGAAAAAGGGGAGGCATTGGGTTGACCAAATGGGAAAATGTGATGAGCACAGTGCACAGCGCTTGCGTGCTTGGTGTTTTCTAAAGAATGGATTGCCTGGAAAATGAGTGTGGCAATGTAGCAAGAGGTCTGTTTGGAAGGAAGGATGGGAGTAGATTATTTAGGACCCTAGATGTCAGAATGAGGCTTGTGGATGTCACTTTGAGGTTTGGATTCTTTCTTCTTCCCTTTTCCTGTAGCCAAAGGCATACATTGTTAGTCTGAGAATTCAAACTGTGGGCTCGAAAAGTGAGGCTGAGAATATGGCCTCATCAGCTTTAGAGACAATCATGCCTTGCACATAGGCTGCCATTTAGCAAGGGCTTGGTCTCTGCCAACTCATTTATTTTGTCTTTATAGGACAAACTACAAGGTAGGTATTAATTTTTATTGTCATCATCTGCATTTTACAAACAAGGAAACTGAGACTCCACTTGGTTAGTAATTGGTATAAACTCTCAGAGCCAGGACTTGAACCGTGGCAGCTTGGCTCTCAAGCCCAGTGCCTCGGCCACTGCAGCAGAGCCTCTGTGTAGGAGAACCCGAGTGTGGAATGAATGCACCTCTGTGTTTGATGGAGTAGCCCCAGTGAGACATCTTGGAACCAGGTTAAACCCCTTTTGGCCTCAGAAGAGATGTGTGTAAGTCTCCAGAACCAAGAGAACCTCAAGTAATGGGCCTTCTTTGTTTGTATTCTTACTTCACTGACGTGGCCCTGAAGCTCTGTTGTGGCGTTCTTGGCGGCAGAAGGGGTGAAGGCTGTAAGAGGCCTCCTTAAATATGCGTCCAGGGAGGGAAGAGTGCAGCCCTAAAACGAACCCAAGTTAGAGTAGTAGGAGGCTGCTTTTCCGGCCCCATGGGTTTGTCTGGCCTTGGGTGAAAGCGCTTTCTTCTCTGCGTGAGGCTGAGGGTGAAGGAGACAGGGCACAGCAATCCACATCCTAGGGTCAGTGGGTGTTTAGACAGAACTCACACTTTTCCTTCCCTCCCGTGTTTCTTGGTGATTGTCCAGCATTACAGAGAGGGAGGGCCACACCCTTGGTGAACGGGAGACGTGTAAGGACTATAGTGCCTCCTGATTACAAATTATATTAGGTTTTTGTCAATTTACCGTATACCCCGTAATATCTCTAAGAAAAATGGGAAGTTCAAACAATAAATGCTAGCTCTAATGGGCTTAAGGCTCACTACGTTTTCACTTTAAAAACTGTCCTGCTGAACATCTTTAAAAAATATTAACTGCTGCCTCTGAGGCTTGCCAGGATTAGGTAGGGCTATGATCCCAGGAGCCTTAATAATGAGAAAAAGAGGCACACAGAATGCAGGGGAGTTGGTTTGGTTGGAAGGACGGCCTTGTCTGTGCTCCACTGGCCTCTTGGGCCAGGTCGAAGGGGTGCTGCTGAGGCGAATGCTGCAGACATGCTGTTGGCCTCCATGCCAGCGGGGTGTGGATGGATGGCTGTTGCCCTCGTTCCGCTGTTTGTGTTTGGTGCCTAGGTGCAACCTTTTGGAGGTTTGCCCACAGCCTGCACACACATGTCTACTGAGCAAGCACATTTCTTTTCCTGTATCCTGGATGTACCTGGAATTCCAGGTGGAGTCCACAGGAAAACAGAGATGTTCTTAGCTGGAGCTCTTTTCCTGCTAAGAAAGCCCTGAACATTTTGTGTCCATGGGACAGCAAGCAGAGATACCAGCCGGCAAATACTTGGTTTAGAATGGGACAAGCCAACAGTCTTGGGGGGAGACTAAACTAATAATCCAGGCCTATGTCACTTTGTGGTGCTTCATAGATGTTACATTTTCTACATATTGAAGGCAAGACCCCCCCTCCCCCACCACCAGCAAAAAGATTAAAACTCACTTTATTGTGGTGGTCTGGAACTGAACCTGCAATATCTCCAAGGTATGCCTGTTATATTATTTTATATTTATAGTTTTCCAAACAGTCTTATACCTAGTATTTCACTTTATTCTCACAGTAGTCCCTGGGGTAGGCAGGTGTTGTTTTTTTCATTTCTGGAAAGAGAGTAATGGGACTTAGAGAGAAAGCAACGTAGAACGATGGCTCAACCCTTAGTCAAAGCACAGCTCAACAGCCTTCTGCGGACAAACTGCACTGACAAGACTGATGGTCTTTCTGCTGCAGTGTACCCCTGCACACCTCTTCAAACAGTGCCAGGGCCTGCCTGGCACTCCACTGGGCACCTGACACGTATCGGTTCATGGAACGCTTACCTGGTGAAGTCGGCATTTGTCGTTACCCTGGTTTTTGTAGTTATTACCACTGCCACCGCTCCTACTACTTTTATTGCACTCATTTTACCAGTGAGGAAACTAAGGCTTGGAGAAGAAAGATGTAAAATATAATGAGAGAAATCAATTTTGAAAAAGTCAAAGTGGTCAGTTATGTGCCGTCATAAAACTAGCAACTGGCAGAGTGGAAGCAGCTCGAGAGCTCGTGCTTTTTCTGTTACGCTACCCAAAGGAACTGGCGTTCTTTCTCTTGGACTTGAGATTAATGGACTGAGGACCACAGAGGGGGTTCTGCCATAGTTTTCTCTCCTCTGCCAACCAAGTGATCAGAGGCTGCAACTCAAAATGGCAGGAAGGTGGGGAGAGTGTCGGTGGGGCCTGCTGCCAGGGGATGGAAAAGGTAGAGAGGGGTTGGGCTGAAGGTTCAAAGCAAATTCGACAAGGCCTTCTCCTGCCAGCCCCTAAATCTCTGGACACAGCTAGTTGATTTGGTCTGTGATTATTATTGTTTTTGGGTAGTTATTATAACCACTTTTGTGTTTAATTCTACTTTTAGATACACAGGGGATAGATGTGCCAGTTGTGATGCCAGCTAGCACCACAGTACCCGCTTTCTATTTTAAAGAGCAAAGAACTGCATTAAAAAACCCAGAGTAGCTAGAGCGGCCTGCATCTGACGTTGTGTTCCCGTTGGGGATACCATGGCCACCCAAGCATGGTGAATGCCCTCCCCACTTTGTTTTTGCACAGAAATGGTAAACACACACACACACACACACACACACACACACACACTGGGGGCAGTTAGCAGTAGTCAAGAAGATGAGTTTGTTTTTCAAAGATTCCCTTACCCTGGATGGACCTGAATGGGTGTGTGTGTGTGGTGGTGGTGGGGGCATGGAATATAATATTATATCTAATTAAAGATCTTTTCAGTTTCATTTGCAAGGACAGTTTACTAATAGATAGTTGGGTAACCAGATGTGCATGTAAGTGTAAGAAAGATATTTACCAAGAACATGCATAAGATTATTCATAGATTTGATCTCAGACAGATCAACAGAACCCAAGTCTTTCTCCTCTTTGTGTCCTTATCCTAGACTGTGTAATTGCCTCTGTGCTTTCTAGATTCCTGATTTATTTTAGGACACCAGTATTGGTCTATTTTATAAATATTGATCAATATTTTCATCAGGACAGAGCTGTGTGTGCCCACACAGCTGCTTAATTGCTCAAACCTTATACTTTCCCATATTGTATATGTAGGGGATTAGGCTTTTTAAAAGCTGGTTTGCTTTGATAACTAATTCCTCATACTCTGGGGCCACTGTGAATCATTGACAGAGCCCTGAGCTCCAGGCACTGATGTTTAGAGGTATAGCAGGAGCAGGGAGTGTCCTGGAGAGTGCTGCACTGTGAGGCCTTCCCCCGGGACCAGCCCTGCCCAGGGCATCAGGGCATTGAGGGGCTCTCCCCTCTTTGAAGATTGGCCCAGCCTGCTTTGCATGTGCGTGAGCCACTGACTTTCCTTTTATTTAAAACATCTCTGCCAGAGCAGCACAGAAAAGATTTATCCTGAAGTCCAATATAGTTACAATTTTGTCCTCTGAGAGGGGACTGTAAATCAGGTGGACTTCTAGAGGGCTAAAAAATGCACTTGCTCTTGGAATGTATTTCCAAGGAGGAGGCAGCAGGTGCTTTGAGGACGGAGGCCCAGCTATTCCCCTGCCCTGTCCTGCCAACTCTTAGAAATCTTTAAAAAAAGTTTAGAGTGGAATGTGGAAAATCTTATTGCTTTCAAAGGAAAATGTTGATTTTTTTTTCTCTTAAAGTTATTCTCTCTGTGGGCAATGAAGGGGACCATATGGTAGAAAGTGTTAGTTATGGCAAAAGGAAACAGTTCCAATAGAACCGTGTTAGGTTCTTTTTGTGGCTTCCCTGTGTCCTCACAGTCCTAGCCTACACATAGGCTACAGCCATCAGGAGTAACACCTCCCCTTCCCATTACCCTTCGTCCCTTCTAAAGGATGCTGAGGTAGCACAGGCCTCAGGAGAGCAGAGCATCAGCTCCTGGCAGCGGCCCCTGCTCTGCTGTTTCCATTAGTGATGCCGCCAGCTGCTGCAGCACTTTCCTGCACCAGGCTTTTCCAGCGGGATGCATCTGCTCAGGCCAGCTCTGTTGTTTCACTGTCGTGTGGTGAAGCGAATGCCATCTAGTTCCTGTCCTCCCCTTTCTTTTGAGTTAGAAGGAAGAACCATTTATCATTCTACCAATTCTTTTCAACTTTTAAATAACTGCTGTGCTTAGAGGAGAACTTGTAGTCTGGTCAGCAAACTTTGAGTGCCTCCCATGTCTCAAGTGCTTTGTTAGCTGCTGAGGCACAGGAAGGGGAGGCTTTGGAGTGAGTGCAAACAACGAGTTTTTTCCACCTTCAATATCATGGTTGTTTCCTAATGTGTTAATTGACTTATTCAACAGGCATCTATTGAGAACTTGAGATACTATTCCAGGTGTTAGATATAGAACAATGATCTAAACAGGCAAAAACCCTTGTCCTCATGGAGCTTACATACCTAGTGGGGAGAGACAGAACAGAAACAAACAAACAAAATTACGTAAATTTTAGCCAGTTCAATGGAAAAAAAGCAAAGGGGTTAGGGATTGTTAGTGGAGAATATACATTATAAGGTAAAGTGATTAGGGAAGTACTCACTAGAAAGATACTTATAGCAAATATGAGCAAAGATTTGGAGGAGATAAGGTGAGTAGATATTTGGAAGAATGAGCATTTCAGGCAGAAGGGAAAGTAAGTACAAAGGTCCTGAGGTGACAGTTTGCCCGAAGTGCTCAAGCAATAGAGTCAGCATGTCAGGCGACTTGCCAGAGTGGAGAGTTAGAGTTAATTGGGGGGAGGGAGATGGGACATGAGTGGGGCTGCATAAAGCCTTGTAGGCCATTGTAAGGTTTTTCACTCTGAGTGAGATGGAGCCACTAGAGAGTTTGAGCAGTGGAATGATATGATCTGAAGGGTGTTTTAACAGGACCACTCCGGCTGCTGTGTTGAGTGAGAATAGACCGTTGGGTAAGACCATTGGGGATACTTGTTGCTGGCTATTACACTCATTGAGGCAAGAGATGATGGTGGCTATGAGCTGATTTTAGAAGGAAGGACCCGTGGGAGGGAAATTAAGAATGATTTTTTGATATTCTTTCAATTTATTCCTTTTGGGGAGGAGAGACGATAAAGACATATCAGTGGAACATTATGTCATAACCTAACAGTAGAGGTGATTACTTCTACATAACAGTAAAAGCTGCATCTTAAAACACAGAACAACCCCCAAAATATCTAAAGAAACTCTCTTTGTACTGTGAATGACCGTTCTTGAAAAATCACTGTCGTAAAAGCCTGGGTCCCTGTTCTCAACTTACTCCCCTGATTTTGATCTCATCCTTTTCGTTCCCCAAGTGGTGTGTTTTTCGGGATAATAGTTTTTTTTTTTTTTTTATTTTATTTTAATTGTTGATCTTGTACAGTTTTCTGTCTTTTATTCTCACCCGAACCCGCCACCCCAGCCCTCCCCACCTCCCTCCCATTTCCACCCCCCCATAGTTTTTTTCCATGTGTCCTTTATACTTGTTCCTGTAAATCCTTCCCTTTTCCCCTGAAATTCCCTCCCCTCTCCCCTCTGGTGACTTTCAGCCTGTTCCCAATTTCCATGTCTTTGGTTATATTATGCTTGTTTGTTTGTTTTGTTGATTAGCTTCCTGTTAAAGGTGAGATCATATTATGGTATTTGTCTTTCACTGCCTGGCTTACTTCGCTTAGCATGACAGACTGGTACAACCACTATGGAAAACAGTATGGAATTTTCTAAAAAAACTAAAAATGGATATACCTTTGACCCAGCAATTCCACTGCTAGGACTATATCCTAAGAACCCTGAAACACCAATCCAAAAGAACCTATGCACCCCTATGTTCATAGCAGCACAATTTACAATAGCCAAGTGTTGGAAGCAACCTAGATGCCCATTGTTGCATCCGCCGACGCGAGAAACAGATGTTCGGGAACTTTCAGGATTCAGAGATGTTACTTTTATTGGCCAAAAGTTTTAACCTGCGCAGGGGCGGACTCCCAGAGTGTCCGGAGACACAATGCTCAGAAGAGCTACAGACAAGAGCCGCGCCTAACGCTTACAGATAAGCCTTTTTATAGACGCAAGCAAGCAAGCATTTCACAGAAGCAGATGTGGCTGTTAGCTATTGGCTATCTTTTAGCACGTGGGATCTATGCGTTGCAGGGTTTGGGGAATGGGAAATTTAAACCCAAACATCTCCTTAAATGGTAATCCGCCTCAAGTTCTTTGTTCTCTGTCCTTGGAGAGCCAAATCTCACAGGGACAGTCCTTTAGCTATTTTCCTGGTTCCAACACCCATCAGTAAATGAATGGATCAAAAAACTGTGGTACATTTACGCAATGGAATTCTATGCAGCAGAAAGAAAGAAGGAGCTCATACCCTATGCAACAGCATGGATGGAACTCGGGATAATAGGTTTTGAGGGTTTTACTACCTTTTGCAAAAGTGCTCCTTGTGGCCAAGCTAGTATTTCAGAGAAATTCGGTTGCATCTGGGTTTTTGTACTAAATGAACATGTTCTGCGTAAACTCATTTTTTATTAACTATACGACAAATTAAGTGTGAGCAAGGAGCTTGATACTTAGAGCAACTTTTTTCTGCAAAGAAAAGAATCCCTTTAAAATGTTTTATAATTTGGATATTCATATTGGTTTTGCCTGAGGGTGAGGTTTACCCACCTTGCTTTTGGAATTTAAAGTTATGAATAGACAGACATTAGATCAGTGCTCTCTGAACTTTAATGTGCATAGAATCACCTGGATCTTGTTAACATGCAGATCCTGTTTCACTGGGTCTTGAATTTTTATCATAGGATGTTGATGCTACAAGTCTGAGAGTCATTTTTGATAGTGTGATCAGTCTTCTTTTTAATACACAAAATGTAACACAGAACAGGCACACACCTTCTAGAAAATTCTTACTGTCATAAACAGGGGCTTGGCTTTAGCATGTCTTTGGAACAGCTACCTTGAAAACCTTTCAGTAACCTCTTTTAGGTCAGAGGGATCCATGTGTTGATAAGGAAATTGGTTTGAAGAAGCAAGTTCCACAGATGCTTTTAGCGCCCCAGCTGTGGTGTCGTGCACCTGCAGAAACCAAGTATGTCTGTATTATTTATCAGCTGGGGCTACTACACCTTGGCATAATCATCACAGTTGTTAAGGAAGGAATTCCCCTCCCCACCAGTTCTTTTCTTTTATGTACCTCTTTTGCCTTTTCCCATTTCTTGCATTGTGACATAGTAGGCCAACCTAGGAGATACGTGTTGATTCAGTGAGCATGGGGACATTGATACAGGCAACCGTGGCTGAGGAGACTAGGTAATGGGGATGGTACCAGCTGACTGGGTGAAAGGGAGGGTTGAGGTAGGTTTACTAGGGTGTTAGGAAAAGGTAATGTTAAGTGAGGCACAACTCATGTTGGCTGGAGCTGTTCTGGTGGGCATCCTCACTGATTCGCACTTCATTCCTGTAGTCAGGCCATAAGAATTACTATTTATTCAGAAAGGAAAAATATTCCTTAAGTTGTTAATATTTATTAAGTACCCAACTCCGTATTTATTAAAAATTGGAATAAGACACAGAAAAGTTAACCTCTGGGTCTGAAAAGTTGTCTTTTAAAATAACATTCATTTATTTATTTTGCCCCTGAGTAGTTTAGAAGGTTTTCTGATTTGCTTTCTCAGACCTCATCGCTGTCATGGAAGTGGGGAAGGGGATACAAGTTACCTAAGTTAATCCCCTGGAGGTGGCTGGTCTGTTTTTGAAATCGTACCAGAAAAGTCCAGAGGAATGAAACAACATTTTTACTTCTTGTCCCCTGCTAGCTTTTTTTCTGGACCTCCTAAAAATGTGTTTATGTTGCTGGCCATGCATGTGGAGTGGTCTGGAATTCTTTGTGGCATTAGATAGTGAGAAAAAAAAAAAAACAGAAGGATTTTTCACTGACTGAGGTTATGGGAGTGGGAAATCTTAGATTATGCAGGACTCTGATTGAAAGATGGGAATGTTGGGATGAGATTCATTTTAATATTTAGTTTTAAAAACTACTATACATTAAAAAATTTTTTTAAAGATTTTATTTATTTATTTTTAGAAAGAGGGGAAGGGAAGGAGAAAGAGAAGGAGAGAAACATCAATGTGCGGTTGCCTCTCATGCACCCCCTACTGGGGACCTGGCCTGCAACCCAGGCATGTGCCCTTACTAGGAATTGAGCTGATGACTCTGGTTTGCAGGCCAGCACTCAATCCACTGAGCCACATCAGCTAGGGCCTAAAAAAAATTTTTAACCATCCTGAGGACCTGACCTTGCAGCCCCCACCTTCGTCACCCCAGGACAGTCTGCAAGGATGGCTTCTCGGTCACTGGCCAGGGCTCGGCCTGGCCCTCTCGGGTGCCGGGGAGTCTGTGCTCTCTGTTTGCCACGTTTAATTAGCTCTGGGTATAGGCTATCAAAGGCTGTCTGGCAGTGTTTCATTAATGGTATTCGATATATTCAAAAGCACTAATTAATTGTTTTAGATTATTTGCAAAGCCCATGCTGGAAAACCTAATGCCTGTAGGAGAAAGTTGGCAGAGATTAGCCTGGACATTACCGGCTCAATTGCCTTTTGGAGTTGGGCCAGGGGGGAGTTGTTTTTCTTTTTTGTAGAAGTGCTCATGGCTGTATTGTTCCCTAAATTTCCAGTTTACTGCTCCAGGCTGTTGGCTGATGGAGCTTATTATATATGATCTTGCAGAGCCAGGGCACCCAAAGAGCATCTTCTAGAGGTTTTGTTTTTTGTTTTGTGAAACATTCATTAACTAAATAAATACTTCACAAGGGCCTCTTCTTAGGGAGAGGAAAGGGAGCTCTAGTTTGTTATGAAACAATTCAGGTTTTAAGTGTTAAATGTTCAAAAGCACCAGTTAAAGTGGATTTTTTTTTCTTCTTGAAATAAAACAAGTCAGATTCTTCATTTCCTCCTTTTAGCTGGCTCAGGGCAGCAAATTGCTACCCCATCTGGAAAATGGTGTTCAAAAACCTCAGTCTGAAGTCAAGTGCATGCCAGTATAAGTTCAGGGTATACCGTATGTATGAAGGGGAAATAGGTTTGCCATTACTTTGCTACATTCTTATTATCTTATAATAATACCTAGAATTAGCTCAGCCTGATGAATTGCAGTAAAATAATCGAAGTCACTACCCCTTAAAGATGGAAGCGATTTGAAGCTTGAGCCAAATGCCAGTTCTGGTGACTCTGATTGCCGTTAAAGATGAAAGTGGAGAACTATTTCAGACTTACCTCAGAGCCAACTGAGTGTTATATAAGGGCGCTGTTTTCTAAATAATATTTAGCTGTTTGAAAACATCCATCCAGAAACCTTCCAAACCTGGGCCTGGCCCTGCCTACTACTGGCGGGCCTCAGCGTCTTTTCCTGTCCTTCTGAGCTGGAGCAGCCGGTGAGTAAGTAGTCACATACAAATACCAGGGCCAGATCGTACCTTATTAACATGATTCAGGAGAAAAGAATTCTAATGAAAAATTTCAGGGGACTGTGTTAAGCTATTTCATGATATTGTCAGATCTTCCTGAACTCAAGGAAGGCCCAGCAACATCTATTATTTCTGTTTATTACTCAACTTGGAATCTGCTGGGAAAAGCTTACATGAAAAACCTCAGTGGAGTATGTGCTGGTTGTGGAATTTATTCCTGAGTGCACAGTGGCCCGGCCCCTGTTTACTCTCTGAGAGGCTGGTTATCCTGAGGCCCGGGCACCCTGCCTTCTCCTAACCAGTGGGTCTGGAGTGGCAACTTCAGACTTTTAATCCTTTCTGTAGATGGTTCTCAGGAACTTCATAGCATGAATGAGTGCAGATCTCAGAGCTGTGAGGGATCATGCAAGGTCTTTTGTAAGTTGGGAATAAGGCCTTGTACCAGTAAATAACTATGAATTTTTTCACTGCTTAATTTTATTCAGTCTTATTAAGCTTTTATTTTAGGAAGTAATTTCCTGCTATAGTGTCAAGACTTACAGGCATATCCCAGCAAAGGTGTGAGTTATGAATAGTGTTCCAACAAATTAGTCAATAACTTCAAAGAGTGTTTTTCTCAAAAAATTTAAAACAAAACAAAATTAAAGGTTTCCCTAAAATCACCACAGTCATTTACATTAAATATATTTGAGAGGGAGAGAGATAGGTTAGGACTGCCATTGAGCGAATGAAAAGTGCGCAGAATCTGTAGTGTGCCACAGGCTTTTGTCGTCCATGAACATGGTATACACCTGTTTGTTTAGGTTTCTTTCAGCACTGCTTTTGTGGTTTTCAGTAATTGTTTGAAGACTACAGTGTGTCCAAAAGTAAACCTTATTCATCATACTGGTCTGTTTTACTAGAATTAGGTTTGAGAGCATCTATTTTAGAGTTATAATTCTATACTCTTACAATTACATTAATAGTGATGAAAACTAGTACTTCCTCTGGCCATCTGGAGAGTGAGCTCAGTCACAAATAATCAGGGCCACTTGCTCAAGTGAGTTACTGGCCTGGCTGGGTTTGCCCTGAGTTGCAGGAACTCAGCGCTCAGTGTGCAGTGTGTCGTAAGAAGTACAGTCCTTAGCAGAGGCTCGAACTGGTGTTGCTGGGCAGGGCCTGCCCGCAACGCGTCTTCACTTTGTTCCTTTGCACCAAAGGTTAGGTCAGGGGCAGTGTCAGAGTCCAATGACTGAAAGTTGTGTCGATTTTACCCAGTTTTAGGTTTATTCTTGGTGCAGAAGTCAAATCCCACCCTGAAATACAGTGTTGCAGACTCTGTCAATGAGACAGACTCCATCCGTGCTCAGTGTCTTTATTTTCTGTGTGTTCTGCCCAGGGTGGTACAGTGGGAAGTGTGAAGTGGTTCAGTGCAGCTGATGAAGTTAGGAGGAGGTTGTAAAGAAAAAGTTCTTCCTTTTTTTCTTGTGAAGATTTGAATTCCAGCCCCACATTTATGATTTTCAGAGCTTCTGCCTTATCCATAGAATACTGCTAACTATACTTATCCTGTTGATTGTTGAAAGAATGAAATACATGTAAAGCAGCCAGCAGTTTATGGTACATAGTAGGTTTTCAGAAAGTTGATCCTTATTTTGAGAATCCACATATTTATTTTTAATTTATTTTATTTTATTTTTAATATATTTTATTGATTTTATCACCATTTATCCCCCCATACCTTCTTCCACCTGTACCCACTCCCTGTCCCCTCCCCACGATCACCACACTATTGTCCAAGTCTATGAGTTCTTTCTCCTTTTTATTTTTATTTTTTGCTCACCCTCTCCCACCCCCGAATATGCAGGAAAAGAACAAGAGCTAGAACAAACTTACAAAGGGCAGAATGAGTTTGCTGTTTAGCTGTGTGCATTCAGCAGAGGAGAACCAGACCAGGGTATTTCTTTGGGTATTTGCTGTTAGCTGAGCAGGGGCCCAGGTAGCTTTGAAATGAGCAGTTTAACAGCTGAAGGGCCAAATCTAGAGCCAGGATGGAAAAGATCTTGTTCCTCTTGAGGAAGTAAGTAATTTGTCCTTTAGCTGGAAGTTGGAGAATAAACAAGTAAGATAGTATTGTCAGTGAGGATTAGGGCTGGGGGGAGACAGGAAGACCCCACAACAGTGGAGTAAGACTACCTATAGATAACTTTCCTCACCTGTGTGGTACCTCTGGGCTCAGTCCACCTACCCTATTTAAAATTCGAATTCCTCTCAACCTCTGGTACTCTCATTCCTTTTTATCTTGCTCTTTTTTTATCTTCTGAGCACGTACCACCTTAAAACATGTTTATAATTTATTTTTTATGTTTGCTATTTATTTTTTCCCACTAAAATGTAAGTTCCATGAAAGTCAAGTCAGTTTGATTTTGCTCTGGTGCAGCTTTTCCCATATATATGAAAATTCTCAAGTCAACGAGTTTCCATGTCTTTTTTGTTTGTCCTTGACTGTGTCCTGGCCAGGGAGAGGGCGGGGCCAGTTCACTGATAAATCTTCAGTGTCTAGCACATAGTGGGTGCTTAATATTTATTGAATAAATCAGTTATATCCCTGTCTCATTTATAAAGTACAATGAAGAGAAACAACTTTGCTAAAATAAAAATTTGAATGTTAACGTACTCCATTTTAGGGGAAAGAGTGTTGGGATGAAGGCTACCCCATAAAGACTGGGTGAGAGGTCACTGTCTTTTCAGATTCTTAGATAAAAGTGTGCGAGTGACTCGTGGAGGTTCATTTAACAATAGACAGTGGATCTGTCACTAGATTGTTATGAGTTTTTGACAGCAAGAAGCAATTGCTTCTTGGTAAACATTCTACAAAGTTTAGCATAAGACATTTTTAAGTATTTTACGTGTTGGTTAAAGTAGTGGTGGTATATTTTACCGAGGACCTGAAGGTTAACTCTTTAAATCAGTGATTCTCAAAGTGTGCTCATGGATCTGAGATCTATTCAGGAGGTCTGTGAGTTCAGAACTATTTTTATAAGAATTCTAAAGCCCCAGCTGGGTAGCTCAGTTGGTTAGAGCATTGTCCTGATATGCCAAGGGTGCACGTTTGATCTCTGGTCAGGGCACATACAAGAAGCAACTAATGAATGCACAAAGAAGTGGAACAACAAATTGATGTCTTCCTTTCTCTCTCTCTCTTTCGTCCCTTCTCTCTAAAAAAAAAAAAAAATGAAATAAGGAATTCAAAGATGTTGTCTTTTCACTGGGTTAACATTGCAATGATGGTATAGAAGCACTATAGGATAAAACAGCTGGTGTCACACACCGCTTCTATTTAAGAATGTTATTTAAGAACTCTCAAGTATGTGTCTTTTTCATGCTCCGTATGATGCAGTGGGAAGTATGCATGTGGCACTTCTGTATACCAAAGGTCGCTGGTTGTCGTGAAGAAAGGCCCTCGTGCAGTCGTTTGAACCATGTGCTAAACTAGTCCGTTTTTCATGGAACACCGTTGTACCTGACAGAATGACTGTCAGACAAACGATGGTTATGCAGACTTTGGTATTTGGCAGACATTTTTTAAAACGAACAAAGTGAGCTTGTTATTTTGAAGGAAACAATGGACAGTGTTGCCAGTGATAAATTTTATTTTTTCAAGCAAAAATTAGAGTTTTGGAAAACTTGCATCCATCACCATGACTGTAGCAGTTTCTCAATAGTAAATACTTTTCAGATGAGATCCATGGAAATATTAGCAAATGTGATTTTTAAGTATTGTATAAGAAGTAGGCAACATTTGCCATATTTCCATAGCTCGGTGAACCATCATTTTCCAGGTGACCAACACATGATGTTACAAAATCATATGCGGGTAAAAAACCTCACAGCTTGATAGTAGGAGAAAGAGCAATTGATTTTTTTTTTTAATTTATATTTTGATATAACTTTAGACTTACAGAAGAGTTGCATAAATAGTACAGATAGTTTCCATATATCCTTCACTTACGATAACATCTTATATATCCATAGAACAATGATCAAAACTAAGAAATTAATCTTGTTACATTATTATTAACTAAAGTATAGAATTTATTTGGATTCACCAATTTTTCCACTAGTGTTCTTCTCTGTGCTAGGACACACTCTGAATCTCACATGGCATGTAATTGTCCTGTCTCCTTGTCTCCTCCAATCTGTGACAGTTGTCTTGCAGTAGCCTTGATGCTTTTGAAGGGTACTGATAAGGTGTTTTGAAACATGTCCCTCAATTTGGGTTTATGTGATGCTCTCTCATGAGTATACCGAGAATATGCATTATTGGGAAGAATACCGCAGAGGTGATAGGCCCTTCTCCAGGCTATATGGTTACATTGTGTTTATATGTGTCATTACTGGTGATGTTAACCTTTATCACTTTAGTACTAGTTTTTAAAAACATTATGGTGGTGTCTGCCAGAATTCTCTGCTGTAAACTTACTACCTTTCCCTCAGTATTTTGGAGACAGCACTGGATTTAAAATAATAAGATATGAAAAGTTTGTGATTCAGATACCACAATGCAGCTGATCTTTAAGACTATTGAGTTTAGGTATAATATTAAAGAAGAAATAGAGACAAGTATATGAAAAGACTATTAAGGTTTGCCCCCTCCCCTTTTTAACTATATATCTGTGTGAGGCCAGATTTCTTCATATCCTTTAACCAGAACAATATATCACAACAAATTGAATGCAGAAGTAGATCTGAAAACCCAGCTGTCTTCTATTAAGCCATAAATTAAAGAGATTTGCAAAAATGTAAAACAATACCACTATTTTCACTATGAATTATGTTCCATTTCAGAAAATAATTTTCCATAAAGGATACTATTTGCATTAACATGCAATGGGGTTATTATTGTTGGTTTTAAATGAATTAATAAATATTTTAAAGTATTATAATTTTTATTTCTATTGCAATAAATGTTGATAGATACAGCTCATGTGAATAGAATCTCTTTGGAGTCCTCAGTAATTTTAAAGCATAAAGGGATCCTAAGACTAAAAAATTTCAGAATTGCTGCTTTCTGAATAAAAGAAGAGATATCTTGGGATCTGGGGTGGATCTTGTCTTCTGGACCAAATGAAAATTTAGTCTGTTAGGGCTTCACTGGGAGTCTTGGCCCTGAGAGACATCACTCAGCATCTCTATGTCCATGTTCTCACCTGGTGGAGGAGGGAGATTGTCCTGAGCAACTTCAAGCTTCTTTCCTCTCCCAGATTCTGTGATTCCAAATCACTGTTGCTTTCAAAGATGCCACTATGGCAGCATGGGCAGCATGGAGCAATGCAGGTAGTTTCCAGAGAGTGGTGTTTGCCGGGCTAGTAGTGGAGAAGACGTGTCTAGAGTGTCTAGAGGCTGTGACTTGGTAATACTTGTGAGGCAGGGATGTCCGGGCCTTGTTCTGACTTTTTGAGCCTGTAAAATTATCTCTTTCACTGTCCCCTCCAAAAAAACTGTAGTTTCAATCATGATTGAATTTTACTATAATGAGCAAGGGAAAGATTTTAAATTCTTATTGAATATTTTTTCAGTTTATATACATTACATATTAAATGTGCATGATTTCTAGAATTTTCTGCTCTAAGGTTCTCTCTGTGTGTATATATACATTTCTTTTGTGTGACTAATATAAATATTTACATAAGTCATTTTTATTTGCAATGGATTCTTGATATCCCACTGATGTCTATGTTGAAGTAGGCTCAGGTTGTAATATCCATTACATAATTATACTCTTCATGAAGTTAATTAGTTATTTTTGTACTGGTTTTTAAAAACATTGAAGACTTTGGACAATATTAATATTTACAAATGTAGACTTCAAAAGTGCCAGCTGGAAGATATTAAGAATCCCAAAATTTGGAACTGACATTTTCCTTTTTTAGTTTAAATGGAAGGAGAATTGGTGGCTTTAATGCGGAAGCAACAGGGAAGAGGCGGCCAGTAGTATGTTGTCGTATTAAGAATCAGTCTAATTCAGTTTTTAAACAGGATCCTGCATTTCTGTAAAGTGGATTTTGTAATGGAAACTGCCACAGTTGAGGGCCAGCTCTGTCATAGTCACCAATTTGGGCATCTCTAATATTTAGCAGAAATATAAATATCTAATGCAGTGTGTTTGTTATACTGTCATAGGAAAATTTTGTAATTGATTTTGAGTCAGATTCTTCCAGTATTGAAGCTACTGCTTGGAAATATGATTTGGGACCTGAATTAACTTTCTGAACACTTCTACAGTTTAGGAAATTAAATTTAGCATGTCCTGTATCTAGAGAAAAAGTTTATGACTATCTTACATCAAAAAGTTTCATTCATCAAATTTCAAAGGTCCCTTTAAGAAGTTAGCTATTTTTTAGGATATTTATGTAGCCCAATCTAAGAGGAAAATGTGCTCCAACTCCCAGTAAGGCAACTTCACAGAGCCTAGTGTTTCGGAGCACAGACTTGAGAACCTGCTGCCTGGGTGCAAATCTTAGGTCTGCCTGCCACTGAGTAACTGGGTAACCTGTGTTTGCTTCAGTGTCCTCCTATATAAGATGGAGCTAATAACAGTACCCGGCTCACTAGGTTGTCTTGAAGATTTAATGAGATAGCTGGCTTCGGGTGCTCAGAACCTGCCTGGCACTTACTGAGCACTGCTGAGCTGCAGCTCTTAGTATTTCTGTGCTATTGAAATTATTGCTTAGTTAACATGGTATATTTCAGGCTGTTTTTATTTCTTCATGATATATGAATTTTTATCTCATTAGCAACATTATCCTCGAGTAGTGTTTTAGGATGGGTTACATTTGGGAAGATTTTGTATTCATTAGGCATACTAGTGTTCTAGATTTGTGTTGTGTTGGTATTTTAAGGATCCTAGGGATAATCTGGTCCAACTCAGCTTGATACATAATTTACCTTTCTAATATCCTGTTGACTAGGCCCCCAGCCTTGCTCGAGTTTAAAATATCTCTGACTCTTAGAAAACCATTCCTTGTGTTTTGCAGTCCACCTGGCTGTAACCTTCACTCTCAGCACCTAGTTATGCCCTGTAGAGAAATATGGAATTTGGCTAACAAATAACCCATCTGAATGTGACAGTCAAGTATAGGGTTGGCCAAAATGTTTGCTTGTCCTTGTACAGACAGTGGTTCTAGGAGCACTTAGTTGTCTTTAACTTCATTTGAAACAATTTTGTTAGATTGTATTATGACAGCTGTCATATCAGCATGCATTTCAAAAAAACTTAATCAAAATCGGTGAATTTTTTGTGTAGTCATTTTAATATTGAAGATGGAAGAAAATAAACAACATTTTTGGCAAATTATGTTTTATTATTTCAAGAAAGGTAAAAATGCAATTGAAATGCAAAAATGTGTGCAGTGTACGTAGAAAGTGCTATGACTGACTGATTGAACATGTCAAAAGTGGCTTGGGAAGTTTTGTGCTGGACATTTCTCCCTGGATGATGCTCCACAGTTGGGTGCACCATTTGAAGTCAATAATGATCAAATTGGGACATTAATTTAGAACAATCAACATTATACTACAGAAGAGATAGCTGATATACTCAAAATATCCAAGTCAATAAAGTTATTGGTGAAAATGAAAAATGTGTCTTTTGAGGAAAAAACTAAATAAACTTTTTGGCCAACCCAATGAAATAGATTCTGGACAATTAAGGGTTGTCTAAAAGTGACCAGATGTTGTATGCCAAAGTTGAGGGAGCTCAAAGGACTTTGCTTCCTGTTGGTAAAAGAAGTAAGGCTCATATTTCTAGAAAGAGTTGTCCTGAGCTAGTTGAGAACACATGTGACATAGAGGTTTGTCCCGCTGAGCCTGCAGTGGGGCTGTGAGCCAGAGAGGGGAAGGCAGTGCCTGGGTCTCCGGGGCCCATTCTTACAAACAGGCCCATGCATTGCTGTGCACGCCGTGTCCTGGAGGTGGAGCTCCTTTGTGCTTCAAGACTGTGACCGCCTATATTTTTTTATTGTCTGTTTTTCCTTCTTCGTGGGATGGAAGCTTCATGAAAGCAGAGGAGAAACTGCTCATGTTGTTCACTGCTGTGTCTATGGCAGCTACAGGAACTTGGGATATAGTAGATGTTCAATATTTAAATGACAGAATTGAAGATTGCACACAAATGTGACTGTTTTCAATTTAGTGCAGGGAAATGAATGCCACTTTCAATTTATTGCTCATGGCCCATTCTTTGGGCCTGAGCTGAAAGCGAAACCCATAAAAGAATAGAAATGAGACCTCAGAAAAAGTATCTGTTATTATTTGCAATTTTCAAACACATCAGAAAAAATGTCTTTTCTGTTTTGATATGTTACTATTTTCCAGAAAGGAAGGAGAAGTTTCTAATTACATCAAAGGCAAAGGCATACCATGCTATTAAAATTGGGATTTTAAGTCAGCTCGCTAGGGCAGCCGGGGTGGAAAGGACTCGTGGCATGGAGGGAGCTGGAAGACCAGGTGAGGTGGCAGCTGGCAGAGCGGGTGGCCCCACATTCACTTGCAGATAAACTGGGAGGAACAACTGGGGAGCGAGACAGACCACACAACCCAGGGTTCCAGTGTGGGGAAATAAAGCCTCAAAACCTCTGACTGAAAACACCTCTGGGGGTTGAGGTGGCAGCGGGAGAAACTCCAGCCTTACAGGAGAGTTTTTTGGAGAGACCCACCCACCCATGGAATCAGACCAGAAGGGCCCAATTTGCTTGTGGGTAGCTGGGGAAGTGACTGAAAACTGGCAGAGAGCGAAGCAAGCAGCATTATTCCCTCTCAGACCCCTCCCCCACATACAGAGCCACAGTGCAGCCAAGTGGGTGGCCCCACCCTGGGAAATACCCAAGGCTCCACCCCTTACTATGTAACAGATACACTGAGACAAAAGAATATTGCCCAAATGAAAGAACAGATCAAAACTCCAGAAAAAATGCAACTAAGTGATGAAGAGATAGCCAGCCTATCAGGATACTCATAGGAATGGTTGAGTATGATTGCAAAATAGAGGAAAGAATGAAGGCTATGAAAAGTGAAATAGTAAAATGTACAGGGAACCAACAGTGACGGGAAGGAAACTGGGACTCAAATCAATGATTTAGAGAAGGAAGAAATAAACATTCAACCAGAACAGAATGAAGAAACAAGAATTCAAAAAAAGGAAGAGAGGCTTAGGAACATACAGGACAACTTTAAACATTCCAACATTTGAATCATAGGGGTGCCAGGAGAAGAGGAAGAGCAAGAAATTGAAAACATATTTTGAAAAAATAATGAAGGAGAACTTCCTCTATCTGGCAAAGGAAATAGACTTCCAGGAAGTGCAGGAAGCTCAGAGAGTCCCAAAGAAGTTGGACCCAAGGAAAGACACACCAAGGCACGTCATGATTACATTACCCGAGATTAAAATGAAGGCGAGAATCTTAAAAGCAGCAAGAGAAAAGGAGAGTTACCTACAAAGGAGGGCCCATAAGACTATCAGCTGATTTCTCAAAAGCAACCTTGCAGGCAAGAAGGGGTTGGAAAGAAGTATTCCAAGTCATGAAAGGCAAGGACCTACATCCAAGATTACCTCTCCAGCAAAGGTATCATTTAGAATGGAAGAGCAAATAAAATGCTTCCCAGATAAGGCAAAGTTAAACGAATTCGTCATCACCAAGGCCTTATTATATGGAATGGTAAAGGGATTTATCTACGAGAGAGAAGAAAATCAAAAATACAAACAGTGAAATGACAACAAACTCAAAACTATCACAACTGAACCTAAGAAAACAAAAATGAACTAAGAAAACAGCTAGAAGAGGAACAGAATCACAGAAATGGAGATCACATGGAGGATTTTCAGTGGGGAGGGGGAGGAAAGAGAATGGGTAAAAAGGTACAGAGAATAAGAAGCATAAATGGTAGGCACAAAATAGACGGGGGGGGGGGTTAAGAATATTATAGGAAATGGAGAAGCCAAAGAACTTATATGTGTGACCCATGGACGTATAAGTAGGGAAATGATGGGGGAGGGTACAGGGAGAATGGGGATAAAGGAGAGAAAAAAAATGGGACAACTCTAATAGCATAATCAATAAAATGTATTTTAAAAATAAATTAATAAATCAGCTGGCCAGATAGCAGAGTCAGATTGTAGCCTTGGTGATGTTATATGAGCTTAGCTCTGTTGTGAGTACTAATGAAAAAGCTTGCCAGAAACATGAATTGTAAGAAGCCATCAAAATACTACAATGTAGGGGGAAAATGTAGTGACAATTCCAACATATAACATCCAAATAGTTACATTTTCTGAAGGCTTTGAAAATTTTTCTTAGGTAATTTGCACAGACTATCTTAAGTGTTAGGAAATAGATGAAAAATTAAAATGACATTAGCTGAAAACTTTGAACAGCTAATTAAGGAAATCCGAACCTCTTTTTTTCTTTAGTGTTTGTATCATTCTTTAACATTCTAGTAGCCGAGTTTTTCGTAGAATGAGGACATATATTTATGTCAGCACTCATTCTGCATATTCCATGGGATATCTCGATTCAGCATTTTCTCTAGGAAGGAAAACTCTTTGGTTTTGGGACCAGAAGACCTTCTTCTAGCCTAGGTCCCACTAGCTCCGGCAGGCAGGCTTCTGCTCAGTCACTGACTAGGTCAGTATCTTCCTAAGTCATTAGCTTCCCCACTTTGAGTGAGTTATTTATCATCGTTCTACACCAGCTTTTTCATCTGTGGAAAGGAGACAGTGGTAGTATATCTCAAGGTTGTTTTGAAGAATAAATTATGTATATACAAGTAAAGTGCTTAGAAGAGAGGCCTGGCACATAGTAAACATCATTATTGTGAAATATGTGTGTTTTGAGGTAATACAGTGGAAAATAGATGCATGCACTTTGCATATTTAAAATCTCTATACCAATTCAGAGGAATATTGATTATTTGTCTCTGTGATGACCTTAGTATTTGCAATTTTTTTTCCCATTTAGGGCCCCTTGACTGAGCTGCATTTACACTTCCCTGAGGGAGGGGTGGAGCTTTCTAGGGTGCCCCATTAATTATAAACCTGGAATGTCTTGAGGAAAAGTACTAACTAGTTAGAAAAATGGAATAACTTTGAATTATGTTGTAAGGTATATCTGTACTTGGAATTTTAACTTTGTTGAATTTCTAAGTAAGGGCTAAAAAACTACTCTGTTTCCTTCTTAGATTCACAGTGTTCATAGGCAAGTGGGAAAGAATAGATAAAAATGACGATTTTGAGGGGGGAAGTTTTTTTTTAAATAATTGTCTACATTGATCAAATTCCATCAGTGTTGTCTTAATTATCCCTTTGTCTCTGCAGAGTGAAGCAGATTTTGAACATACTTTTTTTCTTAAAATAAACTGGCCATTATATTTAACAGGTTTTGTGTTTTTTAAAAAAATACAGGTAATTAATTGTGAGGTTATTCTGATGTTCAGCAGGCAAAGGAAACACGTTACTTTGTGTAAACAGAGGTTAATATGGAGTCTTTGAAGTCTAAATTACTGAAGTGTTTGCCTAAGGACAAACTTCTTAACTGTTTAGGTTTCCTCTGGCCTGTAATAAACTGCAGTGGTGGGGCTAATGCAAAAACATCCTATGTGTAAAACATTTGGGTCTTGTTTGCCAAGCATGTTTGATCCACACTGTCAGGTTTACCTTTGAGTGACACTGATGAATTAAGGAACTTTTCATCTCGTTTTCGTCTCCTTGTAGCTGTCTAATTGGCTCATGCTTGATAAAGACAGAAGCATATGTTTCTGGGAAAGGTACGCTTTCATTTTGTTTAAGTTTTAAATGATCACTTGTCTCTGGGACCTGGCTCTGGGACCAAAGAATGTTTATTAGTTCCACATTGTCAACATGAGAATGGATCTGAGAGATGTAAAGTGAGTTTTATGTTCGATTCCATTCCGTAGCTTCCTTGGGCCCCATCCAAGATGACTTGGTTTTGTAAGGGCTAAAGGGACCTGCGCAATAGTCTCTTTTTTATAGCTGTTTGTATCTGAAAGCAGCTACCTTGGGAGAGAAGCTCTGCTTTGCCAAGTAAGACAGCTATTACTCATCTTAGTGAGTGGACAACCATCAGGGAAGTGGGCAGGGACACACGTGTTTCCAGGACACACAGGTTGTGCCTCACACCTGCTTTGCTTGTACTGGCCCAATTCCACATTCACTTTGCTAAGATCCTCCCCTTTGCTCTGAGCTCTGGCCCTGCCCCCTCTCACACTCTGGGGAGTGTGGAAGCTGCCATGGAGGAAGTTGCCATTCCTATGCCCTTTACTTTTCCTGTGTCCCCAGGCTGAGATCTGTCAGGTAGGTCTGGGCACCCCCTGAAGTCACATTTCTATTTAGCAGTTTGCTTGGCAGTTCCTTTGTGGGGCCTGCTCCTGTGGGAAGTACGGGCTGATGTGACTGCAGCTCCCATTGACCCACTGTTCAGAGGAATAGGAACAGAGAGCCCTAGACTGCTGAACCCAAAGAAAGCTGTGGGTGACCTCTGCTATTTAACAGCTGCTCCTAGCACCAGTCACTGTGGCAACTGGGCTCTGTTTATGAAAATGAATGAAGATCTCAAGCCCGGGGCATCCACACCATGGACAGAGCTCCCTCTGGAAACTCACTGCCTGCCAGATTGCCAGGGCCAAACCAAAACAAAGCCTACCAAACAAATGTAGCTGGGGAAGTGTTCTGCCCTTAGGGGAAAGGCACCAGGGCCTAATGCCTGAGTATGCTCCTTTACCAATCAGAACAATACCAGGGCGAGCTTCTCTTAGTTATGTCAGAGACCCTGGCACTTGTATGGGCATTTTTCTGAGTGTACCCTTGTAGTGCACAGGCCTGGGCTCTAGCAGTGGGTTTAAAAGGAAGCAAAGCTAGTGCCGGGGATCCAACTTTTTGAAAATCTTATTTTAGGCCTTGCCTTTATGTAAACTGTAAAGCTATTTTTGGGTCTGCACCTTAAGACTGAACCCTTGTCTAGAACAACTGGCTTTGGAGTTTGGCCTTTTTGAGCTCTTGCTCTGACAGTGATGGTCCTTTGTGTCCAAAGCCCCCTTGGTAGTTGTAACTCCCACAGGAAATGGTGGGCTGTGGACAACTCTGAGCTCACTTTCAAACCCAGAGCTGCATTTGAGGAGACTGCTAGGTTCTTGGTGCTTCTGATAGTCTGAGGTTATGATTCCATGGCTGGACCCTTCTGGCGTGTATCCTTTGGCCTCACTTAGATGTTCACTGGGGTACTGATAGATAAAGCTGCAGTCTACATCAAATGCTCTGAGAATTTTGGAGCTGGAAGGGCCCAGTCATCAAACCGCACTGCTGTGTTTTAGAGATGCGTAAGCCCCGGTGATAGGTCACTTGGCTAGAGGGGCAGATCCAGAGCCAGAGCAGGGGTCTTCTGATGCCACTCCAGGGCGCCCTTCCCCACACCGTGCCCCATCACTGTGAGAGTGTGCTTCGGCCAGGACTAGAGAAGGGAGAGTTGGGGAGGTCGGGAGGTGATTTGCCAACAGAACAGAGATGCCCAGGAATAAAAGAGGGACTCCTTCACACATATGTAAGTCAGCCTTAGCTTTAAAGTTTGAAACACTGTTTCACTCCATTGAGGAGACCTTGAGGTTTCTCATGTGTTCTTCCCGATCTGATCAGATGTCAAAGAGTTGGGGGAGAAGGGCGCAAGGATCTGGTGTGCTGCTGGTTGTGACTGCAGTGAGTCACAGAGTTCCTTTCTAGGAGGGTTCAGGTCTGGCTGTGCCCTGGCAGCCCTTTCTCCCTAACTTCAGCTCTGTGTCCTGGGGTTTGGACAGCTGCTGCCCCTCATGAAGGTGATCCATTCAGAGGGACCCTTCACTGCCAGGAAGGGAGTGGAGCTCAATTCACTTGCTCCTTCTTCAGTACTTAAGCCTGTGCAGTTACTGAGTGGCTGCCACTGTTTGCTCACGATAATTCCTATGAACATTCCTGTTGATAAACTCAACCAAATCAATGGGAGTTTTCTGTTAACTGTGAATTTAAGTTAAAGTGTAACCACAAGTATCCTGTTGATTTCCGTGCATCTCAGTGCTGAACATTTGTACGCTGGCCTACCGTTGTGATGTTTCCATTCTGTCTTGGCTGAGATACCTGGGTGAAATTTGAGTTTGTCATTTGGCAAACTCTTTTTCCTCTGGTTGGTTGGTTAATGAAGCTAAAATATTGATGGGGTTGATTGGTTATATCTGAGAGTTCATCAAGGGTGTGAATATCAGTACAAGGGAATTCCACGCCTCACTCTGAGTAATTGTAATTAGAGGGAGAAATAAACTTTTCCAGGTTTATTCAACAATGGTCATGACATTCAGGTTCTCCTGGAGGAGGGGTGAAGTAGAGGACTGTTCGAGTGTGTCCTGAGCTGGTGCTGTTAGGCTTTGAAAAGCAGACCGCCGGGTGGTCTGAAAAGCCACTGCCCTGGGCTAGGGGAAGCCATTAACCAAAATGGCATCCTGGGCAATCTGATGCCAAACAGGTCACTCCAGTATCTTGTCACAGTCAGCCAGTGAGTCAGTGACAAGTTGGCTGGGAGTCAGGGCCTACACTGGCCGCAACTCCCTCATGTTCTGGATGGGGGTCAGAGAAACTGAATGGGTTTGTTCTTTAAGTGAGCAGTGAATCACAGTGGCCTTAGCTGCAAAACTGGCTCTTTTTGGCTTTTTGATAGCATGCATCATCATCATCATCATCATCATCATCATCATCATCATTATTATTAACAGGTTGGCCAAAAAGGGAACTTGGGAGAGTTGAGGCTTTGTTTCTCTCTGTCCAATAGTCAATGTTTTCTCCTAGTTTCCTGTTGCCATATGGTAAACATTAACCTGTCTACTGTGTGCCAGGGACTGAGTTATCTTAACCAGTAACTTACTCTTAGTGAGTGATCTCGTGCAGCAGGCTTTTCTTCCTTAAGAAGGGGAGCATAATTGGGATCTTTTGTGTCTCTTCTGCTCATCCTTTGGTGCCTTCACGCCAAGGAAAAGGAAGTGTAAGTCAACTTCAATTAGTTTACTTTGGTAATAGCAGTTTTAGAGGTTTGGAGAAGGTAATTGAAACAATTGAGAAATAAGAGGTTTGGGAATCACTGCTGGAGTTTTCTTAGTCCTTCTGGCCCCGGGACTCTGTCCCAGTAACCACTGATAATGGGCCCTTTTTATGTTTAACTGTCTTGTCAGTAAGTCAGTGACACATGCTGAGAATAGAAACCAGTACCATTCCATGTTGTAATCGCCAGTCCATACACACCCCGCTGGCTCTGTTGTTGTGATCGTTGCTATGGTGCTTGACATCAAATGCCAGTCATTTGCCTGGCACTTTACATCACACCTACAGAGTTCCTACCCCAAGCAGTTCACCTTCCCTAGAAGTGCAGGACCTTTTCCACATTGGCACCAAAAGAAGCAGTAAGAGGGAAGGGACAGGAGTTCTCTCCGTAAAACATGGGCCTGGATTAGATCGATGATGGGAACTGTGTCTGTTTCAATAGGGAGGGCCTGTATTAGGTAAATGTCTTTTTTTTCTGTTAAATTCTGCTTTTAAAAATATTTGGGTTGAGTGTAACAAGAACAGATGATCAACTCTCTTATGTTTTCTGTTCTTGCAATGGTTGACAGCGTGCTAGACTCTGAGGGAGAAATGAAACATGGAGCTTGTAGTCTCTGCTCTGTAGGTGCTTCCTGGCCAGTGAGGAAAGGGAGAAACAAACAAACAAACATCAGGTGACATCGTCAGGAGCTTTTTAAACATTGTAGGAGACAGGAGAAAATGGAAACTTGACCAGTGTCATTCAGTTCTTTGTTTTGTCCACTTTACTGGCCATAGGGTCATCTTAACTGAGGACAGGTCTGCTGGAGCTTGTAGGAATGGCTGTCAGTAGGTATCAGGGCTGTGGGTTGTTCATAGTTGAAATGCTGCCTTCATGTTTCTTAGGAGTGAAAGAGCCACCTTCCCCAGACTCCCAGCAGATGTCTCTTTGCATTCATTGGCTGAATTGACTTAGCCCTGCCCATCCTGAACCAGTCACTGGCAGAGAGTGAGGAGTTGCCATGATCTGCTCAGATTGCTCAGCTGAGAATCAATCACACTGCTCACCACAGGGGCCTCCTGCCAACATGAATGTGAATAAGCCTTATAATAGAAGAGATGGGCATCCAGTAGGACCATGGCATACGGATAAAAGGTCAAAGACAAAGTAAGGGAGTGGAGGTCCTGCCCCTTGTTTGTGTTCCTCAGTCCCTCGACAGCCTTCACGGGGCTCTCTGACGTGGTGCCGCATGTGTATTGGCCTCTCTCCTTACTCCTAGAGTGTAGCTTCTTAAGGCTGAGGCAGTCTCTCTCACTCAGTATTTGTGGCCACCATACTTAGCACATTGTAGGACCTTAATATGGGTTTGGACAAATTGAATTGTGTTTCACTTTGATCAAACATCCCTTGAAATAAGTGGACCATTGACATCCTATTGTTCATTAAATATTTTATAACAGCTTTATTGAGATATAATTTACATACCACACAATTCACTCATTTAAAGTGTACAATTGGATGACTTTTAGTATGTTCACAGAATTGTACAACCACTACTGCAATCAATTTTAGAACATTTTCATCATCCCCCAAAATCATTATTCATTTAGCAGTAACTCCATATTCATAAGCAGTAACTACCCACTCTCCTCTTCCCCCAGCCCCTGCTAACCACTATTTTCTGTTTCTCTGAGTTTGGCTATCCTGGACATCCCATACAGGTGGAATTATATAACATGTGGCCTTTTGTGTCTGGCTTCTCTTACTTAGCATAATGTTTTCAATGTTAGAACCTATTGTAGCATGTATCAGTGCTTCATTCTTTTTTATGATTAAATAATATTCCAGTGTGTGTGTGTGTGTGTGTGTGTGTGTGTGTTTTAAATTAATCCATTGTCAGCTGATGGACATTTGTGTTGTTACCATGTTTTGGCTATTATGAATAATATGAATGATGCTGCTGTGAACATTTGTGTACAAGTTTTTTGTGGGCATACGTTTTTATTTGTATACCTATATACCTAGGAGTACAATAGCTGGATTATATACCTCTATATACCTAGGAGTACAATAGCTGGATTATATGGTAACTCTATGTTTAACCTTTTGTGGATCTATCAAACTGTTTTTCAAAATGGTTGCACCGCTTCGCATTCATAGGAGCTATATATTAGTGTTCTAGTTTCTCCACATCTTTGCCAAAACTTGTTATTATCTATCTTTATTATAGCCATCCTAGTAGACATCAAGTGGGGTGTGTTCATCAGTTTTTTAAGAAAGATAAACATTTAGCCCTGGTCGGTATGGCTCAGTTGGTTGGAGCATCGTCCCGAAGCTCAAGGGTTTCAGGTTCAGTCCTGTCAGGGCACATGCCTAGGTTGTGGGTTGGATCCCTGGTCTGGGTGCACAGGATCCCTGATCCAGGCATGGAAGGGGGCAACCAATCAATACTTCTCGCTGTCTCGCATTAATGTTTTTCTATTTTCCTTTCTCTCTCTCTAAAAGCAATAAAAAAATGTCCTTGGGTGAAGATGAAAAACAAGCAAGCAAGCAAACATTTAATTGGATGTGTTGGAAACTCTGTTGGGTGTGAAGACATAGAGATCAGTAACCTTTGACCCTCTCCACCTCTCTGGCCTCATCTCTTTCATAATCTTTCCTCTTACATTGCTTTGTAGCCTCCACACTATCATGTTGTTTCTTATTTCTAGGTCTTTGCTTGTGCTCTTTCCTCTGCCTAAAATATGACTATTGATACTAATAATATCGTTGGTTAGCTCTTCCATAGCCAATTAATCATAGAGCTGGCAGTCTGGCTCTGACTCTGTGTTCTTAAACACTGTGATGTATGTTTTTTCTTTTAAAATCAGGTTTATTAAAGTCTAATTTACATAGATTAAAATGCATGTATTTTAAGGGTGTAGTTTGATGAGTTTAGATGAACAGATATATTTCTGTAACCACCAGTATGATCAAGGTGTAGAAGACATACACACTTTTCTGTCACCTACCCCACCCCCATTCTTTTGTGTCCCTTTGTAGTCAGTGTCCCTGGTCCCAGGCACTTACTGATCTGTTTTCTTTCACCATTGGATTAGTTTTGCCCATTTCAGGATTTCTTGTGCTCTTTTGTGTCTGGCTCCTTTTATTCCACAAAATGTTGTGAGAGCCAGCAGCCAGGCTGTTGCATGTGTCAGTAGCTTGTTGCTTTTTGATGCTGAGTTGTACCCATTGTGTTGATTTACCCCAGTTTGTTTATTCCCTCCCTGTTGGTGGACATTTGGGTTGTTCCCTTTGAATGTTACAAAAAAATGGGAATGAATATTTGCAAACATGTCCCTTTTGGGGACAGATGTTCTCATTTTGGAGGCTGAATACCTAGCAGTGTAATTCTCAGTTGTATGGTAAGTGTATGCTTAACTTTATGAGACACTGCCACCCAGTTTTCCAAAGTAGATGGACCCACTTTGGGCTTTTCCATCCTTTTTGCTTAGATAACTGCAACTAACTTGTAAGAATTGCCTCAGACATCATCTACCTAGGAGGCCTTCTGTGCCCCTTTAATCTTCCCCTTCCTTGAGGTGGATGAGAAGCTCCATGCTCCCATAGCACCTCCGTTATTGAAATTGTTCACGCTCATCTCTTCCTGTTAGACTGTGAGCTCCTTGAAGATGGATAATGTGTCATCATCTCTGTATCTCCAGACGTTGGGTGGTGCTTATCATCTAGGTAGGTGCCCAACGAATGTCTGTGAATGGGGGCTTGAATTGGACATCATTTGGCTTTTTTATTAGAATATTACCATTTTTATTTTTATAATTATATTTTATTGATTATGCTATTACAGTTGTCCCATTTCTCCCCCATCATTCCCCTCCACCCTGCACACCCCCCCACCCACATTCCCCCCTTAGTTCATGTCCGTGTGTCATAAGTTCTTTAGCTTCTACATTTCCCACACTTTTCTTGCCCTCCCCCTGTCTATTTTTTATCCACCATCTATGCTACTTATTCTCTGTACCTTTTCCCCCTCTCTCCTCCTCCCACTCCCCTGTTGCTAACCCTCCATATGATCTCCATTTCTGTGCTTCTGTTCCTGTTCTAGTTGTTTGCTTTTGTTTTAGGTATGGTTGTTAACATCTGTGAGTTTGCTGTCTTTTTACTGTCCTATTTTTGATCTTCTTTTTCTTAGATAAGTCCCTTTAACATTTCATAGAATAAGGGCTTGGTGATGATGAATTCCTTTAACTTGACTTTATCTGAGGAGCACTTTATTTTCCCTTCCATTCTAAATGACAGCTTCGCTGGATAGAGCAATCTTGGATGTAGGTCCTTGACTTTCATGATTTGGAATACTTCTTTCCAGCCCCTTCTTGCCTGGAAGGTCTCTTTTGAGAAATCAGCTGACAGTCTGATGGGAACTCCTTTGTAGGTGACTGTCCCCTTATCCCTTGCTGCTTCTAGAATTCTCTGCTTCATTGTAATCTTGGCTAATGTAATTACAATGTGCCTTGGCCTGTTCCTCCTTGGGTCCAACTTCTTTGGGACCCTCTGAGCTTCCTGGACTTCCTGGTAGTCTATTTCCTTTGTCAGATTGGGGAAGTTCTCCTTTATTGTTTGTTAAGATAAGTTTTCCATTTGTTGCTCTTCCTCTTCCCCTTCTGATACCCCTATAATTTGGATGTTGGGATGTTTAAAGATGTCCTGGAGGTTCCTAAACCTCTCCTCATTTTTTTGAATTCTGTGTCTTCATTCTTTTCTGATTGGATGTTTGTTTGTTTCTTCCTTCTGGTCCAGTCCATTGATTTGAGTTCCAGTTTTCCTCCCATCACTATTGGTTCCCTGTGCGTTTTCTTTCATTTCATGTATTGTAGCCTTCATTTGTTCATCTAATTTGTGAGCAAAATCAACCAGTTGTGTGAGCATCCTGATCACCAGGGCTTTGAACTGTGCATCTTATAGGTTGGCTATCTCTTGGTTGCTTAGATGAATTGGCTCTGAGGCTTTGATCTGTTTTCTTGTTTGAGCCTTTTTTTTTTTTTTTTTTTTTTTTGGTCTGGTCAAGGCTGTTATGTAGTGAGGGGTAGAGACTTAGGTGTTCTTAGGTGGTCTAACCCAGTCACTGGGTTGCGACGCTGTATGTGGGGGCAGGGTCTCGGTGGTTTTAGATTTTATTTCCTGGCACGGGGGCCCTGGGTTGCCAGTTCTGTCTTGTTCCCGTTTTCGCCTGGATTATCTGTGTGCGAATGTGGGACCACCTGGTCAGCCAGCCACCTTGCACCTGGGTTCCGCTAGCCACCACCTGCAGGCCTGGATCCGCCAGCAGCTGCCTGCGTGCCCAGGTCTGCCAATCTCCACTTTCTCCTGCTGCGACTCCTCTCCTCTTACCTGTCTAGATGAATGGTTGTTGGACCTCCATACAGTTCAATTTTCTCTCAGTTCTGGACGTTGTCTTGTTTCTAAATCCTTGTTGTTCTTAATTTTGGTTGTGCAAGGAGGTGCAGTGTGTCCACCTATGCCTCCATCTTGGCCGGAAGTCTAGAATTCACAGTTATTTCAGATTGGACACTCTAAGATTTTCTGCGTAGCACTGAGGACATTTTGTACCTCTTCAACGAGATCCACACATAAATCCATCTCTTTCTTTTATAATGAACGTGCACAGTCGCAGTTTTAATTTATCTGTAATTCCTGCGCTTTACCGTTGCCACGGAAACTGGTTGAAGCAGCAGAGCAAGAGCCTCTCAGAATGCGAGATCGAAACACCTGGACATCATTTGGCTTTTAAGGGAGCTTATGGCCCTGTAAGAGAGGTAAAACAGACATGCAAATAAGTGTAACATTAATATAAAGTGGAAATTGGTAGGATTAAAGAACAAGAAAGAGAGAAAGATGGCTTTAATAGGGAGGATTTGGGAAGGTTGATAGGGAGGTGGGATTTCAGCTGAGCACCCAAAGTTAGGTTTAGAAGGCAGAGATATTATTGTACATCAGTTTTAAAGGCATTTAACTAGAATTTTTGGCCCAGAAAACTGAGGAGGCAGGAAATTGAAGGCTGTGTTTGGGAAGGTCACACACTAAAATTCATCTATTTTGTGATGCTTTGCTATTCCCAGCCTGTAGCAGGCACTAGGGTATATTGAAATCTTTTCTTTTTTTTTTTTTTTTGCCAGTAGAAGAACATGAATACTGTCTGCTGTCTATTATTTCCTTCAAAATATGTCTTCTAAATTGGAGAAAAAAGGCTTCTCTTACATTCTTCTCCTCGCAGTCCATGATGTGCTTACCATCACACAGGTGCCACCTTTGCCAAGGCCCTGTCTAGGAGCTTGCCTGATCTCTTCGATCTCAGCCACGTGGTCTTTAGTATGTGTTGGTCCACTTTTTCCTGATAGCACATGTGTGTAGAATATTAGAGCTGGGAGCTTTAGAAATGACCTAATGATAGGCCCTCATTTTATAGACAAGAATTGGCCTTGAGACCCAGTGAATTCCCTAGTTAGTAATGGTGATGATAGAAGCTGCCCTTTATTGAGCACTTAGTATGTGCCATGTAGTTTCTGTGACAACCCTGTGGATAAGTCCCCAAGACAAAATCCCAGGTGGTACATGGCAGACCCAGGAGTGAAAGCCAGGTGTTTTCACTGCAGTGTCTGGCAGAACACCAGGCTCGGGTCACTGACCACAGAGGTGGAGGAAGCTGGGCTGAAGTCCTCAGAGAGGAGAGGCTGTTGTCACACAGGCGGAGCTGGCCAGGGTCCTCTGTTGCCTAGAGAGTCACAGGGGACTCTGGTTTTTTTTTTTTTTTTTTGAACCACCGGGGATGCTGAACCAAAGTAAGATATCCAGAGCAGAAAACTAATCAGCCAGCATTCGCTTTATCAGAATTATTTGTATGGTGAATCAGGACATATATTTTTAGTTTTTCGTTACACAAATGAAAATGAAAATGTTTTCATTGTACAAGTAGTAGTTGAAATTCATTTGCATGGTAAAGGAGTTAAATACTGTAGAAAGCAGAGAGCAAAGTCACAGTTACCATTCATTTTCCCAACCAATTGCAGTACTGACTTGACCTCAGGGGAGAACTATTTACAATTAGAATTACGTATTCAGTCCTTTTTCTATGTGCTTATATACATAATGTACGAACATATACACACAGTTTTAGGGGAGTTAATGAATTGTATCTGCTCTCATATTTTGCAGTTTAAAAAAAGGTTGACATTGTGTCATTAAGATGTTTCTGTGGCGCAGACGTGGACAACAGCGCGGTGATAGCTGGAAGGAGAGGGAGTGGGGGTGGGTGGAGGTGTGTGAAGCGGGGAATGCTTGGTGCAGGATGCAGTGTGCGGATGATGTTTTGTTGAGTTGCACATTTGAAACCTGTATGGTTTTGTGAACCAATGTCACCCCAATAAATTCAATTAAAGAATAAAATAAAATCTATCCCATTAATGAGACCAATGAATAAAAAAAAATTTCTGTTAATACAAATAGTACTATTTTAAGTGGAGCATATCTATTTCGTGGTACAGAGGTGCCCTCCCTTGTGAATGTTTAACTTATTTCTTGTATTTCCCTATTGTAAGTACTGTGGTAGTTAACACCTATGTGTGAACGCCGAAATACCTTTTCAGCTATGTTGTACAGTTACGATGCAATACAGTTGGTGTGCTTACAATGATACCAACTACAGTATGGTATAATTACAATTATGGTGTCATACCTTCACAGAGATGCTGGGAACTTCAGTTGCTACCTGGACCTGGTAAAGATTACAAAAGGTTCAAAATGTTCCTGTGGATCTTCACTATGGAATGATCACACCCTCTGAAAAGTATTAATTGAATATTATAATTGCTTTGTAGGTAAAAGGTTAGGATGTATGTGCTAGGTACTGTCTTATGTATTATCTTTTTTAAATCTTTTAACAATCCTGTGGAAACTGTGCATCATTTTTCTGAAATCAAGAGTCAGAAAGATTGTAACAAAGGGACATGGCTTCTAAGAAGCCAGTTCAAAAATTGAACCCTCGTTTTGTGGTCCCCAATTCAGTGCCTCTTTCTCTACTGTTCTGAAGCTGGCCCATTCTCTTCGTAAGGACTTTGAGGAGAATTATGGAAGATAAAATGTGTTTTAAATAATGGAATCACAGCATGAGTAGAGAAAGGAAGAGCAGGCATCCTCAGAATGGGGGTAGGGGGTGGGGGGTGGCTGGTGAAGCCTCCACCCCTGTCATCAGGCTCGGAGGTGTGATGCATGACTTCAGGGACTGCGGCAGTGGCGACAGGGAGAGCCCTTGGGCCCTGATGCAGTGTCCTGCTGTTGTGAGCTGTGGATTTAGTATTGCACTCAGATCAGTGAATCACTGCCAGGAAAGGCAGTGTGTTCAGATGCAGCCGACTCCTGGTGGCTCTCTCCCAACAGAATAGTCCTCCATGGATGAATCGTCCCAGCTTCCTTTGAGTTTTAATTTTTTTTGTCCATTTTTTTTAAGTTTTTTAATATATTTTATTGATTATGCTATTACAGTTGTCCCATTTCTCCCCCATCATTCCCCTCCACCCTACCCACCCTCTCCCACCTACATTCCCCCCTTTAGTTCATGTCCATGTGTCATAAGTTCTTTAGCTTCTACATTTCCCATACTATTCTTGCCCTCCCCCTGTCTATTTTCTACCCACCATCTATGCCACTCATTTTCTGCACCTTTTCCCCCTCTCTCCTCCTCCCACGCCCCTGTTGCTAACCCTCCATATGATCTCCATGTCTGTGGTTCTGTTCCTGTTCTAGCTGTTTGCGTAGTTTGCTTTTGTTTTAGGTGTGGTTCTTAATAGCTGTGAGTTTGCTGTCTTTTCACTGTCATATTTTTATCTTCTTTTTCTTAGATAAGTCCCTTTAACATTTCATATAATAAAGGCTTGGTGATGATGAACTCCTTGAACTTGACCTTATCTGAGAAGCACTTTATCTTCCCTTCCATTCTAAATGACAGCTTTGCTGGATAGAGCAATTTTGGATGTAGGTCCCTGCTTTTCAAGATTTCAAATATTTCTTTCCAGCCCCTTCTTGCCTGTAAGGTCTCTTTTGAGAAATCAGCTGACAGTCTGATGGGAACTCCCTTGTAGGTGACTGTCCCCTTATCCCTTGCTGCTTCTAGAATTCTCTCCTTCATTTTAATCTTGGCTAATGTAATTACGATGTGCCTTGGCCTGTTCCTCCTTGGGTCCAACTTCTTTGGGACTCTCTGAGCTTCCTGGACTTCCTGGAAGTCTATTTCCTTTGCCAGATTGGGGAAGTTCTCCTTTATTATTTGTTCAAATAAGTTTTCCACCTGTTGCTCTTCTTCTTCCCCTTCTGGGACCCCTATAATTCGGATGTTGGGACGTTTAACGATGTCCTGGAGGTTCCTAAGCCTCTCCTCATTTTTTTGAATTCTTGTTTCTTCCTCGTTTTCTGTTTGGTTGTTAGTTTCTTCCTTCTGGTCCACTCCATTGATTTGAGTCCCAGTTTTCCTTCCATCTCTATCAGTTCCCCATGCATCTTCCTTCATTTCACGTATTGTAGCCTGCATTTTTTCATCTAATTTGTGAGCAGAATCAACCAATTCTGTGAGCATTTTGATGACCAGTGCTTTGAACTGTGCATCTGATAGGTTGGCTATCTCTTCACTGCTTAGAGGAATTGGCTCTGGGGCTTTTATTTGTTTTCCGGTTTGAGCCATTTTTTGGTGGGGTTTTTTTTGTTGTTGTTGTTTTGGTTTTAGTCTGGTCGCAGCTATTACGTAGTGAGGGGTAGAGCCTTAGGTGTTCCTCAGGGCGGGGCAGCCCAGTCGCCGGGTTGTGACACTATAGGTGGGGGCGGGGTCTGAGAGGGAACAATGGTGCCTGCTCTGCTCTCTCCTGGACTCCAGCCCTTTCTGCCACTTCCCCTTCACCTGGACTATCTGCGCACTCTCGAGTGTTGTTACGTAGTAAAGAGTGGAGCCTCTGGCGCTCCCCAGTGCGGGGCAGCCCAGTCGCTGGGTTGTGACGCTGTATGTGGGGGCGGGGCCTGAGAGGGAGCAATGGCGCCTGCTCTGCTCTCTCCTGGATTCAGTCCCTTCCGCCACTTCCCCCCTGCCTGGACCGTCTGTGCACATGAATGTGGGACCCCCTGGTCAGCCAGCCGCCTTGTGCGTCCTCACTGGGTCTGCACAGTTGCCCCCCTGTGCCCGGGGTCCGCCAGCTGCCGCCTGTGGGCCTGAGGACCGCCAGCCACCGCCTGTGCACCTGGGAACTGCAAGCCGCTGCTGCTTGCGTTCCTGGGTCTGCACCTCCACTTTCTCCTGCCGCGACTCCGCCCCCTTACCGGTCTGGATGAATGGTTGTTGGACTTCCGTACAGTTCAATTTTCTATAAGTTCTGATTGTTTTCTTGTTTCTAAATATTTGTTGTCCTTAATTTTGGTTGTTAGAGGAGGCACAGTGTGTCCACCTACGCCTCCATCTTGGCCGGAAGTCCTTAATTTTTATATGGATCTAAGGGTTATTTCTAGCCTGTGGGATGATGGCTCAGCTCTTTAAGAAGTGGTCCGTTGTTATAGGGACAGTGGAGCGGGGTGGTGGTTAGGGTTTCAGGGTTGTTTCAGGCTTTTCCTGAACCCTGTGTTTGTAGGTCCTCTGAAGTTGGTGTGACAGCCTTTCCTCCCAGAGGCAGAATCTGAGCAGTTTGGAAAGAGGAACCAGTTCTACTCTCTGGCAAGATGACCTGTGTCTTTGAATCAGAGGAGGATCTCATTGGCTATAAAATAATAAAAAATTTAAAATTAAGCCCTGACTAGCACAGCTCAGTTGGTAGGAGCATTGTCCTATACACCAAAAGTTTGGGGATTCAATTCCCGGTCAAGGCACACACCTAAGTTGCAGGTTCGATTCCTGGTTGGAATGCATAAGGGAGGTGACCAATCAGTGTTTCTCTCTCGATCAAGGTCTCTCTCTCTCTCTCTCTCTCTCTCTCTCTCTCTCTCTCTCTCTCTCTCTCTGCCTTCCTTTCTCTAGGGTCACTAGACATATTTTAAAAAATTAAAATTAGGTCATGAAATGCATTTGAGGAAGAAAGCTAAGAAAATCTGAAATTACAACGCAGCGCAGCGGAACACAAACCCATGATAGAGTAAACGGTGTTCCCATAATCATGGGTCAGCATTTTTAACAGACGTATACTCAAGTGTGTGGTGGTGCAGTATATATATAAAAGTCAAAAGCACAAATGAAGTTAATGTTTATATTAAACCTTCCACCTCCAAAACACACACCAGAAAGGTCCCACTGGTGTATGCATAATTACAGCTCTGAATACTCCCTTGGTCCCTTTTCTCCTCCTTTCCCCGAACACGTTATTTTGGTTACTTTCCTAAAGATATGTGATATAGATGAGGGAACATATGCAATTGACTCACACCTCTCAGAGTGGTGTGTAAAGTGCAACATTTTCAAACACCAGGGATGCAGGTCCGCTGGGAATCCTAAATGCTGGTTTCCAGCCACAACTGTGCTGGAATGAAAATAGAAAACAATGAGGCATGTGCAGAGTCAGCTTTTCTTTGTGTGGCAGCTCAGCAGTTTTCCTGCTGTCCTAAACTTTCCTTAAAAAAAATGCTGAGGGAACAAGAGGAAATGATCCAGTTAAAAAATTTTCACAGTGAAGAGTGAAAATATAAAATAACAGCAAGGATTGTGGGAACACAAAACAATCAAAATGGACTTTATGGTGAGAAAGCTCACTGTTCTTTGCTGGGTTGCGAAGACTTGTGTGTGTGTGCACAGGACACACCTCCCCACACACGTGGATACCTGTGCAGCTATGGACTTTCGTGGTGGTGTGGAACAAGGTCTGCGCTGTCATCGTGGGAGCCTGGATTTCATTTTTGCTTCTGCTGCCCACTTGCTGTGAACCTTGGAAATGTCACTTTATTCATTAATCCATCAAATAACTCCATTTAATCAATATTATTGAATGTTTATTATGTATGAGACTCACCTAGGTACTGTGGAGGATTCATAAGAACATTCTTTCCCTGGCTTTAATAACATGTTCAGCTCTGCAGCCGGGTGCTGTGGGGTGTGCCCACGAGAGAAGAGCCAGGCTGCTGCAGGAATTCAGAGGAAAGGGCAAGGTTATGTCTAGCAGAGAGAGGCTTTATCAAGGCAGTGCGGGCTGTGGAGGTGGGCTTTTGAGTCTGGGTGGGCGTTCAGCGCCTCAGAGTCGGGAGTGGAAATAAGGTGCAAGAGCAGGGGAAGTGCGAGGCCTTCCTGGGTGATCAGGCCCCAGAAGAACGTGGGGCTCTGTTGCGGTAGGTGCGGACCTCCCAGCTGTCCCTTAATTTCTCTGGGCCTCAGTTTCCTCATCTGCAAAAACCACAGTTGAGATTTCTTTTTGTTTCAATGTGCCAAAGAAAGGAAGAGAGTATTATATTTGTAGTGTAGCCATGCAAATTGTCACTGGTCTTATGCTTTAGAGTTTGAAAACAGGTTTTCAGTCCTTTAGGAAAAGCAGACAGCCAAAAGCTTTCCTCCTTCCCCGTTCTTGTTTTCTCATTCCTTCCCCCCCCCACCCCGCCCCCCATGCACCATTTTAACACCAGTTACTACTAAGGTACTTTTTACTATTAAGAAGGACTTGTGGAAACTTGCTTGGTATATAGCAGGAAAAAAACCCCTCAAAACCAAAACCCTAAGGGATATGTCAAGCCTTTTTCATTGAATGATGCGGGAATCCACACTTACATACTGGGGTTGAATTGAAAGCTTCATTAATGAAGTATTATTTCATACATCTGTGTGTGCATCTGCAGGTGGAGAAAAGCCAAACCAGGGGGAGATGGGAACTGCGAGTATATTTCCATTTTTCCCCTGTTATCAGCAGCATCCTTCAGAAAGTACTGATTAAAAGTCAAGGCTGCTTCCAGCTCTTGGTTTCCTTGCTTCATAGCATACCAAGTCAAGGCTGAGCTGGGGGCCACCTTCCAGAAAGCACAGACTTCCTTTCTGATTGGAAATAATCCGTATTTTGTTTGACCTTCAGGATATTCATGGCCTTTCTGGCAAATGTGTGCCAACATTTGTCCTGGCAAGGCCAGGGCAGTTTAAACTTATTTTATAGGCAGTTAAAAGCAGTGGGAGGAGGGTGAGTATAGTAATTTAGATATTTGCATCCTTTCCGGCTTAAAAATCATGGGGGTGATTTAAAACAGGCAGTATTTGAAAACAAACAAACAAGAAACCACTTCTTGCAGTTCTTCTTTTTCTAAACCTTTGAGAACTTCTCCAAGGCCAGAGTGTTCTTTTGCAAGTGACTTGTCATGAAGAGGGGATTACATATAATTTATTACACCATGCTAATATCTGCAGCCCTATTCCAAAGGTTGTCAAATATAGACCTTGGAGAGCACAGTTCCCATGCCTTTTGAAAAATATGTTCCTTATGATGCTTTGTTTGTAAAAATAATGTCAGATGGCTGTTGATTTGCATTAATATGTTAGTGTTAACTGGAGTTAGATCTCATAGTAGCTTTTAGTTATTATTATTTTTTAAATCAGGCCAGAGGAAGAGTCCAAACCATAAGATAGAGTTCAAAGTTATTGTTCTTATTTTAAAGTAAATATGTAAGTAGGGTTCTTGTTGTATACTGGGTTCTCGAGTTCTTAGCAAGGCCAGTCTTTCTTGCAATTTAGGGCCACAGTTTGATTCTGTCAAGTGTGCGGTTGCCGAGATGACACATGGAAAGGCACTCAGGGATCAGCTGCGTTCATATGTGGTTACATGAAGACGTTTTCTTTAATAAGAATGTCTGCTATATGGGAGTAATGGAAAATAATCATATCCCAATAGAGCTAAAATCCTATATTAATTTAGGAGGGAGAAGTAAAATAAGTACTTTTTATCCTGCTTATGTAAAGGACTGTAAAAGAATGCATGTCACTGAATTTCTAAATGCTTCCTTTTGCTTTTGGTGTGCTCCCACTAGGTGAAGCTATATTTGAATGTTAACACTTATTACATGAGTCTGAAATTTCAGTTGAGGCCAGTAGGTGGGAACCACAGTCTCTAGTGATTTTCAAAATGCAGTCTTGTAAAGATGAAGAGACCCCCACAGTTGAAACGGATGGTGTGTTCAATTCAAGTGACCATTTGGGAGACCAGGAAGAATCTGATACCACCTAGTTGCCGTCAGGAGTAATTCCAGCACCAGCCCTTTTTGTTGGCTGTTAGTTGTATGTTTGTTTGTTATCCACTCACTTACAACAGGGAAGTATAAACAAAACAAAGAAAAAGAGAGAGATACAAAAGAATGTGTTATACAGTGTCCATTCAGTCCAAATTTATATATATTTGCTTACTGCTGTTGAGAAAGCAGGAGTGGTCAGTGAAGCTCAAGGGTTAGGCATGAAAAGTAATTGAGAAAAATGAGTGGAAAGAAAGAAAAATCAGTGTTTTGATAATTTTGTCAAATGTTTTCTCAAAGACCAGCCTCAGATTTAAGATATTATGCAGTTGTGGGCTTTGGCCTTCAGTAGTTTTCTGATAGGAATTCAGCCTTGAGTTGAACTTTGAGAGAGGTTCTTTTCTTTTCTTTTTTTCCTTTTAATTACTAAGCAACCAATCTGGTGTAGTTTGTTGATCTATTTTCTCCTCTTACTTGGCTTCTATTGCTTTCTGCATGAGCTGCTGTTTATTCTGGAATGCTGGGCATCCACATGTAGAATTCACGTTTGCCTGCCTCTGTCTTAACCAGGAATAGAGAAAATCTGACCTGTTATCTCAATTCACAAGTTTAAGTGGACATAAAGAGTTCTGACCCCCCAGTGACTTCCTCTAAGTTCCAATTTCTTCATGTAATTAATACCAAAGTTCCCACTGTGGAAGCTTCTCTACTCTGTCTTGGCTTAGCCTTCTTCCTTCAGGTGTTTAGGAAAGGTCTGATCACAGCCAGCTTCTTTCCTTGTCAGTCAATTTTAAAACCAAAAGTCTCAACGTTTTGTTAGGCAAATCCAATTCATTAATCTTGGTATCTCACTTTCAAGCTTATAGAATACTTTGCTCTCCATTACTTTTGTTTACTTTGGCAAGGTAGGCAGCATTAGCCCCAGTTTATGGGTGAAGAAACGAGTAAATGAGGAGGCTCAGGTCAAGCAGCTCGTTAGTAGAGGAGCTGAGACTAGAACCTAGGTCTTCTGATGCCAAGTTCACTCTTCTTTCCTCTGTGTTCCTAAGGTCTGCATTATATGTTGCGAGCTTCTTTTTTTTTTTGCGGGCGGGGGGGGGGCGGTGGTGGTAGTAGGATGGTGAGGAGAAAGGAGGTTCTTTTCTATTGATTTTTCTTATATTTATTGGTAATATCTCTATAGTTGTGTAGAGCTTCCCAACTTAATAATAATTTTAAAAAGACCTTTCAAAAATGTATGATCTCATTTGTTTTTCTGATAATCCTGGGGATTAGGTAGGCCAAGAATGATCTCTATTGTAAAGGTGAGAAAACTGAGACTCGGGGAAGTGACGTGTAGTTAGGAACTGGAGTGGTGGCCCAGACAGGGCTGAACTAAGACTAAAGTGAGTGAGAATGAGAATTGAATGTGAGCTCTTCCTTTCTGAGCTGTGTGTCACTTGTTGTGTTCCATGTCATGGAAATCAAAAACACCTGTTTTTAAGTTGGTCACAGTATAGTGGAGGTTTTTGGATTGGCAGGGGAGTGGGGGAGATGGGGGGGGCTAAGGACATTATTTCTTTAGCATGAAAGAGGTGGTAAATTTGGAAGGCTTTGTGTTATAGAACTGTAGCCAGATATGTTTACTTTTGTGGTTGCCTATGTTATTTTGCTGGTTTATTCATTCCTATGCATTAGGATAAAAAAATAAATATAGTTCTGTTTTGCCTCCCTGAAATAGTTTTTATATTTTCTGGAATTTCCTCACTTATTGTCTTTAATATTCCAAAGTTTTATTATGACCATACAATTGACCATACAATAATGGAAGAAGGAGTGTAGGCTTGTTTGAAGAGGCTCATTAAGTGACTTAGGCAAATGTGGTTCGGGAACCTGTAAATGTTCATTCTTTCTCTTTGTCTTGAGATTTGTTTTGTGGGTGTCAGTTTTGAACATTCTTGGATGTTTTGGATGGGAGAGGGTGAACAGTTAGGACTTAAAAGAGGATAGTTTAGTTTTTCTCTTTGGCTCAAATATGTAGTTTTACCATAAACTACTGAAAGTTTCCTGTTTGTGTTTGATAAAAAAAAAAGTTCACTTCCATTCATTGTTTCCATGCAATTTCCTATATTTTTTACAGTTAGAAAGGTTGAAATCTAGGATAAATTATGAGGTATCTCTGGGGCAAAGAAGCTCTCTCATTTTGAAAAAAGAATTTTAAAAAAGTGCACCTCCCTGAGTCTGTGGAACTGCACTAGCCCTCAGTATACGCCTTTCCTTATGTGACCAGGGTTTGCAGACAGGGCGGTCTGACTGGTTCTTCTACCACAAGAGGCAGGGAAGATTTCCATGTCACGACTTGATTTCAGAAAGTGGCAGATGATATCATTGTACTGAAGAGGGGCTTTTTGAGTGGCCTTGTCCTGCCTTTTCTCTGTCCAGCCTGCAGCCTGCCCTGTACTGCCCTGTGTACAGTGGGACCGTTTGTGCAAACCTGGAACAGGGACCACTGGTTTCCACAACGGTGCCTCCTAGCACTGATGGGAGAGTGAAGGTGGGAAGGGATGGTGATTTCAAGTTCCACTGAGGAACTACAGTGGAAAAATGTGCAAATGATGCCAAAATTGTAATTAACCTAGGATATGCAGGTTAAATCTCTTCATCTTGAAAAGTAAGTAAGACGAGAGATACTACAAGACGTTTATATATGTGTATGTACACATCTATTTATATACATATATAATCTAGTCATATGTTTGCTTTCTTCTCCTCTTGAAAAGATGAACTTTCTAAAATGCTCGAAGCCCTAGAGCAGTGAAAGAGTAGGGTTTTTAGAACAGCTTTTGTGTGAACTAAATTCCTAACAGTTTACTATAGTCCCTAAGCTTCACTCTCTTTGATGGCTTGCCATTCGTATTGGATTGGTGTGGACAGGTCGCTAATGTTGTTGCTAATATTGTCATGAATATTACTACACAGTATCGGTCTTTTGGCAGCTCCATGCATCTGGAGCACATGAAGGTAGCCAAAATGGTCAGTGAGTTACAAGGAGGGTAGCTGCCAAAAGTCCATATAGGTTACTCTGTAGATGGGGGCCTTCATCCAGAGCTTGTTAACTTAGAATTGAGCGCAACAGGTGGCATGTGATGGGCTTCAGGCAGAGACCCAGGCCTGCAGTCAGAGTTGAGAAAAACAGAAGTATAGGAAATGTAGGAAGAACTATAAAACAGAAATATTAGTATTTAGAATGATGGCACTAGGTCCTCAAAAGAAATTTAGTAAGTGATATTCTGGATGCTCAAAATGTTTAAGATGGCCAGGAGGTAATTACATGTGTAGTGCGTTTTAGGTAGACTTCCCTTAAAAATGACTGATGCCACTTCTTTTGTTGAAAGGAGTAAAGCTTAGTTATTTGGAAGATCTACTTATATGGGATAGCTCATTATTAGTCAACTGGATAAAGCAGGCATTTATCGTGTGGTGGTAAAGTGGTTCTTTGGGCCCGATGGAGTACGGTGGGAAGAGGGAGTATGCCATTAAATGAGAGAAGTAATTAGTTACTACTCTAAGTAATGGATTAGTGTAACTTGGGTACATTTTTCAGTGCAAATCTTGAAACAAAGCCCTTTTTGTTTTAGGCATTGGCGTGCAAATGATTATATTTTCAAATTGACCATTTGAAAGTATTAGAGTTCGTCTCCATGTGAGAAAAGGTGAATTCCCTCTGGCACCGTGGTTACCGAAGGTTCACTTGGGAGGAAAAGAGAGGAGCTAGTTGGTCCAGAGTGGAAAAACACCAAAGAAAAGTTTTCTCCAAAATAACACGCAGATTTCAGAAAAACAGTAATTGCTTTGATTGAATGTGACAAACTTTAAAAAAAATGTTGAGCTTTGAAACATCATATGACACATCTGTTTTGAAAGGTTGCTTTGTCAGGTACAGATGTGTTTCACAGTAGTTTACTGTGTGTGAGGTTTTGTCATGAGCATGCTCAGTAGCTGTTTTTCTGAACAGGTATCTCATTCACCCCACTTTTAAATTTTGGGGGAGAATTTATTAAACAACAGTGCATTATATTATATGTATTTTTAGGTTAAATACAACTTGATTGAATTGAACCGTAAACTTATACCTCTGTTTAGATTTTATTCTTTCATAAGTTGCTTGTTGACCCAGGACAGCACAATCCAAAACTTTCTATTTATTGCTGGTATGTTTTTAAAAATTGAGATCACAAAATCCCTCAAAGCCATTAACAAACTAATGCCACTTTTTTCTTTTGATTTTACACCCACATTAATGGAAATTATTGGTTTAAAAGCTTTTAAACATTTCTTCCAATTCTAGAAAAGGAGTTTTTGTGCTTGCTAGACAGAATTGCCTGGAATGCTGAATGGAATTCACTGTAGAGTATATTTCACCTATTGTTAATGAGACCAAATAAAAAAAGTTTTGTATTTATGGTTTTTGTAAAACAACTTTTGAAATCACTGATCCTCATATTATTATGGGCCGGTTAAATTCAGACTTAGGAAAAATATTTTCTTATCCAAGTAGCTGATTCATTTCCTTCTTATGAGATCTTGTCAGCGTCACCTTTTCTTTTACCTTGACTGCCAGGGAGCTCAGGGCTAGGTCGGGTGCTGAAATCCAGGAGTCTCCTTCAGTAAGGTTTCTTTTTTTGCCATAGCCACTTTTTAATGATTGGCCACTGAAGTGGGTTTTCTGGGCCTGTTTTTGTTTATTTTTTATTACAAGACCCTTAATTTCCTTTCTGGAAGTAGTTGGAAAAAATACACACACATACACATATATTTCTTTAATAAGTATATCTTAAAGAAATGTATAGCATGACATTTTGGTTGGATCAGGAGTTTTGTGGTAGAGCTCATAAAACTGGGGACCTTGATCAGACATACTTTGCTACATTCATCGTGCATCTCCAGGACCAGAAGCCATGGCAGAACTTGTCTGTAAACTAGGAAGGACTGGAAGAGAAGACCTTTTTACAGCCAGTTCATAGAGGTCTCTTATAAACCCACTGGGTGAAAGGAAGGAAATTGAACTACATGGAACAGAGTTTCCTTTAAGCTCTAATATTATGGTTCCTAATGCAAAAGGAGGTTGAAATAGATTAAAAAGTTTTTTTTTTTCAGAACACATCCCATAGTTGGGGAGATATCATATTGATAATATACATGAGTTAATCCTAAGAACAGTCTTATGGGGCAGATACTGTGATAACCCCCTTTGTATAGGTAAAGAATCAGAGACACAGCAGTTAAATAACCACCCTAGGTAACAAGGCTAGGCGTGACAGTGCTGAGATACGAACCTAGGAGACCGGGTTCTGTGGTCCATAGAGAATTAGACTTTTGGTTGTTTGAGGAATCCATCACTCAACAAGTACTTGTGAATACCTGCCACATGCCAGGCAATGTGCCAGCACCAGATGGGCAGATAGAGGATAAGCAAAAGAAACACGGTCCTTGCCCTCACGGGGTTTCCAGTTAAGTAGAAGATGTACAAACACACGCCCAAATTAATGAAACAATAGATTTGTAATAAGAACTGATATGGGTTATAATGGAAAAGTATTAATGCGATAGGTATAACAGGTTACAGAGTTTCTGAATTTAATTAGGGACAAAAATGTGGCACTAAGTCAGAGCTACTTAGCTGGGCACAATCCTTCTTCCTTCCTGAGGCCCAGTGACCCCCTGGTCCACACACACTGAAAAATCCTGCCAATAGTGCTGCTTGATTTGCCCATGACTGCTGCGAACTCGGAAACACTGGCTCCCTAGATTCTCCTGAGCCTTTTATGCTTTACTGTGAAAGGAGCAAGAGTGCACTAGTTAATCAGAGATTTCTCTATAGACCATCATCTTCTTCACCCTCTTGACAGAAGAAGCACCCAAGCAGCCAGCTTGAAGAGGAAGGAATATGGTTTAATATTGTAATGGGATTTGACGTATATATTAACGTTTGGTAAATTCAGCATTCATGTTAAACGTTTCCTTCAATCCTTTAACAACCCAGTTGTTGAGTACCCTGATTTATACATATATATATAAGTTTAAATATATAATTATATATAATTATAAAATTCTAAAATATATTTTTAGTTCATGGCCCGGTTTGTACAGATGGTTGTAATTAGTAATATTTTGCATTTGGTCAAACCAAAACTTGATAGGTTTTCCTTTTAAAATCTCTTGTCTCCTGTCTATAATCAGGACCATTGGTTACAGACTATGATTCAACTTCCTGGAAGTTATGATTTACCTCTTCCTCCCTTTCTGACCATCTTCCCCCTTACAGCTACTGTCTTGTTACCTGCCCAGACCCTGTGCCCCAGCCCTGACCGAGAGCTCCTCAGTCCCAGAGAACGCCCTGTGCAGTGTGTTGTACCTCTGTGTTTCTGTGCACATCCTTACCTCTGTTTCTCTCATCTCTTTCTTTCTTATCAGACTCCAGCTTGCTAGAGGTTAAAAAAACATTACTTTAGCCACTCTCATAGGTATAAGGTGAGGTGTGAGAGATGAACAGGTTTGGTGACATCACCCCTCAGGAATGAGGGGCAGCTTTTCAAACCTGTGAGTCTCACTTTGCCACAGAATGATGCATTCATAGGAACTGAATTATACTTTCTACTGGTTATGTGCCTAAACTGTGTATCATGTTTTAAGTGTGGGTCAATTAAGTATTTTCCATTCATTAAATAAGTATACTTTCTTTTCATTATTTTGTGGGTCTCAGATTCTCCTGGAGGGAGAAAAAACAGATTCCATTTTCTTTCATCTCCAGATCTTCAGGTTCGTTCTCGATCTCTGTGCTGAGCCATTTAGGCAGTAGTGTCCTATACATTCTGATCTCTCTGTGACTGCATATTGCAGCCAGTGCCCCCTGCATGTTCAGCTTCCTTTGGGTCTTGGGTCGGAAGCATAGGAGCAGGTGTACTGTCTTATTGATGGGAAGTAAACAATGAGAAAATCAGATCACCTCTTTCCTGATTTTGAGAATTCCCTGAGGGGCAGAAAACATGGGCTGTTCTCACCTTTGGGAGTCGTACTTTTAGAATGTGCTCAGAGAACAGGAATTTTTACTCTAATGCTGTACATGGTTTTCTTTTAAATCTTCCCAGTGCAACTCTTAGAAATGATTTTTGGGGAGTAATGGCTAGGGAGTAGTGTAAGAACATCTTATCTTCAATATTTTATTAATCATTCTAAAAGCTCATAAAGAAAACATTTTTTTCAATTGGGGAAAATGTTTTCATTCATTTTATTTCTCCTCCCCCTAGGGAACTTTATGTCTCTAACAGCACTTGAAATTTGTAAAGAATTTAATGTAGTGTATCTCATCTGATGTACAAATCAAGCCTGTCATAGAGTATGAGACAGGGAGATGACTGGTATGAGAAGCTTAAAGATAGGTAAACAACTAGTAGGTGGCCGATCTGGATTTAAAATGAAGCTCTTACATCTTCTGGTCCAGTGTTCCTCCTAAACCCTCACTGTGTCTCTCATACAAGGTCTCTTCTCTTGCTTTGCCCAGTGGTGATTTCTGGAACATACCCGCTCAGCTACCTTTTCTCTTTAGGTTATAAAAAACACAATATGAAACACTACCACTTCCTCACAGAGCTGCCTAAATCCCTCCTGATACTTCTTGGTTGTATAGGTGTCTTGCTTGGATGGAAGAGTGAGCACCCTTTTATAGCTTGGCATTTCCCAACACTCAGAGAGTTTAGATTCTTAAAGAAGCTCTGCCCGTTGTTTCCTTTTGAACATTGAAAGACACTCTGGGACAGGAAATTCTCCATCACGGTTTCAACACAACAATATACAAATATGCACTGGCTTTTGGCTCAACAGGTTGTCAGTTGACTTCTTGGAAGAAGGTTGGTTTGTCAAGAGGAAGGTTTGGATTTAGATACTCACTTGGAGCATGAAAGAAACTATGGGAAGATATGCCTGAGTTATGCTGTAGGAAAATCTGGCTGTTTTTTCCCCACCCTGAGAAATCCATATTAGAAGTTTTTAGGATTCTTCTGTCTTTTTCCTACGAGGGATAAGCTTCAGCCCTAAGCCAAGTTTTATTGTTGAAAAACCCAGGTGGGGGCTGTGGTAGAAGGGGCCCCCTTTGGATTTTAATGGCAGTACATTCCGCAACTCCATTCCCAAGAGTCTGTAGCTCCAATGAGTTGTAATTTGAGATGGTATAAACATGAGCATATGTTGTGTACACTGTGGGCGCCCCTGAGCCCAGGGCCTTCCAGGTGTTTTTTCTTGGAACTTTGCTTTCGCATCATATCCTGGTGTTTGTCACATTCCCTCTCCTAAAGCTCAATTAGAGCCCGGCATTGCTACTGGCTGGGAAATCATCTCGGGTGCCCTTTGTTACAGATTTCTGTGTCCCACGGGGGTAGAAGGGATTTTTCAGCTCAGGGGCAGAATAGATCCTGCAGTGCCCAGTTCCACAGTCTGTGGGAGTTTGTCCCTCTTTGCAGCTGACAGCATTGCATAATTCCCTGTGGGTCAATAACAGAAACCCTTATTAGCCAATGGTGTTGTTGGAATAAAATCTCTCCACTGCAATGTCTTGGTCCCAGGCTATAATATTACCTCTTGATTCCCTCTGCATCTTTACCACTTTTATTACAGCTGAACACACGTTCCTCATTAGTACCCTGGGTGATATGGGGAATCAGTGTGCTGGAAATTATGTGGAATAGGTACCAGATGTCTGTGTCAACTTGGTATTTAGAATGCTTAAGGATCACATTTATTAAATGTGAAAATTACTTACTATATCCTCTCCCTAACAATAACTCCCCCTCCCCCTCAGTATTGTATTCTGTTGCATGAGGTGTGATATTAATTTCTTTTGGGACAGATTAAATTTAAAGTGTGTGCAGCAAATGCATCTGTTCCCAAATGCTTCATCTGTAGTATGTCAAGTCTCAGGGCTGGCCTGCAGCCAGTGTGGATGTGGGGGTTCTGTAACTGAGGTTGGAGTGCTGTGTTGTAGCAAAAGGACATAACGAAAGGGTGAGTCCACTTGCATTTTTTTCTTTAAGTGGAACTGGGAATTTAGGCGTTGATGTTATAGCCATATTTTAGAAACATTTCCCATGTGCAGATAGGCAGGCATTAGTGAAGCAGACGAAGACATTTGGTGAAATGAGAAATGAGCTTGTGTTTTCTCATTACATTTATGAAGTCATTTGTGTCGACCAAAAGATTACAAGTGTGTGAACCGCGAGATTTATTGTATTTTATCAGACATGAATTAATGTGTATGTTTGGCCAATAAGTGTGTGGACCAAGCCCTGAGTCGAAGGAGTGGAAGATGCAGGGTAGAAGCAGGCAGTGCCTTGTCATGGGAAGAGCTTGGACCTGGAGACTGAGAAGCCGGGGTTCCACTCCCATCCTGCCATGTACTGGTGGCCTGCGACCCTTGGCATGTTACCTACCCTCTCTGAGACCCAGTTTCCACCACTCTAAAGTTGGTGCTTTAACACTGCCTTTATGTGGTGTTATGAGGATGAGAAATAACGTGCACAATGTGTGGCCCAGACAAGGTGCATGATAATCTTACTAAGAATCAAACCTGGCCAGGTGGCTCAGTGGTTGGAGCGTCGTCCCATGCACAAAAAGGCTCTGGGTTTGATTCCTAGTCAGGGCACAAACCTAAGTTGCAGGTTTGATCCCCAGTCAGGGCGTGAATGGGAGGCAACTGATTGATGTTTTCTCACATAGATGTCTCTCTTTTTCTCTCTCAATCCCCCTCCCTTCCTCGCTCTCTAAAAATCAATACACACATCCTTGGGTGAGGATTAAAGAAAAAGAAGCCCTAGGTACCATTTGCTTCGCAGTGTTGCCCCTGGGGGCCCAGCTGCAGAACGCAGGGCCCAGCCTTGTGAGAGAGGCCACTTGGTCTGGGCCACCTGCTGAGTCTCTCACCACAGGGTTTACCTGAATCTGTGCTGTCTTCGGGTCAGTACATTTGTTTAGTCAATAGAAATAGCAACTTGTGGGTGAACAGAGGCCATGTGCCTATCCTCGTGGCTGAGGAGGGTGTACTGAGCTGGAAATACAGAGTCTGACTTCAGGTTAGGAGACAGGAGAACAGGTCAAAAAAACGACACTCAAGATTTTGAGGTCAGATTGCTTGAGTAGCAGTGGAGAAGGATAAACTCAGCTCAGACTTTGAGAGCAAGGAAAGAGTTAGTCTGGGAATTACTACCAAAGAATCCTGGACAGGGCATGTTCTAGATGCCCAGAAGAAATGGGAATCTCCAGAGTGGGAGGCAATGGTGAGGAATTTCTCTGGAGGTGCGTTACTGTCAGTAAGCCCTTGACTGAAATGTGCACCCAGCTCTGTGGCTTGCAACAATTTACTTATAATGGGAAAGATATCTGTTCTGCCCACTTTACAGTTTCTGTGAGGCTTCAGAGAGTAAAGTATCTGTAAAATGCCTTTCAGTTAGAAGGCATGGTGTGAGATTAACAGGAGTATGTGTTTGTGGTACTGTTGCTTCCAGTCAGCATTTCTTCCCGTGTCACCAGTGGCCTGGTTTATCCTTCCTATGGTGGCAGAGGAGCTTTGGCTGTGCTGATGAGCATCATCAGCAGAGCATGTTGCTCACTTGCTGTTGACTGTGGGGAAGAGATTGCTCAGGGAAGGAAGGGCTGTGGGTTTCCAGTGGTGGCCACAAGGGTAACTCCCAGCCTTCTGAGTCTGTCAGTGAGAGCCTGAACTAGCAGCTCCAGAGCTCTGAGGTGACCACAAAGTGAGCAGATGAGTCAGACAGGGTTTCAGAGCATGTTTGTGGCTATGAGGTGCTGCACTTGGGCCCGATGGTGGTCAAGTGAGAATCATGGCCACCTTGCTACCTCAGGCATGCGTGATAGAGGCTGGGGCTGGGTGGGTCACCTCGTTCCCAAGTGGAAGTTTTTCTAACTGGAGACGGGTCTGGTATTGTGTGGGGAGACTTTGGAAGAAACCACTGAGGTGAATGGGGAAGGGTAGGAGACTGGTAGACTGGTTCATGGAGGTGGGCTGAGCCCATGAGGGGAGGGGCAGGAAGGCTTGGGGCTGACCCAGGAGGTGGCGGGATGCAGCTGGGGGCATAGTGTGCTGAGGGGAGAGACAGGATTGTTGTGCCACCTGGAGAAAAGAGCCTTGACAGAAGTGTTGGGAATGAGAGGACAAAACAGGTTTGGGTTTCTGTCTTCTGTGACATTTGAGGGTGGGGAAGCCCTAACCAGAGTTTGATTCTTAGCAACCCAGAATGCCACCTGCTTTATCTCATGATTGATTTTTTCCCCTTTAGTACAAGATTGAAACTTTGGCTAGTAGGTAGAGTGAAAGAAAGAACTCTGGGATAGAGTCTACTATTGGCATGAAACCCTTTGAGCGTGGGTCATCTCGTGGCTCTTCCCCCTTTCCTCGCCTGCCACCTTTCCCTCATGACCATTTGAGTGCGTGCGGTGTGCCAGACACCATGCTGAGGTGAGGAATAACACCATAAGCAGAGTGATCGGATGCCATTCTCTTGAGGCATTGGCAGTTTTGGATGTATGTGTACATTAAACAAATAATTATAGAAGTATAGCCACATGAGAAATAGAGAGTACTATGAGGGTATCAAAAATACATACCTAATATAGTAAAAGAGGTAAGAGAAGCTTCCTTGAGAGTTCTGAAGAATGAGTAGGAGTTCGCCTCACCATGTCAGGGAAGGTACAGGAATGGTGGGGAAAGTTCCTGGAGGAAACCTTGTGAAGGCTTCTGCAGGAAGAAGGTTGGTACTTTTGATGAAGTAAAATAAAGCCAGTATCTTGATTAAGGTAGGTTAAGCTGCATGTGTCAAAAAACTCCAAATATTATTGCCTTGAATAAAAGAAAAGTTTATATATGAGTTTCATCTAAAAAGAAGCAGTCTAGATCTGATCGAACAGGTCCAGGTTCATCAAGGGCCCAAGCAACTCCTGTTTTATTGCTTTGCCCAACTCAGGGTGTCGCTTCTGTCTTAGGGCTCAAGATGGCTGCTCCAGCTCTACCCATCACATCTGTATTCCGGCCAACAGGAAAAAGGAAAGGGCAGAACAACACATTTCATTCCCTTCATCAAAAACTTGCTGGAAATTACGTATACCTGGCTATATCATATTGGCCAGAATTTGGACACGGGGCCATACCTAGTTGCAAGCATTAGCAGGACTTCCAGTACAGTGTTGAAAAGGAGTGGTAAGAGGGAGTAGATAGCTTTGCCTTGTAATTGATCTTAGTGAGAAAGCTTCTAGCTTCTCACCGTTAAGTATGAAGCGATATTAGCTGTAGATTTTTGTACATGCCCATCATCTGGCTGAGGATGAGGACCCTCGTGGGTCTCTGTAAAGAGTAGCTATCCCGTCACTTGATCAGAGCCAGCCCTGTGGATTGCTTTCTCCTCTCTTTGGCCTTGGACGGACTGGTGTAAGCCATGGCTGGCACTGCCGCCCATAAAGTGGGGTTTGCCCTCTCCTGAACTGTGGCAGGACAGAGACCACAGACGCTAGGTGAGGAGTCCTTGTCTTCAGCAATGGGGACATTCCCTCTCTGGTTCTCTCCCTCTCTGTGTACGACTTTATCTTCTTGACTTGTTTCCAGTGAGTGCTTGCTCCCACCCTGGTGTGGGGACAGGCAGTGTGGTGCCTGAAGGAAAACCCTGCAGGGTGGTGGTGGCATGATCAGGAGAAGGGCAAGTTAAGCAGCTTGCAAGCCTTTTGGCAATTGTGTTTTGGATAGAACTACAGCCCAGCCCGAGTTTTGCACATACAGACAAAAATAGAACTGAAAAGTACTTTTTATTCGTGCTTAATCTGTGATAATGGCTAATTCATGGCGGGAGGCTATGAAACCAATTCAGAAGGGTTTTCCTGTGTGGGTAGCAATAGCCACTGTGTGTCCCCAGAACTGAGTAGGAGTAGGAGACTGTCCCTGGGGCTCTGGGGTGTGAAATGCACTGGACATCCCACTGTGGCTGGTGAAGGCAGGAGGGGGAGCAGCGTGGCACACACCTGCTCGTACTGTGTTCCCTGCATGGGGGACCTGAGGGAATTGTACATCGGTACCTTCTGCCTTTGCTGATGTGACACCTTTCCTCACTACCTGCCTTAGAAAACAGCTGGACACAGTACTGCAGTACAAAGGGTGGCAGTGATTATTTGGGAAGGTACATTCCTCATTTCAGAACAGATAACTATTAGCAGCCTAAATAAAGGCTGAAATAGACTTAGCTTACCACACAGGACATCTGCCTAGGGTGTAGCAGAGTGGGTGGAGGACTGACTGGTTCTGAACTACATTTGCATTTCAGACCGGAGCTGTTATCCATGAGTTCTGAAATAGATTTAGCTTACCACGCAGGACGTCTGCTTAGGGTGTAGCAGAGTGGGTGGAACACTGACTTGTTTTGAACTACATTTGCATTTCAGACTGGAGCTGTTATCCTGGAGAGGATCTTTATTATGTAGAAGTCAGGAAGAACTAATTGGGGTGTCCTCAGGTTTTTTATTGGGTTCCATTTGGAAGGCCGAGGTTTAATAGACTGTGTATTCAAGTCTCCCCAACTATCAAATGGAGATAGCACCAAGCCCACAGAGGTGTGTGGGGTTGAAGTATTGAAGGTTCCTCCTCCTTCCTGGACACCTCTCTGTCAATCCAGCCTGTGTGCGATGAGACTGAAATGTGGTGGGGCCGTACCTCACATCACTGTAGCGGTCGCCACCTGTTTCCCATGTCAGTTCCTTAGAGTCAAATCCAAGTACCTGGGATGGTGCCCTAATCACTGATCAGAAAGGGACATATTTTTTCTTAAGTTCAGTGATTCATTTAACAAATATTTTTTGAGCCAGGCACCATGATGGGTGCTGAGGATATAAAGATGAGTAATCCACAGGCATTAGGAGGTCACACAGGACTGGGAAAGACAGATGTGGACACTGGTGGTTACAGTGTGGAAAATGAATCAGCAGAGCTGGGCAGAGCAATCGTAAAAGGACAGAGAAAGAATACCTCCCTTAGTTTGAGATGTTTGTTGTGGGATGGGAGTTACAATGGAAGAGAAATCTGGGTAAAGGGAATACGTTTGAGTAAAAACATGGATTTGAGGAACATCATGGTTTGTTTGGAGACCTTTAAGCTAGCTGGTATTACTTACTGGATGGGGAGGGGTGAGGCTGGAGAGATGGGAAGGGGTTAGATCAAGAAAGGCCCGTGTGCCAGGTTAGGGAGCTCAGGCTTTATTCACAAGGCCAGCAGTTCTCCAGGGACAGGACAGGTTTGGGAGATGGGAGGGGTCGGCATTTGCACTAGGAATCACGCTCAGTGGAGCACTCCTGGGTCAGATGGACAGTGCTTCTGTAGAAGGCAGCGTAGAGAGCTTGACACCTGAGGCTTCTTTTAGAAAGATCTGCAGTTGCTGGGGACAGAGACAAGGAGAGCTGCGGGAGGTAAAGATGTGGAAGAATGGATGGATTTAGGATTTAGGGTCTGATTGAGGAGGAGAATGAGGAAGCAGCAGCCAAGTATGACCAGTGTTCTATTTGTTTTTTTGGAGGCTTTGCTCACATCCTGCCTCTCTTGGGAGAATTTTCTCACCTCTGGCCCAAACTTTGCTCTACAACTCTGGCACCATTTGCCTCTCTACTCATTGCATCTTTGTATTATTCTTAAATTTGTTTTGCTTTGTCTAAGACAAGTAGCAGAAGCACTTGAAAGGTAGGGACTTCATCTTATACTTTTTTGGTGTAATTGTAGGCATTTAATATTATTTATGCATAATATTATTGGACCTTTAGGCTATTTATTTAATTTATCTCTAGTTTTCTTCTAAGAGAGGAAGAATTAAATACAGATGTCAAATGGGAGGTTTCCTCCATTGAGAGGAATACATTCATGACTTATGCATCTAAAAGGGAACTTAAATAATCAAATACACATCAAAATCATCCCAAAGGAATTTAAGAGATTGTAGTTTTAGAAGAATAGGCTAGCTTTTTGCCATTTAGTTCCGGCAGCATCTTAACTGGAAAGACCCCTCGGGTGGGCTGGCAGTGGCTTAACCATCTAGTACAACTAAATTTAGTTGCAGTGCAATTGATTGTGATCTCTGAGGGGTTCATGTTTATGATTCCCTCTGCAGGTCCAGAGCCCAGTGCCCAGTGTGAACTGTCACCTGTCAATGCCTCCCATCCTGTCCAGGCCTTGATGGAGAGCTTCACCGTCTTGTCGGGCTGTGCCAGCCGAGGCACGACGGGGCTGCCGCAGGAAGTGCATGTTCTGAACCTCCGGACCACCGACCAGGGGCCTGGCCAGCCACAGAGAGAGGTAGGCACAGGTGCCAGCTTTCTGCCCATTGCCCCTCTAAGTTTTTAAGGACTCTACTCTGAACAAAGAGTACTTTTCTTCCGTTCTGGGTCTAACGTGAATATGTGTGGGGAGGAGGATACTACGTACACTTGAGAGAGAAGGATTGCAAATAACAGATTGTTCTCTGGACTGGGCAACTCTAGGACTTCTCTCTCTGGGGACTTTTTGGCTTTTTAACTTTTCTGGCCCCTTGTATTGGAAAGAGTGTTCTTAGGAATTTCATCTTTTAAACAGGGCTATGAAAAAACAAAATTAGGTGCCATTTCTTTGTAATCGTAATTGTCTTTTCCACCGTCTTCTCTGCCCTGTCTTTCTTCTTGAGTTGCTTTGTACTATGAACCTCTGGCTCCTGCAGGACGAGTCGGGAGCACCCTGGAATAAAGATGGCGACACCTGCACTTGCACGGAAAGCCCTGGGGATAGCTTCTTATGCTCCCCAGGCAGCCCTGGAAGATGGCGGTGTCTTGGTGGTGATGATCCAAGTTCATAGTGACTCAGCATTTACTCTGTCCTCAGCAGTCTTTGAAGCACTTATACATTTATTCTGTGAAGTGCTATTATTATCTTCATTTCACAGGCGGCAGACAGGTATACAGATAACTCACTGGCCCACGGTCAGTGGCCCAGAAATTACCTAGACTGTGAGTCAGAGATAACACAGAGTTGTTATTCTTTCTGTTTTTAAGCTTTCGTATGTCAGAAATGTTATCACTCAAAATTCTGATCACAGTGAAGTATAGGAAAACCAATGCAGAACAGAATTTACCTTTGAGCTTTCCTCTCGTTCAGAAAGTTAATTTCCAGAACCATTTGTTTATGTGCATAAACCACTCTGCCTTTTTTGGGGTAGTAGAAATTGGAGAGGCAAGGTGTCCAGAAGGAAAAACAAGCAGATTTTAATCTTATGAAAGTGTGCGAAGTTGGCTCATTTCAAAGAAAAATCATCTAACCTTTCCAGCTACATTGGAAATTATTGTTAATACGTTTGGTTGCTTGCCATTGTAGCTGCAACACATATTTCAGGTCAGATTTCTTTATCCCAGTAATATGTCTTTAATTCTTAACTTACGGGGGAGAATCTGTGCTGGGAGGGGAAGGAGGAGAGGAGGAAATGCAGTTCTTAGGAACTGTTGCTGACTCCAGCAATTCTTTAGCAGCAGTAATTACTCATTTTATATATGCTTCTCAGAGGAAGCAAAAAAGAAGAGAAAGTTTGAGCTATTACAGAGCAGCAACAGCAGAACATTCTGGGTGTTAAATTGCATGGTACAGTTGACTCTGAAAATGGATTCAGATAAGACTATTGAAGCAAAAGAAAAATAAGTCAAGGAACCACTGCAGTGCTCTCCCACACTTGTCTTTACCAGGTTAGATCAAAACGGAGTTCATTTTAGGCCATGGCAGGTACATAAAATTAGGTGGCATCAGGGGACAGTGTGTTCAGTGAGGAAGTAAAGAAAGGGCCTGTGAGGGTAGTCCCTAAAGCTTGTTTAAAGACCTGACTGTTATTCTCCTCCCTTCAGTGTTTATATCGTATGTGTATGGTTTTGAGTTCATGACATGAAGCTGTTGCTGAGATGAGGCAACTGAGGGAAACTGTGTTCTTTCCTTCTTTGGGGACTTTTAAGAATCAGGTGGTTGTAGTTCAGTCCTGCCTGAAAGCAAGATAGGATAAGTGTTCTTTGGAAATTTCATCTGGCTCTGAGCTGCACTTACGTCGAGGATCTGAGTGTTTGATGTGAACAGAGGAGTGTAGAGGACATGAGAGCAGAGGGCCATGACAGAGAAAATGAAAGTTTGTTCATGGGTGGTGAGATGAGGATGGAGAAATATTAAATCTCTCTCACCTTCTTGCCATATGACTATAGAGATATATTATTGCATTCACTCACATCATTGCATTTACTCGTAGTTTTTAAAAATCATTTGAACCATAAGAGCCAGCAATTCCACTCCAAAGTACATATGTACTCCAGAGAAATAAAACTATATGTCCATATGAAAACTTGCCCACAGATGTTCATAGCTGCATTATTGATTATAGTCAAAAAGTGCAAATAACCCGAATGTCCATCAACTGATGAATGGATAAATAAAACGTGGTATATGGACTTCTGGTCATGGTGGTGGCATGGGTAAATGTGGTACTTAAATCCTCCCACAATCACATTGGAATCACAACTAAATTACAGAATAGCTGTCATTCAGAATCACCTGAAACCTAGCCAAATGGAAGTCCTACAACTACAGATGTAAAGAAGCAGCCACATTAAGACTGGTAGAAGGGGTGGAGCCTCAGAATGTGCTGGTCCCACACCCACGTGTGCTGGATAAAATTCGGTAGAATATCTGGACTGTGGTGGTCCTCCGGAGGAGCAAGGGATCCCAGCCCCACACCAGGCCCCTAGCCTGGGTTCTAGTGCCAGGAAGAGAATTCCCATAACTTCTGGCTGTAAAAACCAGCAGGGATTGTGGCTAAGTGAGACAGAGGCTTCTGGAGTCTCAGACAGTTCCTCTTAAAGGGCAAGTGCACAGACTTACTTGTACTTGCTTCCTCTGAGCTCCAGCACTGGGACAGCAGCTCAAAAGGCACCAGGGACATACCAGGAGGGACTGAATTATATTGCATCTGAGCAAAAGCTCTAGGGGCAGCTTTCTGTCTGACAAAACTGCTGGCAGGGGCCATTGTTTCTTTTCTGAGACATCCCTCCAACTCCCAAAGAGCCAGCGGGGGTTGGGGGGTGCAGAATCTGAGTCTCCATCAACCTAACACACTGCCCCATTCTGGTGATTCCCTGAGACCTTGCACCAACCAATTTGTGGGCTCACCGAAGCCATTTCCAGCTTTTCTGTACAAACTCCTTGTCTTGGCTTTTGCTGTAGACTTTACTAAAATCTCTCAAAGGCTGAAAAATTGCAGACAAGCAGCATTTGATCTTGGCACGACCTGTACCTTTTGCTAAGTGGCCCCAGGCCCAGCTCTAGCAGCACCCAGCTTTGGTTCACAGCTTGGCCTCTCTTGGGTACCTGCAAGCCCAGCACAAGTAGCAGCCATCTGCAGATTGCTCTGTAGCTCATACTAAGTGACCATAGGCAGGGCACAGATGGTGGCTGACCTTGCACCTCCCAGGAGGCCCCAGAACCAGTGCACTGGGTGGACAGCTTCAGATCATGCTGGATTATAACCCTACCACCTCCATGAGTGACACACTCAAGGGGCAGACTTGATGAGCACCAACACCCCACTGATGCAAGTCCTGCTCTATAGGGTTGGTTCCTGCACAGCAGCTCTTCTGCTGTAGTTGCAGCTGGTCCTCATAGCCAATTGACCTGGGAAGTCAGTTCCTCCCAGTGATACCAACAACAGTCAAGGCTCAACTACAACAGGATAGTCCACATAGTCCACACAGAGGTGTACCTGGTACATCGAGCTTGGGTGACTGGGGAGGCTACACCACTGGGCCATAGAGGACTCCTCCTACACAAGGCCACTCTACCAAGTCAGGAGACATAGCAGCTCTACCTAATACACAGAAACAAATTTAGGGAAGCAGCCAAAATATGGAGACAAAGAAACAGGTCTCAAATGAAAGAACGGGAGAAATGTGCAGAAAAAACTAAATGAAATGGAGGCAAGCAAACCACAAGATATAAGAGTTCAAAACAATGGTTATAAGGTTGCTCAAGGAACTTAATGAGAACTTCAACAGCATAAAAAAGGACATAGAAACCATAAAAATAACCAGTCAAAAATGAAGGATACACTCACTGAAATGAAGAATAATTTGTAGGGAATCAACAGTAAAGTAGATGAAGATGAGAATTAATCCAGCAATTTGGAGTATTAGGAAGTAAAAAACACCCAATCAAAACAGCAAAAAGAAAAAAGAATTTTAAAAAAGAGTGTAAGGAGCCTCTGGGACAACTTCTAATGTACCAATATTCACATCATGGGGGTGCTAGAGGGCGAAGAGAGCAAGAAATTGAAAACCTATTTGAAAAAAATAATGACAGAAAACTTCCCTAACCAAGAAGCGCAAAGAGTCCCAAACAAGATGAACCCAAAGAGGCCCTGACACATCATAATTAAAATGCAAAAGGTTAAAGACAAAAAGAGAATCTTAAAAGCAGCAAGAGAAAAACAGTTAGTTACCTACGGGGGCGGGGGGCTCCCATAAGACTGTCAGCTGCATTCTCAACAGAAACTTTGCATTCCTGAAGAGAGTGGCAAGAAATATGCAAAGTGATTAAAAAGTAAGGACCTACAACCAAAATTACTCTACCCAGCAAAGCTATCATTTAGAATAGAAGAACAGATGAAGAACTTCACAGACAAGAAAAAGCTAAAGGAGTTCATTACCACCAAACCAGTTTTAAAGGAAACATTAAAGGTTCTTTTATAAGAAGAAGAAGAAGAAAAACTTGAAAAATATGAACAATAAAATGGCAATAAATGCATATCTATCAACAATGGAATCTAAAAGTGAAATGAACAAGCAGAAGAGAAACAGACTCACAGACACAGAGAACGTTTTGATGGTTGTCAGATGGGAAGGGAGTTGGGGGATTGAGTGAAAAAGGTGAAGGGATTAAGAAGTACAAATTGGTAGTTACAGAATAGTCATGGGGATGCAAAGTACAGCATAGGGAATATAGTCAATAATATTCTAAATACTCTGTATGGTGTCAGGTGAGTATGAGATTTATCAGGATGAGCACTTAATAAGTTATATAATGTCTAATCACTGGGGTATACAGCTGAAACTAATATAATATTGTATGTCAACTGTAATTGAAAAATAGAAAATGATTAAATGGCAAAAAATATGGTTATACGCATTTGTTGGAATCTCAGTCAGATAGAAACAAATGAAGTGCTGATACATGCTACAACACAGGTGAACTTTGAAAATGTTTTCCTAAGAGAAAGAAGACAGACACAAAAGACCACATACTCTATAATTCAATTTATGTGAAATACCCAGAATAGACACATTTATAGAGATAGAAAGTACATTAGTGGTTGCTTTGGGCTGAAGGGCAGAAGGGAGAAAGGGCAGCTGGCTGCTAATGAGTACAGGGTTTCTTTGCGGGGGACTCATGTGTTCTAAACACATGTGATGATGGGTTCTAAATGTGGCGATGGTCGTACAATTGAATATGACTGTACTAAATACTATTGATAAATGTGAATGTACTAAAAACCCATTGAATTGTACTTTAAATGGGTGAATTTTATGGTATGTGAATTTTACCTCAGGAAAGCTGTTTTAAAAAACCAATAATTTGACCTACCAGTATTCTATTTAACCCATAAAGTTTACCTTAATTGCTTTTTCCTCCAACCTAAACTCACCCAACTCTGGTTTTTTCTCTGGGTGATTTGATTTCTATAGATCTTCTGGTACATGGTCTGTGCTGAAAGTCACAGCTGGTCCATTTTGGGGGCAGTAGTGGGAGGATGAGAGGCAGCCCTAGTGCATGTCTACCAGATGTTAAAAGCAAATATTTTTCAAAATGAAATAATAAATGTTGTTGCTTATAAATTAGCGAAAAGAACACCACCCTGGCTCCAAGTCATAGTTGGATGGCCGCTACAGCTGTTTTTCATGATGTCCTCCTTCAGCGTGAGGGAGTCACTAAACCAGCCCTGTCTCCCCTCTGCTTGTTGGTGTGGTCAGCATAAAGACCTATTATAAATCATCCCTCTCTGACCTTTTGCTAAATTCCTACCTTCCTTAAGGTTGTTCTTCAGCTGAGGAGTGGCTTCTTTTCCTGTGTGGGGCAGGTGACAGAGCCTGTACCCTGACGTAATAACCTCAGCAGGTTGACAAGATTTGGAGAAACAGTTACTATTAAGTTAGATAAACAATTTTACAGGCTAGCAGAGAATTTGTATTGGAAACCTACTTATTAAAATAATATATACAAAGCCTTCCTTTGCCATTGGCTTCCCTGCTGGGTTCTCATCAGGGTAACAACCTGCAGTTGTATTTTTTTCATCTGAGACCACACCTCTCATTTGTAATCATTGGTTTTGGACACAACAGTCTTGGAAGGGAACAGGAAACTGGAAAAAGACTCTCTGGCGCAGGAGAGGGTAAACAGCCCTGAGATATCAGCTTTGTCTTTTAGAACAAGCAGGCGGGTGTCATGGGTCTTATCTTGTAAAAACCGGCTCCTTGTCCTCTTGGACTTCAAAGCGAAATGTACCCTCACCCCCACCCCCTGTCAGATTTTGGTCCCTCAGGGTGTTTCCTGCTTTCTGAGAGGAGTTATAGCACCACCACTGGCTTGTTTACAGTAACACACTTTCATTAGTTACTAGAATGGCAACAATTTTGTTTCCTATCATCTAATTTTTACTGTGACCTGCTTTTATGTGGTGATGTGTCTTTTCTATTTCCAACCTAATTGCTTGCTCTTTATGAAAAGCTGCTGAGGATAAGCCCCTAGTTAACATTCGTGTGTGTGTGCAGGCAGACCTCCCTTCATGGCCCTTGGCTTTATTGTGCTTCACAGATGTTGCACTTTTTACAAATTGAAGTCAAGACCCTCCACCAGCAAAAAGGTTACGACTGGCTTTAGGACTCGATTTATTGCAGTTGTGTGGAACCACACTCACAGTCTCTCCAATGTTTGCCTACAAAGGATATGGGCGTTTAAATTTACCTATTTGTTTTGACATAAAAGAGCACCCCTGTTAACAGTCATGCCAGTGACTGGTGTAGGGGTGGAGCGAGGATCCGGAGGCTTCATCGTTACTGGAAAGGGGCCAGACTTAGTAACCTCGCTGTCAGAAAGCTCAGGCCCGTCCTTTTATGCATTTGCTCTTTCTCTGCTTCATTCCAAAAAAGGATTTGGAACGGGTTTACAACAATAGACATACCAACAGTGTAAGCAGAAATGCAAAATGAGGACAAAGGAAAAAAGAAAAGTGTAGTTTGTTAGCCAGATGGGTGAATGTGGTTGGTATGACTGGGTTTGAAATTTGGCTCGGAGCTGCTTGGCAGGCAGGGCCGAATGGGATGTGTGGTTAATCACACATGTGGCTCCAAGTCAGTTTTACTTTGTACCTTCTCCGAGGACTGTGGCATAAAGTCATCCTTTTTCTGGCTCTTTTTGAGAGCAGGAAGGATCACTGTTGGGAGAAAGAAAAAGAAGTAAACACATTGAAAATGCAAACTGTTCTGCTTGCCTGTGAACAGCTCCCTCGCCCCCAAAGGACAGTAACAGCTCCGACACTGGTGGTGGTGGATGCCTGCTGCAGGCAGCTGCCTGCTCGACTCCTGAATTCGTCTGCCAGTCATCATCAGCCTGAAAGGGAAGGAGGCTTAAGGAGGGTGTACCATGATGGCCCCCCGGGTCATGAAGCTCCCTCCAATCTGGGTCTGTTGGACTCAACAGTCCAAGCTTTCCGCACACTTCCAGTCTACTTCCCTTGTGCTTGTAGCGCCTATCTTGTGCAGTCTCCGCTGGCTCTGTTAGTGAGCCAGCAGATCTCCTCCCTAGGGTTTGGGTTTCTTGGGCTTGTGATCGCTTCTTCTAGTGCTCGGAGTCCCTTTCATTCCCTTCTTCATTCCCTGCCTGTGACTTGTGGGGAGTATTGAGGTCGGTCTGTGTGTGGCAGTGTCTCTTTTTTCCTTTCTGGTTTAGACGGTTATTACAATTAAGTGTCCGTAATTATAAAATGCAGGCTGAGCTCCAAAGCCCTTGCACTCTATGCAGCCATTAACTACCCACACACTAAATGCCACCTCTTGATTTGTTCATAGTTGATTATTTCTCCCTCTTCCCAATACAGCTTTCAGCTGCCTTTACAAAAGTAACTCCCTTGTCCTCTGCTTGTAATCCAAGACTTCTTGTAACCAAACTTGCTTGAACTGTGTGATAAGGGAGAAGAAACACATTTAGGAATTCTTCCTTCTGTGAATGAAATGCAAGAGCTTCAGTATGTGGGGTTTGCCATCCGATCTGATAAGTTTTTGGGAATCTGGCAGTTCAGGGATTCCACATTTTGGAGATTGCTATACCAAATCACTTACCTGTCTGTATGTCATCTTTCCCCCATTTCTCCAAGACAGACGTCTTCTCTCTTTTTACCCCCTCAGCTGTTCAAATGTGGACAGATCAGTGTGAGGGGCGAGGGGGGTGGGTGTGTGTCTTACCTTACCCATCACCAGTGAAAAAGATCTGGTACAGAATTTCAAGACTGGCTCTTTGGAGAGTACGTACGTGAGAGCAAAAATAGCAAATGAACACTAGCACACTAGCTACTTTTTTCCCTCTAGCTGGGGCAGTCTTTCCTCCGCTGTTATTCATGAACGACTTCCCAGTGCTTGTCCTGTGTATGTGCAGGAAAAAAATCAAAACAAACTGAAGGGTATTCGTGTTTCAGAGATCTTATAGGTAGTGTGTGCTAAACACGTGTCAAAGTAAACCCCTCAGACACAGACACTGGAGAGTGGTGAAGTGCATGGACTAAACAAATATCTTCCATGTATAAACACTGCCTGGTGTTTGTTTAAATGGAGGTTGTTTGGGAAATCGCTTCAGCCTAACAGGTAAGATTACCTCTGAACCCTTCATTTTGTTGCAGACCTACAGCAGATAGATCAGAAAGTTACACTGATAACAAGGGACACATTTCTCAGAGGCCCTCCACCCTCCTCCCCCGTCTTCCCCTCTTCTCCTCCCTTCCCCCACTCATTTGCCTGTTGCTGTGGAAATTATTTCATGAACTTGAAAGGCAACTGAATCTGCACATAGGATCGAAGGCCTTCATGAATAGGACAGTCACATTATTTAACAAGAGTTGCCCCTTCACCAGCGCACTTTAAATGATGGTGCCCTGCTGGGCAGCATGGAGATGCCACAGTTGGACAGAGGAGCAGCACTGGGAGCAGCCAGGCAGCTAGACCTCCAGCAGCTGCCATCTCAAGCAGAGGACAGTGCAGGCCCGTGAGAACTGGCCACGCTAGTCAAGGACGATTTCTAACACACTAGATGGGGCGAGACATTCCATCTGAAACTCAGCTTTCAAGTAGGGACTCTCCAAAAACCCAGTCTTGGAATTTTAGAAAAAGTGAAGGCAGAAATCAGAGAGGCTAATAAGCAAAGGAGTTATAAGTTCTTACCAAGATGCTGGCTGGCCACATTGCTTCAGTCCTGACATTTATCATAGTAATGATCAGATGCTGTTACATTGCCCTAGGAAAGCATGGTCCCCCCCACCAGAGGGATTGGGTCTGGTGCAACTCCGCCACTTTAGCATGGGGTGGTGCTGGGTTAAGTTCTTTGCTGGCTGGGGACTGGCAGATTGAAAGGCCCTCTCTTCTTATTGCTTCTTCACTGGTATGGAGAAGAGACTGCCTCAACCCCTTCTAAAATTTGTCCAGTGGCAGCAGCTTCCAACCTGCACGGTGTTTGTCCTTCATGGAGATCAGGGTTATAGCTCCAGCCTGTGCTGTTATTGCCACGATGGCTTTTCCTGACTTCTTAATAATTGTACAATTTACTGAGAACATTGTTAGAAAATGTTTCTACAGGAGCACCCTCCATGTCTGAAAATGTGACTTTTTGCTCTTAGAACTTTTTGGAGAGTATTTTTAAAAGCCATGACCAAAGTAAGGAGCGGGCTACAGATCTGAGGCCCAGATGTGCCTGCTGGGCAAATGCCCAGCGTGTGTGTGCGCGTGCATGCGTGCGTGTGTGCGTGCGTGCGTGCGCAGAAAGTCCAGATACCCAGCTCGTACTTCCTTGTTTCCACTGCTTATGTGCTGTCTTGACATTTTAATATTTTCTTAAAAAGTTACTGATTTGAGAGAGAAAGAGAAACATCAATTTGTACTTATGTATACATTCATTGGCTGCTTCTCGTATGTGCCCTGTCCAGGGACTGAACGGCAACCGTGCGTATCAGGACAACACGCTAACCATCTGGCTTCCTGGCCAGGGCTCTATCTTGACATTTGTTTCAGACTAAAAGGAAATTTACTGCTAATATCTCTGATTTAAATACTCAAATTCTACAGAAGTATTTATTATATTACTTTCAATCATGCCCCCACTCTATTTTCTAAATATTTCTGTGAAAATCAGACACGTGTTTAATCATTTTACTTTCCTTTCCCCCACAGTGGAGAGGCTGCGTGTGAACCTGGCCCTGCTGATCGCCTCTCCCCACTAACTCATTCACCCTTTCCTTGCCTGCCGCACTTCTTGAATGAGTGAGTGCCTGGGTGTCCTGTCTTTCCCTTCTTTCCCCTCTGCAGCTTCGCTGCTGCTCTCCTGCACTTTTGACCAACTCATGGCTGCTGGGACTGAGAGGTGCCCCAGAGACCCTGTGGTCCTGACGACCTCACAGAGGAGACCAGGCCTAGGGAGGGAAGAGATGACTTGTTCACTCTCAGTGAAGAAATTGGTGCCGCTGCTGGGCTGGGACCCAGGCAGCGCTGTTCTTGTCGCTGAGTTTTGTCTCCCACAGTGCCTTTCCCCACTGCTGTGCCTTCTCAGTTCCTTTTTCTGTACCCCCTCTCCTGCCATTTCTTTCTGGGTTTTAGGGTGTTACCTTAGCCTGGTTCTTTTTCTATGTTTCCATGTGTTTTTCTGTTTTCTCCCCCAGTTCCTCTTTCTTCCTTCTCAGGGATTCTCAGCTGAAGTGCAGTCCTTGGGCTTTGTCCCCCTGCGCCCAGCACCCCCCAACCCCCATCTGTTCTCCCTGTTCTCAGGACTTTGGTTGTCACCTGCATGCCGAAGACTCCAGAAACTCTCTCCAAGCTTCTCCAGTGGGGGTCTCTGAAGCACCTCACCCCTCAGGACGTACCTCAGGCTCCCAGGTGCTGAGCTGTGCTGGGGGTGGGGGTGGCTGTCAGCGTGGCTCTATCTGGTGTCAGATGGCAGTCACTCTTAGCTCTGCCACTCTCCAAGTGCACTCTCTAAGAGTCACCTTCCTCATTTGCACGTGGAGGTGATAGTGGCAGTTCTTTAGAGGGTCTGCCGAGGACTGAGAGATGTGTCTGAGGCACGTGTGCCTGGCACACGTGCAAAGCTAGTTCTTTTCAGTGTCTCCACACGTGAACTTACAGCCTTCCTGGCTCCATCTCTCCTCACCCCGAGGTGAGTGGTGGTTTACTTGTCCCACACTCCTGTCCTGTCAGCATCACTGCTGCCATCGTCTTGGGACTTCTGGACCATCCAGGGTTTACCCATCTCCTTCAGACCTGGTATTTGATCAGTCATCAAGTTTTATTGACATTTTCTTTGCAATTTCCCTTGAATTTGTGTGTTTCTCACCACTGACTCCGAAGCTTCCTTATCCAGTCTCCTGGGACTGGCCTTTAGCTTTAGGCCCCAATTCTCTCAGTCTAGTTTGTAGACCACTTTATAAAACCCATTTTCTCTAAATAATACTCCACAATTCATTCATTTACAGACCTACTCAAGGAATTATTCACTGAGAACCTGGTGTGCTCTAGGTAGACTGTCTATTAGATTCTTACTCCTCTTTATATCTTCTTCACTTACTGGCTTGTAAGGGAGACGAAATTTAATATAGTGAGACAAATAGTATGACCATTACTTGTTATAAAACTAACAAAATTTTGCAGGATCCTAAAACAAAGGGAGTGGTAATTTTATCCACGGGTGAGGGGAGGGCACCCAGAAGTGAACAATTTGCTGAAGGGCTTGGAAGTGGAGTAGGAGTTGCTGGGCAGAGGAGAAGGGAGGCCTCGGTGTACACGGAGGGAGGGGCAGAAAGGATGCATGGAGGAAAGTTCTCTCACGGACACGTGCGGCTGGTGTACAGACTGGGGAGTGGTAAGCTGTGGCCTCGGGGCCAAATCCTGCCTGCTGCCTGTTTCTGTGTATGTATTCTTTACATACCATAAAGTTCACCTGCCAGTGTCGGGCAATAGAGCCCTGGCCAGGTAGTCCAGTTAGTTCGAGTGTCATCCTGGTATGCCACAGTTGCCATTCAGTCTCTGCTCAGGGCACATACAAGAACTTCTAGAGTGTGCATGTCAGTGGTTTTTAGTGTTCTTAGAGTTGTGCAACCATCACCACAATCTACCTTTAGGCCATTTTGAGCACCCCAAAAGAAAACTTTGTACCCATTAGCAGTCACTCTCATTCCCCAAACTCCCAAATCTTGCTTTAGGCAGCCACTAATCTACTTTCCTTCCTAGTATGTGCAACTTTGGTGCTGGCTTCTTGCACTTAACATAATGTGTTTGAAGCTCATCCATGTGTTAATTATTTCATTCCTTTTTATTCCTGAATAGTATTCCATTGTATGGCTATACTGTATCTTGTTTATCCATTCATCACTCTGATACCTGTTGTGTAAATAAAGTTGTATTGGAGCACAGTCACAACTATTCCCTCACGTATTGTTCGTGGCTGCTTTCTCACTACAGTGGCCAAGTTCAGTAGTGTAACACTAGTGTGGCCTGCATGGCCTGCAAAGCCTAAAATACTTAGGATCAGGCCATGTGCAGACAAAGCTTGCCAGCCCTTAGAATAGGGGCAGCAGTGGTGGGGGCAATGGTAGGGTGGGCTGGGCCGGGAAATGGAAGATGAGAACGGAAGGGCATCACGAGTAAGGATTTGGATTTAATCCTGCAGATCAGCGTTTCTCCGAGTGTGTGTGGTATGTGAACCCCCTGCTTTTGAATCCCTTGGAGATGCTAAAGTGCAGATACCTGAGCCTCACTCCGGACCTTTTAGCTGAATCCATCGCCCCGCATCTCTTAATTCCACCTGGACTTTTTTCTCAATTCTCTCAGTCCTTGCTGTGTTAGAAGCCCATGCGTAAGTCTGAACTCTTCAGCAAACCCTTTCCTGAGTCCTTAACCCTCCTCTACCTCCCTCTTTTCTAAGCTCCTCCTTCCCCCCACCACAGTCTGCACCTCCCCAGAGTAGGGGATTATATGTTTTCTTGTATTATTTGCTGCCAAATCACGTGTGTTTATCTTGCACAGCCAGCTGGAGAGTGGACTTTCTTAAGGGCAGGAACCAACGCTTGACCTTCCTTTGCATTGTGCATATTGGGCTCTGGCATGGTGCTGAGGCCGTTATTTCAAACATCACCCAAGTTTTTGTCAACACCTCCCCTGTCCTGCAGCACGTCTTTTTTTGATCTGCATTGTGTCAGTGCACTTGGTGTTTTGTCCTCGGGCCCCTCTTACCTGCTGCAGCTGAGCAGGTGTCCTCCATTTTGCATTACTGCTTAGATTTATTTTTTCCTAATTAAATCTCACACTACTGCAGTTTACTCTAAATTCTCCAGAATCTTCGTGTGTCGTTTTTCCCCCAGCCTGTTTCTGAGTTTTGTTACATTTTCTTTACTCTTATAGATTTTAGCCGTGAACTAATTTGTCTTCTCCCTCAGCAGGGTAAAAAGCTATAAATGGTTTTTGACTCCACGCTGCTCCCTTGGGTGGCTCATTTGATTTGAGCCAGGTTTGAGTTGGGCCATTGAGAATGGTTTGTCATTATGGTGTGTGTGTGGGGGGTGACATCTAGCCAATTCTTAATATTGTTGGTATTAATTAACCTTCATTCTTCCAGTTGAAAGAGGTCATTTTGCTCTACCTTATATCGTTAAATAGCTAATAACTTAATTTTTTTTATTTTGTGTTCTGCTCAGTGAGCACTTAAAATATCCCTGCCTGTATAGTAATTTGTTCCCTGTTTAATGTGGCTTTTTCCTTTGTTTACTCTGGACCCAAGTCTTTCTAGCTTGTTTTCTAAGTCAGCTCAAAAGTTGCTGGTCATTGGATTTGGCAGCTTTTTCAAGCCTTACCCACCAGAACCCTACAGGAAGTTGTGTGTCGGCCAGAAGAGTCTGTTTATTTAGAGCATGGTGTCCAGCAGAAGCAGCCCATTTATGAGGGTCTGGTCTTAAAGACACAGGAATCTGCATCTGGGTTTGGAAGACCTGCTGCCTTGGCTTCCACTGCAGTTCTGTGCTGTGTGCTTTCCTTCCCAGACTGCCAGGACTCCTCACCTAAACTCTTGGGTAATTGAAATAGTCCTTTCCCTGAGCCCCTTGGCCTTATCTGCAATGAGTACCAATGCCCAGGTACTACTAGATAGTCTTTTTAAACTCATGAGAATGGGATTACTCTTTTTTTTTTAACATTTTGGCTTTTATAACTTTGTCACCATTTTCCAGTGTTCTGGTAGGATTTTTCTCTGAGTGCACTCCCGATTTAGAATGCTAAAACTAAGCTGAAGTAACTATGCTTTTGACTCCTGGGTATGGTTCTCTGCCCACAGTCATCTGGCACTATCTGGGTTCTAGTCCAAATGCTTGGACTAGAACAATAGTGCTTTATATTTATGGCATTTTCACCCAAACCACAGAGTCCTTTGGCTGAATGTAGAATTTTTACATTCCATGGGGGAGAGAGGCAGATTTCAGGTATGATTTGGCTTCTTTTGAAGATAGAGAGACTAGATTAGATGTCACCAGGTCTAACTATGAGCCAAGGAAAGCCAGCTGTAGGGTCCAGGATCACTGCAACAAGCTAACTCTTGCCTGGAGCCCAAACACCGTATTGTGCATATTAAGGTTCAGTTTCTATTTGTTGATACATGTGTACACTCACCTGATTCTTTCTGAATTTGCTTCAGCATGTAGGTGAAGTGGCTACAGGTTTTATGTGTCTAGCACGGGGCTTACCGCAGGGCAGGTACTCAATACCTGTGAACTGGTTTGAATGGAAGCCGCACTCATATCTTAAGAGGTGAGCCTTTTACATGTGAGAGGTACCTGAGAAATGAAAGGCAGAGAGAAAGTGAGGTATCACACTACTCAGCTCTGGTGTGCTCCAGGGTGGGGTTGCCCCTTAGTGCACTACGGTTTTTTTGTTTTTGTTTTTGTGAGGTTGACGTTATATTGATATTTCGAGCTCAGAATAACTCTCAAAGAGCATTGATTTTCTTAAAGTCTTAGGTAAATTTAACATTTAATGAAGTTAAAAACAATACTTTACACATTCTTCTCCTTATGCCTCTCAACCCCAGGTAGATAGACATGCAGGCAAAGCCTTTCTTGGGAATCAGAATTTCTGAAGATAAAGGAGAAACCTCAAGTCCAAGGGAGCTAAAGGTCCATCTGGACATGGACACGCATGCTTTGGTGTGAGACATATGGGCATTTAGTGTGTCTCCTTTGCTTGCCATGCTGAATCTCAAACTTGGGGGTCTTCCAAAAAGCAAAGGCAACTGGAGAGCTTAATTTCCAATGGTGAGTCATGCTTGGGCATTTTGCCTCCATCCTCTGGCCGAAGAGGACCTTTAGGGGCCAATTACCCTCCTTGTATTCTGAACACCCCTAGATTTTGATCTGGTGCAGCTGGCCACAGGACTCTGCCTGGTCCCTGCTGTGAGTGCTTTCTGCTGAGCCCAGCACCCTTTACGCTTTAATGCTGTCCCTTTATTGCTCTTTGTAGGCTGTTAATGCATGTGTTGCTCTTTATTTTTGTTTCCTGCTTTTTTATGGGTTGAAGATTTCACTCTTTTTTCCTTTATCACCGCTGGTTGTTAAAATAGTGAGAATCAGAATGAAATGGTAATATTACCATTGTGAACAAGTATTTCTCTGAAAAAATCTTTTTTTTTCATTTTTAATGCTGTTAATATCTAATTCCCAGTGTTTTAGTTGGAAGCTGTTCAAATTTCCCAAATCATAAAATCTTTCAAAGCCTACTCCAAGTTTTTTTCTTGATTCAGTTTTCCTCCTATTTGCATTTTAAAAAAAAAAAACACAAAAAAAAACAGCCTACCTATTCCCAAGTAGAAAAGTCACCTATGTTTATTAGAGACCAGAGTGACATGATCCCTTGAGGTGCTGTGAATTTTTTTGGATGTGTTTTGAAGCAGTGTGCAAGGGTAATTTTTAGCCCTGTTTTTGCCATGTGTTCTCATATACATTTCCTAAATACTTTCTCTGGCTTGGTGCTATTACTGTGTATATAACCTACATGTGTTTCCTATTTTTTATGACTCATGCTTACGGTACTCATAAAGATTTAGCCTTTATCTTGGCTCTGAGTAATGAACCCACTTGCACATTTCCAGCGGAGAGGTGGGTTGGAACTTTTGCATTTAATCCTGCAGAATTGGCTTCTTGAAGGCATAGTGCAGGAAGCATGACACACTCATCGGAAGGTCCTGCCTCCTCCCAGAGGAAGCGGTCACCTCGGTTTTTGTGAATTGATTAATTTGTGTTTTCTAGGTTTTGCTTTCCCTTTGCCCCTTTTAGTCACATCGCTGCTTGTGAGGGGGACCACCCGATGGTGACTAGATGGAGCAGGTGCTCTACTTCTTTTCCCTGCTGGTCACTGTGTGGAAGGGTTTGTTGGAGGAAGAAATGGAAATAAAGTGAAATGATATTTGTTTTATATGTGGCAACCAATATCCAGGGGATCTTCTTGGGTTCAAATGAACTATTAAGACCCAGCAGACAATCACAGACCACAGGTGGCTTCAGTCCACTCAGAAGGCCTTAGGACAGGAACCCCCTTGCAGCAGAGCACCATGGTGTTCCTCTTCCAGCCGCTGGTGGCTGCCTGCACCTCAGTTCATATCACCGTCCGGAGCCTTCCTGCTGATGGCTTGAACACCAGGAGACCTGTGCATGCGCCTGTGTGTTGCCCTGGTTTCGAAGTGCCACTCCTCACAGGAGCTGATTGGCAACTGTACTCTCTGACAGTTCCCGTGAAGGAGCCCATGAAGGACTTGCTCGGTTTATAAGAGTTGCTGCTCTTAGAGAGGCCCCCAAATATCTCTTTCTATCAGGTATTTTTAATTTTTCCAACTCCAATACATTAATCAATCAGGGGTAATTTTAACTATAAGCAAGATGCCTTTTATTATAGTTGACATATTGTTTTAGATTACCAGTGTTACAGAGTTAATAGAATTAACAGAAGATCAAATTCTCAAGTAGAAGAGGAATACATTTTGCTAATGCTTTGTCCACACCTGTGGATTTTCTTCTTATTACTGTTTGTATTCCTGACTCTGGTTGGCTGCATAATGGCTCCCAGAGGAAATGCCCACATCCTAATCCCTCAGACCTGTGAATGTTACTACATGAATGTTCTTTAGAAAAAAAATTTGCAGATGTGAATAATTAAAGGATTTTGAGGTGAGAAGATTCCCTTGGGTAATCTGGTGGCCTTTGAATGCAATTACATGTGTCCTGGTAAGACAGAGATTTGACATAGAAGAGGAGAAGGCGATCTGACCGTGGAGGAGGAGATCGGAGTGATATGGCCACCAGCCAAGGAATGCTGAACGCTATGAGAAGCTGGACGAGTCAAGGAATGGATTTTCTCTAAGAGCCTCTGGAGGGAGCCTGGCTCTGCTGACACCTTGATTTTGGTTCAGTAATGCTGATTTTCAGCATCTGACCTCTTGAATTATGAGAGAATAAATTTCTGTTGTTTTAGGCTACCACATTTTTAGTAATTTGTCACAGCAGCCACACAGGAAACTTACACACTCTCTGTCTCACATTAGCCTGGGTGATTATCTTGAGTTCCACACAGCCTGCCTATCCCCATTTTGTTCACTGCTTGTGTTCCCCATCTCTGTAAAGGATGCTACTACCCTCAATTATCAAGGCAGAAACCTTGGCCTTATCCATGACTTCCTATGTTTTCTGAGATATCACATCCAGTCCTATTTATTCTACCATAAAAATATATTCTGCATTCACCCATGTTCAACTCCCACCCCACCCCCACCACTGTCTCTCAGTCCCTAGCACCTCCTTTGGTCTGAGCCATCGTCACGTCTTTACTAGAGACACAGTGGGCCCTTACCCAGGTCCCTGAAGAGAGCAGGATCTAGAGCTCAAGTGCCTGTGTTGGAAGCCTGCTTCCTCTGTTTATGAGCTTTGTGACTTTGGGCAAGTTGTACTATCTATATATCTCTTTAATAGATTGCTATGACAGTTAAACAGTTAAATTGTGACAAGTGCTTAGAATATGATCAGCGCTGAATAAAAGTTAGCTATTATCATAATCAGCTAAGATGTCCCTTCCACAGAGCAGCCTGGATGATCCTTTTGAAATTTAAGCCCAATCACAAAATTTACCAGCTCATTACATTTAGAATAAAATCCTTAATCCCCGGCAGAACTTTCACACCTTCTCCCACCACTCTGGCCATTTTCACTGTGCTGCCGCTGTTGGCCATGATGGCCTTCAGAGATGCAGAGCGCACTGCCGCCTCCCACCCTCTGCCTGACGCACTTCTCCTGGTTGTGCACCTGGCTTGTTCCTGCCTTCATCCATTCGCTGCCCCACCCTCACCTCTGCAGAGCCCTTCATCAACGGCCCATCCCATTTCCAACAGCCACACCCTCTACTGTCTCCAACCCTGTTTTACACTTTAAAAATAACTTATAGCACCACCTGATATTTATATTTAAACGTGTTTACTGTCTGTTCCTTCCACTAGAATTTCCAGGAGATATTTTATTTTGGGCACTATCTCTAGTAATTCAGATAGACCCAGCAGGAAGTGAGCACTCAATAAATATATGTGAAATAAATGTTTTAATGAACAAGTGAATGTGTCGATTATAACAGTTCAGCTTTATTAAACAGACTGAGTTAGAAATATTTTATTTGGAAATCTCATATTAATTATATTTTTTGGAAAATCTGGTTATGGATATTGGTATGCATGGTTCAGTCATAAATGTTTCTTAATCCAGGTTTCAAGGTGCAGAATACAGCACTGGACCATGTCCAGTCTTAATGGAGCGCTTAACTCTCCTCCATTTATCAACATCTATTTTGTGTAAAGTTGAGCAATCTGTAGACCCCTGGAAGACTGTTTCTTTATTTGTCGATAGAAAGATGTTGGGGAGATTCAGATCTAATATTTCTTTCAGTGCTCTTGTTTTTTTGAGTCTATATTAAGAGTTAAAGGCATATTTTAAAAATATACCTAGTCCAGACCTTCAGTATGAAAAACAACATGGTTTACACTTATTAAAAAATACCAACTTAAAATTGAAATTGAAAGTGTTTCTGGACATTGTTAAATTAGAAAATATCTTGGAAGAAAAAAAAAAGAAGAAAGTATCCTTAAAGAAACCCTAGGCAGGAAGACAGGGGTAAGGAGCCACCTAAGAGCTGAAATGTAAACTAACGGTATCTTATAGCCCGTTATCTGTTTTTTTTAAAACTTGGATAAAGTAGGGTTTACAGATCTGGGGGCAAAGCTGGCCCCCAGATATTTGGGAAAATGCTTTTCAGTTTCATCGCTTAGATCCTGCTGCCTCGTGCAGTAGAAATTTCCTGATTTCCAAACAGCTCCACTGTTTCAACAGGACAGGGCACATACAAAAGAATCTTTCTCCCTCTGTCTTTTATTTATTGAAATACTTTTATTTATTGAAATACAGAAGATTAGAGGAACTAATCATTTCAGTTTGCAGAGCAAGGGCCTTTCCCCACGTAATTAGAACCAGGCAGCTGGACGATCCTGGGCAACAGCCTTCACAGACTGTGCTTCAGTGCAAAGCGCTGTGGGAGTGACGCAGGCAGCAGCCCTGAGCTCACCGTCCCGTGTAGCCAGGGCAAAGAACAACACCTGTAAACAGCAGGCACGGAGACATAGAAACATGTTATTGCCCTAAACATGATAGAAACAACCAAATAGACTTAATTAACTACAGCTGGGCTGAGATAAACAGAAGTGCTAAGGAAGCAGGCATGTTGGAAGGACATGGGGCTTGGGGAGGCTTGTTGCTCGAGTAATTGGAGTCAGGTGTACTACCTGGCAATGCTCTTTGGAGGTGAGAATTGGGAGAGGTTTGAAATAGGGATGTGGTTTGGCTGAGGGCTGGAGGGAGAATTTTTGAAGACGAGGGGAGGAGACTGGTAAGTTAACAGCCGAGTTAAGGAGTATGAACTGTGTTGAGGACAGTAAGTACCTTGGCAGCTGTGAGAATTTGTGTCTGATGGCCTTGCCTGTTGGTGTTTATGGTGGGAGAAAGGGTGTTTGCCTGTACTACTACTGCAGATCTTTCAAGCTAGGTGAATCGATACAGTCTTTTAACAGTGGAAGGGGCAATTTAGGTAGACCTCTAACGATACATGTTTGTCCCCAAACTTCCCAGCTACACATTGGGAGAAACTTTTAGCTTTACCTCATAATTCCGTGATTTCAGCTGCCTTGGAAGGAGTTCATGGCTTTGGCTCTTCCTGTGTTCCTATTTCTTTGGAAGGCATACTCCAGAATAGAAAGGCAGGTGATTGAGTCTCTGTTTCAAAATCTGGGGCCTCAGAGCAGATGTGATGTTGGGGTCAAATGTGGAATGAATGTGTTATGTTTGGGACCGTTCTTTGTTGGACTCTAAGGTCCCCATAATTGCAGTGAAATTTGGAGAGCAAGACCGAGGCTGCTTGGAGCAGTCTTGCCTTAACAGGAGCAACCAATGAAGATGAAAGCAGACATGATGGAGATGACTGTGTTTGCGCGGCCTGCACTCTATCTTTCAGGTCTGGTCTTTAATGAGATCTAAATCCCAAAGGTTGGGGGGAAGGCTGGCAAATGACTTTATTTGAAAGTCTGTGGGTCATGTATGCAGCTGTCATCAGTTTGTGATCCTGCTTACACATCCAGGAACCAATAGGCAGGAGGTAACGGTACCACATTGACTCGAGCCAAAAACAAACATAAACTGCTTTCTCAGAGGACTTCAAAAATTGCCATTTTGGTCAATTTTCTCAACACCCCTGCAAGGAAGTTGATGTTAGCTGTAGTTTATGGGCATGGACACTGAGGCTAGCAGGGGTTAAATAGCCTACCCAAGGTCATGCACTAGGAAGTGATCAGTAGAGCCCAAGCTTCCATCTGCAGTGTATACTCCTACAGATGGGGTCAGTGTGCAGTGAGTAGCTGTGTGCAAAGTGGGCTTTCTCAAGGGTTAGACATTTATTCAATCATTAAGTCAGTATTTACTAAGCACCTGTTATTTGTCAGGCACAGTGCCAGGCCCTGGTAGTCCTGACACCCCTAACCTTGGGAATTTGACAAGGGTGGCAACGATGTGTCGATAGTGAATCTTCCCCCTTCTCCTTGCTCCTGTTTAGATGATCTCTGCCTGTTTGCTCTCCTTAAATGTGGGCTTAACTATTGCTCCTGGTTTTGTTTGTTTACTTTAATCATATTGAAGGTAAGTCTTTGCGCTGCTATAAAATAGCCATCTGGTAAGAATTAATGTGAGCAGCTGAGTTGTCATCTATAGGTTAAGAGCTTAGAAAGAGGGGCAGGTTGGGGCATCCTGTTACTGATAGCTCTGTTCTGTACAAACAGCTCTCTTTACTGGATTATCCATGCCAAAATATTACCAAATAGCTTGGAAACGTGTTAGTGCTTTTGCCCTTTAGGGGAAAAAGACCATGGAGTTGAATTTGGAAAGGAATCTTGGAAAATGTTTCAGTAAAACAATGTATCATTCACATGCCCAAAAATTCAGCACTGCAGGCTCCTGCTGGCAGAATCAGGTGAACTTTCAAATATATTATGACTTGATCTTGAATTCTTGCATATCTTGAGTAGGCTGAAAATTGGTTATTTTTGTTTTATTGCAATGACCTTTTATCAGAACTACCTAGGAAATGTGTTTTAATTTTTTTTTAAGATTTTATTTATTTTTAGAGGTGGGGCAGGAGAAAGAGGAGAGAAACTTTGATTGGTTGCCTCTTGTATGCCCATGACCAGGACTGAACCTGCAACCCAGGCATGTGCTCTGACTGAGAATTGAACCAGTGACCTTCCACTTTGCAGGGCGACACCCAACCAGTTGAGCCACACTGGTCAGAGCAGATATACTTTAGGTAGAATCCAATAAGCTTTCTCATATCTTTCTGTGTCTGTAGCTGCCTTCTTTTCCCTCCAAAATTTTAAAATTGATTTTTAGAGAGAGGAAACGGATGGGGGAGAGAAACATTGATTTGCTGTTACACTCATTTATGCATTCTTTGGTTGCTTCTTCTGTGTGCCCTAACTGGGGACTGAATCCACAATCTTGGAGTATGAGGATAATGCTCCAAGGGATTCACCCAGCCAGGGTTCCCTCCAATGGTTGAAAAACACAATGGAAGGATTTCCCACACCATGTTGTGGAGCCACCCTGTACGCTGGTTCATCTTTCCTTTGTCTTCCACATGTTCATTTATTCTAAAACTGTGTACTGTGTGCTGACACTGTTTATAGGACTAGAGATACAGTGGTAAACAAGGCAGAATTTTAGCCCCCGTGATGCTTACATGATTTTGAACACAAGGCGCTTGGGTGTTAAAGTGATAGGATGGGGTGGTTGATAGGGTGGTTAGGAAAGGCTTCTTTGAGGCGGTGCACTTGAAGACCTTAATGATGAAATGGTGTGAACCATGAACGGGTGGGAAACAGGCAAGATAAAAGATCTGTTCATATCAAGGCCCTAAGCTAGGAAGTTGCTTATTGGAGGTGAGTGCAAAGGCCTGTGTGGCTGGAATAGAGTAAGGATGAAAATGGTGGCAGATGGGATTAATTAGTCAAGGGTTGGCGCATAGGGTTCTTTGCAGAGGAAGTTGTTTCTTGCTGTTTCTTATGTTCCTGCTTTCTTGTCCAGTGTTTTTAAAAGGCTGTCCCTGAACTCTGAGGACTCGGGGAGTCTTTCTTTCCTGGTAACAGAGAATCGGTGCTATGAGGAGACACATGGATAGTCGCACCAGCAGGCTAAAGGAAGCCGGGTCATTGGACTGGATGTTGGGGTGCTTGTCCCAGTGACGCCATGGCCCGGTGTGGGACTTGGGAAGGTCCTTACCCCTTTGGGCTTCAGTGTGCTTATCTACAACAAATATGTGGAATAGAGTATTTCTGAAGTCTCCTCCATCACTAAGAGTCAGTGATTGTTCTTATACAAAAAAATTTATTTTGGGTTTTACTTTCTTCTTTCAGACTTCTATCAGCACTGATTATAATAACCAAGTCCACTGGTTCCAGCTTCACCTCCTCCCCTATTCCTTGCTACTGGAACAGCCAGTATTTGGGGGTGGGGAAAAAGAGTCAGGAAAAGTAAACAACACAGGAAAAATGAGAGAACTTTATAACTTCACACTTGGATCCAGGCCCTTGCTGGGTATCTCGGTTAGAATGTTATCCTGGTACACCAAGGTTGTGGGTTCAATTCCGCAGTCAGGGCACATGCAAGAAGCAACCAATGAATACGCAAATAAGTGGAACAACACATCAATGTTTCTCTCTCTCTCCCTAAAATAAATAAATAAAATATTAAAACAATTTAGAGCTTTGCCCACTGGACTGAAAGAACTTCCAGTAATTCCCAGTCACTAAATGAGTCAATTGTAATGACTGAGACTTATTCTCAGCCTAATGATTTATGGTGTAATCAAGAGCAGCCACTGTCTTTATTAAGGAGGATTATTGCATCAAAATAGTACTCTTAGAACTGACCATGTAAATAATGTGTTTGTGATGACACTTTTGTTTTTAAGTCATGTTTTGATTTATTAGAAGCTCTATAGTTCAACAGAAAATAGAAAAATCCACCAGTCTTCCTGAAATTCATTGTAAGTTGTATAGCTCTCTCATTGAAAGTTGTATCTTAAAAGAAATCAGCAAAACCAAATAAATTAAATTGTCTTTATTATCTTGTCAACACTACCTATTTTAAAAGACACTGTAAATCTTGACTTACCCTTAGGATTAGCTTTGAGTATTTCATGATTTATTCTGCTTCTGCCAATCACAGAAGACTACAGGGCACACACTGACCCAGAATTAAAGTAAGGAAAAAATAGAGGAAGGAAAGAAATTCTCTAAACTATGTTCACACTGGTCAGACAAGCTTGATAAATTCACTTTGGGATATTTTCAGTTCTTGAAAGAAAAAAAAATCTATTCTGCTCTCTTAGATTCACTTTGGCAGATTAGATTAAACTTTTATCTTTTTCTTTAACAGAGTACACAAATCATTTAGGGTGACCTAGCATTTATGAATTGTCGATTCAGTTGTCAGCCCAATTACTCGTTTTGTCTTGGGGACTGTTACTGACTCTACCATTTGTTCAGAGAGCTCTAGCCTTTGGTCTAGCCTCTTCATTTATGGGGATGTGATCCCAAAGTAAGATACTTCAGCGGAACTTTTTTCTTTTTTTTAGTGAATGATATGTTCAGAATCTCCCACTTGGAGGAAGATAGGATTGGAAAGTACCAGTGTTTGTGGTTTATAGTGAAAGTTACTTTCCTCTGTTTCTCAGGCCTAGATAATGAACTCCTTCTCCCTGAGGGCAAACAATAAATCATTTTCTGTAAATCAGACAAGGCTGGGTTTTTTTTGTTTGTTTGTTTGTTTTCTGTTTTTGTCCTTACCCAAGGACATCCTTACATGCTTATTGACTTTAGAGAGAAGGGAAGGGAGGGAAAGAGAGAGGGAGAGAAACATCAGTGTGAGAGAGAAACATCGATTGGTTGTCTCTTCTACACGCCCAGGCCAGGGACTGAACCCAAAAATCTAGGCATGTGCCCTGACTGAGAATCGAACCTGTGACCTTTTTGGTTTACGGAATTATGCTCCAGCCAACTGAGCCACACTGGCCAGGGCCAGACAAGCCCGTTTTTAGTCTAAAGTCACTTACCAATGGGCACTCGCTTGCTTTTTCGAAAAGAACACTATAAGAGCGATTATGACCCAAATTTTTTCAGGTGTGTACTGGAAATACTGGAAACATTCTTAGCTCTTGTCAAGATTTAGGGCATCTTAAGAAGGCATTGGTAGGATGGAGAATGGTGATAGGTGTTTACTCTGGGGATGGTAAAGTAGAAAGAGAGGTGAAACACTTGATCTGGCTCATTTCTTGCTTAGTCAAGAACTAAGGGTAGGCTTTAAGAATATTTACATAGAATAATAGGACCAGGGTCAGAATTGCAAGGCCCTAGGAGACAGTTAAGAGTTGTTCCTTGTAAAATGCTCAAGGCTAGTAACTCACAGTAGTTGCCTGATTCCTTGATTGTTTATGGTTAAAATATACCCCAAACTCAACAGGTGTTTATTGAGGGTCTGTGAGCTGCTGACAAACAAGGCCAGTGAACAAACTCCTCAGGTCTAGGAGACTTAAAGGTTGAGGACAAAGGTTTAATTTTTCACACCTTGCGAGATTCTCCTTGGTAATTTAGTAACAATGACACTCTGTAAGACTTGGAATAGGATCTTATACAAAATGGGATTTTTTTTTTTTTTTTTAGCTCTATTATGATGTATGTTCCTTTGGGCAAATAAGTGAGGTGATTGAAGTGTGTTCAGTGCATTAATGTGATTAAGTGACACTTGATATGCCAGAGGTTGATGTATGCATTATCAGAAAGCAAGCCATGGCCACATTTTAGTGAATTATATTACATGCTATTCTTCCCATTGCCTTTACTGATTAGTTAAGCTTAGCTTTCACAGCTCAGTGAGAGCTGGCCCAATCTACCATTCCAACTTTTTTCTTTTAATTTTTAAAAATTGATTTGAGAGAGAGGAAGAGCGAGAGAGAGAGAGAGAGAGAGAGAGAGAGAGAGAGAGAAGTATCGATCTGTTAGTTTCACTTATTTATGCATTCTTTGGTTGCTTCTGGTATGTGCCATGACCTGGGATCAAACCTGCAACTTGGCATATTCGGATGATGCTCTAACCAACTGAACTACGTAGCCAGGGGTTCTCCACCTTTATTTTTCTATTTTCTTTTTTGTATTTCCTCAGCCTTGTTTGGATGAAATGTTTCTCAAACCTATGTATGTTGCCCCCCTACTGTGACATTTCTTTGGAGGTGTCTGCTTCCTTAGTTCTGCCTGACCCTGCCCTTTCCACCCGCAGGGCCCAGCAGAAGTGCCCCCCTTCCTGCTCCCCACAGATCCATTTACATATGTATATCTTTTGCCCCTGTGAAACCGAGTTTCTTGAGGGCAAGTTTTGTACCTGATTTGAATTCGAAGTCCTTACATTCAAAAGGATGCTCCCCAAATACAAGTTTATGCATGTATTCACAGTTTCCATAGTATTCATGTACTACCAGTGTTATCATCACTGTGTGTGTGCATCGCATTTCTGCTCAGGGTAGTTTGAGTTGCAGAGTCCTCCTTACTAGTACGTGTTTTTTATGAATGCGTCGTGTACTGCCAGTATCTGTTGAGTTATAGGATCTTTTTTCTCTCAATTCTTGCTAATGGGAATTGCATATTTTTCTTACCTGACTTTTGAGGATGTTGTAAGGCTACTTAGGTGTACCACTTTGAGTTCCTTAAAATAACAATCAATCAATCAATCAATACAAGTGTTCTCTATACTCAAGCCATAGTTGTTAGTGTACTTAACTTCAGTCATGTTAATGAAAATTGAAGGCTTTTATAAATCCATGTAGAAATTTGTTTCTAAACTCCATAGTTGTTACTTCCATAGAGTATAGAAATAATACACTACACTTTCTTATCTGCTGTGTAAACTGCAGCATAGATTGAGAGTAGTGGGTCAGATACCCTGGAACAGGTTGTTTTCTCATTTAGTGTTGAATAAGGCTTAAGAGAGTTTTTTTCTTAAATTTATAGGTGTTAGTTTATGTAAGGTCAGTATGGGATAAAGCCTATTTAAGGTTTTATCAGAAAAACCACCTCACCCTCTCTCTTTAAATTCAGGGTTGGGATCGGCAGCTGCTCTAGCATGGGCAGGGTAACTTGATATAATGGCATACGTTTTTACCCTGCTCTGCCCTTAGAGCAGATTTGAAATGGTTGTTTTGGAAAATGTGCAATGAATTTATCTCTAGACCTTCACACCCGAGCAGTTAGTTTGGCCTAGCAAATCCTTGGCACTTGATGTGCATCTTTCATAACAGAACTTTGATGCTGTGTGACCTGATGCCTTGAAATCAGAACAACAAAATGGTGCTTGAGGAACAGTGTTTACTTTGATCATTTTTCAACTTGTGTGCCCCAGCCTTTTCACGGAGCACAAATTGCTTTACCAGAGTTACGGGGCTGAAGCCCACGGACTGTTTTTGTAGGCTGGTTGCTGTGGTGATTCTTAGCCTTCCATGAAACTCCATCTCCAGGGAAACAGAAACCCTTGCAGCTGTCTCAACCTTTTTGGTGTTGTATCTGGTGGAGGTCTTCGCCGAGCTTGGAGCAAGCCTGAGAATGGTCAGTTTGACTCAGTGTAAACAAATATGTGAAACAGGGTATCTCATTCAGGACATGATGTATTTCCAAACAAACAGCTCCCTTATCCTTCTCCCAAATCATAGGGGGACTTTGAAGTATCTCCAAGTCTGGCTGAAGCCAGAGTTGAGGGAGCCATGGAGATGTTGGTTGTGATAATGATATGAGTAAGAGCTTTGGGAGAATGGCTGATGAAGTTTATAGACTTACCAGGTGAGGAAGAATGAGAGGGTGGTGATGGGGCAGCTTTAATGGGTTTTGTGTGTGCCCAGAGAGAAGAAGTTGGTTCAGGAAGAGAGGGTGGGCTGAGTCTAAGGAATCTGGCCGTTTAGTGTTGGGAGGACTGTGGGGAAAGCTGTTTTGACTTTCAACTTTTCAGAGAACAATATAGACAGGGCCCTGCTTCCATAGGAACCAAGAGAATAGAGAAGAATAGCCATGGTTTCAGAGGGTAGAAGTAATGATAGCTAACACTTAAAGAGCACTTATTATGTGCCAATCACTGTGTTAAGTGCCTTACACGAATGACATGTTTAATCCTTTGACATGTGATGCAATAGGCACAGGTATTATCCCCATGTTGCAACTAGTGAAACTAATGTCCATAGAGTCTTACTGTGCTCAAGGCCCTCGGGCTGGTAAGTGGAGAGCTGACATTCCAGCCGGCTCTGAGTCACTGCTCTTAACCACTAGGTCAAACTGCCTGAAGTCTGGAAAGGAAGGCAGAGTGACCCAGATGATCGGATTACAGGAGGCACTGGCCAGCTTGGGGGAAAATGTAGACCTTGGAAGGGATTTAATTATGCTTCAAAATGTGTTTATTGATTTATTTGTTCATTCATTCATCATTAAATATTTATGTAGTACCTAGTAAGTGCCAGGTATTAGACTAGGCTCTAAGGAGACTGGTCCCAGTGTCTCCTCTCAGATGGTTCAGCTGTGCAAAGTTAACTTAATCCAAGGAAGCAGATGCTAGACCCTGTAAGAGAAGGGCCAGGGGCATCCACTAGAAAGAGCTTCCTCCTTCCTCTGGGTGCACTAACGACACAAAACTTTGCCAAAAGCATGGCATTTTTCCTTTGACGTGAACAAATTTGACCCCATGTGAAAATATGAAACTGCAATTAAATTAAGTATGTGAATACATGCCTCTACCTTTCTAAACAGAGTGGAGAGGTCTCATTTGCTGCCTTTGCATATAATCTGTTCTTGAGAATTTCTAAACCACAGAACAGTAAGTCCATTTTTATTAAAAGCTCTGATAGGAGCAGGTTCCAGAGTAGCGAATAGACAGTACTTCACAAGAAGGAAAAGGGTCTGAGAGGACCTGGGAGGTCCAGCTTTATAGGAGAAAGTTCCCATGATGCCGCAGGTGATTACAATGCAAACTTCCTGAAATTTGTTTTGAAACTGTCTGTTACTAGTACATAATTTTTAACTATGAGGCAAGCATGTGAGTGCTTTACTAGTATTAACTTTACTAGTATTTATTCCTTATAATAACTCCAAAAGGTAGGTGGCACAATCCTGTCTTTAGATGATGCAGTAGTGGCACAGGGAGGTCAAGCAATCTGCCCAAGGTCACACAGCTAAGGTAATGGAGCTGTAGTTGAACTCAGGGAGTCTAGTACAAGTGTCCATGCCCTCCATCATTATGCTATGCTGGTTAGTTGTTTCACTTTATGCATTTCATTTTCAGCCATAATGTAGCAATCAACAAGGCAGTTTCTTAGGTGCTAGGATATTCTTAGGGTAGCTTGAGGTTACTATAAAGTCCCTCCTCCCCATGAAACATCTGGTCATTCACTGTCCTAGGAGGGATGATACCCATTTTGCACATCATTCATACTTTATTCCTCAGTGCGAACTGGGAACCTTCCATGTGAGTGGAAAATTAATAGGAGAAAAAACAAAAATCATATTGTTTCATCACTTTTTAACTCTGGTTAAAAACTTTGTTTGCTCAAGGATGTGGAATCTGATGATGACTTTGACTTTATCAGGTTTCTTCTAAAAACAAGAATCTTTTAGAATATTTTCCATCTGTTATAGCCTAAAAAAGTTAACTTTTCATTACCTTCCTTTGAGAGAATAATAAAATTTTCTTTACACTTCAGAATTTACAAAGAATTATAACAAATACAAATTATTTAATCTTCTCAACAATCCTTTGTGATTGCTCTGATCTCTTTTAAGGTTTAGGGGCAATTTAATGAATAATTTATGAAGAATGATGGCTTGGTCAAAGCCAGTTTCTGATTTTAGAATCCGGGCCTATCAGCAAGAGGCAAAAAGCGCCCACAGAGGCACATGTATGGAGACACAGACAGATGTGATCTGGACCTGCCACACAGCGCTCTGAACCTTGTACGAGATACTAGACTGTCATCACTTCCCTGATAGGTTTGCGGTGTCCCAGTATCATTTTCTTTTGAAATAATTACTCTTGAGGAAATTATTCTCAAAGAATTTATTGTATTGCTTGCTGAATATATAGATTTTTAAAAACAAATTTAGCAAACTTCTTTAAAGAAGAAATGAAATGGGAAGTGGATAAAGTGACTCTCTAAGTCTTAAGAAAAGCATTCAAATAATGAAGTCATGGAATCCCTAGAGTCGGAAGGGAGTTTAGCCATCACCCAGTCCAGCTTATCCTCGGTTTGTGAAATTTGTTTCTAAACTAGTCGTTCAGAAAATTAAGAAGGAGTAGGAGAAGCAAGAAAATGCATTGTGTTGGCAGATTTTGTCTGCTTCTTACAGAGATGTTTGGGTCTGATTTGTCCCACCTGGGGACACAGCGCAGCCCAAGCTGCCTGTTGCCTCTCCTGACCCCTGACATCCTTTTCTCTCTCCCCGCACACTCTGGGCATATTTCAGTATCGGCATTGTATTATAATTGTCTCTTCATGGGTCTGTCTCCCTCTGGACTGTGAGCCATTGGGGAAGGATAGGCTGGCATGTCATGGGTACTTAACCAATGCTACTTGAATAAATGAAAAAAAAATGCATAGGAAGCGCAAGCTAGCTTAGTGTGGCGCTTAGCTTTGACTGCCTTAGATCAGAAGTCCTGGGGAATTAGTGGCACTTTTTAAAAAAATATATTTTATTGATTATGCTATTACAGTTGTCCCATTTCTCCCCCATCATTCCCCTCCACCCTGCACACCCTCTCCCACCCACATTCACCCCCCTTTAGTTCATGTCCATGTGTCATAAGTTCTTTAGCTTCTACATTTCCCACACTGTTCTTACCCTCCCCCTGTCTATTTTCTACTCACCATCTATGCTACTTATTCTCTGTACCTTTTCCCCCTCTCTTCTCCTCCCACTACCCTGTTGCTAACCCTCCATGTGATCTTCATTTCTGTGGTTCTGTTCCTGTTCTAGTTGGCTTAGTTTGCTTTTGTTTTAGGTGTGGTTGTTAATAGCTGTGAGTTTGCTGTCTTTTCACTGTCATATTTTTATCTTCTTTTTGTTAGATAAGTCCCTTTAACATTTCATATAAAAAGGGCTTGGTGATGATGAACTCCTTGAACTTGACCTTATCTGAGAAGCACTTTATCTTTCCTTCTAAGGGAAACCGAGTTCCTTAGAGTAGCACATGAAGGTCTTTCCAGATGAGATTTGAAACTCAAGATGAGCATTTAAATCACTTCTTTTTGGTGTGTGGTAAAAAACACAGAACATAAAATTTACCACTTTAGCCATTTTAAAGCGTATAGTTCGGTGACATTTGTGCATTTACAAAGTAGTGCAACCATCATTCCAGAACATTTTCGTCACCCCACAAAGACGCTCCATACCAATCAGCAGCCACTCCCATTCTCCCCTCGCCCTGTGGCCTGGCGGCACTGTGTTCTCCTCCTCTGCTTTCTGTCTCTGTGGATTTGCCTGCACTGGGCCTCTTGTATAAATGTAATCATACAGCATGTGGTCTTTTGTGTCTGGCTTTTTTGTACTTCACATAATGTTTTTAAAGTTCGTGGCAGAATAATGTTCTATTATGTGGATATACCTCATTTTGCTTATTTCCAATCTCATTTTTATTGAGAGATTTGTCATGAGTCAGATTTCTTTTTTTTACCCAAACATCATGAACAGCAGAGAATCTTAATTATTTCTACATGATACTGGTAATTTTAGAATATTTAAATTTATAATCTAAGCCTGAGTGTTTTATAATGTCCCCATTCTACTTTTCCCGTTTTGGCTCTACTTACTTCTTGTTAGTGGTATTTTCAGGATGAGCCAGAGACAGATGGTAAGCTGTGGTAGTTGTGCTGAAATTGAGAAGTAGAGGACTAGCAACTATTGACTTAATAGGGCGTTGGGACTCGACTGAATTATGAAATAGTTCAAGCTGTTCGATATTGATAGCTTTTAGATTCTGATTTCAAAATTAGAATATTCCTTTAGAGATATATTATGAAAGAGTAGCTTGTACCTTCTCCATTTGCATGGGAAGCTAAGCGTTTGTGATACTTTCAAACTTTTTAAACACAGGTGTTCCAGCTGTACATGTACTTTCCATGTTCAACACACAGAGTAAAAAAGTCAGTGATTGGAAGCTTATTTTTTTCTCATTTAAGCATAAAAAAATGAGACTATGTATATATAATTAAGACACAATTAACATTTCCAAATATTGCAGAATCTCATGTTTTCGCGTGTTACGTAGGAGAAATAATTTTAATTGTTTACTTAGAAATGAATTGATATGTCCCTTTTTTCCTATTGCTCTTTACACTTACTAATTCCCCATAATATGAGTTGATTTATCAGGGTTTAAATTTGCTGACTACATATATGGTTTTAACAGGATTAGTCTCTTCATTACTGGGAAGTGAATGACTGGTTCAGTATTAGTTGTACAACTTGAATAGCAAATGTTTTGTATTAGAATTTCACTTGTTACTTTCTGAGGTAAAATCCATTCTTAGTCCCTGCTGTGACGCTCTGTTCTGATTTACCTTTAAATAATGTCAACAGGATTGCTTTTGATCGAAGTAAGGAACATTGTTCAGACTTCCTACGATTTAGGTCTTTTGCTTCCTCCTTTTACTTTTTATTTCCCTTTTTCTTCCAGGTTATTAATAACTGCTGAAAGGATTTTAAGGATATAGAGTAACAATAATCAGTGTGTTACCAGGTGTCCTACTCTGCATTGTAGCTTTGTCCCTTTCCAGTTAGGACAAATGTATTGAACTACTTGTAATGCTGCCTCAAGGTAACAGGAAATTGAAACCCTTCACTTCTGGCTTTAGGAAGATACTGTCCCATCTTAGATACTTATCAACTATAGCACGCCAAATTCTGGATGCATATTTGATGACTTCCCCTCCGCTTTCTGTGATCATAGGTCTTACCCTGAAAACTCATTTTAGGGCTCACAGAAAACCAATTCTGAGGAGGAAAACAGACAAAAGTACCGAACCGTAATGTAAATACTACAAATTGCATTTGCTGTATCGTGCATTAGGCTATTCTGACACAGTTCACTGCCTAAATTAAAAGCATTTAAAATCCTATGCCTCTAAAAGATAGTGGAACATTTGGTCAAAAAAACAACGCGTTTTTTAGGAAAAATACTTCCAAAATACAGAATGATAACATGTTCTCCACCTTTGATTTTTGAATTATTTCTCCCTCTGCCAAGATAGGCCATGTCCCACTGAAAATAAAGCTTCTCTAAAAACATTTGCACTTAAAATCATAACCTGGCTGGATGAGACCAGAATACCTTTAGGGGTCGGCTTTGAGAACTTTAGGAGTTGTTTTTTGTTTTTGTGAGAGCTTTCGAAGGAAACCAGACTTCATAGACTTCCTCAGCTTTTCCTACCCTGACCAGAATTTAGTTTCCTTAGAGAGTAATTTGGTCTAATCCACATATTCAGCTGGGAGCCCCTGGAGCTCAAGGTATGATTGTTTTGTACCTCTGCTAATTCCATGGCCTCTAGACATCCAGAGAAGGGTGTATTTCTGCAGATTGTCAGAGCCTTAGAGTTTGTGTGGCCATCTCCATGCCCTGGGTTTACAATTCTACATGTGATATGTGTGAGGTATAGATAGTTCAGTCACTTGGTTGAAACATAACCAACACCATTTTGAGTTCCATGGAGCACTCATTCATGGGGATGGTGAACACTATTAAAGCTTTTGTAAAGGAGATAGAGGATGGACAATTTTGGCTGGCACTGTAGATGTCACTATTCACAAAAATACTGGTTGACCTCACTCCCGAAGGGCTTCACCCACCTCTCAGCTTCCTGTCTAGCTTCCTGTCATCTGGCTCACAACTCAATCTTCTGTTCTTTTTTATCTTTCCTTTTCCAGAAGCAAAATAGTTCCTGCCTCTTACTCCTGTAGAGTAGCTCTCTATCTTCTGCTGTGCTCCAAGGCCAACACCCAAGGTTAAGGGTGGGGTGGGAAGGAAAGCAGAGAAAAAAAGAGAAAGACAGATGGTAAGAGATATTTATTCTACTACTAGCAGTGACACTTTCTAGCAGTATGACTTTGGAAAAATTTTTTACCTCTAAGCACTAATTTCTTCATCTTTAAAATGGGAATAATTAGATAATTATGCAAAGCACTCCCCCCCCTCCCCCGCTGATGAAAGCAGCAAGCCTTAACCCAAGAGAAAGGCCTTTGGGCCTATTGTCTTTCCTTAGAAGAAAATGATGTTGGCTGTCCCTCCTGCTGCCACCACTATCCTTATTAACAACAGTGACCCAGTAATGTTTTTGAATGTCCATATTGAAACTGGAAAAGACATCGGAGTTCAGGCTGCCTGTCACTACCAAACCCAGTAAGCAATGACAACGATTGAATCTTTATGGGGGCTTTATTCAGATGGCTGGCGATCTGAGAAGATGACCAGTGATCTGAGAAGATGGCGAGTTCATACCCTAACAAACCATCTTAAATTCCATTTTAAAATGGCCCTTTTTAAAGGAGAACAAAATGTAGGTAAGGGGTTTGGAATCCAGGGAAAAGTTAATTGGATTAAAAAACCCAACTTCTGCATTCTTGCTTTGGGCAGTGGTGTTAAGCTGTGCCCCAGGCTGTGGTCTTTAGCTGTGTCCTGGGCAGTGGTCAGCTCACCCTGGAGTACAATGGCTCACATACCATCTTGAAGTGCTTGCAGTCCTCCTGAGGAACAAAGGTGGAACTGCCTGTGGTCCCCTGGAGTCAGGGTGGGTCACACCTTCAGTGCCCGGAACAAAAGCTTTTACATGCATTGATCACTAAGCTTATTAGCTATTACTTAAACTAAAATTTTCCAACCCTGAAGTCCCCTATCAATATCTCGGTAATTACTCCTCTCCAGATTTCTCTCTTGTGCTAGAAAGCTGATACCATGTGCATTTAGAATTTCTTATGAGCTTCAGGTTAATACACTAGCTCAGAGGAATTCAAACACCATCCTTTAATACTTGAAGCATCTTATGTTACTACCTGAATACCAATGCATTTTGTGTGTTTTTGCCATTGCAAATTCATTAACTTTAAGATGGTGCTCAAGGAGCAATCTTTATTAAAATCTGTGACCGCAGCTGGCAGATGGAAATGATTAATCCCGTACTCACATCATGTGGGAATTGGGTTCTCGCCCTGCCTACTTTTAAAATCGACCTCCACTGGGCACCTCAATGATTCTCATTACTTTACAGTTCTGTTGTTCACCCCAGTACTGACAAGCAAACCATTCCAGCATCCTGTTATTATAGACACATACATGTCAAAATACTGCATAAGTAGCAAAAACAATTTTAAGCCATTATAAAAAGTAGGAGTTGAGAGGAAATGAATTTACACCATGCATAGTTATATGGACCTTTGGTTATATATTAGTGTTAGAAAACAATAATGAAGTGTTTGGAATGACTTCATTTGTTAAGTGTGACAAAGAATATTAAAAAATAAAAACTTTTTTCCACATTAACCAGTGTGCAAATATTGAATCCCTTCAGTTTATCTAGAATTTTAATTTCTAATTGTCCCAACGCAGTCCATTGCCTGGTTGAAAAGCATTTAAAATTCTATGCCCCTAAAAGAGAGTAAAACATGTGATCTAAATTTTTTATCTTTGTTATCTATCCCTGGGAAGAAAAACATGCTCCAAAGGTTTTTTCACATTTTACATATTTCTATTTGTACAACTATTAAATATTTTAAAAATCTGTTTTCTTAGTTTGCCTAGTGTGGGCCCCATACATTGCTTAAGCATGGTACTTCCCCACAGCTGAGGATGTCAGGGCCTTTACTCCCACAGAGCCTGGGCATGGCCTTGATTCCTCTCCAACATGCATTCTAGGCAGCCCTACCATTCATTTTAGTAGCATGAGTTAGAATCTACTTTTCTTGACTTCGTTTTAAAGTTCAAGTTGAAGTTGATAGTAAAGTTAATGTTCTCTTTATAGATGCACCGCCTCCAACCTCCTTTGGCCAGAAAAACATGACAGTATGACTGTAATAATTACTTGAATCACATTTCATGAATAACTTTTATTGATTCTTCCAGAAAACTTGACCGCTTACTAGCAGTCCAGCCCTGTGTGAGGCCCAAGGATGCAGAAATGAGTGTGACTCAGTTTCTGCCCTTAAGGAATGCCTTGAGTATTTCACAATGTAAGGGGCGGGGGGGGGGGTGGTAAATGACAGACATCTAAACAGATCATTCCAGAGCCAGTGGAAGCAGAAACACAAGTGTGGTCTGTGGGAGCGGCGCTGAGCTCCAGCTCTGCCTGCAGGATGGGGAAGGATTTATTAGCAACTGCATCTTGAGCTGGGCACGCACGATCTTTCAGGGGCTGGTGGTAGGGTGCTACCGGCTAGGGTCCTGAAAGGCTTAAGGTGTGTTAGTGACATGCATTATGACAGTCAGATGTCAGATGCTTCATACTAATGGACAGTGGAAAAGTGCCTGTCAGTCAGCAGCAGCCTGCTGAGGGCTCCAGCGGCAGAGCATACTCACCTCCCTCTCGCTGCCTCTCTTCCCCGGAGTGACCAGGCCATGTGCTAGTCTGGGAGGGAAGGGCCAGGGTCCCTGAAATCCCCTTACAACTCTCCCAAGACCGCTTTAGAGGATCATGACCTATTGTTTCAGAAATATTTTTTCTGTTTATATAAGTTCTAGTTCCTCAACCCCCAACCCAAATTTAGTTCCTAGTATTTTTCCAGGGCATTCAAAATATAGAGCAGAGAAGGCAGACTTATTTCTGCTTCACATTTCAGACTTTCAGTTTAGGTTGTTGATGTTTTCCCCCTGTGTTATGGTCATATTAGATTATAGTCAGAGGCTCCCACGGAATCCTAAACCCTCTCCTTGGCTGGCAAGGGGAAGAATTAGTTTTGGAATTGATTGGCTGTGTCCCTCCTGCATGGTAAGTGGTTCAAGACAAAACCATCATCAGGAAGGAGCATGATATCATTTGCCATAGCAGTGTGAAATCTTTTTGATACCCATTTGCAATAGCAGGGTGGAATTGTTTTGGTGTCATTTGTCAGAGCAGTGTGAAGTCTTTGACCCCAGTTCCCTGAGACCAGGGAGAATGGTCAGTTGACTCCTCTGGTGAGGATAGGGGGTTGAGATTCCATGAATTCAGCACCAAATGATTAATGTGCCTCTAGAATTTCAGAGAAATGTGAAAGTAAAATAATAAGGAAAAATTGAAAAGTTCCAACTCCACCCCTCCACGAATATTTTAAGGGAATTTTTTGATACCAGTTCACAAATGGTGAAAGACAATAACAAATAAAACATCAGCTGTAAAGGCTCCTCCTCAGACCGTAAAACACGACAGCAGCGACTCACTGCTGTTCCCTACTCCCCAAATGGATTATACATTTCAGATGTATCTGGGGTCAGGCTTGAGTTCCTAAAAGTCATATTCTCCAAATGTGAGTGAAATTCAAATTCAGCTATGGTACTCTTGTGTCCTGAAATAGATTTCATGTCTCACTGTCCGTTGGTGTGAATTATGGGTGCTATAAGACCTGGATTCAGGATGTTGTCAATTACTCTGAACATTGTTGCTAAGTGGATATCTTTTTACCTTTGAAGAGGAGAAGGATGGTGGCCTCACACAGCCCGGGGTGTGATTTTATGGGTCTTGGTTGTAGACGTACTGCTATAGTTCTTTTCTTATCTATCTTTGTGTAAACTGATTATTGGATCATCAATTTCGGAGCATTGTTTGGTCTGGTTTTAGAGAACAGCAGTCTCTCTGGTAGTGTTCTGGATGACTTCATTGTTTCACGAGTCCATAGGGGCTGTTAGAAGAGTCAGAAATGTTGAAATAGAGTCTCACTGACATGTTAGCAAAATTTGGACAACTGTTAGGTTCTCTTATCAGTTGTTTCACTCAGTTTGCTTTTGTTTGTTTAAAAAAACTCCAGGAGTAGGTGGTCTAATAAGATGTTTTTGTAATCGCTCTGGTAGAAATATCTTGCATCTCTGCTGTGAATGCTGGGAAATTCAGAACCATTTTTATATGGCATCCTTCCATACAGAGAGTTGGATTTTTTTTCTTTTCTGTAGGACAGTACACTTATTTTCATAACATGATTTACGGAGTTTGAGACAGTACATAGTATTTGTTCATCAAAGATAATCTTTGCAGAACTGACAGGTCTTCACCCTAGTAGGGTCCAGAGAAAACCATCTCTTTTATATTCTGCTGTTACTACGGGCAAGGAAGAACATGCTTTATAAATGGGAGAAGGGAAGGTTATCTTTCTACTTGTAGGCTTTGTGTCTCTGAGAGTTGGCCTTGACTTTGGTCAAAGTTGCATTCAGATTGCCCAGAAAAGTACTCATAAAAGATTTACTTTGAGTTTCTTTATAAAACAGGAGAGACACATTAATTACATCCAGTGTTTGATGAAGTGCACTGTTAACCTCAGAAGACCTAACATAAAATAGATGTTGTAGAACAGATTAGACCATAAGCTTCTTTTCATTTTGAAAAGAGGTCAGCAATGTATGATGACAGTGTCTACATATGGAAAGTGACAAGTCAGATTTACTTGCATTTTCTTGCACCATTAGGAAGACATTTTCAGTACATTTTGAGACAAACATGATTGGAACAGGAGCTTCTGGACTAGGCTTTACAGACAACTGTGTAGTCAAAGTATGGTTGAAACAGGTCACTGAAGCCTCAGAAACTGCATGTGAACGTTTTTTAGTTCTGAATTGTCATCTATTAAGTTCTTTCCCTGAGAGTATGACCTCTGAGCATCAGAGGTATAATATCTAGTTTAATTAGATGAAGTCTTTTTGTTTTGTTTCTGTTTCTGCCATTAGCATTTTTCTGCTCTTCTACAATGAATTCCTTAACCTGGGAAATGGACATGGAGTTCATGGGCCCTGTGATGGATATATTTTCTTGAAATTGTCTGCAGAATTTAGTTTGCCGGTGGGTTTTGTATGTGTGTGAGTACGTTTGTGGAGGTTGTTTATAAGTTACATTAGGTTCTTGCTTCTCATCAAGATGGCAGCCATAGGTAAAACATGGCTTGCCTCCTCTCACAACCATATCAAAATTACAACTAAACTGTACAACAGCCATCACTCAGAACCTTCAGAAATTGAGTTGAATGGAAGTTTTGACAACTACAGAATTAAAGAAACCACATATATCCCTACTGGTAGGGGAGGAGATGCGGAATGGGCTGGTCCCACCTCCATGTGTGGTGGATAAAAATTCAGGAGGGATTCTCACGAGTGAGGACTCCCATCCCAACACTGGCTTCCAAGCCCAGGGTTCCATGCCAGGAAGATAAGTTCCCATAACTCTGGCTACAAAAACCAGTGGGGACTGAGTTGGTAGAATAAACTTCTGGAGTCCCAAGCAGTTCCCTTAAAGAACCCACACACAGACTTACTCAGACTCACTGCCTCTGAGCTCCACCGCCAGAGTATTAGCTTGAACAGCATCAGTGCCACACAGGGAGCAACTGAAGTGTCTGGCATCAAGGCAAGAGCTGGGGGATAGCTTTCTTCCTGAAAGAAAGATGGGCAAAGGCCATTGTTCCTTTTGTGAGCCCTCCCCCTATAGAGCGACAGAGCTGGCAGGCAGGTGTCATATCTGAGACTCCATCAACCTGGCTAACTCTGTTTGCCCCACCTTGCAGACCCCTTGAGATTCTGTCCCACCCAACTTAGGGGCCTACCCACACCGTTAACCATGGCTTTTCCATACGAATGCCTGATCTTGGCTCATGCTTCACAACTTTCTAAATCCTATCAAACAAGCAACAGCTGGCCTCAGTGAGTCCCCAGGCCAGGCACTAGCAGCAGCCAGCTTAGGTTCACAGCTTGGCTACACCTGGGTCTCTCCAAGCCCAGCACAAGTAGCAGCTATCTCAGATTGCTTTATACCTCAGGCAAGGTGGCCCCAGGCAGAATACAGGTTGGGGCTGATCTTGGCCAGCACCACCTAGGAAACCCCAGGGCCAGTGCACCCAGTGGACAGCTGCAGACCATGTTGAAGCACCACCACCCTGCCCCTGCACAGCTGATCCTCCCTGGAGAGCGCAGGTTGGTGGTCAGTGGTCATAGTCAGTCCTTGTAGCTGACTGGCCTGGGTAAATCCCTTCCACTGAGCTGCCAACAACAATCAAGGCTCAACTAGAAGAGGAGGGTGTACTCAGCCCACATGAAGGGTACACATTAAGTACCCAGCTTGAGTGAAAGAGGAGGCTATGCTACTGGACCCTATAGGACACCTACAACATTAGGCCACACTACCAAGACACAGTCAAAGTAGCTCTACTAATACATAGGAACAAACACAGGGAGACTGCCAAAATGAGGAGACAAAGAAATATGGCCCACATGAAGAAGAATAAAAATTCTAGAAAAAGAGCTAAATGAAATGGAGCTAAGCAATCTATCAGATGCAGAGTTCAAAACACTGGTTATGAGGATGCTCAAGTACTTAGTGAGGACCTTAACATCATAAAAAAGATCCAGTCAGAAATGAAGGATACACTAATTAAAATAAAGAATAATTTACAGGGAAACAACAGTAGAGTGGATGAAACCAATAATCGAATCAATGATTTAGAACAGAATGAAGCAAAAAACAACCAATCAGAACATCAAGAAGAAAAAAGACCAAAAAAATGAATATCGTGTAAGCAGCCAGGGGACAACTTCAAGAGGTCCAACATTTACATCATAGGGGTGCCAGAAGGAGAAGAGATAAAGCAAGAAATTGGAAATCTATTTGAAAAAATAATGAAAGAAAACTTCCCTAATTTGGTGAAGGCAATAGGCATGCAAGTCCAGGAAGGGCAGAGAGTCCCAAACAAGATGGATGCAAAGAGACCCACTCCAAGATACGTCATTATTAAAATGCCACAGGTTAAGGATAAAGGGACAATCTTAAAAGCAGCAGGAGAAAAGCAGAGAGTTACCTACAGGAGAATTTCCATAAGACTGTCAGCTGATTTCTCAAAAGAAACTTTGCAGGCTAGAGGGGACTGGCAAGAAATATTTGAAGTCATGAAAAGCAGGGACCTACAGCCAACATTGTTCTACCTAGCAAAGATATCATTTAGAATCGAAGGGCAGATAAAGAGCTTCCCAGACAAGAAAAAAAACTAAAGGAGTTCATCTTTACCAAACCATTATTATATGAAATGTTAAAAGGACTTATTTAAGAAAAAGAAGATCAAAACTATGAACAATAAAATGGCAATAAATACATATCTATCAACAATTGAGTCTGAAAAACAAAGTAAGCAAACAAGAAGAGCAAAGACAGAATCATGGATACAGAGAAAGTTTTGATGGTCACTAGATGGGAGGGGTGTGTGGGGGAATGGGTGAAGAGGTGAGAGGAGTAAGAAGTACACCAGGTAGTTATAGAATAGCCATGGGATGTGAAGTACAGTATAGTAAATGGAGTAGCCAAAGAACTTACACGCATGATCTGTGGACATGAACAATGGTATGGGAATTGCCTGAGGGAGTGGGGGGTGCCAGGTGGATGGAGGGAAGGGGGAAATTGGGACAACTGTAATAGCAAAATCAATAAAATATAGTAAAAAATAAACTAAAAAAATTCTCAAATGGTCTGTGACTCCCAGAGATGGACAAAGAAGTCACTAATTTAGAGACCAGTCATTATCCCCTCAGTTAGCATTTAGCCCCTTTAGCCCAGTGAGCTGTCGTAGTCACATGACCCATAGATTCAGTTCTCTATTACTTACGAAGCTCATGGATAAGAAGTGATCTTTATTTTTATGTAATTCCAACATAGAATTGAGAGTCACCTCTTTAAACTAGTGTGTAGATTTCCAAGCTGGAAATTATTGGATAGCATTTGTATCATTTCTGTATGTGCTATTTCTTTGCTTCAGTCTGCTTGAACTCTGGTCTTTAGACAGTGATCACCAGACAGTAATCTACCCATGAAAATCTTCAGCAATATGCTCTTATCTTTGTAACTACAATTTGCCCTGAGCTATATAATTGGTTCGTAAAAGGATGTTCTTTCTCTCTGTTTCTCTCTCTCTCTCTCTTTCTCTCTCTCTCTCTCCCCCCCCCTCTCTCTGTCTCTCTCTCTCTCTTTCTTTTTTTCCACCTTCGAGAAATTAGGTACCTTAGCAGGAATTCTTTAAGAGATATTTCAGGTACGTTCTACCCACATTTCCAGGAGCTTTTATATCTTCATTCTTTTGTTGGTGTTTTTGGTTGTACTTTATCTTCCCTTCAGAAACGTTTACTCAAGTGGAGGAAGACTGGAAGAGGACGGTTGCTGAGGGGTCAGATGAGCAGGTGCTTGGGGGACTTTCTGTTCCTGCCAAATGATCTTTTCTTAAAAAGTATTGAATATTTTTCTTTCAATTTCCCAATCATAGTACGACTTGTTCTTTGCCAAATAGTTTTTGGGGCTTTGCCTAGGCCTCGTGTGCCAGAGTTGAGGATTCATCTTGGCCAGACATTGCCACATATTGAAGGCGGGAGCCGTTTCCAGGAAAGCTCAGGGAACTGTGGCTCCTAGAGCCCTTTCCTTCACTGTGAGAGCCAGGCCTGGACACTTTTGACCATCTGGAAAACTTTGGACCCAAGCACCAATATCTGTCTCATACATATTTTTCTTTTCATTTCCTAAGTTTTTAAAAAATTCTTGTTCATTTGAGATATATATTTATTACTATTTTAATCTACATACTGCAAGAAGAATTGTATGCTTGAGGGCTGCAAGCAAAGTCATCAGAAAAGAGTTGACGTACCCTCTGTGGATATATATTGCTATTCTCTGTGCCATTATGATGCTCAATAAGCAGTTTTGGAATGAATATATCTGGAAACTTTTTACTGACATGCTTTTAGTGACAAAGTGTCTTTTTTCAGGTGCTCCTGAACAAGGAATGATTTCAATCTCTCCTTTCTTCACTCTGTATAGTGTGCACTCTCTGTAGTGTGCATCTCCGTGTTTGACAATGCTACAGTTAATGCCCCTGCTCTGTTTACGGTGGTGGTCAGTCTGTTTATTTCTAGACACAGATAGCATCTCCATAATGCTGTGAGGTAGAGTCTGTACAACCCAGGAACATTTTATTTTGCTGTGGCTGTACTTGATACACTTCATTAGTGCTCTGCTTTTAGTGCTTTTCCTTATGCCAAATATAAAAATGTTCCTAGCTTTCTTTCAGAAATCTTGATAGTTTGAGTATTGCTCATGGGTTTCTTTTTGGTTTTTTGGTTTGTTTGTTTTTAACTTTTATGTAAATTAGCTTGCTGAATCCCTTTGAACCTATTAACATATTTAACCTCTTTAAAAACCTTTTAGGTAACATACGTTTATGAATTTCCTGTGGTAAATCAATCATTTCAAAAATTACTGTATTTTGCTGGGTATAATACACACTTTTTCACCCAAATTTTTTGGGGAAAAATAAGGGTATGCAATACATGTGGGTAGTACTAATTCTGTATCTATATAAATGTTTTTAATTCTTTTATTTATGCTTACGTGTTAAAAGCATAACTCTAGAAAGCAATAACAGTATCTGTATGCAAAATAATACCCTAAAATATGATAATTGGTTTTGTTTCTAAATATAAAGAAATAAATAATTGAATTAAAAATTAAAATGAAAAGAATTTTTCCTGAAAGCTTTGGCCAAAAACATGGGTGTGCATTATACTTGGGAGCACGTTATACATGGCAAAATATGGTATGTACTATGCACTAATCACATTATTAAACACGAGACATATCTTTGCAGAGTATTTATAGTCTATTTCAGAGACTTAAGACACACAGTCAACAGTTAATGAATGAGATGGTATTAATATACTAAGTGCATGTTATTCATAGAATAAAACAGTTGTATGACATTGAAAATTAGAAAGTTAAACATTCAGTTGGCATTTACTGAGTGGCTACCATGTGCTAAGGCGTAGGTATTGAAAGTTAAGTAGAGTTTAGTGCCGTATTAGCAATGACCTGAGAGTGTGGTGTGGTAAGTGACACTGGTCAGCCACCCCAACGATAAAAGGTAAAGATACATTAGGATCACAGCAGGCCAGCAGCCCCTGGGGAGGTGTAAAGTGTACAGCTGTGAAAGCTCTGTCACTGATGATTATATAGATTCTAAGCATAGATCTACCAGGGGTGTCCAACCCACAGTCCACGGGCCACATTGCAGCCTAGGATATCTATGAATGCGGCCCAACACAAAGTCGTAAATTTACTTAAAACCTTATGAGATTTTTTTGTGATTACGTGTCACAATGTATTTAATGTGTGACCCAAGACAACTCTTCGTCTTCCAGTGTGGCCCAGAGATGCCAAAAGGTTGGACAGCCCCGATAGACCATTTAATCCTCGTAAGGATTATGGCTGAGATGTGCTATTATTCAGTCTGTGTCTTTCCAGCTAAAGTCCTTTTTGTGTGTTTTCTTTCCCTTATCACTTTATGGTACTCTTTGGTAAGTTTGGTTTGTTTAAATACATGATCCTTGGGTCTTACCTCAGCACCCCATACAGAAAACCAGTGCGAGACATGCTTATGTGAAAGCATCTCTTCAATATTTCTGTATCTACCCTTTTGCTTCCCTATGTTCATGTTGACTGACCTTGTGCTCCAGAAGGATGTTGTCGAGCTCAACGTGTCCAGCTCCGCCCACAGGGGCTTTCTGATAATGCTAACAAGGACACTGGCAGCCTACGGTAGTCTTGATCAGCTGTCAACATGGCCGTAGTTTTCATGTCCAGATCGTGGTTTTCTAACCTGTTTTTTCTTCGTCTTCCCTTTTTTTTTTTTTTTTTTTTTTTTAACTGGAGCCCTATCCCATTGGGTTCTATTCTCTGCATCCTCTGTGCTTCTTTCTTTGGAAACCCCCTTCAAGCTAATAGCTGGGATGATGAAAGCACTGGCAGCTCCCTTTGGCAGCCCCTTTTCCTGAGCTTTCGACACTTTCCTTTGGCAGATTCACTGAACTTTATGGAAGTTGGAGCTTACCTGGAAGAGAAGAAAGTCATTCTCTGGCATCCAGAGGGGTGACCTGCCCTCGGGGGGTTCTGGGCTCCAGTTTTCAGTTTAGTTGTTTGACTTAAAGGATGAGGCAGCCCTAAAGGAAGGTAACTTTTTTCTGCCTTTGCCAACTTCAAAAACAGTGTGTTCTGTTTTCTTGTGTTCCACTATTACTGGGAGCTGAATCATGTTTCAGCTGAGATTAGTGTGGGTTGAACCATACAATGTAGCCATTTTTGTAGTGAAAAATGCTCAAATATTGGCAATCTCATCTGATTCAACCTAGTATATCTTATCCATGAATCTATACTAGTTTATAGCTTGCTTCTCTTAGTACTGAGCTTTGAAAAAGTGTTCCAGATGCCATGCTAAATGATTTCAATGGAAAATCATTTCTAAGATTTCTCTTTCTGGTGCTTTCTAGGTCACTCTGCACCTGAATCCCATCTCCTCGGTCCACATTCACCACAAGCCTGTCGTGTTCCTGCTCAACTCCCCACAGCCCCTTATCTGGCATCTGAAGACAGAGAGGCTTGCAGCTGGCATCTCCCGACTTTTTTTGGTAAGTGTTTGAAACCCTCCCAACAGTGATCTTTAGCACAAAGATACAGTGACGCTACAACTTTGCAAGGCATTTTCATTGTAATAATACCAGAGTTCCACAGTGTGTTAAATTTGGAGTGTGCTCTTAATGAGGTTTGGATGATGCAGATAAGCATTCACAGACAGCAAACACCACTCATGCCTTCTTCTGTGGATGAGCGTTGAGTCTAGTTTGCACATTACCACGGGACCTGCGGTCATCCTCTGTGTGGCCCAAGCTTTGGTCTCAGCTGGGAGACCCTCCCCTCATTGCCTTGTGGCAGCATGAGCAATGTAAATATTGTCAATGGCCACTAGGTGTGTGGTCTCTGACCACAAGCTAAATAACGCACAAACCCTTTCTGTTTGTATATAACATAGGCCTCATTTCTGATATGAGGATCTGTTTGTTGAGAAAGTGACACAGTGAGCTCCAAAATGAAAACATTTGTATTTTATAAAAAAGCTGGAACCCAGCACTTGTGGAAAGATCCAAATATTACCTACTATTTGTAAATCATGTCCTTTTGAGTTTGCCAGAACATTCAAGTTTGCTAGTTGTGGAGAAATTGATGGGTTGTTTGGATGGATTTTTGGGGTATGATATCATGTCTAATGATGAGCAACATTGCACTTCACAGTGGAGCTCACATTGTCTGTTGCTAAAGCTACATGTTAATGTCCTCAAGTGCAAAGCCTTGGGCTTTTAGTCCTCTCTTGCCCACAAGCATTCAAAATAAGAAGCAGCCTCAGTTAATAGTGCTTCTCTTGCATGATGGATAAATTTTTCCTAATTAATTACTCTTAATCCAGATTTGTAGTTTCTTGTCAAAGTTGATTGTGCAAGAGTCATCAATGCATGCTACATCTAGTGGAGGCGGAGGGAGTTTGAGGAACAATATATTTGCATAGTCTCTAATCACTTATTAATAACACATGAAAAAACAATAACTAAATGTAGTAGAGATACCCAGCAATACTTTAACCAGGGCATCAAAATTAACATCAACATGGTATAGATGGATGCTGTGTGCCTCTACATGTGATAACCTGAGAACAAACACAGCATCACTTATGTAGTTTGGACCTAATCATGAGGAAACCAAATTGAGTGCCATTCTGTGAAACCACTGGCCTGTGCTCTTCAAAAATGTTAGTCATGAAAGACAGAGGCTGGGAAGCCATTCCAGATCAAAGGAGACTCAATAGACACGTGTGATCCTGAACTGGATCTTCTCGGGTGGGGAGGAGGCCATCGCTGTGAAAGACGCTGTCAGGATAATAGGCAAAATGGAAATTGGGCTTACAGATTAAAGTATTGTGTCAGTGTTATACTTCTGGAATTTCATGACCGTATTATTGTTACGTAAGAGATTATGCTTCTTAGGAGACCTAATACACTTAAGTATTAAGGGAGAGAGGCCAAATAATTTAGAAAAACGTACCATGTGCAGATAAAATAGGAAAGTAAACATGGCAACAGGTTGAAAACTGGAGAGTGTAGTTAAAGGGCGAGTGAGAGTTCTTTGTACTATATTTGCAACTTTGTAAATGTGACTTAATTTCACAATAAAAAAATTAGAAGTATATTTACAAGGTAGGATTTGCAACTAATTTAAATGGTAGCCTTTTTGAGAATTAAACTCATTACTTGTAAATTTAAAAGGCCAAAAGTCAGAGTTGTTGTTACTTGTATTCCTAGCACATTTATTTAGCACTTGTTATTACAGTAGGCTCTCTGATACTTGTTTAGCCCTGTGCGATGTGCGTGTTCACCCCATTTTACAGATGCGTTTGCAGATGAGAAACTAAGACCTAGGGAGGCTAAGTAAACAGTGACCTAAATCTCATGGCTCATTACTGGCAGAGCTGGGACTCAGACTGAGACAGGACTTACTCTACACACTCTTTATGGTAAATGGCTCCCTTCACACTCATGTTCACTGTCAGTCTTCTGTAAGTAAAGGTATTTGTGATGATAAGAGTGTGACCATCATCATAAGGTCACATTTAGCCCCTATAAAGCAGAGCCGCGCGATCCACAGCAGTAGGCACTAGCTATGTATGGCTGTTCAAATTTAAAGTAACTAAAGTCAGAAACACAGTTTCTAGGTGCACGAGCCACGTTTCAGGGGCTCCACAGCTACACGGAGCTGGGGACCACCACACAGGGCAGCCTACGAAGAGGTTGTAAATGAAGACTTTGCCTACCCTGGTTTGAATCTAAGCAGTAACCTGAAGCGAATATTTAATTTTTCTAAGCCTGACTTTCCTCAGTTGTAGTACAGAAATAATAACAGTCCCTATGTCACAGGGTTACTATCTTGATTAAATGAGACTACATATAAAATGTTTAGTACAGCGCCTGACACCAATAACTTCATTGACCTTACCTGCCATTCGTTGCTATTTGTTGCTGGTCATGGTAAAGAACACTTGGGAAGGGTGCTGAATTTACATTTTTAAACTGTGGCACGTCTAGCTGGGCCAGCCCCAGACTGAGAGGAGCTCCTGTTTCTCCCGCTGTGGGTGGAGAGGAGCCATGAGGGCCACACACACCACAGCTGCACTGGTCTCCTTCTGGATTTCTTCTTTCACCTGTCACTCTCTGGGTTTTGAAGGAAGGTGTCTTGCTCCTAGTTATTATTTATCTGCTTTCATTTTGTTTAAGATCTATGAAGAACTGCCTCTTGGCCATCAGTTTAAGACACGCTAATAATGGGGGTGGGGGAGGAGTCAGTTTCAGTAAACAATTTAACATCGACCCTTTTTGGAGTTAATCCCCTGAAAGGAGATTGCAGACCAAGGGATGAACCTAAAACTACCAATGGGGGAAAGGCAGCGTTGGAAGAAGTCAGCGGATTTAAATTCTGGGACGTCTGAACTGTACCTTGTTGTCCAGCAGGCTTTCCTTTGGGGGAGATGGTTTTCTCCCATTTGTACATCTCTTCCTGCCCTGGAAGAGATGGAACATCTGTTGTCCATTCAGGGTCTCACATCAGCCGGTGACAAGTGATGCAAGATCCACCACAAGCGGGGCAGCTCTCCTGACAGAGAGAGTGCCGAGGTGAAGCAGGCAAGGCCCTCACAGCCCGCAGGGAGTGTTGGAGCCTGCTCATCCCCTCAGCAGCCATTGCAGCGTTAGGGTCGCTTCTGGACAGAGAATCAGTGGTGTGTTGTGTTGATCTATTCATAGTAGTTGACTTAAGAGATAACTAAATTATTTTGCATAAAGCGCTTCATCCAAACACTTCAGAAAGCTTATGGAATCTTTGGAAACTAAAGCTTAGTTGTTTCCATCACTGTCTTCTCCACAGTTAGAGACCTTAGAGGAGCTAAGGAGAAGTGATGGGTCTCTTGACGCTCAGTTTAAGATGCAGGTGTCCTCGAGTCCTCCCTGATACGCTGCTGAAGAATTTGCATGACTGTCTTAAAGCTGCCTTTACTTTCTAGGTAGAGTTATAATACTTTAACAGTTTTTTTTTTAAGTTGGGTGGTAATAAAAGTTCAAATATTGGCATCTACTCATCCATCAAGGTGATTTTTTAATTTAAGTTGAATGTTTGCGTTGTTATAACTCCCAAAATTTAAAAAGGAAACCTTTCATAATTAGTTAGCAGGGCCTTATGTTACTCAGAATGTTGCAGCCACCCACGAGGGTGACTAAAAACATTACACAGCAGGTCCCCGAACAGCGTTGTTTTCTTCAACATCATTTTGTTATTACTGTTAAGAAGAGGGAAAAAGTGGGTTCCCAGCTGGGGCCACTGTCTGTGTGGAGTTTGCACATTCTCCCCAGGTCTGCGGGTTTTCTCCCGGGACTCAGGTTTCCCCCCAGTCCCAGAGCTGTGCATGCTGGTTTCACTGGTGTGTCTACATGGTCCCAGTCTGAGTGAGTGTGGGCGTGGGGGGCCCTGGGAAAGAAGGGCGTCCTTTCCAGGGTGGGCTCCCACCTTGCCCTGTGAGCCGCTAAGATAGGCTCTGGTTACCCTCCACTCTGATCAGGAATAAGTAGGTAGGAAAAGAATTTTCTTACTGTTTTTCGTTAATCTTCCTTAAATGTATTATAGCTCACATTTATTTCAGTGGTTAATATACAAGTGTTTTGGCATCTTTATTAAGAAGTTTGTTGATGTTTATATTGTCACAGGAACTTAACTCTTGTTTATATCAATTAGCCTGTGGTAAAATCAGTTTCATTATATGTTGTTTTGCTTCAAGTCACTGTTTTCAAGAACCTGTCAATGACATTACAGGAGGATTTGCTAATACTGTCTAATAAAGGGATCTTTTTTTCTGTCAAATTATTCCAGTCCTTCGCATAATTCCACAGTGCAGGCAAGAGGGGCGGGCCGGGCAGGGGGGTAGTGGTATTGAGTTTTTCCTCAGCAAGTGCAGTTCCTTTATCTCGCTGTTCTGGTTACCTAGGAAATGGGAGCAAAATGACATGAGATTGTTTCAGGCTGAGTCTCAAACAATCACACACACACACACACACACACACGATTTGTCACTGTCTTGTAGTTGTTCTTTTGCAGGGTGTATGGATGGCCCAGAAAATACTGGGTAGGTTAGAGCTGTTCCTCAGTGCAATCAGAAATAAAAGCAATCCTACCCTTTCAGTCTTTCATGCTGAAATTATAAGTAAAACTCTGTTAGAAGAATCATCTCAGCTTATTTTTATTTATGTAATTATTTCCACATGGAAGGAAAAGAAGGGTAGCTCACCTGGGCAATAGATGTCTGAACTTTCAACTTGCATTTGCCAAAAAAGATTGAGAAGAGCCACAGTACTAGGTTGTCTTTAAAAATATGCTGCAATTTGAACAGACACTTCCCCAAAGAGAAAGTACAGATGGCCAAAACGCACATAAAAAGAGGCTCAATATCATTAGTCATCAGAAAAATGCAAATTTAAAACCACAATGAGATGCCACTTCACACCCACTAGGATGGCTGTGATAAAAAAAGGCAGACAATAGCAAGTTTTGTCAAGGCTGTAAGGAAATTGGAACCCACGTACATTGCTGGTGGGAATATAAAATGCAGCTTTGGAAAACAGTTGGGCAAAACGTATGTCCACAGCAAAACTTGTCTGCAGATGTTCATAGCAACATTATTCATAATAATTAAAAAGTACAAACAGCCCCAAATGTCCATCAACTGATTAATGGATTTTTAAAAAGTGGTATATCCATACAATGGAATATTATTTGGCCATTAAAAGAATGAAGTAGTGATACCTAGCACAACGTGGATGAACCTTGAAAACATTATAAATGAAAGAAGCCAGACACAGAGGGCCGTGTATTGTATGATTCCATTTGTATGAAGTGTCCCAAATGGTCGAATCCATAGAGACAGAAAGTAGAGTAGCAGTTGCCAAAGGCTGGTGGGAAGAGAGAATTGGGAATGACTATTAATGGCATAGAGTTTCTTTTGGGGTTAGGAAAAAAATGTTCTGGCACTAGATAGTAGTTAATTAGTACAGTTGTGAACATTACTACAATTGTGAATATACTAAACACCACAGTTTAAAAGGGCAAATATTATAATATTTCAATCAAGTAAATTAAAGGGTGAATTATAATTGTACTCTTATGTTTATGTAATTTATATGATATAATTATAAGGGTGAATTATATCCCAGTAAAGCTGGTAGAAAACAACTTGCTGCAGCACACTTTTTAAAAGGGGTGGTATTAAGATTAATGAACTATATTTTAACATCTTTTTACTTTATTCTGTTTGATTTTTTTGGGGGGGGGTAAAAACACCTTATTTTATATTCTAAACAAGAATACATTCTCCTTTAAGGTCTACAGACTTGGAGTCCCGAGACAAGCAAAAATTCCCAAGATGGGACCCTAGTGCCTGGCTTCTAGTAACAACATGTCTAGTCCAGAGCTCTTGGCCAGCCTGTCAGTATCAGGGTTAGATGCTCTAATTACTCATAAGGAAAGAAAGTGTCTCAGATTAGGAAAGTCTCAAGACATAAGCGGCAACTTCTTCCAACCTCATTTACTCTTGGAATTACTGTGCTGTGGTTTATTTTTTCCAGCCATTTATCGTTAAAACCAGGAAAGAAATGAATGTATGTGTGTTTATGTTTGTTTGGAGTAATGGAGAGGAAGGGGATGTTAGTCTTCAAGGCAGGGTGTCCAGATTTAACAAAGGTAAAGGGTGACCAGTTAATTTTAATTTCAGATAATCTACAAATAATCTTTTTAGTATGTCCATGTGATATTTGGGGCACACTTTTACTGAACAGTTATTCATTGTTTACCTGAAATTCAGTTGTAACTAGGTGTCCCATATTTTATCTGGCATCTCTACTCAGAAGTAACTCACGTTTTTGTTTCTAGTTAACACCCTGGCTTGGGCATCAGGAGGCGTTGGGGACTAGTGTTGGCTCTGCCACTACCTAGGTATACATCACCGGACAAAATCACTTAACTGCTAGGACCTTAGTGTTCTCATCTCTAAAGTGAGGAGGCAGTACCAGCCAATCTCCAAAGTACCTCTCAGCTTTCAAACTCTGATTTTGTGATAATACAACTGTTAGATATTGCATCCGATTTAATTAGAAACAGAAAATGGTAATCTGAACATTGCCTCTTCAGCAAATCCAAGTAAATATCAGGGCATGGCAGTTGAAATATCTGAAAGAAACCAAACTCTATGCTGTTGGCTTAGGATTAAAACCAAATCAAAATTTAATCCTAATGAAAAATGTAAATTAATACCAGGAACATGCATAATATTTAAAACCTAGTTTTGTGTTTCTGAGAATAGGGGAGGAATGGGTGAAGAAGCTGAAGCTGCCAAAATCTGGTTTATTCTTTTTACTTAAAGTTAGCGGGGGGAAAAGGTCCAAGTATTTTGGGCCTCTGCCACCAAACCACAGGCAGTTCTCTGGTCCGCACTGCAGTTTGGATGGCTGACAAGGCTCAGTGAAAAACAAGTGCTGTTTGTTTTCCTGTGCCCAGTATTTAACTGGAAATCAGAAGGCGAAGTTTCCAATCAGTTGTTAAATAGCCCCAGATGTGTGCTTAGCTGTGCTCTAGGAAGGGACAGGCACAGCCCGTACCACAGCGCATGTCCAGTCATTCTTTTCACGAGTCCAGGAGATGTGTAATTGAGGGTTGGAGTGTCCAGAAATGCCCTCTGAATAACTCAGACATTCAAGTTTGCTTGTGCAGGAGGGAACTGTAAAAAAAAATTCTGTATTCTCTACTGCATTGCATTTTTAAAAATCTGGAAATGATTTTTTTTTTCTTTTCTAATTTTCTCCCTGCCCTTGTTTGGTGGTTCTTTCCACATTTAGAAAAAAATGGCATTAGCATACTTGTATGATGGTTTGTGTGTCTACGTGTTCGTCCATCCAGCACCCAGTGCTTAGTGCCTGCAGGATGCTGGGAACCGCGCCAAGTGTGGGATCCAGGGAGACGGGAGGGGGTTGCCTGCCCTCACGGAGCTTTCAGTTCATTGTAACAAAGCAATTATACTTTGTGGTAATAAATACTGTTGTTGGGTCCTGAAAATTGGAGGAAATGAGAGTCCTCGTATTCCAAGTACGATTAAGGCAGCTTCCTCCGTGAGGCTGACAGGGCAGCAGATGGGTCAGGGTGGCAGAAATAAACACACAGCCTTTGTGCTCGACTGCAGGTGTCGCCCTGTCTTCTAGGGCCTGGGTTCTCTTTGGAATCCAGAACCACTTTGGTGGAATCCAGAACCACTTTGGATTCTCCAGCGAGGTCCATCCCTAGCTAAGTTTTCTCTTAAAGGCAGATTAAAGAACTAAATGTTTCAAGATTAGTTTCCCTTTTTTCCTTTTTTAAAATGTCTCTTGTGGAATGACTCACTGTGCCCTGTGGGATATTCCAAGCGGTTGTGTACTGTGCAGTTTTGTTCCAGAGGTTGCTTATCTGTTGGTTTTGCGGCTTGTCTATAACAGCCCTAATTATAAGGGGCTTGAGCCTCTCATGAGCTGGGGTCAGTCAACTACCATATTTCCTAGGAAGGAGTTTCTGGCCCTTTTGTTTTGGGAGCTCTTCGTAAATGTCACTGTGACAATTAGAGCTTTGGACAGAATCCAGTCTCAGCTGGTAATTCTGGTTCAGAAAGACCTTTTGAAAGACTTCACGGGATTTATCCTGACTCCTGGGTTAAGGCTGGTGAATGTCGCCAGAGCGTCCAGTGCGCGGCCCTAGGCCTCGAGAGGCTTGTGGGTGTATTCTTCCTGATCAAGACATCCTGTCCTGGAGGGCCCCGGCAGGCGGAGACTTTTCCTGGCTCTGCGGGACTTGCGTGTGTCATGTCTGTGTGCAGGCATGGGCCCCAGCCCTGTGAAGGCTGTGCTTTCATTCAGCAAATTGAGGTCAAACAAACTCCATTTGACTGAGGGGGGAAGATTGGTGTTTCTTCGTTTAGAATCCCATGACATCCTTTAGGGTTTTACTGTCTAAGGCTAATCTGGTAATCTGATGAATCTGCCCTTTTCATAGATTGGGCAATTGTATCAAATGTTACATCTCTGATGCTCTTGATTAACGTGGTGAGAGACCTCCAGAGAGCTATTTGGAAGAAAAAGCAAGTGTTTTGTTAAGGGAGGTTGCAGGATATTTTTTTTTGTCATGAGAGGGAGGAAAAATAGCTGTCTTTCAGGAGATGCTGGTGAGGCTGATTGGAGCGCTGGTGGCTGAGCCTTGTTTGTCTCATAAATTGCAGACAGTGAGGCCGTAGCTAAGGGTTCCCCAAAGGTGGCCCACGTTCCCCATCTCTGGAAGGGACTGCAGGATGGCCCGATTCCTGCCTGGGCACAGAGGCACTGGGTTTATTTGAGGCAGCCCAGTTCCGGCTCTCCAGCCAGTCCTCCGTCACCTAACTCCCTGGCTTGGAAGCAGATTGCTGCAGGGGAGGAAGGAAGCCCCTTTAGCATTTTTTATTTCTCTGTTCAGGTTACAGTTTGTATCCCAAGATCTGCTTTTGCTTTTGGCCCTAACATCCTATCCCCTGATGGCCTGGGATATTTCTTGCACATGTGGACTTTTCATGTCCCTGGTAGTCCTCATTGTTCTGCTCCTGCTTTGTCCTATTTGGGTGGTGAGTGGCACAGCTGGGATGCTGGGACCCAAGGTGTACCTGGAAGTCAGGAGCTTATCCATCCGGCATCTTTGGCAAAAGCTCAGAGGGGTTACTGCGCATTTGATCAGTAGACCTTCTGTGTTTATCACAGGGAACCGGTTCTGGGGAGCCTACAGTTGCAGGAGGGTACAAGGTACTGTGTGATGTTCAGAGCTTCTGTTTGGAGCCAACGCTGCTCTAGCCCTTGAAAACAGGGTTCATATATGCTTTCCTAGCAGAGTGGACAAGAAGGTTATGGTCCTGCCACAGCGAGGAATGAATCGGAGCCTGTCAACTTTGATCCATCAGACAACTCTTGTGACCTGAGGTGGGGATGTGTATATGTGTATTGAACAAACAGCATGCGCCATGTGCTAGCACTCTTCTAAGCATGTTACATATATTATGTTATTTAATCTTCAGAAGAAGCCAATGAAGTAGGTACTCTTGTTATCCTCATTTCATGATGAGGAAACTGACAGAAAGAGGGGTTAGGTTAACTTGTGCATGGTCACACAACTAGTGAATGGTGGCTATAATCCACGTAAAGTGCTTAGAATAGGCACATCCTAAGTGCTCAACATGTGTTAGCTGTAGTAATAATGATTTTTTTAAAATGATGGGGATTAGTAGTTTGAGCTAGATTTCCCCTACTTTCTCCTTCTACATCACACATCCCAGATTTTGATCCTGGGATTGAATAAAGTTATGCTTTGAAGGACAGCAAGTAGGTGTAGCCAGGGACAGTGGGTCATAATTGTCCACTGTTGTCTGGCACAGGGTTCTCCTTTTGCAGAGGAAACACTCAGGTTAAATGCTCATCCCCGAGACCTAGATGTGGGAGGTGGTCCTGATCACGTCTGACCGTGTGTAACCACAGCATTCCTAGACTCCACGGGAAGCTTCAGACATAGTGTCAGCAATTGCTCTACCCATGGCTAGAAGTTAGCCACGGTGGCTGCCACCTTAAAAATAGCATAGTATTCTAAAAGTGATTGAACCTCCCAGGTGTTTTAAGTCCATTTTTCCTTTGCTTGGAGCCTCTGCCATTATCCCTCAGTCACAGATAGTGCAAGGGAGGTAATTGGGTGACCTCTTGAGAGACAGACCTAATCCAGGTGCCCCATATTTTACAGAAGTATAAATGGAGAACTCACTGGGGACAGTCACACACCACCCGACTCAGGGCATGATTGTGATGTCATCTGCAACCCTGATCTCCAGCCCGGAACCACTAGTGACTGTCCCAGAGACAGGGCTTCAGAACTGAACTCCAGCCACATTAGGGCATCACTCCCTGACCCAGTGAGGTGGTGGCATGGAATCTCAGCAAAGGTGCACTGTGAGTGGTTTAAATACTGGGACCTACGTCATGCCAGTATTTCACGAAGGTAAAGGTTTATCAACTGCTCCTTGACCTGTCTCGCTGGCCCATCTCTGGATCAGCTACACTAGGATTCCCTGCTTAATGTTGAATATCTGCATTGCCGTTGGCAGTCTGGGGATCATTTCTTCAGAGATGGTAAATGCGTTCAATTCAACCTTCTGGGTGGTGGTATAGGAGGTCACCTTGGTCACCAGAGACTGTTCAGTGTAGCCTGGGCAATGGGGGTGAACACAGGAACATGGCCTGCCTTTAGTTGAGAGCTAATGTTAGGAAGTTCAAGAGAGCTGCAACCAATTTTGGAGCTGAAGCCCCTCCGCCACCATCCTCCCTGCCTCCCCACCATGGAAATGTCTTTTAGAACCTCGTCTCCTGCCCCTCCCCAAATTGTTATTAGGTCTGTTGTTGCTGGGCCAGAATATGAAGCTCTGTTCCTCTTGGACATGCACCAGCCATTCACAGAAGCTGGGGCTCATCCAGAGAAAGAGAACCAGTAGGGGATACATATGAAGAGATTTATTGCAAGGAATTGGTTTGTGCCATTGGAGGGTCAGGCAGGGCAAGTCAGGAGGGGCAGCTGGAAATCTCAGCTGAGCCCCAGGTCTGCTCTTCAGGCCCTTCAACTGATTGAATCAGGCCCACACAGATTGCTTAGGATAATCTCCATTATTAGAGCCACCTGATTATGGACTTGAGTCACGTCTACAAAATACCTTCACAGCAACATCTAAATTAGTGTTTGATTGACTAGAGGTGATAGGTAGCCAAACCAAGTCAACATATAAAACATCATCACGGAAACATTTTTATATCTTAAATCTATGCAGCCTGATAGTCTTGCTGTGGTGTTTCTACTTAATCATTGTCAGAGCCTGCAGCAGTCTTTGTTGTTGTTATTTACTATAAGAGATCTCTCTTTGTTCAGCCAAGCAATTATTTTGCTTCCATAACAGTCATTACTCTCTGTTTGCCCCTTTATTCTCTTTCTCCTCCACTTTCACCAGCACAGCTCCTCAGACCCCAGGGCAAGGGGAGAAAGAGAAGGAAACAAGAGGCAGAGAAGGGCATAACCCCTGCTTTGCCTCGCTGCTTTACCTTTTCACTCTCTTGAAAGCCTGGCATAGTTTTTGGAGTCCAGCAGACATGGTTTGAATCTGCGCTTGTTCCCTTGCTAAAACAAAGTGACCTCACCTCTCAGAACCCCAGTGTCTTCAGTTGTCAGACATGAGAATTCAGAATCTATGAAGCATGCATTTGGTAAGTGATCAGGAAGCGCCTTCATGGTTATTATCTCCCAGTGTGTGTTCCTATTAGTAGGGGGCGAGAGGGGCTCTGTCTACCCAACAATGCTGATTTTTTGATTTTGGTAACTCGGTGGAGGAGTAGAAAGAGCCGCAGAGTGAGAAATGGAGTCTTCAGTTCTATTGTCAACTATGCTTTCTACCATCTCTGTGCCTCTGGCAGGTTCTTTAGCTTCTCTGATCTGTAAAATGGAATGTAGATGGTAAGTCCTAATGAAGAGGAACTCTGTAAAGGGAATTCTATTTAGAACCAAGTGTTTGTCAAGTTCAGTTGTGGGTTTGAACCAGGATTGACATACTGGATGTAATTTAAAAGAAAAATAAAAGAAAGAATCCTCCCCAGTGAGGGATTTTCCCAGAAGCATGTTTGGAAGGCAAAAATAGATCGAGGATCATGGCAAGTAATAGTATGATGCCAACATTTAATTTTTTTCCTTAAAAAACACCCTTTAGATAGCAAATACACTTTAAATTTTGGGTCAAGCTCCTCCTAATATCACGCTAACATTGAGAGATGAGAAAGGATAAATTTAGGAGTCCAGAGGGATCATTTTGTGAGGCCATCGAGGATCCCTGTGTGGCCCTGGACTCTACAGTGAAAAACTGCATTATAAAGCAGCTCATGCTCCATTAGTCTGTTACCCTGTGGGGGCTGAGTCTGTCTTTCAGATGGAGAGAGAGATTTTGCTTCTCTTTGTATATATACATATTCACTATTCACATATACATATACTAAATATTTTTGTAACATTTCCATGGGAGATTAGAGGACTGCTTTTGTACTGGCTCACACTCAAGCTTGTGTATGTTTATGTTCGGAGGGCAGCATCTCAGAACTTCCCTCTTGGACATGTGGAAACATGTAGGGTGTTACGAACAGAGAGCAGTTTCACTCCTTTAGTTCTTTATATTTCAGCAAAAATAAAAATGAAAAGCAGAGGATGATCATCACGAATGTTTTGAGAAAAAATTGCCGAATATGTTTTAAGTCTTGGTTTTGAAAGAAAATAATCTGGCTGTGGACACAAAATGAAAACACCCAAGGGTTTTTAAGTGGGTGCATGGGTTTGTGTTCCTGAAGGCCCCGTTGGCGGGCACTGTCATCACATGGCTTATGAATGTGCAGCTTTGCAAATCATGACTGTAGGTTCATGGTCATGGGAGTTACTGTTTCTTTAAAACAAAGTTAAAAAAATCATTGAGGCATGATATATAGTTAATAGGAAACATGTTTCAGATCACATTTCACATCACGTGGCTTTGGAGGAAACAGGCAAGCACAGCCCTCCCAGGAACTGAGGTGGGAGAACGTGCGACTTTCCTCTCAGAATATAGGGTTCTGTCCTTCTTTGAGAGGTAAATACGCCACAGTTCTGGCATTTAATGTAAGTTTGTTTTTGCCGGACTTTGTGCACAAAATACATCAAAACATCATCTCCTTGTCGTCTTTCTGTGTGGACACTGCAAGGGGTTCCGGGACCGACCTGCACAGATCCTACTTGCACATAAATCTGAATTCTAGAGCAATACCTGTTTTATGTTACCATGTCTTATTTTCCCCCTACAACTGAACTAGCAAACACTTGGCATGGCAGATGTTTCTGAAATGTCAGTATGTTTTTCCTTGCTTCATTTGTTTTCCTCATTTTGCTCTTTCTATTTTGCTAAGCAGGCAACTCCAGAAAGAGATTTGCCTGGGGGGTGTAAAGCACAGCATAGGAAATATGGTCAACAATGTTGTGATAACCATGTATGGTGCCAGGTGGTGCTAGACTTATGGGGGGAGGGTGTTCTTTTCTAAATTATATAAACATCCAACCACTATGCTATACATCTGAAACTAATATAAAATAATACTGAATGTCAACTGTAATCAGCAATTAAAATACATTTAAAAACTTTTAAAATCAATTTTATTCATGTCTGCAAATAAAGAGGATACTGTAAAATAAGTATTATTGTTAATATCAAAAAAGGAGATTCATCTATGTGCAGGAGTCAGGAAAAAGGAATAGGAATAGTAGAAGTTGGGTGTAGGGCAGGACAAAAGGGGGAGAGGAGCTAATTCTCGTTGTGCAAGTGCTGAACTTTTACCAATGTCAAAGTCATGTGAATGGGTGAAGTTAGGTGCGTGAGTTAGAGGAGCCCCACAGAGCTGTAACCTGAATAGCAGGCACTCACCCAACTGATAACAGAAGCTCCAAATGGACCAGAGCCTCGCCGGGGGAGCCCAGTGTGCACGTGATTCCTGGACCAGATCTTCCTCTGAGATCTCAGCAGGCTTTTCTTTATCTTGGGGAAGCTATGGCTCCTCTTATTTCAAGAGGCTGTTTCTTTCCTTTCAGATGTGCAAGAAGAGGACTCCATCCATGACTTGGCTTTACTCTGTCCCTCTTGGCTTTTTTTTTTTTTTTTAACCAGTGCAAGAGGAGAATATTCTTGCCTGTTTTTTAAAGCAATCCTGCATGGTTTACAAAGACTACTTGGAGTTTAAATAATATTTGTATCTATGGCCTAGAGCCTTGATCTTCAAGTATGCCTTGGAATCTCGGGGGGAGGTGCAGGGAGATTACAGTGCAGTTTTCGGGATCCTGCATTCCTACTTCACCCTAAAGTCTGCATTTTAACATACTTCCATTTGTGTTATACTGGTCCAAGGATCACACTTTGGGAAGCACTGGGTTTGAAATATCTTCTTGACACTGATTTGTATTCTGACACCAGACCAAAAAGAGAGTGGGTGGATGGAAGTTATCAGTTCATCCTTCCTTAGGGTCATATTGGAGGAAACTCTAGAGCAGTGCCCTCCAATAGAAGTAAAATGCAAACCGTACAGGTAGTTTTAAATCTTCTATTAGTGAATTTAAACAGTAAAGGAAATAAGTGAAATTAATTGCAATGGCATATATTATTTAACTCAGTGTACCCAAAATAATATCATTTTAACATGTAATCAATACAAAAATTGAGATTTTTTAAAAACTTTTTTCTTGACTATATATAAGACAGTACAAAGGCCGGTCTGTGTTTTACATTTACAACACAGGTCAGTGTAACTGGCAGCATCTCCCGTGCTCTGTGGTGGTGCGGAGCTATGACTACTGTGTTGGATAGCTGCACAGCAGCGGCAGACAGACACTTGGCACTCGTTCCCGTCTCTCCACTGCTCCTGAATAGAGCCTCGGAGTCCTTCTCAGCACAGAATGCTAGGCAGGTGCGGCCAATTAATTGGACTTCAAGCCTCATTCATTCATTAAACAGAGACTTATCGACTGTCTTTTCTGTACCCAACAATGTTCTAGGTGCTTGGCATATAAACAAAGCACATTAAGACGCCAGCCTCTGAAGGGCCTTACATTCCAAGTGGGAGAAGATGGGCAATACTCATAATAAACAAGAAAATTACATGGCATTTTGCAAGGTGACTGTGCTATACTATACCAGAGAAGTTAGAACATGTAAAGCAGGTTTGGGGGGAGGTAAGATCGCTAGAGTAGAAGCTGCTGGGTGGTCGGATTGTAATTTTAAATAGGCCCCATTGAGAAGGTAATATGTGAGTGGACTCAAGGGAAGTGAGGTGAAACTTCAGACGAGACTTAATTACCAAGCGTGATCTAGTGTGGCCTTATTTTCATCGGGACTGCTTGTGGGGGAGCATTCTTTTAGGGCTTGGGTCAGGAAGCGGGGAGGAGAGGGGTGGGACCAGGGGAGGCTTTATAGTATGGCACTGTCCTCAGCAAAGCCCCTCTCTCCTTCCTCCCTGAAGACAAGAGCAGCGTGGCGGAAGCTCAGAGAGAGACCAAGGCAAGTGCCAGGCCTCTGAGTCAGCTGATGTGCTGAGTGAGATAAGTGCTAAAACGAAGAACCTCAGTTCCAGGAAAATGGTGACTGCACCCGTGAGCCAGGATTTGTTCCCTTCACTCAGGCTCGAGAGCTCTGTCGTGAGGCCTCAGTGGATCTGCGTAGGACTTTAAGAGTTAAAGCTTAAATACAGGTGTGGAAACAAAAGGGCTGGTTGCCTCTTTTTTTTTTTTTTTTTTGTCCTTTTGCTTTTTTCTTGCTCTTTTGGACAAGGTTGTTGAATCTGATCCAGAAAAAATAATACACTTGGCTCTCAATGCCTTGCCGTAAGTTCTTGTAATAAAACTTCCAGCACTGGCAGATAGAGTAATGTTCTGCTGTTTAAAAAACTCTGGTAGCATAACTAGAATTTAAAATACGAATGTTGTGTGTGGTTTCAGTAGGAAGAGCATTCAGGAGAGGAGGTAGCTCAGTGTGGATCTCAGCAGCCTGGGATTTGTTAAGCAGTAAAGTACCCACAGATGCTTGCTAAGAATCAGGGTTCTTGGAGCTCAGTGCTCTGTTCATTCCCACAGGAAGACGTTTGTCATGTCAGGGAATGTCAGAGGATTGGGTTTTAATTAGCGAGCGGGAGAAAAGTTCAGTGGATTCTGGAGGAAGACATGCAACTACTAAATGATTTAATAATTGGTTGTTAGGAGGAATTATCGGGTGAAAAATCAAATCATTAGCTTTAAAGCCTGGATGAATGATCATTCCCTGGGCGGTGAGGGAAGGAAAGGTTACGGGATGAAGAAATTATGGCATATCCTTTCCTGTATGGAATAGCATCAAGCTTTCATTCAATAGTGCCAAGCACTGTGCCAGGCCCAGGAGATTGAGGATGAACAAGCTGCTTTCTTGGCCCTTGAGGTGTTCTTTGTCAGTTCAGGGTGGCAGGTTTGTTGATAAATAGTGTAGTTCACATGAGGTGTGAACGAGGCCCAGTGAGTAGCTCCATCCCAAGGAAAGAAAGGGAGCCTGGGTGTGGTTTCACAGAGAAGGTGATACCTGTGGAAGGACAAGGAGTGGTTACCAGGTGTGCAAGGCGGGGGGAAGAGCAGCCCAGGCAGGGAGCAGAATGTAAAAAGTCCTGGGAGCCTGAAGCAGAATAATGTGTTCTGCCACCTTGAGTGATTGCATATGGCAAGTCCTGGGCACGTGGGGAGTGATGGGAAGTGGGGTGGCCAGAGCCCCCTCTGACCATGAGCCAGTTAAGGTACTTAGATGCTATCCTGCATCATCATGAGTTGACTTTTTAGAGTGTTCTTCCTCCCCAGTGGCTGTGGAGGAGGGATGGAGGGAAACAGAATTGGTAGCTTGGAGAGTAGGAGGTTGCTGTAATAGTTTGGCTGAGATAGAAGGGCCAGTCATGGGGTAGTAGGACAAGGACATACAAATAAGGTAGAGGACGGCGAGTAGAAAAAACAGCCCTGGAAAGTTTCTGCCATTTTATCCAAATATAAAATTCTTACTCTTAATATTTTTTAAAAACAATTTCATGTTCATTCATGTAGTTATTTTCTTTGCAATGGTAATTGCAACCTTCCTCATATTAGAAAAATATTATGTTCCCTCTTTTTGTTTTTTTTTGTTTGTTTTTTGCTAATTTCTTTACATCTATGTTCTTCCACAAACTTTAACCTAAACCAAACTCTAAAAAGGGTACCACACCATGAAGATTAAGCAGGATTAGATCTTTGACTGGATAAGTAGTGATATTAATATATTGGGTTGGCCAAAAAGTCCACATAGTTTTTTCTGTAAAATAAGAGACATATTTTTTCATCTTCACCAGTAACTTATTGATTAGGATATTTTGAGTATGTTGGCTATCACCCACATGGTATAACATTGATTGTCCTCAGTTAATGTCTCGATTTGATCACTATCAACTTCATCTGTTCTACCTGACTGTAGAGCATCGTCCAGTGAGAAATTTCCAACACAAAACTTTGCAAACCACTTTTGACCTGTTTGATCAGTCACAGCATCTTCTCTATATACTGCACAAATCTTTTTTGAGTTTCAGTTGCATTTTTACCTTTCTTGAAATAACAAAGCATAATATGCTGAAAGTGTTGCATATTTTCTTCCATCTTCCATATTTAAATAGATACACAGAAACTCACCAATTTTTATGAGTTTTTTTAAAAATGCATGCTGATATGACAGCTCTCACAATGCAATCTAACAAAATTGTTTCGAATGAAGTTAAAGACAGCTAAGTGCTACTAGAGCCATTGCATAGAAAACACCAAATGAACTTTATGGCCAACCCAATATTACGTCTGTATTTCAGTGGGGCTCTTGATTGGTCCTAGCATGATTGATGTTCTCACAGACAAGATGAAGGCAGTTCATGAGGTGACTCTGGAGTTGGTGAACGACTTGGGACCCCAGCAAGCGCTGTTTGGTGTGCGTGGGTCAGTGTGAGGGTGTACCTGTTAAGTCGCAGAACTGAGCCTAGTCTCTTCGGCTTCTCAGGCATTTAGATGAACGTGTAGAAGGTGCTCATGAAATTGAGAGATATTGACAGCTAACAGAATAAGGATTTGTATGTGGTCTCTAAAAACTGGAAATATGGATCTAAAGAATAAGTATAAGCCTTTGTTTTTACATGAAAAAAATCAATGGTATAAGGGAAGGATGTGAAGAGCCTTGATCTAAGAAAATGAAGACCTAAGGATTTAGGCTCTGTCGTCACCACCGCCACGTCCCTGGCCTGAGCTGCCACTCTTTCTCCCCTGGTTAATTCCAGAAGTCTGCTGCTGGTGTCCGCTCCTTGTCTCTCTTCAGCGCAGACTGGACATGACAACCAGAGTGATCCTGTTAAAAGATTTGTTCGGTGTTTTGATGAACTCTCAGTAGCCGCCCATCTCACCCACACTACATACCACAGTCCTTAACAGTGGTCTGCAAGGTCCAGCTGGACCTCCTGGTGTCCTCTTCGACCTCCGACCTTTACTCCTACCTGTCTCCCCTCACCCCTGTGTTGCACCCACATGGACCTCCTGGCCCTTCCTTCCCCACACCAAACCTTTACCCTTGCTGCTGGCTCGACCAGGAGTGCTCTTGCCTTGGCATCTGCATGGCTCACTCTCCCATCCCCTGCAGGTCTGTGACAGCTCGTGGACTGTCTCAGCTAGACTTCCCCCATCACAGCATTTAAAGGTAGAGTGTCCCCCTCCTCTTTTCTCAATGTATTTTGCTCCAGAGCACTGATTCCTACAGTCTATCCTGTACTTACTTATTCTGCTCCTCTGGCTTTCTTACCAGGCTGAAAGCTCCACAAGGGTAGGGAATTTTTGTCTTTCGCCTTCTCTGCTATATGCCCCACACCTAGAACAATGTCTGACACAGAGTAGGTGGGCACTCAGTAAATATATGTTTGATGTATGTTTAAAGCATAAAATAATGAAGATAATATGAGATAAGAGCAGGGTTCAGCTGATAGAAAAGCTAATGTGTTCTTGGGCCGCATGTAATTATGGGCCTTACGCAGTGTTCCCATTCTATAGAAAGAGATTTACGTCAGGAATTGGCTAGCGAGTGCAGCATCTGCAGAGGTGGTGTGCAGTTTGAGTTCTAAGGCCATCAGGCTGCTGTAGGGCCAGGAAGAGCTGATGTCCTAGTTTGAAGGCTGCTGGGCAGGAGGATTCTCTTAACTGTGGGGGGTGGGCCAGCCTTTTGCCCTGTTCAGGCCTTTAGATGATTGGGTGAGGCCCACACACCTTAAGAAGTCTATCTGTTTTATTTACTCTACCAATTTAAATGCTAATCTCGTCCAAAAACACCTTCACAGGAATACTCAGAATAGTGTTTGAGCAAATATCTGGGCACTCTATGGCCCAGTCATGTCGACAGTAAGATTACCCATCATGGGACATTTGTCTGACCACACCCAGCCCCAAGTCTTGTCCCCGGTGCCATGTTTCAGACTCTGCTGTCGGGGATATGACGTCCACGGTGTCTGGGGGTGACTTGGGGGCAGCTGTAGTGCCCTAAAGAGGTGAAGTAGTGCACAGGGTCAAGTGTCATCTTCAAACATTTGAAGGCTTACTCATGGAGGAAAGAGGAAGGAATTCTTTGGTCTAGAAGACACAGCTCAGACAAGTGGATAGAAGGCAAACCGTAGGGACAGAAAGTGAGAACAGATATCTTCTGCCTTGGGAGCTAGCAGGGCCTCCTTTCTGGAAGGGTTCAAGCAGAGCCATTTGTGGCCAGGAGTGAAGTCTCCTGGTGCTGATTTTCTGACCTCGGGTGGGCCATTAGCTTCTCTGCGATTGTTCCCCTCTACCACGGAAATCATCTCATAGGTCTTCCTGAGGGTCAGGCGGGAATAACCACACCTTCTAGAACTCCGTGGGGGCTGGGGGAGGCCTTCATCGGAATCCAGCTTCGTCAGAGCCAGGAGAACGAGCGGTCAGCAGGAGTGCTGACTAACCCCTTGCCGAAGCAGAAAATTTCCACTGACCTACAGTCAGGGACATTTCACTGCTCCTGGCAGCTTTACTTTCTTCTTATTGGAATGTGCTTGGGGAGTGGCAGTTTACTCCTTTTCCAAATTCCTCAGCCCTGAATGTAGGATCCTTGCTGCTGCTGGCCTGGGAGAAGACAGCCTGGAGCAGGGCTGACGGTGCACCGGGAGCTCAGCCAGGAGTGGCCCCCGGGCTATACTATGCTATCACTTTCCCGTTGCCTCAGGATACGTTCCAGAGTTGCCCCCTGTTCTCTTGTTGACACTGCTCATATCCTTGCCTCTGGAATGTTCCAGGCTGACGTATCTCACCTTCCACTCTGTAGAAATGTACTACGTGTATAACATATTTAAAACTCCAGAGCTGTATTTTATGGCTGTAGCATAAGTGGGAAGGAAAGGAACAGAACATCCAGGGATGCGTGCCTAAACATTCAGAACTATGCTGGCAGTGGGACAGAGGTCTCTGGACTGTTGTGGTTTATTTTGGTGACAGGCTTAATAAAAATGACTTTTTAACACAAGTGCTTTTCAGTGAAAAGAAGATTTTACTACAGTGCTTAAGTCAGAAAATCAGATCAACATCCTTTGAAGTTGTGTGTTGATGAGTAGTGAAGCCTCAAAGGACTCATGCAGAGGTTGGCATGGTTATTGTTTGGCAGGTAAACAGCTCAGGGTTTTCTTATGCTGGCGATGTCAAAACAAGACCGAAGCTAAGCGGTGCCCACTGGTTTTGTTTATGACTGGCATCGGGACATTTAGCAAATGTCATTACCACACTCAGTAGCACTTTGTGGTGCTTAATACATAGTAGGGGATCAATAAATGATAAATACTGTTAGTGGTTATAGTTTACAGTAAGGTTATTAATGATTAGTTCTGGGCTTCCCAAGTCAATACAATCAGAAAGGTTCTCTTATTCTGTTGTATTTTTATTTTTATACATTTTATTTATTTATTTGAAATTTTATTATTTATTTTCAGAGAGAGGGGAAGAGAGGGAGAAAGACAGGGAGAGAAACATCAATGTGTGGTTGCCTCTCGTGTGCCCCCACTGGGGACCTGGCCCACAACCCAGGCATGTGCCTGACTGGGAATCAAACCAGCGATCTTTCTGTTCATAGGCCAGCACTCAATCCATTGAACCACACCAGCCAGGGCTCTTTTTTTTTTATTAAGTACTAAACGGCCCAACTTATAGCATAAAAGGACTGTTAGTTTGGGGAGCCAGTTTGGGGATCCAGCAGATGTTTGAGTGGTAGTAACATTCAGTCAGTCAGGAGTATGGAGCAGGATTTCTCAGTCATAGCACTATGGACATTTTAGATAATTCTTTGTTGTGAAAGCTGCCCAGTGTATTATTGTAAGATGTTTAGCACACCTCTGGTCTCTATGCGCTAACTGCCAGTAGTTGTGATGATCGCAAATGTTTCCAGACATTGCCACAAGTCCGCTGGTTAAAACCACCTCTGGTTATTAAGAACCACTGGTGTAGGGAAAGCTGCGAGGTGCCCACACCGGGCCTGACCTATAACAGTGTTTTTCAAATTATAGATCCCTCAGCACCCATTAAGACAGGGCTTCTCAATCATGGATGAACATTAGAATCACTGGGGAGCTTTGAAATATTCCGATGCCTGAGTCCCACCCCAAAGATTCCCATTGATCGGGGGTGTGGCCTGGGCCTCAGGATATTTAGAAGCTCTTAGGTGCTTCTAGCTTTCAGCCAAGAGGGAGACCACAGCATTAGTAGGTCATGGAATTGATTTGGTGAAGTACTTCTATGCTAGCATCTGAAAAATATATGTATATATAATTAAATAGAAATTATTAACGCCTAGCACACTACTTAAATATTACCGTATGCGTGTGTGTGTGTTAAAGTTGAAAACACTGCTATAAGCAATAGAATCATAAGCAAGATCCTTGCCCTCAACCTGCTTTTAGTCTGGCTATTTATAACCTCTTTAGCATCTACTTGTGTTTTGTTAATGATAAATACTTAATATGAAATTTAATCCAAGACATTTATAGTTTTATGACTTGGGAATTTGTGAGTCTTTTGGCTTACATGTGGAGCTTTCACTATGACACTGATAAAGTCAGTTATTTTATAAATGCTAGCCAGTAAAGATGACATGCACATTTTCACTAAATGTTATTGTATTACAGCAACAAGATGATAATTCTACTCCTCTGTATGAGTTAAGTATGTAAACCATCATTTGCTAGGTCAGCGATGGTCTAAACACATTCAGCAAGAGTGTGGGACTTGCATGAACCATCCCGAAGTTTTATTAGGCTGAGTCCAGCAGCCTCCTGACTTCGTTATCTGTGGGAACTTGGGGGGTCTTAAAAAATAAAACGCAATATACATTCACCTCACTGCTAGGAAGTAGTGTAATGTGGTAGAAGCCTGGCAGTGTCTGGCCATTTGTGTTTACCTCTGCTCAGGAGAGCGTAAACCAGAGAGACTCTCGGTGTCCCTGTGCTGGTGGTGGAAGACCTGGAAGACAAACTCACTTGCTAGCAGAACTTTGGGATTGCTTGCTCTGATCCTGGGCCCCTGACAGCACTCACCAAGGCTTCCTGCTTGACTTGAAACACATTACTTGAAAGATTGGCCTTCAATTTGGGTATCTGGAAAATAGCAATGATAATTCATATGATTACTCACAGTGCACACTCTGCAGTCTGTCATCACAAAGTTCTTTAAAAATCCAAAGGGACATCCTACATGTCGGTAGCCTTGTCATTAGCAGGAGAAGTAGCCTTGAGATTACGTCTCAAATCAGCCGCTGAAAAAAGATAATTTGCCTGCATAACAAAGGGAAAAAGTTGGGTTGACAGATATCCATTGGTTGTCTGGTAAGAGTTCTCTAATTAGGATTCAGCTCCAGGTGACGGAACCACATTAAATATGCGATTCTCTTTCCTGTAGGTGTCTGAGGGTTCTTTGGTACAATTTTCATCAAGAAACTTCTCACTGTCAGCAGAAACAGAAGAAAGGAGCTTCCCACATGGAAATGAACATCTGTTAAATTGGGCCCGAAAGGAGTTTGGAGCAGTCACTTCATTCACCGAACTCAAGATAGCACGGAACATTTACATTAAAGTGGGGGAAGGTAAATTTTATGTGGTTTCAATTTAATGACTGATTTACGACAGTCAATTGTTTTCTTTTCTGAGACCAGGTGGTCAGGGCAAGGACTCACATAATTACAGAATGTTGGAGCTGGCAGGGCCCTGAGGACCTGTTTCCCCCATTCCCCTCCTCCTCATTTTCCTTCTGAGGAAACAGGCCTGGTAATGGCCAAGTGAGAAATGGGGATGTGGCCTGGTTGAGAGAGGAGGAGCTGGAGGTAGTGGTGGAGGATTTAGAAAACAGCCATGCACAGAAGTTAGAGAAAGTGAGTGGAGGGTGAGAAGCTGAGAGTGTGGCAAAGGAGGTGCTAACTTGTGGCGTGAAGGAGGAGTTGGCAAGATGGGTCAGCAGTTAGGGCTTCCTCTTACCTGTTATTTTGCAAACACTTGAAGCCAATATCACTTTATGATTTTGAGACATCAGTTAAATTTTGGATGATAGCAGAGGAAAAGTGAATATATTTTTAATACCAAGGCATGTTGCAAGGATAAATTACTGGAGGAAGGAACTAATTGTATGGCCTTGATAAGAGATTGCCTGTTTAATTTCCTTGCATTGCAGAGGGATATAAATATTCGGTGGCTCAATTTTGAAAGCGTATTTATTACTTTTTAACAACTTTTTCCATTATTATTTTTAGTTGAACATATTTGGAACCCCCATAAATTACTAGAAATAACAACTCTTGTGAAAGGGTCCTTGTCATCAGGTGATTGTGTGAAAACGGCCCTTCGGGTGCTCAGTGTCCATCTGCTTTCTGTTGCATTCACAGCAGTTGTCACCTCCTCTGCAGACGGCATGCAGTGTGAGGTGGGTAACAGAGCGCCTGTTCCCAGCCCTTTAGAATCTGGGGTGTTTGACAGATGCAGGAAAGGTAAACTGCTGCTGGGGTGTGTGCTGTGTGCAGAGGCAACATCAGGCACTTTCAAATGCACCCACCACACTTAAGCCTGCCAGTAATCCTAGGAGGAGACCATTATTTCCATTATTTTACAGAGGGGTGAGTGGAGGGCGAAGCTGAGTTGCTCAAATCCACATTTACTAGCAAGTGGCAAAAGCCAGAACTCAAACCCAGGTTTCCTGAATCTTGAGTCTAATGCTTGTTGCCTGATGCTATATTTTTAAGGCTTAGCCAAATAAGCACAACCTGAAAATGAAAGTGGGCCACCTGGATGGAAAGCCTTGTTCAGCAGATTAAAGAGAGGAGGAGTTTTAAATAAAAATCGGGTTTAAAAAGTTGAAGTTTGTTACTTACACTATCACGGTAGTCAGGTAGCTAATAATAGAATTCAAGTCCATTTGGAAGAAAATAAAAAATCTCTTAACAAAGTCTCTAAGCCCTGGCCAATGGTCTGCATTTCTGAAACAGAATTCTAGCTGCATGAAAGAATGTTGATTATCCTCCTTGGAATTTGTTAGAATAAGAAAATGTGTTGCAGGCACATTTAGACTGTTGGGCTCTGTTCTCTTGACAGTATACAAGCGTCTGTCCACAACCATCACCTGCCCTTAGAGTGAGGGATTAAGTGACTTCCCCAAGGCCACACAGGCCTGGGTTGGTGAAGAACTTAAAGGACGCGCTATCCAATCTAGTAAAAACTGCTTTGGTCCTTGGTAACACGTTTGGAACCTCTGAAATTTGACTCCAGCCATCCGTTGGCTAGAGGTCATTGGCCCACACCGTGGCAGGGAACAGTTGAAGGAAGTGAGAATCCTGGCTTAGGTCTGTCAGTGGCCCACGAAGCAGTGTTGTGTCTCACCATGGACTGGGGTCCACTGAGCAAGCCTCCTCAGCTAGCTTCCCAGAACCTGACCTTTCTCTGCCCGACAGCCCAGGGACCCCAGGCCTCCTGTTGCGCTATCCCCAAGAGCTCTCCAAGTGTGGTCCCTGCTCCAGCATCATCTTCTTCACTTGGAAACTTATTAGAAATAGCACTTCTGGGGCCCACCCCAGACCAGCTGAATCAGACACTGTGGGGGTGGGATCCAGTCATCTGTGTTTTAAGGAGCACCGTAGGTGATTCTGATGCTCACTAATGTTTGAGAACTGCTTGTCTAACCTGTCCACTAGGGTGGGAGAACTGGGGAGTTTGGGGTTCTTATCCCAGCTGGTTTTATTAACTGTGATGCTTTAAGCAACACTCTGATTTACCACTGGAATCTCAGTTTCTCAGCAGGAAAATAGGAGTTTGCATTACCTCCCAGGCTCTCCGAATATATCATTCAAGGTCTCAAAGGCGTTTGTCAGTCCTTTCCTGAAATACAAATAAGCATGTGACTGCCCCCTCCTCCCCACCTCAAACATGCCAGGTTTCTACCCGGGGATTCCCCTTTGTGGTTTCCTTTCTACTTGGCAGTTGGTATAGGTTTTGATGCCAGGCATGCAGAAGGTCGTTTTGGGGTGGAGGGGAACCACACGCACACATGCATACACAACAAAAAGTGATTAGCTTATTCAACTTAGTGACAATGGCATCTGGGACTGGAGCCTTTAATAACAGCAACTTTCAAGCAATTAAACCTTTACTAGTGGCTTAGAAGGGTCACAATGTGGGTGAGTGCTTTGTTATATGTTTCAAATCTCATATCACCGCTTGTTAATTCAGGAAATGTATACCATGGACCTACTATATCAGGCATCCCTGTGAACTGAATATGCAGACGGAGTCCCAGGGGGGTCCTACTCTCTTGAGTTTGAGACTGGCCTGTCCCTGGCCCATCCACACACCCTCTGATTCTTAATGAAATTTCAGCCTTGCCACCCCAGTATCACTTTCCGTCCTGTGATCTGGGGGAGGCATCCGCAGGGCTGCAGCTGCAGGACGTGCATTCCTCATCCGCTCATCTGGCAAAACCCTCAGCAGATGTGGAGGGGAGGCTGCTCCAGCAGCCCGAGTTGGCGGAGTCCTGGCCTCTTCTCTCTGTGGGGGCTGTTAGGGAAGAATGCAGAGTGCAGAGCTCATATTCTCTTGGAACCAGCCTGCAAGCGGGGACCTCATGAGCTCCTCTGGTCCCCTCTCTTCTAGGGATGACTGGGGGCGGGGGCCCACGATACATGCTGTGGACTTCTGTGCAAGGGTAGTTGCACAAGTTTGGCAGGGGTGGGGAGGGGTTGATCAGCCCAACCTTGGGACCTCCTGGACTGATTCCTCATTCCTCAGTGAGACTCGCACGTGAATTTGAACCCTGGAATCCCATCCATTAATGAAAAGGGCAGAAATGTGTTTCATTAAAGTGCCAGGACTCTGATTAATTACCCCTTCTGAAAAAAGTTTGCTACACCTAGAACTTCCTTGACACTGGTCCCAGCTGTCATACTGCCAACAGTTTCAAATTCTGTTTAAATATTTAAACCACTGAATGGAAAGCCCATCAACGACAGTGCTGTGTAAACGGCATGTGCCATTGGGGGAGTATCTTCGGACTCTTGGTGCTTGCATCCCTTGCCCTGGAGGAGGTGATGAGCAGCCCTCAGCACAATGAGACAGTGCTTGTGAAGGCACCTTGTAAACTGCACAGTCCTGTAGAAACACTGGCCATCTGTGCCAAGGTTGTGAGAAAGGAGAAAAACAGTCTGCCCTTGCTGCATTCCCCAACTCCTACCTTTAGTCTTGAGAGTGTAAAGTGCTGTGAGGAATAACTAACAGGGAATGATTAATAGTACATGGTGGGTCAGATGGTTAATTAGGTAGCTGGTTCCCCTATTAATTGAAATAGCAAATATCCAAGGAGGAGCATATCTGGGGGTAGGGTAGATCATTGGATTTAGTGTTGAGTGTGCTGACTGTGAAATGCTTAGTGGATTTTTAGGTGGGAGGTACTTGGCAGACAGTCTGCAGCTCAGACAGGGTGTCATGATCTGGGTACATGTGGAAGCTATGGGAGTGGTTGAGATCATCCAGGAAAAATATGAGACAAAAGGACTGAGGAAAGAAATGAGATTCTTAGCCTTGGTTTTGTATCAGAATCAACTGTGGAGCTTTTCACAAAGCAAGCTCCCTAGGTTCAACCTAGATTTTCCAAATGAGACTCTCTGGGATGGGGTCCAAGCAGGTCGATTCTGATGGGCACTGAAGGTTGAGGACCACCAGTGCAGAAAGGATGAGCAGAGGAGGAGCCCATGAGAAAGACTGAAAGGCAGGTCAGAGGAAATGGATGAGGACCAAGAAGTAGCACAGAGTGAAGTATTGGAGAGGGTTTATCAAAAGAGGCCGGCAGAGTTGATCCTGAGAGGCCCATGCTGACCAGAGCTGAGGCATTTCAGGACAGATCTTGAAGAGATCTCAGGCCCTTCCCTAGCACTCATGGTTCCTGTGCCCTGCCCTTGCTCAGTGTCACCATCCTTCTTTCCTTTGAGTCTGGGTACCAAGCAGACCAGGGATTTGACAGGTTGTTCTGTGCCCCTTTACTTTCAGATCAAGTATTTCCTCCCACGTGCAACATAGGGAAGAATTTTCTCTCACTCAATTACCTTGCTGAGTACCTTCAGCCCAAAGCAGCAGAAGGGTGTGTGTTATCCAGGCAGCCCCAGGATAAGGAAGTACATATCATCGAGTTAATCACCCCCAACTCTAACCCCTACAGGTGAGTGAGTGAGTGTGTGCTCCGAACTGCGATGAGATGAAAATAAATATTTTTCCTGACTTGAGGCAGGGAGAGGGGCAGCCACGATACTTTGGGTGGGATTCACAGAAACTTTGAAGAGGGAGGAAAGGTACCAGTGGCAAATTTTATTCTCCGTGTCTTTCTCCAGATCCTCTATATTCCATCTAAGTTCCTGAAGCCTATTCTGAACTTCTTGGTACTAAGTAATAGGACACAGTCATTCTCACAACATCATTATCTCCTATGAGGTTATCCCTGATAAGAAAATTACAAAATGTGTTTTATTGACATAATTATCATTTGAATAATGTTCTGTTTTCATAAAGTTCTGTTCAGAGTATCAGAGCACTTTGGCACTCAAAACTGCTTACTTCAAAGCGGTGTGTGTGAGTGATGGGGGCGGCTCTTCACAGTGACACACGAAATAGCCATTAGATGTAACTTTCCTCTCCCTTGTGTTCTCGTTTTCCCTCTCCCACCGCAACTTCCTGAGCCAGAACTGGAAATTTAACCCTCCCAAGAAATACAAATTGGCAGTTACAAAATAGTCATAAGGATGTATAGTACAACATAGAGAATATAGTCAGCAATATTGTAATAAGTATGTGTAGTTTTAGGTGGGTTCTTGAAATATCGGGGGACCACTCTGCAAAGTGCATGATTGTCTAATCTCCATGTCTAAAACCGATACAGAATAATATTGATGTAACCTGCAATTGAAAGTAAAAAAATTTTAAAAAAAAAGAATTAATAGGGATTTTAAACAAAGAAATCAAAAGGGGGAAAGTCAGCTCTTCCACATTAGCCTGCATTTCATGTAGGCTAAAGACTTAAAATATAAATTTATATTGTAGAGGGATGTCGAAATTAAAGTTTTAATCAAATTTTGACTTGAAAAATGAATAAACCACACATCAGTTTTGGAAAGATTCCATTCTGTCCCACATGAAGAATTTTGTGAAAAATTAAAAAGGAAGGAGAATAGAAGCAATCTGGCCAATGTGCTGAAACATTAAGCCTAAGGCTTCATTTGAATGTCATTCATTTATACGTTACAAGTGTACAAAACGAAGATGGAAAGAAAGATTTTCCTTTAGATTCAGAATGATAGAGATGTTATTATTTGGTAAAAATTCTTTTTATGCTGAATTCTTAGAAGCTTGGGCTGTGTTCATCAATTTTGCAGTAATCACTTGGTTGGCCATCTGTTTTCTGTATTTTTATAACTATATATCCAGAAGTTTGGGAGACTTGATGTGGATATGATTCTGCAGCAAATGTGAATGGCTTAACCAAGCCTTATGTAAGTCAAGAAATTCTCCAGCTTTTTGCCTTTTATTCTGAAGTTTCCTATTTTTTTTACTGCCGTGCCTCCCTCCTCCCTACCACCCTTCACTCACCAAACTGCTGCCCACTTCTGATCTTGAAGGATTTTGAACATAGAGCATATTGGAAAGTAAGACACTGGATCATTGAAGGTGTTGAAAGTTGAGAAAACAGAAATTCTGCTTCAAAAGTAAACTCTTCTGGTTTGTTAAAGGCCGTTTCAAACAGTGACTGTGTTAGGTAACCACCTTTTCTTCCCCCCCACCCTGAAGAGGAGAAAAATTTTAGTGGCTAATTATCAGCAGGCGTATTTTGCTGTTGTTATGTAAGACCGTTGTGTTATGTGTGCACCAACAATCTGTTTTGCACATGTCATTTGCCTGGGATCGAATCCAGCTTTTTAATCAACTGGCCAGACACTGGGAACATGAAGACTTGGAAGAGGGAAGATAGTTGCAACTCTCTGGCATTTGGGTCCTAACTCTGCCTTTGTTTTCCATCCACAGTGCTTTCCAGGTGGATATAATAATTGACATAAGACCTTCTCGAAAGGATCCTGAGGTGGTCAAAAATCTCATCTTGATCTTAAAGTGCAAAAAGTCTGTCAACTGGGTGATCAAATCTTTCGATGTTAAGGGAAACCTGAAAGTTATTGTAAGTTGGTTGAGCATTTCTTTGTTTTGATGACTGGCAGTAATTTAAGCCATGTTTATATGTGTCATGTGTTATTATTATAAAGTTTCTGCCTCTTTGGACTCTCTCTAAGCTCTCTCAGGAATTTTTCACTTTGCAAAATAACCTGCTCCTTGGCTTCTCCTGGCAAGGGTGAATAGTATGGTGGTTAAAATTATGGGCCCTGGGGTCAAGACAGACCCAGATTTGAGTCCAGACTCAGCCATTTACACACTGTGACCTTGGATAAGTCCCTTAACCTCTCTGGACCTCATTTGCCTCATTTGTGAAATTCCTGAAACGCATCGGTGTGCTTCCCAGCATAGCAGGTATAAAATATGCACACCATTAAGCCTTTCATGATTGAGGCCTTCCTGTAAGGGCCACAATCTCCACTTTTGAGATGAACACATAACGTTGGCGTGTCTTTTCTAACTTCTAAGGGTGAAACACCGATGTAATAGGTTCACAATAGTGGAGAGGCTAGTGGGATGACACTAGAGAAGTCACCCCCTCCCACCGGCCCCTAAGCATCGTGTTTCACAAAGGAAATATGCTGAAGAGGTTTAGCTGGTTGGCGCGATAAGCCAATAGCAGCTCGTTCTTGAAAAGTTGAATGTTGAAATTTGGTAAAATAAAACTCTTCCAGATATGTTTGGGGAGGTACCTATTTGACAGAATATTGGAGCAAATCATAGTGAAAGTTAAAGAAAAATCCCCCTTCTGATTTTTAAGAAGATAATGATCTCTTTAGCATCTCTTTTGTAGGCTCAAATTTTTATGCATTTTCTTTAAAAAAAAATGCAGCCAATTGTCTTTTTGTCTCTGTGTGGAATCATTTGGAGTGGGTTTCATGTTTTCAGTGTATTGGGAGAGGGATGCCTTTGGTTTCAGTATTGCTCACTCATGGCACCTTCCTGTGATACAGCAAAGAGCAGCGCCAGTGGTCCCCTAGGCAACGTTAGAGACAGCACTCGCCTGAGGCAGCAGGCGAAGCCACCAGCGCACACATCTTAATTTACAGTAATTGCTTCTGGTTCCTGTGGTTTTTTGGGTTTTCTTCTCTTTCTTTCTTCTTTTTTTTTTTTTTTAAACTTTGAGAGGATCCCAATAAGCCATGGTGTGTAATGATGATACATTAATTTGGCGTGGAGCGCAAAGCCCAGCCATGATTTTCTGAAGTCGGAGCTGTTTTGATTGCCTTCCCCAGCATGGCATGAGGGGTGTGGCTGACCCAAGGTGTCTGCAGCCTTTGCTGCCGGGCACACCAATCAAGTGTTTTTAATTTCAGAATAACAAAAAACAGGAAAGGGCATCATGCCTTAAAAGACAAAAACATGTGGTACATTTAATTCCTTGGCAGAGTTCTTGCGTAAATGTTCCTTAGGCCCTGACCCTTCCGTGGCTCTTTCTCTCCCTGAGTTTATGTGCCTGGTCCGTGGCAGTCCTGGTGTTCGCTTTGAACATCTCCACTTCTCATACAAATCAGAAAGCCTGGAGATGAGGTTGCTCATCCCAATGTAAGATCTGTTTATATTTCTCTCCTTGGCCGCACTCCTGTTCCAGGCCAGTTTTGGACAGCGCATGACAGCATTACTAAATAATTAGGTAATGTTTCATAATGTTCTTTTTTATTCCTACAATCAGTTTCGTGCTCTGTGATTTCCCAATTCCCCATCTCAGATATGACTTCTGACTGTGCTTTGAGGGGTAGTTACTTACTAATAAAAAAGCATACATTTGGGCTTACAAAGAGGGAAATGGCTTACAGTGACCTTGTTTTAGTATTTCCTTTAAAGACAGTATGGTACAGTGGAGAGAATCTGGCTCTGGGGCCAGACACGGGTGGACTCAAATCCCATCACCAGTTGTCATTACTCCCAGTCAAGACTGGCTAATCCAATTGAACTTTGAGTCTGTTTCCTGACCTGTGAAATGGGTACGATAATAGTACTCATCTTGAGAGTAATTGTGAGGGTCAGTGGAGTTTGTATTCATTCATTTATGCATTTAAAAAACAAAGTTCATCTTTCTTTCATAAGCAACTCTTGAAAGGTTTGTCCATAGGGGCAATTAACTTCTCTAAACAAAGTGACATTAGAAAATTGTTTACTAAAGAATTTGGAAGGAACTCGATGGGGTGATTTAAAGAAGAGCCCCATTACGTTTGGATGATGTGTGTGTGCATGTGTGTGCATAGGGTTGTGCTGTAGGCGAGAGTGGGAGCACTGAATGTGACTACATGGCCGTGCCAACCTCTTGAGTCCCTTGTGGACCATGCATGATCACATTTTGGAAGAACCTCCAAAACATAAAAGAATAGATGGAGGAAACGTGTTGGAAATTTACTGTTGTAATATTTCATGGCCTCAGGACTTGAAGGTTGGCAATAGCCATTTTGTTCTTAGAAAGACGTTTTTTAAATCCCAGTGGGAATATGTGCACTGTACTCTCTGTCCAGCCTTCCTTGCAGGCCCCTCCCCCCTACACCAGCAGTTCCACTGCAAATGTGTGTTGGGTGGGTTGGGGGCAGGTGGAAGCACTCGGATTTTACCAGCTCATCATCCTTTGTGAAGATGGGGTGGGAAAGGTAGCAGTGCTATTTGGAGACCCCCATGAACCCTCCTATTTTGAATAGCTGCACCAAGGCCTTGGAAAACCTGGAGACTCCCAGAAATACAGGGTGAGGAGTTTACTCCTTTCTGGCAACCAACTTGCTTTCTGTTGCCCCGAGCCTTGCTGCTTTACAAATGTGTAGATAGATTTGTAGCCTTGTAAATCCCAAGGCATAATCAGTGTGAGTTGTACTGACAGCTCCTAGATTTCATGTGGAAAGGTGTAAACAAATCACTCCATACTGGTACAAAAAGGACAGGTGGCCGTTATGATGATCGTATTCTGGAAATACAGTATTTTCTCAGCTGTCCAACAACTTGAAAGACCTGCGGAGGCCGAACAGCAGTGTTTAGGCGTGTCACAGCACTCCAGCCAATCAAAACGACGTGTTGCTTTGAAAGGCTGGGAAGAAGCTGTGCTTAAGACACTGCTGTTGACTAAATGAATAAAAAGTTGTAAAAACAAGTTGAATTCTTCTTTACCTCATTTTGGTTTCCTTCCTTCCTTCCTTCCTTCCTTCCTTCCTTCCTTCCTTCCTTTCAATTTTTAACCCTTCGTTCCCTTAAGGAGTTTTCTTTGAATTGAGTAAAAGCTAGAATATCCCAAATCTGTGAAGCTGAGGGTTGGTTTGTTTATTTGTTTTTAATGGCTACAGACCTTGGTTGAAGCTGTCTGGTTCCTTTGCATGCATGACCATGACTGGTCAGTGTGGCAGTTTTTTCTCAGATAAGCACCTTGGATAATAGAAAAACTTACTTGGCGAGCTCCTTTAAGCTTAGAGTTGAAAATATGTGTCCTCAGCTAATATCCCACAACCAAAACGGCCAAGAGAACTTGGAGGCTCTGAATCATCTATGGTTTTACAGTGGGAAAGGATTAATATTTAGTCATGTTAGGGGGCAAACAGAATGGGAAACAAATGGGGAATTTAGGGGAAATGCTGTATGTATGCAGGAGAAAATAATTGGGCATAGAAATTAAAGTGATTTTTAAATAGCATGGAAATGCTGTAATCGGCACGCTGGAAGGGCGTCTGGCCCTGGCGGGGCAGTTGTTGAAAATGTGCCTTCTTTGGGGTCCTCTCTGCCTCATTCAGCTCTCTCTTCATCTGACAAGATCGCTGCAGAAGGTGAAGTGGAAAATTGCCTTCCGTGTCCTGGTCACTCAGAGTCCTTTTATATCCTTTCTTGGAAAGATTTCTATCATTCAGTTTTAATTTTGTAACTGATTACCAACTGAAAGCCAATTTTAAGACTGATTTGTGTTGCTGGATTAAGAAATAATTTAGAAGCACAGTAACTAGTTTAATATTTAGAACATAAAACCTAAACCTATTCAGTTAATAGAATCGGCAGATGAATACGATTACAGGATTGCTAAATAGATCATAAATTGTAAGTGAAATATAAACATCCCTTTTTCACCATATGGAATTTAATAGTTTACAAAGATCAGATAGGCTCCTAGTTAGTACTGAAGCAACTAAGTTGTGCCTTCTTTCATTTACATCTAGGGTACAGGAAGTGGAAACAGATACTTCTTTTGGCAATATAATATGCACATCTGTATCCTTAGTATGTAATTTTAAATAAAAATAAGGGAAAGCTTGGTTTGCGTACATATTGGAGATGTGGGTGTTAATAGTGTAAATATTAACTCTGTAGTAACATAGTACATATACTTAGTATGTAGCTACTTAGCCATCATTGGATTATTTTTATCAACATAAGCAACCCAAATGCTATGATCAAACAGAATGAATAGATTTCTTTTAATCTGTTTTTAAAGATTTTTCACATCACTGTGCTTAGTCCAAGGAGAACAGGGATTAAAAGAATTGCCCTGGCTGATGTGGCTCACTGGATTGAGCACGGGCCTGCTACAAAGGGTCACCGTTGAGATTCCCCTTCAGGGCCCCTGCCTGGGTTGCAGGCCAGGTCCTCAGTTGGGGGCGCACTAGAGGCAGCCACACATTGATGTTTCTTTCCCTCTCTTTCTTCCTCCGTTCCCCTCTCTCTAAAAATAAATAAATATTTTTTGTTTTAAAAAAATTTTTTAAATAACTTCTTCATATACAATATAGAATCTATATGTTTCAGATATTTAATTATTCTGATTTAAATACCATTTAGACTCATAAGTGAAATTTTGCTAATATCTTCAGGCTCCAAACAGTATTGGCTTTGGGAAAGAGAGTGAGAGATCCATGACAATGACTAAATCGATAAGAGATGACATTCCTTCGACCCAAGAGAATCTGGTCAAGTGGGCTTTGGACAACGGCTATCGTCCAGTGACATCTTACACAGTGGCTCCTGTGGCTAACAGATTTCACCTTCGGCTTGAAAATAATGGTAAGTAGGATTTTTTAAAAACTGTATTAAAATCCTTCAAATGAAGCTTTCCAGTGAGGAACTCTAATTTTAGCTTACATGGTCCTGTTTTTCTAGTGCAAATTTTAATGATTTGTTTGACTGCTTTTTACTATAAAACTACAAGTTATCTAGAATCATAGATCATTTTGAGGCAACTGTCTTTAATACAGATTTTTGTTATAGATCACCTTCACTGTGATTACATTAAGGGTAAATTAGCTGGGTTTCCTATCTCAGAGGCACCTACTGATCACTTACAGCTGAGGTGCACTGGAGCTGAGACTGCAGGAGAGGGGTGTTAGGTCACTGTATCTTATATGAAAATAGTTATGAGGATTCATACATGTGCTTCCTCATTGTCACCTAGAGGGAATGCAGGAATTGTCACCTCAGTTTGATGGAGCAGAAAGCAGAGGCTTAACTAGTTCTAGAGGTATTCCAGAGTCTTATAGTTAGAGGGACTCAAATACCAAGTTTTCTGATACCCAGACCCGATCCTCACCCAGTGTACCTCTACTGGGTACAGTGCCAATAGGATGAAGGTTGGGAATACAGGTTCAAAGCCCCAGCTCTGTCGTTTATTCACTGTTTGAGGGGGAAGGTTGCTTAACCTTCAAGCCTCAGGTTGTACCTCCTCAGGTTGTTCTTCCTCAGTAATGTGGGGGAACAATAACACAGCACCTTCCTCACAGGGTTCCTGTGAAGTTTTTTTGTCAAAGTACAAATTTAAAAACCCTCCAAAGTTCTCACTTGTTTTGGACCCAAACAGCTGTACTATCTTTTTCAAAAAGATGGTGTTAGAGGAGAGTAGATGCCCACTGATCATCTTTTCTTCCAACTCCCACTGAGCTGGATTGACCTCAAGCTTACATCAGTTGGCGTTGGAGAATGGTTGCAGAGAATACCGGGGAAAGAGTTTTTGTCTGTTTGTTTTCCTCTACATTGTTGACATTATGGAAAAACATGGAGTATTGATTAAATGGGAATATGCTTCTCCCTTTGAAGAAATAAGTATCTAAGGACCTTTTGCGGGGGAGGGAACAGAACTAAGCAGCTTTCTTTTCTTCTTTAGATGTAAGTTCTTAAAAGGCCACAGTGCCCAGATACCTATTAGAATTTAGGAGTCAAAAAGGAGATTGAAAATCTTTAGAGAAACTCTTCTAAGGAATCTCTAGATTCAAGGGAAGTATTTCAATGGCACATGAACAAACTAATATTGTCCCACATAACATTCAAATCATAGATTTTTATAGCTTGTAGGTCTTTAGAAGTCATCTGACCCAGTGGCTCTCAGTCTAGGCTGTACATTGGAATCATGTGGGAGCTTTAGAACGTTTTAATGATTAGGTGCCACTCCAGAGGGTCTGATTTTTAATTGGCCTTGGGTGTAGCCTGGGCAGAGGGATTTTTTTTAATGCTCCCAAAGTGATTTTAATGTGCAGCCAAATTTGAGAACCACTTGATTTCATTAAATCTCTTAATTGTAAAACTTGGGAAACTAAGGCACAAAGAAGAAAGCCACTGGCCCAAAGCCACTTAGTCAATTAAAAACACCAGGACTAAAATTCAGGCTTCTAGGCAACTCATCTTTTTCACATTACTGGTTAAGATTAATTTTACACACACCCATTCTGTACTAATTCTTTCTGTTCTTGCCTCTAATGATGATGATTGTGGCCTGGCATCCAACACCCTTGATGTTTTCCTCTCTTCTGTCACCACCAGAGGAGATGAGAGATGAGGAAGTCCATACCATCCCTCCCGAGCTACTGATCCTGCGGGACTCTGGCACCCTGGACAACCCACCCATCCGGGAAAAAGGAGGCCTGAATAGAGGTTTCCCCTTTCCTTTCCTGGAGGTCCCCAGGAAAGGCCAGAAGGAAGGGGGAGAAGATGGGATCCTCCAGCCGAAGGACTCTGTCATCCCCAGCTTACGACTGTTTCCTGGTCCCAGAGAGCCTGAGGAGGTGCAAGGAAGCATGGATGTCGCCCTGTCAGTCAAATGCGACAATGAAAAGATGACTGTCACTGTAGAAAAGGATTCTTTTCAGGTCAGTGCAGTTCCTTAAAGGAGAGAAGAGAAGGCCATTCCCTCCGCATCGTCTCTCAGTGTGTGTTAGTTATTTCTTTCTAACTAACTCTTTCACTTTTGGACTCCAGAGACTTGATACTGTTTTCTTAGTTGGATGGCTCACTTCCCCTTGGCTGTGTGATTCTCACGCAGTGTCTGCTGTATGCAGTAAGGGGAGCTCCAGATCCTTGTGTGTCAATATTTTGCTATTGGATTTCCAAGGCCAACAAACACAATCCTGTTTGAGAGGCAGTAGGGAAGGTGGGGAGGGATGCAGTCCTCCGGCAACCTGTGCTTAGAAGACCAGGCAAACTGTTAACTCTGTGCTGTAGAACTGCTTGTGGGCCCCCCTTTACATATTTGGTGGTTGTTGTTTCAGGCCAACAGCTACTCAGGGATGGAGCTCACCCTGTTGGATCCTAACTGCAAGGCCAAGATGAATGGCACCCACTTCATTTTGGAGTCTCCCCTGAACGGCTGCGGTACTCGGCACCGGCGGTCAGCCCCTGATGGTGTGGTTTACTATAACTCTGTGAGTGTTCTCCAGAACAAAGCTTGGCCCTTTGCCAGAGCTTTGTAGGGTGTTACCGTAAAATTAGTCTTAACGGTTCTATAAAAAAGAGGAGGGGCCTATACAACAGGCCCAAACAAAGCCCAGTGTCAGTTCTCAACAAAATGAGCTGTATACTTTGACCCTAAACTTTTTTTGTTATATTTGCTTTGTTGGTGAATCCGTGGGAATTGGGAGGCCCTGTTTTCTTGGTTGGAGCATTTGTGGCCATCTGTTCCATCTCCCGGTGACAAAGGGTTCACTGGCAAGGTAATTATGACCTGTCTCTCTGGCCAAGCTGCAGGATCAAATAGCCTGGTTCATGTGAGGGTAAAACCCAAGCCCTTGGGCTACGAAGGAGCATGTCTGCACAGCTGACCCACCCAGACCCCTGGTCTCTCTGGCCTCATCTGGGTCCTGCCAAGACATGGGAGGACTTCTCCCTCCCTCATGAACAAAAGAGTCAAAAGAGAGAAATCCAGAAAGGGCAATCAAGAAATTAGTATTAAGTCTCTCTGCACCTCTAAGAAAGACCATAAATTGAAGAAAATCTCCCATTTCTGGTTCCCCAGAAGAGGATTTCGCAGATCCCCGATAATCCATTGCAACTGCTAACCTGTACTTTCTGAAATCATTCTTGTCAGTTTATCTAAATCCTTTAGACTAAACCTTTTTTCACAGAGATGACACCGGGCAGTGAATGTTAAAAGAATTTGACACGATATTTTAAAAGAACTTTATAGTATTACTTTCACAGTTCACATTGTACTTTTGATGGTAAAATAAGGCCCAAAGAGCCCTGTGTCCAGCTTTGATGTGGTGCGTTTTCTTACACCTGCTCTCCTAGCGCTACTTCAGCTTTGGCCTGGGACATGGAGGGGCGAGAGTGCTTATTCTCGTTCATTCCACTGCCAGTAGATAGATACATTGACCCACTCAGAGACAAGACCGACGATCAGGTACTCCGGTCAGTGCGGTTCATGTGGGGAACGGATCACTTGTGAGCCTCCGTTTACTGTTCCTCAGACAATCTTAGATGTTTGAGCTGAAGAGAACCCTAAGATGATCTCATTCAACTTCCTCATTTCTCAGGTGAGGAAATTGAACTGCAGGGAGTTAAGAGACTTGCTTAGGTTTGAGGATCTTGTTAATAGCAGGGCCAGGACTGGATCCAGCCTCCTGACCTCTCGTCTACTCATCTTTCCTCAACACCAAGCTGGCCCAGCTAATCTCCCTTTGTTATTGGAATAATTCATGAACCTTTGACCTCTATGATGAACACCCGCCTGCCAATTCCAACACTAATATTTGTTGCAATTATCCCATTTTTCCAGATATAATGAATGTCACATTGCTGATATATTGTACTTGATTTGGAAATTTTAAACTTGTGTCTAAATTAATGCCAGTAAGAAGCTATGGTAATCTATCTGTTAAATTAAAAAAAAAGAAAAGAAAAGAAAAGAAAAGAGGGTCATTTGCCTCAGAGGAGAAAGGTGTGTGTATCAGGAGCACTTGAGAGCCCTCTCTTCTTACATGGACATTTGATGGTGGGATTGTGATGACGAGACATGGTGATAGCAGGGTAAGCGGTACCCTAGGTACCTGCTTCAGTTGCATCAGTGCTTTCTTTTGAGGGCCTCGTAAAGAATAGAGCAGTGGCTTTCCTACCTTCTCTTCCCATTCTATTTCCTTCAGTGAATGTTTTAGCTATTTGTTCCAGTTATATTTGTTTGTAGTAGTTGTCAGACTTACTATATATTTTTGTTTTGCAACATTTTCAGAATCTAAACATGTAAAGCAAAAAATCAAACAAAAAGAGAGCATGGCTCTCCTACATATTTGTGGAGGCATGGTCCTTCAGTGAATTTTTTTATCTTCTCCAGTACTAACCTAGGAATACTCTTTTTAACCAGTGCCATGGAATAAAACATGATGTTCTTTTGCGCATCTGAATACCACTGAGGAAGATATTTAGGAAGAAATGGTGAAAAGACACAGGAGTACAAGAAAAGAGATGAGGAGAGAATGGCTCCATAGTAAACATTAAGTCCTTTTCTTCTACCTCACACCAGGCTTTTTACAAATCTCAGTGGATACAGATAACAAAAGATCCTTGCATTAGCCAGCTCTTAATATTTCTTAGACTTTTCTCTGTAAAGAGAAGTCTCCTAGGAGAAGCTCCCCTCCCCACTATCTAGGAAGGCCTGTGGACAACCCTGTTTCAGTGTCTAGTGTTTTCTCGCTGTTTGAAATTATTTGTATTTTTTTTTCACAAAGGGAGATAAGTATTTTAGTTCAAGTATTAGTCTGAACATGAATTGGGCTAATTTTTTTATTTTTCATCTCTTTGAAGTAGAAATTCTAAGCAACTTGGTGGAGGAGGAGTGTGTGTGTGTGTGTGTGTGTGTGTGTGTGTGAGAGAGAGAGAGAGAGAGAGAGAGAGAGAGAGAGAGTGTGTGGTAAACCCAAGTGCATGTGATTTGGGGTTTTCTGACATTCTCTGTGCTTCCTTTGCCCTTTAGATTGTGATACAGGTTCCATCCCCTGGGGATAGCAGTGGTTGGCCAGATGGTTATGAAGATTTGGAGTCAGGTGATAATGGATTTCCAGGAGATATGGATGAAGGAGATATTTCCTTCTTCAGCCGACCTGAAATTTTGGTGGTATGTGTTTACAATAAGTAGTTTGCAGAGAATGTTGTGTTTTTGCCTAGTTATACTTAGGAATGATTGGGGGTGGAAATTGGATATTAAAGACTAAAGCTTATAAAGCTACAGGACCTTCATCCTTCATTTGACTGTGAATTACCTCTGTCTTATTTTTTTCCTTCCCCAGTTTAACTGCAGCCTGCGGCAGGTGGGGAATCCTAGTAGCTTCCAGGACCCGCCCAACAGAAACATCAGCTTCAACATGGAGCTGTACAACACTGACCTTTTTCTGGTGCCCTCCCAGGGGGTCTTCTCTGTGGCAGAGAATGGACACATTTACGTTGAGGTGAGATTTCAACATTAGCCTTGGCCTTTTAGTGCTACCCTGTAGTAGCTCCTGGGGCATGACCCTTAACCAGCTCTGGGTGAGAGGGCTGGGCCCAGAAAATGCTTCCAGCTTGATTTCCGACCAAAGCAGAAAATTTCCAGATTTGCTACATTATCCTAAATGGAGAGTGTTTTATAGGCGAAGGTTTTAAAAACGTTGTCGGTGTGAATTCCGACAAAGCTTGTCCTTGCTTAGCACTTTTGGAACAGTAGTTCAGTAGTTGCGGTGTTAGAGTTAACCATGAAATATTTCAAACCACCTCACGTCTCACCTTTTAAACTGCCCAGAAGTTGGCAAAATGCTACATACTACTGTATTTCATGAAAATTGTTTTTTTCTAGATGATTATTTAAATGTACCTATACATTTTTTCAAACTATTTCCTAGGTATAATGGTCATAATCATGCACAGCATAAGTCTGTGAAATGGCCGCAAAAATATTAGGTAGTGGTGGTGATAATGAAATAACAACAGCTAACATTTATTTCAGATTGATTTTGTGCCAAACTCATTTATAAAGAGTATCATAATTTACACTTCAAAGCAACCCTGTGAGACAGGACTATTAATATCCCCATTTTATGGGTAAGGAAATCGAGGCAAAAACTTGTCTAAGGTCACACAGTCAGAGCCAGGACTCAGTCCAGAGCCCACGCTGTTATCCAGTGGATACTACTATTGTTCATCCTTAAGTGCCAGTTGAAAGGGGAGAAAGTGGAACCTCTTAGCAGTGCAAATATCCAGGTCCACAGATCGGATCCTGGAGAAGATAACTCCCCCTGGGATCCCCAGGATGTCTGCTGGTCTTACGGGGAGTCACCATCTGAGGAGCTGGCTTTGGTGCTGAGCTGCAGGCCGTGGGTGTACTTCACTGTGGGAGGAGTGAGAAGCTTCACAGGTCAAATGGGATACCTCTGTATATTAAAAGTAACTTCAGCACACATATTTCTGTTTTAGAAAGACAAATAGCTTTCACATTTGTACAGACTCTGGGACGGAGCCCGCTGCCTCTAGACATTTTCCTGGATCTCTCCTTGTTTTTAATTCCGTTTTAAGTGGTCTTCTCTTTCTTCGGGTACACCTTCTTTCTCCACTGGGGAAAATAAACTGCTTTCTACATGCTGTTCCTAATCATAGATCTCCTCTAATCCAAGATCGTTGTTTTCTTCTTGCTTTTCTGGCTGTGCAGGCCATATGTACAGTTGGTCGGTGACTCCCTGTTGTGCTATGGATTTTAGAGGCTCTGCTTAACTGCAGTTTGTTCTTTTCCAAATGTGTGCCTGGTTTTGCTAATTCATGGCTTAGCTGCTTTATGCTAGTCAGTGACCAGGCTTCCTCATGGATCCAGCCCTGGGTGTTTGGTTTTTCTCTTTTTTCCCCCCAGTGTGGGTCTACTTGAAATATGGGTTTGTTCATCTGTGTTGTTTTTTATTGGTATTTTCCCACTTACATCTTTTCATATATCATCTGTGTTTTTCACAATTAAATTCCGTCAAAGACATTGTCAAGTGATGAAAAAGAAACAAGCCAAATCTTTTTGCTACCATTTTAAATGTTAAGTGCATTGAGGAGAATTTGGGTAGGGGGAAGACATTGTAAGCTGTTTTCAGCCACCTAGAATACGAGAGGGAGTCTGTAAATGTCTGGCCAAAGCAGGTAGCAGCTATGCATATTCTTTGTTTCCCAGTTTGGATTCCACTGCTAATAAGGAAATGATACATTTTTTTTCTTTTTTTAAAATGTTTTTAATTTTTTGTTTAGAAAAAGTAAAATTTACTAAATCATTGGCTTGGCTAAAGAACTATTTCCAGGTTTTTTCTTCTGGCCATTCTTATCATATCCCCTTCCACAATCCTCTGTTCGGTCTAGTCCACAGTCCCTTCATTTAATCCAAGACATTATCAGTTTTGCCACCTGTGATAATAGACTACATAATGGTAGCTTCTTTTTTAAGAGTTCATTCGTCATGGGGAATTAAAAAAACTCTAATAACGCTGGTATTTATTGAGTAACTGTGAACCGTGCTGTTTGCATGTAATTTTGACTTTACAGATCCTCACAATAACTGTATCTAGTAGGTAGCACCCATCTGTCTGTAGGGGAGGAGACTGAGGACCAGAGTTCATGTCCAGGAGCAGCAGAGCGCTTGGTTTCCTGGGGTTGGCCTCTGCACAGCCGATAGCCTTTCCACCACTCATTTCCAGTCCATTTTAGCGTAAAATACTTACTAATAATAACACTTGTCCTCCAAAACAACTTTTGTGGATACCTTAGACATTCTGCCATTTCATATTTCTTTGAGATTAGAGAAGAGATTTACATTTCTTCTGTCACACATTTTTGCATTATGGGTTCTGAGTTCATGTTATAGGACCCTTTTTAGTTTAAATGAGATTTATGTAGTTTACTATCTTTTCAAGATAAAACATCTTACTTTGCAGAAATATTGCAAAAGTAATGACATGAATATTTACAGACTATCAAACACTGTTTATTAGAAGTATTTTTTATAATGTATTTTCCCAAGACTACTACTTGGGCCTGGTTGAATTGACCCTGTAGCTACAGTGAAATAGTAAAGATAAAATGGACTTGTGATCAGAAAATGTGGGTTTAAGCTTTGGTTTTACCCAGTATTTGCTAGATATGATCTTGACAAGTCATCTCTTCTGTGTGTTCAGTTTTTCCTGTATTTATAAAGTGGAGATGAAAATATTTATCTTGTAAGATTGCTCTTAGGGATTAAGCTTTAAGGCACAACGAAGTGACATGATCATAATCGCCCTGACTGTTGACTGCCGTGTAGTTAGCCACAGAGGCCTCATGCAAAACAGCGCTGTGGACTGAGCGCCCCGCGCGGTGTCCGGGAGTTCCCCTGGGTTTCTCAGAATGGAAAGTGTGTTTACATCTGCATGCCTTTTGAAAGGATTCTGGGGCTATTGGTCTCTGGTTAAGGACTAACTTTATTTCTAAAGTGTTTAAGTTTATTTTGATCGTAAGTTTAGTTAAGGAATGAAGCCTGGAAGGCAGAGGCAGTTTGCACAGCAATCCACGTGTCATCAAATGGAGAGTCCAGTCTGGTCCAGGGATTTTAGCTGAGTTGAGGTTGAGGTTTGAATTCTGTTTACACTTGGCCAAACACTACTTCCTGTTTCTAAAGAAAAGAACCTTAATAAGGTTTGGATATAGCCCATACAAACGTTTTGTAAGAGGGAAGTGTAAATGAGTCAGAAACGTTTCCAGATTAGATTTCCCTTAAAATACTTTTGGGCTTAAAGAGTGAAGGGAGAGTACTTGGCAAGGCCTGGTTTGGACCTGTGAGCGGCTGGGACACTTTGCCAGGCTCGTGATCGCCACCAGATTGCACCGTAGCTGACATGCCGCCATGGGGGCCGCTTCTGCCTGTTCCTATGAAACAGAAGTTCAGATGAGTCCATAGCTTTTCTGCAGTGTTTTGGGCTCACTCTGACTCGTAGCAGTTTGGACGTTCAGTGCTCCCTGCCTAGGTTGAATAGATTCTGCCTCTGTGTTTCTCGAGCAGCTTTGTAAAAAGAGCATGCCTTACAAATGCACTATGATGACATTAGGGGCTCTGCCTGATGGTGGTGTATTTATTTTGGAAAATCCACTTTACATACATGATATACTTTTACTTTGATCTCCCAGAGGACTTAGGGGAAGTTGAAGAGACTTAGTCATATTGTATTGGAATTGCCCAGACTAGCATTTGAACTAAATAATTCACTGGCACCATCCATATCAATATGTTACTTGTATCATTATAAAGGGGACTGAATATGTATGGTGGTGAAAATAAACGTCTCTCATCAGAAGAGCCATGTTGGTGTGTTACCCTTGCACCTGAAGTAAAAGTGAGATGCTGACTTGCTTCTGTATTCATTGCTCTGTTCTTTGTAGGTGTCTGTTACTAAGGCTGACCAGGAACTGGGATTTGCCATCCAGACGTGCTTTATCTCTCCATATTCGAACCCCGATAGGATGTCTGATTACACCATCATTGAGAACATCTGCCCTAAAGATGAATCTGTGAAATTCTACAGTCCCAAGAGGATGCACTTCCCTATCTCACAAGCCGAGGTGGATAAGAAGCGATTCAGTTTTATTTTTAAGTCTGTCTTCAACACCTCACTGCTCTTTCTGCAGTGTGAGCTCACTTTATGTACCAAGAAGGAAAAGGACCCCCAGAAGTTACCTAAGGTTAGTGGGCCTTCATCCAATCGTACTGTTACTTTGACATGTTTAGATGAGGCAGTATGACTTACCAGAGACGTTACTGCATGTGGAGGTTTTGGTTTGGGAACTGCCAGCTGAAGTAATCAAGTCCATGTTAGCAGGGAACTGCGTTTTCTGGAGTCTTAGAGAATAAATCCTGACAGTATGATTGTTTTCCATGCATGCTAAGTAATAGCATGCTAAGTAATAGGATGATAAATCAGAACTGTTTTCCATTGAGGGAGAGGCCTGGCTTTGGATTTGCTATTCAGATAGTATGCAGCGCCAAAAGTGCAGACGGCTGGAAGGACAAGTTCAGTGTGAGGATTAGTTTTTCCAGGTCCCACTGAGACTTGTATTGAGATTGTTTTTTGACCTTCTGTGTGTGAGTTAGAAGGGCGACTTGTCTCGGGAGGACTTCTAAAGGAAGCTAACAAATGTTTAAATTGTTCTCAGTTCCACATTCGTTTCATCATGTTCACTTCGTGCGCCTCCCCATGTTGAACCAGTGCATTCCGTTGCCACAACAGGAGTCAGAACCTTTGACCTTGCTGAAATGGCTACTGTAGGGGCATCGAAAAGGTTAATTACCTCCTTAGGCTGACATTGTATATGAAGGGTGTCTTCCGCTGTGCTTTTTTTCTGCGATCTGCCATAATTATGTATAATTTCACATGTGCATTTATTTTGTGGATATTTTACAATGTAAGCCTATTTCTCATCCTTTTTTAGTCACATACCAATCAATGCCTAAAAGTCTAATAGTTGAGCTATATCATTAATAATGTATGTATGGAATTCTCTCAATACATAGGTTGTAAGAGATAGATAAAGAGATAGGAGGAAAAATCATTATCGGATAGGTTACCATTGATATGAATCCTTTGCACTATTATATTGCCCTGGGGAACCCGTTTCCATGATAGTACCAAATAAAATTTTATAGCACATACAAAAATATGGCAAATTTGATCATAATCATTAGGGAGCTCATATATACAAGGTGATGTAGACTTTTGTTCTTTAGTTTGTTTTTGAAAACATTGATGCCTTCACCTTGTGGCCTTCACCCTCCAGTGGCCGTCAAGGCTGGGGCTTGGTGGGTGGTGGTGGAGAGCCCTGGGAACCTGACGGCTTGGCTGTGAGGCCCAGCTGTTTGCTGCAGGCAGAGGGTGACTTTTAGGAGTTGGGAATCTAGGAGGGGAGGCCTGGCAGTTACTGGGGGTATTTATCGATGGCTTTGACAACTACCTTTCACTGAGACTGGCCTGTAGAAGCCCAGCTTCATGGTGTGTTCACCTGTGAAAATTAGTCCTACTGTTTCCTTCAGAACAGTCTAAGGAGAGCTTTCAGTCCCAGCAGATGACATGGGATGTTACCCTAAACCTAAAGTTACTATTGGTACCCAAAGTAAGATACAGTGGAAAGAGTGTGGGGACTGACAAGGCAGGCCTGCTACTTATTAACAGAACTTAAAGCAAATGCCCTGACCTCTTAGAACCAGCCTTTCCTCGTCTCTAAAACTAAACTGGCAGGACCTAGCTTCCCTCCTAGGTAGGAGCAAATGAGATCGCATTACAAGTACAACGACAGTTCACATTTATAGTGGCTCAGGAGGCGCCGTTACCACTGTCTCCCTGTTTACTGCTTACAGTTAATATTTTCATATTTCTAGTGACTTCTGAGTGCTCTCTATGATGATAGACAGGACCAAAGCACCTTCCAGGAAGCAGTCTCAAAGATCGTTGAGTCCAACACTGCCCTTTGCTGGTGAAACTGAGGCCAGGAGAGTGCATGCAGTGTCTTGCCCAGACTCTGCAGTGAGTTAGTTGTAGAGTCTTAGTCCTGCTAAACTGCAGTACTAGTAGGAAAGTAAGAAAGCTTTTCCTAAAAAGCAAGTCTATTTAACAATGATGGCTTTTTACAGAAAATCCATTGTTTTCCTCGACAAGAGAGCTATTGTACAAGCTTTTCTGTGTTTTTAGGATGGAGGAGGAGGAATTGTCTGCTTATAGTATGTGTCTGACTGGCTTGTTTCTCGGAACAGCAATGAGAACACAGCTGAAAGTCTTTGCTTTGTTGTGATCGGAGGAGAGGAACTGGGAGTTAATTCACTTTGAAGGTGCCTTGCTATAGACTTTTTAAATGGTTGATGTATTTCTTCTTAAAACAAAAGCAAATAAATGGTGATCACATTACAGTTTCACTGATTGATGAGCATAGACAAGGAACCAAAGTTATTCTAAAGGAAAAGGTAATAGAATGTGATCATACTTTTTAAAAACAGGTCCCCTGGGCTTGGGCATGCTGGTTCTAAGTTTAGGGCCTAAGAATAGCAAGAAGCAGCTGACCTCTTGGAGTCCACACCTGGACACAACTCCCCTGGACTCCGTTTTGCAAAATAAAAGCAGTTGACCCTGGAAAGCTTCATTTTGCAAGAGTCTTTACTAGGATTAAAAAAAAAAATCTGACAAACTCAACAGCATGATTATCTTTTTGGACAACAAATGTAAAATCTGTCACCTTGATAATGCAATACATGAAGTTTCCCACAATCATAAATCGCATACGTGAACCATTTATGTGAAGCCAGCTTGGTCAAGGGCCAACATTTGTCATGCACTCTCTTTATTTTTCACACTAAATAACAGTAAAGCCTCCAGGTGTTTTGTGGGAAGACAGGGTGGGAGATAATATTTATAAGCTGTCTAGCAGTATTTGCATCTCTGAATGCAGCTGAGAATACACTGGGCCTGCTATCTCCCAGATTGTTTGTGGCTCTTTGAAAAACACCCAGACCTCCTGTTTTTCTGTGGTAACCAGCTGTGCGCTGCCTGATAAGGGGTGCAGGACAGCTGTGGGGGCTGAGCTGGTGAAGGCCCTCTGGAGTGACCCTGGCTCTTTCTTTGCTCTGCTTTGCTCTGCCTCTTCGCAGTGCGTGCCTCCTGATGAAGCCTGCACCTCGCTGGATGCCTCGACAATCTGGGCCATGATGCAGAATAAGAAGACGTTCACCAAGCCCCTTGCTGTCATCCATCACGAAGTAGAATCTGAAGGTGTGTTTTGGGAGGCTCAATCAGAAAATAGGGGTCTCAGGGCTACTTGCTAAGAAGTACTGTAAGTCAAAGTCCAGTTTTACTCAAAAAGATGTATCAATGGCCAATTAGTAATTTTAGAGGATTCTTTGCCTGAGGAGTTTATTTAGTTCATTGTCCTACTGACATGCGGCTCAGTGGCCAGTGATACATTTGCAAATGATTTTCTTTTAAATGTTAGATCAGAGTCAGGTTTGTCCCTGTCACAGTGTCCCGCTCTCTTGCATTCAAATGTGCTTCCTTGAGTGTGTACAAAAGGGTTAGAGTTCCTTCTGGCCTGCTGGAGTCTCTCAGTCTACAGCCCATCTTTCCCTGGTGCCCTGGCGACAGGCTGTTGCAGGCTTTGTCAAGATCGCATGTCCCTTTGGGGAGGGTGTTATGTGTGTGAATACCATCCATCTTAGGTGACACGGCAGAAAGAAGGTTAAGAACTAGTATTCAAATGTTTTTGTAATTTAGTTTTTAGAATTTTATGCAGTCACATTTGTTGCTTGAAGCCAGGGGTGCCTCTTTCTTTCCTTCCTTCCTTTCTTTCCTTCCCTCCCTTCCTCCCTTCCTTCCCTCCTTCCTTCCTTCCTTCCTTCCTTCCTTCCTTCCTTCCTTCCTTCCTTCCTTCCTTCAAAGATTTTTTTTAGAGAGAGGGGAAAAGAGGGAGAAAGAAAGGGAGAGAAGCATCTATTGGTTGCCTCTCTCACGTGCCCCCACCAGGGACCCACAGCCCAGGCACATGCCCTGATCAGGAATCAAATCAGCGACCTTTTGTTTTGAGGGACAACACCCATCCAACTGAGACACACCAGTCCAACTGAGACATACCAGTCAGGGCCAAGGGTGCCTCTTTCTGCAAATGCAGGAACATGTAGCAGAAAGGAAGGATGTACTCTAAGAGGTGTGGCACAGTATCTGGGAGGACAGGCAGGTCAAAGGCCAGGCCCCCCCAAGCAGGCCGAGGAGCAGAGTTGGCCTCTGTGGAATGTGAGAAGGGAGCGAGGCCCTGTGGACCTGGCTGACAGGGAGCAGCCTCACAGCTCCAACCAAGGGCATGAGAACAGTGAGAACACACCAAGCAGCTGTCAACATCTGAGAAGGTGGAACCAAATGTCACATGGGCAGTTACAGTTGTCACTGTGTGAATTAAACCTATGGCTATCAGAAACATGGTCTAAAGGTGCCAAACTAAAGCAGGCTGGGAGAATGAAAGTGGATCTCAAGCCTCTCGGGTTAAATATTTCAAGACTGGAGCCCAGGCTGCCTTCTACCACCCGAGGGGCAGAGAGGAGCCTGTCACCAGCCCTCAGGACCTTGACAAAAGCCAGAGAGCAGCCTGGCTCCAGTTGCTGGGCATTGGCTGGGGGATTTGCTGGTTGGTGTTGACACCAGATCTAGGCTTGGGGCAGCTCTGGGATGGCATTTGTGATCCGAGCACTGCTGGATCTGGAGACATGAGGCAGCAGGGGCGGCCCTGGAACAAACAGGACCTAACACAAGAGAGGCGTGTGGATGCCGTCCAGTTGAGTGACCTTTAAGAAAATACCAATGCCATTCCTATCGTCATATCTGGTGATGACATCTGCCCCCTTCCCAGGAACATGCTCACTTCAGAAACACAAGAGAGGGTAGTGGGAACAGCGCTGGCTTAGAGCCAGGAACTTGGGGGGAGCTCTGAGCTTTCCCTGATAACTGGCTTTGGGACTTGGGACTTTGGAGATCTCCCCTCATGGCCTCAGATTTCATTTTCTTTATCTGGAAAAGGAGGCGCTTGGACCAGATGACTTCCAGAGGCCTTTCAGCTGTAACACTGAACTATACTGTTTGAAGAAGCAAAGTAGTCTTTTATTCACTTCCCAGCCATCCAAAAGTTGGTGTGAAATGTACATATTAGATGTTTATTGTTTCCTCAGCAATGTTGTTTGTTTTGCTTTTTTTAGTTGGTTATGTACCATTTGAAACAGCTATAACAACCATAGTCTTTCAATAAATGGATTGTCTAAATAGTTCCTTGTTTATTGGGTCCAGGGGAAAGAAATAAGAAGGAATTAATTGTGCCGTAAAGTATATCACGATTGGGCAGTAGCTGGCTTTGTTTTGTAGTGAGAAAGTGGTTTAACAATAGCAACAGCTACCTCATGCGCCATCTGTTACTTTTACCTATTTTGAGAGAGGTAATTCTGCTGGTAATTGAAGGCAGCAGCTCGCTTTTTCCTATGCCTGACAATAATTAGGCATTAATATTGCAGCAGTATAACTTCCAGTAATTCATTCATTCTTCTTTTAAGTCTGGTGGTATTTTTCTTAGTAATTCCTCCTGTAAATTAGGCAATTGCTTTTATTTAAACTTAGTCTAATTATCCTGGAAGTTCAGTATTTTCTTTACATAGAAGTTCAAGTGGAAATTTTTACCAAATACCAAAGCACTTTCATGAGATTTGCTAATTGAGACTAGAATTTGGTGGGGAAGCATGTAGTGAAGAAAATTTATTGCTTAGATTTGTTAAATAAATTGAGGAGGTTAGACTATAGGCCACTTTCCAGGGGCTGTATGTATAGATGCTTTCTGACTTTGCATTGAACGGGAGGTTTTCTGACAGTTTTCAGCTTTACGTGTGACTCCTCTTACTTTTATGTCAGTTTTCCTTTGGCTCTAGATGATTTCTCCTTAACATGGGCTACTCAAGTCTGTGCTTTTCCTCTGCCTCTCAGTGAATGGGAATAGTCGAGTGAAAGGGGAATGCGATCTTTGCCTAATAGCACTTGTTTATTTGAATGAGAGGATGATGGATTTTCTTCCTGCCAGACAGCTTTGTGTGTTCCTAACAGTAAGACACAGGTACTACAGTATTTCTGGAAGTGGGCAGGCCTCCTATTAGGATTGACACTTGGGGTGAAAATCTTCCAACCAATTGGACTTTTGACCATCCTTTTAGTACTACACAGGTGCTCTTTGAAGGCCATCCAGAGTTCCAGCTCTCTCTGGACATTTGGTTCATCATATTTCTCAATACTTGAGTTTTCTGGGGCAGCAGATAAAGGCTTTCATTGTCAACTTCACAGCCAGGCAGAGATCAGGGGCAACCACTGCCAGTAGCCCAGACACATTTCAAGCAGGGTTTCTTCCTTCTGTGGACAGGGAGAATGGGCCAGCAGGACTCAATAAGTAATTCTGGGTCCATGCTCTGGGCCAGTGTTTTTAATGGAAACTTCCTGAGCTCCTGCAGCACACCTTTGTGGCCTTTTATTTCAGCTTTGGGTGAGCATTCTTTGGCTGTTTAAACTTTCAGCAATAGATGATGGTGATGGAGATGATGACTAACATTTATTGAGCACTTACTTAATACAAGGTCCTGTGCTAACTGCTGTACATGGGTTATATTTAATCATCCTAGCCTCTTTGTGAAGTAGGTGTAGAGTGAGCCTAAGTAACTTGGCCAAGATCACACCACGTACAAATAACGCATCTGGGATTCGCCTTGAGGCACTGTAATTCCAGAGCCTGTGCTCTTAAACCCTATGCCTATCCTAGGTGAAGGTCAATTCCAGTTTTTAACAAAAACAACAAGAGAACTGAAAAGAAGAAGAATTCTAGGGGGGAAAAAAAGCCTGTTTCACCAAAGGGTTAAGATATTGGGAAACATGTAAACTATTTAAGAGAGCATTAAAGTTTAGGAGAAGTTCTGTGACTTTAAATTATAACTCACAAAAAAAGCCCAGAAAACATGAATAGTTTATGCATATTATGGTTTATGGCAAAACAATTAAAATAGTTGAGGTGATGCCATCCTACCATATTTTCTGAAATATTTGGAAGTATAGGCGTGTGAGTGCTGTTTGCTTTGGATGCTGAGACCACTTTTTACAGCATTGAGAACACTTGGACTTCCACAATAAAAATTGTTTTACGATTTTAAACGATGAAAAGGAAGAGTAATCATTTCTCTGAAATTTTGGGCACATACACACACAAAAATGGGGCACTAAAGAATAACGAATATCATCCCAAATTTGCCATGATTTATATACAATGTGTAATTCTCAGCAAGTTAAAATGAGTAAGTTAAATGTTTAAGATACTGAATTTTTTCCATATTTCTACCACATAAATTTTACAAAATAAAAGTGTGCTCAGGACTGCACCCGGCATATCATGGGCACTCAGTAAATGTTAATTTCCTTTCCTTCCCCTTAACCTGTCAGCCAAACTTAGTTTTTGGAGGGAGGTGGAGGGGATGGAAGGAAAAGTTGTAAACGTCAGTTGGAAGTTAATCCAAGAGAGGCGTTACTTTTTGGAACACATTTGATTTTTCCAGAACAAAATACTCTAAAGACCAGCCAGGTTTTGTCCTCAGGCTGAGGTAGAGATGAGGGAAGCTGAGGAGAAAGAAATGTAGAAATGCTTAATTGACAGACCAAAACATTCCGTTTTTGTCCATAAGGGAGAAGAGGTCATAGGAATTTTTTTATGCAATGTGCTTCAGATTTTGAAAACTTTTTACTCTGGAAAATTTTAAATACATACAGAAATAGAATAGTAGCATGAACTCCCGTGAACCCTCCATCTGGTTTCAACAATTACCAGTTTGTAGCCAGTCTTGTTTTATCACTTCCTGTCCCTGGGTCGTTTTGAAGGATACCCAGACATTTCATTTCATCCCAAAATATTCCAGTATACACCTCTAAAAGTTAAGAACCATCAAAAGATCTCAGCTAGGAAGCCAATGATCAGATCACAATAATAAGCTATACGTGATATTTATGGTTATTTATTCCTAAAAATGTTTATTGAGTGCCTACTAAATGTCTTTAAGGCCTTTGCAATGCAGTGCGGAGTGTCCGAGCCCCTATTATCATTTTGGTTTGATAACATCCAAATGGCGTTTGCTGCGGGGAGCCGCTCTGTGCATTGAAGCGTGTTGTGCAGCGTCCCAGCCTCTGCCCACTAGCTGCCCATAGCACACCCATCCACTGTCAGCTGTGCCAGCCCAAAATGTCTCCAGACATAGGTATATGTCCCCTGGAGGGCAGGGGGCAAAAATCACCCTGAGGTAAGAACTATTGATCCTCGTGGAAGGATACACATAAGTGATTAGGCAATTGCAACAAATGCCATCAATATTAAAACGACCCAGAGAAAGGGTTCATTTACAGTGAAATAAAGTTAGTAAAAACTGTATCTTAAATGCAACCTGCATAAAGGCCTCCCAAGTCTCCAGCTCCTTTATCTCCCCATCCTTCCCTCTTGGCCCAAAACTAATAGATGTGGGTACCATTACCTTGTTTCCCTTTGGGCCTGCTTGGTTCTACTGTATTTAGGAAAACTGAGTTGAAAATTGGAAGCCAAGAGCTGAGATCAGTTAGAAATGTCCTGTTTATGAAAACCATGCCTGACACTCCAAGGAGGAAAATTTTGGTTCTAGAGGTAGACCAAAATTTGCTCAGGGTATATGAAAAGATTTAATTCAGAATGTTGATTATAGTTTGTCCTTTCTGTAAAGAACTCTTTATTGTTAAAATTCTTTTTACAGTAATAGCTAGGATTTCTTTCTGACAATCTTACCCTTCAACCAAAAGTAAATATTGTTGTGTCCACTCTTTTCCTTTCGGCATGCCAACTCGATTACAGGGCTCCGCTGGAGATCAGACTCTTTTAGTTTTACTCCGGACTTATTGGCGATTTTGGAACAAAAAAGTTACAGGATAAAATCCTTTAACCTCAATCCTGCAGCTTGTGCTTATTATTGTTTATGCACAGAAATCATGGAGGAACTTACCCCTGGGACATAAGCAACACTTTTTCTGCATAGTTCTGTGAGAAGGCCCCTACTTGGGATGGGGAAGAGGATTAGATCATAACAAAAGTCCATTAAGAAATTTAAAACAATGCCATCCATCACATAGGCCTTGCTATAAAACCTAAATTCTTGCATGTGAGGTCTCCTTGGGGGAGAATCATTATTTAAAACCTCTTGGGGGTTCTGAGTGACAAAATCGAACCGTGGGTAGTTAATTAGATGGCACTGTTCCCAGCAGTGTGTCTGTCTCTCACATGATGCACACTGTGGGGACCTTTAAATGCCTTTGGACTTAGTTCAGCGGATCAAACCACTACTTCTTGAATGTGGGAGAATGTTGGGGTTAGCTACCCCTATTTCATAGGACTCTTGGGAGTTTAAAATGAAGAAATATAAGTGAAATATTTTTTGTCCATTGTAAAACACTATACAAACACACAAATGTAAAACACCATCGTTATTTTATTGCTGCTTAAGTATAACTTTTGCAGATATCCTTATCCAGTGCCGCCATATTGCACAACCCCCAGTGGCTGTGGCCTGGATCCATCCGCACGCGTTCCTTCCCCTCGAGCTGGGCTGCCATGCCCCCGCTGCAAGACGTGATCGGCCCAGCGGAGATGGTTATTCCCGATATTTTACAATCCTAGTAGCTTCTTTATTTTTATAACCATCAACTCAAACGCTGCTTATTTTGGGTCGATTTTCACAAGTTGTTTTCCCTTCACTGTAGATTCCAACACAAAGTGTGTATTCCTTCTGTACTGAATGAAAATGGAGATGAAAAGAGAGGTATTTAGCACTTTTTAAAAATTCTAAAGAGAAAGGGCAGCGCCGGTGCCAGGACTCCGTACCCTTCTCCTGTAAAGGAGCAGATAGAGACTATTCTCCATGTGTGGCTCCTACACCCCCTGCCTCCACCACTCAGTGCTGCTGTTCCCTCATGAAAACAGCCACAGACAACATAGAAATGAATGAGCACGATTATGTTCAATTAAAACTTTATTTAGGGAGTAAATTTGAATTTCTTGTAATTTTATGTCATCGAATATTATTCTTTTGATTTTTTTCACCCATTAAAAATATGAAATGTATTCTTAGTTTATGGGTCATATAAAAACAAGTGGTGGGCCGTGATATGCAAACCCCCACCGCCTGCGCTGGTCTGTGCTGTTCTCCCTGCCGAGGGGAGTGGGTAGCTGTGCTGAAGTAGCTTCTCAATCACTGCTTCCCCAGCTAAGGACAGAGCAACACTCACCATTCATTTAGCCTGCGAGGCAGAATCTGGAATTCTGGTTCAACCCCTGCCCTGATGCCGTCCAGCTGTGATCTTGGGCTCATCACATGATATCAGAGTCTCAGGCTGCTCATTTGTGAAATAGTGATTTTTTTTTTCTGCCTCCCTCCCAGGGCTGGTGTACACCTCAAATGAGATCATGGCTATGTAGTACTTTCTAAACACGAAAGCATTATAGAAATGTTGAGGCATACAAGCATTTTCATACAGCCTTATTCCACATTTCCTCTGTTGCTTCCACTTTCAAAAAGTATATCAACATTCTAATCATCCATCACCAAACATTTCTGGCAGGCCTATTCTGTGCCAGACTGAGTAAGAACCAAACTCTGTTCTCGGGGGTGGGGGGAACAGAGAATGAGGTGCTGATGTGGTTCATGTGTAACAGAAGAGGGGTGGAATGAGCAGGAGTGGGAAAGACCAGCCCTGCTGGGGTGGACGGGGGGCAGTGGGAGAGTCAGAGAAGGACTCCCAGTGAAAATGCCAGCAAAGCGCGCCTGGGAAGGAGGGCGTTTAGGGGATGGCTTACAGTGATAACATCAAGCAGCGTGGAGAATTCGGGGAGCTTAAATAACTCTGAGGATTTCAGCATAGGTGAAGGACCCCATTAGGAGAGGAGACTGGAGAGAGGTGAGGAGAGGAGAGGAGGGAGTCAGAACTTTGTGTGCTGTGCTAAGAGTTGGAATATTTTTCCTATAAGTGAGTGAAGCCATCAAACAGCCTAATCGGGGCAATAACATAACCAGCTCTGGACTCTGGCAAATGCACTCTGGGAGGGGCACAGATGGAATAGGAAATATTTGGAGTGGGGGCCGTGGTGGAGACAAGGAGAGCAGGTAGGGAAGCTCTATAATAATGCAGATGTGTGAGGAAGAGGAGCTGGACTACAGGACAGTAGCATTAAGGGTAAACAAGACACTTTTATGGAACTTGTGTACATTAAATGAGGAATAATACTACAAATATACTAGAGAAACCTGGTATTTGAAGGTATTGAGTCCTTTTCTAAGTAACTTTAAAGGTGTACACAGACACACATTGTCAGATTCGAATTCCTTAAGTTTAGGTGTTTGCCTTCAAGTTTTTTTTTTTCAAAGTGGAGAGCCTGCATGACTGATAATCAGAGTACAGTGCCTAAAATTTCTGAGTGGTTCCCGATACAGTTCTGGTATCTAAAGAGGGCAATTGACAGGGCTTTCACAAAGTATTAACAAACAGAGTGACAGTCACTGCCGAGATTTCAGTGACCTTTTGCTTAAAACTTGATTTCTCTGTGTGATGCATTGTGATTTATGTTTTTGTTTCGGGAACAGGTCCAAGCATTAAGGAACCGAATCCAATTTCTCCACGTAAGTCTTTATGCAACTATTTCGAAATAAAGCCTCCTGGGCTTTTATAAGAATGAGTTGGTTATGGAACATTTGCCAAACTTTGAGTTTTGATAAGGAGACTTATGCTCTTACTCTCCTTTCCTTCCTTTTTTCTCATACTTTCTTTTTCCTTTCTTTTGCCCTTCATTCTCCTTTCTTTTTCCCGCTATACCTTTGCCACTTTTAAACATGAACTTGTTGACCCATTGGTGTGTATGAACTTAATGGAAAGGTAGTCAATTTCTTCACTTTAAAGAAAGAAGTTTATTATTTATTTGTATCAGTTGTGATCTGAAAGCATTTGACATGCAGCTGTGGGAGTGGTTGGCTTTTCCTGCCATCGACAGGATTTGCCTGCTCAGAGAATACAGCAAAGAGAACTAGTTGTACCTTCAAGACAATCTCTGGTCCAAAGTTCATTGGGAGAGACAGCTTAAAAGGAGAGAGAGAGAGAGAAAGAGAGAGAGAGAGAGACCAACTACTACAAAAGGATGCATTGGAAATTATCTGGGCCAATTTCCTCACTTTATATAGAAGAAAACTCTGATCCAGAAACATTTAAGTAACTTGCCCCTGGTTGTAATTAATGTGAAGGGAGGACTGGGACCTGGACTGTCTGGCTATACACCTAGAGCTCTTCTAGGTGATGCTACCTTATGAGGAGAATCTGTGCGTTTTTCCTTCCCCAAAACTCTCCAGATTAGTCTCCATGGCTGACTCCATCACATACACACAGCAGGCAGTCTGGAGAATTCTTTTATGCAAAGACTGAATAAACCATCCTATTAAATAAGCGCCCTGCTTTCACACTATCATGGAACAGTATCGTGAACCCAGAAGGACACACATGTGGACACGTTCTCTCACACTTACCTAGTCTGCTTTTCATAAATGACATCTCCATCTTTAGAATTTTAGAGTGTTTTCAGTAAAAACTTTTAATCATGCCCCACCTTTGGATCTGTGAGTATAAATAGGCAAGTCATCTTTTTAACATCTGTCCTGCGGGCTAGATTAAATTCAATTAGGTAGATGGCTTGGTTCATCTTGACCTCCGGAGATTTCTTCCCTTTTCTTACTCCTTCTAGGAGGGGGTCCCCAGCCCTTTCACAAACTCCTTTTGTTCACCCCCTGCCTTCAGCAGATGAAGTAGTGCTAGCCCCACTTTTTGGAAGTTAAATGAACATCAAAGGATAATAGGCTAGAAAAGTAGGGACCAGAACTTGGGGATTTGGATCCTTCCAGAATCTTCACTATGACGTATTTCCCCTGCACCCTTTCAAGTGCTGGGGCTGTTCCAGGGTCACATTTGTCCACGATTGGATCTTTTACACTGAAATGAGTTGAAAGGCAGAGAGATTTAATTTATATAGAAGTCAGTTGGAGTTGCATCTGACTGGAGAGGAACAAAGAGACAAGATAGAAATAATGGGGAGAGCCTATAGCTTAAAGTTGCATTATAAACACAGAGACCTTAGAAATCTTTATTCTACTGAAAACTCCTCTCCCTTAGAAACTGATTTTAACTTTATAAGTGATTCAAAGAATATAATTCTCATAAATGAAAGGAAATGTTCTATTTTTTGTGGCCTGGAATTAATTTCAAATATGAAAATCTTTTCAACCAGAGAAACAATTGGTTCTATTTATATGTTTTGCTGGCCTTAAAACTGACATCAGTCTCCACTGAGAAGTGTTTCCATTCCCCTCATAGAAAGATAACAGTTGGAAAAGTGTTAAAAAGTAGATTGTTTAAGTGACACAATATGTAGTTGTTAAGATTGATAGTTTAATACGAGGAGACCAGTGAAAGGTTATAATCTACAGGAATAAGTTATCCTTATTTTATGTTTTCTCCTTCTTACCCTTTCCTTTGTTATCTTTCCTACTTTTAAATGTGCATGAAACTATGTTTGTAAAGTGCCTGTGCAGTGTCTTATTGTTGGGAGTGTTCAATGAATAAGAAAGAAGGAGTCAGATTTTGATAGTTTGTTGCTCAAAATAATTGCAAAAAAAGGATATCTTGAAAATCTGATAACTTAATTTGTGTTTTGAGAAAAAAAATGCAGGCTATAAATGCAGCATATTTTGCTGGAATCCTCATTTTATCCTCAGATTTGATTAGTTGGTGCTCAGCCTTTCTGGCAGTGAAACAAATACACAATTGCAATGTATGATGCAGACCAACTTAAAAGTGTGTGTTGGTTTCCCTTCCCTGTAGCAATTTTCCATGGTCTGGACACCATAACCGTGATGGGCATCGCGTTCGCAGCATTTGTGATTGGAGCACTCCTAACGGGGGCCTTGTGGTACATCTACTCTCACACAGGTGAGTGTGACTGTTGTGTGGTAGTGGCGCACATCCTGTGTGCCTGACACGCAGCAGACACTCGGTGTTCCACTGCACCGATGAATGGGTGAAATAACGAATGGGAGAGGAAGGTCATTCCTGCTGTTTGCACATTTACATATTTGGCATACATTGGGTTTTGCAAAAATATAATTTGCTTCAGTCAGTTGTAGGAAAGGGATGTTTAAACTTGTTATGTTAATTGCAATTGAGATGTTGGTGATGTTCAGCTTCTAATAAAGCTATTTTGTGGTTGGGTTTAATTAAAGGAAGGTAATGTAGATAAGTTGGAAATATAAACTATCCCCCCAGTGCTAAGGACTTCAGAATAGAAATGTAAATGGGCAGGAAGTGAAAAGGGAAGCCAAGATTTCATTACAACATCTGCCAAGGTGCTGTGCACTGTCCACCAGAGTCCCTAATCAATGGTTTAACCCCGAATTTCTCAACCTTTTAAAAAAATGCATGCCAAGTCCTCTTTGATAGACATAAAATTCTCTTGTCTTTCTATAAGTTATTTAAATTTTCAAAATATATTTTCATGAATCATAAACAAATAAAAATGCTGAAATAAAGTGCTTTGTTTTCAACTTATGCTCCTTCACCCACCCCCCCACCCCCCCAGAGTTCTAATGTGCTCTTCCTCCTGCCCCTTCCAGCCAGTCCCAAGGTTGGACCATTCTGGCCTGAACAGAAACCCTGCAATAATGTGCGTGCCCAGCAAGGGGCGTCTGTAGTGTAATGGGGAAGGAACCGGTGGGCTGCCCTTCTTCTGCTGCTTTCTCAGGTGCTTTGCACAGGTGGGAGGGAAAGGCATACCCTTTGAGGCATATCTAGCCAGCTGGTTGGTATTGTTTATTTTTAAATATTGTAGTTTATACAGCAGGTCTTCAAAAAATGTTGTTTCATTCAGCCTGTTTCATTATAACATTGATGAGATGCCCTAAGAATGCCTAGGAACTTAACTCTTCTTTATATCAACTGGCCTGTGGTAAAACTGGTTTTATGTGTTGTTTTGCTGTAAGTCATGGAACCTATAAATGATGTTAAGTGAAGACTCCCTGTATTTTGAATCTAGGTGACCTGTGCTGGATTGATCAGTCAGAGGCCAGTGGCAGGCCCAGCCTTTTTGTGTAGAATTTCATTAATTCTCCATTGAAACAGCTAATGCCATGATCTTTGGCCTTACCATGCGCCGTCCAGCTAGCCAGGCTGAAAGGATGACTGCTTTAAAGAGAAGAGAGGTACTGAAGGGCATTTCGACAAGCCATAACTTAATCCTCTTCAGAATCTTCACTTCAAATACAGCATCCTCCAACCAAGTTATTTTAGATTATGGCCAGAGGGAATGAACGCTTTGGTGCGTAGCATGGGAAAGTCACACAATCCAAAGCAAAAGTTTAGGAGAGTTTAATAGTGGGGCTTTCAGTCCTCACTGTTAGTTCTTAATCAGCAGTCTTTGAGTAAAGTATGTTTCATGTGAGACAGAGAAAGTAAGACTTTTAAGTGTAATAATTCTGAGAATATACAAACACCTGCGAATCAGTTTATGAATATTCTTCCTCATGAAAAGTTTATACAAGCACCAGAAGGGACATCTTTTATCAAAATAGCATTTTAGAGTAAATAATTTTGTCACAGTTGGAGATACTGACATGTTCAGATCTCAGACTAACCATTCTTTGAAGCTTTGTCTAACCTCCTGCATGGCTGTGGAGTTCTAAGGCTGTTGGCAGCTTATGCTGTATTTTGGGAATGAACTTGAAAGTACTCCAAGAAGACTCTGTAGCCCTGAGGATTTTCTATGGGCTAGTCACCCAAAGATGCTTAGCATCTGCCTGCTGAGCCATGACTGGCGTTGGCTGTAGAGCTACAGCTGCAAACCCTGAAAGCTAATCTCGGGCCAGGTAGGGAGGGCCAGGAAGCCAGGTCCAGGCAGAACAGGGCAACCAAATGACACTCACTGCTGGAAACACCCCACTGAAGTCCTGATAATCCCAGTCCCTTGTCCACAACCAAGCTCACAAACCCGATAAAAACCAAGCCGTCTGAGATTTGTATTTACTGTTCTCTTCTCCCCCAAGCTGGAGACTTAAGGAAGAGTTTTAAAGTTTTGTTGCTATAGAAATAGGTTTGTAAGTAGATTAAAGAAAACCTCAATCAAAAATCTTTCCTGTGGTAGTTTCCAGCAAAATAAATTATGCTGATTTGGAAGCTAAAAGGTTTATAAACACTGTCATTTGGGTTCTAAACCTGTTAGCGTCATATATGATGCAGCTTCAAAATGACTTTTTATTAAAAACTGTAACGTCTGGTTCATTTGAAACATTGCTCATAAGGAATGCGTGCGTCATACAAGCATGAAAAGGGCTCACTTTAGGACCCAATGATGGTTTCCTGTCCAGAGCCACCCCCCACCCCCAGTTCCATACCTGGGTGAGCTAGCAGCTAGTGTAGATAAAAAGAGAAGATTATAATGCAGGGCCAGTGGGGAGAGGTGTGTGTATGACACTGACTCGGTGCATTCAGGTTCCACAATGGTCTAAGCTGTGGAACTCAGATCTTTTATAGTATATCGGGGGTTCAGACAGTATCTGTCTCTTGGTCAAAACCAGTCCTTCTTTGGATGATTTCCCTTTGACTATGCTTTCCAGTCCATCTGCAGCATGGAGCACAAAACGAAGTCATTTGTTTAAGTTGTGGATGTCTGTGGATACTTGCGTACCTGGAGTGTGTGGTAGTCTAAAAAAGCTGGGCCCCCACTTTATTATGTGACAGCTCTGGGCACAATAAGGAGTGTTCCTTAAGGCTGTATTCATTGTTTGGAAAATTCCATTCCTAAAACTTACGTTCTCCACTAAGATGGTGCAGAGAGGAGGGCCAGTCGGGGTGGGAGTGGAATCATCGACTCTGCATGCTCTGGTGGGCTTAGCTAGGTCAGGGGTCCCTAACGTCTAATCCACGAAGGCCCCCAAAGTCAGATGCAGTTTTTGCCATATGTTATTTTTTAGGAGAGGGGCAAAAGCATTTATATTTCAGTAAGACTCTCAGCTTTATCACAGTAGTACATGTGCACAGTTAGTTGAAAGGCTGAAACACTTCTACAAGACTTGTTATGCAACCACGAGTCCCCTGCTGCCCCTCTCAGTCCCTTTCTCGCTCGGCAGGGCACCCTTTTCACTCTTGGCTGATTCTTTTGGACATTAATCCATGTCTCTAAATAGTATGAATCTATAGCTACTTCTTGACTTACCAGCTTTAGGCCTTTTCTGTTGACCTCTTACTATGGAAGATGAGATCCTAGGTCTTGCTGACTCCTGTACCCCAATTATACATGCATGCCCTTCTTGTGCCCTTACTGCCACCATCCTCCTAATCAAATTATTCTGAAATTTGGGTTATATTAGTATTTACTCTTTACATTATTATGAGTACCTCAATTCTAATCACAGTCCAGCCATGTAGTATAATACTGTTTTTCCTGTGTGACTTTTAAATTTCTATAGAATCAATCATTGTCTCTCCCTCCACCCTACATTATCCTAGTTTTTTTATTTACTTCTCACTGCTTCATCCGTTGACTGTCTGCCAGTTGTTTCAATCTCCTCTTAACAAACATTTAGATGGCAGGGATGCCACTAATGCATTTTCTCTAGTCCGTCTTTCCTAGAGCCTTGGGACCTGCTCCTGTCTGAGCTGGTTGCCCCCTGCGTTTGGACACTGCTGACTCCCCATGTTCTTTCACCACCTCCTGAGGAGTCCCTGCACTTTGAGTTGCAAATGGCCTGTGTCCCATGTCCCATGTCTCCCTCCTTCTTAGTTAGTGATAGGGGGAGTTTATGGAGTTTTTTCTTGGGAGATATATAAGCATTGGTTACATAAGTGGGAAATGTTTTTCACACATTGCATGTCTGAAAACATCCTAAGTTTATATAAACACTCAGGGGTTTAGCAAAGTATAGAATTCTAGATTATAAATTATTTTCTTTCAGAATTTCGAAAGCACTCCTCATTGACTTTGAGCTTTGAAGATTGCTTTTGGCAAATTCAAAGCCATTCATATTCCTGACCTGTTGATTCTTTCTGGAAGAAAATTTACAGTGATAGTTCTTCATTCAGGTGTATTTGTATATGTAATGCTGGGCATTCGTACAGCCCTTTCAGTCTAGAAACATGCCCTTCAGCCTTGATTTTTTTTTTTTAATTATTGATTTTTCTTACCCCTGTTTTCTCTCTTCTCTTATTCTAGAAATGTTATTTGAAAGTTGAACCTCTTGAGTTATCTTCTAATTTTCATTTTCTGTTTATCATTTTCCTTTATTTTCTAGATTTCATCTTTCATTTTCCTGTTGAGTTTTCAATACTGCCTTCAAAGTTTTAAATTCTAAGAAATGTTTCCTGTGAATTAAAAAATATATATTCTATTCTTGGGTGCAATATCCTATCTCTCTGAGAATATTAATACAGCATTATTTAAGAATGAGGAAGTTCTGAGCTTGTGGGTGGGACATACTGATTGTAAACCTCATTAGGGTAATCTGGCTGGGCCTTTTATTGAAGAACTCCTGATATCACATCTTTGGATCTTTCCTCTTGAGCTCATCGGGTTGTCTATAAAACAGGTTTTCCTGTTTCCTTCCTGGAGGGTGTAGGTCTGGCTCTTAGCATTCTGGGGGTCACAGCATTCAATATATAGACATTTGTTTAATCCCTTTTCATTGTGGTTCTCCACCCTCAACTGTACCTGGTGTTGGTCACCCCCTGAACTCTGGGTGTCATCCTTTCTGTAGAGAGTAAACTTCCTGCCTTCATCCCAGGTGAGGAAGGGCAGGGCCCTCGCCCTCTGGAGTAAAGGAGGGGATTTGGAGAAACCTTACTGCTTCTTGTACAGATGTTCTGCCAACCCCACTGTTCTGTAGACCCATGTTCACCGTCTCTTATAGTGGCACCTGATGTCACCATTTCCTATTTTCAGGGTTCTTTTATAACCTGGTTATTTCTCAGCCTTTTCTTCTGTTGGCTTAGGTTCTCATCTTTTGAATCTGCTAAGTCAGTTACTACTCACCCATTTCTTCAACTGCTTCCCGTATTTTATTACTATTGTTGCCACTTCAGCTTACTGTTTTAAAAAATCTGTAAATTGTCATTTTGGTGAGATTTTCCTCCAGGCCTATGAGTTGGTGGCAATTTTCTACCATATAATGTCTCAATCTCTTGATATCCTAATTGTAATTATTTCACAAGCTCAGTCCTTTAGTTTAGAGAAGTTTTCAATCACTTTTTATTGATTTAAAAAATTATCCCTCCCCATTCTCCAAGCTAAAAGACCTCCCTGTTGTAGGGAAAAGGTTGTAGGAGGGATGGGTTAGTTGTTGTTATAATTTATCTTTACTTGCCTTTGTGTCCCCTGAACAAGATATAGTCAAAGTTTGATGATGCTAAAAGGAGGGAAAAGAGAAGGAGAAGGAAAAAGGGCGGGGTGGGGTAGGTGCAGGAGGGGCTGGGGAGGAAGGGCGCCCTCCCTGTGTGTTTGTACAGCCCATAGGTGTGGGCTGTCATCAGAAGTTGGACTTGAAGCACGACTGTGTTCAACTGCTATTCTTATTACCTGACCCAGGTATATTAATTATACTTCCCTTTAGCAAACACAGAGATTATGCCTACTTCATGGGGTTATCGGAGGGGAGACAGTGCTTAAACAGGAAATGCCTGTGGAAAGCTTTCTGAAATCCAAAATTCTACAAGAACATATGGTATTTAAGGTTGTTTAGATGTATAGGCAGAAAGAAAAATCTAAGAGTGGAAGGAACATTGTGTTTCACAGATCAAAATAAAACACTGAGGTCTTGAATTAGGTGTGTCTATTCCATTCCCTCAGGCTTCTGTTCAGCAATCTTCAGTGGGACAGACCATGTGTTCTTAAGGCACATACCTGGCCTACCTGAGTCAGGGTAAGAGCTTTTAATTAGGAGCATCTCTGGAGGCTTCAGATGTTTTTAAAGGGCTAAGTTTCTCCAAGCTCCCACCGCTATCCCAGGTGAAGAGAGAAACAGCCAGAAGATAGGCTAACGTGTGACTAAGTAAAAGGCAGGAGACTAAGTCCCAGGGATCAGAAAGGTGCAGCTGGAACAGGGACCACTTTGGTGTGACTGTAAAGAAGGCAGGATATACCCTTCACCCAAGAGCTCAGGTTAAGTTAAAGTAAGATAATACAGTAAGATAACCACAGAAACATAACCATGGAAAACGCAGGTGCGGATGCAAATAGGTTGGCTGTACTGCAGAAATATAGAAAGTGGTAGGCAGGACATGTGGAAAGATTTTAATTCCTGTCTTGGAACATTTCTCCTTTTCCTCATAACTTAGAGCAACATCTAATCCATCCCTCCTGCAGAGTTTTGGCTGCAAAAGGAAGCTCTTATAGCTTGGAGTGTGGGGTGAGACAATTTTTGAAAATGATAAATAGTGATTGAAAACTCTAAACCAAAGGTAGTCTTGTTCACTCTCCTTACAGGACTGAGTTTGTAAAATAGTTACAATTAAGATAGCAAGAGATTAAGATATGAATTGGTATGAAATTGCAACCAACACATTGGCCTAGAAGAAAATATCTGTCTGCTTTCCAGCATCAAGTAATGTTAAATCTAAATCACCCCCAGGCATGTGGTTTTCAATCCAGAGCATAAATATCTCTCAAGGAAGAAATTCCATACATTCCCCCTATAACTAACCAGTCCTCATAATCAGCAAGTTCTTTTCTATGTGACCTAAATCCCTGTCACTGATATTTAAACTCATTTCCTCATACTCCGCTCTCAAGGGAGATAAGGAACAGCTGCCTGTTCCTCTTTGTAATTATCCTCTGAGGGCAGTATTTGCAAACAGTCTCCTCTGGGCTAAACAATCGAGATTCCTCTCACCTTCCCTTAAAATTCTTCTGTCTGTGATTTCCCCATAGAGCCTCTCCATGTTCTTCACATCTTTCTTAAATAAAGTTTTTTCCAGGGCCTGCCTTGCTGAAAGACTTAGCGATAAGGACCCAGTTGTAAAGTAGACCACAGAGGTGGCAGGAAATCAGACCTGTGCAACTCCATGCCAAGCTAAAGAAATAAAATAGATTACCATATATATATATGTATTTTTTTCCTTCTGTTTCTAAAAACATCTCTGGCAATATCAGGCTTGGCCACAAAGCTGAGCGGAATTAAACTTTGTCTTAACACACCCTCCTTCTGAGTATCCTGTGCGCCAAATGCCTCTTTTCTGTACTCACTCCCCCTCTTCCCCAAATCTCTCTTCCTCAATGTGGTTTGAGATTTTAGGAGCAGAACATTAAGACTGAACACATTTCAGATGGCTATGTTTCATTTTGTGAGCAAGAAGCTTTCCTTAAACTCCTTAGTATTCATGAAGTGGGCCACTCAGCTTAGCCCTGCGGCCCTCCCTGTCCATCTTCTCCAATCCATCTCAGAAAACCCGGGTTGCGGTGGGTGGGTGGTGGGTGGGTTTGTCTGTTTGCAGAAGCGCCTGCACACTAAACTTCTTTTCTCATGGCGACTTCTTCTGTAGTACCACTTCCATGTAACAACAAAAAAACTGTATTAATTTCTCAAAAGGTACAAGTTTTTAACGACTTGGTTATGAGAAATGGCACGTCTTACATGTGAAAATAGCCACAGAGGTAGAAGAGATAGTCTGAAGAAGGTATTTTCAACATTTCCAAGCAAATTCACTAACAAGGATTTTCCTTGGCACATTGTTGGCTCAAGTCAATGGATTATGAGGTTAAGTTGACTTATCCACCTTAATAAAATGTATCCTGCAATCTAGAGTATAAGAGACTTTTTTTGTTTTGTTTTGTGTGGGGTTTCATTTGGGACAGTTTTGCATCAGCAGCACAAGAGTTTCCAAAACTTAGGAAGTTGAAAGACCTTTGTAATGGGCACTGATTAAAATAAACTGACATGGCAACAAATTATATTTGGCAAATAGACATCAGAAAGCAAATATTCAGACTTCCTGGGCAGGGAGTAGTACTGGCACTTTTCCTGAATGTGAATAATCAAGCACATGTCAAACTCTGGACAAGACAAACTTATTCCCTGGCGATAGATGAGCCAAGGCCACCTCGCTTGACCTGCTCTCAGGCTGAACAAACGAAGCCCAGGTGAGCCAAGAAGTGTGGTTGGGGTGTTGACTTACCTCCTGCTTTTCTGATACAGTATATCCTTTATTTGGATGGGGAAAATATATTTAAAACATCCTTCACACACAGCCACATCATGTGGTCCTCCTAATTAATAACATGCAGAGGCAGCTGGGTGTGGATGAACATGTGGACTGGGAGGGCGCTGCAGTTTTAAAGTGTTTCACGAATTGTTTGGGTCTCTGGAGGTTGGGTTTTTTCTTGCTTGTTTGTTTGGTTGGTTGGTTTTGGGGGGCTGGACATCAGAATAGCTAAGAGATTTGATTTCTTTTTAGAAATAAAATTCCCACTGTGGGGAAAATGAGTTTCTGGCAGAAAGTTGCTGTCATTGAGGCAAACCTCCCCACCTTTAGTTACGTGCACACAGGACAGGTAGAGGGCAGTGCGGGGAGGGTCCAAAACACAGATTGCCAAGAAAAAAAGAGTGAAAAGACAGTGTTTCTCTGCTTCTATGGAATATTGACCTCGTGTCTCCTCTCCATCCCAGCAATCCCAGAAGAAAAAATAACCAGAGGAAATACAGCAAGGGCCAAACATACAACAAGCACATCAGCGCCCTGAGGTCGATGCACATGTGTGTGTTGTTGCCGTGTAGGTCCCAACATGGGCGATGGGGAAGCCGAAACCAGACCCAGGGCCCCAAGCCAGTTGTACCTTTTGCAGAACTGCTTTGTTGTTTGGCAGAGGCTTTGAGGGGCCCCTGGGAGGCAATGGAAGTACCAAGCTAAGTTCCTGTACTTGGAGGGCAGGGCCTTTGCTCATGTGTTTTCAGCTGATAGCTGTGCATTTTCATCGGGACAGGAAAGAGGAGGCTCATTCATAAACAGACCTGGCCCTCTGGGGCTTCCCACATTGGAGGGGGCTGAGGGGAGGCTGCTGGCCAGTGCTTTATGAAGTTTGTACTCTGACTTTTAAAGAAAATGCATTGTTTGTCATTGGAGAGCCTTGATCACTTTTCTCTACCTAGAGCCATTTTTGAAGGCTGCCCTGAGGCCAGTTTCACTGGAGAAATAACTTAACTCTAGAGGCTTTTGCAGGGCTAAATGCAAACCATGTGTGTGAATGGGGTTCCTTCCTCTCCAAAGCGCTGCACATTTGGCACAAGGATGGGTTTAGCTTACATACCCCACAAATGCAGTGGGGTATGTAATGAAAAGTGGGATGTTTACTGTGTTAGAAGGTACTCACAGAGCACCCCACACTGAGCTTCAGGATGGAGGGTAGTGTTCCCTGGCAACCACAGTCCCATGTATGAACAGCAAAATCCCTTCCCCCAAAGAGTTTTCCTGAGAGCTGGCTCCTCTACTTCTTATTCTTAGGTTGTATGCTTGTGGCACGTGACTTGCTCTGCTTTGCTGATGAGAAAACTAGGCATCACCACCCACCCCCATTTTGAACAGTGCATTAAGAAAAAGGTCCCCAAACTGCCGATGGTTCTTATCTCGGTGTAAAGGTCTCCCTGCCAAACCCTGCAATGAGAGGAGACGGATGGTGCTTCCAGAACGCAGGTGCTGGTCAGTCAGCTCACACAGTACAGGTGGTGTTGGTTTCTTCCAGGGTCGTAGGCACCGAAATCCTGGGCATTCGTCCTTCAGCCGTCAGGGGTGTTAATCACTGTGACTACGTGCTGGTCAGCTAGAAAACAGTTCTTGTTTTCCTATGCAAGGGAGTTTAAAAACAACAAAACACCAACCAACGGAACAACTTGATGGTGTAAAGTTTTCTGGTCTAGTTGCTTCTGCCCATGATTGAGAACATCAGATAAAATGGCAAAGGGCGATATGGTCTTTTCAAGAACACACGTACATAACGTGTCTTTCTTTGCCTCTTTTCTTTATCACCCGCAGGGGAGACTGCAGGAAGGCAGCAAGTCCCTACCTCCCCGCCGGCCTCGGAGAACAGCAGCGCGGCTCACAGCATCGGCAGCACACAGAGCACGCCCTGCTCCAGCAGCAGCACGGCCTAGCCCAGCTGCCACTGCCAAGGGCAGGGCCTGACAACGCGTGTGTCCAGACTCCAGAAAGGCTTGACTGTGGTTCCTTTGTAAAGAGAGAGTGAATTGCAATGTAACCATCACCTGTTATATTCACCCCCTTGACCCAGGGGTGATCTAAACGTGACCCCTGGACTTCCATGTGAGAGAGCTAAGGCGATGGCCTTCTCCACCAGCCCCTCACAGGTTTGGGGGTTTTCAATGTGAAACACATGCCAGTTTTTAAAATGCTGCTTTGTCCAGGTAAAAACATCTATAATTTGGGCCCCTGAGTTTTTCCCAGACTCGGAGTTGGTAAAAGGAGGATAGCTGGATAGTAAGTAGAACAAGTAAAATGTGGCCAAAGATTCTTCTATCACTGAACCAAGACGTAAAACAAAAGAAACGCTTCGAGACTTTCTAAGTGCATTCCTCCGTCTCATTTGCACTTCTGGATGCACACTTCTCACCTTGCTGCCACACCCTGTCAGGGCCTTGAGTTCCTCATGGGTGCTGCCCTCAGGGACTGCATCCTGACACACGTCACGGCAACATTCCCTCTTGTGCCCTGGGCCAAACCCAGTGCTGGTCACAGTGACTGTTCCTCCCTCTCCCCACACCAGCGCACCGATGGCAGAAATGTCTTAATGCAAATTTCCTATTTCTGTATAGGCATGGAGAAATTGAAAATGGCCAAAATCTCAGGCTGCAAATGTGTGCCCATTTATTACATTTTGTTCTGATAAATGAATGTATAAATTAGGACACAATTTAGTTGTCCAATTAAGGAGGAATTTGTTCAGTGATATACATGCCAGCACGTAATATATCATCTGGCACATTCATTTTCTCAGTTGAAGAAGAAAAAATTTATTCCTTTCTTAAAAATATCCTATGCCTTTAGAATTGAAACTATTCTTAAATATGTTTGGGAGAATTAGCGTTTCCACTCAAAACGTGTCAACCTTTTTGAGATCGTTTTGTAAAAACCAAGCGTTTATAAGATGCAAAATGCATAGCAGATCCTGTTGGGTTCGTTACATGAGCAGGATCACCAATTCTGCTAAGAAAAGGCTGAGATAGGGAAAGGGCACTCGTTTGGGTTGCTGTAGTTCTCTTGCCTTAATACATCCCAAACTCAAAAAGGATGTAAGGTGGAATAATATCATGCCACTTTGCAGCTAAAATAAGCTCAACTGATACCTCTATGTTAAAAAAAAATGCCAGAGGAAAATTTCCATGCCAAGTCATTTACTACTGAGGATAGTTTTATTGCAAATAAATATTATTCTTTCTCTAGATTCCCCCCAAATGACTCACATTTTTACAAATAAAACAAGCTAGATTCTACTCCCAAATATTCATAAGCAAATCTCACTACCCTTAAAGTAAGGAAGGTGTGCCTGGTGCAATGTGAATGCACCTTCGTAGGGCATGCTGATGACACTCAAGGCCTAAGGGCAGTGTCTACAAGGCAAACAAGCAGGTTACCCAATGATGGAGTAATCTGATTGATTTGGTAAGTGTAGGTGGTCAATCAGGATAACTTCAGCCAAAACAGATGAGATGAAGGCTAAGATTTCCAGGTTGTCTATGTTGATAATTTTGCATATTTCCACATACAGATGAAGATCTGAAATTAGAGAATATTGTTCCTTTAGTTAACTTTTTTTAACATAAGGGTATCAGAGTGGAGGTCCTAGATTACGCTACCTGTGTTCAAAAATAATGCGCTTTGCCTAACCTACAGCAGAATGTATTGTTTTAGCATATTCTATGTATAAAAAGGTTTAAAGATGTCTTCAAGGAAGACTAGAGTCTTTAAGTCACTTATAGCTATATTTTACTACAGAAATTTGTGTATAAAGATATATTTAAGTGTTTTAGATTAAAAAAAAAGTTACTCCATATGAAATGTTTAAGTCCAGTTACTGTGAATTCTTTTAATCAGTTCTTTGCTTTTTTAAAAAAACCCTTTCTATCCTGTTAAAAATAAAACTAGCTATTAAGAGGTATTAAAAGATCCAGTTCTTAAATGGACAGATTTAAACATTTTGTAATATATTTAAATGTATATTTTTGAGAAAGATTCTAATTACCAATGATGTTATAAGTAATTTAAAATTAATTTACAAATTTATAGATACAAACCAAAAGATTTTAAAAGAAAGAGAAGAAAAAAGACAATTTTTATTTGTTTGGGTCTGATTGCCAGAAGTGTTATTCAGATCAAGAAATCCATGTTGATAAAACTCCATCCCATGTTAATTGGAAAGCGAATGTCATTAAGTATTTCTGAAATGTTTCTTTTGAAATGAGCATTAAAAAAATAGTGTTTTCTCCCTAGCTTCTTGTTACAGCATTTCCAATTGCTTCAGACTTCACAGTTTTAATACAGAATACAAATTCACCTTTATAACATGTTCTGCAAGTTTCTGTAAAACTCTTGTTGTATTCCAGTTAAAGTCTCTTCCTCTCTGCTGTTTTTTGTTACTTCTGCAGGCTGCACCCTTAATTCGCAAAGGCCGTTTTGTTTTGTTTGGTTTCATGCTAAAGCTCTTGTTGAAATGTTCTAAACTCCAAGGCAGATTGTCTCTGTAACATCCTAGAGCTTTTCACCATGTGGTGTTTACCAGCTGTTACTCTGTGTTTTAGAAGTCAGAAATTCCTTCTGTCTAAGCTGTTTCTATAGCATTTTCTAAGCCACCACCACAACAAAAAAGATGGCCTTTTCCTTGCCTGTAATAAGAGTGTGACCCCGTTTCCGGCGTGTGTTCTGTCGTGGGCAGGCTGGTGAGCCCGTGGTCTTTCTGTACTGTAACTACCTCATGGTCTGAGTGCTGGCTGTACTGCTGGTTGCGTTAACAGAGCACATTGTGTTGGATGAATCGTGTGTGTGATTTTTTTCTGTTCGTTTTAGCTGGGGGGTGTTCATGAAACTGACAGATGTTTTTCTGAAAAGGACTATTATCAGTTTTCAAATACAATACTTCTCTCTTCTGGTTTTTCCTGAATGAGCCTGATTTTGTTGCTGTTTTTTATCATCTATGAGGGTAAAAAGAGTACCCTTAAAATCCCTGTGGCCAGTTTGAACACCCCTGTTGTATGTAGTCTTTTTCTCTGTTCAATGTGTCAAGCAATTTTGTGAACATGCTTAGATGTATAGTTTTGATAACCACAGTTTTAAGTACTTTATTTGCGCATAATAAAAAGATATATATCAATTATTAATACACCTCTTGTTTGGTCATCATTAAATTTTACCCTCAGGCTGATATAATCCTTTTTCATTGTGGCTTTCTTCTAAATGCATCTTCTGGTATGACTGAGTTAACGAGGAGTGGGGAGGGGCAAGGCTGAGAGAACACCGTAAGCTCACTAGGACAGAGGGAAGGGATGGACAGACCAAAGGGAGAGGGCAGCAGGAGCTGTCACTCTTCTCAGAAAAACAGGCAGGAGACCTCGAAGTGGACGTCAGCTTTTCTGTCGATCTCCTAGAGGCAAGGAAAGAGAAATAATAAGTGCTTTGAATCCACTCTTATCCCTTTCAAATCCTCAGTACTTCTTGTAGAATTCTCTGTCAGTATGGCACCTCCCCTTTCCAACTGTCCAAGCCAGAAACCTGGGGGTCAAATTTGACTGCTCTTTGGCTCTCACACCCCCAAATTAACAAATCCAAGTTTATTCTACCTTTGGAACATCTGCTCTCCAAACCACTGAGTTATTTCTATTCCAACTGCACTTACCCGGACTCCAAGGTCCATCACCTCTTAAGCTGAATCACTGCAGCATCCTAACCAGTTATTTTTCTGCACATGCCATATGCATGTATAAAATAAATGCAAGCAATACAGACATAGGTGGCAGTAAAAAAGCTGCGATAATCCTTGCACTTAGAGATAACACTGATTCCCAGACATTTTCTTATGTTCGTATCAACACATACATGTCACTATAATAAATGAAATCATATTATAACATTTGTGACTAGCTTTTTTCACATGGCATGTCTGTTATGAGGCTTCATTAGATGAGTGTTGACCCTCACTATTTTACTAGATTTTCCTTAAATTGCCAGAGGAAAACATGGCAATTTTTCCTCTGGTAGGAGGTAAAATCAAACAAAGTTGTTTATGCTCTTTCCCACTGCTTCTGTCACTTTCCTGGAAGAAATGATGTTAATGTTTTTTCTAACTCAAACATGTCAGAAAGTGTTTATAATGAGAAGTTTTTGCTTACTAAAATGGGATCACAAAATACATACTCTGAAACTTGCCTTTTTCAGTTAACATGAACCTCCCTCTTGATTAATAAATAAAGAATAAATCCGCTTTTTAATGGCTGTATAATATTTCAGACAATGAGTTTAGCCAGTTCACTAGTGATAGACATTGAGCGGTGTTGTTTTCAGGGTTTTGCCAAGATGCTCTGCCACCGTTCATATCCTTCAGTATATGTCCTTGCATCCTAGTGCCTGAAAGCAAAAAAAGGTGACAGTGACACACAGGGAAACTGACAAGTTCATCATCACAGTAGAAGATTTTAACATACTACTTTAAGTTGATAAAAAGAGTTGGACATGGAAAATTTGAACAATGCAATTAAGCTTGCACTAATGAAATGCATGGAATCCTGCACTCCCAAATTAGAGAATTTTGTGCATATGGAATGTTCATAAAAGTAGACCACTACTAGACTGTAATGGAATTCTCAGCAAATATCATAGAACTTAATCATTCTGATCAAATTCTTCAATCACAATGCAAGTAGTTTCAAAATCGGAAATGGATAATTTAAAAATACTCAATAATTTTGGAAATTTTAAAACATTTCTAAATAATTCATTGTTCAAAGAAGCACTTAATAGACATTAGAAAATGTATAGACTTGAAAAATAACATTCTAAATTCAAACAGGCAACAAAGAAAGCCTTGATTTGTGAGAAATTTAGAGCTATAAAATGCTTATACCGGGGGCGGGAGGGACGGTTGAAAATGAAAGTGTATGCAATGCAGCAGGTTAGAGAAAAAAATGCCAAAAACAATTTGTTACTTAAAAAGCCTATTAGAAAGAGACAAAAATTAAATAAAAATAAATAAACACATGCATGCATTAGGAATGAAAAGAGGACAAAACACATACTGCAGAGTTGTTAATAAATGAGATCATCATAAACAACTTTATTCTAATAAATGTGAAAACAAACTGTGTGGGAGATGTGTGAGTCAGAGTCCTGGGTGAACAGAAACCACACTGGACATTTTCACAGAGAAAATGATGTAAGGAATTGGTTAAGCAGGTGTCGGACGGTTGAAAAGAGGACACAGAGGTAACAGAGTTAACAAGCGTAGGAAGAATTACATCCGTCAGCCAGGGACGGTCGGGACTCCAGGTTGGGAGCAGTTTGCCGAGCCCCAGTGCCAGGATCACCAGGAAGCTGGAGAAGGGTAGACCGGGAACTGGGAAACAAAACTTAGTAAATGGCACAATTTCCTGGAGTCAATAATTTGCCAGCACCAATTCAAGAAGCAACAGAAAATCAAAAGTGCACTTAACCATTAAGAAAATTGGTGGTTTAAATTTATAACAAAGCAGAAAACAAAGTTAAAAAATAAAAATAAAGAAACATTACGATGTGGGGGAGACAAAAAAAATTGCCAAACTCGGATGGTTTTACAGGTAAGTTCTATCAAGCAGTCAAAAAATCGGTAATGCCAGGATCATGGAGGCTCTTTTATTTTGGGGATGTCAGGTCAAAGGGAATTATTTTTAAATATTAAGCTCTATTTCCACGTTACTTTCTCTAAAGGTTGTAACAAACCACATTGCCACAGGCCTCCCCCTCAGCACTGGGCTGTTGAAACAGAACTTGGGTGCCCACCACCCAAAATCCAGTCATCTTCCGTCACCATATAGTTGGCCATGCAATGCCATATACAGATCATGTGTCATAGAAAGATACACCTGAAACCTATGTAACCCTATGAGCCAATGTCACCCCAATAAATTTAATTTAAATAAAAAAAGAACTTGGACCCTGGACATTAGACCGCCTGGGTTTGAAACTTGGTTCTGCCATTTGCTAGCTAAACTATTGCCTTAATTAAAAAATAATTTATTTCTTAGCATTTTCATGAATATTAAATGAAATAATTCATATAAAGTGTTTAGGACACACTAATCACTTCATGAATATCATCTACTGTTATTACCAGCATCACATGTTTTAAAATGTGCCAATGCGATGGTTGAAAAATTATACCATTATTGGAATTTATATTCTCCTCATTGCCAGTGAGTTTTAAATTATTATATAGTCATTGGTCTTTTCCAGGTCTTTCTGTACATTTCTATTTACTTTGCCCATTTTTTAGTATATTTTTAATAGTTTCAATATTAGTGATATGTCACAAGTAATGCATATTAAATATTAATCCATGATGGTCTTTTAATTCATTCTGTTTATAATGGATACTGCCAATATAAAATGTTTAATTTTATGTAGTTGAATATGTTTATCTTTTCTTCTTGGCTTCTGTGTTTCCTATCTTGCTCAAAGTCTCTCTAGGTATATACCAATACTTTTAGTAATTTATTTTTAAAACTTAAATCTTTACTTCATATTTTTTGTAATGGTATGAGGGTAGGGGTCTATTTTTGTTATTTTTCAGGTGATTATTCAATTTTGCCAGAAGCGTTTATTTAAAAGTTCATCCATTTCCCACTGAAGTAAAATTTGAAAAATGGTGAGAGTGGTTTGGCCTTAGCAGATATTAAAATTTATAATACAAATAGTAAGGTAGTAGCATAGGGAGATTTAAATAGATTACTCAAACAGAAGAACATATGACAAACTAGTCATAATTTTCATTAGATTATTAAAGGATTCTATGATATAACTAATTTTCATTGTAAAAATACAGATCTGATTTTTCCCTGTTATATAAAAGAATTTAGAGAATAGTGGTCTGAAAAGCAAACTTTCCCTGGTTCAACATGGCCGGGCTGTTGGGTAATGTTGCCACCTCAGTAGACCTGGAGGACAGAGCATCAAGCCAAAGAGATTCTTCTCAAGCCTTGGAGTTTGTCTTGCCAGGTTTTGGACCTGCTTGGAACATATCACCTCTTCCTTCTTTCCTATTTGTCCCTCTTGAAATTGGAATTGTGAGGGAGGAAAATAACTCTTTTTACCTTTCTGAGTTGTTAGCTGAGACACCCTGTAACAAAAGGTATATTAACCAGAGCAAAACAAGCAGGTTTACTAACATACATACCTCATGCATACATGGAAGGTACACAGGGAAAAATGAGCAGCTCAAGGAGGTGGCTTTTGAATTCAGGATTAAATACCATATTAATAGGGGAATGGGGTGGGGAATATAGGCCTTTTAAGGGAGAGTAAAGGATTTTTACAAATGATGAACAGGCCCTTTGAAAAACAAATGGAAGGTATGATAGTTTGTGACAGAGTTTGGGTGTGGTGTCTATTTCTAGTCTTCTGTCCTGGAATGAGTCAATCCTCCTTGGTTGATAAAACTCCCAGGGGGAATATTTATGACAATTAAGTTCCTTTTGGAAGATCTGTCTTTAGGCAGATAAGGGGAGTTCAGAGAAAGCCTCTTCCTGAATTTGCTGTTTTTCAAGTGCTTATGGCTTAAAATAATCCATATACCAAAGCATATTTTGGGGTAGCATGCCCTGAACCCCTGCAGTCATACTTTGGGCTGGCATATTCTGCTGTCTTCAGAATGTCTGTCTGTTCCATTCTCACCACTGTATTTTGGAAACATGTAACTTGTTTGGTTTCACAAGTCACAATGGGAGAGCAATTTTGCTTCAGGATGAATCATACCTACCTTAACTCTCACTCATATCTGTTTTAGATGATACTTAAATGGGACTCAGGGCCTTAGAATTGATGCTGGCAGGAGTTAAGACTCTGTGAACTGTTGGCATGGAGCAAACGTATTCGGCGTGTGAGGACAGGAATGTGGAGGGCCAGGGGTGGAATGCTGTGGACTGAATGTTTGCATCCTCCCCCAGTTCGAGTGTTGAAGGCCTAATCTCCAGTGAAAAGCTATTTGGAGAAGGGCCTTTGGGAGGTAATTAGGTCCTGAGGGTGTAACCCTCGTGATAGGATTAGTGCCCTTAGGAGAAGAGACTGGGAGAGTCCTTAACTTCCACTCTCCCTCATGTGAGGATGTACTGAGGAGACAGCCTTCTAAAGCCAGAAAGTGGGCTCTCACCAGACTCCAGATCTGCCAGTGCCTTGGTCTTAGATGTCCAGACTCCAGAACTGTGAGAAATAAATGTTTGTTGTTTAAGCCACCCAGTCTATGGTGTGTTACAGCAGCCTGAGCAGACTAAGAAATTGTTGATTTGCATGATGATTTGAGGCTATTTCTCCTCTTCTCTCCTCCCAATAAGAATTTATAGAAAAATTCACAGTAGCTGAGCAAACATCATTTATAAAGTTTTGATTTCTTCTAGAACTTGTAAATGTTACACTAATTCTATAAAGTGAAATAATGTTACCAAGTGCCATTTTCAAGGAAAATGTCTACGTCTTTTTTTAATCCATCACAGTTTACCTTCACGTTGCTTTGTGTTGGTTTCGGGTGTGCGGCACAGTGTCCGGACAGTCACGTACTTCACTAAGTGTTCTCCCCAATCACAGTCTCTGAGATGTGGGGTACAGCACTGGGAGTGCAGTCAACAGTGTTGATGTGACTGTGTGTGGTGCCCAGTGGTGCTGGAGGTGTGAGGTGAGGGGACATTTTGTGAGGAGTGTGATTGTTGACATCTTTTTTGTTTTAGTGCAAGTCAAACCTGCTCTTGACTTATAGCACTGCTCTTCCCTAACACAATGTGTTCGAAAATCGGCAAGTGGTTGGCTTAGATTTTATAGATATCATTGATAGTCTAAAGTTTTGGCATATTTGCTGCCTTTTTGTCTAAATTTCAATCTCAAAATTTTCAGAAGGACTGAACACTTTATGTAGATTTGATTTTACACTTAAATAAAATAAAGATCAAATGATATCACCTCCCCTTCCTCAGAAGATCATAGCTTGAATTGATTTTTAAGGACTTCTTCCATTTACTGCCTCTGAGATTTTCATTTTTTTTAAAAAAAAAGGAAAGAACTTCCAAGTAGAACTACATGACTGGCATGAGCCCTACCTTGATTTAAAAAGAAATGAGGGATGAGGGTGCACACGCACACAATTACATCTCGGCTGTTTTCTTCTTAACATGTTCTCAATATTTTCTTTGAGCTCAGAAGCTCCATATCGCACGATCCTTTCGTAGACCACTGCACACCATCTGTACAGAAAGGACAGGTAAGGAGAACAAACATTTCTCAATTTTAAAGCCCAACTGGTTTCCTTGCACTTGACCAATCAAAGACCCAGAGTTGAAAGTCTTGGTAAGTCACTTGGGTGGAGCAGCTTTTGCTGGTCTGTTACTTGTCCCAGTTTATAAACTGCCAGTGACATAGTTCTTGCAAAGAACACAGTGCTCTTGACAGGAGTGTTGAAATAATGCTAAATTTTAAAAGGGGCAAAAACACATGGATTCTGTTTAGTGGAGGGGAAGGGTGGGAAAGGAGAAAACTGGATTATTGGTACTAAAACTCAATCTCTGTAATAGCAATCTAAGGGGAAACCAGAGCTTCAAGTATCTTCATCAGAAACACAAACTTCTGGGGCCACTACTCTTTCTAGTTAAGTACAGCATCTGCAGAAGAGTGTCTCCTTTGAAGAGTCTAGTTATCAAATTTTTTTCTTAAGTGGAGAGAAGAGGTAAAAACAAAAAGTTTCTTAGCCTTCAAGTTAGCCTTGAAAGTAGAAGTTACCACTTGGATCATCCAACCTGGACCCTAGGGAAATTCACTGTTCTTCACCGCTCTATTACATTTCCAGGAGAAGGTAGTCCAGTTATTGTGCTATTGGCTTCAAACAAATAGCCAATATTTCTCCAGAAAAATCTGTTTATTCAGGACCAACGAAGAATTAGGGACATGCAGTCTAGTGGCAAACCATCCACAGGTGCTGGGAACAAAGGAGAGGAAAGTTCTTTTAGAGAGGAAAGGGGGAATTCAGAAGGGCTGTTGTAAACAGTAAGCTGGAGAAAACTGGGAGTTTGAAGTGTAGTGGCTTTTCATTGGCTGAGCTGTGAAAGTCTTTCATTGACTGAATGGTTGAGGAGAAAAATTATCCTTCTTCCTGCTGAAGTAGTAGTAGAAAAACATCATCTTGTTGGAAATGGAAGGTACTACTCTTCCTGTTTGGGGCAATTGACACTGAGCGGTAGAGTGTGAGAGCACCCCCTACAGGCCTTCCCACCTCCAATTTAAATAAAGTTTCTGTTCATTCATCTTCACAGCACCAGCAAAGGAAAAAGCCACAATAGCCAAACAGTCCCCATTTTGACTGGTTGATTTTTCCCTTTTAGTATATTTCTCAGAATGCCATGTACGTGATAGAAACTCTTCAGTTACTAAAGGAAACAGTCTCAGGAAGTGTAGGAAGCAGTTAAAAGAAACATGTAATGGAAATGGAGGATTTGGTTTTAAGTCATTTCATGCCTGTGGGTCTGAACTGAGCCACAATGAAGAAAAACAGAAGCAAGTTAGGAGAGAAACCCACTTTGAAGGGCAGAGCCCTTCCCTTGCCCCAACCCCTGTCCCTTGCCCCTTACCCTGTGTCCCCTTCTCTCTTGGTCCATTCTCTCCTTTCCATTTGTGATGCCTTCTTACCATCTCCTCAGGTCTTGACGTCTTCACAGCTGTGCTGATATGTAATCTTCTCCATAAAATGTTATGAACCACTCTGTTTATAAGTTGTTTTACCACTCTCTGAGCTCTGATTGCACCATCCCCCACGCCAATGCTCAAAACACAAAACTCTTATTTTCCCCCAGCCCTCACAGCCAATCCATCGGCAAGTCCTTTTGACTTTACATCCAAAACATATTCTGCTTCTCTCCATCTGCACCACCTCATCCTAGTCTGTCGTCTGCATCTCTAATGTAAACCAACACACCCAGCCAACTTTTGCAGCCTTTTTGTCCCACGACAATTTGTTCCCTGCTCTGCTGCTAGAGCACTCTCTCCAAATATGCTCCATGCTGTCAGTCCCTGTTTAAAGCTCTATGACTTCCCATCACACTTAGAATAAATTCCAAATTCTTTATCGAGGCCCTTATTTGTTCTTAGCTCATTCGTTGGCTTTTCTTATTTATTCATTCTTGTCTTTAGCTTTTAAAAGTTTGAAATAAAAATACAATTCACATGATTTAAAATTTTAAATGAGGTAAATTTATCTTTAGTATCTTTGTGTCTACCCATTTGATTCTCCCCATAGATAATCACTTTTACAAGTTCGTTACATTCCTTAAAGTAAATGAAAGCAAACAAGCATCTCTTCTTATTTAGTCCTTTATTACCCACACCATGGTAGCACACTGTACATGTTCTGCATTTTCTTTTCTCACCTAATATATTTCATTTCCGTATCAGAATATAAGGCAATTTTTCACTCCCTTTTTACAACTGTATCAGATTCCACTGTGGGAACGTCATCTGTTTAACCTGCCCGTTTTCAACGCACACTGGGTTTGTTCCGACCTCTTGCTGTTCCGGTCAGGATGCGATGAGTAGCCTGAGTAGCCTTGGGAGGCTATGGATTTCCTTCGGTTTATGGGCAAGCGTATCTCAGGAATCGAGTTCCAGAAAAAGAATGACCAGACTGAAGAGTAAATGCATGTAAATTTCTAATAAACATTACCAAATTGTATCCTACTGAAGTACCATTTTGTGCTCCTTTCAACAATGTCCGTTTTCCCATAGCTGCACCAGCTGAGTATACTATCCAGTTCTGGTATTTCTGCTAATCAAATGAATAAAAATGGTATCTCGATATAATTTTAATTTGAACTTTTCTTATGAATGAAGTTGTGCATCTTTTTATATGTATAAGGATCATCTATTGTACTCTTTCTGTAAGATATCTGTTCTGTCCTTTGCCTGTTTTTCTATTGGGTTATTATCCTTTATCTTTTCAATTTCTAAGAATTCTTTATATATTGGGGTTATTGGCCCATTATTTGTGATTATCTTGGCATTTGAAGCCCTGGGGATCTGACCTCTCCTCATCTCTGACCTCAGTTAATATACATCTACTGCCCACCTCCAGTGGCCATGTTCTGTGATCTTTTCCTTGCCTGAGGCCTTACCTTTGCTGGCCCTTGGCCTGGAACGCTGCTCCCTAGATCATCGCACAGCTAGCACCTTAGTTTCCAGATCTCAGCATAAGTGTCGTGTGAGAAAGGCTTTCCTGGATCACCCGATCCTTAGAAGTTACCCAGTTCTTCTCCATCACATCATTCAGGTTTAATTCTTTGTGTAGCACTTATTCCTCACTACTAGTTTTTCTTATTTGTTTTAGTTTGTTTATGGTCAGTCTCTCCCTATCCAGAATAGATGCTCCAAGATAAACAGGGTCTGTCTTGCCCACATCTCTATCCCCATAGGTTAAAATAGTGCCTGGCATTTAGTAGGCGTGTCTTGCAGATAGCATAATTAATATGTCTTTTCATCCTCTCTTTAGGCATTTTCACAAGCTTTTAGAATGAGTGTTACCAATCATATTCCCTAGAAAGAAGATTAAAAACAACATTTTTTTTGAAGTTGCCAATATGTGCCAAACACTGGACTGGGTTTATTTTATATCACATTTAATCCTTCCGGTCACTCTGAGCTAATTAGCATCATGTCCACTTTCATCACTAAAGAAGCTGAGACTCTAATAAAGCCCCCAAAGAAGTTGCCCAGGAACACATGGTTTATAGATGTGGAGCCGAATGAGGCCAGCTCATTTCAGGGCCGTCTCTTCCTATTGTTCCACACTTACAACATTATTTTATTTCTTCTTGAATCTTTGCATGGCGCCTACTTGTTACTGGCACATTGTACATGCTCACCTCGACTTAACTATGAGGTACAGTAAACTAGCAGTAGGTCCAGGATGCAAATCTGCAATCTCTGACTTTTCATCACTATTCTCCTACCCATGCCCTGTTACCTCAGTCATGCCAAGCTCATTTCCACCTCAGGACCTTCATAATGGCTATTTCCTCTGCCTGGAATTATTTCCGTCTGGAGTTTCACACGGCTGCCTCTTGTTCAGGCCTCAGGGCAGACAGCTCCCTGGAGAAGACTTCTTTGACCGCACAGACCAAATTAGGCAACTTTCTCATCCCCAATCACTCTCGATCCTGTTTTTCAGCTTTCATTCTCTTCTGAGTAGTTCTCCCAATCTGGAATTGAGATATGACTGGAATATAACATCACATCAGTTTGGGGCATACAACATAACGAATCAGTACTTGTATATACTGCAAAATGACTACTGCAATAAATCTAGTTAACAATCTGGAATTCTTACTCATGTGTTTTCTTGTTTGTTGCATGCCTTTCCCACAAGAATGTGAGCACCATGAGAGGGAATTCATTAGACTTGTTCACAGCTCCATGTCTTGTGTTTAGAATAGTGCTCACCATAGCAGACCTGCAATAAATACTGTGGAACTGAAAAACTAGCAAGATGGCTCTAGCGGCAGCATGGAAAAAAGCATAGGCTTAGGAAGCTAACCACAGTAATTACTCAGCTGCTATTACCAGAGCAAGTCGCTGAGCTTTGGTTTTCTCATCTCTCAAGTTAGGGAATAGATGTTCACCATGGCCCCTTACAGCATGATAATTCTATGAAATCATAAACTATTCATATGATAAGAGTGATTTTCAAAGAGGTGAAGCTTACCATCTAGGTACAAAATCTTTTTTTACTTTTTTCAATGGACAAATCCTTTGAAAGAGCATTATATACTTTTCTTGCTTTTAAACAAAATAACCAGAACATCATTTACCTTCTTGTCAAATTAGAGCTCTCATTCCTAAAAAAATATTGTACCATGTTGCAAGGAAAACATTGGGAGTGTAGGTTTCTATTGACTGATATTTCTCCTTATTAAGAGTTGTATTTTCCCCTTCTTCTGATGTCTAATAATCATTGGACATTGCGAATGCTACATTGTTGAGTTCTTGATTTTGTTGTCTTCTTCAATAAAGGGTTGAGTTCTGTTTTGGCAGGCAATTAATTTACTCATGAATCAACTTAGATCTAGAGCAGACTTTACTCAAAGGGTAGATTAACCTTCTTCTAAGATGTGGCTTTCCTGAGTTCTCTCTTGACTTGGAGGTTCAGTGAGATCATTCCATCTGGTTGGTCAGAACTTGAACGTTGCCCAGTCCTGTGGGAGTTCCGGTAGTCTTTTAGTTCACAGCACCCCCATGGTTGTTCTCTCCCTGGGAGTTGTTTTTGCCCAGCTTTGTGGATTCTTGCCCCACACAAATACAACTTAATGTGCAGCCCAAGATTCATGGTGATGCCCTCAGCAGATGTTTAGAGTTCTTTCTCCGCTGAGTTCCCTCTCGTCCAGTCCCTTGTCCCACAAATTCTGACCACCACAGTAGCCTCGAATCTCTGTCTTCTCGGTTTGGTAAACAGGCCGTGCTCTGTTTGAACGCCTCCTCCTGGTACCACACTGGTAAAGTGCTTCCAGGCATTCAGCTAGGGCAACAGAGGGGTCATCTCACTTATTTCCCTGTTCTCAGGGATCACAGTCCTGTCTAGAGTCTGACAGCAATTATTTCATACTTTCCTGACAGTTTAAGAAGAATTGTTTACAATGGAAGACTAGTATGATACTATAATGGCTAGAAATGAAAGTTGCCTCCTTAAGCACTTTTGAAGTGTGTAAAATTTATTTACCCCAAGACTAAATGACCCCAGAATCCTATATATTTTTATGTTTTTCATGGGAAAGAATATTACAGTTTGTAATGTTCAAAGAAACCCAAAATGTACCAATAAACTAGTGTAATAACCAGATATTTCTCTGGTGTAACTTGCTAAGTCAAAAGAGTATCAGGATTAAATAAAACAATGCCCAATAGTTCAGGCCAGTGACTAGAACATAAGTAGTTTTTTCTCCCCAGGGCAGATGCTTGAAGCCGAGTCCTATTTTAAATTCATTTAGTGAACTAACTAGTTATTTAAAGGATTCCTGTGGTGAATACTTTTCCAAAGCAAAGGATCCTTTTGTGAAATGCATAAACTCCTCCTAATCTTTTTGTAAATATAGCCTTTTGTATATTTGGTTGGCTGAGAGGAATTTGTTTGCTAAGGTTAAGTGTGGGTGTGGATGCGGATGTGTTTTGGGAAATGGGTGAGGAAGAAGGAGTTTAGTCGTGCCATGTCATAAACCCTGTTGGTCTGGGTAGAAGCCATAAGGCTTTAGAACTGCATTTTGAATGGGACAATAAGAATAAAAAAATATAGGATGGGAAATCCCTAGACTGCGGAAAAGAGGCAGCTGGTATACTAGTTTCTGCTGTTACCTGCTCCTCCCTGAATCTTCACAGAACACTTTCTAAGAACCTGAAAAGAAGCTCGTCAGGTCATGTCCTTTCCATGGCACTTCACTCAGTCATTTATTTATGTCGGGTGCACGTAAGTGCTGGGAACACATCAGTGAACAGCAGACAGGCCTTCAGAGAACTTACACTCTAAGAAGGAGCCTATCAAATAAATGACACGCAGAAAAATAGAACAGAGTGAGAGTGTTAAGGAATAGGCTAGGTAAGAAATGCCTTTTTGTTATTGGGAGGGGGCACCCAAACAGAGCACACATGAGCAGAGAACAAAAAAAAAGTAGAGGAAGAGGGAGCCTATTAAACATCTATGAGAAAGCCCTGGCTGGTGTAGCTCAGTGGATTGAGCGCGGGCCTGCGAACCGAAGGATCGCGGTTCGATTCCCAGTCAGGGCACATGCCTGGGTTGCCAGGCCAGTTCCCGGCAGGGGACATACAAGAGGCAACCGCACATTGATGTTTCTCTCCCTCTCTCCTTCTCTTCCCCTCTAAAGATAAATAAATAAAATCTAAAAGAAAAAAAAATTTATAAAAAAAATGTTTAAAAAAAACATCTATGAGAAAAAAAGGAATGCAAAAGCCCGAGGCACAGGAGCAGCATCGTGGGGGTGTTGAGGATGGGTAAGGAGGCTGCTATAGCTACAGTGAAATAAAGGGTGAGATGTAAGAGTAAGAGGCAGGTAAGAGGTGAAGACAGCGGTTGGAGAGCACCGGATGAGGTAGTCTTGCAGGCCGTTGGTGAAGACTGTGGATTTTATTTCACAAGAGATAGGAAACCATTGGAACGTGCTGAACTGCAGATAGGAACAGAAGGATATGATGTCACATGTTAAAAGGATCACTCTGACTGTAGGGAAGAAACTGAGGTAAGAAAACCAATAATGTAGGATGGTAACAGCAAAATTGGTAGAAAAGGGTCAGATTTTTTCATACATTTCAAAGGAAAATCTGACAATATGTGCCAATGGATTAGGTGTTAAGTATGAGAGAAAATACAAAATCAAGGGTGACACCAGGCCTCTGGCCCAAGCAATTGGAAGAGTGGGGGTGCCATTTCTTGGTAGGAATGGAAACTGTGGTGGTAGTTATGGGGGTGGTGAGATTTGAGGGAGAAAACCAATAATTGTATTTTGAGCTATCAAGTTCATTCCCAGATACTCAAGTGGAGCTGCTGAGAAGGCAAATGAATATCCAGGGTTGGCATTCCCAGGAGCAGTCTGAGGGGAAGTACAAATTTAGAATCATCAGCATAAAGATGGATGAGACACCCTAGGGTGTGAGTTATTCCAGCATTCAGGATCAGAATGAGGAGGATGAATCGAAGGAGACTGAGACAGAGTAGTTACACAGTGAGACTGAAGCCCTTTGACTGACTGTCTCTGACCCCTAGACTCTTCCCACGTAAAGCAGAGGGAATAATTCTCAGCTCACAGTTGCTGTGATGGTCCAAGGAGATGGAGCATGGGCCTGGCAGTATGCCGCTCACTGAGGGAGAGGAGAAAGAGTTTCTGTCTTTTTCCAGTGGCTTCTCCTCCTGTGTTTTCTGCATTGAACATCATGGAGTCACATGGGGTCATTTCTCAAGCTGCTCTGAGACGGTGAGGATTAGGCCACGGCCCTGGGAGCCTGTCGTTCTGCCAGCGCCTGGGGAGACTCCCAAGCCTAATTTCACAGGGGCACAACAGGTCTTTTCTGAGGTGAGAGATACTGGGATGGCTGAAGTGTGAAGTAGGGTGGAAACAGGTGAAGTAGGACTACTAGGGAGAATGTAGGGGTGCTGGGTATAGACACCCATCTCCCAGTCCCTGGGAGTGTTGGTAACTCTACTTGTAGCTGACTCCCTTTCAAGGAATTTCCCTCAGGAAAGAGTCACTTGCCCAAGGTCCTGTCCCCCTCCCTGGGAGCAGCTTGTATTCAATGATTGGATGATGAGGGGGTATGAAGTTCTGGCCCCCTGGGCTAAAGACGGAACAACTCCGAAGTTGTTCATCTGGATGTCACGGCTCCCTGTAGGAGCAGCTGAAATGTTTGTGGTTCAACTCCTCCCTCTCCTCAGTCTCACTCCCTCGCTCCTTGAGAGTAATCCTCAATAAGCCTCCTTCATGCAAACCTTATAGTCTTGTGATCTGTTTCCAGAGTATCTGAGCTATGAAAGTCAGTGCAGAAAGTGGTTTTAGGAAGCAGGCTCTAAGATGGGATTTTGAACTGAGTCACTCACTGGTAGGTTGACTGTGAAGACCCCATCACTGATGGTAGGTGAAATACTCATAGTCTTAGGCATAACGTAGCAGTCAGTGGTTAAAGCCGATAACTGGGGTCAAGTCACAATATATCCCAAGAGGGGAAGTGCTGGGTCCATGGGGAGAAGAAAGGAGCTGCAGGACCTGGCTTATATGTACCGATAGAAGCTCCTAAAAGTGCTAGATCAGAAGGTTGGGGGGTGACCAGAACGGAAAGTTGGATAAGAGAAAGGGTATTAGGTATCTATTGCTGCATAATAATACCACCACACACATGTTTTAAGTGGTTTGAAACAATACATATTTACTTTCTCACATTTTCTGTAGGTCAGGAGTTCTAGCACAGTTTAGCAGGGTCCTCTGCAAGGCTGCAATCAAGGCGGCTGATAGGGCTGGGATCTTGTCTGAAGGCTCAACTAGGGATGGATCCACTCCCAAGCTCACACAATTGTCGGCAGGATTCAGGTCCTTACAGACTGTTGAATCGAGGACCCCAGCCTCTCGCTGGCTGTCTCCCTCAGTTCTTTGCCACGTGGCCCTCTCCTTAGGACAGTTCATAACATGGCAACTTGCTTCTTCAAAGTCAGCTTCTTAGCAAGACAAGCGTTACAATCTTATGTAACATAATCACACACAGCAGGTCCCTGAACAATGTCATTTCATTCAACATTATTTCATTATACAATAACATTCTTGAGATGCTGTAGGAACTTAACTCTTACTTATATCAATTAGCCTATGGCAAAATAGGTTTCATTATACAGGGAAGGGCAAAAGTAGGTTTATAGTTGTGAAACAGAGTTGATTCTTGTATTATTATTTATTAATTATTGCATTATTTTCTGTAAAAACAACTGTAAACCTACTTTTGCCCCACCCTGTACATTGTTTTCTTAAAGTCACAGAACCTATCAATGATGTTAATTGAGGATTTACTGCATTTCTTAGCACCTATCTGGATTACACTCACAGGAAGGGATTACACAAGTGTGTGAATGCCAGGAGGCAAGATCATAGAGGCTACTTTGAGTCTCTTGCCCCAGTTTCTTTGGGGCTGGGCTTGTGAGTATTGTTGAGGGCAGGGTATGAAGTAAATAAAGATACTTGAATCCTACCTCATGTCTCAAGTCAAGGTTCTGGTACCTGAGAGAGATAAAAGTCACATAGGCAATCCTTACAAATTACTATCATGAAAACCTTATCTAAATTCATTCATTCATTCATTCATTCATTCATTCATTCACCTATCCATACTTTCAGTCAATCACTCAATCCCTATAATGTTAGCTCTTACATCTCCGGCACCTAGATTAGTACTTATGCATTCATCCTGCAAATGTGTGTTGTCTGCCTGGCTTGTGCCAACCTCTGTTGAGGACTGCTTTATGCCAGCGTATGAGATACACACCTTCAGGTGCTGCCTTTATGATCCCACTCTCTATTGGAGTCACAAATGAACAAATACATTTATAATTACAAGGTGAGATTCTGATAAATGCTATCTAGGAATTGCCATGTTGGTGGATGTGATATTATGATTTATAAGAAAAATAAATACATATATAAATATAAACACATATATACATACATATGTATTTGGTCATTCATATCCAAAACATATTTCTCAGATATATTTGATCTTCACCTAGAGTTCCTAGCTGTGTCTCTTGCTCTGTTAATGAGGTGAATTTTGGACCTCACTCAGGAGTGGGGACTGGTTGCCAATAGGAGCCAGCCATGTGGTTGGAGGATTAGCACTTTTAGTCCCACTCTCTGGTTCCTGGGGAGTAGAGGGGGATTGAGGTTGAATCAATCATCAAATGGCCAATGACTTTGTCAATCATGACTGTTTAATGAAGTCTTCATAAAAACCTAAAAAGGAGAGCTTATCGACTTCTCTTTTGGAGAACTTCCACATTGAGGAATTAGGATACTTCCATGTGCCACTGTGTGGAGCCCCAAGTTCCTCCAGGACAGAAGCTTCTTTGTTCGGGACCTCTCCCTATATACTTCATCTGCCTGTTGATTCATATCCTTAATATCCTTTGTGATAAATCAGTAAGTAAAATGTTTCTCTGAATTCTGTGAAATGCTCAGCAAATTAATGGAACCCAAGGAGGGGGTCAAGGGAACCTCTGATTTATAGCCAGTCAGTCAGAAGCACAGGTAATAACCTGGTCTTGCAATAAGCAGTTGACGTAATGGCTGGTCTTGTGGGGCTGAGCCCTTCACCTGTGGAGTCTGATTCTATCTCCAGGTAGACAGTACCAGAACTGAGCTGAATTCTTAAGACACCCTGCTCATGTCTGAGAATTGCTTGTTGATGTGGAGGAGCTTCTACATACACGCTGGGATTGGGTCCAGGGATAAAGTGGGATAAAGAGTAAGGAGTATTTTAAATTAGACTGGTTAACATAGACCTCCCCGAGAAGACCTCATTTAAGCTCAAGCCTGAAGAGTGAGACATGGCTGCCCATGGTGGTGAGAGAAGGGATATTTACTTTCTAAGCAAATATAGCACTAAGTGTAAATTAGGTCATAAGGACTGAAAGAGCTTGAGAATTTTTGAGAATTGCTTACATTTTCTTCCAGGACTTTTATGATTTTATATTTAAACCTTTAAGGTATCTGGATAGTTTCAGGTATGTGGTTGTTTTGGTCTGTTTTCATTGTCTCTCAATAAAGCAGAAGGCTTTTCTTTATATAGATTTCTCATTTCTTGTTTTTTAATATTGATTTTAGAGAGAGAGAGAAAGAACAAGGAGAGAGAGAGAGAAACAACAATTTGTGGTTCCACTTATTAATGCATTCATTCAGTCTTGTATGTACCCTGATGGGGGACTGAACCAGTAACCTTGGCATGTCAGATGACACTCTTAACCAACAGAGCTACCTGGCCAGGGCATCTCACTACTTGTTATACTAACTCCTGGGCATTTTTAATTTTGTTGTTGCGGTTGCTATTATGAATGTAATCTTTTTACCCCATATTTTATAACTGGTTATGGTGGGTGTTTGGGAAGAAATATGCACATATATAAAATTATATGCTATTTAATAAGAATATAGTGACTGGTCACTTGACTGAGGTCTCAGTTCTGTAGTTTTCCACTTGTCTCTGGTTTCCCACTAGTTAAAATTTGCAAATAATATTATTTCTTTCATCCCTTTCTAATCTGAAAGACATGGCCTAATACCTCATTGTTTTAATTGCATTTCCTGGACAGCTATTGGAGATGAATATCTTTTCAGGTGTTAATTGGGCCTATATTTTTCTTCAGTGAACTGCCAATTCTATGCCTTGTCACTTTTTCTATTGGGGATTTGTCATATTTTTATTGATCCAATAAAATTATTTTAAATTCATTTCCATTTAAAAATAAATAGTTATACATTGTTTCTGACAAGAGAGACCAGAGGCACCAAGTGTTGAATGTAAAGGTCAGGACGAAGGCAGCCTAGGAGAGCTGGGAATCACTGCTGGAGGCGGCATGCCTGCAGATTGACTCTCTCTCTCTCTCTCTCTCTCTCTCTCTCTCAATCTCTCGTTCTTTTGTCCTTAAAATTCAACAGAGGCAGAAAGGTGGCCCATAGAACATGTGCCCAGAAAGGGGAATGTGTCGTTCCAATCCAGCAGCCACAGAGCCTTGGTTGGCCCCAGCCCTGCCCCAGTTCCCACCCACTAGGCCACCTCCCCTCCCTTCATACGGGGTGGTCTCCCTGCCAGGTTTGAAGGGATTATCCAGGATCAATATTTGAAATTGTTGTATTTTTTTTTCTAACTGGAGTTAAGTTTATAAGCTTTTTTATTTAACCACCAAACACCAGAAATAAAAATCTGGAAGAGGGCCAGTTTGACTCGGAGCCAGTACACTTCCTCATAGTCGAGGAGCTCGCCCTTCGTCCTTGTTTTTCCTGAGTTACTGACATTTCCTTTCAAAAGTGATTGCCCAGCTTCTCAAATTCTTCATCTGAGTCCTTCGGTCCCCAGATGATTTCCAGAGATCCTGCCTGCCCAATCCAGAGCCCCCGACCCAGCCCAGCCCCTGACACCTGAGCTGTAACTGGGGTCCCAGCCATGTAACCTGGGCTCTGGCTCCAAGTCATTTCCCTGGGGAGCTTTAATCGCCAGATCTACAAAGGTGGGGGAAATGAGGCTCTGGTCAGTGGGGAAGGGGGCAGCAAGAGCATCTGAACTTCTGAAGGCTGGTGCCTGCAGAGGTGTGGGGGAGATTTGTTAACACTCATCCCTAAGGGCTAGAATCCGTTCCGGCACAGTTTATCACTCATCACACGTGTATTCACCAGGCACTCTCCTAGGCTCTGGTGAATAAGACCAAACTGACCGGGTGAAATTTACTACCCGGTGGGAAAGAAAGTCATGGAGTAAATAATTCCACATCACAAATTCAATCATTACAAGTGTGAAAATTTGGCTTACTAAAGTGGAAACAATTTCATGGCCTAGTTTATAAGATCCGTTCTGAATCCTTCGAAGGGATTCAGAGAAGCAATAGTGAGACTACCCCAGGGATTTCTGATGGCAGTCCTTTTCTTCTGCCTCCTACATTTAGGGATGGGCCATCCTGAGAAAACAGTCAGTCCTAAGATGAGTAAGGAGACTGAAGGGGTAAGGGGGATGGCACAGGGAGGAGCTGGGCGGCACTGGAGCTACTTCCCCTCCCTACTTGGGAAACTAGTCTCAGGGCTCAGCCTTACAACTCCCATGACCTCTCACAGCACTTTGGGACTGGCCTGAGACACGGCCGGATCATTCTCGGTTGGCCTTCAAAGTCATCTCTGAGTCAGCTTTCACTGACCCTCACATTCAGGGTTCCTCCCCTTGTCTCCCCAGACTTTCATGCACAGAAGTCATGTTCCAGATGGACTCAGCTGGCAAGTGTTTGAGACATGTCTCAGCATCTTGTGATGTGTTCCTGAAATTCTGGGCCCTGTGTGGGGTGAGTCACTGGCTCTAACTGGATCCCTTTTGCATATTGCCCCCTTCTTCCTGGTCCATAAACCAAAGTCCATCCCCTGAGAGCAGGCCACCAAGCCCCTGCGACAAGGCCTGGAGGGGACAGCTCTGCAGTGAGGCACAGCCAGTTTGCCCTTCCCTCCAAAGATTTTTTTTCTCTCCTTGTCCACAACACTGATTCTTCTCAGAACTCATTTGTGAAGGGAGAGAAATAACAACAGCATCCCACTGGGTCTTTCTCTCTTGCAGCTCTGTTCTTCACCTGACTTTTGTCGTACCTGGGCGATGAGACTGAATACAGCTGGGAATGCCACCAAGGCAAGGAATATCGCTGTTCCATCCAAAAGGGTGAATTTACTTTCTAGCAACTTAGGGTAGGTGGTGAGTTGGTGACATCAAGAAATGGGAGAGAGAGAGCTTCTGTCCTGTGGTTAAGAGACTGCCTGGATTCAAATCCTGGCACTGTGACTTCCTAGCTGAATGGCCTTGGGCAAGTTTTCCATGCCTCAATTTCCTCATCTATAAAATATAAACAAACACCCAGCTTATAAGACTATTGTGAAGATAAATTAGTTGAAATATACACAGGCCCTTGCCGGGAAGCTCAGCTGGTTAGAGTGTCATCCTAACACACCAAAGCTGTGGGTGGTTTGATCCTCGGTCAGGGCATGTGGAAGAATCAACCAATGAATGCATAAATGAGTGGAACAACAAATCGATGTTTCTCTTTCTCTTCCTTCCTCTCTCTCTCTCTAAAAATCGATCAATGAATTAAAAATTAAAAATAGAAACATATACAGATCTTTTTAAAATCTCTTAATTGTGAGTGTTAGTAATAGTGTTCTTGTTGATATTATAGGCTCTCAGGGAAGTTCTTTTTTGTAGATTTTTGCCACTTCAGACTGGTAATAATTCTTATGTGTGGCCTCCCCTTTCCTGCTTTTCAGTATTTCAAAGTAGCTAATCTAGCATTTTTTATTCCATTTCTGCCAACTTGGCACTTGGAAGAAAAGTTGCACTTGGCTGGACTGATTTTTTTGCTTTAGGATCTCTGGGCTCTTCTTCACTAAAGTGACCCTCTGTGAGGGCTGGAAGGAGAAACCCATTCAGGACTTGGATTCTTCTTTTCTCTCCACGCCTGAGGCCTTGCACATCTGTGGCTGACTCCAGGGAGAGCCCTGTTTGAATCATCCATCCACCATCCATTTATTTACTCATTTATTCCACTAGGTCTTAAAAATATTCAGATAAAAAAATATTCAGTTCCTGTGCTCAGGAGCTCAAAATCACAGGCAATTCTAGTCCTGGTGTACTGAGTGTGATGATGGAGGGAGGTACGGGGTGCATTGGATGTATAGTACAGGTTGGTACTTGACCTGGTGCTGGGTATGGGTTGATGGTGTTCTACACTAGATTCTGGAAGATTAGGAGGATTTGTCCAGGTGAAATGAGGGGAGAACATTCCTGGTTAAGAAAGCACCATGTGCTAAGACCTGGAGAAGGAAGGGCGCAGGCTCCAAGGTTGGTGTGGATTCACTGGGTAGGGGTGTGCCAGGAAAGTGTGGAGGAGACTCTCTAGCTTTTCTGCTGATGATCTGGATCTGTCATATTTACCCCACAGTTTCTTATTTCTTAATATTTCATCTCGAATGGTGCTCAAAAATGGAGTTAATTTTAATAAATTTCATTTGACCTATAGGAAACTGGGAGACTCGTATGTTGTTTGGTGTTACGAATGGTTTTCATGCTTCTGGTTAAACACAGCAGATTAAACACATGTGTTTATCCCAGCTGCATTATAAAAATATCACTGAAATGAGAAGGAGCAGGAAAGAAAGGGATAAACTCTCAAAGCCAAAGACAGGAGGCAAAGGCAGATGGGGAATGCCAGGAAATCTTTGGAATATGAGAATCAGATAAAAGAGTTGGAGATCCGAGTGGTGTCTTAGATTGAGTTCCCTGTGAAATGGATCCTCAGAGGAAGCTCTGATGCAGAAGTTCATTGGGCGGAGCCCTTGGGAGCTGTACCTGTAGAGAAATGGGAGGAGCGGAACTGGGCGGAGAAGAAGTGAAACTGCGAGGCAGTCCCAGCAGTCTCAACTGGCTCGCAGGAAGCTCTTTAGACTGGTTCGAATAGAGGCAAGGGGCTCAGGCCTTTGTATCCCTCCTCTGACTAATCATTGAGTGTGGCCTCCCCTGGAAGGAAGAGAACCCTGGGTAGGCAGGTCCTTCATCCGGGGCCAATTCCTGGGAAGGAACTCAGCTGCAAGCTTTCATCAGCCAATACTTCCAGCAGCTGGGAAATGGAAGCCTCACTCAAAAATGGAATATCCGAGCGGTGTACCCCAACACCCATTACAAAGAGATTCAAAGGAGAAGCAAGTGCATGTGCACCGTAGAACGCTGGAAAGGCCCAGGACAGATGATGGGGGAGTCTCTGAGGGCAAGCAGGAGACATGGGGCTGAAAACAGTGACATCGTCTGAAAGTGTACCCAAGAGGTCCCCACCTCTCCTCAACCGTGATGGAGGACTGAAGGTTTACTATGCAGGGAATTTTAACCAGACAGGTTCCAGAGCTAGAGACACTAAATATGGCAGCGGTGTCCTGGGAGGCACCTGAAAATGGAAGAGGCGAAGACAGTTTTCTGAAAACGGGCAATTCCACATTCTGAGTGGTGAGCTCACCAGCCCCTCCCCCCACTCACCTCACAGAACCCCAGTGATCACATAGGGAGAATAGGCAGGCACTAGACAAGGAATTCATCTCTAGGAAGATTGGCCAGCCCATGAGAAAAGACCTACCACAGTGAGATTCGGGGGTTCTCAAGTAAAAAAGAGCAAGCCAGTCACCTGGTCACCCTAATGAAGATTACCAAGCACTAAACCTCTTTTTCTGATTTTTATATTCCCAAAATTTCACATAGCTTTTAATCCATTTTTTAGCGCCTCACTCTCAAAAAATGGTCAGTCAGTGATGATGCTCACGTACTTGGGGCAAAACAACATAAAAGACAGTTATAAAGGCAGATCAATGGCAAAAAGAACTCAGAGGAAACAGGCAATGCAGGAAGCAGAAAAAGAAAACTAAAAAGGACAGTGCCAAAAATCCTTCAGTGTCTTCAAAGATGTAATAGATGATATTGCATTATTGAAATAAGAACTGGACACCATAAAATGGAGCAATCACAGAACAAATGAAATTACTTCTCATTCAGACAAATCCAATCAGTGGTAAAGTCGGCAGAATGAGACGGGCCTCTACTCCACAAAGTTATTTGGGGCTCAGCTGACGAAGACTCTGCTATCTGTGTCACGTGGCTTCCAGTGCCACCCCGAGCAAGAGAAAGGATCTCTCTAGAGGGTTTTATGGATCAGGTCTGTAAATGACGAGTTCCATTTCAGCTCATTTCCCATCCAACAAAGCTGACACAGTCTTGCTTTGTGCTCTGGAAGAGGACAGATCTGCTCTGGTGAATTCTCTGTAGCATGGTCATGACACGCGTTGGAAGATGAAGTCGGGATTCTCACATCAGGCCTGGAGGTTTACTAGCCCAGGCTGGAGCAGGCAGATGTGTAACTGAATATCAGCTGTTTAACTGAGTAAGAAAATTGAATTCAGAGGGTTTCACCATGCTTCGGTGAGTGTAGGAAGAAATTATAATAGTAAAAAATAAAGAGCTGATAAAAGGGAGAGAACTATTACTATAGAAAGAACAAACAGTAGAAGAAAGAAATGTAATCATATTACCTTTCATAGTAAGATGAAAACTAAACAATGATTTAACCAAAAATTTTAAGATATCTGTTTTGGAAGGATATCTGTTTGTAGGGGAAGGGCTAATGAAAAGCAATAGTACTAAATCTTCATCTTTCATGTAGAAAGTCAACAGACAATGTGTAAAAGTGTTGACGTGAGGAGTAGCATATAACCCTGGGGGTTAGAAATACAGGCATGACTACCTTACAAAGTAGAAGAAAATAACTCAAGGAAGACAAAGGATATAGGAAGGAGTAGGCAGGGGATTATTGCTATTTGTAAATGTTATAATATTATTTTACTTTTAAAACCTTGTATAGGTATCACTTGAAAAATAGTAATGACATAAATAGTCAATTATAAAATCACCAGTTATAAAAACAGTCACAAAGATGTAAGGTACGACATAAGGAATATAATCAATAGTATTGCAATAACTATGTATGGTGTCAGATGGATACTAGGCTATGGAGGTGATCACTTTGTAAGTTATATAAATGTCTATAATCACTGTGTTATATACCTGAAACTAATATAATATATTGTATGTCAACTGTAATTGAAAAGCAAAAAAATTAAATGTTCAGTAAGGTTCAGCAAATACATTGTTTTCAATCACAAAAAAAATAGTAATAAATCCCAAGATGGGACCAGCTTCAGGCACGACTGGATTCAGGAACTTACACAAAGTTATCAGGACGTGATTCCTCACCTTTGCGTTCTGTGCAGGGGCTTCATTTTCAATTGGGCCCTCTTCGTGCGGCACAGGACCTCCTGGCCCATGGTTTCTTTTCCATTCTTCCTTCCTTCTTAATTAATAAATTAAAAAATTTTTTCAATTGTGATTAAAAAACAGATGAAATTTGCCATCTTAACCATTGTTTTTCTTTAAATATCTTATTTATTTATTTTTAGAGAGAGGGGAAGGGAAGGAGAAAGAGGAGAGAAACATCAACGTTTGGTCACCTCTTCCACATCCCATACTGGGGAACCTGGCCCTCAACCCAAGCATGTGCCCCTACTGGGAAGTGAACCACTGATCCTTTGGTTCGCAGGTCAGTGCTCAATCCACTGAGCCACACCAGCCAGTGCAGCTGTCTTAACCATTTTTAAGTACACAATTTAGTAGTGTTAAGTACATTCACATTGTTGAACAACAGATCTCCAGAACTGTTTCATCTTGCAAAATAGAAAATCTATACCCATTAAACAGCTCTTCATTTGTCATCCCCCCAGCTCCTGGCAGCCATTATTCTAGTTTCTCCTGTTTTCTTGTACCTATTAGTGCCAGCAGAAAGAAACCTCACTTTCCTGATAATTTTGTCAAAGTCCCAGGATTGTGTTCAACTGGACTGACCAGGGGTTGGCCAGCATCTCGAAAGCAAATAGCCTGAGTCAGGGATGAGTGGTGGTCCAAGTAGGGCTCACAAACAAAACCAAGTGAGTCTACCCCCACGAAGCAATGGGAGGGCCTGGCTGAAAGGCATCAGGTCCCTGTCCTACTCAGACCCCGCCTGACTTAGGTTTACACGTACGTACATGACCTTCCAAGCAAGCAAGGTTTCTCAGCTCTCCATGGGACTCTCTTTTAAACTTCTTCAGTATAAACTGTTTTTGTTAAGAAAGATTTATTGCTTGCATAAGTAGAAAATTGTGATTATTAATAAAGTTGACATTCTTTTAAAAGATTTATTAGTTATGGCCCTGGCCAGGTTGCTCAATTGGTTAGAGTGTTGTCCTGCTACACCAAAGTTGTGGGTTTGATCCCCAGTCAGGGAACATACAAAAATCAGTTGATGAATGCATGAATAAGTGGAACAACAAACTGATGTCTCTGTCTCTCTCTCAAATCAATTTAAGAAAATTTTTAAAAAGAAAGGTTCATCAGTTATTTGCGTTTTTTTATGAATTGTCTGTTCATGCTCTGTGCCCATCCCATATTATTAATATGCTTCCTAATTCTAACAAATAAGCAAAAACATGTTTTAAAAAATATTTCATAGAACCTTGCACAGGACTTTAGAAATTATCTAGTAGCGTGATCTCATTTCACAAACAAGAAAACGAAAGCGGTGAGAAGTGAAGTGTGGAGCCAGCTCTGGACCCCTGAGGCTGACGGACGAAGGAACAGAGAATCCAGTCTGATCCTCCACCTGTCAGGTCGTGCTGCCTCCTCAGTGACTCCTAGATTTGGTCTCCCCCAAAACTGCGTTTCCTGCCCAAATACCATATTCAGGGATTACCGAGAGCCACCTTTATTTTCCCACAATTTGTAGCATTTAAAAAAGACCGTGGGCAAATAACTAAAAAATTTTAAGCTAACTTGAGGCCCCTTGTGATTTCATGGCTGTAATCGTGGCATGCCCCCATCAGCAGCTTGCAAATCTCCATTTCAACTAGCACAGTATTGCACTGTAATTTGCTATTTAAATGATATAAGTTAAAGTAAAAAAAAAATTTTAAATTAGCGCTGTCAAGGAATGAAAATGAAACGCAGTGACCAAATTGCTGATTTTTTTGCAGGAGGAGAGAGTGAAAGGGCGGAGCCACCATTGGGATGTTGGCCCCAGCGCCTTTCTGCTTTGCAATCCTGGAATCCCACGAAGCTTCTGACCACAAAAGAGACTGAAAATGCCCTGATTGGAATGAAGCAGGCTTGCCCCTCCCACCGTTCTCACTTCGCATTAGTGATCCAGTCATCCTGCGGTCACAGCAGACGTAGTTTGTGGAAGAGTAACTGGAGGGTTGAGAGTTTCAAAATGTAAACTGAACTCCAAGGAACATGAGGCACTGGGTGGGATTTTTTTTTCCTCATAAAATCTCTTTGTCCAGAGTAAACTTTGTGTTTTGTTGACTCTAAGTTTCAATATTAATCAAGCATCTACTGTTGTTTGGAAGGTTAACTGCTGAACTCTGTATTTTTATCTGTTAACTTGTGCTTCCTTTTCCCCTGACAATGTGCACCACTCAAGGGACAGATAATAGGTCAAGCATTCTCCGCAGTCAGGCTCCCGGCAGGTGGAGAGTAGGAGAATTATTTTAAGTGTAGATAATAGAGACATTTAAATTTATTGAGATTTGAGGCAAGGGCTTCAGATGGACAAATCTTGAACAGTAAAGGCTGCAAGGCTAACAATAATAGGTAGAGTACTTTGTATGTACCAGACATTGTAGGAGACCTTTACAAGTACTATCTCATTTAATTTTTATAACAATCCGTGAGGTAGGTACGATCATCTTCACAGAGGAAGAGACTAAGCTTCAAAGTTACAAGCCCAAAGTCACACAGCTAGACTTCTTGGGGCCAGATCAAGCTGTCTGACTCCAGGACCCTGGGCTTTTTAATAAAATTTCATGAATGCTCTGGAGGCTGTAGCCCCTGCTCCTGAACTAGAGCTCGACGAGTGGTAGGCACCCAAAAAATATTAGCTGATTGAGTGAATACTCCACACTGCCTCAGCCTGGGTCAGAGTCTGCATGCTCCGCAAGCTGGGGAAGACCTGAAAACTGCATGTAGATGCTTTTCAAATTCCTCAGAGCTTTCTGTTTAAACTGAGAACTTATTGGATAGTTGTCACATTGATGTGCTGTCTTTGTTTTAGCAAGATGTAATACCGAACTCAAAAATGATTGCTATAGCACAGAGATACTTTGAATAGTTAAAAAAAAAAAAAACCCAATTACTGAATGTCTAATGTCAGGGGGTTGGTTAAATGAATCATAGAAATGCAATGATGGATAATCAAGTTGTAGAATACTGCATGGCATAAAAACATATTCTAGATATATTGCCAGGGGGAAAAAGCAGGCTATAATAATCTGTAGAATATTATCTTAATAACTCGCATATATTTATGCATGGTAAAGTGTTGGAAAGAAAATACATTTAAGTGTTGATAGTAGTTATTTTTGTGTGACAAGAGGAAAGGTAGTTTTAATTTTCTTTTTTTGTGGTTTTAATTTTTTTCAAATTTTCTACAGTAACTCTAAATTTAATAATGAGAAAAAAGCAATAATGTGATTTTTTTTAGAAAACAGTTATAATCAAATTTTGAATCTTGTTTTAAAATTAAGATAGTAAATTACAGCTTAAGGAAAGACAGCACAGTGTAGTTGCTAAGAACATGGAGAGCAGAGCCAGACCGCCCGTGCTCAGCGCCCGGCTCCCCTTCACGAGCCAGGGCCCTTGGTTAGATTACTGATCTGTGATGCAGTTTCCTTTCTGTAAAATGGAAATAACATTGCTTCCTACCTCAAAGAGTTGTTATAAGGATTAAATGAGCTACCATATCTAAAGCATTTACAGCAGTGCCTAGGATATAGTAAGTGTCGTATGACTTTGTTATTATTGTTGCCATCATTATTTTTATTATCATTAAAAATGCTCTCATCCTATCCTTATAAATGTGTAAGCAGAGGTGAACTTAGGTCAGGCATTTTCATATTCACACATCTGGGGCTCTTCCAGTCCAAACCGGATACCTGGACATGCCATCAGGATGCCCCAAGAGAGTCCCAGCTGGGCCTCCCCAGGTTCCGTATTACCATCACTGAAGCAAGCAGATTTAAAAAACCTCAGGTTTATTTGGTCTTCATTTACTAACCAAGCTAGCCAAAATATAAAGTTAAAACCAGGGGATAAATTTAAATATAGGGCAGAGAGAATTCTTCCTATCTCAACCCTCAAATCCCCTTCTACCATGACCCTTGACCTCACTATGTGCCCCAAACATAAGCCACCTTGTGAACTTTCAAATTCTTTTTCTCTCACTCCTCATCCTTCACCCCACTCACACCCATCCCCTCAACCAAGCACCCTGCTCCTACCCCCAAGCCTGGCTGATCTCCACACAGAAGAGGTTGGATCCTCCACCAGCCCAGCCCATACCAGGCCTGACCTCTGGGGTCCTGGGAAAGGGAGCCCGAACCCAACCCTCTCAGGAGAGTGGGAAGTGGCAGTGAGATGTCCTCACTGGCCCTGCTCCCAGGCTGGCCTTAACTGCCCTTATCCTGGTGCGGAGGCTGGGATTTCCTGCCCGGAAGCACAGGCTTGCACACAATGGGGGCTATCAGTCACCAGGGCTTAGCACCCCAGTGGGAGCCTTCTCCTCAGCTGTCAGTTCTTCGGGCCTTTTCTGTGTGAATCTTTACTTCCTGGACTCTTGTTTTGGTCTTTAACGAGACAAGACAGAAACATTTAACCCCTCTGTCAAGGTGGGTCAGTCACCTTTCACTCCCCATCCTTTCCAACATTGGGTCTAAGTCACCTTAACCTGATAATGAACATAGCTCAGGTAAGGACAGCACTTCCACTCTTTCTAGGTCTCTTTTTTAATTATAGGTAAAATTGATATATTAACTTCATTGGCTCCCATGATGATAATAGTTCCATCAACTGAGCAAATGAATATATTATACCTGTATTGAAGTTTAAATTCTTAATCTAAGAGCTTATATGGCTTATTTAACAGCCCTCAATAGGCAATCTTTTTATACGAAACAGTAGGAGTATTTTTTTTAAACCTAATAGTTTACTTACAAGAAAACATTTAAAAGAAGGCATAATTTATCATGTTGCAAGTCTTAATAATGCAAACAGTAGGATTACTTTTAAAACTTAAAATAAGAGCTCTCATTTACTGAATACTTACTAAATGTATCAAGTGGTTTACTCATATTAGCTCATTCAGTGCTAAGGGCCACCTATTTTCTGAAGAGAAAACGGATCCTCAGAGAAGCTGAGTGACTCTCTGAGACAAGTGTGGATGTAAATGTTAGGGCTGGGATTTGAACTCAGCCTGTGTGACCACAAAGTTAGTGCATTTGAAGCTACATTATCCTGCTGCCTCCCAAAGTAGCAGATGCCCGGATATTACTAACAATCCCAAATATTACTGCAGTCCTTGAACACAGCTATGGATGTGAGAGCTTGTCTCCCTTCCATCCGTAGTAACCCGCCTGCAGCTGCTCAGACCTCCTCACTGGCCCACACGACTTCAATGGCTCTAAGCTCAGAAAGGATGATGGTGTTTGTTTCCACACACTCCCTTATAATTCAAAAGAAAAACTAAACTAAACCACAAAGAAAGTGTCAACGAGTTAAGCAAAGGCATGGTTTTTCTGAGTGTATATCTGAGTATGTGACAGTATGTACACACATACACATGTATATGATATAATATCAGATCGATAGAAACAATTTCCAAACAGTTCTTGGGATAGTCTGACCCTTATGGACTGTAAGCACATGCTTGTCCGTCTACTGGGTAACTGGGCGTTGCCAACTCCTCCTTCCCAGTCTGGATGTGGGGACAGAGAAAGCAAAGAAAGGAGGGGAAAGGAGGGTGGAAAAGAGGAGGGAGGAAAGTTCGTTTACTCGGAAACCAAGGTGTGGGATGAAAACTACCAAAGGGCGACCTGCTGTCCCCTCCCTCCAGCCGGTGATTCCTGAGCAGGCATCAGTCTATCCTGTCCTGCAGGAGGGTGAGCTGCTTCAGGAGCGAGTCCCTACAGGGGAAGAGGGGCAGCTGGGTCTAAAGGACCCTGCCTCCCACCCCTACCCACCCCCCACCACCACAGAGGGAGGCCTGCTCTGAGTCCGCAGCGGACAGCCAGACCTGCTCCTCCCTGTTTACACGTGGATGCCACTGGGACCCATTTTACAATGACTCAGATTAGCTTTCACTGCCCTGTGGAGCCTGCTCTGGGTTAACACCCCAACAGTCAATTTAAGTCATTTAATTAATTTTTGTGACATGTAGACAGCCTGCCTGAGGGGCGGAACCCTGAGATCATGATGACACATGCGCCTGTGGCTTCTCGGATGGATCTCTGTTGTTGCTGTTGTTTCCATAGGACCTCAGATCACGTGCAGGGCCACTGGCTGCACTTGGAGGAGGGCCTCCCTGAATGTGGCCCATGTGGGAACCATATGGGGAGGACAGTGGGCACTGTCAGGGGAGAATGGTGGCTATGTAGTCAGAGCAGCCACCTGGGCGAAGTGACCTCATTCAGAGCAGATGCCTCTATGACATGCACAAGAAAAAAACAGCTGGGTCTCTTTGGGGTGCTGTGAAAGCCATGTGCTTTGGGGGAGCTCAGAGTTTTCCAGAGGAACCCAAATTTATAGACCAAGAGCACTGAGGTTTTCTGGAGAGTTCTAAGTTTTACTCAGGGAGTCTTCTTCCAATGCCTCAGATAATCTGCTCAGAGTTTTATAAAGTTCATGGCCTAGAAGCCCTGGGGTGGCCGCTATTGGAACAGCAGTGCTCTCGGAGGGAGGTCTTATGACCTGGACAAGGAAAAAGTCCAGTGCTGGACTCCAGTTCTGCTTCATCCATGTAAATGGCTTCAATCCAACCATGACGAGGAAATTCGGCTTTCTCTGCAGAGACTGCTCCCTCAGCAGAACGCAGAAAAGTTGGATGCTCAGCCAGGTCGACTCCCTCAGCGCCAAGGCCCACAGGTGGCCGGAGAGTGAGATTGAGGAATGGGTGTCCCCAGAGTCACTGAGGGCACCAGTGCCCCTGCTTTCCCTTTGCGCCCACCACTCCTGCCCCCTTTTGAAGACAGCCCAACACCTCCTTCCCCTCCCTGGGGTGAGGGCGAGGAGCACCTCCCTTGGGTCCGAGGGCTTTGCTTAGCCCACCAGCTCGAAGTTCAGCAAAAGCATTACTCAACACTAAGCCAAATTATGGCTGAGAGGGAAGAACCCTCTGCCTCCTCCCAGGCGTTCTGGCTGCAAACACCCACTTGCACTAGACAGCCGTGAAGGCTGCTGTCCCTGGCAATTAGTTCTTGAGCGCTTTGGTTCCTTTTCCCTGTTCTTAATTCAGTAAAGTTCCAGATGTGATGAAAAATAAAACAGGAGAAAATGGCTTGGAAGACAAAAGAGACTTGTTCCTCCTTCTCCAGATGAAGTATGATTTTGAGGACAGAGTCTGGTCTCTAAGGATTCTTGGGTTTAAGTAATATGTGCTTTGGGAAGTCATAATCATTTCCAGGGGCTTTTTCTCTGTGTTGAGGAAAGTGCTGTGGCTTCATCTGAAAAATAGAGAGGTAAAGCGATTTCACAGCTTTAAATAGAAAATGAAGACTGGACTTGAAGTTCTTTGATGTTTATAACGCCGTCCTACCATGTTTCTCAAGGAGGAAGCCTGGGACCCAATGGGGACTCCAGTTATGAAACGTGCAACCAGACAATCAATATTAGTTTGGTGGCAACATATAACAAAAGCTTTAAGAATACCTTTGACCCAGCAGCTCCATTTCTAGGAAGTTCTTCTGGGAAATCAATTAAATCTGTGCAAAAATAGTTAATGATGTTCATCAGTGTTGCTTCTTATATCAAAACATGAGAACTAGCCTAATTGAAAAGTAGGAACTACATAATTGCGATGCATTTATTATACTCCATTGGAAATGATGCAGAAGAGTATTGTCGAAGAAACAATGCAGTGTTCAATGAGCAAGGCAGGCTTCGAGCAGCATCTGTAACATAGCCCCAGTTTCAGTGTAAAACATCTACATATCTCAGAAAGGTATTAGACATATTATTTCTGGGCCACTTAATATTTTTCCTTTATGTTTTGTAAATTTGCTGCATTTAATATGCACTATTTTTTTTGTAAAAAATACACACAAAGTAAGTGTTACAAAAAGAATATTTGAGAAGGTAATTAAGATTCTTCAAAGTACTGGAAGAGAAAGAGTGTGGCTACTTATTCATCTTACTCAGTATCCTCAGCAAGTCACTTAATTCATCTCTGAGGCCTGAAAATTCTTCACCTGTCCATCACCCAGCTTTGGGGAGAGGCACCTTAGCTAAATTTATTTCTAAGTATTTCATTCTTTTTGATGCCATCATAAATGGAATTGTTTTCTTAATTTCCCCTTATGATGGCTGTCATTACTGTATCAAAATTCAACTGATTTTTATATATTTATTATGTATCTTGCAACTTTACCAAATTCACTTATTAGTTCTAAAAGGTTTTTTTTTGTGTGTGTGGAGTTTAGAGTTTTCTATTTATAAAATTATGTTATCTGCCAACAGAGACAATTGTACTTCTTTTCCTATTTGGATGCTTTTTTTCTTCTTTTTCTCGTCTAATTGTTCTAGCTTTTGTAATGTCTCCTTTTTCATTTATAATTTTATTCATTTGAGTCTTCCCTCTTTTCTTTTAGTCTAGTTAAAGGTTTGTCTATTTTGTTTATCTTTTCAAAAACAAACTCTTAGTTTCATTGATCTTTTCCATTGTGTTTCTAGTCTCTATTTATTTCTGTTCTGATCTGTATTATTTACTTCCATACGCTAACTTTAGGTTTAGTTTGTTCTGTTTCTAGTTCCTTTAGATGCAAATTTAAGTGGTTTTCTTTTTTCTTTAATGTAGGCATGTATTACTGTAATCCTCTCTCTCGGGACTGTGCTGTGCCCACAGGTTTTGGTATGCTGTGTTTCCACTGTCATTTGTCTCCATATGTATTTTCTAAAATTTTCCTTTTGATCTTCTTTGGCCCATTGGTTGTTCAGACATATGTTTAATTTCCACATTGTTATGAATTTTCCATTTTTTTCCTTGTTCTTTATTTATGGTTTTATACAATTATGGTTAGAAAAGTTACTTGGTATGATTTCAATTTTCTTAAATTTGCTATGATTTGTTTTGTGACTTAATGTATAATATATCTTGGAGAATGTGCTTGAAAATAATGTATTGGATGGAATGTTCTGTTATATCTATTGAGTCAATTTGTTCTAAGTTATGGTTCAAGTCTAACATTTCTTTGTTGATTTTCTATCTGGATGACCTATCCATTGAAAATGGGAATGGAAGTCCCCTATTATGATCGTGTTGCTATCTATTTCTCCTTTCAGTTCTGCTAATATTTGCTTTATATACTTAGGTTCTCCAATGCTGGGTACATATATATTCACGAAGGCTATATCTTCTTAATTAATTGACCCCTTACCATTATATAGTGACCTTCTTTGTCTTTTTTGAGAGTTTCTGACTTAAAGTCTATTTTCTCTGATGTGAGGATAGCCACTCCTGCTCTCTTTTGATTACCGTTTTCAAGGACTACCTTTCGCCATCTTCTCATTTTTCAGTCCATGTGTGTCCTTTAAACTAAAGTGATTTTCTTGTAGGCAGCATATTGCTGGATCTTGTTTTTTAATCCATATAGTCACTCTATGCCTTTTAACTAGAGAATTTAATCCATTTACATTTAAAGTAATTATTGATAGATAAGGATTTGCTACTGCCATTTAATAATTGTTTTCTGCCCTGGCTGGTATAGCTCAGTGGATTCAGTGCCAGCCTGCGAACTAGAGGGTCACTGGTTCAATTCCCAGTCGGGGCACATGCCTGGGTTGCAGGCCAGGTCCCCAATGGGGGCCGCATGAGAGGCAACCACACATTGATGTTTCTCTCCCTCTCTTTCTCCCTCCCTTCCCCTCTCTCTAAAAATAAATAAACAAAATTTAAAAAAAAAATAATTGTTTTCTGGCTATTTCGTAGTTTCTTTCTTCTTGATGTTTTTCTTTGCGATTTAATGATTTTTTTATAGTGGTATACTTTGACATAGTTCTCCTTCTTCTAAGCCTAGGCATTTCTTTAGGAGAAGTTTTTCAATTAGTAATTTACTCTCTTTACTTGTTACTCAGCTATTCATATTTTATATTTCTTTTGGAGTCAGTTTCTATAGTTTGTGTCTTTCTGGAAATTTATTCATTTTATCTAAGTTATCTAATTTGTTGATATATAGTTGTTCATAGTATTTCATTATAAGCCTTTTTGTTTCTCTAAGATCAGTGGTGATGTACCCTCTATTATTCCTGATGTAGCAGCAATTGCATTTTAATGCAAAGAGAGTGTGTAACTATGGGGACTTGAGACATTCTTGTTCAAGAAAACAAGTGTCTTTGGAAATGAGTAAGATATCAAAGTGGGTAATTTAAACTGTGGAACCAGTAAGATCATCTACTTTAAAAAAGATTTGTTCCAGCAGCACTGGCCTCAGTTCCTAAGAACTGTCTTGACCTGGAAAGTCAGAGAGAATCCCTGTGCGTGGGGACTGTCACCATTGCAATCACACGGCATCACCAGCAAGGGCACGTCTCAGCTCGTAGAACAGCTGGGAGTTGTCTGATAACATATGGAAACATTTTATGGTACAAAATAATTTGAAAAGGAGGTTAAGGTTGTCATGAAATTAACTACCCTTAATCATTTTCATGATAAAATCATAAGGGCAGAATTCACTAACTCCTTTATTGCTTTCTTGAATTGTTTCCAGAAATATAGTTTAGAAGAGGGAAGGAAAAATTATAAGACTTTCCAACTCACACACACCATATAGCACAAGCAAATCTATTAATTATTAAATAATTAGCTGGGGGATTAATAAACCATTATTTGGGAATAAACTAGACTATTTATGAGAATGGTAACATCAATCTAGGGATATTACTGATTAAGAGATATTCCCGTGCATTCGAACTATAACCAGTTAAAGTTGAATGTATTTTCTATTTTTGTTATAATTTCACAAGTTAAAATTTTCTGTTTCTTTTAGATATTGTAAAGTAAGGTTCTAAATCAGACATGCCACTTTGAGCTCTACCGTAATACTAAAAACCGAATGTTAATCTCCTGGGGGCAGGAATTTCGGTTGTCTGATTCCATAGTTGTGTCCCAAGCATAGTGCTTTGGACCATGAAGGCACCCAGTGAATAGTTGCTGAGTAAGTAAATGATTAATAGTGGCTGCCTGTCACTACAGTTCCAGTGTAAATAATTATAATGGAAAACTCCTTTTTGTTAAAGAAGTATCATAGTTCAAAGGCAAAATAACCTCTCCTGGCAACTTCCAAAATACAACCGTAAAACTCCTCTATAGGATCAGTCCCCTGAGTGATGAAGCACCCTAATTTGAGGCTTCACACACTCAGCCTGTTGGAAATGTCAGGGTCTTAAAACCATCATGTTTGAAAACACTGTTGATGTAGGGATTTTCTTTGATTTAAATGTTGTTTCTCTTGGAAAGGGCTTGTATTTTTCTAACCAAGTTAGGTCATTGAACTGGGCATACCGGGAAAAGGAAAACTGAAGAAGACATTTTAGAAACAGAAACTGTGGTCACTTTTTCTGTATGTGTCTGGACTGAGTTTCTGATGTCTTACATTTAAGTTCACAAATAAATGCTTTTATATTGTAATATAATTTTATATCAATAATTTTATTGAGACATTTCATTATACCTTCCTCACAGGATTATTATAAGGAATAAGTGCACTAATGAAAGCAAAGTCCTTATACAAGTTTGATGAAGGAAGTTGATTATTCTTATTTTGACCCAAGCCTGTCCTTATTTAACATTTTGATATTTTTTCATGATGGATTTTCTAAAGGAAATTTTGATTCTTTGAAAAATTGCATTAAAATATTACTTATCTTGACTACTCTATATACTTTTCTTATTATTTTTAGAGAGAGGGCAGGCAGGGAGGAAATGAGGGAGAGAAATATTGACGTGGGAGAGAAACATCACTCGGCTGCTTCTCACACATCCCCAGCCGTGGGCCTGACCTGCAACCCTGGCATGTGCCCTGACCAGGAACTGAACCAGCGACCTTTCGGTGTACGGGACAAAGCTCAACCTACTGAGCCACACCAGTCAAAGCAACCACTAAGTATTTTGACTCTCCCCAAATGTTGTGCTTTATGCAACTGATTCACATGCCTCATCCTAATCCTGCCCCTGGTGATATGATCCAGGCATGATCAAATCAGGCTTTACAATGTGTACCATGACAGAACGAACCCCTTATAGAGAAAACTGTTCCAGTCTTGACCTTGTGGAGAAGCAGTTCAAGTTAGAGTTATTTTGTGTCAGTGGCTACAGTTCTCCTCAGTCACTCTTGATGAGACTGGGTTGGTCACCTGACCCAAAAACATACACTCCATGGACAACTTGAAATGATGAGAGAGCCCAATCAGATTCTCTTTTGTTGGAAAGGATCTAATGATCTTAAAATATTTCCATATTTTCCATATTTCTCTATTCAATGAAAGTATTTAGAAGTGAAATGAAATGATTTCTGAGATCTGTTATAAAGCGTTCTAATAGAGAAGAGAAATAAAAGTAGCAAAATGTTCATAACTAAAAGCTGGATGACAGGTTTTGGGGGTTTCATGATCTGTTTTCTCTGTTGACTATTAAATTGCACCTAAAGTTTAGTTTTATAAAACTAAACCAATAAACATCAAAGGGAAAGCAAAATATCTATATCAAGAGTTGCCATCAGGCAGGATCCTGGCTGGCCATGAAAAGCCACAGGCATTCCACGGCTCCCAGGTATCTGACAATGTTGGTGAGCAGAGGAGGTGGGTCAGCTTAGGGAGGAGAGGGGAGCAGAGGAGAGAGAAGCAGACCTCATAGAGTCCTATTCCTGGTCCCTTGTCCCATGCGGCCCGGCCGTGCTGTAGTTTCTGCCCTTGAATTGCTCTGCCCTTCCTGATCCTTTTTTGCCTTATGTTTATTTTTAAAAATTTATTCCTCTTTTCTTGAGCTAGTTTCAGTCTAGCCTCTGTCCTCCACACCAAATAGGCATCCTCAAAACAAATAATTATTTGTATCTGTTACAGTCAGAATCTGCCTGAGTGGCCCTAGCAATCTTGGGGTCAAAAGGTGTTCAGCATTTCATGGAGGACAATTAAGAGAGACTCTTGTTAGGAAGCAGAATGTCAAGTGATCAAAACCAATTTGATCTGCCCTCCAGGTATAAATACATCAGGATGGAATTAAAAGCAGTTTTCCTAAAAGGTCTTCACAGGAAACAGGTCAGATTAACAGTGCGCCATGGCAGTTTCCTGTGGGCCACGTTGATCTTAAAAGCAAACATGGTCACCGAACAGTCAAGTTGGCCTGCAAGTTCTGTGTGCTAGGCTAATCTCCTTGGCTTAGGGGTCTTACATTTTGAGTGCTAAAAATGCAAAGTCATCTCCCATTTGGATAAAGGTAAAAGGCTTGGTGGACTACTTTCAATTTTCCATGAAGAGTAAAGTGTTTCTAGCTAGGATGAAAGAAGTAACTTAGGAAAAGGACCCCAAAGCGGAATGTCAAGGAACTAGTGATTGGAAAAAGGTAGAGCAGAGGGAAAATAGGCCGAATTTGGTGCCTGTGGTAGGACCATCCTCTGAAGAACAAGTTAGGATTATCTGAATGCATCAAGGACACCAAAGGGAGGGGGCCAAATCTGCAGCCTCGGTGGGAGAGATCTTGTTAGAGCTAGAAAATGCAAACTTAATTCAGAAAAATCTGAATCAGGAAAGAAAGTATACTTGCTCTTCAGAGCTGACAGGAGGGGAAATGGCCTACTTTGCTCTTTTCAGGAAAAAGGGTCAGCATCATGTACTTCCTGGGTCAAGGAAGGAGGGTCATACACTTATAAACCAAGGAAGAGACAAACAAGTATCTAGAATTTTAAAGAAGAAAGTAATAATCAACTGTTTTCCCATCATGCAAAAAGAATCACCATAAACAATTTAGTTTATTTTCTTAGGTATTTTCTATGCATTTATGAAGTTGAGATAATAATATATGCTGATTTTTAAGTGCCATTTAACTCAAGAATACTCACAAATCATATACTTTAGAAAGAGTCATTTAGTGATACATAATGTCTGTCCCTGGATGATTTATTGTCTTTCCTCATTTAAAAAAATTCCAATGAGTTAGGTCATTTAACACAAGGCTTAAAGTTGCATAAAAATCATTTCTCAAGTTCTTTAGCAATGAAAAAGTTCATTATGCCATTCTATGCAATACTGCTTTTGTAGAGAGGGAGAGAAAAGATCTTTTGTTTAGTAGTTTTCTTGGCTCAGGGTCTTCGCTATGTAATAAGCTTAGCCATTGTTAGAAAAATCTGGACAACAACAGCACCAGTTATCATCATAAATGATCAACAAATAAGGCAAGAGGCTCCACATGAACTGTAGGTTAAAGGATATGGCTCTAGAAATATGTTTCTTGGTACTGAGAGAGGAGTGGAAGCAGTAGAGGAATTGTTAACATTTTAGGGCTGTGTCACTAAGATTGTTTTTTTCGAGTGTAAGTGACAGAGAATTCCGGCTCATTTGTATTAAATAATAAAAACATCTGGTATCACACAGCAGGCCCAGATTTGGTTAATTTAGCTAATCAATAATGTCAGCAAGGACCCAAATTCTTTTCATCTTCTGGCTTTGCCATCCTAGTTATTTTGGCATGGCCCTCAGGTTAGCTCCAGACCTGGCAGTGACCAGGGACGATGAGCCTGTCTTCTACAAATTTTCTCTGTTTAGGAGTGGGAAACTAATCCCAGCAGCCTCTATCTATAGACTTCCTTCATATGTTATTGGCTAGGATTACGTCACATGTCCATATTTAAACCAATTATAAACTGGAGATAGCCCAATCACTGTCCATACCCGGTGTCTAATGATGAGACTAGCTTTCTTTGAAGCTCATGGTTAGGTAAGGAGAAGAATATGAGCAAAATTGGGTGGTGCTGGAAGGAGAGAAAGGAAGAAAAATGTTGGGTAGCAACCGACATTGTCTCTCACAAGGGCTAAGAGGTCTCTAAACTACAAAATATCCCAGACAATACACACAATGTACTTATTTCCAAAACATGGTTTCAAACTGTGGAAGGTAAGCCCTGTTCCTTTGTGCACGTGTGTGTGTGTGTGTGTGTGTGTTGTTGTTGTTGTTGTTGTTGATAATTCTGGTTCTTTTATCAGTTGGTTAATGTATGTGTTCAAATAATGTTCAAGAAAAGACCATGAGCTGAGCTATTTTCTGAGTTCTTAACTATCTGAGCTTGTCTTTCTATTGCCTTCATTAATCAATGGCAACATACTTAAATAAAATATTCACAGATCACAATATTTTCCCATCAAAAATTTGTTGATATTGTTGCATTGTTTTCTATTAGTTAGCACTGCATAGAAGTCAGAGCTTAGTCTAGTTTCTGCTTCTTTGTAAGTAAATTGTTATTATTTCTAACCTGAGAGCCTGAAGGATTCTTTTCTTTATATTTTCCATTTTAAAATGTGCCCAGAATGCATCTAGATATGGGTCAGTTTTCTTTAATTTTATCTAGAACATAATGAGCCTCGTCAGTCTGCATACTCAAATGTTTGCTATCACAAGAAATAAATTGTCAGTTACGTCTATGATTTGTCTGTTTCTCTTGTTCTTGTTCCTCTCACGCTCACTAGGTCGAATCTTGTTTTCACTTTTCTGTCCACCATCTTCTCATCCACCATTTTCATTTTGTCATTCTTTTCCTCTACGTTATAGAAGACTATCTCAATTGCAACCTCCAGGATGCTCACTTATCTTTCCACAGGGTAGTTCTGCTTTTTTTTTTCATTCCAATGTGCACTTTCATGCTAGATTATTTAATATGAAACGCTATACTTTTGGTATTGTTAATATTTTTATTTACCTCACTTAGGTCTCACTGCTGTTAATCTCGCTCTGCTGTCTTTGCATTCTATGGTTTTCTCTCTTTCTGACTATCTACGCCTCTTTCTTGGACGCCTTGTCTTCTTGCATCTTTCTGCGGGTATTACACAGTTTACTAAAAGTGTTTTCTGGTTCACCTGCAGAAGGCCATTTTTCAGAAAAATGTTCTTCATCTGGTCTTTTTCTATTTAATTGGTTTTTTTGTGTGTGTGTTTCCAATGACAGGTTTTCTTTTTCTGACTACCGATTTTTGAATGAAAAGAGCAACAGCCAGTTTCAGATTCACCCATAGACAGGCTGTGTAGATTTTATTTCATTCTATTTATTGGGCATTGGGGTAATGATGAAATTTTCTCAAAGGTACAGGTTGATGAGACTTGGTATCTGCCCAATTTTGGTAATTTAGTTTGCATTTCTCTAGTGTGGTTCTCTTGTGTCAAGTTCCTACTTCCACGTCTGTTTCTCACTGTGTATTGTTACCAGGACACTTTGTTGTGTCCCCAGCTACAGCATTTTCTTTCTGGTGATTATTCTTTCAAGAATGCCGTGCATTCACCACCCCCAGTTTCACATACTTCCTAGAATTAGTCTCTAAATGAATGTTGAAAGGTGGAAATGGCCAAAAAAAAAAAAAATCAACTCAAAATGTAGCACCCATATGGTAAAAAAATAGCTACTGGGTTTTTTGTGGCATAGACCCCAGGTCTCCAAGTAAGAAACAGAGCAGCCGGGGGAAGAAGACCGCTTTCTGCCTTGTTCAAAATGGTCAGGGATTCCCATTTCTTGAGGAAGTAAACAGAATAATAGCTAGTTATTTTTTACTGTTTATTTAAAGATTTTAAACATAATTTTTCTGGGTTTTGGCAGGTAGTTTTCTGTTGGTCTTAGTTTTTGGTGGTAAATGGGGTTTTTATTTTCCTGTGGCTTTGTGTGTATTTTAGAAGAAATTTAGGCAAGTTTTTACCAGGGCAGTTAGTCCGGTGCTATTTAAAATCAGACGTAAAAAGCAATAGTTTTAGTTGACACAAGCTAGATATGATCCAATAAACTACTTGGATGCTAGAAAAAAGTAATTTAAAAAAGCGATTTTAATATTCAGATGAAGGTAGGAGTATTCTCATTGCACTCTACCTTGTTTAAGTTACGTATGGAAGCATTAGGTTCACTTATGGACCCTATTATTAATAACATTTCAAAGGTTTTTGATGAATAGAGCAAGTTCAAAGACGAGTAAATAGGATACTAGAAGTCTGTGTATCATGTTGAGGGAGTGGAGGTAGTTAACTTGGAAAAAGAGATGCTGTGGATAGGTCATGGAGGAGGACCTGATAACAGTGGTAAAGCATTCAAATGGTGGTCGTGTGGAAAAAGAATTATATTTATGCTGCTTTGCTCCAAAGATCAGAACAAGGATTTCTTGGAAGAAGTTACAAAGAAGTGGATCTGGCTCAACATAACGTTGGTTGGTGGTGGAGTGGACACCTCATAAAGAAAGCAGTGAACTGCTTGGCTCTTTCTAGAAGATCCTGGTCAAGAAGATCCTGGCTGACCACCTATCAAGGAAGTTGTGAGATAAATTCTGATATTGGGTGGGAAGTTGAGTAATGCTGTGATCCATATTTTAATGATATTGGTTTTGGAGTTTTTCCCTTGAGGTGTCTGGCCTTTAGGTTGGATGAGCAACTTGGCTTATCCTACAAGGAAAGTACTTAACTGTGAGAACTCCAAGTATTGGGCTTCATCCAGACAAACGAGGACCCAGGAAAGGCAAGTTCCACTTTCTTCTCTGCTCTACAATTTCCAACTCACACAGTAGCAAAGGATACCTCGGAAGCAGACCATGGCTAAGCTTCTGTCAGGAAAAGCGAGGAGTGGGAGCAAACAGGTAGTTTATATGCCGTTTCATGTACTGCTTACCACAGCCTTGGAAGGTTGCTTCCCAGACAAAGAATCCAAGATGCAAGGGGGCTAAGAGGAGATCCAAGATGACAGCAGAACAGGTGGAAACTGCATTCACCTCCTCCCAAAACCGGGAATTACCACTAAATTATAGAACAATCATCCTGCATAAACCAAAGGAATACTAGCTGAAGAGAAATCTTATAACTAAGGATTTACAGAAGAAACCACATTGAGACAGGTAGAAAGGGTGAAGATGTGAAAAGGGCTGGTCCTACTCCTATAAGCAGTGACCGAGTTTCAGAGCAACATCTCAGTAATAGGGGATTCCCTCTGAGAAGTGTGGGGTCTAAATCAGGCTGCCCAGCCCAGAGCACCAGAGCCCAAAAGAGGCACCCACATAACAGCTGGCCTTGAAAACCAGTGAGGTTTCCACTCACCAGAGAGAGGTAGGAGTCCACTAGAGACACAGGACTTCCTTAAAGGGCCATAAAGGGCCAACACCAAAAAATTTGTTTACAGCCACTCACCCTGGGTTCCTGTGGAGGGAAGGCAGAGTGGACTAGAGTCTCATGGGCAGAATCTAGGGTTTGTGGCTCTGGGGAGGGAGCTGAAGGGGCAACCATCAGGATCCCTGTGTTGATTTATTTTCCCATACCACAGATGCCGTCTTTCTTGGGTGGAGTACTCTCCTTCATGTGTCATCAGCCTGGGGGAAAGCAATAGCCCCACCCTCTAGACTCCCTCTTGCCCTTCTCTGTGGAACTTACGCCCTGCAGAGGAGTACACCAGAGACTGTTTCAGTGACTGAGCCTAACAAACAGCTGGCAGGCAGAAGCAGGCAGAGGTGGATCTCATCAGGGTGACTTAGCAGACATGCCCTCAAGGCTGGTGCTAGTAAAAGCAGGCCTTGGTGGGTGTGCAGCTTGGTCCTTCCCATGCTCACCCAGGCCCAGCAGAGGCAGTCACAAACTTGTAGCTCCAAACAGGTTGCTGAGGGCCAGTCACAGGCAGCACCTTACATAAACCTCTACCAGAGTCCCTCCCAAGAGGCCCAGAACTAACATACCTAGTGACCAGTGTCAGACAACATCAGAGCAGGATCCAAGAAGTTTCACAAGCAGCATATCCAAAGGGAGAGCTTGGTAGGTACCAAATCCTGCTGAGCTGCATCCCACTTCATATGATCAGCACCTGCACAACAGCTCACACACCGTGGTCTGGGTTGAGCCTCCCAGTCAACCAGCCTGAGGGTTGGTCTCACACATGAATAGGCCAATAACAATCAAGACTTAATTGTAACAGAAGGGCCCACATAACCCACATAAGGGACATTCCTGGAGCACCCAGATCAGATGATTAAGGAGACTGCCCCAATAAACCCCACAGGACACCTATTACATAAAGCTACCCCACAAAGACCGGAAGTCATAGCAGATCTATCTAATATATAGAAATAAACACAAAGAGGCAGCCAAAATGAAGAGACAAAGAAAGAGGCTCCAAATGAAAGAACAGGAGAAAATCTCCAGAAAAAGCTAGATGAAATGGAGGCAAGCAATTTACCAGATTTAGAGTTCTAAATAGTGGTTATAATTGGTTATAACCAAAGTAATGGTTATATGCTGTTAATGCTCAACAGCATAAAAAAGGACATAGAAACAATGAAAAAGAACCAATGGGAAATAAAGAATATACCGTAGCTGGTATGCTTCAGTTGGTTGGAGTGTCACCTCACAAACTGAAAGGTCATAGGTTCAATTCCCAGTCAGTGCATATACCTAGGTTGCAGGTTCAGTCACCAGTTGGGGCATGTGTGAGAAGCAACATATTGATATATCTCTCTCACATTGATGTTTTTTTTCCCTTTCACTCTCCCACCCTTTCCCTCCTTCTAAAGAAATCAATAAGCATGTCCTTGGGTGAGGATAAAAAAAATGAAGAATATAATAATTGAAATGAAAAACACACTGGAAGAAATAAATAAGTTGGATGAAGCAGAGGGCTGAATCAGTGATTTGAAAGACGAGGTAGGAAAAAACACCCAATCAGAGCAGTAAAAAGAAAAATAAATTTTTAAAAATGGGGATGGTTTAAGGGAACTTTGGGACAACATAAGCATAACAACATCTTCACCATAGGGGTACCAGAAGGAGAAGAGAGACAGCAAAAGGTCAAGAGCCTATTTGAAGAAATAATGACCAAAAACTTCCTTAACCTGGTGAAGGAAAACAACAAACAAGTCCAGGAAGAACAGAGTCCTAAACAAGATGAATTCAAAGAGATCCACACCAAGATACATCATAATTAAAATATCAAAGGTTAAAGACAAAGAGAGAAATCTTAAAAGCCACAAGATAAAGATAGTTACCTACAAGAGAGCTCCCATCAGACTGTCAGCTGATTTATCAACAAAAACATTTCAGGTCAAAAGGATTTCGCATGAAATATTCAAAGTGACGAAAAGCTGGAACTTATGACCAAGACTACCTTATTCAGCAAGGCAATCTTTTAAAATTGAAGGAGAAATAAAAAGCTTACCAGACAAGAAAAAGTTAAAGGAGTTTATCACCACCAAACCAACACTACAAAAAACTGATAAAGGTCTGCTTGGAGAAGGAGGAGGAGGAGCAGGAGGAAAAACAGAGGGACATAGTTAAAAGAATAAAATGGTAATAAATACATAACTATCAGTAATCACTTTAAATGTAAATGGCTTAAATGCTCCAGTCGAAAGACATAGGGTAGCTGAATAAATAATAAAACAAGAACCACATGTATGCTGTCTACTACAGACCCACTTTGGAAAGAAAAATATAGAATAAAAGGAAAGGATTGAAAAAGAGATTTCATACAATATCTGATGAAATAGACTTTAAAACAAAGGCTACAGTAAGAGACAAAGAAGGACACTACATAATGATACATGGAGAAATCCAACAAGAGGATATAACCCTTGTACACATATATGCAACCAACATAGGAGCACCTACATATGTAAAGCAAACCTTGATGGACATAAAGTAAGAGACTGACAGCAATGCAGTCATAATAGGGAATTTAACACCCCATCGACATCAATGGATAGATAGTCCAGACAGAAAATTAATAAGGAAATGGTGGCCTAAAATGACACACTAGATCAGATGATTTCATTGATATCTTCACAGAATTTCACCCCAAAGAAAAAGAATACACATTCTTTTCAACTGTACATGAAACATTTTCTAGGGTAGACCAAATGTTAGTGTAAGAGGGTGCAGCCAGGGGGCCCCCAAAAGAAGGATTTGTAATGGGGTCCAGAACTCAGGGTGTACAGGAAATATTAAAAATATGAGATGTCCTCACCCCCACAAGTCTGATTGGGGATGGGATACATGGAGCAGGGCCATTGAGTTGTTTTGCACAGCAACAGTTTTGCAGATAACCTCCAGAATGGTCATTTAACATATCTATAATCTTTAACTGGTTTCATAAATATGTTAAATAGTTGTGGCCATGCTTTGAGCCAGGGAGAAGGGAGTGACTTCCACCCAAGATGTAACTGGGAGGCAACTCCTCCTGGTTACAGAGTTTGCATGAGAGCTTGGAGATGATTGGCTCCATGCCACTGGGCCATGCCTGCCCAGACTTACTATGGCAGCCCAGAAAACCTGGAAAAAAATACAGGAGTGCTGGCAGGTGTAGCCGATTGTGGGAGGAGTCAGAAATGGGGCTGTAGAGGAAGATTAGAGCTGGGATTTAAACCCAGGCATAGCAGCCTTGACAAGAATCACCACGTGGCTTTAGCAGGAGAGAATCATGCGGCTTTGGGTCTCCGTTTGCCACACAGCTTAGGAAGCTGGAAAGCAAGATGTAGCAGTGATGCAGAGCTCTCTCTTAGCAGTTCGGAAGAATGCAGGCGAGACACTGCAGGAAGGAAAGGGGTGAAAGGACTCTTGCTGGTGGGCCATGAGAAGGTGTCATGTGGTTTTGGAATAAGAACTGGAGATTCTGGTGACACAGTTATGGTGCTGGGAACTGAGGGAGGCCTGCCAGCCAAGCACGGATTACTGGGAAGAACCAGGGGCTGCCTGAACCATGGAGTTCTATTTCCTTTTCTGATATATGGTACCCCAGACCTGGAAAAGGGTGAAAGGAAGGACCGTGTATGTTTGTGGGTGTTTTAAGGGACTTTGGGATTTTTATGAAGACATTAAGTCATTACTCTTCAGTCAGTATAACTTGAATAAATAATTCCTTTCCTTTTCACCAATCTCTAACATGGAGAGCTATAACTCTGGCGATGGGCAAGGTGAACCTAATACAAGGGGACCCCAGGAGAAGGGGGGGTCAATTCCGTAACATTGTGGGACCCCCCTTCCCTGGTGGCTAATCAGTGAAAATCATGGGAAACCACATGCGCAGTAGCTTTCAAGTAATACAACTACTTGTACATGCGAGGTAAAAGCCCGCCGATACTAGCCAGGAAGGATCTGCCCTATAAAAATAGAATCCCTCTAGCCTGTGAGGTCAATCTATGCTTGGAGTTGGCCTGCTTCCATGTTCTCTGCTATAAACTCTGGGTGTTCGGTTCAATTCTTTGTCCCAGTCACCAAGAACCTGGTTACATGTGCCCACCTGTGACCTGTGACATTATGACATTAGGATACAAAACAAGTCTCAATAGATTTGAAAAGATTGAAATCATACAGGCATCTTCTCTGATCACAATGGTATGTAACTAGAAATCAATTATAAGAAAAAAACTGAAAAACACACAAATACATGAAGGCTAAATAACATGTTACTAAACAATGAATGGGTTAACAATAAAATTAAGAAAGAAATAAAAGATACCTTGAAACTAATGAGAATGAGAATGAGAATACAACTTAAAATCTATGGGATGCAGCAAAAGCAGTCTTAACAGGGTAATTCATAGCATTACAAGTCTATCTCAAGAAATAAGAAAAAAAATCTCAAACAATTTAACTTTACACTTAAAGGAACTTGAAAAAGAACAAAAAACAAAGCCTGAAGTTAGTACAAGGAAGTAATAATAAATATCAGAGCAGAAATAAACACAATAGAGTAAAAAAAAAAGTACAAAAGATCAATGAAACAAGTAGCTGATTCTTTAGAAAGATAAACAAGATCAACAAATCTTTAACCAGACTCATCAAGAAATAAAGAGAGAGGTCCCAAATAAAAATGAGAGACTTCTGGTCAAAAGGGCAGAGTAGGCAGACGTGGATCACCTCCTCACACTACCACATCAAAATTACAACTAAAATATAGAACAACTAGCACTCAAAACTGTTGGGAATTAAGTTGAATGGAAGTATGACACCTATGGAATTAAAGAAACCACATCCATCCCGCACAATGGGGATTGAGTTGGTGGAAGAAACTGCTGGAGCCTTCAAGCAGTTCCTCTTAAAAAACCCACACACAGACTCACCTACTCAGACTTACTCCCTCTGAGCTCCAACACTGGGGTATCAGCCTGAAAGGCACCAGTGGCATAAAGGGAGGAACTGAAGTATCTTGTATCAAGGTGAGAAGAAGCCATTTTCCTTTTTCTCAATCTTTCTCCCCCATATCTGAGGCTCCATCAACTTGGCTAACATTGTTTGACCCACCTTGCAGATCTCCAGAGACTCTGCCCCACCCAACCTATGGGCCCACCCAAGCTACTTTTCCATATGAATGGCTGGTCTTAGCTCATGCTGCACAACTTCCTAAATCCTCTCAAAGAAGCAACAGCTGGCCTGAGGGAACCCTAGGCCTGGCATTAGCAACAGCCAACCTATATTCACAGCTTGGCTTTGCCTGGGAATCTTCTAGTCCAGCATAAGTAGCAGCCATCTCAGATTGCTTGATAGCTCAGGCAGGGTGGCCCAGGGCAAAACAGAGATAGGTGCTGACCATGGCCAGCACCACCCGGGAAACCCCAGGGCCAGTGCACCCAGTGGACAGCTACAGATCATGCCAGAGCATCACTACCCTGCCCTTCCACAGCTGATCCTCCATGGAGGGTGTAGGTGGTCAGTGGCCATAGCCAGTCCTTGCAGCTGACGGGTCTAGGTAAATCTCTCCCATTGATCTGCCAACGGTAACCAAGGTTCTTATTAAAGGGACTTATTTAAGAAAAAGAAGATCAAAACTATGAATAAAATGGCAAAAAATACATATCTATCAACAATTGAATCTGAAAAACAAACTCAACAAACAAGAACAAAGACAGAATCATGATATGGAGAGCATTTTGATGGTTACCAAATGGGAGAGGGGTGTGCAGGACTGGGTGAAGACTGAAGGGGTTAAAAAGTACAAATTGGTAGTTACAGAATAGCCATGGGGGTGTACAGTATAGGAAATGGAGTAGCCAAAGAACTTATATGCATGACCCATGGACATGAACAACAGTGGGGGGATTGCCTGAGAGAGTGGGTGTGCTGTGTGGAGGCAGGCAAAGGGTTAAAAACCAAGACAACTGTAACAGCATAAGCAACAAAATATAATTTAAAAAATAAATTAAATTAAAAATGAAAGAGGAAAAGTAACAACTGACACCAAAGAAATACAAAGATTTTAATAAAATATTATGAGCAACTATGTGCTAATATATTGGACAATCTGGATGAAATGGATAAATTCCTAGAAACATACAATCTTCCAGACCCGAATCAGGAAGAATCATAGAATCTAAACAGACAGATTATACCTAGTGAAATTGAAGCAGTAATCAAAAACTTTCCCAAAACAAAAGTCTTGGACCAAATGATTTCACAGGTGAATTTTACCAAACATTCAAAGAACTAACACCTATCCTGCTCAAACTATTCCAGAAAATTCAAGAGAAGGAAAGACTCTCAAGCTCATTTTATGAGGCCAACATTACCCTAATTCCAAAACCAGATAAAGACACTACGAAGAAAACTATAGGCCAAATCTTTGATGAACATAGATGCCAAAATCCTCAACAAAATATTATCAAATCAGATCCAGCAATACAGCAAAAAGATCATACACCATGATCAAGTGGAGTTATTCCAGGGATGCAATACCAGCAAATCAATAAACATGATACACCACATAAACAAAATGAAGGATAAAAACCATGTGATCATATTAATAGATGTAGTAAAAACATTTGATAATATCCAGCACCCCTTTATGATAGGAACTCTCAGCAAAGTGGGAATAGAAGGAACATACCTCAACGTAATAAAGGCCATATTTGACAAATCCACAGCCAACATCATATTTAATGGGCAAAAAGTACAAGCATTTTCCTTACAATCAGGAACAAGACAGATGTCTGCTCTCACCTCTCTTTTTCAACATAGTATTAGAAATCCTAGCCGCAGCAATCAGACAAGAAGAAAAAATAAAAGGCATCCAAATTGGAAATGAAGACATAAAACTATCATTATTTGCAGATGACATGATACTGTATATAGAGAACACTAAGGATTTGACCAAGAAACACTAAAACTAATAAATGAGTTCAGTAAAGTGGCAAGATACAAAATTAATAGCCAGAAATCAGTTGCATTTTTATGCACCAATAATGCACTACAAGAAAGGGAAACTAAGAAAACAATCCCATTCATAATTGCTTCAAAAAGAATAAAATACTTAGGAATAAATTTAACCAAGGATGCAAGAGACCTGTGCAAAGAAGATTATAAGATGCTGAAGAAAGAAATTGAAGAAGATACAAAAAATGGGAAGCATATACTATGTTCATGTATAGGAAGAATTAACATCATTAAAATGTCTATATTACCTAAAGTAATCTACAGATCATTTCAATTCCTATCAAGATAACAATGGTGTATTTCACAGAACTAGAACAAATATTCCAAAGATGTGTATGGACCCCAAATAGCAACAGTGATCTTGAGAAAAAAGATCCCAAATAGCAACAGCGATCTTGAGAAAGAAGAACAAAATTGGAGGAATCACACAATCTGATATCAAACCATATTACGAAGCCATAGTAATCAAAACAGCATGCTACTGGCATAAAAACAAACATATATTGATCTATAGATCAATAGAACAGAATAGAGATCCTAGAAATAAACCCACACCATTATAGTTAATTAATATTTGAAAAAGTAGGCAAAAACAAACAATGGGGTAAAGATAGTTTATGCAATAAATGGTGTTGGGAATACTTGACAGGTATGTGTTAAAAAGAAAGAAAGAAAGAAACTAAACCCCCTTCTCACACCAAACACAAGAATAAATTAAAAATGAATTAAAGACTTAAATATTAGACTTGAAACTATAAAAATCTTATAAGAAAACAGAGACTGCAAAGTCTCAGACATTTCTCATAGCAATACTTTTTCTGATATATTGCCTTGGGAAAGGGAAACAAAAGAAAAAATATAAAAATGTGATTACATCAAATAAAAAGTTTTTTGAATAGCAAAGGAAACCATCAACAAAATGAAAAGACAATCCACTGCATGTGAGAATATATTCACCAATACATCTGATAAGGGTTTAATATACAAAATTTATGAAGAACTTACAAAACTCAATACCCCAAAAAACAAACAATCCAATTAAAAAATGGGCGATGGACCTGCATAAACACTGCTCCAAAGAGGACATACAGGTGTCCAATAGACATATGAAAAGATGCTCAACATCACTAATCATCAGAACAATGCAAATTAAAACTACAATAAGATATCACCTCACACCAGTCAGAATGGCTATCATCAATAAATCAACAAACAAGCGTTGGCAAAGATGTGGAGAAAAGGGCATGATCATGCACTGTTGGTAGGAATGCAGATTAGTGAAACCACTGTGGAAAGCAGTATGCAGATACCTCAAAAAATTAAAATAGAACTACCTTATGACCCAGTGATTTCACTTCTTGGTATTTATCTGAAGAAATCTGGAATACTAATTTGAAAGAATATTTGCACCCCTATGTTCATTACAGCATTATTGACAATAGCGAAGATTTGCAAATAGCCCAAGTGCCCATCAGTCGATGAATGGATTAAAAAACTGGTACATTTACACAATGGAAAACTACTTGGCTATTAAAAAGAAGGAAATCTTAGCATTTTCGACAGCATGGATGGACCTGGAGAACATTATGCTAAGTGAAATGAGGCACTCAGAGAAAGACAAATACCATATGATTTCACTCATATGTGGAATCTAATGAACAAACTGAACTAACCAGCAAAATAGTGACAGACTCAGATGGAGAGCAGATGACAGCTGTCGGCATGGGCAGCAGAGGCTAGTTGCGGTGTTGGAGGAATTGAGCAAAAAAGAAAAAGAGAGAAAGAACTCATGGGCACAACAGCAGTGTGGTGATTGAGGGGGGACGGGGCGGAGGGGTGCAGGAGGTTGTAGGGAGGTAAGTGGTGACAGACAGAGACACAATACAGAGTACAGATGATGTGTTGTAGAATTGTGCACCTGAAACCTGTGTAATATTGTTAACCAGTGTCACCCCAATAAATTAGATTAAAAAGGGGGAAAGAGGGTTTAGACAACTTGCCAAGAACAAGAAGACACCATTCATGGAGCCCGTGGAGGCCCGAGAGCTGTAACGTGCAGGGGGCTCAGGGGCGGCAACCAGGTGGAAGTGAGCACCTGGAGACTTACCATGAACTGCACTGGCTTTATTTTCATTTCTAAGGATGCATTTAGCTACATTTCACATCGTTGACCTTTGTGATGATCTTTTTATTTTGTCTTTGGGGTAGCCTGTGGAGGCAGATGGAGTTGGGGATAAGGCCCCTCCAGCGTACCCCCAGACACTCCTTGGCATCATGTAGTACAAGCAAGATTTGAAGGCTGGTCTGATTCCACAGCTCAGGCTGACCCCATGGTGAGCAGAAAGACCTTTTTAAATGTTACTGAGGATTTGTTTTGTTTTGTTTTTGTACTTCATTTAAACTGAGATAACTAAATAAATCAGGAGACGCAGACTAGAAGATTTAGTCTATTTTCCTGAAGACTCCCCAAATACAGAAAGTTCCTGGCTTGAAGGCTGGCCCGACTTCACTCCCGTTCTGTGCTGGCTCCAGCCCTTTAGCTGGCCCCTTCCCCTGACCTGCAGGTGCTGCCTCTTCTTGCAACACAGTCAGGAGGATCCCCACCTGCTGCTTCCCCGGGGGATGCTGTAGTCAGTCTGGGTCAAGGCTACATGCAGCTCTTTTTTCCCTTTCCTCTTACAAATAAAAATGCCCCCCACCCCCTGTTTGTCCTCTAGGGCTTGCAGTCCCAGATGTGTCAGGGGTTGGTTCCTGTAAAGCAGCACAACCAAGGGGCTTTTCTACTGCATTACATAATGGCAGGGTTCACGTCACTTTTCCATTGTTTTTGGACTGTGCTGCATGGTCCTTTGGGGATGTTCTGAAGTTCAGGGTCCTTCAGAGCCAAGAGAGAAAAGCCCAACAGCAAAACAAGTCGAAATAAAGAGAATGCTGGCCACGTGGCTTTGGGCTGTCTGAAATGCCTGCGCTGATTTGCATTTTGTTTCTGGAAGGTTGTGAACGATCTCCTTAATGCTAGGTCTCATGTTTTTTCCCCTTTATTATCCATACAACCCTGTCTCTGAACATTTAACACTGTTGACCAGTTCTTTTCTGCTCGAGACTGCTCCTACCTTGCTTTCTGTAACACTGTGGTCACCCCTCTTCTTTCCCTGCCACTGGTTGAATATTCTCTTTGTTGTCCCCTTTGCCCTGCCATTCACCATACCAACCTGGCATTCCTTAAGGGCCCTTGTTGTAGGCCAACCTTCAATAACAAATAGTTCCAAAAACTATAATGGCCCAATAACAACAGAAGTCTATGTCTACCCATGTATTAGTCCACAGTGGTTTTTCCTGCTGGCAGGTGGATTTCCTCTACTCACGGACCTACACTTCTTCCAGTCGATGGCTCCACCATTCCCCTATAGGGCTTCGGTGTTGCCTGCATCCAGCCAGCCAAAGGGGGAAAAGAGAGTGGAAACGGCACGTCTACTTTAGGACTTCTCATTCTCCATAGGAGATAACTAGTCGCATGGTCACTTCAGGTGCCAGGGGAGCTGGAAATTATAGTCCATGGCTGGGAAGTCTCTTCCTCAGCAGCAACTCCATTCTGTGGGATGGGAAATGGATTTGGGAACACTATTGGCCATCTCTACCACAGACCTTGAGTTTTCTCACAAACCCTCGCCCTTGGTAAACTACTCATCCACTCTTGCAGTTTCCATGTTTATCCACAGCGCTGATGATTTCTAAAGCTCCCTCCCAGTATCAGCCTCACATAGATGTCTAGTCGTGTGTCTAGAAGCTCCTTCTGAACACCAGCCTCTATCCATTAACCTTAATGTCTTTCCCCATCCAGAGCTGGCTCTCGTTCTGGCCTCCCTGGTCCTGTCAGAGCATCATCTATGATTTTTCCCTTCCCTCCAGGCCCAGCATCCAGTGCATCTCTGAGGCCTCACTGATTTGTCCCTTTTCCTGACTCCGGTCACCCTCTTTTCTGGCCTATGAGGAATGCTCTTGACAGGCTAATGTTTTTAAAACACTTCTATTATGTCCCTGCCAAGAAATTCTCCTTAAGAACCTACAATCCCTTGTTGCCACTTTTAGAAATGTCAAACAATTTTAAATAGTAACAGCCTATAAATAAAACAGCTTGTTAGGTAAAAGTTATTTTTTAATCTGAAGGCAAGTCAAGTTCAGTGTGATGAGATATAATAAGCAATGAGCAAGGAAGCAAGGCGTGATTCCAGTTTACCTCCATTTCTAGCCAAGTCTCTAGGCCTTGGTTGTTTGTTTTATAAAATTAAAAAGGTAGCATCTTTTCTGTCTGAAACTGTGGGATAGGACAGATATCTCCTTTGGTGCCTTCTAGCAGTGATGATTTTAAAAAGCAAACTCCCCTGCCTAATTTTTTAAGACCCTCTATAATTTGAGCCCACTCTCTCTCCAGCCTAATTAATCACATTCTCCTAAATGCTTCCTCTATTCCATCAACTTGTTTCCTTTCCCCGTCTCAGCTATGTGGAGTGTAGCCCAATTCAGTGCCTGTGCTATGCTGCTCCCCCTGCCCAGAATTCCCTCCCCTCCCCTCTGCCACTCTAAGCCCCACCCATTCTCCAGGCACCATCAAGAGCCAGCCTGAGCCATCTTGGAGCATTCAGAAGGACATCACCACCCTACTGGCTCTGCCACTTAGGAATTCTGTAACCTTAGTAACACATGGAAATTTTGCTTTGTAAAACGCCATCACTACATAATTTAGTCCTATGATGGTTTTCTCAGTTAACTGATTGACTGGTGGATTAATTAAAGATTGATTGATTGATTGATTGATCTAGTCAGTCAGCAATATTTGCTGGTATTTGACTGCTTTTGATCTACAAAAAAAAAAAAAAAAAAAAAATCCAGCAATTTCCTTTGTAAACCAAATAAAGTACTCTAAAAATATTGTTATTCCTTCCACTCGAATCAGTGAAATCCTCCAAGGCAGAGAAAGCCAACGTATGAGGGTCAGAGTTGAAATCACTGTGGAGGTAACTGATGCCTTTTCTTCCCAGTGGTAACTATCTCTGCTGTGATGTGGTGGTAAGGGGTGCAGGAGGCACGGGGCGTGGGGGGGGGAGAGCTATCCCCCCAGGGGAGTAGCACATTCTAAACAATGGTTGCCTACTGGGAAAGCAGGTCCCAGGGATAGAGCAGCAGGTAACTCTAAACCAGCTGGATAGGCTTAAGGAGTTTACATAGCATCTGTGTCTGAGGCAGGCAATGGTTTCATCCTCTGCAGACCCAAGGCTTGTGGTTGTTTTAAAAGCAGATTTTAGACCCAGGTCTTGGTAACTGGGACCTTCTACCCCAACTTTCCACAAGGAAGTGGAGTCACTGAGTCAAGCCCTGAGGAATCCAGTTTCTTTCCTTGTTTCCTTTTGTTCCTGGAATTCAGTCCTTGTCAGTCCTCAGTAACACAGCCCTTGTGCTGCACAGGAGGGGTTTCACTTTAAAATCCTATCTCTGCCACTACTAGTTATATAAACTTAAGTTACTTAATGTTTTGAATCCTCAATTTTGTCATCTGAGAAATGGAGATAAAATGGCATCTAACAAAACCCCAAGGTTTTAATGAGGATTAAATGAGATAATGTAAAATGGCCAGTATATTAACAGATGCGTAGTAAACCCTCCATAAATAATGGCGATTATTATTTTAAAAGATGAGGGTGAGCAGACTAGGTCTTACTATTTGTCTATGAGTTTCTCAAATAAGGGAAGCTTTACTTGATGATCCTGGTGACTTTGTTCCAGGCCAGGTTGCTCCAGAGGGGCCACACCCCGGGTGGTCTCACAGGTCAGAGAAGGGCCCACTCATGAGGTGTCCAGGCACTGGAGCCTCCAGGTGCAAGCCTGGTCAGACAACCCTGGGCTTCTGTTATGCTCCGAGTCTACTTATTCAACCATGTCCTTCATGTCCAAAGTGGGTCTGGGACACCACCACCAGAGTTGGCCTCTGTGAAAGTCTGTGTTTCTATGATCGTGTTCACTGACCACGGAGCACAAGGCTGGGACATCTTAGTTGCCGCTGACCAGCCCCTTCAAGACAAAGGGACACCACTTGGCCCCTTTGTACACACTGGAACAGCAACTGGAGCTCCGGAGGGAGTCTGACCATTGCACTTTGCCTTTCTTTCCTTCGTCTTCCTCTGTGTTGTGGGAGGGCAGGGATTTGGGCTGAGGAGGGGGTGTGGGACAGATAGGGCAGGAGAAGAGTTTCCCGCAGGCAGGCCTCACTCATCTCCCATTGAGAGAGTTTCGCTGGGCTGGGTTGCCTACTCTCTTCCCTCCTTGCCCACATCCCTATGGGACAACACCTTTCTGAGGAGCTTCACCTAATGCTCTCCTGCGCTGTTGTGCCTACGAGCCTCTCCAGGCAGCCCCTGGGAAATGGTGACCCCACACAGGTGGTCATTAACAAGAGCACGCTGAGAGAGCGGCTGGCCCCTGAACCAAGCCCGCCTGCTTTGCCTCTGCAGCTCCAATGCAGATGCTCCCACAACCTGGCCCAAGACCGTCCTTGGACGAGATTGTGGATGCCCTCTTCCCGCTGTGGGAAAGAGGGGGTGTCCTCTGATGTGCAGGGACCATGAGGTAGGGGGCCGCTCCAGCTTACTTGCAAAACCCCAGGGAATCAGCGCAGAGTAACTCCCGAAGGCCTGGAAACCGCCGCAGGCGCTGCAGTGCTGGGGCCGAGCCCCTTCCCCTGATACCACAGGAATGCGAAGCCTGCTGTCCTAATCCACTTAACTCAGAGCCTGGCAGGAGGTTACCAAAGTGTCAGATTTTAGGGTCTTGACTTTTTATCTTTTTTTTTTTGCAGAAGGATTTTGTTTGTGAAGATCTTAAAGCCAGAGGAGCTGAAAGCCAGGGTCCCTGTTTGCAGGTACAAGGGAGGCCGAAAAATGACAAACGTTAGAAATGGAGCGAATAACATCATGATGTGGATTAGGAAAAAGCCAAAGGCCAAATATGACTTTGCAATGCATGGGATAATCAGCGAATATCAGGCGATGATGCCACCTATCCTCCTTGTAAACTTCCTGCCTAGGAAATAATAACTGCTAACATTTTTGAGCACTTACTATGTGTCAGGCTCTGCTCTAAATACTTTTCATACATTAAACCATTGATTTCTCACAACAGCTAATGAAAGGATTCCTATAGTTATCCCCATTTTGTAAATGAGGATACTGAAGCACAGAGAGACTAAGCAGTGCCCAGGGTTAGTGCGCAGTGAATGCCGAGTAGGGCCCAGGCAGTCTGGCACCTCCAGTGCACTGCCTCGTTTGCAAGGCTACACTGCTTCGCCAACACGCGGCCCTCCAGGCCACGACCAAGTCCTCCACAACACCGCTTTTACTTCTCCCGGCACTTGAGCAAGAGTAGCATGGTCTGCATATTAAATACACTTATGAGTAGCCAGTGAATTAATGAAAGACTTGCAATATGGCTGACCAACAGAGGCAACCCTTTTGTTAAGAGCCCCTTCAGATGTTTTAGGGAAGCTTCAGAAAGCTTCCCTAAAAGACCTTAAATTGCCCTTCTTACTGCAAGAGCCCAAGGCTAGTGACTCATTCAAGATCTCAGCCTTCCCCTCCCCTCCCCTCCCCTCCCCTCCCCTCCCCTCCCCTCCCCTCCCCTCCCCTCCCCTCCCCTCCCCTCCTCTCCTCCCCTCTCCTCTCCTCTGCTGAATATACTCTTCAGCTTTCCACCTTGGATTCTTCCTGAACGCCTTCACAAAAATTCCAAAATGGGATTTCGATTTAACATGACTTTTTATTATGTTTGGCTTATGGTTGGCTTATTACACAGATCAAATCAATTTCCAGAACCACAATTACATTGTGGAAGGCCGCTCACCAGCCCCAGAGTCAGCAGGGAGGGGCCGAGTTGTGGGTACACATGAGAATTTTTCAGAAAAAAAATTTAAGTCTTTAATATCTTGCAAATGAAGTGTGCAAGCTGTAGCTGTTCTGCCTATGCTGGAGGAAGGGGAACTGAGGAGCGGAGGTGTGACTTGTCCCAGCCCCTGTGAGTCCTTAGCCTGGTTTGGGAGGCTGACCACAGGCCACCTTCTCCCCGCCATGTGGGGCCCCCGGATCCCCCAAACACACAGGCCTCCCAACCAGCTCTTTCGGGCCATCCCTCGCCCTGGCAGAGGGACACTGCCAAGTTCTGCTTTTGCAAGGGAAGGGAAGCTACGATTTATTTGTCCATGCACACCGTTATTCATCCTCAGTTTTTGGCTATTTGGCACAGCCAGAAAGTGAGGAGAGTCCAAGGTGGCACTGGGGTCTCTTGAACTTCTGGGACTCCCTTGTAGACTCAGAAGCTGAGCAATCCCAGAGAATCTAAAGCCTATCTACCATTTGCCTGTGACTGGGCCTCGTCCAGATGACGTGGGCCTCTTCCAGGTCCCCCACGTGCTTAGGGTGTGTCCAAGTTACACTGAAAGGTTCACACCCATGATTCTGGGAGTTGAGTGACTCAAGGTTTCAGAAGATACTTTGGTGCTAACTTATCCCTCTGAGGAAGGGGTGTTTCACAGTAAGGGCTGTGTCACCTGCGGGCCAGAAGCAAGTTCTAGGCCTGTCTAACCCAGCTTTCTCTCTCATCCTGGGGTTTATGATGGCAGCTGGCATTCTGCTACCCCATGCCCAGCCAGCATTCAGTGACACAGCCACGTTCCACAAAGACTCCTTAGTGGGTCCTGGTGTCCTGACCACCCTCTCCCCTTAGCCAACTTTTTATGTAATAACCAAAGTAGAGAGAAGAAGGGTAGATAGTGTACATGGGTTGTCTACACAGCCTGGAGGCTCACCTGCAGGGGATAGTGCACACAACTCTCAGTCGCACTGTAGGTGTGTGTGCTCAGCTGGTCCTCAGTCCACAGGTATGTCCTGGTCTCAGTCCCTCCAGGGCTGACACAACTGAGCACTGGGTCTTTAGCTGAGGGTCTGAGTTCTGCTCTAGCTCACAGGCGACAGCTTCTGAATGTGAAACAACCTCTCCTTGGGGGTGATTCAGAAACCCTGAGTCGAAAGTCTGCCCAATGCCTCAGCCAGGGACATTTCGGAACACCAACTTCTAGATTTGGCAGAGAGCAGGCGGCGTGTGCTGAGAACAAGAGTGCCATTACCAGAGCTGGGGAAGGCCTTCCGTTCAGAGGACAGGCGGGCATTAGCAAACAGTCCTGCTGCAGAGCAGACGCTGAGTGCCAGCAGGACTCCAACAGCCGGATAATTTCCAAAGTTATCAGAGTTTGTATATTTATGGATACAGTTATATCATATAATTTATATATAAGTTCTGCAGGTTCTGAGGTGGCACCAGTTTTGGAAACAAACACAACATTTAAGCAGTTTCTCCTCTTTCATATATGTGTGTCTACTTTTGACTCACAATGTGTGTTTACTGATATATTTTATCATGTTAATAAATCACAAGTTAACACAAATGTCCACTTACAGGGAAATGATTGGATAAGTTGTGATACATTCATACCATGTGATGATACTCAGTAGCCATTAACAATGCGAGTAATAACATAGAGAAGTATTTATGACATTTTGCTAAGTAAAAAAGCAGACTATAATTTTATGCAAACTTAATTTTGAACCCCTTCCCCATAAAACCAACAAAAGGAATGCTTTATGTACATATATGCATATATATTGAAAAATACTGAACTGATACATACTAATACTTATGTAGTTATCTTTTCTTTTTGTGTTTTTCTATGGTGGTTGTGTATTAATTTTATAATTTAAAATATGTTGTTTTTTTTTTTTTTGTAAAAGGACTCTTAGAAATTGTTTATTTTGGAAAGTCATGGGGTAAGACCCTGGACCTTCCACCGACATGCGCACTCTGTGCACTAAAATCAAGGCTGATGACGTGGGTTGGCCCAGGGAGTGCAGGCCAAGGACTGCCGGGGTCATGGTCGCAACCTCCCCCTCCATTTCCCTGAGCTGATCTGATCAGTTCTGGAATCTACCAGTAAAGCACAATGATCCACTTTGTTGATAAGGGCAGCATAACTCATATCCGTAACCCGTGCTGCGGGCACCCAGGCCTGTGCGGCTCCGCCTCCTCTTTGCTGTCCTTCTTACCCGAAGCCACGCCATTCAGGGCTGAGCAGGCCGCACATGCTCAGGAGCGCCCACACCTGCGGGTGGCCCAGGTCTGCTCATGGCACAGGTCTGCTCTCCTTCCTTAATACCCTCATGCAGGTCTGCTCTCCTTCCTTAATACCCTCACCTAACAGCCTGCCCAGACGAACCCAAGGACAAGCTAGAGGGTGAAAGGAGTCACAGATGGTGGCACCTGGCCTGAGAGGTACAGAAAAGGTAAAATGGCAAGGAGACGGCTCTGCCTTGGTAGTAGTGGGGACATGAGGGGTTCCTGCCGTCTGTGCTCATGGGGTCCCAGGCACCTCTCACATCAGCCAAAAGCCCTTCTGATCCACTGTCCAGTTGCTGACCATAGTAACCACCACTTCCCCTCCTACAGAGACAAAGCTTGAGACCCAATCTCTTTTGCCACTTAAGGTGATATATGGAATTTGGCTGTTGAGAGTCTAGAGGGCACATGGGCAGTGCATGTGCTAAGTAAGAGTACCAAGGTCAACAAAAATACCATTTACTTATTCACTCATTTGTTCACCTAACACATTTTGAGTGCTTACTACGTGCTGTGTCATTATAGCAGGGAACATGACAGATAAGGACCCTCTTTTCATGGAGCTAACATTCCAGGGTAACAGGAGAAACAGGGTAAGTAGGTAAATAATAAATTATAATGATGGGTATTATAATGAAACTAGAACATCATGATGTGATGGAGAGTACCGAGGGCAGGGATGCTTGGTTCCTGCCTAAGGCCCACCGTGTCCAGCAGGGGTCTGTGAGGGCAGAGAAGGAAACCAGTGTCAGTAAAATATCGAGGCAGGATAGATGGAGACTGGGGGAAAATCCCAGCAAGTGGAATGAGGAAGTAGGAGCTGACAACACAGGCTGATAAGTGCTAGTCCCTCTCAGCAGAGCCCCCTCTGCACACGATCAAAAGGAAACAGTTTATGGCAGGAAACCCCTGCAGTGGTCGCAGAAGTCAATAAGAACTAGCTAACACTAGATCAGTCCAGGATGGAGAAAAAGTTAACCAGAGACTGTGGAGCTCATTATACCATCATTATAATGAAAACTGATACCACAAGGCAAAGTGAGGGGGTGCCTGGAGGGGACAAACACCATAACACTAACAGAATGAATCATATTAAGAACAAGACCCCATCCCAACCCCCTGGCCAGGAGACAGAGACAGAACTTGGTGCCACAAAATTTAAAAACAGGAAGCACAGAAAACTCCCAAGAACTATCTGACCACATGCACAACTTACTCAAGAACTCGCCCGCATTTGCTTGGACTGTGCACTTTTACTTCTTTCACAGCGGTGCCCTCATCCCGGCCTCTGTCTTTGTCTCTACCTGAATAAAACAAGCATAATATAACCAAAGACATGGAAATTGGGAACATGCTGAAAGTCACCAGAGGGGAGAGGGGAGGGAATTTCAGGGGAAAAGGGGAAGGATTTACAGGAACAAGTATAAAGGACACATGGACAAAAACTATGGGGGGGATGGAAATGGGAGGGAGGTGGGGAGGGTTGGGGTGGCGGGTTCGGGTGAGAATAAAAGACAGAAAACTGTACAAGATCAACAATTAAAATAAAAATTAAAAAAAATAAATAAAAAATAAAAAGGAAGGAAAAAAAAAAACTTGCTTTTGTTCTCCACACTCCGTCTCATTCTTGAAATCTTTCCCGCATGAGTCGAGAACCTGGAGGTCCCCAATCTTGCTGGGGCAGGGCCACTCTGGCTCAGAAGCGGTCAGGTGACAGCATGAGGAGCCCCTCTGTCAAGGGCATTAAAATTCAAATGAGGTTGTTCTCTGTATGTGAATGAGAGAGAGGCGTGGGGGGGGGGGCGGGATATGTGTGTCGGGGCTCTCCCTTGAGCTTAAGTTGCTTCTCCTCCTGAGATTCATCTCACTGATGGTAAGGAGGACTCACGAGGTTGACTAACAAGTGAGTCTTTCAGAGGATGGAAGGAGTTCAAAGGAGCCCTATGTAGACAGAGAAGACAGTAGGGATCTGGTCTGAGTTCTCCTCTGCCTACTTTCCCTGCGTCAGAGACCAGCCTGATGGACTCGCATGTGAGCTTCCTGGAGGGAGGGGCTGCAGACTAAAGTAGGAGAAACTTCTGTTACAGAGAACTCTGAGAGACTCAGGGCCAGAAGCAGTTCTGACTGTGCATAGCTCTGTGATGCGAAGTAAAAACAATTGCATTGGTTTTGGGCAGTATTTCCACTGCTCTGGTGAGAATGAAATGCGTAGGCATTTATCTCAAAGCATATATAAGCTCTGAGATACAAACTGTATATAATTTCAGTGATTGATTCTACTTATGGATTAAATGCTCTTACATCTGCATTTAGAACAACTATTGCACAATATAGAGGTGAATGGTTAAAGTCATGCTAATAGTTTAAAATGTAATTTTTTTCTTAGAACATTATACAGCAAAGTTTAAAATCATGACAAATAGAGACCATGATGAAATGAAAAAGCTTTATATTTTAATACTTTGCAAAGACACCTTTCTCCTGCTTTTTGAACAAGAGACTTCATATTTTTGTTTGGCATTGTGTCCCACAAGTTGTAATTGTCCCACAAAATGTAATTGGCCCTGGCAGGGAATTTATATGCATGGCGCAGGTTTTTAAAATGCTTTCCATGTTACCATCCTTGGACTCCAGATGGGCCTTAGGACCTCTCCTCATCTCCCCCTCATAAGAAGGAAATGCCTGGCCTATGGACCGAGCACAGAGGCTGGGGCCATGTTGTCTTAAATGGAGCAAATAGCCTGCTCCCTCGCTTCTTTGACTTATCTTTCCTTTCCTGAAAAGTCATAGAGCCCAGAGAGCTCAGATGAAGGTGCTTGCCACGCTCAGCCAGATGCTCACGAAGCCTCCAGACCTGCCTATAGCCTGTAAAAAATTTAGCTTCTCCTAGGTCACCAGGAGACAGCTTGGGGCCAAAGACCCAATGAGGATATAATTTTCGCCCGTATGCATGTGTGTATATGTGTCTCTCCCTCAGAGCTTCTCTTCGTAGTAGGAGCTTGGTCAGATTTGGGCTCTTGGTTGGGACCCTCAAACTACCTTCTTGATGTGAACCAGCACGGAGTCTGCTCTCAGAAGCCATCCCCATGCATTTCCCTCTTGGACATCTGTTAGCGCTCCAGGGCTGAGGAGAGAGGGTGGTGAGGACTGACGAACTGGTGAGAGGCCCTGGGAGAGGCGGTGCTGGGAGGACAGACCTGCCAGGGAGGGAGCCTCCCCCAGAGGAAGGCAGCAGATGTGGGGACGCAAGGAGCCCTCCTGCTAACAGGCAAGTGAGGACAGGTGAATCAATCAACGCCAGCCGGTGACACCACCGCAGCTCCTCCTGTCAGCAGGGCTGGCTTCTCTTCTCACCTATGCCGGGGAGCTCAGAGTCTGGACACGTCCTGAGCTGCGGGATGCGTGCCAGGACAGGGCCTGTCCAAGGCTGCACGCTGCTTGCTCACTGCTGCCTCTGGAGCACGCTTGGGGTTTAAGTTGACTTGCCTGTGTGCAAAGAATGAACTGGAGTGAGACGAAACCCTTACAAATGACTGAGCTCCTCGCTGAGGGAAAGGGGCAGGAATGCAGTTTTATCTTTCCATGGCACCATTTTTGGTCAATGGAAAATTAAGGAATATTATTGGGAGAAGTCATTCATTCATCCATTCATTCATTCAATGTTTATTATCAATCTCTTTTGTAAAAGAAGAAGGCATTCCAGGAGATACCAACTGAGAGAAGAAAACCCAGGGCAGAAGGAAATTCATTCCTGTGGGTGACAGCAAAGTTTAGCCAGTGTTTAGAGAAAATAAATAGTAGAAATGGTTAGAAAGAACAGAGAGTCTAGAGTTTGAACTTTAATTCCTTGGGAAAATGAGAGTTACTAAAGGTTTTTAGTTGATCTCATCATTTTTGAAGTATAATTTACATGCAGTAAAACTGATCCTTTTTAGCATTATGAGTTTTGCAAATATACATGTATATAGTCATATAAACACTACCACGATCAAGCTATAGAATATTCCCATCAAGCCACAACGTTCTCTGGTCTCTTTGCGGTCAACCCTTTCCCCATGTGAGCCCCTCGGACTCACCAGCGGTGGTCTGTCTCTGGTCGTGCCTTTTCCACTATGTCCTACAGATGGAATCAGACAGCACGCAGCTTCCCGAGTCTGACTTCTCTCATTTAGAACAGAACGTTGCAGATCGATCCATGCTTTTGTGGGTCAAGAGTCCATTTTTTGCTCAGTAGTATTCCATCATGTGGGTGTATCACCGTTTGTTCATCCAGTTCAAAAGCTGAAGGACGTTTGGGTTATTTCCAGATTGGGGTGATTATGAATAAACCACTGACAACATTCATGAACAGGTTTTCATGTGAACATAAGTTTCCAATTCACTTGGGCAAATACCTAAGCATATAAGAGTAAGATTACCAGGTCATGTGTCTTTATTAATGTATGTTTAACTTTAAAAAAGAAAGAAAAACCTGTAAAACTGTGTTTCCAAAGCAGCTGCAATATTTTGCATTCTCCCTGGCAGTGTATGGAAGTTTTAGTTGTCTGCATCCTCGTCAGCACGCGGTGCTATATTTTTTGGTTTTATCCATTCTAATAGGTGTGTGGTTGAATTTCGTTGTGGTTTTAATCTGCAGTTCCCTAGTGACTAATGCTGTTGAGCATCTTTTCATGTGTTCATTTGCCATTCTTATATGGCTTTGGGTGAAAGAACGGTTCAAATCCACTAACGTGACATGACCATGGTTTTGCATTAGGAAGATTATCGTGGCAGCAGAGCAGAGCTTTGGCACTCGGAGTGTTGAATGAGGACCAGCAGCACCTGCATCTCCTGGGAGCTAATTAGAAATGCACTACCTTGGCCTCATCCCAATAAGATCTCCAGGTGGCTTGTATGCATGTAAAACTTTGGAGAAACCCTGGGGTACCAGAAAAATTGGAGCAGAGGGGAAAAAAAGGTAGGGGCTAATTTAAGACACTCTTGCAACACAGAAAACTCGGGAAGCTGAAGAGTCAGCTGTACTTCTCCTGCTGCCCAGATCTGGAAACCTGGCTCAGGTTTTGAATTCAGGTTTTCTTACCTGGGTCCGACGGCTAGGTGAAGGCCCATGTGGTGACAGAGGGTCTTCAGAGGAAACCATTGCCTGGAACAGCAGACACATTGGCTCAGGCCTTCAGTCACAGTCTGGGGACCATGGTGTAGGGAGGCCTCTCAGGTCAGTAAGGCTGAATAGGATAGGATTGTGTTTAATCAACTAGTCCAGCCAGTGCTGACAGTGCCTCTGTGTGGGCACATGGATAAGGCTCAGCCTTCAGATGGAAATTTGAGGTCTAGTTGAGGAGACAGACAGACACAATTACCATTCAGGATGATAAGTCTCATAGCAGAGATATACTCTTGTAAATGCTACAAGCTCAGAGAAAGGAGAGGCTAATCGGGGTGCAGAATACAGGGAAAGGGCAGGGGGATTCAGAAAAGAGTTAACAGTTGACTTAAATTTTAGAATTTTATTAATTTCTAACAGTTACAGAGCACTGGCTATGTGCCAGGTCCTATACTTAGTAAGATGCTTGCATTTAACCCTTACAAGAGCCCCATGGGGTGGGGACTGTTATTAACCTTATTTTATGAAGTAACCAAGGATATAGGGGATTCAACAACTTGCCCCAGGTCTTACAGCTGGATTCCCACTCTGTCTGGCTCCAAAGTTTGTGTTCTTAACTGACCATGCATTATGAACCAGGGTGTCCAAGAGAACCCCAGGCAGAACAGATGTGGAAACCAGTGTCCCTGGCCCAAGCAGCTCCCAGTCCTTGCCCAGCCCCAACTTTGCCTAGAGGGACTGAAGACGTTAAACAGATGCTAGACAAAGCCTTCTAGCTGCCTGTGGAAGACTTGGGCAGAGGCCAGGGGCACCAAGCTTTTTTGGTTGTTGCCAAGCTGCCCTTGGTCTAATGTCCGTGATCATCCTCTGCTCCGGCCACTGCCTCTCTCTGAAGGCAGAGCTGGACAGTATCAAAAGCTTGGCTCTCCCTAGATCCCACATAACTGTGGATTTCTCCTCTATCTAAGGAGATAAAGCCAAAGACAGGCTTTTGCTATTTCTCAGCCTTCTGTGACAGCATAAAAGTCTGTGCATTGTAAAGATTTCCAAAAAGGAACTCTGTTGTAGTTTTTAGAAGTGAACCAGGAGATGGAAGGTAGACATGACCTTCAGTACATCTTTGTGAAGGCCTCATGCCCTTTTGACCTGTTAGTTGGACCTTGTAAGCTCCTTGAGGCCATGACACATAGCCCTTTACGTTCCTTTCTCAGTGCGTTCATGCTGTGCTGGCCTAAGACAGGTGTTTGAGGAATGTTGGTTGTGCTGACAACCTTAGGAAGCTGGGGCTTGAAGAGGCTGTGGGACTGAGGAGCGAGGGGCACAGATTCTGGAGCCAAGCTGCTGGGCTGGATCCTGTCTCTGCTACTTACCAGCTGTGTGATATTAGGCAAGTTACTTAACCTCTCTGGGCCTCGGTTTTTCATCTGTGAGATGGAGAGAAGAGTCCTTCCCTCCTAGAGATGTGTGAGGTTAAATGAGTTGTTACAAGTGTTTAGAAAAGTATCTAGCCCAGTAAGCACAACAAGAGAAGCACAGTGGAAGAGAGAAGTCTTTGAAATTGGACCTGGGTTGAAATCTCAGCTCCATCCCTTTCTAGCTATAACCTCAAGTAAATTACTGAACCTGAGTTTCAGCTTGCGCTTCTGAAAATGTGGATGACAGCACCTTCATTGCAGGATAAGGGAGAGGATTAAAAGCAGGACAGGGCTGGCCTAGTCCTATCCACCCACAGTAAGGCTGCTGTGATCATTTGGTTTCTTGACTCACTTGTTCAGCTGACCTGAAGGTGAGGGAGACAAGGCCGTTCTCTGGCCAACCTCGTAGGGTGACTTAGCCCTATCCAGAATAGAATCATAAAATAAGTGGAGGTCACGGACAGCTAAGCCCCAGGGGTGTCCAGAGAGAACCAGATGCTTCTAGGTCAGCACTAGCAAGACCAATTCAGTAGGAGGCCTGAGGCAAGATGAGTCCTACTACCCCAGAAAGATGGCAGCTGTGAGGCCCCAAGGCAGGGGAGGTTCAACCACATGGCCGCTGGCTCTTTCCAGAGCCATGGTTACTGAGCACCTCTTTGCATCTCTGCTCTTGGCTGTTTTCCAGCAGCCTGGTTTCTGTCACATCTCAGCAGCTCACTACCTGTGTTTGTGCATTTCAGGCCCTGTACAGACTAGTCTGTGCCTTTGCTACTCCTGGGACTGGAGCGCTCAGCAAACCTGACAGACAACGCACAAAATCAGAGTGCTCCCAGCAAACCAGGGTCAAGAACAAGGATGGCGGGGGTGGGGGTGGGGCATAAGGAACATCTGTGGAAGATCAATGGAGAGACCCTGACTCTTGGAAACAATATCACACGGGGTGGCCAAGAACACCATCTTCTGGGTTCCTATGCAGTTGGCCTTATGTGGATGGTTTGATGAGGCCTTTTTTATGGGCTTCTGATTCATTTCTACTGTGACCACAGCAGTGGGGGCTTTTCTGCCTCTCTGGGCACAGCCTTTGGGAGCCCCTGGAAGTGCAGGAAGGAAGGGTGGGACTACGGAGGGTCTTGGGTTGTGGAGCCAAGGAATCTGACCTGTGTTCTATAGGCAATAGGCAGTCTGTGGTAGACTTGAAGCAGAGAGGCAGAATAATTTGATGGGTGTTTTAGAAACTTCTTTCATGGCTATGTGGACAATAAGCTCCTTGAGAAGATAAAGGAAACATTGGCTATTTTCCAGGTGAAATCTGAATCACTGACTTTGCTTTTCTCTTATGTGTTTTTGATTTGATCTCTAAGGTTAGGAAAACTTAATACCCTAGCTTGTCCTCTCCCCACCATGTGCAGCAGGGCACCGAGAAGTAAGGCAGCTTTCCCGAGCTTGTGCAGTGGGGTTTGGGCACAACCAGGAAGGGTTCACAGAGTCCAGAGGCTCAGAATTGGGCTCCACAACCCCGCTGCCGCACACCCACACCCCGTGTTCACACGTACCCCCTGAAAAGTCACTTTCTACTTAGAAAAAGAAAAATTATGCCCCCTCTTTGGAAAGCTGGCTCTGAGTCCAAGTCCCACATTAGACTTTTGCAGCTTGCTGCCTCAGTTTCCTCTTGTGTCACTAATCTCACATGGTTGCTATTTCTCAGGGAGTTTCCTGCCAGTCCCTTTGCTGTAAGTATGGTGCACAGTTGACCTTTAGCCCAGTATGGCTCCGAGGCCACAAAGAAACTCCCCTTCGGAAATGTGAAGGATAAACAAATGTTGAATGGAGAAGTCAATGCTGGCTGCCTTCTCTTCTAATATCTCTGATGTACCTCCTCCTTTACCATGAAAACTGGCCTCAGCCTCCTGAGTTTGTCCTCACCGGCTCGGAGCTGTGGTGGCTGCTTCGTGACCCACCCATTTTCCTCTGTGTCTAGAGCACGCCCACAGGAAGGGCCCGTGTGTGAAGGATGCCCATGAGGTTGCACTTAGAATGTACTGTGGACTTTATGCAAATGCTTCTGTAATGCGAAGTAGAAAATGGTGCACCACACATCACTTTAACTAACTGATCTTAAACTACCTACGCTGCTCCCAAAGGCAACATAAATGCCTCGCTGTCCTTTGTATAAAAGGCTTCCAAAATGTACAATGACAGTTGTGTCTCTGCATATTTTCACTCTTTCCCTAACACTGTACAGTGCTTTGCTGTAAATTCATGTGTTACGCACCTATTTTTTGAGTCCTCTGAGGGGAACAACAAACACAGGTGAAAGCCCCCAGGTCACACAAGCAAACCGAGTTGGAGCTTTGCAGACAGGATGTTGCTGGAGTCAAACTGGATTCTGGGCTAAGGGAGAAGGAATCAAGCTGCAGGCAAGTTTGGACTTTTCCAAACACTAAAAAAAAAAAAAGAAAGAAAGAAAGAAATCTGTGCTTTTTGAACATCTACTAGTAAGATACTATCAGTTAGGTTAGTGAAAGCTTGTTTAAGCCTGTTTGCAGAGGCATTGAACCGCCTCACAGGAAAACAGAGGTGGGAGCGGAGGGAGGTGGTGATTGCTTTTATTTTGTCTTTAGAGAACTGAGCACTGTCCCAATAGGATACAATGTTCCCCTTGATCCCGACGGAGAGTTGTGCACTGCAGCCGGTGCTGTATTTCATGGTGACACCACCTGACCCCCATTCTCAAAGTTTAACACCCTCCTTTTCTCTGAATGAGATGCTGACCTGGGACCTGACTGTGCGTGCATTGCACAAGGACTCCTGGTCCTTGATGGGCAGAGGTGGCAAATGGTGACCACAACTGGCAAAAATCCAGGTGGGAGAAATGTCTCAAGTGTGCCTTTCAAAAGTCTGAGGTGTCCATCCATATTGTACGATAAGCCTTTCCTTTATCCTGATTTTAAAAAAATCTCAGAGGCCATCGTTGTATTTCCAATCTGTTGCTATGTGTTTTGTTTCCCTGTGGGATGTATTTCTATCACTAAATTAAAAGGAGCTATGAAACTATCCTTTTCTTTTTTACCCAAGCCCCTTCTCCAGGCCAAATGGGGGCCCCAAAACATCATCATCATCAATTTTTATTGCAGGGAATTCAGAGAAAGCTGAGAACAATGTCCCTTAGGATCGCTTTCTTGAATCAGCACTTAACCGCAAGCCTGAATATCTCTTCTTTTTGCCATGAGAAAAAAAAAATAATTCACTGGAGAAATCATGTTGCTGATGAAACTTAAACAAGAGGATAAAGTTAAATGTCCCCCGTAAATCTCCCAGCTGGGGAAATGAGAACAGTTTCCCTAAGAAGGAATGAGGCTGAAGGGACTTGTGCTGTCGTGTTGGGCAGTGTTTACAAGACTCAAGTTTAGAGCGAGCACAGTCAGGACAAGAGCAGCCTGCTAACCCCGTGGCCAAATGGACTTGAAGAAGTCAACTAAGGCAAAACGAAAAATGTACGGAGGGCTGGCAGAGTGTTTTTAAAATCTATTTGCCCAAATTTTCAGTGGTGAGAAATTATTATTAAAACGTGAAATTGACATGTGAAAAGCCACAGTTAGTTTAAACCCGCCTTGATTGATCAACCGACTTTCCCTACATTGTAACTCCATGTTTTGCTTCCCCCCACCATGTACCATAATATCATTAGCATTTTTTCATGTATCGTCCTCATAATCATACTTTAATTTATACATTACGATTCTAACTACTGAACACACCACAAATACATCTATTATTCTCTTTATTTAGGTTGGTTACAATTTCTATTATAAATAATGCTGCAATGAACATTTTGAGGACTTAAGCTTATTTTAGTATTTGAATTTCTTCCTTAGGATAGACTTCTAGAAATAGAAATAATGAGATAAGTAATATGGGCATCTTTATGCCTCTGGATACAGTTTGCTAGATTGTTTTTCCAAGAGATTATACCTAGTTATGCAATCACTAGCAATGAATGAGAAGCTTGTTCTCACCAACACTGTGTATTAATATGTAAAATTTGCTCATTAATTTAATAGTAAGATAATTTACCTGAAAGCTTTAAAATTTTTAGGTAGCAAACATGTCCAACTCTATCTCTATTTTATTTTTTAAAATATATATTTATTAATTTTTAGAGAGACAAGAAGGGGAGAGAGAGAAAGAGAGAAACATCGTTTGCCTCCTGTACACACCCTGACCAGAGATCAAACTCATGACCTAGGTATGTGCCCTGACCATGAATTGAACCCATGAACTTTTTGGTGTATGGGACGACACTCCAACCAACTGAGACAAGGCCTTCTTAAATTGCTTTAGGCTTACAACGTTGTCCTCTTCCTCCTTTAAGAGCATTGTGGGCCCTAGGTGATTCCTAGATGGAGGCAAAGCCCAGAACCACAGGTATAGAAGGTGGGGATCACAGCCTGCTTTAAAGAGCCAAATAAAAAAAGGTGGTACTAGATTGGTGGAGGCAAGAGTTTCCCTCTTGGGGGAATTTGATGGAAGGCAAAGACAAAGTCGTGTGACGCAGCAGCAGAGTCAAAGAAAGGTCCTTTTAACAATGGAACAGGACCTGCGTGAGCTTGAAGACAGCAGGAGGGATTCTGTGGAAAAGGAGGGAAAGATGCAAGAGAACGAGAGATGACTCAAGCAGGCGTGAGGGAGAGGAGCTGGGCCACTGGCTCAGGAAGAGGGGTCAGCATGAGTGAGGGGGAAGAGTTCTTGCTCAGAGAGAGATGAAGGAGAGGGTATGGGTGACAATGGAGGGACATCCTGAGGTGTGAGAGTTTGTATCAGCTGGCCCTAATCTTTTCAGAGGAGCAGGTTAGCTCCTGGGAGTGGGGTCAGGGCAGTGGAAACCACAGAGGACTACTACAATGGAGAAAAGAAAGAGAAAATAAAAACTACTAAATCACAGCAAATTTGGTCAACTGGTCAACAACACTCTCAATGAAAAGTCCTCATTGAGAAAGGGAACAACAATTTAAAGGCTAAAATTAGAGTTGGACATTATTAGATGTCATTTATTCACCTTATCATTGCAAGTACGTGCCCATGAGCTGGCTCTATACGTTGTATCAGGCAGGGTTCTATACATTGTATCAGCCGGGGTCCGATCAAAAGCCACTTTATGATGTAATTATGTAATTATATATTATGTAATGAGATTTTTAAAAATGTGGATTAGAACTGAAGTAATTGTGGGACCTGATGAGAAGCCTGATGTTGCTTCTCAATTCAGTGGTGGGAATGAAGTCACCCTCGGTCAGTCCGGACTAAACACCGGGCGTGCAGTGAGGGAGAGCAAAGACAAACGGGAACTCATGAGGACAACTGTGGCCTGCGCTTGTCTTGCCATCTACAGCCTTAAGGAGGTGGTGACCTGCAGGAGAAGCCAGTGCCACAACGTGGCACACGGCCCTGGGGCAGGACCTGGAGGAGCTAGGGACGGCCCAGGAGGTAGGCCAGCAGATGTCTAACAACACATGCGAGCCCTAGAGCACCTGGTGCCTACACGAACCTTAAAAATGACGGCAGCCTCACTGTGGCCTCCCGCACCTCACCTGGAACAGCAGAGGGAAGGGAGTTCTGGGAGACTTGGCTTCAATGAGGCTGAGTTGACAATTTACAAAGTCACCACACACAGTCTCCACATTTAAAAGTGTTTTAAAGCACTCTACTGACTCATACAGGAATCTCGGACTGGAGTAGACTGCAAGCAACGTTTGAGTTTCTAAGAACAGAAACACCAACCCGACGGTTACAATTTGGACCCAAAGTCACACTCTGTGTTCCCGTGGAATGGTGGGGGCTGGGTGAGAAAGATGAAGAAATTAAGCAAAGGTTAAAAACTCATAGACACAGAGGACAGTATGGTGATTACCAGAGCAGGGGCGGGGTGGGGAGGTAGAAGAGGGTACAGGGGGAATAAATGGTGACGGAAGGAGACTGGACTCTGGGTGGTGAACACAGTACAAACACAGATGATGTGTTACAGAGCTGTACACCCGAAACCTGTATAATTTTGTGAAGCAATGTCACCCCAATAAATTCAATAAAAATAAAAAATAATTTAATTTTTTAAAACTTAAACTTAGTTTTCTGGTACGCACGAGTGGGTACTGAGACACCTTCGCTCTGCTGGCAGCGGTGTGAGTGCCAAGGATACGCCTTGTGCCACTATTTTATAACTGTCACTGCCGAAAGAGTTTGGGGCAAGAGGAGCCCCCAGGGTTTTCAGAAATGTAGCCTTAACTGTGTCTTCTTGGCTCGGCACACCCCCTAACCTCCATGTGCTGGGGGATCTGAATGCTTCCACGGCCAGCACTGCAAACAGCGTCTGGTGAGAGTGATTAACTCTTGTGTGCAGGCAGCTCAGCTATGAACTTGAAGACCTGGCAACATCCTGGATCCTCATAAAGCAGCTCACATATTTGCCATCCAACGAAGCATGGCTGAAATAACACAGTTTCCTTGTGGCAGGTTTGGGAAATGCAGCATCAGCGAACCCCGAGGCCCTGTGGCTTCGGTGGAGGTGGCCGCTGAGGAGTCAGGTCTTCTCGGTTCTGAGGGAGGGGGCATGTGCCCGGCTTGTTCACCTTCCACCTGGCTTCAAGCACAAAGGGATCAACACTGAGCTACAAATTAGGCAGCCAGGTCTTCCTCCTATACTGAGGCTTGTGTGGCCCCAGCTGATGCCTCGAAGAGGGTCACCTTTTAGTCCGACTCAGACATCATTTAGTTTTACTGCACATGCGCAGTCCAGTTAGGCTGGAAAGCAGAGCCATTTAATCCTGCAGAGGTCATGGTCTAAAAATTACAGTGTAGGTTGTGAATATCCAAGAGATGCATTCATTACTAGTATGTGCTGAAATGAGAAATATTAAAAAGACTGCAAACTTACATTTAGTATATTTAGACAATAAAATACATGATTTTTATTTCTTTTCAGTTCCAATCTAGAAATTATTAAACAAAGAAATATAAAAACATAAAGAATAAAGTTTTTCTTTTCAAATAACAGAAACATGGATACTGCTAAAAAAATACAACAAAAAATGTCTTTCACATTAATAGGACCTGGATTGGAAGAATTCTGAAAAACATTCTTGGAACCATGAAAGCCTGGCTTCCCAAAGCTTCTCTCGTTTTCCTTTCCTCCTGCCCGGTTTCCTCTTCCTCCTTCCCTCTTCTCCTCCTCTCTGTCCTTCATTCTCACCCCCAAAACACGTACCCAACTGTTCCTGGGATGGGGCCTGTGAGGAGAGGTGGAGGCACAGAGAAGACACAGCTCCTCAGGGGACCGACAGTGGGTGGGCAGATGTCAGGGGAGCTGAGTCTTGAAGCAAAAGCGGGAGTTACCTGGTGGTCTCCTTTGTCCTCCCGTCGCATCTCTCCACCCAAGCATCCTCTTTTGTACCCTCCGCCAACCGCGAGGCTGCCGAAGAAAGGAAGAGCCTGGCAACCAGGGGTAAAACTTGAGGGCACACTTCCATGGTCATCTCTGAACCCCACCACCTGGGAAAGAAATCATCCTCAAAGGCCAAACTCTTCTAACCTCCCGACTCTCCAGAAAGTGCCCAAAGTCAAGTTTCAAACACCCAGGCACCCGCCCACTTTCAGTTAGAGTCTACTAAGTCCTCTCAGCTGCATTGACCCATAAAAATTCTGCAATTCTCTTAAAACACAAACACTTCCCTTTCAAGTCTCTTTCCTGTTATTCACAGTTTTCCTGGCCGCTATGCCAGATTTGCTGTTGCCTGTACTTTCACTCATGCCCCATCCACACCAAGGCCTGTAAGGTGGCCAGAAAGTATTTTAAACATAATTTGGCTCCCAGCCTGAGAGTCAAATGTGTTATCCATCCGTCCCCTGGTATCACACCTGTCCCCTGCACAGTGACCTCTGGTATCTGGCCCAAATGTAGCCGCAGGCATTAACTGCTTAGGAATCGAAACCAGTGCTAGTGGAGGGGCTCTAGAATGCTCACGTCACAGTCACCAGATCTGTAAAATGGTATTGTCCTGAGACCAAAGGCTAAGCTTAATAAACATACGAGACCTTGAAACTAGGTACCAAGAGGGATTCGCTTCTAGCAGAATGTTTAGGAGCAGCATGTTGCTTATCTGCCCTGCCTTGCGGATGCTGCGACTGGGAGTTTTGAGGGTCTCGGAGGTTGCTGTGGGCCTGGTAACAGCACTCTGCCATTACGTTGCACAGCAAGTCAGAAGAGGGGGTGGGACTCTGGACCAGCAGCGTTGAGTCGCCTGGGAGCTGGTTAAAAATGCTGGGTCTTGGGCTCCACACCTGCCTTAAGGAAACAGATTGTGCGTTTTAACAAGATCCCCAAGTGATTTGTATGCATGTTACTCCCATCTGACAAGCTCTGCTATCGAGCTATACGGCTAACAGAGCATCGTCATGTACATAAAATCCTCATCTGAGGAAGGCAGGGGAAACTGAGGGTTTGAGTGAGTGACTTACCTAAGGTCACATGGCTAGTACTAGAATGTCTTGCATTCCTCTGGTTTGGAGCTTTTTTCCGCTATACCACTTTGCAACACTCCTGGCAACAGTAAAGAGAAAGTACAGTGTCATGGACACTTTTGGTGAGCCCTCACCATATGCCGCACGCTGTTCCAAGTGAGTTGTTTAAACATTGAACCTATGAGGCAAGGACCTTAATTTTTACCTCATTTTTAGCCAGTTAAGTGGGGGAGCACCAGGAGAAATTAGTATATCCCAGATTCTGTTTGAGTTACCCACCTGGAAGCCAAGTTTTGGATTTCTCAGAAGAAGCTAGGAAGCAGTAAGGAACCAGGAAACAACACACACAGGAAACTGGCTGCGTGGCTCAGGACAGGGCACCTCACTCAGGTTGCTCAGCCCTGAAGTGAGGCTGAACTGGATGATCTTTATGGCAATTTCCAGTCCTGGAATTTTAGAATTCAAAATCCTTTCCTTGACATTTACTGATCCCTTTTCTTCTGAGCAGCTTTGATTTAGAACCAGAAACTGTCTGCCCAGACCTGTGGAGGCAAAGCCACATTTTACTGTGAGGGGGACAGGAGCCAAGCCATGCGCAAATCCTGCACCCAGCCTGCTGGCCAGCGTCAGCCCAGGCTGCTGTGTGGCACGTTGGGATAATTTCCAACCCAGCTGTCCTACATAAGTTTCTGAGGATGACTTAAAAACACTCTTTGCAGCTGTACCCCACCCTTCCAAATGCAGCTGGCAAGAGGATATTTTTAAAGAAGCAAAGGTGGTTTGGCCTGGAGCGTGTCCTACAAACGCCACACCACGGAATGAGTTAACTGTCAACGAATCAGAAACATGTGGTGCTCAACACGCTTCTCAGAACGAGCCCTGTCTAAATCTCGGGAATCACTGCTTCTCGAAACAGTTGGGGCTTGTTACCAAATCCGGGATCTCTGAGATGCAGTTTGAAATGCATTGTCAAACACAACACACCCTCAGGGCCAGATTAATGCATCTCACTCCAGCCACAGGAGATTATTTTCCAAATGTACCATTTGGTGACTGTGACTCAGAAGAGGGTCTGAGTAGGACCAAGTTTCAAAAGACACCTGACCAACGATGCCTCAGTAAATACAGCTTAAAAAAAATCACAATTAAGCACTGCTTTAGTCCCAGTGCAAGAGAACATGCACTTGCTGCTTCTATTTTCAGAAAATTAATGAGCGATTTCAGTTATGGCAAAACAGCCCTGCAGAACAAGGGTCAGTTTGCTCTTTTCATCAAGAAGCTTTGCCAAATATTTACTAAAATAGGGCAGACTCCTTGTAAAAGTATAAATAGTTTTGTTTCTTATTTAAAATAAAAAGGCCCCTAGCACCTTATATGGTCTGATCCTCTGATAGCACTCGAGTGTTTTTATAGTAAGATTTCCATTGTGGTCTCTGCTAAGAAAAAAAAGAAAGAAAAGATTGTAGCACAAATCCAGAGAAAAATGATGCTTCCAAAAAAAATGTGATAGAAAACTTTGCAGAGTAAACTGAGTAATGTTGTCTTGAAAGGACAAAGCACATGGCAATGCTCGACTCAGACTCCATAGAGACTGTTTACTGGAGCAGACTTGGTTGGTTGCTTAGTGAAGACATAAGTCTGCTTTCTTATTTTTAATCCCTCCTTCTTTTTCCTTCTTCATTGATAGATCCGTGATTTTGCTCAGTTATCCATCCTCGGTATGATTCAGGAGACTGGCGCCCTGAACAGTTAGATTTAAGCCAATCACTGGAGTACTATTGATTGGTTTAGGAACGGTCATGTGATCCAGTTCTGTTCCATGAAAGGTGGGAAGTCTGCTGAGGGGCTTGGGGAAAAGATTTTTCTTGCTCCCAAGAAGGAGGAGCAAGAAGAGACAGATTCCTCTTCCTGTGGATGTTGTCATGTTTGGGTATGATACTAGCATGACAACCATCTTGCTCTCAGTCAAGGTTAAAGCTGACTCAGGGGTTGAGCAAGGCAAAGAGAGTCAGTGATACATGAACCAGAGCCCTGACACACCCCATCTGGGGCCCACCTGCCTTTGGATTTCCTGTTATGTGAAGTAATAAAATGTCCTTGTTGTTTAAGTCAGTCTGGGCTGGTGTTTGCACTATTTGCTGCCCAAAGCATCAAACCCACCTAATACAGCTTTCAGATCAACATACAGAAGACTAGCCATCCATCCTTTCTGTTACACTGTCCTAAAAACTCCATCTTACTCATTGTTTGCCAAAAGGCTTCTGAAAGGTTAAAATCTCCCCAAATGCTGTAACATAAGCTGAAGGTTAATGAGTAAGTCTAAATGGTGATACTCAAATGATTGCAACTTACCTCATTGTCATTTCTCAAAATTAGGTAAAACTTACTAAGTAAGAGGCTTACTAAGGGGTCCTTTTTGGAATAAATATAAGATGCAGTCATTAGCACACATTTTCAGGACTGGTTGAGTGGAATCCATCCACCGTCTCTCACGTGTGCTGCTGTAACGAATCACTGGGAGTGCCAAGACATCGGATGGGGGTCTGAATCGATTGTGGAGGCCTTGGAATAGCAAATCTTACTGGTTTATCAGAGGCTCAGATCTCTGGCCAAGACCTCAGGGGCAGCTTGAGCTACAGAGACTGGCGTAGGCTTACTATCCCAAGCCCCATTTGGCATCTCAAGCTCATGTATTAGGAAAAGCTCCTTTGCCCCTTGTGAAAAGTAAAAATTAAAGATTCTCTTGAGTATAGTTTGATAGCATTTATGCCTTGGTTCACATGTATCCCAATAATAGGCCTCCAATTTTTCCAGACATAAATTTCATCTCAAATTGTCCCTTCTGCAAGGAGTTAGAAGTTGACATGAAAAATACAAGATATAGTATGTATTTTACATTCAGAATTCCTTTGCCTCCCCCTTTTTTATTTTTATTGATTTTATTAAAGGTCCTTATACAAACAATTCCCAAACAAAACAATGTAAGAAAAAGACTCAAGGGAAATTCTAAAAGCATTCTCTACCTATATAGGATGAATAAAAAGGTTGATTTTTGCTTTTAATTATTTGGTTTATTGCCATAATAACTGCTTTCTTATTTCTCAATACCTGGTTCAGTACTAGCAAATTTTGTGCTGCAGGTAGTTACTGAATGCACTGCCAGCTCAAACAAGGTGCAAGACTTAACCCCATGAGGACCCCTGACACTTCTATTACATTTTGGAAGAATGGTGGGGAATTTCCAAACAAAACTGAACCTGGAAATATTTTTTCATTCGATGCTAGAATGCCAAAATTTACCCCTATACTCACCCAAAATTACAAATGAAATAGAGGCTAATTTTTGTGAGGGCATTGGGGTCGGAGCTTGAGAAATCTTGGCTGAAGAGCGAAACTCACAAATCGTAAAACAAATGTTGGTTGTAATTTCTATGTGGATGCATTCTTACAATGGCAAGGATATCTCTGGTTGTGCTGACATTTTGACACACATCATCACTCTCTTCAAAGACTGTAAACAGTGTGCTTTGAACTCTGTTTAGGAAGAAATACTGTGCTATAAAGTTACAGAGACACTGAGCCCTTCATTTCTTCTCCTTCCTGGAAATATACAGCGCCTGCCTTACAGATACTGCTTTGGGCCATGTGATGTACAGACTCAAAAACTGCCCCACATAACAGGCACGGAGCACAACTTCAGATTCACAACCTTCAGGACTCTTCCCTTTGATGTGAAATCCCATTACAGGCTCATGACTGTTAATAAGGCCTTTGTCTATTGCCTGTGTTACACTTCAAGCAAAGGGAAGGGACATGGTGCATTTGTACCATGGCACAGCGGTCTTTGACGACAACAAATGCCTTCTACAGCACACCTTGGTTTGCAAAGTGGTTTTCCACACATCATCTTTTGTGAACCTCTTGATAATCCTGGTGGGATTTTATAGACAGGAAAAACAGAGATGAAATCAAAAGGCTCCAATGACTTGCCCAAGTTCACATTTGGAGGCAGAGCTAGAACTTGAGCCAAGCTTTCCTCACGGTCTAGTGCTTACTCCATGAAACTGTGCTGTCTTGGTGCAAGCACAGTATTAGGTGACACACAGTAGATCTGGGTTCAAATTTCAGCTCTGCCATTTATTGGTTCTATGAACTTGGGAAAGTTCCTAAGCCTTTCGGGGGACCCTGTCCTGGGTGCCAGATGTGGGGGGGCTCCGCCCGCAGAGCCCCATCCCTCCATCACGGATGAAAGTAAAAACTACCAAGACATCTTCTTCTTGGGGAGGAAAGGGGTCAAACTCTCAGAGGAGAATGACCCAGAGCCCCATCCTCACTAGGCTTTTATTGGGCTCAAATACACGGGAATACAGGTATGTCAGGCGACAAGGATCAAACAATGGTTAACATTTCAAAGCAATCTGAGGGCTTAATCTGAGCCAGTGTTTGTCAGGAAGTGGGGTTGCCAGACTTTGGGAGACATGCTCATTTCCTCCTGGGACACTTGTCACCTCAGGAAGAGCACTCTTAGCAAAGCAGGTTTCACAGGGCTTTAGGAATTCTTTCTTATGCCAATCACCCAGGGAGCCGGTCCTGGTCAGCACAGGGCTGCACCGCTCACCCCCACAGTTTTAGTCTTTAAGCCGATTAGGAAGCAGGAGACATCTCCCAGACAGAAATGGGGACTCGGGCTATGTCAGAATAGCCGGGGGGGGGGGGGGAGAGGGGGGTCCATCACATCCTATTTGCTGCAACAAACCGCCCCCCCCCCCGCCTAGTCCTTCCATGAGGCCTCCCAAGTGGTTGGGTTTGGCTTAGGTTGCCCCTCCCATGAGGAGTCTAACCCGTCATTGACTAACAACCAAGCATTGGGGCCACAGATGGATGAGGCAGAAGCAGCACTCCTGCCAGGGAGATAAGCTTTGTCTCCTTAGTAGGTCACATCCTTGTGACAGAACAGACCCAGATGAAGTGGGTCCCTTGGGCTCTTACACAGCCCACCATGGGGTGAGGGTTACAACTCCTGAAACCTGGCTGAATGGTCCGCAACAAAGCCTCAGGACCCTGCCTCAGTTTTTCTATAAAATAGAAATAATAATATGTGTATTATGGGGTTAGGGGACTGAATGCATTAATGCATGAAGAATACAAAGCATCATGCTTAGCAGAAACCACACTATTTAGCACGTCCTCAATGAATAATAGCTATTTTAAAAAGTGGGCAAATTAGCCTTGGTTGAGAACGTTGAATGCAAATCTCATTTCTGTGGCTTTTCACTCTGTTATTGACTTTGTTAGTCAAAGATGTACTGAGAGTTCCACTTCCCTGTCCCACCAAAGGAAGGCAAGGGGGCCTTGATAAGTACACCTGGAAAAACCACTCTATCTGACCTCTGTTTTAGCACAGAGCTCTCCATTGCTTGTGGTGTGGTGTGTGCATGCGCATGCATCCTGAGTGTCTGGGAGGAAAGGAGGAAGACAGGAGTGAAGGACTCTGGTATCAAGTTTACCAGCTTTTCCTTCATGTTAACACTCGCCCAGTACCCAGCCAAGGAGCTGTTGGTCTGGGGGATTAAAACACAAAGGACAGTGGTGACATTTGGAAACAGTCACAGTTCTCTTGGAAAATGCACGCTATGACGCAAACAAGGCTGCTATTGCTTTCAAAGACGAAAATTCTGGGATGGCAACAATATGGCTTGGTAGATTTCTTAAATTTACATCATTTGTTTAAAATGCCACAGGGCACAAACAAGTAGCATGAACTATAATATTCATAGTACCTAGAAAGTCAGCATAGAGGAGAGACTGTTTCTTATTCCTATGCTAAATGAACTGGACATTTCAACTAGAAATGGTTTACTTTGTACCCTACCAACCCCTCCAATCAAGGCCCAGAATGTGGGGAAGTTCCAAGATTTGGAGTCCTTTTTCTGAACCTTTTAATGGTAAATTGAGCAATTCTTTGCTGGGATGTGCAACACAAAAAGAAAACAAACAAGAATTAGTACAAATTCCTGCACAGGGTCGATGTGATTCTTGAAGAAGGATTATACTTGGCCAAGAAGATCACACTCGGGATCCGAAATTATAACCCTTCATGTTCAATGCTTAGTTGTTCCCCAGGAGCCCAGTATCGTGAGGTGGGGACGGGGTGGAACTCAGTTGGAGCCTTCAGATGAAGACTTTTCTCTTTACACCTCCTGCCCTCCTTTGGTAGCTCAGGGTCTAAGATGGGTTCTAGGGCCCCAGTCTTTCCTCCTCTAGGAGTCCCCCTTGTTCCCCATGAGTTCACAGTGGGAGACTCAAGGGCTCCTCTCCTAAAGCAGATCTTGGTTCGGACCCTCCATCCACAGAGAACTCTAACTGTGTGAAACTCTACGTAACATCTGTGCGCAGAGCAGCCGTTGTCAAGCCTCAGAAAATGTTTGTCGCTTCTCTCCCCTGGAGCAATGGAAGTCTATGGGCTTTAAGGAACCAAAGAGAGGAATTCTTCTCAGCACAAAGATTTACTCGGAGGCAATTTATTGTCTCTTCCAAGATAGAACACTGGTTGGCAACTTTGAAATAAACAGCTCTTGCTAAGAGAAATGCCAAGTGATGCCTAACCTGATATCCCTTATGCATTACAAATAATGGATACTTATGACATGGTCTCTTTCCATTTTTAATAGGCTCTGTGTCTACTAATGTTTCTGAAAGGCTGGTCTGTTTGCTTCAAATCACCTGAGACACTTGTTAAAATGTAAATTCCTGGCCCCATCTCTGACCCAGTGAATCAGAATTTCTGGGAATGGACCCAGAAATAGGCATCCAGGTGATTCTGATGTACAAGAAAAGGTTATAATGATCAGCCCTGACTGGTAACTCAGTGGACTGAGCACAAGTCTGCGAACCACAGGGTCACCGGTTTGAGTCCCAGTCTAAGGCACATGCTTGGGTTGCCAGCAAGATCCCCAATGGTGGGGGAGGGGTGTGAGAGGCAACCACACATTGATGTTTCTCTCCCTCTCCTTAAAAAAAAGTTTACAATAATCAATGAGAATTTGCCCTGTCTGATATAAACTCATTCAGCTCACAAACATTTATTGAGCACATACTGCATATCATGCTTGATTCTAGCTAGGCTCTGGGAATACAGCAGCAAATAAAACAGACACTGCCCCAATAAAGCTTCATTTCAAAAAAAAGAGACAAATAAATACACAAATAAGCATGTTTTAATATTAGGTGGTAATAAGTATCATGGGAAAAATAAAACAGGGCAAGAAGAGAAAGAATGGAGGTACTGTTTTGCTAAAGTGGTGGGGGAAGGCCTTTTGGGAATGGCGTTTAAGCAGAGACAGTGAGGGTACAAACCAGTAGACATCTGAAATGTGTTCCAGGAAAAAGAAAGAGCAAATGCAAAGGCCCCACAGCAGAAAGGATGCTTGGCATGTTTGAGGAACAAGGGGAAAAGGTAGCTAGAGCAAAGGGGAGGAGGGGATGTGGTGAGGATGTGGGAGCAGAGAGGCTGGGGGAGGACAGCAGATCACGCTCTGCCTCTGGGTGTGAATGAGCTCTTCTAGCTGCTGCATCCCTCTCTGTCTCCATCTTTTCTTTTATTTTTTTAGAAATTTATTTTTTAAATTAATCTTTATTATATTTTTTCCATTGCCATTTAGTCCCCCTATACCTCCTCTCCCCCACAATCACCACACTGTTGTCTGTGTCCATGAGTCCTTTTTCCTTTTTGCTCAATCACTCCACCCCCTCACCTTCACACCCCCAGCTCTCCATCTATGAGTCTGTCCCCATTTTTCTTGTTGGTTCAGTTTGTTCATTAGAATCTACGTACGAGTGAGATCATATGGTATTTGTCTTTCTCTGTTATTTCACTTAGCATAATGTTCTCCAGTTCCATCCATGCTATCATATAAAGTAAAATTTCTTTCTTTTTTATGGCTGAGTAGTATTCCATTGTGTAAATGTCCCATAGTTGTTTTATCCACTCATGTACTGAAGGACACTTGGGCTGCTTCCATATTTGGTGTTTGTAAACTTAAGTTTCTGATTTCTACTGCCTCCGCTATGAGACCCAATAAACATCACAACACCTCTGTGGATAAAATTAAGCAGAAAAATGATGCAGATTAAATAAAGAAAATAAAAGGAGTCTGGGCTCATGATCTGTGGACGAAAGACTGAAGCAAATATCTACATGTTGGAACCTTAAAATTTCAGCTTTATTACCTTGATTATGTGACTTTGTCAGCTCCTCTTCCACACTTGGCAATGAGTCACGTAAATCCAAAGGCACAGCCCTAAAAGCCACCTACCCACAGGGAGTTTAATTTATATCTACAATTTCCGACCATCTTCATTGTCTCCCTTAGATGTATCTGACCACAGCTGCATCTACTCTTAACCACGACTGGAAGTTGCTTCAAACTGGTCTTTCTTTTTAGGGAATTATCTCCACACTTAGCCCACTGAATTTGGAAATCAAATTCTCTTTCAGAATTAGCCCTCTCAGTTAGCCAGGAAGTCGAATAGAGCCCTAACCCGTCACATTCTATTTGATCTAAGAAAACACTGTCTCATTAACATTTCAAATGGAGGGCCTAGCATCCCAGTGAGAGATCCACTTTTTCTATAGTATTTTTGTAAATAGCCTGAGTTAGCCAAGAGCCGTATAATGGAAAGGCATGGGTGTGGGATTTTGCTGCTGTTGTTTTAAAGTTTAAACCATTAACTGGTAGCTTCTCATTTAACTGACAGAAAACAACGGTAGGTATTCTCTGTTACTAATGCAGTCAAATTAAATTATCAGTCACTCCATGACCCCCAGTCCACTCCTGCAAACGTTGAATAAAATAAACTGTGGATATTTATATGTTTAACTTACGTGCCAATAAGAGTTTATATTTCCCTAACAGCTGGGCTGCAAGCAGAACTGTGGTTTTCTTTTTTGTTTTGTTTTATTATTATTTTTTAATCTACAAGGAAAAAAGGTAAGGAAGGAGAGAGTAGGGATCAAAACTAACTTTGAGCCAGCTGTGTTTCTTCTTCAAGAGTGACCACTGAGGAGGTGATGGTTTGTTTAATCTCAGAAATGTAAACAAAAGGAAGCCTGTTACAATTAAGAAGAATTTAAGCACTAATTAAGTCTGATTGAGTATAATGGAGATTTAGATATAGTAAATATTGATCTCCAATGGCTCTGTTTTTTTAATGCATCTCAAATCAATCTTATTGTAAACCAAAATGTATGTGTTCTTTTCAAAGAAAAATTCACTCATATTCTAAGGGAAATGAGATTGGAAACCACACGGGCTACATTTCCCAGGAATGTATATGAAAGACCACAGCCTTGGAGCTGTGCTATCTACTATCTGTATTCTGCAGTATAGTTTGGGGCCCGTCAGTTCACACAGACCAGCAGCAGATCACTAAGGAATCCTAGGAGAGATTAAACACAGACACACAGACACACAGACACACAGACACACAGACACACACACACACACACACACACACAAACTGACCCGAAGTGTCATGGATTCCAAGATTTTAAGATGTACTTTCTAAAGTCTATTGCATAACTCCAAGTGTGTGTTTAAAATATTTGAAAAAAATTTTAATTAATCTACCAGCAACTCCAGCTCCCATCTCAGTCCTCCTCTCTGATAGCTAACTGCAAATCCAGATTGCCTTTGAGGGCATGGAGAAATAAACAGTTCTGATACTTCACAGAAGAGGAATTTATTTAATGCTGCTAAGGGAGTTAGTGATTACCCAGTTTACTTTGAGATCATCTTTGTCATTAAAAAAATACATTCTTGTCAAATGAGTTAAGCTTTAGCTTTTCTTTTTATGTAAAGATGATATACCTATATTACCTTCTTAAAGTTTTATTATTTTTTCAAACAGTTGACACATAGAAAGGCAGAAATGAAACAAAACCAAAAACCTCACCTAAAACAGGTAAATGATTTTCCTAAGAGGGGAATTTTGTCATACTTTGAATTGGTAAATAGACCAAAAAATGTTTTGGTGATAGCATCTTAATTTTATATCAAATCACAGTCTTAGAAAAGACCATCCCCCCTTTCTGTACAGAGTTATCCCTGGAAATACTAGCATTTGTCTTAACAGATTGATAACTGAAATAGAAATCAAGGAAATAAACTAGCCGGGCTAGCCATTTCATAGGTGAAGAGGACTGAGGCTTCTTCTGCAAACCCACTAAACCGGTGGTCGCTTAGATGAGATCCAGGGCATACGTTAAAGGGGAAGCCTACAGGAAGTGGCCATGGATGGACTGTGGAGGGAGAGAAAAAGGAATGAGGGATGACCTCTAAGTTTTTGATTTGTGGAGCTGAGTGGCTGGTGATGTCACTTCCCAAGATGAAGACTGAGAGAACAGGCTGTGAAGGTGGGGGACACAGGGCTCTGTGGTATAGGATGCTGAGATGCCTGTTAACCAACTAAGTGGAGATGTTAGATAAGCAGTTGGATATGCAAACCTGGAAGCTCAAGGGAGCTCAGGGGTGGAACTGAAGAGTGGATGGAGGGCAGAGCAGGCCCAGGATTGAGTCTATGCAGGGAAACGTTTTGGTAGGAAAATCAGAGTGGGGAAACTCATCATTTTGCGCTCCTCTACCGAGTACGTTTATTACTTTGTTTAGAGTTGTAACTTTCTACAACAGCAAACATATCTGTATGCAAATATATGGTTCAAATATATGAACAAAAATATATTTAGAGGTCAAATGTTGATGAATTTTGGATTGCTTCAGTATTATTTTTAATCATTGCAAATCAGGAGTTGACTAAATTCATGTTTTCATATCCAGTAGGAACTAGTTCAATAAATTTGACAAACGCTAGTAAATGGCTGTTGGCTGGGACACCTTGGGCTTCTGTGCTAGTTACACCACTTAATTAGCTATGCAATCTCAGGCAAATAAATGATGGTCTGAGCCTTGGGTTCCTGAGGTGTAAAATGGCTTTGGGAGGATTAAGTGAGACAATTAAGGTAAAATACCTGGAACAATTCCTAGCATAAAGTAAGAGCTCAACAAAAAGAAGATATTATTATTGAGAGAAGGCATAGTCTCCCAGGACCTTCCAATCTGGTGAGAGGAAACAGACATGCCAGGAAATGCCAGCAAGAAATTTCCAGAGAGAGATGATTCGGTGTGAGAAGAGACCTCATTAGAACACTTTCGTCCCCTTCTGGTCAACTGGATTCAGAAGGATGGTCCTAGCCTCCCCTGTTCTCCTGGGTGGCTAAAGCCAGATGGCAGGTCAGCCCCAGCCCTTGGAGAACTGTTTTTGGCCACTAAAGAGACACTGACTCCTCAGGATCTGGAGCCAAGGGCAGCTGACTGGCTCTGTCTTGGCCTCTTCCTCCCCTTGGGTGTGTCTGCCTTCCCCACTGCTCTCCACTTACCTGCCTGAGTCTCCTCCCAACTTGAACCTCACTCTACCCCTCCCAGGGTCACACTTGGTTTCCTGACGTGTTGCTGTGTCCCTAATTAGCAGTTTCAGCTGTCTGCCTGGCCTGAGGTTTGCAATAACAAAGGCCATGGCATGGAGAGGACGTGTTCTTCGAACCAGGTCTCACTGCTGGGGTGGGGTCCCTTTAGCTGAACCTGAGGTGCAGCCACCCAGCCTGGAGATACAGACCTCAAATGAAGGTTGTTTGGGGACCTGGGCTGAAGCCCTTGTTTGCATGAGCTGCCCTGGTTTAAGGTGCTGCCATACTTTCACGGGCATAGATTCCATCCACTGCGATGGCGTGTGGCTACCTGTTCCTGCTGGATCTGGCTACTTGGATCATTGGTGTAATTCACTTTGGATCCTGAAGTTTCCTTCTACTCATCATACCACAGCAGCTTCAGTAACCAAAGGATCAAATCTGAGTAGCAGACAAGATATGCTTCCTGCCTTAGACTTACCCTATTGGCAGGCAAGCCACCTCTAATTGCAAAAGACAGAGTTCGATACGGTGCTGGTGTGTAGCTCATTTTCTTTCTTTCTTTCTTTCTTTTTTTTTCCTCAACAGTAATAGCTCAATTTCTCAGGTGTTGGGTCCCAAGGCAATGGGTCACTTGTGTCTCCAAGGATCTATGGGATTGAAGAATAACAGCAGCAGCAACAAAAATGTATAAATGTAAAAATGCTGCATACTGGTAAACAATATCTCATAACTTTATTTTAAACAGTAAACATTCTGCACAATAATAGCTTCTAAATGCTCTTTTAACATGATTACTTTTGAATTGATTAACCGAGTCCTTCAATCTATTAATAGTCCTGAGCTTTGTCGAGTTTCTTTTTACAGTCTGATTTTTGTGATTTCTACCTGAGCTTGAAAGTTAACAATAGGCATCTCTGCATGCCAAGGATATTAGGTCAGGCCTGGCTTCCTTCCACCTGACAGAAGGCATCAGAGAACTTCTTGGGTTGTCAGAGCATGGAGAGGGGCGGGAGTGGGTTTATTTCAAGGGTAGGTTTAAGCTTTGAGGACCTTTCCTTGCACAGGCCCCTTCCATGACCCTGTACCTCATTTTGTATTTGTGATTGTGCATTCTTTTTCTTTTGAAGAACCAAAAATTATAGGAACTTGAGACTTCATTAAATTTGAGTCTACCGCTGAACTCACTCCATGGCCAGCCAAGGGAGGCTGCTGCCTCTGGGACTCTCCAGGGAGCCTACTCTGCAGGGTCAGAGGGCTGAGCTGTGAAACTTTGTTGGGCATAGTTGCCATATCCATGGGACCCGGGGCACTGATGAAAGGCAGCGTTGGGAGAAAGGTCCCAGGAAGCAGGCTACTGTTGGAGAAGTCTGGGCGATACAAAGCAGCAGACATTTACATCCACGACTGAATAGCAAATGGAGGTGTTTTTTGATGGAGTGTTGAAAAAACAAATTTACATTAAATGTAGGCTGTGAGGTAAGGCCAAACATCCGTGTGATCACCTAAGAGAGCCTCCCAAGTCCTCCTGTCTCCCTGAGCATGCCTCCATGTAAACCCAGATCCTCTTCATTTGAGGAAACTTGTGTTCGAGTTTTCCTTGTTCTCTTCACATCCCATTTGGGGTTCTGGTTATTGCTGTAGTTTTTGTGGTTTCTATTTAATCCTAACTGTTTTCTTGGAACTCTAGCCAAGTTCCAGGATCCATCTTACCTGCATGGAGGTCAGGGAATGTAACTAGTAATAGATTTCAAACCACATTGTAAATCTTTTTTGGGCTGTGTGTTACCGGGAATAGCTGAGCTATAAAATTGGAGGAATTAAATCTATGTGTTTACAGAAAGGTGCCAATTGTAAAACTCCTCCTCTTTCTAACTACAGCCCTTGTGATACAGAGCTTTGGGTACACAGAAGGTGGATCAGAATTGGGGACTTGGGTTTATCTCTGGCAGGCTCCTGTGAGCGTCTAAGACAATATCTCAGTCCCATTTCCCCCACAGCACTTTGGAATGACTCTTCTGGTGGGATGAGCAACTTCTTCATTGAGTCTGTAATTTATTCACCCGTCACGTTTGTATTTGTCAAACACCTGGCACATGTGCCCTTCCACAGGAATAGGAAGTGCCCCTCCCTCTGAGGTGGAAATGGTGCTGTCAACACCCCTCTTCAGAAGGTGCATGCTTTGTGAATGACCTCAATGAGCTCCACCAGCCATCATGGTCTCCATCCCCTTCACAGACAAGCCAGCTGGTAATAACTCTCTGGGTCACTATTACAGAGGCAGGAGAAAGGGGTTTCCTTCCTTCCTTTCCTTCCTGTCTCCCTGCTCCCCTCCTCTACTCTTTTCCTTCCTCTCTCTCTCCTTCCCGCCCACCCTTCTTGCCTTTCTCCCTTTCTTCCTGTGGCTCTCCTTTTCAAGTGTCTATTCCCATTTCCTACTCTTAACTTTGCTTGTTCAATCATTAATTGGCTCTAATTGGCTCCATGAGCAGTATGTAAAGTAAAAGAAGGTTCTGCTGGCTGTTCTGGGCCCTGAAGAACATGGCCCCACCCCATGTACACACACACATATAACACATACTAAAGGAGTAATAGAAGAAGGAGGTAGCTTAGAATTATAGAACAGAAGTTGGACAGCCCTGGGCTTTGAATCCTGGCCTGGACACTTACTAGGTGGGAGAACTTGGGCAAGTAACTTGATTATGCTTCTGTTTCTTCCTCAGATGCGTCATAAGGATAAGAACCTTGCAAGGGCAATATGACAATTCAAATCTATAAAATAGGAGCCTGCTAAGTGATACATATTAGTGTTTGCATGATTTGGGCAACGGTTTAATGCAAATTTGTGTGATTTGGGGTTTTAAGAAGAAAATACCCAGGAATGAGTTATATCATCTGGTTTCTAATGGACACAGACTGGTAGGAAATAAGTAAATCAGTAGTTCAGAAACTGGCATAAAGCAATAGGAAGTTTAACTCAAAGACCATTTTGGTTTGGTCTTGGCTTGTGACCCACTGAAGACCAACCCACTGAAGTTCATTCATTGGGAGCCAAAATAAAGAAGTAGGACGACAATAAGAAATAGTTGGGCATCTCAGATAGCTGAGTGTCACTCTCCTGTGGGCTGCGGGTGCTGTGCATACAGGAGCAGGGACCCAGGATGTCCTGTCAGTGGAGGGTGCACAGGCTGACCTGGGGAACACTAAAAACCCTACCCTGCCCGAAAGCATTCCTCCAGCAGTTGGTAGCCACATTGTGATCATGGCACCATGTCTTCAGAAATGTTAAAGCAGGTTAAGAGAGTGCGTCTTTAAAAAAAGAAGAAGAAATAGAAGAAGAAGAAATAGCAAAGCAGGACACCTCCAGGCACACTTTTAGTATCTTTAAAGTTTATTTTTTTAAATATGATATAATTGTCATATAAAATTATATTTGTCTCAGGTGTACAGATGATTCAATATTTGTATATATTGCAAAATGACTGCCACCTAAATTATTGATACATGCCTTGGTCATCGTCCCAATATACTAAGGTTGTGGGTTTGGTTCCTGCCTAGGACACATACAAAAATCAACCAGTGAGTGCATAAGCATGTGGAACAAAAAAATCTCTCTCTTACTCCCCCCCCCCACCTCCTCTCCCTCTTTAAAAAAAATAAAATAAAGTTTAGATACTTGCCATTCTCGAATTCAGGCTGTCCCCCCTGGCACTTGTGCTCTGCATCTTTTCCCAGCATCACCTACCATCAGAATGTTCATCCGAATTCCATTGCTCTCAGCTGACTGTAAATTACACTAAGATGCAATCTGGCAAACAAATTCCTGTGGAAGGATTAAGGACTGGTAATAAGAATAGCAGCACTCAGAAACACTGCTTGTGTGCCAGGAACTTCACAGAATATAATTATTTCTAATCTATAGGGTAATTCTGTATGGTAGTTTTTTTTTCTTTATGCTATTATATAGATGAGAAAAATGAGATGCAAACAGGCAATTAATTTAGGTAAGGTCACACATCTAGTACATGGTGGAACCAGCATCTGAACTCAGATTTGTCTCTGAATGTTTTTGGAATCTTCAACTATATATTGCCACAAATGAAGTCTGCACGGGGTCGTGTGTCTGCCTGGATGACAATCAGTGTAGTTTCTAAGGGAGGGGAAACTGATGTTGTAGAGACAAGCCTAATGGTCACAGGAAACTCTGTAGCCAACCTTCATGTCTTGTGCCTTAAAGCTGCGGTCACCAGTCGTTTTGGCACCAGGGACTGGCTTCATGGAAGACCAGATGAGAGAAGGTGGTGGGGCAACAGGAGGCAGTGCTCTGGTGAGCTTCGCCGGTGGCTCTGGAGTTGGGGACCCCTGCCTTAAAGGACAATATTTATCCTTTTTGGGTAAATTCCCTCCACCTCCGTGTTGAAACCAAAGGATGACTAGTACTCAATCAGGAAAAGGTCAACATGGTGCAGCCACTGTGGAAAACAGAATGGAATTTCCTCAAAAGTTACAAAATGGAGCTGCCTTAGGACCCAGTGATTCCATTTCTGGTAATATGTCTGAAGAAACTTGAAACCCTGAATTTGAAAGACTATATGCACCCCTATGTTCATTGCAACATTATTTACAATAGCCAAGATCTGGAAACAGCCTAAGTGCCCATCGGTAGAGGAGTGGATAATAAAGCTGTATTTACACAGTGGAATACTGTGTGGCCATAAAAAGGAGGAAATCTTACCTTTTGTGACAGCATGGGCAGACCTGGAGACTACCATGCTAAGTGGAATAAGCCAGTCAGAGAAAGACAAGTACCATACAGATTCACTCATATGTGGAATCTAATGAAAAAATAAACTAACAAACAAAATAGAAACATATTCATGGATACAGAGAACAAATTCACAGCTCTTAAAGGGGAGGGTGGTCAGAGCCTGGGTAAAGAAGGTAAAGGGATTAAGCAAAAAGAAAAAGAAAGAAAGAAAAGAAAACTCACAGACAAGGCCAACAGTGTGGTGATTACCAGAGGGAATGGGAGTGGGGGAGGTAGAAGAGGGTATGGGGGGATAAATGGTGACAGAAGGACACTTGACTTTGGGTGGTGAACACATCATACAACATACTGATGATGTGTTACAGAACTGTACACCTGAAATCTATATAATTTTATTAACCAATGTCACCCCAATAAATTTAATAAAAATTGAAAAAGGAAGAAAGGAAAAGGTCAATATGGCGGCAAGCGAAGGGGTCTGACCATGGGCACTAACAGGGGTGTCAACTACCCCAAAAGCATGTTGTCAGTGTGGGACACAGGCAAGCCACATGGTCCCCCAGGAGTGGCAGGGAGGAAAGTAAAGACATGTGGCCGTGAGGAAGGATCCCAGAATTGTCCTAGGCAATGTGTCTGGCATCTTGGGGGCCTGCCGGAGTCTGCTTCTCAGCAATTATATTGGGACTGCTCTCAGGGACTCCTGTATTGTTGGTGCCCAGCCAGGCGAGAAAGGTTTGAGGACTACGGGGTATAGAATAATGTATGGTGCTAAGAGGTGGGTGCTGGTTTTGGAGTGCTTGGGTCAGATCCTGAGTCTGCTACTGATGAGAAAGGTCAGTCTTTGTAAACCGATAAATCCCTCTCACTCCCTACTTCATCTGTCATGTGTGAATAAGAATTTTACAGTACTTCATCAGGGTATTTTGAGGATTAAGTGGGTTAATGTATGAAACCCCTGAATAATAAACACTCAATAAATGTAAGCTTTTAGTATGATTTTTGATTTCTTCATATAGTATAGTTGTTCTTAACTGGGGCAATTTTGCACCTCTCCCCTCAAAGGACATTTGCAAATGTCCGGAGACAGTTTTGGCTGTCACACTGGGACAGTGAGTGCTTCTGGCACCTAGTGGGTAGGGGTCTGGGATGCTGATAAGCACCCTACATTGTACAGGAAAGCCCCTACGAAAAAGAATTACCCAGCCCAAAATGATAATAGCTCCAAGGTTCATAGAAGCCAAACCATATACATCTTTCATTGTTTACCAAGAAATTGGAAAGATATTTGTTCCAACATGAGACCAGAAAAAGCTGGATTAAAGAGGTTAGCAAAGAGCCTCTTTAGTTTGGATAAATGGAGCTGAGCCACACCTCATTTTGACCCAGTTCTCAAATTCTACTTTCAGGATTGGTTAATCCGTTGAATGTATTGTCAAGCAATAGTTGACTGCTTTGACCGCTGTGCTTTTTATTTTTCTTTGCAGAGGATATCACTAGCATTCTGCAAGACTAATGAATAGTCTCGAGGAACTAAAATAGGCCAAGGTACTTTCTGAGCTTCTGCAGCACTCTTCCGTCTATGAAGTTTTCCTGACAACAGTGGTTTTACTCATTTTTCTTGCAGAAGATTTTATAAAATCCTATTTGCAAGACTTTGTTGGAGATATCTCCTCCACTAGGAATTCTGCTCTGTTCTCCTTGCACCCTCTCCCCAGTTCCTTGACTATTGAAATTGGGAATTTTATTCATCTTTTAAGGTCTACTTCACCTCTTGCAACTGTGCGATGTAGTTGGAAATTGTCTCTTGCCCCTCTGGACTCGGTTATGGTCTGGTCACACCCTGACCTAAACTGAAGTTGTCTGTCAGCTTTACATGCAAAGACCCTGTCTTTTTCTTCTTTACATCTTCCAGAGTGTCTAATGCTCAGGCTCAGTAAGTATTTGAATGCATAGATAGCCATATGGATTACCACAGGAATACTCCCTCACTGCAAGCCACATGCAAGCGAGGTACAAGCTCAGGGAGACCTGTGCCCAGGCCCAGTCCTCTGCTGTGCATTTCTGTGATACCACATGTCTCTCTCAGATGAAGCCATTTTCTCTCAGATTCCTTGGGAAAATATCCCAGGCATGTGTGATAGAAGTCAGCACTCTGGGCAGGGGACTGACTGTCCAGCTGAATTTACGATTCTCCCCTCGAGGATCACGGAGCTAAACTGCAAAGAGCGTGGGGCCCAGAAATAAGAGGAGATTGTGGTGCGAATGCCATCGCTGGGCCCCCTGCCCTGGTGCAGCCAAAGGGCTCTGCCCAATCTCTGTAGGACTGTTGTTAGCAGCCGAAGGGTGTTGTATCAGTGTCAAAGGAAAGTTCACATTTCCATGGAAGGCCCAGAGGCCAAGGGAGAGGTCAGAGGCATCTGTGGGGCTTTTGTCTTGTTGTTCTTTGTTAAAACCCACATGTGGGCCTATTCTGATCTCGCACATATCCGCATGTGTTTCTGGGTGGATGAGAATGCTGTGCAGCTGGACCCTGCGTCATGGTTCCGGCCTCCGACAAACTCCTCGGAGGAGCCGTTTAGACAGGGTCGCATTCTGCTCTCAATTTCCAATTTGGCAAAGGAAACTGCATATTCATCTCATCAAGTGAGGGGAGAGTTAAGGGCGTTGCCATCAAATTCTTCTCCATTCCCACATGTGCAAGTCATGAAAGAAAAATTCTGACTTTTTCTGTACTGTCAATTTATAGCTTAGTCCCTGGTACCTAGTAGGTGTTATTTTCTAACTTTCTATTATGAAAAAAAATTCCAAGTGTGTACAAAGAGAATATGCAAGAAGACTTCAGGCCCATGAAAAGGTACCTATGGTTCAGTGGCAACATTTATGAACTCATGGTCCACACAGGGTGGGGCTAAAGTAGGATTACAGTTGTGAGTATACAAAGCACAGAGTTTATTCTTGTGTTATTATGTATTAATTATTATATATTTTCCATACGAACAACTGTAAACCTTCTTTCCCTACCCTGTATTATCTTATATACGACCCCACTCGCTTCCTCCACCCCAGCTGCATTATTATTTTGAAGCAACTCCAGACATCATCGAATTTCTATATGAACTCTAAAAGAGGACTCTTTATATAAAAGAAAACACGTAGCTATAACACCATTATCACATCTAAAAAATAGCAATAAGTCCTTAATATCATCAAATATCTAGCTAGTGTTTAAATTTTCTCATAAATATCACAATTTTTCAAAAGTTTCTTTATTGACTCAGAATCTAAATACAGTCCACACATTGCGACTGGTTGCTATGCTTTATTGTGTTTATTTTTCATCTGTAGTTTTCCCTCTACCTCCCATATTCTCTTATTCTCTCTCTCTCACATGCTCTTTCCTTGAAGATGCTGAGTTAGCTCTGTAGAGTTCCTAGCAGTCTAGAGCTTTTGAACTCTCAGGGGTCTCGTTGCACGTGTTTCCCTGTGTTCTGGTTTTCCTGTAAATTGTAGTTGGATCTCGGGCTTGATCAGCTTCAGGTCTAATTTGTTTTCGTAGGGCTGCTTCATAGATGCTATATTCTTCCACCAGGAAGCATGCAACATCTGGTTTCTCTCTTTTTGTGATACTAACAGCTATTCATAATTAATTCCCAGACCCATTAATTCATTAGAAGTTGAAAAATGGTGGTGATGATACTCTCATTCTATCATTACTTCTTCATTTGTTAGCTGCAATATTTCTATAGAGGGAAGAGAAACTCTGCTGGGTTAATCAATGCAATTGTTCATGTAAAAAAGGCAAGAGAAAGAAAAAGGAAAGAATCGATTCACTACACTTCTCTAAGTGTGACAAGTTATTATCTTTTAGAATCAACGTAAACTCATGAATTTAAACATATTTGACACATCTGAATTTATTGCAGTTACTATCATCATTGATTTTCAAACTGTCCGTTTTGACCAGTAGAGCCTCTTAAAGTTGGCTCCCCAGTCCTTTGAAGCAATCCTAGCAGTCTTTGATAACATTTTTTTCATCTGGTATGACAAGATGTTCCAGGCATATCTTGTGCATTTCCTGCTCTAAATATGGAATCAGCTGTTTCTCCAAAGAGCCTTGTTCCTTTTAGTGGGAAAGGGTGTTTCTGGAGCTCACTCTGGGCCTTGGGCTACTCTGCTAACTGGTTACTCATTTCTCGGCCTTTTTAGTAGATGGATCCAGGAAATATGTTTATTTCTTAAGATAAATATATCATGAGTTCATGTTGATATTTCCAATTCAGATTCAGGATTATAGGGATTTTGCTTAACATCTTTAATTCTGTATTTTCTTTTTCCCTAAGTTGAGAATTCTGGTTTTCAAAGACACTGGAAATGATACATTATCATACAATTATGAATTTGTTCTATCATACAACACACATACATCTCAGAAAAACTACCAATACTTCTACCAGCAACATGATTCTGAAAAGAGTCTGAGTGGGTTTTGTTTTTGTTTTAGTTCTCGTTGCCCCTAGGGCGTATCTCCCTAGGGACCTGCAGTCAAGCTCCAGTTGTAAAGTCTCATGGAGAAATTCCCTCTGCGTGGTTGTGCAAACTGTGTGCACATATAAGATCATTCGTTTCATTTTATTTTCCTTTATTTCCATTTTAAAAGCAAAAATTAAATGTAATTTTTAAATGTAATTTTATAAAATACATGGTTCCAAGGTGAAATCTGTAAAAGAAAATATATTTGAAGTAGTCTAGCTTCTATTTTATATCTCCTTCATCCTATTTCCTCCTATATCTATAGGTAATCATTTATGTCTAAATTTCATGATTTATCTTTCTATTGCTTGTTTTTTAAAAGTTATACACACATACAGACACATATTTTCTTTTTTCAGATATATATATATATATATATATATATCTGAAACGTAAGAAATATCTAAACCTGTAGATGATTTTTATAAGAATTTATTTGAGCCAAAACTGATGACAACTGACAGGAAGCAGGTTCTCAAATGCTTCTGAGAATGACCATTTGTAGTTTCAGTTAGACATTTGGAATTCAGAAAGATTACATGAAGATTCGAGAAAGTACATATATATCCATATATATATGAACATTTTTCCTCTCTGATTTTTTTTTTTTGCTTACTATATCTTGGAGATTACTCCATAGTAATACATAAAGATATTTTTCCTTTTTTTAGACTTGTTTGGTTTACACAACCAGTCACCTAATGATGGGTATTTGAGTTGCTTCATCTTTGTTGACAAAAATATTAACAGCCCGGTGTTCTCCCTCTCTCTCTTTCTCTCTCTCTCTCTCTCTCTCTCTCTCTCTCTCTCTCTCTCTGTATTTTCAACTGTGTAGTTTTGGAATGGATTCCTAAAAATGGGATTGATGGATAATAACAGTTAAAAGAATTTTTTTAACAATCTCAAACTTAAAGCAAAATTGCAAATGAAGTACAAAGAACATTTTTTTCTGCACCACTTGAGAATAAGTTGTCAACATGAAGTCCCATCACCAGTGAATGTTTAGTATGTTGTTCCTATAAATCAAGACATTCACCAACATGACAGCAATACAACTACCAAAGTCAAAGTAACATTTGTCTAATACTATCATCTAATCCTTGGACTCCATCCAGTCTTCGCCAATAATATCCTTTAAAGCAAAAGAGCTCCGTTAGAATCACACATTGAAGGTTGGTGTCACACCTCTTTAGTCTCTCCTTCTGAAGCAGTTCTCTTTCCTCACCTTCCATGGCCTCAGTATGTTTGATGACTATGCAGCAGTTATTTTGTTGTATGTTCCCCAATTTGGGTACATAGTATTACTAGATTTTTAAAAAGATATATTAGATTAATGTTGATCATGTTCTCCTTCATTAGTGTGGGACCTTGGGGGAGAGGGTGGAGCAGGATGAAGGGAAAGAAGTACCCTTCTCGAAGAGAGGAGCCCGTCTCCTTTGGAAATGTGTTTATCTGACTGCACACAAACAATCGGGGCTCTCCATGGAGGGTGCAGCAGGCGGAAGGGAAGCCGATTCCCCAGGAAGCTCTGCTAGATAAGAAATCTGTGACTCTGTAAACTTATCTGCTTCTGTGTTTTTGTACTGTCCTTCCTTGTTTCCTCCTTAGTTCCAGTGAAGTCATTTGTAGGGAGAAAAAAAGTCTCAGCTTTGTTTCAGCTGAACTAAGGGGAAAGGGATCGATTGGTCAAGAAAGCTTGTCAAGAAAGAATGCCGGGTATGGTGAGTCCACCTTCCCCAGGAGTCGAAACTGGCAACTGGCCCTTAAGTAAAGATGAAATGAAATAATGTATGGAAGATGCTTGCACACAGCAAGCACTGGATGAGTAGCTACTATGTAGAAAGTTAAGAGCTCCATCTTCCCCCTCTTCAGAGGTCTGTTCATACCTCTGCTATAGGCCCTGCCTCACTGGAACTGTCCACATCTCTCGTCCCTGTGGGTCTGTGGGTGCCTGCCTCCTGGATGGGCACCGTAAACTCTTACTGGGACCAGCAAGTGAAATGGCACGTGTTGGATAGCATCACCTCAATATGGCTCTAAGCTGCCTAACCCATTAGTAGCCATACTTAGGAGGGCTTCAGTCCAACAGCAGGAATCTTCTTCAGAAAGCAGCTTTGTGAGGGCATATGTTAATATGAGAGGAGAAAGGAGAAGGGTGGGAGTATTCTCAAGAAGGACATAGCCACCATCTCCTGAATGATCTTTTTAGAGTCATTAGCCAGAGTAATTTCATTTAAACTGAACTTGAGGAGAGAAGGAAGAGAAGGAAAAACAGGAAGTTAAATAATGTGTGATTGATTTCTCTCAGGATCGGCTCATCTGGTCAGAGGCTTTAGAGTGCCGGGTTGGGGTCGAGATGCCCTGGTGACCCTTGCCAGGGCCCCAGACAGAGACCACTGTGCTGGGAGGGGGGCAGGGCTTCTCTGCAGCTGCACTCCACCCACAGAGTCCAATGGTGGGGTCCCTGCTGGGGGGCCTGGCTCCTCAGGTTGTTGTGACCTTTGAGGGGTAGCCGTGTACTTCTCCCTGGAGGAATGACACCTCCTTGGTGAGCCTCAGAGACGCCTGGAGCTCGATGTGATGCTGGGCTACCACTGAGGAGCAGAAGATGTGGAGGTACCCATTGAACAAAGTGTCTGTAAAAGTGTCTCAGGCCAAGTATCCCAAGGCAGCTTTGTCTTCTCAGAAGAGCCACCCCTGTGAGAGGTGTGGGCCAGTCTGGAGAGAGGCTTTCCGCTTCACTGAGCAACAGGGAACACACTCAGCCAGAAACTGTTGAGGTGTGGGGGCGTGTGCAAATGGTCTTATTTCAGCGCACGTTTTCACCAGCACCAAGAGCAGGACGTGAGAGGGAATTGCTTCATGAGCAAAGTGGACAGGATCTCATTTACAAAGAGCTGCAGTTTCCATGTGTCATGGAAGTCTTTTACCTACAGGGAGATTGGGAAAAACTTTCTGACCACCTTAGGCCAGATGATTGAGTTGCCATCTCCAGCAAAAGGCGACTCACATCAGGGATAGGCCCGGTGAAATCTCTAAGTGTGGCATGACTTTTTAAAGAAGAAAAAGTTATCACCCCTTGGGGAAATACCAGAAAGCCACTGGCCACAACCCCCCACTTGTTTGGGACCAGGGTGTCCGTACTGGAAGACAGTGTTTTGTGTGCCATGAATGTGGAAAATCTTTCACTAGTAGCTGTGGACTTTGTTATCATCAGAGTCCACACTGGAGAAAGGCCTTTGAGTTCAGTGAATGTGGGAAATCTTTTACCACTAGCACTATCCTCAGTTAATCATCAGAGAGTTCATACTAGGGAAAGGCTTTAAGCATGGAGTGAATGTGAGAAATCGTTTAGCCATAAATCCATGCCCTCTTGACATTGGGAAGTTCACATTGTGTAAATGCTTAGGTTTTCGGAACATGCTGTTGTCTTGTTCAGTGTCATGATGCTGAAGGTAACTCTGTGGAGCCGTCTGTCTGAGTGGAAGTTTACACGATGGGGCGAGCCCTCATAAGTTTCAGTTATGTCAAGCATGTGTGCTAGCTGCATTTTCTCACCTGCCCAGGTTTCTTGCCAGATTTACGTGCCTGCCAGTTCCTCTGGTTGAAGGCATTTTACCTCTACTACGTGCTAGGTCCCCACAGTGTATGTGAACCCCCACCCCAGTGTGCTCAGCAAGGCTTACCTCTGTTCTGCCTTATACAGATTTGCAGATTCCTGTAGTCTCTCGGGGCTATTCTTCCAAGGCCGTCACTGCGAGACAGAAGCACAAAGATAGTGAAAGTGAGGGTCTGTTGTCCTGGGTTATTGTGTTTGCGACCCAGTTAGTATTCTTGTTGACATGGGTAGAAATGTCCTTCATTGCCCACCAACACTAGCTTCCACTGAGGCAACACCGACTCCCAGGGGACCTGAGGCAACACCGACTCCCAGGGGACCTGAGGAGAGAGATGGTGGGGTCAAAATAGGGTTCCCAAACACTTTTTCTTAAAAGAGTGGGACGTAGAGATTTTGTTGAATGTAGAGCCATTTTTTTACAGCTTTATAAAAGTATAATTCATATTGAGATAAACTGCTCATACGTAAAAAAAAGAATTTGTGATTGGTTCCCTTTCAACTCCAGGATGCAGGAGCTGTCAAGAGGGGCTCAGTCTGGCCATGCTCCCAGGAGCCCCTGCAGCCTGAATCCAGCCAGGTCCAGGCCTGGGACTCTACACCCTCAGCCAGCACGAGTGTTTGGTAAGGCAGGGAGCAATTTACTTTAACTGCATTTGTACATGTTTTCTTTTCAGGAAAAAAAAAAAAAAGTAAAACCACACACCCTTAGTTCAGTTCAAGTGTTTGCACTGCTTGCCAAAGATAGGATAGACATGATTTCCCCCAAGACAGAATGGTGGTAGTTTGGGGGATGGTGTTTGTGTGCGTTTAATTGGATAAAGCCCTCACATAGACTGCATCCTTTTGTGACCCGATAGAACCTCTTATCCTTCATTAAGATGCACCTTTAAGCAACAACTTTGAGATAACCTCAAATTCTCAAAAGTCAATATTTGCTTATAGGAACTCTATGTACATTCCAGACATTTTATACTTGGGCTTTTTTAAATTCCTTGTTTCCGATGGGGTAGAGCTTAGGGATCACACTCATCAAAAGGTCTCTATTTTTCTATCCCCACCCCTCCACTGTTTTTTTGGACAGAGCATTATTTTTTAACCCTCTAATGATTTGAAGTCTCTTGGTAGGAGGGGTTTTGGCGTGTTTTTGTCTATTTGTATATCACATTATGAATTGGGGAGAGAGAACATGATTTGACAGTGGAGCTTCTAAACATAAAAGATTTCGTTAAAAAACATGTGGAATTTAAAAGCTCTTGCCTTGTAATGAGTCCTTTGAAAGACAATCTGTTTGGGGCCCTATGGGGTTTCTGAGGAAACAGGCAGCTTTTAGGGGAAATGCTCGCTCTCTCCTCCCCCACACCCCCCACCCCACAAGTGCATGTTTCTTGTGACGCTCTGGCTGGATCGCTCTGCTTCCTGATGCAGTAACCAGATACTTTAGTGAAGGAAATTTTAAAGCCTAATTACACTGTAATGAGAACGGTGGGATTTCTTTCTTTGCATGTGACTCAAGGGCACATTTTCCTCAAAAACCAGGTATTACATTTCGGCCCCTCACAAGATGCCCAGCCCCTCACTATGAAAGAGCCCCCAGTCTCTGCCCTTGGAGAGCTTACCATCCAGAGTGGTGCAGAGGCAGCTGGCCAAATAATTTACACGTGTGGTAATGGCAGTAAACTTTTATTAGCGTTGTCAGTACATTCGACACATTTATGGCATTTACTGAGCCCCGTGCCTGGGGACACAAAGGCAAATACTAAAACTTATCAAATCTATGTCATATATTGCAATCATTCCATTACTCTTTTTAATTTTTCTTTGTTTCACAAAGAAAGAAAAAAAAAACACTGCCTATTGCAATATAAATGAATCCTGATTTCAGAGATTCTAAAAAGTTGAAAATCTGTGTCTTAGAATCAATGGGTGCAGTAATCCGTGCCTGATTCACCCAGAAGACAGGGAGGGAAACAATCATAAAGCAACGTTGGAAGCACCAGTAGAGAAGTCGGAACCAGAGCCAGGAGCACCAGATGCAACCTACGAGCCAAGGTGAGTAGGCTTCTCAGAGGAGGTGACATTTGAACAACTTCTTCATGACTGAATAGGATTTTCAAGAGGAGAAGAAAGGGCATTCCAGGCTGAGTAAACTACATGTGGGCTTCTGATAATGTCTTACATTAAGGCTCAATAATGTGTTACGTTTCATTACTTCTCTTATACAGACGAGGAAACAGGCACAGTTTTAATAATTTGCCCAAGGTGTCTTAGCTGGTAATCAAGATATATATTAGCTATTGTTATTATTCTGTCCAGTTATGTGGACCATGGTTCTCAAGTTGCACTATCCAGCGTGGTAGCTACTAGCCACGTGTGACCATTAAGCCACATGTGGTCACTTAAACTGTGGCTAGTCCAAGTTGAGATGTGCCCTAAGAATAAAATACACACTGGATTTGAAAGACTTAGTACCAAAACATATGTAAAAATCTCACTAATTTTTTTTACATGATTAACACATTAAAGTGACAATATTTTTGGATATAGTTGGTTAAATAAAGTATACTATTAAAATTAATTTTAACTGTTTCCTTTTACATTTGCAATTGGGTTACTAGAAACATGTTAAATTGCAAATGTTGCTCACATCCTATTTCTGCAGGAAATGCTGTGTTAAGCAGTCTGCTGTGAAGTAGTGTGGGGAAGGTGAACGGGGCCCAAGGGAAAAGGCGTGCGGCTGTGACATGTCCGCTGCACTCTGCCACCCTCTGCTCTGGTGGTGCCTGTCACTTGGTCTCTCAGGTTAAAAAGCTCGCCCCAGTTTCCACAGCTGCAAGAGGCAGGGCTGGCCTTTGACCCGGGCAGCCTAGCTCCATCCACAGCCTACCTTTGAGATCTAGGAATGTGAGTGGGAGGTGGGGTTGTTAATGTGTTGCCTGCTTCAAAGAGCATGCACGCACACATTTCCAGAAGGCCTCTGAGGAGCGAGTGGAATGCTGGGAATTTCTGGCCGCAGAGGCAAGGTCTCCAAGGAACTTGCTTCCATTCTGAACCAGGCTCCTGTGAAAGGTGAGCGTCTTGGGTGTTAGTTGGAGGGCAACCAGATTTTGGGCTGTACTAGTGCATTTCTGCCTGAAGCCTACATCCTGAGAAAGAATCCAAGACCCTTACCCCTATTCTGGACCCCACCAAAGACCCCCTATCTAACATCACTATTCTAGCACCTGCCTCACCCCCCGACCTGCCACACACCCTGGCTCCCTTCAGGCCACACACACTTTGAGGTGGCTGTGACTTTGTTAACGCTGGCCCTCAGCTATTGGCCCTTTCTTGTTTTGCCCTCAAAGCCAACTCATCCTTCAAGACCCAGCTCAAACATCACCTCTACGGATCTCCCTGATGTGCCCAGGACAAACTGTATCACTCCCTTCTCTGTTCCATATTGTAGTCGTCTGCATTTCTGTGGTCCTGCTTAATGACACACCCCACCCCGGCGGTGGCAGCATCCTCCCTGTCCTGTCTGCCCCAGCAGTGCCTGGTAAGTGTCCATACACAGCAGTCTCTGCTTTGGAATGGAACTGAATCAAATCACTGTAACCAACTAAAGGAGAACGGGGGCTGACGGCTCCCTTGCAATCTTATTCTCCTTTGCAAATTCTCAGGGAGTGGCCGGCAGCACCTGCTCTTTGTCTGTGTGTTAAAATGCAGGACTAAAAGAGGAAACAGGTAGTAGTTGCTGTTTAACTACTAAAATAATTGTTACAAAATGAAATCACACAAGAAAAAAAAATAATTCAACAGCGTGACTCAGCAGCCAGGCACATTCCAGGGGGAAGTGCAGGGTGGTTTTATTCATAGGCTCTTAATCCGTGACACTCAGCCACTCTCCCTCCCAGGGGTCTCATGCTCTGATGTCTTAGGGTTGGAGGCACTAGGAAGGCCCATTTCTGTGACACCTGAAGGTTTCTGTGCTTGATTTCTTCACTTCTCAGAACATACTCAGAGAGGGTAGGAAGTTTTTGTATACTTTCATTGGTCTTTAAGTTTTGTCTCATGAGTTGACAACTTGTGACAGCTTCTCCCATCTGCTCATCATTTGATGTTTTCCTTTCAAACTGACTACGGATGGTGGTCACAGCGCTATGAATCAGGCCTCTGAGTGAGAACTTATGTCACCCCTATTGCATCCAGATGCCGACAGCAATGAGTAGGTGCCAGGTGGTATCTTCAAGATGCAGCAGTGCCTGGAGGACAAGCCACGGGCCCTGAAAAGGGGCCATGAGTCAGGCCCGAGGGCTGGGGCCTGCCACGGTGTCTGTGCAGGAGGTGACCTGCTTTACCCAAACAAAACTGACTTTTTTTAAAAAATTGAATTTATTGGGGTAATATTGGTTAATAAAATTATATAGGTTTCAGGTGCACAATTCTATGATACATCATCTGTATATTGTATTGTGTGTTCACCACCTCTAAAACTGACTCTTATCCCAAGAAAAAAATTCAACACCCACCCTTCCCCAGGCATACTGTTACTCCACCCCAGGAACCTGTCCCCCCATCACCTGAGATATTATTTTGCATAAAAATTTCAATTATTTTACTACAATGTCCAGCAAAGACTCAGCACTCTGAAGCTAGAAAACTCAACAAGGTGACTTCTGAATTTTCTTCCTGACCATAAACTGTATCCTAAATTTTGTAATATGTACAATTTAGAGAAGGAAGCCCGCAGGGAATCTGTCTATGCAGTTGATGTGTGAAGAGCTGTGTAGTGGAATGATCTGCTGAGATTTAACTTCTTGATAGTGTCCTCATGCTTCTCCACCTCCACCTCCTGCTTCTCTGTTCTACCAGGAACTTCAGAAAGTTCTGCCAGAAAGTTTAGGAGGGTGCATTGTCCTGAGTCATCACAGTAGTTCTCTCCTCCTGAGGGCGATAGGGCTCCTCAGAGACCATCAGGGTGGCCAGTCGTAAGAAGTGATATATAGTTCTACGTGCTAGAAATGAGGAATGGTGAGGACCTTGTGTGTTTTAAGGGTTAAAAGAATAGTTGCCAGACATAATATGGCATGGTCCCTGGGAAGGAAAAATATACAGAAATCTGATGCAGCCTTCTTGGATGCCTGGATCTTTGGGGGAAAGTCGCACAAGGGGTTGAAAGTTAGCACTAGGAGCTGCAATTCTGGAACCCTAAGGAAAGGACAGTCCAGGCTGAGCCGAGCACCTGGCAGCGTCATCTGAAGGCGCATGTGGGGTCTCTCTCACAGCCCTATGGCAGTGAGCAGCAATGCTTCTCCCTGGGGTTGGAACTTGGGCTGACCACTCTACTTGGATTATGTAAATATTTGAGATTTTGAACAAATCATAAAGGGAGAGACAGCCACAAGACAGAGATGCTGGACTTTCTGTTAATCCCACAGTCTGTTTAAGGTACTTCTTATGTGTGAAAAATCTAAATATGACAATATTTGTCTCCTGGGTTTGTGGAGCAGTCCTACTGGTTTTTAAATCCAGGATATGTGTATATGTGAACAATTCAAAAACTAAGCAGTTTTAACCACCAGCCCCCAGTTAAAAGTTGGTGAAGGGGCTGACCCTAGGCTTCTGTCTTAATGGTTCTGAGAGTCATGGACATGTGCGGGTAGAGGGTTCCAGGGCTTGGTAGAGGGTGGGGCAGGAGGGTGACCAGGGGACATCTGTAATAGTGCCAACAAAAATAATAATAAATGAGCAAACCATAAAAATAAAAGAGCAGAAGCCACTTGATATATATTTTGTGTTTGTAATAAGAAGGAAAAATAGTCACTCTTGGGGAAGATGGTCCTAAAGCAAAAGCACAGTGAAAGTCTAAGCTTTGAGACAAGGTTTGTCTGTAGTCATTCTGTGTTTAATAAATATTTCCATATGCCTGCTCTTTGCCATGCGCTGTGCTAAGTGCCAGAGAATAAAATGGTGTAGCAGTTGTTATCCTTGCCCTCTGTTACAAAGTGAAGATGTTCATTAATCAAATAACCATTCAAATAAGTAACTAAGTATAGTTAGCACTGAGAACTAATTATCACCTATTTTCAGGCTAATTAAGTTTCAGCTGAGAGATGGGATAGACAAGACTCTGTATATAGATCTTAGGAAAGAGTCAAGGTCTACTTGGGGCTTTACTGAGGCTGTCCCAGGGGAAAAGAGAGGCCTGTTTACCAGTCCTTGGATGATGGGCTTGTTCCTCCTTTACTGTCATTTCAGAGAACGTGTGCTCCTTCCGGCACCCTGGCCCAGAAGGTCACCCCTGACAAGCTAGGGTGCCACAAGAGCAGGATTGTTCACTCTTTTTGCCTGGAGGGCTGTCCAGCAGACCAAAATGGCCCACAAACTCAGGTTTCCCCCATTTCATTTCAAGAGCAGCCAACCTCAGGGCCTTAAAAGTGGGTTTACAGCAACACTGAGAATGATAGTGAGGGAAGCCAAAGTCAATGCCTTCGACAGGCCATGATGCCTTCAGAATAATTTCCCAATCTTTGAAACAACTCTGAGTGATTGCCAGAGTGATTCAGAGGGAGGAGTGCTGGAGTCACTTTGTCTCGTAAAATTGTGTGTTGAAATAATGTGACAGAGTAAAAAGAATTTCCTAGGAATCCTTAATCTAGTCTGTTTTTGAATAGTGTAGTTTGGGTTTCTTCCTACAATTCTAGGGCATCATGTGAATTAATGTGGAATTTTCTATTAATCAGCTAAGCAATTCAACACATATTCATTGTAGTTCACTCTTTTATGAGCTGTAAGACCTTGGGTTACAATCTAACCATCTTGCCTTCTATCCAACCAATGACATTTATTCAGTGCTTAATGTAAATCAGACTTCGTGCTACACTCAAAGAAGAAAGAAGGGAACCCATGCCATTCATCTCTTTCCCAAGCTCACAGTAAAACTACATTTCCTGGACACCCTTGGAAACCCTTATTAGGTTGGAGTCACATGACTGGATTCTACTGAAATACCTAATAGAGTAGGGTACGAATGATGTGTGTTGCTCTCAGGGTTGGCCATAAAATTCCCTGTGCAATTGTCCAGGCTCTCATTTTCCCTTCTGCAGTGAATCCAGATGGCAGCGATGTAAGATGAAAGGAATGTGGATCCCTGAGTCACCACTTGGAGGAGAGTCACAGAAGGACTGCGGTGTGGAATTTACATGTTATGACCTAGCCTGGCTTACCCTAACGAATACAGGCATACCTCAAGATATTGTGGGTTTGGTTCCAGACCACTGCAATAAAGTGAGTATCATAATAAAGCAAATCGTAATCTTTTTGCTTATGGAGAGCCTTGCCTTCAATTTGTAACAAATGCAACACCTGCGAAGCACAATAAACTGAAGCAAAATAAACTGAGGTTTCCCTGTACACCTCTAGGTAGGGATGACCAAGCTTAAGACTGATAGAAAAGAAGAAATTATCTAGGCTACCCTAGTTGGGTAATGTGAGTACTTTTAATTATCTTTTTCTAACTAGAAATATATACTTTTAAGAAATAGCCAGCTTACCAAACAAAATATCCTGACCAAATATCAGGATCTTGAATGAACCCCAGGTTTCTACTTCAGCAACTGAACATAGTGGTTGCATTCTTCAAAGCTGAGGCAGTAGAAATTTCCTCAGAATTCTGACACACATTTTAATAGTTTTAATAAGGCTGAAGGAGGTAAAGGTTTAATTGAAGGAATCATTTTCTCATCATAAGAATGGATCATTCAGTTCTTGACTATTTAGAGTTTATAATTTCATGTGGTAGAACAGAGGGGAGCAGGGAGAGAATATCAAGTTCATTCAGGTCCTAGAGCCTTGGATCTAAATCGTTTTCCTCTTCTAGGAAGGCTTTTGTCATTTGCTTCCTCAGAGACCGCTTCGTACTTCATATGAAGTACATCCAGTTACTCTGTCCAATTTCCCTATTCTAATTCTCTCTGTCGTGCTCCCCACTCTCTGATAGCTTTCTAGTTTATGAATTTGGTTGTTTTATTATTGGCTGTTTCCTCACTAGAATGGGGGAAAGAACACTTTGTTCAACATTATCTCCACCATAGTGAACAATAGCTAGAATATAGTAGGAACTCCATAAATTCAAATAAATGAATGGCGGGAGTGCCAAATAGGAGTGAAAAAGCAAATGTTTAATTTTGCAACAGATTTTCAAATATACTGAATGGCCAAGTTTGGTATGTGCCTCAGATGAGAACTATTAGAAGCCATATTTATCATTCCACATCAGAGAAAATCCAGTGTCAGTTGGCATCAATTTCTTGCCTCTTTTGAAACAAAGCTTTCTGAAATGACACACTAGCACAAGTCTATCCCTGGGAAAGTCTTTCTTTGGACTTGTCAAAGATGTAAATAGTTTTGAATCTAATGTGATTTACATACATTCAACCCCTTTACTGCAACATGATTCAGATTTCAGACTGAATCAGCATTTGATTCCCAAGATTCAATTTTTACCGTAGAGGCTGAAGGAAGCAAGATCTCTCTTTCAACAGAGGTATGAATTTTGGAGTTTGGGTCTCCTCCACCTGACCTAACTGCTCTGGACCCTGAGGCCTGAGCACTTCAGACCTGAGTTATTAGAAAATTACAAGAACATGTAGGGTGAGTTTTCTATGACCTAGTATCATCGTCAAACAATCTACTAAAATCTCGGTTTTAAAAGCCATGTCTGAAATGAATGTAAAGACTAAAGGGATACGGTTGCAATCCTGGCGCTAGAAGCTGTAGCCAGAAAATAGGTCAAGAAAAGTACTAACAAACACAAACCGCATGGAACTGAGCCCTGCAAGGACTAGCCTTGCTGGTCCACCGAACCAGGACGACCCCTCTGGAAGCTGTCTGAGTGGGCTCATTTGAAGTCAAGTTGGGCTCACATAATAATAGCTCCAATAACAGTTACAACACTAACATTTATTTAGTGCTTACTGTGTGCCACATACTCTACCAAGGGCTTTCAATGCATTATCTCATTTAATTACTCATGACCCCTGCCAATAAAGGAGGGATTAGTAATTTCTATCCATGGCCAGGAAACTGAGGTTAATTAACTTGCCCAGGTACAGACAGATTTTCCTGTCTTTAAAATTCAATGTTTAAAATTCAACAACTTTGCCAACTTTTACATTTATTGTGAATGTCATGAAAAAAGGTAACGCTTCTAGAGTGGGGCGGGGAAGCATGCGGCACAAAAACACATAGATATAGATGTATTTTATTTTCATCTTCCTACAATAACGAGGGTCAGAATGTTCCCCTGAGGGGTGCATGTGCTGTAGTGGAGAGGAAAGCATGTCAAAGCCGCCGTGTCCTGCCTCATGCCCGCCTACCCATTAGTGTGACTCCAGGTCCCTCCCTTGTCTTCTCTCTTTGTCTCAATTTCCTGGTCTATCATATAGACTAATCCCTGGCCTATCTTTCCCAGCCCTGAAAAGCTTTCTGAAAGGCCTAACAAGGGAAGGAGTCTAATTTAGGATGGCTAAACAGTTTCCATCTATTTTAGCCTCCAGGACTTTTTTCTTGTTTTCACTGCCCACAGAAAAGAGAAATGCCACAATATAATCACAATACAATCAAAATCTCATCTGCACTGCAGGAAGCCTAAATCATTCCCTGTGGCCTATATTGTGCTTTCTCCCTTTAGAGAAATAGAAAAGGAAAAGCCTTATAACCTATGCTGAGGAGGCAGCATGAGGTCGCTTAGAAGAGGGGTGGACGCCAGGTTCTCACCTCACAGCCATTGTCAGAAGCAGCTGGCAGAGTGTGGCCGCATACAAAAGGCCAGGACAGCACAGATAGTTCCTATTCATCTGCTACTTAAATTCCTTCGACATTTTTATTCTCTACTATACAAATTATAAAACTTTAGGATAATATTTCTTTGGTGTTGTCTAGGCAGAAATCTTTTTTTAGTTTTATTAATATTTGTTGATTTGAGAGAGAGAGAGAAGGGAGAGAAACATTTGCTTTGTTATTCCACTTATTGATATATTCATCATTTGATTCTTGTATGTGTCCTGTCCAAGGATCAAACCCCCAGCTTTGACATATGGGATGATGCTATAATCAACTGAGCTACCTGGCCAGGGCTCAGCAGAAATCTCGGGTTTACTCCATACTCAGAAAAGATAAATAGGGATGTCTTGGTCTGGCCGCCTGCCCCTGAGAGGCATAGGTAAATCAGGGAGAGAAGGCCCCAGGTGATGGGCTGGGTCTGTGGATCAGGAAGACTGTGATGCTCAGAAGTGTTGAGGACCTCAGGACTGGGCTGGAGGAAGCTCCATGGTTGAAGGATGGAGGCCAAGAGATGGTTCAAAACCACACTTTCTTCCTTCCACCAATGTTGCCCACACATTGTCCTGAGCACTGGAGATACAGAGATTTTTTTTTTTGAAAAGTATTTTATAGTTTGGTTTAAGGCAGACATTTAAAGCAATTAGACTTGGGCTTCAATCCTGCCAATATCACTAATAAGCTGTGACTCTGGAGAAGGTACTTGACTCTTTGAGCTCAACTTTTTCAACTAGAAACCTCAGAGTTAGGACTGTGAAAATAAGGTTAAATTAGATAAGTCAAGCATTTAGCACAATTCCTGATGCGCAATAAGGTTGTCCATACAAGGCTGTAAGCTCAATGAGGTAGGAGTTGTGCCTTGGATTCACTTTGAATCCTCAGTGCTTATTGGAGTACACAGAGGTGCTAAAAAAATTATCTGTTGAAGGCTTGAAGGTTAATGGAGGAGTCACATTGCAAGCCAGGAAACAAGCTAGGGGTCTGGAACAGGGATAAAAAGACAAAATGCGAAGAACTAGAAAAATCAGAAACAGGATGTAGGAAGAGAACGTTCATAGGAACTCCGGTCACTGCAGGGAAGGCGTCTGCAGGAGATGGAGGGTGTGTGAGTGAGCATGGAATAAAGGCTCCTGACGGATGCTGGGGTCTTCCTCTCAGACCAGCCCCTAGGTATTGATACTCCTTGCTCCACAAACATATTCTGCCACTTTTCTAGCAATCATTACTGATTACAATAATACCGAACACAACTAACTAGCAGAACAAACACTTCATTTGTTAGATAGTTGCTTATTGCAAGAGCTAGGGAGAGAAAAACAGGCTCTTGTGATCATGTTCCCAAACTAGAGCTGTGGCTGCTCAAACTTCCCTTCCACCCATTCCAGCCCACCTATCACCTCCCTGACAGGCAGGGTGACCACAGGTCCAGGTTGCCTGAGCTTAAGCTTGTGCCCCAGTGCAACCAACAGAGTAGGGTTTCTTGTACTTTTTTGTGTACACCAATCACTTGGAGATCTTGTTAAAATGCAAATTATGATTCATTAGGTCTGGACAAGGCCTAAGAGTCTTCGTTTATTAAAATTCTCAAGTGAGACTGATACTATTTGTCTGAGGACTGCACTTTTAGTAGCGAAGATCACCATTGGCTTGTAAACATACTGTATATCAGCATCACCTTGGTTGTTTGTTTAAATTACAGACCCTGAGGCCTCAGTCACCTACCTGGTGTGCTCAGGGACTCCAAACGTCCTGCTCTGAAATAGTTCCCCTTCAGGAATTTGCATTTGCCTTTTCCACCAAACCTTTGCTTTGGGTTAAGAGAGTACCAGCATAAAACCAACCCGTTGACCTCACTGAACACACACCTTGGTCTACACAGAGGAGACAGCACCAGGCACCTGGCAATTTTGAGATGGGGGTATTGGGAGGGGTAGCAGCTACTCCAGGTCCAAGGTGCTGCTCTTGAGTTGTTCCTTCAGACATCCACGAGTTTAGCTGTGAAGCACATGTGAGGTTTGGTGGGAGTTGGTCAGTAAAAGCATACTTTGAGATATCTTGGATTCAGTTCCTGAACATTGCAATAAAGCAAGTCATAAACTTTGTGCTGGTAAAGGGTTTTGCCTCCAATTTGTAAAAAATGCAACATCTGAGAAGCATAATAAAGCAAAGCACAAATAAAATGAGGTCTGCCTGGATACCGTGGGCCAAAAACTGAAGGGGGCATTGTGGGGGGTGGGGGAAAGAGGTAGAAAGAAGCAACCTCTGGCTTTAGGGAATTTTAAATCAAGGGATAAGATTTCAGAGGCTTTCAAAGCCCCAACTAAACACATGCAAAAGAAATCAAACAGAACCCCAGGGTGCTGAAAGAAAAGCTCAGGGAACTGAACTGCCTGGGGTTAAAAGGAAGAGACTTCAGGTGCAAGTGAACCTCACGCTGGTTTTGCATGGGATAACCCAGGGGGGTTAGTGGAAGTGGATGGAGTGGGTCACTGAGCTGAGGGGCTGAAAGGTGGAGGTTCTGAGGAGGAAAGGAATAAGCTCTAGGAGGGGCCTCCCTTAAAAGCCATCAGGTTTTCAAAATTGGAAAGAAAGACCTCACTTTGCCAACGGCCCACAGGGCACTCTCCTGTAATAGCTCCAATTTGAGATCTGGGATAGTGACCGACCCTCATCCTGCCCTGTATCACAAGTCCGGGCCCTCACCACGTTGTGTCTGGGCTTTTAGAGTCCGCGTGCCGGTGTTGTTTTGATCATTTTTTGCCCAGCAGTAAAATAACACCCAACTAGAGAGCTGTCAATTGCAAACTGTTCCAGCCTACTTCACCTTGCCCTGCCCTCCTTCCCAATTATCCCAGAGCTGCAGAAGCGAAGGTGGAAAAAAGCTAATTTCCACACACTTAAGAGCAAGGTCAAGGGAAATGCACAATCGGGGCTCCTAAGGGAGAGGAAGGTCAGGGAAAGCGCTGCCTCGCTTCAAGACAAAGTTGGGTGAACAACTGATTCTTTGCCTCTTTCACAAAAGAGAATGAGGGACTCATGCCAGGCTGGCTTGAATTGACTGGAGAAAAGCAACTTTTGTAATTCACAGCCCTCTGGTGCTATGGAAACTCGGGCAGGGCTGTGAGACAGGCATGCATTCTGCAGGCAGAAAGAACATGAACCGTGAGATAATTTCGGGCTCCAGGGTCAACGATGGGGTTCCCCAACACTCATGGCAGCCTTAGAGAGACTGGGGCTCCTGGGGGAGAGGTCTGGCAGCCCCCGCAGGCCTCAGGATCTACCACTTTGGCAGCATCTCCCAGCGAGGTATAAAGGGCCGGGTCAGCTCCGCCCACCTCCATAATCATGTGGGGCTGAGTTAGCCAATCTGGGGTGGTCATTGAAGGGTCCTTTCGAAAATTATGGAGAGCTGGGAGTGTGCTCTGTTTGGAGGGAAGGCATGAAGAACAAGTCAGGAGGGTAGCAGGAGGGAATCCAGAGGACCCCATCTGCCAGGTGGTCAACAAGGCTTCCCTGGGTGGTTGCCCTGAGATCAACATGGCAGCTGAATTTGGGTTACTAAAGGGCTTCGTGCATAGATAGTGAGTAACTGCGGAGTATTAAGGACTCGCCCCTACAGCCACACACAAACCTCAAAGAGGTGGAGACATCCCTGTTAATGGCTGATATTAGACTTCTCTTCAGTGTTGATGGGCGGAGCCAAGCCAGAGATCATGATTTAGAACAAATAAATGTAAAGTTTCTTACATCCAAGTGGTCTGGGACAATCCATGCTAATTATATAGTACAAACCAGCTGTGATCCTGTGCTAAATTGGCAATTGAGTACAGCTGTGGAGAGCTCTCTAGGGGCCAGAGTGATCAGGAAAAGCTTTGTGGAAGGAGAGCTGGGATCGGGTGCTGATGGTTGGGCAGGCTATGAATAGGCAGAGTAAAGTGCAAAGGCATTCCAGGAAGGAGGGGCTGCAGCATAACCAAAGACCTTGAGATGAGCATGGGGGGGTCTCAGGGCTTCAGGGAGGTATTCGGAATTCAGCAGGTGCTCTGAAGAGCAGGCTGAGAAGAGAGCACCGGCAGCTGGTGTTTAGAGAGGAGCTCGCTGCAGGACCCGGAAGGGCCCAGTAGGGTCTCAGCTGTCAGGGTCTTCTCTTGAGACTTGTCCTTAGCTCCTTTGGGGGTTTAGAGAGACCCTTCATCGGCGTTTCAAGCACTTGAGTTGATTTTCAGTCCCCCTCGCTGAATCCCGGTGGAAGCGGGGCAAAGAAGCACGTGCTACTCCTCTACAGTTCTAAAACTGGTGCTGAGAGGATGCGGCTGTCTAGAGGGACATTTGAGAGAGAAATACAAGTTTCTTACGTGTGTTGAGTATTTTAGGCATGGAGTGAAGAAATCAGGAGGAGATACTGAGGGGATGCCCTAGAGGAGCAGAAAGGCTTTGAGCACAGGAATGGCTGTGGGCCGTAAACTGAGCTTTAAGACAGGGAGCACGGGTAGGTAGAAGAGAGATGACAAGAGAGTCTCAGACTACTGCTGGAAAGTCGCTGTACTGTGGGGACCCTGGGTATCTGTAATATCTTCTTTTCTGGGAAAGACGTAAGGGCTACCTTTGAAAAGAGAGCATCCGGGATCTGTCAAAAGAACAGGGCAGAAAAACACAAGCATGCTTGCACCACTTCTACTCAACAGTAGCCAGTACAACTGGGCAAGAAAAATACATTAAAGACATACGGATTGGAGAGGAAGAAGTAAAACTGTCCTTATTTGCAGATAGCATGGTCTTGTATATAGCAAAGCCTAATGAATCTACAAATGTCTATTAGACCCAATAAACAAGTTTAGTAGAGTTATTGCAGGATACTAACAACCAAAATGAAATTAAAACAATTCCATTCACAATAGCATAAAAAATAAAATACTTAGGAATAATTTTAACAGAAGTACAAGACCTATGCACTGAAATAGGTTACAGATAGATTAAAGGAGATCAAACAAATGAAGATATTCCATGTTCATGGATTAGAAGATTCACTATTGTTAAAATAGAAGTTGTCCCAAAATTGATCTATCATTTTAACATAATATATCAAAATCTCAGCAGACCTTTTTTTTTGGTAGCACTTGAGAGACTAATCCTAAAATTTATATAAAAATGCAAAGGGCATAGAGAAATTAAAATAATTTTGAAAAAACAAAATTGGACCTGGCTGGTGTAGCTCAGTGGATTGAGCGCGGGCCTGCGAACCAAACGATCCAGGTTCGATTCCCAGCCAGGGCACATGCCTGGGTTGCAGGCCAGTTCCCAGCAGGGGACACATGAGAGGCAACCATACATTGATATTTCTCTCCCTCTCTCTCTTTCCTACCCTTCTCCTCTAAAAATAAATAAATAAAATATAAATCTAAAAAATAAAAAAATAAAAAGAAAAGAAAAAACAAAATTGGAGTATTTATTAAAAAAAAACTATAGTAATAAAGACAGTGTGGTATTTATCAAAAGATATGTATGTAGATCAATGGGACAAAATGAACTCCAGAAACAAACCCTTACTTTTATAGTCAATTGATTTTTGACAAAGGTGCAAAGGCAGTTTAATAATCTTTTTAATAAATGATGCTGGTACAATCGAATGTTCATCTGCAAAAAAAAAGAACTTATTTTCTTCTCTTACATCATTGACTCAAAATAAATCGGTTAACTAAATTTAAGTGCTAAAACTATAAAACTTCTAGAGGAAAACATGGAAGAAAGGCTTTGTGAACATGGATCAGGTAAAGATTTCTTAAGTATGACACCAAAAAAAAAAAAAAATGACCCTTAAAAGAAAAATATTGATAGATTGGATTTCATCAAAATTAAAAACTTTTGCATTTTAGAAAAGTGAAAAAATAAAAAGGCAAGGCACAGACTGGGAGATAATATTTGCTGATAAAAATATTTATCAGATATATCAAATTACATATCTGCTTTATCAGCTATATGAATAAATAAAATAACATATTGTATTTATTCCTGTATCTGAAAATATAAATAAGATAAATAAATTAAAACATTTATATAAACATACATAAAAATATTGATCAGATATATCAAATTATATATCTGGTAAAGGACGTGTATCCAGAATATGTGAAGAACTTACAGCTCATAAGAATATAAATAAATTGATTGTAATAAGCATTTTACTACAGTAGATATGGTCAGTGAGCACATGAAAAGATGCTCAATATCATTAGTCATAAGGAAATACAAATTAAAACTACAGTGACTACTATGAGCCACCACTAGAATGCCTGTAAGAACAGACTGAAAATATCAAGTACTGGCAAGGATTGGAGAAATTTGAACTTTCATACATTGCCTTTGGGAATATAAAATGGTATAGCTGGTTTGGATAATGGTTTGGTAGTTTCTCAAAATGTTAAGTGTATATTTACCATATGACCTAGCTGTTACTGGGAGAGACCTGGTTCTTCTTGGAAGGCAGCTATGCTCACCACTATACCACCAATGCCCAGGAGACCTGGTTCTTCTTGCCAATGCCATAAAAACTTACAGATCGGCAAATCTATTAGTGTGCAAGCAGGGTTTATTGGTGATATATTCTCATGGAAGATAACAGGCCTTGTTGAGGTGGGGGCAGGGGAAGGTATAGGTTCAGAGCAAAGCAGGGTAAGGGCAGCCAAAGGCCAGAGTGGCAATCTTGCTCCTGGTCCTTTGTTCTCAGGACTTACATAGTCAGCAGGATGGGGTTTAAGGAAGTTAACATATTGATTGACAGGTAAAGGTGGTGCCCAGTTTTGGGGTGGGGGTGTGAACACACAGAGGTGTTAATAGGCTGCTTCTCTTGCTTTTAGCCTCCTGTATTAAGTTCTTTGTTAGATTACCATGGTGAGGGCACTGCCTTTATTTCCCTTCTGGCTGCTCATTCTACCCTAACATGTAAGTATTTCACTCATAAGTATTTACCCAAGAGAAATGAAGACATTTATCTACATAAACACCTGTATGCACATATTCATAGCTGCATTAGTAGTAGTAGCCATGAAGGGTAGCAGAATATGCTATCCCAAAATGTGCCTCTCTGGCACATGGATTATTTTGAGAAACAGAAGACACAGGGGAAGCTCTGAAAACAGAGTAAGAGTTAACCTTTTGTATATAAAATTTGCATTTATAAACAAAATCTCTATTTATGAGGGTGTCTCCCTTTCTTTACAAGGAAGGGAAGTGTAACTCTAAATCACAAGAGAATCATTTCAATGGAGTCAGACACTGATTTAAAGTTGCATAATAAACCTTACCTTATTTATTATGCTTTTCCCAATAATCATAATCACTTATAAGTGCCCCTCCCAACACACACAAAACTTAGGCCACCTCAGGGAGTTACACATTTTCCCTGGGTATCTTCCATGTGTACATATCCATAAACTTTTGTTTATTTTCCTCTGATTAATCTCTCTTTTATTACAGGAGTCTCAGCTAAGAACTCAGAAGACTAGAGGTAAAATTATTTTTCCTCCCTTAAATCCCAAACTGGAAATAATCCAAATGTCTGTCAAATGGAATATAGCAGGGGTGTCCAAACTTTCTGTGTCTCCAGGCCGCACCAAAAAAGGAAGAGTTGTCTTGGGCCTCATTAAATACACAAACATCAACAAAAAAACCAATGAGCAAGAAAAAGGTCTGTCCATAATTTTTGTGATATCCGCCACTACAGATAAGCAAAAAAGTCCTCACAAAATAATCTTAATTATGCCCCTGCCCTTTCGATAATCTTTTAAAATCGTCCGGCAGGTCCCAAGTTTGTGATCACTAATATAGAAAATGTGCATATCTAAGTAATAAAACTTAGTATAAAACTAAGTAATGTTTTAAGTAAATTTACAGTTTTGTGTTGGGCTGCATTTATAGCCACCCTGGGTTGCATGCAGCCCATAGGCCGCAAGTTGGACACCCCTGGTATAGATAGATAAAATCTGGTATATCCATACAATGGATGCAATAAAAAAAGGAGTGAACTGATCATGCAACAATATGAATGAACTTCAAAAACATGCAAAGTAGAAAAAGTCAGACATGGAAGAGAGCATTTTGTACAATTTTGTTTATATGAAATTTTTATATGAAATTTTTAGAAAAGGCAAAGTATAGAGACAGAAAGCAGATCAGAGGAGTAGAGGTGGGAACAGGGATTGTCTGCATAAGAACAGGAGGGAACTTTCTAGTGGAATGTGTGGACAAAATGGGGGCCACATGCTAAACCTGACAAGCTCAGGTGAGGCCTGCATCATGGGCCTTATACAAACTCAGACTGAAAGTAACCACATAGGGGGGTCTGAACATAAAAATTCCTAACCAAAAGCGAGTCATGGTGGGTAGTCATGTCCTAGGCCAGTAGCTTCCCTGACAAAGGTTAATCTTTACCTAAGTGAGTGTGTCTATTATTCCTGTTTTTTGTTTTTGTTTTTGTTTTGTTTTGTTTTGTTTTTTTTTTTAATATAGAGAGAAAGGGAGCCAGGTTGCAGCAAGAGAGAAGGAAATATCGATTTGTTGCTCCACTTATTTATGCATTCATTAGTTGATTCCTGCATGCGCCTTGACCAAGGACTGAACCCACAACCTTGGTATGTTAGGCTGATGCTCTAACCAGCTGAGCTACACAGCCAGGGCCTGTTTATTGCCTTTTTGCGTCTAAGATAACAGCCTTGGAAATGTCAGTCTTTTCCAGAACCCTCGGGGACAACTTTGCACACCAGAGCAGGAGACCACAGAAACTCTCATCCTTATCTTTCCCTAAATATCACCTTTATGTGCTATAAATATTAATTACTGTTTTGTACCACCAGTGTAAAAGAAGGTTGTGTTTCTCTAATTCGCCTTTTCATCCAGCCCCAGATATTCCCCCACTGTGTGTTCTCCTGCCCCTTTAATGTACCGCCACCAAAGGAGCTCATGACCCCTCCTTACGTCTCCTCCTTTGATTGTAATGTATAAAATAAGGCGCAAAACTGCCATTCTCTGGAGCATTTTCTCAGTTTGTTGAGATTTTGCTTCCTTGCAATTGTCGTGAGTTTGGCTCAGCTAAACTCATAAAAATTCTCTACAGGTTTGGACGTTTCTTACGTTAACATCATAAAAATTCCCTGCAGGTTTGGGCATTTCTTACATCGACAGATGTTAGTGTTCTAAAACTGGATTATTATGTTAATTGTGGTATTGTACAACTGTATAAAGTTACTTAATTGATCTAACTGTACATATGATTGGTGAACTTTATAGGGTGCCAATTATATATCAACAAAGCCATTAAAACAAAAGTCAAGGAGACTCCTAGAGAGGTCTTTGGATAGAGGGAGGGATGGAGAGAGAGAGAATAGATGTCACAGGAAGAGAGAAAACACCTGTGGAAGATAGTTAATGAGTTTAAGTGCAGTGGAAAAACACCAGGGCTCTGGAAGCAGACTGCTGGGTCTGAATTTTGCTTCTAGCACTTACCGTCTGTATGAACCTGAGAGAAATTACTCACCTGCTTTGAGTGTCTGTGAAGTGGGGATAATAGTAAATACCAAGGCAGTTGTGAGCATCATAGATAATATATGTTAAATGCTTAGCCCAGGGCCGGACAACATAGTAGGTACTTGCTAAAGGAAAATTTTGGACCAATTATTTCTACAGAAAATTTGGAGCTTTGTTGTGAATATAGAATTACGGGATCACTTAGTATATTGTAGCAGAATTACAAGCCTCTCACTGACCTGATTTAGCATTTTTATTAACGAAGACTTATGGACCAAAAGCCTTGGTTTCCAAAACTGGTTCTACCACTGTCATACCATATGACTCTACCGGGGTTCCTTAAACCTCTCTGGGTTTCTAAGACATGCACCACATACCAAATGGGGTTGTTGGGATGCTTCAGAATTCAGAGCTCTTGCCAACATTAAATGTGTCCTGTGTAGGTAATAACGGCACAGAGCTGAGACTGGGGATGGGGCCCAATGTGAGAGGAATATAATCTGGCCAAGGTCACTATGCCTATGAGCTGAGATATGTAAACATCAGCTTAGCAGGAGGCCATGGAAATTTTCACAAACCAAAATTGGCACTTAGAGCTGAACTGGAAAGCTGTGAACACAGGATGTTGCTGAAAATGGTGCCTGGGTAGGGCTGCTACCTGAGGTTTTGGCAGGCTTCCCCCTCTGCCAGTTGATTGCAGAAGGATGTTGGATCATCAGGAAATGGGGATTTGAAATGATCCCACAGGAAGGTGTGAATAACAACAGAAGCAACAAACAAATCCAGCCAGGCCAGGTCTGAGAGTGGGTGTTGGGTTGGGAGACAAGTGAGTTCTCACTTTCTTCAACACTTCAGTAACTTCTAAGGTGGAGTCCAGCTGGCATTCAAAGATGGCTTGGTGATAGATTCCTCCCCTTCCCTCCTCCATTAACACCTCTTGGAGGAGCAGAGGGAAAAGTAGCAGTTTAGTGGGACAACTCATTTCTGCCTCAGGATGCTGGCAGTCCTCCATGTAACAATTTGCAGTGGACACTTGCTATATTTTTGGATGCCCAGCACAGGCTCCTACATTTTTCTGGTAAGATCACTTGGATTCTCTGGGTGGGAGTGGTGGATTTTCTCTCCTACTATGTACAGTCTGGGTGGGGCAGTCAATATAGGTACCCTGCCCTCATCTGGCCTATGAAACTCTCCCTCCTGGACTCCGAGTTGAGCTGAGTGGTAGACAAGAATGTGGAAAATAAAGTTGGAAATGATCTGATTCAATAGGCCTTACTCAACCTTTAATTTGTCAATGTAAGAAACATCAGAACCTGTACAGAATTTTTATGAGTTTATTTGAGCCAAACTGACAGCAATTGCCAGGAAGCAAAGTCTCAAACGAATTGAGAAAATGCTCCAGAGAGTGGCAGTTTTGCACCTTATTTTATACATTACAATCATAGGAGGAGGCAGAAAGGGGTTACATGAAACTCACTGGTGATAGATTAGGGAGGCAGGGTTGGAGGAATCTCTGGGATTGGATAGAAAGTAAGGCATCTACTTCTTTTACATAGGCGAGTATAGGAAAGTTAACAGTCAACAATTTAAATGATAACAATAGCAAGAGGGGATTTGTAGTCTTTGCTCTGGAGTTGTGGTTGTGTCCTGAGGAGTCTGGAAAAAAAAAGCAAGTTGCCCTGACATTCCAATTGTATCTTAATGTAAATGCCAAAAGACAATGGACAGGCTCAGTTAAGGTAAAGACTGACCTTTAAAAAATATATATATGTTTTTAAATATTTATACAGAATAATAAATAACTATTATTTATTGATTAATAATAAATATACTATTTAATAATAAATATTTTAGAGAGAGAGATTAACCAAGGAGTTCTAGTCAAGGTGGCGGCATAGGTAAACACGGCTTGCCTTTTCACACAACCACATCAAAATTACAACGAAAATGTAGAACAACCATCGCCTAGAACCATAAGAAATCAAGTTGAAGTCTGACACGACTACAGAATTAAAGAAACCACATCCATCTGATATGGGACTCAAGAGTTGGAAAATTTTAGTAAATAGTTAATAAGCTTAGGAGGTAACGCATATGTTAAAGCTATTGTTTCAGGAACTGCAGGTATGGCCCACCACTCCCAGGAGACACAGTGGACCCCCTGGGGCACAGCTGGAGACATCCGAGCCATTGTGTTCCAGGGAGAGACAGGCACTTCCCAGGGCGAGAATGCTGCAGTTTTTTAATCTAACTTTCCCTGAATTTCAAAACCCCTCACTGTACTTTGTTCTCTGTTATAAAAAGGCTGGCTTGGAAGGAAATGTAAGACTGTCCGTAAGGGTGTAAACCTGCTGTCTTCTGAGATTGCCGGCCATCTGAATAAAGAGCCCATAAAGATTCAATTATTTTTATTGAATCTTTAATTTATCTCTACTTATTGGGTTTGGTATGTGACATGCAGCATGTACACCGTTGTTTTTTTTTTTTCCAGGTTCATATTCAGACTGGTAGGAGGCACACAGATGTGCAACCAGCTGGTCCCACACCCACGTGTGGTGGATAAAAATTCAGGAGGGATATCTCCAGAGTGAGGAGTACCAGCCCCAAATCAGGCACCCCAGCTCAGGGTTCCTGTGCCAAGAAGGTAAGTCCCCGTAACTTCCGGGTGCAAAAACCAGGGGTGATTGAATTGGTGGAAGAAACTTCTAGAGTCCCAAGCAGTTCCTCTTAAAGAACCCACACGCAGACTTACTAATTCCCTCTGAGCTCCACCACAAGGGAAGCTGCTTAAAAGGCACCAGTGGCCTACAGGGAGGAATAAAGTGTCTGGCATCAAGGCAAGAGCTGAGGGACAGCTTTCTCCCAGAGAGAAAGGAGAGCAGAGGCCATTGTCCCTTTTCTGAACCCTCCACCCACAGAGCCGCAGAACTGGCAGGCGGGAGCCATATCTGGCTATCTATCATATCCATCAACCTGGCTAACTATGTTTGCCCTGCCCTGGAAAACCCCAGAGACTCCGTCCCACCCAACTACCGCCACAACCAAACTGTTAGCATGACTTTTCCATGTGAAGTTCATGGAAAGGCTCATAGAAACTTCATGACTTCCTAAATGCTCCCAAACAAGCAACAGCTGGCCGCAGTAAAGCTCAGCCCCTCGTACCTCTTGTTAAGTGGCCACAGGCCCAGCACCAGCAGCAGGCAGCCTAGATTCACAACTCAGTGTCACCTGGGAATCTTAAAGCCCAGTCAAGTAGCAGCCATCTCCAGATTGCTTTATAGCTCATACAGGGTTGCCTTGGGAAGAACACAGGTTGGCACTGACTTTGGCCTGCACCACGCAGGAAACCCCAGAGCATGTGTGCCCAGTGGACAGCTACAGGCCATGTCAGAGCACCACCACCCTGCTGCTGCACCGCTGATCCTCCACAGAGGGCAAGAGTTTGTTGTTTAGTGGTCAAGGCCATTCCTTGTAGCTAACTGGCCTGGGTAAATCCCTTCCATTGGCCTGCCAACAGCAATCAAAGCTCAACTACAAGAGGAGGGTGTACTGAGTCCACGTGAATGGTGCACCTTGACTACCTTGCTTGGGTGATAGGGCAGGTGGTGCCACTGGACTCCACAGGACATTCCTACATTAGCTCATGCTACCAAGACAGTGAGTCATAGCAGCTCTACCAAATACATAGAAACAAACACAAGCAGCCTGCCAAAATGCGGAAACAAAGAAACATGACCCAAATGAAAGAACAGATCAAAACTCCAGAAAAAGAACTAAACAAAATGGAGATAAGCAATCTAGCAGATGCAGAGTTCAAAACACTGGTTATAAGGATTTTCAAGGAACTTAGTGAGGACCTCAACAGGCTAAAACAGATCTAGTCAGAAACGAAGGATACACTAATTGAAATAAAGAACAATTTACAGGGAAACAACAGATAGAGTGGGTGAAGCTGAGAATCAAAGCAATGATTTAGAACAGGAGGAAGCAAAAAACAACCACTAGAACAACAAGAAGAAAAAAGAATTAAAAAAAATAAGTATAGTGAAAGCAGCTTCTGGGACAACTTCAAGTATTCCAACATTCACATCATAGGGGTGCCAGGAGGAGAAGAGAAAGAGCAAGAAATTGGAACTCTATTTGAAAAAATAATGAAAGAAAATGTCCCATAAATTGGTGAAGGAAATAGACATGCAAGTCCAGGAAGCACAGAGAGTCCCAAACAAGATGGATGCAAAGAGGTCCAGTCCAAGGCACATCATAATCAAAATGCCAAAGATTAAAGACACAGAGAGAATCTTAAAACAGTAAGAGAAAAGTTACCTACAGGGGAGTTCCCATAGGACTGTCAGCTGATTTCTCAAAAGAAACTCTGCAGGCTTGAAGGGATTGGCAAGAAATATTTTAAGTCATGAAAAGCAGAGATCTACAGCAAGATTGCTCTACTTAGTAAAGCTATCATTTAGAACTGAAGGGCAGATAAAGAGTTTTCCAGAAAAGAAAAAAACTAAAGGAGTTCATCATCACTAAACAATTATTATATGAAATATTAAAGGGACTTATTTAAGAAAAAAGCAGACAATCAAAACTATGAACAATAAAATGGCAAAATAAATACCTATGAACAAATGAATCTAAAAAACTAACTAAGCAAAGAAAAACAAGACAGAATCATAGATACGGAGAGTGTTTTGATTGTTGCCAGATGGGGGAATGGATAAAGAGATGAGGGGATTAAGAAGTACAAACAGGTAGTTACAGAATAGCCATGGGAATATAAAGTACAATACAGGAAATGGAGTAGCCAAAGAACTTACACACATGACCCATGGACAGGAAGAACAATGGTGGGGGGATTTTCTGAGGGAGTGGGGTGTGCTGTGCTGATGGGGGGCCAAAGGAGAAAAACTGGGACAATTTAGTAGCATAATAAATAAAACATTTTTTTTAAAGATTGATCTTTGTTAGGGAAGATAATGGCCTATGACCTGACTACCTGCCATGACCTATTTTTAGCTAGAAAGTGTTATTTTCAGACCATCCTTTGTGGTTACTCTAGGTCTCTGAATCTGTAAGGCCACCATGCAGGCCTCCCCTGAGCTTGTCAGATTTAGGTATGTGGCCCCTTTTGTCCACAGTTTGCAACTGCTGCTTGAATCTCGGCTCTGCCCCACATACCATTTCTTAATGCCCCAGTTTCTCAACTCTTCTTCTATATTGTAAGCTCCTAATATCATTTGAATAAATTCTGTTTTGACTAAGTTAGCTGTGTCTGTTCTGTTTCAAGAACAGACGCAGAGCATGGCTGTGGCAGTCCCGCTCGGGCAGTTTTCAGAGGACATGCAGCGGAGTAGAAAGAACCCACCTTCTGTCGCCCACTTTCGGTAATCTGACTCCTGGACTTTGGCACCACTTGGCCACGGACAGGCAAGCCACCAAATCCCTATGAGCCTCAATCTCTTCTGTAGAATGGAAATACTATTACCTTGTAGAATTATTAGGATTAAATGTATTTATTTGTTTGTTCATTTCCTTGGCACTCTGTGAGGAATCCGAATAGAGAAGTGAACAAGACAGGAGTGGTATAGTCCTTGTCTTCATGCAGCATACACTCTAATGGAAAGAGATACATTGAACATACATTTATAAGTCTGATGATGTTATAATAGTTCAAGGCACTATAAGAGTTGTTAATAAAGGGATCCAAGGAATCCAGTAGAGGGTTACATATGGGAGGCCATTAATAAATGTTAATTCCTTTTCCCCTACTTTACCCTAGTTATTTTCTTCTTCATCCTGGTACCTTTGCCACCAACTGGTCCACTCGAATCCATGTACTTATAGGAGAATTAGGACACTTCAGGAGAGAAGTTCTGATTTGATTCAGTGACTGAACATCTGCCTATTATGTTTGAAGCAGAAGTTGGAAGCCTCTCATCCCAACACATGGGCCAATTTGATGGGGTCACAAAGCTTTACCCCAGGCATAAAGGGAGGCGAACAGTAAGAGTATGGGGAGGAGAATACGAAGGCACTAACACCTTTAAAATAGATTGCTTCTCAGGCTAACAAGGTTTGGTAGGAGTCAAGAGGGAGGAAGCTTGCCTAAAGCTGATATTGACAATACAAGAGCAAACAACTTCCCTGATCCATTAGGTACCTTTCTTCATCACAAAACTTAAAAATGATTCCCAGAATGTCAGCACCAGAAAAGACCTTAGAGAACATTTAGGAAGCTCCTTTATTTACAGATGAGGAAGCCAGAGTACACTGGAATTAAGTCTCTTATCTGTATACTGTGTTGTAACTTTGTGATACCTTTAGACTTCTGCTAGGTGGTGAGAGAGCCATGTGAACAAATCCTGGTGAATGTGCACCTTGAAAAGTACTCTAGGTTAACATCCCAATGGAGAAGACCAAATGAGTAGGGCTCTGTGCTGGCTATTGGGGAGGGGCAAAGACAGTAAGTCCTTTAGAGTTCTCCTGACATAGTTGGGCAGCTGACACACACACACACACACACACACACACACACACACACAATACCATCTGATCGTACAAAACAACAACACATGTGAACTGGTGAACTGCCTACTGGTCATGGTCACGTAAGTGTGCTGGTGCCAGTTTCCCCTCAACATCTCTGAGACCCATCTCATCATTTCTGCCCACTTTTGTCCCAAGTCTCCCACGGGAGGTGCCTTCCCAGATGCCTGTTATCTATTAATGGGAATAATATCTTTCAATCACAATGGCTGGAAATATTGAACTAGTTTCTATTCCCATCTTTTGCTCATCTCTGCATCTATTTAATCACTAGACTCTGTTGATCTGGCCCTTAAATTTTACCTCAACCTGTCCAAAGACACCAGGGTGATACTCCAAATATTCAGCTCTTACATCATTCAATTGCTCAAAACCCTTCAGGATGCTGTGGAAGAATTTGTAGAATGAAACTCCTTAACTTAACATCTGTGGTCCCTTATGATCTAGTCTCAGCTCCCACTTCCTCCTTCTAGTCCTGCCACTTTTCTACAAGAAGGTATCAATCACGTCTTTTAGTTTTTGTATTTTGATTCTTTGACATCCGGGGCCTTCCTCATCCAGGTAGGATTGTGAGTCCCAGGGTAGCCAATTTCTCGAGACAGTAAACAACTAGTCCTTGAATGTTCCTCTCAAAGGCAAACCAACCAATCCAGAGCCCACATGCCCAACCACCTCCTCCATGGGGCTCTCACACACAGGGCCACTCTCCCCCTGCTGGGATCTCCCCAGAGCCAGGTACCAGACAATTAGGGGCAACCCATATGCCCCTGAGCTCACTGCAATTATTCAAACAAATCCGCCCTAAACCTGCTTACCCTGTCTTGCCTATTCTGTCCCATGGAAACCACAATAAAGGCTCCTGCCCACCTTCTCCCCAGCTCCTTTTGCTTCCTGACCAACTCCGATGCTTCACCGAGCTGCCCCCTGTGGCACAATGTGCCCGCTTCTCCTGGGACCTGTGAGTATAACTATCTTTTCAATGGCAACCCTGTTCTAATCTGCTGACCTTGCCATGCCTAAATCATAATAAAACCTATCCTTTAAAACAAGGACCCTCATGCTCCAGAGGAGATCTCTGCTTCCCAAACAGGCCTGATTTTGGACACCCAGGTTTTTGCTTGTACTGTTCCTCATTCTCAGAATGAACTTCTTCTGTCACTTCTGCATCTTAAATTTTATCCATCCTTCAGTGTACTCTTATCAGCGTTGACTTGGATCACTGGTGACTTCAAGATGAGTGTGCAAGTTTCAGTGGTTTGTGACCTGTGCTATATCACACAGCAAGTGGAAGGCAGCTTCAGGCCTCAAAGCCCAGCAGGCTTTCTTTGTGCCCTTTCTAATACTTGCATTGGCTCAGGTCCTTTGAGTATGTGCAAGGAATGTGTCCCTAGCCAACTTAAGCTCAAAAAAAGATTTTTTGGAAGGATGCTGGGGCAACTCACGTAAGTGAAGAACTGAAGGACCAGATGCCAGGTGAAGTGGGAACAAGGGCAATTCCAGCGATATGTCTTTGAATCTTCCCTCAGCTCACGGAGTCAGCTCAAGCCTACTCCCTTAAAGTTGCAAATGCCTGGAAGTGAAAGTTTGAGGGCCCTGCCTGGTCAGGTGTAAACCTGGGATCAATCGGCTATGGTGGAGTATGTGTGGGAGGAGGCAGGATGGCCGAATGCTGATGTGATCAGTAGGGGACCACTCCTGTGTATTAGAGTTTCCCAAAGGGGAAATAAACTGTTGAGACCTAGGCATACATCACTACTTGAGTCTCCTACAGCCATTCAATATTTTCAATACTAGGTTCCCCAAATACAATTGGGTAAAGGAAGGGTTGGGTGAAAACAACTCCAAAGCAACTTGAACATTTTAACAAGGAGTTGTTGAATGCTTAGTCTGTGCAAAGTACTATGCTAGATGCTGAGTGGGGAAAGGGATGAGATTGGAATGTGAAAATCAGTAAGACCTGGCTCAGCATAAGAGAGGCATATAAATCATGGCAATGCAAGGCAGGATAAAGGAAGTGATGCTCCAAGAGGGACGGAGTGCTCTGAGGTTTCACAATATAAAGAGATTCCCTAAAATTTATATCCAGAGGGAAACCAAAAAACTCAAGTCCAGATTTTCCTTCTTATTGGCACTTCATCATCTGTTGGAGAAGCTATACATGACTGCATGTGAAAAGGAACACAGTGTTCTTATTTCCACCTAGTGCAGTCCAGCTGCCAATTCAAACATCTGCACCCTTATAAATGTGCATTTAGGGGAAGCATCAGGTTCGGTGGCTCATGTGCTACTGCCAAGCCCTCATTTAGATGGACTGTATAAACCTGGTATCAGGGAAGGAAAAAGGGAATTACCGGAAGAGACCTGCCTACACTCTGGTGAAGATTTCAGATGTTTGTTCCATCGGGGAGGCAATTCTGCAAATCTGAGTCCAGACACGGGGAAAACCCTCTAGAACTCTTAGCCAGAGGGTAAGGACAGAGCCTTCGGCTGAGAACATGGCTGTACGAGGAGAGTTTGCTGCAACATTTTCCTTACTCAAGAGCTGCAGGCCCAAGGCCGTGGTGTCTCAACATATCTGGCTCCATCTCACATTGTGGTGGTGACAGAATGAGAAGAGTTTAAACATCTTGATCTCATTGGGATTACTGAAAAAATCTGCTTTACTGAGAGCACCAAGTGCATTGTATCTCATGACTCCTCTGGGTCAGGGAAGATGATACCGTGGTGGGAAATGCAATGGCTTCTTCACATACTACTAGTCATTTTGGCCTGTTTTTACTGGGTGGTAACTGGAGGAGGCAGGGGCAAAGGGGATTCAGAGGAAGGGAAGAAAGCAGGGAGCAGGGAGATTAAGTAGGGAGGAGAGTGCACATACTGGGGGACATGAGGAAAGAGAAAGACTGGAATTGCTTAGCACAGTTTTCACTGTGGAAATGGGAGAGACTAAGCAAAATGAAATCAGTCTTACCCTTAGGAGTAGAGAACGAGGAAGTGATAGTTAGGGAGAAAAAAATGAACCAGTCAATTAATATTTCTGTAGACCCACTGTGCATCAGGCATTGCTATATTTTCTTTAACTTGGGAACTTAGAAACAGAGAAGGCTCCAGTACTTGTACTTGGAAACCTACAAAGATATGGCAGACATCTCCTCCACTTAATACCCATGTAGGCTTCACATCTAGAATGTAGCTTCCTTTAAGCCAAATATTCAGCTTCCGCCCTTGGGTCCAAGAGCTTAGAATGCTCTTGTTTGGAGGTTGAGAGCTCATGCTCACACACAGATGAGACGCCCTCAACCTTTAGGCCATAGTCAGTATTAGGGGAGTTGGAATGGGCAGGTATGCACTAAAGTTAGTCATCACAGTAATGACAAGGAAGAGCAGGGCCTTAGATTTAGACTTCTGACATTTATTCCAGGTGAGGTTGTATTAGGCTGAACTACATGAAATAATTGGTTTTCTTGGTCCTAATATAATTGAATACTGGCAATTTCATGTGGCTTAACTTGATACATAATATACATTATAGATTTTATATGTTAAAGATGCTAATTCATTCAAAAATATTTTTAAATAATCATTTTTGTAAACCTTTGGTATCTTGTCATTGTTTTTAAAATATTATATTGGAATCTTTAGAAAAATGGAAGTGGCCTAGGTCCTTCTTGACTCTGGCTAAAGTTGGGTTCTACCTTTGTCTTGGGACCCTCCCAGAGGAGGCCTCTGATACATGTGTATATGAGCATCACATGTGCTGCTCAAGACCCAGAGCACATCTTTTTTTCTAATTTTTTAAATATATTTTATTGATTATGCTATTACAGTTGTCCCATTTCTCCCCCATCATTCCCCTCCACCCTGAACACCCCCTCCCACCCACATTCCCCCCCTTTAGTTTATGTCCATGTGTCATAAGTTCTTTAGCTTCTACATTTCCCACACTATTCTTGCCCTCCCCCTGTCTATTTTCTACCCACCATCTATGCTACTTATTCTCTGTACCTTTTCCCCCTCTCTCCTCCTCCCACTCCTCTGTTCCTAACCCTTCATGTGATCTCCATTTCTGTGGTTCTGTTCCTGTTCTAGATGTTTGCTTGTTTTAGGTGTGGTTGTTAATAGCTGTGAGTTCACTGTCTTTTCACTGTCATATTTTTATCTTCTTTTTCTTAGCTAAGTCCCTTTAACATTTCATAGAATAAGGGCTTGGTGATGATGAACTCCTTGAACTTGACCTTATCTGAAAAGCACTTTATCTGCCCTTCCATTCTAAATGACAGCTTTTCTGGATAGAGCAATCTTGGATGTAGGTCCCTGCCTTTCAAGACTTCAAATACTTCTTTCCAGCCCCTTCTCACCTGTAAAGTCTCTTTTGAGAAATCAGCTGACAGTCTGATGGGAACTCCTTTGTAGGTGACTGTCCCCTTATCCCTTGCTGCTTCTAGAATTCTCTCCTTCATTTTATTCTTGGCTAATGTAATTCTGATGTGCCTTGGTGTGTTCCTCCTTGGGTCCAACTTCTTTGGGACTCTCTGAGCTTCCTGGACTTCCTGGTAGTCTATTTCCTTTGCCAGACTGGGGAAGTTCTCTTTTATTATTTGTTCAAATAAGTTTTCCACTTGTTGTTCTTCTTCTTCACCTCCTGGTACCCCTACAATTCGGATGTTGGGACGTTTAAAGATGTCCTGGAGGTTCCTAAGCCTCTCCTCATTTTTTTGAATTCTTGTTTCTTCCTTGTTTTCTGTTTGGTTTTTTCTTCCTTCCTTCTGGTCCACTCCATTGATTTGAGTCCCAGTTTTCCTCCCATCTCTATTGGTTCCCCACGCATCTTTCTTCATTTCACGTATTGTAGCCTTCATTTGTTCATCTAATTTGTGAGCAAAATCAACCAATTCTGTGAGCATCCTGATCACCAGGGTGTTGAACTGTGCCTCTGATAGGTTGGCTATCTCTTCATTGTTTAGAGGAATTGGCTCTGGGGCTTTCATTTGTTCTCTGGTTTGAGCCACTTTTGGTGGGATTTTTTTGTTTGGGTTTTTTCTTTTAGTCTGGTCGCAGCTGTTATGTAGTGAGGGGTGGAGCCTTAAGTGTTCCCCAGTGCGGGACAGCCCAGTCGCTGAGTTGTGACGTTGTTTGTGGGGGTGGGGTCCGAGAGGGAACAATGGCGCCTGCTCCACTCTCTCTTGGATTCCAGTCCCCTCTGCCGCTTCCCCTTTGCCTGGATTATCTGCACACATGAATGTGGGACCACCTGGTCAGCCAGCCACCTTGTGCGGCCTCACTGGGTCTGCACAGTTGCCACCCCGTGCCCGGGGTCTGCCAGCTGCCTGCACGCCTGGGAACTGCCAGCTACTGCTGCCTGCATTCCCAGGTCTGCACCTCTACTTTTTCCTGCCAAGACTGCCCCTCTTACCGGTCTGGATGAGTGGTTGTTGGACTTCTGTACAGTTCAATTTTCTATTGGCTCTGATTGTTTCCTTGTTTCTAAATATTTGTTGTCCTTAGTTTTGGTTGTGAGAGGAGGCACAGCGTGTCCACCTATGCCTCCATCTTGGCCGGAAGTCCCAGAGCACATCTTTAGAATTGCTTCTCATGTTCAAGTACGCGTTTTTCTTTTCCTGAATGTGGCGCCTCAGCCTTGTTTCTCATAGCTAACTGTCCAGATCCACGTGATTCTTCTATTGCATGTACTATATCATCATAGCTGTTTGGTCACCAGATGACGGCTCACAAATATCTTTTCTATCTCCTAAAATCTTCTGTAGCCTTTCAAACTCTTGCTCTGCAAACTGTGTTTAATTGCCCACAAAGTTTGATGTTAATTCTAAACTTGTTCAAGAATTCAGACCAACAGAAAACCTGTTTATTTAGTGAGGCTGTTATCGAAAGTCCACCTGGCTAACGCTGAGTATACAGATGTTGTAGGAAAAAGAAAAGTAGAGTATAAGTTCCTGCTACCATTTCTCCTTTGCTTCATTGAGCTCCTCAAAAAACAATAGAAACATTATTTGCTTCACTGTAGTTGTGTCATGAATATGTGTATATTACTATGGGTACTCATTTTTAACAAATATTTGAGGACTGATCTCGTGTACCAGACACCGAAGATACAACAGTGTATAAAACAGACATTCTTTTTCTCATGAAGTTTACAATCTAGTAGGTGATATAGTTAAGAGAAACTGGTAATGTTAGAATGGGAAGCTAAATATTAATAAAGGGAGCAAAGGAAATCAGATATTATTAAGCATAATAAATTAAGGAGCAGAAGCCTGCTTCCTTCACCAGGAAGTTACAGCTTCACACCCTCCCCAGGGAACCATAGTCCCTCCCCTGCAGATCACTGGGGAAGGGATAGAGCAATGAAGGAAGAGGTAAGCATGTGCACAGTAGGAGCCAAGAGGATGGCCATAGAGGCTTGTCAGTCTAGCTTGGGGAAAGGATTGGATTCGATGAGAGACACAACGCTGGAAGATCTGGGGAATGGATTGGTTAGGGGGTGGTGGACTCATCAGAAGCCTACAGAAAGAAACTTGGGAAGTTGATTGGTCATTTTGAAAAAGTGCCTGGTCCTTCCCAAGCCTGAGATAATATAATCCCAGCCAACAAAGAGCTCTCTCTCTAACATGCACATGTATTTGCTTACTCACATGTTCTCTTTCCTTAGCAACCACACGACGCTAGCAGCTGCTCCAAGAGGCAGCCTGCATGTGCAGCAGCACAGCCACCAAGAGTACCTGGGAAGAGTTTAAGCTAGCCAATGGTGACAAACGCTGGAGTGGGGACTAAGCTTTAATGTGGCACAAAATCTTTGGACACTGGCCTTTGTTTTGGCCTTGATGAAGACAAGGATGGACTTCTCCCATGGCAAGATGAACGTAAATGCGACATTGGACACTCAGAGGCAGTCTTCTAATCTGACCATGCCACAACCTCCCCCATGCACAGGTCTGTGGGAGTGCTTTCCTTGAGATTCTGTGAAAGAACCAAATTTCCATGGGCAGCAATAATACATGCTGTGCCACATGGGAAGCTGCAGAGTGCTGTGAGAATAGTCATTCCTTACCATAAAGTTTTGAGTGTCTCCTTGTTCCTAACACTGTTCTAGATTCTAGACAGAGAGATGATAAATAAAAACTGGGAGGCTTGTTTGAGGAGGCAACATTTGAGCAGGGCACTGAATAACGAGCAGGATCTGGGGATCAAGGAGGAAGGGTGTGGTGCACTAAACTCAAACGGAGGTCAAGGAAATGCCCTAAAGGCTGTGATGTCTAAACTGAACCCTGAAGGAGGAACAGGAGTAATCCAGGTGACAGAGGTTGGGCTTTGGTGGAGAAGTGTTCTAGGCAACAGAAGCAGGATATGCAGAACTCAGAGGAAAAGGGTCAGAATATACCGTGTTTCACCGTGTATACTATGTTCCCATGTATAACGTGCACCCATGTTTTTGGCCAAAACTTTCTGGAAAAAAAACTTTTGTTTTAATTAATTGACTAATTAATTAATATTTAGAAACAAAACAGATTATCCTATTCCAGGGCATTATTTTGCATACAGATATCATGATTGCCTTCTAGAGTTTCACTTTTAATGCATAATCATAAATAAAAGAATTAAAAACATTTATATAGGTATGGAATTAGTACTACCCATGTATAACCCGCATCCTTATTTTTCCTTCAAAAATTTGGGGGTAAAGTGCGCATTATACATGGCAAAATACAGTGTAAATTTGTGGCTGGAAAAGATGAGGATGTGGTAGATGATCACTAGCTCCCCTTTTGCCTGGTAAAATTGTTTTAATTGTATAATGGCTTGTATTTTCATGTACCTTCTTTGCTGTTTTTGTAGGCTGACTGATACACAAGTCCAAACGTGTAGACAGCTGACAGAACATGCCAAAGGAACTCCTGCCATCTGGTGGACAGAAAGAACATCACAGTGAGTAGAAAATGAGCATTACTCGTGTCAGAAGCACAACATCCCGGATTATGGAAATTTTCCATTCAGTGGTTTAAAAGCCTTAATGTGCTATATATTTAAAAAATGGTTAAGGAAGAGATGTGTAAGAATATTCTCAGGCCATGCTCCCCTGTAGATGGTAGATGAAGGGAAACTAGGGGAAGAAAGGAAGAAAAATAATTATGTATCGTGTCAACATCATAGTTAGGGAGCATGCTCCTGCTTATTCCTCCAAACGATGAGGGAGGCATACAAACCCCACTTTAAAGCTGAGGAAACCACGGTTCACAGTACAGGGAAGAGCCAGACTTAGCTGAGTTCTCTATGTTACCCTGCCTGTAGTCAGGGTTTATTTTTAATCAACAAACGGTGAGTAAGGGGCATTTCCCAGTTGTTACATCTATACTTTTAAGTATGAGAACCTCAATGAAAATGCTTAAAGCCCCATTTGGGGTTCAAAGACATTGGAAGACTCTCCACTTTACTCAGCACAGACAGCCTCAAATGCCACATGTTATGACAGACATATTTTCAAAGTTAAAAAACTGGAACACATTCCTAACAATTTCACACTACTTCTGGTTGAGAGACATTCTTAGAAATGCAATTTGGGTGCAGAAATGTTGGAATCCCAGAACTCATCAATGAGGACTGACATTTTTGGAACTAAAGCTGTCTCAAAAAAATCCAAAATGGTTAGGGTCCTGCACGTATGAAGATGAATCGCATTAGCAAAGCATAAAATGAGTGTATGTAATGCTTTCCCATAGTAATTCATACATACTTATAAGCCCTTAAGACAAATTGATTTGATTTTTATGATGCTTGGCACACAGTAGGAGCTAAAAACATGACTGTAGTAATTATGAAATTTTTGCTCACCTGCCTCTTATACAAGGATGTGAAGCCTTATTAAACAGAAAGTCCACCAGCTGTTCTGTCTCCACTGAAGTCAAAGCAATGGGCAAGGAGCACCAGCAAACTCAAGTGGAGAGAAATTAGAACTGCTGTGGCTGGGATGGGGGTGGGGAGCTAGGAAATCTTAAAACAGACTGCCAAGGGAAAACAGCATAATCCTGACATGTTTAAGAGTAAAGGAGGCTGTCCTTCTGCTGGGATCATCCTGATGAAGTTTTGAAATCCTCCCTGGTGTCAGGTTCCTAGTCAACCAAAGTTTTAACTGAGTACTCCGTCTCTAATGTGGTGATAAGAAATGTGTTTGTGTGTGTGTGTTTGTGGGGGGCTAGGGAGGCATGGAAGTCTCTACCTTCCAGAAGTTTATAATCTGGAAATAGGAAATCCAGGAAGTGGTCATTCAGATTGGGGTGATCAGGGACACACAGAGAGGAGGGAAAGGAATTGTAGAAAACAGCAATTAAAAGTCCAGAGAAAGACCCCATTAGGGCTATTCTGAATCTAAAGCCTGGCATCAAAATCTCACTTTCATTTAAATTACATATTTATAGGGGCAGGGGGGAGAGGGGAGAAGACAGCCACTGAGAAGAGATGATGTGAAAACTTACGAGTCATTTCACTTTTCTCACCTTTTCATGTCAATCTCTATCAAATACATTGTACCAAACTTAGGAAAACGGACACCATTATTACCAGGTTTTTGGCTTAATAACTTGCCAAGAAATTAATTAAATGTATCTTAAATGAATTCATTCAACAAATATTCTTTGAACACACACTGAATAAATTCCAGGCACTAGTCTATCACACTACAGGGAGAAACAGGGAAGGCCCTTCCTCAGAGCACACACACAGCACAGGTGTAAGACGCTGGTGTTTATTTTTACACATAAAAGTGATCATGTGCATCCTTTTTTAAGAGGACAAGTTTGACGTGGGCATTTTTCTATGGTGTTTTAAAACAAGCAATACAAATGACATAAAGGATACTCACAGAATGCCAGGCATTCATGTCACAAACCTTGGGGAAAGTGTAAGGAAGCATTGCTAATACTTGTCTAAAGATTACTCATATACATACAAATACGGTGTTACTGGTTTGGTTTTTAATCAGAACATTTGAGTGCAGGAAGACCAGCTATATGCCAGAAGAATAAACTTCTACTGGGTAAAAAGCATTAAGATGAGTGTCTAGAGAAATTTGGAGGTAGCTGGACTCCTCAGCCCCTGCTCCTTTAGTTTAGGGACAGACCGAAAACAACAACCTGAGCCCACAGAGCCGCACATCTGTTTCTGATTTACTGTCTTGGTCTTGTCCTACTTGGAGTCATTTCTAGATCATATGCTACAATCTTCAGAGAAGTTACAGAAGGAATTTTTACAAAAGGTGAACGTATGATTAAATATGTACATTTAAAAATGCACCAACAGAATATATATGGAACATAAGCAAAAATTATGATTAGAAATTACTAGATGGCTTTTATTTTTTGATTTGTGCTACTTGCCCGCTACCCAGCCTCCCCCGACAGCTGACAGTGTTATTACTGTTGATTTCAGGATGTCGGAAACCCATACCTGATTCATCCCTGGCTCCCAACTAGTATGGGTGATCTTGGCCTCCTCTAAATCTAACTCATCTAGAATAGTTTCTAGATAGATACATACATCTATCTGGAAGCTATTATTTTCTATTTGCCTTCATAAGATAGCATGAAATTTTCTTGTGCTAAACCTTTTACTCTCCTGAAAGAATTGCTTCAGTAGGGTCCAAGATGGAATCTGCTTAAGGCTTGGACAGCATCATGTGTTAAATTTAAAAACACATTTTATGCGTGGTGCAATCGAAATTCTAAACCACTGACATCTGTTTTCTAGTCATCTTTCTTGCCTTGTAAAAGCTATGCACACACTTGCCAAGTAAGTTTTTGCTTATCCTTTTGAATTCTTTTCCATATATTATTTTGTTACATTTTTAAAGCATTCAAAAAAGATATCAAGGACAATGTATTCTTTCAGTTCACTTTCTCCTATTGAGGAAATAATTAGCAGGTCAAACAGCTCAAATGATTTTGCAATTGCTTTTCGGAACTTTATAATTTTCTCACCCAACTTACAATTGCTTTCCTAAGATCATGTCTTTTCACTTTAGATATCTAAAATGTCATTATTTACTAAACATTTGCCTCAGCACTGACCTCTGTGGTTACTCTGTTGAAAATTTTGCTGTAACTTTGCACAGTGTTAACTACTTCTGATTACTTATCTAGCACATGGGTGATAATACCCACCTTTCAAGAAAGGCAGACAGTTCAAACACAATTTGACAAAATCAGGATGCAGCCACATCAGTTCTAAGAACATGAAAAAAATCTGAGCATAGTTGACATTTCTGCCCCGTGTTAAATAGTGTTCTTTAGCACACACAAATGCAGGCGGAAACGATACATCTGCAGACACTGGCAGACAGCAGTACCCGCCAAATTTGGCCACAGTTTAAGATAAATAGCTTTTCGGTGACGAGTAAGGCTGAAATTACATAAACAGCAGAAATTACTAAGATCTCAGCCCACGAGTTTTGTGGTTTCAAGATTTTATGCAATCAATATTCTGACATCTGTGACACCATTCTGTTCCCAAGATGCAGATGCCAGAAACATAAGTGATTAACATCACTTGATGACTTTCGTTCAGATTTTGAAATAAACTAAGTTTAATTTCTTTAGAATAACCATTCTTGAGGCACATTATTATTCAGGTCATTAAGACAACCATAATCATCTCCTTAAAAGAAAACATTTCATTTTTAAAAATGCAAGACAGGGAGCTGGAATTACCAAGGGGACCACTATGTAAAGTGTACTGGTCTGACCACTAAGCTGTACACCTGAAACCAAGCCATAATAATAATAAACAAGTGAAAAAATGCTAAAGAGCTGCAGCCTATTTCAAAAAACAATACATGTGGCTTGTTATATTAGTAGTTTTAAACACCTAAAGCTTATTAAATAAAAACACCTTAATGGTGTTATCTCAAGAATTTGAGCAGTAAGAATTTTAGAACTCTGAAAAGGAAAAATAGCTGAATATTCTGGTAACTTCCATAATAATATAACTACTTACCTTCTTCCTCTTTTCCTAAAAATGGCTATTTTGCCTAATTAAAATCTTTTAGGGAGATCTCTACCATTATAAAATTGTGTTCAGAAGGCCAAAAAAACCCTGAAGAACATACATATAGAAGCTCCTTGCCAATTTTTATCTGTGTAGCACCCCAAAGTGAAGCAACATTCTCTAGTGGGACTGAAATCCCCCAAGAACAAATCTGTGACACCGGGTATCTTTTAAAGCATGAGCTCCCCTTTACCTCCCCTTGCACAAGAACCAAGTTCTATTCTAAAAGTGACACTAATAGAACGTTCAAACAGCCCTGAAGATTAAACTTGCTTAGAGAATGTCTCCTTCCCTGCACTTTTGGTAGTTAAATTTTTCTTCCTGTTAATTTCCTGAGAAACATGTTAACTTGATTGATTCACAATAAGCATTTTTTTAAACTAAGACTTCGTTTTAGTTACTGAGATAGTACATTCCTTTACTATTTGTAACAAATATCCTATAAATGAAGTCAATGAGCACCTTTTCTATTTAAAAAAATCTAGTTCTATCTTTCATATATTACTTGAGCCAGAACAGATTAAAAAAAAAAAAAATCTACACCTACTATTTGCTGAAGAGAGAACATTTATCAATCTCAGAAGGAAAACACTACTTCATTTCCAATCAAGATGGTGTCATAGGTAAACATGGCTCTCCTCCTCACACACAATCACATCAAAGTTACAACTAAACTATACAACCACCATCACCCAGAACCATCAGAAATCAAATTGAATGGAAGTCTGACAACTACAGAATTGAAGAAACCACATCCACCCAGACTGGTAGCAGGGGCACAGATGTGGAATGGGCTGGTCCCTCACCCACATGTGGTGGATAAAAATTTAAGAGGGATATCTCAGGAGCGAGGAGTCCCAGCTCCACACCAGGCACCCCCTAGCCCAGGGTTCCTGTGTCAAGAAGGTAAGTCCCCATAACTTCTGGGTACAAAAACCAGTGAAGATTGAAATTCTGGAGTCCCAAGCAGTTCCACTTAAAGAATTCACACATGGACTTACTCATTCCCTCTGAGCTCCACCACAAGGGAAGCTGCTTGAAAGGCACCAGTGGCCTACAGAGAGGAATTAAAGTGTCTAGCAACAAGGTAAGAGCTGGGGGACAGCTTTCTCCCAGACAGAAAGGCAGGCAGAAGCCATTGTCCCTTTTCCGAGCCCTCCTGCAACAGAGCCACAGAGCCAGAGCTGGCAGGCCAGTGCCATATGTGAGACTCCATCAACTTGGCTAAAACTGTTTGCCCCAACCTGGAGATGCCCTGAGACTCTGTCCTACCCAACTCAGGGGCCCACCCACACTGTTAACCATGGCTTTTCCATATGAATACCCGATCTTGGCTCATGCTTCACAACTTCCTAAATCCTATCAAACAAGCAACAGTGGCCTCAGTGATCCCCCACCCCCCTTATTCTTGCTACGTAGCTGCAGGCCTGGCACCAACAGCAGTCAGCCAAGCCAAATAGTAGTCATCTCCAGATTGCTTTATAGCTCAGGCAGGGTGGCCTCAGCCGGAACACAGGTGGGGGTTGACCTTGGCTTGCACTTCCCAAGAAACCCCAGAGCCTGTGTGCCCAGTGGATGGCTACAGACCATGCTGGAGCACCACCACCCTGCCCCTGCACAGCTGACACTGCGTGGAGGGCAGAGGTTGGTGGCCAGGTGTCACAGCCAGTCCTTGCAGCTGACTGCCCTAGGTAAATCCCTCCCATTGACCTGTCAAACGCAATCAGGGCTCAACTACAGAAGGGTGTATCCAGCCCACATGCATGGTGCACCTTGAGTACCCAGCTTCCGTGACAGGAGAGGCTGTGCCACTGGACCCTACAGGACGCCTACTACATTAGGCCACACTACCAAGACACAGAGTCATAGCAGCTCTACCTAATACATAGAAACACAGGGAAGCTGCCAAAATAAGGAGACAAAAACAAAAACATGGCCCAAATGAGATCAAAACTCCAGAAAAAGGACTAAACAAAATGAGATAAGCAATCCAGCGGATGCAACGTTCAAAACACTGGTTGAGGATGCTCAGGGAACTTAGCGAGGACCTCAACAGCATAAAAAAGATCTGGTCAGAAACAAAGAATACAGTAACTGAAATAAAGAACAGGGATACAACAGTAGAGTGGATGAAGCTGAGAATCGAATCAATGATTTGGGACAGAAGGAAGTAAAAAACAACTGGTCAGAACAAGAAAGAAGAATCCAAAAAAACGAGGATAGTGAAAGCAGCTTCTGGGATAACTTCAAGTGTTCCAATGTTCATATTATAGGGATGCCAGAAGGACAATAGAAAGAGCAATAAATTGTAAATCTATTTGAAAAAATAATGAAAGAAAACTTCCCTAATTTGGTGAAGGAAATAGACATGCAAGTCCAGGAAGCACAGAGTCCCAAACAAGATGGATGCAAAGAGGCCCACTCCAAGACACATAAATTGTCAAACATTAAAGATAAGGAGAGAATCTTAAAAGCAGCAAGAGAAAAGCAGTTATTTACCTACAGGGGAGTTCCCTTAAGACTGTCAACTTTTTCAAAAGAAACTTTTCTGGCTAGAAGGGATTGGTGAGAAAGTCATGAAAAGCAGGGACATACAGCCAAGATGGCTCTACCCAGCAAAGCTATCATTTGGAATTGAAGGACAGAAAGAGGGCTTCCCAGACAAAAAAATTAAGGAGTTCATCATCACCAAACCATTAGTATTAAGTTCTGTGAGATCTTTTTTAAAAAAGATTTTGTTTACTTATTTTTCAAGAGGGGAACAGAGAAAAAGTGGGAAACGTCAATGTGTGATTGCCTCTCAAGCGCCCCCTACTGGGAACCTTGCCCACAACTCAGGCATGCGCCCAGACTGGCAACTCTTTGCTTTGCAGGCTGGCACTCAGTCCACTGAGCCATATCAGCCAGGTCCAACAACCATTATTACATGAAATGTTAAAGGGACTTACTTAAGGAAAACTACAAATAATAAAATGGCAATAAATACATATCTATCAACAACTGAATCTAAGAAAACAAAACAAACAAGAACAGAAACAGAATCATGGACATGGAGAGCATTTTGATGGTTGCCAGATGGGAGGGGGTGTAGGGGAATGGGTAAAAAGGTGAAGGGATTAAGAAGTACAAATAGGTAGTTAAAGAATAGCAATGGGACTGTAAAGTACAGCATAGGAAATGGAGTAGCCAAAGAACTTATATCATGACCCATGGACATGAATGAACAATGGTGGGGGGATTGCCTGAGGGAGCGAGTGAGGGGGTGCTGGGTGGAGGGGGCAAATCAGCACAACTGTAATAGCATAATCAATAAAATATAATTTCAAAAAGAAAGAGAAGGAAAATACCCCCAGTAGTCAATACTTTTTTAAAAAGTTATATTTCAAATGAGTAGCCTGACATAAAATATATAAAAGCATAACTTTATTAACCATACAAATTCAAAAAACATTAGTTTGTTTTGTTTTTAAGATGACAGCATAACACAGAGCAAGTCAATGGTAATGGTTTACATATATATGTACACACACACACACACACACACACACCCCATACTTACCAAATGGAGTAGGTAGACATACTAACTTCACCATACAAAATAAAATGAATGTTATATGTCCCTAAACTGGTTTTATACCCTATGACTTCTAATAATGGGAAACTTTTCAACAAATCCACATCCCCAGACTTATTTCCTATAGAAGTTTGGATAAGCTATCACTGATATATCATTTTAGGATGCAGTAATACATAAACCTCTATGTTTGGTCTTTCTCTACTTTGCCTACTTAATTATCCCTCTTCCCACTCAAGTCAAGACTCCAGTAATCAACTTTTTCTAAGCAGGACCAACTTAGTCAAAACAGAGATCTGGAGGGCTCTGGGCAGAGGAAAAATCTGCAGTAATATTCTCAATTCTGTCTTCACTCTTCCTTTTAGCAGCTATCTAATTATACCTATGATGGTGTAAAAAAGAAAAAAAAAGTATACACAGTGAGAAAAAGAATTTGGACTATCGATCTTCACCTTGATCCTATGGCTTCCCATATCAACCAGTGTATGTGTTAAGTTTCCAACTGTAAACATATACAATATTTAACAAAGCACCCAGAAATTTTGTGAAAAGCACCATATAATTTCCAAGGAGAATGTGTAAGCTGGGGGTATAGTAGGCAGAAAAAAACAAGAGAGAAACCATGTTTTAAAAAATGGCAATTCACAAAATAAATGCTTTCACAAAATACTTTTTAAAGTGGATAAATTCAATTCAAGTGATACCCCCCAACACATTCTCACTGTTTTAGTGTTCATAACAGGTATAACATATGCCCCTAGAAGAGGAAATTATCTTAACCTACAGAATGGTTACGATACCAGTACCAGGTTGAGTTTTCCAAAGGTATGCACAGCTCATTGTTTGAAGAAACCAATAAGGCAAGTCTTTTGGCTTATTTAACCCCTAACACATCCATTAATTTTCGGACTTGCACCTTGAAACCCTAGGTACTAGGCTAAAACTGCATATGGCAATGACAAGTAATTAGGGAAACTAAAGTGCTAGTTCTCCTTGGGTAGATCTAACTCAAAGATCGTGTTGTTAGTCCAAAGAACTATTCCAGGCACTACAAGTAATCTTAATCCATATTTTATAATCTGCCAAGAGAGCGAATACTAAAATTTGAAAATAAATTACCCATCTTGCCCTACTCTCTAATGAAGAACTTATGCTATACAAAGAACTTTCACTCCACTTCATAATATGCAATAGCAAACATTAAATGAAGAACAATAATCACAAACTCATATCTTTAAAAAAAGGATGCAACAGAGCTTCTTCTGCTGTTATTCTTGAAGCTGGATTTAGATCCAGAAGTTTATCAAGCAGGTCATAAGCTTCATCGGGTACCTTGTCCCAGCCTTCTAAATTGGTAGTGTTTGCATCAAAACAACCCCCACAGCCATTTCTGTGCGCTTTATACACTGAATTTCCTGAGTGTTGTGCTTGAGGTGTTTGTCTGAGGTGAGATGCTTTATGGTCAGTCTTCTCCGAAACAGTTGGGTCATGAGCTGATCCCTGTGTATCACCTGTTAGTTTGAGAGCATTAGTCTCTATACCTCTGAGCTTCTCACAGAGTGTTCTCAAGTCTTGTGCTGGGACTTCTTTGCTACACAATATTGATTTGCCTAAAGAGAAAAATTATACGTATCATATTATTTGAATAAACCAGAAGTCTCTCTCCTATGAATTACACAAGTCCCACCATTGCTTTGTGGATATATTTATACTGAGTATGAAAGACAACACCACATGCTATACTAAGTTGTGTTTGGTGAAGGTCAAATCATAAAGTGGTAGGCAGTAAGACAAAGGAGTGACTGACTAAGATAAGGACTCACTTGACTCTGCCAACTTCTCCAGCTTCATCATATCCTTCTACAGTCTTTCATCAGCTGCAGCTTCTATATGAATTTGACTACATGGTTCCTGACTTGGCCAGGATGCCCTGTCCTCCCCCATGTGCCCAGGATACTCCACTCAGTTCAAGAGTTAACCTCTGTGAGGCATGACCCTCTCAGAGCGTTGATCATTCTCAATTCTACTGCATCCTGTGAAAATGTCTACTACTTTTGCTATCCTGTGTTGTAACTGATAAAATGTTTGCCTGCCTTGCTTAGTAGACCGTGGCCTCTTTGAAGATAGGGACTATCTTATTCATCTTTGATTCCCCACCACCTAGACAAGTTTGCCACATACTAGGTTCTCAGTTAATGACTGTTGGCCTGGACGAAGAGGCACTGTTCAGCCTCTCACGTCACTGTTCAAATACCACATCCTTACAGGTGCTGTCCTTGACCGACCTATCCAAAATAGCTGCGCCCTCTTCACCGCGTTTCCCCTTTTATCTTTCTCAATACTACTGATGCACATGACAGTTGTATTTGCTTATTTTGTCTTTCCTTCTAGAATTTAAGTACTAAGAGAACAGAGACTCAGCAATAATATCTGGTACACACAAAGAACCAATAAATATTTCTGAATAAATGAACACACAAACAAGATCTTAGTTTTTAAAAATATAAATGTCTTTGAAACAATTTCCCAACAGGATTCTTATTAGGCAAAAATAGCTTAAGCATGCAAATAGGCAATAATATATTTGCCTTATACTTCCTTAGAAATGTGGCTCTAAATGAGTAGGCACAGTATACAGGTTTCTTTCTGGGGTATTTGTTAACAATGCTGACTGTTAAACCAATTAATTAATCTAGCTCTGGATAATACAAAGTTATTGTTACACATTTGGATCTAGCTGCTGGATTGGTGGACTAAGGCAGGAGAAAGAAGGAGAGGCAGCATGCAGGCGGGGACGAGACAAAAGAAACAAATTACATGCCAATCTTTTTTTACTTTTAAATCTATTTTATCATTTATATTCTATCTAGACAATTATAGCCAGAGGAGAAGCCATATAGTTTTATTCCTTAGTTTATAGGCTACTCTGAAGTAATGAAATAATTAACACTATATGTTACAGCATCTCCCCAAGTTACACAATATGCCTAAGTTGTTTTTTTTTTTTAATATATCCAGAGAAAGAACTCATTATTCAGGGAAAATAATTTAAACAGAAACATTCAATCAAACAATATTTTGCCTTTTGAAAATTTCTTTAATCCTCACCTGATATGCTTATTGATTTTAGTGGGTGAAAGAGAGAGAGAAACATCGATTGGCTGCCTCCTGTACACACCCTGACCAGAGATCTAACCTGCAACCTAGATACGTGCCCTGACTGGAAGTCAAACCCGAAACCCTTTGCTGTAGGGCACAACGCTCCAACCAACCACACCACCTGACCAGGGCCATCTTTTGAATTTATTTGACACAACTCAACAGGTACTTAATGACAATCTATCACGGGGCCCAGTCTAATGGTTGAGGACACTGGGGCCGGTTACACACAAGAGAATTAGGAGCATTGTCACAGCTAATCTTAGGCAAGTCATTTCTTTGAATCATAGAGGATAATACAGTCATGACTGCTAAAGTTCTGAGTCCTGTATTCAAAAGTGATAGTAAGATCTGACTGACATAACTCAGAAGTCATACCAACCAAACTAAGACAAGCGCTACCCAGCGTCACTGTTTAAATAGAACGAGCACCACAACGATAAATCTCTAAAAGCCTTTGCCCGCTGCATGACACTAGCCCTGGAATGTCTTTGTGTCAGATGCTCTACTTCCACTGTTGGTCCTCATTGTAACTGTGACTACAGATGGGGGAGATTTAGCTCTCCAACAAAATGTTTTGGTGTTCCCTGATAAACATGTTAAAAAATTTCTCATGAAGTTATTCAATAGTAGATAAAAGTTTTCTTAATCAGTTGAGAATAAACAAACTCATGTAAGAATACAATTCTTATTTCCAAGACTCTTGATTTCCAAGGTATCAATTCTTGATTTCCAAGGTATCAATCTTGCTTTCCATTCATGATCACTTTTCTCTTGTATTACTTTACCCTAGTTTTCTTAAAATTTTCTTTTGGAACCCAATTTAAAAATGAGCAAAGGACCTGAATGGACACTTCTCCAAAGAGAACATATGGATGGCCAGTAGACATATGAAAAGATGCTCAGCATCACTAATCATCAGAAAAATGCAAATTAAAACCACCACAGGATATCACCTCACACTTGTCAGCAGAATGTCTATTATAAATGAACAAACAACAAGTGCTGGGAGGATGTAGAGAAAGGGGAACCCTGGTGCACTGTTGGTGGGATTGCAGACTGGTGCGGCCACTGTAAAAAGCTGTATGAAGTTTCCTCAAAAAATTAAAAATGAAACTGCCTTTTCACCCAGTGATCCCACTGCTGGGTATTTACCTAAAGAAACCTGAAACACTAATTCGAAAGAATATGTGCACCCCTATGTTCACTGCAGTATTATTTACAATAGCCAAGATTTGGAAGCAGCCCAAGTGTCCATCAGTACATGAGTGGATGAAAAAGCTGTGGTACATTTACACAATGGATTACTACGCAGCATAAAGAAGGAAATCTGCCCTTTGCAACAGCATGGATGGGCCTGGAGAGTATTATGCTAAGTGAAATAAGCCAATCAGAGAAAGAGAAATACCATATGATTACACTCATGTGGAATCTAATGCACAAAATAAACTAATAAATAAAATAGAAACAGACTCATAGAGATACAGAGGACAGACTGACAGCTGTCAGAGGGGAGGTGCAGGGTAGAAAAGGTAAAAGAATTAAGCAAAAAACAAAAACAGCAACACCCTCAGAGATGCAGGCGACACTAAGGTGATTACCACAGAGAAAGGTGGGTGGGAGGACACAGAAGAGGGTAAAGGAAAGTAATAATTTTTCTTTTAATAGGTGCAATAAAGGTATAATTTTGGATTGACTTTGCTGCAGAAACATTTCTTGATAAGCCTCTATTACAAGGCTTTCTTTAAAACCACCACTAGGCTTGTCTGGTGAATTAGACCACAGCGCTGGTACCGAAGGGACAATTATTTTCTTAGAAGTGGGTCTTGGTCCAAATCTCTTTTTTAAAAAATTTATTTTTAAACTAACAAGCCTGGATCCTTCCTACGTATCATATTTTTCCAAGTCATATTTTCCAGGAACAGATGGGGTGAGATAAGCACATGTATTTCTTTTTCTTTTTTTGTAGTTTTTTTAAATTTGATTTTAGAGGGAAAAAATACATTTATTGTTCCACTCATTTGTTCTTTCATCAAGCATATGTATTTTTTGAATCAGAATCAGATCATTCTGATTGCACCCCTGATTAAAACCCGATGATCCTGGGCCTGGGCACAAAGCAGCCAAGCTACTTTGTGAAGTGGGTTGATTGAAATTCTGTCCCATAGGGGTGTTTTATATTGTGTGGTGACATGCTGACTCAGTCACACCCATCCACTTCGGAAAGTATTAACATAATTGTGCATGGAGAGTAAACACAAGGCGGGCATTTGAGTTCAGGGTTTTGGCCACAGCAAGGCTGAGATAATTCTCAGGTGCCCTATTATGTACACTGTATGTTCCAGTCTTGAGCTACAAGACTGTAGCTAAGGAGATGACTTCCCATGTCCAATATACCAGGGGTGACCCAAAACACCCAGAATTTATTTATAAAAAATTATTCTTATATGTTTAAACTTCAGTCACCTTCAAAGTACTCTCCATTTGATGCAATACACCTATCGAGACTTTTTTCCACTGCTCAGAACAGTTTTTGAACTCGTGGATTTTGATGCCTTTTAGTGCTTCTGCGTTTTTTGTTTGTTTGACCTCTTCCACATTGGCAAAACATTTCCCCTTTGGGGACTTTTTTCATTGCTCAGGGCAGGACTGGATGAATAGGGAGAGTGGGGCATGGGAGCATGGCGTTTTTGGTCAAAAACTGAACACTCAGTGTGGGTGGGCAGGTGCACTCTTAAATAGCCCGTGATAAAACAGGCAAACATGCTGAAGAATCTTCAAAAAAAATTCACTGAAGCATAATACAGCCTCTCACAACAATGTCAGCTGCCAGATACACTGATACACGTGGGTTCTTAAAACACTCACCTCACGGGGTAAGTGTGCACTACAAGGGGCCCACCCTCCAGAAGATAATTCTGGGTTTTGGGGGGGTCCCCCGCCTTGTATACTTACAACACAACTACATTGGTAAAGGTGTTCTGTTCATTTTCTTCTCTGCTACACTAAACCCAAGAAACCTGACAACTAACACACATTTTATTATCATCCTTATTACACAGTATTATAAATTAAATGTTTACTTGTTAGTATAGACTAAGATCGTTTAAAGTGGGCCCCAAAGCACCCGATGCTTAAAAAGACACAATAAACAAATCTAAAAATATTATTAAAATATTTATGCAATAAAGTCAAATCACAATTATAGGGAATTAAGATTTTATTCCTTATTCTTTTAAGATTATACAGTTAAACTTTAAATACTAGAGAAGTGTAGCACTCTCTGCCTGGTAAGATTAAATAATTAGATACACAGAAGTGATGAAAAATTTTCTTACACAATGCAATTAATTTTTAAGCATCTGAGAAATTTTCTATCTAACATGAGAGAACTTTATGAATACAGAATGTTTATCTGTAAAGAGAATTTCATAATAATTTATTAAGTACAGTAATTTGTAGGAGAGAAGCAACGGCATTTGTTTTGTGCCATAGTATAAAACTGCTTACCAAAAGTTTTAGCGGCTTGGATAGTTTCTCTGGATCCACGAATTGTCATAATCTGAGCCAGAGCAGTTAAATCATCACTTGCTTTATAAAATGGATACCGTCCACTAAGCAAAGAAAGAAATATGGCACCTGCAGACCACATGTCAATTGCTGTAACAGAAAACAAACTTTTTAAAAATCCCCAAATCTAAAATGTTATCATCTACATTAACAGTTCTTAACCGTTACTGTACATTTGAATCATCTTGAGAGCTTTAAAAAGTTCTGATACCCAGGCCCAGTCCCTCAGAGATTCTGATTTAATTGTTCTGGAGCAGAGCTTGGGCATCAAAATTTTTTTTAAAGTTTCCCAGATGCTTCTAATGTAATTTCAGGATTCAGAATCTCTTACCTAATATTTTTAATACATAATACAATTTTTTTTTTCCTAAAGCAACATTCTTGGTAAATTTAAAAGAAAAGTTCACTGTTAGAAAACATTTTAGAAGACTGAAAAATCCAAAAATAGCTATGTGGGGAAAAATCTAGACGCGCCTCAAAAATTATACATCACAGTAGTAAAAATGGTACATTTTAGAGAAAAGTATTGAACAGTCGTAGGTTTTCTTCAGCCAGGTTCTAACCCTTCACTACAGGAACTTTATTCTCCAGAATTCTGGCAGTTAAAATTAAGACCAGCTCAGCCTCATGTTCAAAAACATTTTTTTTCCCTTTTAGGGACATCTCTCCTAATTGTTGGCCTCCCAGTATCACCACATTTGCTCTCTATTCCCTTGGCCACTGTATCACTTTTCTTCATTCTCTCTGTACCTCTGCCTGCTCCTTCAGAGGTTTCTGGAAGCCTTAAGTGCTGAAGTCTCCAGAGCTCCAACCCCTTCCCCTTACACTTTCCCTCACTGGTCCATCCACTTCAACTACCATTTCTGTAACGACAACCCCTAAATGAATTTCCAAAGCAGAGCTCTCAGGGCTTAAGATTTACTTTGATTTTGTTGGACATCTCTATCTGGATATCTCAAACCAATTATGCCCCAACTTTATACTTCTCTATAAATTAGTTGCTGCTTCTTTACTCTCCACCTTGGTTACTGGTACCCATCAAGTCCCCCAGGCTTGGAATCTGATAAACATACTGGATGCCTTTCCCCTGACCACCCCACGCCCAAATCCCATGCCCACTTATCCACTGGACTCTGCGTTTCCCATTATTCACTTTCTTCTTTTCATTCCCATTACTAATGGTCTCATTCAGGTTTTCATCCTCTCACTTGCACCACTGCAGGCCACCACTCTCCAAAATCTATCCTCTCTGCACACTTGCCAGAACAACCTACCTAAAAAAATTACCATCTCTTTCCCTTAAACTTCCTAACACCTACAGGATACAGTCCAAGCCATTTAACAGGTGTGACCTGATCCTGTCTGCCTCTTTTCAGGTTTATTTCTCATCACTCCTCCACTTCTGTCTTACATTCTAGCCACACTAAACTTCTGACTCCCATGTGGCTACCCTATGCTGTTTAATGGGTTCCTCTGCTCATGCCTCAATGCCAACCCCACCCCAACTTACACTGTCTTCTCAGAAATTCACTCTTCATAAACTTTCTTCCAAAACCCCTTAGGTAAGGATAGCTAGGTAGCCCTAAAATACTGTATAAAGTTTTATAACCACACTCACTAGGTTATTTTATAATTACTTGACAATGTGTCCTAACTAGAGTAGAGTATAAGCAGATAGATTCACTCATTTTTTCTACCACTAGCAAACAAGAATACACACAATGAATACAAGCATTTCTTTAACATCCATAATCCAAGTGAATGGTAGGATTCATTTATTCAATAAGATGTTTCTGGGTATCAGCTCCATGACAACTTTCTTATTTTTCAGAAAGCTTTTTAATGCTATTACACTGTTTTCACAACAACAAAAAATAATTTAAATGAAGCATACAATCGCATGCACATCACAGAAAAGTTCTCAGGCATTAGGCAAACAGATGAAACTCTGCCAAGTCTTAGGTTAGCAAAGACTACTAAACATAATTTATTCCCCCACAAAGATGTTAACAAAATTCCTAGTAAAATCATCTTGTAAATAGATAAGAAAAATGTGATCTATTAAAAAAAATTTTTTTTAATTAGGATTAGAAACTTTAATAAACAGTATTGTCTTTAAAAATGTGAATACCGCACTGTAGAACCACTTATGTAATCAAAAGCAGAAGAGCTCAGAATATTAATCATAAACAGATAAGATCATAAAACAGAATACAAGTTTTATTTGGGTCCTGTATTTCTAGTGCGGCATACCTGTAGTTTGATCCGGGCACTTTGTCAGGACCTCCGGAGCTCTGAACCCTGGGGTGCCTGCCCGAGGGGCAACCTGTTGCCGCCTTGATGACAAAACAAGAGTTTTCTAGTTATGTTAAATTATTCAAGACCAAAAGTAACACTTCTCCATTCAGTTCACAGTATATTCTACCTTGATATCTATATAAATAGAATTTATTATAAAGTCAATGATAAACCAAATGCGATGAAAATCCTAAACTTTGCTTGCACGCATCTTTCTCTACCATCTTCTGCTAGTTCCCAGGCCTTATTCCAGAAAGGTTTTAAGGTCACTTCCAGGTATAAAAAGAGGTAATAGATGGTAAGAGCCATAATAGAAAAATAGAATTCAATATGAATTCACAGGTATGAGAATTCATTTCTATTTGGAGTAATACACTTATTCACTAATATACTTATTAATTCATTTACTGATTTAATCAGGAAAAGCTCAAGAAAGCCATGTCCTGAAGGGAAAGAAAAATTTATGTGGCAAAGAGTTGGAGATGGAAGTGGGAGAAGAGCTCTATTATTCAGATCTGGTTATTCTACATTGGCAGGAATACAGAAAGGAAACAAAAAATTAAACCAACAAGAAAACTGTACAATTCTAAGATTCCTAAAAGACTATCCTCCACCAAAACATAAGGGCAAGTGTGTTTTCCAAAGAGCATATGCAGTCAAATGAACCATATGCGACAACAGTTATCATTTGCTCTTCAAGGTGTTGCTCTCAATCAGTGCCTGGGTAGTTCACAGGACCGTGTTATTCACTTTCACTCACTGAATCAACTGTCTAACAAAATCAGTGCAATTTCTAATCTTGTCTAGCAGCATGGTGGTGATTTTATAGCACCATCAAAGCACGTTACCTTGAAAGGCAAATACTGCAAACTTTATCTGTTGCATAACAGTCACAGGTCTGGCTAGCTGGGCAAGAAGCGGTGCTTTTCTTCATTACACCACTATTCATAACTTTTGTAGAAACAGCCTTCTTTTTTGCTGCTAACTTTCTAGACAGTACATCCACAGTCTTTGACTGCTTCATAAGCTGTAAAAGAAAAGTTGTATTTTCTATTTTCATGGCATTTAACATGATGCTTTCAAATGCTAGTAAATGCGTAACTTTTAAAACTGCTGAATGTGCTATTGGATTATAAACAAATACTGTCTATTAAAACATTTAAGGTATTTTAGGTTTTCCTGTTGAATAAATGTATTAAAATTTACTAATTGCTCCAAGTTTGGTAAATATTTGACTTACATAAGTTATGTTCTAGTGTCTAACTCCATTTCAGAACTGTAAACTGCACAATTACATCAGCTACAATCAATTGTAATTTGTTGCTCATGCTAGCTAGCTGTGACATGATATCTTAAGTCAATTTAAAATAATTTAACATTGGTGACAATTTTATAAACTTTACAAACATCTTTACACTATCGACTGTGTCAGAAATGTGTTAGTTGTTGGGAGTTCACATTCTAGCCAGTGAGAGAAAAGGCCTTAATGATCCAAATGTTCCTCTAGACAAAGGGCAACAATAGTCAGCTAATGAAAAATTCCACCAGAAGTTTTCGGGAAAAAACCCCCAAAACCCTGGATGAAAGTGTTGACTAGATACTCAAAGCAAGCAATACCTTCTGCCAAAGCAAAACTCTACTTTCAAGACTTCCTAATAAATGCTAATCTAGCCATTCCCTAAATTTTCTTCAGCATGTGACTAGCTGATGAGTGCACTAAGAAGCTACATTACTTACTTTCACTGCAGGGCTCTCATGTGAAATGGAGCTGTGTATATTGAAATTTCTTTCTCCAAAAACAGAGCGCTGGACAGAAAGGCCTACAGATCCATCCTACAATACCAACAAAAACAAGGAAAATAAGGATTATATCTGTAACACTTTCTGCCAGCTGTACTCTGCCATAGTTTTGAAAGAGTTAAGTGACATGAAACAAAAACAGCTGCATCCAAGTCATTCTCAGGCACCAAAACACTTCTGTGAAAGGAGAAAATAGTCTGGACAGAGCTCTTAACACCCATACAATGTTATCACAGTCCACCAATATACATAACTAAAAAAAAAGCAAAAGCCACCTGCATGGATGTTATATTTTGCTGTGCAGCTAAAATGGAGATAGACACTTCAGAATTTTTCCCCTGTAACTAATGCTTTCTTGTGAAAAGGATAATTAATCTGAACTTTGAAACATGCAGGGGAAACTTATTATTTTCCATTTCTGTTATATAATGTAATTGTAAAGACAAGGACATCACAAATCTACCAAGTAAATTTCAGTTTTAAAATAGGAAAGCAAAAAAAAAAAATAATAATAATAATAAAAGGAAAATAACCCATTATAAATCTTAGAAAAAATATAACCAATTGGCTATATAACAAATGTGAAAATTATTTTAAACTGCAAGTATTATCCTAGTATTATATCTCCCTCTGTTGGTTGAAAAATTACATTTCTGAAACCCTGTTAGTGCTTAAGAAATAAAAGAGGTAGAACCTTTCCATCTTTTCCTTGTTTAATCTGAATTTGTGTATTTGTGTAGGGCCTTTTAACAGAAGTTTTTGTGGTGAGCTGCTGATCCAGCTCCTTAGGTGCTGCTGGGCCACTCAGTGAAATCTTGTTTCCAGTGATTACATGCGATTTATTTTGTGAACAACTTCCCTGCTGAGCTTCGGACTGGACAAATTTGAGAAGCTCTATTTTTGTATCATGGGTTCCTTGGGCCAAGCCAAAGTCTACCAAGGCATACCTAAGAAACAAAAGTAAGTTGTTAGTTCTCTATAACAATTAAACCTTAGTAACATCATAATATACTCAGTCTACATTCATACAGAAACTGTAATTCTTTTGGTGACCAATTAAGAATTTATAATGTTCTTGAAAAAAGAAAATAAAAATAAGTTTTACAAACAAGGTAAAAATTTAATAGCTAATGAGAACTGAAAACTAAGGAAAGATCACACACACACCCACAACACAGAAATCTTTTGTCTTTTCCAGTGGCTCCTACTGATAAGGTGGACAAAGGATGCAGGATATAAACACAATCCTTTCTTCTTTGAAGGTGCCAGAGATGTTATCATAGCACATAGTTTTTAATTAAAAAAGCTTAAAAGACAAAAATTAAAACCAGAGATTTAAAATCTGATTTAATTAAAGAAAATTTAAGATAAAACTCAGCAGTAGAAAGGCCCAAGGAAACAAGTTATAGTTCTATTCTTACTACACTTAACATGATCCAGTGAATGAACAGCAATATATGTTTTCAATGCTGCTATGTATACATATAATCATCATAAAATATACAAACACAGCCCTGGCTGGTGTAGCTCAGTGGATTGAGCGCGGGCTGTGAACCAAAGGGTCGCAGGTTCGATTCCCAGTCAGGGCACATGCCTGGGTTGCAGGCCAGGCCCCTAGTGGGGGCCACATGAGAGGCAACCACACATTGATGTTTCTCTCCCTCTCTTTCTCCCTCCCCTACCCTCTCTAAAAATAAATAAATAAATAAAATCTTTAAAAAAAAAAAAAATATACAAACACAGAACTCAGTGTTAAAACAGGAAATTGGCTATCTTGTATCTAATCCCCTCACTCGCCAGAAAATAAAAATGAAGCCCAGAGATAAAGAGAAGCATGTGAGGTCAAAAAGGACTAGACCTTTTCTCAGTGTCTTTTAACTGAACATCATTCCCACTGAGCCATGGAACCTCTAATGACGTACACTGCTTTACTAATACTTTATCTTCTTCGCCGTATTTTCCCTTCCCTGACCACACGAAAATCTGACAGGCAAAAAAGCTGTGCATGGTTGTTGCAGTATATTCTATGTGCAGGAGATGGATCCCACAGCACAAATTCATTCAAGTGTAAGTATTTTCTGGTAACTTTCCATACTTACTTTTTCAGGCGCCTATTATATAAAAAATTGCTGGGCTTAACATCACGGTGAACAATACCAAACTGATGAATACGTTTCAAGGCTTTAAAGAGATTAAACATATATTCCCGTACTTCTTGAAAGGAAAGAGAATTCAAGATGTCCTAAAATAAAGTTATATATAAGGTCATAAATTTTTTTCAGTTAAATATTTAGTTAATAAAAATCCAAGAAGTATCAAAACCTACCAGAAAGGACTCGTGCTCCAGATATGGCATGGCGATAACCACATGATCGTTTTTCCTAAAGCAGTACTTAACTCCCATGACATTGTCTTGCCCCCTAGTGAAAAAATGCACAGTAAACTTTAGAGGAAAGGTCAAATAAACCAAAAACTTTATGCCGATATTTTTAAAATGCAATTCTAGCAATGCATAAATAATGCTAGAAGACTAACTTAAAACTATCATCATATAGGATAGTATACACATTTAACTGACTTGTACAAGATAAAGATTGTTTTTAAAAACAAAAATATCACCATTTATAAGGTTACTGTAATAATTCAAATATGACATAATTATTTTTAATTGGGGGGTGAAAAAAAGATGAATGAAAATGAATTAACACCCTGACTGGTGGCGCACTGGATTGAGTGCCAGCCTGCAAACCAAAAGGCCACCAGGTCAATTCCCAGTCAGGGCACATGCTTGGGTTGCAGGCCAGGTCCCCAGTAGGTGGTGTGCAGGAGGTGACCAATCAATGTTTCTCTCTCTGTCTCCCTCCCTTCCTCTATCTCTAAAAATAAATTTAAAAAGTAATTTTAAAAAAAGAACAAGATTAGTAGCAGATAAGATGGTATGAGTAATAAGTAAATTTTAAAATAGCTAACATTTATTAAGCATTCACTATATGCCAAGCTCTGAATCTAAGCACTTCACATCTACTAACAAATTCACTTAATCTTCACAACAACCTTAAGAGAAAGGTGATATCATTCCCTCCCCTTTTTCTAAAGAAACTGAGGTACAGAGAAGTTAAGGAAGTTCCCAACTAAACCAGTACGTCATAGAGTCAGGATTTGAATCCAGGAAGTTTGTTCAAGATCTAGGTTCTTTTAACCACTGTGCTACAATGCATCTCATTAGAAGAGGAGGAAGATGAGGAAAACAGGTAAAGTTGATTTCCATGGCTTTCAGCCTGAGTGAGTAAAACAACATGAATACCAATAGAAAATATACAGAAATCAGAAAAAGAAGTTTCAAAACCAAGACCTAATCATGTTGATGAAGATTTCTAGATATAGTACTAAATCTTAAGTGAAAAGTCAGTGACATTGATTGCAGAGAGGTGATACATAAAACAGTGAAAATGATTAGGGAAGAGAAAACTGAACCTTGGAAAAGTCTCAAGTTGGAGGGCAAAGTAAGGAGGAAAGGGCAGAAAGCCCAGACAGAGATGTCAGCCAAGCGAGGAATTTTGAAGGAAGAGGCGATCAGCATGGAGGTCAAAGACAACAAAAGCAGAGGGAGGGCTTTTAGTTTGGCAAAGAGGAATTAAATTAACCAGTAACTTTTCAGAGAGCAAATTAAGTGGAAAGAAAGAGGTAAAAAAGGATTTAAGGAGGGAAGAGAGAATACAAAAGAATTAGAACATAAAGACAATTTGCCTGAAATATCTGGCAAAGAAAAGAAGAAAAATCAGTGTGGTAGCTAAAAGGGAAGCAAGATCACATAAAGATTTTTTTAGTGTGCAAGTACAGGGAAAGAAAAAAGTGGTAGAGGGAGATACTTAAAGTGTGGAAAAAGAAGTGGTCTTATTCAAGGTACAGGAATGTATGCAATCATGACTTAGGAAAGCCACCTCATCCTCTCAATAAATGGAAGGATGAAACAAAGAAGTAAGCTTGTTCATTCTATAAATATTTAATGGGCACTGTTAGTTGCTAGACACTTATATATTAGGGATGCAATGGTGAATTAAAGTGAACACTTCTGCCCTCATCAAGTTTACCATCAGATAATAAACAAGGTAACAAATAATAACAGATTTATAAGAGTTTTAAACGAGATCAAAAGATGCTGTGACAACAAAAAGCAGAATCTAATGTAATTCAGGAAGGACCTGTTTGAAGTGGTGCCACTCTGGCTCAGAAGAGGAGTCAGCACTGTGAGGTCTTCTTGCATGAAGAAACAGTATGGGTAGTAGTGGCCCTGAGGCAAGAGAGCTTGAGACAAATGAGAGAAACTGAAAAAATGGAAGCGCAGTGAGGGTGGTAGGAAGACTGGCATGACACAAGGTTGGATTTTTTTTCAAAGTACCCTGGGAAATCACTGAAGGATTTTAAGCGGTTGAAATAACAGTATCCAATTTATATTACACATATAATATTTTTATATTTTATAGATTACTCTGGCTGTTTTGCAGCCATGAGATTAACGGAGGAAAAGAGAGGCAGGCTACTACCTGAAGTAGTGGTTGAGAAAATAGAAAGATGTGGATGAGTTCTTAGATATATTTTGGAGGCAAAATGGCCAAGACTTGGTGTTGAATGTGGTTTAGAAGAAAAATGGAGAAACTGAGGATGATTACTAGGTTTTTGGCTTGAGCAACTGGCTAGAGATGGTGGTGCCATTCACTGCGATGGGCATATGAATAACAGTCGTTACAATATGATTTTTTTATGGTAAGCAAAGATGGATTAAAATTTAGTTTTCAGCATATTATGTTTGAGGTGTTTATTAGGTATTCAAGTGGAATATCTCAAATAGGCAGGTGGATATATAAAGATCCAGTTTACATGTCTGAGTCTAGTTATATACTCATGGGAATCATTACTGTGTATTTAAAGTCACGTGGAAGTACATGATCCTAGAGTCTAAGAAGGGTCTATAGAGAGCAAGCCCAGGAACCAAGCACTTAGTGACTCCAACGTTTAGGGGTCAGGTAGCAGAGGAAGAACTGGCAAGGGACACTGAAACTGAAAGTCCAAATAAAGCAGGAAGAAAAAAAGATGTGGCAGTACAGAATGCAGCAGACAGGTTCAAGCAACGTTAAGCACTGCCTAGAGCTCCTGTGAACAGAAACGGGAAGTGGAAAAATTAAGTCATGGCTGACTCTACCTCAAGGAGTTTTAGTTGAGCTCAGAGAAAAGCAGCCACATCTAAGTGCACTGAAAGTGGGGTGCGGCAGTGAAAACAGCACGTGGAGATAATTTCTGAGAAGTGTGACTGCCAAGGGGAACAAAGAAATGATGGAGCAGCTGGAAGTGGGATGGCACATAGGGGGAATAAGAGATGCCTGATTATGTCCGTATGTTGATAAGAATGAACTAGCAGAGAGACCAATGAGAAAGACACACCAGAAAATGTAGTTAAAATTTATTCTGCTGCTCAAAATATATGATGAGATGAGGCTGTCTATAGCAGAGGAGATGTGAAACATGAGTTCCCCACTTTTTAAAAAATATCTAGACCACGATGCCGAGGTTTATGATTTGGCAGGAAGATGAGGGAAAAAATCGGTAAAAAAGAATAGGAAGTCAAGCTCGGCCTCAAGCAAAATCAACACCAAAATTAGTATTAATTTAACTAACCATTCCAAGGTTAGAGGAAAAGTACTAGCAAATTGCAAACACCTGACTGAAGAATATGTTTAATTAATGGACAACATTACTACCCCCATTAGGTAGCTACTTAAAAATCTTAAAAATTATATACAGGCAGTTCAATTAAAATGTCTTTAAATTACCTACCCAGCCACTGTTAGGCACTGAAGTTCAGCTGCAATTCTTATAGGATGACTTGTTGGAATTAAGTGTTTTAGAGCAATTTTCTCTTCAAGTCCTATTTGTAACTGTGCTGTGGCCAAATAAACAGAGCTGAAAGTGCCTGTAAAACAATTTATTAGGTTTCTCAATATTTGATTTTAAAAAATGTTAATAAAACAATGCCAAAAAGATCATAAAAACTGTTTAGAACCCATACAATTATCATAATCTATCATTAATATTTTAATAGCAATGAACACAAAGAGCAAACACATCTGTGAATACAACTTATTTTCAATTTTTAATACAGTCTTAATTGTCCTCAGTTGTGAGGGGATAGATACGGCATTAATTAAACCAAAGCTCTAACGTGAATGTTTGAGTGGGTTAGCATCATGTCATCACCCACTCCAACAAGTATTTTTCCGTCATACTGTCATTTGGAATTGTTTTCTTAAGACTTGGATACTGGACTATTAGAAATAGAGATGATAGTAGTCTTAGGGGGAAAAAAACTACAGAAACACCTGGTCTTTTAAATTTAACATTAAACTAAAGAGAAAAAATTTAAAGATTTGGTGATCAATTAAATTTGAGAAATACTGAGTTAAAAACACTGACAGATTTTTTTTTATTACAAAATTCTCCAGAGCCTTTAATGTGTTCATCATGAATAACTGAAAGGGAACAACTATACTCCCTGGAGTCCCCAAACTTCTTTAGCCTTAGGACACACTCCTTCCCCATTTCAGAAACAGTTATCAATTTGTTAGGACACCACTGTTTTCCAGGGCAAAGTTTTTGCACACTAAGTCAGTGTTCAAAAAAGAAAAGGAAAAAAGGTGTGAAGACCTACTTCTTATATCCCAAATCACCTCATCTTCTAATTTCTCTGCCACCACTGACTTTTCTCTTCTGACATTTTTCCTTGTGAAAAGCAAGCAACGAAGTACATGGGAATTTTTTTATATTTAGACATTTCTCTACATAACCATCAAAAAACTCAATTGTCATTTATCCTCTCATTCCCTTCACATCTGTCTGCCAAATTCACCCTTCATTCAATCAATGGTATTTATGTTAATACTGACCATCCTATAAATATTATACCACTTTGTTTTCATCATTTTGCCATCTTAGGTTTCATGTATGTTACAATGTACAATTCTACCTAATAGCAATAGAGAAAGAGGAAAAAGATTTGGCTTGCTTTTATCAAATCTCCCCATTTGAATCTTAAGTTTTTCATTTTTAGTAATTAATTATCATTAGTAATATACACATAAGTATAAAGATTAAAACAGGACTGTTCATTTTACTATGAATATTTATTCTGTCATTCTTTCTGGGGGGCAGGGGGGAAGCTGTTAGCATTATATTACTAATAACAATATAGTAATGTAAACCTGGTCTTAGTATTTTAAAAAGGAGTATATATTTTTAATAAGAAATAATAATAAACATCAAAATTAAACAAGGAAAACAGACCAAGGGGGGGAAAAGTTAAAAAGGTAATAAAATATATCCCCAATTACCTTCTCCAATTTTGTCCTTAATCTTAAACACATTACCAAGCTGTGGGACAGCTTCATAAAGCTTCTCAATGTCTTTTTTAACACCTACCAAGGAAAAAAGAATTTACAGTTACAATTAAGGAGAGAACATTTTATACTGTACGTTACAACTCAAATAAATTCTAAAACATTAATTGTTACAAATAAACAAGTAGAAGCCTTGCAATGATAGAATAATTAAAAGCCCATCAAGTCGCTGTAACTCACATACACCTCTTGAACTAACAGACAAAACTGAGTAAGTCCCAGAATCACACACACAGAATTTCCACTACTCTGGAATTACTACATCCTAACAGATATATTGCCGTTACCTGTGGTACAACACAATGAAGACACTAAATTTAAAAAATAACTAAACAATGCGTGCTATGATCACTAGATGGCATGACAAGGACACAATGCAATCTTCTTGAAAACTATTTCCTTCCCCCAAACATACAAAATCTTATGTGCGTGGAAAAGTTTTACGTATTGTACATTCATCGTATTCCCTCAGACAGATGGTCTACTAAGACTCTTGGGAATGTCAAAAAGTATTTTTTTAAAAAATTGTCCTATTACCAACAGTATCCTCTACCTTTTAGAGCAGATAAATTGCTACTTTTAAATAAATACAAGCTTTTTACAAAAAGATACAGAGTTAAAATGAGAGGCAATAATAAAGAATGTGACAAACTACTGGATACAAAAAAGAACTATATGTTTGAGTCATCAGATTTTATTCCAGTATCTAGGCCAAGCATCAGCTACTTTTTAAGTTATCATAATACTCCACATAGTGTAACAGTTAAAGCATTTTCAAAGCACTTTCACATATGTTACCTTTTCTGATCTTCACAACAGCACTGTGATATTGACAAAACAGAAACTATTACCCTGGTTTTGCAGATAAAGAAACCCCCTCCAGGGAAGTCAAATCACAATGCCCAAATTCACAGAGGTATAGCTGACATCTCTTGACTCATTCATTTAACAAACACTGTGTTTAAACAAATGCTCTGCAAAGGCCATATTTTGAAAAATGAACGAATTTGGTGAAGCCCGTGTTCTCTAAGAGCTTACTCTAGTGAAGAGACAGATGTTAAAAGCCTACTCTTAATACAGGATGAGAACTATAATAATAGAGGAGCACATGTATTACTAGGTAGGGGAGAGAAAAATGAACACTCTGAAGGTACAAAGAAACTTAAGCTGTATTTTGAAGCACTCACCAAGCAGAAAATGCAGAAGAAGGCATTTTATTTTAGGAAGGAACTATATATGCAAAGACATGGAAAAGGAAAAAGGCATAGATTATTGTGGGTAGAGTAGGGTGGGGTAGATAATGAAATTCAATGTGGCCAAGGAAGGGAAAGGCAGAGAATCCAAATTTCGACAGAGTTTTTAAGGAGGAAGTTGACAAGTGGATCATTTGAGAGATTGGGAGAACATTAAGAGCTGGAGAATAAATAGCAGGTTAGTTCAGCATTCTTTCCACTGTATCAGCCCATTTAGGAAAATAGGAATACTTACTTAAATTACCCTCAACCCCCTCTTCTACTTCATTGGTGGTCTGAAAAAGCTTCATCGTTTCAATACAAGAGGCAATATAACAGTAATTAAAAGTACCAGTTTTGGAGATGGATGGCTTAAGTTAAAATCCTGGCCCCATTATTTACCAGCTGGTATGACCTTCCTTGACCACACAACTTATCTCTGTGAGCCTTAGTTTCCCCATCTATAAAAAAGGGGATCGTAACAGTACCCATGCCACTGAGATACTGTGAGGATTAATTAACATACATAATGTAAGAGAAGCTTTTAACACAATGCCTGGCAATAGTAAATATTAAATAAATGATAGTGACAATTCTTATTGTTGTTAGTAGTTATTTACATTACTATTTCTTTAGGGCTTTGCTCATATTATTTTATTCCCTCTACTTGAAATCCTCTTCCCTTATGATTTCATGTGGCTGGCTCAGTTGTCACAGTCTCCTCTGACATCCTATGTAAATTAGCATTTCTCCCATTATTCACACCTTCCTGTTTATTGTTTTCAGAATACTTATCTACTATGAAATTATCCTGTTTGTTTGTTTTTTTGCTGTCTGCCTCCTCCACTAGAATATAAATTCCAACAATAAAAGTCCCCTGTCTGTATAATTCACCACAGTACACTCAGCTCTTAGCACAGTGCCTGGCACATTTGTTGAATGAATGAATGATTACCATCCTTATGGCAATTCAGAGATTGCTGTAAAAACAAAACAAAACAAAACAAACCCCCCTTAAAGTTTAGATTCACATAGAATGACGCCTAGGACGGTAGGAGCTACCTCACTATCAGCTACCACACTACTTGACTCAAGAAAACAAAACCACTGCCTGGGGGTGAAAAGCAGGCTTTGTAATAGTCACAGTTGCCGCAGTCCATTAGAATCTTTCCTAATGAGTGTCAGTTTCAACCAGTTTCAAATTCCGGCCACAGGAAAGGCAGTATATGGGTGCCTTTCAATTTGATAGTACTTCTTATAGTACATTTCTCTGATTCTAAGATACACTTTAACAACTCTGAAATTGGGATGCAACTTAACAATTGTTGGCTAGCATCAAAACTAACAAAATAGGTGTGAGTGACTCATAAAATCCAAAAAGCCATACAGGGCATTCATATTTATCCCTTAAGTGCCAAATGGTGGTAGGGAAGAGCAGTAGAGGTGAAGAAGAAATCAAATGTAGGCATGCTCCAAACAACTGGGCTCTTCTTAACGACCCATTAACAATGGCTTAAAAAAAAAATGGATTCATCAAAAGAAATTCTGCAACAGAAATGTATAGAGAACAATATTGTGAGGAGCAAAATAAATCAATAACTCAGCATACGAAAAGTGACTCAGAAGAGACACAGCTAAAAAGTTTATTTTCCTTTTTGTTTTTTTAAAATTTAATTTATTTATTTTTAGAGAAGGGGGAAGGGAGAAAGAAAGAGAGGAAGAGAGACGAGACGCTGGCCTGAAAACCAGGCATGTGCCCTGACCAGGAACCGACCAGTGACCTTTTGGTTCATAGGCCATGCTCAATCCACTGAGCCACACCAGCCAGGGCTATTTTCCTTTTTAAGTCCATACCTGAGATATACAATTATTTGTCTAATTAGGTCTAAAAAAAACCCTTTTACTAGAAAATAAGTATAAAATAATAAGTACATAAGTATAAAAGAAAAAATTCTCGGTGATAGGAAAGTCGTGTGCCATAGTACAACTGGCAGCATTCCTGAGAACTACATAAAACGCTGTACCTAACACTCAGCGATGTTTAGATATGATGAAATATTTTTAGGAACCTTGTTTGCAGTCTTTTTTGCTATTAAATGCATTAAAGTGTTTATATGCATGTGTTTTTCCTGCATACAATGATTAATAACACCAAAAGCTTTGTAGTAGGATGACAGAGTTGCCATGGTCCCCTAGTTTCATGTGGCTATTCAAATTTAAATTAATTTAAATTAAATAAAATTTAAAATTAATTTCCTCAGTCACACTAGCCACATGTGACAACACAGAAACATTTCTATTATCACAGAAACTTCTATCGGACGGTGTTGATATAGAAGAAAGCCTGGGGTCTAAAAGATCTGGATTTAACTCCTATCATTAAACCACAGAGTGTTCAGTTCTTAACCTGTAAAAGAAAGGGTTTAGATTAGATGAGCTTTACTTTCTAGCTTTATAAAAGTGTACAGTTTTCCCATGAGTTGCATATTCTGGAATTTCCCTTTGCATAAGCATGAGCTGGCAATTAGAGATACTGGTTAGCTGTTAGAATCATCAGAAAGAAAATATAGGCAATAAGCCCTAACTGGTGTGGGGCATCAGCACGTAACCCAAAACGATGCTAGTTCAATTCCAGATCAGAGCACATGCCTGAGTTGCAAGCCAGCTCCCCAGTTGGGGGTCTGCAAGAGGCAACCAATCGACGTTTCTCTCCCTCTCCGCCTCTCTCTAAAAAGAAGACATAAAATCTTTAAAAAAATTAAAAGAAAATACATTCAATAAGAATATTTAGTAAGTTATTCACAAGCTGTGTGAATGACTATGTAAACTTAATGTGCTTCCATAAACTACTCACTATGTAACTTACCTACCTTTACAAAACTCTAAATATGTTTATATTAAGGTTTCCTGTCACTACAGAAAACTTTGACATTATTAAACAACAGTAAAACTTCCTGACAATCAAAATGAATGCACAAAATCCTCAAATTCTGAAGTAGGAGAAAGCAGACAGCAGAAGAGAACAAACATTCATGTCAAAAGCCAGAAAATACTAAAGGCAGAGACCACTAAATTTATCTACTTCGAGGACTGAGGGAGCACTGTAAAAAGTACACAAGCTACAAAAAATCATTTAAATGTCCGTATTTTATACATGAAGGTCTAGGCTTCTGTTTTTCCTGCTACATAATATATCCGAGTTGGCTTCATTACACCAATAGCCTCCTTAACTATGCTCCCCCTGCCTTTATCGTTGTTGGCCTTCGGCCTATAGTCTTATAACATAGCCGCCAAAGTGATCCTGTTAGAACTAAGTCACTACTGTATCATTATTTTGTTCAAACCCACTAATAGTTTCACATCTTGCTCCACACAAAAGCGAAACAGCTACTCCTTTCCTCACACTTCTTCACTGGCATCACTTCCAGTCACAAGGACCTCCTAGCTATTCCTAAACGCTAGGCACACTCCCATCACAGGGCCTCTGAGCTTCCAGTTTCCTCTATCGGAATACTCTTCCCCAGATAACTGTAAAGCTCACTCCTTCACCAACTTCAACTCTTAGTTAAAATATTACCACACTGAAGCTTTCTCTTACCAATTGATTAAAATCACAATCGTTTTCCCCAATACTTCCTGTCTCCCAGTCTTTTCTACAATTTCTTCAAAGCATTAATCACTTTTGAATATTCTATTTCTTTTCTTTTTTCTTTCCGCTGGATTACATGCATTAATTTTTGTCTGTTTTATGCATAATTTATCCCTAGCATCCAGGAGGGTACTTGCACATAGTAGATATTTAATAAATATTTATCATATAAATGAAATGCTTTCAGTTACCATGGAGCAAAACTGACATTCCAGGAATGTATATCATGCTTATTCTGGGGCTTCCTGTACTGCCTGATATATACCCTTTCTAACTAGGGGGACCATATAATTTAGCCCAAACTGGAACACTCTTGGGAGTTAAGATGGGCTCTGATAATAATTATACTATAACACAAGCATAAACTACATCTGTTTCAGGCAAACCAAAGTAGTACCTATAACCGATTTTAGAATCATGGGCTAAGAGTATCCATACTACACGATGAAAGCAAGCATTTCAGTACAGTTCAACAGCATGGAAGAGACAGTGTGTGTGTGTAGTTTATAATTCATTCTTCCACTGAGTAGATCTTTAGCACTTGCTAAATTTGGAATATGAATTTTTTAAAGGCTTCCTAAAAGAATGAAAAAAACATTTGGTCCAATACTCCACCAGGTACTTTATTCATTGCAGTATTTTTCTTAATAGGAAAACAATCTAGTGGTGATTCAATAAGAAAAAGCAATTAAATAAATTATAGTATACTATGTAGTGAAACATAGGCAGTCATCCTAAATCAAGCTGCAGAATATTTAATTACACACAAAATGTTCAAGATACATATTGCTAAGCAAAAAATTGAGACTAAAAATAAGGAGGTTATAATCTCCAAAAGTTGCTAGTTATAAAAAGTCATGGCCCTAGCCAGGTGGCTCAGTTGGTTGGAGCATTGTCCCACACACCAAAAAGGCTGAGGGTTCAATTCCCAGTCAAGGCACATACGTAGGTTGGTTTGATTCCTAGTTGGGGTGCAGATGGGAGGAACCCATTGCTGTTTCTCTCCCACATTGATTTTTCTCTGTCTTTCCCTTTCCTCGCTCTGTAAAATCAATGCACATATCCTCAGGTAAACATTAAAAAAAATAGACATGGGAATATAAAGTACAGCATAGGGAATTATGGTGTCAGATGGGTACTAGACTCACTAGGATGTTCACTTCTTAAGTTACACAAATATTTCACCAGTCTGTTGTACACTGAAGAAATATATCATGTCAGTATGTTGTACACTGAAACTAATATAATATTGTAAGTCAAATGTGATTAGAAAAAAATTTTTAAGTATATATATCTATCTGTATGCACAGGAGGCTAAAGGAATATACAATGGTGGCAACATTTGGACAGTATGATAGTATTTCATTTTGGTTTTCTGCATTTTCTAGATTTTCTTCAATAAAAATGTGTAATTTTTATGAAAAAGTTATAAAAAGCTGATAAATACCCCAAAACAAAGGGCCATGCTATTCACCCATTATACTAAGTATTTTACTTTATATCCTTGCATTAAATCATTCAATATTTTCACCTACCATGTATGCTGAAGACTGTTAGGTTCTGAGAAGATATAGAAAAAGTCCCATCATTCCAAAGTAATTCCATCAAGGAAAAGTAAATCACATTAGATCATGAGACAGTTATATGCCTGGACCCCATCAGTTTTACTCTCCTTACTGAAGTTATATTTCTGATATAATCTTAGCCTTTATAATCATATAAAAATTTTTCAACATCTTATAAATTACCAAAGGTACTGTTCATGATGTTCAGTTATATAGGAGCCGCAAAGCTTTAAAAATGTGGAATAAAACTTGCCCCATTCTTTATTTCCCAGATTTCTAGAATATTAGTTTTCCCCTGAACATAATAACACTAGGACCATTCATACATTCTGCCTAATGCACAACATATACGATGAGCTATGGGATTAACTGCCTTCAAGGAGCTCATAGTATAATTGAAGGGACAAAATACAGAGTGCTGAACAATACAAGAAAAATAATACAATAACTGTATTACTATATTATGTGTTAAGTGAAATACGGGAAAGCTGGACCAAGAAAAACAGGTAATCACAAGAAAATGGAAGGAAGAGGGACAGCATCCATGAAACTGGAAGAAAGTGGCATTTTAAGATTAGTCTAGTAGCAATGTGTAAGATGCACTAGAGGAGAGAAAAAAGGCAAAACCAGGCAGTTTAGGTAAGAAAATTTGTTATGATTCAAGAGCAAAGTGTAGGGGAATGAATTAATGTGTTAGAAGTGGGACTGGGAAGAGTTAATGCCACACACTTAAAAAAAAAAAGATAAAGTTGAGTGACTGGATATGGGAAGCTAACACAAAGCGTAAGGTGAAGACTACTCTAAAATTTCAAGCTTAAATAAATGGGGTAATAGTGGCTTTCATCACCAAAAATAGGGACATCAGAAAGGGTACTCATGTTGACAGGGAAGTTTAGTTTTAGTCAGAAATCAAAAGCATGTGATATCCTATTTTTCTAGGATAGGGTCAAAGTCTATTTTGTAGAGAGAGAGAGAGAGAGAGAGAGTGTGTGTGTGTGTGTGTACATAAGAACAAATACTCAAAATTAATACCTTTTGGACAAGCACTAAATATGCTTAAGAAAAAGATGGAAAAGAAGATTTAGCTACCATTTAGAAAAAAATGTAGTTAACTTGAACTCCTCTATTTGTCAAATGTTTACTATGTCCCAGGCACTGTGCTACAGCAGGAATGAAAGTGTACATTTCAGTGTACAAGATCAGGAATTATTTGACGTTCTCCTCACTTCAAGGTCTGGGTTAGGGCCAAATAACATTGCATGATGTATAATGAGATATAGTGCTTTATTACTGCTATAAACATTTCATATATTTTGTCATTGAATACTGCTTTTGAATACTTCAGTGAAAATCCCTCAATGTCAATTTCTAAATCCAAGCTTAATGTAATGTGGTGAGTACACGTAAGAACATAGGTCTAGGAGGAGATAACTTCTAGTTTGGGTATCAACAAAACTTTGTTTTCTTAAACAATCACTAATATTTAGAAGCAACTTCCTCTGTAAAAATGACATGGTTGGACTACAATCCATGTCATTTCTAAATCTAAATCTAAATCTAAATCTAATCTGTCCTAAATCTAGACCTTAGGAAGCTTTAATGATTTGTAAAAATGCTGTTATTTATACATACAACTAATTTTAAGATTCAGGAAGTTCTGTGTGTTTTTAAAAACAACTGAAATGACAGAATTGCCTGTACCTCTTTGAAATTACATACATACCTGGTAGTTTAGCATTCTGCTCATGTTTTTTTAACGAGCCATCGGCCTGCAACCCGTCAGGCAGGGGAGAAAAACCCATGGGTTCATCCACCTGAATTCCCAAAGACGACTCCATCACAAAACAATTGGTATGCAAAATGCCAGCTAAGGGGTCATGTCCACAGGGGAAGCAAAGCAGCTATGAAAATTAGAATACCGAAGACAGAAGTTTAAATCACTCACTGAACCAAGCACTAAAATATGCCACTGCCCACAAAGACGCAAACATTTCAAAATGAACCATATGTTAAGACCCCAAAGGAAGAAAAATCTAGGCCGTTTCTAAGGACTCCATTTAATTCACTTTCATCTTCCAGAAATATCGGCAGAGGGCCCGAAGGGAAATTTCTAGTCGGGGGAGCCTCCGGGTTGTGGGCACGCAGCATGCCGGGGACCATCCTTGCGCTAGCACCAGGCTTCTGGCCCATGGGGGCCAGAGATAGGCCCTTACTGGGGAGAGTGGTTTGACCTGAGGAAGAGGACAGGAGGAAATCGCTTGTCTACTGAGAGAGCGCCAGGAAGCTGGTCCAAGGCCCCATGCAAGCTGATGGAGAACTGATACCGTACGGGTCACGAGCGCCGGAAGGAAGAAGGGAAGTGGGAATGAATGGGATCCCTACGGCATCTCTGAACTCGAGCTCGGCTGGGAAGGAACTTACACTCCCAGACCCGAGACCGAACGGGATGCTTAGTGCGCAGGCGCACGACTTTCCCGCCGCAGACCAGCGGGATCCTAGGAGGGGGGTCAGGGGTACTGCGCTGAGATAAAACCGAAGTCACGATCCATAATCCATTTCTAATCCCTCACAATCCCGCGCCATGGAACACCACTGGAAACTCACGGTTTAAGGGAATACGACTTCTGTGGCTCCCAAAATGCCTGGGTAGCCGCTTCCAAGAGCGCCCCACCTGGCGAGTCTGCCAAACGCGCCTGCGCCACACTTCCCGCCTGGCTTCTTCTACTTGCTCATGCGCAGTGTAAAGCTCTCGGCGCTGGGATTTACGCTACTGGGCGCTTGCGCAAAGGGCTTGGGTTGCTTCCCCGAGGCCGTGTCCAGCCTAAAGCGGTTAGTTACACAAACAAAACCCTGAGTAATCCTTCACTTGAAAAAGAGTGAACCGTAAAGTCAATTATCCTACAGGACTTTCAAGAAAGAAGGTAATTTAGAAACAGAGGTCTCAGGTCCTGAAGTCTTAATACATCCCAACATACTGTGGTCGCACAAGACGTTTGGTACTCTCCATACAAGATTCACTTTGACTCCCTGCTTTTACTTCTTTTTTGTTGAATGCCCTACTTCTTCGTTAAAAAACACAGAAAAAGAAACTGCTGGTTGTTTATGGTCGTATTAACAGAAATGAGCCCGGTGTCATTCAGTCAGCCAGTGTATATTTATTGAGCCCCTGGCTATGAGGCAGATTTCTATATAAAACTAAATTACAGGGATGACAAGCAAGTGAATAAACGAACAACATTCTTTCAGATATTGATTAGTGCTCCAAAGGAAGGATGTGAGAGTGACTAAGAAGGAGGCACCAAGATGGTAGCCTACAGGGAAAGAGATACCAGGTAAAGGATAAAGTGCAGAGCCAGAAATGAGCTTGGTACGTTTTGGGGAAGAAACTTTCACAGAACATCAACATCAGACAAGGCCGCTCTGTGACTATGATGGATCAAGACAGAAATCACATCATTCTGTAATCATGTCTGAACGTAGACGAAAACAAATGTTTGTACAAGCCTGCCCCCTACCCAAATGAACAAACATTTTCCTGTCCTGGCTAATAGAATGACTGCTGCTTCTTCCTCAATTACAGTTTTAGCTTCAGTCCTTCTAGAAAATACTTATTAAAATCCCGAATTATGGGATTACCCCTGCCTCCCCACAGCTTCCAATCCAGAGCAAAATCCCTCTTCCTTGATCCATTTCCTAAATCATCTATCACAAGCCCAAATTTCTAACATCCTCTTACTGAGATACCCCATGGTTCTCCACAGTGTGCACTTTTACTGAAACAAGTAATAAACCCAACTTATTCAACTGCAGTTGTGCTCCTAGGCCTGTGGCTGGAGAGCACTGACAACAATTAAGTCTAGATGCCTTTTAGGTACTCAAGTGATAAATGTCAAGTAAAGAGATGAATATGTTGATTTGTAATGAAGTCTAAGCTGGAGACATAAATTTGGCAGTTATGAATTTATACGTGAAACTTAAAACTTTGGGACTAGATGAGATTATTTAAGCAAAGATTGCAGATAGAGAGCTGGGCTATGAGAATTTCCAACACTTCAAAGTTGGGCAGAGGGGAAAGAGCCAGCAAGAGACTGAGAAGGAGCAACCTGCTAGGTAAGACAGTGATGTTATAGAAGTCAAAAGAAGAGTTTTGCAATTGAAAGGAAGTGGTCAACAATAGCAAATGATGCGGGGCAGTCAAATAGTGAGGACACAGAACTACCTAATGGATTTGGCAACATTGCAATCATTAGAGCCTCTGGAAAGTGTAGTTTCAGGTGTACTGTGACAGAAAGACAGAGCGTATTTAAGAACAAAAGATGTATGTACATGTAGGGACGAATCTTGAGGTTTTATTTCTGTTTTTGGTTGATTTCTGGGGGGTTGGTGAGAGGGAGATAAGAGAAATAGGTTGGTGGTTAAAATATTTCAAGTAAAGCAAGGGAAGTTTTTTGATGTTGATGTTGTTGTGTTGGCAGATAAAACTTTATATTATGGTGGGAATGATCTAGTACAGAAGGAAAAATAGTTGATGTTGGAGAAAAGGGGAATACCTACAGGAATGAAACTATAGGGGAGGATGAAGGAATGGATCCAAAGCATGAGAATGGAATGCGCCTTTGAAAAGAAAACAGATTTCCATACTTTTAACAGGACGGAAAGACAAAAGATGGATTCAGATGCAGATGGTTTGTGTGTGGGTAAAAGGATAGGGTCGTTCCTACAGGAACACATCAATTTTCTTAATAAAATGTGAGATGAGAGCTTCAGCTGAGAGTGAAGCAAATAGTGGGTATTAGTGGTTAGAGGAGTGTGAAGAAGGGCAGAGGTATCTTCTGGAAGTGAGAAGGTGGATTGAGGAAAGACTGTGATATTGCCAGAAGGGCTAAGTGCTCATTTTCAACTTGTGTCATGAATTTAAAGTGGGCCCAGATGGCAGAGTGGTATGATTTTCTCAAGAAACCTTCAGACAGGAGAATACAAACATGGAAAAAAAATAGTCGGGTGTAACTAAGGATGACTATCACCCAGAGAGAGAGCCAAACAAGGCTGTTCACCAGAAAGTGATTGCAATGATGCACAATGGAATCTTTGGGGGGCAAGAAGGAAAGGTTTTAGGAAGTAATAGATATTGATATATAGATTAATTGATCAACTGATAGATTAAAGAGTCTTGGGAATGATGGATTGGCATTCTCTCTGTAATCTAAGAATTGGTATAATGGGGGAATTTTGAGTTTAAAGTAGTAGATGGTGCATGGAGTAGCAAAGACTGGAATTACAGAGATAGAGCATTCCAAAGGGTAGTTAAATTTGATGGAGGAAAAGATCTTTGATGTGGAAAGAGCAGATTATTTTGACTCTAAAACCCATGCTCAGGCCGGGGAGAAATCCGTTATTTGGGTTCATCCACTTTCTCCCCAGGCAGGGAGTAGCATCCCCTTCTTTGGCCTCTATTCTCTATTTGTAAGTACTTTATGCAAGCCTCGTTTCAGCACATGGGCACAGGAAAGGCATGCAGAACCCTGACCCCACCCGAGTCCTACTGAATCAGTCCACAGTGCAGCAGGGTCCCTAGATGATTTGTATGAACTGTAAAGCCTCAGAAGCACTGTTCTAAAACATTGGTTCTCATCCTTGCCTGCACATTAGGATCACCTGAGAAGCTGTTAAAAATCCTGAACCCCAGACTGCACTTCAGATCAATTACATCAGAATTTCTGGGATTGGGATCTAAGCATCAGGTCCTTCTAAAGTACTCCAATTTGATGCTAATGTGAAACAAGGGTGAAAACAAGTGATTTGGAAGTTGATCCCATTCATTTATAAAGCCTATTATCATAATCTTTGCCAAAATTATTTCCCCCATTTAATCATATATTGTACAGTTTTACTTCTTTGTATCTTTTACATTAAGTACACAGTAACTATTTATTTGAATGATTGTATCTCGTGTGTCAAATTATTTATAAGCTTTATATAATACTAACAATACTAGCTGTGTAGCCTGGATGAGTTACTCAATATATCCAACACTCAGTCTATTTCAAAAACATAAATTGATAAAATGCTTGCTTAGTTTTGCTAGAGGGATTGAATCTGATCATGTAGGATAAGACACCTGAAGTGTTCAGCCTAGTAGGTTTGATATTCTTAGCTCATTTAATGTATAGTAGGTACTCCCCCTCTTCCCTATGTGCTATAGGAGATGTGATGCTATCCACGTAACAGAATCAATAAATGGCCATGGGATTAATGAATGATGAGAATTTAGGTTTTTATTGATTAGTTGCACTTCCAAGTATATCTCCAGTAGCAGATTGAAGATGGGCTGATGGTTGAATTAGTAATTGTTACTTAAGGATGTTGATAACTATAGAACACAAAGTTTTCTTAGGGTCAATGCCTGTACCTTCACTATTTGTCCTTCACAGGATGTTTATTCTCTCTCTAGGTACTTATGTGTGTTTCTTGTCTTTGTCTTTTGTTTCTATCTATGCATCCTGAGGTCAGAGAAGGTTCCATTTCTCTAAATATCTCAGCCCAGGATCCTGTCCCTTCCCTAATTCGTAGTTAACTCCTTATAGACTGACTAGAAGTAATTTTATCACATGCTGTCTTGTTTTCTAATCAATTGTATTGAACAATTTAGTTTTTATTAAATATATTGTGGTGTAATCTTCTAACTAGATTGCTCTTTTGTGCATTTCACATTCCAATTAGACTGTAATCTTGTGGAGAAGGATCTTTTCTTATAAAGATTTTTTATTCTTTATAGCACTTAGTGCTGACCATAGAGTGGGTATTTTATTAACATTTAGGATCCTTTTACATTCAGTAACATACACTGAGTTTTTGATTCTATCTAGATCATTGCTTTTTTAAGGAAGGGGAGTTTGTTTATCCAACAGGTTGTCTCTTTACTTCCAAAGGGACAGTTAAGGATTACCAAGAAGGGGAAACAGAGAGTTGGAGACTGAGAGGAAGCAGAAGCCAACTGGTGTAGAAATTTCAAAGGATCCGACAGCACTGCAATGTTTTCAGGCATTGATATCAGAACAGGGCTGTATCAGATCCTCTGTGGTTCCAAGCTATGTCAGAGGAAAGACAGTGAATACTGTGTTTTGCCATGTATAATGCTCACTTTTATGCCCAAATTTTTTAGGGAAAAATAAGGATGATCATTATACATGGGTAGTACTAACTCCATATCTATACAAATGTTTTTAATTCTTTTATTTATGCTTATGCATTAAAAGTGTAACTCAAGAAAGCAATAACAATATCTATATGCAAAATAATATCCTGGAATATGATCATTGGTTTTATATATAAATAAAAATTGAATTAAAAAATTAGAATGAAAGATTCCCCCCCCAAAAGTTTGGGCCAAAAACGTGGGTGTGCATAAATAATACATGGCAAAATATGGTATATGAAGTAATGATTCTGAACCTTCATCTTCAAAGGTAAGAGACAGGGAATGGTAAAGAGAAATTTAAAAAAGAAAGAATAAGTGGAAGTAGAAAAGGAAATTAACATGTAAAATATAGACCACTCTGCTCACTATAATCTTACTCTAGATGTTCCATGGGGAAGGGAAAAAGTAGGATGGAGAGGGGATGGGGTCTGTCAAATGGGGACAAGGTCAGAGGTTGGTAGGTCCTGTCCTCTGGAGGGAGGCGTGGAAGACTTGAGTGGAGAAATGGCTGGGTAGTGCTTATAGGAAGCCTGGCTCCCTGTCCTGGCAAGATCCCCATCGCTGTTGGCACAGGAGCCGGAACCAGGTGGGCTGGACAGTGGGTACCTCATCACTAACAAGTGGCCTCCCTAGTACTTTGGTGCTGTGGAAGACACCTCCCTGGACATTTGCATGATCCTGGCAAGGGTTAGAAGAGATGCAGAGAATGAAATTTCCTACCATCTCAGAAAAAATGGTGGCTCAGAGGTAAATTACATTGATCCAGATAAATAAATGGCAACATTTTTTTTTGAACAGATGAATTGGAAGTTGAACTTGCTTGACAAGTCCACACAGCAGTAGATGAGGCAGGACTAACAATTCTACTCTATGTCCCAACGCTTGTGCATTTCCCAGTAAAGGAGATAGAGACAGAGACAATTAGCCATTTTCTACCTGGGCTGGGACCTGTATGTATCCAGTTATGTTAAAAATCCTCAATTCATCCTGAAGCAATTGTCAGCAGAACTCTTCACATCCCTCTACCTGTTAACACAGCACCCTCTTAAAACCTTCTGCTCCTGATTACTAAGTAAAACAGCAATTTTGATTCAACAAAGAATTATTTAGTGTTGTCCTCCAAGGTAGCTAAGAGTAATTCTACAGTGTTAGAGTCACGTAGTCTTGGTGAAAGAATAAACTTTATTTGGGAAAGTTATTAACTAAGAGTTAGCAAGAGAAGCCACAGAACTGCTGTTGCCAGTGAGATTGTGAGTCTGTGCTTGCAGCAGTTTCTTCTGCCCTCTGATTGTTCTTTCTTACAGGGAATATGAGAACAACCTTAGTGGGCTTCAAACTACTTGGGCATCATTAGATGCCAAGTGATTATAGATAGTTCATCTGGGGAAAACCAGGTGTTTAGCAAATAAAGACCTTGGGCCTGTGGAAATTTGAGTTGGGTGCAGCCTCTCACTCTGGGAAAGTGGGGGAATCCCAGTCAATTGTACAATCAATATAGAATAAGTTTTTTGCACAACTTTCAAATAATTCTGTTGGCCTCTCTCTGTGTGAAGGCACCTACTAATGGAAAGAAGGAAGGAAGGAAGGAAGGTCGGTCTAGTGTACAAAAGAAGTTATTTGAAATATTCCTTCCCCACTTTTTTTTTTTTTTACCTCTACTATTAAGCTGAGGCATTCTCTTAGAAACGCCTCAAAGATAGACAACCTAGGATAAAGATAAAGCAAATACATAGCATTTGAACAATGAACAGAAATTTTCTCTCAGGGCAATTGCTATAGACCTAATGTTTATGCCTCCCTTAAATTCACGTGTCAAGAGTGAAACCTAATCCCCAATGTAATGGTTTTAGAAGGTGGGGCCTTTGGGAAGTAATTAGGTCTTGAGGGTGGAACCTCATGAATGGGATTAGTGAGCTTTATGAAAGAGACCCCCAAGAGCTGCTCATGTTGTCTGTCTGAGAACTAGGAAGCATGTTCTGACCAGACACCAATCTGTCTGTGTCTTGCTCTTGGATTGTTCCAGCCTCCAGAACAGGGAGAAATAAATGTTTGTTGCTTAAGCAATTGAGTTTCTGGTATTTTTATCATAGTTGCTTGAATGGACTGAGATGGAAATAGGTAAATGAAATGAACCCCTGCATTATAAAATAAAACCTTAGATTTTCATTGTAATATATATAGGACAAAACACTTAGAGGTTCATGGAGAAAATGTTTATTTCAAAAATAAAATTGGAAGTCAAAGAGCTGTCCATGAGTCACTTTGGAAACTGCAGTAGAACAACAGGGAATTTTGAAATAACAAAGGTCCATGAATGGGCTGAAGTTCAGGTTCTCAGTCAAAATGTGGGAGGGGAAAATAACTGCCTTGCAGGATTGTTATATACAGATTAAATAAGAAAATATTTACAGCTTCTGATAGAGATCAGAGGAGACCCCAACACTCTTTATTCATTCAATAACTATCTTCTCACATTCGGTGAGCCAGCAATAGAGTAGGCCCTGTCTACAGAGATGACTAAGAAGGAGGACTCCTCTCTCATGCAGCTTGGAAATCTAAGGGTTGAAGTGAACGGTTTCTGTACTTGTTCTTCACGATCCAGCTTTGAGCGCATTTTCTCAGGGAAGTCTTGCCAATTGAATAAGTTAGGTCGCTAGGTGCATGCTTCCATAGCATCCTATATTCCTTTTGATCACATTTTGATAATGCATTAATAAATGTATGTTATTTAGAACAGTGCCTGGCACCTGGAAGCATTAGCTGGGAGGACAACAGTGATGATAAGATTCCCTAGCACAACACTTGAAATGTATTAAGTAGGTGAGTAAATATTTGTCAAATATTGTTGATTTTGTCAAGTAAATAAATGAATAAATTGGGAATAAGCGCACAGAAGGGTTTAACTCTGTGTTAGAGAACTTTTGGGGTGGAGATTTAAGTCTAAGCTGTGTTGTGAAAAGTTAATAGGAGTTGCCCAGGTGAACGGGGAAGAGGCACTCTCTTTGGCATTCTATGAGGACTGAAAGAGACGAATGTGTGCAGGGAGCTATACATTGTTTGGTATCACTTCAGCACAAATAGAGAAAGATTGGTAGGAACTGAGTTAGAGAGTAGACAGGGACCTCACCACGAACCTTATTGTGTGCTATTCTAAAATGAGGGTGATGGAGAGCTAATAAAGTGTACTAAATGGGGGAGAGGGAAATAAACTTGCGTTTATTAAGATCACTTTGGGGGAAGTGTAGAAAATAAACTTAGGAGGAAGAGGCTATAAGCTGGGAGAGCTCTTCAATAAATGTTTAGAGAGAGACGAGAGTGACAACTTGAAATAGATAACCTGAAATGGTCTCTGGAAAAGCTTCAATTTTTGAGTGTACTCCTATACGAGGCTTTGCACTGCATACAAGGCATTTCTATTTTGTTTGTGTTTTTCTTTGAGAGATGTTGAAGGGAGAGCAAGCATCTAGTTTGTTTACGAACTAAAAGGTTTACAAGAAAGCAAAAGCAGCAACACTGTTCTCATCATTGCCGATGCGACCACAAGAATGTTGTTTCTAGTGTTGCCAAATGTGGTCTCCTTTGCAAGGGAAAACAGTTGAAGCAATAACTGGGCCAGTGATTATAAATTGTGGATGTAGGAACAAATTAGGCAATGAAAAAATACATTCCTTCTGATGTAGCCATTTTGGAGAGATCTGTGTTAGCGAACAGTGGGGTCCCTGTTAAGGGTAGGGGTTGGGGAGAAGACAGCCTGAATCCTGGACATGGGAGGAGCTTCCTCTGTGTACCTTGCTTGTCTGGGTGTTGGACTGAGACTTGATTCTGCTGCTTCTTCTTTTTCCTCTTCCCTTTTTTTTTTTTTTTTTTTTTTTTGGCTTCCGCCAATATGAGAGTCAGTAGTAATCAAATTTGTAGTCCAAGACGGGTCACTAACATGGCACTTTGCTCCAGACATGTCTCTTCTGCCACAAAAACATGCAACACAGGAGAGTATGCTACTCCGGGTCTATGGTGGGAGAATACAAACAAGCAGAACAAATACTCTCTGTATACAAGGTGTGTACTCACAAGATTCTGACAGCTGGTGGCTCTACTTTTGTGTGGGGGCCTGCTGCTTCTCAAATAAATAGGCCTGTTTGATTTTAAGAATGTGGGAGTAGTTGATACAAAATTGGGATAAGTGGTTGCATCCTCCAACCCTTTCTTCAGGGTCAACCTATAGTTGAGGTAAGTAGATGATATTTAACCTTAATCTTGCATTAGAATAGTGAGGAAAATGGGCACTTATAATAGGTAAAAGAGCGTAGTACTGGCATTGAGGGGCATAAATTCTAGCAACTTCCTTCCCATCCTGGCATCCTGAACAGAAAGTTCAAGAGCAGTGCTATAATGGGAAGCTTCCAAGAATTCCCTCTCGATCCCATTTGATGTATATTTGAATTACTGGTATAATGAAAGGAAGAAAAGGGGATATATTTAATGGGCACTATCATAGGCATTAGCTCAGGTACCTTAGTAAGATCTTAATATACGTTATCTCATTAATTCTGTTAATTATTAGATCTATTTTATGAACCAGGAAAATGAGCTTTAGAAAAGGGTAAATTGCTGATAACATTTGAATCCAGGACTCTTTGACTACAAAGGTCTTGATTTATGAGACCTCAGCTATATATTTTTAAATATTTTTATTGTGGTAAAGTACACATAAACTTAACTATCTTAACCATTTTTGTGGGCAGTTCAGTGGTATTAAGTCCATTCATATTTCTGTGTAGCAGTCACCCCCATCCATCTCCAGAACTTTTTTCATCTTCCAAAATTGAAACTCTACACTCATTAAACAATAACTCCCTGTTCCCTGCTTCTCCCAACCCCTGGCAACCACCATTCTATTTCTGTTCTCTATGAATTTGACTCCAGGTACCACATATAACTGGAATCATGTAGTATTTGTGTGTGTGGGTGGTTTGTGCCTGGCTTATTTCATTTACATAATGACCTCAAGGTTCGTTCTTGTTGGACATATGTCAGAATTTCCTTCCTTTCTGAGGCTGAATAATACGGTAATCCCCTTTATTCATGGGAGATATGTTGCAAGACCCCCAGTATGTACCTCAAAACGCACGTAGTACAAAACTGTATCTATTATACACAAATACTGTGCTTTTTCCTATACACACATATATTTTATGGCTTTTCTTGGGAACATCTGAATTGTCAGCATCACTACTCTTGCACTTTGGGACCATTATTAAGTAAAATAAGGGTTACTTGAACACATGCACTGTGGAACCAGTCAATCTGATAACCTAGCGGCTACTAAGTGACCAATGGACATGTAGAAACACTGTACAAAGGGATGATTTGTGCCCTGGGTGGGACAGAGCAGGGTGGCATAAGACTTTATCATGCCACTCAGAAAGGCACATACTTTAAAACTCATAATTATTTATTTCTAAAAGTTTCCATTCAGTATTTTTGGACTGCTATTGACCAAGGGTAACTGAAACCATGAAAAGTGAAACTGCAGATAACACGAATGTGGGGGAGGGAAACTACTGTATTTCATTGTATGCATATACCACTTGTCGATTATCCATTTAGCCACCGTGAACCCTTTGGCTGCTTCCACATTTTAGCTACTTTGAATAATGCTGCTATGTATGAGCATGGATGTACAAATATCTCTTCAAGGACCTGCTTGAAGGTCCAGTGTGGTTCAGTTGGTTGCATGTCCTCCAGCAGAGTGAAAAGTCAATTTGATTCCTAGTCAGGGCACATGCATAAGTTGTGGGTTTGGTCCCTGGTTGGGGCAGGTGGCAGAGGCAACTGATCAATGTTTCTCTCTCACTAAAAATACATATATAAAATCTTTTTTAAAAAAAGGAACTTGCTTTTGGGGCATATACTCAGAAGTGAAAGTACCAGATCATAGTGTAATTCTATTTTTAATTTTTAGGAATCACCATTCAGATTCCCACAGAAGCTATACCATTTCACATGCCCACTAACAGTGCACAGTGTTGTAATTTCTCCACATCCTTGCCAACACTCGTTCTTTTCTGTGGGTTTTTTTTTTTTTTTTTTTTTTTTTACAGAAGCCATCATTATGGGTATGAGGTTATATCTCATTGTGGTTTTGATTTGCATTTCCCTAATGATTAGTGATGTTGAGCATCTTTTCAAGTGCTTTTGGCCATTTGTGTGTCTTCTATGAAGAAATAGAAGGTCTATTCAAGTCCTTTGCCCATTTTTGAATTAGATTTTGTTATTGAGTTTTAGAAGTTCTCAAGAGATTGTGGATATTAATCCCTTATCAGATTTGAAAATATTTTTTTTCTATTCTGTACGTTGCCTTTTTACTCTGTTGAGAGTGTTTTTGATGTGCAAAAGTTTTTCATTTTCATGAAATCCAATTTGTCTGTTTTTTCTTTTGTTGTCTGTGCCTTTGGTGTCCTATCCAAGAGATTATTGTCAAATCTAATGTGGTGAAACTTGGCCTTTGTTTTCTTCTAAGACATACATAGTTTTAGTTCATATGTTTAGGTTTTTGATCCATTTTGAGTTAATTTTTGTAAATGATGTGAGGTAAGCATCCAACTTCACTCTTTTGCATGTGGAAATTCAGCTTTTCTAGTAGACCTCAACTATACCTTTTAAAAAGTCTTGTTCAACATAGCTAGCAAAGAAATGGCTCATTACATTAAATTTGAAATTCAATTTAAAAGAATAAGTAATTGTATGCTCTCTTGTTGGCAAGAAGATAAAGATTTTTGTGCTATTGTTTTGTAGCATAATTGAAAGAGAAAAAAATCTCACAGGATTAGATAAAAAACAAATAAAAAAGGAAGCCAAGCTATTTAGTATAATAGTTATCTAGCTATCTTGTCTTATCCAGCTGTTCATCTATCCATTTTTGTGGTACTTGTAGGTAGTTATAACCTAGTTTTAAAATGAAGAACATGAAGAATAGGAAGCTCTGTAAGAAGTATATGGAAAGGGAGAAAGGTATTATTTATAAGATAAAATAAACATGCTATAGTTGAAGGTGATTGCAGCATACAAAGAAAACAAATAACATTTCCCCCCCTAACACGTACAGATTTCAAACACTCTGGAATAAATCTTGTTATTATTACTAAAATTTAGAGATACTCATAGGATCAAATTCATATTTTTAAAATTTAAACACAGATTTATGAGAGCTGAGATATTCTTTACACTAACTGGGCCCCAATATAAAGTAAAATACTATTAAGACCAGGAGGTCAAAGAGCAAGTACTGTGATGTGTCAAGTTTTACCTCCAGCGGCTGAGACTTGCTAGCATCTGGTACCACTCTGAAATGGGCTGACAGCTTCAGTGCAGCCATAAATGGGGAAAATATCCATTACAATGAGGTCATGATGATTTGACTTTTGATTGCTGGTTATCTTTAAAGAAGATGATTTAAGGTTTTAAAAAAATCCCTAAAATTTTTAAGTTCAGGGCCTTTGTCTTAGTGCCCTTTCTCTGGAAAAGAAGCATGTTGGAAATATCAATATTGTATAAAACTTTAAATATTCCTGTATGTTTTTAAGTGCCAGTATAAGATTATAATTAGTCAACCTTTATCTTAAAAACTTAAAAATGTAAAGGTCCATTGTTTGAAAGACAACTTATCAAGGTATGATTTAATATAGCAATGTTAATTGGTGTTTAGTGCTAGTGATTTTTCAGGTTTAGGACAATCGTCTTCTCAGTTTTAGGTTTTAAATACCAAATTTTATCTCAAAGAATTTTACAGTCAAGTTGGAAAATAGAATTTAAAATGGAGGCACAGCCACAATTTACTCTGAAGTTCTAAACACAATGATGAACTTAACTCTCAAAAACCTGATGTTGGAGCATCAGAGGACTGTGTACCAGTCTATGGGGCAAATCTACCTTGCTACCTGTTTTGGTATATACTACAGGCACAGAATAAACTTTACATTTGTTAATTACTGAAAAAAATTTAAGAATAATATTTTGTGACACATGAAAACTATATGTAAACAAAATTTCATTGTCCACAAAGAGTTTTATTGGAACACAGCTATGCTCATTTGCTTATGTGTTGTTTATGAATGTTTTGCCCTACAATGGCAGGGTTGAGTAGGTGCCATAGAGATGTGTGGCCCGAAAGTCTAAAATACTCCCCATCTGGCCCTTTATGGAAACTGTTTGCCAAGTCCTGGAGCATCACAAAAGCAGCTTGCACTGGGGCATGAACACACAAATTAAACGAATGTCACTAAGGAGTGCAGAAGAAATTTTGACCATATGTTAAGTCAACTGTTTAAAATGGAGAAAGAAAGGACACAAATACTTACTTTTGCTTTGTTAATTGTAACAATTAAGAATTGTGACTAGAGCTTTCTCATGGTAGCTCCTTTTCCTTGCCAGGAGAGCTTCACCCTCTCCGTGGGAAAAAAATACAGAAGGCAGAGCTGTAGGAACTATGGCACCTACTGAATCCTATGCTGAAGGCTTTGTTAACAGCATGACAATAGATGGACAGTGACTTGGGTGTTTAATTTTGACATGAGGAGGGAGAAGCCAGCAAATACTCAGTGCCTCTTCAAAGAGCATGCAAAGATCCACTGAGTCTTTCCTTCCTGCGCTTGTGTAGCTGGGAAAGGGTTGTGGTAAATCCAGTAAAATTACTTTGACATTCTTCAATAACAATTATTCTAATCTTTCTTTACAGTTTGTCTTGCTTATGTGTTACTAGCCACGTGAAAAGGAAGAAGAGCACACGTGTCTTACAATTTGGAACAAATTTTTAAAAGTTACATCATAAACTTTTTTCGAGGATTGTACGATACCTCTTTAGTAAGCTGGAAGCTCCTCTGGGTGCTCTGATATCAGGGTTGTATTCTCACGGCCTACAAATACCACTTAAAGTCTTCCCTCCAAAAAAAGTAACTATGATTTTAGAATATGTTATGGGGAGCTAACGAGCATCTCTTATCTACTGGCTATCCTTAAAGATGGTGAGCTTCATGCTTTAAGAATGTAGAGCCACCATCTCTTTCAGCCGTCACATAGCAAAGGGAATGGCTGCGGTTGACAACCAGACAATAAAAGAGAAGGGAAAATAGAGGCCCAGGAATGAGGATGAGTGGTACCTTCTCACATGTGCTATAATAAAGCATAATATCCCAGATAAACAGCAGTATTACCAAAACATATTAAAATAACAACCTAATATATTCTAATTTCAGATCCTATAGGTAGAAAACAATTGATTCTATACACACTCCTCTCCTATGCAGCAGGAAATCACATCCTTGTGATCTGTGCTAGGCTCCACTGTCTCAGTATTTCTGGTCAGATGAAGCACATCTGGAACTTGTCAAAGTAAATTAACTTTACAAGATAGTTCCTGTAGCAAGACCTCTGGCCAATGAGTTGTTTCCACCACATTGCCACTGCAGTTCACCCACGGGTAGTCACCATGAGTATGGAAAATGAAGAATAAGTTCCCTTAAACTTTACATTTTGCTTGAACAAAGTGAGCACTTTATTGTAAAATTGTTCTAACAACCAACTTTCCAAATTTCCCTGTCTCTTCTCCTTTCTTTTCTTCTGTCTTCTTTCCTTGTGTTTCTTTCATTTTTTTTTTTTTAATCTTGAGTAGGCAGTTAAAGGAATAAATGTGTTCATGGGTATAGGAGACCATCCTGTGTGGTGTGGGCCCAGCTCCCAGTGGAAAGCAAGGTCCAATGCACAGTATCCACACCCACAGATAGGTTTTCCCATGGGGAATCAGGCCTGCAATGTACCTAAACTGCTGTGTGACTTATTTTTGCTAAAACTCCCTCACCTGAATTAAGGCAGCAAGTGCTTACTGTAACTTCCTAAAGTCTGTGCTAAACCTCCCAGCGTGGAGTGTAACCAGTTCAACCACTTTTCCCTTTTCATTTGCAAATATACTTCTTCTGTGATGTGATTAGTGGCATTGGCTCCTTTGTTGTCTGTAAAAGGTAACCACCTAAAGCGAACCTGTGCATAGTAAATGAGGACCATAATGTACTGTGCCGAGAAACCCAATAAAGGCTGGTCACGGCAAGGGTCAAGGCTTTTGCTCCCCTTGAGAGAGAAGCCATGCTGTCTCTTTTCCTCCACAGGACTCAGTAGTCCGTGTGAATTTCTCGTATCTTATCCACAATCCACAATGTGGCGGACCCCACAAGCCAGGGTCCACATCATACAGGATATGTCTACTTCCCTCTTCCATGCCATTTTGTGGTTATCAATTTACATTTGCTCTTTTTCAATATGAGGTTAGGAAGTCTGATGAAGGAAATAAATAGAGAGACTAAACATTCTACTTAAGGCGCCCAAAAAGCAGTGGTGTTCTGTTGGAGCCCAGGGTCCCAAACTCTTTGTACTAATCAGCTTAGTCCCAACACTGATGCAATAATAACTTTTCAAATATTATGTACATTAACTTATGGGAAAATAACATTTGCTAAAGCCAAGACATATAAAATGATGTCTTTGTCTGGGGTCTCCTTAAGGCCAGCAACATTTATTAAACAGTTTGATCCAGGGAGCAAGCATACAAGGCAGGAAGGAGGAGAAGCCAAGACAAGGATGTGTTAAGGGGCTGGCACCCTGTGGGCGATTGTCCTGTGATCCTGCAAAATCTTCTGAGGGAGCTTTGAAATGTGTTGTAGAACTTTCCACCTGGGTTTAAAAGCAGCAGCAAGTATTTATCCATTGCTAAATGCTGTTCGCCATTGGTCACTGCCACTACAATTCCAGGTGGCTGATATCAGGGTGCTGAGTGGGTCCTTACTGGTGTCCCACATGGAGGTGTCAGAGATCACTGGAGCAGACAATTTAGAGACACTTCACAGGCTGGAAAAAAGATGCTATCAATTTACTTTGGCACAAAATTAGTTGAGGTCTGCTTAGAAGAAGTTGCAACAGCAGAAAAAAAGAGAGAGAATAATTAAAAATAACTTCTTATGATTGATGAAAAGAGGTTCTTTTATACACAGGGGCATTGAGATGGGAAGCAGACAGTATGAAAAAGAAGAAAGAAAACTACACCTATTATGAACCGGACATCGTGTTTTTCACATAAATGTTTTCAGTGTAATATTCCAATAATCGTGTTAGGCAGGTAGTAAAGTAGGTTTTTCTTTTTTTTATTCAAACATAGCGTGTTGGTTAACTTTATGTGTCAACTTGACTGAGCTAAGGGATGGCCAGATATCTGGTAAAACATTATTTCTGGTTTGTCTATGAAGGAATTCCCAGAAATGATTAGCATTTGAATCAGTAGGCTGAGTAAGATCACCCTCACCAGATTAGGTGGGCATGATTCCATCCACTGAACAGAAAGTGAGTAGGACTAAAAGGAAAAGGATGGATTTGTTCTCTCTGCTTCAGCTGAGACATCCATCTTCTCCTGTCCTTTGACATCAGCGCTCTTGGTTCTCTTCCCTACATCCCATACATCACACATCTGCTGCCAGGTAGGACTCCAAGTTTGCAGTATGTCTTGTTTTATAGCCTTGCTGTTCAATATGTGCTCTGGGGACCAGCAGCATCAGCTTCACATGGGAACTGGTGAGAGAGGCAGGTCTCAGGTCTCACTGCAGGCCTACTGAATCAGAATCTGCATTTATATATATATATATATTTTTTTAAGATTTTACTTATTTTTTAGAGAGAAGGGAAGGGAGGGAGAAAGAGAGGAAGGGAAACATCGATGTGAGAAAGAAACAACAATTGATCGCTGCTCACACACCCCCAAATGGGGGACCTATCCTGCAACCCAGGCATGTGCCCTGACTGGGAACCAAACTGGTGGCCCTTTGGTTCACAGGCTGATGCTCAATCCACTGAGCCACACCAACGAGGGTAGAATCTGCATTTTAAAAAGATGATTCCAAGCACCCTACCTCCAGGGCCTTCATTTAACAGGATTTGGCCCAAGTAATTTGCAGGCACACCCAGGCAAGTCTGATCTGCAGAGGGCACCACTGCTTAGACTGTGCTCCCTGGTATTCCAATTAAAGACCAAAACAAAAACATAACTTTATAATAGTTTCCAAATCTTGGAAACTAAAGGCAGAAATCTCTCTGTTTTACACTAGAAAGGAAATCACTCTCTTTTCTCAGTTGCCTTCCTGTTTCTTAAACACAGCCTATTTTCAGGTAGAATGTCCCATCACTTTTTCATTCAGTGGCACCACCCAAATGTTCACATTTTTATGACAAATTGAGAGGAGTGCTATTTTATATTTTTATCCAATCAAAACTGTTCTGCTTATAAATTTGGGGAGAGGGAGGAAACCTAGAGAAAGAAGTCACCTAGGCTTTCTTTTGACTGACGGGTGTTTGAACCTTTGGAGCTGGCACTCCTTTCAAAAGCCATTCCCCTTTTGCACTGCCAGATGCCCAGTTGTCCTGCCTCTCAGAGAACTTCAGTTGCTGTAGGACAGCATCAAACATATTTGGCAAACAATATGGGGGCAGGTTAGGGCAGGAGACCGATTCTTCTAAGACCGTTTCTTAGAAGACCATGACAGTCCCTCATGAATCACCTGCCAACGGTATTTTTAAAAAGGAAATACAAAATTTTAAACAGTAGTTTTGTGGAAGGAAGTTGAGCAAGAAGTATTATACTGGATATTCTCTTCATTCCACTTCCATTATCCCTACCCTCTCCATTATGCTCTGTGCCCTGGGAGGCTGATATCTGTCAACTGGACCACATCACTCAGACTCCCTTGCCCTCCAGATTCTGGGCAAGGTTGGTTAACTGGCAGGGGACAGGTGAGGAGGAGGAGAGGTTAGGGTTTTATTTCCCCAGGTCCCTCTCTGCTGGATCCCAAATGGACTGGGCTGTGTTCCTAAGGCCCCAAGTCCCTCAAATAGCTCGTCCCTCTCAGTTTTCATTCTTACCAGGTTTCAAGAACAGCTCTTCCATTCACCCTTCTGGTCTGGAAAATGGAAAAGGTTCCCTGTCCCCTCACCCAATCCCTCCTGCTGTTGTTAGTCACCCAGCAGTTTCATTAGTCCTTAATTCTCTTCACACCTGTGTAAATAGTCCTTCATTAAACTTTCGCCAGATACCCTTTCAAGTGTGCTTTTCTTTTTTTCCCCCAGGACATTAAGCCTTAAACATTTTGATTCTTTTTTTTTTCTGCAGTAATTCTACCTATAAGATTCTCCCAAGATAATAATTAGAGCTACAGAGATTTATGACTTCACTTCTAGAGGAAGGCCCTGTTCACTATATTTTGTTTTCCTGGCCATAGTCATTGTTTCAAAAGTAGCCTCATGCAACGCAATAGTGGCAAATTCCAGGTCTCAGGATTCTTGCTTGGAAATCTGTTGTGGACCGTTCAGCCTGGTCTCAGGAGTTGTAACCCTCACCCATGGTGGGCTGTGTAAGAGTCCAAGGGACCCACTTCATCTGGGTCTGTTCTGTCAAGAGGACATGAGCCACTAAGGAGACAAAGCTTGTCTCCCTGGCAGGAGTGCTGCTTCTGCCTCATCCATCTCTGGCCCCAATGCTTGGTTGGTTAGTCAATGACGGGTAAGACTCCTCATGGGAGGGGCAACCTAAGCCAGACATGACCACTTGGGAGGCCCTCATGGAAGGACCTGGGGGGCTGCAGCAAAGAGGATGTGATGGACCCTCACCCCCCAGCTATTCTGACATAGCCCGAGTCCTCATTTCCATCTGGGAGATGTCTTCTGCTTCCTAATCTGCTTAAAGCCTGAAACTATGAGGGCAAGCGGTGCAGCCCTGTGCCATTCAGGATGATTCCCTGGGTGATCGGGCATAAGAAAGAATTCTTAAAGTCCTGTGAAACCTGCTTTGCTAAGAGTGCTCTCATTTAAATGATAAGGGTCCAAGGAGGAAATGAGTATGTCTCCCAAAGTTTGGCAACCCCCTTTCCGGACAGACATTGACTCAGATTAAGCCCTCAGATTTCTTTGACATATTAAACCTGTATTCCTGTGTATTTGAACCCAATAAAAGCCCAGTGAGGAAGGGGCTCTGGGTCATTCTCCTCTGAGAGTTTGTCCACCTCTCCTCCCCAAGAAGATCATGTCTTGGTAGTTTTATTTTCATCCGTGACGGAGGGATGAGGCTCTGCAGGCAGAGCACCCCCCACATCTGGCGCCCAGGACAGGGGCCCCCACAGAAATCCCCTGTCAATGAGGGAGAAGCTGTCTTCCTGACCCAGGGGCATAGCAGAGAAAGGGAAAGAAATTGGATCTCTGATGACAGTCCCTGGCTTCTTTGAAGCTCGTCCCTTTCACCCTGCTTTTAAAAACAGCTTTATTGAGGTATAATGACATACAATAAACTATACATATTTAAAGTGTGTAATTGGATGAGTATTGATATATGTAGATCTTGTAAAACCATCACCACAAACGAGACTGTGAACTGATTCATCACTTCCAGAAGTTCCTCCTGCCCCTTTGTACTCATTCACCCCTGTCCCTTCTCATTCCCCAGGCAACATCTGATGGGTTTTCTTTCACTGTAGGTTAGTTGTGCTTTTTGAATTTTACATAAATAGAACCATACACATGTATTCTTCAGACTTCTTTCACTGAGCATAGTTACTTTTTAAATCTATTCTTGGAATGTCTATCAAAAGTTTATTCATTTTTATTGTTGCATAGTATGCCATTGTATGGATATACCACAATTTATTTATCCATTTACCTATTAATGAATATTTGGGTTGTTCTAGTTTGGGGCTATTATAAATAAAACTGCTATTATCATTTGTACCCAAAAAACCCCCAGCATTTATTTATTAAAAAGTATGTATTTATTCATTAAAAAGTATATATTTATTTGTACATGTTTAAACTTCAGTCACCTTCCTCCATTTGATGCAATACACCTGTCGAGACATTTTTTCCACTGCTCAAAACTGTTTTTGAATTCATCGATTTTGATACTTTTTAGTACTTCTGCTGTTCTTGGTTTCACCTCTTCCACATCAGCAAAACATTTCTCTTTGAGGACTTTTTTCATCTGGGAAAACAAAAAAAATTCACTCGGGATGAGATTGTGTGAATAGGGAGAATGGAGCATGAGGGTCATGCTGTTTTTAGTCAAAAACTGCTGAACACTCAGTGCGGTGTGAGCAGTTGCACTTGTAGATCACCCATCATGAAACGGACAAATGCATTGAGAGAGTCTTCAAAAAAAATTTCACTGAAGCCAAACGCAGTCTCTCACAACAATGCCAGCAGGCACACTGATACAGCTGGGTTCCTAGAACACTCACCTAGCGGGGGAAGTGCGTACTGCAAGGGGCCCCTCCTCCAGAAGATAATTCCTGGATTTTTGGGTCACCCCTCATATTCCTTTTCTTTTGGATAAATACCTAGGAGTGGAATGGCTGGGTAACATGGTAGTATTTGACCTTTTAAAAAACGACCAAACTTTAGTTTTCCAAAGTGGCTGTACATTTTATGTCCAATCAGCAGTTATGAGAGTTCCAGTTGCTCTACATCCTCGCCAGCACTTGGTATGATTCGTCTTTTTCATTTTAGTCATTCTGCTAGGTGTACAGTAGTATCACTTCATGCATTCCCTTAATGACTGACGATGCTAAGCATATTTTATGTGTTTTATGCTAGATATGTACAGTTTTTGATAAAGCATTTGTTTAAATCTTTTGTTCTTTTTAAAAATTAGGTTGTTGGGTTTTTTTTTCTTTTTTAAAGAGTTTATTTGAGCCAAACTGATGATATATGCTGGGGAGCAAGATCTCAAATGCTCCTGTTTTCTTATTAACTTTAGAGAGTCCTTTATGTATTTTTGACAAAAAAAAAGGGCCTTTATCAGATACTTAATTTGCAAATATTTTCTCCAGTCTGTGACTGGTCTTTTCATTTTCTTGATGTATGAGTTATAGGAGCGGGTGAATCTCCGTTAGTGTTTAAGGCAGTCTGAGGCCTAAATTTACAGGTTTGTGCGTAACATTGAAAATCTGGAAATAACCTATATGTTTAGTAGAAAGAGAATAGTTAAATAAAGGGTGAACATCAAATGGATGATTATACAAACCATGTAAAAAGTGAGAAAGAAAAAGAAACAACCCCCGATATCAGAGGGCTGGCCTGGTACTATGGGCAAGGCCTACTGTTCCCTTTGAACATAAACAATTTCACCAAATAGCAACATCAGATAAGGGCACCCTGCCGCTGGGATCCATCAAGACAAACTAAGACCATTCCATACTTATGTCTGAACAAAATATGAACCTTGTACAGGTCACAAAAATAACCAAACATTCCCCGATGCTTGTTAGTATGAGTGACTGCTTGAACTCCCCTCCGCTCCCCTCCCCTCCCCGCCCCCCTCCTCCCTCCTCCCCTTCCCCCTCCCCTCTCCCCCTCCCCTCTCCCCCTCCCCTCCCCTCTCCCCCACCTTACCCTCAGCTCCTCCTCACCTCTGCTTCCATTCTCACATCTTCTCTGACTCCTCTGCCTCCCTCTCACAAAAACCCTGTGATTGCATTGAACCTACCTGGATAGCCTAGACTAATTTTCCCATGTGCAGACCCTTAATCACATCAGCAAAATTTCTTTTGCCAAGGTAACATATTCACAGGCTTCTGGGACTAGGAGATAGAGATCTTTGAGGGAGCCATTATTCTATCACACCACATAATAGGATTATTGTGGAGATTAAATAAGAGAATACATGTAAAATGCTTAGTGTGATGCAGTATTAAGCCTAGATCTAGGATTTTGAAATTCATCAGCTTGCTGTGTATTCTTATCTTTGAGACAATGCGTATCTCATATTCTGTCTGCCACCTGAGAAAAGAGAAGGGTGGTGAGGTTATGAGGAAATGTGGAGTAAAATACATCTGTTAACTTGCAAAGATCCATTCCTGCCAAACCTGTCAACATTTTCATGTTTCCTGAATTGGTCCACATGCAAAAAAGTTTGCTCATGACTGAACTAGTCGGCTTTAAGGTCCATTCGTACTCCATATTTCACTAACACTAGGGATCTTCAGTGTTAGGTAGTCTTTCTGAGTGAATGTGAACTCAACTGGGACCCCCTCCTGGCTTTTCCTTTCCTGTCTTTCCACTCTTTTCCTTTCTTCCTCTCCTTTCTCACCAAAATCCCTGGGGAGTCACATAAGTGCCGTCTGGGTTGGGGCACAGTTGGGACTGGAATCCTAGAAGGGACTGCTCACTGTGTTGGGCAGTGCCAACCCCACACCCCGAAGGGGCAAGTAAATACTTTATGGTTCTGCACTAGCATCAGAGAGCATGAACACCTCCAGGTGCCAGTGGAGAGGGTCTGCAAAGTGAAATTGAAGTTTCGTCTGAGTAGAGCCAGCTGGTTCTCTTGCAATCCTCCCCAGCAGTTGCAGCTTCACTGTGCTTAGTTAGGCAAGGCTGCAACTCATCAACTCTAAAAATGACGACAAGTGGGCAGCATTCCGTTTTTTTAAGGCCAGGAAGGAAATTCTTTTACAATGCTGGGAAAAATGTAAGCATGTATTCCCCAAAGTAGGTCAGGAAGTCTCAAGAGGGGGCTGTCTCATTTTGTGAACTGATCTCTAGAAATTAAAAATGTGGAACTTGTGGGAATTAAGGGGTAGCACCAAGGATAAAGATGAGCACTGAAGAAAGGAAGTAATTATCTTGAGAAAAAGAAGATGAGCCATTAATTTTAAATTATGAGCAGCTGTGGTGTATCTGGGCCATCACTGACAAATCGTTAGGAGACACTATAAGTCCTGGTAAATCAATAATTTTGAATAATTTTGATTAATCAATAATTTTAAGGATCGCCAGTTACTGAGTTATGATTACGTTCAGGAACTGGAGCTTGGTACTTCCGTTATTTTTACTTCTCAAAAAATCCTGCAAGACAATATATTATTATTTTGTTTATGCTCTTCTCACCTTTAGTTATCTTTATCTTCAAAATGGGAGTAACATCTGGAGAATAGAATTTAAAAGTATGTATCAAAGTGCCTGGCATTTAACAGGTCCCCAATTTACATTTGTGAACTTCCTGTTGAATCAGGCAGAAAAGATGAAGATATGAAAGATATTTTGATTGAATATTTTCGTTTGACAATTGTATTGGGGCCTGCTACATTCTGCCCCAAATCAAACAGAATTAAACTGAAGATGTTCATAGTGTAGTGGAGAAGACAGGGGGAAAAAATCAGTGATTAGACAAAAAAGTTACTTATTAAAATTAAATACTATATATTTTACGACAGGATGCTTAAAAAAGTGCAGAACTAGGAAGTACATAAGTAGACTTTTGAAAAGAGCAAGTGGAAATTGGTGTGTGCGCGCACTGTCCTTTTCATTCATTTGGGGTAAGAATAACTGCCACTAGTTTTAAAAAAATTATTTATTTATTTTTATTTATATATTTTTTAGATTTTTTAAAATATGTTTTATTGATTATGCTATTACAGTTGTCCCATTTCTCCCCCATCATTCCCCTCCACCCTGCACACCCCCTCCCACTCACATTCCCCTCCTTTAGTTCATGTCCATGTGTCATAAGTTCTTTAGCTTCTACATTTCCCACACTATTCTTGCCCTCCCCCTGTCTATTTTCTACCCACCATCTATGCTACTTATTCTCTGTACTTTTTCCCCTTCTCTCTTCCTCCCACTCCCCTGTTGCTAACCCTCCATATAATCTCCATTTCTGTGGTTCTGTTCCTGTTCTAGCTGTTTGCTTAGTTTGCTTTTGTTTTAGGTGTGGTTCTTAATAGCTGTGAGTTTGCTGTCTTTTCACTGTCATATTTTTATCTTCTTTTTCTTAGATAAGTCCCTTTAACATTTCATACAATAAGGGCTTGGTGATGATGGACTCCTTGAACTTGACCTTATCTGAGAAGCACTTTATCTTCCCTCCCATTCTAAATGAAAGCTTTGCTGGATAGAGCAATCTTGGATGTAGGTCCTTGCCTTTCAAGACTTCGAATACTTCTTTCCAGCCCCTTCTTGCCTGGAAGGTCTCTTTTGAGAAATCAGCTGACAGTCTGATGGGAACTCCTTTGTAGGTGACTGTCCCCTTATCCCTTGCTGCTTCTAGAATTCTCTCCTTCATTTGAATCTTGAGTAATGTAATTATGATGTGCCTTGGTAGTGTTCCTCCTTGGGTCCAACTTCTTTGGGACTCTCTGAGCTTCCTGGACTTCCTGATAGTCTATTTCCTTTGCCAGATTGGGGAAGTTCTCCTTTATTATTTGTTCAAATAAGTTTTCCACTTGTTGCTCTTCTTCTTCTCCTTCTGGTACCCCTATAATTTGGATGGTGGGACATTTAAAGATGTCCTGGAGGTTCCTAAGCCTCTTCTCATTTTTTTGAATTCTTGTTTCTTCCTTGTTTTCTGTTTGGTTGTTTCTTCCTTCCTTCTAGTCCACTCCATTGATTTGAGTCCCAGTTTTCCTATCTCTATTGGTTCCCCATGCATCTTGCTTCATTTCATGAATTGTAGCCTGCATTTTTTCATCTAATTTGTGAGCAAAATCAACCAATTCTGTGAGCATCCTGATCACCAGGGCTTTAAACTGTGCATCTGATAGGTTGGCTATCTCTTCATGGCTTAGTGGAATTGGCTCTGGTGATTTCATTTGTTCTCTGGTTTGAGCCATTTTTGGTGGATTTTCTTTTTGTTTTGTTTTGGTGTTGGTCTGGTTGTGGCTGTTATGTAGTGAGGGGTGGAGCCTTAGGTGCTCCCCAGTGCGGGGCAGCCCAGTCGCTGAGTTGTGATGCTGTATGTGGGGGTGGGGTCTAAGAGGGAACAACGGCGCCTGCTCTGCTCTCTCCTGGATTCCAGTCCCTTCTGCTGCTTCCCCTTCGCCTAGATTGTCTGCGTGCGTGAATGTGGGACCACCTGGTCAGCCAGCTGCCTTGTGTGGCCTCACTGGGTCTGCACAGATGCCACCCTGTGCCCAGGGTCTGCCAGCTGCCACCTGTGGGCCCGGGGTCTGCCGACCATCACCTGTGCACCTGGGAACTGCCAGCCGCTGCCACCTGCATTCCTGGGTCCGCACCTCCACTTTTTCGTGCCGTGACTCTGCCCCTCTTACTGGTCTGGATGAATGGTTGTTGGACTTCCGTATAGTTCAATTTTCTATCAGTTCCGGTTGTTTTCTTGTTTCTAAATATTTGTTATCCTTAATTTTGGTTGTGAGAGGAGGCACAGTGTGTCCACCTACGCCTCTATCTTGGCCGGAAGTCTATTTATTGATTTTTAGAGAAAGGGAAACATCAATTTGTAGTCCCACTTATTTATACATTCATTAGTTGTTTCTTGTTTGTGCCCTAACCAGGGATTGAACCTGCAACCTTGGCATATCAGGACAATGCTCTAACCAACTGAACTGCCTGGTCAGTTTTATACTGCCAGGGAAATATGTCTATGTGATAGAGCTGAACAAGTAGACGGGAGCTGGGTCATGTCACCTCTTGTATACCTGTCTAAGAAGTTTAAATTTTATGTTCCAAGTGATGGGGAATTGTTAAAAGGATTTTACAAAAGGTATGTTCTGTTCAGATATATGTTTACCAAGATTAAGTGATAGTATGGAGGGGAAAAGCACAATATTAGAAGCAGGGGGAGTTAGGAAACTAAGAGGAGGCAGTATAGTGTAGTGGTTTAACATATGACCTCTGGAGACGTGTCTGGGCCCAGATTTTCTGGCTTCACCATTTCCAACTTGTATGGATATGGATAATTTTTTAAAGCTCATTGTGCCTCAGCTTTCTGTGAAATGGGGATGAAAATAGTACCTACTTCATAGGACTGATGTGACAGTCAGAAGACAGCAAACAGTACAGTGCCTGCCACATAATGTGGCTCAGATAAATGTTAGCTTGTTAATTTTTGTCATTGTTGTTATATATTAGTACAAGAAAAGAAATGATGGGGGCCTGGGCTAAGGCAGTGATGACAGAGGAAGAAGGGGATGGTGTTAGGAGAGTGGAAGTGAAAGGACTCACTGGTGGAGTATATGTATCTAAGTGGCTTTAGAAGGAATGGGGGACAGGGGAGCTATTTGAATTCAATGAGTGGAGGAGGTCTGGATCCAAAGCTGTACTGGTTTGTATTCTTCCATGGTTCTTTAAGAGTTGATTGCACTATGATTCAGTCATCTTGCATGGTCTTGTCTATAGGTACTGGGCTCAGATCTCATCCACAAACACAGATGTATAAGAAATAAAAATATCTTTCTTTAGCTCTATTTAAGTTTTATTTTCAGCCTTCCCCTTGGACAGCATAAACATAACTTCAGTTAAATTGGGGTTTCTCCTCTCTTTTCCCAAGGCTGTACCTATGTTCTAGGAGTGCCAGGATATGAGATTGGGGTTGGACCTTACACCCTTGGAGTCATCTGGCCCAGCTCCCAGTCATCTGACATCCTCTGGGGCTACCATCAATTCACAGGGTCCTCAGTCCATGCTCTATGTGGCTGTCATTGAGTCACCTCCGAAGCTCATTTCTAATCCCCCTTTTGGGCTCAGGCCCATCTTCTTGGGCAACAGCAATCCTGCTGTTCAGTCACGTGCCCCCATGACACTCTGGGCAGTGGAGAAGCCTGTAAGCTGTTAGAGTCTCATCACCTCTGTGCTGTCTGGGGCACATAGAAGGCATTCCATGCTTTCTGCACCACGCTGGGGCATGTGGGCGAGGCTGTCTAAGGTGCTAGTTCTCCAGGATTTTGCCTCCTGCAGGACCTTATCTCTGTTATGACTCTCTCAAAGCCATCCAGAGTTTCTATAAGAGATGACCACAGGACTCAGTTCAACCTGAGGGGATAAGGTGAGGATGTGCAGACAGCATTCTCATAAGGATCCCAACTTCTAATCTCTTATTGCATCCCTTGATTCTTGTCCCACCTCCTTTCACCCTCCAGGACTGACATCAGGTTCTTATCTTTGTCTCTTTTCTTCTTTTTCTTTTTTTGAAAAACTGTCCTGGGCCTGTTCTGTTCGCCTCAGGGCCTAGGCTTTGAAACTCAAAAGCTGAGAAGATGCTCCTTTAAAATATGCTTTCTTCTATGACACCCCTTCCCTGAGGCAATGGATGAGGGGAAGTGTTAAAAGGGAAAGTGTCAAAGAAAAATATTCTACTAATACTCCATAGATATCATCGCACCACATTTTAAACAGAGTCATCAGGCGATAACCTACAATCTCCTTTGTGTTTAGTCTTTGAAAGTCTTTTTATCTTTTCTCTAGTTGACAGATATGTTGTGTGTAATTTTGATAGTTGATTTATTGATGTTGGACATGTAGGCAGTGCTGAATGTCACTGATGCAGAAATCTCAAAGTGAAGGTGAAGCCAGCCTCTTTGAATTAGAGGGGAAGTTAGGGTAGGAATAAAAGATGGACCTCTCCCTAAATACTACCTTAGTGCCATGAGCATAGGCCGGGGCTGAAACTGGGAAATGTCTGTGAAAAGCCCAGATGGAAGAAGGGGTCTGTCAGCAACTAGACCAGAAGGAGCACACACTGGTTTGCCTGAGACAGTCCTACTTTATGCCTCCTTCCCTCCTGCACATCTGGTTAGTGCTCCCTTTGTCTTTCAAAACTGTGGTGGCTTGGGCAAATTAGGTGGTCACCCTACTTCTAGTTTATACAAGCCTGTTAAAATGTTCCCATTTGAAGCTAATTTGGACACAACCAAAGCTTTAATTAACAGGACTTTTCCTAATGTAATGCAATCAATGAAATCACCCAAGTGTGGAATCAAGGAGGGCCTTTGTTTATAATTCTAACACTATGTAAGTTAGCAGCATTATACAAGTATAAAAATCACAATTTCAAAATAAATGTTAAGGGTATATACTATTTAGCCATTGTTAGCCATTGTTTACTATTTAGCCATTTTCTCCTTTGTTTCATTATCCACATCTGTACCATGGTTTCAGAAACCTTTGCCCATTCAGTTTGTAGTGACAAAGATGATCTCAAACAACGTGACATTCCCCTCTCTTTAACAGTAAATAAGTAAAAATACAAAACCTTTAAAAAACTGGATAATGTCATTTATAATCCAATTGTTATCAAAACAAGCATATGAAAATGATATGAGTTGTTTTTCCAAAGAAGTGTATTCCTATAATTTGTAATCTTTTGGATATTGAGGGAATAAATTGCCATTAGAGACCATTACAAACATGAAGGAGCTCACTTATTCCTTTAGGTCATACATGGAATAGATAAATACTCCAGTTTCTAGTGAAGAGACAGGAAAACCAAAGATCTTGCTGGGCCCTCATTAAGTGTCTATAGCCAATATTTCAAAGATTTGGAGGAAATTCTCAGGACATAGCAGATTCTGCATATTTTGCAATGCAGACAAGATCAGAAATAGGTTTTATTGGCCAAGAGAAGTAAAATCTTTCTATTAGACTTTTCTGACACTTTGTAATGTTGAAATCCAAGTTGGGGGAAAGAATAAAGTAGGAAGGAGATTGGCTAAACAGATGGGCAGCCTGGTTTTTTGGTTAAATTGTTTAAAACAAAGTAAACATAGGCACAGAAAAGGTAAAACAGTGCTTCTAAAAACCAAATGGAAGGCAGGTTATGTGCCAAGCTCTTTGTGATGATAAGCTCTTCTCATAATGGTAACAGAAGTGCACGTCATCTTTCTGAGTCCCTATAAGTACCTACAAAGTGCCAGGTGCTCTGCTAGGTGCTTTTCCATGCTTTACCTTGAGTCCTCACAACTGTCCATGGTAATGTAACCTGAATTTTTCTGGCTCTTTCTCTTACCAACTAATGCTATTCAAAACTCTCTTCTTGTCCTAAATACTTCTGGGAGTCCTAAGATGGGGCCTCACATGTGTTCACAGAAAAATTCAAACAGTGATCATCTTTGCCAAGTTCCTGTGTGTCTGCCATGTACGTGCTTCTGCAGATTGCCAGGCACTAACTAGTACTGCTTCCTCTGGGCTTTGGTGGGTGTCATCGTTTTCGCCCACTGCCACTCGCACTGCGTACCACTGTTTCTGCTGAGCATCACTGTCAATTTCATGGGCTTCCACTGTCAATGGCCTGAAGTCTTGAGGGTTTCAGAGTTACAAGATGTTCTATGGAGAAGTGGGAGAGAATGCATCTGCTGCACATTGATAAAGGAATAGCAATGAGTCATAGATTTTTTTATTTTTTAATGTTTTTTTTCATTCTTTTTAGAGAGAGAGAGGAAAGGAAAGAGGAAAGGAGGGAGGGAGGGAGAGAGGGAGGAAGGGAGAAAGAAACATTGATATGAGAGAAAAGCATCGATTGGTAGCCTCCTGTACACTCTTGAACCAGGAATCAGCACTCCGACCAGGATCGAACCTGCAACTTAGGTATGTGCCCTGACAGAGAATCAAGTCCACAACCTTCGGTTACAGACCCTCCAACCAACTGAGCCACACTGGCTAGGGCTATTATAGTGTTTTTAACGCACATAGTTTTCTGTTATTGACTTCCTATCTCTACACCCTCCCTGTCACAGTAGCCTCCACTTAACAAAGGAAAACTGAATCTCAGAGAAGTTACATAACTTGAATTAAGTAAATTTCTAGAATCACACAGCTAGTAATGGTGGAACTGAGATTGGACTTTAGTTGTTTAAAGCCTGGACTTCCTCAATACCCCATGCTGTTCCTCTGTCCTTGGTATTTCTAGGGCATCTGATGGCTCCAAGTTCCCTTTTTGGAACTTGAAACTCTTTCTTCTTTTTGCCTCTAAGACAGTGGATACTCCAAATTCTCCTCCACATTGGTTCTTTTTGGTTTCCTTCCCCAGGTCCTCTTCTCACTTATTAATTGTTGTTGTACTCTCCTTTATACTGTCTAGTTTTGCCTATTAACTCTAAACAAACTTTTTCAACAATAGTCACTAAACAAATATTTATTCACCTCTTATTGTATGTCAGACATTAAATAATAGAAATGTAAATATGTCTAGGAGTTTATAGTCTTGTGTGGAAAATATACTAAGCATTAACACAATATGATAGGTACTATGAAAGGGTGGGCATAGGGTATGATGGGAACAATAAAAGTAAGAGTATGAAGAACTGAAAACTATAGAGAATGGGCCCCCAAAAATCAGCATGGGAACTAAGGAAAAGTTTGAGAAGGAGCCCTTTTACTGGGTCTTGGAGGAAAAGTTGGTGCGAGATAGGTAAAGGGTGGGTTGAGGTAAAGGCAGATTGTTCTGAACAGAGGAAGCAATATTTACAAAGTCACACAGTTTTGAAGCTACCTTACCTACTGCAGGAACTGTAAGTGGTTCAGTAAACCAAGGGTGTAAGAGAAGAAGTAATAGAGAATGATATGAGGATATACACAAGACACAACTGGAAATACTTACAGAGGCTACACAGATAAAGTCAATGAGTGAAGCATGCTGGGTAAAATATAGTTTGGAGAGTGAAGACTGTGACAAAGTAGAGAGCACATACCATGTCCAAATGGGTAACAAATTCCTCATTCCAGCTTGATGTTGCTACTGTGAATGCAGGCTCATATATTGCCAGATATTTTTTGTTATTTTTCCCAAAAAGCCTGATATACAGATTTTTATGTGAATTTTCCCAAATTATTAAAATGTTATGTGTCTAAACAAACAACATCTGCTTGCAACATCTGGGCCAAGTCATGATAACCTTTGTATGCTAAGATAAAGAGATTGAACTTCCTCCTAAATCATTTATTGGGAAATCACTAAATGTTTTAAAGTTGGGATTGACACAATCAGACTTGTGTTTTACAAAAATTACCAGCTCTTTCATAGAAGTATGGAGGATGGATTGGTAGGAAACCAAATGTAGCAATGAGAACAGGCAGTGAACATGGAGAAAAGTGGGCAGATACAAGGGAGATTTGGGATTTGCAGGGTTTGGTAACTAAATATGAAGGACAAAGAGAGGGGAAGAGCCAGGATAATTTCTTTGCCCTGTGTCAATAATTTTCTAACAGCCCCAAATCTTTCTCCTTTTGCAGGAAGTCCTGTACCTCAAATAGGAACAGAAAAATGTTCCAGAATTTTGAGTGCAGGCTGTGTGATGAAATGAAACCCAGGTGGGTAACTTATGAGTGTTTTACGGATCCCACCAAGGGATTCATGGTGCAAGGCCCTCCACTCTCTTCTGCACGATGCTGATTATAACTGTGGATGGTTTTTTTCCACTGCACCATTTTCCTTTCAGAATGCCTCTCTTTCTTACCGTGACCAATTTAGTTCACATCTGTAGGCTCTGGTTATCACAAAAGTCACCTGGTTGGCCTTCCTGATTCTTGGTCTCCATTCTACAACTTGTCCTCAAGATGCCGCCTCTTTCCAACCACATCATAGTTGAACATCTTTTATCAACTTTCAACGCCTTTCACAATCTGTCACCAACCCTCCTTGGGTTGTCACCAAACTATGGCCTGATTTGTACCCTCTGCTCTTTGCAGCTAGTCTCCTTAAAGCTCATTTTTGCTTCTACTGCTTGTCCCTTTCTGGAATGTCCTGCCTTTCCTCCTTGCACTCAGGGAATATGGTTTCCTCCTCAAAGTCCTCTTTCTATTTTGGCCTTATTACTTCCCATCTCAGTTTCTAAAGCTTCAGTGGTCTCTACTGGATGGGTCACAGGATAGTCTTGAAACCTTCAAATGCCTGCCACACACGGGAAATGGTCAGTTCTTTCTTGTGTGAGTTACAATGATTCTAACCGGTTGCGTTCAGTGAGCCCAACTTGGTGTTCTAGTCATGGTGGACTGGACTGAATAGGCACCGTTTGTTTCAGAGTCAATTGTGTCTGGGCAGAGTCATCTCTGAGGTGATTTATTATAAACCTGGCCTTAAAAGCACATATCATTTGGGAGTTAGTTCTCTTTAGGGGGGGATAAAATGTTAGATGAACAAAGGCATTTGTATCCAGGTTGCTCTTATGACAATAACCGCATTCTTAATTCCCTGTGCAGTCACCACACAGTGTAGGCACACCAGATCCAGGTGCTCCAAATGGCTGGAGAAGCAACCCCTCTGTTACCAGAGATTCCAGCATATTTTTGCAAATAATTCCCATCACTAAAGGAAGTCTGTGCATGTCTTATACTAAATCAAGCAGTTTTGTATTTATTTTAACGAATGTTTCAAGAGCTTTAGGCATCTTCTCGAGAAGACCTCAGAGACATTTCAAATGGAAAGCACATGGGTATCTCCAGGCAAGATCAATTGGCTACCTTTCAAGAGGCTCCACAGGACGGATTATCTTGGTGAATTTACTATAGCCTATGAGCTGGCTCTCAGCCCTGCAGATTTAGAAACTGGATTTTATCAACACTTGCAACATAGATCTATTTGTCATTAATGGCTCACATTAACCAGCCCACAAAGGCTGACGGAAAAAAGCAGAACATCTATATATTAGTAACTGTCCCAGGCACTGGAATACCTGCTTAGACTATGAAATTTGAGTAAAGATTTGAGTAAGGAAAGTTCCATGTGTCATACATCTGTGAGAAGGAAAAGCATGGAGTTAGTGTCAGTGCCAGGAACTGCACATAACCTGCAAGTGATGTTACTGCTGGGTCAGCTGTCAGTTAACTATCATCACTAGGTGCGTGATTGTCACAGATGTGATCATCTTTCTTCAGTTCAGTGATTGATAATAGATGATCTGTAAGGCAGGCATTCTCATCAGAGGAACTAGGATGTTTGCATCTGTGGGCAAAACCACTCTCTCCACTGGAATAGGACAATAGTAAATTATATCTAAGAAGTTGCTTGCTTGATTGATTGATTGAATTTTTGATTGGATGTGAGGGATAAGGGGGAAGTATGAGTCAAGGATGACTCCCAGGTTTATGACTTGATGGAGCCATATGCTTACATAAGGACCCAGGTTATGAGTCCAGTCTCAGACATACTGAATGATTTTGGGATACCTTTGAGACATCCAAGTGAAATGTGTCAGTTCCATATTTAGATCTGATCTGTTATTCAGAAGCATGATCTGCACCAGAAATACAAATATGGGAGTTTTTAGATACATAGATAATTGAAGTCATAGGAATCGATGATATTTTCTCAGGGGAAAGTATAGAGAGCAAAAAGTATCGGCCTAGGGCAGAACTCTGAGAAATACCAACATTTAATTGTTGGGTAGAGAAGGAAGAAGTTGACATAACAGACCAACAAAGAATAGCCAAACAAAGTAGAAAGAATATCAGAAGTGTTCTAACACATAAACAAAAACCAGAAACAGTTTCAAGAAAGGCGAATAGGTACTTGCTGAATGGTGTTGCAAGTTCCGAGTGTAAAATTGCTTGGCACTGTGCAGAGTTCAGTGTTCTAATTTAGCGAGATTTCACTTGATGCAGAGGTGCTCACTGGCATCAGTAGGTCCTGTTAGGGATTTCGAGGAGGCTTAGAGAAATCCTCTGCATCATGCTGCATCTATGTCTTGCTATGGTGGGGGATGTTTCATTTGGCCTAAATTTCTGTATTTTTGCTTTATAAAGGGAATGAGAAACTTAATTGGATTAAAAACAATAACCTAAAAAAGCTTGATTTTTAGCAATATAGAATTTTCTGATGACTTTAACAAAAAGCAGTTTCAGCATAGTGCTGGGGTTGAAATAATGAGAGTGGGCTGAGGAATTAAAGGCTTGTTCCTAGGAGAGAGAGAAAGAGAGAGAGAGAGAGAGAGAGAGAGAGAGAAGCAATATATATTACTTGACATGATAGGATGAGAGGAAGAAGTGGATTAGGGTATTGCAAAATACCTTTTTAAAAGTCATAATCAGCCTTAGACATTTCACTTTAATATGCTAGTTTGATCTTTCTTTCCAAGAGCCATCAGTGATGACTTAAGAAAATTAAGTCTGAAAATACTAGACTATTTCTGAGAATATTTGATGCCCAGCAGTATGACCTGAAACACTGACACGAAAGGAATGCTGGTGTCACAGCTTAAAAGCGAGTAGCTGCATATGGCCTGTCTAGATTAAATTAAGGTCAAAGTTCAAAACTGAGAACTATTAAACACACACTTAGGATGACATCCAACAACCACAGTCTGCAGGATGGAGCTCTAATAAGATTAAGGGACCATGTGCTGCACTCAGCCACATGCATAACGCCCACTGCTATGTATTCTCAATAGAAGCATCATTCTTGGTTTAAAATCAGCAAACAGACCTAAAAGCCTGAAACTCCTTTGCTCTCCCTTTGGGAACAAAATAACTTTGAAAAGTCCCCAAGATGTCTGATATGTGCAGGACCAGGTAAAGAGGAAAATCCAGATGCTTCCATGAGCAGTAGAATAGTAGATATTTCATTCTCTTGGGCTAGAGAGGGTTGGGAAGTAAGAGGGGTTCTCCTCAAAGAGCCGTCCCTTGGTCCTTGTACTCACTCTACTTAGCTCTCCAGGCTTCACGTTCTTTTTAAAATCTAAACCTCATAATTAAATCCAGCTGTTTATAACCCACTTTCCAAAGGACAAGGGTCCAATACTAAGACGTAGTAAGTATTTCAGTGCACTAGCCCTGGAAATGCAATGGCGACTAACTCATTTTCCCATTGTGCAATTTCCATTTGCCTTGGCAAACAGGCAAATATTAATCTGTACTGAAGACTTGGAGGGTAGACCAAAGGAATCAATCTACCTCAATGTTTTGCCTTTCTGAAATGCCCCACAACAGGACTGTGTTACTAGTGGGACCTCATCAAAATGTTGCAAATTCGAAGACCAGAGGCTTTGGTGACATCAGACATACTTGGTCTCAAACCGCAGTCCTGCCATACCCCAGCTGTGTGATCTTGAGCAACACTGTTTTGCTTCTCAATTCCTGTTTCCTTAACTGTATAATGGGCACAAATAGAGCTATTGTGAGGATTAGGTGAGATAATTCATGTAAAAGCCCCACCATAGTATCTGACATAGAGTAAGAATCCTGAAAAAAATGTTAGCTGTTTGTCTTATTAGATACATTAAAAGAGCTCAGAATTACGATAAATTTAGCACAAGGTTTCTAATATTGTAAGTAAAAAAATTATTGGACTGTTAACTTTCATGAATGAGCTTCATATATATTTTAATAAAAATCTTCTAAAATTTAAAGGTTCATTAAGGAAACTTTGTTTTTAAGAAGGCAAGGACTGAGTGGACCTTTAATAAGACAGCCCTTTATCACTACAAAACTAGTCTGAGCAACTTCATCTAAAAAGTGTCACAGCATCAATTTTAGAAACTCAGCTTGAGATACTATGCCTGTCCCATGCCCCAAGTCCACTTTGTATACATGACGGTTATAAAATTCAATGAAATAAAATAATATTAAGATCAATGTTCCATGATAAAAGACTTCTTAGAACCTAGTACAGAAGCAGTAAATAAGCATTGTAAATTTATATGGTAATGTAAATGTTGAACATTCTTCTTTTTTTCAAAAAAGACTTTATTTATTTAGAGAGATGGGAAGAGAGAGAGAAATAGAAGGAGAGAAACAGCAATGTGTGGGTGCCTTTCATGTGGTCCCCACTCAGGACCTGGCCCGCAACCCAGGCATGTGCCCTGACTGGGTATGGAACCGGTGACCCTTGGTTTGCAGCCCGCGCTCAGTCCGCCAAGGGCTAATCCAGCTAGGGCTAATGGTGAAAATTCTTAAGACCAAAATTTTTAAAATACAATTTTTACTTTTATAGAAGAGAAAAGGGTAGAGATAGTTATGGAATAAATAAAATAGAATAAATTTAGTTAATTCTACTAGATATTCTATTTTTCTTTAATTACTTTTAAAATTAATTGAGTCAAATCAAACGCCGTTTAAAGTAATTATCATTGACTAGAAATGCGTAATTCCTTTACTTTTCATTTTCATTCATTCATTCATTCATTCGTTCAACAAATATTTATTATCACAGTAAGGCTTGGTTTATGTAGTGAGCTAAAACAGACACAGTCTGTTTAACAGTAAAACATCCCTTTGACAATAGAGTACTTCATAAATTGGCAAAAAAATTTATGCTTAAATCTTTCTTATTATTTGTGATTCATTATGGCCTTCTAAAAGGCAACTGTTAGAGAATGAAGGTCGAGGTATTTTGTATCTATGACATAAAGTAACGTGAGAACAGACTCTAAAGAATTTAACTTGAAGTGGCTGCTCTTATAGCATACAAAACAGGCATTGTCTCATTCTACTTGGCTAAGGGTGACAAATAGGATAAGCAACAGTATTGTTCAGAGGCCAAAAGATCCTAGAGGCAAAAATTACAGATGGCTTCACAATACAGCCCAAGTTACTGGAATCCAGAAAAGAGTGGATTTAGAAATGCAGTAAAGTTTTGTTTATCTTGGAATTCAATCAACAAGCATATGCAAATAGCTAGGATGTTTTCCCCTCCTAGTCTACACTCTATTTTTATAACAAAAGGCAAATAGGAAACATGCTATTGACAGAATTTTGGTTTCAAAACCAAAGCCAGCATATGGCATAGGGTCAGTACAGGTTTAGTGTAATTTTTCACATCTTCCATACAGCTATGCAGTAAATAAAGACTGTTCAGGGTCAGATAAATCCACTTACGCCAGATGAATATTTTCTGTGCATTTATTCATACAGGTAACAAGTGTGTATTGATCTCCATGTGCTAGGTATATAATAAACCCACAGAACAATTCCGTGTGAAGCTTCAGGGAAGGTATAAGGAAGAATCTTTGTGTAAGAAAGTAGTGAGGGGAAAAGGTAGTTTGGAGTGTGACTCTGAAAGATCTTTAAATATCATGCTAAAGAATCATGGATGAATTTTTTGAGGCAAGAAATTTTATAATTGAAGTAGTGTTTTAGGAATATTGTACATTTGGAAGCAGTTTGTAGACCTGTGATCTCCCTCTTCCCCTTTCATGGGACCATTGCCGAAATAGGCAAAGGAGCAGGGAGTGAGGTTTTGAGGGGTTAAAGACTACAGCGGGAGCCTTCTTCTGAGAGGGTCAATAGGTTTGCTGGGCCAACAGAAGTAATCCGAGCCACAAATCATAGAGAAAAGTTGCAGTTCAATGTGCAAGGGGCACATAATTAGGAAGAGGCCAGAAGCAGAAATAAAAGCTGGGGTATGGACCAAGAATTTAAAACCATGGAGGTGAAAGTGAATGAAAGAAGTCAGAGGTGGAAGAGAAAGGAGGACAGTGTTGGGGAGAAGTGAGTGGGTAGGTCTACTTGGCTTGAAAGGCCAGGAATCATGGCAATGGGAATGAAAAAGAGGGGGGAAATGGGAGGGATACCATTTAGGAGATACCCTCAGAGTGTCTAATGCCACATCTCTGTTCTGAGAACGTAGGAGTGCACCCTGGGCTGCCGTGTTTGTGTTAAACAAGTCACTTATCCATAGCTGATGGATCTTGGACAATCAGCTGACCAAAACTGGGCCAAGCATTCTCTCCTGAGAATTTGGAATTTGGATTGAGACATCTCTTAAGTTTGAAATCTTCCCATGAACAAAGATGGTGTTAATTTAGAAGCTATGTTGACCACATAAAAATAAAAACCATAGGGCGGCTTTGGGACAAAGACAGAGCTAGAAAGGGGTGATGCCCAATTTCTTGATGACCTCCTGGTCCTTCGTCCCAGTTCTTTCTTGAAGCCCTTTGTCAGTTCTTGCCTTTTCAGTTTGTAAAAGAATCACAATTTCTAATTTTGATATTGTGGTTTTTAATAAGAAATATATACAGGGTCTGGCACAAATAATGCCTTTTTATTAAAAAATCCTTTATCACAAAATCACAAGCACATAATTCTGTAACATAACAATATCACACTCAAGCACACCATATAACATTTTAGGTGAAATGTTCAAATTAAAGCTATAAATTATTATACCTACGTTATTACTCTTCCAACCACACTCAGTCAGGCCTTACTTCTGCCAGAGCCTGTATTTGGTCTTCCTCCTCATTTCTGGCACAGAGCTCCTGAAACTCTTGGAATTTCCTAAGTGATGAGAGCCATAAAGCTGTCTTTTGTTATGGTAATATATGACTTTTGGACCGCACTTAAGGATGAAGGCTGGTATCCAGGAGGAATAATTGTGTGATTGGAGGCTTGGAACATTCAGGCTCACTCTAAGAAGGGGAGAGGGGATAGAGGTTGACGCAATTGTCAATGATTTAATTAATCGTGCCTATAAAACCCAAAAGGAAGGGGTTTGATGAGCTTCTAGGTTGGTTAACATGTGAAGATTTGGGGAGAGTGGCTCCCTCCCTTGGAGAGGGCATGGAAGCTCCTTCCCCATCCTCCATCCCTTGCTTTATGCATCTCTTTTGTATGGCTGTTCCTGAGTTATATCCTTTGATCTAAACCATTAACCAAATAAGCAAATTATTTCTGAGTTCTGTGAGCTTCTCTAGCAAATTAATCAAGCTCAAGAAAGGGGCTGTGGGATCCTCCAGTCTATAGCCGATGATCGGTCAGGTGCACAGGTGAGATCCTGGACTTGCGCCTTTCTGAAGTGTGTGTGTTGGGGTGGAGGAGGCGGTCCTCTGTGACTGAGCCCCTAACCTGTGGGATTTTCAGGTAGATAGTGTCAGAATGGAGCTGTATTGTAGGACACCAAGCAGGTGGAAGAGAATTGCTTGGTAGTGTGGGGAACCCACCCTCTGCATACACACACATACACACACACTGGAATTAAAGTTAGACTCATTATCAATATATTCCTTTTGCTGAAGCTAATTTGAAATGTGTCCGTTACTTGCATCAGACTCAATTGTCCAAACATTCTTCACCATCTGACAAAGCTCTGGCAGGGGTAGAGGTGGCAGGTTGGATACTTCTTATCTTTGCTGAGATTCCAGAAATTGGGCTCTGAAAGGATGACAAGTTAGAGCTAGAGCAAATGACCAAGATCAGAGTTACTAAACCATGGGCAGGGGGAGGTAATGGAATCAAGACATGCAAGTGTTACCAGACTAAAGGGATCCATTTGCCTGTATGCATCTGAGCCTAATAAGACATGAACAGGAGTTTGCAGCAAAGAAAGTAAGGGTTTAGTTTCAGGAAGTGGCCTACGACCAAAGACACAGGTGAGTTAATGCTCAAAGACCTGGCTCCCAGATGGCTTCCAGGGGATGGGTCATACTGGGAAAAAATGATAAGTCATGATGACTAAAGGAGTTAGGGTTGTGGTCAGGATCGTGGTCTTTACTGATTGGTCAGTGCTACGATAGGGAGTCATTGATCAGTGAATGTATCTGGTCCTGATGTCAGTCATGGGGTTGCTTTGTCTGGTTTCCCCGCTTTTCTAGGTCTGGAGCTGAAATAGAACTATGGCCTAGAAGTCATCTCTAGTTTGACCAAAACTCTGTCTCTGTGGTCAGTAAACCTAAGGCTTTGTTTTAAGATTATTTGATGCTGATCAGAACCTCAGTGTCCTGAGGGCTTAATGATTAAGGGAGTGGTTCTGCAAGGGAGAAGGAAACGGTCGAGTCAGGGCACTGGATGAGGCCAGTTTGAATCAAAAGGAAAGAAAGGAGAAAAAGTCATATTAAAGAAGTGAAGTTTCTATGCGGTTACACAAGAAAAAAGAAGATATGGAAGACAGAGAAAGGGCAGAAGGAGTTTGTAGAAATTCTAAAGGGCCTTTGATGGGGTTTGGAAGCACGTTTGTTTAGCTTATAAAGGACTGCTGGCTGCATTTAGAGCTGTGGTGGGGGCAAGGACCCTGAAATACTGCCGGGTTCTGAGGTACCTTCTAAATTTTCTAATACTGGTTAAATTTGTTAGTAAGTACTGTAATTAAATAACTAAGATTATTGCTATTGCTGAAATTATTTTAGTATAGTCCAATTTAATGACAATAACAAGAGTTTATTGACAATATATTAATGTGCCAGGCATTGTGTTAAGTGCATTATCCATATCTGTAATCTTCTAGTAATAGTAATAGCCTCTAATAGTAATAGCCTCTAAGCAATTGCTGCAAGGCAATTGCTAATATATTTAATGTATTTATGCTTCATAGATCTGAACTATTTCAGTAAGACTGAACTTTGTTTTGTGAATGCAGCCAGGTTAGTCTTAACTTTCCATATCCTTTTTATGAAGTAATGCAAACAAATATATTATAAAATGGAGGTTTTATAGAAACAGATACCTTGCCCATGAACATGTGGTGCCACCTTTCTGGGCTCATAAAATAAAATGATCACAGAAAGCACCAAAGGTCAGGCAGTTTTAACCATGCTCACAAATATGGATGGAGGAAAATTCCAAGAACTCACACAAGAGAACTTATACTTCTGTGTTTTATAAAAGCAATACTTGTCTCAGTCTTGGTATGCCTGCGAGGCTTGGTATAGAAAACTATGCCTGACATATCTCATCTTTAATTCTTTCCTATCTACTTCCTTTCTAAATAAAGGACTCCAGTTATTGCAGCACCAGTCATTTATATTCTGGGAGTGCTTTTGGAAAAGAATGGAGCTTTTGTTCCCTAATTCATCCTGTGGTGGAGGTGCTAATGAGCAGGGAAATAACCTAAAGGCAAGTTGCACTTAAGAACCAGGAACAGGGATTTGAGGTCTTCGAATTAGCTACAGAATTAAAGCTCAGGCCTCAAATAATTGCAAGTTTTATGAATGTAAAAGAAAAGAATATTATATTAAAGTATTGATGTAAAAATTTTAATGCTTTATGAAAGTGAAAGGATTTTTATTTATTATTTTTATTTTTATGTTTTAATGCTTTTTTTATTGTATTTTTTCCATTACCATTTAGTTCCCTTATACCCACCTCCTCCCCACTATCACCACACTGTTGTCCATGTCCATGAGTCCTTTCTCCTTTTTGTGCCATCCCTCTCCACCCACTATCTTCTTCCCCTTCTTAGCTGTCATTCTGTTCTCCATCTATGAGTCTGTCTCTATTTTGCCTGTTAGTTCAGTTTATTCATTAGATTCCATATGAGAGCAAAATCTATGGTATTTGTCTTTCTCTGACTGGCTTATTTCATTTAGCATAATGTTCTCCAGGTCCATCCATACTATCACAAAAGGTAAAACTTTCTTCTTTTTAATGGCTGAGTAGTATTCCATTGTGTAAATGCCCCATAGTTATTGTATCCATTCACCTACCTATGGACACTTGGGTTGCTTCCATAACTTGGCAATTGTAAATAATGCTGCAATGAACCTAGGGGAGCTTATGTGCTTTCAAATTAGTGTTTTAGGTTCCTTCGGGTATATTCCCTAAGTGCAATAGCTGGGTCAAAAGGCAGACTGACTCCTTTTTAATTTTTTGAGGTATCTCCATACTACTTTCCACAGTAGCTGCACCAATCTGCATTCCCACCAGCAGTGCAAATGTGCTCCCACTTCTCCACATCCTCATCAGAGTTTGTTGTTTGTTGGTTTGTTGATGATAACCATTCTGACAGGTGTGAGATGATATCTCATTGTGGTATGAATTTGCATTTCTCTGATGATTAGTGATGTTGAGCATCTTTTAATATGCCTATTGGCCATCTGTATGTACTCTTTGGAGAAGTATCTATTCATGTCTTATGACCATTTTTAGTTGGATTATTAGTTTTTTTTGGTGCTGAGTTCATAAGTTCTTTATAAGTTTTGGATATTAACCCCTTATCAGATGTATTGGTGAATGTTATCCCATCCTGTGGGTTGACTTCTTATTTTGTTAATTTGTTCCTTTGCTGTGCAAAAACTTTTTAGCCTGATGTAGTCCCATTTGTTTATCTTCTCTTTTGTTTCCCTTGCCTGGGGAAATACATTTGATAAAATATTGCTACGAGCTATGTGAATTTGAGAATTTGCTGCTTATGTTTTCTTCTACTATTTTTATGTTTTGTGGTCTAACATTTAAGTCTTTTTTTCCACTTTGAATTTATTCTTGTGTGTGGTGTAAGAATGTGGTCTAGTTTCATTTTCCTATATGTATCTGTCCAATTTTCCCAACACCCTTTATTGAATAGAGTATCTTTAGCCCATTGTATGTGCTTGCTTCTTCTGTCAAATATTAATTGACTATAAAGGTGTGGGTTTACTTCTCAGCTCTTTATTCTGTTCCACTGATCTTCATGTCTGTTTTTATGCCAATACCATGCTGTTTTGATTACTGTGGCCTTATAGTATAGTTTGATATTAGGTAACATGATCCCTCCAACTTTGTTCTTTCTCAGGATCGCTATTGCTATGCGGGGCTTTCCGTGGTTCCATATAAATTTTTGAAATATTTGTTCTAGTTCTGTGAAATACATCATTGTGAAATGGCAAACTATCACTTAAAAGTAGACTATGAGATGTTAAAGTTGTATACTATAAATCCTAAAGCAACCTCTAAAATAACTAGACAAGAGATAAAGCCAATTAGCTAACAAAATAGATATATTATAATAATATAAAATGTTAAAATAATGCAAAAGGCAGAAAAGGAGAAAAGGGGGATAAAAATAGATGGAAAAATCAAAAGCAATAATAAGATGATAAATTTAAACCTTATCATATAATAATTACATTGTAATTTCTTACTTGTAATGACAAAAATCTTAAGTAATATAGATAATAATAGTTTTGTGAAGAAAAATTAAGGAAGTATTGAATTAAGCCAGGCTATTTAAGTGAGGGGAAAAAACTAGGCAAGATTTTAGGTCAAAATATACTGGGTTGATGTTAGACAAGGAGCTTTGCAATAAACATAGCAAAAGTTAGAAGTAAAAAAGCATCAAAATGGTAAAAGAAGAGGAAGGAATGAAAGTTAACTTTTTTTTCTGAAAAAGATAATTTGGGATGGGTAAGTTTAATTCCAAGTAAGAATAAATGAAGAATTACTACATCTCTAGATAATATTATAAGGTTAAGCTAGGATAGTGGTTATCATTGATATGTGTGTCTTAGGAAGACATTTTAACTTGTTTTCATTTTACTCTGGTTTTTATAACCTTTTTAGGCTGATTCATCTCATTTAATTATTAAGTTTATAGAATACTATCAAAATAAAGAGTATTAGAAAGTGTGATGTGGCTTTTAGTCTGCTCTTTCCAAGGGATAACTTAATACCTCTGGTGGACAGTGAAAATGTAGTACAAGGGATACAATTTTAAAAGTTTGAGGAAAAGTTAAATTATTGTTGCTTAACTTGGAAGTTAGAAGGATTGAGTGGATATCACATAATGGTTCAGGATTTTTTTGTTTTTGCATTTTCCTCCTAGTGTTTATCATTATTCTATATATATAATAAATAATTTTTGATAATTTAATGATGAAATCTGATGCATCAGTATATCCTCTAGAATATGACAGGTTTCTCAAACATTTCAAAAATTTATGTGGAACCATAAATGACCCGGAGTAGCCTCAGTAATTTTGAGAAAGAAGAACAAAGTAGGAGAGATCACAATACCTGATATTAAACTATATTACAAGTCCACTGTAATCAAAACAGCCTGGTACTAGCATAAGAACAGACACATACATCAATGGAACAGAATAGAGAGCCCAGAAGTAAATCATTGTCTCTATGGTCAATTAATATTTGACAAAGGGGGCAAGAGCATAAAATAAAGTAAAAATAGCCTCTTCAACAAGTGGTGTTGGGAGAAACAAAGGAAGAAAGAAAGAAAAAAACTCAACCACCAACTTACACCATACACAAAAATAAACTAAAGATGGATAAAAGACTTAAATATAAGTTGCAACACCATAAAAGTCCTAGGGGAGAACATAGGCAGGAAAATTTCAGGTAGTCCATGCAGCAATATTTTCACTGATATGTCCCCTAGAGCAAGGGACATAAAGAAAAGAATAAACAAATGGGACTCTATCAAAATAAAAAGCTTCTGCATGGCTAAAGACAACATCAGCAAAATGCAAAGGGAACCCCAGCTATATGGGAAAATATATTTGCCAATGATACCTCAGACAAGGGTTTGATCTCCAAAACATATAAAGAACTCACATAACTCCACTCCAGGAAGACAAACAACCCAATTAAAAAATAGGCAATGGAACTGAGCAGACACCCCTCCAAGGAGGATATACAGAGGGCCCAGAGGCATATGAAAGGATGCTCAGCATCACTAGCCATCAGAGAGATGCAAATTAAAACCACAATGAGATACCACAGAATGGCCATCATAAACAAATCAACAAACAACAAGTGCTGGCAAGGTTGTGGAGAAAAGGGAACCTTAGTGTATTTGGGTGGGGATGCAGACTGGTGCAGCCACTGTGGAAAACAGCATGGAATTCCCTCAAAAAACTAAAAATAGAACTGCCTTTTGACCTGGCAATTCCACTGCTAGTATTATACTCTAAGAATCCTGAAACACCAATTCAAAAGAACCCAGGCACCCCAACGTTCATAGCAGCACAATTCACAATAGGCAAGTGTGGGAAACAGCCTAAGTGCCCATCAATAAATTAGTGGATCAAAAAACTATGGTACATTTACCCAGTGGCATACTAGGCAGCAGAAAGAAGGAACTCCTGCCCTTTATGACAGCATGGATAGAACCAGAGAGTGTTGTGCTAAGTGAAATAAGCCAGGTAGTGAAAGACAAATACCATATAATCTCACTTATTAGTGGAACCTAATCAACAAAACAATATAACCAGAGACATGTAAATAAAGAACAAACTGACCATAACTGGGGGTGGGGGGGTTGCAGGGAGGGGATAACAGGGCAAAGAAAAGGAAGGGTCACCAAGGAACATGTATACAGGACCCACAGACAAAGACATCAAGGGGGAGGATTGAATGTGGGAGGTGGCAGTGGGTAGGGCAGGGGAGAGTAATGCAGTGAAAATGGGGACAATTGCAACAACAAAAATATAAAAAAAAGAAAGAAAAAAGGAAAGTGACAGGTTTCTCTTGTTCTTCATATCACATGTATCAATAGAAAGTGCTAATTTAAAATACATACCTTTACAAATATATTAAAACTTACGTTGTTTGTTTCTCACCTTTGATACTTCAGGCATTTGATAATAATGACAATAATAATGACAATAATCATTTGCTGAAGCTTTACAATATAAGTTACTGGGCCAAGCACAATGTGCATAATCTCATTTCTTCACCAACACATTTTGAGGTGGGTATTATTTCTTTCATTTTATAGGTAAGGAAACAGAGGCACAGAATTCTTTGACTCATCCAGGTATACTCAGCTCCAACACAGGTCTGGGTAATGCCAAAGCCCACGTACCTCACCAGACCCTACGCAGCTGCCCACCACCTCTCTCTCAGTAAGAAGTACAATGACGACTTCGAAGGTCCTATTTCAGAATTCAGTAAGTAAAAATATCAGACACTCACTAAGCATGATTATTCTGTGAGGGTTTTGGGGATTACTTTGTCATGATAATTTTGTGCGTAGGAGGAATAACATCCTGATAGCCTCAAAAGGAAGCAATTACCGTGGATATGTTAAGCACTTACTATGTGCAAAGCTTGGAAAATGCTATTTTAAGTTAGAGTTTCTCAATAGTATAACTTAGTCTGGTTAACCTTAATTTGTAAGAAACCAAAATCGATAAACTTTTCAATCACAAAGATTATGGATTTAAAAATATCTTGTACTGCTTAGGTGAAAAGTAAGCTGTAGTAAGGTTTCTGCTTGTTTTTCATTTGCTTCTAATAGGAAAAAGGTTGAGGACTTATAAGAAAATTATTTAAAATCCCAAGATAGAACAAAGAACACATCCAGAGAAAATCTTGCTTTACACCTAAATCCAACAGCTTGTCAGAAGTGTGCAGAAATCTCAGCAGGCAAATGTGAACAGTTTTTGCCATACCTAGGAGAACATAGGCTGAAACCCTGAGACATAAAACAATTCATCAAAGCAGGAACCATCCAGAGAGAGGAAAATAACCAGTACATCACTTAAGGCATTGGGTTTAAAATATTAAAGATGAAGCAATGCTTTAGAAAGGACTCCATGGCTATTGATAAAATAGAATTTGCTCAGGGACTTCGGTTTAGTGTTCCAAAGTAACTCGTTCCCTGAAGCTGTTTTGGTTTATCTCCACTCTGCCGCTGTTCCAGGAGCTCCGATTAAGGGCTACAGAATTACAGAAAACTATGGACCCTGTTTATGGCTCCTCACCCTTGAAGTTCTCTTTCCAGTGAGCATCATAGAATACTATAGCCAGACAAAGAAGAAAAAAAAACACACCATTTTCAGCATTAATGATGCCAGTTTGGGTGATTTTTAATTTGAGTTAAATAAACTAGATAAGCGGTATCACGGAATTATTACTTTTACTAAGTAATGATAATAATTTACCAGCATATTATTATAAAACATTTAATTGAGTAGTATGAGCTACATGTTTTTCTTTTATGTGGTATGGAAATTATGTTTACTCTCTTCCCTTAATAATGATATTCCATATTCATTTAGGGTTATAAAAATTATAAAGAAGACATGCATATTTTTCGTACTGAAGAAGTTACTGTTTTCCACCAGGAATTAACAAACACATTTTTAGAAAGGCACTGTATTTTCCCTCCATTACTAATGAGTCTCGCATTACGATACATGCTGTGGCTCTGGATCTGGACAGAAATAGCAGACTTTTCAGAACTCAGGGTTCAGTTTCATCTTCAAAATGGTCCTCAGAATGTAAAAATAAAAAATGGAGGTTTGGCTGCCTGCTGCCATGAAAGCCAGACTTGTGAGGCAGATGCTGGTACAAATGGAAAGAGGTGGTTTTTTTAAAAAAAAATCTTATTTATTTATTTTTGATAGAGGTGAAGGGAGGGAGAAAAAGGGGGAGAGAAACATCAATTATTGGTTGCCTCCCATACATGCCCCGATCAGGGGCTGAACCTGCAACCAAGGCATGTGCCATGACCAGGAATTGAACCAGTGACCTTTTGCTTTGCAGGGTGATGCCCAACCAACTGAGCCACATTGGTCAGGGCTGGAAAGGGGTTTTATTCAGGTGCTGTGCAACCTGGGAGAATGGCAGACTCCCATCTCAAAGACCATCTCCTCTTTCTGCCATGGAAAAAGTCCAACCATGTCCTCTTCAAGGACTAGTCAAAAGCCAGTGTCCAGAGTACCTGCTCCATTTTATAGTGCTGTCCTTTGGACCCCACAGGGAGCTCCTAAGCAGTCTTAGTCTGTGAATTCAGAAAGAGGAAATAAATAATTCCTAGCTATTAATTCACCTACCATGGGAGATCAATGCCTAATTTAAATTGATATTTACTAAAATGCACAGGAAATATGGGTTAAAAGGGATTACCATTTCCTTCCACTAGGAAACAAATATTTTTTATCCAGGCAAATACATATGAATAGTAGTAGCAAATCAGTAATGATATAAATATGGCATTTAAGTGATTCTTCATGGAACTTCTGACTCCGGAGGAATTCATTTCACTGAATAATCCTGGGGAGTATGGAAAGAGAGACAGAAAAAAAAGCGAAAGATCTGGGTGGCCGGAGCCCTGAGCCTGAGCAATAGCTTCCACCTCAGCCTGAGGCAGCACCACTCTGTTTACCGCTTGCTTCTTACTTTTGGCTTTTACGAAGGATTATTTTTGAAAACAGATTAGCATCATTTAAACAAAAACTTGGAAACTAACTGTCTTAAAAACTTTCTACTGGACTTCTGGCCAAGATGGAAGCATAGGTGGACACACTGTGCCTCCTCGCACAACAAAAATTAAAGACAACGAAGATTTAGAAACAAGAAAACTATCAGAACTGATAGAAAATTGAACTGTAGGGAAGTCCAACAACCATTCATCCAGACCAGTAAGAGGCGTGGAGTCACAGCAGGAAAAAGTGAAGGTTGGCAGACCCGGGCATGCAGGCAACAGCAGCTGGCAGATCCCAGGCACACAGGTGGCAGCTAGCAGACCCTGGGCACGGGGTGGCAACATTGCAGACCCAGTGAGGCAGTGCAAGGCAGCTGGCTGACCAGGCGGTCACACATTTGTGTGTACATAATCCAGGCGAAGAAGAAGCCGCAGAAGGGACTGGAATCTGAGAGAGAGTGGAGCAAGCGCCATTGTTCCCTCTCGGACCCTGCCCCCACATACAGCGTCACAACCCAGCGACTGGGCTGCCCTGCACTGGGGAATACCTAGGGCTCCACCCCTCACTATGTAACAGCCATGACCAGACCAAAAACAAAACAAACAAAACAAAACACCAAAAATGGCTCAAACCAGAGAACAAATGAAATCCCCAGAGCCAATTCCTCTAAGCAACAAAGAGACAGCCAACCTATCAGAGGCACAGTTCAAAGCCTGGTTATCAGGATGCTCACAGAATTGGTTGATTTTGCTCACAAATTAGATGAACAAATGAAGGCTACAATAAGTGAAACGAAGGAAAACACACAGGGAACCAATAGTGATGGGAGGAAAACTGGGACTCAAATCAATGGAGTGGACCAGAAGGAAGAAACAAACAACCAAACAGAAAAGAAGGGAGAAACCAGAATTCAAAAAAATGAGGAGAGGCTTAGGAACCTCCAGGACATCTTTAAATGTCCCACCATCCGAATTATAGGGGTACCAGAAGGGGAAGAAGAAGAGCAACAAGTGGAAAACTTATTTGAACAAATAATAAAGGAGAACTTCCCCAATCTGGCAAAGGAAATAGATTACCAAGAAGTCCAGGAAGCTCAGAGAGTCCCAAAGAAGTTGGACCCAAGAAGGAACACACCAAGGCACATCATAATTACATTACTCAAGATTCAAATGAAGCAGAGAATTCTAGAAGCAGCAAGGGATAAGGGGACAGTCACCTACAAAGGAGTTCCCATCAGACTGTCAGCTGATTTCTTAAAAGAGACCTTCCAGGCAAGAAGGGGCTGGAAAGAAGTATTCAAAGTCTTGAAAGGCAAGGACCTACATCCAAGATTGCTCTCTCCAGCAAAGCTTTCATTTAGAATGGGAGGGAAGATAAAGTGCTTCTCAGATAAGGTCAAGTTCAAGGAGTCCATCATCACCAAGCCCTTATTATATGAAATGTTAAAGGGAGTTATCTAAGTCCTTTTAGATAAAAAAGAAAGATAAAGAAGATAAAAAATATGACAGCAAACTCACAGATATTAACAACCAGATCTAAAATAAAAGCAAACTAAGCAAACAGCTAGAACAGGAACAGAAACACAGAAATAGAGATCATATGGAGGGTTAGCAATAGGGGCGTGGGAGGAGGAGAGAGGGGGAAAAGGTACAGAGAATAAGTAGCATAGACAGTAGGTAGAAAATAGACAGGGAGAGGGCAAGAACAGTGTGGGAAATGTAGAAGCTAAAGAACTTATGACACATGGACATGAACTAAAGGAGGGGAATGTGGGTGGGAAGGGCTGTGCAGGGTGGAGGGGAATGATGGGGAAGAAATGGGACAACTGTAATAACACAATCAATAAAATATATTTAAAAAAGAAAAAGAAAAAAGAAGCCACATCCAACCAGACTGAGCTGGCAAGCTGCTGCCACATCTGAGACCCCATCAGCCTAACACTGTTTGATGCATCTTGGAGATCCCCAGAGACTCCACCTCACCCAACTTACAGGCCCACCAAAGATGCTTTTCCATATGAATGGCTGGTCTTGGCTCATGCCTGACAACTTCCTAAATCCTACTGAACAAGCAACAGCTGGCCTCAGTGAGTCCCAGTACTGGCACTAGCAGCAGCCAGCCTAGATTCACAGCTTGGCTTCACCTGGGAATCCCCAAACCCAGCAGACAGAGCAGCCATCTTAGATTGCTTTACAGCTCAGGCTGGGTGGCCCAGGGCAAAACACAAGTGGGGCTGATCTTGTTCTGCGCCAGCTGTGAAACCCCAGGACCAGCATACCCAGCAGACAGCTACAGACCATGTTGGAGAAACATCACCCCGACACTGCACAGCTGATCCTCCACAGAGGGTGGAGGTTAGTAGTAAGTGGTCACAGCCAATCCTTGCAGCTGACTGGCCTGGATAAATCCTTCCCATTGATCTGCCAACAGCAATCAAGGCTCAACTACAAGAGGAAGGTGTACTCAACCCACACAAAGGGCACACCTTGAGTACACAGGTTGGGGGATGGGGGAGGCTGTGCCACTGGACCCTACAGGACATGTACTACATTAGGCCACACTACCAAGACACAAGTCAAAGCAGCTCTGCCTAATATATTGAATAAACACTGGGAGGCTGCAAAAATGAGGAGACAAAGAAACATGGCCCCAATGAAAGAGATCAAAACTCCAGAAAAAGAACTAAATGAAATGGAGAGAAACAATTATTATATGCAGATTCAAAACACTGGTTATAAGGATGCTCAAGGAACTTAGTAAGAACCTTAACAGCATAAAACAGATCCAGTCGGAAATGAAGAATACACTAATTGAAATAAAGAACAATTTACAGGGAAACAACTTTAGAGTGGATGAAGCTAAAAATCAAATCAATGATATGGAACATAAAGAAGAAAAAAACAACCAATCAGAACAATAAGAAGAAAAAAGAATCAGAAAACTGAGGATAGTATAAGAAGCCTCTGAAACTTTTAAGTTGTCCAATATTTGTATCACAGAATTGCCAAAAAGAGAAGAGAAAGAGCAATAAATTAGAAATCTATTTGAAAAAAATAATAAAACTTCCCTAATTTGGTGAAGGAAATAGGCATGCAAGTCCAGGATGCACAGAGAGTCCCAAATAAGATGGATGTGAAGAGGCCCATGCCAAGACACATTGTAATTAAAATGCCAAAGATTAAAGATAAAGGAAGAATCTTAAAAGCATTAAGAGAAAAGCAGTTAGTTACCTATGGGGGAGTTTCCATAAGACTGTCAGCTGATTTCTCAAAATAAACTTTGAAGGCTGGAAGGGATTGGCAAGAAATATTAAAAATCATGAAAAGCAGGGATTTTCAGCCAAGATTGCTCTACCCAGCAAAGCTATTATTTAGAATCAAAGGGCAGATAAAGAGCTTCCTAGGCAAGAAAAAAAAAACAACTAAGGAGTTCATCATCACCATAGCACTATCATATGAAATGTTAAAGTAGCTTATGTAAGAAAGAAGATCATGACTATGAACAATAGCATGGCAGTAAATACTTATCTATCAACAATTGAAAAACAACTAAACAATTGAACAACAGCTAAAAAACAAACTAAACAAATAAGAACAGAGGTAGGATCATGGATAAGGAGAGTGTTTTGATGGTTGCTGGATAAGAGAGGGTGTGGTAGTATGAGTGAAGAGGTGAGGGTAGATAGGTAGTCACAGAATGGCCATGGGATGTAAGTATAGTATAGGAAATGGAGAATCTAAAGAACTTATAAGCATGAGCCATGGTCATGAACAATGGTGGGAGCATTGCCTGAGAGAGTAAAGGTGCTGAGTGGAGGGGGGCAAAGGGGAAAAATAAGGACAGCTGTAATAGCATAATCAATAAAATATAATTAAAAAAGGAAATAAGATATTTTTTTAGTAGGCCTCCTTCATAGCTAAGAGTAAAATTTTCTCCTTAAAATAAAGCAAGGTCAGAGGTCAGAATTCTTTAATAGTGAAAGGCTATTTAAAAGAGAACTTTAACTGAATATAGCATCAAACTATCTTATCTATGTTTGATAATATTGAGGGAAAAGTGTTTTCCCAGTAGGAACTTTTGAAAGTTGCTATATTGTCATTAAATATTATTTTTAAAACATCCATATATATACCTATTAGTATCCAAAATACAAAACAGTATTCTCAACAGAATTAGATCCTGACTTTTGGGAATTTAAATGTCAGAATTGGTATTATTGACTCAAGCTAACAAGTAAATGTTAACAATATTATCCTACACATAATGGGGATAAACAGCAAACTGTTTATAGTTTGCATACATACAGTGACCAGCTTTGAGTCTTTGTGGTCTGGAAATAAGCCATAATTTTCTGACTCGCATTCTAGAGTTAAGACTTCTAAAGTGCCTCTTCACAGAGAATTAGCTGACATTTTTAAGATTAAAAGTTTTGAAAAATAGCTACATTTGTCCAACCTCAACTTCACATTTTTAAAGTATTTTACATAATAATATCCTATAATAGACAAGAAAACAAGACCAAGTAGAACATTTTTTTCCTGAGAAACTCTTGAGAGAAACCTGTGAAAAGTTGAACAAGGCGTAGTTAGTCCCTGGAAGTTGCTCTTGATTTTAGGAATGCAGTGTCTATTACTTATAAAAATATAACTAACTTGTGAACATTTTTCCAATATGAAAATAAATACAAAGCAAGTATCTTCATAAGAAGGAAAACCTTCATAATCAGTGTGAGCTGATTAAATTTATAAACCAAGCTGATTAAGTTATGTGACCATAATCCAATCTTGTTGAACTGAAACAGAAGAAACTATTCTAAATGAGAAGGAATGAACAACACACACACAGCATGTTCAAGAACATCCACATAAGCTTTCAATTAATAAACGCTTAGGGCTTTAGTTCTTTGACTTACATTAGTGAATCTTAACTTTTAGAAATGGAGACTATTATTCTTATTTAAAACCAACAGAGTAATAGAATTAAAAAATGAAGGCTGAAACTACAAGTAATATGGCTTTGATACAGATATCTCTCAATACAGAGTTCTATGAAATATATTTTAGAATAAAAGAGACTTGTTTACATCACAAGTTTTCACAAGGAATGTACTTGCAAAAGGTCAGAAATTGTAAATACACTGTGGGTGACATTAGTTTTACTGCTGTAATTTAGATTTACCAGTAATTGCTTTGATATGGCTTCCTTACATGCAAATTATTTTTTTTTCTGTTTCTATGAAATTATAGTAAAGAGTTGATCAATTAGACATTAATTTACTTCTCTCTGTGCCAGGGACTATATTGTGAATATGACACAAAGCATTCAAGAGACAGATATGTGAGTAAATCATAACAGCATAATACAGGGTGCTACAAGCTAGCACTGGAGGATGTTCAAGCATTATGGGAGAGAAAGGGTGGAAAGCCCCCTAATTCAGGGATGTAGAGTAGAGGAAGGAATACGAAGGCAAAGTAGTGGAAGGCTTCCCAGAAGCAGTGAAGAATATTAAAATGAACAGAATATTGAAGAAAATTATTTACAGGTGAGATAATTGGGGGAGAAAAATGCGTGTAGCCAGAGGGTTCAATACATATAAGAGCTTGAGACCTTAGCTCTCACAGCAAATATGAAGAGTAACAAGTGTTTAGTATGGCTCGGGTATGAAAGATCTATAGTGAGAAGTTGATGATTAATTCCACTTTGTTCCACATCTTCCACATCTACATTCATCAACAAGTCCCCTTATTAATACCTCAAAAATATCTCTGGAATATGGCTAATATCTCTAATTTTGTCTTCACTCACCAGCTCAATCCAAGCTGCTATCGTCTCTAACCTGAACTATTCCAATAGCTTCCTTAACCAGTATTTCTGCTGCCATTTTTACTCCCACTAAGAACAGCCTTCAAAAAAAAAAAGCTCAGATAGAGTTACTTCTTATTATGGCTCTGTTTCATGTGGCTTCTGTCTGTGCACTGTTCATGCTTTTCTTAGCATTTAGCTTGACTATATTCTCATTAATTAATTTGTTAACTTCACTTTCAGTTTTCCTCTCTAGACTTTTAAGGAAAAGCTGTGCTTGTTTACATTCCCAGAAAACAAACAAACAAATAAGGAATGAAGGAAGAAAAAGGAAAAGAAAGGGAAAGAGATAAACAAAAAGTGGTATAATGACTAAATGTAATATGTAGCCCAAGTGAAATCCTGGGACAGAAAAAAAATAAAACAAAAACAAAAACAAAAAACACTAAGGAAATTTGAACAAAAGAATGAACTTCAGTTAATAAATAATGTATCAATACTGGTTTGTTAACTGTGAAAAATACACTAATGTAAATGTTAGTAACAGGGAAGAACTGGGTTCACAGTGTAATATTTGCCATTATTCAGCAAATCTAAAAGTATTTTAAAATTAAAAGCTTCTTTTAAAAAAGAGAAGAGAATAGTGAAAAAGTAGGCAATATACAGCTGGAGAAATAGGTTGTTGTTAGTTAGGAAATTCCTCATTATGAATACAAATGATGAAAATTCTACTCTACAAATTCATGTGACAAACAGCCATGGAGAACTTCAGCATTGCTTAGCTCATTCTGGAAATGGTGTTCATTAGCTGTTCAATGATTCTCCAGCTTCCTGTTCTTACCTCATCGAGGTTCATCATTTATCAAATCCTCGCTGTTGGTATTAACTAGGTTAAGAGTCATCAGTGCTGGAGCCTCTTTCTTTCCACATCGAAATCTTCAATAGGAAAAAGTGTATCCATGGAATTACTTTCTTTGCATTTATTTTTTATTTCATTTACCTGAAGGAGCAAGTAAAAGTAGAGTTGGCTGTATGATTCCAACTATATGACATTGTAGAAAAGGACAAACTATGGAGGCCGTCAAGAGATCGGTGGATGTTGGGAGGAAAGTATGGGGAGGCAGAGAGATGTATAGGCAGAGCACAGAGGATTTTTAGGGCAGTGAAATTACTCTGTCTGGTACTATAACAATGAATATATGTCATTTGTCCAAACCCAGAATGCACACATACCCATAGTGAACCCTAAGATAAACTATGGCCTTTGGATGCTTAATAAAAAGTCATTGTCATGCTAATAAAGTTTGGAATATTTGTTGAAATAAGGGGCTTAAATAACTTGTATTTTAGAAGACTCCAACATGAGGGTCTGTGCACAAACTTTATCTTCAAGAATCAGATAGTCAATACAGTGGTATCTTAGTACTCATCGTTAATTCATTCTGGAACTTGTGATGAATGCTGAAACTGACAAGTACTGAATCATGAAGCATCTTCTCTTGCTAGGTGGCATTGTGACTAATACAATTTCTAGCAAGTGCAATGAGCCCTGAGCAAGCGCCAAGTGCTGAAATATTTTTTTCTTGTCAAAATGTGACAAGCACAGGGTTTGACAAATTCTGAAGTTGACAAGTACTGAGGTATGACTTTATTTTATAATTGTGTGCTGCATTAATTTTTTAGCACTATTGTAAAAAATTACCACAACATTAGTGGCTTAAAATATCAGACATTAATTTTCTCACAGTTCTGGAGGCCTGAAGTCCAAAATCAAGATGTCAGTGAGGCTGTGTTCCCTCCAGTGGCTCTAAGGGGCAGTTTCTGTTTTTTTGCGTCTTTCAGCTTCTGGTGGCTCCAGGCATTTCTTGCCCTTCCTGCCTTGTGGCCACATTACTGCAGTCTCTTCCTGATCCTAACATCACCTTCTCTTCTGTGTTTTCTTCTTGGTGTGGCTCTAATAAGAACACTTCTCATTGAATTTAGGGCTCACCTGGATAATCCAGGATGATCTCACTGCAAGATTCTTAATTTAATCACATCTGCAAAGATTCTGTTCTTCAAAAGGTGATGTATACAGGTTCCAGAGATTTGAGGTAGACATATCTTTGGGAGGCTCATCATTCAATCCACTGCACAGGCCATATGGTCTTTTTCAAAACTATTCAGTTCTAGGGTTTTAGCACCAAAGCAGCCACAGACAACATGTAAATGTATCAGTGTGGCTGTGTTCCAATAAAATGTTAAGGGCCCACTTTGGCCCATGAGCCATAGTTCACTGACCCCTAATGGCAGTGTGAAGGAAGAATTGGAAGGCATTCAATGAAGGCAGTTGAGTCAGGAGGAAATTACGATGGCAATAAGAATGAGGAGTTGGAACAAGAAAATGGCAACAGAAATGAAGGAGAGAGGAAGGAATTGAGAGCTAGTGATTAAAATTAACAGAATTGAATGATAGACTATAGGAGAAGGATCATGAAAGTTCATTACAGAGGTGGAAGTCATTATTTCACCTAATAGGTTAATACTTTCAAGTTTTTAAAAGAGCAACTTGAGATATTTATTATTTATTTATTTATAGTTATTGATATGAGTGAAAGAGAAAGAGAGGGAGAGGGAGAACAGTAGAGAAACATTGATTTGTTGTCCTATGTATTTATGCATTTATTGGTTGCTTCTCATACGTGCCCTGACTGGAGATTGAACCTGCAACCTAGGCATATCGGATAACACTCTCACCAACTGAGCTACTCAGCCAGGGCCATCTACTATCATTACTTGGAAAAACATTACTTTTACCCAGGCAAGTCTATGTAACCTATACAGATGAGTAGTGAAAAATAGAAAGACTCAAAAATGTGAAGAGATTTTACTGTACAGCCATAACTACAGTGTATGGGACACTTTGAAGTCAGAAGAGACAACAGTTAGTCAGTTGGTTTATTTTTTAGATGGAACAAGCAGTTTTAGGGAGGATGTCCTTTTCCGTAAAACACCACAGTGTGTAAATAGTTCCTCCCATCACGCAAAGAGTGGTTGAGGTTATTAATTGTAATTACTATTTATACATCCATTTACAGTTTACAAAGTTCTGACATGATGTTATTTGATCCTCACAACACTTCTGAAATAGGGATGGCAGATATTATTGTGCCTGGAGTGAACAGTTAAGTGACATTTTCAAGGTCACACAGACAGCAAATTCTGGTTTCCTGGTTCAAAATTCTCTAAATCTTGGGCTATTTCCTTTTCACTGTCTGTGAAGTTGGATCAGAGAGTTTTGACAATGTGTGGCCCCTGTAGCCTGGGTGGTCGGCATGACCAAAAAGATAAATATGAAATTAATGAGGTTCTTACTAAGCAGTCAGGGTGGCCTTCCAGCTGTCCTTGGAGGGCAGATGGCCAAAGAGAAAGATGCAGCCTTGAGAGCAAAAGCAGAACAAAACATGAGCAGAGATGATGAGAGAAACTGGACTTAGGGCTGTGTTATAAAAATTATAGAGCACGAAGAGGTAAAGCAGTGATATCACGAATATAATTCAAAGAAGTGAGTGTTAAACTCACCACTGTGCCAGTTACAGAGTTTCTTAGCCTCCTGAGTTCCAGTTTAGGAGAGTCTTCTGATTCAGCCAGTCTGGGTAGGAGTCATGAAGGACCCCTCTCTACCCCACAATATCTGGCAGAGAATGTTCATCAAATAATCAAGAAGATGAAAGCAGCAGAAAACATCTAGAGAGGTTTTTGATGTTGGGGTATCAAAGCATTGGCCTGTAATGACTTCTATTTTTAATAAACAGCAGAGGGAGTCTAGGCCTCTTTTAGAAAATAACTTAATTTTTTTGCCACTTGCCTGTGCACAGGACCAGGCCAGGTATGGAAGTATATCAGTGAAGAAAAAATTAAGACAGACTTAGTCCTTGTACTTATAGAGCTTACATTCCAGATGGGAGACTGATATCAAATAATTTTTATAATATTGTATACTTATTAGTATTGTATAGTAGTATGTAGGTAAGTTTTAAGAAGAAGAAGAAATACATACAGGATGTCATAGCAGGGGGCAGATAACAGGGGAGCCTGGCCCACTATGGAGATCAGGAAAGGGTTCCCCTAAGGAAATGGCATATGATTTGGATTGACCAAGAAGAGAAGAGGATTTTGAAAAAAAGGCCTCTTAGTATAACATTAATTAACCACTTCAAAAAATATTTATTGAGAACCTACAATGTGCTATGTTCTGGGATAGGTCAGCAAACAAAATGGATAAAATTCCTGCTCTCGTGAAACTAATATCCCAATTCTTAAAACAAAGCAAATTAAACTATAATAAACAGGAAATCATCTGATAATAATAGTATTGTAAAATTTCAGTTCTCTCCAAATCAATCTATCAATTTAATGCAATGCTAACGAAAATCCCAGTAGGATTTTTTTTTGTAGAACTTGACAAACCAATTCTAAAATTTATATGGAAACACATATAAAAAGTAGATCTTAAAGAAGAATAAAGTTGAAAAACTTTTATTACCAAATACCAAGACTTATTCTAAAGTGATAATTAAGACAGTGTGGTCTCGTCATAATGATAGACAAATAGTCCAATGGAACAGAATAGAATTCAAAACTAAACTCACACTTTGTAAATGGCAAAGGGGCCACTACAGTACAGTGGGGGAAAGGATGATCTTTTCAACAAATAGGTCAATTTAATATCCATACAGAAAATTAATATGCAAAAATCAGTCCTTGTGCAAACCAAAGTAATAAGATTTCTAAAAGATAACATAGAAGAATATCTTTATGAACTTCAACTAAGCCAATATTTCTCAAACTAGGCACTAGCCAAAATGGGAAATATTAATACATTGGACAGCATTAAAATTAAGAACTTCTGTTTATCAAGAGACACTGTTAAGTGGGTGAAAAGGCAAGTCACAGAATGGGAGAAAATATTTGCAACATATGTAGCTGACAAGAGACTCATGCCTGGAATATGTACAGAATGCCTATAAATCAGTAAAATAAAAAGGAGGAAAGGAGTGAAAAACCAGGCTGTGTATTTCACACATGCAAAAAAAAAAAAAAGTTTATATAAATGGCTGATAAACATGAAAAAATACTCAGACTTCTTAGTCATAAGAGGAATACAAATTAACACCACAACGGGATGATATTCACACCTATCAAAATAGTTAATATTAAAAAAATTAACAATATTGGCCCTGGCCATGTTGCTCAGTTGGCTGGAACATTGTCCTGCTATGTCAAGGTTGTGAGTTTGACCTCCAGTATGGCACATACAAGAAGCAACAAATGAATGCATCAATAAGTGGAACAGCAAATCAATGTTTTTCTCTCTGTAAAAAAAAATATATATATAATTAATTAATTAACAATATAAGAATTAGCTAGGATGTGGAGCTGTTAGAGGGCTTATAAACTGGTACAACCACTTTGAAACTGATTGGCTAAATCAACTTTTAGTATCTGCTAAAACTGAACACATGCATATTGTATAACCCAGATGTTCCACTCCTGGTTATATACTGAACAGAGATACATTCATAAGCACACCAAGAGACATGTATAAAAATGTTCATAGCAACATTATTTGTAATAGCTCCAAAATGGAAACAACCATGATGTCTAACTTAGTCTGTTTGGGATGCTATAACAAAATACCATAGACTGGATGGCTTATAAACAATTTATTTCTCACAGATCTGGAGTCTAGGAAATCAAGATCAAGATGCTGGCATATTCTGTGTCTGAGCTGCTTCCTGATTCTATGTCCATCAACAAAAGAATGCTTAAAGAAATTTGGCATATTCTTAAAATGGAATACTAGACAGTAATAAAACTCAACATATGTACTACATGCAACAACAAGGTTTAGTCTCATAAACATAACATTGAGCAAAAGAAGTTAGTCACATAAGAATATATAGTATATGATTTAATTTATATAAAGTTTAGGTACAGGCCATACTAATCCATGGAAGTTACATTTACAGGAAGATAATTATTTCATTTTTGCATCAAGGAGCTGGTAATACAGGGTGTTCACTTTGTAAAAAAAAATGAAGTTATGTACTTAGGACCTTTATACTTTTATATGTGTTTGCATGTATGTATGTATGTATTGGGTTGGCCAAAAAGTTTTTTTCTTTAAGATAGCTCTAGTAGTGCTTAGTTATTTTTAACTTCATTTGAAACAATTTTGTTAGATTGAATTGTGACAGCTGCTATATTAGTATGCACTTAAAAAAACTTATCAAAATTGGTGAATTTTGTGTTACCACTTTAATATTGAAGATGGAAGAAAATAAGTGACATTTTTGGCATATTCTGCTTCATTATTTCAAGAAAGGTAAAAATCCAACTGAAACAAAAACGTATTTGTGCGGTGTGTGGAGAAGGTGCTGTGACTGATTGAACAGGTCAGAAGTGGTTTGCAAAGCTTTATGCTGAAAGATTTCTTGCTGGACAATGCTCCACGGTCAGGTAGACCAGTTGAAGTTGATAGGGATCAAATCGAGACATTAACTGAGAACAATCAATGTTATACCATGTGGGAGATAGCTGATATACTCAAAATATCCAAATCAATAGTTATTGGTGAAAATGAAAAATGTGTGTTTTATTTTATGGCAAAAGGTAAAACAGATTTTTTGGCCAACCCAATATGTACATATGTTATAGTTCAATTAAAATATTTACCTAAAAAAGAGTTGAAATTGTCCTAATAATTTTCTCTCTTTAGTGAGAAAATATTGGTGATTACATTCTGAATAGCTACCTATTAAGAAAAATTCATAGTAGAAATTATTAAAGTTAAAAGTTTTTTTTTTTAAGATTTTTTTAAGTACTTTTTTTTTCCTTTTTTAGATTTTATTTATTTATCTTTAGAGGGGAAGGGAAGGAGAGAGGGAGAGAAACATCAATGTGTGGTTGCCTCTTGTATGTCCCCTGCCGGGAACTGGCCTGGCAACCCAGGCATGTGCCCTGACTGGGAATCGAACCGCGATCCTTCGGTTCACAGGCCCGCGCTCAATCCACTGAGCTACACCAGCCAGGGCTAAAGTTAAAAGTTTTATTACAAGTGTTTAAATTTATCTTTTGTGTGATTTTGTTATTTTCACATAATTATTTTGATTTAAAAATATCAATTAAAGGATATTTAGGTATGGCTGAGGAAAAATTACTTGGTGTCTTGGGGTAGGCTAAGTTATAATGTAGTAATAAAGTTTCTTTGCTTTTCCCCACCCCCAAATCTCAGTGGCTTAAAATAACAAAAATTTACTTCTTGTTTTTATCATTCTAATTAGCTGTTTGACCGGTGGCCTGCCATAGGATGTTTCAGGGACCAGTCTCTTCCTGTCTTCTGGCTTCACTTTCCTATGGACCTTGAGTTCTTCCTGGACCCTCTCCCACTGGCCTGCCAAAGATCAAAAACAAAGAGTGTAAAGAAGGTACATTATCTTTTAACTGCCTTCGTTGACCCCAAGATGACACATCCCTTCTAATTGTATAGTAGGACTTAGTCCCTTGGTCTTATAAAGTACAATGGAACTGAGAAATGTAGTCAGCTTCAGGCTGAAGAAGAGCAAGCAAATTTGGTTAGCCTGCAGCCATCTTTGATACACTTGGAGCCCAAGACTGATCCTAAGGCCATTATAAAAGTGCTCAGAAAGGTGAGGGGATAGGAATTCTAACAGAAGTTGCCAAATGGCATCTTAATAAAAAATCCTACTGCATTCAAAGATAAACAATGAAATTGCAAATAGAAATGTCCTCTCATGATTTAGGAGAAAGACGCTATTGTGAGGGAGGTATTAGAAGAAAAATGGAAATAGAGACACTAGTGCAGTGGAGGAAGGGATGTACTAAGGTTAAATATTTGAAACAGACTATGGGAAGTTAGTCAATTCATGAGATATTGTACAGGTCAGTGAGACATTAAGACAGACAAAATAGGGAGAAAAAGAAGGCAGGACTATGAAATATTTTGCATTCTTTTGCTCTCAAGAGTCAGGCAAGCAAAGAACATAGCACAAATTTAATCATGAAGAGTTCAATTATCACAGGAAAAGCTGAAATTTACAGCTACCTTCTAATGTCCCAGAGTTGGGACCTGTACCTAATGGTAATAACATTATACAGTTGTAGGAAAAAACAACTGTAAAAAACAATGAGACTCTGATGTGTATGGCAACTTCTAGGGTTGTTCAAAATCATGCTCTTGAGCCTCTTAGCATTAGTTTGGGAGAAGTCTGGGAAGAAGTTGGGTGGTTTTGTGCCAGAGACAAAGAATGAGGTCCAGAGGGGAAGAATGTGAATAATTTGAAGATGGTTAATTTTAGCTCTCTCCTTTGAAAGAGTTTCTGGGAATGAAGTATATCTGTTGTTTCTTATGTTGGCCTTGGTCAAAGTTACTATAGAAAACAACTTCTCTCTACATAGTTCCAGTGTTTAATCAACTGGCATAGCTGCCTGGAGGGAATCTGACAGTTAATAAGACAGGTGCTCTTTTTTCTGGTGCCCTGTGTAAAAGGGCAGGGGCAGAGCAATTGTAGAATCTGCTGCTCAGACTATTCTCCCTGCTTGTACTACCACCTAGAAGAGTTGAAACCAATCCCAGGGTATATTAGTTAGGATAAGACCAACCTGCTGAAACAATGATACCTAATAGTTATAAAAAATAATAGTTATAAAGTATACTGCATTTAGATACTAACCACTTAAAGGAATATATTAATCCCTATTTACACAGGGACTTTATAGTAATGGCAGAAGAATTTGATAAGAATGTCTAAACCTAGTATACTTTATAAAAAAAATGTTTATAATTTGTTACATAAGTCTAAATATTGATACAACTACCATAGGGAATATATACTGGTGACCAGTCTCCATTTACTCCTTCTAAAAGAACTGGTATTAATTCTTAATTAGGAAATAATTTTATTCCAGTGTGGAATACTGCTCTTTGTCCCAATGTTTTCATTCTGGGACATTTGCTTCTTACTTCAGGGTTTGTGTTTTCATATTTTAGATTCTACTTACTTAATTACACAAAGAACAGCCATTGAATACTGAATCTTTATCAACTGATTTCTGTGGAAAGCTTATACTCTTTGTAATTATACACTGTCTAGCTGTGACTGTGGGATGCTTTGGTTCTAGGTCTATTGGGAACATACTGTCTGGCAGTCCCATTATACCCAACATTCTTGGCTTTGGACAACCGAAGATACTTTAAATTCATGTTGGCTGGAACAGTCCATTTCTACCTGAAAAACAAACAGATCTCATAGAATACAGATACAAGTCTCTTCTGTATCACCACTAAACATAACCTGTAGCAGCTGGAACTCAAGGAATTACTTTCTAATCAATATATGTCCTTTATTTCCTTGGTTACATAGGAACTTACTAAATATTTCCCTAAAGAAAAATTATCCTTTGATTTTCATCCATTAATCATTTTGCTATTTAAGCATCTACTAAATGGATAAATAACAATGGACTGTTCAACCCAGAATTGTGCATAACTCTTTACATTTTTCTTTCCTCCGAAGAATCCCATCATACAAGTTTAGATTTCTTTTTTTCCCTTTTCTCAAACATTAATTCTACAATTTACAGAATTGATCTTACCTTTAAAAAAAATCTTAACTTTCCCCTAAGTCTGACAACAGCACACCACATTTCTGGCTGTTACCCAGAGAAAAATTGCAATGTCAACATTTCTTGGTTTCTACTTATCTAAAACCATCTAGTACTAATTTTTCCATATCAGCTTTTCCTGATCAGAGGAAGGTTAGAAAGTAGAGAAAATTTTGTTTATGTTGAAGTTATGAGCCAGAACCTATGACATTAGTTGTATTGGCAGAAGTCTATCTTGTTCCTGTGTGGTAAACACCTATTATTTGTCTTTCAAGCTCTTCCAGTCTTTCTGGGAACTGTATGTCCACACGCACACCATTTCTTTGAAGTTAATATACCTTATTTGTCCATGAGGTGCCCCAAATGGATCATAGACCTAAACTTAAGAGCTAAAACTGCAAAACTCTTAAAATAAAATGTTGAAGAAAATCTTCATGATATTGGATTTGGCAATAACTTCATCGATATGACACCAAAAAGCACAGGTGACAAAAGAAAAATAGGTAAACTGGACTTAATCCCAATTAAGATCCTTTATGCATCAAAGGATATTATCAAGAAAGAAAAAAAACCCAAAACAAAAAAAAACCCAAAACAAAAAAAAAACCCAAAACAAAAAAAATCCCCAAAAACAAAAACCAAAACCCCCACTGAATGGGAGAAAATATTTTCAAATCAAATGATCAATATCAAGAATATTAAAAAACTACAGTTCAATAATAAAAAAGATAAATAACCAAAAAACTGGCAAAGGACTTGAACAGACATTTCTCCAAAGAAGATATTCAAATGGCCCTTAGGAACATGAAAAGATCCTCAACATCATTAGCCATTCACTGTAAATTCCCTTCAGTCAAAAAATGCTCAAATCAAAACCACAAGATACTACTTACTTCACATCAACTAAGATGGCTATAATTTGTAAAAAATCGAAGATAACAAGTGTTGACACGGATGTAAAGAAATTGGAACCCTCTTGTGCTACTAGTGAGGATATAAAGTCATACAGTAGCTGTGGAAAACAGTTTGGTAGTTTTTCAGAAGATTAAACTTAGAGTTAACCATATGACCCAGCAATTCCACTCTTAGGTATTTATCTACAAAACTGAAAGCAAGGATTGCAGCAGAGCAGGTATTTGTACACCAAAGTTTATAGCAGCATTAGTCACAATAGCCAAAAGACTGGAAACAACACTAATGTCCATCCACAGATGAGTGGACAAAATGTGGTATATATATTATAGGATATTCAGTCTTAAAAAGGATATTCTGATACATGCTACAGAATCGATGAACTCCGAAATTAGCCAGACACTAAAGGACAAATATTGTATGATTCCATTTACGAGGAACCTAGGGTAGGCAAATTCGTAGAGAGGTAAAGTAGAATAGAGGCATCACAGAATACAAGGGGCTCATCCCTTGGGGTGTTCCATTCACAAACCAGACATGGTTGTCTACAGCAGCAATTTTCAACTGGTGTGCCACAAGAATTTTTAAAACATGCTGTTTAGTCAAGGGCACTGATCTCTTTTCCCCTTAGATTGTAAAATAAAAAAAATGACAGCCAACACAACAATAGCTGTCTGGTGTGAATGAATCAAAACTATACCTATTTTTTTGGTCAGATGGGCAAAAACACATTTTTTTTTGGTGTGCTACAGAATTTTAGTAATTAGTTTATGTGTGTCACAAGATGAAAAAGGTTAAAAATCACTGATCTACAGAGGTGGTTGTCTAGGTAGTTTTATTTACTTGCAACAAATTAAAAAGGGGATTCACATACAAAGCTCCATCTCCTGGAAGAGAGGCTTAGCCATCGCTTGTTAACACTATTTGGTTAATTACATGTTGATTTCTTCTTTGCAGTTGGCTACACCTATCCTGTTGGGTTCAGTCCTTGTCATACTTACCCTGTTCACAGCAATATTCTATGCCACACTTCAACATTTAGCAAAAATAGCATTTAGAAAGAACCACCCAGACGTGAGATCCTTGTCCTAACAGAGGTGACTAGGATTAAGAGCTTTATTTAATTTATGTGGTTGTCTTATTTAATAGGCTACCCTTATATTGCCAGCGTTGTATTAAAGACTAATTATGAACTTTTGGAGAGGAAAAAAAGAGAGACATGGGAAGGGAGAGTTTAGGGGATGCTTATCATCTATTGCTTGCAGCTCGGCTTGGCCAGGCTGGTGGTCCCGAGAGCGGGAAATAGGCGCGTCTCTCTGAACTCCTACGGGAGTGAGACCTAGCAGTCCGAGGTTTCCCCAGGGAAGGTGGGGCACTGGGGCCCGGACCTCTTGTAGGGAAGTCAGAGGGGAACACCGGACCTGGTGGGGAGGTGAAGACAGGGACAGCCTTCCCAGCACTGCTAAACCTCTAAGCCGGCTCTGGGCAGGTAGCAGACCGGACCAGTGAGTTGTAGCACCGCAGGCTTCCGGCCCCTGGCCCGGTGGCCTCTCAGCACATTTTAGTCAGAAGGCCGGGAGGCCTGAGCTTCCGGTCGTGTGGCCTGAGCTTCCGGTCGTGTGGCCTGGTTGTGTGTGGCCCATCACAGAGCTGGTCGAGTGGCGTTTTGGGGGGTTCCCGGGGCCGTTGTGTTTATTTTCAGGTGTGTTGCCAGAGGAAGAGCTGGTGGGGCCCGCGCATGTACTGTAGCGTTTAATTTGACAGTGGTGGGAAATGAGTTCCTGTGGCGGAAAAACCGTCCCTCAGCTTCAGTCTGGGCCACACACGGGGCCCAGAAGGTTCTACCCTTGTGGCCATGAGCCTAGAATAGGCTTGCTTGGATGCAGGGTATTCCTTGGGAAATCCACAGGGATATTTTTTTGTCAGTCCCTGATTTGTTTCCAGCTAGAGCGTTCCCACCCCGTGGGTGCCCCGGGGAGGTTGTGGGGACTAGCGGCTCCCACTGTGTGGACCTCTCTCTGCCTGAGACTCAGAGACATGGGCACACGGGGTGAGGGGGGCGGTGCAGGGAGTAATTTGTTCCCATGTTTGTTCTCTTTGTCCAAGTCCCAACCATCAAATGCATTTGTGATGGTTGGTTTTTCCAGTGTATGTTGGTCCTGGCTTCTTCAGTGACTACCGATTTCTGGCAAGTCAGTATTTTATGAGGGTTTTCGTACTCTTGGAGTAAGGAGTGTATTTCTGGGAGTAAAAATTGTAAACGATAGCTAACATATGAACATTTTAAACAGTAAGGATTATAAAATGTAAGAAAGTTCTGAGTTGTCATTAAAATAATTAGATAAGGTGCTAGTCATTTTACCAGACAACAAACTATGTAGGCACAGAAAGTTTCAGTATTTTAAGAGCAATTAGAGCCAAAGCAAATACTTAAACCTAAAATAATTGTTGCAATATCATTTTATATCATGTGCTGAAATGAAAACTTTGTAAAAAAAAAAATAATCCAACATGGAAACTTACTCAAAAAACCTGACTCTAAACCTAAAACTTCAATGAATTCAAAACCTAGCATCTCCTGTAGTCGAAAACGTAGAGAAATGTGCTAAGGTCCTTTCTAGGACCTGTGTTTTCAAAACAATATTTATTTACATAATGGAATTTTCAAATTCATAGTCTTTCAGAATCTTTATGATTTGGCTACATGAATACTGAACTAGAAAAAAATTACATTTTAAAATTGAACCTTAAAGGTTTGAGGGTAAAATTTTAAGTTTCAGAGTTAATAGAAATTATTTTTATTTAAAATTATTTTTATTAACTGGTCATTGCTAATGCATTTATTCCACAGTGAATTCCTATGAACCATTTACTGTGTGACAGGCACTGTCCTGGGTTATTGAAATACATTTGTGAATAAAAAGTCCCTGCTCAATCTAGAGAAAAATAAGCAATAAAACATAGTCTGTATATAACTTACCTGGCTCTCTGTGTGTGTGGGAGGGTCGGTGGTGGTGGAGCAGGGTCACAGGTTATTAAATATTTTACATTTTTTGCTTCAAAATTTTCCTTCCTATTTCCCTCCTCTAAAACCTAGGTGCATCTAATCATCCTAAAAATACAGTAATTTCAGTTATCAATTAGTGCTATGAAGAAAAATGCACACTGTAGGGATGGAGAAATTTAGATCAGGGTGTTTTTTTTTTAAACGGGGGTGCATCATAGCTAAAATAATGCATAGTGTTTCTATTCTAGTTTGTTTCTATTTTACTATTTCTTTTTGTTGGGGACTAAGTGATTAATGCATTGAGAAAAATGAGAGCAATTAAGTTAAACAGGTGGAAGGGGAAAAAACAATAACTAAAACAATGAAAAACCTCTCAACATAAAGTATACAGAAATGTAGTCCTCTTGGTAGCATTTTTTTCAAGGACTGCGTATGGAAACATTCCTCCCTCCTCTACATACTCCCACATGTGTCTCATCCCACACATCACAGAGGATTGAAACTTGGAGGGACATAATCTGATTTGGTAATATGGATTTCTCCACGAGATGGCGCTCATATAGTTTCTGTGATTTTAATTTCTAGCTTAAGGAAAGATTTGCAATGTATTAACTATCACAGAATAAACAGAATTGTGATTTATGTTTTATGATATGTGTATCTGATTCACGTTTTGTTATATAGAATTTTCTTCTATGTTTCAGAATTTAGAAAACATTGTGATGGAGTGTTCATGTGTAGGGGTAAGAGTTACAATGTGAAGGAAGCAATATATGTGTGTAGAAATGTCTCTAATGTCTCCCATCAAATTTGAGGCTTTTTTGTGCCCTACATTTTTATCATATTCCAAGGAGCCAATGCTGAATGTTTTTAGCCTTTAGATAACAACACTGAATGTAAAAATTATCTTTTAAAAAAGGAACATAAACTTTTGTATATGTTATGTAATATGAATGTAAACATACATCTGTATGTTAAACATGTAAATTTTTTTATTTTGGAAAAATTCAAACATACATACATAGGCAGGGCATTATAATGAGCTCCACATACTATTACATAGCTTTATCAATTATCAAATGATTGCAGTATTGTTTTGTCAGTCCCTCTGACTTCTCTGCCTATATTTTGAAGCAAGTAACTGCATATGTAAATAGTATATTGTTAGAGACACATAAATTCACAATAAAATGCACTAAAAATAATGATATGAACAAAGTTTTATAAAAGCCCAAAAGGAGTAATTAATTCTGTCTTGGGTAAGAGGACAAATTCAGAGAAATTGTTGAAAGGTAAATGACACTTCACCTATACAGTGAAGGATGGGTGGAAATTTGCCAGGTGGAGAATGAAAGAAAACACATTCTAAGAATTTGTGCAATATGAAGAGAGGGGTACAAGTGTGAAATCATGAATGAGTGGAGGACAGAGAATAATGTATTTGAATATTGAGGTGCTTTGGAGAAAGTTGGAGAAGATACAGCTGGGAAGGTAGTCTGTGTTTATTCTGGGAAATTTATGATTATCATTTATGTAGAAACATTCTACATTTTTCTGAATATAAACTGCTTTTTCTATTTTTTTTAGATTTATGAAAAAGTCCAGTTTTTAACATGTCAAAATCAAATGACTCCTTGTTTTCTTTGGATAATTTGTTTTTTGAAAAACCAGATGAAGCTGAAAAGTAAGTCTGCCTTAAAGAATGATAACAGAGTATATTGTTTTAGGCATTTTTTTAATTTTTAAGGGGTTTTAATTTTCTTCTGGTAAATATATAAGTTAAAAATAAGGGATAGGCAGAATGATGTTTTAGGTATATGTTTGATAAACATGGAACTCAGGTATAAGGGAGTAGCTAAAGTTTAACATCTTATATGTCATAAGTTAAAAAATAGAGTCTTGCCTATTTGGCTTTTATTTATTTGAATTTCTGTTCAAATTATTTTTGGGTAAGATAAAGACTGGAAGAAATGGTGACACCTTTTAGAAACAGAAAGGTAATAATAAGAATGGAGAATGGGTAGTCTGTTAAATTCTGGCTTTTATGGGTTTTCACATGTATATTCCTCTCAGTTCTAACACTTCTATGTATTTTTTCCTTTTGTATTACCCTTTCAGAATGAAGCATTGAGTAAATTGCAGGCTTCATTTATTCTTTCATTCATTTAAATATTAATTCAGGTATTGATTGAATGCTAAAAGGGATATAAAAAGGTTGAAGGAGACTTTTGCTTTAAAAAACTCCTTAAAATCTACTTGAGGAAATTAAACACAAATATGTAAATTTCATTAATAAATGTGAGCATGTAATTTATCATTTCTGCAGAGGCACTTTTAAGAGTGAAAGAGTTGCATCCAAATGGGACAACAAGAGTTAATCAGGACTGGTCTGAGCAAATTGGAACATATGTTTGCCATTCTAACAATACAAAGTCAAAAAAAAGACTGTAAGGCAAATGATAAGCATATGCATATATGCTTACACACACACACACACACACACACACACATATTCATGTAATGAAATTTCGGATTTGGAAGGAGACTTGGGCCAGAGTGATCAGGTCATACACTGTACTAGTGGTGGGATACTTGAGGAGGCTTTGATAAAAAGAAGAAGGGAGCATTTGAAGGTAGAGTGTAACAGCAAGAGAAAAAGAGTGGAAGATGAATGATTCATAGTATTTTTAGGGGATAGTGTATAGAGAAGTTTCCTGGAATAGAAGATTCATAAAGGCAACAATGAAACAACAGAAGTAGAAATCAAGGAAAAAATACCATTTGATATAGCAAAAAGAAAAATAAAGTACCTAGGAATAAACCTAACCAAGGAGGTAAAAGACCTGTATGCAGAAAACTACACAACACTGAAGAAAGAAATCAAGGAAGACACAAATAAATGGAAACACATACCGTGTTCATGGACCGGAAGAATTAACATCATCAAAATGTCCATACTTCCCAAAGTAATCTACAGATTCAATGCAATACCTATTAAAGTACCAATGGCATATTTCACAGATATAGAACAAACTCTTCAAAAATTTATATGGAACCATAAACGACCCAGAATAGCGGCAGCAATCTTGAGAAAGAAGAGCAAAGCAGGAGGGATCACAATACCTGATATCAAAATGTATTACAAGGCCACTGTAATCAAAACAGCCTGGTACTGGCATAAAAACAGGCATGTCGACCAGTGGAATAGAATAGAGAGCCCAGAAATAAACCCTAGTGTCTATAGTCAATTAATATTCGACAAAGGGGGCAGCAACATAAAATGGAGTAAAAATAGCCTCTTCAACAAGTGGTGTTGGGAGAACTGGACAGCTTCGTGCAAGAAAATGAAACTCGAGCACCAACTTACACCATACACAAAAATAAATTCAAGGTGGATAAAAGACTTAAGCATAAGCCGTAACACCATTAAAGTCCTAGAGGAGAACATAGGCAGGAAAATCTCAGATATTACACGCAGCAACATTTTTACTGATATGTCCCCTAAAGCAAGGGACATAAAGGAAAGAATAAACAAATGGGATCTCATCAAAATAAAAAGCTTCTGCATGGCCAAGGAAAACAGTATTAAAATAAAAAGAGAACCGACTGTGTGGGAAAACATATTTGCCAATGATATCTCAGATAAGGGTTTAATCTCCAAAATATACAAAGAACTTACACGACTCCACTCTAAGAAGACAAGCAACCCAATTAAAAAATGGGCAAAGGACTTGGGCAGACACCTCTCCAAGGAGGACATACAGAGGATCCAGAGACACATGAAAAAATGCTCGATATCGCTAGCTATCAGAGAGATGCAAATTAAAACCACAATGAGATACCACTTGACACCAGTCAGAATGGCCCTCATAAACAAAGCAACAAACAGCAAGTGTTGGAGAGGTTGTGGAGACAAGGGGACACTACTGCACTGCTGGTGGGAGTGCAGACTGGTACAACCACTATGGAAAACAGTATGGGTTTTTCTTAAAAAACTAAAAATGGATATACCTTTTGACCCAGCAATTCCATTGCTAGGACTATATCCTAAGAACCCTGAAACACCAATCCAAAAGAAACTATGCATCCCTATGTTTATAGCAGCACAATTTACAATAGCCAAGTGTTGGAAGCAACCTAGATGCCCATCAGTAAATGAATGGATCAAAAAACTGTGGTACATTTATACAATGGAATTCTATGCAGCAGAAAGAAAGAAGGAGCTCATACCCTATGCAACGGCATGGATGGAACTTGAGAGCATCATGCTAAGCGAAGTAAGCCAGGCAGTGAAAGACAAATACCATATGATCTCACCTTTAACAGGAACCTAATCAACAAAACAAAGAAACAAGCATAATATAACCAAAGACATAGAAATTGGGAACAGGCTGAAAGTCACCAGAGGGGAGAGGGGAGGGAATTTCAGGGGAAAAGGGGAAGGATTTACAGAAACAAGTAAAAAGGACACATGGATAAAAACTATGGGGGGGTGGAAATGGGAGGGAAGGGCTGGGGTGGTGGGTTGGGGTGAGAATAAAAGACAGAAAACTGTACAAGATCAACAATTAAAATAAAAATTAAAAAAAAAAAAAAAAAAAAAAAAAAAAAAAAAAAAAAAAAAAAAAAAAAAAAAAAAAAAGAAGATTCATAAAGGGATAAAAAAGCGGGGGAATATAAGATTAGAAAAGTAAGCTAAGAGGTTAAATGGCAGAATGAGGATCTTGGACATGACTCTCTATGTGTTAAAAGCCATGGAATCGAATCAACAAACATTTATTGTATAACATGCCTGATTATACAAAACACTGTGCTCAGTACTGTCAGTATAAATGGAAATAGAAACAAGACCCTTAGTGAACAAGCAGCATTGTTCCCTCTCAAACCCCTCCCCCACATACAGCACCACAGTGCAGTGATGTGGGTTGCCCTGCCCTAGCGTATACCTAAGGCTCTGCCCCTTACTACATAAGAGGTACACCAAGACAAAAAAAAGGGGCCCAAATGAAAGAACAGATCAAAGCTCCAGAAAAAATACAAATAAGCGACGAAGAGATAACCAACCTATCAGATGCACAGTTCCAAACAGTGGTAATCAGGATGCTCACAGAATTAGTTGAGTACAGTCACAAAAGAGAGGAAAAAGTGAAGGCTATGAAAAGTGAAATAAAGGAAAATGTACAGGAACCAACAGTGATGGGAAGGAAACCAGGACTCAAATCAACAGTTTGGACAAGAAGGAAGAAATAAACATTCAACCAGAACAGAATGAAGAAACAAAAATTTAAAAAAAAAAAAAAATGAGGAGAGGCTTAGGAATTTCCAGGACAACTTTAAATGATCCAATATCTGAATCATAGGCATGCCAGAAGGAGAAGAGGAAGAGCAAGAAATTGAAAACTTATTTGAACAAATAATGAAGGAGAACTCCCCCAATCTGGCAAAGGAAATAGACTTCTAAGAAGTCCAGGAAGCTCAGAGAGTCCCAAAGAAGTTGGACTCAAGGAGGAACACACCAAGCACATCATAATTACATTAGCCAAGATTAATGATAAGGAGAGAATCTTAAAGGCAGCAAGAGAAAAGGAGACAGTTACCTACAAAGGAATTCTCATGAGACTATCAGCTGATTTCTCAAAAGAAACCTTGCAAACAAGATGGGGCTGGAAAAAAGTATTCCAAGTCATGAAAGGCAAGGACCTACATCCAAGATTACCCTCTCCAGCAAAGCTATCATTTAGAATGGAAGGGCAGATAAAGTGCTTCCCAGATAAGGTCAAGTTAAAGGAGTTTATCATCACCAAGCCCTTATTGTATGAAATGTTAAAGGGACTTATCTAAGAAAAAGAAGATAAAAAATGTGAACAGTAAAATGACAACAAACTCACAACTATCAATAACCAAACCTAAAAAAAACAAAAATTAAATAAGCAAACAACTACAACGGGAACAGAATCACAGAAATGAGGATTACATGGAGGATTATCAGTGGGGTAAGGGGGAGGGGAATGGGGAAAAGGTACAGAGAATAAGAAGCATAAATATTAGGTAGAAAATAGACAGGGGGGAGGTTAAGAATAGTATAGGAAATGTAGAAGCCAAAGAACTTATATGTACAACCCATGTACAAGAACTAAGGGAGGGGGAATGTGGATGTGAGGGGGTGTGCAGGGTGGAGGTGAATAAAGTGGGGGAATGGGACCACTGTAATAGCATAATCAATAAAATATATTAAAAAAAAACAAGACCCTTAAGCATTTACAATCTAGGGGAGGTAGCAGATCTATTTATCTGCTTATCTATTATCAGCCATCTTTCTATTAGCACTACAAGGAGGACTGTGATAAATATGATAGGTTTAAATAATAAGGAGAGGGAAGGGAGAAGAAAATCTTAGAGAACTAGGGAGATTTCATGAAGGTAGAATTTGAGCTAGATTTTAAATTAATATATGCTCTAGTGCCTTGGAAAGTGCCTGACACGTAGTTCTCAGTAAATAATTGTTCAATGGATTGAGTGAATAAAACAGTTGAACTTCTATAGGTAGATATGATGGTAGGGTCAGGTACAGGGGCAAGCTGAATAAAGGAAATATTTTTGAACAAAAATGAGGAGGGACAGAATGTATTATCTGTATACACATAGTTCACTTTGGTCTGGATTATAAACTACATGTAAGAGAGTTAAAACTGTAAGGTGGTCTTGGGCTACTTGGAAGTTTGGCATTATTCAGATACTACTGAGGGATTTTGAATGGAATAATATGATGAAAAACAATTCCAAATTAATGTGATAGGAGTGTGTAAATTATATTAGAGAGAGAAAGCCTGGAGGTGGTGAGGCCAGTTGTTACTGTTATCAACCAAATATAAGTTGACTAGAGTCTTGATTACAAGAGTGACAGTAGAAACACAAGAAAATAATGAATTCAAGAAAATTTATAAGGTGCAATAAGACCTGGTAGTATCTGTATATACTGGGTAAAAGATTATGCGATGGTTTGGATTCTGAGTTGCTGGGGAAATGATGGCATCTCTAGAAAATAGGGAAATCATGAGGAAGATAAGACTTTATGGGAAGGCTGAACAGTGGAGCTAGATGTGTGTTTTTTGTATCTTGTTAACATCTTTCTTGGATTTTCTGGAGTAGTTACTGTGCAGAAGAGTTAATATATTAGGCCTACACTGTTATCCTTGAAAAGGCCTGCTTGCCAGACCGGCTTTTGGCCTGAGTCGAAGTTTCCCACCATTGACTGAAAACAGAGTGGCTCACAGTTTATACGATATGGTTTTTTTCTGAACATTTGCTTTGCTTCTGGGAATCTAGAATGTGTCAGAGAGGGAATGCCCAAGTGATTAGTCCCCAGTAAAAATTAGTCTCCTGGACATGAAGACTCTAGTGAACTTCCCTCATTGGTATCATTTCATGTGTACTGTCACAACATGTTTCTGGGGCGAATTAAGCACATCCTGGGTTATCACTGAGAGAGAACCCTAGGAAGCTTGTGCCTGGTTTTCCAAGAACTTCACCCCATAGTCAGGAGTTCTCTGTATCCATGAAACTATGTCTAATTTGTTGGTTTTATTTTGTTCTTCAGATTCCACATATAAATGAAACTGTGGTATTTGTCTTTGTCTGTCTGACTTATTTCACTTAGTATAATACCCTCTAGGTCCATCCATGCTGTAGCAAGAGGTAAGATTTCATTCTTTTTAATAGACAAGTCATATTCCATTGTTTATATGTACCATAACTTTTTTTTATTTACTTGTCTATTGATGGGCACTTCCATATCTTGGCTATTGTAAATGACGCTGCAAGGAACATGGGGGTGCATATGTTTTTAGAATTAGTGTTTTGGGTTTCTTTGGATATATACCCAGAAGTAAAATTACTGAGTCATAAAGGAGTTCCACTTTTAATTTTCTCAGAAAACTCTACACTGTTTTCCACAGTGGCTGTACCAATTTGCATTCCCACCAACAGTGCACTAGGGTTCCCTTTTCTCCATATCCTCGCCAACACTTGTTTGTTGATTTATTGATGACAGCCATTCTGACAAGCATGAGGAGGTATCTTATTTTTGTTTTGATTTGCAGCAAATGCTTTGGCCTTTTGTCAGACAATCAGACAAAGTCAGATAATGTGTTGTAGATTTTTGATTTGGAAAATATAGCCATAGTAGCTATATGTTGGGTGCTATGAGATGCACAGAAGTAGAAGACTAAGTCTCTCACTTTTAAGAGTTTGAAATCCTAAATGAAGAGATAAGAAATAAATCATAAAATTCTTGAGTCTTGGCATAGGAATTATATGTGATGCTTTTCTCAACTTCATTTCCTATCACCTAACACTTATCTTTTTGTTCTAATGAAAGACAAGCCATCTTTGATTGGAAAGAAAACATTAAAGCATTATCTATTAATAGGATAACAGGTGAAAGATAAGGAGGTAGTTAGTTATCAATGACAACTGGATGGCAAAAACCTCATCTATTACTGTAAGTTTACAAAGTGATTGTGAGTTTTCAACTCTTTTCTTGGAGTGTCTGTGGTTTTCAGATGGTTCTGGACCGAGAATATTTGAGTTAGAACATTGATTTGTAATAGTGCTGTAGGAATACTCTAGAAAACTAGTAATGGTGTCATTTACACTGACGATCCATGATTAATCACGAAGTATGTCAAAATTCATTGTCACTTGTTAAGCCATTATTTAGGTAGCATATTTCACATAGTAATGTCATTAATCACATAGTAATGTCACAAGGAAAAAAATCAAGAACACTGCTATATAGGGGTAAATTAAAGTTAACGCAGTGAGTTTATAGGATACTTAAGAGTCTGTGATTGAGTGGTGTTTAATTGGTAAATATAAAGTTCCTGATGTTGTATCTTATTAACATGTATATTCACATTTTTATATTTTATATAGCTATCCAGACAATGGAAAATCATTGGATTGGTTTCCCCCACCTGCTCCATTGGTTTCAGAAATTCCAGATACTCAGACATTAGAAGAAGAAATAGAAAATCATAAACCATTAGGTATATTATCACATGTTTGTTGTGAAGCCAAACCTACGCAATGTAAAAAAATCTAGTAATACATTAAAATGTTAATTTCTTTTATTTTTAATGGGATAAAATGAAAGTTACAGACTTATTCAGAATAGTGCTCACCAACTCTGAAAATCTAGAACATTCTCCTTCTCTCTATATACATATACATACATGCATATTATATACATGTAATATAACATATAACCATTTTATTGTTCTGTGAATTTTGTCTCCTCTTACCATTAAAACTATCACCGCTATTTAGTTTTTGTCTTGCTTTTTACCAAAGGTAGGATTCTCTGGTTTAGGGAACCAGATTTCTGAAATATATTGAGTGAAAAAGACAAGATGCAGATGATCATATGTAGTTTGATACCATCATTTTATAAAGCTAAAAAACAAGCACACTCAAACAGTATATGTGATTTAATGTAATATTGTTGGCAAAATTTGGATTTTTAAATTGGGTGGTGGGTTCATGCATGTACATTTTATTATTGAGCTTCATAATTTATATACTTACAAATACAAATATATATACTCTTTTATGTACCAAATAATATACAGAATTTAATATATATATAATTTTGTTATATGTATATGTGTGTGTGTATGATAAAGCAAATTTAAGCCCTAATAAGCTTCTTCCTCAGCCTCTCAAAGATGCTTATATTAATAAAATCTCTTTAAAGAAACCTTTACAAATTTGTCACCTTCATGAAAGCATTCCTTTATCTTGATTTTAGAGGCAATATCAAAGTTAAAAGTATTATGTATTTTAATACTGAATTATATTCACTGACGTTATATATGACTGGTCACTGTATTTCTGTATATAAATTATTTATATAAATTTAAAAATCTTTATAGTTACTTATGTAATTATATCATTTGTAGTAGATAAAATAAATATTACATGTATGATTATTTCTGTGGGTCAGAAATTAAGCCTATTTTATAATGTAGGTGTTGTATAAATTTCAAATTTAATTTAAATAATTCTTAATTTCTGAGGGCCTTCCAGTTATATAATAAACCATAAAGTGATAGTCACCTATATTTTAAAACCATGTGTGATATTTCAGATTATCTTATTATTGTACTAATACTTTTCTTTTGGCTTTCATAGTTATCTAGTAAACCCTCTTGAAAATTTTTATTAAATTTTTCATCATTGTTTTGAAAATTTGATTCCATGGAGAATAGGTAGTAATTAATATATTCTATTTTTGTAGGTATGGGCAAGAGGCAAAAAATGTTAACGTCAAATTTAAAGATAACTGATGAAAGCACAAATTATATTTCACCAACACAAAAATTCCAATTTGCCTTTCCTTCTAATAATTATGGAGAAGATGGTGTAAATTTTGGAGAGACAGATAAAAATGGCTTATCACATGTTTCTGGCAAGCTGACATATGGTTCTTCTCAGAAATTCAAAAATCACTTTGGCACTGAGATAGCACCCGAGAAAAATATTCCAGATGATATAAGATTAGTTAATTCTGCAGAAGAAAAAGGAGAGAGCGCATCAGCCTTCCGAAAAAGGTAATTAATTAAATGAAATAACATTCAGTGATAAAGTTGAATAGCTATGTGTATGTCCAAAAGTATGAAATATGATAAAACTTGAATAAGAAAAACACCAATAACAAATAGAGTCTATTATATACCAGACATTCCATTAACTTTGGGATTGTAGTCATAGGTTCTTGCCTTAGGAGAGCTTACAATTTAATGGGGGAAGGACTGGTAAATAACTAAAAATAATAGTATGACAATTATTTTTGATGAAAAATATGGTTAGAGCAGAGGTTCTCAAACTTTATGTTGTTACGACCCCTTTACACTTAAAAATTATTAAGCATTTCCAAAGTTTTTGTTTATATGGGCTATTTTTAATATTTAAATATTAATGCTTAACCATGTTAGAAATTAAAGCTAAAAATTTGAAAAATACTTATTTACTAATTCATTTTAAAATAATAAACATACTTGTTAATCTAAACAATGTAGTTTATTAAAAATAATTACTTTCCAAAACAAAAAATAATTTAGTGAGAAGAGTGGTGTTGTTTTATGTTTTTGCAAATGTTTTTAATTTCTAGCTTAATAGAAGATACTTGGATTCTCATATTTGCTTTTGTATTCAATCTGTTGTAATACCACACAACCTGGAGCCTCTGGAAAACTGCATGTTAACTAGTGAGAGAATGGGTGAGAAAAAGGCAAATAATGCCTTCGTAGTATTATGAAAATAATTTTGATCCTATGAACTCCCTGAAATAGACTCTACTATCCTTTGAAAACTGTTGTTTGAGCATATAACATGGGGACCTAATCTGCTTTGGACTGTCAGGGGATGCTTTCCTGAAGAAGTGATATTTAAACTTAACTTTAAGGAGGAATAGAATGAAGATAAATGCAAATACAGGAGAGTGTTCCAGGCAAAAGGAGTAGTGTGTGCAGAAGTCCTAAGGTAATACAGAGCCTGGCCTATTCTTTAAGAATTTCCTTACTTTAAAGTAAGAGAGAAAGCTGAGAGGTTAGATATGGAGGGGTCAAGTCATTCAGAGTATTGTAGGCCAGGGTAAGCATTTTATACTTTTCCTTAATACAGTGTTTCTTAAACTGTGGTCCATGGATCTGCTGCAAAAGAATCACCTGGAGTGCTTATTAAAAATTTGAATTCCTGGGGACTACCTTGGCCTTACTGAATCACAGTCTATATGAAGGGTGGGATGTCACCAAGGCATCTTCATTTTCAACACATTTTCTAGAGGATTGTTATATACTCTAGAGTTTGGGAACTATTGGACAAGGTCTTAGTTTTCAGCAGAGCAGTAAAATTAGATTTTTCTTTTTATTTAAAGTCTATTGTGGCCCCAGTATGATGAATTAGAAGGGAACTAGAATACATTCTGAAGGGCCACTTAGAAGGTTATTTTATTAGTCTAGGTAAGAGAATGGTAGCCTGACCTAGGATTGTGTTAGCAGGAATGAGAGTTCAGAATTATTTAGAAGATAGAATGCCACAGGACTTAAATGATTATTGGACATGAGATCAAACTTCTAGGTTCTGGTTCGAGCCAGAATGATTAAGGATGGTAGGGCCCTTTCATAATATACAAAATTGTGAAGGAAGAACATGTTTTGGGAAAGATGAGCACAGACTTGGACATTTGATCTTAGGTGCTTATAAATTACCCAGATAGACAATTGGATATGTGAATTTATGATTCAGAAGAGATCTAGTTGTTAGTTTTTGTTTTCTCTATGACATAAAAGATGAGATCATCTGTGGAGATTGAGGGGAAAAGTGGAGGTAATGAGCAAGTATGAGAAGAATGAAAAACAATTAGGGAGAATGGGAAAGCAATCTAATTAAAATAATGGTAGGATTGTTGGACACTGTAAAGGGCTCAGTTGAGATCGATGTCTATGAATATTTTGAAACAGCTTTATTAAGATATAATTCACTTATAAAATTTACTCTTTTGAAGTGTACAATTCATGGTTTTTAAAATATTCAGAATTTTACAACCATCACTACTATCTAATTTTAAAACATTGTAATTTCTCCCTGTGAAACTCTATACTCATTAACAGTTACTCTCCATTCCTCTCCTCCCCGCAGCCCTGGCAGTCACTATCTTTCTGTTTCTATTGATATAGCTATTCTAGACATTTCATATAAGTGGAATAATAAAATATCTGACTTTTTGTGTTTGGCTTCATTCACTTGGCATAACATTTTCAAAATTCATCCATGTTTTGTTGTGTATCATTACTTTATTCCTTTTATGGCCAAATAGTATTCCATTGAATGGATATACCACATTTGTTTATCCATCTATCAGCTGATGGACATTTGGGTTGTTACCACTTTTTGGCTACTATGAATAATGTTGCTATGAACATTCATGTACAAGTTTTTGTGTGAATATATGTTTTAATTGTTTTAGGTTTATACTTAGAAGTGGAATTGCTGGGCCATATGGTAACTCTGTATTTATAACCTTTTTTGAGAAACTGCCAAATTGTTTTCCAGAGTATCTGCACTACTTTAAAATTCCATTAGCAATATATGAGGGTTTCAATTCCTCCACATCCTTGCTAGCCTTTGTTATTATCTTTTTTACTATAATGAATGTGAAATGGTATCTTACTGTGGTTTTGATTTGCATTCCCCTAATGACTAATTATGTTGAGCATCTTTGAATGTGATTATTGGCTATTTGTATATGTTCTTTGGAGTGATGTATATTCAAATCTTTTGCCTGTTTTTTAATTGGGTTATTTGTCCTTTCATTATTGTGTTTTAAGAGGTCTTTATATATTCTGGGTAAAATTCCCTTATCAGCTATATGATTTGCAAATATTTTCTAACATTGTGATAGTTGTTTTTCACTTTTTTGATGGTATCCTTAGCAGTACAAAAGTTTTAATTTTGGTGAAGCCCAATTTACCTAAATTTTTTGCTGTTGTTGCTTAGGCTTTTGAAGTTATATCCAAGAATCCATTGCCTAATTCAGGGTTGTGAATGTAGTTACTCCTACATTTTCTTCTAAGAGTTCTATAGTTTTAGCTCTTACATTTAGGTCTCTGATCCATTTTGAGTTAATTTTTTTTGTATATATGGTGCAAGGTAAGAGTCCAACTTAACGCTTTTGCATATAGATATCCAGTTGTTCCAGCATCATTTGTTGAAAAAACTAATTTTTCTCCATTGAATGTAATGGCACCCTCGTTGGCAGTCAGTTGACCATGAATATAAGGTTTTCTGATGCAACCAATTCTCTGATTCTCCAATACTAGTGGGTGACCAATAGTTAAATTTTCACACTAACTCTAGAGTTAGTTAGTGTCAGATCTCACATATTAAGGTTTTAGTCCCACAAGACTGTGCTACTTCATATCCCTGCCACAAATAGGGTGCCAAGTTACTCACAATTCTGCCTTGCAGATTACAAATTTGGGGGTTACCATGACCCCATATTAGTTTCAGTAATTTTCTAAAATGACTCATAGAACTCAGAAGAAACACTTTACTTACTTTTACCAGTTTATTGTAAAGTGTACAATTTAGGAACAAGCAAATGGATGCATACGCAAGGTATGGAGAGGGAGGGTGCACAGAACTTCCTTGCCCTTTCTGAGTGTGTTACACTCTCAGGACCTCGATGTGTTCATCAGTCCAGAAACTCTCAGGAACCCCTATTATTTATGGGTTTTTCATTCATGGAGGTTTCGTTACATAGGTATGATTGATTAAATTATTGGCCACTGGTGATTGAATTCCAGCCTCTCCAACTTCTTAGATGTCAGTGGTGGGGCTGAAAGTCTCAAACCTGTAATCAAGGTTTTGTCTTTGTGGCATCAGCCCCCATCCTGAAACTATCTAAGGACCCTACAAGAGTAACTTCATTAGCATAAACTCAGGTATGATTGAAAAGGGCTTGTTATGAATAATAAAAGATGCTTCTGTCACTCCTATCACACAGGAAATTCCAAAGGTTTTAGGAACTCTGTGCCAGGAACTAGAAACAAAGACCAAATTTATATTCTTTATTATACTACATAAAGGCTTATTTCTGGACTCTCAATTTCAATGTCCTTATGCCTGGCATAGGTTATATCCCACACTTTCGTATCCCACATGTCTTGATTGCTGTAGCTTTGTAGTAAGGTTTCAAATTGGGAAGTGTGAGTCCTCCATCCAGCTTTGTTCCTTTATTCAAGATTGTTTTGGGGTGGTCTAGGTTCTTTGCATTTTCATATGAATTTTAGGATAAGTGGGTCAATTTCTGCAAAGAAGCTAGCTGGGATTTTTATAGATACTGTGTTGAATCTGAAGATCAACTTAAGGAGTATTACTATCTTAATAACAGTAAGTTTTCCAATCTGTGAATATGGGATATCTTTCCATTTATTTGTTTCCTTTATTTTTTTCAATGATGTTTTATGGTTTTAAGTGGACTGCTCTTATACATATTATGTTACATTTATTCCTAAGTATTTTATTTTTTGATGCTTTTATAAATGGGATTTAAAAAATTATTTTTCAGATTGACCATTGCAAGTATATAGAAATAGAACTGATTTTATATATTGATCTGGTATCTGCAATTTTGCTGATGACTCTGCATTTTAATATTATTCATCTATCTAATAGTTGTACTTTTCCTACTCGTGTTTCCACTGCTTGGTTGAACTTTTTTTTTTAAAAAGGTAGATTCATCTAGAATTGAGGTTTTGCAAGATAAGAATGATAAAAAGGATGAAGGGAAGCAGAGCTGAGAATATTATTTGAGAGTGGTTGAAAAGATAGGCTATGAATTCTAAGTTCATTAAAGGTGGATGAGAAAAAGAAGGGTAAGGTGTTTTTGGAGAAAATAAAGAGGTTAATTACAGTAAGTTTTTCTTTAACTTCATTGGTTCCTTGAACAAACAAGTTAAAAGGATAGGAGATTATAGTCAGAAAATGATGTATCAAAATGATTGATTGGGCAGGAGGAGCAATTCTGGATAATGACAGTGTCTAAGGCAGGAGTGTCAAATTCATTTCCACTGGGGGCCACATCAGCCTCACAGTTGCCTTCAAAGGGCCGAGTGTAATTTTAGGACTGTATAAATGTAATTACTCCTTAACAGTTAAGTGAGAGTTTGGTACTGCCTCTGGGTAGAAACAAGATGCGAGGCTGGACAAAACAAGGTGGAGGGCCGGATTTGGCCTGAGGGCCTTGTGTTAGCCACCTGTGGTCTAAGGTGAGAGTAGGTGACTCAGATTGTGGGAGGGAGAAAGCCACTGGAGATGAATGCCTGAGAAACTGGTAGGGTAGAATTTTGAATGGGTCATCTGTATGAATGTTGAAGTGACTCAGATGATGGCAGAATTTGGAATTGAGAGGAAAAGATTCTAAAGTGACCAGAGGTTGATATATGGTATGTGCCATGTGTAGGGTTACAAGGTGGTGTAGCTAGACAGGACAGATAACTTTTGTGAAAGAATGAAAAAATAATGATGTACATTTGGCGAAAAGAAGAAGACACAGATCTACCCCCAAGCACAGTGGATGTAGAAAAATTAGTAGTTTCCACTTGAGTTTTTTAAGGAATAAGAGTTTTGCATGGCAAAGCAATATTTTTATTACAACCAGGGATTAATATAACAATGAATGAAGAAGTCAAGGACATAGGGGATGTCAAGGACAAGGACATGTGGAGTGGAAATTCCAAAGGAAGAATATGAGGTTCAGAGAATTTGGGTAACTAGCATGTGGATAAAATTTTTGTAGTTTGGAAAACCTATCTCAGACTCTAAAGTCACACATCTAGAAAGTGGAGGAGCTGTTGGTTTATACTCAGGTTTGTCTGATTCCAAAGTCTATGCTTTTAACTTATATTACAACATATGGTGAGGAGTCATCCTATGGCATAAGTGTTCTCCTTTCCCTTGATACCATTTCATGATGGCATTATACTATTAATATATTATCTAAGACTAACCCTCTGTTTTTGAATTTTATATCTTCAAAGATAGAACTGCTGGCATTGGAGGGTGCAATCATACAGTTTGTTCTAAAATACTTTTATTTCTTTCTGGTTTTTCAAAAGACTAGTTCTTATGTGAAACATGTTATTAAGATTTATAGTAAATCACCTCCACTCCCAGCTCCTATTCCTCCCTTTCTTCTTAAGGTCTCAGCCCCAGAATCTTCACACAATTGCTGTCCCAAACAAGACTCAAAGTGGACACTGTTGGCTCTGACCAATGTGGCTCCATTGATTGGGCATTGTCCCGAAAAGCAAAAGGTCAGCCCATTTTGATTCTCAGTCAGGGCGCATGCCTCCAGTCAGGGAATGTGTGAGAGGCAACTGATGGATGGTTCTGTCTCATATTGATGTTTCCCTCCCTCTTTTTCTCCCTCCCTTCCCCTCTCTCTATAAATAAATAAATAAATAAATAAATAAATAAATAAATAAATATTTTTTAAAAAGTTAGCATGGTTTTAAGAAACTGTGAGCAACACTGTAACATTGTATTTACATTATGACCCAGAATCACCACTATCTAGGGATTTATTCTAAAAAAGATTTATGGATGCAGATGTTCCCTTCAGCACAACAATGGGAATGAAAAATAGAAAATTGTCCGTGTTCCACAACAGGGATTCTTCAAAAATTCTGATGTGCATCCATAGAAAAATGGGAAGAAAGAAGAGGATTGAGTAGCAGTGTTCACCCCTGGGGAAATCGGGTTCCAGATTCCTCCTTGCCAACATCCACACGTGCACATACATACACATATGTGCACACGGGTACCTACACAAGCTCAAACACATGTATGTGCACACATTTCAACATACACATGTGCACAGGAACACAAGTATACACATGTACACAGAGAGAGATGACTAGAAAAGTGAACACCACCTGGTAGGGCACTCCTGAATGGAAGGACTTTGTTGTTTATTTAATTCTTAATTTTTTAAGAATTCACTATTCTACCCTAATCAATCATTATCTCCTTGTAATAGATACCTGTAAAGATAAAAACTAAATAAAATGCTGTTTAAAAGATTAATGAAAATTAATTTAGAAACTATTCTATATTTTTATAGTACTTGCATGGGTGTCATTCCTTATGGCAAAGATCCCCAACCTTCCTCCTCCCGTCTGCGGACACTTCACATTACCACCTGAGCTCTGCCTCCTCCCTCCCTACCCCCACCCCCATGTCCATGGGAAAATTGTCTTCCATGAAACCAGCGCCTGGTGCCAAAAAGGTTGGGGACCATTGCAATTCTGTAAGACTGATACCTGCAGTCATTCCTATTATGAGATGTGAGTGCTGTGTCAGGAACCGTAATGGTCATTTCATCCTTTAGGACTGTAGTGAGCAAATTGTCTTTAGATCAGTTTAATGTGATAAATTGTAATTATAAAGATAGCTTTCCTGTACTTTCCAGAACTTTGTAAAGAAGTATTTCTTACACTAAAGTGATTACTGAATAGTTTTTGGTAAGTGAGTGCTGGTTACTGACAGGATGTCTCAGTATCTGTCCACATGGGCCTCTCTATGGGATTGCTTGACTGTTCTCATGATATACCAGTGGCTGGCTCCTCTCAGAGTGAGTGATACAAGAGATCTTGTGGAAGAGACAATGTCTTTTATGACCTAGCCTTGGTAATCACGCACTTGTACTTCCACAGTACGCTACTAATCACATAGGCTAGGACTGATTTGAGACTAAAGGAAGGTGTGAATACCAGGAGACAAGGATCATGGGGGCTATCTCAGAGGCTGACTACCACAGATGGATTTATCTGAGTTTTAGGAAAGTGAAAAGATGTAACTCAGTGGTAAATTTAACAAGTCCTATCTTAGGAGAATGATTCGTTTTTGTGTTTGAATAAACCATAATCTACAGGTATTTTTAAAGGGAGCAATTTTATGCTAGTTTTTCATATGCAAACATGTTTTTTCCTTTTTCCTTTTGCAGATTATTTAAAATATCTGACAGTATGCACAGGAGTGCTTATTCTAATGACATTGCAAACTTGGATTCTCATGTTGGCTCAGGGGAAATGGTCCAAACTGAAATGAACAAAGGGAAATCATGGAAATGTAGCAATAGTAAGCAGAAACCTCAATATTCAGATAGTAACATGTTTACAGCAAGTAATGCTTTTCCTGCTTCTGAAATCAGAGAAGGTGTATTCAAAGTACCATCTTTTTCAGTTTCGACCCAGCCTCATGAAGTTCAAGGTAATTCTTTGCTTTTTTCCTTGGTTTATAAAAGTGTATAAAAGTATCTAGTCTGCCCTGGCTGGTGTAGCTCTGTGGATTGAGCATGGGCCTGTGAAGCAATGGGTCACTGGTTTGATTCCCAGTCAGGGCACATGCCTGGGTTGCAGGCCGGGTCCCCAGTGGGGGACACATGAGAGGCAACCACACATTGATGTTTCTCTCCCTCTCTTTCTCCCCTTCCCCTCTCTCTAAAAATAAATAAATAAAATCTTAAAAAAAAAAGTATCTAGTCTGTGTTTCTCAGCATAGGGAATAATAAAAAAATATAGTAAACTTGAATAGGTTATTTATGTGCAATTTCTGCATTTCCTAATTATATTGCATTATACCTCAAACTGTGATATAAATTTTTAACTGTGCTGTCAACAAAAAGTTATGCAAACTTACTAAAACAGTTTTTATGGAAAAGTTTTAAAATACCATATAAGTATGTAGGCTTTTTTTTTTTTTTAGGAGTAACAGAAAATGATTTGAAGGCTATCACAGAAATTCGTATCCTTCAAATTAAATTATTTTACTACAGTAGCGTTTATTTGAAATTGTAATTATTAAATACTTTGTTTCATTGTCTGTTTATGTTGGTGAACAAGAAAAAGAGGGAAAAGTGAATATTTGGGGTCATGTAAGAGACTCAGTGTGTGTGATAGTGCTACTCAAAGAGTAGTCTGCAGTCTGGTGCCAGTTTATAAACTGTTTCTTTGCAGTCTGTGACAAGATAAGTACAGAAATGAGTTTATATTACTGGCTGGTCTCTGAGCATATTTACTTTTAAGTTGGTACAATTTCTTATACTTTGGGAAGAAAAACATATTGGGATAAACATAGGGAAGGGAAATGAATGAGAATGAGGCATACTGTGGATTTGGGGCATTTTTACAAATCTGGTATTTTTGCAAACCAAATTTGCGGTTTACACCTATAATCTAATTTACATATTTTGAGTACATATGTGTGTTCTGGAGGTAACATCCTCTTAGCTTCTTTGATACCCTGTGTTATGTCTATAACAGTGTACTTACTCTATTTTGTTAGATTTCATTAGTTGTCTTATAACTATTTCCCTATGACCTATGGATTCCATGAAGGCAAGGACCATGCCTTATTTATCTTCATATCTCAAAATACACTGAAAACCAGATTAAGTAACAAAAGTGTTTTTGGAAAAGTGTATCCATGAGCAAGGGTGAGAGTAAAGTATGGAATATATTTGGAAACAACAAGCATTCCAGTTTGGTTGAAATGAAAGTTATGATTAAATGGGTAGTAGGAAATAATGTTGGATAGGTGTCTTAGGATCAGATCATTTAACACCACAAATATCACGGTCAAGAGGTTTTGTGTTTAGTTTTAATAAATTCATTAAGCAGTGAGGAGAAACCATACATAGAGTTTTTGAGCAGGTCAACTTATATCATCAAAATTGTGCTTTAGAATGATAGAATTAATGACTCAAAAGCTAGGGAATGCCACTTAGAACTGACAAAAAGTTATGATCTAGTTGGCAAAACAAAGTGAATTCCAGATATTGGGCAGTTGAGCTAGAAAAATCTAGGGGAAAGTGATTCCAATCCAGGCTACTCTGCAGACTGAGATAATTCTGAATTTTGGTTAGAAAATACTTGCCTGATGTCTTGTGAAGAGTTGTGTCCAATGCAGATAACTGAATTGCATTAGAATGGGGGAAGGGGACAATAAAAGGGTTATATATGACAAGGTAATAACTTCTGACATAGCTATCCTTTAGTGCTGCTGTGGTCTCAATCCTGCTGCACTTCGCCTTCTCTGTGGTGATCAAAGTACGGTGGGAACAGAGGAAATGTAAACACTTAAAATTAACTTCATTATCTGCATGATGGGAAATTCTTCTTATCCCTTACTGGAACTTGCCATACTGTGACAGTAACTTTTGAAGAGTTTTAAAGATCTTTGTTCTGTATTAGCACAGCTGAAGTGATTCTATTGTTTAGATATCTTTATGGATTAAGACTATTTTCTACTTTTGTGTCCTTGGTGTTGTTCAAAAAGTTCATTTGCTGTCAAACTCGCAGAACTGCTACCCTTCATATTTTCCAAGTGTAAATTAAATTAAATTAAATTTTCCAAGTTTAAATAAAAATGGAAGGCTGAATGCTATTGATGATAATTTGAGAGTTTGGGGATATAACTTATTTTCTGCTTCTTTTCTAATATTTTACTATATTTGAATCCTTGGGACAATAGAAGTTTAGTCAGCTTGATGCTGCCACAGTAATCTTGTCATTTTCAGTTCTGAAGACATCTGCCCACCTGTAATAACATATAATTACAGTGGCACTGCTGAGAGTTCGCTGAACGAAAGGAAAAATTGATATCAAGTGTTGATGGTGATGATAAATGATGTTAGTAGCAGAGTTTTCTCATGAGTAAAAAATTGATTCTGTATCTACTCTGAATTAGAGATTCATTTTTGTGAGTGTAAACTGATGGGGAACTACCTAATGAGAGAAAAACCAGCATGATGGCCCACATGTGGGCTTGTTACAAATAAATATTTTATAGGAAGAGGCATATTTTGGAGGAAAAATGAGATTCCTTTGAAAGCTGATGGATTGACACACTGAAAATTACATTTTGTTTTGGCACAAATATTCTGACATTCTGCAGAACTGAAAGTAAAATGAAAATTTGTAAATTGTTTGACTTAATAAATGCAAACATATTAATTGGGCGCTTACTGTGTGCCAGGCACTGTTCAGGTATTTTGGATATGTCAGTTAAGAAAACAGACAGTGAATCGTTGTCTTTGAGGAGTTAACATTCTTGGGAGACAGGGTAACAATTGCAAGTCTATAAATAAATCATATGGTACTTTAGAAGATAATGAGTAATAGGGAGAAAGAAAAAAGTGGAGCAGAGTAAAGATGATTAACATGGGAATGCTGGGATCAGGGACTTAGGATAAGAATTGTATAATTAGTGTAGCTCTTTTTGAGAAGGTGAGATGTAAGTAAGCAATTGAAGGAAGTGAAAGACCCAAGGAAATATGAAGGGAAGAACAGTTTGAACAACAATCTGGCTGATGTTCTTGAGGAATAGAAAAGAATTCCATATAGGCAGAGGAGATGGGTCAGTCAGGAGTAGTAGGACAGGAGGTCGGAAACACAAAGGTGAAGGTGAAGGTGAGCAGGCAAGATCATGTAGGGCCTTGTAGCTATATATTTTGAGAGAAATGGGGGATTTGATCAGAGAAGTATGTTCTCATTTAACTTTTAACAGGAACATTTATCACAATCCAGCAATTTTTGTATGTCTTCACAAAAATGTAATTGCTTAAATAAGTGTAGTATTTGTATTCTGATTAGCAGCTAGAACCTCAGGCAGCAGCTGAAAAAGTATGCAGTTATATTCCTTCCAAGGGAGAAACTAGAGATGGGCTGTCCCCTCTGTGCTGGGCCTGGATGTGTACCTGTGGGGGGGTGGGGAGGGATGTGTTCCTGTGCCCATGTGAAAACTCATCTTTGCTGTAGTCCTGTGGAACTCATGAATGCAAACCCTGTGGCTTACAGAGCTGGGTGTTTTGGGGGCCTTATCCTTCAGGTGGGAAGCCTTAAAAGTTTGGTTACTACATGTGTAGTTTAAACCCTTTGCTCTTCAGGAAAAAGGTGGGAGTTGGGGGTTCCTTCCCAATTGTATGGTGGTATGCTAGGGGTGGAATTTATGGTGAGAGTTATCCTAGCCTTTCCTACCTATTTCAATGTCATTTTCTCATTCCTCCATTGTATAGGAGTCACTCAACTAGAAGTTTCAGGATTTCTCTCAAAGGGAGTTGTTCTGTGTGTAGGTGTAATCATACTTATTGTTTGTAGGTGTGTATTTGGTGGATCCATGAGAGGAGGGAAATTCAGGAGGCATCCTATGTTGCCATCTTAGTCTTTTCCTCTATCTGTTAATTCCTTTCTTATGATATCAAAATAGCAAGTATTAAAGCTTCATCATTAACTCTTGGCAGTCAATTTTAATTTAATTTAATTTTAAAATTAAAAGTAACCAATTTTTAAAATTCCAAAATATTTGGCTCCTTAATGTTACACTAAGCGGCAAAATTTAGAGGTATTTTCAAAGAATTCCCATATTTCAACTATATACAGTCCAAAGCCTTTGATGATGTAAGTATTTTATTATGATTATTTAATTTTCTGCTTTTTCTTACTAGATTGTTTGCTCTCGAAGGGCAGGGACTAGATCATATTCACTTTATGTCCCCAGTGCCACACTCAGTGGCTGGTACATTATAGCAGCTCAAAAAAATGTTCCATGTGATTTTCATAGGTGGGTTGGTTTGTATTTATTAGACTTATAAAAATGTCTCTGGAAGCTACAGAAGTGATTTTCTTCTAGGTCTAGCATATTTACTTTGACAAAACAAGATAGTAAATTTTAATCGTGTTACTTTTTTAAGGTGGTGGATGTAGAGCAAAGTCATAATTTTGATTAGAGATAAAAATGTTTAAGCTGTTTATTATTCTATAGAGTCTTTATAAGGCATATTTTGTAACAAATTAAGAATGTGAATAAAAAATTCTATATATTACATGATTTATTAAATTTTATATTTTAGCTTCTTTACACAGATAGGAATTTTGTGATTTGTGCTCCAACTGGTTCTGGGAAAACTGTAGTGTTTGAACTTGCTATAACAAGATTGTTAATGGAAGTACCATTACCATGGTCAAATATTAAAATTGTTTACAGTAAGTATTTATATATTTTAAGAGTAATAATTGTAATAATGAAAAACCATTGAGGCTAAAGTAAGAAATAAATTCAACTCATCAGACTTATTACTTGCTTTTCTATACTTTTTTCATAAAGACAGTCCACATTTGGTCTTACCTGTTACATTAAATTCAAAACACATTTGCTCAGTTATAAATACAAAGTAATATTTGAATTGAGAATTTGGCCCTAACAGGCCTATTTTTAAAAGGACAGGCAAGATGAACAAATAAAATCAAACATTTTATAATTCTAGAAATTCCCACAGGAACCCTTCTTTCTTAGGTATATATATATTTTTAATTTTTCATCAAAGTAATTTATGCACATCGTTAAAAAATCAATGGTCACAAAAGGGATTATAATGAAAAGCAGTCTCTTGTTCTACTTCTCTTCACCCTTAGTTACAATTAGCTGAGCAATCACTTCTTTTTCTATTTTTAGTTCTGTTTGGTGATTACCTTTATAACTCTGAAAAATATGCTTCTATTGTTAATTTTTAATTTATAAATATTAGGCAATACATAGATAGGTATTTTTATCTTAACTTTATTAACCAGTGTTTTTATGAAAATAATTTTAAAATTTCACTGGCATTCAAAATAAATATCTTATATTGTTATAGTGGCACCAATAAAAGCCCTGTGTAGTCAGCGTTTTGATGACTGGAAAGAAAAATTTGGACCAGTAGGATTGAAGTGTAAAGAACTCACTGGAGATACACTAATGGATGACCTATTTGAGATTCAGCATGCCCATATTATTATGACAACTCCAGTAGGTATCATTTATACTTTATTATTTTCATGGTTTATTAGAAAATAGCTATTTCTCTTCACCAAGAAAAAAGGTTAAAAGAAAATGCAAAGTAGAAAAATATATTTGCAATGTAATAAAATAAACAAAAGGTAAGTATTCAGAATATATAAGGAATACTTACAAATTAATAAGAAAAAGACAAATCACCAAATAGGAAAAATAGACAAAAGACATGAATAGGCAATTTGTTATTGTAGATAATTTGTAATCATACTTATTCCTTGTATTCTTCCACCCAAGTATTATGTGTTGCAGAGGAAGGATCTTGATAGAGCTTAAAAGAGGTAATAAGACTATAATTTTGAACATTTTTGGTTAAATTTAAAAATAAATGGAAATTCAATTTTTTAAACACTTGAAAGGCTGTTAAAACCTATACAAATTTTTAAAATCTTTTTCACAGTACTTTTGAGATGTTAACTTAAATATAGCCCATCATTTGTAACACATAAGGTTAAAAATTTTATTGATATCCTAATAATATTTATTACAATCTCTTATGTTAAACCAATTGTACTTTTTTCCCTAGGAGAAATGGGATAGCATGACTAGGAAATGGAGAGACAACTCTTTGGTCCAACTGGTTCGACTGTTTCTCATTGATGAGGTAGTGAACACATTATTCACTTTCAGAAATAAACATAAAAAGATGGGTCGAATGTATAGAAAGAAGAGCAAGAAATTTCAACTAAACTATATGTTTGTTTTATCCCTTCAATTGGAAAATGCTTATTTTTCTAAGGATGAGCATTAATGTTCTTGCAAATTTTAATTGATTAGATAGATTTATTTATTTTAAAAATTGATTAGATAGATTTATTTACTTATTTTAAAAATTTATAAATAAATAAAATATTTTTAAAAAGATTTTATTTATTTATTTTTAGAGAGAGGGAAAAGGAGGGAGAAAGAGAGGCAGAGAAACATGAATGTACGGTTGCCTCTCGCATGCCCCCTACTGGGGACCTGGCCCACAATCCAGGCATGTGTCCTGACTGGGAGTCAAATGGGACCCTTTGGTTCCCAGGCCAGTGCTCAATCTGCTGAGCCACACCAGGGAGGGCAGATTTTTTTATTTTTATAGGTAATGATTTTTTTCTTGATTTCTTTCTTAGGTACATGTTGTAAAAGATGAAAATCGTGGACCAACTCTTGAAGTTGTAGTTAGCAGAATGAAAACTGTGCAATCTTTATCTCATACTTTAGAAAATACCAGTTCTATTATTCCAATGAGATTTGTAGCTGTGTCTGCAACAATTCCAAATGCTGAAGATGTAAGTTGAAATTTTAGACTGAAATTTTTTATCACTAGTGGAATATTTAGTAATTTTAGTCTTAGAGAAAACTGAAGGTTTTTGTTGTTGTTATTGTTAGTCTCCTAACCAATTTAATAGAAAGTATGTTGTAGAAAGTAATGTTTAGATTTCATAGGGAAGGCAGTATTAAGGCTATAAAATTTGAGTGATTATTTCTAATAAAACATTTTTTGGTGCAAGCCTGTTGTTTAATAGTATCTAAAAGTCTTAGTTTCATATACCTTGTAATAACATGACTGTTAATATGTTATGGTAATTGAAACCAGATGACTCTAGTTGTATAGCAGAGTATGGTGGAGAGTAAAAATAATTGTTTAGTTCATTACCACCTACCTTCCCCAATTCTGTGTGCCTAGTATTGTGGTAAACACTAACGATAGATGCAAAAGTAAAAAACATATAGACCCTGTCCTTGAGGATAATCTTATGATTAATGGAGTACATGGACATGAAAATAAATAATTACATGCAGTTTTAAACTTTCTGTAATGTATATATGTCCTAAATTGTTCTTCATTTTTTTTTACTTGAAAAATGTTACAACTCCTCTCTGCTTTCTCACTATTTACTTCTCAGCCTACTATAATGTGACTTTTTCTTCCTGCTACTGCTTAGGAATTGTTTTCACAAATAGCTGCTATATTGTCTAATCCAATGGAAAACTTGGCTATTATCTTTAATTTGACACAATTAGTCATTTTTGTTTTTAAAAATGACAACTTTTGTTTATACTCAAGACTAATAGAGAACATTTTAAAGTATATATAAACAATAAAAACCCAAGTTCTCTTTCTCAGTTTTTCCCTAAATTAAGGTCTTTATCATTGGCCTGCTACCACCACTCTTAAATTATAAATTCTTGTGTGATCTCATCCCTAACCATGATAGCATTAAAAATGTTTCAATAATTTTTCCTGTGCAACTAGAAACTCACTAATCCACCTTCCAGTCAAAGCGATGGTCAGGTTCATAGAAGGGCATGAAGCCTGATTACTAAGCAGATTATGTGAAGATAAGGATTGCTCATCGCACAGTTCCAACTAGTGACTCTAGCACTGAGTCTAACATGTGCTTTTGGCACTGCCATCTCTCAAGTATTTATTTGCTTTTCATTTAAAACTTGTCAACCCTTACCAATCTAAGCCATCCTTTACTTTGCTACTCTTCAGCCAGCATTTAAGACAACACAGTAGTGTCAGCCATATCTAGACATAATTCTGAAAAAGCAAAGAAGTTACAGTGATAGTGAGAAATTCAATTTCTCTGCCAAAATCAATTTAATTTTGCTTTGGCATCTTAATAAGGAAAAGGAAACGAAATAAAAATAATTAATTGGAAGTTTACCATGGTAAAAAGTGTATATAATCTTGAAATACTGCTGTTGGTAATGCAATACTTAACAATATATCAATAGAATAGCGTCAATGAACTACCATGTAATATTGCAAAAGACTATGATTAAATATTTTATAGTTCTACTTTAATGTAGTCTGTAATCGGGTTATTTTATTTTTAATAGAACTTTATTAGAAAAAAGCTCAATATATACATTTCTATTATTTAAAGATTGCAGAATGGCTTTCAAATGGTGAAAGACCTGCTGTATGTCTGAAAATGGATGAGAGACATAGACCAGTGAAACTTCGGAAAGTGGTCCTTGGATTTCCCTGCTGTAGTAACCAGACTGAATTTAAGTTTGATTTAGCCCTCAACTACAAAATTGCCAATGTTATACAAACGTACTCTGATCAGAAACCCACACTTGTGGTATGAATTTTGGTTGCTTATTTTTTAGTGTAATGCCCAGCTTTTAATATGGATTTTTAATACAAAACTTATTCATTCATTTTTAGTTTTGTGCAACAAGGAAAGGTGTGCAACAGGCTGCTTCTGTTCTTGTGAAAAATGCTAAATTTATTATGACTGTGGAACAGAAACAGAGGTATATTTTTTCATTTTTTTCTTGGAGGTAGAAAGACTTTTAGGGGTCATCTAGATGAGATGAGAAAACTGGGATAATTTTATAACCTTTTCAAGTTTCTTGACCCTCTACCTCAGTCTCCTCATCTGTAAAATAAGCATAATAGTAATTTGGAGGATTGAGTGAGATAATAAATCTTAGGGCAGCTATGATCCTGTCTTTTTTATTTCATAGCTAGATTTATTGACAGGGTATTCATATTGTTGTTTTCATCTTTTTTTATCCACATTCAATCCAGCATCTGTTGTAATCCTTCACCAAAGGGGATCTTGCTAATTCATCTCTCAGGAGCCTCTAACACATTTGACCACTCCCACTTTATTTAAAAACTCTGGACTCTGTGCTTCCATGCTGTTTATCTACCCACTTTCTTCCTACTTTGCTGGTGGCTGATTCTTAGTCCCCCTTTCACCTCTTCTACCCAACTCTCAACATTTTAACTTTTTAAAATGTTAACATTCTAGCCCTGACCAATGTGGTTCAGTTGGGTGTCGTCCCACAAAGTGAAAGGCCATTGGTTCAATTCCCTGTCAGGGCACATGCCTTGGTTGTAGGTCCTCGGTTGGGGTGCTTATGAGAGGCAACTGATCAATGTTTCTCTCCCCCTCTTTCTTTCACCCTTCTCCTCTCTCTAAAAAATAAATAAAAGCATTAAAAATAAATAAAAATAATATAATTTAAAAAATGTTAACATTCTAGGAATTCTATCCAACGTTTATTCTTTCTGATTCCACACAACTAGGTATTTATATATATCACATGGGTTCAGAGTATATATGTACACACATTTATGTATGTCTGTGAATTCCTAAATTTTTAGCTCTAACCCAGACCTCCATTCTGAGCTTCATGTCTACAGTTTACCTGCCTAACTGACATCTCCAATTATATGTCTGTAGGCATCTCACACTCATGATGTCCAAAACAGAACCTTGGTTCTTTCTCCGAAATCAGCTTTTCCTCCAGTGTTCCCCATCTTAATTACCCATCATCTACCTAGTTATTTACAGCAGAAATCTATCATCAACTTCTCCTTCACTTTCCTTCCCGTAGGCAATTACTAAGTCCTATTTATTCTTACTTCTAAATATATCTCAATTATTTTGTCTCTATTAGCACCTGCCACCTTTCTAGTTCAAGTCACTATTAATCTCTTGCCTTTTATCTGTTGGCCACACACACACACTCTTTCTACTTTAGTCTGTTATCTACATAGCAGAGTGATTGTTTAAAATTAGAAATCTAAGTATGTCAGTGTCCTGCTTAAAACCCTTTAATAGTTTCTTACTGTCTTTAGGATAAAATCCTAAATCCTTAGTATGGCCTGCATTACCCTGTGTAATGTGGTATCTGGCTAATTCTCCAGACTCCTCATGACTGTGCTCCCCCTTTACTCACTATACTCAAGCCATATTGGACTCTCTGTTCTATAAATGCACCAAACTGAAAGCCCTACAGGGCTTTCCTACATTGTTTTCTTTGCCCAGAATGTTTTTTTGTTGTTGTTGTTTGTTTTTTACCTCTTACTCATCCTTAAGATTTTACCTTTAATGTCAGTTTCTCGGGAAGTGTTCAATGATCTTTAGTTTCCCTTTATTTACTTTTTATAGATACTTGTACTTTTTATTTCAAAGCACTTGCTATAATTGTTTAATTGTTATTTTAATATCTGTTCTATTTGTTGGATTATAAACTTATTGAGGAAAGGAGGACTTATGATCATCTCATTTATAGCTCATTCTTAGTAGTTCTCAGAGTGCCAGCAAATGGTTACTACATAATTAATATTAGCATATTGTTATAATTAATGACAACTCTTGAGACTCAATAAACATATTTAGTTATAGACCTCAGACTAAAATTGGATTGGATGATTAAATGTATACATGAGCGAATATTGATTTCCTAACTAATTTTGTACAGGGGGGGATGTGCTTTCCTGCATTTTGGACCAGTCTATCCTGTGGCCTCCACCTCTAGTCACTTTGTCAACCAAAGATGTGTATTAAGCCTAGAAGACATCTCTCTAGTTTTCTGACATTCTTTGTCTTTCTGTTCATTAAAAAGATGGTTCTCTGGCCATCTTGTCTAATACAGAATTATCTGTATAGCCATTTATTCATACTCTATATACAGTTTTCATAATTTTACTTCCATGTGAAGGATTTAATTTAATCCCCTTAGTTACTGCCACATGAAAAAAATCTTTTGGGTTTGAAGCATGTAGAGTAGTGCCTTATTACAAATATCAGTAAAGCATGATTAATCATAAGATACAGTAAAGAACCAGAGAGAGTGAGAGAAACCAACAAATTGCTCACAGCTAAAAAGTAGATGGCATATGAGAGGCAATCAGAGAGGGAAAAAGTGAAATTAGTGCTACCTGCATAATAATACCATAGATTTCTTTCTATCCACCTCTTTGTTTTACACTCCAAAGAATATTTATCAAATACCACAGCCAATCTTTATTAGGAACAATAAACAGTTGAAAAAAAATCTCATTTATATGTTTGCTTTTGCTTCATTCCCTGAGAAAAGCCTAAGTGAAATGGAATGGAATGTTGAGTTGGTATAGACTAGGAAAAGAGACTACTGCTTATGTCAGTTCCCATTTAACCAGTCACATTGTAGCAACTCCCACAAGGCTTCTTTTTGTCTATCAAGCCCCACATTTTATTACAAAAGTTTCCAAATCTGTCTAGTGTGCCCCACTTTTTTGGGTTCTGGCCTCTTTACCTTTTTATTAAATAATTTTTCTCTTGTATTGTGCATTTAAATAATAAAATATTTCTATATATTAAATATTTGGTTAACTTCAGGAAGGTAACTGGTAGTTTACTCATTGTGAGAATGTCTCCTGAGCCTTTAGTTTTAGTCAGAATACTCCTTGGCTGTTTATGGCCACAGATCAAACATATTGGAAGAATGGATGCATCAATTAGGTCATTTTGCTGGTAAAAAACTTTTCTGTAATGAAGTCATAATTGATAGTTTTTATACCAGCTGCACTTGGTTTTATAACATTCTTGATTATTAATTTTCTAAATGTTTTTAACAAAGACAGGGATTAAAAAACAAGTTTACCAGATCATTATAAAACTAGTAATAGATTAAAGGAAAAACTGGAATTTTTAGAGAAGTATAGGTATAGAGTAAATAGGCTACAAATAGCTATGAGTTTGGAGCCTTCTGTTTGTTGGGTGAGTAAGCCAGTTGATCAAGTTGGTCTATGTGATGTTTAGTTGGAAACAGATGTGGCTATCAAATGAGACTTGTTTTCTTGCTCATAAATTAACTTTTCAATCAGTTAAAAAAAAAACTTACGGAATTCTTGTGCAATGTTGGCATAATTCACAGAGATAACTATATGGCCTCCCAAGGTAAATATTTAATAAGCAATTAGCATGTTTTAGCTAAACCTATTTATGTGAGGAACTGAAATGGGTAAATATAAGTACCCTTAAAACTAATATCCATCCCTGACTGGTGTGGCTCAGCAGATTGAGTGCGGGCTTGTGAACCAAAGGGGCACTGGTTCAATTCCCAGTCAGGGCACATGCCTGGGTTGCTGGCCAGGCCAGGTCCGCAGTGGGGGGCATGTGAGAGGTAACCACACACTGATGTTTCTCTCCCTCCCTCCCTTCCCCTCTGTCTAAAAATAAATAAATAAAATCTTAAAAAAAAACAAAACTAATATCCATTCCATCCTTTCCTATTATCCTGTTCTCTGCTGCAGACAAATTAGCTCATTTTGTTTCAGATCTTTTTTTTACACAAAAACATGTATCATAATTCCTTTTCTCATTTCTTACACTTACCTAGTTATTTAAGGATAGTTTCTCTCTCCTTCAATTCCCTTCTTTCTTCACTCTTCGTCCTTTCTTTCTTTATCCTAATTTTTTAATTCCTGTTTTTCAGGAATACAATGCTGGTATTAGAAACAGCATGAAGTTAAAGACCCAGATTTGAATGGCACTGCTGCCACTTCACTAGCTGTGTACCACTGGGCATATCACTTCACTTCTCTCAGTTTCAGTTGCTTAATCAGGGTTGGATACATGGGAATCAACTATCTAACCATATTAATGTGAGAATTAGAGAAGACGACATATCTGAGACACCTAACTGTGTTGCACATAGTTTGTACTTAATACTAACATGTCCTTTCCCTTCTCCTCTGTTTATTACATTATGAATCCTTTTAAAAAGTTGTGAGTGTTATTTTAAAAAATGCCTGCTAGTGTCGTATCTGCAACAAGGAAATAGAAAACTGCAAATTTAGAGGTTCTTAGACATAATTAAGAACCAACCCTACCAACTACAAAATCTTCAAAAGTACCCAGAGCTCCTTTTCATATTGTCAAGAAAATCTCTTCCTTTTCTCTTCTAACCTAGTTTAAGTGTCATATCTCAGACCACAATAAACCACTATTTCTCATTTCCATCTTTTTACTAGTTATATAGTAGAGGTTTAAAAATTGTTATTCCTATAAATATTTTTCAGGCAGATTATAGGAGTAGGCTTATATTTTGACCCATGAACATAATCAGCACTTATAATATTTTTTTCCTGTAGAAAGTGAGTATTTCAAATTCCTGATTTAAAGGTGAACTTTCACTGTTACAGCTGATAAATTAGGGACTTCTTTTTTTTTAAGTTTGTATCATTTTACTTCTCTGAATTTTCTCCCACTCCCGAGCCCCTGGCAACCACTTTTTTACTCTACTTGTATGAGTTCAACTTTCTTTTTCTTTCTCCTTTTTTTTTTTGTAGATTCCATATATAAGTGATACCATGCAGTATTTGTCTTTCTCTTTCTGACCAATTTCACTTAGCATAATGCCCTCCAGGTTCATCCATGTTGTTGCAAAAAGCAGAATTTCCTTCTTTTCTAAGGCTGAATAATATTCCATGTCATGTATAGGTATCACATGTTCTTTATCCATTCATCTGTCAATGGACACTTAGGGTTGTTTCCATACTCGGCTATTGTGAAATAATGCTGCAATGAACATGGGGGTACAGATACCTCTCTGAGATACTGATTGTGCATTATTTGGGTATAACCCAGAAGTGGGATTGCTGGGTCTATTTGTAAGTTTTAGAGGAACCTCCATGCTGTATTCCATACTGGTTGTACCAGTTTATATTCCCACCAGCAGAGTACAGGGCTCCCTTTTCTCCACATCTTTGCCAGCACTTACTATCTTGTCTTTTTGATAATAGCCATTCTAATCGGTATGAGGTGTAATCTAATTGTAGTTTTGGTTTGCATTTCCCTGATGATTAGTGACATTGAGCACCTTTTCATATACTTTGGCCATTTGTTTTTTTTTTGGAAAAATTTGTGTTCAGGTTCTTTGCCCATTTTTAAATTAGATCATTTTATTTTTTTGCTAAGTTGTAAAATTAGGGACTTTTGAGTATGACAGTTAGATTTTTCTCTATTTTTTAAAGATGGTTTTCAAATAAGGATATTATGAAAATATTTTTATATCTTTAAGATTCAAAATAATAAACTAAGAGGTTTTTTATATTCATGGGAATAACTCAATAATTTTATGGTATTTTTAAATAGGTTACAGAAGTATACATATTCCATAAGAGATTCAAAACTGAGAGGTAGGTTTAGAGGTAACTGTTGAATAGTATTTCAACTATAGTTAAAAAGAGTTCATTGCTGATGAAATATTAACAGTACATAACATGCCATATTTCCATTGTAGATTTCTTAATACATGGTGTTGCTTATCATCATGCTGGTATGGAGCTGTCGGACAGAAAAGTAGTTGAAGGAGCTTTTACTGTTGGAGATCTACCAGCTCTTTGTAAGTAAAATGTATTTTTGTGGGTATTATAAGATGTTTTGGAAAATTATTTTTAAGAGGATAAAAGAAAAAACTCAACTATTGACTTGTTTATGCTTTTTGTCAAGTCCAATGTTATGTAAATGTTGCTATAGTAAACTTGTTGCCATTTTAGTTCTTTATCATGTTACTGAGCATAGTGCAACTTGAACAAAAAGTAAGAATTTAATAATTTTAAAAGATGTATAATTTTATATTGTAATGTTTTCTTCATTTTAAATAAATTCCCTGTACAGGATTCTATTTTGTTTATAAAAATATATCTTTTATAAGAAAATGTCTACCTGAAACATTAAAATTATATGGCTTGAAAGTAACATTCCTTAATCTGATGCAGTTACTACCAGTACTTTAGCTATGGGAGTAAATTTGCCTGCTCACTTAGTAATTGTAAAATCTACAATGCATTATGCTGGAGGGATGTTTGAAGAGTACAGTGAAACAGATATTCTACAAATGATTGGGAGAGCTGGCCGACCTCAAGTAAGTCACAGTATTTTACTTTGTGTAACATTTTAAAGACAAAGTAAAAAGCAAAAATCTTTATTTGTGTATTTTTTGTTAAACAAAAGATTAAGTTTTCATGTTTGGATTAGGTTTAAAAATAAATGTCACTGAGAAAATCTGCTTTAATGAAAGAATAGAAGTAAAACAAGTCTCACCAAAAAAGACACTCCCTCCAGTCAGTGGTTGGTTCCTGAATGTTTGGGTTTATCAATGTGTATGCTGTTAAATGTTTTTTTGGTTTTGAGGGTTTTTTTGTTTTCTTTTGTTTTGTTTTATTCTGACTGGAGATACTTTTGGCATTTTTGTGTGGGACAGTTTTTCATTGTGCAGGACTGTCATGCACTGCAGAATATGTAGCATCCCTGGAACCTAGCACAAAATGCCATTAGTGGCCCCCAGGTATTGTGACAATAAAAAAATCAACTCATACACATAACAAACCATCCTACTCTAACAAAACTTGAGTAAAGAAGCCATTCATATAGGTTCTAAGAAACATTTAAGAAGAATATCTTTTCTAAGAATGTCCAAATATTGTTTTAAAAAAATCTATAATTTTTGTAGGATAAATTAGATTGTATGCAAACCACCAAATATTACAACTTCTATACAGTTACCCAAGATTGTTTTGATTTCTTCACTGCCAAAATTATGTTACAGTGAAGCCAAAGTGCTGTTTTTACATCTATACTCTAGGAAGATTTTTAAATTAAATTTTCAGTTAACATTAAAATTCAGAAGCATTTTTAAGACCTTTTTGACCTGTTATTTAGGATAGGGGACTGTTTAATATAAAATCAAAGTCTTGAGCGTTGAAGAGGACTGGTATCAGCATGTGCTCATGTTTACTAAATTTGTCTCTCTGTGTGTATGTGTATCTTTTCCCCCCCAGTTTGACACTACAGCTACTGCAGTTATTATGACTCGGTTAAGTACAAAAGAGAAGTATATTCAGATGTTAGCTTGTAGTGACACTGTAGAAAGCAGGTAATATCAAAAATGTTCCAAAAAAGATATTGTTAATGTAGCCTATAATATGTATTTTAATGTATTAAAAGGAAATTTGATTAGGGGCTTTTCTAAGGCTTTGTGTTTAAAACTTGTCTATGATCTTAATTAGAAAGTTTGTGTCTTTTTAAGAAATTTAATAGTTAAAAAACAATACAATATTTTTATTCAGCAATGTTTCTTAGCATGTGGTAACATGTGTCCTTGTTATAAAAGTACAAATTAGTCATAAGAAGAGGAATATAATTTTCACAACTCTTTATATCTTAACATTTTGTTTAATGATAAAGAGATAGGCAAGCTGAGATCTTTTAGTTAAGTGTTTGATTATAATACGCTTAGAAGAAATAGGATATATTCACTCCCTATCTTTTTAAAAAGATTTTGTTTATTTTTAAATTTAATTATAGTTGCCATACAACATTCCATATATTAGTTTCAGGTGTACAACAGTAATTTAGCATTTATGTGCCTTACCAAGTGATTACCACAGTAAGTCTAGTAATCATCTGTCACCATACATAGTTATTACCATGTTATTGACTACATTCCCTATGCTATACATTATATCCTTATGACTTACTGTATTACTGGGAAATTGTACTTCTTAATTCCCTTCCCCCTTTCTGTCCAACCCCCCACCTCCACCCTGCTGGCAACCATTAATTTGTTCTCTGTATCTGTGAGTTTGTTTTTCTTTCATTTTGTTTGTCTTATTTTTTATTCTACATATATGTGAATAATAAAATACATGTTTTTCTCTGTTCAACTTATTTCACTTAGTGTACTACTCTCTAGGTCCATCTATGTTGTCGCAAATGGCAAGGTTTCATTCTTTTATGGCTAAGTAGCATTCCATTCTATATATGTTGTGTCACATTTTCTTTATCCATTTCATCTATGGATGGACACCTAGGTCTTCCATATCTTGGCTATTGTAAGCATAGAGGTACACATATATTTTCAAATTAGTGGTTTGGTTTACTTCAGATAAATACCCAGAAGTGGAATTTGTGAGTCATATGGTAGTTAGGAGTTTTCACATTGTTTTCCATAGTGGCTGCACTAATTTACAATTCCACCAATAGTACACAAGTGTTCCCTTTTCTCCATTTCCCTGTCAACACTTGTTATTTGTTGTCATTCCCCACTTTTTTTTAAAGCAATAATGTCTTCTAGACCCATGGAATGGAGTGAAATCTGTAATATTTTTAAAAATTGAACTGACATAATGGTTTTCTCTTATATTTTTGAAAATTAATTTATCTTAATGAATTATTAAAGTAGCAATGAATATATTATTCAATTATATTATTGAATTATTTTAAATATCATTGAAGTTTGAAACAGAGCTATTGCATTAAAATACCTATTACTAATGCAAATATTTTTTCCCCATTAGTTTACACAGACATCTTATTGAGCATTTAAATGCAGAAATAGTATTGCATACCATCACAGATGTAAATATTGCTTTGGAATGGATACGATCAACTTTGCTTTATATCAGAGCCTTGAAAAATCCATCTCATTATGGTTTGTTATTTTATTTGGAAAAGTCATAATTTTTTTAAAGTCAGTTGAAAATATACTTATTTTAATAGGTCACAAAATAGATTATAGAAGCTGATAGGTAACAGAAACAAAAGCAACAACAATCATAAATACATTTAGAGGCAAGAATAGACAAAAGTGAGACATCTTAATTATTTCACTTCTTGTCTATGAAATCAGCACCACTAAAATAGACATTTTAGAAAAAAATTAACTCAAATAAAAATAAAAATGACTAAAATTATTTAAAATAATTTTTAAAAATTCTTGAATTTTATTTGAACTGGCATTGAAATCAAAGTATATAGTATTACTGTTGCTGCTGGAATTCATTCTGCTTCTAAAGCTAACACATACCTAGTTATGTTGCTTCTAGAGGGTTCTTTCATGTGGTACAGATTACAAAATAAACATAATTGAGATTGCTATATGTCAAATTAAAATTCAACTTGTTGCAATACCATTCTAATGGACACAGGTTCAAAATATTCAGATTTCTAAGGAAAAATAGTATATAGAGTATTCCTTGTATCTGTTATACAATCAAATAAGGAAAGGATAAGCCATTTTGTATTGAAAGAATTTCAACACAGTGGTTATTCTCTATAGATGTTTAAGCCTTGCTTTAACTCATAAGCTATTTTTTATTTAATATTTAGTTGGGCTAACTAGAGTATAAACTGAGCCTATAAAGATGAATTCAGTTCTTTCTATTTTATTTTTCGTACATTTTTATAACTTAATACAGGTTTTGCATCTGGCTTGAACAAAGATGGAATTGAAGCAAAATTACAAGGTTAGATATACTTCTTAAGAAAGCTATATTCTATTCATTTCAATGAAAAAGGTCAGGTATATGAAAGTGAATCCTCTTTGTAAATTATTTTTACTATTTTTTCCTGTGAATTATTTTTTTTAAAGTAACCTGTTGTTCGAAGAAAAAAAATACATGAACTATTTTTTTTCACACCAAAATAAAGCTTGGCACATACACTTTTTTCCCCCTGAATCAGTTTATTTATTAATTCTATCAGAATATCTTCCTTTGTATAATATGTTAACCTGGTTTATTTGTTTTTATTTTTAAAATGACTCTGGTCTTTGAAAATGTTACATATAGACACAACTCTTTATTTTTATTTTCTAGTTTAATTTTTATTGAAATATAAGCCTACCTTGGTTATGGGCATCTTATCCTAATTTGTGCTAATTGTGTTCTTATTAAATACCAGCTTTATTTTTCAGTTTGTCACTCAGTATTTCATTAACTATCTTTTAAAATAACAAAAGATTGTTGAGAATTTATTAGGATTAAAAATGGCTACCTCTTCTTTGTATTGTGACTCTCTTCCAGTAAAAGAAAAAAATGCTAGATCTACTAAAAATATTTAGTCAATTTTAATTTATTCTCTACTTGGATACACACATACGGCAAATAAAAATGCAGAAATAAAGATGAAACGGTAAAATTGTATTGCTTAAAGCATAAGTATATTGTTGAAAGATGTGATAAGCAATAGCATAAATTTATAACACTGCTGTTGAGAAACATCTATAAAATAGTTATATTATCCTCTGTTTAATGACCAATTTTATAATTGAGTTTTTAAAGCATATATTGATCATAATGATAAAATACACACAAGAAATCAGATTGTCCTAAGAGATAGCTTGCTATGTTCTGATAACTGTAATGATTTAACTTTTGTTAAATTGGAAGAATCACAATTTATATTTGCCTTATCTTTAGTTATTATAGGGTAGCTAAGTTTTGCCTATAAATAATAGCCTAATTTATTATATAACTGAACCGAATATAATGTTTTAGTGTCCTTGGAGGCCTGCCTTAAATCTCTTAGAAAAGATCCTTAGCATAGAACATGCCGTTTCTAAATTTGGATATACTTTCTTGCTCAATATCCTCCAGTAGCTCCCCATCACTTTAGAATAAAATCCAAACTTTCACCAGAGCCCACAAAGCCCTACTTGGTATCTCCCTGCGTATTTCACTGACTTCATCTTTTGTCACTTTCCTCTCTTTTATTCTATTCTGTCTCCCAGTTGGCTCTCTTGCTGTTCCTTACATACATGAAGCTTGTTTCCGCTTCAGGTTTTTGCGCTATCCATTCCTTATTCTTGGAATTCTCACAAATTTTACATGGCCTGCACCTTCATTTCATTCAGGTCTTTGTTCAAATATCAGCTTCTCACAGAGGCTCTCCTGGACTACTTTATTTAAACCAACCTTTACAGAAAGGAAGGTAAAATGATTTCTATGTTGGTAATGATACTTTCATGTTTCTTGGGAAAGCTGATGTATTTATGTATGTTGAAATTTAGAATGACTGTATCCTTACTTTATATCAGAAATTACATAGCTTTATATCAGAAATACACATAAACTTTAGTTAAAAGCTAAAAAACCATCATTCTCTAGGTTATTTCTCAGCTTTATTTTTCTTCCTAGTACTTTTCAATACCTGAAACTATATTATTTATATTTGTGTATTGATTGCTTTATTCAGTAAAAAGCTCTGAAGGAAACTTGTCTCTTACTACTATAAACCTAAAGCTTAGAATAGTGCTCAGCATATAATAGACATTCTTCTTTGGCTGATTAATTTACTAAATGTTAAGTTAATAGTGGGTAGTAAGAAAATTAGCAAAAACTTCAAAAGCCCTACTTAACAAAACAAAACTATCAAGCTGCCTAAGCAATGTTCTTAAACCAAAGTATTTCCCAAAGAACCTAGCCTTCTCCAGGCTGTGTTTTTGTGAGCCGCTGCTCTACTTTAGTTTGAACAGGTTGTGGTAATCCCTCTCTGCTGTGAACTGTTTCCACAGCATGGGACAGAGAGAGCACTCAAAGCAGCAGGCTACAGTAACTGCTCTGATCCCCTTCAATCAGAAAGAGTGACTTGCATTGCTTCCTTTTCAGAGGTTCTTCCAAGTAGTAAATGGTGGCATTTTCAGATACGCTGCTGTAAAAACCAAAAGCATCAGCTAAAATAGTCATAAGTGGTTGCTTCAAAAGAGTGGCAAACCCAGAAGAGGGGAAAGACTGGTGTTTTTTAGAACAATTCTTTTGGAACTATTTGACTCTATATTTTGTGTGTATATATCTTTGATAAAAGTTAAAAAAAAGAAACTACTCTTATTGAAAATCATATAACAAAGTGGTTACTTAGACCTAGAGCAAGTTACTTAGCCTCTCTATTGTTTAGGTTCCTAACTTGTACATGAAGTAATACTAATACTGCCCATCTTACCGTGTTATTTTGATGATTAAATGAAGTAATAAAAATATTATTGTAAAAGCTCGAAGTTGTAAATGCTATTTTATTGCTTACTGTTGTTTTTATTATTTGTATTATTGTTACTGTTAGAAAATCTTTTTAGCATATCACTCAGCTTTTATTTAAATGAGCTTTTTTCTTATCGCTTAAATAGGAATTACAATTCTTTCCACTAAAGAACAGAAACATAACTTTAGCATATTTAAAAATAAATTCTATTTTGTGCTGCTTCCTTATTTTACTAAAATAAAAATGTGTTTTCTACAATTGGACAGAATTATGTTTGAAGAATCTGAATGATTTATCATCTCTGGACTTGATAACAATGGATGAAGGTGTTAATTTCAAACCAACTGGTAACTTTTCCATCATTACTAGTAAATTTAACAATTGTTTACTTAATACTAAATAAGAAATTTTCTTGTACTAAATTTAGGGGATGGTAAAGTTAAATTGTGATCTCATTCTCAACAGGGAATCATCATTAACATGATAAACTTATACAAGAATCCTATTTATAAAATTATAGCGCTTCCTTTTTAAAATTACAATATATTTATTTATTTTATTTACCAATTTTTATTATTTTTATTTTTAATTGCTGTTCAAGTACAGTTGTTTCCATTTCCCTCCCAATACTTCCTCCCACCCCACCCATCCCACCTCCCACTGTCAATCCTGCCCACCCCCACACTTTGGCTTTGTCCATGTGTCCTTTATACATGTTCCTTAATGACCCTTCCCCTTTTCTCCCCTTTATCCCTTTTCCTTCACCTCTGGTTACTGTCAATTCGTTCTTTATTTACATGTCTCTAGTTATATTTTGCTTGCTTATTTGTTTTGTTGATTAGGTTCTACTTATAGGTGAGATCATATGGTATTTGTCTCTCACCACCTGGCTTATTTCACTTAGCATAATGCTCTCCAGATCCATCCATGCTGTTGCAAAGGATAGGAGTTCCTTCTTTCTTTCTTCTGCGTAGTATTCCATTGTGTAAATGTACCACAGTTTTTTGATCCACTCATTTACTGATGGGCACTTAGGTTGCTTCCAATACATGTTCCTTGTATATAATGCTGCTATGAGCACTGGGGTATGTGGGTTCTTTTGAACTGGTGTTTCAGGGTTCTTAGGGTATAACCCCAGCAGTGGAATTGCCAGATCGAAAGGCATTTTCATTTTCAGTTTTCTGAAGGAATGCCATACTATTTTCCACAGTGGTTGCACCAGTCTGTATTCCCACCAACAATGTAGTAGGGTTCCCTTTTCTCTACCACCTCGCCAGCACTTATTGTTTGTTGATTTGTTTATAGTGGCCATTCTGACCAGTGTGAAGTGGTATCTCATTGTGGTTTTAATTTGCATCTCTCTGATGGCTGCCTCTAGGCCCTCTGTATGTCCTTCTTGAAGAAGTGTGTGTTCAGGTCCTTTGCCCATTTTTTAATTGGGTTGTTTGTTTTCCTGGAGTGGAGTTCTTTCTATATTTTGGAGAACAGGTGTGAGTTCTTTCTATATTTTGGAGATCAAGCCCTTGTCCGAGGTATCATTGGCAATATATTTTTCCATAAAGTAGGTTCCCTTTTCACTTTGCTGATCTTCTCTTTAGCCATGTGGAAGCTTTTTATTTTGATGAAGTCCCATTTGTTTATTCTTTCCTTTATGTCCCTTGCTCTAGGGGACATATCAACTCAAAATCACTCAAATTTGTGGAGATTGAATAGGGAAGAAATAAAAATGTTCCTGGAAACAAATGAAAATGAATGCACAACGGTCCAAAACTTATGGGACACAGCAAAGGCAGTCCCGAGAAGGAATTTCATAGCAATACAGGCCTACCTAAAAAATATAGAAACACTTCAAATAAACAGCCTAACCCTACCTACATCTACAAGAACTGGAGGAAAAACAACAACAAACAAAGCCCAGGGAGAGTAGAAGAAAGGAAATAACTAACATCACAGCAGAATTAAATGACATAGAAACTAAAAGAACAGTTCAAGAATCAATACATCTAGGAGCTGGTTCTCTGAAAAGATAAACAAAATTGACAAACCTTTAAGCAGACTCATCAAGAGAAAAAAAGAGAGGACCCAAATAAAATCAGAAATGAAAGAGGAGAGATTACAACTGATAACCACAGAAATACAAAGGATTGTAAGAAATTACTACAAACAACTATATGCCAAGAAATTTGAAAACCTGGGTGAAATGGACAAATTTCTAGAAAAGTATAATCTTCCAAAACTGAATGAAGAAGAAGCAGAAAGTTTGAACAGACTAATAACAGCTAGTGAAATCGAAACAGAAATAAAAAAACTCCTAGCACACAAAAACCCTGGACCAGATGGTTTCACAGGAGAGTTTTACAAAACATTTAAGGAAGAGCTGACTCCTGTCCTTCACACACTATTCCAAAAAAATCAAAGAAGAAGGAAGACTCCCAAACTTTTTTACGAAGCCAGCATCATCTTTGTCTCAAAACCAGATAAAGACACAACAAAGAAAACTAAAGGCCAATATCGCTAGTGGAAGCTTATGAACATAGACACTAAAATCCTCAACAAAATATTTGCAAACCAGACCCAACAATACATTAACAAGATCATACACCATAATCAAGTGGGATTCATCCCAGGTATGCAAGGATGGTACAATATTCACAAATCAATAAGTGTAATACATCACATAAACAAAAGGAAGGATAAAAATCACATGATCATATCAATAGATGCAGAAAAAGCACTTGATAAGGTACAGCACCCATTTATGATAAAAACACTCAGCAAAGTGGGAGTAGAGGGAGCATACCTTAAAATAGTAAAAGCCATATACCAGCGACCTACAGCCAACATCATACTCAACGGGTAAAAACTAGAGTTTCTTTTTGACAGGCACAGAATTTGTCTTCACTGATTCTGGTAACTTTTAGCGGATGAGTGAAATACTCAAATCTTTGGGTTGTTTCAAACCTGTAACTTGTAGGTATCCTTTCACCAGTTCTAAATTATTCAAACATTGATTATTTGGATGGTTACTTATGCTCCCTCTTTTATTCTACTTAGAGTATAATAGAAGAGAGAAATAATGTTTTATAGTTTTTAGCACTGATGATTAGAAGTTTTTTGGAGTATAATATTGACATTATTCCAGCAATTTAACATAAAACACACAAATATAGCTGAACGTAGCTGAATTCTCAGAGGAATACATTCTGTATAGATGCCTTTTACCCAGTCCTCCTCTGGGCCTAGGTTGGCCATGTATTTTTGCCTTGAAAGTACGTATTATGCAATGCTGATTCTTTGGACATTTTGTCCTTTGTGTTTATACTCAGCAGTCTCTTGTTATGCCCTACGTCAGCCTACTACTTTAAAAAGACCTACAGCATGTTATACCTATGTATGTGTAGTTTTATGAGGAATTTAACATGCCTTTTAACCATGGTGGTATTTTTATTAGGATTATTATTTAGGTTAGTGTTATTTTTACAAGGTTGTATAGATTTTTTAGTTGTTTGCTTCAATAATTTTTTTCATAAGCCCTGTTATATTTAATGTGCAGTTTTACAGAATTCAAGAATTTATAGGAATACACATACCATATATTTACAGGAAATAAATATGTATGTAAGATATAAGAACAGTATATATTTACTTTAGGCTAAGAACTTTTATTAGGTTTGAGTTGCAGTGTTATTATCAATTGGTTTGCTATATTTTCTAATTTCCAGTATGATTTCTTTTTTTATCTATGGATTTTTTGCAACTGTAATTCTTAATTTCTGTATGTATGATGATTTTTTAAGTTATCTTTCTTTTCTAGCTTTTTGTCTTTGTTATTGTTATTATTCTTAATATTTGATATAGTTGCTTTGTGGTCAGACAACATTTTCCATAGGATTGCAGTCTTTTGAAATTTGTTGAGATTTGGTGTATGGTCCACTTTGTGATCAGTTTTTGTAAATATTTTGTGTGTTTATCCCTTTGGTTTTAAGCCCTCTTCTAAATAAATATCTTATTAGTTCTTTGATGCTTTATAAAAGATACTTTCTGCATTTCATTTAGCTATTTTAGTTGCCTTCAGCAGGAGGATTGATTCATAATTACTTAGCCTGCCATTAATGTAGATGGGAGTTCTTACATAGTATTCTAATTAATTCCTTTTTATGATTTCTTATTCCTATATATTACTAATATTTTCTTTTATCTTTTTCAGTATTTACTTTTTGTATTTAAATTCTTAGCCTCTGTGTTTTAATTCTGCTTCATATAGTTTTTGCTTTTTAAATTTGTCACATGTACAAAAAATAGATAACATTTTTTGTATGTTTATGTTCTTGTTGAGTTTTTTAGTTATTCTGCCTGGTAATGTATACAAGAAAAGGGCTCAAAAGGCCAGATCTTATTAGTTTGTGTGAATTTAAGAAGGATTAATGTTCTGAAAATGGTATGTAACTGTAAGAGCCTTGAAAAATTAATAAACTGGGTTGCGGATGGAACCTCTGTAGGAGGGAGGGAGAGAAAGAAGGAAAGAAAGGAATTTGTGGTCCTAAAAGCATTTGGCAAAGCAGATGGGGAATCTTCAAGTTAAAATTGCCCATCAAAGGAGTCCTTTATCTTACAGACCTAGCCTAATATTCCTGCCATGCTCCGTCCTTGGTTTGGCGTGTCTTTGAGAAGTGTGATCTTGGTGTGAACACGGTGATGCATTCAGAACATAGCAGCTGGGGCCATCAGTGAGACACTTCTTGTAGTAGGAGATGTGAGAGGTGCATTCTCATGTCCTCTACCTTCACCCCAACCCCCAACTAGATAACTTTTACTTTGAAATATCCTGAATTTGCTACTATAAGTATATTCATCATTCAATCGCTATATTGATAATAAGTTGCCTCATTATTTCTTCCCTTCATTTGCATATCTTTTAAAATTCTTTTCATTCCTTCTTTCTTGACTAAAAAGCAGCAAGTATCAAGTTTTTTACCAAAACCTTTCATTTTGTCTAGCAGGGAGATAGCCTATATTAATTTATAAACACTTAGGATAAGAAGAACATCTTTAAATATACCCTAAAGTTTAATGTATTAGTTCCCTTGATACCACATTCTTGATGTCTCACACACTGCTCTCAGAAGCTCCATTTTATGAACCACTGAATTACTCACATTTTGGCTGAATGTATTCACCAGCCTCCTAATTGAGAAAGTGGCTTTTAAGCTAGCCTTGCTAGTTCTTTATTTCTGATTCTTAGTTCTGTCTTCTGTACCATGGAATTATCTAAGTCTGATGGGATGTCAAAATCTTCCTTTCAGCAAAACCTGTGGTACATACATAAATGTTAGCCTTTTCCTTGAGAAGCAGTATGCCATTTTCTTCTTCCCACCTATTTTCTGCTTCACAAGACCTGAAATTCTTTCTAATGTTTTTGACAACTTGTAATTGAAACCAGTAACCTTTTAAATGAATTCCATTTAGTTACCCCCACTTTACCCACACCCCTACCCAACCCAATGTTTTGTTTCTAAAACAATTTATATTCAAACTCCAATTTACTTAAAATATTCCTCAAGAATTTTAAGTGATTCTCTTATTTTACAAATCAAATCCAAAATGTAAACTCCTTTAATAGCATTTCAAGGCTCTTTCAGGGCCTCTGTAGTCTATCGTTCATCATGTTTTGATAATAGAAGTAGGCAACACTGAATGTTAGACACTATGCTAAATACTTTATATGTGTTATTGCATTTAATCTTTACAATAAACATATGAGATATGTGTTTCTGTTATTCTCACCTTACGTTAAGAAGCTGGTAAAGTAACCTACATATGATCAAGCCTATGTTTATCAAGCCATATCTCTCAAAATGATAGTCTTTTTAACTTTACTCTTTTTTTAAATTTTTATTTTAATTGTTGATCTTGTACAGTTTTCTGTCTTTTATTCTCACCCCAACCCACCTCCCCACCTCCCTCCCAATTCCACACCCCCCATAGTTTTTGTCCATGTGTCCTTTATACTTGTTCCTGTAAATCCTTCCCCTTTTCCCCTGAAATTCCCTCCCCTCTCCCCTCTGGTGACTTTCAGCCTGTTCTCAGTTTCCATGTCTTTGGTTATATTATGCTTGTTTGTTTGTTTTGTTGATTAGCTTCCTGTTAAAGGTGAGATCATATGGTATTTGTCTTTCACTGCCTGGCTTATTCCGCTTAGCATGATGCTCTCAAGTTCCGTCCATGCTGTTGCAAAGGGTATGAGCTCCTTCTCTCTTTCTGCTGCATAGAATTCCATTGTGTAAATGTACCACAGTTTTTTTATCCATTCATTTACTGGTACTCTTTTGATAAGCAAGTCTTGATTTTTCCTGAGGTCATAAAGGTTTTATTTTCTTTCTGCTGAGACTTATTAGTTACTTTTAAATCCTGCTCAAGAGACCCGTTATCTCTATTAGGCCATCCCACACCGACCATTCTCTTAGGTTTAATTTCCTCTGTATTTAAGTTGGTATATGTTAATATTATCATTAATTAGATTTTGTTCTGTAGTCCAGTTATTTTGCATCTGGTTATCTCCCTAGCCAACCTATAAGTTCAGAGACTCTGTCTTCTAGATTTTCTGGTATGTCTTTTGTCCCTGATGTCATTATGGGCACAGAATAGATATTAAAGAAAAGTTTGTTAAACCCAATTAAAAAGTGGGCAAAAGACTTGAACAGACACTTCTCTAAGGAGGACATATAGAGGGCCCAGAGACATATGAAAAGATGCTCAGCATCACTAGCCATCAGAGAGATGCAAATTAAAACCACAATAAGATACCACTTCATTGGTGAGAACAGCCATCATAAACAAATCAATAAACAACAAGTGTTGGAAAGGATGTGGAGAAATAGGAACCCTAGTGTACTGTTGGTGGGAATGCAGGCTGGTGCAGCCACTATGGAAAACAGTATGGAATTTCCTCAGAAAACTAAAAATGGAACTGCCTTTTGACCCAGCAGTGGAACTGCTGGGATTATACCCTAAGAATCCTGAAACACCAATCCAAAAGAACCCATGCATCCCAATGTACATAGCAGCACAATTTACAATAGCCAAGTGCTGGAAGCAACCTAAGTGTCGAAAAACTGTGGTACATTTACACAATGGAATATTATGCAGCAGAAAGAAAGAAGGAGTTCCTACCCTTTGTGACAGCATGGATAGAACTGGAGACCATTATGCTAAAGGAAATTAGCCAGATGGTGAGGAACAAATACCATATAATCTCACCTTTAAGTGGAACCTAATCAACAAAACAAACAAGTAAGCGAAATATAACCAAAGACATTGAAATTAAGAACAATCTGACAGTAACCAGAGGGGAGGTGGAAAGGGATAATGGGGAGCGAAGGGTTTTCAGGAACAACTATAAAGGACACATGGAAAAAACCAAGGGGAGGTTGAAGCATGAGAGAGAGGTGGGGATGGCTGGGGTGGGGGACAGTGAGGGGGTAAATGCAGAAGATTGTACTTGAAACAATAAAAAAAGAAAAGTTTGTTAAATTCATGAAAAAGCAAGTTGTTTCAGTGGATGGGATAAATGTTTATTTTCCATCTTTTCCCGCAGAGACAGGAAGGTTGATGGCTTGGTATTATATTACATTTGAAACAGTGAAGAAATTTTGTACAATCAGTGGAAAAGAAACTTTATTGGATTTGGTAAATTAATTTTCACTAGAAAATAATTACATAATAATATAGTATTGAATAATATTGGGGAAACAACTAATTTGTATATCTCATGTAATTTAAGAATGAATGAGCAGGAAAACAAGCATTTCTAATAGTGCTTATGTCTTCTTCCTCCTTATATACATTTGATCATGCAATATACAATAGTTTTACTTCTTAGAATATAAGCAGTTGTAGAATATTTTTAGTTGTATCTCTGTATGAGGACTAAGAAAATTTATATACATATGCAAAGTAGGGCTGGCAACTACCCTTCAACTTACGAGAAAATGCCAATTACATTGGTAGTGGCTACCAAGTATAATATGTTGAGAAATGATGTGGCATGATATATTAGGGAAGTGCCATGAGTGAAGGACAATGAGGGACACATGTGTCACATACTTGCAATTCTTCCCTAAGCCTTTTGCAACAGAATAATAATAATAGAAACAGAATGGCATTGGTGACAGATCAGAAAAAAAAGAACTGACTGTGAAGAAAATGGAAGTAAAAACAGGGTATATTAAGATATAAATGATTGTGGTAACTTTGCAGCTACAGCAGGGAATAGAACCATAGTCATGTTGTTGGTACCTGGTATCCGTATTTGTGCTTTTTCCCTTTACTGGGGACATCACTGTGAGACAAGGTATTTATATTTATTCTTAAATTTAAACCATTCATTTTTATTTAAAATATCTAAGTAGACTATTTTGGTAAGATTATTATACCAAAAATTGCACAAAATGGGTGGAAAGTAGGCTTTTTTTACCTATTATTTTTAACTAAGAAGAAACCAAGAGTAGAAAAATCCCTAATGTTAACATTAATTCATTTGATTTTGAGTTCAGTACATGTGTAAGAGAATTAGAATAGGTATTAGCTTCAAATTGCAGATGCAAGAAACTAGAGCAGAGAGTGCTTTGCTCAAAGTTATCTGGTAGAACTATAATTTCTAAAGCATTCTTTCCCTTACAAAGTTAGCCTCAATAGAGATAATGATTTGCAAAGTATAGAAAGGTGAATAATAATGTAATAGTAGTAATAGTAGTGATATCAGGAGCTACATTTACGGAGGGCTTACTATGTAGTAGGTACTAGGCTGAAGATTTTAAATTTTATCTAGTTAATCCTTGCAGTCTTGGTTCCAGTGTCTAGCACAAATGTAAACATTTATTAGTAAATGAATGAGTGAATGAATGAATGAATCCTTAAAGAAGCAAAATGTATAAAGCAAATTTTTTACTCTAAATGCCAAATGATAAAACTGGGTTGTCCTAAGGAAACATGAAAAATAAATAAATGCAGAGAAAGTGAATGAGAGGAAAGAAGTAAAGAATGGACGTAATTAAATGGACAAATGCTGAAATTTTATAGGTCACAATGATAGCCAGCTGCAAGGAATTTCTAGATGTACAATTAAGGATAAATGAAAAGAAAACTCTGAATAATTTGAACAAAAATCCAAGTCAAATAACTATCAGGTACAGAAATTAAATATATTTTAAATAATTTTAAAAGGTTTTATTTAGTTAGAGTAACTAATAATAATAAAAGTTTTACCTTGTGGTTTTATTTACAGATTTCCTATGGAAGGAAGAATTAAAACAAGAGAAATGAAAGTAAATTGGTAAAGATAATTTAGTGTGTAATGTCTTAAAATACTGACTACCTGTTCATGATTCATATTTATAAAGGTTTTTTAATAGTTTTAAAACTCGTTTAAAATTTTTTCTTCATACAAAAAAAAACATAGTTGTATAAAAATGAGTCCAAATGTAGATGTGAAGTTAATTTCTAAAAGCTCAGAGTTTAATTTAAATAGATGATTTGTGAATTTTTTTTATACCAACAGACAATAAGAGTGTTCTGTTACGTCAATGTGAATGGTAGAAAGAAGATATGTTTATCATCAGGAACTTTCAAGTTAGCTTGAATGGGAGCCATGCATATAAAAATAATGGAGAGTCTGAAAACACATGTAATAAATATCTATTGAATGATAGTGGCATTTGGGGAGACAAAAAATAGTAAAAGCAAAAGCATGGGTAATGGAATGCATATATGACGGTGAGATATATATTCCAACTCCTTAAAGACCATTATAGTATAATCATCTCCATTTTACAAGTGAATTAAGTGATACCCAGAGGAGTTGTGACTTGCTCAACATTATGCTGCTGTACCAGGGACTGAGCTAGAACTAGAACCTAGATCTCTTGGATTCAATGTGTGTTTGTTTGTTTGTTTGTTTGTTTGTTTTTCTGATATACTCTGTTGCATCAATTGTTGAGTCAAATCAAAGTGTTTTTCCACATGCATCTTTTTGAAAACTCCCCTCCCCATTTGCAATTTTAATACTTTCATTTATCTTGCCTAAAATTGGGTCATACATTCTTTTGGATTTTATACATATCATAATTTTGTTTTCCATTATTATTTTCCACCTTTATGCATCTATCTGGCTAGGGAGTGAGAATGTGTGTGAGGTCTTTGTTAATCCAGAATGTGGTCTTTGGTGGGTGATGATGGCTGATATTTACCACTTTTATGTCTCCCTCATATTCCTGTTACTTTGCTGAATTTCAGATGTTAATCCTTTTAACTTAGAATTTTTATCCTTCAAGTTCCTGCCTTTTACTTTAAGGCTATTTTTCCCCCATAACTTTAATTCCCAGGTCTTTTGCCTTCAGCGCTAGCTGTTTTCTGTAACTCATAGGATATATTTCCAAATCAGTGACTTCTTTTCTTACTCATTTGTTTCTTGTTTTATATTATATAAGTAAGGCATGGGTTCATTTTTAAAGAGTCTACAGTAAAATATATAGAGCAAAAACTAAGGTCACTCTTGATCCTCTGTATTTCTTCCCCAAAAGTAATAATATCAGTAGTTTGATGTGATTTTTTTCTATTTATTTCCTTTCAGTTTATTTTAGTACGTACAGGTGTGCTAATAAACATATGTAACGTCTACTACCTAAGTAAGCTTGTACTGTAATTATTGCTCTGAGGATGCATCATGATGATTTTTCTGCATTATTATGTACACATATCAACCTCATTTAATTCTAATAGCAATGCACTTTAATAGCAATACATTCTACAGCATGAATATATTGTAATTCATATTGATGAAGAGTTAGATGGTTTATAATTTTTTGCTAGTATAAATGGTGCTGAAATGAACTTTCCTGTATTTACACCATATTTTTCAAGGATTTCTGGGTGAAAGGGTAAAAACATTAAAAGATTTAATGTATAATGCCAAATTGCCTTTGAAAAAGTTTCTCTAACAGTTTCTATCCACAATGCAAAAAGAGTGACTATTTTCATGAGTCCTCCCAATACGTGTTTTGTATTTTTGAACTTCTGCTAATCTAAAAAGTAAAGAATTATATTTTAAAATTAGAAGGGAATATACATAATTGGGTTATACAGAATGGAATATAACTTTTATCCAGTTTTAATTTATACTTGTTACTCATAGGCACTTAATAAATATTTGTTGATTATACAGATTGTATGGTTTTTCTATAATACAGTGAAACACAAGGACAGAACTGTATTGGAAGAGAATATGACAAAAATTTTAGATGTGCTGAGATTTTAAAAATAGTCTAGCAGGCTCTTTCTGGAACACACCCACTCCTTTATTGGATGTGAACTTTCTCCTAAACTCTAAGGGTCCCCATGAGACTTGTAACCAGGGGAGCAGTGGGCAGCAGCAGCTTGTTCTGGACTAATGCCCTGAATGTGTCCTCAAGGCTCCCTTCTCTCTGACATTTTCAGTGAGCTAACTGCAGCCCTGCCTTAGCTCACTTCTTTCCTATAACGTTTCCAGGGAGCAAAAGCAGCCCTGCCTAGGCTCTCTCCTGTTGCTTATCCTATCCTTAGCCTTTCCTTTGTTTCACTATTCCCTGCTTTAATACACATACTCTCAAAATTTAAAAAAAAGTCTAAGTGAGAGTACCCTGTAAGCAGTGGAAATGTATCTATCTAGAGATTATAATGAAAGCCTTGAGAAGAAATAAGATTTATGAGAGAAAGAGAGGTGAATAAAGAAGAGTAGAGAAATGAGAACTGGACTTCTGGAGATTGGGAAACGGAAGTCGAAAATGACTTGTAACAATAATGATATAAGATACAGAATCATGTAGTTGGTGTCAAAGAAATCGAGGCAGAGAAGAATTTTAAGAAGAGACACTTCAATCAGTGGTGTCAAATAATATTAAGATAATTTTTAAAAGAAAATAATGAAATTCTTTTTCCACCAGTCTTATTCAGGCTCAGTTAGGATGCATTCCTATACAAGACTTTGCTTTGACACAAGATACCGCGAAGATTTTCAGAAGTGGCTCACGGATTACAAGATGTATGTTACAGGATTAACGTATTTTTGGTATTTTTTTAGTAAACCTAGTATACTAGATTTAATATTGGAAACTTTTTTTCAGGGCTGTCAGAGTTTGTGGCTCTTCAAGAAAAGAAGTTTGCTGTACTATTGAACAGTTTGATTTTAACTAAATGTTTTAGATGTAAACTTTGGGAAAATTCTCTACATGTGTCCAAACAGCTGGAAAAAATTGGTAAGTACTGAATATTGCAGGCAGTTTGTCAATGTCTGCAATTTATTTTGTATTTTGCTGTTAGGAAAGATAATTCTATGATGATTATAGACCTATAAGGAAGCACCATCTTAGCAGGACTAAATGAGGTACTGTACTTACTGATTTTTATTTGCTTTGTTTTAAATGATTCCAATTTGAAATCAATTGGGAAACTTACTAAGAATTAATGCTCTTATTTTAAATTTGCTTTCAAACCAAGAGTGAAATTTTGTTTTAATACTTAGGTGACTGTGTGTTGCTCTCTCTTCCACTTTTATAGCTATTTTGTTTTGATCTCAATGACAAGGTACAGAGCTAATAATCCTGGTCATTTTTAATTTATTACAGCAAATTATGCCACTTATTTATATCTTAACTTTGTTTTTTTAAAATAACAGGATGATATTAGTATTGATCTTCACAGAGATTCTGCAGGAAAAAAAAATTATGCCTGTTTCCTGTCTATTGGGGTCTAGTTCAGGTTATGAACTGAAAAACTCTAGAGTGTGCCATTTACCAAGACTGGGAAATGACTAAAGCACTCTGGAGTTTTCCAGTTTGGTGCCTTTGGTTTTGTGACCCTACTCCTCTTTAGATAGAACTCAAGAGTTGTTATCCCATGACTGACAGTCTTGTTAATTTTACAATTTTATATGCATCTTGGGGACATTAAAAATTACTTAAGGGGTCATTAGAGATTGTCTTATTATTCCTTAGTTTCTAAGGAATAATAACCCTTTGTTCTAAGGCTTAGAAAAAAGATCTACTTTTTTTCTTGAAGTTTGAAAACAGTTGGTGGAAGAATGCTGACTAGTCCTGGGAGCTGGAGTGAAGGTGGGGTCTGGCTGGTGAAAGTAAAGTCAGATTGGAGGAGAGATTCCTGATATAAATAAAGGGTCATCTTCCTGCAGAAGTCCTGGCAAACCACATGCAACATGCATCCCACAAAGACAAGAGTTCTGAATTGTGAAGAAGCTTCCATACAACATTTAGAAAATAGCAGTTTACAGAAGAATTTAAAATTGGATTTAATGGTTACTAATAAAAGTTTCATTTTACTTGAAAGAGCCAGTCTTTCTGACTCACTTTAGAGTATTGATAGTCTGGGTATCTGTGCCTTCCAAATTGTTGAATGTTAACAGTTTCCCACATTTAATCATAGAAAAGTGAGAGAATCCAAACAAAAAAGCAAATCTAGGTTCTTATAGAGCATCAGGAAAGAAATAAAGAATATACATTGATTTTCAACCGTTATTATAAACTAAAAAAAATCAGAAGAAGTTTTGAGAGAAAATGGAAATGAACATTAAGGAATTATGATTACTAGGAGTTGTGTTTTAAGAATTAGTAAGAGAAATTCCCAAGAAAGAATAAGGATGTGAGTTAGGAAGTAGGAGTGCCATACGTCACCAGTAATATATGTTTCTTAGACGGAGTGGTAATATTTTGGAATTTTATACTTTTGACAGTATCTTCTCCTTGAGGATTTTGTTAAATTCATGCATGAGTGTAAGAATTTTAAATTTTAGTTTTTTTAAATATAAAAAAGGTCAAAAGATAGATGTGAACTTGATATATTTAAGTAACAAAATTGAAGTAGTGTGGCTGGACAATATTCAGCAAGAGGAGAATGGTAGGAAATTAGATGGGAAAGGTAGGCTGTGATCAAATCGTGTAGGTAAGGGAATTTGGCCATAGTAAGGAAATTGTCCTTTTATTCTAAATTCAATGGAAAAACATTGCAAATTTTAGGCAGAAGAGAAAAATTATCTGATTTAGGTACAGACAGAAAGAGAACCCTAAAGTGCTCAGAATGCCATACCTTCATAAAGCAATATTTTCATTCCTGAATCATGTTGCCTTTTTTGAACATGAGTATAATAATAGATGTTTCTTGGTACTTGTTCTATGGATGACATATGATAAAACTAAGGACCGAGTTGTCGTGTAAACCAAAGAATTCCTCTTTCTTTTGTAAAGTAAGCAAATACAAACAACTGTGTAACATCACAGCCCAACTAACCTAACTGAAAACATTAAAAAAAAACTTTAAAAAGTTAGTTATTAGCCTGGATCTGTAATATTTATTTTTACTAATACAGTTAAATACTTAAGTGTAGCTTTAGTTTAAAGTGGGTTGTTTAAAAACTGCTATTTGATTAATTTTCCACAGGTATAACATTGTCAAATGCAATGGTTAACGCAGGTTTGACTTCCTTTAAAAAAATAGAAGAAACAGATGCAAGGGAACTTGAACTGGTATTTAATGTTCATTTACTCCTAATGTTACTTGTATTTTATGTGAATTCTAAAGTTTAACTTGTATAATTTTATTTCAGTGAAAAATTATTTTCTTTCTCATAGTCATATTAACCTAAGGTTTTAAGTAATAAGCATTACTAAAAATATTGACTATAAAAAGTACTTTATTAAAAGAATTTTTAGTGTTGTGGTAAGAATATAATGATATAAATGTTTTTAGATTTTAAATAGACATCCCCCCTTTGGAACTCAGATAAAAGAAACAGTGATGTATCTTCCAAAATATGAACTCGAAGTAGAACAGGTAAGTATTTTGTTTTTAGATACTTTGATTATCTTTTCAGGAATAATGCTACCCATAGCTGACTTGGAGCTGAGTATGAGCAGTAAAGTTATTTTTAACACTCTTTGTGCCTATCCTTTTTTAAAGATTGCAAGATATAGTGATACTGTGGCAGAAATATTAGTGACCATTATATTAAGAAACTTTGAACAGCTACAAACTAAAAGAACAGCACCAGACTCTCACTATGTTACCTTAATCATAGGTGATGCAGATAATCAACTGGTTTTTAAGCACAAAATTATGTAAGTGTAAAAATTTCTATTTGATTTTATTTTTAAGCATATAGAATAAAAGAAAATTTCCACTAAGGTGGAAAAGTAATACAATCACAGTGATTGATTAAATTACATTATCCTGACACTACAATGGGGTAATTTCTCTGTTTGTCTATTAAAGAAGATATTGCCATTGGGTCTGTTGTTTTAGATTATTATATTTAGTAATCTAATGAACAAAGTATAAAATCCATTACCATGGTTTGAAACAAGTGAATACATGACCTTTAGGAATAGTTATATAGTCTACTGTTGCTGAACTTATTTGTTGCTTCTCTCCTGTCATTCCTGACCTTACCACTCACCACAAAATATATCTTCTATTTCCAACTTGAAATCTAACAAACTACTATAGTTCCATTGTAGGAGCCAGCCAACCAAATCAAATATATGAAGGAGGTACTTCTCTTAGACCTAATTCTCTAGCATGCCATTATATAATTTTTACCTGAGATTTTTTCTAATGACATTATTTTCCCCAAGATGTCAGAAAACTCTAAGGATATCAGTTATAGCTATAGCAAATATTTTTGAACACTTAATAGGTTCCAGGTATTTAATTGTTTAATCGTTTTAGAAGACAAGTGCTATTATTATTTACATTTTATAGAGGAAGAAATAGGGACGAAGAGAGTTTAAACAGTTTGTGCAAGGTCAGATGGGTAGTTTAAAGTCTAGATTTGAACCCAAGCATTCTGACTCCAGAGCCTATGCCCCTCCAATCATATTACTATATATAGTTATAAATTCAGAATGGCAGTGACTCTGCAACGGGAGTCTCCTAATTGTTGCCAGTGTACTGGAAGATACCTTCCTTGAAATGTCCCATGCAAGGTTCCTAAAGGGACTTCAGTGACTGATAGGATATCCCTTTCACTGGTAACTACTTTCCTGCAACTAGGCATGGCTCACTTACAGAGAATATGTCATTGTGCAAATCTTTATTCTCTGTGACAATGAAATCTAATGACAGCCTCAATTATATGAGACTAAAATAAGTTTAATCACAAAACTGGTTTTTGTTTGTGATGTTATTAGATACAAATTATTTTATGTGAATTTTAAAGATAAAGATTGATGCTGTTTTCACAAAGTCATGTACTTTATTATAGCTATTTTAAAGTGATAATGGTTTAGAAGGAAGTTCATGGGTTATTGATAGCAACTATATATTCAAGCAGGCCTGATTCCAAATGCAACTTGGAATCATCTGTACTTAAGAAAATTAAGGTTGTGGTAGTTCTGTTGACACTCCATTTCCTCTTCTAAGAATCTGGGGAAAGTAACTTTCAAGACTTCACTTTACTACCAGATTGGATGTATCTTAGGCTCAATTAGCTCTTGAAAATTAATATATTATTTCATTTAGTGTTTAGATCATTAATTAAATTGCTCTTTTTTAGAGATTCTGTTTTGCTAAAAGCTGGAAGTTGGGCTAAAAGGATTGATGTTAAGCGAGCTCTTGAATCTGAAGAACTTAGCATAAATCTAATTAGTTCTGAATATGGTAAGTTTATTGAAGTAATTAAGATATGAATGTTAAGAATATGATATCATTTAAATTATTATGATATCATTAAAATTATTTACTTTATGCTGAAACAAAACAATATATGTAAATGTGTCTAAAATAATTGATTTAAATAATATGTATCATTTTAAATGAAATTTCATGTAAATTCATATATGTAAAAGATAACATGGATTAGAATAACAAAATTAAAATTTTATCTGTTTATTTACACATATTTTATTTTCCAAGATAAATATCAATTATTGTGGGAACATTGATTTTTATTCTGATACATAAACTTTTATTTTTTAACTTTTTCCTTTGCATTTTTATTTCCTAGGCTTATCAGTCCTTTTAGTTTAAAAGTTATAAAAATACAAGAGATATAAAAACAAATAAATGGTCTCGTGTATGGATTTCTATTATTTAAATAAGCACTTATATGCTTTTTTTCCTTTTTCCAGTTGGACTTGATATTCAGAAGAAATTCACAGTCTTTTACTTAGGACCCAAGAGGTTCAGAAATGAAATAATTATGCAAAAAAAATCAGAAACAGAGATTTCCCATTCTGAACATTCAGGTAGATCTACTGTAGCAGAACCCAATAAAGGTAAATAGTTACTATATTCCTATTTTGCATTAAAGCGAAGATATGGCTACAGAAGAGTGTTTGTGTAGACTAGTGATTTCCAGGGACCAGGGATAGGAAAAAATAAGGGGCCACTACTAATAGGTTATGTGATTTCTTTTTGTGGTGATGACAATGTTTTGGTATTTTAAGGTGTGGTAGTAGTTGCACAGCCTTGGTAATATACAAAAACACACTGAATTCTGTACTTTAAAGGGATGGATTTTATGGTATGAATTGTATTTCAATTTAAAAATCAATTATATTATTATATATGTGCCTAAAAAAGAAATATAAATCATATTTAAAAACTACCATTTAAAATTGCATCAGAAATCTCAGATATCTAGTGATATAGCACTAAAAGATATTCAAGACCACAACATGAAAACTAAAAATTATTATAGCAGGGAAACTAAGGAAAATATAATAAATTGAGTAATATGCCATTGGGTCTTTTTTAATAAGAAGGTAAAAAATATGAACAATAAAATGGCAATAAATACATATCTATCAACAATTGATTCTAAAAGCAAAACAAAACAAAATAAACCAGCAGAACAGAAACAGAATCATAGATAGAGAATGTTTTGATGGTTGCCAGATGAGAGGGGGGCTTGGGGGATGGGTGAAAAGGGTAAAGTGATTAAAAGTAGGAATTGATGGTTACAGAACAGTCATGGGATGTAAAGTACAGCGCAGGGAATAGGGTAGACAAAGAATATTACATGCATGACCCATGGACGTGAACAACAGTGCGGGATTGCCTGAGGGAGTAGGTGGGGCTGGGTAGAGGGAGACAAAAGGGAAAAATGAGACAAATGTTAATACCATAAACAATAAAGTATAATGTAAAAAACTTAAAAATCTTATGATGTTCAAAACAAAAACATTCACTATTACAAAGATGTCAATTCTCCCCAAATTAATCTTTAGCTTTAACCTAATACCAGAGGGGTTTTTCTTGAAACAACATACTGATTTATGCAAAAATTCAAAAGAACAAGAATAGTCAAGATAGACTTGAAGAAGAAAATATAACTAGGCGACTTACTTAACTATATAGCAGGACTTGTTATTAAATAATAAATATTGAGAGAGTGTGATATAGGCATAGAATAGATATATTAACCAGTAGAATAGATTAGAATCCAGAAATGGACCTACAAATATACAGTTACTGATTTATGACAAATCAGTAGCATGACAAAAGTCACAGTATTATGCAGTAGAGAAAGTACAGATAGAGACAACTATCTGTAAGCCAAGGAAAGAGACCTCAGGAGAAACCAACCCTGTTGATACCTGGATCTTGGAATTGTGGGACCCAGACTTGGGAGAAATTTCTGTTATTTGAGCCACTTTATCTGTGGTACTTTGTTACGGCAGCCTTAGCAAACTAATACACTGGCAAAGAACTATTATACATAACATATAAGGAACTCTTATATATGTTTGAAAAAGAGAAATTATTAGGAAAATGGGTACCAAGATTAAATAGACCCTTCAAAATGGAGGCTATCCAAACAGTCAAGAACATATGAATGGGTATTTACTAAAAATTAATATATAGGAAGGAGGTTTGATTTTGGGTGTGGGCACACAATGCAATATACAGATGATATATCATAGAATTGTACATTTGAAACCTATATACTTTTATTACCAAATGTCATCCCAGTAAGTTTAATTAAAAAGAAAAACATTAATGAGATACCATTTTATAAACACTGAAAGAACTTAAATGGAAAAGAAAATGCCAGACCTGACTGCTGTAGCTCAGTGGGTTGAGCATCATCCTGCAAACCAAAAGGTTGCAGGTTCTATTCCCAGTCAGGGCATATGCCTAGGTTGTGGGCCAGGTCCCCCCTTGGGGGCATGAGAAAAGCAGCTGATTAGTGTTTCTCTCGCACATTGATGTTTCTCTCCCTCACTTTCTTCCCCCCTTCTCTCTCTAACAAAAATAAAGAAAGAAAAAAGATAACACCAAATATTGATGAGGCTGTGCTACAGCCATTATTCTCAATCACTAATCTGAGTGGAAATTGTTGCAACTACTTTGGAAAGCCAGCAATATTCACTAAAGCTTAACATGCATATATTCTGTGAGCCACAAATTCCCCTTCTAGGTATATGCCCAACAGAAGTATGCATGTGTGCTTACCAAAAGACATATATTGGAATGCTCAAAGTACTGCTATCATATTAGTCCTAAACTAGAAACCAGCCAAATGCTCATCAGTAGTTCAGTGGACAAGTAAATTGTGTTACACAGATCTGACAGAATTCTATAGAGTTGGCAAACTTTGTCTTAAAGGCCAGACAGTAAATATTTTAGGCTTGCAGGCCATATGGTCTCCTTTGCAAGTATACAGCTCTATCTCTGTAATTTGAATGCAACCATAGACAATATATAGATGACGGGGCTTAGCTGCATTCCAATAAGACTTTATTTACGAAAAGGTAGCTGGCTTATGGACCATAGTTTGCCAACTCGTGCTGTAGAGTAATGAGAATAAAAGACCTACAACTACACACAACTTTATGAATGTATTTTTCTAACACAATGCTCAGCAAAAGAAGCCAGACAAAAAAGAATAATACTGTGTTATTCCAGTTATATAAATTATAAAAATAGGTAATAACCATTAATGGGTTGACTTGTGTCCTCCCTAAACATGCATTGACCTTCAAATACCTGGTTCCTGTGAATGTGAACTTACTTGGAAATAGGATCTTTACAGATATAATCAGGTTAAAATGCAGATCCACTTTAATCCCATATGACTGGTAGTATTAGGAGAAGAGAAAAGATTCATAATAACAGAGGAAAAAACTCCATATGAAGACATAGACACAGAGAGAATTAGCATGCAATGAGAGAAGTACAGTTTGGAGTTGCCACAAGCTAAGGAACTCCTGGAGCTATCAGAAGCTGGAAGAGGCAAGGCAGGATCCTCTTTGAGAGGGTAGGGAGTGAGTATGTTGTGCCAACAGCTTCATTTCAGACTTCTAGCATCCAGAACCATAACAGAACAAATTTATAGTTTTTAAATCACCCAGTGTGTGGTACTTTGTTATTGGCAGCCGTGGGAAAACAATATACTAATCTATGCTATTAAAAGTTAGGATAACGGATATTCTTGGCAGAGGTGACAGAAAGGGAGCATAAGATTGGCTTTTAGGGGTGCTGATAATTCTCTGTTGCACAATCTAGGTGTTGGTTACATGGGTGTGTACAGTATGTAAGAATTAATTGTTCTGTACATTTACTACATATGTACTTTTATATATATATATATATACACACACATATATATATACTTAAATAAAAAGTTACACAAAAGGGAAACAATTTTTTATATACGGTTAAATAAAAAGTTATGCAAAAAGAATTTGAGTTAGAAATGTAGGTTCTGATCTTGGCTCTGATATGTACTTTCTGCTATGATCTGTGCAAATTACAATTTCTCTGATCTTTAGTTTCCAAATTTGTAAAATGAGGAAAACAGTATCTCTTAGCAACAGTCAACACCAATGATCATTTTTTAAAAAGTGTCCATAAAGTATCTGTTTAAATGGTTGTGTTTAATAAGCAAATGAAGAAATGTTTCCATGACACTATTCTTCCCTGACTTGCCACCTTTTTCAAAGGCTACTTTTTTCATATTTTCCTTACCCTTCTTTCTCTCTCTGATTTCTAAATGTTGAAGTTATGTAAGAGAGTCTTAGGCCTCCCTTTTTTCTGTCTACATTATTTTCTTTGGTGATCTTATCTGTCTTTAAGATTTTAAATGCCACCAATACATAAAGAGGTCTACTAAACATCTCTATTCGGGCATTTCGTAGGGCAGTACAATTTTTCAGATCTGATCTTGTGATCTCCTCTCCCTTTCTCCATTCTGCATCTTCTGTACCTCTCTCCCAGTCTTTAGTTCATTTAGTAATCCTACCACCTGTCCATCCACCAAGTTGCTCAAGACTGTAACCTAGGAATCATTCTTGATTATTTCCTCTTATCCCATTTCCAATATGTCAGCATGCCCTGTCATTGTCTCCTAAATATATCTTGAAAGTGGTACATTGTAGGTTCTCAGTAAGTATCTCTTGAATGAAATTGGAGGAATACCTACTTAGATGGGATTAAAAAGCAAATGAAAAAGGTGTATGTGAAAATGTTTTGTAAATTAATGAATTGTTTTCTAAATGTTACCGTTGTTGATAGTATACTATCATTTAGAAGGAAGTACTTTCCTTTTTCCTTTTTTTTTTAATCAAAAAAGGGGGAAAGCTCATGGTGTATAAGTTTGGAAATAAAAAAGGAAGAAGGGTTTCTTCCTAGCTTTCCATGACCCCCTTTTTCTTAGAACTTACTAGAACATCACAGAAGTAACTCGTGTTTGCTTTATTTATACTGCATTTTCCTCAGATCTCCATTCTGGCCACTATTTTCCTGACAGCAAAAATATTGGGAACCAAAATGACCTTTTAATCAGTCTCAAATTCAAATTCCCAGAAGGACAGAAATACCTCAGTTTAAGAAGGCAACTTAGAGCCCTGGCTGGTGTAGCTCAGTGGATTGAGCTTGGACCTGAGAACCAAAGGGTTGTCAGTTTGATTCCCAGTCAGGGCACACACCTGGGTTGCAGGCCAGGTCCCCGGTGGAGGATGTGTGAGAGGCAACCACACACTGATGTTTCTCTCCCTCTCTCCTTCCCTTCTCCTCTCTCTAAAAATAAATAAAATATTTAAAAAAATTAAAAGACATCATTTAAAAAAAAGAAGACAACTTAGAATTAGGACTGCACTAAGATAATATAAACTCAGAACTATAAGATAACCATATTTTTCCAGGTATGGAAAGGATCCTAGGTAGGTGGACAGTGGAAGAGAAGAGTAATGCAGACATACAGAGAGAAGCAAAGGGGCGAGTGCGACAGCCAGAGTTCTGATGACTTTCCACTTCTTGCTTTCAGTCCCTCCTGATGCTTAGCTGCATTACTACTTTGGGATTCTGTGAGATATCTCTGTTCATGTAGTACATTTCAAAACCCTACCTACCACTTGTTCTTAAAAATTGCTTAAATAGTTTCTGTTACTTGCAACTGTAGAAAATAGTTGGGACATTTATTATACTTCCTACTAGCATGAGCCTTTTATAAAGGTCAAAATTCCCCACATATTTAGCACAACACTGTGGAAAACAGATAAAAGATGCTTCCTGTCAGACAACTGTTTTATTACATGCACACACACACTCAAAATACACAATCATCCCAAACCTTATGAACATCCTGCTGGTACAGTTCAGTTCTTATGTGCCAGTTAATGTGTCCTGAAATAAAGACACACAGTTATACCTTTAAGTATAACATACATACACAATCTGCATTATCTTTCTCAGTAACCGATACAATGAAGAGGTTAGATTTACCCTCCTAAGGCTGTGAAAACAAAATTTAGGCTTTCTCAAAACCAAATTTTAGTTTTTCTGACTTCTTGTCAGACCATACTAGTAAGTGATACAAACTGGTATTTAGTTCAGAGAATATAGTTGCTAAATGGTTATTTCCAAATGTGTTTGCAGGTTCAATAAATATTTGAATATGATATATTGTCAAATTATAGGATGATACATAAAAATAAAAGCATGCACCTAAGTGTACATAATATAATTGTTATTTGTATGTTTTCCATAACTCTTTAAAAATATTCTTTCAGCAGTAGTTTCTCATATATAGTAATAGTACAAGAGATAAGTTGTTTTTAGAATGTAGAAAAATATTTCTGCTTTTTAAAAAATACAGCAATGCGAAAAATACTTTTTAGTTGCAAAAATTTTTAATATTTTTTCAGGCCAGTTCTTAATATGGAACATTAGACATTTAACCTTCTTATCCTTTAAATGCATTCTCAATAAGAGAATATGGGCTTTGTTTAATTTGAAGAAAATTGATTTGACATTAATAGATTCATTTGCACTTTCTGTGCCATCCAGAGTATGAAAATTTAATGTACTCGAAGAATGCAAGGATAAAACCAGTGCTCAAACACTTTGGAAGTGTGCACATTTAAATGCTAGTCAAAAGGAAGTCTGCTTCATATTCTTTAGTGTATATGTGCATTAAATTGAAAAATCAAGAACTCCAATTCATCAGTGTGATCCTTTTTTTGATAAAAAACAAAATTATGGTATGATATTTGACAAAAAAATTAAAAGAAGATGCTCTCATTTAAAAAGTAAACTCATAATGTGCATAAATCTATGATTAACATAAATCAGGAACTGCAAAAATCTAAGTAAAACTCTTTAACTTAGATTTTAACTCCAGTAGCTTGTGCACAGAGCAAATTATTTAAATTTAAAATTAGGATGTGAGGCTAAGTGTGCCTGGCTATTTTCAGTTTTTTTCCTGAAATTTTTTAAGCAACTGACCCTTGCTCCAGCAGCAATTAATTGACCCCTGTAAAGTAATTTTAAGTATTTCCTTAAGTACATTCCTAGGTGACAATGTAAATTTATTTTACTTTAAGTTTTTGGAACTGGGGGCTTTAAAAACATACTTTAATTATATGTAAATTAATATAATATGTGACAAAACCATGAAAATATGAATTTCAGATTATGATAGTGATGGAATATGGAATCTCTTTACAATACACCTGAGAGTACAGCTTAGGTCAATTATCTCTGAGAAACTTATTTTTCCAATTATAAACCTCTGTAAGCTTATATTTGTTAATAAGACAAACTCAGACAATTCAAGAAACTTAGGGAGTGGGGTCAGAGCAGGGAGTTCATATTTTCTAAGTGCCATTTCTAACAGAATTATAGTAAAAAGTTTTTGTCATTTAGGTAATATCCATATACTAGTATTTTATTACAACACTTGTATACAGCCTTAATTCCTGATAAGACTTGCTAATTCTTCCTTAAAATTTTGGGGAGTTCCCGGAATCTGTAAAATTAGAATTCCAGATCCTCATTGGTTTTCACCCCTGGGAACAAACGCGTGTTATCATTGTACGCCATCTTGTGGTAATGTTTAGAGATGCATCTGTTAGAAGTCCTTGGATTAAGGGACGAAGCAATTCCGCATCCCTGCAAAACAATATGCGACGCATTTTCTCCTTGTCTTCCCACCCCCTAAACAGTAGATTCTTTTCCTAAATAAATGAAATGTATTACCCGTGGAGAACTAAGGCAGCAGTATAACCAGGGAGGCAGGATGGTTGCAAGATCAGGCTCTGGAATTAGACTACTTGAATTAGAATCTCAAATTTGCTATTTATTATCTGCATAGTTTTGAGTGTGTTACTAGCCTCTGTATGAATTAATTTTCTCCTATGTGAAATGGAGCTAAAATAGGACCGACTCAGACAACCACAGATGAAGAGACATTTGAAGAAAATCTGGAACATATGAAAGAAAGCCCCAAATAAGCAAACAGAAAATGAAAGAGCAACAGGGTATTTCAGGAATGTAATAAAATGTAGCATAAACTAATTAGTAATGTCAGATAAATTAAAGATTAAATTGCAACCATAAAATAGAATAGGATGCTATGAAAACAAGCAATAACTAGACCAAGTACAAGGAACTAAGAGGTATGATTGAAAAAAATAGCTGGAGGGCCAGAAGATAAAGTCATTACAATCTAAATGAAAGCAAAGAAACAAGGAGACATGAAATAAAAGACAAAGGGGGCAATCTAGGAGTCCGATAGCTAACTAATAAGTTTCTCATAAAAGAAGAAAAAACACACTAGAAGACATAATGTGTAAAATTTTGTAAACTTGAAACATAAATCTGCACATCAAAAAGAGAGTGCCAATTAGGATAAATGAAAGAAGATATACAAAGGAGGCATAATTATAATATTTCAGAACATTATGGATAAAGAAAAAATCATAAATGCTTCCAAGGAACAAAAACCGAAGTTGTGTTAGTTTTTGTATCAGCAACACTGGATGCTAGAAGACAATGGACTTAAAAAACCAGAGGGAAATGATTTTTGAACCCCACATTCTGTACCCAGCCAAACTATTAAGTCTGAAAGTAAAATAAAGATATCTTAAAACATTCAAGGATTCAGAACGTTTAACTGTCACACATTCTTTCTCAGGCACTTTAGGATGAGCACAATAAAACAAAGTTAACCAAGAAAGGAAAAGTCAAAGAATCCAGGAATAGAGGGCTCAGTTCAGGAGTTGAATGAAAGGAATTTCCAGGGTGACAGCTATAAAACAGGCCTAGATTGCATTAGGAGGAGGATGGGGGGCTCAAGAAAAGTGATATCTATGAAGGGAGAATAAATGGGTGAAGTGTCTCCATATATTTGTCTTTAGCTTTGAAATAGTGAATGAATTTAAGGTAGATATTGCTGGACTAAAAGGAAGGCAGTACAACTTAAGGGACAACAATATGTTGCTCAAGGAAGAAAAGTACTCCCCCTGATTGTCCATAAAATATATTTTTTACCTTCTATATATCTCTCAAATCAGTCCATTCTTTTTGACTGTACACCCTCCATCTAGACTGAGTTACTTTCACTTTCTTGCTAAACAACTGAAATAGCTTCTTAACTAGTTTTCTTCTATTTATTTATCTCTCAATTACAGTTTACATTCATTATTCTGTATTAGTTTCAGATGTGCAGTAGAGTGATTAGACAATTATGTACTTTACAGAGGACCACTCCTTCCAATATTTCCACTACCCACCTGGCCCCCACACAGTTATTACAATATTAGCGACTATATTCTCTATGTTGTAATGCACATCTCTGTGACTATTCTGTAACTACCAATTTGTACTTCTTAATCTCTTCACCTTTTTCAACCAGTCCACCAACCTGCTTCCCATCTGTCAGCTGTCAATCTGTTTTTGTACTATCAATCTGTTTCTATTTTGTTTATTTTGTTCTTTAGATTTCACATATAAGTTAACTAGTTTTCTTGCATCCACTCTGACCTCTCTCAAATCCATTCTCCTTACTATACTCCATAGATTGATTTTTTTAATGCAAATTCAATTATGTCCCTTCTTTAGTTAAAACATTGCAGTGGCTCCCCATAGCTTTTACAATAAAAGATTCAAACCATTAGCAGGTTCCTTACTGTCATGTGGTCAATCAGTCTGTAGGTAGCAGTGGGGTACCTAACCTCTAGAGAACTGGCTATTTAAGAACACAAGAGACCCAAATGGATTTAGATAGTTTACTACTTACACAGACAGCTAAACAAGATCAGCATAGTATCCACTGCTTGCTGGAGGGGCCAGATAATGCGAATGGTGGGTTACTTTGTTTTTGAGGGGTCAACTCTAGGTTGTAGCTAGCGGTTTCATAGCCTGAAGCCCTACCTGGAAGGGGCAAGGTGAAAAGTCCTATGCCTTACTGGAACCAGGAGGCAGATGAAACTGCCTCACGGCAGCCACGTGCAAGATAGGGAACCTCCTGGAAGATAAAGAGACAGATGAGAAATGGCCTTTAACTTCTCACAAGACTGCCTATCCTGACATGTCCCAAGGAGAATCACAGGGCATTCTGTAAGAAGTTGAGCCTTCCTTACATGTCCTGTGTGGAGACATGCAATGGCCAGAGTGCCCTACAAACACAGGCTAACTTTCTACCACTACAGTCTCATCTTGTACACTCAGTTGTTGAGTATCAGCCACACCGACCTTCAGTTTCTCAGTGCTTTCTCTTGTCATAGAGCTTTTGCGTATGCTGCTCCCTCTGCCTGAAACACTCTTCTACTTCTTTTCCTTGTTAACTCCCCCCGCCCCCACTCTTATTCCTCAGCCCAACTGTCACTTCCTAGGGAACTGACCTGTTATCAAATAGCATTGTGCCTCTCTCTTTTATAGCACTCAGAACAAGTTTAATTTTATAATTACAGTAGAATCTTTAATTCATGTAAGAGTAGAGATTAATTTATCACTTAATTTTAAAGTGCTTTCACACACTTAATTTTATCTTTTCATCTCTGTGAGGTAAACAAAACAGGTATTATTTTTAATCTCTGTTTTTTACAGGTAAGAGCCCATGTTAAGAACTCATGTTTTCTTACTCTAGTTTAGGGTACTCTATACTTTTCCACTGTGGTATTCATGTAAATACATTAAATATATTCATGTAAGTACATTAAATATAAGACAGCATACAGGAAGCAGAGAGGGACAAAGGATATGCCATAGCAGCTCAAAGGATAGAGAAATCACTTCCAGATGGGGTGATTAGGATAGATCTCCATAAATTCTGATAGACAAAGAAGTGCAAGTCTTTGAAGACAAGAGGTAATATCAAAGGTATGATCATAGAAAGGCTTGAGACTGTTTGAATAATGGCAAGTGAATGTGTTTTGGTGGATATAAGGTTAGTACAGGTGCTGGAAAGGAAGGCTAGAATTATATTGTGGAGGACCTTCATGAAAGAATTAATTTTGTTGGCAGCAGGAAGTAACTAATGTTTCTAAGTGGACAAATGATCCGATCAGAGTTGAACTTGAGGTGGATTAATGAAACAACAGAATATAGAATAAATTGTAGCATTGTGGGACTAGATTCAAGGAAATCGGGTAACTAAGTGAGAGATGAGATCATGATCTGGGGCAAAACTCTGCAAGCCATGGCCCACCTTGTAAAGTGTTAATGTCAAAACTTTTCAGCCAGGGATGCTGGAAGCACACCTGGATTTGAGGAAAGTTAAGTACTGGAAAGCACAGCAATGGCAGAACTATGAGTCATCTCAGGTTGTTGAGAGGAGCTTATCTGAGGATTTCAGCTTGTGCTGGGTGATTCTTAGGAGCATTTAGAGAAAGCAGAGGTGAATTCTGGATTGGGTGCTCTCAGAAAGTGGAGTATTGGATATTTTGGTTTATTTTATCTCGGAGATGGGAGGATGAAAGAAATAGTAGTCATTTGTGTTAGCCAGAAGAGGGAGATGTTTAGTTACTTTTCTGGTTCTTGAGTGTCCTTATCTCTAGTTTCCAAATTATACTATAGTCTTATCTCTATCTTCTATAGTCACAGTGGCCTTATCTGTGTATTGTTTATATTATTCCAAAGTTGTTTATGTTCAGTTGGGAACACTGTTGTTCAGCTGTTAGCTTCCATTTGCCAGGGATGTTCTATTACTTAATCAGCACCAAATACATTGATCGGCTTAGCTCTCAAGGTGTCTAGCCAGTTGCCTCAGTAGGTCATCCATTTAACCCAGGGTGCTATACATACACAGTATTATCCTTGTCTAGATGTGCCATGCCTTGAGAAAGGTTGAAGGAGCAGTGACACTGAAAATGAAGAGTAAAAGACCAAGAAAGGTTAAAAGTTTCAAAGCTTTTCACTGTCTACATTTCTAGTCATTTAAAATCTATGCTCCAGCAAAAATAAACTGATTTCCGTTTCTACCATCTGTCATGTGCTGCCTTTGGATATTATGTCCTTAGCCTGGAACATCATTCCCTGATCCACTTCTCATGTATAGATCCTGTCTGTCCTTCAAGGACCAGTTCATATGTTTCCCCTTCCTCCTTCATACTAGTGAGAGCTAACATCAAAGAGCCTATTTAAAATATAATTAATGAATAAATTACATATTCAGATATTTTAATTCTAGCTTTGGGGATCAAGTTGGAAGCAATCTCTCCTTTCTGTGAATTTATACAGCAAATTTATTATACCCCTAAGATAGTTATTTCTAACATTTATTAAATATGTAGTGCTCTGTCTCCTAGCAGCCATCAATGACACCATCAAAATGCCATGAAGTTTGCATCTTTCCTAGTTCTTGAAGTTTAAGTATAAAGCAGCAAAAAAATTTAAAAACTCCACCCTTATTCTTACCTCATGCAGGATAAGAAGTACTGAGGTACTCTCTTTGTATCAGGAGTGCTAACAAAAGCTTATAGTTGGCTCGGTGTTCCTTGTGGAAAGCTGAGTTGGGACCAAGAGTGGGGCAGGGACTAACTTATCAGAACTGTCTTTTAAAAAATTACATATTAAGTGGGTTAATATTGGAGGAAATGTGAAAATCATAATCTTTTTGTACTGACTGAAAGGAAAAAGATGATATAAATTAATTATATTAAAGTATAATAATAGATATAGTAAAAATAGATCTATCTTATATTAATTTAGGAACGACTACCCGAAAAAAACCTGGAAACCGAGAGTGTAACCATCACTGTAAAAATAAACAGACGTGTGGACATGACTGCTGTAAGTTACATGAAACAAGTGTATCTCAGGTTTTAAAAATTTGAAAGGTCTTTGATAAATAATAATTACATTCTAAATGTCTCTGTGGCAATTTATATTATGCAGCTTATAACAAATAATTTTCTTTTGTGGGAACCATGAAAAAAGTAAATATTAGATTGGAAATTTCAAAGAAATTGGCTTTGTATGAAAAATAGCTAAAGTATAACCTAAAGAATCTAGAATTTCTTTTCATAGGTAAAACTGGAGTGGCACAGAAATCAGAAATGAAAGGGCCAACAATTTCTTCATATTTATCTGATTTAAGAAACAGAAATGCTTCATCTCTTCCTCCAGTTAAACGTCTCAAGGTTAGTTTTAATAACATTCATCCCTTGTTCTGTAATTAAATGAATATGAATATTCTTTATTGTGTCTCAATTAGGTAGACATCAACAGTGTACTTGAGGGCTTGATAGGAATATGACTATTAGTCATGATAGTGTTTCTAAAGGGAAAGGTGTTATAGTTCTTAACAATCAATTTGTAAATCCATTTTTGGGACATTTTTACAGCCTTTTCTCTCGTTTGCTTTTTTTTTTTCCAGAAAAGAGGGAAATAAAGAGAGATATGTAGCTTGACTTGGTTCAGCAACTGAAAGTAGACTCTTGCCCTTCCCTGGCTCCATCTGTGCTGTCCTGGGCTGGGAATTCTGAAGTTGATTTTGATTCGTGTACCAAAATGAGTACTGAGCAAGAGCCTCTCTTCCAAGTAATAAATGGGAGTTCCTACTCTTTGATAGGCTAGTCATGACAGACTTGTCCTAAGCCTAATTCATTGTATCCAGGGCAAAATAGTGGATCAGGCCACAGAACAAAGTCAAGAAAATGGCAGAATGGCTATTTCTTTTCTAGGGTTTATATGAGAATGAAGATTCTAAGTCATGAGGCTAAAACGGGGAATATTGGGAAATGGAGAAGCATGAAGTTTGAAATGAGTACCATCTGAGATAATTTTCAGCAATTCAAGCTTTTCCCTTCTTCCTTTCTTGCATATTTATTTTATATTAGTTTTTTATTGTACTCATTGAGCACCAAGAATATGCCAAACACTATAATAGGTGCTAAGATACAGTAATGAATAAGACAGTTTTAGTCCCAGTTCTCATAGAGCTTATAATGGAGTGAAAGATACAAAAAAGTAAATAAGCTTTTTCAGTATAGTGCGATGAATGATTCTGTGACAGAAGTGTAAGATAACTTGAGCTTAGATAGAAAGTATACTCACTCCATATTTGGTAGGCCAGGAAAGGACTCCTAATAAACATGACCAAGACCTAAAGGATATATAGGCATAAGCCAAGTATGAAGAGGTGGGCAGAGGTGGACTGAATGGTGGTAGAAAGGGATAGAAAAGTATCTCATAATAGAGAATGTGCAGTATTCCAGAGCTGAGAAAGAGATAGAGGTCTTTTCTGTTAAAGAACTGAAGTAATACAGTATGTCTGGACTTTGATTACAAGTAGGGAGTATAGTAGTAGAGAGAGATGAAGCTATAAAAGTAAGTGGAAGCTAGATCATGAACATCTATGTGATATTTTAAGGATCTGGACTTTATTCTGGAAGTATTGGGAAGTCACTGAAGGGCTTTAATCAGTGATATAATCAGAATTGCATTAATAAAGTTCATTATGTACGTAATGTAGAGAATGGATGCAGGGGTGTCTAACCCATGGCCTGTGGGCCACATGTGGCCCAGGATGGCTATGAAAGTGGCCCAACACAAAATTGTAAATTTACTTAAAACCTTTTTTTTTGCTCATCAGTTTTTGTTAGTGTTTGTGTATTCAATGTGTGGCCCATTGGGGCCACTCCAAGACAGCTTCTTCTTCCAGTGTGGCCCAGAGACAACTCCTTCTTCCAGTGTGGCCCAAGATATCAAAAGGTTGGACTCCATTGGTAGAGGATGATACAAAAGGAACACAAGGAATCATTAGAAGGGGTTTTGCAATAATGCAAGCAAGGTGATGGCCTAGTCTAGCGTAGCAGTAGAGAGGAGTTTGAAATATTTTCCATAGATAGAACCAACTAGCTTGGTACTTAATTAGTAATGAGGGATGACTTAGAAGGAGTAGTTAAAGACCATGCCTAGCTTTCTGGCTTAAGCAATTGGGGAAAAAGTAGGGCCTCACTCAGGTAGGAACTCTAAAGAAAAAGCAAGCTTGGTGGTGTAGAGACAGGGTAAGTTCAATTTGAGAAATACTAAACTAGAGGCCTGGCTGCGTGTTAGGTGTCTGACTAAGTTGTTTCACAGACAGCTGTATGTAACTTTGAAAATCAGTAGAGATAGCTATGCTAGAAATACAGATTTGAGAGTCATTCCCATGTACATGATCATTGAAGCTATGGGAAGAGATGAAATCTTTGCTTAAGAATGTATAGAGTGAGAAGAAGACCTGGTAAAGAACCTTGAAGAATATCTACATTTAAGAAGGGCCTAAAAAGGAAACTTGAGTTGAGAACTAGCTTGAGTTTCTCATAGTTCTTTGATTTTCGGACCTGATATACCGGCAGGAATTTTGCTGTTTGACTTATTTATTAAAAGGTATTGATGTAAAATTGGTAGCTGAACTTGTATTTTTTCATTAATAGATGCAAATGAATAAATCTCAAAGTGTGGACCTTAAGGATTTTTGTTTTACTCCAAAAGCTTCTCTTCCTAATATATCAAGGTACAGATATAATATCTATGGTAAAATATTCATTGTAAACACTCTGTTCCTCCAAATAGTCATTTATTCAGAGAAAGATGGTTACTAGCTACCTTCACATCACAGTAATCATTTAGTTCCATAATGAGGTAATGACATCATAATAGTGTCATTATCTTTTATACCCTAAACTTACTTAGAACTCTACAGTTATAGAATACTTTGAATATAGAATAAGAAGGCAGACTCCCTCTGCCTTCTAAACTTAACAGGTGACAAGAATATACTTTAAAAAGAGAATTCATGTTGGTGTACAAAGTCTGGTCCTTTCCATTTAGGGGCCCACTCTATTTTAATAATATCTTAGATTTATAAAATACTTTATAATTAAAACTTTTTACATTTACATATTATATCTTTGCTCTTAACAATGTGGCTCATAAAATGGAGTATTCTATCCCATTTTATAGATGAAATAACTGAAACTCATATTCATAGTTAATAAGCAGAAGGTTATATATGATAAATCAGTTCTTTAACTATATTATGATGGCTAGAAGACAATCGTATGTTTCATTTCCTTTCCAGATAGGGGAATTTTATATGCAGGGATGACATTTAATATACTTAATTCATTCAGAATAACCACTGAAAAATCAGAACAGATGCCAACACTACTTCAAGAGATCCTGGATTTTGTTTATCTAACAGCAAGTAGCATTGGCAATAGATTTTTGAAGCTATACACGGATAGCAGATACCTACATATTGGGGATATGTAAAGATGACTAAGTGTTGCTTTCAATAAACACCTATTTTTTTACCCTTCACTATCCAGGCTGATATAATTTATCATAAAAGTGTTGAGTGAATGAACCATACTTCTTTTCATTTATATGAGTAAGTAATTTTCAAGACTTTCAGCCAAGATGGAGGTGTAGGTAGACACACTGTGCTTCCTCGCACAACCAAAAGAAGGACAGCAAATTTAAAAACAAAAAACAACCAGAACTGAAAGAAAATTGAACTGTATGGAAGTCTGACAACCAAGGAGTTAAAGAAGAAACATTCATCCAGACCGGTAGGAGGGGCAGAGACAGGCAGCTGGGCAGAGAAGACTCATGCCAAGCCCGCAGCTGGTGGACCTGGAGGGGCGGCAGATTGCGGACTAGGCAGTCCCACATTCGTGTGCAGATAAACTGGGAGGAACAACTGGGGAGCAAGACAGACCATGCAACCCAGGGTTCCAGTGTGGAGAAATAAAGCCTCAAACCTCTGATTAAAAACACTTGTAGGAGTTTACCTCAAACCTCTGATTAAAAAAACACCTGTAGGGGTTGAGGTGGCAGCACGAGAAACTCTCTGCCTCACAGAAGAGTTTGTTGGAGAGACCCACAGGGCCCCACAATGTGCCCAAACCCAACCACCTGGGAATCAGCACCAGAAGGGCTCAATTTGCTTCCGGGTATCGGGGAAGTGACTGAAAACTATCAGAGAGCAAAGCAAGTGCCATTGTTCTCTCTCGAACCCCTTCCTGACAAAGAGCAGCACAATGCAGCAATGTGGGTTGCCCCACCCTGGTGAACACCTAAGGCTCTGCCCCTCACTACATAACAGGTGCATCAAGACAAAAAAAAAAAAAAAATGGCCCAAATGAAAGAACAGATCAAAGCTCTAGAAAAAATACAACTATGCAATGAAGAGATAGCCAACCTATCAGATGCACAGTTCAAAACTGGTTGATTTTGGTCACAAATTAGATGAAAAAATGAAGGCTATGCTAAGTGAAATAAAGGAAAATGTACAGGGAACCAACAGTGAAGGGAAGGAACCTGGGACTCAAATCAATGGTGTGGACCAGAAGGAAGAAAGAAACATTCAACCAGAAAAGAATGAAGAAACAAGAATTCAAAATAATGAGGAGAGGCTTAGGAACCTCCAGGACATCTTTAAACCTCCCAACATCTGAATCATAGGGGTACCAGAAGGAGAAGAGGAAGAGCGAGAAATTGGAAACTTATTTGAACAAATAATGAAGGAGAACTTCCCCAATTTGGCAAAGGAAATAGACTTCCAGGAAGTCCAGGAAGCTCAGAGAGTCCCAAAGAAGCTGGACCCAAGGAAGCACACACCAAGGCACATCATAATTACATTAGCCAAGATTCAAATGAAGGAGAGAATTCTAGAAGCAGCAAGGGATAAGGGGACAGTCACCTACAAAGGAGTTCCCATCAGACGGTCAGCTGATTTCTCAAAAGAGACCTTACAGGCAAGAAGGGGCTGGAAAGAAGTATTCCAAGTCATGAAAGGCAAGGAACTACATCCAAGATAGCTCTATCCAGCAAAGCTGTCATTTAGAATGGAAGGGAAGATAAAGCGCTTCTCAGATAAGGTCGAGTTAAAGGAGTTCATCATCACCAAGCCCTTATTATATGAAATGTTAAAGGGATTTATCTAAGAAAAAGGAGATAAAAAATATGAACAGTAAAAAGACAGCAAACTCACAGATATTAACAACCACACCTATAACAAAAGCAAACTAAGCAAACATCTAGAACGGGAACAGAATCACAGAAATGGAGATCATGTGGATGGTTATCAGCAGGGCAGTGGGTGGGAAGAGAGGGGAAAAAGGTAGAGAATAAGTAGCATAAATGGTAGGTAGAAGATAGACAGGGGGAGGTTAAGAATAGAGTAGGAAATATAGAAGCCAAAGAACTTATATGTACAATCCATGGACATGAACTAAATGGGGGGAATGTGGGTGGGAGGGGGTGCGCAGGGTGGAGGGAAATAATGGGGGGAAGTGGGACAACTGTAATAGCACAATTGATAAAACATTAAAAAATTTAAAAAAATATATGAGTAATTTTCAAAGTCAGATTAATTTTATTATTTTCTTTAAAATTGTTATGGTTCTATTTATCTTTATAAAGGTCAGAATACTTAAACATACCTGAATTATCTATCATGGAGGAGAGTGATCAGCATGAAATCTGTGCAAATGCTCAACAAGAAATATCTGAATATCAAGACCAAGGTAAATTACCATTAATATTGACTTGACAAAGAATATGGTTTATCATTATTTTAGATTGACAAATAATGTTTTTGAAAAATCAACATCTGAAATCATGTTTAAAATTTGGCAACACTATTCTCTTGAGTTGTTGAACCAATTTCAAATTCTTTGGGTGTGTTATTTCATATGGTCTTACCATGTCTGTCAGATTTTTTAAAAAAATACATAGTGTTGACTTTTAATTTAAAGATAATATGAGGAAAAGTTGAAATAAGGGAGCTCTGGGTACAAAAGGCATTAAAATAATGAACTATTATTTTGACATATCTTTAGAATTATTTAAAATTATTTTATGTTTATAAGATGAGTCCAATTTTACAAAATAGTTGTGTGACTTTGGGAAAATTATTTAAGTTCTTTGGTCCTTATCTTTAAAATTAAGGGATTAAGTAGGGTTACCTTTAATATCTCTAAAGCCTATGATTCTTATAATTTCTATGATATCAAAGAATATAACCTAGTTTGTAGGATATAGCTGTTATATAATCTAGGTTTGTCTTTTATCTGTATCTGTCATTAAATTAATGAAATAATAGTGCATATAAATTTTTCAACCTTGTGCCTTGTTCATCATAGTCTGGATCTTGCCATTAACAACATCATTTCTAAGGGTCACATTATTAACAACCGGTCTGTTAAAATGTGTGAGAAATAATGTTGGCCACAGAGTTGTTTGTTCAAGTTCCTGTGTGTAAAAATGGCAGACTTGGGGTTTTCTGAAAATAATTTCATGTGTGTAGACTTGGCATCTATTGCTATGATTTCCTTCAAGCTGTTACTTTATGCTTCCTCTAGCCATAATTTAAGTTCTTAGGTAGGCAAGGGCTAGAGTACCCACCACTTCTTATAACACCATGGTAGCCATTAGGCCCAATATAATATCAAGAAAAGTCCCCTAATCTCACCTAGAGTATCAGAGCATTTGTTCAAATGCCTGAATGTCCTTATGACATGCATAGAAGGTATAAGATTGTCAACCCTCATTTTTTATCTCCCTTCAAACCACAGTCCCCTGACTGACTTCTTGTACTGCTGGCTTCACCCCACCCCTCTCCATACCAGAGTTTATCCTTCCCTCTACTTATTTCATGTTGTTTTTGTAGAGTATTTCTTTTCTACCCACTACTGCAAATCCAATTTACATTATGATACAAAAGTCTCATCATGATACTTTAACCCCCAGTGACAATCATTTCCCTGTTTTGCTTAATGAGCCCCCCTTTTTTTGAAACAAGGATCTGTATAGTATATTCTAGCTCTGCCATTTAGTAGTTGGGTAACATTTCATAGTATACTTAACAATTTTGTCTTGATACCCTCATCTGGTTATATTTTAGGAATCTTGGGATTAAATGAGATAAGGTATATAAAACTCTTAGCATAGTGTTTGGTACTATTAGTAGTAGTAATTTAGTAGTTGTGTATGTCATACTTTTCACAATTATTAGTCTTTGGTGACAAAACATACTATAAATGTATTGAAATACTGCTCTTGAGAATGTTTTTGAACAAAACATAGTAAGTTTTATTATCCATGTTCCAATCTCAAGAAGGGAAGAAAAAATGTCAGAAATTAAGAAAAAGCATGTTGAATCATAAAATTTTAGTTGTAAGATACCTTTGTGCAATTTCTCATTTTACAGGGAAAGAATCCAAAACTTGGAGAGATTAAATGACTTGCCCAAAATCACATATCTAATTAATGGCAGAACCAGAATAGAGTCCATATGTCTTGATTCCTAGACCAATGCCATTTCTGTAAAATGAAATTGACTTTTGGTTACCAGTTGAGAATTGAAAATTAACCAATAGTGCATGACCTCTCAACTTATCACCCCACAATTATTTATTTCTCTGTCTCTGTACCCGTCCTAAACTTTCTATTTGTCTCAAAAGAAGAATGATCTTTTTTTAAATGTATTTTATTGATTATATTATTACAGTTGTCCCATTTCTCCCCCATCATTCCCCTCCATCCTGCACACCCCCTCCCACCCACATTCCCCCCATTTAGTTCATGTCCATGTGTCATAAGTTCTTTAGCTTCTACATTTCCCATACTATTCCTGCCCTCCCCCTGTCTATTTTCTACCCACTGTCTATGCTACTCATTCTCTGTACCTTTTCCCCTCTCTCCTCCTCTCACTCCCCCGTTACTAACCCTCCCTCCATGTGATCTCCATTTCTGTGTTTCTGTTCCCATTCTAGATGTTTGCTTAGTTTGCTTTTGTTGTAGGTGTGGTTGTTAATATCTGTGAGTTTGCTGTCTTTTTACTGTTCATATTTTTTATCTCCTTTTTCTTAGATAAATCCCTTTAACATTTCATATAATAAGGGCTTGGTGATGATGAACTCCTTTAACTCGACCTTATCTGAGAAGCGCTTTATCTTTCCTTCCATTCTAAATGACAGCTTTGCTGGATAGAGCAATCTTGGATGTAGGTCCTTGCCTTTCATGACTTGGAATACTTCTTTCCAGCCCCTTCTTGCCTGTAAGGTCTCTTTTGAGAAATCAGCTGACAGTCTGATGGGAACTCCTTTGTAGGTGACTGTCCCCTTATCCTTTGCTGCTTCTAGAATTCTCTCCTTCATTTGAATCTTGGCTAATGTAATTATGATGTGCCTTGGTGTGTGCTTCCTTGGGTCCAACTTGTTTGGGACTCTCCGAGCTTCCTGGACTTCCTGGAAGTCTATTTCCTTTGCCAAATTGGGGAAGTTCTCCTTCATTATTTGTTCAAATAAGTTTCCAATTTCTCGCTCTTCCTCTTCTCCTTCTGGTACCCCTATGATTCAGATGTTGGGAGGTTTAAAGATGTCCTGGAGGTTCCTAAGCCTCTCCTCATTATTTTGAATTCTTGTTTCTTCATTCTTTTCTGGTTGAATGTTTCTTTCTTCCTTCTGGTCCACACCATTGATTTGAGTCCCAGTTTCCTTCCCATCACTGTTGGTTCCCTGTACATTTTCCTTTATTTCACTTAGCATAGCCTTCATTTTTTCATCTAATTTGTGACCAAATTCAACCAATTCTGTGAGCATCCTGATCACCAGTGCTTTGAACTGTGCATCTGATAGGTTGGCTATCTCTTGTTCGCTTAGATGAATTGGCTCTGGGGCTTTGATCTGTTCTCCCGTTTGAGCCATTTTTGGTTTTTGTTTTTTGTTTTTTTTTTTGGAGGGGGGGTGTCTGGTTGAGGCTGTTATGTAGTGAGGGGCGGAGCCTTAGGTGTTCCCCAGGGCGTGGCAGCCCAGTTGCTGGGTTGTGACACTGTATGTGGAGGTGGGGTCCGAGAGGGAACAATGGCACTTGCTCTGCTCTCTCTGATTCCAGTCCCTTCCGCCACTTCCCCCAAGCAAATTGGGCCCTTCTGGTGCTGATTTCCATGTGGGTGAGCTTGTGTACGTTCTAGGACCCTGTAAGTCTCTCCAATGAACTCTCCTGTGAGGCTGGGAGTCTCTCCTGGCACCCCAACCCCCACAAGCGTTTTCAATCGGTGTTTTTAGGTTTTATTTCCTGGCGCTGGGGCCCTGGGTTGTGAGGTCTGTCTCACTTCTCGTTGTCTCCTGGATTATCTGCGCGCAAACGTGGGACTGCCTGGTTAGCCGGCCACCTTGTGTGGCCTCACTGGGTCTGCCAGTTGCCACCCGGTGCCTGGATCCGCTAGCCGCTGCTTGTGTGCCCGGATCTGCCAACCTCCACTTTTTCCTACCGTGACTCTGCCCCTCTTACTGGTCTGGATGAATGGTTGTCGGACTTCTGTACAGTTCAATTTTCTATCAGTTTGGCTTGTTTTCTTGTTTCTAAATCTTTGTTGTCCTTAATTTTGGTTGTGCGAGGAGGCATAGTGTGTCCACCTATGTCTCCATCTTGGCTTGGAAGTCCCAAATTTGAAGAATGATCGTATTTTCAAGGTTTATCTCTCTATCTGTGATCTTAATCTTTCCAATTCTGTCTCCCCTGGGACTTTGGAGACCATTTATCCCTTTCCCTTTTCCCACTTTTTTTCAAGCTCTCTTCACTATTGTCTCTTTTTCTTCAGCATATAAATATGCTCAAGTCTCTTTCTTCTTCAGCTCCATGTTCCCATCTAAGTAGGTATGGCCTTTTTTATTGTAAGTGACAGAAATTCTACTCAAAGTGGCTTAGTACAAAAAAAGGAAACTGTCTCATGTAAACTGAAAAGTTCAGACAAGTATCTCACTTTGATCTTGCTAGACTCAGGCATTCAAATGATCTCATCATGCCTCTGGTTTTCTCTCATTTTTTAAAAAAGATATCCTGGTTACTAATTGGCTTTATTTTTTAAACAGGATTTTTTGCACAGCAGTGATTTCTCAAATCACATTTTTCCAATTTAATAGCTTCAGTAGAAAAATACAGTCTTTCCTGTTAGCTTTGGCAGTTCATTCTGCTTGGCCTTATTTGAGTCTTGTATTTGTCTTTTAAGCAATCCCTTTACCCTGAGGACTGGGTTGTGTGTTTTACCCATGCAGACCTGGGGAAGCCAAGGTACCATGAATGACATCCTCACCAGGATCATCTGGAATGTTGTGCGCAGTTTCCTCAAAGCACAAGAAAGATACTCTTACTAAAAAAGACGGAAAATCTTGCCAAGCAGACAAAAAACAGAACCACTAGTCTTTATATACCCACTATCTTTTGCTTTCCCATTGAAGCAAAAATTCTTGAAAGAGCAATTGATACTCACTGTGCTCATTTTCTTACCTCCCTATCACTCTTCATACACATTTAGTGACTTCCTAAGTGCTGAATTCAGTAAACTCTTTTCAACTTTTATTTTCTTTGAGTTTTGTAGTATTTGACACATTTGTTGTTTTCTTCCATTTGGAAATCACTTCTTTGGTTTCAATTAAGCCACTCAGTTGGGTCTCCTACTACTTCCAGAACTGGTTGGGCTTTCCTTCCTGTTGATGTTGCAATAGGATTCTATTTTTGCTTCTTTATTCTTCTCACTTTATAAACTTTTCTTAGACAATGTCACCTAAGCCCATGTCTTCAATTACTAACTGTATTTGTCTTCAATTACTAACTGTCTTCAATTACTAACTGTAACTGTACTAACCGATTTCTAAATCTATACTCCCATCTAGATCTTTCTGTCTATCCCCTGACCCATCTACACACTCACCTTTCTGGGCATATCCACCTAAGAGATCACATGTCACCGTCTGAACTCTTGCTTTCCATTTTTCTCTATACCTCATACTCCTTTTCTTTTTTTCCTTGGGTGAGTGAAAGAACCTTCTTCTTTTCCAAGCTGCTAAAGGCAGAAAAGAATCAGCCTAAATATCTTACCTCACATGTAATTAATCACTAAGTCCTATGTATTTCACCACCTAAACATCTCTATATCTATTCTTTCCTCTCTATTTCTTCTGCCCATACTCTTATCTTAGTCATTCATTGTCTCCCAATTACTACAGAGACTTTCTTACTTTTTCATTTGCTTCCAGTCTCATTATCCTCTAATCCATAAATATTCTGAGTAATCTAACAGTCATACCTAGTCATGTAAGCCTCTTGCTTACAATAGTTATTCATTGCCTATAAGAAAAATAAAGTGAATTCCTTAACATGCCAAACTTCAACACAATCTCGCTCTTAACTGCCTGTCCAGTCTCAACAGGCCCTGCCTTCTCCTTCTACTTTGTGTTCCAAAAATCATGAAACACCTCTCCAAACATTCTCTCCTCTCTCATACTGCTTTGCCTTTCATATGCTGTTCTTGCTTCATGGAATATCTTGACTTTCCTTCTTGCCCTGCTCCACAATCACACAGTTCTATCAAGCTCAAATTCCAATGTTACCATTTTACCCCATTACATCTGAAATATATTTATTCTGACTTCCATTGTAGGTTTAGGTCCTGTTCCCTTTGAATTCCCTTTGCACTTTGTACATACTTGTAGTTTTAGTACATATTATTGTATATTGTGGATGTATATCAATGTGCAAAAGTAGAATAATGTGAACAGAGGTTGTAGGTGCAATTGAAGGATAAAGTAGGATTTGGACAGGTGAAGAAGAGGATAGAAGATATTTGCAGTGAAGGAAACTTAGTGATTGAAGCAAACTTATACTGGCTTGTGAGAGATCATTATTAAATTTTGGGGAATCCTTCAACTATTATTAAAAGTTTAATTACATAAACTTTCAGTTCAATAAAATATTAAAAACAAAGGCTATAAATATTCAAAATGAATCATTTCCTATTCTACTAAATTTTGTTATCTGTGTTCTTGAGATTATTTGCATCTATATTTGTATCCATATAGTAGAAATACTGGACAGTGAAGCACAGTTATGCATTTTTTCTCAAGTTTGTACCCAGTGATGTCATATTGATAGTTTAAAAGCAACCACAGTGGAAGTATTTATAATGTGGAAATCAGCAAACACTACAAATCGCGCTTGATTATTGTTTTATTTATTGTTTAGACTTAAGAAGGTGATGAAGAAAATGTTAATAGTACAGATTAAGTTTAACAGTGCATTGTGTCTGTAGCCATTATATTGTGAATAGCACAGAAAAAACTGAAAACTATTACATGATTTGGCAAAGAAGTTGCCTAAGTCACTAGATGAATGGGTGAAGTTCCAACATATGCCTTTGTTACTTAACTTTCATCCTACTTGTTAAAGTCAACAAGAATATCAAATAACATTCATACAACTACATTTATTTGTCAGTTGCAGCCATAGGTTGACTATAGATGTAAGAGTTTGCCAAAATTCAATGAAAACATTCAGTGAGAACCAATTAGATACATGGAATTTACAATAAGCATGCTGTATATTTTATTATTTATAAATTATGTGCTGCATACCCTTTACTTACAATAAATACATAAAATACATATATTAAAAATATATATGCTTGTATATGCATACTTTTTTGAGAAGCAGTTATTAAATATTTATTAGCATACTGTCATGGAAAACTGCACAAGAGAAGGCAGTCAGTCCTTATAACAATCTTATCTCATAGGTACTATTGTCATTCCATTTCACAGAGGAGAAAACTAGGCTCAAAGAGTTTAAATTTCTTGTGTAAGATCATACAACTAGTAGATGAGAGGCAGAATTCTTAACCATATAGTCTGGTTCTAAGCCCAGGCTTCAAGCAATGAATAACAGTAAGGATTTTTTAGCAGGAGAGAAATTAAGATATATTTTGGACAAATATACTTCATAAAATACTCAAAATTAACTTGTAGGGAAAAGAGCTGAGGGAGGAAGACCATTTTCCAAGCTAAGAAATAAAATGTATTCAGTAAAAGAATCCATTGAAAATTATAAATTTAGGTCAATTTTCAGTACATCTAATTCAGTAAACAGAATTGGTTTAACACAATATTCAACGATGCTTGACCCAATGCTTTTGAAAACTACTACTCCAGACCTCTGTTTAGTAATTGAAAGATGCGTTTGATATATCAATAGATACTAATGCTTATGGTTTCTAAAGTACTTATGCTCTTTTATACATACACATGACAGATTTTTCTAGATGGACCTATTCTACAACTTTAAATGAGAAAGCCCCTCAAACAATGCTGTTTAACAGAAATCTTAATGCATCTGGAAGCCACAAATTCACAGATGTGGATAAAAACAACTCTACGTTTTCAGAAGTTTTGAATGTGAACTTTGAATTGGGAAATGAAGTTTGGGATGATTTTGATGATGAAAGCTTAGTAGAAGCTACTAGCTTTTCAGCTGATAATAAGAAGACAAAAACATCAGGTAAAATCGTATGTTAGCATGAAATAATTTCATGAGAAATTCTTTGAATATTTTTCAGTTCAGCTTCTGGGACTAATTTTTTTTTTGTCCTTTTTTATCTGCTTATTTTAATTAGCTTTGTTTTTTATAAGATTATAATTTTTAGAAAAACTGAAATTGACCATTCCACAGATAACATTTCCTCCTCCTAAGGACAGAGGTCAAGGTTATGCCATGACTATAATATAGCAAATGGGTTTTTTCTATTCTATTGCTCTACTATATTTTTAAAGAGCGTATTCAAGTTCAGATTGTTTATTCAGTTTTCCCTCATACAACATAATGTGGCTCTGCATTCCAAGATCACACATGGTTTGTTAATGTTTGTGAAAGACAAAAGTATTTCCTTTTTAAAAGTATTCATCTGCTAGCAAAAAAATAACATAACTTTTATTTCTAATAGAGATATTAACTTTTCAGGTATAAATAAATAGGAAAGAATTAGTTTCTCCTGTATTGGATATTGTACTTAAATCATATACAATCCAAAAATAATGGGACTTAGTTCTTTGAGTTACTGGCAGATTTACTCTAGTTCACTAAAACAGAGAAGTGAAAATCTTCGTAATGTATGAGATGACAACAAGATGGAGATACTCTCTCCCATGACAGCTGCAAGAAGGAAGTCATTCTCTCAGAATTATAGTTGCCTCTGAATGTATCCATGCCAGTCCTCTTTAAAAAAAAAAAAAAATCTTTCTAAAGGAAGCAATTAGAAGTTGAAATACTGTTTCAGGTTCCTAAGAATGACCTAAAGAGCTACTGTTGCTTCCGAAAGGAATAGGATTTGACTACCTTCACAAAATAGGCCTGAAAATTTTCCAACATGGGGGTCAAGAGGCAGTTTCCTATATTTCTGGACAACTGTGGTTCCTACCTCAAAATTAAAAGTCATCGTGTACTGCAAGTTAAGAGGCAATTTATACTGGTCTTTTGAGGTAGCCTAATCCTATTAGGGTATAGCTTTGACATTGGGGAAATCAATCACAATAAATGATCCCCCATGTGTAGAGAGCACTTTTAATGAACTTAATTACATGTAGACCATTGAAAACATTGAATGAACTTTAACTTGATAATTTATATGAATTAAAAATAACTAAATACATACTAGTGATTTGGGGACTTTTAATATAATGACTAATAAGCTAACATACGTGTTTTGTGGTTTTACTCTCTTAGCTTTGCTCCCTTATTTCTCTATGCAAATTAAATTTGACTATATAGAAGAATTATTAATTCCTTCCATAACCAGGTTAGAACTGTTGGAGAGAGTGAGCCCTTTTAGAACTTGTGAAAAGCTCCATTCAGCTTTTTCTGGCATTTTATTTTAAAATGTTATCTCTTTGTATAGGATTTGGAAACACTTTGAGTTCAAGTACCAGAGGAAGTAATCTATCCTTCCAAGAGTCAAAGACCAAATTCCAAAGAGAAATGTCAAACAGGCAAGTTTTAGAACTTGGGTTTGGAAAACAACTCTATAAAAGTTTTTAGAACTTTATATTCTCCTGACATGTAATTGAAGATGGACATCAAGTCTTAAGATGTCAAGGAAGCTGTAAGGTATTAGTCAGACTAAACTCACTTAATCTTAGAGCTGACCACCTGCCTCAGAATCACATAGGAAATGATATTAAAAATGCACATTCCTGGCCCCACAACAAACTTACTGAATCATGGTCTCTGGGGCTGGAGTCCAGGAACCTTCATTTTACACAAGACTTGAAAGCTGAATAGAAGTTCAGTAAGGTGTTCCAAGTAGAAGCCTGTGTAAAGGGATAAGGCTTTAAAAGGCATCCCATGCTCAACAGTCAGTACAGTGTGGTCTGTGTGGCCACAGCAGTAAGGCTGAGATTGCTGAGGTCCAATTGTGAGGAACATTAAATAACATTTTTAGACACCTATACTGTATCCAGTACGTCACAGACTCAAACTGACTTCAGGACTTGGTGGGCCAAAGCCAACTATAGAGAGTGCCAGCTAAAAGGAGAAACCACTGCTCAGCTCCAGTAGTTGTTGCTGTGCAAGAAATGAGTTTCTGGTGTTGTCAAATATTCTAATTTTCAAAAAGAAAAATAAAAGCTAGGAATCTAAAATTTTGTGTGACATCTCCTGACTTTTAAATTTCGACAACTGATTTTAAAAAATGTGACAATCTATAGGACCCTGCCCCAGAAATAATAATAATAGTAGTAGTAGTAGTAGTAGTAGTAGTAGTAGTAGTAGTAGTAGTAGTAATAATGTCTGTAAGCTGGATGTAGCCTCAGGACCTCTAGTTTTTACCTCCATAGTAGGTATTGAGGAGTCATCTAAGATTGTTAAGCACAGGCTAAACAGTATGATCAGAAGAAAAATAGTTTTCTAGTTTCTAGTGATTTGTAGAATGATATGTAGAGTTTCTAGTGATTTGTAGAATGATATGTATTGATATGATGTGATATTTAGAATGAATTATAGAGGTTGGGACTGGAGGCATGGTGGCCAATTTGAGAAAGGCAACTTATAAGGAGGCCTAAACTGGGGCAGAGGTGATGAAAACTGAGAGATAGAGTTGGATTTTTTAAGACATTTCATAGATAACACAGATTGGATTTAGCAATTCATAGGATATGGTAGTTGAGGAAGAGGGAAGAATAAATGGCAAGTGGGTAGACAGAAGTATTATCTGAGAATATAGTATACATAGACATTTAGAAAAGAAAACAACAATTTTAGAAATGTTCAACTTGATATATTTTTACAAAAATGCAAAATACATTTGTATATTGGACTTGAGTAGAAATCAAGGGAGAGAAATTATAGCTGCAGCCAAAATTTTTCCAAGGAAAAGTAATACTAGCAACTTTTTATTCAGGGTCCAGTTTACTTAAGGATCATTTATTTCTCCTTTGTTAAAAATATTTGTGGCATCTTTTGGTATATTTGCTGTTATTTAGCCATTTTACTGATCTTCAACATAAAACATTATAGATTTTAGAGAACGCTATCCAACATCATTGGCAAGTCATCATGCCGTTTCCACCCAGACAACTCCAGCGAACAGGAGCACATTCACTCCTGAGTGCTGGTTCCATGTTTGGATCACTTATGCCATTCAATAGCTTTTTAGAATATGAGTCTGCCTAAAATTTCTTTTTATTATTTCCACTCAGTTCTAACTCTGAGTCATACAGTTAGAAATATCACAGGGGAACAAAGCTGCAGATCTAGAGAAGCAAAAATTGTAGGAAGTAGGACGATAACAAGGCACATGAAAGTTTTGTGCACCACACCTTTCGAAAACTACAAATAATTTGGGAAGAGTTTAAACGTGACCAACAGGAGATTAGTGGGTTTAACAAGGAGTCCTATCTGGAAGTCCCTAAGGAACTATGCCAGAAGTTGTTGCTAGGAAGAAGGCCAGTGCACCCCAAGGATGTGTGTGGAAAGGAGACATATATTTCCTTTTACACCCTTTTTACTATTTTAATTCCTTGCCATTAATCAAAGACAAAAAGATTTAATCCTATCAGTACACGTGATTCCCCGTTCTCCTACCCACTGCTATTGTTACTTGTATGGCTGTCACATTTTAGCCCGTAATGTCAGTTTAAACTGCCAACTCCTCAGAGAGGCAGTGATGACCACCATTTTACAGTGGGTTTGTACCTCCGCAAGTGGGTTATTTCCTGTAATGTTCCTCGGTTAATTTCCTACATATCACTTTAGGATCTATAACTATGTATATTTGTTGTTGACATATTGCCTGCTCTTCTACTAGAATATAACTCCCTGCGGATTTATTTACCACTTTATACCCAGATCTTAATACAATATCTGATACAGAGAAGAGAATAATAAGTATTTTAAATGAATGAATTTAATACAGAAGATTAAAGGTGAATTCTGGTATAAAGTTATGCATAGGAAGATAACTAGAGATCTGTCTACACTGAGATCAGAATAGGGAAAGGAGATTAAAAGTGAGATTTAGAAAAGATTTACAGACTGCTAGATGAAAGACAATTAAGTATAAGACCCATTTTTAAAGAAAACTGTTGAATGATTATTTCTGTAGGCCCTTAAAAATAGTGTTGTTATCTGATTTGAAAGATGTAAGTTGTTGTTTTGTACAAAGGAAAGGAAGATATAACGAGTTCTCCATGAATCAAACAAAGCACCAGTTTTACAGTTACAAGTATAAACTTTAATCCTATTTCCCCAAAAATCATTGTTGATCTAAATTAGAGTGGTATGTTTATCTTATTTGTCATATTTTACAAATAATTTATTTTAATTTTTAGTTTTGTTTCATCACATATGGAGCCAGATATTTATTTATCAGATTCTGCTATGTCCAAGTTTGGTGCATCCTCCATGATAAAATTGCCTCAACAAGATGAAAATACAAGTATTGTAAGAAGCAGTTTTTGTTTGTGAGTTTTTTAAATTCTGCTTGAATAGTTGAACTTTTAATAATGGCTGTTTTTTTTTACCTCAAAATATAGGTCCACTTACAAAAAGGAAAACAACAAAGTCTGTCACCAGAGATTGAAAGACTATGCTTTCCTCAGTATGAAAAAAGTTCAAATTCTTCAAATTTTTTCAAAAATGTGGATTTCTTTACTAGAAACAGTGAATGTAAAAACCAAATTGATTTCAGGTAAGAATTCTTTAAAGACATTTCAAGAAATAGAAATAAAATATTTTTTAGAGAAATTCAGCATTCTTTTCCATTGGTAATTTTAAAGGCAGAATCTAAACATTGTATTTACTTAAAGATGTTGAAATTTTAGACCTCTGGTGAACTAACTTCCTTATGATAATTTATAATATCAAATATCTGAATTTTTGAGAATATATATGTTTGATCCTATTAACTAATACATTATATCATAACAAACTCTTTTACTGATATGAATGCAGTATGTTGATAATACGAAGTGTAGTCATTTAAGAAATCCAAATGAGGAAAAAAATAGTTCCTGTCAAGATGGCCCCCTAGGTAAATGTGGTACTTGCATTCTCCCGCAACCACTTCAAAATTACAACTAAACCACAGTACAACCATCATGCAGAAATGCCTGAAATCTAGCTGAACAGAGTCCTGCAACTAAGGATATACAAAAGAAGCCACATGGGAACGGGTAGAAAGGGTGGAGATGTGGTACAGGCCTGTCCCACACCCATGTGTGGCAGACAAAAATTAGGAGAGATATCTTCACTGCAGAAAGCCCCCCAGAGGAGCAAGGGGTCCCAGCCCCACACCAGGCTCCCCAGACTAGGGTTCCAACACCAGGAATAGAAGTCTAAATAGCTTCTGGCTGTGAAAACCAGCAGAGATTGTGGCTGAGTGAAACTGCTGGAGTCCAGGTATTCCTCTTAAAGGGCCTGCACAGGGACTTACTCAGACTCACTCCCTCTGAGTTCCAGGACTGAGGCAGCAGCTCAAAAGGTAGCAGGGACATATAGGGAGGGACTGCAGTGTCTGATATCAGGGTGAGAGCTGGAGGAGCAGCTTTCTCTCAGAGAGAAGTACTGGCAGAGATCATTGTTCTGTTCCTGAGCCCTTCTCCCACAGAGCTGTCAGGTGAGTACCATATCTGAGTTTCCATCAACCTGGCTCACACTATTCTCTCATCCCTGGTATTTCTTGGGACCCTGCCCCATCCAACTTGTGGGCCCACCCAAGCCTTTTCCATTCAAATGGCTTGTCTTGGCTCATGCTTCAGACTTTCCTAAAGTCTTTCAAATAATCATTTTCTGGCCTCAGCATACCATTTACATCTTGCTAAGTAGCCCCAGGCCTGGCACTAGTGGCAGCCAGTCTTGGTTTACAGGTTGGCCTCTTCTGAGCACTGACCCCAGTACAAATAGCAGTCATCTGCAGTTCACCTTATAGCTCATGCCACATGGTCCCGAGTGGAACACAAATGGTGACTGACCTTGTCCTGCACTTCCCAGGAGGCCCCAGAGCCAGCACATCCAGCAGACAGCTTCATACCACATCCAAGAACAAATCCAACCACCTCCACAAGTGACACACTCAAGAGGTAGACTAAATGGGCACCACAGGCCCACTGAAATAAGTCCTGCCCATGGGGTGGGCCCCTGCATAACTTATCCTCTATGGTGGCTGCAGCCAGTCCTGTAGACAGTTAACCTGGGTGGGTCAATGCCTCTCCTTGACTTGCCAACAGCTATCAAGGCTCAACTACAACAGGAGGCTGCACAAGCCCACACAAGGCAGGGGTGTATCTGGAGTGATCAGGGAGGCTGTGCCACTGGACCCTACAGAACACCTACTACATAAGTCCACTCTGCCAAGCCTGGGAGATGTAGCAGCACTATCTAATACATAGAAACAAATACAGGGAGACTGCCAAAATGAGGAGACAAATATGTTGCAAATGAAAGAACAGATCAAAACTCCAGAAAAAGTACTAAACATCAAGGGGTGCTGGAAGGGGAAGAGAAAGAGCAAGGAATTGAAAAACTGTAAAAAATAATGTCAAAAAAATTCCTTAAGCTGGTGAAGGAAATAAACACACAAGTCCAAGCAGCACAGAGTGTCCCAAACAAGATGAACCCAACGAGGCCCACTCCAAGACACATCATAATTAAAATGCCACAGGTGAAAGAATATTTTTTTAAAAAATCATTTTATTGTTGTTCAAGTACAGTTGTCTGCATTTAACCCCCCACCAACTCCCCCCACCCCAGCCATCCTCACCTCAGGACAAAGAATCTTAAAAGCAGCAAGAGAAAAGCAATTACCTACAAGGGAGCTCCCTTAAGATTGTTAACTGATTTCTCAACAGAAACTTTGCAGGCCAGAAGGATTGGCAGGAAGTATTCAAACTAATGAGAAGCAAGGACATACAACAAAGATTACCCAGCAAAGCTGTTTTAGAATCAAAGGACATATAGTTTTCCAGACAAGAAAACAATAAAAAGAGTTTTTTTTTTTTACCACCAAACCAGTATTACATGAAATGTTGAAGGGCTTCTTTAAGAAGAAGAAAAGGATAAAAATATAAACAATAAAATGGCAATAAATACATATCTGTCAACAATTGAACCTAAAAGTCAAACAATCAGAACAGAAACAGACTCACAGACACAGAACATTTTGATGGTTGCCAGATGGGAGGGGGGTTAGGGGAACGGGTGAAAAAGGTGAAGGGATTAAGAAGTACAAATTGGTAATTACAGAATAATCATGGGGATGTAAAGTACAGCATAGGGAATAAAGTAAATAATACTGTAATAACTAAAAGAATAAAAATAAGAAATCCAAATGTTCATAATATTGTAATAACTAAAGTACATAAATAAGAAATCCAAATGAGATCAGCTAATATTTAAAAAATTCATGTTGTATTTTAGCCAGGTAGTTCTTTCATAATTCTACATGTTCAATGAGGAAAAAAAAGTTAGATTAAGTCTAATAAATGCCCAAACTATGGGTCATTTTTATGAGTAACTCTGTAGCAGCTCCTCCCACCTCTTGAATAGTCAAAGTTTATAAATGATATTACTTTCCAATATAATTAAAGAAATATCTAAGAGATTTGGTCCCCACCCTACAGTTTATGAAGTCTAATTTTTTCCCACAGACTTTCCACAAGGTTATGCATATTGATGTTCATTTGCTATATTAACATCTTAGCACTCTTCAAGTTTATCCACTTCATATTTATTACATTCTTTATTGTGTATTTTAAAATAAACTGTGATACAATAATAGTTATTTTTACATTTGCTTTTGTCCCCCAGTAGGTATCATCCTGATGATGAAGCTGATGAAATGAAGTCTTTTCTGGGAATATTTGATGGTATTTTCTAAAACAAAACCAAAATGTTCCTTATGTTAATAAGACAAAGTATAAGGACACCTAATTACAAAGCATGCTTTTTATTTTTAAAAGTAGATAATAATTGTTCAGGTTTATTTCTGTTGGATTTTATCAGTTTTGTTGATGTTTTCACAACAAAATATCTGGACTAATTTATTTTCCCATTAACTTTGTGAAAAGCACTTTTACAATGGCTTTGTTTCAATAAGCTGATAATTAAATTATACTTAGAAATTATTATTTGGTTATTAATTGGATTTTTTGATTTTGATAAGAACCAATTTAAAATTTTATTTTTTCTTAATGAAGGCATTTCTTCTTAGAAAGGCATTTTATTAAAGCAAATTAATGCTACTCAGTGAACCTATGTATTGTATGAATTATTCACCAGTATTGTTTTGTCTCACTAAAGATTTTTAAGACTCCAATGGCCATCTGAACCTGTTGTTATATAACTTCAAGCAGTAAATGAAACATTAGTCAATATAGATTATTGTCTTTTAGTTTGTTTTTCAATTAGTGAATTCATAAAACTTTGTTATGTTGGCTGCTAATATATCAAAAGCTACTCACATTATTTTCCAATAAATTATATCTCAAGTTCATTTATTGATAGGTAGCAGATAGGCACACTAAGCAATATTTATTATCTAATTTATTTACAGCCACAGTGTGAAGTTGAAGTCCAGTTAAGAAATTTTAGAAATATTAGAAATTTTCTTTAAGCATAAAAGCCTTAGAGATGAAAGAAGAGAAACTTCCAGATGAGATTGTTGTTATTAGTAAACATTTATGAGTCATCACATGTACTAAACATAGAGAAAAACTTAGAACTAAGAGTTCTTATCTCTGTGTTGAAAAATAAGGGCAACTAGTTCCTTTATTTTAATCGCCTTTACAATTGTTATGTTTCTGCATCTGAATCAATCATGCTACAACCTTTAAAGGTTATTAAACACCATTAAAATGAAAAATTGGTGCACTACGATCTGCTCATCTTGCATACATAGATTTTGACACCAAAGAAATAGCAATTTAATTCAACAAGACTTATTGTATCTGCTAAGTTTAAGCACTGTGCTTGGTACTGCAAAGGATGCAAATGATGAAAGCACTGTTTTTGCTCTCATAGAGCTTACTTTACATTCTGGTAGAAAAAGTAAGACATACAATAAAGCAATAATAAAATATATAATAAACATCAGAAAAGTGGTTCTCAAGCTGCAGGGTGTGCTGGAATCATCTAGAGGGCTTGCTTGGAAACAGATTGCTGGGCACACACCCAGAGTTTCTGACTTAGTAGGTTTGGAGAAAGACCTGAAATTTTCGTTTCTAACAAGTGTCCAGGTCTGCTGATACTGCTGATCCAGGAATCACATTTAGGGAGTCTCAGCAGTAGAGGTTTGAAATGCTGTGGGAGTTCATAGGAGAGAGAATTTAATCCTGCCCATGGGGTCAGGAAAGCCTTTAAAAAGAAGTTAAAATTTGGGGTGAGATGAATAAGAAAGATTTTGACGGACAAATATATGAGAGAAGTACATTCTTTTTTTTTTAAATATATTTTATTGATTATGCTATTACGGTTGTCCCATTTCTCCCCCATCATTCCCCTCCACCCTACACACCCTCTCCCACCCACATTCCCCCCTTTAGTTCATGTCCATGTGTCATAAGTTCTTTAGCTTCTACATTTCCCATACTATTCTTGCCCTCCCCCGTCTATTTTCTACCCACCATCTATGCTACTCATTCTCTATACCTTTTCCCCCTCTCTCCTCCTCCCGCACCCCTGTTGCTAACCCTCCATATGATCTCCATTTTTGTGGTTCTGTTCCTGTTCTAGCTGTTTGCTTAGTTTGCTTTTGTTTTAGGTATGGTTCTTAATAGCTGTGAGTTTGCTGTCTTTTCACTGTCATATTTTTATCTTCTTTTTCTTAGATAAGTCCCTTTAACATTTCATATAATAAGGGCTTGGTGATGATGAACTCCTTCAACTTGACCTTATCTGAGAAGCACTTTATCTGTCCATCCATTCTAAATGACAGCTTTGCTGGATAGAGCAATTTTGGATGTAGGTCCCTGCTTTTCAAGATTTCAAATATTTCTTTCCAGCCCCTTCTTGCCTGGAAGATCTCTTTTGAGAAATCAGCTGACAGTCTGATGGGAACTTTCTTGTAGGTGACTGTCCCCTTATCCCTTGCTGCTTCTAGAATTCTCTGCTTCATTTGAATCTTGGCTAATGTAATTACGATGTGCCTTGGTGTGTACCTCCTTGGGTCCAACTGCTTTGGGACTCTCTGAGCTTCCTGGACATCCTGGTAGTCTATTTCCTTTGCCAGGTTGGGGAAGTTCTCCTTTATTATTTGTTCAAATAAGTTTTCCACTTGTTACTCTTCTTCTTCCCCTTCTGGCACCCCTATAATTCGGATGTTGGGACGTTTAACGATGTCCCGGAGGTTCCTAAGCCTCTCCTCATGTTTTTGAATTCTTGTTTCTTCCTCGTTTTCTGTTTGGTTGTTAGTTTCTTCTTTCTGGTCCACTCCATTGATTTGAGTCCCAGTTTTCCTTCCATCTCTATCAGTTCCCCATGCATCTTCCTTCATTTCACGTATTGTAGCCTGCATTTTTTCATCTAGTTTGTGAGCAAAATCAACCAATTCTGTAAGCATCTTGATGACCAGTGCTTTGAACTGTGCATCTGATAGGTTGGCTATCTCTTCACTGCTTAGAGGAAGTGGCTCTGGGGCTTTTATTTGTTTTCCGGTTTGAGCCATTTTTGGTGGGTTTTTTTTGTTTTGGTTTGTTTTGGTTTTAGTCTGGTCGAGGCTATTACGTATCGAGGAGTAGAGCCTTAGGTGTTCCTCAGGGCGGGGCAGCCCAGTCACTGGGTTGTGACGCTATATGTGGGGGCGGGGTCTGAGAGGGAACAATGGCGCCTGCTCCGCTCTCTCCTAGATTCAGTCCCTTCCGCCACTTCCCCTCTGCCTGGACCGTCTGCGTGCGCAAATGTGGGACCACCTGGTCAGCCAGCCGCCTTGTGCGTCCTCACTGGGTCTGCACAGTTGCCCCCCTGTGCCCGGGGACCGCCAGCTGCTGCCTGTGGGCCCGAGGACCGCCAGTCGCCGCCTGTGCACCTGGGAACTGCAAGCCACTGCTGCTTGCATTCCTGGATCTGCACCTCCACTTTCTCCTGCCGCGACTCCGCCCCCTTACCGGTCTGGATGAATGGTTGTTGGACTTCCGTACAGTTCAATTTTCTATAAGTTCTGGTTGTTTTCTTGCTTCTAAATATTTGTTGTCCTTAATTTTGGTTGTGAGAGGAGGCACAGTGTGTCCGCCTATGCCTCCATCTTGGCCGGAAGTCGAGAAGTACATTCTAAATAGAGGGAACAACTCGAGCAAAGCTCCAAGGGAGAAAAGCTGTCCATTTGGGCAATAATGAAGAAATCATTTTAAACACAGGTTAATGTTGTAGTAGATCTTTAAATTGTACCTTACGGCCAGACTGTGAAGAACTTACTAAGATAAAAACAAAAACAAAAAACAAAAAACAAACAAACAAAAAAAAACCCTGAGCATTACTCAGCAGAGTATTGTTTCCCAAACTTGCCTGATCATAAACATATGGTTAAAATATTAAATATACAAATTCCCAGACCACACCTCAGAGTTACTGATTCAGAAATTCCAGGTGGAGGGAACTGGCAATTCTGTAAGTTTTAGCCAACACTCCAGGTCATTACGATCAGGCCAAGTTTGGAAACACTTGAGTAGATAACAGGTTCATTTCCTAAGTAATCAAAATAAATGATTTGACAGTGTTGCACTAGACATATTTTACTTTGTACAAGTATTTGCCTGGGAAGTTATGTGTATGTTAAATATATGTAACTCAAAACCCCCTTTCATACCGACAACTTAAAGTAGTATTCTTTTGATGAGGTAAATAATAATCCTAAGGTTTCCTATTTTGTAACTTAAGTTTTAAATATATTTGGTTTATTTATTCATATAAAATGAACCATACAACAGAGCTTTTTACAAAAATATCATTTGGGTTAAATTTTTTCAAAAGTCCTTTTCAATTAAAAAGGTCCTTAATAGGCTCTATTTTTCTCACAATATTGGCACAATGGCAATGTTGGCATAATGGCACCTACCTCATAGATATGAAGTGAGAGTTTAATAAGCCACTGCATAGGAAGCTCTTAATTCAGGGACTGATGCATTCTGTGTGCTCCATAAATGATTGTATTAAAACAAGTGTTTTTAAATGCACTTTAAATAAGCCATTAGTGGTGAAATAGTACAATATTCGTCATATTTGAGTTGTCGTAAGTTTCACAGGACTTGACAAATGAACTCTTGACTTTACACAGATGTATCATCCATGGAAAAATGTTTAGCCTAGACCTCCCTCCTACATACACTTCTCATGCTTTCAGGTAGATGCCCTCATCCCCATCCTCTCCTCCCCAATATTCTTAGTTGGTTTATAGTCAGAGCATACAAATCTATTTTAATATTATCTTAAATAAAATGCAATTAGAAAATGAATCCTCTGCAAATTCTATTATATTCTAAAGCCAAATAGAAATGATTGCTGAATTATTCACTCTTAGGTTTTGAAACTGTTCCCTAGTAGAGTCAGGCAGAGGGTCCCTGACCCCATCAAGCACAGTAGTGAACACTCTTCCAGGACCCCTAGCCTACAGGATACATGGATAATGTTTACTAATGGCATCAGAGATAATAATTGGTGTCAGTATGTGAGAACCTTTACTTTTGTGAGAATAGAAAAGGCACCAGTGAAGAGGAAGTTAGGGCAAAGAGGAGTAAACTAATCTAAGCTTAGACTTAAGCTAAGTAAGCACACTAACAATTTCAGTTTGAGTTTTGGTTAGTGGAACCAACAGAACAAACAGAAAAACACTGGCACTTCTTGTCCTTTGGCATTTCAACTCCTGGCTGCAAAAAGTCCTTGCTAACCAAAGTCTGATTCAAATACCAGTGACATGGGAACTCCTGGGAGCTGATTAGGTCCCAGGCCCCCCTCTAGACTTTCTGAGGCAGAATCCACATTTAAGGAGATTCTCAGGTGATTATGTGCACATTGAAGTATGAGTAGCCCTTGTTTACAGTGGAAAGGAAAGGAAAGGAAGCAATATAAGGATTTTAAGAGAATCCATTCCAGAAGACAGGTATAAGAGTAATGATGATTACATAGTTTTCTGCACATATATTTCCCCTTATAAATGTAGTGTGGTGATACAGCTCTTGTTTAATTGTGTTTCTGTAGAGGCTGTTTTCTTCACCAACTGTGTAAATTATCTTTATAATTCTCATGCATCAACTGTTTTTTTTTTTTAATGTAGCTTGAGAGGCACTTACACGCTCTATAGAGTTTTGTTTTAATTAACATAATAAAAGCAGATGATTCAAAAGAGCAGTCCTTGGGGATGGCTGGGGTTGGGGGAAGGGAGGGGGTAGATGCAAACAACTGTACTTGAACAACAATAAAATAATTTGTTTTTTTAAAAAAGAGCAGTCTTTGTCTTGCTTATTTTCACATTGCAATTTGAAAACCTTTTCCTGAACTAGCATATGCCTTAAAAATCCCTACGTACTCCAGCAAAACAAAAGCCAGATGCCATAGTATTCTGAAAGATTGAGAAAAATGTGCATAAACCAGTACTCACACATATACTGTATAGTTTTTTTTAATAAAAAAGAATTAAAATTCAGCCGACATTAGTATTTTGCCTGAAGTACTTCCTCTTATGACAGTAGATGGTTTCAGTCCTTTGGAAATTACACAAACAATAAAGTCATCTTTTTTTTCTTTTTTCTGTATCAATCAGTTTGGAAACTTAAACCTTTTATCAGTTAGAATTTTAATGAGTTATTTTAAAGCAAAAAATTCTGCAATATTTTTTCTCATTTCAAGTTTATTAAAATTTATCAGTACAAATTATTGAGGCTGCAGATTATCAAAATATTAACTCAGTGGAGGCAACCCCCCAAAATGAAAAGAGAACAGCATAAAGGACATTCATCAGTAAGTCAGGTAGATGCTCAAATGGTAATCTCTCCTTTTTTAACAAAAACTTCGGACCATAACTACTACCAGTAACATTACTATTACTATATGCTGGATCTTGTCCCAAGTCCTATAGACAGCATATTTAGTTTAATTCTTCTGACAACCTTATGAGGTAAATTCTCTTATTGTGTATATATTATATACACAAGGAAGCTAAATAAATTGCTGAAGAGCACAAAGCTTGAATTTCCTGTGATTCAAGAATCCTTTGCATAACCAGTATACCATTCTGCCTAGAAATGGATGAAATACAGACTACGTCTAGTCATCAAAGTCCACGTTTTTTTTTAATCTTTAGAGTTTTTCTCTTGGAGAACTTAAGGCAAGTGTAAGAGGGCTCTTCGCTAGAACACAGCCTAAAGATTCAGCGTCCAGTTTAATTGTTGCCAGAGAAGCAAGACTGCTGCGACCTTTGCCCTAAATGACCTGCTCATCGTGCTAGGCCTTTGCCCTTTGCAGATCACCTGTCACGTCACCTTAGTACACATCTTCTTCCCATTGGGCCATAAACTCTCTGATCATTATTTTGTTTGGGGGTTTGTTTCAGTTTTGGGCTTTTGGGGGGGGGTGGTTCATGCATAAGCTTCTGTACTTTAAATTTTTTAAATTGATTTTAGAGAGGAAAGGGGAAGAAAGAGAGAGAAACGTCAATTTGTTGTTCCACTTATTTAGGCATTCATTGGTTGATTCTCATTTGTGCCCTGCTGGAGACTGAACCCACAACCTTGTATCAGGATGGTGCTCTAACCAACTGAGCTACAAGTTACCTGGCTAGGTGCTTAAGCTCCTATAGTTTAATGTGGTTTTTCTAACTAGCCTTTGAGTCCCTGAAGACTTTATCTTTCCTGGATCAATGACTTCATTCTGAAACTATTTTAGAGAGAGAGAGAAAGAGGGAGAGAGAGAGAGAGAGAGAGAGAGACCTGTTTTCAACAAAATACTCTTTGTTAGGGCAACTTGGCTTTGTCAGTGAGCGCTGTGTTACAGAGTTTCTCTGCTGCTATCAGTGAAAACTAGTCTGAATAAGAAAGAAGAAACATAATTATTTCTGACCTTTTCTGGGATCATAATAAATACTTCACTAATATCTGCTTGTCATATGGCTCTTATCTTTCCTTTTTTTGCCCATAATATATGGTTATATGTGATCTTTTTCATACCTCTCATCTAGGAATATATTGTTTTGGAGAAAAGTTTGAAAGTTAAACGCAAATCATTACTGAGAAGTACTTGATATCATAAAAATATGACTGAACAAAGTTACTTTTGAAGTTCTATTTTTATTTTAAATTAAATTTAAAGAAAGGAAAGGGATTAGCAGTTATTATTAGATTTTTATGTTAAAAATTATTAACTTTCAATATATAAATTTCAGGTTTTCCCCAATAGGCTTTATTACTTTCTCTGATTGTCTTTTCATTTTCCTGTGCTGTCCATCAACCGTTTCCCATCCTTTTGGGATTTTCCTCAATTTCTGTTTGCATTACAATGCCATATTTCTTTTATTTTAAATGATTTTAATTTCATTTTTAATATATAGCAAGAACACACTGTAATAAGTTCATTTCACTACTTTTCACTTTCAAAATAACTTTGTCTTTTGAAATGTTTGCCTCCTAAAATAAGCCAAGCATTATTTAGAGTCTTCATAAAAAGAAACATTCTCATTTCTCTGAATTTTCTGTATCCATAGAAAAGAATTTCTTTTATCCACTTTTTAAAAGTAGAGGTGTTTAGTAAAATAGAATCTCCCATGTAATAATTATTTCTCCATTTGAATAGTATTTCCATTGACAAACTTATGTAATTTATGGCTTTATGCCCTTTTGGTAGAAGAAAGATTATTTTTTTCTTTTTCTTCACAATAAAAGGGCTTTATTGGATTTTTTTTCTGATAATAGAAGTAACATGTGTTTATTCACAATTCATGTACTATAAAAATACTTCAGCAGTTATATGCAATAGACTAGTACCCATTGTAACATAGATCTAAAAAACAGTACTGCCCTCGTCAGTGTGGCTTGGTTAGAGTGTCACCCATACACCAAAAGGTTAGGGGTTCGATTCCCAGTGAGGGTACTTACTTTTAGGTTGCGGGTTTGATCTTTTAGGTTGTGGTTGGGGTGCATATGGGAGGCAGCCAATATTTTTCTCTCTCCCTTCCTCTCTCTAAAAATTTAGTAAACATATTTTTAAAATAAATAAAAAATGAATAACAAAATACTAAATGAAAACATATAAAACCAGGATATGATGCTAAGTAAATTTAAAATACCTGTACAAAAGCAAAAAATACATTTTATAGGAATGCATACAAACTAAAAGGCTTATGTCAAGTGAATATTAGAATAGTTCTTGTGAGCAGATTGGAGTGTTCTAAATGGGAAATGGGGTTAAAAGAGAAGAAAAGAACTTTCAGATAACAATTGTACAGAGATGTTAAAGTCACCCTGGGTCTTTCTATTTGGTGATAATCACAGCAAATTATGGAACATAGCCATTCAGATAAACACACACACATACATACATGCACCCCTTTATAGTGGTAATATCATCTGTTTTTTATCTTTATTTTAACAATACAATATAAACATTGATACACATCATTTTTATGTAGCACATACGTGGATATCATAACTTACTTAATGACCCCCATAATGATGCATATTTAAATTATTTCCAGTTTATAACTAATGTTGCAATGAGCATTCTTATACATACATCTTTATATGCTTTTAGCTACAAATGTACATTTAAATTATTGAAACAAATTGTCCATTTGCCCTCCAGAAATACCATTTCTACGTTCTCATATGAAACTTTCTGATTCCTACAAGGTTCTAAAATTTAAAACACTTGTAAAACACATCAGCCAACAACAACAAAAATTATCTTTAATTCCAGGCATCCAAGTGTCCAGCTCTCAGCAATAGAGTGACTTCACTCACAGAATGTGCCATATTCAGTGAGAGAGCGAAGACTACCAAACGTGGTACAATGTTCGTGCACAACAGTTTAGCACTGTCTTTACCTGATCTAAACAGCAGGGACTGGGGGAGGTACAATGGAGAAAGCAGAAAAAGATGCACCTAACACCTCTCCTTTCAGTTACACGTATTCACTTTAGTACATCAACTTTTTTTTTGCATGTATATGCATTAGAATCCTGAAACTAAAAAAAAAAAAAAAAAAGTCTTTAATTACTAATAGTGGGGTCTATGTCCTAAGTAGTTGAGTTTTCTATTTTTCCACTTAATTCCTAAACTACCTTTTCTTTAAAAAATATATTATTTATTTATTTTTAGAGGGGGGGAAGGGAGGCAGAAAGAAAAGAGAGAAACACCAGTGTGTGGTTGCCCCTCACTCTCCCCTCACTGGGGACCTGGCCCACAACCCAGACATGTGCCCTGACTGGGAATTGAACCGGTGATCCTTTGGTTCTCAGGCCAGTGTTCAATCCACAGAGCCACACCAGCCAGAGCCTAAAGTATCTTTTTATTTTCATAGAAGTTTCTGACTTCACTGGCAACTTTGTGCCTCAAACAACCAAATGAGTTTTCAAACACAGCTGCCAAATCAGACAGCAGGTCCAACTCCACAGCTCCAGCCTGGTGGGTGGTGGAGCTGAGCTGCAGAGCCAGTCAGACCCCAGGCTCCGTCTAAACCCAGGCCCTTGGGCTGGTCATTGAGCTCCTCTGTCTCCATTTCCTCAACTATTACATGTAGGTAAGGGTTTCCACTTGGCTGTGTCTCCTTTATCTAGAACAAATATTTCAACAAATATTTGCTTCTGAGTCACCTCAAGGCAACAATTAGGAGTATGAATGTGAAATGTCGGGAACCTGGCAAATACTCATGAAGTGGTAACTATTGTCAATATTAATACATAATATGGGGTTGTGGTTGAAGACAAGAAGCAGAGAGCAAAATATTTCAGATAATCCTGATGGTGGGTGAGTCTGAGGTTGGGTGCCAGGGCCAGGGAATCTAAAATGTGAGAATATTGACAGGTTAGAAGGGTTAGAAGAAGAGAGGGAGTTGCTCCAAATTAGGCTCAGCCTTCAGGATTACCAACCACTTCTCTGAATGGAAAATACCCGTGTGGCTTTTAATAATGTGTAAATGTGAATAATCAACTCATCAAGGTAAAGTCCTTAAGCTTTTTCTACCCAATATCATTGCTATACCCCAAGCCACACTGCAGAAAGAATTGCTTAAAACGCATGTTTTCCTAATGCTACTATGTGGCAGGCATTTAAGTTGATAATCTCTTTTCGAAGTGTATCTTTATTAAAAGGGAATTATTCAAAGCCATCTGAGTGGTAATTACTATATAAAAAGCTAATTGACCTAATTAATCTAAGGTGGGTCAATGGCTCCATAGTACCCAAAAAAGAACATTTTCAAATGAGAAAAAAAGAAAAAGAAACTCTGAAAGGAATTTCTTTAAGTGAACATCCTTAAATTTAGTTGAGTGTGATTTATTTCTTGCACACAGATATTATATTGCTGCATATTATAGTGCTGGGGTGGCTGAGCTTGGATAAAAAGAGATAGAAAGACTAATTCTCTGAGGATACTGAGGAATATTCTGTTCATTACTCAGGGGAAGGCACTATATAAATTACATTATAACAATACTGTCTTTCTGATAACGTAGCACTGAAAGAAGAATTCAACATGACAAGAAGTCAAATTTACTATCATACTGTTTTGATTCTCTTGGTGATGTGATAAAGTGCATGCTGATACCTGCTTTTATTTGATTAACTTCAGCTTCTCTGAATGCCGGCTTGTCCCATTTGAACTATTGACTGCAAAATATAAACCGGGACAGATAATAGCTGGGCCCTATGACCGAGGAAAGAAAGCATACTTTACATGTGTGGAAGACAAAGTAAGGCCCCAAAGGTGTCCACACGTTAATTCCCAAATTTGTTAATATGTCACATTACATGGTGAAAGGGACTTGGCAGATAATAAGCTAGGGATCTTGAAGTGGGGAGATTGTACTGCATCATCCAGGTGGGCCTGATGTGCTCACAAACTTGAGTGAAGGGGGAAGGAAGCAGGGGCGTCAGAAAAAGAGATGTGAGAAGAGAAGCAAAAATCAGAGAGAGGGGGACAGATGTGAAGATGCCACACTGCTAGTTTTTTTTAAATTCTCACCCAAAGATATGCTTATTGATTTGAGAGAGTGGGAGGGAGAGGTGGGGGGCGGGGGAGAGAGAGAGAGAGACTTCGGTGTGAGAGAGAAACATCTATCAGTTGCCTCCTGTACATTCCCCAACCAGGGATCAAACCTGCAACCTAGGTATGTGCCCTGACCAAGAATTGAACCCACAGCCTTTTGGTGTATTGGATGATGCTCCAACCAGCTGAACCACCAGCCAGGGCTATACTGCTATCTTTGAATATGGAGAAAGGGGCCTCAAATCAAGGAGTACAGGCAGCTGCTGAAAGCTGGAAAAAACAAGGCAATGGATTCCCTGCCAGAACCTTTGGCAGGACTGTAGCCTGGATTTTAAAATAAAGCAACCCACTAACACTGGTTTCTGGATATATGACCTCCAGAATTCTGAGATAATAAAGTTGTGTTGTTTCAAGCCACTAAATGTGTGGTAATTTGTTATAGCAGGGATAGAAACTAATGCACCACCTTTGGGCTCACAGGACAGAGCTACACCAATGTCATTTTAGTTGGATTGAAATGAGTTTCCCAACTGTGCCTGTAATCCAAACCGAGCTCTGACCATAAACCAGGGAGGCACTGCGGCGGGAGCTCTTGCTCTGCATCTTATTGGTCAGAAGCTCACTCTGCCATTTCTTTTCAGGTCTTTTGAGAAATCCAGTGCTAGGCTTCCTAAGTATGGGAAGAAACCAGTCCTTTCATGCGTGAATTCCCCCTCCCAGGTTTTTAAAACCCAAAGACATTTTCTAAAGAGATATTTGCAGTGACAAACAAAGTCTTTAATCAATTTGGCCTCTGTTCTGTGCTCAAAATTAAACAAAAGTGAAGCATTGGAGGATGAGGAGAATGTTCACAAAGCCTTTAGAAAGTGGTTAATTTTCTTCACAGGGAGTCACGAGCTCTGGGTATGCGTTTGGGTGCGTATGCATAGGGTGGGCTGGTCTTGGGGACAACTGACCAAAATCTCACATGAGACCGAGGAGATGAGTAATGGTGATGTTAACAGCCACTGTGCTAAGGAGCACTTACATGACATTAAGAAACGTGTATTATCCTATTATCCCATCCTTACTACCCGTATTTTCAATTAAGGAAATTAAAGCTTAAGAAATGACCTCCTTCCCACCATCAGCTGTGTCAGACTTGCTGTAGGTCGACTCACCCCAAGCCTGGGCTGTTAACCACTGCTCTGTGTCCCTTCTCTGTGTCCTTACAGCTATAGCTGGGAAAGTTTTCTACGAGACAGAGTCGTGGCAGGTTTGTTGTTTTCTTGATGTTCTAAGTGGAGTACCCCAGCAAGGTCCTGTGGGTACAGGAAGGGTTTACTTAGATGAAACATATATGAGTACCAAACAAAATCTCTTTTTAATTATTATTATTATTATTATTAAAGCAGGCGTGGCTTTCTCAGAAGTGCAGTAGTTCTCATGGGCCCAAGGGGAAAGCTAGCTAGCTGATGTCATGCCAGTGGCTCCATTAGAAGTGAGGCAAACCTTGAAAATGAGCAGGCGCGCCTTTGGGTTCTGACCGCTGCAATGCGCCCACTGACCAAGGAAAGCTGGTGGAATCAGTGAGACTAATTAGGTTGGATAGCATGCTTTTTGATCAGTATGGATGAAAGGTGAACAGGATGACACACACCCACGGTCTTGGAGCCACTTGAGTATTTGAGGAAGACTAATACTCAGAACCAGGTAATGAGTTAAAGGAAATAGAAATAGACAAAGAGAACTGCGATTTCACCGTGACTAAGAATCTCATGCTATCCCTGTGAAAGAACTGTGGCTGGTTTTTACAGGTAAGAGGATTGTTAGTTTGTTGAATAATCTAAACAATGCTAGTTAAGAAATATTAAAAATCCACAGGGAGGTTTCCAGGAAGAAAAACTTAGATTGGTCCCTCGGCCCTAATTGTTCAACATTTTCATCTAATGCATCTTATACTAACATCTGTAGCATGGTGAGCGGTGAAAGGATGCTGAGTCACAAAATAAGGGTTCAGAAAAAAATCTCATGTAGCTGAAACAAGAAACCAAATCAAACAACACAAAATATGCCCACAAAAATTCAAGTCTTTTTTTTTTTTTTAACTTTAGTCCAACACCAAACTCTATAAGCAGAGTATGGGGCACATGTCTTAGCAGCTTGTATTTTTTTAAGGGTTTTATTCAAGAGCAAAGGCAGTGTAATTCAATCATGTGACTCTGCTTCCATCCCTGGAGATGTTTGAGCAGCGAAGACAACCACCTGGCAGGACCTCTCTGCAAACAGAGTCAGTGGTGTGTGGCCACGGAGACTGTAGGACCATTCGTTTGTCAGAGCCTGGTGAGTTGTCTTACAACTGAAATGTGGCCTGCAGATCTAAGAGGTGGTTCAGCAGAGTTCACTGTGATGAAGGCAAGTAAAAAGGATGCATCCTAAAGGAGAGACAGAAAGGCTAGCAGTGGGACCTTCCGTTTTGCTGGTCAGAAATGGAGTGGAGACGTGGCGCCTGCTGAACGTAGCAGGCAGCTTGGCCATAACTCATGCTAGTACCCTTCTGCCGCTCGGGCTGGGCTTGGGGCCGGTGGACACATCTCCACCTTGCCTGGGGGCTGGTCTGGGGTGTGAGTAGGGACCAACAGCAGTGATGACAGCAGGGAAGATGCAGGCAGGGCTACCCGGACAGCTCCATCCCAACTTGAGTGACCATCTGCTTGCAATAGAGTTGAGATGAACTTTCTCTTTCCTCCACTATTCTAAGTGGGGACTGGTTTACATTTCAGTGTGAGCTGCATTTGACAAGGAATAGTGTGTGGTTGATGGCAAACGACTTCTCTCATCCCCCACCGAGGGGCCCTTCTTAAGATTGAATGTGCATAGCATTACTTGGGGATCCCGTGCAAGTGTAGATCCTGATTCAGTAGGTCTGAGCTGGAGCCTGAGATTCTGAATATAAGATCTCAGGTGATGATGATGCTGACCCCAGTCCCACAGTGTGAAAAGTAAGGAAGTAACAGGTTTAAAATTGCAACAGAATGGGTACAGGTTAGTGGTTATTCACTAGAATCACCAAAACACTGACATCTGGACCTGTAAAACTAAGAAGGTTTGTAATTTACATATACATATGTATAACTTTTTAGGTACCACTATTTATGTATGAATTGTTATAAGTGTACATATGTGATTAAACATAAAAATAACTTAAGGGAGCAAATTTCCATTTAATTTATACATATGAGGTCTCTCCAGAAAGTGTCTACCATGTACTATGAAAAATAGAGACATGTATTGAAGAAGAAACAAGATATAAGACACATTGTACATAGGACAATGACACCTCAGTCCCCTTCAAACTAGGTACCTTGGGACCTCACACAATTCTTCCAGTTGGCATCAGCTGCCCCCAGCATATTTTCCTGAATTTCATCAACGGTCTGAAATTCCTTTCCTTTCAAAGGTGATTTTAGTTTTGGGAAAAGCCAGAAGTCACAGTACACCAAATCTGGGCTGTAAGGAGGCTGAGTCAGTTGGGTAATTTGATGTTTCACCAATAAACTCTGCACGAGATGTGATGTGTAAGTGGGCATGTTGTCATGATGAAGCTGTCAATCACCAGTTGCCCATGGCTGCAGCCTTCTGAATCATCCAAATAGTTTCTATGGAGGAATGTTCAAGCTTGATGCAAAATTTGATGCAGATTTGTTGCTCCATTTGCTCAGTCATTTTGAATGTGATGACCACACAGTATACATGCTCACTCAATGGCATCTACCTGCCCCACTGACAAGTACAGCGAAGTCATCATTGTTCACAAATGTGCATTCCAGTCCACTCTCCTTGGCTGCCAGGTTACATTGATGTCCTGAAAATCACTCTTGTTATAGTAACAACAGCTGGACTTTTTCCAGCCGTTGTTAATGTAATTTATATTATATTATATTATATTATATTATATTATATTATATTATATTATTTTATTTTATTTTATTTTATTTTATATTTTATATATTATATATTAATTATATTATATTTTATATTAATAATACATAAAATACAAATGTCAGAGAAGTTCTGAAATCACTCTCTGCCATCATTGTAAATACACTCAGTAAATTAGTATCAAATCTATGATTTAAAAAAATAACTCATTCCAAATATGAAAACTTTTGTAGTATTAGACAGTGGTTCTTGTATATAGCATACTAAAAACTAAATCAGTTGTACACCTTATGCCCATTAGGAATGGTTACTACCAAAAGAAACAGAAAGGAAGAGTTGGTGAGAGCGTGGTGGAATTGGGGCCTCAGGCACTGCTGGCAGGGACGTAAAGCGGTGCAGCCACGCTAGAAAACACCATGGCTGTTGTTCAAAAACTTAAAAATAGGACTATTGTATGGCATAGCAGTTATACTTCTTGGTATACATGCAAAAGAATTCAAAGCAGAATCTCAAAGAAATATTCATGTACCCGTGTTTATAACAGCATATTCACAATAGCCAAAAGGTAGACGTAAACTGGGTGTCTATCGATGGATGAATGAATAAAAGAAATGTGATACACACATTCATACACACTTATTCATACACACTTATTCAGCCTTAAAAAGAAAGGAAATTATTATGCATGCTGCAACATGGATGAAACTTGAGGATATTATGTTGAGCGAAATGGATCAGTCGCTAAAGGACAAATACTGTGTAGTTGCGCTTACATGCGGTCCCCAGAGGAGTCTATTCCCAGGGACGGACAGTGGGGTGGTGGGTGCCAGGGTTGGTGGCGGGATGAGGAGTTGCTGTTTAATGGGCGCAGAGTTTCACTGACGCAAGATGAAAACGGTGCTGCTGAACTGTACACTTAAAAATGGTTAAGATGGTAAATTTTATGTTCTATATATTTGGTCACAGTTTTTAAAAAAGTAAACCAATGTAAAATCTTAAATATACCAAGAGCAACCTTGTACAGGAAAATGGAATCTGTTACTATGAGATACTTTGAATTTAGTATGTTTTAAAATTTTGGTACTCATATTGTGAAATGCACTGTACAGATATGATCTCTTTTTTTTAAATGAAAGGCACCCAGGATCAGAGAGATGAGACGAGATTCCAGGACTCCTGGCCCAAAGGCTGGGTGTCGCTCCCTTCTGACTTCTCCCTGGCCGCACCTTGCTCCTAGTGGCTGGATTTTGAGGGGGGTGTGTGTGCAATTTCAGCTGTCTACATTAATATTGTGCTTGGATTTTTTGAAGTTATAAACATCTCTGATAGGTTGATGTGGTAGGGATGTTTGTCTCTTTGCCAAGCTGGTGACAATTTAATGATGGTATTGTCAACCGGTGTCTTCGATGATCACGACGCACCTTTATCAGCCAGTGCAGTGGTCTCCACCAGGCCAGCCGTGCACACACGGGAAGCGGAGCTCCGGGAGCAGGCTACCGCTGACAGACACCGCAGGTCATTGCCACCAAATCAGCAGTGTGGTGTTTTAGAAATGAACGACCCTGCTTCCCATCATTATTTTTCATAAGTGCCTCGGGTTTGTCTTCGTACCTAACAGCAGGAGACAATTATCTCACAATATTCTTTTACTTTTTTAGTACATCTTAAATGGTAAATGATTATTTCTGTTGACCCCGGAGAAGAAGTCTGGGTGGTTTTTATAGGGACATTAATAGAAAATGGGTAGAATTGATGTTATATGCACACAAAATACATATACTCTTTTCCTTTTCCATCTAATTATGTTGAAAAAAGAACGACCAGCTAGGAAGACGGGAGTGGGAGGGAAAACTGAGTACTATGTACTTATCACATGAATGAAGATGAGTTTTTAATGTTCCCTTTATGCTGTTTGATGGGGCACAAACAGTTCCCAAACGCCATCCCCTCCCTGTGTAGAGTGTTTTAAAAGGGAAACTCAGAATTCCTAAAAGGAGACATTCCTCTCCACTTGCCCAGCAGTACCCCTCTTCCTCCCCTCCTCAGACAGGACAACCTTAGGGGGCCTGCGGGGTCTTCCCGAGGCTGGACCTGCTTGCTCTTACCGTCTGGCAAGAAGCAGCTGTTCTTGTAGGGAGCCTGGATGAAATCAGACCCGGCTGGAGACTGGAAGACTCCGCAGCTGCGATGGGAGGAGGCATGGGGGACAGCAGCGTTCGCTTGCTGAGGAGGGAAGAGGGGGAGCTGGCTGGGTGCGAGGAACTGTGTTTCTCTGGCAACTGAGAACTGTCCTGTTAGAGGTGGCTGCTCGCTTTCAAAACAAAAAGAAGCTTGTAACTGTAAAAGGCTACCAATGGATTTCTTGCTCCCCTACCCATTCAGAGGCAAAACCTATCTATGAGGCTTTATTAAGTGCAAATAAGTCCCTGGGCTGCATCGGAGAAACAGCAGCTGCTGAAGATGTGGTCATTTGCATATAAATGACATGATTTCAGCTCAGAAAAGAATATTGAAAAATATACATGTCGACAATGGAATCCTGATAGGTTCACACATATTAAGGTCAGATAGTGTAATTTTTAAGGCTGCTGCATGCTGATGACTGCATCATATCACACATGCAATGCTATTTCGGTTATACAAGTTTTGTCTTCTATGAAATGGAGGATTTTTATTGTGAATTAATTAAACTTCTTTCTCCCTAAACATGAGAACATTTAGGTCAATAAGCTAAATGCTCTCCGAATGCACCAGCTCCACAACAGCCGAAGTTACCAACTGCAAACTTGGTTGACAAAGAAGGGTGTGTCCCCAGGGCCTCCTGGGGACAAGACTGTGGCACTTTCTCAATTGCAGTCTGCCCCCTGCTGGGTCAGCCTTTTCTTAAACGGTGAAGAAAGCCCCACTTTCCATGGTCTAAGAAGTTTTCTAACAGCTTGGCTGAAAGATTAGGGCGGAAATTGCTGTAGCCCAGAAATTCCCACAGATTTGCCAAGTGCCCACCTTACCCTGCAGCCTGTGGCTTGAACTTCACAGCTGGCCAGCACAGGCCCTGGGAGGCTCCACCCTGCTTCCTGACAAGTGTCCCCTCCCTATCTGGACCAAGGAGATGGTTTCTCCTGAAATCTGCCCGAATTTTGGCCCTGCATCAGTCAGGGTATTCCTGGTTCCTTCCCCCAAACAGAGCTTGTTTAGAAGCTCTTGTTACATCTGGCTGTGGGAAGACCATAGAAATGGTAACATTTGCCTTCACCTTGCTGACCAGTCTGATTCAGGTCCCTTGGGGAGATTCCTGTAAGTGATAACTTCAGAGTTTCTTGTACAAAAAATACTACCTGTATTCCTTTAAGTAACAGACTTTATTCATATCAATTCAGCATCACATCACTGAATTATTTAAGTAAGTCAGGTAACTAATTCTCAACATATTTTTAAACCCTACACATTAACACTTTCTGGATGAATAGTCTTTGGTGCATACACACTTTTTAAAAGAGACCATTGGAGAGGACTAATAAATAATTAAATAGCTAGCAGGGGGAAAGGAAAATTGAGAAATTCACCATAAACATATGTGTTTTATAGAGAATTTTAGAGCCTTTAGTGAACATAGAGACTTTTAGAATCTCAATGTCAATTTGTTGACTTATTCAACATATTATGGAGATACATATGATACTTTAGGTTTAGTAAAGATTTTAAAAGTATAAATTCTAAAAAGCTTAATCAGCCCTGATTGGTGTGGCTCAAAAACCACACCAATCAGGGCTGATTAAGCTTGGAGTGCTGGCCTGCAAACCAAAGGGTTGCCAGTTCGATTCCCAGTCAGGGCACATTCCTGGGTTACAGGCCAGGTCCCCAGTAGAGGGCATGTGAGAGGCAACCACAGACTGATGTTTCTCTCCCTCTCTTTCCCCTTCCCATCCCCTATTTCTAAAAATAAATAAAGAAAACCCTTTTAAAAATTTTTTAAAAGCTTAATCCTGGTAATTGATAAAATTATGCAGATAGAAGATAATTATATTGTCCAAAGTTTGGAATCCCAGGATTAGAGAAGGATGATTAAACTACCCAGGGGAAGATCCAGTTATTGTGAGGCCTGAAGCTTATTCAATTTGGAGGGCTTTCTTTAAGCAAAAGAATGATACAAAATTGGGTATAAAGTGAGCATTTATTTAGATTGAGGAAAAAAATCCCAGCAAATTATAAATTTTTTTGACTTTTTTATTTTTTAAGATTTTTAGAGACAGGGAAGGAGAAAGAGAGGAGGAGAAACATCCATGCCTGAGAGATACATTGATCGGTTGCCTCTTGCTCACACGCAACCGGGAGACGGGGCCCACAACTCAGCATGTGCCCTGACTGGGAATTGAACTGGCGAGCTCCTGGTTCTCAGGCCAGCACTCAGTCTACAGAGCCACTCCATCCAGGGCTAGAATTAGACAATCTTAAGGGAGAAAAGGCCTGTGCCTAAAGCCAGGTTCTGAATATTTTAAAAACAACACCAGCTGAAATGGCTGTTCTAGAGATGTTTCCCGCATTGTTTATCTCCTCAGTCATTGTCCAAAAGACTCTGAGAAGCTGTAGGAATATGCAGGCATAGACTCAAGGCCTGGTTTTCTCCAACATTGTGGACAGGAACTATATCACAGGGCAGAGCCCTATGCTCCCTTACACCACCTGGACAGAGCCTGGGGAGAGTGACCTCCCCAGCTATCCACGTCAATTAAATTATAAGTTTTTTAAAATCACAAGCAATTACAAGCCTCACAAAAGCCACCCACCTAACATGCTTTAATGAACTGGCTACGCACTTCTGCAACACCTTCTACAATTGACCGTCTTTTTAGTCTGTCCTCTAATGGGGTTGACAAAAATTTGGTTTTTATAAATGATAGTTTCAAGAAACTTATTTCATCTCCACAACTGCTATTGGTAAGATCATGTAAAGTTCTAGGACTGTTGTCAAATTGGGGGAAACCTCTATTTGCTTCATGCATGGGCTGTAACATTCCAGGGAATTTCAAGTTTTCCTGTGGAGTGGCCAAGCCCATGCATCCCCTGTCTTCCCAGCGCCGGGGTCACAGGGCACGCCGGGCTCTGCTGCAGCGTGCTCTCAAGCACTGTGCGTTTGGGTCCTTGGAAATGGGGCTTATGGGAGCTTCCCTTATATCAGGATGGCTAACGATATCTGTGCTGTATACAGAATTGACTGCAAAACACTTAATTAATATATTCCCAGCTCAATTTTGACATGGATGAAAGGGAAAAGCGTCTTCTTAGAATGAGCCCCACCGAACAATCTCTGGCCCTCTCCGCATGTGGACAGGCTGGTGGTTCTTACACAAACGGTCATTGCTGATTCCCCAGGCCCAGTGTCTGTGATGAGGGCAGCGGGGTTGTGAAAGCAGCTGACGGCAGTTGAACAGTTTCCCTTGGGCAGCAGAAGCCCCTTCAAGTTTCAGGGGTGGGGAGCTGCTCTGTAAGTTCCTGAAAACAATACCCTCCAGACTCCCTCCGACCAGCATGCTCTCTATCCACAGTTCAGTTCAGCCAGAGTAGGATTAAAACCAGAAGATGCTACAAGAAATTGAAAAATAAGAGCCCCAAGCGGATGCCAGTCTCTCTGGAGTGTGATTCACTGAACGCAACCAATTCTCTAGTGGATCAATGGCCAGCGTCTTCTGGAGGAGCTTTGCTAAAAGCAGCGCATCCCGGAGCTGCCAGAGACGAAATGGACACTCTGTTCTGTCCCAGAAAGAAGATGAAGCGGGTAGTTTAGATTGCTGAAAAACAATTTGAGATAAGCTTGTAGTTCCATAGAAATTAATCCGTTCCTCTAGATAGCACGTAAGCCTGTTGGAAAGCTTCTTCAATTCAAGCAGTTAATAATATATCAAGTCTTGTAGCTTAAGGGATACAATTTTCAAAATTATTGTGCTGAGGGAATCATAAATTCCACCAAGAGGAAGGTTGTAGTTCAGATATTTTATTTTCGATTTCCATCTAGGGTGCATTATGACACTCCACATGAAAGTCAAATCGTCCATGTAAAATGGTTTCCAGGTGATAAGTTTACCCCAAGGGGTCCAGTAAAGTAATACATTCAGAGTTATATCTGACTTTCACAATCTATAAAGACTAGTTATCAATTTTTTGAAAGATTTGATAAGAAGGAACAAAAAAATAGCTTATGGAAGCTGACATTTGTCTCATTAATGGGAGCAGCATAAGAAGTACAGGCTCCTTCTGGATTTGGCTGTAAATACGCCGCTGACATACATTTTGGAAGGTTGCTGCTTTGTGCCGGTGGGAATGTGTTTGTCTAACCTTGCACTGACTATTACAGACATAAGGAAGCCGGGAGATTGCTGTCAGCCACATTCAGCTTTTTAAAACAGGGGTGCCCGCTCTGCCAATATCTGTCAGATTCCAGGCCGCTGCATATTAAAAATTATGTTCCATCAACACTGCCTGGCCTAGTGGAAGTTTTATTAGGAAATAATTCTCCTGTTGTGTTTGGGGAAGGGAAGAAAAAACTCTCATTTCACCCAATAGGATTCAAAGGAATAATTAATGTTTCTCCCAGCCTCAGAATAGGAATGGCATTGACTTCTCTGGTGTTTCCTGTGGAATTCCACAACCCCACCTTGCAAGGGCAGAACTAATAAGCACGTTAGGAGGCTCACGTACTAATTAACCACCAGTTCGAGTGTGGCCTACCGTTGCATCATTCTGTGTATTGTAAGGCGTTATTTTCCTAAGTTATTACCTAGTTACCAGGGGAAAGGAATTAGATTCTTTTTTATTCAGGATGATAAGATTGGTGAGTTTGCTGAAGACACTTATTAAAACAATAAGAGCAATAACAAAGTGGGTACATTGGCTTTGCTTTGGTTAAATTTTCTAGTTGCAAGCGTATTCCTGGGAGGGTGCTGACTGCCTGAACCTCAGAACGGCTCAGGACTGTCCGCCTCACCATTTGAGGGCATGAGGTGAAACGCAAGGACCAACCACACCATTCATCTGTCCAGAATTTCCCACTAAACCTTCATAACCCTCACCATGCACTCTACAGAGCACGCCCACATCTATGCCCGGCTCCTCCCTCCCCCATCCCACATGTTCTCCTTGCCTCTCTCTCTCTCCTAAGCTTCAAGGGCCCTTCTTTTGTCTCCCTATCTTGTTTCCTGAGCCCATTTCCCCTACAGCTCACCTCTTTCACCTCTGTGACTTTCTAAATAAACTTTCTCTTGTGGTTTGACTCTTGGCTCTGAATTATTTCTTAGCCAGAACTCAAGTACCAAGGTTGCTGAACCGAGGTCCGGTCTGACTCCACCGACCTAACACTTGGTGCCATTCTCGCTATCAACACTTCGACTGCCTGGGGGCCTTCCTTATGCTCCTGGCCACTGGAGGGCTAACCTGGCCGGCACCTCACCCCGGAAGATGTGGACAGACCATTGCTGTGCCTCATAATTTAAAGCAGCACCATCCAGCGCCCTCTCTGTGCATTTCTTGTTCATCTAGCTACATAAATAAACTTGTTTATTTTTTATTACTTGGAAATGACTGAGCAGATTTGACCCGATTTGGAGGCCTGATGTTGCATGTTAACTTCTTCCAATGTTAACTTCAGGAAGACCTGGGGGCCCTCAGGTGGGTGGTTCTCAGACTTGATAGTGCATTGGCATCACCTGAAGGGCTCGTAAAAACACAGGTTCCTAAGCCCCACTCCCAGAGTTTCCGCTTCAGGAGAGAGTCGACAATTTCCATGTCTGACCAGTTCCCAGGTGAAGCTGATGCTGATGCTGATTTGCTGGTCTGAGGAACCATACTCTGAGAACCGCTGCCTTAGGTAATCCAAAGTAGGATGGGTGTTGTGGATTCGCAGGCAGCCAGCCGCACACATGTGCTGCTCTGTGGGCTAATGAGCTACCTGAGGCAGGCTGGGAGGCCAACAAGTTCCACTCAGCTAAAGCCTGCTGTTAGGAGCAAGTGATTATGTGCAACTTGATGCCTGAAAAGAATATCACCAAGGTGAGATGTAAGGCATATTTTTTGTAGGCTTAGTGCCTTCTCACACATTGCCTAGTAAATGCAAATAGCTGGAGCACCCCCGCCCCACCAGTGCCTGCCCTTACTTCCTGCTAAATCACAGTGGCTGATTAATTTAGGGTTTGAGTGGGGCTTGTGGTCTGAATTATTAGCTCTGTGGTAAAGTGAGACTCATTTACATTGTTCTTTAAAAAAAAAAGATTTTATTTATTTATTTTTAGAGAGAGGGGTAGGGGGGGAGAAAGAAAGGGAGAGAAACATTAATGTGTAGTTGTTTCTCACAAGCTCCCCACTGGGAACCTGGCCCGCAACCCAGGCATGTGCCCTGACTGGGAATTGAAACGGTGACCCTTGCAGTTTGCAGGCCGGCACTCAGTCCACTGAGCCACACCAGCCAGGGCTGATTTACATTGTTTTAAATTTCTCACAACATACTTAGGTTGAGAAGAAAGCAATTTTATAACTGTTTGCAAGCCAGAAATTGTGTTCATAAAACATTTAATTGAAATAATTCCAAGCCATGTCTCTAAAATCTAAATCACACGTAGTTAATGGAAATGGAAACCAGCTTTCTGAGACCTGGGCTCAACGCCCTGACACTGCAGGTGCAGGTGGTCCACGAACTCACTGACAGACCCAAAGAAGTGAGCTGTTGCTGGGGGCCAGGCTTGTCCTGCCCACATCTGTGTGCCACCTGAAGAGAAATGTGGGGCAGCGAGAAGCCCAAGGGGCCCTGGGGGACAAGGGATAATTTTTAAATTGATTGTTTGATGTGTTGTTTTGTTGTATGACTGCTAAATTTCGGAGGAGTCTGCTGCATACATTACTCTGTATTATTGGGACTCACGAGGGTTGTGGTCTCCACAGATGAGAGAAGAGAGAAGCCCCAGACGGTTCTGACACCCGTCTAACGGACGGAGCTGGCCTGGGGAGTTAGCGAGTGGCAGCCAGAGAGCATCAGCCCCCCGGGATTTCCTGAGATCCTGCGGGCAGGTCACTAGACTTCCCACAAGAACATGTGGCCCGCAAGACTTGCCATGCTTTCATTTAAATAGTAAAAAAAAAGGTGACCTGGCAAGGGGACAGCCTATTGACAGACTTTGGGGTAATCTGAGGCTATAGAAATCAACAAGTCAATTTGGTTTTGCCTCTGCCCTTTCTCAGGTTTTGCTAATGGTCAGGCAGAGGTAATGCCTGCTTGAGTGTGGTTGGTAGGGTAATAATATCGGTGTAATAATTTATAGTTTTAATTTGCACATTTCACCTAAAATGTCATATGGTGTGCTTGAGTGTGATATTGTTATGTTACAGAATTACATGCTTATGATTTTGTAATCACAAAGGGGCATTAGAAGGGTCTAGTCAATGAGCATGTATAGAGGACCCATGGACACGGGCAACAGGGTGGGAACAAGAGGGGAAAAACCAGGACAACTGTAACTGAATAATAATAAAATAAAACATGGAGGGGGGGCGTTACTTGTGCCCAGACCCTGTATTTCTGAGGGGCTGCTGGGAGTCTGGCTGTGCGCCAAATGCTAAGTGTGTCGTGATGACAACAGGCAGGTCCTGTTCTCAAGGAGCTTATTTTCCTCCCATGTCTTCTCTTCCTCCAAAGCCCAGTTCCATCCCATCTCTATTCCAGTCCCACCTCCTTCCTCTGTGCTCTCACCACTGATCCACTCCCAGAACCTTCAGTATTCACCCATTTATCAAACAACTGTGGGCCAAGCACCGTTTGGGGCAATGGGGACTTGGCAATGAACAGAAGAGACGAAAATCCATGCCTTCTTGGAGTGGAAGGAGACAGACAACAAATAGGATAAAAATAAAGCAAACATAGTACGTAAAATATTGGTATGTTAGGTAGTGATAAAGGGGGAAAGAGGGAAAAGGGAATGGAGGAGTCTGGGATGGGGTTTAGGTGGGCTAGCCAGGGCAGGGCCTTTTTGAGAAGGTGCGAACATAGGAAGGAAGGGCGAGGGCAAAACCCTGGGGTAGAAGCTCATTCCTGGTGCCATACGGAAGACCTCAGAGGCTGCTGTGGCTGGAGCAGAGTGCAGGAGGAAGAGCAGGAGATAAGGCCAGAGACCAAGCTGGAAAACCGACCAGGTAGGCCTTGCAGGGCTTAGATGGGACTTGGCTTTTTCTGTGTGATGTCATAGGAGCATTTTGAGCTGAGGGTGACCTGGCCTGTCTTAGTTTTAACAGGGTCACCCTGGCTGCTGCACGGGGAACGGATTGAAGGAGAGCAAGAGAGAATAATTCGGAGGCTACTGCAGAGTTCAAGTAAGAGGTGATGGTGACTTGGATCAGGATGTGACAGTGAAAAGTTGTCAAACCAAAGATAAGATTTTAAGGTAGAGCCAACAGGATTTGTTGACAGATTATGGGATATAAGAGGAAGAAAGGACCTAAAGAACTTCACTGGACATTTTTCCAAAGAAGACATCCAAATGGCCAACCGGCACATGAAAAGGTGCTCAACATCACTAATCTTCAGGGAAAGGCAAATCAAAACCACAGTGAAATATCATCTCACACCCATTAGAATATAACCATCATTGAGAAGGCAAGGGATGAGTGTAGATGAGGATGTTGAGAAAAATGAACCATTGTGTACTGTTGGTGTATTGGTGGTAATATAAGTTGATACAGTCGCTATAGAAAACAATATGGAGTTTCCTCAAGAAATTAAAAATAGACCTCCCATATGCTCCAGCAATCCGGCTTCTGAGTATTTATGTGAAGGAAATGAACTCACTGTCTCGAAGAGGTGTCTGCACTCCCATGCGCACTGCAGCAGGGTTCGCAACAGCTGAGACACGACAAAAACCTAAGTGTCCATGGACAGATGAGAGGATGCAAGATGGAAGTTTATTCAGTCACAAGAAAGGCAGAAATCCTGCCATTTGCAATAACATGGATGGAACCTGAGGACCTTATGCTAAGTGAAATAGGTCAGACAAATTCAAATACTAATGATCTCATTAAAGAACAACAACAACAAAAAAACCAACGACTCTTTTAGACACAGAGAGTAGGCTGGTGGTTGCCGGGTGCTGGGGAGTGGGGGAAATGGTGGAGGCGATCAAGGCACACACTTCCAGGGGTGTGGTGGATTCAGTCCCGGGCTCTGGTGTACAGCCCGGTGGCTATGTTAGCAACACCGTGTTTATTGTGCACTTCAAAGTTGCTAAGAGAGTATATGTTAAAGGTTCTCACCACACACATGCAAATGGTAACTATGTGAGGCGACGGATGTGTTAACTCGCCTTATCGTGGCAATCATTTCACAATAAGTACCTGCATCAGATCATCATGCTGTGCAACCTTAAACATACACAATGTTATATTGCAATTATATCTCAATAAATTGCAATATTGAGCGGTGGGAGGAGCTCTTAAGATGCAATAAGTATTGTGACCTGAGCAATTAGAAGAAAGGGCCACCACGAACTAACACAGAGGAGACTGCAGGAGGATCAGATGGGAAAGACCAGAAGCTTGATTTTGGACCAGAGTTTAAGAAGCCTATTAGACATCCATGTGGAGAGGTCAGGTGGATGTCAACTGGGTATCTGATACTAGCTCAGAAGTCCGGGCTTGAGATGTAAATTTAGAAGTAATTGTAATGATTGACCATGAACTTAAGTTGGGAAAAGAGGATATGAGGGGGTTGAGGGACAGTGAAAGGGGGAATGGACCAATGAATGGGGTGTGGGGGCATTACCAGAATAGGGCCACAGGAGATGCACTGTCCTCAGAAAAGCAAGTTTCGACAAGAAGAGAGGAGTGCTCAGAGAGGAGGTGGAGGATACAGGGATTGTACTGATGACTGATGGTGTATTCCAGACAGCACAGGGAGAGAGTTTCGAAAGAAAAGCAGAGGCGGGAAATTTGGTCAGAAAATGTGATATACTGAATTGCATGTGCACGAAGTGTCCAGGGATGAGGACTGATCTTTGAGCTCAGAGAAAGACATAAACAGGAAAATGGCATGAGATGCCCCGGGTGACAGTGTGTCTGTGAACGTGCGCCTGCGCGCCGGAGGGGCGTGCCAGGGAACTTCCCCCACCAGGCTCCCCGGCTCCCCTCTGCCTTCTCCTTGCAGCCTTGGCTCTCGGCTGTGATGGTTTGCTTCATTGCATGTCAGCCTCCTGTCGGGGCTCTTTCTCTACTGGACAGATTAACAGCAGGCTCCCCATAGGCTCTGTCCCGAGCTGGGGTCCCTCTTTTGCGCTGCTTTAGAAACGCCAACGCTTAGGGTGGGTCCTTCTTTGAGCAGACACTGTGCTCAGCCTTTTTCAAGTTCCTGAAAGTAGAGACTTGTTTGGGACTTCAGGGATCGCCCAGTGTGCGCCAGGAGGGGCTTATCTTTCATAAACCATCACATTTCCCCAACGTCTCTATTTCTATTTCTTTTCCCTTATAGCCACCCTTTAACCAACTATAAATGAAGCTGGACTTTTAAAAGCAAGTGTTTTCGTATGGTGGTACCAGAGGGGAAAGAGGGTGGGAGGAGGTTGAAGGGGGTATGGGGGGTCAAATACATGGTAATGGAAGGAACCCTGACTTTGGGTGGTGAGCACGCAATGCAATATGCAGATGATGTATTGTAGAATTGACACTTGAAACATATAATCTCATTAACCAGTGCCACCCCAATAAATTTAATAAAACAAAATGAAATAAAAATAAAAGCATATAGTCACCAAGTTTTAAAAAATCCAGTGTTTTGCATTCCTTATTTTGAATTTTCAGCTGATTTTATTCTATTTTTCCCATCACCATTTATCACCCCATAACCTCTTCTATCTCCACCCACACCTTTCCTCTCCCCCCCACCCCCACAATTACCACTCTATGGTTGTGTCCATGAGCTCGCTCTCTCTCTCTCTCTCTCTCTCTCTCTCAACTAATTCCTCCTTTAACTATAAGATTGGTAGCCTTCTGTCCCTTGGAAGTATTTATTTTCCAACAGAATCTTGCTGGGGACATCTATCTGGGGACAGTGGTCTGCCCACAGCATTTCTCTAGCTTGGGGTTTGTCTGGGTGCCTCTTCCTCACCTCCAGCTTGGCACTGGCTCTCCAGGACCCCATCTGTCTTTGAGCAGCATCAAATGCAAAAAGAGTCACCCAGCAGAAGAGAGAAATGGAACAATGGTGTTTGATTTACTGCTCACCCAAGAATGCACACAAACAGAAAAGGCTCATTTCTCAGTCACTGTCAGATCAAAACTACAAGGGCAATTTGAAGGAGAGAGAGAAGAAACTCCTCTCATGGCCTGGTTATTCTCTCTAAAGATGCAATCTTTTCTACTTATTTTGGGCAGCTGTGCCAACAGTTTTCCCGTCAAAGATCCCAGGGCAGAATAAAACTAATCACCATTAAATGTTCATTAACAGTTACCACCAAGTTGGATGAAGGCAACTGATTGCTGAGTTCTGGTTTTCACATTTTTTTCCAACACAAGCACACAGAATTTGGTCATCCTCCCTGGCAGGCAGGCAGGCAGGCAGGCAATTGGGCCTGCACCCTGCTTCTCCTAGGCTCTTCAGAACAAGCTTCTAAAGATCAGGGAGCAATACATCTCCCACGATGCAACGCGCATTAACTGCTTCAGTGTTTTCTCACATCAAACAGGTCCCTTCTTAAGTATGACAACAATCCAAAGCCTGAAGCACTTGGGAAAGTCACCCATTTGCTTCTGCATGTGTGTGCACCTGTGCTGTGTGTGTGTGTGTGTGTGTGTGTGTGTGTTCTCCCAAAAAAGAAAAATCATCACTTGCAGTATCTTGTCATGCTACTCCTTTAAGAAAATAACCTGGGTAACAGGCAAAGGAGCAGGTTATACTTAGAGGTTTTTTAATGTATAAAATGAAAATGTATATAAAGTATAGTTAACAAAGTAGATTAAAATGGAGCTTAAACTGTTTTAATTAACATTTATTGTCTACTAAATGTTGCAGGCACTTTGTATACGAGAGCTTGCTTAAATGCTACGACAACCCACAGGACGTAGGCATCATTAACCCCATTTCACACAAAAGGTAAAGTAACTTGATGAAGAATAATGTGGTTAATACGAGATAAAACAGGGGTTTGAACCCAACTCTATCTTACTCTAAATTCCATATTTATGTCCCTACATCCTGATGACTTTTGAAGAGACCAATTGGCCCGTATATAAGGTGAAAATGTCCTTTGCCTCTCAAATAAGCAACAAAAGTTTACTAACTACTTACTGGGTGGGTAGCGCTTAGCACATTCAAATGGAATAGAAGTTAATGCTCCTGAGTAACAGCTGAAAGAGTGGCTTGTCTGTTACCATGCCAAGCTTGCTTCTCAGGTAGCAAGAGATAAAACTGTTGGTGTTTTTCTGAAGGAGGCAGAAAAGAACTAGGCATATTCCACACCAGGAAAGAGCAGACTCGGGATGTGTATCTGTGCTGAAATAAATTGTCCTATTACTTGGAACTGTTTTGGGCTCCACTCAGAGGACAGTGCTAGTTGAGCTGTGTTCTGCCCAGAGCACACTTTCCCTGCCCCTCACCAATGCAAACCGGAGCAGGCAGCAAGGCCTTCAGGCTCCCACGTGTGCAGCCCCACCTGGCATCTGGGGCCGGTTATTCCTGTCTTCTCCCTGACAGTTTGAGAGAGCCACTGCCACACCAGTCAGAGCAACTTGCTTTTCCCACAGGGAGTCTTTCTTGGATTATTTTCTCTCTTGCAGAATCTACTAGATTCAATATACCCTCAAAACAGATACTATATATACATCTATATCCATATAGATATAGATACAGATATGTATAAAGATATAAATATAGGTGTATATCTATATCCTCACTCCTTCATTGTTTCCAATAATATAATTTAATATGGAAATACTTCTGGTTTAGGATACAACATCCAAATAACTGTACTATACCTACAACTCTATCTAAAATATCTATACCTATATCTATACACTTCTCTCTCATGAGGAACCAGCCTCCCCTCCTGCTGGGCCTTGCTGGCAAACACTTTGTCTTCATGCGTTGGGTATATAAAGGACACTTACTGCCTAGACCCCATTGTTCTTGCAGGGCCCAGGCAGGACCGTGGGGAACCTGAGCTGTTTCGTTGGGCCAGATACCTTGCCAAGGCCACTGCCACTGAATGTCTTTGGGCAGCAACCCCAAACAACAAGCCAAAAATACAGGGCGGCAACTCAGAGGCAGAGAAAACACATGCAAAGATCCTAGAATTTGTCCTGTTATTAACCATATTTCCCTGAAAGCAGCCACCAGAGCAATTAAAAATCAAACAAAAGAGGGGCCTTAGACACACAGACCTCACACCTCAAGGTTCTGGAAAAGAGGCCCCAAGAGGAAAATAAAATTTAGGAGGTTGTTGAACCCACTGTAGAGCTGATCCAGAATTTAAATTGATTCCATAATTTATTGCATTTTAATTAGCAATCACAAGAGACCAAGTATTGTTTACTCTCTTGTTAGGAGCTCGAGCTGGAAATAAATACCAGTGAGTCTTAATAAGGATGAGTTATATTTACTGTTTTCCATTTTACAGTCTTGTTATAATCATCACAAGAAGAGATTCATTTAGTGCTCATCTGTTCTTGGTGTGACATTTGTTGACCACCAGGGCGCCATAAAATCAGAACATACCCCATACGCCAAGAAAGAACCCCTCCCCCCGCCCCACCCTGTGCTCCCTCCTTCATTGTTTGCAATAATATAATTTAATGTGGAAATACTTCTGGCTTAGGTTAGAGGACATAAGTTCCCATGTGTCAGTGTCATCCAAAATGTATCTAAATGACTGCTGGCGGTCATTTATTTAGAGCGGAATAATGCTCCAAACAGCAGACAGCCGCACTGACATGTACCACCCAACACGGAAACTCCGGCCGCATCCGACGCGGAGAAGCTGTCTGTCGGCTGCAGTGTGTGCTGTTGGCCGCTCCTCCGAGGGGGCATCGCACTGGTTTTGTTTCATTCTATAGTTTTGTTTGGGGGTTAATAGAATATCAGTTCTCTTTAATGATATTTCCGTGGGGCCAGAGTTTGTGCAGTGTCCAAACAGCTCTTGCTGTGTTTTCTCGAGCAGGAAGAACCTGAACTTGTCCTTGTGGGGCCAGACTCCGTGGGACAGTGCGTTTCCCTGCGAGCACTCTGGCCCCGGCTCCTCGCTGGGAACGTTATAAAGTACTTTGTAAATGCCACTGCGTGTTATTGCAGTGATTCCCATCGGCCACCCCAGCTCTGCCACCGCATTGGGCACCGCCGCTGGTGATCGAGCCCATCAGCTCACTCTACCGGACAGTTCGTTTAACGGGGCAGGAGGACCTGATTCTGAAAGGCCACCTTCAAAAAAGGGATGTTTTGTGTAACCGGAATACACATACCCTTTTGAGGCTTTTCATTCAAAATGGTCTTTTTTTCCCTTAAAAGTGGATAAAGTAGGTGTCATTGTTTATTTACTCCTTTTTCTATTTTTTTAACCCAGTTTTTCTGCACAACTATAGAGGCACCAATCTGATGCTCAAGTTTTAATTAAATATTGCTCCCTGTTAAAAAGCTCCTATTGTTCTTTTCATTTCAATAAGATCCTCCCTAGATCTTTAACAAGACCACAAAGGAGTAATAAATCTAAGTAATTGTCCTTATTAGAAAAAGATTATTCTCACAAGATTGTAAGTCACCAAAGTAACCAAATCCACATCTGCGCAGCACTTAGAGTATCCTCCTCCTTCCCAAATACAGAAAGGCCTCGTTAGTCACTTTCTTTGCAGCTCAAATTAAATTAGATGGCATTCTGTTTATTTTTCATATCCTTTGCTAACAGAAGGGAATTTTCCCTTTGATGATATCCATCAGGAAACCTCAAGTTTCATCGTACTGAGTTCATGAAATGGAGATGGCCCTTCTTCCTGCTTTCCTCAGCTGATTCTGACTTCCCACTATGCCAGGCCCTCTGCTAGGCTTCTGTGGTTCAAAGGTGAAGGGCATGGCCCCCCGGATGGGATATTACCCATTCATTTAATACTTTCTAAACATCTTCCATGTGCAAGTCACTGTAGTAGTGGCTGAGTTTTCAGAGGGGGAGAAAAGCCAGACGCAGTCCCTGCAGTTTTTGGAACTTGAAATGTTGCAGGAATGTAGCCATGAAGCCAGTAATTGCATAATTAATTAATTTCAACCACAGCAATAGTTATGAAAGAGAAGAACATGCTCCCAAACACCATGTGAGTGTGTTCTAGGAAGTTAGAAACAGTCCCCTCAGAATTATCCACTCAGTGTATTGCAGATGATCAGGCCTCTGCTTCCCTATACTAAAAACTGCCAGAGGAGCTTTCTCATTTCCTCAGTGCTTACATAGGCAGTGTCTCCTGATGTGCTCAGTTTTTATTTAAAACTCATGTTCTAAACTAGCCTCCCTTGCTTAGAGAAAGCTAACTTCATGTGCATAGAATAGAGATGACAAAGAAGTAGATGGCTAAGCTTTATTTCAGTGTGTACACATGTGTGCATGTATGTGTACAAGAGAGCCTGACGAGAAACAGATGCCCGAGGAGCTTGGGGAGGGAGCTTCATGCCGAGAGGGAGAAAATATGGGTTGCCAGCCTTCTTGGCCCCAGCCTTTGTTTTCAGATCTTGAGGATACAGCTTATATCAGCTGAGCTCTTATATACGCTTCGTGGTGGGAGTGCTGTGATTTCTTGTTTGGGAATTGCTAATAAAAACAAATAAGTTTGTTGTTTCCAGAGTTGCCAGTAACATAGAAATTGTGGGTGCTACTCGCAAAATTTATTCTTGGCGCACAAAAGGGAAGCAACCTAGAGCTGTGTGAGATGAGGATTGAAAGCTTGCCATTAGGAATGGAAAATATCCATCATATGACAGTAGGGAAAATGAGCTGTCTTTCACCCACCCAACAGATGAAGAAGTTTTGTTGACAAGCAAGATCGGCAGTCCGTCTGCTGTGAAGCCTTGACTTGCAGTCATCACTACCTGTGAGGTTGCCCAGGGGCTGGTCTGTACTGTATCCCTGCAGATTCCGCACTTTAATAACCCACTGTAAGCAGACCCACTTTTGGTGGTAGAGACTCATCAGCCAAGTGGTGAGACTGAAGGGTAAAAGCAATATGCCAGGGCACTAATTGGCAATGACAAGTAACTGTCAGAGGGACCACATGCTCAAAAGTCTACAGATGAGCACATTCTTTCCCTGCAGGCGGGCTGTACGTCATGACCAGAAGATCGCTTGTAGAGCAGAGAGAGGATTATGGAATCAGAGCCAGAGTGTTAGATGGTGTGAATAGTCAGTGAAATCAAACTGATATAGACTGATGCTTCCATCTGGCGAGCGAAGCTTGAAGTTTAGAATTCAACTGGCCTCGATCCTCTGCATTTATCTCCACATTACAGAAGTGTTTGCTAGTAGGGTCTAGTGGCTCAGCTTGTTGAGTTAGATCCCCTTTAAACTGTGTGAATCTTCCCCATATAGCGCTTTGCTATTCACAATAAAGAAATTGAAAGAGCAGCCTCCCAAGAGCCTTTTTAAGATATGAAATATAAGGCCACTTCCTCTTCCCCATGGGATAAATTGTTTAGGAAAACTCTTCATCTTAGAGTTGAGCATGTATGATTAATATTTATAATTAGCTTAAGAATCAATGATTATGTTCCAGAACCATGACCTCTACAGGGTAATGTTCCTTTCCATGGCTTCCTATTGCGTTTGAAAAGCTTGGTTTTTGTTTTGTTTTGTTTTGTTTTAAAGAAATAAGGTAATACAGTATTGTCTGATGGGGGAAAATGGAGGAGAGGGGCCCTAAAAATAGTTGAAATTAGTGAAAGAGACGGGGAGGGGAGAGGGGCAGAAAGATAGAGGGAGAGGAGAGCAAGCAGAAGGGCACTGAAGCAAATGCACCAGTTTCATCACTTTGGGACCCAATTCCAGTTCCTTTGTCTTCAAGACCCTTGGCTTATGCCATCAGCACATGTCCAGATTCTCTCCTTCTTCCAGGCTTCCAGGGCTGACTAGCTGCTCTTAGAGGGGATGTTTCTTCCTTTAGACATGTTACACACTTGCTGCGTTGCTAGTGGAGATCTCCTTTGAGTGACTTTGCTTCTCCCTGATGTCGACCGTAGTGCTCAGCTCTCGAAGGGCAATCTGATAGCCCGGTTCTTAGAGAAGTGGGGTGAGGTGGAGGAGTAGCATACTGAAGTCCCAAGTACACAAATAAAGGCACTATCATCACAGCGTATTTTTGATTTTGGCAGGTATCAGAATGCACGTGTACGGAAACATACACTGACACTTCTTCTGTCGTCTTTATTTTGAAACTGCTTGGAGATCCTCTAAAGTAACAAAGGGAAAATTTTGCATTTTTCTCTTAGCTTCATAGGGTTCATTCTTAGAACTTTGTCTAGGACAACTTAGTATAATGGATTTTCAGTGACAATATTTGCTAATAATGATCAGAAAACTATCAAGTGCTTCAGATCTAACCATATATTTCCAGTTAAAAAGGGAATGATGTTTTCAAAAGTTAAGATTTACCTGCAATTCAGGATATGCTACATATTCTGGGCTTATTTATAGGTACCCAGGAAACATAGGGTGGATTTGTCTTTCTAACACTTCCCTTTACAGAATTTTTGCTGCATATGTTGTTGAATTTCTTGGGTTATTAGATTTATTTCTTGACCAGCAAAGAGGCTGTCCTCCATTTTCCACCCTGGCCTAATACATAGAGCTTTCTTGGGAAGAAGATGGGCAAATTGGAACGCCTTTGTTATGAGGTCTCTGGTTTAGCCCTGGTCAGGTGGCTCAGTTGGTTGGAGCATCATCCTGCACAGCAAAGGTTGCAAGATTGATGCCTGGTCAGGGCACATATGGGAGGCAACCAATTGATGTTTCTCACGTCAATGTTTCTCTCTATCTCTCTCTCTCTCTCCCTTCTCCCTCTCTCTTCCTGTCTAAAATCAATAAACATATCCTTGGGTGAGAATTTTTTTAAAGTCTCTGGTTTAATGACTATGGATATATAAGGAAAATAGCCTGGTAGATGGAATAGGAAAATTCCAGAAAGAATTGAAAATGACGTTTTAGTTTTAAAATTGTCCCCAGTGGAAGTGGCTCCCCTATTGTGTGTGGCGGAGATTGTTGGTGCTCACTCGGACCCACAGGTGTGTATGCATCTCAGGGCCTGGCCCCTAAAATGCCCAGCAAGATCCTCCATGGTCCCTTGCTTTGCGTCTCCATGTCTGCAGCAAAGGACTCATATGTCAGAGCCATGCACGATATCAGGAGCTGAAACCCTGAACTCATGACTTAGAGTCGCCCAACCAGTGACATTCACATTGGCCTTTATGGGAATGAAGAACAGCTTTCCTTGTGTTATGCTGCTGAGATTTCGCAGTTGTCTGCTGCCACACCTAACCTAGCCTGGCCTGGCTGTGGGAAGCGGGCGAGCCCAGTGAGTAAGACGCTGCCCGTACACCATGGGGTTCATCCTCAGGCACATCTGTCCTCTTCGTTCTGAAGCATGAACACGGGATGCACCTACCACTCAGGACACATTTTTCTCTGGGATTCCTGCCAGTTCACTGCTCTCTAGCACATTTGTAAATAATTTTTCTTGTTAAATAAATATTTCAGATGGAAGAGCCCATCAACTCTAATACTGCACCTCAAGTTAGCTGGGGTCTGCTCGAGGTAGAATCTGTTTTTAAGGCTGTGTCTGAGCCAAGCTTGAAGCCAAGTGTGAGCCGGTGCCTGGCACATATCAGATTCTCTACAAACACTGACTGAACCCCTCGACCCTGAGAGACACACAAGAGACGAAGTCAGGAGTTCGGAGCTGGCAGAAAGTGTGGTGGGTCAGGAAGGAGCAGGCAGAGAAGGGAGTGCTGGCAGGGCCGGGCCGCCTGTGTTGATGGGGAAGGGCGGAGTGGTGTGTGGAGCGGCCCGAGGTACGTGTTTAAAAGCCCAGTTAGGTTCACAGCAAAATTAGGCAGAAAGTATGGACAGTCCCTCTATACCCTCTACCCCCACACATGCATAGACTCCCCATTACCAGCCTCCCTCACCAGAGTGATGCATTGGTTACAATGGGACCTAAAGGACCCAGCATCATCACCCAAAGTCCATAGTATGCATTACTGTGGACCCTTGATGTGGCACATTCTATGGGTTTTGACAAATGAATAATGGCATGTGTCCACCATTATACTATCAAATAGAATAGCTTTGCTGCCCTAAAAATCAGAAGTACATTTTTACAGTGGGTACAAATCAACAACTTTGTCCACAGCTTTCTCTTAAGAGGCATTTTCCCAGCTCACAGCCAAAAGACCCCGAGAATTCTTCAGATATCCACATGGGAAAGAAAAGCCTATCCAGGGTCCTGGCCATTGTGAATGGAGCCTGTGGCTCCATTCCCAGCATTCTCTGGAGTTTAGCTTGAGAAAATAATAAGAATCCTATAGGATCAGTAATCTCAATCATTTGGACTACAGTAAATCTCTTCTATATTACTGCTCAGCCTCTGAGGATATTATATTGGGTCTCATTTTATTAAAGAATGTTGTGCATACCCAGAAGTCGCTATTTAATTTTTAGCTGCAAGACACAATTTTGAAAAACCATTATCTAGAAAGTGCAATAATCAAACAATGTAATCAGGAATGTTAAACCTTCCTGGAATATTATTTTAAATGCTTGCCAGCTGGAAGCAAGAGTTGACAAGGAAGCGTGTGACTCGGTCGGCTTTCTAATTTGTCAAAGCATCTACACTTTCCAACAAGATATATTTGTGAAAATATGGTTTTTCTCTGCATGATTGTTTTTGAAATGATAAAAAAATGCAAGATCCTTAAACAAAGAAGATAGATTTGCATTTTCTATTCGTTCCAGCCTAAGATTTAGTATGAAATCACTATGAGAGACGCAATTGAATCCTTTCTCAGAGGAGCCAGACGGTCCACATATATCACCAATTGCCTTTCTGGCTGCTCTGTGAGATCAGACTCATAAATTTTGTGACATATGGAAAATATCAGAAAACCACAGCATACATACATTTTAAAAAGGCCCAGAAAGCAGGACTCACACTGTCGTGAAACACCTTTGGTAATTCACCCATTCTTTTCCTCACCCGCCCATGAATCTCTATGGAAAGGGGCAACTGGGTATTCAGCCAGCGGCTGGGACTCTCAGGGGTGATTCAGCTGTTTGGGAAGATGTGCTGCCCTGTGTGCCCACAGGAGACCCGGCAGGGCCATGGCTCTCAGTGCAGTGCCCAGGAAGTGTGTCCTGCTTTATGACTCTGGACTTGGGCACATACAACTCCTCCCATCTGTAATACCCTTCTGTCTTGGTGAATTTCCCATCCCGTTCCCACACACTTCCTATTCACCCCTCTCCCAGCACTTGTTTCATCGTACTGTAACTTGTATGTCTGTCTTCACTATAGGACATTGAACTCATGGAAGCCAGGGATACATGTGCCCACGTGCCTGAGGAGCCTAGGATAGAGCAGCGAGTAATGTTAGCTCCTGGCTTCTCTTATTCACACAAGCTTCATGACCTAACCTTTCTATGTCTGTTTCCTTATCTATAAAATGGGAATGATAATGGTGCCTCCCTCACAAGATGTGACTATTGAATGATTTATATAAGTAGGTATTACATTTAAAATGATACCCTGCAATTGATAAATCTTAGCTAACAATATGAGCTCTCAAAAAATGTGAGCTGTCTCCTTATCAGTCAAAACAATGTCATTCCAAATGGCCCACCTCCATTAACTTCCCATATTCAAAGAACTCTGGGGCTTTCTCACCCTGGCAAGCCAGCTGGGAAGCTGGGAAGAAAACACATTAGAAATCTCTGCAAAAGTGAACATTTCTTCCCAGGGAGGGGAAATGGGAAGATGGCAGGCCACAGGTACCTTGCATGATTCATTCAGAGCCAAGCTGCAGCTGTCCCCTGACCATCCACCCGGCTCCGTGGAGAGGGAGTTCAGATCCTCTGTCATCTCATATCAGTGGGACCAGCTGTCTCTGCTCCTCCAATGCTCCTCTAGTGAAGAATCGCACACTGTTAGGCTGGAAGGGACCCTAGAAGATCATTTGGGCCAATGCGTGGGGGTTGCGGTTCCTGGGAAGAAAGAAATTTTACTGAGGAAGTTCTGTTTCTGAGGGGAAAAGACACTCTCTGCCTCCTGAGGCCAAATACAGAGCAGAAAATGGACCCCTGTGCTGTTGAGGGATTGATAGTATATTCCAACCGATCCACAAACACTCCTTGAGCATCTACTGCAGCCCCATGCCATCGAGAATGTCACAGTTTAGTAGAGGGAGGCACATGGTGAGCAGGTCATCGCAGCATGATGCGGTTGGAGCCATGTTGTTGGAGCTCATGGGGTGCCGAGGACGCTGAGGGCGAGGGCACCAGGACAGTAAGGGGGTGACTGAGGAGGGTGCTTTGGAACAGTTGGTGATGCTCCAGCTAACTTTGGAAGGAGAAAAAGGAGTAGCTCAGGGATGAATGGAAAGAAGTTCCCATCACAGTGAAGAGAATGAACAAGCAGGGGCTAAAGTGTCTGCTTCTGAACACAGTGGAAGCAGGCAAGGCCTGAGAGGGAGAGGGGTCAGGGTGGGCAGGGCCTGGTGTGCTGTGGTAAGGACTTGAGGTTGGAGAATGGGAGCCACCAATAGGATGTTGAACAGAGGAGCTATGCAAATCAAATGTGCGATTTGGAGAAGCCATTGAAGGGCTGCTGGGTGTCAGACACATCAAGGTGGGCAGGCCTGGAGAAGCTTGTCCTGTTAGCTCCCTTGAGGTTGTCCTATGCTTTCCCCTGGTTCCTTGGTGAGCAGTAGGATTTCCCAGAGACCTAGGGCACCAGTGTCACACAGACAGTTCATGTGTGGCCAACAAACACCCCTCCATGTTAACTGTTCTTAATCACCCTGGTATTCCCCGCACTCCCACAGAGGCTGTTGTACTACAGGAGAAACTTGATTGCTCCCCCCAGGCAGGAAGCTTAGGCTGCAGGGAATGAGCCCAACTCTACCTCCCTGGTCACACTGTTTGCTTTAGAAATGCGCAAGTGATTCCCTTCAGGCTGCTGAGACCCAAGGCAACATTTCCGGAGGACTCAGAGGTGAAATGTGCAGATATGAGGCCAGAACATGAGGGACAGCCGCCCTAGGACGCAGCTGGCCGTGGACAGCAGAAAACATCAGAAAAACAGACCCAGGGCTCTGATTACGGGGTCAAACCAGATCAAACCAGATCTAAGGCACATATCCGTCTCCCCAGAGCAAACTTCTGGACTTTTCAGTTACACCAGCCAAAAAGTTCCCTTTGTTTATAAACTCTTTTTTGTCTTGGTCTCAAAAGCTCAGAGAGCAGGGGCAATAATCTAGGGCACAGTGGCCAGAACTAACCAATTCTAAAATATAAAAACAAAATCATGAGGAGGTTTTCCTGACACCATTTTAGAACTCTTAAAAACTGTTTTAAATTAAAACCATTTTGCAAAGCTCCCTGTTAGATGGGGCCTTGCCTCTCCAATCCACTCTACTCTGCGTCCCACTAAAGCAGTGGTGTGCTGCCACCTGCTGGTCACCAAGCAGAATGTGCCCAGAAAGTAAACTGTTAAGATGGAAAAGGCCCTTAGGATCAGCGTATGAAATAGAAAACGGAAATTCATTCTATGCTAACATTATTTGTGAGCTGTTTGAATTTGGGTTAGCATGTGTTATTCTTATAATAAGAAAAAATACATATATTCACTTTGGGAAATGATTATAGTTCGCTGTTTTCACCACCTGCCATTTCCTTGCAAAACAACAAACTATAGCAATAACACCACAATAAAAACCCTCCCTATTTTCTCTTTCTCTGCACATCTGAACACACACACACACACACACACACACACACACACACACACACACACACAGCCCCTACTAACTCTGCCTGAAGCAGCTGCCACTTCATTATTCCTGCTTCCAGGGCAGGCAGCTGGCCCATTCTATCCAGCCTGTTAGATCTTCTAGGCAAAAGTCAGACCCCAGTCCAGTGTCTCTCTATTCAAGAAACACTTACCAAGTTCTCCAAGTATTCTCCTTCGAGTGTCTCCCTGGGTTTGAAACACGGAGCAGCCACAGACCCCACCCCCCACTCCCAATTCTAGGAGGGATGGGACTTGAGAGCAGCTCACTCTAAAAATTCTCTTTTCTTTTTCCTAGTGGTTAAGGAATTTAAGAGTTGTTCTTGACACTACTTTGAAATTTCTGCACAGTGGTCTCTTTGGAATTTAACACCTATTATATTCATGCCTCAACCAAACTAAGATAGTAAGAACTACTTTACAAATGCTGTTAAGAACTCCCTCCTGGCCTCCATTTGAAGTGGCCCTGAGCAGGACCCGGAGACTAGCAGCAGCCTCAGCCCACCGACAGGTGGCATCCCAGTCAGCCCTATTGCCAGGGCTCTACCTAAGATCCAGCTTGGTGTCAGTGCTCTCTCACCACCACCTTCCCCCCAAACCCTCCCTCTCCTCCAGCACCACCCCCCCACTCCAGCCTGCCAACAGATCCACTTAGATGTTACCTGGACTTTGGCTTCAATTCTCCAGTAAGTCGTGAGACTCACAGAGGCCTTGAAATTGCTCTGCTCCTATAGACCACACCTTCCCCCAGAAATTTTTCTGTTACTTGGACCCCAAGCCCCACCACCTGGCAGGGGTGTCTTGGCTGGGCATTGCCCTCATGGGTTTCCAAAGCTATCTTCTGCTCTGCATTACAGCATCTGAATTACCACGCCCTCTGTAACAAGCCTGAATTTTTTAGGTCCATTAGGACTCTGCACCCTGGACAGTCAACCACCCTTGTAAAAGTTTGCTATAGCCAAACCAGTTTTTTCCTGGCCTTTTCCTAGCTGATCCAGGAGCCTCTCTCTCTTGAGGCAGTGAGTAGGCTGCTCCCCCATGTCCCTAATACACGTGCATTTATCGCTTGGAGACTGCAAGGGCCAATATGATCTGGGCCCATTCAGCCTCATGCCTTACCTTTCTTTCTCCACTGATGGCACTGACTTTCCTCTTTCCTCAAACAGATATGTTCCAAGTTGCAGAAAACCGTTCTCACAGAAAACCTGCCTCAGGGCCTTTGTACTATATCGTTCGTAGCGTTCTGCACTCCAGCTCGTGCCCAACCCTATCTGTGCAATCAGGTCTCAGCTCAAATGTCACATCCTGACTATTCTCTCTAGACTAGACTGTCAACCACTATCACAGTTGGTGCTCCTCCTTTATTTTCTTCAAATACTTGACACTCTCTGAAATTGTCTTACATACTTTTTACTCACTTGTGTATTATCTAGACAGATAATAAATTGTGCCTAGGATATAAAGCTCCATGAGGATGGAGACCTTATCTATCTTGTACACTGCAAAGTCCTCAACATCTAAAACAGAGCAGGGCATTAGTGGGGACTCAATCAGTATTTGTTCATGAGTGAATGAGTGAAGTGTGCCCCGGGCCGCCTGGCCTGAATGTCATATCCTCAGCACCTTCAGTTCAGTTCATCTGCATAAAACATTGCTACATCATCTGAATCCAATTACCTTTCTTAGTCTCTGCCCTGTGCTTATTGGTAGAAACTCCGGTTGCCCTTGGAAACCAACCTTTCCACTATTTCAAGAGTCTTCAGCTTGAACCTGCTCAGCTGCCAGCTGGTACCTGACATTTTCTCTAGTCCAGTTCTGCGTGTGGTGTCTGATGTTCAGGTTGCTGAGGTCTGCAGGCCCCCGAAGGTACCCAGGCCTTGCCACAGCTGCCATCCCCCTCAGATGTGCACCCATGTTAAGTGTTGTCACCCCCCTATGGTGTCACAACTCTGGGCACTGAGGGCTCAATGCCATGGTCAGCGCCCCCCCCCCCACCTGCCTTGTGCTAACCAGTTCTGCAGGATCAGAGCATCTTCCCCAGCTTATCCACCTCTCATCCTTTAGGTGTCAGCATTAATGACTGCTGTGGGCTGAATGTTATGCCCACCCCTCCCTCCCCCAATTAATGTGTTGAAATTCTACCCCCCAAGGTGACTGTATTGGTAGGTGGGGCCTTTAGAAGGTGATTAGGTCATGAAGGTGGGGCAACCTCATGAATGGGAGTAGTGCTCTTATAAGAGCACCCTGGGCAGACAGCAGGATCCCGCAAAGCTCCCTGGCCCTTTCTGCCATCTGAGGACAAGACAAGGAGTCTGCCACTTACAGAGGGCTGTCACCCGCCTTCAGAACTGTGAGCAATAAATTTTTGTTTATAAGCCACTCAGTCTGTGGTATTTTGTTATACCACAGACTAAATGGGCTAAAACAATGACCTCTGTGAAATAGCCCCTGTGTTGGACTGGAGACTTGGCAGGCATGTTCAACTGCACTGGGGGTGTTGCACCTTCACCTTGACCCCGAGCTCCTCTTGCTCAGCTTCCTCACTGCTCCTGCCTCCTGATCCCCATGTTGATCTCTGCTGGCTGGTTCTACCAGGGCCCTTGGAATCTCTCCGCTGTGGGGTGGGATGAAGTGCACCTGTGTCCAAAACCTGGCTTCTCCAGTCATAAGGACCGTGAGATCTAAGGCAAGCAACCAAACCTCCCTGAGCCTCTTCTGTAAAATGAGGTTGATAATAGCCCCACAAGGGAGCTGTGAGGCCCAAATGCAGTGGACAGAGCACATCAAGTACCCACTCAGGGGCCTGGCACGGAGGTGGCCTCTCATCAATGGCAGCGATCATCAACGCAAACACCTGGGCTGCACCCTACAGTTCTCTCCTCTCCGGATGGAGGCTCCCTTTGAAGACAACTACTTTTCCTCACCTTTCTATTCCCAGCACTTATGAGAATGCTGGATACACAGCGGGTGCTCAAATGTTGTTTTTTAATTTTATTGATTTTATAGTGAGAGAGGATGGTGGGGGGAGAAAGAGAGATTGAGAGAGAGAAAGATTGATTTGTTGTTCCACTTATTTAAGCATTCATTGGCTGCTTCTTGTATGTGCCCTGACTAGGGATTGAACCTGCGACCTTGGCATATTGAGACAACTGAGCTACTTGGCCAGGGCTCAAGTGTTTGTTGAGTTGAAGGATTTGATAGTGCGAAGTTCTCTCCTCTCATTTGGACTTTATATTTTTTAAGGATAAAAACACTATGTTGGTTTAGGTTTGTTTTTTTTTTTCCAGCATGACTTATTTAGTGTGGTAAAATATATATAACCATTAAATTTACCATTTTAACTGCTTTCAACATGCAGTCAGTGGCATTAAGTACACTCACACAGTTGTGCAACCACGTGGTATTTCTTTTAAAATTCCTCACAGCAGTACACAACCAGGGCTAGCTGCTGAGCCTACACAGACTTAGCGGATGTGAATCAAGAGACCCTCCACCAACCTGTGGCCTTGTTCAGGGGGCAGGGCCTGTCCCCACCACTCAGCACTGCTCCTGGACACAGTGGGTCAGTAGGTGCTCAATTAATGTAAAAAGAGCCACCAAGAGACGTTGCAAGCTGGCAGGGAAATAGGACAGGGCCTTAAGACCTGTTGTTTGGGGCCCATGAAGTTTTTTGTTTGGTCGGTTTTTAGTGTTTAACAAGCCGTTTTGAATAAGCTGCGATCTCACACGCACAAATCCACATTGCGGAGTGAAAGACTGGCCGCTTTGGAACAGCGCCATCGGGTGGCGGTGCCCTGCTTTCGCCGAGTCACGCGGCCCCTGTGGGCGGCGAGGGTGCTCTCCAGGCCACTGTTGTCCCTTTGATCGCTCCCCTCGTCCTTAGGCATTTGAATTTTGACCCCTGCGTTGGAGTCAGATGAACTGGGCTTGCCATCCTCCCCAACTTCCTAGTCAGTCAGTCAGCCCTTTGAGCCTCCTTGTCCTCAGATGGGATAGACGGCAGTGTCTTCATGGGCTTTCTGTGGAGAGTGTTATAAACGACACACATGCAAGCGTACAAGAAAATGTCACAGCTGTTATATAAACGCTCACCCTGTGCCGCTGGCCTGCTGCCCCGTCCTCCGTGCTTGCGCCGAGGACTACGGATTCGCCTGCGGTTTGGCGCGTGCAGGTTTTGTACATGAAATACTCGCCTGGAGAGACACCAGCATCTGGTCAGCACATGGCAGCTGACAGGTACCCCCATCGCCTGTCAGTCGTCTTAGGGCCATCGTAAAGGCTCTGCCTGGGCGCGGGGCAGTCAATAGCGAGTCACCCAGGCACAGGCTGCCGCCCAGAACCTTCCATCTGAGGGCCCTTCCACACGCTGGACAGCAGCGAATGGGCCTTTGGCTCCACACTGCACACAGTACAGAGATAAACTACGAACGTGCCACATCTTAAAATCTGCTCCTAGGACTTTATTATTATTATTATTATTATTTTGAATCCTCACCTGAGCACACACTCTTAGAGAAAGAGCAAGGGAGATAGGAAGAGAGAAAGAGAAACATTTATGCTAGCGAGAAACAACAACTGGTTGCCTCCCCCATGCACTGGGCCTGGGATCAAACCCACAACCCAGGCATGTGCCCTGACCAGAATCGACGTTCCAGTCGCTGAGCCACAACGGCCTGGGCTAGGACAGGAGTGTTGACACTAGAGGGCCTCCCAGGGCCCCTGCTTCCCCTCTCTTCAGAGCTGGCACAGTTTCTGTGATGACTTTTCAGCTTCAGAGGCTGGAGGAAATCAGGGCTCTTTCCTAGTCCTTTTTACAAACTCCTTTCTCACATTCACCTCAAAACTCAGGTCAACTGTGTTTCATTAGTAGCATCTTCATACTAAAAAAGAGTTCAAGAGAGGCAATAAATAGAAAGGTAAGTCAGGTGATATGGTTTTGAAATGAAACAAGTTTGCACAGTAACTGGTTCCAGATTGCCTTACAGTCTTGCTTGGCAGGTAAAGATTTATTCCCGATAGCGAACCAGATGTCACACTTGCTCTTCTAAGGCATTTGCTTTTATCTCCAGCAGTTCCTGATGGAATAGATACAAAGAAAAGACTAGAGCCTTGTTTAAGCAGGGAGTAGTGTGTTTGCATCCTGACACCAGAGAGGATCTGATCATCTGAGAGCTTCCAATCTAGGTCTTAACAGCTTTCAAAAATCAAACACGTCAAAACAAAACAATATAAAACCTGAGTAAAAAACAAAAAGTACAGAGAGGCAGTCACACATTTTGCAATCATGTGTAAGAAGACAAAATGTGCCCATGACATAAAAACCACCTACAGCTTTGGCTCTTTTAGAAGAACAAGGCCTCCAAAAGTCAGCTAATGGTTTTATGGAAGACAACCAGCCGCTTGACAACATTTCGTTGTGACAGTGAACCCAGAACTCCTCTGAGACTCTTTTCAGCCAGAGTGGCAGGCTGCTCCCCCCACCCCCACAGCCCTGAGCAGCATCCTGCCCTGGGCCTTTCCTGCCCCTTCCTTCCTCCTTCTCTCCACAGCACAGTCCTGGTCGGCCTTTGTGAGTCAGCAAATGTAAGTGCTCAGGCTCTTGGGTGAGTCATACAAACCCACTGCAAACTGGTATTTAAAAAAAAAAAATCACAGTCCTCAACGAAAACCCCAATAGCACTGTCCGTGTGCTCTCACTGAGAGCACCTTCTCTCCAGACCTCTGTCGTTAACAGCCCTTGGTCATTATCCACCCCCAGCCCCTGGTCCCAGTGTCTCTTAGCTCAAAATCTTGAGAGACGGTTTGCTCTGGCGTGGCTCACATGTCCATTGTGCTCCAGGCAGCCCTGCCCAGGTGGGAGGGTCTCATGCGAACATGGGTGTCAAGGCTCATCCTGAAGTCAGGGGAGTGTTGGCAGAGTGGGTCACGGGCTGGCCGATGTTCCAGGAGGGATCTGCCACGTTTTAGGACTTGACTTTGATTCGTGGTTGTGGCCGGGGTGGAGGAAGTTCTGTGGAGAATGACTGCCAGAGAAAGGCATTACCATATTTTCTCGTGTATAATGCGTACCCACATTTTTGTGTGCATTATACATGGGATTATTATACCCATTTTTATGCCTATGGTATGTAATCATTATACCCATGTATGATATACATCCTTATTTTTCCCTCAAAAATTTGGGCCAAAAAGTGTGCATTATGCATAGCAAAGTACATTTATGGGGAATGAGAGATTGCATGATAAACAGAGGGGCTGTCGTGGGAAGGGGTTGTATTAGTTTTCTATTATTGAGATAACAAATTACCACAAAATTAGAGCCTTAAAACAACACAAACATGTTTTCTTACAGTTCTGTATTGAAGAGATCTGACAAGTCTCACTGGGCTGTGAATAAGGAATCGGCAGGGTCTTTCTGGAGGTTCTTAGGGAGCATCTGTGTCTTGTGGCCTTTCAAGGCCATGCAGGTTCACACAGGATTCGGGCAGACGGAAGAAAATTTGTGGAGCTGTGGGGATGCCTGACATGCCTTTATTCAGGGGTGGGGCAATCCACGCACACCGCAAGTTGCGTGTTCCACTGTGGGAAGTCCCAACTCCCTTATATACCAAATGCACACAAAGCCGGCACCCTGCCAAGAGATTACAAAACAGAGCGTGATTCTGTGCACTTGGGCTCAGACTCACGGTTACATGGATACTGCTAAGTCATAGCTGCCCGGACATCTGGGCGAGGGAGCCTGACTGACTCCATTTTCCCCACCATCTGTTACTTTACCTCTTCTGGCTTCTGAGGCCACCAGCATTTTCTTGACTTGTCACACCTTCCTCCATGTTCACAGCCAGCAGTATTGCCCTTCCTGGTGCCTCTTCTGTCCTCACAACTCTCTCATGGATCACAAAAGGGAACGGTTCTCCACTTTACAGGTCCCATGATTAGATGGGGCCCAACTGGATAAGTAAGGGTAATCTCTCAACCTCATGGGTCCTAACTTTAATCCTATCTGCAAAGTTCCTTGTTATGGGTTGGATTGTGTCCCTCCTGCCCCATATTCATATGTTGAAGTCTTAACTAAACCCCAGAATATAGACTGACTTAGAAATAGGGTAATTGCAGATGTAATCATGTAAGTCCTTAAGATGGGTCTTAACCCAATATAACTGAAGTTCTTATTAAAAGGGAGAAAGACACAGACACATAAAAGGAGGATGATATCACGAGATAGAGGGAGAAGATAGCCATCTACAAGCTAAGGAGAGAAGCCTGGAATGTATCTTTCCCTTACGGCCCTCAGAGGGAACCAAGCCTGCTGACACCTTGATTTTGACGATGAGAGAATAAATTTCTTTGTTCAAGCCTCTCAGTTTGCGAGACTTTATTACAGCAACCCTAGCAAACTAATGTATCTCTTTTGCCCTGGAAAGTAAATATTCACCGGTTTTGGGGATTAGGACATGGACCTCTTTGGAGAGCCGTATTCTACTTACGGCAGGTTTAACCACTGGATCTTAGCCGATTGTTATTCACTCCACTTTGTCTTGGGACTGTGCCCCGTAGCTTGTACACCGTGAGAAAGTATGGGCTGGACCACAGGCTTGTTGCTCACAAACACTCTGAAAGCAAGAGAGAGCAGACTCAAAGCATTTGGTCTTTGCATGGGAACATGGTGTAGCTTCAGGCACACTGGCATTTGTAAACTGCAAAGCGAAGGTGCTGGCGTTTATTGCCATTTTTTGAGGGGGAGGCATTGTGTTTGCAGAATCCAGTAAACTAGACATTGTTAGCTACTTAGTTGAACAAGAAAAACATGGGAGTGATGTTAGCAAAATGGCAGAACAGGAGTTTTCTACTGTACCCCACCACCCCCCAGAACAGTAACTCTGACAACCCCCCGGGGATGAGCTTGCCTTCGTGGCAGCCTGAGGGTTCAGTGGAGAACTTCTGGGACACGGATGGAGAAAACAAATCTGAGACTGGACACACTGAAGAGGATAAGAGGACCAGTTTAACCTTGCTAGTTCACCCCTCCCCCAAGGTAGCACAGCTCAATGACAAGAGAGAACTTCTAGGTCTTTGACTGCTTTCCTGGGGGAGAGTGAGAGTGTTGAGTGAGCACCTGGCTTCCCGCAGCTGTGCAGAACGCTGCCTGAGAGACCCACTTCTTTCTCGCCCCACTCAGAACCCCCAGGTGTGCTGCACAACTATGGGATGGAGAGGAGCTAGGAGAACAGGCAGGCCTCTTGCAGAGCCTCAGAGGGACATGAATCCTAACTGCTTTGTGGATCCATCAGAAAGCCCTCCAACAAGATGCTAGATGTGCCTCACCTGCGGATTCCTGATCTGGGCCTCAGGCACCCCTAACACTCCATTTGTCCCTCCCCCACACACCTCCACCCTGTGACTGGCTCCCTACGTGCCCCGAGAGTGGCGAGTGTGAACCTTTGCACATGGCTAGTGTGCATGGGCAGAAAGCCGCAGGACTGGTTGAGAGCACACTACCATGAACATTCAGCGCCACCGTAAGGAAAACAAACAGGAGGCTGTTGGCACTTGGCCTAGCTTTACAGAATCAAGAAAAGTATACAATCTGAAGAATTCCCCCTAAAGAGGGAACAAGAAATGGGGAGCAGGGGAATTCACAGAAAAGGTCTGAGAAAGCCTCAGAATCCCTAGCAGGACTGACAGATGGTTCTTCTCTCCCAAAGCCAAGCAGCAAAGGCTGGAGGAGGCACCGGTATCTTCAAATGCAGACAGCAATGCGGGCTTCAAGGCGTGTGACAGATCAAGGAAACATGACACCACCAAAGGAACACAATAATTTTCCGGTAACTGACCCCAAAGAAATGAAGGCCTGTGGTCCTGAGTGTTCTCAGCACACACACAACAAGGTGAGTCTGTGAGGAACGGACGTGTTTCTTAACCTGACTGTGGTAACCGTTTCACCAAGTGTAGGTGTGTCAGCACATATGTGGTATGCTTTAACTATATACAGTTTCATTTGTCCATTATACCTCAGAAAGCTGAAAAATGTGATCAGAATCTTGACATTACAAAATCTGAGTAACTGATTATAAAGGTTCACTACTCTCTTCTCTGTTTTGTGTGCTTACAAAAATAAAATGTGGAATGTACAGAGCGGTGAAAAATGAGGTAGGAAAAGTAGGCTGGGCCAACCTGGTGTTGGCTTAAATGCCAGCGAGGAACTTGGACTTTATAAGTAATGGGAACCGCTGAGAGCAGGTGAATGACACTATCGACATGCAGGAAGCAAGGAGCCTGGAACCCTGACTGCTACAGGGAGAGAGACGTGGAGAAGCCGGGGAAGCAGGTTAGAGATATCCTTGTAGCCGAAAGAGCCCATGGGTGCTGTGTTACTCTCCGCTGCGAGAGAAGTTGCCTCTCCTATGCTACAGTGAACAAGTGGCCCTTACAGCCCTGCAGACTCACCCCACCGCCCACATGTGGACCAGGCTGAACTCACAAGATCCCTCTCCCCTGCAGTCCCTGGGGCTGCTGCCCAATTTAGGCCAAATGCTGGAGAGCAGAGACTGATGTAAAAGACTTGTCAGCAAGACATGAAAGCCAACATGCATTAACCGGAAAAGTAAATCTACAACTAATAATAAAATAGCAGATTCACGTTCCCAGCCTGCCACCGCCCCCCAGCCCCGGACCCCGCCCCCCCAGCAAAAAAAAAGTGTTCAGGTTGCTCCATCTCTCCACCACTACCTTAAGAACATTCTTATCCTCTTTTATTTGGACCATGCAACACTCCTACTTGGTTCCTTGTTTTTAAGTCTCTTTCTTCTTGCTTTTCATCCTCTAGCTGCTGCATTGTCATCAGGAAACAGGAAAGTAAAACGCAGACACGCACAGAGACACATACACACAGATCTGATCATGTCATTCACCTGGTTAGGCTTGAAAGTACTCAGCGGCTTCCCGTTGCTTGTAAAGCCCAAGTTTCTAACCGTGTGATCTGAAGCCCACTCCAGGTGGGCCCAGCGTACTCTTCTCAGCTCATCTTCCAATACTTCCAACATTGGGAAAATGGAGACAACTACTGAACACAATAAAAAATAAAAGTAAAAATAAAAAAGAATCTATTCCGCTGTTTCTCAAAGTACGGCCCCTGAGCACCGGAGTTAGCCTTCTGGGATGCTTGTGAAAATCCCAGCCTCATGAGTCTGAGTGTTTTAACAAGCTTTGCAGCCACTTTGATGCACACATCGCTGGGGGCTGCTCGTCCAGAGTCACTGGGGTCTTTCTTCCTCTGTCTCACGTGCCTTTTCCTGTTCTACTTCCTTCGAGGCTTTGTTCACATAGCATCTTCTTCTCATGAGCCAAATAAATTGTTCCCCTATATCCATTTCCTTAGTACTCTACACAGACCCTCATAATACAGCTTCTTTTCACAGATGCTTGCTACAGACTTGTCTCATTGGTTGGGTTATGAATTTCTTGCCGTTAGGAGTCCCATCCTATTCACCTGCCCCCCGAGTGACTATACAGTTTCTCTGTTTCTGCAATGAGAAATGTGCAACTGACCATGTTTCCCGCTCCTCTTAGCCACCTAATGTGCTTAGAGTCAAATTCACAGCTCAAGCATCACAATGATAAAGGCTGCCATTGGCCATGTATCTGTCCTCTTTTCTTCCTAAAAGTGACCTATTTCAATTTATATTTTCCTTGTCCAGAATATTAAAAACCTATATTTGGCCATTTTATTTTATGTGTTTCTGCTACAAGCTGCCTCATTTCTGGAACAAGGTGAGAGAGATAAATTAATTATTTATCTCAGTATTCCTACTACTCAGGACAGCGTCTGGCTGATAGAAAATACTCATTACCTGTTTGTTAAATTTAATCAAAAGAAGAAAGTTGCGTGGATTCTATGACAGCTATTTTACTCATTGCTTAGAAGACTTTAGTTACTTCTGGTTTTGATCACAGTGTTCAAGAACTAGAGGTGCTAGAAGAATGCCTGATGGATAAGTGCCTGTTACTACACAAACTTCACTTGATTTCAGCTCCATAATTGTCTTAATTTTCCACCTTGACCCCTGTGCAAGCCATCTTAGGGATGCAGGCTACTCATGAACTTCATATTCTGTGATTAATCTTTTTTAAAAAAACATCAATGTGTGGTTGCCTCTCGTGCACCCTCTACTGGGGCCCTGGCCTGCAACCCAGGCATGTTCCCTGACTGGGAATTGAACCAGCGATCCTCTGGCTCATAGGCTCACGCTCAATCCACTGAACTACACCAGCCAGGCTGTGATTAATCTTAAAAGATGGTGAACAGGTAGATTTCTGCCAAGAACTGAGAAGGGGAACAAGGATAGTGTGTTCAGGTGAGCAGGGTGAGCAGTGTTCAAATGAGATTGTACAAGGCTGGAGCCAAGGACAGAACATGGGAGGAAGGGATGTCACACAGGGAGGTGGCAGCAGACCAAGTGTCAAAGCCCAAAGGTAGATACAAGACTTCTATCTGCTGAAGACACAGCATTGTAATGTCCCCGTGTGATGCTGGAAGGATGAGTGTGTTCAAACACATGGTTAAAGATAGCAACAGCAAACCACTGCAAAATAAAACTACAAAAAGTTAAGAGAAAATCTTGAGAAAGGGAAAGAAATTAACTTTTATACTCATTTTTCTTCAATTTACATCTAATATTTCCTCAAGAAAAGCCATCTTTTCCATCCCCATGTATTATATCTGAAGAAATAACAGCAGCACCCAAGTCTCCTTAAATTGGATATGTTTTTTTCCTAGGAAACACAACAAGCATGTGTAGTCTTGACTTTCAGTTGTCACCTCAGCTTTCTAAACAAGTCCCTCATGCTTCCAGTTAGCTATTCTCAAAGCATCATTGGAATTTTTTTTCCTTTGAAGAAAAATAAAAGGATGCTAAGCTACCAATTGTTACACATAACCAACTACATGTAAAACCACATGTCTAATTTCAATTTTCTTCCAACATTTTTGTTTCAATCAAAAATATGAATTCAGTATGTTTTCCCCATGAAAACCTAGAGAATATGGGATAGTCTTTGAACAACATAAAAAAGGTGTTAATATTAAATAGATTAAGGTAGAAAGTTTGTAGAAATGAATTTGTTCCCATTGTTTCATGTCACATATGATGTGACAAAAATCCTGGTCCGTTAAAATGAAATATGGTCCTTTGCCCCCAAAAGAAATTAACAGAGGAACTGCTACTTATAGCTTGGCATATCTGGGCTGTTTATGTTCTCTGAGGTCAGTGGACTCTTAGTACTGACTGAGAGTTTGGTCTGGGCTTCAAAGGGTCCCATGTCAATGGCGAGGCAGTCACTGAGCCAGCTGAGGCAAGGAGGCCTCATTCATCTGTGATGTGAGGACCAACTGGCAGGTTATGTGAGAATGAGATCAGGGTCAGAGGTTATGTGTCAGTCCCCCTATGGCAGAGGGCCCTTGGTCAGCTGCAGCTGAGCTGAGAGTCAAGCGAATCTCCAGTTTGTCACCCCAGCCGTAGCCCATGGACCAATACACTCTAGCTTGCAGGCCTGGCCTTCCCACACTGTGAAGCCAGTTAGTGCCTCAGCTTTCTTTGAACCTTTCTGCAATCCCCCAATTCCTGAAATCTTAGAGCTGCTTCTGTTTCGTTTGTAACACTCTAGTTTCCTTTCTGGGACCTCAGCTCCTTTAATGGAAGTCTTGATACCTGCTCAGAATTTGGCCAGTCCCCACTCCCCACCCTTCCCTGCCCCCGGCCAGCGCAGAGCCTGCACCCTGACTCGTTGAAAAACAGATACTTGTTGAAAAACTCCTAAGTGATAGAGCCAGAACTCAAATCCAGGAATGAAAAAGGACAAAATCTGACTCTCTATCCCTAGCAATGAATTAGAAACTAAGAGACCATAGAAGCAAGCTAGAATCTCAAAGCCGCTTCATTGACATGATTCGGTGTGTTGTACATATCCGTATACCACTCCAAACACCTGCAGCCCTACCTCTTCCTCCAGCCACTGAAGAAACAACCGGTTCTGTGAGGCTTTAATCAGCTTTGTGCACAAGCAAACCTGGCAGTGTCTTACTTCAGCCTGTGTCTCATCCTCTCACTTCCCTCTTTGTGGCTTCTCTGGAGTTACACCACGGGACAGCAGGGCACAGCATCCCCACATGGACAGCCCAAAATGCAGAGGAGTTAACACCTGAGGCCACTGTCCACTAGGAGCAGATAAGAACTGATAAATATATGTTTCCTTCTTTCATCCCCCATGGACATTCTGAAATATATTTCATATAGATCCTCAGAAAGTCCCTCAGGGTCAAGTCCTAGATGCCCATGCTGTGGTTATTTCAACAACACATGCTTATGTTGGATTTCCTTTCATCTCTGTTGCTTTTCCCTTACTGCTACCCTCTGGACTACATTCCCCCCGTAAACTACCTGTGCCCCTGGGACAGACTACTTTTGCCTCAGGCTCTGCTTTTAGAGGAGCCCAGAAGGCAGACAGAGAAGTGACCATTTCACAAGAAGGCCAGTCCAACCACTCACATATCCTCTGCTAGTGACCGCAGTGATTTTAATCTCCAATTCTCTTCAATTGTTTTCATCCTGGGCATATGATGACATCCCAAACCTCCTTCCTTTTCAAAAGTCACTACTGATCGAAATGTCCTGAGGAGATTAGGATGAAGATCTGACCATAGCTGAGTGCAGCCAACATTCCTGAGCCAAAGCCATGGCAAGGGCAGGGTTTACACAAGGCAGATAAAGAAAGTGAATCTAGACAGAAGATAAAAGCTTTTCTCACTACAAAGATAAAATCAGTATTCTGGGAAGAAGACGGTCAAACACTTCTGCTTATCACACAAATGCAGGCATCTGGGTTGGGGCCACTGATCTATCTCCACAACTCTGTCCCTGCAGCAGTCAAGGTTCCAGACCCCTTGTTTCCTTAAACCTTGGCTCCTTTCAATCAATGTGGCCTCTTCCTCATCTACACTCTCAGTGGGGAGGTCAGTGCCGTCACCGTCAGCCTGAAGAAGTTCTGAGGGAAATCAGGAGAAGCCCCACTGCAGCCACGCTTAGCATCGTGCCCCAGCAGCAGAGGCGAGCAGTGAACGTCCCTGAGAGCCCTACCTGAAGTCCCTCCATCTTCGTGAGCACAGGCAGAACTGAGGAGCGAGTCTGCCCCTTTCCCAGCCCTGAAATGAGGTTTATTCATTTTCTCAGATGTTTATTTAGAACTGATTTTATATGGAGGCTTTCTGCTAAAATAAGCTTTACCCTTTCAATTATTTTCATTCTGGTGATGCTTATTTGCTTTTAGATGCCATCGTTTATTCTCTTATTCTTATTTAGATGCAATCATTTATTCTCATGGTACCTATAATACATTGCACAAAGAAATGGCTCCTCCTCTTTTTGCTAAATCTAATAATGTTCTAATGATTGCCTACAAGTATCCTAAACCTCTGTAGCAATAATGATCTCAATGGCCATTATCCTGCAGGCTCTGTCCCAGGGCTATAGCCCTCTAGAGCATATGGAGCTAATATGAGAGATGATTAAATCTCTTTGATGATCTCTCTTTTGCGTGTCAAGCATAATTTGTGGTCTAAATACTTAATACCTATTGCACACATATGTATGACTTTTTAGAATTGTTTATACATGCTGCCGTGATTAGTAAAATGCAAACCCACAGATTTACCTTTCAGCTTAACAAATACAGTGGTGAGGCTAGTCTTTAAAAATATTTTAAATTGAAGTCCTAGTGTCCCCAAATATTGGGCAATCAGTGTCATGGAAAGAAGTCCCAAAACAGGAGTCAATAAAGACTCAGGCTCCTGTCCTAGCTCAGCTGTTGACAGGCTCTCAAGACTTAAGCAAGGCTCTTGGTAAACCTCAGTTTCTTCATTGCAAGAAGATAGCCAAGCCAACATCATGGAACCGTTATAAGAAATAAAAGTTGGATCATGTTGCTGTTTATCAAGCTTTTAAAAAGGTGTCTTCCCAAAGGTTTTGATTTGGAAGTCATGTGTGGTATCCAGGATTCTGTATTTAAAAGATCTTTAGTTAATACCCTGGCCAGGTAGCTCAGATGGTTAGAGCATCATCCCAATGTGCTAAGATTGTGGGTCTGATCCCTGGTCAGGAGACATACAAGAATCAACCAATGATTACATAAATAAGTGGAAAAACAAATACATGTTTCTATTTCTTTTTCTTTCTCTCTTCCTCTCTCTCTCTAATCAATAAATTAAAAAATTAAAAAGATCTTTAGCTAATTCTGATATAAACTACCTTTGACATAGTCTACAAACTAATAAAATGTAAGTTAAATTCTTTGGAGTTATAAACTGCTATGAAAATAAAAAGTATTACTACTTATGAGTAAGTAGGAAAACTTGAAAAATCTCATGAAACTAATATTTAAGGAGTAATCTTCCAGCAAAAGACCCTGTAGTGTTGTGACCAGTAGGCTGTGTTTGAGATAAGTATTTCAACACCCAAACCCCATGTTCTTTGTCCAAGTGTGTAGAAAGCAGGGAAAAAATGGCTAAGTTAGAATCAAGCACAGAAACAGGGAAAAACCACACCGAAGCATATCATAATCAAATTTCTATAAACCAGTGATTAAGAGACAATATTAAAAGTAGCCAGAGATATAAAGTAGAAAGGAGGGGCTACTAAATGTATAGAAACAAAAATAATAATTATAGCAGACTTCTCATCAGAAGCAGTGGAAGCCAGAATACCAGGGAGCTTTAATGCACTAAAACAAAAACTACCAACCTAGTAATCTATACCCAGAAAGATTATTTTTCTGAAATGAAGGGGGAAAAGTGGGTTTTTTTTCCCCAGAGAAATGCAGCTACTAGGACTAACTGAGTTTAGCAAGGGTGTGGGATACAAGGCCAATACTCATAAATCAGCAGTTTTTCTCTATACTAGCAATAAACTATCAAAAATTAAAACTAACAAAATTATGTCGTTTAGCATGTCATCAAAATGATGAAACACTTAGATATAAATTTAACAGACTACATGCAAGATGAAATCAATAAAAACCGTATATCCCTGTTGAGATAAATTGAAGAACACCTAAATAAATGGAGAACTATAGCACATTAATGGATTAAAAGACTTCATATTGTACATTCTGCCCAAATTAATCTATGAGTTTAATGTAATCTCATTCAAAAGGTCATTATCCGTGCCCTGGCTGGGTAACTCAGTTAGTTAGAGCATTGTCCTGATATGCCAGGGTCCCGGGTTTGATCTCTTGTCAAGGCACGTACAAGAATCAGCCAATGAATGCATGAATAAGTAGAACAACAAAATTAATGTTTCTCTCTCTCTCCCACTTCCTCTCTCTCTAAAATCAATAACTAAGAAATTTTTAAATACTATTGTCCTCTTCTGTAGAAAGTGACAACCTGATTCCTATTCATATAAAAATACAACAGTTTATAATAGCCAAAACAATTTTGAAAAAGAACAAAGTTGAAAGACTTCCACTACCTGTTTTTAAGATTTACTATAAAGCTACAATTATCAAGAAAATATGGTCTTGGCATAAAAATAGACATACAGATGCCTTGGCCAGATAGCTCAGTTCATTAGCGCATTGTCCTCATGTGCCAAGGTTGTGGGTTTGATCCTGGTCAGAGCACGTACAAGAATCAGCCAATGAATGCATGAATAAGTGGAACAACAAATCGGTGTTTCTCTCTTCATTTCTGTCTTTAAAATCAATAAATACATTTTTTACACATACAGATCCAGAGGAGGATGGGGAGGGGGGTAATGGGGGAAAGAAGAGGAAGGGTCAAGTCAAGGAACATGTATAAAGGACCCATGGACAAGGACAACAGGGAGGGGGAGGATTGAGTGTGGGAGGTGGGGGGTGGGTAGGGCAGGGGAGAGTAATGGGGGGAATGGGGACAACTGTAATAAATACATACATACATACATACATACATACATACATATACAGATCAATGCAATAGAACAAATAGTCTAGAAATAGACCTAAAAATACAGGGTCAATTGATTTCTGATGGAGATACCAACACTATTCAATAAGGAAAGGATGATCTTTTTAATAAATGGTACTGAAACAACTAAATAGCCATACCATGTCCAAAAAGATAAAAGATTTTGACCCTATACAATATAAAAAAACCTTGAAATGGTTAACAGACCTAAATGTAAGAAGTAAAACTATAAAAATTCTAGGAAACATATATAGAAAACATAAGATAAAATCCTAATTTGGGTTTGGAAAATACTTATTAAATATGACTCAAAAACACAGAATATAACAGGGAAAATATCAACAATTTGGACTTCACCAAAATTAAAAATGTTTGCTTTTAAAACAGCAAGAAAATGGAAAGGCAGGTCATAGACTAAGAGAAGTATTTGAAAGACATATGTCCAACAAAAAAAAATATCTATTATATGAATACGTAAAGAACTTCAGTGGTATCTTAGTCTACTTGAAGTTCTCAAACAAAATACCATAGACTGGGTGGCTTAAACAACAGAAATTAATTTTCTCACACTTGAGGCTGGAAGCCCAAGATCGAAGTGCAAACACAGTTGCGTTTTGGTGACAGTGCTTTTCCTGGGTTGAAGATGGTAGTCTTCTTGTGTCTTCTCACTGCAGAGAGAGATACTAAGCTCTCTGGTGTATCTTCTTATAAGGGCATTAATCCCACCATAAGGGCGCCACCTAAATGACCTCGTCTAAACCTAATTACTTTCCAAAGGTCCCATATCCAAATACTATTGCATTTGGAGTTAAGGTTTCAACACATGAACTTTGGGGCGGGGGGCATGATTCAGTTTGTATGAAGTAGGAAGACAGACAACCCAATTAAAAATGGGGAAAAGATTTGAATAGTCGCTCCAGCAAGAAGATAAAGAGATGGCAAATGAGGACCTGACGAGATGTTCTACATCATATTACAACTAACATTAGGCACAACTACACACTCACTACACTGGCTGTAATTTTTTTAGAGACAATACCAAGTGCTGGAAGATGTGGAGAGACTGGAACCCTCATACATTTCCGGTAGAAATGTAAAATGACACAGCCAATTTGGAAAACAGTTAAGCAGTTTCCCAAAATGTTAAGCATCACCTTACCTTATGGGCCAGCAGTTTCACTCCTAGTTATCTACCAAAGAGAAATGAAAACATATGCCCACCCAGAGACTTGTTCATTAATGTTCAGAGCAGCATTATTCATAGTAGCCCAAAACTAGAAGCAACCAAATGTTTATGAACTTGTGACTGGATAAACAAATTGTGGTATAGGTATTTATACATTTAAACACCATTTAACAATCACAAGGAACAGGCTACTGATAAATGAAAAACATGAGTGAGTGTCAAAAGCACTATGTTAAATGAAAGAAATGAGATACAACAGACAACACATGTTTAATTCTAATTGTATGAACTTGTCAAAAGGGAAAACCTGATAGAAGGTTGTTGCCGGGGGCTAGGGAGTATTGACAGACTTTTCTGGGGTGATGAAACTCTTCCATACCATGATTGTGGTGACCAATTACTTACATGACTACGTTTGTGAGAAGTTATCAAATCACACAGTTACACTTTACTGTATGTAAATTATGCGTCAATAAGTCTGACAGAAGGAGGAGGAAAAGCGGGGAGAAGCAGGGGACCTGCCACCACCACCACCCTCGAGTAGGAGAGTTACCTTTGAGTTCAAGACTTTCTATAAACTTATCGCAGTGAAAACAGTGTGGTATTGGTGAAAAGAGACCTAGAGGTCAGAGAAACAGATTGTCTGGCTGCCAGGAATGCGTTCCCTCTGTGCCTGTGAATGGTGGTGCACATGTTATGGACCACTGAGCACTATGTGTTCATTTCTTTTCTCCTTTTAAAATGAGGACTAGGAGACCTAACCATCATACTACCCACGGAGACAAAGGTCAACAAACTTTTCTCGCCTAGAAGGACACACGGATGATACTGACGAGCTTGTTTACTATGCAAGGTTCCTGCTTGTCTAGAGCTGGTAGGTTGAGGTATGCAATGTGCAGACCCTTCCTGAGAGTGGGAAGCCAATTCACAGGGCTGCAGAGTTAAGGAATGGAGGGAGAGGCAGTTTCTTGATCATATTGAGCTTCTGGATCTAGATATACTTGAAACCATATCTCCTTAGACTTCCTAATTATTTGAACTAGTAAATTCCATTTTCTGTCTAAGCAGGTTCGAGCTTGGTTTTTGTTTCTCGTAACAGAGTCCTGAATAATGTATGTATGTACTCTGGGATGGTATTAGAGGATACTGGCTTATTCACATACTGAGTAGTTTCCCTTAGGCAGGTCTTTTAAAAGCTCTGAGCCCAGGTTTCTCATCTCTTAGTAGAAGTGGTTGGATCAGAACAACATTTTCTGAGAAGAGTTGCACAGAGGTGAGGCACCATGGGGACCTCAGTAGGAAATGAGGCACAGAAAGGGACCCTAGCCACTGCCTCAACTAAACCAGAAGTAACCCTGCCTTTTAAAAATCTGTTTTACATATTAGAATCACACATACAGTTTGAGTTGAAAAAAATAATTTCCTTTGTTAAAAAAAGGCTCTGTGATTTCTTCCAGTTTCAGAAATTCTAATAATCTCTGCTGATTTCTGAGAAGCAGTGTGACATTGGCCATCGCATTACAGCACGTCAGACTGCCTGGTGACCGAATCCAGCTCCACCCCTTACTAATAGTGTGACTTTGAGCAAGTTTCTTGGTTGGTTGGTTTCTTCATCAGTAAAATAGGAGGATAATAGTACCTGCTTCGAAGGGTCGTTATGAGGGTTAATCGACAGTATATGTGAAACCCTTCCAACCGTGTCTGACACCTGATGGTGCTCAAGAGCTGCTCGCTCTGGGGCTGGTGGTGAAATGATGATGATGATGATGATGATGATGATGATGATGATAGGCCTGGAAGATCTCAGTGAATCTGGTTTGCTTTTGTCAATTCCCCCAAGGAGTGAGCTGGAAAAAAATCAGGTCACCAGCTTGTTCCCTGTAATTGTGTCAGTGTATTGGGGGCAGTGAAAACTTTGGTCTCCGTTTTTTGTTTTCAGAATATAATCAGTCTTTCAACTAATGACTAGTCCAAATGGTCATTTTTTTGTGCATGGTTTAAATAAGACTTTTCCTGATTATATGAATAGTACATATGCAGTGATAAAATTTTGAAAAATTAATTTAAAAATATGATAGCACTTATAATCTTAGTACCAAAATATAATGCTATTAACATTTTGATTATTGTATATTTCACTTTGTAGTATTTTCTTCTGGACCTTTTATAACATTAAAAAGAATATATAAATACATACAAAAACTTCATAAATATATGCATATGTTTGTATGTATAGTTTTATGTCCTTCTTTTCACAAATAAGGCTAGATTGTAAGTAACACTCCATGACATTAAATATTCTTTGAAAACAACATTTATATGACATCTTAATAATTTATCATTGTATGGCTCTACTGTGATTTATTTGATGAGTTCCCTATAATTGGACTTTTAGTTTTCGTTTAGATCTAGTATATAAATAATGCTATAAACATCCTCAGATATCAGTCTTGAAATATATCTGACTAGGATCCTATACCTTGAGAAATCTCTGAGCCACCAAAATATGAGCATTTATAAGGATTCTGATACATATTACAAAATAGTCTTCCAGCACGCTTGCACCAACTTACACATTGACTGACAATGCGGTAAATATCTGTAAATGCCAATTGTTAGAAATTATAAATGCTGGTTTTCACTATAGGAACTACCTTGGGGAAGCAAACTGTTAAATATATTGCCTTTGTTTGAGAAATTTGACTAAATTTAAAGTTTACAAAACTAGGCTTTCAAGGCCCAATACAGATCACATATTTCTTTCTAAAGCTCTTAAAGTTTACAAAATTCATTGTAAAAATCATTCCTATTGGACCATAAAATGAAAAATCCATCACATCACACAGTGATTCGGAGTCTTTTTAAGCTATAATATTTACTAGCCAGAAAATAAAGAAGTTATTGTTGTTGTGGTCATCATTTTGATTGTAACTATCACCCAGGCCCTTCACACCATGAATCATGAAGGAGCAACATCCAATCACATAAATAGTACAGTTAAAGGGATTCCCCACATCATACTAATACTGCCTTCACTTGGGCCCTTGAACAATTAATTAATGCTCTCTGGGTTAGATTAGTGGCCCGTGGTTCATTAAACATGAACATTGGAATTTAAATGTGAAAGACAATATGAAAATATTCCTCACACGTTTTTCATTCAAGCCCTGGAAACTTTAAGTAGGAAAATGTTCCAAGGGGCAATGCTGTGACTAGAATACTGAGCTGTGAAAAGCAAGATGGCACCACCTAGAATTTAAAATAGTTTTCTTTAAAGGCCTCACAACGTCACTTCCCTAGAGCTACAGCTGTGTTCTGACTGACATTCTGCTTCTCCATGAGACCTGAATGTGTAGCTCATGTGATCGGTTCTTGGCCTCCTTTTTCTCATTCAGTCTTAGCAGTATTAACTGCATTTGTAACCTGAAAGAAACTAACAGAGAAATGAATCTTGTCCAGATGCCAGCATGACAAACAGATTGCTAATAATCTCTACTCTACTATTTCAACTCCACCATCCTCCCTCATCCTTCTTGCTAGTCACATTGTTCTTTCCACCATTGTCTGGAACACCTTGACCTCTGGGACCTGGACTAGCTGTGTCCTCTAGAAGAGTCTTTGTCCCTGTGCAGCCTGGAAAGTTTCATTCATCCAATCAGATTTCCCCACACATCTCCAATCACAGATGCTAAGACCAAAATTAACACTTTGTTAGGTTGTACTGGTTCTGAGAAATATAAATCTCTTCAAGTTACTTCAAGTAGCAGGGGTTTGTGATGAACATGTCTAATACAGGGGGGTCACAGATAGGCAAAGAATCTCAAGGAAATCGAGGAGCAGCTCCTATTCAAGATCCAAGACAGGCCTAGGGTACAAGTGGTTTTATCCCCTCTTCAGTTATAAAAGTCAAAGATCTCCATTCTGGTGCTCTGTTGTTATGGTGACTCCTACTCTCACCGGCCCTGTGCCTCTTTGTGTGTTAGCTAATTTCTCCCCCCTGCTCTCTGCACCTACACCAGTCTCGGTGCTACCTTGTTCAAACTTACTTGAAGTAGTTTCCTGGGTGGGGCTTTTCAGACAAGACCATCTCAGAAGCAGGGATTCATCCCCTGGCAGGCTGCATTTGTGAGATTCCCCAGCCCGCTCTAGTCCAGTGGCCACTTTTGCTTCAAACCCAGCCTAAGGCTCTGCAGTTGCCCTTAAAAAGGGAGAGAGGGCAAGTTGGGCATCTTGCCAGATATGTCTGACACACCAAATTCCTGACTTTGACCCCAAGAATATTACTTTTGTGGATAAAAGATCTAGTATCATAGTGCTAATTTGCTTCCTCTGCTGTAAAGGAGAGGACTGATGGTCATCTCCTAAGCGCTGTCCTGGAGCCATATCAGAGAGAGATTTTTTGAAAATTTGTTTTACCTATTCCTTGGACAGCAAACTGCCACCCAGTGCCCATCATTCCCTAGCCTGTAAATGAGGCTTGTCCACTTACACAGGAAGCCCATGCAAAGCAGCCTGAGGCTACAACACCACTATCAGCTCTTCAGCCAATCTGACCCTTGAGTACCTTTGATACCTGGTGACTTGGCTTCTTTCTCTAGCTCCCTCTGTCAGCCTCTGGCTGTCCTCCTCCTTCCCAGGATCCACTCTGCTCACATCTTCCCACAGGGGTAAGAGAACCTCTCTGCCAACCATGATTCACCAACATCCTTTCTCTACCCACCCCCTATTCCATCCCTTCCCCTCAACCCTCAAATGGAGAGATTCGTAATTCAGGGCAAAGTGAGGGATCACCTTAAATGAGCTTTTGGTTTGGACTATGGCTAAAGAACCAGCATATTCTACTTACCCCAGATATTTGTATTGAGGACTAAATGAGATAACACATGTCAAGTGCTTTGAATAGCACCGACACTTCTTATTATACTTTAGTATTTGGAAACCTCTTGGCCATTTCTTCAGTTGCTCGTCCTTTCAGAGTAGGATCTGCTCCGTGGCATAGTTCAATTTATGCAGAGCAAGTATATTCCCATGTGGAGGTGGTGAAGCATTTCAATTAGAAAAAGCATAAACAACTGCTGGTAGTATTTAGTATTTACTGAGAGCTTATTAAGTATCAGGCCCTGTAACAGGGTGCAGCCAAGAGGGGCCCCTAATAGGGATTTGGAATGGGGTTCAGAACTCAAGGTGTCTAAGAAATACTAGAAAAATACATAGGATGTCCTCCCCCTTCTCCCCCACAGGTGTAAGATGGGGGAAGGGACACATGGAGCAGGAACATGGAGACCTATTTTGTACAGCAACAGCTATGCAGCTAACCTCTGGCATGGTCATTTAACATATCTATAACCTTTAACTGGTTTCATAGATATGTTAAATAGCTGTGGCCATGTTTTCAGCCAGGGGGATGGAAGTGACTTCCACCCAAGATGTAACTGGGGAGCAGCTCCCCCTAGTTACAGCGCTGGTGGCGTGAGAGCTTGGAGAAGATTGCTCCATGCCACAGTGCCACACCTGCCCAGACTTACAATGGCAGCCCAGTAGAGCTGGAAGAATACAGAAATGCTGGCAGGTGTAACTGATTGTAGGAGGAGTTGGAAATGGGGCTGCAGAGGAAGATTTCATGGGGATCTAAACCCAAACACAGAGCCGTGAAAGGGGAGAACCACGTGGCTTTGGCGAGAGTGAGGACCACTTGGCTTTGGGGTGCTCCCTTTTGCCACATGGCTTAGGAAGCAGGAGAGACTTTGCCTGGAAGAAAAGGGGTGAAAGGACTCTTGCTGGTGGGCCATGAGAAGGTGCCACATGGCTTTGGGTTAACACAGCTGATCATGGCGGTGACACAGCTGATGGTGCCGGGAGCCCAAATTACAGACTTCTACTTCTTTTCCTGAGATACAGTACCCCAGATTAGGGCAGAGAGAGAAGGAAGGACTGTGTGTGTCTGTGGGTATCCTAAAGGACTTTCATATTTTAATGAAGACAATAAGTCACTACTCTAAGTCTGTATAGCTTTAAATAAATATTTCCTTTCCTTTTCACAAATCTCTGGCATTGAGAGACATCTTTCCTCTGGTGGTAGGCATAGCGAACCTAGTGGGGGGTCCTTTCCATAATAGTATATCATACCCACCTTGGTTCTGTTCTGTAACAACCCTATACTTAGTGCTTTGCAATTTTTCCCTCATTTATCCCTCATGAATTTCCCTAATTTATCCTTCATGAATTACCATCATCATCCCCACTTTATTCATGAGAAAACTAAGGCACAGAGAGATTAAGTAATTTAGCCCAAGGTTATAAGTATCAAAGTCAGTATTCAAACTAGCAGTCTCTTCTAGAGTTGGAACTTTCTGCCATTATAGCACACTGTCTCCAATTAGAATGGTGACTGTTTAAGCAGGAAATGGCCTTGGTAATCATCTTGCCTCTACCCCCTCATTTTACAGATTGGAAACAAAGGCCGAGGCAAAAGAGCTGATTTCCTCAAGACTGCAAATCTTGTTAGAGGCTAGAACCCATAACGGCTTTCACTTAAGTGATTTTCCTACTACTCCACTTCATGTTAATATTCTTCTAGACTAATTTTATCAGCATCTACAGAAATGCTATCTTCAGATTAATTTTTCTTTGAAGGAGTTAGTTCTTCTTCCCATTTATCAAAACAAACTTCCATATTCTGGTGTAGTCGCCAAACTTGGAGGTATTACGTAATTTCTTAGGAATTAGTTTCTTAGGATGTTTTGTGTGGTAGTTGAATTGGATGAGTGGTTTCTAGATTTTGGATTTCAGGGAACAGCAAAATTTCAAAAAACTTAGGGACCAGCATATAATTGCCATTTTATTATTTACAGGTAAGGATTTTAAAAACCCAGGTACAGCCCTGGCTGGCGTAGCTCAGTGGATTGAGCTCGGGCTGTGAACCAAAGGGTCGCGGTTCGATTCCCAGTCGGGGCACGTGCCTGGGTTGCAGGCCAGGTCCCCAGGGGGGGCCATGTGAGAGGCAACCACACATTGATGTTTCTCTCCCTCTCTTTCTCTCTCCCTTCCCCTCTCTCTAAAAATAAATAAAATATAAAAAAAAAAAAAACCCAGGTACAAAAGAGAAAAAACAAACTACCATCTAAAATACTATCACCATTCTGTAAAATAAAGAATATTTCAACCAAAAAATTAGGAAGACCACCTCAGAATTAAGAATCAGTCGTTTCAAATGAGTAATATTAATTGCATAAAAAGACTCAAAAATTGGCCTGAGTGTCTTCATTCGCTGCGGACCCGTGACAATTTAATCACGGATCAGCATCTGAGAATCTGAGCTAGATAACCTTTGAAGTTCTCTCTAGCTTTTAAACTCTGTGATTTTGAGTATCACTTCTCCTTTTACAATATTTTAGAGGTTTCTCGCAGTTAGGTCTTTATAATTAATCCTTCTTAAGCTTATCCTAAAAGCTTTTTTACACTGTGTATGGAATGACTATTAGAGATTTTACTATCAGAATAGTAAAGAAGGGAGGTATAATTATCAGTCCCCATGTTAACACCCTTCAAGTCTTCCAGTTTCCCTCTCCCACCCCGGGGAAAACAGAGTAACGATTTTTTTTAATCTCTTTATCCTTTGTATTGAATCTATTGGGATGATACTGGTTAATAAAACTGTATAGGTTTCAGGTGCACAATTCCACAACACAGCACCTGTACCCTGTATTGTGTGTTCACCTCCCCAAGAGCAATGATTCTTAACACTGACCTCTCCCTTCTCCCCAGGCTCCTTTAGACCAAAGGAGTCAGGCTCAAGCTGCAGCTGGATATTTGCTTTTCCTGCTGACAGAGAGCCCTCTGAGATTTGACTACTGCCCAGGGTCTAACCAGGGAGTTTTTCCAAGCCTTGGACTAAGAGGGAGAAATTCTTTAAGGAAAGAATACCTGTCTCCATGTTAACAGCCTGGGGGAGGAGCAGAAATCTGGCCCCAGATATCCCTTTGAATTTGCCCCTTTGAAAATTCAGTTCTTTGTTTTCTACTTCCTATTGCCATATTATACCTATGTGTGTGTGTTCAAGGGGAGGCGAGGGTTGCGAGGAAGACAGAGGATACAAGGACTAGAGCGTACATACACCGAGGGCAGAGATATGTACCCCCATCTGCCTCTGCACTCCTAGCGATTTGCCTGGCCATAGCAAAGACTCGGCAAATGTTTGTCAAATGTTCCAAGTTTTAGGCACACTAATTTAATAGCAACAACCTTTTATTGTGTGACTACTAGTGTCAGGCACTATAATTGATGCTTTTGGAAAATAATTTCTAATTCTTACTAGAACTATTTTTATAAGCAGGTGAATTATTATTCCCATTGCACAGCTAAGGAAACTGAGGCACAAAGTGGTTAACAGACTTGGCCAAGGTCATAGAATTAGTTTAAGTGACTGAGCCAGATAGGCTGCAGTGTGCCAAGCGGCAGCGCCTGCACATCATCAAGCTCCAGAGAGAACAGGGGAAAGGCAGCTGGCATCTCCTTCCAAGGGCTTAGCAGAGGCCTTTCCTGGCCAAGTCTCTGCAAAGGCAGAGAGCCAGTTGTGTCGTCATCAGAGAGGAAGGAATCACTGACCTTCTTTTTAGACTCTCAATCTCTGAGACCATTAAGGTCCATCAGGAAATGAGGGGTAGAGCTAGTCCAGGACCAGCTCTCCTGACTGCCCATCTGTTCCTTTACCCACTGTGCAGGCACCAGCAGAACCCAGAAAAGCCCCTTAGACCCATCAGGGTAGGCAAACTCCTACACCCACTACCACAAGTAGCAGTAGCTTGACAAAATAAGAACTTATTTCTAATTGATGTCATAGTCCCATGTAGGTAGGAGAGGGCCTTCCCTTATTTACTCTGGGCTGGCTGTGTCTTAGGCTCTTGGTGTTCTTAGTGTTCTCTCCATTCAGCCAGCAAATAAACAAAGACAGCAAGGATTGTACCTGTGAGGGTTTAACAGGCCAGGCTTGGAAGAGGCCCACCTCACTTCCCAGGTCCAGACTTTAATGGGGTGGCGACATCTAACTGCAACAGAGGCTGGGAAATGCAGTCTGATGTGTGCTCAGGAAGCAGAGCACACACGGACACCCACGAGTTCTGGAGCCTCTTCTGAGAGCAGCAGCTGTCAAAGGGCCTGATCGCAGTGTGCAGTTTTGTCCTTAATTTACTGTGGGCACTTGAACCTTAGGCTCCTATAACATATTTATTTAAATGTAGGTTTGTTTGCTTGTTTGTCTTTTAGGTCACTGCAACTGGCATTCTTGCAAATAAGGGTGGAAAGGAAGGGAGCAGTGGCAGTGTTAAGCAGCTAAAAAATTAAACATGATCCTTCAGGGTTTCCTATTTTGTTTTGTCTTTGTTGTTTGGTTGACTGGGTTTTGTTCTGCCTTGCTTCGTTTTGCTCACAGGCGTTGTATTCTTACTAGGTGTTATCTTTGTACATCTTCATAGCAGTCCTGGAAGGTAGGTGCTATCATCATCCCCATTTTCCAGGCATGAACATGGAAACCTACGGAGGCTGAGAGAGAGAGACTGACCAAGGTGAGCGAGCTGAGGTTTTAAACTGGGGCTCTCCCTTTGCAGATCACATGCCATCCATTCCATTGTCCTCTGGCTGGCAAGTGTCAGAGGACAGAGCTGGAGACCAGACTGGGCCTGGGACAGTTCTCTGAAGCCTGCACACCTCTGACATATGAACTCCATTGGTTGGCACTTGGACTTCACCATGTGTCCCCTCTATGGATGAAAACATAGAGGGTCCTACAACGTTGTGACCACGTGAAGAGATGTCAGTGTTGCAGCAACTCTTCCCTGCGTATAAAACAAGGTCTTTCATGTTCATTCATTTTTGGTCCACATTTTAGAGACCAATTTCATCCCGAATAAATTAATTTATGCTCAGCATCATAGCTCCTACATACTTTTTTATTCAGTGAGATATTTCAAAAGGAATATTGGAGCAGCTCTCTTAAACCACCATGGCTACAGACTAGTCAGATCTTTTTCTACATGCTTTTAAACCCTTGGAATGCCCCGGGAGTGAAGCACCAGATCAATTAGGGCAAACTGATGAAAGGTTAATTTAACAGAGCCCTGAGCAGATGCTCTGCCTGTCCTTGCAGCTCCGTGATCTAACAAGCTGAGGTACTCTGACTGTGTAAACACCATTAAACGCATAACTTGACCTGGGTTGGGTACCCACCCCATCATTAGAGAGTAGCTTAAAGAACCCTATTAGAAAGAAACCGTTGGGTGGTAGTGTGGGGAGCAGGAGCAGGAGAAAGGAGTTGTTGAGCTATTGAACTCTAATTGAACTATAAACAAGGGCTTGTTATAAGCACTGCTCCCAGCGCTCTCAGCATGTGACCCCCTCCGGGAGTTTCATTGTAAGCAGAATTTAATCACACACCTGTCTTTCTAGGGTATCATGTCCCTCTACTTGCCTCTAGTTCAAGTAACTGAAAGGCGTGAACAACAGATTTTGAGATCAAGTTAGATTATGGAAGGAGCACTCAAGCAGCACAAGGCTGAGACCACTCAGAGGTGGTCCCATGGCTCAGGAAGCAGGAGAGGAACTGGTTCCAATCCCATGCACTCTTCTCTAGCCCTGACAGCCATCATTGTGCCTGGCAGCCATATGTCAATTTCTCAGGGACATATTACTTGGTTTTCAAGTATTCCAGCATGAACAGCTGAGTCCCCTACTCCTAATCAACCCAAAGGTTCTGTATTCTGGCTGTGTAACAGAACTGCCTGGGCACTTTTTAAAATACTGATGCCTGGAGCTCTCTCCAGAGAGAGTGCATTTTTGGCAAGCTTTCTGGGAGGACCTAATGTATCTCCTGGGCTAAAACCATGGGTGTGGCCCCCACCCTTCGCCAGCAGGGAGGAGTACTTTGGTTCTGGACATCTTGGATACAGTAAGTAAGAGGAAGGTGAGCTTGAGAGCTGCTAACCATGGCCAGCAGCAGCCACTGGGTGGGCTGGCTCTGCCTAAACCACACAAGGAAGACAGAGGGGCTGTAAATCCCAGGTGGTCAGCTCCCAACCCAAGTCCTCGGCCTTTCATTTTTCCTGCCATATTGCCTTACTTCTTGCCACATGACAACTTAACAAATATTTATCGCATGTGCTGGGCTGGGCACTATAGAGAGAAAAAGAGGAAGAGAGAGACATGGTCCTTATCCTCAAAGAGCTTACCAACCTTCGCCAGGGAAGCAGAGGCAAGTATGGACATCAGTTTCCTACTTATTAACAGCTCTTATTAAAAGTTCCGTGGGATGAGATAAAAACATAGAATTTTGTAACGTTATCAGGGCTTATTGGTGCTTTTGCCCATTATAGAGATAATTAAGAATTGTCAGTGCCAAGTCCCTCTCTCTCTCACACACATGCACGCACGCGCTTCCGCACACCTTCCTCAGAAACAAGAAAGAATTAAACATAGATATTTTAGATACCAGTCATGAGCATGCTACCTTTTTAAATCTGGAACCTGTTTGTAAGTTTAATTAAGGTTCTAGTGAATACCAAATCAGTAAGTGCCCTAATCTAAGCTCATCTGGCCTTTGCACATGGCTTCTTCGGACCCCCACATTCATTCAGTCAACTAAGACTTGAGACCTATTATGGACCAGACACTGAAATCTAATGAGCCAAAAGGCCATTCCTATTCTACTGGTGTTTAAAATCTAGCAAGGAAGACAAATATCAATGTAAAATTACTATGGTGGTAAGCAAAGATAGATGTATATGAGCTATGTGAGAATATTAACTTGGAAACAAACCTAGGGAATCAAGGAAGGACCCCTGAGAACTTTGTCAGGAATCCGGGCGTGACATCTACAATGTGATGGCCTGGTGAAGAGATTTGGGGGTGGAGGGTGGTCACATTCAAGCCAGAAAGAAAAGTATGAGTCAATTAGTGACGATGGGCTGGGCTGGTGGTTCTCAAAGTGTGGTCTTCAGACCACTGTAGGTACCACAGATTCCTTCAGGGGTTCTGAGAGGTCAAAATTATTTTCATAATTACATATGACTGAGATTTTATTGCCCCTTTTCATTGTATTAATGGTTGCAGTAACGATATAAAGACACCAGTGAGTAAAACTGTGGGGGCCTTAGCACAAAGCAAGTCAGTGGCGCCGGACTGTATTCGCAGCCCCTGTGCTCTTACTCCATGCACTTGCAGGGGGAGAAAGAGCCAGCTCCTCTTAGAGATGACTTTGATCGAGCAGTTGAAGGTATTTATTTTATTCAATCAATACCCTTGAGTACACATCTTCTTCATATTCTGTGTGACAAATGGGAAGTGTGCATAAAGCACATCTACTGTATACAGAAGGACAACGGTGCTCTTGAGGAAAAACACTTGTTTGATTTTCCGAATTGTGAATAGAACTAGCTGCTTTTACTGTGGAACACAGTTTTTACTTAAAAAAAAAAAAAGCTACCGAACAACTATGGTTACTCAAACTTAGGTTCTTGGCGCTTTTAAAAAAATTTTTTGAGAGGGAGTATCATGAACCTGTCACTTCAAGGAAAATCGTTGAGAGTGTTTGTTGCCAAATATAAAATTGAAGCTTCAGGCAAAAATTAGAGTTTTAGAAAACTTGTAGCCACTACCATGAGCTTGACAGATTCCTAATACTTAAGATTCCAACAAGATGGATGCTGCTAGCAATTAATGCAATTTTTAGTTACATTGTATGGTGAAATACGTCAACATCTGGAAGACCTGTGTAATTCAAGGAACCAATCTTTTCCAAATAACCAGTGCATAAGGTTACAAAACCACTCATAGGCAAGAGATCCACTCGAAGTGCAAGATTGCCTAATGGATTTTCAAGTAACAGAGCATGAAAAGTTCATTAACATGGTTTCAGGTTACAAAATGTAACTAACTTTTAAGAAACTATCACTCGTCAAGTTTTTATGCAGTATCCAAAAAGAACATCCACAACCATCAAAAAAAGGCTATTAAAATACTCCCCTATGTAACTACATTTTTGTGTGAAGCCAAATTTTCTTCTTGTACCTCAACAACAGCAACAAAACAGATTGAGGCTGATTAAATGCAGCAGCCGAAATGAGAATCCAGCTGTCTTCAATTAATCCAGAGATTCGGAAAAATGTAAAATACTGTCATTCTCACTAGTTTATTTTAGAAGCTAGCTGTTTTTTCCTAAAAATATATTATTTATGTTAATATGGAATGGTTTGATTATGTTTTTGAAATTAACTAACATATATACACTTTTTTTTAAAGATATTTTTATTTTTATTTTTTAAATTTATTATTTATTTATCTTTTAGAGGGGAAGGGTAGGAGAGAAGGAGAGGGAGAGAGATATCAATGTACGGTTGCCTCTCGTGTGTCCCCTGCCGGGAACTGGCCTGCAACCCAGGCATGTGCCCTGACTGGGAATCGAACCGCGATCCTCTGGTTCGCAGGCCCGAGCTCAATCCACTGAGCTACACCAGCCAGGGCCATATATACACTTTTAAAATTTCCCAGTTTTAATCTCTGATATGAAAATATTGCTCGATCTAATCCACATAAACCAAAGCTCTTTGAGATCATCAATATTTTTTAAGTTTAAAGGGGTCCTGAGACCCAAATGTTTGAGAACTACTGGGCCGAATGATTGTTTTTCCAGTAACAAAATTGTCTTGACTCTCAGCCGCTACACAGAACAACTGTTTGTTTCCCTCTCGTGCCCGGACAAATCAGGCAACTCTCTGAGGACAGCTGACTCAGCAGCCGAGTCACCGCATCTTGTGGTTCTGCTGTCTCAACACATGGCCTCTGCAGTTGCAGCTGCAGAAGAGAAAACTGGAAGATAGCACATCAGCTCTTAAATCTTCTGCTGTGTGTCACTTCTACTCACAGCTCACTCAGCAGAACTCATCACGCGGCCCCACCCAAGTGCAAGTGGCCCGGGAAATGTGGGAAAGTTTCCGAATATTTGGTAAGCAGCAGCAAATGGTGCTATCCACTGTAGAACAAAGAACTTGTGTGAAGAACTGGTGAGAAACTGAAGCTTTGTGCAAAGAACCGATGGGGCACATATAGTGAGGTGGAGCAGAATTCAGGAAAAGGCCCAGGAAATCTGTAGGGGCCAGACTGTGTATACTGGCCTCAGAAGCCGTGGTAAAGATTGTGGTCTTTTTCAGAGCCATAGGAAGACATTGGATGGTTTAGACAACCCGTGACAACAGTCAGCTTTATCTGTTGATGGACCACTGCATCTGTGAGAAGTAAATGTAGGGGGACAGAAATGGAAACAGTGAGGGACAATGCCAATAAATCAGATCTTTGGGGAAAATAAAAGTCTCCATCTGTGGCACTTGCTAATTTCTGCAGTGTAAATACTCCCACCATGGCCAATTTCAAGCTGATCAATTTGATGCCATTTGAATGCAGAGTTAGGAAAAAACATCCACAGTCAGCTCTTGTGAGCCAGCAGAGCAGGCTTTTAATGTTATTGAGGCAAGAAAGCTAGTAAGGAGGCTAATCCAGACAGAAGATGATGGTAGTCTAAATTTCTCTCTTGGAACACACAGCTGGAGCTAACTCACAGTTTATGCATGTCAGTGACTGAAACCCCCAACCTTCACACCAAATATCACCAAGATTTTTCAATTATTATGATACATGAAGGTGAGGGATATGGCTTTCTTCCCCTATCTATCCACAGGCTTACCTCCAGTATAGAAGTATGGGCCTAGATCCTTTAAGAGAAAGCAAAGAAATATCTCCTCCATCTTTAGCTCATCTGCCCAGAGCCAGGATTGCAAACATCCTCAGATATTCTGGCAGAACATTCCTCCCCAACTGTTCCAAGGAGGAGACAGCCCAGAAAGTTGCCAAAAAGGCCTGGGTAGGTTTTCAGCCTCCTCTGATTTACGTGAAGGTTCACAAGAATCAAATAACTACAGTCCACAACTGTAGGTTACCAAAAAAGGCTTTGCAAGCTGGTCAATGGAGTAAAAACCTTGGCTTTGGCTGGTGGGCTCAACGTTGAACTAGATGACTGAGGAGGCTGAGGAACAGAGTGAGGGTTTCTACGCCAGGGCGCTCTCGCCCACAACACCAGTTAGTTACCTGCGGCTTGCAGCCTCATCTACCCAACCTGGGCTTTAGCTAGTTCGCCAGGGTTCTTTCCCTTCTCCCTTCCCTGCTGCTCAAGTTTCTGGAGCAGAATAACAGCTTGTGTGTACCTGAAGTGGTGCCTGGGGTGCTGCTCTTTAAATAGCTCTCCCTCAAAATATAACAGGTGACACTCACCATCTAGCTCCCAAATTTTAAGTTTTTTTTCCTCCAGAGGAATATATAAATTTTTTAATTTAAAGACCTTGCCTGGCTCAGATAATAATCCCCTTCTTCCTTCCCTTCCCTCTTTTTCTCCCTCCCTTTCTACCTTCCTTTTTCCCCTCTTACTTACTCTTTTACATATAAAACCACAGACTGAAGTGTTCCTCAGCATCATCACCCACCTGTCCTGCTGGTTCTGAAATTTTCTGACCCTTGAGCCCGCTGTGCTGGCTCCAAAGTTTCCTTTTCCTGGCTTTGCCTGCTGGACAAACCTCCAAAATAGGAGTGAGAGACTCCAACCAGGTTCAGTCATAATATCTGTGTCCCTAGTAAAGGTTTTATATAACCCAAGTCACCAGACACTGGACTATTCAAAGAAGGGTGACAAAGATAGCCATGTTAGGCAGATGGGGAAGAAAATGCCACAAAAAAAACTAGATGTCACCAAATGCTAACACCCCCTTTTGGGACAAGTTAGAAGTATGAGACTAACAATAAAGTTTTATGTTTTAGAAATTTCAGGTTTTATTACTAAATTCACAGAAACCACTAACCAAACAGAAGACCTGAAAGCAAAAGAGGGTATATCTCTTTACTTCGCTGGAGTTACTTAATCAAGACATTTGTGCCTGTGCAGGCACAAATCCTGAGTGACTAGATTAAGAGATCAACTTCTTAGATAGCTAAATAAGGACATTTTTTAAAAAAGATATCCTATTATCATAATTTAATATAGATTTTTTATCCTCACCCAAAGACATGCTTATTGATTTTAGAGAGGGGGCAAGGGAAAGAGAGAGAGGGGGAGAGAAATATCCATGTGAGAGACATTGATTGGTTGCCTCTCATACAAGCCACAACCAACAACCCAACAACCAAATCCAACAACCAAACTCAACAACCAAACCCTCATGTGTTCTGACCAGGAATCAAACCCATGACCTTTTGGTTTATGGGATGACACTCCAACTGAGCCACACTGGCCAGGGTTCCAGTTAATATTTTAAAGTTAATATTAAAATATTAATATTAATATTTTAAAGTTAATATTAAATATTAATATTAATATTTTAACATTAAATATTTCAATGAATTTAGTATGATGAAAACTTACTACATTGTCCTTTTTATCTAGCAAAAGACTAATGAAAATTACAGTCTACCTAACAGCATTTGAGAACCCAAATCTCAGTGCATCCAACACCATCTAAGAGAAAAAGACTACATTTCCTGCGTACCCTCACTGAATCTATAGACAAATGAAGTCTCAGAAGGTTAAACAACTTGCTCCAAATCACATAGCTAATAACATCAGAGCTAAAATTCAAACCCAAGACAAGCCCTGGCTGGGTAGCTCAGTGATTTAGAACATGGTCCTCATATGCTAAGGTTGTGTGTTTGATCCCTAGTCAAGGAACATACGAGAATCGACCAATGAATGCATAAATAAATGGAATGACAAATCAATGTTTCTGCCTGCCTGACTCAAAGCATGCATTGGTGACCTCTGCTACAGAAAGCTGTTCACGGTAGGCTTTCTCAAGAGAGATGAGAGGGGCATATGTAGCCAGAGGAAAGTTAATGCAGGGTTAGGGCATCAAGTTGGTCTGGAATTTGAGCAGATCTACACTCAGGGCTCCATCAAATCTGAGGGAAGCAGTGACAGAGGACAGAGTCTGGCTAATGAGGTGTTTAAGGCTAGTTAGTGTAGGTTGGCCACTCAGTACAGGGTGGAGCAAAAGGAAGTCTACAGGTGTGAGTATGTGAAACACAGAGTTTATTCTTGCATTATTGTTTATTAATTATTGCATTATTTTTCATATGAACAGCTGTAAACCTACTTTTGCCCCACCCTGTATTGAGGTTTCTATGACAGATGTCGTACATGGCCTCATTGTCAACCATGAAGGCACAATTAGAGTGCTCCAGGGTGGTGTGGGTGGTAAGGAAGGAGTTGTAGGGCTCAACTACTGCTATGAAAACCTGGGGGGCTAAGTAAATAGAAAACTCCACCTTGGATTTCTTGCCGTAATCGACAGAGAGACATTCCATCAGCAGGGAGGTGGACCCAGAACAAGTTTCCCCATCAAAGATGTGGAAAACCAAGAAGCCCTGAAGACCTGTGTATTGGTCAGCCAGTTTCCAAATTCTGTCCAAGACAAGGTCAAAGATTTCCTTGCAGGTACAGCTATTAGCAGCATTCTCCTTGCCTGTGATAAGCTGCTCCAGGTGGAAGAGCTGGAGGTAGTTACCAGTGCAAATTTCATCGATGACTCTAGGTTTCAGGTCTACAAACACTGCCCTAGGCCCATGCTTGCCAGTACCTTACTGAAGAAGGTGTTGAAGAAGTCATCTCTTCCCAGTGGTCTTGTCACTTGTCAGTAGAGCTCCCAGCAGGCTTTGCCAATCTGGACATCAGTCTGGCCAACATGGATGGAGATGCACTCATGCATGGTTATGGGTTAGCAGGTGCATGTAGACAACAGGAGTAGACACTGGGCCCTGATTACTGTTCCCAGTGAGTTAAGAGTCAAGGTAAGTAATGCACTCAAAGCTATTTCGCCTTGAGGAGTTCTCATGCGTGGCTGAAATGTAATTTATATAGCTCGATAGAGAACGGCATCCTATAGCAAGCACTAAGTGGTAACATTATCATAGATCTATATCTACTGCCTGATCACCTTCATTCAGTTAGGAGTGTAACCTCAGCCCATGACCTGACAATGTCCCCAGAGGAGGCCTGTTTCACACTAAATTAGTCAGCTATTATTACCACACTGCCTCAGATCTTTTCCTCTTCTTGTTTCCCAAGGACTCAGGTCTTGAAGTGACTCTGTCAATCAGGAGAGTGTCAATGTTCCCAGTGGGAGTGAACTTTGGGTGCTCCCAGGATTCCCAGTCCCAGCACTGAACAAGGCAGAGGAGAGGGGAAGGGCCCACCTCAAACCAGCTTGGCTGAGGTCCAGGGTCTCACCTAGTGCCTCTCCAATAGTTATATCACCTTGGCTTCTATCCCTGTGTCTCAGAGAGAGACAGTAGGTGGCAGATGCCATACATTCCATGTCTCCATCCTATTCTTCTTCCCTGTCCCTTACCCTGTGGAGGCTTTCCCTATCTCCTGCTCCCAAGATTTGAGGGGTGGGCACAGATCGAGTTCATGCCCCACTCATATACCACTAGTGTTGGAGGAGTGAGCAGTTCCATGGGAAGGGAACTGAAGGATAAGGGAAAGAAGAACAATTATTTTTCACTATATACCCATTTGTACTGTTTGAATGTTATACTAAGATCATAAAATTCCTGCTCAGTAAATAGGTTTTTAAAAACAAAATTTAAATAACTTTAAAAAATCACCCCAAGGACCCTACTGAGCTTCCCAACCCTTAGAGAAATTTTTTTTCTTTTAATGTGTATTAGACACCATTGCCAAGATCCTGGTCAAAATTGTTCTTTCTGCACCCATCTACAGTCACTTTGGGTGGTCTGCCTTGAAGCCACTGAACACGTCAAAGGAGAAGAGAGTTGGAGAGTTGGAAAGAGGACAGGATTTAGAGCAGGGGAGTTCAACCCACAGCCTGCAGGCTGCCTGGGGCCCAGGGTGGCTATGAATGCAGCCCAGAACAAAATCATAAATTTACTTAAAACATCATGAGATTTTTTTTTTTGTGATTGTATGTCTCAATGTCACATAAAATAAATGTACGTACAATAATGTTTTATTACTTAGATATGTACGTTTTCTATATTAGTGATCACAAACTTGGGACCTGTTTGATGATTTTAAAAGATTATTGAAAGGGCTGCTACATAATTAAGGTTATTATGTGAGGACTTTTTTGCTTATCTGTGGTGGTGGATATCACAAAAATTATGCACAGACTTTTTTTTTGCTCATCAGTTTTCCTTAGTGTTTGTGTATTTAATGTGTGGCCCAAGACAACTCTTCTTCTTCCAGTGTGGCCCAGAGACAACAAAAGGTTAGACACCCCTGGTTTAAAGTTAAGCCAACTTAAGTTTGAGGCCTGGCTCTACCACCTACTGGCTTGAGCAGGATTTTTTTTTAAAGATTTTATTTATTTATTTTTATAGAGAGAGGCAGGGAGGGAGAAAGAGAGGGAGAGAAACATCAATGTGTGGTTGCTTCTCACACACTCCCTACTGGAGACCTGGCCTGCAACTCAGGCATGTGGCCTGACTGGGAATCAAACTGGTAACCTTTGGTTTGCAGGCCAATGCTCAATCCACTGAGCCACACTAGCCAGGGCAAGTTGTGAATTTTAAATGAGATGATACATGGATAGTCCTCATGAAGTAACCTACATAGGAAAATAGTCACTAAATTGTCTATCAGAATGTTTTCTGTGTGTGTGAGAGAGAGAAGAAATAAAATAAAGTGTCTGGTGCTCAAAAATATTCATGTGCATTTTTAATATTACTTTTCCTCTAGGTTTTTTTTCTTCCTGGAGAAATTCTTTATAGGGAACTCTCTCCTTTCTGGCCTTTTTAACTGCTCACTGAATCAACTAATCCACTCCTTGTTTTTTCTGGTCATTATAATGGTCTTATATGAAGAAATCAACCAGAATAGCAAAAGAGTGAGGACTCAAAACTTCTCTAAAGTTGGGAGATTCTTTGAAGTTTCATTAATCCATCCATCCATCCATCCATCCATCCACTGAAAATGCTTGGTCCTGAAATTGTGGAATTAACCAGCACAGATGTGGTACTTCCTCTCAGGGAGCTTCCAGTCAGATGTGAGGAAGGCGTGAACCCAAGTCTGTGTTGGGCTGAAACTTTTTTGTTTTCCCAGACCCACAGGTTTATAAGAAGGTTGCATTTGTGCTCACCAAGTGCCCCTAAGTTTGAGCTGGTTGTCCCCAGTAGACTTCAGTTGCATGAATTACAGCTCTACAGACGACTGTGGGAGGGACAGCCCCTTTAACGCTATACATTTAGAAATCAATCTTAAACTGTGGGGAATGATGCCATTCCTCAGAGTCTGTATAACGTATAGCAACTTATTGGTTTCCTTATTGGAAGCCTTTTCAGGCTTCCTTGACTCTCAGGCAAATGTTCACCCTGCAGGGATACTCAAGAGTGAATGTAGCCAAGCAAGTGAATACGTTTGGAAATAGCAAAGGGCCATCTGAATATGGGACATGATAGCCACTGCAGCTGAGGGTGGGAAGGAGCCTGAGCTTCTTGTGGCTTTAGTCTGGGTTTCTATGACTGGAGCTGGATGGAGGAACATCTCATTCACTCAACCGATTTTCAGTGACAGAGCACCCCTCCCTGCCAGGTGCTGGAACCATCCCTGAATAAGAGAGACAAGTCTATCCAGCCAGAAAGAAAGGGCGCTATGAGCAATTACAGGGGCCATGCTGGCAAAGCAGATGACCTTTGCCTGTGGTGCCTGAACATACCCAAAGTGGGCTTAGACAGGGTCTTCTTTGTCTATAGCTATGCTGCCCTAATTGTCCATAGAGTTGGTCAGAAAGGCAGCATGATGGAAATGGGGCACAAGGAGTCAGAAACACATGGGGTCCAGTCACAGCACCTGATGACACATCATTGCACCTCTCTTGATCTCAGGCTTTTCGGTATAAAGGAAGGATTTTTAAAAAAAGAAAAAAGGATGTCTAAGAATGTACCAGTAGAAGCTCTGACCTAGGAATCAAAGAACTATCTCTGCCGTGTACACCCTCCTGCACTCTGAGGTTTCCTTGGCTGGCTCTTAGACACACACACACACACACACACACACACACACACACACACTTGCCCCAATGTCTTCAAAGTGAGGACACAGCAGTCACTTTCTTCCAGTTCTGTCTGCCAGCCCAGTATAATTAGATGCCAGCTAGGGATCTCTTTGACCCTGAAAATCCAGGTAAAATTGTCTAGCATCTGCACATAAATTATGCTCCAATTCCCATGAGCTGTAGAAGCTGGAAGCCCTCCTGAATATTTCTGAGAACCCAGGGGAGTGGTGGAGCGATGACCTTCTCAGCCCTCTTACTCCTGAACTCTGAGGTACTGGGTAGGGGACCCCATTTCCTAAGTTTGTCTTTGCCACTGCAAATGCCACATCCTAATACATGTGCCTGTGAGTGATTCTCCCACCTGGACTTTAGAGCAAAAGACTGTGTCACATTTATTTTCCTATCCCTAGTACAAATACACCTGGTACGTAGTAGGCGTTTAATATTATTAGGTGAATAAATAAAAGGAAGAAAGGAATCGTGTCAAAGGTGTCACTGAGATTACTTTGAAGGCAGGTCAAGGCTAGCTTAGGAGAAAAATATATTAAAGTCAATAAACATTGCTTCTCATCCAGGATCATTCCTGCCCTGCCTGCTTCTGGTCCCTTTTGGGGCTGGAGGGACACAACTGCAGGCTGTTGAGATACTAACTGGCAATGACATTGTTAATTGATAGTTCAACACGCTTGCTCCCCTGGCTCAGCCTATTTGCTTTAAGAGGCTTCCTGCACCTCTGTCCCACCTTCCCAACTGGATCGAATAACGTAAGTCCTTCCCACCTGGCTACTCCTCAATTTGCCAGACCCAAAACTGATTCCACAGCTCTCTAGCTGGACTCCCCTGACCCTTTGTGTAGAACCTGGTTCCAGAAACATAGGAAGAGTCAGTAAATGTTTGCAAAATGAATAAACAATGAAAAAATAGAGTGTGGGTGCAGTAATTTGGAAGGTCAATGAGCAAAAATAGTGGAAATGCTTATAAGCAAACAAAAGGGGAAAGTCAGAAATTTTTAACAGAAGGAAAGGTGGAATGTGTATGTTCAGCAGTATTGGATAGATAAGTCATTTGGCAAAGCATGCTGAGGAAGAACTGGGTTTTCTAACCACAAACCCATGGTGCTTTTATCATCTGTCACATTATTTTTGTTTGTGTTTTGCAGCCCGTTGGGAATTACAACATCGGTTCATTGTTTACTGGGTTTCATAAATCTCACTTGCCATCAAGAACATACCATGAGGAACATATAATAATTGCCTTTTATATATCCAAGAATTTAAATTATATTTTGTTTTGCAAATTTTATGACACCCCTTAGAGATAACTGGAAACACCTGTGGATGTTGCGCAACTAGGCATAAGAACAGCCTATTCACCACGTGCTCAGCTGGGCGCTGCAGTTAAGAAAGAACATGTAGTCCCTCGTTCCCTGCTGGCGGTGTTCTGTGCTTGTGCTTCAGCTCTGGTGCTTGAATTCTGAGTCAGCTCAGCTGGAACCTGGGGACAAATGGCAGGATGACCCAAACTATTAAGGAGTCAAAGACCTGTGCAGAAGTAAGTCCTGTTTTCAAAATTGTCCATTAATTTAGGTGAAGAGTTTTGACTTCAGCTATCAAACTGTTTCTGTTCTATACTTGGCTATGTGTAGAGCTGTGGCGTCCAAAGCGGTAATTCCTAGTCACTTACAGCTACTGAGCACTTGAAACGTGGCTCCTGCGGACTTTGAAGATCGAGTACAAAACAAAACAAAACAAAACAAAACACCTCATTACTAATTTGAACATTGATCACATTAAAACAATATTTTACTAATATATTGATTAAATATACTATATTATTAAAATTAATTTCACCTGTTTCCTTTTACTTTTTTAATGTTGCTACTAGAACATTTTCTATTACATATGTGGTTTGCATTATATGTGTATTGGGTAGCTCTGGTGGGGACAATGCCTCTATATATTCGGTAGACAAAAAACATAAAGATCGGATCACTAACAGTGAAAAGAGATTGCATTCTTGGAGGGGAAGATAGTTTATTTCAGACAAAAGCAAAACTTTGCTTGACTTATAAATTCTGTCATAATTTCCATTTCACAGTGAAATCTACTGATGAGCTAATGCTCAGAGTTCATAATGATGGAAATCACTTCTATATTACAGCATTATTGGGCACAGTAAATGTATCAAGCTGTCATTTCCTCCTGAATGAAACACTACACCTAAACCTTTGGATTATCATGATTGCCTTAAATATTTTCCTCCATCATCTCTGGACTGTGAGCTCCTTGGGGACAGAGACATTGTGTTAATCATCCTTTAAAGTGATTAGCCATCCTGGTTTTCCAAGGACATGGGACTTTCAGTGCTAAAAAAAACCAAGACAGTTCCTAACAGGATCTGATTGGTCACCCTAGTGGGAAAAAAAAAATACTACAAACATGTCAGTATTCCCTGTGCTTGACATGTAATAAGTGCTTGCTTAATAAAAGCTAGTTAAACTTGTACTAAATACTGTGAACTTGTGCTAAATGTTTTCCCATTTGTGTACAGACCTCCCTGATTGAACCAACCAAAGTGCCTTCTAAATCAAAGAAGGATTAGTATGAGGCGTATTTTTTTTTTGTTATTTTTTTTAAATTTCCTTTCTTGGGCCCTGGCTGGTGTAGCTCAGTGGATTGAGCGCGGGCCTGTGAACCAAAGGATCGCGGTTCGATTCCCAGTCGGGGCACATGCCTGGGTTGCAGGCCAGTTCCCGGCATGGGACACATAGGAGGCAACCGTACATTGGTGTTTCTCTCCTTCTCCCTCTCTCCTACCCTTCCCCTCTAAAGATAAATAAATAAATAAATATCTTTTAAAAAATAAATAAATAAATAAATTTCCTTTCTTGGGGGGGGGGGATTCTGTATTTTTAAAGTATATTTTGATTATGCTGTTGCAGTTGTCCTATTTATTTTTCCTTTGCCCCCTTCTGTCCAGTACTCCCATTCCCTCCAGCATTCCCCCTCCCTTAGTTCACGTCCATGGGTTGTACATAAAAGTTCTTTGGCTTTTCCATTTCCTATACTATTCTTAACCTCCTCCTGTCTGTTTTGTACCTGCCATCTATGCTTCTTATTCCCTGAACCTTTTCTCCCCATTTTCCCCTCCCCCTCTCCCCACTGAAAACCTGCACGTGATCTCCATTTCTGTGATTCTGTTCCTGTTGTAGTTGTTTGCTTATTCATTTTTGTTTTTGTTTTTAGGTTCAGTTGTTGATAGTTGGGAGTTCATTGTCATTTTACTGTTTGTAGTGTTGATCTTCCTTTTCTTAGACGAGTCCCTTTAACATTTCATTTAATAAGAGCTTGGTGTTGATGAACTCTTTTAACTTGACCTTATCTGGGAAGCACTTTATCTGCCCTTGCATTCTAAATGATAGCTTTGCTGGATAGAGCAATCTTGGATGTACGTCCTTGCCTTTCATGACTTAGAATACTTCTTTCCAGTCCCTTCTTGCCTACAAGGTTTCTTTTGAGAAATCAGCTGACAGTCTGATGGGAACTCCTTTATAGGTAACTCTTTTTTTTTTCTCTTGCTGCTTTTAAGATTCTCTCCTTCTCTTTAATTTTGGGTAATTTAATTATGGTGTGTCTTGGTGTGGCCCTCTTTGGGCCCAGCTTTTTTGGAACTCTCTGTGCTTCCTGGACTTATATGTCTATTTCCTTTACCAAATTGGGGATGTTTTCTTTCATTATTTTTTCAAATAAATTTTCAGTGTCTTGCTCTTTCTCTTCTCCTTCAGGCACCCCTATGATTCAGATGGTGGTATGTTTAAAGTTGTTCCAGAGGTTCCTAAGCCACCCATCATTTTTTCAAATTCTTATTTCTTCTTTCTATTCTGGGTGAACGTTTTTTTTTCTTTCTTATATTCCAAATTGTTGATCTGAGTCCCAGCTTCCTTCCCTTCACTGTTGGTTCCCTGTATGTTTTTTTTTTATTTTACTTTGTATAGCCTTCACTTCTTCCTTTATTCTGCAATATACTCAATCATTTCTCTGAGCATGCTCATTACCATTGTTTTGAACTCTGCATCTGACGGGTTGGCTATCTCCTCATCACCTAGTTCTTTTTCTGGAGTCTGATCTGCTCTTTCATTTGGGCCATATTTCTTTGTCTCCTCAATTTGTCTGTGCACCTGTTACATTGTAAGGGCAGAACCTTAGGTATTTACCAGGGCGGTCCAACCTGCTTTACTGTGGCACTCTATGTTGGGGAGGGGACAGGGAGGGAACAATGCCACTTGCCTAGCACTTGCCCTGCTTTCAGTAACTTCCTCCACTTCCCACAAGTGAATGGCACCCTTCCAGCTGTTGCCCTGGTACTGATTCGCTGAGCGGGTGGGCTTGTGTACATTCTATGGCCCCTAGGCCCCTCCAACAGACTCTCCTGTGAGATGGCAGATTCTCCCACCACTGTAACTCCCACAGGTTTTTACAGCCAGAGGTTATAGGGCTTTATTCCTGACACTGGAGCCCTGGGTTACACCATCTGCCTTGAGGCTGGGATTACTCACTCCCCTGTTGTCCTTGCTGGTTTTTATCTGCACACAGATGTGGGACCACCCATTCTGCCAGCCACCACGGTCTTACCACTGTGTATCCTCTCCACCCCAGCTGCCCATCTCCACCCCTCCTACCAGTCCAGATGAATGTTTCTTTTTTAACTCTTTGGTTGTCAGACTTCCATACAGTGAGATTTTCTGGAAGTTCTGTTGTTTTGGTTGTTTTTTGCTTTTAGATTTGTTGTTATCCTTCTTATGGTTAGGCGAGGAAGTGAAGCATTTCTACCTATGCTTCCATTTTTGCCAGAATTTTGTTTTTGTTTTTGTTTTTTGTTTTTGAAATAACATGACAATTGACCAGAAGCTAGTATAATTGGGGTTCCCTTCCCAGGCATCAGCACTGCAAGAACTACCTTTTGTCTCTGTCAATGGACCTTCATCTCTTCTCCTTGGCCCACCCTACCAATTCTACCAAGCTCCAATCTGTTCCTGATGACTTAAGGGGCCCCAGCCATTGCCAGGGACCCTACTCAGGTCCCCTTTACTACCCCTGGCCAGGGATGACAGCTAGTTGTTTGCACTGAAGGAGTTCCAATGTACATGTATTTGTCAAAGAAAAAACAATACAGTTGTGTGTTTGAAGTGGGAGAGGAGCTAGGAGAATATGGGAAAGACCAAAGAGTTAAAGGTAAGAAAGAAATTTCCTGATCTGCTACTGACTTCATCCAGAAGTATATATATAATATATATATATATATATATATATATATATATATATATATATATATATATAAGTATACATGGTACCTGGATTCTGTGACATCAGTTCAGAAACTTTTCCACAATAGAGGTAACCAAGAGTGGTTGAGACCCTGGGCTCCAGAATCAGTCTTAGGTTTATTTTCTATTTTTTTATTTTAACTTTTTAAATATTTTATTTATTTATTTATTTTTAGAGAGAGGGGAAGGGAGGGAGAAAGAGAGGAAAAGAAACATCAATCAGTTGCTTCTTGCACACACCTAGACCAGGCTTAGGCCCACAACCCAGGCCTGATTGGGAATTAAATCAGCAACCTTTCACTTTGCAGGACAATGCCCAATCAATTAAACCACACCAATGAGGGCTCTGTCCTAGGTCTAAATCCTGGCTCTGTAAGTTGCTAAACTTCTCTGTAAGTGGTAACAAGAGTACTTAACCTCATAGGCTTATTCCGAAGAGTAAATGCGCTGATGGATATAAAGTGCTTTGTGCAGTTCCTGGCACATAGGAAGTAATGGATGTAAGCGTCAACTACAATTATACTGCCACTCAAGGTCAATAGAAAAAGGTGATACAAGGAAAGAGCACGAACTTTGGAATCAGACCTGGAAATATTTCTGTTCGGATCTATACAATTGTGGTCTGAGACAAGTAATTTAATCTCTCTGTGATTGGTAAGGTAGAACTCTGCCCTGTAGTATTGCTATGAAAATTAAATGGGACATATAAGTATAGTGTCCAGCACATGGCAATCAATCAAGATAATTGGAAAGATCCTTTCTGTGTTCAGCTCATCTTTTTCTCCAGTCTAAGCTTGAGAGGCCCAGCAAATTTCCTGTTACCCAGCACACCCATGCCCCCCCCTCCCCACAACTCATGCCTACTAGTTCTGAAATGTTAAAATGCTGCCTAGTACTCAAGATCTAGCCAGAAGCCACCTCCTCAAATGTCCTTTCCTCTCTTCTGGCAGAGAAGGTAGCTCTCTCCTTAACCAATTATCCCCTCAATCCATTCTAATGCATCAAGTTGCATTGCCCATGTATAAATTCATCATTCTACACCAGTAGTTCTTCGAAATAGCAACATTGAGAAAAATCATGATAATACAGTGAGTTTCATAGACCAACGCACATATTCTTTCTCCTTTTTGAAATTAGTGCTAAAAGTCCCTTGTTTTATACAAACATGGTGATAATAGATGCTACTTACTGTGTTTCAATATCTTTACTTGGCAAAATAAAAAGTAGGTGATCTATGCTGTTCACCAAAATATTTTTGTTTGTATTTTTTTATTTTTTAATTTTGTTATTTTACTGATTGGACAAAAATACACACACACACACACACACACACACACACACCATCTAGGAACTACTTTATAGTGTACAGTATAGTGAAAGGAGATAAAGGAAATGGAGGAGGAGAGATGTAAAAAGGGGCTGGTCAGAATCTGAGTCTCCATGTGGTCACCTTCTGCTGGTTGAATAGGGGTCCCAATGAGTCTCTCCAGATGCTCACCAGGCGCTCACATAAAACAAGCTACAGTTAAGAATACATTCATTTGCTAGAATCAGTGAATGGTCATGTCTTTCTAATTCCAAGTGGCAACAGGTAAGACTGGCTCCACCAGTTTTAAAGCAATGATTTCCAAACTTCAATGTTTGAAAAGTTAAACTCTGGAGTCTGTGGCCCACCCCCAGGGACTCTGAGCCAGTCCATCTGGGGGATCTGCATTTTAAATTAGCTTCCTGGGAATTGCTGATGCAGGTGGTCCTCAGGCCAGCCACACACTGCAAACACCAATGCTGACCATTCTGCTCTCTCCTGCATATCCAAAAGCTCACCCTCCCCTCACTTCCAGCCTCTTTCCTAATATTGCATCTGCTTTCACATCTGTGCCACTCTCAGGGGTCCATACGACCTTTTTCTTCTTGGAACCTTAGTAGTGAAAGGGTCTGAGGTGGGTAAATTCCCCTGAATCACAGTGAAGTCTTATTTCGGTTTTTGGCAGCCTATTCAAAAGTCACAAATATTGTATGTCCCTAGGTCCTGAGACAAAGCAGCATGCCTTCTACCTCCCCCACCACTTCTTCCAGTTCACCCCCAGCGAGAGGCAGCTGCATGTCCCTTGCACCACTGGTGCTATGTGAGAGGCAGTAGCATTCTGTTCCTTAGGGTAGGTGCTTACGAGTTTGTTGATGATCAACTATCTGAATTCAGTACAACCAGGTTTCCAGATGAAAAAAAATGTGGCTAAGAGAATCTACCTAATCTGGTTAATTTAGAAAAAGCAGAGAGAAGCTTATGTGGAAAATGGCTCTTTTGTTTTATCAAAATCATTAATTTCACTGACTTTACCTTCAGCCCATGTTCATGACATTTATCCACTTTCTTGTTTTAATCACCACTTAGTGTTGCTGTCAGAGCAACACTATTTCAATCATCTCTCCAAAACTTCTGACCACTATTCAGGCAAATAGCCCCCAAAGAAAGGGAAAATAACATTGAGTGTGTGTGTTGGGGGGAGGGTCTTTGGCAGCATGCATCCTGGTGTTTATTTAGAATGGTAAGGACTTTTGAAAAGACTTCACAGGTGGAAAAAGCTCTCAAAAGAGTTGATATGCAAAATGCCAGCTAGGGAGGGCCCAGCCTCACTCCTAAAAGACTTCAATTTCTGGAGGAGTGAATTTTAAGGTCCTAGGAACAAAGCCAGATTTGGTAAACTTAAGGATAGGTAAGCAAAGAATTTCTTTGCTTTGCACACAGAAGAATTGAAAAAGGAAGCGTGCGAGCGAGGAGTGTGGGGGAAAGGTGCTTATTCCTGGGTGAAAGAACAGAAAAGGGTCATATTTTGCTTTTTAATTTCTTTCTTTCTTTCTTTCTTTCTTTCTTTTCTTCTTTTTTTTTTTTTTTTTTTTTTGGTGCAAGGCAGATGGACTGTTGATTGACACTAAATAAATCCTTGAATAAATGAATCTCTCTAGCACTGGGGAGGGGCTGGCGAGGAGGGAGGGGGGATGGTGGGAAGTGGCTCGTGCATATGGAACAGATAACTTTTTAAGGAAAGGGGGATTAAAAGCAAGAACCCAGGGCATTTAATAACTGTGGCATTTTATTTTCGCCTCATGTGGATTATTGGGGATTATCGGCTAAAAGCAAGAGCTGAGTCTGGTGTAACTGTTGGACTCACCCTTCCTGTCCTCTCATTTAAAACCTTCTGTTTCTGCCATGGCTTTCATTTGGTTAACAACAGGCAGATCTGTAGTGTGAAAAAAGTTTTCCTATAAATGGAAGGCTCTCCACAACCAACCTTCCCTAAAGTACAGGAATGGGTTTTACTGTCAAATTCAACCTCTATGAAATCATAAAGTACAATTAGAAGGATTAAAAAGTAGATCCATAAAAGACTTTTGCAGCAACTGCAGTGGCCTACCGCACCAAGCTGCTGAAGCTCAGGAGAGCCAGTCCGCGGCAGAACGCGGGCTGCAACCCAGGCCTCTGCAGGAGAGCTCCAGGTTGTCACCGCACCACGTCCTCTCTGCAGGTTGTCAGTGACTCCTGCTTATGAATCAGGCAAATGCTTCAAACGTTACATATCACCTGACGGAGAAGCTATATTTCAAGAGGAAAGGTCTTTCCTTGGCCTTTGTGGAACCAAAAGGAATGCACATTCTAAACTGAAGCCCAGTGTGGGGAAGTTTTAGCCTCCTAAAAAGTTTAGTTTGGTCAACAAAACAAACAAGCGAGCAAACAGAACCAGAGAAATGGAAATAAAGGACAAACTGACAGTAACCAGTTGGGAGGGGAGAGGAGGATAAAGGGAGAACAAAGGGGAAGAGTCATCAAGGAATAGGTATAAAGGACCCAGACAAAGACAACAGGGGTTGGGGGGAGGATTGAATGAGAGCGATGGGGGTGGGTAGGGCAGGAGAGAGTAATGGGGGGAAATGAGGACAACTGTAATTGAACAACAATAAAAAAAAAAAAAGCATAGTTTGAGATTATCTGAGAAGGTTAAAAATATCACAGTAGTCTCAGGAATGATGACCTCATGGAAAATAGTGATGAGCTTTGGAGCCAATTCTAAAGTGCGGATTCTACTCCTGATCCAGCTACTCAAGGGTAGTTTGACCTGGAACAAAGTATTTAAGTCCTCTAAATCTCAGTATTTTTATTTGTATAATAGGAATAACAACATCTCTCTCAAGGAGTGGGAGTACTTACAGCATAATACACTGAAATCTCCTTCCTTCAATATACAAATGCTCAATAAATATTATTTTTGTTTCCTGTTGCTTCTTCTTCTCTCCCACCCACCCACCACCAAACTCCTTATCCACAGAAACTTCTCACTGCTGCTGTGCCTCCATGCCTCAGGAGGTTATTTCAGGGTCACAGGAGGGTAATTTGGTGAAACCTTCTCACATCAAAGAACGTTAAACACATTGGCAAGGCCTGCAGGCTCTGAGGGCAGCTGTTCAGGTGGTAACCATGATTTGCACCTGATCTGAAGTGTATCATCACCAGAGAAACTGCCTCACAGCCTTGGTTTAGGTCCAGCTAGAAACAAGAGAGAGTGTGTCCCCAGGGAGTCTGTAGTCAGAGGGTAGAGAGCCAGCCCGGAGAAAGCAGCAAATGAGACAAAGGCGGGGTGGGGGTGGGGTGGAGCCTGGAGGAGGCAGAGAGTTAAGTCGGGAAGGAATCCAGGCTAAGGGATGAGCCAGCGGGGAGGACATTTTTATTTGAGAGGCAGAGTAAAGTCAGAGGAGGGGCAGGCCTCTACAGGTGTCTCCAGGAGTTCTGTGGCAGGGATTGGGGGCAGCAATCTTGCTGAAAGTGTGGTTTAAAGCTATGTTTATATAGCACTATATATTGATAAAGTTAATTCCTAAATTGAGACCCCCCAAGATGGAGGTCACCCCAGTGGCCCGGCCCCATTACAAATCTAAACCCAAGATAGCTTGAATTTAAGGGAAACACCTTGTTGTCAACTTAGCTTTAGCTAGTGTGCTTCACCCTAGAAAACAGTAGCTGCTAGCCTTATCGAAAACCTCTGACCTTGCAGTCAACCATGCTGTGTCTCCTGGTGACTTCTTCGACTCACTCTGGGCCCAAAACCCCTCAAGAAGAGAGTGCTCTGCTGCTTGAGAGGCACTGTTCTCCCCAACCCATGGATTGTTGTCCCCTTGAATAAAAGGCATCAAACTTAACTAAATTATTTTCGTCTGGTCATTTCTGACAGTATAAAAGGGGGAAAATTTGTCAAACCTAACAAAGATGATGAGAGAAGTAACGGTGAAGTTTAAGGAGGAAAAGGACAGGGAGGGTGGCAAGTCCAGTGATTGCTGAGATAGGAGACCAGAAAATGAGCCAGCTCAGTAGAAAGGAGGTGGGACAGGGGATAGGGCCTTGAGCATGAGGAGAAATTTGGCCTGGGAATCTGTATTTTTTTAAAGCTTCCCCAGGGATTCAGTTCGGGAGCTTGTCCATTAGTGGTGTCATGTTCTGCATGACAGTGAGCCAGCAGCACCATCCGCCAGGTCTCAGCTCCTTCTCTCATCGTTATGTAAGCCCATGGCCTGCTCACAGTTTTCTCTTCTGCAGGGATATGGCTGGAAAGTAGGATAAGAAAATTTGCAAAATTAAAATTAAGAAATTGAAAAAATAGTTATTCTATTACAGTTGTCCCTATTTTACCCCTTTGCCCTTCTCCGCTCAGCCTACCCCCCTCCCTTGCTCCCATAGTCAATCCCCACACTGTTGTCCATGTCTGTGGGTCATTCATGTATGTTCTTTGACTAGTCCCTTCCCCTTCTTTCCACCATTACCTCCCACCCCCACTCCCCCACTCTGGCCACCGTCAGTCTGTTCCATGTTTCCATGTCTCTGCCTCTAGTTTGCTCAATGGTTTATTTTGTTCATTAGATTCCCATTATAAGTGAGGTCATATGGTATTTGTCTTTCACTGACTAGCTTTTTTCACTTACCATAATATTCTCCAGTTCCATCCATACCGTCAAAAAAGGTAGGAATTTCTTCTTTCTTTCTGCTGCATAGCATTCCACTGTGTAAATGTACCATAGTTTTTTGATCCAGTCATCTACTGATGGGCACTTAGGCTGTTTCTAGCACTTGGCTATTGTAAATAACACTGCTATGAACATTGGGGTGTATAAGTTCACTTGAATTGGTGTTTCAGGATTCTTAGGGTATATTCCCAGCAGTGGAATTGCTGGATGTTATATGTAAAGAACTATATAAGGGCCCTGGTTCACAGTATGACAATATAATGTTATGAATGATGGTTTTAATGATAATGAAGATGAAGACAATGACCACGACAGCATACATTTCCCATGTAATAGACTGAAGATTTTTCCATATACTAAGCACTTATGACATTGATACTCTTCTCTCTAAAGCACAGTGGCATGCCATTCCCAAGCCAAACCACAGCTTTTTGTAAATAGTCTCACACCTGTACAGCCTGGTGTGGCTGGGGAGGATGTATAGTGGTGCTCTCAAATCACAAAATGCACCAAGAGCTTTCACACCCATAATCTTCCAGGTCGGCAGCAAGGGCAGAGCAATGTAATGTGGAGTACCAAAGGAGTAAGGCTTGAGTCCCTGTGATTTCCAGTAAGTTTTTTTTTTAACCTTTTTTAGGCTCAGGTTGCTCACCAGTGAATCAGGAGAGAATTCCTGCTTTGTGGAATCCACAGACTTATGGGAACCAAAAAGAGACTTGTACGTCCAAATGCTAAGCCACAGTGCCCACATGCCAATATCTGATCTGCCCTTATTTTTGGAGCTAAGGAAACTAACATTGACAGAAATGACCTGACATGTGCACAGTCTCTCAGCTTACAGGAGGGAGAGGCAGAACAGGAAATTGGGTCAGTGTGCCTTTCTTCACACAGCATAGCTTCCTGAACTGCTAACATTCCCTGCAGGCCCTTCACCGCAAAGGCAAAGTAAGGAAAGGCTCAGGTCACACAGACCCCTGTGGTCAGGGCTTTGTAAAGCAGATTCCTCCAATAGATCACTGCATTCCGGGACCCATAGGTCAGGCCATCACCTCCCTGTGGGAAGTGTGGCTTCCTGTATCAGCCTCTGTGCCAAGCCAAAGCTATAGGGGATATTTCCCTCTTTGCTACATTCCAATTTATACTCAGGCAGTGAGGTGCAGTGGGGCCTAAGGTTCCTTCTGATGCCCTTAAAGCTTGTATGAGTTGGATAATTTATTTCTGCCTTGAATTCAAGATAACAATAGCTATTATTCTTGAGTGTTTCATATTGGTACTTTACAACCATGTTATCTCAATTCAGTTCACACTACAGTTCTCTGAGGCTGTAGGTGTTATTATTATCCCCATCCTTCGGGTGGGAAGATTTAGGCCCTCACATGTTAGCCTACACTGCCAAGGTCACACATCTACCTCTGTGGGCTGTCTCAGAAGCCACTGCTCTTAATTACCCCATTGTTTCTTGAGAAATGGCCTGATGTCCATTTCTTCCCCCAACCTACAGAATTGGATGGGGGTGGGTGGAAATAGTGGGAGCCCACAAATTTGCATTTCAATAAGGTCCACATTTGATTCTCATGGACATCCAAATTTGAGAACCACAGCTGCACTCTCCAGCCTTCCAGATGCACTCTGTCAAAAGACAGGTAAGGAAGGGAGCAATCTGACCTTTAATACTGAAGGAACACATCTTTGGCATCATTGTACAGAAACAAGCCATGTCTGTTTTCCCTCACATTTAGTGAGTAACCTATGCAGCTTCTGTTTAGTAGGTCTGGGTGGGACAAGGTTGTTCCTGTTGATTGACAAGGATTTTAACATGAATATTTAATGGGCAGGGCAGCGAGTACACTTGCCTAATGTAATATTTCAAGCTCCACTTTCATACTGAAGGGACTTGCTCTCCCTTAATGCATGTCTACATCCTGTGCCAGTCCTTCCAACAGCATTTTCCACACAGATAATGCCAGTTCAGGGAGACCCTTTTTCCCGGCTCTCAGTTTCAGATAGCACTCATTCTTATCCTGAGATAAAGTTTTTTGTGCTGAGAAAATGCCACTGGGCATTGTCTAGATTTTTATCATTTCCTATACAGGCCCTCCCTCTATGCCTTCTTGGTTAAAACCCATTGACAGAATCAGCTTGGTTGATGTCATCCAGATGAATGACTCACACTTCACCCTTCTGTCTCTATCTCTATTTCTATATTTCTCCTTCCAACTTGCAAAATATTTGGGTCAAATATTGTACTTGGGGTTTATTTAAACCATTCGGAGGAACAAAGGACTCTGCCATCGAGAGGTACAATCTTATTTGCTGTATTTCTGAAAATTCCTGAACAGTGATTCCATACAACTAACATTATGCGTAATGGCAAAAGATGAAATACTTTCCTCCTAAGATCAGGGACAAGGCAAAAATGTCTCTGCTTGACCGTTCTGTAAAGCAAATAAATAAATGCATTAAGATTGCAAAGGAACAGGTAAGACTGTCTTCATTCACAGATGACACAATATTGTATGCAGAAAATTCCAAAGATGCTACCATGATATACTAGAACTAAGAAACAGGTTAAGTTGCAAGATACGAAAAACATACCCATTATTACTATACAATTACTGCTGATAAAACAACCACACGCTGTAAAACCTTTTCTACTACCTGAGCATTTTTTTGCCATTACATAATTAAATATTTTTTAAACCAACAAAAAGAACACTGTATTGATGCTGTCATAGAGATAGTGACAGAATACTGTGGGAGAATTGAGGAGGAGTAACACCCAGTTAAACAAACTTCAAAGTTTGAAGGCACAATCCTAAGACTGGGTTCATCAACTTCAAGTTTGGAGGTTCTCCAAATCACCCTTAAATTCTCTATTCCTTAGAGTGACTTTGAACTCACAGAAAGCTATTATTCTCATGGTTACAGTTTAATTACAGGGAAAGGATATGGATTAAAGTCAACAACAAAACAAAGACACGTAGGGCAGAGTCTGAGAGTTTCACAGGAAAAGCTTCCATCATCCCTCATCTGTGGAGCCAGGATGTGCTCTTCTCCCAGCATCAGTGCCTGGCAGGAACATGGAGTAGGTACCACACGCCAGGGAAATTCCCTTGAGCTTTGGCGTCCAGAGTTTTCATTGGAACTTTATTACATACGCATGACTGACTGACGGATTGATGATTGATTGATCCAATGTGGGTGCACTCAGTCTTCAGTGTTACTTCAGGATCCCAAGCTCTATGGACAGTCTTTCTTATGCGGCCAGCCCCCACCCTAAGACTGTAAGACTGGTCAGCCCTATCTTAAAATCTTGTACGGCCAGCCTTTGCCCTAAACTAAGATACTCTTATGACAAAGTGCTTCCCAGAGGCTGAGGACAACACCCAGACCTTCTCTTGGGATGAAGCCAAATTCTTTAGTCCACAGGACCTAACCCAGATTTGGAAGCCAGCTCAGGTTTATAGTTAAGGTTGAGACAAGTTGAAATTTTATTGAGGTCTGTGGAATAAGCTGGCAAAAGCCACACTGGACTGATCTGTTACCATTATTTTATATGTTTTTAGAGGGAATAATATTCTTGAATATTTAAATATTAACAGAAATAATTTTTAGCCTCAGACTTTTGTGTCATACACTTCTTTCTTCTTTTCCTGTTACCTCCTTATGAATATTTTATGTTTTCCTAAAATTAGAATGTTTTTAAGGGTTGTAAGAAAAACTGAAATGAGGGTTAAACACACACATTTTACTTGGAAAAAAGTAAAAGACTTCCAAAATCAGATTTGGGATTTTATCTGTTTTCAGTAATCTATGCTTTAGTCTCCTCGTATATTGCTGTAGGTAATTGAAAGTTGCCTACGACTGGTTTTTGTAAATGCTTAATTGTACCTGATTTTTACAAGGTAGTCACTTATCAAAAGAAGTGTCCGAATAATTCCTCATTTCAGCAGTAACAGGCAAGAAAAGAAGAGCTAATCCTTGAACTATTTACTTAGATGAACAGAAATACCCTTTTTTTGAAACAATGGATATGCAAGATTTAGCCATTAAAGGGTTAGGGTAAAAGAAAAATCCTCTCAGTAAGAGTTGAAATCTGAGAAAATCTTTCAAGGAAATTAAACACTTGATCAAAAAGAGAAAAAGGCTGTTGGTGAGAGCTGAGATTAAACAGCAGAGTTTTCTAAGAAGAGGCCTCAATTGTAAGAACCAGGCAGTTAATAATATCCTCTCCAGGATCTGCTTTTCCTCAAGGTATCTCTTTGGGGAAATACCATAGTTTCATTTTCTCTTTGTTAATAAAGGAAAAAGTGTCTTACCCTTAAAAAAATGTGAAGAAAACTTCAAAATTTTGAAAAAAAATCAAACCAAGAAGAAACAATTTAGAAGTGTATTTCCAGTATAAGAGAAAGTACCACTCCAAATCAAGATCTAAGATATTTTAAAAATAGCCCTGGCTGATGTGAATCAATGGGTTGAGTGCCAGCCTGTGAATCAAAAAGGTGGCCAGTTTAATTCCTGGTGAGGGCACATGCCTGGGTTGCAGGCCAGGCCCCCAGTTGGAGATGTGCAAGAGGCAACTGATCCGTGTATCTCTCACACATTGGTGCTTCTCTCCCTCCCTTTCTCCCTCCCTTCCTCTCTCTCTAATAAATAAATACAATCTTTTTTAAATTTAATAAACAAAACAAGACATTTAAAAATATACTTCCATTAAATTTTATTTATTTAAATGGAAATATACGTTCATTTAAATGAAGTAAATAATAGTGATTCACGCTTCTTTCATGAAATTAAGCACTACCATCGTTTGAGTACTTTGGCTCATAGGAACATACAAATCCCTGAAATGAGTCACTTATTGGAATCCTATCTTTCTTATTAACTCATCACATGCACCTGAGGAGAAAGAACTACTTTCCCATGGTGTCTTTCTCTACGGAAAAGAATGAGAATAATGTAGTCAAAATAATACCATCATTATCATCACCTACCATCATCGTTATCACCACAACTACCACATATTAAGTGCCAACTATCTGCAGGCATTGTACCTATACTTTCCATATTTAATATAATTCTTAAAGCACTAAAAGGTGAAAGTATTATTATACTCACTTCATAGAAAAACCTATCACTCGGAGAATTCACAAAGTTAGTAAACAGCAGAGTTAAAACTAGTTCTGCGGGGCTTTAGATGCCCCTACTCTTTTTCCCTGCCTCCGTGGTTCAATTGTTTAGCATTTCCTATGAGTAATTGTATCTGTACTGCAGCTGTGTCCAGGACTGATCCTCGCCATGCTTGTGCTCAGGGTTAGCTCAGTGCCTGGAAAGACGACAAGGGCTCTGCTGTGTCCCTATACCTCAGGTTAACAGAAGATGGGTTCCCACAACTTGATGGGGAATGGGCTGCATTTAGATCATCTTAACTTGGTTATAAAGATAATTCTGATTTACCTGAGTCCCAGGAGCAAGTTGACTAATCCCTGAGCTGGGTTGAATGAACCACTTGGTTCTGGTCCAATTCCCTTCCACACTCTAGTCTAACACCGTATGTCAATAACAGGTACTTAATACTTCATAATATTCAAAGTTCTAATATTATTTCAAGCCCAGCATGCTTTCTTTCTATTACAACATACTTCCTTTCAGGTAAGTATACAAACAAAATATTTCATTGACATATTTAGTCAGAACTCTTTCGTTGAATGAGACAAAGCCCTAATTTTTGTGTAAGAAAACAAATAAATCTGTTGACCCACGTAGCAAAATCATGAGAAGGGCCAGATCGAGCTGGTCCAAGGAGAGACTGTGTCCAACGACTCTGGCACTGTCAGGGCTGTCTCTTTCCTCAAGGAGGGCACTGGTGGCTGGCCTCAGGCTCACACCTTCAGAGGACAACAACCCGAAAGGAGAAAGTATATGTGAATCTCTGTAGCCCCACTTTGATAAATCCTGGGAGAGAGTTGTGATGTTCTAACATGGATCATGTGCCAATATTTTGGGCAATCACTGGGACCAGGGAGGCAGGCATATGAGAAGATGGCCATCCCCATTTAGACCACAGGGTTAGAGTGCAGGAAAGGGGGCTTGTTCCCCTAAAGAAGGGGATGATACCCATGTGGACAGCTGGAGAATTACTGGCAGCCTCCCCAGTCCTAGACCTCAAAGGGTCATATCTGAAGCAGGCCGTAGGTTTTAAAGTCAGCTGGAAGGTGCAACATCTTATGTCTTAAAATCATCCTGGAAAATTGTCTAAAATGGGTGTACAGCCTTAATTTTTAGTCATAGAAGGACTGAAAAACACTGAGCTTGATTAAATAAAAGAACAAAATAAAGGTCTACAAGCTGATGTTTGGACACTTAAATGAGCTTTTTGTTAAGACTGTATTACTTGATTTTGTTTTACACTAGGTGGTAGATGCAAAGCAATCCTCCTTAATAAAGTTGACAGTTAGCTTCACTCAGAACATTTTTAATAATGCACATTAAAAAATATTCTTACAAATTGTTGTGCAATCCAAATATGCAATAGCTTGGAAAACAGCATTCGGATAACAAAAGCCAATGTAAAAAGACAGGTTTAAACGCCTTAGAACAGCACAAGTTTTGTATGGCTCTGATTTTACAGTTTTCTTACTGCATCATCAGTGTCAGAAATCTGTTCCTTCGACTGGCTCCATTGCTCGAGATTTCAAGAAATGCCTTTTCTTCTTGGTTTCATTTCACCTCTGGATCCAGCCAATATTCTCTAACATCAGTTAGGGCTTTTCCTTTAAAGTCCCAAACGCTGACGTACCTCATTTTCTCAATCTGAAACATGCTATCATCTCTGCAGCTGCTGCTCTGCTTAGAAAATGACAAGGCTCTTGAAGTTTCACCAGTCTTTTGCTTCTTTACAGTATTTCTGAAGTGACTTGTTTTTTCCTCTTTAACTTTTCGTCAACTTCACTGTCAGAATCGCTGCCAGAAGAGCTTGAAGAAACAAGTTCTTTTGATGTAGCTGTTTGCTCCACACCAGCTCAAACGGCCCTGTGCTCACTTGTTCACAACTCACCCAGATGAGCTTTTAAAATAGTGATCATATCCCTTTCCCCAGAACAGGAGACGCAAACAAAATTCTAATAGTGTCCCTCTTTAAGCATAGGATATAACTCATTTTTTAAAAAAAATTTGTTTATTGATTTGAAAGAGAGAGAGATATTGTTGTTCCACTTATTCACGCATCGTTCCTTGGCTGCTTCTTGTATGTGCCCCAGGGATCAAACCTTGGCATATTGGGACAAAGCTCTAATGAACTGAGCTACCTGGCTAGGGTGGGTACAATCCATCGTTTTTTTAAATATGACACTTTTATTGCCTTAGTGTGTATCAGTAAAATCATTTGTTTTGACACCAGTTACGTGAAAGTATATAGCACAGGGTCTGATCATAGAAAGTACTCGATAAATGTCTGCAAGATTAAAATCCAAACATTCCTTGAAAGCAAAAAGAAGTTTTTTGTTCAGGTTGGCATTTCCTGTGTGGCCCCTCCAAACAGCAACCTTTTCCTGCTAATTTGGGCTTGGTCTCCTGATTGTGATGGAATCACAGGTTGCAGAAGTATCTTACAACATGGGTTTTGTGCCAGGAGAGGCAGCTAGAGTGGTTAGAAACACACTAAGATGGTTTCAGGAGCCTGAGGTCTCTATGGAAATTAGCCATGAAACTTGGGCAAATCTTTTTATTTCTCTGGCTTCCATTTCCTGATTGGCAAAACCCGGATGCTAATATGTCCCTATCAATAAAGCTGTTGAGGGGAGATTAGATTAGATAGCACACGGCTAACAAGCTAGCTCATATTAAGCACCAAAGTAATGGAATTTCTTTCCTTTCTGGGAAAAGATTACATTGTGCCAGACCTCAGGACAGCAATACCCGAAGAGAAGGTACAGCAGCCGCTGACTCAGCTGGCATGAACTAGTTAAAGCAACAACTGACTCAGAAAGAGGAAGGTGGGATGCGGTTCTTCACTGCCCTTTTCTTGGACAACACAGCTAGCTTCTCCCTGCTTCTATCAAGTTGCCAAATTATTATTTTCAAGTACATTGAATTGTGCCTACTAAGAAAAAAATCACTTTTTAAAAATTTGGACTTACATGTGTATATGTGATGAGATGCTGGTGAGGATACTCAGCTATTGAACTAGGAAAGCCTGTGCTTTTAAAAAGCATTCTGGATACATTGCTGACTGTTATATATATTCATTTATTCATTCATTTATACTTTACCACTTTTCCTAGTAATTTTTGAATGTTTCACTGTTGGTAGTTGTATTTCTCCCTTTTCCAATATATATTAGCCCCTTTAATTTTTCCTTATTGATTGCTCCAAAATAATTTACTATTGTCCATTATATTGTAGCTCACATATATATGTTTAATGCATATGATGATTATGAGTATTCCTTCTGGCCCGTAGAAACCCACATAAAGCAGAAATATTCAAAACACATGGTCCTTGCAAAATACCTGGCTCGGAGATTAAGCCAACATGGGAATAATTTGATGTAGTTCAATGTCTTGGAAACAATGTCTAATATAATTGCCTTAATATTACATTACTAATTGGTTAATTTGGATAGAAATAATTTTTTGATACATGTAAATGAGATTCCTGTATGGATTTTACAGAAGAAATTAGGTTATTCATTTTATTTTAATGGCCTTTCAGGACCCCAGGTCTATTGTTGGGGAAATACAGAGCTGCCCAGTAATTTGACACCCAGGATTAATGAGTTTCTTGGGGAAATTATTGCATATTGTTAGGCGTAGACCTAACAAGCAACCCTCATTTTTAAAAACATGTATCATGTGATATTGATTATCTTGGGCCATGCACTCCCTGTCATTGCACATCATCTCCGAGGCACACGTTCTCTGGAACAAACAGAACATTCATGATGGCTGGATATGTTAAAACACCTATGCACTAGAGCAAGGTCCAGCATGGCTCTCCAACCTGTACTAAGATCATATCACAATGTTAAGTGAAAACTGATGTGTTGTTAATTTTTTGAGGAACCTCCCTACTGCTTTCCATAGTGGCTGAACCAAATTACATTCCCGCCAACAGTGCATAAGAGTTTCCTTTTCTCCACATCCTTGCCAACGCTTCTTGTTTTTAATTTACAGTTTACATTCAATATTATTTTATGTTAGTTTCAGCTGTACAGTATAGTGGGTACAATGTGATCCCCCCAATATTTCTAGTACCCACCTGGCAACATACACAGTTATTTTTTAAAAGATTTTATTTATTTAATTTTAGAGAGATGGGAAAGGAGGGAGAAAGAGAGGGAGAGAAACATCAATGTATAAGAGATACCTTGACCAGTTGCCTCTCACATGCCCCTAACCAGGGACCTGGCTTGCAACCCAGGCATGTGCCCTGACCAGGAATTCAACTGGTGACTTTTGGTTCACAGGCTGGCACTCAATCTACTGAGCCACACCAGCCAGGAAAAGTTATTACAACATTATTGACTATATTCCCTATGCTGCATTTTACAGCCCTGCGATTATTTTGTAACTATAAATTTATACTTCTTAATTATGTTTAGGTCTAATTCATTTTGAGTTAATTTTTGTGGTGTAAAAGAATACAATTTCATTTTTCTGCATGTGGTTATACAGTTTTCCCAACACCATTTGTTGAAGAGACTAGTCTTTATTCATAGAGTGTCTTGCCCCCCTTCTCAAATATTAGTTGATCATATATGTAGGAATTTATTTCTGGAAATGAGAAATAAATTTCTCTATTCTGTTCTGCTGATCTGTGTATCCATTTTTATACTAGTACAATACTGTTATAATCACTATTGCATTGTAGTACACAGGGCAGTGCAAAAGTAGGCTTAGAATTGTTTGTACGGAAAACAATATGTGAATAAACTCTATGTGTCGCATACTCACAATTGCACACCTATTTTTGCCCCACCTTGTGGTTTGCAATCAGGAAATGTCATTTCTCCAGCTTTCTTAATATTACTTTGGTTGTTCATGGTCTTTTGTGGTTCTGTATAAAGATTAGGATCATTTTCTCTATTCCTGTGAAAAATACCATTGTAATTTTGACAGGGATTTTCTTTAAAGATTTTATTTATTTGCTTTTAGAGAGAGGGGAAGGGATGGAGAAAGAAAGAAAGGGAGAGAAACATCAATGTATGCTTGCCTCTCACGTGCCCTCTACCAGGGACCTGGCCTGCAACCCAGGCATGTGCCCTGACTGGGAATTGAACTGGCAACCCTTTGGTTCACAGGCCAGCACTCAATCCACTGAGCCAGATCAGCCAGGGCTGTCTTTGGCAATTTCTTTCACTAAAGTCTTTCATTAATTTCTTTCCATAATTTTTAGCGCATAGGTCTTTCACTTCCTTGGTTAAATTTATATCTAAGTATTTTATTCTTTTTAATGCTATTTTGAATGAGACAATTTTATTTCTTTCTCAGATAGCTCATCGTTTAGGCCTGGCCCAGCTCTGAAAGCCATGCCCTGCCCATTGTGCCAGATGGAGTACAGGCAGTCGTGCCTGCTTCCGATCATGTCCTTCTGCTTCCGGTCAGAACCATGGGAAAGGCCTGTAGTTCTGACTTTTCAAAGAAAACTGCCTTTTTTAAACTACAGACATCACACTACCCCTTTATTTTCTTCTATTCCTTTCCTTTCATAGCAGAACATTAAGGAATTATCAAATAGGTAGAAGAAAGAATCACTAAGTTTTTAAAAACACAAATATCAGTTTCCTGCAAAGGTTCACAAAAATGCTTTCACTATTAAGTCCTAAATGAGGAAAATAAAATCATTTGTGCTGAATTTTCTCATAAATTAAATGTATTCTTTTCTAAAGGACTATGTTTTATTCAAAAATTCATTTCTTACTATTTTTCTGAATTTAAAATAGCTTTCTTTTGTGAAATGGTGTTGACAGTAACTGGTAATTTCTCTTTAATGCCCTGTCTTGCCAAGGATGACGTTTGCCTTGCCCATAAACCCCACCCCCAACTTCTCACCTCCCCCCATAATTTAACCTCTCTGGAAACTGCTGCACTAACATATGCCTTCTTCTTATTGTTAACAAATTTGCCTATTTCCCCCTAGATTCTCCTCTTTTGTTTGTTACTATTTATAAAACCTGATCAAATATAATACAATCTCCAAATGTCCTTCAACTGCAACTGTAGCCTGACCAGGCAGGATTTTTACAAACAGGGAAATACTGACAATACAACCACTCTTTAAAATATTTTCCCTGGAAAGAGTGAAAATGCTGTCTGATGCGGTACTTCATACCAAATGTGATTCTGCATTACACCCAGTCAGAATTATAAAAGCCAAATGGCTGCCATTAATATGTTAGCTCTCTGCAGGAAGTGACTTTCCAATACTGGAAGTGTACACTGAACAGAATTGAAACAAAATTATTCTTGTACCTTATGCAGAGACTTTTAAGAAGAAAAAAAATTTTTGTCTAGTTTATTTAGTAAGCTACTTGAAAGAAGAAACTTAAGTGCAGGCCTTCATTCCTATAGTATAATTTTAGAACCAAAAAAAGCTTTCATTCCCGAAGTTCTCTTCCTGCCAACCTGTAACAAAACACAGCTCAGGGGAACTCTGACCAGCAAGTCTCCCAGCTGGGTTTGCTTTTGTAGAGGTGACCTTCTCCTGACATTATGCAGGGGCCCAGGTTTCCTGCCCTGGGACTCACATTCATTCTCCCCGCTCTTCTCCTGCAGCATCCTTCTCCCAGGCCATGGCAACCTACTCCATCAGACCTGTATAGATTGCTCACATTACAGTGAGAGAAAGCTCAGGACCGCAAAATAGATGTAAGTGTGGTAGCTACTCTAAGATGGAATTGTTTGACTTTTGGTTCATGTCCCATCTAACACCCCCATCCCTTCCCCAGAGTCAAGCTTTTTCAATCATTTTCAGTCCCATTCCTAGTGAACTCAGGTTTCCTCTGCCAGGCCCAGAAGAGTTCCCCTGCCAGGAAAGCAATCTTGTCATTTATGTCTCAGCTCCCTTCCCCCCAACTCTACCCAGCCCTAGTGTTTTTGCTACAACCAGTGACAGGCTGGAACTAGCTTGTGCAGTCCCTGAGAGAGCTGACTATACAGTTTTCAGGAATTTTGCACACTAAGTATTAAAATAATTATTAAAAATTAAATTGTATAAACTTATGCCCTGGCTGGTGTAGCTCTATGGATTGAGTGTAGGCCTGTGAACCAAAGGGTTGCTGGTTTGATTCCCAATAGGGGCATGTGCCTGGGTTGCAGGCCGGGTCCCCACTTGGGGGCACGTGAGAGGCAACCACATACTGATGTTTTTCTCCCTCCCTTCCCCTCTCTCTAAAAATAAATAGATAAAATCTTTAAAAAAATAAAAAATAGTTATAATTAAGAAAATTATATAAAACAAAAGTAGTAGATAATCAAAACTCATTACTTCTTAATTGTTTTGTTCATTTTAATATTTTCTAGGTGTTTAAGTCTCATTAAGTCTATTACATCTGTATGGTGGGAAAACTTTATAATAGTGTGCAATTGAGTTCCCTGAGTGTGCCCCTCAGTCCTATGACTGAGTTCAGGGACATCACATTGGTGGCCTGAAGGCCGTCATGGTAGGAGTACTGATACCACTGCTACAAATCAAGGTTCCTCCCCTTGCACCCCCTAAAGCAGTTCTGAAGTACTTAGCAGCTCATCATTGTGCAGCATGATGGGAAAACCCAGCTAGTCCCCCGACAGTGCCTGAAGAAAACCACAGAGCCTTACGTACCTGCCCCAGTACGCATTCAGAGTGGTCAGTTTCAGCTGGGCCCTCAGCACTGCTCTGCAGTCTTCTGTTTCTCTGATCAGTTTTCCCCTCCATGCTCCAGACACTTTATTTTTCCGAGCTTTTCCACTTCCCTCCAATGTCTGACCCTCTCCCACCTTCCTTCTTATTCTCAGAAGACAACTTAAATTCCTACTTCACGAGAAAACACAAGCTGTCCAAGAAGCGTGTCCTCAACTTCCTGGCTCCAAATCTGTAAGTGAACCTGTGTCTGCACCCTGCCTTTTCCTGTCACAATGAAATAGGTGTCCCTCCTTCTAAGGCTTACCTGTCCACCTGAGCCCTGGTCCCAGCCTTTGCTGCCTCTTCAGAAGCTTCCCCTTCCTCCATTATATCCTGTCTTCTGTGTCTTGCACTTTTCCCTCTCTGTTGTCTCCACCCCATCCAGTATTTTAACTTCTTTTTTTTTAAAGATTTTATTTATTTATTTTTACAGAGAGGGGAAAGGAGGGAGGAAGAGAGGAAGAGAAATACTGATGTATGAGAGAAACGTTCGTCAGTTGCCTCTCCCACTCACCCCAGCGCCCCTGCCAAGAACAGCCTGCAACCCAGGCCTGTGCCCTGGTGGGGAATTGAATCTGCGACCTTTCACTTTGCAAGACAATGCTCAGCCCACTGATCCATGCCAGGCCAGTCAGGGCTGATATTTTAACTTCTTTAGTTTTCCCCTCGCTAACCAAACAAAACTTCCTAATCTCATGGCCTCCTAGATCTGCTTATCTCTTCCCTTCCCTTCACAGTCAGACTTGAAAACATTTGTCCGGACTCCTCTGGTCTACTTCCTTTTCTCCCTCTCTCTCCTCAACCTGTTGCAAACTGGTTTGTCACCCAGTCCACTGAGATGCTGTTGCTAAGGCCACCAATAGCCTCCAAGTTACAAAGTCAAATGGAACATTGTACTTGATTTCTCTACAACATTTGAACTGGTTCGACAATGCTCTAAAATATTTTGATTGCTGCATCTTTGAAATTCCTTCTTCCCTTGGGCTCTAGAACATCACCCTGCAGTGCCTTTCTTCATACTGCTATGGCCACTATTAATCTTTGAAGTTTCCTTTCTTCTTTTTGAGAGGGAAAGAAAAAAATCTAGGAAACCAAATTACCTTGATAAAGCTGGCACTGAGTTTTTCTGTATTGCTCTTCTCCTTACTGTGATTATCATCAGCAACAAACCAACCACCAGCCCTTCCACACACAAACTTGATAGGAGAAGGGACAAAAAATTCAAAAATACATTTGTATTATGGGAAGGTAATGGAACAAAACAAGGAAGGTAAGTAACACTTATTGACATTTATTATTACATATCAGGCATTATTTTAGACATATTTATATATTTTATTTTGTTCAATCTCCATGGTTATACTGTACGGTGAATATTATCAACTTCATTTGACAGATTATGAAATTGTCTCAACAGTCCATAAATGCCAAGCTAGTAAATAGAAGAAGTGCCAAGCTACTTCTTCTGATCCCTAGGACAGTGCTCTTTCCAGGGATAGCACACCTGATTTGCTCTTGGTTTATATAGATTGAGGAAAGTGATTAAATAGTTCTTTTAAGTGTGCTAGCTTTGGGTAGAAATGCCCTACAGTTGTTCAGAAGAAATGGGTTGGTGGCCTGACTTGATAGCCTCCAGGCAAGACTTAGCAGTATGGCAGTAACTCACAAAAGATTTTACAGGCAGGATGTGGTTTTCAGCCCAGCAGCCTGAGAAATGATTCCTGCCAGAGCACCCAGAAACACATACTGTCTAGGGGACAAACTCATACCACCGGGCCTAAAAGACTGGCATGTAAATCGGAATGCCAATTTATATAACTATCAAAATTCTGGTATTTACTCACTAATATATTCTCAGCCTGTAAAAATATCTCTATGAGAAGTAAATTTTTAATTAGCAGGTTACTGAGCAATAAATTGAGTAAGAAATCAGAGCCAGGTGAGTTACACTGATTATATATATTTTTAAAAATCCTCACCGAGGATATGTTTGTTGATTGGAAAGGAGAGGGTGGGAGGGAGAAGGGGGAGAGAGAGAGAGACATTGATGTGATGTGAGAGAGAAACATTGATCGGTTACCTCCCACAGGTGCCCTGACCAGGGATTGAACCTGCATCCTTTTTTGGTGTATAGGACAATGCTCCAACTAACAGCCACACAGCCAGGGTTGCTTATGTTTTTTTGCTGGAGCAATTAAACTATCACCTTGCTAACAAGGGAGGGTGGGGAAACAAATGTCAGGTACCCTTTACCCTGGTTACCCTGGCAAGTTCTCACTCTATGACCATTCATCCTCCCTTCTGCTTACATGATATAATAGTTTTACACTACTCAGGTGACATAAATTTGGGCTGAAAAATAGCACAAATGCCAGCTTGTGGCTATAAATTCCCATACAAGGGTCCTCTTCTTTTCCCCAACTGCTCAGAACCAGGGCAACTTTCCTTGTTTGCTCTAGCAATGAGGGTTGGAGGAGTTGCTTCGGGGTCATCCTACCCTGGGGTCTAGGCCTTTTGAGTCACAGCTTTCCAGAGGGTTGGGGTTTCCCATTAGACTTCCCGACTTGAATGCCCATGGCCAAAACTATGAAAACTGCCCCTCAATTCTTCCTATTTCAGAAAGCACCATTACAGTGTGAGTAGCTTTCGTTCTCAGCTAGTCTCAGGATTCCCCCCTTCAGTTAGATTTTGGCCTGATAATTGCTTACCTGACGTTAACATGCTTTTAAAAAACATATTTAATCCATCATTTTTAGTTGTTTTTAGCAGGATGATTAGTTCAAATAGTACTAATAGCAACATATAATAATTGCTCAATAAAAGTCCATGAATACCTTGTCTAAATGGATAAATGCTCAGTGGAACCTGAGTGCCACAGAATTGGACTTGTTCAGTGGTTTCTCTGGAAGTGTGCTCTTGCTCCATCTGCCCCCTTTACTAGAAATGAAGGTTCTGGAGCCTATTCTTGGCCTACTGATTAGAATTTGGGACATCAAATTAGATCTTCATTTCCATAAGCTCTTCAGGCAATTCTTATGTGCACTGAAGTTTAGGACAGTTGAACTAAGGCATGGGTCCAAATTAGATTGTGTACGTTCCCAGAAATGCCTCATTTCTAAAGCCTTCTCACATGGAATGTGCATTAGCAAAGCATTCATTTATAAGAGAGAGATGATTTCTCAGCACATCTTTTCATTTTCTTCATATTGATAATACATATTCAATACTTAAATTACCATAAAAAAGTGTATAAAACCTTAAAAATCCTAAGAACGCCTGACAGTATCACCTTCATAAAAATCTGGAAACTGGAAATCCAATTATCAGTTGGATGGGGGAATTTAGACCACCACCTGTACTTTAAATCACAAATCCAGTATTCCTAATTAGCATAAACCCTTCTACAGTTGCAAGAAAATAAAGCAAAAACAAAAATAACAAAAAACAAAAGGCACTTTTTGATAGATTAAAGCATTATAGAGCATTATTTTAAAGCATTAAAGCATCTATAGGTTATATTTCTCTATAATAGTATTTTCTTTTGTTTATTTAATACCACAAATATACCCTTAATTTCTTTATTTAAGGTCTTATGAAAATTATATTCATATAATCTCTGATTCCAGTGGAGGTCTGACTTTGGAAAGAACTACAAAAAATGGTAATTTATTACAGACTAAAAATATGCTCATTAGCACCTATTTTTTTTTTCTTAGTTTGGGAATTTGTATGAGTAGATAGGTGACAAAAATAGCATAGAAATATTAATAGTAGGATCTGGGAAGCAGTATATAGGTATTCACTGTAATATTCTTTCAACTTTGCTTTGTGTTTGAAAGTTTTCATGACGAAATTTTTATGATAAAAGGGATCAACAGCCACACATAGCTAATCCCTGCCTATTGGTCAGCGGCGCTCTGCCCCATGTCCGGCGGTGACACACTGCTGCCTCACCCTAGGGCATCCTTCCCCTCCCTTGCTCACCAAACTAAAGTCTATACTACCTTCAATACTCAATTCAGAGATCAGGACTTTTCTGGTACCCCACCTCAACACAGATCTGGGCATGGTCTCTTCTGTACTGCTCCTTCTACCTCCCACATTTGTAGATCTTACCACTTTGGGTTGAGGTTAGTATTTTCTATGGCCTAGATCCTTATTTAATTATAAGCTTCCTGTGGGCAGGGACTGTGTCATTTCACCCTGTATCCCCAGAGACCAGACCAGATTTCAACTCAATTATGATTTCCTCTGACAGACCTTCCCTTCCTGTCCTCATAACAGGTGAGTTGCCCATTATGCACTTTTATAACATTCTGTACTTCTCCATATCTCAGCACTGCTCATACTTTATTGTAATCTTTCGTAAGTTGTTTTTCTTTCCTATTAAACTATAAGCTTTGTGGGGGCATGAATCATATCTGCTATTCAATCACAGTATCCCACATGAAGCATACCACAGAGTTAATCTTTCATAAATAGCTTCTTGGAATACATTTGTTAATGAATCAGTGATTAATTGTTACTCTCTAAAAGAGATCAGGCAAGAAAATAAATGGCAAAGCCTATACTACACTAATGGTTCATATTTAAAAAAAAACAGTTTGTAAAATAAAGGACATGTGTGTGTGAAATTTCCTGTGTTAAAGGAAATGAAACCATGTATGGGCACTGGTTTTTTAAAAAGTTTTTATTTGTTGATTTTAGAGAGAGAAAGAAACAGCTATGTGTTGTTCCACTTATGTGTGCATTCATTGGTAGACTCTTGCATGTGCCCTGACTGCGAACTGAACCAAACCGAACCTGCAACCTTTGTGCATTGGGATGATGCTCTAACCCCAGCCAGAATAGGGACCAGTTTTGCGTCAAGCAATAAGATGGACAAATAAGTTTTAAGTTCTAATGTAAGGACTTTCATATGCTGATTATATTAGTTTCCTGTGGCTGCTCTAACAAATTACATACTTGGTGGCCTAAACCAACATACTCTATTCTTCTACCGTTTTGAAGGTCAGAAGTCCAAAATCAGTTTCACTGAGCCAAACCAAGGTGTTGGCAGAGCTGGTTCCTCCTGGAGATTCCATCAAAGAATCTGTTGCCTTGCCTTTTTTCAGCCTCTGGTAGGCTCCCTGCAGTCCTTGACTTTCAACCTCTGTCTCATCTCCCAAGAACATCGCTCCGAGCTCTGCTTTCAGAATCCCATGGCTTTTCCTCTGTGCGGTAAAACTTCCAGTTCCTTTATCTTGTAAGTCTTACAAAGACATGTAATTTATTATATTTAGGGCCCACACTAATAATTCAGGATATTCTCCCCATCTCAATATCTTTAATTTAAGCACATTTACAAAGTTCCATAGAAGGTAAAATTCACAGGTTCTGGGGATTATGATTTGGATATCTTTATTCAGCCTACCACACTGATCTTTTTGTAAAAATAAAAATACAGGCATGGTAACTTCATTCTGAAAGTTTACAACATTCTGAATTTTTAATACTGTTTTTGATACATGTATTTGCAATATGGAAAAATAATAATACATACATAATGAACAATACAGATATGGACTGGATCGAATGGACATACCTATATTTCAGAATGTATTGTGAGCCTGAAAACACAGACAGAAATTTTAAGATCAGAGTATATACTAGGCTATGACGCCCTTCCCCCTCCTCTGCCCACCTCTTGTGCTGAGACACACACACACACACACACACACACACACAGGCAAAGTACCATCCTCCCTTAACAGGAGTAGCTCCTACAGCCACATTTAGTTTATGAGACTTTACTCACAGTTGATTAGGTGAGAAATAAACATATCAAGCTGCGCCAATCAGATCCTTTCTGTCAAGGACTACAGAATTTTCCTTTCAGAGATGCTAATGCTAATCAGTCTTAGCTAATACCTGAAATCAGGTAGCAATCTCTCACCTTACATATAAAAAAGCTGAGGGAAAAAAATGGTCTACAAAAAGAGAAGAATGCAAAAAATGTTTATAATCATCCAACAAACCCCCTCCTCTCTCTCCCTTTCCTTTTTCTTTCTTTGTTTTTCTTTTCTTCCCTTTGCTTCAACTATCTGAGTGTGTATCTGTTATTTGCAATGAAAAAATCCCTTATTGAGACAGGGCAGAATCTTTAGTGATGCACAGGACTCTGCCATTAGAACTGGGACAATGCTGTGGAGCTATGCTTCAAAATGTAAAAGCTTGTGGATGGGATCTTAGCTTTAATGGAACAAATTAATTCACATTTGAAGTTTTTCATTTTTTGACATTTTTCAATGAATTTCTAGGTAGAATTGCATTTTGAAGGAGTAAAGTAAGGATCTGAAAAGGAAAATTATTTTCTCTAATTTTATTATTTTTTCATCTTCTGATACCATATTTTTAAAATCTGAACCAATGATGTATAGGTTATGCTATTAAACCACCCATTTGTCTACAGCTAAGTGGATTTTTGTTTTCCTTTGCTTTTAAAAAATGAAGTTAGATTTGGGACAAACTGAATTTTGATGTTTTTCTTTTATCTGGAGATTGTTTCAAAGTTTAGCTGTCAGTGGAAAAGCTTTCTCCAAATTTTATCTCTTCGTTTTGAGCACCAGAGTTTCATGAAAGATAATTTTTAAAGTTATTTTCCTTTGGCTGATGTGGCTCAGTGGATTCAGCCTGGCCTGAGAACCAAAAGGTCACCATTTGATTAGGGACACATGCCTGGGTTGCAGGCCAGGTCCCCAGCTGGGGGTGTGTGAGAGGCAACTGATGGATGTTTCTCCCTCCCTTTCCCTCTCTCTGAAAATTAATTTTAAAAATCTTTTTAAAATTTTCAAAAAATTGTTTTCTTCTTGGAGCACTAATCAGGAGCAAAGGACATATGAATGATCTCTTCAAATATTAATCATTATACTTGTAACTTATGAAAAAATAGTTTTTCTGTCTGGAAAATAAAGTGGGGTCTCAGGTTAGTCCCATAAAGTTTTACAGGTTATAAAAAAGTGATAATGAACACAACTTGAGATTTTAAAATGTCTTTATTTTTGCTATTCCGTAGGACTAGCAAATTTTTTGCCATCTCAAAGGCTTGTATAATGCAGAAACTCTTAGATATATTTGGTTGAATAATACAAAACTACTTACTGTCTACTATTTTTGACTTATAAAAATGGCAACTCTATATTGTTCAACCTGAAAGTTTCCTCTTTTAATTACACATAATCTTGGTCTGTTTGAGAAACAATATTTCCATTGTTTTGTTTTATTCAACGTATCTTTTCTTGAACAGTTTCTATGTGATGAAATGTTGATGGTCATCAAATATATTTTCTTGTTCATAGTGGTAATATGAACAGTTGTTTCTGTTTCTCCTTCACATTTATAAAATTATTTTTGAAAAATGTAAGCTATATGTGCTTGTGTAGATTATAAACCAAAAGATTACTTTCGTTTTAAAAATCTTTCTTAAACCAGTCCTATTTGAGCTTCCTTCTCTATGCTTGAATGAGGGACATCTGTTTCTGTTTTCAGTGGCCTTTTGTTACACAACGAAGTTGAGTATCACAGTTCTCCTCTTTCAATAAAGAAAGAATGCTTTAGTTTTGTTTTTTGTTTCCTTTTACTTATTTTCACTGTTTTAAGGATTACAAATATTGTACGAGAAGGATGAATTGCTCCCTGAAAAAATCCAAACAACAGGAAGTACAAAGTAAAACTCATTCTCTGATCTGCTCTATCCCTATGCCTGAAGGGCAACCACTGATGAGAGTAGGTGTGCATCCTTTCAGACCTTTTCCTGGGCACATGCCTATGTATATATGAATGTATGTACCTGTATGTCTATATCATTAGAAATGGGGTCATACTGAGCAGATTGTTACACAGCCTGATTTTTAACCCGTTAATAAATCATGAATACATTTCCAGGTTTGCACACACAGATCTACCCTCATTGAAACCATCGTATGACTGTGGCATAATTTATTCATCGCCCCCACCATTGCTGGAGATTTAAGTAATTTCCAGTATTTTGCTACAACATCAAATGCTGCAGTGCACATTGAAATACATGTTTCCATTCTTTCTGCAGCATAGATTCCAAGAGACGATTTAAACTGAGTCAACAGTCTATATATTTACCTTTCCAAGGTGCTCCTCAATTGCTCTCCAGAGAGGGAAATGTACCAATTTACACTGTTTCCAATACTGTATGAGAGAATTCTTTGCCTTTTACTCTTGTTTTCATTAGAAATTCTCAATCTTTAATATTTTAACTAACCTAATAGGTACAAATTGATATCTCACTGTAATTTTTCTGTATTGTTTTCCTAATCATTAATGAGAGTAAGCATTTTTTAAAAAGTGTGTTTGTTAATCATTTATATTTTCCCCTATAAATTGCCTGTTTATATCCTGTATTAGTATCCATTGCTGCATACCAAATTACCCCAAATTTAATGGCTTAACATACCCAGTGAGCATCTCCTTGTTCCAGTGGTCAGAGTCTGTGCATGGCTTTGCCGAGTCCTCTCCTTCAAGGTCTCCTGTAGGGCTAAGCTTTCATCTGAAGGTTTATGTGAAGAAGGACCCACTTCTAAGCTCAAATGGCTGTTGGTGGAATTCAGTTTTCTGAGGGCTGTTGGACTGGGGGCCTCAGTTCCTTACTGGCTAGGACTGGTCAGAAGCCACTCTCAGTTCCTTGCCATGTGGGCCTCTCCAGCATGGCAGTTCCACTCATCGAAGTGTGCAAGCTGAGAGGCAATCGAGAGTCAGCTAGCCAGACAGAAGTCTCAGTCCTATGTAACCTATCACAAAAGTGACTTCTCATCAACATTGCTGTATTTTATTGGTTAAAAGCAAGTCATAGGTTTGCCCACACTAAAGAGGTTACTCAAGTGGTATAAATATCAGGAGATAGGGAAGACTGGATACCACTTTCTAGTCTTTCTACTACATATGGTTTGCCCACTTTTCAGTGGAGATGTTTGTCTTTGATTTGTTGATTTCCCAGAGCTCTTTATATACTATGGATATTCAGGGGTGGCCAAAAGTAGGCTTGCAGTTGTGAACACATAAAACATAGTTTATTTTTGTATTATTTATTAATTATTGTATTATTTTTCATAGGAACAATTGTAACCTACTTTTGCCTACCACTGTAATTGTGGAGCAGTGGTGGTGGTGGGTGTGTGCATATCTACATGTCTGTGTGTGTGTGTGTGTGTGTGTGAGAGAGAGAGAGAGAGAGAGAGAGAGAGAGAGAGAGAGAGAGAGAGAGATGGAAAGAGAGAAAGGGAAGGGAGAATATTTTCTCCCATGCCTGGATATTTAATTTTTATATACTCAATCTTCTTCTTTACAGCATCTGATTCTTTAAGGTCATGCTGTGTCCAATACTTTTGTTAAATGATATTTTTTAAAAAATTTTATTTAAAAATTCTAATAATTTTTGGTTAGGGAAATATCAATCAGTTGCCTCTCACACACCCCCAACTGGTGACCTGGCCCATACCCTAAGCATGTGTTCTGACTGGGCATTGAACCAGCAACCTTTCGGTTTGCAGGCTGATGCTCAAGCCACTGAGCCACACCAGCCAGGGTAGTAAACCCTGTCTAGTTGTGCTACCTGCTCCACACTGATTCCTCCTTTTTCTTTGCACTTGGAGATTTAAGAAATATCCAATACAATTGCCTATATTTCACAAAATAACAAAATGCTTCGGTTAAATATAAGGTAGGCCCCAAGAATCTTAATCCTAAATGAAATCCTTTTGAATGATTACCCAAACCCAAGCCTTTGTAGGGATAACTACATTATCAGATAAGGGGTTCTGCCATTTTGCACAACTCTGGGAAGCACACCACTAATGTTGTGCATCCCAGTGGTTCTTTAACTAGAGTATAGGTCTAGGGACAGAGTCCCATTTGTAAGAATTCTAAAATTGCAATAATGTGTTCATACAGTTTTGTTCTAAAATATTGTGTTGTGCTTTGAATATCATTTAACAAAACCGAATTCTTAGAGAGACTGTTACACCTGGCTGGTTAACAGCTGGAACCCAAGGGACCAGTGTTGAGTTTAGATTCCCTCCTTTATTATTTATTATCTGTGTATCTATATGACCTTGGGCAAGTTACTTGCCGCCCTATAAAATCAAGAAAACAGGATGCTAATAGTATTATCTACTCCATGATGTTTCTTGTGAAGATTAAATGAGTATATATGATAGAGGTATAAATGATTATATATACCTCTATCCCTCTCTCTATCTCCACCTATTGAGAAAGAACTATTGTATAAACAGGCACTGAGTATACGAAAAGGAGAATACAGATAAACATAATTCCTTGCCACAAAAGCTTGCAGTCTTTTGGGAAGACAGTCATGCAACAATGCAATTATAAGGCAGTATTATAATTGTTGAATCAGAGGTCTCTGCAAAGTACAGTTAGATCATGGGGCAAAGTGCCTAAATCTAAATACCACCTATACGCTGACAACTTCAATTTTCACATTTTTAACCTTGACCTATCTCCTGCTCCAAGTACATACCCACAGTTACTTGACATTTCCTCTTTGGTGCCAAACAGGCATAAATTTAATATATACGAACAAAATTCTTGATTATTTTTCACTCCCAAACTGTTTCTCCTCCTGGCTTCCCTGTCTTAGTAAATGGTACCATCCACCATCTAAACTATTACCTTGGAGTCAGCTCCAGGGAAAGGAGTCAAGAAATCAAGGAGAAGGACTGGCCCTAAGGATTATTTAATAGAGTTTATCTCCAGGCTAATCTATCAACAATGCTCTTAATTTACTTCCTGGATATCTTTTCAGTCTGCCTGCCTTTCTCCTTACACAGGGCTGTCACTCTCAGCCACCTCCACCTCCCTTCTCCCACCCTGGGAACGCCCTTTCGATGCCTCTTCCTGTTCCTGTGCTTAAAGTTCTACAGTCTATTCGTCACAGAACAGGTGGAAGAGGCCTTCACATGCCAGTCAGATCATGGCCCTGTCCTGCTCAAAACCCTCCAATGGCTTCCCTTGCACTTCGAATAAAATTTAAACTCCTTCCCACAGCCTGTAAGGCCCCACAGCGTGTGGTCCTGGCCTATACCTCTCTGGCTTCACCTTTGTCGACAGTGCCCTTCAATGCTGTTCTCCCACTCCACTGCCAGCTTTTCTTTACCTGGAACATGCCAAGTTCCAGGAGCTTTCACTCGAGGTTCTTCTCTCTGGTCCGCCCTTTCAATGCCTTTTCTTGAAAGGCCAACTTATTCTCATCCTACAGACCTGCCTTCAAAGCCTTTTCTGGCTATCTTACCTAAAAGTCACTTCTCCTGCATCAAAACACTATCACATCAACAGCCTATTGATCTCCTTTACAGCACTCATCACAATGTGAACTTTATGTATTTGATTGCTTATTTACTATAAGTTCCCCCCTCCTCTCAACCAGAATGAAAGTTCCAGGAAACGATGGATTTTTAATGTCTTGTTCACATCACCTAGAACAATGCCTAGCACATAGTAAGAGCTAAATAAGTATTTATTGAGTGAATAAAAAAGAAGCTGCCTGGGAGAGTTAATGAGATCTTCACAGAGGAGGTAGCTTCTAGTCAGGACTTAAATAAGAAGCTGAAGTCCGCCAGGTTGACTCGTTCGGAAGGTGAGCAAACAAGATGCGTTCAGGGAATTGGGGTGTAAGGAGGACAGGGGTGGGGAGGGAGGTAATGTTGGGAGAGCAAGCCAGAGGGGTGGGTTGGGAGCAGAGAATGATGACATTTTTATACCATGCTAAGGACCTTAGATTTTATCCTTTGTGTAACTGGAGCCCCTTGTTAATTTTGAGCAGCGAACCCTTGTGTATTAGCTTCTGTTGTTGCCATAACAAATCACCACAACTTAAAATGATACCTATAGGTTAGAAGTCCAATGTAGGTTTCATTAGACTGAAAATAAAGTTTCCAGGAAGCTCTGTTTCTTACTGAAGATTCTGGAGAAGAATCTGCTTCCAAAATCATTCATGTTGTAAGGCAGGATCCTGTCCTTTATAGTTATAGGACAAAGGTCTCCATTTCCTTCTGGCTGTCATGGGGGTGGGGCAGGTGCTATCCTGAGCTGCTGTCATGGGGGTGGGGCAGGTGCTATCCTGAGCTCCGAGAGGGCCCTCTGGTCTTGTTCACAGGCCCCTACATCTCAGAGCCACTAGCAGCAGGTCAAATCCCTCACATACTAGATGTGTCTCTTCTTCCTCTTTCACCGTATCTCTCTGACTCCAGCTGGAGAGAGTTCTGTACTTCCAAGGGCTCATGCAATTAGATTGGGCCCACGTGGGTATTCCAGGACAATCTTTTTATCTTCAGGTTTAAAATCTTAATCACTTTGCTATGTAATGTAACATATTTAGAGGTTCCAAAGATTAGGGGACTTTTCAGGGTGAGTGGGGCACTCTTCTTCCACATTTTCTTGTTAGATTGCTCAGCAGGCTGTGTAAGGAAGGTAAACTAATTAGAATAGAAAGGGGTAAGACTAGTAACGGAGTGGTTATTCCAGGTCAATGATGATGAAGGACTAAAAAAAACCTAGAAGGGCTGGAACTAGAATATTTAACAGATTTTTATCTTCAGGCTTTGGGAACTGATTAGCTGTGTAGAGCTGTGGCCAGAAGGATTCAGATATGGCTGTAAAGTCGGGCCATTTGGTGGGATAGTGTAAAAGAACAGGCTGGAGGGGAAGCTGGTAGATTTCCTAGGGTATTTCAGATACTCCTGTACTTTGCTGAGGGTCATTTATGATTAGCAAATTACTCAAATGGTTATGCTGATAACTTTCAACATATACCCTTTATAGGGATTCTTAACATATTAAAGACTATTTAAAAATAAAATTAACAGTATTTACTCACTCCTTTCCAAACTTTACCAAACATTGGATGTGCTAACAGCCTTGGTGGGGTTTTTGTTAGTTTTTGCATAAAGTTTCTAAAATCATTTTTTCTAGATATTCGTAAATGGTGCTATATAACGTACTATTTCTATCCTCTACTTAAGAAGACAAATGATTACAATACCACGGAAATTACTGAAGAGCACCATAGGCGGTATAAAAGGAAAAGGCACAGTCCTTCCTGGCCTTGATCTTTGGCATGGTCTTTGAGGGGCATTACAGGTTTGCATTACATGGCAGCTGATTAATCAGAACATAATTAAAGCTGGTCACTGTATTTCAAGGGAAAAGCTAGACAAATCCAGAAAAAGTGCTTGATGTAAAAGTGGCCCTGGTGTAGAAAAAAATCAGGACACAAAAGTTCTAGTACAGGTTTGTTTGTTTTTAAGAATAGCTATATTATATTGAACAGTTACTCTTAACAAAACATCTCACTTAATTCTTATAATAAACTGGAGAAGTAGGGGTTTTACTGTTCTCATGTTCCAGAAGAGGAAAACAAGCCTAAGGAAGGCTACATAACTTGTTCTAAATCCCATTGCTAGTAAGTAGTAGAGATAGAATTCAGACCCAGACTCTCTGATAATGAACCTCATATTCTTTTCACAGAGCTCTAAGGCCTCACTCTTGGAAACCCAGGGAAAAAAGGGACTTTCCCAACTACTCTTTACCTGGCCTCACCTTGGGGACTTTCCTTGATCTACCTGACTATATCATTTACTTCTTGACACAGCTGTAATTTGTTTGTGTAACGATGTCCGTCTCCTCCCACTAGGAAATAAGTTCCATTGACTACGTACCTCATGGCTTTATGTTTACCCTCGAATTCATAGTTTGTAACTCAGGGCTCAGCACATAGTAGGTAGTCAAAAATTATCTGTTCAGTAAATGTATGCATAGAAGAAAGAAAGAAAGAAAGAAAGAAAGAAAGAAAGAAAGAAAGAAAGAAAGAAAGAAAGAAAGAAATTAAGAAATTTAACTTTGCTGGACCACCAGTCTGTCGTCTGTAAAATGAAGCAATCAAGACAGATTAATTCAACCATTTAAATTATTTTTGTTGGCTTATGAAATGTTCTGTAATTTTTCTCCCCAAAGGCAAAATACAGTGAAAAAATATATCTAGTAGAAATGTTGTATGTGTTTATATCTATCTCCTTTATGTATATAACATTTCTTTTTCACCTAAAATTGTTAATTAATATTGGGCTATAAGGGAAACCCTTTAATGTTGAATAAATTACTAACCTTGTAGAAATAGGATATTTGAACCCTATAATATGTTCTACTATTAGTAGCATTATGGTAGTTGATTTTTAAAAATGGGTTTATTTATATTTGTGGGAATTTTATAGATTTATGGATGTAGTTGGGTCAGCTTTATATCTTTTTCCTTTTTTACTACAAACTCTTTTTATATTTGCTCTGTAATTGATGCTGATAATATGAAGCATTGAATATGAGATATATAGTGTTTATATTTCTTGTGTCTCATTTATTTCTTATTCTGCAGCTCTATAATTGGAGCTACAGAGTGCTACATTTTATTTTCTGTAGGCTATTGCTTGCTCTTTTTCTTTAGTTTACTCTGACTTAGTGTCTTAGTGCAAATGTATTTTGCTTCTTCAAATAGAAAAATTGTAAAGAAAAAATTTCACTCTTTATAAGGAAGGTTTGTTGTTGCTTCTGTTTCATTTATTTTACACTAGTATTTTTAAATATATTAATAAATAATAAATAATATTTTAAAAATCTTTCACTAGGTTTAAGTATTTACAATTTATTTATATTTGGATTGATATTTGAGTGACTTTCTTCAGTGTAATTAAATTGTCTGGTTTGGATAAGAAGACTCACTTCAAGATAATTTATCAATAAAATGCAGCAAGAAAAGTCTTAAGATAAATAATGATCTTTAAAAAAACAGCAATATTTTCACATACTATTCTTTTTTTTTTTTTAAGATTTTTTTTTTTTTTTTTTTTATCTTTAGAGGGGAAGGGTAGGAGAGAGGGAGAGGGAGAGAAATATCAATGTACGGTTGCCTCTCGTGTGTCCCCTGCTGGGAACTGGCCTGCAACCCAGGCATGTGCCCTGACTGGGAATCGAACCGCGATCCTCTGGTTCGCAGGCCCGCGCTCAATCCACTGAGCTACACCAGCCAGGGCCACATACTATTCTTTATGTATTGAAAATGCTATCATAATAATTCTTTTGAATTTTCTAGTGATTTTTCAATGACTGAAAACTATTCAGTACTTGAGTAGTTATCTTCTGTATGATTATATATTTATTATTAATGAAGATGGACAGATTAAAATGCTCCTTTCCTACAAGTATCTTAAACTAGTGGAAAAGAAGCATAACAGAGAATGATTTTGATTCATTGATTTCTGCAGCCCACTCATCACACTTCATTGAATCTCTTTTTTTCATAGTAAAAGACAGGTGTTAGCCATGTTCCAAACAGCTTAGGGTACTTCGCTGAGAGCAGCACTCCCATCAGCCAGTGATACTTATGTTTACCTGGAACCAGTAACTATAGGAAAAATCCACTCTCATTTAAGAATATGAACTACACCATGTTTAAGAATTGGAAGACTAGCCCTGGCTGGTGTAGCTCAGTGGATTGAGCATAGGCTGCGAACCAAACAATCACCAGTTTGATTCCCAGTCAGGGCACATACGTGGGTTGCAGGCCAGGTCCCCAGTGAGGGCTATATGAGAAGCAACTACACATTGCTGTTTCTCTCCCTCTCTTCCCCCTCTCTAAAAATAAATAAATAAAATCTTTAAAAAAAATAATTGGAATACTAAATATAGTTAATTCTCTCCAAACTGATTTATAGCATTCATATAGTCCTTAAAAAAATCTCAGCAGGCCTTTTGGGGGGGGGGGGGTAGTAATTAAAATGGATTTTAAAATTTGTGTGAAAATGCAAAGAACCCAGAATAGACAAAATATTTTTGAAAAAAGAAAAAAAAACATCTTGGAGAACTTTTATTCCTTATTTCAGAACATACCATAAAGTATATTAACAAAAGCAATATGGTTTTGGCATAAGGATAAACATATAGATCAATGAAACAGAAGAGGAAGTTCAGGAATAGATATAAGATATTGATTTTTTTTGACAAATGTGCAAAGCTAAATAAATTAGCAGGAAAAATTTTCCCCCCCAAAATGGTGCTATATATATATATGCAAACAAAACCTTGGGTCCTACTTCACCCATGCACAAAAATTGACTCAAATTATATATTAACTCTATAATATATGATACTCCTAAATGTAAGAGCTAAAACTATGGAAATTTTAGAAGAAAACATGGGGAAAATCTTTGTGACTTTAGGTAAGCAAAGATTTCTTAGGTGTGACAAACAATAAAATTTTAAAATGGATAAATTTAACTTCATCAAAAGTAAATATTTTTGTTCTTCTAATAATACCATTTTAGGGACTTCCGGCCAAGATGGAGGCATAGGCGAACACACTGTGCCTCCTCTCACAACCAAAATTAACGACAACAAATATTTAGAAACAAGAAAACAATCAGAACTGATAGAAAATTGAACTGTACGGAAGTCCAACAACCATTCATCCAGACTGGTAAGAGGGGCGGAGTCGCGGCAGGAAAAAGTGGAGGTGCGGACCGGGAACGCGAGCAGCAGGGGCTGGCAGTTCCCAGGTGCACAGGTGGCAGCTGGTGGACCCTGGGCACTCGGTGGTAACTGTGCAGACCCAGTGAGGCCGCACAAGGCGGCTGGCTGACCAGGTGGTCCCACATTCGCACGCCCAGACGGTCCAGGCAAAGGGGAAGTGGCGGAGGGGACTGAATCCAGGAGAGAGCGGAGCAGGCACCATTGTTCCCTCTCGGACCCCGCCCCCACATACAGCATCACAACCCAGCGACTGGGCTGCCCCACCCTGAGGAACACCTAAGGCTCCACCCCTTACTACGTAACAGCCTCGACCAAACTAAAACCAAAACCAAACAAACAAACAAACAAACAAAAAAAACACCAAAAATGGCTCAAACCGGAGAACAAATGAAATCCCCAGAGCCAATTCCTCGAAGCCGTGAAGAGATAGCCGACCTATCAGATGCACAGTTCAAAGCACTGGTCATCAAAATGCTCACAGAATTGGTTGATTTTGCTCACAAATTAGATGAAAAAATGCAGGCTACAATATGTGAAATGAAGAAAGCATGGGGAACCAATAGAGATGGGAGGAAAACTGGAATTCAAATCAATGGAGTAGACCAGAAGGAAGAAACTAACAACCAAACAGAAAACAAGGAAGAAACAAGAATTCAAAAAAATGAGGAGAGGCTTAGGAACTTCCGGGACATTGTTAAATGTCCCAACATCCAAATTCTAGGGGTATCAGAAGGGGAAGAAGAAGAGCAACAAGTGGAAAACTTATTTGAACAAATAATAAAGGAGAACTTCCCCAATCTGGCAAAGGAAATAGACTACCAGGGCATCCAGGAAGCTCAGAGAGTCCCAAAGAAGTTGGACCCAAGGAGGAACATGCCAAGGCACATCATAATTACATTAGCCAAGATTCAAATGAAGGAGAGAATTCTAGAAGCAGCAAGAGATAAGGGGACAGTCACCTACAAAGGAGTTCCCATCAGACTGTCAGCTGATTTCTCAAAAGAGACCTTGCAGGCAAGAAGGGGCTGGAAAGAAATATTTGAAGTCTTGAAAGGCAGGGACCTACATCCAAAATTGCTCTATCCAGCAAAGCTGTCATTTAGAATGGAAGGGCAGATAAAGTGCTTCTCAGATAAGGTCAAGTTGAAGGAGTCCATCATCACCAAGCCCTTATTGTATGAAATGTTAAAAGGACTTACCTAAGAAAAGGAAGATAAAAAATACGACAGTAAAAAGACAGCAAACTCACAGATATTAACAACCACACCTAAAACAAAAGTGAACTAAGCAAACAGATAGAACAGGAACAGAACCACAGAAATGGAGATCATATGGAGGGTTAGCAACAAGGGCATGGGAGGAGGAGAGAGGGGGAAAAGGTACAGAGAAAAGGTAGCATAGACGGTGGGTAGAAAATAGACAGGTGGAGGGCAAGAATAGTGTGGGAAATGTAGAAGCTAAAGAACTTATGACACATGGACATGAACTAAAGGGGGGAAATGTGGGTGGGTGGGAGTGGGTGTGCAGGGTGGAGGGGAATGATGGAGAAATGGGACAACTGTATAGCATAATCAATAAAATATATTTTAAAAAAATAAAAAAAAAGAATACCATTTTAAAAATTAAAAGATGGGGGTGGAAATGGGAGGGAGGTGGGGAGGACTGGGGCAGTGGGCTGGGATGGGAGTAAAAGAAAACTGTACAAGAACAACAATTAAAATAAAATTAAAAAAATAAAATTAAAAGGCAAGACACAGTCTGAGAAGAAATATTTACGAGATGTATTCCATTGAGAAGTTGTATCCACAATATAAAAAGAAATCCTACAACCCTACGATAAAGACAAACAATCCAATAAAAGACATGGGCAAAAGATTTGTTTAGTAACTTCACTTAAGAAGATCTACAGATGGCAATAAGCACATGAAAAGATAGATGCCCTGCATCACTAGTCATTAGGTAAGTGCAAATTAAAATCACAATGGGCTATACTATATACCCATAAGAATGGCTAAAATCTAAGAGTGATAATTTCACTCATTTGAAAAACCTGGAACCCTCACACATTGTTACAGCCACTTTGGAACAATTTAGCAGTTTCTTCAGAAGTTACTATATACACCAGGAAACCTACTGTTAGGTGTCTACCCAAAAGATGTGAAAACATATGTCTTCACAAAACTTTTTTCACAATAGTATTATTAATAATAAGCAAATATATCACACAATGGGTAAATTAAAAACTCAGCAATAGAAGAAACAAACTATGTTAATATATCTGACAACATAGATGAATCTCCCAAATACCATGTTATATGAAAGAAGCCGTATATATTGTATGATACCACTTTAAAGAAAATTTAAAGAGGGCAAAACTATAAAAAGCAGATTTTAATTTTCTGGGGCTGAAAGTGAAAGAGGAGGTTGATGTAAATAGGTACAACATTAACCTTTTGGAGCTAGAAAATTGTTCTAAAACTTGATTGTACAGATGTTTGCAAAATTATATAAATTTACTAAAACCCATTGAGTTGTGTCCTTGAAGTGGTAAATTTCATGGTACGCAAGTTACAACTCCATAGAGCTATTAAAAAAACAAAGGGCACAGTTAAAAGAAGTAACTGACTGAGAAAATCTTGATAATATACCATCAACAAAGGATTAATATCCACAAAATATATAAGCTTCTTTAAAACAGTATCAAATAGAATAACTAGAACACAGAAATTAGATAGATCTAAGGGGAAAATATTCTCATACTACTATGAATATTTTATCACATTTCTTTCCAGTCTTATTTTAGTGCATACTTGAACATATTGAAATTGTAATTTTGTATGCCAGATATATTTTGAGGAACCTGAAGATTTATTGGAATTATTTGGAATTGTGCTGATAAATGTAGTTGAGGATTCAGTAGTGACCAAGAAATGACAGCCTTTCAAAGTCTCTGTCCAGAGTGGAATCTGGGCATTATACAAATAATTATAAATAATTAAATTATGTCCTGGCTGGTGTGGCTCAGTGGATTGAGCACCAGCCTATGAACAAAAGGGTCATCAGTTCAATCTCAGTCAGGGCACATGCCTGGGTTGAAGGCCAGGTCCCCAACAAGGGGCTCATGAGAGGCAACCACACATTGATGTTTCTCTCCCTCTCTTTCTCCCTCCCTTCCCCTCTCTAAAATAAATAAATAAAATCTTTTTAAAAATAATTAAATTATTACAAGCTTTGAGACTAAATCTGAAGCCTGTGTTCACTAGTCAATGTCCAGTGTATACATATATATAAGCCCACCCTTGGCCTTATATCTTCTATGCAGAGTCATCCCCATAAAGTTCTATATTTCTTTGCCCCCTACCCCCACCCCCCTGTTCAATCCTTTCCCAATGCCCACCTTCTCAACTCTTCCTCATTAACATCTGGAACTGCTCCAATATCAGCTGGCCTATATTCTCAGATTCATCCTCCTCAAACTGGCTATTTAATATTGTAGTTCACTGATGCTCAGGCCTAGCCTCCTTCCCTTCTCTATAATCTCTCCCCCAGGTGAGCTCTTCCATGCCCATGATAGTGTTGTATGTGATGACAGCTCTTAAATTTCTATGTCCAGTCCAGGCTATACCCTTGAACTCCAGATCTGTATTGCGTACTCGACATTTTCATACCACATCTTAAAGTTATCTCAAACTCAACGGGTCCCAAATTTTTAGTTTGTGAGTTGTAACTGCCCCATGTGAAAAAAGGGGAAGGAAGGAAGGAAGGAAGGAAGGAAGGAAGGAAGGAAGGAAGAAGGAAGGAAGGAAAAAAGAATAGAAGAATAGCACTATGTCCTGGCTTATTAGTTCAGTTGGTTAGAGTGTTGTTCTGATATGCCAAGGTTGCAGGTTCAGTCTCTGGTCAGGGCACATAAAAGTATCAACCAGTGAATGCATAAATAAATGGAAGAACAAATCAATGTTTCTCTCTCCCCGCCTCTTCACCTTTATTTCTTTTTCAAAAAAATCAATCAATCAGCCCTGGCTGGTGTGGCTCAGTGGATTGAGCACCAGCCTGAGAACCAAAGGATCACCAGTTCAATTCCCAGTCAGGGCACATGCCTGGGTTGTGGGCCAGGTCAGGCCCCCAGTGGGGAGTGTGCGAGAGACAACCACACATCGATGCTTCTCTACCTCTCTTTCTCTTTCCCTTTCCCTCTCTCTAAAAATCAAATACAAAAAATATAAAATAAAAAATAAATAAATAAAAATCAATCAATCAATCAAAGAATGGCAGCATAATCTATGCATTTGTATAAGCAAATGTATAGAAGTCATCATAGTTCATTGTCTCCTCCCTGCCCCAAACTCCATCTGAGACCTGAATAAATAAGTAGATTAAGAGTCAGGAAGATAGAGATCAATGTGTCAAGTTTATTACTGATGAAGTCCAGGTTGAAGAATATGACTTATGTATGAAGCAAAAATAAGTTCTCTAACTCTATACCCCAGCTTTAGGAAGATTTACCTACCCTGTCCCTGGTAACACCAGGCCATTGAAGCCCTCTCAAAAAACTTGAGCCCCGTGCAGACCAAGAATACATGCTTCTTGCAGGCAGGCAGTCCTAAAGAGAAAGCAGGAAGGGAGGAGCCTTGCAAGCCCAGTTACTCTCCCTATCTCCTCAATTACATGGAAGGAGTATGAGATGAGGCAAGAAGCCAGGAATCTTTAAGGAAAATTCTCTTTATCAAAATCAGAGGAGTAGGAATGCATCCCTTTCCCAATACAATGCAACACCAGAGCTTATTGATTTCATGTCCAAAACAACCTAGACAAATTACCTCCTCTCCTTCTATTACCACCTCCCTGATCAAAGCTAATATCACCTCTCACCTAGACCTCTGCAATAGCCTTCTCACCATTTTAACTATTGGAAACATCCATTCTCAATTATTTGATCTCTGTTCTCCAAGCATCATTCACAGTGATATTTTCCCAAAGCAGATCTGCTTTTCCCCTTATCAATGGCTCTTAGCATAAAGACCTAAATGCTTTGCAGAGCCCTCAACCCCTTTCAAAGTCTGGCCCCATCTCCTGCTGCGGATCTTACAGGTGTCCCCTTGCTCTGTGTCCTCCAGTTACACTGGCTTTCTTTCTGTTCTTGAATATCTAAATCCCTCCTGTCACAAGGCCTACGTATGATATGCTGTCCCTCTGCAGGAAACTACTACCTCCTTTCAACTCATGGATAACTCCTATTCAACCTTCAGCTCTAGATCAATCAGCATTTCCTTGGGGACACTTTTCTGTCACACCAAATCTTTTCAAAGCGTCATGTACCTCTATTTCATAGCACGTTTCACGGTTACAATTTTACATTTATATGTGATTATTTGATCATTTCTGTCTCTCTCACAAGACTCTGCACTTTGTAAGAAAAGTATTGTCTCTTTTTCCTCACTGAGATATATTCCTGTTTCAGACAGAGTACCTAGCCCACAGTGGGTTCTTGATAAACATCTGTAATAGTGGAACACCTGAGTAAGAGGGGAAGTTAGACCCAGAGCGAGGCATTGTGAAGGTTTCAATGAGGAAGCAACCTTTAAATGAGACCTGAAGGATGACTAAGACTACTTAGGTGAAAAGAAGGAGAACAAAGCATTCTTAGCAAGGGAATGACTTGTGGGAAAACTTATGAGGCAGGCAATAGACTGGGTAGTATGTCCCAGGAAACAAAAGTTTCAGAAAGACTGGAGCAAGGAGAGTACTAAGAAGACAGCTTAGTGAAGAGTTTGGGATTTAGCCTAAGGACAATGGGAAACCTTTGAAGGGTTTGAAATAAAGCACTGACATGGATAGATTTGCACTTTCTGGCTTCTGTGTGGAGACTGGAATGGGTGGGAGTGAAGTAGACTAAATGTGGAGAGGCAGTATGAAATCTAGGGGGACTGTGGTGGTGACAATAAGGATAGTGAAACCAATAGACTAGAGACATCCATACCTAAGATGTAGAAGGAACAGACTTGATGACGGATTAAATGTAGTGACTGAGGGGAGGGTGGAGTCAGAAGTGACTGCATGGCTTTTTACTTGGACAGCACTTGAGGGGATGGTGGGGCATTTATTGAGACAGGGAACACTGGAGGGAACTTTGGAAAGGAGGTAAGTTAGTTTGGGGCATTCTAATTTTGAAGCGTCCTTAGAACAACCAAGAGAAGATTTTCAATAAATAATTGGAAATAAGAATTCATAAGAGATTTGACATGAATATAAAAATGTGGGAGTTATTTAGATGGTAGTTGAAATCCCTAAGAAATTTTTGGTAATGGGTGAAATACCTAAGGAGAATGTGAGGAGTTAAAAAAGCATCTCAGACAATCTTGAGGAATTCTAACATAGAATGAATGGTAAAGGAGAAATATCCCACAAAGGAAATTGAAAGAGACCTGCTAGAGAAATTGGGGAAAAAACAGGAGAGCCTAGTACCACAGAAGTCAAAGGAACATGACGTTTTTAGGAAGAAGTACAACAGAAGTAGCCTCTTATATTGTCTGTTGAGTATCTACCACCTACATCTCAGTTTCTAGGATAAAATGGATCTGAAACATTTTTCGTTTACTGAGCCTTTCCTGTTCCATCTTCTGGAATATCCTCACTTCCTTTTTCTGCTTTGCAAAGGAGGGGACATGTTTTATTCTATTACTGTTTTTTTAGGGCACCTTTTTATGTTTTACTATAGTCAGTTGCTTTCCTGACTGTCTTCCCTGTTACATTATTATGAGCACAATACCTGGCACATAGTGGGAGTTCGATGAATGTTAGTTGGTCAAATGAGTGAATCAATCGATACAAATAAGAATATCTTTCATTTATTGAATATTTCCTATTTTTGGGAACCTGTAATAGTGCTTGATTTATAATAACTCTTTTAAGCTTTATTAAAACCCCATAAGGGGGCATGGTTATCCTCATCTTATAGATGAGGAAACTGAGGCTAAGAGAGAGAAGTCAGTTCTCTAAAGATAGTAAGTTGCAGAGCTGCTATGCACAAAGAAGTCTGCCTGATTCCAAAGTCCACGCTTTTAAACACCACCTCTCCCAAGAGAAGTAAACATTCACATTTTCCAGACATCTGTGGAAGAGACATTTTTAAACTGGCAGCTTTCCCAGTTCATCTCAAAGCATAGCACATAAGCAACAGCCTGCTCATGTTCCAAGAATGCTTTACTCTGGGTCTCACTGAACCCCCACTGAGCTGCCCTCTCTACCTGCAAAATAACAGGTTTTTTCCTTAACTCCCTCACTTAAACCTGTCTGCTGAAGAAACTATGGCTTCCTAAGTAGTAGGTCTCTCTTAGGATCAATACCCTAAATTTATTTTCCCTTTCCTAATAGTCATTATCCCATTTAATTCACAGGGTTACCTAAGAATCCCTTGCTTGAAGTACCAGAATAGTTTCTTACACATCAACACCTAGTGTTGACCGATAGGAAACACAGGAGAATGTAAGCTTCATGAGGGCAGGAACCTTGTCAATCTTGTTCACAGAATTTTGTCTAGTGTGATTCCTGCACTCAGTAGGCACGTGATAGATGATAGCTGACTGAATCAGTCTCATGGTGATGCAGCCCCAAACTTGACTATCACAGCAACACAGACATGGTATGCCCTGGCACTTTATAGAGAGTAAAATCATAAACTCATGGCTGCCAAGTACCTATCAAAAGCTCAATTGAGAGCCTTAAAACCATGGAAAGAAGAAACCACTTCACCACAACATGACTGGTAAGGACTATAGAGTCATGAGAGGGCTGGCTTGGCTCCCACAAAAAGCAACTGAAGATCCAGAGGGATATTTCAATGGCTGGAGGTTCTCCCTGAAAAGTGTGGTGTCTGAACCCCAAGCTGGGCTCCCCAGTATCAGACCTAGAAGGGAATGCAGATAACATCAAGTTGTAAAAAGCAGCAGGTAGCCAGGGAGAGACAGCTGGAAACTCAGAGAACCTCTTAAAGAGCCAATGCATAAAATTTCATTTGCAGCCATTTACCCTAGGCTCCAGCAGAGGGAGGTCAGAATGGACTAGAGGGACTTGAGGAGAGACTGGGGTTGGTGGGTCTGGGGAGAGAACCAAAGGAACAGCCATCAGGATCCCTGTGCTGAGTCATTCCCCATATTACAGGAGTGATCCCTCTCAAAAAGAGCACATCTCTCTTAGTGGTATCAGCCTGAGGGGAAGCAAGATACGTGCCTCCAGGGATTACTCTGCCCCACCTTGTGGTGCTTGAGCTCAGGCTGCCGATCACAGCTTGATTAGTTTAATAACTGATGAGCTTAACAGTTGATTAGTTTAACAACAAAAGTGGAAAATACAAAGGAGAAGCCAAAATGGGAAGACAAAGAATCAGACCCCAAATGAAAGAACAAGGGAATTCTCTAGCAGGGAACTAGATGAAATGAAACCAAGCAATTTATCAGATAGAGAGTTTAAAGTAACCATTATAAGGATACTCAAAAGCATGAAAAAAGACCAAACAGAAATAAAGAATCCAATATCTGAAATAAATAATATGCTGGAAGCAATAAACAGTAGGTTAGATGAAGCAGAGGACCACATCAGTCATTTGGAAGACAAGGTAGAAAAAACAATCAGGCAGAGCAGCAAAAAGAAAAAAGAATTTTAAAAAATGAGGCAAGCTTAAGAAACATTTTGGACAAAATAAAGCAGAACAACATCCGTATCATGGGAATACCAAAAGGAGAAGAGAGCAAGCAAGGGATTGAGAACATATTTGAAGAAATTATGACCAAAAACTTCCCTACTTTGGTGAAAGAAAAAGACACACAAGTCCAGGAAGCTCAGAGTCCCAAACAAGTTGGACCCAAAGAGGCCTATGTCAAGACACATCATAATTAAAATGACATATCATACTCAAAATTACAAGGTTTACATCAAGGAGAGAATCCTAAAGGACACAAGAGGAAAGCAGGTGGTTACATACAAGGGAGCACCAATTATACTGTCGTCTGACTTCTCAGCAGAAGCATTTCAGGCCAGAAAAGAATAATGTGAAATACTCAAGGTGATGAAAAGCAAGGACCTACAACCAAGGCTACTTTACTCAGCAAGGCTATCATTTAAAATCCAAGGAGAATTAAGGAGCTTCCCAGGCAGGAAAAAAACTGAAGGAATTTGTTAACACCAAATCAGTACTGCAGCAAATGTTAAAGGGCTTGCTAGAAGAAGAAGAAGAAGAAGAAGGAGGAGGAGGAGGGGGAGGAGGAGGAGGGGGAGGAGGAGGAGGAGGAGGGGGAGGAGAAGAAGAGAAAGAAAAAAAAACAGAGGAAAACAGTCTAACAATAAAATGGCATTACGTACGTATCTGTCAATAATCACCTTAAATGTAAATGGCTTAAATGCTCCAACCAAAAGACACAGAGTAGCTGAATGGATAAGAAAACAAGACCTATATATATGCTGTCTCCAAGAGATACATCTCAGATTGAAAAATACACAGAGACTAAAAGTAAAGGGATGGAAAAAGATATTTTATGCACATGGAAAAGAAAAATAAGCTGGGTTAGCAGTACTTAATATCGGACAAAAGAGACTTTAAAACCAAGGTTATAGTAAGAGACAAAGAAAGACAATATAAAATGATAAAGGGAACAATCCATCAAAAGGATATAACACTAGTAAACATTTATACACCCAATGTGGATGCACCTGAATATGTAAAGCAAATCTTGATGGGCATAAAGGGGGAGGTCAATAGAAATACAGTTATAATCAGGGATTAGAATACATGATTGATTTCAATGGACAGATCTTCCAGACAGAAAATTAGCAAGGAGACAGTGACCTTAAACGACACACTAGATCAAATGGATTTAATTAATATTTTCAGAGCATTTCACCCCAAAGCAGCAGAATATACATATGTTTCAAGTGCACATGGAATGTTTTCTAGGATAGACCACATGTTAGGACATAAGACAAGTCTCAATAAATTTAAGAAGATTGAAATCACATCAAGCATATTCTCTGACCACAGTGCCATGAAACTAAAAATCAGCCACAAGAAGAACACTGAAAAACTCACGGACATGGAAGCTAATAACATGTTATTAAACAGTGAATGGGTCAACAATGATATCAAGGAACAAATCAAAAGATACCTTGAAACAAATGAATATGAGAACACAAAATTACAAAATCTATGGGAACTAGGAAAGTAACACTAAGAAGGAAATTCATAGCATTACAAGCTGTCTCAGAAAACAAGAAGTTCAAATAAACAGTGTAACGTCACATTTAAAGGAACTTGAAAAAGAAAATAAACAAAGCCCAAAGTAAATGGAAGAAAGAAAATAATAAATATCAGAGCAAAAATAAATGAAATAGAGTCTAAACACAATATAAAAGATTGATGAATCATAGAGATGATTATTTGAAAAGATAAACAAGACCAACAAACCTTTAACCAGAATCATCAAGAAAAAAAGAAAGGACCCAAAGAAATAAAACTAGAAATGAAAGAGGAGAAATAACCATTGACACCAAAGAAATACAAAGGATTATAAGAAAACATTATAAACAACTATATGCCAAAAACCTGGACAACCTGGACAAAATGGATAAATTCCTAGAAACATACAATCTTCCAAAACTAAATCAGGAAGAATCAGAGAATCTGAATAAACAGATTACACCTAGTAAAATTGAAGCAGTAATAAAAAAAACTCCCAGATAACAAAAGCTCTGGACTAGATGGCTTCACAGGGGAGTTTTCTGATAAAATATTCTGATAAAAACTAATACCATCTGCTTCTCCAAGTATTTCAAAAAATTCTAGAGGAGGGAAGGCTCCCAAACTCATTTTACAGGACCTGCATTATCCTAATTCCAAAATCAGATAAAGGCATTACAAGGAAAGAAAATTATAGGCCAATATCCCTGAAGAACATGAATGCTAAAATCCCGAAGAAAATATTAGCAAACTGAATACAGCACTGCACCAAGAATATTATACACCATGATTAAGTGGGATTTATTCCAGGAATGCAAGGCAGGTACAATATTTGCAAATCAGTAAATGTGATTCACCACATAAACAAAATGAAGGCTAAAAACTACACAACTGTTTCGATAAATACAGAAAAAGAATTTGATAAAATCCAGGACCCATTTATAATAAAAACTCCCAGCAAAGTGGGAATTGAAGGAAGAACATACCTGAACATAATAAAGGCCATATATGAAAACCCACTGCCACCATCATACTCAATAGGCAAACACTACAAGCGTTCCCTGATGTGGATACCGGCTAGCAGTGTCCGAGTCATTATGGATGAACTAAAACATACACATGGACTACTGAGTCCAGTGGAGAAAAAAGGACAGTGTGGCTTTTCTCTCAAGGAGAGCAAAAGCTGCGGCCCCCGCCATGACAGGCCTTTATTCTATATCTCCTCACATTACAAGATGGTCCACACTCACTATGCCCCCGTTACAACAAAAGGAGCCAATGCCCATAATCACATCTCAGAAGAAGGATATTAGCAAATGAAAAGGCAAAAGTGGTTGAGCCAGTTATACCGGTCCCTGCAAGGTTTAGCACGTGCAGGGTGAGGGAGTTTTCAGCGAAGAGCAAGATTCAAAGCAGCTGAGGTATATTGCAAATCTAATTACCCAGGAGAGAACCTATCTGTGGGCATGGGTCCTGTGCATCTCCAAGTGGGAGCTGGGCCCACGACACGCAGAAGGGTCTGCCACAGTTCCCCTTAAGATTAGGAACAAGACAGGGATGTCTGCTTTCACTTTACTTATTCAACATAGTACTGGAAGTCCTGGCCACAACAATCAGACAAGAAGAAGAAATAAAAGGCATTCAAATTGAAAAGGAAGTAATAAAACCATCTTTATTTGCAGATGATGTGATTCTGTACCTGGAGAACCCCAAAGATTCCACCAAGAAACTACTAGAGCTGATAAATGAATTCAGCAAAGTAGCAGGTTATAAAATCAATAACCAGAAATTAGTTGCATTTTCATATGCCAAAAACAAACTAACAGGAAGGGAAATCAAGAAAACAATCCCATTCGCAATTGCTTCAAAAAGAATAAAATACCTAGAAATAAACCTAACCAAGAATGTAAAAGACCTGTACTCAGAACATTATAAGATACAGAAGAAAGAAACTGAAGAAGATACAAATATGTAGAAGCACATACCATGTTCATGGATAGAAAGAATTAACATCATTAAAATGCCCATACAACCCAAAGCAATCTATAGATTAAATGCAGTTACTATCAAGATTCCAATGACATACTTCACAGAACTAGAACAAATATTTCAAACATTTATATGGAACCTAAAAAGGCCCCAAAGAGCAACTGCGACACTGAGAAAGAAGAACAAAGTTAGAAGAATCAGTTTACCTAATATCAAACTACACTGTAAGCCTGCAGTAATCAAAACAGCATGGTACTGTAGTAAAAACAGACACAGAGATCAATGGAACAGAATAGAGAGCCAATAAATAAACCCATACCTTTATAGTCAATCAATATTCGACAGAGGAAGCCAGCACATACAATGGGCTAAAGATAGTTTATTCAATAAATGGTGTGGGGAAATTGGACAGATACATGCAGAAAAATGAAACTAGACCACCTTCTTACATCACACACAAGAATAAATTCAAAATGGATCAAAGACTTAAATGTTAGACCCGAAACCATAAAAATCCTAGAAGAAAACATAGGCAGAAAAATCTCAGACGTTGCTCATAGCAATTTTTTATCAGGTATATTTCCCCAGGCAAGGGAAACTAAAGAAGAAATTAACAAATGGCACTACAGCAACTAAAAAGTTTTTGCACAGCAAAGGAAAACATCAATAAAATAAGCAGACAACCCACAGAATGGGAGGACATATTCACTGATACATCTGATAAGGGGTTAATATCCAAAAGTTACAAAGTACTTACAAAACTCAACGCCAAGAAAACAACCCAATTAAAAAATGGGCAAGGGACCTGAATAGACAGTTCTCCAAAGAGATCAGACAGACAGACACTAGACATATGAAAAGATGCTCAACATCACTAATCATCAGAAAAACGAAAATTAAAACCACAATGAGACATCATCTCACACCTGTCAGAATGCTTATCATCAATAAATCAACAAACACAAGTGCTGCTGGAGAAAGGGGAACTCTTTTGCACTGTTGGTGGGAATGCAGATTGGTGCATCCTCTGTGGAAAGCAGTATGGCGATAACTCAAAAAATTGAAAATGGCTCTTGCTTTTGACCCAGAAATCTCACTCCTGGGAATATACGCAAAGGAACCCAAAACACTAATTCGAAAGAACATAAGTGCCCCATGTTCATTGCAGCGTTATTTACAATCACCAAGATATGGAAGCAGCCCAAGTGCACATCAGTAGATGAGTGGACAAAACAACTGCAAGGCATTTACACAATGGACACTACTTGGCCTTAAAAAAGAAGAAAATTTCACCCTTTGTGACAGTGTGGATGGACTTGGAGAACATTATGCTAAGTAAAATAAGCCAGTCAGAGAAAGACAAACACCATATGATTTTACTCATATGTGGAATCTAATGAACAAACTGAACTATCAAGGAAAATGGGGACAGACTCATAGATGGAGAGTAGAATGACAGCTACTTGGGGGGAAATCAGGCAGTACAGGAATTGAATTAAAATTGAAATGGACTCATGGACATGGACAACAGTGTGGTGATTGAAGGGGACTAAAAGGCCATGTAAAAAATACAATAAAGATCAAATTAAAAAATAAGAGTGTCATCACAAGGTAAAAAAATAAAAATGACAAGTGACAAAAAAAGGCGCTCAATGGGGAAAACTGACATCATGAAGGTTTGCCTGTGCTCTGCAGGCCTGTGTGTCCAGACGCACAGCAAGGAGTGAGTGAGGGGACACAGAGTGGGTGGCGTTAGGAGGGAGAATACTCAACCCGTCACCATAGATAATTCACAAAATATTCTGTCTGAAACACATTTTAGAGTTATTTATATGAATATTATCTGATTATTTATCTAAATAGAAACACTGAGAACATATTATAATATTAAGCTCTTGGAAACTCCTTATCTCAATAGTTAAGGTTCCAAGAAGCTGGGGAAAATTATGAATTCCAGCACCAATCTTCTTCATTTGGGAGGGGCAGTGCTGATCAAATTGTAGTAAATTCATGTATCTTCTTTTAATTTCTGTTACCATGTCAGCAATTTCTACTGTCAACTATACTTGTAGGCAAAATATTAATAGTTGGCTAGATGTAACCTTTCTGCTTAATTATAAATAGTGACCATCCTGGAATCTCCAACCAGGTTCCTTATCATGGATGGCTACATGATGAATCGGCACATTGACCTGATTTGGGGAAATATCTGACACATAAATTACTTTTCCTGTATAAAATTCATTCTTACTCATAGAGATAGAGTAATACTTTATCTCTTTATGGATATTTTAGGCAGAGACCATTTTCCTCTTTTTGTTCCTTAGGAACATTTCATTGAAACAAGAAAGCTTCCCTCAGGGATTATTATAAGACCACTTTGTTTTCCTGTACGATTCAAAAAATTGTTGCTTTTTGGTCCTAGTGCTGCTTTGCAACATTTTTTTCTTATTAGTCAGGTTGGCCATTACTGCTCTTTTCCAAAGCCTACTGCCAAACTCATCAATTTCTATTCCAAACCCTTAGGGATTCATTTTTCTCTTTTTCACTAAAAGAAACATCCCTTGTGCATCTGTGCATATTTTTAATTTTAAGTTTTTGGATCACAACAGTAGAGGAAAGAACATGCCTGTATCTTTTTATACCTTTGTTTTCCTTTTATTGTTGTTTAGATCTGTCTTCTGATGGTGCCCTTACAAACAGAATATTGACGGTCAGCTAGATGAGCACTGTACACTGGATTCTGGCCTAGAACTGTAATCTCATGCGGGATTTCTTAGTACTTTGAAAGAAAGACTTATAAAGTTAGAAAGAAACTCTTACTTTTCTATCTCCCTCCAAGCAAACATAATGTAACTTTTAATTCAGAATTCCATATATTTAAATGCACATTCACATGTATTTGACTATTATATGTGATATCTGATATCTCTTTTAAGAAGATAAAGAAATAATGTAATGTGTCAATTCCATTTGATGCAGTAGTGCCATATTATTTAATATGTCAAGATTTCTTAAAAATCTGTTATCCAAACTGGGTGAGACAGCAGTTTAGCATTTATCTTTAAGAGAAGGTCGTTGTGAAGGTTTACTGAATTTCGAGGGAAGAAAATACCTAAAGCTCTGACAGTGCACTCAGTTTCTGTGCGCATTTCCTTTTGCTGTTGCGTCTCCAGTTACAGAGCCTAGGAATTCAGTGTTGGCCGCATACTTCTCAGCTCACAATACTCGCACTAAAAACAAGGAACAGGACATGGGGCCAGTTTGAACACGGGAACATACAACGGAGCCACCTTGATTATGGGGGTTCAAGTGATCTCTAGCTCATAGGGGTCCCAAGGGTGACCTGTGATTGGGAAGTGTCTGTGCTCCTGAGGTCCACAAGGGATCAGGGCAGAGCCTGGGAGTCAAGTTGTTTGTTTAGGCATGGAGGCCTGAAAGCGGGGACTGTTCTACCTAGACCACTGCATGTTCAGTGCCATTAGACACTTCACACCTGAGCTGAAGGGGCTCAGTAGGTAGGTATTGGGTGAATGAATGAGAGAAAAATTTTCTCGATGCATCTGATAAAATGGTGGAGCAGATGTCATAGAAAATCCGAAAACTCAAAGATTAAAGAAGCGTCTAAAACATAAAATGTGTTCAGAGAAACGAGAAGACTGTTCCTTCACTTGCATTGCTCACTTGTGCTGTAGATTACATAATGTTTCAGTAGTGCTGGTGTCACTATGGATTCTTGGTGCCTAATATTAATAGACACATCAATGCTGCCCAAATGCTGAGGTCAGGCTCACCCACTCTCAACAGCAGCTATTTCAAACTTGTTTCTCTATCAGGTCACTTTGTGCTGCTAGGTTTGCTGCCAACTTTACAGAGAAAATGGACAGCATCTAGCAAAAGAAGTAATCTCAGCTGCTGGACATGGCAAGTAGAAATATGTCAAATGGGAGTGTTAATACTTCTTCCATTATGTTTCTTTTTTAAAAATAATTTTAAAATAGTCTTATAGAAGTTCTTTATTGAAACAATAAACTGCACATATTTACAGTGTACAACTTGGTGAGTTTTGATGTATATCTACAACTCTGAAGTCATTACAATCAAGATAATGAATGTATCCATCACCACCAAACATATCCTAATGTCCCTCTGTAATCTCTTACTGTCTATTCTTCCTCCCCCACAATAGGCTACCAATGATATGCCTTCGGTCACTGTAGACTAGCTTGCATTTTTTAGAGCTTTATATAGAGTCATACAGTAAGTATTCCTTTTGGACTGTTTCCAATTTAGGGCCATTACAAATCTGCTGTAAAACATTCTTGTACAAGTCTTTGTTGGGATATATCTTTTATTTTGTGTAAATATCCAGGAACGAAGGGGATGAATTATATTCACTGTATGGTGTGTATGTTTAACTTTTAAAAGAAACTGCCAAGCTTTCTTGAAGGTTGTTGTACCATTTTAGATTTTCACAATCAATGTGGGATTCTAGTTGCTATACATCCTGGCCAACAGTTTCATGGGCAGTCTGGTTAATTTTAGGCATTCTCACGTGATATCTAGTTGCAGTTTCAATTTGGATTTCCCTAATGACTCATGAACATTTTTTCCTGTGCTTATTTGACATCAGTATATCTTCCTTAATGGAGGACTTGTATATTCATCTATTTTAAAAAATCAGGTTATTTGCTTATTTATTGAGTTTTGGGAATTCTTTACATATTATGGATATTTTGCCGTATTTTGCTGTGTATCAGGCACACCCATGTTTTGGGCCCAAACTTCCAGGAAAAAAAATCTTTTGTTTTAATCTTTTAATTCAATTATTTATTTTTTTGTATTTAGAAACAAAACTGTTTATTGTATTCCAAGGTATCATTTTACATACAGATATTGTTATTGCTTTCTAGAGTTACACTTTTTTATTTTTTATTTTTTTCCTTTATTTTAATTGCTGTTCTTGTAGTTTTCTGTCTTTTACTCTCATCCCGGCCCACCGCCCTAGCCCCCGCACCAGCCCCCTCCCCACCTACTTCCCCTTTCCACCCTCCCCAGTTCTTGTCCATGTGTCTTTTATACTTGTTGCTCTAAACCCTTCCCCTTTTCCCCTGAAGTTCCCTCCCCTCTCCTCTCTGGTGTCTGTCAGCCTGTTCTCAATTTCAATGTCTTTGGTTATATTTTGCTTGTTTGTTTGTTTTGTTGATTAGGTTCCTGTTAAAGGTGAGATCATATGGTATTTGTCTTTCATTGCCTGGCTTATTTTGCTTAGCATGATGCTCTCAAGTTCCATCCATGCTGTTACGAAGGGTAGGAGCTCCTTTTTTCTTTCTGCTGCATAGAATTCCATTGTGTAAATGTAGCATAGTTTTTTGATTCATTCATTTACTGATGGGCACCTAGGTTGCTTCCAACACTTGGCTATTGTAAATTGTGCTGCTATGAACATAGGGGTGCATAGATTCTTTTGGATTGGTGTTTCAGGGTTCTTAGGATATAGTCCTAACAGTGGAATTGCTGGGTCAAGAGGCAGTTCCATTTTTAGTTTTCTTAGAAAATTCCATACTGCTTTCCACAGTGGTTGTATCAGTCTGCAATCCCACTAGAGTTACACTTTTAATGCATAAACATAAATAAAAAATTAAAACATTCACATAGCCCTGGTTGCTGTAGCTCAATGGATTGAGTGCCAGCCTTCAAACCAGAGTCACCAGTTCAATTCCCAGTCAGGGCACATGCATGGGTTATGCAGGCCAGGCCCCCAGTAGGGGGTGTGTGAGAGGCAACCACACATTGATGTTTCTCTCCCTCTCTTTCTTCCTCCCTTCCCCTCTCTCTAAAAATAAATAAATATATAAAATCTTTTTAAAAATTAAAAAATATTTATATAGATATGGAATCAGTACTACCCACGTATAATGCACATCCTTACTTTTCCCTCAAAAATTTGGGCAAAAAGGTGCACATTTTGTACAGCCAAATATGGTAAATCCTTTATCAATTGTGTGATTGCAAAAAACTTCTTACGGTCTGTAGATTGTCTTTTCATTCTCTTGAAAGAATCTTTCAAAGAACAAAAATTCTTAATTCTGATGAAGTTTATTTTATCAATTCTTTTATGAATCATGCTTTAGGTGTCATATTTCAGAAATCTTTGCCTAACACGAGTTCACAATGATATTCTTCCAGAAGTTTTTCAGTTTAGGCTTTACATTAAGTTTATGATTCATTTTACATTAATTTTTATATATGTATTCAAGCTTAATTTTTCCATATGGATGTTCAGTTTTCCAGTACCATTTATTTAAAAACCTATTCTTCCTCCACTTTTTACTTCTGCCTTTCACCTTTGCTGAAAAGTAATTGACCATGTATTTGTGGGTCTATATCTGGACCCTCTATTCTCTTCCACTGACCTCTTTGTCTACCATAATGCCACACTGTCTTAACTACTTACCAGCCTATGAATTTGTTTTTGGGGGGATCAGGTTCCTATCCATGCTCCAGTCAGCTGCACCCAAGTGTTAGAAGGACCAGGCTTGCAAAGTATAAAGCAGGGCTGCTGAGGTCTATCTCTACATGTCAGCTCAGATCAGGGGAGTTTCCTGGTTTACTATATGCTCTGGCTGGATGGACACCATGGTCTATTGTGAAAACATCCCACTCTCTCGCTCGGCATCCAGTCTTACTCCCTTCAACAAAATTTTCACTCTGTAGATCTTTAAAATGCAAATTTGTTCACATAATTTCCTTTTAAAAATCTTGATGGTTAACCATTGCCTTTAGGGTAAAGTCTAAATTTTTTTAGATTTGAGATCTAATTTCTACTTCCCTTCCAGTTTCTTTTCTTGTTTTATATTTTTAAATTTTTATTGTATTTTTTCTGTTACCATTAATCCCCTTATACCTCCCTCCCCACAATCACCACACTGTTGACCATGTCCATGAGTCCTTTTTCCTTTTCCTTCAATCCCTCCACCCCCTTACCTCCTCCCATCCCCTTAGCTGTCATCCTGCTCTCCATCTATGAGTCTGTCCCCATTTTCCTTGATAGTTCAGTTTGTTCATTAGATTCCACATATGAGTAAAATCATATGGTGTTTGTCTTTCTCTGACTGGCTTATTTTACTTAGCATAATGTTCTCCAAGTCCATCCACACTGTCACAAAGGGTGAAATTTTCTTCTTTTTTAAGGCCAAGTAGTGTCCATTGTGTAAATGCCTTGCAGTTGCTTTGTCCACTCATCTATTGATGTGCACTTGGGCTGCTTCCATATCTTGGTGATTGTAAATAACGCTGCAATGAACATGGGGCACTTATGTTCTTTCGAATTAGTGTTTTGGGTTCCTTTGCGTATATTCCCAGGAGTGAGATTTCTGGGTCAAAAGCAAGAGCCATTTTCAATTTTTTGAGTTATCGCCATACTGCTTTCCACAGAGGATGCACCAATCTGCATTCCCACCAACAGTGCAAAAGAGTTCCCCTTTCTCCAGCAGCACTTGTGTTTGTTGATTTATTGATGATAAGCATTCTGACAGGTGTGAGATGATGTCTCATTGTGGTTTTAATTTTCGTTTTTCTGATGATTAGTGATGTTGAGCATCTTTTCATATGTCTAGTGTCTGTCTGTCTGATCTCTTTGGAGAACTGTCTATTCAGGTCCCTTGCCCATTTTTTAATTGGGTTGTTTTCTTGGCGTTGAGTTTTGTAAGTACTTTGTAACTTTTGGATATTAACCCCTTATCAGATGTATCAGTGAATATGTCCTCCCATTCTGTGGGTTGTCTGCTTATTTTATTGATGTTTTCCTTTGCTGTGCAAAAACTTTTTAGTTGCTGTAGTGCCATTTGTTAATTTCTTCTTTAGTTTCCCTTGCCTGGGGAAATATACCTGATAAAAAATTGCTATGAGCAACGTCTGAGATTTTTCTGCCTATGTTTTCTTCTAGGATTTTTATGGTTTCGGGTCTAACATTTAAGTCTTTGATCCATTTTGAATTTATTCTTGTGTGTGATGTAAGAAGGTGGTCTAGTTTCATTTTTCTGCATGTATCTGTCCAATTTCCCCACACCATTTATTGAATAAACTATCTTTAGCCCATTGTATGTGCTGGCTTCCTCTGTCGAATATTGATTGACTATAAAGGTATGGGTTTATTTATTGGCTCTCTATTCTGTTCCATTGATCTCTGTGTCTGTTTTTATTCCAGTACCATGCTGCCTTGATTACTATGGCTTTATTATATAGTTTAATATTAGGTAACATTATTCTTGCAGCTTTCTCAGGATCACAGTTGTTTTGTGGGGCCTTTTTAGGTTCTATATAAATGTATGAAATATTTGTTCTAGTTCTGTGAAGTATGTCATTGGAATCTTGATAGTAATTGCATTTAATCTATAGATTGCTTTGGGTAGCATGGGCATTTTAATGACATTAGTTTTCTTATCAATGAACACAGTACGTGCTTCTGTGTGCTTCCACTCCGTGTAGAAGAATTAGAAATAGGCTGATATAGGCCCTTGGATACAAAGATTGCCTTATGAGAAAAGGCACTCTTGTGGGAAGAAGATGGCATCCTTTTCTTCAGAAAGGCTCAGCTGTGCACTAAGGAGCCTGATTTGGTGAGTAGAGAACAGGCTGGATTTTAGATTTCCACTCATTGCTTGGCTGAGTGTCTTTGTGTACTGCACAAGCTCCACAAGCTCCGTACATAGTGACCCTATCAATTTTTCACTACATTCTCTGCAGTGACTAGTATAGGGGCTGGCATGTAGTAGGTAAACATTTTAAAAACAGTTCATAGAAGCCCCCCTGGCTTGGTTGCTTAGTTGATTAAAGCACAGTCCCAATACACCAAGGTTGTAGGTTCAATCCCTGGTCAGGGAACATACAAGAATCAACCAGTGAATGCATAAATAAGTAAAACGACAAATCGATGTTTTGCAATCTCTCTCTCTTTCTCCCCCTTCATCTCTCTCTCTCAAAAAAAAAAAAAAAATCAGTAAAAAAAAACAACCCCCCAACAGTCCATAGGAATAAAAACTTAGACCAGGGATTCCAGTGCTGCCTTGGTATCATGTGTGTTCAAAATCATCAACTATGGATATAGCAATGTCTGGCCAAAAATTGTTGTGCCATGTGAGAGGCAGTCATTTCTAGCAGCAGACTCCCACTAACCACTGCGGATAGCTTGTCATATCAGGGGACAGATGAGGTAGCTGGTAGGACCTATTCCTGAGTACACATGGGAATCCCTCAAGGAACTGTGCAGGGGGTTTTAGGGTCCTGCAGGAGAAAGTAGTGTCAAAACCCAATGAAGATTACTTCTGGGTTACTTTAGTTGCAAAGGAAGAACTTGGGTATGAACTATCCTTTGATGTTCTGTAACCCTTGGGAACTTAGCTCAATTATAACAGCCTGATCAGAGTATAAATTGAGAAGATTAAAGCTTGACAAAGTTTTGAACTTATTAAGTGATGATATACTTGGGTGACTACCAAGTTCATGGAAGTCAATTTACCAAAACAGAAATTAGAGTAGTTTCTCAAAATGGCAGGCAGTAATTCTAAGATATCACTGATTGAAGGATATATTATTATTTTGTGAACTGCCTAAGAAAAAATGCCAATTATGAATTATAAGGAGTAAAGTTTTGATTTCAGAGATATTACAATACTAAAAATAGTATTATGGATTTGATGAAATATGGATTATAAAATACTCCCTTTTTTGGTTTTCATATATTATCATAGATCTTTAAGGAAAATAAAAGTTATTTTCCTGGTGAGAATAGACTAACAGTTTAAGTTCCCTTGACAGATACATCTTTGTGACAGAGTGTAGAATGCTATCAAAGTTTTAAGACACCATCTATTAAAACCATTTTTATATAATACTCTGGTCATTAAGCAAGTAATTTGGTGTTCCTGTCATGCTTCTCTGTAGGGGAGGGAGAGCATTGACCAATCTGCCTGAATTCATATACTAACATATGATTTATACTTTAGTCTCCTCCACATTTCATGCATTTGAGCTTGTTCAATTCTGGTCTAACTGATGCTTAACTTGCAAGCTAAGAGCCACACCCTAGAGGAAAATGACTCCACAGCATTCTCACCCCGTGAGACACTGGTTGAACAATAAACTGACCTCTTTCTTTGTTAACTTTAAAAAGCAAATAGCACTTTGAGCATGTGACTTTTAATCTGTTTGACCTTAAGATATTTGAAAACTGAATGTGTTCTATTTACTTTCATATTGTCCAAATGCCCAGTACAATGCCTGAAACATGGCAGGCACCACATGAATATTAGAAGGGAGAATGGGCCTATATTTTCCATGTATCTTTCAGGTCTGAGTGGAAAAAGATTAAATTCATCAGGTGCCTGAAGACCACAGCCATTCTGTGTTGAGAGTGAGGTATGACAATCAAAAGGAATCTGACAGAGAGTTTGTAAGAGACATTTTAGTGTCCTGGAATAAAAAGAGAAATGGATAAGAAATATAAATATGACATTATCATGTAATATTTTAGACCTGTATTTCTATTTCAGATTAAATGTTTCCTAAATCTATTTTTAAAGGTTGCAACCACCTTTCTTTTCCTTCTTACAACATATTTAGAAAATTGAAGTAAATAATATATAAGAGATTTTAAGTTTCAATTTGAAGACATTTAATTTCATTTACAATTAAACTAGAGATATTGCCCTGATTTCTGCAGCTCAGCTGGTTGGGCATTGTCCTGCAAAGTGAAGGGTCGCTGGTTTGATTCCTGGTCAGGGCACATGCCTGTGTTGCAGGTTTGGTTCCCAGTCAGGGCGTGTGAGAGAGGCAACTGACTGATGTTTCTCTCCCTCTCTTTCTCCCTCCCTTTCCCTCTCTCTAAAAATAAATAAATAAAATATTTTTAAAAACTAGAGATATCAAAGCCCAATGTCTAATTATTACCATGTAGTTAAAGGAACACACTTTGTACAACTATATCTCCCAATTATTGATTACAAAGGAAATTAATACATATAATGCAATGTTTTGGCTTACTCTTTTATATTCATTTTCTTCAGAAAACCACATGGAATGGTTGAAATTACAGATGCCATTTTTTCCATGGATGGATCTCAACCAAATATTCTGGAACATCTGGAATCTTTCATTCCAGAAAAAATAAGCAATAAAGGCATTTCTCAAGTTTAATGTGTGTGCAAGATTGAAGAAGGCCTGGTGATGGCTTTCTTCTTGCCAGGAGAAGACTGGCTGATTAGTTGCCAAGAATCCTTAAGGAGTGGCATTCACCTAACGCCTTGATTTGTCTCTCAGCCTGCAAGTCCATTTGTATGACTCCATGTTAGGTTTCCACAGTTGATCAGACCCAGCTGCTATTTCTCGTTCTTCTCATTTGCTGTTGACCCCACTGCAGTGTATCAAGCCTTGTTCCTATCAGGGAATGATAGGGACCAATGATCTTGTACACCCAATAGACACCACTTACCTTTCATAACCTTTTTGCTATATTTACACAGGGTGTGCAGGGACCCTGCTTTGTGCTCAGCAGTCCCATTTCCTTTTCTTCTAGGGCATGTAGCCAAATTACATTTCCCAGCCTCTGCCTGCAGTTAAGTGGGGCTGAGTAGCGGAAAGTGGGCAGTGATACATGCCACTCCTGGACTTGTCCACTTCAACGTATCACATTCATGATTCTTCATGTGTGTGCTCTCTCTTTGCGGAGGGTCCAGTAGAAGACTAAGACCTTAGCGAATGGCAAAGCCATATAATGGAAGGACCTTATATGCCTGAATAACTGCTCCCAGGCCTACCCTGTCCTTCCTCCTGACTGCAGTGGAGTGTGACATGAATAAGAATGCTTTACAGTGTTAAACTATTGAGATTTGGGGCTATTTGTCACAGGAGTAAGCTGTTACTAATACTCCCTGGTTTCTGAGATGTTACACTCTTGTCCTGTGTCCCTTCATTTCTTATTTTCTTGAAAATTTCCCTACTAATTTCTTAAATAATTTTTATCTAAGTTTCCATTGCTCACTGTTTTCTTTCCCTACATGTGTTCTGTGAAAAAGCTTATATACTTTCAGTCTACTTCTGATATGCTGATGAATTAGAGCAATAAATGTGTTCCTAAATATTAGATGTAATTTTTACTCAACATACTTATAGTAAATCTATTTTGTATCATGTTTTATAAGATTTTGTTTTAACTATGATTTTGAAATATTTATTACCTGTTTCCTCATCTTCCCCATTCCCTGGTAAATTGAGAGTTGATATCTTTTTGTCTAGTTCTTTTATTTAACTATAAAACTTCTCATTGTTTTCAAATACTACTTATTGAATAAGTGCAAGGAACTGTCTTATTGCTCATTTTACTGAGAGTGCCTAGCACAGTGCCTTGCATAGAGTAAATAATCAGTGAATATTGTTGAATTGAACAGAATCATTTGTTGCATACCCAGTACATACAAGGCTCTGTGCTAGGGATAGTGTGAGACAAAAATACATATATGAGGTGTGATTCCTGTTGACTTCTTCATCTCTCTCTATGCAAAACATCCTCTTGTCCCCACCCCAATTAACAAACATATTGTAATATTTACAGTTTTATAAATGACACTGACTTACAGTTTTGGTACTCAGAGGTGAGTACAGGACCAGTAAGGTCCTAAGATAAATTTAGCATTTGACTTTATTACTAGGGTAGTAGATTAATCAATGCTTTATCTTTTTTCTTTGCCTAGAATTTAGAAGTATTGGAATGTGTAAGATTACCTGTTTCTATCCAACAAAAAGTTGTGTTTTCTTTTTGATTAGGTTGCTTGAGACTACATTTTACTTGTACATTTCATTGGGTAATTCTATTCACTGGAATAACTAATAGATTCATATATTGTGCTAATATTGTCAGATTTTAACATATTAACAATAGCCAGGTCTTGCTTTTCTTTTCGCGCGCGCGCGTGTGTGTGTGTGTGTGTTTAAAGATTCTTCATTAGGTGAATTCAGCAGAGAGTGCATGTGCATTGTGAATTTTCTCCCAGGGTCAAACAGTTTTTCACATCTTGATTTTCATTTTCAACTAGAATTTCGTTGTAATGTCTTTAAATATTTTGGTATTGAGCCACATAACTGGGTACTCAGTTTTTCCAATTTACCTGCTTTTTTCCCCACTCTGCATCACCTTATTCAAACTTTCTGCCCTTACCAAGTTTTCTCCCACTCACTGAATTTTTTCACATCTATTTTGTTTATAAAGAGTTTCATCGACTATTATTACTTTTTCTATAACAATTACTACTATTACTTATACTACTACTACTACTATTTCAATGACATTGCAATTTAGTTGCTGACTTCTAGTATTGCATAAACAAACAGCTTCATTAGTGAGACAAATGTCTGGTCACGACTGAGTTGTAAGTGGTTCTATTTGCCTGTGTTGTGATCTGTCTGCACATCAGTTGGAGATATAAATTTACAAGACAGTTTTTTTTGTTGATAACTGCTTTTGTAGTAAAATAATGTAGTCAGAATTTCCATAGTACACAATACTTTTATTTATTTTTAGTTGTAAATCAAATAGTATACTGAGAATGTTCAATTTAATGGATTCCATAGATGAAATGACCAGATATGCCCCCATTGACTGAAAAACATACAGATACATTTATATTTAATTCTTTACCCATTTATGTAAATGAAGAAAAAGAAACATTGCATTTTTAAAGAGCCCAAACAGCTGTGTGGCTGAGAAAATTACCTAACTTCTACAATAGGATGGTATACACAATCCATACAGGGGGTGCACCTCAAGTACTCAGCTCAGGTGATAGAGGAGGCTATGCCCCTGGACCCTACAGGACACCTAGTACATAAGGCTACTCTACTAAGACTGGGAAACATATCAGCTCTGCCTAATTCATAGAAACAAATACAACAAGGCTGGCAAAATGAGGAGACAAAGAAACATGCTCCACATGAAAGAACAGGTCAAAACTCCAGAAAAGGAACTAAACAAAATGGAGACAAAACAATCTACTGAAGGCATATTACAAAACACTGGTTATAAGGGAAACCAAGATGGTGGAGGAGTGAGTGTAAGCTACACTAATCTCCTCCCCAGACCAATCTGGAATTACAACTAAATTGTAGAGAAGTCATCTGGAATAACCAACTGAATAATAACTGGAGAAAAGCCTTATAACCATGGACAGACAGAAGAAACCTCTTCACCACAATCTGACTGGTACGGATTGTGGAGGAGATGAAAGAGGGATGGTTGAGCTCTCACGGGTGGCAGCTATAGGGCCAAAGGGAAATTTTAGCAATGCGGGGTAAAGGGAGGGAGTTCTCCTTGAGAAGTGTGGGGTCTAAACCCCAAGCTGGGCTCCCCAGCCTACAGCACTGGAGCTAGAAAGGAATCCAGATAACATCCAGTTGCGAAAAGCAGTGGGGTTTCTGCCTGCCAGGGAGGGATGGCTGGAGACACAGGGAGCCTCTTAAAGGGACAATGCATACAATTTTGTTTGCAGTCACTTACACTGGGCTCCAGCAGAGGGAGGGCAGATTGGACTAGAGACACTTGAGAAGAGCCTGGTGCTAGTGGCTTTGAGGAGAGAACTGAGGGAGCAGCTGCCAGTATCCCTATGCTGAGTCATTCCCCATATTGTAGGAGAAAACTTAATCAGGAAGAGCAGTCCCCTTCAAATAGCATCAGCCTGAGGGGAAGCAATAGCCCCATCAACAGGAATTACTCTGCACCACCCTGAGTTGCTTATGCTTGACTGCTGATTACAGATTGACTACATTAAAAACTGAAGGGGACAGCCACAGACTGTGGATTGCTAGTGTCTCCAACAGGCTGCCTAGGGCCAGACTGGAACACACCATCTGACATCACCAGGGGCAGATCCAGAAAGAAAAGAGAGTGCACCTGTATAACACCAAACAAGACATATTGGGCAGAGTGACTCTCAGTCAGCTAAAGGGAGGGAAGGACCCACCAAAGAAGGAACCAACAACAACCAAAACCAATTACAACCAGAGAGCCCATATAAATGGCATAAAGGGCATCCCAAGAGCATCAAGTTCAGGAGATCAAGGAGACTGCACCACTGAATCCCACAGGTTTCCTACCACAGAAGTCCATACCACGAAGACAGGGAGTCAAAGCAGATCAATCTAAGAAGCAGAAACAAACAAGAAGAGTCACCTAAAATAGGGAGACAAAGAAACCACCCCCAATCAAAAGGAAAGGAGGAATCCTTAGAAAGAGTGCTAGATGAAATAAAGGCAAACATACTATCAGACACTGCATTCAAAATAATGGTTACAAGGATGCCCAATGAGCTCAGCAAGAACTAAAAAGAACTTCAAGGAAGCTACAAGGAACTTATTGCAAACTACATCAGTATGCAAACAGATATAGAAACTATCACAAGAGGCAGGAGGAAATGAAGAATACAATATCTGAAATGAAGAACACAGTAGAAGGAATTAAAAGCAGGTTAGATGAAGCAGAGGATCAAATCAGCAAGCTGGAGGACAAGGTAGAAAAAAATTTCCAGACATAGCAACAAAACCAAAAAAGATTAAAAAAGAATAAAGAGGGTTTAAGGGAGCTGTAGGACAACATGAAATGTAATAATATCTGTATCATAGGGATACCAGATGGAGAAGAAGAGGAGCAAGGACAGAAAACCTGTTTGAAAAAGTAATGACAGAAAACTTCCCCAACAAGATGAGAGAAAAAATCACGTAAGTCCAGAAAGCACAGAGGATCCCAACCAAGATGAACCCAAAGAGGCCCACTTCAAGACTCGTCATAATTAAAATAGCAAAATTTAAAGGCAAAGAAAGAATCTTAAAGGCAGCAAGGGATAAACAGGTAGTAACATACAAGGGAGCCCTGATAATGCTAGCAGCTGATTACTTAACAGAAACACTACCGGCCAGAAAAGAATGGCAAAAAATATTCCAAGTAATGACAAGCAAAGGCCTGCAACCAAGACTACTCTATCCAGCAACCCTCTCAATTAAAATGGAAGGTGAAATAAGGAGTTTCCCCGACAAAAGAAGGCTGAAAGAATACACCTCCACCAAACCAGCACTGCAAGATATGCTAAAAGGACTGCTTTAAGAAGAGGAAGGAAGGAAAAGAGTGAGAGAGAGAGGAACACAGGTACAAAAGGGAGAAAATGGCAATGAATAAGTACCTATCAATAATAACCTTCAATGTTAATGGATTAAATGCTCCAATCAAAAGACATAGGGTAAAAAAAAAAAAAAAAAAGACATAGGGTAACTGAATGGATAAGAAAACATGACCCGCACATAGGCTGCCTACAAGAGACCCACTTCAGAACAAAAGACCTACAAAGATTGAAAGTGAGTGGGATGGAAAAAATATTCCAAGCAAATAGGCATTAAAAAAGGCTGGGGTAGCAATTCTTATATCAGACAAAATAGATTTCAAAACAAAGACCATAAAAAGAGACAAAGAAAGACACTACATAATACTTAAGGGAATAATCCATCAAGAAGATATAACCCTGTAAACATATATGCACCCAACATAAGAGCACCCAAATTTATAAGGAAAATCTTGGAGGACTTCAAGAAAGATATTGACAGCAACACATTCATAGTAGGGAATTTTAACACCTCATTGTCAACAATGGATAGATCTTCCAAGCAAAGAATCAACAAGGATATTGTGGCATTGAACGACACTCTAGATTGAATGGACTTAATTGATTTTATATATATATATATATATATATATATATATATATATATATATATATATATATATATAGCCTTTCATCCCAAAGAAACAAAACATACATTCTTTTCAAATGCACATGGGACATTTTCAAAGATGGACCACATGGGAGGACACAAAACAAGCCTCAACAAATTCCAGAAAATTGAATTCATATCAAGCATCTTCTTGGATCACAAGGGCCTGAAACTAGAAACCAACCTCAAGGAAAAACTCAAAAACATTCAAACTCATAGAGACTGAATAACATGCTATTAAATAATGAATGGGTTAACAAGGAAGATCAAGGAAGAAATTAAAAAGTTTCTGGAAACAAGTGAAAATGAACACACAAAAGAACAAAATGTATGGGACACAGCAAAGGCAGTCCTTAGAGGGATGTTTACAGCAATACAGGCCTACCTAAAAAGGATAGAAAAATCTCAGATAAACAACCTAACCCTACATCTACAAGAACTAGAGGAACAACAATAAACAAAGCTCAGAGCAAGCAGAAGGAAGGAAATAATCAAGATCAGAGCAGAATTAAGTGACACAGAGACTTAAAGAACAATTTAAAGGATCAATAAATCCAGGAGCTGGTTCTTTGAAAAGATAAACAAAATTGACAAGCATTTAAACAGACTCACCAAGAGAAAAGAGAGAGGACCCAAATAAATAAAATCAGAAATGAAAGAGGAGAGATCACAACTGACACCACAGAAATACAAAGGATTGTAAGAAATTGTAAGAAATTCCTATGAACAACTATATGCCAAGAAATTTGACAACCTGGGTGAAATGGATAAATCTCTAGAAATATATAATCTTCCAAAATTGAATCAAGAAGAAGCAGAAAACCTGAACAGACAGATAACAGCTAGTGAAATTGAAACAGTAATCAAAAAAACTCCCAGCACTCAAAAGCCCTGGACCAAAGGGCTTCACTGAAAAATTTTACCAAACATTTAGGTAAGAGCTAATCCTTATCCTTCCTAAACTACTTCAAAAAATTCGAGAAGATGGAAGACTCCCAAACTCTTTCGTTTTGTGAAGTCAGTATTATCCTAATTCAAACACCAGGTAAAGATACATCAAAGAGGAAAATTACAGACTAATATTGTAGATTAACATAGATGCTAAAATCCTCAACAAAATATTGGCAAACCAGATCCAGCAATACATTAAGAAGATCATACACCACGATCAAGTGGGATTCATCCCAGGGATGCAAAAACAGTACTATGTTCACTAATCAATAAACATAATACACCACATAAACAAAAGGAAAGATAAAAATCACATGATCATATCAATAGATGCTGAAAAAGGTTTGACAAAGTACAGTGCCCATTTATGATAAAAACACTCAGCAAAGCAGGAGTAGAGGGAGCATACCTCAGCATAATAAAGGTCATATACAAGAGACCTACAGCCAACATCATACTCAATGGGCAAAAATTAAAAGCTTTCCCCCTATGATCAGGAACAAGACAATAGTGTCCACTTTTACTACTTTTATGCAACACAGTATTGGAAGTTCTAGCCACAGCAATCAGACAAGAAAAAGAAATAGAAAGCATCTAAATTGGAAGGGAGGAAGTAAAACTGTCATTATTCGCAGATGACATTATAGTATACATAGAAAATCCTACAGACTCCACCAAAAAACTACTCAACCTAATATGTGAATCTGGCAAAATACTGGGATATAAAGTTAACATTCAGAAATTGAAAGCATTTTTGTACACCAACAATAAAATATCAGAAACTGAAACTAGGGGGAAAATCCCATTTACTATTGCAACAAGAAACATAAAGTACCTACGAATAAACTTAACCAAGGAAGTAAAAGACCTCTACTTGGAAAACTACAGAACACTGAAGAAAGAAATTAAGGAAGATACAAAAAAGTGGAAGGCTATACTGTGTTCATGGATTGGAAGAATTGACATCATCAAAGTGTCCATAGTACCCAAAGCAATCTATAGATTCAATGTAACCTCTACTAAAATACCAATGACATATTTCACAGATTTAGAAAAAATATTTCAAAAATTTGTATGGAACCAAAAATGAGCCCAAATGGCCTAGGAATCTTGAGAAAGAAGAACAAAGTAGAAGGGATCACAGTACCTGATATTAAACTATATTACAAGGCCACTGTAATCAAAACAGTCTGGTACTAGCATAAGAACAGACACATAAATCAATGGAACAGAATAGAGAACCCGGAAATAAACCCATGTCTCTATGGTCACTTAATATTTGGCAAAGAGGGCATGAACATCCAATGGAGTAAAAATGGCCTTTTCAATAAATGGTTCTTGGAGAACTCAAATGGTACATGCAAAAAGATGAAACTAGACCTCCAACTTACACCACACACCAAAGTAAACTCAGAACAGATGAGACTTAAACATAGCCATGACATCATAAATGTCCTAGAGGAAAAATAGGCAGAAAATATCAGATATTCCATGAAGCAATGTTTCTGCTGATATATCTCTAGGGCATGGGAAATCAAAGAAAGAATAAATAAATGGAACTACATCAAATTAAAAAGCTTCTGCATGGCTAAAGAAAACATTATCAAAATGAAAAAGGAACCAACTGTGTGGGAAAATAAATTTGCCAATGATACCTTGGACAAGGATTGATCTCCAAAATATATCAAGAACTCATATGACTCAACACCAGGAAGACAAACAATCCAATTAAAAAATGGACAAAGGCCCTGGCTGGTGTAGCTCAGTGGATTGAGCACGGGCCTGCGAAGCAAAGGATCGCGGTTCGATTCCCAGTCAGGGCACATGCCTGGGTTGCAGGCCAGTTCCCAGCATGGGACACACAAGAGGCAACCGTACATTGATATTTCTCTCCCTCTCCCCCTCCCCCTCTCCTACCCTTCCCCTCTAAAGATAAATAAATAAAAAAAATCTTAAAAAAAATAAAAAAATAAACGCAGTGGACATCTTAAAAAAAAAAAAATGGACAAAGGACCTGAACAGACACCTCTCCAAAGAGGACATATAGAGGGCCCATAGGCATATGAAAGGATGCTCAGCCATCAAAGAGATGCAAATTAAAGCCATGATAAGGTATTAGCTCACAGCTGTTAGAATTGCCATTACAAACCAATCAACAAACAACAAGTGCTGGTGAGGTTGTAGAGAAAAGGGAACCCTAATACTCTGTTGGTGGGAATGCAGACTCGTGCAGCCACTGTGGAAAACAGTATGCAATTCCCTCAAAAAACTAAAAATGGAACTGTCTTTTGATCCAGTGGTTCCACTGCTAGGATTATACACCAGTAATCCTAAAACATCAATTCAAAAGAACCTAAGCACCCCTATGTTCATAGCAGCATTATTTACAATAGCCAAGTGCTGGGAACAGCCTAAGTGCCCATCAGTAAATGAGTGGTTCAAAAAACAATAGTACATTTACACAAAGGAACACTGTGCAGCAGAAAGAAAGAAGGAGCTCCTACCTTTTGAGACAACATGATGGAAATGGAAAGTATTAGGCTAAGTAAAATAAGCCAGGGCGTGAAAGACAAATGCCATATGATTTCATCTATAAGAGGAACCTAATAAACAAAACAAACAAACAAGCGAAATAGAACCAGAGGCATGGAAACAAGGAACAGACTGACAGTGACCAGAGGGTAGTGGGGAAAGGGATAAGGAAGGAAAGAAGAGGAAGGGTCTTGTCAAGGAACAGGTATAAATGACCCATGGACAAGGACAACAGGGTGGGGACTGACTGTGGGAGTGGGGGGTGGGTGGGGCAGGAGCGAACAATGGGGGAAAATTGGGACAACTGTAATAGAACAACAATAAAAACAATTTAAAAACAGCTTAAAAAACAAATACAAACAAAAACACCCCACTGGTTATAAGGGTGTTCAATGAACTTAATGAGAACATCATCAAAAAGACCAGTCAAAAATGAAGCAAGTATTAACTGAAATAAAGAATAATTTACAGGGAATGAACAATAGAGTAGATAAAGCCAGGATCAAATCAGTGATTTGGAATATAAGGAAGCATAAAGCACCCAACCAGAACAGCAAGAAGTAAAAAATTTTTAAAAGAATGAGGATAGTGTAAGGGGCTTCTGGAACAACTTCAAGCATACCAACATTCACATCATGGGTGTGCTGGAAGGAAAAGAGACAGAGCAAGAAACTGAAAACCTATTTGAAAAAATAGTGAGAGAAAACTTCCCTAACTTGGTAAAGGAAATATACAGACAAGCCCAGGATGCACAGAGTCCTAAACAAGATGAACCTAAAGAGGTTCACACCAAAACACATCATAATTAAAATGCAAAAGTTAAGGACAGAGAATCTTATAAACAGCACGAGAAAAGCAGTGAGTTATCTACAAGGGAAATTCCATCAGACTTCCAGGTGATTTCTGAACAGAAACTTCGAAGGCCAGAAGGGTTTGGCAAGAAATATTTACAGTAACAAAAAGCAGGGACCTACAATCAAGATTATCCATCAAAGCTATCTTTTAGAAGCGAAGGAGAGATGAAGAGCTTCCCAGACAAAAAAACAGCTAAAGTTCATCACCACCAAGCCAGTATTATATGAAATATCACAGGGTTTTCTTGAAGAAGACAAAAATATGAATAAAATGGCAATAAATACCCACCTATTAACAATTGAATCTAAAAAAAAAAAAGATAAATGAACAAGCAGAACAGAACAGACTCATAGGTACAGAGAATATTTTGAAGGTTGCCAGATGGGAGGAAGGTTGAGGATATGGGCAAAAAAGGTGAAGGGATTAAGAAGTACAAATTAATTGTTGCAGAATAGTCTTGGAGATGCAATGAACAGCATAGGAAATGTAGTCAATAAAATTCTAATAACCATGTATTATGTCAGATTGGTGTGAGATTTATCAGGATGATTAGTAATATAATGTTTAATCACTAGGATGGACACCTGCAACTAATACAATAAGGTATGTCAACTATAATTGAAAATAAAAATGATTAAAAAGAAAAGAAAATTACCTGACCTCTCTTTGCCTCATTGGGTTGTGAAATTAAATGAGTTAAACATTGCTTGGTACAAAGTAAGTGCTCAAAAGTGCTAGCTATTATTATCTAATGTAACAAGTATAAACATCTGTTGTTTGGTATCTATTTTTGCTAATAATGATGGTGAAGTCACCATCCTATGATAAAGAGAATGCTTCTCATTCTCAAATAAGTGCAATTATAGTGTATTCCTCTGAATGCCAATAACATCTTGAGGATTCAGAGGAACACATGACAGCTGCTAAAAAAAACCCTTTTTTTTTTAAATGGGAAAACAAATTCAGAAAAGCCAAAGAATTTATTAAGGCAGGACTAGTAGATTCCTCAGGAACTTTTGGTGCATGTCAAACATGTTACCAACTTTTGTTTGTTCAGTTCAAAGACAAAGACAATAAATAGCTCCTAATCAGTGTTTCTCAAAGTGTGAAGCTCTGCTCTCAGACTTCTGCAGTGGATCCTTGGTAAAAAGGAAGACTTCCAGAACTCTCTTGGGAGCTACTGATCCTTTGAAGGGTTAACCAATCTCAGAAGCTTCTTATATAACTAATTTGGAGACTCATGGGACCTACAGTAATGCCGGGAGAAAGTGTTGTCACAAAATCAATTGGACCAAACCCAGGGCACCTTTTAGGGTAGGCTGTTCTGCTAATAGGGATGCCCCATTTAATGCTTTCCATGGCCATCATCTCCCAAATTTGGTCTCCTTGAGATTCAAAAACTTCCCTCTGCCTTTACTCTACAGTTGTAACTGGCAATCTTGAGTTCTTCAGCTGTTTTCCTCAACAGTAGGAAAGGAAAAGGAATCTTGGCACGTTAGTAATTGTGGAAATCAAATATTGGTCTGTTCCACCTTAAAGGGCCTAGGCTCGCCTAAGTATTTGGGTCTTGCAGAGTTTGGGCACCACCATATTTGGAGCGTGCCTACTTTGGGGCGGGAACCTCCTTGAGAGTGATTAGGTCAGCGCTGGGGGAGGTGACCTTGTTTGCCTTCTGGCACCCGACAACAGAGGTCTACTGTTTCTGCTGCCCTGTTTCTCTAATTGGCCCTGACGCTCCTCCACCTTGAAGCTGCCCACGAGCTTTTCGCTGTCCACCCCCGCGGCCCGCAGCTCGGTAGAGGCGGGAAAGCCGCGCGCCTGCGCCGTGGGAACCGGGGCCGGAGGCGAAAAGCGGGGAGCGGAGGGGGGCCGTTGGAGCCGAGTAGCGTACAGAGCGGCGTGTGACGCGGGGACGCCGCGCGCTCCCAACGTCGCCCCGGTTTGACGCACACGGCACCAAACTGTGAGTTTCAGGGTTATTTGGTCGGATTCGCTGGGACCGGAGTGGGTTTTGGGCCTTTGGGCTGTGGCGGCGGCGGGACTGAGGGTGGCGGAAGAAGTTGGGGGACGCGGCCTTTGGCGCTTGGGCCCGGGGAGCTACGCCCTAGGCTGGGTCCCAACCATCCAAAAGGACGCATTTTGCCGCACAGGCTAAGATGGCGGCGGCGGCGGAGGAGGCGGAGTTGGTGCTACACAAGGAGCCCGGGACCCGGGTTCGGGGAGGTGGCGGCCGCGGGGGGCGGCGGAGCCTGAGGTGAGCGGCGGCTGCCGCCTCGGGGCGGGACTCGGCGGAGGCAGTGGGGGGAGGACCTTTCAACGGCGGCGTCGGAGGATTCGGTAGCGGACACAAAGGGGCTGAGCTGGGCACTAGACTTGGGGGTTTTGTTTAGTCACATGAAGCCGAGCAGCCAGTGAGCAGTAGGGGGAAGGGGCCGAGATCTGGCCCGGGCCCTGGCGGCTTGGGAAGCCTGGCGGTCGCCATTGCAACGCACTGAGTAACGGGGCAATCCGAGAGCAGCACCAGCCCCTCTCTGCGGGCTGCTAGGGCTTGATCAGAAGCGCCAGCTCTGGCGTTAACTGTACACATCCTTCCCGTAACGTGGGACCAGGACCGCATAATCCTCCCCTCCCCCATTCTGCAAGATCTTTTGCCGCTAGGTGCCCGGGAAGTAACAGCAAGAGGTAAATCGCTCAAAGTGTTTGGGTTGCCAGGGGCTTGGTGGGTTTCCAGCTAAAGCTTTTTGCTTCTCCAGGTCTGATTCCCTGGCCTTTGTGTCCCTGGGAGCTTAATCTCTGCCAGAGGAAAGCAGGTGTGCTCCACTTCTCCCGTGAACCTGAAGATGAGTTGTCCCAGACCCTTCCTTCTCAGTGATTGGAAACTTAGGTGGTGGAGCTAAAGGTTTCTTGTTACGAGACTTCCGCAGACGACTCTCTTGTTGGGATCCATCCATGGTTTAGCAACATTAGTGGAAAACTTTTCTTGAACTGTTTTAAGTAATATTGCCATAAATTTAGTTGTTACAAAACTTTTTGTGTTTAGACTTAAAATTTTATGTGATCATTAAGAAGTACTCAAGAAGGAATAAACACAGTTGGGGGCCTGAATGATGGCCCTCTTTTGTATACAAATTAATAATTTCAACAGAAATACCAAAACATCGTCCATTCTGGCCAGTCCTGACTAATGCCAGGCTTGTTTCATCTGGATGATAGATTAGGTTTGCTCTAATAGAATATTGCCTCGCTGCAGTAGTTTAGTTACTTTTTTTTTTTTGTCCTACAAGAACGAAAACATTTCAAAAAAATAGACAACTCGTATTACTCAAAGAAAGGAATTTGGCTGTTTGCCTTCAGTGCCATATGTAAGTATCCAGGGAACTTGATGGCTGCGATATTCCTTGGTAGGTTTGGTAAGAAAAAATTAGTTTTTATAAAGAAATAATTTAGAAGTATTTTATAGGTGAAACATGAACACTTGACTAATATTAATAAAATGATATGTGTATATTGCTGTTAAAGTCTTGGCATTGTACATTTTGGAATTTCTAACATGATTTAAAGTTATACGGCGCTTATGGCTACATTGTACTTTGTATATTGGTATTAACTAATATTTGAAGTACAAAATTTGAAAACAAGTAATCTTTTGTTTTGGCCAGGTCACATTGACAAATCAAAATAATTAAAATGATTGAAAGGATACTCAAACACATTACAGTCACTAACCTGAGATCTCTGTTCAAATTAAAATTCGAACTTTTCAGTTTTACCTAAAACTTTTATTTTCCTTTTCCCTCCCTCCTAGATTTTCCCCGTTAGCTTTTCTCCTAACAGAACAATCTTGTATTGATGAATACGAGTTATATTAACATTAGCAAAATGTATTACTGAATCATACAGTTTTAGAATAGAAGGGATCTCAGAACAATTAGTCTTCTCTTTTATGCTATATTAAGGGTCAGAGATGATTTTTAGGGGCATAATGGAAAATTGCCTCTCAACTTCTTTCCCATTGCTCTTTTCTTTGGATATGTTGCTGGGTTGAGAAGGCAACTGTCTGGAACTAATAATAGTTAAAAAATAAAACGAGGGAGTGTATTTGAGAATACCTGTTAATCAGATAGTTATATTAATGAAAACTTACGTGAGACTAAGTTAAAAACTTGTATAACATGAGATGACTTAGTTTTTAAAGTGATTTTCAGTGAAACAAATTCAGATACCAAATAACAGACATTTCAGGTATTTTGCAGGAGTGTCCAACCTTTTCGTGTCTCTGGGCCACACAGGAAGAAAAGTTGTCTTGGGCCACATATTAAATATATTGTAACATATCGTCTCATAATATTTTAAGTAAATTTACAATTTTGTGTTGGGTCGCATTCATAACCATCCTGGATGCATGCCGCCTAGGGGCTGCAGGTTGGACACCCCTAGAGCAATGTTGTTTTTGAATTTTGGGGTTTTCAAAAAGCAGTTTCAACCCCGAACTTAAGAAGCAAACACGTAGCTTGATAAAGTTCTTCTGAGAAGTTTGAAATAACTATCATTACTACCAGTTATTATATAAGAAATTGGATGCTGAAAGCAATGGTGCTAGTGCCTTGTGTTTTGTAATAGTAGCATTTTACTTGTGCAAATGGACATGACATGCCGCTTTGGCCCTAGTTAAAAACAACTTAAGACTAATTACTGCTATGGAGTGGTTGATCTGTAAGATCTGTTAGGAAATTCAACAAGTAGTGAAATCATTTATGGTGGGACACCAGAGTTATCTTTAACTTTGGGTATCACATTAAAAAAACAGTTTTCTTTAGGTTTTAAAGCTTTTATGGTCATTTAAGGTGCATTTAAATTACTGACTTTTCTAAGAAAGTGGATAAGATATTTAAAAAATCTTTTTAACCCTATGTGAGTGGATTTAATTACATGCTAGTCTTGTGATAATTGGGAATACTGCCAGGTTATTTGTAATTATCAAGTGAGTTCATCACCTGCAAACCTTAACATATTTTGCAGGTTTAATTTGTCATTCAGGTTATACAAGGGAGAGTTTTGTTGTTGAGTGTGTTGGGTAGCAGGAGAAAAGAACGACTGAAGGACAGCCACTAAAAGTGATTGGGGGTTACCTGCAATTTAGAGAAATGAGTTGTCAGAAAAAATCAGGTTCACCTTTCTCTCAACCTAAATACACTGTTAGTGTTTCGAGTTACTATTTAGACTCTCAGGTTATGATTCCAAAGGAAGAGAGTGGATATTAGTCTTATAGGAATGCTTTTCTCATAACTGATTTGCAGGTAGATCTTAAAGCAGCTGTAGTTCACCAAATGTAGAAATTGATATGTTGAATTATGTAGCCCTAATTTTTTTATATAGAACACTAATTTTTTAAAAAGTGTTCTTAATTTTTTAAAAAGCTGATAGCCCTAGAAAATAAAACAGAATAAAAGATGGCTGCTATAATATTTTGGATAGGTATTCAAATGGGCTCTAATGTTTTTATATTAACCTGGTGTAGTGTTTTGTATGTAGAGAATCTATAAATATTGTACAAAGTTGATGAGATGTATCACTAACTGAAGCAGTTCTAGAAGTAGTGTCTTTTAACTCAGGTTTATTATAGGGAAATGCTGCTTTTAATGGTGCAAACCATTTACACAATTGAATTTTGGGAGAATTGAGAATAATCAAACTGATTCTAGCACTGGCTCACCCTGCTGGTTGGCTAAAGTATTTCTCTTCCTTTCCATCTTTAAAAAAACAAAACAAAACAAAACAAAAACCCCATAAAGATCACTTGAGACTCAGAAGGTAGAACACCAAATTCAACAAATAGTCTTTCTTCAGGGAAATGGAGTCTTCATGAAAAAAAAAAATTTTTTTTTGTTTGTTTCAAGGGCCTCAGTTGCTTTCATGTTTAATTTTTTCTTTGAACTGTGTAGTTACTGTCTTCTTTGAATTTACCAGGAACTCTTACATGATTATGGAGAGTTGGTATGCTTTTCTTTTAAATTTAGGACATCCTTTGGTAATTGAGAGATGTTAGAAAGAAAAACAAAAGTCCTGTGAGTAACTTTCCAGGAGGAGAAAAGCAGAGGACATCATGCCAGGGCAGAAGCAGCAGCAGTGCACACTTCTCTTGAATGGTGGGGGGGAAGTGAGATTGGATTAAGATTATTGTCTCTAAGAGACTTCCTTTACACTCTTCCTCTACTAATTTTTCTACTCCTCTGTCTACAAGCTGTAGTTTCCCCATTTCATTTGGGATTCTAGGAACTGTGATCTTGTAACTTTGTGAAAAGTACAGATGTGATTTGTTTCTTGAAATTTAGTCTGTTAAGTGGAGATTGTGGTGCAGTTGAATTTGGTTGGAGAGATAAATACAGATTTTAGATGCTGCCTTTTGCCTATGTATTGAAGTTGAAAATACAGCTTCTGAGTTTCCTGTACAGAGTCTGGAAACTTAAATGTTATGAACCAAACAGGTAATTTAAAATAAAAAAAACTGATAAAGTGTTAGGATTAAAGTAATTCATAGTCTACAAAACATATTTATTTAAAAGATTAACATTTTTATCCTTTCATGGAGTTTATCCTTTTACTTAAAAGCTCAATGCATATCTTTTTCATCAGTTTCTTGAGGAAGATGTCAAATATAATTAGTACTTATAAAGCACCATTTATTGGGGAGGGGTGATTCCCAATTGTTGAATGATTTGTGTATGTGGATAAAACCATGCCAGAGTAGGAATTAATTGCCTGTTGCTTACTTGTCACTTACCAAATATTATACACATAGACTCACAAATATACATATGTGTGTATACGCACACACAGAAAATCACAGTTGCATTTATAATTATATATATAAATAAAGAGGCAGGATGAAATAAGGTTTAAAGTGTAAGTCTTGAAGTAAAATTGGTGGGGCTAAAATAGAGCTGTGTGAGTGAGCACTAAGCAAGTGGATTTAATGATAATACAATGCATATAATTCATGTAAAGTCCTTAGCTTTCTCGTACAAAATGAATGCTGAGTAAATGTCACCTTTTAGAGTAATAATAGTTATTACTGTTGTTTAACTATTTTTTCTACAGTAACTTGCAATTTTTTACCTGCGAGTGATTTGAATTTGTATACTTTTGCCAATGTTTCATTTTTAGACTCCTGTCTACAAAGGCAAAGTTGTTATAAAGGAAGTCAGAGGTAGGTATCACACTGCCTTCTCCAGTTGTAGCAATTCAGTATTTTAGGCACACATTCCCTTTTATGACCATCAGCTGATGAATAAATGCTCTGGGGAATGAGTACATTTTAGTGAAGTTATTTCCCAACCAGTGTGTTGGTTTATCTTTGTTACAACATCCTAAATTTCTTCATCCTTTAAATCTTTGATCATGAGGATGATGGGTGACCATTAGTAGAGAAAAAAGGGTATGTGGCTATGTGTATTTATATGTAATGAACATATGGATGAGAGTGAGAAGTAGCTTCAACAGTAGCTAGATTGGGGAGAGAAATACTGTTTTTTCATGCTTAGTCTGAATTGGAAATTTTCCCAAACAGCATTGCCTTTTGCCATTTTCCTTTCCATGCTTTTCTTTATTTTGAATGTATCTGTGCTGGTATGGTTTTAAATTTATTTCTCCCTTAATTTTCTTCTACTGTCTACCTTCCCCACCACCAACACAAATTTTGTTTTTAAAAAATTGTAAAAGACAGTAGTAAAAGTAATTTTAAGTTCACATGATGGGTGTGAATATGAAACACTAGAAGTTTCATACATGCTTATAAAGTATTTTCAGCAGTTTGGAAAATGAAGGGGGAAAATTTCACTCTAATCTTAAACCTATCACCATCATATAATCATTAGTATTAAAGGAAAAGGAGATAAAACTGACAGTAATTAAGCATCTGTGTGTTCTAGTAATACTGTGATGTATATATATTCCCATTTTACATGAAAGGAAACAAACTCAGACTCAGTTCACAAAGATAATAAATAGTAGAGCAGCTGAGTATCTAGGTGTATCTTGATTCTACATAGGAGGTTTTTGTTCTGCTCTCCTATTCTTTCTGTATATCTATCCTTTAATCCAGGGATTTTCAACATTCTTCATCTCATGGCACACATAAACTAATTACTAAAATTCTGTAGCACACCAAAAACTATATTTTCTGCCCATCTGACCCCCCCCACAAAATAGGTATAATTTGATTCATTCACACTGTACAGCTATTGTTGGGTTGGCTGTTGTCATATTTTTTATTTGACTTAATCTAAGGGAAAAGAGGTCAGTGCCCCTTATTAGTCAGGTGTTGCAAGTTTTAAAAATTCTTGTGGCATAGTAGTGTGCCTTCCGTGACACACCATTTGAAAATTGCTGTTTTAACCTAACTATATAATTTATAAGTTTTATCTCTTACTTAAAAATTTAATATACATTTCTTTTGCCTATCATCATTTCAAATGTCTTACTGCCCACATTGTTTATTCATACCACTATATAAAGCCTCTTTGTCTTGGCTCCTGGACGTTGGTACAGTGATATTGGTTAAAATGGAAACCGCCTTTTTTTTTTACTGGGTGACTGAGATGAAAAATAATCTAGCTTTACCAGAATTAATACTCTGGGATTAAAACTGCTACTGGTTTAATAATACTGTCTATCCTTTCTGGTGGGACATTTAACTCAAATTCGATACATGTAAATGTAGATGACATTTTCAATTTATAGCCTGTATGAAAACAGAACTTTTCTTGTATTTTTACACTTTGAAATGCCTTAAGCTTTCTTGTCGAAAATCTTTCAAAAGTTATATTAAAGTTAAATAGGCACTTAAATTCTGTTTAGTTATTGTTAGTAATTCCTAATTTAATCAACTGTATGAAAGGAAGAAAGTTTAATACTGAATCTTTACACTCTCGTTGGGTGGATGACATATACTAAAAGATAATTTGTGGGGTATTTATAAATAGATGTATAGGTCAGCACTGCCCAAAGAGATATGTCACAAATGTGGTTTAAAATTTTCTATATCTACATTAAAAAAATAAAAAGAAATAGGTAAAAGTAATTCTATTAATGTATTTTACTTAACGCAGTATATTTAAAACATTTCAATATGTTAACATGATTGAGATATTTTACTTTCTTTTTGTCCTATACCATGTCTTCAGAGTCCAGTGTGTGTGTTTTTTAAAAAGATTTTATTTATTTCTTTTTAGAGAGAGGGGAAGGGAGGGAGAAAGAGAGGGAGAGAAACATCGATGTGAGAGAAACATCTATCGGCTGCCTATCGCACGTGCCCCATCCGGGGACTGAACCCGCTACCCAGGCATGTGCCCTGACCAGGAATCGAACTGGCAACCCCTTCGCTTTGCAGGACGACACCCAACCAACTGAGCCACACCTGCCAGGGTCCAGTGTGTGTTTCTTAAGGCACACCTCAACTCAAGTGCTAGACTTCAAATGCTTAATAGTCATATATACTGTATTGAATAATGCAAATATAGAACATTCTATGCGAGAATGGAGAAAGGATTTAAAATTGGATAAAATATAGCTGAGAAAAGAATATGCTGGAGAAGAACACTCCTATAAAGTGGTGGGAATTTAAGTGGGAGATATAATTTGAAACTAAATAATAGAGTGACTTGAATCCAGTTTAGGGAATTTGGTTTGTATGGGGGTGGTGTGTGTATGTGTGAGAGAGAAATGTTGGAGAGTGCCTAACCCGTGTCCTGTCCATGAACACATGAATGAATATTGAATTCATATTTGTGAATTAATAAGTGCAAAATAAAAATTCTGGAATAATACCAAAAAAGCCTTGTGGATTTTCTAAAAAGAGAGTTGCTTTTAAGGGAATATTTGTGTTCTGTGATTAGCAATATGATAGCGATGAGAATTGAGATAGGTTTCTAGATTCGACACTGATGAATTGTTTTTTAATGTTTTATTTAGATACAGCTTACAGAGAAGTGCACAAATCTTATGAGTACAACTCAGTAAAATTTTGCATATGAAAATACCCAGGTGCTTTCTATTCCTATCAAGATAACATAACGTTTTCTGCACAGAAAAAGGTGCCTTGTACCTTCTTCTATTAATTCCCCTTTAAAAAAAGAACCACTATCCTGACCTCTGTTATAAGTTTGACTTACTTTTGAACTTGCTTATGGCATATTTTGTCCTCCATTTCAAGGGTAATGAGAATTGATTCTAATTTGTCTCTTCTCTGTCCTTGTTTGTCACGGTGTGAATTTGGATATAAATCAGGTGATAGGTAGTTGGTACTGTGGCCCTTGTTTTTTTTTCCAGTGTGGTTTATGTCAAGACTAGAGAGATGGTTCTTAGTTTTCATGAATAGTAACCCTTTAGAGGTTAGCTTTATGACTAGAAAATTTGTTTAGAATATAGAGACTAAAATTGCTTACACAGATAATACAGTTGTCTGGCTTGCTTTTATTACAGTATTCTCTAGGCATATAGCCAAGAAGCAGGTAGAGGAGGTCTTAGATTGCCTCCTTATATAGATGTCTTTTGGAACCTCTTTAATAGTAGCTTCTAGGCATTATGTAAGTAAACTTTCAAGCATTTCAGGTTACTTAATAAGGTATTTGAGTATTTCTGATTGTGATTGTAGGGGTAGGAATAAACTGATGTATGTTATATGTTTACAGGTAAGTATTCACCCTCAACCAGAAAGATTTTTGACATTTCTTATGAGTAAAGAACTAGAATGCACCTTAAGAATAGTTGCACAGAAGGCTAATATCCATGAAAGACACTTTAGAAAATGCAAACTGAAGAAATGGAATTGATCATGATTTTTATTTCTAGTGCTTTAATCAGTTTTATTTTTCAAATGGAAATAATGGTTACAGCATTGTTTTTCATAATTATTGAGTAGTGGAAGCTTTATTTTAGTGTAAAAATAAGTACTTTTAGGAGGTTTTTTTTTGAAATGTTATTAAAAGTACATAACAATGAATATGTGTATCTTTATTCCAGTATGCCTAACTTTGAAGAATAGATTTATTGTGCAGAAATGGACATGAAAATACTTTCTCATTAACATTTGGATTATGAATGCAAATATACAAAGAAGTTTTGTGGTTTTCGAATTTGTAGTAAGTTTGCTTAATATACTCTTGCTCCAAGAACTTTAATAGTTGTCTTGAAGAAATAAAACCTCATCTCAGGTTTTCTTATATAGGTTTTGTATTTGACAAGTATAGAAAGCTAAAGCAAAATTGGTTAGATTAGACATTGAAAAATATGTTTACTATCTACAATATATTAAGACTTTAAATGATATCTTTTTGGGGACTAGATTTCAAAAATTAAACCAATTAGAATGCTATTAACAGCTTTAAGAGTTGGCTTTATGTAGAAAAAATACACTTAAGGGTATGTTCTATGTTTTTGTGTTTTGACAAAAATGAGTGATATTTGAGTTTAGTTTTGGGAGATTTGATTTTTTTTTTGTATTCAGAAAAAGTTTATCTGGTTGTATTTTCTCTAACCTTTGCTTGTTTTGCATTAGTTACACAAATTCATTTACTAGGGTAAACATGCAGATACACACAGCAAAGGATATGGTTCCTGCTCCAAAGATCTCATGATCTAAGATGAGCACTTAACAGAAAACATTTAAATTACTGAGCTGATGTAAAATAATATGCATGGTATATAGTAAGACTGAATTAATAAAGCTTCTTGGCAAAAATAATATGTATATTTTGAAGGAGTGGTCTGTATAGATTGGTGAGAGGGAAGGGAATATCAGCTTAGGGGGAGAGCATGTTGAGAATTGTGAGATGCAGTCATTTTCTTTGTTTGAGGTAGAGTCTATTTTAAATAAATTTAATGAAAATAAAGTTGATAAGATTGTGGCCTAAGCTGGAGGAATCTAAAGTTTGGATTAGAAATTAAAAATAAGGAGTTCTACTAAAGGTCATTGAACAGAAATTCAAAAAAATGAGAAAATTAGCAGCCAGATATAATGAGATTGTAGAGAAGACTGAAGTGAGAAAGGCCAATTAAGGTTATTGTTTTGGGGTTATGTTAAGAGTAGGATGGTAGTTTTAAAATAAAGAAGGTGAAGTGTATGCCTCTTAAGTGTGTAGCGCAAAATTAAAATAAGAATAGAATAATTTTATCTTTGGGTATTGAAACTAAATTTACCTGGACACACAGTTTGCAAGTAAATTATTTTTTAAGGCTTAAAAAAAAACAAAAAACGATTTGAGAGAGAGAGAAAAGGGGAGAGAGAGAAAGATCAGTTGGTTGCTTCCCTTTATGTGCTTCAACTACGAATTGAATGTATGATCTAGGTGTGTGCCCTGACCAGGGATCAAACCCGCAATCTTCTGTTCAACAGGACAATGCTCCAACCAAATGAGCCACCTGGCCAGGGCTGCAAGTAAATTATTAACACTAATTGAGGTACATCTGCCTTGTTCTATGAAAAACATGAGTTATTTTAAGTTTGATTTGAAAACTAAGTAAAACCCAAGGAAGTTATGACATAGTGGTATTTTCTGAATTGCTAGTATTTGGGACAAAAAAAAAAGTATTTGAAATGATAGTAAGAAGAGCTTATAACAGTAATGCAGTATTTTGAGTTATAATGATGTATTTTAGCCATGGTTTCAGAGCCATTCTAATTGGTATAAGAGTTGGGAAAATGGGAGATAATAAAAATTAGTAATCTGGACTACGAATATTTAAATTTGTTTTAAAATTTAGAAATAATTGAAAACAGCTTTTATAGGGGGAAATCACAAATACAGTTTCTTATGTGCAGTGGTATTTTTTTAACATTTATTATGTAAGATTTTTTTTAAGTGGAGTTTTAAAAAATTCTTGAATGTATAGTATTCCTTATGAGTGGTTATAAAAAATAGAAGTATTAGGAAAATATGGAAAAATTACGGAAGTAATATAATTTAAAGAATCTTTTACTACTTTTATGAGTCAGTAAATACAACAGTGTTTGGGAGTTTAATAGAGTCTTAGAATTGTAAGATAATATGTCAGTCTTATTTTATGACAAGTTACATTTTAACACAGTGAATAGGCTTCAATTTATAAAGAAATTAGTGAAGTTTCTGGCAACATGGTAAAATAGGTACATTAGTCTCCATTCAGGTTACCTGTTGAAGCAAATTAGCTAAAGCAAAAGAGAGTAAGTTGTCCCATATTATCACTTGGAAAACAGATTTCATCCACATCTCTGAAATTTGGGGTTTCTGTATAGACAGTATGGGTGAGAAGGGATGACTGAGGAACTCTCTACTGCTGTCTGATTATCCTCATGAACTAGTGGTATGGTAATAGGAAGCTTGCCTGAAAGCCCTGCCCTGAACCTGTTTCTTAAATAGTGTCCTGTTTATACATGTTTGTGCTGCACACTTCCTGAAAACAGATGGATCCCCACCTGTGTATGCTGCCTTGGGTCTCTGCCCTGCAAGCTAAAATAATGAAAAATCTCTACATGCGTGAGGATAGGGAGCAATTTGAAGGGAATGGGAACTAGGAAACCAAATTGACTTCCATGTACATTGATTCTGCTGAAAGAGCTCACACAGGAGAGAGGTGGAGAAGATGGAGATAACTTTAGAAGTTGTGGTGTAACCAATATTCTCGTGCTGTGTGAGTGAGTGTCTTAATGGGGCAGCACCATTAACAGTAATACAAATGCTATTCTAAGTAGATGTCTTAGTGTGGTGTGGCTTGCCTAACCTATTGGTTCATCTTTTTTTCCAGGTTCTATTCACCAACTTTCCTATCGTTTGACTGCCTGGTAGTTTTCCAGTAGGTTTTGCTTAATTTAACTGGAATTGAATTCCTTGCTCCCCTTTTCAAATTGGATTAAAAATTCTTACTGTGTGGTTTTAATGAATTTTACCTAAGTCAAAATGACACAAACATTGAAAATAAAAGACTGGCAAAAATACTACTACAACTTGCAAGTTTTCATTGACATCAAGCAAAGGCTAAAACCTTTCTAGGACAAAACTTTAGAGTGGAAAAAAATTTTTTTAATAAAGAAATTAGGGCTACTGAACAGTATCCAGCTTGAACTTTTTAAAAAAATGCTATGATTAATTTTCTTTAAAGATATTTATTTACAGAGGTCGGGGGAGGGGGGAACATCAATCAGTTGCTTCTTGCACACACTCCCAATGGGGGATTGGGCCCCCAACCCAGGCATGTGCCCTAACCGGGAATTGAACTGGTAACATTTTGGTTTGCCAGACAATGCTCAGCTAGCTGAGCTACATGAGTCAGGGCCCAGCTTGAACTTTATGTGATAAACTCAAACAAATAGCATTATAACATATGAAATAGAGTTTCTTTAGAGAAATTGATAAAACCAATCTTTTTAGGATAATTTAAGAAATCAAAAATAATGACTAAATATTTGAGTAGCAATATGCTTTATTTAATAGACATATATCAGACTTTGTTTCCAATAGAGTATATGCATTCTTTTCAAAGTCCTGTGAATTCTTTTGAAATTGTGCCTTGGGCTTCGATGAGAATTTGCAATTTTAAGTTAGAGAAATTGTATAGGCCAATATTTTTGACTACAGTGTAGTAAAATGATGCTAAAGCCAAACTGATTCTAACTGAATCCAAAACGAATCTAACATTAAAACTCTGTCCTACTAGAACTTGAGCTTAAATTTCATACTATTTAGAAATGAACAGCAATGAGGACATGATGCATCAAAGCTGATAGGAGAATGAATATTCATTTAAACATGGTGGATTAAATACCATTTCCTTTTTTTTTTTTTGCCATCAAATCTCTACTGGAATTACTTTTTAAAAATAGGCATAGGGTGTCAACAGCAAAGAAAACTGAAAAGTGGATCACAGAAGTAAAATTTTAAGAGCTAGAAATTAAAGTTATATATAAATAACTATATAAGAAAATTCATTAGTGGGAGAAGGCCTAGGATAGGTCTTGGGATGCATCAGGTATTGATTGCTGCAGGTACCTTGAAAGAATTGTCTAAATAGTCTGTGATAACAAGTGAACAGCACATGGTGCCAGGAAAGGGGTCTCTTCAAGTTTCTTCCTTGATGCAAAGAGGATCTGTGCTCTTGACCACACTAGGCACAGCTTGGCTTTAAGGGTCTCAGAATGAAGTAATGAGTGAATTGAGTAGAAATTTACATGTTAAACTGGGAATCAACCTGGCCTCTTTTCCCTTACTAGTTCTGAGGATACTGGATGTCAGGCTTCTAATCCCAGAATATGAAATTGGGAAATTCATCCTGTTACAGCAAACAGGAGAAAAGACCAGGAGATAACAACAAATGGGGATCCACCAGACTGATCATCTTATGGTGACATCTGTTATCGAGGAAATTCTAGCAATTTTTAAGTGTTCATTTTAAAGTATGAGACTGAGGATCATCAGACATTTGAGGATACCTTCTATATGAAAGAGAAAAGAAAATAGAAACAATTCAGAAAGAAAACTTTTTAAAAAAGTTACTGGTATCTTTGGAAGTAAGGGGATAATTTTGTCTTTGAAACAAAGAAAGGATGCTTTATAAACCAACCAGAAAACTGAGCTCTTGGACATTTAGGCAGGAAATAGTAGGATTGGAAATACAGAGTGTGAAACAATACAAGACTTACAAATTTAGAGTTAAATTCATGGTGGGAGGTTGGAAGATAAAATTGAGAAAACCATAAAGCAGGACAAATGTAAAAGAAAATAAAAAGTCTTATTTGCTAAGTTCAATATGTGAAAATTAAGTATTACAGAATAGGAGGAAAATGAAGGAAATCATTTAAGAATAATGGAACCAAAACCTTGAGTTTCCACCTTAAAAGGGCTCACAGAATGCTCCAAGTACATGATGGTGGAATTTCGGACACCAGAAATAAGGGAAGATTTTAAAAGCTTGGGTATGGAGTGTATAAAAAAGACCAGGAGTCACTAACATTGGTAGGTAATCAATAGTGGAATAGTATCTTCAAAATCTTGAAGGGAGTAGCCTAAAATGCACTGTATTGCAGGAAGTTGCTAGAAGACATGGGTTCCATCAAAATGTTGGGGTAAATAGTAGAGAGGATCCAGTATAGGAGAGAAGTGGCCACTTAGGATGATGAAGGGAGATGCAAGGATGTTGGCCATGCAAGCAGGTCTGAAGAGTAATCAGATTGGGAGAGGACAAAGGGATTTAGATTGTATGCCTTTAGAAACAAACACGTTAATAGAATTTCTGTAACTACATAAGGGATATTTATCTAGTACCCTGTGATGTCTTTTGTGTAGTTTTGTTAGGAAGGTAATGGTCTAAAAATGGGTTAGGGAATGTTTCCCCTTTTTCTGTTTTTTGGAAGAGTTTGGGAAAGACAGGTGTGAGTTCTTTAAGCACTTGGTTTAAAGGTACATTTCACCATAGAAGCCATCTGGTCCTGGGTTACCTTATGGGAAGTTTTTTCATTACTCCCTCAATCTCTTTACTTGTGATAGGTGTATTCATATTTTCTGTCTTATCAGATTCAGTACTTTGGGTTTTTTTCTGGGAATTTATTTCATTCAGGTTATTTGTTGCCACTTATAATTTCTTATTATAAGGTCAGTGGTAAGGACCCCCCTATTCATTCCTGACTGTGACTATTGTCTTTTTTTCATGGTGGGCCTGGCTGAAGGTTTGTCAATTTTGTTGCTATTTTCAAAGACCCAACTTAGTATTGATTTTTCTCTATTTTAGAATTCAGTTTTTTTTTTAAATTTATGCTATAGTCCTTATTTTATTCATCTCTCTGCTTTGCTCTTTTTCTGGTTTCTTTAGAAGTTTAGGTTATTGGTTTGAGGTTTTTTTTTTTTAATGTAGGCATATATAACTATAAATTTCCCTTTAAACATTGCTTTCATTTCATCCCATAAGTTTTGGCGTATTATGTTTTTGTTTTCATCTCAACATATTTTAAAGTTTTTATTTATTTTTAAAGCAAGGGAAGGAAGGGAGAAAGATGGACAGTTGTCAAAGTACAGTTTCCTGACATGTGCCCCCAACTGGGGACCTGGCCTGCAACCCTGGCTAGGAATCGAACTGATGACCCTTCGGTTCACAGGCCAGCACTCAAGCCACTGAACCACACCAGCCAGGGCCATATTTTATAATTAACCATGAGGTTTTTTTTCTTTGACCTGTTGGTTATTTAGGAGTTGGTTACTTAATTTCCACATATTTGTTAATTTCCCAGATTTCCTTATTTATTTCTAGTCTAATTTCATTTTGTTTGGAGAACGTATTTTGTTTGATTTAATTTCTTTCAAATTTATTTAGGCTTGTTTTATGGCCTAATATATGGTCTGTGATGGAAAATTTGCACTTGAGAAGAAAATATGTTCAGCTGTGAAGTGGAGTGTTCCATATATGAGGTCTGTCCAGAAGATATCCAGCCATGTAATATGAAGAATAGAGACATTTATTGAAGAAGATAGAAGATAGAAGAAACATTGGACGTAGGATAATGAAGCCTCAGTTCCCTTCACAGTAAGCACCTTGGGACCTCATATAGTTTTCCTAGTCACCATGAGCTGCCTTGTCATATTTTCCTGAATCTTCATTGACCGTCTGAACTGTCTTCCCTTTCAAAGGTGGTTTTAGTTTTGGGAAGAGCCAGAAGTCTTGGGGCACCAAATCTGGGCCTTAGGGGTCCTGGTTCACCTGGGTGATTTGATGTTTCGCCAAAAGCCTCTGCGTAAGATGTGATGCATGGGTGGGCGTGTTGTTGTGATGAAGCTGTAAATCACCAGTTGCCCATAGCTGTGGCCTTCTCAATCATCCAAGTAGTTTCCATGGAGGAATGTTCAAACTTAATGCAAAGTTTGATGCAGATTCATTGCTCTATTGGCTGAGTCATTTTGAATGCTATGGCCACACAGTACGTATGCTCACTCAGTGGCATCTACTACCCCCACTGACTAGTATGGTGAAGTGTCATTGTTCACACATGTGCATTCCAGTCCACTCTCTCTGGCTGCCAGGTTACATCAGTGTTGCATAAGCTGTTCTCATAACGAATGGCTGGACTTTTTCTGGACAGGCCTTGATATTGGAGCTTTTCTGAGACTCCAGTTTTGCTTTATAAGTTTTTTTGACCAGTTTATTATTTGTTCTAATTGTTATCCACTGCCTCAGTCAGCTGTAATATTAACTATAGCTGTAATATTAACAATGTCCTCTGATTGCTTCTTTTTGTTTTTAAGATTTTTTTAGATGGGAAGAGAAGGAGAAAGGGAGAGAAACATCCATGTGTGGTTGCCTCTCACAGGCCCCCCTACTGGGGACCTGCCCCACAACCCAGGCATGTGCCCTGACTGGAATTGAACTGGCAACCCCTTGGTTCCCAGGCCTGTGCTCAATCCACTGAGCTGTACCAGCCAGGGCTTCTCTGATTGTTTTTGACAAACATCTTTAGGAAAAAGAGTTTTTGCACTGGTTAAGTTCTGAGTCAGGTCAGATTAATACAGGTTTGGGTGTAGGGGCTTCCATGACACGACTAAATTTGTCAAATAATGACAGTCCTTGGGGAATGGGGTAGTGAAAGAGCTCCCACACCTCAAGTGGTTGCCAGGCTGCTGGTTTTCACAGGGCTTGTAGAGTGTTGGCTTTTTTACCCCTAGTTAAACAATGGTTTTATTGCTTTGAGTGCGACCGTTTTATGCAACTAGGGCAGAAGCTGTGGATGACACGTTTCCATTTGGGGGTGGGGAGGACTCTTTTGGTCTTATAATATGGAGCCCAAACTGGTGAATACAGCTCTATCAAATCAGAGGGAATTACCTATCCTTATCCTTTCAGTTCCTCTCAAGATGCTTTGATCAGCAGCAGCTTTCTTAATTAAATGGTTAGAGATCCTGTGGAAGATCAGGAGCAAGTCCTTTGGACTTAAGAATTCTTGAGATTGTATTTCCTGTTCACATACTTATGAAATACCATGTGAGTCTCTAAATCACACCCATCTGTGAGAGTTAAGCACTTCCTGGCCAGTTTGTAGACCTGCTCGTTTATGTCGTAAAGGTCAACTTCAACCAGGTGGGGATGCTGGGGCAGTAGGGCAGAGCCAACTGGGACACGTGCTTCCCAGGCGGGAGCACGTATGCAAACAAACCATGATGACTGCTGCAGGCAGTGAAAAAGAGTGACAGTTGGGAACTCGGCATGTAGCCACCCAGCTTGCAGGAAGTCCGAATGTTGGCTTTCTAAACTATGAAACTGGGGTTGGAGGATGGGAATAGGATAAAATAAAATGCCACAAAGTTTGCTACTCTTACCAAGATTTCACTGTCTGTCTTGGGTAAGCTCTCCCTAGATTGCTGCAAACCTTTGAATAAGTTTTAGAGTTTGGAAAAGTTGACTCTGGCTATTTTTGCCAGTGTTATTTTTGATTTTATAGAGGAGGTAATTTTCAAATGTCCTTATTTTGATATTTTTGTTGATGTCTTACTGTTGAGTTTTAAGGTTTTTAAAAAATATTTTAGATATGAGCCTTTTGTTATATATGTAGTTTGCAAATATTTTTTCAAATTTTTTATTTTTTATTCCTAACATTGCCTTTGACACAGAGTAAAAGATTTTTATCCCTTTACTTTTAGTCTGTGTGATCTTTTGTTCTGAAGTGGGTCTCCTGAAAATAGCATATATATGGGTCTTGTTTTCTTAATCCATTCAGCAGCTACCGGTGTCTTTTGATTGGAGCATTTAGACCATTTACATTTCAAGTGATGATTGATATATATGTATTTATTGCCATTTTATTTTATTTTTATTTTTATTTTTATTTTTTTTTAAACATTTTCTGTGATGGCTGTTTGTATTTTTTTTTTTAACATTTTATTTATTTATTTTTAGAGAGGGGAAGGGAGGGAGAAAGAGAGGGAGAGAAACATCAATGTGTGGTTGCCTCTCACATGGCCCCCACTAGGGGCCTGGCCTGCAACCCAGGCATGTGCCCTGACTGGGAATCGAACCTGCGACCCTTTGGTTCGCAGCCCGCGCTCAATCCACTGAGCTATGCCAGCCAGGGCGCCATTTTATTTTTTAAAATATGTTCCTCTGTTTTTCTTCTCCTTGTTCTTATTCACATTCTTCTTCCTCCTCCTTTTCTTCCTTTTCCTCTTCCTCTTTTTCCTCCACCTCTTCTTCACTTCTCCTCCTCCATTTGTTACGATACTAGTCTAGTGGTTCCAAAGTCCTTCAGCTTTTGATGAAGTTTTTTATCAAATTTTTCCTTTTCTGGATCATGCTTTTGGTGTTATTTCAAAGAACTTTTTTTCTTAGCTCTAGATCCTTCTTTTTCTTTTCTGCAAAAATAACAGTTTTACGTTTAAACCTATAATCTATTTTGAATTAATAATATTGGTATAGTGTGTGAGATTTTGGTCAGTATTTTTTTTTTCCCACTATGTATAGCCAGTTGCTCCTGCACCAAGTGTTGAAAAGACTTTTCTTCCCATTGAATTGCTTTTGCAGTTTCATGTAAAAAATCAGCTAGTCATCCTCATGTGGGGCTTTGGTATAATTTGGAGAAGTTACAGAGGGGTATAAAAGAGTTAAGGCTTTTCATATATCAGATCCAAAGTGAAGAATTAATTAATTAATTTATTTATTTCCAAAGTGAAGAACTTAAATACCAGTATAGAAGTATACTGTTTAGAAATGGGGGGGGGGGTACTGTTTTTCATCACAAGTTTTATTTGATTTTTAAAATATGCATGTATATAACTTTGAAATAAAAAAATGCTGTAATGCCAGTGTCTCACTTAGGAGAAATTCAAAGCCTTAAAAATGTCTATGCTTTTAGTTTTGAAATGTTTTTACTGTGGAAAAAATACTCAGAATAACGCATGGGAAGAACATACAACTTCGAAGTGTTCACAAGTGTGTACCTGATTAATCATCTCCTAATCAGGAATTAAAACCTTGCCGGAACCTAGAGTGAAGCCCCCTCCCAGCCACACCTCTTTTTTTAGGAGAGACTACTATCCTACCTTTTATGGCAGTCTTTTTATTTTGTTTTATATTTTTACCATTTAAAATACATTTTTGAACTAGATACATGTTTCCTGTTAATGAAATTTATATAAATGGATCCTGCTTTCAGCATTTTTGGGTATTCATCTATGTTGTTGCATAAATAACTATAGTTCTTTCACAGTCATTGCTACACAGTATATTATTGGAATATCCCACTATTATTTTATTGGTGGAAATTTGGGGTATTAACACTTTTAGGCATTTATGAATAATGCTGCTCTGGCTCTGATGGGTGTGGCTTGGTTGAGCGTCATTGTCCCACAAAGCAAAAGGTTGCCAGTTGCCTCTCCAGTCGGGAAGTGCAGGAGAGGCAACCAGTTGATGTTTCTCTTCCTACCTTCTTCTCTCTTAAAAAAATACATAAAATCTTTTAAAAATTTAAAAAAATAATACTACTATGCATGTTCTTGTACCTGTCTCCTAGTGCACATATTTATATTTAGTAAATATCTAGGAGTTAGAGTGTATTTATGATGGATTTCAGAAGATACTCCAAAGTTTTTCATGAAGTGTTTTTAACAGCATCATTGATAAAGTTGTTTTCACACTTTGTCTTTCCCAGCACTTTGTATTGTTAATCTTTACTTTTAGACATTCTAGAGGGTGTGTACTGGTATCTCATAGTGGTTTTCTTGATTCCAAATGTGATCGTACTTTTCTAGTTTTATTAGCCAGGTTTTATAAATATTTTGTGTGTATTTGAAAAGAATATATATTCTGCAGTTTTTTGGGGGTACAATAGTTATATGTTTCTATTAAGTCAGTTTTGTTAATCATGTGTAAAATTTCTACATTCCCACCAATTTCTGCATGTTGGTTTAATTAGATCTTTAAAATTTTTCTGCTGTTACGGATTTTTCTTTCTTGTGTTGCTGTCCATTTTTGCTATATATATGAATGAATCTGTGATATTGGGGCACACAAATTTACAATTGTTTTATGTTTCAGAAGAGTTGAATCTTTTATCACTAATGTTTTCATTATCTTTGGTAATGCTTTTTGTTTTGAAGTCTACCTTGATCAATAATAACATAGCTACACCAGCCCTCTTATAGCTAGGGTTTGTGGTTCCCTTTTCCACCCAAACTTTTATTTAAAATTTTCTGTGCCTTTATGTTTTAGAGCTGTTTTGTATTTTGTATATATATCATATGGTTTTACTTTTAAGTCCCATCTAATACTTTCTTGCCTTTTAATTATAACAAAGTTTGTTTAGATTTCATATAATTAATGAGATGCATTGGGGATTAAATATATGATCTTATGTGCTTTCTATTTATTCTGATTTTGTATTCTTTTTCTCACCTTTGTTGCCATTTTTTAGATTATGTATTTTTATTTTAATTACTTATCTTCCCCTACCTTTTTTAACACTGTTTTGTCTGCTGCCACAAATCTAATTTTTGTTTATCTGAAAATATCCTTTTTCACTTTGATTTTTTTAAGGGTAGTATCACCAAATAGAGATGATGTTCCAATGTCTCCACTGTTTTCTGATGATGAGTCAGCTATTACTTGTATTGTCTTTTCCCAATGGAACCATTCATTTTTCTCTGGTGGCTCTGAAGGTTTTCTCTTTGGCCTTTAGCAGCTTGAATATGATATGCATATAGAAGTGGTTTTTTGTGGTTATCCTGCTTGGGTTTGTTGACATTCTTACATCTGTAAGTTAATATTCTCTACCAGAGTTGAGATGTTTTGGCTATTATTTCTTCAACAGAAAATATTTTGTACCTTTTTCACTCTTCTCTCCTTCTGTCTGTGTTGAATGGATTACATCTATGTTAGACCACCTGAGATTGACCTACTGGTTTCTGAAATTCTTAAATTTTCTCCAGTCCCTTCACTTTGTTTTTTGGTTAGGATAGTAGTTTTTATTGCCTTATTTCAAAGCTTACCAATTCTTTCTTCTGCCATCTGTTATCACATCCTTCTGGTGAATTTTTTATTTTAGTTATTTTATTTTTCAGCTTTTCCTTTTTTATGTAAAGTTTCTATCAATACTTTAAATGTGTATTTTAAATTTTAATAACATACTTAAAATAGCTGCTTTGAATTCCTTATATGCTAACTACAACATCCAAGGTACTCAAAATCAATATCCATTGCCTTTTTTTATTTCCCTGAGTTTGGATTAGATTTTCCTGTTTTGTGGGGTTTTTTGTTTGTTTTTTGGATATCATATAACATTTCTTTGAAAACTGGATATTGTGAATATGTTTTGGTGACTCTGGGTTGCTAATGTTTCTTTGAGAATTACTGGGTGAAGTTTATAGTCAGAATTTGGATCTTTCCCTGTGATTTTCATGCTTCTGGGGATTCTGCTAATTACCAACTGTTGCTGTGCTTGAGTTCTGACACTTCAGCCTTGTAGGGCTTCAGCTTCCTGCTGCCCAAACTGTACAGTTGAATGCATCCTTTTGAAAAAGCATCAAACTCAGTACAGCTCCATATTTCAAGTGTAGCTTTTTCTCTGGCCTTTGCCAACTTTTCCCCTTTCAACCCCTTTAGTTGTTATCTGTGCATACATAGTTTATCAGTCATCCAGTGGTTTGGGCAAAGTTTATAGTGAGAATTTTTTTTCACTCCTCTGTGTCTTTCGCTGCCATGCTATCTCCATTTAAATTTCCAGCTGCTTTTCCAGGTGTAAACTGTGAGCCCTATGGTGATACTATTTTTTTTTGCAGCAATAGTTTTCTTTGCTTACGCCACACCTGGGGTTTCCAGAAGTCTGGGGTTACCTTAATGAAATTTTAAGGATTGAGATTTTTTTATTTGGCCATCTGGATGTGTTTGGGTAGAGCTGTAGTACATGCAAAGACTTGTTTACTTATGACTCCCTAGAGTTAAGTCCTTTGGGATCTCAACTCAAATAGTGGGCAGCATTTAGTATGGTTCCCACCATTTCTGAACCTTGCTTTCCCCTTTTGGTCCCCCTAGCTCTACAACAATGTGAGAAATAATGATCAGTTTCTTAGCTGCCTCATCTGGATTGGTAAAAACCCCAAGGCAAAAACATCCTTGTTGCTGGGTTTATAGCTTTGGGTTTTCATCTTGTCTTGGCTCTTGGCCTGGTCATTCTTTATTATATTAGCTCCTTGATGTCTTCAAATTGATGATTTTAGTATTTGGTTTAGCTTCTCTAGTAGGTCTCAGTGGGGACAAGGGTTGATAGATATTACACTCTCTGCTATTCAGTTATTTCAGGAGTGTTTAGGTCAACAAGTACATATAATGTCAATAGGATAATGTCTAGATCTCTTGGCTTGGATTTTTTTCTATGGTGGCTTCATTCCTAAGTATATTCTCTCCTTAAGGTAGCAAAGATGGCCACTGGCTGCTCTGACCTATGTCATTCTCATAGCTGTTATTTCCCCTAAAGAGTGTACCTTTCCCAATGCTTGAAAACACCCTGAGAAGGATTCTAGATGCCCCACTTTAAGCCATACTCCCATCCATGAACAAATTACAGCTAGGAGTACGAGGTACTCCTCTAATCAGCCTGGGTGTCACCTGGGTGTTCAATGCCTTAGTTCAGGGTACCACTTTAATAGTCGTGTAAGAGTGTTTTCTTAAAGGATAATCAGAGTTCCAGTAACAAATAGGAAAAGGAATGTTAGGCAAGATAGGAGATTGCTCTATAACCGCTTTTATAGATTCGGAGTATCCTGAAAAATTTCATTGTATGGTTGAAGTCAGCAAAGCTGTACAGAAATAAAATTTTATGAAAAATTATAGCTGACTGTTAACTTGTAAAAATGATTTTTCTCAGTTTATATATCTCTAAGATTGACAAACTGCAACAAAATGGTTTGTAGAGTCACTGCTAATAAAAGAACGAGACTTCCGTGTTTCTTTTTTCCCTTCCCTTAAAAAGTTGAGACCTGGATCAATAGTTAACCTAAAATAATTCTTCTAGGCATAAGAATAATTTAATATGGTATCTCTAAGATAGAGTTGCTGTATCAGTTACTGCTGTGTAACAAATTACTTTAAAACATGGTAATTAAAAACAACCATTTGAACAAGTAAGCCTGAGTCAGCTAGGCAGTATGTTTCAGTAGTAATTGTGTTTGAGAATAGGAGTTCAGGCAAGTGTAAATTAAATACATCAAATCTGTTGAATATCCAGATGACTCTAGTTATACCTGTTTCACAGGATGTGTCTGATGGGATTTTGGAAGCATCGTTCATACATAGAATTACCAATTATAGGATAACATAGTACCAGTTACAGGTGTTAAATGATGATTCATTTGTATCTTTATTCTTTTGGTTGTAAATGACAGTGTTCTTTTGTATTCATTACTGGGATTCTAACTTTCTTAGGTTGAGATTTGGCTTTATTTTTTTTTCTTCAAGTTTATTTTTACATTGTGGTTTTAGAAAACAGATTTACTGAAGTATAGTTGACAAAATAAATTACACATTGTAGGGTGTATAGTTTGAACAGATTTGACATCTGTATACACCCATAATGTCACCACAATCAAGATAATGAACATACCTTTTATCCTCAAAAGTTTCTTTGTGTCCCTTTGAAGTCCTTTTCCTATTTATTAATTGACCCTTTATGCAGCATGTAATCTTTGTTTACATTTTTCACTCAGCATAACTATTTTTAAATTCACCCATGTTCACTGCATGTATCAGTTCAGTCCTTATTCCATTGTAAAGATAAAATATAAGGATTAACATGTGCTGGACATTTTTTCCCTCAGCTTTTGGCTATTAAAAATAAGGATGAGCATTTGTATGTAAGTCTTTGTATTAATATACGCTTTCATTTCTCTGGGTAAATACATGTAGTAGATGTATGTTTGACATTTTAAGAAATCATGAAATTTTTTCCAAAGTGTTTGTACCATTTTTTCTTCCTATATGAATTTATGAGAGTTTTAGTTCCTTCATATGTGTGTCTACACACTTGGTGTGGTTTATCATGTTAATTTTAGCCATTCTTATAGTTGTGATAATTGCTTGTGGCTAATTTGTACCTCCCTAATGATAAATGATAGTAAGTGTATTTTAAAGTACTTACTAGTCATTCATGTATTTTTGGTGAAGTACTGCTTCAAATCTGCCCACTTAGTAATTGGGATGTATTGTTGTAAATGAGCTTTGAAAAGTAGATTTGTTGAGATGTAAATGACGTGTAGTCCGGTACACATTTAAAGTGCACAGTATGATAATTATTGAGTTATATATACACACAGGAAACTATCGCCCCAAACAAGAATATTTACCACTCCCAAAAGTTTTCTTGTGCCACTTTTTAATTTTTCTCTCCTGAGACACATTCTCATTTTGGTTCTGTATTTCAAACAGCATTTAATGTAGGGTTACTGTAGTCATTGCTGCTTGAATTAAGTTTTCTACTTTGTCTGAAGGAAATAGGCATTATTTCTGGCTTGTGTGAAACTAGGGCAGTAATTCCTCTCATCTTTTTTGGTGGCTCAGTCTTTTTTTGGCCTTGGGTAGTTTTCACACAGGCTTGTTCTAATCATGCAGCTGGATACTGAAGAATATTCTTGCTCTGTGCAATTGTCTTTTCTCCGGTTCTCTTCCCTGTAATCTTTAGCTGTCTTGGCTTCTTTGGACTTCCATCTCAGTCTTAAGGAAACCACAGACTGCCTGAGTACCCCTTCCTGAGATGGGGGTTGGTACTTTCTCTATCCAGAAAGTAAGTTGGGATTTTGGAGGGCTCGCCTCATTTGTTTCCCTTATTTTGGGGTTCACCATCAATGGTTACCTCTCTAATATCTGAAAACTATCATTTCATACACATTTCTGATTTCTAAGGCTTTTCAGGTAGAGGGCAAACTTAATGCCTATACTCCATTTTGACCCTTGTATTTATTTTTTTCCTCAATAATTATTTTTAAAACTGTGGTAAAATACATAACATTAAATTTACCGCCTTATTTTTAAGTGTATGGTATAGTGATGATAGCTATGTTTACATTGTTGTGCAACAGGTCTCTACAGCTTTTTATGTTGCAAAACTGAAACTTTGTAACCATTAAACACTAATTTTGTTTTCCCCTACCTCTAATCCTTGGCAGCCACCTTTCTACTTTATTTTTCTCTAATTTTGACTAAAGTACTTTAGATACTTTATGTCAGTGGGTTCATACAGTATTTGTTATTTTGTGATTGGTTATTTCACTTAATGTAATGTCCCCAAGGTTTATCTTTTTTTTTAAATCCTCACCAAAGATATGTGTATTGATTTTAGAAAGAGAGGAAGGGTGGGGGAGAGACAGGGAGGAAGAGAGAAACATTGATTGGCTGCCTTCTGTATGTGCCCCAACCCTGACCAGGAAATGAACCAGTAACCTTTTGGTATACAGGATGACGTTCCAACCAACTGAGCCACCTGGCCAGGGTAGATTTCCTTCTTTTCAGAGGCTGCATAATATTCCATTGAATTTATATACCACATTTTCTGCATCCTAAATTTACCTGTCAATGGACATTGAAGTTGCTTCCACCTCTTGGATATTGTAAATAATGCCACAGTGAGCCTGAGATCCTATTGTGAATTCTTTTGGATGTATGTGTATTGAGAACTAGGACTTCTGGATCATATGGTAATTCTATTTTTAATTTTTTGAGGAACTGCCACACTGATTTCCATGATGGCTGCAAAGTTTACGTTCCCACCAACAATGCAGAAGAGTTCCAGGCTCTGCATCCTTGTCAACACTTGTGATTTTCTGTTCTTTGGATTGTAGCCAACCTATTGGATGTGAAGTGGTACCTCATTGTGATTTTTGATTTGCACTTCTGTCATGAATAGGAAGGTTGAAGATCTTTTCATATACTTGTTGAATATTTGTATACCTGTTTTGGGTATTTGTCAAGTTGAATATTTTACCTATTTTTTGAGATTTTTTTTGTTTCTTTAATGTTGATTTCAGGTGTTTCTTAAATATTTGGGGCATTAACCCCTTATCATATATATGATTTGTAAAAATTATTCTCTCTTTCTTCAGATTGCCTTTTCTCCTCTGTTGATTGTTTCCTTTGATGTGCAGATTTTGCTAGGCGTTACATTGCATTTTAGATCACTTTGGGTAGTGTGGACATTTTAACAATGTTAAATCTTCAGTCCATGAACATGGGAAGTCTCTCCACTCATTTGTGTCTTCTTTGATTTATTTTAGTAATGTTTTGTGGTTTTTTCATGTACAAGTCTTTCACCTCCTTGGTTAAGTTTATTTCCAAATATTTTATTTTGATGCTTTTTAAATGAGATTGTTCTCATAATTTTTTCAGATTGATCATTATTAGTATATAGAAACAACTGCTTTTCATATGCTGATTTCATATCCTGCAATTTTGCTGAAATCATTTACTAATTTTAACAGGTTTTTTTAAGATTCTGTAGCATTGCACCTCAACACCAGGAAGACAAACAATCGAATTTAAAAATGGGCAAAGAATCTGAATAGACACCTCTCCAAAGAGGACATACAAATGGCCAAAAGACATAAGAAAAAATGCTCAATATCACTAATCATCAGAGAGATGCAAATTAAAACCACAATGAAATATCACCTCATATTTGCCAGAATGGCTACCATCAGTAAATCATTAAATAATAATTGCTGGTGAGGATGTGGAGAAAGGGAAACCCTTTTGCACTGTTGGTAAGAGTGCACATAGGTGTAGCCACTTTGGAAAGCAGTATTGTGTTACCTCAAAAAACTAAAAGTGAAACTGCCTTTCGACGCAGCACTCCCATTTGTGGGAATATATCCTAAGAATCCCTGAAACACCAGTCAGAAAGAATATATGCACCCCTATGTTCATAGCAGTGTTACTTATAATATCCAAGATCTGGAAATAACCCATGTGCCCATCAGTAGATGGGTGGAAGAAAAAGCTGGTACATTACACAATGGAATACTACACAGCTGTAAAAAAGAAGGAACTCTTTGTGACAGCATGAATGGACCTGGAGATAATCATGTTAAGCTAAATAAGCTAGTCAGAGAAAGACAAAATACCATATGATCTCACTCATATGTGGAATGTAATGAAGAAAATAAACTGGTGAACAAAATAGGGCCAGAAGCATGGATACATGGAACAAACAGACTGACAGATTTCAGAGGGGAGAGTGGTGGGGGACTTGGAGAGATTAGCCAAAGAACATATATGCATAGCCCATGGACACAGGCATTGATGAAGGCTGGGGTGATGGGCAGTGGTGGGTGCTGGGTGGAAGGGGCAAAGGAGGGGAATGGGGGACATCTGTAATAGTATCAACAATAAAAAAGAAGAATCTGTAGCATTTTCTACTTAAAAGATAATGGTGTCTTCAAACATAATTCTATTTCTTCTTTTCCAATTTGGGATGCCTTTTATTTATTCTTATTTATTTGTTCTGGCTAGTACTTCTAGTACTGGGTTGAATAGGAGTAGTATGTATAAAGTGTGCATTGTGACCTTCTTGATCTTAGAGATAAGTTTTTAGCCTTTCACAATTAAGTATGATATTACCTGTGGGTATTTCACATATAGCTTTAATTATGTTGAAGTAGTTTGCTTCTATTCTTAGTTCATTGAGTGTATATATCAAGTTTTTTTAGCATCAATTTAGATGATTGTGATTTCTTTCCTTTATTCTGTTAATGTGGTATACTACATTGATTGATTTTTATTTGTTGAGTCATCCTTGTATTCCAGGAATGAATCCAACTTGATTGTTGTGTATAATTCTTTTTTTAAAAAGTGATTTTATTTATTTGTTGTCAAAGTGAAGGAAAGAGAGGGAGAGATTCTACATTTCTACATCAATCAGTTGCCTCTAACACATCCCCAACTGGGGATCTGGCCTGCATCCCAGGCATGTACCCTGACAGGGAATTGAACCCATGACGCTTTGGTTCACAGGGCCAGCGCTCAATCCACTGAGCCATTCCAGCCAGGGCTAATTCTTTTAATATGTTGTTGAACTTGGTTTGCTGAGGATTTTTGCTCAATATTCATCAGTCATGTTGGATTAGGGCCCACCCTTAGGATCTCGTTTAACCTCAGTTATTTCCTTAAAGACCCTGTCTCCAAATACACAGTCACATTGGGTGTTAGGGCTCAAAGTGAATTTTACAGGAACACAGTTCAGTCCAGAACACCTTTTATGTAGTGCTTCTAATTGATTTCCTGGAGAACCTACCATCTCAGTATATTAGTTTTCTACGGCTGTTCTCTAACAGGTTACCACAAACTAGTAGATGGCTTAAAACAACAACAACAGAAACTTATTATCTCATAGTTCTGGAATACAGAAGCTTGAAGTCTTTACTACTGGATGGAAATTAAGTTGCCAGAAGGGTTGTTCTGTCTCTGGAGGCTCTAGGAGAGAATACTCCTTGCCTCTTTCCAATTCTGGTGGCTGAGGGCATTCCTGGCTGTGGCTGCAATCCTTAAGGCCAGTGTTCAACTATCCGTGCTCAATCTTCACATTCCCTGTATGTAGTCAAATTTCCTGTCTCCCTCTCTATAAAGATACATGTGATTGTACTTAGGGCCCATCCAGATAATCCAGGATCTTTAATCACTTCAGAAAAGGCCCCCCCCTTTTTTTAGGGGGGTGGAGGATATAACATTCACAGATTCCTAGGATTAGGATTTGGATATTTTTTGTGGGGCCATTTTTCAGCTTCTCACACTTTCATTATTCTCACTTTGATTTATAGTTTAGTTTATAATAGGTCCCACTACCCACTTCTGGGTGGGTAAAGGTTGGTCGCAGTGGATGGCAGAGAGAAAAGGTTCTCATTTCTTCTAGATATTAACACAGAGAACTCTAGGTCTGTGGTTCTCAGTATATGGTGCTGGAAGTAGAGGCATTAATATGGCATTGGTAACTTACTAGCAAATTATCAGGCTCCACTCTTTCACTTACTAATCAGGAACTCTGAGTGTGGGACCTAGCAGCATGTGTATAACAAACAAGCCTGGGTGATTCTGAGAATCACTTTTCTAGATTATGGGCATTATTAGTATTAAAACCATGTTTGCCTTCCTGTCCAAATCTTTTTCTGCTTAAGGCTAATACTTAAATCAGTCTAGGATTTATAGTTCCACAAACTTTGTTTTCTGTAGGGATGCAAACATGAGGATCAGTGAAAATAATTCACCCAATAAAAGGTTGCACTTGGTTAATTTTTACCAGTTGTAGTTTTACTTAGATGTAGTTATTTCCTAAAGTAACATGACTGGATTCAGAAGTGTTGAGAATTTTTTTCCTCTGGTCTTTGGAAATGTGAATTAAACTCTTAAGCCTGAATTTGTGCTTTTTAAAAATATATATTCCTGTGAGCATTTTGGGATACAACACAAAATTTCTGTAGTCTTTCATGTGGCCTACATTGTTACACCTTTATGACGTGCACATCCAGCAAAAGTGCCAAAATGAGATAAATGAATTCTTGGCCACACTTGTAGTTCAGAATATACACAAATAAACAGATGGGGTTGATACAGAGCTATCGCTAGTTGCTATGGCATTTGAGAGACACAAGTTTAATGTAGCTGAAAGAATTAAAGAAGGATCTGTCAGGGTGACTAAGCTAAATATTGAAAAATTACTAAAAAGGTGCTAGCAAAGTTAGAGACAGAAGGTAGCTATAGTTCACCTTGTGAAAAGGCATGAAAGCTGAGGTGGGGGGCTGTTCTGGGAGTTGAAGAAGTTTGGTATAGTAGAAACATGGAGTAAATGTGATAGTAAAGATTAGGGATAGACAGATAGAAATGAGATCATTGATGATTTTATTGAAGGACTTGAAGCATAGATGTGGCATCTTGGATTGGCTAAAAAGTTTGTTTTTTTCTGTGCAGTGGCTGTAATAGCACATTGTTGTCTTTAACTTTATTCAAAATAATTTGGTTAGATTGCATTATAACAGCTGTCGTATCAGTGTGCATTACAAAAAAACTTACCAAAATTGGTGAATTTTTGTATAGCCATTTTAATACTGAAGATGGATGAAAATATGCAACATTTTCAGCACATTATGCTTTATTATTTAAAGAACGATAAAAACGCAAAAAAAAAAAAAGATTTGCGTAGTGTAGGAAAATGTGCTGGGACTGCTCAAGCATATCAAAAGTGGTTTGTGAGGTTTTTGCTGGAGATTTCTTGCTGAGTGATACTCCACGGTTGGGTAGACCAGTTCAAGTTGATAGCGATCAAATTGAGACATTAACTGAGAACAGTCAGCATTATACCACATGGGAGATAGCCAACATATTCAAAATATCCAAATCAATAACGTTATTGGTGAAAATGAAAAATGTGTCTTCTATTTTATGGAAAAAAACTAAATGAATTTTTTCGCAACCTGATAGTTCTGGGAGGGATGAATTTGAGATGATAGTCTAGAAATAGCAGTTAGTAATCTAGGTATGAATAGCAGGCAGTAGATATGCTGGTGCCATTTTATGGCACCATCTTACTCATCTATGCTGAGCGTAAGAATTCGGAATAGTAACAATCTTGTTACAGGTAGGGGAAGGAGATATGTAGAGTTCAGGGTAGGACATACTACATTTTCAGAATTTATAGAATGTGATACAATTAGAGGTAAGTAGATTTTCTGACAAGTACATTTTCAGTGGAGTGTTGAGGTAGAGATTACATATACCAGATTGAATATTAAATTGAGGAAGTAGGAGAATGTCAATGTATGCTATTCTGTGTAATAATGATTCCTGGCATTTAGTCAAGTGCTTAATCAGTGTTAGCTGTTATTATGGCTACTATTAGTATACACTTTTATGCCATCTCATTCTGTATTTTTTTTCTTCAACTTTTGGCCTGTTCTGGCATATTTTTTTGACAGACAAATAATATTATTAGGTAAACATTGATTTAGATAGAAGTATGTTTTATGAATAAATCCTGATTTTAACTATAGCTATTGCCACACTACTAAAGTTAATGAAAACATGTTTTGTAAAATTTTCCTGAAGAGAACTGGAAAGCTAATTTCTCATTTGAACAAATTATTTCTTTTCTGAAAATAAAAAGGTACTTAGCAAGTTTCTTGAAGGTTACAATAATCATGTTTTAGTTGAACAGTTTTTCAGACATGTCTTATCAAGAAAAAAATTGATTTGCAGTTTTTCATTTAAAAGCATTGTGTGTCATAGATATACTTATTCATACATGAAGCAAAAAACTAAATGATGGTTTTGCCTGTATTCTTTCAGGTTTGATTTAATCTCAAATGAGATTGTTCTTGCAGCAAGATGTTAATAAGACAAAATCTAGGTAAGTAGAAGACTACTTTTTAAAATATTGCATATCAAAGTAGGAGCAATACAGAATATTTGTTTTAAAAATCTGCCTTCGAATTCAGAATCAGTGAGTTTTTTAATAAGATTTTGAAATACGAAGAATCAACTTTTTGTTGCATTTCATCCAGTTGATTTGGTGGGAGAAAAGTACAACTATCATATTGTGGAACTAAATTCTTTTTTTTTTTTTTTTTTTTATATTGAGCTTTATAATTCAAGTGTGTGGTTTCCATTAATTGTAAAAAGATATTAGAAAATCAAATTCATGCCCTGGCCGGTGAGGCTTTGTGGATTGATTGTTGGCCTGTGAACCAAAGAATCGCCATTTCAGTTCCCACTCAGGGTGCATACCTGGGTTGCAGGCCAGGTACAGTAGGGGGTGCGTGAAAGGCAATCACACGTTGATTTTTCTCTCCATCTTTCTCCCTTCCTTCCCCTCTCTAAAAATAAATAAATAAAATCTTAAAAAAATGAAAAAGAGCCCTGGCTGGTGTGGCTCAGTGGATTGAGCACGGGCCTGGGAACCAGGGGGTCACTGGTTTGATTCCCAGTCAGGGCACATGCCTGGGTTGCGGCTGGGTCCCAAGTGGGAGGTGCATGAGAGGCAACCACACGCTGATGTTTCTCTACTTCTCTTTCTCCTTCCCTTCCCCTCCTTCTAAAAAAATAAATAAATAAAATATTATAAAAAAGAAAACCAAATTCAGTAAGAGGCTTCTTAGATTGCTTCAGTGTTCTCTTGTGGATTATAGTGCTTGAGTAGTCTTTGCTTTTGTGAATTTCACTTTCTATTTCTATTAATAAACCACTTCCACAAATTGGTTAAAATATCCAAATTGTTACTTTTTAATATGATCAGAATTATAAATGATTTTAAAATATTTTCCTTGCTGATACATCTGCTGAATGATTTTTCTAATTTAGCATTCTGATTTGCTTTAATTTCTTAAGGCTGTTGACTTTCAGAAAGTTGAATTGTGGTTATGTACTTTTGGTCTGGTATGTGAAAGAATGCTTTTTAATAATATCAGCTGTTGAAATGTTAAAAAATATATGTACACTTACTATCTATTGGTAAGTGAGCATAGCTTCAGGATGTACAGAGAAAGAAGAATACTTTGGTAAAATTGCAGTTAATTTGATCCTTTTCTAATCTAACCAGATGATTCAATTGTCAGAAACTTCTTGATCTCAAAGTTAAAAAAATTAAAAAAAGGCTAGTTAAGTGCTGTGATTGAGTAATGTGCAGTTAAATATTGTATCCTCAATAAATGGTTTAGGTGTAATTTGAGCAGTTTTCCCTTTATAGCTATGATATAATAATGGTAGTTTGAAGAGTATTTTTTGTCTCTATGTCATATTAAGTGCTTCTTGTGCATTATTAATCTTTATACCTCCTATAAGATAGGTACTTGTGGGGGGGCTCTGCCTGCAGACCTTATCCCTCCGTCACGGACGAGAATAAAACTACCAAGACATGATCTGCTTGGGGAGGAAAGGTGGTCAAACTCTCAGAGGAGAATGACCCAGAGCCCCTTCCTCACTGGGCTTTTATTGGGTTCCAATACACTGGAATACAGGTATGTCAGGCAGCAAGGATCAAACAGTGGTTAACATTTCAAAGAAATCTGAGGGCTTAATCTGAGTCAGTGTCTGTCAGGAAAGGGGGTTGCCAAACTTTGGGAGACATACTCATTTCCTCTTCGGACCCTTATCATTTAAATGAGTGCACTCTTAACAAAGCAGGTTTCACAGGACTTTAGGAATTCTTTGTTATCATCTGGGGAACTGTCCTGGCCGGCACAGGACTGCACCATTCACCGTCATAGTTTCAGGCTTTAAGCTGATTAGGCTCAGGAAGCAGAAGACATCTCCCAGACGGAAATGGGTACTCGGGCTATGTTAGAATAGCCGGGGGGTGAGAGTCCATCACATCTTCTTTGCTGCAGACCCCTGAGTCCTTCCATGAGGGCCTCCCAAGTGGTTGTGTCTGGCTTAGGTTGCCCCTCCCATGAGGAGTCTTACTCATCATTGACTAACCAACCAAGCATTGGGGCCAGAGATGGATGAGGCAGAAGCGGTGCTCCTGCCAGGGAGATAAGCTTTGTCTCCTTAGTGGCTCAGGTCCTCTTGACAGAACAGACGCAGATGAAGCAGGTCCCTGGGCTCTTACACAGCTCACCATGGGGTGAGGGTTACAACTCCTGAAACCAGGCTGAATGGTCTGCAACAGGTACTGTGATGTAGAAAATTTTTGTGGGTTTTTTGTTTGTTTGTTTGTTTGTTTGGCTAATAAGGAGCTGTTTATTTTTATTTAGGAAGAGTACTTGATTTTCGTAGCATTATAAGGAACATTTGTCTGTATATCTTCCTGAAGGAGAGAAGCAGCTAGACTTTTGTATTTAAGGTCTTATAGGGATTTTGTTTGCTAGTTTAATATACAGTGTTTATTAGAACTTTTATTCTGATTTCTTACAGGTTAGATATTACTCATGGGGTGACACTAGTTTAATTTACTCTTATTCACCACAATTATATATGACCTTTTTTATTAAGTTCTAATGTGTCTGTGGTAAAATGTGGAAAATTTAAAATATTGAGCTGAATGAGTTTTTACATATGAGTTTACATGTATAACCTCCATCCAGATCAAGATGCAGAATGTTCTTATTGACCCAGAAAGTTTTTCTTGTTCTTCCCTTTCCAGTCCAATAGCCTTTCCCCCTGAGGTAAGCATCATCTTGTATTCTATCAGCATAGCTTAGTTTTGCCTTGAACTTTGTGTATATAATGTACTCTTTCGTACCTGTTTTTTATTCAACATAACGTTTTTGAGTTTCTTTCATGTTGTTGTATCAGTAGTTCATTATTATTTTTTAATTGATTTTAGAGAGAAAGAGAAACATTGATTTGTTGTTCCAGTCTTATTTATGCATTCATTGGTTGCTTCTTGTAGGTGCCCTTAGCTGGGGACTGAACCTGCCAATTTAGCATATCCAGTCTATACTCTAAGCAGCTGAGCTACTTGACCAGTAATATGCCATTGTATGAATATCCTGCAAATTTTTTATGCATTCTGTCTATAGTTTTGTTTATTGGATTCTCTGAATCTCTGACCTCAGTTGCCAGCATTCTACACTGCTTTTCTTCCTCTAGATGTCCCTTTCATTTTTTTCCATCACCTGCACAATAATATTAAAATGTAAGTTCTATAACATGGTATATACAATGATCTCACTGTAGCTATTTCAGAATGCCTAGCATTATGTAAACAATACAGGATGTTTATATTCCTAGTTTTAGTCCTAGGTATATGTTGTCAGTCTTCTCCATCCCCTTACCTCCTCAATTGCCAATGTCCCTTCCTCCTTGTCAGCTCATCTCCTAACATGGTCCATCTCAACCATCATCTTGTCCTTCAAGCCAGACCTGGCCATAGTGCAGTAGTCTGCTTTCTTTACTAGGCTGTGAGCTCTTTGAAGGTAGACACCACCCATGTCTTATTTATCTCAGCACAGTACTTAGTGAATGTATGTTAGACATAGAACAATGAATAGAGATATCTCTTCAGACAAATGGAGATTCAGAATATTTGCTGGAATGGGATGGGGGCATTAATAATTCAGTTGCTGTTGGGCTATAGGAAGGAGTCTATGAAAGCAATACAAAGGTAGCATTATAGACATTTTGGGAAGAGAAATAAAATATTCCCAAAGTCTTCTTTCAGTCCAGTTGGAATAAAATACCTAGTCATTGTTGATTTTGATTACTCTTTCCAAATGAAGGCATTGATCCATGTTATGGAAATTAGAGTGTTTGTCCCTAACAGTATTCTCTTTGTGAGTTTGTACTAGTTATTTCTCTGATTTTCAGAAGATTTTAATGGAAGGAGAAGATTAGAAAGACTTATTCCATCTGAAAGAAGTAAAGAAAACTTTTACTCATTTTTCTCAGGGTAAAAATCTGTTGGAGTGGAGGAAGAAATTACATCATTGTCTGGAATTGCGATAACATTTTTAATTCCTAAAGCTTAGGAAACTTGCTGTTTACTGAAAAGGATTTTTTAAAAGTTTGTTTTATCATTGCACATCTGTAATATACATAAACAATATATTTTCTCTCTTTTTTTAACTTTTTATTGTATTTATTGGGGTGACATTTGTTAATAAAATCATAGGTTTCAGGTGTACAATTCTGTAACACATCATCTGTGCATTGTGTTGTATGTTCACCACCCCAAGTCAAGTCTCCTTCCATCACCATTTATCTATCCCCCTTACATTTTCTTAAGAAATGAAACTTTTTTAAAAACTCGAAAGCATTTCATACCAGTTTTCTTTCATATTTGAAATTCGGCTAGTTGGGTTGGCTATTGTAGTCACCTGCGGGGTTTTTATGCCTGAGGCTTGATTGCCTTCTGGCAAGTCCAAAGCAAGGACAGATTCTTTCCCACTGGGATCAATTTGTTGCTTTTCCTCTGCAGCTTCTGCCATAAAGGTTGAACACAGAGTTGGACGTTGACCCCATGACATGCTGTTCCTCTACCTCCCCACAAGGGTTTTCTTAGGCACAGATTTTCATTGAATGTAGAACCTCATTTATTCCTTTTATTTTATCCTGGATGTTAATTAAGTGTTCATTTTTTTGTTGGTAAAATTTGAGTATTTAGAAAAATTTAACCTTGCATTTGCTTGACTTAGGGTCTTTACAAGATTTTAGACTAGTTTTTCCCCCCTCACAGGCTGATAGGTATACCTCAGTTTCACACTCTTTCTCCTCATTTTGTGCTTGAATATTTTAGTCAGCTGCTGCTAAGAATTTCCATTCTGTAGAATCCATAAATCCAAGGATTTGAAATTCTTCCTGAAAGTGTCTTATATTAGCTTAATTTTCTTAATTTCCAAATTAACTCCTCTGTGCTTCACTTTCTTTAGTAGCATTGTAATGTGCTTCTCTTTGTTGTAATGTGAAAAACACCCTTTAATTAATAAAATTATTTGTTTTTTATTCTTGTTGAGATTGCACAGTATACATCTGACTGTTTTCAAGTATATTGCCAAGCAACATTTAGTATTTTCAAAATTGTATTTTTAAATAAAAGTCACATTTTCTTACATGTGTGAACAAATAGTACAGAAATGTTTAAAATAAGAGGTAAAACTCTCCCAACACTGCTCTGTATAAGTTATCAAAAATAGCTTGTATGTATTCTCCATGTTTCTTTTTACGTTTACTGATATATCTTGAACATTCTTTCATATATACATTAGGTATAATGTCACTATTATTGGTGGATACCTGGGTAAATCTTGGGGTTTTAGCTTATATAAGCAATGCTGCAGTAAATATTCTTGACTCTATCATTGGGATTGTGTGAGAGTGTGTAGGGTAATTCATAGCAGTGGACTGCTGGGTCACTATATGTGCCCTTTAATTTCTGATATATATTGCAAAATTGCAATGAGATTGTACCATAGCATTCTTATTGGCAGTTCTTTAGAATATCTGTTTTCCCAGTACTGTGCTAAATGGTAACTTGTTTTAATTATTGCCAATTTAATTAGTGAAAAGTGGTATTTGTGCATTTCTTTAATTATGATATTCCTCAAAAGTTTGAAATGTCACTTTCATCATAAATTAATTTCTTTGAAGAATATGTAATTTGCAAAGATGTTTCTTCATTGGTAAATCCATCAATTAATATATCATCATGATTTATGTATTGCATTGTTATTAATATTGAATAACCAGGTTTTAATAAAAGTCACATATGCTTATGTGTGAGCAAGTAGTCTTTTTTGTTCCCCTGTATTTTTTATTTAGGATAAATATTTCCTAATGATGAATTTCTTATTTATTTTTTATCTTCACCGAAGGACATACTTACTGATTATATAGAGAGGGGGAGGGAAGAAGAAAGGGAGGGAGAGAAACAACAATGTGAAAGAGAAACATTGATGGGTTGCCTTTTTTGTATACACCCCAACCTGGACCAAACCCACAACCTAGGCATGTGACCTGACCAGGAGTCAAACTCTGCAGAACAGTGCCCAACCAAGCCGCACTGGCTAGGGCAAAGAATTTGCCATAAACTAATGTTAGCATAGTCTGTAAGTAAAAAGAAAATAAAAGTCATTACTAAGTACCTGTTAGATTTATTACATCTAGATTAACAGCATACCGCTCAGACTCTGTTTTCTCTTGCAGCTAAAGCATTAGAAAACTTTCTTTCTTTGTGGTTATGTTTTTGCTGCCTTTACCATGTATGGTAAGATATAATTATTAGTCTCAGATCCATCTTTAAGTCAGTGAATGCCTTTTTTCAAATTCTTTAATTCTAGAAGCTACTAAATTTAAGACCAGAAAGAAGAGAGGCAAGAAAATCCTTAACATAAAATAGTTTTCTCTGAGGTTTTTTTTGTTTTGTTTTGTTTTAGATTTTATTTACTTATTTTTAGAGAGAGGGGAAGGGAAGGAGAGAGGGAGAGAAACATAAATGTATAGTTGCCTCTCATGCGCCCCCTGCTGGGGACCTGGCCTGCAACCCAGGTATGTGCCCTGACTGGGAATCAAACCCACCACCCTTTGGTTCGCAGACCTGTGCTCAATCCACTGAGCTACACCAGCCAGGGCTCTCTGAGTTCTTTTTAAAGGTTAAGATATTACCTTCTTTGGGGCTTATATTTTTTTTGAACAGTATTTCCCATGTGATGCCTTTACTCCTAGATATGTTTGTATTTCTCTTGGTCTTTCTTAAAACTCATCCTTGGTTTCACTGTTTCATTTGTTGAGAGGCTTAGGTAGACTACATTGATATGTTTTTAAGCTGAGTGGTCAATATTTTTTCATAGAAAGCTTCATCCATGCCTATACTTATTTTTTTTTTAATTATTTCTTTTTTTCCCCAAATAATTACATGCTCCAAGCTGTAAGTAAAGGTTTTCTTTTTTTAAATTATTGTTCTATTACAGTTGTCCCAGTTTTCCCCCTTTGCTCTCCCCTGTCCTGCCCATCACCCATTCCTACAGTCAGTTCCCACCTTATTGTCCATGTCCACGGGTCATTTATACCTGCTCTTTGACTTGACCCTTCCTCTTCTTTCCCGCAGTATGCCCCTCCCCACTCCCCTCTGGTTCCCGTCATTCTGTTCTTGTTTCCATGCCTCTGGTTCTATTTTGCTCATTTGTTTGTTTTGTTCATTAGGTTCCTCTTATAGGTGAGATCATATGGTATTTGTCTCTCGCTGCTTGGTTTATTTTACTTGGCATAATACTCTCCAGTTCTATCCATGCTGTTGGGAAAGGTAGGAGTTCTTTCTTTCTGCTGCGTAGTATTCCAGTTTGTAAATGTAGCACAGTTTTTCGATCCACTCATTTACTGATGGGCACTTACGGTGTTTCCAAAACTTGGTCATTGTAAATAGTACTGCTATGAACATTGGGGTTCATAGGTTCTTTTGAATTGATGTTTCAGGATTCTTAGGGTACCTTCCCAGCAGTGGAATTGCTGGATGAAAAGGCGATTCCATTTTCAGTTTTCTGAGGAAATTCCGTACTGTTTTGCACAGTGGCTGCACCAGTCTGCATTCTCACCAACAGTGCACTAGGGTTCCCTTTTCTCCACAACCTTGCCAGCACTTGTTGATTTGTTGATGATGGCTCTTCTGACCGGTGTGAGATGGTATCTCATTGTGGTTTTAGTTTGCATCTCTCTGATGGGTAGTGATGTTGAGTATCCTTTCATATGTCTATGGGCTCTCTGTATGTTCTCTCTGGAGAAGTGTCTGTTCAGGTCTTTTGCCCATTTTTTAACTGGATTGTTTGTCATCCTGGAGTTGAGTTATATATATGAGTTCTTGATATATTTTGGAGATCAATCTCGTGTCTGAGGTATCATTGGCAAATATGTTTTCCCATAGCATTGGTTCCCTTTTCATTTTGATGATGATTTTGTTAGCCATGCAGAAGCTCTTTAATTTGATTTAGCCCTATTTATTCTTTCCTTGATTTCCCTTGCCTTAGGTATATATCGGCAAAAATATTGCTGCATGGGATATCTGATATTTTACTGCCTATATTTTTCTCTAGGACTTTTTACGGTGTCATGGCTTATATTTAAGTCTTTTATCCATTGTGAGTTTATTCTGGTGTTTGGTATAAGTTGTTGATCTAGTTTCATTTTTTGCACGTACCATTTCAGTTCTCCCAGAACCATTTATTGAAGAGGTTATTATTACTCCATTGTATGTTCCTGCCCACTTTGTCAAATATTAATTGACCATAAAGACATAGGTTCATTTCTGGGCTCTCTGTTCTGTTCCATTGATCTATGTGTCTGTTCTTATGCCAGTACCAGACTGTTTTGATTACAGTGGCCTTGTAATATAGTTTGATATCGGGTATTGTGATCCCTCCTACTTCGTTCTTTCTCGAGATTGCTGTACCTATTTGGGGTCTTTTTTGGTTCCATATAAATTTTGAAATATTCTGTCTGTGAAATATGTCATTGATATTTTAATAGGGATTTCTTTGAACATACAGATTGCTTTCCATTCTCACCTTTCCCCCTCCCCACTGATAACCTTCCAGATGATCTCCATATCTATGATTTTTGTTTCTGTTCTAGTTGTTTGCTTATTTGTTTTTTTTTCAGATTCAGTTGTTGATAGTTGTGAGTTTATTGTTAATATTCATAGTTTTCATCTTCTTTTTCTTAAATAAGTCCCTTTAACATTTCATGCAGTGATTGTTTGGTGATGATAAATTCTTTTAACTTCACCTTGTCTGGGAAGCACTTTATCTCCCCTTCCATTCTAAATGATAGCTATACTGGATAGAGTAATCTTTGTTATAGGTCATTGCTCTTCATCATTTTGAACACTTTTTTTTTTTTGTCCCTTTTTGCCTACAAAGTTTCTTTTGAGAAATCAGCTGATAGTCTTATGGGAACTCTTTTGTTGGCAACTCTCTGCTTCTCTCTTGCTGCTTTTAAGAGTCTCTCTTTATCTTTAACCTTAGGAATTTTAATTATAATGTATCTTGATATGGTCTTTATGTCCATCTTTTTGGGACTCTGTGCTTCCTGGACCTGTATATCTAATTCCTTTGCCGTATTATGGAAGTTTTCTTTCATTATTTTTTCAAATAAATTTTCAGTTTCTTGCTCTTCGTATTCTCCTTTTGGCATCCATATTATTCAGATGTTGGCACTTTTGGAGATGTCCCAGAGTCATCTTATTTTCTTCTCATTTTTTTAAGTTCTTTTTTCTTCTGTTCTAGTTGACTGTTTGTTTATTCCTTATGTTCCAAATTGTTGATTTGAATCCCAGCTTCCTTCCCTTCACTGTTGATTCCCTGTAGATTTTTCTTTATTTCACTTAGTATAGTCTTAATTTCTTCCCTTATGCTTTGATCATACTGAATCACTTCTCTGAGCATTCTTATTACCAGTGTTTTGAACTCTGCATCTGATAGGTTGGCGATCTCCATTTCACTTAGTTCTTTTTCTGTTTTTTTTTCCCCCTGTTCTTTCATTTGGGTCATATTTCTTTGTCTCCTCAATTTGGCAGCCTCCCTGTGTTTGTTCGTATGTATTAGGTAGAGCTGCTTTGACTCCCTGTCTCAGCACATTTGTTAAGTTTTATGGGGTGGAGCCTTAGGTACTTGCCAGGGTAGGGCAACCTGCTTTACCACTTTGTGGCTTTTTATGTGAGGGAGGGGTCAGGGAGGGGAGAATGCTACCGCCTGGCTGCTGGAGGCTTGCTGGTGTTCTCCCTGTTTCCAGTCACTTCACCCCATTCCCATATGTGACAGGCACCCCTCTGGCTGCTACCCTGGTGGTGGTTCCCAGAGTGGGTGGGTTTGCGTACCTTCTAGGACCATGAAGGCCCTTTAAACAGACCCTCCAAAGAGACTGGCAATTTCTTCCACTGCACCAACCCCCACTGGATTTTACAGCCAGAAGTTACGAGGCTTCATTTCCCAGTGCTAAAACCCTGCACTTTGTGGTCTGTTCTGGTGCTGGGATCACTCTTTCTCAAGGTGTTCTTCCCAACTTTTATCTACCACAAGTGAATGTGGGACCACCCATTCCGCCAGCTGCCACCTCCACTTTTCCACCTGCACACCGTGTCCTCTCTACTCCAGCTCCCTGTCTCTGCCCCTCCTACCTATCTGGATGAATATGGCTTCTTTAAATTCTTAGTTGTTGGACTTGCTTACAGTTCGATTTTCTGGCAATTGTAGGTGTTTTTTGTTTTTGAAGTTAGTTGTGATCCTTCTTATGGTTGTGCAAGGAGGTGAAGCATGTCTTACCTACACCTCCATCTTGACCGGAATTCATACCTGCACTTATAAAAATCTCTACCCAAATCTGAAGTGGTTTTCAACTTAACAATTAAAGGCTAAGTGGCAATTATCATTCCAATATGTGACAGAAAACCATAAAACTGCCCTGTCAGACCCAAAATTTTGCTGTCGCTATATAGTTGAACCTTTTATGGTAGGTCTAAAATGTAAATAAAGGTGCTAAATAAAACAAGGTATTAAATAAGACTTTATTGAAGCCTGTTGTTCTATACACTATGCTATGTGTTAAAGTATTCATTGATAATTAGAAATCTCTGTGCTATATAATGAATTACGTTAAGTCACAAACGTAGTACTATTAGATATGTAAAGGGAAGTATAGTAGGAGCAAGGAGGGAATTTGAAAGATGAGATCAGGAGAGGTTTCGTAGAAGGAAGGTAACGTTTGAGTTGGGCCCTAAAGAATAGAATTTTGGTTGTAGGATGATGACCTGAGACAGACAGGGTGTGAACTAAATTTTAGTTTCCAGAAATCATTTTCTAAGTTTTATTTATCTGGGTGTCCGTATTATCTACATTACTGACATTTTCTTAAGTGTACTAAAGTTTACACTTTACTAAAGCTTAGGAATTTATTGTTTGAACTGTTCCCTTTTTCTGAGTTTTCAAACTTTTGAAGCAACTCTGATTGTAAACTCACCAAGAAATGAATTATACTGTGAAAGTCTCCATGCTTATCATTAATTTATGTATTACAATATTACAGTTAAGGGTATGAGGTTCATAAATAATAAAAGTATGGCTTGAGGTCAGGTATAATGAGAACCTAAATTCTTTGACCTCTCATCTGCTGTTCTTTTGAGATGACCATTAAAGCAAGTATTTGAAACCTTTTAGGTTTTTCTAGCCATGCTAAGCACTGTGAGCCTACCTGTCACATGACTGATGCTCAGTAAATACTTGTTTAATGTTTTATTTTATTCCGTTAGTGTTTTATGAATTATTTTAGTTAAATTGGTTTTTGCTCATACTTGATATTAGTTACTAGTCTGAGGAGAAAAGATGACTAAAATATGTAATTACAATAAAATGTGATTAGTGTTGTGATAGTCTGTGCTCCTGGATGACCAGGACCATGTTTGTTTTATTTATTAATATATGAGCACTTAGGACAGCACTTTACTTGTAGGAGGCATTTAATAAAGATTTCTAGAATGACTGAATGGAAATATGGCAAGGCCTCCCAAAAGTGCCATTTTAACTAAAACTTGAGGGAACTGTTGGTAATTTATCTAGGTAAAAAGTTGGGAAAGAACTGTTGTTAAGCAGAAGTAATATGTGGAAAGGGTGAGAGGTAAGAGAAAGGGAATTTAGCTTACATCTAAAAACATAATCAGTTTGGACATTTTTATTTATGTGTTCTGATATCACTGTATTGATTAGTTGCCTCTACTCTCAAAACCTGTTCTTGTTATTGCATTCTGTTGATATCAAGGTCAAAATCTCTCTGAATATTTACATTGCTCATTTTCTGTCATAAAGATTTGGTCAGTTACTAGGTCTTTTTGCTTTTATTTTGTCAGCATATTAGTATTTTGCTTTCTCATTGCTATTTTGGTTATTCCATTGCATTAGTCTGGGAACAATATGTCTGTTCACTTTATTCTACCTATGTAAGGACATTTAATTCAACTCTTTAGGAAGTTACACAGTTATATTATTATATTATTCACTTGCTCAAAAAAGTTAACTCCTTAGTGGATAAATTTTAATTCTTAGATCATATAATAAGGAGCTTCAGACTTTATGTTCCAATAAGTTTTAACAGTTTCATCTCCTGCTATTTTTTAAGTATTTGCTGCAGTCCAGTTGATTGTCATTATTTTTTTTTTAAATTCTGACACTTTAATTTTTACTTATATCTTTCTCACCAATCTCATTTTCAGTTCATCTGTACACTTGAAATTTTAACCATCCCAGAAAGTTCAGCTCAAATCTTGCCTGCCTTGAGGTGACATAGTCCCTAGGAAGTCACACTCTCTCTCTACATCTACAGTGATTGTAAACTGAGCCATCTATTGGTTGAATGACTTAAAAGCATGACAAGATAGTAAGATATTAAATATTAACATCTTCTACAGCACCCTCTGCAGTTGACAGGCTCTTATATTATTTTGACTGATTACAAAGTAAAACCATTGTAATCTTAGATTTTTTAATACAAAAGTTTATAGTGTTTACTCTTTCTACACTTGAAAAGCAGTTAGATTTTTTTTTGCTTGATTGATTAAAAACCAAAATGATGATAAGCCCAGATTTATTTTATTTAACATTTATAATAGTGAATACTATATGCCAGACATTGTTATAAGTATTAACTCAATCCTCAGTTTTCAGATAAGAAAACTGCCTCTCATTATAGCTGTGAAGAGAAGTCACACAGAAAAAAAAATCTATAATCAAATATATAGTCTTATCTCATTTAGAGTCTCATTTCTTCTTCATCCTCAGGTTATTTTGGAGCAAATCTAGACAGTTTATTGGTCTCTACTTCACCCTTGCTGGTAATTAAAAAATAACTTGATATTCTTTATACCTAGAAAAACTTTAAAATAAGCTTGACTGTGACCAAAATCTCTCCTAGAATTTACAATAAACCTATAGATTGATTTGGGAAGAATGAATTTTCCAAACTATGTATCTCTCCATTTACTTAGGTCTTTGATTTTTTTCTTAAGATTTTATTTATTTACCATTAGAGAAGGAAGGGAGAAAGAGAGGCAGAGAAATATCGGTGCGCAAGAATTACATCGATCAGTTGCCTCTTGCACAGCCCCAACTAGGGACCTGGCCCACAACCCAGGCATGTACCCTGACTGGGAATTGAACTGGTGACCTTTGGCTTTGCAGGCCAGTGCTGAATCCACTGAGCCACACCAGCCAGGGCTGGGTCTTTGATTTCTTCATTCAGCATTTGTAATTTCAGCACACAGATGTTTTACATGTTTCATTAAGTTTATATGTATTTTATTTTCTTTGGATTGATTGTAAGTGGCATTGTGATTTTTTCAGATTTCATATGTTCATTGTTAGTTAGTATATAGAAATGTAATTGATTTTTTTCTTTGTGGTAAAATTCACCTAAAATAAATGATCAATTTTAAGGTATAAAATTCAGTTTCCTTTTAGATTTGCAGTATTGCGCAACCATCACCTTTAACTATTTCCATAATATTTCATCACTCCCAAGGCAGAGACCCTGTACCCATTACGCAGGTACTTCTATTTCTTCCTCCTCCCAGCCCCTGGGAGATTATAAGTAAATCAATAATCTGACTATTTTCTGTTTATTTATTTGTTTCAGCAGTATAATGTAGTTTCCAGTGCACAAATCTTTTCATCTCAGTTAGGTTTGTTCCTAAGGATGTTATTTTTGATGCTGTTATGAGATTAGTTTCCTATAAGAGTTTTTTGTTATCTTTTGAGTTTTCTATATAAGTTCATGTTGTCTGTGAATAGAGATAATTTTTGTTTTCCAGTTTCAATGCTTTTCTTTTCTTTTCTTGCCTAATGCTCTTATTGGGACTTCCAGTACTATGTCGAATAGAAGTAGCAAGAGCAGACAGCATTGTCTTGTTCCTGATCTAGAGGAAAAACTTTAGTCTTTTACAATTGAGTATGACTTTAGCTGTGTGCTTTTTATAAAAGGATTTTATTACATTGAGGCAGTTTCCTTTTATTCCTAGTTTATTGAGTTTGTTAAAATCATGAAATAGTTTTTCATGCTGTTGAAGTTTTGTCAAATTTTGTGCTGTTGTTGAATTTTGTTAAATGTGTTTCCTTATATCAGTTGATGATCATGTTGTTTGTTTTTTGTTTGTTTTTTGGGGGGGTCCATTCTGTTAATGTAGTGTATTACATTGGTTGATTTTTTCATAGGTTAAACTATCCTTGCATTCCAGAGATAAATCCCACTCGATCACGGTGTAAGATCTTTTTAATGTGTTGTTGAAGACAATTTGCTAGTATTTCGTTGAGGATTTTTGCATCAGAATTCATCAGGGATATTGGTCTGCAGTTTTCTTATATCTTTGTCTGATTTTGGTATCAGAGTGTTGCTAGCCTCATTGAATGAACTTGGAAGTGTTTCCTTTTCTTTAGTTTTTTTAGAGTTTCAAGAAAGTTAGTGTTACTACTTCTTTACAACTCTTCAGTGAAGCTGCCAGTCCTGGGCTTTTCTTTGTTGGGAGGATTTTAATTACTGCTTCAGTCTCCTTACTAGTTTTAAGTCTTCATGTATTTTATTGCTTCATGATTCAATCTTTATTGATTGTATGTTTCTAGAAATTTATAGATTTCTTTTTTTTTTTTTTTGGTGTACAGTTGCTCAGAGCTTTCTTATAATCTTCTTTATTTGTGTGGCACTGTTTATAATACCCTCTTTTATTTCTCATTTAGTTATTGGAGTCTTCTGTTTTTTATCTTAAGCTAGTGAAAAGCTTGTTATTTTTGTTGACCTTTTCATAAAGCCAACCCTTTTTTCATTTTTTTCTATTTTTTGTTTGTTATTTTGTTTATCTTTGCTGTAATCCTTATTTCCTTCCTTCTCCTGGATTTGGGTTTAGTGTTCTTTTCTAATTTCCAGAGGTATAAACTTAGGTTGTTGATTTGAGATTTCTCTTATTTTTAAGAAGTGTTTTAGCTATAGCCTTCCAGCACTGCTTTCACTGCACCTCACCAAATTTTGGTATGTTGTGTTTTCATTTCCATATGTCTCAGGTATTTTCTAATTTTCCCTTTTTTCTTTTATTTTTTTTATTTTTATTTATTTACTTATCTTTTTAGAGAGGAAGGGTAGGAGAGAGGGAGAGGGAGAGAAATATCAATGTAGGGTTGTCTCTCGTGTGTCCCCTGCTGGGAACTGGCCTGCAACCCAGGCATGTGTCCTGACTGGGAATCGAACCGCGATCCTCTGGTTCACAGGCCCGCGCTCAATCCACTGAGCTACACCAGCCAGGGCCCCTTTTTTCTTTATTTGACCTATTGGCTGTTTAAAGGTTTGTTGTTAAATTTTCACATATTTCTGTATTTTTCAGTTTTCTTTGTGCTGTTGATTTCTAATTTTATTCCATCGTGATCACAAATGGTATTTCTAACATTTTAATCTACTTGAAATTGTTACAACCTGTTTTGTGGCCTAACCTGTAGTTTATATTAGAAAATGTTTTATTTGCTCTTGTGAAGAACGCATATTCTGTCATTGTGGGTAGTTTATTCTGCATATGTCTGTTAGGTCCGGTTGGTACAGTATTCAAATTTTCTATTTCCTTATTGATACTATGGTTGTTCTAGCCATAACTGCTTTCTTTTGTGTTTAATTGGTCTTTCTATTCATCATTTTAATTTTCTTCTCATTTTCTTTTGTATTGATTTTCCAGTTATCTCTTTGTGTTTACCTTAGTGATTACAATTAATATTTTAAGCTTATACTAAGCTAGTTCGAGTAATGTAAAATAGTGTTTCAGTAGTATAAAATCTACTGTGACATAGCTTCATCCTCCCTCTGTTTTATTGTTACTGTTGCAATTTACATTTTATACAATAAAACTGGCTTTCATATTTGTGTACTTGCCTTTATCATTGTTCTTTATTTCCTTTTATAGCATTGAGTTACTATATAGTATCTTTTTATTGCAGCCTGAAGGATTTTCTTTAATATTTCTTATCGGCAGTTCTACTAGTGGTTAACTTTCTCAGCTTTTGTTTATTTGGGATTGTCATAATCATTTTCAAAGGATAATTTTGCTGAGTGCAGAATTCTTGGTTGTCAGATTTTTTCTCTTAGCAATTTATAAATATCATATAAATACCTTCTGGCCTCCATGGTTTCTGGTGAAGAATTAATTTTAATATTATTAAGGGTCTCTGTTGTATGCGACAGGATGTTTCTGTATTGCTGCTTTTATTATTTATTCTTTGTCTTTGGATTTTAACAGTTTTATATTAACTGTGATTTAGTTTGTATCTCTGCATTTATCCTACTTGGAGTTTGTTGAGTTCCTTAGATGTTTAGATTTATGTCTTTATTAAATTTTGGATGTTTATGGCCATTATTTTTTGAAATATTGTTTCTGCCTCTTGTTCTCTGTTTTTTTATCTCATTAAAAATATATTGGTACATTTGATGAATGTACATTTGTACTATGTGCATTTGGTACCTAGAGAATTCTACTCTGTGCAGTTCTTATTTATGCTAAAATGACTGTAAAACAGTTGTTTTTCAAGTGGTTCTTCTTACACAGTCAAACCTGCCACAGGTGAACAAGTGCATTAAAACTGCGACTTAAAGAAATATTTCTGATTTCTGCCATTGGCTCTCTTTGAAGACGTCTACCCTAATAGTATCTCTGTAGTTCACTACCTGTTATACCTAATGTTATGGTGTTGACAAGGGTTTGTTTCTGGGTACATACATGGGCTGGAGGGATGTTTGCTCATGGAAATATTGGAATTTCTGGAATATTACAACTTTCTTAAGGGTGTGAGGCAAAATATATAAAAAATTGGAAACTTTTATGGAGTCTTCATTACATGGGCATGATCTATTACTAACTCAAAGTTTAGTCCTCTTTCTTCCCCCAGAGGATTACTGTGAGGGTGAGCTAAAAAGTTTGAAGCTTCTAACCATGGCTTAGTCTTTCTGGTGAGCAGCTCCCACCCAGGAGCTCATTAAGAGTAATCCAGCAAAACTGTCATTTAGAATGGAAGGGAAGATAAAGTGCTTGTCAGATAAGGTCAAGTTAAAGGAGTTCATCATCACCAAGCCCTTATTATATGAAATGTTAAAGGGACTTATCTAAGAAAAAGAAGATAAAAAAAATATGACAGTGAAAAGTCAGCAAACTCACAGCTATTAACAACCACACCTAAAACAAAAGCAAACAACTAGAACAGGAACAGAACCACAGAAATGGAGATCATATGGAGGGTTAGCAACAGGGGAGTGGGAGGAGAGGAGGAGAGAAGGGGGGAAAAGGTACAGAGAATAAATAGCATAGACAGTGGGTAGAAAATAGACAGGGGGAGGGCAAGAATAGTGTGGGAAATGTAGAAGCTAAAGAACTTATGACACATGGACATGATCTAAAGGGGGGGGAATGTGGGTGGGAGGGGGTGTGTAGGGAGGAGGGGAATGATGCGGGAGAAATGGGGCAACTGTAATAGCATAATCAATAAAATATTTTTTCTAAAGAGTAATCTCATTAGAACAAAAGATACTTTTGTCATGAAGGAAGTTCCAAGGGATTTAGGATCTATATAAGATTTTCCTTTCATTCAGGAAATTACAAGGTAAGTTTTAGGAGTACTTTGTTAGGAACCAGGGGCAGAGACCAGGTATATATTTATTATGTGTCACAGAATTCTTTATACATTCAGGGTATTAACCTTTTATTAGATATATGATTAACTAATATATTCTCTATTCCATAAGTTGCCTTTTCCCTCTTATTATGTCCTTTGATTCAAAGAAGTTTTTAAGTTTGATGTAGTCCCATTTATCTATTTTTACTTTTGTTTCATGTACTTTTAGTGTCATACCCAAGAAACCATTGCCAAATCCGGTGTCATGAAACTTTCCCCGTATTATTTTCCTACTTGAAAAACAACTGTTTTACAGTCATTTCAGTATGAAAAAGAATTGCATAGAGTAGAATTCTTTTCCAGGCATTATGTTCTTTCTTCCATTTACTAATAATTCACTTACAACTAGTTATGCATTTTCTAAAAGACTTGAAGGAGTGGACAGAACAAGCCAGAGTCAAGTTTTTATTTAAAATGTATTATAATGGGACCCATGCAAGAGGAGAAGATGAAGGGTAGGGAACACAGTGACGACACCGGAACATGATGACATGGCCAGGGCCACAGCTTCTACCTTTGGGGAGAGGGATGAAAAGAAAAGGTGAGGGCTGGATAAGAATTTTACAGTTTTAGCTCTAATGTGTAGGTCTTTGGTACGTTTTGAGTTAATTTTGTATATGGTATAACATATAGTCTATTTGGGCTGGTGTAACAAAGTACCACACACTGGGTGATTTATAAACAACACAGACATTTATTTCTCACAATTCTGCAGGCTAGAAGTCCCCAGATCAAGGTGCCAGCATGGTCAAATGTGCCCAGGGCCCTTCTGTGGGTTGTAGATTTCTTGTGTTCTTACATGGCAGATGGGGCAGGGGAGCTCTCTAGAGTTTCTTTTATAAGGGCTATAATCTCAGTGATGAGGGCTCTTTCCCCCGATCTAATCACCCCAAAAGCTCCACCTCCTAATGCCATCACATTGAGCATTAGGATTTCAACATACAAATTTTGGAGGAACGTTAACATTCAGACCATAGCATGATATAAGCTAAGAATCCGCTTCATTGTTTTGAATGTGTTTATTCAGGTTTCCCAGCATCATTTGTTGAAGGACAGTTCATTTCCTATCCAATGATCTTGGCATCCTTGTGAAAAATCATTTGACTACATATATGAGGTTATATTTTGGGCCTTTTTATTGTATTCCATTAGTCTGTACATCTGTCACACTATTTTGATTACTGTAGCTTTGTAATAAATTTGAAGTAAGAAATTGTAAGACCTGCAACTTTGTTCTTTTTCAGGATTGTTTAACTATTTGGGATCTCTTGTGATTCCATATGAACTTGAGGAGTAATTGAGGATTTACTCTAGCAACAACTTTGATATATATTATCTAGCAATGTTAATTATAATCATCATGTTATACATTACATCCCTAGTACTTATTTATTTTATGATTGGAAGTTTGTACTTCTTGACCACCTTCCTTTAATATCCCTTTTCCTGACCCCCTGACTTTGGTAACTATAAATCTGATTTCTTTGTTTATGAGTTTGGGGTTTGTGAGTGTCTGTGTTTTAAGATTCCACGTATAAGTAAGACCATACAGCATGTGTTTTTCTCTGTCTTATTTTAGTGTAATTTCCTCAAGGCCCATCTATGTTGTTGCCAATGGTAGGATTGCCTATTTTTTTCATATTTTGTTTACTTATTTTTAGAGAGGGGGGAAGGGAGGGAGAAGGAGAGGGAAATATCACTGTGTGGTTGCCTCTCATGTGCCCCCTGCTGGGGACCTGGCCTGCAACTTGGGCATGGTCCTGCCTGGGAATTGAACTGGCAACCCTTTGCTTCACAGTCCAGCACTCAGTCCACTGAGCCACACCAGCCAGGGCAAAATTTCTTATTTTTTGTGTGGAATAATATTCCATCCTATCCATAGACAGACACCCACCACATCTTCTTTATCCATCAATGGATATTTAAGTTGTAAGTATGTCTTGACTATTGTAAATAATGCTGCTATGAACATGAGGGTGCAGATACCTTTTTGAGTTAACGTTTTCATTTTCTTCAGATAAATACCTAGAAGTGGAATTGCTGGATCATACGGTAGTTCTATTTTTAATATTTTGAGGACCCTGCATACCATTTTTTGTGGTAGTTGCACCAATTTATATTTCACCAATCATTCCCTTTTCTCTACATCCTTGCCAATATTTGTTACCTCTTTTTGATGATAGCCATGCTCATAGGTGTGAGGGGATATATTATTGTGGTTTCGATTTGCATTTTCTAATTACTAGTGATATTGAACATCTTTTCATTACCTGTTGGCTATTCGGATATCTCCTTTGGCAAAAATGTCTATTCAGGTTGTGTAGACATGGTGAACTACATGCACACAGTCAAAGTACAAGTCTGTGGGTGGGACTTGAACTCAAAAAGTCTCAGCATAACATGAACATGTACTGCTGCAGTTTTGCCCATTTTTAAATTGGATTTTTTGTATTGAGTTATATGAGTTCTTTGTGTATTTTTTTGTATTAACTCCTTATTGAATGTATAATTTATAAATATCTTTTCTTTTTCTTTTAAGATTTATTTATTTTTATTTTATTTTAAGGATTTTAATTATTTATTGTTAGAAGAGAGGAAAGGAGGGAGAAGGACAGGGAGAGAAACAGAAATGTGTGGTTGCCTCTCTCTTGCCCCACACTGGGGACTTTGCCTGCAACCTAGGCATGTGCCCTGACTACGAATCAAACTGGCAGCCCTTTGCTTCACAGTCCAGCATTCAATCTACTGAGTCACACCAGCGAGGGCTATTTATTTGTTTTTAGAGAGAGGGGAAGGGAGGGAGAAAGAGAAACATCAATGTATGGTTGCCTCTTGTGCACCCCCAACTTGGGACCTGGCCTGCAACCCATGCATGTGCCCTGACTGGGAATCAAACCAGCCACCCTTTGATTCCTAGGCCCGTGCTCAGTCCACTAAGCTACACCAGCCAGGGCGTCTACAAATATTTTTTTGCATTGCATAGGTTGTCTTTTCACTTGGTTGCTTGTTGTCTTTGTTTTTTTCCTCTGTAGAAGCTTTTTAGTTTGATGTATTCCTCCTCCTTTATTTTTTATTTTGGCGCTTGTTCTTTAGGTGTCATGTCCAAAATATAATTGCCAATACCCATGTCAAGGAAGTTTTTTTCTTATGCTTTCTTCTAGGAGGTTCATTTAAGTCTATAATCCATTTCAAGTTAATTTTTGTGATTGATATAAGATAGGGGACAGATTGATTTTTGTATGCTGCAACTTTGCTACTTACAGGATTGTCATCTGAGAACAAAGGTGACTTTCTTTCTTTCAAAATTGGATGCCTTGTATTTCTTTGTCTTGCCTAGTTGCTCTGGGTAGGACTTCTTCTACTATGTTAAATAGAATCAGTGAAAATGGGCATCCTTGTCTTCTTGATCTTAGAGGAAAACTTTTCGTCTTTTTGCCCTTTAGTGTGATGTTAATAGTGGGTGTTTCATATGTTGCCTTTATTATGCTGAGGTAGTATTTTTGTATGCCTATTTGTTTTTAAATATATTTTATTGATTATGCTCTTACAGTTGTCCCATTTTCCCCCTTTATTCCTCACTGCCCTGCACCCCCTCCTGCCTGCATTCCCCTGCCTCCCCTTAATTCATGTCCATGGGTTGTACATATAAAGTTCTTTGATTTCTCCATTTCCCATACTATTCTAAACCTCCCCCTGTCTATTTTATACTTACCATTTATGCTTATTCCCTGTACCTTTTCCCCCATTCCCCCTCTTCACCCTCCCCACTGCTAACCCTCCATATGATCTCCATTTCCATGATTCTGTCCCTGTTCTAGTTGTTTGCTTGGTTTATTTTTGGTTTTAGGTTCAGTTGTTGATAGTTGTGAGTTTGTTGTCATTTTACTGTTCATAGTTTTTGATCTTTTTTTTTAGATAAGTCCCTTTAACATTTCATGTAATAAGGGCTTGATGATGATGAACTCCTTTAACTTGACCTTATCTGGGAAGCACTTTATCTGTCTTTCCATTCTAAGTGTGATAGCTTTGCTGGATAGAGTAATCTTGGGTGTAGGTCCTTGCCTTTCATGACTTCCAATACTTCCTTCCAGCCCCTTCTTGCCTGCAAGGTTTCTTTGGAGAAATCAGCTGACAGTCTGATGTGAACTCCTTCATAGGTAACTCTCTTCTTTTCTCTTGCTGCTTTTAAGATTCTCTCCTTCTCTTTTATCTTGGGTAATGTAATTACGATGTGCCTTGGTGTGTCCTCCTTGGGTCCAACTTCTTTGGGACTCTCTGAGCTTCCTGGACTTCCTGGAAGTCTATTTCCCTTGACATATTAGGGAAGTTCTCCTTCATTATTTGTTCAAATAAGTTTTCAACTTCTTGCTCTTCCTTTCTCCTTCTGGCACCCCTATGATTCGGATGTTGGAACATTTAAAGTTGTCCCTCAGGCTCCTAGGCTTCTCCTCATATTTTTGAAATCTTGTTTCTTAATTCTGTTACAGTCAAATGTTTACTTCTTCCTTCTGCTCCAAATCATTCCTTTGGTTCCTGGTTTCCTTACCTTTACTGTTGGTTCCCTGTACATTTCTCTTCATTTCACTTTGCATAGCCTTCACTTTTTCCTTTATGTTGAGACCACATTCAGCCATTTCTGTGAGTATCCTGATTACCAGTGTTTGAACTGTGCATCTGATAGACTGGCTATCTCTTCATCTCTTAGTTCTGTTTTTAGAGCTTTGATCTGGTCTTTCATTAGGGCCTTTTTTTTTTTTTTTTTTTTTTGTCGTCTCAGTGCAGCTGTTATGTTGTAAGGGGCAGAGCCTTACTTAGGTAATTTCCAGGGTGGAGCAACCCACGTTGCTGTGTTGTGGCACTGTATGTGGAGAAGGTCTGAGAGGGAACAGTGCCATTTTTTGGACTCTCAGTCGGCTTTCAGTCACTTCCCCTGCTACCCACAAGCAAACTAGGCCCTTCTGATGGTGATTCCCGGATGGGTGGGTGGTTATGTGTACATTCTAGGACTCAGTGGGTCTTTCCAATGAACTCTCCTGTGAGGCTGGGAATTTCTCTCACCACTGCAACCCCCACAGGTTTTTATGCCAGAGGTTTTGAGACTGTTTCTCCACACTGGAGCCCTGGGTTGTGTAGTCTGTCTTGCTCTCCAATTGTTCCTCCCGGTTTATTCATATGCAAATGTGGGCCAGTGTGGTCCGTGGTCCGCCAGCCTCTGTTTTGCCATGCGTCCTCTCAGTCCCGGCTGCCCTGCCCATCTCTCTACCCCTCTTATCAGTCTGAATCAAAGTTTCTTCTTTAACTCGTTGGTTGTGGGTGTTCCATATAGTTTGATTTTCTGGCAGTTTGGGTTATTCTTGTTTGTAAATATGGTGTTGTCCTTCTTTTGGTTGTGCAAGGAAGCAAAGTATATTTACCTCCATCTTGGCCAGAAGTTCTGTTCTTAATGTGTTCCTATTTGTTGAGTGGGGTTCTTTTTTAATCCTAAAATGATGTTGAATTTTGTCAAAATTTTTTTTGTATTAGTTGACATGCTTTTTTGTTCTTCCTTCTGTTAATGTGGTATATTACATTGATTGTCCTATGTATTACATATATGGGACTATCTTTGCGTTCCAGGAATAAATCCTACTTAGTCATGTTGTATAATCTTTTGAGTATATTGTTGAATTCTGTTTGGTAGTATTTGTTGAGGATCTCATTCCCTTTTGCATTTGGATAATTGAAGGCTCACAGATGCCTATAAAAGTATAGCCATACTGCAGTGTATACTATACTTTCCTCTGTCTTTACTACTAAGGAAAATATGTTTAACAGTGTGATAATATATTTTTTAATAGATAATCATTCATACTCATATATACCCATATTCGGTTGCACATACTTCGTATTAATCCCAACATAAAATAATCGTGATGCCTGGATTCTAGACCATGGTTTTCAATCATGGCTGCACATTCAGCTCCCTAAGAAATTTGAAAAAAAAAAAAATATATATATATATATATATATATATATATATTCATTTTATATATAATATCTAATATTTTAAGATATATTTTTAAATAATAGTGTCAAAACTACATTTCCAAATTCTTCAGAGAGAGACTGAGCATCCTTTTTTTTTTTTTAAGATCCACAAGTGCAGGCATGTTTGAAAAACCTGTTGTAGATCATCCTGACTATGTGTTAAGAGTCATATCAGTGTAATTAAGAAAAGCTTGGACCTTAGCAAAATTGAATCAGACATTTCAGGGAAGAAGTTCTACAGTCTGTTTTTTGAAAAGACTTAAGTTTTTCTGAAGCACAGCTAGGTTTATGACCACTAGTCTACAATTTTGTCAGCCATAGAAAGGTACAGTCGGCAAACTATTTTAATTATAGTCATCTGCAAGGGCCCCAAGTATAAGTTTTGTATGTTATGGGCTGAAAGGGGATACATATGTTTTATATATCAGGTATATAGTAGCTAAGTTATTCTCTTTTGACCAATGATGAAATTGACATGGGCATCTGTCTAGGTAGAGATATCTCTTTCATTGCTTCGTAGGGTTGCAGTAATATGTGTGGTCAAGATTAAAATTTTTCCTTAGGCATATATGCTCGTATACCCAAACAGGTTTCTTAAGTTGCAGTATTTAGCATATGTCACAGTAAACTAGAACCTTCATATGCAGTGTAATATAAAACATCTCATTTGTTCTGTCAGGATGAATATATTAGTCTGCAAGGGCTGCCATAAGAAAATACCATGGACTGTGTGGCTTAAACAACAGAAATTCGTTTTTGTTTTCTTACAATTCTGAAGGCTAAAAGTTAGGGCAGTTTTGGTTTCTCCTGAAGCCTTTCTTATTGGCTTACGCATGATCACTTTTTTTTGCTGTGTCTTTACATAGTCTTGTTTTCTGTGAACATGCATCATTGATGTCTTTGTATGTCCTGATCTCTCCTTATAAGGTCACTGGTCTAATTGGATTAGGGCCCACTCTGTTAGCTTCATTTTAACATAGTTACCTCTTTAAAGACCTTGTCTCCAAATACAGCTATCTTTTGAGGTACTGGGAATTAGGGCTGATACATGATACTTATGCATTCATTCTATAAACAGTGAGTTCAAAATGTTTTGTAACTGAATGAACTAATGAGTTGAATAAATTACTTGTAATTTTTTAAATGAATGTTTAATCATTCTTTTAGAACATAATAGCAAGATGTAATGCATTGTCAGATCTGTAATTTTTGGTTTACTATGGCAAGCAGATAATGAATGCACTTGTGTTATCTAAAAGTTGTACTAAAGTATTTAGGAAAAAATGTCATAAATCTGAGAGGGAGTTTTAGAGCCTTATCTTTATATTATTTATGATATGAATTTGTTTTAAAAATTCATTTTGACCAATTTTAATTATAATAGTATCATAAACAAAGTTTATACTATATATCAAAATTATACAGTTCAGTCTGGAGATGGTTGCTGTTTAGGCACATGGAAGCTAATGATAGAACGATAAATGTTCAAGAGACTTACTTTTCTATTAGTGGCAGTATTAAATAACCTTTTATCTTTTGTGCACACACGTAAGGCTAGTGAAAGTTTACCCAGAAACCTGCAGTGTGTCTGGATAAAAAAGTTGATAAAAAAAAAGTTTGCTGCCCTGTTTGGTATGGCTCATTGGATTGAGGGCTGACCTTCGAACCAAAGGGTCCCCAGTTCAATTCTCAGTTAGGGCACATGGGTTGCAGACCAGGTCCCCAGTAGGGGGTTCTCGAGAGGCAACCACACACTGATGTTTCTCTCCTTCTCTTCCGCCTGTCCCTTCTCTCTAAAAACATAAATAAAATCTTTAAAGAAAAGTGTGCTTTGTTTAATTCCCATAATTAACTGATTACAATCTCTTTATTATCCTCTTATAGTTAGTCTGCACTCTGTGTCTTCATTTAGATATTTGCACACCTACTAGTTGTTCAAAACAGTGTATATGAGGTCTATCCAGAAGATATCCAGCCATGTAATATTACATCTAGATGTATTTATTGAAGAAGATACAATATATAAGAAACGTTGTACATAGGACAGTGACATCTCGATCCCCTTCAGAATAGGCATCTTGAGGCCTCACACAGTTCTCTCAGTTGCCATCATCTGCCCTGTTGAATTTTCCTGAATCTCATCGACCGTCTGGAATCTCTCCCCTTTTAAAAGTGTTTTAGTTTTGGGAAAAGCCAGAAGTCTTGGGACGCCAAATCTGGGCTCTAGAGGGTCTGAGTCACCTGAGCGATGTGATGTTTCACCAAAAATCTCGGCATAATATGTGATGTGTGAGTGGGCACATTATTGTAATGAAGCTGCCAATCACCAGATGCTCATAGTGCACCACAAAGCTGTGGCATTATGAATCATCTAAGTAGTTTCTGTGGAGGAGTGTTCAGTCTTAACGTAAAATTTGATGCGGATTCGTTGCTCTACTTGCTTAGTCATTTTGAATGCAGTGGCCACACAGTACACATGCTTATTCAGCAGCATCTACCACCCCCACTGATTAGTACAGTAAAGTTGTCATTGTTCATGTATATGCATTCCAGTCCACTCTCCTTGTCTGCCAGGTTGCATCGGTATCACACAAACTGTTCTCATGATATTTACAGTGGTGGGACTTTCCCTGGAAAGACCTTGTACAATAAGAGATATGATTCTTTTCTCTTGAAATTTTGGTTCATTGGGAAAGAGAGATTAATCAGCAGTTACAGTCAATTGAATATTTGAAAGGCATTTAAAACTCTGAAAGGGACAGTTCTTCAAAGCATATGAAAAAGGCTCTGACTGGTGTAGCTCAGTGGATTGAGCATGGGTCTGTGAACCAAAGTGTTGGTGGTTCAGTTCCCAGTCAGGGCATCTGCCTGGATTGCAGGTCATGTCCCCAGTAGGGGGTTCGCTAGAGGCAACCACACATTGATGTCACTCCCCCTTTCTCCCTTCCTTCCTCTCCCTCTAAAAATGAATAAATAAAATCTTTTTTTAAAAAAGCATTTGAAATATAGAGTGTTCAGGAAGGCTTCTCAGAGTAAATGATGTTTAGAGCTGTGATTTGAAGGAAGTTTTGAGTTAAAATTAACTAAGCTTATGTGATAGAGGGCTGGAGAAGAGAGCACAGTTTCCAGACCACAGAAACTGCATATACAGAGGCCCTGTGCTAAGAAGGATTGTGTTGGGAAATTTGAGAGAGGACCAGTGTGGTTGAATTCCTGAGTACTGTGTGGAATAAAGTGTGAAGCCAGACTGGGGCAGGGCCCATCCAAGCCATTTTAGCTATGTTTAAGATTTGGGACCATGTCCTCAGAGAGAAAAACGTTGCGTTCCACAGAGGAGTAATGAACTCTGACTATAGGTGTGAAGAACTAATTAGAAAGGAACCGATAGAGCTGCTTAGAAGACAATTTGGAGAGATGGGAAGATGATCTATAAGCGAAGGAAAGGCCTGAAACAGATCCTTTTCTACTCTCCTCACTCCCTGTACTTAAAGGCAGTCACATTGTTATTAAACGTACAAGTCTTTTACTATGTGTGTTTTTTATTAATTTCTAAAGCAACCTGAAGTCTTGTAAGAAAAATATGGAATTCAAAAACAACAAGCAAGAGAAAGGAAGCACTAAAGTGTTATATTCACAGTCCCTTGCTTCCGAAGAAAAATTTAACATTGAAGCTTGAAGTCCATCATAGCAATACATACTTTTTTCACATAAGATTGACCTCTTTTGTTCTGTTTTTAAACTTTTGTACCAAGATATTTTACATTCTTATTTACCTAATTTATTGAAAGATTGATTTCTTTCCATTCCAATGTTGTATTCCAGTATAACTTTTTCTATTGCTTCATGGATATTTTGGAAAGAGAATTCCCTACCACTTGGTGGCACTACTTGGCTTAAAAATGAATTAGAATATCTTAACTGTGCTGTTCTACATAAATGATTAAGTTGGGAGGGAATGTATTTGATATTAAGCAACTTAACATTATAAATGTTTCATTCTGATTTTGTATGTGAAATATTAATTGATGGTATAAAGTTGAGTTTTATTAAACCATCATGGAATATAAAAATATAAGTCAAGACTTAGTTTAGAGAGGGAAGCAAATTTTTGATACAAATCATTTCTATTCTATCTTAATCCTCTTTGTTTCTAAATGTCAGGAAAAATATTTTTAATATTAGAAACAAACATCTTCAACATTCCTTTAATATTAACGTTTTCCGAGATGTGTTTCGTTTTACATAAAGCTAATTTTTTTCAGGTGATAAATGTAACATATAGGAAAACAGAGAATTTAAATTATTTAATTATGTATTACTGCAGTGTTCTGGAAACTCAGTCCTTTTAAGATATTTTATTTATTTTGTTTAATTGGACAAAGGATCCTGAACTGTAAGATGTGGAAAATTATTATGTCCCCAGACATGATTGTAATAGCTAAAGTATTTGTAACTGTTGATTTCTAGGTTTCACATACAGCATATAAAATAATCTCTCTCTCTTTTTTTTTTTAATATAATACACACAGGGAAGCACAGAGTGTAAGTATAGACTTCAGTGACACACCACAAAGTAAACACTCCATGACTACCACACATCAAGAAATAGAATACTGCCAGCAACCCAGAAACCCCATTTCCTTTCCCAACCACTCTGTCTCTCCTATATCCTGGAGTGGCAACAGGCCTGGCTTCAAAAGATGTAGCCTATTTTTTCTTTTTAACTTGATTTTGGACTTTTATATAAATAGAATTATATAGTGTTGCTATTTTTCTCTGCTTATCTTGCTTCTTAACATTACACTTGGAAGACTCATGAATGTTTTCACATGGAGCTATAGCCAGTTAGTACATTTTATCACTATCATTTTTACTTTTGGACATTTGGATTGAATAATGCTGTCATGAACATTCTTTACACTTTACTTGGGACACATGCACAGCGCTTACTTTGAGTATATGAAGTCTGTCCAGAAACTATTCAGTTATGTAATATGAAAAACAGAGACATTTATTGAAGAAGATACAAGATATAAGAAACATTGTAGATAGGACAATGACACCTCAGTCCCCTTCAATGTAGGCACCTTTAGACCTCACACAGTTCTCTCAGTCACCATCAGCTGACCCTCTTGAATTTTCCTGAATCTCATCAATGGTCTGAAATCTCTTCCCTTTCAAAATAGATTTTATTTTTGGGAAAAGCCAGAAGTCACGGGACACCAAATCTGGGCAGTAGGGGGGCTGAGTCACCTGGGTGATTTGATGTTTCCCCAAAAAACTCTGTGCTAGACGTGATGCATGAGTGGGCATGCTGTGGTGAAGCTGCCAATCACCAGTTGCCCATAGCTGGGGCCTCCTGAATCATCCAAATAGTTTACGTGGAGGAATGTTCAAGCTTAATGCAAGAGTTGATGCAGATTTGTTGCTCCACTCACTCAGTTATTTTGAATGCCATGTCCACATAGTACACAGGCTCACTCAACAGTGTTTACCACCGCCACTGACTAGTACAGTGAAGTGGTCATTGTTCACACATGCTTATTCCAGTCCACTCTCCTTAGCTGCTAGGTTATATCTATGTTGCATAAACCTTTCTTGTTATATTAATGATAGGTGGGGTTTTTCCAGACAGACCCTGTATACAAGGAGTAGAATAGCTAGGTCATTGGTGTAGTATACATTCAAATTTAGAAGATAACATAAGAATTGTTTTCACAGTGGTTGTACCTTTCCCATTAACAGGATATGAGGGTTCCTGTTGCTCCATATTCTTACTAACATTTGGTATTAATAGCTTTTTTAACATTAGTCTTTCTGTAGGATGTATTTCCTTGATTTCAAATGAGATTTAGTACTTTTTCATAAATTTATAGACTGTTTGGATATCCTCTTTTGTAAAGACTCTTCTCCCCACCCCTTGCCTTTTTTTTTTTTTTTTTTGTTATTACTACTGAGTTTTCTGTGTTCTTGATTTACAGGAATTACATATTTTATGGACATGAGCCCCTCTTTTCTGTTGGAGTTTCTGTCCTTTTTGTTTTGTTTTTAGGAGATTTTGTGTATGGTAGATACAAGCCCTTTGTTTAGTTACATTTGTTGGAAAAACAGATCCCATTTTGACTTCATTTTTTTGATGAAAGGAAGATCTTCATTTTAAAAACTTGTTTGTTTTTAGAGAGAGGGGAAGGGAAAGAGAAAGAGAGGGAGAGAAACATCAGCCATGCCTCTGGCATGCCCCCAACCCGATTCCAGGCGTGTGCCCAGACTGGGAATCAAACTGGCAACCTTTCTGTTTGCAAGATAACACCCAAGCCACTGAGGGTCTTAATTTTAAATGTAGTTTGATTTATCATTGTTTTCCTTCAAAGTCAGTGCTTCTTGTGTCCTGTTGAAGAAGTCTGCCCCTGCTCCAGTGATATGAAGATGCTCTTATGTTATTTTTTATAACTGATTTTCAACCTTTTCCATCTCATGGTACACATAAACTAGTTACTAAAATTCTGCAGCACACCAAAAAATATATTTATTGCTGATCTGACAAAAAAATAGGTAAAATTTTGATTCACACCAGATAGCTATTGTTGTGTTGGCTGTTGTCATTTTTTTAATTTGACAATCTTTTTTTTTTTTTTAATCCTCACCTGAGGACATTTTTTTCATTGCTTTTAGAGAGAGAGGGAGGGAGAGAAACATCGATATGAGAGTGAAACATTGATTGGTTGCCTCCCATATGCACCTGGACCTTGGATCGGACCCACCACCTAGGTATGTGCCCTGACTGGGAATCGAACCTGCAGCCCTTCAGTTTCAGGATGACGCTCCAACCATCTGAGCCACACTAGCCAGGGCAAATCTGTTGGGATATCACAAGTCATATTCTGGGCAACTTCATTATACATTTGTAGGAAAATTAGAGTGAAAAAGGCAAATATAGTCTTAGTATTATTATGAAAATAGTTGTGATTTTGAAGATTCCCCTAATAGCATCTTGGGAACTCCTAGGTGCTCTGCACACTGCACTTTTGGGAACTGCTTTGCAGTATATATCCTTGACCTCCAAGAGTCTTATTTCATATCTTTCTAGACAATGCAAAGAACCTAAAACACTTTAATTCTATTAATTCTCCCCCTTACCCTTTGTTCAGTGTATTTGCTGTAATGCTCATGTATTTTTAACTCCATATATATTTTAATTTCCATAAGATACTATTTTGTCATTATTTTAAATTTATCTGCATACTTACTGTTTTATAACTTTTTATTCCTTCCTGTATCTTCAGTTCTCCATCTGTGATTATTTCTCTTTTTTTTTAAGAGCACCTTTTAGTATATCATTTGTTGTAGATTGGTACTGAAAAAAATGCCTTAGTTTTTGTTGTCTGTCTATGGGCTCTATTTCATCTTTACTTTTGAATGATAGTTTTCTACTGGTTAGAATTATGGATTGGCAGTTCTTTTCTTTTTGGCTTTGCAGTAGGTTGTTTTTTTTGTTTTGTTTTGGTTTTTTTTTGTTTTTTTGTTTTTTCGGTTTTTTTTACTTTTCAATTACTGTTGACAATCCAATATTAGTTTCTGGTGTACAGCATTTTCTTTTATCCCTTTGTGTTTTGCCTTCTGTTGTTTCTGTTAAGAAATTAGTTGTTAGTCTTGTCGATGCCTTCCAGCCAAAAAGATGAGGAAGAACACCTATAGCTCGACGAGTTTACATGTTGCACAGGGATTCCGCACACAGTAGGGAACCTTTGTCTCTGTAAGAGGGTATTAGAAAGAACCTATTACAGAATTTGGACATAAGTTGGGTAATTTTAGAGAGGATCTAGGAAAGTAGAAGTTTGCTTTAAATTGGATGTTGTCAGAACATAGGGTCATTTTATGATGCCCTTTTTTACTTGTGAAATTCACATACATTCATCATTATATGTATACAATATTGTGCAACCACCAGCTTTTTGGTTTCAAAACTGTTTCAACACTCTTGTATCCATTAAATAATTATTTCCTAGTTCTCCTACCCCCTTTCCACTATCACCTGGTGATAACCCTGTACTTACTGTCTCTATGGATTTGCCTATTTTGATTATTTCATGCTGTAAGAACCGTACAATAGATGACTTTTGTGTCTGGCTTCTTTTTCTTAGCATAATGTTTTCAAGGCTCATCCAGGTTGTAGCATGTACTTTGTTTCTTTTTTGGCTATTATGAATAATGATGCTATAAACATTCATGTACAGGTTTTCATGTATACAGATGTCTTCAGTTCTCCAGGGTGTATATATCTAGGATTTGAATAACTGGGTAATATGTAATTCTATGTTACCTTTTTTAGGAAACACCAAACTTTTCCACAGTGGGTACACACCATTTTACATTGTCACCAGCAATGTTTAAGGGTCTCTATTTCTCCACATTCTTATATTCTCAGTAACACTTGTTATTTTTCTTTTCTTTTTTAATTAAAGCCATTCTAATGGGGGTAAAATAGTATCTCATTGTGGTTTTCATTAGGATTTTTTTAATGACCAAGATGTTGAACATCTTTTCCTGAGCTTGTTGGCCATTTGTATATCTTTCGAGAAATGTCTATTCAGGTCCTTTGCTCATTTTTAAAATTGGGTTGCTTACTGTTTTGTTGTTAAGTTGTTCATACATTCTGGACATTAAACCCTTAAAAAGTATATACTGATAATGTCCTTTGGTGTACAGAAGTTTTTTTATTAATTATCTGTTGTCATGTTTTTTGCTCTCAGATCTAATAATCCATTACCAAATCTGGCATCATAAAGATCCACCTCTAGACTTTACTCTAAGAGCTTTATAGATTTAGTTGTATTTTATATTGTTGATACACTTTGATTTAATTTCTGTACATGATATGAGGCAGTGGTCCAACTTTATTCCCTTGCATGTGATTGTCCATTTTTTTCAGCAACATTTGTTGAAAAGACTATTTTTCCCCATTTGAATGGTCTTGGCATCTTTGTTAAAAATCAGTTGGCCACAGATGTTTGTGTTTATTTCTGGATTCTCAAATCTTCTATTCCATTGGTCTATATTTCTACCCTTATGCTAGTAACACATTGATTATAATAGCTTTGTAGTAAGTTCTTAAATCAGTGAGTCTTCCTACTTTATTTCTTTTTCAGTGTTGGTTTTGATGCTTAGGGTCCTTTGCAGTTCGATACGAATTTGAGGATCAGCTTATCTATTTCTGCAAAAAAAAAAAACTGGCCATTAGCATTTTGATAGGAATTGCATTGAATCTGTTGATCACTTTGGGAAGTTTTGCCATCTTAAAAATATTTCATTTTTGAATCCATGAACACAGATGTCTTTCCACTTATTTAAGCCTTCTTTCATTTCTTTCAGCAATATTTTGTAGTTTTTAGTGTGCAAGTCTTGTGCCTCATTGGTTACATTTAGTCACAGCTATTTTATTTTTGGATGGTTTTGTAAATGGAATTATTTTCTTAAACTTTTTTTTGGTTCATTCATTGCTGGCATGGAAAAACAGCTGATTTTTTGTATGTTGATCTTATACCTGCAGGTTTACTTTGTTGATATTAACTCTAGTAGGGCACGTGTGTGTGTGTGTGGGGGGGGGGAGTCTCTGAGATTTCCTGTATTTGGAATCATGTCATCTGCAAATAGAGATGGTTTTATTTCTTTGATCCCAATTTGGTTTGTTAATAAACACTTTTATTTTTCTTGCATAATTGCTATGCTTGGGAGTTTCCAGTACAATATTTAATAGCAGTGGTGAAAGCATACAGTCTTGTCTTGTTACTGATCTTAAAGAGGAAAGCTTTCACCATTGATGTGTATGATGTTAGCTGTTGGGTTTTCAAGGATGCTTTTTATCCTGTTATGGAAATTCCTTTCTATTCCTCGTTTGCTGGGTGTTTTTATCATGAAACAGTGTTGGATTTTTGTAGTGTTCTTTATGTGTCTATTGAGATCAAGTATTTTTTTCTTTGTTCTATTAATATGATGTATTACATTGATTTTCTTATATTGAAACCTGGTTATATTCGTGGAAAAAATCTTACTTGGTTATGATATATAATCCTTTTAATGTGCTGTTGGATTCAATTTGGTAGTATTTTGTTGAGAATTTTTGCATCCATATTCATAAGGGTCTTTGGTTTACTTTTGGTATCTTTGTTTTAGTGCAGCAATTTTCAACCATTTTCATCTCATGACACACATAAACTAGTGACTAAAATTCTACAGCCCGTCAAAAAATATATTTTTGCTGATCTGACAAAAAATAGGTATAATTTTGATTCATTCATACCACACGGCTGTTGTGTTTGCTGTTGTTGTTCTTTTATTTGACAATCTAAGGGAAAAGAGATCAATATTCCTGACTAAAGAGTCAGATATTGCATGTTTTAAAAATTCTTGTTGCACACCAGTGTGCCTCATATAGCATACTAGTTGAAAATCTGTTTTCAGTTAATGCTGGCCTCATAGAATGTGTTAGGAAGTGGTCTATCTTCTAATTTTGGAAGAGTTTGTGAAAGATTGGTGTCAATTCTCTAAATGGTAAAATTACCAGTCAAACCATCTAGTCCTGACCTTTTCCTTTTTGGAAGGTTTTTGATTATTGATTCAGTTTCTTTACCTGTTACAAGACTGTTTAGATTTTCTATTTTCTCTTGAGTTAGGTTTTACAATATGTGTGTTTGTAGGAATTTGTTCATCAAAATTATCTAATTTGTTGGCATCCAATAGTTCATAGTATTTGTGACAATTAATTTCTCTAAGGTCTGTGTAATGGTCCTACGTTTGTTTCCGATTTTAGTTATTTGCATCTTTTCTCTTTTCCTTAGTCAGTTTCTTTGTCAGTTTTATTGATCTTTTTAAAAAAAACAACTTTTGATTTGATTCTATTTTTATTGTCTCTTATCTGTACTCTAACTTCCTTTCATCTGCTGGCTTTGCATTTAATTTGCTCCATTTCTGGTTCTTTAAAGTGTAAAACTAGGTTATTGATTTGTAATGTTTTTTAATGTAGGCATTTGTAGCTATAAATTTCCCTCTGAATACTGCTTTTGTTGCATTTCATATTTTGATATGTTTTGTTTGCATTCATTTGAAGATTGCCTTCCTAATAAATTTCATCTGTAGGGAAGGCAGACTAAGGCTAGGATGAGCTTAGCATTTGATAAAAGTAAGAATCAATTCATTTAGTGAAAGAAAGGGCAGTTTTTGTCACCCAATGACCTTGTCTAAAGGGAATATTTTGTGAGATATTTTTAGGTTCAACAGGAGTACAGTATGATTTAGCTGAAAGTATTAGATTAGTTCTTAGACATCAGGAGCCACTTTTTTTTTTTTGTCTAGTTATTGTCTCTTTGTAGACATTCTTTTTTTTTTTTCTGTAACTACCAGTACTTTTAAGATTTTCTTAGTCTTTCATTGTCATCAGTTTTACTGTGATGTATCCAGGTATAGTTTTCCTTTTAATTATCCATCTTAGAGTTCCTGGTGCTTCTGGAAACATGGCTTGATGTCTTTTGTCAATTTTAGAAAATTCTCAGCCATTATCTCTTCCAAGTTTTGATTCTATCCCATTTTCTTCTTTACTTCTGGGGTTTCCATTAAATATGTGGTAGATCTTTCCACTGTATCTTTTTGGGGGCTTCTTTTCACCATTTTCCATCCCTTTGTTTCTCTTTGCTCATTCTAGATATTTCATTCTGACCTTTTTCTAGTTCACTAATTAACTCTTTGTTTTATTTCAGTAGGTTTTTTTCCCCCAGTTTAATTGATATACAATTGACATGCTATAATTAACTGTTTAATTTTGTCTAGTTTTTACTTTTTGTATGGTGGCCAGAGAATATGGTCTACATGATTTCTATCCCTGTTGGAAATTTTTCTGTGGTCATTATAATAAATAGTCAAGTTTTGTAAATGTTCCACTTTCGTTTTTAAATAAGAATGTTTATTTCCCTTTAAATTTGTTTTTAATTTACTGATTTTAGAGGGAAATGGGGAGAGAGGGAGAGGGACATCGATTTGTTGTTCCACTTATTTATGCATTCATTTGTTTATTCTTCTGTGTGCCCCAACAAGGAATTGAACCTGCAACCTTGGTGTATTGGGATGATGTTCTAACTAACTGAGCTACCTGGCCAAGGCCAAAAATGTCTGTTTCTTGTATAGAGCTCTCTATGTATTTGATTGGTGCCTTTAAATTTTTTCCATGCCCCCTAAAAGAATTTTGAAAAAGAGGGAGCCATTGAAGTGTTCTGAGGAACATTATATGTCTTAGGTTTTGAAAATGATCCCTCTGGTTGTCGTATCGAGAAAAGATAAGGGTAGATGCACTAAGACCAGATTAGGAAGGTGTTGAAATTAGACCAGGTAGAGATAATAGTGGGCCTGGGTGTAGCAATAGTGAGAAGTGATTGGTTCTGGATGTAATTTGAAGATAGTAAAAATAGGATTTCCTGATGGTTTGGGTATGAAGTAGGAATAAAAGAGAGTAAGGAAGACTTTTGCAGTGTTACTGACCTGAACAATTGCTGGAGATGGGGAAGTTTGCAGATTTGTGTTTGAGAACCTTTCTTTTGTAACGTGAGAGAAAAATGTTCTTACAAGAGGAGATGGGTAAGGAAAACTAGAATTTTTTTCCTTGATATGTTGACTTTTGTGGAGAAGTGTTTATTAAAACTTCCCTCTGTAACTGTCAATTTCTCCTAATACTTTTACAAGTTTATGATTAGATATTTGCAGCCATTTCGTTGTATGCAAAGGGGTTAATGAGTATTATATCTTCTTGGTAGGTCTTATTATATATTAATTGGTATACTTTATTAATATATAATTTTCATCTTTATTAGGCTTAGTGATTTTTGTCTTAAATTTCATCTGATTTTTTGATAGTAGCTATGTTTCTTTTCCTTAACATTTGCTTAGTTTATCTTTTCATAATCTTATTTTTAATTTCTGTATTTCTTTTATAAACAACATTGCATCCTTAAAAACAAAACAATATAAATATGAATGCCTTTTCCTTAATACATTCACAGTAAATGTGAAAATTGTATTTGGAATTTTTATGCTTTATTTTTATTTTTTCTTTGTTTTCCATCATTGCTTTTTGTTTTTTATCCATTCAAATTTTTTTCCCTTTTTAATTCTAAAGATTTGAAGTTATATATCTTACTTCACCATTTTAGTTACTCATAACATTTTAATTCACTTCTAAAAAGATTTCCTTCTAATCAGTGTCCACTAGTCTAAACTTACTATGTTAAAGTCTATTTGGGACCTTAATTCCCAGTTTTCCATGTTATTAAATATTATGTACTTCTCATTTCATAAGAATTCATTTTGAACAATTATCCACGTTATTAGATTTAATTACATGTTTTAGTGGTTTAATTGTTTACTAATTTTATCGATTCTTATGTCTTTGATTTAAATATATTCTCTTCTCGCTGTGCCTGAATGTTTCACTGAATAACTATTTCATTTGTTGATGGTGACCTTTTGGAATTTTTGCTTGTTCAAAAATGTCTATGTCTTGTTGTTCTACTTGAATGCTAGTTTTAGCTAGTTACAGAATTCTGGGTTGAAAACTTCACATCTTGCAGCATGATAACTGGCAACAGTTATAAGAATGTAAGGAAACAGACATTCTTATATTGGAGGTAGACATGCATTTTGTTAGAAATTTGGGGAAATGATTTGGAAATGTACATTAAACTAAAAAATACACTTATAGTTTTAAAGAACCTATGTTGAAATAAAACACTACTATACGGCCGCCTGTACAAGGATATTTATTGCATGTGTATACTATAATCTTATTTCTGTAAAGATAAACGCGAAACAAATGTGCACACACACAAATGCACAAAAAGTAGGATACACATGACTATGACTTTGATAATTGCAGTGGCAGAGAGTGGAAAAAGTATGAATAGGAAAAAAGGGAAGAATACACCTGGGTATTATATAGGTAATTGAAGTGGGCGAGAGTGAAAAAGGTGGAGGAGATTGCAACAAATATGTTCTACTTCCATAATTTTTTCAGGCAGATTTGATTTTAAAAATTCATTTTCCCTCAGAAGTCTGACAACACAGCTGATGATGAATTGTGTATGCTTGTTCCTTTGTAGGTACTTTAGTTTTTGTTTTGTTTTCTGAAAATGAATAGAATTCTTTTTCATTCCTAGAGTTCTGAGATTTCCCAAGACTTGCCTGGTGACATGTCTTTTTGTTCATTCTGTTGAGTACTCATTCAGCCCTGTTAATCTGAAGTTTTCTGTGTTTCTTGAGCTCTGAATTTTTTTTCTGTTGTATCCTCCATTTCCCTGGTTTCTTCTTTAATTCCTACATGGAATAATGTATGTATGGATTTAGACTTTGTGTCCCCTAACTTTTCTCTTATTTTTTAGGCCCCTTCTTGCCCCTTAAAAACATCTGTGTTCTGGGGAGATGCTCCATTTCCTGAGCTGTAACCACTCTGCTCTTCCACTCACTTGTTGAGAGTTGTTTCTGTTTCCTTGGAGGTTGTTTTTTTTTTTGTTTGGTTTTTTTTTTTTTTTTAGAACTTTTTTATTTTAAAGTTCTTTGTCAGTTTCCCGCTGAAAGCGTATCATACTTTTTTATTTAAACCACAGTAGGTTTAGAATCTGAGGATATTATGTGTATTGAATGTATTTACTTCCTCTTTTTATTCTAGTGATTAACCTTAAAATGTTAAGAAACAAATTATAATTTTAGTCACTGTTAATAACAATATATAGCCACATTGTTGTATAAAATAATAAAAATTATACTTAACACACTAACTTTAGCCATTTTCTGATCTCCACACACTAAACCCTTTGGAAAATTTTTTCTGAGCTCTTAGGTAAGTGGTAACTTTCAGAAGCTGTGTGTCCTTACATTTGGATATTATATTGGATTGGCCAAAAAGTGTGTTCAGTATTTTCCACAAAATAAAAGACACATTTTTCATTTTCACCAATAACTCTATGGATTTGGATATTTTGAGTATGTCAGCTATATCCTGCATTGGATTCTAGTGGATAGAGGCTAGGGGTGCTGCTAAACATCTTCCAATGCATAAGACAGCCTCACAAGAAAGAATTATTGGGCCAAAATGTCAGTAGTACCAAGAAACTTCGAAACCACGTTTGATCAGTCGCAGCACCTTCTCCTACACTACACAACTCTTTCTTTTTTTCCATTTCAGTTGCGTTTTTACCTTTCTGGAAATAATAAAGCATAATACACCAAAAATATTACGTGTTTTCTTCCATCTTTAATATTAAAATGGGTGCACAGAAAAATTCACCAATTTAGATAAGTTTTTAATGCATGCTGATACAACAGCTGTCACAATACAGTCTAACAAAATTGTTTAGAATGAAGTTAAAGACAACTAAGCACTATTAGAGCCGTAAAAAACTAAACAAACTTTTTGGCCAACCCAATATAATGTCTCTGTATAGGATCTATAGTCAAAATAATCTTACTCCAAACTCTGTGAAGTTGTTACTCCATTGACTTACCATTTAGTTTTGACAGAATATGCTATTCTAATTCATACTGTATATAAACCTGTTTTTAATTTTCTTGTTTGTTTATTTGAAATTATTGTTCCATTCTTTCCAGCAGTCCGTGTCAGTGACTGTTGTAGTTTATGGTTTTATCCACCTTCGTATGTCTCTCTTTTAGTCCATATGCTTTGATTTCTTTGGCATGTTGTGGAAGAGGAAAGATGAATTCATATCCTTGATAGACCCTAAGGAATTGGAAACTCTTGAATCCTGAGTGGCTACTTCATGTCCTTTTTCTATCTTTTTTAAAAAATAAAGGATTTTATTTATTTATTTTTAGAGAGAGGGGAAGGGAGGGAGAAAGGGAAAGAAACATCGATGTGTGAGAGAAACGTCGATTGGCTGCCTCCTGCCCACCCCCAACTGGGGACGCAGCTAGCAACCTTAGCACGTGCCCTGACTGGGAATCAAATTGGCAACCTTTCAGTTTGCAGGCTGGTACTCACTCCACTGAGCCACACCAGCCAGGGCTCATGTCCTTTTACTTTGGAGGAGTGGGTCAAGCACTGTAGTTCCCCCGTTTGTTGCTGTACATTAACTATTACTTCATCGAAGCTCTGCTTTATCCCCACAAGAGTGTTACTATTCTAGCCTAAGAAACTCTTAAGATATGCTGCTGCTTCTGACTCTTTAGCTTCTTCCTATTTATCTAGTTTATTATATTCTGGGAGTAGCACAAAGTCCCAGGTATCTCCTCTTAGAATAAATTTCTGCTTGTAAGGGCCTCTGTCACTAGAATCAGTGCACAAAATCCCTGTCATCGTTCCATAAATGAAATGTTAATGGCAAGTGTCATAGGGAATTAACATTTAATGAGTGATTACTGAATGCCAGGCTCTGTGCTACATATTTTATGTACGTTGTTTTATTTAGTCCTCACAATCCAAAAGTATGTTTTATCCTTATTTTACTGATAAAGCCAAGGAAGTTTAAGTAAAGTGAAGTAATTTTGCCCCAAAGCTAGAAGTTGTGGAGACAGTTTTCAAAACCAGACATGTCTACCTCCAAAGAGTCTGCTGGTACTGAAGTATAAAATTTAGCCCAAACCCTCTCTTTTCTGTGAGGCTTTTCTTAGCCATGGTATTTTATACTACCTTCCACCTTTTCTCAACTATAGAATGTGTAATTAGTATGAGTCACTGGGTACATAATGTGTTACTTTTTGATAGAAGTTTTGCATACATATGTATCCTGTATGGTCTTCCGCAGTTAAATACCAGTACAGTGATTAGAAAACAAACAAACAAACAAAAAACAGCAATATCATTTGATTAATTAGTGTTAAGAATAAAATTTTCCTGAAATTATCTCACCTTTAAATGTGCTTTAGTTACCTTTTATAAAACAGTAATGCACTATTGATAACATTTTAATTTTATGGATTGGGTAAATTGTGAATCATGCATTCTGTAGGTCTCTTATGCTTGAAAATTGCTCTCTCTTCATTCTCTCTTCATGTGAATAAACCTGAAATTCTTTTAAATCAAGGAATAAAATCTATTCCATGAATAGAGCTATACATTTAATAACTAATAAGTATTTGCATTTTCTAAATACTATGTAGTATTTTCTGTGACATTTTGGTGAAATTTTGTAATTATTAAAATTCACAATAAAAATGTTGCTGCTTTGATAAGTGAAACTACAAAATTGAACATGTAATAAGTAAAAACTTGTTAGCAACTCAAGTGCTACATCAGAGAAAAAGTAGTTACTGCATACTGTTTCAAGGAAAGCAAATTTTTTTGTATTTAATTTATTACCATCCTAAATGAACATAATTGTAGAGTACTGGTTACTTTGGAATATTTTCTTAGAAGATAATTGGATTTGAGGGGGCCGATTTAGAGAAAGGAAAAAAAATTGAGTAAATGATAATATCAGTAAGAGAGTTCACATTTACTAAAAATATTGTTATATAGAAAATAAAATTTCTGCCTTGACCGTTATGGCTCAGTTGGTTGAGCATCGTCTTGCAAAGTGCTAGGTCACCAGTTTGATTCTGATTTCCAGTCAGGGCACATGCCTGAGTCTCTGGTTTGGTCTTGGTCTGGGCACTTGCAAGAGGCAACCAATCAGTGTTTCTGTCATACATTGATATTTCCCTTATTCTCTTTCTTCTTCCCTTCCTCATTTCTAAAAATAAATAAATAAAATCTTCTTTAAAAATGAACAAAATTTCTGATTTTGTTTTGTGCTAGTTTTTAATGATACTGTCATACTTTCCCATCTATATATACATAAATTTGAATTTACAAATTACAGTTTAAATGTGTATAATACAGATAAAAGGTTAAGTATTCATTACAGATTATTACAGAATTAAAGATTTGTTTTTACATTCTGAACCCTTTCTATAAAATTGTCATAATTCAGTAAAATAATTTACTCTGTGGGTATAACAATCTTCCAAATTTACTTTCCATTTTAGTCTATAAACAATTTTGTATTTTATAAATGTGATTAATATGTGATTGACAAATGAATTAGTGTAATCTTTATAATGAGTTTTACTTTATTAAAATATACAAAAGTTTTAAAAAGTGTATATATAGTTGAATATGTGAAGTTTTGAATTTGGAATTGTTTCAGTATTCTGAAACAGTGAAAATTGTTTTAGTATTTTAAGAAATAGCATAACATTTGTTATATTCCAGGCACTCTATTAAGGAACAGATTATCTCTTCAGCTGTTGTAAGGAACTTCTTGGAAGCCATAATTGTTTGCATTTACAGTCATGCCACTAAATTTGAAGTGCACACTCTAATGGACCTTGATCCTGTGTAATCACACATGGTTGGAGCAGAAGTTTCATCAGCAATACTAAGAGCATTCTTATCTTTTAAGTTCTTAAACAAATTTCTAGCCTTTCCTAAATAACCATTAGGCAGATAGGCATCTGACATTGAAGTTGATTCTGTACTTAAAAGCTTCCTTTGTCACATTTTCTTCTCTTTTGCTGATTATTGACAAATGAGTAGGCACAATATTTTAAAGCACTTTTTGTATTTTTACTTTTTTTTAATTTTTCTTTTATTCAGTTACAGTTATTTGTTTATTGTGGCACAGTGTTTTTTAATGGTGGAATTCTGTTTGCCCTTCTGAATTATTTCAGCTTTAAAGCAGTTCTGTATGCACATGAGGTCTGTCCAGAGAAAGTCCAGCTATTGTTAATGTAAAAAGATTGGTTTGCATGACATCCATGTAACCTGGAAGCCAAGGAGAGGGGACTGGAGTGCACGTGCATGAACAGTGATGACTTCACCGTACTAGTCAGCGGGGCTGTAGACACCATTGAGTGAACGTGTGTGTACTGTGTGGCCACTGCATTCAGAATGACTGAGTAGAGCAGTGAATCTGCATCAAATTTTGCATTAAGCTTGAGCATTCCTCCACAGAAACTATTCAGATGATTCAGAAGGCTGCAGCTATGGGCACCTTGTGATTGGCAGCTTCATCACATCAACATGCCTGCCCACTCATGCATCACATCTCATGCAGAGTTCTTTTGTGAAACATCAAATCACCCAGGTGACTCAGCCCCCTACAGCCTAGATTTGGTGCCCTGCAACTTCTGGCTTTTCCCAAAACTAAAACCACATTTGAAAGGGAAGAGATTTCAGGCCATCGATGAGATTTATGAAAATACAATGGGGCAGTTGACAGCGACTGGGAGAACTGTGTGAGGTCCCAAGGTGCTTATTTTGAAGGGGACTGAGGCATCATTGTCTCTACAGTGTTTCTTGTATCTTGTATCTTCTTCAATAAATGTCTCTATTTTATACCTTCCGGAGAGATCTCATATATAATATTTATCTTACCACTTTTGGTACTTTTTAATTATCTCTGTTTTCACTTCTAATACAATGTTATGTTTTGTCTCCCTTGGACGTTTTTTTAGAGAGAGGATAAGGGAGGGAGAAGGACGGGGAGAAAAACATCTGTGTGCAAGAGAAACATCCATTGGTTGCCTCTTGCATGCCCCCCAACCTGGGACCTGGCCTGCAACCCAGGCATGTGCCCAGACCAGGAATCAAATCAGTGACCTTGCAGTTTGAGGTATGATGCCCAATCCACTGAGCAACACCAGTCAGGGCTCCCTAGGACTTTTAACATATTTCTTTTGCACTTATTGGACATGATGGGTTAATGCTTTTAAAATATCTCAAAACTAAGCACAAAGAGCAAATTCATTATAGACTGAAGAACAAAAGATTAAAAGTAACAACAATCATGGCATTTAATATTAAGTCTCTGTTGGTAGAGGACAAAGTTGACACACTACTTCTGGAGTGTGAAATTGACTTGTGTTAATTATACGATGTGGCTGAAAGTTTGATTGATTTGGAAAACATAAAGAAGTTACTACTTAATTTAAGTTTTTTTAAAGCATGACTTGTTCTGGTTAGAGCCATGTGTATATGTGCATCATATACCCTGTCAAAACTGAGAGCATCATTTACCTTGTTTTGTCTATGTGAAAGCATAAACAACCCAACAAGCAGCCATTTTATGCTGAATTTTACTTAGCATGCTTCTTTGGTTGCAACTGTAATTCGTCCTCTTTCAATTGCACAATTGTTCATTCGGAATTAACCTTTGATTAGTGAATATCCATATTTTTTTGTTTACTGCTGTTGCTTCTCTTTATTTATTTTTCCAGGTTAAAGATATATGCCTCTGTAGTCCCCCATCTCCTTTTCTTTTTTCCTCCTTGTAGTTACCTGCTTCAGTTTACCATACAGCAGCTCCTAGAGATATGTCAGATTAGTATTTAGTATACTTTGCAGTTAGGATCACTTTGTGTTACTAGGTGCTTATGATCTAGGACCTCAGTATTTGTAACATCTTTCTATTAAATAATGAAGATTATATATAGTATCAGGAACAACAAAACTATTCAAATGCAATGTAATTTGGTGATAGGTGGTAAAATCATGTAGATCGTTACTTTATCATAGCAGTGCCACAAGCTATTTGCAACAAGCATTATGTGCCCGATGTATTCTTTTCTTTATTTTTGTGCTTATGATTGATGTATTTTTTGGATGTTCAAACTCTGTGACAAATTTTTAGGGGTATTACCAATAGAAAAATCTTCCAACTGTATGTAATGCAAATTAGCTCTGTGGCCTCAATGTGTTAGTCATTTGTTCAAGAATCAGCTTCTCAACATACTACAAGTTAACTAAAGGATTATTTCAGGTAATTTTGAATTTAGAGAATGTTTTTAAAGTCCAGTAGTGGATTTTACTTCTGTTTTTAGCTCATTATTTCAAATGGTATTAAAGGTTAATAATGTAATAAACAAACATTAAACATATATACTACTTACGAGGAGGAAGGACCTTAAAGTCATTTTATCCAATCTGCAATGCCATATTCCCTTCCACATTGTTCCTGACAAATAGTTCAACATACTGAGCCATTCAGTTCACTGCCCTTTGCAATGTTGAATTATTCCCATTTATCTAGTTTTTCTTCTTGAGGTGAAATCTCCATCTTTATGACTCAAACACATTGTGTATTTTTCTTTTATACAACAAAGCTTTAAACATTTGAAGATTGTTAATCGTATTGACTATTTATTAGGCTAAACATACCAAGTTTTCTTTTTATTTCATTATGTAGCATGTTGGAATTCTTTTGAATGTTCTGTATCTTTTTAGTGTTTCCTCTCAACATGACATCCAGAGTAAGATACTACCTGGATGATATGGATATATAGTGTACTCTTCTTCACTTGCACTGTTAACTAGATGAGAATTGTGTGTATATGTTTGTACATTGTGTATATATAGGCATAAATACTACAGTAATCTTAGATGTAGCATTTCAGTTAATTAAGATTTGTTTTGCAGTTAGAATGACAGTTGTGAATGGTTTTCTCATCTTAACCCAATTGCATATATGACTAACTGAAGTTGTCATGTGTTCTAAAGGATAATTTAAATGAACAACATAGGGTTTGTGAAAATTTGACAGATTCTATCTGTAACTCAGCTACTGGGCAATGTGATAATTTATTTAGGGCTGTGTAATGTAGTTATTAATGAACTAATGTAGAACAAGGCCAAATTGTACTGTATTTTTATGTGAAATTATACTGCATGACAAAGGTTGGCATTGTGTAATAAGTACCCACAAAATATTAACCTACTTGCAATAAATACAATTATGTACAGTTAATGTACATGAAAGAATGAAATTAAGCTGACTTCCTATCAAAAAAGAGTTACTCATGAACAGAAAGTGGACAGCAAAGATTTGATGACAGGCAGATTGTATATAATCTGAATTACTGAGTGACCTAGGAAGCTTGCTCAGAGGGATTACAGAATAATTATGTTAATATGCAATTATCACCTCATTTCTTCTGTAGTAACCTCAAGATGTAGTGTAGTGAGGGTGTTATAGCAAGTGCTGATAGTTTGCAAAAATACTGATGTTTGAGATTTCTGAGACAATAAATCTAGCTGGAGGCATATAAGTGATGATCTGTCATCTTGAAGACAGATCTGACCTTTGTACTTTTTTTTTAATGCTCACAGTATATAACTACAGGCAGTTACAGCTGTAGAACTCATTATGATTTTCTAGAAAGTGAAATATGTTTTATGTAGATTTAAAATTCCATTTGCGGCTTTTTATAAAGTGTGTTAATTTTCTACAAGAACATTTAAAATTCAATTAAGAGAAAAATTCTATGGTTATGATTACATGCAGGACATAGTAATGTCTAAACATTTTATAAAAATATCCTAATTGATATAGAAAATTCATTGAAATTTAGGGATACCAAGCAATATAACATTAGTTTGTTTTTTAATTGATTAATTTTCCTTTTTTAAATTTAATAAATAATGACTTCCTTCAAATACGTTCCCTACTTGGTTATATTAACATGAAATGGTGGCTCTGCTATATATATTTGACTGTATAAAGATACTTGGAAAAGCTATATGAGAAAGTGTGCAATTACCTTACAGGTGAAATGCTTTCTTGCCTGGATGCCATATAATCAACCATGACTGTAGAGAGATTATTTTTGATGTGAGAATTCTAGGTCCATTATTCAGTGCAGTGTATTTTGTTGACCCATCGTTGTGTCCTGTATCTCGATGCAACAGCTATGAGTCTTGAATACTATTAAACATGTATTTTGAACATTTCTCAGTTAAAATATATTCTGAAATTTAAATCAAGAAAATTTGTTATTTTTGCTAAAATGCTAGCTTAGTGAGTCAGTTTCTTATAGCCTATTTTTTAACTGATGATTTTTAATATGCATGTGCTAATAAGAAAATATTCAGAAAAAGAGTAACTTCTCTGTTTTTGAGTAGAGATAACCATTAAATGTTTGAGGGCAAGTAAGGCATATTTCATTATGTAGGTGTGAAGGAAAATGTTGATTGTTAAAGACTTCATTTTATTTTTAACAATATTTAATTTAATCTTTTTTTTTTTTTGCTAGATTCATTTTGTAGAGGGAAGATCCTTATTATGCATTATATTCTTGTTATGTTTTTGAGCAAAACAATTTGGTATCTTCAGAATGTGAACTTTCCTAAAGCTCTCAGAAAGCCATTCTGGTAATGAGGATGCAGTCTCCAAGCCATCATGATCATAGTTTGTCACCCTGCTGTTCAGGGGTTACCAATGAAGTTGCTTTAAATGGGGAAGCGTCTGTTCTATCTCTGAACCTCTAACACCAGAACAGATGGGTAGAACATGGAACATGGAAGGTTTTACCTCTGAGGTGGTAACAGTGAAGCCACTCATTAACACTGAATTTACCACTTCGTTAGCAACGTTGCTTCCTGTTGAGAAAAGCTAATACAGGCTTTCAAATTGACTTGAGTATATATTTGCCTACCTCTGTGATTATAATAAGTAGGAACAGAAAGTGTCTTTCAGTCTAGTTTTTTAAAAATTCTGTCATTCATTTCAGATTTATGTGAGATTATTCTTATCTGGGCATTTTAGTTTTTATACCAAACTTAATGAGAAGTATCAGGAATGAATAATAGTGTAGCATCAGTGTTTGCTTTTCTTTTCATTGACATTTGCACACTCTTTCCTAACACATGTTTATGTGCTGCCCATTTTTAACTTCTGTGTATGTGATGAAGAGATTCCTGCTGGGTGCTGCATTAGCACCATTTTGGGGTGATATCATTGAATATGATCTTATTGGAAGTCTATTTTTATTAGTTTGGAAGTTTGCCAACCTCAGAACAGAATTCTAGGACCTATGAGGGGCGGAAAAATGATTGTTGATATAAATGCCAAAGAAAGATATTTGTAATGTATGTTGCATCAAAGAACACATCTGTTAATAAGATAAGATCATACTTATAAGTGCTTGTTCCAGGTTGAGAAATAAGAAAGTAATTAGAAACAACTTTTTTACTCTTAAATTAGACTTAATGTTTTTCAAAGCATGTAAGTGGTAACCTAGAAGATATTAGAAACAATACACTTTATTGAAAATGTTTAATTTCTAACTATTGGATTGTAAATTCCTGCTGTCCTAAAATGGTATTATTCATTAAACAAATTTCAAACACCATAAAAACAGAAGGCTTTGTTCTGAGAGCAGAAAGTTAGTCTCTCGTTTATAACTGTATACTTAATAATAGAGCATTGCTTGGCATATAGTAAAGGCTCAGTAAACATTTGGAGAGTGAGTGAACTGTACTTACTACTCTGTAGAAAAGGAAAAGAAATATGGGATTTTTATGCCGGTACTTAAAATAATTAGTACCTAGGGTTGTCAAATAGTAGGTTCTTTAAATTGTGCTTGAGGCTTATTGGATATTTTGAATGCCTTGCCCTAATAGGTAAGTCAAGAAATCAGGACCATGATGGAATTTGCATTATTTGAATAGGCAATCCAGATATCATAGGAAAAAAACTGTTTCTTCCTATACTTTAGGGGCATTTGTAACACTTTATTCCTTTATTCAGCAAATGTTGCCTGAGCACCTATGCCAAGTGCTGTTAGGTTCCAGGAATATGAAGATCACTAGGTCACAGTCTCTGCCTTCCAAGATCTTACATTCTTCCAAAGCGAGGCAATTCTTGTACAGTGTGGCCATTTTCTACGAGCAGGGTAAGAACAGAGTGCAAGGAAATTCTTCATAGTAGGGGCAATAATTATAACCATGATGTATATGTATGTATGTATGTCTCCGAAACTTTTAGCAGTCTTTTAAAAAGTATTCTGTCTTCTCATAAAATTTAAATATATTGTCAAAAATACCTAGAAAAAATTTTATCTACATTTTAATATGAAGTAACCTAAAAACATGACATATTTATGATGTTTCAGCGTAAAAAGTTTTAGGCCATTACTATAGACTGTCAGGTGATAAAAGAGATAACCGCCTTTAGGGAATGCCTAGAATTCGGGGGCTCGAGTTATGAAAATTTAAAGTTACATGTAAAACATTAATTTTAACCTTATTAATTTAGAACTAAGAGTAATTTACATAAGAAATGAATGAAACTCTGAATAAAACATTTTTTGAATTAATAGGATTTTAGAATATAAAATATTGAGAGCAAAGCAGTCTTAAATTTTTATATAATTAAAAAATGTTACGTACATTAGTCACTGATGTTCATAGCAAGTAAGGTTCTTTACCGAATAGTGTGCTGTTTACCTTCTTCCAGGAATGAACTTTTAAGTGACAGAACTTCTCTGCAATGTCTAACAATTTGCATTATTCTCTGTTAGAATGACTACCCTTAAATCTACTTAAGTGAGATAATTTTATTTTTATTAGCCATCTACATATGAGATTTTAAAGTTTTTTCTTCATCTGTGGCATATTTATTTATATCATGTGTCTCTGTGTATCTTTTTATGTTGCTTTTTCTTAAGGGTTTGTATATATATGGTCTTGGGTTGTTGCCAAGCACACAAAGAAAAATTAATCTTCGAGACACTTAAAATCTTTCAAATGTTTTAAGTTTCTTTATTCTTAGAAAATTATTAGGATCTCAATATAAAGAGTATAATTAAGCTAATAAAAATGTGTACTTCCAACTCTCCATACATTCTAATAGTATTCTTTCTTTCATGCAAATCTAAATTTTTTTTTTCCATTTTCTAGACTAAATGTGTTAAATGGCTTGCCAACAATATGGACGATTTGAAGATAAACACCGATATTACTGGTGCTAAAGAAGAACTCCTAGATGACAGCAATTTTATCTCAGATAAAGAGAGTAGAGTTCATAAACCAAAAGATTGTCAGACATTTCAGAATAGTAATACGTTCACTCTGCCTGAAGAACTGTCAAAGGACAAATCTGAAAAAGCCTTAAGTGGAGGCCAGTCTACTGTATTTATACATGCTGGTGCTCCTACTGTTTCTAGTGAAAACTTTATCTTGCCTCAAGGAGCTGCTGTTAATGGACCAGTTTCACACTCCTCCTTAACTAAGACTTCCAATATGAATAAAGGCAGTGTTTCATTAACCTCTGGACAGCCTGTGGATCAGCCAACAACAGAATCTTGTTCAGCTTCGAAAGTGGCAGCTGATCTTCAGCTGTCTACACCACAGAAAGCAAGTCAACACCAAGTTTTGTTTTTGTTATCAGATGTAGCACATGCTAAGAATCCACCCCATTCCATTAAAAAACTACCTACCTCTGCTTCAGTTGGTTGTGACATTCAGAATTCAGTAGGGAATAGTGTAAAGTCAGATAGCACTTTAATAAATCAAGTAGAGGTGGGTGAGGATAGTGAAGATTTATTGGTAAAAGATGATTGTGTCAGTACATTAACAGGCATTTCCTCAGGTACAGATGAATTTAGGTCAGAAAATGATACAAACTGGGACCCCCAAAAAGAGTTCATTCAGTTTCTTATGACTAATGAAGAGACAGTGGATAAAGCTCCAGTTCATTCTAAAGTAGGTCTAGAAAAAAAGAGAAAGCGAAAAATGGATGTAAGCAAAATAACTCGTTATACTGAGGATTGTTTAAGTGATTCTAATTGTATACCCAATAAATCAAAGATGCTAGAAGTAGACTTTCTGGAACAGAATGAAGAACTACAAACAATAGACTCACAGAAATATGCATTATCAAAAGTGAAGCCTGAGTCAACTGATGAAGACTTGGAATCTGTGGATGCTTTTCAACATATAATTTATAATCCAGATAAGTGTGGAGAAGACAGTTCCCCTGTTCATACTAGCACTTTTCTTTCAAATACCTTAAAAAAAAAATGTGAAGAAAGTGATTCTGAGTCACCTGCTACTTTCAGCACCGAAGAGCCATCATTCTACCCCTGTACAAAGTGCAATGTGAATTTTAGGGAGAAAAAGCACCTCCACAGGCATATGATGTATCATTTAGATGGGAATAGTCACTTTCGCCATCTTAATGTCCCAAGGCCATATGCTTGTAGGGAATGTGGGCGGACATTTAGAGATCGAAACTCACTTCTAAAGCATATGATTATTCATCAAGAAAGAAGACAAAAGTTGATGGAGGAAATTCGTGAGTTGAAAGAACTTCAGGATGAAGGAAGAAGTGCACGATTACAGTGCCCTCAGTGTGTGTTTGGTACCAATTGCCCTAAAACATTTGTGCAACATGCTAAAACCCATGAAAAAGATAAAAGGTACTACTGCTGTGAGGAATGTAACTTCATGGCAGTGACAGAAAATGAATTGGAATGTCATCGAGGAATTGCCCATGGAGCAGTGGTAAAATGCCCTATTGTCAGTTCTGATGTAGCCCAGAGAAAAACGCAAAAAAAGTCTTTCATGAAAGACTCTGTTACAGGATCATCCAAAAAATCAGCTACCTACGTGTGTAAAATGTGTCCTTTTACTACTTCAGCCAGGAGTATTTTGAAAAAACACATGGAGTACTTGCATTCATCATCATGCGTTGATTCATTTGGTAGTGCTCTTGGACTTGGTAAAAAAAAAGGTAACATCCTTGAAGAACCTCTGGGTAATGATAGCATTAAACCATTAATTAAGCAACAGTCAACAACATTTCCAAAGAACTCTGCTGTAAAACAAGATGTAAAGCGAACATATGGATCATCCTCACAATCAAATAATTTTTCAAAATTCCATAAGCGGCCACACAGAATACAAAAAGCTCGGAAAAGCATTGCCCAGTCAGGTGTTGTAAACGTGTGCAATCAAAACAATTCTCATAAGACTGTAATGATTAAAAGTGGCATTGACCAAAAAGCAAAGTATTTCCATCAAGCAACAAAAGAAAAACCTAATTCCAAGGCAAATAGCAACTATTTATATAGACACAAATATGCAAACTACAGGATGATTAAAAAATCAGATGAATCATATCCTCTGCATTTCAAAAAAGAAGAAGATTCATTAAATTCCGTACATCTGTTTTCATCGTCAAGTAATTCTCACACCAATAGTTTTATTTTAGACTCTCACAACTCGGACACCAAAAGGCCAGAAAGCTTCAGAGACCACAGGCGTGTATCTATAAAGAGAGTGGTTAAGGAATCTAAGAAGGAAAATTCTGCTGGAGGAGAAGACTTGGATAGCTATCCAGATTTCTTGCATAAAATGACTGTTGTTGTCTTGCAGAAACTTAATTCTGAAAAGAAAGACAGCTATGAAACAGAAGATGAAAGTTCCTGGGATAATGTTGAGCTAAGTGACTACACTACACAGGCTATAGAAGATGAAACATACAATGATATTAATCAAGAACATGTAAACTTATTTCCTTTATTTAAAAGCAAAGTGGAAGGTGAAGAGTCTGGAGAAAATACTACCCTTAGTTATGATCAAAATGATGGCTTTTATTTTGAATATTATGAAGATGCTGGAACTAATAGCTTTTTGCATGACATACATGATCCTCAACATTTAGAAAGTGCAGAAACTTCATTGACAAAGCATAGTTCTGTTTTTCATTGGACTGATTTGTCTCTTGAGAAGAAATCATGTCCTTACTGCCCAGCAACATTTGAAACAGGTGTTGGGTTGTCGAATCATGTCCGGGGACATCTTCACAGAGCAGGATTAAGCTACGAAGCCCGTCATGTTGTATCACCAGAACAAATAGCCACAAGTGACAAAATGCAACATTTCAAAAGAACTGGCACAGGGACACCTGTTAAGCGAGTTAGAAAAGGTAAGTTTTCCTGTAGATACTTTGGCTAATATGTCTGTACTCAAATTCAAAGGATTTGAAAGTTTTGCTCAAATTCAGTCTTTACTAGCATCACATAATTTCATATTTCAGAGTTGATTGGCTTTTAAGATGGTCAATTTATAAAAAATTCTGATATCTTAAAAAAATTTTTTTTAGCTATAGAGAAGTCTGAAACCACTTCTGAACACACTTGTCAGCTCTGTGGTGGTTGGTTTGATACTAAAATTGGATTATCAAATCATGTTAGAGGCCACCTGAAAAGACTTGGAAAGACCAAGTGGGATGCTCACAAATCTCCAATTTGTGTTCTGAATGAGATGATGCAAAATGAAGAAAAATATGAAAAAATCTTAAAGGCATTGAATAGTCGTCGTATTATTCCCAGACCATTTGTAGCTCAAAAACTTTCGTCAAGTGATGACTTTCTATCTCAAAATGTTATACCTCTTGAAGCATACCGTAATGGCCTAAAGACTGAAGCTGTATCAGTGTCTGCATCAGAGGAAGAAGGGCTGAGTTTCTTAAATGAATATGATGAAACCAAACCAGAACTGCCCAGTGGAAAAAAGAACCAGTCTCTTACATTGATAGAACTGCTTAAAAATAAAAGGATGGGAGAAGAAAGGAATTCTGCTATTTTTCCTCAAAAGATCCATAATCAAACTGCAAGAAAGAGATTTGTTCAGAAATGTGTTCTTCCATTAAATGAAGATAGTTCATTAATGTATCAACCACAAAAAATGGACTTCACTATGCACTCAGGTAAGAGAACATTTATGACTATCTTCCATAACAATTTAGTTATACTTATTTTATTGGAATATTTGTAGAAAATACTTTCTTAGAATCCTTTTAAGCTGCTTTTTTTTTACAGAGCAGAGATTGGTTATACTGTCATTTCTATAAAAACCATCAGGTGATGCTCACCACTGAATTCTCTGTGCCTCATTTCTTGGTAAAAAGTAAGGTGAGAACAAAAGCAAAAACAAACAAAAAATGGATATGTAAAAATAAAATTTGCTGTGACCAGGGGATGGGTTCCGTGGATGGGAGGTTGACATTGTTCAAAAGCATAGCATTACTGAAAAGGCAAAACTTCTGTCATACTTTCGCCAGTGCTCCAAGTGCTCCAGGGTGATAATGCTTTCAGTAATCAGCTGTTGGTTTTCCTACTGCTTAGGTAAAACAAAACAAACTCTTTAAACTGAATGGATTGGTGTCTGTTGTGTGTTGTGATTGCCTGAAAGAAACTTCTCCCTTTCCAATTCCTCATCGTATTGTGGGACAGTTTGGTTTTGGAGAACTGTTGTGAGTACGAAACATTTGTTTGGGGTTTTAGTTTTTACAGTAGTGTTCTAATGGAACAGTACAGATGGTTTAGTTTAGTACCTGTGCACCAATAGTTTTTCCTTTTCAAAGGAGTATTTTGTATGTGTTGGCAAATGATGCGGTGGATAAAGTAACCAAACTTTATGTGGTATTGCTGAGTCCGGTTCATACTTTCAGACTAGAACAATTTTAAGTGTCTTTATTGGTTTCTTTTGGAGGTTAAGAATGTTGAAGATTAACTTAGATGGTCTCAAAATTTCAGCCCTGAGTTGAATGTGTCTAAGGTAAAAGTTGGTCAGTGGATTAATACTGAATAAAATTACTGTAATATTGATTTACTTTGGACAGACATTGGGATATCCCAAATATTTGTAAGGCAGTTTAAGGAAAGATTACCTTGCACTGTAAGTGGTCTGAAAAACAGTTTATCTTCATGGGCTTCTGGTTAATTGGGCTCTTTTGTGCGCAGTCTTTCCAAGTCAAATTTTCAGCATTTTTCAGAAGAATAAAATGTAAGAAAGATGTGTTAGCTGTGTTGAGCAGGGTGTAACACACTTCAGAGAGAGGAAGCGTGTTTGTGGCTATCACAATAATGTTGAAGACAACACCAGCTGAAATGTGTTGGGGGAATGAGGGTTGTCTGAGAAGTTAGGGGTTTCTTATTGTTTCAACTTGTTTTCTTTCCTGTGATGACAAAGATGTTAGTTTGTTGATCATTTATTTAACACAAAGATTTTAACAAAAACTTCAAATCGTTAACTTTCACTATTGATTGCGCAAAGCAACGAACATATTATGCCCTGAAAAAAAATGTTGTGTCTAACAGCTGTTCAGTGGTGTGTTTTACCACTTTTTCACCCAGCCTTCATCAGAAAGCCTAATTTAGTATTGAGCCTTTTACGGTTTTGTGGGTAAAACACTTTAATTACCACTTTGTTAACTAGACTTAAATTTTTTTTTATTGATAATGTTGTGAGCTTTGAAACTTCTCAACAGTTATACTATCCAAATCGCAGGATTGTATTTTAGGTTTAGGAAATGATCTGCGTAACACAGAAATCTTCAAGAAATTGATTATAGGTGTTAAATCTGGAGGAGCTCCAAGGTTCAAGACACTTCTCTTCCACCTTTCCTAAGAGCATGTGTTGGCTCTAAATGCTAACTACAAACTAATAACAATTAACTGAATTCCTCCTCCTTATTTTAACTTAAGCTAATTCAATGAACGTTTTTTAAACCATCTTTATTGTGGTACTTTTCTTCACGCCTTTAGAAGTGAGAATTGGATTATAGTTTTCTTTTGAATGATAGGTATGCCTGTGAAGCTTAGAACATGTGTGCATTGCAATACGACGTTTACAAGTGCTGTTAGCCTGTCCAACCACTTACGCGCTTATGCACGAAAGAAGAGTGCTGGACTTGTGACTGGTACAGGTATGTTTGAACAGATAACACAGCAAGCCTGTTTGATACAATACACTTTTTTTCTCACCAGAGTGGTGCTAATTCAGATGATATTTAGGCTTTCTTTGCTAAGCAGCATTTGAGTCTGAATACACATTACATTTCAGCAACTTGTAAACTGTTAAGATATAATTTTTAAACAAGTTTTTATTTTTCATTCAACTCTAGTTGACTTGGGAAAAACAATAACTCAGTAGAGGTGTGGAACTTTTGAGTCTACATTATTCCCATTGATTTTTAAATTATACTATTTTTGACTTTTAAATTTATTTTTGTTAGATTCCAGTAAGACAACACTCTTTGGTTAAAAAAAGAAAAAAGAAAAGAAAAGAAAAGAAAGAAGAAAAAATTGTAGTTTTAGTTTGGATAAGAAAGGAAATTATCATGAAGTTTCATCTATATACAGTTGCTTCATTAGAAAGCTAAGCAATCTAATGAGTTTTCATTAGTCTGTAGATAAAGACTTTAAAGGGGCAGGTCTTAGTATTTATTGGCCCATGTTGACAACTGAATAGATTTTTCTTTTAATGCCCCTACACTATATTTAGGACAAGTAATATAGCTATTGATATAAATGTTAACATACACATTCTGTGTTATTTTTGGTTGGTTAGCCCAACCTTGGAGATAGCTCTTCATACTCCTAGTCTGTGAAAATTTTATTAGCTTACTCATGGAAAATACTGCTTCTTACTCAACAAAATGTGCTGCTCTTTTCATTGGTAGCCTTTTAAGCTACCCTGCTTTAGCAATTCTCATTTCTCTCACATCTTAAAATATGCTCTCTTTACTAAATAGATACACATAAAGCCTTTTGCCTAAAATTCTTCCAATCTTTTTATTTTCTTGCTCTTTTAGATCACTGCCTTCTGCTTTCTTCTTGTTATTTTCCCAACTTTTTTGTTCTTTCTCATGTCTTCCTATGGCTTATATCCAATATGTTCTTGCTACCAAAGAAATAACTTGTATTCATACTAACTTCTTTTTTCTGCCTCTTTGCTTTGCCTTTTGACTTTATACACAAATGACCAGAGATGACTGTTGACCATGTATAGAGTGAGTTTTACTTTACTGGATTAGTTCTTCTCCTGAGGTTTTAGTTTTTATATTATTCCCACCTTCATCAAGCTTGAAGGATGACTACAGACAGTAGAGTCAGAGAGGCAGTGAGAATAAAAGACTGTGAAACAGAAAATCATCATTGTTATCATAGTCACTAACTTTTATTGACCACTTACTGTGTCAGGCACTGTGCTATGCAGCTTACACGTATACCATTTATCTTCATAACTACCATGAGTTTTAGATACTATAATTCTCTTAGTTCTAGGGCTTGGAGAACGTCAGTTGCATGAACTTACGTAGTATTAATAGCAAATTTTAAATCCAAATCAAGGCTGTCTTACCCCCCAGACCTTTGTTTTAATCACTATTATCTATCCTGTACGAATGAAGCAGTTTGAAAATCCTAAAATGAAGTTGGGTTTAAGGTGGGGTGCATGCTGGTGAAGACCAAATAAACAAGAGTCTAATTAGAAAGAGCATGGACCCAAGAAATGATTAAGCCTGGATTAGCTTTCAGAGGACTTGAGAAAATGTTCTGTTTTGTCAATTTGGGTACCTTACTCAAATATTCAACAAGGCAGGTTTATTAGTACAGACTTTGTAGTCCATTAAATGCTTTTTCCTCATGTGAAAATCTATTAAAATGTAGGACTGTTTATAAATAACTGATAGTAACCTTTCATTGACCAAGGAGGCATTCTAATGAGCACATTGTCATCTAAAAAAATGTCACTATTAGAGAAAAAAATAAGATAGAATGGGAATACATATCTTTGGGCATCAAGAAAAAAGGGGGATATTATTTTTAAAATACTATTGAACACTAACTAAAATGTCAGAAATGTTAGAAAATAACTGAGTTGGCCAAAAAGTCCAGTTTGGTTTTTTCCATAAAATAAAAGACACATTTTTCATTTTCACCAGTAACTTTATTGATTTGGATATTTTGAGTATGTCAGCTATCTCCCGCATGGTATAATGTTGATTGTTTTACATTAATGTCTCAATGTGATCACTGTCAACGTCAACTGGTCTACCCGACCGTGGAGCAGCATCCAGCGAGAAATGTCCAGCACAAAACTTCACAGAGCACTTCTGATACATTCGATCAGTTGCAGTACCTCCTCTGTGCACTGCACAACTCTTGTTTTGCGTTTCAGTTGTGTTTTCACCTTTCTTTGAATAATAAAGTGTAATGTGCCAAGCACTTGCATATTTTCTTCCATCTTCAATATTAAAATAGCTGCACAAAAAAATCACCAATTTGATGTTTTTTTTAAACGTGCACTGATATGACAGTAGTTGCAGGACAATCTAACAAACTTGTTTTGAATGAAGTTAAAGACAACGAAGTGCTACTAGAACCATCTGACAAAAAAAAACCCAAAAAACAAATTTTTAGACCAACCCAATATAGTGTTTGGCAGTCCTAGGGCAAAGAGAAGAGAAATGTAAAGCTGAAGAAAGTCTAGGGTGGTATTTTTTATAACCCTATAACTCACTTTTAAGAAAAATAAAAAACTCATACTTCATTTTCTTGGAAATTCTGAAACTTTCCTCCTGAGTTTGAAAATCTTCCTGACCAGTAGAGCTATACAGATGATGTCTTTACTGCTTATGCCAACTAAGAAGTTCTTTAAAAAAAAAAAAAAAACAGCTTTAATGATGTTTCTGTTTTCCCAATAGAGAATTCTTTATTGTAGTTAAACCTCACGTGCCTAATCTCTTCCCCCATAATAGTTTCACTGGTGTCAGCAGAGGCCCCAACCTGTGGTCCTGGAGAGTTACACTGGGTTGTTACAAATGGAGCTATACAGAAGATGTCTTATAAGAGTTTCATCAATTCATATGAGTAAAAAGCATTATTTTTGAAGAATATATACTGTTTTGAGAAATAAAATACAAAATCATTTTTTAAAAACCTTACCTGAATCCCAGTGGATCACAAAACTGGAACAATGTAAAAGGAAAATAGATGGGACTAAACCTTCTGTAAGAATATCTAGAATCTGTGTTCCTTATTCAGTTTTCATTTATGTAGATTCTCATGTGGCCTACTCTTGAAGAAACAGCTCAGCTATACCAAGACTAAATACTCTAAAGGCCTGCTTGGTTACCTGTGGTAGAATCAAGTCCCAAGCCTTCTTAGAAGCCACCAACTCCTGGTCTTCTTTGGGAACAGGTGGCCTTTTGAGGGGGGAGAAATATTTTAGCTGGCCTGAAAAGCCTCTCTTGTTTCCTCAGATAGTTATTTGCTGAGGACTCAAACACATCTATTGTGATGGTTCTCAATTTGGAGCAGGGGCGGGGGTCATTGACCCCTTTGAGAATTTTATAAAAGCTATAAGGGCCCATCCCAGAAACATGCACTTAACTTACTCATCCACAGGAAAAAAAAGTGTTTCTATATATAGGCTTTTGCATATCTTTTGAAGGTTGTTATTCATGAACCCTAAAACTGAGAAAGGGAAGGGCCTAAAAAATGAAGTGGAAAGGAACACAGAACTGGGAATCAAGAGCCCTAAGAAAGCTTTATTTTATTTATTTACTTATTCTTTTAGTTAAAAGATACTAGAAATGCCAGAACTGTGTAACATCAAAACTAACTTATGTGGTCACAAATATAAATTAAAATGTAACATTCTTCCTAATTTTAGTAAAAGGAAATGATGAAGAAAGTAGGAAAGCTTTGGAATTGAAGAGGTGGAAGAGGTAGCCATTCTTGGGACAAAGTTAATTTGTCAAAAAAGAATAAACTTCACACATTAAAATTTTGCCCAGAACTGACACAGTTTATCATTTATTGGGTAGGTTCAAATAAATAATTTAATAATTTCTGTCTGTCTTCATTGCAAATAATTATTTAAGAAGTTATTTTACCTTTTAAATGGATTTTTGTCTAAAGAGACTAAAGGGTACCAAAGGGTTTGCATTCTATATTGTAAATTCAAGGCACATTTCTTATTCAAGAATTTATTCCAGTTAATATACACTACATTATAAACTTGTTTTTTTGGGTTTTGCTCTGTATAGATTAATGTTTTACATGCTCATACAAATTGGTTCCTGGTTAATTCCTTATACAGTCTAATAAGAACATTTTATTTTCATTGCAAATTAGAAGTTTCATATGTTCATATTAAATGCTTTTGGACCTTTTAACTATTGGCTTTTTTGTGTTTAATAATTTTATTAAATGATATCTTTTATATACTGGCAGTATTAAGAACACAGTATTATTACTAAGTTACCAACAGAATAACTATACACACTTGTTTAGTCCTGTTTTTCCAACCAAATAATAGTACTTCTTTCATAAGTGTCCTGGATTGGACAATTTTGTACATATATAAAATTATATATATATGTGTGTGTGTGTACAATTATATTATTATGTATGGTCACCCTGGTTATTAAAGTTTCTAAAGTATTTTAAGTTTAAGACAAATTATATTCTGTCAACTTAATCTGCAATCAGGAACCAAAAGAAATTTGAGCTGAAAGTACAAGTGAAGAAAGGGAAATAAAGTCTGAATAGAGGGAATCTTGTGAAAGGAAATATATCAGTAAGGTGAGTGCATGTTTGCCTAGTCTGTTACCTCTTGAAAAAAGAATGAAGTATAACATTTATGTTCAACATTTTTTTTAAAGATTTTATTTAGAGGGGAAGGGAGGGAGAAAGAGGAGAGAAACATCAATGCATGGTTGCCACTTGAGCACTTCCTACTACAGACATGGCCCGCAATTCAGGCATGTGCCCTGACTGGGAATCAAACTGGTGACCCTTTGGTTCACAGTCCAGCACTCAGTCCGCTGAACCACACCACCCAGAGCTCAACATTTTTATTGGAACTCCATTTTACATCTTGACCCTTCGTTTAAACTTAGTCATACACCTACTCATTCATTCACCTGAATTGACTGTTGCACTCTAGTGTTTTCTTTTTTATTTCTTTCTCATTAAAAGTTAATGCTGGTCATGACCCAGTAAATTGATTTACTACCCACAAAGAAGTCACTACCCACAGACTGAAAACATTCACCTTAAGTGACTCTTTTAGGAACCAATACAGGCAAGAATCCGTAATGTTTTAAAGATTTATTTATTTACTTATTTTCAGAGAGGGGAAGGGAAGGGGAGAGAGAGACAGAAAAATGTCCATGGGGAGAGATACATGGATCTGTTGCCTCTTGCATGCCCCCAGCTAGGGACCTGGCCTGCAACCCAGACCTGTGCCCTAACTGGGAATCAAACCAGTGACCTTTTGGTTTACAGGCCAGCACTCAATCTACTGCGCCACACCAGCCAGGGCAAGAATCAGTAATATTTTAGAAGTTGTAACACATTTATGGCACAAATTGATTTTCTCTCTTCATTGAATTTAAATTTATCTATATATCATTTTTAAATCAAATGCTAATCTTTTGGTATTTGAAGTAAATTAGAAATTTCTGGTTACTTAAAATTAAGTAAGAAAATTATTTTATATGCAAGTACAGTTGGGGAAAGGCTTTATTTCATTATTTTCAGGACACTTACATGATAACATTTTGGAAGTAAAGCATGATTGTTACTGTGCTCCAACAAAAGACTCACCAACATAATTAAAGAATGACTTTTCAATGAGAAAAATATATAATTAAAAAAATTGGTACCAGAGCCTTTTATTCAGTATAGTACCACTAAGGTATTATATCTACATTAAATTTTTTAGTAGGGTCAGTGTTTTATTTCTTATACCATTTACTTTTATGTGGAATAATAGACTGCATGTTACCTAATAGGATCTTTTGCTTATTTTCAGCTGTAATGACATAATGGGTCATAGTGGCCTGCAGCAACAAGTGCTCATGAACACGTAATACAGTGCGAGGTGCTGAGTTGGCTGTATAAGCCACCAGAAAAGTAATTCTTATATTATGGAAAGTGCTGTAGGAACATTTTCTGCTTTGATGGAAAGGGGGAAAAAGTATTGTGAAAACTTCTCAAGGTGCATTAAATTACTTGTCCTTTCTATGAATGTCTCTGCAGTGTTTTTTAAAATACTATTAAAATATTGCATTTTTAAGACATTCCATGCTTTTATGATTCACTTAGCCCAAGAATACAAGTAGAAAGTTTTTATTGTGATTAAACTTTAAGCGAGCAAACTAGTCTCTAGTTCAATCAAACACCTTGGTAATTCCTCCTGACTAGGCTGTATGGGGAATATATGAGAAGTCTGAGACCTACCCTTGTCATCAAAGAACTTAGCAAAGCATTGTTGGCTACATGTAGAAAACTATCACATTATAAAACTGCACAAGATAGTATACAGACAAATGGTATATTGGATGTAAATGTAGGAGTTCAAAGTGTTTTAGTCTAGGCCTTTTTAGGGGAGTTCGGAATTAAATTGTGTTCCTTCCTTTTGCAGTTCGAGTTTGTCTCACTGTTAAGCAGAGTCTGAAAAGGGAAAAAAAAAACAACTAGTTCATGCTGGTGTGTTTCTTATGTTTAAAATGAGAGAGAAAAATAAAACCAGTGGTCAAAATTTTCATTTATTCAACAAAAGTTTTAGTATTGTATTGTACCAAGACTGTGCTAGCTCTGAGGCTATAACAACCTTGCACTTCAGCTGCATAAACAACCATGATCCAGCGAGATGAGGACAAGTGTACTGTTACAGAAAGTTTTATAATGGTTCAGCTAAGTCCTGAACTGGAAGGATGAGTCATTTTAGGAAGAAGAGATCTATTAGACCATTCCAGGAAGAGAGAAGAACGGTGTGTGATATGAAGGGATAAAATTTGGAGTTGCTGGGAGATTCAGCTATAGGTGTTCGGGAAGATGGGGATGTCAGAAGGTAGGGTTGATGCTTTGAATGAATGCTAAAAATTTTAGGAAGTCATTGAGGGACTTTTTAAAATAAGGGGAAAAAACAAAAAAATAAGGGAATGATATGGTCAGTCTTGTATTTTAGAAAGCTATCCCTGATACAATGAAAGATAGGTTTCTTGGTTTTTGGCTATAACTTATCTCTGTAGTACTCATTTTACATTAAGGCATATATCTTGTATGTATTTATCTCCACAGTAATGTATTATTTACTCAGGATTAGCAAGATAATGAATTATTAAAGTTGAGTAAATTTTCCAGGTACTAGAAGACTAGTGTTAAAGTTGATTTTTTCATAACTATTTTGATGGTAATGTTTCTAAAATGTTCTTATTTCTGTCTTGTGAAACAGTAGACTGCATATAATTTAAGCATTGGAGTATTTAGAGCCAACCTTATGGGTACTAATTGTTTTATTATACCAGAGAGAATTGAGCTAATTTCCCACTATACTAAAAAGTGACTGACTGATTTATTCACTTAATTCAATGAGAATGTTTTCTTCAGCTCTTACTGTAGTTTATGCATTGTACTAAGTACTGCAGAGATAAATTGGATCTTACAATATAGTAGAAGCACATAGATACCTAACTGTAATACAGGGCAAATTGTGTCATTAGAGACGTGCACATGAAATACTGTGGGAAATGGGTGGAAGAAGGCACTTTCAGCTAGACCGGAACCCAGCAAGGCTTTTGGAAGTAGCATTTGATTTGGACCCTCAAGGGTAGCTGATTGAAAAGGAAGTGGAGGTCTAGGATAGGTAAGGAGCACACCTGTGGGAGGGAGTAACTTGAGACAATATGGGAAGTTTATTGAATATACTAGGAAGTGGGAGATAAAAGAATAGAGGTAGAAAGGTAGAGAACATAAACTGCTAGAATGCTAATCTGTGAGTGTTGGAATTAGTTTTGTGAAGGGCTAGTAAAGATCTTTTTTTAAGAATTTGCTTTAAAGAATTTTTTTTTTTTTTTTAAGAATTTGTAAAGGATTTGGTGGGGAGTTGGAGAAATTGTAGGTAAAGTAATTTTAGGAGTCCTGAACCAGGACAATGACAATAGGAATGTAAAGGGGCCATAACAGATGTCCAGATGATATTATGGAAGTAAAAGTAAGCAAAATTTGGCAGATTAGTTAGAGGTAGAAGACTAGGAGTAAAATAAAAGAAATGGCTCAAAGTTTTCAGCCTTGTTACTGGGAGGATGATTATATCAGGACAGTTAATGCATCAGTGTCAGTGGTGTCTGCTGAGAGAAGAGCAGACTTCATTACCTCACCGGCTGTCACTTGTCTAACAAGACCTCATCATCCAGCTCTCCACTGTAACAGCAAATAATCACACTCACTGAATCAGTAAATTTGGAGCCTAAGAGTTTTCTACCATTGTGGCATATGTTTATATTTTACGATGCCTACTTTTGCTGGTCATTGGTTATAAAATTTAGGAGTTGTTTGATTGACAGTCTTTTAACCAACATCTTGTTTTCCATAAAAGCCTTAACTACTAGTCCCCTAGCATTCCTGTTGTATCTGTTCCTAATTTCCTAGTTTTGCTTTTTATATCTTGTTTTGATTTTTAACAATTGACTTAACCTGGATTTTTACGTGTTTGGATTTTTTTAATGTGTCTAATATCTTTATATCTTCAGTTGTAGTATTTTGTTTCCTGTGATTTCTAGTCTTTTTTTTTTTTTTAAATGATTCCTGGCCTTGGCTGGTGTAGCTCAGTGGATTGAGCATGGGCTGCGAACCAAAGGATCGCCAGTTCGATTCTCAGTCAGGGCTCATATCTGGGTTGCGGGCCAGGTCCCCAGTGGGGGCCATGTGAGAGGCAACCACACATTGATGTTTCTCTCTCCCTCTCTTTCTTTCTCCCTTCCCCTCTGTCTGAAAATAAATAAATAAAGTCTTTAAAGAAAAAAAGAAAGAAAACTACAATAAAAAATAAAAATAAATGATTTCTGGTCTAACATTAATTGCTTACATGCTATTTATAATCTGGATTAGGATATAGTTAGGCCTTACAGTAGCAAGGTATTTTCTTGGCCAGAGCTAAACTCTTAAGGATTGTGCTTTAAGTGATGTTATGGAAATAAAATAATACACAGTTGTTCTCTTTTGAATGTTAGAGCAGGAGGATAGCTTTGTAGAGACTGGTGGTTCCTCGTGTATCTAAGAAGTGGAACAGTAGGGTTTACTACTTCTTTGTTGTGTCTGGAATTGGAGGAATGAGGTTAGTTCTTCGTATCCAGCGTTTAGAATATATATTTAATTGTAGCCTTAGCTAGAAGTTAACTCAGACAGAAGATCCCTGGTCAGCACCATGTTTAATTACAGATTGAATTTTGGCTGGAATGTCTGAAGTACTTCAAAATTATAAAAAGTCAAATCAGATCCATGTGACATTTAGATTTACTATTACTGTGAGCCCTAACTAATTTTTAAAGTTGAACGTGATTTTATTAGACAATTTAACAGAACTTTTAAAATAAGGTGTTTTCCTTTCTTAGTTAACTTTGTAATTGAGCAATTATTTAATTATTCCTACTAAATATGAAATTACATTTTAGAAATATCAAGCGTTTTAGAAGGCAGTGAGTATGATTATATTCAGCTAATACACAACAGTGATTTAAAGCAGATTTGTCATTTTGTATTTTAATATTTATGCCAATTTTAGATGTGTCTTAGAAAAGTGTTTGAGTGTCTATTTTTGGTTAATAAAACAGCACACAAGTCCAACCAATCTCAAGGAGAAATTTTAAATACTTTTTCTTAACTTACCACAACAGAAATGATCCATTTACCATCCTAACCAGATCAGCAACTTGTAGGTGGGGTATTGTTAGCTTTTAGCAAGCTAGAAAAACTAGTCTGTCCCCAGTTTCTCTGTTCATAAAAATGTGTGATAAAGTATCATCTTTGTTTAACTTTTCCCTTCACATCTTGAAAATATTTGCTCAGAATATTCTTTTACTAGTCATCCCCTCTACTTTGAATTAGCAGAGGCTTCTACAAATTAATTTGTACATGTTCTTCTCCCAAGGAGACCCAAGTTTAAATAAAGGCTGCTTTCATTTGTTTTACTCTTTCTCTGAACCAAGCATATAAGGCTGTTGCTACCCTTAATACAACCTCCTACTTTATAGTACATACTCAATCTACTTGTCTCTTCTAGACTAGTATTGTTCAGCCATAAACCTCAGACTTAAGGCAAAGGAAATCTGCTTTTCAAATATTTTATATTCATCCTATTCCAGGTAAAATGTTAAGCCATGCAGAATCTAATTAATTTTGACCTTTTGCTCTGTGATTTTAGGGTTAATGAATTTTTTTAAAGTTATTGATAATGCAGACTCTAAAAATCCATCAAAGTAACTTGGGGTACTGAAAAAATATCCAATTTTGGAGTAAAAATATCAAGGTAAAAATGGCAAAAATATACTTCTGAGGTTGCTAATTGTGGATCTATCTATATATGTGTAATTTTGGTTGGAAGGGAACATTGCTTTTTATAACAATAAACCACTTAAACTGCTTTACATATACACCTCGGGAATAATGACTGGTTTGATTATGTCATTGTACGGTTAGAAGCAAAGAATCGGTATTGGGAGTAGGGAAGTGTTTTCCAATTTTAATGGACTATAGGAGAGTGGGATTTAATAATTGTTCCTAATAGGTTTTTTTTAAGATTTTATTTCTTTATTTTTAGAGAGAGGGCAAAGGAGGCAGAAAGAGAGAGAAACATTGATTGGTTGCCTCTTGCAGTACCCTGACCAGGGACTGAACCTGTAACCCAGGTTTGTGCCCTGACCAGGAATCAAACCAGCAACCCATCTGGGTTAGTAGATTTTTTAAAAAGGGTTAAGAGATGAAGAGGTGGAGCTGAGGCCTAGTTGCCTTTCTCGTTTAGAGTGGTGGCTACTCAGTACCCAAAATTGTCAACATAATTTGCAAGGTCCAGTGCAAAGTGAAAATATAGCTTCCTGTGTTCAAAAATTATTAAGAATTCCAGGATTGAGACAGTGTAGCATTAAATGAAGTGTAGGCCCCAAAGCGACATATACGTGTGAACTGTCTCTTTATGGGCACTTTATGCAAGGACAGAAGTGTACACTGGAGAAATAAGAATTTCGATTTTCAACAAATGGCTTTTCCCCCATCCCTCTGTTAACTCCTCCACCCCACTGAAATTCATGCTTTTTCGTCGGTTGAGGCTAAGGGAAAGAAAATGCTATTTGCACAGTCTTTACATGTTCAGGGCTTATGAACCTTGAACAATTAATGGCACCAACTGGATTTGTTTATTTATCCACATCACACTGTGTACCTCTTGGGGCTTATGCATCATCCTCTTTCCTCCTCACCACTGCCACTATCACCTCCACCACCAACTTGTTAATGGTAGTGGAATGATGGCTTACCTATTCATGTCATTTTTCTCCCTACTTTCTTCCTGAACGAATTCATAGCATCTATTACCTGCCTACCTTACACAGTCCTACTAGATGAAGAAGAGATTTTCTTCCCTCTAATAAGGCCATCTCATGCCTCTTATTTTGGAGATACACACACACAGATGAATTTGCTTTATACATATATATCACATACACACACACACACACACATACATATACACATACATATATATGAGAGAGAAAAAAACCTGGCCATTATATTAAGTTCTACTTCACCCCAGAGATGCCAACCATCTGTTAAGAACAAAATAGATGAAATGGGGGCTTATACCTAAATGGGCAGGAGAGCATGATTGTGAGTAAGAATATTTGGTAGTGAATGTTAATTTAGTTATAAGCTTTTTTACCATAGATGTTTTTAACAAATAAATCCTCATTCCATAAGGTCATTTGTGTAGTAAATAAGAAAATGAAATTTATTGAAATAATTATTGTATATAATGGGCAGAAAGGTGGAATGGGCTAAAGGACTTATTTAATGATGCTATAGCCCAAAGTAAATTATTTTTTTTTCAATGTATAAGACTAAATAATATTTTAGAAAAAGTCTTGAATTTATTGTATTATTTATTAATTTTGCTTTTCACCGAACCAGTTTGGTGCTTTACACCACATGTGTTGTTGTTGTTGTTGTTGTTGTATTTTGTAGCATAGAAATACAGTGTTTTTTTGAGGGCTCATAAGTCTCTTTTCTCTCTCATTCCTATTTGATCAAAATAGCTATTTTACTGAAAGGTATATTCTAAAACTTTGTGTATATGACCGTATAGCACAATTCATTTTCTCTACATGTAAAATATTCCCATTAACAATTTAGATTCTTAACAATCAGATAACTACAATATTTTTTTACAGTCTCCTAGTTAAAACTAATCACTTAAACATTTTCTGCCACCCTGAATAGGAACCTTGGGAATGTTCAAGTGACTGGGTTTGTTCCTTTCTAAAGAAGCAATTATCCTTGAGAAGAAAATTAAGATATTTTAAAAATAATCTAGTATATTTTTGTAAACTTCAAGTATAGAAACAATGTTAGATTTAAAATACTTTGTACAGAAATAAATGTGTATATATGTTTTGGTTTTATACACTAACAAGTGCAAATGAAGGCTTTGTACAAAGTTATCTATTTGGTAGATTATCAATGTATACAACTTTGTTAAACCTTTGGCTGTTTATCACACATACTATACTGAAATTGAATGTATTAGTGATAGTCTTTTTAAAAAATGTTCTAGTGACTCCTGGTATAGTCCAGAATAAAACTGCTTTTCTCTCCATATATAATAAAGCATGTTAAATGAGAACATTTGTGTAATGGATATATTCATACATCCTTTTCATTTAATGGAACATTTTGTATGAAGCATCTTTTTCATGTAAAGGATACCGTATAATTGTCCCTTTTGTGTGCATATTAATGGTATGTTACTCATTTTTTTACAGATTTTTCTGAATTGTTTAGGCAATATTGCAAGGGTAAAGGTTGGATATTGGTATTAGAAAAAAATTATTCTTGTGAAATGTATTCATGTTTTACTCTCTAATTAAATAAGTGACATTTCAGGGGCTAAGACATTTTGAAATGATCATGGAAATAGTAAGATACCGAAATATATTCGTGTAATTACCAGAGATCCCAGGTTTTTAATATCCTTATTTTATGGACGAGTTTCCAAGGATTCCTAAGGTATGTGGTTCTCTAAACTTAAATGGAATCCTGAATACTGGAGATAATCATATGCTGGCAGAGTTGTCCCATTTTCCAAGGTCATAATACCTTCAAGAATTAATTACTATAAAATCCGTGGCATGCTCATTTAAAATTTAGAGCTGATCATTCATAAAATAGCCTAAAATTCAGGATTTCTAGAGTCCACATAACATCAAAAGTCAGAAAAATTCTTTTTTTCCTCTGTTAGAGTCAAAAAATGTTTTTACTTCTGAGTAAACATGTCCAGTTCATTTTAAAAGTACCACAGCATTTGAATATAATGTGAATACTTTGTAACTAATAAAATATTCTTTTGCATACTTCCTCATCTCCCTCTGCCTTTCTCAATTTGTTTTACACACCTAACATTAGCATTCTCTGGACACTGTTTTAAAGGATTGCTGTAATGTATTCTATTTCTGCCTTACGTAATTTATTTACATTTTCAAGGGAATTTGAATACAGTGGCAATTTTGACAACCAGCAAACTCATGAAAGTAAGATTCTACCTGTAATCTCATGATATACCAAATACCTGCTCTGTTGTATTTAACAGAGACAGGGATTGTGTGTGGTTTACCTTACAAAAAGGATTTATAAAGGGTAGCTGACATCTAGCTTTTGAGTGTCCTAAAATCTTTATTTCTAATGTATCAATTGCTTTAAAATTCACTTAATTTCACATTGCTCACCAGTGCAACTAGGGAAAAAAAGTATTGATTACAAAGTACATAATACCTCACTCCTCCTACTAGTTATGAAGAACTTACTTTCTACACGTAAGCTAGGCTGATTAGTGCAGAATTTAAGTGTGATGTTAGCAACATATGCATTTAAAAAGTTATGCACAGGTATTCTACATGAATGTTAATTTATATTACATGTTGATAGAACAAATTTTCATTTTTATGGTGTGTAACTGTCAGAGGTTAAATTATTGGGGTTTCCTTTGTTGTTTTTTGTTTTTTTCCTTTGGAAGTATGGTACTTGTTGAGTTCCTATTACGTGCCAGGCTCTTTCTTGACTGACATGATGAGAACCTTACATGATTTTTCTACTCCAGGTTTTTGTTGAAGCTTTGAATTAGCCATTCTTTAATATTTAGTTGACTTCCTGTATGTAGTTCTTTACTTACAAGATTCTTCTTCTGAGGTCAGGCAGAGAGAGACTGTGGACCCTAGATTGTACCTTTAAAGAGGCAGGTGACAGGAAGCAAAAACCAGTGGTTTGAATGAGATTTAGGCTTCTCATGGTTTTCAATTTTCTGCATGACATTTTCGTTAACACTGGCCACTTGACTATTGTAAGGCATTGTATGTTTACTGGTTTTGTAATTGTAGCATCTGTTCTTTTGGAATCTGGACTTTGAACAACTCATTGCACAGAATCATTGAATAGCCAGTTTCTGTTCTCTCTTACCTAAAATTTTTCCAGGAGATTTCACATGGCAGGTTAACCAAAGAAAAGCCATTTGTGTAACTCTTCTGTTACATATGTTTTCCTCCCCCTTGGATCCCTAGTTATAAACTCTTACCTTCTCTTCCTGCTAATTGACCAGTAGCACCCTGTAGTAGTATCATCCCTTTGTCCAGAGGAATGGTGTAGTTGTATTTAAAGACAAACAAAATGTGATGTCTTGTTTGTTCCTACCTATAAAAATATCTTTTTTCTTTATTAAGTTATATTTGGTGAAATAACTGAAGGAAAAGCAATAGAAAAATTTCAAGAACAGTTAGCACTACAATTTTGATTTATTTTAATATAAAATCTTGTTTTTCCTTTTTAATTACACTTTTTAAATAGTTATGGAAGAAAATGTAAAATGAAAACATGTAAAGAATAGTTAACGTTAAATTCCCAGTCTATTTGTAAACTTAGATGAAATAATCTGGATTTGTATTTATTTTCCAGAAAATAAAACATATGTGATTGTACATGTCATATAGATTGAGTTAAAAAAACTGAAAATTGAGCTTTTTTTGCCCTTTCAAAATGTAGGGCCATCATAATAATTTTAAGAGTTCTTTATTATAGAATTCAGAGCGAATTGCTATAAATAAAATTCTTTTATGGAACTTCTTACTACATTGTTGTTTCTTTACTAAGTTTTTAAAACTTGTAAGATCTACCTAATGGAGTAGTGATCAAGTGCAAACTTAAATAAAATTTGATAAGTTTCCTGGAAATAAGGAAGATTTAACCAGATGTTAAATGTATATATGATCTTAAGAGAAAAGATTACTATTATTATTGTAATAATTGACCAGTTTAGTAATTTCAAGTTATTTAGTTACATTTCTTGGTTTGGTATGGTATTATTATTATTATTTGAAAAAGCAGCACAGGAAGAGTGTATGTAGATATGTTACTACTGTTAAAAGAACCAGCTGCAAATCAGTGCATGCTTTAGAGAATACAAATTAATATGGACTTTTCTAACTTGATTTAAATGGTCTGACCTCTCTAAAAATACATGTATGTCTGTGTATGTGTTTATGTATATTTTGGAATATATAAGAAATGTTCAGTCTTTCTCCTTTTCCCTTTTTTTAAGCCTTAGATTGTAAGCAAAAGAAATCAAGGTCAAGATCCGGAAGCAAGAAGAAAATGCTAACATTACCTCATGGTGCTGATGAGGTTTACATTCTCAGATGCAGGTATGTGTGTTTGTTCTATCGCCAGATTTGCTTAGTTTCTTCAGATTTTGCATTGAGAGATATTAGCTATTTAATTAGAGACTTTTAATTTGTGGCAGAAGGTGCAATATTCAGTTAAATTATAAATGAACTTTTGGAGACAAGCTTAAAATCTTAACTCAGTTCATAAATGCTGTACCTCATTAACTGATGGATCAACTTTTTTATATTAGCTAAGAGTCTATGTGAATTATAAAAGTATCTTTTATTTGCTTTTTTTAAAAAATTGTTTTTAGTTTCTGCTTATTGGGAACACATTTAGTTTCTGCATAGTTAAAAGATACAGTTTTAAGCATAGCTACACAAATTATTCCCACCTCTCTTCCATATTCACCCTCAGGCAGTTTTAAGGAACTGAATTGAGTAAGGGTCCTTTAAAAAGACTGGTACATTTTGGAAATATAGTTGTTTTAAGTGTAGGTGTTAAAACCTTTTGTTTAATATTAACCGAATAATTATGTTCCCATTTCTACAAATATTACTGGAGTCATTATAGCTGTTAAATATATGAATTGGAAGTTTTGATATTGTATTAAATCATTTTGGCTTTATATGTATTTAGGAACTATTGTCAAGAAGTCTGTCCAATATATTGTAAAGTTTAATATCGTTGATGGATTTTATGGGACTTGGTTTCAAATAAAGGGAATTGGTCATATTAAGACAACTGTCATCAACTTCGTCTGCAGGTTTTGTGGTTTAGTCTTTCGTGGACCATTATCTGTTCAGGAAGACTGGATTAAGCACTTACAACGACACATAGTAAACGCTAATCTTCCACGGACTGGAGCTGGCATGGTAGAAGTCACATCACTATTTAAAAAGCCTGCCTCCATTACAGAAACTTCATTTTCTCTACTAATGGCAGAAGCAGCTTCATAGAACAAGGAAACCTTTTAAATAGCAAATATGAATTGGATGTAAATTTGAAATTCTTTGTCTTTTTTTAAAGCCACATTAAATTATCCATTTATAAATACTAAAGCAGGAAAACGGGGGGAAGTGAATTACAGTGACATCAGAACAAATTGAGTACTTCAAACAGTAAGTAGTCTTTATATTTTATAGGATGGATGAGGTGTTTTAAGGTTTACTGGGGTTTGTCAGTTAACTATTCACTCAGTAAAAGATCAGTACATGTAAGCAGTCATTAATAAACTGTTGCACATGGAGAAAGACAGACTTACTGGAAAATTATGTTTTCTGCAGTGTTACCAGAATCAAGGTTCTGTTTATTTCCCACAAAACTTGCATTGAAAAATAAGATATTATATTTTGTTTGTATGTAATTAGTGTTTTGTATAATACCTGGAACTGTTAACTAAATTTACTCAACTTAGGGCATTAAATATCATGTACTTCATAGATGAGACTGTTCACTCAAATAGGGCAGAGTACTATTCTATCTAGATGTGTAAGTGTTTTTTTTAAATCACATTGAAAGGTTTTTTTTTATACTAAAAAGTGGAGGGAGATTTGTTTAAACAAGTATTTCTAAAAGAAATATGTACATAGTCCTGGAAATTATTTGTGGTAAGGAAATATTCTTTACTCCAATTGCATTTCTCAGACAATAAAGTGGTGCATCCATGCTACCTCCTATTTTGTCAACAAAGATGCTATTTACCCTTTACATTTTGTATCATAATAGATTTTAAAAATCTAATGTTCTTTATTGCAAGGCATCCTTTTGTTAACGGATTTGTTTCTTTTTAATGTTTTACCTAAAATCTGACATGCTTACAGGACAGGTTTGCCTCTTACTTTATTTAACATTGTAGAAATGTAATTAATAAACAACTACACAATTTAGAATAGGCTTTCTCATTTATATTCTCTTCCAAATTGATCAGTAGCAAAACTTAATACACCAATTGAAATATTTCTACATATGATGAGAATGTTTACAATTTAAATTTTAGGACTTGTTTTGGATGTGATTATATGTACGAAAATCGTGTAACACTATGCTTATGCTAAGAACCGACATAACAGAATTGCTGAAATAAATGTGCTGTGAGGAATGGAAAAAATGGTGCAGGTGTCTTGGTCATGATAAATTGTGATTATTCTTTTAAACTTTTTCCAAAAACAAATTAGTTCATTTAACCTGAAATCAGATTCCTTTACAAATAACAGTTTTTGTATGCAAGCACCATTTTATTTTATTTCATGTAGTATGGCTAATACTATAGTTGAAGCAAGGATATGCATTGATACTTTTTTGTATGTAAATAAAGTTAAAAACATTAAAATAAGGAGTATTTTGGTAGAGTATATACATACCTCACTGCCAGTGAAATTGCTTTCCTATGGTATATCTCCTTACCAGAAAAATCTCTAAATAAAAAAAAAAAAAAGACTTAAAGAAAACTATAATGTGTGTAGTGTGAAGCATTTCTTAATTTTATCACTGGTGGAAACAGTCCACTTGAAGTTGCATTTCATTTGATTTAAATTGTCTATACTTAGCAGATTACTTCATTAACATACTTTATATACGAAATGAGGAAGTTGGGCTAAATAGATCATTAAAGGCTCTTTTGATCCCTAAGGTGTACTAGATAAGGGAAAAGTACTTGTAAGTTATTTTTATTTTTCAAAATATCCAATAGAAATTGTGTACTTTTTATAAAGATGAGACTAAAACATCAAATTACCTTTGACTGAAAATATACCAAATCTCTGTACACTGCTCTGGCTGGTGTGGCTCAGTGGACTGAGCGCAGGCCTTCGAACCAAAGCATTGCCAATTTGGTTCCCAGTCAGGGCACATGCCTGGGTTGCAGGCCACATCCCCAGTATGGAGTGTGCTAGAGGCAACTGTACAGTGATGTTTCACTCCCTTGTTTTCTCCCTCCCTTGTTTTCTCCCTCCCTTTCCCATCTCTCTAAAAATAAATAAATAAAATCTTTAAAAAGAAAAATCTCTGTATACTAGTTGTCTCTTGCTGAGCAAGTTTCATTGACAGTTGTATGGTTTGTTTTTTTTTTATAAACTGAAAGACATACTACTTAGCAAGTAGAGTTCAGAACTAGTTTTTAAAAAAGATTTCTGGTAGGAAGACTAGCAATCACTAGAACCCCTGTAGCTCTAGTTTTTATAGTTCTATGATTTTATCTTAACGCCAACTATCAGGATAGAGGGATACAAGAAAAATAGGTAAACTACAGATTTCATAAACAAACTTAGATTAAATTTTTTATGTCAAACTATAATATAAACAGAATTAAAATTCAATTAGAAACAGTAAACTAGAAGGAGTTCTGAAAAATATATTAAAAAACATTTTTTCATAGTAAAGTTACTTGGGTTACAAAATTTTAAAAATTCATTAGGAAGAAAACTTTATCCTTTATTGGGCAACTAGAAGGTAAATAATATATTTTCATTTGGCTTTCACATATAAAAATTTGTCTCAAGTTAGACTTTCATGTCAAAATACGGCTTGATTCATTATTCCATATTGCTGCTTCTTCTTCTTCTTCTTTTTTTTTTTTAATTTTAGAGAGAGTGGAAGGGAGAGAAAAGAGAGGGAGAGAAACATCGATGTGTGAGAGAAAAATTGATCACTTGCCTCTGGCACACACCCCAACCAGGGACTGGGCCTGAAACCCTTGTGCCCTGACCCAGGATCTAAGTGGCAACCTTTCACTTTGCAGGACGACACCCAGCCAACCGAGCCATGTCAGCCAAAGCAAATACTGCCTAATTTCCTTTTAATTCTTTTACCAGTGCCTAAAATATTTCAGGTTTGTTTTTATTTTTTTCCTTTTAAAATCTGGTTAGAAGTGTTGATTTATTTAATAGCATCAAGACAGATGGGGGAGTGGACAGAGAGGAGGGAATGGGGACATCTGTAATAGTGTAAACAAAAATAAAGTAAAAAAGAAATAACAAAAGACAAATGCTTCTTTAGAATATATCAGAACCATGGTGTAGCTACAATCTTTAACATCTTTAATTTAGATTTTGCATATTAAATATGGGTTAAGAGGTAGTTATAGTAATTTCATAGGCAAACTTCTTAAAGTAATACATATAACTTCTCAAGAATTACACTATTAAAACATACTAATCCAAAGATAGCTTTGATTTTTTTTTTCTCAGAGTAAAGTATATATTCATTTTAGAAGTATTAGGAAAATGAAAAAGTAAAAACTGGGGAAAATCACCTTTGCTATCAAAGACATTTACTTTTAAACAGCTTGTTACATTTCTTTCTCTTACTGTTTCAATATAATTGTGATTGTAATGTATTACTGTATCTCATTTTCCCCAAGTTTACTTTTCGATTTGAGTGCTACATTGTATAGACCAGCCTTTGAATGGTGGCTCCAAAGCATTTTCCAACACCAGCTGGTTCTCTGACTCTCTCCATACACCAACTAGCAGACCAACAATTCAATTCTGACACTAACTACCTACAGTTCATATTTTAAAGGGGTTAGTCCCACAAGACTGCCCACGTTTCAGATGCCAGTAGTATCAGGTCATCTGTACTTCTGACCAACCAGCTGTTAATTGGGGATTCTCACAAACCTCTTCTTCAGGTTCAATAATTTGCTAGAATGACTCAGAACTCAGGAAACTACTTGACTTTGCCAGTTCACTATAGGATATAACTCAGGAACAGCCAAATAGAAGAGGAGAGCAAAGTATTTGGAGAAGAGAGTGTTATGGAATGCTACATCCTCTCAACATCTTGATGTGTTCACCATCCTGGAAGCTCTCTGAGCCCCATTGCTTTGGGGATTATTATGGAGATTTCCTTATAAAGGAAAAATTGATTAAATGACTGGCCATTGGTGATTATTAACTCTATTTCTAGCTCTTTTTCCCTCCACAGAGCTCTGGTAGTTGGTAAAGCTGAGAGTTCCAACCCTCTAATCATGCCTTGGTCTTTCTGGTAATTATCCTGAAGCTATTAGAGGGTCCTCAGCCACAGGCCTACTCATTAGCATATAAAAGACACTCACAACTCTGGAGATTTCAAGGGTCTTAGGAGCTGTGTACAAGGAGCGAGGAACAGAGACCAAGTACTTATTTTTTATTACAAATAGTTAACCCTTGGGTGTGACAAAAATCGGCCATAACCAGTGATATTTCAGATCATGAACCAGCATCAGCATTTACCCGTGCTGTAGAAGGTGGCTATCAAAAGTTCTTTTAACAATGGGAACTTGTTTTCTTATTTTGAGGGCAAATCAAATTCGAGTATTGATCTTCCACCAGTAGCCCATAATTTTAATTTCTTGGTCCTCTGGCCTACATTATAGACATAGATACAACCATGGTTTCTCCTGATTATTGTAAATAATTGACTAATACTTTTAATTGCTTAGGTAAACAACACTGGTAAGTAAAACTTATAAATTCATATCTTATTGTTCAAGCTACTTTCATTAGGTCAGAAGACAAGATTTTAAAAAGTGAATATAATTTCTTAATTAACTGGATTTTTTCCTTGTTACAAAAGTTTTAGACAAAAGAAAAAAAATACATGAAATTCTGCCACATTAAAAATTTGTCTTTTATGAGTCTTGTTTTTTGATGCGTTTTCTTTTTATAATGTGAGATTAGGCTTTGTACAAGTTGACTCTTTATTCTCTTAGAAGTAGATTCAAAAACAATTTCTTTTAAGAAATTACATTTTATTGATTATGCAATTAACAGTTGTCCTGATTTTCCCCCTTGCCCCACCTCCACTCAGCAGCTCCCACTCCCTCAGCCATCCCTGCACCTTGTTCCTGTCTGTGGGTCATGCGTTTAAGCTGTTTGACTACTCCATGTCCTATACTGTCTTTACATCCCTGTGGTTATTTTGTTACTGCCTATTTGCACTTCTTACTCCCCTCACTTTTTCATCCATTCCCCACACCCTCCTCCCATGTGGCAACCATCAGAATGCTCTCTGTATCCATGATTCTATCTTTGTTCTTTTGTTTGCTTAGTTTGTTCTTTAGGCTCAATTTTTGATAGATACGTATTTTTGCCATTTTATTATTCATAGATTTGATCTTTTTCTTAAATAAGTCCCTTTAACATTCCATATAATAATGGTTTGATGATGATGAACTCCTTTAGTTTTTTCTTGTCTGGGAAGCTCTTTATCTGCTCTTTGATTCTAAATAGTAGCTTTGCTGGGTAGAGCAATCTTAGCTTTAGGTTCCTGCTTCTCATGACTTCGAATATTTCCTGCCAGTCCCTTCTAGCCTGCAAAGTTTCTTGTGAGAAATCAGCTGAAAGTCTTAAAGGAATTCCCCTCTAGGTACTTAACTGCTTTTCTCTTGCTGCTTTTAAGATTCTCTCTTTACCTTTAAGCTTTGGCATTTTATTTGTTTGTTTTTATATTTTTTATTGATTATGCTATTATAGTTTTCCCAATTTCCCCCTTCCACCCTGCCCTCCAGCCCTCCGGCATTCTCCCCACTTAGTTCACGTCCATGGGTTGTACAAGTAACTTCTGAGTCTTCTGTTTCCCATACCATTTTTTATCTCTCCCCATCTACTTTATGCCTACTAACCACGCTGCTTCTTCCCTGTACCTTTTTCCCCCTATTCCTCCCCTCCCCCTCGCCACTGATATATCCCTCCATTTAATATCCATTTCTCTGATTCTATTCCTGTTCTGGTTGTTTGCTTAGTTTTTGTTTTCATTGTTTTTCTTTTGTTTTATGTTCATTTGTTGATAGTTGTGAGTTTGTTGTCATTTTACTGTTCATACTTTTTATCTTAGAGTAGTCCGTTTAACATTTCATATAATAATGGCTTGGTGATGATGAACTCCTTTAACTTGACCTTATCTGGGAAGCACTTTATCTGCCCTTCCATTCTAAATGAAAGCTTTGCTGGATAGAGCAATCTTGGATGTAGGTCTTTGCCTTTCATGACTTCAAACACTTCTTTCCAGCCCCTTCTTGCTCGTAAGGTCTCTTTTGAGAAATCAGCTGACAGTCTGATGGGAACTCCTTTGTAGGTAATTCTCTCCTTTCCTCTTGCTTCTTTTAGGATTCTCTCTCTATATTTAATCTTGAGTAACTTAATGATGATGTGTCTTGGTGTATCCCTCTTTGGGTCAGACTTCTTTGGGACTCTCTGGGCTTCCTGGAAGTCTATTTCCTTCACCAAATTGGGGAGGTTTCCCTTCATTATTTGTTCAAATGAATTTTCAATTTCTTGGTCTTTCTCTTCTCCTTCTGGAGCCCCTATATTGGATATTGGAACATTTCAGGTTGTCCCAGAGGTTTGTATGAGTCTCTTCGCTTTTTTGAATTCTTGTTTCTTCATTTTGTTCTGGATGGATGTTTATTTTTTCATTTTGTTACAAATCATTGTTTTGAGTCCTGGTTTCCTTCCTGTCACTGTTGGTCCCCCTGAACATAAGACTGGGAGCTTCTCCTACCACTGCAACCACAGTAGTCCACAGCCACCTCTGAGTCCCCCCTAAGGTCCCCCCCTGCCAGGCTTGGCAGCCAGCCCCGCCCCCAAGGTCCACCATGTCACCGTGGTTTTTCTGAGTCGGCCAGAGCAGTCCACCTCTTACTGGTCTGGTTGTTCTGGTTAATTTTTTTCTGTAATTCCTTTGTTGTTGGAGTTCCATGCAGTTTGATTTTCTGGCACTTTTGGTTGCTTATTGATTGCAGATTGGTTGTTATCCTTTTAGCTGGGCGAGGAAGCAGAGGGTCTCTACCTACGCCTCCATCTTGGCTGGAACTCTCATGAGTTGATCAAGCTTTGGCGTTTTAATGATGAAGCCCCTTCTGCCAGTCTGGATGGATGTGGTTTCTTTAATTCTGTAGTTGTCGGACTTCCATTCAACTCGATTTCTGACTGGTCTGAGTGATAGCTGTTCTATAGTTTAGTTGTGTTTTTGATGTGCTTGCATGAGGAAGTGAGCTGTGTTTAACTATGCCTCTCTATCTTGACTGAAAGTCCCCACAACCTCTTCTTTTTGTCACCTGAAGTTTGGCTTGCATATTATTTTTTAAATTTACTATTTGTATTACATCTTGACACTTAAGTTCTTATGTGAATAGCACATAAAGTGCTTCTGCACACTGAAGTGCAGTGGTTGCCTCAAAGAAAAGCACTTGTAGCCCTGATCAGTGTGGCTCAGTTGATTGGGTGTCCATCCCAAAAAGTGAAGGGTCATCTGTATGATTACCACCAGTCAGGGCACATGCTTGGGTGGCAGGTTCTGTCCCCAGTTGGGGTAGTTGCAGGAGGCAACCAATCAATGTTTCTCTCACACGTCCATGTTTCTGTGCTCTTTGTCCCAGCCATCCCCTCTCTAAAAAGATTTAAAAATATAATTGTTTGAGTTCCAAGCTGGACTAGTTGCTTTTTTCATGCAATATTTTTAAAAATTGAGGTGAATGGGTGTAAAATTAACCATTTTAAAATGAGCAGTTTATTTTTTCCATAAAATTTTTTGTGGAAATTTTAATATTATTTTTTATTCATGATATTCTGAAAGTTCAACATGATGTCTTTATCCTGTCCAGCACTTTGTAGACTCTCATTTTGAGGACTTAATCTATTTTCAGTTCTGGGGATATTTACTATTATTATTTCTTTTAATTCTTTCTGTTGTATCTGTGTGGAACTTCTTCAGAGTGGATACGAGAACTGCTGGATCTGTTTTTCATGTCTCTTACTTTGTTCTTTTATACTTTTTATCTCTCTGTCTTCTGCACTATGCTCTGGGAGAATTTCTTAGCTCTAACTTCTAAATACTGTTTAACTCTAATGCTGTGCTCATTCGTGCAATCAGTCTATCTGACAAGTTGTTTTTGGGGTTTGGTGTTTTGCCTGGTTTGTTTTTTGGCACTTTTATTTCTAAGATCTTTGTCTTAAGAGCCTATTTTGTTTCATAGATATGATTTCCTCTTGGCCTTATGATATTAATTGTGTGCTTTTTAAGTCTCCTTTTTGCTCTATTAATTGTTTTTGTCAGGAATTAGTTTCTCTGGAAAAGTGTCTTAAGGTCTAGGCAGTTCTTACTAAATGATATTGTTTTTACTAAATGTTAAAGTGTAGCACAGTATTTTGCAAACACAGCTGTAAATAGTTTAAGCTTGGCAGGAACCCAACAGGATAAGTGTAGCCAACTGCCCCGCCCCCCCCCAAAAAAAAAAACCAATCAGCATGTTGTGTATATAAAAACAATGGCTCAGCCTCCCTTTGGGAAGACAGATGTGAATACAAATCCTGCAAGTAAATAAGACTACCTAAAACTACCAAAAGACAACCCTATGAGGTCTGTCCAGAAAATACCCAGCCGTGCACTATGAAAAATAGAGACATTTATTGAAGAAGATACAAGAAACATTGTACATGGGACAAAGACACCTCAGTCCCCTTCAAAGTAGGTGCCTTGGGACTTCACATAGTTCCTCCATTCACTGTCAGCTGTCCTGTTGTTTCTGAAAAGACAGAAGTCACAGGACACCAAATCTGGGCTTTAGTGGAGCTGAGTCACCTGGGTAATTTGATGTTTCACCAAAAAAACTCTGCATGAGATGTGATGCATGAGTGGGCACATTGTCGTGATGAAACTACCAATCACCAGTTGCCCATAGCTGTGGCCTTCTCAATCATCTAAATAGTTTCTGTGGAGGAATATTCAAGCTTAATGCAAAATTAGATGCAGATTCGTTGTTCTTCTCTCTTGGTGTCGTCTACCACTCCCACTGATTAGTACAGTGAAGTCATCATTGTTCACTCATGCTCGTTCCAGTCCACTCTCCTTGGCTGCCAGGTTACATTGATGTCATGCAAACTGTTGTTATGTTTTTTAATAATATATTTTATTGATTATGCTATTATAGTTGTCCCATTTTCCCCCCTTTATTCTCCTCGCCCTGCACACCCCCTCCCACCCACATCCCCCCCTTTGGTTCATGTCCATGAGTCATACATACAAGTTCTTTGGTTTCTACACTTCCTATAGTATTATTAACCTCCCCCTGTCTATTTTCTACCTACCATTTATGCTACTTATTCTCTAATTTTTCCCTCTTTCACCCCTGCTGATAACCCTCCATGTGATCTCCATTTCTGTGATTCTGTTCCTGTACTACTTGTTTGCTTAGTTTGTTTTTGTTTTTGATTTAGGTGTGTTTGTTAATAACTGTGAGTTTGTCGTCATTTTACAGTTCATATTTTTTATCTTCTTTTTCTTAGATAAATCCCTTTAACATTTCATATAGTGAGGGCTTGGTGATGATGTACTCCTTGAACTTGACCTTATCTGAGAAGCACTTTATCTTCCCTTCCATTTTAATGACAGCTTTGCTGGATAGAGCAATCTTGGATGTAGGTCCTTGCCTTTCATGACTTGAAATACTTCTTTCCAGCCCCTTCTTGCCTGCAAGGTTTCTTTTGAGAAATCAGCTGACAGTCTGATGGGAACTCCTTTGTAGGTGACTGTCCCCTTATCCCTTGCTGCTTCTAGAATTCTCTCCTTCATTTTAATCTTGGCAAATGTAATTACAATGTGCCTTGGTGTGTTCCTCCTTGGGTCCAACCTCTTTGGGACTCTCTGAGCTTCCTGGACTTCCTGGAAGTCTATTTCCTTTGCCAGATTGGGGAAGTTCTCCTTCATTATTTGTTCAAATAAGTTTTCAGTTTCTTGCTCTTCCTCTTCTCTTTCTGGTACCCTTATGATTTGGATGTTGGAACGTTTAAAGATGTCCTGCAGGTTCCTAAGCCTCTCCTCATTTTTTGAATTCTTGTTTCTTCATTCTTTTCTGGTTGAATGTTTCTTTCTTCCTTCTTGTCCACACCATTTGATTTGAGTCCCAGTTTCCTTCCTGTCACTGTTGGATCCCTGTACATTTTCCTTTATTTCACTTAGCGTAGCCTTCTTTTTTTTTTTTTTTTCCCCCCCCATCTAATTTGCAACCATATTCAACCACTTCTGTGAGCGGCCTGATTACCAGTGTTTTGAACTGTGCATCTGATAGGCTGGCTATCTCTTTGTCGCTTAGTTGTATTTTTTTTTCTGGATCTTTGATCTGTTCTTTCATTTGGGCTTTTTTTTTTTTTTTTTTTTTTTTTTTTTGTCTTGGTGGGCCTGAGCCACGAAAGGTTAAGTGCCTAAGGCACGTTCTGCTCCAAGGACTGGTGCGCCCAACTGTCTCGGAATGTGCAGGTAAAAATGCTGGAATAACTCATTCCAGTGTAAAAAGTCTACCTGCATCCACACAACTACAGTTCCTTAGAAGAAACTACCTTCTCGGTGGAAGGGGTCACAGCTCTTTTCTTTCCAAGTTTTCTGCCTGCCACATTCCTTCCCTCCCAAACTGTTGTTATATTAACAATGGCTGGACTTTTTCAGGACAGAGCTTATATAATCCCTTGAGTTTCATAATGATTTTGTTGTTGCTGAATTTGATGCTTTGGTTCATGGTGTTGGCTTTCTCAGATATTTGATGTTATTGCTTATTCGTTCATCTAATGTTTCAAATTTCTTCTTAGCCTTTCTGTACCTGTTCTGTTAATTTAGCCTGTTTCTAGTGATTGTAGGGAAACAGTACAACCAATACGGAGTCTTCTAGAAGTGTAGACTTCATCTTTTTTTTGGTATTATCAGGCAACACCATCCCTCTTCCATGGCCAAACTCAAGGCATCGAAACCTCTGGGGCCCTTCTCACATTTTGGAGCTGTCTTCCATGTATAGTTGGGAGTAAGATTTCCTCCGTCAGTCAGATTCCATTTATCTTCTGGGATTTTTTTTTTTTTTTTTTTTTTTTTTTTTTTAGGGATTATTTGTAATTTCTGATTAATCCAAACATATTTTTTCTTTCCCAACATTGTTAAAGACTTTTAAGTTTTTTCTTTATGTCTGATTCTGATTTTAAGTATCCTAAGTATATGCTCAACTCAGATCTTGGTCTAAACTTCAGAAGCTAATTCATAAATTATTGTGAATTTATAACCTTACTAATGCCCCCAGTCTCTTGTCCAATGATCTAGTAGTCATTGCTAAACTTTCCAATATGAGAGAGTCTTAAGACATACTTTTACATGAAAGCCTCACATTGATTGATAAAAGTTCATGTAAATGGGCACATTATTCTCCTAAACCTTTATGAAGCCGTGTTATGAGAAATACATAGTTATGCTTCAAAGCAGTGTTCTCCTCAAATTCTCAAATTCTTTTTTTCTCATATAATTTACATCTGTCCTTTTAGAGTATCTGATCAGTGTTTTCTACTCACTGTAGTCACTAGATATGTATTTCATGAAGATACAGAGAAATAGATAAGGAATGAAGTGTTTTTTGTTTTTAAGAACATAGATAATTAAAATGAGTAAATTTTTACCCTCTGGTTTAAATTTTGTGTTTTGCTTTTTTATGTGTTGGTTTTAGGTGATTATCATTACTCATTTCTCTTGAAGTTCCAGGTAACCAAGCTGCTAATTTAAAATACCTGTAATGACATCATTTCAGAACCAAAACATGATTTTCTGGAGGTGAAAAATACTATGGTAATATGGTGTGTCAAGACCCCTGCTATTAGTTATTTAGTATTTTCAAACCCTTTGAGAGATCCATGGATAACAGATAATAGCTTATGAGATCTCTTAGTACTTCAGGACATTCATTGGGAATGTGAAGAAACTTACAATGTTCTCTCATGTATAACTTTAAACATCCATTTCTCTCTACTCGACATCTGCTGCTGTTGTAATTTCTCTTCCAACCCAGCAGACAAATGCCTTTTCCTTAAGACTGAAGCTAACGTGACTGTTTGGATTGATGATCAGGAACTCAAGTAAAGAGTACACAGCCCACTGTGTGGTACTGGGCCCACACAGTTTAAAGGCAAGTCAGTTCTCCACATAACGACTGCTAAAATGAAAGTGTTGTGAGTGGTAATACTGGCAGAACAGTAAACTCTCTTTTGTTCTCATGTCTCATTTTCTAGATGATCTACTGAGTTGCCTAAAAACACAAGCAAAATGAAGAGCGATTGACAGCAAATAAATTCAGCAAAGACTTACTTTATGTAGGCTCTACCAATAACCTTATAAATTGTATAACCCTTCAGAGGAAAGAAATGTCCAGTCCTGTGTGTTCTTCATTGGTACTTCTAGCCTCTTCTCCTCTTTCCTCTCTAAAAATCTTAAGCTTTGAAGTGCCTGCTATTAGACTATGTAACAGTTCCCCAGTGTGCCACAGCCTGGAAGGTTTTTAGCTCCTAGTCAGTCTATGAAACGCTACCCATGTCCTAAATCTTGAAGATTTCATTGTCTGTGTGAAAGTGATATTAGAGCAAATTGCTGAAGAAGATGAGGAGTTAGTCATGTAATTACCTTGGGTGGAAGTGTAATGGGCCAAGCAACAAGTGCCAAGACTGAAGCAGAACATGCTTGATGTGCTAAATGAAGAGCAAAAAGGCAATTGCAGCTGGAGAAAAATAAGGTGGAAAGTAAGAGATGACGTCGGAGAGATGATGTGGCATTAGCTAGCTCACATAGGGCCTCTCTGTCATTGTGGGCATGTAAAATTGTAAGATCTCTAACAAATTTGTCCCTCACCCTCCTTTAGTTTCTTTCTCTCATGATCACACCCTAAACCTTGTCTGTATCCATAATTGCATCTGTTCTCAGTTTTAATATTTCCACTCTGAATTACCACATCCTGGCCTTCCAGTTTTATTTTCTCTTATACTGACTCGAGTAATTCTTCATCCCTGTTGATCTTGCCACTTTTGTGCTCATACTCAGATACTCCAGCCCTTCTTATTCTCCTGTACTCTTAACCCAAATTTATTTATCAGCCCATCGGGATGACTCTTGTAATTGCTCATCACTTGTTCTTCTCTCACTTTGGGTACTTTCTTGGCAAAATCCCAACCCCCAGTTAATCCAACTCTGCACACTCAGGATGTTTGTTTTCTCCCATCCTAAAACAAAAACCCCTCTTTTGCTGCCCCCACCTCCACCAGCCTCTCCCAACTACCACCCATTTCTGTTTGTTTTCTTTCAAAGCAAAATTATTTGTCAGAGCCAGATACATAGTAATCATGGTAACACATAATAGTAGATAACATTTATTGAGCATTTGCTAGGTGCCAGGCACTGTTCCAGATATTTTACATATATAATCCTAATTGATTCCCAGAGCAACCCAATGAAGTAGGAAATACCATATTTCGCGATTGAGAAGGTGGCATGGAGAGCGTACTTTCCCAACAGCTGGCAAATAGTGTCAGAGCCTTCCTATGCTTTTGACTATTAAGACTAAAGCAAAGTATGTTCTAAATCTCTGTTCCTATTTACATAGTGGTGCACTCAAGTCTCCAGGAGTGAGTAAACTCTACCCTAATCATCATTCCTCATGAGTGGTAGTGCCATAGGGTCTGCCTGCTAGGCTATGGTATTATAAGGTGGAGTTTTTCATTTAACCAGGTTAGAAGCGGTTTTTTACTTCAGCTCTTTTGAGGTTCCTTGTGTTTTGCATTTCTCGCTTGCACCTTACAAAGTTCATTCGTTGATAAGGGGCTTACAGCTGCTTTTTTCTTTGGTAGCTCATAGTATGCTAAACAGGAACCAGAGTGAGGTGCAGGGAAAAGGAGTTACAGAAAAGAATTTTCTCATCTTGATCTGTAGCCCACAAAAGAATCCCTGGGCTCTGGCTGGTGTGGCTCAGTGCATTGAGTGCTGCCTGCAAACTAAAGGGTTGGCAGTTCAATTCCCAGTCAGGGCACATGCCTGGGTTGCGGGCCAGGTCCCCAGTAGGGGGTATGTAAGAGGCAACCACACATTAATGTTTCTCTCCTTCTTTTTCTTTCTCCCTTCCCGTCTAAAAATAAATAAAATCTTTTTTTTTTTAATTATACTTTAAAAAAAGAATCCCTGCACCGAATCAGATTAAAAATAAGCAAAACTTTTTTGTCTGAATTGCACTCCCTGCAGTTGCTGCTTTGGAATCTGATGGCAACAGATGGTGGATTTTTTTTTTTAAGCACTGCCTAGTGAAGTGCGAGAGGGGACCTACGAATGACGTAACGGAGTTACTTTCTTAGATCCTAATCTGACATTTCTCTGGAGAGAAAGCCTGTAACCATTATTGTCACTTCTTTCTTACATCATCTGTGGACAAAGAGGAATTCAATTAAACATTTAGTATGAATATCTTGTAAATAACTTCTGAAAATTTTAAATAATGAATCCTCAAGATCAGTTAAGTTTTTTAAGTTTTAAGAACAAGGAATCATCAGAATCACTCTGGCTGACTAATAACCTCATTCTCATTGGCAGACATGGCAGAGGTCACATGCCCCTTTCTAAACAGTTACTGGCAAGGGCCGGGTATTCCTGTGATTGGATTGGCTTTTCCCTTTGCTGGCTGACACGGGTTGTGGAGTCAAACACCATCCCTATGGGGGAGTTTTTAGTGTTTCTTAGTTACTGTTGTTTTTTGTTTGTTTGATTGATCGATTTTTTTGGCTGCTTTTTAAAAGTTTAAAATTTCTGTCACAAATAGTTTAAAACTCTCATTATAAAGGCGCAGGCAAGGTTTCCCCGGCCATGTTGTTGCCCCTCCCACCCATACATGTGCCCCATTGTATGCAGTTCTGCCTTCCTGTGCCCACGCATATTTTAATTGCATTCAGTTTGCAAAGACGTTGAAATTTTATTCACAATGAAAGTTCTAATCTGTTCACAAGGGACTGGTGTTAATAAGTCACTAAAAGAAATAAAGAATTAACCTACAAACTCCCATGGTGGAATGTAAATCCAGCCATTTCCCAAGTGATTTCTTTTCACTGGAAGTTTTATTTCTTGGAAAATAAAGCTGAATAATTTTGCCAAATCAGCCTAAACTTGATAAATGATCTCCATTGGTCCTTTAGGAGTCATATCCGAAATATTTATCTCTTGAGTTCTAAAGAAAATACATAACTTGGGAGAAACCCTTGGCATAATAGTTTTAAATCCTATGTTTTTGGGTGAGTTGATTACTTTTCCTAGACATCTGTCTTAGGACTTTGAGCTAAGTTTAGTAAAAAAAGTGTTTTCACATCAATGGTTTAAAGAAGAGCAGCATTATCAAGGATTGCAAAAAACAAGGATAAATTTAACAATCCGTGGCATGAGACTTTTCTGTGATGAATCCAACTGTACCTGTGTTGAGTGAATATTGTCATTTCCTGTTGCAAAGAAGGACTTTTTGTCTGTGGTAAATGTGAATACTAATCTTTAGTACTAACCTGACTGCCATCAGGATGATGGCAAATAGTGTGGATGAAGACAAAATCCTATTTATACTAAGAAATACTCCAGAGGAATTCTGTATTGAGTAGCAGTGGTAAAGCAAACAATAGGTTTGGCAAGGCTGCATGGGTGAAAGTCTTACTAATGAAAGGAGATTGGAGAGTAGAAAAATCACCAAGGGTGCCAGGAAGGGGACTTTGTTAGAGTAGCTTCCACCCTAACCCAGTGGATATGCCTGAAGAGCCAACTAGAAGACAAAAATAAAAACAAATCATGTTGCTTTCTTACAGACTAAAACTGAGAAAGGGAAGTAGTCCAAGGGGAAATTTTTTGTTTAAATTGATGCAGGAAGAAAGAGGACTTCTGTTTGGAGAGTAGTTGTGTTTCTCCATCGTTGCCACTGACTTACACAGCTACTGTCTCTGATACTACAACAGTGTTGGAAACACCCAAATGACAAATACAACTCCAGCTGACTTTTTTTTTACTGAATAAATTTTCTCTTGATCATAAGAAAGAAGAGTTTTTAGCATGTTTTTTTTTTTTTAAGATTTTATTTATTTTTTAGAGAGGGGAAGGGTAAAGAGAGGAAGAGAAACATCAGTGTGTGGTTGCCTCTCACACATCCCCTGTTGGGGACCTGGCCCACAACCCAGGCATGTGCCCTGACTGGGAATTGAACCCGTGACCCTTCGGTTCGCAGGCCAGCACTCAACCATTGAGCCACACCAGCCAGGGTTTTTTTCCATGTTTTAAAAACTAAAATGGGCCCTTGCCCATTCAGGTGGTTGGTGACATGGGCTATGAAAGAATTTGCAAAGAGAAGAAAGTGCAGAGAGAAAAGCTTTTATTTTACTTTCCAAAGGGAAGGGACTAGATACGGAGATAGACACCACCTTGTAGTAAAGCAGGGTGTATCAGTTAGGCCACAGCTAGTGTCAACGTTACCTTTGGGTGCAGGGGCCAGTTGTTCGCAGTCTGGCACGTTCTGGTGCATCCTGTTAAAATAAGTTCCCGAAGCCTTTGTGCCTTTCAGGGCACTTCCAGTAACTTTCCAGCCCCAAGGATAACGGCTCATAAAACAAATACAGTCAGTCATGCTTTATGGGGTCCAGCTAGCTCTGGTGAAGAGGGCCTGAAAAAGGAGCTTTTGTCCTATTGCTGGTGTGGCTTAGATGGTTGGGCGTCGGCTGGCAGACGAAAAGGTCATGGGTTCGATTGCCATGCCTGGGTGCAGATTCGGTCCCCAGTTGGGGCCTATAGGAGAAGCAACTGATCGATGTTTCTCACTCATCAAAAGTTTCTCTCCCTTCTCTTTCTCCCTCCCTCCCCTTTTCTCTGGAATCCAAAGAAAAACAAAATGGATGGCATTTCCCACTGTGACCGGTTGCGGATGATGAAGTGGTGACAGTGAAGATGATGACAAGTCATATTTGAAGTCTAGTGGCTGTTGGGGGAAGGCAGTTGGGAGTAGGGGGAAGAACATTAAGCCAAGTGGCATATCTTGATTTTTAAGCCTGGATTGTCCCTATTTTAACCAAATACAAGACCATGAATTCATCATTGCTTTTGGTTTTCCTGCCACAAGAAAGGGGACTACATAACCCCTTGTACTGCTACCTCTACAATTCTGTAATTACAACAGAAAGTGTCCATGTTAACCCTAATAATCTAGCCTGAACAGTATCAATATAAAAAAAGAGCACATAGAATAAGGTGTCCTTTTAGTTAACTTTATGCTAAATTATAATTGGTTTATATAACAATTTTTTTTTCTGGAATCTCTACCTCAGCAAGGGCTGCAGAGTTCATTTTAGCAAAGATAAAAAGCAGAACTGGTAACACATCATATCGCCACATGGAGGCTAGCAATTAGACATAAAGCCAGACAAAATCACAAGGAGAGCTGTAAATAAAAGAATCTTAATGAGATTTAAATACCGTGACTGAGTTGCATTCAGTGTCAGCCTGGTCACCAAGTCCAATGCGACATCATCCTCTATAGAGATGTATTCTAGCACGAGACTCGTGCATCCACCATCTGGCCCTGACTCGGGGACACAGCTCATTGAATGGCACGTAACCCAGTGGGATGCTCCACATTTGCCTAAACATGAGCACATCCTCTTCTCCTAACAAAGGCTGCTCATGACCCTGATTTTGTATTCTGCAAACTATGTTCTGGAAATTATTAAAACAGCAGTCTTCCGGGCAGGCCTGCAAACACTTACTGATCTTGTTTCCTTTGTCAAAGACGCAATTTCAAAAACTAGTGTGCATTTCAGCTTACGTTGAGAAACCAATTAGATGCACTTTATTAGTTCCTCATGTGGTAAACTAGAACTAAACCGTGTGTAACTAGGTAATCTGACCCTCCAGACATGACAGTGTGTGCAGAGAGTTCCAAAAACTAGAGCTTCTCTTCCCTGCACAACCTTCTGGGTAGTGTGTCAAGTGAACACTACTCGAGAAAAATGTAAGATTTTGACTTTTTAATTTATACCTTAAACTATGATAACGGACATGTCCCAGCATAAAGGCAATCACATTCAGTCTTTCTAGTCTCTGGGAGACAATCCACCGAGCTTCTTCTAGTCTATATTTGGAAATATTTGACACTTCAGGAAGAATGGTATTGCTGAACTGGAAAGTGTTTTTCTTTTAAGTAAATAATTGGCATTCCTCAGACTGCTAAATATTTTATTGGCTGTTGGGAAGGAAGGAGACTCTATTATAGTCTTTTCTATTATTTAAAAAGCACCCTAAATGTACAGACACTAGTTTAAATACTCATGACTGTTCGATGGTCTGTGGTGCCCTTTCTGACACAGATAAATGCTGAAAGAAGGAGCAATATGGAAATTGGGAGAACATTTAAAATAACCATTTTCTTCACAGTTGTGTAAGCTATAATCCTTTGTTGAAATAAGATGAGAAAACCTTATTCAAGAACTGAGCTGCTTGCTTTTAATAAGAATTTAAAAATAGAAACAGCATCCTTTATACCTCGTAAACTCAAAGAGGAAGAGAAATAGTCTTATAAAGGAGAAACAAAAAGTTAAAAATGATCTGAGGAAGAAGAAAATAAATGTTAATACCAATTTCATGTAATCTGTTAATTAGAAACTAGAGTGGAAATGTAGTGTGTGACTACAGGGTAAGAAATAATACGAAGTTCTGGGGAAAGCCAGAATTTAAAAGTTGAGCTTCAGGTTTACAGTATTGATAACGTCTAATGTTTCAAGAATTGACCTGAAATATTACAGAGCCAATTGACGGTGGAGCCACCGTTGTGAAAGGTGGTGAACTGAGTGAAGACCCCCAAAAAGCATCATAATACTGACATTTTTAAATGTCTGGTCACTTGGACCTCCTTGTCTAGAAGACCACTGAAATTACTCTAGGGGAAAAAACACCTTAATTCATAAATTCATTCAAAAGAGCTGGGTACTACCTGTTTTAACATTTTAAAGAAAGAAGCTATTCAGCCACTCTCACAGTAGGCCCTCAGCTTCTGTCTTGAACTTCAGCCCCACCCCAGTGTTACGGGCCATTATGTGGAAGAGCTTGACCAGCTGTTTGCTTTCTCCCCTGAGTTCCAAACAGTAAGAAATGGCCGTAGGCTTCAGTGTGCAGGATTTGAGCAAAGAATGAAGAATGTTAGTTGTAATGGGTAGTGAGTGAATCTTGCTGCGTGGAAGCCTTTTAAAATGTCATTGGTATCACCCAAAACATTTCTAGTCTATGACCTGGGTAGCCCTATTGAAAGATGTGATGTATTCCACAGGTCTCTGAGCTGGGGAATAATCAGCACAAACACCAGATAACACAAGAAAGCATGAAAATATATAAGCACAAAAATGACAGATGGTGGTGTATAGGTCAGTATAATGACAGTATGTGGCTAGCATAACTGGAAATGTTCTAAGTGTTTTTGGATAGCAAAGGAGTCTTCATTTTTAGCTTCATCAGTTGACACAGTTTTCAGTTGAGTCTGATTCTCATTGCTGTCTCTTAACTTGTATATAGTTTCTGAAATAGCCTTCTGGAGAAAAATTCCAACCAAACATTTGGCGTTAATGGAATATTTGTTTCAAACTGTCAGTGTTTTTCATGGTACTGCCTTTGACTTTTTAGAAGAGTCAAGCCTCTGAGAACCCTAGGGCATTAGGCCAATGCCAGGTATGTCACACTGAGAGCTTGGATCCTGGTGAACTAGAATCGCGAGAACCAGGATACCCGACTGATATTGAACTGTTTCTACTGCTATCAAAGATACAGGAAGATAGTGGCATTGTAGATTAGAATTTTTAGACTTCTTTCGAACAACCCATTGAAAACCTGGCTGGGTGTCTCAGTGGGTTGGAGCGCCGCCCTGCACACGGAAAGATTGCAGGTTTGCTCCCCAGTTGGGGAGTGAACGGGAGCAATTGATCAATGTTTCTCTCCCATATCAATGTTTCTCTCTCTCCCTCTCTTTTTTTCTGTCTCTCTAATCAATAAGAACATATGCTCAGGTGAGGATTAAAAAATATATATCCTCTGGTACCTGTAGAATCACAGATTCAACATAAGTGGTAACATTCAAAAAGTTTTAGTCCTGTGCAGTTATGTGCTAGTAATATTTAATAAGTTTTTCTAGGAAACGAATGTGTCAGTGGGAATGGGAGGGCATGTGGGGCGGGGCACACGGGTACCTGATTTACAGCACTTGCCAATTTCTGTGATGTAAATGCCCTCATCGTGGCCAATTGCAAGTTACCAAAGTGACATCACTGAAGACAGAGTTGGGAAGAGATGTAGGTGCGCTACCACTGCCATCGAGTGGGACTTCTCCCACCTTGTGCCAGGTGCTCTAAACGCAAAACGAGCGCATGCCTTCCTGTTCTCTGAGAACTGTGGTTTTTTAAATCCCAAAGACGTCATTATTTAAAAGAAGATTCTATACTATTTACCATTGGTAAATATACTGCTTACCAATGGTAAATACACTACTTACCATTCAATAAAACGCCTGGCTGGAAACATAACAGTTCCAGAATGTCTCCATTTGCTCTCCGTTTGTTTTAAACAGCAGAACCATGACATTAACTTGTCGGTTCCTGGCCCACCTATCTTCACTTCCAAACTTGCGTGTATCCTTGTAACCCCAGAACGCATGTATCTCATGTCTTCAATTTCTCTGTAAAAGACTTTTTAGAAAACAAAAAATGGCATTAACTTCTCCAATGCCAGAATTCCCAAATGGCTTGAGTTCCTGCCCATAAAAAATCTTTGGTAAGGACTGGAAAATCTATACTTTTACATTTACTTACATATTTAAAAGATAAAACCATTTGGCAACTTGCCAAAAACCTCCCCTACCCTTAGGGGAGAAGGTAAATCATTCTTAGGACGTAGTCATCCCAATCACAGTGTGGTTAATGCTCATTCTAAATGGTAATGTTCATGACACTTACGTTGCCATTTACATTGAACTTTCACATGTGTGTCCTTCCCACTATACAGTACTGAATAACACTGGAAACAACACCATCCAGTCTCAGAACCCCTACCGATGATTCATATGCATTTACTCAATAAATAGGTGAAAGGTGCTTTCTGTGGTGAGGCATTATGGAGTCTGTCAAGATGAATTAAACAAACCCATTAGTATTTTATCAGAGAATTCAAGCTCAAACAGGTCACCACCATGGCCCTAATAAAGTCCTTAGGTTTGGTTGGTTGGCTGGTTGTTTTTCTTTGGGGCTAGTTATTTAAATGAAAGTAATAATCACAGTTCATGAACACATCTCTCAGTCAATGAATTTTGTATACCGCACATCTAAGGTCATACTCAAGGTTTATTTCTTTGCTGAATTTCTCCCTGATAGTAACAGTCAATGGCAATGTGACCCAATCATCTCAATCGCTGAGTTACCACTGCTATTCTGCGTTGCTTTTGGCCAGTGAATTAGAATCATTGCCTGGTTCTGATGTGACTGAAGTGAATGTCGCTGACAAGGTAACAGCGTAGAGAAGGACGGGAAGGAGAAGGAAAAAGCGGGAGGAAGAGAGCGGACTTTAATCAGCACACCAAGATCACAATCTGCGCACAAGGAAGAAATGAAACACAGGGGCCTCCTGATCTTTTACCTTACCACATTTTGATTCTCTGATACTACCCAAAAAAAAAAAAAAAAATAGAAAATGAGCCATGAAGGATGTTCTGAAGCTTCACAGTAAGGCTTCCTGCAAATCTTAAACCTCCAGCTCAGTTCTGCCAGTGGTAGGTACTAGAAAATGGCTATGGTACGTTTGACATGTGGAGTTGTAAGCTCCTTACTAGGATGAAACAAATTATTGGGGGAGGGGGGGCTCTTAAACTGCTTCCTGTGGGGGCTGATGAAGGAGCTCCCTGATTTAAGATATGTTACCAATAAACTTAAAATTTCATACACAATGAAGCAGTGGCTTTCCTTGGTGGCAAGGGTTGTATCAACAGCTTAGGTGTTCCTCTGGGACATCTTTCTCCATATCTTTAGCAGATGTGAAGTGAAGAACCGTTTAAAGGAATGAACAGAAATCCGCCCATTATCAATCAAGGTCTCGCAACCCCCAAACAGGAGATTTTCCAAGACCAATACTTCCCCTCATATTCTGGAAGGCACAGCCCACCCGGGCCACTGCCGGGCTGTCCAGGTGTGGTGTGGACACGATTTCCAAACACTGGGAGAGCCAAATCTGGAGCCACAATTCGTATGTCTTCCGCATGCTTTTATAAACAGAAGCCGGAGCAAGAAGCCTGATTGTGCACAGAACCACCAGGTGACAATGTAGTAGAGAAGGCAAGAGCATTTACGTCCTCTGGAAAGCATATGCTAATGTGCCGTCTCAGTTTATAAAGGACTTTCTTAAACTTCTAAGCCCAATAATTAAGAAGGAAAAAAGAAAACAATTGTTTACTTCCAATCATGGAGATAGTCTTTTTACTGTCATTTGGTGACCTTTCTGAAACTACTGGAAGCCCATTTATAAACTTCCCAGGACAGATTGGAATAATTGTTAAGTAATACGGGGTGAGCAAGAGGCAAGGAGATCTTAATAAAAATTATTACGTTGGGGAGGACCAAGGGAAAAGCGTCAGAAGGTATGTAGAAACACAGTGTAAATTGGGTGTTTCCACGAAGTGCTGATCCATTTCTCTCAGGACATAGCACCAATTCTTGTTTGCAAGGTAATTATGTGGAATCATATGAAATTGCTGATATTCAACCATCTCTGACCTACAAAAATAGTCATGGCTTGTGGTTCAACCTAATAGAACTAGAAACTATTAGAAACGAGGTAAGTTTGTAAAGTATGCAAAAGACTAAGTTGTGGCTTATGAATAATAAAAGTGCTAGGAACACAATAATCCAAAGTTATATTTTAAAAAGCCCTATATAGTCAACTCCTTAACCACAAATATTTGTGGACTTTTAATCCAAAATACTCTATAAATGCCCATGATGAGAAAACTGCAAGTTTGCAAGTTTTTATTTATTTTGGAGGGGGAGCAAGTCTAGTTAAGCAGGCATTTTCTATTAGCCCCAAAGGAATTTAACACCAAGCTGTGTTTTTCATTTTAAGGAAGCTGGAGGATTCTAAGGGCAGAAAAGATTAAGGACAGTCACATGCTGGTATTAGTCTTTCTGTACTGATGGTACAAAACCTGCTCAGCTGTGGAGTCTCCTACCAACAATGTGACCTTGACCTGTGATGCCATCCACAGGTCCCCGGCCTCACAGCAGCAGGGGAGTCAGTGGGTGTCTGCCAGCGTGTTGGGCATGGCTGCATCAGCTTCGCACTGGCCCACCCGGGCCCGGGCTGGGTGGGGCCTCTGAGTAGGACCATCGGTGTGTCGTTCCTGCCTCTTCTCATTCCTGGTTTCTGGGTCATCTGAGACCAGCACTCTGTGTTTGCTGACAGATCTTAAAAGGCCATAGAAAGTAGTAAAGAGTACTTTTTGATTGTAAACACAGGAGGAAGGCAGGCTTAGTGTTTGAAAGGAATGTTAAATAAAAATATTCTGTTTTTCTCTATATAGTGAATTTAAGAATAACTTGATGGTATAAAGGGAGGGAAACTGTCTTTATAGCATTTTTATGGGGTAAAAAGCAAAAGTAAATATATCAAATTTTCCCAAAAGTATAGAGCACTATGGAAACAAACCAATTCCTTAGAACAGTTTCAATCAGGACAAGGATAAAGTACCTGGCGGTTACTGGGTCCTCACACACAGTCCTCCTGGCGGCACTCCTCCAACGAGTGTCAGCTTCCTGATTTTACAGAGTAAGGAACAGGCATTCCTGAAATTCAGTGACTTCTCCAGAGTCACAGCAAGTGTGCTAAAGAGGCAAGTTTCAAATCTAGGTTTTGCTGAAGTTTAATGCATGGAGGAAGGAAAGGTCTGTGCTTTAGTGTTATAAACACCTGGGATTGATGCCTGGTACTGTGTCTTATTGTGTTACCTTATTTCTTGACTTATTCTCAAGCTGACTCCTTCAGTTCCATTGTCTGCAAAATGACAGTGATAACCTCTCCTTTAGAGAGTCATTGTGAAGATTAAAGGCAGTATATCAAAAGTGCATAGAACATTGTAGGTACTCGAAAATGGTAACTACTTTTCATTAATATGAGTACAAAATTCTACCAATCCTTCCCCCTTATTAGAGCTTCAAAACTGAGTGAAGGAAATCTAATTCAGCATCACAAAATCTGTTAATAACAGAATCAAACCATATGAAAACCATGGTGGTTTGGACCCAGAGTCTAGAGCTGCACTGCCCAATATGATAGCCACTAGCCGCATGTGGCTATTTAAATAAAATTGAAGTTAAAAATTTTTAAGTTCTTCAGTCACACTAACCCTGATCTAGAGTATAAACCCTTCAGTTTTAAAAAAGTGAGGCCTTCTTAAATATGTTCAATTCAATAATCCTGTTCATCCCTATCCCCAGCCACTACCAACTCACTTTCCAAATTTGCTACTGTGTGTGTGTGTGTGTGTTAATGGCAGAAGCAGTTCAAGTCTAAATACCTGTAAGTTATCTATTATGCATCTGGCAGTTAATACATGGGGTAGGATTGTTTGCTGAATGTTGCCTGGGATTCCTCACAACATGCAAACATCAAAAAAGGGAGAACCAGGTAGAAACACTCATCTTTTCTAGCCTGGCTGCAGAAGTTAGTCTTACATCAGCATTATGTCTTACTCTGTTCATTAGGAGTGAGTCACTAAAGTGGCCTGTAATCAAGGGGAGAGGAAGAATGTGTAAGGGCTTGCCAACCTGCAAAGCCACCATAGTCACAAATTATTAACATTCCTACCACATGCCAAACACGTTCATCTTTCCCCAACCTCCCCCAAAACTCTCATCAATTACAATGTCAGGATTGGTTCAGGGTCAGGATTTCATCGTCTAAACAGATCCAGAGGCAGATGAGGCTCCTCCTCAATCAGAAGATCTAGGAACTTAAAAAAAAAAAAAAAGGTCTCCCACTTCCTCGAATACAACAATGGTGCAGGCTGGCTGCTGTAGACCTTCCCATTCAGAAAGTGAAAACAGGCGCGTGGAACCAACTGCTCCAGAACCATTCTGAAATCCAGTAGGATTTCAGTTCCTGGATTAGAGCTTAGTGCTCATACCTAGGAATGAGTCTCCCCAGTTCTTAGTTCTTCCTTCAGGGCCTTTCCCCATATTTTCTTGAATTTAAGAGTCATTCTTCCTTGCATATAAGAAATGGTGATGCAGCTGAAAAAAATTTCTCAGCCTGCTCCCTGCTCTTCTTACTGGTTCAAGGGCCCAAAAGTTTTGTAATGCCTCTATCTTTCCATTCAAGCCGGCAGTGTTCCTCTTGATACAATTTTCATAAAAGTTTTATGGGTTTCCTATGAATCTTATTGAGATTCAATCAGTTGGACAAAAACACTCACAAATCTTGTCACAAAAAGCTATTCTCTACCTTGGGCTTCTTATCAGGCTGCTCTGGGAAAGGACTGTAAAATCCTTGGAAGACCTACTGTTTAATGGAGAGGATCTACGAGGCCCAGGCTTAGAGTCCTTAAAGGGACTTCTGTCTGTGTGAGGCACCATCTCAGAGCATTGTGAGGTTTGATCAAATGTCTTCAGTCACATGCTGGGCTGCATTTTTACACCACATTTTCCTGACAGCACCTTGGATTTGAACTCTGCCCAGAGGCCATTTCCTCATTTTTACCAACATTTGCCATCTGGAAGAGCTGGAAATGAAAAAGTTTCATTTCCCAAACAACAAGCCCTTGTTCCTTTATATTTAACAGTAATTCTTTAGCTTTTCTCTCTGTTGCCACTTTTTACAAAACAATCCAAATGACGATTCAAATACTTTGCACTGAAATCTTAGCGAGAACATTCAGTTCATCATATGTATTTCCTAGTTTCTAGGCAGCTGAGAGCAATGAGACAGCTAAGCTCTCACCACCGCCTAACAAGGGCGCCCACCTCTTGAGTTTCCAGTCACATTTTTTTACTGTTATGCAGTGCCACACCACAGCCTGCGATGGGGCCGTCAAGTTCCGTTAATAACATCTTTAAGACCACTCTACCTTTTATTAACACTCCTCTTTCAGCTTCCACCCAGAGCCACCACCTATCATTTAGGTTTTTGGTGACAACAGCCACACCTCTTTTAGGTACCTGAATCTATTCCAAATATCTATTACTGTGTGACAAATCACTCAAAAACTTAATTATTTAAAACAATAATATTGATTATACAACTCAATAGTGGAAAGGAAAAATTAAAAATGTCAAAGGACCTGAATAGACATTTCTCAAAATAAAACAAATGGTCAAAAGGTATATGAAAAGGTGCTCCCTATCCCTAATCATCAGGAAAATACAAATCGAAACCACAATGATATATTACCCCACACTTCTTAAAATGTCCGTTATCAAAAGGACAAAGGATAAAAAAATCCTTTGATAAGGATGCAGCAAAAAGGGAACCCTGTACACCATTGGTGAGAATGTAAATTGGTACATCCATTATGGCAAACAGTATGGAAGTTCCTTCAAAATTTAAAGTAGAGAATAAAATTAGTATCATAAAGAGGCACCTGCACTCCCATGTTTATTACAGTATTATTCACAATAGCCAAGATATGGGAACAACATTTGGGTCAGATGATAAAGATTTTATGTAGATGATAGACAGATAGATAGATAGATATTCCAGCCTTAGAAAGAAAGAGATCCTGCCATTCGCAACAACATGGATGGACCTAGAGGACATTATACTAACAGGGGAAAAGCCAGATATAAAAAGAAAAATAATTCATGATCTCGTATGTGGAAACTAAAAATATTGAATACATAGACACAGAAAATAGAATGTTTACCAGGTGAGGGCAATCGGAAAACATTGGTGAAAGGGTCCAAAGCTGCAGTCATGTTGGATGAATAAGTCTAGAGATCTAATGCACTGCATGATGACTATAGTTACTTTATTGAATACTGGAAATTTGCTAAGAAATATTTCAGGTGCTCTTACCATTTCAAAAAAAAAAAGGCAACTATACAAGAGATGGCTATGTCAATTAGTTTGACTTTAATAGTCATTACACTGTATGTATCAAAACCGAGTCATACACCTCAAATATATGCAATTTCTATTAAATAAACACACAATAACATTGTTTTTAGCTTGAAAATAATTTGAGCACTCATTCCTTCTCCATTAGCTGGGGCTGCTCAATAATGAACTTACTGGAAGCCTATTTATCATATGTCTGGTAGTTAACACTAGCTGTCAGCGTGGACTCCGTGGCTGGGCCATTGCCTGGAATACAGTCACATAGCCCCACTCTGCATTCTGGGTATTCTTCCAAAATGGTGGTTCTCACCATTTATCACTCATTCTGAGGATAAGAGTCTCAAGAAAGCCAGGTGGAAAATGCATCACCTTTGCTGGTCGAGCCTTGGAAGACATTTGGCATAACTTCTGCTGCATTTATTCATCGAAAGGTTGGAAGCAGCGCAAGTGCCCAGCAGTAGATGTGTGGATAAAAGGCTCTGGTACATTTATGCAATGGAGTGTTACTTGGCCATTAAAAAGAAGGAAATCTTACCTTTTGTGACAGCATGGATGGAACTGGAGAGTATTATGCTAAGTAAAATAAGCCAGTCAGAGAAAAACAAATACCATGTGATTTCACTTATATGTGGAATTCAATGAACAAAATAAACTAACAAACAACATAGAAACAGGTTCATAGATACAGAGAACAGACTGTCCACTTTTAAGGGGTGAGGTGAAAAAGGTGAAGGACTTAGCAGAAAAAAACCCTTGTAGACCCAAACAACAGTATGGTGATTACCAGAGGGAAGTGGGGTGGGAGAAGTAGAAGAGGGTAAATGGGGGATAAGTGGTAATGGAAGGAGACTTGACTTGGAGTGGTGAACACACAGTGTAATATACAGATGATATATTATAGAATTGTACACCTGAAACCTACATAGTATACCTTATTAAGCAATGTCAATGCAATAAAGTCAATAAAATTTTTAAATAAAATTAAATTTTAGTAAAGGAGTCACTAAAGAGTAATGTCAATGAAAACAACAAACTGAGAAACTGAAAATCCACCCCTTTGTAAAAGCAATGTAAAAACTGACCAAAAAAAACACAACTGTCTAAACTTCTTTTCAGAGCTCTGAAAGTTAACCAAAGGCTTTCAACAACTGGGGAAGGGCTATCAAGAAAACAGCCGCATAAAAGTAATAACAGTGAGCATGGTGACACAAATGTACCTAGTCCCCTCCCTCCTCCTCAGCTCAGCAGTAGCTTTGAAAATAACAGCGCAAATTTCAGGAGCTTCAGGGAGCAGAACTGTCTCTTTTTGCAAAGAATCGTCATTATTTGAACTGTTGGGTTATGGAAGAACAAATAGAAGCTTTTACCTATGTAACCTGACTCAGAATTGTGTACCTGCTAGAGTGGGTGCACAGGCAGTGTTTGTTAAAATATTTACAGGAGAATGTTTCAGTTGCTGCTAGCAGTGGGGAAAACAATATATTAATGGAAAAGCTAAGGAGAAGAGACTAGGGAATATAATGTTGCTGAAGGCTTTGAAAACCTCTTGACATATTTCCGGAAACCTAAAAGGCCACACACATGGACAGGGCTGTGTGAATGCTCCAGAAGACCCAGAAAAGCCCTAGGCTATCACCTCTGGCTGTCCTTGAGGCTCTGTACAAGCATAAAGTGAAGGCTAAGGCAGAATTGTAAGCCTCCTATTGAGTGCTGATGGTGTGCCTCAACATACACACAAAACTCCTTGGCAAAGATTGATATTTTATGGCTCCAGTCATTTAAGGAAATCTCGGTGTAATTATTAGCTGACCATTAAGCCAACTAAATGGAAACTGAAATTGTCTCACACAAGAAAGAACGCAACTTTATAGAATTTGTTCAGAAAAGTCACTAAACAAACAACAGACCTTAAGGAAAGAGAGAGAATTTGATTTCCAGATTTGCCACACTTTAATATTCAATATAGCCAGTTTTCAAAAAATCAAGTTATGAGGCATGTCAAGAAACCATAAAGAATGGCTTCTCCCCAGGGGGAAAAAGTAATCAGTAGAATGTGTTCAGAAAAAGCTCAGACATTGGACTTTCTAGAAAAAAACTTCAAATCAGCTATTTTAAATATGTTCAAAGTCCATCTAAAAAATCTAAAGAAAAGCATGAGAAGAATGCCTCACAAATAGAGCCTATCAATAGCTAAAAATCATAAAAAATTAAACAAATGGAAATTCTAAAGTTAAAAAATACAGTAACTGAAATGAAAAATTCACTTGAAATGCTCAACAACAGATTCAATCTAGTAAAAGAATGATTCAGAGAGATTTAATAGAAATCAGTAATAGAAGGAAACAAGAGAACTTCACAAATATGTGGAAATTAACACACTTCTATAAAACCAAAGGATCAAAGATGGAATTGTAGGGGAAATAGAAAATGCTCTGAGACATACAGAAGTGAAACCACAATACACAAAACTGTTGGGATGAAACAGAAACAGTGAGGAATAACAGGGAAGTGCATGATACTGTACATTCCTACATTAAAAAAGATCTCAAGTGAATAACTTAACCTTCTACCTTAAGAAACTAGAAAAAGAATAGAAAACTAAACCTAAAGTAGGCAGGAGAAAGGAACTGTTGAAGATTTGTGCAAGAATTTATAAAATAAATAATAGAAATAGAATAGAAAAAACAAAACCAAAATTTGGTTCTTTGGGGAAAAATTCCATAAAACTGACAAAACTCTACATAAATCAAGAAAAAAAAAGGAAGACTCAAATTACTAAATTCAGAAATGAGATACAGGATATTACTACTGACCTGACAGAAATTAAAAGGATTGTAGGGGAATAATATAGACAATTTTATGCCAACTAATTCTATAACTAGGTGAAATGGATAAAGTCCTAGACACACACAAACAACCAAAACTGATTCAGGAAGAAATAGAAAGCACAAACAGATCTATAACAAGTAAACAGATGGAATTAATAATCAAAAAGGTTCCAACAAAGAAGCCCAGGACTAGATGGCTTCACTGATTTGTTCCAAAGTTTTTAAAGAATTAGCACTAGTCCTTCTCAAGCTCTTCCAAAACACAGAAGAGAGGGAAACACTTCCTGTCTTAATCTCTGAAGTTAGCATTACCCCAAAACCAAGACGCAATAAAGATATTATAAAAAGGGAAAACTACACACCATATCTCATAAATATAGATGCAAAAATACTCAACAAAATACTTGCAAACCTAATGCAGCAGTATAGAAAAGGATTATACATCATGACCAAGTTATATGTATCCTAGGAATAGAATATTGATTCAAAATATGAAAATAATGTATTACACCATATTAATAAAATAAGGAGAAAAAACATGATCATCTTAATAGAGACAGGGAGAGCATTTGGATATATTTCCAAAGAAAATTAAGTCAGCATTACTGAGAGATATGTGCATCCCCATGTTCATTGTAGTGTTATTCATAATAGCTGGGATGTGGAAACAATATATTTCCCAATAGGTGAATGGATAAAGACAATGTGAGTTCCATATGCATACACACAACGGAATATTATTCAGCCTTGAAAACAGGGAAATAGTGCTATTTGCAGCAACATGAATCAACCCCGAGGACATTATACTAAATGAAATAAGCCAGGTACAAGAAAAAAAAATATGGCATGATCTAAAGCTGTTGAATTCATAGAAACAGAGACTGGAATGGTGGTGGGGGCCAGGGAATGTGGAGATGTTGGTCAAAGTATACAGAATTTCAGTTATGCAAATGAATGAGCTCTAGACTTACAATGTACAGTGATGTGGATCCTGGTCGGTAGGATCCGTGTGTTGTGGCTATGAAACAAATACACACAGACTGCAGAAATCCTGTGGAGAAAAGGGACAGCACAGCCGCTCTCTAAGTGAGAGAGAGGGCCCCGGCCCCCACCTGGACAGGCTTTTATTGCTTTTCTGGGTACATTACATTGAGGATGGTCCTCATTTACCATGCACAGGTTTGCTGTAGGTGATTACCTTTTACAGATAACAAAGGAAAGAATGTTGCTAATTACTTCATAGGAAAGGATGTTGCAGATCCAGGGGGAAAGTGGTTGATCCAGTTACACTCCACACTTGGAAGGTTTAGCTCAGACTTTAGGAAGTTACAGTAAGCACTTGCTGCCTCAATTCAGGGTGAGGAAGTTTTAGCATAAGCAAGTCTCATAGTAGTCTAAGTACAATGCAGGCCTGATTCCCCATGGGAAAACCTATCCATGGGTATGGCTCCTGTGTGCCGACTTGCTCCCCACTGGTTTCCAAGTGGGGGCTGAGCTACATTCCCATGCCACACAAAATGGCTCCCTATAGTACAGCAAGGTGGTTACAGTTTAGACACTGTACAGTTTAATATTGTATACTTGGCACTTGCTAAGATGGTAGCTCTTAAGTGTTTTTATCACACATGCATGCATGCAACAACCATGTGAAGTGATGGATATGTCAATTAGCTTCATCATGTGATTACAGTGAAGTCCATCTAAAAAAGTCCATCTAAACAAGGTGGTGGTGCTCTGACATGATCTATAGCTGTCCACTGGGTGCACAGACTCTGGGTGTTGCAGGTCAAGGTCAGTCCCAACCTGTGTTCTGCGCAGGGCCACCCTGCATGAGCTATAAAGCAATCTGAGATGGCTGCCACTTGTGCTGGGCTTGGAGATTGCTAGGTGAAGCCAACCTGTAAATCTAGTCTGGTGTCAGGCCACTTAGCAAAAGGTACAGGGTCTGGGTGCTTAATAAGGCAGGCTGTTGCTTATTTGAGAGGATTTAGGAGGCTGTTAAGCACAAGCCAAAATTAGGTATTCTTATGGAAAAGTCACAGTTAACATTTTGGGTGGGCCAGTAAATTGGGTGTGACAAAGTCTCAAGGGATCTCCAGGGTGGGGCAAACAGTGTTAGCCAGGTTGATAGAATCTCATTTATAGCACCTGCCTGCTGGTTCTGTGGGTCTTGGGGAGAGGGCTCAGAAAACAGACAATAGCTTCTGCCCATGTTTCTGTCTGGGAGAAAGCTGTCCCCCAGCTTCCACCCTGATCCCAGACATTTTAGTTCCTCCCTGTATGCCACTGGTGCCCTTCATGCTGCTATCCCAGTGCAGGAGCTCAGAGGGAATGAGTCTGAGTAAGTCTGTGTATGAGTTCTTCAAGGGGAACTGCTTCAAGCTCCAGAAGTTTCTTACACTGACTCAATCCCAGCTGGTGTTTGCAGGCAGAAGTTATGGGGACTTATCTTCCTGGCACTGGAACCCTGGGCTAAGGGCTTGGTTGAGTCTGGACTACTCATTCCCAAGATATCCCTCCCAATTTTTTCCCATCGCATGTGGATGTGGGACCAGCCTGTTCCGTGTCTCCACCCCTCCTACCAGTCTAGATAAATGTGGTTTCTTTAATTCTGTAGTTGCAGACTTCCATTCAACTCAATTTCTGATGGTTCTGAGTGATGGTGGTTCTATATTTTAGTTGTCATTTTGATTTGGTTGTGTGAGGAAAGTGAACCACATTTACCTACACTGCCATCTTGATTGGAAGTCCTTAGGAACTGCCTTTTGAAAACAAAGATATTTCAGCTCTGATTGGTGTGGCTTAGTTGGCTGGACATCATCCCAGAAAGTGAAAGGTGTCTGGTTCTGTCCCTGGACAGGGCACATGCCTGGGTTGTGGATTTGGTCCCTGGTTGGTTGTACATATGAGAAGCGATTAATAGATGTCTCCCTCTCACATTGATTTTCTCTTTCTCTTTCTTCCCCCCTTCCCCAATCTCTAAAAATAAATAAGTAAAATCTTTTAAAAAGCAAAGATATTCCCACATATTCATAACTAAAAAGAGCTATTTGCAACCATGTCACTCCCCTTCTTGTTCTTTCCTTCTTTCTCCCTGCAAAGATTTGATCAACATTTAGCTGGTGCTTTCAAAACAAAAGTAATCAGTGACTATATGAGCCTAGAAAACCTGTATATTGAAAATAGCACAGCAATCGTTTGCCTTTTATTGTAATGAAAAGAGGAACAGTGAAGGCCAGACTTTCCATAGAGACTGAGAATAAGGTTAGGCCTCGGGCCAACTGAGGGAAAAATTTGTGCTGTGAAGAACTTCTTTTATAGGAATGAATTTCTGAAGCAATAACTTCTCAATTGTCCCCCTCAATTGTATGATATAATGATAAAGATATGTTATGCTTGGAAGATAGAACCTACTTGTTAGAGGAAAAAAGAGCCCAGAATTACTAAAGACAGGAGTTCTCAAATGAACTTTTGAGTGAAGTATTATTGAGTGGAGGTCTTCACATAACAGTTACCTGAAAAGGGAAAAGGAAAAAGGAGAGGCAGGAGGGGAAAGGAGAAGGGAGGGCAAAGATTCTGGGCTGAGAGAAAGATAATGACTTGTTCAAGGTTAATTATGTGCCATAAATAAATAAGTAAATAAATAAATATTAAATCTAAAGTGTTTTTTTCCTTATCCTCACCATCTTATCTTTTCTTGTTGCTACTGGACTTTATCATTGCTGGGACTAGAGGTAAGAAGTGATGGGAATTGAAAGACTGGCTTATTCCTCAGAGCCCCCAGACAGACCCTGGAGGCGATGCTGTGTGGACTCAGCCACAACCTACTGAAAGGAGACTGAGGGAGGCAGGAAAGAGAAGAGGTCTGAGTTTTGCCAGGAAGTATGGCTTTGCAGATAGATAAAGAGGAGTTTTAGGGAGTGTTCCTCTATGTTGTGAGGTATTATTGCCCTTTGCTGCTCTCTCTCTGGCAGGGAGGAAAAAAAACCTTTCCAAAAAGACGAGCATTCTCCTTGAGGCGTTTGGAATTGGACAAAGTCACCATGGTCTTAAAGTACACTTAGTAGTAAAAGACACTGGAACTTAGTCCTTCTGAACCCATGGCTAGCAATTAAAGAATTACCCTTGGACAATGTAAAGAAGCCAGAACAGCCCATACTGTAACTCTACCTGACAACTACAGGAGAGGTCCACTAAGTGAACCTGTGTGCAAAGCTGGACACCAGACACCTCCAAGTCTCATAACCTGATTGCATGTGGGTTAGGGATGGACAGGGCTTGATGAACCCAGAAGCAGAGTTAAATATTGACCAAATATGGAGAAAATGCTCCCAAATGATCTATTTCTGAATATATGTGTAGGTATGTCATAACATAGGAAAGCTCTACAAAGGGACATGCCAAACTATCATAAAGGTCAACACTTAGGCTGACCCTTAACTATGTGCCTGGCACCGTTCTAATCACTTTACAGAATTAAATCAATTAATTATCAAAGCACCTCACCGAGGTGCATCGCTAACCCTACAACTAGATGAGGAAGATAATAATAAGCAAATGTTAAATAAATGCTGATATCTCACAGCCAGTAATTAGCAGAGCTGGGTTTTGAACATTCGGTAGGTAGGCACGCTCTTAATCACACTTATTGAACAAGGAAGGAAAGGCGATGGACGTGCTGTGGGCGAGGGGCATGAATGTGATATTTTGCATTAACTTATACACCTTTGTTTTGTTTGAATTTTTATAATGAGGATGTATCCATCCTTTTACTTGTGTAATATTAAAATATATATAAACCGAAATCATTAAAAAGCAATGCAAAAACCAAAAAATACCAAACTTGACTTAGAAATGGGCAAAGGGCTTGAACTGACATTCCTTCAAAGAAGCTCTACAAATAACTAATGAGTACAAGAAAAAGTGCTCAACATTTTAAGGAAATGCAAATCAAAACCACAATTGTCCCCATTAGCATGGCTGCCACCAAAACAAACAAACCAGGAATAAGGAGTGTCGGCAAGGATGTGGAGAAATTAGGACACTGTGCACAGGTGATGGAAGTGAGAAATGATGCGGCTGTTATGGAGAATAGTATGGCAGTTCCTCAGAGAGTTAAAAATGGAATTATACGATCCAGCAATTCCATCTCTGGGTATATACCCAAAAGAACTGAAAGCAGGGTCTTGAAGAGAATTCTACATCTATGTTCGTGGCAGCATTATTCACATTAGCCAGGAGAGGGAAGCAACTCAAGTGTTCATTGATGGATGAATGGATAAACAAAATGTGGCATATATATATAGTGTAGCATTATTCAGACTGAAAAAAAGGAAGAAAATTCTCACCCATGCTACAACATTGATGAGCCCTTAAGGACATTATGCTAAGTGAAATAAGCCAGTCACAAAAAGACAAATACTGTATGATTCCACTTTTATGAGGCAACTAGGGTAGTCAAATTCATAGAGACAGAATGGAGGATGGTGGGCACCAGGGCCTGCAGGGAGGAGGGTGGGGAGTTATTGTTTAATGGGTACAAGTTGCAGTGAGGCAAGGTACGAAGAGTTCTGTGAATGGATAGGGGAGATGGTTGCCCAATAATATGAATGTACTTAATGCCACTGACTGTACACTTAACAAGAGTTAAGATGGTAAATTTTATGCTATGTGTATCTTAACATATTTAAGCAAAACTGTGCAAAAGTATGTGGGAGTGGTGAGGGAGGGTTTAGAAGGTGAGCAGAGCATCTCTCTTGGTCCCTAGGAACACCTCACAGCTTATGCCTCGGCCCTTTGGAGAAAGCCTCCCTCTCACCCAGAGCTGTCTCCCTAAAGGGTTCTCAGGGGCTTGGGGAAAAGAACAGAGATGCTTTGATGCCCCAGGAAGCAGAGTGTAGGACGTAGCCAAGAGGAAGACAATAATTCCCACCAGTCCCCTGAGACTGTAATCCACTATGAGCTCTTTCTATTAATTCTCCCAGCTCAGGAATCAACTTTTCCCCACCAAAACTAATTTATTGAAAATACTATTTTTGTCCATTGAATTACCTTGTAAACTTTGTTTTAAAATCGGATGACATTATATACATGGCTATATTTTTAGTTTATATGTCTATGCTTATGACAATACCATTTGGCCCTTGATTAACAAATCAGATAATTAAGTCTTCCAGTTTTGTTTTGTTTTTTTCAAGATTGTTCTGGATACATTAGGTCCTTTGCATTTTCATACAACTTTTAGAATCAGCTTGTCAATTTCTATTGTAAAGTCTGTTTGCATTATGATTGTGATTATATTGAATCTATGGATACATTTTGGGGGAATGACATCTTAACAACATCGAGTCTTCCAATCCATAAATGTGGAAGAATGCCTCTCTATTTATCCAGATCTTATTTAATTTCAATAATATTTAGTAGTTTTTCCCTGGCTGGTATGGCACAGTGGATTGAGTGCTGGCCTGTGAACCAGGGGGTTGTTGGTTCAATTCCCAGTCAGGGCACATGCCTGGGTTGCTGCTGGGTCCCCAGTGGGGGGCATGCGAGAGGCAGCCACACATTGATGTTTCTCTCCCTGTCTTTCTCCTTCCCTTCCCCTCTCTCTAAAAAATAAATAATAAATAAACAAAAATAGCAGTTTAAGTGTAGACATAGCTCTCACATACATTTTATTAAGTTTGTTATTAAATCTTTCATGTTATTTTATGCTATTGTCAATGGACTTTCTTTTTTTCTATTTTGTTTTCTGATTGTTTGCTGCTAGTATATAGTAATAAAAGAAATACAACTGATGTTTATATTTTGGCTTTATATCTTTTTACCTCAGTGTAATAAGGTTCCCCAGAGAGACAGAATCAATAAGAGGTGTATATAAATATTGGAGACTTTTATTTTAGAAATTAACTCATATGATTATGGAGGCTGGCAAATCCAAACTCTTCAGGATGGGCCTTCCAGGTAGAGACCCAGAGAAGAGCTAATGTTTTAGTTCAAGTCTGAAGGCCATCTACTGACAGAATTTTTTTGTTTGTTCTATTCAGGTCTTCAAGTGATTGAATGAAGCCCACCCACATCATGGAGGGCAATCTCAAAATCCACTGATTTAAATGTTAGTCTTATCCAAAAACATCCTTACAGAAATATCCAGAATAATGTTTGACTAAATATCTGGGTACAGATGTATGTGTCTGTACAGCCAAACTGACATATAAAGTTAACCATCATACCTGTTAAATTAACTTGTTAATTAATTAAATTTACCTACAAATAGAGATAACAAAGATATTTATATATCTTCCTTTCAAATTTTTATGCTCTTTTCCCCCTTGTTTTATTGTCCTGGAGAGGAACTCCAGAGCTATGTTATCAGAAGAGGAGGCAGTGTTGCCTTATTCCCAGTCTTGGGTAGAAAGTACTCAAGATACTACTACTGTGTATAATGTTAGCTGTTTATTTTTCATAGACACTACACCAGAAAAACTCTTTTGTGTTATGTCTACTTATAGCATACTCTCAATACTACGCTTTTGACACTTCTGGTCACCAAATGTATGTGGCTTTCTCCTCACACTAAGCAAACCTTCGCTTTTCAAGACACCAGCTGGGCGTCCTATAATTTAACTCAATTCTGACACTATCTGTGTAGACGTTTCCACATAGTATCAGTCACACAAGACTGCTCCAACCTCGGATGCCAAGTGCCAGTCCAGGTTATTGTCTGTGCATCTGACCAGCCGGCTATAAATTGAAGCATTCCATGACCCCCTCAGGTTTGATCATTAGCTAGAATGGCTCACAGAACTCAGGAAATCAATTAATTTACTAGATCACCAGGTTATTATAAAAGGATACAACTCAGGAAAAGCCAGAGGGAAGAGATGCATATGGAAAGGTATGGGGGAAGGGGTGCAGAGCTTCCGTGCTTCCAAACCTTCCTTGCAGGTTTCAACCCAGTGAACTCTGCAAAGCCCTCTGAGCCCCTCAAGTCTCCACCTCAGACTTCAGAATTTTTACAGAGGCATGATTGACTAAATCATTGACCATTGGTGATCAATCCAAGCTTTCCCTTCCCTGGAGATGGGGGTGGTGGGCAGGTGAGACTGAAAGTTTCAACCCTCTAATCACGTGGATGGCTCCCCTGGCAACCAGCCCCCATCTTGAGGTGATCTACAGACTTCCCCAAATCACTGCATCAACACAGACGCTGGTCCGGATGAAAGGAGCTTGTTGCAAACAACAAAAGACCCTCATTTTATCTTTATGGTTTGGAGCTATTTCAGGACAAAATTAAATACTGTGACAAAAGATAGCCATATAGGTCTTATCATTAGGAAATGACAAAGATTTAAGAATTCCAGGTAAAAACCAAAATATCTTCTAATTATATCCCAATAGCACAGTTGCCATAGGTATAATTTATTGAAAATGTTTATAATGCATGGCTGTTAAATTTTATCAAATGCTTTTTCTATATACATTGAGGTGTTCAAATACTTTTTTTCATTTATTAATGTGCTTAATTACATTGGTTTTCAAATGACAAACTAACTTTGAATTCCTAGAATAAACTTCATCCTTTGTGTATATTGTTGGGTTTAATATGTTGTTTTGTTAATGAGTTTTGCACCGATGTTCATAGAGAATATATGGTTTGCAGTTTTCTTTCTTTTCCCAGTTTCTTAATGGGGAAACTTAGATAATTGATTTTAGATCTTTTTAATATCATTCAGTTCAAAATATTTTAAATTTTCCTCATAATTTTTTTGACCCATGTGTTACTTAATCCCTAAATATTTGGGGGCTGTTTTGAATAGCTTATTGTTATTGATTTCTAATTTCATTCTTTTATGGTCGGAAAACATACTTTGTATGATTTCAGTTTACTCAATTTATTGGGACATATTTTATGGTCTAGCATATGGTTTATCTTGGTGAACATTTTATATGCCCTTAAAAATATGTGTATTCTGTGAGGGTTGTCATGTTATATAAATGTCAATTATATCAAGGTGGTTGATTGTGTTGTTCACCTCTTATATATTCTTATGATTTGGGGGGGGTCTGGTTGTTTGTGGGCATTAAAATCTTTAAGTATAACTCTGGATTATCTATTTCTCTATTTAGTTCTATCAATTTTTGCTTAATGTATTTTGAAACACTGATTTAGGTAGATGCACACTTATAATTATAATGTGTTCCCTTTTATTATGATAATAGCAAATATTACCATAATAGTAAAATAATTCTCATAATTAATATTTGATAAATATTATTAGTATCAATATCAATATTATATTATTAATATATTATAGGATGTACATCATATAATACATCCTATAATATATTAATAATATAATATATCATATATAATGATTATATGATATAATTATGATATATAACATTATATATCATATAATCATTATATCATTATATATTATATAATCATTATATCATGATATATTATATACACTAGATAATATTATATACAATATATAATATGCAATGTATTAATTATATCGATATAATTAACTGCAATATATTAATATATAATTATATAATATACCATTACTATTATATTAATATAATGTCATACTGATATTAATATAACATCATCAATAATGTTAATACTATTAATTATTAAACATTATTAATATTAATAAATATTAATCTTCATAATAATAAATAATAATATAATAGGACTTGTTATTTCTGGCAATAGTCCTTGTATTCAAGTCTATTTTGGTTTGATATCAATGTAGTAATTCCAGTTTTCATATGCTTACAGTTTTCATGGTGTATCTTTTTTCATCTCTTAATTTTACCAGTCGTGTTTTTATAGTTGAACTATGTCTCTGTTCTAGACATTATATCGTAAGATATTCTAGTTATTGATTGCTATGTAGCCAGCTATTCCAAATCTTAGAAGCTTATATAATAACCATTTTATCTCTCAAGATTCTTTGGGTCAAGAGTTTGGGCAGAGCTTGGCTGAGCAATTCCACTCCTTTGTCTTGGATTATTCACTGGGCTACATCAATTTGGACTGAGCTGGAAGGTCCAAGAAGGTTTCACTCATTTGTCTGGTGCCTCAGTCTTTCTCTAAGTGGTTAGCTCAGGCTTCCTTATAGTATGGTGTCCTCAGGGTATTTGAACTTCTTACCAGGTGGTTGACTTCTAAGGGGGAGCGTCATCAAAACAGCTATTCTGAGTTCATGTTTTCTTTCTGTTCCTTGTTAACAGAAACTTAACTGATTTTCAGAAAATTTATTTCCAGGACTGTTGTGCTTTAGGGGCAGCAGTGCCGTTCTCTATTATCAGAGGACAGATATAGATTAAATAATCCAATACTAGTAAGTCCATTCCTCTTGCTAGTGACAGGTTTAGAAATAAGCCTGTGACACAACTCTGGATAAGACTTGAGGTAAAGTCAGAGTAAGGGCCTCTGGGAAAGTGTTCCTCAAGTCTTTAAGAGGGACGCAGCAGAGGAATGTCCCCCCTTTCTGCATTTTGATACCATCTGCATGTGTCATCTGGAAATGCATGGCCTTATTGCCACCATGAAGGTCAAGAGCATAAAAGGACAAGTGACACACTGAGATGGCTGACAAGAAATGTGGAAGATATCTGGGTCCTTGATGATATTGCTGAGACACTAAATCAGTCAACCACGGAATCACGAGATTTCCCCACCCCCCAGTTTTACTGAGATATAATCGACATATAACATTGTACTAATTAAAGGTGTACAATATAATGATTTGATATATGTATATACAGCAAAATAATTACAACAATAAGTTAGGTTAACATCCATCACCTCACATAGTTACAAAATGTTTTTTCTTGTGATGAGAACTTTTAAGATAGCTCCTCTTAGCAACTTTCACATATAAAATACAGTATTGTTAACTATATTCACCATGCTGTACATTACATAACCAAGACTTACTTATCTTATAATCGGAAATTTATACCTGTTGACCATCTTCACCTAATTCCCCTATTCCCCACCACCCACCACTACCACCTCTGTAACCACCAATCAGGTCTCTGTTTCTAGAGTTGGTTGGGCATTTTTTGTTTTTTGTTTTTTTAGATTCCACACAAAAGTGAGATCATATGGTATTTGTCTTTCTCCGTCTGACTTATTCCATTTAACATAATGTCCTTAAGGTTGTCCATGTTGTCACAAATGGAAGAAGCATGATATTTTTGCCCTCCTGTTTTGTGAAATAACTTTTACTTGTAGCCTAAACCATTTTCAAAAATGTAAGAGGAAGAAGTTTAAAAAGAGGTGATGTTGGACCCAGAGTTTTTAATCGTAAGAAATACTATAATTTTATGATTGGTTGGAGGAGAGATGTTAAATACTATTAACTCTATGGTACAAGTTACAAAGCAAGCAAAACACATAGTATGAATTAAATTTTTTACTTTATAAATCAAATTAAAAGCCAAAGAAATAAAATTATTTTTTTCCCTCCAAATGACACCATTACGGTGGAGCTGCTGCTGGCAACAGAAGTGACCTTACAAAGAGCTAGAGGTAAGAATCATGTTGTCAGAAAAGATTATCCTGAGGTTAAAATTATGGTGAATATTTGGGTTTAAAGATTCATAACTGGCTTGTAAAGATAGAACAAAAAATAAAAACCTTAAAAAAGCTCCAAATGACTAGATCTTAGTCCAATGCAGCCACACTCATGACAAGTATTGCTGTGAGCTTAATCACAAATATTCTGCTTACAGATAGTAATATGACTCTAATCGCTTGGACTTTAATAAGGTGCATTACAATCTTATTTTGAATCACACATTCTTTTGGTTTCCATAGAAGAGAAATTTTTTAAATATTGAGATCAGTCCATGATTTTGCCCACTTTTTATCTTGCCTTGTCATGTGAGAATATTAAAAGTACCTTTCATTTACTATCATAATTATTTATAAAAACAAACAACGTTTAACCCTCAAAAAAGATACAATCTTAGAATTTCTGAAAGGTTTAATTTTGCTTTATAAAGTCGCATTAGCTTAGTTTTGTTCACATACTTATCACAGACTTCTTCATGGACTCTCATGAGCCACTGATTTCAGTAATTTTCTCCTAAATTTGTTATAGACTGGAAAATGTTTATCTTCATTTTTTGTATACTTAAAGGTAGCTTGTTTACTTCGTCACTCAGTGACTGTTTATCGTGTCTGTGTCATGTAAGGCCTCGTGGCAGCCACTGTGGACCCTAGCCACTGACTTTTAGCTGCTGATGCCTTGGCTGGATGATAAGACACGTCACAGAATCAAGCATATCTTCACCAACTGCTTTATATTTATTAAAGTCCAAATACCAGTGGATATTTTTTAGGTCTAGCTTAATGTCTGTAGGTCTCAATCTCATGTGTCTTTACTAATAGGCAGCCTAACAGTTAGCAGCGCTGATTTTGATAGGACCCGAGATGTAGTGTTGCAAAGGGCGAAGCAAATCAAAGGCCATAAAGGGACCACGACAGGAGAATCCACAGCATCCTGAGAAGAGGAGCCCAGCACACACGGACTCCTCACTGCTGGGGTCTGTGCTCCGCGGGCTCCTCACTGAGACCTCTCTCTCCAGCTTTCTTTGAGAAAAAGGCTGGGGAAGCACCTCTGTTATGTCTGTGCGCTCTGATTTTTCTAGCTGTCAGAACTCTCTTCTAAGGTCTCAATTTGATCAGGACCATAAGATGATTATGTTCTCACTACAAGTAGATTGCAAACTAAATGTATCATGTTGGCAGCAAGATCAATATCCTTCCCTCTTTTTTTTTTTAAAGGAAGTTCCCTTCAGCAAAGACCATTAACAGACATTCTGTCCATAACCCAGCATAGAGCCCTCGTACGGAGTTTTCTTGACTTGTCTAGTGGATAAAATAAGCTCCAACCCATTGTAAATTTGGTTTAAGAAGAAACAGCTCTTGTTGTTTCTGAAGAATGCATTGAACAATGTTTGAAAGCTTTGAAATTATCAACTATGGAGAAGAGTGTTTTAAAAACACAAATAAATAGTGATTTTCCCTAACACACACCTAAAGTACCTATTTCTTTGTTATTTTTAAGCCTTTCTTTCTATTATAAAACAAACCAAAACAGATAAGCAGTAGCAGTCAAATAGTTTATCACAATTTCATACATCAGGACTCTCTGAGAGCTAATATATTTTGGTTTAATCCCAAGTACTTTTTTGTTTCTCTTTCTATGAATTTGTTTATAATAATTAAACATTTTAAACATTTTCTATCCAAAGTTCCACTCCTCAAGTATCTTTCCTAATGATATTTTAGGCCCCAATTTCGCTAATAGGCACTGTTAACTCTCACTTTATTTAATATGCAAGGCTTGGAATTATGGCCCTGATGAACTAATAGGGGTCATTTAAGGAAAACACCAAAGAAATGGTCTTCTTACATACACTCAGTGAGATTTTGAAACTCCATAGTCAGGAAATACAAGCAATCCCTGAAACTTTTCCCCCTTGTGTTATCAGAGTCCAAGACAATTGATGACATTACATTGGTCGTTCATTGTAGATTCGTGGAGCCCACAAAAATCAATAGTTTTCCATTATCAGGTCCAGCTGGGTCACTAGTCCGTCAATGAGCTGTTACAATTGCTGCACGGGGTGAGCCTGACCAGTCAATTGCTGCTGACAAGAGGAAAACATGCTGACAGCCAGGGGAACAAGTCAGAACACAGATTTGCACTTCGCTTTGCCATCCAAAGAGACTCAGAGCAAGGCCATTTTCAAGATACAAGGCGTAATCCGGGGAAGCCTGTGGTGGGGGCAACTCCCACTTTTATAGCACGAGTACCAAAGGGCCTGTCCTGGCTCCGGCCAACCATCTCCCCTAGAGACTGACTGCAGTCAACGCTTTGTCAACGTTGGTCCCTGAAATCGTCTTCTATCCCACATCGTACTTGGAGTAGGAGGAAGGAAGTCCACTTTTACTGCTACCAACATGGATGTAACTATACATATCTTAGAGAATATAAAAACTTAAAAGGAGGTAAGTAGGCCAAAGGCACCAAATATGAACAAATCTGACTGTTCGTGTTGCAAATAAGTATTGACGGAAGGACAGAAGGTCCTTTGGTGTGGGTGTACAGGCTGTTCCCTTGTTGCTTCATTATTTATAACATTTTCTGTACTGTTATCTCACCTTCCGATATTTTACTAAACCAAGCATCCTGCATTGGACCCTCATCTACACTTACGCTAGACAACTTGGGGAACTGAGTTCTGACTTTTCCCTACTCAAAACTAGGAGGCACAGAGTGGTGAGCTTGGGCAAGTCTCTTAACTCCCCCCCAATAATAAAATGGAGACATGCTTGCCTTGCCTATTGTGTCACAGGTTGTTATGAGATTCAAAATGAGATCAATGAACTCTGTTCAAACAAATGACTCTCTATGAGTATGTATGTGTGTGTCTTGATCTCTGGAAGCTGTCCATGCAGCAAGAAGTTTGGAGCAATGGGAAAAAATCCTTCTTTCTCCAGAGTAACACATTTTTGGTCTAGACTAAATGCTTTTCTTCTTTATGTGAATATGTGAAAATCTATCATATATTCCATCACAGCGAAAGCCAGAATGTAGAGGACAACTCTGAAGTCTTAATGGGGTTTGCGGCTCTCCTTGTTTGTAGAGAAGAGGACTGAGGTGCCAGCAAAGAAGACACACATGTTGGGGCTCCTGCATGCTGAGGGACTGACTTCCAAAGCACTGTGTGTGTTTGTGTGGTGCTCTGGTCTCCTTATGCTGGTTTCATTTCAGACGTCAAACTTCAGAGCTCAAAAGACAAATATTTTTAATTTGTTTCAATATTATGGTTTTTAATGTTTCACTTTTATTAACATCTTTCAAGTATTAAATTCTAGTCCTTTTTTTTAAATGCCTCCAGTCTTGGGTTTGATTCTTTTGGAAGCCAACACTCACTCGTGTTCCATCATCAAACAAAACTGGTAACAACTCTTACTGGAAGCCAACTTGCTAGGGGTTTTTTTCTTCTTCTTCTTTTTTTATTACACCACCAAAAAAAATCATTTCTTTACATGAATAAAATAAAAGTAGTTTTAACGAGAGCAAATTTGCTAGTAATTAGATGAACCAGTCTTATGTCTTGCAGCACTTAGAAGCATGAAATTCATCAGAACTCTCATAGCATTAATTAAAAAGAATTTATGTTTTTAAAATAAAATGCTTCATGTTTTAGCTCCTTTATTGCTTCACCAAATGTGATTATGTGGGGGCTGAAGGGAATTCAGGTTAATATGTTGACACACTTAACAATGCAGGGTCATGTTGCACAATACGCTTCACTGGTTTAGCTCAGTACACCCCCTGACAAGCCCTAATCATCCCCTGCCCTAAAGGCAGAGGGAAAGAGAGGATTTTAATTACTGCTCTGTATGCAAGTTTGCCAGCATTAAATTGAGACATAATTAGGCCTCTGAATTTTAATAATTGTCCTAGCTAATTGGGCAGACAAGTACGTTATGCAGCATGGCGTGATTAGATAATTAGTATTTCCAAATGACAAAATTGGGCTCTTGATTACAAATTCTACATGAATGGGGGGAACGGTAGCAAGCAGATCTTTACAAGTCTATTAAGGGAGAGTTTAGCAATGTTGATAATTTAAAGTCCATTAGGAAGTAACATTCCATTCTGAGAGCTGGGGGTCTGGGACAAGGGCCTCTGGCCAACTCTGGCTCTCACTTAAGGTTCCTCCCCAGGGTGCTGTGCTTTCTTTGAGGTCTGCTGCATCTATCCTACCTCCTTCCCCCAAGCTTAGCAGTCACCACTGACCTTGGGTAAAGTCCCTTTGGCTAGACACCAGATGGCAGGTGATAACTCTAAAAAAGAAATCGAAGGATGTAGCAGGCGGGGATAGAACAGAAAAGGGGTAATCTACCCTGATTGTGGGTATAAGTATCTACTGTGTCTTTCCTTTGCAAACAGCTGTTCTTTCATTTCTTCTCCTAGAATTCACCACTTTCATTGTACAATCAGTCCTATCTTTTCAGTGGAAAATCTTAAATACAAATCTTAAACTTTGGCCCTGGCCAGGTTGCTCGATCGGTTGGAATGTCATCATGTACACCAAAAAACTTGCGGGATTGATTCCTGGTTAGGGCACATACCTAGGCTGTGGATATGTATGGGAGGCAACCGATCAATGTTTCTCACATCAATGTTCCTCTCTCCCTGCAACCCTCTTTCTCTCTCCCCCTCTCTCAGCTTCCCTCCTTTCCCTCTCTCTAAAGTCAATAAACAGCCCTGGCTGGTGTGGCTCAGTTGGTTGGGGTATGATCCCATAGACCAAAATGTTGTGGGTTCAATTCCTGGTTAGGGCACATAGCCAGGTTGTGAGTTTGATCCCAGTCCATGTGCTTGCAAGAAGGCAACCAATCAATGTTTCTCTCTCTCTCTCTCTCACTCACTCTCATTCTCACTCTCACTCTCCCTGTCTCACTAAAAAGCAAGGAAAAATGTCCACAGGTAAGGATAAAACAAAAATAAAAAATAAAATCAATAAACATATCCTTGTGTGAGAATTTTTTAAAATGTTAACTTTTGTAGTAGTATGTTATTGGGGTGAAGAGCATGAGCGTTTGAGACTGACCTGGGTTTGAGATCATCACTTAATAGGAGTGTGACCTTTGTTAAGTCACTTGATCTTGCCAAAGCTCAGTTTTCTTATGACAAAATGAACAACCTTCCCCATAAGATTATTGACAGGATTAAATACAGTGATGCAAATATTTTAAAGCACAGTGTCTGGCACAAAGTGCTCAATAAATATTGGCTATTAAATGCAAATTAAATCAATAATATTAGAAGGTACAGCGTGAAGGTGCTGTGCCTGGTTCTTTGTTATTCCAGTATACTCAAATGAGGCAAGCATCCATGGCACCCCATTTATGCTGTGGGAGGCCCAGTGGCAACTGCTGCCCCTTCAATTCAAATATCCCACCAGATTTCCTTTCTGTCCATTCTTTCTCTCCCTGCTGTGCAGAAATCATGGGGGCAGTGAACCTAAGATATGTATAGTGTAAACTCTGCATCCTACCCCTCCCCCAACACACACATCTTGTGATTCACTCTCCACATATCACTTTATTGCCCACAGAGGCAAACTTCTGGCTGCTAAACTTTTCTCACAATCAATCAGTAGGCTGGGGTCTAGAGCTATACCTTTAAGGCAAAAGGAATACAAACTGGATACAACCCAGGACCTATCTAAAAATGATTTCTAGGTGGCTAGTGGATGATAATGTAATGATAGTTTTTTAGGGGAAACTCAGAAGTCCTGGATGTATATTCATGACCATTGAGGATGACTATAAGGAATATAACAATGTCTCTATAGCTTGGTCCAGTCAAGACAGCCCAGACTGAGAGAGAATTTCTAAGGAATTTCTCAAAACTTGGTGCCATCTCATTTATGAAAGACAGAAGCATTCTGGCAGAGATTCCAACTCAGAATGCACAGTTCTCTCTGTGGGTAAACTTTACATGACCCTCGCATAATCTCTACAGTACAGTACATAACACCTAAATAGCAGAGAGAGGAGGGCAACACCCAAGAAGAAAAGAAATTCCAGATTGAGTATAGAATGCACATATTTAACTAGAAGCTTAGAATCAAAGAATAAGATATTATTTTCCAGGATAGGAATGGAAACAGACAGAATGAGTGATCCTCATGCTTGATTGGTTTTTACACAATAAGTAAATCTCTCCTCCTGGGGCTGCTAGTCTGTCTCCCTGTTGTTCATAGGTACGCTGCTTGTGGGGTCATTTGAGAGTCCAAGACAGCCGTAGAGCTGGAAACATCTCCCTTGGCTGGAGGGTGTGAGAAGCAATAACTGTCATAGGGATTTTTTCCCCCTGGCACACAATGCTGTAGCTGTTCTCTTGCACTTTTTGAGGAAGTGCATTTATGACTGATCACTCAACACCTTGTTGGTTCTGATTGCAGAAAACACACCTTATAAATATATGATAACCATCCTGTAATAGAGAGTGTGACAATTTACTTCACAGTGCGTTTCGGGCTGCTAATTGATCGTTTCAGTCCAGGGATGATTTGGAATAAATTATAGCCATCAAAAGGATATCACAGCTCATTCTGGTGGAAGGATCTCCTCGTCGCTCGGAGTTCATCTCGCGGAGAGGCGATTGCACCCCCGCGGGCAGAGAGGAGGGGAGGGAGCAGGCAGGAGAGAAGGGCCGGGGGGCGGGGCCGGCAGGAAAGGGCGGGCCGAGGGGGTGGGGCCACCGGCAACCTGCGCTGGGGCTGCAGGTCCGCGGCTGGACGGTAGAGGCCTCCCTTCCGAGGCGGCCGCACGGGCGCTACCCGCTGGGGCTCCGCTTCGCGGCGCGAGCCGGTGCTTCCTTCCCAGCAAGGTCCCTGCGCCGCGCGGCCCAGTGTGAGTATTCCCCACCTGCTCTCCTCTCCCCGCAGGTGGCAGCGCCCGTTCATTTGAGGTGAGAGTCTCCCAATGGCCTAGAGTCCTGCTTAGAGCCGGGGGTGCTCGCGCGCGCGGGATCTCGCCTCGCACTTGCGACTGCCCCCAGGGGGGCTTCCTCGCGGGAGCGGACGTGGAACCGGGGCGCGCTGCCCTCGAAGCACCCGGAGCGAGGGAAGTGAGGCGTGGAGGCGCCGCGTCCCCGTTAGGGGTTTTGTGTGCAGTTGGGGCCCGCGGTTCGAGTACCTCTTGTTCTCACGCCGTACGTGGGGAGGAGGCTTGTGGAGACAGCCTCGGACCGAGCTTTACCCACCGCCAACCCCAAGGAGGGCGAGGAGAGGGCGGGCGGGCTGGCCGGCACCCCGGCGCGCCCCCGGAGTCGCCCAGGCGCCGGGTCTCGAGGGCGGCGGGTCACGTGTGGAACGGGGGTGGTGGGGGCGGGGGGAGTGCGGCTGCCTGACAGCGGTGACCGGAACGACGCTCCCGAGATGGGAGCACTTCGCACCGCAGAGCCCGTAGAACAGCCCTGCCCCACCCCTCAGTCTGGTTTGTTCCCCCCAGCCGGTCGCGGGGCGGTCGCCCCTCCAGCCCCTCGCCTCCAGGTCATTTCCCAGCAAAATGGGTGCCGTTGTGTGGCGTTCACGGGCAAGAGAGACTCAAAGGTCTATTCTTAGCTGGGATTCGAATTTGAATACGTGTGTGTGTGTGTGTGTGTGTGTGTGTGTGTGTGTGTACACTTTTTTTCCTACTTTTGTCTCGGGCAATTGCCTGTCTGGCTTCCTCATCCCCCGCATGAGACCTCCCGGCATCTTTCATTCTTTTCCTAAGTTAAAGCACGGAAGGGTTCCGCTCATACATAGCATACCCTCCCAGCCCCTGTGCTCAAAGTCAGGCTTAGCACGGTGTTAGTTTTTTAGCCCTCTGTCACGCTGATACATCATGTCAATCTAGGGCACGGATGTTTCAGTGCAGGCGATTTTGACAGCGACCATCATACCAAACTATTATGAAGTGGGATGTCAGTGCATTGTGGAGGATGGATAACATATAAGCCAGTTCTTGACACACTATCTTAGAAGGAAGCATCTAAGACCTTCCGTAAGAGAAATTTTTAATTCACACACCAAAAATATTTTCTGCTAGGTTGACATCTTTCAAAATGTTGAAAGTGGTAGTAGCATTTATCATTTCGTAGGTATTTATCAGTATTTACAAAAGTCCCCATAGGAAGGAGGAGGATTCTGTCTTATTCATCTTCTATCGTATAAATTGAGGAACGGAAATGTTATGTGACCTACCAAACAGTCCATAGTAGTCAGTGAGAGTTCTATTTATGAAACCAAACACCGTCTAAAACTGGAACAACTGGAAAAGTGAGGAAATAGAGGTATGTTACCTCTATTGTGCAAGATAGTCATCGTCTACTTTAAATGAGAGACCATATGCTTTTAGCACAAGTGCTGGATGTATGAAAAGATCAATTTATCTCAGGTATGGAAGTCAGTTAAATTTTCTGTAAAACTCCAGTCTTAATGATTACTACTTACTAATGGCTATTAAGGACTAATTGTATCAGGAGTCATTTGATTAGGTTCAGAAGTGATTAGGTTCAGAAGTATGGGTAGGGCCCTAATGAATGAATCCTGAAATCTAAAGTAATCCAAATCTAAGCACATGCTTTAGACTTGATATTATATAATAGTTAGAAGTTGTATTTACATAGACCAAATCTTTTGGGAGTTAATATTACAATGGATTGACTCCATATGTGTTGGCCAAGATATGGTCTTCTTTTCCTTCACTCATTAATTCAATAAGTACTTATTCATGACCTATTATGGGTCCTCCACTTCACTTTGACATTGAACACGATCCCTATAGCATTTAGTAAATGATTGTTAAAATGTAACTAAAACAAGAAACTCAAGAAATAGTATTATGAAAGAGTTAAAAACTGTGGCCTTTCATTTATACAAATGGTAAGTTGTACTGGCTGCTCTTAAATAGTAAGTCAAGGAAAGAAAATAAATTGGAAGTCAGGCAGTTTCTTCCACCCTGTGCACTACTTACAGCACCATGCTTCCCCCACCTAAAACTTTTAAAGCAAAGCTTCAGACGATTCGCATGGTTGAAGCAATTTATGACATTCTTTTAATTATTTGAGAATGTAATGTTTTCTTTAAAAGGTTTGACTCTTTACATGGTGTGCTGGACTCTGGTTTTATGTGAGTGAAAGCACTATATTTTTAGTTAAAATCAAAACTACATATTCTTTCTGACCTTCATCCTGAAGTAAGAGTTGCCTATGATTGAGTCAAGTAAACGAACATCTCAAGGAGTTAGTTACAGGTACACCTGGTTAAAGTTCATTGTTTTAATGAAAACAGAAAAACATATCCCATATGTTTATCTCAATTATTTTTAGTTTTAATTTCTTCTGAGAAAATGCTTGAAATCATTCACAACAATGCCAAGATCCTTGAATTAAGACATTTTTTGTATGAAATCGTAAGAGTACCTAAAGAATGTAAAATTTTGTGAAGTATAATAACAGAAGCCAAGATGTTAATAAGTTTATCCTTAACCCTCATATTGTTCTGTAGGGCTGAAACTATATAACCAAGATATAACTATAACTAATAGTCAACTATAACAGAACTTACCCATTTTAATAACTGTATTTTAACAACTATACCAGAACTTACACATACATTTCAGTGTGTCCTTATCCAATGTGTCATCTTGGAAGGCTATCACTTACTGCATGATGCTTTTATTGCTGCCACTGCTCAAATCTATTTTCCAGCTCTTCTTTGGGTAGTTTTCAGAACACAGAGCACATCCTGTTAAAAAGCCTTGTAGATGGTAAGTAGTCTTCCTTTAAAGACCTTCAAGGCCCTGAAGAGTAAGGTGGGTGATCAAGGCAGGGTAATATAATTTGGGGGTCAAAACAATCAGAAAGACAATTAGATGACTTTCTTGAGTAGCTTTTAAACTAAAGTCATTATATGAACAGTTTGATCAAGGGCAGTATCACTGGAATTAAGCTACCAATGGACAGCTTCAAGAAAAGTACTCATTTGAAGTTATATATTCTTTGATCATCAATGAATTATTAAATTATATGGTCATATCTCTGTATAGTATATTGGTATGCACTATAGAGATATAACTTCAGAAAGTTAAATTGTCAATAATTTTATTAATATTGATTTTTATGAGAGTTTAATTCTCTACCGTGATTACAAGCTAAGTTCTAAATATGGAATTGGGTAGGAAAAATTCAAGCTGTCATGGGCTTAAATCAGGATTCAGGTGTGTCCAACCTGCAGCCTACAGGCTGCATGTGGCTAAGGATGGCTATGAATTCGGTCCAACACAAAATCGTAAATTTACTTAAACCATTACGAGATTTTTTTGTGATTATATGTTGCAATGTATTTAACGTGTGGGCCAAGACAACTATTCTTCTTCCAGTGTAGCCCAGAGATGCCAAAAGGTTGGACACCCCTACATATAGTTCTACAGAATTAGTGCTCCATATTCTTTGCAATATAAGAGAATCATACTCAATTAAGAAATCAGCCTTAACCTGTATTTTACTTAGTGAGCAAAGCATTTGGCCATTACAAAAAAATTCAGTAATCTTTAGACTGTAGATGAGTGTAACCTATAGCTTGAAACACCTGTCATTTTTAGTAGTTGGTTGTAAGTATACACCCTAAAGTAGATATGTAGTAGAACCATTGTGTACTGCTGTAAGTTAACAATATGCTACCTACTATTCAAAATATAGCATCATGAAACTCCTCACCCAGTGAATCTAAACTTTTGCTATATTCAAGACTAGAATATGGGAGAGGAGATAGAAAGACACTCAAGGAAAAGAGAGAGCAGGAGAGGGAGGAAGGTAGATCATGGGGCTTTGAATCATAAATAGTTGAATTCGTTTGAGGGAAGAGTTTAAAAAAACTTTCCAGAAACCACCAGCAAACAATTTACAGTTTTTAGAAAGAATTCAAATTCAACTCCAGCTAAGACTACAGGGAGAACCAAGAAAAGCAGAAAGAATGTAATCAGCTGAGTAGGAATTTTTCTTCCAAGAATTCAGGTCTAATACCTTTAGTATTGTATAGAGGGCCTTGGGATCATTGATGATTAGCAGGGATCCAGACCATAATGATCAGGAGAGATCAAGGCCAGCAGGCAAAGATGAAAGACCTTGCTTGAACTGAATGTTGCAAATACTGATGCACTTACAAAGGGAAGGTCAGCCTACAGACAAAGAAATAGGGCAACAGACCCAGAGCAATGAATATGTTCCTGTCTTTTACCCCAAAGTTTGGATGGAGATTAACCAAGTTTGAGTCCTTGTTTTGACCATTTATTAGACCTGGAACCTTGAGTCCTGCCTGCTTTGATGAGCTTGGTTATTGCCCAGAAATTAGGGAAGGGGGCCTGCTGACCCCTGGTTACCAGGTTTACACATCTAACTAAAGGGTCAATGAACAAGGTAGACAGATCCAACTCCAGATCTTTTCTAGGGAAAGACCCTGAACTGTTTGTCCATTAGGTAGACAAAACAGCTCCAAAATTTTATGTTACAAGTACAAGGGAGTATCAGGTACCCAATAAACCCTCAATAAATAATGGTAATTATGGGAAAAAAAAAAAAAACAAGTGACAGTGATGGTAGCCTTTCTTTGAAACTGGATAGCCTAATTGTCATGCCTGCTCATCTTCTATAGACTTAAGTACCATCCAAATGCTTTTTAATTTGAATCCAAATATTAAATTTTATACATAGTGCTTATTACTTCAGGATTGGGTGGAAGAATCTTAGCATGGCCCAATTACTTGTAGAAGAAGTCAGATTAATGTAGCTTGAAGCCCATCTCTTTCAGATAGAGAGGTTCCTGGTTTTAGACTTACAAAATTGATATGTAGATCCAGAATATAGAAAACAGGAGAAATTGCCTTGAGAATTGGAAAGTATCAGTGGTAGAAAGAATCCTGGACCAGGAGTGGGGACTAGAATTACCATGTACCAATTATGTTACATGAGGCAAATTTTAGGTTTCCTCAGAGGCAAAATGTGTATAATAGTAACACCCAACTGGGTCACGTCAAAGGGTAGCTTTAAGCCTCATTTAAGATGAAGTAGCCCTGGCTGGTGTAGCTCAGTGGATTGAGTGCCAGCCTGGGAAACAAAGGGTCACCAGTTCCATTAGCAGTCAGGGCACAAGCCTGGGTTGTGGGCCAGGTCCCCAGTGGGGGACGCGCACGAGGCGACCACACATTGGTGTTTCCCTCTCTCTTTCCCTTCCCTTCTCTCTAAAAAGGAATAAATAAGAACTTAAAAAACAAAATAAAATTGCAAACCATTCCCTATTTTTAAAAAAGAGATGAAATAAATGGACAGGTTTAGTTTATTAAGTGCTGTGCACGTGCAGGATTTTGTGTGCCATAACACATTTTGCAGGTGAAGGAAAGAGTCATAGTCCTTAAGCTGCCTAGATATTTAGCCAAAATATAAAAGAAGATGGAAACCCCCTTTGGGAACTTGAGAGAACAGACTAGTTTTGGCATGGATAATTGGAGACAAGTGAATAATTACTCATTATTTCTCCTTTTTTAAATTCATAAGAAGTACCCTGATGCCACTGCAAGAGATTTTTTTTTTTTTTTAACATTTCCTAAAGACCTGCTGGGTGTAAAGGAACCTGCTAGCTTCCTTAATTCTATCAAGTCCAGATCTTCAGCACTGGTGCTGAAGGGACAATCTCTATGAGGGGAAAATTAGTCTGACTTCTAGGCCTTGATACTCATATTCTCAGAAGTTATTATTTTCTTAGAGATGTATTAATTCCATTGACACTTTCCTATCTTAAAGGAGAATAAGAAGCTGGCTGGAGTTCCACATATTGATTTAATTGGTCAGCTATGAACACTTTTTGTAATTGTTATTCTTCCCACAGCAGCAACCCATTTTTTTTCTTGATAAAGAGAGAATAAGACCTTCCCCAACCCCCTCTGCAGGCCATTTAAAAGACATTAACACTCATGTCTTTCATTTTCTCCTGTTTCCCTCTGTGTTTTTAAAGGGTGTAGAGGCTGCTATGAGTAGGGCAGTTTGCCGGCTCTGTCTCACAGAAACACCATTACAGATACAGACAGCATCGTTGGGTCCCACCAACATGGGCATGGCTCCTAGAGAGGAGGGGATGATGGAAGTGGTGATCTGGGATAGTATGGCCTGATATATGCTCATCCTTCCTTCTGTTGGGTTTCAGAATCTACCCTATGAAAGAGTAAAAACTGTCCTTTGTTCAAAGTTAGGATTAGAGGGATATTTTCTGGAGGTTTGTTGAGTGTCCTCCACACAGTGACACTTCATAAATTCACACTGTGTGAGGCAAAATGTATTTGAGCCAGTACAGTGTATTGGCCAAGGAAAAGGGGCATTCCATTCAGACAACGTGTGTGTGAATATCAGATCTGCTACCTACTTGCTGAGTGGCTTGGGCAACTTTCTCTTTTTCTCTAAAGCTCAGCTTCTTTATTTACAAAATGACAATAGTAATGGAATCTACTATTGTATTAAGAATTGTTGTGCATGAAGTGTGTGTTCAACAATGGAAACTATATTATTAGGCTCTGGAGAGTGAGTGAGGATTATAAGAAAAATAAGGCAAATTCCCCATCTTCAAGGAACTCACAGTGTAGCTGAAAGGAACTGAATAAAAGAAAACTGACATGACAGTTCAGGGCAGAGAACAAGAGTGCCAAGTATGAGCTGCAGATAATAAAGAGTTCAGCATTCTGCCAAGGACTAGGATGAAAGGTTTCAAGATAGAGGTGGGAATTTCTCTCTGGGATTTGTAAACTGAGATTCGGATATGTATAGTAGAGTTCAGAAGGCATTCCAGATGGCAAAGATAAGGAGTGATTAGAACACACATACAGCAAGGGTGAGAGTGTGCCCGAGTGGAAAGGAAACCAGTGTTTGAAACAGATAGATAAGCATAAGATCCTGTCTCTGCTGTGGGATCTTGGTTGAACAAGTACCTTCACTTCTTTAGTCTCAGTTTCCTCAGTCTTAAAATGGGTAGGATCATATCTCATTTAATTGAAGGAATTAAATGAGATGTTTGTAATGCCTAACTTGTTGCCTGGCATCTCACAAGTGTTTGATAACAGGTAGATAATTCATGTAGTGTTTTCAGTGGATAGTAGGAGAGCAGTCTGCCTGAAGAGCTGTCTTGTCTTGTGTAAGTTAACAGTGGAAAACAAACAGGAAATGGCCAGTTATGGGCAGGGTAGAGAGGAGGCTTAAAGGTAATTTAAAGAGCTGGACCTGTTGCAGGCTATCAGAGCTATCAAGTTTTTTCAATAAAGTGGAGGTTTAGGATAGTTAATCTCAAGGCACGCTGAAGGCTGTCTTAGAGGAAGAAACTTACTAAAGCACTAGGAAGGTAAAAACATCTAGATTAGGATAGTGCAGAGTTACCAGACCTGGCTCATGTGGTCTCTTTAAAGTTTCTTTCCTAAAAGGACCTTAGGACTTAGCAGTGTGGTATGAGGGAAACTCTGTTTTGTTTTTATTTGATTTCTTCAAAGACTCCTAATATTTAGTGACAGTTATCCAGAATAAAATGGCTATACTATAGATCCACAACTTTGGAAAATAGAACTCATTCAATATCCAAGGACTATAAAAAGTGGGAAGTAACTTTAATGTTGAATAAACCTTAGAACTTGCTCCAGCTTATAAGGCAGCCCTTTGAAATAGCTCCTTTCCCTTTCCTCTTGATGCAGATGGATGTGCCTATCACTAGCTTTCAGGAAGGCACCAGCACAGATCAATTATAGCTGTATGGAGTTTGAGGTTGGGATGGTAGTACCAAGTGGCATTGGGTTAAATGGCAAGGATGCTGCCAGCAAAATGGTAGTTTTGATAACTTTATTTGAGGACACTGTGATTTTGATGAGAAAATCCTGTCCTGTCCCTGGGGTTTAGAAATGATTTAATTAACAACGTGCACCTAGGAAATAGTTATGGATACTAGGGAATTCATTTATATTGTCTCTCATTTTCTCCTTACCTCTTTTTTTTCTTTCCATAGTAGTTTTGTAATGGGAGAATATATGGTAGGTACTTGTTTTTCTAAAGAAAATCACACCGATTTATATAGACAACAGTTTTTAAAATGTGAGGAAATTGCAGCTGCCTACTGTTCAATGGTAGGCCTTAAACATACCAAAAAGGAAAGGATAACTGGCCTACCACTGATGTTCTAAATTTTGGTGTTCTTTCATTTGGCTGCAAGGGCAACCTGGAGCTAATAGCTCTTGGGTGTCACAGTGGTTAATTGCCATTGCTTCCTTTGGAAGGAGGATGCACATGCAAAGGGATTGTGCACAGTGGTTGACAAACACAGGAAGGAGACAAGTGACAAAGAAAAAGGCAGGCCTTGTGAGGTTAGAGGCAAAGCAAGACAGCTTACTTAGTTCTGTCTCTTCTGAGCAGGGGCAAAGGCTGTATTTCACTTCTCATCTCCTGAGTTTATTTAAATCATCTGCTGGGGTGAGGATGGTGGGGGAGAAAGCATGATATTATAAGGCCAATTAAGATGTAAACATGCAGATTATATCCGGCTCCTGACACTCCTTTTCACTCTAGCCTGGAAACAGAAGATTGCAAAAGAAACCTGCTCTAAGGGAAGGAAGGGGAGAAAGCAAAAGACATCTACCCACTTTTTAATGAAAGGTTCTCTAAATATATATTTTTGGATTTCTGGTACCCATGCCACCTGAACTGATCATCCAAAGTAGCTACTGGCTGAAGCCCTGGCCAGAGGGTTTGGGCCAGGTGCAAGTGACATTGGGCAGGGAGTCTTTAGGATGCTGCTGGCATTAATTTTACTGAAAGAACCCCATCAGATACTAAACCTCCTCTCCCACTGGGTGACAGGCATTGGGTCTTGGAGAGGGCCTCAATGCAGACTTCAGCCTTATCCTCCCTCCTCAGCCTTCTGCTCCTGCGGTGGGACCCTCTCTCTTCCCCCTTTTTTCAATTAAATGAATTAATTACCAGGCATTTAACTTTTTGCCAGACTCTTTCATTATGCCCAGAGTTGTTGCTGAGAGGCAAAGGGAAGTAATAACATTCGCAGTGAGGGGCAAATCCTGTTAATGAACAAATTAAAGTTCAAACAGTGATTCAAGTTCACAACCTCTCCGTGGCTCTTCTCTTTAATAAGAGTTATACATGTTACTTTCCTTGCTCTTTTCTCCTTTTTATTACTTGTTAAGCTTTTCATCAACACTGCCTGGGCATATTTGAGGCTCCCAACCTTTCAGCCCCCGACAAGGACTCGAGCAGTTATAATCCCATCTTAATTTGGCAACTTTTGTAAAACACATAAAGGGCCCAGGGTCACTTTTGGTCTCTAGGGCTCCCGTGACCCTGTAGTCTCCCTCCGGGGACTCCGTGGGCCACTCTTCTGGGTTTGCATTCCTCTCCATCAGTCAGGATCTTACCACTCAACTTCCCACCCTCCACGCACAGTCATACTAGGCCGACTGTCAGTGTCTGAGGCTTTGCCTCTCCCCCTTCCCTCTTCAGTGGCCTTTTCTACCAGTTTGGTTGCAGTGCTTGGGGGAAGGGTATGAAGTGAGGAGAGGGAGGAGTCTCTGGACTAAAAGCTAGGAACCTTTAAGGGGAAAGGTTTTTGAAGTAGAAAACATGCCTGAACCCTTTCCCACTAACATTTCCAAACATTGCATGCCCAGCTGAGGGGATGATGCCTGGAAAGGTGCAGGAAAACCCAAGCCTCTTAGGCTATGAGGAATTAGGGCTAGAGCCTGGCTGGAAGGAGCCCCAGGAGGCAGGAGGCGTCTAGTGCCCACCTACTTCTCCTTCCCCCTCTATTTATTTATTCTTCCTTACCGTGGATTGCGTGGGGGTCTTTTCCACCTCGGTGCCTGGCTCCTCACCTCCATCCCCAAGCGTGGCTTGATATAATCACCATGACAACTGCAATCTAGGAGCATACACATAATAGAGATGAAATAGACAAAAGATTAGCATGCCATGAAAAGTACAATAAGTTTCTTATTTAGCATTTAGATAACTATCTTTCCTTCGGAGCAAGCTTCAAAGTTGAAGCCAGTTTAGACCAAGAGGATTAATTCTTTCTCCCGCATGCTTCATTGAATCTCTCATTACCAAACTTTGTCTGTATTGATGTAAGATTTGATTGAAGATTAGAGCATTTAGCAAATCTTGCTTTTCTGCATGTATCAGGTCCTTTCAAGCACGGATCGCGATGCCCAGTGGTCAATACCCTTACTTTTATCCAGTGTCTGCTTCATTTAAACTTAATCAACTCCATCAATGAACTGGAACAGGGAAACGTCCCTGCGGTAAGAATGTTGTGCTTTTGTGGGATAATTCTTTGCTCTTTCTCAATCCGTTGGCGTTAAACCTAAAATTGCACTATGATGAACTTCTTTTTTAATCAATATGATAATGACAATTGAGCCTGAACGCTCTGGTAGGACTTAGAGTAGAGCAGGATCTGGCCTCCATTACCAAAACAACTTCTAGTTCTGCGATAGTCCCCCTCCTTTTGTGTGGCTTTAATACCTTTCTTCCCTGGCATTGAATATTGCTCAAGCTGGAAAATGATGCATCTTTGTAGGGAAGGCTCATATGTCACAGCCAGAAAGTGAAACAGACCGATTGGTTGTGTGAATTATCTGACTTGCTGCAGTGAATTATTTGCACTGTTTCCCTACCTAGTCAACAAGTTCCTGAGGTATAGTAGAGATCAATCAAAACTGACAGCCAGTGTGTGAAGGCTTTACTGTGTAAATCTGGCGCACTCATCCTGGCCATGCCAGCCCTGGCATCTGTATATCATTTTTATACTGCTACCAGTAGAGCAATTTCAAAAGTATTTGCAAGGAAAATGCGTGTCCCCATCTGTTCCTGGAAGCATAAATGTGCCACCTTCAGAGGGTTTTCACTGGTAATCATATCTTTAATGATCAACCGACTAGTGATATATATTTTTCCATAAAATGGGGTTTTCTTTTACTTTATTGTGATTGGCTAGAATAAATAGCGTTTCCATATGTTAGGGAGATAAAATATAAGATTAGCAGAGGTCGTTTGTTAGATAGTAAACAAAAGAAACAATTCATTCCAAATAATCTTTGAAAAGAAGCAATGACAAAATTAAGTTGCAGTAACAGAGCATCTAAGGCTCCAGATCAGAAAACAGGCCTTGTTCCTCCCTGGAAAAAGGGCCATTTAAGAGCAGAAACTCAGAGTGTTCTAGAGGACTCTGGTGGCTTATTCTCAGAAGCAGGGGAGGGAAGGAACAGGATAAGGAGAAGACAGAGCAATACTTATTGTTCTTTTCTGTTTTAAGGTTATATTTCCTTTCCCTTTATTTTACCTGCTATTTGCCCACCCTTACTGCAGTGGGTGGTATGTTTAGAAAGCAGGAAAATGCCAGCCTGCTGAATTCTCATCAGGCCTACAAGGTGGTGGGGGTTGTTAATGTACTTTAAAAGTTGGCCTCCTCTGTTGGAGATTTTTCTTCTTCCATAGAAAAGGGTGTCTTCAGAGGATGGGGCAGAATAAGGGCCTTTATGTGAAATTCCAAAGCCATGCAAAAGGTGCCTGGAGTTAGCCAAGACCTGCCAGAAAACCCCAGAAAATGTTCTTAGTGATCTAATACCACCTGTATAGGTTACAGTCTGCAGATATAATCAGGCCCCGACCACAATCCCACCTCTGCACACACATGCATTCTCCACATTCATACTCCCTCCTCCCTTGTTCAGAAGCAGAAACTCTTACTTCTATAGATACTTTTTCCTGGTGCAATTTGGAAGCTTCTCCTCCAGGAGCTCTGTCCAGAGGTTGCAACGGCATCCTTAAGAATCTCCAATTCTGTTTTCTTTCCTGAGTTAGGAGAGAACCACCCCTCCGTTACACAAAGGACTGATGTTAGTTGCAGGCTACTTGAATCTAAAGAATGTCTTCAGCCTTTGAACTCTTCCGAAAATAAGTGAAGAGCAACTTAGACCCATTTTCTACAAGTCAAGAATTGAGAATGAGAAGGTGGGGTTTCCCTTTAAACCTTGAGAAGAGGACCATTTAATAGGTTAATTGTTAAACTGGTTCTTTATTCTTTACTGTATGTATTGTTACGGTCTTCCCCCCCCCCCACCCTTGGGATGATGAGGGGAAAGCTCTGTGTTTTCTGTATAGCTTACTTCCCATCCCCCAACAGAATTTTTTGCTCTCTCTGAATTCCTGCTGCTCTCACTGGAGCAGGTGTGTGTGAGCATTAGTTTCAAAGTAGGAAATGTTGGTCTTCAGATGGGTCTTAAACAGAAAGTCTTTGTTAGCAGTGAGGCTGAGGCTTAGGAATAAATGACAGTGCAGTAGAAAAATAGAAGATGGCCAGAAGAAGATGGGAAAGCCACTGTCAAATTATTTTCTTTTAAAATTTCCTCTTAATTTTAGAAACATAGTCTTACAGGCTGGGTTGCATGTAGGCAGACATAGACCATGTAAAATTTACAAGTAGATCACACTTTGCCTGATATGAAGCCAGATTTACCATAGTATTGCAAATCTAAGACTAAAAGAAAGGGAAGTCACACCTGGGGTTTCCACATTGTGTCATGATACACTGCAGATCTCAGTCTTCAATGAATTTGCTTGCCACAAGGAAATTCTGACATGTGTTATGTATGAAACATGATTGGCACTCAATCCAAAAAATTCAATTTCCTGATTTCTATGTATTTTTGTTAGAAACCCATTTGCATTGAATTTCTAGGGTTTTCTCTTTTTTTCTTTCATAGAAGTGGAAGGTAGTTTAAAGAAAAACCCTTGCCAACAGATTTTGTGTGGAAGGAATAAGTCTGTGATGTTTGCTCCTTTCCCTGTCCTGGCTATTGCTGTTACAGTTGGGATGTTTCCCAACCTGTGCTTCTGTTCTCCCAGGGTCCTAACCCATGAGCTTCTGTCGGAAACACTGCTGTCCACACCAGAGTAGAAGGCATCTGCAGAGCTCCCCTGTGGGGCTCCTGTTGGTGGAGGCTCTGAACCATAGAACGTGCATCCAAGGCTTCCCTAAACCCTAGAGTCATTTGCAGCACATAGTTTTTTGCTGCTTCAAAACCATAGACCCTGTGCGTGTGTATATCCATAACAGAGATGGAAGTCTTGGCAACTATAGGATAAAGATGGAACAATTTAAAAACACATTGTGTTCAGGGTTAAAGTTACCAGCACTGATATTGCTGTCTCTTTCCCTCCACAGTCTTACCACCACTAAGCAACTTCATCGGTCTGGGCTTCTTTCACTGATAATGTACTTAATTCCAGATAAACTACTAGACAGCTATGTGAGACAAAGTTATTTGAAAACCAATTTCATGAAAACAAAAAGCCCTCCCACCTTAGAGGAAAACATTGACCCTAAATACTAATTCAGATATTTAAAAACATATAGTTTAATAGTGTTAATTTGCATATATTCGTAGTTGTAATATGCATAATAAGTGTGTTGTAGTATTCGTTTTTTTTAGAGGTTCCTTAACAAGACAGGGATGGGCAGGCAGTATGGTGTTTTGGAAAGAAATTCAGTTTTTAAGAAATAAGCTTAAGGAAATGGCTTTTGATTAAGGAAAATAAACTCAATTGATAGTTAAGACCAAATGAAGTTTTAAAATTTAGTATCAATCCTGAAATTAAATTATAAAATGCTGCCTGGATCTTAAAAATGCAAAGGTGTTTAAAATTATCAGAAAATGAAAAATTTGGAGGAGTCAAAAAATTTTTTCCTATTACTCTAAACAGCATAGTAATAATATGTTAGATATGTTAGGTCGTCCATGACTTTTATTGAGGATTTTCATCTTCTTTCAGAAGGAAATATCAGGAAACAATTTGTATAGTTAATAGCCTCATTCTAAAGAAGTAATTAATTTCCAGTCAGAATCGCTACAATCACCCTTGTCTTCGGACACTGTAAAGGGACGCGTTTTAATTTTGGGTCAGAACAACTGGGTTAAGATCTGGAGACAACGATGAGTTTCCCCCTTGGGGGAAGAGGGAGGAGAAAAGAAGCAAAATCAGTTCTGCTGTGCGGCCGAAGAACTAGTCCAGGCACCAATGAGGAAGGGAAATTTGGGTTTTTGGCAGTGCTCTTCTGACAGCCCCATGTCATGACCATCTCGGAGACAGTCACCTTGGGAGCCGGTTGCGGGTAGTCGCATCAGATCCCGGTCCCTCCCACCTCTTGTTAGTCGGCAAAACACCAAAAACTCAAGGTACCTTCTTTCTGGAGTCCCCGCCCCAATCCCAACACAGGTGTCTAGAGACTCCACAGATGTTTTGAGAAGTCAACCCGCCAATCCAGAGGAGGATAATCCCGGCCCCTCGGGACGTTCGGGATCCCGATTTAGCCGCCTTCCCCGCCGCCGGTAGGACCGAGGGGGTACTTAGCCGCGGCCTCCAGGGCGCGTGACCCGAGGGTGCGCCCGGGGGCGTCTGTGGGTGAGCCTAGACCAGGTCCCGGTAGGCGCGACCGCGGCCTTCTGGCAAGCCTGGCCTACAGTGTGGCGGCAGGCTCGAGCTGACCCAGGGCTGGTACGACCCCGGGAAGACGACGTCCACCGGAGAACGCGCCCAGCCCGGGCCCGGGTGGGTCGCGCTTCTCCACGGGGCGGGGGTGGCGGTGGAGAGGCTGGCTTGTGCGCATAGGCAGGTCGGCAGCCACAGCTTGCCACGGGTTAGCCCGAGGCAGACACGCGGGAAATGGGTGAAATAGGGACTGCGCCCTTCTTGCCCGCCCTCGCCGCCCTTCGTGCCCCAAGACACCGCCCTAAGGGCACTGACGCGACTCCCTAACTTGGGGCCAGAGAGCCTCGGGCTTCGCTCCTCTGCCTGGCGCGGAGGGCGAGGTAGACGGGATCTGTCGGACTGTGGAGCCCGAGGCCCTGCCAGTGGGAGGGGGGCAGGGAGCCCCCCTGCAGCGGCCAGAGGCCTGTCCCGCAGACCCCTTCCCCAGACCTTTCGGACTCTACGCCCTGGGGCGAGAGCCGCGGCTCTCGGCGAGCTCGG